>CM036597.1:0-10000000 GCA_020745705.1 Hemiprocne comata | reverse complement strand
TAATCTGGGCAATACAGAAAGACAAGGTATAGTAAGGTTGAAGCACTTGAAATATGTGGCCATTAATGTGTGGCTTTTACCTAATAATTAAAACATTTCAAAGGTAAGGGTTACTAGTACCATAGATGCATCAAAAGAGAGGGTTGTTAAAAAGTAATATCCTTTTGGCATCACAATCTTATGATCTAGATATATGACGTAAATCACTATGGAAATATATGTTGTATTTTAAAAATACAACTAAATGGAGAAATATTTCTATTTGTATCTTTATATACAAAACTTGCTTTTGGGAATTAATGATAGCAAGATTAAAAGCCTATTCAACTAACACTGTTATCAACCTCATTTTTAAAGGAAGGGTGCATGTTGTTAGGTACATGAGATTGCTATCCTGTGTATGTCTAAATTCATTCAGTGAGTGCAATGGCAAAGCTCAAAAAGTCATAACAAGTGTTTTTTTTTTAAATGACACGTTTGATTTGAGATTATTTTCCTCTATGAGAGAAAAGACATGAGAAAAAAGAAAGTACTGACTCTGGGACATAGGTTGCCTTTAATATTTGCACATAGCTTTCCTTGATGTCAATGGGAAGTCTAAAAACTGAAGGTGGAACATGGCCCAAAACAGAAATTAGAGAGACAGTTATCTTGAGATGCCTAGAACACTCCAAAGTGGGCAGAGTGGCATAAGATAGCATGTGTGCTTGCAAGGAAAGAGGAATCAGAGTTAAAGTGTAAATTCTATGCTCCTTGGGGATCACTTATGGTCTGTAAAGAGGTTAATGTGTGCCCTGCAATCTGTTCTTCTATGTAAGTTACTTTAGTCATGCTGAGAAGAAAAAAAGGGTAGAGCAGATGGCCATGACAGATAAAGACAGCAGCCAACACTTCTCTTCAGGCAGAAAGGCCATTTAAACCTAAATGAAGTAGTCATTGAGTGATGTAGAGTGCTATCAGGTAGAAGCTCTGGCCTCGTTTAGGAAAGGAAAACTATACAGCAGGCTGTCCTTGGCACAGAGGACTGGGGTGCTGCAGTGCACAACTGCCCTGTGCAGCACGCAGTGGCCAGAGAGCCCAGACCTTGTTTTAGGCCAAATGTGATCTACAAGAACCTGCAAGAGTCCCCTACCATAGACAAATAGGGAATCTAGCCTGAGCTGAGGGCAGGCCACATGTCTCAAATCTCTATAGCCTGTTCCTCACTACAGATTGAGTATTTTAATTCCAGGAAGTTCCCTGTCCCAAGTCCTTCCTTGAAGACAGACAGGTAAGATCTCCTTTTAAAAACAGCCGGATTAAGAGTTGCTAACTGCTGCTTGCTTTTGAACCTGGCCCTCCAGAACGAATCTACTGACAGGTAGTTCATTCCTCTCTGCCTTGTTTCCTAGCAGGAGCAGGCTATAGCCTACATGTTTTTTCCTGACATTCTATATTTATTTACTGATTTATTTTTATCTCAACTACTCTGATAACTTGTAAGAAGACTTGCTTCAGTTAACTGTGAAAGAAGTGAGAGCCCCATATTTAACTCTCTCATTTGCTTATGGGCTTTCAAACCTATGCCTTTGAGTTTGAAAACAAAACACTTAGAAACTTCTCTTACCAGGTTATAGATTATTCCAGGGGAGGGAATTTTTTGCTTTAATTGAAAAGACCAGTAACTTGAAGGTTATCTTGAAATACACATTGGTCTTATTGGAGTGCATTGATTTATCTTACAAGATGCTTCATATTCAGATTGCAACTAAAAACTAGGTATTACTGGACACTCTTGCAGTATTTCATATTTATTGACAATCTCCTGTGCATTGAAGCCTGATCTCTAGCATTTTTGTCTTTGCTGCTTGGCCAGATGTAAACAAGATTGATTCACACACAAGGAAGGGCAAAATATCTTCTATAATGCTGTAATCCCTTGCTAACAATCATTTGGCTAGGACAGAGAATTTTGCATTTAAAAGTAGTTGAGATTTGCTTTTCTGAATAATTACTGTGATTGCCTGAGGCTCCTTTGTTGAAATATCAGAGAGAAGATGGTTCAGCAGCTTGATGATAAACTGGACAATTTCTGGCATTTTAATTCTGCTCCCAATCAATACTGACAGAGACTGACCTTGTGCAGAACTTATAAGTACAATTTGTGATGGAATCACTTCACACATTCATTAAGATCTAATGAACATTATATGCAAATCTCTCAAACCTACTTTTACCATTCCCAAATAAAATTACATGAGCTGAATAAAAAGAAGAGGAAAGATTACTTTTCTTTGTTGATATGACTCTATGATTTGTATTACAGAAAGCATTTAACACAAAATGCATACTGCTATCCCACCATATAAAATCAAAATTAAGAAAGCACTGTAAGAAACAAATCCACATGTAATACAATGCAAAAGCAACATGTGTTTCATTTCAAATTTTAGAGAAGCTGAAGGACTTGGGACTACTTTGCTGTAGCCAACACAGCTTTTCAGAATGCCAAAACTGTTCTAGCTTTGCGTTTTAAAAGGTGTGCAGAGCCTGTCATACAAAATCAACCAAGCTCATAGCTCCTCTTGCTGCCTGGCTCTAAGGGACATTGGGCTATTGATATATTACCACCCCACCCTGGTAATATATTGGTGGTGTCACGATATGTTAAGAAGTACATAAACTCTGCTTCCAGTAATCACCAGACACTATTGCCATCTAAACAGAGCTATAAATTAACACTGGTTGGGACTTCCTAGAAATAGTAAGGTATTTCTTAGAGGGTATTCCTGAGTGGAAAAACACAGCATCACAACTAAATGTACCAACTCCAGTCTTGTGCTTGCCCACTGTGTAGTGCAGCACAGAGTGCCCTATTCATGTGAGATGGTAATACCCAGCCTGGAGGGCTCCTGTGAGTACCAAGAAGAAAACTAACTGCCATGTATCAGCCTATCACACCAATGGGATAGGGAAATCAGAAGGAATGTGACATGCCTGAAGGCTACAGAGCATTAAAATTCCACCTCTCTGGGCTGACTTCAGCCTTATCCATCAGAAAGAATATGGAAACACTTAGATGTGAGCCAGAGAGGAGCAATGCAGAAGATCTTGAAAGAGCTGAAAATTATTTTCCTTAACCCACAACTCATGCAGTACTTTTGGGTTCTGTGCCCAATGTATGCCCAAGAGGAGACAGCATTCACATGCTTTCAACCTCTAACACGGAGGGGCTGAACGGTGATACACACAGAACCTACAAAGCAGACAAAGTGAAGAAAAAATACATGAAGAAAAACATTAAAAATTATGGGGGAAGTTCTGTAAAATGGCTACAACTATTTTTGCACAGTTCATCACCTATTTGTATCTTCTTTGCTGAACCCATCTAAGGGGTTGGGACCATCTAAGCAAGGGCCCATCAAAGAGTTGGGGAGCACTGACAGTCCCCTTTGAAGAGTATTTGCAGGAGATTCTTGAACTCTCCTGAAAAACACTGTCCCAAACTCCCACCGATGTTAACTTCATTTTTACTGCAGCAGGATCTTACAACACTAAAACATTGTACCTTGACAATACTCTAAACTCCTAATAGGTATCCACTGGCATTCAGCTACACTTCCATAATTACTTCTCTTATATCCAAGACTGTCATGGCCACACCAACACCAACATGTTCTGTAAAAGAAAGGGAAGTGTCTGGCATAATAGTCTGAAAATCAGCATGAAGACCTAAGTTTATAATTAAATTAATTTGCAAATAAACAGGAGCTTGAAATGTATTTATTTCAAATAATGACAGCTGTCCATGTCTTTGGAGACACTTCCTGATGAAAAAAAAAAAGATGTAAAGTTATTAAACTAATTTCAGATGTTCTTACAACTTATTTCTCTTGATTCACATTCAATATGTATTTCAATTACCTGATTTTCTAGACTGATAAATGAGAACTAAAGATTAAATGAATAATAATGAATAAATTCAGTTCTAATGGTTTCTATCAAGCATGGCACCTCTCATACAAAGGTAAAAATGACTCAATGACAAGAATAAAGTTATCTTGTGATGCTTCCCCATTCAATTAAACTTAACTGTTTCAAGAATTAATTGCATTATAGGAAAAGTTAGCTTTTCATTTTCCAGTGCCCAGGTGTCAGCTATTTTCTTATCTGGGTCATATTCATACATTTGACTATTGCTTGATGCTCTTATCATGCCGAGAATGCATTAACTAAGAAAGGATAATAGAGAATTCATTACTTTAATGCTTCTCAAGTTGTTAAATAAAAAATTGTAATAGTTATTACTTACTTTGTGGCTACTGGTGACCTTTTATCTATATGCTTAACCTTCAGCTATTTTCCAGACAGTTGAAGTCAGTGAGAATTCCAAATGTAACACTGCCAGCGCCATTGTCCTCTTAGAGAGGGACCCATATCTACAGTGTGTGTACTTCAGTGGGACTGAAGGATTCTTGAAGCTTAAGTACTTGCCTGTCATTTGTTTTTAATTACTCAGAATTATTTTTTTTGCACTAAAAAGAAACCTCAAGCCCAGAATAAGTTTTGTGCATTCATGTCCAGTTTATGGTCACATAAATAAATATATCAGTTATTATCTTGGCAAGAAAAGGAAACAGCCATGAAACACAAATGAATCAACAAGTAGCCACAGGAAGTAAAGTTTGAATTCATAAGGACTGACAATCACATCAGGAGTCCTGCTCATCCAGTTATAGATCTATGTGTCTAATCCAAATAAAATTACACAGCTCTCGCATTCATGAGCATGTACTAGTTGCAAACAGCTTGCCAATGATCTAAAAACCAAGAACCACTGGTAAAGCAATTTGGCAAACTATTACAAATAATACACATATTTTGAGAAGTCCAAGTGCTTTGGACAATTTAGAAAGAAAAAAATGTAGGCTAAGTTCATCAGATAAATTGTTAGAGCCAAGAAAATAATCTGTCACCATTAGTTCCGCCAGAGCACCTCTCAGTCATTAGGAATAAATAACTTTCTCACAAACACACACCGAGTAGATATCTAAATATTGTGCTGATTAAAATGCACATTTTGCCTTTTTATGTCGGAGATTGGATCTACTTACTTATTCATAGGGTTAGTCATTAGGAATATACATACAGCACTGAAGTGGAACATGGTGAGTAATTACACACTGGTGCAGAAAGACACAGACTGTTGTGAGGAGGTGAGGGTGTGCTGGGAGCTCGGCTGCAGGAAGCCTGTCTGCCTGCTCCCCAGCCCTGACTCACACCTAGTACTGCTACACAAGTATGTACCTAGCAAGACATACATGCAGCGATTTAAAAAAGATCCATTGTGCTGATTGCAATAAAGAAATAAAATATCAACCCAGCACAGAACTCTGGCTTTTATCAAGGGGAAGTTGCTATTGATCTGCTAATTGCAGCTCACATCATTGTGGGTGATTGGTTTCCTTCCACCGCCTTGTAAACAAGGGAAGGACACAATTGCTTCTCTCAGGCTGGATGCAATGAAATTGAGGTAGCAAGATGGATTTCTGATTAGAATTTTTTTCTTGTTGTTTTGTTTTTTTGCAAGCCAAGTGTGAATTTCTACTTGAACTCTAAGTTGATTTTTATATCATATTAAAATTGAGCTATCTGGGCACATGCAGTGTCAGATTTTGTAATCCTTCAGAAATGACTCAATATGATTGAGGTCTGAGCTTGTGTGTTAAAATGCACTAAGTCGCTGTCCTCACTGTGCATTTGTCCCTGCTGATGTCTTCACTGTCTCCCCAAATTTACTTAAAAAGCAAAATGGGAAGGAGGCAGCAGGAGAGCGGCACAGGAGCTGACCAGAGGGGAAGTTTAGCGAAGGGCAGAGAAAAATGGAGGGTAGAAGCTAAATTGAACTCTCGGGAGACCATGATTAGTTCAGTGGAGTTTCATCTCTGCCTCTTCAAGAAAGGAAAGGCTTCAAGATAACCTAGAATATGTAAATAATGTTATCTGGGTTTTTTTCCCCTAGGAAAGGTTGACAGTTTTTTTTTGTGACGACCAGAGCCATTTCATTCAGCAAGAAATAAAATGCATCCCTTTTGTTTTCCTTAGCCCCTTCACAGTGTTTATTACTTCTCTAATTACAAAGAAATAAATGTTCTGCCCCAGAGCATCAAACCACTCAGAGAAACTGAAAGAAGGGAAGGAAGGAGGGGGTGGCATTTTACTTCTGGTAAATGTAAAATTCCCTTTCCTTTGGAGCAAGTCCAGTGCTGGGCCCCTCAGACAAACAGTTCCAGAGAAAACATTTTTCTGGTCCCCTCTCCACTTGGCTCTTGGTATCATTGAATCCATAACAGATGATGGCAAAAAAGTTCCCCTCCTACCACACTCTGATGCTCACTACAAGTTACCAGTGGGTGCTCATGTCAGAATTCATGACAACTGCCATAAACATCAGATATGTCCCTGTCACATACCAAGGGTCCTCAATAAGAAACACCAGCTGCTAAATTAACAAGACATTTGAATGAAATATTGCCTTGCTGAAATGGATGATTTTTTTCTCTCCAACTTAGAGTGGGAGTCAGGATTTTATCCTCAGCGCTGCATGTGCCCAAGAGAGGCAAGCAGAGATCCCACAGACCACCACTGAAGGACACACAGCACAGGAACTGAAGCCAGACCCCAGGGGACTGACCGCTTTTAACATTGGCCTTAAAATGTTGCCAATATCCTTGCCTAGACATCTTGCCACACATACATGGATGAACATTTTATGTTCCAGCTTTTTCCCCCACGTTATGTTTAAAGTCAAGATAGGCTTGTTTCAGCTGAAAAACATTCTGAAGATTCATTGAATGATGATTGCTTACGGGAAATGGAAAGTAAAGTTTTGGCCATAAAGGAGTGGAGTTGAGAACTGAAGTCATTAGTGTTTACTCTTCCCATCAGCATTTTATTTATTGTTGCTGCTACAGTGGAATAGGTACAGCCAGAGCTTCGGGAAACCCATATGTCAGGCCATATCCTCCAGGCCTTCAGGCTGATCTTGACAGCTGCTGAGTCTTATGTTAGACAAGCCTGTCATTTTGTGCACCCAATATATATAATTTTGTTTTCCCCAAAGGTGACGTACAAGCAAAAAGGGAAAAACGGGTTTGTGCCCGTATTTTCCTCTTCATCCCAACAGAAAAGAAGCTATGGGATCTGCACTGTATTTCTTGCTGTTAGTTTGTTCTCAAACTGGGAAGTAAGTTTTTTTATACCTGCAGCAGAAGAACCTGAGCATTTTCATGGAGGATGAAGATATATACAGAAAATATCATATAGCACTGGATGAGTTCTATTAGTGCTGATGAATGCATTATTTTTCAAGGAGACACCATTAATTACAATAATGCATCTGCTGCGCCTGTGAATGCTACGACTGATTCTCTAGCAGGTTATCTGCCTCAGGAGAACCCAGGACACCTCTTTGGTACTTCAACGAATCAACAAATACAGCTTCTGCCACAGCAGCATGAAACACATGGCATTGCCTTCCATCAGTGGACTTAGAGTTCCTTGCTGAACAGAGAAATGAGGGGATGCAATATACCATGTGTAAATGCTCATTGCAAGTGGAACTCAGAAAGCATTTGAGCAAATAAGTACCAACCATTCCTCAGAGGGACTAAGTGGCAAGGGCTGGATCACTAAAGCTAGAGGCATTGGTGGTGGTGAAAGAAATGCCACTCAGATACTGACAGCAGGGAAACAGAGACAGAAATTTGGTCTGCAATAGTGTGGGTGCATTAGAACATGAAGAGTTGTAGGTCCTCCAGCAGCACTGAGGAAAATGTTGGAAATGCCAGTGCCAAAGGAGTACCATTAAGTTCCCCAGAAATAATAGGTTGGGCCTCTCTGATACCTGGCTCTGAGGACCAGCCCTGCAGCCATCATCTTGCTTTCCTGAGCACTCCTGGATCTTTGTGCCTGCTCTTCAGGCAAACCACTCCCATGTGGTGACCAAAGGCCACGTCCTTCCTCCAGCGCAGGCAGGTCTGGATTCAGCTCACAGATACAAGGCTGATCCTTGCCCCCAGCTGCCACTTTGCACAGCCCCAGCTCAGTAATCTCTGCAGTGCAGCAATTAGAAGGGATAGCAACTCCACCAGTTTAGCAAGGGGAAACATAATTTGAATCCTGTAACTGTGAAAGGGCAGACGCGTGGCTGGTTTATAAGCGGTTTTAAATGGTTGTCTGACTGGGTTTCTTGCTCTCTGGATAGCATTCTATTCTCAGTTTGGACTAAAGAGATTTCACAGGCTGTGAACGGAGGACAAAGTGTCATTTCTTTTCTCTACAAACGTAGCTGCTTCCTACTCAGCCTTTGCCTCAGAGGTATAATCCTGGAAAAATGGAGAACTTGAGCTCTTCTGGAGTTGCAGATTGACAATGTTGAAAGATAGTTCTGGCCCTTTCAAATGCCATCTGTTTAATGAGAGCAAGGTCTTTTCATCCCCTCACAAGAATTCAATACATTTTGTTGTGTAAGAGAGGAGAAATATAAAAAATTTAGGACTTAATTCAGGGAGAGTAGACATCACAGAAGAAAATACTAAGATGAATGTGGGGCTCC
Organism: Hemiprocne comata; assembly: GCA_020745705.1. Lineage (NCBI taxonomy): Eukaryota > Metazoa > Chordata > Aves > Apodiformes > Apodidae > Hemiprocne > Hemiprocne comata. The sequence continues at coordinate 9,991,404 of CM036597.1, read as the reverse complement.
TACCTTCCTTTCACTAAAACAAGAACAAGGGACAAAGCAAGTGAAGTTGAAGTGCAATAAAGTTTAAAGCTAATAAATACTTTTTTTTCCACATCACTTATAATTAGCCTGTCAAGTCAGTAATGCAATAAGTCACCAAGACCAAGCACTTAGCATTCACAAAAAGATTGGACAAATGTGGCCCAGTTCTTTTCTCCATTCAAGGTGAACTTAGATGCTGAGGGAGACCCAGTGGTAAAACACAGCTCCTTGATTTAGACATGCCAGGCTCTAAATCAAGTTAGAAATGTGCCTGCACAGATATAACTTAAATCAATAGTGCACTGTCTCTCTGATTGCTGCCACAAACTACTTTGGGCAAATTCTGGTAGAGCAAATAATTCAGTGAGTACATGCTAGAAAGCCTCATGAAGTGTCCAGCACTGACATAAGTCTCCCAAGATCTGGATTCTCTGCCCAGTGCAGCTTTTTGGCTGATGAGTGATATCCCAAAACTCACTTCAACTCACTGGTCTTTGTTTTACCCATCTCTAAGTGGAGGTAAAAATTCTGATCTCTGCAACAGGGTGCCCTGAGATTTACTTATGAAGTCTGGTAGGTGTTGTTGCTGTATCTTCCAAGACAGGATATGGTGCTGACCACTTTCAGCAATGATTTATGGTTGAAAATTACTCACCTCCCTAAGTATGGTAATCCCTCTCTTTCTATGAAAACCAAGTATTTTAACTTGTAAGGTATAATCTTTGTAAGCTATACAGTTTGTAATTTTGTGTGTTCTTTTAATTTCCTTTCTATCCACTCAAAACTCAAACACAGTTCCAAATAATGTCCCCAAATTCAGGCACACTCATAGTCAGAGGTTCAGGATTTGGTTTCAAACTATCAGATAACAGCTACAAACTCCTCACAGAATTGACCAATACATTAAGAAAACCCATATACAATTGAGTTGAGAGGCCAAAAATCTCATCCCACTTTAGTATTACCCAAATAATTAATTGTAACTATGCACCAAGTCTTTTGAATGACATATAGAAATAACTTATGCCCTTGAAATGTGTCTCAAGCAGAACTTAAATAGATCAATTAGTTCAATGATTCATCACTGAGATTTTTTTTTTTTGTAGGGCTAAACACATTTCTGTGTTATGATATCAGATGATTAAAGAAGGTCTTCTGAACTAGTCTAAATTGGGCTAAGGAGAAAAAAAAATACTAGGGAATTACTTTTTATGATCTGTCTTAGATTTATCTGTTTTTTGTTAAATATCTGGTCGATGAGCAGGTCACTTCCCTCACCTCAGACTTGCCCAAGGCACTTCTTTCTGTTGCACAATTCTCCTGCATACCTTAATTAAAAGACCATATGCATGAAGTAATATACTTTGATATACTGTATTGAGTGTAAAATTCTGCATTCATCTGGCTTCAATTTCAACAGGTTATTAGAAAGCCCATCTCCTTTCTCCCTTACCTACTAGCCTCTCCACCTTCCTTAAACTTCCCCAACTTTAGAGCATGTTTAGAAGAACTGTTACAAGGCACTAGCTCCTTATCGATGCTCAGACAGGCAGTGGCAGGAGAGAACAAATAACCTGTGCTCAAAGACTTCACATTCCCAGTATAATAAATTGGACACTACCTACTGATGATTCAGCACAAAAACTACTATTACACTAAATCTTGCAGTCTCGAGAGAGACAAATAACATTGAGCCTAATCTAAAGTCAATGAAATTATTTCAGATGACTTACTGGGCCCGTCTACCAGCCACAAGCAGAGTCCAGCATGAGGAACAGCCTTTGGCTCCTATGTGGGCATTCTGTTACAGTAAGTTAGCCAAATAAAATCTCTATTGTTTTTCCAGTCTAATGTTAAAACTGGTTTTACTATTTTAGGGAAGCACCCAATAGCCTTCACAGGTTGATTATATTCCATCACTTGTATCACACAGAGAAGCAGAACGGAGTTAAACAGCAAAAAAGATTTGACTAAGAGATATAAAACAAAATGTCTCCAATATTAAAAGTAAGCAAAGCTATATCTTGATAAAGAGTGGCCTTGATTTTTAAATACAGTATAACACATCTGAAGCCCAACTGCAGAAGGCAACATACTGAAGAGAGATGAGATTTACAAAACCAAACCTTACTTTCAATACACTTTTTCCCGGTTTAAAAGGAAGAGAAACTTTACTTCTATCAAATGCTCTTTGGTTTTATGACAAATACAACTAATGCCCTGAAGATAAAGGAGAGCATTACAGCACGGCATAGAAATATGCTCAGCATAAAAAACTTAGCACAGAAAAAAAAGACAAAAGAGCTGTTAAATTTCTCTCCATAAAATAATTCAAAACACGTTCCAGAGCTGCTTTAAACCAGACAAAAATAGGACACAATTAAGCATTTGAAGCGAAATAATACAAAGAAATTATACACAGGTGTGAAAAATTAGCATATTACAGCTTCAGAATGTTGTACAGACACTATTAACCCTTCCAAAACCTCTGTGGTAATGTTTCAAGTAAGCCAAAGTGACCCTTCTGTGCTTACTGGACTTTTTGCATGATTGAAGAGGTGAAATACCTCATTATTATCTTTTAAGTACTTTAAGATCCGTGTTGTATGAAACAAGAAGATATTACTGTTATTCCAGATGCAGGAACAGCAACGGAGAGATGCCACTGAAGACAACCAACTCAATCTGAGTTACAGGCTCTGTAATATCTGAGCTGTCTTCCACCATCGATGTTCAGTATTACTCCTAGGCAACTGCCTTAGCAGTGACCATTAAAAGGTCAATGAAACATACATAAACAGAGGAAGCTCTAGTGTTCTCTAAGCTAGGCCTTAGATCCTACAGCAAGTCTACTGGAAAGAGTGTTTTCAACTACTATGGCAAAGTGGGAAGACAGGTTTGCTAAGCAGAGATTTGTGTTGAGTATCTCCTTCATGTCAGAGTATATTTCAATTGTATCTTCAACAACAAGAAAACACTTTCCCTTCTACATCCATGGCAGAGACTGCACCACAATACCTTTCACTGGATTTTATGTTTGTTTCATATCATATCTCCATTAAATAACGAACTTGCCTGGGAGGAGAATACATCTTTCAGTGACTTGCAAGTTGATTGTTCTCTCACTAGATTTTGTAAATAACGCTGATGCCCACGCTGGATGCCAGAACCCTGCCTCACAAAGGGACACAGAACACCCTGTTTGGCAGGAAGAAAGTTTGGGAGATTTAGTAGTAATTTCCCCTGGCTGGACTAAATAACCACACCAAAAAAATACAATATAACTTAAACAGACCTCACCCCTTCTCACTTGACACAGAGAGGTGAGCTGCTGTGTTTCCACAATCTTTCCAGGAGACAGAAAGGAAGCCAGAGAAGGGAGGTGCCAGGATATAAACTGACCATGAAAATGGTAGAAAATCTGGCTGTAGTTTTTAGCTTTTGAATACACACACACATCTATTCAAAGGGTTTCACACTGGAGATTTAAAAGAACAAATTCAATTTTTCTGCTTTATTCCATTCTGCACTGAACTTTATCTCTACATTTTCCTTTTAAGTGATTAGTTACTGCCACACATAGCAGGTAAGCTGAAATCCTTTTTGATCCCTGCTTAGCTTCTCCCTACAAGGCTTACTTCCAAAATGATTGAAGACAACAGTTCAGAAACAACAGACGCTGGCAGCCTGCCAGTCACATGCACCCACACAGATGCAAAGTTAAAAATATATCAATTCACGCCTCATACAAGTGGGTACTTGGATAGAGAGGCTGAGAACAGATTGAGAGGGAGAAGTGTGTATTCACAAAGGGCAGTACACATGTATTGTCAAGCAAAAGGCCATGGGGTAAGAACGGGAGCTTCTGGTACTGCTGTGCTATGGACAGGAATCCTTAGTCAAAATCTTTATTTGCTGCAGTTATTTATGCTTAGACATTCATACCTGGACTGGGATTCTCAACCCTCTTTCCTTCTCTCTATTAAAGTCACAGGACTTACTAACAAAAGAATACTTTGGGCATACTACTAAGAATGTGACAAAATAATGCTGGCAGGAGAATCTCTGGCTTCAAATGATCTCAGGTTACATTTGCCTAAGGGATCAACCTTAGGCCTTAGACAGACCTGTTTCCTGTGCTCATCTGTCCCTCTGCTGGGCTTAAATGAGTAGATTTTTACCTCCTCTTTCACTGCGGCTCAGCGGTATCTCAAAGGTGGCACATTCCTCCTATAGAATTCAGGCTGAATTCATGTCCTGCACAGCCTAAAAATAGTAAACTATTTTTACTAAAACCCCAAGGACTATGCCTTCATTTCAGAGGTTTGGGGTTTTTTTTCATTTGTTTGGTTTTGGTTTGATGATTAACTTCTGCTTCCAATTCCTAATTTGAGAAAATCAATTATTTTCGGTACTAAACAAGAGGAAATTCTGAGTAATCATTTGGCTGCAGTCTCAAAGCTGTTTCTTCCCAAGGACGACTGATGGCTCAGGCTCAGCTGATATCCTCCAGTGAGGAGAAGATCTTCCCTGTTCTCTTGAGCCTCCTGCTTTTCTTGGGTCTTGTTCTAAGTCTCCTTTTAAGAGATTTTTACTCCAAATCAACAAAGGGAGCTGCCAGCTAGAACAATTGAAAGTAGTGCAATGTCAACATTTTTGTCTATTCTGATGGCAGTACTTTGAATTGGGTACTGAACCCATTATCAAAGATAGGCTTTGGAAATTAGTTGCATAATTAGTTGTGACAAACTGGTGGTGCTTTCCTGAATGCACCCTGCTAAGCAGGGGGGATTTTTCTGCAAAAGTTACTAGAATTTGCTAACACCAGGAGCTTCAGCCCAGCCATGGGGTCAGCAAAGCTGATGGTGCGCAAGCTGAGCACTCTCAGGGTAGCAGCTGTACAAACAGCCACAGAAAGTATGGGCTTAATTTTAAGTTGTCTTAAGACCTCTTTTTTTAACAATAAAGTCAAGCCCCAAGAAAAGCATGAGGCTTTGAGGCAAGCAGCTCTAACGACTGGACAGGGCTGAGGTTAACGGGAGGGTATGTTTATATTGCCAGTAAACTAGATTCTGATTTCCAGCATGAAGGGGGTAAATTACAAACTGATGAAGCTTCTCCACAAATGTGATTTCTATTAGCATTAAAGCAGCCATGGGCATATACTGAGGGGACAGTCGGTCTCTAGAGTTTGCTATTTTAACCATCAGTCATATAGCACAGTTGCTGGAAGAAAATAAACGATATAGCAATAGCAACTCTAAAGGCAGAGAGAGGACAGAAGAAGGAAAATATTAAATAAGAACAGTCACTATGGAAACAGTTGGCTCTTTAGTATTTTAATACCTGGATGACTCAGAGGAGTGGCAATAAGACATGGAGACTTTTGCATTTGGAGGAGATATCAGTTCAAACTCTGCCCAAGGTAGGGGCAATTCAAAGATCATCCTCATAACAGTTTATGTGAAATTCCTTCAGATTTTTGGTTAATTTCAAGACTCAGTATCTAGCTAGAAAATACGTCCACCATGCAAATATCCGAGTTAGAAGGCCCAGCAGAAGACCTGAAAACCTGATTGAGGAGGCAGCATTTTCTTGCTGCTTTTACAGCAAAGCTGGGACAGCCTGGTGATTCTGCCCCTTTACTCTGCCCTGGTGAGAACTCACCTGGAGTACTGCATCCAGCTCTGGAGCCCCCAACACAAGAAGAATGTGGACCCGTTGGAGCATGTTCAGAGGAGGGCAGTGAAAAAGATCAGAGGGCTGGAGCACCTCTCTTATGAAGACAGGCTGAGGGAGTTGGGGTTGTTCAGCCTGAAGAAGAGAAGACTTCAGGGGGACCTTATAGTGACCTTCCAATACCTGAAAGGAGCCTGTAAGAAGGCTGGGGAAGACCTGTTCACAAGAGGATGTATCAATAGGACAAGGGGTAATGGTTTCAAGCTAGAGAAGGGTAGGTTTAGATTGGACATTAGGAAAAAGTTATTTACCATGAGGGTGGTGGATCACTGGAATGGGCTGCCAAGAGAGGTGGTGGGGGCTCCATCCTTGGACACATTCAAGGTCAGGCTTGATGGGGCTTTGAGCAATCTGTTCTAGTGTGAGGTGTCCCTGCTAATTGTAGAGGGGTTGGACTAGATGACCTTTAGAGGTCCCTTTCAACCAAAGACATTCGGTGATTCTATGTTTCTATATTGTTAAATATGGGAATTTTTCTAGATTAGTTTGTTCAAGTTACCATTCCCCCTACCTATCCTGTCTGGCCCAAAGCCAGGCTCATGACCAGCATAGTTCAGGTGACTTAAATGTGTTGGTCTCTGTAAAAAACAGAGACATTACTGTAGCAATGACTGAAATGCTTTTTCATTCACTGTTGGGTAATTTTGTTAAAGAGCTAAACTGCACGAGATTTATTTAGTTTATAATATTGGAGATACACAATAAAGAATTACTTCAACAATTATCTAGAAAAACATCTCTCTGATATATTTTTAGTCACATACAAGTGAAAAATCTTTCCAATGTTCTTTTAAGGTGCCCTACTTCATTGAACAGAGACTGAGAGGAAATCTAACACTCCTTCCTCCGTTTCTTTCCTTTAATGCCTACACACTAGACACAATGCAAATCTGGACTGCCGCCTTGGTAGTCTCACTACCAACTGCTACTGGATCCTGGAGAACAGAAAGCAGATGGAGCACATTACCAACAATTTGTTTTGCCAGCTAGTCAATCAGTTGAAAACATCCATGATCTAGCCATATTTTTTAGGAGAAAGTGGCACGGGACAGCGTGAAAGCTTGTTAGTAGACATAGCACAGAAAAGTACAGGTGAGAAAACCAGAGGTAACCTCACCAGATTCCTGTTCTGTTCAAGTGACGTTCACAGAAAGGGACTCCGTGTGCTTTTAAAAAAAGTCATTGCTAAAAATAAGCAGAAAACCAGTTCAACTTCACTCATCTAACTTAGCAGATGTTCTTAATGATGATGTGAATATTTTCAGGGCAATACCAGTGATCTCTATACGATGCGCATAGGATGCTATTATGATGACTGAAACCAATTCAAACAAAATTCCAAAAAGGTAAGAAAGTAGAAGCTTCATGGAACAGTATGAAAACTCCAACCCAATCAATAACTTCCTGAGAATTGTATCGCAAACAGAAGCTTTACAGGGAGACCAAGATGCTCTGAGGCAGAAGCTGTGAATGCAGGACAGCCCACATACCTGAGGCTACCAAAGCAAGACCCATAAACCAGGCTGTGCTGCCCAGGCCCTTCACAACTAGAAAGCCACAGCCATTAGGAAGAAATGTCCGAATTTTCACCTACTTATGGGTCTGTGAAAGCTGTTGCATTAGCTGAAGTTAAGATTTGGTTTCTAAGTAGAAACTCAGCAGGAAAACCACACACTAGTTGGAAGTCTGTTCCTCAGTGAGCCATAGGGAAAAGTACATTAATGATCATGCAGCATTAGCTTCAAAGGCAAAAGAGAGTTCCAGCACCACATTCACTTATGAGTATGATCAAATACAGATAATTTGGGTTCTTGTCTAGTCCTGGTCATAAATATTTATTTTCAATAGATGGAATAGAGAATCACATTTCATGTAATGATACTGCTGGATCTGCTACACAAAAGCTCTACCAGTTGCTGCAACTGTCCTCAATTTTACAAGACACACAGCAGCAGTTGGTAACAATGGGAAGGCAGCTTCATACCCTTATGCTTTGATTAAACAGCAATCATGTTATTTTGCTGGTTTGCTCACTATGCATCGTACACATCTGTTATTTCAAAGAAAATTTATGTTTACACAAAGGCTCAAACAGGACTTGAAGAAGAAGGGGGGTACGGGTGCAAGATTTCTAATCTCATTCTATTTTAATTTCTGGAAAGACAAAATTCCCTTTTCAGTTAAATAAATTGTTTAAAAGCACATGCACAAACACAAAAAATCAAACACAGCTTTTAAAAATGCATGCAATGAACTGAAATCGGAAAAATTGTGGTATTTTAAAATTTTGCTTGTAATAAACAAAAAAGAACAATCAGAAGCAAAATGAATGGAAAGGAAAATTAGCATCTTAAAATTGTTCATTAGGCCAGACTCGTAACAAATATTTTTGTGCTTTCTGCATCAGCCACCATTTTCTTTTAGGCTCAGAGCAAGTTTTACGAATGTGTTGTAATCAACAAAATGTATCATTTTTTTGTGAAATCCTGACATGATTCAGATGCCAAGTTTCTTTCTTGAGGTTCTTTTAATCTCCTCTTCAGGTCCTTATTTATGCTCTCCCTTAGATCTATGTGCCTCTTAGCAAAAAAGCAGTTTCCTATCATGTCCTGCCTAGGTCACAGAATATTAAATTCATTCCTTATCACAAACCATGAGTTAACTTAGGCATTCAAAATGTTTATGAAAAAGTGCTGTGAATTCCTTCCTTTTGTGCATCAGTCATACTCCAAACCCACTGCATTTCTGTGGGTGTAAAAGCAATTTAAGTTTCAGCAATTTTCTGTTAGTCAGTACTACCTTTTATTTCCAAGTAGTGGGGAACTCAACTAAAAATTCTGATGGGCAAACTTCAAAGGGTTTGGAGCTTTAGTTTGGTTTGGATGTCGATTTATATACCATTATAAACAGAAGTCATGTTCTCCATTGCATTAGACCAGTATTTCTAAGCCTTTGATGACTGCAGAAACAAGACATGTTGCAGCATCCATGCCCTAGCACATCAGTCTGGAGAAGGTCTGCAGAAGCCATAGGTGGTTTCCCTGCTACATTCTTGAAGCCCAGCCAGCCCCATATTAGCACAGAGGAGAATATCTGGCCACTGAAGAATGCTACAGAAAACTGTGCTGCTGATTTCAGATTTTGATATACACTTCTCTAAATGAGGCTGGACCGGTTGAAGATTTTCTTTTCACTCCTCTCATTCGATTCACTTGGCCATAGTACTTACACACGTGAAAATATGTTTTTTTTAATCTATAGACTGACTCCCACATTACCTGATTAAGAATGCTGTAGCCCAGCAGGACATTCTCATCATTCCCATCTTTCAATGAGGAATAAACATTGTAATCAGGAAATAGACACCACTGTAAAAGCTTAAAGAACTGAAAAAAAGCTCCACCTTTGTGGCGCTGTGTGTGTGAAGATCTTAACAAGTTTGCAAACGTCCCTTTGAACAAGCTGAAACTGAGCCAGGTACCCAAAGCAAGCCACTAATGAAAATATAATAAAGTGCCTTTCTAAACTACTGGATAATGAAGTTAAGTATTAAATTAAAATGAGAAGCATAAAATTAATTACTTTTGTGATGCCTCTGGTGAAGCATTGCTGTTTGTCAGATGCTATCTGAGGTGGTCATTTTAAATGGGCTGGAGCTAGTCCACCACTTGCAGTTAGCCCTATGCAAAAGCAATTCCTTTTTTTCATAGCTTAATTTTCAGCTTTAGTGCAATATCTGATTAGCAGTTCCAACTTTCCAGATAGGATTTCTGGAAGGGGCAGACACACTCCACACCATGCTACTCCATAATTTTCTGCAAAGAAAGATCTGGAGCCACTGCACACCATAATCGACTAAGGCATTGGTCAGATATATTGGCTCACTTAATTCAGACCTTGGTTTTATTCAAAAGATGGAAATTAAAATAAATGAGCTGACTGATAGAGAAGGTGAACATGAGAGCAAGTTTGCCCACTAGAAATACCATTAAGGTTACTCTCAACTATCACAAATGGAGAGACACTGAAACAGCCCACATAAATCCCCTGCAGCTGAACAAATCAGGAATGCATGTAAGAGAATTACAGGCTTTTCATTCCTGTTGCTTTCAGGAAATGCTACAGCCCTGTTGTTAAAGTACTTCAATGGACAGGAAAAAACCTGACCTTCTCAGAGTTTAGAGAAAGATGATTATAAAAAAATTTCTCAGTGAATTCACACATTCCCAGGCTGCGCACAAGCTGCAGGATACAAGGGATCCTCACAGCCCAGTCAGCCTGGCATGCCTCAGCTTTCTGAAGAGTTTTGCTTTCGTTTACAAATTACCAAGGATTCTGTGAACCAAAAACCAGAACAGAGAGAATCTGAAATAGCTCTGCTCTCTTAAAATGCCTTAGTGGAAGCTTTTTAAATGCTTCACCCAGTCATATGCACAAACTTTCTTTTTTAGGATTAAATGTAGTGGAACAAACTATGGGGATAGAATTATGATCCTGAAGAAATTGGTTGTAAGGAGAGATAAGCAGAAGAAGCAAGACTCACCTTTTGGTGATTGACAGTGACTTTTAAAATCTTGAATCTTGACAGAAGCACCTCAGCTAAATGCATATCGCTCAAGATGCTTCAAAGGAATGACCTGTCACAACCAGATTAATGACCAGAATTGGAGAGAAAGGAAGCTAAAACTGACTTCAGAGAACTGCTCTTTATTGAAATACTGTTAGTATATTATAATCTAAAGACTGAAAATATGTGGAAGGTCTGAATGTTGTTTTAGCTGAAGTGGAAATCTGATTACACCAAGACAACAGTCCAAAGCTTTCCATCTGGGGATATTTCTATATCTGGGAATATTTCCCAAGCTGACTTCCTGTGAGTTCCTTTAGTTTTATCATGGAAAGCATTACAAGGAGAAAACTTACTTTTTACACTTTGTGTCAGAGTTACTATGACTGGACCATGAGGATTAGAATCAGAACTAACATAAAAATGGCAACTGAAGTCTCCGCAAGGTAGGAGCCCTGGCACTGGTACTGCACTGCCCTCTGGCTAAACAAGAATCTAGAGGAGACTGTAATACACTGGGGTGTCACTCACTGTCATTGACATCAATTCTTAGGTGGCCAAACTCATCTGCACTTGATGGCAGAGGTGGGGTAGGTGGTTGCTTTTTATTATTCCATTTAGCAAACCAAAGGCAAGTGGTCTTCTGGCAGCTTACCACAGCAGCTTTATAATCTGTTACAGTTGCTTTCTTCATCTTGCTGTTTTACTTGATGCCATAATTATTTTCTCATTTCTCAATTCAGTATTAATTTTAATTAAGCTCATTTACACTCATTAGTTTAGCTAATCTGTCTTCACTTTTAAACACACACACACTCACACCACCCTTCATTCTGATGTAGCACTGGCAAGGAAAGTTTTATGCAGAGAGGCAGAAAGAGTCACATAAGTAATGAAATAAAAGGGCTTATAAGTGCAAGTTGGGGATTTTTTAATCTACCCAAAAAAGCCAATTATTTGGGATTGAAAGTTTTCAGAGACCTACATCCTGTGTAATAAAATTTTAATCTGAAGTTTTCTCTGGTGAAAAGTAGAGAATAATCACTAGCTAATATAAATCAAGCTTTGAGGTCAAATCTCATCTACAACAGAGGACGTACTGAACATGCTGCATTTGATTATAAGAACAGGCCTGAACTGCAAATGCCAGCCTCACAAGTCCCTCACCATGAAGCTGCTTGAGTGTTCTCATTTTCATTAGATACTCTGGATTTGATTCAGCAATAGGGCACAGATTTAAAATCCCTGAATTTTCCATGTAGCTGAAGTCTAGTTTGAGTTATCCCTCCATTTTCTCCCATGCTTATACTTTTATGGAGGACTAAATGAGGAAATAAATAAATAAAATATATTGTTACTATTATTATTACTGTTATTATTACTATTATTTTCTGAGATTTCCTTATCACAGATTTTAAGTCATGCTTCAAAGTTTGTGTAAGACAAAGTTTAGCAAGGAAGTTCTAACCTTGTCTGCGTCCTGCATATAAAAAAAAAGTATTCTTGTTTAACTAACAATGATCAATACCAATTAACCACTTCACAAGCTGCTGAATCAGAGAATATTGCCCATGGATTGCATCAGTCCATTGTTTACTTTTCTACTTTGCTACTTCAGCTTCTCCTCCAAGCCACAATTATTTTATGCTTGTGCTGTCCCTGTCAGAGTCTTCTATTTACAATATTCTGCAAAGAAACAAGGAGTTGCCAAGGTGGACTATTCACAGTATGTTATGATCCAATATCCTAACAGTTGCTGGTACCAGATGTTTCAGAAGATGATAAAAGACCCTACAGGAAGCAGATGTGAGACAATCTGCTCTGCCTAGCTTACATGCAGAACTATATCCAGTCCACAAAGTTAATCTATATTCTCAAAGTTGAAAATATGAGGCAAACTTCTAGTATCAGCATTTATTCATATGGAGCCTTGCCAGTCACATCCTGTGAGTCTTACCACTTTTCGCCTTTCCTCCCAGCTGTTTCCAATGTCCATTCCAGGAACTCACTTTACCTACAAACATCTTTTCAGATATTCAGAATATGCAAGAATCAAAACAGGTTTAAGGAGCTTTAAAGAGTTCTGTTTAACTATGTGTGTACCTCTAGCAAAGGTAAGAAATCACCCAAAATGAAAGCGACCATGGTATTTAGTAAAGTGAGGTAGAGACAAATTGTATGATTGCTTCCATTATTATAGGGAACTAAGGTCTGTAACCTTTGACTAACAGGTCTTCAGGTCTTAGTCTTCTGAGTGAATCAGTAAAGCTGCGTGAAACAGACATATTAATAAATGATACTGTTTACTGTGAATCCATGTTGCACTTTCTATGGCCTCCTCTCACTGCGGACATAAAATAATTCTCTAGCAATTGTTACAATTAGAATTCAACATCACCTATTCTCTTTGGGGCGAGAGGACATATGTGAATTGCCTCTGAATATTCTGAGGGCTGTAGGACTCACTTATCCATGTATTAAATTCTATCATGATCTCCAGAGGATAGTAAGACAAAATAGAATTTACTTATTTTTACAGGCTGTTCTAGGTCTTCTATATTTTCAAGTTCATCATAGGTGCTTTTTTTTCCCCCCTAACATCATTTGGAACAGACCCAAGACTGCCTGAACGTGAGTTCCAGCACAGACATTTGGTTGAGAGACAATTTAGATGTGTGTTGGTGATACAGAAAATTCCCTTCTATTTGTGCATCTTTGAATTATGTTACAGATGTTGGTACAACAGTATCCCCAAGCTTCAAAATGATTACCCACTTACAGAGACTCACAAACACAGAAAAAGAAAAATATGGCAGTCAGCCTTTTCTGCCCCCAAATCCATCTCTCTGTTACAGATGTACATTTATGTGCAGAGACACTCAGAACTGGCCAAGAGGGGAGGAGTGAGCAGAGGGTGCATTATGAACACCGGGAGAAATGTCAGCATTTCAACCCAAGAGCATATTCTGTTGTCATGACAACATGATGTAAAGTGTTTTCTTAAAGGAAAATATTGCAATGTAAATGGAAAAGAATAACTCAGTTAATAGAGCAATTTCAGATTATGCCTTTTATGATGTTGTGACATGGATTAAAACATAACTTCTATTACCATAACCAGATTTTTTTTAAGAAATCCCATACAGAACAAATGCTCACTTCACAGAAATTACCTTCTATAAAAATCTAATATATCATTAGACATGAAGTTTAGCAGCTAGACTTTACAAAAAACCAAAAACATTTCAAATTAATTTCTCTTATTTTCTACCAGGTATTCTGAAAATGTATGATTGTTTGCTCCCTCATTTTCTATGTAAACTACTGATTTAAAGTAGCTTGATATTTTATGCAACACCAAGGATCTGTTAAGTGCTGTAGAAACACTTAACATGCTACTGGCCTCCAACCCTATAATTGCAGTGGCCAAAGGGTGAAGAAAGGGAATATCATTATCCCTTTCCAAAGTAGGAGCAGAAGCACAGGTCATGAGAAGCCAGCGGCCCAAAAATGACATGGAAAGCTTCCAGCTGTGTTGGGAATTACATCAAGATTGCAGTAGCCCAGTTATGTAGTTTGCAATGTCATTCTCATCTGCTCAAACAAAGAAATTGGTGACTATTTTCCTTCAAACATTTACTGAGGTTTTCAGTTCTTAAAGCTTCCATCATTTCGTCCTGCCCAAAATATTAAAATTCCTGCCATCCAAGCCTCAGGGCACCCACTGGAACAGAACAACAGCAACAGGAACACTGGGGCAGCCCTTGCAGCCCTTGTTCACTGGCCATTAAAATGAATAGATCACATCTCCCACAGTGGCAAGACAGAAAGTATTTTTATGTCAGTCTAAGTGACCTTGTATCATTTAAATGGAGCTGGAGAATGTCTCCCTGCACCCGACACCTCCACAGATATTAAAAACAAACCCACAGAAAAACATCTTGAGACATGTCACAAGCTGTTTTTCTCTTCTCCTTTGCTAATAGTTTGCTGTACACAAAAAGCTAAAATATTTAAGAACTAATGAATTACAAAACTTGGATTTGAAATTTTACTTGACAGCTCCCAAACAGGATGGTTCTTCAAGAGTAAATAGTGTCATATGCCCGTAACCTGCCTACTGCCTCTGCTGAAGAAGATCTCAGCAACCAAAGATTCATCTTGGTTGCTTCCAGTGGTTAGCTGTATGTACCCTGGCATTTGGTATTCTAATGATTTGTCTGGGAGTTTCTGGGAGTCAGCAGAGAATGGGGTTCCAAAAGGGTGGACATCACCTGGGCAAAATAAGGAGATGTCACCTGCCCCTTGGAGAGCACAAAGAGGTGAGGCAGAAGAAAGCAGCAAGCCATAAAATGAGGCCTTGGTTTGCAAACATCATGCTAGTGTCTCTGGTAGGATTTTGTTGGAAGGGAACCTCAAGAAGCAGGAACATCAGAGAAGGAAGAGGGAAATCAAAGAGCTCTTGTTCATGTTGGGAAGTGCAGAAAGCAGTCTGAGACCACTGCTGTGACAAGTGCCAAGTTGTGGGACACACTGAGCACTGCCTGTTGACAATGATTTTAGTGGCATTTGAGGGGGTCCGGCATCAATTTACAGAATCAAACCTTGATGCTTTAAACAAGCTGCAGCATTTAGCTCTGAAGTCCCCTAGAGAAAGAGAGCTGAACTCAGTTCTGTTTAAGATGGGCAAAAAGAGCGATTTACTGGAAAGGTACATTCTGAGTAGGATACTACAGCAATTCTGATATAAAAGATTACTTGTCTTGTTAAAAGCTTATAAGCTATTTGTCATCTCAATGGTCTGCTCCCTGCAACGTCAGGTTCTGGAAAGCTGTGAACTCCCAGATAATGAAACAACTCAGTTTGTGCTAAGAATAGTATCCTGTATACAGAATTGTGGCTTTGCAGTCTCTTCTAGAAGGTGGTGATCATGGTCTTCTTGCCTCTTTCAAAAATATGCCTGGGAGCTCTGTATTATGTGAGATGTGAAAAAAGTGGGATGTTGAGACTCCTGTGACCCACCTTTCCCTTTGCAGTGAAGAGAACTGCCAGCAAAACACAGCAGGATTGCTGCTCACCCTGGGGCCCTGAAAAGACAGCATGAGCTTAGAAAAGCTTCCTTGATGCACAGCATAGGAAAATGGCATTGAAGCTGCCTCAATGTCACAAGTGGCTTGTTCCAGGCTTGCTAATCTGGAAACCTGCCTGGGTGATACCTTCATGGAAGGGCCAGAATAGTACTGCATTAGCTCTGACACTGCTAAGACATCTCTCATCGTTTTTAGCAGGAAGACTCCTGTGTGCCATAGTCTCTGTACTACAATAAAGAAAACAATAGATAATTTCTTATTCTTCTGCTGTTGCCCATATGACCTTTACTCAGTTCCAGTTTTGTCGTCCAATTCTCTTCCTGAGTGAAAAGGACCATATTTACTTTCTTCTAGCCTTTGGTTATCTTATGTTATGAGGATTATAAGATCTGTCATGTGAAAATACTGCTTCATCCATGTCTGAGGTGCTACAGCACCTAGCACTAAGGTTACTGGAATATAATAATTAACAATGTGAAGTGGGTTTCCCCACACACTACTGAGACTAACAAGATGATTGTAAGAAATCACAGAAAATTCATAGTCAATGATACATTCCTCACCTGAGTTCAGAATCTTTTCTAGGATGTTTGAAAAGGAAGTTTTAATGCTACTTGCTCTTTGGAGTACTCCAGAGATAACATAATTCAGGGGACATGGCTGGGGTCTACTCATGTTTTTTGACCTAGAAACAGAACTGCAGAATAAGAACCTGCTCCTTCATGTCTTGGATATACTAATAACCTCCCCCAAAAGAGCATTTCAGTTAGCTGAACTGATACCCATACCATTACTGCTATGGTGGGTCTCTACAGGTGGTCATCTAGATCACATTGAATACAGCCTGGCTTTCAGATGCAAGCATGAGGTTAGATCAAACTGGCAGGTAGAAAAACACATCTCTGTACTTGTAAATTCAGCCAATTTGATCAGGACTTGCTGAGAAACAGCCCCATGACACCACTTCAGAAAGGAAAATATAAAGCAAGCACAGACTCACTATTATGTTTACTAGAGATTTGAACTTTCAAAAGCGTAACTGTGAGAAAAAGAAGAGAGAACACAAAATAGACTCGAAATTATCATCTTATCTCTATGGTCACACCTGTGGCTTTGTTGACACAAGGCTACATTACAAGAGATTATCAAAGTTGGAGCTAACCTTCATATCTTTGTAGCATCAAGTGAATGTTAAAGTCAGCACAACAGGCACGGAAGATCCTGTTTGCTCTGTTAACTGCATCAGTAACATCTTTTTAACATATGCCTCTGAAATACAGCTTGTGAGAAGAAAGATGGCTCATTGGAACAACAAGTAAAGAAGCACGGAGGTTCTTTGCTAGAAATAGAGAACTCGAGTTATGCCAGTGATATCAATGGAAATTCAGAGGAAAGCCTGAATAAGAAGTCTGGGATTTGACCCTAAATCAGCTTAGACATTTTTCAATAAATTGAGTTTTTAAAATCTGGTGGAAGCTCTAATAATGTTGTCATAAAAATCTCAGCACTGTTGAAATCTTGTTCTGAAGGTTCCCAAAGAGACATCTATAAAGACTTTTCTTTCAGATTTTGTTCTGATAATGTACAATATATAAGGCGTCAGATTAGAGAGAGCAATGTGGGACATCCCACCTCCATCACCCTTCTGATAAGGAAGCCAATAAACAATTGGTTGGCTTTAGTTAAGTCATTTTAAGAACCAAAATCTCAAGCTCTGACTCTTCATTTAGACAAACTTCCCACATAAAAAGGACAATTAAAGGATGTCCTTCATACAATGGTAAAAAGACTCCCATCTCCAAAGATGAAACATGGTTTAAAATGCCTCCACAAATACCAGACTTTCTTCCATCTTGTGTACCAGAAACACACAAAACTTCAGGGAGACAGTGCAGAAAATTTCAAGGAGGCAAGAAACAATGTTCACTAGCTCACTGAGAACAAATGTTTTATAGAAATAGTTTGGCTTTAGCAAACTTCTGCCAAAGCACTGGGAATTTCCATCAGAAACCCAACAATTTCACGGCAGCTTGCTTGATGCCTTTGGGCAAAACTGGCCTTCACAGACCTTCTGCTGGGGACATGCACACAAACTGTACCTGAAGAACAACAGCCAACTTATGGCCTCCAGCTCCCACGCAGTTGGGTGGGCCGAAACTCAGGGTCCTCCAAGGAGGCCCAGAGGGCAAAATGGGGAGACCCCTGGGAGCTGGGGCAGCTGGCTACTCTGCTTAATCATTGGAAAGATTGGGAAAGAAGGAGAACAGTTGTGTTTCCAGTTCAAACATTTTGAAGTGTTCAATCTTCCAATGAAACACAAACTCTCACTTGAACAGACCTGTTCAAAGCCTGCTGGCATAACAGCTCAGGTCTCTAACATTTAAACTATCAGTAAATCTTCATTACTAGTGCTAGCCACTATGGCATCCAAAAGACAGCATGTTTAGAGCAACACAGCATAAAACTACAAAACATACAGGGGAGGTAGCACCTAAGAGGTGTGGTCTAGCCCCCCAAAAAGCTTGCATTACATCTTCAGCTAGGAACGAATTCCTTACCAGGACTTGCTTTAGTTTTTGAAAAATATTAATATTCAAATTAAATATTTTCTTTTATAATTTTCTCACACTTTTTTTTAAAATGAAAATATGTATTTCTGCCTTGATCTATCCAAGAAATTCCTTTAAAATTAGAACCAAACAGACTTTCCTTTCAGATGTGTTTTAATGAAATGATGTTAGACAGAGGATTTGCCTGCTATGGAGAAGGTAATCAGTATTCAGTGCCAGCTGAAAGGTGTCAGCTAGGCTGACATGTTGTCAATGCTGTATTTCCACACATCTAGTTTTAATTCCAAAGCACAGATTGGTAACATAAAACCATATATTCCTAAGGCTGCACTCTTACTCAAAATCAGCCATATTTGGTCAGACTAAATTTTTCTCCGGCCCAGCATCTTCAGATGCCTAACAAAAAGCACAGAAATTTAACAAAACAAAGCTATTTTGGCTCACACTGTCACCAGCTTGGTTCCCTGACAGAGGCAGTATCACAGAATGCTTTGTTAGAGCAGAGCCCGGGTGCAGAGCACACCTGTAATTTGGGCTTACATTGCTACTGCAAACATGAACTCTTCACACACAGTGGGAGCAGAGCCCGGCTGCTCACCCTGAAGCTTACAATTCATGTGCAGGATTTAGTAAAAGAAGTGTATATAAATAAACAGGGCAAGTCATCCTTTCACTTTAACATGAAACATTTGCATAACAGTCTCTGTATTGTGGCTCACATGCAGTGGATGGTGAAAATACCACAACAGTAGGGTGGTGAACATGCAGGAGTTGGAAGTTTGAAAAGGAAAAACAAATGTTACTATTTGGTGTTGACAAAGATCTTACATATATCCTATTTATCTATTTGTACTAACACATTTTAAAGCCAAACCACTGAGAGAAAGAGAACCATGTAGCCATCCAAGAAG
The DNA here is from genome assembly GCA_020745705.1 of Hemiprocne comata. NCBI lineage: Eukaryota > Metazoa > Chordata > Aves > Apodiformes > Apodidae > Hemiprocne > Hemiprocne comata. Next base: position 9,972,506 of record CM036597.1, on the reverse strand, counting down.
CATGCACAGGAGAAGCCTTACACCTTAATTACATGCAGGAGAGTGGCAAGAGAGGAACAGCTTACTGAGAGGAAAAATTAACAGATAAAGAATAAGCAAGAAGCAAGTTTTATGGGTATATTATATTAATATTATATTATTATATCATATTATGGGGACTGCAGTGTTTAAACACAAAGGAAATTACAGAACACCCCAAATCATATCTAGTAATTCCCATTGTCTGTCCCAGCACTGTTGGCTCCTAGACAGAGGTTGTCCCCCACCTCTCCAGTTCTGCCCCCCCAGCTGCATAGAGCACCACAGGTGCTGGAAATGTCCGGTGCCAACTATCCTGCCAGGCAGGACTGAGGTCTCTCCAAGGGCTGCAGCATCTCTCAGCAAAGACAAGGGCTGGGCATCAGCTTCCTTCAGTATCTGTAACTCCATCTCATCCACCTTGCTCCTCACTAACCACGCAGGCACTTGGGCACACCACGTGCATGCACTTGTACCTGACAACATGCTCTCTAGAACAAAAATCCTACTCATCTTTTAAGTGCTACCACTTTGCAATGTGCCAATGTACTTTATTTTTGGTAACAGCCCTTCACCTAACACAATAAGACAAGTGTACTCACTCAGTCCCTAGATACAGTTTAAGAAGCATTCCTAGCAACGAGCACCCCTTGCCAGGATCGCAGGGAAGCGCTACCTGGTCACCACTCCCTGGTCACCACTCCCCTCCCCGTTTAGCTGACAGGCTCACAAGGGCACTGTGCACAGCTGCCTCCTCACTGCACCAGCACCACGGCAGGATGGGAGGCAGAAGCAAAATACTCCTCTGCCACTTTGGTCTGTGTTGAGGAGCAAAAGGCCAGCAGCACCTTTGGTAGCTCATCAGTGCAGTGGGTGTTACCCCTCCTCATCTGATCGTGATGTCCATTCAGGCCCCAACCACTATTTACAGACTCCATCCTCTCCTCCCAATAAATTTCTCTTGCCCATGTACCTGCTAAGACAGGGTTTTGCCCTTTTTATTACAGTTCAGTTCAAAATAGACTTGAAACTCCCCAGTTTGTCTGGTGGTCAGCAACTTGTTTCATGTGACAAGACTGCTGCTCCCAGGCAGTCTCATTATCTACAGCAGAGATCAATGCAATATTCTACTTGCCTGTGATAAGCTGCATCTTCAGGCCATAACAAAACCTATTTTATATGGGATTTTTCAACACAGTCAATGTATCTAGCAGGTATAGACCTCTCATAAAATTAAAGTAACATTTACACTCCAACAATAAACATACAGTTGTGTACACATAATGCCATCATAGATTTCCTATCATTTATGGATTGCTCATTCAGCATTTTTTTATTTTAGTAGTGATAACATACTTCACTGTGTCCTGTATCTGCCCACTCTATGTATCTCCAGCTGCACCATCAGCTCTAACACGGTTCAATTTTCACATCCCGTATGGATAAAACCTTATCAACCAAACCCTCACAGGAGTCCTGACCTTTCTAGAAAACACCCTTAACTCCAGGTAGAGAGCAAATCATTGACATTTTGAAACACAAGTCTCAGCATCTTCAGGAAATTATATGAAAAATAAAAACACTGTCTATAGTAACACTGTATGGGAAAACAAATATATCTGTTGTCTAATTCCTACTATTTTGCTGAAGTGCTCTCAAAACAGGTTTCCACAGTTAACATACTTTCTTCAGCATTCAGGAGTGGAGGTACTCAAAAGAAAATTACACATTCTCATTCCTTCCTTTTTATAGAAACTTCTTCACTTAAAATGTTAAATTGCTCATTTTTTCAGTGAAAATATCAGTGGAAAACTTCACATGTGCTTGCACAGGTGAAAGCAGAGGGCATGGGGGACTGAGAGTTGGCCAAGTCAGCAAACTCTCTGTTAATTCTGGCAGTTTCTAATTCTGGAGGAACTGGACTGAAACCCATGAACAGTTAAGCAGACTAGGAGAGCAAGTGGACATCAGAAGAAAATCTAAATGTAGAGAAGACTTTGGCCCAGGATGTGTGCAGTCCCTTTGTAGCAGACAAGGTCCCTGTCAGCACAGCCTGCCAGCCTCAGCAGAGGGGATGGAATGTGCTTTTCAAAGGGGAAAAAAGTCCCCAAACTACACAGGGATTAAAAATACACCCGTTAAATAAGCCAGGTCTGATTTATACATCACTACAGCAAAGCAGCTTGGAAAACACGTTGCTTTTGCCTGGTAATTAAGAAAAGCAGTTTTTACAACTCCAACAAATTATCAGAGAATGTAAGGCCAGACCCTTTAAATGTCAGCATTGTTCTACCACTCCCCGCATTTTAACAAAGTCACAGTGTAAAAAGGACTAATTAGTATGTTGTGAAAAGGCATACATCCAAAGATGATATTTGATGCATTTCTGTACTGGAACATAAATTAATTACTTTGTGCTGAAGTTCAGATAGGTGTATTAAAAAAAAAAAAAAAGACTTGATTAACCTCCCTGCTTGTGAGTTCTTTAGGGGTCACTAGTAATATTGTTTTTATTATTTTGATTGATATTTCACTTTCTCTCAAGTCCATTGTAATTTTGCTCTAAGGAAAAATGAACTATATGGAATGTTTTATTTAAAATCTTCAAAGTATTTTCTAATTCTTTCCCCTTCACAACACATCTCTTGTTCTGCAAGCGTTTTTGTAACATGGAAATTAAAAACAGTGAAGATATAAGAGCATCCATAGTGCATCATTTAGGTGATATTTTTAATTAATGTGAACAAAATCATCATTTTATTCTGGTTATCAAGATGGTTTAAGCAACATAGGATTTTGATCAAGCATGAAATTAGTGCCATGCCCTACAGAGTTCTCTTAGAAACTTGATAATTTTTACACCAGAAGTTACCCTACATGTTTATGTTCATGCATGTCTGCTAGTTTATAAAGTTGTAAGTGGTATCATAAGAGCATATACATACTTCTCAAATTAATTATTTGGACAGAAATGACAAATTGTGCTTAAAAAGGAAAACGATATTGCCAGAGTTTCTAATGTGAAGAAAGTACAGTTAAATCAAACAATTTCCTATCTCCTTCTGTCCCAGTAACCTGTCTTGGTCTGCTCAAATATTCATGAAAAAATAATTATTGCCATTTATAGTCAAAATAAAATGCTGGTAATGGCACATGATTTTATAGCAGTTCCTAAGATTTTCCCTTAGCGATTGCCCATTGATTTGACTTGCACTTGGCTCCAACTTATTATTGCCCTTGGTATCACCAGAAAGGCACATTTAAAAGGAAAAAAATATGTCATTAGGATCAAAGTTAGTCATAAGAACATTGATTTTTAGAGTATACCGAGAAAAACATTTTTGGTCGAAAATGCATTATCTAGCAGTATGTCTGAACAGCCTGAGATCATGTTTATCCAAATCAACATTGGATATGGAACCATATGTATTAAACAGATTTCACAGGAAGCTCACCATAATCCTGTCCTGACTCTCTCCACAGCTGGATTCTCAAGCTGCCGGCCAGCAGGGAAGTATCTTTTTGTAGAGCTTATCTCTTGGTACCAAAATGATGTTTAACTCACAGCAAGACAGATGCTACAGTGCACCGACTGTAGCAGGCACCAAAGAATGACAATTTTCCTCATCCCTTTGCCTTGTAATTTTGTTCTTTTAATTTTTGACACTTTAATGGTAGCCCTGTTCTAACCTTCCTAAGAAGGGGGGGCCCCAGTTACCCACCCATCTGCTCAGATGCAACTGTAGTTGCAGGACCAAGCAAAAAGGAAGGTGAGGTAAACATGTGGTGAATATTCTCTTAAATTTAAGCTTTTTTGTTTGATCTAAAAACTAAACATCCTTGCCCTCCCAAAAGTCCTGAAATTTTAAAACCCCTGGGTGCTGCTGAGCTTGTCTATACTGCAGTCCTCAAGCCTCAAAACCTTTTGAAGATTTCTTGGCATTATAAATAGGAAAAATATTACATTATTAGAAACTCAATCTAGCTAAACTTTTTCAATTGCCTCCTCTAAGTGTGGTTTTAGTGCAAATGGGTTTTTTGCTATTAAAAGAACAGGGAAATGTAAACTCCATTTGTTTCCTCAGAATAGTTTAATTGTAGCATTTGTGCATTAATTCCCAGAGAAATAATTTGCAGTTAAATGTGACCATGTGAAAACAATCTTGTATTTGACACATTGTTACAAAACAAGACATTAATATTTTCCTTTTGACATTTTGCTCAGCGTTTCCTTCCACTAGAAACAGACAAAATTCAGGATGATCCTGAGGTTTTGCATTAAAACCACAGAACATCCTCAAACTCTTCACCAGTGTAAGGTTTGTAACCTGCAGCTAACACAGTTGCATGAAGGATACAGGCACTGTCATGAAATCCCACCCTGTATCTTATATTCTCAGAAAAAATGTTTTCCTGTATTTGGGTCACACTCAAAATACACAGATGATTCCTCCAGCAAGGAGCTGGAGAAGAAGCTTAGAAGTGAGAACCTTTCTTGTTTAAATGGGCAAGCCATATATTAACACCATTGTTATTTCCCTTACTTTTCTTATGGAATGAACAGTCACACAAGAGTGGATTTTCTTCAGGGTAATCTCCATAGCACTACTTTGCATACATATTTTTCTAAGAGTAATATCTGCTCCTCACTCGTGAGTGATTTCAGTAAGGCTCACTCCATAGTCATTGCCTGACAACTCAGTAAGACATAGCAAGTAACAAAACCCATCAATTTTCAATCTCATGCAGGTTCACTCCAGCATCCCTTCCTAATTTTTAATGCACCCGACCCTCGAGCATAGCTGTTTGCTGTTACAGGTGAGGCTGCACAAGCATATGGTGAGTGGAGGCCCAGTGAGCTGGAACGTCCCGTTTCAGCTGGGATTTTGCTGAGCTGCCTGGCTGTGGGAGCTCAGCAATATATTTGGATAGGCTTGACTATGCAGCTATAGATCTCATTTGCTTCCTACTCAGATACCGTTCATGCTTCAGTTGTCATGCACAAAATTAGCGATAAGCAATATTAAGCAGAAAACTCTGTATTGCAGTTCTGCCCAAGAGGGCTGATAACAGATCTCAGTCTCTTTATGCTTTTTGCCTTTACAGGAAGCTGAGTGTCTGCTTCCCTGAGAAGCAGATAAATATTCTGAGCTTTATGTTAATGCAATGTCTGTCACATCCCTCTTGCACCTTCCCTGGGAGCTTTCAAAGTCTTGTTGGAAATACTGAAATGGAACACCTTTCTGATAGTGCCTTTTCAATGAGGATGCTACTATGTGGAAATAAGTAGTAAGGATATTTTAGCAACTTGGCATGCATTAAAAATGCATGATCTTCAGAACACAACTGCTGAGAGCAATTAGCATGTATTTATAATACATCTGTGAGTAACCGCATTCTTACCCGGTTCTTGCAGGATACATAAATAACCTTTGAGCTTGATGTGCTACAAGCCCACAAATTTCTTAACTTAATGCATGCTCAGTCCTTTAAGAACTGTAAGAATCACACACAGTTATCACATCTTTTTTAGCACAAGGTTTAGAATACTGTTCAGGAGCCATGGGTTTTCTGCCCTTGTCCCATTCTATCAGAAGCAGATTTTCCTAGACAAGCTATCTCCCATACTGTTAGAATATGTTATTTGCAGGCTTAGTGTTCTTTCCCCTTCAAATTTAATTCTTGTGGCCTGGTATGTTCTCTAAAATGTCTACAGGTTTACATGGCCCCACACTGTCCACCCTACAGTCCCTATGACCAGTGGTACCCAAGCCCTTTGCCTGTAACCAGGCTGCACTTCCGTTCCTCCCAGATGATTCAAAATCATATTAATAAAAATCTGAATCAAAATGGTGTATCCAAAGAACTGCAACAAGACATGGATCCCTTGTCCCTTATGTTACCTACACTTCAGTCTACAGCATGACCTGGGAAACCATTCCTTGCTATGCCAAAGGAGTCACTTTCCAAACCTTTACCCTCATCGAAACAATAGCACCAAACAGAAGTGCTTCCAATGGTTGCTTTACATTGAAACCCCTGCCCTGTTGCAAATGAGCAGAGAACATCATTCACATTTATGAGCACCTCTATCTATCCAGCAAATTACAAACTGTTGAATTGACTAGGGATGTAGAACAGAGCCTCAGCAGATGCAAGAATGCTGAGTCGCCATAATTGAAGATCTAGTTCCTGCTAGGAAATTAAAACCATCTAAATCATTCAAGTGTACTCTCTAAGTCTCATAAAAATATTCTGAGTCATCTGACTGAAAACCTATGCTAATTTAGCCTGATTGTTCTATTTAATCTTAACGATTGCCTGGAAACCTCAGAGGATATTTTGTTTGGCATCAAGAGAACAGCATACTCACATGGACGCCAGTTGCCTGTGTGGCTGGTTTCCTGTCTCCAGTGCCTCAGAAGCCCACGTCAGTGCCACTGAAGACTCCTGAATTCCTGTTCAAGGAAAAATGGACAAAACATTCACGTGTTTGACTTACCTAGGTGAGCTATTAGAACAATATGTTTTGAACTAAGAACCAGTAGTATAAAATGAACCACCATTCAAATCATTTCAGTAAGTAAACAACAAAAAATCTGTGGAAAAAAAGTGTTGGAAGGGTGAGTATTATTTATATAATATTTTCTTTAAACTTTGGCCACATTTTGAACAAGCATCCTCTAATTTTCATCTGGATTAGCACGAGTGAGATCACTGCATAGTCACTTAAGGGAAATGAGTGCAGGAATTTTGAGAAACCCAAGAGCACCGAGCTCTGGGGACGTGCAGTCTATTGCCTTGTAAAGGCCTCTGGCATTTCTTTAAAAGATTTTAATGGGATCCAACAAGAAAAACTTTGATTATCCCATGCTGTTTCAAAGATAGAGCAACCAAACCACAGAGACCATGACTCTGAAAGGCAGCTGACAAATCTATAAGAGAAATAATATTTTCCAAAGTTTCAGAAGTAAGATTTATATGTCAGATGACTGACTATATTTCAGAAGCTGTCATTTCTGGGAACATCAGTTGGAGATACTATTATTTATTACTACTTATACAGAGCCCCATACATATGACAACGTATGTGTAGATACTACAGACAGCAGCTAAAAGAGGTGGAAATAAGGGAAATAGGAGGGAAGAGAGAGCAGTTTCATGTATATAAACAAGCTGTTTTCTTAAGACCTAATTGTAATACATTTCACTTTTGAAGGTTTGGGTTTACTTTTCCATCTCAGCTCACAAGGTAATTAGTTTTGCTCATGAGTTTCTATATACTATTCTCGAGAATACATTTTATTGTTTGGGATGACAGTCATGCTATCCTGAAGCAATTATTAACTTAAATTATAGTAAATGGGCTATTAATAAATTCTGTAGTTGTTCTAAGGGTCTTCCAAGAACCTTGCTGTCCCAAATGCCCTTCTGTTAGCACAGCCCCTGCTGCTCAGAACCTCTCAAGAACACCCAATGTTTCTTTCTTCCTCAGAGGAAAAATCCTATACGTTATTGAACTTGTCATAGCAGAAATATTACATTATTTTGTTACCACACTGCTTAATAGCATTCAAATATGATGTTATAAACACATCATAAATATCAATCTTGAAAAGACATTAAAAATTGAAAGAATACTAAATTACCCCATGTAGGTGATCTAAAGTCATTATAAATTGATAACCACAAAGAAAGTTGAAATTCAAAAATTCCGAACAGGTAATTTAAACATATGAAAACTTCAGTAAAGCATTAGGAGAACAGTCAGTTTCTAATGTCACCACCCTATTCCATCTTTGCTAAGTACTAGTACATGGCTCTATCAAAAACAATATACACAGCAGATTTCCGAAAGAATTCCTTCTCTGCAGCCCTAGCTTTGTTTCTCTAATCATTCTGATCTTTCATAAGCTGCCACAACTCTGTAAAAACCACTCCCTATTCATTTATCTTGGACCTCTAAAAACTAGAATATGTTTTTCTGGGCTACAGAAACCTCAAACTACCCAGCTTCTACTTCCTCTGCAATTCCATGTGCTGGGGGTTTGCTACAGTCTTCATTTTGTCTCAAGTCTAGGATATGCCAGTTCCTTGCTGAGGGAGTAATCAGGCAATCAAAAGAAGGGGCTCTCCCATTGATGTCTGTTGAGAAAACTGCAGCTAGAAAGCTGGAATTGTGACCTTTTCATAATGGATTTGGGGTTTTTTTTGGCAAGTGGGTGTGAGTATGACACTTAAGGCAGCAATCCCCGTTGCATCCTCCTCCCACCCCCAGCTCAGACCTGATTTTCATCTGACTCCCCATTTTGCAACTGAGGTGAGCAGGAAGTAAAGCTATTAGCAAGAGCATAAAAAAAGAGCTTTGATTTCCATGTAGTTCTACACACACAAAGGCAAACATAACAACTAAATACAGTAGGACCTTTATCATACATATGTTGAAAACTATCATGTTACCATAAATACATGGCACAGACTGTTGGGTCCTAATAATAATTTTGTACTCAATGAGCCTTAAGATTGAAAACGTAAACTCCAAGTGCTGCTCACAGGATTGTGCCCAGCATTCCTTAAGACAGGTTAGAAACTCATATCCATTTATTTCATGGTGACTAAGATGCTTTTTCCTTACTATAACAGCATGCACATTTAGACATGATTTTGGCCAGTTTCTAGAACATCCTTGGTGAGCCAGACATTAACACACAGATTTTAAATCATCGTAAGGATTTAGCAGCATACAACCCTTTGATGAAATGATGAAGTGTTTGCTATCAATACTCTGACAAACCTTATGTATCAATGGGACATGGAGATACAGCCTGGATGCTCATGTGGGTTCAGCAATGGTGCTGTTGTAGCTGTAGCAGTGATACAAGAAAGGTGAGGTTCAAAGGAAGAGGTAATTATGTTAGCTGAGATGATACAACTGATGGGGAAAAAATAAGCTTTTATGTACATGAGGTATTCTTTAGGTCTCTTCTTCAGAGATACAGATTCCAAGAAGCCCTGTGCAAACCTTATTTCTAACCATAACAGAAAGGTAAGTTATATACATGGCCTTCACCCAACAAACCCTGCTTTGCAAGTTGCTTTCAGCTGTAAATGTGAACTCTCCTGGAGTGCCAAAATATTTAACATAGGGACAGATTATAATTTTTGTGATGTCTAATAAAAGATGCTAAACTAACTGGGTTAATGTCTTCTAGTAATATTCATTGGTGATGTCTTGTTATCCTGAAGCCTGTGTGCTGAAAACAGCAATCAATGACAACGTTGTAGATCTAATACTCAATTGCTGTAGATACTGAACCAGTACACAGGGCAGAAAACAACTGGGCAAGTGAAGGCAAACCAATCTGGTTTTATTTGACTGTGTAATAGTAGTAGTTATGAGCAATGGTGATTATAAAGTATAAATAGAATGTAGATTTCTTATGAATGAAAAAAAAATCTGTAGCCATTAAGTTAACTGATGCACCTATTTTGTTAGTTCTTGCTAGTCATCGTGAAAAAAGAAATCTCATAATTTCAAAAATCTAAAACCTGTGCATTTCTAGCTACATCAACATGCTTTGAAATATTTTTAATTAAAAGTAACTGAGAGAATAGGATTCAGCATTTATCTTGGTGCAGGTGACACATGGCACATAGTGGAATATTTTAAAGAATGTTTTATTTAAAGACAGATTTTTAAAGTCTGTGGGAGTAATTGCCAGTTTGTCAGCTGAATCACTTTATCCTTTGGAAAAGCTTTTTGTCATTATATTAGATTATTCCTAATGTCAGTGCAGGCCAATTTACAGGATAAATGCAAGTCAGTGTCATTGCATTCCATTAATGAATATTAAAATATTATTTTGGGACTTGTTTTTACAAAATTGTTATCCTTCACATTTTGATGTGCATGCTTTATGTATTCAAAATCTCTGTTTCTATTATAAGAAGAACCAAGATTTCTTTCTTATTCTCCATTCTTTTCCACACCTAAAAAAAAAAAAGCCTATTCCATAACTTCTTGGATGGCTGGGTCCAAAGAATTGTGTTGAATGGAGTTAAATCCAGTTGGCTGCTGGTCACAAGTGGTGTTCCCCAGGGCTCAGTGCTGGGGCTGCTCCTGTTTAACATCTTTATTGATGATTTGGATGAAGAGATTGAGTGCACCCTCAGTAAGTTTGCAGATGACACTCTAAGTTGAGTGGGACTGTCAATCTGCTTGAGAGTAGGGAGGCTCTGCAGAGGGATCTGGACAGGCTGGATCGATGGGCTGAGGCCAATTACATGAGTTTGTGAGGCATTGGAACTGGCTGCCAGGGAGGTGTTGGAGACACCGTCCCTGGTGTTGTTAAAAAAATGGGTGGACATGGTGTCTCAGGAGATGGTTTAGTGGTTAAGGGTTGTAGGGTGGATGGTTGGACTTGATGATCTTGAAGGTCTTTTCCAACTTTGAGGATTCCATGATTCTATTAAAACATTTATGTATACTGTAGCAAAGTCTTAATCCTGCATCAGAATTTTTATTTATGTTAATGGGATTGTTGGAATGAAACAGCCAGCAGAACTGGAGCCTTTGTGCTCAGTATGCAGTATCTACACAACAGATACTACATCAGTACATTGCCAAAAAACAGGCTGTATGAACAGCATTTCTAGTCATTGTAAAATCAATCCAGCCCTCTCTGCTGTTTTTAAAATGCTTACATTCCTTTGAAAAAGACAGACATTCTGCTTACATTTAAGAGACTGACATATACTAATCCTCAAAATGTGGCATAACACAATCCATTTTCAAACATGAGAATAAATAATCTCAAGGATACTGTTTGTGTTGTAACTGAGCAGAACTATAAAAGATTTCCTGGATCAATTAAAATACTATGAACTTTATTCTTTGTCAAACTATTTTAATCTGTATGTATGTGGATCATTCACCTATCTGTCTACAGGAAGAAAATGTGTGTGAGACTGACTTGCAGAGATATCTGTAGGAAATACTGCATCTTGTATTTTCTGTAGGAGGGAAGCAGTTGGGAGATGAGCAAGAAATCCATGAATCATCTTACGACTACACTCTATATATGACTTCCTCCTCACAGGAAATAAAGTTACCTGATAATTTAACCAGTAGCGTGGGCTTCTGACAACTTTGCATAAAGTTTGTTTGAAGAACCCTCATATTTTTAAACCTCTGTAAGAACATTTTTTCTAAATATACTCTAAGCATTGATCTGAACAAAATTAAAACTGGAGAATTAAAAATGACAAAAAAAGTAAAAATTTGTCTTTGCAATGAGAGCTGTAGGTTGCAAATCAGAGCTATACTTTGAAACAAAACTTCAGCAAAGTTACCATCTGGTTTGGATTTACTGTTTGGTCTCTACAATCAGCACAGGAGATTTCACTTTTGCCCCTGCCTTACCTTCCTGCTTTTAAATTTCCCATACTCTTTGGGTGGTACCCACTAAGTTGATGAATGAAAAGCTTTTCTTGCCTTCACATTTTCAAATGTCGAGGGAACGGTAACAACCATTTTGGTAGAAGATTTGCTTGAACTTTTACACCTGTCCTTTGACCTCTATCTCAAGAGGTGTTGCCTTCCTCCCACATCACCAGTGAAGCCAGCAGGAGCCAGAGCTTCCACAGCACTCTGGAGCACATGATTGGCTTGGAGAAACAGGACAATGCCATTCCCCTTGAGGTTTGATCCCTATCAGGTAGGCCTCTAAGGACTATGCCTCTGCTTCCCATGTCATACATAGCTAAGAGCCATGCCAGGCCAGGATCTTTCCAGGATCAAGTGCAGAGCTTTAATAAGGAAGGATTTCAATTCTTGTAAGTCATTAGTGTTTCCAATATTGTATATTTACTTTCACGGTATTTTTATCTTTGCTACTTCTGTTTTATGCAGTCTTCAATACATAAAGAACAGATAAATGTTATAGAAATAAGAACTGCACCAGCAATCCAATTTTGGTAGCAAAATGAACCAGTAGTTTGGCTCTGAGTACTAACAATGGAGTTACAGTCAAGCTCTCCCAAGCAGCTCATAATAGTTTCTGTCTAATGATTTTCAGATGTTTCATTATTATCAATGAATTAGTTTCCCATGACTCAGTGCTTATATTAGACACAGAAATATTGTTTTCATTTTATAGGGAAGTTGAATTTTTCAACCTGAAAAGAGATGAGACCCTGTTTACAAATGTGCTAAAAACCTCCTCCAAGAGTATTAAGCATTTTTGAAAACAGGACTCCTCAGAAATGTATTTTTATTTAAACAACAACAAAACCTGACAAATTTTGACTGGGAGGGCCCAGAATTCTGCTACTTTCAGAATAGCAAGTCTGGATCAAAGACAGTAACTAAAGGAGTCCTTGGTTCTCTATCTTTGGGAAGAAAAGCAAGAATAGAGAAGGAAAAAAAAAAGCAGAGCAGTACAGACTCCTACCTTTGCTCCCTTGAAATACTTAAATTAAGAAAACGGGAAAAAGAAAAGTTCAAAAGCATTATTCAGCATGTTAGTTTAAAACTATTATATTTCATAGACTCATAGAATGGTTTGAGTTGCAAGGGACCCTAAAGATCATCTAGTTCTAACCCCCCTGCCATGGGCAGTGACACCTCCCACTAGACCAGGTTGCTCTAAACCCCATCCAATGTGGCCTTGAACACTTTCAGGAATGGGGCAACCACAACTTCCCTGGGCAACCTGTGCCAGTATCTCACCAGCCTCATAGAGATGAATTTCTTCCTAATATCTAATCTAAATATTTCACCTTAAGAACATTATCCTTGTCCTATCACTCCATGCCCTTGTCAAAAGTCCCTCCTCAGTTTTTCTGTAGCCCCTTCAGGTACTGAAAGATTCTCCAACGTCTTCCTAGAGCCTTCTCTTCTCTAGGCTGAACAGCCCCAACCCTCTCAGCCTGTCTTCAGAGGAGAGGTTCTCCAGTCCTCTGATCATCTTCATGGCCTTCCGCTGGACTCGCTCCAAAATCTCCATGTCCCACATATGTTTGGGGCCCCAGAGCTGAACACAGTATTTCAGTTGGGGTATTTAATAAATGCTTTAACAAATAAATCTTATTTTTTTAATCCACTTCTTCCAAGAGTTGTGTAACCAAAGCTTCTGATCAAAAAATGTTTTTGATAATGTTCAAATGTCCACGTCTTCCTAGGGTTAACAGGAGGCAATAAGCTTTTTCAGCCATTCCTCTGACTTTGCTTGTCAGCTCCATTCTGGACTTAAGCTGACAATAGCAAAGTCATTACATTTCTACCTAGAGTAGGTTCCAGTTGCAGACATCAAATGAATATTGATTTTCTTTTTACAACTTTTTCACAGATGCAGCAATCATAATTCCTAGTAAAGGGTAGATAAACCTGGAGTTGGGACGAAGAGCTAATGTTGTGTTACCATCACTTGCACTCCAGGAAAAGAGAAGAGAAAACGAGCTGAATGGGCACATGGTGCACAGTACCTTTTACCTGTGCAGACATGGGTTGAAATCATTTGGGTGGCAACTAAATTTTTTTTTTTTTTTGAGATTTCTCACATCTCAGAAAAACTATGAAATGATGCATGACAGGCAACTCTGTCTAGCAGGAGCAAATGAGAATTGGAAGGCTGCAGACCAGATGAATGCATTTGCTTTGACTAATTATCTCCATCCTAAAACAGACAAATTCACTCAAAATAGACCATTAACCAAGGGTTCAGAGGTTCTACATGGTATTTTCCACACATCTTGTTTTCACCGATTGTTGTGTCAGAGCAAAACTAAAGCAAAAAATACACAGGAGAGTTTTAATGTCCCAGAAATTCTGGTTGCATCAGAATTTCAGGTTTCATTACAAAGAAAAAAAAAGTTTTGATTCCTTGTTGTTGTGAAAGATTGTCTGAATTCTCACAAAACCTTACCTCAGTTTTGTATCTTAAGACTCTCCTCAAATACTTGGATTATTTTCCAAGAGAAATTAGAAAAAACTCCTTGAGGATACTCTACTTACTAGTCCACATTATCTCTGTGTTTTCTACTTAGTGGGGAAAACCAATGAAGTTAAAGGTAACATATCTGGGTCTTGTTTAACACAGCTCTGTAATCAACCTACCTATCACACGCTGCTAGACAAAGAGCCCCTGATGATTCATGAAAGAATTAAACAATAATAGGAGTAAGACATCTGTCTCCTGCTAAGAGGAAAGTTGAGTTTTCTCCCAAGGCCAATCCATATGACTTTATATTCCAAAACCTCCCTTCTTTAGGCCCTTCTCTAGCCTTCTTTACTCATCTTTTCCAAGGCAACTACAACTACTTGACATGGAACTTTGCAATTGAGGTCATTATTCTTAAATCACGGGAGAATCAACCCCTTCTCTAGGGAATAGTTCTACTACTTAATCAAACAAGTCACAGGTAACTAGGTAGATGTTCAGGTGGCTCATTTTTCTTAAGTGTTGTCTTGTTAATCAGGACTCTTGGGGTCTATTTCTGACTCAACTGCTTACTTCGTATGTCATTTTGAACAAGTTTAAAATTAGTAACGACTGGGTCTCTTGACAGGTGTTGCAAGGCTTTGTTATTTTAAACACATAAAACATGCCTACAATTTTGCAGAACTTTTCTCAACAGTTCTGTAAGTATTGTAATTCTAACAAACTTAAAATAATTGATTCAACAATAATGGAATTATTTCCAATAAAGGACAAAACAATTTTCTGTGGAATTAAAAGAAGTTACGTAAATTGAGTTGAACAACATTCTTTCTAGAAGATAAGAGGTTCATCAGGCTTAATTTGCTTCTTGGGTCTGGTCGACCATCCTGCTAAAGCCACATTTGTCTGATCACTTCAAGATGTTGCATTGAATATTCTAAAAATCAAATTCAAGAAACCTCTGACCAGAAGCATCCCCAAACTTGTATTTCCTCCCAGCCAAAGACACTGTTGCATCAAACTGCAGGAAAATTTATGCAAATGTTGCAGGCAGCATAGCTCCTCTGTGTAACAGGCCCCCACAGACTTTTTATGCAACTCCTTGGAGATGTGTGTTCTTTTGTACCATCTGCTTGAGGCTCCAGAGAGGAACAAAACAAGAACTGTTTGGTCCTGAGACTTATCTAGCTCTTTTATGGAGCACATTAGAAGAAAAATCAGAAACCCTACGCTGAGATTAGAGAGGAAAAGAGGGAAATATGGGTGGGTGAATACGGACACATATGCTTGAAAATACTGTAACTTTCTGATTCAAAAATGAATAATTTGTTGTTAATGACATGAAATCAACATGCCAGAATAAAATAGGTGAGATGTCCCTTGATGTCACATAACCAAATTGACAATTGGTTACCTTAGTAGCCTTATTTTCAGAGTATTTGTGCAACTTCTCATTCCTACTAGTTGGATTCCTACTAGGTACTGAGTCATCCAAATAATGAAGTCAAAGATATATTTTTATCACCCATATTATAAGGCTGTAGACTGATCTGTGAAGCTGAACAAATAAAATAAAAGCAGTATCTATGCAAAACGCTGCAAAATAGTCTCCCAGTACTTACCTACAGCACTTTAGAAATATTTTGAGATACTAGAATGGAAGACATACCTTTCTTATTAAAATATTTGGATAACTAATAGTGAAAATGTACAAAGACCTTTATGCAAAGTGATTATCTCCATGACTGAAGTGCTGTCCAGCAGTGAAACAATGTGGGACTTGTGCTGCAACACTGCCCCAACCAGACAGGGAGCACAGGGCTGGCCCTTCTGCACAGGTATGATTTACATGTAAATATTACTGTCTTCTGACTTTAAGGCACAAATCCCTGCATCAGTGGAACTTACTGTGGTTTCACAGACTGACAGATCTTGAGCTTTTTTATTTGTTTATTGCTCATAAGCACAGTTTGGGGCTGCATCAGCACAAATTCATTTTCTTTTAACAGGGATATAGTGTATCCAGCCAAAGAAACAGTGTCTGAGGTTTAAAGTTTGTAGTACTTTGCTCAGAGACTATGGGAAATACAAGGGAGGAAGAAAAATCAAGCAAGTTCTCCCCTTCATCAGTGATTCATGTCACTGATCAGTATACAAAGTGCTAAATTTAGACAAACATACTTACATACATCTCCTTGTCTGTGTTACATTCATTACTCTGCCCATTCAAGTAAAGAAAAAAAATATATAACGGAATAGTGCTACAGATTTGTCACCAAAATACAGTGAAGATTTCAATGGCTGCAAGGAACAGCTCCTATTGCTGAATTCACCATGAGCCAAAGATCAGCAACAGCTTCAGCAGAGCCAGGATGAGCGTTTGACCAAATGATCATATTCCAAATTACTCGGTAATATTTTCCTAAGCAAATTTATTTACCTATTAATTCCTAATTCCTACCCAGAGGATTAACCTGTAGGTTTCACTGAATCTAGCTTTCTGAGGATGTGATGGTAGGACCAAGTCTTAGTGCTTTAGCAAGTCACTGCTTTTTTCCATCAGCAGCACTGCTGAGAGCAGCCCTGGCTGCCAACTGCAGGGCCAGCAAGTGGCTGGAAGTGAGTGAGAAATCTTATTGTCTACTGCCTATTTCCCACGTACCGAAATTGAACCCAGATGTTCCTAACAAAAATCTGTGATTTGGGATTTAGCTCTTGCTGTCTCATAAAAGAGAAAAGTGTTCAAATATTTAGTGGTCTCTGACAATAGCAACACCCGAACGCACAGGCTTTATTGCAAATTACGTGGAAAAAAACAATTATCTTTCTAGTGAAATAACGAAAATGCACTTACTGGCCATTTTACTTTAAGGAAACAACTGTTCCTTACTTGCAGAAAGACCAAATTATTGTAATTTCAAAATTATATTGGAAGGTCAGATGTGAGAATTTGAAGTGTTATCTTGCAGAGGCTCTCACAGATGCCAAAATAACCCTTCACTGTTCAAACACTATTGAAATCTACAAACACAATCAGCTTCAGGTCCCACCCAGAAATCCAGAAACACTTAAATATCTGCTTTATGTTCCCACCATAAAGAAGACCTCTTCTCTTAAAAGCACCAAAGCTTGGTTAAGGGAAAATGAAGCAAAACATACAGATGAAACCTGACTCATTCTTTCCCGAAGTGTCAGTTCAGTAGCTGATACTCACAGAGAGCTACTTCCCACTGGAGCTTCAAGCAATAGATATTGGATAGAAAAAAAATCAGCTATGATATAGAATGGCCTCCAAAAGCCTAGCAAAAATTGACCAAGTCACTCAGAAATTCTGAGTACTGAAAACCCCAAATTATGTGGTACTAAAGATAAGTAATATCTCTGTACATTCAGACAGATTTTAGTGGAGGTGCCAGCTGTAATACCCAGTATGCAAGACTTTGGACAATGAAATTTCTAGCCTGGGGGGAATTTAAAGATGCAAAGTTTGGAGGGATGGAGGGATTACTTATGGAATGACCATAAGTAATAAAACAAAGTTCAAAAGCACAAGTCAGTAATACTGAAAAAACTTCTACAAATTTTGGTGAAAATGCTTCATTTTGAGCTGCTGATATTCCTAACTTCAAAATGCTGAGTTTGAAATTGAACTGTTTCCTTCTTATACATTTATTAAAGAAATTAAAAGGCCAACATTAGAATGTTATTTTAATAAATCAGATTTTGACAAAAGGCCACATTTCCTCCTGGGTTTTTGTTTTCATTGACACTATTCCTGTCCTTCAAATATCTACTGCATATTCTAATACTCTCAAAATTTCTTTTTTCCACCTATAATTTTGTGCATGACAATTACATATGTAAATTGTTTATTTATTCCTTATGCCCAGGAATAAAGAGGCTCGTAGTGTGGCATCATAGTTCTCCAGAGAATTATTTCCCTGTCATTAATGGAGAGACTTGATCTAAAAACAGAATTCCACTTCCTTAGAGCAAGAAGCCCAAACAAAATACATCAGTTTTATAGTGCAGGTGCAAGTCAGTCAGGCTCTTTGTTTATCTATCTGCCTATTGTTTCATTAATTTTCTGCAGTCTCTGATATATTCTGGCAATGTCATTGCCTCACCACACATCCAGCTAGCACGAGTGATGACATAAAACCAGCATATGTTGCAGTTATTGTTTAATTATAATATTTTGAGAATGAATGAAATATTATTCCTCCTTGATAACTTTTTCTTATTATCTGACAATAAATGTCCCAGGGCCCTGGTCTCTAGCCACTCAAAGGCAACGTGATTGGTGTGCCTCTGCATTCTTACCTGCAAGTCTTCTGTGAACCACATTATCATTAACAACATTTTAATTAAAAGTCACGTTAAAAAAACATGGAAAATTGGTCATTTGAAGAACCGACTTTAGACTCTAGAGGCAGACCTAAAAGAGCAGCATTAAAGTTCAGGCAAAAGTGCCCAAAGCTGAGGTGGAGAGGGCAGAACCAGGGCAAGGCTACCCTTCTCTCCTTAAAGGGTATTAATTCATAGCTGCATTTGTTACTCTTGTAAATCCATATGATGTTGGTCATACTCCAGTCCAAGCTTGTCACTATTTCTTTGTCTCATGAATTCTTTAATTTGGATTTATGCTAAGCATTGCTGCCAGCACCAAGGATACTAATGATGTAGTTAATGTATATGGAAAACAGAATTCAGGCAAAGAAAAAGTTTTACTGGTCTGTCTGTTTCCAGTTTATCACATTATCAAGCTGTTAAAGGTTGCCCTAAGCAGCAGATACACTAATCCTAATTTAATCAGTAGAGCCACTACTGCTTGCCTTCTTCAGCTCCCATCACTTATATGATAAAAATAAGATTAAATAAATACAACTAAAGGAAAAAAAAAATATTGAACTATGTAGAGAAAGGCCAACAAGGAGTTGAAAAGAGAATGAAGAGGAAGAAATTATGCTAGGGAATATACATTAGTTTAGTAAAGGACAAAAGGAGCCACAACAACCCTGGTAGCATGCCCTGGGGAGAAGGAAGACAAGGGTTTTCTTTGAGGCAAGCTTGGAGTGCAAGAGTCACAACTGAGTGAAATCACTATTTCTAGTGAATCTCAAGTTTTGGTGAATCAAAAGTTGGTCAGACCTGGTCAAAAAAGGAACCAGTATCTCTGTGATGACAACTAAGACTCCTAGTCTCAATGCTTAGGTTAAAGAAGTGTCCTAGAGGCAGGAAACACTGTGAAACCCATATTCTAGACTGATACTCAAAATTTGGAAGAAAGCATTTTAAATGGTTTGTAAGAAGAAAGCAATGAGCTGATGCCACAGTCAGTTGAATCATAGGAAAATCACTAAGCTGAGGAAACTGTAATCATTATAATTAAATGAAAGCCTAATTAGCACAATTCTCTGAATAACAAGGCCTATTTGCAATGGCAGCCTAAGGCATAAGATAGCTCCTTACATGAGAATGTCCACTGCTCACTGCTGCAAGCATGACCACATGGCATATGGGGAAAAGCCCAGAGAAAGGGCTTAGGGGAGCAAGAGCTTCTCTCCCAGCATTACTATTTGCCAGTCAGCAGCACCTCAGCAACCCTGTTATGGAGCAAGATTGCATTGCAATATACACTATACAAAACTCAGAACAAAACAATACCACCTTCTGCAAGAGTGGAGCACTGTCCTCACCTACAGCCATGCAGGGCTGCTAATGTGCAGCAGTGGGCTGCGACCAGATGCCAGTGCAAGGGCCCCAAAATATAGCCCACAAAGTGGAATATAAGATCACAATATAGCCCACAAAGTGGAATATAAGATCACATAGACACGGCCTGTGCATTGCCTTCTGACACTGCTCTCCCTGCACCCTCTACTACACTGATGAGGCACAGCGTGCCACATTTGTCTCTGTAGGTGTTAAAAGACTAATTACATCAATATGCTACATTAATATGGTTTATGGTGGAAGGAGGCTAATAGATGAGAAGTAGTGATGTGCACTTTGAGGAATCAATTGCTGGGAATTACATTCTTATTTTCAGTGTAGTAGCAATTTTATTTCATTTTAAGAAGATTTGGGGATTAATGGAAAAGCAAAGATGATCTTCTCCTTCAGTGAAAGGCAAAGGATGTACATCCCTGACCAGCAAAGCTGAAATGAGCTGAAGCATTTCTTCATAGAATATCAGCTGAAATGGACAGGCAAACTTAATTCTGGGATTTTGATGGCAGAATTTTGGTCCCAAAAACATACTATAAATCAATGACTGAATACAATATAACCCAGTCTTTAATTTCCCAGGAACTGCCAAACTGACAACAGGATATGAGCATGCTAAAAACTTTAAATATGTTTTATCTCTCTCTGACAGCATAAGTGTTCATTTGAGATTTAAATTATTTTTTACAGCAGATGAAAAACAACTACAATAACAAAAACTACAGTCACAGATAGAACAAAAAATTCATTGTTTTCCTACACACCAGAAATCTCCTGAACTTGATCTGTTTGCTAGCCCTTGATGATAACATGATAGAAAAAAGGGAACACTTGTGACAAAGTAACAAGCATAAAATTCAGAAGTCTCATCTGATCGAAAATCAGAATTAGACCTAAATTTTGATGGTTCAGAGTTCCTTTCTCTTACATATCATGGCCTTGTAAAAATTTTTATTACAACCTTACAGGAATCAGTCACTGTACCATATATTTACATAGTCAAGGGTACAGGAAAATTAGTGACAAAGGGACATATTCACAAAGTTCACTAGCATGCTACTGAAGTCAAGCCTCAAACACTGACTCAAACATATTCATTGAAAGATTTCACAATTCCTGCCACTCAATGCTACTTATTGCCTAGCAATGGAATGAAACCACCCACACTTAGGAAAGGTTATGTTTAATATTTCGGAATATGCCCAACCAGTCAGAAATCATTAACTCACTTGTTCATGAATACTTGTCTGCTCTGAGCTCTATTTTAAACTTGTCTGCATTAGGATATATTTTTAGTTCTGTTTTATTTCTGTGAGAGTGTAAGAAGCAGAACATTTTATCTTCAGTTCATAAAGGAGATATAAATCATCCCATTCTAAAAAGGTGGAGCAATTTTAGCTCCAGTTCTTTCTCAATCAATTTGATCTAGCCTAAAAAAAGAGGCTTCATCCTGCTCCTAAGCTGGCTCTCCTTATCACCTCAGAGCATTGTAAGTGTTCAGCAATTTGTTTGCACTAGGAGAAATAAGGTGGCTTTTTTTACCTACTCAAATTACTGCTCTGCTGTAGAAAAAAAGGAGTATTCATAGAAAAAGGCAGGAGCTGCATTATGGTGGAATAACCCACTTGCAAAGAGATGGGTTGTACTCTCTCCTGCCTCAGCTTGCTGTGCCAGAACACACGGGCTCTGCTTTGCTCATGTGCTTATGCACAGGCACTGCCACAAGTATCTAAGCAGCACAAGGAAATTACTCAGGGCCTTCAAGATAGAGCTCCTTGCTGAACTTGGAGCTGGAGAGTTTGGGACTGGCCAATATATATCAATCATGGTAATTTCACAAGAGAATATCATTCTCCATTGACTGTGACTGCAATAACCAATCCAGCCTTCAGAAATGCACAGTGCTTTCAAAATTAGGCCAGTCGATGCTCTGACTTATTGTCATCACCAACATCTTATGGCAGCCAGTGCCTGCCTCATAAATAAAATCTGAAATTTACATTTGTTTCTATTTTGACATTCATTGCACTTAAGCGTGCTGATTATCAGAATAACTTTTTTTCATGTGAAAGAAGGCAAAGAGTATCAAGATTTGTGGGAAGAAAATACTTTGGAAAGAGCAAGAACCATTTGATTGAATGCAGGATTAAAAAAAAAAATAACTGGAGTAGAGGGCTCCCTTTATATAATTATAAAATCATTGTTGGTATGACTGATTTAATTTGAATAGCATTCCCTGGGGAAATATACTGTGCTATCAACTTGAAATGATTATGATTATTTGGCCTTCAGCAGTAGTGGGATAAAGTCAGCAGCAGAGCTGGATGGCAGCATGCCCACAGCTACACCTAATGAAATGAAGCACATCTGTGGCTCTGACAGGAGCAAATACCAGGGAACGAGCTAATCTCAGAGCAACTCATTCCACGCCTGATGCCAGTAGAGTCTCCAAGCACCCACAGGCTATACCCCAAGGTCCTTACTCAGCTTTTACTCAGAATTGAGGGAATTTTGATCACAAACTGGAAAACAGGAGGGGGAGATGTTATGCTTAAAAACATTAATATATAGGGCAGGCTGACTCATTGCCTTGTTCAATTTGGCAGATGCTGAGAGGGGTCTTCTGTGAGCCTGGATGGCAAGAGCATGAGGTGACCCTCAGTAAGTAATCTCTCCTTACAGAACTGGTCAAACATGAAACCTGATACTTCTATGATAAGTTAAATTAAGTAGAACTTCATCAAGCTGGCAATAACAGCTTTATTTTAACCTGTTCTTCTAAGATCAGCAGACAGATCTCATACCCTGCAATATTTGTGTGGTAAGCCTTAGCAGTAACTTGCTCTGACATAAAATAGGGGGACAGCCCCAGAGAGCTGGTTCTTGGAGGACTATTGCTCCAGTGAACAAATCCTTGGTGGCAATTTAGAATATGGCTTTTTAAGCTGCATCGACAGGTTGTACAATGTTTCTGTGCTGCTCTTTAACATTCCAGTGAGCAGATGAAAAGGCAAGCCTCTGCCTTTTTGCTGGCACTCTAGTGCAGGAGATCAAAGCAGGTGCTTGAAAGGAAGAAGAGCCAGTGTGTAGCCAAACGGTGGTTTGAGACAAAGCAGCAACCCACTTGAGGTCATAAATGGAAGGAAAAAGCTTGATAAAAAAATGAAAAAAAATAAATCCCTAAACATACGCTGTGCAGGAAGAACAGTTTGCCATCCCTCTTTGTGGAGACTAAGCTAGACTTTCAGAATTCCTCTGGCCTCTGAGAGTAGAGCTGCCTGTTCAGAGGCCCAAAACCACCTCTGCCCTTGATTTTGGTAATGGCAGCAATCTGGAGGCAGCACGGCTTCCCTGTTGACTGCTGGCCCCGTAAAATGCCAGTTCCTTGGAGGAAAAGGTAATAATGACAGAAAAAGTAAATAGCTTGTTTTCCATGCAATAGCAGAATATTTTTCTGATTGCAGTAAGCAGTTTTTCCTCCTTCCACACAAGGCAAAAGTGGTCTGTGCAAAAATAATCCCCTCTGTCACAGGATGAAAGGTATACATAGTCTAAGAATTACCTAAGCTTTCCTGGGGACTTTATCCTGGGACATAAAATGATGCATTCAACTTGTGCTGGACCTGTGCAACATTCAGTTTCCCTAGGGCTCTTAGGAAGCATCCAGGCCCAGTACAACAGTTTTGTTCAGCTTTTTCATTTTTAGAAATCTGGTTCCCAGCTCTCCCCTCCTGGAATGAGGCGCCGCTAAGAGACACAATGCAAAGCACAAAACATAATTGGGATGGGTAGAGCAATCCGATTAAAATGAGAAATCGGCCTGGAGCAGGAACAAAAGCCAAGAAATGCAGGAAACAATAAAAAAAAGAAAAACCTAAACAATTTTCAAAAAATCACTTCAATTTTTCTGTAATCCCCTGATTCCAATGGCACCAAAACAGCAAAAGCAGCTGTTGCAGTATTCTTCTGGCTAGAGAGGAAGAAAAACGATGTAATATCAATAATCACAATTTTGCTAACTTGACAGAGTCCCATAAATGTTTCTGTGAACACACAAAAACACCAGATAAAATATACCATCTGTCCTCAAGTTCTGCAGAAGCTGGTGCCAGCAGGATAGAAACAGAGCACCAGTTCAGGCAAAGGTGGGTGTATAGTTCTCATTTGCAAGGGAACTACTGCAGAGAAGACTGAAAAAAGAATGTTTTATTGGAGGTAATGAGAAGCATTAAGAAGCAAGTACTTCTTTTCCAGAAGATGGGAATCACAAAGGAAGAAGATGGTGAAGGATTAAGTAGGGAAGATGAGAATTTCTACAGGAAAGTGCTGATCTATAGGAAATGGACATAACTTACCATTAAATCTGTTAAAGTAAAAACTACAGAACTGATGAAATTCCCCAAAGCCTGACATTTTAAACCTCTGGGCCTCAGGCTGCCCATTGTGTGAATGCAGCTGAGGCAGCAGCCCCAGGTTTCTGCATGCTCAGTGCAACACGTGTCCCTTGGCTCTACCAAGGACATAACCATCATTCCCAGAGGGGTACAAAGTGCACTTTGCACCACACGCACAAGGGCATGGCATGACTTCACCTA
Source organism: Hemiprocne comata (assembly GCA_020745705.1). NCBI lineage: Eukaryota > Metazoa > Chordata > Aves > Apodiformes > Apodidae > Hemiprocne > Hemiprocne comata. The sequence goes on along the minus strand of CM036597.1, from coordinate 9,948,223 downwards.
CTTCAGAAACAAGAAGGTGGTCTTGAAACGTGGGGGGAAAAACTCAGCAACACCCTTTATTCTTCAGGGAATGTTGCTGATGTATTTTCTCAACTAGTCAAGTTGGCATGTTTTGGCTGTGGCTGTTTGCACAAATTACACAAGCTAAAATGATAGAAAATAAGCTGCTGGTTCTCTAAAACCCCCTTCTGAGGAGGGTATATCAGCTGCACTCCTACATAAAGATAACACTGCTACCCAGGATGACACCACACTGCCTTCAGGTGAATTTGCCTGACCCAACGTTCTTCTTTGCCATTTGGATCAAAGCTTCAAAGGATCTTTTGAGCACATATCCTCTTTGCTACAGAGGCATTCTGGAAGATTTTGTTGAAAAAACAGCAGCCCTTGTTTAGAGTTAATGTCATATTAGACTGGTTTATGTATCTGTAGACTGATCTATTTAACTTGATGTAGTACCATTTCTTCCAGTACCATTCCTCTCAAATTAATATATTTTTTTTAAGGAAGTAGTAATGTTGCCATGGAAAAAAATGTAGCTAACTTTCTTAATATAAACTCTTTTCAACTGAAAATTTAACAACGTATTTGTAAAGGCTTACACACTTAGGAGGAAAAAGCTTGGCTAAACTATGAAATCCTTTTAAACAGCTCAGCTTTCATAGCATGCTACAAATTCATGAAGAAAGGAATACAGGAGGATTGTAAAATTTCATGCCTGACACTTGCATGTTATCTTTGGGAATCCAGCCTGAATAGGGTAGGCATAAAAGGAACATATAAACTTGCATAGTTCCAACATGGTATTATATTTCAGAAATTCTGGAATGTAGCAAACCAAGATCAGTAAGACAGGTCTCTCAGCATTTGACATGTGTCCATTTAAATAGAAGTTAATCATTACATATGTTGTCTTGCAACCTGAAGGATGCAATTTGGGATTAAAAATAAATTCAATAGTACATATAATGCTGATCAGTAAAGATTCATATGCATGGCTCCATACAGACATGGCAATTTGAAAGGATAATTAAAATTTAGCATGTCTATTTATAGAACAAAAGTGAAGCAGACTCATTGTCTTTAAATGTGAAGGCTGGTGTGAGAACAGGGTGATATTAGTTGCTAGTGAAAGAAGATACAACTCATTACAAAGATGTGTTCTTTTCAGTTTAAAATACTATTCAAGATACAAGAAAGGTGAAATGATAAAATGAAAGGACAGAAGCTACAATGTAGGAAGCAAAGAAAAAATATGTTCTAAGCCACTGGGACATGTATTTTTGCTAAATAAGTAAATTTAAAGGACTGACTAGATTAAAAATCTATAGAGACACAAGACAAAACAACAGGAATTCTGGTACTGCAAATGTTTCCTCCTTAAATGAACTACTTGCAATACAAATATAAGCCACATTTTCTTGCAAAACATTCCAGTAGCTATCATTATTTCACAACTGTGCCTGCAATGCTATGGGAAGTCAACTTTTTACTGTTGATAATTAAAGATAGTTAAATGAACATAGTTATTCTGAGAGTAACATTTATTCTGAAAGAGAGGTGTAAATAAACTTAATTATCAATTTTCTTAAATCCCTTATAATATGAATAATAATGAGATAAAGTTAAATTATTCAATTGCTCAATTTACATTTCAAAACTTTAAAATTGTAGCTTTTTGGATCTGATATCAGGATTAGCTCTTTGAAAGCCTGTAGGCAGTTTTATGTTTTTGTTAGCATGGTACCTTCATATCCAATTTTCTATAGAACAGTCAGGAAAAGATGTGGCAAAAATATTTCAAGCTATTTCAGGAGAGGCAGATCAGACTGCTTTCTACTTTTCTTTTAATTGATTCACAAAGAGCTGTAGAATGCCACAGAAAACTCCCTATTGCAACTCGTTCACAGCATCTCAACTGCACTGCACTACTTTGAATATTTTTTTTCAAGAAGAGGGCTGCTGCCAGGCTTACATAAAGTGCTAATCACTCTCTCTGCTCTTTGACAATTCATGGCTTCTGTTCAGAGAAGTTCTCCAAATATGAATGTTTTTTGCATAGCATAGAAGTTCCATTTGAATTTTTTGCCTCTTACTCACAAACTTGATATGAAAATCAGTGATCAGCAAGAATTAGCTAAAGTGCTGTTCACATACTCACACCATTTTTATGTGAAAATGATAATAAGGATGCTTTTAATATGAAATGCCAGGTGTGGAAGGAAAGGTGGGCAGGCCAAGCTATCACTGATTGTTTAGTATTTCCTAACAGAAAAAAGTAGCTCTCTGGTTAGATGTAATGCAGAGAAAACAACTTCAATGTGGCTATAAAGTGATGCATCAACAGCAATTTTGTCATTTAGATGGTAAGTGTAAACAAGAATTGAAACTCACTGTTAATATTCTTTGCTTTAGTGAGCTGACCTTCTGCATATTGGTGATAAAGTTCATACATGGAAAAAAGATGCATGGAAATTGAATCAGTCAACACTGCTGGAATGAGGAAGGTTTTGCTGACTCCAAACTACAGACATTGACAAGAAACAGCAATGGGAAATTTGTTCCAGCCTTTCATCTAACCATGAAGCAGCTGCATTTAAGAACATTACAGTAAGGTGAAAGCAAAATAAGAGGCATTATATAAAATGCAAATAAAACAGAAAATCAGAGATATGAGGGATAAAAATATGCAAACTGTAACTCTGAAGATTTTTCTGAAGTCATCTTTTGGACATATCATATTGGTAGAGTAGCTTGATTTTTCACATTTCTTTGATGGTTTTACAGGCTAGCAACCATTTTTCAGCATGTGAAGTTGTATCATCTTAACACACCAGCATAAATGCTGTTCCTTCCTGTACAATGAGACTGCATTGGAGAATGAATGAAAATAAGACCTTTTGTTTCTCTTCTTAAAAAAAATAATAGGAAAACTAGAAATGTTTTTATGTAATTTTCAATTTTATTTTTTTTTTTTCATTATCTAAACTCAGCACTGGCCATTTAAATGACATTTAGGTCATTTATATAATAATGGCCATTAACAGCAATATACTTGACCTAAAAATCTGAATGTTGAAACTGATTTTTCCCTGCTTTTCTCTTCTCAGTACCTTCCTTTATCAAGAGAAGCTACAAGGCTAAACACAGCCAGGTTTTCCTCTGTCCTTCCATTGAAACAGACCTCTGGTTCAGAAAAAAACTTCTTTAGGACCAATGTGCATCTGTGGAAAATTTCCATTGGTGTTTTTAGGCTCTGCATATTAGCTGACTGTCTGATCCAGATTTTCTGAGCCCACACTACACAGGGACACTGGCTATCTGTGTACTCAATGTGCCCTCAATTAAAATACCTCTGAAAATGCTTCTTCCTCCCCAACTCCACAGTTATTATTTACAATACTTTTTGGCCTTGTCTTCCTGTACTGTAGCTTTATTCAGTCTATATTTTAACTTTTAATCTCTTAGACACCCTATCTGTGGAAAAGAAAAAAAAATTTTAAAAAAAGCTTGTAACTTTCAGATAGCTCAGCCTTCCAAACTGCTGTGACACCCAGTGCAAACATGATCTTAAGACTTCCACAGCTAGCAAATTGGCAGCAAGCTCCCTTTGCAAACATGGAACTTAAGCAAACAAGAGTACACAATAGTCCATGGCTAGAAGTGCTTGGAGTTCAAGTAATGTGAGATCCTGAACTGCATGGAGGGAGGTTCACAAGCCTTACTTAGTACCTAAAATAACAGTAAGAATCATTATTAACACATACTGCTGTATGTGATGCTTTCCAACTTAAGATGACTCAAAAAAGTCCATTAATTACAGTGATACTTTTTTCTCATCCTAGCTAATAACGGCTATCTAAATTATCATGCACCAAGATACACAGGAACTGTATGGGTGATTCAAGAAAAGGAAGGATAATTAAGTTTTTATGTTGTGACATCTTTGTTGATATTTAATGTATAACATGGCTTATGATGTGCTGGGGGCTATGAAGCAAGAAACTTAAGTGTGACAATTAAGACAGTAATAGACCAAAACATGAGATGACTTTCTTAGTTTCACTAGAAAAGGTAAGCAGTGATAAAGTAGAACATGAAGATGACCAGGAAGAAATAAGTCAGGAGGGCTCCTTCTTAGATGAATGAACCTGATCTTTGGAGCAGAGCACCTAATCTCCCACAGCTTTTAAATTGAGTTTATTCAAACAATATGAAAGCCTGAGAATATAAAAGTCTGCAAAATCAAGCCAAAATTATTCACAATGGTCATTTTATCACGAGAAAGGACATCACAGAAATGCACGTGGCACAGCTGCAGGCAACCTGAAGAGAAACTTCAGGATTTTAGTGAACCGGAAAGGCTAGAGAAACTGAGAAATCAGTGCTCCCACTGGCATAGCAGGGATTTACACATTTAACTCCTACTAATGCCAGTGGGATTTATGTCCATCACTACCCCATACATCAAGAGAAGAATTAACATCTAGGTCTATCTTGTTTAGAAAAATAAGGGATTAGCTGTATATTTTTGCCTCCCAGTATAAGACTTACAAGCCTCATAGCTTGGGAAGTTATCTACTGTGCAGCAGCTATAAAGTGTGGAGATTAGTGCTTCAGAAAGAGTCCACGGGAAGTTTCAAAGGGCAAATGTCAACTTTAGAGGCCTGAGGTATCCATGGGAAGAATACACATTTCCACAGACAACAGGCAAGAGGAAATCTTCACCCCTCAGAGGTGCAAGGCAGTAACCAGCTCCCCGGTGTATGAGGGAGAGCTGTGGATCCCACACTGTGATTAGTTCCCTGCCCTCACACACCCAGTCAGCCAGGGAGGCAGTGAGGGTACCTGGCAGGCCACCAGAAAGAAGCAAGAACTCAACAGGCTGATAAGACACAGCTGTAGGTGTTACACTCCAGCAGAAGTTCAAAGCCTAATTAGCTCCTCTTTGGGCTGCTACACTAGCACAGAGGGGATTTAAAACTGCTTTGAATTCCCTCAGAGCATAGGAAGTAGACTAGCTCAAGGAAAAGGGTATTTGGGTGCTGTAGGAACACGCTCCTATTAGCAGTCCTAGACCTACATAGCTTGCTATAACCTCAAGGAACACTGAACTAAAAGTGCCTTAGAGCAACCTTTGCTTCACAGAAAAATAGTGTGCTCTGGTCAATGAACCAGCACAGGATTTATCTTGCATAAAATGGGCACATTGGGGTTCTTTACATTAAGGCAGATGCACCATTAAATACAGCATGTAACTGCTCCTGATACTTTCAGCTGCTTAGTGCAACACTGTTTTCCTGTCCCCTTGAGAAAACGTTGCCTCCTTCATACACAACACAATTTAAAATATTATTTGACATTTTCCAAGAAATATTCTTTGCACTATGGAAAGGTTCAAGTTCACCATTCCCCCTTCCAGTAAAGAAACACTTGTTTTATCTTCACTCAGAGACAGAGATACTGTAACTGCCAAAATTTGCACTTTCACCTAAATCTTTGGCCCAGCACCTCACTCAACTAGGAAATGAAATCAGATGTAGACGCCTGCTTCCAGTGCTGCCAACAGGAGAACAAGAATATTTCAAGCCAGAAGTGTTCTACTTAACAAGTTCCAGATTGCTTACTGTTTGCATCAACTAACACTACAATGTGCTTTACCCACCTTTTCAGAAAGCAATGCTTACATTCTTGTGGTTACTGCTATGCACAAATGTAATTAAACCAAATTTAAATACACAGTCTCCTCTCATCAGTGTTCCTTCAGTGCTTTTACAGCTTAGTGTATACTGAGGAAATCCATACTAAGAGCTAGACAAGAGCCATGAACAGAGGGGACCAAAAGGACTGGGTGGTAGGAGCTTTGCCATTTCTGCCAGCCTTGAATAAGAGCCAGAAATGTGTGCCTCCTCTGGAACTGCTCCTGTACTGGAGAAAAACCTCCATTCTTGTGAAAATTAGATCGAGGCACGTATTGGAATACTTTACATAAGAATAAAAAGATCCAAATATGGAGACCCATTCACAACTATCTCCATCCTGTATCTGTACCAAGTCCTCTGTTCTCTGTGTGTATCCAGGCACCCCTACACTGCACTGAAGAGGATAATTCAAGATCTGCAAATGCAGAAATTTGTATAGTCCTGGACTAACATTTTTACACTTGTTCTTAATCTATCTGCAAATATAATATGTGCACTTATTAATGGTATCAACAGAAGAGCAAAAGAGAAAAGATGCTGTTTCCAGCTCCAAATTCTTTTACTCCCCTCCAGCTGTCTTTGATATTCATACAGAGCTCATGCTCCATTTAAATATCCATGCACAATCTGCAAGCCACCCCTTCATCTTTTCTGAGCATAGTTAAGGAATATTAACAACTGCTCTTTGTTGGCATTAGTGAATGATGTATAAAGGCATTGATAATCATGTATTAAAAGAGATTAAGGCATGCAAACTCTGCAAATGTTTGAAATGCAAACTTCAATGGAGAACTAGATTTCACAGAGTATATTTTAAACAGCTTGAATTAAAAGTCAAGATTCAAAAGACTGCTGAGCAATGAACTGTTGATGTTCTAGATCCCAGTTGTGTAGCATGAACCACTTTGCAGTAACAAAGTGGTTACAGACAAAGAAAAAAAAATTGTGCTATTTTCTTTTATTTTAATGTGCCAGGGTCATCCTTAGATAAATGACTTCACTGAAATCAATGGAGTTCCTCCAGCTCCAGTCTATTAGCATGAGGAATAGTTAGTATGTAATGTTTGACCAGTCGTGGGGCTGGAATGCTGCCCATCCATCTAAATTCTAGAAGCAGTAGTTACTTTATGTTTTTCTGAATCCTTAGAAATTAAAAATAATTTTTAGTATTTGGCAGGACGCTAACTCTACAAGATGCAAACGACTGCAAGAAATAGTAGCTGCTGATTTATCTGCAGCTTTTAACACTCCATTGTTAGAATAATGGTCAAGAACTAGAATATAATTATTTCTTCATTTCAGTTTTAAGTACTAATAGCTGTTAAGACTTCCCAAAAACTATAGCACCTCTCAAAGCAAATATGCATGGGCAGACTCAGCTTGTAAAAATCAGTGCAGATGCTTCACTAACTCAGAGAAGCCCTTGGCTTCCTTTCTATGGGCATATTTTTGCCCTAATCCTCCCCTCCAATTGTTTTTTTTTTATTATTATTTTCCATTTCAGGCAAGTGTTAGTTTTTTGTGCCAAAATGTGGCTGAAGTTAACAAAACAGCAGATCTGTGTGCTCAGAAATCAAGGTATCAACAGGACTGCTCAGAACGAACAACTCCTGGCTAAATGAAATTGTGTGTTAGGGTTTGGCAGAACTGCAAGCCTGGATCCACTCAAAAAGGAAGGGGAAGATCTGGAGTAAAGCACAGCTGATCAGACAGGTGAGCTAGATGATACTTCTCTTCTCAGGGAGTTAAATACTAAGTCACTTGCTCTTAACTTCTGTGCCCATGAAATCCAGGAGCACAGAGAAGCTATTTAAGTGAGCAGCATTAGCCAGGGGAGATGCATTAGCAGAACGAGTCTCAGCAGCGACAAACCTGCTTCATGGTTTGAAATCTGCATCAGGATCCCATTCTAAGTTTCTCTTCTTGCTTTAAAAGACCTTAAGATCCTCAACAATTCCCTTGATCTCTGGACTGACTTTCAACTCCATGAAGGTGGTGGAAACTCAGAAGCAACCTGATAATATCTACTGAGCCTTTTGTCTCTACATTTTCCTCTCTCCTTAAGATCCTGCTATCTGAAAAATTCATTTCATAATTCTTTATTTCAGTTTATCAATTGATCCCAAAACCAGGAAAATTTATCTCCGATGTCTTTACTTCTCAGACAAATAGTCCTGAGTAGTTGAAATTATAAAGAAACCTAAAGCACTTAGGTTCCTGCAAAAATTCAAACCTTGCCTCAGGCATTTTCTTGCTGAAGCTGGGGGGTTCATGTCCCAAGCTACAGTCAAGCCCTCTTTCTGGATTTGAGGAATCAACAGCATATACTTTGGAATGTGCAGAAATGAATGTTATTGTACACATTGCCTTTTACATATTAGCAAACCAATATTCTATTATAGCAAGTTTGGTTTTTGAAAACTACATTTATTCCACAGTTTTTCAAAACTTCAATTATATAATTTGTTGGCATTATTTCAAGCTTTTAAATAGCAACCTAATTAGTTTAGCATAGATTAGGAAATCAGAACTTCAATTAATATTCACATTTTCAGGTCCTTAATTTCTGCTAAACTAACTGTATTACTTCAGTTAATAGCTTTTCCTTCCTGCAGTACACAGTTTAACATCCCTAAGCATTTCTGTATCAATTACTAGACCTAAATTAAATGTTTATTGGAGTTATTTACTTTTCAGCCTTCCCAAGCATGGCAACAGTCCATGACTCACAAGCTGTGTGAGTTTTGAAATTTTCTTATGGTACAATGACTATTAATTATACATAAAGGTTTGAAAATGAGTGAACAGTTTAAAGAGTTTGGATACAACTTAATTTACCTACCAGTGTAAGAACAACTCTGGTGAGGAAACGTGTACTGAAGATAAATTGCACTGATATTACTCTCAACTGAAAGTAGCTAATATGTGGTAGGAAACTTATTCTACTTAATTTCTTTTTTACAAGCCAAGCTTGGATGTTCAGAAAGTTAAAGACCAGCCCAAACTGGTAATTTCATAGTTAGAACCTCTGTCAGTAGTACAATCAGTTTAGTTTAGAAAGCAGGTACATACCTGACTGCTTGAAATTATTTCTCCAGTGCTGGGTTTACAGGAGGGTTGAAATCAATTTCCAGCAACTAAACAGTCTCCTTCCCTCTACGAGAAGGTGAAGGGCCACAATGAGCTTCAAAGGCCACACAAGGCAAGGGGAAGGCACCTGAGTTTTCAGTTCCATTATTACACATCATGTTTTACAGACATGGATGTGGGCCACAATAACATACTGTAAAGAACAAACACTTTTTGCCTCATTTGGATGAGTTGCACATAAATCAAAGCAAGGTGCTCAATTGATTCATATTCATTTTTACCGTATATGGTATCAATTTTTACCACTAAAACCTTTTTTACCACTAGTTTGGACCTTGCCTTGCTAAGTGCTAATGCCTTCTGGAGTTTGTGGACTATAGGAATCCCACATTCCTTACCAGACCTTTTATAAAGGAATCATAGTTTGCAGACAATAGCATTTGTTATTTCATTTTTAACATATCTTCCTGTGCATCATGTCTTACTTCAAGTGACAATTACAGGTATGACTGACATGAGCCACTGTATTGGGAGCAACACAGTGAACATGTCAGTGGAAAAATGTCATTTTGGGAAGCTGTAATTTTGAAGGCTAACCTCCAATTTCAGAAAAACATCTCCCAGTAACAAAGCCATTACTGCAGGTTATATTGTTTATGAGCTGAAATTCCTACAATAAATTAAAGAATTGCCCATGACTGACAGCAACATTCAGATTCCTTCTGACAGCACATACAGCTTATTTCCTGTATCTCAATGCTCTACATTTCCAAAACATCTTAATACTTAAATATCATCCCATAAGAATATTCAAGGTTTTAAACATTGCAATATTTGTTTTCTGGATGAAATATGGGGCAAATGTTCCAAAACGTTTTTCAACCTGTGTCATTTCAGCGCAGTGCTAAGTCAGTATCACGGCTTTCAGGTTTAGTGTAGATTAACTTGGGTAGTACAGACAAAATCTTTCTTGAGGTCACTTAGCAAGTGCTACACATATGCTGCTGGTTGTAACTACAGCAATTCTGACCAGTGTGTGTGCCCTGTGAATTTAACAGAGCAGTTCATCCAATAAACTGTGTGGTGCTTGGCACTAGGGCAAGGGGCATTCTGCGGAAACCAGATTCATACAAGTGAATTAAGGAAGGACCCAGTCAGTCCAGATGCACTAAGGTTGGGACTAGAGCAGGAAGTATGTGGAGCAAAATGGGCAAACTGCTGTCCCACTGAGTATCTGGACCTAAAAGCTTACTTCAAACATCTCTTTCCCACTGTCCCCATTAAAAGTCCTTTATACTGGCCCCAGGAACACCCAGCCTCAGCCCAGAGAATCTGCTGAATATCAGGGTCTGAGCTGTACTCCTTTCTCAGTCCACCCTTCAGGACAGCCTTCACACACAACCATTTTCTAGTTTCCTTCTTCCTGAACTTCTAGGCAGCCAGCGGATGAAGGGACTCAGCTCATTCGATTTGCTCCTGCAGTGACCACTTATCCCCTATTTTATTTCAAGAGGTTGAGTCAATCAATCAAACATTTGCAGAGAAACAATAAGCAGTACAAGTGTTAATTAAACTTTGTTGTTTTCAGTATAGAATTCAGCTTGAGCTAGCCTAATTGTTTAAAGCAACTGAGAAGTTAAAAAAGTAATAAATTCAAAAAAGTCTCTTTTTGCATTGTCAAATGCATGCATTGAATTGCATACATAAAATAATCAAGGAAGTGGGTTTTGTCTTCCAAAACCTGAAATCAACCCCAATCACTGCTATTGTACTTGCAAGCTCAGTAAAGAAACAACATGAGAGGAAGAAAGCTTCTGGAAAGGTTTTGCTGGCTGCACCAACAGCAATAGCTCATCAGTTTAAGGCTCCCATGTTACAAGGCTCAGTACTGCAAAGCCAAGTGTACAGCCTGGAAACATGGTAGCAGGACAATTTTACTTCGTTTAGTTTTGTTGTTTGTTTTGTTTTGGGGTTTTTGTTGTTGTTTTTTACAGGCTTATAAAGTTGTGAGGTAAAGGCCTTTTGAGAAATTTCTGAAAATCTCCTCCAGATTTCCAATGGTGTTGAAGAAAACTGTATTATCTCTGGAGCTTTGCTGCATTGCATGATTTGTATAGCTTAAGTTGAAGAGACTGTAGGAGGATGTCAGAGAGAGGCAAAACTGAAAGGAAAATGAGACAGATTCCTTTAAGTTTTGGACAAAGCCTGGATGAGAGCTTTAGGAGAGATGTAGAAGGGAAGACTTCCTCAAAGAGCCACGCAGACATTTCCTGCAACTTGACAGAGGGGCCACTGCTTGAAGAATGCAGAATTGGCAGGTGTATGGTAAAGACAACAGGCAAATTTATTCTTCAAATGAAATGGAGTTCTGAGAGGTGGAATGTGATGAGGCACATTTACTGATGATGGTTTATTTTTCTAAGCTTTCTCACACTGTCAGATCAGGCTCTGTACACCTGATCTCAATCAACAACTGTTGCCTTCCCTTAACATTTCCAAAACAAAACGGGAGAATGAAACTAACTCTGACAGTGTCTAAAAGCAAAGCTATTGAAGCTATTCTAGTGCTAAGAAACATGTCAATATAGACAATTAGAAGGACAACTGCTATAGAAATAACCAGAGAACAGTCGAGAATTATCTATAGTTATTCATATAGGTCTCCTGACTGTTAAAGAAAATTAAACAATGTTGTATTTCAAGATTCACCCTAAAGTGATACAGCTTTGATTAAAAGGCTTCCACAGACACCAACAGATAATTAGCTTCTCTTTCAACCAAAAACAATTAAGGACTTGATTGAAAATGTTATATTTTTATATGTGGCCACTGATGCCTAAAAATTACAAAGATTTTCTAGAAGTTTTCTGCTTTTATACTCTTAAAATGTGAATAAGCCACTGTGGCTTATGAAAAGTACAGAAACTACAGAAGTTTCAAAAATATAAAGAAATCACTGAGATAATTTAGTGTAAGCTTGACACTATGAAAGAATTTGCAGGAAAACTGTTACCTTTAATCTTGGGGGAGACTGCTGCTTTCACATCAATAACAAATGAGGATGAATATTTGCTTCAACTTGATTGTCTAATGCATTATAAAGTGAAGTTAGAGAAGACAAGTCACCATCTGATCTTCAGTGGTGTGTGTTGGAAAATTTTCCTATCTCCCCTTTTCAACTCTCAGAAAAGTTTTACAATTTACATGAGAAATGAATCTACCACCATGCCCTGGGGTGTCCAGAAGATTTTTATAGATCTACCCTGCTTGAAGTTTTCCATCTATTAGAAGTTATTCTTGTGCTTTAAGCATATTTACCAAGTCGCAATTTTCAAAATTGTAAGAGAGTTAAGAAGCAGATGATATAAAATGCTCAAATCCTGGATGGTTGAGGATTGCTTGTACATATTTCCAGTGAGCTAGTTACAGTGTTGAAACATTTACAGTAGTTTCTTAAAACCAGAGAAGTCCAACCTTACACAGAAGCAGCTTCTGCCATAAGACGTTTCTTAAGGGCCTACCTAGAATAAGGATTTGAAGACCAACTGTTTGATCAGAAACATACTTTTTATCTAGAAGTACATTAGTTGCTGTAACCTAACTCAGCTACTTGCTGTGAAGAAGCAGCCTACAATGTTGGCCTTTCAGGAAATTATAAGGATTATTTGTAGAGTTGAAATGTGATAAAGACCAGATATGGACTGGTACACAAGAATGATTTTGCTTTGAAAAACCCATTAGAATGTGTGAGCTTGTCTCAGAAGTTTGGTACTAGAAAGTAGTTTAATGTTCTTGCTTCAAGCTTTAGATCTGTTGATTCCAAAAGACTTAGCAAGTTCCTAACTCAGTTTCAGCAGTAGAAGAATATATCCCTCAAGCAGACTTCTTCATATAGCTGAAACCTGGTAAATATCAAGTCTACATGTATGACTGAAATAATTTAAACTGATAGATTGAAACAGCCGAGTCCTTAGAAATTTCAGGACAGAAATGTAAATGTCAGAGAGACGTAAGTAAAAATCTTAAGGGAAATTGTGTTCTAAAACTTTCCTTATTACATTGTTCTGCCTTCCTAAATTTTTTGCCATCCGAGTAAAACAACTTATCCAACATTCTTTCCTATAGACCCATATTACTAAGAAAACTTGATTCCTAGAGGATGTGTACTTGAGGACTTGGGCTTTGATATGAGCAACAAAGATACACTGGGGTTGTTGAGGAAGAGACCTTATGATGGAGCCACAGGTGAGAGAACAGCAGCATTCAGGAGTAGTTAGCAGAGATACAGATATTTGTGCAAAAGTAATTCTTATTTTAGTAAAGCACAGAATGTCTGCCTCCTTTTGCCACCCTGGAGTACACAAGAGGCAGAGATTTAGCACAGTTATCAAAACTTAAAGAAAACTATGACAAACTGTTCCTGTTTTGATAAAGTACATTAGGTCATTAGGTGCCTAAAATCAGATGGAGAACAACAGGAATGAGAAGAAAGAACAAGCTGCTGAAAATGCTAAGCTTAGCTGACTCAGACAGGTTCCCTGGTAACAAAAGCAGTTACATTTATAAATATGCTGCTGCCCCCACAATATGGATTATTTCCCATTGTTTTTAAAAAATGGCTGCTTTTAATTTTTTATTTTTATTTTTTAAAGAATGAACTTTTGTCAAGATATACTAAGAGTTCTTTTCTGCCCCTTTTGCTCACACTGAATTATCCCAGCACTATTGACTCTGAGAAATGAATTGCTCCCTCTGAGTATAAAGGGAGCAAAAAATGTCCCTTAGAAATGAGACACTACCATTAAAGTGAAAATATCAACCTTCCACTCTCATCTTTAGGTTCCTTTTAAACAAAGTATTTCCAATAAAAGTATCCTGCTTATTTAGTGCAGTACATAAAGAGGCAATAAAGTCCAAGCTTGTAGGAGTTTTTACATAATTTTAATTTATAATACAATAAAATACACAATACATAAAGTACTGCTAAAAATTAACTTTATTCCTCTCTGCCTTAAAGTGAGTATTAAGAACCCTACTCACACTTGGATAACTCTGCATTTATTTTAACTTTGTTATAAAATAGATATCCACCTAAACTGTATTAAAGTATTATTTGTACATAGCCAAATCTATTTTTGATACCACTGTTCTTCCATATCTGAGTCATATCAGTCACGACAGCTGTCTGCATAAAGCTGTAACTCCCTCTTAAGTCCTCAAATGTATATAAGCTTCATTACTTGGTGGCTCAGATCTATACACCAGAACCCCAGCTAATAACAGATTGCCATTTTAGAAAGTATCTTTTAGAACTAACAATCCAATTACCACTTATCTACCAAAGCAATGACAGAAATTAAGGGAGCTCTTTTTAATAACTTTAATGATAGGTTTAGTTTACAGAACTCCAACAAGCATTACAAAGTCTGGTGTCAAAACAAAAAAAAAAAGTACCCAAAAGCTGAAGATTCCTATAAGTCAAATTTCTCCTCTAACTCTTGTCTCTTTCTAAAATTAAAAAACTGGCAAGAAAACACAAGAAGCACCAAGCCAGCTTCAGGCAACTTCATTCCCCACCTACACCATCCCTTCCTATGGAGAAGAGATACATCTGTTCAGTGTGTTCTCTCTCCACCTCTCCTCACTGCTTTTCTCCCTGCTCTCTTCCATTCACCGAGGAAAGCAACTTTGGTCACTGCTGAAACAGCTCTCTCTGATTACTCAATACTGCACATTTTCTGGATTTTCCCAGTCCCTCCAGTTCAATTTATTTTATTCCTTCTCTTAGCTCAAATCTGACACCTGCCCATTCCCCAGCTCACCAGTCTGCACCATAAACATCTATTGTCTTCATTCTTGCATATACTTCTCCTGATGTTTCATGAACTTCATAGTCTTTAGTCCTTTCTTCCTAGTATGGGAAGGAGCTGCTGGGCTCCTTCCAGTGCCTCTTCCCACTTCTCTTCCAGTCAGATTGGCATCAGCCTGCCTTTTCTACAAATGTTTTACTATAAAGGTCTCTGGCTCTGGAAAGGTGGGTGCTTTCTGCTTCCCTTAGTATCTTGGATCTAACATTCTCCTTGGACAGCATGACTGTGACAGCAGGACTGAACAGACAGCTGGAACTGAGTGAGCCAAGGAAGCACAGCAGGGTCCTTGCTGCTGTTCCTACTCATAATTACTGTGCAATACCTCGATTATTGTTGTTCTTAAGTACACTATAAAATAATAAGTGGACTAAGCAAGATGTAGGACACTCCAAATTCAGATAAAGTAAATCCCAGGCACCCAGATAGGTTTGCTTCCAGGAAGTTCCCAAAGTGCACCAGCTGGATCTGCAGCACACTCCTGTGAGCGTAGTGGGAGACTGGTGAGGAAGCCCAGAGCAGCCCAGGAACTTGCTTATCAAAGAGGAGCCTATCACAGTACACAGCTTAGTTCAAATTTAATATTACAACTTGAATCTGGGGATCTAAAGCTCTAAAATGGTTCTAAAATTCATTACATATAGTTAGATGGGAGGGATTTGCATATACAAGCCCTAATCCTGTACTCTGGAGTAGAAGATCACACTGCAGAAGGAAGACAATTACAAAAGCAGGTCCTCAGAGCATTTTTAGAATTCCCCTCTTGTTTGAACGTTGCCATTTTAAAGCTGAGGTGTCTGTCAGCAGACCAAGGACACTCAGGGCAGCAGCCCAAGCAGACAACGGCTGGGCAGAGCAGAGCTCGAGGACCTTGCTTGGGGGAGGACAGCCCAGTGTGATGGGAGCAGATCTGAACATTCAGATGGCAGATGCAGCCAGAGGAAGCCAGAGGATTTCCCAGCTTTGTGTTTAGAGACAAGAGAGTTGCTTAGGCACGGGGCATCACGCACCCACAGGAGAGGTGTGGAGAAAGCCCAGTGCTGAGGTGGGAGGAGAATTAACCCAGCCTGTGGAACGCAAGACCGTTCCGTGTGGGGAAGCAGCATGTCTGCATGGTGCAGATAACTGGGAGTGAGAGACACTGGCTTGAAGCCAGAGTTGTCAATTTGGAGGAACTCAGGGAGGAAAAGGGCTGTTGAGAGCTCCTGCAAGAGCACTGCTGAGCAGCAAGCCTGCTCCTGAGGAGAAAGACAACAGGGAGACAGAGATGTTCATACATCAGCTTCAGGAGCAATAAGCAGCAGGACTCATCAAGAAGAACAGACCCAATTTTAAGACAGAAAGGCATCAGTATGGTGAGGCATGCCAGAGGCTGGTCCACCCCACCAGGAGACTTGTGCATCCTGACAGTGAGGAAGTAAGGGCTCCAGCTGCAAGGACAAAGCACATGGTGATGGAGGGAGGCTCTGCAAATCAGCAGTTCAGCTTAGGGGGTCAGAAAGGACATTGAAATGCATCAGTAGCATTCACTGACACTGCAAAGCCAGGTTTTGAACTGTCTATATTCATTCAACTTTTCTTTTCCCCTCCAAACAAGGAACAGTCATTCCAGTAAGCTAACTGATGGTGGCAAACACAGAAAAATTGTTACTTTGCAGAGCAATTTGTCAGAAACAGCTTGTAATTATTGCAGGAAGAACACGGAGATTGAGTGAGAACAGATTGAGTGAGAAAGCACTGTAGATGGCTCAAAAGAAGTACCTGAGAAACTGACACAAAATATGACAAGCTGGGACAAACCGTCATGATTTCTAAGTTCCTTCCAGCTCGTCACTGATCAGAAGGGACCACGTGAATGGTCCCAAGTCCTTTCACTCAGTCTTGATTTTGTTTTATTTTTTGTTTTATTAAATATAAGGCAAATATTTTTATAAAGTACAACTGCTGTGAGACATCCTCATAAAAAAATATTACTATACTCCTCGGAGGTACTGGAAAATCTTGCAAAACATTCATTAAAATAGTCATATTGCTGAGAAATCTCCCATTCCCACAAGTTACTAAAACACTGCTGGTGGGGAGCAGCAGCCAAGTTTTGCATTCTGATGTTTTTGCATGTTCTAACTTGGTGCTTCCTTAATCTTCCTGTTCTGTGGATAAGACTGACAAATTTTTTTATCCATTTAATGTGCTAATGATGAAAGCTGAAAGAACAGACAAATTAAAAGACCTCCCCTGGAAAAGGTTCTGCTAGCCTCCCACCCCTTTCAGAAATACTCTGGGAAAAATGCTCATTCTGTCAGGAAACACCACACTGAAATCTCAGCGGCAGGTTGTGAGCCCTCAGTACAGTCTGGCTGCAGCCTGTCTCTGTCTTGCCCCACAGCAAGAACATTTTGCAGATTTCTGAATGACTTTCATTGAACACATCTAACCAAAGAGTTGCAAATGAATGGCAGCTAGCCAAAATGCAAGATGCCCCTGCCCATCCAACCCGACATTTCAAAACTGGAAATTGGCAAACCAAAGCCTGGTACTTGCACAGCAGTCGCTCCCAGGCACAACCCAGAGACTGGGCAGGGAGGGTGAGTCCTACCCATGTTTTCAGAGCCCTGTGCAAACTGGTAAATTGCTTCCCTGATTCCTGACAACCCAGACTCATGGTGTGGCTACCGTGGGAGGGGATGTGAGCCAGACTCTTACTCATTCCTATTTCCAAGCATGGGTGCATGCGAGTCCAAAACTGCTTCACAGTGAGCTATTTAGAAGAATGAGAAATATGTTTAAGAAAAATGACATTTGAGAAAGTCACAATCTGTTTGCCAGTTTTTCCTCTTCCTCTGTCTATCAATTATCTGTAAATGTCGTATTCACCGCCCATTCTTCGCCTTCTTTTTCTTCTATGTGAACTTCTATTTTCCTTTCAAAGTATTTAAGGGAGTCATCGATTTTTCTATATAATGTATTAATCTTTAAATTGCTTAATATACACATCACTGCCAAAACCAGAAGCTCCTTTGCTGAAGCCCGTGGTACTGCCAGAAAAACCTTTAAATTTAGCTCAGTATATATACATATATTTTCCCTACTTCCCACACACATAAAAGCTGCACATTGCAGTTGGAGCTTCCTTTAAACTCTTTAATTACACAGGTTATTTAGTCTGGCTCTTTCCTTTCCGATTACTTTTTAACTAAATTAAATGTCTGCCTCTTGCTGTCCTTTCTACATTAGCAGGCCCATTATTGATTTTTATTATCATTCCAAAGAGAAGTTTTTGCAGCTGATTGCGATTTACACTGCAAGCAGTTCCCTTACGCTGAGAATTCATGCTGCCACTGAGACTGCTAAAGATGGTTCTCTCACAGCTCAGCTCTGCTCAGCACCGAGCTGGGTATTAGCAGGAACATTACACAGCTTTGCAATGGGAAAGGAAGAAGAATACACAAATGCTTCTGTAGCAAAAGAGCACAGTGATGTTGCTTATTTATGAAGCACTCTTGTACCAAAATAGTTCCACAGGAAAGTTTATCATTTACCAGCTAGCTCCCTGAAGAGGTTCCTATTTGCTTTCCAGTCTGCAGTGATGATTGCAGAAGCAAACATGTTGCTTCTCTTCACTTGCAACCAGTGTAAGGAAAAGGAAGGTAAAAGGGAAGGGAGGATGAGGGAAACAAAAGTAGTGAATAATGTTTAGATAATGTTTGGCCTTTTAACAGCCCCAGAGATGATAATGAAGGGGCTGACAATGGATGCTTCAAGTCCAGGAGTGTCAGGACAGTTGGTCAGCAATGCATTAGTGAGAATTGCCTGCAAACAAGCTACAGACCAGGTTTTATTTTTCTTGGGAACATCTGAACAGTGAAGCTCTACACAGCCATTTGCTTCAGCGATAGCTATTGCCTTATTATATATTCCTACCTGAATGCTTCAGAGACCTGATTTGTCATTGATTATGCCACTTTGCACTCCTAGCAGCAGGATCAGAGCAGAGGAATCAGAAACTGAAGCAAGAACAAAAAAAGCCTAAAGCAGCAACATCGATTTGTTTTACCCTTACATCCCAAATGTAGGGGTTTTCCTCAGCTACAGTTCCGAATTCCCAAAGTGCTGCAAAACCGGTCAAAACCAGATGAAAATGAAAATATAAATTGGTGCTTCAGAGACAAAGCTGGCTGGAGAGGAGCACATTTGAAGCAATATATGGTTTAAAGTAGATTGAGAAAATAACTACAACTAAAATAAACACAAAGCCTCCAGACAAGCCTACTAGAAACAGGGAATGCAAGACAGTATAGGCGATTATAAATCTAATGACTGAGAACATGCAACATATTACAGTAATTAGAACATCTTTGTCCTAATTGTCCCAGGTATCTATGCAGTTGTATAAAAACACATCTCACCAAATAATTGGATTGTTTTGCGATTTAGGCCTTCACAACCTACGGGATTTATATAATGGGATGTGAACTTCTCCCTGTAAATTGATCAGTATCCTCAAAGGATGCAAGCAAATCTATTTGCTACTCTGTAAGACTGAAACCTCATTTTAATCAGCATTGTGTGTACCATCATGACAGTCACAGAAATACCAGCAGTTGAATATGAAGATACTTGGTGCAGTTACAAACTAATCAGCCAGGTAACCACTGCAGAGTGACTGCAATGGCATTTGCCAAAACCCTACAACTTTCCTGGTGGCACCATGCTTCCAGTTGAGCAGCTCTCAGCCTTCTGCTAGAAACATGCAATGTTTTGCAGCCCTAGCAGTGCAAGTTCTGAACAAGCGCTGCCCACAAGATAAGCAAACCACCCTGATCACAATATAAACAGGAAATGCAATTTTGTATTTCTGGAATATATGTGCAGTATCAATAAAGTCACCTGCTTAAACATATGGCCTGTGAGTTGCTGTTCTAAATCCCAAGGATCTAAAAAAGCAACTAATATTTCTTCTCCTTCCCACAGAAATTCTAGAGCAAAAACAAGTTTCAAACCATTTATTTTGCTGTTCCCCAAGTCACAAAGATCATCCCCCCTTGCCTCACAACACCTTTTTGCTTCACTGGCAACTGTACCTTCAGTTACATGGGGCTTGGGTGAGCATTGCACTGCACCTGTAGCATGGAACAAATGTCTTTGGCTGAGCCTGTTCCTTACAGCAGGGCCACTCTGGATGATGTCCAATTAACAGTCTTATAGCATTACCAAAGCATATCAGATTAATGAAAGAAAAATTGCATTCCACCTTTCTTTCTTTATTAGTGTGGGTTTTTTTCCATCATTTACATGTTCTCCCTGGCTTTTATTGGCATGTTGGACCATTTTTCTCTTTTCCTAGTAACTGAAAATGAAAGTACATCTAACTCAGTGGAGTTTTGCCATGTACACCAGATGGCAATTCATATATTTGAGTTATGTCAAAAGTTCAAAGGCACCCCTCTTCACATACCAAGCTTTATGTTAAAGTTAATCAGTTGTGACTGGGGGATTGGGGCATAACCCTGTGTGATTTTGTGGCAGACCTTCCTTAACTCTCTCATTAGCCACCTCTACCCCCTCCAAAACAAGCTCAATGTCCCTAATAAGACCAGCACTTTTTTGCCACAAAGCCACTGTGATGTTCAGGCCAGAGCAACAAGAACAAAAGGAATCTACAAGTTTCAACCATGGCCCTCAAAATGTGGTGGATATGTTTTACATTTCTTTCACTTGGTATTTGAAATCCATAAGAACAAGCTCATCTTCAGATTTTGAATTGGAAGCATTTTATTTCCTGCTGAACTACAATAAAGAAGAGCTCACATTCCACAGGTGAGTTTTCCTCCCCTACCAGAAATAGCAGTGCTGTAGATAAAACTGCCATCTAGCCCTTACTGTTTCATACAACCTGATTCACAACACTGTTACTAACCTTCATAAAAATTGCATCAGTCATTTCCCTTCAAAAAATATGATGTATGCAGTTTTTCATGCTACACCAAACACTGGAAGAACAAGATAGAGAGACACATTTGAATTTACATAAAGATTGCAAGCTGTTGTTCCAAAGTAATTCTGAAGTGGTGCTCCCTGTGTGTAGGCATTTGATCTGATCGCATTTCTGTACAGTGAGTGTCACATGTACAAAATCTATAATTGGAGTCTGTTTTCTGAAAAGAGATAAATGGCTTCTTTCTGCTAAAAGAGAAAATGATACATTTCTGGACAGGGTCTTCCAGGCCATTTTTTCATGTAAATTGAGTCCTTTATTTTATCCAATAGATATTTAGAATTTATAGCAATTTTATAAAGAAATGCTTAAACATCTTTCTATTTTAAAAAGGTTGCACTTTTTTGAATATATATCTTTTCTTTTTTCCACTGAAGCATAAATGCTGTATTTTACTGCTTACCTAAGGGGCATTTATATGTTTGGATTGATTTGTTACTGCATACCTGCCTGCATCAATTTGCCACTTCTGGACAAACACCCCTATTTCTAGGGGAATTATGACTAGGTTCAGTTTTTCTCAGCACTAACTTATACTTTTGCTAGTCTATATACTTAAAAAAGACATTACTGTAGTTCAGGTGGTAGCATCATAAAAAAAAAGCTCCCTGTACAACACGGCACCACCCAATCAATCAATTTCCAGTGTTCTCTAGTGTCCACAGGCACTGCAATTCCAGAGGAAAAATAAAGAAAAATTGATGGATTTTGTTTAAGTTTTAAATTTTAGTGTCAGTTTTCTCTGGCTGGACAGATCATTTTCTCTTATGAATTGCTCATATCCTCTCAGTTCACTTTATTCTAGAGCGTGTAGCTAACAACAAACAGCCCACTCAGAGCATTTCTGTTTCTTCTACTCCCAAAGCAAGTTGAAATTTTCCCAAATTCGTTGCCCTTTCATGAAAGCTACAGTTAAATGAGAATCTAAAAGTTGACCTCATCCTCCAGTATTAAAAGTTCAGATCACAAGTGCTGTACTTTTCCAAACTCTAAGCCTAATTAACGCAAAGTATAAGATAAATAGCCACAGCCATGCAACAACATACAAAAGTATGGAATAACATGAGTCTAATGTGCTAACCCTCTCCTCCTGTAGGCTCTAGCAAGAAGGAAGTTGGAAGCAGGTCCCAAAACTTAGACGATTCTACCCTTGTTGCAAAAAAACAGACAAATGCAAAAAAAATCCAAAGCGAAAACAAACAAACAAACAGGAGTAGAATAAGATGATACCCAGATGAGACTGCTGTAGATGAAAGCCTACAATATTCAAAATGTGCAGTAAGTAAACAAGGAAATGAATGCTAGGTAGGTAAAAACAAGAGTAGAAAGCCAGCATTAACCTCTCTCTCTGAACTCAGAGAACTCCAGCAAGCACTGAGACATTCAGTTTGCAATTTTACTAATCTCTGTCTGTATCTCAGAGCCCTAGGTAGATCATGCAAGAGTGCAGATGTGTGCTGTGCAAGCAGAGGAGTGATATGGGGGAGCCAATGCTACACCATGCTAGCTCAGTTTCTGGAAATGGCAAATTGTTGCAGATGTTGGAAAAGGTGGAGTCTAGCTCCAAACTGTGCCCAGCCTGCACACCTACAGCCAGTTCCTGAAAACAACCCATACAAGTGCTCTGGGCCACACTGGTGCACATCAGTCAGAAGCAAGGGATGTGAATCTAACAGTGCCAAACCACAGCCTTTTGCTCTGAAAGGAGCAGTTTCCCACAGGCCAGCAGCCTTGGCAGTGTCTGCTTTTCCTAACACCAACCCTAGCCCTGGAGCACAGCGAAGGGCCCCACTCCACTCACTGCTTCAGCACGTCAAGCGATGCTGGCCCTCGGCATCCTTCTCTGAAGTTTGCAGACATTTACAGGCAGCCAAACTCTGCAGCTCCTCTTTTTCCTAACCATGACCTGACTTAAAGCAACCCAAACCCTTCAGGGTATGGTTGCACATACAGAAGCAGAACCAGAACCTGATGAAAATGCAGACTCCTGGCAGCAGTCAGCCTTCACAGTTTTTACTTTATTGCCCCTATGCCTAATCCTGATCTTACAGCATACTCACAGAAGCAAGTCTACTATCTTCAGAAAACTCTCACCTTCTAAAAAAATATTAAAAAGTAAAATGACTGAGTACATGATCCAAGGGCTATTAACAACTACAGACCTCAAGAGGGACCAAACTCACAGATCTCTCATGTTGTTTCATCAGGGACAACTGCTTTGTTTCTGTAAATCACAGCACCCACACAGCACCTGTCTGCCTGCTCCTCTACACCAGTGCAGGCAGCAAATTTTAGAAATGAGCCACTGTCTGTTCCTTCCAATCCCCACAAGCAGCCTCTTCATTTCTTTGTCTGTCCTTTGAAACTGTTACGGTAAGAATGGCACCCTCTTGGAAATACAGGGATTTTACTGAGCTTATTTTTCTAAAAGTAAAAAAATTCTCACACTAAAAAATACAGTGAACTGACTGCTCCCCACTGCACATTCATGTCTTTCAACTGGCTTGTTCTCACACCTCTTGGGGTAACAACATGGAATAACAAGATGCATAAAAGCAAACAGATAAGTGAGAGACCATCAGCAAGATTTTTAAAAAATAGAACCATACAGAGAACTGTGTGCAAGTATTTCTGTGTATTTTTAATGCATATATACATATAAATGAATACACACAAAAAATGGGTAAATAAAACAACTTGTATGTCAGTGGATCTATTGACAAAATTTTACATTTGACCTTCAATGCTTGCATTTTGCCATGTATTTTTTTTTTTAAGCCAAATTATATTTTTTAACATAGGAAGCTGCTGAAAGCCAGCAGTTCCTCATATCCATACTAGTCCAAAAGGTAACATCTTGGTCTAAAAAAAATTTATTTCCTAGATTTTTCCAGTTCTGTCAAGAGAGCTCATCTAAAATACCCCAGCTTTGTACTCTGTCTCTTGTACAAAGTCTGAAGAAATTTAGTCTGAAGAATAGGAGGCTGAGGGGAGACTTCATTGCCCTCTACAACTACCTGAAAGGACATTGTAAAGAGGTAGGTCTCTACTCACAGGCAGCTGGTGATAGAACAAGAGGAAATGGACCTCAAGTTGTGCCAGGGGAGGTTTAGACTAGACATTAGGAAGAATTTTTTCACTGAAAGGTTTGTCAGACGTTGGAACGTGCTGCCCAGGGAGGTGGTTGAGTCACCATCCCTGGATGTGTTTAAAAGTTGTCTAGGTGTGGTGCTTGGGGATACAGCTTAGTGCCAGACTTGGTAGAGTAGGGTTAATGGTTGGACTTGATCATCTTGAAGGTCTTTTCCAACCAAAGTGATTCTATGTGATTCTGTGAAATTTCTTGATGAAATGGGTTGAGCTAGAAGGCAACTAGCCCCAACTAGTTTGTTTGCAGGGCCCAGAGGAAATAAAAAAAAAAAGTAAAAAGAATTCATGTGCTGAATACTTGATTTACAGACAACAGAACCATAATAGATCCAAGCTACTCAAAGCAATTGCATTCAGGCACATCTTCAATAAAGAAATATTAAAAATTACAGAAAAAGCAATCTTTTTTTTTTTCTCAATTAAGCTGGTATTTTAATATTGGCCTTTATTACATTTTGTTTCCATCATTTCTGAGAGTTAAAAAGGTCTTTGTTGGCACTGGGACTCTGATATATGAACCTCAGCTACTCTTCACATTTGGTATCCTTTATATGCCATTCTAACTAATGGGAGAAGCATGAAAATCAATATGTCTCAACTGAGAACTGAAAATATCTAAATTAACCTATGACATGCACCAAAATACGTATTTCTCATCATTTCCTAAAATGGATTCAGCATTTTTTTAGCTCCACTGTAGTTGGCACACTGAAAATATCTAAAATTTAACCATTACATTTGTGGGGACTGGTAGAATAAATGAACTATGTCTGCTTTAGGACACTTTAATATAGTAGATGAATTTATATTTTCCAGCAGATCCAAGCAATATAGCTACCAGTAACTTAATCATGGTGGTTTCACATGCCTTGAAAAATTCAGACCTCTGGGATTTCACATTTCATAGCCAAATCCTGTGAGCCATCACACAAAGACAGCAGGCACTTTTGGAATTCCAGTCTGCTAGCTAAATATTGCTGAATCATGTTAGGAATTACAAATTCTTTTTCACTCATGCAACAAGAGAGAGGTCTTTCTAGTATAATAATATAATAACAATTGATACAATTGCTTCCTGCAATTAGTCCTTCCATGGCTAAAATTAGTCCTTGTCTGCTTATGTTCAGAAGGTTTGCACTGCCATGAATTTGGGAGTGGCTGCCGGGTTCATGATTTTCATCAAAACTGAAGGATTTTGACAGTTCATAATGTTGAAATTTGGTAGGTAGCAGTTACATGCTATTGCCAGAGCACTGCAGCTCAGGTAAGTAAATAGTGCCTTCCCCTCCCAACACCACTAAAATGTTTATTTCTCTTAACATCAATTAAAACAGACCTTTGGCTTCTTGCTAATGAATATTACATGTTTACATCTCAGTTTGCCACATAGATTCCCCAAACTTCACACCTGTTTCTATTTCTTCATCTGGAGACTATGCAACATGACATCTACTGAATGTTTTTGAGGGCTTAATAGGGAGAGATATTAGGCTCTCATATCAGGTTTCTTTTGGCATGTGGTTTCCTTGAATTCTAGGTTAAAAATTTTGGCAGCAATTTGCGAGTCCAATCAGACAACTACATGCAAATAGATCCAGACTGATGAAGTTTCATTTTGCATAGGTGATTACAAGCTAGAGGCCTGCATCCAGAAAATGTTTTCCTGGGAACAATTCTGGATTCAATTTTTTAAATAATCTCCCATAAAAACTAACAGGCCGAAATTAAGCTCTCTTTCCTTTCATCCATTTCTTAGAGAAAAATTTGCAGTTGTTCACTTTTACAGAGATAACAAGCCAGAAGAGGTGTAAATATGCCCAGAAATCAAATCATGCTGAACACATAGGAAGAAAACAATGTCCCAGGTTCTACATTTCAGCACAAAAGAACAAATGAAAACACTTGCCAACAATTTGTATGCCAAAAATTAGAAGCTATAATTATAGGATTGTAAAGTAACATGTATCTATTAGAAGGCAAAAGAAAAAGGTAAATTTCAGCTTGCTTAATATATTAGTTCTTCAATAACTGTACCTATTTAAAGAACATCATTGTTCTGTTTTACTGAAGAAAAGCAGGAAACAGCTCTCTATAATTACAACCGAAGAAAGATTTTGTACCCCATTTCAAAGCCAAAGCTACATAAAGGGGAGAAAAACACTGGAAGCAAGCTTCCCTGAAAGTTCTTTCACAGGCATGGGCTAAAGATTAGCATTTATCTGAAGTTACTTGCACAGAGAAACAGGTGCTTTCATCTGAATACTGCAGGTCAAATTTTTACTAATAACATGCACCTGACACACTGTGCATCCTGTGATCTTTCCTCCTGCCCACGCTCCAGCCTGCATTTTACACTTCTGTCAGTTCATATAGACTGGAAGAAAATTTAAATCCTTTGCTTCATTCTTAAAAACTTTTCATTCTGTATTTCAGCCACAGTCCTTTCTGCTATATGTACCTTTCTAATAGATGTTGCTCCTCCACACTTAGATCTTTGCCTCATCCAGTTAATACAATCCCATGCTGGAACTAAATTAAGAACTTGAAAAATGCAAATGAAGGAGGCAGAAAATGATTTATTGCAGCACCAAGAATTTAAACTAATAGAACAATACAGCACTTTTTGATCAATCTACAATGCCCCACAGGCAGTTTTATTTAAATCAAAGTGTTATCTAAAATAAGATGAAGGAAAAAGTAATTCAAAAGTATATTCGAGAAATATTTTAAATTTGCTCTGTAGAGACACAAGGGTACTTGCTTTTTGCTGCATTAATACTGATGGGCTGATATGGTATCTGCAGAAGCCATGCAATTAGAGCACTAGGAGATAGTGCTCACAGGACTCATTGAACTGTAGCTTAGTTAGAAAAACAATATAAAATCGTTTTAGATGAGAGAAGTTTAAAACGTTGAGATACTTATATTCAGTATGGGTTTTGACACTTGCAATCAAGATTTCTAGAGACTTAACTTTAGTAATCCGATGCTTTAAATCTAAATAATTGAATACACGCAGACACATTATTAAATTCTCTTCCTAAAATAGGCTGATAATTTTTAATGGGATTCAATGAAACTTTATCACATGATCTTTGCTGATACCTGCAACCTGTTTAAACCAGAGGGCTCCCAGTATCTCATTCGAAATACAGTCAGTGAAAAAAAACCAAACACCTGAGCCACTATGAACCAGCCTAGAATTTGCATTCGCATCAACAGAAAGCAAAGGTTTTGGTCCTTTGAGGACTACATTCAACAGTTCTGCATGAACAGAATTCTTACCAAAGTATTTGGGTTCTCTTATATGGATGCTCTCTTTCCCCTAGGAACATTATTTATTAGAAAAACATAGCACTTCTGCTGCAACTTTACTCCATCTCTAACCCCACATTTATTCTACATGCAGGTACAAGAATAGTCCTTGTTTGACTCTTCATCCCTAAAAGAGCAGACCCCCAGCAGACCTTGTCTTTTTTTACTGTTTCACTGAAATAAAACTTTCCCCCACTGGTACTCTGTATCAAGAGAAGGAATTCACAGTGATACTCAGAAAAATGAAATGTGAAAAAATAAAGTACTATTTCTGAGTGCACCACAGCTCTAAACAAACCCAGTTTTGCCCAGGGCAAATAAGTATCCTGCCTCCTGTAGTTGTCTAGATTTGGGATCATCTCCCTATCTTACCACCTCACCTCCCCCTTGAGCAGCAAGGCCAAAGCAGGACTGACATCCCTGGCATCTTCCTGGATCTGAAGGGCCCACAGAAAGCAGCTACCATCCAGCCAGTCCCTGCATGGAGTTTTCGGGACTGCTCACAGCTCAGGACAGTGCTGGAGCGTTGCTGGGGGTGGGGGGAGGCAAGAGGCTTTTGCACGTTCCTGAAAATACTTGTATATAATTGTACATATAATTAAAGCTGTCTAATTTAGTTTTCAATCCAGCTAAGTCTCTCTCCTAACTCTCTCTCTCCTTCCCTACCTGGGTGGGAGGGGGAGGCGATCGAGAGCATTGTTTGTCTCTGGTTTAATTGCCGATCCCGAGTCAAAACTTTTACAGGGCTGCAGGGCAAATATACC
The DNA here is from genome assembly GCA_020745705.1 of Hemiprocne comata. NCBI lineage: Eukaryota > Metazoa > Chordata > Aves > Apodiformes > Apodidae > Hemiprocne > Hemiprocne comata. Next base: position 9,920,340 of record CM036597.1, on the reverse strand, counting down.
AGTGACCACTTCCCTGTCCTCTGAGACATAAAAACCCAGCCATGCCTTCAGGATGTATCAGGGACAGTATTCTTGTGCTTTTCCCCAGCTTTACTATAGACTTGTTTAAGCCTCTGTACCGGAGCTCAGCCTTACACCAAGGCACCACAAGGCTTCCAGCGAGCTTGTTTCACTACTAGACCAGCAGCAAACGTGAACATTTCCATTGAATGCAAAGAGGGACAGAGGCTGCCGAGGACCACGAAGGACGCACCCCCCTAGCGGCTACCATGCATTTGCCAGGACAAAACAGAGGCTGGGAAGTTCTTGGCTTCTAAACGGGCTGTCATCTGGCTCAGTGAACCTATGCACAGTATCATCCTTAGAAACACTTTTCAAATAGAGATACACAGCCAAGGAATTATGACTAGGTCTGTTCTAGGTGAAAAGGATTAATCACAAGAAAAAAAAAATCCATACTGAAGATGATGTTCCAACTTGCTCACTTGCAAAATAAATAGCTCTTCTTCAAAAAGCATGAGCCAACATGGAAATGGTGAACTTGCTCATTTTCTTATTTGCCCCAGAGGATTCACTTCACTGTGTATACCCTGTTCAGCATGACAGCCTGCTTCTTCTGGGAAGGTTTTTCAGGCCTCTACTTTGCCAGATGGCTTAATATTGCTCAAAGATAGCCAGAAATCAAAAGATATTCAGTCAGTAACTGTGGTATCTTATTAATACTGAAAGATGAAGAAACTAGAAAAAGAGACATTTGACAAATGACAAACTACATTTATACATACTTTATCTTCTTATTAGCACACTTTAGGCCTTAAAACTCCCATGAAGAAACCTTAAACCAGGACTGTAAATTTAAACACCCACAGATGCTAGTTCTGCTGTACAAACCTGCTCCCCAGCTCTTCCTTACTCTGCTGAGTCACATATAGAGCCTCCCAGGGAAGGATATAACTAACATCCTTTTCCATCATCACTCCAAAAAATGCAACTTAAGTACAGGAAATTGTTACCTAGAGCAAGATTTTGAGGAGTCTGATATCAGCACTGGTATTCAACTTCCTCTTCCCCATCAACTAAGGTGAAACCACTCAGCTAAGGATGTCTTCCACAGCAAACTTTTGGATAACTGCCTACACCACAGGGGAGCTAAATGTTAATATGACAACAAAAATCCAAGGTGATAAGAGTTTTGCATAAAATTATTGCCAAAGAGCTAAGTTCATCATGTTATCCTTCTGGGGTAGGCAGAGGATTGCAGGGGGACTGATAGGGGATGGTTAATTCCTCCATTTCTTATGTAAGGAATATCCCATTATCCAGTTTCTTTGAAGAACTCTTAGAGTCTAGTTACAATACAATATAGCACCTGAATCAGACAACATTGTTAAAATAATTTATAAAAGACACATGGGATAAAATGAAACAACCTCATAGCAGAGAAGGGAGCTCTCTGTCTTACCTAGTTGGCAACTGCAAGCTAGCAGTGTGGGTTTCAGCTCTGTGACCCAGGTCTGCCTAGGGAAATGCCCAAGAGAAGATCACTCGTGGCTGTGCCGTAGGGAAGTCACCTGTGAGTTTCCCATGGAAAATAGCTTCAGAGGCAGTCCTAGGGCAAACCTTCAAACCTCAGGGCATTCAGAGCAACTCTACCTTGGTGCTGCCTTTGTAGGTTTAACAGCATCTTGGGGAGATTCAACCTCTCCTCGCCTAAACTCATCTGGTGGTTCCCGTTTTTCAAGGGACACAGACTCCTCAGCTTTCTTAAATAAAATATTGGTTGGATTCCTTAAATACACAAATGACTTCTTGCTAGACAGAGAATCACCTCACACATTTAAATGGGTAGCAAATAATCTCAGAGGTAAAACTCTCTCCCATGCTCTTCATGCCTTAAAGGCACTCTTTGGTATGAAACACATTTGCTGGAGCTGAGATCTGAAACTCCATGCAAACCACTGTGATGCAAAGGCCTGAACAGGAGAGCCAGTTCATGACTGGCTGCTGACTGAGACCAGGAACAATGGGGGAGCAATGGCTTTGGGGTGAATGATCCCCAACCTCCCTAACACCTGATCAAATTATTCTTTAATCAAATTAGTCTATGCTGGATAACAATTACAGAGTAATATGTTTGTTTATCAGCTATTGTGTATCAGTATGTGCCCTGAAGATGATGATTTTGCCACTTAGATACTGCTTTAATAGAATGCAATGTCAGTTAAATATTTCTGAACGACCTTTCTTAGAAACTTGATTCACAACTGTAAAAGTATTCTTGAAAACCATTTAGCCACCTTAGGGACCACAACCAATTGTGCCTTGGATACAAGGTCAATAACACACAAAATTTGTATTTTGTATCAAGGCTTTCCTTCTACTAGTAAGTTAATTGTCTTTATCTTGAGCTTCAGTATTTCTAAAGTGATAATTTGATGACTCTTCATTACTCTGAAACAAAGTACTAGTTTTCAGTATCATTCTTCTTATAAAAGAGTTTATCTTGTAATTTAGCATCCCACACAGCATCACCTATGGAGATCAATCTGGAGAGAAGAAAGATATATCTGCCTAAAGATGGATATATCTTTACTGCGTGGTAGAAGTAATTCTTCCTAAAAGGAAACAGGACTTTTTAACAAGGGCATGTAGCAATAGGACAAGGGGTAATGGCATTAAACTGGAAGAGGGGAGATTTGGGTTAGACATTAGGAAGAAACTCTTCACTAAGAGGGCAGTGAGACACTGGAACAGGTTGTACAGGGAAGTTATGGATGCCCCATGCCTGGAAGTGTTCAAGGCCAGGTTGGATGGGACACTGAGCAGTCTGATCTAGTGGGAGGTGTCCCTGTCAATGCAGGGTGGTTGAAACTATATGATCTTCAAGGCCCCTTCTAACCATTCTACAATTCTGTAATTTGGAGATTTTAGCAAGAAAATAGGCAAGAATACAGGGACTTTGTGACACCACTTATGTTACAACTGTTCTGTTTTTCTTCCAAAAGCATCATATTAATGGAAAAAGTCACCTCATTTCCAGGTATCTGACAACACATTCTTGATTAAATGCTAAATTATATTAGAACAACTGAAAACCTGTTTCCCAAAACAGAAAACAATTACAATAAGCCAAAAAAATCAGAACACTTAGATGAAATATTACTGCAGCTACAAAGCAAAAACTTCACAATTTGTCATTTCCCCTATTATTTCCTATAAAATATTTGCCCTCAAAGTCCAAATATTCTCATGAAAACAAATGCAGGTGATTTTTAAAACAAACAGATGTGATACATGAACTGCTGAGGAAATTTCTTTTTGTAACATATGATAGAAATTACCTAGCAAACTAATTGAGTAGGCAGCACAAGTGCAAGCAAGCACTGCCTAAATTTATGCACTGGCCTTTTTTCAAATGCTCTTCTTTTTCCTTGAGGATGCATAGTTTGCTCTTTTAAATATCCTTTGTTTTATCAATTGTCTTCCCATAGGCATAATTCTCTCTCAGGGCTGTAATGTCAGTAAGTTACCTAGATGCTGAAAGTGCAAGAAATCTTTGACATTTAGATGCAAACTAATTATTTTGCTTTAGTAAATGCTCTGGAAGGCTGCAGAAATTAGCATATTTGAGTAAAAAGAAGCCAATAGTCTGGTCAAGGAAAAGAAACATACTGAAAATAAAAGAAGGCAAATGTTTTACTTAGCAACTTTTTAAAGGCAGTATTTTAACATACCAATTATTATTTCTAAAAAATTGTCTCCTTTGTAATGGGATGATTTCTTTTCAAAAATTACTAAAATAGGAAAAGTACTCCATTCTTTTATTTTTATGGAAGTTTTGCAGCCTAAGCCCCACTCTCCTGATTCTGTAATAAGCAAACCATTGTCCATTCTTTATTCTAAAAGAGTTCTGGAGTAATTTCTCTGGGCAATTGATCAGTCCTGTGTTTCTTGTCACTGCTTTATCCAGCCCTGCTGCTCCATCTGACACCTTTCTTGTGCCTGTGCTGAAAGCAGCAGAATTTGGGACCTGTGAAGGGCAGCTCCTCACAAAGCAATGACATGGAGCCTGAACAGACTATCCATAGCACACTCTGTATTCATCAGCCCTGGAAAAAGAGGTGTAACAATCTTGTCTTTCAGAGTCCATCAATAATGCCTATTCTTAGGGACACCTTTCCTTCCAGAGTTGGACTTCCAGACTTGTATAGCAAACAAAACCTCCTTCTGGTTTACACGAATCAGTTCTGCCACTATGCAAACTTAAAAATACTGCTAATAAACACAACCAGCATTTTTTCTAACATTAAAACCTTACTCACACAAGCAGCACAGGAAAAAACTTCATGGATGTACAGTAACAACCCTGTCCACAATGCTGTATTAATTAGAGTCACCAGCTCAAGCTTGGATGTTCTTGACAAATCACTGTAACAAACTGCTTCCAACAGTTAAATCAGTTCCACCAGAAAAAACATTGTCCAAATGCCCCTTTAGTTTTCTCTACATTGTGGAAAAAGTTGGAACTCTGACAATCTAATTGGCAAGGTATTTCATTTCAGTAGGTCCACTGACCTAGTTAAGCGTTAAGGAATACTTCATTTGCAAACTTGTTATGTTTAAAATGGTGGTACTTAATATCATTACAGCATACACAAAAAAGAATTTGGTAGAAGAAGGGAACCAAAGCCTTCAAAACCATAAAAACTTCTCTCGTCGTTTTAAAGTTTTGTGTTTGTTACTACTGAATAGATAATCCTTGAAATGAATACAGAAAAGCAGATCTGTAGTCACTAATGAAGTCCAATGGCTCTAGGGTTAATTCTCCTGAAGCAAGACATCTCTGCCATAGAACAAGAAGAGAGGTGTAGCAGCTGTGAAATGCACATTCAAGAAAAAGATTATCTGAAAGACACAAGCATGTCTCTCACAAACCAACCCTGAGATTATAGTTTTCAGGGGCTTCTTTTGATTAGTTTTTGAATGATTGTGGGTGCTGAGGTTACATTCTACTGCATGGAATATGATTCAGCTGACACTGTAAAAAGTTCACCATGAGATGGTAGATGGCAGCCATCAGCTTCTGCAGGCATTTCTGTGCTTCATGACAGGAAAAACATTTCCAATATATCTGAAAGATACTATTGCCAGTGCAGAAATTGACCAAGAAAAAAGAGAGGATTAAATAAATTAGAAAGTGGAAATACAGTAGCACACCATTTCAGGCCAAAGGCTAATAAAATATACTACTATATTTCCACACCATTACTAAATATGAGCAAACTACCATAAAGCAGATTTTTTAACAATTTTTTGCAGTTTCACACAAAACGTAGCTTAACTATGGCTTTGAGAAATCATTATATATGCCACTATGTAAAATGCTTTATAAACATTTCAGTTTTACTATCCAATTGCCTAATTTATGAAAACATCAAAGGACAGGCCAGAGATTACTCAGCCTTTGTAGCACTGGGCTGCATCCAAGGGACAGCTGAACTTTTCTGTTCCGTGCTGTACCCAATCATGTAGCTTGAGCCCACCATGAAAACTGCAGTCACTCCAGTTGTGAAATCAAAGGACTGAAGCAGAGATGCTAAGTTTTTTGGGGTTTGCCTGGGGTGTTTGGGGTATTTTTTGTTGTTTCTTTTTTGTTTTAAAATGGAGGGCCATAGGCATTAGCAGTTAACTTACCAGGGGATTCCCAAGACTGCCATTGCCTTCACACCAAAATCAAGAAACTGCCACGTGACCACTGAGGCAGCTACTGATGTAAAGGGAAGTTACTCAATTCCAATCCAATTCAGAATGTTCCATCTGATTGCAACAGTATTATAAAATAATATCAGATCAAACTGAACTGATTCATACACACAGTATTAGTGTGGGATTTAAAAAAAAATACCTCTCTTTTGTTTTGGTCTTCAAGTAGAAGTGTTCCAAATATAGTGAGATTGTTTCCAGAGGAGAAAAATTGACACTCTCCTCAGTGTTAAAATTTATTTGAACCAGATTCTAGAAGTTTACATTCCACTTTTGCAAGCTTGATGCTGCTATATGCATACAAAGTGATTGATTCAGTGGGTTTCTGTGCCTTCAAATCTTACAAATTGCTCGATTAAGTCAATATTAATGTCAGCTATTGAAACACAAAGTAATACAAATATGTATACTGTAAGCTATTGCTCAAAGAATGCTGAAATAGAATAAAAGGTGGAGACCAATACAAAAACCTCCTCACAGGGGCAATGCTCGTCAAAACTTCAAAGGAAGAAACAGATATTCTTGAATAGACCCTTATACAATGTTTGCCAGAACTTTAATTACTGGCAACCTACAACAAAGCAATTGATCATTAGGCATCTTTTGTCTGCTTTCCCTTTGTGGGTCAGCACTCATCAGCCTGTGTTTCAGCTTTCCAGTCAAGAGAGTACTCTACATAAAGGAAGGCAAAGAAATCCCAAATCATAAGCATACAGTAAATGCTCTGTTGCAGGAGTGACTCCTTTTTAGATGTTTAAAGTAAACATTGAAGCCCAACCTTGAAGATGGGCTTATTAGTACTGTTTATAAGTCACATAATATACAAGTTCATATTTGTAGGACACTGATTTTAGATTGTCTAAGCATGACAGACTCTTTATTATCACACAGACAGATGCAAAGTAAACTGACCAGAAACTCAGCCTTAGGTCTGCAGGCATGAGTCACGGGAGTAATCCTAACTCTTAGTTGGGGGATTTGAATCAGTGAAGGAAAGAAATAATAAAAGCACCCCCACAAACCCACCAACTTTGACCCCTAGTTGTTAGGTTCCATCCAGCAATCACTCTTATGCACTGCTGCAGAACTAAGGAATATAGTTTCTTTCCCTTTGCTGCCACCAGAAAAAGTACCAGAATTTTGGTCAATGCCAATACAAACCTAATTTAATTAACTAAAAGTTAAACTGGTCATCCCCAGACAACAGAGACAGCCATCCAAGACAGATGCAATGAATCACCCTTGAGTACACAGGGAGCCTGGACAGCTGGCTGGATGCTGACTTTTTGTGGGTAAAGTCAGCAAGATCCCACACAAAGTAGTAGAGGCAACATGTACAACACACTTAACTAGGTCTGGAAACTGAGGCATGGCTGACCTTTGAGCTCACTTTCTGCTGCAATATATAACCAGAACTCATCAGAACTGTTGAGTGAAGTCCTGCTAAGACACATTCTAAGTTCAAGTGATGGGTGTGAGAACTACTTAACCTGCACTTTAAATTAATAATTGGTCCTTTGTGGTGAAATTTGGCTGTAAGCACTTTAGGAAGAAATAGGGGCTAAGCGACAATGCACTGAGCATTTTCTAACCTACCTGGAAAACAAATGAAGGAGAACTATTTGGAAATGTGAGTATTCCCTACTGACTTCCCTTTCCAAAGCTGAGACTTTATTAAAGATCACAGCAATTCACATAGAAAGAATTTAGATATTGCTTGCCTCACTTTCACCTTGGGAAAAAAATAAATATATTTTAAAAAATACTCTACACAGCTGAGCTGACTTCTGCCATCAGCATCAATTCAAGGACAAAGTTTCCCTTTCTAGAGTTGCAATCATTTTATAAAGGTAGGGCTAAGATTTGTTGTCTTCATAGAGCATGTTAAGCAAAAGATTTTACCTGGGCTGTAGCAGCAATCTATATAGCAACTATGACACAGAAAAATCTTTGTTCTTCAATCACTCTAATTAGGCAATGGAAAATGAAGCCTGACATTCTGCTATGGAAATGCTATGAATAAAGTTAAATTAGATGTGAAGTATAGGTGATTCTATTCTAGATCAAAAACGTTGATTTATAATCTGGGGGGAAGTAGCAGTAGATGAGCACTCAGTCATCCCAGGGCAGAGCTGTCTTTTCTAGAAATCCTTTTTGTTCTAGAACTCCTGTGGGAGATTTTCACTGAGATGTGGCTTTTAGGTATGACAACCAGTGCTTCCTACTTTCACTTGAGTCAGACAAGACAATATTCAAATAATCAGGAATGAAATCCAAATCATTGACAAATTGCTGTTTCTGAGAGATTGAAGTGAGTTCAGTCTCCAGAAAATAAGCTGCTGAGTGCTAAACTATAGTGCTTTAAAAGACCAGCCTACCCAGGCAAAGTAGGAGGATGTCATTAATAAAACAGTAGCACTTTGATTTTCTTTAAAGAATATGCTCAGAGCTGAAGAACATGTCTTTAAATCTCTGTGGGGTAGGTCATGAAGTCCCACGGGCCTAGAAGCAATACAACAGTTTGATTCTTTCTTAATTCAGAGCAGAAAGAAGCTAGAGGAGCATAACATAATTTTTGCAGCATAACAGAGATGCAGAAATCTGTCTCAAAAAAAAAGTTTCTTCCATGGATGTTCGTGTTTCAGATGCACTTTGGGAAATGCAGTTCTAGGTGCTCATGAGAATAAATGCAAAACCTTTTCTGGCACAAGTGAGAAACAAGCTGCAGTGGAGGTCCAGCATGCAAGACAGCATCTGACAAAGCTTGGAATCCAGGGTTAGGACTGTTATTAATTATCCTCTAACTCAGTCACCTGGATGTGCTCCACTGTGGTATACAGGGTCTTTGACTTAGCCTCAAAAATTCAAAAGATGGAAACATCTTACTTGCTTTTCTAAGTTTGCAGTGAAAATGAGGGCTGACAGAAGAGCTACATTAGGGCCACTATGAATTCAAAACACAAGTGACAAAATGCAGAAAAAACTAAGCAGGATGCACATGGGAAAATAGCCCAAAGTTCATGTAGAGAATAAGGGCTGCTGAGTTAAACATGCCCACTCAGAAATCAGGGCTGGAGGCTAAAATTAAAAATTACGTTACATAATTATATAATATTGTGTGCAATTCTGGTCTCCTCGCACTCCCCCAATAGCATGTCAGAAATTATACAGAAGATGTAAAACAGTTGAGGAAAGCATGACAGGGATAGGCAAAGCTAGGAGCAGCTGGTGAACCTGTCAAAGTGGAAGGGACAAACGATGGAGCCGAGAAAGAAGTCTAAGATCATTAGTCATGTAGAGAAGATATTGATGGTCCATTAAAAAAAAAAAAAAAGAGTTGAGGAACTTTGGATGAAAATCTGTAGGATAAACCAAAGTTCACACATTTTATTTCTCCAAGTCCTTACAGCAGAAGATAAGGATGCTGAAAAAGTACCTGGGCTTAAGGGAAAATGGGACAAATTCATGGAGGAAGCAATCTTCTAGGGCTATTGAGCACACTGTCAGTACCTCTTGCCTAGAAAATTCTTCCACCAAACAGCTTTTTGTTTTCAAATGAAAGGCCCTATGTGTGTGCTTAGCAGTTTACTTTTCTAACAATACAGAAATTCCTGTATTATGTATGTAATGGTCTGAAGTTCAGACAGGATCTGCATAAATATTCATAAAATGTAGGCTGATGGAAAATGGGAGTTCCAAGACTTGAGAAAACTTGAATAATTTTTGCTGTCAGTCAAGTTTGGGCTGCTTCAGGAGTGTCTTATCACAGCAGCATCTATTGCTAGTTTTAAGTTATTAATTGGTCCAGTTTTCATGTTACAAAATACAATACTGACAAAATCTGAAGCAGCTGTAAATTCATACTAATTACAAAATAACCCCAGAAAACATTTTTTTTCAAGTTGAAAACTTCAGAAGGCTTGTTTTGATGTGCACCTCTCACACAAAGGTACTGAATTTTTCACAAAGCAAAAGTTCTGAGGTTTGCTCAGCCATATTTTAAATCTGCACACAACATACATAGCAGAAGACGATTAAAAAGAAAAGCAAATGTTCCCAGAGTATTCTGTGAAATTCTCCAGCTCTTTCAAATAGCGTCCTCATCAAATGTTTAAATACAACTGTTATAAGAGGCACTAATACAGTATTTCTTCTGTTAGCACCTGGTCATGAGGGCTTTGAGACATCCTTAAGACTCTCAGTGATTTGAGTGGGCTCAAAATTTGACAAAGTAAGCTTGCCTACCCCTAATCTTTAAACAAAGCAACCTGAAAGCCCTGCACTTCAACAGAAAGTGGTTTTATGTTACAATGTGCAACGCCAGACTGTGCTTAATGTCTTGGCAATGTGTGAGGCTAGAGGTTAGTGAGGATTAAATGATATTGCTATTAGAAAACTATCAGTCAACTAAAACATTTTGCTGGAATGCTTTTATTCAAGGAAAACGTCCGTTGCAAAAACCTCTTCTGCTTCAAATATTTAGACTCAAAGAGGGCAGGAATAAACTGCTCCCCCATGTTACCAGCCAGGACCTCTCTGGTTTCAGTTTGCTGTGCCTCATGTATTCTAGCTGGCTACGAGGCACAAGGCCAGTAGATGTTTTAGGGGTAGCCTCTCACAATCTCTCCTACTGGAAATCAAACATTTGGAAAAGTAATTATTAATGAGAGCACAGAATCCAGTCCAAGTCTTGTCTGTATTTGAATGCACTAGACTCTGTGCGTTGCAGTTCACTCATTTTTTTTGAGGTCAAAAAACCCCTCTGACCCACCTCAAACTATAACTGGTCAACTCTATTCAACGGCTTGTGTGTCAGCCTGGAAGAGAGAGTTGTTTCATGGGAAGTAAAACCTACAAAATGCATCTCATGTTAACAACAAAATCCATGACAAACCAGTCTGACACCTACATAAAGCTGAAATCCTGGCACACAATTACTGAATGCTCTGCTTGCAACATGTACAGAATTCTAACAAGAAAAGTCTGTCTCTGTGTGGGATGTAACTTAGAAAGGATTTTTGTCTGGCAGGTAAACCATGTCAAGGCAAGATTGCCAGCAAACTTTCTTTTGTGTTGCTTCAGAGTTTGATGTATATATCTTAGTCAGTCTTTAATTTACCTAAGCAGCACAGCTAGCTAAGTGTGGGAGGCCTTTGCATACTTAAATACTAGAAAATAGAAAAATTTAATACTGCTGCTGCACAACAATAATAACAACTTATCATTTCTTCAAGGAAGTTTATGGCAGATACACAACTTATGTCATTGTCAAAAGCAATAAAATAACTCTAAGTAACAAAGCAAGTTTTCCTATTCTTTCCAATTAATGTCAATTTATGAATCGCCAAATAATATAGCCAAACATATTTTATTTGGTTATTTTCATTTACTATCCCCGGAAGATCATCTCAGCTTCTAGGTGCTCTGTTAAATCAGTAAAAATCACAACCCTAAAACCAGCAGAATCACTAAATAAATAAAAAACTACCAGCGAGCAATGGCTGGCAAAAAAACCTTATCCCTTCTGACAGTTCCAGAACAAACCTCACCCTACACATTCCAGGTCCATTTCAAAAAGCTGGACTCTGCACTTTCTTCTGAATTTCAGCCTTGCCAAGCTCAATTTGAGGGATGAAATATATCCCAAGCTATGAACATGCTCCCTTGGGAGCAGGGAGAGATCAGTGTAAGAATTTCTGGTAACTGGAACCATAGCCACACAAGAAGCTGCATCTAAGCACTTGTTTCAAGAAATAGACATCTTTTTACCTACCTCTTACAATTCTGGCAACGAATATCTCTGAGCACCCTGTAACCTGCTCACAGAGAATAATTCTACCAATTGAACAGGTTGCCCCGTTGTTTTAGTATCTGTTTGCAGATGGATTTTTCAGATGCAGTTCACAACACACAACTACTGTACCTTTAGGCAACAAAAATAAGATCAGCAGCAACAAAAAGCAGAAGGGAATGGTTGCAATGTCTCAGGTGAGTTTGGTGTTTGTCTATGCACCACCAGACCTAGAAGTACTGTTCATTCATAGATTCTCATCCTAGCTTTAAACTAGGAAACTCAAGTAGCACCAGCAGCACAACCCTGGCAGCAAGGATTACGCAAGAGCTGGAAATTCCTCTTGGGCACTGGGAAAATCCTCTACCTGATTCTGTCACCATCAACTCCACTCTGTAATATAGAGGCCAGCCAGCCTATACCTACATGAAGTGGCATCTTTGTTGACAACATAGATCTACCCAGACAAAAAAAAATAAAACAAAACAACCCTACAACTAGTCATTTGTTCTATTTAAGAGCATGCAGCAGGCTGGGAAATAGCAGACATCCCATTTGCCAGCTGTGCAATGGCAGCTCTCATTTGTTACTGTTCAAATCCTCTGGCAGCTTCTCCAGCCCACCAGTTTAATCAGCAAGAGATTAGACTGCTGAGATGTATAGCAGCCTTTCTTAGCATAGCCTGACTAAGTCAATGAGATTAATGCTCCTAGCACAGGCAAGGGGCAAACATTTTGGGGAATTAGCAGCTTATTTCTCTGTCTTCTCACTTCAATCCCTTACATGCTTGTGGGCTAAGAACTGCAACAACACTGAGACTCCAGAATGCTCTAGCCATGGATCTGTTCCTGCGATCTCTGAGAAGCCCCTGAACGATGGGAGAGCACAAAAAACATGCTCCAATAGAGGACACCACCTAAACGTAGTCTGGTCCAGAGAACAGTGACTGGTGGATGGCCACTGATCACAGATGAGTGCTATAGCTAATGATGAAAGCTAATCTAAAAAGTGAAGGAAACCTGAAGTAAACTGAGAATCACCTTAACACCAAACTTCCTTTTCTCCAACTAAACAGGGAACATTAACCTCACAATAAACCACTGCAAAGATTGCCAGTGCTGGAGAGGAAATCTGTAAGCATGAGTTAACTGTTATTTCAGCATGCACTTTTGCTAAATGAGGAAACCGCCAGTTTCCCCCTGCAAAGGACTCTTGGGTTTCTCCAGCCAAAACAGATGAGGCTTTACAGAGCAAACCATGCCTCCACAAAGTAGGAGATGGTATCTCTCATATCTGGAAATCAAAAATAAGGGTGCAAACAGTGGCTGTTACAGAGTACAGGCAGATATGATCATTGTCCTCTTCCACAACAGGGGCACACATTGGCCTTTCAAACACTCACATTTTATACTTGGATTATATAAGAAAGAAAGAAAATCTTATTTGTGCTGCAGTTTGGACAACCCTCTCTTCTTTTTGGATAAATCTGGACACAGTAGTTTGGTGGGCTTTTGAACTCTTCTAAAAGAATTGGAAGGCTTGGGAAAATGAGAAGTTTTTTTATTCAGAGACCACTCAAAGGGTTTTTGAAAAAGTCTCCAGCTATGGTGTATGCACACTGTGCAGAGAGCTGTTAACTAACACAGAGCTGTTGACCTTCACAATATAAATGCCAGATATCTTTAGTCACTAAAATAAAAAAAAAAAAATCATTTTCTGGGTTAAGAATCATTAAGTTTTAATAAAAAGATTATCATAGCTAGCAGAGTCTCTCTTCCAAGTGCTCAAAGGAGATGTGTACTTTGTTATCAGTAAAAGAAAAAAAAAAGTATTTTCAATAATAAAAAGTAAATAATGTTACGTAAGAGCATCACTTTATTTCTGAAGGGCATTTTTTTAAACTAAAATTTCTTATATCATGTTGAAATTATCCACAAATGCCGCATTTTGTTAATTTCATACAATAATGTTCAGTGGTTTGAACATTTTTAATGAGAATGGCAATCTCTGTAGATTGAAGACCTTGAAAAACAGAATTAAAAGCTAATGACTTGTTGAGCATTTGAAAGAGTGACTGCCTTTAAACATTAAAAAATTCTCATAGAAACTTAATTTCTATTCCTTTGGCTGCTCTGTGCTACTGCATCCCCATAAAATGCCCTGGCTAAAATGAAACAATGCTGTGCAGGCAATGAGAACTGATATCCTTTATGGAACAAAAGATTTGTTAGACCTTTTAGAGATAGAGAAAAACATGCCTTAAATTTCAGACTGAAGGTGGAGCCCTTGGCTGCCATCAAATGCCCCTTTCCTCATGATCGACAGAACTAGCAACACAGACTGAAAATCAAGTTCTAATTATCAGTTCTCAGATAACTGCAAGGAATGTTCTTCCTATATGACTAAAAACTACAAAATTCCTGCATTCCAGCACAGCCTAAATGCGTCATTAGAGAGGTCAAAGAGGATGGTTAAGTGATAATAAAATAGTCTTTAAGTTTTATGGCATAGCAGATCTGAGCTGATTTCTCGTGGCTAATTCCACACTTCTTGTGTTGGCAACATTTTTCTAGGACATGAGCTGAATTCTCATGCAAGCATTAGTTTCTCCCACAATTAGCAGTCAATGTCCCATGTGAGATTTAGTGAATCATTGCCAGACTCTGAAAGAAATTGTACTGGCCATTGAAAACCACCCAATACAGAAGACAGTATATGTCCTTAAAGAGATTTCTAAAAATAGGAGCTTGGTTTTGTTTTCATGCCTCTATTCCTAATAGAATATCAATATTATAAAAGCTTTAAATTGAAAGCCCAGAGAGGTCTGCATCTAAGAATCTACTCTGGCCTAAGTTATTTTCATTTCTATATAATACAATTTTAAGACCTTAGAGAGTCATGAAAACAAAAATGACGATTTCTAAATGCACTCAGAAGTTATAATGAAAACACACATTTCAGCAGTTTAAGTGTCAGCCTGTCTTGTTACCTATAATCAGTGATTGAAGTTTCTGTATTTCAAAGGCAAAAATAGCAGTAATATAATAAGAAAAACCTATTGCAGTTTATTAGTCATGGTACATTAGAAGAAAGATTCTTCAGCAAATTTATGGCCGTTTTAAAAATGGCGCCTTCTCAAAACAGAAAGTCTCTAGAGATTCATATTTGACTTATTTATTGTAGATGTAGATAAGTCACATCTAGAAAAGCAGTGAATTCAAGCGGGCCTTGCAGAGGGAAGGAACAAGTGGTTGGGAGCTGCAGATCCAGCTCAGAGATTCAGCACCTCGTTTATCTGGAGTGCCTGACCTCCATCTGAGTACCCAAACACTTAGAGAAGGGGAGAGCTCAAAACCTTGATCCACATTTGAACGATGTGATACAGAACTGTGGAGAACTGTAAACAAGCAACACAGGGGAGAGAAGCAGCAGATTTTATCTTCCCCAACAAAGCAGTGTTACATCCTACAGGAAACCTATGCCACACACACAGAGGATTTCACCTCCGATGAAAACAGGGTCTATGGCTCAATGACCATTACCAGTAAAACGATGAAACTTGCATTCTTAAACAAACCAAACAGAATCTCTGCTTAGCAAAAACCATAATGCAATTAACCAGACTCTTATATTTGTGATTATCCTCAGTAAAATCATCACAGAATGAGGGGAAGCAAGGGGAGATGATGAGAATGAGAGGACACTTCTCTGATGGGGAAATCAAGTCATCAAGAAAACGTAGATTACAGCCAACTATCTTTGCTTGTCTGGTATTTTTCATAGGTAGCTTTTAGATTCATACAAAGTGATGCATGTGGGGGGGAGGGGGCAGTGAGCTCAAACCAAATTTTTCATGTAAAACATCATCACTTAGGAACAAGTTCTTAGTCTTAGAAAAGATCATTTTATGAAAACATCAGCTCAGTTCACAAAAATAGCTTAAAAAAAAGGACGCAGTTTAGCAATTATTAGGACAGAAGTAAAAAGCAAAGCAGAACTATGATGCAGCTTTATGAATCTATAGCGTGACCATATCTTGAATGTTCCAAACACTTCCAGTTGCCCTACTTCAAAATGAATGAAGCAGAAATAAGAAACATGCAGGGAAGCAAAAGGATGAGTATCAAAAATATGTTATAGCTTCCATATTGAATACTATTTAAAAATCCTGCAAAAAGAAAAGAGTGGGGATAAGGCAAAGATCTAGAAAATCATGAATATCATAAACAGGGATAAGGAATGGCTGTTGAGCATTACTTTTGATAGAAGGATTAGCTAGGCTACCTTTTGAAGACTTCAAAATACAGCTATAAAAATATAACAAAAATTATAACATGCAATTTAAGCACTGTAACTAAATGAAGCATTAGAACTGAAAGGTTGAATAAACTGAGCTGAAGACCCACATAAATACGTCTGTGGAGAACAATAAAGTTTTTAGTTCTCTTAGTTTTCTTTTCAACTGGTTTGTGATACAAGATAAAGCAAAATAATTCTCACTAAGTTTTTAATGATTAATGATAGAGTGAATTATTAATGCCAAAGGTACATTAGCATTTACTTCTAGCTTCCACCAGTCTTCTCTGTTTAACTATTCTTTGGTAACACAGACAGCTTTATTGAAGGTAAGAAATAGCAGGTCCTTTTTACACTGTAATTCATAGTGCAGAGCCTACACAGAGACATCTAACCTGGGAGCCTCTTCAGGCTCTAGAGAGGATTGTTCATGATGACCAGCACAAGAACAAACAAAGGCTTCATCCAGAGTCAGTGATTTAACACCAGTGTCCAAGATCTTTACAAGCTACAGTGAATCACACTGAAGGCAAAGGGAACATAGAAATTAAGGGCCTAGTCTGGCAAACAGCTGGCATCTGAGCTGAAGCTACTCGTGTTTGACTTAAGTTTTTAATTTTTCTGGAGGAAACAAGGTGGACAACAGTGACGTATTTACAATTGTCCATCTTCTCTCGCAGGTTTAAAGCTTTCAGCAATAGCTCCCAAGAAAACATCACCCTCTACAGTTCTCACCTCCAGCTCTGCTGCATGGAATAGCTTTCTTGTGTGTCTAAGACCAGTTTGTATCATGCGTTGGATTACTGAGGATGTTTTCTTGTGATGGAGAAATTTCAAACAGAAAAACTGTAAACTGCATGAGTCTTGGGTGGGCGGGAATAGAAGAATTAGGAAAGAAAAGGAATTGGGTCCTTTTCAACTTGCACATTTCCATTATCACTAGCAACCATCTCAAGATGAAGCATTTTAAGTTTGCCTGGTATATAAACTCTTTCTGATACTAAACAGTTATTCAGAAGTAGAGAACTAAGAAATCATGGACCATGAAGAATCCAGCCTCTTTTCACTAAAGTTAATCAAAACTGTGTCACTACAGTTAATGTGAGCAGATTAAAATAAAATCTAGGTATTTTCTGTTCCTCTGTTATGCAAATTCACTGTGACACACACAGCTCTACTGCTTATTTCAACAACAGCAGGAAACCCAGGTAAGTTAGCACATTCTTCTTTTACAATTTACACTTACACAATCAGCCCCAGCATGCTGCACTGCAAAATACTGCAAGCTGACAAGATGAGGATTTCACTGCTTGCAACAAGCATTTCAAGACTGGGAAGAAAACAACTGGCAATGTTAGCATATAAAAATATTATCAGTATGGTAAATTGTCATTGAGTTTTTTTCTTGGACAAAGCCTTAAAATGTCTCCAACACCCAGTAAAACACTTTTATATGTGTCATTATGAACTGCAATCACGTACTTCTGAAAAGTTGAGAGTTTAAGCTTTTGTAATCAAACATGGAAAGGAAACGACCTTGTGGCATTTAAAATCTTGATTTAATAAGGCTGCTCTTTATTAGCAATCTCTTAGAACTACATCATAACTTGTTTTCAGACTGACTGACTATGAAGCTCTACCATCACTGCTCAGACTGCAGAGAGCACAGTCCACTCTTCCTTCAGTCTTCCCTCCAGCCTGAAAGGACAGTATCACTGCAAAATGTATCTTACATTTCTCTGAACTCACTTCATTTATCATACGACAAAGAGGAAAAACCTTTTTCAGATGTCCTTTGGAACTACTCAAGATGTTCAAAGTAATCACTGAATCACCACCCAACTGCTGATGAAATATCCTTAGATTCAAACGAGCTAAGAGCTGTGCAGCTTACTTAAATGCAAACACCACACATTTTCTTTGTGGAAGAGAGAAATGCTGGGGAAATCTTGACCAGTTGCAATAGGATAATGTGAATTTTGTCAGCAAGTGCTAGACCAGCATAGCTACTTCCTCTGAAGTTGTTGAGAATGACATCAGAACAGGCTAAAAATCCTAGACTAAGGTGCTCTCGACCCAGGCATCTAAATTGCTAACACCAGTCATAAGGAAAAATCTGAAGGCATCCATTTTCATACTGCAGTGCACAGGCAGCCCCTTCTGTTTCCCAAAATTGTTATGACACAAGCATTCATAGCACCACATCTTTGAACAAGAGAAAATTTCTTGGAAAAGGGATTTCCTGTGCAGAATACTGTAACAGGAAGAATCACTGTAGAAGATTATACGTTTCTTCTTGACAACGCCTCAAGGTTTTTTGGTCGAAGAAACCTCAGTCAACAATGTTTTACTAGGAGATTCAATTAGATCTGATAAAAAAATATTCACTTCCAGTGCTTTCATACCCTGGTAATGCCCTGCCCCATACCCAATATATCTTTTTTGATGGGGATGCACAGAAAATTTTGGCAGTTTGCAGCAGTTTCCAGGCAGAGGAAGAGAAAACTTAGTTCAATCTATAAAGTTAATTGGAGGGGATTTGGAAAGAGAGAAGTCTGTTTTTTTCAGAAACTCCCTGTACTCAGTCACCATTGCTGATTAAAGACAGTTGTTTCATTCACATTTTGAATATTTTATATAGAGGGGCTTTTGGCTCACTGAAGCTATTGAGGAAGCTCATATTGCATCAAAGAATGACATTCTGTTGCCATGAACCCATCTTTCCAGTGATAATAATTAATAATACAATAAAATAAGTAACATTACAAGTGACACCTGGAGGTTTTATGGTCCAGCCTCCCTCCCTCTGAAACCTGAAGTAATACTTTTAGGAAACTTTTCCTTCAGTTTAGTGATGATCTCACTTCAGCAAAATAAAGCACCCATAGAACTAGCTCACTTGAAGCCAACACAGAACAAGCAGAATCTCACTCTGATTTTGGTCTTGGACATTTCTGAATACAGCAAAGCCCTGCCACTTTGCAATGTTTATTTACTGAACTTTGCTGGCTTCTATGTGATTTCACAAAAAGGTTTAAAGGACCACTTTCTATGTTTCACATGCAGCAATCCTCCCTAGAGGATGAACTATTTTTAAAAGCCTATCCTGACAAACTATTTATACTTGAAGACAAGCATTACCTTTTTGAAAAACAGCTTTTTAGGATTTTTATTTTAGTCCTGTTTCATAACACGGTGAAAACTTTTCACTGTCATTACATCACTGTAACAAGACACTCCCAATTCCCACGAGAATTTCTCAAATAACAAAGAATAGATTCTGCAAGGCTATTGGCCTTTCAATATTTACAGATCATTTTAAGTTTTAGTTACTCTTTTGTTAATTATAATTACTCTTGTCATTCCACAGAGTTAACAACTTTGACTATTGCTATTCAAGATTTACAGTGTGTGTCACCTATGGAAAACAACAAATGATCTGTGGGTAACAGTGAGTGGTCATTTCTGACACCAGGGATCTCCCATTATTCTGCAACATTGGTGGCATTAGGTGTTAAAACTAACAAAACAGACCAAAATTTATATTAATTAGTACCTTTGTAAATAATCAAAGGCAATCCTATACCTCTACCAAGATTCCTCTTTATGCTTGCAGGTTCTAGTTATCTGAAATTTTCTAGACATCTGAAACTGTATACTTCTCCCAGCCACCAAGCACATGTGAGTCTTGCAAACCTGGCAGTTTTTAACAGAAAAACAGCAGCCAGCACACAAAGTAACAACCTATCCTGCCCAGTCTGTGGTGTTTCTATGTTGATCTGATTCTTTGATCAAGAGCTCTGCAAACCCAAGAAGGGTTTGGAAATGAAGCTAGTTCAGCCTGAGGAGATGCAGCTTCACAGGGACTCAACAGGACTCTCCTGATCCCTACAAGGGGGTAGGGGAGAAATAGAGCCAGGGTGTTCACAGAAGTGGCATCGTGGGAGAACAAGAGTGGAATAAATTGGGAAAAAAGATTTAAAAACAGGAAGTTCACATAGGATTTAAGAAAATACTTTTTCCCTGTGAGGACAGTCAAGCAGCAGAACAGGACCTAGGGAGGCTGTAACACCTCTGTCCTTGGCAGTTATCGAGGCCCAACTGGATAAAGCCTGGAATAACCCAATGTGCTCTACAAAAAAAAAAAAGTATAGAGGAATCAACATAATCTACTAGATGATGGTTTTTCAAGAATTTTCCTTTTTCTTTCCACAGGCTTTAAGTTTTTGTTTTGTAGATTTTGGAACTCATAAAGAAGATGACGTGACTGAATATGAACATAGTGCTCTGCTCTGTTCAGCTCTATGCAAACACCACCAAACAAATTCCTCTGCCAGAATGCTAAGACGAAGGAGGAATGTAATGAATGTGTAGTGCTCCACTTAGGATGCTTAAGTTGATTAGAGATTTTTCCTTATAAAAGTTTCTGAATGTCTCAGGAAATCTCATTCAGCCCCTCTGCTTGGTAAAGAAAAGGTCACTGACTGAAGATATAAAACAAAGCCCTAGACTACTACAGATTCATTTTCTTAATGATATAACAGACACTGACCACAGAGTGACTTTGCATCTTTGCTATTCTCATTTGGAATCTATTCATATTTCTTCCACAAAGCCAGTCTTGATTCTTCTAACCTCATTACTGCTATCCCCTGCTTCCTCACTAGACAGCAATTTGGAAAAAAAGTCAAAAATAAGTATGCCATGTGACTAGAGCCAAGTGCTTAAGACTTTTTTGGTTTAGAAGTGTTCTTTTCTTCCTGACAATGACACCTGCAGAACTAAATGTAGGTATTTCTCTGCTTCTGGATATGACAGAGTACCTCAGAAAGACTTATACCCATTATAATGGTATACAGCATGTGCTTGCTTCACAGAATCCATCTTCCATGAAAATAAACAACAAATTATAACTTTAAATGATTGGGCACATTTTCCTTTATCTCCAGCAGGGAAAAAGAGAGCAGGATTTTTTCAACAAATTATAACTTTAAATGATTGGGCACATTTTCCTTTTTCTCCAACAGGGAAAAAGAGAACAGGATTTTTTCAAACAGCCTATTTTACTGAAATGAGGAAATGCTCTTGAAACACTTATAAATGTCTAGATCATCATCAGTAATGCCTTCCAAATATCATCCATACATAGTTCTATTTTTAATGTTGCACTGTTCTTGAAAGCTTCTAAAAAAATTTATTCAGAGCACCAATATATACCCTTGTCTATGAATTTCTCTCCATTTGAGAGAGTATCCCAACTGTTGGTAAAATGTTTGGAATTATTTTTAAGATTTTAAAAACTTAAAACAAAAATCTTTATTTCAGTGTTCTTCCAAAACTCACA
This sequence comes from Hemiprocne comata, assembly GCA_020745705.1. NCBI lineage: Eukaryota > Metazoa > Chordata > Aves > Apodiformes > Apodidae > Hemiprocne > Hemiprocne comata. The sequence continues at coordinate 9,899,146 of CM036597.1, read as the reverse complement.
TTCAAGGACCAGATCCTGTAAACTTTATCTCACAAGTAATTAATCAGAATGCAAATAAATCCTTTCAATTCTGCAAGACAGATTCAAAAAATACATATCACTAGTAAATAAAGGTTACCCGTTCAAACATCACACATCTTATTTTAGCTCAAAACTTTAATAAGAACTGATGTGAATCAGCCCATTCCCTTGGGATGTCTGTTTTCAGGAATACAGCGAAGTCCTTTCCAGAAAATCTGGGTAAGTGTATTATGTATTCACACATTTAGCAAAAAATGTATTAGCACTTAGGAGCAATATTATTGAGGATTGGAAGTCTTCTGTTGCAGACTAGTTGTATCTGATAATCCACCATTTCTGAACCAGACCACGTTCTGTGCTGTATTACAAGACACCTAGGCTTACTACGCCTTTGTTTCTTCAGCTTATGCATACAATTTTTGTCTGTTAAAACTCAATGGAATTGTCTTTCTAAAAATGAGAAGGGTGCTATAGCCTGGCACACCCATAAAAGTCTGCAGACAGTCTCTTTAAAAGTTATTTTACCTATAGCACAGACCTTGAAACCAGAGTTGTCTCTCTCATTTACAGAAAGGATGTGTTTTACTTTCTTTTTCTCTTGTATCAAATTCATTAAAGACTCACATTTGTGATTGCCCCTTTATGTACCTTGGTCTTAAGCCAAGTTGCTATTGTTTATTCATCAAACTTACATCATCAAAATACTGTAATTTAGGAACTCTGTACTTAGCTATACCCAGAATAGCACTGAGAATCTGCTTCACTAACTGTGCCCCCCCAATTTCCACAAATGCCATAAATACTGTTATAAAACATCAGCTCTGCAGTAGCTTTCATAAAGGCACATCACACACACATAAAAAAACCAAACTAAGCTTAAGAGCTGCAGTCCTGTGTCAAAACAACATTCTCGGTAACTATCAACATCTTTAAGTGGAAAGAAAATTGTACTACAATTTTTTGCTGACTGTTCACATCTGTGTCATTACAAGCCTGAGGTTACAGCATATTTACCCTGTACTCTGTAGTGATTACACATTTGCATGATGTATTATCACGTAGTGACTATTTGTTTCAGCTTCGTCCCAAAGCTGAAAGAAAATCTTGGATTGGAGCTGACATGGCACCACAGCCAAATGGTTACAAGTAATTGGGCAGCAAGCTTGAATGGTCTTTTCATCACTTTTATTTAAAATTGTATTGATGAGGGATTATTTCTGTCCTGTTTTAACTCGGTACACAATTTTATGTGGTGCATCTCATCAGCATGTAGTAACAAAAAGCTGTGTTTCCAAGGGAACCAAAAGGGAGCATTCCCCTGGGGCCTGAAGCGAGGTGAGCGTGCTGGGGCTGTAGTTGCTAACACAACAGACAAGGGCTGTTCTGCTAGCTCAGCTCCAGAGAGACACAAGGGGGGAAAAAAAAAAAAAAAGGACCACTACTGGAACCCTTCCCCTGAGAGACTCTTTCAGCAGGTCAAGGAGAAGCAGGCAGGAACCAGACTTCAGCCCATGTCAATCTCGCTATGCACCTCCCTCCCAGCACTTCACTGCCCCAACCTTCCACCAGGCCAGAGCATGGGGCCAGGCCTCTTGTGCATAACTTGAGATTTTTTCCTGTAATAGGAATATATATACCTTGGAAGCTTAAGATAATACCTTGACAAACAAGAGCTTTGCTGGCCTGGCCTTTGCCTCTTCCCCCATCTATACACTGATAATCGATAGCTTTATATTTTTGGTCACCAGTGCCAGTGACTTTAGCACAGGTTTGAGTATATTTTACCAATGTTTTGTAAATACGCTTTCGAACCTCACAATTAAAGGTAAGAGGCAGCCAGTCATTCATTAGAAAACCTTACCACCATGATTTAAAAAATGTTAGTAGGAAAAGAAAATCAGTTTGAGCTGGATTTCTCTCAACTCGAAACCTTGCAGATTTGTAATAAAGGTCTTTATCCCCCTGCTCAAATAATTCATTTCTCCCAAGCTTCCCAACTATTTTCTGTTTCAAGGGCTCAGTGTTACCTGCAGTTTTACATTCAAATTAAGTTTTCTGTTACATTTGAACAAGTGCATGGCATCAGTCTGTTAAATCCTAAATCTTATAAAATACACAGAATCAGGATTTAATTACAATCCAGCTGGTAGGAGATACTACCACTCAATAACACCCATACAAGGAAATGTCACTTCTATGAAATAAAATACATTTTATCATTAACCAACCAAAGAAAATTAAGGGTAAATTGCAGAAGTAAGCTTTTCAAATAAAATTGCATTAATGAGAATAGAAACAAAGCAAAAATAGAATCTGGATGACACTTTTGGTAGGTGGCTCCCTAATTAAACAGTTGTCTATGACACTGTTGGGAAAAAAACCCACAACATATCTTTTTCCCCACACAAGAGGATATATCTACTCATAACACTGTTTTTCAACCAATGTAGTTCCTGCACATCCATTTCATTTCAACTTGGATACTGAAATGAAGCAAGTCCCATATCAGCAAAGCAAAAGCTTGACTTTAAGCAGGTGGGTGTTGGTGTTTGACTGGTTTTCTTTAATAGAGCTCTAATTCACTACATCAATAGATCTACTGCAGACATACTGAAGGCTGAGAGCAGATATTAACACAAAATACAGAGGTTAATTCTGAAGACTGAGTGTATATTTGCACATGCAGAGCTCAAATGACAGAATGGCAATCCTGAGCAAATGGCCCTCCACTGGCAATAGGGGAGAAGGGAAAGTCTGAAACATCCTTGGGCCTCTCCACACAATTCTTACCTGCCTCTCGCCAGGTTCTTCTCTCTAATCTGCCCATCCAATTTCAAAGCAAGCCTTCAAGAGTTTTGCTCCTAATTTATTACAGCAGTTTCCTTTGAGAAGCTGCATCTGAAACCATTTTACACTGTTTTCAAAACTTGTATAGTTCCTAATCCAAAAAACACCAAGTTTTGAAACTATTCTCCCTCTCTGCCTCACAGATAAAAAAACCCAAAACCAAAAATAAATTAAAAAAAAAAAAAAGCAATACACAGACAACAAAAAACAACAACAAAAAACCCCCACACTGCTTTTACTGTTGTAAAATATCACCCCTTCTCCCCCATTCACTCAATATGGAATTTAAAACTCTTTTGATGAGGAAAGGTATTCCACTGCACTCAAAGCACTGCACATATACAGCCTTTGGAAACAACACAACAAATAGTAAGTATGTCCCAAATCCAAGTCTCAACCAAAGATACCAACAGTACTGCACTCCTGAATCTTTGCTCTGTAATCCTACCACTCTCACCTTTTCTGTTGTACTTTAATCCGCCAAACGTCACGATGCTTGTGGGAGCAAATCACTGCAAGGAGCAACGTTTCTCTCAGGAGAACACTGCCCTGGGAAACGTAGAAATGTCTGGAGATTCTGATTCATCCACATGCCGTGTTCAGAGTCTTTTTAGAATTACCCTCTACTAAATACCAGTACACCCTGTGAGTATATATTCATGGAATGTGGTCTGAATAAAATTCAATACAAGAGTGTTAAAAGATATAAATATGCAAGCAGTACAAGCTGCATTTCCTAGCTTTTGTAGTTAAGCTCATTTTTCTTCAGATCTCCACTCAAATTTCGCTTTTATCAGCAGGCATTCAGGACTTAGGAATTACTGATGAGATCAGGGAACACAGATCTTTAACAGTGACATTCTTCACTGATTTAGTAGAATCAACTCATGCAAATTACTGTTCTCTGGAATAATTTTTTACCTCTCTCACCTCTTGTCTGTCTTGGTCTTTTGGTTCAAAGATTGTGTCTTCCCAGCATGCATGGAAAGGAACCCCAAAATGGAGGTCTAAACACCAGATTAATATAATAAATACGATAGCATAAGTAACATTTTTCATTTTCTGTGAAAACTGAAGTAGTATTTATTTCTTGACCACCTTCCAAGAGGAGATTTCTATGTTACTGTACATGACTTAGTGAAAAAATTCTGCCAAAAGCACTACTTTACAAAAAGCATGATTTCAATACATTCTAGAGTTAAATAAAGTCTTCTTGGCAAATTCTTTTTAAAAGCTAATGTTTGTCCAAATATACTAGCTCTAGAAAAACTTTTTTTGAGAAGCACAATTTTCACCATTCAAGCTAACCTGGAACAATAAGTAGTTTGGAAAGACTGGTTCTTCACCTGAGACAAAGACTTGGGCTCAAATTTCTTCTGTTTCTGATTTGAAACAGAGATGAAAATGCATTAGCCACATTCCTGGCAAGCCCTCGAACACCAATCCAGAGACAATGTCCCAAAAGGCACATTCTTCTATGAATGGGAGCTTTATTTTATTCTTTAAGTCTCATATTCATCCTGATATTGACAGGTAGAAGTTTGAAATTCTTAAAAATTTTCCAAGACAGATTTTTCTTCTATCATCACCCACCTTTAATTATATCAGATCCCTGCGATAAATATGATTATTACAAAAGTGTGTAATTTTACTTTAAAAGCATAGTTTGCTGATGCATGCTACAATGTTGATTCCTTATATAAGTTAGAGTGTTTCCAACCACAACTACATGTAAGTAATTCCACACATGCTTAGCTCTTATTTCCCTTATATTTGTTGCAGTTAAATGTTGTGCTTATCAAGAAACAGGAAGTGTCCCATCATTCAATAACCTAGAGGCTTTGAATTATGGTAATTATGATAAGCAGTTCAATCTGGAAGGTTGTTATCTTGTCAGAAATCTACCCAAACCTCTTTTCTGAGAGCATAATAGGAGTTCAGAAGGTAGAAAAACTGGTAAGCCTTTAAGGCATTGAAAGTGATCTGCATTTAGAAAAAGAATATAAACTGTCAAATTCTGGCAGTTGCTATGCAGAGATCTATAAAAAAGAGTTTCATTCTCTAAGTTAGCTTGACCTTACTGCAGAGGATGCTGTAATGACAATGTCTCTGTGGCTCTTTTAATAGCCAAGATAGAATGTTTGTGCTGTATGAAGAGCTGTAGGTCTGATGAGGCTCACTGGTGTTCAGTAGGTACAAGTATATACTAAATAATTACCTCTGGCCAATGCTCCTAGCAAACCATATTAAGCATGCAAAGTTCTCAGTTCTTGTGACCAGTCTTACAGTAATTTGGATTTTTCTTAACATGTCATTGAGGTGAATGTTATCTTTTTCTAAAAAAATAAAAATTGTGGAGAAAAATACAGCGATGCCCAAGAAACAAGGCAAGGAAGTACATATATTTTAAATCTTTTGATTTTCAAGGTCTGATTCATGATTTATAGCATGTAAGATTAGTCACGTCTCAGCTGCATCATAGGCCTGAGCTGTTTAAGGCTGAATGGGTTGCTGATGCAGCATTAAAAAACCTTCACAGAAACCACCTTCTTATCTGAAAAATGCCTTCTAAGTGTTCACTTAACACCGTTGATCTTATTTTGGCTAGCCAGATGAATATAGATGCTAACATTATATGGTGTCCTTAGGATGCATGAGTATAAGCTATCTTCCTTCATCACCACCAAGAATGAAAACATAGCCCAGTATCTGCAATTTATGTTCTCAATAAAAAGTGTGTAATCCCCATGTAACTGGTAAGTTTAATGTAGCACTTCACAGTAGCCTGAAATCCCTGGGAGAGTAACCATTAGATGCACCAGCTTTTTATACACACTATTTACTCACTTGAGTAAAATGGATCCTGAGGAAATCTTAAATATAGCCTATTTTTTCCAGGAATGGTACCTCAAGCAGAGACAAGAAGGAAGTAGATTGGGAGGAAGATTAACATAGCTTGAAGTTCTTCAGGCTTTTGAATTTATTACTTCTTCCAGAAACAATTTGGCTTTTGAGCTCCCCAGTGAAAGGCAAGCATTGAACTTCAGTACAGAAAGGTAACCAGGAACATCTAACTAGTTTAACTAAATACTACTGCTCAATGCTCAAGTGCTGTTTTGATCAGTTCCTGTGATGAGGCTAAACTCTGTAAGCACAGCACCTGGCACATATTATTTCTTCTGATCAATTATACATTTAGAGAACTGCAAAGAGAGGATTACTCTAAGTTCAGAATAATCAAAGGATAAGGAGGCTTTATCCTCAAACTCACCACCTGCAACTCACAGGCATGATTTGCAGCATTTTGGATGTTTTATCTGCTAGAAAACCTACCTTTACCTGGAACTGCATTTGACATGATCTTGAAATACTTGGAGGTAATACTTGGAGGTATGATTTAACAAGCCTTTATTCTTGACAAAGTTTTTCTGCCTGGGCTCTTTATTTTTCAGAGTATAAAAATCTATTTTTCCTTTTTGATTCCCATTTCCTCCTTCATATTGTTGTGTCAAGTGTGTTCCTCTCCCTGCTTCCACTGCTCCAGCCTTGTCCCATCCCCTGTCACCTCCAAATCACAGTAAGACATCACATTATAAAAAAGAAAAATCAGAATTTTATACTTAGATTTTAATTAATGTTGTTTTAAAGACAAAGACACTCCATACCCTAACAAGGCAATAGTTATCCTATTGGATCTAGGATCTTTGTTAGGAAGCAAATACTGCAGAACTGCATTTTATTGTCTAAAAGATGATGTTTAAATATAGGAAGAATCTCCTATGAATTGCAACATAAACCTTAATGTTCTGTCTTGCAGCCAAGCCTGCCCAGTAATCTTTCAGGCCTGGCTTTCCTAGATGGAGAAAGACAGATAGAGGTGACACTGCCCACAGAAATCTACTTATTAATGACTTAGAAAATCGAGAAGCTCTAATTTCATACTTTGGAATAAAGAAATACTTAAAGAACATGGTATACTGAAGTCTGTTTAACCTTTGAAGTACAAATGTTATACCATGAGTCTAGTTCTAATTAGTATCTGACTAGCAGTATTACAGTAGCAGAGCAGCATCGATGGAGATTTATGCAATGAGATTAGCCTGTGAGGGGACCACAGAATTCAATATGCAGCCACTTAACATTCATTTTAATTTGTGACATCCTGCATAACAGGCAGGGAATAAGATTCATGAGAACTTTGCAATACTGACAAATTCTGAATACATCCAGGAGGAACTGAAGCATACAGATCTCAATCCCCCCAAAACAACTCTGTTAAATTATAAATTCTAATGACCTAGACAATTTCAAATGCTTCCTGATATTTATTTTAATAAAACCCAACAAAACAAAAACCCAGCCTGATTGAGTTTTTTAATTAATCCCAGACTCATAGATAAAGATATATATATATAAACACAAATATATATATACACATATATATAAAAATATATAATCTGCAGGGCAAACTACAGGCAGAAAAGGGGAAGAATCTCCCCAAAAGAAAAAAAAAAATTACTTTCTGAGAAAGCCATCATTTCAATTTTAGCCACAAAAAAACCCCTCCTAAAATATTTTTGATTATGCTATGTTGCCCAAAAAAGAAGAAATTATAATTGCTCCCTTGTTGAAGCTGGTGATTACCTTCTAAACATTTTGCAGTTTACATAGATCAGAAATTAAAATCTCCTGACCCAGGACAGACCGGTTAATATGCTTGAAAGACACAGTGCTTTAGCCTGCCACAAATTAGCAAAATCCAATTAGCAACTAGTACCCAGGAAGTGCTATAAAATGTACCAGACTTCAATATTCAGAAAAGCTTAAAATTCACATTCTGAAAAGAGTTGTGCAAGCAAAAACGTCACCAGGGAGTTCACGGGAAGCACACACATTAAGGATGCAAGCGTGGTCAGAGAGAACTCCGTTTAGATTCGACTGTGTAGTATCAAAAGGGAACCCTGGATGGTTTCTGGGGGTGAAACAGTACTGCTCACCACAACACTGCATATCATCAGCTTAATTTGGAAGCTCTCCTGGAACACACTATTTTTTTCCTCCACAGAGAGAATTGAACACACATTTCAAATAGAGTTTCGATGCTTTAAACTCCAGAAGTGAAAAATTCAGCTCTCAAAGCAAACGAAGTGTAGACTTACAAATACTGGTATATTCAAAGCAGCACAGGCTGTTTGCCTCCATTTTCAAATAAAATGTTTATTTTGGCATAAAATACTGGTTCACCGGAACCCGATTGCTTTTCTAGAGGTTGGGGTTTTTTCCTAGAATAACACACACATTCAGTGATCAGACTGGAAAAGGTTTTTGCAGTTCAGGTAAGGATTTCTACTCAAAATTATTCAAAAAGAAGGAGAATCAAATGCTCTACAGTCAGAACAGACAATGCCCCAAAAGTTATGGTAGACAAGAGGGATGGGAAGGACTCAGCCATAAATCCTTGCTCTACCAATTCAGAAGCATTACCTCATTTGTCTTCCAGTGAGGAGAGGAGCTGTATTTTAGTTCTGCAACAAAAATGTTCTCCTGGCATATTGACAGCAAAAGGAAGGTGAAGGGTGGTGACACACGTGATATGAACTCAAGTCCTTTCTCTGTCCCTGGGCAGGGAAGTGGCTAGGAGCAAACCAGGGGGACTGGATATCCCTCTTTTCCCCTGTAGGAACTGGGGCTGGTGTAGCTGAGCTTCCTCCCATAGGCAGTTGAAGACAAATGTTTGTACACACACTGGCTGTGTTCAGCACTATTAAAGTATAAATGTGATCTCAAGTCTCTTCAGGTTGATTAAAAACCATGGAAAATTTCTGATCAACTGAGTGCTTGCACAAGCTTCCTGTATGGCAAATCTGACACCAAGCCAAACTACCCTTAAACAATACAGGACTCTTGGACAACACAGCCCAGAATCTTTCCAAGCTGCTTTCTGACTGTATTCCCACAGAAAGTAATATCATTCATGAAGAAAGTCATAATGTATAAATTTGTGTAATTGCAGCTTATAAAAGTTAATCATAAGAGGGTACTTCTATCCCTGGAACAGTTCATAACTTTTAATAAACATCATTGTAATAAAATGCAATTGTCCACCACAAACCCATTCCATGTACCCAGCAGCAATTCTATTAATACTTGAAATACAGAAGGAAATGCAACTATCATATAAATTAAGCTTTAGGACAAAGCCACTTTGACAGACCAGCACTGCTACAAAATAGCAGTAAGTGTGCATGTTGTTTCTTTCAGAAGCTCAATGCAAGTACAGATGAGCTACTAACATTTAGACTTTCTGCAGTGCTCATTGCCATAGCATTTAAATTCTCACACACTAAATAAAAACACTAGATGCATTAAGGATGGGTTGAAGGCCATTTTATGAATGTTAAAGAGTTAGCTGTTTTTTTTCCATTCTAAAGGGCAAACATTTCATTATTGTAAGACCAGAGTAGTACTAGGAAACGCAGGTTGAGAACAATATGATCATCACATTCAGACACCACCCACTGTCCCCAAAGCAGAATTGCTTCATTCCTGAGATTTAACTATTGGTTAAATATTATTTCCATACTACAGAATCTCCACCTCAGCATTTCTCAACAGTTTTGAATGAAAACAGGCAATCTCTATTGATAGATAGAAGGGCATCAAGCCAGCTCCAGACAGCATTGCACGCCTTCATCTCCAACACAATCACCACAGCAAGCACAGATTAAACTTCAGCTCCATGGAGAAGGCAGCATAAAGAATATACATCATATGTATCCTCCACATGTATCCTCCTTATATGATACACACCATAAATAGCATACTATATACTAAGGCCTGTTGAAAATAGGTGACATTAGATTATCATTTTTTTTGTCTTAAGTGATGACAGCTTCATTGTACTGATGTGGGAGGTTTTGAAGACACTCCACATAAACAACAAAACTTCAATATTACTGTTAAAAAAGAGAGAAAAAAGGGCTGTGTGTGCTTCTGGTTTCAAGTAAAATGACTTGGAACAGTATGTAGAACTTTCCACCAGAAAATGAGTGAGATATCTTACTCGGCAATCAGAAAAAATGTGACACATATCAAGATCATTGTAACTAACCTGAGGGCAGCTCAAGGGCGTACATTTAGAAACCAGAGATGGTCTGCAGAATTCTGTTACTACTTCACAAGATGAACATGAAAAAGAACCACTAAAATCCTATTTTGTATTATAGGGCTCTGAGTTCATTATGATGATGCTGTTGTGACTGGCACCATTTTAATGATTCAGACTTAGTCAAGCAAGTCTAGAAATAAAACCATTTTAAAAACAAAACAAACAACTGATTTTCAATTTACTACATCATAGGCCCTTAACTTCAAAAACTACAATCATTTGCAAGAATGTCCATGTCAAGAGGAGTTTAAAGCACCCAAAACTGTTGAAGAATCTTCCAAAAAGAGTCCTACAGAATGCAATATTCTGATATGCCAAGTTATGTCATAGATAAGCTAAGAAATTTTATGCATTAAGGTGCCATGCTTTGAAGAAAATCCAGGAAATCTACATGACGATATCCAATCTGCAGAATTACAAGTAGGATGCTTCATGTTCCCCAACCTGCCTTCAAAACATTAATACAGTCAGTGAAACACAGCACTATACTATGCTGCTTTGACCTTTGCAGTATTTTGAACAAATGGGCATTCCAGCCCTTTCCAAACACTAGTGAGACTGTAAACAGGAAGAAGTGAAGAAGAATTGCAGCCAATCTAATTACAGAATATTGAAAAGGTCAAAGAAGTGCACCAAGCCAGTGCAATTTGCAAAATGAAAGTTATGAAGAGTCGTTTGATATGAAGGGGGGAGGAAATAATAGAAATAAGGCATGTGATCAGTATTGACCCAATAGTCCCAGGAAAGGGAGAGGAAACCCACAAAACATATCTAACAGAAACTGGAAAATGCAAACCCATTTCAATGTTGGAGGCAAAGATAGGTTTCAAAATGCCAAGCAACAAGATCTACCTACAAGTGGTTTTGCATCAATATCCCAGTACACATAAGTTAGAATTTATTTGCACTGATAAAATTGCACCAGTGTGAATAGCAAAGAGCTGTGGTAGAACTACTAGAGTGCCATCACCGTATGACCTCAGTATGTCTGCCCAGAGTTGTTCCCATGGAGCATTACACACACACAGTGGAAAACAGGTACCAGCCATGCACAGATACTGTATTCATGAAGCTGCTCCCTCTAGGAAAGCTGGGTATTTAGTTACCAAACTTAAGATTTCTCTTTGGCCTCCTCTAGCATAGTCCAGTTCCCATAACTTTTTATCATGTTATCAAGGTCCGTCCCCCCCATCCCGCCAGCACAGCCTCATGCCAAATAGTTCCTTATCTGGTGGCTTCACATTTTTTCCCCACTTTTCTTAATTTCTCCTTTTAGTGTTTTTGCACACTGGCTGCCCCTGGATTTGATCCAGCCTGTTGATTCCTATAGCATCAACCTTTGGGACAGGGATGTTTACCTCATTTTCTATGTTCCTGGGTAAGGCAAGCAACCATGGCTATTCATTTAATTATTGTCAGGCCTCTGATAAATCCCAAGAATATATATCTGCTGATGATATAGTAGCAGTTCTTGTGATGTTTGAAGAATTCTAAATAAGAAAAATATGAGATAGCCAGAGGTAGTATCTAGAGAGGCAATGGAAAGTAGTACAAAAGTATCTAAATATTCCAGATTCTTCTGAGGAAAAAGTGATCCTTGGCACCAAAAATAGAACTGAATCTACTACGAGAGAAAATAAAATGTTCTTGTGATTATTTGGCATTTGTTAGGGGAACTTCTTTCTTTCATCTGAATTGAAACTCTCAGAGCTTTCCAATCTCCAACTTATCAGTGACTTGAAGTTAATGTTAACTTTCTGGTGCCCTGACCTTCTGTTTTTTAAAATCTCCTCTAAGTTAGTTGAAAATGGTTTGTAATGCAGGTCAATAAAAATGTGGGGTAGGGGGATTCCTGAAGGATTTCCTCAAACTTTCTATTACTTCTTGAGTAAGAATTTGAGAGGCTGCTTTGCAGTTTAACAGCCTCTCTTGGCCTTCCTTTCGCCTATGAAACAACTTTTGGAGTTCAGCTATTCCTCAAAGTAATGTAAAAGACTTTTTCTTTTCCATACTGAGCCTTCTGCATTTGTTGCATGTTTAATCAGAGGTATTCCACGATCTCGTGAAGGGCTCCAGTGTATCATTTATGAAGAATTATGAACAACAGTATCAAAAGATTTAAATTTATATATTGGGACCAACGCAGTTGCTGGTTGTTTGGTTTTTTTCTTTTTTCCCCCCTGAATCATATATACAATTTTAAAGAAAATCAAAAGAAAGGAGTATGATAAAAATAATATTTAACACTAAGGAAATAGGCAATGCTGAAGCAGCAACAATCTCAAATTCTGAAGCATTAACAGCAGCAAAAAAATAATTAAAAAATCTTCAACCACTCCAAAAGCTCCAGGTTTTCAGAGTTGAATGACACTTCACATCATGCATTGTAGTATGGACCACAAGGAACAAAAAGCCTTGTCCTTCAGAACTGAAGTTTCCTCCTTACACAAATCTGGTGCCATAACTTAGTGCTGAAGTTAATGCTTTGGGGATGGGGACAATTTACTGTTGCTCTCTCTGACAAGGATAGTCCCACCCTAAATACATTAAATGTTCTATCAGAGACACAGTAGCAAACAGAAATTCCCAACATATTGCCCACAAAGATTATCCAGCACTAATTTAATGAATAGGAAGAAATATATTTAGATCTCTTCTCCCAAGATTTTTATTAACATTTTCTTGCTTATCACAGAACTCATTACTGATGTAATTTAAAAGCTCTCTGTCATAAGGAAGGATAGGGAAACTATTGACTGGTCACATATGTAAGGTATATAAGGAAACAGTAGGATAATCATGCCAGTGAAACTGCTTCCAAATAAATTCATTTGAAAGAAAAACTGAACCATGATCAAGCAAATGTGTGAGGAAGTTGCTTCACAAATTAATACCAATCTATAAAATGATGGCACACAAATATGTTGCACACACATTTGTGTAATGTAGTTAAACTAATGAAAATAAAGAAATACCAGCTAGCAAGGGAGGAGCTGGGAGGAGAAAGAGTGTGAAGAAAGAAAAAAGCTTGTATTTTCTTTCAAAGAAGAGATGACTGTTCTGGAAAGCCTCTCCAATCCAAAAAGGGTTGGAGCAGATAGATATGGCCTTGGAACGTGGCAAGAGTTGATTTTACTGGCTGAACTAGTGCCAAAGAAGGAAAAAAAGGAAGAAGAGACAGGTGGCTGGGGTAATGCCAACTGTGTTGCTCTTCCAGTCTTGCCATTGAGCGTGGTTTGGGGGAAGGCAGCAGTAACTGGCCCTGCCACAGCAGACACATGAGAAGTGCAAGGCACTGGGTTCTGCACAACCCTACTGGTGTTTTGCAAAACCCCCTAGGGGATGGTACAATTTAAGAAATGTTGAGGCAATGCCAGAACATAACTCGCTACATTTCTATGAAATAAGGAGATGCAAACCTCAAGGCTGCATGTACTTCATTTTACTCCTTTTGTTCCTAGCAGCAGGGTAGCTATTTAACAAAGGAGGTATTATTTAAATCTCAGCATCACAAGCAGGCAAAAGGAAGCTTTAAGGTTCTGGCAGTGACAGGGGAAAGGCATTCTAAAAGATGAATCTTCAAAGCAAAATGTTGCTGGCTCCTATGCCTCACCTCAGTGAGCAAGTGCCATGGTCCAGTATGAGTGCAAGAGGTTAAATTCACAGAAAATTACAAAAATATCAGATCTCACTCTGACTATATTCAAACAATTGAAGATGACCCCAAGTTATCCCTACTATAGTTGGTGCTGTTTTGCTGTTACTTGCAACAGGACGAATTCTTTAGTAAATGTGGTCTAAGATCAGGCTCTATCCATGTGCCAGATACTGAAAATTTCAGTGAAAACACACAGATTGCAAGTTATCTCTGACTACAGTCCTAATCTCTGCTATTTGTCAATTCTCAAAATATTTCTCATTTAGATCCCAGTAGTCATAATAAAGAGACTCATCCATCTTTATCACTTCAAAGGGAATATATTACCATCTAACGTGTCACTTAATTTTCAACACCAACTATGTATTTTCTGGTGAATAATTGACATGGAAAACATATCCACAGCACACAGAAAATATTATTAATGTTCAATAAAATATAACAGAGTTTCATCCTAACAAATATGTTATCACCAGTCACTATGATTTATTGTGATCTATAAAGCTCGTGCTCTCTCCCTCTTAAAAAAAAAACACCACAAAGAACTATCTTTATAAAATGAATATGTGTGTTCCCCACAGGAAAATTCCATTTTTTACCATTTTCAAAATAGATGAAAATAGCATTATGAAATGTCACAAATCACGCCTTCCTAATAGAAATCCTGGTCTGTTGTGGGCTTTAATATGGCCCATGTGAAATAACTTACAACTATGGTTCCCACTTATCTCTACTTTGTTGTTCAGCTCACTTGTAAAGGAAAATTCTCCTGCAATTATAGATCCTGGGCCAGACCCTCAGGAGCCAGCACAGCTCCCTTAGCCAGCTCTCTCTCTCTCCTATAGCATTTCCCTGGGCAATATTAAAGACACCATATTATGAGTGAGTTCCCACATGAAAGCTGGTGCCCAAGGAGAGGAGAGAACCCCACACTGTCTCTTCCATTGACAACAGCACATCAGCATCTAACGGGAGAGACAACCAGCGGACCAAGTATCCCAGAAAACAAACAAAACAAACCAAATAATTACATTCCCTGCCATGACAATGTTGTTTTATATGCCTTAAAATCCTACCACTCGCCCCTCTGTCCCCCATTTCCCAGGCAATGTTTAAGAATTGTCCCTGTCTCAAGCTAGCTCAAGAGAAACTGTTTGAGTGCAGGTCCCTGGTTTGGCAGAGAGTTTAGTAATAAGGCCACTACATTCCAGATGGCTGCAGGGCCAGGAATAGTCCTGTGCAAGTCCAAACATACACATAGGTTCTCTACTCTGGCAGTCAGTCACTGTATTATTCACTTTTTCCATTTGCAAGAAAAGGAGGTAGATTTTATTTGTCTTCTTTAGTAAAATGGTTTGAGACCCTTGAGTAAAAATTGCTGTACAACTGTAAAGTACTATTAATAAAGAAAACTGTAGCATTCTTTCAGTACGTCACCAAAATTTGATGTCTAAAGTGATAGCTGACTACTGAGTTATTGACTCAGATTCACCAGCTGATAAACCTGCCTAAGTCTCCTCCAAACTCAATGAGAATGCATGGAACACTGATTCTTCTCAATGAAAATTAAGTCTAATTTAATCATCTTTCAGATTGATTTTAAAATGCAGCAAAAATAAAAGAGCTATAAAAGGTACTAAATGGTGTTTCAAAACTAAGCACAAATGAACATGCAAATTTCAGTAGTCAGTCTGTCTCAGCACAATAAAAGTATAATTTTTTCTTTCTAGAAAAAGAAAGAAAACTTGCAGTGCTCATATTTTTAAATGAGAATTCTACTATACAGTGCCTGTGAATTGTTTAAAGTAACACAGCACACACACTATTACAAGAAACTGTGACCATCCTGAAAACTTTAATTCTTCACCTTAAGAATGCATCCTCTGCACAAATATTAATTTTATAAACAAAACTTTCCATAAGTAAAAGTCCTTTACCTGGCAAGAAGAGAGGAAGCAGATTAAAGGGCCAAGACTAATAAAAGAATAATTCTAGTCAAGAACAGGTTGAACACTTTCCGTATGGCAAATGATACCAAAAGCTACTCCCATGAAAAGTGAAATACCAAATAAACCATATTTCTTTACTATGGCATCTTTTAAAGGGAATGCAAACTTCTGAAAGCAGGCTGTGGCACACATTGCCCTGCCAGACAGCTGTGGTGGTTCAAAGCACTGCCTGCCTCCCTCTGCCACCTGCCAGCACCTCCCAGCCCATAGCCCACTCCAGGAAGGATACACCAATGTATTCTACCCACCAAGGGTAAAGTCAGTGCTCAGCTGCTAACTCGGGTGATGGGTTTAAGCCAACACAGTCCAGTTTCCCTGGGAGAAGTAGTGGGCACTTGTTTTTTTTTCCTCACCCATTCCAAGGTAGCTTGGGAACTTGTAGCAAAGAGGCAGCATAGAAAGCTGGGGAACCATGAGTTGGACCAACACATTAAGCATCACAGCAATACTGAGGGTGTGTCTAAAATGTCACTTTTTAGCTATGCCATCTTAACTATGGTAACCTCCAATTTCCTCTCTTAACAACTGGTTCTAACTACAAAGTCAAATACCTGCTGTTTTGTTATATTTTATTGGAATAGTCAAAGACACTGATGATCTGGAGGCACAGATTTGCAGAGTTAGCATGAAAGGGGAAGAAGCAACTCTATTTCTACTTTTTGGAGCTTTTAGATTTTTCTGCACACATCCTGAAATTTAGAATTAATGCTCCACTTTACTATGCAGTATTTCTAAGAGTGGAGTTAAAATAAACATTTATTTAGTTACATGATTCCCAGGAAAAGATCTTTTGCAGTGATTATCTCTTGTAATTAAGACTAAAAAAATGAAAAGTTGTTGTCAGGACAACCAGGGCCAGACTGAAAACCCTGTCCTCCCAACTGCTGTGGCTATTCAGGGAAGCCCATCCCTTGGCACCAGCAGAGGTGAGCATGAGTGCCAGTTTACTTCTGCATAAGGCACTCAAGTTAACGGAGATGGACGCAGTGGCAGAACACTTCCTTTACCACCAGGTTTTTATAATTCCATCATTTTTAATCAAGATTTTCTCATTACAGGCATGATTGCTGACCATATACATAGTCTGCAAATCTACCACTGGCAGGATCTTTGTGCCACCTTCCCTTTTCCCTTCCCAGCACAGTGGCTGACCCAGCCTTGCACGTCGCTACCTTCTGCTGGTAGAGCTCCACAGAAGTCAGTAGAGTGCTGACATGTTAAGTAAGCTGAGGAACTGGTCACATGTTCTTACTGAAATTTATAACTGAAAAAAAGATTTAAAGAAGAAAATAAGACAAAATCAACACAGCTGGAGTGCTCCCCCATTAATTCGTTAATCTGTGTAAATACAGGCAGAAAGTTTATTTTAACTTGGGCTACAGAAAGAAAAAGAAGTCTTACTAGCAAAGCCCAGGATGGTGAGTAGAGGAACCTCCTGTGCTGATACTACACAGTTGCAGGTCAGCTGCAGCCTGACTGTCAGCATTACAGCTCCACAGGCAAACACTGCACCACTTCCCTCTCTCAGAGATTTTTAAGCTGTGATGCAAAACAGGCACTATCAAATAATTCATTAACTTGAAACTTGTCTTCAAAAAAGGTATCGCAAAAGCTGAGGCTAGACTAGCGGCCCCGAAGGCACAGACAAAAGCAACAATGAGCAAAGCTACAAAAGATGTAAAAAGGGTCTTCTCAAAACCTGCCACAGGTATGTTACCTGCTGCCTGACTTGAACATTGGCATATTCACCTATTACATTGGTAATGCTGCATACTAATTACCCCCATGTGCCAAAATCTCAGAGTACAGACACTTTGCTGGTGCTTGGCCTACCAGGAAACTAGCTCGTGGTTGTATGTCCTATTACAAGGGAAACATCTTACTGGGGTGGTAAGATTCTGTACTGGAAATGGGTTTTGCTGAGTGTGTATTGCTAAGCCCTAGTGATGTTTCTAACACCAGGATTTGCACATGTTGGCTTTAATACAAAATCTGTGTGGGATTTTTTGTTTGTTATGATCAGATCTGGGGGAAGACAGTTAGCCCTGTTTTCTCAAGTTCTAGTAAAGGTGAAGTAGACAAGGGGGAAGATGTTAGAGGGAGATTAAATTTTTCCCCCACTTTGCCTCTACTAAATAGACAATATGAAACACCCAAAGATTCATGCAACCACAATTGTAAGTCTTCAATTAAATAACCTATTTCCAATGTGGTTTCATAGAATGGTTAAGGTTGGAAGGGACCTTAAAGATAATCAGGTTCCAACCTCTCTGCTATGAGCAGGGACACCCCACACTAGATCAGGCTGCACAAAGCCTCATCCAACTTGGCCTTAAACACCTCCAGGGAGGGGGCTTCCACAGCCTCCCTGGGTAACCTATTCCAGTGCCTTACTACCCTCATGGTGAAGAATTTCTTCCTGATGTCTAACCTAAATCTCCCCTTTTTCAGTTTAAAACTATTACCCCTTGTCCTATCACTGCCCTCTCTGGTGAAAAGCCCCTCCCCAGCTTTCCTGTAGCCCCTTCAGATACTGGAAGGTGCTATAAGGTCTCCTTGGAGCCTTCTCTTCTCCAGGCTGAAGAGCCTCAACTCTCTCAGCCTGTCTTCATAGCAGAAATGCTCCAGCCCTTTGATCATCTTTGTGGCCTTTCTCTGTTTCTGTTTTCCGATCTAGTTTTTTCAGGGATCCCCTGGATGTTATCTGTGTTGTTTCTATTTCCACAGGATAGATCTTAAATTCTAAATGCACTACCTATGCTTAAAGTGATTCACCTTGACTATAGTTTTCTTGGCTTCCTTTACTTTCAAAAGCAGTTATACTGTTGACATGATGCTAAATTTCCTCTTACCTGAGGAAATTACCTTGTCTATTGTAGTGTCTAATTCCACCAATTTGAGTACAAAATTATGGACTTGAGAAGATCTGTAAAGCTAGTTATTTTGTGATTTCTATTTAATTTAATCCTATGCAGGTGGGTTAGGTCAGAATACCTTGAATGCTTAGTGAATGATCCATATATGAGCAGTACCATCTCCTAGAACACCTCTGGACAGAGCATACTACAGAGTAGGAAACAAGCAATGTCTGTTACAGAATGGTGTTTTTCAATCCAGCCTAACCAGTTATGACAAAATACAGAGACATCTTAAAAATCTTCTTCTGATAAAGAAAAAAATAGTTTTTTTAAAGTCTGTTCTTCAGAAAGTACTTCCCTTTCAAGAGAAACTATTATCTTACTGTGGAAATGCCAATTTAAGAATCCAGTTCAAGTACAATGAATGACTTGGCCAAGATGCCAGAGCTTCCCCACTTGTAAAACTGTTTCCCTTAGTTCCTTTTTATCACTCATGTTTCTCTTGGCTTTTTAAATTTTTAGTGAGTCTGCACTGCAGCTACACCAGAAAAGCTCTAATCTGTGCTGCACCTCCAAGCACTATTCTATCATATGAGATCATTCTGAAACAAGTCTCCTGTAATTAAAGCATCTCTCTGAAGCACCTGTAAACCTTACAACCAGGCAGGCTTTTTAAACTCACCAATGCTACAGTTGTGTTTACAGCTATTATCTACACTCTAGTTTATTTAAGGTCACAAGACTGACACAAGCTTCCAATGGAAAAGATTGCTATTATTCTGCATAACATTATAGTACCTAGATACACAGATACTGTGTATAAGCTGGAGGATCACTTTATACACTGGGAAAATACATTCTGGCACAGTAAGCAACACTGAAGCACCACATAAGTAACAGCAGCTCACAAAGGTCAGTTATAAGAAAGATATAATTAAGTGATATCAAAGGTAAATTACTGTATCTCCAGAGAGTTTCTACTGAACAGAACTACAGTTATGCTACCAGTGATAACTGCATACTAAAAATAATTTTTCCATATTTAAAGTTGATTGAAAGATACTTTTTTTTTTTTAAGTACACTAAATTTTCCTGTAATGCAGACCATTTCTAAGCTGCTCTAAAAGAACTAATCCCCACAAGTAAATTGGTTATATTTCCAAGACTTTATTTAATAAGGCCAAATACCTTTGTGGCTGGCAATGTCTCTTTCATGAGGCTCTGTCCTTCTGAAATACCTCGCTTTCTAGGCAATGAGCTGAGGGAGATCAGAGCCTGTAAGAGGGTCTACTCCAGAAGAATGTAACCCAAATCCTCCACCCAGCAGCCCTGCCACCACATGCATTGGAGTCACCCAGTAAGGGAAGAGCTCATACAAATAATCTTTGTTTTTCTACTGAACAATATGCATTTCCAGTTCTTCCTTGAGTATCACAGCTGTGCAGCAAATGCAGGGCACTTCATCTATCAGAAGACTACAGTGCTGACAGAGGTAGTACAATCAGGCAGCCTCTTCATGCCTCTTTGCTCCCTCTTAACTTTCTTCTTCCTTCTGCAGGAAGGAGGAGCACAAGCAGTTTTATGTGAAATATTTTGGCCACATATACAATTTTTGCCTTATTCTTCTCTAACTGTCAAGTCAAATTCCCCATGTCAGACCAGCACAGTCATTTATGCCACTCATTGTTCGCTCACAGAAGTATCTGTTGAGAATATAATATGGTATTGTCAGATCATGACAGTTGATGACAACATAACTCCCTCTGTATTCTGGTTGCTGATATGATAGTCTAACACTTATTGAAGTTTAATGCTCAAGGGAAAAAGAGAGCAAGGCTTTGACTTCAAACTGCAGCTAGATCCAGTTTAGCAGGAACATAGTTCAATGAAAATAAGTTAACTAAATTTAAAAAAAACCCTTAAACCAATCAACCAAACAACAACAAAAAAACACCCAAAACAAAAAAACAAAAAAAAACGCAAACAAACACAAAGTTTAAAAGACATTCTGAAACAAAGATATGTATGATACATTCTGCAGATCAATTACTGAAATTCTCAATACACACAAGCATCTTTCAAGCAATGTGTTTTACCATCTTACTGATAATGGCTCACAGGGAGAAAAACAAATGTGCTCTCTGTGTCATTTCAGAACCCTAATTCAGTCTACAAATGTAGCTCAAATTTCTGGCAGGTGCCACCATAAATAAGGTAATAAAGAAAGAGAACTATCATTCAATGTACAATGGATTCAGATTGGATTATGATCCCGTCTCTGAATAGTCGCACTATTTTGTTGGGACTAGACCCTTCCTTAGCCCTTGAATTTACTGCCAGTTGCTTTGTAGGAAAAAAAGAAATGTATAGTAAGTAAAACCAAACTAAGCCAATCTGCCTCTGCAGTGGCCTAGCTGTCCTCCAACATCTAACTCAAAGCTTTCTCTCCTTGTCTCTTCTTCACAGCCTGCACTTATTCCTCTGGCAACCATAACATAACCCAATTCTCTTAAAAACCCAAAAACATTTAAAGGGAACAAAGTCAGAGGAGAGTAACAAGCATATAGCAAGACTACACAGTTTTAAAAACAAACAAGAAATGGCAACAGTTTCTCTTCCTATCTTTCTTTCCTCTCTCTGGTTATAGCCTTTCACTTTAACTATCAATGCCCAAATGATGGATGAGGTCAGATTTTGAAAGGACGAACCTCAGAAAACCAAACTCCTACAAACATCTTCCTGGATACTAATTCTGTTCAATCCTTTAATAGCAGACAGAACACACAGAAGCCAAGTCTTTGAGAGAGATTACCAGCTCCAGAGTAAGGGATTTGATGAATCCTTACAATGAACTATAAAGGAAGAAACACTGGGATCTGGAACAAGAGTAATCTTAAGAATAATTTAGATATTAAGAACATTATCATTACATCATTTTGGTATGCTCTAAAACTGGAGTATTTAGAAGGGGATTCACCTGCTGGTAAGCAAACAAAAAAAATCAATTTAACTTTCCCTAGGTGTATTCAGTAACGTGTTTACATTTTCATCTTTATCTCCTTTTTGGCACAACAAAGAATAAGGATTATGAAACATAAATCAAAGGCGAAGTTTAAAGCATACAAAATTTTATCTCTCTGTCTTCTGACGAAGGCTACACAGGCAAGTCAGTCCCTGATACAAAGCTATTAACTTGGTGAAGAGCATGGCTATAATGGAAATTTTCTAGTTGTTTTGCACAGTAGTGGGGAAAAAAGCTTACTCCTAGGAAAATTCTTCAGAGGCCGTCCTGCTTTACTGCAATTTTATGCTTGCATTTCTCACTATCAGAAGAGATTCAACACCCATGGGATTAGTTCCCCTTCTCCATTAGCCCATCTTTAAAGATTTGGACAACAAATAAGCAATAAACTGTGGCATACTATAAACAAGCCCCTCTGTCTCCTCAGTGCATTTTGGTCTTCTCCAGCTTCTTACAATGCAGTTACTTTCTGGCTGCAGGCCCTCTCTGCTGCAAAAGCAGTGGCACCAAAAGCTGACAACATCTGGGCTGCAGCTGAAGTGGACCCTGGGGTTTCCCAGGGCTTCTTCAGTATATTGCATGCCACAGGTATGACTACCAATGGAAAGCACAGACTCAGTATAGTGGAGGGTATTATAAAAAGGTTGAGTTCTGAAAGCAGCCATAAATCAAGAGATACTTTCTCAATGCAAATGTATAGACTCTCTCTGATTAACAGTTTTGCCTACCTCAAGTTGGAGCTGTCCAAGCAGTACAATGCTTATGGGCATCCATCTAAGTTGGGTGTTCATCTTTAAATAAAGAAATATAGACTAATAAATCTTACTGTGTGCAATAGTCTTAAATACAAAACACTTTTTTTTTTAATTAAATAAATCTAATTACATGGATGGTTTCACAGGTTACCCCAGAAGTCTCGTAACAGCCAGCCTAGCACAGGCTTCATGCAGTGCTTTCCAATTGCCTCAGTAGAACTTTCAAACCATCACCAGGATATGATGCTCACAGTTACATTTGTTTAGATGTCCCAACTCATGTTTTCCTTCTAATCAAGTGACAGGACTTCATGGACATGACAACACCAGTGAATCTAACAGCATTGTATGGCTTCAGCACTCCCTGTACCCCAACCAGCTGTTTGGAAACATATCTGATATTTACCACAGAGTCATTGTGACATTATTACTGAAGTAAAGCCAGAACTGCAAGCTTATCTTCCAGTTTAACTATAGAGATACCCTAAGCATCTGATGTCTACATGGAAGATGCAAACAATAATTTATAACAAAGCGAGATAATTATTTATACTTGCAAAATCAGGTTTAGCTGATACCAATCAACCTGTCAGGAATACACATACAGAATGAACATGTAAGAGAAGAACCATGCTACAGCAATGCCCAATTTTCATGGGAGCTTAGAGGAGAGTTTTTTAAATGAAGATAAATATGCACATCATGCTTAAAACGAATCTACATGGAATCTACATGCAAATAAATGGTCCTTTAAGCATATATTCCCAGTAAGCTGGAAGAAAAAGAGTAACTTTCCCAGGGTAAGGCTGGACATGTTTTTGCTCTGGAAATGACAGTACTAATAACATCCTCTAATATTACTATGAGCATGACTAACATCAGGTTTTTGACAAGCTCCACAGTGCACATGTTGCAAAATAGCTGTCTGCAGAAACTCAAGCCAGAAATGACTGTGTGGTTAATGGGAAACTGATGTGTCTCAGTGAACATACAGCAAGAACCTAAGTGCGAGGAATTCAACAATATGTTGAGTTTAATCAATACTCTTTTAGCACAAATATTACTTTGCCTTACTATGTGCTATTATCAGCTTCCAACTGTGGGTAATTTTTATGCCCTAGGCATTCAGCTTTAAGCAGTTATTTCTATGACTGGCTCAGCTTGACCAATTATAAAATACTGGAAATATGTATATGCAGGCCTGATTTAGCACACAATTAATTTCCTTCTTAACACATGTACACAGGAAGGTCAGGGGGAGAAAAAAGCAGGGTTTTTTGTTTGGTTTGGTTTGTTTGTTTTAAAGAACTACAGACCTTTGGGACAAAGCCAGTCATACCCTCACCACTGAGCCCCTTCTCAGCCACAGTCCTGCCCAGCTTAACAAGAGCTTTCACATACACAAATACTATCAAGAGGTAAAGTTGTAGGTAGTTTTCTTCACTACTGGATATATTAACACCATCCCACCCCTCATCACCTCCCTCCTCCCCCCCAACCCACCCTTTGTGCAATGTCCAGTGACAGTCACCCAGCTGCACCCAGTTACTGTCGGTGGCTGCATGGACATCCTCCAACAGGCTTTCCATAAAAACGGGGGGAAGGGGAGGATAGGACAGATAACCTCCCATCTCTCAGTACCAGCCAAGCAAAACCTATGCTGGGTTGAGTGTCCTGACCATCATGGTCCATTGCACTCATACATCATTTGCCAGCATATAAACTGTTTCCAGTTAATAGCGCTTCTGACATTTTTCATCTACCATCTTACTGTCTGAGAAGTTCAACATGATAAAAATTTCCCCAAGCAGTTTTTCAGAAAGTGAAAGTATTCTTTGCCAACATTAATAAAAATGGCCAAATGCCCAGGTTTTCCTGTTAAATAGCTTTGATTAATAAAGCTTGATGTGTCTTAGCATGTTTGTTTACTTAAGTTTTGGGTAATCACTTGATTCTTCTCAGTCATACTCAGAAAACTGTTTTAAAGCATAAGATTTCTAGTGTGCTCTGAACCTCACACAAAATTGATTTCAGCACATACAGTACTACTGGTAACTGATGCTGATGAATTACTCTGCTGGTGAAACACAATTTCTGCTAACTCAACAAATAGTTTGCTATAAAGGCCGTAAGATTCACTCAGTTCCTACAACAAAAGCTTCCATTTGCTCTTCATTAATCCTTGTAGGTGAGATTCTACAGATAAGAGAAAATTCTTACTAGCTAGCCTTATGGTGTTCTTAGCCATTTTGAAGAAAAGATTAAAAAACAACAACTAAGCCAACAGAAGTTAGTTTAAGATGTGAGTGACCCAGAGGAGTCTGAGGCCACTATTCAAAACTTTTGTCTCTTGTGATTATGGAAAATAATGTATTTGCTTCCTAATCTCCCAACACAGCTTACTGAAAAGTAATCTCTAAACCACAGAAAACACTGCAGATAGACCCCCCAAAAATCTGCTTCAGAACAAAAGAGAAATAACCAATTTGAAGGTAACACAGACTTTTAACTGGATTTTGAATAATTTCTGTATTATAAACTATTTTCTCATCTTTTAAAACCTATAATAGCCCATTTTTAAAACATCATTATTCTTCTCTTTTTTTTTTTTTTTTTTTAAAAAGGCAAAACACCTAAAGTTGAGAAGCCAATAAACAAGAAAAACAAAACCATTAAGATTCAGGATGGAAAAACTCTTTTTGATGCAGCCATTTTGCTTTGGAGTGAAATGCAGCAGGGAAAACCATTCTTGCGGCCTTTCAGCCAAGAAGGAGAAGCAGCTCTGTATTCTTTCACTATCACTACAAAGAAAATACTCCTTCCCCTAAAATAGCAGGTGAAAAATTATTGCACATCTTAATTCATGACTGTAATTTGTAGCACTGAGAGATTCTACACAGGACTTTTCACAGTAAAGTTGCAGACAGCCTCAGCTTGGAGAATTCTGCCAACTTACTCCTCCATCAATAAGCTTAAATCCTTTATCTAGTGTCATATTACACAAGCCCAAACTTAGTGTAGTAGCAGGGTACATAACTAGCATATTTTGTCTCAGTTTTATTCAGCTTCTCTCCACCTCCACACAAATCCCCTGCCAGGAGCACACAGGAGTTACTTGCCCAAAATGGAAGAAACCAGGTGTAGTGTGAGGATGAGCACAACACATGCATTGCACCATGCTGAGCAAGTCCCCGGGGCTTCAGCCTCCATACCTCTGTGTCCACACAAGCTGGAGATCCCATTTCTATAGATTGGAGCCCAGCTCCATTTTTCCTAAAATCTCTACCCTCGCTGCAGTTGTAGAGAATGTCTCTAC
This sequence comes from Hemiprocne comata, assembly GCA_020745705.1. NCBI lineage: Eukaryota > Metazoa > Chordata > Aves > Apodiformes > Apodidae > Hemiprocne > Hemiprocne comata. The sequence goes on along the minus strand of CM036597.1, from coordinate 9,873,492 downwards.
TGACAGTGCAAGCCAAAATTTAGCCACTGCTTTTTAACCAGCTGAGACAACACCATCTCCCAGTGAAAATAATCTCAGATTCCTGTTAAGAGTATTCTCCCATTTGCTGTATTTTCACTCATTACAGGTGACTTCATTCTGAACAGAACATCATTCTGGACAAAGTTTATTTAGACTATGCCATCCAGAACTTTGCATCCATTTGCTTAGGAGCTTTTTGCTATTTTTTGTGACATGCATAGCAGGATCAAGTCATCTGGAAAACTACTTTCTCCTTTCATTTTTTTATAATCTGCTCAGTGAAACATTTCTTCCTCTAAATCCACATACTGTTGAATTGGTAAGAATTGGCATTTAAGTCAATATGAATACTGTAGTACAAATAGTATTAGAAACATGTTCTATTATCTGAGAAAAAGTCAGAAGTACAGATGTACACAGAATGCTGATTAGTAGCAGCCAGTGAACTTCATCTTGACATTTGTAAATGGTGGATCAATAAAGTAATCTTCCAAATAGTAACAAAGACCCATCTACATCGTGTGAAAAATGAAGTTCTGGCATACCAAAAAATAAAGGCCCCAAGCACAAAGAACAAAATAAAACCCCAACCCTACATTGACTTATCTGCCCGACCAGTGACTCTACATACAGGAAAAAGCAAAGTACCAGTCATCATCCATGCTTTCTTGTGCACCACAACCAGGAAAATTCAGTTCATCTGCCACGTGTACAGTGATATCGCACTGTCGGAGCCAATATTACTTCCTCATTTTTTTTCTACAAAAAATGAAGGTTACATAATTTTCCTGAGTACCAATTTTATAAAATACAGTTGCTTCAGTCCTGTAACTGGGCCACATTTGATCCACATTCATGAGCCATTCAAACAGCAAGGCCACACTCCTTCTCCACAAAAAGTCATCAGCAATCTCCAGTTCCATTCAATCCCACTCTCAACTCACAGTTAATGTTGAAAAGATGAAGAAGCAGACACACATGCTGTAAGCAGTATCATTAGACCTGGGCTATTGCATGACTCAAATCCACTCCAATTTCTTAATTTCTTGCCTTGTCCCTGAATATGCTAAAGTCTCTGGTCTCACAGAGCAGGTCACAGAGCCTCTGAAGAGCAGAGACACAGAAACTCTTCTCCCATATTTATTAGGCTGAAACCATTTCTTCACAGAAGCTTCTGTTGTGGCTAATTAAAATTTCTATTAGAGTTGCAGAGATTCATTATCACTAAAGAAAAAGGATAGCTACTAAACAAAATAGTGTGCATATTGTCTGTTCCAGAGAAACCATAATCTAAATTCTTCAGATTTAAGGTCAATAGTACTTCTCCACCTACCGCCCCCATTTCCTATCAGCCTTTGTGTCATTTCTCTTTGATCCCCTCCGTTGCTGCTGTTTCTTCAGCTGCTGTTAAATGCCTGTGGATTTTTTTTTCTATTAGAGAAGTAATTACTACATCATCATAAAAGCTGCTCCCAAACGAGTCTCTTCAAGGGCTACGTTCCATTATGCATTAATAGTCCTTGGGCCCCTCTCACATTTGAGCACATTCTGCTTCTTGTCTCTTACATGAGCAAAATTTCACACTATCCTGAAGAGAAAACAGCTTTCACACCTTTTGATGCAAGTCAGTCTCAATAAGACACTATAGCAGCAAAACTCATTTCTTGCTCTAAACAGCATGAAGGCAGGTCCCATGATTAACAGGACACCCAAAACTGCCAGGAAGAGAGTGTGTGGCTGAGGTGGAGCCTGCTGAGGTACCTTGCACAGCTCTGTGCTGCTGACAGAAGCACCCGCAGCCACACAGGAGCGTTCCACAAAAGACATCCTGCTTATGTTAATAGGAGCCACTCATGCATTAGCCAGGGGGAAAAAGTGTCCCTCTAACACCTGTGTCTAAAGGCTAGAAACTGCCAGAGAAATGAGTTAATTCTACTAATCAATTTCAAAAGCCTATTTTAATCTATTAGTTTTAACTTTCCAGTCCAAAATGTGTTTATTGCTCTCAGTTAATCATGGGTTAGGGTAGGCTTTCTGCCGAACTATTGATAGACTAAAAGACCATTCACTACACCCAGTTAAATGAACATTAGAGAGAAACGGCTCACTCTTATCACTGAGTGATTTCAGGGGAGCTGCATGGTCTGTGTTACACAGAAGGGCAGGCGAGATGATCACAAGGATCATCTAGGCTTGGAATTAATTCATTAAAAGAAACAGGTGCACATCGAAGAGACTGACATGCACAGTTGGACCAGTACAGAACATGTAGGAATTCAGCTGAGTGACAAACACTGATAACATTAATGGAGAAGGAATTAATGGAGTAAATGCAACATTCAAGCAAGAAGGAGAAGGCGGTAGCAGTAGCCAAGGAGTAAATGGTGCTGTGCCCCATAAGATCATCCTCAGGGCTCCACAGAAATGTATAAAGTAGGATGCATTTAAATATTGGAGCACTGTGACCTACAGAGATCCTCATCCATAGCCCCTAATCAACATCTCCGCCAACCAAGCTCTTCAAGTTGAAATTCCTTCTACCTCCCCACTAAGAGGAGCCTTTTAGGCTCTGCCAAGGTCACTAGACCCTAAGACGTTTTTGGCCAGGTTTCCTCAGGGAAGGAGGCTTAGAAGTCCTAAAGATAATTTTTGCAGAACTTGTAAGAATTTAGTACTTGCAGAGGGGAAAGGCACTCAGGTTCAAAGCCACACCACTAACTGAAACAGTGGCTGAACAAAACTGTTCTGCACTTTCACTGGCTGCCAGCACACAGCCACTCTTGCCAGCCTGGCTCTGTACTTCCCTGTGAGCAGCAGTGCAAGCATGGTCAGGACCTGCAATCAAATTTGGGAAGGGAGAAAGCTATGGGAGGAAAAAAAAAAAAGCTAAAAAACCCCCCAGCTCTGTTTAATTCTTAATGGAACATAAACTGTCAAAGCAGCCTCTGTTTCAGTGTATTCATATCAGATAGGAAAGTGGTTTAAGTGAACAGGCTCACAATCAGGACATTTGAGTTCCTTTTACAAATTAGGTGTCCGCATATCCCCTTAAAGGAGATAATATAAAGGGAGACCAGATTTCATTTACAGGATGTATTTTAATTTACTCCTGTGATGTTTTAGATGAGGCAAAAGTATTTTAAAATGCTTCTGAAACTCCATTTGCCAACCTCAGAGTTCAAACCACTTTCCTTTAATAAACTGGTTATTGCTCTTCTTTAAATGTCATTATATTTAACATTTCTGCTTTGTTTCCTGTAGCATTAATCTCAGTTATTGACAGTCAGCAGCCATACTCAAGATGAAAGGAATTTTCTTGCCATGATTTAATGCATTTCACATCCTGATAATTCTTTCTTCAGTCCTGCTGTTTGAAACAAAACTAGCTAGAAGCACTATTTCTGCCTTTTACTTATAACTGCTGGCTGATAAAACAAATACATCTCAGAGGCAGTTAATTATTTTATCTGTCCCCAGTTATTTTTAAGAAGATTAATGATTGTTCATCAGAGCTATATAATAAGTACAAAAGTTCTTTCACATTCCCAAACAATCTCCCCACTGAACAGACATGACTATGCAATCTGCTGTAAAACTGCTTACAGAAAAATCCTTAATTTAAAGGCCTACCAAAGAACCATTGCTTTGTATTTTATCTTACTTGCATTTGGCTATACAATTTCTTGTTTGTTTAAAGGAGGCACTTTTAAATGATGGCTGCAACCCCTGAAGCACAGTTTAATGAATCCTGACTATAACATATTCAAAGGAAAGCAAGTAAAGAATTTGCTACTGTTGGCTGTTTGAGCCCCCAGTTTCCTTCCTTTGTTCCTATCATCTCAGACCATGGTAAATCAGTAGACAAAGAGCAGCATTTTATGAAGTGACTTAGAATTTCTAAAAATACAGCTATGTTTTCATATTTATAGTGCGCAAGATTCCAACCATTCCACTCTTCATTATTTGGCAGCTGTGCAGACTATACTGAAGAGGAGGTACCAGGCTTCATATTTCTGAACTACAAGTTCTCCTGCCTCTGATCTTCCATCTCTCTATTCATCTCCTCAACAGACCCTCTGCTTCAACTGCTAATTTAAACGAGTTGCTAGAGTTATTAGTATAGATGTCTGATATTAATCTGAGGTGCAGGTTATATACAGAGAAACATGACAATCATTTGCTCCACGTATGCTGGAGCATGCAGCCTGCTGCTCAGGTGTTTGAATAGAGGAGATGGTGTAGCAGCAACCAGCAGAGCCCAACTCACACCTCAGAGAAGTTGTGCACCAGAGAGCAATGCACCAAGCAAAAGATGATTAAATGGTTCCTACCCCAAACGGTTTATTTTTGTAACACAAGAGGTGGATACAAACAGATGGGGAAGGAGGAGGGAAAGAGAAGACGCTCCGATCAGATCATCAGCAACCAAAGTGCTGTCAAGACTTTGGGAGGCAATCTGCCAAAGACAACTTTAATGAGATTTTTAAGGGGGCGGATGCTCATTAATTTTATATCAAAACATACAAACATTAAGGGCCTACAAATCCAGTTCAGTGCAGGGAAGAAAATGCCATTCTACTGACTAAGAGGAACAGGATTGCCTCTCTGAAGTGGGCATCAAGCAATAGCTGTTTCTTTAACAGTCTTAAAAATTGTGCAATCTGCAATCCTCAGATGCACATGCTGGCCTTCTCCAAAGGACTTTGGACAACCCTCATACCTCCTCACCCTCACATCAAGACTCCTCTGGAAGGAAAAAAAAAATACACAGGCCAGGAGGGAATTGCAGAGCTACCCTGGTTTCCCAAATGTATCACAGACAGCTCCCTGAACCCTGTCTTTTTATTCTTGCTGCTGTTCTGCAGGCCAGCTCAAACAGCTCCAGGGAGGACACTTTTCTTTGTCACATGATTTCAAGTGTCAAATTTTCCAGCTACACTACTGCCTCAGACACCAGCTCCCAGTTTGAAAAGTGATGTTTACAAATTTTATTTCCTTCAAAGGCTGTAGAAATTCTAAGTACCTAGACCTCTTTTAGAAAGAGAGATGTGGATTTTTCTGTTTTATTTTTAAGGAAAGGTTTCCACTAAGCTTTCAGAAGATCAGGACTTTCTAGAATCTGAGGTCCTTCAAAAATACAATCTGTTGATCTACAACATGAAAAAATGTTAAGATTTTTTTTCAACTCCAATTTTCAAATATAATTAAACAAACTCTTATTACAAATCTAAAGTGGTTGCTAATTGTTTTTTTTTTTTCTATCCAACACAAGGTCATCACTACACACAGAGAAACACGATAGATTTAGGGCACTGTTTGCTTAAGGGCTAATTCTCATTCCAAATAATGATTAACAGGAGATCAAAAAAGGGTGATGTTGAAGAGAGTAAAGCTATTAAATGATAAAATATAAATGGAAAATGAAGTGTTTGTAGCTAAATTAATATACACCAAGTGACCAATGGTTTTAGGGGATTAGACTCTCATGGTAATAATTACATATTAATACAATCAGTAACATCATATATTCGTTATTCAGCTGAAATGAAATTCTGCACCACAGTGGACATTCAGCTTAGCTAAATTGAACTATGCTGAAACCTGATACCAATGTATTCCCATTTGGAAAAATGCTTTGCTACCTTTACTAGCTCAAACAGCATTTTTGAGCATGAATAGGATCAAGCATGGTTTGACTTGAGGATTTTGCAACTTGGAAAAAAAACTTGGGAAAAGAGATATTTGTTAGACTTAGACACAAATATTCTTTTGTCATCCAAATTAATTCCTTTTCAAGTATACAGAACACACTCAATTTTACACAGTACAGTTCAGACTAAGCAACTAAGTCTTAGGTTCCTAAGGCTTTCAGTTTAAGACAACAGAAACGCCCTGGGATTTGCTTTGCAAGCCTATTCCACAGCATTACTAATCAGAATATACTGTGGTTGTGAAACCACAGTTTAATATCATGTCCTCTGTGGTTGACACTTTCAGTTCTAGACTGACCACAAACAGAGGGTTGCTTTCTTCCTTAAACTAAGGATATACTGCATCCTTACCATGCAATTCATTCATCCTCTTGACAGGTGTGCTCTAGTAAGAAGTGCTGCAGTCAGCTCAGCCCTGTACATTTCACCAGCAGCTCCCTCAGGGAAACACCCCACACACAGCTCCAAGTTCCACTGAACTTTACTACCTAAAGAAAGAAATAAATGTGGATGTTAGATGTGTAAGGAAAATAAAAGTGCTCCATAAAGTGGTATAAGTGGTTCATCAGATAAATTGACTCTTCTCGTGTCGGAAAAGAATAGGGGACATTTTTGCACTTGTCCTTGGGAGAAGACCAAACAACACTGCCAAGATTATATGAGATTGCCAATGAACAACAAAAATACTCCAATTCTACCTGGACAGAAGTCTGTGTTGAAATGGCATTATTACATCCTGTTTAGAGTAGTGTCTAGAAGCAATGGTCCATACTTGGGATGAGATTTGAGATCTATCAACATCAGAAACAAAATTGGATAGCTCAAAAATGCCCCTCAGTGTCTGATGCTCCCATTTCTTACTGATAGACACTTCCTGATACAACTCCATCTCACACATATCTGGGTACCTTATGGTGAATGGCAAAGCATCAAATACCACAGAGAACCCAGTCTAAGAGAGAATGAGAGCCACAGGAAAGTGCAAACTACACTTCTTCTGAGCAGAGTTTCTGAACCCACATACTGTCATCTTACTTTTTAAAATATGTAGTTCCTATTCCTGTATGAAAAATGATGTTGTTAACCTAAAAGTTTTCTACTAAAATACTACTTTCTTAGAAATTTTTCTGTTACTTCTAGGGTGGGAGAAGAGAATAAGAGCCTATTCACACCATCACTTGCAATGTTGTGCCCTTCAGCCTGTGGTCATTACCCCCTCCGTAGAGGCAAAGTGTTTAATTAGACTGCACTGCAGCTAAGCAGGAGAGCTCACAAAGCTACTAAATATTTCTCATCTGAGTGGAAGTAACATCCAAATGCTGACAGGATCATGGACTGAATTTGTGAGCGAACACTGAGAAGCTACAGATAGCTTAAGGTACAACAGAGTAAGGAACTCAAAGCTGAATTGGACAAAACCCCTTCTTATTAATTCTAGTAAAAAAAATACATATAGTAATAGAAGGTAAAAATAGAAAGCAGGAACCCACTGTCAGCAGCAGAAAGAGACTGAAGTGGGAGGACAGAGGTGAATGCTTGAGGCAGAAGAAATGGCATCAAGGAAAAGAGGTAGCAACTTGACTAGCAGACAACCCTTGTATGAGCAAGGCTGTTTTACTCAAATAAAAAATATTTCCCTTACTTTTCATACAAGAGCACCATCAAATAGAAAAAAAAAAAAGGCATAATTTTCATTTTTCTTATGTTCTGTGACATTCTGACCTGTTCCTAGCAGGATGCCTCATCAGAGCAGACTGGGGCATGACAATCTGATGCATCATTATGAAGGACAAAGTCTACTGAGTACAAAAATGTCACCAGCACAGGCATCTCCCCTCCTCTCTCTTCTTCATCAAATGACAGCAGAACTGGAGTTTTGTTTGTTCATCAAACAGGGCCAAGAGAAGGAAAATTTTAGATGCAATCCACTACATCAGTAAAAGTCACTTTAAAATTAAGTGATATAGCAAAGACAGTGTTACAAAGCAGCGCAGTTTTGGGCAAAGTCTGGGAAGTCTGGCAGAGGAGTGTAAGACAGATGCATAAGTGCCAGCAATGCAGGTAAGTTACCTGGGGTGCAGTTTCCTCACACAGAATCTCACATCTCTCCCCTACAGGTCAAACAAGATGTGTTGTCTCACCTCACAGCTTGCCCCTTCTCCTCCCCTCACTCACTCTTCCCCAGTCCTGTTGAGAGATGTGTGGTCTCCTGCCTTCTGAAGCTGCTCACAGTGCTTACTAGTCCCCCTACAACTTCTATTTTCTATCACTTCTTTAGTCTTCCCTTGCAGTTCCTTTCCAATTTTTTTTGGCCTTTTCTAGTCTCTCCTCTCAGAACACAAGCATGATTCACACATTCCAATTTTAAAGTGCCTGATCTACAACTATACTTTAGTCCTTCATTTCAACTCCTCTCTAATATACTTCTTGCTCACTGTTTCTGCCCCTCACTTGGCATTTCTCTGAATTTGTTCTAACCAAGATGAATGACTTCATCTCACTCAAGTCTCAGAAACACCACTTTGTTCCCACTGTCCTGTCCAATGCTTCCATCGTACATGACTAAGCTGATACACTTGAAATGTTGTTTTCTCAATTCTTCTCTCAATTTTTCAGGTAATTCTTTGACATTATCTTGGGTGGATTTTCCTCACAGATTCTGTCATGGCTCCACAGACACAATGACTTTGGCCTTTATTTTTCCTTCCCATAGCACTTTCCCAGCTGCAAGCTCACAGTTTGTCACCAAAAGAGATCAACTCCTCTACTCTTTGGTTCAACAAAATAAATGTGTATGCATTCAAAAGTCTTTGCCCAACTTTCACTCTCTCATCTGAACACTCTTGCATAATTTCTTCAAATTAGCACAGGGTATTTATATTCACAAACACAAAATAAGGCTCTCAGCTGTAGATAGATGGTATACTAGTAACTTTACAAGAATTACAAATATCCCAAGAAAAACTTGATGGAATAGGGAGTAGTGTGAATCAACACCTGAGCGATGATAAAGCTTAAAAAAACATTGAGAGCTGCTTCCTGCTATGAATAACAGCTAGTAGGAGGGTGTAAGGAAGGACTATTCCCAGCTAGTTAACATCTCAAATCTAGTCATAACAGTAAACGAAATGAGTTGGTGTCTCAATGTACCATTTGCTCTGCATCATAATATAAAATCATTCAACAAAATCTTCCCTAATTCACTGTCACTTCAATAAAAAGCACAACTTCAGAAAAAACAATCAGCATCATTTTAGCAGAAGACAAGGCAAGTTTTAACATTGCCAAAGAAGAAAAAATGTCTTTCAGTGACTTTAATTGAAAAAGCATAAAAGCATCATAACAGATGTGAAATCTGTTCAGGCTACAAAACCTCCTACAATGAGGGTCTCATCCACACCTAGAACAAAGTGATCAGTTCTGGGGGATGAAGCCACAAAATCATTGATGTCTCATCCCTATCTAACAACTATCGAGTGACAGAAAAGTAATTTAAGACATAGCTTCTCTGACTCTGCCAAGCAGAAAAAGTTCTCTTCATCTAGATGAAAATACAGATATCTGTACTTTTTGTTTGGCTCTCGTGTACCAAAAACAAGATGAAAAACATTTTGTGAAACTATCAAGATCTACAGTGAGAGGAAAACGTTGTAATCCACTTACTTAACTTGTCAGAGCAAATGAACCAGTGAAAATGCATCACTAAACGTTCTAGGAAGCATCAAGAATAACTACAGGTCTGGAAGCGTAGGGTAATATTCCCCAAAAAAGCAGGTTGTAACTCTGAATTCATTCACAGCAAGATACTGACCAGCTATCACTGGGAGAAATGTTCTTCATAGGACTTTGCAGAGTGCAGCACATAGACCAAAAATAACACCCATCTGCTTCTTCTGTATAAGGAAAGTAAATGGCCATCCCTGTTTCTCCAACAGACAATGCAAGATGAGTACAGCACTGCAAAACATGCACCTTCAAACTCCGATTTGAGGGCAGATGCTTCTTTGCAATTTTACCTGGAATGCACCATGTACTTTGGGAACGAAATGTTGTCAGAACAAGCCTCTTCAACAGACTCCCTGGCCTGTCTCCTGTAGCTAAACACAAGCTCAGAGGGGTTGCACTTTAGCTACTTAAATGCTCACAACAAAGCAAGGGCAACGATAAATAATTTGTTGATTTTTCTTTTCACTTGCTACTGCTACAAATAGCAGTCACTCCAAAGCTGGAAACATTCCAAGTTTGGGGAGCATTTAGGGACATGGTTTAGTGGTGGATTTGGCAGTGTGCTAGATTAACAGTTGGACCTGATGATCTTAATGGTGTTTTCAACCAAAATGATTTTATGACTCTTTTCCTCACTGGGAATGAATTACAAATTTAGACCAACTTCATCACTGACGTAACAGAACACTGCTTGCATTTGGGTCATCGAACCTAATAGGCACTTCCCCATTAGTGTAACAAAGAATGGGATTGAGTTCCTACTTACAAAAGTTGATGTCACCTTTCCAGATAGCTGCTCAGCAAAGGAAAAGGAAAGGATTGATCTTTGCTGAAGCAGGAGCCTCACACTCATACTCAAAGTGCAGCTCATGTGCTGAGGAGAACAAAAATGTATCCAGAGACCAAATACAGCTTTGAGTTTGCAGTACTTTTCCTACGTTGATGAACTTCAAAGCATAACCAAGCTTCTGGCATACTTCCCACCTAACAAAGTAAGCAAGTGTGTCTTTCTGATGAACAGCATATCTTCATTTTCCTCCAAGATCAACCAAAAATGCTGCATGTTTTCTTGCCAATGTGAACATTATAAAAGATTAAAAGAATTTTGGCTCTGGTTCAACAATACTCCACATACAAAACAAGCACGGAACTTACATGAGACAACTTAAAAAACAAACTACTGATTTAGTTCAGCAACACAACAATATCTTGATATGTAAAAAAAAAAAAAAGGGGGGGGGTTTCAATTATACACCTCAAAAAACCCTCAAAATCCAAGAAATTGAAACATATCACAGAAAATTAAAAAAAATATGAAGACAGGAATGTCACGGGGCAGAACACAGCCATGTGTGCACGTAGCTGCTTGTATGGAACTTCCTAATAGTGAGAGAAAAGCAAGTCAGAAGCCTCGTAATGCTTCAGCATGTGAAGAACTGAAACATGCCTCTCCTTCTCTGTGCATAAACACACACTCATTACAAAAAAGGGTACTTAAACGCCAAAGTTGGCTCAGATGCACAATGTTCTGAAAGTGATTTGAGCCCTCTAGTGATGGAGAAAATTAGTGAACCGGCCACTCTGCTCCTTTGAGTAAGAAAACACTTATTACACTTAAAGATGAAGTGATGATAACACTTTGCTGACTCCTTAAGCAAGTTACAGCCTTTCCCATATACTAACACCTAAACTAACAACACAGCTAAGCCATACATGAATAGTGTAGAATTCATTTTATATATATCCCCCCCCCCCCCCCCCTGCTATTTTATTTCTATCTTAGACACTGTTTCTGTTCTGGGAAGTGTTATGACCTTATTACTACAACTAATTACTTAAATCCACCAATTGTGTATGGATCTCTAGCTCTTTTCAAGTGATATTCCAAGGCACCTCACATGACCAAACTAAAGTTTAGGAAAGGAACAAATTAACAGGAGATAGAAGATGGCCACACAGATTTTAAAACACTGTTAACACACACATTAACAAACAGGTATTTTCTTTTCCCTCTGTTTTTCAGCTCGTAATACTGACCTCCATCAAAATGAAGTGCAACAGTTTTTAAGCAAAACAACCCTCCCCCCAGAAGGTTCTATCACTCTGCAGCATTATACATCATCTCAGATAATATATAGTACATTCTGGTCTGTAGGAAAGACTGCCATTTTAAGCTTGTCCAGCCAGCAACCATGGGCCCAAAGCAACCTTGGGAGTCCAGAGATTCAGAGGGACACAGCCACAGCCCCAGCTTGGCCACCACCAAGCCAGAGCAAGCCATGCCCACTGCACCAAACACCTATGCAGTGTCCCACATCCCAGATACCTTTGCCAGGCTACAGAACGGTGCTCCAAGGTGATTTTTCTAATGATAAGAGTTCTGATTTCTTATGGTAACCATCACACTGGGCTTCTGAGAACCACATTTAATAATTCATGTAAAAGTTGAGGCCATGATTTTTCCAAAGGTAGAAGAATACGTTGTATTTTAATGCAGCACCCAGCTCATTAACTTTCCCTTTAGAAAACCTTCTCCTTGAAAACAAGCTTTCAGCCACAGCACACTCGAGAAAGACCCCTGCTCCATGCCAGGGAAAGATAATGTCTTGGTCCACACTCAGGGCCCTCTAAGTGCCTTCAAGGTTAGTATTAGCTGAAGGTTTTTCAGCAGCTCAGTTTTGCAGTTAAGCATCTACTGCTGGAGTCTCACTTAAGGATTCTTTTTAATCCATCCCAAAGTGATTAGCAGCAGACATTTGAATAGAAGTCAGGGGACTCCAGCTGCAGAGCCTTCTGAAAATTCCCATGTGAGATCTCAAAAAGAGCCAAGATAAAAAAAATTGAGATAAGGGGGAAAAAACCTTTGGCCCAGAAAACATTGCTAGCAACAACTCAATTAATACAGAAGTAATAATTAAGATTAAACTTAGATAGACAGATAATATAGCTTCTGGTGATATTTTTAGTCAAGTCACAGAATACAAAGAAACTTAGTATGCCCAGAATTTTTTAAGAATACAGGGATACTGACCCTGTGAAGTACTTTGCACTATTTTAAGACTAACCTATGTAACATAGGCTTTGGTTAGATACTGGAAAATATGCCATTTTGCATTCCTTTTAGAGCACCCTAGAGGACAACTTCAAGTACGTGAACAAACACTCCTGGCTAGTCTTTGGTGATACTAATAAGAGCTCCCATTAACCACCTGGAGAAAGGGAATTATTACCTGTTTAGACTAGACCTCCTCATTAATTAGCAGCACTGCTAATATAAACAGCTAAATGCTAAGTACTAAAATCAAAACAAAGAAGCCAACAAACAAGGAGGAAGGTGGCCAGCATGCGAGGTGGACTGTAAGCTGTGCCTGTTACCACAAAAAAAGTACTGCAACAAAATAGGATGTTAAATTAGTTTCAAGAGACTGCAGTGGTGCATGAAATTATTTCTTATGGCATACTGCATAGATCCATCCCCTGTGGGAATGCAAGCCTCAAACAGAGATAGCCACAGAAAAAGGACTGTTCACAAGGGCTGTTCAACTTAAGAAGCCTGAAGACACAGGGCATGTGCATTTCACTAACTGCTCTATTCCTCAAACACCAGTTTAAAATATCAATAGTGGTAGTTTTAAGTTTAGATCAGCTTCCATGAATAATTATCTGGATTTCTTTCCTACAACATAGACTGCATGGCTAGATTTCCAATATATATTAGAACTTTAAATCATTTTCTATATTGCTACTGCACTGATGGGTCAGGCAAAAATGTATTTTTTCAACAGCCATAAAGTAGTAGCAAAATGAAAGCCCATTAAGAAGAGGAGAACATACTAAAACCACCTCCCAGCAAGCATTATGAGTGACTTTTTCCATTGTCTTTAGGAAGGGAAAACCTGTGTACTTGCCTTGTTCTTGATGCAAGCTGCTCTTATTGTGCAGGCAATGTTCTTTAGGGAGAAGTGGGCAGCTGCTCACAGGAACGTTCACTGCTGAGAGCCATACAACAACCACCACCAATATCTCCCTGCAGCAGCTCAGCCACAATTTGCAACACCAGGGAAAGCTGCAAGTCCAAGGGGTGACTGCAGTGAGAGGTGGTGCAGAGTGATTCTAGCCATGGGAAATGGTGGTTCTGCTCCCCATCCTTACACAAACCGCAGCCTCACCCACACCAGCGTGAAGTCTCTTCGACAAAACTAGTGTTTCTTCTTCTTTCTGTCTACATGTTAGGACTGCAACAAGCTCTCAAAAACAAATCTGGCAAAGGAGAGGCAGTGTTTATAGTGCGGTAGCACCCCACCATCTTAAAAATATTCACAGCTCAGCTGTGAATATGGTAGTAGACCTGCCTGGTATCCTTGATGGCACTGCGCGATGCTCAAGTTTGTGTTGGTCTGGATGCCTGCAGCCAACTTCTGTGGCCTGGTAGAAACATGTCCTTGTCTCTACTGCTGGTCTGAACCCTTGCTGTGCCAACACTTACTTCTAAGCAACTTGTAGTATTGTGATTGCCAGGCAGTAATTGAGACCATTTTCCTTATTAAAGCCATTTTCAGCAATGTCATGTACTGTCCTTTCACTGACATTTCCAGATATGAGCAAGCCCTTTTTGGCACAGGTAAATATAATATCCCCAATAACCAGATATTAATAACGATTACTTCTAGGAACAGTTGTCACATTTAAGAAAAAATACGACTCCTGAAAAGAAACAGGGAGTTTCAGCTTTTCTCCTCACAGATTGGACTACGCCGGTAGATAACCCAAGATACTCTCCTTTTTTCTAATTTTCTAATTCAATGGAAGGTTAAAAGTGCCTGCAGGACAGTTGTTGATCAAATTTAAATAAAGCAGGAAACTAGAGAGATGGAGTGGGAGGACATAGCACAAGCCCATCACATTGTGAGCTCATCAAACTTCAAATTCTTCCCTCGAGGCCTCACAAATTCTGGCCGGTCGTTAGCTACATGTAAAATAATGATCTCAGCTGTCCTGATGACACTTGTCTGTGTGGAAATTGCATTTTCCCAGTGAAGCTAAGGCCACTCCAAGGGAGAAAATATCCAAGAGAGATCTATACAGGTACAATAAGTTATATTGAGGGCAGCTCTAAGGCCAAGCCTAAACAGCAGGTGCTTTGGTGCCCCATGTTCTTGCACAGCCATGTAAAAGTAGGGCACGGCAGTAGCCTAGAGGTTGGGGAGCTGAGGGGGTTCAGTCCAGATGGTCCTTTGGGTGAGCAACTTGTTTTAATGGATTAGGAAACAAGCCAGCAGAGCTTCATACCACCTACTCCTGGTCAGTCAGAAATTGTTCAATAGCAAATAGAGCCCAAGGAAAAAAAGAGACCAGAAGCAAAATGAAATATGGGAAGATCAGAAGGCTCCTTGCAGCACCACAGACACAGGAGTGCTCTGAAATGTAATATACGTTTTGGAACATGCAGTCAGTCTGATGAAGACTAAGGATTTGGGCCATAGAGCACTGCCTTCCCAAATTTGCAAGAACTCAACTCACAGCTAAAGGGTGAAATTCAGGATTAAATCCACCTGTTAACACAGATAAAGCAAATGAATCAAATCATAGGATTGTAAAGCAGTGAAATCAAGTCACCAGTTATGCTAATCTTTTTACATCCTCTTATCTGTTAAAAATGATGTATGAAAACACAACAATCTCCAGCATGGCTAGACCTTGGGAGGCTCTTCACCATTACATTTAAAGGTTTTATATGCTAATTACTAAACTCATCCACTTAATTACATTATATTATTATAACTGAGATAAACCTCTTGTTTGCAAAGGAAGGTCTAGGAAGATAGTATTAAATGACAAGCATGAGAGATTAATTTCCAAAATATTCCTTAATGTCTGACAAACTTTTATACATTAAGACTGGGTAGGCAGTAACTTAAATTATGTTCAGCTTGGATATTTGTCAGGTAAAGGCTCCCTATTATCCAACAGTCCATTTTCCAAATTTGAACTACATGTGATTCAATTTTCCTTTCAGCAAACCTCAGAAAACTTTGGCTAAGCACAGTTGATTAAATCAGCTTTTCTGAGTAGTTTTGTGTTCTGAATACTTTCTTCATATGCATGTGGCAAATAACTTACAGAAAACTAACAATATGTTATCCTGCCAGGGAAGTGGGAATAGGTCAAGTTGTAATAGGGCCAGAATCTACCTGCATTTAAACCTATTACAAAACTTTCAGTTCAATGGAAAGGTTTAGACTAATCAACCTCATATTCACCATGAACACAAATGAACACAAAGGACATCAGCACAAAATTATTTGTACTTTACTTCTGGCCCAAGAAACTCAAAGCTGTTAGTTCTAGATACCCCACAGCACACACACACAAAAAGTGTAGGCACTACAGCATAACAAAGCACACAAAATGACTTCACTAGTCCCTCCACTGTCCCTCAACTGTCTCAAAATTTTTTTGGAAATTCAAGGCAACTGTTGAAGTGACCCCATATAGATGTAATTCAGAGGACATGACTACATCCCTCTTTTGCTGTTGCTAAAGAGTAAACTCTGAAACTCCCAGTGATATTGCAAAGGAAAGTGGAACATTTCCAGTGTTACAACAGTGTTTCATAAAAACTTAAAGTTGGATGGTATTCTGCAAGAAAAAGTGGGAAAGTAATTACTAACATATTTTAAATGGGAATTTGACCAAAAATATATACAGTATATATTATGCAACATTAATTATTTTTTCATTATAGCAGGTTGTTCTCCAAGGGGTTTAATTTACAGCATTTTTGACAGCACTGGGACTTGCTGCAGTCCACAAAAATGGCACTGCTTACGTTGGAAGCAAATATCAAGTGTGGATTTTGTTTGGTTTAAAATAGTTGCTATAAAAAGCCTTCCAGGCACAAGCAAATCCTCTATATCTCACAATGCCCTTTGCAAGAACTGATGACAATACCTCTCCTACCACATATATATGAGCTTAACCCTGGAAGGACTGACCTCTTCTCCCAGGTTTTCACCCTGGAAAGAGAGTCTTTGCATTTATTTATTTAAAACAAAAAACCAAAAACTTGGAAACCAAACCAAGAAAGCTGGCAAAATGTGGTGTGATGAAAACCAATGGGAAATATCTGTTTATACAATTCTGTAAAAAGATGCAACTATAAGTATATATTGAGACAGGAACTACCTCACACAACATTTAAGCATTAGGATTTGGAGAGTCAAGAAATATCAGGCCCCATTCAAAAACTAGCTTAGTATTAGCAAACACCAAGCAAAGCTTTCATAATACTGATCCAGAGGATGTGTACAGATGCATATCTCAAGCAATCATAGATTTTTGTTCTTCATCACAAGCTCTGTGTTTCCAAGATGAGGATGATAAATTAGTTAGAAGCTCAAAGCAAGCAGAGAACTGAAAGATGTAAGATTCTTCAAGAAGCTGTGTTAAAGCTTATGCCAGCAGCTCTTGCCAAACACAAGCACAATTAACCAAAGTGAATCTGCAAAAGTCTGCAGGGAAAATTAAAAGGGGCAGGGAGATAAGGAGATGGAAAAGGGCTCATCAAATCTCACATCTGAACTATGAGACAGCACAAAATAGGATGGTCATGTAACAGAGAGGAAAAAGCAAGATCATTGAGCAAAACAGAACATGAGAAAAGAGGGTAAATGGATACAGAAACATGCTAATAAAAAATAGGTCGATGAATGTACAGGTCTTTTCAAAACCCTGAGGACGTATCACATCAAACAGAAGAAAACAAGGCTTCTATGTGATATCATACCCAAGGGGAAAGCAAAGCTATAAGGAAGAGAGATAAGTGGCAATAGGACAACAGCAGATGTTCTCCCTTAAGGATAGCAACAACAGAGTTTGTATGTTCACAGAAAACGCTGTTAGGAGGGCTCTGGTTGGGCTGGGAGGCAGGGTGGCAGGCTTACTGACATCCCCTTTGGTAATCATATAATGGAGCTACATCCATGGTATCAAGAAAGAGGGGGGCAAGGGGGAACACAGCTGTCTCCATGTCCTTGAGGTATTAGAGCAAACAGAGAAGTTTGCAGAGCTAGTAATCACTGGGCATAAAGGGGAACAGAATCATGCAGCAGTACAAAAAACCCACAAACAAACAAAACCCAACCAAACAACAAAAAAAAAAACAAAGCCACAGCACTAAACAAACAGCCTTCCAGCTAATATGAATAGACTCTTGGAACTGCTGATCTCAGGAGTGGCAACACCCAAACACGGGCTCAGGGAAATCCATTAACAGAGAGTATTACTAAACTGTACCAGAAAAGCACAGCAAAAATTAGGAACAAAAGAAATAGAAAAGCAAGTCAAGTCATGCCATTTGTTTCATCAAAATCATGCAATTTCACAAACATGCACCAGCGTTGTTGCACTCATGGCACACTCTCCAGGAACCTCTCACCTTTTCCTTCTCAGGGATATAATTTAAGCCAACACCTTCCCCACCTGCTTCAAATGCACAAGAAACACACACCACCCAGACTGCCATTTGCATTACAAAAACCAGGACGTTTGTGTACGGTTTAGCTCTGGGCATCTTTTGCTCCCAAACATAGGAGACTCCAGTTTTAGCTGAGCTCTCATGCCACAAAGGCAGTGCATGGCCTGCAGGAGCCCTAGGAGGGAGCAAACAGCCTCAGCCTAGCTTGACCTGGCGTCTTCAACTGCTCTGGGTCTCTGGCAACAAAATCAACAATAAATGATTAATCCTACATGGAGGGATAGGCAGCAGAGGGAAAGACAGAAGCATCTACTTGGACCTCATCTTCTCCTACCACTCAGTCTCCTTCACTTACAAAGGACAGTATTTTCAAAGCAGTGCTATTTTATAAAGCAACAGTTACTAGAGAGTCTGCACTAATTGGATCATGTCTCTCCAGAGGTTTTCCAGCACTGACATAGTGTTAGCATTCTTCTTAACCTTTTACTATCATAAAGGGAGTATAACCTATAGCTCTAAAGATAGATCAAGTAAAATATCCATGAAACTAGTATTTTAATCTAGTGCATCACACTGCACTACCAATACTGCAGTAAGTGTTCCCCTTTTTTGCAAAGGAATCACAACTGAAAATGAAGTGATTTACTGAGAAACAGAACATGAGTGAAGCAGATAAGGGTGAGAAGGAAGAGGAGGCAGAGTAAGTCTTACAGAGTGCTGCTGATCCTCCTCTATCCAGGGTCACATGTCCCCCTTCAGCATCCCCCCAGCCAGTTACAAGTGTGCTCTGCAGACAGGTCACAGAATGCCTCTATCATCCAGCACACAGCTGTGTGCTCTCCTGTGATCCAGAGGCAAAATTTTAGATCTAATCAGCAATTCCTGTTTTACAGACATAATGAGAAAGAGTATGTCACATTCCGTAAGCAAATGTAGTTCTGCAGCAGCTTCATTGGTCAATCTTATCTTCAGAATTATAAATCAGAGAGGCAGATGAATTGACTGGGAAATTTTCCACTTTCATCAAAGCAAAAAAGGCTACTCAGAACAGAGACTACTCAGCACTGACTGCTCTCAGAAGCCAGAACTATAAAAACTCTACCAGCAACACTGAAAATGATGTGAGCATATTTTGTATGGTAAGCAACTGCAGTACAGACACTTTGTTGGTGTGCTAGGGCCAGCCAGCTCCTCAGAAACCAATAAATTAAAATGTCCTTTCTGACAGCCACTGTACAGACTTCTCAGCAGGGAAATGTTTGTTTGCTTAAACTGAATGTATTTCCTAGGCTCACTGGGAAGGAGAAAGAGAACTGCTAGCTTGAAATGAGCTATATACCATTTTGGTAAAAATACACTGACTGGCAGACATGCACTATGATCAGTGTTCCTCCACTGTTTGTTGCAGGTGTCTTCAGATCTACAAACATTTTGTCACAGTTCTTTCCCAGTGGCTCAGAAAAGGATAATGGTTTTCCAAACCACATTGCTCCATTAGATATAAGCAAATCTTTCTAGCACTCAATTTAGCTTGAGAAATCTAATATTATCTGTGCCTATATATTTCACAGGGACTTTTTAATGTTGGACAAGTATGTTATATGTTAAAAAAAACACAAAAGTATTTTGTAATAAAGGTATTACTCATAATTTACGTGCTAGAACACTGCTCCGCAGCAAATCTTCTGAACAAGACTACAAGCAGGTCTCTGATTTCTCTTGAGTTTATACTTAGAGAGTCACTCAAACGCCTGAAGCAAACACAAAATAATGCACCAGTAAGAAAGCTTTCCTTGATTTACAAATGGATAGTGGACCACGCAGCCACTACAGGGCTGTTCTTTGCAGGGTTCAGCAAAGGTGCACCATGCATGCACAGGCCCAAAAGCCACAAAAGTAGCATCACCCTGAGCACCACACAAACCCTCCAGTGAACAGGAGCTCCATCAGGCAAAAAGATGTATTTCTGCTCACCGAAATAGACCAATAGTGCTCTCAGTAAAATATACAAAACAGGAATAAGTTTTAATTTCTTTTTAAATTTGGTATTAGGGGAATCCTGCACATCAAGTGATCAAAACACTGGATTACTCCATGGAAATTCTATCTTCAGTCTACACTCTAGCCAAACTGTCAGTGTAGTGTTTGGGTAGGATTCAGCTAATCTAATACAGGCACATGGAAAGGTGTTGTCTATGCATAAGCTAGTCACCTTAGGCTATCTTTATAAACAGGAGGGAGAAACAAGCTTCTTCAGAGGCAAATTCACCTTAGACGTACCTAAGATCAAATTATATATGAACCTTATCTTTAAATATTCAGCATTTCATGAGTATGTTTTTTCCCCTAACTCAGAATACATTCATACAGTCAGAAACTGGTTACAGTCAGAGGTGAAAGCAAAGATACATAACATTAGAAGGTAATAATGTTTAAGAAGGTGATGATTTTGAGAGGAGTATCTCCTTGAAACTCATATAGCACTTGGGTCAAAATGATTTAACAACACTGCAAAAAGCTTAACCTTCTCAAGCAAAGAGAAGATAGGGAGAGTGAGTCACCGTTCAGCACCAGTTTGAATTAGATAATTCTACCCTAAGCTATTAATTCCTTACTTTCTGGAAAACAAACAGATTCATGTTTGGAGGTCACCATGAGATTCTACAACACCATGAAACTTCACTAATAGCAGTTCTAAAATAGTATTTCCCTACATGACGGCAAATTAGTTCCATTGCGTGCTTAAATGATGTGAATTTTCCCTTCATGATGGTTCCTTCCGTTCTCATTCAGAATAAGTAGCATCTGGTGTAGCACTTAGTAGGGGAGTGATGTCCTTTTTTAATGAGTATCAGAAGAGACAGATACACAAAGCATGAGGAAATAGTGATTAACTTTCTGCTGCCCATAGTCTCCCAGAGCTTAGCTGTATTTCTTTTAATGGTTATACACTCAAGCAAACAGAACCGTGTGTTGTTTATGGGATGAGTTTGCCTCCTCTTAAACAAGAGAGGAGACACTTGACGTTACATTCCAATATAAAATGAGGGGCAGAAAACTGCTTAATCACTGGAAAGATATTATTATTCAGGGAAAAAAAAGTTCAGTGACACTCACTTGCCATGCCTGGCCAGGAAAAGCTGGCTGAAATAAAATAGGTACTAAATAAGATCGAAAGCCAGATCAGTCTGAGCAAGCACTGAAGAGGCATAACAACCAGCCTGGCTTTTCAGGCTGGGCAGAGGAGATGCTGCTGGCCCTTGTGAAACTGGTCTGGTGAGAAGAGCACAAACTTCCCAGGAGAAATGCCCAAGCTTCAGACTCTCTTCACACTTTGTTAGCAGGAGCTGCATGCCCCACCACAGCAGCTCCACATACAGTTCAAAGGACTGATGAGGCTAGACCACTTCCCACGCATCGGACTGTTATCAGGGTTATCTAAAGAAAGTACACAACAGGAGAGACATACCCGTAGCTTCAGTCTCATTCAACAAAGCCTGAGATCTCAGTCCCCAGGGGTTGCCTCTTAATGATTTCCAAAACATTAAGGCTCTAGAAGTCTTTCTTCTCTTGCAGAGTGCCCTTACATCTTCATCAAGAGCAGAAAAAATTTACAGGAATGAACAAATGAACCCAGACCCCTCACTGTTTCCTAGTACAAGCAGTACCGTATCTCACCACACAACAGAAGCAGAGGATTAGCATCAAAGACATACAACATTAATAGCCAACACTTTCTGAGTCAAATAAGTGACTGTTAGAAAAATAAAAATACTTAAATGATGCCTTTTACCAGCAGCTCAAATATTTTTATGTCACATTACTGTATCTGTAGAGCAAAGGAAAACATTTAGAAAGGTGAGAACTAATGAGAACAAAGTTGCATCTGCTCATACTATAACATTTTATCTTGGCCACCTACTATTTCGTCCAGCTGAAAGAAAGAATAATTCAAAAATCATAGCTTATTGAGTGTGCTACAGAGGAAGGAGAATGAATAGACCTTTCCCCATTCAATCATGACTATTTGCAGAGGAAATTGTGCTGAAATAATGGTTTATCAGATATCTCCAGCTGTGCAAAACCCTCCTCCACCCATCCACTAAAAAAGGCACCCACCAGCACATAGCTGATCCAGAAAACCCTTTCCCTGATTCTCCATACAGCATCTGCTCCCTTTGCTTTCTAGTCTTACTCTATTCTTTCTTGCTTTAAGCTGACCTGGTCTGCCCATCAGGCAGCCTTCTCTGGAAGAAGCTGTATGTGGGGACAAGACCCAGAGCTCTTCCTTGAGTTCACATTCACCAGTGGCTGGTGGCTCCTGGCAGTGTTTCATTCTCCCACCATAGCTCTGTCCATCCTTCAGGATCTCCTTTCACAAACTCCATCATGGGGGTTAGCACAGAGTATGCTCTTCTGAGTGAGTACTGGTTTAAGCTGCCACAAGATTCAGCATCAGCCTTTAAGTCTGTATCAATACTTTTCACCTATTCAGCTCACTTACTTTTTCAGCTGGTTGAACATAATCACATGATGGCTAAAAAACAGCAAACTACAAGTGGCTTAAATGTCACGATCCCAAAAAAGCTGTTATGTAAAAGTTTTAAAAATGTCAGATGGTTAGCCAAGCACAATTTAAGAAAAAAACAAACCCAGCAACTTATTTGAGTAATTTGTTGTTTGCAACAGGATCTCTGTCTTTAAAGAGGTCTTCACCAACACATATGCCTTGACTTAGGAACCTGAACTCTCCTGGGTAGGGAAGACATTACACTTTATTATTTCATTTTATTTTCATTATTATTACATGCAAATGAGAAAAATTTAGATGCAGAATGTCATTTACATCAAATACATTACTGATTCCATGACATCAGTGCCAAAGTATTTCTATTTCTTCATAAATATAACAATTACTCAAAGAAAGACTATCCCTACAGCTGACAGAGTACATCTTCACATTAACTTGAGCTGGAAAGAGCAAAATTTTACTGAATGTAGCAAAGCAACAATCATTTACTGTTGGGGCTTTCAGTACAAGCCTCAATCCATGTCTTTCTTCAGCATAAGAGGCAGAACAGTTTCCATTCACCTGAACACCTCGTTCCATTGTAACAAGCAGGAGAAGAGCCACTAAGTTTTATGACACATGTGAAAGACAGATAATTGATAAAAACAGTCTGTTTAATAAGACTCTACTGCCAAGTGATGTGACTAATGCAGTGCTAGAAAAAAACCACAACGTGGCACATGGGGAAGATTCAGTTCACAAAAGGCCTAGAAAGTCTCTTGAAGTGATCTCATTCTATACTCCACACTTGGTTTTAGTTTTTGAGGTACCCTAGTAGAGAGAAAGATTAATCATTCATGCCATCACATTACAGCAGCACAAAGAGGACAGCACAACAACTGAATATGCTGAGGAAACAACATTTTACCAGATGCCAGTTCCTTTGCCATAGCTGGCCTGATTCCACCTCCTAATTCAAGTCAATCCAAAGGAAAGCAAAGTACTAGCAGAAAGGGCAGCCTTTTTCCAAGTCAATAAAGTATGATTTCTTCAAGCCCAGAATCTACCTTTTTAGAATTCTAAAAAATTATCTTGTCATTAGAAAAGTTATGTCTATCTCCAGCCTCAAGCAGAGAGCCTATCTTTAATACAGAAATGTCCTATTTCATACTGGAAAAAAAAATTGTTGTTTACTTTCAAAAAACCCTAGAGGAACATGTGATTCATTGGTTGTTTACTTAAGCAAAGTTTTAAGCCACTAGAGATTCGTCTATTGCTAATTCAAAAGTTGGCACAATTAACGCAAACATTTGTTCCAAAGTAGTACAGATTAATGGTAGGAAAGGGGCAGGGAGAGGAGGAAAAAAACAAAGGCTCATGAAGCAGCAAATATTTTCTGATAATCTAACAGCCACTCAACTGTCCTTATTTTTGAAATGTGTTTTGCATAACTTCAGAAAGCTAACAGAAATCCCTACGTTCTTGTAGGTAGCTGGTTTAGGCAAAAGGATGTGAACTGGGAAGTTTATAGGGCAAGAGTCGACTTTTTTTTTTTTTTAATTAAGAAATAGTTTTGGATGAGCACAATAGATTTCTGAATAGCCTGATAAATAGTACCATTCCTATGAAAAAGGAGATAATGCTGCATGTTTTCCAGTTGCAGCCTCTGTGAAGGACAGGGTTTTGTCATTCAGTTCAAAGGACCAGGCTTTCCTATTCATAGAACTTTTCAAACCTAATCACTATCGTATTTTTTCTCATGACTTCTTGTCATAGAGATTCAGAGTCATCGCAACAACATCTCCACGTTCTGCTGCTATGAGATACTGCCTGTTTTGCCTACAAACAGGAATAATTCTATTTCTAGGTGGGTTATAGCCAGGCCACTGAAAAGAGCATATCAAACACACTGTCATAAGGAAAGGTCCCCATAGCCCAGATTCCACCCCTTCGGCGCCAGGATCAAGCTGTGGTGGGTCAAACAGACATGCCCAGGACACAGCACTGACCAGCCCCATCACAGCCAAGGCTCTTCAGTGTATCACCTGCCACCCTCCCCAATCAATTGCTGTGAGTTACATGGCTCTGCTACTGCACTGCAAGGAAATAAATGTCAACTGCCAAACAAATCCTTTTTTTCTTGTTGGTCGTGATGTTGCCATTCAGGGAAGATACAGGGGGAAGAAGCCTTTCTCCCAGATATGAGAGGTTGAGGTATTTTCAGCTCAGATCTCCTCCCTAGGCCAGAGGAACAACCAACCTATGCAGCCATTTGTAATTTTTCAAGAAATCTTTTTAAGCTTTTATTAAGACCTTCAAGTTCCAACCAAGCTTAAAATAAACAAACCATGCAAAAATGTTAATCAAGACAACAGAGAGCAAGAAGAAACTGTTCATAAAAAAGACACATGAATCAGGAAAGAATCTGAAATAAATTTGGAAGAAGTATAGCAGGCAGTGTTAGAGATCAAGAAGCTTTTTCTCAAAGCATAGAAGAGGACTCAGCCAAGGATGAAGAAAGATCATTTCAGAAAGGAATGAGAAATAAAGCCACAGAGGATGGTAAAGCAATTCAAGCAGTAAATGAATACTTACATGTTTACAACAGAGATGCCTAAAAATCTGTCAGATGACACTGGCTATATATCTGCTATCATGAAAGAGTTCAGAAGCAGTTAAGGAAAAGCATTAAGCTAACTGGAGCAGTGGGAATGAAGGACAAGACCACTGGAGAGTCTCAGCTACGTGACTGCTGTTAGATGGGCCAAGCACTCTCAGATTGAACTTGCCAGTTCCATCAATGCATACAACAGACACGGACACAGGCTACCAACTGCCAAGAGGTTCAGCACTCAGCACTCTGCTTGCTGAAGCCAGAGAAA
Organism: Hemiprocne comata; assembly: GCA_020745705.1. Classification (NCBI taxonomy): domain Eukaryota; kingdom Metazoa; phylum Chordata; class Aves; order Apodiformes; family Apodidae; genus Hemiprocne; species Hemiprocne comata. The sequence goes on along the minus strand of CM036597.1, from coordinate 9,848,166 downwards.
TGGGAGACCAGACCACCACAAAAACAGATACTAAAGTTGTATCAGATACTAAATTCAACAATGCCCCTTAAAAATATATAAAAACTAACCCCCTTCCAGTTAGTTTGATCATGTATACAAACACGCAGGGGTGCAAGATTCATGTTGATCAGAATAGTACAATTTGAGAAGGGAAAATTCCACACATTTCAATGCTTAAACAGTTGCAGGGCATTGCATGTTCATGCGTATCGTGATGCTCCTTAAAAGGCCTACCTTTAAAGAAAGTCTCTTAACACACTTACTGCCTCCACATTTATTTTGACGCCAATAGCTCAAACAATGTGCCTACAGTACAGAAAACAAGACAAAGAAAAAGTTTAATAATAGCAACAAAACTGATTTTCAGCTCCAACAGGCTCCAAGCTCAGAAGGAAAACTGAGCGAATAATTTACTTAATGAATTTAGCCTCTTCCTGTTTGCACATTCTACAAGAACACCCTGCATTTTTCACACACACTCTTTATTTGGAATTATTTTAAAAATAACTTCTTGCAATAATTCTGAGATTCCAGATTGCTCACATGCAGTTCATTGTGATTATGCAAGAGTTAAAAAAAAAAAAAAAACCAACATTGAAATAAATTTGATTCTCTGGATAAACCAGTCCTGCATGGTATATTTTTCATTTCCAAGACTGGAGAGCCATTAGGCTCAGAACTGGAGAGCTCTGTATTCACTGGCTGAAAGTTCAGTTTTCATGCATTTCTCTAAATGTTAATTTAAAATTTGTATTTCTCCCCATACACTTTCTATAAAAATATTTAATAGGTGGCTGTCAAAGAACATATATAAAAAGGTTTTCATAAAGATATTGAAACTATAATTTCAGCTGCTTTTATCTATTCACATTTTATACAACTCAATCTTGGACTGCACAGTTTCTCACAGCATAGCATAGAATCATAGAATCCTAGGGGTTGGAAGGGACCTCAAAAGATCAAAGCATGATTAAAGGCCTGGAAGGCTGAGAACTGGGTTTATTCAGACTGAGAAAAGAAGGCTCAGGGGAGACCTCATCACCCTGTTCCAGTATGTAAGGTGCAACTATGAAGATGATGGAGACTGCCTTTTTACAAGGAGTCACAAGGATAAGATGAGGGTTAATGGGTACAAGTTACAACTGGGGACATTCCAATTGGACACAAGAAGAAATTTTTTGCCGACGAGAACTATCAGTCATTAGAATAATCTCCCCAGGGAAGTGGTGGATTCCCCAACATTGGATGCTTTTAAGATTTAGCTAGACAGGGTGCTGGGCCATCTTGCCTAGAAGCCCTCAGATTCAGAGGGCAACTAAATATTAGTTTTTTCATTGTAAGTCATGTATGGAGAAGATTCTTTACACTGCTGATCTAATTACATTTACTGTAGCCTGCGGAAGAAACTAACTTGGAATTCCAGACATGTCTCTGTGAACAATGTCTGTGGCAGCTCACTTCAACTCATACATTATTTTTGTTCCTATGGTGCCCTCTCCATAGTGCCAAGTTAGATTTTTCTTAATTTTTTTGAAGAAAGGAATATTCCTCTTCTGTAATTACAGCCTTCTTATTTCCAACAGAAAAGAGGCAGAAGGGGTCTGCATTTGCTGCGAATAAAAGCTTCAAGTTAGGCACTGTTTCTCTAAATTACACTCTGCATTATCAAATATCTAGGCATCCTCAGCTGATCATGTTTTAAATAGGACTGGCTCCTTTTACACAAATCACAAAAAAGCCTGGTTCAGAGTTATTTAAAGTGGTTGGTATTTTATGGCACCACAAATGTAGCACAATGCAACTGCTGAGCTTTAAAAACACAAACTAGAAAGTGGGTATAAGAAACTACCATCTGCCTCTCTAAACAATTATCGTCCTGCCATCTGTCTATATACTAGATAATGTTTTTGCTCTTGGTAATATTTGATTGAAAAAGTTCTCTCTATGGATACAAAGAAGAGGAAACCATTTTAAGAAAAAAATAAATATTGCTGATGATTCGTTTCTCTTTTCCACTAGAAAAGCCTGCCATTGCACTGGCTGCTACTGTTAGACAGTATGTGAAGGGTACATTGCAATGACATTGGACTCCTTAAAACTGAAAGGCTTTTTTCCACCATTATTTCATTATTTATAAAGTCCTTATTATGTTTAATGTAAAAAGCACATGAAAAGCCTAAACCCAAATTCCAATTGGGCAAAGGATGAGGAAAAGTTTCTTTGAAATTTGCTTTCGACTTACTTCTCCACTTTTGTTTTCCTCCATCCCAGAGCAGTCACCCAGCAGATGAACAATTTGAGCCCTTCAATGAACCTGGTGGCTGCAGTCCTGCATTGACCAACCTGAGCAGGGACTTAGAAGGCCAGCAAAGCCCAACACAGGAGTAACAGAAAGCAGAAATTCCTTTGCAGATTCACAGATTACTGATGCTACTCCTTCCTAGAATACTTAGTCTGGGAGGGCAAGTACATGGACATAAGTACCAAAAGGACTTTCACTTCCTGGTAATGTCTTTGGGAAAGATACCCTTGAGAAGTCTCTTGCCAGGTCCTTAGTTCCTCCCAACACTCTAGGTTTTGCCCTGCCCTTCACAATCTTCAAGATGAAAGACTGTGTAGTCATGTACAGGCAGGTGTTACTTTACTCACAAAGCCTCTAACATAATCTTGAACTTGAGCACGTCTGTCAGAATCACCCTTTGATTCAGTCATTTCTAGCTTTATTTTAATTACGATTATTAGTGCTACAGTACACACTTATAAGACCCACCCATGCAACTTGGATCACCCAAGATCTTTCACCAAGACTCAAAAGCATAACAAGGGTCTACATTTGTTTTCAGGCTGTTGCAACTCCCTCATATCTGACTCCTGCAAAGCCCAATGAATGCAGCAGCAGCAACAATAACTGAACCAGCATCTGTTTGGAGTCTACTGATAACAAGATTTGTAAAATCTGATTAATTTTATTAAATAAATCAGCCATTTTTCTTGTTGGGGAGGAAGGAAAGAAACAGGATTACAGGTTTCATGAAGAGGTTAACACACTGGGTATATTTTTCCTCTTCTATAACAATTCAAGCCTTTAAATGTGGGAAAAAAATAGTTTTGTGATCTAATTCTAATACTTTATGGCATAAACAATTAACCAAACTATTTCAGTAAAATTGGGCAATCTTTAATCAGTAAAGGTCCAGTGACAGACCAGAGGCATTTCAAGTCAAGGACATAAAAAAGGCAGGGATAGCTTCTCCAGCCTCTACCTATACTGCAAGTCTTTTGAATGTGGCAGTGGGTGGGAGTTATGGGGGTGTACTTTTTATTTGAACTTAACTTTGAGGGGGTATGGTTTTGGGTGGCGGTGGTGGTGTTTGTTTTAAGTGCACATCATGTTTCATATAACATTTAAAGAGAATTAATAGCATTTTAACAGGTTACAAAAATATTTTTAAAATACACTGTGCATTGAGGATGGGAATAAGTTTACAAAGCATTAAACATCAAAAGGTTCACATCTCCTGCTAGTGCACCTGTTCACCGTGGTGAACAAGTACAGGAAGCTTATGTGAAGTGTGCTTTGAAACAAGCAGTAAGTGCGTGCAGAAAATCCCTACTCAGAAAACACAGTTATTACTGAAAAGCTGAACAAGCACTGCTGTATTTCCTTCTGAATGGGCTCAGGTGTAGCAGATATTATCTAGAATCTTATGACTAACTCCCAAACTTTGTTTTAGCCTGGAAATACAGAAAAAATGAATGTAGACTTAACATTCCGGGGGAGGGACAGGAGCATTGGGAGCAGCATGGGGAAGAAAAGGGACAGGAGACAGCACAAAAAGGGCACATACCAGCTGGGTTTCCTGAGGCATGTATTTTATTCATAAGTGTAAGCTGGTGAATAATTCACAGGCAGCAGCACATAGCAGAAGCCAGTTAAAGAACCCTACAGTCATTCCTGGACTTGGCTTTGCCAGTTATTGCAATGAGTTACTTCTACCCTGTCTTTTGCATGCACTTCTACAGGGGAACTACAAGCAGACAACTCAGCCATTTTACTCCAGATCTGCAAATTGATGATACTCTTTGAAAGAGTTACTGGGAAAGAATAAATCAGCAAAGGAAGCTCTTCATATAGTTTAAAACCAAATATATTAAAATAGCACAAGCACGTTTTATTAGAAAGACATTCACCAGCAGGCTCTAACTGCTTGGTATTCATGGTGCTGAAAGGTGACCAAACAAGCCAACAAAGCTGCTGAAGCCAACCACTGTGCCTATGCATATGGATCTAACTGACTGGCTTAATCTGCACCCTAACTCTGGATTGACCTGGAGAAAACCACATACTTATCTGAAGCTGAGTGAATCAATGCAAGGGAACATCAGTACCTTAACCAAGCTATTGCACAGCAAGCTACCCTCATGAAAGGCATGAAGGTCTATCACTCTATCAGAGAGCTCAGCAAAGGGACTGACTCTCAGGTATGAGTGTCTGCAGTAAAACAAGCACCAACACCTCATTTGCCTAAGGTTTCCAGGGCAAAGATTGGATTATAACACACAAACCACACTGCATTGATATACTTTGCCTGCTTTATTGATTTGGTGCTATAAACAAAATTTGGATTTGTTGGAGCATGTCACTGCTCTTACACGGTCCCTGCACTTGGATTTTGTTTCTATGGAAATTACACAAGGAGGACAGCAAGTTGCAAGCCTATGCTCAGGTCTTGAGCTTCATGCAGAGCATGAATTTCCGAAGTCCAGAGAAGGAAGAACACTCTTCCCCATTTCTCTCATGACATCTTGTTGGAATCGGGAAACTCATTTCAGTCTTTGACCCCTAATTTATGATGGGGAGATCTGGTCGAAGAATGATTTTGATAAGAACCTTGCTCTGGAAGAGTCCAGCTTTATTGCACTCAAGGGCAAAGACCTTAGTTTTGGACAAGAACCAAGGAAATGTCACTTCAGAGCTTGCTTTCTTTTCTCAGATGTTGGAAAACAACAGCATTTTTTACTACTGCTGAAGTCAAAGTCCCATAAGAGTAGCCAGGATCAATGCTTATTGACATGGTGATATGTAAGTTCAGAGATCCCACAGAGAGTAAAGATGAGAAGAGTCAAACCCTGAAGTCCCAGAAGCCAGGAAAATGGTGAAACAGCTTTACAAACAAACATGTAAGCACACGGCCCATAACAGGTGTCACTTTCCTGGGACACATTAAACAACTATTTTCTAAGCAATGCTTGGAGAAGAAGTTTCCAACTCCTAGGCTGGAAACAGCTGAGAACTGCCAAATGCCAATAACAAACTAGGGCATCTTGGAACACCATTGCCCAAAACTTACAGATCCAACTCAGTTGCAACCTCAGTGTGGCATCAGCTGTTGCCACAGAGTATGGACATCAAGCACATCAGGACTCAGAATGAGCAACTTGTTGAGATGTCTGCAGGCAAAGTGATAACTACAAGTGGAACAGCCCCCGCTTCAACTGGGATACTATTACTTGCCTTCAAAATTCCTTGAAACTTCTAATGTATCCAACCACAAGTTCAAAGCTAAGACTACACCAAGAAACTGAAATGCAACTTGTTCTATGTTTAAAATATAGTGGAAGATGACAAACACTTATAGATAGCTCAGTTTAGGCTTTTTTCACACTAAATGCAAATTAATAATACTGGAGATTTTTTTAAAAAGAGCAGCAAATCATATGTAAGTAGTTCAAGTGAAACACTTCCCCTACACTTTGAGTATTAATTCACTAGCTGACTTTCAAAATTTAGCCTCTAGGCCAAAAACTATCAACCACTTCTTCATTCAAGCTACAAGGCAACAAAAAAAAATAATGAAGAATTTATGTAAATAAACTCTGTCCAACCTCCAGTCACAGCACAGTCCTCCAAGTTCCAAATTCAAATTCTACACACCTTCCTCACACACGGCACTTCTCTCTCCACACCTGTGTGCATGTGGTGAGGTAGATAAAATTTTATAGGAAGATTATAAAACCTTTACATTTTGTCTTAGTGAAAGTAACAGTGAAGTTTGCTGCAAAGGTCCAGTGAGCAGAGCATTCTTCCTCCTCATCACTCTGGGACTGATGATGATGACACAAACTTCTCAATTCCTTAACCCTTATCACTGCCCCCAGTTTCCCTTCATATACATACCTCTAATTATTCTTCAGTGGAAAACTGATCAAGGGGACAATCTATGCAGAGAAGGGCAGCTTGATAAGAGAAAGGGATTAGATCAAGCTAATAACACAACTAGAGAGCAAGATACCAGCCTCTCTGATACAGAAATAGGAAGAAAAAAAAGAGATAAAGAATTTTTTTCACCTGATTCTTGCCTTTATACACATTACTTTCAAAATCTCTGGGAAAGGAAAGGAAGCTTGGGAATAATGCCAACATCAGTAGGAATGCTGTTAAGTACAGCCTGAGAGACCAGACCACATACATGGGACTCCACATGTAGCAGCCAGGCTGGAAAGTCTCTATGCAACACTGACAGATAGATTTCCAAGGACTTTATTTCACCTTAGCATCACCGCCTGCAGGAGTTTCACTCTGCCCAGGCAGCTTCATTATAACTCTACCTTGCCAGGGAAATCAGCCCTTTTTTTTGCAAGAACAAAATCTGACTCATGCAACCACCTTCCAGCCTTTCCCAGCAGCAGAAAGGCTGTGAAAGATGCAAGTCTGAAGCGAGGAACAGATACAGGTCCAGACCCCTGTAGAGACTGGGCACCTCCATGGCCAGTCCATGCAAATACTTTTGTAAATGGTCATAAGCCCATGGGAGAACCATGCATTAGCTGTCATTTTTACATTTTAACAACCAAATGCAATAGGACAGTGCAGAATGAAAGGGTTAGATTTGATGTTTTCTCACAGACATAAATCCCCAGATGCAGTCCTGAAACAGAGGCTAGGGTTTGTGTTTTTTTTCCTCACTGACATTTATGCTAGAAAAGTATCCAGGAGAGACAAAACATAGTAGTGAGATTCCTGTTTCAAGTCTGGCCCTGTGTAGACAGAGGTCAGCCAGTAGCTTAGGGGAAGCACCTGGTTTCCCCGTAAACGTCGTTTTTCTCTTACCTCCTGCTCAGCAATCAGTAGTGACAACCCACTTAGGTCTCCTGGGCTTTTCTATAGGTACAGATTTCAGTCATGCAGCTACTACAGGGCATCTTGTATCCACTAGATAACCATCCAGATTCTCTAAAGATTTAACATGTAAGGGCAGATGACACAAATGAAAGGAGACTAGGATGAGTACTAAAAATTTTCCCCACCCAATCCTTTGTCACCCCATGATAATTATGCAATTCAGATAAGCAAAGGATTTATGATATTGTAACAGAAGAGATTTAAAGGTCCTAATTTTTTTTATTCCAATCTCTCAGAAGTAAAAAATGAGAAATCAAAAAGCTAAAGTTATTTTAAGAAGTCATAAGTTATTGTACTCTACTGCCCAGTACAATGAACTATTCTCAGTTCATGTCAGTTGTTAATAAGACTTTAACATAATACAGCAACTCAGCATGATTAAAATACACCACAAAGGACATTCACCTCCAAAAATAGAAAAATAGTTATTAAAGAAATTGGACAAAGTCAATCTGAATATAGATAGAGGGAAAGGAAGAGAAGCAAAATAGATTAAGTAGGGCAAATCATATTGGATGCCAGGAATGAGTGCATTATTTCAAGTTCATAAAACATTTTTAATAAATGTATAACTAAAGCATGCAATAGCATATTAATCCAGTCAGAGTACCCAGCACCAATCACTTATTTTAAACCATAAATATCAGACATTCCAGCTCTCTTTTTGCTGATCCTCACAATAGGTTCAGTCATGCAAGGTACTGAGAACTCTGGCATTAACAAATAAAGGCTCCCAGTATGCATTAGAGATAGGAGTAGCCTTGCCCAGGGATTTTAGCCTGGGCAAAAAACCTTCCCTGCTGCTTTACGGGGATAATTCACACCAGCTCTTAACTCACACTATAAACATCCAGTTCATTAAAAGAGCAACCAAGACCATTTTCCCTGAAGTTAAGCAGATGTTCAAATGCTCTGCTGGTTCAGTGCCAGAGCACCCAGCACTTAGGACATTCATGTGTGATATAAATGCACTATCCCACCTATTAATTGTGATTGCTATCATAGTACACGCAGGTAAGTGCAGTGCGGGTATTTAATGCAAAGATTGATGGGAGCACAATTACACACTGTTCAAGTTTAAATTCAGTTCCTTGCTGATTGTCCTGATTTGAGCCAGGACAAAGTCAATTTTCTTTTTACTGATTTTTTTTTTTTCTTCAGTGAGCTCTCTCAACTAGCAGGTTCAAACCAGGACACTGACCCAAGAGACTAATGCCTTGCTTGAGAGAACCAAGTGTTAAAAAAAATTTTTAAGAAAACAATTCACCTTTTCTTCAAGACAGATGTGCTGCAGATTTTAACTGATTTAACTGATGCAGATTTTAACTGCTGCAGATTTAACTGATTTTAACTGATAACTAAGGAATGCCTGTGTTAATACCACTTGGACAAGATAATACAAGATTTTCTTTCAAAGACAAATAAGAGAAGTTTTGTTGTTTCATGAGATTTTTCAGAACCTCCTTCTTGTGGTATTTCAACATGCCACATGACCAAATCTTTACTAGCCAAGGAACACCAGTCTAGGTTCACAATATTCCTAGTATTCTATGAATACTATGATAATAGCATCCTATGCTAAAAGAATCCTATGATTCTGTAGAGGAATATAAGTCATTATTTAAAACATCATAGAGAATAAAACCCTAAGCCTTTCATTAATCAAAAAAAGGGATGGGGGAAGGAATATTAATATAAGCTGTGCTGATACATTGGTACTTGCTGAGATGTGCTACTCGTACCACCAATGAAGACCCCAAAAACTCACAAAAACAACAAACCCAGAGGGGGATGTGTTGAATCAATACCTAGAAGCATAGAGGTGATCACTGCAGAGGGCAAGTATGAATTTTCCTCATTCAGACTGTAAAGTTCCCTGCACTGTCTAAAATATGAGGGGTTAGGGGTGGTGGGTGCTGCCAATTAAGCGTATAACTAAAATAAGCAACTAAAAATATGCAGAAATAACTAAAAGTACTCCATACCCAATGTCTAGAAAGTTGTTCTGGGTTTAACACTGCTCTAAGATTTCAGAGGAAATGATGGAACACACACTTCTCCTTGGAAAACATCTGTGCAAATCCCCAACCTATTAAGAAAATTACAAGTTGGGTTTTTTTCTTCTTTGGAATTCATGTACCAAAAGATGTGCTGAGTGTCTAAAACTATCTGGGCTTATCCTGTTTTAAATAAACCTTATTCAAATTACAGCTGTGAATATTTCCATGAAATGTACATTTCTTTTATGGCTTCCTTCCTGAAACCAAGTCACTTGAATCTCAAGTTTAGAATGAGGATTGTTTGGCTCATAGTGATTAAAACCAGCAAGAACAGTGAAAGTATTTGAATGCCAAGCCTATGCAATTTTATTTCAAAATCCTTAGGTGTCCAAGTCAGAGAGATTTAATTTTCATGGATGCTGAGCAGTGACTTACTGGCTTTCGCTGTGCACCAGTGCTAGGACAGCTTAGCTCTGGTGGGGGTGAGAGAAGCTGGGAGGAGGTTAATTAAAACTTCACCAATGCAGATACCTCAACAAATACTCACTCATTTCCTCCTACCAGCAACATTCTCAGATATATGATGAGATAAAAACAGTATTTTGTACAACTTCAGACTCCAGTGAGAGTCTAACCTCTGTGAGGTTGCCAGGGTGAGACCACAGACACTGAGGTGCCAAGTATTTCAGTAACTTGCCTACCTATTCTGAAACGTTCCTCTTACAGGAGACAGGAACACACTTCACTAAACCTACAGACGTACAGCTGCTATAACAGCAAAGGGTACGACAAAAAAACAGTCCAGACAGCACACACTTGCACCTCTATTTTAGCATCCAAAAGAAAGGTTAAGCTTTGGCAAAACGTTATTGAATCCTGTAAATACTACTTTACTTCAATAGCGTGAAACTATTTTTCTCTTCCCAACTGATATGGATCTATTGAGACTATTGAACGGATTGAAGTCCAGCAATATAAACTGAGGAAACAGAATTGCTGGAGGTGCCAATAGGTCCATCAGAATCTTGTGGCCTTTGCAGAGTAAAATGATCTGGACTTAGGTCAGTGAGCATGTTCCTATTTGAGGAACTATCTTGAAAGGGCATGTGCTAGTGGAAAATTGAACCACCTCCAGCTCAGTGTATTTCTTGAATAAAATGACCTAGCTATAGTATTTATAATTTGTGTACTAGGACTTGATCCGAAGTCCATTCAAGTCATCAGAAAGGCTCTAACTGATCTGAGTGAACTTCAGATTAGGTTGTAATTGGTTTTATTCAGTTTTATTTTCCTTCCAGAGCAACCAACAGCATCTTTATCCACCAAATACGTACCTCTACCATTACTCTAATCTTTATTTAAAAACAGAATCCCGCTGCTTCAACATTAGAGGTTGGAAACAGATTTGTTCATTTCTGTGTGTAACATGGCAACCATCTTTGCAATTACCAGCTGACTGAAATTTCACAAAAAGTAGGAGGTTAATTAAGATCTTTTCATGTGAAAATTCTTCCTATTTGATCTTAGAGAAAACATTTTTTTTTATGTTATGCATCTCCAGGCTTAGACATTAACAAAGGAGGTAGGTAAGGTGGTTCAGTAACTAACAAGGGCATCAAAAGGAATGCATAAATGTTTGCAGATTAAAGAACACCATGTTCCCAACAACTACTTAAAGTGCTTCACCTTTCAGGAGACCTCTGATAAGGACACAGAGTCTACTAAATGGGCCAGATGAGCTCAGCCCACCATCAAGACCACACACAGGTTGAATAGATTGGCTGGCCAACTGATGGTTCAATCAGCACAGCAAGAAGGAACACGGAAATGGCTTCTTTCCTGCCTCAGAAAATATCTGCACCTTAGTGGAGCAAGGTTGCCACAGTGTAAAGAGAAAAGCAGCTTAGTCAAAAAAGCAGAAGATACAAGGGAAAAGAAAGGAAAGGAAGATTAATGCTTCCTGCTGTTACCTGTAGAGCAGCAGGCTATATCCACTGCCCTTTACCTGCATCTCCTGCAGAACAACAGACTATGCAGAAAGAAACACTATCCTGGTCAGCCTAGTGTCAGAAAAATTCCTGGAAAGCCAGTTCTGAAATCATCACAAAGGAGTCAATCCCTAAGCGCTGTAATTACAAACCTTTGTCTGTAGCAAGAGGCTTTTTAAAATTAGTTACCAGAGCTTTTCATTGAACTTGGTAACAGTCTCTCAGACTGGCCCAAAAAGCCCCAACAGATGCATTCACCTGCCATGTCTGCATACACAGGCATACAGCCCTTGCTCACAGGAGTGGTCATGTGAAAGAAAAGTTAATGCATTCTTACAGACCAATAGATATTGTTTAAGAAGAATTCAGATTTGGGGACTGATTAAGTTGCTAGCATGAAAGACAAAAACAATATGAGGTAAAAAACATTCAATTCTGTGTATGTATTTCCCCCTATTTTATTTCATTGCTTTCTTGTGATATGGGACATTTTAGGATGTCCCCTCTGCGCAAAAAGAAAAATTTCCCTCAAAAGATTTGCATTTTCAGCAATATAAATATATATATATATATGTGTAGAAATAAAATATTCTTACCTCCTAGCAAGAGATACAACTGATGCAAATATAAGAGAAAAACTGAGATCTTGACTACTGGCATTGTCACTAAATGAGAGTTTCAGATCCACTCCCCCTGCCTGAATACCACAGTAGAAAAAAAGTTTATTTTTTTAATGCAGGCTTACATGCTCTCTGGCTATCAGAATACAAACACAAAAGCAGATGCAGTGTTAATTTAATTCTGTAGCAAGTTTTCACTGGTGCAGGGCCAACAAAGACAGTCTAAGAATATCAAATTAAAGCCATCCATCATGCTTGTTGCACCACATTGTCCAAATGGCTTAACCAATATCAATAAGGATTTAACTGTCACCAGGAACAGGAAGCACTGGTATTGTAGGCCCAAAATGAGAGTAGATTTGAGTAAATTGAATTATTATTAGAGGGGGGACATTAACACAAGCTTCAGCTCAGCAAATTTAAAGCCTGTAATCAACCTTCAACAGGTGATCAACAGCCATTTGTCACTGAAAATATTGATGCTTTGTTGGATTATAGAAGAATACTAAAAAGCCCCTAACTTTATTAACATGAAATTACTAAGCATATCAAGTCTAATTAAGGATAGCAGCTACCCTGGCTACATGCTTGCTTTGATATTTAATCTGCAAGCCCTCAACATCCCCAGATAGGGATGGTATGATATACCTGCCCTTTGTGGAAAGCTGAAAGTGTCACAGCCCTGAAGCCTGCAATCTGTACCTTCTGAGTATCTCCATTTTTAGAAATACAGTTTTTAAAGGAAGTTTTGTAGATAGGTAATATTAAGAGTAATTAACATCACAAAAAATTATAACAGTAAAATACTTGAAGCCACTTATGGAAAACAGTATGGGCTGTGTGAAAGAAATTACAAAAGCCTGCACTGAACTGCAGACTTGTCATTACAGCAACTGGTGATGCTTCATGTTAGAGACTTCTCCCATTGAAAGACCACATGTCAACCCCAGCATATAAGGAGGTCCCTAAGCATCTTTGAAAATCTCCTGCTAGTTTAACAGCCTGTGAGTGAAGAAAGTCGAGACAGGCTTTCTGGCACCCTGTACGACAGTCTGACCTGCGGTGACAAGTGTGGAGGACATGGTGCAGGGAATGGCAGTGAAAAGAGAAGCTTCAGACCCAAGGACATCCTCTGGGGCAGAGACATCTTCTGAGGAAGACTTTTAAAGAAAAAGAAAGCGGAGAAAGGGGCGGGGGGGGGGGAAAGGAGCATTCATTACTGCCCTGCTGCTCGTTCGTCACGGGGCTGCAAGGGCCTGTGACGGGAGCTGAGGGGCTGCCCTGCCCTGGTGGTGACCAGTTCCAGCCGGATGGAGGCTGGTGGCACTCCAGGGAAAGCACAGGGAAGGAAGGGTAAAACATTGCTAGGCAGTGAGGGGAAAGTGTGAGGAACAGCCCCGGGACACCAAGGGCTAGGAAGGAGGAGGGAGGACGTGCTCCAGGCCCCCAGCTGAAACTCCCCTGTGGCTGTGGAGAGAGCCTGGCAGAGCTGATTTTCCTGCCTGCAGCCATGGAGGGCCCATGGGGAACCTGTGAGGAAGAGGTGGCAGGGAGGAGCTGTTATGGACTGACCACAGCCTCCATGTCCTGCCCTGGGGATGAGGCCGGGGGCTGGGGGAGATGAAGGGGTGGAGAGTGAAGGATTGACATCAAGCCCAGGATGAACTGGGGCGGGAAGGCACTAACTTTTTTTTAATCTTTGTTTCTGCCATCCTACTCTAATTTTGACTGGAAATAAATTAATTTGCCCCAAGTGAAGCTATTTCATCCATGACAGTAATTGATAAACTATCTCCCTGCCTTCATCTCGACCTAAGAGTTTTTTCACTTTATGTGGTTCCTCATCCTGCTGGGGGCTGGAGGGGAGTGAGAGTGCAGCAGGGTGGGCATCTGGAAGCCAGACACAGCCAACCCACCACAACTATCTAGTAAAAATGCCCATGCCTATTGCTTGAGGATGGAGAATCTGAAACAGAGAGAACTGGGATGAAGGAAGCACATGTTCTGATTATTCGCCATCATCCAGAGAGAGACTTCAGAAACTATTTTAAAAGGTTTGCTAAAATGAAACTACAACTTCAGAAACGGTACCAAACCACTCACACAAGCAACTGGGATCTTTTGTTTTGAAAAAACAACCCACACTGTATACAGACAGCAGTCTGAAGTTCACACGGAATTCTTCAGTATTTGCCACTGGACAAAAAGTAAGTTATGTATGTATGTATTTATCAAGCACTAAAATATCTAGGAAGTATTACCCCAGTGCACATAAACAATGCAAAGCAAACACCATTCACAATTTAAAGTTCAATTTAAGTTTCACTTATATTTGGAACTGGCTGAGTTATAGCACTGCACAAATCATGATTGTAACAGTGATTGCAAAAGTAATATTTCATCAGATAATTCTACCATCTTCACAAGGAAGAAGAAGAATTACAAAAAATCTATTTTCCTCTCATTTCAGAATATGTAAGGATCACTAACTGCTATAACTGCCATAGTGCTTTTGGTAATTTATACAACAATTTCTCAGTTTTTTGTGGTGGACTGTCACATATAAGACAGTGTGCAAATGAAGAACATGAAAAATAATTCAAGCAACACTTCTGAGAACAAAACTGTTGTAAAAAAACCCACACATTTCTTGGAAAGAAGCATGAAAATACAGACAAAAACCCATAGGTGGTTGCTACAGAAACAGCCAGAGTGTATCACAGTATCATCCACAGTTATTCATACAGATCACTTAACTGAGACAGCAAATTAAATAGACCCCCTCCTCCCCAAGAGAACAAAAATGATACATTGCAGTAAGACAAAATCTTTGTGTACTGCCAACAATGCATTAGTTCCTCTTTTAAATGAGAAAACAATTATAGACTTGGCCAAGAAGTAAACTTTTTTCCCCTCTGTGGACACTAATACTGCAAATCCTGGAAGTATTATTTCATTTTCATAAATGCTTGTCAGTAGACGGCTGAAAGACAACAGTAAGGCTGATTTAGAAATACTTGAAATATAAAAAGTGTAGCTAAAACACATTTTACACTTTTGAAAATATCTTAGGTACAAGCAATAATTCTAACATCTTTCAGAGACATCCCTCTAACTGCAAATAAACAGAAAATCAGTATAAACATTTGCTTCAGACTGCTCAGTTCATATTGTTGATGGTGTAATGAATTGTGGTACAGATAAACCATTAATTTGAAAGCTGAGAAACATTTTCTGTCATTTTTTTCCTCATCTGCAAAAATAAGTTCACAATTAGAGAACATATCTCATTTTATCAGTCTTGAATACATTGGAAGTTGAGGCATACCCCCAAAGGATGATTATTTGTATATCCATCATATTATTTCTATACCCTACAGTAAAAACAGGTTTCTCAGTGATAGGAATTATAACATTACAAAAAACAACTATGGACAGAACTCTTCTATGATTATTTATATTATAGTGATTACTTTTACTTTCATTCATAATATCATTCAGTGACTTCCTCCTAATGAAAAAAGTGTTGACTTCTCAAAAATTGTAAGCACTCCTGAGAAGCTGCAGCTTGCAGCAACTACAGAAGAATCGTTTGAATGAGGATTATTGTGTAGAACCACAAATGTGCTCCTGAAGTCTTGCTTTAGAAAAAGGTCCCATGCTCCACCTTCAAATTCCAGTTCTCAATCTTAAGATCTATAGAATTTATTGTAGTCCACCTTAAGCACAAGAAGAAAAGCTTTTCCTCTGTATTCAGCTAGAAGAACCTTCTTTAAGGAACAACTCTGATTATAGTTCATTCCAGTTGTACCTACACAGAACTCTACAAGTTGATTAAAAAAGCAAAGACAAGCCATATGAAAATATATTGTTCAGTAATTCTTTAAATAGTAAGTTTAAATTTATTGCAGTTGAATACAAAGGTACACATGAGGAAAATATAAAATATACTAATTGGAATAGTTTCCCTAAAATGCCTCACAAAATATGATACTATCCCTTACTTTCCATGTGGTTGATCTCTTCCTCACCCTACCCAAGAAAAACTATCAGTTTATTCATGATAATACGTAGCATTCCATGGAAATAAGACTTAAGCTCTATACAAACATGATATTGATCATCTTTTTGGTCAGCATTAATAAACCCCTTAGTAATAAACCCATTAAAAGCTTCAGGCTTTTCTGTGTCACAGAGCCAGGTCACAATCTGACACAGGACATGAAAGAAACCCTAGTGACAGTCTTACTTATTTCAGCAGTACTAGACACTGGATGCCTATTCCCTCTCTTTGCAAGGCTCAGACCTGAACAGAACAGAGGCGAAACCCCTTCCTTAGCACTCGTGGTTCCAGTAAAAATTGAAGTGGATAAACCCTTGCAGTAGACAGAATCAGCACGCTCTTAGAGCTAATTTAAACATGTAAATTTAACCAGACATCAGGGATTTCATTTGCCACAAACTTTGGCTAGAGCTCAAGCTATATTAACAGTCCTGCTGCCCCAAATTAGAGCCTCCATAAGCCTTCTCAGGAGCTAAGCTGTCACCTGCCTTGCTCCACGACTGGATAGATGATGCAGAGCAGATGAAAACAGATACACTAGCATTTCCTCTTTCTGCAGTACCATATTTTCTTCAAGGACTCTCCTGTCGCTTTTCCCTTGGCAATCAGTCTGTGTGTTCATTTTTTTCAGTTTTCCAGACCAGCCCCTCCCACAGGCAAGCAGTGTTTCACCAGAAACGACAAGCACACAAAAACAGTGTCTGTTCCCTGGTTCTCTGAGCAAGCTGATACTGAGAAGGGGCAGTGGTAAAGGATGTTCAGAGCTTTCTCATAAAGGAGGAGATAAGAGAACAGTATATAAAGAACAAAAAACAACTCGCAAGGGAACTTTTACCACATGCTAATCATCCCTCTGAGATTTAACAGAGCAGAAACTGTAGCCAGATTCCTTTAGTGTCTTCAAAATGTGATTATCCTTGGGAAACACCATTACCTGAAATTGCTTAAAATATTCTTTTCTTTCCTGAGATTTCAGAGAAAGTAATAATAATGTGTTTGCACTAATAGGAAAGAAAAAAAAAAGGCAATGTGGTCTGGAGAGATACTTGACCAAACAACAGTCAGAAATGAGCTGTGCAGTTCTGAAAGCAAATCCTATATTGAATAGAGCTTATTTATTGGCCTCACTGTGTGTGAGCATTAATTATCTTCAAAAGTGAAGTGATGTCACAGTTATGCACAGCAAGACCTTTTTCCCCAAAAGTAGCAAGTGGATGATACCTGATACAAAAGTGTGAAAGCTTTGCTCAGAATTATGATCATCATCTCGGGGGGTTAGCTCATTCTATCCACTGCTACAGAGAGATAAGGCTACTGTTAAGACAGGGTATGATGTGTATTTGTGCTGAGGATTTACATGATCATCTGAACGGAGTTAGTGCCTGGCTTCCCTGTTCTTCTGTTTATAATATTCTTGCCAGATTTAACACCAATGATCAATAAAAAAAATATTACTAAATATCTCGCTGAAAAACATAGACAGCAACTACTATGAGCAAAATGAAGTTATAACTGCAATAGAGAAAAGCAGAATATTAACTGACCCAACATTACCCTTCCTTTCAACCACTAGGCAGTGACCCAGAATAAAATTATGAAAATATATGTTATCTGTTCAGTGAGGAGCAGACTGCAAAAAGAAAATCCTCCTTTAGATAGCACACCCTCCCAGTAAAGGAGAGACTGAGTGATGGTAAACACTTCCAAACTTTATGGTTCCTTTCCCTAGAAGGAGACACATTTCAGGTGTCTATAGTAACTTGTAACTTGAGACCAGAAGTGGTTTTGATCAGGCAAGATCTGGAAGAACACCACATCTTGTCTAACCTCCATTTTAGGGGAAAACCTGAATGTTCAATTCCTCCACCCCTCCTGCAAGACCTCTGGTTTCCATGAAGAGGGAACCTGAACTGCATAGCTTGAAAGCAAGCTCAATTTTGCTCCCTTACAGGTCTGCAAACTTGATACTAGAGAAGCCATGGCCCCAACCCAGAAGTGGCAGACACCAGACATGGTTCACATGTACTCCTGGTGATCATACATCTTCATCTCTCACCAGAATAACACTCCACTCCAACACCCAGCACTCAAATACATCAGTTTCCATCTACATCTTGTTCCTTCACAACAGAAGTTAGCAGGTAAACAAAGTTTATCCCACATAAATGAATTCAGCTTTACTCAAAGCTCAGAGACAGCTCCCAGACCAAGTGCCAGCTGTCCAGTAGGCAAGATGCTTATTTCCCTTCATTGCATTGCCCAAGTGTTCAGAGCAAAACATAGCAGCAACCTCTTTTACTAATCACCTTTTAAGAGTTCTCAATTATATAAAAAAAAACCAAGAGTGCTTTAAAATTGTTTAACCCATTATAATCCCAGCAGGAGAAACTCAATAGCTAATAGAAGTAGTTATTTCAAAAGATGCTGTCCCAGTATGGTTCCTACAGAAGCTGCTCTTCTCAGAAATCTTAAACTCAAACACTTGATAGAAAACATTATATTTGACAGAGACCATTTGAATCCACCTTCTGAATAAAAAAATAAATGTATCTGTGAAGCAGGGTCTTGAACATCACACACATAAAACGCTTTGCACCCCGTGCGTTTTGAAGACGACTTGCACACTTTTTTAGACTCTGGGGATATAAGCAGAAGGGCTGAGGCTACAGCCAGAATTTGAGCAGTTGCTGAGGAGGCTTTGAGGAGGCTGCTCAGCACCACTACATCTCAGCTCTGTTCCAGTCCTGCCACCATCTCCCCAGCCACCTCCACCGATAAAGAAGTGTGCAAGAGAGGTCCTGCTGCAGAACCATGGGAGAAAACCTCCTTCTGTCAAGTCAAGGATTTCTAGAAGATATCTCATTGTCAGGAGACAAATTCCTTCCAAGTCACAGTACAGTAGCCTTCTCTGCTGCCGCTACTAACACAGTCATTAATTCTGGTAGCACTACTGTTAGTGTTGCACAACTCAAAGAGGTTTCAGATTTTATTGTTCATGAGGCAGGCAGTGACATTTTGAGGGGAACAGCTCTGCTCTGCTATTTCTTTCCTGGCCACCTAACTTTGAAGACTGCTTCTATCAAAGAAGACTCTTCCTTATTAATTGCCAATTACGTGACTGTACCAGCACTAACTAAAACCAAGCTGGGACAAAAGAGGTTTTATATTTGTGGCTAAAGAGTCCCTCAGAGAGAGGTGTTAAAAATCAAAGCAAGCACTACCAAAATACTCTCTTATCCCAGTGAGAACAGGGATTTTACACTACAGAGGGACTTCAGTAGCAGCCAAGGGACAGTGGAACATTTTTTCTTCCTAAAGGAGAAATACAAATTAGGCAAGGTGAAAAATGCCTGGCTGTGACAATTATGGGGCAAGCTTGGGAAGAGTATGACTGGGCCAAAAGGGTCTTGCCTCAAAATCTCTGGATAGATACCATGACAAGTATGCCATATCTCCAGTATTAGACGCTTTAGTTTGATGATCCTGCCACCAGAGGTAACTGACAGAAAAACTGGCTATGCTAGGGAGCAGGCCAGTGTAAGAAGGACTGTCTAGTTTCTCTGCTGCACAAGCACCACAGCACATCAATTGTTCTGCTTCTGAATGCGTAGGTACACAGAGGAGACAGCCCAAAGCCCTACTCAGGGCTTTCTTTTCCCATTTTCCATATAGGTACTAAATAAATGCAAAAGCACTTGGTAAAGCAGCCAGTGCACACATCACACAGCACCTCAACTGATTTCTGAAAAATGAGATTCCGTGATAGTCATTTATTTTACCAGAAAAAGCTTCACTGTCCTCTCCTGCCAGCAGCACACACAAGTCTTGTTGTAACAGGCTTCTAATATCATACATTGAACCCTGTAATTCTTGCCAAGCAGCAGCAGCAGCTTTGCCTGTGCAAAGCATGCCAGGCAGCCCCCCGTGCTGCCCACTGTGACACAGCCCGTTAGGACGTGCCTGCAGGATGGAGCCGCGCGCCACAACCGACAGATTAGAGTGACTTTGCACTGCCTGCTGGGGCAGGCATTTCTGCTACATGGAAGTTAAACTGTGTGCAATGTGTCAGCAGCTGCAGAAGGTGAGTTTAAGGAAACCTCTGCCCAAGTTGCTTGGCTGTTACTGGCTTTGAAGAGAGGACTCCTTGCTTGATGTTTCAAAGCACAGAGCTAGACAGGCACAGGAGGTCCATTAGGTCCACTCCAAAGACATAACCTTAGAAACCTGTGGGGCAGGGCCAGCTAAACACTTTGCTGAATGCTTGTGCTGCATTAGCTAACTACAAGTGGATTTAATGATGTATAAAAAAGCTGAAAGGCTTAAATCAGGCTGATTTTTTAACAAGCACACCACCATTAAAGGGCTTTGTTAGCACTTTTACCTAAGCAGTGCAACTATGACATTAAAAAGTCCACATCAGGCTTTTTCTTTGAAAATCTAACCCTTATGTTTGGCTAATCTCTATGCATTTGAATCCCTGTTATTTGATGTGGTGGTTGTTACCACTAGAAATGTTTGCTTCAACCAGACAGAAAACAATTTCAAAAATAAATATAGTGTCCAGCCAATGAAGAATCTGGCTGTCCTCGTGGCAGTTCAACTTATGCTGTCACCCATTGGGCTCCACTGGTGATCACTGCAACTGAAGGATTTGGTAAGAAGCACTGGAGGATCCATAGAAGCAACTCAACAGTAACTTTAGCTTTATGTGTGATAGGGAGAATAGCTGATACTTGCCAGCCTGCCTGTTCATATATTCAAGGAATCCTACTGCTTTCCAGAGAGGGCAAATCTGTATGCTACAGCTATGGTAATTCATCATAGTCAGTATTTCACACAGGCTAGAATGAGACAGTAAAGGCAGGAGTCCCTGCTTTCAAGGTTGCAAAATTATGAACTTCATTATGCTTCCAATTGACAGCAGAGATTTTGCAGACAACCTGCTCCCACACCTTCAGAATACATTGATTCATCCACAAACAAAACTCACTATAGAAGACCTCCTCTTTGTCTCTCTTGCCTGTCTCTACCCTTGTCCAAATCACCATCAATGCAGGCCTACACAGCAAAGGATTTATAATTTAGTTTAGGAACATAGAGCTGAGGAATCTTTTGTTTTTCACCAAAATATGAATTATGAAGCCTTCTCTCCTGGCTTTGCACTTGATCCAGACAGTGGAAGTAAGCAGTGAAAGAGACTTCTGCATAAATGCAGAGTGACATGGTATTTTACAGTAGTACAATCTAAAGAGATCTCACCAACATCACTCAGCGGTACTAAAAAAAAAAAAAAAAAAACACTTCACCAACCTCCCCCCACAAATAACCCACAGCAAAGTAAAAGAGCAACTTGGGAGAGCCAAACTGGGCATTTATACTGATGAGAAAGAATGTGCATAAATTCCCAACTTTTATTAGCAACTGTGTCAGAATGTGACATATTAGATATTTTCATATTCTTGACACATGCGAGAGGATCCTGTCAAACTGCTGTATTATTTCAATAGTGTCCAGAATGGGACCTTACAGATGGCATAGCAATTTTTTTTTTCCCTGTTATCTCTTTAACAAACCCTATTTGGAAATCTGTTAGCAAGACTGTCAGCTGCTCTATCAATATGCCATCTTTGCAGTACACACCACTTAGGCTAGCTGAAAACCTGGCATTTGCATTGCTAAGGTTGGTAATTCTATGCATTAGTAAGATCCCTTGTCTTCCCATTATAAGAGCCTGTTTTCTCTTTACCCCAACAGTTAGTCAATGTACACAATGCTGAGTATTTCTATAACAGATTTCTCTGATTTATGTACGTACAAACTTTAGGCAAAATAATTCAGCCATTCTTAACAGCATAGTAAAGAAAGCACTCGTAGATTTTCTTCCATGACCCGCAGTCAGAGCTTTGAGATCTGTCTCTGTAGTTTTCTCTATAAGCTCTTCCAAAATTATCAAAAGAATAAAAGTGGGGATACCTCAGTTACACAGAGAAAAACTCAAAAAGGCTACAGAAAACAGAATGGAAATGAGTTGTATACTTTACTCTCTCATCCACGACATGAACAAAGTAGATAACTACATCAGCCTAAGCACGGATGCAGGTAACTCCGTGACAGAGTAGAAGCAGACTCTGTGCCTAGTCCCACCTGGTCCCTCAAGAGATTTTCCACTGACCCAAATGGCCCAACTGGCAGATTTTCTTGGAATATCAGTCTCTCTGCAAGAGATGCTGGGACCCTCCAATGCCTTACCTATGCATTGTTGAACCTTCTTTTAATGAGCAGACTCATTAGTTCTCTAGGAAAGGAGTAATTTCCCCCTCTCTATCAGGAGCTCCATTTAACCCAGTCTTTTTAAAGGAAAACACTACAATGTGACCAAAAGGCCAAATACTGTCTACTGCACCATCCACTTCTTAACAGCTGAAGTTTCTTTTCCAAGCCCTGGCGATGCTGAACATTTGAAATTCAACAAACATACAATCAGGTGAGATATTCCCTATATTATCCTCATTAAAGTCTATCCAAGTTGGCCAGACTATTAATTTTTAAGAACTATATATAGAACATTCAACAAAAGCACTCTATTTTAGTCTTTAAAATACTGCATAATCTCATTCTCACTGAACATGCTCCACCTTTTCCTACAACATAACTGTGATGCAATGCAGCTGTACAGAACTATGACAAATGTACCAGCCCTGACGTTCATCTGAGAGAGCAGTGGAGAGGTCCATGCTAAATTAGATTCAAGAGAATAGGAAGAGAAAAGACCTTCTTATAACTAAGGCAACTGAATGATGCTATCAGAGAATGGCAAGGATACAGACATAAGTACTCAGTTTACAGAAACTATTCTTAAACAGTTTGAGTGCAATATTGGCACTAAAGAATCAGATGGTAAAGGTCTTAAATTGAACACCCCAGCTGGCAGAAGACTTTTGACCTTTATCTCTGCTTTAGCTTCCCCGAGTTGCTGTCACTGCTTCATCTCACAGGCTTGTTGTGAAGATAAAGTCATCATTAGTGCTTGTGAAGCTCTCAGGCACTGGGGTGGTGACTGCTGTTAAAAAGCCCATGAAGAGATTGAGATTTTCTTTTCAGAGCAGAGAGTGAATAGTCTGCCATAAATAAAGCATGGGACCACACACTGAACAATGGGGATCACATAATACTGAATAGCTGCTCACTTAGTGGGTTCTATTCATCCTGCTCGCTGAATGAGGCTGGAGGAAAAAAAAATAGTATATGCTCATGTAATTAAAGACTGTATCATAATGCATACACACAAGAGGCCTGAATTAGGGTTGCACTGACAACCTTATGTTAAATTGCTTAATTTTGCAACCTTAATGATGCTTCTTTAATGTAGTTTAACGGTACATTTGAATTCTTTCTAGAAAAACTGCATTAGGCAGCATTTGTCAGTAAATGCAAGTAACCCAATGCATTATGTATATTTGGTTCCCTTCAGGTCTTTCAGTATTCTAAGAATGGTTGCCAAATAACATATTTAACAAGATTTTTCAACAATTTTTCTGCAAAGTATTTTCCTGTTTAAATTATTTCCGTGGACTGGTTGCAATATCTCCAATACAAAGCTATGAAGTGAAAACAGCACTTCTCTCGTAATTACACAATGCAATTTTACTCAGATTTCAACCCAGAAGCCTTTGCTTTGCCTCCTTACAGAAACAAGAAAATTTCCTCTCTAGCCTAGTAGGACTAACTTGATAAAATGGGAGTGAGAATTACTGACAGTCCTTTAACAGGACAGTGAAGTCTGAGGAAACAGAGAGCTGGTGGGAAGCCAGGCCTCTTAAAGATGAATATGTGAAACTACTTTTATTGGTAATGTCACTTACTGAATTATTTCCTATACCAGCATTCCTGTACTTTTCCTGTGGGCTAAAACTTGGGCAGTAATGAGACCAGGTATGGCAGAGCTGCTCCAGCTCTGTGTTGCTTTTGCACCATTTCAGATGGGCTAGAGTGTTGCTGTCATGCACATACAGCCATGGGAATCCAGACTCCTACATAACAATATTAAGGCTTCAGCTTTGTTTTCGAAATCCCATTCTAAAAACACATTGTGTTTAACTAATTTGAAGTGGGAAGCTAAATCACTTCCAGCTAGCCAAATTCACTGCATTTTGTTTTAGAAATGCCAGGAATTACTACACACAGTCAATCCCTGTAGCTCATTATTTCACTGAAGAAAAGATTGTGAGTCCAACATAAGAAAAAGCCTCAGATACAGGTGACTCCAGACAACAAAAGCAACCTACCATGGACTATGGGGCAGTCCAAGAAGCTGGGTTTGCCTTTTTTGTTTGCTTGCTTTTGTTTTGTTTTTACCTGGATCACACTTCTAAGGCACCTTTCTTTAGTCAGCATCATTTCCTAAAGGCAGAGCACATACAGAAGGCCCCAAAGGGAAGTGTAACTATACTGTCCCATGCAGAGTGTGCTTTTTCTTCTTTCTTGCCTTCCCCCTGCCTCTGCCCCCCCACCCCCAGAACATAAGATTCCAGGATTTACAGCAAAACTACTTCCTCCCAATGGGTTTTCACATAAAGCAAAGTACATCACCTCTTCTTGTACACACTAACGCCTCAAGTCAGCTGCAATCTGCCAGCAAGCCATTTCACATCAAAAATGTCTTCCCAAAGAAAACAATAACAACAAGAGGCAGACAGGAGCTACAGTTCTCAGAACTGATAACCACATTTAATCAAAAAAATAAATAAAAACTAGAACATCTCCATACTATGCTGATGAGTGTCTGGATACACAGTCTGTTTGTAGACAAGCCACACAAACAGCATGACAGCTCATGGACTTCTCTTTTGAGGGCCAGGCACAAGTTGTTGGCATCCCATCCCCTTCACAGAAAGCCCCACTTATATTTAAGCTGTTCTAGCACATCCTTAATTGATCTTTTTTCCTGTTTATATTACAGCTTTTTATCACAGAATTTGCAGATCACTAATCCTTGAGAGAGATTTCACCCCGCCTCTCCCTGTTTGTTTTTTTTTTTTAAGCAATATAGAGGATAGCAAGGAATAGCCTCGCTTTAGGGGACTAAGTCCCAGTCAAGTCATTAGGGCAGCCTTCCAAATTATTTTGGTTGGCTGGGAAAGTGTTTCCGTTTACATCTCCTGGCAAAACAGCACCACTCTAGATAAAAAAACAACCTGGATGAATGCTAGTCAGTAGCTATTTTATCAGAGGCCACTCAATAAGTGACATAAATAAAACAGTTACTGACAGCAGAAACAGACACACAGATGTATAGTCCAACCCCTTTAAAAATCCATCTGCCCTGCCTTGTGGATTCTATTGAATATCAATAACTTTTTTAGTTTGTTTATTATGTAGCACGTTGCCCAAACAATATGCAAACAGTCACTATCTGATAGTCTCCAAAGACTGGGTAATGTTGAGGTGTCAAGTACATTTACAGCAGGTTTTCCACTGCAGATTTGGAAAATACTAACAAATTGTAGCAATGCAGAGTTGTAGGTACCTCGTGTAGGTAGTAATTTGCAAGTGTAAAGCGGAAGCATTTGTGCTCCAAAAACAGACCTGGTCCTTCTTGTCCTAGATACTGGATTGACTGAGCACATGGCTTCTAGCCAACACAGGTTACAGTCCCTGAGAAACATCTTTGCTCAGTGTTGCCCCAGTTAGAAACATGGTGCATGAGCTTTGTGCAGTGCCACATTACAAGGCCACACAGCTTCCAGTGCTCCCAAAACTGGTCACTCAGATTTTATACTACCAGGCAAAGATAGCATAAGCCTAAGTAAAAGCATATCAACTACAGAGAAGAGATTAGCAAAGCAAGGGGCACCAGTTGCTTACTGCCAGGGATCCCTGTGGTGTCACAGGTTATCACACGGTGCATGTGACACGTGGCTTCTCACTAGCTCAGCTCCCCCCCTGCAGTCGAGTCCCACAGACCTTCCCTCAGCTGATCAGCAGATGTGGTCTCAGTACTGCTCCTCCAAGCCAGCAGCCTCTACACAGGGGACTGATGGAGGAGACAAGCAACTCCAAAGTAGACTACAGAGAATATTTCATACATGAGGGACAATTCAAAAGAAGCAAGGGAAAACCAGTATCTTCAGAACAAATGAGCGCTGATAAATGAGATGGGATAAAAGTGACATCTTGTCAGGTGTTGGGCAGCTAATGTGATGAGTAAGGAGGGAGCTAAAAAAAGTTAGGTGCATGGGAGTTAAGTTACTTATGACCAGCGGTGGGTGCAGAACTTTATCCAAACTGTGAAGACATCACCATTGTCCAGGTGTAGGAGCATCAGGAGGAGCACTGGCTAAAGCTATGAAGAGTTAATCAAATGCACATCACTTGGTGCTGCACAGTGAAGGATGTTAGAGCCTCTGGCATCTCCTTTTAAGTATTAGCAGCTTGCAGGACAGGCTTCAGATCAGGGGAGAAGTGAGATCACCTGTTTCTTGGTAATGAGCTTACAGGAGTGAAAAATGCCCTCCTCCTCCCCCCCGGCACACAAGCTGCTTTCTCTGTGCTGACTGGTTTTGAGACAACAGTGCAGTAAGCTGCAGTGGAGATGGAGCAAGTGTTTTCTCACATACAGCTCCAAGGTTACTGCTGCTGTGGGAAAGCTGGTGCTTTGGGAGAACCTCCACATGCCAGTGCGGAACAGGCACTGCAGTTCCTGCTTGTCTTTATTTGTGGCTTGCATTTTCAGCTGCCAATCAAACCTGAATGATCTTCCAATAAACTGTTGCCTACAATTACTGCTTCCAGAATGACTACATTTAATGGTTTCCTGACACACTGTTAGAAAGATATATATTATTATTTTCAAATCAATGCTTAAATGAATAATTTGTATGCACTAGTGAGCTTTACTTGAAATCTAGCAACATGTCTAAAAATAACTGTTGTGCCAATGGGTAAATTCTGGCAAGTCACTGAATCAAAAGGAGTGTGACAGAGGTGATTAGAAGATAGAAATAATTAAGCTGGGTTTTTTTCCTTTTAGTTTTCATCACGAAAAAACCACTTTGTCCAAAGGATGAAAATTTGCAATGTTCTCTAGGAGACACCTTTTGTTTTCCCTTATAATGAGCTGATTCCAACACCCAAGGTAACACACCACAAGCATAAATGCATGACCTGTATGCATTTTTTTATTTTTGGTTCACTTCTAGCATTTTTTTTTAAAATACAGTTCTCATAGAGCTTGAAATGTTTAGGAGAGTGTCTTGAATTTCCCCAAGGAAATTTGCACAACAGATGGTGAGATATTGTAGTTTCAGAGGTTTGATTAGAAGAGCCCGTGATATCTAGTGGGCTGAGTGCAGACTTGAGAGCCAGCAGCTTTCAAGTTTGAATCTCTACTTTACCACTTGCTGGCTGCCTAGCCTCTGGCAAGCCACATGGTGTTCTCATTCCCCATTACTGCAAAATGCAAACAGGTGATTCTCACAGTATTGCTTAGAAGGATTAGTTTATGCTTTTACTTTGCTTAAAAGATCATAAATGCTATTCAAGTGCTAAGCATTGCTTTAGCATACTCCATAAATGAGACACTATTGTTACATCAAATAAAAATCTGTGTTGTTATACAACCCAAAATTATACTCCTGAAAAAAATACGATTCTAACACCTTCACTCTTAGCAGATCATCCAGAAAAGAACTGGTAACCAATTTGAACAAAACATACCAAGACAAATTCAGTGAGAAATTTTTCATGTGGTCCTTCTACAAATGTGCTGTTTATAAAGAGAATTCTGAACAATACAGTAATTAGCAAAAAAACCACTATAAAATTTACAGCAAAGATATCATTGGATATCTTCACATTAAGGACATTTTTCTATTAAGACCTTATAAAATGCCTTAAAAACATCTCCAGTCCTGATGGGGACCTGAAATAACTAATGCTTGCAGCAAGCATTTGCCTCTGCAATATCTTTTCCGCTCCT
Source organism: Hemiprocne comata (assembly GCA_020745705.1). Taxonomy (NCBI): domain Eukaryota; kingdom Metazoa; phylum Chordata; class Aves; order Apodiformes; family Apodidae; genus Hemiprocne; species Hemiprocne comata. Next base: position 9,820,314 of record CM036597.1, on the reverse strand, counting down.
GAGTTCAGAAGTGTAATCCAGATTTAATTATTTTTAAGCCAAAAGCTAAATACATTAATGAAAACCAGAAAAAGTTATAATTGCACATAATTTTAAACAGGCCTATACCCGAAAAGCTTTTATACAATTGGTCCAGCACCTTTCTGTTCCACTATAAGATATAAAAACATCTTCATTCAGCACAACTGAGGATTCCTTCAACATTGTGCCAAGAAGTGAGTTACTTCCATTAAGTGGCGTAGCCTCTTGAGAAGGCCACATCAAGTTATCATTTATATAGCCTGATTCTGCCCACTGTAAGAATTTCCTAAGCTTTCTTATCCTGCATCTTAGGACCTATAGATCAATGAACAGCTAAAGATAATTCACCCCAGCACTGTCATTTCTGATTGTACTGATCTCCAGAACCTATTATTCATATTTGAACTAGTAGGTGTTTCCTATTGCCCAGTGCCAGCAGTATAGCAGGGGGATGCACACATATCACTGGAGGTTTGCATCTGCACTTACCAGACTCCTCAGCTCATCCTTATAGGCTTTATGCTAATCCAAAGCCCTTGATGCACATCCCCTACATTCAGTTTGCAGTTAGTCTGAACAACCCACAGGAAAAGCATGAAAGAACAAGCAGAACATGAAGCCCAGCAATAGCTGAGGACACTGGTGAACCACAGCTCTCCTGCTGGACTGGTCAACATGTCAACTCTGTAATAAGCTTTAAACACCGATGAAAATAGCATCAAAATAAGTTGCATAGAGTCCAGCAGTCAGCTCCTACAGCTTGAATTAATTAAATACAACTAGTCAAACCCTAGAAATTGTGTTTACAAAAAAATCTCCTCAGCCTTTCATACACACACCACAATGCTGTTAACATTTGTTACTGGAACGAAAAGGGCAGGGAGGAGGGAGCAGGAGGGAGATAAAGAAAAAAATACCCTACAAAATATAAAAGTTCAGACAGTTTTCACAGGATGAAAGGTTCCTCCCACGTCCATTCAGTAGTAGTTTGCTGCTATATTCCTTGGCTCACTATCTGCTATGTCATTGCTGACACAAGCCTACACATTCATCCAACGCACCATGGTAGCAAAGCCAAAGAGAAATAATTTTGGCCATCCACAATGCTCATCTGTCCATACCATCTAGCCCTGGTGGTAGAAAGGACACAAGGTACGTGAGTTACAACTTGTGTAAGGCAATGCAGAAGCCCAAGATTCAGATTTATGTTAGCAAGGAGTATTTATTTACTGCTGCTTTAATAAAAATGAAACTGATGCAGAAAATATTCCTTGTATTCTTCCAGGAAAAAGAGAACAGATGGAATCACACATATCAGCTCAGGGGCAGCAATCTTTAAATTTACACTTCCAGAGATGCATGGAATTCAAAGAATAGGAGTTCCAGGTTAAGAGTAGAATACAATACTTTGCATTTCAAGGGTCCATAAACATCAGCCACGTCCCTAAAGCTGAGTGGCTATGGCTCTGGTCCTACATCAACAATTGTGTTCATGCAGTGCTATGGCCAAACCCACAACTGAGGTTATGAAAGAGGAAACAGCAATTATCAGAGTTGTCAAAAACATGAGTAAGAGACACTAAAACCCTCCCATACCCCCACAGGCTTGAAAACGTTTGTGTCTGTTTAGGCTTGACACCAGTGAGAATCATCACCTGGAATCAAAAGAGACTGGGGGGGGCTTGGGGGGTGTTAGCTGTATTGTAGCCACCTACTGAAAGAGGTTCATGCAGCACTTTGTGAACATGGTTTCTAGTTGCCTGCCCTTAGAATCCCAGACATCCTATGTTCCACTTAAAATTTGCTTGCTGTCTCTTTAGTTATGTTGTTTCAAAATCTTATTACTTTGGAGAAGGAAAAAAAAAATGAAGCAACCTGAAAAATCAACTCCCAATGCTATATTTGTCAGATGTATGAAAAAGTGAAGCCTTCCTCTGAACCAAGAACTGAATTTAGATGCTGCTTTGACCTTATATCTCTTAGGTACAATTGCATGTAAACTATGCCATTATTTACAAGTAACTTATCATTAATTCTGGGCTATATCTGTGTTCATGGAGATGAGTTGCATTTTTATTTTAAATTTTTGAGCAAAAGGTCAACCTGCATCAGCAAGAGACAAAATTACAAGAGGACTGAGATTGAATGGGATCCAGTTTGTTTGGAAAGTAAACCCGTAACTATACAAGCACTGCCTTTTCATTTCATTTCTGTAAAGCAAAAGCATGAAATGCAAGTCTGCTCTCCCATAATGAAATCATTTTGCTGCTGCATCTTTGCTGCTGAATGTCTTATATTTTTTCATTCCATCTTTCAGATTAATTTGAGGAAATCAACATCAGTTCATCAGCCTCTCTCATCAGTTGTGTGCAGCCATGTGGTTAAGGTTTGTTTCACATTAGCCTGCTGCTAGTTAGGATCTGCATCACCTTCACTTGAACAATGTTGCATTTGTTCACAATCCTTAGAGAAGGATCCAAATAACTACCATTACTTAGGTGAAGTTCCTCTAGAGAAGGAAAATTCTTTCCCCATGAGTTTCAGGATCCCACTAACTATTTTAGATATTCTCAACTGTAGTGTCAGTGAGGCTGTTTCACTAATTTCTCAGAAAGAAATTGGCTTAGATGGAGACCGACAATTTCTGTAACAGAGCTCAGAGTTGAAAAATTACAAGTGTTCTGGATAAATCTGGCCATCCTTTTACAATGCATAAAAACAGAAGCAAAGCCTTTCATCAGGACAGCCACAGAATCACAGAACTGTCAGAGTTGGAAAGGACCTCTAAAGGTCAACTAGTCCAACTCCCCTGCTAAAGCAGGATTGCCTAGAGCACATTACTCAGGACTGCATCCAGGCAGGTCTTGAATATCTCCAGAGGAGGGGACTCCACAACCTCCCTGGGCAGCCTGTTCCAGTGTTCCAGCCCTAGAGAGTGAAACCATTGCAAGGGATTTCATTACTTCTACAGTACTGCATGGCTACAGTCACAGTTTTGGTCACCCAGGACAGTTAGTCTATAGCCATAACTTGCAACTCCCCCACCTTTTCTAAGAGCCTACCCTATTCTTGCCTTTTTTTTTTTTTTTTTTCGATTATCTGAGTGCAGAAATTAATGAGGATATGAATTAATTCTATTCACACACATAATGAATGCCAAATTATTAATTTTTTTGATGGTAGGAAAGCATTTTTTCTTTCCTACTGACAGCAATAAAAGACAAACAGATATTCTCAGGTATGTGATTACCTTTAGGAATGCCTTTCATATTTTTTATAGATAGTCGTTCATATATGTTTAAAATACACTTGAGTAATAAAAATATTTCTGCCTAGAAGTTTCCAGTTAGAAAGTCAATGAAAACCAGTCAATGAAAACCAGAAACCATACATACAGTCAAAGTGCAAGGATTTACACCAGCCAACACTCAGGAAAGATTGCTCAGTGCTCTTCATTCTCAGAGCTGTTCTTGAGTCACTTAAATCATAGAATCATAGAGTGGTTTGGGTTAGAAAGGATCTTAAAGATCACCTAGTTCCAACCTCCTGCCATGGGCAGGGACAAACTCCCACTAGACCAGGTTGCTCAAAGCCCCATTCAACCTGCCCTTGAACACTTCCAAGGAGTGGGTGCCCACAGCTTCCCTGGGCATTAGTTGCTGCACTACTGAGCAATCCCTCAAAACAAAGCTTACTGAGTTCCATGATCACTCACTGGACCAAGTTCTTCTCAGGACTCAGGAATTACCAAGAAGCATTAAAATCTCTTAATGAAGGGCTCTGTTATACAGAGTCCTTTAGGGTAAATGATTATGGGCTTACCATTTTCCACAAACATTACCTGAACTAATGAAGTGGTAAAACCCCTCTCTCCTGTTTACCCAGCTGTTACTCCTGTCTGGCTCAATGCCCTGACTGCAAGGCTTGGAGAAGTATGCTACAATTAGTGAGGAGTGGATCATTCTTAACAGTTCTGTCCCTTTCATTTCCAGGGATACATTGCTTCCTGGTACTTGACAGACATTTCCTAGTATAATTTATAAGAACAATTGGGGGTAACAGAGAGTGTTGCTTTTCTAACCAAACTAACAGTAATCTAGGACACTTCTACACGATCTGATGTAACGGGAGGGCGGAACACGCAATTCTGTGGTACTGGAAATGGAGGAATCAGTTCTCCCTTGATATAAATTCTTCAGCTGCACCTAAGACAAGCCTGAAAATGTTATATAAAAGCTAATGCAGATGATCTCAAAGCCAGAAAGAGCCATGAGAGTTCTATAAACTTACATTAAATTGATGAGCAAGGTCTGAAGCTTTTTCTATCATTCAGCTTGGAAACTGGCTGCAACATTCGACTCTTAAGCATTGCACATTGGTAACGTACAGGGCAGTCAGCAATACTTTCCTTGGGTTCTAATTACAAGGAATCAGTTCTGGGGCAATTTACTGCATTTCCTTACACTGCAAAAGCCAGCAGAAATTTGCATCAAAGTGTAGGCATTAATTTGCTAATGCCCTCTCTCTGCCTCAACTTGATGTCCCCTTGGTGCTTGGACAATTTTCCTAGCTACAACCTCTGTTACTACTGCAAGAAACAGGCCCAGAGAAGTAACTCAATGTGACCAAGTATGTCTGTGTCCCATAGGTCTTGATCTGTGGTTTTGAGCTCATTAGTTGCCCAGCTCCACATGTATCTTTTCACACCCTTTGAAGATTCCTTTTTTTAAACTAGGGTTCTAAAACATCAACATTTGGTATAATAACCTCCACTATAAGAACATGACATTGCACCTAGGTTTTGAACCCAGTGTGCACAGCCTTGATACCAGCAGAATTTAATCAGCTTCACTGCCAAGCACAGGTTTCAGAAATCAAACTGATTGAGCCTCTAAGGGATTGACTTAAAAGCAAAGTATGCAGGCCTTTTTATTTTAGTATGGCCCCAGGACCTTGGGCAGTAATTGCAGCAACACAATATCAATATCAAAGGTTTCCAAGCCCCTCTTACAAAGTGAATTAATGGTCACTGAGAAAGGTGCCAAGTCAAATTTAACTTTGAAAGATACGTTGCAGAGAAGCTTGTAAAAGTAGCTGGATACGCTGCACTAAAAGGCATTAATTATGCTATGCATATGCAGAAAAAGCAAAGGTAAAAAAAAATTCTGATTTTTCTCTGGATGTTCTGCATTATTATTTAAATCACAGAGAGATACAGACCATCTTAGTATTTCCTACCCCTTAGTTTTGCCTTCTTCTTAAATAGTAAAATTTTCATAGCTACTACATTAATAACATTGACCTCTATAAATGTGTTTTGTTTGCTTTGTTTGTTTTTTAAAATACCACTGTTTTTTCCCATTGGCCGCATCTGTTAGTAGATGCTGAAATTCAGCTCCCTGATCACTCATTGTGGCTGGTGTCTTTTCCTGCTCTTCCAGTGATATGATGGAAGATTAACTCTAGCAAAAACAAGGCAAGAAAGGTGGCAACTTCAGAGAGCCAGAGCAACTCTAGTGATATAATACACTGATGCACTTTGCTCTCTTTCTAATACAGGCAGGATTTAGAGCCTTAGATATCGACCTTTAACTAAAAGCCAGGAAGAAGTTATGTTTAACATAAACTCATCAGTTGCATCTGGTCAGAGGAGTGAGAACAGCACCTATGCGAAGTCCCAGTCAAGACCTCTGCTTGGAGCACACAACTCCTCATTACTGGCAGTGTCTTTGTAAATGTAAAGACACCTTATTTAACCCAGCAAGTTTCAAAACTTTACTTGAGAATGAAATCTACATTCAAAAAAACATTGAATGCATCTCATCCAAAAACCCCACCAACCCAAAAAGGCTTTTACAAGAAGACTACAAGCTCAGAGATGACTGACTCTTATCTTCATGAGTATTTTGGCATCTCAAAGGTACAAGCTAAGAACCTGCTTTCTTCTGACAATCCCTAACATCCAGTCAGGATGAAGACCTATGTCCTACAGGTGGCTAGACAGACCTAGTTGTTTAGCCTTTCCCATGCTTTGAAAATCCTTCTTGTCACCTACATGCCTAGTGCCTGAATATTTTTCAAATTTTTCCTGGTTAGGCTAAGTAAAAAAATAAAAATCAGCATGGAAGCAGCTCATAGTATTAGCTGTTAACAGTAGTGTGGAGAGAAAGTTACATTTCTAGTACTTCTTACGTTATCTTCTTGAACTTTTACCCACTTTTTGAGCCTTTTCAAGTTGAGATCAGCTCTTACAGGCACTTTTCTAATTTCCTTGTCATTGGGCTGAACTTCTGATTGAGGATGACAACTCTTCCAAGGACAATTTAAAACTGACACTTCCGGTCAGCAATTGCCAATCACCCTTCATATGCACAAGTCATGGATTCTGCAGAGCTGTGGGGTTTTGACTTAACCTCATTTCACTTCTGACAATCTTTGCAAAGGAATTATTTGCAGTTGCTACAATGTGTGATGGGTTTGAACTTAGGTCAGGGAGATTGAATTAAAGCAGAGGGCATCCTTGTGCTGAAATCATACCAACTTTTCCAAATAAAATTACTTACCCACACACACCAAAGGATTGAATAATGTAAGAGGTGTCTTTTATGATGGGGATTTTCTTCTCATGAGAACAGGTTATGCTTTACTGTCAAAAATATCTAAAGGTCATGGGCACCACAACCTACAGCAATTCATTTCAATCTATGAAAAATGCTTTACAGTTTCCTCCTGCTAAACAAATTCGGCAGCTTAAATTGAGCTATTTTTTCAGCTCATCTACTCACTTCACAGACTATGTGTGTTTTGTGCATCACACAACCCCAAGTTCATTTGTATACCGTTAGGTGGTGAATACAAAGGTTAAACAGCTACAAAGATGTGGTTTCTAAAGGTTTGGATTTAACATGCTGCTCCACTGGTACCACGTAGACACAGGGATGCATCCTTAGCACCAGCTGTAACACTGTTTTCTTTGGAAAGGAAGTGGCTGTGCTAAAATGCAGCATCAAAACAAACTGCATGGTATCAGATATATTAGGCACAATAAGGTAGATGAGTTCAGTCTCAGCAGGAATGGAGGATGTTACTGTCCATACCAGTGAAGACAGCAGCAACTGAACCTACAACTGGCATCAGTACAACCCTGACACCAAAAGTAACACACAGTGGACACCTCATTTAAGAGAGGGCAAGACTCAACACCCCTGAACTCCTGATCTGTTCACTGCTTTGAGCTGATGATATTTGAAAGAGCACATCTGAATAGCCAGATTTCTACTAAGCACTACTGCAACCGAGATTGCTTCCTCTGCCTCTTTGACCTGCAGACCACATCATCTCTGGCACACAACCACACTGATAGAGCCATAGGCTGTCCCCTCCAGAGGTGGCTGGGTACAGCTGCTTTACTACATGAGCACAGCAACACTGCACGTCTGGCCTCCTCTGCTACCTGCCCTTGACAGAAAAGGACAGGCAGTCACATGCACAGCCCCAGGCGACCCTGGGGGTGCCATTTTTTCCCATTATATCTTTCTATCTTGTAAGGGCAGGTCTCAGGTGTTTGACACAGAAATGCCACCATAATGTGAAGCCAAAGTCACAGAAAAAATCCAAGCCTTTTATGAAAACCAAACAACCCTCTCACTCCACCCACAAGTACCACACTTTCACAACAAACTATAAAGAAAACAAGACACTGGCTTAAATTACTTAATTTTGTTAAACTACTGCAAGGTGCAAGGTAGGGTCTAAGCAAACAAACCAACGGTTATTGGATTTCCTCTTTCAAATCACTGTGTGGATTGTTTCTTTAAAACTAACAAAACCCTAGAGCAGCAGAAAAAAAGTTGGATTCTCAAGTGGAGCAGAGGTAGTGACTTTAAAAGGTATTAACGTGCCTTATTGGAATAAGCCTTTCAGCATTACATCTAAATGACTCATTCCTCAGCACTGCCACACACAAAGTGGTGCAGATTTCAACTTCCTATCCCATACAAAACAGAGCCTCTCAGTATGAATATTTTGCATATAATTCCCAGCCTGCACAGAAGGATGTCATTGTCAATGTAACTACCGAAAAAAAGAAAAACAAACCCCAGGTGCATTACTCAGATTTGTTCTTTTCATGCATTCAAAGTTAAACAAACATTTCTGTGTTTCACTCCTGTTATCTCAAAGTCACAGGAGTGAAATCTGCATTCTCCTCTGGCTCCTGCATCAGCAATAGATGCACAGCTCTATTTCACTCACCTAACAATTAGAACTTTACTATTCCAAATAATGTGGAAACATGAGAGGCCCCAGCACCCAGTTTACCTGCCTGACAGCCTTTTTATTTTCCAAAATGAGTATATATTTATCCATACACAAATTTTCTTATAAGACAGCTACACAATGCAAAAATAGAAATACGAATTAAAATAGAGTTTCCACTTAATGCATATTGCGAATAGGCATTCCAAGTTGTAAAGATTTCACTTAATCTAATTAAGTACTAAAAGGGATTGTTCCACTTTAACCTGCAGAAACTAACAACTCATATTTGCTGTTTGGTCTACTTTTTTGTGAATATCAGAAATACTGTCTTATAAAGAACAGTACAAGCTCATCATCTGTAAAAGGCACATTTTCTGTCTGGTGTAAAAATAAATCCAACAAAGGAATTTTTCATATTTTTTTTAATGTCACTAAAGGATTTAAAACTCTGCCTCATTTTTTTTCCCCACAACTAGCACAGATTTCTCTTTTTCAAGGCTCATTTCTAACATTCTGTGTAAAGTCTGGGGATTGGGTTGTGGGTTGTTTTTTTTAAACAATAAAGCAGTTTCTTCTAGTAAGTAAAATCAGCCTTGAGTGCAGACAAGGATGACTAAAACCTCAGATACTGCATTTTTATGGAAATCAAATTACATTGGTTTCATCTTGTCAACATAATGCACAGAATGCCCACTACCTATGTTGTCAATTTGCCTAAGTTTCCTTCCTCTGACCACAAGGAAAGGTCTTTCTCCATCACCTGGTGAAGCAGGAGAGCTCTGCCTGCCCAGGAAAGAATGTATGGACAAGGTTTCAGACTCTTCTCATCAACAGCTGAAACACTGACAAGCATTTTACCTGTCATTATATAAAACTGTTAACACCTTTCCATGCTACTTATAAATGCAGATGTACATACACAGACTAAATTAACATAGTCTATATAAGTCTTATTAATCCACTGGCTAAGAACAGGTTGACATTTGAAACTGTCAAGAAAAGTCAATGCCTGAAAAGGATTTACCTGCACAAGTCCAAACCATTTCATTTGCTCAGGATCATAATAAAAGGCTATAAAAAGGAAACAGAGACTTAGAAAACCTTGACTCAATTGAAGTCAATAACAGAACTACAAAATCTCAGAGGAGCCAGGATTCCACTCCTGGTACTCAGGGCTGTGCCCTGAGCTAGTATACACCATAAGTTCACAAATCTCTGCTCTCTCCCCCTCCCTTCTCAGTGCTTATTTTCCTGTTTCCTAGTATCATAAGCCACATGCCTATGCTTAAGACATACAGATAGGCCTATGGACTTCCAGGGGCTGTTCACCTGCTCAGCTACAGCAGGTACATATGTATTTTGCTCACTTGAGGACTGCTGTCCGTTCAAGGCACACATCATACCATATTTTCATACAATGTCCCACTGAGACCATGAAAAGTCCCATGGGGGCAATAACAAATGGCACACGCAAGAACTGCCGGAGTGGTTTCCCTTCCCTGCAAAGAGCTTCAGTGCAAGGACCACCTTTGAATCCTATGTGCCTAAAGCCCTGACCCAGGTGTCTACATGGTGCTACAATATAAAGAATTTTAAAATCTCAGCTGAGCTAATTAGGCTGCTAACTGGGGGCAGGATGTACAGTACTATTACTCCCAGCAGCTAGAGCTAACCTTGTGTCATCCAAGAACACACCCCTGAATTCTCATCCTTCTTTCTCATTTGGGGTTTCTCCACACTCCCTCTACCCTCCTGATGCCCATCCCCTACCACTCATACCAGGTGTATTCCTGGCAAGCAGCTCTCTCCATACACAGATTATACATCAGGACTGACTTACAGAAGTTTGATTTCCCAGTTAACCCCACAGCACCAAAAGAAGCTTTCCCAATTGTTTTCTGAAATACTCAGCTGAGCTCCTCAGTACTACCATACTGCATACAGCCTTAGATTAATGTCTTCTCTACTTTTTCACTGATGAAGGAGTTGTCAAATAAACGTGCCCTTTAGCTAGCTGTCAGGGAAAAATAAAGCCTCCTGTGGCATTCAAGAAAAATAGCACAGAGCAGAAAGCAGGATTTTGTATCCCAAAGTGGATAAATCTATATTAGCTGAAAGCTGACTTCCATTTGAAACAAAAAGCAGTTCCCCACTGAAAACCTCAAATCTTTTGCAAACACATTGTTATTCACATAAGGTCCCACTATCCAGCAGTACAAACCTTTTCTGCTCCTTCCAAATGCTTTAGCAATCCTGTAAGCCCTGCAAAGACAGAGCGCAGCTTCCAACAAAAAGCAGAAGATATTTTCATATTGAGTAGGCCCACTGAAGGCATCACAAGAAACAATAGGTTCCACAGTCCTATCACCACTGAGAACAAAGCACAAATGGCAGAGCCAGCCCCTCAGCAGCTGAACCAGCTTGGTTTCTCAGTGGGTACAATGAGCCCCAGGTGCACACAACAAGCTCCAGGTGCACACAGGCCTAAGCACACTCAAGGAGCCCAAGGTACACAAGCCCGCAGTGAAGACACACTCAAGACTGAGTTGTTCTACATTTGTATTTCATACGAAAGAGAAGCAGCATAACTTGTCTTTTTACTGCTCAATGAAGTTTAGGAAGAGCCACAGTGCAGAGCTTACAGAGGAGCTGCCTAGGGAGGAATCATGAATTTTGGGAAAAGGAGTTAAGTGCATAGGGGAGCACTCCCTCATAGGCACCCTGTTTCTTAATGCTTGAGGCCAGAGCTCCAACTGCAGAGCCATTTATTTGGAAATTTCCATATCCTGTACCATCCATGTACATGTTAAAATGTTCTCCCTCTTCTTCCTTTAAAGATGAGAACAGCAGGAGAGTTGGGGACTTTGCTGCTGCTAATGCAGCCTGACCCAGTCACAGTAGAGATCTCTAATACTGCAGAAACAGACTGTTTTCCAAGCAAAGTAGAACTGCATGAGGAAAGGGAGAATAACTTAGAGGTCATCTGCAGATTACCATCAGGAAGTAGAGAGTTAGATATTTCACACTGGTTCTGATTATAAATTAAATTACCCGAATATTTTTTTACAACTGTGTCAACTGGGAACAATTTTGCTATTATCCAACTTACACAATCTAGCCCTAATTAAAAAGCAATCCAGTTAGATGCATATGAGAGAGCAAACATTTTTTTTTAGTGTATATTCCCCAGTAAACATAAAATTAGCAGGTTTCCACAGCATTAGTTATTTCTTTATCTGTAGTACTATTTCATTGCTGCAGGACATTCAGCATCAATCTGTGCTTTTACCAGATGTCTCCAAAGTAGTAGCTCCTTGATCCACTCGGCTTCTTTAATGCCTCAGGATAGATTTCACATACATTTGGTAGGAGGCATTTGTATTGGTTCTAGGGTTTTATGCTGATCATCATCCTGCTGCTTGTCATAAATAATAGGGTACTCCATAAGAGACATGATTCTGGGTAACAGGACCAAGCAACTGGAAAAGATTCTCCCTAGAATAGGTTTTCAGATTTAAACAGAGATATTGGTTAGACTGGATGTTTTTGCAAACCTATTTCTTTAGGCAAAGATTAGAAAGGCAAGGAGAATCACAAAGTCATTTTTAACTGTGAATATGCACTTTAGAAGCACATTAAATTGTATCCTCTGCAGCTCATGCATTTCTCCAGTGCCCTAGAACGAGCTCAACAAGACTGAAAACTGGATGAATTATTTTAGAACCTGAAAAAAAGATTTTAACTGTTTGCAGAGATCAGTGGAGATCTCATCTGCACTTGCATGGCACATGAACAGGAGTGAGGGAGATGGACGGAAAGGACTGTACCTTTAACTTTGCATCTTGAGCCCTGAGCAAAAATATATCCTGAACAGATTGCACAAATGTGATGCTAAAGGCTTCTCCCCTGAACACTGCTCGTTGTGAATGCAAAAAAAAAAAAAATCTTGAAAGCCTCAGTTAAAAGCGCTGCTATGCTAAAACAGTGTGAGGAAAAAGATGCAAACGGATTGAAAACTCCCAGGTTAACAAAATAATTGTCTTGAGACAGAGAGCAGTCAAGGTGTTTTTCACTAATTTGAAAGAAAAAAACAAACAACCATGCAGCTTTTGAATAGCACTGGAAAACTCTGGCCACGTCACTCCTTTACACACATAAAATTGAATGCAACATCTCACAACAGCTGTGAAGCTCTGCCAGAGCCATCATCTAGCCTTGCAGTCAGCCAGTGTGCCCAAGCTAGCAGCCCTTGGCTACCACACAGAAAGCAGCAAAGCACCTTGAGTTCAAAGGTTATAAGGCATGTATGGATTCATCTGCAGGGATATCCTTACCAGAGCTTTCCCAGGCTTTAAAACCAACCTGGAAATGGTACCACTCTGTCTGTAATTAACCCAGAATATATTTCAATGTCTTAGACTTGTGCAATAACAAAAAGCAGCAAAGACAAGCCACAGTAGCTTCACCAAATGCCTATTGCACTGCAACCAGAGGAAGAATTTAAATTAGATCCTTAATACATACATGTATTGTCAGAGCTGCTTTTGTGCCACATGGTGTAGGAGGAAGGAGCAATGACCATAAATACAGGCATTAAATAGGCTCCTTTCTATTACTAGAGGGACAAAATTATATCAGCAACTTGGGTCTATTTAATATACATCATACTGCCTGTAATACAGCCTGGTAAATCCTAGCCAAATACGAGCTCATTGTTCTCCTCAACTTGCCATCCCCTTAATATCAGAGCAAATATTCTCCCAAAGAAGCTGCAGCTGCTACTCCTGAAGTTGTTGATAAAAATTCATAGCAGCCTTCAATTGTAAACACAAATATGCCACTTAGTTTTGCTACAGATTTAGTCCACTGTCCTACCCAAGACATTTGCTGTGAGGACAAATGCCACTGTCTGACAGCAAAGCACCTAACAAAACACAGATGTGACTTGCCATATGCATTAAAAAAAAATAACAACAAAGGCACAACAAATTATAACGATGCTTGCTTTCTTTTGAAGATACTTAAAGGAAACTTAAGATCTTCTTTAATCTACGGTACTGTCTTCACTAAATTGCTGCTAGCTAGGCATGAGGTAGTAGCTGCAATACAACAGAATGTTCTTGCTATTCCAGTTAAATGCAGATATTTTTATAAGAATTGAGTGGTACTTTGCAAACCAGGCTAATTTAGAGGTAGAGCATCATCATTTGCCTTTGCAGAAATTGGACACTGCTTGGTCCCTACCTTGCTCTTTGTTCCAAGACAGCGAACAGGACATGCCTGCTGCTCCTCTTGGATTATTCTCCACCACCACCACCACATAAAAAGGTACTGGATCTCTTCAAGACCTTAAAGATCCCCTTATTTTCTGCCAGAAATAACTTGCTTATCTAAAAAATAAAAGGTTATTGAGGCCACAGAGCATTGTACCTCAGACAGGCTTCCTCCCAAACACAAAGTAAACACAAGTCCATCCAGTTCGTGGCCCCTGGACAGACAGGTAGGTATCTGCAGCCGAAAAAAGATCTGTAGGTAGATATTAATCAGTGCACACAACCACAGACTTCATGTTACCCTGCCTGCACTGCTTTTCCTGCCAAAAGCTTTGAGACATGCAGTCCTTAACATGCATGGTAACATGTCAGCAGCACACAGTCCCCAGGGAACTTCCATCCTGGAAGCCAACAGATCTATAAGGCATAAGGTCAGGTACTACAAAACTTATTTGCAAAAGCCACTCTCAGAGATTTCAATGTATAACCCCATATGACTCAACTTTTCTACAGGACAGAGGGTTTTGCCCGTGGATTTCTCTCTTCAAGAGCTGCTGCATACAAACCACTTTGCTTTTGGCATAAGTGTATCTGCAAACTTATTTGGTCTTTCTTGAGGAAGTCATCTTCTCTGCTATGGAAAATCCCAAAAGGTCAGGCTGGGAAGGCAGCTAGCTGGAAATGACCTAACATCATAGGAAAACCTGCAGCATAGAAGGACCCAATCTGTTCCTCCTTAGCCTTCCAGGAACTGTAATCCTAACAGCTTGGTTCAGCTGCTCCCAAAACCCTTCCCTCCGTCCCCTTTCTATTAAACAAACAAAACTGCCTGCCTTGCCAATATTTAGCAAAATATTTCCTAGGCATGCCATCTTCAATGGGATGAAACTACACAACTGTTTAGATAACAGAGAGTTATCTAACAGTATCTATCTGGCAGTAACTTAAGGCTTTATCTGGCCTCCACCATGAGTTACTGTGGTCTCAAATGGGATCAAGGCTTTCTGCCATAGCTTCCAGCACTAGAAACCTGAACAAAGGCCATTACAGATAAAAAATGAAATCAACATCTTCACTAGAAATTCTTAGGAAAGATCCAGCACTGGAGGAGACCTTCATGTGCCTTTCTGGTTTCTCTCCTGGGAAAATTTCCCTATGCTTCTCCTTTAGTTTAACCAATTCCTCATTTAAGAGAAATAAATTAAATAACTCCAGCAAGTTAGCTTTTTTAATCCAGAGTAACAGATCAAAGGAAGGTGACAAATGTGCAGATGTCCCAGAGAAAACTCAGACATGCATTCTTATCCTGTCTAGTCATGGGACTGAGATCCCTGTGCTGGCCACACTCATAGAGCCCCATGGGGCTCTGCCAACCCCTTCAATTCCACATTCAGAGGTGATATAAATAATACTTGCATGTAGACGTACCTAAAACTGGACTTCACATGATGCATGTTTTGCACATTAATTCAATTCCTGTGTTAGAAGTTTATTATTATTTTCTTCCTTTATTACAAAATCTGCCCCTAAGGAATTAAAGTCCCTATAACCAAAAATCTGCAACAGCATCCTGGGAAGCATTGCAAAAATTTGTACTGACAGCTTTTTTCAAGGTGACTATATATGACACCCAAAACTCTGCTTTGATGGAGGGTTTGCTGCTTTCTACAGTCTTTCTACAATAAGCTCACTAGCTTTCTAATTTACTTTAATTAGAATTGTCAAGATTTTAAAGTCTCACCATAACAAAATTCAACACCACTAAAAGATTAATAATGCCCTACCTTACTTAAGGGCTACAACATCACAGACTGCACTGGCTTTCCATTATTGGGGGGATATAATGCAGATCATTAATAACATTTGGACCTACCCTAGCTCCAGGATGGACTGCAGCAAATCCCTAGCTGGGAATATGGATTCGTGACAAGCAATCTCAGTGGAGGGCCCTTAAATCAAGTCACTTTGCACCATGGTCTGAAACACATCCCAAAGCTGGTTCACCTTCAGGGCACAGCACAGAGCTCATCCATCTGCTCAGACTTCTGCTGAGGGAAGGTGAGGGGACAGATATATCTGTTTACAGCAGAATGTTGGTTTGGCTGTACTTGAGTTAATCTTAAAGGCACTGAACTGAGGGCAGGTTTTTTTGTATTTAACAGAATTTTTTCCAAAATTTATAAAAAAGATAATCACCTTGAATATGAACCCTGGAGTCCAGCAAATTTAAACCTATTGACAACAGACAATTTTCTGCATACTACGAAATATTTAATGCACTTGAAGTTCTCATTCCTATTGATTTCAGTGATACACTTATTACTGTGGATCTAAATGACTAGTAAGTTTTGCAAATCAGGGCCTTTCACCCAGATTATATGGCTGAAGATTTTGGTTTCAAGTAGCAGATACCAGAAGCAGAATTTTTACATGACATCACAGAAATTATCTGAAGTACAACAGTTTTAATTTAAATATTTTTTAAAAAAATCCTATATGATAAACACTTTACAATGTAATTTTTCAATTCAGAAATAAGTAGAGCCATGTGGCATTTCAGGTGGCCCCAGGACTTCAATGGATTGCACTGAATGGCTGCTGCTATAGCCATGTTTTCACAGAAAAGTAATGTTTGTGACATTTAACCTCCAGATCTTTAGCCTTTTATCCCTTGGAATGCACAGTCATCATTACTTACTGTGTTATCCATGCCAGGAAGTTTTATTACTATACAAATACGTTTCTTGGTCGTGTTGTTAAAAGCCACCAAAAGTGCTTCACAAATACCATGGTTTCTTCTGGCCATCATACAAAGCAGCCAGGGTTGTCTCTGCTTTCACTCTGTGACCCATTGCCCAAACAGCCCATGGGCCACAGAAGAAATGAGAGTCAGAACTTTCACCTCAGTCTGCTAAAACCTTCAGTAAAGGATTATAGTCTTTCAGCAAGAAAGTAAATGTGCATTCAGGATTGCTTGATTAACTCCTGGCTATACTCAAAGCTTTGCAGGTCATAGTGACCAAAATACTGGAAATACTGCATTTCATTTCACCTTCCTTAAAACAGGAGCAATATATTTCTATGTTGCAGTCTTTCCACAATAAGCTCTTTAGCTTTCTAATTAATTTAATTAGAATTGTCAAGTTTTAAAGTCTCACCATACCAAAATTCAACACTGAAGATATTCAAATTCCTATCAAAACTGAGAAGCTGAAAATGTATTGTGGGACAAAAATGTTTTGATAATACAAAAATACCTAAGAGTTGCGTTTGTTTTTTTTTTAAACAAGCATACTAATATAATGTAAAAATTAAGTGTTTATAATTTTCAAATCAGAACAGTTTACTGGAATTGGCACAGCTCCATGAAATGCATGATTAAGTGGAGAAACAATTGGACAGAAAAATTTTCAACCACATCTGTGCACAAGAGTGAGGTAACTGAATATCAGCTACATTCAGATGCTACTTCAGCTGAAGCTGCTCTAAAGGAAATGTAGTTGGATGGTTTGTTTTGAAGTCATTCAACAGTAGAGTTGAAAAGAGATCAGTTTCAGATCAAAACCAACCCAAAATTAAAAATTGAAAATCTTGTCAGAAAATCTGCAACATTTAGCAGGATTTAAGCTTTTGATGAAGGAAAAAATGCTTACTCTTGCAGAAATAAATTTTTTTGCAGAAGAGGCATTTTCTCTGAGAAGAATTTCTCAGAGGAAGGGTCCCAGCCAACACTGCCTTCCTGACATTCAGCTGATGATGCTTCTATGGCTGCAATAAGTATTAAAACTGTGACTCCCAGGGACTAGCAAAGGAACTGCATCTTCTTGCTCTCGTTACAAAACCAAAATAAAGAATAAGAAAAGGTGGTTTTAAATTCATAGCCACTTTAAAGGTCACAGAAAGTATTATGCTATTACAAGATTAGCTAATTATATTATTTATGGAAAGCATTTGTTCTGGGAACAGAGATTAGACATAACTACAATTGGATGTGTCTGTGACAAATCTAGAAATTAAACAAAGCTCCCCTAAAGTCAAAGCCAAGATTTTTATTTTTTTTTACCAGAAAAACTCCTTTCCATTACGTATTACCTTGTGAACTGTTACTGGTAATGCAAAAAGCTCTCAGCATTGTGCCTATAGCTGAGCTAGTAGACACCGAGGTTTCAGCTGAGTTGGTGTCCAGTGACAAAGTCAGGCCCTGTGTATGCAGAGGAGCTGTGACAAATTAATATAATTACTCCATTTTAGCTAATTTGAGGGATGAAACCTCCCCAAAAGACCAAGTTACAAGCAACAGAGAGAAAAATATCAATTTCGTTTAGGGTTCGTAAGTGTCACAGTCTGACTCAGGATCAGCAAATAAACCAGAGACAAACAATGCTCTTGATCCCCTTCCCCTCCCACCCAGGTAGGGGTGTCCTGGCAAAAACTCATGTGCCCATGGCTTCAGAAACGGATTTTCCACTTCTGATTGAGGTCGTTGGTGGGAAGAGCTTTCTTAACTTCAGGTTTCCTCTAATTTCTAACTGAACACTTGTAATTCTCAATATTCATGAAGTGAGGGAGTGTCTAATTATATAAGCAATATGACACAAGATTCTGATTACCTATGGTTTGGTAATCAAAGCATTCAGGATCTTTGGCAGCTGACGTAGAAGTTCAAATAAAAATGTCATGGCTAATGTCAGAAAAGCATCTTCTGCTAGATTTCCTCTTTTTACATAATTTAACTTCAAAGCATTTTAAAGGCCAAGCTTGTCAGAAGAGGTTGCTTTTAAAGGTTGAGGGGGGAGAGGGTGACTGCAACAAAAAAATTACAGCTATAATTAGGCATTACACTAAGCCCATTCTTGCTCATGCTGACTGATAAAAAGTCATTACTGATTGTTGTTAAGACTGAGTACTCTAAAGGGATCTATTGAAGGACCAACTCTATGTAATGGGGGAGATAAGACTACATTAAGCAGCCCAGAAAAATAGGGAGAACTCAGAAAAAAAATCTTCCACGGAAGGTCAAGTGTAAGAGAAACAAAATGTGTCTAAACCTGGTTAGCCCCTGAGCAGCACCTTCACTTCCTTGCAGCACACACAGCCTTTCACACTGGGCAGAAGGGATATGCCGTGGCAACTGCTGTATCTATGCTTCATACTCTTTTTCACAGACATTATCAAAAAAATAGAAAATAATGCAGAACCACATCCAAATCCAAATCTTCAGGACTTGCCAGCTTTAAGCTTTAAAAAAAACCACCCAAACTTATAACAAAAGACCCCAGAAAAAGTATTCTTAAGCTTAATCAGCAACTGAGGAAGTGAAATAGCTATTGAGACACGGCCCCACGGTGCTCTCTGCTCAGCCTGCTACACGGCCCCAGAGAACCAAGAAAGGCCAACAAGGGCTTTTCAGATCACATTCTGCAAGAAGACAATGACCAGAACAGACACCACCTCCTTCCACATGCAGCAAGGCAAGTGTCACTCTAACAAATCTTTAGCTCTCCCCAGTAAAATTCAAGTTTAAAAATTACCCAGCAAATCCTGGTCACCTTAAAAAATTCTTATGTACCCTGGGGAAAAACAAGAATTGCAATTTGTTCACAACTCTGCTCCCTTTGTGCCACCCTGGTGCTCCGTTACCCAGTGGGGAAAGTTTTTTTGGCTGGGAGATAGGTGCACTTTGGCTGCCCCACAGGTGAGAGGTGTTGCAGATACTGAAGCAGTGCTGACCTGGACTTGGGATGCAGAGCCAGAGCAAAGAAACTGTGATCCTAATGTCTATATTTTTCCCCACATATAAACGTAGAGCAGAAAATCTGGCAAATTTGGGCCTGCTTGTAATATGCTTTCTTTATATAATGAGGTCTGTGTCACCTACTGCCTTCTCCCCTACAACACACACATCTTCATTGTTTCCATTCTGAGCCAAGAAAGTTGAAGCCTGAGCATGTTGCTTAGCAATACAGGAAGGGAATAAGCTACACTTAAGTCTTCCTCCTCTTGCTAGATGTCCTGTAGTGGCCATTACTAGAGAAAAATTGACTTTTCCATTATCTTCTTATTGTTTCCATAGCAGTTGCTCCCCTGTTCCCACGGCATCTACTTTAGTTTCCCTCCCACCCCAATATTCTCATATTAACCTTTTCTTAGACACAGCATCTATTTTCACCCCTCTCATAGATCTAATAAATTTCTCAGCTGCAGGCTTTTTGATGGGAATTTTCCACCTCATTCTCAAATGAACTAAATTCGTTGCACATTTAAGCAAACAATTCCAGAATGTTGCAGGACAATACCTGCAGGAGAAATAACCTCTGAGTAAGTAAAATACTTCCTTTATCTCTTTTAGCCAGTGTTTAGTTGACTTCCTAGTGAAAAACTGCCAAACAAAAAAAGGTGCCTAAATCCCATTTTTGCAGTTCAGAAACCAAATAAGCTTTCTTTCTGAGCAAAATCCCCGACTTAATTTCAAAGGCTTACAAAAGTGAAAGTTCTATTGTACTTTCTCTCTCCATTTTGGTGTCTGATATTCAAATAAGGTTCACAACAAAATCAACTATACACGTAGGAGTCCCTTAGCCTACAGCATTAGCTTCCTAAGACATCTCACTGATGACTGGAGCTAAATCTTTCAGGTCCATTTCTTGAGGAAAGCCATGCTGTATTGTCTGTGGAGATCTTGTCTTGACCTCTCTGAGAGAGGTAATGAGAATTTTTACAACTGGTCTTCTGTAAGTTCTTCTATGTATTAAGAGTAGGTAGAGAAACAAAGCTACACCTTAGCTGCAGGCAAACCACAGAATGCATTAGTGTACTCCTCCTCACTCCATCATTATCAAACAGACTGAAGAGTTTTGTTTGTGCATTCAGGCTGCAAAAGCCTTCTTACGTTTCTGTTGTGGTGCTTATTAGATTTGTGGTGTCAATAATCATGTTAGTGCAAATGGTTAAGCGACAGTTTCCTCAAGAAAGATCATGGTTCAGGAGGGAATTATCCATATCTAATTACAGTTCATCCTGCTGCTGGACATTCCCCTTGCTCTGCTGTCTGTCCACTGTCATCTTGTTTTAACTTGCACTGACTATGCTTTAGGCATTGAATCAGGTATTTGGCAATCAAGGCCCCATTTATGAGTGTGACAGCCTGTGGTCAGCCAAAGACATGCTGCAGACCAGCCAAGGAGGTAGTGGGCAGTGAACATATCAGATCCTCTCCAGGAAGCATGGGAGCCATAAGAGTCATTGGAGGGCCCTGTATCCTCCCAGCTGGAAGAGGATTCACCCCAGTGTTTCCTCCTGTGGTACTTTTCCCTTTCCTGGCTCTCTGTCCTGCTGAGGCTCTGTGCCCTACAATGAGCTGCAAGCTGCTGGAAAACACTGTGCCTGGTTCCAAACAGCACAATTCTGCACAGGGGCAAAGTCTGTAGCAGGTCTTGGGCCATGCAGTCTCCAAAGCAAGGACTGGCTTTTGCTGTATGGATGTGGACAGAGGCACAGTGCCTAATGCAGTGCATCACTTGCATGAACTGGGTGCTGAACACAGCTAGTGAGTATGTGGAGCCATCTGGGGATGCAGCAGAGCCTACTTCAGCAGCACAGTGAATAATATCAGAGGGACTGGTAAAAAAACACAGCTCCCTGCAACTAGAGCCACACAGACAGTCTGAACAACAGTGTGCTGTGGCAAGGTCCTGCTGTGCAGCTTCCTGCAGCAGCTTTCATTTCAATTGCTTTAAAATTGTAAAGAGCCTGAAGGCTTGAGGTCCCACTCATTAACATTTTGGCAAAATTTCCCAGTCCTGGGCTACTTCCAAAACACATCTCTTGCAGAATCAGGTCCTTAGCCTACATTCACCCTGGCTCCAACCAAGAAAAGAATTATATAAGATTTATTTTTTTTTTAAATTGCAGGCATGACACTTGGAGCCAACTATTTTGCAGGTCGAGATATGTTTTCATAAATGCATCAATCATCCAAAGACTTTTGTCCAAGGAGTTTTCAGGAAATTACAATGAGTAGCAAAGATCACATTATTCAACAGAAATTATTTTAATACTAAAGGCTCATAAATTCCACCATGAATAGTGCTGACTAGATTAAAATCAAAACCCAGATAAAAAAAGTATTTACTTATTTATTTCAGAAGACAGAATGTGGAGAGCTGCCTCCTTCTGAAACAACTGGTTACCCAAGAACAAGCCTGTATGGGCACTGAGGTCCTGCAGCACACAAAACTACAACTCCCTGAAGCACCAGGGCTCAGCACACTGGAGTCATCTCACCTAAGGAAACAGAACCAATCGGCCAGGATCTCCTGCCCACTCCATCTGTAATCCCACCAGATACATTGCCTGGCTCCTGAGGGGCACACTTAAGAGGCAAGAGTCAGATCCACATCTTTTTCTTTGACTTATTTTAAAAACCTCTCCCCTTTTTCTTATTCTTTAAGAAGCTTTTTTCTCCTTACAACTCTTCTAATAATTGCTGTTGCAAATTTTACTTGTCAACTCTAACTCTGCATTTTTCTTCCATCTATGAAATAGCTTCTGTATCTCCAAATCAACATTAAAAATGTAAGGTCAGTGTTTCCACACAGAAAAGATCAGTAAACAGCAGAGATGGCTTCACTACCCATGATACATGTTCTGGCACCAATGTCTTTTATGCATCTACTTAACCAAACAAGACAAGCTTCAACACAGAGGATGTGGAAGGATATGATATCACAGAAAAGTATTTTAATCAAGCTACAGAAAGCTTGTTCTATAATCACTTTCTGTGAGGCCAATAGTAACATCCCTATCCAGTCAGATGTGGCCAAGGGACAGCACTGCTGCCTGTGTAATTGCAGCTGCAAACTGGGAATATCAAAAGCAGGCACCAGTTGCCCCAAGGTCTAATGCTGCATTTTGCCTCATTTCAGAACTCTTTGTGGCTACACTGAAGTGTCCCCATAATACTAATGTAGGGGTAAATGCAGGGCCACAGCAAACTCCTGCTGCTACTTGGAATTTACCTTGTATTTCAGTTTCTTCTTTTTACCCAGAGTTTTATTGTTTGGGTTTTTTGTTTGTTTGAGTTTTTTAAGGACAACAGAGACCACTTGGAGGTGAAATGAAAGTTAGTGCAGAACTTCATGCAGCTGCAGAACACACTAAAGATTCAGATGCCTTCCCTGTATGTAAAAAGGGAAGGACTGCTGAAACACTGCTAATATCACTAGAATCAGAATAAAATGTTAAATGTCCCTATGGTATTTCAGAGGAATAAAAGGATAAAATGAACAGTTTGCAAACTAATTCTCCATATGTAATGGAGCATTTGTTCAGATTTAGACTATGATCTTCAGGAAGCCTACAGAGAGAGATGGGCTCCCAAATCCCATTGAAAAGCTATGGAAATTCACCTTTTAAGGGAATTCAGATTCAGATTTAATTTTTTATTTGTACATTTCATCCTTTTAGTACCTAACATTCATAAAATTAGTGAAAAAAACCTAAAAAGTTGGTTTAGTAAAACAACTATAATTTCAACGGCTTATTAAAAAAAATATAATATTGCAAGTATCAGACTGGTGAAAGGGAAATAGGAAAATAATACAATATGAACTTTCCACGTGTAAAGTGAAGGGAAAAACTAGCTATTAATATCTTACTAATTCTAAAATATTAGTGATAGATACTGGAAGTTCAAATAATGATCTGTGGGTGGCCAATAGGTTAAACATAGTACAACAGAACTTGAAAACATAAGAGAAAAAGAGAATTCTAAGTGAGGGGAAAATCCATTACTTGGAGTAGTTTGTTTTTTTTTTTCTCCAATCAATGTAGAAAAGCTGAGCAGAAGTTTCTGGTTTGTATTTGATGGATAACATAGTGAATGAAAGAAAAAAAAAATGTTTTTCCTGAAGACACAAAGATGCCAACCCAAGCTCCTGCTGTTTCCAAATTAACAGGCCCAGATATTGAGCAGAGAGCTGAAAACGTCTCTGAACCACTGAGCTCTACTTCTACCAGAGGAAAAATTTAAAGGCAGGTAGGACTGCTGGCTTAGTTTGTGTATTCAAAAAGGCAAAGGCAATGCAGAAAGGGCAGCACTGATTAGACATCCTGCAGCTTATGGGATAGTATAAACCTGATATTTACTGCCAGTTAACTGCTGTAAGCAAAATACATTTTAATACAGCATTTTGCCATGTAATACATTTGGAGACAAGTCAGGGTGTTCAATCAAAAACTGAGGTACAGAGGAAGCTTAGGGACCATCACAGGTGATTGCCTCAAGATGATTTCCCAACGGTCTGCAGTGGCAGAAAGGACTAATACCATCCCTGAGTATTTAAAAAGAAGGCAAAGGAAGAAGAACAATGTCAGTATCACCTCTATGCTCAATATCGGTGAAACTGTCATTAGGCTGTTGCTGCCAGTCTAATTCAAAGAAAATGTGAAAAAGTGATGAGCATTTTGAAGGAGAGCCACAAATATGCTTCAATACCTGGGAAATATGCCTTACTGTGCAGGCCTTAAGCCATTAAACACATTTAGTTCTCAAGAAAAGCTTTATCTGTAGCTTGAGCACTGTAAATACAGGTGAAAGAGATAGCTGTGGTGGCAGCTTTTCAAAGTTGTTGACAAAGGAAAAACAAGACCCCACAGATGGGAGTTGAAGTCATACAAATTCAGTCTGGAATATGAAATAATACACCATGACAAAGGCTAATTAAACACTGGAACAGTTTTTCATTGAAGGTGATAGACTTCTCCCAGTGTAAGCCTTTAAAATTAGATTAAATACTCTTTTTAAAATGTTCTTTAAACCATCCATGATTTGAAATGCTGCACAAGATTCACCCTCTGTAGCCTGGAGGAATTACACTGCCTCTGCTCTCACTTCAGGTTCTGCATATTACTTGCAGCTTTACATGAGGATATCTTACCTATTTAATACTATATCACAAGGTCAGTGCAGGCTCATGTAAGGTTCAGGAATGATTTCTTTCCTGGCCCCTTATGGCCCTACAAGTCATTGGTCAGATTGTGGATATTTTTTTCTTCTGAAATTCTGAAATTTCAAAAATGGACTACAGCTAGAACAAAGACTGCACATGAGGCTACTCAGCACTTTACCATGATGCTGAGAAGTACCAGTGTTTCTGTTTCAGTATTAAAATGCCCAGCAAATCTCAAGTCAGATATTTAACCTCAGCAGATAAAAATTTTACCTCTTTATTTTACTCAGCAGCTGCTTTGAGGGTTGTGGGTTTTTTTCCCCTGCTCCACAGCTTTGGCTCCTAGAATTATTTAGGTAAATTTCCCTTAATCAGTTCCTTACTTGGTTAGAAGAGTTGGTGTTCTTTCAGTACACAACCTGAAAAACAAAATACTCAAACTAACCAAGTCCCAAGGTCAATTCAAGCTAATGTTGGTGAATTGTAAGGAAACCGTCCCATTAAAAAAAAATATATGGGGAGAAGATACATAGGTCCTTTCTGCTCTGAAACTGCAAAATCAGAATGCCCATACACAGCACTGAATGTTTATTAAACACATATAAAATGCATCTTTACAAATAATAGGAAAAAAACCAAAAAACAAATCTTTTGACCCAGCACCTCTGTGAGCCTTACTGGGAATTCCATGAGAATGAGCATTTCATCAGCCCTGGCACTGAAAGGCTCTAATTATGCACTTTCAGCATGTTACTGTGTTTTGACAAAATTTAAGTTGATAGCACCAAGGACATTTCTACCACTGAAAATAGTTACAAAAATAGTCTTGCGTAACACAAACCACTGGGAAATACAATCCAGAAACTGGCTTCTCAGACAAGCTTAGAACAATCTTTTACCCTCTCTTTCCATCAGATGAAAAGAGAAAGAAAAGACAGAGTGCAGGATGTTGCTGAGACATGTGCAGCATTTGACAGCCTGGGCCAAAATCTTTCATTTGCATGGCTAACCCAGTGCAGTAGTCCTTACCTCAGATCTCAGATGACTCCCCTAAAGCCACTGCAATCTGAAAGGTTAACAGTCGGGGGTGCATTTTCTTAACTCAAGCAGAAGGAGGAAAACAAGGAATGTCAGAGATGGAAACAGCATACAGGTTTATACATATTCAGTGAATCCTGTTTGCAAAAAAACACTTCAGCTGCTACTCTCTCTGTTTAAATATTCTATGACGGGAAAATGTCAATACCTTTCTGCTTATCTCATTCTTATTTATAATAGCTTATGACACTTTAATTAGTTCAACTGTTCTATTGGATTTCGAGGCAAAATGTGCTGAAAGCCCATATAAGCAATAAATATTTTCTTAATTAACTGGGATTTGGGATTCACCACTGAGGAAAAAAATATTTGATTTCTCCTTTTTTGACGCACTGATACCACACTACCCTTGTATTCTAGATTTTCTATGCTCAGTCACCCTTCCTGATTGTTAATACTAAACATCCTAAAATACCTGCAGACATCATTAGAAACTGTGGTTTTCCTCAGTGATCTCTTCCTCCAGTGACAGCCAATGCAACTACAAATGAAAATCATTTAAAATAGAGAGGGAAAGTAGAACAAGCATAAGCAAGTCAGATGCATCAACATCTTCAATTAATATGAAGGAAGGAAAACTTTGTGCAAAAACTATTATTGGATCTAAGTTGAAGTACACTGAAACCAAGAGAAGTCTTTCAGCCTGCTCACACCAGATCTGATCCGAGTCCAGGGCACAACAAAATTCCCCATTCAAACACCCCTATGTTATGTATAATGATAGTATATGGTGCCCATCTGCCAACACCATGCACAACTCTCATCTTTGAAGGCTGTGCTTCTGCATGGTTGGTGTTTCCAATATGAAAATAACCAAGGGTTGAAAACCCAGTCATAGGCCGAGGGCAAGGAAACTTAACTCCCAGTGTTTTCATAGCAAAGGGGAAGTAAATACACTCTTCTAATAATAACATCAATATCAGGCTGCAACAAACTAAAAGGAAAATCCCACAACAAATTATTTCATGGCTCCCAAATAGCTGTCTAGATAGTCCAGTAATGTATGTTTGAAATAATCTACAGAAGAACTCATTTACAAGCACATCATATAATGAGTTCAGCTGTGTGTCTGTGTGGAGTTGTGATACAGGTCAAAACTACAACTCCATTCCTGCCAGATAGTCTGTTGCTTCATAACGTGCTCCAACAGCATCAGGTTCCTTTTTAAAAGTCACTGCTCTTCTTTCCCACTGGTGAAATTATAAATAACCAGGATTGTATCTGTTTAGTTACCTACCCCACTAATGTGTTACTAAGCTAATAAGTTAGTGTATGTTCAGTGCTATATTAAATTCTAAGTAGTAGTTTTAAGACTGGTGTCAAAGTTGGCACTTGCTGGCTAATACCAGATTTCTGCAAGAGTTGTTACATATGCAAAAGACATTCTGCTCTCTACTCCCAGATCTGTGGTTCCCACAGTGATTAAAATTCCACGTTTCCTAAACAATTAACTAAAATAGTCTATTAAATCTAATTTTATTACTTTGAATGGATTGAGCTGGTACAATAATCCAACTCAGAAGCAAGACAGAATTGACATCTCTTTCAGAAAATGGATGAGACAAAATGAATGACATGGTGGATAAAACCAAATCCTAGCATGTTTGCAGTCTGTTTTGCATTTTATTTTCTCTGCTGTACTATAAACAAGTTTTAGCAGCGATAGACTCAGAATACTTAGAAACCAAAGAGAAAGAGAAAACTCTCTAGGCTACCAAAGCAATTCACTTTAAACAGAATGCACACAAGACTCAGTATGTTTTGGCAAATTTAAATGTGGCATCAGATCAAATGGTTTGTTGTTTTTTGTCTCAGACTAGTACTGCTGGAGACAGTACTGCAGGCTGTGTGTCCCACGCTGTAACTGCAACTTGATTTTGTGATTTGGAAAGTTTTTCTGATAGTTTTTCAAATGGAATATATGACCTGCCATCCATTTATATTTCCTATGTAATTACTAGCTGGCAAGTAAAACAAATTAGGTGCTTGATAAACACACACAATTATATTTTCAAAGCAGTTGTATTTATGCTTGGAAGGAAGGACAGTTTTATGAATATGTAATCAAGGATGTAAAATTGGAAAGAAAACAAAATAGAACATAGTTAATTTGGTGGTAGCGACAAATTACCACTATGCCAAGCCCCCTCCACATGCACTGCCCTGATAAACTTGTTATTGGCAAAGGTTCATTCTAAGAGGAGCTTGGTAATCCTTCTTCTGTGTTTGCTCTTCTTTATTACTCCTTTGAGAAAATATTGTTTAAAAAATAAAGATCTGCACAAGCAAAGATAACAGAATCCCCATTTCCCACCTAACCTGTTTAATAGCTAACAAGCTGGGAATGCATATCTTTTTCTTTATGTATTTATATATTTTTTTTTTTCCCTTTATATATTTGGCTACAGGTGTGTGCTGCACACCAGTGATTACCAAGCATCTGTGAGCAGCTGGGCTTCCAAAAGAAAGATGAAGCTAAACTGTAAGTTTGTTTGAAATGGAAGTAAAACCTGGCAGATGGCAGGGTCCAGAAATAGCACCACTGAAATGGAATTGTTTGTACAGCTACTGCTCCAGAGCACTAGTGAGAATGGAGGGGAGGACGACTCAGCAATGATCCACAGGGGTGAAAAGAAAAAAAAAAGTAAAGGCAGTTTTAGGGGGAAGGAAAGCCACAGAGGGATGAGAAGAAAGGAGAAAAATTAGCTTTAGATGTTAATGCTTAAAAAAAGAATAGAAACTTAAGGAAGGTTCTGTTAGCAAAAGGAAAGGATTCCAAGTATCTGTGGGCCAGGTTTACTCCTAGAGTGAAAGAAAAACTCGTAGAAGTATATGGTAAAAAGAATCATTTAGAGAAAGAAGATGAAAATTGACCAGCTGTCAGGATCAAACAAACAAGAATTTAAATCTTAATATGCTTTTGATATTTTGTAGAAAGTCACACTTTGTTATATTGTGGAAAGTCATGCTGACACAGAAGTACATCTACGCTTTCAGAGAGATATGGGGTAAAGGCATATGCCAAAAGGAACATTCAGCAAATTAATGTTGGGCATTTTGCAAGAGAAAACTTTGACCTTAATTTTATTTTTTTAGCAAGCTAAAATTATCACTAATATGAGAATAAGGAGAGGAGGAATCCCAAACAGAATATGCAACTATGCTGGGTAACTCTGTGAACCACAGAGCACAAAAATCCCAATATCCAGGCAGAGACACATCTCCAGAAGCATCTCCTCCTGCGAGGGGCTGCACACACACAGTGGTCTTCCAAGATCAATTCCTCTTGATCAGGAATACAGGCTCTTGCCTTTGACATATTTATGCATAGCTCCACTCTGCAAGGCCAAAGTAGTTTTCAATAAGAAGGTTTGAAAGTGTCTAAATTACTTTCAAAATGGGACTTTGTGCAGAGAAGTCACAGAAATCTTCGGGAAAAAAAATAAATCACATATTTCAGTTTGATTGCTTGGAATTAAATGAATCCTATCACTGGTTTCTAAGCAAGGAGGCCAGAAGAAATGAGTTGCTCTCCATTCACTGTGCAACACATAAAGTGGAAAAATATAACGTGACACAGTTATTAGAAACTGGAAATTGAGACATCATCTGGATATAGGAATAACTTAAAACTGGAATGTTCCACTTCAGGAATTTTTTTTCATTGAATGTTTTCTTTTGGCTGCAACTAATATCAGACCATTCAGTAGTCCGAAATCAGCAAAATCACCAGACAGATTATTCTGATGACTTTCAGAGATCTCTAATCATGCAGCTGCTATTCTGCATCTCGTTGTTTAGGGGAAGCTGACAACCTTGCCTCCCTGACAAAAATTGTTACATTTGATTAAGACAAGTTGCTCATGACAACAACTTTGCAAAAACCTTCTAATATGAGTCACTTTATGATGATTCATTTATTTTTTCATCATCGTAAAACAAAGTTCCCTGGGTGAAAAAGTTTAAAGACCTCGTTAAAGGGAGAATTTGCAATTGCAAAGCTCTATTTTTTATTAGAGACAAAATTGCTGCTTTGCCAACAAAGCTCTTCTGAGCAGTTTTCATCTATTTCTGGCCTTATAAACCAAGCCCAATCCAAGTGCAATGTTGAAAACTGTGACATCAGATACTCTGCAGCATGGGTGGATTACTAGGTGACGCTACAAAGTTCTGCCATGTTATCCAAAATCCCAAGGTTTCCCAAAACTACAATCATTAATGTTGTGTTGACCCATCACTTAAACGCCTGGTGCAGTGAAGTAAAAAACTTGTGACAAGTTTCTTATTTGCATCAGTAGAATTTCTTTAAAAGTTAATTCTTCACATCTTAAATAGCAACTGAAGTTTTCCCGTACAATTAATACTTATTTTGCTCCAGCAAACTGCAGGGTAACAACTTCACAAAACTGGGAGCTATTGAGGTCTATTCATTAGGAATTTCTATTTCAGACCTGAGGTCTATGATTTTTTTTTATTTTTTTTTTATCTCCCCAGAAGACCAGAATTCTGTTTAGTCCTTAACAAACAGAGAGCTACACTGGAAGTGACAGACGTGGATACTTTTTTTTTTTTAAAAAAAAAGGTCTTTATGTATGTAACCACAGTGCCTTTTTGGAAAAGTTGACAAATTTATAGCCAGGGGAATCCCCCTAATACTGGGAAATTCCACTCACTTCCTGAGAGCCAGGTTTATGAATCCCACATCAATAGTCATACACAGGTTAGCAGAATTCTGTAGAGACCAAAACCAAAGGAAATCGTCTTTATTGCTGCTATACTGATGGACTTCAGAGTCAATAGCATGGATCAACAGGCCTCTGCTAAATACAGAGAAGCTAAACAGACAGCCCTAGGTTGAAGGAGGAAATTAAATTACTCCTTACAGTCAATTAACAATAGGAGTGTGACAGGAACACAAAAACCAAGGGAATACAAAGTCAAATTTGAAACTATATCCTCATAAAATGCTGCTTTCCCAAAGGATACGTGATCACAAAACAGTAGAAGATTTTACAAAGTGGACATGGTTTGCTCAGCAGTTGTTAGGTCTCTGGATAAAAGTAAGGATACTCTTTGAGGATCTCAGATTTTGCACATCTGAACTGGGATGCCCAGGTAGAAGAGCCTGAGGCTTCTGAAGAGGCTGTGCAAACATCATTCAGAACATTTTTTTCTTTTATGTGGTGCGGTTTTATTTTAATAAATAACCCGATGGCA
Source organism: Hemiprocne comata (assembly GCA_020745705.1). Taxonomy (NCBI): domain Eukaryota; kingdom Metazoa; phylum Chordata; class Aves; order Apodiformes; family Apodidae; genus Hemiprocne; species Hemiprocne comata. Next base: position 9,789,497 of record CM036597.1, on the reverse strand, counting down.
TGCAATGTGCAGACACATACAACCAGTCATCCCAGATGAATGATTGCATATACTAGAAAGGACAAAATCTCTGTCTTCCATTATACATAAATTAGTGTTTTGTATTTATCCAGAAAACCAAGACTGAATCACATACTATAATGAATGTGGTGGGAAGACAAGAAGCTCTGGAGTAAACTCTCTCCCGTTATATTTGTCCCATTCTAGTGGTTTCACAGCATTTTTAGTGTGTCCTTGTGTCCTCAGAAATTTGGATTTCAACTCTTTTTTATTGAGAAAGCACAGAGTTTTCTCGAGATTTCCACAGCCGCTGAACTCTAAGCTTAAGTAAAACTCTGTCTCTGTCTACTAAGAACAAAGTTACACTTTCACATTGCACCTATTTAGGAAAGAAATGTACCTGGTACTTATGAGTGACATGAAAGAAGAGCGTTAGCACATGGTTCTGGAGACCTTTCTGGCAAAACTGTTCCATACCATTTCATACCAGCTATTCAAGGCAAGTACTGTTCTTTCTCATGTAAAAAAATATTCTCAGCTAGAGCTTGCTTGTTGTCTCCAGCAGTTTGTTTCCCCTCAAGCCTGTTGCTACAAAGTGCCTTCTATGAATATACTCTTTTTTCTTGATATCTGCAATACACATGCTAATGGCCTGAAGCAAAAGGCAGAAAAGATGATGAAAGTGTTTCAAACATTCTCCCTGATGGTCAGAAAAAACAAGTCATGGAAGAATACAGCACTACCTATGACATGGGACAAGGTAGACACCAAATAATACATAAGGCACAGAGGTATCTTTATCTGGCCCAGATTTTTATGTTTCTATGATATGCTAACATTAATCAAAAGCAGATGTATATACCTCCTTATGTTCATTTCTTATTTCACCTACACCAAAAACAAAGGTATTCTTGTTCATGCAATGCCTCTCCAAATCTTTAACCAATTCAGTCACAATCAGCTTACTGTCAAAACCAAAAATGTTTCTCAAAACCTAAAAAAAAATCTCCACAGATAAGTCAGACACAATTAAACTTTGTGTTTGCTTGGATCAGAGATATGAATACAAGCTGGAGAAGACATGCTAGAGAGCAGCCCTGTGGAAAAAGACCTGGGGGTACTAGTGGACCAAAAGCTGGACATGAGCCACCAATGTGCAATTGCAGCTCAGAAGGCCAACCACATCCTGGGCTGCATCAAGAGAAGTGTGGCCAGCCAATCAAGAGAGGTGATTCTGCCCCTTTACTCTGCCCTGGTGAGACCTCACCTGGAGTACTGCATCCAGCTCTGGAGCCCCCAACACAAGAAGGATGTGGATCTGTTGGGAGCATGTTCAGAGGAGGGCAGTGAAAACGATCAGAGGGCTGACCCAAGGCTCACCCATTGTAGGGTACACACAGAAATCAGCAATACAACTGAAACGCACTGCTAATGTGGGTGACTGCAATCTGATGCATAAGCTGTGACAAGGCATGGCACCCTTACAAACTTCCTAAACTCCCAAATTTAACAGATTTTTTTTTTTTTATTTCCTCTTCTGAGTATTGATTTAACAGTATCTGTTACAGCATCTGCTGACCTGCTTCACTGTTCCGATGATCCACAACCACTCTACACCCACGGGTAGCATTCTTATCTGCTGCTAACACAGCACAGTTGTACATTAATTCCACCTCTAGACAATTAACCTCATCTGAATCATATTTGCCAGACTGAAATTTCTCAGGGGTTTAAAATATTTTATTAAAGGCTTCACAGACTAAATGCTAACAGCCCTAATTCTCCTTTTTGTTGCATTCCCCCAGGGAGGAATAAAAGAGTCAATTTAGCTGACTAGCCTTTGTTTTCAGAAGCTGACGATATCAAAGAGGGCTGTAGATAGTGGATATAATCCTACAAGATTTTTTGATGTTCAGCTCTAAGTGAAGTGGATGCCTAAGTTATTAGTGTACATAAGAGCTGCCCCTTGAATTGAACTATGTAATTAATTCAGAAATATGGACTCACTAAGTTAAATTTCACCAGCATAAAGCTTGATATTAATGTTGCTTTCATTAAACATCAAGAGAAAGAAAAACACATCGAGACCCTTTGATTCTTTTTAACTACTATTATTCCCTCAGTGTCTTGCTGTAGAGTATCACTAACATACATGATCTGGTACACACTGCATTTGCTATCCTTCTATTACACAGTTCACTATATTTCAGTTACTATGGTAAGCATCTGATTTACTTCACAATAGCTGAACAAGACCTGGTAGAAATTATCTCAAACTGTGTGAATTATCTTGCAATATAGAGGCAAAGCCATGCCATAAATGCAAATGCCTTGCAAATCCCACCCAAAACCACTCTGAAAATAGAACCTTATATTCTATTACAACACTGTCGTGATGTAAGAAGTTCACTTGCCTAATTAATTAAAAAATGTCTAAAATATCAGTATCTAAAATATAATATCTAAGCAGTCATACAATAATAGATTACAGCATTACAGGTGAGAGCTCCAGTGAGCCAGCTCTTGGAGGTGAGCAGGAGGACTGGAAGGTAACAGGCAGACAGGTTCACTTGGAATAAGAGCAGAGGAGGAAGAATCTGCCTCTAATTCACCAGTTGGATGAAACCAGTACACTAAAGTTACTGTGCTGCCAGATTCCACTATGACAGTGGAGTAGCACTAATGGCAACACAATGAGTTATGAGGCAAGCCTGGGTAAGAAGAGTAATTACAACTGCATCTCCCAGTGCTCTGGAGATGCTGGTTTATTACATTTCTTCCAAACATCTTCTTTCTAAAGCAACTTTAGAAAATTTAAGACAGTAAATAAAAATATTGCAACTTTTACATGGATTGTATTAAATGCCAAACGCAATGACTGAATTTAAAAGCACAAATGGTTAATTAGACCTACCTTCCTTCCATCTTTTAAGGTAGCATCTATAGTCTCTGTTGGCAGACTTTGCCAGAGAGCAATATTTTGTCTCCTTCAGGGAGATCAGCAAACCCATTTCTTTATTTTTATAGTAATATCTTGTGACATAGCAACATTACTCTGTATGTCTGTGTAGAAACACCAGATCTGTATATCCCTTACCACAGATTCCTTTCTCATCTGATTAGCCCTCTATTACTAATCAGCAACAAGCTGCCTCAGTTATGGAGAGCTCATGTACTAAGGGAAACTAAGACTAAACCTGCATATTATATTCTTTTACAGGGTAAGACAATTAAAACACCAGACAGTTTTCCTTTTCCTTAATCTATTTACTGATACTGTGAATGACAGAGAGCTGAGAAAGCTCTTCTTTATTTCTACCACATGCAGGATGTTGTCATCCTGAAGTGGTGTAGTTATTACATTTCCTAATTCTTTATCTCATGGAAAGAAGCGGTTTCCTAAGATTAAAAAGGGAGGGGTGATTGTTTTAATTAACCTGCTGCTACTGAAAATCTAAGGATATTAATTCTACATGTCTAAATGGATGTAAGATTATAATTCCTTCTTCCTGATTTCCATTTTTAATATGAATTCTTTGCCCACACAAGGGCACTTACGATCCTCCAATACAAGCAAACAACTTTTCACTTTTCAACTCCCACAAATAAAACCAAGGCAGCAAAACAAACAGAAACATTCAGACTGTTGCTGTTCTTCAGTGAAAACATGACAACAGCTGTAGCTACTGTGCTAAGAGAAAAGCAGAGGAACAGAAAATATTCTGGCCATCTTGATATGACCAGAGAATTGAGGGAAGCAGAAGAGTGAAAAGTATGTGACACGCTGTGCTCCTGTGCTGACTTCACAGAGTGGCCATGGAATCCTTTTCAATGTTAAAAATAGCCCTGTGAAATTATTTTAATCTGTTTATTCACATACCATCTCTAGAACATTCAGAAGTGATTCTGCACATTCTCGGTTACAGAAACTCCCACTAAGTTCAAAGAACATTTAGCACAGGAAAAGCCACTCCTTAAGAATGGTTAGGAAGTTCTTTTTATAACGGTCTTGGAAGTTCCACCAGGACGCTTTTAAAAGTCAAGTCCAGAATGAGTTGGCATGATTGTACCTAGAAGTTTGCAAAACACCAGCCAGCATTACACAGTGGTAACCACTGTGATTAATCTTTCATTTTAAAGAACACTAATTTAACAGAAAACTTCCTTGTAAAAGGGCATTTAAATTATATACAACTCCCCTCACTGTTTAGTTTTCACAAGGAGACCTTTAACCCACTATAACGAAAGGTAACAGCTATATACTACAACACTATATACTATAAGTAACTTCTAATTCCCATTCCCTGGTGGCAGTTAGTAGTGATAAATCCTAACATGGTGTAGTCTATCAAAGCAAGACAGAAAGGTTTGACATATCAGAGCTAGGGCATGGAATCAGCCAATTCAGTGAAAATATGCAGCTTCAAAAGACAGGTAAAAACAGGAGGCACTTCCCACTGAAGTTGAAAGACCATACAGAGGCAGAGGGGTATATCAAATAGTAAATTATTGACTTTATAACCTATTGTTTTCCTTTCACTCTTTGCCCTCCTTCTTGAAGTCTATTATAATGATGTATTTTTAGCCTGGTTCTTCAAGAAATGAGGCATATGTGGTTGGGTTGCCTGGCCATCTGTCAGTTCGCTATTTTCCCTCAAGCACATTTTGAACCTGTTGAACAATTTCAGCCAATTTGACAGAAGGCTAAAGGTCTCAGACATACAAATTTCTGCATATTTCATCAAAAGCTATAGTTAAAGGAAAAGACCCAGCATATTACTGCACACGTGTGGCTAGCCAGGCAGCTGCCACATCACACAAGACACTGCCACCGACCTAATCATACAGGCAGGGGTAGGAGAAGGAGGCTGCAAGATCTAGGAGAGGATATGGAGGGGAGCTCAACTTACACACAAAGCCATGAGAAGCTGAGGAGCTTCCTCAGCAGTGCTCTGCATCAACAAATGTAATTTTACTGTGGTGGCATCTTCAGTCTTAAGCCAAAAATCAGGCAATATTCACAGAAGGATATTTTGTTCTTTTGGGTTTGCTCTTTTGTTCTCCAAATAGCTTACAATTCAAGACAGAAACAGACAAATGGGGCACATTAGTGGTAGGAATGGAATGGATAACAGAGATGGTGCAACCATTTCATAACCATTTACTGGACATGAAAACAGATGACCATAAGGCCAGTGGTCCAGAATTCCCAGATGTTTGTTATCTACCTGCCATGTTCACGTTATTTGTGATTTTACAGATATCTATCATGTTTTCCCTCATTGCTTTTGACCATCCCTGATGCCCTTCTCCATGCATTCCCAACACTGGGTATAGCCTCACTGAAACAGTGGAGCCAGAACTGTACATTGAACAAATGGGAAATATATGGTGGTGTAACAATGTTCTTAGGTTTGTTCTCATTTCCTTTACTAATAATGCTTCAAATTCTATTTTATTGCTAAGAAATAGACTGATTCTTTAGAGACATGTCCACAATGACTCCAAGGTTTCTTCCCTGAACAATAATAGAGGATTTAGAGTCCACTGTTGCATATTTGGAGTTTAGTTTACTTTTTCCATGTGCATTAATTTTTGAAACACTACATTTTATATTTTTTTTTCTTTCATTCAGTGTTGTGTTTCTGTTATTATGTCCATCTTTCTTCCACTTTCTCATTTTTGTTAACATCTCCCACACACCTTCTAAATCTTTTCTGTATTTCAAATTCAACAGCATAAAACCTTATCTCTATATCCTTGGGACTTGCACCTCCAAGTTTTACCAGGGACATTAAAGTACATCATAATAGTCAAACTAGTTGGACGTTACCAAGGAAAATGTTACATCAGCTGTACTAAGATTAGTTAAAGTCAAATTAATTGTGTTAATTTTCCTATTTAACAATTCAATAACACTGTCAGTGCTTTCATCTACATCCTTCTGCAGCTTCTGGTCAGGGATTTTGTGCACCTCATAGATCTATATAATAGTGTCTATGCCTTCACATCATGGATATTGTGAAAATATTTCCTCAAGTCCATTGCTCACTATCAGCATCACGCGGAATTATCAAGATTATTTGTACTGTGATTAGGAAGCCTTCAATACTGTTTTGTACAATGAAGAGACACCATGACAATATCTGAGTGGCTAGGATGAGTCATCCAGATTTTGATTTCCTGCAAGCAGGACTGCACAACCCAGCGTGAGGCAGCAGCCTGATCAGCAGTGCAGTCACATACTGCCTCCCTCATTGGAAACACAGTCACATGCCATTATGCTACTTTTTATACAATATGATAGCCACCTATTCTTAGCAAGCGTGGTGTTGAATGCAAGTGGAATGAAGTGTGGCATGACTGCCCCTTGCACTATTTTAGAGAAATACAGAGTGAAAGCCAAAGTGTTTTCACAGTATGTTCAGGCAGAAGAGTATTACATTAGGGTTCATAAGTACTCTGCTTAACCCAGGCTGCACAGTTACCTAACAACTGCAATAACTAGAGGTGTGCTGTTCAGTGGCACCAATTATTACCAAAAAATACATAGGGAAAAAAAAAAACAGGTTTTCAGCTCTTCATTGCAGCCATTTTTAGTGAGAGCTTTTGCTTCTGTGTTTTTCAAGACTATACTAATATGGTTGAAAGAATTCTGCCAAGTTGCATCAGGTCACAGGAAATAATTTAGCTAAAGACAGGATATTTGATACGACTGGGAACATTCTGTCATCACTAATTTAAAAAACACAAAACTCTGTATTTCTTAAAAGGAAATACTGCTTGCCTGCTTTGCTGGAGTTATGGCTAGCAATATTATTAGGAATTTGGGAAGATGACCTTTTATTTCAATTCTAATAGCAACAAAAAGGTAGCATTCATTGGAATCCCTACCTCTCCAGCACTTCAATAGACTACCCACTGCCTTTATCCCTAAGGAGCTCCAATCACCAACTACAGAGGAAAAAAAAAATATAGCTCTGGTACTTTGTTAGGATTACAGAAGTTGCATCTGTTTACCCAGTTATCAATTTAAAAGACATTATAGGGCTGAAAGGGATGCTTGGAGGTCATAAAGTCTATCTCCTTGCCTCATAGCAAGTTCAAAATGCCTCTATATCTAGTACATCCAGAGATGAATATGACATTAAGTCTCAAGGAAATTTATTTCAGTGTTGGCACTTAAAATGGTTCTACAGGAATGTTTCTGAGCCAAAAAAGCAGAGAAAGCTAATAGGAGTAGAACATGCAGTTTAGGATAACAATTCTCCCTGGAGGAAAGTTAGAACAGCTCAGTATCCTCCAAAAAGCATAGGACAAAAATCAACAAAATGCAAGTAGGAAGCATCAAATAAAAGTTGTAAAGAAGTCCTAAATTTGAATCTAAAAATAAGCAACCAGAGCAAACCTATATAGGCTATTTACTAAAGGAAGCTGAAAATGACATTTAATAAATAAATAAAATATATCAACAAGGAACAGAATCATTATGGATTGCAAGTCCAGCCCTCAGTAACAAAAGGACAGTACTATGTTTATAGTACTGATTTACCAGTTTGGAGCATCTTTAAGGACACAAACATACCAACAATAGAATATTTCAACCATACTTGATTAAACCAGGTAGGTGTCACTGGAGGTGATATTGAGACAAAATTCTTAGATAGCAAACATTTGCTTTTCGGAGAAACTTGTAAGGGACTAAAAGAAAAAAAACAACACCTTTTTACTTCATACTGAATGGTGCCTGTCACCTTTTTGCAGGATCTTGCTTTCTGAGGCCCATAATGTCATCAGATAAAGTGTGTCATAGGAGAAACAAAAAATATTTTGTACCTGTGCTTGGTTTCAAAAAGGGAACTATATAACAAGCAGCAGCCAAAAACTTGTCTTTTTGAAGGTCACAGATTGTGTAATGACATCAGCTAAAACCCACAACATATGGGAAAAAAAAAGCCTTTAAGAGGTCAAAAAGGCCAGTATGGTTCAGTAACAGAGGCTATCAGAAGCAAGATGACACAGTTCAAAGAGTGCAAAAGTCTCCAAGAAGGAAAACATGAAAGAACATCATATCTAGCAAGCTATACATAAAAATGCCAAAATTAAAAAAAGAAAAAACAAACTTGTGATCTTTTGTTGAGAAACACTTGAAGAAGACACAAAAACTAACAGTAAATCCTTAAAGCATAGCCAAAGCATGCAGGCTATCAGTCTTTCTGCAGGACTATGTGACAACAGAGGTACAAAGGGAACACTGAAGGAGGACAATACTATAAAAGAAAAGCTAATAAATTATCGTAGCTGAGATTTGCACAGCCACTTAGACTCAACAACCTTTGGGAGGATTTATCTTAAACTGCTGTGATAGGGGAAGGAGATATTAAAAAAAAAAATCAAACAACAAACCCTGGTAAAAGGAATTGTGACACATTATAGGACACAGAGGACCATCACAAATGTTACACATAAAGCTACTGAACTGCTATACTGGTCACTTAAAATATCATTTACATCAATGAGTGGAAGATGGTAAATATGAGCCAATGGGTACCCAGTTTTTTAAAATTAGTTTTAGGGGATCTAGAGAACTACAGCAAGTATGCCTGCACCAAACCAAATCACAGGATAGTGAGTCGAGGAATCCGTAGGCACAGGAACATACTTGTTATAATAAAAAAGGGTCAACACAGTTCTCATACAGGTAAGTTGTGAGGTTTCTGTAGGGCAAGGACAAGACAGTTTCTATGCTGCCCTTGAATTTTCTACAGGTTTTGAGCAGGAGCTCTTAATCAAAGGTTCATAAAATGTCATGGGAATGTCTTCCTATGGGTTAATAACAGATTAAAGGATAGGAAACTAGAGTAGGAATAAATAGTAAGACTTCAAATGAAGCTTCTACCCTGAGGGTTCTGCTGTTTAGTATTTTCATAAAAGCTCTAGTAAAGGGGTGGCAGGGATAGTAACATTTTCTACCAGTGACAAATTATTCAGTGTAGTAAAAAGCCAAGAAAACTGCAAAGACTTGCATAGGAATTTCATTATACAGAATGATTAGGCAATAAGCTTACAGACAAATTTCAGTGTAAATAAATGTGAAGTACCACATGGAAAAGAAACTTAACTATACGTATTCAGTGACTGAGTCTAAATTAGCTATTAATTTTCAGGAAAGCTATCTCAGAGTTATAAGAGATAATAACATGAAAACATCAGCTTGGTACTCAGAAGCACTCAAAAGGGCAAATAAAGCATTAGGAATTATTAGCAAGGAAAAGAAAATGAAAGAGGAAGCACCATGATGCCATTTTATAACTCCATAGTGAGCCTGCTGCTGCATAAGTTCTGATTTTCCCATCTTGGAAAGCATTAAAGACCAGAGAAGGTACAGAAAATGGCAGCAACAGTAATCAAAACTCTTCAGGACAAAGAGAAAACAACAGAGAGGAAATTCTGATATTTCAGGATTCCCATAAAGTGGAAATCTTAGGGTAGAGGAGGAATTTATTTTGGAAATGCCAGCATATGTTGATTCTGAAACACAATATGCTGCTTAGGACTCTGACAGCTGTGACTGAAATTACAGTTCAACTGCTGAAGTTTCATGGCTAAGACATTCTAAGGACAGCCCTGTTACTCGGTGTATCTCAGTCCCCAAAGGCACTAATTACTTCATGACCTGTATGGCAGCCCCAGCCCTGACTACCCAGAACAAATGTGATCTGTTCCACTGCAGGTGCCTGAGCCTGAAAATTCCCACTGCAGGCTTGAACCAAAGGATCTCACACACAGGAAAACATATCAAGGTTCACACATAACATGCCTGTGCAAACGCCTTTGCCTTCATCACCATCAAGCTTGCAGCCTTCCCTTGAAACTCACTCATTTGTCAAACAACTGTCAGAAAAGAACTAAAACTTGAAAATTATTTTTCTGACAGTCTCTATGCACAGTCTAAAAGATAACACCGCATTGAAACACAGTAGTAGGGTAGAAGACCTCGTGTGTGTGTGTATATATACACACACATATATATGGACAGATAAAAAAATAAATTGAAGACCAACTTCAAATAATTTTTTTACTATCTGAGAAGAATGTTTAAAGTAAACCTCATTTAAGGTCTTATAAAAGGTCTTATAAAACCTCATTTAAGGTCTGAAAAAACACTTAGAGTATTATCAACCAGCCTTCCCGAGTCAATGAATGTGATGATAGTCAACTCCCCAGCTACCCATATCCTGTTTCTCTATTGTTTCTTCTGAGGCAATTGAGAAGAAACTTTTAGTCATGTAGACTCAGAGAAAAATAAAACTATTCTGTTCTACAGTAAAATCTAGAGTAATAATGTAATTAACAAGGCACCTCAGTCTGGCAGATAAAGACAGAATGGCTTTAATGGCTAGAGATCAAGACTAGACTAAATCAGACCAGAAGTATTTTTCAGAGCAAGATCAGGTAAGATTGGGAGCAATTCAGCAAAAGTCTTTATATCCCTATTTCCTAGAAGACACGTTCCATTGCAAACAGAAATTAACACTTTAACCTAAGGTACACAGGAGGCCAGACTGGACAATCACAGTCCCCTCTTCTGCTTTTGTAACCTGGGAAGCTGCAAACATAAGTAACAGAAAGCATCTAATACTTTTTAAACTACTTTACTGAAAATAAAAAAAGTTCCTGTAGAAGACAGGAATTCCCATGGCTAATGCACCAGAACATAGCTCTGAAGGCCTTTGTATAATTGTTTTCATATTTTTAAATACATGTAATTCATTTACCATGACACACAACAAGCAAGACCACAGAGAAAACTCTAATCTTCATTTTTAAAAGTTTACGATTAATACGTCGCAACTGTGAATTTTCTCATCACCCTTACAAACATTTACTTACTAACCTGTTGACCTAATTTAAAAATTAGTATGTGTTTCCTCTTAGGAGGAATAGAAGATATTAGTTCTTGATTTACTTACCATGCCCCATTTCTTTCTCTCTCATATGCCTGCATCATATCCCCGAGTTCTCATGTCTTTCCAAAACAATGTCAGTCCTGATCTTCTCCTCGCTTTTGTTAGTAAAAACAACAGTAAGAAATGTTATTAACAAGCAGCCATAGCAGCAGGACCAGGTGATTTACTGGATGCAGATGTATCTGCTTGAAAATTTTAGGCAAAATTTCATTCCATGCCAGCTGACAGCTGCCCTTTCTCAGTTCTACTTAGAGTTTTAATGAATCTCAGATTGGAAGAGGAAATTCAGCTGAAACTATCAAGTTTGTCACATTTTGATCAAAGCCATTATCTATTTCATTATTTCAGACCAAATTCCCAAACAACTTTGGCTTCCTCAAATTGTCTTTAATTCCTTCCTTTACTTCTACCCTACTTTACTGAACTGAAATAAATCAGCCACAAGTTTCACAGATTTCATGAAATTTTCATGCAGCTTTAATACAAATAATGGCCAAAATTGAAGCCCGAACTGACACAACACCTTTTCAGACTGATCCCTAACCTACAATACAGTGTGGGAACAGTTTGAGAACCTAATATTTCTAGTTGGTATATAACTTACTACAGCTGAAACTCAAGCCCATTTGAAGGCAATGGGAATGCTGCCATTGGCTCAATTTGGACCAGAATTTCATAATTTTGCTGAAAGTTCTAAATTTGTTACAGTAAAAAATTTTGCATTACTTATGGTTTTTTCCTCCGTGTGTATATGTATTAAAAACATCCTATTAAACATTTAATAAATACAAACTCAAAGGAACAACTTTATCATGGCTATAGTAAACCATCCTTTTAAATATAGCTTGTACACACATTACTCTAAGGTTTAGAACCCATCAATTAATATTTATTTCAATATGTCACAGTCATTGGAGGAACAGAGAAGCCCCCAAAGCAAGGTTGTGCTCCCTCTCACTTCATGTGATTCAATCATTGAATTTGGTGCAGTTGGGTCAGACTCTGTTCATTCAGTTACAGGTGCATATATAATATATTTGAGAACACAATGTACAGGCACCCAGATCATGGAAAACCTGTCCCTTATTCATGGGACTGACAGCTCTTCTCTCAAGTGAGCCAGACACATGAAACAGACCCACTCGGTTCCCTTATCATCTCTCAATTTACAGAAATAATCTAAAGTTACATGGATTAATGATTATAGATCCATCAATGACAAACTGATTAGCTACCTCATTAACATTAATGCAGCACCTATCTAGAATGCTGTAGTAAGAAACACTCAAAAACTAATTTTTACTGACCAATTTTTTTTCTCTCTTTAGTATTATGGTAAATGTAATGATTCAATTGTTTTTGTTGCTGCTGGTGGGCAACATTTCACTGGTTTCTCAGATATGTGCTCCATTTGTATGAGCATAAATTTGGACAAGCAGATATTCTTTTAGATTTCTTGAAAGAAAGGATAAAGAGAATTGTAGAAGAGTCTAGACAAACATGCTTGTAGTATAGAAGATGGGTCATGACTTGAGATCTATGATATATGTATCTAAAAGTATTAGGACCACGGTGAGTAATTTAAAGATGCATCTTCAGTGATGACTTCTTAAGCAGTTGATGCAGATGGGTGTAGATGGATGGCCATGGGAACTGACAGATTTCACTGAGCCCATGACATGTGCCTTGCCTATCTGCAATTACTGTATCTGAGTGAACTTTCTGCTGTGCCAGCAGTAATCCAGGCATATAATTACAACATCTTTGAGAAAACTCATCCGAGGAACAAACAAGCTTGCTTTTAAAAAAAAATTCTTCATATTGCCCTGACTCATAAATCTATGGTGCACTTAATTAAATTCAATAGGCGATTTTAGGGAGAGATAAACAAATTAAAGAACCTCTACTAAATGACAGAGAAAATTCCAAATAAACATAATCCATTTTGCATTTTAATTCCAATGTTCCTTGTCCTTGTCAGGGCTGATAGCTGCCTTATTTATCCTTTTCCTTCCTGAAAACAGTTCTCACATAATGACATTAAGGAAATGTACATGATTTTTTTTAAATGAGGTAACTCACTCCATCCTCCATGGACACACAGAAGAAGGCTGGGAAAGACAATCACAATATTTTATTATGCCAAGGAGCTTTTCTTTAATGATTCCTCTCCTCCTAAGCCCTCTGGAGAGCAGCAATTAGCATGCTGCTTGTCCAGATCCATCAACAGTAGCACGTATAAAGCTGTAAATATGCCACACGTGTGTTAGATTTATTATGGTATCTTCTAGTCTGACAGATTTATGCATTGTCTTTTTTCTCGTAAAGGGGAGAACTGCTGTACAAAATAAAGAAAATAATTTGCAAGCAGCAGTCCTCAGCTATGTGTAAGAGCCCAACTGAGACTACTCAGATTCTCATGCTATTCCCATCACCTTGAAATTCCTGTTTCCTACACCCAGCCTCTCTCTCACCACCTCTTGAGAAGACCATTTCTTGCTGCTGCTGTCTCTTACCATATGTTTTCATCATTTTCCAGAATCTTATTTAATATACGATCAGAGAATAAAAATTAATTACAGTACACATTCTGAATTCAGCTCAGAGATCCTTTCCACCTAGATGTTATGGAATTTTTCTCTGTGCAGGCTGAACCTCAAAGCCTCTCAAGCACGAGAAGCAGCAGACACTTCTACCTCCCCTTTTCTCATGCTCATATTCTTCTTCACAGAATGTTCCCCCAAGCACCAAAAAGCCAGGCTTTCTGTCACTCCTGTCCCTAATTCCACTGCTGAGGACCATGCACATCAAGCATGGTCTGTAGGCAGGAAGGAGGAGTTCTGTCCCCGGCAGCCGGGCAGTGTTACCCGGGGCCACACCGATTTACTGCAGCTGCTGGGGGAAGGCTGGAGGCAGGCAGAGAGAGCTAGCAACAAGTGACAGAAAACATTTGTCTTCAACAACTGAAAATGTAAAGGGGGGGAAAAAAAAAAATCTAGCAAAGCTGACAGGTGGGGAGTCATGAAATGTTTCATATGGACTTTTTAAAAGATAAAGGAAACCACCATGTGGTGCTCCCACACAGTTTTATAATATATGTGTGTCTATCGATGAAACAGGGAGCAAGGGAGATATGCACACTGCAGAAATGCTATAGAATGCTTTTCAGCTCCTTGTCATTGGGTTTCTTTCACTCCACCCACTAAACCTGCAATAGCATCCCAGTTTCTGTAAGTCTGGCATCTTCTCTCTCCTTTTTTCAGTTCACAGTCAACCACTCACTTCATTTTTCAGCTCTTTGCTCTTCTTCTCCCTGGGCCTCTACCTCCTCTTCAGACCTATGGTGCATTAAGATTCAATTAAACCCTGCACCAAGGGGTTCTTTCATACCACCTTTCACTGCTTTTTTTCATTACCTTCCTAGTTTGTCTAAATTTTGCAGAGATTAAGACTACTTCCTTGATGCTTCTGAAATGACATATCTGAAAAGAGAAGTTACGAATGTTTATAAATAATAATTGTGCTGAATAAGGGCAGGATCTACAGTGTTTAAGAGAAACGTCTGTTTCTTCTTTAGACTGTCCATTTTGCAAGGCCTGTAAAATTCTTAAAAGTGGGGCTACAATTTCCATTGCTTGGCTCTATATTTTGAACCTCCTAGACAGCTGATGATTTTAGGGTATCCACATGTAAAAATGCAGTCTCTGACCTACCTTATGAACTGGAAATCTGTACGGATATGGAAAATGTTTTGGTTTTTTTCTTATGAGATTCAAAGAGAAAGTAATTTGGGGAAGGAAACAGTTATTCAGCCTTAAAGATACAAGACATTTTGGTGATAATTTGAATATATTAGTTTCTGAACCTGGCCCCAGAGCCAGCCAGACAGTTCCAAGTAAAATCCACATGCGCTTTTTATTCTTCCTCCTTTTTCTACAAACATGGAATTAAAATACAAGGAAAAAGCAATAAAAGTATTGCTTTGTACATTAAGAATATCTGAACGATTTCTGTATTTAGGATACAAGATCAAGGATAAACAAATTATGAATGATCATAGAAAAAATAATACTAGCACTTCAGGTGGTTTTGGCTCCTCTAAGTTGCTAGAGGCACTATGTATACCTTGAATTTCATTCTTTCTGCATCACAAAAAGTTAACTTAGATCCTGGAGTGTTAATATGAAACTAGGCTGTGTTATTCAGTAGACAACATGTCTCACTGTCAACCAATTGGAGCTTTTGCATCATCAATTCAGCTACTGAAATTGCTCCTAGCCAGGATGCTGTGGTCATTTTTAAGTTTCTTCATGGTGAACAGGCACTTCACATGCTTAGATGTCAGCACAGTTGGTTTTTCATCTAATAGGACCTCAAGCTCTGCTATTAGAATGACCCTGGTAACTGTGAGATGCAAATGTCAGATATAATATTTATTAAAGGCAGCAGAAGAAAAGGTTGCAGCCATCCTACATAAAATGATTCCTGAATTGAAGGGAAAGCACCACAGTTCCCAGTGGTAGAAAAGTCAGCAGTTGCATACAGTGAAATTATGAACACAATCCTTAAAAATATATGAAAGCCTTCAGTTTTCTCCAGCCAGAATCTGAGGCTATGGCCAATTGAAATTCCAAAGGCCTAAAAATAATTAATGACTACAGGCTGTTGCCTGAGGTTCCAGACTAACAAAGCGCAGTGCAGCACAGCAAAACATTGGTAAGAGCTGCACTGAGATGCTGCCAGTGCTTCCTGCTTCCCAAACCACATGTATCTATCTAACCAAATATCAGATCTACAGTCTTTCATTGTGTTTTGCCCTACAGAAAAACTAAGGTAGGGGAATCACAATAGTAAGTGAAAGTTAAAAAGCAATACAGAGTACTTAAGTTTCCTAAACAACCTGCTTAACCCTCATGAGAGGCCTATTGCACTAAGGCAACTGGATTACAGCTGTGCTAAACAACCCAATACTACACTGTTACTCAGGAGCATTTTCAAAACATGAATATGCTTGTGAGAATGTGTATTTCAATTGTTCCTAAAGAAAGTAAATCAGTGCCTGAATTAACGTGCAGAGCAATTTTGCAAATATTTTATCACAAGATATCCAGATCAGTAAATTGGATCCATTCTTCTACTGGTTCCCATCCAGAGTCAAAATCTACATTTGGGGTAGTGGTGTCTGATTCATAAGCCCAAATTTCACTCTGTGAAGATTTAAAATTACAGCTTGATCCACCTCTGTTAACTACCGATCCTTATTTTCAGTGGAAAATTACTTTGAATCCTCCAGCTCCCTGCCTTCTGCTCCTCAGAATAATTTCTTTCATATGATATTTGCTACATGTGTGAAAATCGAATTTCTAACCCAAATGCACATACTTCCAATAGTCTCAAACAGCAGTGATTCAGTGATGCAAATTTTCAGCAGCAGTAATACTTCAGCCATCAGGAAAAAAACTTCTAAAATTCTGCTTAAAGAAATATGTAGAACAATAACTAAATGCAAAGAATCCTTCCCACATGAAGCATGCAGAAACTGTCAGTGATGGAGAGAAATCTGCAGTGCATTTAGTCAGCTTAATTTATGAAGCTTGCCAAAATAATATTAAAAACCCTACAAACTTTTTAGGCCAAGTGGAATCTTTTCATTTACTGAGTTAAAGGAATGACAAATGTCTCGATGAAAGTGAATTTTAAGTCCCTGAGCATGATAATCTATTAAGAATTTTCCCTTCACACAGTCTCTCAAATGCATCAGCACTGTCTAATCCTTGCTCAAAGTAGGGACCCTCTTCTTGTGTGTGCTATCAAGCTCTAAGTGTCACACTGCCATCACCATAGTAACCAATGCACCACCCAAATTTCAGAAAACAAACTGCATATTCCTACTTGCCTCATTATGCACTGTGAAAGATGATTTTTTCTTCCGACACTATAGTATTGTGAGAAAGCTGATGTGAAACATGGCCACTGCCATGTCCAAATGCTAAATAATTCCAGCCAACAACTGAGACCAGTCATCCCTCGTAGCAAATGTTGCACTAGTTGAGAGTGGAGGTAGCATAACCTGGGAACACTGCAGCTCATGCTCGGAGACTAAAGGCTTCTAGGAGTATTTTTAGCTAGATTTGGAAACTTGAACTGAGAGTCCATAACAATCAGGACACAACCCTGACTGATGAGGCTTCAGCACATGTTACTGGCTGAAGCTGTGCCATTTGCATACTTTCTTCCTTTATAGCTGCAGGCAGCACCTTTCAGGAGGCAGTACAATATACCTGCCAGAAATGCAGCTGGCACCTGAGGAGGAAATGTAAGGTGAAGGTACCATATGTGCACTGCAGCAAAAGACTTCTTCTCATAAGAGTCAACATTTATGTAAAAGATGGTAAAAGGTAATATAATCCTAGAATCATCAGAGTTGGAGGGGACCTTAAAGATCATCTAGTTCCAACTCCCCTTGCATGGGCCAGGACATCACCCACTAGATCAGCTTGCTCAGAGCCCCATGCAACCTGGCCTTAAATGCTTCCAGGGATGATAATGCTCATGAAGGCTCCCAAGGCAGCTGCCATTTGCAGGTCTTTGCTGTTTGTCTGTAGGGAGGGATCAGACCTTTAAATCAGATCACTTCTGAGGACTCAGTGACACACCAGGGTTCACTGTATCAACAAGCATGTACACGTTTGCCTACTGTCAACAGTTACAAGGAAATATTCACCAGGTAACCTGCTCTGCCAAGATACAGCTGTACCCTGGCCTGAAGACCAGCAACAAAGCCTGAGTGTAGCAAATAGAGTAAAGCTTTTATCTACAGCTCTACACCATTTATATTCTCACATGCACATGACTTATGTTGGTTCCAGTGGGTAGCAATTCTACTTCTCTGACAGTGTTTTATAATGAGATCTATCTAAAGGAACAAGGGAAATACATTCTGAGTCCAACAGTGTGCTCAGGATGGAAACAGACTTCCAGCTGAAGACATTCTTGTAGAGGTATTTTATTGGTTTGATAGAGCATCAGCAGTAAAAAATTAATATCTGGAATTTATCAATTAACTAACATCAGCCTAAGACAAATCTTCAGCACCTCATAACAGGCTGCAGCAGCTGTCCCCACCTGCAGTGCTGTTGGATGCACTCTGCTAGCTATGCACTAGCTCTTTTCAAGCAATTTTCATTTCTGTGACTATAAATATTTTTATTCTTAATTCTTACGTGCAAAGGCTTTTAAGTGAGCAAAAGAAAAAACATGCCAAGATGTACTTGTGTTATATTTCTATTTTTATGGCTTTTCCTTGTAATACCAAAGTACCATGCATTTAGTTGGTTTGACCCAATTAAGCAATACATGAAAACCTACTTCACTAAAGTTCACTAATGCCAGCCACTGCTGCAAATGACAAACATAAGGACTTATTGGATTATTGGTGCACACTGAAATGTAATCAAAGGCTGAAATGTAAAAACCTGCAATGAAAAATGCAGCTGTCCTCCAAAAAGAACTTCCAACTGGTGAGGATTTACATTATCTTCCCCTAAATACAAGAACAATATATTTACTGGAAAAAATGCAAGAGGTAATGAGACAAGTTAGATAGAAAAGATCAGTCCCTATACAATGAGGATACAGTTCTAATGTACTGTTCACAAGCCTTGGAAAAGGTATCTTAAAATATTGATGATCTAGTAGAAATTGTCAGAAACAATGAAATGTGCAATACCAGGACCTAAACACAACACATGCCCAAAGTCTGATCATCAGCATCAATGAATGTCTAAGGGCATCAATGAGAAAACTGCTGCTTTATAGTTAGGAACTCTTTGAAAAGCCACTCTCCCTTTCCCAGCTCCTTTTCACTATTCCTTGCCAGTAGACTGGCAAATGGAAAAGACATTGATGTCACTTCAACATCTTCCTCCATAACTCACCAGTGTCATAAGGCTTGTGCCCAATGAACAAACACACCTGTATTTATTTACCTACAGTTGTAAAACTAAAGCCTCCATACAGTAAACTGCTAACTTTCACAACAAATTTGCCTTCTCTAGGTGTCCTGTTCTGTGCAAGCCCAGGCAAAACTTCACACATCCTCTTAAATTTAGTTCTGTCCCTTTACTCCTATCTCCAAGGGCTGTGCCAGGAGTAGATATACTTGGTGACATGAGACACAGTCACTTCATCACCATCAAACATGTTGCACAGCACTAAAATAAAAGGAAATTTAGCTTGAAACAAAACAACTGCAAGACAGCCACTGCAAACAGCACCAGCATATACTTTAGCCTTAGCTACCCTTGTGCAGGAGACAAGCACAAATACTCCTTTTTAATGGCAACAGAAAACTTCCTACTATATTACTGTGGTGATGGTAAGGGGAGGATGAGATGTTGAGCTGGAGTACTGCCCCTTGTACCTCATCTCTCTGCTTGGCCAGTGTAAAGAATACAGGCAAAAGATAAGGAGCATCCCAGAGCCTGGGATGGCAGAGCCTGTGGTGTGTCACAAGGAACTGCATCTACCAACATAGCAGCTGGAGCTCTGGACAAACTATCATGTTAAAACAGATTCACAGTCAGTCACCCACAGCAGTAAAAAAGTTCTCCCCAAAGGAATGAGATGGATACATTGCAACATTGCAGCAGAAACATGTTATTAAGAAGCATAGTTTGCTATTCTTTCCCTTTAAAAGACCTAATAGTAGACTGTTTAAGTAAAACTTGGGTTCCTATGTTCTGCTTCACTTGAAATTCTTTGTAGGAGGCATGAATCAGAAGATATGACAACCACCATATCTGTAGGAGTAGTTCTTGGCTTTCTGATTCTCAGCACAGAAAGTAATGCTAAGAATAAAGGCAAAGGCTACAAGCAGGCTTTTGGGACTGTGACTACCTAAACTTGAAATGAGATTAGTGCCTGCCTACTCTGTTCTCCTCTCCTTTGTGTCTGTGTGGATTGATCATTTCTGAGACCATTCCATTATCCAGCTGCTCCTGTCAGAAGTCAATCAAGAGGAATGCCTCAGATGCCGTTCACAAATCGATGGGGCTCTCCCAGGGGATACAACAACATTGTTGATACAAAGCAGCAGGGATGTGCTCAGTGCTTTCCTTTCCCCAAAAGGCTTAGTCATAGAGGACTGCAGATAAAGAGATCACTCAGCCAGCTTAGAACTTTGCTAACTGTGATCCAGTGAATTGTGACTGAGAGATGCTACCAGTTGGCCAACACACACAGGCATATCTTGTGCATATGACCCAACAGGGTCACCTTTCTGCCCAAAGAGTCCTCAGACACTCATGTCAGCTACTGTTTCTTTCCCTGGTTCTGCTGGTGCTTTTCACAGCAGCTCTAGAGAGCACTGACATGAGCCACTGCTCTTGGACAGCAGCAAGAGTAACCCAAAAGCCCTAGAGAAGGCTTCCCACCTGGAGCAGCCACAGCCTCAGAGTCCCAAGGAGGGATCTTGCCAGGATGCGGTCAGGTCATGTGCTCCATGCAAAAGTGTGGCCTTGCAGGGGGATTGGAGGGGAGGCATGCTGGTAAAATAATGCATTGTTGGACATACAGGAGAAACTTCTAATTAGCTTGTAGCTTTTTTAAGTATTAATATCCAGGGAATTTATTTTTTGAGCCAACTTTGGTCCAATGATGTTTCTACAGCTTTTCCTTGTAATGTCAAAGTACCATGCATTTTTTTTTGTTTGACCTAATTAAGAAATATATGACAGCCTACTGGGGTCACTAATTTTGAGCTAGTAAGGGAGATTCCTGCATCTCTGAAAACTTTGCAATCTCATATTGGATGTTGTCACCAAAGCAAAATTAGAGTCTCTGAATGGTATTATCCATTTTTGTGTCTTTATTTCTCTTTGTACTGGCATTCATAGTAGTAAATGTGCAATGATACTATACCCCTGTCTTCAGCTGATAATGAACAATCCACTAGATAGATATGTAGCTGTCACTTTGTTTCTAGGATCCATGGCATATATTGAAAGGACATTACAAGTTTTCAGAATTGGGAGTTTGATATATGTAAATGTTTTTAAAGTTTTACTGACAATGGAAATTCATTCTGTGAGCTATACATCACTAGACTGATGTCAGAGAGCATGATATTAACTTTCAGTCATTTTGGCATGCTCTTCTCCTAGTGCTGAAGCAAAGAACTTGGTAAGCATTCAGGCAGGTTCTAATTTAATTTACAACAGGTCCTTTGACAAAACAGCAAACTGATGACATCCCAGTTAAAACTAGTGCATGGAAGTTCACTTCCCAGTTACTGTGGTGATTTACAGGAATACTACAGAGCAGGTTTCCTAACTGTACTCTGGAATAGATGTATCAACAAATTTCAACAGAAACAATTTTGGGGAAGAAATTCAAAATCACATATGCAATGACCTACTCTAAGATTTGTTACAAATGCAAGTCCTCACTTATTAACCCATATCTCACATCATATCTTGGTATTCTTCTCTGGCATTATCCTATCAGATGTGCAAATTTTAATGACTATATCTTCAAGTGGCAGTTATGTTAAAATTCACTAATTTCATCATAAAAAATAACGGTCAGTAATTTCATTCAGTTTTTGCATTGTTCAAAATCACACACAGCAGTGCTTTTTCTAGTGCTGATAACTTTGTAGCTCCATTATGCAGAGTAGATCACAAAATAGTCATCAGTCACAGACCTCCCTGCTCTCCAGATCTCTCCTGAAGAGTGTTAGGCAATTACCCTCCTATCACACTTACATTGTTTGAAGGCAAAGCACAATATTCACTAGGAAAAAAATCATTAAAACATCATTGTCTGGACCAGATTGACAACTCTTGAAAACTCCCTATGAAGACTGCATCACTGTAAGCCAGACATGGAGCTGCTCTTTCCAGCTCCCACAGTGCAGCAGGACAGCAACAGTCACCACTCCACAGCTTAGGGGGAGCAGTATGAATAAGAAATTTTTCTCTCCTCAAGTACCTCATGGGGAGAACTTTACAGAGAGATGCACAATGAAAACAGCTCAGTTTTACACCAAGAGTTACACTTACAAAATCCTAACATAAAACTGAAAGAAGTTGTAGTAGGACAGGCAGATGTTATGTGCACTTCAAAATCAGTGTTTGGGAAACCAAGCCCAAACACAAAATAGAGCCTGAGTTTCAGTGAGATCTTTAGCAAAAATTTGGTAAATTTGAGCTAGGACCTAAATCCATTAGGCTGTAAATGGCATAAAGCTCATGCAGTCATTAGTCATCCCTAGGCACAACAAACACATGCAGAGGCAAAATGAATGTGGTTACTGACTTCTAGCAAACAGCTCTTATGAACACCGATCTTGAACATTAATATTAATAAAAGCATCATTAATAATATGGGATAGCAGAGTAAATTGTTTTCAGTATATATAAGAACCTCTTAAACTTTTTTTCTTACAGCTGGGGTAGAACCTCTACTAACATTTTTATACATTAATTTTTTTCTTTTTTTTTTTTTTAATCATGGTGATTTTTCTTGCCACTGTACTTGAAGAGTCTGGATAAACAGGGACTGAATGCTGAAATGCTTTGAGAAAAGCAATTGACATAAGATTTCCAGCCCCAGGTTGAAGAATGAAAAGGGCTGGAGCACCAGATTAGCACCCAGAGGCTAATTCCCTGCCTGTATACATGAACACAACTCCACTGGACACAGAATTTGCCCCCCAGTCCTGTGACTGCTGATCCAAACTGAATTCATTCTCCTACGGTCTGCTGCAGAAATGGCCTGACAGCACCTTGCTGCTGCTGCAAGCTCACAGCTAAAAGCGAGATAAAAGATCATACCAGAACCCTTCACATTCTGGTTTATCTTCACAGCCAAAGCTGCACTGTCTGCCATGTCACGTCCTCCCCCACAGCCCTTGCATATTAGCTGCCCTTTAAATGACTCATCCACTTCTCCATCTGGAAAGAACATCTCCTTCTTTGCATACTTTCGAGGAGGGCTAATAAACTGAGTCATCACCATTTTTCACATGGGCTGGTCTTATTGTTTCAATACTCCAGTTTGGCAATATCCACTTGGAGGAGTTCTTTGCTCAGCAGCAGGAAAGAAAAAGAAAAGAAAATAACTTCACTCCCTAATGAAAACCTCGAAAACATCCCAACTACTAAAGGGTAATGAGACATGGCCCTGATTGATTGCCTAATAGCTTTTATCTAGATAGTAATGAATGTAATAAATTGTAGGATTTATGGGTAGCCCCTGCTCAGAAACCATTTTTAAAGCACCTGCCTGGAGAACACCAAGTTGTGATGTGACTTCCAGTTTTAGTTTCACTGGGAAAAAAAAAAGGTCTGTGGTAATGTGTAGACTTGAACTGACAATCAATCAGCTGATGTTAAAGTGAAACAGTCTAGGGGAATAAGTTAGCATTAAGTTAAGGTTGAGTGTTATTGGGGGGATACTAAATCCCAGCTCTGAAAGATACAAATTCTTCAATACAGATTTCCAAACCTGTTGACAGGTGTAGCTTTCACATAAATCAATGTTCTAACTACAACAACACAGACTTCCCAGCTTTGGAAAGCAAGACTTTCAGGCTTGCTAATTTTTGTTTGCCATTTAAACTCTCAGCCCTTTTTTTTTTTTTTTCTAAAAGAAAAAAAATTAATACAAGATCTGGGATAAGAGCAGGGCAACTTCCATAGGAGCTTCCATTTGATTACCAGTTTTCATATTTGAGGCCAGACTTATTCCTTATTATTTTTTGTGTTACTTGCCATGTCCAGGTCTATTTTTTTCTTCCAGTTCTTTAGGTCAGGACCTTGTGGCCAGTTTTTAAAGGGCTTTTGTAGGTAGAGGACTCCTCCTACATACACAGCCTGATCTGTGTGTTTCTGCAGTTCAACACTAAGGTTTGGCTGTATTACCTGAAGTGCAGCTGATCACCACACGTGCCAGGAAGGTACAATGTGTTCTGGCCCTTTCCCCTCCAGCTCAAGGACACTGGCCATGCCAGAGGAGCACCTGGCAGCTCCTTAAGGCAACGGGCTCTGCTCCAGCCTCATTAAGAAAGCCAGTGGGTAGGATGAACCCAGCAGGATAAAACTGGGTCTAAAATGCTTGGGGGTAGACTGATGGTACCAGAGTATCTCAAAGTGAGACAGACCCATGCCCAAAGCTCTCGACACGATATGCAAAGTACAAGCATTACCCCATGGTTACTGTGAATAGATTCTCTGTATTTGGGGAACAGTTTGAACATTAGTTACTTCCAAAAGAAACCAGATAACACCTTCAAGTGTTCATTGCAAAAACAATTTTTCCCTACCCTTTGTAAGGCCTAAAAGCTCCCAGGAAACTGGAACATCTCCTAAGAAGGCAGGAACAGTAACATCAATAAAGCCTATTTACAGCAGCTCTTATGAATCATCAGTGCCTCGTGCTCATTTTAATTGTGCAAATATTAATAGCCTTTTACTTCTTTTTATGCTAGCATTGCTTGTCACCCAAAATCAATGTCAGTACAAATGAACAACGTACACAACTAAGTTTCCAATATTGTGTCCATTTTAAGGTTCCAACGTTGGTTTTTCAACTTTCTGAAAGATTCAATCTAAATTGGTAGTATCTTTGTGGTAATATCAATGCCCATGATTACAAATATTAATAGAACAGTAAGAGATTTACTTTTCCAAAGACAATTGATTCTTTTGTAGAATTTTACTAATCTCTACTGCAGACCATCTAGTTTTTATCATTTGAGAGAGAACATTTAACTCTTACCAGGTGATGGTCTCTGCATGACTGGCCATTCCCTGTGTTGGGAAGAACAGTGTTTCAGATGCTTTGTGTGGTGCTAACAAACAATGTAAGCTCGAGACTGCAGAGAAAGCCACAATTGCTCTGTAGCCATGATTTATGAACAAAGTGCAGTCATGCAGTCTCACCAGAAAGCATCTCTCAATCCACAGTCTTACAGAAACACCTCTGCTTGTACCCTGTTTTTCCTGATCCCTGAAGAATTTAACCTACAACCAATCCTGGGTTCAAATGCTGCCACTGCAACATCACAGTATCTGCTGCATGAAAGCAACAACCACACCTTCAAGGCAGATCCCACAGGTGTAGCTGGGACTGGAAATATGCAAGAGACCCCAAAGCCAGCCAGGATCAGCACAGTTACAAAGGAGACCTTGCTTAGGAAGGCAAAGCTCATTTATCACTTCTCTAAGCAAGCTGTAACCAAAGGTCCTATTTTTTCCAATTTCCTTTTTCTTTTGAAACCTTGAATAGCAAATACTCTTTGTATCATACCCTGCAAAGTAGGAAAATGCTCCAAAGAAAGAATCTTAGAACTGGTCTGAGCGAATAACATTATTAATATTATTTTTTTTTAAACCTACATTAACAGCTATTTCCAGAACTGGAAACCTTAGGGTTTTGACAGGTTTATTTTCTGGAGGCACGCATAATGTACAAATGAAACAAATATTAGAATTACAACTTTTTTTAGAGGTAAAAGTAGAACACTGGTTCAATTAATTTTTATGACGCAGATACTGTCCTCTCAAGCACTATATAATTCCAAACTGCAAAATGATCTTGTTTATATTTATCTCACTATGCAGAGGAGGGAGGAATAAGACATTTTGCATTTTATGTCATCTAAACACAGACCATAAACATAAATGTACCACACACTTTGACTTCAAATGTATTATAGCTCTGTCAAACAACAGAGCTTTAAAATAGTGTCACTAACTACCAGGATATGCTTTAACTAAATCACCACGTAATCCTACTAGCATAAATACCATCTCCTTCATCTTCACTAACCCTGTGTGCTAATCTTGTCCATTATGCTCCAACTATATTCCACAATATCACTTTCCAAGGTGAGCACTGCCTCTTATTGCTTCCTATAAATTCCCTGACCAGGAAATTAACATGATAATAGAAAACATAAAGAGCCATTGTATTAACTAATTAGATGTCAAATCAACTTTTAGCAAAGGGCACAGTAAATTTATTTTTATGTTGTTGCTAATTATCAGACAAAACTAAAATTCTCTGGAATTCTCATCTTATCTAAAAATGATTGATTGAACCTTAATAGCAACCATTAAGTATTAGGAAAGCATTACTGCAACAAGAGAGATACACGTGGGTGCCACCAGTTCAGTGACAGTATGTGCCCTGTATAAATAATAGGTTCAGAGCTAGATTCATCAAAGGCAGAATAGGAAGAAGTCTTGAAAGGGAAAGAGGGAAAATTAATTCAATGAATCATGTAAGTGGCAGCCTACATCTTGAGGGAACAGTTCTACATACTGTAATTATGGATGTGTTACATGCAGAGTTTCATCAGGAAATGTTGAAGAGAAGAAAAGAGCTTAGAAACAGCATGTTGGTGGGTACTCCATCTGGGTGATTCCAATTCAGGGCCTACAAACACTTTCTGAGTGGGCTGGGACAGGCTCCAATGGGACTGGAAGTTCAGCTGTCCCTTCTGTAAGGCACCATTCTCAGAGAGTGAAGGAAATACAGCAGTGCAGAGGCACTTCATTATCTTGCCACAATGCTCCTCTTGATTATAGGTCCCTCAGCCAGGCCAGTCCTTTGCGTAATTTAGGGAAACTCTTTTGAAGCTACTTTCCAACTCAATTGCACAGGACAGCAAAGCATTTGCATTTCTAGATTAAAACCCACTTAAATAGTTTAGGGAACTTATGTCACACAATATTTGTGGAAAATATGGTACAAGGCAGTTAATACTGGTGTTGGCTGGACACACGTTCATCCCTTTTTTCTCTTTGTTTCTTTTGAGGGCAGTGGTGGGGGGAGAAGAGTCACTCTCTGCCCCCCATCCCACAATTATTTTATCCCCCAGACTGGTTACCAAAGCCCACCATCTCCCTTCTCTTTTTCATCAGACCCAGGTTTCCTTCTAGTGTAAATCCACGTGTGCAGCAGGTGGAAAACAGTCTCTGACTTTACAACCAGGTCCCACCTGGAGCAAGGATCTAAAATTCACTCACAGATCCCCCCCAGTTTAGAAGTACCCTGTGGCTACTCGTATTGATCAAGTTATTTGGATGCTTGAGAGCCACTGAAAGTGAGACAGACACAATATTACCATATCACTGATTGTGTCACACAAACAGCAAACTATACAGGGTGAATCCCCACTACAGCTTTCATAGCTGATCATTTATAAGCAACTCACAGACTGAGCTGTAATTACAAATGCCATTCACTGAATAATTTCAAATTAATGAATGTGTTCAGGAGTACTTAAAGCCCTTTCACAGATCATTCATACACAAAAAGGGCTTCAGAAGCACCACAAGAACTTTGGAGGAACAGGCTTTCACCGTAAGTGGGATTTAAAGTTTAAATTCTCATTGATGCTTTGCTAAATTAACAGGAGTTTTTCTCAGCCAGATTCTGCACTAGGTTGGATTATCAGAGTCTAAATGAAGCTCAAGTTATTGAATTCACTAGAAGAACACCGTGTTAGACATGTTTAGCACCTAGCTCTTAGTGTGGCAATCCTCTTTAGGCAGAGTTACAGCTCTTGAGGAAAAAATTTTACAACAAAAGCCCTCCACACAACCCGGCTTAAGCAACAGCACCTGTTTTGGGAAACTGCATTCCATTTTGCCCTAACGCTTTCAGACACTGTAGGTGAAAATTAGTTGGGACAAAACTGATTACCAATGAACTCTAAATAGTATTGTAGGTACAGCCTTTGGCCTTGCAGACATCTTAGATTCTTTACTGGAGTAGGAAATTAAATTCCTGAGGTATATCGCAACATTTTGTCACCATCAAGGCATTTCATCCTGCTACTTGGCTGGGAGGCCATGGGCCATGTTTTTAGGTAAGCACTTGGTCAAAGAAATTCAATAATATGTAGTTTCTGGAATTTATTATGGTCAAGTGTTACACAGAGAACTAAAGAAAAACTTAAGCAGCTGCTGATGCCAAGACAGGAGATGGAAGCTCTTTCACCCATGTACTTTCTTCTCTCCTCCCAGCTACCCATGGAAAATTCAGAACTATTTGATGTCTTAAAAGCACTCTGAAGCACTTTCAGTTCTTCCAGGTGTTTGCAGAGGCCACTGCTCCTTCAAATTGGGAAGCAGAGGTAGGCAGGATTGGAAAGGATCTCCTAGGTAATTAATTTCCTGACTTTGAAGGAACAATAAAAGTGCATACAAATTCACAGATCATGAGACATCAGCAAATATTTTTTAAAGGATCACAAGACAGAAAATGGGATGACCTACATTTTAAATCTAACTTCTTCATATCCATCTCAAAAATTCCCCTGCCATAAATGTTAAGGCTCTGTCCAGTTTTTAATTGCTAATAGCTCATGCTCACCTGCATTGTACAATGGAAAGTTTGACAGATCAGAGATTTTCCACAGGTAAAGCAGTGGCTGCTGGAACCACAAGTGTAGCAGCTTTGATTATAAACCATACATTTTCCTCCTTAAGCATCCCTTTTTAATGCAAAACAAAAGAACTGTATCATCTAGCTGACCTAGTTTTTATTAAACTTCAGTAGGGTTCCTATCCAGTCTGTGACGAGTTGACATTGATTTGAACTAAAAAACATAGATTTTTAATATTGGATTTAAAGGTGATTGTTTAATGTCAGTGTCACATATGCCAATGGACCACCAAGGCAAGAATACATTATCCTGAAAACAACATAAAATAACTGAAAAATATTTAAAAATAAAACCCAACATAGAAGGCAATATTTAGGATATATTAGGGATATTTAGTGAATTTATTGCTGAATAAAATAAAAGCTCAATAAAATACAGTTAAAATGACATACTGTGTCATCACATGTTCAATTTTGTCACCTAAAACTGATTTACACAGCACTTCTAAATTAATCACTTTGCCTTTCTTCATTTTTAATATATCTTGTGAATAAGAACACATTACCTCAGGTTTCATAGGAATCACAAGCTGACCCATTGTTATCCCAGTTGCCTATAAAGGGCTGACTCAGAATTCTTCACTAGATCTGGCCTAAGTTTACATTGCAAGGAGATCCATGAGAACTGCAGTAAAAATCAGAAATAGGAAAAGTAAATGGCAAAAGAAATTCCATTTATCTCCACTTCTAAAAATAATCATGAAAGTGAAGTCCCAGGAGATGGAATAAATTTTTACTTGCTTTTCTTCTTTTTCTTCAAGCTGTTAACCCATCCTAGACTAGAAGGTAATATTGAAGGCCTTCAAAAAACCACTAAGCATACAAGATGAAAGCACTCATCCAACTGAGCAGGAATTTCTCCCCAGGAGAGGTAAAGCAGGGGCAGCAGCACACCAGGCTGAACTGATGATGCAGATGGGGTGGCTGTTGCCCTCTTCCTGACACATGACACAGAGCAGGCACCCTGCTAGGAATGCTAATAAGGTGAGGGAAGAGGGTTGCATCCATCCTTCCTTTGGGAATCTGCTCCTGAGGCTCAATGGAAATGTTTCCAAGGCTCGGGGAGACTTAAATGTTAAAGAGCAGTTGGGATATATCCACTGATAACCACTGCCCTGTGGGCTGGAGGGCTAGGTCCTTTCAGAGTGAGGTACTTCTGGGCACAAGCAGTATGTACACATTGAGTGCCACATTCCAATATCACAGAAAAAAAAACAGGAAACAAGCAATCATCTTTCCCACTGGAAGTTCTTCTGCAAGCTGTAATTTCAATATGAAAAATATTTATATTTTTGGAAGCCAGGAAGAAAGGAGAAGAAAAGCTCAGGTTGAATGGGGCTCTGAGCAACCTGGTCTAGAGGAAGGTGTCCCAGCTCATGCAGGGGAGTTGGAACTCGATGATCTTCAAGGTCCCTTCCAACTCTAACCATTCTATGATTCTATGAAAACCTATTGCACGGATGCTATGATAACTACTCCCCAGTCATTTGGTAAACACATTCCTGAGAACACTTATCTTTTTCCTTTTCATTTTACTGATCTTACAGCGTGTAGTAAAAGAAACACCTGTGGAAACAAATATAAGTGACTGCACATTCAGCCAGAGAAAGTTAAATTTTGCTATCCTGCAAATCAACAATGATGTTAAAGCAGCAGGTCAAGGAGCAACAACCACTGCTGGTTGGCTGGCAGAGCAGTGACCTGTGTCAAATGGCAGAGACACACTACACCTCTCAGCCAAGAGGCGACCACATCCTAGAAATTTACCAGGCAAGTTTGACTATTTTCTTGACTTTGCATTCCTTGAAAAGATACCCTGAATCCACGTTCACACCCTTTTCCAAGCAAATGTACAGATCTGTGAAGTCTCCATCTTCTTCAAATCACCTTTTAGGGACAATTTGTTGGTGATGGTGAGGGGATGGATTTTTAACATCCTTCAACCTTTGCATATGGATGGGCACATGAGTACAGTGACCAGCCAGTCCTTGGTCCCACACACTTAAGCAAGACCTTGATATGTCAAGAATGAAGATCCAGGGAAAGAAAACTTGATACCTTCACCTCCATATGGCACACCTCACACCTCAGGAACTAAAAGCACTGGATCATACTAGCAAAATGCTATCTTAGAGATGCAGAAAATAATAAAAGAAGAAAAGTAATTTTGCAAAGGTCATGTCCAGGATTAAATGACAGTATTTGTGCAAACCCTGTGTTTAAATCCTACCCTCTTCTTGGAGTACATAATGACTACATGCAAAACTTCCTGTCTTTTTACAGGAAGCAGAAGACAAAAGTTGAGCAGCATCTAGATGTTCTTTCAATTAGGGAAGTCTGTGCATATATATTATGTCTGTTCCTTCATCCTTCTTAATTTTTCACACATACAAGCAAGTCCTTTCCAAGTCTCTTTTTGCTTTGCATTAGCTGAATTTAATTGTAAGTGCTAACTGAGAAGTCTCAGAGTCTCTCAGCTCATTATTGCAACATGCACCAAAAGAGTTAAGTAGGCAAATGACATTTTATTATTTTGTACCTTTAAGCTTATTTTAATGAGAACAGATTCATTTTTTTAGTAAATGCATAAATAACTTTCCTCATAATGAATTGCATCTGTACAAAATTTTAAGATGGATTTTATTTTGCCAGGAGAAGGATGATTTGCTATGTAATTAACTAATGTATCAAAAGGGATCATTTATATCTGTGGTCAACGTCAGTCAGAACAGTTACAGGGCAGCACAAAAGTGCATGACTAATAAGCACATGATGGAATCAAACCTGACAGACAGAAAAGTCATAAATCTTTAATTTGCATCCTGAATTTCACATTTGAAATGGGCAGTTTGTATCAAAGTGATACGATTTGTGGGCAAGCTACAAGCTTGAAGTTAATGTCAAATCTGAAACGTAGCTAGACATTCCTCTTTGGAAAGCAGCTGGAGAACTGAGCACTGATTCTCATCGGTTCTTCCTTAGGTACCCATGTGAACAGAAAGGCACCAGGACCTATTCCACTCCCATCAGCAGCTTCTCTAAAACATTATGTTTCTTGCAAGCACCCCCAAAAATTGAATTATTGATTATATAATATACTGCAGTGATGGGTGCTCTATAAATACCTAAGATCAATAGCATTCTTACCCTGATTATCCTGGACAACAACAGTCTGCATCTCCACTCTAAATATTGACTCTCCTCTCGTCTTAGCTCCTCTAACCCAATTGTTCCACCCCAGCAACTTTCTTACTCAGTCCTCCATACAACCAGTCTCAAAATAAGGCTTCTCAAGCACCTGTCACTTATTCTGATGAAAGTCATAGCAACTCTTTTCAGTATCTCCCAATCCTTTTCTGAATGGTTATGAAAAGATCATTTTATTTCTTGGAAAAGAAACATGACAGCGTTCACTCAATTCTCTTGCTCTAATTCAAGGAGGTTTTGTTCAAACCTGTGGTCACTGCTGTAAAGTCAGCCTGAAAGATGATATTTGCCTTTATGATGTTTCAATACCAAAGGGACTTAATCATGTCATAGCATGGATGGGATGACTACACCATCATAAAGCTACACCTATGGCCAAATAATGCTCAGAGGAGAAAAAGGGACTGTAAAGCTCATACTTTGATCACTGTTTTTTTAAAAGCGATGGCTATTAGGCTATGCATACATTCGTTATTAAGCAGCAAAGAATAACAGTAGATTTATAGAGCAAAAAGATGCTGAGGTTCTAATACTACAATATTTGTATTTCAGGGTGTTTCTCCCACTTCGGACTAGTTGTAGTCTGGTCCCATGGACTGAAAGCCCATTTGCAGCTGGAGTACTTCAGCTGCACTCCTGGAGTGTCTTCTAGTTCTGTTTCATCCAGAAGCAATCCACTTCAGATGCTTTGAGACTTCTCCCTAATGGTAACCAAAGTACAGAAGACTAGCTTCAAAACATGGTCCTGATCCAAATTAAAACCAATCAGGTAGGCACACCACACATTTGCCTCCAAATGCACCACTCAAAAGAGGAAGAAAGGCCAAATCTCACCTTCCTACCCATCACATCACTGAACTCAGTGAACGCCAAAAGGTTCAAGATCTGGCTTCTGTGTTAACATGCATGCTTGGACACATCAAGCCATGCCATGCACAGGACAATTCCCTTGTCCAACCAGCAGAGGCCAAGAGGCAGGGCACAGTGCTGTGTTCATCCAGGCTCCAACCAGCAGTGTGCATCTCTCCAGCTGGAAACGGAGTCACCCTGTGTCCACCCCTGGCTGCCCAGAAAGCTGCAGACACAGCATTAGGGAAAGCATGATGGTCATAAGAGGTGGGATCACACCTAATAGTAGGAAAAAAGAGTGACAAATATGGCCTCATGTTGAAATCAGACCAAATAACTTCTACAGGCCAAATTACTCACTTGAGTTAGATAAGCCTGAGTAAGATCTATTGCCTTGATTTTGTTTCTAACACCTCAGAAAATTATTATAAATTAATACAAATTTTGTAAAAAAACACTCCAAATAAAATCTTTATTTAGTTTTGCTTCTAATACTTCTTATCCCTTATCCAGCTTGCCCACTCATTCTTGTTTTTTTAGTCTTGGCAGAATGCAACCTTATTATCACAGTCAATATTACTCTTAATAACAGTGTGACATATCATCCAGATCTGAGTAATGTATTTTGGGCATAAAAGTTGTCTCTGGGACCACACAGAGGGAGGCCTAGCCTACATACAGCTATAGAGGCTGGGCAGAGATGTTCAGAGCTTTACAGACCCTATGGAATGAGTAAAAATTAACCAGAAAGCACACAAAGGGGCTAACAACACTGCCAGTATGTAAGGAAGGCATTCCTTCAAGCATGCAGCAGGTGAAGGAGGCAGGCTTTTTGGGTCAAGGTCTTTGCCATTATATAGCAAGGGCTGGTTTTTGGCTCTTCCTTGCCTTAGAGCTAAAATTTTGGTTATCAGCTGCCACTTTGTGTTTAAAAAACAATCATTCAAACATGATTTCTACACAGGGATAGCAAAGCTTGCCCAACATGATGGTTAAATAAGGTCTGTGATGCAGGAATTCCATTTTCTCAATGTCAAGTGACTACCTTTAAAGCAGGGATTTAGTCCTGATGACAGCAGCTTGTGCACATGGCAACATGCCGCATTTATGAAGCTCTTTTACAAATACCCTCAATGGTTCCAAGCTGGGAGCAGCCTAATAGAAATGTATTCTACCATCTACATGCTAAATCATCCTTCTGAAGGTCATGTTTTTCCACCTCATTGTGTTTGAGTCAGCTCCTGGTAGATGGCCATATTTCCTGAGACACAGTGCCACAGAGAGTGAAATAAGGGGAACAGTGCGGCCTATACTCAGAATATTTTTGCTTTGAGGGTTTTAAATGTTTAACAGCTGCTTGGAGTCTTGCATAGGGCAAGTAATAATGAGGCTTGTAAGTAGCTCTCAAAGAAAAATAAAACCAAATACATTTGCTGCATTACTCTTCACTAGAAGGTTGTTTTTCACTTGTTTTTGGTCAAGTGAAGACTAGTTCAGCACCAAGGAACTAGGCAACATTTTTAAGAGGAAGGATGTGTATTTGCTCTTTTTTAATTCCTCATTATAAGTCTGCTGAGAGACAAAGAGGAAAAAAGGATTTCAAGTTCCTGTACTTAAGTACTGTGTCCTGAAATGTGTATTAAAACATTCTGTACTTCAAAATCAAGTAGATGTCAACTTGGGTTTAAGATACCAAATTTTAATTTGCAACGTCTGCATTTCTCACTATAGAGCTTTATAATCTATCATCCATCGTCTCCAAAAATACAGGGTACATTGTGTGGAAGAGCAAATAGACACCTTGATTTTTTATTTTTTTTTTTCATTTTTGTCTTTTCAATTCTAAATAAAACAATATGTTACATTATGGACAATTCAAAACCTCTGGTAGTCAATAATTCTATTTATAATCTGGACTGAGTAAACTAATTGCAAATCATTCTGCAATTAACTGAGTTGCTTCAGTCTAAAACCAGAAGTTTTCTATTTTTTGAAGTAAAAATATTATTTCTAACGGTTTCAAAAGATAGCGTCTCCTCTATTGTGTGTCAAAGTTAAGCCTACTTTTATTGTTCTGTATTTCAATCATTTTGCAAGCCAACTACCTGTTGTTCATACAACTCAGGGTACATCTAATCCTACACAAACCCAAAAGATGTCATATTATCCATAAAAGATAATGTCTCCTAACAGAACCATAACTACATATGCATGACTGTGTGATCACTAAATCTAATACCATCCAAATGAATCAATTCAGACAGTAATTAATGCAACTCCCTTTCCATTCTGCTGAACAATTGATCCAACAGTATATTAGAAAACGTGTTCTCAGAATTACAGAAATGTTGATTGGATGGCACCTCTGGAGGTCCACCCGTCCATGTCAGGAGTATCTGTTACACTCGCTCTCTTTAAATAATATCTGAATTAAATAACATCTCAATGCAACCAGTGGTTGAATATCATACCACACAACATGTAAACTGTGACCAAAAGTGGACCCTAAGTAATCAGACTAGAAGTTCTTAAGCACCGCTTTTGTCTACACCGTACCTAACACACTATTTGTCAAACAGATTCCTCCACAGATTTGTCTACATATTTTTATATCCAGGCAATGCTTCTAATCTTTGCAGTGCAATAGATGATTGCCACTGCACTAATTAACATTAATACGGCCCCGTAATCCAGCACAGGTTAGGGATATCTGAAAAGTCCACCTAGACAAACAAAAGAAGAGACTAAGTGACTTGACAGGCTCTCTCTCCATCTCTAGGTCCCATGGTCAAAACCTACCCCACCAGCAAACTGGTGACCTCCACTGAACAGCAGACAGCTCATGTCAATGACATAGATCACAGAGCACACTTGTTTCTGGTCTAATTTAGGGACAAGAGTGAGTACAATGAAGGTAGGTTGCTACAGAAGGCTACTAGAGAAACACTGCAGTGAATGATGCATTTGCTCCCCTACAGAATAGATCTTCTGAAGGTACTTTTATATATCTGTCCATATTCCAGTTGTGATTTGAGGCATTACCACAATGTATGTAGCTATACCTGTCAGCTTTTACACCTCAGGTAGCAATGTCAGTGAGGATGTCACTAAATAATGGATTTCAGTGCCAGGGTCCCCCACAGGTTTTGTGTGGTTCATAAAGCACAGTCTTCCCCACTCTGAGGAACCCATGGCATCTCAACAAAAGCCACCTCAGGTATGCCACCTCCACACACCCAGACAGGCATGCCTCCCACCTGCAGAGTAAGCAAACACAGTTTGGTTTCATCATCCAGTTCTAATAGATTTGTCAAATCATCTCTGCTCAGTCACAGCCCACCAGAAAGTTGTGCAGGGCTCAGCCACAGTACACCATTCTAGCTGACCACAAGCCACTGGAAAAATGCAGAGACCTACTAAGCCATGTTATATATGAGAGTGGACTAGGTAGGGTCTCAGCTGACCTTCAAATCCACAAGTCTATTAGTTTAAGTATTTGATCAGTTAATAATAAATTCATAATCACGATGCTTTTTCTGCAGTTTCAAAGGCTATTATCCCTTTGCCATCTATGACTCATTTTTCCTCTTAATTCAATAATCTATTTTTAAAATCCAACAAAAAGCCCTGCAATCATGAGCATCACAGGTAGACTGCATTTTGACTAGAATACAACTTGTTATTACTCTTAAATTTCCTACTTTTTCATTTCAAGAACTATCACAAGCATTTTAGAGAAAAATGCCTCCTAAAATCCATAAACAAATAATGAGATTTTGCACTTATCTCCAAAGTAATTTTGCAATTGTGTTGCTAAGCTCTTTAATTGTAATTGATTATGTCCAATTTTCCCTGAGAATTTAATCCTAGGATTCAGCTCAGTTACTCTATTCTGACAGACTTTGACTACATGAGATGCAACACTTGTTGTTGAAATTGAACAAAATTGCTTCCCTCTTTTGAGTGTTTTGAAAGATTAAGTGTGAAATTACAGATTGAATATCAACCAGAGTAATACCAAGGTCATGCAAGTTAAATCAGTTACATCTGAGCACTCAGGATGTAATTGGGGAGACAATGCATTAAAGGCATATTTTCTTTTATTCACAAAGCACTTGACTTTTCTGAAGAGAGAACAGCATAGGGAAAACAACACCAGCTTCATGAAGCTGATAAGGAAATTCACTAACAACAGACCTCCAAACACCTATGCCAT
This sequence comes from Hemiprocne comata, assembly GCA_020745705.1. Taxonomy (NCBI): domain Eukaryota; kingdom Metazoa; phylum Chordata; class Aves; order Apodiformes; family Apodidae; genus Hemiprocne; species Hemiprocne comata. Next base: position 9,752,795 of record CM036597.1, on the reverse strand, counting down.
AGATTAAAAACTAGTTAAGTAAGTTGACATCTATTATGCCGAAACTGTCAGTTTTAATTTCTAAAAAAAAAAACAACCAAAACCTACCAGTCAGCAACAGCAAGAGCCAAAACCTGCATTCCTTTGACAAACTCTAGGTATGCAGGTAAGGAATTTACAGTAGGGTACAGAGATGTTTAAGGGATTAACACAGGAAAAAAAAAACTTTACTACAACACAGACACACCAAATAGCCTGTAAATTAACCAGTTGCACTTCAGAGCAGTCTCAGTAGGGCAGCACAGAGCTGAGAGCAGGCTGCCATTTCACCCTGCCTTGTCAGACCATAAAACCAAAAGGACTCAGGACAGGAGGACAGTGCATAACAAATCAGTTCTTACACTGTTACAAAACCCTTTCTTGGATTTGGTCCTCCTGCATGTCAATAACTCCTTTTTCCTGGTACAACTGGCACCATATTGATCTCTATTTCCTTGCATGTTGAGTAAATCAAGGTTAACACTCCCTGTGAATCCCTTACTAATCTGTGTACATTCTAAATCTTGTCCCCGCTAGTCTGAGTTACCCAGATGTCTTTCAAGCCTCACTAACAAAACAGAGTGGTAGAAAATAAATAATTCTCCAAGATGCCACCTCTTTAATTCACCTTCCCTGAACACCACCTGCCTCCTTAGCAGGTTTTCTGCAGGCTGTTGCCATGCTTTGTTTTGGGGAGCTTTTTTGAGAAGGATCCTTCAGCAGTGGGACCAGAAAGGCTTCCCAGTTGCCGTGACAACTAGTTACAAGCCTCATCATTAGTCAGGGGAGAACGTGCCATCTTTGGAGAGAAGCCTAACCCAGCCACCTCGTGCCTTTTCTTTTTCCACAAGAAGAATTAGTGACCAGTCATACAGGGAAGTCAGGCTCCTTGGGCAGGCAGGGCCACTCCTCTCATGCAGTTTTCAGCAGGATGGTGGCTGTTCTGTGTCCCTTGAGCTTTCCCTCTGCCTTCACTAAGGTTTAGCTGAATCCTCATGTCACTCTCCAAACTAAACATTTCAAAATGGTAGACATTCAGACAAGACAACATAATACAATGCAGAGATGCGTTTTGATCTCAAACAAAGCTTCTGCATTATGAGTCAAAGTCAATACTAAATAACATAACCAATTTGTGCATATCTCTCCTCTGAGGTTTTATATTTTAAGCAGATCAATTATTTCCTACTAGGTTTGTTCTCACTTCTGACATTTTCTTCTATCTTTCTCCCATCAAAACTTCAACATAAAGCTCTTTGGCTACTAACCCTGATGCCAAAAAATATAAAGCTGGAAAACTTCTTGCTCTGAAATCAAAGACACTTGGTAAGGAATAGTAATCCTTCTTAAAGGCAATACAAATAGAGTGCAGCTCTCTCAAATTCTTCAAGTTTCTGCAGTTATTTCAGCACAGTCTTCTTATATTTCATTTCCACTGCAGAACTTCTTGTATCACACAGTTCTGACAACGTATGTTCTGTCACCAGCAAATATCATTACATTTTTGTAAATAAATCCTTAGATTCCATCTCTTGCCCTTAAAACACGTCAGTTGAAGCAATCTTACTGTGAAAATACAGTGTAGGCTATACTTTTAAACATCAAAGACCACCAGTATCTGTAGATGACAAAACAACAAATGCCTGGTTTTGCAAATCACCCAGCTGGAATCTTTTTACAAAGGGTTGCAATTCCCAGCTGCTGGACACTGGCAATTGCACAGCTTTTGCCACCAGAGTTCCCAAGTTGCATGCTCTTCATGTATCTGTCCTCTCACCATCTGTGGCAGTTCACAAAAAACTCTGGAGTCCTTGTGTCCTCTGTTGTCAATGCAACCTCATTGCCCTAACTGAGCACCAACAAAGGGATTCAGCACAAAACTGGGCACATGCTAAGTTCAGCTGTGCTTTCAGTGCCCAGGTAAGACTGTTAAAGCAGCACAAACTGTCCCTAAGACATAATAAACACAACAGAAGAAAAAAAAATTCTGGTACATTTACTCTGTAAACCAAAAGGAGTTTCCATAAAGTGTGCAAAGTAACTTACAGGAAGCCAGCATTTGCTTGAGATATTTGCCTGACAAACATGCTGTTTCCTCTCAACCCTGCTAAATTCCCAGCAAAAACAGGAATATGAGCAACTCCTCTATAACAAACATTGTCTACTATAAAGAGTTAATAAACAGAAAGTGGACCAGGCCTTTTCTGTCTATTAATTGAAAAATAGCAGTATGAAAAAACATACTCTCCATGTAGGTCAATTACTTAAAATACAATTAAATGGTAATATTGTAAAGTGTTTAATACAGCATCTACAGTCTATAGTAAAACCTCAGAAGTTTTTCAAATTAGTGTAGAAATTTGGTAATCATATTTCAAAGAATGGTTTGGGTTGGATTGTATATGTACACATGCTTGGTTTTGCATAATAATTGATCTTTTTTTATCTAAATACCAAAAATACTTTTTAAAAGGGGTACTTTTTTATAAATTCTTGGTAAAATTTTCTTTATTGGCATGTTCCTATGTTAAAGTTTATGAATTACTAGTAATTTCATTCTTGATCTCTTTAATTCAGCATGAGAAACATTCAATTTCTGTAAAGACACTTTGACTCCAATTTATGTAAAGTAGTTTCTCTTTACTGATTGGTGGTTTTCATTTCATATCATTGATACTCTAATTAGATCTTCTTCCCCTTTTGAATAGGGTTTTTTAATTCATCACAAGGACCATGGGCTGTTATGAAAACCCCCTTAAGATAGACATAGGTTAATTACCATTATGGATAGGTCAACAAGTACCAGCTAATTTTCCACCTCCATCACTCTTGCTGAGAATTCAGATCTTTCCAAATTGCCTAATGAAGTATTAGGGAAAAGAGGAACAGAAAGCTGGAAAGCTAAACATGAAAGAAAGCATTTACTGCAGGATAATAAATGACACCATGATCTGTCCTGCTTCTAGCTTCAGCAGCTTTTTGCAAGTGCATAAAGTTGCAGATTTTATCCATAGTTAGAAAAACTGTTCATGGGAAATCCACGGAGCAAGCCAGCTACTCGTATTAGCAGTCTGTGGATTTATCTTTTTTTTTTTCTCTTCGTTTTCAGTAAACAAACTACTTTTAACTCTCTTCTCCTCCCTTCAGAGCACACCAGACTTAAGTGCCATCTCTTTACTACTATGCCATTTTCTGATATCTAAGGGAAGGATCAATACATGCTACATATTTGCTAGACTGCCTTTCTTTTACCTTTAAGGAAAGGATCCCACTAAAAAGCTGATTCTGAGTGATCACATAGTGAACTTTCCTCCTCCCTAAACACTGGCTTTTACCTCTGAAAAAAATTTAAATTCCAGAAGGAAAAAAGGATCTTTCTTTCCCAGATTGCCCTATAGCAAAGAAACTAGAAATGGCAAAACTCCTTCTGCTATAACCAACTACTCTGCTCTACATCGCTGTGCTCTGTTAAATAAGTGAACTCCCATCAAGCTGCCTTAATATGAATGTAACAGCTGAAATCAAAGATGTCAATTCCTGATTTCTATCAGGTAGCAGCGAGAGCAAAATTAACCTTGTAGCTGAGAACTGGAATCTAAATCTGATTGCTAAAACTTTGCACTTGATGGACTGCCTTGGGGGCAGAAATTAGGTGGGTAAATCTCCAGTGTTCCCATTGCAAATTCCCATTGACTTCAGCAGTACTGCACAGAAAACACACGCATAGAAACTAATCATGAATACAGATGTTGTAAATTAAACTCCCTCAGAGATTTTGTTAGACAAAGCAGTGAATGATTTTCTCAGTATTCTTCAATAAAGCTGTAATTAGGAGTATATATTTCAAAAGATTTTCAATGAAATGCCAGCTAATCCTACAACATGAACACTAGTTGTTCCAAAACATGGCAAGTACAATTTTTTTTAAGTAAAACCTTTTGCTAATTCCAAAAACTTTTTAACCAGCTGATATATTCCAGATCGGTTGTGTTGGCATGGATGACTAAAGAGAACTAGAAGGTAAGAAATCACCAAGATTAGTGAAACCTTCACCCTAGTTTATGGTCATTTATTGAAAGGAACTGCTGCAATTCTTCTTTTACTGGTTCTCACATTTATAGATGATTACAGCAGTTTTTCACATAAAAGGAATGTTTTTCTATGAAAGAAAGAAAAGGACCTTTTCCTTCATAGAGGGAAATGAAAGGGGATTTGCAAGATTTGGAATACTGGAAGAAAGCAAATTTTTCCTGATTGCCATTTTTAGAAACAGCCAGCTCTTCGAAGGACTGTTGTTGCATCCAGTAACTCAATCTGCTAGAAAAGAGTTGACGACTGCAACATGCTAGTAAACCTCCAGGTTCATTTCTGAGCACCATGAGAGGGAATAAGTCAGAAGGAAGCCCAAGGGTAACTAAATCCCATTCCATATGGAAACGAAAATCTAAACTCTTCAAAGTCCTACCTGTTATATTGCTAATAAAGACCATAGTTCCTTTCATTTGAAAGATGGTTCAATGGGTTTTATTTCCAAGTGAAATTCTTTCAGCTAAGTTTAGCACAGATTTAGCAACTCACAACAGAACAGGTTTAATTCTTTTAAGCAATGTAGCAAAAATTATTTACAACTGATAATAAATTTGAGTCTTTCTCTTCAACATTCTCTAATCCAAATTCAGTATTTAAAAAAAAAATTGTATCTGGAAAGTTCAAAACTAAAATGCAATGTTTTTCTTTTGCAATATACTCCTTTTATCAAATATCAGTCTATAGTGATTTTTGATAAAGAATAACATTTCAACTTGACCGTATCCACATCTTACTTTTATACTCATCTAAAATGCTGGATTTTTTTTAGTTCAGCTCAAAATTGCATTTTCCCTATTTCAGTGAACTATTGGTGACAAGAAGGGCTCAAGTATTCATCAGCCATGCAAATTCCAAAAGAAAATGACACTGTGTGTTGTCATTAGCTAAGAATGAGTATATACTAAAATGATTGGATTAATAAAATTTATAAAATTAAGTGCTTTGCTAACTCAAGGCTTTAAAAATAAAAACATACTTAAAATAATAAAGATAACTTTTCCCTCTAGTCTGTTCTACACTGGACAGTTACACTACAGCCATCAGTCCTTGGTATTTGGCATTGTAAACAAGAATATACAGATTAAATTACTGGTACTTACCACAGAAAATAGTGGCAACTATTTTTATATGTCAAGAAAAGTATTATATGTTGAAATAAAAGATCAAAGGGATTTCAAATTTTTTGTTTAAGTAATCAGGGGTTAAGGAACTGTGTCACTCAGAATGGCACAGATTCCCATTTTATTGGCCTGCAGTGCAGTTCCTGTTAATGGCACTAGACAATGACACCAACGTCATGGGGCGCGGCGGGCTGAGCTCTCTCTGGAGACTGAAAACACTAATTGGGAGTATAGATTTGCAGCAATACCTGGTCCCAGGGCAAGAAGCCAACTGCATGCTCCATCACACTGACCTTTAGGAAAGGAAAGATTTGGAAGGCTTATGGCAATAGTCCTGGCTCTGGCATTTAACTCCTCTAAATACATTCTCGTTAAAGCATAATGACCTTGGATAAATTCATGGTGGGACTCCCTGGGTAATAGCACTGCTTCTTCATTTTCTTTGCCTTGTTTTCATCTCTTCTATCATTCAGGGCTCTGCTCATCTGAATAATGATAGATCTCTCTGCTGATACGTGAGCAAGCAGTGACAGCAGCAGGGAAGGCCCAATGTTTGTCACCTGCCTGCTTGTTCCTGTGGTACTTCACATGGCAGAGGAGAGAGAACATCACTGCCACTTGGGTGAGCACTCGGCTCCACAGCACAGTCTGTCACCTAAGCATGGGAGGAAGGAAGGGCAGAGAAAAGATCACTGCCTGTGTGCATCCCCTCCTCTGCTCATAAGCATTGTGCTTACAAGAAACTTTATGGACCTAAATACTCTCAAGGAATTCCCATACATTTCTGCCAGTACCAAAGAGCTGAGAAAAATCTCAGAGGTTTCATGGCTAGAATTGCACTCGATAGGATTATGAAGGGGTTCAGAGCTCTACAAAGCCTCACGGATGTGCTAGCTGTACATTCTTGTATTGGTGGTTTTGTGCTAACCACCATCTGAAACATTACCTCTACTTTGTTTCTTCCCTTGTTCTAAACTTTGGGATAAGGCAGCAGAACTTTGGAGAGCACCTGCCTGAGTGTTGAGACTTCCCTTTCATCAGGCTGCTCTGTCCTGGGGCTCAAGGGCCTTAAGAAGGGCACATATCCAACAGGATACTGTTGCGTTGCTTTTTCCTACCAGTCCCCTCTGATTTTTTTTCCTTTTTATGGCTTTCACTAGCACAACCTTGAAGAGCCTCTTCATCTTTAAACTGATTAAAAAATATTTTTCACACCCAGTAAGCAAGATGTGACTCCATGCTATGTGTACTTAATGGAAGAAATATGCTTTACATGCTTCATTAAGCTATTTGTGAAATTGCATTAGTGCCATTCCATTAGTACACCTCTTTTTTCACAGGCAAATTACAAGTTTCATAAGTCTATATTGTGTTAGTAATGATCTTCTAATATGTTGAAAAATATCCATCTTACTAGCAATTGGAAAAGAAAATAATATCACGGGAAGCAAAATTATCTGCCATGGGGCAAAATAATTATCAGATTTCTTAAAACAAGAAATTACATGTTATTTTGGATATTTCATTAAAATTACATCCTTAAGCAATACAAGAACATTAATCTTGAAATAAGATGTCATAGTGAAGTCAATATTGATTAGAAGAAGTGAACAGAAAGCATTCACTGCATTAAAATCTTTTAAGACTCTTGGAAAAATATTAAAATGATAAAAATTATTATATGGTGACTGTGCACTAAATTGTGAGACAATTTTAATACCTTTTTCCTCCGCACAGTAAGAATTCCTTTAAAAGAAGTGAACCATTACTGATCCTGGTGTGGGCACTAATAAAGAGCTGAAATTAAACATAACAGTAATTATTTTTTACTTTCTAAGAACTGTTTCATACCAAGATCCTCTTTTAAATCATACCAAGATAGATGTTTAAGCCGTGAGATGCTATTTTCCAACTTCTTTTTAGGATTAATGATAACATACTGTTTGTGTTTGGCTAGCTCTTTGGTTAAGATCAAGGTCTCATTATGTTAAGCATCATAACTATAAACACAAGAAGTTACAGCCTCTGGCCTGGAGAACTTGCAGTCAAAGACTTTAGAGCACTGTGCTGGTGCAGAAGTAACCAGGCACAATATGTATTTCAGAATTGTTATTAAACGGACTCCACGTGGCAACAATCTGCCAGAGTGAACAGGGGAAAGAGGATGAAGACAGCTAGCATGTGCATTTAATATTCTTTTTGATATCTCCTTATCATCTGAAAATATGGTTTTAAATGAAGAAACAAATATCTACATTTATAATTTCTCTGTCTAAGCCATTGACTATTCCTATCCTTTCTTCTGCCTGGCTGCTGACCTTCCAAATGGATCAGGGATGTTGTGACAGGTTTTAATTCAGCTCTATGAGGTGTGTTAAGACACCAGCTGTTTCACTAGACTAACAAAGATTACCTGAAGGGGAAAAGCAGCACTTAAATTAACAGTCATTGGAATCAGTAAAGCTCACGGTTGAATAATAATTCTGTATCCCAAAAACACAGTCTAGAAGCAGAAGTGCACATCTCAACTTCTTGATGGTCTTCTGATGTTGAAGGAATATATATTGAGTAAAAATCATGCTAGAGGTAAAAGTATCAGTGACTTAAACAACATGAAGAATTACAGCATCACTCAAAGTCAGCTGTCCCCAAACATTTTACTTGAAAATAAAAGACTCTTGGCAGGATTCTGACAAAATTTGATAGCTTGTTAGAGCATTAAATAACAAAGTAGGGCAACTAGCCACTCCACAATTAAAATTGAAGAGTAAACAGTTCGGGCTCGTTTCACAGCTTCACTGGATACGTTAGTGATGCCCTTCAATGTACCTGAAGTTGAGAAGTCCTTCGAGTTGATCAGCTCACAACTGTGACTCTTCACTTATTAAATCTTGTTGTTCATCATAAAAGAGCATAAGATGTCTCACATTTAGGTAGGACTATAAGTAGTCTTGTTAAACTGAGCATATAGTGCATCTGCATTTAAAAACATCTCATTTTATCTCAGAATATGACAGCTAGGACATCTGTATTTGCTACCATGGGGTTTCCAAACTCTGAAGCAGATCAGGCTGATTTACAGTCTTGCACCACTACTACAGGAAGTTTTAGCCTTTTATTGCCTTCCTTTGAGATATGTGGAACATCTATGCATAATAAAAAACAAGCAGATTGTTTGCACGTCTCCCTGTAATACAAAATCTCTGTCCTTTACAATTCTTGCCGTTACCTGACACAGTGTTCTCCAGCCTTTGCTAGGAGCACTGCACTCCAAGCATGATGAGAAAAGCCCTACCATAAAGGTATGAGCTCTGAATTACTGCCATTCTCTAGATTTGCACCTTAAACATTCTGTAACCTACAATATCTCCCTTAATCCGGACTGACTACCACTTACTTTTACTCAGAAAATTAAAGACAGACATCTGAAATGGCATATATAAAATGCATCACTTATTTACAGGCTTGAACTATACCTAAAGATTTGTGCAGCTTTAGCAGCTTTAAAGGACTGCAGCTAAAATCAAGGGCCACGCCACTGAGAATTTTCCACATAAAGCCATGTGTCAGGTTCATTAGTATACTTACTTCTGCCATTTACAAGCACAACTGTAAATTGCACTCTTCCTACCCTCACGGATTTTTAGATAATATTGACAAGGGAGAGCATCTGGCCCCAGTTACAGCTTACAAAAGTCAAAGCTACAAGACTGATAAACACCTAGGATAAATGAACCACAGGGAAAGAAGGGGACAATTCAAGAAAGCCTGGAAATAAAGACTATTAATAGCTACAGCCCCATGGGACTAGGAGAGAGGCACACAGAGATAGACAACAGTATCCTACATTCATGAAAAGGTTACAGAGAACACCAGCAGGCCATGAATCACACTCACAAATAGAAGGGCTGCTCCAGAAATAAGTATTGGATTTGTGTTTTTTAACTTCCTCGTGACAAAAATGTTGGTTGTGTTCCTCCTCTATTGAACCCAAATGCACTAAATGTTGCCTTAGTAACAAAGCAGCACAGACCAAACTTGACTGCTTCATACAGAATGTATAAAATTAAATATTTCAATAAGACATTGATTTACACACTTTATAAACTTTCATTATCCTCTTCAATTCTACAGGCACAGCAACTCCGTGAAAGCTGTTCATTTTCCTTATAGGATAAGATGAAAATCCTGCCAGCATTGTTTATTCTGTACAGAGAGGTACCTGTCTAAGTCTATGCCTGTCTGCACAATACTTTTACTATATAAAAAGGCCCACTACCATTGCTAACCTTTTATTCTGTGTTTTAAAGAACAAACACACAGGTTAGCCAAGCATTACTCAGATCACATCATTCTTAGATTGCAAACAGACAAAAAGACACGAGGTTGGATGAAGACATAAGCCTTGACTAGGTGGCAATGCAGTGGCATCCAACAACTGACTCTGCCCCTTGTCTCCATCTTCTGCAACCCTGAACTACTCCTGATGTAACCACCATAAACAGCCTTCTAAAGCCCCTGTCTAAGGACATTAGGATCTGAAACATGATTTTTTGACAGTACTAAACCTTAAAATAGGGTGGTTTTAAGTTTTGTGGATTGTTTTTTCCCCTCAAAGACTGAAGGAGACTGGCATCAGAAGACCAGAATTTACTTAAACCACCAATAATGTACAATGTATTTTAATGTTCCGGCTCCACTCAGGTACTAGAATAATTCTGTGTATTTTAAGAAGCAATTTTAGGGACCACAGATTTGGATTTTGGCACATGTGATCAAAGTAATTCTATAATGGGGTGCTAAGGCCAGAATTTCTTGACCTTTATGTTTGTGAAAGTTGTTGATTCAATAAAGGTCAAGATGTATGACAAAATTCAGCCCTGAGCCAATTAATGACAAGTAACCAGACCATTAAAAATCTCATTTGTGCTGAGCAGTCAAGTGGGTTATACGAGGGCAGTCTGTACCTTAGATAGCCTTACACACTCAGTCACAGCCTAGCAATAGAATAATAAAGGACAGAAGAAAGCAGAATGAGGGAATACTTAAAGGTTTAAAAGGAATAAGAATCTTTCCAGCTCAACCAGCAGAGACAGAAACACATAAGTAAAAAATATTAAACAGTAACATTTCTTTATTTTATTGCAAATATTGGCATTTCACAAGAGAAAATGAGAAAACATTTGAATGTTTTTTTATGGATATAACGTATTGATAAAATACATGGGAACAAACTCTTCAACACAACTATATGCAGATCATCAAGTGCCAGTGATAAGCAGCAATAAGATATTAAATAACTAGTTTGAAAGTACCAAATTGCTCAGGGATCTCTTTCAAAACACTGGAGAACTGAAGAAATAAAGTATTGACATGAACCATGAGGTAAACAGGAAAATTAGAATCTGAACTATACTGTTCATGCCTGGTAACTAATTTTAGTCCCTAGCAAAACCTGGGCCAACTTTTTTTTTTTTAATGGTTGGGAAAATAAAATAGTAGTATTAAACCACACTCTGTTTCAAGGTCCTAAATATTTGCATTTAACAAAGGTCTTTTGAAGCCAACAGGTTTGTTTTATTCAGACACCTGTATTTTATGATAACAGCAAAAAGATTTCACTGGTTTAGATTTCACTTTCTCCTGAGAGAAGCCACCTTCAGTCCACAGAAATGTAAGAAGTCCCACTTTTTTAGATAAGATGTGATGCTGGTGAAAGGAACAAACCAACTTGTACGTATTTTCTGTTAAATAAGGACATTTAAATTACGGCTTTTTTCAACTTGCCCATAACTTTCTGTTAAAACCAATGCTAGATATTGCAAAGTAGTGGTTGTATTTCTAGTAAAATTGCATTCCAAACAGGTAGAATTAAAATTACATCCACCACCATCTCTGCAGCTAAAACCCTGCACCAGGACTCACTATGGAGAGGGGGAATGGGCATTTTCATACACACAACCATCTAACATCACTGCCCAGGGAAGGACAGACTTACTGACTCCAATGTCATCACACACCACACATGGATTTAAATACAGGTGGGAGAGAGTGTCTGCCAAGGGTCTGAGACTCAGAGCTGGAAAACCAGCTGATGAATGCACCGGTGCTGCATGGCTTGAGGCTGCAGAAGCCTCAGCACAGGGAGCTGCAGCCCCAGCTCAGCCCCAGCCTGCGTGCTGCGATGAAATGGCAGACCACCTCATGCCCATCTCCCCACAGCAGTGCTGCCCCAGTGGCAGGGAAATGTCCTGGAACGGAAATGAGACGCCAGTCCTTTCTCACCCACAAAGACAGACTAGAAAGAAGTACATTTGAAGCACCTATGCTCAAAGTTGTTGAATTCACCTGACACTGCCCCATCTTTTAACAGCTCATCATAACTTTCCTGAAGGCATTTAGTTAGCTTGGGAAATTCCAATTTGCAGTACGTTGGTTTTAAAGTTGTCTGACTGACACCCTAACATAAGAATCAAGCTTTCCATTTTTATGCAGCAGAGAAGTTTTACTTTCATACGTGAACACTGGAAATCACATATGGGACACCTCTGCTCGCACAGGAGGCAGGGCCGGCAGGGCTGGAGGCAGGCCCGGCAGCCATCTTCAGGTGCAAACAGAGCCCGGGGCCAGACAGGCCGCCTGCGTGGCCTTACACTTTGTATCCATATCCACCTTCTACTTCTCACACACATTAACTCAAGCACGTATGATTCCCTAATAATTCGAATGTATGATGCTCAGTGCACTATATAAGCAGCTACTGAGACTGGGGCCTGGGACTCACATCACAAGATCCCGCTTTGGCACTTTCTGAAAAAGCCTTTTAAACAAAGTCACCTCCACGGGAAACAGATACTTACCTCACAGTTTCTTTCTTCCTGTCACCACATATGTCTCCAGAGCTATTTTAGCCCTAATTCAGCAACTCTTCTTCCTTTCCAGTGTGTTCCCCATAACGCAAAATTTAGACTCTTTCCTCACCCACGTCCCTGCAACCTTTCCTCATCCCAGGACTTTCAGTCCCCCTTCTCTCCTGCTGCCTCCCTGTCCTTCCTCTTTCTCCTCACATCTCTCCAGTATTCTCTCACTAATAAAATAAGGGGGAATCATCTTAATGTATTTTTCCCGCTTCGCTATAGCTGAATCAATGGCACTTAATTCCTAGGCAAAATTTGTCTCCCAATATTCCTGAGAGTTATGGATTTCAAGTAGTGTAAATTTTTCTGCTTTGTGATGGACAAAATAATATTTTATTTCTCATTCCATCTGTGACAGCAAAGCAAGCCCTCACTAAGAAAAAGCATTCATACAAATGCAGGATTTTGAAGTAAACATATGAACTACTTCGTTCCTTTAAAACCTATTTTTGTGAGCATTGCCAGAAATGAGATACACCTAAACAGAAATATCTTTTCATAGCCTTCTGCTAGACTTCAGCTTTCCCAGACAGGAACGTACCTATAAATACAGCCAAGATTAAGATGAAGCTCTGAAGTAAACTAGTCTTCTACTTCAGCTGTTACCAGGAAAACTCAGAGCAAACTATCAGCCTAAACTACTTAGTGTTTCAGTTGTTTTTCTTTTTAATAACGTGGCAGAAATTGTGCTTGGAATTAGGAGGATCTTTAAGTTATATCTATGAAATCTCATGTCTGCCTCCTGCAAGGCAGGGTCATCCACAACATTTATGAACTTATTTGTGGTAAGGAAATACTACTGGAAAACAATATCTTAGAGAAAAGAAAAATTAAAGGTTCTGAACATGCTCCAAATTCCCCACACAACCCAACATCTTCCTATTCACAACATCAAAAAGCCTATTTCAAACTCTAGGAGCCAAGATAAAATCCTGTTTGTTTGGGTTTTTTGCTAATCTGGAGCATTTTAGTGACAATACAACTATGTTATTTTTTTTTTTTAATCCAACAGAATGGAATGTTGGATACTGGAGAATCTGCCATGTCCAAACTGGAAACTCAGCAGAACACCAGTCCATTCATAAAGACCCGATTCACACATTCTCAGTACTTAGCTTCCTCTAAACAGTATGACTAAAAAAATTGAAAAGTCTGTTAGTCTTTCTGTCACGCCATTTAAAACATGGCTTCTTCTCTGCTTTTTCAGGGATGAGGTAGTACAATTATTTTTCACACTGGATGCAGCTGAAGCTCTAGCTTAATAGATACAAGCCTGAGCATCCCAAAATGAAAGGTAATGATGTATTTTTATTTCTTTCCAAGCCTAATTCTTTTACTCATTTCAGAATAGTTGAGGAACAAACAAGCTGCAGTTAAGCAGGCAGGTTTTCACTATAGTAGCACATTGCAGTTTTTGCATTCTTCACCTTAGCCAGCATTTTATTTTGCTGACAGTATCCTTTAACAGAATGAAGCTTAATTATACTCAGATTACCTGATCAATCAGGACTTTAATTCTTTGAAAAAAAATTTTGGCCACTAAATGTATTAATCAAATCTGGCCCATAGCTACCTTTTAAGCATCTGCAATGCTTAACTTCACAGCCTATATTAAATTATGTTTATACTGAAAAACAAAAGTAATCTCAAAATTATTCATAGATGGACACAGTCACCTAAACAATGAGTACTCAGAAGACTAACAAAATTGATTTTGCCTTGGGTATCAGTGTCCAACACACAAACTCTCCATCTGAGTCAGTCTGCAATTTCCATTTTGATGGCATGGCTTATCTGTGCCATCCCACGTTCTGAACTACAGTTCAAAAGGGTAACTGGATGTTAGCAACAAGCCAGAGGGGACAGCCTTAGCTGACTCTGTTTTAACAGACACACACCTGGCTCTCTCTCATCATAGGCAAATCTGTTTTCTGGCTTTTTGTTTCAAATTTGAGTTCTGTGTATCAACCAAACCAAAAACCACCTGGCCAAAGAATTCATGAGAAGGGACAATGGAAGAGGATGCCACATGAATAAGGAAAAAGAGCTCTATAAATCAAGGAGTCTCTTGGTACAAAGGTAAGCTGACTTGCAGCAGAATCAGCCAAGCAAGACTCCAGGTGTCTGAAGAAACACTGTACAGAAGAAAGGGCTGTTCTTAACCTCTCAGTGAACTTTGCCCTGAGCCCAGGTACCCCTGAGCAGTGTGAAGGTCAAGGCAGCTCAATGCCCTGTATTGTCTCTATCACTCTCTCTCTTTACAGGCCCCATAGAAAGGAATAATTTGCTGTACATTCTCTTTTTGACTTGTTCTGATTTAAAACAGGCAAGATCTATTCCCAGAGCATGGATTTGACCAGGCTGTCAAATAGAGGACAATCTGCTAAAGGCATGGCCTGAGCTCTTACCGACTCTCCCAGACACCAGGTACAGGCTCACAGAAGGAGGCAGGGAAGGTCAGAGCCTCCCTGTCCCCTCTCCCCAGGAACACAGCAGCCAGGACATGGTGAACTGTGTTCAGTTCTATCATGTCCTGATGCTAACTGTGTTCCTCTCAGGAAGAATCTTTAATTGTAAGGTGGGACCTAAAGAAGTCCTGAACTGTGCAGGCAGCCTTGTCATTTTCACCTTTGTCTTATACTTTGAATAAACTCCCCACCACCTTTATTTTGCAAGCACACCTTCCCACTGTGAGGTCATAACGTATGATGAGCACATTTGCTTTCTATTCCTTCTCTCAAAGCTGTCCTACTTTGTAGAGCAGAAATTTTCACAGAATAAGTGAGACAGAAAAGCATGGACCACAGCTCTGCAGGCCCTCAGCACTAAGCACAGAGGTCTGTAGTTTCTACACCCACTCCAAGGCCACTTACAAATACCATACATTTTGTACCAAATAACATTTGTTGTATCTTGGAAAACAAGCATACATAATTGGCTTCAGAACTTTACTGAGTCCTCCAAGTCCTATTAGAATAGCAAATATAATAATGCCACTAGTGGCTGCACAACTTCCAATTCAGCCAAACACCATACACATACAACAACGTTCTGAGGATTTCAGCTCCAGTGAGAGTCTGTTCAATGTTAGTAAGGATTGCAATAGGCACTTAATTCCAGACTCTGTATTAATTATATCATGGCATGGTGTTTTACTCTTCTTGGGTACATCAAATGTACTGGGAGTAGGTGCATCCAGGCTGCATTCATGCTCTCAGTTTCTTGTTAATTGGCCTCAAAGCACAGATACATGTAATACCACTGACTTCAACATGCTCATATTAAAACAGAGCAAAGTTTAGGCGTGTGCTTATGGCCCTGATTCAAGAAAGCTTTCCCACATACCTTTCATGAAACAAACACAGATTCAAGGCCTATTTCTGTTAATAAGTAATGTCCTAAGCACGGGAGGACTCCCCTGCATCTTGGAGTACTGCTGTGTTCAGAGGCAGTTCGTTTTCAGACATGATGTCCAGCAACCCATACTCAGGAAGACAGTTGCAGGTGTAATATAAACCCTCCCACAAGTTGCCTGCCTTTTCCATGTCCAGAAACTCAAAACCACATCTGCCTCCCTCCAGGCATAATTGCTACAAATTGAAAATAACATTTCCTTTCTACATTGTTTCAGCCTCAATAGCTGCACAGACACTCGAGATTGAAATCAAAAGTTGTAGATGAGAAATTTAGATATAATTGAGTGTGAAGCATCTAATTTCAGACAAATTGTTTTGCTTTAAGTGTGCCAGCAAGAGATGTTCTGAATTGCAAAATCCAGTCAATGAAACTGTAAAAGAAATTAGTTACATTTTGCAAAACAGATAGGAAAAATGTTTCTTCTGAAGTGAAATAGGAGATTTTTTAGTAACTATTCTATGGTACATAAATCCCATTCAGCCTAAAAGTACATGTATTAAATAAAGGATTTTAGTAGCCAGGAGAACTCAAGAAGTTCTTACCTTTGCTGAATAGCTAATTAGAGCCATCATTTATCATTCAAAAAGGCTTGGAAAAGATTAAAAGGGAGAAAAACAAAAGAAATAATAAATACATGTGGTGGTGAGACAACTGAATAAACATTCATCAGCTGAACTTAGCAAGTCTCAAACATTTTATGCCAACAGAAACATGGTCAAAATACCATCACAGGAAGATCCTGCAGTGTGGCTAAGGTGGTGCAGGCAGCCTCTGGGGACCTCATAAGCAGCCACTGTGCAAAACCACTGTCCTTTTACTGAGTTTTCATCTGCCATATTAGGACTAGCATTAATTTGTGGTAAGCTGATGAAATTAATGGACTGTTTTACGTAGGGCTCATTTCTTCTTAGACAACCACCCATTTAAACGAAGAGCTCCATGACTCTGTTTGTAATAGTGGGGTTTTTATAGAACATGCAGAAAGGCATGTTCCTTGCCAATATTTTACTGAAGACTTAGAGTTTCTATCCCTAAAGCAGAACAACAAACAGAAGAAAGTGTTTACTCGTTTGAACCATCAACACCTTCACCTTGCCTTCTACTTTCTTCTATGTAAGAAATGTTGCCCAGCATATCTTTTGTTATGCAAGCTGCTCCATTTTTGATACACAATAAAAATCACAGTCAGTTCATAAAACCCATCCTTGAGATGTTCTAATCTTATATCTCTCTGTAAAAGTCTCAGAGCAGAAGAAAGGGGTCAGAGGAGGCAGGAGGGTAGAGGGCAATATAGGAAGCACTGGAAGAATCCTGAAGCAAGTAAATGAAAAGAAAATTAGCTGAAAAGCTGAGAAAGACAATGAGGAGCTCAGTAATTCACTAAAGGCAGTGCCCAATTTCAATTCTAGCAAGGGCCAGAATCAGCCTGTCCCCATCCCCATTTCTAATATACTGTGCTGGTGGGGACACTGCTGGAAAGCACTGACCAAATCCACGAGATGTGCATGGCAGCATGGAAAATTGTTCTCTGTAATGGAATCCATTATAAAAACACATGCATCTAATAATGAAATTCTGGCTGTGTCCAACAATCTCTTATAGGAAAAGGTAGTAAAGAGAATTTTATTAACTAAAATCAGAAGTGTACACAAATGCAACTTGTTCCAGCTTCAAAACTTACTGCACTGCAACTGGAGACTAGACAAGAAGTTGTATGTTATCTGAAACCATGTAAGCACCAAAAATTATAGATGTAAGCCAGCCATTTGTATGGTATCAACAGAGAAAGGTCTGCTCTTTGAAGTTTATTAGAACAAAAGTGATTTATCTGTTGTGCAGAACACAAATCAATATAACAGCAAGCATAAAGCTAACTATGTTTTGCAAAATTTACTGTATGTGTGACATGATAGAGTTTTTGAAACATGCTTACCTCCATCATGTAAAGCAAAATCTTCAATGGCCTACCAGGTAATATGTATTTTTTCTTTAAAAAGACCAGATAACTTGTTAGCTGGCCTCATCTCTAGGGGAAAAGAGCTCTTACTTCATAAAACTTCTACCCACAATTTGATACCATTTATCAATTTCTGCTTATCAATGCTGCCTTAATTCACACCGTATGTAATTTACAACACTTGTTACTTGACTGGCAAATGTGCCCACACATGATCACTAATGAGGTCACTGAAGGGACACTACTAGTGCCTATAATTTATTAGTTTGTACAGAAGAGTTTCCAGCTCAATTTCTTTAAACCCTTGAGCATAAGTACCTGAAACATACAGAAATAAAGAATAAAGCTGAAACAAAATGTTCAAGGTAAAGTGTTCTTAACTTTTCAGAAGTGAGGAGACAGCTGGTTTTGACTGAAAATAGAATTATTTTAGGGTGGATATTATTCAATACAGACATCTTCTTAATTTTTGGATGCACCAATACCCATTACTGTCTTGTATACAGATCATGTGCTCAAGCACAGGTTCTAAACTTCAAAGTTCTCTTGTCATCCACAAGTGGGCTATACTTGGCTTCACTTCTCCATTTAGCATAAACTCTGGCAGCAATGCCCAAAGCTCCTCTTTCCTGTTACATAAACTGGTGATCCACTAACATGTAGTCCTGCTCTCCACTATGGTACAAGTACCAGATGAGGCTCATATGTCTGGATTTTCATGGCTGTTGAGCACAAACCTGAACCACCAGCCACTATTACACTACAGATTATAAATTCCCAGCCTCTCTGAGCATATGAAAACCCCTCTCTGCTCATACATCTATTCCTATTTCTCCTTAATAAATGTCTGATTCATAATCACAATATCTATGGAAAGATCATATTTTTTACAAATTTTTACTTTTGTATAGTAATTGTATATGGTAGATGACAGTAGCATCCTTTTAGAGAATGCCACTTGAGCACAAATTCCCCTTTATTTGTATACATTTTTAATTTTTTTCCACTGAAAACTTCGTGTGAGTGGCCTAATACTACTTTTGGTTACTTTAAATATTGTTTAAATGCAATATAAACTAGTTGAGCCTAACCTTCCCCCCGCTGATAAACTAGTTTTTCCTATAGTTTAATTTTTCTTAGTTGTAGATAACTGTTACACCAGTGAAATATGCCACTGTGATTTTTGTTAGTTGATACAGACAATTCCTCTGTCTATCATATATTGTCCCTACACATATCAATTAGCACCCACACATATCAGCATGCCTGCCTGAAAGGGGAAGGAGGAAAGGAGGATGATGGATACAGGGATGTTAACAGCTAGAAGACAATGTCATGAGAAGGGGGAGCAGGATGCTGTCTTCCACAGTGAGGATTGAGGCAAGATCAATCTGCTTCTTGTAGTACTGAGGCCTTTCACATCAGTCAAAAAATACCATCAGCCAATGTCCCAGGAAAATTCCAGATAAAGCCTCTCTACAGCAGGCAACGCTTAACACATCCTCAGTTGAAACAACTGCTGCATCGTGTCCCTGAGGCAACACTAAGTCAGTGAAGATAAAACAATTCTTTTGCACGCTGTCTAGTTTTGCCATGGGCTTGAGGATCCATCTGCCTAGGAGGTGTTTGAGAAATCAAATCTGTAATCTTGATTTTAATTATTATGAATGTTTTTGATCAAACAGCAATCCTTTATGCAACAAACACAGTATTGTTCAGCAGCACTGACCCGCTAAGTATTCGGTGTTTTTGAAAGGAATTTCAAATAAATATTTAAACCAAAGAAGATGCAAGTTTCTCCCCTTACTGGGAACCCCCTGAGTTCAGATTCAAACGCATCATTTGGGCACACTGGGCACAAACTACCCTTTGTATCATGACAGCCTCAGCAGCAGAAGTACGAGAAGCACGCTGGAGTCTCGAGTGCTGTAAGTCAACAGCAAGCAATGTGCCTCGGGCAGGTACTGTAGGGAGAGAGAGGTCATGGGCTGGGAAGAATATTTTTTTAAAAAATCAATCCTCTAGGCAAGTTCAAGAAGAGTGTAAGGGAAGTAATATAAAAGTTTAAAGTCTCCAAGATCTATAATGTTTGTATAGCGGAGTGAAAGAGCAGGAGGGTAGATTATTAGATACAGAAGGGAATTTCCAGAATTGACTCTGATAGTTAGGCCATCAGACACAAGACAGTCAATAGTGAAGAGCTTCCCCTCCATCTTTGAGTCTGGTTGTTTTGGGTTTTTTAGCATTGACAGTAACTGGAATCAATGCACTACATCAGATCACCTGTTGATCATAGTCTCTACAACACACAGGTACAATGGAGAAAGTCAAAACCAAGGACAAGTCTTAATACATTTCCACATTATTTCTCCGATTATTTTTTTTCACCTTCTTCATCCTTCTAACCCCAAACTGAGGTCTCTAATTTGCACACTAGATTCAGAAGCACACAGCTCACCCTGACTACTTAACAAACCTCTGTAAAGCCCTAGTTCTTCAGTACTAAAGATCTATACAGACTTCAAAGCATGTTTTTCTGAGCTTGTTTAATGACAATGAGCCCACAGTAACAAGTTGGCCACAACAACTAACCTGCACTCCGCCATCTTGCTTTAGGTTGTGTTTTACCCTCACTTTTGATTTTGAAAATCCCCATCACACTGAGGGAGGGGGTAGGAAAGAGAAGAGTTTCACTTAAAATATTAGAGGCAAATTGCCCTTAGTGCAGCTCACCATTGCCAAGTTTTTAAGACCCCAACACATCCTCCTGTTAAGCAAAGTGATACCTCCAGTAAGATCAGCAGGAGATTATGATCCTCTTCATCTACATTCTGTGTCAGCCCTAAATATTATCAAGTAATGTTTGCTCTGAATATTCCATTCATTTTCTACCATTATCCTTCTCTCCCCTTTCAGAAAAGGCTTTCAGTCTGTTGATCATATTTCTGTGCTGAGTTTCTAGAAATATTTAATCTCAAGTGACAATTTGACTAAATATAGTAGCTGCCATGTTACATAGCCAGCAGGAGAGGTGAAAAAGTCAGTCTACCACTGCATTCTTTGTGAAATGGATAATATAACTCATAGAACAGACATATAATATTTTCTGTCCATCAGTCTACTGCTTTCACTTTACAGTTTTATCTGCTATCTAAAAGCTACTAGTTTACCCAGTCACTCTTATCTTCCTTCAGTGTGAAACTTCTTTGCAATAAATAAGATGCCTTGTGTTTGCCATGTCTCCAGATCATTTTGATTTCAAACACGCTCAAGATCTCATTTCGATTGCCCTTCCAAAAGCTATATTTCATATTATGCCATAGAATCAAAATGGACTAACAGAGGATCCTATTTCTGTTTGGTTCTTCTCTGTTTACTAAATGAAACTAAATATATGTATCTTTTAAAGATTTTAAGGGCATTTTCACTGAATTGAACTGGTATGAGCAGAGCTACAGAGAGCAGTTCCAAAAGTAAATAGAAAGATGAGCACAAACTAAGTTGACTACCAGTAAGTTCCTATACAAAAAAAAGAAACTATTGTACTGAATAATCTACTAGTGAGACAGGTCTTAGCAGGATTATTTTCACTGTTCATTGAACCTCATGAAATATTTAGATGATTTCAGAACTTCAGCTGACAAACACTCTGATGGCAATAAGAGGAGTTTTAGTCTGATACAATGAAGTTAGAGCTAAAAATGAAGAAGTTACTCTATCAATTGTGTTAGAAATTAGCTTATTTGCATGAATCTAAGGAACATAATTTAGCTTTTTCCATTCACATGCAAATGCACTATTCCAAGTGCACAAAAGATATCCCAAGAATGACATTAAAACATTATAGATTCTAATACTAGGGTTATTACATGCCAACCAAGTTTTGTGCTATGCTTTGTTTCAGGTTCCGTGTGATATGACAGCTGTTTCTATTCAATATTTTAAAGGAAACATTTTCTGTAATTTCAGCTGACTCATTCAAACTAGCAATGCTCCATTTTAAAATACCATTGAGAAAATGCAAAGTATTTCTTCACTGAACACAGCATTTACTGTTCTAATCTAATGCAAATGTTAGTTAAAATCAACAAGCCTGCACAAATGCCAATACCACTTGTCCCCCTTAAGATGATTTCACACCTAACACAGCAACAGACACAATTTACCCGAAAACACATTAAAAAGCAGTTTAAAATGTATCACTGTGTATTATCTCTATGGTAAATAACACAGTAGGTCCCAGATGGCTGTTCTAAACAAAGAAAAAACACAAAAACAATCCTGAAACACAACAAGGTCTGTGATACAAATTAAAGTGAAACTAAAATTGCAATCCCTAACAGGGACACCACCCTGACATGAATAGAAGTTTCCTTCTAGAAAGGGACTGCAAACAACTTGTCAAGTTAATGCATTATTCTCTTCTGAAGACAAAAATGTTAATTTAAGTAGTAAAATCACGTTTTCCAGCTATTCTTGGAGAATTTTCATTCCATTTCTCTAAGCAGAAGATAGATGTATGGACTGATAAGATTGAAGGAATATTTATGTAAAGATGAAGCATATGTAGGAGTCTCAGGGAAGGACAAATGCCAAGATCACTTTGCCTTGTCAGAAGTTGTGCAAACCATGTTCCCAGACAGTGCAAAGAGCCTTGTGTTTGTGAGAAACAAAAGGCAGCAAAGCTTGCTGGCTAGGCACTACCAGAGCAGTGTATGAAGCACTGAGGAATGAACCATATGGTAATAAGAAAATGGCAGCCATTTAGGTGGCCATAGGAGGATCGTTTGTTTTGTAGGCAACGATCAAAACTAAAATGGAAAAAGCAGGAAGACTGGGGAGTGCACCTGGTGCTGCCAACTGGAACAGCTGATGCCATAAAACAGGTTGGTGATTATGCAGATGTATCCCTTCATAAATCTGTCCCAGCATATGGTGAACAGAAAAATGAAGAAGGCCAAAATACCAAAGCATTCTTCCTACCAGGGGCTGCTGAAGGTAATCAAGAGCTATAAGAAGTAGGACCAGACATCGTGACCCTAAGACTGGTGAACATGAATGTGCCCTCAGGATGAGGATGTTGAAGGCCAAAACTATTGCTGTCAGCCAGGTAGTGTATTTTGAGAAAGAAAAAAAAAAAGAGCGGGGGGGGAGAACCAAAACCTAACTGAGGATTTAAATCTATGTTAGAACATGAGCCTGAGCCCTGATGGGATTTATTCCAGTGTCTGCACAGCCAGGATGGCTGCTCGATGCGCTGGGGTTCTCTCACCTTTTGGACCTGGCTGATAGCATAAGCCAGAGCTGTGCAAAGCAAATAGACACATTGGGGCCATGGCACTCAGATTTAGCTAACCTGCAGCACACCCCTCAGCTCAGCACTCCCTGAGCCTTCTGTTTTAACATAGCAACTCCTCCTTGCTCTTTCAGCCCTCCTGGCTACTTATGAGAGCACGACCCCAGCTGTTAACCCTCAGGCCAGCACTGAGCACTGCTCCAGTCTCTCCTTCGATTAAATCTTTCCCAATTCACCCACCTAGAGGCTCAGGGCAAGTGCAGCAAAAATGGCAAATGGATCAGCAGCAGGGGAAGTGAGTCACCAGAGTGCCTGGGAAGCCAGGTCCTGGCTAGCTCCAGCATCAGCTCTTGCTCCATTTAGCAGCAGGGATGCTGGGTGTCATGCTGGGAAATATTGATCACATTAATTAAACCAGCACTTCCTGGCATATAGAGTTGGTTATCAGCCAGCACTGACATGATACTTAACTGAAGAAATTCTTTGGGAAATCTTACCTGGATTAAGTTTTGACATTGTTCACTTCTAATTGTAACGTTTACCTAATATACTATGCATAATTGTGCTTCCTGAAACCATCAGGCTTTGTATTCTCTCCTTTCTAGAATAAACAAAGGACAGTGTACCCAACAGGAAAACAAACAAAATCTACTGTAAATTTGACTTGCATATCCCCCAACTTTCAGCATAGATTAGATGATCAAAGGTATGCACAGCAGATTGCATCCTGCAGGACAGAGACGCTCCCAAGTCTGAGTCATGAATTTGCTAATTAATAAAAGAATGTTTGAGGCTGGAAACCAGTTCAGGTTCACGTCATGTCCCCTTCCCCAGGTGGCACCAAAATATTATGTTGAAGCTGGAAGTAACAACACAGTTCTCCTCAAAGACCTGTTGCCATCTGTTGCCAAACCACATCAGAGAGGGATGACAGGAGCCTTTAGCCCGTCACCTTCTCATGTGCTAAGTGGAGAGACAGGAGCCAGCAGAGACATTCACACGTTGTCAACAATTTCAGCAGTGAATTAATTGAAACTGGCAGAAAGAAACAGGCTGATGTGAACTGACTGGAGTGGAATTACTCACTATTTGACCAATTCCATTTTTAGAGAATTTTTTGTAAGAATTTTTCACAGGTGTTTGGTGCAGATCCTAAATCAGGACCCAGGACATCAGGTCTGTCTCTCTTGCTCCAGGCTAGAACACACAGATCCTTCCTCAAGTGAGCTCTGCAGCTCTAACACATTTCAGAAGGAGACACATCCATTAGGGAGTATCCTGCATCAAGAATGCAACTATTTTATTTCATCTTCTCACTATATTTGCTTCCAGGTCAGTTGAATTATTTGGTCATATTTTCAGCTCTTATTAAAGTACCAAAGTTATAACTTGGCTCTAGTTTGAATTTATTTCTACTGTTATAAATATTTATCAGGCAAAAGCTACAAAGTACCAAGAATGAAAAGAGGTAATATTAAAATATAGGATAAATCATTATGTCAAAACTCTTGCAAAAAGAATTGAGTATTAAATTACTCTAGATGTCTGTTTGTCCCCTCTGACAACAGAGTTCTTTGACAGTCCCACATTTACATCAGGCACAAATAAAAGTGAGAAACACAAAGGCAATTTCTTCAAGGCTAGGGGAAGAAATGTTTATAACTTCAGATTATGGCTGGCCAAGAGCAGACTCACTCACTAGACTTTCAGTCACACAGCACTGAAAACTGATTACCAGAGCCATTACTGCACCAAACGGTGCCTGTTAAATTGAAAGCAAAAGCCAAAATGTAAAATCTTTATCCCATCTTATTAAATGGCTATTAAATAATAGAAATGCACCAGTAAGTATTTCAGAATGACATTTACAAGCAATAAAGCGCAGAAGACAAGGCAGACAATTTTCTCCCAAGTGTATCACTGTAACCCAGAGACAGTTTTTAGAAGGGTGCCAAGGGGCAACAGCAGGTCACTGCAAGGATGATGGGTTTGTACCATTCCTTACAGCTCTGCCTATGTGGGTACTGTTCATACATATTACCACTCTAGACAAGAGCAATCCATGCCCAGACAGAAAATCACAAATTCACAGCCAGGAAGGCAAAAGGTCACCAATCAGGTTGCTTGTGTCATTTTAACAATGAGCATCCCCATCTCCAGGCCAGTGTTCAGCAGCAGAACAAGCACCCTGTCCTGCTCTCCCACTGAAAGCACAAAGATCACAAAGTCAAGTGGGTACTTCAGCAACCTGTAAGGAAGGACACCCTGGGTGAGCTGCTCTGGGAAGCCCATCCCAGTGTATCTCTGGCATCTTTTCCCACATGCAGCTATTTTGGGGTCAGCTTACACCACCCGTGCTAAGGCCACCTCCTCTGAGCCAGCTGCCCACCCTACCACCAGCACCTCCTATGGGACAGGAGAGGTGCACCAGCCCTGTTAGAAACGAGGGCAGCTAAGAAAGAGAAACAGGAAGGCAGAGGATTGCAGAGGAGGACAAAAAACCTTCTGCACCAAAACAAGCACAGGAGCAGAGACAGTCAAGCCAAGAATATCAGTCAAAGTTTTCCTTCCAGCATCTGTGCTCTGTAGAGAACTAGCCACAGTGGCCAAGCAGACTTCATAAAGCCACTCAACATTATGTGTCTCAGAGGCACGGAGCATTGTCCCCCATCCATTTATCCCAAGTGAATCAGACTTACTGAACACAGGGCAAATTCTCTCTCAGCTGGGAAAGACTCCTCTGAGCAACAAAACGTAAATGCAGAAACTCTTCTAAACACCTCGGCCGTCCTCCCCTGGCGTTCCCTGCAGCAAGGGATTTCTGTGTTCTGCAGAGTGCTGGCCTGCTGGAAGGCTTTGTCATCAAGCTGGTAGAGAATGGCTCTTTTTAAAACAATGGGATTTTTTCTTTTGTATTAGTAGTAGAACTGATACAGCAAAATGCAAGAAACAATACCAAAGCAAGAGAGGAAGCAAGCAGATGTGCCTCAGCACCACACAGGCTTTCTGGCCATTTGCAATTATTTTCATTTACATGATGTTTCCAGCTACAGCTGAGAGGAACAAGAGCTCAAGCCAGTAATCACTTTGTAAGCTAAGCCAAGACCCTTTTTCCTTTGCCTCAGGTAGAAAATCTCCCAGCTTTGTGCAATTTCTCTAGAATTGCTCCCTCACTTGACACCTCTCTAAAGACTCTATTTTCTACATAAGTAGTACAAGGAGTTTTCTGGAGCATGCACACAGGGCTGAACCACCTCTTGGTCGATCTTGTCACAGATGCCATTTCCACTAACCTTGATGACACAAGGATTATCTGAAAAGGTTGGCATCTCTCTGTGCATTATCTTCCACACATCTTTATCCAGTGCTAAAAAGCATTTCAGAATGGTAATGTCCTGGTTTCAGTCAGGACAGAATCAATTTTCTTTTTAGTAATTTTACTTTTCAGTTAACTCCCGTCTAAGTGACTGCACTTCCTGAAATCAGCAGCATGTTTTCAGTCAGTGTCTGCTTCTAGGATGGGTAATGCTCCATGTTTATAGTTACCACTGGAGAATGGAGTGCAGAAAGGCTCACGCTTATTCCTATAGAAACCAAGGTCACTGCTTGGTTCTGCTGAACTTATCATCCAGGGAAAAAAAACTGAGGAAAAACAGTCACATCTGCAACCCTCCTGTGGGGAGGAGCAGACCTGACAGGTGACCAAAATTGACCAAAGTATTCCATCCAATACACATTGTACTCAGCATAAAGCTGAGGGACCACAAGGGTTCAGCTCTCTTCATCCATGGCCAGTGTCCTGGGAGGACTCTATCTGTTCTTCTGCCTTTGATCCTGATCTGTGGTTTTCTGAATCCAGCTCCTGTCTGTTGCTGCCTCCAGGAGCCCAGTTTGGGACTTGTCCTGGGCCTGCCCTGCAGCTTCAGTGATGACATGAGCAGTATCAGTTGTGTATATTTCATTATTTTCTTTTTCATCATTGTTTACCTACAACGTTTAGTTTAGTTTCCAACCCATAAGTCTCTCTTTTATTCTCTTTCCTGTCCCTTTCTGGGAAGGGAGAAGGATTAATAGAGAGTATCTGTCATTCATTCAATAGCCAGACCAGTGTTAAACCTGGCAGGTAGGCTCCTCACCCCACAGATCAACTTTCTGCAATAGCACAGTCTGTTTTTCTCACTGTTTCCTATTTCCTATCTGTTCTCTGATTTCCCCCCTTTCCCTCCAGTGCAGCAGCAGTGTGGTTGTACCACAGACACTGGTATGTCCTCTCTCTACCCTAACACACTACACCTACAGCAGGCTGTTACCTCCACAGCAACATCAGGACAAAATGCCAAATTCATTTATCTGTCAGTAACCTTTCCCCAGACACTGATCAGGACCAGACCCATCCTGAAGAAGCTGTAGAAATTCATGATGAGATGATTACACAATACTGATAGGGAAAGACCCTGGGGCCACCTCTGAGTGCTGGAGGTGCTCTGAGAAAGAGCAGTATCTGAGACCCAACAATCATGACGAGGTGCACAGTTCTAGTGCCATGATACCTTTCTTGGGCAAGTTACTTCCCAGATACTTGGCTGATGTGTTTTCTTCACAGCCATGCAGCTCAGTTGCTTCATTTTCTTATTGGCCCCAATTCAACACGATGCTTAAGTATGGCAGAGCAGAGCTTGAAGTCATGTAGCTGTTAATGGCACGTGGCTCATGAAACCCTGGCTGATGTTTTTAGCCCCATCAACTCTGCCTTCGTTGCTGAGAGCAGCATGACAAGCTAGATGCAAAGAGAGGGCTGTTGCTTAAACAATTTAGCAATTAACAAACCAAAAGACATTGTCAAATGTGTTCTGTATATAGATGTTTTCCACAGATTATTGTTGCTGTCTTGTCTTGGAAGAAATGTGTCACAAGATGAGCATTATTTCCTTTTTTTGCCATGATTTTATATTTGTATGAGCAAGCAATGCAAATACTTCACAAAAGCCTTTAACAGTGTGATTCAGCTAACAGCAGCAACAGTAATCAGCAGCTTGCTTCAGACACTGAGCAAGCTGACAGCTTTGATTGCATCTCAATATTTTGCTAAAATCAGAGATTGCTGTAAATGAGTGGATTAAAAAAATAGAAAGTATGATTGAACAGGTGTGTACAGGGGATGACCATGGTCACTATGAAGTATCCACACCGTGCAAGAGAAAACAAATGGGAAAGGTGAAGAAAAACAGGCAACTTCACATTTTGTCCATATTAAATGAATACCAATTGTATATCCACTTCAAATGAATAATAAGTTCTGCTGCTCGGCAGATTTATGTATGCTTTGAGCAGATTTATGTACACTTTGAGATGGTACTGAGTAATCAGCTCATTAACAAAAATAGCTCAAACATGACATTTAAAAGCACTTCTGCTTTAGGTGCCGCTAACGATATTTTGGAAGTTTACAGAATTGCATATACCTGCTGGCTCTAAAAGAGGTAGATATTAAAAAAATTGAAGTCAAAGTCTAGAACAGCATTATTTATTCATTCATACTTTTAAAAGGTGAAATGCCCCAACTGAGCAGTGAGTTGATTCTCACTTGGTTATGCCTCCTCTGTACTTAGCAAAGCATAACCCTAAAATCTTTTCACAAAATATCTCCTGTGTTTTCCTAACCTAATGCTTCACCAGTTCTGAGATACCCCTTAACTGTAATTATACCTCCTCTGGAATTGCACCCTGAATAGAAATTGAACTATCCATGCTGCAAATTGAAATTCTTCAATGCAAAGCCAGACAAATAAGTAGCATTAGCATTAACCTCCTCCCAAAAATTGATAAGATCACTACTGTTTCTCAGAAAGATGATACTAATTGCTGCTGGTTTATTAAGTCCAGGCAAACACATTCAAAGCAACAAGTAAACACTTGAATGACCCAGAAAAATTTGCCTTTAACCTACAGAATGTGTGTAGGACCTCATGCAAAGACCCACTAACCACACAGCCAGAGCAGCTGCCTGTATATGGGGGTTAACGGAGTGACAGCAGGTGACATTTTGCCCATTAAAATCAGGGCTTGTGGCACTATGCACTTAAACAACAAAATAAAAACTCATTTGGAATTGTATAGCAACTGAGGAAGAAGCAACACAAAAACACTGTCACCAGCTGTCAGATCAAGGTCCAAAAGACCCACAGACTTCAGTGGTGCCAAACCGCAGTCCTGCTACCTTGCTCCAGCCCTTTCCAAGCCCCTGACATGAGCTCCCCGGGAAAGACTCGACCAGCACCTGCCCCAACCTCTCCAGTAGTTTGGCCCTTATTAGGTTAAGAGACACAGTTAAGTAGTCTTCCATCCCCACCATTTATCTCTTTTTTTCATAGTCTCCTGTACCCTCCCTTCCACTTTCTTGCCAGCTCAGGTCATTAAGCCACCCCTCGGGTTCTACTCAGATCTTCCTCATCATTCAAGACTTTGGGAGAACCAAGTCAAGCTGACAAGGCTTGAAAGTACAGCTTCACTAGACATCAGTCATAATAATTGAAGAAATGCTATATTCCCTTGTCCAGCTAGAAAATATGACTGTTGAATGCTAAGCAATTATCATATTTTCTTTCCTAATCACTCATATCGACCACAGATGTTGGTGGTCAGATGATTGGCTTACTGCCCTGGGTGTTGGGGCAGCAGAACACACACAGACAGGACATTGTACTCCTGCACCTATGTGCCCACCTGAATTTCCACTGGAAAGATACAATCCCCCATCCCACTGCACCTCTAGAGCCAGAGTAAGGAGAATTCCCAGTTCTTTGCTTGCCATGATTAACACTAGAATTTAGTATCTGCTATACGAAATCAGCACTCAATAAAATCAAAAGCTGATTTTAGTAGTGCCAGATTTTAACACACTGTGTGCAATACCCAGAGGAAAGCTATTCTGCAGTAAGAAAAACCACCATATATTTTAGAAAAACAAATCCTGGAAGGGAAAGGAAGCAGGCTGCAGGAATAAGCACAGTTTTCAGCTCTAACTATAATTTCATTATGGAAGACTCTGGAATATTTGCTTGGACTAAATGCATTACTTCTGTGAACCAGAAGGGTTGGAATTAAATTATTTCAACAGAAAAATTGTATTAACATTTGTTCTTGAAATGCAGCATTATGACAACACACTTTACACTGGGAACATTTCTACAAACACTTTTTATTTTACATAATAATGCCAGTTGTCCTGCTGCTGAACAGACTATAAATATCCTCAGGTAATTAATTAATAAAAGAACGCAACTAATTAATTACTGCAGGCCTAGTTACACATTGTTATATTTATTAAAGGGACATGGTCATGATGACATTCGTTGACCAAATTCATGATATTCATTTGCAGAAAGTGGTAGATTTACAACAGAACCAACATCAGTATGAAAAAGAAAATTCAAGGAGACACCAATGTGGCCTGACATCAGCAACATTGTTCACTGTCTGAGCTAGCAAAGCTGTCCTTCCATGAAATGGCTGGAAAAGCCTTTCCTGGTCTAGGAAGAAGATCCTTCTGAAGAGTTCTTAACCAAAGAGCTGGATAATTAGAAAATATTTATATACCAATATAATAATATTAATAATAATATTTCATATCAGTATAATCATATTAATTGTATACATTCATGGTGTGCCTCTTAAAACCCAATGACTCTCCTTCCAGCCCATCCAGGTGTGGAGCCAGGTCTTTCCTACTTCGTAAGGAACTCACTCCCAGGGTCAGCAGGAGAAGGTGATGCCTGAAATCAGCCCCAGGCAGACAGGGGAATGAGGCAGCCAGCAGCTGTGTTGGTTGAGAAAAGACAATTCATTTTGTGTTGCCTTTTTAAGGGGAGGTTTTGTTGTTTGAATTAATAAACAGGGCCCTGAGGAAGAACATGAAAGTGATCTGAGCACATACAATCCTTACTGCCCATTTCCCTGGCAGTGGATGCTAATCATGCCCAGCACCATCCTGAAATACATGGCTGCCTACATGCCTCCATTGTATCTATTAGCTAAAACAGCCACCTGCAAAAAGATAATATAGAAACAAAAATCTTGCACCTTAAGGTTACTGCAGATAAACCTAGGAAAGAGAAATATGTTGTACAGACATTTTGACGTTAGATTTGTGTTCTTTAATTAAGCAAAACGTTAAGAAAAACAAGAACAAAAGACAATAGAAACAAGTGCCTGTGGAAGTCAGCTCACACTACCTTTCCTGCCAGTTGTAAAGCTGAATTTCAATAGCTCACCCTGCTATTCTCTTTGC
The DNA here is from genome assembly GCA_020745705.1 of Hemiprocne comata. Classification (NCBI taxonomy): domain Eukaryota; kingdom Metazoa; phylum Chordata; class Aves; order Apodiformes; family Apodidae; genus Hemiprocne; species Hemiprocne comata. The sequence goes on along the minus strand of CM036597.1, from coordinate 9,721,693 downwards.
TCCATTTTCAAAGTCACATTACAGGCAAACACAGTGTAAGGTTAGCATCTTCAAGAGTCCTTTGCAACTTGTTTTTCTAGAAACAGCATCTGTGAACTGATTGTTATCTGAATCCTTGTCTTACTTTAGCATAAGCAGTTTCACAGCTGATGTAACAGGGGATAACAGAACATTTCCCTGTGGATTTCTGAGCCTGAACTCTACATTTTGTCTATGGACACTTTGCACCTGGTCTCCTTTGTGAGCCATTTCATATAAAGTCATGAGAACAACAAGATAATCCTAAAAAAAAAATCTGAATAAATCCCTATGCAGCAGCAGCAGGAAGCTTTGCTCATTGAAGTGCATTACTAACACCATTTGGAAAGAGAAAAATACCTGAAACATCTTTAACTGGGCTGAAATATTCCCATGCTCAGACATGGGAGGTATGAAAATTTTCACCTTTAATTTTGTTAGAGGACTTAATGCAAGCCTGGGGAAGGTAACATCTCTAATACAAAAGGAATATACAAGAGAGGGATCACTTTCAGATCTACAGGTGATCCACTTGAGAAAAGCAGAATGTTTTGAGTACCTTTTGGACAATCTTTTTTTTCTGGCTGTAGGCAGCCACACTACATATCAGCCAGTATCCACCACTGCAGTGGTACCCTCCTGCAGCAGCACAAAGATTTGCCATCACACATAGCTGGTCTCCTAAACCTCCTATGGGATGTTCTCCATCCCAGCAAGATAATATGTACAATTAAGAAAAGATGCTTCAACTTTGAAAAGATTGAAAATGGAGAACAGAGGAACAATCTGACAGACTGGGTACATACACACGAAAAACAACCAGACAACAACAGACCTATGACTGGTGCTAAAAAAAATCAGGGGGGGAAGGATGAGCATCTTTCCAGAAGCTGGCTGGGTTAAGTCACTCTGCAGCAAGTAGCAACTGGGATGAAACATTAATGGGGGACAGATTGTTTCCACTTAATAAGGGCAGCTCCGGGCCTAAACGTAGCAGACAAGCACAGATTGCTCCCAGGGCTGGAGAGCAGTCACAGCCTCCTGGGTCCCTCCGGCCACCCCAGGGAGTGAGAGTCAGTGACCCAGTTTTTTCATACCTCTCCCTGCATGGTTCCCTGTCCCACTTCTGCTTCCAGCTCTCAGGCTAGGGCAGGAAAACAAGGAGGAGGGACGTTGCCTCCTCTGCTGAGAAGCCTCAAGCCAATCTGAGAAATTCTATTGAGTTTTTGCACCTTCCAGTGAAATTTCTGGGCTATTAACTCAGTTTACAAGTGTATGAGTGAAGTGCACGAGCAGTGTACTCCAGAGGCTGTAGGAAAATGCAAGTCAGTTGTTAGCTGGGCTGGGGGTGACTTGCACCAGCCATTTGGAGGATCCTAGGTTGTTAGCACATACTTAGAAAAGCTGAGACCTTAGCAACAGAACTGTGTCCAGCTCCTACCAGAGCACAAACAAGTAACTGAAACGACAGCACGACCCTGAGGAGAGCCCAGCAGGTCCCCACACTCCCATTCCTGACCTGCATCTGGTCCTCACCCATCCCCTGCATACACAGGACAGAAACCAGCCAGACAAACTAAAGAGCCAAAATCACCAGGGACAAAGTTTGCCACCTGACCACGCACTCTTTTTTTTTCCACAGTTAAACATGTTTTAATACCAAAAGAGCTTTCTGCAATATAATCCTAACACACATTTCAGCCAAAGTAATGGTAGCCACATCTCAAGAATAAAAAGAACCATTATGACTGATCATAAAAAGAGAAGTATAGGATTGTGCTATAGCACTTCCTAGCTTCTTGTAATGGTGTATTATACCATCTCATTTTTTCTTTTTTATTAAAAGAAATAATTTTCATTGGTTGTGGGTTTACAATGGGATAAACAGGAATTGATTATTCAACATTTTCAGAAAATCCCTAAATTTATAAGAACACGGCCTTCCAAACCAGCAACCTAAAAGTTGTAACTAGGGAATTCAAAGTCTTTCCTTTTTTCCTTTGCCCAGCTTTCAAGCAGACAATGCTATGGCTTTTTTTTCTTCTCTTGGTAAATTATCATTGCAGCAAATCCACTGGAGAATGAGATAATACAGATTTTACTGAAAGTACCATTGGTATATTTAACACATACTCTATCACAAGTAATAATTTAAAACCATTTGAAGGTTGGTTTATTTTTCACATAAGTTAATTCAGTTATGACAACAATCTAACAATATGTTGCCAATGAACATTAACTACATTTTGTCTCTATTATTTTGGTTTTTTACCAGGTTGTCAAGAAACAGATTTGCAATAGAATGCAAAATATGAACACTTCTGATGTCCAGACATGCCTAGATGGTACATTGGCTGGCATTAGTAAGAAATTGTTCATAATTTGCATTTATAAGGCTCAGTTGGTAGCAACCAAGCCTATATATGAATTAATATGCACCAAAAGCCCATTTTAGTCTTTTGTGTGAGAATCATTGTTTCTTTACAGACAATTCCTTGGTTTTAACAAGTCCTATACTCCATCAAATGCATGTTCTGAATGTCATGGGAAAATGCACTACAGGATATAAATGGATCAACAAGAACACATCATTAGAAATTATTCTTAAATCCAATAGTACATTTTGGCTCCAGCCAGCAACGGGAAACAGGAAGCAGGATCACTAGCAGCCTACTTCAAACCCTCAGTACCATGTCTCCAGTGCCTGGAGACCACCTGGTCACCATGGGTCCTCAGACCAGTCAACTCCTTGCTGGATGTACCACATTCCTGTATCACTGGCAAACTGTCACAGTTTGATATTACTTTTTATTTTGTGTTGATACAGGGAGTTTTCTGTCTCTGAACTGTTGGGCTTGTGCTCTGTATCACCCTCGTGAATGGTTTCCAGTTTGATTACAATCCATCTCTTTGAGATAATTAAGAAGTTAACCCATTACCAATCCTCAAACTACTATGACACATAACAACATAGAGAAAGACATCAGATGGCTTTGTGATTTCATTCACTGGCTTTTGTCTTCTAGAAACTCAAAGTTTTGACCAAGTCATAGGTAAAAATGTATTTTAACACAGATTAATGTATTTTTAACACAGATTCTAATTCTTTTGGCCTGTTTCATGAAATTATGATTACAACAATTATATACGTGCTTAAAAAAAACAGAACTGGGATCAGAAAAATATCAGTCAGACCAGACTGAGCCTCTGGTCTAATAAATACTATTTAATTTTACGTTACTGCCACATAGAATGTGTTTGTAAGGCAATAGTATTAGTATTTGTTTTCATGAAGCATCTGGGAACAGTACCAACATTACATCTTCATTGAAATATCGAATGAAAGGAAATACAACACAGCAGAAAATCACTTTTTCTTTAGATTATTAAGTGTGCATCAAACACATCTATTGGCTTTTGAGGCAAAATTAATGTGTATAGGGAAACACCAGCAGTCTGTTATTACAGGATTCTGCTGAAAGGAACAGAGCTACATATGGGTTTTGTTCTGAAAATCTGAGACATGTACTGTATTAAAGTAAGATGCCTGCCTGGAGTAACACTAAATTTTAAAATACAGAGCAGAAAGAGGATTGAAAAGTTCTCCTCAATGACTGCATAAGCAGATGATCAGGTAGAACCCTGGTCCAGCACTTAATTTAGCAGATCACATACTCTCAACAAGGAACTGAAAAGTAAGTTTGAGGATCAATTGCTGAACATGCAGATGAGACACTGCAGCACAAATACAAGAACAGTGCTTAGAGAGCTAATTTATAAACAAGCTTTTCTGGCTCTCCATTACTTTATTCCTCATAATAAATCAATACCATGCATCCTAACGTCTGTGTCCAGGATTCCTTGGAGAGCTCAGAAAAGGACAGAGCAAACAAGAGTGGAAAGAAAACATCTACACGTGCAGGTTCAGGTGTCCAAAATCAACAGCTATACTAGTTAAAACGTCTCTTTTGCCTACTTTTAAAAAGTCTTACAGGATTGCATCACTGTGAACTATTTTCTGAGTCCATTCTTTTCCAGATACTTTCTCAACATAAGGAAATGAGCTCAAGACAGCATGTGGGTATAAGGAGAACAGTTCAGGCCAGTACAACCCATAATGTTCTCTGCAAGAAAAGAAATGAAAGTGTTTCATGTAGCACATCACAGCAGTCTCTCTGAAGGTCTGATCTTCCTATGTGCTAAAAAATGTCATTTCCCAAAGCCTACAGGACAGCGAAATACCAAGAACTGTGTGAAGCCCTTAGCTTTTAGAGTTGCAGGAAAGGAAATATAAATCCAGTTCTCCTAAACACAGTCACAAAAAGAGGGAAGAGAAGAGCCATACCTCGTGTCAAACCTCAAAACAGTGAAGCAATAAATTCAAGCACCTGGTGCCAGGTGTGCCAAGTGAGTGGACTAGAGATCCAGCACCTCTGACCAAGGCCTGGGCTGATAGTTGGGATGAGGCACAGAGCAGGTGAGCAAGCCCAAAAAGGCCTAAGCTCTGCCTCATATTCCAAGGCAATGGCATGGCCACCCCCACCTCAGTGGTAGAGAAAGAGGGGCAGCACATTATTGCTGCTGGAGGCAGCTAGCCCTGGCACAGCAGAAGTTGCAGGAAGAAAGAGTAAAGCAGCAGAAACCTCCCAGCATGCAGCTTCAGTCAGAGGTTCCTGCTAATGGTGACAGAATTCTGCAAGTTTTCCTTTACCCCACTGAACCAGGTTATTTGAAAACATATGCTGCTCTTTAGCTCTTTGACCAGCATAAAATAACTACATTTGTTCTAACACAGCACAACAAAAAATTAAGAAAATGTTACCAATCACTAGAGAAAAGTGTCCTCCAAAATTAGCTCTGCATAAACCAAAGGAAATTGTTGCTATGCATGAATGAGACCCAGCTCTAAAAAAAAAAAAAAACAACTCTGCTCCCTAAACAAATTAGACCATTCCGCCCTTCTTGAGGAACTGGAATGTTTTTTCTTTCCATTTTTTCCTGAAAACCTTTTCCCTGCCAAGGAATGCCCACGATAACTATTTAAGAACAGCTCTGCAGTACAACCTTGCTGCCACCACTCAGTTTTCCATCCCTTTGGAGTGCTGCAGCAATGCTGCAGTGCACGCAGGCACCTCTCACACTTATGGGTCCCTCTGGAAACGACCGTGCCAGGCAACGAAGGGAAAAGTGACCAGGATTTATTACATAAACACACAGTCTGCTTCTCTCCACTGACCTCTGCTGCAGTACCTGTTTTCTTCGGAAACCTCTGGCCCCTGCAGCAAAGCCCAAAAAAAACAGGACAAGACCCTCCTGCAAGCAAAGACAGATAAGGTGGAGCAAGGCTGCCCAAAACCTGGTTTCTAGCCAGAGCCCCAGTGTGCCTGGTCCCCTGATCTACTACCCAAGTGACCTCAACTGCTGGGCGCAAGGGAGGGGGCTGGGACCCTCCACACCAACCTCTGTGGCTTCATGCCTCAGCAAGAGACACCCAGAGAATACAAAAGGCACATGAAGGAAGATGAAAAGGGACCTGGCCCACTTTGGTGGGGAGAAGAGCCAGAGCTGGTGGGTTTTCTTCCACCTTTGCTCAAAGCCAGACCTGGCAATCACACACTTTTCAGGCTTGCTTGCTAAAGCACTTTTCAATTACAGTTATCTCCAGGAACCCAAGGATGAGATGTCCCAAACTGCACCTGGATTTTCTAAGCCCAAACCACATGCAGAAACCACAAACTCTGCCACATCTTCTTGCTGATAAAAGAGCACTTCAAATGAAATCCTAATTAATCTTTCTGTTTAGAGATTTCACAAATGGATTTGGAACAGACTCCACAAATACTGTATAGGTGCCTTATATTTCCCATGGCTGGTTAATATTTGAAGACTAGAATTTAGTTTTCAATTATTCTGTGTACAAAATACACACACACACTTTTGGGCTTACATCTGCTCCACAGCTTTCCTTGGCTGCAGGCTTGGGGGAAAATGAGATACAAGCTCACAGCATTTTGCCCAGTGCGTTCTGTGTTTCCTTGTGACATCTCATCAACTGCTGCACATGTTTTGTTGTCAAAGGCAGATGGTCAAATTGGAGACATGAAAAATCTCCCAAGTGCAATTGCCTGAGAGTGTCCCTCAGCCACTGGGGACAATTGAAGTGAAATCTCAGAGCAGAACAGGGAAACCTCTAAATTCACCCAACTGGAAACTGTTTACTCAGACCTTTTTGCAAAAAGAGATCAGGAACACTTCCCAGCTTTATACAGAGCCACAGAGGTGCCCCCAGGCCTGTTTTATCCTCCAACTATTCTTTAACATGCTGAGAAGTTTTTAAGTTGTTCCACTTTCTTCTTGGCCTTATTTGACTTCAGGAGGAACACTCAGTTTGTTTCTCCTCAGGATGTGGAGAACTTGAGGGAGGTGAATGAAATCAGAGGACCAGATGTATTTCACCTCTTTTACCTCCCTAACAGATGGGCAGCTATTCTTCTACTCATGAATCTCCCGTCTCAACCAGGAAATACAAGCCAAAGCCCTGAGGGAAGTGGGCTTGAGAGTTTTTTATAGTGTTTTGTGAGCTCAGGTAGAAGGAAAATAAACTTTTGTCCCTGTGCATTCAACCTGATTACATTCAACCACAGCATTTGACACAGCTGCCCTCAAATAATTTCAAAACTAGATGCTAAAATTAACCTTTTCTTACAGTACACCAGCACAGAATCCCTCACTGCCTGGCACAGAGATGTGGATCTCTCTGGGATGGATGCCCTTCTTGCTAGAAGGCCCACCACAGCCAACAGCTCCATCCTGCCAGTTGCTTATGAGTTGTATTTTCCAATCCATATTTTGTCTGATTTCTCAGACCTGGACTGCAGGACACAGTCATGGCCTTAATGAGCATTCAGGGAGAAATAAACAGGACTCCTTTCCCCACAGTGTCCGTTCACCTCCTCCCCCTTTTTGATTCAGAAAGATCACAGAGGAATCCTGTTTCCTGCCTCCAAGACCAAGAAAACCTCAGGAGGAATAACCTCAAAGTCTTTCAGGCTGTAGGAACAGTCCTACCCACAAGTTCAGCTCTCCATCTGCCAAATTGGCTACAGGAATTGCCAAATGGGCAGAGAAACTTATTTACCACATTAAACCCTAACCATATACAAGTCTTTCCTTTCACATTTTGGCTGTATAAAGACAGAAGCTATGATCCTTATACCGAGAAATTATAAAGAACTGCACTTCAACATTACAAAAAAAAAATGTATATTCTTTCTCCAACCAGTGCTACAAATTGCAGTAGGTCAGCAGCTGTTCATGCAAGTGCACAGCTCCTACCATCAGTGCTGCTATTAGGCTGAAGGGAACAAATGTTACTCTTTCAGAAAGATCCAGGCCAAGGTCAAAGCTTATGTCATCACAAACGCAAAACATGAGAAGCCTACATACTGCTTTCAGCTAGAGCTCATTTCGCTGACGTGCAGTTTTCTATTCATTTAGGACATTTCCGTCTAAGATTAAAAGCCAGGGGGTACAGTCTGTGCTGACCTTCCTCCAACAATTAAAGAACACAAAATCTTCAGGCTTCAGAGGGGAAAAAAAGATGCCTATTTAGTCTTGGATAACGCAGTATCAATGAGCCAAATCAATATTGCACACAAGACAGTCAGCAATTTAGGCATCTTGTTACATTTCTTTGGGGGGGTACGCACAGTAGCAAAAGAAAAAAAAATTGCTGTAAGGATGAAAGTAGAAAAAAGCTCATAATTGACTACAATTGCAGCTCAGTATTATATTTCTGAAAAGATACTACCAGAGCAATTTGCAGCATTCTCTGAGACCCACTTCCTTCACCAAGCTCTCAAGTAACTATCCTTCATTTTTGGTTAGCTATTAATTGTACTGGAGACTGACTTACCCTGAAGGACAGCAAAGCCAGCACGAAAAGAGTTTATTGAATATTTTCATCTAAATAAAAAGCACGGTTCTGTTTAGGAGCAGAGCTGCACTGGCTGCATTACATTATTCTCAAGGCCAAGTTCAATAGATCAGTTTTCCAAAATTGAAAAAAATAAAAAAGACAGAAATGGGAAGTACATTTAAGAACCTATAAATCATGATATATAAGGCAAATGCACATGATTACCCTGTATTAGAGGCATTTTACTTTATTATGTTTCAATTTCAGTAGATTTGGAATTTTTTTCCTCTCTAGAAACAGAAGTTGTGATTCGTCACAATTTTTGTGACTATTCTGACTGTTGCTTTGTGGCTGCCTGACCCAGTTGTGTTCAGCTGGAGGGTCAAGCCCATGTCTAGAACTTGGCCCTTTTTCCCTTTAATGCAGAGAGTCTCCAATGTCAAGAAAACTCAGTGTCAGGCCACAGAGGCAGCATCTGAAACAACTCTCCCCTTGCATCTCTAAGCAACCATTTGTTGGAAGAGGTCTAGCTGGCCAAATTTCCCAGTGCTGGTTTGTCTGTTCTGAAAATGCTGCCTTCCAGCAAATTTCTTTCTAACTAATGAAAGGTTATCACACCAGGCCTTGAACTACACTTTATTTTGAAATAAAACTTTAAAGTAAAGGCCTTTCACTGCCAGGCAGGTGTGACAAACCCTTCTCAAAACAACAATTGCAGTAGCTATAATGAATGGCTCAAAATTACCTGTTTAACAGGGAAGATGTAGCAGCAACCCCAGTTCCCATAGCTGGAGATTGTCAGGATGAGATCTAATGCAGAAAACGGACACTGCAACTCAGGCACTTCAGTCCCAGGACTGAAACTCAAGCTTAGAGTTAAGCCTCTAGGCAGGTGCAAACACTACACAGTGCAATAAGGCTAAATGACTTCACACACTGTGGATCCAAAGAAAATGCTTTCCTGAGAACAGGCACCTATAGTGGTTTTTTTTTTAAGAAATGAGGTGTCTCAAAATGTGGCCACCAATACAGAAGATATTAGCTGTCTCTGATATAACAGCAATACCTCTACCCGACAATGATCTGTATTGTACACGTCCTTGCCCAACACATCATGCCATTCCAGCCCTCTCTGAGATAGGACATCATCATCTGGGTATATGCAGATTATTACCATAAATTCCTGCTCCTGACAGTCCAAACAGGACAAGAAGAAATGTTTCAACATTGATGTAGCTACCTCATTTCCTCAGGAAACAAGAGGTTTCACCTCTGAGATGCTGCTTTGGTTAAGGTTCAGTGAATAACACTGAAGCAAATCCCAAGAAATTAGATGTTGATAAAACATAACTAATAAAGGCATAACTGGTGTACACATGCCCTGGTTGCACAACGCTGATGTTGAGTAAGAATTCTGGTTGCATTACATACACATGCAAGAATATTTCATTTTTCAAACAGTTTTTGCCATAGAACTAAATTAAGAGAAGTTACTAATTAAGAGACATTGAGGTTGTCTAGCAGCAGAAACTGATTCTTTTGAGAAAGGTAATAACACCAACAAAAGCAAGCTTTCACTGAAGTGCAGACCAATAGCATATTTAGGAGCTAATTAACACTGAGCAACACAGATTTATGATCTTCATTTATAGAAAAAAAAACACTCGAGACAAATATTTGTGATTGCCTACTTGAGAAACAATTGAGAACTGGATTGCTAACATCAAGCTCCCTCCATGCGTTTTAAGTGAACATTGATTGGAAATGTCAAAGAATCAAAATCCCATTAACAAGAATGTGCCCTGCATTGATCTGATCCTCTGTCCAGTCAGCAGAAGTGTGGGGTTGTGTTTCTACAATGGAGAAATACCACGAATGGATGGTTAAGCAAAAGAGCAAAACATAATAAGCAGAAAGACACATGCATTTTTACTCTCAGGAAATCCAATTGATCTACGATTATTTCATTACTAAAAGTTTTATTATCTAAACAGGTTTTGGTTTGTGGATTTTTTTTAAAGCTAGGGTGATGATTTATTAATCCTGTTACACAGTTCCCAACACAAACCAAAGAGATATTGAGCCTGAGTCAGAGCAGACTCAGACAGGTCCCTGGAGTTGCCCTGGTATAAAGCTGAGGTGAATGTGAAGAGAAACAGGCTCTCAAATTACACCAGTCACACACTTCCTTCCAGTGGGAATACTATATATGGTACCTCACCAACAGGCAAGTAGTTTAGGAGGTTTAAAAGCACAGAGGCAGTCTTTAAACACTTCAAAAATAAAGAGCAGCTCATGCAAACCCACATAACTCACAATATCACCTTACACCAATGGAAAATTTCTTTCTTTCTAAAACGAAAGATCGTTTGAATAGCCAATGAAAGTTACAGAGCACAGTTAAATGGAAGTTTTCAATACCCCAAAACACCTTGCTGATAAGAAAAAAAGAACTGAAGCATGGAGCTTCTCAACTCTCAGTTAAGGCACAGCTCCAGTACTAGATTTTTCAACCAGGTACCAAGCACTCCCCTGCCTTAGGAAGTAACCTCTTGTTTTCCCCCTGACACCCCTAGCCCCATGGACTCCAGCCTCTCCAAAGAACCCCATTTGTTTCTATTGAAAGGAGACACCTGCATGGAACTTGCTCCCAGACTGCTTCTACTGCAACTGCCCTGCATGCCTGCAGCCACTGCCTCCTCCCTACTGCAACACCCATCCCACTCCTTTTAGCTCAACTCACACTTTGCATCCTAGCCCACCTCTCAAAGCCTGCACAGCCACATTTCCAGCTAACCTTTTCTTACCCATTCCTCTGCTCCAGAGTACCCTTTCTTCTAGGTTATGCTCTCCATCTCATAAAACTGTTTTACAGCTTTTAGAGAGCAGTACATGCCTAGGATGAAGTCATTCAGCTCTTCTACTGGAATACTTCCCAGGTACCCCCACCCTAAGCTCCGTGACACTCATGAGCTGCAACCACTAGAGACAAAGCCATTATTCACTGGCTTAGATATGTTCATTTTAAAAGTACTTTCAGTAAAATTTCACTGTTCTTGTTTTTAATGTGTCTCCCCATTTACTCCGAGAGACCATTTTATAGTCTTATGTTTCCTCATTTCATCCCTCATTCCATCCTGAATAATTTCCTGCTTGATGCTCATGTCCATAAAATAGTTGTCAGTCTAAGACCCCTTCATTATCACTTAGCTAAGTCATACCTCTAAGAGTCATACCTCTCAGATTCTTCTTCCTTCCTAGTATGAACTGTATTCCCAAATGGGTTTGTTTCTTAGATTGGCACTGTCTAGGAATGAATCCCACAATTAGATTTTAATTGCAGGCTATGGTGGTGCTGTCCATCAAAACCCATCTGACACTGCTCCTAGCAGTTAAAAACAACGCAAGAGCCTGATTTTTTTTGTCTTCAGACAAAGCAAAGCAGGTGCCTAATTAAGATTGTGCAACCCAAATCCATGATTTCCACAAAGATAAGACAAAAATACGTGCACTCTCTCTACCTGCTGCTTTCTAGAATTCCAGCTCCTGTTTGTTATCAAGCACCAATTGATTGCTGGGCTTTGTTGATCATTTCCTTGGTTTGTCAGTGTCTTTTTAGTCAGAAAACTTGTAAAACATTAAATTGTATATTGGTATATAAAAAAAAATACAGCAATAAATCAGAAAGCACGTAGGGACTGAGAAGGCAAAACCTGCACCCTCATCCTCACCAACAGCAGTGGAGTCCCACCTTGCAGAAGATGCTACAGTGACATAACCAGGGGTCCAACCACCTGCACAGTAACTTGAAAACATCAGATTTCTTATGCAATCACAGACAAGTCCAAGAGACTTGCTGCAAATGCACTTTCTAGTTATGAGCAAAAGATAACAGGACTTTCTTCTTTCACAAGGGTGCTGTGTGTATAGCTACACTGATGATTACCAGGTGCTCAAAAAATTATTGCAATGGGACAAAAAAAACAGAAAATAATGATACAATAAGGTGTAATACATAACATATTCACTTTGAAAATGTGACCTTTTGTTGTGGATCCTTCTTAAGCTAGAAAGGGCAGATGTCGATTTTTCAATTTACAAGCCTGAAAATTGCAAATTGAAAAGAATTCACTTCTGCTCTCTACTGCGAGATAGTTAAATATGAGTGACAAATAGACGTGCTCTACATATAAAAACTTTAATTTCTTTTGAAAGCTATTTGAAAAAATTCCTGTTCTCTCCAATTCTTCTCCATGATGAATCATTCCAGTGTAGAAAACAAGTTCTCAATAGTGATATTAAGATGATGAGTAGACCTGTGTTTCCATCAGACACATTCTTTGAATATGGTTATTTTGTAACAATGGAAACATTTAGTGATTTTTGCAAGTCAATGAGCCAAAACAGAATAATTAATGTCAATGGTAGATGATGAACCCTTAACAGTAGTAGGAAACTAACTGCCATTAACACACAGTATCCCATCTAATGATTCTGGATTAAAACTGGTCCTGTAAAGAAACTACATGATCACACAGAATTACTTGTGCTCTTTCCATGGCAAGAAACATTGCTGAGAAGACCTTCGTTTCAATGTATTTGATTTGTGACAGAATTAATGCTGTGCAATTGATGGCCAACTGTTCAGTTCCAAACAGTGCCTTGTTTGATTTAAAATTCCCAAGCATCACTGCTTTTCAGGTTATGATTATAATATAGCTATATCTGAGAGGTCAGGTTTAAATACTGTAGGAAGTATCAAATAGCCCTCCAATAATATTTTGTCTTTTAACAACAAGGATCCTATAGAACAATGCATATTTGCTCATAAATAGTGGGAAATGTAGTCTTGCCTTGAATTCTACCCTAATTTGTGTGATCCAAACTTAGCCATATATCACAGTACAGCTTTACTTGAAAGCCATACTTCACTGAAGCTGAAATTCACATGTGGAGCTACAAGGTCCACACACTTCCCACTCTTCCCTACCCCTTTGCCTATCCTACATTGTCTTCCAAAAACAAGTTCCTTTTTCAGTACACCTACGAAGCATTCAAGGTAGACCACATGTGCACCCACAAACACACTATCCTCCAATGAGATTCTACCTTCCTTTGGTCTGAATGGAGGGGAAAATGGAAACCTCTTCCATCCTGCCAACTAGGTATGGGAACACCTATGGGTTTAGACACTGTTTGGTTGTCTGCATATGGTAAGTCATTCTTTATTATAGAATCATAGAATGGTTTGTGTTGGAAGGGACCTTAAAGATCATCTAGTTCCAACACCCCTCCCATAGGCAAGGACACCTTCCACTAGACCAGATTGCTCAGATATTCCAAGGCTCTACACAGCACTGTGCAAAGTGAGCTCTCAAAAGCCACATTAGGTCCCAGAAGCCATATGTCTATGTCAGCTCAACACACAGTGTCAAATCAGGTACCATAAGAAATCCCAGCATGTTCTTCCCTGCACCATTGCTAGCACACATGGGCACATAGCCAGTGATGTGGACCAAACCTACCCATCAGCCATTGTCAAGGTAGAAAATTTCACTCAGGAGATGTAAAGACCCTATGGTGAAAAATACACAGCAAGGTACCTGCAAATCCAGCTCTGGTGCTGCTGACATTAGAGAAAAACAGCAAAGACATTACTTGGTTTCCAAAGCACAGGGAAAAGGGAGTTTCCTGCTCTTTCTTGGAAGGTGGAGGACACGCTAGACATGTTTGCTCAGTTACAAGCATCAGGCAGAGAATAAAAGTTCACATGCACACTAAGTGGTACATCATATTACATGATGTAAGTGCTGACATCTCTAACATGTTTCTAAAAAGACAGCAGCTCTTTGGGTGTAATTAAATGTAGGACTTTCAAATAAACTGAAGAATGAGGAGTACAAGAGCGGAGAGAACAAATCTGTAGGTCATTAGCAAGACCAAACAAAACCTTCAGCATTTACACACCTGGAGTTCGCAGTGAAAACTAACAGATTCCAGCAAATTATTCCAGCATTATCATTGTTGAGGTCAATTCTTACAAAAGGGCATCCTGACACCAAGCCAGAGCATTTCCAGGAAAGTGTTACACAGACAAGATTAACATGGCTGTATGAAACAGCTGCTCACTGCTCCTCCACCCCTTCCCACTCTTCACACACAGGCTACCATATGGGACAGGCAGGTCTCCAGATCTTTGCTGCAGGCAATTCCTGGAAGACCCCAGCTAATACAACACAGCAGATCACAGCTTGCATCCCCAGGTGTCCCAGGGCCAAACAAACTGGTCCCAAAGCTCTTATTTTGCTTCCTTCTCTCAGTCAAGCTACATGGGACCCAACAGTAGCTTGCACAGTTCCACAGAGGACATGGATCCTGAATTCACATAATGCTACGTGCCAAGACTTGGATGCAGCCAAGTGGCTGCCCCTCACAGCAGCAGGCAAGGCAGGAACTGAGGGGACACCATGCCAGACAGGGCAGCAACCTCCTCAGCAAGGGCACAGTCCCACAGTCCCAAGCAAGAAGAGCAGAGCAGGTCTGTGATGGCACACAGAACAGCTACAGTGACCAGAGGCAGGTCAAGCCAAGAAGTCAGCAAGACAAGGTCAGGACCAACAAGGTACCTCGCAGGGCACAGGCATAGCTGAAGCATAGCCCAGGCAAGAGCCAAAGGCAAAGTGCTTGAGCTTACAAACACCTTCTGAACCAAAAATTCCAAATGAGATTTCTGCCAGCTCTTTTTCCCACAGCTCTTCAGTGCAGTCAGAGGGTCAGAGCTGGCCTTGAGCAGCCAAACATCCAAGCAGGGAGAATACATGAGGAGTTTGTTGATGTAGGTAGGGCCCTGGCAGCTCTCACCATTGCAAAAGAAGCTTCTCAATCATTTTTATCAAGGTAGAAGGACCAATCTTAGTGCCTATCTTCAATTCCACTGCAGTTTGACTTGGTAACCCCCCAGCCCCATAGATCAGCTTCCAGAGCTTCTTAGCATCCAGTGCATCATTCAGCAGTCACCAAGGTCCATATATCTTGAGGGTGTGAAAAAATTCCCATTTTCCATTAATCAGCCTCATTAAATGGCAGGAGTCAGTAGTAATGGATCTGGAGCTTTGATCTCTAGGTAGGTGCACAATGCTGTGGAAGTGCTCATGGCAGCTGTGCCCAAGAGGAACCTTGGGAACTCCCCTTCATACACTTCTAATTTTTCAGTCTCATTGATCCTCCTGCACCTTTGTATCCTTCAAGTGTCTCAACACACCTACACTCAAAGCTTCCCCATTTTAAATTCTTAATCTTTCCAAAGAACAAATACCCTCCTGTACATTCTTGCTGCGTTCAACTCATTAATCTCCCTCCTTGTCAAGGGCACTCAGAATTGAGCACCAGCACCACAGACATCCATCCTTTTGTCATGAATTGCCTCCTGGGATCAGCATAAACACCCACTCGTAGCAAGAGGCCAAATCAGTGTTCACAGAAAACAGACTTGTGCACTCACAACACACCTTCTACTTGTAACCTTTTTCTCAGACATACAACAGGGAATTTGGCATAAGAGATGCCCTTTGTATATTCCATGCATCTGGGGGAAAACTGGCCTATTTACTTGTCTCCATTCATCTCCTTCTCTTCTTTGAAGTCTATAGAAGCAGTTAATCTTTCTTCAACAGGAACCGTAGCAGTGTCTTATTTTTATGCTATCGATCATTGCAATGTCTGTGTGGAACAGCTAATGTAACATAATTCAGTCATGAGAAGTATGAAAACTTTCCCTATGAAAGCCAGGGAAGTCTCTAAACATTTTGAGAGGAACCTGGTCCCACCAAAATAAGTAGAAAACAGTAAAGAACAAAAACCAAGGAGGAAATACTAAGGATTTTCAAATATTTGTCCTACTGCTTCCTAAAGACCCTGCAAAAGGCCAGGAAAGGGGAAGCTATAAAAACACATGCAGGAAAAGCCTTGCTATCAAAATTAGCTCTGAGGCTACTTTCAATAGCAAACACAGTAGTGGTCTGGGATTCAGGTGACAGAAGCTTTGCCATCGCTACTGATCTCCCAGATGGTCTTGAGCAAGTTCCTTTATCTGAATTCCTCCTCCCACCCTTGCCTAGGAAAAAAGGAAATTAAAAAAATAAAATAAAAATAACAAAGCTTTGGGAGCAAAGATTCGTTCACTCCTGTTCATGTACTGCAGACTCAGGGATAGTCCCAACAAGTTTCCAGAACTTATTTAGTTAAAACTTTACAGTGGAGGAAATGGTAATTGAAGCCATTATGGGGGGGGGAGAATCAGGATTTAGGACTTATTTGAGGATTTTTTTTTATTCTTTTTTTCCATTTCCTGGGTTCAAGAATAGCCATAGAAATATTCTTTAAAATTGATTCAAGACTGATTAGACCTGACAAGAGACTTCAAGTAAGGGAAATTCTCCTAAACTCTAGGAGTTTATCAAAGTCTGTATACATGGCATTTGAAATCAATAATGCTGCATGAACTACAGCAGAAGTGCCTACCTCCTCTCCACAGTAACAAAATCACATTTGGGGGATACTGCCTAGTTCTATCTAGCATAAGCAATAATAGCAGAACCACTTGGCATCTCCATCTTTAGCATATGCTTGCAAGCAGGGTTCGTGCTACCGCTGTTAACAATACTGAATAGCCACCAATGCTGGCGGAACTGGGTGTTCTGCTTACAGCCAAGTTAACTCCAAGAGCAGCCTTTATACCTCTAACCATGCCTACAGAGCCAATTTTCTGTTTTCTTGCCCTCTTGAAAATTTCTTGTCTTCCCCATCGCTTTTGACCAAAAGAGGCGTTTGAGAATCTCAAGTCCAGCCCTGGATGACACAAGGAGAACCTTGAAGCTTCCTTATCAGAAGACCTCTACTGTTTCAATCACAAACAATTCCAGATGGGTTACTTCTGTTTAGTCAAGATGTGAAACTACTCTTCCTCTTTTTCCTTAAGTGATCCCAACAAATTACTCAGTCCTGTATACAAAAGTTGTTTCAATTGACCCTCTAAGGACACAGGTAGGACCATATCAAATTCAAGTTTTGCTAACGTTAGTGCTCAGTCAGGACAGCTGATAAAACAGTGCCCTAAAGTGCTATAGAATATCAGCCCCAACCATGATTTGCTAGAGGAATTGACCTCACTGAATTGAGTGCCTCAGTTCATGTATCAGACACTAAAGTCTCTGGGACAAATGAAGTCTCACTACATAAATATTGGATAGCCAGGGAAACATGCTCGGCAGTGCTTCCCACAGGTCTTTAGCTCAGTTCCGGTGGGGATGAAAAAACCAGTTTCTTGCCTCCTAATTAAATCATTTCTAGAAACCTATTTCAGCATCAGGCATGGACAAAACTCCTGGCTTGAGATTCTGCTCTTTCTCCAACTGACCAGTTCCTTAAGCCTGTACTCTCCTTCCTACAGACTGGAGAAGCTGACTTGTCTGTTTCATTGTTCTTTTCTTTGACAAACAAAGGCTTTAAGAATTACCTCTTTGTTCAGCACATTTAGTAGAGAAATGCAGGTAATGGAAAAACTTCTGATGATTTGCATGGCACTTCACTCACAATAAAAGTCTGTGGGATAGGAGAATCCATATATCTTCTATTTCTTACTACAGTAGTAAGGGGGGGGGGGAAAGGTTCTTTGAATCTAAAATGATACAAACATGACCCAAACAAAGGTAAGGTTTTTAGCTCTTCTTTGACTGACTTGTTTCTAGTAGCTTCTGATGAAAGCTTTTATCAGTTTTCCTGAATGCAAGAATAAAGATAAGGACTAGGAAATTCCCATCAGCTGAAATTTGCATTCACATGTAGGCACATTCAATTTCCAACTTCAGAAATCAGTGACAATAGATACTAAAATTTACCTGTTCAGGAAAAATATGATTAAACAAAGTAACACTAGGATGTCCTAAAATATTTTTCAAGTAAAATAATTTGAACTTGGGATTGATTCAGGATGAAGACAGCAAGTGGATGGCTGGACTTCAGATCAAAGGTAATGATGCTCACACTCTGGCTCCAAAGCCATTTGAGAATACATTTGCATTACTACCAACAAGACAACCTACCATTTACTTGTCATTAGTTTCACCAGGTCATGAAATAAATTATTTTATTAACTGCAACACATTCTTTAGTAGGAGCCCTTGTGCATTTCTCTCATAATAATTCATGCTTAAATTTATGGGAGGCATAAAATTCCTGTGGTAGCTTGCCTGTGAGAGAACTAATGTATCTTGTATGACAGTTACTGACAGCAAAAAGAACTCTTAACCTACAATATGTCTCAGCTAATTGGTACCTTTGGTCTCAAAGAATAAACATTACAAAATGATTTTTAATCATTTCTCTTTGTTTGAAGTACACTGTGAAATTTACAGTGACCTCATTTGGACTTTCCCCATCAGCTTTTTATAACAGATTCCTTCAATCCCCACTTGGTAGATTAGATTGGACCTTGAAAACAGATTAATTTACAAAGTACCATCATCTTCAAGCACCAAGAGTCACTCCAAAAGCAAATTTCAGCAGGTACCAAATGGGGGTTGAAGGTGGCCTCTTTTCTACATATGCATACAGGAACAGGAACCTTCACCAAGAATAAACAACTCAGCAATAAGAATATTCCCTTAGCAAAGGAACCCACAAGAACAAACAAATAAAAACCACTGCTGTGACTCAGTATTACATCAATCTGAGAAGAAAAAGAAGAATATTTTCTCCACTGGATTTTTGCAAGTCTTTTTACTCATAAATGTAAACACTCATAAGTGGAGATCCTGAATGGTCTGTTACAAATATTGCTGCAATCTCCTGCCTGCAGCATGTAGGCATCAATCCTGCTCCCTGCAGCCAGGGAAGACCCCCATGGTGTGTAGTTAAGCACATACAAAAGCCTTTGCAGGCTCTGCACTTGGGATACTCAGTTTCAATAAGTGCAACTTAACACTTCCCATATCTATCTAACATCTTCCTTGATATTTTATGGAAGAATTAAGACAGAGAACATGAAAATAGGCAGAAACCAAGTGAAGGAAAATGGCTGGAAGCTAGAGGTGCAACCTTAGTTTAGAACACCCAGTTTGATATCTATAGCCACAACTTTTGTACCTGCAGGAGTGGAGGAACAGGGTATTCAGGCATGGGACTCAGGAATAAAGTGAAACTTGGAGCAAGATTTGGAGAAGATGCAAGTCCGATTAGGAACATTCCACAAGCCGTTCCCTGCAGAAAAAGCATTCATCTGAGAGATGGGCAGCAAAGGCTACAAATTTAGCCCTAGAAAGTGCTTCCTTCCACCCACAAAAGCACATCCACAGAGACTTCTTTTAGGTACATTAACATTTGAGGGAGTAAAAGTCACTTAGTGTTGATTTCATTAGGAATGCTGCACACCCAAGAAAGCCTCAAACACAGTGACAAACCTTAGTACCCTACAGCAGCCACACGGCAGGAAACTGAGCACAGAGAGACACCCAAGACCTTGTTTTCTCAATGCTCAGCTATGAGATCCAGAAAAAACAACCCCCACCCCCCTCCGCCATGACGAAGTTATGCCTGGAAAAAATGAAGGAAAAAAACCCAAGTCTTAAAAGAGGATGTGGACCTTTATACCTTTCTTCATCTACTTCAACACAAGAGAGAAATGAAAGCATGAAACCGAGAAGCCCAGCATCATAAGCTCAAGTCCTATCCTGGATAAGGAGCAGGACAAGGACTTGCAGCCTCCTTCACCCCAGGTAGCTCCTTAAGGACTGGTGTGTTCTTCCCTTGCTGTGGGGCATGGGGCTCCCATGCCTCAAAGGAGAGCAGGCAGATGGCATCTCACATGGAAAAATTTAAGAGTGGCAACAGAAGATGAGAAAGATGTTGACCTAATAAAGGCTCTCCCACTGAGCTGGATCTCACAGGGACTCAGATGAATGGAAAAGACCATAAAGTATATCTGAAAAAAAACCAAAATTTAAAATAACATTGCCTGTGTTTCTGCCAACAACCAGAAAAGCATGCTGCTCTGAGTACAGAAAGAGCTCTGACCTGTTAAGGAAACATTCTGTTATATCACTGTACATTGTTATACACTGCCTGCTATGAAAGGGCAAACAATATTTAATTTGAGATAAAACTGGGACAGTGGAGAGATCCAAAACTTGAACCTGCCCAAAGCCAGTCACACTCAGTTAAACCACCAAAACACTTTGAATACATCTGGAGTGACAAAGCCTCTCTAAATTGATGCTGTTCCCCACACACCCGTGGTGCTTCTCAAAGGGATGCAAAGAGCTGCAACTTCAGAAGAGTTGGATTTATTGTAATTATAAGCCATACTACATTAAAAGGTTATATAATACACTGGTACTCAAGGTTTGCACTTGAATGGTTAACTCTCACATAATTTGGATTAATCTCTAACTAAACTGAAAGCAGTAACATCCTCAGGACATCTCTGTTCATAAACTGGTAGCCACATGTTATCCATACCTGTCACTTCATGGCAGTCACAGCTGGGTCACCTTTTCCCTTCCTTGTACAAGCTACACCATGTAGTAGAACTCTTCCATTCTTTTAATTCACGAATGCTCTACAAACACATTGTAATTTTCAAGAGCTCCCCCATTACACGTGTAACTGTTTGATAGTATTTTGTGCAAATTAAAAGGAAAAAATCTTTTCAAAAGGACTAAGTAAATTCTTATGGGAATATCTCAGAAATCTATGCAAGTATCCATGGTGCTTTTGTCTTCTATGTTTTGTTCTTGTGAATAAGAATTAGCTCAACCAGATATTTGTGAATAAGTGATTACAATGGTGTGCAATAGCAGCAAATCAAATCAGCAGGTTTTAATCACAAGCACATTCACCAATACTTCATTGCTATATTCACTCAACCCCAATCTGAGCTTCTTTGGTTCTATTTTCTTCCAGCAGCCTCTCCCCCTGATAGCTTTTAACAGATTTGTTTAAGTTTCATTCCTGCTGCAAGTCTCTGTTACCCATAGTATGAAATCTGCTTGTGTGTTAATTGTACATTTTGCATACCAGCACAGCAAGGGAAAGATAGGCTTGGTCTTTTTTCCTTTTTCTACTTAGCTTCACTGCAAAGCATTAGGAAGGAGTAGGGAGGATTCCCATATTGAAAAGAGCAAAGAACAAAATAGCTTGCAAATACAAAACCAGAAAGAATTTCCAAGAAAATGCCTTTACACTTTAAGATTCAAGCCTATATTAAGCACTCTTGACCTTCTGTAGCAGAAGACTGAAAGTTCAGTCATCCAGTTTAAGTTCTTCTTCTCCCCCAGCATATTTTTCCCAAGCAAATCTAACTTCATAAATGGGGGGGACACACATTGTAAAAAACATTAGCCAAGATAAAACAGCAATGCCTTCATCTCTGTATGAATCAGCTAACAAAAGAAAACCAAGGACACTGATTAGGCATTTTGTGATGGGAAAGAGGATGAATGTTCTGGAGGTTACCTCTAATGGAGATACAATTTCACAAGAGGCCCATTCTTTCTTGAGCACCTGAGTAATACAGGTCAGGTGCTCAGCTGGGGAGGGGCAAGGGAGGGGGTGTGCCAATTTCCCAGCCCATCAATTCAGTGAAGCAACAGGGGACAGTGACTGTGTAATGCTGCAGTGCAGTACAGACAGCATCCCAAAATTCACTCTTATTTTTGTGTGACCAACAGCTTTCATTTCTGTCCCTGAGGAGAAATGACTCACCAGCTTCTTAGAGCCCTGAAGAGAAGTTTGTGCCCTGCACTCCTCACCCTCTGTTACTACTTTGTTTTCTTTCAACTTGAAGTGTTGTCTAATCTCACCCTCCAGGAGTAACATGAGGCAGTAGAATTTTCTTTTACTCCTTTGGCTTTTTACATCCGTACTGCTCAAGGGGGTTTTTGTTTTGTTTGTTTCTAAGAAAACAACCACAGTAAGCTCTCTCTTCCAAGACACAAGAGAAGCAAAAAGAAAACAGTAATAGTAGTTTTGTACCACTAGTGGGTTTTAGGGTACCAGATGTGACACAGCTTTTTGGGGAGAGGTTTATACAAGAATGGAGATCCAGGGAAAGGGGAACAATGGCTGAAACAAGGCTGACAGCCTGGTATTTTGTATCAGCGTTTCTACAAGAGCATACTCCAAAAGAGAGCAGAAGATGAGGGGGCACACAGGAGTGAGGGGGAAAGCTCAGATTGTTTTCTTCCTCCTACAGGACCCCCAAGGCATTGGAGTATTTTCAACCAGAGTCCTGCTTGCAGGCTATTTGCAATGACAGTGCATTGGAAGACCACAGGAGCAGCTCTTAATGAATTAGATACTTGCAAAGTGCTGTATCTCAAATGACATGACATGTCAAGGTCTCCTGAGTACTGTTTATTGTTTAAAAAGCAATTTTATAAAGATTTTGTTTACAGTTTAAGGTTCAGAAACACTGGAAACTAATGATTTGTAACCAAAATGGAATCCATGTCTCCTATTGATTTTGTTTTAGTTACTTGGAAAAAATATTGATTCCCAAGAGATGCATCTAAACAGCAAGTCTGAGGCCTAAAGAATTTCCATACCATTGATTAATAGATGCTATCTATCACTTTCACTTTTAATGAGACATTTTCTCTTCCATGAGAAACTGTATTCTATCAAAAGGTCAAATGTGGATTTGGATGACAGAGAGAAACATCAGCAACCAGCTTCAACTCCAGAAGTGCTGATATCTTTGCTGATTTAATTAAATAATGAACAACTGTTTTCTTTCCTGTTCTCCAAAAGTTATTTTATTAGTGTGCTTTGTTCTTTGGATAGTCAGCTTTGTTGATATTTAACCTATGCTTTGGTTTGATGTTCTTTAAAATTAAGGCTGCTTTTGCCCTCTGGTTATATAGGACACAAGGGAAGCCTGATTCACAATCAGGTCAGTGCATTACAAATAATAATGATCCTCATTAAAGAAATCCCCATTACTCTTTGACACATCTTTCCTCTGGGCCAAAGGCCATTATCTGTGCAATGCACTTAACCAAAACCAGCAAAACTACAAGTGACAGTCAATACAATGTCATTCATAAAGGAAGCTGATTTGCAACAATATTTGCCATCCCATTGGGAAATTCATATCACTAGGAATTCAGTAAGTGATACAAGTGCTTATTATACATTCAGCTTGGTAAACGATGAGAAAAATTTCCTCCAGGCCTCAGAGAGAACAGCTTTAACTAAATCCTCATGGATTAACAATACTTCAGTAGTACACAGCAGCATGTTGACAGAATACACAAGTTACCACAATAGGAAGGTTAAAAATAGGGAATTTGCATCCACAGAAGTTTGAGGTGACAGGGTAGCAGGGCCTAGGTTCATCAGCTGGTTGCAAACACACAGACAGGAGCATCAGAGCCTTAATAAAAAGGAGAACCAGGTTGAAAAGGCCCTTGGGAGGTCTCTACCCCAAGCATCTGCTGCCTCTTGCCCTTCCATGGTGCACCTCCAAGAAGAGCCTGCCTCAAGCTCCCCTACACCATCCTTTTGGGTGGTTGATTTTACATCCTCCCTGCACCCCAGTCTCCTGGGCTGCCAGCTTGTCTTGGCAGACACTTGCTCCACCCCATGCCCAGCCAATGGCTATTCCCAGAGCACCTCTACAGAAAGCAGTGGCATCAGTAAACATCAACCCTGCTGCACGGCAGAGCACTTGGGCATCGGCTTCATTTTATATGCATAAATGCCCTGGCTTAGGAGAGCAGGGCAGTTTAATGCTCTGGAGCTGAGCAAATCACAACTAGAATTTATTTGGTGATCTCATGACTTGCACTTACCAATTCAAGAGATTTGCCCTCACCCCAACAACTAATAAGAGAAGCTGTTTTTACTTAATACGCTTCATATCTAAAATATGCGTTTTTCTTTATAAATCACCAATTTCAATATATTATTAAAATATTCATTAGTGCCTAAAGTTACTGGGCTTCTATTGAAATTAGTATACAATAAACCAAGCCTTGACAAAGTTTGTCAACAGCATATAGTGCTTGAATATTACTATTTGTAAATTAACAAATAGTTGACATTTTCTCTCCCCCCAACAGGTTCCAAGAATATATTCTGTTTACCCATTTTTTCTACCAGTCTAGATCAGTTTAATAGGTAATTCTTTCAAAGTAAAGGAGCAGCTAGGATTTACAAATTCAGAAATTTCTTTCCTTTCTGTGATCTATTAATAAAAACTATAGAAAGGTATTTTGACCAGAAATCATTCTAATTCACCAAGTGTTAATAATAATAATGATCAGCATTAGATGACATGTAATCAAAATGTATTTCCTATTTTCCTTCAGTTTTGCTTCATTATTCAGTGTCCATTTATTTTAAAGTAACAGTTTTGTGCATGAGTTTAATTCCAGTTTCTATTCAAAGGCCAAATTAAACCTTACTCAAAATTAATCCAGTAGATCAATTATTCAGGCCTGTTACAGCAAAGCCAACTGTAAAATTAAGGACCCAACCTAATGTGTGTCAGAGCTATACATCTGTTCATATAATAGGATGCACCATGAAACTCTAAACTAGGCATCAAATTTCATGTAATGACTGGATTTCATAAAAAAATCTACATTCTAATGGTTACTAGCTAATCAGAACAAACCTCTCCCTTCAGAAAAATTATGTTTAAAAGTATAAATAGGAAACAAGAATATTACTGATGGCAATACAGCAAAGTTTTTGATTGCTGTTTCAAACCACACGTTTCTACTGACGCTTTCTAGAGCTGCCTGACAAGCACTAAGTGCACCAGTATGATCCCCCCAAAACCTGTAGTCCCCTCCCCACTGGCTGTAACACATCCAGGATTAGGCCCTCCCTACATTAATGTGCCAAGGGAGCAGCAAAGGAATATTATCCCTTGGAAAGACATAAGGCAGAGGTGGAAGAGCCACATGAAGTTGACACTGAGATCCCTGCACATGCAGAGCCCACCTCCTTTCCCAGCAAAGACAGCACTCCCATCCACAGGCTGTGTGAAGTCTGAGCCTTTGCAAAACTGCAAGGAGCTCTCCTTCCTTCCCACACTCCAGTGCAACAGCAGAACCAGCCAAAGCAGTGCCACACATCCCCTATATTAAATGCACCTGTAGGAAATGGCAGCCAGCAGTAATTCTTTCAATCCATCCTCTGGCATTTAGGGACTAGAGGATGAAATGATGACCATACTGTGCACGCTGCGCAGGATCTGTTTTCATTGCCAAAATTCTGGCACTTATCGTGTCATAAATCAGCACTGAGAAAATAAGCATATATGTTTTCCAAACAGTATATTAAACTGGTTGTCACCAAGAAAATAAAAACTGTGATAGCAACATGAACAATTGTATCCTGTCTAGAAGACAGAGAATATAAACAGTTTCTTTAATCGTATTTTGGCAGTTCCATCCACACTGATACAATCAGGTTGCATCAGCAATTGCATCATCATTCCCCTTTAGATATTTACAAGCCACCTCAGGAAAGGTTTCCTAAGGCAATAAGTTTTGAGGTCCATATTACCAACCTGCGTGTTTGCACATGGAGAAGAAACACTCCATGTTCAAAAACCAAGGCTCTCCCCTACTAAAACGTTACTACACTTCCCCCTGACCCATGCAGTTCTCTTACAGCACCACAAATGCAGGGAAATAGCTGGAAAGTTAAAATCATGAACTGCAACAACCGTGGCCAATCCATCTGCAACCACCAGCTCCCTCCCACTCCAGCAGCCACAGGGAAGCAGGGCTCCACCAGCCAGCTGAGACACAGCTATGAGATCCTGGTCCCAGGTGTTTGCAGGTGAGCACTTGACTTAACAGCTGTCCAGGTAAACCCAGTTACTCCCAATCTCTTTGGATGGGTATGATCACAAATATTTTTAGACCCACTATTAAGCTTTTAGGGTAACTGTTAATCTAAAGAAGGTCCCACAGATCAAAACAAATGGTTTTCCAGGCACCACTGTTAAAAAATAAATGTTTCAATGAAATTCTCCCTGAAAGCAGTTCACCTTTTAAAGCTCCTTCTTAAAGTTCTCCGTCCCTTCTTCCACCTGCCCATGTGCCCCAGGGTTTCTACTGCCACCTTCTACAGTCTCACTGTCCAGATCCATTAAGATATGGGGCTAGATGCAAAAGGCTACAGTTACAAGATACTCACAAAAATCAGCTGCATAAATACCACCTACCAAAAGAGAGACATTTCCCTGTTATGTACAGATACGTAAGACAAGTTGTCCTCAAAGAACAGATTGCTAATGACAAAATGCTCACATCAGACTCCATGACAGATGAAGTGACTGAGATTAGCTAACCAAAAATCGTCATGTACTACTAGAAATGTAATTAAAGCTGAAGTTCCATCTCTTTTTTGCAGAAATGTGCAATTAAGAAAGCCACCTGGAACCTGGGAACCCATCAGGAGCATTCCAGGCACACTTACACGGATGAAAACCTGAATAAACAAGGTAACTTAAAAAGAATTTATATGTTCTTATATACTGGTTCAAGATAAAAATATTCAAGATCTATCCTTTCAAAGCACATACTTTAGGAGCAAAACTGTATAGGAAAGAAAACCTGTTTCAGAGCAGCAACTACCCAGTTTTAGACAAATGGTACTTTTGGAAGCACTGAAAGGACATCAGTAACATGATCTTTCATTTTCCCACAACTTCAAAAATTCAAAACTCTAAGACATTTATGCTACTGTTGTGACTGTGAAATTGTTTCCATGGGTATATTAATATCCAGATTTACACATGACACAAGCTGATTAGTAGAGCAAGCCTAACACTGACATTTCAGCATTCAAGCACCCAGAGATTTTAGATTTTTCTCCCTTGCACTTAAAGAGAGAGAAGACATGGCTTTGAGACATTTTCCTATTCAGATCACTAGGTTGGTCTCAGTTGGCAGGGCTTTTCTTATTACCAGATGTCATCAGGATGGTAAAATACAGGAAGATAAACCCAGATACAGCCTTTTAGTTTTGGTTACATATGTGGCTCTTATTCCAGTGTTTTAAGTTAAACTGGGTGCATAAGATGTTACCAACCTGAGTTTCACTTCAGAGTTCCCATTGCTAACCAGGCAGATTCAACATCTACTAAAAAAAAAAATCAGATGAGGTGTGATATTTATGACAAGTCTTTTTCCTCATGTCTGGAAAGAGTATTTCATCTGCCATTGAATGGTACAAGCAGCTTTCATTCACTTAAAGGATATTTTTGCTGTTAGACATCCTCTTCCTTTCCCCATGTTATTTATTCTATGTACAGCTGTGAATCCCAGATTTTCCAAAGGAAATCCTTGTAAGACCTTGTTTATGCTTCTGCCTTTCCTTAGAAGCTGGTCACTAACAAAACACACACAGACATTAAATGTGAAGCTTATGTCTAGAGGGCTTGCCAAAGTGTTGGCAGCCCTATCCTCACATCAGGTATTGTGTACAGTCTGCATCACAGGAAACTAAACTTTATACATCTCTATCAGCATTTACATCACATTTCTCTCAGCATTCAACATGTGAAGCCAAACTACTGTGTTTGAAGTATTCAGGAAGACATACAGAACAGCTACAGGCCAAGAATGTTTTGATAAGCATAAATACAAATTAAAAGCAATCAGAAAATTTTGAAGGGGAGTAAGGATGGACAGCACTGGAGAGCTGTGTTACACCCTGTCCCAGGCACAAGGTGAGGATAAAGAGAGGAGGGAAGTGAGAGGTGGTCAGGGCAGTCCCAGCAGCCTCCTTTACTCTTCCTTTACCTCCTTCTTGCCACAGGAGATGCCAGCTCCTGCCAACTAGAGATAGTTAACTGCCCTTAGAAAATGAAATGCAGAGAGGGCAAAGGAGAGGCCTTCCCATTTAGCACATCTAATAATGCACCTTATTATTTTTACACTTTTTTTAAGCTTGGTTCCACTAGAAGAATTTTGGTTTTGCAAGCAATGTTATCTGTTTAGCCTGCCTCTTGTTAGTGTGTCCCAGACCAACTGGTGATCCATCAGACCGAGGTACAGGAATCAGATTTCAGTAACCAGCTCCCAAGTTATCTACAACACCCAAAGATGAGAGGATTCACTTCTTAAACTTCACACATTCACCTGAGAACCATAAGGTACAACCTCAGAGGCAGAATCATAGTTTAAGGGCTGGTGCCAGATGGGAAAACACCTACAAATAGAGGACAAAATGGATGCTTGAGCCAGGAGGTTCCTGCAAAGCTTTGCAACTGTACTGTGCAGGCTGCTCTGTTCACAATAAAGTCAGAGCAATAAAGTCAGATGCAACATAAACCACTTAAGCCATCCAAGCATTCAGGTCCAGCTTGCTGTGAATGCAACAGGTGTCTGGAGAGAGAGCATTGGGCCATCACCACCTCTCCCTGCTTCCTCCCAAGGCCTCTGCTGGGCATGAGTTGTGCTGTGACACTGAGCTAGGTCACATTTGTTTGTCAGTGCAGCTCCCATCTAAAGAAATAAGCCTTTCCAAGGAATAGAAGAATATCCATAAGGCTGTTTCTCTGCTAACAGACAAAACACATTAAAGATGCTCTGAAGAAAGGTGTTAGGATATAAGCTTTTCCTTGAAGCATTCTGCAGGGCTTATAGCTCT
This sequence comes from Hemiprocne comata, assembly GCA_020745705.1. Taxonomy (NCBI): domain Eukaryota; kingdom Metazoa; phylum Chordata; class Aves; order Apodiformes; family Apodidae; genus Hemiprocne; species Hemiprocne comata. The sequence continues at coordinate 9,693,084 of CM036597.1, read as the reverse complement.
AATGCAAGCCTGAAGAAGTCAGTAGTTTCCCCATGACTTTGATGGGATTGAGTTTGGTCTTTGATGGGATTGAGTTTGGTCTTTGATGGAAAAAACTACAGCCAGAGTTTTCAAAAGAGCTCCAGTAAATGCACCTATTGCCACATTACAGGACTAGTAAACAAAATCATTACCTGTAATTCATCCATCTCCAAGGGAACTTCCCTTTAAGAACTACAGATCTGTGACAGAGAAAGAACATTAACCTCCTTTTTATCCCAGATTCTGAGAGAAGGAAATATGCCAGAAAAAGACAATAAGACACTGATTGCCACTGGAAGGATGAAAGAGTGATTCATCAGATAGCTCATCTGAATAAAAAGTTTACACTAAAGGGGAGAAGTCTTGACCTGGGCTTAGGTGTTACTCAGGGAGCAAAAAAGATTTACAGAGAACCTTAATAAACTGATGAGATACATCAGATCAATGTGAAATTCTGGTCAAAGATTTAAGTGAAGACAAATTTGGGAAAGGATTTCATGTTGTTTAAGGACTTTCATTTGACTTTAAAATGCTTTCACACTTTTTAATACCCCCGAAAAAAATACCCCATGACTTGTCAGGATAAAACCTCCAAAATTTCCTTTTACAAACAAGCAATGTCCTTGAGGTGCTCAGCACTATGATGTAAGTTGAACACGATGCCTGTTTGCACCTGCAGGAAGCAGAGCTCTAGACAGGCACTAAACAGCAACGGGCTTCATAGAAATGAAGTATGAGAAAGGAGACATGTAAATATTGCTAGAATAACATCTCATCGGCTTTGTCTTCCTAAATGGTGCTCTGACATGATGGATGTGCTGCTGACACTCAGTGTTATATTGGCTGCCACTTTTAAAGATTATGTTTTAAATCTGAAGTGCAGAAACAGCTACATTGTGGGCACTAATAAAGGGCTTTTTGACAGCCATGGAATGGAGAGAGTTAGACACACATTGCCAAGTTAAATTAAAACCAAAATTCAGGGTTTATAACAAGCTTTAGCAAAAGCTAAGACATTCAACAAGTTTCCAGGATATCATTTCTTTTCTTTTTCATGAAACCAATGAACAAGCACTTCTCTCAACATATAAAACTCCTGGATTCTCTAGTCCACCAGGAACATTAATAAAAGTGGTGCTGCACTAACAAGCCACCAAATTTTATATAGAGCTGGTATCGAGGATAGGTTGGGTGTATCATGGTATTTACTACACACAGAATAAACCAAAGCTTCAAGATTTCCACAGAAGTACCACATGTTTCTCTCCCAACTGCTGTGTAGAGTCAACATATTGTCACTGCCCTAAGCCAGACTCAAAGGCATATTGCAGGTACTGGGTCCCAACGCCATAAACACACCCTAATTCACTCATTTCTGCATTACAGTAATGTACCACCCCTGCTCAAAGTCAACTGAAAGGAGTTCAAAGAGTGAGGAAGGGGAAAGAATGCTTGTAGTGCTTCCTGGGGTTATGTATTTATACCAAAAAAATTGAAAGGCATTGGAAAAACTGTTCTGTTGAACAATATTTTGTGATAGCACACACTTGACAGGAAGAACATTCAGATACTTATCTAGCAATAGTTGCAGGTTGCTTAGATGGATGGAAAATAAAAAGAGCATAAGTCAAGGCCATAAACCTTCTGATTTATAAAGAGGTGTCACTGTATTAGTAAAAAGGCAATTCAGTCAATATCCAGGAAGCTCTGAAGTAAACGTGACTTACAACTAAATAAGACGAGGTTGTGAAATTTTATACACACTGCCATTGAAGAGTCATACTACAAAACATCCCTTCTTATAAATGATCTGAAATTCACAATAATTCCTGAATAGTGATTTCGCAGATGGATTGTGAAAGTGCTGTACTAAATGCTAGTATCTTTGCTTATTCTTCATGCAGTGAACACGCATTTTGTTTCTCTTCCTCAGAACAAGTAAGTCTGTCAGTTCCAAGGAACGAGGCAGCGCTCGCTGCTCGGGAGAGCGGCCGCCAGGATCACGGGATGGGCAGGGCAGGAGAACACGGAGACACACAAACAAGGAAAGCAAACATTCTTATCACAAGCAGAAGCTTTGCAAAGCTTTACAATTCACAAAAGCACAGGGGCAACTCAGCACATGTCGTTAAGCCCTAACAACATGATTTTACAAGATTATCCAGCATCATTAGAACCTTCCTGACTTCCTCGCAGGATGCAAGGTTTCCCGATACCTTTTGATTAACCTGCCTGTTTAATCTCACTTGGCTGGAGTAAAGGAGAATTGTCAACAGGAACACTTGCTGCCCCTGCCTTTCCCTTTTATCTCTCCACGTTCCCTGCCTCACAGCAAGGGCAGGCAGAGCTGTACACGTGGCAGGAGATGCAGCAGTCACCAGCAGTGTGGCTTCCCAGGGCCTGCCCTGTTTCTGCTGTAATACTGACACGCTGAGGCTGACAATGTGAGCCAAGGTCCATCTCTGGAGCACAGAGGCTCTCTGCACCACAGGTTCATGTACCATGCCAGCAGCCCTGGGCTGCAACCTGCTTCACTCCTGGCATGGAACTTCATGCCTTGAGACAGACCCACAACAAACTAAAACTGAGCAGCAACATAATGACATGAGCCATAGCTACAACTGGAACTAACTCTCCTGGGACATCATAAGTAACATTACCACAGGTATTAGGTAGCACTAGCCACAGATATTAATGTGATTCATGCTCTTGGGGATCTCATCCCATTCCTCCAGTTAACATACATCTACTTTACAGACAGCAACATCAGCTTCTCAATACATCTCCAATAAACAGTTATACAAATTGCATGTTATTCTCTTTTATCAGTGTCAACCCATGAATTCATGACAGCAAAAAAAAGGATGCTGAGGATCCAGCCAGACACCAACAGCTACAGAGCTGCTTGTAATTTGTGTTAAACAGAAGTTGCAGCAGTACAATGTGACAGACAGACCCCAGAGGCAGTGTTGGAGATGCAGGTTCTGCTCCTACATCTGCTGCTGGCCTGTTGGGTGACCTTGAGCTAGTCCATTCACTTCAGCATCATGTCTATAAAGCTGAGCCAATACATCTGACCTCCCTGGAGATGAGCTTTGAGCCCTACCCGTGAAAAGCTCTGTGCAAGGGCATGGGGGTATTGCATTATTACTGCATGGATATGTTAGCTCAGTTCTAAAGGGATCAGTTTACAACACAGGCAGAGAAAAACAGCTCATGCTAGCCCTAGCGAAGGGACACTTTCAGAACAGCTATAGAAAAAATGCCAGATCTGTCAAGATTGTTGATCTATCATCTCCAGCCAACAATGAATTCAGGTCTTTCAGAAATGGCAAAAGTTTACTGAACCCAGGAGTCCAGAGCACTGGGCAGGGTTTGAAAGGACTCAGAGTAACTACAGAAAAACAGTTCTATAGGAATGACCATGCTGGTGCCACAAGATGGGCAGGATTTGTTTTGTTGTTGTTAGGTTTTGTGGATTATTTTTTTTTATGGCTGTTTTGGGGGGATCATGTTTCATTTTGGTTTTCACTGTTTTAACTCCTTCATTTTAATTTCTTTTCATTTCTGCCAAAGATGCCATGCTTCTGGTTTAAGAAAGCTTTTGGAAAAACACTCACATATGCAAAACTTTGTTAAAACCAGTGTGTTCTTCAAGACAAAGCATATCTGGGATGGTACATCAACAACTGATCCTAAGAGTGTACCTTTCACTATTCTGAGCTGGGAAAAGCCAAACCTACAACCAGCACAAGAATATATTCTCAAAGGTCAGCAGCACCACTGATGGTCCCAGCAACCAACACACACATCCAAGAGATGGTCTACCTTTCCCTGAGCTGGTAAAGAGGAGCTGCTTGAGGACACTTCTGAACAGCATTTGCAAGCCTCAGTCTAAATATTTAGTGACCATTTTGGGGGTTAAACTATGATTCTAGGAGTAACTGGAAAGTCTCCTGAAAACACAGACAATATGCGAGACAGTTGAAAATGCAGCCATGTTAAAAGAATGGTAGTGGGGAATGAAAACAAACAGATTACAGAAGAAAGGATGGCCAAAACATTTTGCCTGCCAGTGGTAGCACAAGAAGGATAATGACAAAACAGGTATTAAGGAGAACAGCAATTTTACCATGTTATGGCAAATCACAAGTCTGACAATCATGTCAGATGAAGAAAACCAGTGCAGTCAAATTATCAGTGTTTTAAGAGAATATAAATAAATTCCCCCCCTTTTTTTTTTCCCTTTTTAAGGGATTAGATACTGTTAGATACATGAGTTAAGATCAGCCATACGCAAGACCACCCATTATCCTCCCACTGGCCAATTACTGCCTGATTAACTTGCACACCTGCAATTCCAGCAGCTTTCCTGAGACTACAGGACTGAAATGCAACCCAGGGCTATAAATGAAACTACGAGTCTGCACAGAGGAAAACTGCTTGTTTTCAGCTAAGGCCAAAACAGCTCCTGCTGGTGGCAGGATCCTGCATATCACGGCTACGGGAGTACCGAAGGCTACTGCTTCTGTGTGTTTGGTTTTCCCCACTTTCAGCTGATTCCCATGGGCAGCCTGTATCACCTGACAGCACACTAGTGTAGGTGTCAATTTGCTGGAAGGTGAGAGCCAAGCCATACCTTTTCCAAGGGGTTTTATAACATTCAGACAACGCCTGGTATCTAGTCAAATGGTTTTTCCAGCTATTTTTATAATCAGTAATGAAGGGGTCATATTGCTGCTGCTTTTCAAGCACATACATCCAGTTACTCCACGAATAATTCAGACAAATGCAAACCAAACATTTTATTTTTTTCTTAAATCGTGCCCATTTTGGAGGAAGAAAAAGATGACATAAGCTGTTGTTAAAGGTTTTCCTGTCATTGTATTCGTACACCAAATAAAAATTCTTTCAACTTTGAAAAGTTCAACCTGTTACTCTGAAAATTTCCAGACATCTGATCAAATGGTACCTGCTCTTCCTTGCTACATGCCTGAAAATCTTTACCTGGGAGTCTTATTACCAGTCTCTAACCAGTCACATGAACACAAAAAACAGCTGTAGCTCCCAAAATAGCAGTAATTTAAAACCTTCTGAAATCAGCCTGCTGACATCTTGCCATTTTGGTCAGCTGATTAATGAACCCCTAAGCCCCTGAAACACTGGTGTACAGAAACCTCAGTGAAACTTCACCTTGATCTCACCCAGTGTATTTGTTCTTATGGCTCCACACTCCTTTCAGCCATGGAAAAGTTGTTCAAAGGAAGGTTTTGCAAAATAGCTTATCAACACCACGCCACTCCCCTTGAACACATGAGGAAACTTGCTGATACACAAAGAGCTACATCCTTGGTCTCATCTCTGATGAGAACAGAAAACACAGTGGGATTTTCAGAAGGAAGCTCACCCATGCCAGCACCCTTCCCTCCAGTTGCTGCTGTCAACATACCTGCACTAGCAGCCTGGAGGATCAGCCTCCCAGCACCCTGAGGGTGCAACATGGGTTTTGCCTGGGACAAGAGAGCTTAAGAAAGCTAAACCTCCCTGACAAATAAGTACAGCATGCTTGAAAACAGGACTCCCGTGTGCTGCTAAGTCCATTTACTTTTTTATAAAAGATAATTTTGTTGAGAACTTTTTGTTTTAGAACCTGCTCAGCAGATCCAAAATTAATTTGATGCTATAACCATTTTTACAAACTGTAGGAAGAGAAGTGTGAAAATTGCAGTTATTTATATTCAGACACACAGCTGACAAGACTGCACAGCAGCCCAGTAGCACAATGGCAATGGCTCAGAGTGAAACAAATTAGCCTGGCATTTTTAATTAAAAATTTTCTGCTTCCTGGAATGCACCAATTGTCATCTCTTTCTCCATGTCACAGATTAACAGAGTATCCTTTAACTGCTTTTATGTATCAAACCATTCATATATTAAATATAGAAAATACTTATTCTGGTGCTGGACAATGAGATGCTTACAATATCGTACAGTGCTGCTAACTTGTGGCCTCTGTTTTTCTCCTGCTGAAGCTCCCGACAGATTCTCAAGTTTCACAGTAGTTTTTTTTACAAATCCTTTCAGCTTGTGTACCTTTAGAGAAAGAAGTTAACCACTAAGCACTCCAAGACCAGAAAACATCCTAAAAAACTTCAGCATTCCCTTAAAACCTAAGTCAATGTTATGATTTTCTTGGTGCTTGATGCAGGACTTGGCAGTACTGTCACAAGTCTCAAAACACATGAGTCTGGTGACCTCCTAAGCTTATCACAAGTGTTTACATCTCACTTAAGTTGAAGAGGTTTAAGTGCAAACATCTGCACTTGCCTCAATGACAGCCAGGGCAAAGAAGATTCTTCCAACTTTTCTTAAGAAAACACTAAAGCTCATATTTACTCTTATGTCTGCAAAATGGTATCAACCAACAAAAAACAAAACAGAGGCCAAGCAGGAGGACAGCAACGGTTGGGTGCTCTCTTCTGGTCTGTGCCCAGCCCACGCACCCTCCAGTGTGGGGGCAGTTTGCCATGGAGGCAGCAGTGCCACCTCCTTGAGGTGCCACCGGCAGAGCAACAGGTCCACTTCCCAAAGGCTTCGGAGCATATGGGAGGAGGTAAGAGGAGGGAGGAGGATAATTTCTCTCCTGCCCTCTTGAATAATGTAAATAACAAATACTAGGAAGTCCCATTTTCTGACAAATTCTAATTGTCTCGTAGTCACCATTCCCCTACCACAAATTAAGCAATTATTTCTTAGTTTAGGGAAATGCTCACCTGCCATTTCTGTCCACTTTTGTTTAAACGCAGCACTCAAGGGACTTAATAAACTGAAGCAGTTCACAATCACTGTCAAGAGACAAAACATGTTTATTTTTCAGCACCACATGTTGGTTTGAGGGGAGGTGGTGTGGGGAATTGTGGAGCAGCATAGCTCTGTGCTGGGAAAGCAAATAGGTTTTCTAGATCTAAAACAACTCATTGTCCTGAAAAAATGTTACAGATATGATGGTATTTCTCATGACCTTCACACAAAAAGCACACAACCCAAGGAAGCTCTGCATTATCTTCCTTCCTCCCTACAGGGATCTGAACTGGACAAGTAAAACCACTAGTTCCATTGAGTTTGATTACTCCAGTTCAACACATTTAAAGAAATTTAGCATGTATTGGCCTTTTTATATCCCAAATGAACAACAGAATTATTTCTAGCCTTCCACATCACCAAAATTAATTAAAACAGCATACATATTATTTCTGAGTACAGAATTATGCAGGACTGGAAGGGACTTCAGATTTATTCAGCCCAAAACAGACCTGAAGGGCTGTAAGAAACAAGAAAATTTTGCAAACATTAACAGAAAGCACCTACACCTTCCTATGCCCATAAACAAGCACAGAAAGCAGGGTGATGGACAGGAGAGGGAAAGTTAAACCCAAAAATTCAGCATATATAAAACCTATTTTTTTGTTGTCTTCAGGATGCAAATTCTCCATCGCAGCACTGGACAAAACAGGCCCCGGGTACATTTGGGCTTATCATCAAAGGCAGCCAGTCCTCTGATTAAGAAAAGTTGATCAAGTCTCTCCTCCTGCAACACATGAGGAGGAACACACGAGGTTGCAGCCATCTACCCTAGCACTGACACAGCAGGTGTGTTATTGGGACTGGCTGCTCTTCCTGGGCCAATTGTGACTGCCTGCTGAAGGAGCAGAAGTTGCTTATTCATTGAGAAACTGGGCCCTGGAAGACTTGGCATTCTGTACACCAGCAAGTTCATCTACAAAATGTTTTGATGTAGCTGTACTAAGTGCCTGATCCACTTAGTCCCCCATTAATCCATCTGATTTTGATATTGCACATCAATAAAGTCATCAACGTTGTTTTTTACTGAGGGTTCATGCATGAAACAGTCACAGACAAAAAGAAAACAGTACAAATACACATATAACACACATGGAGCATTAACTCAAACATACCCATCTATACATGATTTAAAATGAACCATGGTCAGTGCTCACTGATGTAGTATTTTCCTTAAATCAAGGATTTTATTTCAAGCCAAGAAGAGAAGGAATATTAGAGTATCAGGTCTTGTTGTTTCTTTTTTTTAATCTAATTTGATAGCATAAATACTATTTTTATTTTTGTTACTGAGCAGCATTGTTTCAGTACAATATAGTATTTGGGAACCTCATACTGTATTTCCACATTTTGAAGCAGTAAGATTCTTTGTTTGGGGGATAACTAATATCTCCTGTTGTAATTTTTTTTTGCTCTTAATAATTACAAGCATGTCAGCCTTAACTCCATCTCACCATAGGTGTTTCTCTAGCAGTGTGAGCAAAAGCATTTACTGAAATGCTGTATTCAGGTATTTATTTTTTTTCCTAGGGGGATTATTTTGATGAGGGTATTTTCTACTGCATTTTGTAGCTGAATAGACAAGGATTTTTTTGTACTGTCAATACTGCCCTTTCCTGCTATAAAACAAGGGGGGGGGGAAGGTTTTTATAGATGACAAGGAAACCAAACATCACACTGAAAAGTAACACACCTACAAGTTCAGAACACTAATGAATCCTGAACGTCCTGCAACACCATTCTGCTTGTTAGTCTTATCATTAAACAGTCTTGCTGAAAAATCTACATATTTGCTTCCAGTTATCATCAGCATCTGAAAAATATGCTCATGCTCCTTTTCATTATCTTCCATGATACTGTCTCTCCACAATCCTCCCCACACAAGCTGAAGGATGGGGCAGACCCGAGGCAGAACACCACTCAGTGGCCAGATCACAGTTTGGAAAAAAAAAGCCACCAAACAAGAAAAAAAACACCACAAAATCATCCCACTACATCTCACCCTTCGCAACCTGAAAGTAGAAATCCTGGTGCTAAATCATGTGTAGATGACCTGATTCTGCAGCCCTTCCCTGTGAGGAGAGGCCGAGGCAGCTAGGTTCTTCAGGCTAGAAAGAGGTTGCTTCAGGGGACCCAAGGTCAGCCACCCCACCCTCACAGTGAGGTTCTTAAAGAGATGGGGTCAGGCTCTTCCAACACAATGTGCCTTCAGCAATACCTGACTGCACCAGTGATTGCTGTCACAAAAAGCTTATCAATTGAAAGCTATGCTTATAAAGGGCACAGATAACCAGACAAGAAAAACCATGCACAGGCCATCCCTAAGGAAGTGTACAAGGGACAAAAAGTACACAACTTTATTTGACTGCAGGGAACTGAGGCAGAGAAACAAGATGAGTTCCCCAGGCTCTCTGCAGTGACTAACCAGGCTTGAGCATCACCAAGACTGTTGGCACCTGCCCTGGAGCACTTCAGCCCACCCAGCTGAGCACAGCCAGAGGGCAATGTAGACAAGGCCACACTCCAGGGGCAGGGGAAAGGTAAGAGGGAACGTGCTGTGCCACATGTGCTGTTCTGTGCCACCTGATCTTAGTGCTAGAGAGTTGCCCTCACCTGTTTCATTCCTCATTGCCACTTACTCCCATAGACACAGGTTCCCCATAAGCACATCCAGCCTTCAAGTTCTGAGCACTCTTCCTTCTCTACCCAGTTTTGGGTTCCACTTTTTTCTGCACTGATTGGATGAAGAATGATTAAAGAGACCTATAAATAAATTCAGTGAGCACATAAGATTGTAACACCACAATATTTGGTTTCCTCCTTACTATGCTGCTAATCTTCAGCAAACCTTGCTTCCTGTCATCCAGTTAAGTGCAAATCTTAGCTAACTTTTGCTTAAAAATATTTTGCATTTACAAGAACTTTGCTATCATTCACATGGTGAAGTCTGCAACGTGATTTACATGCAAGACTCATAGCAACAGAATAACCTAGCTCTCCATGTCATTTTATCTTGTGAATCCAGCCTTCAACCTAACTCATGTTAGATGAAAACAAATCTTAAAATATTCCATCCAGCGCCAGCACAGCATCTTTAAGCAGCAGCACCTTTCTATCACACTTTATTTCTTTTTGCATTTAAGGCAGCACTGTCAGTAATCATTCAGCATTTTTCTTTATTCCAGCCCTTTCCTAAAACACATAAACCCAGCAAATTAAATAGAAATGGAGTTGCCAGGAGTGAAGCAAAATAGTTTGCCAAATAAACCATTACATATTTAATCAAAGGAAAGCCACTTAAACAACCAGTTCTGACACAGCCTCCATGTTATGCACGCTGTACCATGTTACAGCAAATGAAAACCTCTATACAGCATTATGAATGCAGTTACATCTTTGTTAAAGATCAAGAAAGTGACAGCTATAGAAATTCGAGATAGTTAAAATAAAAAACTTGTACAGAGCTCTCCAAAACGCATCCAGAGTCCTCTGGGAGCAAAATATCTTGATGTTTCCAGTGCTTCTTCAATACAAATAGTCTGAAAACAGCAACAGAGATTGGTTTTACCCAGAGATGGGCCCAGATGGCAAGCTTCCACTTTGAATGTGGGTGTACTCAAATTCATAGCTCTGGCTTATGGTAATAAGCATTTTAACACTTATGCCTCTTGTCACAGGAGGAAAAAATAACAGCATGCTCAGCTATTGCATGAGAAACAGGAACACAGAGCAAAGAACAGCAAAACTAAACCTATCTCAAAGAACTTTGGGGACAGGCTCAGTTTAGCTACAGGCAGTGATGTAATTCTTGCTACCGTACTCCATACTGTCTTCTTGTAAAGCTTAAGGATACCTTTGCTAATTTGAGAAAGACCACCACTGAACTGACTCTGAGACCAAAAACTAAGAGGACAGCATCTTCATAGGCAGTTTGGGAGTTACCTGGCAGAAAAAACATAAGCTGGAAAACTATATTTTTAAGGTTTGTGTTTTGCAATGATAAATTAAAGGCTTGAAATATTGGGAAGTGTTCACCTCCCACACAGATAATTTTATATCAAGGTAAAGAGAGGAGAGGGGGAAAGCTTATATTAACCTCCAAAATCAGATAAAGATTGATGACACCTTTGATTCTAACAAGGATTAGGAAAGGCAGTCATACTCTGTTAAGAATGGCCTTAAGCTGACTTTCCATGCAGGCAAGTAACAGCAGCACAAGTAGTCAGGAACAAAGTGTCACAGTTTGATTAATATGCAATCCTTTAGATCTTCTTTAGCTTACATCCAAGGTTTCAGTTCACTCTGTCGTAGTTTCTATTAATTTATCTCCATTTTAAGCAAAACCAAATCATTTTTCATACACTGACACAACTTTGCCTTTTGAAAATGATACCTGATTCAGCAAGAGGTGCAAACAGATGTAAGGACTATCTACACATTCAAAAAGCACATTTCTGCTCAGTTCATTTCTGACAGAGTCCAGGTCTAATTGCTCTATCCTGCTAATGAGGGACTGCTAAATCACTGACAGAAACAGAGGAACATGCACACTGACGAGAGGATTTAAATGTACATGTGATTAAGATATTTTAACCTGTCTGTTTCTTTAGGAATTCATGGCCACTATTGAAGTCCACTGACTTCTCAGAGCTCCCATTCAATTCTCAACCACATTTTTTCCAGTAGAGATTTGGAGTAAGTACATTTATGTCCATCTCACTGTCTTTGGCAATTCCTTCTAGCTCACTTCCACAACTTTGCCCTCACCTGAAGAACACCTGAATTTTTTTCCTTAGATGACTTCTCCATCCATTGTCCTCCAAGCTTGTTTCTAAGGCTACATAACTTGTAGTTTTGCCTCAAGTCAGCATCCCAGCAATCCTATCCATGGTCAGCAACTATCTAGAAAACCATTTTATATGGCAACAAATAAACTTGACAAACATACAGTCCTTAAGTTTCAGGAACAGCAAGTTTCCAACTTGTTGGGATATTTTATTCTCAATTTGTAATTGGTGCTATGCATCTCTAAAAGTCTCTAAACCATCTATCTCTCACTCCACTGCCCCCCACCTCACCCTCTCCTAATATCCTTTTACCTGCTCCTAGTGGCATTAACTGTACTCATCCAACACATGACAGCAGGGAAAAAATATTTCATGGATCAAAGCATAGACCTGAGAAATTATACATCACTGACAATCTTCAGGCTAAGGGTTTAACAAAAGGCTACATACACAGTACAAGACAAATAGCCATTTCTTATAAGCCTCTTTACTGTGCAAGGTCCCCACTACCATTCTCCAGCAGCAATAAATTTCTTTGGGAATTAAATATCTCTCAAACTACCCCATCAATCAGTATAACACTGTCAGATGCTCCTAAGTACTGTCTCAAGGGAGGATGCTGTATTTCCAAAGTCCTGTTACCACCAAGAACTAGAAAAACTCTACGCTTCCAAGCAAGAGTGAACTTTCAGAGGAGCCACTCTGCCTCAGTGCCATATTATTTTACACTATATTAAAAGCTGCAACAATAGTTGCTCTTCTTTTCTCTCAGTGCCTTTTTCCCCCCTCCCTATGCTATTCATGACCTTCACTACTATATTAATTATTACAAGACAGTTAATAGCCCAAGAGAGGCAATTACCACTCAAATACCAGAAAATCCAGACACAATCTCTCAGTATGGCAACATCTCTCTCGTGCTTTAGTACTTTGAATTCAATAACTGATTTACCAGGTCAGAGACCTCCGAGTCTTGCTCATCATCATCTTAAAAATCCCATCTCTCTTCTCAAAAAGAGGGGGGAGCCCAGCATGTGAATTGTTGCCACCCAAATTTCACTTCAGTTTTTGTCATTTTAGAACATGAATTGTTGGCAAAGCTTTTCTGAGCACAACTGGGTTTTCTTCAGTTTTTAATTTAGCCTCTGAGAAGTTTTAGTCAGATACTCTCATTTCAAAGACTAGTGCAGATAATTAAAGAAAAGGCTCATTTATTCCTAAGTAGCTTGTAGAAAACTTTCTTCCCAACAAGTGGCCTTCCTCTCCTCCCCCTCCTTTCTTCCATGATCACTATTTGTAATTTATTATATATGCCTAATTATATGTGGGATGCAACTGATCCTAAGTCTCAAATTTCAACTTCTCTTGATATTTGTACAAGATGTTCTCATTTTATAAATTAATTGACCTAAAGCATGGAGGAGGTACTAAATCTTCTGCTGGTTAGTATAACCCAATATAACTACTGCAGTACTCCCTGTTGTGTAACAGTATTTTCATTTCACAGCCATGCTCCCAACTTACGCCAGCATGGGAAAACAAAGTGGGAGAAAAGAGGTGAGATGTTTGTCTCCCAAGAAGCCAGTTAAGCATCTTTTTCAGGATGTGGCCTCTAGTTCTGGAGGTGGAAAAGTCAGGCCTGAGGAGTGTGTTGTATCTGCAACACTGGCCTCAAATTGAATCTTGGCAAGCACAAAGAAAGCATTTGTCACCCCACTGAGATGGTCAGTCAGTCTGGTGCCATGACAGACCCAGCAGAATAAAGAGGCAGGAAAACCCAAGCCAGACAAGAAAGGAAAATAAGTATAGCAACACTCTCTCAAAGTTGATGAGCTGGCTGGCTTCTGAAGGGCAGTAATTCTTCATCAGCTGTTCCTGAGCAGACCCTCAGAGAGTACAGGTGGTCTGTGTCTGGTTAGAGGGGGGAAAAAATCCTGCATCCTGCAGCATAAGTGTCAGGGCCGAACGCTACCTGCCATTTAGTCACACACTATTGTTTTATCAGATGCAAGGTTATTTCATCAGGGCCAGAGTGTACTCTGGGTGGTAGATGCAGCAGCCCAGAGCTTTTGCTGCACTTGCTGGTAACTCCATGAGAAGCCTGTGCTGGAGACTGGGAGCAAGGACCAGGTACAGCATCACTGGGTCATTACCTATCCAGCAACTGGCTGGACTACACAAGGACTGGGAACATTAAATAAGGGAAAAAGATCTTAAATGCATTAGTTATAAAGGGTATATGCAGGTAGGCAAACCAAATTTAAAATAAGGCTTTTTTCTCAAACTTCAGCAAAAATACTTGAAGTCATTTGTGAGATGATTCGCATTTGAGTTTGCATTTGAACTGTGTGTAGTGCAGAGTACCTGGAGTTTGTAACACTGGATTTAATGACTGCAGACTCCATGGTGATAGATGCTGCTACAAACAAATGATAATTTGGGAACTAACACACCTACTTTTGAGTAATATGTGAATACTTCTATGTTCGTTTGGGTTTTGTGGGGTTTTTTAACTTGATGCTGAAGATCTCACAGGCTACAATAATGGGTGAAAGACTTGCAAGAGCAAACAAGTAAAAGCTGTAATTGTTTTATACTTACTAATATATTACAACATTGAAGACTACTCAGAAGCTATAACTAATACACAAAGTGGCTGTCTACTTATTTAGTAGAGCCATGAGAATTATTACACCAATTCCCTGAAGTTTCCCCTACCTTAAAATTTTCTTCTGAGTGCTATTCAGGGAGATAATTTTTATGCTTAAATTTCTATCTGACTTGAGAAGGTTCCTGGGGGACAGAAATGAATCTAATATATTCTGCTATAAGAGGAGAATGTATTTAGAAATGCTATTAATCCTGGATGTTTCTGGCTTTATTTTGTTCTTTCTTACTTATTAAGGCAGGAGGCAACACCGGGTCAGTCCAGCCCCAGAAGGACCTTGAAATTTCATTCCCTTTCTCCCACACTGAAATCCAGAAGCTGAAGTTTAATTAAACTGTAAGCAAGCTTTGAGTCTTGGTTTAAGGAAATCAAGAAAGAGGCAAAAATACTACTGTGCATTCCCATTCTAACCTTGCATTATTTTCTCTGTTAGCAGATGGGAAATCCTATTTGCACTTAGAATTTACTAGCTTTTAACAGGCAGCCACTGGTTATCAGACATTAACATGAAGTTATACCCGAGAGGAAGTTTATGCAACAGAACTGTTCAGTACACCTGAAAGCAGAGGAGCTGCTGAACACTGGTGACTAAACAACTTCAGCAGAATCTCTTCCCTGTTTGCAGCTATCAAAAATCAGTTGTGCTCTCTAGGCTGACTTACTTCTTTTGAACCCACTTGATGTAGAGACTTAAAATGACCATTTTATTCATTACCCTCATGCTCCAACAGCACAGATTGAGCTGAGCTGGGGCAGCAGCAGCATTACATGGAAATCAAGACTCTCTAGGGGAAAAAAGTGGTCAATTTTGGTTTCATTTTCTATCATAATCTGTGAAGAAAGACAATGTATCTATGATTGAAATCTATTTTTCCTCTCTAAAAGTTATGTCACCAGTTTCATCTAGAAAGAAAAACCATAAACCCGTTAAGAGATCATGTAAATTCTAGTTCAAAAGAAAAATTCATCTTGATGCTTAAGTAATTGCCCCAACATAGCTCCACTAAAATGCCACCAAACAGTCCACTGGCAACTACTTACAAATAAAAAACAAAACACCAAACTTTTTGCCTAGATGCCATTTGGATTCTGCTTCTGTATGTATTTCTTTTTCTTCGCATTTTTCCACCTACAGACTTCATTATCAATCTGCAGTAGCTCTACTGAAAAAGCTGTAGCTAATAAAGCAAGTACAGTTACAGGTGACATTGGGATTCTTCCCAAACCTCCTCCTTTCAGGACTGCTCCAAAAATTCAGTTGCCAGGCAGAATATCTTCCCATTTTGATTCCCAAACAAGAAAACACAGCTCATTCTTATGGTGTTGCCAGAGAAAGGATAAAGAAGTTCATCATACATCAGTCTGAAGAAATATGACCTAAAATTCTCTCAGACCATGGTGTTTCAACAGACCTCATCTCCACAGCTGCATGTAGGAAATGCAGCAGAACAGTGACAACAAAGAAGCAACTGAATAGAATAAATTACATCTCTTCTGTCTGTCACTCCTCCAATTTTTAGAAATAATTAAATTAAGCAGCTTTATGTCTTCGTGTGAGATGCTAAAAATTCTTATTAAAAGGTGCATTCAATCAACTATTCCCCTGCTGGCAAGAAAAGATAAACATCTTTTGATTTTGCTTTCCTGGATGTACAGGGAACACTGATGACAAGCACTACCCTCCCATCTTGTTACCAAGCTCCCAGAAAGCTGGTGCCCAGACCCTGCAGTGGGAATCCCAAGCTGGGATCACTGACTCCAGTCAAAATGCACAGAAGGTAATGGAAACAGCTGGAGAAGAGGAACAGAACATGGGGAAAAAAGTGAACACAGAAAGACGGATTCTGGCTTCTTACAGTAATTATACTTGTTTTTTCAAAAAAAAAAAAAGCATCAACAAAGAGGGAAACTGATGCCAGCGACCTGCCAGGAAGGTGTCTTTTTGGTCCTAAGCACGAATTTTCACCAGCTTTCCTATGGCTGAGGAGAACCAACCGAGGCAGAACTAGGATGCCCAGCTGATGTGGTGCCACTTCTCTTTTGCATATTTTTGCAGTGTTGGCTTGAGTAAGATTTACTTCATTATTTCAGGCCTCTAAAATAGAGCAAATCAATGGCAGACAGGGGAGAAAAATATTAAAAATAAAAACCCCAAGCCTATTTAAAACTAAAATTCAACAGCACAGTCATATTCCTTTCCTTTTACATATAACTGTGAGATTTACTGTTAAATTTCAGAAGCTCTGACAAATTCCTGTCTTCCTCATCAGTCTCTGGGCACATTCTTCCTGCCTTATTAAACCGGGAAAGAGTCCAGGAATACCTTTTGTTTGACAAATTAAAAACTGAACTATAAAGTATTAATTCAATATTAATTCAAATTTAACAATGCAACTTTGTAGAAACAACGTCAAAAATTGGAACTAAAAGGAAAGGAAGATCATCTAAGTTTGAGTTTAAAACCATTTCCTACTTCCACAGAAGAAATTTATCATTCCAGTGAGTTCATTTATTAGATGACATCCATTTGTAGGGGTTTTGCCAGAAAGACACAGGAAGCACTCACCTTAAAAAAACACCTTAGATTTCAGCAGTAATAGCACCCCATAGCCTGAATCTCTGATGAGTTTATTAATTATACATTGTTCTCAATGCATAATTATGTAAAGTGCAACAAATTTGGTCTGATTTAGTTTTCCCTTATGTGGCAAGAGTGCATCCATATTTAATAAAGCCATTGTAGCAAAAGTGAAAGTCTAAGCTCCTTTCACTGTTCAGTTATGAAGACAGTAAATTAGAGCTTCAGCATGGGTCCTTTGAGGGAAATGCAGCAATTAAAAAACTGTATCCAAAAATTACTTTTTTTTAGAGGGGGAATAAAAAAAGTAAACATCACACTCTAACAGTTTTCCTACAAAGCCAGTGATATTTTCAAATTCACATAAATGGCATTTATTATAAATAAGTTTTCAGATAAAACACTAACAACATAATATTGTTTTAGTCTGCTAGCAATAGGCCATGTATTTTTTGAAGTATTCCACCCAATGTTTCCAAGCATTCTTCCTAATGGCATTTCATTTCCCTTCTGGCATTTTAAACTGCATCCAGATTTCTCCTAAACCTCTTTATTTAAACCCTCAATTTGTCAGTTCCATAGCTTTAGTCACTGTTTGAGACAGAAAATCTTGAAAACCGGAAAACACGTCTGTCTACAGCCAGCACAAAAAGGGCTGATGCAGAAACAAGATAATTGCTAATAAACTCAAGAGTATTACTATATATTTGCAAAAGTGCTTTTCCCCTGATGTGCGAATGGTTAAAAAAAGTGACACAAAGCCTCTGGTCAGCCTCTTGTGCCAGGGAAGAGAGGGAGAAACAAAAGCAAACACTGAAAATTATCAGCCAGATTCACTGCAGGTTGCTCGGCTGAAGTGCAATTTATGGAGATGCAGAAGCACAGCAGAGAACAGGGTGGATTAACCAGGTTAATTTGTGACACCTTCAGAGACCAGAGATGACAAGGGAACAGTTGAGTAGGAAAGAAAGCCCAGCAGCACAGCAAGAGGTTTTTGTAGGAAATGTGCAGGAAGACACATCGCAGATGTGCTGGAAGATTGTGACAAGCTTAAATCTGAGGCAATGAGAGAAGAGAGGACTGCAACATGACCAAATTAAAGAGGGGAAAACCGTGCAATAAATTTCAAAACCAGGAGGGTTTTTTCCTCCCTGTAACATTCAAATAAAGCAACCCAGATTCCTGTCTCCAAAACCTCCCACTGCAGCTTGTGAGAAGAATTCCTTACCCACATTAGCCTTGTCAGGCTTTCTTCTGGAGCAGTGTCAATGCACAGCTCATGCATCAAAAAAGTCCCAAAAGAAACCCATAAAAAAAACACAGGACAGTAACAAGGTAGGCATCCTGCCACAGCAGATGGCAACCTGCACAGTCAGGGATTTTGAAAAACTTTCAGTTCTAGCCCAAAACCTTGACTGAATTTTCCTAAGGACATTGAAAAGATAGTTTCAGAAGCTGAAAACATCTGCGGTTCATCCTCCAAAAGGAACTCAAAAGCCTGAAATAGTCTGTCCAGTTTAATTATAGCCTTATCATTTTCTTAGCAGCTTTGTCAGCACCTCACAATCCGGTTTTGAGAAAGTTCATAACATTTTATACAGTTTTCCATTATATCCAGTTTCCACGGATATCCATTTTGCAAAAGCCCCAGAAGATGGGCAGGACAGAGGAGGACTCTTGTGGTTAACTTCCACTGGCCTTATTGACATCCAGCTCACTGAGCAAAAGCTGGGCTGGTCTGAGCTCCCACACATGATATCCCTGTAAGACACTGCTTTTTCTGGATCCCTTCCATCTCTTCCATATGAAATATCTTCATGGGAGCAAGTTTAGCAGTTATAGACTGAAGATAATGTAAATTTGTGCATTTCAAAGTCAGCCTGAGTACATCAAACCAAAACCAACAATAACTCAGTTCACTTTTGGTAAATGTTGCTTTGAAGCCATACTCCACCCATGCTTTTCTCTGACTCTTCCCAAACTAGAAGTTTCTTTCTCTACTGCAGGAAAAGTAAAATCCTCTGTAGATTTTCTTCCCTTAAGATACTCCTCATTTTAAGCACTGCTGGTTGCATGAAATTTGGCACATGAAATATCAGAGTGCAAATCAGTTTTCCAAAGTCCCTCAACATAAAAATCAAATTTAATATTTATATCTTAAAAAAAAAATGAAAGCAGAAGATGATGCATAAGGAAAACTCAGCAGAAACTTGGAAGCATCTAAAACATAAAATTAAAACCATTTATCTGAAGCAGAAGATAAGTTGAAGGAGTTTACAAAAGAAGGGAAAGCCGACAGTGATGAATGTAGCAATTTGGAAACTGAAAAAGGAAGAAAAGCATGAGGAGGAGAAGTTATGGAGAAGGAGAACAGGGAGGACTAATAAAAGGAGAGACTTTGGAGGGTGGAGAGGAAACTCTGGGCAGCTCTGCGTGCACCAAATTGTTTTCCATGGCAGTAAACAGAAAAGAGTAACCTCATCCCTCTTCTGACTTGAGTGACCTCAGTAGAGTTAAAAGGATAAAACAGGCTGCAAAAAACTAACCTGAAGTCTCTGCACTAAAACCACCTCAACCTATGGCATAAATAGCTCATCTCCCTCGTAGGATTTTCAGTTCCATTATCTAAAGGCAGCTGACAAATTTACAGCTTTGTTAGTGAGGAAGGCAACACTCTGGATCATTTAAGAGAACCAGGGGCTTTCCATAGACTGGGGGTTTATTTCTCTTTCTCTCCCCCACTGCAGCATGAGAGACTTTTTGATCTCTGTACTAAACATCGTTTTTTTAATAGACATGGGAGCCATTTAATGATCTACTTGCAGTAGCTCAGGAGATATGTAAGAAGAATGGATGTTTCTATGAAATTGTCTCAGTTCAACATCTGCTACATAGATGCCTATGATTGCAGCAGGCTAGATTCAGCAACCCATGTTCCCCAGCTATCCAGTAGTTTCAACCATTTATTTTCTGCTGCAACATAGCAAGATATAAAAAATGTAATATTAAGAGGGCAAAAAAAATTAGACCCACAAAGGAAAGACAGCTACTGAGCAAGACAAAACAACACACATTAAAGAATTTCTTCATACCCCAAGGTTCATTATCACCACAGGAAGCTTCACAAAATCAGGAATTAATTGCTTAACAATGATAATCATTGACAGAACAGATGTTAACGTTCGTTATCATATTTAGAACCTGGCTAGATAGTTAAACAGCTCTGATGCCACATGAACATTACCCCACAAAAGTAATTTCAATTCTACTAAAGTGTTCTTGAGTACTTGTGTTGTATCTTTGGATTGCTGACAGCTATGTCCAGCTTCCAGCTCATCTAATCAATACATTTTCCTGTGGATCTGCAGATGAGCCAGCTATTTATCCCAGCATTCCTTAGCAAATGGCAAAAGCAAGGCACTGCTGGAAGTATTTAACCTTGCAAGAGCCTGAAGGGCAGAGTGCTTTGCAAATTATTCTGTTCAAGTTTCTAGAGCTACAGCTCTGTTTTGTTAATGCCTTTGAATAGCACATTGTAGTTGTTTCTTCATACAACAGCTTCTCTGTGGTGCTTATCCTGCAAAATTCCACAAAAGCCATCCACTTTCTTTCATGCTGGCCCATGCTTAAGGTTTGTTCTATCTGAGCATGAACATAACACCTTTTCATGCCATTAAGTGTCCAAGGGCACCTTCAAAAAACAAATAAAAATGCAATCCAAACAGACTGCCAGTGATGCTCTGGCCATGTTTTGCCCAGCCACTGGACAAAACAGACACTCGGCCTCAGCTGGAAACACAAGAGCTGAGGCATACAATTTTAAGAGAATGTCACATTTTTCCTTCACTCTCTATTCATAAATGAAGCTAACTTTTTCCACCTCCCCTATTGGTTGCTGGGTTTGGGGGGTGGGGTGGGGCCGGGCAGGGAGTCATTCAAATTCTTTAGTTCCATCCCACCTACATTGTGCTCTCTTCACTTTGAGCAGCTCAATGCTTATTTTTCAGCCCTCTCCAATATGATTTTTCACATGGCTTTTGATACTAGTGGCAACGAACTGAAAAAACAACTGACTGATGGTTAACTTCTGTCTACCTCACCTCAGTAAAAAGTGTAATCAATTCAAGACTATAGAATGTAGAATGGAAGTGGTGCTTATCCAGATAAAATGCAAGTTTGTAGAAAATTAAACCAAAGCCAAGAGAGTTAAAGTACCATTGAGGTTTGGAGAAAAATAGACTATCAAAGCGTACATGAAATATAGTAGCAGTACAAGTGCTTCTCACACACAAAGCCCAGCAAGTCCTTGCTTGTTTCTTCTGTTTGAAGTGAAAACCTTTAAACAGGATTTATAGGAAAGGACCCAGAGGCCCACCAGAACTGTGGGGTGTCCTAACACCCTGCAGAACCAGGGCACAGGGTCCCCCATTACCCCAGCTTGCTCTTGGTGCAAAGCGCAGTGGCTGTGCAGCACCACATGCCCTGGCCAGGCCAAAGCCACCAGGGCCATGGGGACATCAAGGATCAAAGGAGATGTCTGCTGCAGGACTAGCCATGCTTGGGTCCTTCCTGCTGCTCAACAGCTGTTTGTATTCAGCAAGGGAGAGATGGGCCTCAGTCGAAGGGACACTACAGACAACCATCCAGCCATAAAGCTCTGGTGGTTTGTTTCCCCCCAACATGCACTTGCAGTTTTGCTGCCTGGCCTCTCATTGCCACAAGCAATAAATAGCCCAGCCAAGAGAATCCCTACGACCAAACCATCTGTCTAACCAAGGTCCACCTCAGCAGTAACCAGCTGCATTTGGGAAGCAGCTCCATGAGATGAGCAGCCTCAGTCCAGGTCCCAGCAAACAAAAGACTCCTTTGCAACTGGCATAAACAAGTCTCCCTACCAGAAACTTTAGGAGATTTGAAGGCGTAGCACTGAATTCAATCCATCAATTACATTCCTACACAAAACGTGGGCACAATCAGGGGATTTTTCACCCATTCATCTTCTCACAGCCAAGCACACATTGAAGGCACCTTTGTGTTTCAAGTGAGGAGATAAACATGAAATTTAGCAAACATTTTCCTTCCTTTTGTACAAAGGGATTTATCATAATAACCTGGACTTCAAGCTCTTCCCTAACACACTGGACACAGACCACAAGCTCAGACCTCATGCTGCTTCCTGCAAACACTGCTGGCTGGGAGAAAACATGTTCTTTCTGTTCCAGCCAAGTTAATGCTGCATTTTGAATCCTTGGTGGAGCAAAGAGTTGACACAGTCTCAACATGAAGATGCCAATTAGCACACTTTACTATGACAGCTGCTACATCTACCAAAGAAATTAGAGAGGTTTTTACATCTTCTCTGGAAATCAAGTTGTTAGTAAACTCTGTGGGTTCTCGTACCTTTCAAGGAAAGCTAGTTATTCTTACACACCAGAGATGTGAAAGGATGGCATCAGAAATGGACGTAAAAGATACTTGAACTGAGTTGAAACAAAAATTAGGAATGACCAAAGAACAAATTAAGCCCTTGTTGAAAATTAACTCATTATTTAAGAAATATACATAGTTTGCTGCTGTCAATTTGTTTGGTTTTTTTAAGGATCTGCAATATTCTTCCTGCAAACTATTTGTGAATGACAATCCCCTACATAAAATTTGCATCTCCATGAGGAGGAAGAATTGCAACAATCTGTAAAACAGCAGAGGCAACATGTTACTCTTTCCAATAGGAGATGTGCTACCAGGGATGCTGCAAAGAGTGGTCTTAAAGTAGCCTGCTTGTCACCAGCCCTTTGAGCAACTTCTATTCCAGCTCACCAAGGTTTAGAAACCTCTAGGGCTAGAATGAAAGACTTCTTGGGAAAACACAGGCATCTGTTTACCTTTTCACGATACAGGTACAGCATGGGGCTGAATAGCTTAAGGGAAAATAAAGTAGAAAATTCTCTCTGGTTTTCTTCAAATGATTGAGAATATATTGTGACTGCCAAAGCCACCACTAAATCATGTCCTTCAGAACCACATCTACATGTCTTCTAAATACCTCAAGGGATGGCAACTCCACCACTTCCCTGAGCAGCCTTCCCTGACCGACAACCCTTTTGGTGAAGAATTTTTTCCTAGTATCCAATCTAAACCTCCCCTGGTGCACGTTGAGGCCATTTCCTCTTGTCCTTTAGGTTGGTATGTAGGAGAACAGACCAACCCCCACCTCATCACAACCTCCTTTCAGGTAGCTGTAGGGAGTGAGGTCTCCCCTCAGCCTCCTTTTCTGCACACTAAACAGCCCCAGATCCCTTAGCCACTCCTCACAGGACTTGAGCTCTAGACCCTTCACCAGCTTCATTGCCCTTCTCTGGACATGCTCCAGCAGCTCTGAACATATAAAACAGGAAGCATGAAGGTGTGAAGGTGATTTCACCAAATTAATCAGCACACTGACTTTTCCATAATACCTCCTATGAAACACAACTTCTAGCATTCAGCAAGATGAAGAGAAACACCTCGAGAACCTCACAGGCAGTAAGAACTATCAGCTATTGTTAAGCATCTATTAAATTCTATACTATTTTACTATAAGGGGTATACTGTTTTGAGTTGAGTGGTTTGAATTCCATTTCACTGCTCAGCCTGAGGCCAGGGGAGTGCAGGAGTGATCTGTCCATTATTTGTCTTGAAGTTATTATAACAACCGTTACCAATTTTGAAGCAGTTTTATTTAACAGCATCCATCACAGCTCTGCATCACTTCACAGGCACTGTCTCAGCACAGCACTTGTGCAGGCAGGATAACTGAACCATCAGACTCCAAGGGCCAGTGGTAACTTCTGCCCTGCAGCAGCGATTAGCACCAGAAAGGGCAAGGTTTAAAATGAGGTTTTGCTGTTTCACTTCATATGAGCAATTTTGGACTAATAGCTGTCCCATCTCTTATTAGTGCTGAGTAGTCAGTCATGCTATGAAAGCTCTGCAAGGCACACCTGACAATGATTTCATTTTTTACTACTAATACCTTCAGGCATTCTCCCTGAGCTGGCACAGGAGTATTATTTACATTATGGTTAGAAAGCAGATAGACACTGCATTTTGATTGGTTTTGTGTACTGTATTTCTAGGATTCACAATTTGCTCTCAGCCAAGCAGCTGAATACCCATGAGACTCCTATTACTAAACACAGAGTGATCTAGACAAATGTTAACTGTTCTAATCATTTGTACTTCTCCAAGGCATCAGCCATGCAGCCACAGATCAACAATTTCAAGGTAGATGTAAAAACCTGTTTTTATGCTTATCAGTTTGCATGTTTGAAACAGTAATATTCTTCCTTCCAGTTAACAAATGAGATGCTCAATTTACTGCCAATGTTTTTAGAAGCTGACATTTGCAATTCACAGCATTCAAATAAAAATGGAAAAGATGGCCTTACGACTTTCAGAAGAGAGCAGAACTAATGGCAGGAATATCTTTCCACCCTAAATAACCACTGCCATCTGACTGCATCCAGATGCGTGGGAGTTTATGCATGAGCTCCTGATTATGCCTAGATTTTTCACTTCAAGCAGAGAACGTCTGCACCTCCATATCATCAGATAGTAGCAGTCCTTGTAATTATCTTGTCTCCTTCGATTTTTTTTTTTTCTCAGGCATTTCAAAGATTATTCTCCCTCTCAGAAATTATTACACCCAGGAAGATGACATGCATTAAATACAGTGAGACCATGCTAATACCAAGGACAAGGAAGGAAAAGGGGTTGAGCTTCTATCCTTTTCATTCAAGAAAACAGAATGAAACTATTTCTGGTAATCCTGCAATGGAAGAGATCAGTCTAAAGTTTTAAATTTTATACATCTCCAGAGAACTATTTTGTCCACAGACTTTTCAAGTTTATCTTTAAGATTTTAAATTTCTCCACTGAATGAAAATTTATCTGCATCTTCCAAGAAGAAACACGATTCCTGGGCTAAACAAGTACCTGTGTAATACCCACTCATGCATTCAAATACCCAGCGAGATAATTCCTACTTTTTCCTTTTGCCATTTGCATTTAAATAGTCTGGTATTTCACTGGGGAGAAAATTACATTTAAAAGGATATAACCTGCATCAGTTATACTTTTGTGAACAGAAAATTAGAATTACTAAAATAATTACACAAAAGCTCGTGAGAAGCCAAGGGACACAAACAACAAAGGCCAAAGCTGAACTAACGAATCAAAGTTATTCAACTCGCTAAGATCTACTCAATATTATCTGCAACTTTGGAAGTGATGTTATTCCTCTGTAAGTCCAATAGCTGTATTAAACTGATAACACATCTATATATCTTAGGGAAAAGTAATAAACCCTGCTGTGAAACAGTATTTCCGTAGCATCTTGGAGGAAAGATAACTTTTTACAGAAACTCATTTTTCATTTCCACAGCATTGTCTTCTCTCTCCAACAGGATATAAGATGATTCCACAACTTCAAAAATGAGTGTTTATCCAAGCTCACTCTCTACACAAAAGCAGCCCATGTAAAGAAATTAATAAAAATAGAAATGCATTATATTCCCCCAGAAAGTGAAAGACAACGCTAGAGACCACCAGACCTAAACTATTTCAATTTCTTTTCAAGGCAGAGATCTCATTTCTCATCAGGTAAAAGGACAGTCTAGTTGAGAAATCATATTTTTAATTTCACTTTACCTGCAAAGTAAGTCACTTGAAACATTATTAGCTACATCATAACACCTTAGGAATGGTGATTTTCCACCTTTCCCTAAACCAGCTGCCTCCAGACTGCCATTCAGATCTCACTTTTACTGCATTTTCTCTATCTCCTCTACAAGCATTTAGAGAAAACTTTACACCTTTACTACCCATATAGAGTTGTAGGCATCAGCTTCCAGTGGGAGGGAAATCTTCGGTGCAGACTAGATCCTCTAGCCCTGTTAATTCTGCATGCATTGCTGAGGTCCAAAAGGACAATGATTCTACTGCTTCTACAACTACAATGATTCTGCTTCTACAACTTCCTTCTAGTTTAATTTCGTGTTGAAGATGTCGTTGAAAGATGAGTGCTACTGTAATGAGATAATGTCATTATAATCCAATTGGAACAAAACAGCTCAGAATTTATTGCTGTCAGCAGTGCAATTGCAGAGTTAATGCCACTCTTTTACTTCTGAGGTGGGAGGGAAGCAGAGGGGTTCAGCCCCACAGGCCACCCAAACCTCTGTTCCAGCTCATTGCGGGACACAGCAGACTTGGGCTCCAACAGAAGCTATAAAATAAGGTCTCCTCTCCTGCCCAGCATCTTCTGCTCAGCACTTGGAGTCACCCCTCACCACCAAACCAGGGTCTGCCATACTGCCTGCACATGAGGCATACAAGCCCTTGGCTTTACTACAGACCCTTGTTAGCCCAGGGCATGCACCATCACCACACACCTGAACACTCCTAGCAAGACTTTCATTTCTCCAACTGCACCTGCTCCCTAACCATCCTGAGCAATGCTGACGTGATGCTAATGCTCACCAACCAGCAGGTGTTCAATTGATTAGAATTTTAATTATGACTTTAGGACTCCTTTCTGGCCCTCTGACCCCAATTCAACAAAACCACTTCAAGTCGTACAAGAAACAGCTCCTGTCATGGGGCCATGCACAGTCTGAGCTGTAAGAACTTGCTTAAGGGCAATTCAACACTCTGCTAGGTTTAAGTTACTCATTAGCCAGACACCCACTGGCACCATTCAAGATTAGCTCCTGGCCCCCACTCTGCTTGGCAACCTCATCTCCCACTGACTTACAGCCACTAACCTGGCATTTCAAAATCTTACAGAATTTTTAATCACTCCAAAGACAGATTTACAAACAGGAAAGAAAAGGCAACTGGGAAAGATCAGACTCAAATTCAGCCCAGCAGACTGCTTCAGATGAATACCCCAACAACTTGGAAGGGTGCACTACTCCCCTAGGACAGCTGATGACAAGAAGGTGTCCCAATGAGTTCTAGATGGACCTAATGAAACAACAATGCCTTTCAAGCCTTTATTATCCATAAATGCATACTTCTTATTTTTCTTCTTGGTAAACCTCCAGCAAGAATCTTCACAAGAATATGCAAACATAGTGTTAAAGATCACTTCAAAATATCTACCTTAAATACAACTTTGATGTCAATCCTAAAAGTCACTCATCTCCTCTAAGCCTTATCTCCCCCATGTGTCAAGCCCTGCCATTAATCACTTGTCTCTAGAGCTGCAAGACTGAGACACAAGCTCTCCTACCACTACCACAGTGGTATCTCCACCAGAACCAGCTACAGTACCTATGTATATCTAATGATGTTCCTTTTAAATTAGTATTTATCAAGTCTAGAAACATCAGTATGATATATATGATATAATGATATAATCCCTAGTTATCACAGCCTGGCAGGGACAGGACTGCTTTAGAGCTGTGCTATTTTAATAAATAAATGTTTACTACAGGCAAGATACAAAGATAAGCCATGACATATAGCCAGTATGACAAACCACATGCTTCAGTGTCCTCCCTACAAAGTTTTAATTTACTTACAAGAAAAACAGCTCCAGCTGCAGAGGTTGAGACCTACAGTCACAACGTCTATTTGAGGGCTGCCCTGCTAATGATGCAGGGTAGGAACTTACCTTACTTCCAAACTCCAATTTGAGAACAGCATCCAAACCTTATTTCATTTTTCCCCATAAAACGCTGTCACATTCTTGTGGAAGTTCTATACTTTGTCAAATTAGCACATTTGGGAAAGATTTGCCACAATGCTTCACCCCAGCTTGAGCTCAAGTTTTATGGCAGAGCTGTGATAGGGCCTCTACCTCTTTACATAAGAGGTTACTCTGAAAATGGACTGCAGTGGAACATTTTACCTTAATAAGATCACCTAAGTTCATCTTTCTGCCAGGTCTTCTCACTCACTACTTTGCAAGACACTGATGTGTGTCACTGGGCAGTCAGCAGAACTCAAGTCAATGGTTTAAGTTTAAAAACTGTTAGAAATTAGGTTATAGTTATACAAGAGCCAGGACAGATGAAGATGGGGGAAGAATAGAAGTCCATTCCAAAATTTCTTACTATATAGAACAGAATTTGCTCATAACGTATAAAAAATTATTTTCCTCATGATTCTTGCTAGTCTGAAATTCTATTTGCTGTGCATTTACTTTCCATTACCAACAACACAGGAAGCAGGCTGCAAAAATAGTTTTGCTAAGTCACTGAATCATGTTTAAAGGGGGAAAAATTGCTTTGCAATACAGATACAAACTTTCAGCTGCAGCTAAAACATCCTAAAACTACCAGACTAGGTGTAGAGGCATGCGTTTTCTTGGTTACCAAAAAATACAGACCAATGTAGCAGCAGGTATTTTTGTCATCTTCCTTAAGCCTGATTTCACATCAGAAAGACCATTTGCCCATCCTACTTTCATTTCAAAAACAGCACACATGAAGTTCAGGACAACTAATTTCTAGCTCTTGCCATGTTCAAGTACTAACCCTACCTTAGAATGGCTTATTTTTGTATTAGAAGCAGTGGCAACCAACTGTTTCAAATGATAACTTATCAGATATGCAGGTTTTTTTACCCTCTAGGTAGATTTTGCTTAAAAGCAGGCCCCAAAAAATGTCACATGAAAGTAAACCTTCTGCATAAGGATAACACAATCCATTTCATTTTAAAGCATACCTTCATCTTTACCAACTGTAAATTTAAAATAAATATATGCTATGAAAAAAAAGACCAGACTACCATGAAAAATGGAGAAACTGACATATGAGAGAAATATGTCTAAATGCCAGCCAAGAGGTCATGCTAACAAACAGCTTTGAGACAAGTTTGAGGTAGTCATTAAAAAGTGATAAGCTAGGACACAGCTGGTTGTGCAGACTTGCATGCAGAGCCATCTGTGTAAAGCTTTGGCAATCCCCTGCTCCCCCAGCCACAAAGGATGCACACAATGCCTGCACATACACAAGGCAGTACTTCACCAAGGTTCCTGCAACAGAAACTAGCCCTAGGCAAGTTAGCTCTGAGAAATCATCTGTGGAACACTACTGTACCAGCATGGCGAACCCTAACAATTCTTCCTTCCAGAGGGCTGAGGAAAAGCACCAAATAACCTCACCCTCCACTGCTCTGATGTCCCCAAGGCAGAAACTTCACACGCTCTCTTTTCTTCACCCTCCGTGGAACTTATCAAAACAATCAAAACCAACCATAACCAGAGTGTTTGAGACTGTCAAATGGGTAAAACGTGTCCTGCTAAAAACCACATTGGAGTGTGGTGGTGATAAAAAAAAAGAGAACCAAATAGCCAGGTAAATTTACAGGTAAAATACCACACTGAAAAACCTGGCTACTAACTCAAACTCTGCTGGAAATACATGATGGCCATAACACTTAGAACAGACAGAATCTTACTGAAAAGCAGAAAAAAGCCAGTGTCTATTTCCAGTCTCCCTGAAAAGCACACAATGCAACCTCCAGCTGCTTACATTCAGCACCACATCCCCCGTGCTGCCTGATGCAATGCCTTACGTACAAACAGCGCTGCAATACAACAAGCAGCCCCCGGGCAGGGCAGACAGCAGGGATAAAATGCTGCATCCAACAGCACATGCTTCTCGTTACTGCTGCTGGGACTGTGGAGGTGGACAGCCTGTGACAGCCACCACAATGCCTGCAACGCACCAGAGAGGCAGGATTATTTGAACAAGTGCCTTTTCCTCTCAGAGAAAATACCAGCCAAAAGCTTTTGGGGATGGGGGAAGCTGGAGAGAAAAAGAGCAACAACCTGGGGAGAACAGAGATCTTTGTGCCTGCTCCCTTCACAGAAGAACAAGAAAAAAAATAGAAACAGCACGCACCACCACAAAAAAAAAAATCACACCCCTATACTTTTTACTTAAAAAAGATCTATTATGTGGTAAAAAGGACAGCTCATCTCTGTTACAGGCAGTCACAGCCCCACCAGGAAAGCACCACACTGCCACTTCTTCCCATTCGAGGTGCTCTGACAAACAGCAAGGAGGGACCAATGAAGCTGTGCAGCTCAGAGCGAGGAAACCAGATGGGAAACAAGCCTGTTGTGAGGGAGCAGTTCAGGGCTGCAGCTGATCATGAGCAGCACAGAAGCCAAACAGCCAACAAGCTCCCACTTGTTATGAAATCTGTTGGCCTCATACACATAGCACCAAGAAGAAATGCTGGATGCCTGGCTTTCCAAAGCAGACAAGGCTTCAGACTTCCAGAGTCACACTTGCCATTACAACAGAACAGCAGACATACGGGGCTAGGTCAAATATTCATCCTTCTTGTGTCCTCATATTGGCCATAAGAAGAGGCCACAGGAGAGTCAGAACAGGAGGAAAAATGGATAATGCTTCCTGCAGTTCTGCCTCGACCTTTCAGATCCTGATACAAGCATTTAGTAATGCTCAGTGGTTTTTCTGCCTTCACAAGTAGGCATGACTGTCTGGCCCAGACCTGAGGTGCTAAGAGTTTGGTCATACCTAATGGCTACCACCAACAGGAGCTTCAAGTACTCTCATCCACATCTCTGCAGAAAGAGAGGAAACTCAGAGTTGGGAAACCTCACTGTGCCTTGCCATGGACAGTCAGAAGTAAAAAAGCAACTTTCCCTCTGTTTTATTTGCTCAGATGCAGAATTCCTTCTCTGAGGCTGTACAGGGCATATCTTTCCAGCACACACAACTCTTCTACACTTTTCAGATCACCCCTGTAAGATGAGAAAGGGACAGAAAAAGCAAACACCATCTGCAGAGCTCTGCAAGCAGCAATCTATGGTGACAGACTGTGTCTCTGCACTTCGATGTAGCACCTCTCTTACAGGCAGGCTTCTGAGCTGAGCAGACTCTGTGATTAAAGACTGGTTTTGACTACCATTGGAGTTATAACCACTATACCCAGAAGTGACCTCACTGAATGTCTCACTCATTTTTTTCTGTTGAGTCATTTCAGCAGTTTACAAGGTACAATCCAGGGGAAAAGTCAGTTAAACTGTAAAGTTGATTTGGCTGAGCACACAAGACACTTGCTTCATCCTCACAGAAGGCAGCAAATACTTGCTTTGTTCAGTTTAATTGATAGTAGGTTTACACACTGCAGATATAAATGACTTTCACAGAATTGGCTTAACACCTAGAACAGAGACATCTGAAAGCAGCAAGCTATGTTATTTGTGAAACAGCATTACATCCTGTACCTATAATCTATGTCATGTCCATACATCAGGGAGAAGAGACATTCAATAAGCAGCTTTAGCTCCAAGTTTCTGCAACTTCTTTTTTTCCTTAGTATTTACTTACATTCACTATGGTCTCCTAACAGTATAATTCCTTAGGATAAAATGTTTGGTTTTACAGAATCATAGAATCGTTTATGTTGGAAACGTCCAACTATTAATCCAGCACTGCCAAGTCCACCACTAAACCATGTCCCTCAGCACCACATCTACATGTCTTAAATACCTCCAGAGATGGTGACTCCACTTCCCTGGGCAGCCTGTGCCAGGGCCTGACAACCCTTTAGGAAGAAGGCCTGAAATAATTTTGTATTTGTTTGCCTAACCTGTACAATTGACCTCCACTACAACAATTGCCATCATCAGAGATGTTGCTGTCCTGTACTACTGCAAGTATAGCAGGAGAGAACTCCACTCCTGCAGTTTTCACTTTTCCAATAAATTAAACATGAAAGGCTATCCATGTACCATGCAGTTTCACCTGCATCAGCCTCCCACTGCTTGATCTGGAAAACTTCACATCCTAACCATAAAACTCCCACTTACAGCAGAGCAAGATGTAAAGGAAATGAGTCCAGAACTTTTCTCAGACTTAAGAATTCAGAGAAATTCACACAGAGAAGAAACCTACAAAACTGCAGCCTAGCTTGCTGAAACACCACTGCATTCTGTATGACAAAACATTTGGTTAGGAGGAAAAAATACATTTCCATCCCTTCTCATAAAATGTGAAACTGACTTCTTACTTTCTAATTATTTAGCTACAAAATAGTCATATCATGGGTACAGTATCATGAAATACAAGAAAAACCCATAATGACCAGTTTAGTCATCACCCCAGAAAAATAAACAGGCTTGAAACTGAAGCAGAGAAAATTCAGATTATAGGCTACAGAGTAAAAAAAGGCACAACACTGGATGTTGCACTAAATGAACAAAAAATAAAACCAAAAGAGGTTTTGTAAATACTCAGAGCACAAGGAAATTACTGCAAGGGCTGATCCAAATACTTACACCCAGTCCATTGTGAAGCAGGGAGAGACCAGATGGACCAACAGAAAATGCTCCATCAGATGGTCCCAAACAATTATATGTTCCATGGTTAAAACATACCAGAAGTGATAGAGATCATCTTGTTTCTAACTCCCATCTGTC
Source organism: Hemiprocne comata (assembly GCA_020745705.1). Classification (NCBI taxonomy): domain Eukaryota; kingdom Metazoa; phylum Chordata; class Aves; order Apodiformes; family Apodidae; genus Hemiprocne; species Hemiprocne comata. Next base: position 9,660,724 of record CM036597.1, on the reverse strand, counting down.
CTTGGCTCACTCAAAGAAACTTCAGAACCTTTTTCCAAAGGCAAGTACTGCAGTACTGTCCAAAGTGAAGGGATGCAGAAAGCAGCAGGTAATGTATCCTGCAAGCTTTGAGCTCACCTCCGTTAAGTATTTTGACGTATATCAGAATTCTTGAAATAGAAACTTGACAGACACAACACCAAAAACCTGTGATGTTTTTGCTTGAGGTAAGAATGTCTCTTCTGGGACGCACTGCAAATACAGAGAAAAGGAGTCGCTACAATTGGTTGTTGGCAAACATTTCTTTTCCAAACAAAATCATGGACACACTGATTCTTCTTTAGCTTTTAGTGGTCATACTTTGCTTCACTGCCATCTTCCACTGCATCTCAGACATAGGCAGCAGTACTCTTGCTACTAACCCAGCTAACCCGGGCTACCTACACTGCTAACATCAGAGCTAACACACACAACACAGCTTGTTCCTTACTGCAGACTACATGACCTGTTTCTCAGCTTCTCCTCAGCATTCAGCCTCCCTTCCATAGACTTCAGCTGTTGACATTCAGTACAGAACATAAAAGGTTAGTCCTCTACTCTAAGGAGCAATTTGCTGGAAGGGAGATGCAAAAGGAAGGATAAGAAAAGAAGCATCAGGATCATCTTCCTGTAAAGCTGCCCACATCAACTCAAACTGGGTTAGACAGAGAACAAATCAGCTTTATCCAAATCGGTTGCACATGGACATGGTGCATAACAGAACAGTTCCCCATATGGAAACAATTACCTTCTCTAATGTCCCCGAAGTCCCAGACCACTAGGGATACAGCCTATAATCAATTCCCCAGCTACTGGGATATTTGTTCCAGGGGAGTGTTAGTATCATGAACAGGAATTCCAGCTTGCTGTTTTCAGGGAGGCCATCATCTTTAAAGATGGGTCTTGTTTGCTGTACAGGCATCCAACAATACATCCAGTAAGGGTTTTCTCCTTGATTTTTTAAAAGGATGTGTTTCTCTTTCCCATCTCCTGCATTTGGAATTCCCTCTTCTCTGTAGCACTTACTGTGACCAGGGTATTTGCAATCCTACATGATCCATTTCTCCAGCTCTACCATCCTACTTCCTTGCAGATGGAGCTCCCTGACCTACAACTGAGCTTTCCACGATGATCAGCTTCATCAAGGCTCACTCTGCCTCGCTCTCTAATGAGCTTAGAAAAATTCTGAACATCTTGTCATGGTTTCACTTTAACAGATTATTTTCCATAACTGAGCTGGGCAGGAGGCAGTAGCTCCAGAGCTGCCCTCCCAGTGCCAATGCTGAGCTGCAGACTTCAAAAGCAAGGTTGGGCTGGTTCCCCCTCCCCTTCCATTTCTACTGTTTCTTTGACACTTTGGAGTTCAGAGGGCTCCATACAAAGGCAAAAGAAATAATTTCTCCCTTGGCCAGCTGAAGGCTCCTAAAGAGAGTAACAAATTAACAGTAATGGATTACAAGTAGTAAACTGGGTTTTGCTCATCTGCAGCCATGCTCTGCCCCCAAGGGACAATTTTTATAAGTACATTGTTGTTGTTATTCAAATGTTTCCCCTCAAATCTAGACTGTCACCTTTTCATCAGTGGCAGGTAGTGTTGTCGAAGTAAATGTAAATGAACCATCATGATAGTCCACAGATCAAAGAGCAAACTGAAAGGCTCAAGATCATCCAGCTATTTGCATTTCTGTTGTAAACTGCTTGCACCGCAGCTCCAAAGAGGGCCTTATGTAATCTGTAAGTTTCCTATTCATCCTCATAAAATTCTAATTTTACACAGCAATAGAGTAAAGTCAGTTAAACACAGGAGTGATTTTATTGGTTTCCAGAGAGCTGATGTCACTTGGGAGCAGTGTACTCCAGTTATGCATTTTGCCTGGAAAAAAAAAAGCAGTCAGATACAAATCACAAAGAAACACAGCGAGTGTTTTATGAGTCCATAAATCTAAGGCTTTGGATACGCTGGGACCGAAATCTGAATCCATAATTTAGGGATGCAGAAGGATTCATTTTAACTTTATAATATTTAGAATATAAGTAAAACATGCTGCAGCAGAAGCAAATATATGATGCACTAAAATAGGACTAACTAAAAATATTTTATTATTGTTGCTCCACTGCACAAGTTCAAAGGCAGTGGTCTAAGCATCTATCAGTGTGCAACAAGAAGAAAGATGCTGTGAGGACAGACACAGCACACATGCAGTTCCTAACATATGCTCCAGTTTGGCTGATCATTACATAAGGTGTGTTTTTCCCCTCCATCAGGAAGGATGAATGCACAAGAAAGGGTCCTGATTCACAGCTGGTGAAATAAGATGTTATATCCTTCACAACTGTAACATTCCTCTGCTGCCTATTAACATGGGTGCTGCTCAAATCCATAGTGGCAGAAGTTTAATCAGCACTCACCCACAGCCAAGAAGCACACAAGTATACAGAACAGCAAAGCCAATGTGTTTTAATTTTTTTTTTTTTTAAGAAGGTACAACCTGGAAAAAAATTTTTTTACCCAAATTTTATCCCAGCTCCCCAGCTACATCTGCCTGTTCTGCAGCAAAGCATCTCCATGTGCCAGCAGCTGAAAGCCATGTCAGCCATGCTTCAGTGGGGCAGAAAAGTACCTTCTGTTTAAAGAAACAGGACATCAAAGTAATCTTAACTGGGAAAATTTAACACTCCACTGCCCAGCAGCTTCTGGGGTGACATGTATGATTATGCACTTGGAAATGCAGTGAATTACAGTCACGGCTCAGGTATTAGAGGCATTTGAGACATGGCCACACCACACAGTTCTCCACACACACGTGCACTACGGCCAGAATACAGGGACACTTCTGGCACAAATATGGTGGTGGATCCCTGGTTAAACAGGGCAAAAGCACATGCCTAACATGAAGATTCATCATAGAAAGTTCTCCATGCATCAGGTGGATGCTTAGGTGCTCTGCTGACTTCAGCTTAAACCCTAACCCAGTTTCAAACTTGATGACACCAAGAACACAAAAGACAGTCCCAAGGCCTCACCAGGCACCACAGCAAGCAATCAATGCTGTACATCCCTCACCTTGGCCTTAGACCCTAGCCCGTTTTACTCTTCACAAACACTAATATTGCCTCCTAAGTTTACTTTGAGAAGAGGTCAAAAATAAGTACTGTGTAATCACAGGCTCCATCGATCAGAAGCCATCCTTATTCAGCTCTACACTGCTTGGAGTCAGCAACACCCTCTACCCTGCCATAGCTACAGATCTTCTGGGTCTGAACTGAGCTCCACCAAAACACATGGAAACATTCTTCCTATAAAGCAACAAGCTGAAACACAAGGTGTTTTCACAAGCAAGTATTATATCCATTTTTTAAATAAACACAATGAGACAGATGAGTTCATACTCATCTCAATGAGATCTCAAGTAGTACTTTCAACCCTGACTCCCCGTTGCTTTCTCCAGTCTTCCAGTGCAATAAAATAGAAGCACAAAATCACTTTCAAGCAAAGCAGAACACCAGGTAGACACATGGCTGTCCTAAGCTGAGACCAATTAGCAAAGGCCCACTAGCTCTGTAATTATCAGGGCTGTGCCACAACTGGTAATCCTCCTTTTAATTAGATGAACATAGATATGATCTGGATAGTTCCAGCTGCTTCCCTTGTATTTCCCATCCTTCCATCTTTCTCCCACACAGACACCCACATTGCAGCTATTTTTGCACAGTTTTAAGAGGTTATTCACATTCTCCTTACTATCAGTTTGATTGCAATGCCTGATTAACAACACTTAGACAGTAACTGTAGCTGTCATAGAGAAAAGCTTTCCATCAGTAGATCACCAGGCTTCAAGGGCAGTCAGCATCATCCTCTGATTAGAGATGAGGAAACAGATCCAGGAGAATAAAGTGACTCATGCACCATCCAGCAAGACTAGATATAGAAACTTGGTATTCCCAACACCCCAGGTACTATGTTCACAGCCTGCTCTTCCAGTAAAGTAGCAGCTTGCTTTCTGCTCTCACAGTTTAGGCAATCATCAGGATGCAATAAAGAGCTTTCTCTACAATTCAAACCAGTTCCAGTCACTGCTGCTGAATGCTCTAGCCCACACCTCCAGTAAGTTTGAAAAAGCAATTCATATAAGAAGTTTAAGAGCTAATTTAGGACTGAAAACAAAGATATAATATGGAGCAAATGCTACTGTTAACTACAGTTGAGATCTTAAGTCTACGAGAAAAAACCATACTAAATAAGTTTAAGGTGAAAGAAAATGTACTTATATAGTACAAATACCAATAGTAAAAATACTAATGCATACCATTATAAATACATTTTAGCATTTGCCCTATGAAGTACAATATCAAACCTTAACAATTGTCCTTACTATTTCAAGTGCAATCTCACTTTCAGGAGAAACGTGGTACAGAAATTTTGTACAGCACATTGAAAACTACTGTAGTTAAAATAAATTACATGTTTGGATTCAATTATCAAACCCTGATGAGTCATAGCCCTCATTTGGCATTTATTTAGGGGGGAAAAATCTTGTCAGCCTCTAGAGCCACAAAGAAAATTCAAAGGGAGGGTGAATTCAAGCATTTGAAAAAATGAGAGGAGCATTAATCAGCAGGTTCAACCTCCCAACAGCAGGAAGAAAAAATTATTGCTTGTCTCAGGCATCCTTCAATCTGACCTGCAAAGCAAGCAAATTTAAAGTAACATCCAGCACCTTACTGAGGCTCCCAGGCCGTGAGCCAAAACAGTCTCCATTATTTGCATTTCCCACACACATACAGACAAGTGTCTGAACCACATCAAGGTCATTCAATATCAAGACAATTAAGTTTTCCTCTAAAATGAGGTCTCATTATCAAGACTAATTAAAGGATGACAAAACCTTCTGAACAGTTCCACTACTTGGCAAAGGCTTTTTCATTATTAGAGCATTCTTTAGATATGAAGTTGATTAAAATCATTAAAAACTATTTTAGTCTGTATTAAAGGTCTCCTGACTATCAACACTAGAACTACATAAAATTGCTATGACACATGATTTTTCTACTTGCAGTTTCACCACATGTTTTTATTGCTCTTCTGGAGTCACCAGCTCCCTGTTTTTTGTAAATTATCCATCAGTGTTTGGAAATCATGGTACGCGGGGGAAAAGATATGGTGTGGTGTAATGCTCTATTTTATCCCAGGAACATTGGTTCCATAGGGGCAGACTAACATTTACAGGAGCTTATTCCTGCCATTTTAGATATCTAGTCCAGACATTATGTCAAAAACTTGAGTGGTTCTCAGTGCTAGAACCAAGCTCCTTCCTTTGTAGCTTGTACAGTTATTACTGCCTAGACAGAAGCAGACACAGGCAGTGCTTTGTGAACTCCTCCAAGATCCAAATCTCCATTCCAAAGTGTCTGATAAAGGTAGCAGAGGTGCATAGATATTGAAAAGAAAATAAAAAGGGCTGCATCCCTCTCCGGAGAGACCCCAGTAGGTCTTAGACATCAGGAAAAAGCTTCTGATAACCTACTGTAGTCTTAATGTGGAAAAGAAACTGTTTCACTTCCCCCTCTTATCTATGGCTTCTATGTAAAGAAACATCTCCCAAGAGCTTCTCCTTCTCCTCTGAACCTCTCTTCCACTCATTACACACAAGGCAGAGATTTGCATCATGTGCTTGAAATGAGATTGAGAGCCCTAGACCATAAAATCATTTTCAAGATGCAAAAAGCAAAGAAACTGATTACTTGGGTAAGCACTCAGGGTCTTAGGAGTTTCTTCTGTTTCAGAGCAAGAATGGATTATAGGTGAGTGAGAAGTTTCTTCCGGTGCCACTGCAGTAAACAAAGAACCTACAAAATCCCATTTGCCTGAACACAGCAAACAAAGATAACCAGCTCCCTCCCTGCTCAGTTGTCTCAGTCTTTGCCATGAGCCCCATGCTCCAGAGAAGATCCATCCCTACCTCTTCCCAGGGCAGTGCTCACCACTCTGAGCTTCCTCAGCTTTAGCTTTACTCACACAGGCAGAACTCAGTCCCCAGGCTGCTGCCATCAGTGCTCTTTGTCTAATTTAATTAGCCTCACTGTATGTGTCCCCTGGCTTGAAACAGGAACTTCCTACTGTTTCCACCATCACATGGCAGGTGAAATGGCCCCATCCATTCAGGCTGAAGCAGGATGGGTTTCCATCTCCATCTGCTTTAACCAGGTCTTGGAGAGGTGACTACCATTAACGCCTTCTTCCTGCAGAGCAGGTTGTTCTTGCCAGCAGGACTGTTGTTATTGCTCCTCAGCAGGAAACAGGCAAAATATCCATGTAGCTCACAAGAGTGTTCCCACACCATGTGCACAGGGAAGCTGAAAGCAGCTGAAAGTCTTGAAAGACAACCAACAATAAAAGATTTCACTCTGCATTCTCAGACCCATTCCAAGGCAATGGATGCGATCTGTTTTCCATAACTAGATGCTCCCATTGCCTGGTCAAGAACTCAGGGATAAATCAATTTCATACTTGGAAATTAGTTTTCACAAGAAATTGCATCAGAGTAACAGCAATGGGATTCTTAAGAACTGAACCTGCCAGTGAGCAGGGAAAGTCCTGGAGAAAGGAAGCTAGTCTAGAGCAGCAGGCACAGGGATATTAAAGAACAGCATGCTCAGACCTTTGTAAGGCACATATACTGTGGCAGCTATTTGGGAAAAGCTGCAAGCTTCTAAAAGATTTTTTCACTTGTTGCTCTTGAGGGGATGTGGTTCTAAGAATGAAAAGAGACTTCTTAGGGCTCTGAAGAATGTGGAAAGGCTATCTATCTGGACCACCTTCTAGCGTGTGGAAATTAAATTGATAAATTTGCCACCCAGACTACTTTTCATACAATGCACACCATAGGAACAGGCTCCTTTACTTCATCTTTTTCTTCTGCTCTGCTGGATCTCACCTAGCCTTATACAAACCTTTCTCTCTGCCTGTCCCAAAGCTTTAATTCTTCCAATGAACTTGTATCTCTTTGCCTAACACTGACCTGTCTTTCCCACTTGGGGAAAAAAACCCATAGGGGTATAACAGAGAAGAAAAAAATTAAAATTTAAAAGGATAGTAATGGGTTGTCACTGTAAAATGCATTTACCCCATTCTGCATGGTCTCCATTGAAAGGTCACTCAAAATCCAAGTCATCAAACATGATTATTGGAAAATACATTATAATCCACTTGCATGCTTTGGCAATTTTAAGATTAAAATTACACCGTCAAGACATTTTTGTAGCTTTTAATTTTTCTCTTTTTATTCATGTTTTAATACAGTCTCACTAGGCTTGAAAAGCAAATGTCTCTCCCTATTGATTCTGTTCTTTCCCTTTGGCAAACATTTATTATTTTTTCCCTCCCCAAGTTACAAATCAATCAAAAATTAACATGTCTGTTCTATTCCAGGACAACAGTTTCCCAGTATCAATTGTGGTCCCCCTCTCAGCTTGCCCAAAACTATTTCATTCATCACTCAGCACTATAAAGGATGATTAACCACCCTTCACAGAGCTACAAAGACTGAACAAACCAAACATCTGAGAAGGTACTGCAAAAAAATATTAGCTAGTGTTTGCTTCAGTTAAAGATCTGGCTCTCTAAAGGACACAGAAGTCTTTTTAAAACCTGTGCTCCCATGAAGTGGCAAGATGATCTAGGAGAGCAGTACACCATCTGGTTTGCCAAACCTCACTTGAGACTGTTCAATTATCTTAAAGATTAAGACTGATTTTAATCATGTTGTTATACTTTAGCATGCAGAGGCATCACACTGACCACTTGTCTGCTGTGTGGAACAGAAGGAAGTATGGAACAGAAGTGTGCACATACTCATAGACATACATAGTTACACCAGAGTCAAGTTCCCACCCCCAAAGCAACTGCAGCCTCCCAGTGCTGTGGGCATCTGAATGAACCCCAGCACAGTACAAAACAGCAATCTCACAATGCTTGTCCTTGCAGTGGTTGCCCACCAAAAACAGCAGAAGACAAAAAGAAAGGGTCAGACTAAAACTCCTAGAGTTCCTCTTCTGCCATCCACTTGTTTGCCACCATTCGTTTTCTACCCTTGTTAAGCAACTTGCTTTCTGGTTACACGGGAATCTGCAGAACTTTGACATTTGGGGACATAGCTAATGTGTGAGGAAGGACAAGGTTGACTTGTCCAGGTATTTCTGAAGACCAAAAAGGCAGCAGAAATCCCCTGCAACAAAAAAAAAGTTTGGTTTTGTCATCAACTAAATGAAATCTTTTGGACACTCAAGGAATCAAGGCAAATAAGACTGGGAAGAACACCAGAAAGAAAAGAAAGTGGGCATTAATGACATGCAAGAAAGGGTCTCTCCGAAGTATTTCAAGAGGTAAAGGTTTTTCTTCATCACACATGACAGCAATTATTTTCTCTAAGAGGCTGGGGGTGCAGGTCTTGAAAAAAAATAATTAGATCCTGAACATCTGAAAAGATCCCCATGGAAGTCAGAGTGGGTGAGAATGTCCCTGCCAGTAGAAAACCAGAAACTAAGAGCTAAATGGATTTCTTCTCCAGAGGAAAGACTACCACCTCCACAGTTAGGCAGAAGCTGGGCAGGGATTTTAAAGTGCTAAATTCTGGAGCTGAGTGCCTAATGCAGCACTTTCATGCTCAAATCTCTTCAAAGTTCTAGATATTTAGGGCAGAACGACTCCATGTACTTCCAGGTTACAGTTAAAGCCCACAGAGATCACAGGATGTGTCCATCAGTCACTTTTAAATAAATACAGGGATGAACTTTTATCAGCACAAATCCTGTTAGGAATGCCATAGAGACAGACTCACTCTATCTACTGTCTCCCTCAAACTGCCTGTGGCTTGGTTCAACATGGGAAACAGATCACATCTATCTGTAATTATCTGTAGCTGTGTTAAAAGCATGGTTCTCACCTGGCTAAGCACAAAGCAATGATAATTCAGGGGGAAAAACAGGAAAAAAATGTTTTCACTGGTCACCACATGAAACAATTTCTTTATCTTGAATAAATGTTGCAAAATATGTCTGTGAGGAGACCCAGAATCCTTTTGGAATTAGACAGACATTCCAAGATGTTTATACAACACTCCTCACTGTCTTGAGGTAAGAGACTTAAAGCAAAAACTAATGCTTTTCATATGATGAATACAAAAAACCCCACATGGCTGGAAGGAATAAAAACAGTGCCAGTGTCATTGGTCACCAGCTTGCCTGCTGTTAAGGAAGACACATTCACGCATTTTGTGCTGCACTTTACATCTCCCTGGGATATCAGAGTATTTCACTCCCTGGGGCAGCTAGGATTTCAAGGTTTTACATCAGTATTTTCAGATCTTATATTTCTTAGCTGCTCTTTCACCAAAACCAACACGCTTTTCATAACCCACAGCAGTTCAGCTAACAAATTCTTCACGTAAGTAACTGCTGACAGGTTTCCCTGAGGAGCCAGGGAAGAAAACAGAGGTAAGTGGAAAATGGGCTTGAGGTATGGACAAATATGCTAAAGACTAGTGAGAAAAAGCCAGCAAAACACTAGCTTGTGGCCTTCATTTCTGACATGGAGAATAAACAGTGTTCAATTAATGCCCTAATACCTCAGCAAACCAAAGTTCTTCCTCATAAGTCAATATGGCAGGTTTTACACAGACTGTCAGTCTACAGGACAAAGTGCCACTCGTTTTAGACAAAAATCCACTACTTTTCAACTTCACAAGCAGCACATGCTTAACCCTAAGTGGTTACACTGGGAGTGGAAGGGCTAAAATGAAAGGATTTTAGCAAGAAATAGGGACACAAGCAGAAGCTTGGAAAGGAAGAGCAGTCATGGTGAAAAGTAACAGTGAAGCCTGAGATGAGCTGGGTGTCAGGGTAGACTCTGAACTCGAGTCCCCTGACTCATATTCCCCAAAAAATGCCTGCTTTGGAATTGCCCTGCATTGACTGCAAAGACCACATAATCATCCTCTAAATTACCCCGGGTTAGTTCGGAGCTTTATGTGAAAGCACAGCCTTTGTGCATTTGTGTCCCTCTCTGCCACAATGGAAACCTATTTGTTGATGGCAATCCACTTGGACAGAGGTCTTCAAGGTTACTGCACCCCTCAAATTTCATGAAAGGTAGACAATCTGGTAGAGGAAAAGATGTTATGGCCAACAGAGAGGGTAAGACATCAGTGTGATTTCAGTGCTTATTAATCATCAAGAAACCTTCATGGGAAAGACTCATTTTGAGTGCTCTAATTGCACAAAAAGCATTTTCCAAACTTTGCTGTTATTAGACATGAGAAACTCCACATCTTATTCTCAATTTTTATGCTGCTATGAATCCTCCAGAGCTTCCTCTTAGTTATAAACTCAGTTAAAGTTCTTCCCATGACCAAAATATTCTCTCTCCCCACCTCATACCCACTTTGTGAATTCTCTAATGTCTTATGAAGTTCTACCTCGCTGCTGCAGCTTCAGAATAATTTAGTTAAAAAGCCAATCAACCATGAGACACAAAGCCATAGGAAACAAGTTTTCATTAGTTCTGCTAGTCACAAAAGTACTTGTTTATTATTACAGAAGCAGCTGGAATATATTTGGTTTCTGCACAATGTCTCTCAAATTTTGCTCTCAAAACCAAGAACAGCTGGGATATGAGATTACTGACAGTTGCTTGTAACATTATTAAAGAAAGGATAACATCACAAGATAAAGCCCCAATCTGTCGAGGAAGAACACACGAGGGTAAGGCAAGAAATCTGCCAAAAAGCAGGCTGTATTTTTGCAATCTATTTATTTTTTCTAGATTGCCAGTATAGACATGTTAATGAAAGCAGGCAGGTAATGAGAGCCAGGGGCAGGCTGTCAACAACAGAAAAATCCAGAGGAATCTTAACAGCAGAGCAAGGAAAAAGCTGTGAGAAGAGTTCCAAGTTATCACTGACATCTTAAAAGTGAACTCCCTTTAACCTGGCTCTCCACAACATGGGTGTTAAATGGTTGGGCTTTGCAGGCAAGACTCCTTGTCTATATTCTCCTATCCCTGTCTGGAGCAGTCTGTTCTACAGTATAGCATAATACAATGAGATAAGAGCTTTCTAACCCCCCTTCCATAAGCCTGGTGCATCAGCAATTTAACCAGGGCAGAGGGCAAGCAGTAGCAAAAATTTTATCACCAGACAGTCAAAAATTGGCTCTGCAAGAACAAGCAGAGTGAATACAGAAAATAGCTCATCAAGGGCCAGAGAGCCTACACAACTGAATAGTCTCTTCAGAGAGGAGGAGGATCCACCGTGAAGCAACCAGTCAGGACTTGCTTAATGCCCTGCTCCAACACAATCATGAACAAGTCATCCCAGCACAGCCTTGCATTAGATACAAACTTGTAACTCCCTCTCTATTCACCTAAATGAAGGCATTGAGTACTTCAGAGTTTCTCTCCATATTCAGATCCTCATCTGTGAAAGGGTCAGGTAGTAAGGACAGACTGCAGAAAGGACCAAGACATTCAGACTGAGAGCAGATGGCTGGGGCTCACTGTACACTTGGGACTCCAATGTTTGGTGGATGGGCTTCTCTAGCTACAAAGGCACAAAGTAAACAGTGGGAGAACCTCTGGAGCAGATAAACTAAGAAAAGCAAGAGACATCCCTTTATGCTGATGTATATAAACAACCTTGCAAGGAAAGATGTAACTTTGCTGTTTCACTAGTGAAGATGTCTGAGAAATTAACATCTGCCACATTCCATCTTCAGGGAGATGACGCTTCTAGCAGTAAAACCTAGACATGGAAGAGACACGTGATTATTACAGCTAAGATTTTTTTTTTCCCAGGGATTTAAAGGTATGACAACCTGAGGTGGCTGCAAAAGGCTAACTCAGAAAAGCAAAGTCTAAAGGGAACTACTGAACAGTGATGGAATCTGTCAGGTAAATATCATTGCTGTCCTGTACAGTAATAACCAACATGATCTAAATATCCTGAGGACAAACTAGCTGCTACTCAGCCAAACCTGAACATCAGCAAGGACACCCCTAGCAAGGAAGTCACAGAACCACAGAATATCTCAAGTTGGGAGGGACCCATAAGTATCATTAAGTCTAACGCCCCACTCCACACAGGACTACCTAAAACTAAATCATATGACTAAGAGCATTGTGCTTGAACTCTGAAAGGCTTGATGCCATGACCACTTCCCTGAGGAGTGTTTTCCAGTGGCCAACCACCCTCTCAGTGAAGAGCCTTTTCCCAGTGTCCAATCTGAACTTCACCTGATTCAGCTTTCTCCATTTCCTCATGTCCTATCACAGGTCACCAGAGAGATCAGCACCTCCCCCTGTGCTGTGCCCTTCGAGGAAGTTAAACACTGTAATAAGATCCCTCCTCAGCTTTCTCTTCTCTGAACTGAAGAAGTCAAGTGACCTCAGAAGTTTTGTCCTCAAGGCCTTTCACCAGTTTGTCCACCCTCCTCTGGATATGGTCTAATAGTCTGGTGTCCTCCTTACACTGAGGTGCCCAAAACTGTACACAGTCCTCAAGCTAGGGATGTACCAGTGCAGTGTAGAGTGGGACAGTCACTGCCCTTGACCAGCTAGCCATGCTGGCCTTGATGCACCCCAGGATACAGTTGGCCCTTTTGGCTTCTTGGCACAGTTGAGTCACATTCAACTTGCCACCAACACAAACCCCTAGATCTCTCTGCGGGGCTGCTCTCCAGCCTCTCATCCCCCAATTTGTGTGCAAGCAGGATTACTCCATCCCAGGCTGAGAATCCAGACCTTGCTTTTGTTAAATTTTATATGGTTGGTGATTGCCCAGCTCTCTAACCTGTGCAGACCTCTCTGTAAGGCCTCTTTATGCTCAAGGTAGTCCACAACTCCTCCTATTCTAGTATCAACAGCAAACTTGTATATTCAATTCCTGTGTCTGGATAATTTATAAAAACATTGAAGAACAATGGCCCTAAAACTGAACCCTGAGGTACCTCCACTGGTGACCAGCTGCCAGCCTGACACCACCATCACAGTGAGATGGCTCCTCCAGCTCTAGGCCCCATTGAAAACAGCTTTCAGAAATCACCTTCACTTGTTTCATCTCATGGTCAAGCTGTATTTCTGTCCCTTGCTCCTGAATCTTAACCTCTGACAGCAAAGACTCAGTTTGCATTCATTGGGCAAGTCAGCTGTGCCCAGCTTCACCTGTCTACAAAATCAGGAGGCAGGCAGAGAGCTCCTCAGGACAGCTCCCACCATAGAGGGGATGGGGAGAGGAGGGATCAAAGAGCAAAGAAAGTGGCATCAGTGGGCAGTGGAGTATTACAGCTGAGCCCACACGGAGGGAAGCTTTCCATGGCTTCCTGGAGCTTCACCTTCACTCGCCAGACATAAAAAATAGGCAGAAATACCAATGTTTGTTGTTTGGTGGGATTTGGGAAAGTTAAGAAAAGTGAGGCCACCACATTACATCTTGATAGAATTGCTTGAACCTAAAAAACAGCCTAAGAAAAACGTTTATTCTCATTACAGCTGGGAAGTACATCTTCATCCAACACAGAAGCTAATAGCCACAGTGGTTAAGTAGGAGGTCTGTGCTTCATGCTGTTTTCTTCTCTGAACAACAACAGTGCTGTTTTTCTCTGCCAAAATAGTAGACTAATGAATGATTTTTACAAGACTATAAAAAAAAAACAAGCAGTAGGGAAAGGCCTTGGACAATAAACATCTAAAACTCCACTAAAAACCTGGACAGCCTTATGTTTAAAGAGTCCCAACACCCGATACATACAAATGAACTTTCTATTCCTGTATCACATGTGACAGTGGAAGCTGTTGCTTCCCTTTACAAGTGAGAAATTAAACACTGACTTATTCCTAGAGGGACTGGTGAGCTCATACCTGAAGTGCATTTTGCTGCAGGGCAGTCTAGCAGGACTACGAACAATAGAGGAAAAATAAAGTCATCACTTTGAAAAAATTCTACTGATCTTACAACAGCATTATGGAATAACTCAGCAAGCCTGGGGACAGTGGACAGAATGAGGCAGACTTGAAAAGAGAAGGGACAGCAGTTGGAACTGGGAGCAGGTAAAACTTACAGATCCAGGTTTTTGGACTTTTGCAGAACAGCAGCACTGGTTTTGCACAGAACTTCAAGAATCTCCTGCTCAGTCTTCCACAATCTACAGAAAAATGGATTGGCCAAATATTCCTACTGCTGTGTCATTCCTTCCACTACTAGTGACAGCCCTTGTCTCACCAGGAGTTCGAGCATCAGAAATTAAGACTAGAAGTCTCTCTCATGCATTCAGCTCACCTTAAGACAAGAAAGGGATTTTGAACAGTTAAGTAGGGATTCCTTTTACTGTCAATAAAGCATATACCCTCCATTTGGGCAATAATAAATACCTTCTGGTTATGACTACCTGAACTGCTTTTGTATCTTTTCCTTACTGAACAGGAAACATGATACCTATATAGCCTCTCTAATAGAGTTAAAGGATAAGTGCAAGAGATCTGCTTGACAGAGTTTGCAGGTAATATGAGCATCAGGAACCCTGTGGGCCAAAGCATCGGGTCTTGACGATAACTGAGTGGCCTAAAGTCACCAAAGCCTCGTGGCTGCAGGCTGGGCAGTAACTGCTGGCCTGGGCTGCCTCCCTCACTGTCAGGCAAGCTGCCTCATCCACAGCTCCCACAGCTTCCAGATCTAAGTTATACAGAGAAAAGGGAAGTTGCCAAATAAAAACAAACAGTCTGTCAAACTGTGTTGTCTTTGGTTCAGTTCAGTGTTTTTTCCACCTTCTCCTCCTTCCCCTGCTTCAAAGACCAACAAGATTGCAGTTAAATTCTATGTCTTTCAGACAAAGAGGAAACCTAATTGCAGTCTTCAGGAGACTGAATTTCTACTGAATGAGATAATGAAGCATAACCTATTGCATTTCAGTTCCAGGGCTCAGAAGGCAATTTGCTAAGAAGCAGAGGTGTGCAGCAATCTCTTCAGCAGAGTGATTCACTGAAACACAACAACTGGCAGAGATTATCAGCTCCAGATAGAGTTTCAAAGGTGACAGTGAGAGAAGCTTGTAAAAGGCTCCAGCTCAAGTAAATTGGGAAAGGCATATCACCCCTGACTAGCTAATTAATAAAAATTATTACTAGAATTACCAATACACATATATAGGACCTTCACTATGAACACTGAAGCAAAAATATTTACTGTTAATATAAAACCACTGAATTAGCTGTGCAGTCTCTAAGTACCCCCCTGCTGTCAGCAGTGCCTGGATTCCACAAAGCAAGATGCTGCTCTGGACAGAAATGTATAACTCCAACCCCGAATAAATGGATTCTTAAAATGCTTCCTGAATCACTACACAATAACCAGTGCTATATCACAGGAAGCCTCATTTTCTACTGCTAGAAAAGACCAGCTGAACAGCTTTATTTTTCAATATATTTTTGGAATGTGCTTCTATGAGCTTAAATGATGGAGTTGAGTCATAAGCTCTGGGATTCATCTATTCAGCCCATGCTCAGGTATCCGGAATGCAAAAGGCTGGGAAGGAGAGATAGGAGCTTTTGGTTCTTTACCAAAATATCAGTATGTCCTAGATTCCACCAAGTATTTTCCTTCTCCAGAAGGAATTTACAGAATAACTTAAGCAAACAATAGAGACACCTTTATCTTATGCATTGCTGCTCAAACTGCTGCACCTGACATACTGGAAAATCTAAACTGAGCTCTGCAAAGATATCTGATCCCCCACAGGAAAGCCATTCTTTAATCACTAGTGAAGCAAATACAGTTGCTTGTTCAGAGTCAACTCCAAGTTGTCAGAATTCAGTGGCTCTATCACTCAGGATCACATGCTCACTTAAATATCAAAAGAGCCAAACCTTTGGGAAAAAACCAAGAGTAGAACCAGCACTGACAAACTTCTACAAGCCTGTAAAGAACCAGTCAAACTACCACCTAAATGAGCTGGCTGTAACTTCAAGAATGCCCACCACATTTAGGTTCATCTGGCACACCCCCTCCTGCCCCTCCAAAAAATGTTCTTTGGCTGAAAGTGAAGTGGACTACAGTGAAAAGAATTCACATTCTTCAATACAGTTGCAGATCGTGCTGGGTCACATACCCCTCTCTTAAAACAGCAGAGTGGGAAGAGGAGCAGAAAGGAACATCTGACTACATTTTCTGTCCTTCTCTCTACTGATTTTTTTCAAACGGTTGTACAAGACAGACTTTGACAGAGTAAAGTCTCAGCCAGGAACTCAGACTGACATGAACTGGAGATTTAAACTAAGGAAGAAGTTGTACAGCCTTGGTTTCAGTGGTGAGGCCTCAACCATAAGGTCCATCATCCAGTGGGGACACTTATAAAATAGAATCTCAGTGAATGTCAGGAAGAAAAAGCTTGGGATTCATAGCAAAAGCCAATTAAACAGTTCCCATCTTGACTCTGAGCATCTGAGATTGCAGCCAGAGAACAGTGTGCAACCATATACCCTTTGTAAGAGTCAATCAGAAGGTCGGTATTGTCTCAACATTGTCATCAGTAACTACACCCCAAAATCTGGACTAACATCTTGACACGAGTTTGTAGTGGCTTGCTGAACTGGCTATTATCAGATGCAGAAACCATGGAGAACAGACTGAGGTACAAACAGTGTCAGTACCTGGTACTGATCTATTCTACTGGAGCAGCAAAGCAAAGAACTGCTGTCAAGGAAGATGGATCACGCTTGCTGTGCCAACACCGATGAAGATAATACAAAAACACACCTCCTGTTAAGAAGCTACCTGCCTCCAAAGCTGGCCATGCCTCAGACACTCCTCTCTGGACATGCGTGGAAGCCTCACTCCAGACAGGTGCAGACTGGCACATTTCCTCGGGACAGAGGTGGAGTGGAGGTGGGTTCAAGGCAGAGCAAGGTGTGCTACCCAGAATAAAAGATGGTTCCTTAGTAACCTAATTTTGAAGATCTTCCCCACCAAGAGATCATGACGATCGAAGAAGCAGTGGAACACCTTCTGGATTCGGGACCGTAGGGACGCCTTTGGACCCGTGGTGGTAGCTATTATCCTCCTTCCCCCCTTTTTACCTCATCTTTCCTATTTTTCTTTCTTTCTATCGCATGCTGCTTTAGGGGCAAGACCAATAAAGTCACGGTGTGTTGATAACATAACTCCCTGGGCTTGTTGCCGTTTCATTTTTTGCACTTCGGGATCACAGCTGAAACGAACCATCACGCGTCCACCGAGGACTGGACCGTGGCACCCTTAAGACAAAATACATGAAGCAAAATATTCAATTACTCTAACCTCATGGTTCTAAAAGGAAAGAGGACTTGAATGAAACACTCCAATATATTGGTAACTGTGGATTAAAAAGTACAGAAGTTCACAGCTCATTCCTAACCAATTAAACAGCTAAATCAAGACCTTAAACCAAGAACTACATATCTCAATACCCCTGGGTTCTAGCAAGTTTCTGTTGTAGATCTGGGCTGCTTTAGCTGCACAGACTTAGTACAGAGCAGCTACACAGAGCAAAAGATGGATAAAGATCACACAGGTCTGCCAGAGCAAGCTCCCAAGCAATTCAGTTCCTCTGCTCTTTTCAGACAGTGCTGTTTTCAAGACAGAATAGAGTATCTGGACAGCATTATTTTATGTCACAAAGTGTTGGAGGGTTTTTTAACAACTTAGAAAAACAGAACTTACTGTCAGTAACACTTAGCACACTACTAGGGGGACCTAACATCACAGGCTGTGCAATGCCATGTGCTTGCAGAAACATCTGTGGAGGATAGAGATGTGCCAAATTCCAGTGTCATGGGTGAAAAGTGACATGAAGAGGCATTTAGAGTGTGTATCTTTGCACCCATGCCTCATGCACAAACAAACAGTGCAAATACTTAATGTGCTGCTGCCTTGGCACAAAAGCCTACCTTCGCCCTGCAAGTGGCCTTGGGCCAAAGTCAGCTTTCAAATGCCCTTCAGCATTGGCACAGGCAAGCTTCCACTGAAATCAATGGGAATTTCCTTGCTGAGCTAATAAGAGGAGACCCTGGCCAACACCAGTCCCATCTGCACTGAGTATAATCCATCATTCTAACAAAGTAGAAAATCCATTCATCCACAAATGAATATTCAGCACAGCTATACACGATACTGACTCCAGTAGCATTATCAGCTATATAACAGCCATAAGCAAAGAATACAGCATTCTTGCAGGTCTGTACTGAATCAGAACAAGCAAATGGCACATTATTTATGACCAATCTCTGAGCCACCCACCACCTTAACAGACGTTTCTAAGTTTCATCATTTCTCAGAGATGCCAGCTATTGTTTATCTGTCACCCCCATCTGCTAAAGTACAAGTCTGCTTCCCCCAGCGTTGACTGAGAATGTTGGAACTTCTAATATCCCTTCTCAGAGCCTATTTTCTAATAGGATGGCTCACTCCCCAGCATAATGATTTTACAGGGAACTACAGCATTATATAAACTGTCAGGTCCTTTAAGATACACTAAAGAATTTCTCCATTCACAGACGGTCAAAAATCTTAAATTCTTGATTACTGAGAGTATTTGCAATAGACAGAAGACTGGAGTATGTTTGCTGTGTTCCATGTATTCTCTTCCTAGGCATCCTCTTTAGAGGACAGTCAGAGATAGACTGCAGGGCAAATGAAAAATAAGACCTGAATAGAAGTATTTATGTTCCGCAGTGGATCCGAGATGAAAGGCAACAAGTATATGTTCACTTAGATTACTAGTCTTCTGCAAAGGCCAGGTGAACCCTCTATTTTACCCTGCCAATCTGTTCATTGATGCTATGTTCTCAAAGTAATCAAGACAGAATTGTCACATATTAATATAAACCTAAATGATAATTTAAAATTACACAAGGCAAGCACCAGAAAAATAGCATTAAAGCTGTAAACTTGCCCAAACCAATTACTTCCTTCTCCTTCCAATGAAATTAATGTAACAGTTCATCAGTAGTATTCAGGAAAAAAAATATATCAGCATCATTACTCCCTTTCTCCATTTTCAAATTTTCTTTACCTAAACAGGTAATGGAAAGAAAGTCAAATGTGTCCAAAGATCTCTAGGAAATCTCTATAAGAGATGCTATGCAATACTTGTCACCATTTCACAGCCAATAACTGGTTCAGCAGGAAATTCTCAGTCAATGCAACATCATCATTATTTCATTCTGGCTGAGTTCCCTTCACTGTCCTTATCTCCAGCTGCTGAACCTGCCTCACCTTTCCAGAATCTGTTTATATCAAAGGCCAGCAAGGTAGCAGGGATTGTCAGCTCCCACCTGAGTGGGACACAGCTCTGCAGAGCAAGAGGACATATTTCAGCAATATGAAAGGAAAAGAGCTTTCTTCCAGAAGAAAAAGCAACAAGAAAGCCTTCATACTAATGGGTAAAGCAAAGCAAGGAATAGTTGCTTATAAGAGGGACTGATAGACCCCAGGGAATTCTTCTGCTAACAGCACTGCAAGGAAGCTTTAAGACAGTGAGTGTGCTGACCCCAAGGCAGCAGAGAACATACATGCTTCTTGTGCTATGTTAGGAGCACCCTTAGTGGACACTCCCACCTGATGGTTATGGATGGCTTATTCCCATACAAGGAACACTCCTATGGGAAGAACAGCAAGTCAGACCCTCTCAGGGGATGCACCCAAAAAATCCCCTCATGGGACTTTTCTAAATCAGAACAAAGAGCACATATACCTAATGGACACTGTGTTAGCAAGTAAAGACTCTGTACTAGCCAGCAAGACTGTCCTCTCAATCACCCATCTGCAAACCATGCTTTGTCCCACTCAAGACTGTGGAGGAGACAGACCCAGATCCTGGGCAGTAAGTAGTAACAGGCAGATGCGGGGTGGGCAAAACAGTGCTTTGTTAATGCAAGAGTCTCTGATGAACTCAAAACCACCAAAAGAAACTGCTCCTGACAGCTTTATTATATGGCACGGACCAGGAACACCACTCTGCATCTGTGCACAACCTCTCTTACCTTGCAGATCTGACACCATTGGCAGCAGCAGCTCAGCTCTCTTCCAGCACAATGCCATTCCATTACTCTACATCTGAGCTGGGTATTCAACAACATTTAAAATGCTTTTAGATCCAACACACACATGATACCCGGATGCTCTATCAGGAAACAGTTTTGAAGTATGTTTTCAATTTAATTTATTTTTTTCCTATTTAAACCAAACAGCAGTGGTTTAATATTGAAATTCAAAAGCAGGCAGTTTACCTCCCCAGAAGAAAGGTAAAAAAGACCTCACTAAGGACATCATTCCTTCAGGAATAATTCGATATATGTACTAATATTTTTCCCTCTCCTTCTCTATTGTCCAACAAATGGGCTGCCCAATTTTAGGAGGAGTTATTGTTACATTGATTTTGCATTCCTTTGTGTATGTCTTCATAGGCCATAGTCTTAATAACTGTAACAAAAATAAGCAGATGATCCACCTATTCCACTTGTATTCTACTAAAATCCATCAGAATTTGTGAGCTGTAATTGGCTACAAAAACATGGGGAGAAAACAACGTTATGCAATGTTAATTTTTCTTGTCCTAGAACACAGCATTGCAAGGAAGCAAACAATTCTAGGTAAATACCTTCTGCATTAACAAGAAGGATTCACTACCTTATTACTAACAATCCCAAAGCATAATTTGTGTTCATGTTTGCATGTCTGCCAGGAATATTCAGTCATTCTTTAATAACAGTCAGTCAGCTGCTCCTGCTTCTCTCCCTAATTATGAAAAATGTGGTCTTTCTAAATTTGAATTATAATAAAAGCACCGCCCAGGGCTGTTGGAGTTCCTCTCTTTCTGCACATGAATTGTCCTTGAGCAAATGCAAGGCAGCTAATGCATCAGCTGGTGAAAAAGCTTCATGGGTAAGTACCTAGAGAACACATCTGCATGTGCCCTTGAGGCACAGCACAACATCACATTGCACGGGCAAGCTGTGTTTGCAGTCTTCATTAATGAGGCAGTGCAGTGCACCTCAGTACATATTCTGCCCTAGTCACTTCTCCTTAATATCCACAGGAAACACTCGCTACTGATACTCTAACATTTCAGATATTCTACTAATATTTCACATGTTCTAAAGCATTTAACTTTTCCATACACATTGCAGTGCATTAGGGGAACATCCAAAGACTGCAGTCAGCCTTATCACTGCCTGCTGCTGGAAAAACTCACTTTACACTAAGTGACTTTGTACTAAGTACAGACAGCTTCACACTGCTGCTGCTTTGCATGATGCAGAGCTTCACTTTTGGCATTTATCTATACCACCACTTACCACAGCACTGGTCTGAAACATTGAGGAGTTTACATCCATGACTGAACATCATGGTCTTTTCTCCATCAAAAACTAAAACTAAGTTTTACACACATTTACTTCAAGGAGACTAGATTTACTATAAATTCAAGCTAACTACACTTCACAGCACTTTCATCTAGTGAATCTGAAGGCTTTTCAAGTCTTTGGCCTGATACAGAAGTCATCTGCTTAAAGAACCACTACTGCCACAAAGGACAGTTCAAAGCAGTGTACATCCAGCAGGTCATCACAGCCACCAGTGAAATGCAGCTGTACTGGGAAAGAGAAGACATAGAAGGGACAGAGACAGGCATGGCATGCAATTGCCAACACAAAAAAGGAAGAACATTGTATTTGTATTTAATTGCACAGAGGAGTAATTTCACTATACACAAAGGATGAAGTATCTGTTCTCATAAGACCTAGGGTGCTGGTTTAATAAGCCACAAGTGGACAAAACTTTTTTCCACACTGCTGTTCCATCATCCCGTGCTGCCTTGCACAGTGGTAGGAAATGTATTCCAGGGGAAAGCTCCTCCCAAACCGATGTGCCAGAGCACGGAAAAATATCCAGGGGATGTCCACTTGATGCAACATAGGTTCAAGAGGGCCAAAACATATACAATCACATTCATGCACTGCTGAATCCAAGTTGCATAGATTTTTCAAAAAAAAATTTGTTCAGCCTCTGGCCAGAGTTGTTAGGACAGCTTCAGCATTGTACCTGCCTCAGCCACATGACTTCCAGTTGACACAAAGCCCAGAGGAGCTCCCATCCACCACAGGTTTCTCCCTCACAGTACATTTATCAGCACAGTTTGCACATCACAAAAACAATTTCAAAGTTCATGTTGCTTTAACTCCACCTCATGTTTCAGTGGCCCAGCAGATACACCCTGCTAAATTGGAGAGGTGAGTCTTATCTCCCTCTGCCTCATTCCTTCCAACAAGGATTATTTTCTCTGCAACACGGCTTTGATATTCACCCCTGGCAGCCGCATGGAGCTGCTCACTACACCTGCAGAAAATTTTCCAGGCAGAGTAACAGGAAGAACATGTCATTTAGTGCCAATACTGTCATCTAAGGAAAAAGGGGAACCTGAAGAGCCACCCTCCTCTGCAAAAAGATGCTTTCAGTACTTTTTCTACAGGGGCTCAAATACAAGTGCTCAAGTGGGATGACCATTCTTTTGACAAATCACAGCCTAGGACAATATAGCTCAGGTACTCAGAGATCTGGATTTTTGCTTGTGTTTGATTTTGGCTCATTTCTTAGATGGGTTCATGCTCCCAGAAGCAGGTAATTTCACAAGCCCTTCTACCAGACAGTAAGCAAATACATTATGGTTCTGCATGAAGGAACTGAAATATATACTGAAAATTGATGCCTGCGTAATTCTAAGGGCAAGAACTTCAGTAAGTAATTTTACTTCAATATCTTATATATTTATGCTATCACTGGGTACCAATAAAAAGCTTAACAACATTCAGTTTGAATACAGCTCTGCCACGGCTATGTATATTTGACAAAAAGTATATTATTAAAGCAGTTTTGATCTACTCACTGCATGGCCTGTCCCTATTTTCTATTCAGAGAACAAGGACTGAAGTCATAATCATAGGTAATTATGGTCAACAGATTTGAAAATACAACCAAACGTGGGATACCAGGCAAGAAGCCTGTGGCTGGCACAGAAAAGCAGTACTTCTGAAAAGCCACTAGCTTCTCCCCTTTCTGGTCTATATTGAAAGGGTAGCCAGTCCCCATGTACGTGTATCAAAACAGGGAACACAAAGCTCAGTTTCCCTGTCTGGGGTTATATATAAGCAGCTGAGGTAATTTTTTCCAGATAGCATTTGCTTCATGTATCTTTTATTTCAAATCATATTCAAAAAGCTTTGTCTTCAGCTTCAGAGACACTAAACAAGCAGCACAAGATTACATAGATGGCTTATGCAGTTCACAAGCAACTGTGTACCTGTCAGCCATCACTCAGAGCGGGTGTTAGTTTAGATGCAGTAGTGAAAATCTCAGTGAAGGCAGAAAGAATGGAAAGCAATCCCTGCAGTCACATATTGCCTGAAAACCAAGGTGCCAGTCAGACCTAAGGAGAGAGACAACATCATCATGAAAGGTGTTCCAATTTGTATATTCACAGCCTTCAAAATTAAGCCCAAAATATCACACCAGCAGTGCTGCTAACCAGGAAATCTAAGGTTTGCATTGGTTTCTTTGGGTTCTGGGGGATTTAGCTTGTTGTTTTGGTTTGGTTTTGAGTCTGAATTTAAGCAAGGCCTGGAAATTTCTGATGGGTTTTACTGTGATTAATTGAAGAATGATAGAAAAAAATCTCATTGCTTCACTGCAACTGATACAAGAACCATAGCACACTACTGGCTTACAACCCAGTTTTGCACAATAACATAATATCTGGAATGCACCTGACTTATCCCAGAGGATAATGCACAGAACTCATCCACAGAACAGCTGAAATAAAAATTTCTGTAAATAAAAAATATTAGCAGGTCAATATTTTTTTAGAAGCTTTGGTTTAAAATACAGCATTTTCTTTAAAATGACACATTGCAACCATCTTTCACATTCTTCTAAAGGAAAACAACTGCTGCCACCTCGTAAGTCTTGCACATAAGCCCTTCCAATCTCCCTGTTTGGCATCCTCTGAACACCACACAGTTTTAAATATCTCATCACCTGTGAAATACAGGTGGCAAAAGAGGGTTGATTGAGAACAGAGATTGAACTGTAACTCTGAATGGTTTCTCCTGCGAAGGAGAGAAAAGAACAAATTGCAGCAGAGTTCACATGAGTGAAGCTATAATTGCAAAATGCAATCTCTTTCCATGGATGAGAACAAACTTTCCCTATCAATATTTATAAGCTTGGTATTTCAGAATCTCATTAGAACATGTCTGATAATCTCACAGGTTGTGTAGAAAATAAAAAATAACGGCATATTTGCCACTGCTTCTGACAAATGCCAGCTTCTTTTTAAGCAAACACCATCCTGCATCCACCACCCTGTGCTCACTGAATGCTCCATCTGATGTTCTGCTTTAGGGAGTGTTTGTTGCTGTGTGTAGCAGAGCGTGTCACAATAAAGTTTATGCTTGGAAAAAGTCACGCCTGCCTAACATATGTTGTTCTCCAACCTAGCAGAAATAAATATTTTAGTTACTTCCCCTCTTCTGCCGTCAGACTGATGTTTTTCTTCTGCTTCTAGCCACAGCCTTTTCCTATGGGCCTCTTTCCCATTTACACAATTTGATAAAATAAATAGATAACTTCCAAATAACTTTGCTTTGGATTAAGAGCTTGGTTAGCATTTCCTCCCCTTCAGTGCAAGATCTCCAAAGCCACCAAGGAGACATTAAAATAAAATAAAGACAGTTGAAACAAGCATCCAAATGTTTGTGCAACTGGAAAAATAAAAAATAAATAATCCTTCAAATCTGTAGTAGCTTCAGAGGCAGAAAACAGACCCATACATGGGAAGCGTACACAGCATATGCATGCTTTTGCACATACAAATCAACAGTGCAGGATCAAAACACCCTGCCTTACATATTTGCATTAATGCAAGTGCAAATATAAAAATCCAATAACACACACAAGCAATTGGTCTTTACCCCCTATTATTCTCTTTATAACAAAACCGTATTTGAAGCTAATTTCGAGCCATAAAAGCAGCAGCCACTAGATTAAAGACACTAAAATTCTGAAAACCCTGCATTGTTAAGGTAGATATAATCAACAGCACCCAATTATGCATATCTGTAGGTCATCTCTCTTCCTCGAGCAGATCAGAATGAAAGCAAGGGTTGCACATCATTCAACATGAGGATATGGCCCATATTGAATGGTGTTAAAACCCGGGCAGGAATCATGATGAAAATGAGGGAGTTCTTACAACAATTTCCCTGTTGAACTCTTCCACTGTTAAAACATAAATTTCAACACAGCTTCATATTTTCAAGTTCATTCTAAAACCAGATCCCAGCTATGCTGAACACCAGTAGCTTCCACTTGGATCTCCAGGATTACTCAACATAAGACATACTCTTTTCCAACTTTAAATAACAAATATATTTTTTTACTCCTACATTATAAATATTAATATTCTTCTGGTATCTCAGTGTCCTGAACAAATGTGAACAAAAGAAACAACAGCCTATGTAAAGGCCAAGCATGATGTATCCCCTCCTCCTTGCAGGCGCATTCCCAAGCTGGGAACAGGCAGGAAATACTGAGCATCCCAAGGCCAAGAGCTCTGTTCTTGTTCAGTGCCACAAAAACAACATCTCTACAGCAAAAGTGTTTCTCCTTCCAAGAAAAAAAAAAAGATCCTGAAAATTCCATTTGTATTTCAGTCTTTATAGAAGCCTCTTTAAGATCTCGAGAATTTTCAACTTTTTTCAAATCAGTTTCTGCACTAAGTGAGAAAACTACAATACCTTTGTGTTTCTTGCCCATAGGCAGCAAGACTAAAGGTTAAATAGGTTCACAAATAAACTGCAGGAGGTAACAACCCCACTTTAAAATAACTTGCCCCATAACAAGACAGCTTTGTGGAGGACACTGTGTAGCTACCCAGGCTGAGCAGGACAGAAATGCTACAAAGGACAACTGGCTACTTACAGCAAGAGCTCCTGTGAAAGACCAGGGGCAAAAGTCTGAGTGCCAGTCAGATGCATCACTGGGTGGATGGTCATTGTTTCTCTGTGTTGCTTAAAGTTTAGGTAAGTACCCTGGTGTGAAGTGAAAATAGCATTAGTATTTAGTGATAAAAGTAAAACCTAAAACCTGTATGGCTTATAGAAATGTTAAATTCATAGAGAAACACTCCCAGAATAAAACCTCAACCTGGGTATCACCACTGTTCATGACTTTATACGACACAGGTATTTTTGTCTACTGTTTAATGCCCTTCTGGGAGTGCAAGGGGAGGATGGGCTGCAGGGAGCTAACACAAGGGGCAGGCTGTATCAGCCCAGGAACTATTAGGAGTGTGAATTAGGCCATGTCCCATCCCTGCTAAGGCCACCCATCTTCAAGTTGCCACATGATTAAAATGGCACAAAAAAATAGGGACTAGCTGGAGATATTTAGTACATTTCTGATGACATCTTGGTGCAAATTAAAGTGCCAGCTGCTGAGGATCTCTGCATAAAGACTACCACAACCACCAGCCAGTGGTAGCCCACCTGTGATAGTTGTCAGGGCTGTCACAGAAATAAGTTACAATATTTATCTTCCCCACAGGGGTGTTGTGAGGATTAATTACAGCTAATGTTTGTACAACACTGAACATGCATACTGCAATGTAAGGGCAAAGTGTTGCCATTTCTGTGTCATATTGAGGGAGTTTGATTCCCCGTGGTGGGGCCCATTTTGAGAGCTCAGTCATTGCCCTGCCAGCATTGCTCATCCTGTACTTTTCTGCCTTAATGTCTGTTGCTTTATGCACATTGTCATTTCAATTAGAGATTTGATTGTTTGTGGTTAATAACAGTTATGTGGACATCTAATGCTTCACATATTGCTAGTTTTATGAGAGAATTCATCTCCTTGGACACACTAATCCCAAAGGTTGTCAGGCACTGGCACAGGCTGCCCAGGGAAGTGGTGGAGCCACCATCCCTGGAGGTATTTAAAGATATGTAGATGTGGTGCTGAGGGACATGGTTTGGTGATAGACTTGGCAGGGTTGGGTTTACAGTTGGACTCAATGATCTTAAAGGTCTTTTCCAACCTAAATGATTCTATGATTACCCTGAAAATATATACTGGGATTCATCAGACTACTCCTTCACTGCTAGACCTGAAAACAGAGACTGGGATTTTCAGTCCATGGTGGGAGCTCTGACTAGAATCTTTCCTAAACCACATGACAAGTCTGCAAGCTTTCAAGTCTTAGTTTATATTTAATCAAAAATGCCTCCATCAGGAGGAGTAAAATTTATACTGTATACATAAAAATTTGGCAAAAAAAGCCCATAGCCTGTACCTGGAAATAACTGTTGTGATGATGGATACGAAACAGAGGTTATCATTACTTCTGTATTTGCATAAAAATCAAAAACTGAGGGAAGGATTGAGACCTTCCTATTGCTGGCCAGCACCTTTCCTGAAGAAAGATGAGAATACCTCACTTATCAAGAGCAGAGAACTGTGTGAGGCAGGACAGAGCATTACCTAAGCAAGCTCTCTCTCACCCCTTGACCAACAGGGAATAGACAAGCTCCTGACTGGTGTATAGTCATGGAAAACAGCACAGAGAGGGTGCCAGGGCCTCAAATAAAGCAACCACCAAGGAAAGCAATACAGATGCAATCAGAAAATATCATACCCTCTTGCAGTCTGCCAAAAAGCTCTAAGAAGGGACCCTGGAGCAGGTTTTCTTCAGTGCATGACCAGAAGAAAGACTTCAGCTGTGAGATGAAGAGCAGCATAAATACCTACAGCTTTTGATTAGACTGAAACAAGCCATGTGTGTCAACTGGATCAGCCCTAAATGAAGACTATGGCATTTATTGCCCACAAACTATTTCAAATATATGGTTTCTATTTATTTTTTACCAGAAACAGTTCTTCCAAAATAAAAATTGAGCCCTCATCCTGTCAGCACCTCAGTGAGCATGATGACTTCTCACGATTTGGTACAGCTAGCGGGCATTAAACAAAGACTCTCCTATTTTTAACAGCATACATAATGACATAGCTATTTGGGGATCTCTGTTCCATTGGATCTTCAGGATATTCAACTACAGTTGATATTCAACTGTTATTGAAGAAAAGAGAAATTAAGGATGAAATTCCTCTAAGAACAAATAGCACAAATCACCACTACTGAGCACAGGAGACCACTTGAGTGTATTTGTAATGCATTGCCAGAAACATTTCACATTTCCCTGATATGAAAACAACAGCATACAACAATAACATTCTTTTCCTTTGACATGATTGCTTACATTTAAAGATCTCTAAAATGGCATGACAAATCTAAAGCAATGCAAGAACAGGAAAATGAAGAGTACTTATTAAAATAAACTGCTATTTTAGCATGATCCTTCCTAATTAGGAATAAACAATGAAATGTTATGTAAAGAAGACTATGTTCTCTTCTGTTAGCTCCACAGAAATTGAGCTGCAACAAGAACATTCCAGTAACATGCCAGCACCTCTCAGTCCTCTCTCGAGTTCCTCCAGGCAGTAATTAATGCTACTATTGGGATTCAGTCACTCTCCTTCACCAGTGAGCTCTCATCAGCCATCCTCATTTGAGGCCTCAGGAGGACTCCCAATGCAACAAATCAGTGATCCACAGCAATCAGAGGTCAAAATCCCACCACATTAAAGTGAAACATGACTATATTGTAAGAAGTAGGTTCCTGTACTACAGTCACCTCCAAAAAAATATTAAGCAATGCTGTAAAAGCAATCACAAGCTTCCTAACACTTAAAATATCACAACTGTCTAATAAAAAAATATTTCCCAAAATAAATAAGTTCATATACAAGTTTCCCCACTGTTATAGCCAGGAAATTTAAAAGACAAGGAGCTCACTTGGCCAGGAAAACAGCATATTAAAATATTGTTAAGCTAGTACACTATTTAGTAGACACAAAAACATTCTTCAGGAGACGTGTCTCAGGAACATGTCTACACTAACTGACATTTACCTGTTTTACTATTCCAATCTCTGATCCTAGATCAAATCCCCCATTACCATTACTCAAACAAGAAGAGTTCAGAAACCTTTATAAAACCATATTTCCTTCATAAAATAGCCCTGTCTCATGTTAAAAACTATACCTTTTCAGCATCATCCATTGGAACACCCAACAGCAGGATGTCTGCATCCTTTTGTACATCACAAGGGTCTAAGGGACAATGTAAGCTAAAACAGTCCCAAAAATGCCCTCATAACTTGCCATCTCCCCTAACAGGCCATCAAGAAAGAGATAGTGAACTCCTTGAGGCTTAGAGAAGTGACTGATCAAAGAAAGAATTTTTTTTAAATGGCTTAAAGATAAGTTTTTTCTTTCAGAACTCTCCCAGACAATTACTGAGGTCAGCAATGACCAAGGAATCATTAAATGCCCACAGTGCTGTGAAAGCTGGATTTGAAAGCACAGCAAAGAAGAAGAAAAGATGCACAGTTGGGGCACTAACCTCGTGGGAGCCCCACATTTCAATCTTTATTTCAGTGTTGGTGTCAGAGCAGATCAAGT
Source organism: Hemiprocne comata (assembly GCA_020745705.1). Classification (NCBI taxonomy): domain Eukaryota; kingdom Metazoa; phylum Chordata; class Aves; order Apodiformes; family Apodidae; genus Hemiprocne; species Hemiprocne comata. Next base: position 9,631,055 of record CM036597.1, on the reverse strand, counting down.
TCCTCTGCACAGCACTGACCCAACTCCTGGGGACATCAGCAGAGCACTGAGAAGACAAATACATTGGACACCATGAAGAGATTCAATATTGTGACAACAGGGCACAGTAACCATGTGCAAGGATGGATACTGGAACAAGTCAGGAGGTGGTGTTTCATGAGGCAGTCTTTCCTCTTGAAGGCCAGAACTCAGAAGAGGGCTGAAGCCACAGTTCACAGCATTCACCCCATTTAACCTTTTTATTATGCACACACTGAGTTGACTCCCCAACAGGTTTCTCAGCATGCAAGGTTTGCAGCAGAGAGGCGTTTGTCCCAAAGGTTTAGGGAGGTACAGGACAACAAAAAAGCTCATTCATTGCAAGCTGTATTTCTGCTCTAAAAAAAGCACACACTGTCCTTGGGTGCTGGACAAGGAAGTTAGCACTGAACTTGCAGGTGCTTAACAAGAGACACAGACTGAAGCAGTTGCAGCACAGCTCATAGACATCACCTCCCCCCATGGCTTCTGGGCCACCAGCTTCATTGCCCTTCTCTGGGCACACTCCAGCCCCTCAATGTCTTTCTTTCAGGAGAGGTCCCAGCAGACCCCAGATGCTTTCAGCTACGCTGCCTTTATGTCACCCAGGAATATTCTTATGCTGAAAAAAAAAAAAATCTCCAAAGAGGAAACAAAAATCAACTTTCCAGCTGCTTTTGCTTCCCTAAGTGAATATAAAGCATCTGCTGGGGGTCCAGCTGTGAGCTGACAACAGCAGGGTGCAGCCTGGCTTCACACCCTGTTCTTGTGTGCATAAGCCATGGACCATAGGATGAAGTCCCACAATCCAGAGACAGGTATATTAGTGAAACAAGAGCTTTATGCTGTCCTTATCACAGCTAAGAACACGAGGAAAACTATCAAGCAGCCCAGCATGAGCTCTTCCTCTGCACACAGGCAGAGAAGGAAAGTTTGCTGTGCTGTTTTTCCCTGTACTTCATCTAGGGGCATTCTGTACAACTCTGAAAATACCCTTTTGTTTGCCTTTTTTTTTATAAATGCTGAACATTTCGTGTCCATTTTCACTATTACAAAGGAAAACCTACAGTTCATAGTTAGACCCCACATAATATATCTCTTGCTGGACCATTCTACCTGTCACTATTAGGAACTCCACACTATATCTACCTCAATCTTTGCAGGGCCTTTTGATAAGGTGCTTCCTTTTCCAACATGCAAAATTTCATTTCACCAATAGCCTTTACAGTTAACCTTAGGAGAGACTTCCTTACAGTGATGTAGAAATGCACCAATTGGACACAGAAGAATATGCTACAGGTGCCTAAAACATGCCAAGAGTATGATCCCTCTGATGATCTGTTTTAAAAGCCACAGCAGAGAAAGGCTGAGGTTAAGAGCAGAGTACTGTTGAATGGAAGAGATTTTACAGTAAGTACTTGTACCAAAAAAATGCAAACAACAAAGCAGTAAAAGTAACAATCTCTCAGTGTTTTTAATAAGTTTATTACCCTCTTTTAGAGGGAAAGTTGAAAAAAAAAAACCCACACAACTATGTGTGAACTTCTGAGATCTGGGGATTGTTTGCAAGGACTAGGGGTGGATCAGAAAGCTACATGAATTAATGATTTCTCTTTCTGCAGTTTCATGGTAAACTCCTAGACTCAAACCCCACTTAACAGAAAGAACAAATGTGTTGAAACATTTAAACTCTCATAATATTCATAAAGTTGAAAACTGAAGGTTCAGTCCATTAGAAGGAATGCAGTTCAGGATAATCACTCTGTCATGGAGCAAAGCTTTCTCAACTCAGGAAGGACAGTGTGAAAAAATTCTAGGCTTCTGTTCAGCCTCCAGATCATCAGTTATTTTGCTAGAGGCTCTGCCACTGCAGGCTGCCTCTCTCAAGGCCAAGCCTCCAAGAAACCATATTCCTCATGCTCTTCTGCCAGCCACTGTACTGTTAGAGCTCCTCCCAAAACAACCACTAGAAATTTAGGGACTTCAAGTACCCCAGGGTCTGGTAGATATGGACCAGGAACTAGGTACCTCCAATGTAGTGTGATACTAAAACTGTAGGAATCTATATGTTTTCTTTGAAGTATTACATGTGAAGTACTGCTGCAAACCTGCTTATTAAGTTTCATTAACAGAAAGTTTTCCAAACAGAAGTCTTCATTAACAGATCCTTTGCAGCAATTTTCCATTATCTTTTTCATACATATGCATTACTAGCTTACATGAGCAGAGATTTTGGGGAAAAAAATGAAGTAGAGAACTTCTAGAGAGACTACTGTGATGGTAACCTGGTGAGTTGATAACTCCTGCCACTGCATACCATGCTTTTTTCCAATATAACCATTGCTACTACAGTACTACTGGCCAGTGACCAGCAACAAACTCAGAAGCATGTGAATGCATTCAAATGATCAACAGTTCAGTCATGCCTGAACTGGACTCTTCTGTATGAGCATCATCATGTGCTCTGATCATATCAGCATTTGTTTTCAGTCACCACAGCAGTTGTTAGAATATTAATAATTTCTGGCACATACCACATCTATTGCCAGCTACAAAGGCAGAGGAAAACAGGTATCTTGTATCACTCTTTGAAAATCAGTGGCTGGTGAGATAATATTTGCAATGTCTTAGCAAAAAGCTTTCCTGTACAGAACTCCTCATTTTCTATCATTCCAAATACGACTATATAACAGAAGGTGCAAACCTCAATCTGTTTTAATTAACAGTTACATGATTTTATACTGGGTGTACCATATTTGGAATGGCTGCCCTTTGAAAAAAGCTTTAGTAGGAAAGTGTTATTGATCTCATGGAAAGAAAGACTACACACCCCTAAGGACTACCACAGGCAAGTCTAATAATATTATATCAAATATATGACCAATACAGGATAAAAAAGTCTAAGGTAGCTAGGAGCAAGCCATGTGTAATTGTTGTCTATAGAGTCAAATCTACACATTATTCTGTAATTAAGTTATTTTTATGAAAATCAGCACCATATCTCTAAAGTTATCCAGTGCCTTAACTTTTAATGTTATTGTTCCAGTTCTTCAGAAAGCTGGGGAGATTGTATGTGAATATTTCAACAGTGGCATCCAGGCTCAGCCAAGACAAAAGTGTTATGTGAAGTCAAGTCAATACTGCTTTGCATCATACTGTCCTGCTTACCAGAGAGTTGACCCAGCAACAGAAGTCAGGTTAAGGCTGTATTTCAGGCCTGTCCCTACCACTTGGAAAGAACCAACTGCCCTTAAGATTCAGAAAGAATAATTCCAGAAGCAAGATCTTCTCCCACTAGCAAGATCTGCAGGGTGAGGATAACCCCAACAAGGGCACAGCTTCTTTACTGCAGAAAAACAGCATGAAAGCAAACATCTCTTGAGCCACTCAGAGGGCAGAGGTACCTGGAAGAGGATGGTTTAAACAGACAGCCTGCATGTCACTGCAAGCTGTCACCTACTCCAGATAAAGTCTTTCACTGCAGAAGCAGCTAAGCACCAGCACAATATGTGCCAAGACATTTGAGCATACTTGTTGCTACAAACAGTATCTGAACACCAAAAGAAGAGAGGATGGTGAATTCAAAGGCTTTTCTCCTTCCTTTTGGGACTGGTTATACTCCAGCAGATGAATGGAAAACTCAAAATGTATAAAGCAAGCAAGAACTGCTTGCAGACACTCCACTAGGGTCAGCCAGAGATTCTCATTCAACGTGCTGCCATCCAAACTGCAAAAGTCATTCTGAAGGTATTTATTGTACTCAGACTGCCTTTTGCCCAAGAAACTTTAGTCAAGGAGAACCTGATACATATTAAGCTTCCCAATGTCCCTACAAGGCAAGCCCATTGCTACCAGAGAATACAGCAACAAAGCTATCAAGCCCTGGAAAGCTCTCAAACTAAAAGCTCTTAGATACTAACATCAGATAACTCACTTGCAGACCAGTCCTTTTGCCATGTACCATAAAATCAGGACTAAATTTGGCCCTCTAAGTGGGTAGATCACCACAAGAGAGCATGTGGAGCTTAAAAAGGGACTCCATCAGCTCTTCACAACAAATAATCTGGAAAGATTGCTACAGTTTTCCTTTATTTAATCCTTACCAATAAAATCTTACCCCCTCTATGGCCTGTACACTGGTTATCTTGTTAAATCTTTTTCACTTTCCTAGATTGTAACGTGCCCACAGCTTCCCAGCCAGGTGCTCAGAGGCTTGTCTTGAACATTCTGTAGAAGAACTAACAGGATATTATAATAATTAGGCTGTTCTGTGAAAGCTTTTATTTTCCTTTACATTGCAGAAGCATCTAGAGGTGCAAACCAAGAGCAAGTTCTCCTTCTACAGGAGCCCACAAAACAACAGAAACACACCCTGTGCTGCCAGTGAAAGGGGAAAGGATGGGAACAGAAATGGAAGAAAGGAGCAGAAATTGCCCAAGGTCATGCGGATGTTACTGTTGAGAGGTTTGCAACTAGATCTTACAACTTCTGCTCAGGTGGTACCTCATAAGATGAGGTGTTGCATTCTGCCGAGTATCCTATTGCCATGCTTTACAACTCCTGATTATTCCCCTTGATATTTCCAGGTGTTCTGAATACTTCCTTCAAACACTGAAAAACATTTCCTAAGAAACCTTGAAAAAGTCTCATGAAACCAAACCTTCCACAGAGAGGTCTCAAAGCTGACAGATTTAAAACAATGGAACCACACATAGCCCAGTGTTCTGCAACAGCTTCTGCTGACCCAACACATACACAGATGAGTGGGAATAAGCCACAGCATGCAATGAATTACTAGTGTCACACTAAGCAGCCTCTATGGTTCCAATCTCAGTACTACAGGCAGAGGTTTGTGCAAACTATCCCAGTTCATTAAAATAGGGCTGTTCTTCCAAGCCTGCTGGATGCAAGTTAGGATGACTAAGGCTGCAGCATGCTGCCAGTTTAGAACCTCACTCTTAAACGGTGTGGTATGCAGCATGAAAGCCTGTGATGTCTCAGCAATTGCCAGAACAAGTGAGTTTTCATCTTCTGAACTAACCCTGTCTGAGGATTTTAATACTCTGCAATTACACAAACCTACCTCTTCTCCCCAGACCTTAGGGATTCAACATGATTTAAATCAACTTAAAGGAAATACTCTGCCCAGAACAACCCTAAGCCCCACATAACCTGATAGGAATCATACTTCAGACCTTGCCAGATACACAGTGAGCCACAAGATTCCTACCCCTTTCCATACCCTCTGCCAGCACATGAGATACTATTTCATTTAACAGTACAGCACAAAGCCTCAATCAGTAGGTCATCAATTTCTGCTGTCCCCAGGAACATTCTGCTTTCCTACAAGACAGTAAAATGAACAAGTATCTAAGCCTGGGAACATAAACAGTACACTAGGGGGGAATACTCAAGTCTGTATGCAATATATGCAGAACTGGGCAAGGGTTTTGTTTTCCCTGCAACACAGCCTTGTGTCAGACAAAGGGTGACACATTCATGAGCCTTGTGCAGTGGAATCCAGAGGAATTTTGACACTTCAAGAAGAGTGCAATCCTACCTGAAGACCTGTATGCCAGCAGAAGGGAAGCACCTTCTGCCAAGTGCTTCTGCACGATTGCATTTCCATTTCATTAGAGATGTCTGTGTCTACATTTCACTCAGCATCTCACCAGCTAAGACGTCTAGCTTCCCAAGACAACGTTTTGCACCATTTGTATTGGAACTGCTCCAAAATTGGGTTAGGTTTGTTGGAGTGTTGTTTTTTAAGTTAGGCTAATTAAAGAAATATTAAAGTCCTACCTTGAGTTACTGGCAGTGAAGCAGCATAACTTATGTCAGTAGTATCAAGCTATATCCAAATCTTAACTATGAGTCATGGAGTTATAAAGAATGGCTGTCTGCTGATAATCTTCATATATCCCACAGGATCACCATCTTGACACTGAACAAATTCCTGGCTCAAAGAGGTTCCTTGCCACTGGCAAGGATCCGAAGGGCTCAGGTTATAGGTTTCCTCTGACAAGTAGCACAGCTCAGTGGGACCAGATCTACAGAATAAAAAGGGTAGTGCTAAAGACCCAATATTTTATAGATATCTAGCTGGTCCCACAGACCAACATAGCCCATTGGTCACTGGAGCATATTACCTGCATCCTAGATTGTATTCTGCAGTTCGCTTTCACCCAAAAGAAATCCAAGCTACATACTCCAAGACTGCCCAAAGATACAAGCAAAGGTACTCTAAGTGAGGACAGCTGGGAGATAAATTTCAAAACCACTCTGTTAATCCACACTAACATGCTAAAACAATGAGAGCATTTGCTCTCCCTGCTGCAAACTCTCAGGTGCAGCCCACCTGAACTTTGGATACCAATTCTTGTAAGCAGCAAGAAAAGTACAGACCTAACAAGGTTCCTGAGCCTCCAAGTTCTCCTGGGAGGCACAGGTCCTGACTCCCACCCCAGATTTCTTTGGGTTACAGTAACTTTCAGATCCTAGCAGAGGAGATCCTGTTTCAGCTGAGTGACAACCATGGAGATTGTGCAAACTGAGAGACCTGACCAGGTTTGATTGTAGGAGGTGCTGAATCACAACCATCTCTCACAGATGATTCACAAATGCAGAACAAAGTCGTCAAGGCAAAGATTATGCAGTCAGCATTTGGGGATTGAATAAATCTTCCAGCGATACAGTTACCTTGGCAATGTCTTTATAAAGCAAAAATACCATTCCACAAGGCACTGAAGTACACAAGACCCTCAAGATGAGGCTACAATTTAATCTCAATCCAACATGGAAAATCAGACACATGCTTCCCATAGGAAATAGGATCTAGAATGATCTCAAATTGGATATAATCCAGAAAGTCTTCCCAGAGGGAAGCGTTTCCCCTTTATTGTTCTCTTTGCTGTGAAGCATTTCCCCCAGGGGCTGCTCTGTATGAAGTTCTAAGCCAGTTTTCAACTTAGAAGGGCTCCCAGTGACAGAATCTTGGTGCAGGCAGAGCTCAGTGCCTGTGTGCAGACAGCCCTCTCACAGGGGGAAAGCCACCCCAGCTCAATTTTTGGCAATTCATGCCATGGAAAGACAACTGCCTCTGCACAGTCTTAAAAACTCACGGGTCTTTCATGGTCCATTTTGAAAGACACACATCTGCTTTAGAAATCCTTAAGCTACCCATGTTTAGAGAGCAAAATTGGGCCCTACAAGTTTATTCTTTCATGGCTAAATACTTCTGTAAAGGTACATAAATGACAAATCTCTTCTGTTAGCAAATTCAATCATGAGTTTTACATTAATAAAGCCTCAGGCTTTTACTGGAATTTCTTAACATGCACTTGAATAAGTGCAGAAAGAATAGAAATTTCTTTGAAGTTAACTAAATGACCAGCAAAACTTCCCATTTCCCACGGCATGCTGTAGAGTTTTGATAAACTATGAAATACAGCTTTTACATCCAACCAGTACAGTGACATTTGAACAGACTTTAAAGGATCTCAGAGACCAGCTAATCCAGCAAAGCCACCAACAACTGCCTTCTCCTCTAAGTAAAAGTATGCAACTTTGTATGACATGGAAACAGCCTGCACCTCTCTGCACCTCACCTGCTGGAGATAGATGTGGCAGCCAAGAGCCTTTAACAACCACCTGGGCCACAGGCAAATGCACAGTTCCCAAAGCACATGCTGTTCTCAGCTCATCTCTAATACACTCCCCTAGAAGACCCTGGTGAGGACATCCCCATTACTAAAATAGGCATACACATACATTTCATTAAAAAAATTATAACTGATTAGGAAAGAGGACAAAATGGCACTCCACTGGGATTAAACACACCCATCCATAAGATACCAGGAGCTGTGAAGTTTTGAAGCCCAGTTCAGGCTGGCCAGGAGTTGAATCTGTAGTATGACAAATCCATGTCTTAACAACTGGTCTAGACTTTCCACCTTCACTCCAAAGCCTTCCCATACTCCAGAAATCCCACCAAGTTTAAATTTAAATTACAAATGGCAGAAGCAAATTGCAATGAAGCAAACAATGAAAAATCTTCCTGTTAAAAGGTTCTGGACAAACTTCATCCTGACACCTACATGGGCAAACACTCCTACCTGTGGCAAGCTGTGCTGAAGCCCACAAATATTAACAGAAACATGAGTGAAGGATCAAGTCAAAAGATTCCCATTTGTCAAAGACTGGAAGGCCCTTGTGCATCATAGCCAGTCTGCCCAGAGTGCTGGTCTGCTCCTTTCCCCTGAAACCTGCTCTGAGGTTCTTTTGTGACTGTTCATTTGTCAGTCCTTGTCTTACTGGTACCCAGTTTCAACACTGTGGTTCATCTCCCACCAGCACCAGGGCCTTCACTTTCATAGCCAGCAAAAGCACAGGGGTTTTACACCCTCTCATCCTCATGCCAGCAACAGCCTTTACTAGGAATAACCTTTAGCTGGCCTCCAGCTGAAGCCTTCTGACTGCCTGATATTTATCTTCTTGATATATTTATAGGCAATCATATCCCCTCTTGGCCTTTGTTACACTATGCTAAGCAAGTAAGCCAACCTCTTCTGGTCTCCTCTCAAACTCTGTATTTACCTTATCACACCAGCAAGCTTTCTTTGCACCAGTTTATTTTCCTTAGACATGGGTCATCAGAACTGTACGCAATATTCCAGAAGAGATCGACTCAGGTCCTTCTTCAGTAGCATTTATGCTCCCTACTGGAAACAGCCCTCAGTGATACATTCTACTTCTACTTTCAACCCCTCAGTCTCCTGCAGGCTTCCCATTCCCATCTTCTTCACTCCTATCACTCCCAAATGCAAATACAACAGCTACTACTTCCATACCCACAGCACAGGTCTCTGGTGAACAAAGTGAGGCCCTCAGGTGAGGTGAGACTCATCCAATATTCCCTGTTCTGCAATAGCTGGGGACACTGGATAGGACATGGGTGGCAAAGTCCTGTCCCAGCTGGACCTTTGCAGTGTTTGAGAGCATAGACTGTCCAAATTTGGGCAAATTTTCCTCAGGTAGGAATTCCGACACAAAAATTGCAACCAGATTAATTTTAACCTTTTCCTCCTCCAAGCATCAAAATATGCATAGAAATCAAGGTCTGCCCTACCTGTCCCACCTGTCCCACCTGTCCCACCTATTAACGTTTCTAGAGTTTCTTATCCACAAGACAATTACCTCATTTCTCTCACAAGATTTCTTCTCTTTGATTTTTTTTAATTGGAATTCCTCATCTTTCAATTACAACTAGAACTGATATTATTCACCTGTATAAATTTTAACTATAATGCTGAAGAATCTAAAATTACCATGTAGCAACAAGCACTCTGCAGGCTTTAATTCTGGCACTGGACAGGCAGAGCATGTTGATTTTAAGTCCTATTCACACATTGATCTGTCAAAGATTTCCCTGGGTAGTGATGGATGCAGTCACCTGCAACCCCATAAGAACACACAGTGCCTGTTACCCCAAAAATCAGACACAGGAGTGTAAGTTAACTCTGTTTCATGTTGTAATACATGCAGCATACCTAATTTGGAACTAATACATACCTGTTACATTTATTTTAACCAGTGGCCTTCATGTAACACAAAATTCAACTCCACAGTTCAGCAGATGCTCCAAAATTATAATATTTTATCCCAACTTCATCTTCAAAAGATATTTTGGGTTTGACAAAAGGGAGACTAATTAAAATGCTCAGTGCCCTTCAAGTCAGGCTTTAAAAAAAAAATCAGGACCTAATGAGATTATACAATTAAAGATGTTAAAAACTGCATGTGTTGTGCAGAAATTGCCATGTTCTACAGTTACAATCTTCTATTGTCAATGGGACAGTTTTCCCATGAAGAAACATATTAATTGAAATACACAAGTCCTTGGTAAAAATACTTATTTACAAACTTGAGAAATACTGAAAAGCATGCAGAACTATTTTATGCTTCTCATTAATACCATTTGACAATACCATGTGGCATCGTGTCCAAAACAAAAACACCAAACAAAACCAACAGCACATATTTACAAGTCTATAATTCAGATTATTTTGTAATTTTTTTTATGGGAAGATGCAAGGTCACAGAGGGTATTTCATTATGACTGAGGAAGGGGGAAAAGGCTTTTAAATGAAGCACTATATCATTGAAGGAGACTGCTCTTTTCCAAACTGGGACTTGGTATCTGAAAGCATATTTTTCCCATTGTGGTGAAAAGCCAGAATCAAATGTTGACTTACATTAATGCAGCAGGGCAGTCACTAACATTGCACTAGTTAAACACTGACATCTACAGTCGTGTCTTGGGAAAAAGATTATCTCTGGAGTAGGATCCAACAGAGTCACTGGCACCCTTTGGAAAGCATCGCTCGTGCTCACACTCCATTGGCACATCCCATTTGTAATATACTGGGGCAAAGCTTGCTATGCAGATTAAGGATCAGAGCTACCACAATTACTGTTCATTAGCAACAATAAAAGGACAGACACGCAGAAGAAAAACCCTGTTATCAGGAGACAGGAAATAAACACAGAACTCAAAGCCAGGTTTTTCAAAGTAACTTGAACATCCATAGTTTCAACTGAAGTTTACTCTGTGCTGGCACTCTGACAAGAGAAGGGAACACCTTGCAGTTTCTGCTGCTCCAAATGGGTAGTTTGTTGTTTGGGTTTTTTTTAATTATACTATTATTTAGACCAGCAATTGCAATTGGAAAAAAGTTAATTTGATATTTTTTATAGCCACAAACTGCCAACAAAAGTGGATGACAGTTGTATGTTACAAAATCAAGCTAAAAAAGAAAAAAACAACATTTACATGCAGAGTGTATATTGTATATTTAACTATATGATTAACACTAGCTTGGCCTTGAATTTTCCTCAGGTGAAACCAGATGCTTGGATCTGAACAAATTCACAGCTGCATCTCTCTTGTTCTTACTGCCACAGAACAAGCCCTCAAATTTTTAAAATATCCAGAAAAAAATATTTCTAAGTAGTCTAGGACAACAGCTACTCCCAAGCTGTGTCCATCCCATGCAGTACCTCCACTCCACTGTCAGACCACTGGCTGCTGTGCCCACAGCCCTCACCTCATCACTCCAGCACACTGAGAGGATCACGCACCCCAGAAATTCACCCCTGCTAAACTCCAGCAGCTGCCACTGCACTGCTGCTCATCCATAGTCTACTTGCACTCAAGCCATCTCTTCATCTACACATTACAAGATGGATTTTATTAGATGAAGCCCACTCACATTGAAAGGATCAGCTGCATCAAGTGTAATTTTAAACCTTCAGAGATCCACTTCTTCGAAGTAACCTTGAGCTCACTTTACTATGCTCTCTTCATACTTTCCCTGAAAAGAATCATTTTGGTTTGGGTTGGAAGGGACCATGAAGATTATCTAGTTTAAACCCCCCTTCCATGGGCCAGGACACCTCCCACTAGACCAGGTTGCTCCAAGCCCCATCCAACCTGTCCTTTTACACTTCAAGGGATGGGCATCCACAACTTCCCTGGGCAACCTGTTCCAATGTCTCATCACCCTAATATCTAATATAAATCTACCCTCTTCCATCTTAAAACCACTCCACCTCCTCCTACAGATACATGCCCTTGTGACAAGTCCCTCTCCACTCTGAATGTTCCTAATTCTTATCAGCAGGGGCCCAGCTAAACCAATCACAAGCAGCAGGGAGGAACAGGTAAGATATCCCTGTCATATAGAGGAATACACTCACAAAACAACAGCTACTAGCAGGGAAAGGGAACAAGACTTAGCTCACATATTAGAGTCTGTATTTCCTATCTGAAAAGGACAAAGCTATAATTCTTATGTGAAACTTCAACACAGCATAAGAGATTGTAAGATAAGCATGAAGGCCAGGAGAGAAGAAAAATGCATGGATGGACACAAAGAGAACTAGGTAAATTGCTGTTGTTACAAGTGGCCTCTTACCATGAAGAGCTTAAGCCCTTAACTTCTGCCAAATTGGAGGACACTCATCTATTCTCAGGTAGTATTTGCCTCATTAAGAAAGGCTCTATTAAAAATGCAACCCTCAGACCCTCAGCTTTATTGGTTTTCTCTTGCCTGCTAGTCAGAGAGGTTTTATTACCTTAATTTCCTCTCAGCTGGTGGACTGGATTTTCTGTACTATAATGGTCAGGAAATTCTCTTTTAACCAGCCTCTTTTCATGCATGTAATCCCAGGCTACTCTGTAACGATGCTATTGCACATTGCCCTTATGATCACCGATTAGATGCAGGACAACTATTGCTCTCTTGGCAATTTGCACTCTTCTTACTAGAGCAAGTCACAGTCAGGTTAACCAGCATAAAATATATGTAGGAGTTTCAGCTTAGAGCCAGCTCTTCCCTTTCTCAGAAGTGTTTAAACTTGCAACCGCTGTCAGGGTTCACCATACTTTATCCATTTCTCTTATTACCTGATGATTATTTTATCACCTTTCCTGAAAGCCCCATCTTGCAAGTTAAGTGATTTTCCACTCGTGGTTTTTGCTTTTACAACCAAGGGTCAACCAGTTGTCACCCAAGACGATTATATCCTGTCCACCTACATGTCCCTGCACTGCAATTCAGTTTGGATCCAATGGTCTCTGCCCAGGGTTTGGTCCTGGACACCAGTCACTAACACCTGGGCTGGAGCATGGGGCAGCAGTCCTTGGATAGCAAGCACTGGATCAGCAGGGATGTCAGGAAGGCTAAGGGTAAACAACTGCAGAGCCCTAGGTTCACAAAACAAGCAGAGTTAAGAAGTGATCAGCAGAAGGTTGTGAACCACTGAAATACAAAACGGTGTATTTTCATGTTCTGTTGTAAGTACATGAGCAACATTTCCATGATCTTTACTGCACAGCTCCTGCTGTTCAAGGGTGCAATCCTAAACCTTGCCTTGCAGTTACCTTCTGTCTCTTGTCCTGGGGATTGGGCACATCAGGTCCTCTGAGATAAGTAAGAGACAGACCTGGCTGTTTGTGCCATATTTCAGGATTAATTCAAAACGGGAATGCAGAATAGAGCTCAAATTTTAGTCTGCTTGTAAGTCTTTGCCTCACAAAATAAATAATTTTTCTCAAGGCTTACTCAGCATATCACAGACTGAAACAGTACGAAGAAAGTGAAGAGAAGCCAAACTTTAAAATGGCATCTCAATTTCTTTGAAATACATTATGGTTTCTCACCCCAACTGCCAGCCTTGATCCCCTTAGTCCCCAGTCTCCACACACAAATCCTCTCACTCTGAAAGAAATTTAAGAAGTCATTTCTGCAAGTCCTTAAGAAGCTGAAGTTCCTTGTGCACCCTCAAACATGGAGAGCCAAGCAGACCTTTGCATTATATGTGCAAATGAAGGGTGATGCAAATAGCTGCCTGTAAAATCCAGTTGCATTGAAAAGATTTTAGGCAAGACTAGCAGATGACTGCTTTTAAGCTACCAGGGATGGAGTACTTTAGATAAAAAAAACAACTGTTTTTTTTATTCATTGAGATTTTAAGTATTAGAATTGGTTCTTTAAAGCTTTGTGCTGGGATCAGTTTATTAAAGCTATGCAACTCTAGAACACTAGCTGAAAAGCCAGTTTCTCTTCAGCATTAATACCAAACCATATCTTGTGATAGAGAAAGCTATTTTTCAGAGCTTCTCCTTGAAAACAAAAACAGTCAGTTAAGGCCAGTAGATAGGGAGTGAAATCAAAGGATAAGAGGAGGAAAACTCTTAACTGCAAATCCCTGGACTACCTGTATCATCACTCAAAGAAACAAGCAGTGTATCTGGGGGTTCATATATCACTATAATTTATCCAGTGAGATGGCAAATTTTACACTTTTATAGTCATAATTATACAATGCTGTACTGCTCTTCAGCAACAGTGTACACAAAGTAAGTTTCAGGAGCCCATAAGAGAGTTCGAACCTCCTCACTGATGATCTCAAGCCTGTTATCACATCCCTCCTCATTTTTTCCAAACATACCAAGTCATACTAAAATACTTTTTCCCATTAATGGAAATAAAGAGGGATAGGATGCAGTGTTTTACCGTGCTAAAGAATTTGGACACTACCCCTCATTCTCATCAAAAAAGCAGTTTTCCAACTTACTTTTAAGTGACATTTCAGCTTTTATTGCAAAGCATTTTCACGTAGTTTCTAAGAGACAAAAGGCCCCAAACTACTTGTATTCTGCTACACCTCAGCTTTGAGTGGCAGCTCAATCAAATACAGTTGCCAAAAAATTGTTTCCAAAAATACCAGTTCTCAATCAGAAATTAATACTAGTTCACAAGAGATTTTAGAAACTTTATTTTCCTGATATTTCCATACATTAATAATTGTTTTAATCATCTCTAAAAGCCAGCAAATGATGCTAGGTCAAGGACTACTATTTATATTATTTTATTCTGTTATGTTGAAGGCCTTGCTATTTAGAGAAAGAATAAAATCCCAAGCTGCCTCAGGATGCCCTGCAGGTGTCACCACTCTCAGTTGACTGTTGGGACAGGATTTAAGGGGGCAGAGGGTTAATTGATTTTGTGTGGGGATATCTGTAGCTTGGCCAAAGTTGTTCATGCATTTTTTTCCTTCAAGCCTTGTATTTATATCCTAGCCAAATTTTCTCTGTTGTTTTCCAGCACTGTTTATTGTTTCTTAATTTCCTTACACCAACAAGGCTTTCTCCTGTCCCTGGGGTTTTCACCTGCCCAGCACTGGGCACTTCCACAGACACCTCCCATATCACTTCAAAAAGTAACCAAAGGAGCAGGAAGCACAGATGTCCTTTCACACTTCATACAAATGAGGTGCAACATTACTGGTAAAAATCCTGCTAACAAGTAATTCAATTTCATTTGCAAGACTTGTATTAACAAGTGTATCAGCATATGCCAAAGAAGTTATTTGCTCAAAAGGTTGGTGCCTCACCCCCAGCTGGACAGGAACAAGGGTACCCAGGTAACCCAACCAGCCCCAGCACTGCAGCAATTCTGTCATCTGAATGGAGGAATCCTACTGAAAGCAGAAGGGTGGGGAGAGTGACAGGATATTAAAATAAGTTTTAGAAATAGCATGTTGGTTAATAAGAAAACCTATTTTATCCACAAAAAAAAATAATTAAAATCTGAGCTGGAGGGTAAGATCAAGGATAAGGTCCTCAGGATAATTCAAGAGCACAGATTACCCACATGTGGATAAGGACACACGTGTGGAGATTCACCTCTGCTGCACACAAAGCAGTTTTCATTATTTGGCCCAGCTTCTACGATTTGTCAGACTGACATACCAGCTGTGTTAGTCTCTCCATATTACTTCCTTTAGGCTGCCCTGGGGGGTTACACTGTCAGTCAGGGCACATACAAACACAATGCATAGGAAAGCTATTATGACTGGTAATACTTTAAGAGAAACACATTAGACTTGGTCCCAGAAATCAAGTCCTAGGAAGGGTTACTAGGTAGGGTCTTGCTCAGGATATCTGTCTGAGAAACACTCTCTGCCTGCACCTAAATTTATAAGCACATAAATCCAGCACAAGGGTCTAACCTGTGTAGCCAAGCTAGTAACATGTGGCAAAAACCATCCCAGCCACCACATTAACACATCGCTATGATCTGCCAGCAGATGGCTAACACTTCTATTAAGACTCAACAGGATATTTCACATCCCACTGTTATTCTAATAGCTTTTATTAAATACGGAGCCCAATGGCCATGGAAAAAAAAATCCAGCTCTGCCTGCATGGTGTAGGATGACTTTTTTACTGTTTTAAACACAAATGTATCTACTGCGGTTTTTCTGAAACTCCAGAAGAGGCAAACACAGATTACTGGAGCTCTAAGGATGCCCAAGCCCTTCCCACTCTCCCTGGGAAGCCACCCCAGGGCTGGCTGGAGGTGCTGCCCAGCACAGCCCCCCCAGTTCCCACCAGCTGCACCCAACAGACACAACTGCTAGAGTTCCCCCCAACAAAGCAACAGTAATATCCAAAATTTTGCTGACATTGGAGTCGTAACTTGGCCTAGTATAAAAAAGACCAATTATTTTTTAACAGTGCAATAAAAAGCCTATTCTTTTAATATACTCACATGGATCATTAATAGCTTCTCTATCCCAGTTAAACATTTAGTTTCAGTAAAACAATGGCATGATAATGGAAACTCATCTGCTAGTTTTTATGTGTATTTCAAAGACAACAGCAGGCACATTTGGCAATAATCCTGCCTACCACTACATCACCATGACTGCTCAATACAGTCAAACGACATCTTGGAGGCTACATCAATTTTTAGAGTTTCCATTGGCTACAAGGGCATCAGGTTAATCCTGGGACACAAACAATCTGCCAGGCAGGACTGAACATTTTCCCTGGATCAAGTCACCAACCCTTCCTCATCACCTCAAAGTCCACTTTGCCCTCCCATGTTATATTTCCTCCTTGCTAGCTGCCCTCTGTACACCAGAGGTTTTCCCCTCTCTATCTACTAAGTTCACCAATATTTTCCCTTGTTTCTCCACACTAGTAATTCATATAAATAAAACCATTTTCAGAACACTTCTCGTAGTAAAGGAAAAGCAATAAAATTTTACTATATAGATATATCAAATCCAATTAAACATCAGAGTCATAATATTTTACAGGGATTATTTTCTTAAGAATTATTTTTGAATTTGTTATGAGCAAACAGACTTGCATCCCTAAATTTACAAAATGTTCCTGGAATAGGTAATGATGCAGACATTCATTTTAGCACCCATTTGAAATACAAGGTCTCCATCTCATCTTTGAGCATGTTCTTTAATTTACTAATGGCCATAGAGAGATTTCTCAGACAACATACACACAAAACCCCACCTTTCTTCAGTACAGAGGACTGATACTGACAACTCACTCACATCTGAACGCTAGTTTATAAATTAGAAGTCAGAAATGAAGACCCTAAACTCCTCTTTCAGCCCTATCCACCAGTATTTGTTATTTTTTCTCAACATATTATCATCTAATCCTACTGATCATTACTGAAGAACTGCAAAAGTATTACACACTTCTAAGGTTATTCAAAATTTTATGATTCTACTTCAATTTTAAGCCATAACCAGGTCATAAGTGTTATGAGCTCAGCCATATAATCCAAAACTTATGCAATAGCATAGCCAATTTTTTAGTACCTTCTATTCAGTATAGCAACACTTGGCAATAAAGTGACTATTATGTTATTCAAAATACCTATATTCCACAATACATTGCAATTAATTTATAAAATTCATCGGCTGCTCTCCTCAATTCAGAATTGAGACCTTTAATAAATATTTTTTGTCCTTAGATAATATCTGGAATAAATTGCCACAATCAAGAAACAAAACTGAAGGTAAGAAGAGAATGAAGAGATTAGAAATCCACTTGCAGCTCTTAAAATAAGCAAAAAAGACATTCATTCCCTTACAGATTCATACCAATAAACAGGGGAAATGCCAGCTTCAGTGTTCACTGGCTACCATAGCACAAGACTAGAATCACTCTTGAAAGATTTCACCTTCTATCATTATCAATTCATGACAACATCAAGTATTTTAGATGCAGAGACATCCCCCATTTTCTTCATTACTCCTACAATCCTAGTGCTAAAGTAGAGGACAGGAACACAGGGAACTCCTTAGAACAAGTATTTTTTCCTGTTTGTGGTTTTTTAAATAATTCAGGCTTCCAGTTCAGAAGGGAATGTTCCCTCAACTATGCAACGTTGGCTTCCCTCATTTTTTTCTGTTGTTCCACTAACATAATCAAGAGCCTCAAACATCCCTTTAATTCACTGCATTACTCAGACTGTCCATCCATCACAAGCCATCATCTACTCCTTACAGTTGGTGGCATGCTAGCTGTCCAGGTGCTCTGGTGGGGATGGCTGGAGCACAGGCCAGGTGGCACACGGCCAGCCTGCCAAGAGGGGCAGCCTGAGGAGCCAGTTTCTATGCTGAAGCTCAGTGGAGAACTCCCTAGCACCAAGATGGGAAACCCTGAGAGTACAAGAGAAACAACAGATTTTTAAGATTAACAGTTTGGACATCTGACTTACCATCCTCTGGAGCATGACACAGCCTGTGGTCCCAAGAGAGCATGTAAAATACACTTTTTTTGGAAAGGAAATGTTTCAAAAGGAGAACCAAACTTGCATGGGCACAGGAAGGTATATCGTCCATGTATAGCATTATGCCAAGATCCAGAGGATTATGAGAGCACTCAAAAATTAGGGTGATCAAAATGTTGGAGGGAAAAAAGCAGAGGGTAAACTACTATCTGAACACACCAAGTCCTATTCCTCCCCTTCCAAGTACATGCACCCATGCCAGCAGTCTCAGTCTACTGGAACACTGGCTTTTCCAGGCAGTCCTAAGCACTGTAGCTTCCCCTGGTGGACCATCCTTTTTTGCCCCCTTCTCTGGCCTCTTTCTTCTCACTTCCTTCTAGTAACAGAAAAGCAGTAGCTCTGAGCTTTTAAGATGTACATAGATTCATAGAATGGTTTGGGTTGTAAGGAACCCTAAAGACCATCTAGTTCCAACCACTCTACAAGGGCAGGGACACCTTCCACTAGACCAAGTTGCTCCAAGCCCCATCCAACCTGTCCTTGAACACTTCCAGGGATGGGGCAGCCACAGCTTCTCCAGGCAACCTGTTCCAGTGTCTCACCACCCTCACAGTAGAGAATTTATTCCTAAAATCTAATCTAAACCTACCCTCTTTCAGTTTGAAAGATTTCTCCTTGTTCTATCACTCCATGCCCTTGTAGGAAGTCCCTCCCCAGCTTTCCTGTAGCTCCTTCAGGTACTGGAAGGTGCTCTAAGGTCTCCCTGGAGCATTCTCTTCTCCGGGCTGAACAACCCCAACTCTCTCAGCCTGTCTCCATAGCAGAGCTGCTCCAGCCCTCTGATCATCTTCATGACCCTCCTCTGGACTCACTCCAACAGCTCCATGTGCTTCTTATGCTGGGGACCCCAAAAATGGACACAGCACTGCAGGTGGGGTTTCACAAGAATGGAGTCAATTCACCATTGACCCTGATCCACACACTGAAGAAGCGAGAAACACACAAAACTCCAAAAAAGCAAAACACCCTCTAAATAGATTTGAAAGGAAGAGAAAAACTGCTATCATAAATAACAGAAACCAGGGGAGTCAGTCTGAGAAACCATTCCTCTGAGCAAGATTCTAGATATACAAGGAGGCCAGGCAATTATGTTCAATTCCTGACTGATTTAATCGGTATGCACAGCAAACCCACAAGACAAAACTACAGGCGAAGTTATAATTGCCCTGATTACATAGCTCTACAAGCAGCTTTCAACAGGAAAAAAAAAAAAACATGCAGCAGTTTTTCTTTATTTATTTCTGCCACTGAAGAACATAATGGACAGTGCATTTTTAAAACCTCTTCTATAGAAGCTATTATCAGAAGCAAAGAATAATAAAAAACAGGAGGTGGAAAAACGGTTTAGTCTGTACCTTGAAGTATATCCCATCTGCTTTAATGTCTCTACTTTGTTTTGTTTATGAAGGCTTAGGTTTAAAAAAAAAAAGCCCAACAGTTTTAATGACAAAAATAGCAATTTATTATGTACTTTCTTCATTTCGGTGCAGATCTTTGTTTATCAATAGACTAAAAAAATGTTTTCTCTCACTAAATAGGCTCACAAAGCAGGGTTTGCTGCACGAAACATCAGCCTCTAACTTGAGCTGAATTTCTTCCACTACAGCTGACATAAACGTCAAATTAATCAATAGGTTATACTCAACTGTCAAAGTCTTTCCTACACTTGTATTTTATCCTGCTCTTTAACAGTTAGAGAGGAAGCAAAAATGAGCTACCTAAACCAACATAAAGCCAAACACTGCATAAAACCTTTCTCCTGCAGCCTGCAAAGTCAAGTCTCTCCCAGATGCTCTACATGCTGGTGTGCAAAGGAGAGGTGTGTAGGACAGCAACACTTTCACCTCAACCCCACTTGCTTCCAGACAAGGCAGGAGACAATGTCGTTCCTTGCATTTCTTCTGCACTAAGGAAACCCCTTCCTGACCACTGACAAAGGCTGGTTTCATCTCTATCTCAAGAGTTCTGTCTGCAGGAAATAATTTGTATGTGCATATGGACCAGCAGAGGTGTACAGAAAACAACAGTGAAATCTTAACATTTTCAAAACTATAATTCATCTTTACTAATGTGTTCTCCATTTGCCAAGCATCCTACACCTCAAACAGATGTTGTGTGCTAGGGATCAGCCTTCTGCCACTTTGGAATCTTACTAGCCCAAGCACTGACAACTCCTCCTACTGATAACACTGGGTAGACACCTACTTCTTCCAGAGATTTATGATCTTCATATTGAATCATGTATCTTGATTGCAGTCTGCAATCAAGTCATGCATATTGCAGCCTGCATTGTCTGGCCTATTTAATCAGTCTTCATTAAACACCATCACTTTTACCACTTTAACAGACTGGCCAGTGAAATAGAGCCTGGTACATGCAGATCAGTTAGAAGTAAATAAAAAGCTAAATGAGACCTGGATCAATATGCAAATTCTGACCCTAGATCAACAAAGCAGACCTGCACAGCCTGGCCTCCAAACAGAGAAGAGCACCAGCTGGAACATGGAAATCTAGGTGAAAATTCCTGCTCCATCCCAGCTTCTGTAGGATTTGGACAAATACATCTGGCTCATGGGTAATTTTCCCAAATGGTACCTTGGTATTTACCAGAGCTTTCAGACAGGCCTAAGCAGGCAGCTCACTCCCAAAGCCAACAGCAAGGGAACACACAGCAGTTAGGCATTTGTCAATCCACCTGGGTATTGAGTTGCATAACTATCTGAATATAGCTAGACCTTAGTTTTTCTCTTTCTTGATTCTCTGTCATTGAAATGAAACAAAAGCTGAATATATATTGAGAGAGAGAGAGAGAAACTGAACCAGAAGCTCTACTGGCATAAGCTTGGCACATATTTATTTGGCATAAATTTGGACCAGCAGATTTGTTGCATCTAAGCTTAAAATAAACTAAAAACAAAGCTGCAGATTCAAAGCTTCACATTCCATCCTTAGAAGCTTGTGGCAGTTCTGGAGAATAGCTGTGAAAGCTACAAATGGCAATAATACATTTTTAATAAAATGGCTGGTTTAAATCACTTCTTTTTAACATCTATTTTGCAAGTCTCGGAGGAAACCAAAAGCCATTTTGAGTCAGGTTCCCCATTTTTATATATTATGAAGAATCTCAAAGATCACTCCAGCTATAAATACATGTTATGAATGGAGTTTGGTATGGAGGACAATAGATGTAAAATAATGCCTGGGGGAATGAAAAATTTACTGAGGCTTTGATATAATGCTGACAGGCAGAGGCTGAGGCCATTGTTTCAGCACCAAGGTAGCATTTCTGTCCCAAGAACAGTATTTTACACAGTGATTGCTTGAAAAAACAACCAATATTTCTTTCATTATACTTGTCTGCATTTTTTTTCACACACCCACACGTTGGAATTGCTCTAAACCTTATTTGCTCAGGGCAACATTACCCATTTCATTTATTTGGGTGACATGCTTCTGAGCACATGCTATTTTTTCCACACTATTTCATCAATTTTCCAGAAATCTGTGCATATTAGGTTGTTTTAGCCAGTTAAGGGACAGGGGGAGGAAATCAGAAGCTCTCAGTATAGGTGTAACGATCCTGACCCCCAAAGAGCAAGACAGTACACAGAATCAATACACCCTTCAACTGCAGTCACAAATTCTGCATGTGATGTGGGACCTCTTGCAGCAAACTGCCAGCTGCAAACAGACAGGTTGTTATGCAGCACACACACACAAGGCACAACCAGGAATCCTTGTCCTTCAAGAGACACTGAGGGGAAGAAGAAAAAAATTCCATAGACATTGTTTTAGCACACCACTTCAGCAGTGCTGTGACTCCCCACAAAGCCAGGGCGTTACACCACTAAAAGCAGTTTGCTTTGTGCCCCAGCAGGAAACATTCCAGGTACATGCACAGAGCTCCAGCCTGTCCATGGCTGCAGTGCAGCAGGTTGAATAGCTACTGCAGGAAGTGCTTTTAGACTTATTTCCAAATGCAAGAGCCGTTAAGGGAAGCTCAGTCAGCAAGGCAGCACTACCCGGAAAGCAGAGAGCATGCTGGCACACAGCACCAGCTGGACACCAGCAGCACAATGGAAAGCTGCTGGGCTCAACCTAATTCTCCTCTCACCCTTTCTCAGTCCAGGAGTTGCAGAGAACCTCAGAATGCTTTTCCTATTTCCACACAGGAAAGCTTTCCTAGCTTTAAGTATTTAGCCGACTATAAACTCTTTTCCCCTGCCTCCCTTGTGCTAGTGCTGAAGTGTACAGAAGTGAAGGGGAATTAGCAGGTCTCAGGTTTCTCTGAAAAATGGCTGACAGGCCAGCTGGGAAGATACAAAGCTACACAGGCAGCAACAGAGCCAATTGTTGCAGTACAGAGATGGCTGCAGCATGTTACTGTGCTGGCAGAGCAGGAGTTCTAGATTTTATATTTGCCAAGGTTTGCTATAATGCTGACTGAATTCCAACCAGGGAGAACAAGCTCCCTTGACTAGGTTTTGCAAAGTTGCTGCATCTTGAATTTTAGTCACTAGTTTGTTATGCTGTTATTTTTCAGCCAGACAATCTCTGTTAGCCCTGGAGAAATGCAGCTCCATCAGACAACTCTGAAGTGCCCCTTTGGCCCCCTTTGCCTAGGGAAAGTGCTTCAATACATGCATCACCTAGAGATTGATTCAGAGACTGCTGCATGAAATGCCCAGAGATGAGAAATGGGCACAAAGAGCCTGTACAGATAAGCCCAACAGAAAGGAGGTAGAAGGCACATGCCAAGTTACAGGACCATTGCCAATACCTCAGCATCCAGGTGGCTGCTTTGGAACAGCACCAACACAAGTGCTTTTCCTCCTGACACGGTGCAGAGTGCTGCATTTCTGTCATCTGTGTATCTTTTCTATTTTCATTACCTGCACAGTAATGCCTGCCTAGGCAGAAATGATAGCAACCCTGGTGACTGTCACTGTGTGCTATTGCTTGCAATGCCACCATAGCAAATAAAACAAATTGGGCCAAGGAAGATTGATTGCTGTGGTAATGATCACATTACCAAAAAAAAGTAGCTGAAGGGAACAAACGAGATGCAATATCTTGACTTTCATCAAACATCCACTACAGTGCCTCACAAAATCACTAAAATCTCTGAATCAAATTGGTTTGGACAGAAGCACAGTCAGGTGGGTTGAAAGTTAACTGGAAATCATAAGCAAAGAGCAATGTTGGGCAGCAGTGTTCTGAACAAGAAAGGCATTTATAAGTATGCTTCCGCAGGGTTTAACATTAGACTCCATTTTACATAACATTTTTACTGAAGCATCTGGAAGACTAAACAAGTAACACGTTAAATTTGTGAAGAGTAATTGCATAAAACAAAGAGGAGCCGGGCTGGAATTTGAAGTATGACCACATAACCACTTGAAGTGCAACAAACCCATGGTATTTTTGACCAGTATGAAAACACTATAGCAACAAAAATAGAGGTAAAGTAGTAAAAGCAAAAGAGATGCCTTGTCATTTGTCCGGCAGAGTAGCAGAACCATGACTTAAGACCATCCATTTTCCAAAACAGTTGCCATTCTCCCAAGCAGAGTAGATAAGATCACAGGGGACACAACAGCTATTTATGAAATGCACCATCACCTGGTAAAAGCTAGCCATCTGAAGACTAGACAGATCTCAGTAAAGCTAAAAAGTTTTAAAGAAAGGTCTCTAATACATCCTGGGAGGTTTTCCTTGTTAATTAGCAAGTTATTTTCTCTGAGCAGCAAGGAAGGTGGCATTCAATTAAAGCTGACACTTGCAAACACTAGCAAGAAACGGGTGGGTCCTGCCCTCAGTCAGGGAGGCAAGGCTATGGATTTCAGTCTCTTTATTTGTAAATACCATCCCCTTGCTTTTGCACTAGATTAATCTGGAAATAAGGTTCCCATAATACAATATAGTCTAGACATCACACTCAGGCTGACTTGACTGCTCTCTAATTCACCTTCTGTTAAGTCTGTAACCGAAATACACACACTTTCATTTTTGTCTGCTGTCAATATACCTCAGGTCTTACGCATGTCAGAGGAACCTTCAATAACAGCCTATGATCCATTTTGCACAGCCAGCTCACAGCTGATTAAGTTGCTTGATAAAACACATTAAATTTCAGGTCCTAATTTCCTCTATCAGCTACAAGAAAACACTCCACACTATAAAGTAACAAGCCTTACTTACAATTTTCAGTAGCACCTACAAGGTATCAGATGTACAAATTAGACAGATTCATATCTCCTGCTGTAATTTAAGGGTCCAAGTGCACCAAGATGCTCTGCAACCTTTCCCTAGCAGGGTTCAGCTGCTCAAGGCCTGCTCTGACCTGACACAGTGAAAGCCTTGGGTCCCGGGAAGAGTCACAGAGGAAAATATACAGGAGAGGTCTCAGCTGGGGCTTCTCACCCGTGTTTTGGGAGGGGTCTGTAAGCTTAAGGAGGTCACTGCTCTGCCTGGCTCAGCATCACCCTAGGCTCCCAGCTCACCTCCCCTTGCAGAGCAGCCTGCCCTCACCACTCCCTAACATCTAACTTACCCACCACAAGGGTAGGACACCTGACATTCAAAGTTTTTTTTTCGCATTAACAAGAACTAAGTAACCTCTGCTCATTTGTAATTAAACTGCATTATTGCTAATACAAACTATCCCAAACCCATGTTCCATAACCAACACTATCCCTAGTGGCATCATTAGCAGCTGAACTTGGGCAGAAGACAGTTAAGGCAATGAGTCAAAACGAGAGCTATGGTGGATATTACTGCTGATATTTTGGGCACGCTGCCTGCCTCACACCCGTCCAACACTGGCCCTGATCCACTAGTGCTGAACACACAACAAAGCAGCAGCGTGGTGACATTTTACTCCCAAACCCATGAAAGCCAGAAGTCCTGAGGATCTGCTGCTCCTGAAGCACCAGCCAGAATGGCAATGGACAAAATGGCACGTTCCCATGGGTGCTCTCCAAGACAGGGGAAAACACAAAAAAGGGCCCTTCAGGCCAGTACTACTGAACTTAATGTCAGTTACAATTGTGTGAGTCAGAAGTGGCACACAGGTCACAACGCTGCTTTTGCTTTTCCTTTTTAAATAGGGACAGAACAGGAGGTGTTAGCCAACAAGAGAGGAGGCACATCCAGGCACACTATGCACAACACAGTAAAATGTTCAAGTCATCAGCTACTACCCTAATCCTATGAACACAGCAAAACTGGCTTAAATGAAAAACCCCAATTTTGCAATCAATGGCACCAAGTCCAACTGGTGCCACTAGTAACATCCCTAAGAGACAGATACTAGAGTCGATGCTATTTAAAGTATTTTTTTTAATTACCTAGATAACATTCTTAGCAAGCTTGCAGACAACACCAAATTGAGGCCAGTGTTTTAAATTTTGATTGGATATCTGCATGATTTTTTTATTTTTTTTTTCAACCATGCATGTGATCAAACACCAAAACAGGGGCCAGGTGGATGGGAAAGATTTATCCTTGGAGATATTTAAAACTCAACTGGACAGAACTCTGAGCAGTCTGATCCAAGCTGCCCTTGCTTCGAGGACAGCATCTCTGAAGAGGTCACACACCCAGAGGTGCCTCTCGACACAAGTTATTTTTACACCAGCATTATTTCATTTTATCAACAGTGGGGCCTGTGCTTTGTATACCCTCTGTGCAATATTACTACAATGGGTTATGGAAACATGAACATCCTGAATAACACTCTACCTTCAGGTTTCTTTCTTGTTACAGTATCTTGCCTCTCCTTGATGGTAACCACTACAATGACACATTTTGAGCTCAGCAGCCACTTCCCAGATGAATTGCCCAAACTATACAGGTTCTCCTCAGAATTAGGTACAAATATTAGGTCAGCTATTTTATAGATTAAAAAGCAAAATAATACACAATATTCCTGATGGCCAGTGCAAGTAATTACTTGTCTAACTAAAAACACATTCTCCCTGTGTGTCCTGAATGTTTTTTGTAAGCAGACCCATTCTCAGCCTGCCATTCTCTGTCTATACTAACTCATTCTGCCGTGATAAATTGTTGCCTGAAGATGCACTGAATCTGCAGGAATAAAAAAGTAACCTCTCCTGATGGTAATACTGCTAGAAAAGAGCAAAATACAAACCTGTTCATTTTACCCGAAGTGCAATGAACAATGATGGAATAAATAAATTATAATTGGTTAAATTATTGATGTCTATACTTTAGGAATCTTCTTGTTCAGCAGTAGATGTTTTCCCCCTTTAACTATTTACAATGTATGGGTTGAGCAGAGGTAGAGTGTGATATATTTGCAGCTGTATTTGGATAGCATGGTTTTCTAACCACTCAAGTGTTGTGCTGAGATCTGAAAGTTGTTGGCCCTGCTAGCAAATAGCAACTGCAAGTTCAGTAGGATCTGACTGTCCTAAAGCCTTGTTTTAAGGAAGGCTTCAGCTTATTAAAATAACAGTTTTCAAAATAGATACTGAAAGATATCTTTGCTTCTAAAGTAAGTAACAACATTATACATATGAACAGCCCAAGACCTG
This sequence comes from Hemiprocne comata, assembly GCA_020745705.1. NCBI lineage: Eukaryota > Metazoa > Chordata > Aves > Apodiformes > Apodidae > Hemiprocne > Hemiprocne comata. Next base: position 9,604,303 of record CM036597.1, on the reverse strand, counting down.
CAAAGCATTTTTCTAGGTAGCTAGCTTTTTTTTTTTAATAAGTAATTGTGATACTAACGATTATATTAAAGCAAATAAGTACTTGAAAAATAGTCAAGACATTTATTCTAGGTAATGGACCATTTGTCCTTAAGGATCAGGTTCTATGGAGATACGGACTATACATCTTCCTTTTGGATAGAAAAATATGCTTTTCAGAATATTAAGGTTTAAGCAGTTACCAGAACAATAGGGCTCAAGCAATTACAATCCTCTCTTCTTTCAACACAGGATTGAAGGGTAACAATTTAAAAGAAATTAAATCTGCAGCCACAAAATGTCTAAGCAGAGTTTTGTAGCTCCCCATGTCTTAGTGTTGTTTTGCCTTGTGAAGGAGTGTGTGGCATCCAAATTACATTCCCAGGGTCCCAGTGCTCCACACAAACACCCTGGTGCACTGCAGAAGTGGAACCACAAAAGCCCATTCCCTGAACACCAAGCTCTTCATAAGGCTTCAGCTGAAACACAATCAAATTGTTGTCATGCACACTAGCACCAGCATCACCACTCAGTATGAAGCCCAGAAGAAAAATAACACTATCACTGCCTCCTGTGTTCCTCCCTGTGGGGTTTATGGTTATACATTCAGGGCTGTCTGTTGTTATGAGCCTGACTCCAGTGTCAATTCATGGGCATTCCCAAGAACACAAGTGCCTCTTAACATTGTCAGTGGGAAGTGCTGAGTGTACAGAAAGCCCATCTCTCCAAAGGGCTTTTCTCTTTCAGCTGCAGAGATGCACCTCCCCACACACTTTGAGAAGTCTCCTGAACCTTTTAAACAAAAGAAGTCTCTTTGACTCACTGTCCCACTTTTTTTTTTCCTTTTCTATGTTAACCAATACCTTTCCCCAGCTGTCATTGCTACCTGCAATGTTTTCTACTGACACAAAAAAGCTGCTGCCTTGACCAAGAAATAGTAATTACAGATTCACTAGGAACGTGCTGCCTTTAAACTTTGCTGTAAAGAACCCTGTGTGGCCCCAGGATCAAGTACACAGAAAGTCACAGGTTCAGAGCCCTCCTTCCTAGAGGAAACTCAAGCACACTGCTCCAAGGAGAATGCTTTGACAACAGACTACTTGGAACAAAGAAGAGAAAGCAACTTGCACTCCTACAAACTGAGTCAAATCTACTCCATATTGAATAGTTAACAATCACTTACCAGAGAGGAGCACAGCACCCAAAGTATACTAGCAGAGGAAAACAAGATTGCAGTCCTTTTATTGCTATTTTATACTACTTAGAAGTCCCAGTTCCTCTCTCTCTCTCCACATACCCAAACCCCAAAGTGAAAACATCATACTCACTCTTTCTTCTCTCAGCAGCCAGCTGTTCTCCTCTCCAAAGGGCACATGGTCTAGTATCAGAGCACTCACCCAAAAGATGGGTCAAATCTTCCTGGATAAAAGAAGGAAACAGTCTCAGTTCTCCCATAACACCACTTACCCCTTCTACAGAGTGACAGCCTACTTTCTCACACAAGCCCTAACAAATACATACTCAATCAGTAGCCACAACCAAGATAAGCCCAGGAAGCCTACAGCCCCAGCTATAAACTGGGCCACCCAGCACAGGTGTGATATACCTCTCTCTGAGCCAAGCAGCAGAATTTAAGGCACCTGTGACACTTCAGTAACAAAACCCAATTACACCTGAAGACACAGGCTCCTCCAATGTTAATACACTAACAAACTTTTTTAACTTTGGACTTGCAAAAAGTAGCAGCTTTTCACATAGCTCCCTTCTTGAGGATCTAAGCCCAAGTAAATTCAGAAAGAAGGGAATAAGCCTTTGCTAGGCACCACTGTCTCGCTTCATTTTGTAGGTATTATTCATTTAGGGTTTGGTGTACATGTGGGTGAAAGTCCAGCTCCTCAAGGAATAACCACTGTCAGCCTTGTCCCCTATGACCTTGACAACTTTACACCACCAATTTTCAATCATAGATGATGGGTTAATCAAGGCTGATGTGAACCAGCTGCACTCTGTCAGAGTCCTTGCTCTGATCTTCACGCTGCAATAACTTTCCATTTTAACTGATTCTGCCAGGGGTGAAGCTGTTAAGATAGCAAAGTACTCTTTGCCTCCTTTCTGCCACACACACACACACAGCAATTTTCACTAATACTACTAAGGTATTTTCTTACAAGAGTAAGGAGACTGACATGACCCAGTTTTTGTCAAATGCTTGTGTGTGCACGTGTCCTCATTAATTAAGGCTTCAGAAACTGACCTAAAATTTTAAGGACAGCAGACCAGGCAACAGAAGGAGGCTTACACCACAACTCACATCCATAGATGATTATTCAGTAGTTTTCCAGTTCTGTCTGTGTAACTTAGAACTTGCTGCCTTTCAAGGAAAAAAATTTAGTACTGTCCCCAGTCTCTATCATGTACCATAACAGCTTCCATATTAAATGTATCTCACTGCTTATCTAACACAAAAAGCACATTTTGTGAAGGCTTGTACATCCCCAAAGCCTAAATCAAAAGCTAGTGTTGGACAGTTTACTCCCCAGTTCCCAGCACACGTAACACACACAAGCACAAGCACATGCTCGCCTGTTAATACCACTTTCAGATTAACAGTAATTGACAGACTGCTCCAGGCACAACTTCATGCAAAAGCTACTGGACCTAGTGAGGTGGAAGGACAGTGGAGTAATGTGCAGCCACCTGGAAACCCAAGATCCAGGATGGATGAGGTTGGCATGCCAGCCACTTGGCCACAGGCTCTGGCCACTACCTGCAGTGCCATCCTGAGAGAAGGAACTGCAGAGCCCAGCCAGCTCTGCTCCACCATCTCAGACAGCTACTTTATTAACTCTTGACAAAAGTTGTTCAGCTTTCCCTTGTCTGCGTGAACAGAAATCCTTCCTAAAGCATCAGGAATTATCTCAGTCTCAGATTTTGGTCACAGGGACCCTGCTGTCAGCACATGGGACAACAGCACTAGATGAAAGAGACCATTTGCTGTCCCTCCTTGCCCTGCAGCAGGCCATCCAGCATTAGACACACTCCTGTTGCTGCTTGCTGCCATGCTGGTTCTTGTAAGTATGCTTTAATTCCTCACACTGGGACACACTCCAGACCATTTTGCATTACAGTCTGGCCTCTCATTCAGCTGATTGCTTCTGCCCACTCAAAAATATCTGAGACATTGTCAGACATGGGCAGGCTCATCAGAAAAAATAATAAATAATGGCCTCCAGCAGGTGAATTTAAGCAAGGGGGCACCACTGATCAGCTCTGAGACTGCTCCTCCCTTTGTGACCCAGGCAGGGATCAGAGTGGAAAGAAATGGGTCTTCACATACAACCCAACATCCATTCCCTCTGATGCAAGCTGATGTGATGTGTACAGTCTGCTCTAGCACATCAATGTGCCCACCCTGCTCCTTTGTTGTCTCATTTGACCAGAGGAGAAACAATTCATTGGCATCATCCAAGTCTTCATGACAACCTTTTGAACTAACTCATCATGGCAGAAACACCTGCAGTCCATTTCTCTGTAATATTTATTATTTCAGGCTGTCTGCAGGAATAAGACATTGATTACATGCAATCCATGTTTTGAATATTAATTTCCCCACCATAAAGAGTAGAGACATTTTAGTTTAAACAAGAGTTTAGCATTTAAGACACAAAATAGGAGTTTCCAGAATGAAAAATAATACCACTTTGCCAAGCCTGTGCTGTATCCCAGTTTGGCCCTTGAGACTAGTGCTGAAAGCCAACACCTGAGCAAATGCTGGAATCCCAGCAGCCATGTGAATCCAGACAAGTTACTTAATCATGCTGTGCTTCCATCTCCTCAGAGGAATAATGCACAGCTACTTCACTGGGCTAATGCAAAGCTGATTTCATTAGCATTCACTAACTGCTTTCTGCCCAGCAGAGGAAAGTATTAGGGAACTGCTAAGAATGTCTCCTGCTGGGCTTCTCTTCTAAACTAGCTCTTTTCATAAGTTATGTCCTACCATGCATGCAAAAACTGCTTAGAACCCTCTCAATCAAGAAAGCAAACATATCCTCATTTGCCAAACACAGGCTTGTAATTATGTGGGAACAAGGCAGAAACAGCACATACATGCATGAACGTTGCCACGATCAAGAGATAACAGCACCATAAATATATCCTCTTGGAAACAACAGTTTGCAGTCAGACAAGCAGTTGGAAAATCATGAGTGGAGCTTATTAAACATTTTATTTTGCAAGATAAATTAAACAGAGGAAGCTTAAAGAATGCTGCAGTAACTCAAGGGAGAAAAGGGACAGTAGTGCTTAAGTGCCTTAAATATATTCTAAACTATTCATCCAAATGGACCCATGGACCTTAGGTACCCTGAGCAGACATTTAGTGGACTGCTGGAGAGCTGTAAATAACCAGCTGACCAGAAGCTTCTTCACCTGCTTCAGACAGAGAAAACCTCTGTCAGTAAAGATAAAAAAGCACATGCTCCTCAGTGATTGACATTAGCACCCAGAAATGGTATAGGATCAGGAAGGTGAGCAGCAAAACTGGGCCTAAGAACAGAGCAGTCCATAAAAAACTTGCCATTTCAACACGGGTTACATGGAGGAAAACACTGGGGAAGCACCTGGATCTGTGTCGGAATCCAATGTAAAATCCAGGTAAAATACATTCCACTGTCAGTCTGTAACACAAAGGTTGTTCTTACTCTTACCAAAGCATTGACACGTAAACAACTTCATATCATCCTGCCATATCCTGAATTAGTTCACTTTTTCTTCTTTTTTTAAATTAGAATAGGTTTTTCTTTCCAACTATCATTTTTCAGCATCACAGATCAGCATTCTAACTCCCATTATTTTCAACTATGCTGATGTTGGGAAATACAGAAACAATCCTATCATTGTTTCTTTACTCCCAGACTCCATGAAAAACAGCCTGATAGATACTGACCCGGGTGCAAATGATTTTGCTATACATACTGCAAGTCAAATGCCTTCAAATCATTTCAGCTGCTACAGACAGTCAAGAGATTATATCTGTATTAGTACTACTACAGATAATAAACATTATTTGAAGAGTTAAAGGCCCAGTTCCAGCCTCAAAATCATATTGTCACAGAATAATTTGAATTGGAAGGGTCCTCCTGAGGCCCTGCTCAGAGCAAGTTGCTCAGGGACCCATCCAGCTGAGGCTTGAGCACCTCCAAGGACAGAGATCCCACAACCTTTCCAGGCACCATTGGAGTAAAAAATATTTTCCTTATAATTAAACAGTAATTCCTATGTTCCAACGTGCACCCATTGTCTCTCATCCCCTCCCTGTGCACCTATGAGAAGAGTCTATCTCCTTCATGTTCTTCCATCAGGCAGTTGCAGAGAGCAGTAAGGTCTCCCCAAAAGCTTCTCTCTTCCTACAAATATTTTAGCTAGTGAATAGTTATGAGACTTCCAGTAGTTTTTAAACTATATGAACCTATATGAAAGAGGGTGGTCTTCTCATTGTTTTGGTTGCTATTGTAAACATAGGTGACCATTCTCTTCCAAAAGGTACACGTTTGGTAGGTCTTTCTCTGTGTGACATGCAAGACAGAGCCCTTTCATATCAGCAATCATTGAGACTGGATTAGGTTAAACAAATGCAAAGCACTTGGATCTTTTTCTAAAACAAATTAGGGATCCAATATACTTTATTGGATCTGGGAGATACAGGAGATTTCTCTAGACTAAAAGCTATATTACTTCTGTTCTGTGATATTGCTACACCTACGTTGCTCAGAATTTGTATCAGCACCTTCCAATATCTCTGAAGTTCCAACACGTTGTAAAGTAAAGCTTTAATTATCTTCTTGTCATTTTACTGTTGTTCATCTGCTATGCACATCACTGTGTTAAGACAGAACAGAGATGTGACATGGGCAAATGCTACTGATGGGGGTTCTGGCAAAAAAAAAAAAATCACCTTAGTTACATTAATAAGCTTTCCCTGTAAGGCAAACTCGCCTCCAGCTGCTGCAGTCTTAATTTCTAATTTGTTTGGAATCTGTTTTGATTTTCTGTCTCCTGTTAAATATAATTCTCTTCTAGGCTGTTTTATGCATTGATTTTTGCAATTGCATCCATATTACATTGGGACCCAAATCCACAGTTCTCTAATTCAGGTCACACAGAAAAGTTTAGACAAATAATCAAATTTTATTTCTTTTTTAATTAGATAAATACTTTTCCCTTTGAGCAAGGATGGGACTCTCAGTAGTTACAGCACCATTTGTTCCCCAGTCAAGGACATATGCCAGGAAGAGATGGACTGTTGACTTTTTAAGAATATATTAAAAAAACTTCTCTCTGGGCTACATTTTGTTTTGGATAAACTTACAGTTTAATGAAGTCATCAAACAGTTATTTTAACTAGCTGTGTTCCAGAGTAGCCATCAGTGCTGCACTGAAGAATGAGAATACAGAGAATCTCCTAAAAATCTCTTCCACACAGGCCTCATCTCTAATGCAGCACATGATGACTTTTCCTCTTAAATAATCACAAGTGGGTCTGACATTTTGATTTCAAGCAGGGTACTTTTTACTGATTTTTACGGCTACTACATTAGTTTTAGCATGTATTCATCTCAAAAATACAGAGAGCAGAAAGATCATTACCACCACACAGACCTGGTTTCTATTCCTGGCAAGTCATTTAGGGCTTTCTGGAAAATGCAGTCACATACAGAGGCAAAGTCTCCTACCCCTGCCCTCAGCTCAGTAACTCCACTGATGGAGGCTGAACCTGTGTCAGCACAGCACCATACCCAACCTAACCCAGCTGTAGCCTCTATTACAAGCAGCTCCTCCAGCTACCCAGTCTTCAAATGGAATGTAAGAAGACATTACATTCTTCTTCCCCTCCTTTATACACAGGGTGTGATACAATAGTTTTGATCCTCGCTGGCATTCAGTTCAAATAGATATTTCCAATTCCAATATTTCCAATAAGTATTTCCAAACTCGTTTTATATAGACAACCAGAATATTGTCAAGGACAAGAGTCTCCTTATTTCTCCTCTTCCCACCCTGTTTCGTCCTACAATGAATATGCCACAAGATAGAGATGCCCATGGTACTATTCCACTAATATTAAGAGATTAGAAAACAGCCTATTAGAGCTAAAAGCATGCTAGATTTCTTACTTTCAAAATAGCCAAGAAATAGCCTGACAGGTTTTTTGGGCTTAGTTTTTGTTTGGGCTTTTGGGTGAATAAGTGAGGGCTCCCTTTTCACCCTTCTTCAAGCAGAGCATAATTTGTATGCTTTTCTGATATACTGTGCATTGTCTAAGTTTACTCATCACATTGATCAGAGTCTGGAATAGTTTAAGTACCCTCACTGTGTTCTCATTTTAATTTTAGAGATTGCCTTCTCCCTGTCATCTCAGATGGAAGAAAGCAGAGCAGTCACTGTGATGTACTACCCCACCATTGTGACAACCAATCACACAGGAAAAGACGCTTAGTACATTTTTTAAGAAGATGGAGTTTTCTATTGCTCCACCACAGTGATTATTTTTGTGTCTCATTATTTCAAACCCTTTCTGCTTCATTATAAAAACACCATTTGCTAGAGCTAAGGTAACTAGCACAATGGCACTTCAGGGCAGAGTGAATTAATCAATACAGCCTCTACTGCTGAGAAGCACAATGTCACTCTCACTGGGAAGGTGCAGGTTTCATTTCAAGCTCCTCTCCACCCTCCTAATTAAGCACTTTATAACTCATATTCTACAAAAAGCCTCAGCTCCCAGCTATAAAAACAAACATCTCTGTTCAGAAACAGATGGAAATACAACTGGAGTAGAAACAAAATAAACCATCTGTAGGAGAAAAAAAAGAGGGAAAAAAAATGTATTCAAAAATGATAGTCCCCACTCCATATAGAATAGTTAGGCTTGACCAATACACACCTGCCTTTCTCTGTACAGTGTTCCCAAGCCTCAGATTCACTTGTTTGATCTGGTAAGAAGAAAGGAAGCAAGGGCAAAGAGAGGTTTTCTATCCATCCTTTCCACTGCCTAACACCCCATCCCATTGCCAAAGAGGACTCATTCTGGGATTGCAGCCTGGTACTCATTAGAACTCAAAAAGACAGATTTTTATTTCCTGGGCCACTATTGAACCAGGAAGCTGTTAAGGGTTAAGGCTCATGATGTTATTTCAGCTTCACTGAGTGACCCATGTGGGCTCCACATCAAACATTCAGTCCATTAGCTGTACTTACAAAATTGTGACTTTTGTTCTTAAAATAGGGTACTGTGTTCCACTGTGTCTTGTGAATGGAGATTATTTCCACCCCCTGCCCAACCCATCCAGAGCAAACCAGACCAGTGGGAGTCAGCAGAGCCCTGGGTTAATTGCTGTAGGAACTGCTTGCAAACTCCTATGCAGCCCCACCAATCCAGTCACCCTTGGTCACTCACAGCCCCTCTATCCATGCAACTTGCAACTCAGCTTTCTCATTTAAGGAAAATGTCCTTCAGCAAGAAAACCAGTTCTGATCCTTTCCAGTTCCAAGATACAGAGAGGCCATGCTCAGGGGCTGTAGTCCAATACTAGCTCTTTCTAATTGCATGATTAGGAAATGGGAGGAGTAGCACCAGCCCTTTCAGGGTGGGAGTTCTGCCCTTCCTGCAGTACAGCAGTAGAGTTGTCTTCCCCTTCAGAAGGGACAGAAGCGCTAACTAGCATGCTCACCATGCTGAAGGGTGGATCTGGCAAGCACTCCTGCCTCTAGTGACCACACAGGAAAAAGCAGACAACTGGGAAAAAATCTTTTCTGCTTTAACTCTCAAACCGTTTACCTATTCTGCAGTCAAACACTAAAGCAAAGGCTTAACCTAACCAGAGTTGTTGTTTTTTTAACAAGAGGCCTCTCTCCAGTTGTTTAGCTGTGCCATGTACATACCTGGTTTGGGGTCTTTGAGAAAGTGCTGCAGAGATAGAGATGGAATAAAATGCTTTGAACAGGGAAATTTTGTGCATCTTTTTAATTTTCTTCGTGGGAATCCTCCCCACATAACAAGACTAATATTGTGCCAAGAGCCATATGCATACAACACTGCAGTTTATTCTGTATCATGCTGCTGGTTTTCCAGGGTAATTTAATGCATGGGATTTTACCACCAGTCTTTCAACAGCAGATACCAAGCAGTCAGAAAGAAATGGCAAGAGTTTAGATGTGTGCTTCAAGGCTGACTGGAGTTAAAATATGACAGGCAGTAAACTAACCCATACCTTAACAAAGGATAAAGCTTTCAGACAGTTCTCTCTCTCCCAAAATATAGTCAGTTCCTCTGGGATTTGCTTTATCTGTATGTTGTAAAGGTTTGTAACAGTGTACTAATCCAGCCCTTGGAGCTGGCTCAACAAGAGATGGTGTTGCCTGCAAGCTTAGGAAAGAGCAACGCTCTTCTTACTGAGGTGAAGCTGGCTGGCTGTTATTTTACTTTCCCCTTTAGGAAAATATTTGCTTAAAAACAAATGCAAACAAGACATCAGTCTGTCAGATGGAAAGCAACTCTGCTTTAGCCAGCAATCTCACAGTACATTAGCCTTTCCACTTCAATTAAGGAAAAATTTGCTTCAATTTCTAAGTCTGTCTAAAAGCAGATCCAGTAGCAACTCCCTAGTATCTCCTTTATCCTTAAGTGGAGAGAATCAGAAGCAAACAGCTCTCAGAATCAGCTGCAGCCAATGCAGAGAACTTCCAGCCTTAGGATGAATGGAACAAAGGACAATACGTGGACTAGCCTCAAAAATATACTGTTTGGCCAGACTGGTTTCTACCATGCTTTTCTATGTTCCAGTACCATAGTAGCCACCTTCAAGCAAAGGAACTTCTGTTCCTTAAGTTCTGCCAGCTGTGATGAACGCATACAGTCTGATTTGAGATTCTTTCTGATAGTGACAATGCTACTTCTTCTGCAGCTGTTCTGCAGCCTCATCTAGCTTTTTTCCAACCAGGATGAAGTTCAACTACCAAATTATGTGTGCTTTTACTTACTCTTACTCAGTGCTCCAACAGGAATAACAAGCAAGGGCTGGAGTTAGGATCTTTGGCAGATAAAATCTATTCCTTTCTGAGCAGGCTGTTAGAAATAGTTATCTTCCAAGACAATACTTCAAGGGCTATTCTCACATGTATTTTATAAGAAGACAAAGGATACTTCAGGTAAAAAAAAAATCAGGCCCCTTATTTGGTTCAGGATTGACAACTGAGGTAACCATCTAGCTGAGGATTTTGTAGCAGCCAGAGGAGGAAGCAGTCATTGCCCTGCTTGCCTCCACAAAGTTAATCCTGAAGAATCTATTTCATCAGCTCAGAAACACTGTTCAGCTCTCAGTTTCCTCCAACAGTTGCCTGTTGAACAGCTGCAGTAAGTTCCAGATTTTCTACCAGGCCTTAACTTCCCAGTACAGACACTCGTACCCTTGACTCTCCAGCAACCTTTTCAGAACAGATGTGCAAAGCATTTTTACTCCTCCCCCTTCAAAATGGATGTTGGCTAATTGGGGAAGTTACTGCTTCTTTTTGGCATTTTCTAGATTAGTGTTGCATTATTGCATCTGCTTATCTCAAGTATTTTTGTTCCTTTTCCCATTTCTTTTAACACCACTGATAGCACTGTAAGTAGGCAATAATCCCTCAGACCTGACTCTGAGTACTCATCAACCCAGTGTGAGCACTACGTGCTGGAGCAAAGTAAATGGAGTGAACAGAGCTCAGCATGCAAAGCCCCCTTGCAAGACAATCCACCTTGCACCACGGACACAACAACCCTGCCTTTGGTTAGCTGAGTCAGTTCCCCAGTTTCAGCCTGGGAAGGGACAGAGACCACAGGCACATCTCCTCCCCCCATGCTGGGCTGACCGTACATACACACAGCCCTGACACCTCCTCAGCAAACGTGCTTTGCTCTGCAAGTGCAGAAGAGCAGCTTCTTCAACAGAGGAAAATGTGCTGGGCTGACTGCAGCTAAAGGAGTGCAGACAGGCACAAACTCTGTGGCTGTCTGCCAGCAGGCAAAACAGCAACTGTAAGTGCACAGCACTGTCCTCCCACGGCCGAGATGGCAGAGCTACACAGTGAAGGCAGAGAGCAGGAGCAGGCTGGTACCAGTGCAACCCCTTTGGTCTGAGAACAGCTGACAGAGGGACAGTCTCAGTCACCACAGGCCTTCAAGCTGCAGCCTGAGCAACCTGCCTTAAAAATAGGGGCATCAGTGTAGCACATTAACCATCAAGGACACACAGGCACACACTAGGCAAGGTAGCTATCCTGCTAGCAACACACTTCCTGATGCTAGTCAACATAAGAGCCACTAAGCTGAAATCCAATTTTAATCCCTTTGTTGAATGAGTTCATGTAAGTTCAAAAGGGAGTTCTCTATCATTGTTATAGGTCTCATCTCCTGAGACAAGGTGAGGCAAGTAAATCAACAGAAGTATCGTTACTAAACCATAGGAGAAACGGGCGCATTGGGGTTGAGCTGGTTTTCTAACTATGGCTTTGATTCACCTGTTTTTCTCAAGACTGCCTCATCTGTCAAGCTTTCTGAACTGGTACCATGTCAATGCCTGGCTGAGCTATAAAGCTTCCACTATTCCTCATTCAACTTAATGGAGCACTCAAGCCTCTACACTAGAAACTGTGGCGCCACATGGTGATAATAGATACGTTGAGGTTTAATGCTCACTATAGCTAACAGTCATTTATGTTAATAGACACTTTTGTTTCTTGGAATTAATCTTCCTCTGGAATTTTTTTTTTTGGTAGCATAAATCAGGACAGTTTTTTTCCCTTACAATTTAGAATACTCTTCTTTTTCAGATACTAAGTGCAGAGAAAGGCAATCACAAGCAATCAGATTACCATATCCTAATGAATTGCCATTTGTCAGCTGAGCTGGAGTTACTATTTCCTTGCATGTAGCAGGCAAACATCAGAAAGGCTTGAGGAAGGTGATTAAAGCCAGTATTTTTAACTCTACGTTTGCACTAGGTTGAGAGAGCACTGTCAACCACTTACAGCCACTTGCCTTCAAATCTCCATCAACTGTAATCTCTCATCCTTACTCCAAATTTTCATTTCAGCCTTCTCCAACTCTCCCAACACTGGCTACTCCACCTGTTCCTGCTGAATTTCCCACTAATCTCTGAGTGCTGAAGGGAGTTGTATTCCTGAGCAGTACAGGTTTCTGGGAAGTGACAAAGCTTGCCTGGTGTCCAAAGGAAGCCAGAGGGTAGCTCTATTCTCAGCTCTGCAAAAGACATTTTGACATTTCTTATGTCTCCTTTTCCTCACATCTGAATTGAGAATAACTTTACAAAACATCCTGAGACCCTTGGTGAGAAAATAAGATATATAACACTCCAGGAGAAGAAGATGCCCAAATGCAACATCTTGAGTGCAGCATATATACATTTGAAACCTCAGCTCCTAAAAGAAATAAAAATAATCCTTGCCTATCCAATAAAGGGTTAAGGGTTCAAAAGAAAACAGTTTTTGCAATTCTGGGTGCACTATTAGCTCAGATACAGGAGTTGAATCCATATGGCATATTAACAATTCCCAGGAAGAAAACCATTTCAGGAGCTATTCCTTTAAGCAAATAGTTTTCATTCTATCTAAATACTGGAAGCAATAAAGGCTCCTACACACCCAGTAAAATACATGAGGAAATGAAATAGTATGAAAATCAGAGAACAGGAGACAGATGTCAGAGTTCCAAGGAACAGAAGGTAGTATTTTTACTTTTCCTATCCCAGCTTTGTGTACATGAAGGGGCACATGCAGAGCCTGTTTTGCTTTTCCAAACAGTATCCAAAGATGGGAGCTTGCCTTCCCCTCAGGAGAATACAAGATGAAACAGAGAGGTGTTTCCAACAGAGGTGGTGATTCAGAGGACCAAAAGATTACGTGCCTAAATCAGGCAGGGTGAATAATTCCCTCACCTGGAAAGCAGCTGCACTTGCCTCAGCACTAGTCCCTTAGAGACTCTGCTACTGTTTTGAAATCCCATTAAAAAATGAGAGAAAGCTTAGTACAAGTGAACTCCTTCATATGCAGCCCAGGAATAGTAGTGCATGCTTAGCCCCAGTCTGTCACCATACACTTGTCATGCCTTGCAGCAGTGTCACATGCATGTACAGTCCTTCTTACAAAGGCCTGATCTCACAGGCAGCGTGGGACCACAGAATGGCTCAAGCAGCCTTTGGCTGATCCACACAAAAAATAGGTGAGGACTGTGGACCATAAGTCACTGGGCATACATTTCTCCAGACACTGAATTTTTCCAAACAAGATGTCATCATCATCTGCTCTTGCTGATGTCTGTGAAGACAATGCACAAGTAACATCACATACTTCAGCAACAAATACTTAGGATCTGATCTTTCTTTATAGAAACAGATACTATCATTGAAAAGTTCGTGGGTGCTTTTGAATCCTGTTAATTGGAGGTGGATCAAATCTAGGATGAAGGACAGCATACGCCACTGAGACAAAGGGCAACAGTGATCTGGAGCACTTTAATCTCATAACCATCAGACCATCCCACCAGTTACATCAGCACTGTGCAAAGACTAAAATTTTGTCCTGACTCCTGTCATCCACCATTTGAGTAGACTTAAATACTGCAGTATTATTTCCAGAAAAAGGCTAGGCTGACACAATCACTGCTGTCTTTCCAGGAAGATGTATGCAGACTTCTGGGGAGTCACAAAGGAAATTACAGCAAAATTAGTGAAATGCTTTACTTTGTACAACTTGCTGTTGAACCATCCTATTTGGCCACATATGGAGGCAGGTGCTAAGCTACTGCTCTTTAATGAAGTTATATCTACCATTTTTCTTCACAAGGAACAAAACTTCAAATACAAAACTCAAAAACTCTGAGGTATTCAGGAAGCCTAGAGAGCATCTGGCACTGCTCTTTGAATGCAGCACTGCTAGTGCTCTACCGTGTCCTCTGCCCTGTCCCATCAGATGTGTTGGTGTACTCTGCCAAGCTGTGCTTTGAATACCAGCTACTTCTGGGATCACCTTAGATATTTTTCTTGTTCAAGCAATTTTTCAGCAATACTTCCCTCAACAGGATTTCAGCCTTGCTGCCATCTAATCAGATTAAACAGATCAGCACTCAGTTTCTCCAGAGTCTGTAGAAATGGGCCTTATTCTAAGAGAATGCTAAGGGCTTCTGATATGAGCTGAAGCCTCCTCTGTCATCAACCTGAAGAGAGATTAAAAGCATTTAACATCTTGCAGAGAAATCTGTCTACGTTCAGTCACCAAGTTCTGGGGTAGGATGTGCATGTGTCGTACACAAGAGCCTAATAATTCACTTGCAATGTCTTTAGTGCTATCATTGCAGGGGGAAAGAACATTTTATCACAGCAACAAAAGTCTCTTTTTCTAACATTGCCTGAAAAACTGACAAAAAACCCTACCCACAGCCAGTGAAAAGGCTTTCCTTCAGGAGGCACAAAGACTTTTAACTTTTCTTTAAGGCTAAAAGAGCTTTCTGCAGTGCCACTTCCATGTCCTATTTTTCACCATCTCTGCTCTGCCCACTCCTTCTGAGGGTCCTCCCTGCTTTCCTTTGCCAGATCTGGGTCCTCTTTGAACAGCCTTTCTGTTCTAGCAACTTGGAGAGCAAAACCAGACTAGTCTCTTCTTATCTTCTCCCCTTCCCCACCCCCAGCACTTCCCTCTTTGCCCAGCAAATTGCCAGTGTGGAGATGCCCTGTGCGCCTGGGGGAAGAGCCGCTCTGGATGGCAAGTCCTGTATCTGAGGTAGGTGGGAGAGATAACAGGAGCAGCCATGCCCCCTCAGACTGCTTCACACACCAACCTCCAGCACAAGACAAGTCTCCAAAAACATGTCCTGACACCTTGGCAAAAGCAGAGCAGCAGGGGCTGGGTGCAGCTAGGAGGGAAAAGTCCTGACACCCTGTCTGAAAGGTTGAAAAAAATCAACAGTGCTAGTGTTGGTTTTGTGGGAAGTTCAACTGACAGAACCTGCCACCATGCAGTGAATGGGTAGCTCACGTGCACACACTTGTTGCTCTATGTACTGTTTGGAATTTCTGCAAAGTATAAAAAAACAGGAAGAACAGGCAAGTGAGGGAAATTAAGATTGACCTCCCCTGTTGATCTCATAATAGCCTTGTCAACATTATGGCTTTGCTATGGGTCCTGCAAATCTGGCTATATACAAGGCATGCTTCCTCGTGCTGACATTTGACATATTGGCCTAGCAAACAGACCCTCCAAAGCAAAGGCCACCTATGCTGCAGTGCTGATTTCTGTGAGCTGCCATTCCTGTTCTTAGTTGGCAGCTACACTAACGTTGTATACCCATGCCAAGAAGTCCAACCACAAAAGCAAAAACTAAATAAAAAAGGACGTTGTCAAAGAAAATCTGACCTTTCTGAGGTCTCTGACCTAAGTACTGTAGATGTTGGATGATCCTGCTCCTAAATACTCCTGTAGTCAGCCATTAAATATTGTACACTAAACCCAACGTAGACTCACTGCCCCATACTGAAATTTTTGCTTAAGCTTTAGAGATCCTACAAAAAAGTTGTAGCAGGGAGAAGCGAGGCCACCCATCCTACAAAGAAGCATTTCCATCAATCAGAATTATAGGGCCACCATTGACAAATACTGCAAATATGTCAGTGGACAGTTAGGTGACCTTGAGGGGAACATCACCTTCTAAGAAACTTGTACTTGTAAGACTCAATATTAGAGGGGTTTAAAGGCCTCACATGTTTTTGTGTCCCTGGTCTCTTCCTTTGAGACAAGTCACACATGGTGATGAAGCACTGAGCACATTAAGCTCCATGCAACTCACCATCCTGGCTATATTTCTTGCTGATTTGAGTCATTTCTTAAAACTGTTATTTTTCAGCAATTATAGTCTTGCAGGAAACCTGGGCATAGGGCTGGAGGGACCTCATGGATCACTGAATCCAGCCTCTTTCTTGAAACTCTGCCAATATAATCTCACTCACAAGACTTATAAATTCAAGCTTTAAACTAGCAAGGCAGTTTGCTCCCAGTGCTCTATGGATCTGGCTTTTCAACATAGTGCCCTGATGCTTAACTGGTTCTGCTGCGTTTTTAGCAAGTTTTATATAATACTCTCTTTACAGCTCTCTTTACAGCTTCACCTGCAAAGCACTTCAAAAGATTCTCTCCTAAGACTACCACAGTAAACCTGCTGACACCATAAGACAAATTCAAAGTAATTCCAGGTCAAACCTTTAATCAGAGAGACCTCTCTAAGCTTCTTCTCACCCTTATTAAAGAGATTTACAAAACCGTGAAGGAGGTTGGAGAGTTAATGATGTGCCATTTAAAAAGGCTCTATTAAGATTCGGGTATTTTTATCTTTTAGAAAAAAAGCATTTGCAGATTATAACTCTAAGGAGACAATTATAAGAGCATTCTGAGAGTCTTTTCACTTGATCTATAAAGGGAGAAATGGCACAGCAGAGTATAGGAAAGAAAATACACTGCCTAAGCCTTTTTCTTGAATAGGATCCTAACTAGCCACGTTGCAGCTGCAGTGAAGTGTCTTATGTTCCTGTGATTTATTACTGTAAGGGCCACATCATCTGCCAAAGTGTGCTTGTAAGAAATTAAATGGTTTCCAAAGGAAACATTACAACAAGACAGAATTTAGATTTGCATTTTTACCCTGATTCGTGTCTGAGAAGCTGCTTTGAAAACTTTTGTATCAAACACAAATACAAAATTATTGCCAAATGCAGTTTGAATTTGGGAAGGTTTCAGGAAGGAAGCCCAGTCACACACAGAAAGGGATGAAGAGACTGTTTACAGGAGAGAGAATGCAGAACGGCACTGAAAGAGAAAGGAAGTGGCAATCTTCCAACATGCTGCACCTTGGACCAAATTGCTTTCTGTCTAAGACACAGGCCTGAGTTACTCCGTTACCCTTTTAGCTCAACCTTAGACACTAAGCTTCAATCAAATGTAAGTAACAAATTAAGGGCTTGATCCCACAGTCCAACTTGCCTTTCACTTCAAATTGAGGAGGGGAAGGTGGTATTAAGACCTGTATTAATGTTGATCATGGTGGTATTCCTGATGGATTTCCAACCAGAAAAATCACCAGAGAAGAAAACTCCCACAATTAGCCTAGCTACTGCTGACAAACAATTTGGGTTCATACCAGAAAATGAAGCAGCAATGTCTCCTTTGATTGCAATAGCATCCATGAACTTCAGACTCAGCCTTTCAAGGTGTCTGTTGGCACATGAGAATTTCTGCCAACTTGTATCGATTTCTCAATTTCAAAGGGAAAGAAGTTCAGTCTCACAATTCACAGGTGTAAGACTCTGCTCTGTTGTCCTGCTCTAAGTCAGGAAAAGGAAGTGCAACTGTAAAGAAGCCCTAACACTTCCATCAGAAAGACCTTGGGACTTGGGAACATACAATTCAAGTGTATTACATTTTATTGTCATTATAGCACAGAAAGAGGCAAAAACAAAATACAGATGTGTGGGAAAGGAAAAATATGCAATAATCTGAACAGATTGGCAAACTGTAACACTGGGTATTCTGTCACGAATGCCCAGAAGTTCACTGCTACTAAGAGGCCAAACAACCTTCTTGGTCAATATCAACTTGACTCATGTTGTATAAAACACCAAAAAACTAGTAGTGAGAAAGGACTGACAGCTTGCTGGCCTGAAGAGGTGACTTGATTTTCAGAAGTGCCAGAAAGCTGCTCCTGGCAAATTACTGATGTCCCAAATAACACTCATTCTGTAGAACAATCGCTAACTTTAGTTTTCTAGGATAGGAATCAAAAAGCACAAATAGTTGCCATGAGACACTGGGAACAGAGCAGCTTTGGTAGTTAACATCATAGAGGAAAATTCTCCCCTGAGCTTACACAATCTTCAGATCAGATGTAAAAAATCCTAGGGAATAATTAGGTGCATGAACAGCTGGAAGTATGTGGCTAATCATGAAAAAAGAAGGGGTTTTTGAACTGGGTCTTCCCACCTTTATCTGTATTTCTCCTAGAGAAGTTTTGCAGAGTTTCTACAAGGCATTTCTTCTGATTTTTGATTTGCAGTAGCAGTTATAACCAATAGCAGCTCCCTGCAAGCCATGAATACCTCCATCCGCATGCAAGGAGCACAAATTATACCACCTCAGTATTGCAATCCATTTGCTTTAGCACCAACCTATATAAAGATGACCCATAACTGTTCAGTCTTCTACCTGCCTCCTTTTCTCCTTTCACAGTCAAAACAAGCACTTCACCTAAACTACTGCAAATTTCCTTAGGGAGACAGGATCACACAGGGAAGACGACCGGCCTGGCTGAACAGGGAGCTCCTGTGGGGGATCAGAAAAAAAAGCAGAGTCTGCCACCTTAGGAAAAAGGGGCAGGCAACTCAAGAAGAGTACAGGGATTTAGCAGCCTGGTGAAAAAGGACATGGGAGTACTGGAGGAGGGCCAGCTGAACATGAGCCAGCAGTGTGCCCAGGTGGCCAAGAAGGCCAACAGCATCCTGGCCTGTATCAAAAACAGTGTGTCCAGCAGGAGTAGGGAAGTGATTGTCCCCCTGTACTCAGCCCTGGTGAGGCCACAGCTTGAGCACTGTGTTCAGTTCTGGGCACCACAGTGTAAGAAAGACATTGAGATCCTGGAGTGTGTCCAGAGAACAGCAACGAGGCTGATGCGGGGCTGGGAGGGCATGTTGTATGAGGAGAGGCTGAGGGAGCTGGGGTTGTTTAGTATGACAAAGAGAAGGCTCAGGGGAGATCTTACTGCTCTCTACAACTACTCAAAGGGAGGTTGTAGAGAGGTCAGTGTTGGTCTCTTCTCTCAGGCAGCTAGGGATAGGACAAGAGGAAATGAGTTGTGGTAGTTGGGTTATGGTTGGACTCGATGATCTTGAAGGTCTCTTCCAACCCTAATGATTCTATGATTCTATGATTAAGCCCATAGGATTTGTTTCAGAACTATAAAATGTTAGCATCAACCCATGAGAATCCTTCCAATTCTTAGTTCTCTTCCTATACGTTATTTCTAGAATCCCATTCCAATTACCATGTTCCAAAGCCTTTTCCTCATGCAGAGAAGCCAGGTAATACTTGAGAACCCATTCAAAAAAATTCTGACAGCTCCTTTGACACATGTTCAAGACATGCTGTTGACAGTATATTTTTTAACTGCTTAGGATTAATAATTATAACGGCTTCAGCACTGAGAATCTTCTAACTTTGTTCTGATTAGGAAAAATCATGTTCAACTAGGAGATGACTGGTATCATTAAAATTCTATTTTAGAGAACTGCTGTTAAGCGGTAATTTTGCTCTTCAAATTAGGAGAGAGTATTAATAATTGAATCCAAAGATCTAGTTACATATTTTGGTGGGTTTGTTTCATA
Organism: Hemiprocne comata; assembly: GCA_020745705.1. Lineage (NCBI taxonomy): Eukaryota > Metazoa > Chordata > Aves > Apodiformes > Apodidae > Hemiprocne > Hemiprocne comata. Next base: position 9,584,810 of record CM036597.1, on the reverse strand, counting down.
ATAGGAAGAATGACTTGAGCAGAAATCCATTAAAATTTTTAGTATTCCCATGCTAGTCTGATTCCAAGCTTTTCCATTAAGTAGCACAGTCATAATGGCATTAAACCACTTAAGCAGGAAAAACAGCACATAATTATCGCTTTCAGTTCAATCTTTTGGAGTGTGAATAGATACTGTGCATCACTGACAATTCACACTCCTAAAGAGATTTTTCTGTTCCCTCACAGCAGCTTCGCAGCCTCTTGTACTGATATAACTGACCCAAACATGTTTAATTTTTGTCTCAAGAAAATTCCTCAGAATAATAAGACAGCAAAATTAAGCTCAGATGAAAGAAAGTGTAACAATCAGCTACCGTATTATTCTACCTTAAGGGAGATGTTTAGATATGAGTGGCAACTAGGACACCATTATCCACATATCAGCATGTCAACATTTGAAACTATGAGCATACTCTCAGAATTATGAGCATGTTAGATATTGCACATATTAAAAAAAAATATAAAAAAAAAAGAAGTCCCACATAGTGAGTGTAAAGTACATGGAAACTCTACAGAAATGAGAGGAGAACAGAGAAGCCTATGCAGCATGTAGCATCCCCTCCCTCAACAAACCTCACTGTATTTATCCTCTGAGACCTCTTTCCCTTGGAAATTAGGAAATGGGGTATCTTATCTGTACCTGCTGCCCCACAGCAGTAGCAATGGCTTGCTCCCTGCCATCAAAGGACTGCTGGGAGGTGCAGCTGGTGTGAACAGAATCAATATTTGCTTCATTCCACTGGCATCCCTTGATGCCAGCACTGCAAGGAGCCACGAGCAGCACTGTGTTGTAAGGTCAGAGATCCCTCAGGTGCCTTTCTCCTAATGCCCTCTGCCATATGATTAAGCCTCTGGCACACTGTAGATACTACCACAGCACTAAGGGGCAGGGGCACCTTTGCAGATCTGTCTATGTTAAAGGGATCCATAAAGGCCAATAAAAGGCAGCACACATGAGCATGTGGTTTAGCTGTCGACTGCAGTGCCTCCGTGAAAGGCTGCAGCACAGTAGCTGCAGTAACAGAAGGCTGTGCAAGTCAGGACTCTAAATACAGCCCACTATTTACAAACCAAACTGAAAGAAACCAGCCCACACACTAGGACTGGCCAAGCTGAGCCCCTGTGAGACAACACAGGGCTGTCAACATCTGTTTGAAAGAGGCTGAAATCTGACACATTGACTGATCTCAAATGCAGCAATCTCAGGCCCTACACGCTCTGCCTGCAGGCTGTGCTGCTCCCTGCTCACACAAGCACGCTATGAGCACTGCTCACATCCCTGCCTCACCAGAAAGCATAAAGCTCCTGCATCTGCCCGCAGTGCCAGGGTGACAGCATCCACCCCCACACAGAACAAGCTCTTTCTGTCATGGGTCCTCAGCTAGCAGGTAAGGATGAAGCAGTTTTTTCCCCACCCCAGGACCAGGCATATAACGTTCATGGTACATCTCCTCTCTGCTAAATCACAGATGCACAGTTGCAGTGTAGGGCCCTGAACTGCTGCTCTAACATTGTTAACTATTCCAGTTCCTTGCAAACACATATCTAGTTGACAGTCTTGCTTTGCCTCTGCACATAAAGCTCTGTAGTCTCCTATTCCAACATCAGAATGGGAAAGCAAATGACGCTTGGAGAATCTGACACTTTAAAACTTCACCTTCCTTGGTGAAATGAAGGGATGTCAACATTTGGTACAAGAAAGCATCTCATGAAAGCTACTGACATTCAGGCCTGTCAAATGCTCTGCTATTTCCATCCCTCCTCTTCCTCCTCTTTTCTTATTGGGCTAACATCAATAGGACTTCACAGACCTTTCTATCTAGTGACACTATTTACTCACTATAAAGTCTTTTACAATAAATACCATGCCAGAAGATTTTGTGTATCTCCACGTTGCAGGTAACCAAACTGAAGCAATGTCTATAAAGACAATTTTCTCAGACACTGGACCAGAACTCCTGTAAACCAAAACACAAACCTAGTCCCATGCTCTGGCTCCACAAACTGCCCGTAAATCCTGTCAAGGCAGCGCCCAAAGAGCAAGGTTCCCCTTCTGGCTTGTCTGTGTGCCACGGGGCTATCTTCATCACTGCTCACAACGGTGCATCTTACCTGTGCAATCTGAGCCTGAAAACCATAATTTGAGACCATCATTTTCTGCAGAGGCCATTTTTCAAATAACCTCAGACCGACAAAAGCAAGGTCCCTAAAGATGCAGCAAAATCGCTTGATCGTTTCATGCATTTTATTTTAAAGGACTATTAAGAATCCATTATTTCTGATAGAATTCTGTTTTCATCTCTACTTTTTTTTTTCCTTTGGGAGCTTGAAAAATAACATTTCTCTATCTCTGCCTTTATTTCCTGACTGTTTCTATTTGATCAATGATTATTCTTTTTTTTCCTGTGCTTCTAAGAGTTGACATTAAAATGTCTAGTTCCTATTCTCCTTCTGTTGTATTTGTGCATCAGAGGCATTCACAATGATGTCAGCTCAGCTCTGGGCATTGTCTCTGCTAGTTCAATTCCAGCTGAATGGCTGGAGCTAGCAGGTCATTAGCATTCACTTGATTGATTTAGCATATCCAGATAATAGGATGGGGTTTGCATTCAGCTACACACATTAAAAACTGAAGAAAGTATAAAGCAGTCCAAAGTTGGTAAGTTCTTTTGGAGTCACACATCTTTTGCTTCTCATATGTCTTCCTGTCCTTGAGGGCACCATTTAAAGAACAGCTGTTTCAATGCCAAGCCCTTCCTTGACAGTGCTCATGGATGAAAGAGGAGAAAAAAGTGATTTAAAACCATTGTTTAACATAGTTAATCAATTTAATAGATTTCAAGGCTAAAAGATTGTATGATGCATTATTTCCTATAAAATGTAGTCTCTACAGTGTAATTCCAGAATTTTGTCCAACAACTGGAGAGAACACTTTTTCAGAGTTAAATACTGGAACCTGAGTTTTGAAATGAGTATTCAAAATATAACAGTCCCTCTTGCTGGCTTTAAAACTTCCTTTCTTTGTCCAGTGCCTAACTCTGTGACATGGCCTGGGTGTCATATGTGGCTGTGCACACTTACTCAAGATGTACAAAGACCTACAAAAAGTCCACACCTTTTCAGATTCCAGACTTTGAGTGTGAAACTAAAGTGAAGAAGAGAATACAGGGCAACATTTTCAGAAGTGGGGGCTAAAGTTTGGCTCCAGAATCCATCCTCCCCCAAAAGAAATAGGGAGCTGAGCAGCTCCCTGTAAAGTGAAAGAAGAAACCTAGCTTTATCTACCTGTGAACTAGAATCTCCACCTCACAATTTTATGGCTTTAGAACAGGGATTCCCAAACCTTTTCCAACAATAGGATGGAAGATCTTAGCAGACATGTTTTTCAATTACACACTTTATAGGCTGAATGGAACAATAGAAGTATTAAGCATGTAACGGAACAGTAATAGTTGGCCTCTTCATAAAAGCCCTTTTCCTGCACTGTCTCTCTTGGCTTCGATGGGAGTTCAGCTACTCAAGAGTTTGTAACTTTCAGACCATCACCACACTTGACCCACTCTTCTGCCAGAGTCCGATGGATGAGCAGAACTTGTGTGTTTTCCAGTGTCTTCAGCATTATAAATATACGAGTGATGTGACAAAGACAGCTGTCCCAGTTCAAACATACCTCTGCATTTCTCATAATTTCAACAGTACCTTCTGACTAGGGGTTCTTTCTGTATGACCAATAGCATAATTAGTGTTTTAACTGCTCAGAAACACCTGCAATAGCTCACCTCTATCTTTGGTTACACGTTCTGAAAGCCACTACCCTGCTCTAGCCCAGCCTCTGCTGCACAATTCAACAGAGAGACAGATGAGTCTCTTTCCAAGAGAGTGGAGAGACATTTATGATCATTAAAAAGCAGTCACTGTAAAAGATTACAATGCATGTGTCAGCTGAAACATTTTGCATTAATTGGAACAAAGTTCCTATCAAATATGTTTTGATAATAGCCAATCTCTCATGGACATTTTGGGCCACACAATGAGAATATGTTTGATGTCTTTCCTTGGAGTCAAGAAAGAGCATCAGAAGGCAAATGCAGCTGCAGGCAGCATGGAAAGACAAACAGAGCACAGCAGGGGATCAGCTGTCTGTCAAGACAAGCAATGAGCTCTGGAGCTCTTCAGCTCCATCAGCAGTTTAAATCCTGGCTCAGGTCTGTAGGTTTGAAAAGCTGCTATCGTTTGAGAGTGTGGTAGAGATACTACGAATGATCAGTAGCATATAAGGGGTGAAGTTGCAGCTAAAGAACATCTCAGTGGACTGCAAGTCAGTTCTCAAAGCTGAAATCTGGCCAATATTCTGTGTGCATACATGACTCATGTTTTAATACGGAACTAACACACAGCCATTTGTGGTGACCTTACACGGAGCCAGCTCTTCTGGTTCATTCCTACCATGTGACTTTCCTCATTCAATTTCCGTCTTAGGGTTGTCCCTGGGTCATGGCATTTGACTGGTTCCCAGCCTGTGGTGGAATTACTTCAAACACTTCTATCCTGCAGTTCTTAAAAACAGTTTCTTGCAGTAATTCGAAATGAACATTTTACAGGGGCACATGTATGTCTAAGTAAGCTCTAACATAGCTCCAGAACACTTAACAATGGCTGCTGTGAGATCTTATCCATTACTATGCCATTTCAGTCCTTTTAACACCAAGCAACAATTTCAAGCAACACAGAAGCCAAAAGAGTCTCTTCAGGTTTACAGCAATATTTACATGCTGCTTAAACTTTTTCATTGATCTGCTGCTGGATAAAGGCAACGTTGAAAATACATTACAGTGACAGTTAAGATCTGTGGCTACATTAGTCATTCTGTCAGAGCTTTGGGAAGAACCTCACTGAAATCAAGCAGGAAAACAATTTGTTGAAGCAGCAGCTGAAGCAGTGAGTCGCAACTCATTCGAATCTCTTTAAAGGACATGATCAAGCAACTGCTGAAGCCCTGAAAGCCACAATTGATTCTGCAAATAAGAGATACATAACACAAACTTTAAACTGACCTCCAGTCTCTGGTATGTGATAAGAACCCAAGTGTCCACCTATTTATACCTTAAAAGTGTCAGGTGGGAAAAGACAGGGTGAATGATGTTCCCTTAGTGAAGTATCAGAACTACCTGAACATACAAACTGACAATATTTTCTACCACAGTGTTTAGGGTTTTGTTCCACTGAGTGGAGCCATTCTGGACATACACTGATCCAACCAAAATCACTGTTCTCTAACATTTTTACCTGAACCACAGCCAATGGTTCCCCAGGCCCAGAAGAATTGAGCAATCCACGTTCTTATAGATCTTTTTGCCAAAAATAACATTGCTAAGCTTTGATGTCTACAGTACAGCCACAACCCTAAAAAAACCTTACCTGCATAACTGGGGCATCGGGGACCCCAGCCAGATGCCAGAGAATCCAGAGCAGCTCAGCTGTAAATTGGCTTAAATAAAGCCCATTAAGTTTAGCTAACCAGGTCATACTTTACAATATAGGGGAAACCTATATAGGTTTAAGTTTATCCTAACCACTGTGTGGGCCTAAGGATACCCTACTATCAGATAATAAAGAAATAAAACACATAAAACCTTTTTTTTTTTTTTTCCAAGAGACTGGTGGAAAAAGGGAGCAAACTATTGTCCAGTGATACTCCTTCAAATCAGATGTCAATTCTAAGCTCTTGATAGTTGATGTGTAGAAAGTGATCCCGACCTACTTCCTTCAGTCTGGAGCTCAGGAATTACCACTAAACAAAAGAAAAAGTTATGTTAGTAAAAAAAAATGTTTTGGCTTTACTCTTTAAGTATTAACTAATCTTGTGTGTGTGTTGTGTTCTATGCCAGGGGAAAGGAAAACAAGTGAAATGTACTATACTTAAAGCACTGTTTATTTTGTATTGGTTTGGAAATTTAGGGCAATCGACAACAGTATCCAATCAACAACAGCAGATTTGATCCTGGATATGATTTAAGCCGGTTCTGCCTTGCATTCGCCATCCTGTCCCCGTTCATATACCTTCTAATTTAAAAGCTGCGAGTTTGTGCTAGAAACTTAAAACTGCTTTCCCAATTAGCCACGTAAATACGTTCACACAGGGAGATTCAGATGAACATAGTAAACCAGATGCTAACCAGCCTCCGCATGCCTTGCAGAGGGCAGCAGCGGCGGCGCAGGGCAGCCTCGCCACAGCAGCCCGTGCCTCTTCCCCTCAGCTCAGCCTGCATTGCCCTCCATGCCCCCCGCTGGCCCGCGGGATGCGCTGGGGAGAAGCCGCAAACGGCCGTTCCCCGCAAGCTAGCAGGGCCGCCCCGCCACGGCGACTGCCCGCCCGCCGCCTCTCGAGGGGAGAGCCCGCCGTGCCGCGGCCCAGAGGCAAACCGGCAGCGCACGGCCCCGCTTCTGCGGGCGCTGAGGCAGCCTCGCCCTTACCGAGGCTTTTGTCCTCACCCGTCCAGCAAGCCCGCCTCCCTGACGGGACCCCCTGCACACTACCGCCCCACCGGCCCCGAAGGGACACCGGCCCCTGGTGAGGGGCAGCCGCTCTCAGCGCAACGCGCGGCGAGAAGCTGTGGAAAGGCGAGGCGGGGACAGGACTCTGTAACAGCAGGGCCAGGGCGGAGGACAGCACGGCTCGTGAGGGGCTGCGGGGCTCCTGAGGGGCGGCGGGGCTCGTGAGGGGCTGCGGGGCTCGTGAGGGGCTGCGGGGCTCGTGAGGGACAGCAGGGCCCGTGAGGGGCGGCGGGGCTCGCGATACGGCGTCCGCGCCGACAGGAGGCGCCTCCGCACTAGCGAGCAGTGCCTAGAAGGGCCGGGCGCGGCGCTTCCGGCGGGGAAGGGGAAGGGCTGGCGGGGCGGGGCGGGGCCGTTGTGCTCTGACAGAGGGGGTGAGCGTGGAGGTAACGGTGTCCAGGCGCAGGTGGCTCTGGTAGCACCGGTAAGAAGCGGGCGGGCTCTGTCAGCGGGGCTGCGCGGAGAGAAGGAGGCGGGAGCGGGACCTGCTGTCTTGCGGGTCGCGGTTGCGAGGCTCTCTCGGGAGACTGCGGCGAGCGGGCCGGGCCGCCTCAGCGCAGAGTCCTGGAGAACGGCGGGGAGCGGGGCTGTGACAGCGCCCAAGCTGGGGCCGCGGCGTCTCGGTGCTGGGGGCTGCGGGGTAGGCGCAGAGCAGCGGCGGGGCGGGGGCCCGGCGGGCAGGCGGTGAAGCGGGGCCGGGGTTGCGGAGGTCTGTCGTAGCGTTAGCAGTAACGAGAGCCGAGACGGGGACCGCCGTTTTTGCCACCGCCCTTCCAGCGGTGTCCTGGTGCATGGGGTCAGGGAACTGCGGCTGGGTTTAGAAATTGAAGGGTGTATTAAAACTAGAATGATAGAATCGTTTTGGTTTAAAAGACCTTTAAGATCATCAAGTCTAACTGTTAACCCAGCACTGCCAAGGCCACCACTAAACCAAGTCCCTCAGCACCACATCTACATTTCTTCTAAGTCCCTCCAGGAATGGTGACGCCACCACTTCCCTGGGCAGCCTGTGCCAATGACTGACACTAATATCCAATCTAAACCTGCCTGGGACAACTTGAGTCCATTTCCTCTTGTCCTATCACTTGTCACTAGGGAGAAGAGGCCAACACCCACCTCACTACAACCTCCTTTCAGGTAATTGTAGAGGGCAGTAAGGTCTCTCCTCAGCCTCCTTTTCTCCAGGCTAAGCAACCCCACTCCTCGTAAGACTTGTGCTCCAGACCCTTCACCAGCTTCAGTTGCCCTTTTGGGGGGAATCTGCATTAGTAAATATATTCCTGTAAGTTCTCACAGTTCTCTCCTTTCTAGGAAAAATGATTTCTGAAGGCACCTCCTTCATCAAGGGTGTGGTGCTCGGAGGAGCATTCTGCATGTTGGTGACACTCCTTGGACACATTAAGGTGGGCCACGGGACTAAATCACATCACCACGAGCACCATCACATCCAGGCTCCCAAAAAAGAAGATGTCTTAAACCTTTCAGAAGCTGAACGCATGGAGCTTAGTAAAAGTATCCGTGTTTATTGTATTATCCTTGTGAAACCAAAAGATCTGGGGCACTGGGCTGCAGTGAAAGAGACATGGAGCAAGCACTGTGACAAGGCAGAATTCTACAGCTCTGAAAAAGTCAAAGTCTTTGATTCTGTAGCCCTCAACACAAATGATATGTGGGTGATGATGAGAAAAGCTTACAAGATAACCTATGAACGCTATAAAGATGAATTCAACTGGTTCTTCCTGGCATATCCAACGACGTTTGCTATTATTGAAAATCTCAAGTATTTCTTACTGAAAAAAGACCCCTCGCAGCCTTTCTATATTGGCCACACTGTGAAATCTGGTGACCTTGAGTTTGTAGATGGTGAGGGAGGAATCGTCCTAAGCATTGAATCACTAAGACGGCTCTCCCGTGTTCTTGAAGACACTGATAAGTGTCCAGAGCAGGGAGGTATGATTTGGAAACTTGCTGAGGACAAACAGCTTGCAATCTGCCTGAAGTATACCGGAGTGTTTGCTGAAAACGCAGAAGATTCAGAAGGAAAAGACGTCTTTAACACTAAATCAGTCAGTGCACTCATTAAGGAAGCCATGTCCAGTCACCCTGATGAGGTGGTGGATGGCTGCTGCTCTGACATGGCCATCACGTTCAGTGGACTGGCCCCCAACCACATGCACGTGATGATGTTTGGTGTTTACAGGCTGAGACCCTATGGCCACACATACAACGATGCCCTTGTCTTCCTTCCACCTGAAGGCTCAGACAACGACTGACAGTCCTTCAGAGAGGTTGGATCTTTGTATCTGGTGTTACTGGTGCACAGCTTTTTTTTTTTTTTTTTTTTTGCACATTGGGGTTTGGTAAAGCTCTCATTTTAAAAGTGGAAGGAGAACTCTTTTCTAAATCTTTTCTACAGAAATGCTTCTGGCTTTTGACAGAGCTGGAATGAAGTGTTGAAGTTGCTAATGTTTATGATAAAAGGAAACTAAGTTTATATGGGGGGGTTTTTACATGTAAATATTTATTAATGAAAATTCAAATTAACTTTAGTCTACAGTTACAAATATATTTTTGCAAGATTTTGATTCTTTTGGTTCTTCCAGGCATTTCTAGAATGTCTTTCTATCTTTGTAAGAGGTACCAATAAAACCAACTAGTCTCAAAGACCAACTTTGAGCTATTTCCTTTACACTCAATTACACGATAGTTTGAGCTCTGCTGTTCATGCAGCACCTGTTGCTTCATGTACAGCCTCCTAGCACAGTAAGGAATAGCAAGCTGAAAAAGAGGTATCTGTTAGCAAGTTACAGCATAGGAATATTGACCTTTGGACTGCCATTTCTATGTAGACAAAGAACTATATTTGAGTAAGTATTAACAGGGTCAGGCCACCTGTCAGCACAAGAGTAATTGCCCATTTAAAATTTCACTTCATATATATGAGTGTATCAGAACAAAGGTTCTGTTTCATTCCTGTAAGTGGTACTAATAGTATTTACAAGGAAGTTGGTTACCTGTCAGTACACATGTAGTGCAGATAGATTTACAAGGATTTTTAACACCAAGATGCAGAGAGCAACATGTGTTTGCACCCCCAACCTTCTTGGAATATAATGCAAATCTTGTTACATGCATAACAAAGCAATGTGCAGAGCTCCCCAGTACTGTTTTTTGGTGTTGTTGCTTTTTGGCTTGGGGAGGGTTTAGAGTCAGCTTTATACCAGTTACACTCCCTTACAGGGGGAATAACAAACAGCACTTTGGGATTTACTCCATTTAGAATTGACTGACCTGAGTGAATGTTTCAAGACTCGAGGAAGGTACCACATCTAGTACCACCACAGGCTTGGGTGGTGTACTACAGTGTCCATAAAAGACCTTGGACCATGGTGTGTTTATCACCCATTGGAGAGGTACTGTAACACACCAGGAGGAAACAAGATGGAAGGGGAAAAAGCAAGCCACAGAACTCCAGACTAGCTCATTTTATGCAAAAAAAGAATCACTGAACCACAAACAGATTCCCCTTGGCACTAACAAGACATTAGTACATTTACAGCAGTCTTTAAGATGCATAAAAATGCCTGTTAGCATTCTGAAGGGAAAGTCTGAGATTTGACCAAACTTGTTTCTGCAACACTGCTGTAATCACCTTAACTTTTGTCTTCCTACATTAATAGTTGCAGATTTATACTCTCATTTCCAAAAGTACATTCTTGTAAATAATTTAATAGGATAAACTTAAAATTAGCACATATTAGGTAACACACTCCATCTCCCATGTCTCAATTTGACTTCAGAATCGGATGGAGAAGACCTCTGCCAAATCTTCTGTAAAGGTCCCAGAGTGGGGAAATCAAACATGCAGAACAGCACCGACACAAGGTACTTGCATACAAAATGACATTCTGCTGCTATAAACTGTGTTAGAACTGAGACTTGAAATATTAATAAATGCTTCCAGAGACAGAGTTATGAGTGGTAGACCTTAAAGTTTCCTTAGTTTATTACACGGTTCCATGGCACAGGCCATCTCCCATAGGCATAGCTTTGGGTATGCAGTGGTTGAACAGAGGTGGATTATCCAGACAAATACACAGTGCTCTTCAACCCGTTCTGTAGGTGTACATACATGTGGCAGTGTGCACAAGCTGAGAGGTCTTCTGCAGTTCCACCTCAGGAAGTCACTTCTGGCTACACCGATAACCATGTTCTGCTATCATGCCTTTGTTAAACAGTGACTTCGTTTCTGCTTCTAAAATAAGGCTGCAAACAGGGAGTAGAGGATCAGGCACCAAGTTGGCACAGACTCTGGAGTCTGCCAACCATTACTATAAACTCTGCTATAAGGAGAGCGATATCAAACAGTGTTGGCAGGTAGAAATCTGAACATAGGTATATTCTTCAGATATTAATTAGCATAAAATAATTTCTAGTCCACATACCAGTTTAAGCTTGTAAATCCTATACAGATATATGCATATTAAAAAGTGAAAATCCTTAAGTAAAACAGTGAAGTTAATGCTGTTAATAAATTAAGTTTAAAAAAAATGTCAAAAGAATGGATTTCTCCATATTCAAGAAACAGGTAGACTAAGATGTTAATCAGAAGAAAAAAATCTTAAATGTTTCAGAGGTTTTATAAACCGTACTAATTATATTTCACATACACTTTATATTACTCTTTTAGAAGAGCATAAAATGTAAACATTTCTGGCATTTCCCTCATTTTTGTTTGAAATAGTCTACTCCCAGTCCATACAGGATCTTTCCATCAGGTATCTTCAGTCACTGAAGACTTGGGTTTAAGACAAAAGAACTGCAGTAAAAAGAAATTTAGAAAACTATTGTAGCCTAACAGTACTTTTGCATTCACTTGATTTATTTAGCATAGCCACAGAACAAAATAATTTGTACATTCAGTCACATTAAAAACAAGGAATTACAAAGCAGTCCACATTTAATCTAAGTGCATTCCTTTGGAGTAACATGGTTCCTTGTGTTTCACTTGTAAGTCTTCATATGCCAAAGGCCATCATTTAAATAGTGGATATTTTCAATACCAATCCCTTTGTTGACCTTCTCACTGCAGGAGGAGGAAAAAGGTACAGAAGTATTAGCTAGGTTAAATATTAGAGCAGCACACAACATAAAATATTTAAAGTAGAACGTGCAATACTTCTCAGCAGTTCCAGAAACTATCACACACAAAGTCATAAACAACAGCAGGTGGGCAAGAAACAATATTTGTTACTGCAGGCTGCCACATTGCTGAATGTGAGATGAGGATATTTGCCTTCTGTGTTTCGTCAACAACTGTCCACAATATTTTTAACTACTTCTTTGTGGGAGGCAGTTCTTCAGACAGCACTTCTGCTACTTTTTCCTACTGTTAGTGTTTCTCTATCAAAGTAGCACAGCAGTTGTAAGTGACTCACCCTCTCCTAGCACAGGAGCTGCTGTAACAAGGCTGGAATGTGGAATTTGACAATTGTCCTTCCAAGTGCTCCACTGACACAATCAAATGCAGGTGAGCTGCTTTGCTGCTAGTTGCAAGGCATCTGCCCACTCAATAAAGAGCTATAAATGCAAAATTTATGTGCCAAGGGCTTGCAGCATGTTACAGACTATCCTTCTGTATCTTTTGAGTCATGTCATCTTTTAAAACGGTTGTTTTGTGCATCCGCATTGGATTTGCGTTTATCTTTTTTCCAGTGTATTATTCCACAGAATCTAGTTTTGTCACAATAAGCAAGCAAATCTCCCCTGAATAGTATAATTTACTGTATTTATACTCAGTGTTCCATTACTTATACAACTCGCCCAAAATGAATCAGGAAGGAAAATACTGCTATGTTAATTGCATTAACACATCATGTATCACAATCACACCAAGTGACTGATATAATACGGTTTCATAACTTTGTTTGAAACAATATATCACAAAAAATCATGCTAACAGGCTGCATAGATCAGTATCATTTCATTTTCCTCTCTAGTTCTCACAGGAACAGGATAAACAGCTGCAAGGCTGCTGAAGTTAGGATTAGGAATACCTAATCTTGGTTTGCAGTGATCACAACAGATCACTGCAGATGTAGGACTGGGACAAAAGTAGCTGTCCTTTCCACCTACTCTTGGAATCTGTTGAAGGCACTGAGGAATCCTGAGGAATGTAACTCCTCACCAGCTACAGCAGGAGCAAATCCAGGTTGCTGCAGCCCAACTCTATCTCTGTCTGTAACACGTTCCCACCTCTCGCCTTAGGACCATAGAGTGACCCAGCACAGAAGATGATCCTGCTAAGAATTACCCCCCAAAAAAGTGACTCGTTTTCATCAAAATCAGCTCCCTCCCCCACACAAGCACTAGACAGGGCTGGGAACAACACAGCCCAAACGTGCTGGGTGCATCTTGCATCCTGCTGCAAGACTTATAGGACTTAAAGTGAAAAAGTGGTTTAACTACTTATAATTTAGCACTATCGGAATGCTAAGAACAACTAACATTCACTTGCATTTTCTCTTTTCCTCCTCAACTAGTTCCCAGTAGATGTTTATTCTCTACATTTCACAAGCAGCTCAACTAAGCTAGTAAGCACATCAAGCAGGAACCCTGCATGTGGGTACAAAGAAAAACTACCTCCCCTTTTCCACAGAGGAAAGCCCAGCTGGTCAACCAAGTACCAGCAGGACCTCAGTCTCTGCTGTCCCTGCAAACAAAAATCACTTCAACTTTTTCAACCCCCTCAAATCCAAATTACATCTCTTGTCCAGCCCAGGTAGTAAGTACTCCACATAAATATTTCTTTGCTCAGCAAGAACTTTGAGAAACTATGAGCAGAGAGCAAGAAATACAAACATTGAGCAGCAGTACTAGTGCTGTGCATCTTAAAATCCACATTCACATGCGAAGAACTATTTTGATTTCCTCTGGTAAACAAGTAAGTGGGGAAGATATTCCCTGCCTGTTCTTCTTTCCCTGAATATTGATCAACAAAATGAAATCTTAAAAAATGCTGTACTTGAATGACAAACTGTAACAAGAACACAGTAACCTTGACAGCAGTGCTTATACTCCAAACTAACATAGGAATGATGTGGGATAGATTATATTTCAATTTTTAAAACACTTACATGTCCTCAGCTGACATCTTCATTACTCCCACACATAATGCATGTTGTTTTCCCTCTGCCATTATCGCCTACAAATTACCACTAAGGAAAACATTTTTTTTAAACTATTTCAGAAAAGTAAAAGCAATATAAGGAAATGACTTTCCAAAAAAATTAAAGACACCATGTTGAACTTTTACCCTTTCAGTAATTTTAGAGCTCCAGCTCTTAAAGATAAATAAAACAATGCACTGCATTTAACAATTGAATTACAGCGTGTAGAACAAAGCATGTATTCATGAACTTGGAACAGCAAGTGCAGAGAAAGATCTCCCAGCACTACACTCCATTTCTTCCTTTGTGCCTAACACAGAGATGATAAGTCTCGCCCATTCTGGAACAAAACTGCACATGTTTGTGAGGCCATTTTAAATTCCAAGGTACTGAGTAACTGAGAGACATATCTAAAAAAATTCCAGTACTGAAATCAGATGTGTCCTTTATAAAGCTTAGTAACACATGATGCTAATTGCTGAGCTTTTCCTATGGCATCTAACAACAGCAGCACAGCTTGGTATTACTAATGCTGTATTTGCTCAGAGTTCCTTTCTCAGTAATATAATGAGCAGGAGTGAATTAGCATACTTTCCTCATTTTACATATGCTAACTTCCTCAGACACATAGAGAAGTCCTGACTACAGCAAAGCTGATCCTAAACATCTTTCCAAGTTAGCTAGAAACGAGCAAATTCCTTCTGTAACTGCAAGAGATTCAAGATTGATTATGGAGACAGAGAGCAAATTACACTGTACTTCATCTATTTTTACAGTTGTGCATACACGAGAAAGGAGCTGCACTTATTAATAAGATTGATGGAACAGTATCCCACCCAAAAGCGCAGCAGGAAGTCAGTTGTTTCGGAACATCAGGTAAAAAAAAAATTCAAAATAAATTCAAACTTTGCCAAATAACATCTGAACCTCTGCAGCTCTTTTCAGATTACTGTTTATTCCAGGAAATACCATTAAAACCAAAAGTAACTCAGATTGTGATCAGCTGAGAACACGAGAAATTTAACTCATCTCACAGCAAGTAGTAATTCACAGTGAAAGAAGGATACAACAACAGTATCAACAGCAGCAGGGTAAAGTTTTGCTCCAGGAGACGTCAGGCCAGGGCACATTATATTAGCTCCACTGAGTACAAATTTAATGGCGCCTTTATCAACCTGCTGATGTGGTAGAATAAATGGGTCTGGGAGGGGACAGATACAGCATTACAATTAATACAGTAAGATGACAACATGGACAATGCATTAAGTCAGTTTAAATGGGGCAATTAGATACACAGTGTGCTGCACGGGTAGGAAGCTTGAGAAACTGTGACCAGAGCTCCTGCTCGGCTGCGCGGTCCCGGAGGGACACGAGTCCTGATGTCCCAGAGCACACCTTCTATCTGAACCAAAGGAATCCAACACTAGGCCTGTGCCTCCTGCACACTCATATACCCATACACTGAGTAACAATTTTAACGAGTTACCCCCATGAAAACAATCACACAAGTACCCACATACTAAGAGGTCTTAAAAACAAGGGGTTTTAAATCCCTCAAATTGCATTAATAACCTCTTACATGAAAAAGAAACAGTTTCATGTTAACAAGACAAAAAAATGCCAAGATTGACAAAATCCATGAAGGCTGTCAGGTCTCCAAGCCAGCCCTCAAGCACACAAACCTTCTTGAAGTATTTCAAACATTAATTGATTGATTCAAACATGGATTGAATAACCTTTTTAGAGATACCTGTGCTCATCCAAATCAGAGTAACACAATCAAGCAGAACAGTGAAAACAGCAAGAACAATAATGCAAGAGAGCAAACTGCAAAAAGTAAAAAGCATGAAGCATCAGTTCTTACAGGAGAAGAGTATACATTACACCATTAAACTCATTATTAAGGAGTATTTTTCTAGTAAGAACCTACAAGTACTTGGAAGGAAGCAAGAAGGGTTTAAAGGAAGTCTTGAAAGAACAAAGATTGAGGCTAACAACAGGAAAATTGCCCAGATCTCTCTCCTAGGCAAACCCCTCAATATTTTTTGCAGATCTCTGCGCAATTTAATTCTTAGAAATCTAAATTCAGCTTGCTTAACATACAGCACTGCAGTAATTATGAGGGAAGCAATCCATATAGGCACCTGAAATAGCAAAGCAATAAATTACAGTTGAGAAGGTATCTGTACCTCTAAGATCTATTCTGGAATATATCTATGAATGTAAGTAGTAAGTTCTTTTCCATTTGGATCTACAGGAAGAAGTCCTGTGGAATCCCACACTCACCCCTCTCTCCCCACCACTACCATCCTCAGGAAACTTACATTTGTGAAGCAACCTTAGTGTTGGGTAGAAAATCCCTTCTCTTTGTCTGAAGAACAGCAACTCCCCATTCACTGTGAGGATTTCTATATGTTCATGGCTGCAAGATTAAAAAAACAATTATTCCAATAGCTACTTAAGCCTTTCATAGACAAAATGACATATTTCACTTTGCAGAGCCTGGTCTATCTTGGCATCTGAGAATTAAGACAGTCAATTAGCAAGAAAAATTTTATATATTTGTATATTTTATATTAAATTTTGTATGCCTTGTTTTTCAACACTGGCCTTCTGCACACCTTCCTTCCCCTTTCAAAACAGGGAGGGGAAAAAAAAAAATCTACAGAAAAACATTCATCAGTTCACAAACTGCATTTCTTCACTTTTTTTTTAAATGCAATACACAGAGTGGACAAGGATAAAGAATCAGCAAAAATAAACTACCCTCTATTTTAAAAAAAAAAAAAAAGAAAATAATCCAGATAATACATGGAAGCCCAAAGATAGTAAAAAATGCTATTCAAAGGAGTTTAAGCTTCTATATTCATCACACTGAATGCTTCCCTTCAACAACAGGCTGATCCCTGGAATGTCCCTGAGGATGCTGCACATTCACCAGCAGGCAGCATTTTTGTGTTCCTCAAGCACCCACCAGCACACCTTCAAGCACGTGATCACAAGCAAACTTTCAGGTTTGGCCATAACATGGACTATTATCTGTAAGAAATTAAACTCTTTTCAAAAACACTAAGTTAATCTACTACACAAAATAAGCATATAAAGGAAGCAATCCTATCACTTTGGAAGTAAAAATTATGAGAAAATTAACTTACCATCTTACTATTTTGACTGGGTCTTTCTTTGGCATAATTTGGTTTAGCCATGGTTCAATAACAGGGAACTGGTCTATCAGCTGATTCTTAATACCTTTAATAACTGAAGTCTTCAGCTGGATGCAGTTTGATACATTCTCCTTTTCATCAAATCTGTCAAGGGAGTGAAGGTATTACAGAAATGCATAATTTGCTGCCCCGAAGATGTCGTATCTCAGCAACATTCTTCAGAAATGTTTATAGATTCTCTATAACACTTTAGCAGTCCCACATCTGTCCAGCCTTCAAATCTAGGATTTCCTGAGGCTTAAATTTGTCCCCCGGAAACAATGACTCAGGGGAGGGAAAGGGGGTTCCCACTGGTAGGCTTTGTTCCTAAACTTTGTTTACACCCACGAAACACGTTTGCAGTCCCACAGATACACCCTGGCACACAGCAGTATTTAATTTTAAGTTCATATGACACCTATAGCTCTGTTCAGATGTATTTATAAAGAGCCCTTCACCTTTACCACAGACATATGAACGGCGCTCTGTACTACCCCAAAGTTCAGACAAGGTAATGACTCAGCTTACATTTTAGCGTTTTTTTCTCTCAACAAGCAAGTGCCCAGCAGCCCAGTCCAGCGCGCCCGAAGGGTCTGCCCGCGGGCCAAGGGCGTCCTGCGGCCGGGGAGGCCCAGGCAGACGTGGTGAATAGCGGGGTCAGCCGCTGCCCCGGCCCCAGCCCCAGCCCACAGACCCCAGCGGGGCCCGGCCGCGCCGGTCCCGCGGGTGCAGCTCCGAACCCAGGTCAGCAGGTCCGAGCCGCGGGGCAGAGTGGGCGCCAGGCCCGCCTCGGTCCCCTCTCCCCCACCCTCCAGCCGCCCCTCAAGTCCCGGCCTGGCGGGAGCGGCGAGTCCGGCCCCACTCACTTCTTGAACATCCTGGGGGCGGTGGGCGCCGGACGGGCAAATGCCTGGGGCCGGGCGTGGGGCCGGCGGGCGGCGGCGCGGACACCCGCAGCCTCGGCGCTCCCTCACACGAGGCTCCCAGCCCTCCCCTCCGCGCCAGCCGGAAGTGCCTCGCGCTTTACGGCCTGTCGCGCCGCTCCATGACAACCGAACGCGCACCGCGCCACCGGTGTGGGTGGGGACTACAATTCCCAGGGGGGCAGCGCTGTGCTTCAGCGCATGCGCACTGGTGGCGGTCGGGCCTACCAAGCGCCGCGCCCCGTCTCGCCTGTAAGAGTCTCCGTGTCCGCCACCCGGGGGCGCTCGGAAGCGGCTTGCGGGGCCGGAGCTCACCTCGCGGTAAGGTCTCTCTGGCTGCTCTGCGGCCAAACCGCGGCCCAGGGCACACGAAAGGCTCTGTTGGGCTTTCACAAGGACCGGATGCCTGTTACTTGCACCTACGGCGCGGTTTTCCCGGGTAATAGATCACTTTTCGTTAAAATAAATCCTTCCAGAGAAAATCAAAGCACCAATAGCTAACATCATTCAAACACAACATATGTTAACGGGTTAAAAACGAATCCACCTTCCAATCAGCACAGCAGAAGCTATCCTGTCCCGGTCTCAGAGCAGGACACACGGTCCTGTTGATAGGATTCTGAAAAAAACAGATGTCTCTGGTCAAAGAGATCCTGGAACCGGCCAAGGAATCGGTCCGAGGGGACAGGGGGACTACACTCTCCACGGCAGAGAAGGAGCAGAAGAAAACTGCCTTCCAGGGGAGATGCCAGCTGCCAGACAGGGAGGTGGGCTCTGGGGAAGGCGACTGCACTACACAGTGTTCATTAGAATCAATTTTGCTTCATGATGGTCGCAATAATTGTGAACATTAACAATAAAACATAAATAGAGGGAATTTACCATCCTGCTTTTCAGCTCCTGGAAAAGCAGACATGCAGGTTTTGTTCTCCAGGCCAGTGGCTGCTACAGGAGCACACACAGGCCATTGGAGTAATGGCAACGTCAGTGCTGGCACAAGGGACAGGACACAGAACACCAGGTCAGCATTCATGATCACTGCCAGGTTCTTTTTTTCCACACAAACCAAATTAATCAGCTTTGATATTCTGACAACCTAATACTAGAGAGTTCCATCAGTCACATCAAGCAAAATCAAGCCGTAATAGATGGTATAATTTATTCAAATGGTGAAATACAGTCAGGAACACACTAGTAACTTTTTAAAAGGACAGGAATGAGCTATGGCATTAGATAAACATTCAGGCACTTAACACATCAATGCCACCTCCACCCACTTTGTAGCATCACTAAAAATACAAAATTATGATCAATAATTCTGTTTGAACTGAAACACAATGACATCACTCAAGCCCAGATTAGAAAGTGAGAACAGGGGTTTATCACGCCAATAAACCATTCCATACGTTTTGGTGTGCTCCTGGGAATAACTTTTATCAAATCATATTTTGCCAAGTAAACAACCCTTGCAGGTGTGCTCGCGTTTTTTAAAACTGTAGTGAAAAATTCACCAGACTCCCACTCTGAATGTTAGAAACAAAAGCTAAACTTTTACCCTCACTGACCCCCAATAAGTGTGACCCCTCTCACTGAACCCCCCTGAACCACTGATTCCGTGCTAGCCTCAAACAGCAGGACTCACTCATTCCTATTTTTCAAAAATAACTTCTGTCACCAGGAAGCTCTTATCTCTGTTCCTCAGCCGTAAAGCACCTGGACCACTGGCTCCCTTCAGGGCTGAGCTAACCTCGAGTCTGGTCTCAGCACCTCCATCTCCTTTTCCAAATGCTTTTTGCTGGTGTAGCTACAAAGACCTCAATGCCAGCCAACTGCTTGCCCAATCTCAATTTGCTTGTACAAAGGATTTTGGAAGAAGGCTATGAGCACCTAGACTGGAATGTTGTAGTACAGCTCTCATGGTTCAGCCTCACCCCCAAAAAGCTGGAGGCTTTTGCTTTGGTTGCAGTGTCACTCTTAAGTAACAAAATTTTAAAAGCACAGTACCTGGGTAAGACTGACAAAGCAAGAGGCACGTCCAGCACATGGTTTTACCACCCCTCCAGCCCACATAGAAACCACCCTTCAGGGTGGAATGTTAAATAGAAAGGATTTAGACTCTCTTTCCTCATATGTTTCTGTGGGAAAAGGGCAAAATCTATTGCACCTGGCTTCCTCCTAGGACCCCAGCACCTTACCTCTCCCACGTATCCCAGACCATAACTGGTCAGGAGCTGCATAGTCTGACTGATGGGCCACAGTCACTGACTCCTCCCCACCTGAACAACTGCATCGGCAGGAGAACCCTCTGCTTCTCCAGAAAAGGGACACTTACTTGTGTCTCCTCTTTCATAAATCCAAGTGTTTTCACAAACTAAGAATACATAGAAATTTAGGATCTCTTATATCTCTACACCTCTTAACATATTTGGCTTAAGTGAACATGACAGCTACTGGGAACAGAGGAAAACTTGACAGCATAATCATCTGGGTTTTATTTACTTAGCAAACCTGTTTATTTCTGTTACATCTGACTTGGAATGTAGCTTATTAGTACGTGGGTACTATACAACCTGTTCTAAAGCCAGTCAAAAACACGCTGAAGCTTTGTGGTTTTGTTACTTTTTTTGATCTGGAAAAAGTACTTCTCTACACAGCACTAGCATTAGGTTTCAAGGCCTCAGGAGCTGTCTGCCACTCACTCAGACAGAAAACACGCTCTAGAAAAACCTCAGTAAAATTACATTCATGTCTCTATGAGCCACAGGTTCTGTCAGGACAAGTTAGAGTGTCTTTTCCTATCAAACACAGAACTGCCAACAGCCTGCCCCCGGGGAGCCCTGCTGCCGGGGAGGCAGGTGTAAGCTCTCGGCTGAGGTCCTTGGAGAATCTCTTCCGGAACAAAACCTCAGCACTTGCTTTATTACTTTTTCTGCAGCTGTTTCTCAACAGTGCTTGATTCCTAACAACACTCTCAGAGAGTTTGCGTTTCCTTTGGTAGTGGATACAACGGCACAAAACATGAGCCACTAAAGCGCTGCAGTTTCTATTTTTGCCTCCTGACGTTAAAAAACAAAACACCAAACAAACCAACCCTAAGCTTTGGCCCAATGTAACTTAATATATATTTAAAGCATATTAAAAAGTTGATGCTCAATGATCGTCTATAAATGTGGGAAAAAGCATTTCCAAAACAAGCAGAGAGGCCGAAGCCCTCAGCCTGATGGCAGGCGCAAAGCGCCTGAGCCCGAGTTCTCATTAAGCCCCATTCACCTCAGGCTGGAGCCCCTGTCCGAGCGACACGCTGGGCTCCAGCGCTCGACGCGGCCCTGCGGGCTCTGCCCCGGGGCGCGGGCACCGGCGAGCACCGGGTCTGCCGGGCTGAGGGGACGCGGAGCCGCCCCCGCCGTGAGGGAGCCCGCCCCCGGGCACGGGGCGCCAGGAGGGACACGCCCCGCGCCCCCCGCCCGCCGAACCCCGCCCCCTCCCCGCTCCCGCCACGCGGAGCGCGGCGGCCACGCCCCCTCCCCGCGCGACGCGGTCTGCGCCGGCGCGCGAGGGGGTAAGGCGTGCGGCCGTGGGGAGCGGCCGGCTACCATGCTCACTGCCGGTAGGTCGGGCCGCACCGGGGGCGCCGGCGGCGGCGGCAGGCGCGCGGGCAGGGCGGCGGGGGTGGGGCCTGCCCTTAGCCGCACTGCCCGGCTCCGCTTCCGGGCGGCCGCGCCCCAGCATGCACCGCGACCGGATGTGCCGCCATCTTTAGGCTCCCTCTGTGCCGTATATTGACAATAACAAGCCCCGGGCCGGGCCGTCCCCCCTCAGGAAGCGCGAGCCGGAGGCAGAGAGGGGGGAGACAGGAGCCCGAGGAGAGCGGGGCGCGGGGGGAGAGCGGGCCGGGCGGCGGCGAGGGAGTGGGAGGCGTGTGGGGTGAGGGGCTGGAGCCGAGGCGTGAGGGAGCCGCGCTCAGCCCTCCCCGTTGCTGCTCGGCGGAGACGAGGCGGCCGGAGCGGGAGAGGAACGGAAGGAGAAGCTGGGGGAGCGGGCAGCCGTGGGGAGATACTGGTGTTGGAGAGAAGATTTGAAAGAAGCTGGTGGGTGGCGAGAGGCAGGAACGGAGACGCTCTGCTGAGAAAGGAGTAAAAACAGGAGAGCAGAGACCAAATACGAGAAGAAACTAATAAAGAAAAGGGGAAGAACGGAGATAAAGTTATTCCTCTGAGAGAGAAGAAAGCGAAGGAGAGGGAATACGGAAGGACTCCACTGATGAGAGAGAGGAGTTGAAAGATCCCCCTCCTCCCGAGAGACACCAGAGACTGACTCTAGAACTCTCTCTGTCTTTGTCACACCACAAGGATTTGATGCCCCTCAGCCTGCTCACTTCTGTGTGTTCATGTTTCCCACAGGTTTCTCTTCCCCCAACCCCCCCAGCTGCAGCCCAGGAGGTCAGACCTGCCACTGATGGTAATACCAGCAGCAGCTCCTCCTGCAAGAAGAGAAAGTTGAATAACAGCAGCAACAGCAATTCTGAAAGAGAAGAATTCGATTCCATTTCTTCCTGCGCCTCTTCTCCTTCCAAAAACACCTCCTCATCATCTTCCTCCATCATCACCACCTCCTCTTGCTCCTCCTCAGGGGTTGCCTCCTCCAACCATCACCTCCAGAAGAAGCTGCGCTTTGAGGACTCCGTGGATTTTATTGGACTCGATGTGAAGATGGCTGAAGAGTCGTCTTCCTCCTCCTCTCCTGCTGCCTCTTCTCAACAGCAGCACCAACAACAGCTCAAAAATAAAAGCCTTTTAATTTCATCAGTGGCCGTGGGGCACCATGCAAATGGTCTGACCAAAGCTGCCTCCTCTACTGTTTCCAGTTTCGCCAACAGTAAACCTGGCTCTGCTAAGAAATTAGTGATCAAGAACTTTAAAGGTAACAGGCCATAATTTGTCACAACCCATGGGGAGCTGATGCTCAACTTAGTGTTTTGTTTTCAACTCGAAAAAACCGGTCGGCTTTCAAATAGCTCCAGGTTTTACAGGAAATGCTTTCCTGCGGTGAACGTTTCTGTACTTATGTAAAGAGGGAGTAATGTCTTCTGATACATACTTGCCCAGCCGTGTAGATGTCCTGAGCTACACTTCGTTGCTTGGGACTGTTTTTCATATTCCTTTCACTCTGTCTGGTGAGAAGGTCTTAACTTGCATGGTAGACAAAAGGTTTTGCTACATAATTGTGTGAATTGCCTTTCTTCAAACTTCTGACGTCTGATAGATCTCTTCTAGTAATCCCCATTCAGGGCATAGTATATATTTTAGCCCAGTTATCATAAAGTCTTTGCAGTTTTTTTAATTGGGCCTAAATCTGTATGTCTTGCCTCTCTCCATGTTGTTGTAGGTTAATCTGCCTGCGCTTAGTTTAAATGTTGAAACTAAGGTGATTATCAGGCTATTATGGCGGATTTCTTTTCTGCTTTTCCCACTTGCCTTTAAAGCAGGTAGTTCAGATTTTTGCTGAAGTGTTTTCCTTGCAATATCCTTGCTGTAGTTTTTATTATTTAACTCTTTACTGTCTTTTTTCAGTCGTAACATACATTCACTTTACAAGCCTACCTTATTTACAAGTTGTCTAAAACTACGTGTTTGAGATGTGTCAGTATTGTTACTAGAGACCAACTGGAGTAGCAAAGTGAAACTTTTTGGCTGTGATGTTTCATTTTTTAGTAAACAAAATACAAGTAGGTGTGGGCAGAACGCTTAGCTAAAATTCTTCCTTTTTTGTTTTTACCCTATAAAGACAGGGAAATAATGGGCTTTTCTTACTTCCTGCCTCTTGCTATCTTCTAAAATAGCCTGAAGGCTTGCTTTCTTGTTTGTTTTTTTCATTTTTCCCCATGTTTTTGGGGTTGGGAGGGGGTAAAAGACATTACTGACAATAAAATCAATTTCCAAATACACAGTTGAGACAAATGTTCTATAGAGATATAACAGAAGGTATGGATTAGGATGGCTTTAGCCACTGTAAAGTTTTACAGCAATTAATGATCACAGTATAACTTTTTCCTTTAAAGTCCTCCTAATTCTCAAAATGTTCTCTGCTCATCATGTCATCATTTAATTTGACTGATTTTAACACTTCTACGTATGATGCATGGTAGTGAGAAATAAATGCCACTCTTAGGTTGCTTGCACACTGTTATCTGTAAGGGAAATCAGCTTTTCATGTTCCAAATATTTGTTAAATGTCATGGCTTGCGTTGGTCTGTGATCACTGTTGTTTATGAATTGGTATTTGAATCACTTGCTTAAAAAGGATGTCTCAAGAATCTACCAGCTTTGCTTTTCATTTGCTCTCAGATGCTAAACTGAGTAACAATCTGAAGATTACTGTATTTATCTTAGTATGATATCAATAACATCCTTTACAACTAAGATAACTTCCTAAAATCAAGAATCCTGGTTGTCATTAGTTGTCTCTAGGTTCTTATGATACAGCTTATGTTGGGATATTGCCAATATTGAAAGGGAATGCTTGAGAAGACAAAAACAATTACTCCTGTCTTTTATTTCTAGAGAAATCATAAAGCTTTACCATTTGTTTTTTACCTTTAGGTATGTAAAAGTACATTTTAATAGAGTATAAACTCTGGGCCAGTTTCACCTGTTGGTGGCGTGGATGTGCACGTGACTTCCTCCCTAAATCTTTTTCTCCTTTGTTCTCCATTTGGGAATGTGCTTATTAGAACACAAATTTATCATTTTAGCTGGTTATGAGAACACAGAATTATTTTTTTTAAAGTCCTGGTATTCTGAGGCTATGGCTTGGGGAATCTCAGACTGTTTAAATGCAGACGCCGCATAGCAGGGGCATCTGGAGAAAAGAGGCTGAAAAAAATAATGGAAAGAGTAAAATCTGAAAAGCTTGAGCTATTTGAACAATAAAAGAGGGCTTAACTCGTAATAAATATCCACTGGCCTAACCCAAGAGAGACATAAATGGATTACTTTAAAATAGAGGTTTTCCTTGTGGCCGTAAAGCCTGTACTATAATTACAGTATTGCCATGCATGTTTCTTGAGGGTTTCTTTCAAACTGTTAGTGCAGAGTACAATTAATGAGCAATCCATTAAAAAATAAGCTATACACAACTCTTATCTTTTAAGCCATCCTTTCCAGCTTTTATGTTCACTTTCTTTTCGGTGTGTTGTCTGATAGTGAAAAAGTGTATTGAAGATGTAGATAATTCTTGCTGATTTGTAGCTTTTTATCCCCTCTTGAGCTGCTCAGACACAGTATTGTGATGCTTACATATCACATGTGCTGTTGGGGCTACAGATGCTGTGATGTGTATGTGAAGAACAACGCTGAGTTTTTACAGTGCATCACTTTTTCAAATGTAAATAAGATACTATTTTTGCACTAAAGCTTTATTTTCATGTAAGTACAAATAAACATCTAGAGCATCAGCCCATCCCTCCTTCCTCTCTAAGCCACATTTTTCATTTCTGTGAAAGGTAAAATGTTCTGCTGTTCCAAAATACTTTCTCAAACTCTGTATCATTTCTTCTAAAGATAAACCCAAATTGCCTGAAAACTACACAGATGAAACCTGGCAAAAACTGAAAGAAGCTGTAGAAGCTATCCAGAACAGTACTTCCATTAAGTACAACTTAGAGGAGCTCTATCAGGTAAGTGCTTTAAGTAATGGGGAAGGTTTTTTATTTCCTTGTTGCATTTTTAATTTTTTTTGCTTAAAACACTTTGGATACAGTGGTAAGAATATGACATTATGCTTGATGGCTGCTTTTGTTGCCAGAAAATTTCTAATAGTTCCTCAAATTTTAAAATCATCAGTGAAAATTTCACGAGGCCTAACACTGAGCTTCTAAGTTTATTTACTTGCTGCAGCATAATGCAAGGTATGGTTTCCCTTGCAACAGTTCACAAGAATTAAGTAAGGCAAGGAGCTGTATTCCCTTTACTGTTTTGGGGGTTATGGTGTGTAGCTGCTAAAGGAGAAATGTGAAATCCTAAAACGTTGGTGTTTAGGTAAGAAAAAGACAATTTATATTAAGATATAATCCTTTTTCTGAAGACAGTATCTGTTCATGATTGAAAATAATACATTATTTAAAACCAAACTTTTTATTTAACTTACTAAAAGTAAATAAAATACAAATTTTCCTTATGTATTGTATTATTTTGGTTTAATTGTAGCTTTTCTACAATTCAGCATTCTGTGTGTTCTAACAACGGAGAATCAGTTTATTCCCAGCAACAGCTCTGATTGTTTTGCCCTAAATGTTTCAGGAAGTGATCAGACTGAACTGCATTTCCGAGCTTTCTTTATAAGCTCCACTTCTGCTTTTTCAGATGATGGTGTTAGGGAGACTTCTCCCCCTTCTCACCTTCTCCCTACTAACACGGCGGTACTTGCGGTTTTAGCGGCCTGGCAACAGTGCTGCGTAGCTGGGTAGTAATGAGCACTCCTGCTTTTTACTCTACTTTTAAAGCCTTTAGTACCTGGTTAGTTGCCTGATTTGTTCCTGTGTGTGTGTGTATAGCTTTATCTCAATCTGGTTTTACTGTCTTTTCTTCCCCTGCCCTCCCCTTTTCAATAAAAGTTGCATTTGGATATGGCCGATTTCAGGGAAAAGTTGGGGAGAAAAATCCTATTTGCACAAGGTTTGGGGACAGGTTTAGGGAAGGATAAATTGCCATTCCTTGTGGAACCAAGAGCCTCATGGGACAAGTTCCTCAGTCCAGTGTGTCTTTAAGCTCATTGTAATCTTTTATAATGTTCAATTATTAAAAAAATAGCTTTCTTTAACAGTTTGTCATTACAATATGTAATATTGTTAAAGTAACAATAGTATTGTTACTTTTGCAAATCTTAGTGAAACTAAGCAAGTTACAGTCCACTGTATTGGCTGGTATTGTACATTACTTTAGACTGAATAGCAATGCAAATAACTCAATTAGATATTTGAAGAATATTCAAAATTGTTTAAAAATACAAAGCTCTATTGAAAGCCTTGCTTCTACTTTCCAGTTACCACTTAAATTTCTGCTCAGTTTTACACAGGCTTGATTTAATGTTGCTTGTGCTCAGAAAACCAGAAATGTGCATTTTTTTCTTTTAAATCTCAGTTTTAACATTGTAGCAACTTAGATACTTGTCAATGAAATACATTGCAATCAACTACGAAATCTTTCTTTTTTTATAAATCTAAAAATAAATGTCTTGATTTAAAAATAGAAATAGGAATCACTAGTGTTTTTAAATGCTAACTAAACTAATGTCATTTCTGAACAGCTGCTTGGTAAATGGATCTGATGCCAAATATGCTTTGGCAGATACCATTATGCAAGCATAGAGAAGAATTGTGAGAGTCTGCAAAAGTTTTCCTGCATACCTCAAAATAAGATGCTTCTTTTTAAAATGAAGTTAAACCTGAGTTTTAACTTGGTTTAACTCTTGTCTGTGTTGGAAAATCCCACTGAGCAAACATTTTGAGGCTTTATTTCTTTGTGGGACACCAGCTTAGCAGTCTGTACCTTCTCAGCAAGAGAGGAGATATGTCTTTGAGTAGCTAAAGAGGTACAGAATTGAAGACTTCTCTATTAGCATAATTTTCCCTAGATTAGTACCGAAAAATAGTGATCTACATCTTTGGTATCAATCACAGAGTTAAATACTTCTGGAAGGTTCTGATTTTCTTTAATCAGGACTGGGTTCAGTACTTTTTCCTACTTTTCCCCAGCACACAAACCGAGGTGTGGCTGCTGCAATTAAAAACAAAGAAACAAAAAACACGCCACCTAAAAAATCCCAGAATATATGTTACACAAAGGAAATATGCTTTGCCTTCAGATGTTCTGACCATCTTTAGGGCACAGATTCCCTGATCAGAAAGTTTTATTCTGTGAATTCAGAACAAGACAGATTTGTGAACTCCTCAAGTTCTTGGGAATTTTTGGTGTGATTAGTGTTGTGTAACACCAGTAATTAAATTTACAAAGCATAATATTGCAGTAGTGGTGTTATGTACCACAGAGCAAATCTGAGTGAGAGGTTCTGTATTTGTGTGCTTGGAAAGTTCAGTTGAGCAGATCCTGCAAATTAAAATTACAGCACTTCTATAGATGTTATCAATGAAGATGCACAAGTTTTGCATTCAGTGTTCAAACACTGGATACCAGCAGACATGTTCAAACACCTTGGAATTTCTGACACACAAATACAAAAGCACAGCTTTATATGAACACTACAGAAAAGTAAGCGTAACTGATACATGTTAACTTATTTCACTATGAGTTAGTAGTGTGCATTTGTCCATCTACATGCAGAGGCTAATTCTTTTAATGACTTATATTAGCATGGTTGTCTGATGGACAGCAGTTATGAAAATGTTGGTAGTTGAGATGGATGAACTGACCAGAGCAGCGAAATGGCCACTGGTGCCCTAGGCTGGTAGGTAGAAGCGAGGCTACCTATGGGTGTGCAGGTGACTAGCAAGTTCTACACAAAACATCTTCCCAGCTCTCAGTTGGCTTCTCCAGAGTAAGTGGGACAAAAGAAGAAATTCATTAATTGAGCTTGCTGAAGGTCTAAAAAGGCTTAGTGTTTTCCATTCCCTTTTTCTTCTGGAATCACAGCAGTCGTTATTCCCTGTTGTGCTGCCGTTTCAGCTAGGGCCTGAGCCTGCAGATCAGAGTTGAGCTTTGTCCATAACCTGCTCTGAACAGGGAACTATAGAACACCATTTTCTTATCACATCATTGTGTTTGGTTGGGGTTTCTTCAGTGTTAAGGCTGAGAGTTGAATTTGTTGCTATTTCCAAATATTAAGATATGTATTTCAGAGATAGCTCTGGCTTTCCTAACAATCCTCATTCAGACCTGGTTTATTTTTAATTGGCATACTCACTCTTGCTACACCTGTTGCTTTCTGACAGTAAGCTTTTGCAGGTTTGCTTTTCTTTTGTTGTTGTGTGGAGTGCTTTTGTTGTGGGGTTTTGTGGTGGTGTGGTTTTTTAACTCCTCTGTGTCCTAGAGCCTGTATCAGCTGGAGTGCACTTACTCTAGAAACTGTTTACTGTTGATACTGGGAATCATTACTGTTGATATTCTAGGACAAACTGAGGAGCTCCTTGTTTAGCTGTTCTGATTGTTGCTGTGCTTTTAGTGGTGGCTGCTCACTGTGTGCTGGTGGCTTTTGTTTGGACTGTTGGGAGATATTCTGGGGGACTTGAGTGCAATGGAGATCTGCTGTGTTCTTCTGAACTGCCCTGTCCCTGCATGGTTCCCTGCGGTTGCTGGGGAACAAACTTGATCTTCCAGTCCTTTTTTTCCTATGAGCTGGCTGTACTGGCAACTGAATTGTTTTCCATTTTAAAAAAATACTAAAAAATTGAGAGGCATTAATTGAAAATCATATTTACCTCTCCGCTAGCTTCTACAGATGTTCTGTGGAATAATCACATATGATGTCTTTCACCAGTCTGTAAAGAGTTAAAGTTGTTCAGTTGCTTCTGAAATCCAGACAATTGGTATACATTTTGGAAGTCTTGAGTTACACTTAGGGACTTAAGGATGCTTGCCTGCTTGATGAATCTCCAAGACATGTCCCCATTAACCTTCTTTTGGCTTCTTGCTGTGAAGCACATCAACAATACTAATACTTGATTATGATCTAGAAATCTCAGATTTGTCACTGTAAACATTTGGAATGTTGTACTACTACTAAAAATTGTTCTGGATTGTAGCTGAAGTTATTCAGGCAATGGGTTGATGGATGGAATGTGTATGTGCTTTTGGGGATGAGGGAAGCTTAATTAAGGAAAGGACTGCAAAAGGAAATAACACTAGCCATGCTTTTCTACTAGTATCAGTATGACTTGCAGAGCACAGCAGTTAATAAAATTAAGACCTTAAGTGTTTGCTTTCAAGTGTGAAACCCAGCAGGCTGCTGGAACACATTAACCCAACATCCTGGTTCTTAGAGATGCAAGTCCTGCAGTTCCTTTGAGATACCTGTACTGCCACTGAAACTGATGAACTGTGAGCTGGTCAGGGTATGGCCTGCCTTTGCTCCTAATGCCATCATAGTGCCCTGTCTCTCCCTAGTGTTTTGTGTGCAGGTGATAACTGTTACAATTAAAACCTGGTAGATTTTTGAGTGAGAAGCAGAGAATTCCATGGTTGTTGGGGGGTGGTGTTCCCCCTTTCCTTGTAAAACCACATCTATAGATCTATAGATTTCTTAGTATCTGTTTCTCTTTACTTCAGGCTGTTGAAAATCTCTGCTCCTACAAGATTTCTGCAAACTTGTACAAACAATTGAGGCAGATCTGTGAAGACCATATTAAAGCACAAATCCACCAATTCAGAGAATATCCTTTTGTTACCTGTTGACAAACCAAAACATTTTTACCTGCCAGTATGTGGTCATGGATTTCTTTGAGTAGTTCATAACAGTAGACTGTAGTAATCTGAATTCCTAGGTTGGGCAGAATTTGGTCTGTTTTGATTTTTTCATGGGACCTCAGAGAGCACTGCTAGTTCCTTTTATGCTTGTAACCATCTGAAAAGTTTGTAAGAAAGTTTCATGGGTATTTATGAAACACTTTGACATCTTACAGAAGCTCATATTAAGCTTACAGCAAGGTTTAAAAAGTCTGTTGTCTGAACCACTTCAGGCTTCTTTAAATGCTGATCTTGCCATGCTCAGGTAAACAGGAAAGTCTTCCAACAAGTAGTTCTTGTTTTCTTAATGAAAAGTGCTAGTGGTCTGTCAGCATACAGTGTTTGTGGTTCTGAGGATCAAAATGTTCTATTTTCAAAAGTTTTGAGTTGCATCAGATTGAGAACCTATTAAGTGGATATTAATTAGTACCAAAACTATGCAGTGAACTGAATAAAAAATTTCAAGAACAAAATTTCTCTCAAAACAAAACCAAAACATTCAAAAGGATTAAGATCCTTTGTTTTACATCATTAAAACAATTCTGATTTTTCATTATGAATACGAGGACCCTCATTAAAATAAAAATGCTGCAACTGGTTCTTTTTGGAAGTAGGTGAGTTTGTTGTGCTTTCTGATACGTGTCTTAAAAATAATAATGTTGGTTCATTTCATTGCTAACACTTAATAATCATTTTCTTAACAACTTCTTCATGGATTCATTGGATAGTGTCCTTTTTCTAAAGAAAATAGACAAATGTTGGCAAGATCACTGCAGACAAATGGTAAGTCTTTATTTTTTCAAAGAAAACAGTTGCCTACTCAGCCTATGTTGTCTTAAATTTATATGAGGCTTTGTCATGAAATACAACTGTATCGAGTTGGTTACAAATTGAACCTTGGAAATGCTTATGTGTCCTGTGTTCCTTGACACATGGGTCTGATCTGGGACAATCCCACACACACACACACCCAACTCCTAACTTGTTTCTATGCAAACCTTTCTCCTTTTATACCTATTATAAAAGGACCTGTTCTTTTATACAGGAAAATGCTAAATATCACATTGATCATCTCACCAAGATTGGCAGAATATTTCAAACAACACCACTATCTAAGAAAGCACTTCCTGAAACCTGTCAGTGGGATTTTTTGGTTGTTGAACACAATTCGTGTTGCTCTTCAATGTCATGAGTAAAATGATTGTGGCTTTTTTATTCCTTCTCATAACAGATAATGATTAGAAGTATCTTTTTGTTCTTGGATCGAACTTACGTACTTCAGAATTCAATGCTGCCATCTATTTGGTAAGGGCACAAAGAATAAAATTATTAGGGGGTATATTTAAATTATTGCATACATCTTGCTAATTTTCAGGTTTTTTTAAATATAAACTTAATAGTGACCTGTAAATTAGATGGTGACTGGATACATGCTTGTTGCAAAGGGAGATTTCACTTCTAATTTATTTGCCGTGAATTACAGGATTCTTCTACAACAGCTGTGATAGCAAATTGCAGCTAAGTAGATACCAACCTCCAGTGTGCACAGTAAAAGGGAAGGGCCTGTTCAACAACTGAAGTGCGAGGGTTTGAGTTGCTCAGTTACTAGTCTTTCACATCACTGAGTTCTTCTGAGCTCTGCTGAAAAATGAGATTAGAAAGTGAATATTAACCGTGGAATTGGGACCCAGGATGACATTATCCTTTTCTCGTGAAGGCTGCTGTTCAGTCAGTGTCCATCCTCCTGCTAACCAAGTGAAAAATGAAGTAGCTGTAAAAGTTAGGTGGTTCTCTAGGAAAAAAAAAAAAATCTATAGCTTACTGTTGTTGCTTTATCCTGACTTATTTTAGTGTTTGTGTTTGTTCATCCTGAGTGATTTGGGGGCACCGGAATGAGGAATTTGAATAATGCTATTATTTATTGTCCTCTCTATTTGATCTAGATCAAGTTTTATTAATACACAATATTTGGGATTGATTCTTATACAATTTATTGAACAGTCTATTTTCTTTCCAGGGATATGGGGCTAGAATTGTTCAGAACTCATATAATCAGTGATCAGAAGGTTCAGAACAAAACTATTGATGGCATTCTTCTGCTGATTGAGAGAGAGAGAAATGGTGAGGCTATCGATAGGAGTTTACTGCGAAGCCTTCTAAGCATGCTTTCTGACTTGCAGGTGAGTTAACTTGTTTCACCTTTAAACCACTAAGCAGCTCAGTTTCTTATTTAATGCTCAGTAGCTTTACCCTGGATTGCTGTTGTGTTGTTTCCCTAGATTTATCAAGACTCTTTCGAACATAGATTCTTGGAAGAGACTAACCGCCTGTATGCAGCAGAGGGACAGAGGCTTATGCAGGAACGAGAGGTATTTCCCACGTTTAACAGTAATTGTTCAGCTTAATTATGAAGTCAGGGAGAGGAGCTATTCTGCTGCATTAGCCAGTGTACAGGGCAATAATATGACCTTTGTTTTATACTACTCTGAAAAAGAAAATTCACGTGCACTTGCCTTCGGTCACAGTGTTAATTTCTGCTTAAAACTGGAGCTGCTGCTGTCAAACCAGTACTGTCTTTTTTTTTCTTCCCCCTTTCCCCCCACCCCCCCTTTCTTTTTTTCTTTTCCAAACATACAAAACTACTCTGGCATTTTCAGGTTCCAGAATATCTTCACCATGTCAACAAGCGCTTGGAAGAAGAAGCAGACAGGATAATCACTTATTTAGATCAGAGCACACAGTAAGTGCAGTCTCTCTTTGTTGGTATTGTTAGCTGTTTGGCTTTTCTTCTGTTGAGGGCCATCTAATAGCTACTGTTTATTTCAGTTATTGACTCAAATGCTTCTCACTTCCCACAATTCCTTGTTTACACTGAAGCACTGTCTTCTTACACAGCTATCCTTTTCTTCTAAGCCACTAGTTATTTAGAAATAAATGTTCCTGGGCATTTGGTTGGAGAAAAATAGGCTGCCATCCCCAGTCCAAACATCTCTTTCTTGCTGAAATCAGCTGTTGCCCTACCTGAAAAAGACAGGACCCATCACAAAGAATTCCTAAGCTATAGGCTCTGAATATTTACATTAAAATATTTGCATCTTCTTTATGGAATCTGGGAAATTACTGAATAATGTCAATCTTTAATCTTTTCTACTTAGAGGCAAGATTTCCTCAAATACTATAAAGTGGAGGTCATGACTGGTAGTACAGGAGAATTGTTGTCCTAACACAAAGTCATGGCTGTTGCATCTGAGGAAATGTAGGTCACTATTACAACAAAAGTCTTTGAGCAAGTGGTAGCAGCTTGTTAAAGAGCAGCTACAGAGGTGTTTTATTGCTACCATAATACATTTTTAGTTCCTTCCTCCTTCAGGTGTTAAAAACATTTGGCTTGTTTAGTGGCTTCCTTCTTCCACACCATTATTAGTGGCCAACTCCCTAATTTGTTTTAATACCTCTTGACTCATGAGGTATGTTTTTTCTTCTTTGTCTCCCAAGACATAAATCTCCTCCCACAAAGGCAGGAGAAGATACATTCTTTGACACACTATTGCCCAGTTTCTTCACTGGTGAAATCATTGTCCAGCCCTCTAGAGGTCACATACAATAGGCTTATTGTATGAATTAAATCCCCAGTCAGCAAACAGAAAAAACACAGCTTACTGGGGAGGAAAAAGGATAAATGTGTATAATCATTTTGGGTCCTTGGCCACAGATAATCAGAGCACTCCCAATGACAATTGTAGTGAACATAATCTCAAAAAAATAATTTTAAACTGTCAATAATGGAAAAAGGAAAAGTAATTCTAAACATTTTTTCTATAGGAAGCCACTAATTGCTACTGTAGAAAAGCAACTTCTAGGTGAACATTTAACAGCCATTCTTCAGAAAGGTAATCTTTCTTCTTTAAAGAAATGCTACTAATTGCTGCTTTGGGGCTTTCAATTCTTGTGCTGAAACAGAAAGTGAGAGATTGAGGAGCTGGGGGAGGACACAAGCTACATCATTCTTTAATGCCCTTTGCTACTCAGTTCATGAAATAGCATTGACCATTTTGCAAGAGGGCAAGTACCATTCTCCTTGTCAGAGGTAAGGAGATGCAGTGCTGTCTGCAGAGACACAGCAAAGCAAAAGGGGGAGCTAGAATAGGGGACTGAGTTCAGTGTGTTAAATAGCATTTTGAAGACTTAGAGATAAAGAAGGAGCCTTCAAATTGTGGCTGTACCAGAAAGGGGAAACATTACTTGCTGCTCACAAAAAGCAGCCTGTTTTAAAAATTTAGTGCAATTTGAGCAACAAAGTACATTGCCTCAGTTCTGCAATAGTCTTTGTGGAGTCAAGTGACCCTCAGTTGCTCTGAGAGGCAGTCTGGAAATAGGTATGGGTGCAGCAAGAGTTGAGTAATAAAAGAAAATTATGAAGCTCTTACTAGCCAGATTCTGGATGAAGCAGGTATGTGAGCATCTTCCTGCACATCTGAGACAGACACTTTACTGAGAGGAGTAACAAGTTTGCAATATTTACCCATCTACTTCCTTGGAACCTTGTCGTGGAGCATCAGACCGTCTCTGCCAGAAAGTTAGAAAGTGAAAGATACTTCTTGAAGCTGCTTGCCTTCAGGCTTCTATACAATTTAGTTTACAGCTGCAGTTGAGACTTGGAGCTCTGTCTTGGCAAGGAGCCTTTCCTGCAGATCAGTAGAGCGTAAACTTTTCAAATCTTTAGGGAAGAGTTAAGCAGAAGTAAGCAAAGGTGGTGTGATAAGTATGTTACGTAAAGTACATGTAGTCTAAGATATCCAGTACACTAACAAAGTTTTTAAGGTTTGAGCCCATTCAGGCAGCCATTCTGTGTTTCCCTGTTAAATTAGGTAGCTTAAAAAAACCCACACACCCCAAAACAAAAAAATAACAAACAACTAATTGCTTTAAAACATACTAGCTTTGAAGAGGTCTCTTGCTGTAATAATATGCTGTGCTTTCTTTGGATTACTCTGGTTTAATTTCTATTGAAATTCTCTCATTTTCAGGTTTAAACCACCTTCTGGATGAAAACAGAATTCAAGATCTCTCTCTTCTGTATCAGTTGTTCAGTCGTGTGAGAGGTGGGGTACAGGTTCTCTTGCAACACTGGATTGAGTACATAAAGGTACTGTTTCTAGAACTCTGGAACAGATACCATGAGTGCATCAGTGGGGTTATACACAGATATTTGAGTCATCTCTATGCCTTTTTCTAAGAATTAAAGGCTGCTTGCTTATAAATGTATTTTTAATGTGCAGCTTTTGAAACTGTACTAGAAAAAGTACAGTAACTGTTCTTGCCCTATTGAAGAAAATTCTGAATGGTCAATTAATAACTAAACTCCAAATAAATGTGAAGTTTCTAACTTGCTTATAGTTAGTTGTGGGGGACAACTATATTTTTCTAACAGACATTTTGGTAAAGGCAGAACGTTTCTGTCTTCTCCCTGCTAAAATTTCTTGTCAGAATGGGTGGTAGCTTAAGTTACCAATCAATGGAAGTCCAAAAAGCACTTGAATATCACATAAGATGTTTCATCTTATTACTCAGTGAAAATGTTGTCATGAAGGAAGGCTTTATAATGGCATGGTAATAGAGTTTAGTGGGAGCTTTACCTGTGTAAAACCTGAGGTTATAGATGTTTAAAAACAACGTGTTGATTTTGTCATGCTTAAGTTTATTTCTTCAGACAAAAGTTGTGAATCTGTTCATTTATTCATAGATTGGTTTTGAATCAACATACAAGATCTAGGAATTATTATCTAGTAAATCCTTTACAATGCTGTCGCATCTCTTGTGTTAGTGGAACTAATAAGAAAACAAGAAATAAGACATTTCAAAGATAACTTGGGCTTTAGAAGTCATGTCATTTAAATTCATTATTCAGGCTAATTGAAAGATATGTTTTATTTTGCAGGCATTTGGTAGCACCATAGTAATTAATCCAGAAAAAGACAAAACCATGGTCCAAGAACTACTTGATTTTAAAGACAAAGTTGACCATATTATTGATGTTTGCTTTCTCAAGAATGAGAAGTTTGTAAATGCCATGAAAGAAGCCTTTGAAACATTCATTAACAAAAGACCAAATAAGCCAGCTGAACTCATAGGTATTTCTCTTCAGTTTTCTCCCATGTGAGAATTTGGGTGGGGGACAATAAGGAGCTGCTGGTGCAGCTTATGGGTGGGATATGATGGAATTGTGTGTTAAAAGACAGTATGGACAAATCAAACTGGGGCTCTACAGTGCCTTACTGTGCAAGTGGATTATTTGATAGGAGAGCATTACACATTAAGAAGAAGGTCTATTTGTCAATTCACTGGCTAAGCTATATAAAAGTGAAGAACATGAGAACTTGACCGTTCCAGCAATTGACTGGTGTCCAGATGTGAGAATACAGCCAATAATTTGACTTTTTCAGGAGCTTTCATAACTGTGCCACCAGCACACCTGCACAGAGCTATTAGGGGCTCTACGTAGATACCCATCTTTTAATATGTATTAACTTAAGAAATAGGAGGATGTGCTGTAACTCCCATGTTACGGGGAATGAGCCTTTGTAGTTTGCAAAGAACATTGTTTACAGATTGTGCATTACAAGCCTGGCTCTCTGCACTTTTGAATACCTTAATCATTTCCCCATGCAGTGAATAATACCTGCTTTGCAATCTGTTCTGCTGTTAGGCTTGGGGAGTAATGCTTTCTGTCCTCCTTTTTAAAAATTAATTCACTAACTATAATGTGCTTACCAAACCATTTGAAATTAAAACAAACAGTAATCTGCTAGGGAGATTCAGCAAGATAGTCAAAACATGTAAATAACTGGTTTACATATTTTTCTTCTTTTTGCTTCAATTATAGCCATGTCAATCTGTAGCAATAGTGACTTTTTACTTTGAAATCATAATATGGACCAGGATTTTTTACCTACACAATTTTTTTACCATTGTGTGTGCTAATAAAGTTAAGATGCAGCAATTGCTTATCTGAAAAAAAGATATTAGGTTGTAATGTTTTTATAACTTTATAGCCTCTATAAAAATTTATCAAGCTAGCTAGTGATGAAACTGATTTGAAGGTAATTCCAGGAATCTTTACCTTTAAAAAAGATTTCTTTTTTTTTTTTAAATTTCAAATTTAATTACTGTTTTGTTGTGGTACTAAGCATGAGCTAAACTCTTAATTCCTCAACACTCTTTTAGCTAAATATGTAGATTCAAAGCTTCGTGCAGGCAACAAAGAAGCTACTGATGAAGAACTTGAAAAAATGCTGGATAAAATTATGATCATATTTAGATTCATATATGGTAAGTGTTGGGGGTTTTGTGGGAATACAGTTGTTTAATCAGTAATGTAAAGGGGCTTTGGAATAATTTTTTCACTCTGACTGCATTTTCAAGTGTTGATTCTCTGTATATGCAGATTGCTGGCATCGGGCTGGTTCACCAGTTTGTGTGTTACAGTGGTGACAAGACCTGACTCAATCCGTGGGAATCTTAATGTGAAGGCCCTTGTTAGCTTTAATGAGCTTTGAATTGGGCCTCTCGTGGGTCATTTTTGTTTAAAATAATGATTTGTGATCATTGTCAAATTTCATCTCTTACAGGAAAAGATGTCTTTGAGGCCTTCTATAAAAAAGATCTAGCGAAGAGACTATTAGTTGGGAAGAGTGCATCAGTAGATGCTGAAAAATCTATGCTTTCCAAACTGAAACATGGTAAATACCTGTCAGCTTGCTTTCTTTTAAAATTAGTCATTCTAGCAGGCTTTCCCAGAAGTGCTGGTTTTATTTCCCCTTTACATGACGACAAAAACCTCATGTGGAAGTCTTGAATGACGGATGGGTTTTGAGGAGACTCACTTGCTTTTTATTTTAGTAATTACAGCAGCAGTAGCTGAAAAATATGAGAGTAAAGTGCACAGTGTGTCTTGGCCTGTGGGATACAGTTAAAGTTCGTTGCTGGATAAATCAGTGATGTGCTCAGAGAACCTGAGGAAGATTTACATTGTTCACTCTGTATAAGGTCTGAAGTGTGAAGCTGCCAGTTAGTCTTCTAGTCTGGTCTGCACTGTTTCATAGGATGGAGTCTCTGGGTGACAAGAGTAAGATTTTTAGAACTTTATTGAGATCTATCATCAGGAGACAGTTTGGCAGACAGCTGATGGGGATTAGAATTGTTATCTGAGTAACAGGTGGTCATTGAAGTTCTAGGATGAAGAGTCATGTCCACATGGAAAAAGAGTTGGGTTGCAATATAGCTGCCATGTTAAAACATTTTTGTGTATAACCCTATTCTGTATCTTAATTTGAATCCAGGTCTTTATGTAAGAACATACACTGAAATAGGTCGTCTTGCTTCAGAGTACATTCTGATACTTAGAATAACTGCTCTGGTGTTGAAAATAAATCTTAAAAATTAGTCTTGTTTATATTTTCTCTTTTACAGAATGTGGAGCTGCTTTCACCAGCAAACTTGAAGGAATGTTTAAAGATATGGAGCTTTCAAAAGACATAATGATACAATTTAAACAGGTACTGCAGAAAAGCCTGCCATGGCTCCTTCATTTACTTGCTCTCAGCCTAATGAGAGGGTGCAGGATGTCTTCAGTTGTGAACATTTCCATTGCAATTGAGTTAAACTCTTTTTGAATTATTCCAGTTGTCTGCAACCTTCTTTCACTACAGAGAAAAGGACTTTGTAGGTGATTGGCTTACAAAAAAAAAGCCCAACTGGGAAAACAATCACTACTGAAAATCAGTTGGAATCTATTTCTTAATTCTGTGCTGTTTCTGCTTTTGAACACTTTAGTTAACAAGAAAGCAAAAAACCTGAAACAAGAAACTCTTTAAAAAAAAAAAACAAACAACCAAACCCCACCTACAGTAATAAAAGAATTGTAGACTTATAAAACACTTTAACACCAGTTATAAAATATTTTAACACCACTATATTCTGATGGACTGGCTCATAAGTTTTTGTTAGTGCTGATGGTTCTGTAATGTTTTGATTACAAGCAAATGTTAACGTTTTTTTTCCCTCGTTCACACATAATTAGGTATGTATTCATATCAGCCTGCTACAACACTTTTTGCTGTATGGAAGTACCTTTAGAACTTCAGAAAAGTGTTCTTACCCTGATTTTACTGTATATAATGTGCAGTTTATATAGCAAAGACATCATAAGGTCACTTATCTTCTGTGCTGTCATAAGGCCTGTTCTAACTTTTCGTTTCTACCCAAAATGTTTCACAAACCTTGCTTTATTTCAATGAACCTTGTTTTTTTCTGCAGTATATGCAAAATCAGAATGTACCTGGCAACATTGAACTAACAGTGAATATATTGACTATGGGTTACTGGCCAACCTACGTGCCTATGGAGGTCCATCTGCCCCCAGAGGTAATGAACAGAGGTGTATTAGACCAAGTATCAGCCTACCAGTAATGCATCTTGATATCAGCTGCAACCTGCTTTTAAATGTACCTACAATCTCTAGAAAGAAATGCAGAAGTGTCTTTTTTTAATTATTTTTTTTTTAGTTCCTTTCATCTAAGACTATATTTAAGGCTTATTTGATTGTGGAGGAGGGAAGGATGCTTTTAAAGTAGAAACTGTGTTCTAGTGTTTTGGGGTTTTTCCTTTTATTTTTTTTAGATGGTAAAACTGCAGGAAATCTTCAAGACCTTCTATTTAGGAAAACACAGTGGTAGGAAACTTCAGTGGCAGTCAACACTAGGACATTGTGTACTAAAAGCAGAATTTAAAGAGGTGAGTGTATTGTTTCTCTTATTTCTGTTGCTTTGCTACTTCTAAGTCTGGGTTGGGCCTTAGGGATCTATTGAAGCTCATTTTGTGCTGTGATGGAAAACTTAGCACTGTCTTTGCAGTTACTTTTAACTTCTGACTTCTTGCTGTCATTTCAGGAGTTGGTAGTTTCTGAAATATATGTATTAAGGTTGAAGAAGATGCATCTGATTTCTGTATTGGTGGGAGAAAAACCAACAACTGTTAGTCACTGCTTGGGGTTTAGCTCAGTATTAAAAGTGGCACTAATTTTTATACTGGGGAGATAAAAAAGGGAGCCATGTTCCATAGAGTACTTCATCTGAAAGCATTAAGCATCTTTACAGTAAGCTTTTCACTACAGAAATAAAGGAAAGTTTTGGATTGTGCATTAAGACAACTGTTTGTAAAGGGCTTCCCTTTAGCATTTCCTCATATATACATATACAAATACATATATACACATATACATATATACAAATACATTTCAATAAATTTTGTCTTTGAGTAGGAATGGTTACCAGTTCTGTTCCTCAGAAAAAATGTTAATGGTAAAACAAGTATTACTGAGCTTGGTTATTTCAGAGATCCTGTAGTTCTTAATGCTGTGTTTCTTAAACTAATGTTTGAATTACACTTTGACTTAAAGTTCTTTTAAATTGTAATTTTAAGCACTCACTGCTTTGAGATTTGTCTTGAGTGTGTTGGTGCATCTTGGGTGAGTTTTGTCACTGGATGTAATGGTTTAACCTTCTGACCTCTAGTATATCCTGAATTTCAAAGCAAACACAAGGTGACCTGTCACTTATTCTTTCATATTCCCAAATGAATAAAATAACAATCACATCATTTAAGTGAAATAATTGACATAGAAGAGTGATTTGTTCCTTTCTCTCTGCCCCCCTGCTTCCCTTTGCCCCCCAAAAAAAACCCAACAGCCTGGTGATGTCTGTTAATTTCCCTTCTGACAGGGCAAAAAAGAACTTCAGGTCTCCTTGTTCCAGACACTGGTGCTGCTAATGTTTAATGAAGGAGAGGAGTTCAGTTTAGAGGAGATAAAACAAGCCACTGGGATAGGTTGGTATTGAAAACAGCCAACTACTTCCAAGTATTTCTACTAAAAAGAAAAGCTAAACAACTTCTTTCTACTTTAGAGGATGGAGAGCTGAGAAGGACACTTCAATCTCTGGCTTGTGGCAAAGCCAGAGTACTGACTAAAAGCCCCAAAGGCAAAGATGTGGAAGATGGTGATAAATT
Source organism: Hemiprocne comata (assembly GCA_020745705.1). NCBI lineage: Eukaryota > Metazoa > Chordata > Aves > Apodiformes > Apodidae > Hemiprocne > Hemiprocne comata. The sequence continues at coordinate 9,543,400 of CM036597.1, read as the reverse complement.
CACATGTAATGATGATTTCAGACACAAGCTCTTCAGGATAAAGATCAACCAAATTCAGATGAAAGAAACGGTATATTCTTTTTAATTCTCTGGGGTTTAGATCCTTGGGTTAAGTTACATGTATCATTTGGATACACACCTAACACTGCAGATTGAAACGTGTGCTGCCATACTAACGTAGACACCAGTGATGCTGGTGTCTTTAAATAAGGTTGTTTAAGAGAAGTTCCAATTAGTGAATATACTTTTTCATCCTTGATCACTCCCTGGAGCTTTTACTGAAAGGTTTGTTAACACAGAAACATGTTCACAGTGAATTTTCCCTCCCAGCCATCCAGTGTAAAATCTGTGCAGATATTTTAATTCTTTGTACAAATGTTGTTTTTTTAAAAAACAATCAGTCTTAATACTTGTAAAGATTTGTGTCAGATATTTGACAGCAGATGTTTCACTGTCTTAGACCAAGAATTGTCTTGGAGATAAAAAGAATTCTTTTTGACAGTTCTGGTGTTCTCATTAAACCTTTCTAAATGGATCCTTCAGGTAGAGGAACAGGCAAGCACTACAGAGAGAGTGTTCCAGGACCGGCAGTACCAGATTGACGCTGCAATTGTACGAATCATGAAGATGCGCAAGACATTGAGTCATAACCTGCTTGTGTCAGAGGTGTACAACCAGCTTAAATTCCCAGTAAAGGTGTAGTACTGATTTTTCTTCTTCTAAAACTTTACTACTGCTTTTTATCTTCCCTGGCATGTCCTCAGTCAGTCCACAGACAGTGCTTCTGCCTAAAACGTGCATCTTTTTTACTATTACTCTTTTTACTATTCCAGGCACTGGAATAGGTTCCCCAGGGAGGCTGTGGAAGCCCCCTCCCTGGAGGTGTTCAAGGCCAGGTTGGATGAGGTTCTGTGCAGCCTGGTCTAGTGTGAGGTGTCCCTGCTCCTAGCAGGGAGGTTGGATCCTGATGATCTTAAAGGTCCCTTCCAACCTTAACCATTCTATGATTCTATTAGAAAGGCAAATACTCACTTTCAGGAATTTAAGTGCCAATTGCATTCATTTATCTGATTATCATCTCAGGCTTTCAGTCAGTTAATAAAGGCTATTACCAAAGCCTTTCAGAACCAGAGTCTGTAAGCAGTAGCTGTGAAGGTAGCTCTCCTTTTATGCTGTTCTTCATGCATTTAAGTGTTCTGGCAATGTGTTCTTGAAGCCGAGGTGAAAAGGATTCAGATATGAAATGCAGTATTGTTTTTTATTCTTTATTTGGTTGATACTTTTTAATAAATTAGTAGCCAATAAATGTACAATGTTTTTTCCAGACAGATTATATTGGTTAGTGTATATATTTATATATATACACACATTAATATATGGAATGAAAATTATATACTGGTACATGTCTCAAAGTTAAAAAAGCCCACAGTTGCAATATAAAATGAATTAACTTACTTATTGTGTATAAATGGAAATGGATTTTCAAATAGACAGCGATGCCTCTGAGTTCAAATGTACAGTGCTTTCTACCAACAGAAATGTCAAAAATGGTACTACCATCTCACTCTGTTTTGTTACAATGTCATGTTCCTGCAGGCCTGTAAGTATTGCATAAATTGCAGTTGGGCTTTGCAAGGTTATAACGTGATTTAAATGCCTTTTCTCCCTCTTTTTCAAGAGGCATTTTAATAAAGTCCTTCACTCGACAAAATCATAGGGCACTCAAACTGTTGCAAAACTCACTTGCATTGAGATAAAATGGAACTTTTACCAGGTAAAAGTCAACTAGAAACACGTTGGTACATAATGCATGAGTTGCAGTTGTGTAGAGTTCAGTTTAAACAGCAGCAAATATATTTCTCTGCTGTACAAAGTCTGTGATTAGCTGCAGGTGACAAGCTGATTTTTGTAACTTTCTCTCCAATCAATTATACATTGCAGACTTTAGAAACTTCGATGCTTTAAGGGATGATGTCTCTTTTAAACTGTGATTTCTGTTTCCTCAGCCTTAAATACTATAGATATTTGCCTGAACTAAGAGAGAGAACTGAGAAACATTGACTGCAAAGTAATAATGCTGACATCTGCTTTATTTTACAGCCTGCTGACCTTAAGAAGAGAATAGAATCCTTAATTGACAGGGACTACATGGAAAGAGATAAAGAAAAACCCAAATCAGTACAACTATATTGCATAAACATATGTTGGCCTTTGTTTTACTGCACACTTGGTGTCCTACACAGTTGCCAGTGGATAAACTAGCCTGTTGATCCCATTAATTGACTTTTTATACTACCGATGATTGAATGACAGCAGTGTAACGGAAAAGTGTAGTAGAGTGGACTTCTTTCAGTGGTTAACATGCCCATTTAAAGAGTACTATTTACATTTTAAGAAGAATGCTGTTGAACTCTTTGCATGTTATTTAGTAAGATGTGCAGAAAGCTGAAAGGAAGTACCTGGTCTTTGTGATTCCATTTGTCTCTGGGTCTGAAGAGGAGTCCCTTGATATATGACAGATGTCTTTCACACCTTTACATGGAAACAGAAGGTTAATTAATATAAGAAAATAGCCTTTAAAATGCTTAAACTGCATGCAAACTTTTAATTTACTGTACAGAATGCATTTCAGTTAGTAACATACCATTGGTTTGGTTGATGCCCATGCTTGGTTTTTTCCCTCGAGGGAGGGAAAATAGGGAAAAAGCCAAGCTATGCTTACTGCTAATGTAATGGAAAATATTCTTGGTTGCAGTTAAGACAAAAATGGTACCAATATAAAATGATGTATAAAGTTTGCAGTGTGGGCATATATACTGTATATATAAACACCATTCTTAAATAACTGCTACAACAAAACAAGTTCAGATTAGATTTATATGGCTTGCCTATAAGACTTAGTGTACACCTTTGGGAATTTTAAGCATAAAACAGCCATAATGGAAAAAGTGACAGTTTTTACTAGTCATGGGTAGGAGGCCTTCACCTCTTGGCAGCAATACTCTAGACAAGGGAATCTATTTACAGATATCTATGAAAAGCCACACTGTTCTTGTGGTAAAGCTGTAAGAACAAAAATTATAAATGGATTTTAATACTTGTTTTGCTTTGCAACATTCTAAACTTGAACTAACCTCAAGGTTTAGACAGGGCAGCTCTAAGACTGCCCTGCTTTGGATTGCTTTAACTTAAAGCTTTAAGAACTCAGCCCTAGATGTGGCAGGCCTCCTAGAACCCAGAAGCCTACCTCTCATATAGAAAGTTAAGTATTGCTACAAGGCGTCTAAACTATATTTTCTTAGATGACCAGAGAGCATTCTTAAAAGACATGGGAGAATAAGTCACTTGAATGTAGAGCTTTGTTTCAACAAAATGCATTTTTTATTGCTATAGCAGCATGTGCCAGGAATCTATGGGGGGAAAAAAGAAAGTGTCAGCAGAAAAGTTAACTCCTCCACATAACAGTTCTTCCTTACCCAGCCAGGCTTTAGACCTACTATCTGCTGTGTTGCAGAACACAATATAAAACCTCATCCTCTTTCAGGCACTGATAGTCCTGGGGAATACCAGATACTTCTTGAAAGCAAGATGTTACTTTTGTTTAATGGCAGTGTAACTTAGTGCTCTATAACTTTTATCACTGTGATCCCACATTCAGGGGCGTGCGTGTGTGAGAGGGAGAGCGTGTATTTTGTATCTGACACATCCCATCCTTACTGCTTTTTTGATCTACTGTTTAATTCCGTATTTTCTCCAGCTGTGTTTTCTCTCAAGCTATTTTATATGCAGTCCTCAGCTGACAGATGAAGCAGATTCATTTTTTTCCTCCTACTAAATTATTTGCTGTCACCCTCTACTAACTGTCGTACAGCTCTTTGTGATCTGCAGAAAATCTACCTTATCCTTTGACACTATTGCAGCATAACCACTGGTAGACATCCAGGACCACCCTTGCCTATGTAAGAAAAATACAGTAGAGTTTTCTGGTAAGAAACTTGAAGACTGCTCGTGCAAATCTTTTAAGTATTAGTTCAAATAGAGATCCACTGGGGAGGAAAGAATGGTCCCCCAAAAAAACTTGTGTTTTGCATTCATTGTTCCTTTTTCTTGTATGTGTTTTGTATCTTTAGCCAATAAAAGATTCCTTTTAAAAAGGTGTTTTGGAGAAGGGGCATAAAACTTAACTTTTTGGGAGATAGGAGATGATGAGTATCAGTATTGAACTGGTTCCATTCAGTCTGTTGTAGCATATAAATCTAACACCACTATGTCTTTAAAATACCTATTATGGTAGAATCCTCCCTCGCTAGACAAGTGTGTTGCATTCAGTCAAACTAACCAGAAAGGTCTGCAGGTTTATTAAATTTTTATCCCATCCATTTCAGTAACATAAACACTGAAAAATATATAGAAAATGTCCTCAAATCTCATCAGACTTCATGATCCTGAGCAGCAATCTAGTTAAAGCAACCCAAAGAACGGACTTTGAGAGCCCTGGCTAGGCTGAGAGAGGAGGTGAGAGAGGGGAGGGGAGAAGAGAAGGCTGCTTCTTGCATCTTCATGGGTTTTCCCCAAGAACTTGCTCATCTCTTCTGCCAAGGTCTTGCTCATTCCTGGTTAATGACAAAGCTGCAGCCAAGATTTATCGTCCAGCCGTACAACTCTGCAACTTCTTGCTGGGATCATGTGCCTGCCTATTGAGCCATATATATCTCTGTAAGAAAATAAATTCAAGTGGGCTTGGACCACAACTCATCTGGCTATAACACAGCTTGTCTGTTTGGCCACGCATTTTTAATCTTGACTCTTGCATGCAGTTTATAGCACCTTGTTCATAAGAAATTGCAGTTTATTCTTAGAAATATATATTTTAGGTTTTTTAATCTTTATACCCATAAATGGACTATTTTTTTGTCTTGGCTGGTTTAAAAAGTGACCATTTTGTTTAAATGCTGTAATTGCAAATGTGTTGTAAACGTTTTGTTCTATAGTTTACACAAAGGTGCCAAAGTAAATAGTTAATAAAAAAAAAAACCCTAGCAAATTGTTAAGTTGCTTTAGCTGTTCTTCATATTTTGGTCTCTGCTCTTTTTTTTTGTCAGTCTTTCATTTTTCTTAGACATATCATTTGCCCTAATGCTCTTTTAAAAAAAAAGTGCATCTAAAGAAATGTTCAAATACCACTTTTTTAGTGATTTCATATAGTAGGAAGAATATTTTCTTTGAAACGTTACACTAAAATTGTAAGAGTACAGCAGCATTCAAAAATGTAATATACTTTTTGTATAACAGTCCTTCAGAGTATGTCTGGAGTGGGGGGGGGGGAAATAACCCTGTTACTTTTCAGAAGCCTCTTCACTTGGCTACCAGAGTATAAAATTGTGCTTTTTCACTGCATCAAGAAGTTATAGTTTATGCAGACTTACAAACAGGGCATGTATCACCGTTGCATCCTTTGATGCAAAAAGCAGCAAAACCTTTTTTATGTTTCATAAGTCTGATATGGGTACAGAGAGTCTTTCTTAAGTTGGTAAATAATGTAAATACATGTCCTTTCAGAGAGTGAGTCTGTTATCTAGGTATTTTGTGTCATTTAATAAATATTAAACAGTTTTGTGTTGATAAACTCTTGTGTGTAAAATGCCTTTCTTATTCAAAGTTCTGTATGTTGGGCTTACTAATGTTTGTGGCTTCTTTAAATTCTTTAGCTTGTGCTTTGATAGCAAAATACCTGTTTGCTACTGAAATATAATAAGTAGTTCCTTCTTCATTCAGTCATTAAAATCCCTTCAGTTTTCTAAGTGGCTTCCATTCCTGAATTTATTTTTTCTCACTAAGTCTCCTAAAAGGTTATTGGAGGGGAAGGAAATAATCTTCCTTGCAAACCCTGAATTGGGATTAGAATGTGTAGAAGTGCCAGAAATGGTACAAAAATCCCAGAAGGGGTGGCTGGTTGCTAGTAGAGGAGACTGCTCTCCTGCTGCACGATTATTCGTTGTCTCCCAGTACAGTGAACAAATTGTTTAATGGCTTTGGTACAGCTTGAGGTGGGTGCCTCTGGAGAGGGACTCCCACCCTAGTTCATGCCTCTTAATTACACCTGTTCCAGCCAGCAGCCATCCCTAGGTCCAATCACTTAATTCTGGTTGGTGGTCTCCTACTGGTTTTCACTGTCACTGGGCTGGCTGCCTTCTGGAGTCACTTCATTCTCTTGGAATTGTCTCCTTGGTCTCTATCTTCTTCACTCTGCTCAAATCTGCCAGATTCAGTGAGTTCTGTGTTAAGCAGCATCAGTTCTACCAGAAGTTTCTGCTCAGTTGGCTCTTGCATCTTAAGGCTTCAGCTACTTCAGCTGCTAATGCCACTAATGCAAAACGAGACTATTCAGAGAGAACACGGTTAATCTAATGATAGTTCTTTAGCATATTCCTTAAAACAATCAGTTGTTTGTCAGCTTGAAACATTTGTATTTTAGAGCTGGAGGAAAATATGGATGTGTTAAACTGCTTAAGTAATCTTAACTTGCTTTTGCCTTTTAGAGGTCCTGCTCTAATTATCAGTAATAAGGAAGTTGCAGTAACTGCTTTTCCAGTAGCTCCAACATCGAGATGCTTTATGCAGTTAAGGCACGCAGAGCATCAGGCATCACACTGATAATGCTCAGGCCATTGCAGGAAGGGTCACACTGCTGCTTTGCAAAGCTTAGTCACTATGACTTTGCAAATAGAGAGGGGCTAGTGTGCAAGTAAATTCCACAGAAGATTATATGGATTTCTTTTTACTATTTGGAGTGGAAAGAAATTTTAATACAGCATGAGATATCAGTGCTGGATTATTTGCAAGATGTTCACTTAATATGTAGCTTTTTCCCCCTCCCAGACCAAACTTCATATGAAATTATCACAGTGCATGTTCTGTTTTACCCTTGTGTTGTCTCTGAAGTGTGAGGTATCTCTGAGAACGCTTAGTTACCATGGTCAGAAATAGATACTGTTTTCAAAAGCAGTCCCTTAACTACAGCAGGAAATTCTTCCCCTTGGTGCTAGTTTGAGGCTCCAAAGCCAGGCTGCTCTACTACTTTTCACTAAAGGCTGTGCAAGGCAGCGTGCAGGCTACATTCTGCCAGGTGTGTGCTGGGGAGGAGGCCCAGCTTTTGGGAATGAGATGGGAACAAAGATTACAAAATACAGCCTCTGCAGAGGTGAGCTGGAACCTCCTCACCGTGCAGGTAAAGCTTGCTCGTAGGCTGCAGCCAGGGGTAGGTCAAGCTCGCTTCTCCAGAGAACTGGTTCTACAGCCAAAGGGCTGTGATTCTGCTGCTTGCAGAACTGGCACCACCCGTGTATGCTTCAGCTTCTTCCTTTCTATTCCTGCAGCAGTGGCTGCTGTTTCCAGTCCTGGCTCCAAAAGCACAAAGCAGATGCCCAACCCCAAACTGGAATTCCCTGGAAGAGTTTTGTTGCTCGGGACAATGCAGTGAACTGGCATTATTTGCTCAGGGTTTGCCAGACCTGGTTTTACTACCTCTGTCAGAGCTGGAAACTGCAAATTAGTAACATATATCATTATTCCATGTATCATCTGCCCTGATGTGCTCTCTGTAAAAGGAATCTAATGTTATTCTAGGTCATAAGGGATCCTGTAGCACTGAACTCCTGCAGTTAAAATATCCAGATATGAAAATGACTCTATAATAGTCTGCCTTCCAACCCTGTATTTTTAGATACGGTTTTCTGCTGAAGTTTGAAATTTCTTGCTGAATATCTCAGAAGGTACAGTTAACACATTTCATAAGAGTTGGAAATGGGAGGTGCCTTGTGCAGAGTCAGTCATTTTCACAAAATAATTTCTGCTCTGAAGCTGAGAGATGTATCTCCAATAAGTTAGCAACGTAGGTCAATAAAAACACAAAATTAAGAGTACTGACATTTTTCTACTTCGCTGTCACAAGCCCAAAGAGTATGTTGAGTTGTCAGTCAAACAAGCGTCTTCCACATTGATAAGTTGAGTAGGGGGAGGCTGGTGGGACTGGGGTCTCCCCCTCAAAGCAAGGGGGTCCCAAGGCTGATGCTTTCCCTCCCTCTCTCCCCAAAGCTACTGCACATCATCTTCCTGCAGAAACTGGGACAGACCTGCTGCTCCCTCCATGAGGTGTGTGACACCAAGGTTGTGTGCTGCCACCTCTGCACCTGTCTCCCCACCACTGCCACCAGTAGTCACAGTTACATCTTCTCTCTGTCATAGAAACCACTTCAAGAAAGTGACTGAACCCTTGAAGGGGCTGCAAGAACAGCCCTAAACCAGGATTTTATTTTTTTTTTATTCCTTCCAGGTGCTCTGACTTAAAAATTGGAGAAAAGGCTTCTTCCTCCCCAACAGTGTCAGAGGGCAGCCGACAGCAAGTGGGTGGGTCTGGTGGGGCCACAGTGTCTGCCTTGTAGGACTAGGGTAACTCTGGGAGGTGGGTGAGGGCATGAGAGGGACAGTGGATTTATTTCTGGGCTCTTGGCTTTGCTCTCTTTTTGCTCCCACACAGCAGCTTTCTTCACAGCTTCAACACTGCCCTCTCTCAAAGCATCTCACCTGGATCCATCCCATTTCTCTGCCTTTGGCTCTTCTGCCTTGGCAGCCCTCCAGGAGAGCCTCTGGGAGGCCCTTAAGCTGTCCCCACACAGCTTCTGGGCATTCCCCACTGCTCTGGTCCTCTCAGAAGGAAAGGGCAGGACCTTTTCACAGCTCTTTTTGCAGGACATGACAGTGGGCCTGGAGGACTCTCCAGAGGACAGCAGCTCCTCCACAACAGCCAGCACCAGCCAGCCAAGCCAGGCAGGTGCATGGGAGGCTTCTGCAGGCTGGCTGAGCCCCGCATGGCCAGGCACGCTCAGCATCACCTCCTTCGCAGGCTTCTGCTTGCATCACTGCTTCTGCAGCTGGGCAAGACTGGTGTCTGGAAGGAAAGCTGTCTGCCACATTTGCTGTCCACCCTTTGACCATGTGCTGCACAACAAGCAAGACAGCAGCAACGAAGAGCAGCATGGATTTATCCCTTCTTCCCACTGCGAGAGGAGCAGGGCCAGGGAGAGGGCCCAGAGCAGATCCCCACAGTGGGGCAATGATCTCCACAGCTGGTCTGTGGATGCCAGGGACTATGACCACTCAACAGGAAGGAGGAGGAGATGACCACACTTCCAGGGATGAGGCAGCTGCAGGACCCTCCAATGGCAGCTCCCAGTTGGCTCCTGCACCCAGGGCTGCTGGGAAGCAGACCCTGTTGAGGCAGAGACAACAGAGCAGATTCCCACAGCAGAGCCATGATCTCCACAGCCAGTTTGTGGACACCATGGCCTGTGCCCCCTCAGCAGGGAGGAGGAGGGTTCCAGTGCCCCAGAGATGCCCAGTTTGCAGCAGGCAGTGACCCCCGTGGGGAGATGCAAAAGGTCAGAAAGCAGCACGTACCAGCAGGGCACCCGTGCCAGGGGAGTTGGCTGTTCCCCAAAGCAGCCCCTGACTCTGTGGGCAGCCTGCACTGGAGCAGCTCCTGAGGGACTGTACCTGGTGGGAGGGAGTCACAGCAGAGGGTTGGTGAAGGACTCTCTCCTGTGAGAGGGACTTCGTGGGGAAACAGGGGAGGACTGTGAGGAATCCTTCTCCCTGAGGAGGAAGGAGCGGCAGGAAATAACTGACTGTGGGCGGACTCTAAACCCCATCCCCTGTGCCACTGGGGGGAAGGAGGCAGAGAAATGGGAAACAAAGTAATTTAGGCCCGGGAAGAAGGGAGGGGTGGGATGAGGTATTTAAGCTCTGGTCTTTGTTTTCTCTTTGTCCTGTTTGCATCTGATTAGTGATAAATTAAATGGATTTTTTCCCCAAGTCAAGTCTGCTCAGCTGTGCCACACCAAAGGATGTCAGAGTGCTTTTGCAGGAAGTTCTGCTGCTCCCTGTTGCAACCTGCTCTCCCATCTCTCCACCTCCCCACCGAGGTTTCTTTTTCTGGTGTTTCACGTGATTGCCCCAGGCTTGACTCAGCACTTTCCTGCAGCAGCGTTTAATGGTTTGGTTTCCTACCACCACCTCCCGCAGAAACGTGGCACAGCTCAGGAACGCTGCCATCTGCTCGGAGCAAGGCTGAACTACAGCTTTCGCGTGGTTTAGATAACAAGCTATTTTTTCCGGAGCTAGCAGGGCAGAGCTGCCGGGGGTCATCCTTGTTCTACCACCGAGCAGGCAGCACAGGCACTGTAGATGTCACACTGTGATGGACCAAGTATGCTCTTCATTATGGGGTCAGATCACAGCAAATCTTTATTCCCCAGGCTACAAACTGGGGCTGAGTGAGAAGGAAAGCTTTGGTGAGTGGCTGTAACTCTCGCAGTTGTTGGCACAGCCCCAAGAAGGTCCCTGTGTGACCTCTCTAGCCAGCGTTAATCTCTTCCTTTTCCCATCCCTCCCTTGTAAAATGGTGCCAAATCCTTCCTCTGCCTCCTGAAAAAGAACACTAGTTTCTGCTATAATCTTGTCCCTGAAAAAAAATACAGAAAGTGTCCTGTTGTTTAAAGAGACATCTAAAAGAATGGATAAAAATACATTAAAATAAAATAGGGATTACTACATGTCCTAGGTATTATCTTTTTATCACAAGCTGCGCCAGAGATCAGAAACATTCAGTTACTTAGTGCATCATTAAACACTGGACACTTTGCTTCTGACCACACACATCCATCAATTTGCAAATCCCAGGACTAAGTAATGTTTGGTTACAGATACACTATCTAACACAAGCTGAAACTGCTAAAGGATTCACAAAGGATTAAACATACTCTGGATATAAAGAATATTATGTGAATGAAAGCCAGAGAACAGCCTATGCATTTGAAATTAGGCATGAATTTATATTCCTTGATGAACCAAAGCTTTAAAAATAAATCAGAATGGTTTGCATATTTGTTCTCAGTATATGTCAATATGTTCTTAAAACTACTGAGATCAGACTGAGTATGACATGCAGTAAAAATGTAATGCTGTACAGAAACGTTACAGTCCTTGTTTTCACATCCAGCAATAAACATAAGGAATGTCTCAGAAAACCAGGATCACCTCGCCATCCATCAGTGGCTCCCAAAATCACCTCAAATGCAAAATAATTTCTCTCTAGTAAGAAAAAGGGTAAGGTGTTTTCTCTGCATCATGGCAACAATCATTCACACTTCTGTCATGAGAGGAAAACAGCTGATCCTGAGTTTGAGCTTACATTACTGAAGACTATCGCATAAATCCTACCATTCTTTGAGGTGGCCACAAGTAACAAAGAAGTTACTCATCATAAATAAGATGCAGTGGATATTTGTAGAGGTTGAATCCCACAAGTATTGAATATAATACCTTTCAATGGAATTTAAGAGGAATTGAACAACATCTGACATCAACAACTAATTTGGTTTTGATTTTTTTTTTCTAAGGAAACCTGGAAGTTCTGTTAAACAAGAGAGGAACAGAGTTTAATTTTGCTCCCTCCACAGCACACAGCTTTTTAAAATCACCTAACACATTCAGATGGCTGGAGCATGTGGGCTTTGCTGGGCAAACTTCATCCCATACATTAATGTGAGGTGTCTGCACCAGCACCCTGCAGGTGGAATTTGATCCTTTGGTCTCCCCAAGGGCTCCACACAAGGACAGAATCCCTCTGGGCAGCCTTGGTGGCTGCCCCATCGCTTCCCACAGTGTCACTGAGGTCAGCCCTGATGTACATGCACCACAGGCACATCAGTCCCCCCTGTGATATTCTGTGACAAAGAAAATAAACCACCAGTTCACAATCTGTGAAGCCATACAACTTCATTGTTCTGTTAAGCTACTCCTGCAGCCAGTTGGGCATCAACTTTACCAAAAGCAGGATTCACCCATACATTATTTTTCTGTGGTTCCAAGGGAGAAACTGTCCTCTCATTTATCTTCACTGACAGAGAAAGCAAGAAGACTCTGAATAAAAAGTGCATCTTTTAAGATCACAGTAAAATAATCTAATACCACAAAGAGCCCATGAAAGACAGCTATATGACAGGGATGGAGATACATGGGGGGCAAAGCAACCAGGTGCAAAGAAAGAAAAAGAAAAATCTGTATTCTGATGTTAATGATATTTCTACTGCAAAAAAATATTTTTTTTCATTATGCTAAACTATATAAACTATACTGGTCTTTTAATCTCACACCAGTTGCTACTTTTATGCTTTGTTATTAAACTGAAACCAATGTGCTTGTTATGACAACTACCATTTTATTTCATTTCAAGCTTAACTAAATTGCCATAAAAGAAACAAGGTAGTCTTCCTTTTTATGTCTGCAGATCATCTAATAATTTTACAGTCTATTTTGTATGTGCAAACAAGAGGTATTCAAGATTCTCCACTCCAAACAAGGGAGTGTTTGCACACACCAATGTTCAGCTACATGCCCTGAAGTAAACATGCCAGCTGATACAAAAGGTGACATTCCACCACACAAACTGCCTGGAACATAACAATCATTTTCTCCTCCAATTAATTAAAGCCTGATTCAAAGTCTCTCTCTGAGCAGTCAAATCCTCTTAACATAATTTCTCCTAACACCCTGAGAGATCCCTTTTTAAAAACAGGACTTTGCAATAAAACAGTAAGGCCTGAGGAAATGTAAAAGTCCCAGCAGCAGGACTCTCCTTCACCTCTGAAATGCCCCAATCTTTGTGATGGAGCTGAGAAAGACAAAAAGACTTGTTACTTTCAGAATTCGTGGTTTCATCTGTGCTGCTGTTACTGGACACTCCCCCACATCCTACAGCAAGTGCTTGCTCAGTTATTAAATATAAAGTTTATTTCCTCAGATAAGTTTTCCATAAATGACGCCTACAGGCTAAATAAAAAAATATTTTAAATATTTTGAAAGAGCAGGAGTTTTGATATTCACATGTAATAATGCTTAGACATACATGTGCATATATGTAGTAGGCATGGTAAGTCAGTTCTAGGTGCAGTTATGAAGCACAAAAATAAATGCAAGCAGTGACCATTTCTGACCATGCAAGCACTTGTGTGTGGAACCCCCACTTGTACAATGCAGGGGTTTCAGTGGTCATCCTGACTCAACAGGCTTGGTTTGTGATACTCTTTGGAGAAGTATGGTATTGCAAGGATAGAACCAAGAGTATTTAACTGACATTTAATCATAAATTGCATTATTTCAACTTCCTCAAGACTTCATAACTGCTTTCCTATCAACACCACCTACACTCCCACTGTCTTACTGTGTCAGGTCAATGTGCTTTATTTTCTTCTTGAAGAGCTTTCAATGTCTTTTAGTCCAAGATTATTCAAAATACTATTTGCAGCTCTCCCACAGCATCAGAAACAGGAATATGTCATTCCAGGCCTTCCTTGATGAGCCTCAGGCCTTGCCCTTCTGTCTCCTCAGGCAGCTGAGTATCTGCCCGCCATTTTCCTTATGGTCTCCCAGCCTCAATCTCTTCTTCGTTATCTCCCCTCTTTGCCAAGCCAGCCTTTCTTTTTATACCTCCTCCAGTCTGAAACCCACCGGTTTTCTTGCCCGCTGCCTTCTCCCCCTTCCACCCTGCTGGCCCTTTTCTCTCGCATTTGCACCGGGCAGCGGCTTCCTGCGCCGTTCCAGCACCAGCCAAGCGCCTCAGCTGTGGGTGCTGGTGCCAACTCCCTCCACGTGTTAGAGCCCACAGCTGCGAGGGTTTCTGCCCAGTCACGCTGGAGAGACAGAGCCTGAGACCATCTCTGGTCGGCCCTGGGTGACCTGGGAGGATGTGACACTGACAGCCGTGTCCCCCGGGAGGGACAGGGCAGCGCAGACCACCTAAAGCGGAGCCATTCCCCAGGGCACGCCTGCCTGGCCCCCCCGGCAACCCAGTGCTCTGAGCCTTCTGCACCGCTGACCTGAATATTGAGGTCAATTTAGCCCATTTCCCCTCCCCCGGTTATTTATTGTAACTATGGAAAGTATCTTAAATCTTTACTTTTTACAGCGAACGCTTCTACATTAAACTTCCTTGAATGCGCATCTCCTCTCAGCTTTCTCTTCTCAACCTATGGCAGAGCCTGCCGAAGCCGGTAACCTGCTCCTGCCGAGTCCCGCGATGGCCGCACCGGGCATGGACGGACCGGCACCGACCGCGACCCGCCCGCCCGAGGCACCGCGCGGCGCGCGTCCTGTCCGCGAGCCATCGAATCGAGACCCGCCGCGGCGATTGGCGGCGCGCGGGCGGCGCCGCCCCGCCCCTCACATGACCGGTGGCCAAGCCGCTGTCGCGCCCGCTCGCCCGGCCCGCTCGCCCCTCGCCGCCGCCCCGCGCCCCGAGCATGGAGTCGCGCTGCTCCTGCCTCCCCCTCCTGCTGCTGCTTGGCACCTCCGGTGAGCGCGGCGGCCGCCGGCCCCAGGCCCGCGGGTGGGCACCGGGCGGGCGGGGAAGGAAGGGGGGGGGGGGGTGTCACCGAGGGGGTGACGTGGGGGGGGGGAAGGTGTCCCCCGCGGGCGCGTGCCGCTCCCACCCCCCCTTCCCCCGTCGCGCACGTGACGCGGCGGTGGGGCGCGCGGGGGTGGCGCGTGCTGCCGGGGCCGCGCAGGCCCGCGGCCGCCTCAGCCCGGCGGCGGCTACCCCGGGGCGGCCCCGCCATCGGCCCTGCGGCGGGGGCGGGCCCGTGCTGTCACCGCGGCCCCCGCCGCGCTGTCACCCTCCCTTCCAGGAGGGGTGCGGGGGCCTGGTGGGACCTTGGTGGTGGTGCGAGCCGGGCGGCCGGGGCGTGTGTCGGAGCTGAGGGCCTGTCGGCCGGACAAGCTGCCCGTTGCTGGCCCACCCGAGCAGCCCCTGCGGGTCTGGGCAGCCCTCCTCGCCCGCGGCCAGCGCAGAGCTGGGGGTCAGCGGTCACAACAACAGTGCTGATCAGCACTGGCTGCGGGGAACGCCTCAGTCGAGACTCACTGGGTTAAAAATCCAACACCTGTAAAAAGTTACCTAAAAAGGTAAAGGGAATTTAGCATCCCTGTCTTTTGAGCCAGAAAGTGTGGAAACACAATGAAGGCACCCAGATGTCATCTTTTAGAGGTCAACTTGAGTCATACCACTGAGGAAACAGATAATAGGAAGACCCTGGCCTACAAGTAGTACACTGTTTATGTGTTGTCTTCATGTACTTCAGTTTACTTTGTCACCAGGAAGCTAATGCTTATCTAGGTTATTAGCTGTTGTCAGGTAAACAGACTATAAAATGTTACCTTAATTTTTATCTAGGTTTGGTAACTTCATGGTATGCTTCCCAGTTTTAATACTTTAGAGCAATCTTGCTATTCTTTCAGTATCTGGCAAGTTGAATCCAGTCTGGAAATAATTTACTACTTTGTAATTAAGTACTTCTAGAAAATGAAGTAAAAGCAATGTCTTATTAGCTAGTAATTGTATCTTATAGGTTTTTTCCAGTCCTATGCAGTGGAAGTAGATGTAAAGGATGCCTCTAATGCCACGTGCCTGTATGCAAAATGGATGATGAAATTCTTGATAAAATATGAAACAAACAGTAGTGATTATGTAAGTATTTGGCCGTAACTTCTGCTGAGAACTGTATTTTGTCCTGGGTAAAAGTTTAAGTATGCTTTTTTACCTAGGATGCTTGGTTTTTTTATTTTGTTGTTGTTTTTACTAAGACAGTTGTTAAGAATATTCCTAAATATTATTTTTAAAAGCCTACGTTCTTAATTAATAATACAAGCAACTGAAAGCACCCTGTTGCTCTTACTTAAATGGCATACTGGTCAAACTTTGTGGGTTTTGTGTATCAGTGTAGTAATGTTCTTAGCCCAAATAGTAAATGTAAATTGCAGCTCATCACAGTCAGGATTTACAGCAGGATTTTAGGTTTGTATTTTTGTACTTGAATCTGACGTGACTCCTTAGATGTCAGGGAGCCTTTTTCATAGTTGTGTAGAATAACCTAAAATAATCTCGCTAATCTTGTGCAAGGTTCCATCTAACTCCAGCAGGTTTATAACATTGTCACGGGGAAGAACTGCTACCTATCAAAACATTTAAAATCACCCTTTTTATTCTAGAAAAACACAACCTTGGATTTGTCATC
The DNA here is from genome assembly GCA_020745705.1 of Hemiprocne comata. Lineage (NCBI taxonomy): Eukaryota > Metazoa > Chordata > Aves > Apodiformes > Apodidae > Hemiprocne > Hemiprocne comata. The sequence continues at coordinate 9,527,273 of CM036597.1, read as the reverse complement.
CAATGTGACACACAATGGAAGCGTCTGTGGCAATGACACACAAGCTGCACTTCTGGCCGTGCAGTTTGGAGGAGGTCACTCTTGGAGTGTTAATTTTACAAAGACCAATGAAACTTACCAGGGGGACTTTGTCACATTTACCTACAACACCAATGATACTGCTGTGTTCCCTGATGCTAAAAGAAAAGGTAACATTCCATGCAGAATCCTACTTACAAATCAGTCTTGGCTGAGTCTGACTCGGTCGCAGGAGTGTCAGATCTCCTGTACCTGACCTTGGTTGGCTTTTTCAAAGTTAGGACTACTAACATATCTAATGGCTTTCATGCCATATACTGCTTCACTGCTGTTCATGGTACCTGCCTGCTGGATAAGAACACAGACTAGTTAGCTTCACTGAAGGTATAATCCTGTTAAGTGGAACGCAAGGGGAAGGTTAACTGTTTGAACAGGTCAGTGGTGCTGCTAGTAGACAACAGGCATATGGGAGATTAATTTTAGTGTGCACTACTTGACCTTCCACCTAGCAAAGTAACACAGTGTACTAATACCTACTAATAACAGGATTTTTTTTTCCTTAAATAAAAACTTAAGTAAAAGGGTTCACCTTTCTAATGGCTTGTCTAGTTCTGGAAGCTTGGTTACTTCTCTGCATTACTTAGCACTTCAGGTCAGGACACATGGGTAAAGCCTTCAGGAGAGGTTAGGATTGTTAAATTATTTCTCTCTTTGTCGTATGGAATTACATAAAACAACACTGCCTATAAATGTTCTTGGAGTTCATCAGGCATTAAAATATTTGTGCTTCTTTGTAGGACCAATTACTGTTGTTGTAAGAGATACCATGAGTCCAGTTCAACTGAATAACGTCTTTGTGTGCCATAGTACTGACTCTCTTGAAGCAGAAAACGTAACACAGATTTTCTGGAATGTTACTGTGCAGGCTTTTGTTCAGAATGGCACAATTGGTAAAAAAGGTGAGCATTTCAATGTGTGAATTACCTTTTTTTGTATTGTATCTTAGTGCAGAGAGCAAAGTCCCACAATAAAAAAAATCCACCAGTTCTAAGAAGTGCTATGTTGAATAATACTCAAGTAAATATCCTTTAGTACATCTTTCCTTGATCCTGGAAATGTAGAGGAGTAGAAGAAATTTAGTAGTATCTAGCAATGTAGATTGTTCCCATGCCAAAGTGGTAGTCTAATAAAGTGTGTATTCCAGTATTTGGGGTATTAAAAATACGCATTTCAGAACTGCTGTTGCTGACTGGATCATTGGAACTTCAAGTGTTTAACTTGACTGCCTTCCATTTTCAGTGGTAGCTTACCTTCTACTTTTTCATTTAAATAGTCCAGAGCTTCTTATCTCACCTCATAGCTCCACTGCTCAAGAGATGAGCACATCATCTTGCTACATACACCTTAATAGGATTGATTGCTTCATCTGCAGCACATACATACTGCACTTTTATCCACTTAGCTACCTTTGTCCATGTGTCACAGGTAAGTAGTACTGCATGTGCTACATGGATTAAAATTGTGGACATGACAGAATTGCTGAGAATAAATGGTAGCTGTAAATTGTAATACTGTGCCATCATGCTGAGTTTGAGACTTGGTGTTGAGCAAGCTCCCAGTGAGCCTGGATTTCAACAGAGGAATGGGTATCTGTGTTGAACTGACCTCTGAGTCGTAAGACTTTAATAAAATTTCAGCACTGAAATGGGTTAAAATTTCTTTTCAGAGACCAGATGTCAAGCTGATACACCTACTCCTGAACCTACCATTTCACCCACTATTGCCAATATGACTACTGCATCTGTCACCACTGTATCACCTGCTCCAACCACTGCTCCCAAACCTGTGAAGAACCCAGTCACGGGAAACTACTCCCTTAAAAGTGGAAATACAACATGTCTTCTGGCTACTTTTGGGCTGCAGCTGAATGTTTCCCAAGACAAGGTGTGTCTTTTCTATTTTAGAAGAGTAGACAGGTTGCTGTAGTTACTTGGTATGGAATGTGAGTGCAGGGTGTTTGCTGTGTACCCTACTGGCTGTCCAGAACTGCTTCTGAGTATTGTGCACAGCACCACTCTAACATCAGAATAGTTGTATGGTTTATACAGTTAGCTTCAAAACTTCATGTGGATTCAACATAACTCGTTACTGGGAGTACCTGTAACATCATTAAAAGCCTGGAACTTTCTTAGCTTTTAAGGCTGTAAATACTGTCTTTCCCCACAGAGGGAGCCAAAGCTGACTGGTTGTATTAGGTCAACAAAACAAGACTTCACTGGGCCATTTGTTAAGCTTCAGTGTTACCAGCATGTCAGCTAACTCAAGGAGCATTGGTTCAATTGTAGCCAGGCTCAATCTTCCTGCTGTCCTCTCCAGGACAAGCTCTTCTCGCCTGAGGCTGCTACTGTCTGAAACAGTCCCTAATGGCAGCTGAATGTCTTTGATGTCTGTGTTTCAGCCTCATCTGATCAACATCGATCCAAAGACAACTAGTGCAGATGGTGCCTGTGGTAACACAACAGCTACTCTGAAATTAAATGATGGAAATAGCACACTGATTGCTTTCACATTTGTTGTTGTAAGTAACTACTTTTATTTTAACCTGGGTTTCCATTTTAACAGCATTGCGTGGTGGTCACTCACAGTAAAACCCCTCTTGTCACTTGCTAGTGGTAGGCTCTTCCCATATAGGAAGGGGAACTGGCTAGCTGACTGCCTCAAGACAAATGGACAGTTGGGTTAAAGTTGTAGAAAATGTAAGACTCATAAATGTGTTATTTGTAAAACGTGTGTTCTTGAAGTTAAAAATGCAGAATTGCACACTGACAGCTGGTTCTTGCTTCCTAAACAGAAAAATCAAAGTGCAACTGTTCAAAAATTTTATCTGAAAGAGGTGAACGTTACACTGCTCAACCATCTGAATGGTTCTGGTAAGAAATAGTATGTTCCTTAAAGCAAATATAAGTTTTTATTCATTGTCTCTATAGAATACTTCTGACTGTTTTTTTTAATGCTGTTCATGCTTACCATTGCTTCCTACTTTAGGTCTTTAAGTTGGTAGGAACAAAAGTAATAAGCAGAAATGGCTGTAAGAGTTACCTTAAACAGCCGTGTGGGATCATTATCTTCTGCTGAAGCTTCCTGCTAATGGGGTCTCTTACTTTGTGATAAACATATAAATTAAGAGGGCTTCTTGTAACTGTTTTCAGTAACGTAATCTTTTGAAGTGTGAAATACAGTTGTACCAACTCTGAAGCTTTTTTCTAAACCAGCTGTGTCTTCTTTGATTGAAGATGCTGCTGTATCTTCCAAACACTTCTACTTAACTGCCGCTGGGAAAAGAGACCAGTCCTTCAAAAACTAATACATACTTTCTTTCCAAATCAAAAGTATGTTTGTTTGGTTTTTTTAAAGTTGCTTGTCACCACTGCTGCAGTAAAAAGGGAACTAAAGCTAAAATGCTCACAACTCTGCAATGTTGGGATGAGGGGAGGTACAAGGAAAGCCTAACATCATGTCTGTGTGGAGGACAGGTTACTGCCAAGTCCTGTAATAACTTCAGTGCCTGACTTCATCTGAGCAGATCAATCACACTTCAGGCTACCTTGTTTTTCAGAATGGTCAGTGTTGAAAAGTTGGCCCCTCTAGGTTCAGCTCCTTAGTCTTATGATTGTATTAGCAACTCTCTTGCATTTAAAGCGGGCATGCAAATTTCCTTCTCTTTTTCCCCTGTGTTTAGTCATTTCAAGTGCAGATAACAACAATTTCAGCCAGTGGGATGCTTTCCTTGGTAGCTCTTACATGTGCCGAAAAGAGCAAACTCTTGAGATTAATGAAGATCTTCAAATACATACTTTTAATCTATGGATTCAGCCATTCCTTGTGAAGGCAAATAAGTTCTCTACAGGTAAGAGTTCTTTTTCAGTTAATTCTTGCGGTGTCTGCAAAATTCTTACTTGCATCAGCACTAGGCACAAGCACTTGATTTTGGAAGCTCTTGTTCCATTGTTCTGAGACTGGCATTTAAGTTCAAGGAAAGCTTTGTTCTCACTTAAAACATGTCTGCTAGGTATGTTGGTTCTCCTTCATCAAACTTGAAGGAGCTAGAGACACTGAAGAGGGGCTTAAGCATTACCTTGCAGATTATGTTAGAATTTAGCTGATACCATCCTGGCATATTTTTGTAGCTTGAATATACAAGAAAATAGGACAAAACTGTAGCAGAAATGGGCTTTGGTAATACCATTAGGTGTGTCATTTCCTTTTACCTGTTGCTCTAAGGAATAGGAGTGTTGGCGTTGGGGGGAAAAATGAACTGACAGAGCTTCTTTCAGAAGCAGTCTTGAATATCCAGACTGAGGAAAGATTCTAAGATGTTTGTTCTTAATCTTTAGTATAACCTGGTCTTTGTACTTAACGATAACACTCGCAGCATTTTTTTTAGGCAGAGGTAAGTGAACTCCCCAAACATACACAGGGTTAACAGTATTCCTCATAGTACATTCTGCAGAGTCAGGGTCCCCTGTCACTCTCTAGTTCAGGTTGCAGCTAGCTTCTGTCTTCTACCAGTTATAGCTGTTTCACCTCTCTGTAACATGTCTCCATTCTGGATAGGTTCTTGACAGCAAATCTAGGTTACTTTTTTCTGAATGAGTAAAAGCACCAGACTTGCATTAAGCATGAAATAGATAAGCCTCATGTACCCATCAGACCTCTGCAGTTCTTTCTCTCTTAGCTTAAAGACGCAATACTACTAGATTTTTGGACAGTTTCATATTAAGGAAAACAGATCTTTATACCACACTTGGCAAGTATTCTGTCTTTATTTATTCCTTGTTGCAACCTTTTTCTCACCTACAGCCCAGGAGTGTTCGCTGGATGATGACAGCATTCTAATCCCAATTGTAGTTGGTGCTGCACTTGCTGGCTTGATTGCCATTATAGTGGTTGCTTACATAATTGGCAGAAGAAAAAGCTATGCTGGATATCAAACTTTGTGAATCTAAAGGTGGTTCCTGTTCTGATTTCACTCTAAAACAAAGCAAGTGCAAGTTCTGAAGTCCAAAAAAGACCCAAAACTTAGGAGTAATTACTGGCCACAGCTAATTGGACTTGAGAAACAAAGAGAGAATGTTTATCTCAGATGAAGCAGAACTACGGTTTTAGTTTTCCTGCTCCAAGAAGACGACGTGGGTTTCATAGCTGTTTTGAAGATGTGAAATTTTGGATGAATTGCTAGGCTAAGGATCTTATCTTGCAAAAACCCTAAAGTGTTCAGGATTTACTTCTGCTTTTTACAAATCGTAGCCTGAAACAAGAACACATTCTAAACTGATGTGCATTGGGCAACTCCCAGAATAGCCTAGAATTTGTACTTGCTTCTCTCCTCCGCGTACCTTAGTTGTCACAATTGTGGGTTAAGCTGGCAGCATTAGTCACAACGTTGGTGACTCGTGTAGCATTTAGCAAGGATTGTAAAATGCCCAGTAACAACTTTGCTTTTCATAGAATTGAACTTCAGGCTGGTGATTAAGTGATCTTTTGAAGTGGCAGCAGTAACTTAGTTACTGGGAATCTGAGTAGTTTACTGCTGCCTTGGTGTAGTTTCAGGAATCGTTCCTGTACCCTGGCTGTACAAACAAAATGGGTAACCTGTACTTGCCAAATGGTGGATATATAGGAAGACTTCAGTGCTATTTCCAAATGCATTAAAAAAATAATAATAAATTACTGTTAGGCACTGAATTCTTTATCATTTATTATACCTTGGCACTCATCTAAAATATTCAACTGAGGCTGAGTTCTGCTAAATTAATGCAAGCTTTTTTGCTGGCACCAGTTTAAAGGGAATAACCTTTCTAAATATTCCAGAACTTTAAAGTGCACTTAACTTTATCTCATACTCTGCACAGAACTGGTCTGTCTTGTTGCTTTGAATGACCATTGTTTAAAGATGCTTTCATTTAATTAGCCAGTATGTGCTGTTGCAGCTTGAGCTGTCTTTAAATCTTCATCTTGAATGGTTCTCTGCCAGTCAAAATTCACATTATACCTGCCCGCCATTGGCATTCTGAATGTTTAATGTACTTTGTGTTTGATTGTTTGCTGTGTACCATTTATTAATGTTAAGAATGCAAAAGCCACGTCTGAGATAGACACACAACACCTATTTTTCCTTGCTGTAGGGAAAGGATAACTAGCTTAAAAAATGCAGTGCAACTGGACTGTTCTCAAACTGCAGCTCTGTAGAGACTAACCCTTGCTGCACGACTTCTCTCTGGCCTCCCTGTGCTGTGATACATGGTTTTTACTGCATGGAAAAAAAAAGTCTTTTAGACTTCTAGATAAATGTGGCTTTTTTACATATGTCATACCATGAGCTGCCTAAACTAGTTATTTAATGAACACAACATTGTCTCCCCCTTTAGAATGAGTTTAGCCTGCATCAAAGCTGGTTTAGTGTTTTTATTAGTGTTTTCTAGGGTTGTAGAGATGTCTGTGGCATGTTTGTATACAAATCATACAATACCCTTCTTTCAGTAATCTTTTGGGGGGGTGAAAGCAGTTTACTCTTGACACACCAAGGAAGCAAGTATGGGTGGATAATGTTCACTATAGCTTGTACTCTACAGCTTGAATTTTGCATCAGTTACTGAAATTCATTTTAATGAAAGTGGGAAACTGCTAAAAGTTTAATCCTGAAACAGGCTTCAAGACTTTCCATTTTAATTATTAAAAAAAAACAACTAATTACTTTCATATTAATATATTCTCAAATGCAGAAGTTGATAAAGTTGTTTTGCATTTTTGTGACTGATGTTCAGTGGCACCAGTTATATGTGCATTTCTGTTAAGGGGTAGTTACCACACAGTGTTCATCTGACTTTGCAAATTTTTGGATTGTGCACTGTTTCCAAGTGACAATATAGAAGATTAGTGCAAACTACTCCCAAAGTTCCACAATAGTAGAAGTACTTTTGCAAAAACCTGCAAATTAATCTTTATTTGCAAAGGCATTGGCTCAGAAATTTAAGTACTCCTAGACTGATGTGCAGATAACTGGTTCAAAAAACATCTAATTTTCACCTGATTGCCTGTTCTTACAAAACCACTAGTTTTCCTGTATGTATTGCTCTGTAGGGAACTGTCAACCTGTTCAACATGTGCTCTAAATAATAAAGATTGTTCTATTTCTTAAGGAAACTTGTTCACATTTTTTAACTGATTTGAAAACAGACATCTTGTACTGTCTTTTTTTAAAGAAAATAAACAAAATGAGTAAGGTCAACTTCAATCAGTCTATATTTGAGATTCTGTTACGTAACTGGTGAAGGTGCTCTTGGAAGAGCCCTCTGTTGTCTGTGCCTTGGTGGTGTGTTTTGCAGCACATTCTGAAGTGTGCTTGGGTATGATCCAGTAGCAGAAGACAGCTTGGGAACTGTTGGAGACAGTGGACATCTAGTTCACCATTAGAAATTTGCTTGTAAACTTCTTTTGTCAATTGTAGCTCCATCCAGACAGTAAGTTCTTATGACTGACTTTGTTAGGAAAAAGTGCAGTCTAATGCTATACTCTTTTTTATTTTAGCCTGCACTGCTGATATATTCATTACATTAAAGCTAACTTAATGTGCTACAGAAAGTCCAAATAATGTTAGCACCTTCATGAAGTGTAAGCTGAAGCCAGCTGAAGCTTTTTTAATATGAAGAAACACAGAAATATTTTAATAAGCTCATGTTAAAGAGCTTAACGGTGGCGTTCCTGAGGATGTAAATCAATCATAGTGAATTTAAAGTACAATGGGACTGCAGGCATAAAATTTCCATCAAGGTATCAGTACAAGTCAGTCTGCAAGAGTCTGTGACAAAACTTGGAACAACCATGAGTTACTGCTGTCCTGTAATAAGTGTGAAGACTTTATTCTCTTTTTTTTTTTATTTTGTCAAAGCGTTACTGTTTTTACTGTAGTTCTATTTCCAGCATTGTTGTCTCTCCTGGAGACTTGTCGTGAGTATCTCAACATTGGAAGACTGGACTCTGTGGTTGTACAATCATGATAGATCTCCAGTAATAAGCAGATAATGCTTTTCAAGAAAGTGCTTAATGAAATTATGAGTCTGTTAGTTTTGGTGTTTGGGAACAGGGACTATTGCTGTTATATTTTGGGGAGAGGGAGGCGATCGGTTCTGTGGATGACTGATGTCCTGGTGGGGAAAGGCAGAACTGCTTTAAATAATTAGAGGGAGATTATAGTGTGAAATTCTTCTATTTAAATACATTTATTTTTCAGAGTTGCCCTTTTTCTCGTTAGCTGAGGACTGTAGCCCAGAGGTGGACAACTTCATTGTAGCTAGAGCAGTAAGAGCAGCTTTGGGAGGATTAGTTGTCCTAGTACTGGCTTTGTTGGTTACAAGACACGCTGTAATGCTGGATACAAGTAGTTTCAAAATGAGAGAGTTTGTTTAAAAAAAACAAGCCACAACTAAATCTGAACTCAAAAGCTGGTTTGTGTGCAGAGTCAGGCAAAGGGTTTGTTAAAAACAACCGTGGTTATGTATTGTCCTGGTTTATGTTTGAACCTAACAACTTAAGAGTATGTTCTCAGTCATAATCAATTAATGAATTAGGTGCTTCCGAAGCACTATACTTTTTATTTCAAAATATTAAAGACGTGCAGTGGCTTTATGTGAATAAAAATGGTTTTGTTCTGGTCTATGAAAACAACATTTAACTTGTACGTGCTTGTGGGTGTTGAATATTAATGTGTATAATCTATCATAGACTGTGGTTTGTTGTCATTACTATTGACTGTGCCTTATATACAGTTTACTAAATATTAAAACTGTGCTCTAAGATACCAAGATTTTTGATCTTTTAGCTCGAAGATGGCATGCTAGTACTCCTTAAAATAAGCTTTTCCAGTCAATGAACACAGTGTTCTCTGTTATATAGCATATACCAATAAAACCACTAAATTTTTGGCTATGAGTTGCATCTCATGATTGGAATTGAAAGGGAAGATAGCTTTTATAATGAGGCTAACAATTTCGGGGACCAAAATTTCTGCTTATTCTGAATGGAGACAAATATGTTGAAAAAGCTATTTCTGCTGGCCTGAATGTGGAGTCTGCTTGTCGTGGTGTGCAGTTACCAGGTTCTGCATTGGAAGACACTTCTCTGAAGTTTCTAAGCATTGTACAGTAACAATACGTGGATTGCTGTGTGCCAACAACAGTGGCAAACGGGAGGTAAAGGATGGAATGTCCCTGGTATGAAACCTTAAACCCCTTTTATCCTGGGAATTCCTTGTGGCAGTGTCATATTCTGATGGTATTGCAGCCATCGCCCTCCTTTAAAGAAGAAAGGGGATTTCTGTCGCCGCCTGCTGGGCACCGTTCATCCTTAGCAAGTTCATTAATGTTTAGTATTAATGACCTATTACACAGAAGGTAGTAGTTAAACTGTGTACGTTTATCTCCAGTGAACAAAGATGACTAACCATCAAATGCAGTTATCTTTTTAAGATGGTTAAATGTTTTCTTAGTCAGAATATTTTGAATAGCTCACTGTGTAAGGTACATGTTTCCTTTCCTCCTTTTTTCCCTTCCAAGTGTTGCTCTACTTGTCAGTAGGTGCCCTCAGATTGTCTTGAGTTCAGTGTTTCCAGGTGCTGAATCTCCATGTGGTGTTTTCTTTCCTCAGCCAAAGACTGCATTGCCTTTTGTGAGAGGGGCGTGGCAAGTGTCTGCTGGGCTGTAGGGGACTAAATCAAGACAGTAAATTTCCCATAACTAGGGCTGATTTAGTTAGAGGCTCAAATGGTTTAAATATTCACTTAAAACAACAACTAACTTTTGATAAAGCATCCAATGTGTGTGTGACACTCTGCTCTAATATAAACTCTAGCAATAAATTTTATAAGCAGCTCTACTTTATTAAAAGCACCCAAGTCAAGCACCCTTCCAGTGTTGAAGCAGCACATGGGAACTCTCTCCTGTCTTACCAAACATCCCATCTGGCCCCATACAGGTGGGGCTCTGCTCTGTGTGCAAACAGGGGATGAATGCCAAGCCCTACCCTCATCTCTAGGGTGTATCCCTGGGTTTGAAAGCAGTTCCCAGTGTTGTTTGCTAATCCTCGCATTTGTTTGTGTCAGCAAGGTGTTCATCAGGTATTTTACAACCTGAATCTTAAAAAAAGTATGTTTGTTTTCTTCTCCTGTGCTGGTTTTGGTAAGGTCTGCATAGTTCTCAGCTGAAACTAATAACCCTTTGTATTTGGATTGAAAATAAATAGTTACCCACCCAAAGAGAGAGTCTTTCCGTGTTTTCCATTCAGTGCTTTCAGCATTTGTATCTTGGCTGTCTCTTGTAGTTTTCAGTAAGTTTCTTCTTTGTTACTGGGTTTGCTGTCTGTCATTTCTCTTCATGTTTAGAACCTAGAGAAGTGCTGGTGACTTGGGGGCTTGGGAAGTCACTTGTACAGGCAATGATGTACCAGTCTGTCTCTGCATTGCTGCTAACACCTCGGTGTGATCAGCTCATGGATGCTCAGCCCGCTGTGTTGTCCTCACAGTTCTGATCTGAGTGGACTGCTTACCAGAGGAAGATGAAATTACATGTACAAATCAGAAGTAGTAATTTACCAATACAAATGATGTGTGTAGTATATAAGTTTAAAGAAATCAGTCTATCAGTTCTTTAGTCAGTACTGATTTTACCTTGGAGGTATTATGCTGTGTAAGTTCTGAGACAGCCTGTTTGCTCCTTGCTTGCTTTGGTTTCTAATGCTTGGTTTCCTTTACTAATTTATTCTCCTTTGCTTTTTTTGTTTTTCTTCTTTCTGCAGCTGAAGAATGTCTTGCTGATTCTGACCTGAACTTTCTTATTCCCATCGCAGTGGGCATGGCACTTGGCTTCCTTATCATTCTTGTCTTTATATCTTATATCATTGGAAGAAGAAAAAGTCGTACTGGCTATCAGTCTGTATAATCTCCTAATCTCGTCTCTGTTGCCACCTTCACTGCTCTTCTCCTTTTCCTAGACTCCCTGATCTGCCCCTTTAAAAGGAAGAAAATCAAATTAATTCATAGTTTCTTTATTTAAAAGAATTTAAAAACCACTTCACAACAGAATAACCTGCCATGAGTCTGAAGATGAGTTGCAGAGTTACTTGAAGCTACTGTATGATTTTGGAGAAAATAAGTGTTCTGAGGACCATAGAACTGAGTATTGTGTCCATGTGAGAAATGTGAGTATTTTGAGTAAAGAAGACATCTACAAAACTTCTTTTCTGTCGTTTAATCTTTTTATACAAGAAAATTTCTAGTTGCATACAGCTCATCTCAGATGAAAAGCTAAAACCATAATTAAAGGTGTGAATGTTATGTCAGAAGGGACTGTATGTGCTATGGGAAAATTAACACCAAGCTCTTAACAGACTTTTGCTGGGAACCTGGCATATGGCTGTTGTCTTTTTTCATTAGCAGCTTGTTCTTGTGAATCAGTCTGAAATTCCCATGCCTTCTGAATGTAAAGGTAGTACCTGATGTCACTAATAAACTAACATAGTATGAGAAGAACATATGATTCTTCTAGTAAATTAATTTGTTTAACATCAGTATGGCAAAGTTGACTGCTAATGTATGTTAAATAGCTTTGCACTAGCATGATGTCTTTAATGTCTTTATTCACTAAGATAAGACTCAATCCTGGAGAACTTCCACTACTCAGAAGACCCAGCAGTTCACTAAAGGAAATGAGTCCTGTGCTGTTTTGTTGGACTGTGTTTTCCCTTCTGAGCTCAACTGTAAAATGAGGGTGTGAGGCTGGAATGTCACTGGCTGCAGTTTGTCTGAGCTTTGATTCTCTGCTCATAGAGGAAACTCCGCAGCATTTCAGCACTGGTCCACGTGAGGCTCAGGGGTATTTTGAGAGCTCTCAAAGCCTGACTAAGAACACAGGTTGTTCAGAGGTTCCTGCAGACCCTTTGGACAGCTTTCATGGGTTAACAGGGGATCACTGAAAAGCCGTGATCTAGGAATGCAAGTGAAGATATAAAAACAGTCTGTTTTGACAGGATTAGTCTGCTTTTACCCTCCTAATTATTGCTGTCTCAAAAAACAATTCAATAGTGAAAGAGCACAAAATTTCTACTCTGAGGAATGTTGATCATAAAGCAAAAACTGATATATGAAGAGTGAAGAAAGTGACTTCCAAAGAAATAAGAGCATATGACTTGTTTGAAGATGCTTTCTTTCATATTAATGCCATAGCTTTTGCAATTCTATGTTCCGTATCTCAACTGTACCAAAAATAGAAGGTAGTCATTTGTGGTTGTGTTCTGCTTTGGTCCCATCAGGTTCATGTTGACAGGATGAAAAAAGCCTCTTGCTAGTTCAATCTTTTTGGTCCATCTTGGTAAAAGCCTTTTGCAGCTCCTAAACCCTGGTTTCCAACTGTGAGACAGCTCTTGAGCTGCCAGGTCTGCAGAGACCTACTGACAGCACACAAAGCTTCTGTCCTCTGCAGCAAGTGTTTACTCAAGCTACTTAAATATTAAATCTCTGTGTGTTGATCTTATTTGTAGGGAAAGCACCTTCAGTAATTTACATGCACAAAGGAGGCATTCAGCACTGATGTTTAAGTGACTCACAATAGCTGTATTTTCAGGGGAGAGAGATTTCTAAAGCGTTAGTTTTGATGTTTGAGAAATACCTGTACATCCAATTATTTTTGTCCTCACTCTGACCAAAGATAATTTTTACCTGAATCTGACCAAACTGAGATTTGTACTGCAAATGGGCTCTTGAACCAAGTTGTCTTCTGTTTAGGAGTGCTGCTGAGTTGGACTGTGTGCTTTGGTTTTGGTTGTCTTGGTCTTTTGTATTGTACCTTTGCTCTCACGATGCTTGATTTCCTGCCAGAGCAGTAAATGGAGAATTGTTTTGAGAGTGGCAATTTCTGAGTTACACCTGCTTGTCGGAGTGTGTTGCTTCTCTCCTGTCAGCAGATAGATTCCATCCATGGTTTCATGCTCAGATTGCAGATTAAAGTATTTTGCATCACTTTTGCTAGATTATTTTAGTAAAATGTGGCCATTTCCTGGATGCACATATGCATATATTTGATATATACGTATAAGGTTTTGTTTTGGGCTTCAACAGAAGTCAAAAATTGAGCCAGCACTTTAAGGTTGTTGTAGCATGAAGAGTAGTGTATACAGTTCTCCAAATCTTGAAATGACTGTACAAATATGCTGAAAGGAGAATATCTGTATTGAAAATAAAGTTCCCTATGGTGTTTATAAAGTCTTGCTTCAGTGTAAATAGACACGCACGCCATTTCTGAGAGCTTTTCCAACGGGATTGTCAGCTTGCCTGGATGTTGCTGGGGAAACAAACTTCTGCTTCTAAGCTGTTCACACATGTACAGCCCAATGAGATGATCTTTCTCTGTTGATTGGATCAAAGCATAGGTCCAGCATCTGCTAAAGGACCAGCTGCTTCATGAATCCTTCCAACAGGCAGGTAGAGAATAGATACAAATAAAGCTTTGTCCAGTTGCTCGCTGGAGAGATGTTAATTTCATGCCCTTAAGGATGAAGGGTTTGGTTTCCTTTCAGGATCTTACATAAATATAAAAGTTTTTGAAGAGCCAAAGCAACTGGCAAGGGGGGAAATGTTTGTGGGTTTAACTTCTTTCTGATGTCAAAGGAAGAGCTGCCACCACAGCGGCATCTTCCTTGGCAGAAGCCAGTTTCTGTTGATCAGAACATGCCCTTTCAGATGAATTGTGCACAGAATGATTCTGTTGCCCGAGCTCTCTCAGTGTCATAGGAATAACCACATCTGAGCAAAATCAGTTCCTAATCTACCTCTGGTTCAGTTTTTTTAACAGTTCTTAATAAATATGTTTTGCCCAATAGTTGTTTGTGCTACTTAGCCTATAGTGAATCTTATTGTACTGGACTTCTGAACTCTTTGGCCTTAGAAAGTTACTCAAATGCCCAAACTTCAAGGATCACTTTGCACACTGCTTTAAATTCTGTCCCTAACTGGCCAGCACTGGGAGCTGAAGTGACAAACTGCATCTCCTACACCACTGTTTTAAGAATGGTACCATAGAGTTAATTTTACTGCAGTTGCCTTAATACAAAAAATTGCTTCTTAGAGACTTATATAGATCAGGAAACGATGGCAGATAAAGTACGTGGACTAGGATGTAGGACAAACATACCATAATGCTCTTGTTGAGGCAGTAATTTTAGTAAGTGTGCTTTCCAACTCGTACATTATCCTAAAGTGTCCTGTCCTGCCATGTTCTCCTCGCTGGCACCAGGCAGAGCCTGGTTCATCTCTATCAGACATGAAGCCCATGTCCTGTTAAGCCAGGGGGGTCAGGCAGAGGTTGCTCAGGTTATCAACACTGCTCTGACAAGGGTGAGGGTGCCTGAGAGGTCTTTGAGGGTGACAAATCTGTGACTTCACAAATACCAGCACTGACCCCTTAACAATAAAACCACTGAGCATTTCCCTGTGGTTTTCTGCAGCGTTATAGCTGTGACCTCTCTGGAACTGGGAAGAGCAGGCCTGAAATGTCTGGGGGGGGATCTCACACATTTCACTGACACTTCTCTGCCTGAACAGGGGAAGGAGGAGCTCTCAACCCGCCAACCATGACAGGGGGAGAAGAGCTCCTTTCACTCCTCCCTGCCACCTAATAGACTTGATGAACAGAGAGGACAGAGAGAAATACTGGAGTGATGAGGAGGAGGGAGAAATGCTTTCATCTTCCCATTTCTGAAAGGAATCGTTGGAAATGTTCAAAGGCAAGTGATTTTCTACATGGCCTTTGCTCCATTTGCTCCATTTGCTCCAACACCTTGGGTGTGCTTAGCTAGCTGTGTAAAATGCTGCAGTCAAGGTGCTCCAGGTGCTGAAGAACCTAGGAGGCATTTTGAGATCTGCCATTTTCATTTTTAAACTGTGTCATTGCAGACATAATCCAGAATTGTTGCTGTTTATTATTTTTGACAAGAACAGTGCTAATATACTACCCTCTTGTTAGCTTTTGCCTGAGAAATTCACATAAAGACTGACATTTGAAGCCAGTAAAAATGCATTCCAAAGGGGTCACTCATAAAGGACCTTATTAAAATAGTGTTCAGATACCAGGGGGTTTTTAATCAAAACTGAAATGCTTTTGCAAGGTCTCTGCCCAGGAAATAACATTTAATTTTTACTAATAATGATTTACATCAGATTATGAAAAATGTGGTTCCACGCTCCATTGAATTTCATTTCCTAACTATGAACAAAAATAAATTAACAAAAATCTCCATGTGCCTGTTTTTCCTAGCAGAAAAAAATGCTGGCTTTATGCTTTAAAAAGGAAAAAGCCTCTGACTGACCTAACCTAAGTGCCCAGTGTTGGCCATGGCTACTTCCCAATGTTGAGTGTGAAGATGATTCGGCCCAGGAAGCGGTCGCTGTTAAGGTCGTTGATGATACCTTTTCCATGCAAACTGCACTGAATAGGGACCAAATAATTCCTCTTCACATCTGTGAAGTGCATAGCCACCAGTGGGGATGTGTAGTTGACCTGAAAAGAAGGGAGATTTAAGTGTAACTTTTGAGGGAGCAGAAAAGCAGGTAGTGCTTTCATGTTCAAAGTCATTAGTAATTGGTTTACGGTTCCCAGCCAGCTGAGGGCATGTACCTCATGTCCATCATGGTCCCATGGGATGCTGAAGCTGAGCCTTCTTGTGCCTGAGCCTCAGAGGGTTGGGGTCATGTCAGAGTTTTGCACTTCACTGTGCCTCTTGGGCTGATTAGCCAGGGAAAGTAACACTGGATAATGCGACTGCCAAATACTTTCTGCTGTTCTAAAAACCAACCTAAGGCTTGTAATAAGAAATCCCTGGTGTTCCTCAGATTTGTGTGCACAAAGGACATGCAGACCTGGTGCATGGGGCTGTGCCTCATCCACAGCCAGCAGCAGTATGACAATTGTAGACTAGTGCCTGCCTCATCTTCCATTTCAGCTTCCATTTCAGGTGCATTACCTCCTAAGGCCGTACAGCCCAGCACAGACCAAAGCAGGGCTGGCCAGAGTGTTCAGAAATAGCTGCCAATGATGGACTGCTCTGTTCTGAGCCACCCAGCCTGAAGTGGTTTTGCTGTAGACTTGACAGAAGCCCAATCCTTTTCCTCTTGTGTCACCTAACCTCCAACTTCCCTAATGCCCTGGGAAAGTGCTGGTGTTGAGACATTCTCTGGGAGTTGGCAAAGCCAGTCTTAGTCTCCAGATGATAAATGTAATCATTCCCAGTGCTGGCAAGGGGGAACTGGAGTCCCCAAGGATTTCCTGTAGTTTGTCAGAGATAAAAATAGAGCACTGTAATCCCAGTGCCCATGGCCTCTCTCCTGCCTGCATCTGCCCAAAATAGCCAGAAAGCACATCTGTACTCTGTGCAGCAGCTCCTGCCCTCTCCTTCCCAAGGAGACATAGCAAAGATGCCCAAGTCGTTACTTACGTGAGTGAACTTGCCATAGTAAGGATAATACATGAGATCAAAGGTCCCGTTTCCAGGGTAGAAGTCCACCGATCTGAGATCGCTCTCATTGCCTTTCTGTGATTGTAAAAAAAAACACCAAAGGTACACACACAGCACGGGGGACACAAAGCACAGCTCCCCTCAGAGTAAAATGGAGGAGCTGCAATACAGACATCTCTTGCAAATCCACGTCAGGGCTCAGCTGTGCCTGCCTGCACGCAGCGTGTTTGCTGTGGAGGCGGCGGCGGCTGCTGCAGGAAGCCCCAGCACTGCCGTGCTCGGAAAACACAACCGAGGGTGACAGGATTCACTGCCTGTTGCAGGGAGCCCCAGCACTGTCGTGCTCGCAAGGCACAGCCGAGGGTGACAGGATTCACTGCCTGTTGATCCCCCTGTGCTTGCCCGCTGCTTTACTGCTCTCTAAGGGTGTGATCTGGCTGCTGCCCGGGCACTGGGAGCTCTTCCTTCACCCTGTTGCTGTTGGTGTGCAGGGTGCTCCTCAGCACCGAGGGTCCTGTGGAGTGGGTGGGGATGGATGTGAGCAGCTCCTGCCTCTTCCCCCCAGCTCCAGGCTCCAGCTGGCACCTCACACCCAGCCCTGCTCTGCTGGTGAGACTGGCAGGAGTAGCAGCACTCAGGGCAAGTGCCAAGGTGGGAAGGAGGAGACTGGTGGCCTCTGTCATTCTCAGCAGGCCAGACCCTGTTTGCACCCAGAGGCATAGGCAGTGCTGGGTCCTGTGAGTGTTTGGAGCTAAAACAAGGACAGATATTGGTGGGATACATCAGAGGGAGATGTTTGGCCTCAGACACCAGGCTGCTGAGCAAAGAAAGCAGTACCTGCACTTTGCAGTCCACGCTGACGGGGACCCCAGCACCAGGGCGGTAGCCAATGATCTGCAAAAACAAGACAACCATGCTTGCATGGAATGTGGTGCCAAGCACGTGCTGCCTCCCTTCTCTAGGACTTAAGCTCTTCTATGTGCCACTCACATTGCTCAGGACAGGAGTTCTGTTCCCCTAGAAGCAGAGTTTGCCACCCCATGCAGTGCAGGTTGCCCATGCCTGGGAACAGAGGCAGGGCAGAACATCCAGAGAGCCCAGACTCCCCGGAGCAATACAGCTGCTTCCCCACACGGCTCAAACACACCCCACATTTCTTTTCCCAGCAGCTTGCACTGACTGACCATGCTATCAGAAGATTTCAAATAATCTCAATTCTATGAAAATTCCCATTAGAGAGGCTGGGGTCTGAGGTGTAGCCCTAAAGCTCAGTTCCTCCCATACAGGGGCCAGCACAAGACCCTCCAAGCACTCAGGCCTCAGCAAATTAAATCCAGAAAATCGTGCAGTATTTCTTTTCTATGTTCTCTAGTAGGCATGAGCCAGCAGGTTTTGGGATTCTAGTTCCCTTTTTCCCTGGGCCTGAGAAGTTTCAGTCCCTGCATGGTCTTTATAACACTGGGATGCACTGAAGGATGGAATTAAGATGACTGGTGTTCTCTGTACCCGGTTCATCTTCAGCAGGATGCAGGGTTGGCCTTTAGAGAAGCCAAATGTTGGGTCCTCAATGCCAGAGCAGTTCTGCAGCAGTGAGCGCTTGAACTGGCAGGCCTTCTTCTCCTCACTTTCATTGCCCCCTTGGATGAAGTACTGTCCTGAGATACACTCGATATTCTTCTCCTCTTGAACTTTGTCATCATAAGCTGGTGGGGACCAAGACATTTGTTAACATTTCTCAAGACCTGCACAGCCCCACACTCTCAGACTACATCCACATGTCAGGGGAGTTAGAAAGTCCCACCTAGGAAGGCAAGGCTCTCTCCCACAGAAGCTCCTGTGACCACCTTATGAGACTCCCTTTCTACATGGGGGTCCTGAAATGCCAAGAGCTGACCTGTGCTCTAGGAGGAGACCCCTGCACTGTGTGCATGGATGCAGACAACTCACTCACAGGACTCCTGTGGTGCCTCAGAGCTCACCTTCTAGGAAGTGGTGCATGCTGTCCACATAGGGCCTCCATGTGCTGGGCTGAGAGACGTTGAAGGCAATGGTGAACCCATTCAAGTATGGTCTGATCATTACTCCTGGAGAAGGAAACGGACCCTGTTGGAGCAGACATGGGTGGACTGGCCACAGGCGTGGGGCACGTGTTGCATGTGACTGGGCTTGGGGCTGGGCACAGGCACGAGAGCAACAGCACCAGCTCACAAATAAACTCTGCACTCAACCCACTGATCCCTCACCTCCATTTCACACCCAGAGAACACCATGCACATCAAAATATCCTGGGAAACATGGGAGACCTGGAGGGTCTCAGCAGTGCTGTGGGGAAGAGATGGGCTTGGGGCTGCACAGGGAGGCTGAGGGGTCCCCCGTGCTCCCAGCTCTACTCCCAGCTCTGCAGCCAGCTCTGGGCAGGGAGTAGAGCAAGGGGCACTCGTGCTCCCCACTGACACAAAAACACAGAAAATGCTGCTTCTGTCACAGGGAAAGGAGTTTTTTAATATTATCTTGCCAGGACTCCCACAAATAGAAATGCATAAGAGCTACTATTGATGTGCATTTTATTTTGAAGAGATAAGGAACAGCAACTGAAATGAATGGGCATCACCTATTAAATGCTTAAATGTGCTCATTTACCTTGAGACTAGTTAGCCTAATAATCAGCATAATTAGAATAAAGATTAGTATCTTTTGAATGAATGCTTCAAATGGGGCTATTTAAGATGCCTGATCCTACGCAGAGAACCTGCAGCAGAGTCAGTGCCCTGAGGTAAGTGACAACACTTGGTGTTATGGAGGGCTGGTTGGCCATGAGGGCGTACAGCCCCAGCAGGGCTTTGCCCCAGGTCCCCATACCCCATTTTGGGAGCACTTTGCTGGGTGAGTGCTGGCAGAGGTGCTGGAGGCTGGGCTGAGGTACGTACCTGGTGGAGACACACGGTCCCGGTACCTGGGCGTGTAGGGGCTCAGCGTGAGCAGCATCACGTACAAGCAAAAGGCAAACATTCCCGCCAGGCACGTGTAGAAAATGAAATAAAACAGAAAGATCAAGCCTGCAAAAGAGAGAGGACATGTTGCTGTTAACACAACTGGAGCATGTCCCATGGGCTGTGTCCCACAGGGATGCACAGCCATGCTCAGCACGGTTAGTCCTCCCCAGCTCAAAGTCCATCGTGGAGGTTGGAGCCTGCAGACCCCCTCTGCACACAGACCCTGGCTTTTCTGGACACAAGACTCTCTGGCATGTTTAGGTGCAGACTCTCAGCCAGACACTCTCTGCCCAGCCCTGGAGCTGTGGCAGCTGCCATTTGGCTCCATACCCCTTTTGGTGCATGGCCCTTCCCAGAGCTGGGTCAGGACCAGGTCCATGTGTCCCGTTGCCTCGGCTCTCTCCAACAGACATACCAAACCTTGGCTCTTGCCCTTCCCACCCTCTCTTGGCCTGGTAACGCACAAGGGTGCCCAGTGGCTTCAGTATGTCCAGATTTCCCAATGGGGGCTGAGGAGCAATGCTCCTGCTCCAACTCCTGTCACCTGCCCGTCAGGGACCCCAGCACTGGGACTGGTGCGAGTGGTATCGCTCAGGGCTGTGGCACCACTGGCTGTTTCATAGCCCTAACATCCAGGGAATGGATTTGTTTTTCCTCTGGACCAGGCTGATGGCTGAGGATGTCTCAAGAGGCCACAGCCTATGAATAAAACCCAGCAACTCAGAAAGCAGAGTGAAGCCTTAACCCAAACATTTCCCAGGAGAAATGTGCCGGCAGCTCAGAGGGAGCCCTGGGAACGCAGCTGTGTGCTCCTGCCGAGCCTCTGGGGCCACGGTGCTGGGAACCAGTGTGGGGCCGTGTCCTGCTGTGGGCCCAGCCAGGGTGGGTGGAACCATCCCCACTGCTGGTGGCACAGGAGGAACAACCAGAGAATCACCAAATGGTTGGGGTTGGAAGGGACCTTTAAAGGTCATCTAGCCCAAGCCCCCTGCAATGAGCAGGGACATCTTCAACTACATCAGGTTGCTCAGAGCCCTGTCCAACTTGACCTTGAATGTTTCCAGGGATTGGGCTTCTACCGCCTCTCTGGCCAGTGTTTCATCACCCCCATCATAAAAAAAACCAACTCTCTTTCAGTCAAAAACAATTACCCCTGGTCCTATCACTACAGGTCCTGCTAAAAAGTTTGTCTCCATCTTTCTTACAAGTCCTCTTTAAGTACTGAAAGGCCACTATAAGGTTTCTCTTTTCCAGGCTGAACAGCCCTAACTCTCTCAGCCTGTCCTCATAAGAGAGGTGCTCCTTCCCTCTGATCGTTTTTGTGGCCCTCCCGCCTCTAGACCTGCTCCAACAGGAGCTGCACACAGTACTCCAGGTGGGGTCTCACCAGAGCAGAGAGGCAGAATCACCTCCCTCGACCTGCCAGTCACACTTCTTTTGATGGAGCCCAGGATAAAGCTGGCTTTCTGGGCTGCAAGCACACATTGCTGGCTCATGTCCAGCTTTTCGTCTACCAGTATCCCCAGGTCCTTCCAGTCCTGCCACAAAGATGCTGGGATGGTGCACCCGGGGCACCTCCAGGCTCAGTGACAATTTTTGAAGGTCACATGGATAAAATAGACAGGGTATTCAAAACCCTCACTGGCACATCAGAGTTCCCCAACCCCAACAGCAGACACGAGCTCTGCTGTGGGCACCATGTCACATCCCAGGAAGCTGTGGGTCCACGGGGATGACCAGCCCCTCCCGCCCCACAGCCAGGGTGCACACAGGCAAGGAGGGCTGCTCAGCCCTGGGGTGTGCACCCTCCCCAAAATGCCTGCCCTGCGACTCGGGCACTCTTCCTCCACCAACACTGATGACCCCAAAGCCACCTCCCCGTGGCATCCTGACTTTTACAGACAGGAGCTGGGTCACTGGTGGCAGCAGGGGTGTGTGGCTGTGGCAGACTGACCTGCAGCCCCTGCACTTGCTCGGGCTCTTTATTTCTTCCCAGTACACAGTTTGGACAGCCTGAAATCTTTGCTTTCACATTCTCAGAAAGCACTAACATGCAGACCAAACATAACTTCCCCAACGTTTTCTGCTTGTCCTTCTCACTAGTTCTTTATTGCACTGGTTAGAAACATCTACCCTGAAAATGTGGGACAGAAGTGATCAGTCCAAGCTATTAAGGACATTCACAGACAAGTGCATCTGCTGTGAAGCAGAAAAGGCAACAATCCTTCAAAGCAGGGCTTGAGCAAGGACCTACCCCAGCTCTTGGCTGTTCTCCCCAGGCACGTTCTCTCCTCCGGGTTCCAGAGGAAGATCTTCATCTCCCCAGCCAGGTCTGCCCAGGTTTGCTCCCCATCTCTGCCCTGCGCTCGTCCTCTGTTCTGTCAGGCTCCTGGACCTTCTCCTCATGCTTATTTTCCTGGAAGAGTTACAGAACACAACCCCCACATGCAAGCTGAACATCTCATTGGTCAAAAAAAAAAGCAAAAGCATTTAATAGCTGGAAATGTTTCAAATTTCCACTTTCCCATCATCACTCTTGAGTTAAAGAGAGGCAGTTTTGGCTGTTGTGACTTTAGATCGCTTAGATCCCAGCATTAATTTTTCCATGACATGTACATCACTGCTGTCACACCGGGTACTCTCTCCTTGACTGGCAGTTACAGAAACTCATCTTTTTCCACCTGCAGGAACATGACCAAAGAAAAGTTGTGATCTGGGAGGGCCTGGATTGTTCCCACGCTTCTGCAACGTCTCTGACCTCAAGTGCACGTTTTCCATTCTATCACAGAAGACAGCGGGCAGCATTATTTAAGAGGTCATCCAGTTTGTTTTTCTTGGAGTGTGAGGAAGTGTTTAGTCTTTGGAGAAATCCCTCTGTTGTTATTTTTTAGTTACACTAAGTTCCAAGGAGAAGCTTCTCCCCAGGCGTAGAGAGTGTGCATTTTGCCTCGGTGGAGAAAACTTGTTTCTTCAGAGCTCAGAAACACAAATCTCTCTGTGCCTGTACCTGGCCAAGAGTTTATTGAGATGAGACACAGCAGCTGTCCTTAACCCCCCTTGAACCTGGGCAGGCTCCATGCCTCCAAACGCAGGCAGTGAGGTGGGAGAGAGTGCAGACCTTGCCTTGAGCTCAGGGCAGGGCTGGGTGCCACCAGGCAGAAGGGGTGATGCTGAGACCTGAATGGGTTCATTGCCTCCCCTGCTTTAATGCACACACTGCCACAGGGCTCATCTGCTCCCGGCTGGGTCAGGGCCATGCTCACCTGCTCAGGCCACATCTCCCCGAGGCCACCATGCCCACTGCAAGCAAGGCCCTGCAGCAGCTGCATGGTCTCCCTGTGTCTATGCTGAGGGCTGTGGAAACCTGCCAGCCATGGGCACCTGTTGGAGCCAGGGCCAACAAGTGAGAGGCCCCTGGGAAGCCGGGAAGCAGCCAACAGCTTGTCAGAAAGTCTGGCTTGGAAGTATCTTCAGATTGAGGGGGATTAAACTCTGCTCAGACACCCAAATACTGCAAACAGTGAGAATGGGGGGAGAGTACTGACTCCAAAGCCCGAATTTGTGCCTTGCAGAGCCTGGGCAAGACCCAAGGGGGCTGTAAACTGTCCCCATCCCACTGATTTCCCTGACCAGACCTGGTAAAAGCCCCAGTGGCACTCTTCTGGGAGCTTGGCTGCATCAAGCACTGCTGCCCGCAAAGTGCCCACAGCTGCCCTCAGGGTGAAGGCAATGCTTGGCCCAGGCCCCACGCCACAGGCTGGAGCTCTTCCCCAGCCCACATCTGCAAGGCCACAGCCCTGTACCACACGGGGCTGATGAAACCAGAGGATTTTGGACCAGGGAAACAGCAGCCCCAGCACAAGTCACCGATAGGGACATGCGAGAGGAGGTGCAGGGGCTGCCGGTGCCAGGAAACCGATGAAGGAGCAATTGATGGAAGACGGAGGAGGAGAAGTTTTCCTTCCTCCCACTCTCCTCCCCATTAAATATAAGAACTACAAGCAGCTGTTTTGGAAACATTCTCTTAGATGGCCAGGGTAGCGGGAACTGCCCGAGGTCTTTCCCCCATCCTCACCCTGGACCAGATCAGCTCTCAACAGCGGGTTGCTGAAAGCCAAGTGTGCAGACGGTGGCCTGTGCCCAGGTGTCCCTGTCCCTCCTAGCCCCCCTCACTGCCCAGGACCACCAGCCAGACCCCAGGCTGCCCCTTCCCCTCTCAGTGCAAAGTTCTGATGCTATGGCATGAAGCTGTATTTCCTAAAGCAAAGTAGTTATATTTATCAGCCGTGAAGCTGGTCCTTGGTAGCAGCCCTCACCTCGCCTCTCGGAAGGTGGCCAGCAGCCCCCAAAAGACTCACCGCCTTCTGGTGGGGACTCCTGTGCTGGCCCTCTGTGCCCCTGGCGCCAGTGTTCCCGTCCATCCCTGGGTGGGAAACGCAGAGAAGCATGAGCGTTGGTTATGCAGGAGCCCAGGGCTGAGCCCAGCAGCACCTGTCCCATCCTGGGTGCCATGTCGCCCCAACCCCTGGGGACCTGCAGGCACTGCCCCTTCCCCAGAACAGCTCCCCAGGCCCACTGCAGCCCCCAAAAAGGCTGAGCAAGTGCGTCTGTGCTGCAACCTTTGCTTGTCTGCAGGGAACCAAGCTCCTTTCCCTCCCTACCCTGCCGGACTTCAGCGTTTGGGAGCAAATCAAAAAATAACTTGCTTTCCTATGAGGGGTGAGCTCAATGCAACAGGATCCCATCCGAAGCCCCCTGGCATCTGGTGCCCTTTGCAGCACCCTCGCAGCATTTTGCCCAGCGCCCAAGTCCCCACCAAGTGCTCTCTGATCCAGGGAGACCATGTAGCTGTTAATAAACATTAGCAAATCACTAAGGTTTTGAATGGTTGCATGGGTCCACCAATATGTGCTTGTCAGTCACCGTGGGGCCCTGTTTAATGCTTGCAAAATCTCTTTTGCAGTGAAGGGGTAGTGTGAGGGGCAGGTCTATATTTATCCCTTAGAACTGAGACAGCAGCTAGGAGTGTGCAGTGTCAGTTTCCCCAGCCTGGCTGTAAGAGCCAGCCACAGCCACCGAGACAAAATCCAGAGGGATGCCTTGCTGTGACACCCTGGGGACTGGGGCCAGGCACGATCAGATTTCCCCCCCTCAGTGAATTACAGGCATGAGATGGTGCATCAGGGGCATGGGGAGAGTATGATAGAGTTGCACTGCTGCGAGGGGCCGGTGTGGTGGGAGTGCTGGGGGACAGGGGGACATAGAGCACTGGTGTCAGGCCAACCTCCACAAAACCCTGCCTGCTGCTGCATGGGCAGCAGCACCTGGAACAGTTTCAGCGATGGGATGGCAGCGTGGAAGGGCTGCCCATCCCTGGCTGTGCCCCGTGCAGCTCTCGAGGAACGGCATGGCTTGTTTTACACTGGCTGCCCCAGGAGGAGCTCTGCACCATCCACCTGCTCATCCCCTTGGCACATTTCCACTGGGGCTGGCAATCCTTCCCTTTGCAAAAGAGCCAGGCCCTGTTCAGCACTGTGGAAAGGCTGCCTTGCCCCAGTCTGGGGCTTTGCCCAGAGGCACAAGGAGGTCTACCCTGGCCTGCACCACGCTGTCCAAGCAGGCAAAGCACCATCTCTCCCCTTCCTCTCGTGAGCATGGCTGAAAGCCGCTCACTGGCTGTGCTAATAAATGGGCACAGTGGGAATGAAAGAGGCCTGGCAGCCGCCCCGGTCTGCACCGAGTTGGCCGGGCTGCCGCAGGCCTGCTGCCGGGCACGCCGGCAGGGCTGGCTCGGTACCGGGGCCTGCCGCAGCCAGGCCTGGCAGGAGGGCACGCAGGCAGCCATGCTCACAGCTGGCTCTCCCTGGCTGGGAGGGGGCCCAAGAGTTGCCTGCCCTAAGCTCTGGAGCTGGGATGGGAAGCATAGATTTAACTTGGCCTGGGCAACTGTGGGGTAGCAGCAGCCCCCCAGGGGAACATGCACCCCATCACAGCGGTTGTGCTGCCCCATAGCCCGGCCCCACGGAGAGGAAGGGGAGCCAAGACCCATCCCCTCCATCACTGAGGGCAACTGCGCAGGAAGGGTCAGTGCCAGCCCCACTGCCTGGTGGGCACAGGCAGCGAGCATAGAGCTCCTCTAGTTCATCTGAGGTAAATAACTACTGTTTTCTCTGGAGGTGACACATTCTTTGCCATTAATTGATCTGAGCACTTCTAACTTCCCTCTTGAACCGCTGTCAGTGTACGCTTTCTCTTTTCTCCCAGGAGAAGCTGGTAATTAGGTTCTTATCCAATAAAAATGTGGGGTTTTTTTGAAGCAGAGATAGGATTAGTTTCTTCTAACTTGATGAAATATGCTTTGGCTTGAAATAATTACATGATTTGCACTTAGCACCTCTTAGCCCAGGGCATTAAAGTGATTTACAAGCAATTATGAAGCCTGCTGGGAAGATGCTTTTATCCCCAATTTACAGATACAATATGGAAAACAGAGGTTGAGGGCTTGCCCCAGCTCCTTGGCCGAAGGCATGAAGAGCTTGCAGGGTCTCCTGAGCACACTGCCTCCGCGGGATGGGTCACAGGCAGCAAGAGGCATTGCCACTAGAGCAGAGATCTCAGAGCACCGAGAAGTTAAAAACTGGGCCTGTGGCCTTGGTAGGTGGCTGCCTGGGAGTGCCACCAGCACCGCTCTGCGGCTCCGCACTGCAGGGAGGGCGAGGAGGATGATGGCGAGACAGAGGTGCCAGGGAGATGGTTGGGGAAGGACAGAGTGGCCTGGAGCAGCAGGGGTGGGAGATGCTGGGGCTCAAAGGGGAGCGATGGGGAGAGGGCAAGGGAGACCCAACACCAGTGAGACCGTTCTGTCCTTCGCCAAACATCTCCCTGGTACCTCTCTCCTAGGCACAGCGCAGGACCTCTATCCCTGCCCTCCCAAAAAATCCCCTCCAGGCCACAACCACTTGGCTGGTTTCCAGCAGGACGGTCCCAGGCGCAGACCACGGTCTCCACAGGCCTGAGAGGGGGAGCAGTCATTTTGGAAGGAACGGCACATCTCCACAACGCTTCCGGCTGGGACCCGCTGGGACCCACAGGCACCGCCGCGGGCCCGCCCCCGGCTCGTCCCCGGCCCGTCCCCGCGGTGAGGCAGTGCGGGCCGACTCCGCCGCTCCCGCCCTTGCGCGCAGGCGCGGCGGGGGCCGCTGCCGGAGCCGCTGTCGGGGCTCTGTCCGCCGCCGTGGCCCGGCGGGCTGCGGCGGGGAGCGGGGCTGGCAGCATGCGGCAGTCCCTGACTCAGCAGCGCTCGGGCGCCGTGGCTCTACCCGACTCCGTGGGTGAGTGCCGCGGGGGGAGGCCCGGGAGGATGCGGGGCAGTGCGCGGGGGACGGGGGCGCGCGGCCATTTTGGGCGGTGGGTCCCCGGGGCCGCCACTCAGACCGGACCGGGCCCCCTCCGCCGCGGCCAGGGGCTGCAGCGGCTGAGGCGCCCACTGACACCCCCATTCCCCCCGCCGCCCTCCCTGGCCGTGCTCCCGTCCCGCCGCCCCTCTCGGCTCCGCTCCCCCGCCGGCCCCGCCGTCGTCCAGCCGCGGTTTCAGCCGCAGGAAGACGGTTCGACCCCCCTCCCGGAGCCTCGCAGCGCTGCAGCGAAGTCGTAGCAGACACCCCCGGGGTTTCTCGGTCCCCGCTGCTCGGGCATAGGCAGCCGCCAGCCCCGCAGCATCCTTTGGGTCAGAGCAGGAGTCGCTCCTGCTGCCCTCGCAGCGCTCCTGCACCTCCTTAATTAGGTCAGAGAATCCCACATCCCGCTCCGCACTGGCTGCTAATTGCCATTTTCCCACCCTTCTACCCATCCGAGCGGGAGATGAGCCACCCCGGCTACCGCAGCCCCCTCTCCTGGGGCTGCCTGCAGGGCTCATAATTAGAGCGGGGTTTGGGTCACAGCTCGGAGACTAACGCTTTTTCAGCAGAGAAGTGGAACAAAAGGAGAAGGGCTGGGAAGGAGAACGGCTCCGACCTGTTTGCCTCCCCGTTCTGCTAGGGTAAAAGTTAAAGCTGACTTCCTTCTCCCACTCTATGTTTAATTCTTCGCTTGTGGCTTTGCCCCCCAAAGAACAAGATGAAGAAGTTGGTGTTGTTGCTGTGCCGTCATGTCTGTTTTTTTCAGATAATTAGGAAAAAAGTAAATCAGGGACAGTATGCAGATATGTATTATTGCAAACTTTTCAAGTAATCTGGAAAAACCTGCTATAACCATGTTTTAAGAAGGGGCTTGTGATATGACAGCTGTAATAAGAGGATATATCTGGGCCTTAAAATAAATATAATCTTTCTGAAGCCTGTTCACATTCTGAGTGCCATTTTAGCAAAAGAAATAGCCAGACTATAGATAGCATTAATTTCTTTGCATCTTCTTGCACTGCAGGTTTTGAGGTATCTAATTTGGATAAATCACAGAGAAAATTTTGGCTGTTAACTGTCTCTTAAAAGCAGAGGTAGCAGAGCTGTCGTAGCTGCGGTTCAGTGTGTAAAGCTCTACCAAGCTCAGCAGCAAAGAGGAAAATGATCTAATGGGAAATACTTTCAGCAAAAACTAATGTTGAGAGAGAGGACTTTGCTAGGGCAGCCCTTCAGCAGCTATCAGTGGAGATAGTGAGCATGAGTTCATGTATGCTGAAGCAGCTGCAGGCATCCTTACAGAAGTACAAAAGTACAAAACCACTTTCTCAATATACACATAGCAAAACATGTTTTCTGAGAAAAAAAAAATGGAATTAGTGTCCTGGTACAGAGCTAAAGTGAAGGTAATCACATTATCTCTTCAATTTTGCATCTGTCTACAATTTCAAGTTAAAGGATTATGGTTGGTTTTGTCAGGACTTGGAATAAAAGCATTTTGTGGTTTTTTGGTTGGGGATTTTTTGGCTTTTTTGTGGGTTTTTTGTTTTGTTTTTTTTTTAATCTTATTAGGAATATTGAAAAGCTTTCAAAAATGTTCCAGTTGGAAACCTTTTGTTCTGCTTCTGTCTTGCCTGTTGGTGTGTGCCAGTTGAGAGCTGGGAAATGATGTAGAAATCTAAGACTGGAAAACATGGTGGTTCTGAAACAAGTTCGGAATCCATAAACAGTGTTTCAAGCTGCTTCTCACAGACTGTTTTCCTGCAAGAACGTTATTACAAAATACTCTGGTTTTGAGGAAAACAGCACATTTTGCAGGTTTTTTCACTGAAGCCTTTTGAAGCATCTCTGATGGAATTGCAGGAACACCAGTTGCTGTGTGTACACCCTGTGCTTGTGTACCCATGATGCTCACTCTGCCGTGCTCTGCAGGGCAGGTTTGTGTGGCACACAAACATCTGCACATCCACACAGCCTAACCATAAAGAGTTTAGCCTGTGTAAGGAACACATGGCTGGTTTTACTTCTCTTGCTCACTTGGCAGCCAAACCATAGCAGTAATTGGAAGTTTGGTAATCTGCTGTGTATATAAGCAAGACAGGTTTGTTCTTTCTCTCTTTTCAGAACTAATCTATGTAAGAAGTAGCAATTTTTTCTCCAGTTTCTAAAGTTTTGTTCAGCTAAATCTTTGGTCCCAATAGTTTGGAATTCTAAGATATTTATGTGATACTTGCATTTAAATGATTACATTCGAGCTTGAGCATGGAACAAGCTATTAGTATCTGTGAGGCAATACATACAGAGTGACCTGATATCTTGATGGATTTTGAATGCTCTAGAAGTTTAGATTTATATTATTGACTTATTTGGCAGATTTAGGAGAGTAAAAAGATTAACCCCAAACGCAACCTGCAGCAAACAGTTGGGTACCTTTATCTCCACCCTGTAAAAATGGCATGAAAAACTAAGAATCACTGATAAAAGATCCAGCCTGGATCCTAGGGTCCTCTAGCAGTTATTTAGTTTTATTTTGTTTGAAATTAGTAACAGTCTAGCTATTAATTCCAACTCAGATCTAACTAGTTGTCAGGCTCCTTGCTCTTAAACCCAGTGCTGTCCCAGTGGTGTAGTCACAGCTGTGCTCTGGGATGGGAGCAGAAGGCTTTCCTTCCAGAGATGCTGGCCAGTCAAAAAGAATGTTGCTTTTTTTTTTACAAACCTCTCTTACCTTTCATCTCCTTGTGTTGGGCTTTTAAGCCCCACATTTAGGACTTGTCTGTGATCTCAAATTCATCAGGTTGGTGTGGGTGAAATGACCCATGCCTGTGGCAGCTGTGCCAGCCTAGAGCATGGACTGGCATGGAGAGGGAGCTTTTGGCTGGTGGGTCAAGTTGGAGTGGGTGTGGAGAAGCAGCTGGAAGGAAGCTGCTGCATTTTTCCTTGGGGAGAGCTGTCCCTACAGTGAAAGGGAGGTAATTCACACTTGTGTGTGTCCCTTATGGCTGCATTGATAGACCTGTTGGGGTGGCAAGATCTCTCTAGCTGTGCTGCAGATACACACAGACCCTAAAGAAAGGCCTGTGGGCACCTGGGCATCCATCTTCAAGACAGAAAGTTGCCCAGCAAGGTCTGGTGCACTCTTCTCTCTGGAGAATTTGGACAAGGAGGTTGTTGTGCTTGGCTTGGCTGAGTCTTTCCTCCTGGCCTTTCTGCAGGTGTTTTATGTCACCACATACAGGCTGTCAGGGAGCCCCTGAACACCTTGGGTGGGGCATCCCAGCAGGGTTTGCTTTAGGGAATATAATCAGTGATGGTGGAAGCAGCTCCTGGGACACATCCCTGCCCTTCTGTGAAACACTCTGAGAAGTGCTGGTAGCATGCACATCACTTTGGAGCCTCTGGGGTGGGGAATACCTTTGCCTGCTTCTGGGGAGCATTGGAGAGCCCCAGGCTGTGAGGATGGGATGCAGGGTCACTTCAGAAGCCCACAGGGAGCGTGGCAGGGGACCATTACAGTCTGTTATCCTGCCAGCCTCCCGCATGGGTCCTGGGTTATGTCTACATAATGTATGAAATATAATCAAAAGGATTGTTCCACAAAGTGATGTGAAGATGGCAGAGCATAGGCTGAACAAACACGCCTGAAGATATTGCTGAGCGAACATCACAGCCAGCTTTCCTCTTGGCTGATGGAGTCACTATTTTATATTTATGCTCATTTGGGAGATCTATAAATATATAAAAGGGAAAAAAAAAAGTAATCAGGCAGCTGTAGATGAGTTTTACTAATCCACAAATTCATTATTCAAGCATCTAAAAATACCTGGTCCTTGCTGAAAGTAGAGGATGATACTATGGGAGGAGAAGTGGCTGTTACTGGTGATGTCTCATTTACATGGAAAATTGTGGCTGCCTTATGATATGATTACAGCCAAGATTTCCTCCCTCAAAACAAACAGAATACAGTGTGGATATTTAGCTTGATGTAGGTAGACAGATCAGAAAATATATACATGCCTAGTGGTAATATTTCTCAATAGCTCAGTTACCCCAGGCTGGAGGGGCTGGGAGGCTCCAGTGTGTCCACATGAGCTTTGCAAAGTTACGGTTCTTAAGACTCTCATCAGGTATGTCAGATCAATGATAAGTAAATGTGAATTCAAATGCCATAGTAATGCTTGATAAAGCATGTTAGTGAAGGTGAAAAGTGATAGCCAAACCCCAAAATATTCTCAAGTTAGAAAATTTACCAGTGTGGTTGGTGGTGGGAGAAGAAATTTGTGGTACCACCTCTGTCCCCAGATGGAATCAGCAAATTCTGTTGTGTATGTGTGTTTTTAGGGTCGTTCAATAGAAGAAAAAGAAATTCCCTCTACGTAACTGTGACTCTCCTCATTGTGTCAGTATTAATTCTAACGGTGGGCCTAGCTGCTACAACAAGAACCCAAAATGTGACTGTTGGAGGTTATTACCCAGGGGTTATTGTAAGTATAGAACTCCTAGGTATGTCTAGAAAACTTATTGCCTACAAAGTCCCTTGTAATGCTGCAAATGTTATAGAGGGTGATCTTGTCCTGAATATTATGCTCAGCTATTTCATTACCATTTGATTTGTTTTATTATTATTTTGCACCTGCTGCTCATTCCCATGCAAAAATCCCATGTAAAAATCCCATCCAAGTGGCAGCTTCCTCTGAGCTTAGGTAATAACATGCTTTTGAGCTAATTGTGAGACAGATAAGTAGGTCTGATTTCAGTCACAGCAACCTTAGAACCTCTTTGTTTGCATACATCACATTAATCCTGGGCAGAAGTAAGGCAAAGAAGGATGATTGGTGCCAAGAGCAGTTGAGAGACCAGGTCTTGAAATACTGTTCACATGAACTGGTGGTCATAAAGTGTTTAACGATTCTGAGTTGCTGAATGAGGAGAAGCACGTTAGCAGTAGCTGTGGCAGCTTGCCAGGGGAGCATGCACGTCCAAGTGGCCAGCACATCCATTTCCTCTTGATTTGCTATGAACAGATGAAAATGGGAAAGCACAATCTTTTAGCTTCAAATGGCTTAATTTAAAGAAGACCACTGGTGCCCAGCCTTCTTGCCAGTAGATGTATAACCTCCAGCAGAAGCATAAGGGGCAAGTACATCATGTCCTTCCTGGCATGAGCAGAAGTCTTAAGTCAAGCTAGAAAGCAAGTCCTGATCTGTTCCTGTGCATGTCTGGGACATGAAAAAGAAATACAAAAAGGTCTGAGCTGCAGCTGAATTAGGTTGAGCATGTTGAGTGGGACTGCATCCCCCAGCTGAATGCTCCTGCTCTAACAGCTGTGGACTGCTGTGTATTTAGGTTTAGAGCCTCAAAGCTGGAGGCTTAAAGCCAGTTCAGATAACAAGGTGGAGACTTGTTCTTGCATTATTGTGGTTTGATTTGTTTGCCACACTTTGCTGATCTCAGGGTTATGCTTCTCTGTGAACAAGCTCTTCTATGACTGAAGAGAGCCTCTTTACAGCCATTAGTGTGGAACGTTGTTACAGACTGTGTTTGGCCTCTCAGGTTTAGGAGAGGTTTTCTGCCTTGTCCCAGTAATTCCTGCATGTAGGTCTGATCTTTTTTTAAGGAGAAGTATAGAAGCAAGGTATTGAGAAAGGCGACAGGCTGGCTTCAAACTCTCAGCACTTAGCCTACGCGCTGTCAGCCTGAGTGGAACCTCGTGCTTCAGAGCAGGTCCTGCAGAGTGGTGCAGGCCTGTTGTTCACGTCCCCGTGACATCTCTCGTGCTATTTATGCTCCAGGAACATCAGCATTGCTGACACTTTTGTAAGACTTGGTCTATGCAAGGAATTAATGAATTCCTGGGCTTGGGAAGGGCACTGAGCTTCTTTATTCAGAGGCACCTTGTCAGTCTGCATTTGTCACCAAATTCCCCCTCTCAGTTTATTAACCTGCTGCATGAATATGGGTGATGACCTCGCCTGTCTCCCTGCACAGGAAAACATTTCAGTGTGCTGCTGGATGCTTCAGCAGGTGCTTAAAATAGCTGATGTTTCGTAACAAGCTGGGATTTCTCCCTTTACTGTGCAAAAAGGGCTTGCTGTGGTGCATGAGCACTCAGTGAGTTGTCCTGGAGCAGGTGCCTTCCACAGCCCCAAAGCAACAGCTCCTTGCAGGTCTTGTCATCCAGAACTTCACATGAGTGTTAGGCCTATGTGCATCTCCATCAGGGGTTTTTGTGCACCGTTAGTGGTGCAGCACCATTAGTCATACCTTCAGTACCCTACATTGGTAAGAAAAAGAGAGAGCCAGAAGTCTTTTCGTGTGCTGGGTGACTTCTCCATGTGTGGACCAGATCTAAGGATGGGATCATCTCATGGGACGTCAGTGGTCTCATCACCGGTATGCTAATGCACCGTTCTTTCCTCCTTTAACTTGTTTGTCCTGGGCAAACACCTCTTGTGCAAGGAGGGAGCATGCAAAGAAGTCACTTTCTGATGCGGGGGATTATCTTCCCAGGCCTCTACTCCCAAGGATGGACAGAACAGGGCACTGGAGACTTCCACACATCAGTGGAATTGTGTTTGGTTGGGTTTTTTTGGGGTTTTGCTTTGGTTTTCTTCCCAAACAGTGCAGTTCCTCGTTGACACAACTAGAGGAGCTGAAGCAAAGGGGGCAATGACATGTCCTGTAGCCAGGCTGCCTTCACTCTCCTCCATGACCACAGACACCTTCACAACTGCATGTGAGCACCCTGGCTGTGCCTCTGTGGGAAATACCCTCATCTGTGGCTGGGTGACTGACCTGGGCCTGGGAAGCCCAGAGTGTAACAGTGATGCTCAGCAGACAAGGGTAATGATCGGGTGCAGAGGGCAGGCACCCTTGTGGACATGAGGCTCTGTGAGATATGAGCATTGTCTCCAAGTTACACCAGCTTCCAGCATCTGTACAGATGACTGACCTTTCTTGGGCTTTGACTGGCAAACCTCTCTGTAATGGTTCCTTGTCAAACGTGTTGGCCTGGAGATTTACTCTGGAAAAGCACGTTCATTTTGTTTCTGGTCCTCCTTTCAGACAGATACCCCAGGGGATCATATGCACCAGCAAGTGGTGCAGTTGATGCAGATTACTAAGATCTCTTTGTCTCATCCATAGAAGGATGAGTGGTCTTCCCATTAATGCAGTGAGCATTTCCATTCATGAGAGTCCACTGATTTATTTTGTCTTCACCTGTTGGATGTACAGACTTGCTCTAATTCCTTCTTTTTGAATTATCTTAAATTATCTTGAGTATTTCACCTTTTGGTTTAAGGCTTTTCTGTAACACCACATGAACATTTAAATGTGTTGGATCAAGCTCAAAGGACACAAAACATTTTTCTTAAGCATTTACCTTAGGTGGGTGTCGCCACACAACTTCCTTGCTGCTAAACATCACCAGAATGAAAATAATGCCTGGATCCATGTTGCTGTAAATGCCTGGATCTCCCAGGTTTTGGACTTGGGACTGAGCTGTAAAACTCCAGTTACTTGGGGAAGGTGGGGGTGTTTTTGCTTGCCCAAGATGAGCAAAATAATAAGCCCAGAAGCACTGGCAGATCAGTTTGGGGCAGTTCAGCAGTGCCCCTGGCTCTCTGCCCTGCCTGCCTGCTGCCCCAGTGTTATGCAGCAGCTGGCTTTGTTGCTGTGCTTCCCGCCAGGGTACTTTGTCCCTGATATGGGGACAACAGTCTCCAAGAGCTCAGAGTGCAAAGCAGGCAGCCGGGAAGCAGCAGCCTGATCGGCTGCTCCTCTTTAATCCCTGCCGTCGGAGCCAGCAGCCCTTGCTGCCCCCGGCACTGCACCAAATGTTCCTGGGCTTAAGCAGAGCAGGGGAAGACTTAAGACCAACTTCTCATCACATTTGTGTCTGCTGATGTCTGCATGTGCCTGTGCTTGTTAGTATCGGATTTATTAAACCTTTGCTTTCTATTCTGGGATCTTAAAATATCGATTCCAGGTTCGTTGAGTCATTCTTAAATCACTGCAGCCTCTCATGCCTTATTCTGCTTCCTGAGGGCTTAGACAGGTATTTGGCATTCTCATCCAGCTCTTCTATTGACTGGATTTGTACCTGATTAATACAACCAGTCCAACTGTAGGATGTTTCCCGTTTTGCCGACCCAAAGATATGGAGCTAGATATGTTCTACTCTGATCAAAGACTTTTCTCAGTGTGATACAGAAGTAGTTCTGCATCTCCCCCTGTAGTCTGTGGTTCCTGGTTAAGGTCCTTGTTTCTGGCCTGGCTGTGGTGTGCTCTGTCCTAGAAACTTCTGTTTCGTGTAGCTAAATAGCTTAAGGCTGTGGAGAAAGGAGGTAGGAAATCGCATTCCTGGCTGACTCCACTGAGCTGAAATAAGAGCAGTTGTCAGCTATGGCAGCAAGAAAAGATGCTTTTGCTGGAGTACCTCATTCTGCTGGCTGGGCTGGTGTGAGCTCTTCTGGTAATAGACCCAGGTTGATGCATCCTCACCCCTGGGAATGACGGGGGAGTAGAAGAAGGCAGAAAACTGCTAAATCTTCCTGAGTATACTTCTCCCTTATTTCATATTTCACATCAGTAAAGTGCCTGAGTTGAAAACATAGGTGATTGCTCACACCCCTGGTGGGGTTACAAAAGGCTTGTCCTGCAGATGCTAGTGCTGTGGTCCTGCTAGGTTTGCATCTGGAGGCTCCTAAGTGTTCATAGTGTTGTTCCAAGACAGCAACACATATCCTCATCCACCAGCATAATTTCTCAGCATCACTGGGGAGGGGATGGAATTTGGAATTCATCCTTTTGGTTTCTGCACATGCTTTTAGTGTCATATAAGGGATACATTTGATAGTTCCTGCTAGTGAGAGACTCCACTGATTCCTTGCTGAAGGAAGAGTGCTGACACATCCGCAGTATGTTCTTTTGCTGCTTCTGGGTTTAATGGTGTTCTGTCTGTCTACAATATGTTGGATATTGTCCTGATGTAAATGCTAACAATATGTTGTTTTTCAGCTTGGTTTTGGGTCGTTTCTTGGGATAATTGGATCAAACTTGATAGAAAACAAAAGGCAAATGGTAAGTACATTATAAAATCTTTTTTTTTTTTAAATGACAGTAGCTTACATTTTGTATGCAAAGCGTATTACTGGTTTTCCTAATTCTTCCAGGGTAGTGTTGGATACCACTTGAGAACTAGAGAGGGTTTCTGGCAGCCCAGGAGAACAAGGCTGTTAACCCTGATATTTTTACATTTAAAGCAAAACAAAACAAAAACCTCAAGTAAGCACAAAGTGATTATGCACAGTGTCACTGAACTCAGTGGGATTTTTTTTTAAAGGGCTTGAAATTGAGTTTTTGGAGTTTTAGGGATACTCAGTGCTTCACAGACTGGTGCTTTTTCTGTTGAGCTGTCACAGTATGTGACACATAATATGGTAAATAATATAAACATAATACGTTTGTTTTAAATCTTTTAAAATACATTATTGGAGGCTTGGGGTGCTGCAAAAATTGCTTTTGGCCACTTTCTAGTCTAAGCAAAGGGTAGAGAAGATGATCAAGCAGGTGGTGTAACAACCAGCCCACAGTCTGGAGGTGAAAACCCTTACTGAGCCCAGCAGAAAGTCTTTCCTGAGGACGGGAGTGCTCAGAGCACTCTGCTGTAGATATGTATAGAAAGTAACTCACTTGAGATATCAACATGACAAAAAGCATGAAGACTGGTGTAATTGGAGAGCAACCAACAACTTCTTCGGTGTTGCTGATTAACATGCGTGTTGCTGATTAATATGCATGTTGCTGGTCCTTGTTTCCAAACACCTCTTCAAGTAGGAAGAAAATCCAGGAAACTTGGCATGCTGTGAACCAGCAGCTGGGAACTTGAGAAGCACAGAAGACACTGGCTAGACCAGATGTGTGGTCCACAGTGCTCCCTGGTCCCCTCCTCACACTGCAAGGAGGCTTTTGTGTGCTTGGGCTAGGCAGCCAACTGTTTAGGCAGGTCTGTGGTGTCCCATCCCATGGGAGTCATGTCTGGAAGAGAGCTGGTGGATGGTGAGCTTGCAGATAGCACAAACCAGATGAGAGCAGTGCTGCTGATATGGTATGATCACAACTGAGCTTGCACTGGGGTGGGATGGGGTCGCTCTGTGCAGTGGCGACAGCGCTGGCCCAGATTGCCCCCTCTGGCAAGCACAGGAAACTTGTGTGGACTTGGCTGGATCTCTGATGATCCCTAAACATGTCTTGTAGATGCTGTTTCACAAACCCCTCATCTTCCTGCCTGTGCCTGAAGGGAGCACTACAGGTGCTGTAGATGTCAGTAACAGGGCTTAGGGTGGCGGGGAAGTCTTTTGGGAGAATTTAGCTAAAGTGTGGATAGAGAGAGATCAAAAGACATTGGTACCTGATGTGGTCCTGGCCGGCTGTCAAGCTCAGTCTTTCCTAGCCTGGTTTCTCTGCTTGCTGCATGTGGCTGGCTAGAGGTGGCATGTGGTGAGGTGCAGTCCAGCTCCTGGTGCATCCCGTGGGCATTCCTGTCTCCGCTCAGCTCCCACAGGAGAGCAGCTGCAGTTCCACTCGCTGGAGGTTGCCCTAGCGAGATCCCTCCAATCTTCCCTGTAGGAGGTTGCACAGGGCCGAGGGGGGACGGTGCTGTCCCCTCAGCCTGTCCCGCTGGCCCAGCGCTGCTGCCGGCTGTTACAGGGGCGGAGCTGCCTCTGCGGGGGGCCAGGGATCAGGCTAGCAGGGTGTGCTGCTGACCAAGGCTGAGGCACCTTTGCCAAGCTGCAGAGGGAGTTGGGAGAAATTCCTGCTTGACCCAATCCAGCAGCTGGGCTGCCTTGCCCTTTGCTTTGCACATAACATGCTCCCTGCAGAGCAGGAGGGAGAGGGTGAGGCAGACCCTGGAGGAGAGGAAAGCTGCCTTTCCTAGTCAGACAGGGTGCAGGGGAGGTGTGTTTCCCAGTGGATTTTTTTTTTTTGTTTTCACTCTAGCTCTGCAAGAGCAACACATCCTGTTCTTTGTGTCCTAGCAGGGTTTCCAAGCCTCTTGCTCTTCATGTATTAGCAGGGTGTCAAGGTGTGATTGAGCAATGAGCACATTATGCCAGTCCTGTGTTCTTCACAGGAGTGCCCATGAGTGACAACATGGCTCTGACTTGGCCTGTTTGTTTATACTGAAGAGCCCTGGGTAGCCCGTATTTATTCTTTTCATCTCTCTGTCATTTTGTGTCCTAAAAAACATGTGTGACCCAGCTTTGCAGGGATTGCATCACTGCTGCCTCAGTTGGCAGCTAGCATGTCTGCTCTGACCACAGAGAGGACATGCAGGAGCTGACACTTACTGTCCCTGTGCTTTAGTCACATCTGCTCCATGCCCAGGAGCACTTCACAGTGGCAGCTTTGTCCATTACAATGTTACAACAATGTCATTATTAATCTTGTATTATTTTAAATAACCACATTAGCAGCTCCTATCTGCAAGCAGGGGTGAGCGACAAATACCCTAATTGTATGTAATGTTTGGCTCACTTCCGATCCCCAAGGGTCATGCTGTTTAGAAAGAATATCCTCTTTCCTTTGTATGAAACAAAGGGCATTTACAGAGAAAAACTAATCTTGCCACCATATAACCTAAGCCTTAATACCCATTTCTTCCCCCGAGACTGTAAGAAGCTGTGCTTTCTCCCCTTGTGTGGTTTCACTGGTGGTGGTAGTGAAATGATGTGACTGGTGTCATGGATAGTGCAAGTTGTGATCCAGGTGTGGCAATGGTGTGGGTCTGAGTGGGGAGGAAATGCTGATGTTTTCAGCTGGCAGAGTCCCACCTGATCCTGGAAAATTTGTCACCTGCTGCCATCTGCAAGCACTTTGTGGCACAGCATCTAATATTCCAGTAGCAGCTCTTCGCTAATGACCGTGACTTGTTTGTATGGTCATTGGGTTCATTTCAAAATCTGCTCTGTCTGCTGCTGCAGTTTTTATTTGCAGTAGGACAGTGTATGTCTTGAATACTTGCCTCATCTAGAAAACCATTTTATTTTCTCTTATTTTGAAGCCAGGTGAAGTAAGCAATTGTATAGGGACCATTTCCACTGTCCCAAGTGAGTCCCCCTGCACCTTCACTTGTTGTTCAAGCTGACCTGGGCTGCACGTGGATGTTGTTGGAGGAAGGTCTGTTTTCACTGAGGGAAATATAGGTAAAAACAGGGTGATTAACCTAAAAATACTTGTAAGTTCCTTCTGGCTTGTGTTTGTCAAGCGGTTTGGCTTGTCTTTCTGAGAACTGGATCCTCATGCTGTGGCAGGAACCAAGGTTTTAGAGCAAACTTAGCACTTGGAGGTTTAAAACAAACATCCGCAGGTCAGGAGACCCAAGATATCTGTCAGTGCTGGCCAAGCTATCTGTTAGTTTTGTATTTGTGTTACTAATGATTTTTTCTAGTGCTCAAAGCTCGTGATGACCAGAGTCACCTTTGTGCCTGTGAAGAAGCAGTTTTTAACAGCTGCCAGTGACCGACACTTGAAGGCTGTGATCGCTGGAGTGGAACACCACCAGGGAAACACCCACTAGAGCTTGCAGTTCTTTAAACAGAAGTACCACTGTTCTTTGTGAACCTCTGAGTGTCACGCCTGCCCTCTCTTCACAGCCCTGTCGATATCCTCGATGTGCCTTGGCAAGGGGGATTGGGATCAGTACTGGGAGCTGTGCGTGTGATGAGCTGGTCTGGAGCCTGCTGGCAGTGGTTGAGCTGTTGCTCAGAGTGAGGAAGGGTCGTGTGGGCACTCTTGCCTGGTTACCCCAGCTGAACACTGGCAGAAGAGGTGTTTAAAGTGGTGTAGGGGAACAGAGACTTTGTTTCTCATACCTGGGTTGTGGTTTGAGTATTTCTGGTCTACTTCCTGAATGCTCATGCCCTAATTTTAAAAATGGGCAGGATGGGGCCAGAGTAAGAGGATCAGACCTGTCTGACTCATCTCCTTGAGCTGAAGGTGGAGATCTCTCTCCTTGCAGCTCCCCCAAGCCAAGGGGAGGCCCCATGGGCTGCTCTCGTCACAGCCTGGCTCTGGGGAGCCCAGCCAGGCTTCTGTGAGGGTGTATAACACCGATGGTGTAGACTGGTCACCCCTCTTCTGCTCTCATGGCTTTGTGCTTATGCCTACATGAAAGTGATGTTTCCTAAGGGTGCAGTCCCACCAGAGATGTTTGCATACAGCCATCTCCTGTTATAGCCTCGGAAGTGTTCACAAGGTCCCCACAGCTCTCCAGGATGGGGAGAGAAGAAATCCCCTGCTTTCTCTCCAGGAAGAGTTACAGACAGCAGCAGCCAGAAGTGGAGGTGTATCCTCAGCCTAAGTTTAGCCATTTGGAGTCATGGAAGTACTTCTATTACAATATCAAGTTCTCAGAGAACCAGTCTGGCACAACGCTACTACTCGTGCCACCTCACAGGAGTAGGCACTCCTTTGAGATACACATTCCATTGCCTTCAATGAGACCGGTCTGTGCAGCCTGGGCAAACATTTGGGTCATTGATTGCTTGAGAGCTTATTGACTGTGGTTTACATATCCTTGTGGAGAGGGCATGAAATGCTTGGTGGTGGAGAGGCAGATGATACTTTGCTTTGTTTTCCTTTCTCAGCTGGTTGCATCGATCGTCTTCATCAGCTTTGGTGTCATTGCTGCGTTCTGCTGTGCCATAGTAGATGGTGTCTTTGCTGCCAGACACATAGTAAGTGCTTCCAAGAAAACACAGGTCCTGCATTGCTTTTACTCTAGGAAAACAAGTGATGGTGTCCATAATCCAAATCAAGGCCAACTAAAACCCTGTAAATGTGTATCAATGCTGTTTTAAATAATAAGCTTTAGAAAAATGTATCGGTTTTTCAAAAATGTCTTGGAATTAGCAGCAAGCATTAAGGTCTTAAAACTTTGCTTCAGGTTTTTTTGGTATGCTTTATGTGTTTAGTGAATCTCAAAACTAGGAGATGTAATGTGAATCACAGCTGTTGTCAAGGGACAATATATGAGCAGTAACTATTGCATTTTAAATGTTAGCAGAGGTAGTTCTTAGTGCTGATTGAATCGCTGGATGTTGTAGTAGAAGGAAGCAATTTGATAGGAAGCTCATTGAAGTGTTGCAGTATAAACAGGAAACTCTTGCAGTAGGTTCTCAATTTCCCTTCAATGGCTGAAAAAAATACAAGCTGCTCCAATGACCAATTAGTAGTACAGTGGGATGTGCAAAAGCTTCAGTTATTAGTACAGAAATGAAAAGAACACAATTCCATTTGAACTTTGAAATTTATAGCTGCAAACAGATTTTTGTCCTGCAGCTCTGCATTTTGATGGCTGTTTTTGAAATTTTTGCAAAATGGGAGTAAAAAGGCAGATTTGAGGTTTATTTGTGATCAGAATGGAAAGGAATTTCAGAAGGTCAGAATGACCCATGGGGTGGAAACTCCTCATGTCAGCTGGCTTTTTAGTCTCTTTGTAAAGCCAGCTCCCCTTTCCTGCCCCTGAGCATCCCAATGACAAAAAGATGGATGGATGGTGGGATTTGTTGACAGAGCAAAGGGCAGCTCCACTCAGGTCTCTGCCTGGAAGCAACCAGCAAGTCTTGGCTGCCTCTGGCCCACCTTGCAAGGGCATGTGAAGCATTAGCTTTGGTAAAAAGGTGAAGCTCCTTCAACTCCTGATCCTGGTCACGTGGGTCTGAGCTCTGCAGACTTGCTTAGGGGTTTTTAGGTGCTGATCTCATGGGTCAGGTGGTGGCATGAGCTGGCACCTCCTCCCAGCTGACCCTGGGGATGTCTGCGTGTCTGAGGCAGCCAGTTGGGATGACGAGGGCTCTGGTTTCTGCCTCTTAATGAACGGACGTGCTGTTGGCTTCGTTTCACCCCCTAACAGTCCAAAAATGTCACTGCCTTGCTGGAGATGTGCTCCTGCCATTCTAGCACATAGTGTTCCCCTTATTGCCTGCTGCTGCCCTGCCACCCCGAGCTTTGGATCAGACACCCAGAGAGCCAATCTGGCTGCTCCTGGGGAGGGCTCGCTGGTGAGGATACACATCCAGCATTGCTTTCCCTGAGGTGTGGCCCTGGGAACCAGGCTGCCCCAAAGTGAGACATTAATGCATGGTTACAGGCTGAGCCGTTGGTAATCCTCCGGAGCTTTCCCGCAAGTCACTCAAGGGCCCAGAAAGACTAAATTTACCAACAATTTAATGAGAAATTATTATGATTCAGCATGAAGAACTCTCAGAAACACGTCAGGCAGCCCTGGGATATGTCTGGGGGGACGAGGAATGACTCATTCAGGTTGGGGTGACCGCCCTCACCCTAATGGGCCCAGCTGAAGAGCCTGCTCCTCCCGTGCAGGCTTCAACAAGTACTCGCCTCCAAGGACCAGGGTTAAACATCACCAGGGGCTGGGGTGGGTGGGGATGCTGCAGAACAGCGAGAGCAGGGTCTCTCCAAAGCTTGGCCCCTTACCCCAGGCCAGTTAGCTGATTTTTATTTTGCTGCAGTGTTAAGCCTGGTGTGTTTTTGTTGGCAGGACCTGAGGCCACTGTACGCGGGGCGATGTCAGTACTACTCCAAGAGTGCAACCCCACCAGAGGTGAGCACAGGTTCAGATGTACTGTCTTGGTGAAGGGGCCAGCTTCATGGTGCAGGTCGGAGGAACCTGCTGCCGGGCTGCTGCTCGAGTCTCCCAGAGGTCTGCAAAGCAAGGAGGGGGTGGGAGGCTGGGCCTGGAGTGGGAGCAGTGTGCCAGGAGGACTCGGAGTGAATTCCTCCGGGCTTGGTATTGCCACATTAGTGAAGGAGCAGGTGGAGAGGAGGGAATGGGGGATAAGAAAATACACCATTTTCTCTAAATCTTCAGCTGCACATTCATTACAGGGGCAGGGTGGTGGGTTAAGAGTTCAGACAGCAGTAATTTCTGTGGATAGAAGCAACGTCTACCAGCCTCTGCACCTCTGCCATCTATTGTCTTCTCTAAAGGGAAGCCCACTGATGATGTTCCTACCACATACTGATAGTGTGTGGACATCTTTTCCTTTGCTGTGCACTGAGAATCTCAGAGATTTCCTCACAAGTTCCCAAGTAGTTTTGAATAACCACTATATTCCAAATTAAAATGTCTGCTTGAGGTGCACAGTACTACCCAGTGGCATCGGTGGGGTCTGTTCTCTTTTCAGCTCGAAGACCATCCATGTGAGCATGGGTGTTCCTATCCACAGGCAGAAAATTAACCTCCCTAGTCAGTTATTCACTAATATGGGAATCTCGCTCTCAGTCTGTATCATCCTATTGACAACACTTTGCTCTGAGTTGTTGTGTGGTGAGGAGTGTGTTAGTTCAGCAAGGTCTTGGCTGTGGGTAAGAGCTGCACAACCTCCTTCCTAGGCTGGCATGTGCTTATCTATGACTTCCCCATGGTGAAAGGAAACGCTGGTCTGTTCTAGTCCTGTGTGTCTTTGTTCTGGTATAACTGAACTTTGTAGGAGTTATGCTGCAGGATAAGGAAAGGAAAATTTGCCTGGGGCTGATCAGGAGATCTATGCACAATCTACACGTGGAGCAGGCCAAATAGCAGAAAAAACTGTGTTTGGTGATGACTTCCTTACACCTTTTATGTATTTTTTCTATATTCACACAGGCAATCTGTCACCCCCAGCGCCGTGCACCCTGCACACCAAAAATAAAAACTAACACCTGCTTCTGCTGTGACCTGTACAACTGTGGAAAGTGAGTAAGCTAAAAATACCATTCCTGGCCGTGGGAAGAGCCAGCAGTGGACATGCTGGTTTGCAGGTGCCTGAAGGGCCAGGATAGGGCAGGAACAGAGTATCGGTTAACAGCTGGTGGGAAGGGATCTTAAGCTGTGGTTGCTAGCCACAGGGACTCTCAGGCAAAAGATGACTAAGTAAAGGAGTGTGTGACATACACTACAGCCATCTCAGCTAGGGATGAGCATGCTCTGGACCAGCCCAGCTGGAAAAGTGGAAAGGGTGGGAATTTCCATTACTTCTATGCTTGGTGCCTTCCCCCGTTTTTCCCTTATTGAGTGTCCCTTGTCCTGACACCTCCCCTCTCTGTTGGCATTGCTTGCTTGCTGGGCTTCATTTTGTTTTAGAAGATTGAAGATGTAAAATCTGGGACACTGTTCTTCCCCACCTTGTCACGGTTTCATTCCCCAGGGAAGAGCATTCACAGGCTGGTGCCACCTGCATGTTCATAAATCAGTGTCCTCTCTGCCCAGTGAATATCTGTCATGGTCAGAAAAGGTTGGATGGTGTACCAGCACTATGCAAAGATGAGTCAGATGGGTGGTTACCAATCAAGTCCCACTGCATAGCCATCACACCATTAGATCTGGCTACTGTGCCTGAGCCAATTTA
The DNA here is from genome assembly GCA_020745705.1 of Hemiprocne comata. Classification (NCBI taxonomy): domain Eukaryota; kingdom Metazoa; phylum Chordata; class Aves; order Apodiformes; family Apodidae; genus Hemiprocne; species Hemiprocne comata. Next base: position 9,482,894 of record CM036597.1, on the reverse strand, counting down.
ATTTACAGCATGCATTGCTCATATCATTTGAGTGTCTAATCTGTGTCAGCAAGCAATTAATAAATTGATTTTTTTAATGCTGGCTCTTGCCTAGGGCTCTTTCAGGCTCAGCATTTCTCACAGTACTTAGTTGGGCTGGCCCCCACTTAAATCATTGACTGGTGGAAGAACATCAAAAGCTGCTGTTGGGAGAAGGTGGTTCTGCATGCTGGGAAGGGTAATCCCTGGTCTCTGTAGGCCTTTGTTTCTGTGGAAGACACTGCAGAGGGGTGAAGCTCACACTTTCTTTTGATGGAGCACAATCTCTTTGTACTCGTTGAAGAGAGCAGTACATAGAGAAGTGATTGGAGCAGAAAAACTTGTAACTTTTCTGTGTTTTGTTTTTTTTTTGGTTGTTTTTTTTTTGTTTTTTTTTTCTTCCCAGTCAGGTTGGTTCAGGGTCCTGCCTCTGATCTATTTTCCCCTCTCTGAGAAAAGATACCACCTATTACCATCTCAGTCTTGCATCATACCACACAAGTGTTCTGCACTGAGGAGGTGCTTGTTTTTTTGGATCTCAGTAGGAAAGACATGGACACTCAAGACTGGCTAGCTCACATGTTATGTAAAGGATAGAAATTACAGAAAAAGTGACAGCAATCTTGCATCCCTCCTGATGCTGGAAACGCCAGCTGTGGCAGCATTGGACAAGCCCCTTTCTGTTGATAAGTACATGCTGGACTTATCTGTGCAATGCTGAATGTTCTCGGTGTTACACCGAGGCTTGCAGAGCTTTTTCCGCTCGTACAGCTCCTTAGGAACGAGCTCTTGCAAACAGCACGTACAGGTTGTATTGTTCAAGGCAGTCACGGTGTGTGCTCAGGTTGTACAGAGGTCATGCAGCCTGATGTGCAGGTTTTTACAGCCTGTGGTGATGCTCTGCCACGATTCTGCTGGAAATCCCCATCTCCTTGGTGCAATGTCTTCTGCAGCGGCCTGCTACAGCAAGGGAAAGAAGAAACTGGAATTGAGTAATGAGGGAAGGAGGGTGGCTCTTGTGAAAGGGGGCAGGTCCCTGCAGGCCTTGCAGAATGTGCTGGGGAGCTGAGCCTGGATCTCTTGCTTCTTGGCCTTAAATGTGAGCCTGTTCTTCCTCATTTCCTCAAAGCCTTTGTACAAATTGAGCCTAACCCCATATGTGAGCTGGGAGATTAGTCATTCATAAGCCCTTAGTGTTGTCTGTCCCCAAAAAATATGTTATCTTAAGGGGGATTTACTGTAGCCCACTACATCTGGTAAGCTGCACCAAAGGCGAGCCTGTTCCCCCAAGCAGCAGTCAGAGAGAAGTCATTACTGGAGAATCCCACCTGCAGACTCCAGCCCACGTTGCGGGGGCCACTCTTCCCTTGCTGAAAGTGACCTAAGTGGGTTTGTCAGTTTTCTGGTTTTCTTCTGCATGTCAAAAAGCTTAAGAATGTGAGCAGAAAGACTCTCTCTGCCAGGGTCCCAGGGCCCTGCCAGCCCATGTCATTGTAGAGCTGCAAAGGGCAGAGAGTTGGATGGGTGTTGTGGCCAAGCCCCATGGTACCCACAGGCCAGCTGAGCTGTCCTGTGCCTGTCCCAGCCAGCTGCTTTTGTGGCTGAGGAGTAGCCAGCACTGCCCTGAGGGGCAATGCCACTCCTCAGGGCATGGACTGATTTCCATGGGTAATTCCAAGACTGGTTTGTCCTCCAGAAGCCTCCAGGATCTCCGAAGGTTTCAGATGATGGAAGTAAGAGGCAGGCTCAGACTGAAGGTCGCATGGTATTGGCAGACCTTGCAGGACCTGTTTGTTTGACAAGAGATCAAGCCATCTTCTGCCGTTGTCATGCAGAAAGATCTCAGATGCTACAAGCATGGGATCTAGCAGGCTTTATCCCCACTCCCTTGCCAGTTACGTCCAGACTATCATTAAATCACATAAGGCATTCTGCTATCCAGCAGAGTGCTTAGGTTTTATGATGTCTGGTGCATTTTTTTTATCTTTATTGTTTTTTTTCCTAATTTAGCAGAGTAGAGATTTCTGGAGGCTACTATGAATACATTGATGTCAGCAGCTGCCAGGACATCATCCACCTTTACCATCTGCTTTGGTCGGCAACGATTCTGAACATAGTGGGGCTATTCCTCGGGATCATTACAGCAGCAATACTTGGAGGCTTTAAAGACATGGTAAGATGACACCAATTTCTCTGTGCATTAAATGAAACAAATCAGGCAAAGTGCTTTTTAAAAATAATAATGAAAAGAGCTATTGGCATTTCAAAGAAAATGATCTATGCAGCACTGCAATCAGACTGGAAAGAAGGGCATGAAATAACTGTAAGGAGAAAGTGGAGAAGATTCATTTTTCTGATCTGGTGTCACCACCTGAACACAGTTAGGAAAGGTGAACAGAACTGGGAGACTGGCTCTTGAAAAGGAACCTTCTCAGAGGTGTTGGCAATACTAGGATAAAAAAACAAAGCTCTTTCTTAAAAACTGGTCTTTATGTTTCATAGCTTTGGCCTTCCACAAGGAAATATGTGGTGGTTGCTTGTGAATTGCTGATTTCATAGTACTAGTAGTGTTCTGAGCTATACAGACTGTTTGAGCAGCTATGTTAGTCTGAAACTCTCCATTTAGTTTCTTCATGGTGTAGAATCTGAGAGGGTGAACCAGGGACCAGAAACAGGTGAAAGACTGCAAATTTCAGATAGTTCTGAGAACATGAGCTTTAAAATACCCTCACTTAACCAGGCTGCCTGTTAGCTTTCACAGAGTTTTGTTCTGCAGAGAACAAATCAATGGGGAGAACTGAACATTCAACAGATAAACTGGGGGGGGGGTTCAGTCTTTTGTGACTAATTTGGAATAATACAAACTGAGACACACCCAGAAAAGAGCATTTCTTGTCCTGACAATACATTTTTCTTACCAACAGGTCTTGGGCCCTGTGCTAAGAGTGCTTTCTTTCAGAACTCTGAACTTTCCTACACTCTTTTCAGACTCTCCAAGATCTTTCCAAACAATACAGGACACAGGTTCCTAGCTGTGCCTTGTGGCCTTTGAGATTTGATCCACATCACATAGTCTGTAAAATTCTGCCAAAAAAGATGTATAGAAGTGTTTATACAGGAGGAGTTTAAATATGCTGATCTCAAAATTCACTGCATAAGAGTAATCAATTAATTGATTGATTCTTTCTCCTACTTGTGATGATGCAATCCAAATAGTTGTTTTGTTTGAGCAGTGGTGTGTGCTGGGCTATTGCCAGCTTGTTCTGTGGAATCTGAGAGGGAACAACAGGTGGCTGAGAAATGAAATTACCTTGGGACTTACCTGCTGCCTAAGAGAACAGGATTGCCAGTTGCTAATTCAGCAGAGTTGAGCTCCAGAGATACACAGTGCTCCTTTAAATCATTCACCTGTCAGCTTTCTGTGAGTTGTTTAGTAGCCTGAGAGTCTCTTCTTTTTGTTTTAACAGACTCCTTCCCTCCCAACGCTGAACTGTACGGTTGAAAATGCACACCCTTCCGTGTCCTACTACTCAAGGCCACAAGTGACATCTTACAACACCTACTACCACAGCACTCCTCACCTGCCTCCCTACTCCGCATATGACTTTCAGGTAGGGAACATAACAAGATATTTTCTTGTTTAGTGGCAAGGTTAAATCCAGCTGGTCTGCAGGACTCTGGGTGCCTGTCCTCCCATCATTCACACAGTTTAATTTTCCTGTTCCTGCAGACAGTACCAAATCTTTCTTACTGGGCATTATTTTCCTGAAAGTTATCCTTGAAGACAAGGCAACAGAATCTGCTGCTTGCCTCCCCTGTCCTTCACAGGTAGAGGCCACATTAAAAATAGGCATTGCCTGTGACACCCGCAGTGCTCTGATAGAGGCAAAGTGAGGAGGTATTGGGGTGCTAGTTTTTATTAGGCCAACTGCTATGTCTGAGAAACAGATGAGCTTTTGGAAACAAGCTATTTGACCTCCTGAAGGCACATACTGACTGAAAAGCTATTCCATTGTGCTTTTTTTCCCCACACACTTCAGCTGGTCTACAGTCCCTGCAAACATCACCTCTGCTGTAATGCATCGCTTCCTCTTCTGAGTTACGGAGTTGTGCTCCATATTGGAAACAGTGATTTCATGTGAACCTTGCTGTCAACATCAGCTTTCACTTGTTGAAGCAGATGAGGACATTTCCTCCTCAGGTTTTCTGTCAGGTGGATGTTAACACATCATGCATTTTCTATGCAACCATCAGGGCTGGAAACTTTTTTTTTCATTAAAAAGAGCTTAAGGTCTTGGACAATGTGCTAAGCAGTGTGCTCTGTGATAGCCACCACCATCATCAGAGCCATGCATTAGAGGTAACATGAATCTCAGCCTTTCTGGTTTTATTGCTAGTGCCACTGGACAACATTGTTGTCAAGGCTTCCTAGAAATACTTGAACACTTAAATGAGAATTTCTAGGATTTATTTGTACAGATTTGTGACTAATTTTTTATATTAATGCAACCTGGGAGAGTTGCTAGTGTTGTGTAACATTTTATAGTTACAAAAATGACAACCTCGGCACATACCAAACCCCACTCTGCTGTGGAGTCCTCAGCCCTTCAGCTGGTTCTGAGCACTGGAACGGGGGGTTTGTCTGTGCAGCAGCCACGGTACCAGCAGAGAGCTCAGCAGGGGAGGATTTGCCCTGCTCTTCAACTAGAAGCTCTGCTGGGGCTCTGCTAAAGCTTACAGCTCAGCTGATGGATGGAAGTCGGTGTCTCACTGCTGTGAGCACAGGTGTTGGTTGGCTTAGGAGTCAGCACAAAAGCTGAGGTAATCTCATAAAACATAAATTAAGGTTATCTAAACTTAAAATAGCCAAGTCTAGCTTTTAAATGCAATTCCAAGTCTGAGCCTTGCTTATCTTCAAGGGAACTTGAGGGCCTGCATGAAAGCATTAGCTGAGGCTCTGGCCTTGGAGGCACTTGCCTTGAGCCCTACCCTGACCCCAGCAGTGTCTGTACCACCCTGGCACCTCTCCCTTGCCATCCTGCAGCCCACAGAGCAAGCTCAGCCTCACCTCTCAAATCCCTTTCAATGGCTGCACTCCTTTTGGTGCAAGAATTGGCCATGTCAGTGCTTCCCACACATCTTCCACAGGAAAAAATAAAACACAACACTCCAGAGTTTCTAAGGAAGCCTGTGCCCCAGCAAGAGCCTGGCTTTCACACACAACTGTAAATGGCAGAGCCAGCTCTGGTTTTTGGAGGAGCAGAAGCCGATGAGTACTGCACTGGTCACTGCTTGTGCCAAGGCTAAGGACACTCCACCCAGGTGGTTGGGGTGAGGAAGGCAGCAGGGCTTTGCAGGGGGCCATGATGGGAACTGGGCAGGAGGAAAGGGCCCTGGAGGGAGCAGTGCTGATGTCTGTGGCCTAGTTGGGTCAGGCAGGAGAGGAAGGCTCAGTCCTGCAGTATTTTGGCTTCTCCAGGCCCTGGGCCACATTTGGCTCTATCAAGAGAACACAGGTGAGCAGTGGCCTTCTCTGCCTTTCACCCCCTGTCAGAAGAGAAATTGGTGCCACCTTCCCAGCTGCCAGCTTGGCTCACAAAGCCAGGCAGCTGCCAGTGCTTGGTGCGAGCCATGGCAGCTCCACCAGGCCTCCTGGCTGAGGCAGAGGCAGTGGGCACAGGCACTTTGTGGCACTGAAAACCCAGGGCTGTGTTTGCTAACGAGTGCCAGTGCCATGTCCTGCCCTTCCCTTCTTTGCAGTCTGGGGGCTCCCACCCCTTGGGCTTGAGGTGAACCTGGGCATGATGGAAGAACTGATGTGGTGTTTGTGAGGTCCTCCATGAGCTGGCTGGGCTTTCATGGTCCATGTATCTGCTTAATAAAACCTCCCAGGTTGCTGTAAGGGAGTGACACAAAAAAGGCACTGTTTGAAAATTTCATCACCTGTTAGTCTGGCCTGTTTCTGGACAGAACACAGCTTGTGTTCTTGACTTGATGATCTTAAAGGTCTTTTCCAGCCTTGGTGATGCTGTGATTGTGCACAGGTCTCCAACAGCGCCAGTGCCATACGACTTGAGGCTTTAGACTTAAGGTGGTTTTGATAACAAAGGTATTCTGAAGAGCAGAAATTAATCTTCAGGCATGCACAAATATTGTATCTTCACTTTTTCAAGCTTTCTACTCACTGAAGAAGTACATTATTTTATCATCATGAATTTTGGGCATTTTTTTTATTTGCAATGGAGACAAAAAGCATAAAAAGAAATTATCTGCAGCCTTTTTATTGGTGCTACTAGCTGATGTGTGAAACCCAAGATTTTAGAGAGACTCCTAAGTTTCAGTTGTCCAGCCTCTCTGAAGTGCAGCAGAAAGAATTGTTAATTTTTTATTTTTTTTTTTTTAAATGCCTTCCCCAGTTTTAGGTCTAAGGAGTCTCATTATGCAAAACTGTTACAGGCTGTGCTTATTGAAAGCAACAAGTTTGGCTCCTTACTTGTTTGTGCAAACCTTTTGCAGAAGGGAACCTTGAAATGTTAATTTTGCACTGCTTGGTAATTAAGTATCACTTTGCCAGTCTAAGAAGTGGTTACATTACTCCCTTCTTGCTGTCTCCCTGCAGCATTCCAGCGTGTTTCCAGCCTCCACTCCTTCTGGCCTCTCTGATGACCCCCAGTCAGTGTCACCATCTCCCAGCTATATGTGGTCTTCTAATGCGCCGCCACGTTACTCGCCACCGTATTTTCCACCTTTTGAGAAGCCACCACCTTATACACCATAAAGAATGTGGGAAAGAAGAAAAATGTATTTGCCATTGACATAATCGTGAACATTTTGTATTTATATTTTACTGTGGGAGGGAGCAGGAGGATAGATACAGACAGTAATTGCAAATAGGGATATTAGATTGGACTGTTCTTTCTTGTGATACTTACTTCAGAGGTTTAGCAGCGGTGTATGAGGGAGGGAACATACTGCTGATGTTTTGCAGTGTCAGTGAGTAGTGGGTGACCTGAATTCCAGCCTCCTTGTTTTACCACGAGGTTCATGTAATCTTTGGTTTTTAATAAAGCAGTGCAGCACAGATAAGTTCTGGTTTGCATTACTCCATCTTGTGCCAAGGTGAAGGAAGGGTAGCCAAGATAGATAGTTGCTGGAGTATCAGTATGTTTAAGGTGAGGAGGCTTGCAGACAGCTTGACTTCATGCTTGTTCTGTTTGGTCTTGAGGCTCCAGTTGCAGAGATGTTTTGGGGCTGCAGAACCTGGCTCACATCACTTGTTGGTTACACCCTACGCACTGGAACAGTCTTGGGGCAAACTGCAACAGTATCTCAAACTTTAATGCTAAGGAAAAGAGGTGACTTCATAGAATCTTTTAATCTATGTCTAGCAAAACAATTGGAATATTGCTTTTTTGAGGAGAAAAGCTTTAATAGGCAAGCTGTTTGTTTCAGGATGCTTCTTAAGATAGAGGTGAAATGTAGTTGTCTCTGTCTGAATTTTGTGTAAGTAATGCTGAAATCAAACAGTTTGGGGGGTTGCACTGCCTAAATCATCCTTGTATGCCTATGAAGAGCATCAGGAGCTGTTCACAAATCACTGAAACTGAGCAGTAGAAACATCTTTTTTTTTTTTTTCCCTTCTGCTCAGTTGGGGATTTTTTTTTTAAGCTTGTACTTCAAACTTTTTTAATTGATGGAATCAGCACCCTGAATAAGCACTGTTTTAGTAGCTGCATTATGGGCTGCACACAAGGAATACCCACTACTTGTGTTCCAAGCTGCAAGTCTCACATGGATAAAATTCAACACCCTGTAATATAGGATGAAACTGATAGGAATTTGCAATTATTGTTGTGACTTTCATTTAATTTTCAGCTGATGACTGTGGTGATTGATCTAGATTCCAACAGATTTTGCATGCATCCTGCATAACAAAAGAAGGTCAGCTTTGTTGTGTGACACACTGGCCCGTAAAGTGTGGTTCTACTCCAGGAAGTGATTTCAGATGACAGTTCAGATCTGAGCTGCTCAACCTGAGCGTTCTCATCTGCTTGCATTCAGGGATCAAATTAAGGTATTGACATTTTAGTCCTTATTTCCTAAAGATTTCATTTCCTTGGCATCAGATTGTTGACCCTAATCCTTAATTCTCTATCTTTACTTTCAACTGATGCAGACAAAAAGGTACCTAAAAGCTAAATCTGGCTTTCAGAATCTAAAAGTAGAATACATGCTAGGGGAGGGGGGAAAAAAGAACCTCCAGTTGGATTTTAAACAGTGGCACCTTCCTGCTTCTAATCTAAAAAAACTGCAAAATACTGTCAACATGGAAAACAAACACTCAAGTCTCTGATCTCACTTTTCAAAGTACACCCACACTTTATAATGCTGTTTTTAATCCTATGCATTTGCAAAGCCTTTAGGCTAGGCTACATGTTAACCTTATCATTTCCACTGTCAAACACTAATCAATATATTAAAAAGCTAAAGGGTGACATTGTTTATCCAGAAGGAAGTGTAACCTTTCTCCAGTAACAAAGAAAACAAAAATGGCTGGAGAGAGGAATACAACTAATGGGATTTAAAGCAGTAGTGTATGTAGAACATATCCTGGTAACATTTTGTTTTACTACAGATTGTTGAAGTGCAGCTCCTATAAATTTGCATACTGGAAATAAATTTAAATACTAGGGCATCATCTATTTTATATTACATTTTCCTGAATTAAATCTTGATAAGCAGATTATGGGCAATTTCAAAACAGACAGTACTTCTCCTGATAAAACTCCCCACAGAACTAGAATCAGAAGGGCACATTAATACCAGAAAGCATTTTTCTTGCTGCATCTTTGAAATAAAAGCTAACAGTCCTGTCCCACTTCTGACAAATACACTCTACCGTTTGTGCCTGTCAACTACATAGGGCTAGAAGGACCTGGGGACACTACAGGACTAAGAAACTCATGAGAGAACATCACTTAAGTGGCAGAGAATTAGGAAATGATTGTGTCATTGGTTTTGAGTTGACAACTACTAAACTTAGGAAAGTATCCAAATTCTCGTTTTTTTTTCTAAGGAATATTTAAGCGAAAATTACATTGCTGCTTTAAATTCACTATAAAAGGACAAGTCCATTTACACATTTAAAAAATTGCTGGTGGAATTTTCTGTTGAGTTCCCTGTTTCCTTCTGCTTGAGCAAAACGAAGCGTTTAATGTAAATGCAGCATTCTGCACTGTGTTCATCATTTCTTATGAGAATGTCAGGATTGTGACTCATATGTACCCTTTTATTACTTTACCAAAGTTAAATAAAATCGTGTGACTTTTGTAAACATTTATAAGTTGCGTTTTGCATCTTAGCAACTTTCCTGTTTGACAAGCATCTTTGTTTTTAGTTGAGGAATTCCAGTATGGCAGCATCGTGCATTTAAACAACAAACCCAAACCCATGGGATTTGTTATGTTGGAAACTGGTGTTTCTACCAAGGTTAGCCAGAGACATCTTCTTTTCAGTTCTGTTTTTAAAATCCCCAGATGCCTCAACACTTCATAATTCTGCATTTCTAGCCACGTAACAGGGTGCCCTGACTTCAATTACTGTAGAGTCATTTTTGATGATTTTTTTGCTTAAAACAGAGGCAAATAACCCAGCCAGTGCACTGTCAGTGTCTCCTTTACTTACTTTTATCTTTACTTTATATTATTTTGGGTTTAATTCTGTTCTGATGATGGCAGCTGCTCTTTGATGTCAGCAGAAGTAGGTGGGAGCCCTGTGACAAGATAAAGGCATCTAAAACAGCACTGGGTATGTTGCTTATTAAATCACATTCCTTACCTGTAATAAGAAGTCTATGTAAATTAACTAATTTTCTCTGTGTTAGCCACAGTTCACCAACAATCTAACTTCTCCAAACCATAACTAGTCATCAATCTGCTACAAAGAGAAGCTCTAATGCACTGCACTGGTCACTCTGTACGTTTTCCTTAATTTCTAGCTCCTTTCCAGTGACAGAAGTAGTTGGACTGACTGTTCCACAGCAGCTCCACCTAGGCTGAGAGCAAGTGTGTATCACTACCTTCAGCTCACAATACACAGTTGGAGTTTTTCAGCTGATTTGCCTCCTTGGAAACAAAAAAAAAAAAACAAACAAACCCACCAAATAACATAAGCCCCAAATAAAAACACACACACCTGCCAGGAGTTCCCTGCTATTCCCAAAAACCTGGAAAAAGAAGCTACAAACTGTTGGTAATCTAACATGTTAGAACGTAGAAGCTGAGTTGTTGTTAAAAAGAAACATGCTACACCCATCTTTAGAATTAAACTTTTTTATTTTTGCCATAGAAAGCTCTAAGAACTAATATCAAGTTTTGATTAATGAAAAGTAGAACACAACTTTAAAAAGTATGTTAAGGAAAGACTGTACAACTATATACATCACAGATCTGGCAAAAATTATGTTTCACATGGACCAGTTCCTAGGCAACAGCTGTAAAATTAATTGTTCAACGTATATAGTCATCAGTTTCTGCATCTTTTTATAAGCTGCATGCCTTAACAATACAAAATAAATAAGCAGTCGATTGTTATCTCAATGTTCATTTAATTCACACAGTGGAATGCTATGGTATGAGTCCCCAAAGAAACCAAACAGTGAGGATGCAGCCACCATTATCATATTTTGCAGCAGATCCATTAATGTTTTTATATGCATATAAATGACTGTGAGGTTGATACCATACTCTGTTGAAATTTTTAATTTTTATATAAATGCTTTTTCAGATTCAATCTTTCTTCCATGACCCCAAAGCCAATTTCTTAATATTTACATAAGATTTGTCATTAAGTTAAGCTGGAAGCTAAGTGTTTACAAAAACAAACAGAAGAAACGTAAGTACAAAAGCCAGAAATCTAAATATAAAAGCTCATGGCCCCATATGAAGTTTTAAAATAATGGATTTATCATGTTTCCAAACCAATAAATACTGGAAGTGAAATAAAAAAAATGCTTTACATGACCTCTGGACTTTGGATATCAAAAATCACTTCCAAGGAAAACTGAAGACCCTGAGACACATGCAAGCATGAGTCTTCTAGCAAAAATACATACAAAACCCTAATTTTCCAGTTTTCCTCCAAAAAGAAACCTTTAATAGGCACAGTTTAATTTAAGGTTTTAAATATATCAGCAGCAAATATTGATAGCCATGTTGTATTATTACTGAATGAACACTTTGACATGTGTGCTTAATTCCAGGTGTGTCATGTCAGTAACAACAGTAACATTGTGTTTGTCTGGTCAAAGAGTTGGGGAAGTCTCCATGTAGCAGGCAGCCAGTGAGGCCTGAGCTCCCTGTGCTCACACAGGCAGTCAGTACTCATGTCTTGTGAGGGGTATGTTTGACTGCTGAAATGCCACCTCAGACAACATCCGGCCTGTAACATTTCAAAGCACACCCCGTTATTTTCAAAAAGGTCTGCAATATGATCTGGGAATACTTGTGTGTATCATGTTCTTGGCCTACAAAACAGAAGTGTTGAGCATTACATGCATAAGGTAAATCCTCCTCTTTCTCCCGTCCTTACTCATACAGATTTTTGGTACCCTTTTTTATAGCTCAAGCTGTATTTGAACCATTTAAACATCCTTCTGTCTAGACTACTATATGTCTAAAACCTCAACCTTGTAGGTCATAGGATCAAGATGCTTACTTTAGTGAAACAATGACTGAAAAAGAAAAACCCTTAACTGTAGTTTAAGCAATGAGAGGTTATGATAGCTAACTAGCACTATGCACAACAACCTTTCTCAGTCATCTCTAGAACTTGAGCAGTTTTCCTTTCACCATTTACATAAATTCAACAAATCACTAAGTCTGAAATGCTAAACTAGGACTCCAGGAAACAGCTGTTTTTCTCAGATCTACTGCTTGCTACTCAAGTTGGACATCTAATTTGTAAGTGCCTAAACGTGTACCAATTACACAGAGAAAAAATGACAATATAACTAATCCAACATTGAAAAGAGATGACAACTAGACAACCGCAGAGAAATTGTACTTTGGATTATTGTGGATGGAGGGTATTTTTGAATTGTTGGTTTAGTCCTCATGCTTCCACATCCTATAAATGGGGGGAAAAAAAATACAAATCCCTGTTTATAGACCTAGTCAAGTGGGCATACAAGATCCTCATCATTCTCAGTGCTAAACCAATACAGCACATAGATTATTTCATAGTTTTAAGAATTAAATTTCAAAGCCTTCAGCTCAAAAACGTATTACTTTTATTGGATGTATTACTTTTTTAAAATACCAGGCTGAAGCCGTTCTTCTTGAAAAGCAAAAAAAGGGAACAGCACTTTATTCCAAACTAACTACTGGCATCTTTTCAAGTAGTAAGAAAACCCAGCTTTATTCCCCAAGCTTTGAGAAGGCAAAATTATCTCCCTTCTAAGTGCTCTAAGCTTCTTCACTATTGGGCTTCGATGGTTTGGGATTTTTTTTCCCATTGCAAAAAGAATAAGATATAATGGTTCAGACACTGTCTGCTCACCATACTGCCAAGTATAAATAAAGTTTGTTCAAGTTAGCCCTAACAGAGCATCTCTTTATTGGCAAGTCTATTTGCATGGAGACAGAGGATTCATAGTGCTTATAAAAGCAGAACTAAGATGCTAGTTCAAAAATACACTGCTCTGAACTATCAGTTATTCTGGACTCTTGCAGTAATGCCTTGTTCTCAAAAAGAAACATAATTTGTGGGATTATTTTTTTTAAATGGTTCCACATTCAAGACACTACAATGAAAAATCTTACTGTTTTCTTAACATCTAAACAGAATTCAGCATAGAAGTCCTAACATGAAGGAAAGGGTTTACATAGTAAGTACGGGTACAGGAAATACCTCAGTTATTTTAGAAAGGAGATTTCTAGCTCTTTAGAAGAAATTGTACTTTTTCAAACTACAAATCCCCATGTTTTGATCAGGATTAACATAACAGAAGACAATGCCTGGTCCTTGGAAATGTCTTATTCTCTATTCAAGTAAACTTTCAGATGAATCACTTCCACAAATCACTTGCAGCTACTAATGATCCCTCTAAGTGCCACCATTTGATGACTTGGTAGAACAAGTTAACTTGTTTTCACTTTAACAGTTGATTTTACAGCAAATGTAATGGTTCATTTAAAACAGCTGCAGTATTTCTGCACCAAATCCTTCTCCCAGAATTTAATGCATTTCAGTAAGATTCTGGTATTACAAACTCAAATTCATTACTTCCCTCCGATGGATTTTGTTTAAAAATTGCCTCATTTCCCTGTGGAATGAAAATGTCATCCCAGGTAATTTGTTTGGCTGCAGGGTTAGACGTTATTCCTTCAGTGCCATCCTTCCCTGCGCCAACACGATAGACAATTCCCCCCTCGTTTATTCCCTGGATACTGCTGGAGCGATCGCTAATGTACGCATACTGTCTGATCTGCAGAGACCTGCAAGGATGCAGTCGATAAAGCTTGGTATCTCCAGAAGGGTCTTGACTATGGACTGATCTGATGTGGGTGGCCATGATTTGGTAGTTGATGAAAGACTTGCCACACGTCAAGCACTGGTACCTCCGCTCCCCGGTGTGGTGGATTTCGTGCTTGGTGCGGTATTCTGCGAGAGCAAAGACTTTGTCACAGTATCGGCACGGGTACTTCTTCTCCCAGGAATGAACGTTAAAATGTCTCCGTAAACTCGTCAGACATGCATATGACCTCTTGCACACAATACAAACGTAGTAGACTCTTCCATCTACTATGAGCTCGTAATGGTCATCATGCTTTACTTTCATGCGTTTCCTGTTCGGAGAACCATCACCAGATGTTTTAGGGGTTTCATCAGGCTTGGGTTCGCTTTCTGCAGAATCACCCTTGACAGGAATGACTATGTCATAGGTATCCTCACCAATATTTGCATAAACCTTACAGCCTGTGGACAGGCCCTCTATTTCAGTTGCTGTATCCAGTGTTATGATTTTCTGTCCTTCTGCTGCATTCTTTGATGCTACACCTGAACTGAATTCCTTGTTGTTACCACTAAGGACATCTGAGATTTTTATTTTAAAATCTCCAGGTTTAGAAAACGGCTCTTGTGAAAGGGTAACCACCTGTTTTTTCTGTACACCCAATCCTTCAGCAGTTGCTGCCTTGGGGGGTATAGAAGATGTCTGAGCCAACGAGCTACTGCTGACTGAACCAGGACTAGAGGAGCCAATGATATCGACATCATCTTCAACAACCTCTTCGTCATCAACAGCAGTTGCCTCCACTTCAGTTACGGAGCCACTATTAGTTGGTGGCTGGTTGTCCTCAAGTAAATTAATGGTAGGGGGCACATGTGTTTGGTGCGAGGAGCTGGCACTGAGCGACGCGTTCAGTTGAGGCTTATTTAGCACAATGATATTAGGAGTCAAATGCTGCGGCGTTGCAGAGACAAGTGATGCAGCACTTGACTGTGTTTGGTTTGGGCTTAGCTGACTGGCAGACGAAGTGAGTTTTTGAGCTGCTGGGGTGCTTGTCAAATGGGGAGAGCCACCACTGCCACATGATTTTTGGTCAGAACCTCCAGCTGGAGTTGTGCAAGGCTGGTTCTGGGCTGCAGCATTTGCATCTTTAGTACATTCTTTTGGAGGAACAATCTCCGAGCAGAAGATGACATCATCATCCTCATTATCTGAATCACTCACTGTAATTTTTGTAGTCTCATATTCTATGCCATGTAAGGAGAATGACTGCGTTATAACCGGCATCCCATCCGTTACCTCCTGACCCTCTGGCCTTATCACAGGTACTTGTGTCTCAGCATCCTTTTGACCTGGGCTAGAAGTTGAAGTTTCTGAAGCACCATCTTTGCCCTCGCTTGGCACGTTTTTGCCTTCCGAGGGAGGTATGCCCAGATCAGCTATGAATTTAACACCCAGCTGTTGCCCGGATTTAATCAGTTCATCAAGTAAATCAGATCGAATGCTGATTATTTTGGAACTATAAATATAGTTAAGAATTTCTGCAAAAATTTCTGCTCTTACAAAGCTCAGTTCAACCACTTGCCCAGCCACTGAGAAAAGCTGGTGAAAATACGTGCTTGAAGCTGAAAGGATGTTTCTGTGAGCTCGAAACTTCCTGTCCTCCACAATGACAGTAACATCACAAAAAAGTCCATGACCACGTTGTTCATTCAAAGACTGAAGGAGCACACTAGAGTACTGTGTGTCTGTTGCAGAAATCATTTTTTTCCCCTCCATTCCTAAAAAATAAAAGGCATCAAATTAGTAAAAATACAGACTTAGTTTTAACTGCGTGATGTTCCTACATTTCCTGTTTATTCCTTCTTTTGAAAAAGCAAATCTGAGATGTTACTCATAAGCTTATATGCTATAGCATCTGCAAATTTGTTTCTTATTGTTATTTGTTCACCTTCTACACAAGGTATGTGCAGTTGTGAATATATCCTCTATTCTTACACAGTGAAGAACAGAGAAACAACTGCTTATCTGATTCAACAGCAAACAAGGTAAAATTGAAAACCAAGAAGATGTAAGATGTGGGTGCCTCAAAAGGCTTTCATTATTGTTAGAGATTTCTTTTTAATTGTGAAAATATTATACAGATTGTGACGAGAAAGTCCAATAACATGCAGGTTATGTATGGGCCAGACAACTAACCACATCCATGTACTACCTACCAGTCAACTAAGGTTAATGAAAACACTATTGATACTTCACTTCCTTGCCTACAAAAAGCAACTTTTTGTTTTTACCCTCCTCAGATGTCTCCAAGGTCGCTTTGTGTTCGAAACCCAGATACCAAGGAAACGTGGTAACAAAAAAGAAAAGTCAATTTGACTGTAGTGTCAAACTAACCGCCCCAACAAGATGCAAAAAAAACAACATCAAAATACACGAGCAGCGAGGTAAAGGCTGCAAGTCCTCAGTTTTACTCGTAGAAGTGTATTTCCACACGCCTGGAAGGGCAGCACGAGAAGAGGCCGAGACCCCCCCCACCGCCGAGCGCCGGCCTCCCCGCTGCGCCGGGCGGTCACGCCGGACGCTGCAGCCCGTCTCGCTACCCGCCGAGGCCACCGCTCGCCCGCCCGCAGCCCCCGGTGAAGTTTACCATGAAAAACAGCGCTTTCAGCCGGAGACGCCGATGCCGCGGGGAAGGCACTGTTGCGGGAGGTGTTTCGCGGGCCAGGCCCTGCCGCGGGCTCCTCAGGCGGGGTGTGAGCGGCCGGGCGGCCCCGCCTGAGCTGGAGGGAGCGGCGGCGCTGACAGACGGAGGGCCCGGGGACCGGCCCCGCGGCGGCAGCTGGAACTGACGGGCGGCCCCTCCACCGCCTCCGCGCTGCCAGGCCGTGCCCAGCGCTTCCTGCTCCAGACGAGCAGAGCCGAGCAGAGCTGAGCCGAGCCCGCCCCACCGGCAACGAGAGGGGGAAGACAGGCTGCGGTGTGGAGGAAGAGGGCGAAGGTCCGCGTTACCTGCGCTGCGGCCGTCGTCCCCTTCCCCTTCCCCGCCGCTTCTGAGGCTCGGGCGCCGGCCCCGCGGCACGGCCGCTAGGGGGCGATGGGCCGCGCTGCCCTCCCCCGTGGGCCGCCGCGCTCCACCCGAGCGTGCTCGTTACCCTTCGGCTGGCGGGACCAAACGGCCTCTGGAACCTTCGGGCGCGCTCGTCACCCTTCAGCGGGCGGGACCGAACGGCCTCGGGAACCTTCGGGCTCACTCGGGCCAGAGCGCGGGGCGGGGCTGTACTCCAGCCGCCTCAGGCGGGGGCCTCAGGTCGGGCTGACCAGGTTTTGATGTGCCCGTGCCTGCCGTGGGCTCCCCGGCGCGGCCTCCTGCCTAGCCCCCCGCGGCTCCCGGAGCCCCTCAGCCGCGGTACCGGTGCAGCGGGCTGAGGCGGTTGGCGGCTTCCAGCCGCCCTGGGGGCTTGTGGGGAACGGACCATTTTTCCTTCTCCCCCCACATAAGATTAGGCGGAATGCGTTTTTAGCCAGCATAGTGCCTTTTGCTGATTCGGCCAAGGACAAACTGAAACAGACTTGGCAGAAATACAGATAGCAGGCTGCCTCTGAAAGACTGGACACTTGGCCACAAGGTGAACCAGAGAACTTCCCTTCGCCTGCTGGACTCGGTGATCTGCAGATTTAAACAACCAAGTTTTACTTTATCTTCGGGCTGAAGCATCTGTAAACCAAGCATTAACCATTCCACCCTTGTATTCCAGGGCCTCTTTAATAGGACTGGGAGTTTTCATTCTTAAATCTTTCTCCTCTGTAGATCCAATTTGTTCCTGAATTTTTGTTTATCTGGGCCTTCTTCAAGCTTGAAAAGGCCAGAATAATACTCAATTTGGCTATACCACTTCCTGACTGTACCCTTTTGGGATATTCCTTCTGGAGGGGCTTTCCCAGACAGCACTTGGTTAACCACTTTGAAAGGGCCTTGTAGAATTACCCTTTGTTTTTTGATGATTTTGCTAACTTCTATTAGTGCTGTACGCACTGTTAACAATCCTTTCTCCAGAGTGGGATATTGCTTTTCTGAGTCCTTAAAAGACTGAGAATAGAAGCCAAGTGGTCGAGTACTACCATTAGGTCCCCATTGCCAAAAATGGTATGATAAGGCACTGGCTGAGAACCCCCATTCTATTATTATTGGATCTTCTGGGTGGAGAGGTCCCAGAGTTTGAAAGGTCGGTGCCTCCAATAATAATAGTTCAAGGGCCTCATCATGAGATTTATCCCATTCCCAGTGACGATTCTTTTTCATTAAATCATAAAGAAGACATGCTATAACAGAAAAATCTGGGATGTGCTTTCTCCAGTATTTAAGGGTTCCTAGTATTCCTTGCAGTTCTTTTTTATTGGATGGTACTTTTATTTGATTCAGGTGAGACAAAGTATCAGAAGGAATATTCCAGGTTCCCCCCTTCCACCTTCTTCCCAGAAATTTTGCCTCTTGGGATGGGGGTTGCCTTTTCTCTTCAGAGATTTCTATCTGCATGTCTGCTTAATTATGGCACCATAGACTGCCTTTACCTCCCCCTCACTCTGGCCCCCTATCAGCACATCATCTATGTACTGATAGACCGAGCTGCCTGCGAGTACTGCAGCCGCTCCGTGCAGGGGGGGCCTGTGCTCACTCGCGGGGGATTGCTGCTTGCCTCTCGTCAGACCCTGTCTGTTTTGCACCACCCGAGTGTCCCCCTTCGTGTCAGCGCCTTCAGGGGCACCAAAGACCTGTTGCAGGCCCCAAGGGCCCGTGTGTGGATCACTGGCAGGAGGAGCTCAGCACCTCGCTGGTCCCCAGCCTCTGGAGGCCTTGGGCAGATGAAGGCCGCGCACACAGGCCTCACTTTGGCCTTGACAATTCCTGCCTGGCTCCTCGCTATTCCGCTCGCCTTGCCCGGGGTGAAGCCCGCAACAAGGCCCGTAACACCTCCCTTATGTCTGACCGTGCTGGATAAGGCTGTGGAGATGTGATGGCAGCAGGTTATTTCCTTCCCAGGGGCAGAGACCAGGCTGGCACTGCGCTGCTCTGCCAAGCGCTGACGCAGCTGGCACCTCCGCCCAACAGCAGGCAGATCTCCTGAAACCTACACCTGCATGCCCACACTCGCACTGCAGGATCATTTATTTGGTATTCTGTGCACCGCAGTGGCACGTGTGAGACCTCACTAGGAGCTGTACAGACCTAAAGTCCTTTGACAAAAATGTGGCTCTCGGCACATTCAACATGTGGTCATCAAAGTGACAGACCCACAGTGTGGTCTCTTGGAAGCTGTCGCTGTTCATGAATGTTCAAAGAGCACCAAGATCATAAAAGGTATTTTTCATCTTCAGTTACTGATCTGTTCCTTTTTTTTTTTTTTCTCCCTATGGATTTTGTGGACTTGAACCACAGGGGTTCTTGGTTTTTTCCTTAAGATTGAAAAACTTTGCCAAGAACAAATGTCCCTCCATCGAGTTCAACCAAAACCCATTAGCAGGCCATGGTCACTGCCACAAACAACTGCAATCCCTCACTGCATTTATCAGAAACAAAATGGTCCTGCCTAGGTTTATGAGCCTTTCCAGCAAGAAAATCACCTGCTGTGCTCCCTGTATTTGTATAACAAGTAGCAGAAGTGCCTTTTTGAAGTGAGCCCTCAGATCTGAAATGTTACAAAGCCGGTTTCTGTTTATTTATAGATTTTTCCAGATAATTGAGTGAAGACTAAAAGAAAAGAATGCTTGGGGAAAGGTAGGCTTTTCTTCCTCATATAACCTTTCAGTTAAGTTTTCTCCTTTGATACAGGTTCTTAGTTATTTTTGCACTGGTGGTTATATTAAATGAAAATAAGACTATAATAGTTTTAATTCTTAATGTATAACCCAGTGTTCTTTTTTCTCCTCCAGAAATGTCTGATGGGCCAAATTAAACAATTTCTTAGCCCTTCATCCTTCAGCTTTAAGCAGTTTTCTTCTCCTCATTGCTTATCTCATTTATAAATAACTAAAGGAAAATTTACTGAAAAGATGAGCACTGATTTGGAAGGAGTCCTGCTCCTGAAGCATCATCAGTTCTCAAAAACCAGGTTTGAACTGCTTAGCCTTAGGCACAGAAGTGCTGGCTAATTTAAAATATGCTGGACTAGCTGTGAGAGTTGCACCATCTCCTTGGCTTCAAAGGATACCTTACTAAAATAGGAGAGAAGCCTATATTTTTTCCAATGAAAACAATTTTTGAAATTAATTTCTTAATTTTGGAGTTTGTTTTTAAGTTCTTCCTATGAAAAAAGTTTAGACTAACTTCCCATCCATTGTTTATATATGTGATTAACTTTTAAACATCTGAGTAGGTTCAGCTTGGATGGAGCTTTAAGGCCAGGTTGGATGGAGCTTTGAGCACCTCGGTCCAGTGGGAGGTGTCTCTGCCCGTGCAGGGGGGTTGGAACTAGATGATCTTTAAGGTCCCTTCCAACCCAAATCATGTTATGGTTCTGTGATTCTTTGACTTTTACCTTTTTGCAGAAGCTTCTCTCTATGGCAACTCCTTATATCGGATATAAAATCTGAACCCCACCGTCACCTTGCCATGGTCAGGGCAGAGCAAATGCTCTCACCAGCTTAAAAAAATTACTGAAGCTGCCACTCAGTCCTCCTGCACTTGAATGCAGAATTGCAATGTGAATATTTTTTGTCCAGCCTCTTAGTTTTGAGGGTTTTTTCCCTCTTTTATTTTTAGATAAGCCTAGAAAGTGTTTGGTGACTTGACTCACACAAAAACTTACATAGTGACAAATCAGAAGAACCATTTTATCTAGGATATTGACAAGAAACATCTAGAACATAGAACTAAATGTAGTGTTCTTGGAACTGAAAAAATAGGTAAGAGACACAGTAGGAACTTTTATTCTGATGCATAGAAGTGAACAAAAAAATTCTGGGATGCAGGCTTTGAAAATACAAAATACAAATGTAAGTGATGTGTGGGCTTTTGTGAGAATACAAAAAAATAGACAATTCAGTAACAAGTTTTCAGTTAAGCAATTAAAAGAGCTCTCTTCTTTTTAAAAATATGGTTTGTGGGAACAAAACTCTTAAAGTCTTGACAAATGTGGGAGACAAAGAAGCGTTCTCTGTCATGAAAAAATGTATCTTACATGAAAATAAATATTATAAAAAAGACAGTGCATTTCCCATTAGGGCCTTCAGTAAAATCAAAATTTAAGTTATCCTAGCTAAGACTACTTTTAGGGATGGAAATATTATTCCACTGAGGAATTTCAAATAAAACACTGCTTCTGAAGGACTCTAAAATACTAATAGCCACCATTTGTGGTTCAAGGAATTTTCAGGGAGTGTTTTCCCTGTCAATCCCGTTATACGTAGCCTCACAGAACTGAATCTGAAGTCCAGTCATACTTTTTGTTGACATTAGCTGTCCGCCTCCCTGCAAGCCTGCACCAGCACACAGCAAACCCTGTCTCCAGCACACAGCACGCTGCCATCCACCACCTTCCAGGGGCTTGCCCCCCTTTTCTGGGGCAGCCACTGCCGGGGGGGATCCCAGGGGAGAAGCTCGGGAGGGCCACGTGCCTTCATGATGGCCTCAGGGTGCGGTTAGTCGCCACGGGGATGGGTCCCTAAAATATGTGTCTGGCCCAGCAGCTTCCATTTCTCACGGGTTGGTGGCGTAACCTCGTGTCACCACTACTGGCAGTACACAGTGGCCTGGGCTTCCTTCCTGGGGACACCTGACGTGGCCTATGGCAGGGGTAGAGGAAACCGCGCAGCTTGTAGGGAGAGAGTGGGGGCGGTCTGGTGGGTCTGGGGATCGCTCTGGGTGCCAGGCTCTCCCTGAGCCTCAGTTCACGCAGTGGGGGTTCAGCTGGCAGGAGCACAGCCGCTGCAGCCTGCCGGCTGTCCCGTTCAAACGGCCCCACCGCCGGGCACAGCAACTGCCCCTTGCAAGGGAGCCTCAGCTGGTGTTACTCGGCAAGCAGTAACTCAAAACATTCACAAAGCCCCACGGCAGCGAGATACCCTGTTCCAGCTGTCCACAGTTGGATATGTGACACGGGAACACCATACACACATGCTAACCTCAGGTAACATCGTTCCTCACCCTGTTCTGAACGCAAGACAATACACAATTTAAACGGGCTTCCTCCTTCTTACAGATTTTTTTTATGCCGTTTATGGGTAGTTTGGGAACTGAAATAGTGTTTCGTTTGTGAAAAAGAGCCTGACATACTCAGCCATCTTTTCCAGAGAGCATAAGCCAGCGCGGGGGATGGAGCAGCCGCCCGCAATGCCCCGTTTACACCGAGCCCAGCAGCGTCAGGCCGCGAGTCCCCGGGCCCAGCGGAAACTCAGGGTTTTGAAGCAAGCAGGGCTGCGGGGCGCTCAGAAGGGCAGCGAGCGTCTTATCTAAATACATGGTTGGTGTAATTTTCTCCCCAGATCGCTGCTGTTCCGGGGAACGAGCTGACACCGAGACGGAGCTGCGACAGGCCGCGCTGGCAGGTGCCGTATCTGTTGTCAACAATCGGTCGTGCAGGCGCCGGGCCGTCGGGCCCGGGGAGGGGGAGCCCCACGGGCTTCGGTGAGTAGGGGGGCCCGGCCTCCGTTCCTCCCGCGGCAGGGCGGGCCGTGAGCTGTCCGCCGAGCGGTGCTGCTCCGGAGCGGCCTGGACAGCTCCAGCCCTCCCCCCGGGCACGGCCCCCGCCGCCACGCGCGCCGCCTTACCTGGCACCGCCGCTGCCCGCACGTCCATGCTGCCGGGCGGCCGCTGCCGGGGAACCCGACCCGACCCGGCCGCCGTGAAGCCGGCCCGCCGCCGGCTGCACAAAGGGAGCCGCCGTCAGGAACGCCGCCACCGCGTCGCCGTGTTTCCGCACGGGCGGGTGGGGCGGTGCGCTGCCCACGGCGGGAGGGGCCGCTGCGCTTCTGCCCTGCTTCCGCCCCGCCGCCGCTTGTGAGGGAGGGCGCCGGAAGCCGCGCGCCGCCCGGAAGTGGCTCCCCCGCAGCGGCCGCCCCGCAGCCATGGCGCCGGCGTCGCGTTCCCGCAGCCCGCCGGCCGCCAGTCCCGAGCGCCGCGGCCGCAGGTCGCGCTCCCGGTCCCGCTCCCGGTCCCGCTCCCGCGAACACAACGGCCTGAAGCGCCCGAGCCACCGGCGGAGCCGCAGCTGGTCCCGGTCCCGCGAGCGCACGCCCGGCGGGCCGCGCTCCGCCGCGCACCATGGGCACCACGGACATCACCACGGAAAGGCCTGGCCCGAGTACTACGAGAAGGAGAAGGAGGAGATTCTGCGGCAGAGGTGAGCGTCGGCGCCGGGCAGGGCTTTCCGCACGGCCTGTCGTGCCGCTTGTTCCCCCTCTCTCGGAGGAACCGGTTTCCCGGGGAAGGTAGGGTCGGCGGCTCCGGGGGAGGGCGGGCTGGGACTGTTCTGTAGGGCCCTTTTGCGGCCTGCAGTGCGGGGGTTTGCTTCCGGCCACTGTCGTTCTTTCTTCTCTTCACTGGGTAAAAAACTGGCTGGATGGCCGGGCCCAGCGAGTTGTGGTAAATGGGGTCAAATCCAGTTGGCGGCTGGTCACCAGTGATGTCCCCCAGGGCTCAGTTTTGGGGTGGGTTTTCGACATCTTTATGAATTATCTGGATGTGAGGATTGAGTGCACCCTCAGTAAGTTTGTAGGTGACACAAGATTGGGTGGGAATGTTGATCTGCTTGAGGGTAGGAAGGCTCTGCAGAGGGATCTGGACAGGCTGGATCGATGGGCCAATGCCAGTTGTAAGAGGTTCAATAAAGCCAAGTGCCAGGTCCTGCATTTTGGTCACAACAACCGCATGCAACGCTACAGGCTTGGGGCAGAGTGACTGGAAAGCTGCCTGGCAGAAAAGGACCTGGAGGTGCTGATTGACAGCCAGCTTAACATGAGCCAGCAGTGTGCCCAGGCGGCCAAGAAGGTCAATGGCATCCTGGCCTGCATCAGGAATAGCGTGGCCAGCAGGAGTAGAGAGGTGATTGTGCCCCTGTACTCAGCACTGGTGAGGCCACACCTTGAGTACTGTGTGCACTTCTGGGCCCCTCGCTATGAGAAGGATATTGAGGTGCTGGAGCGTGTCCAGAGAAGAGCCACCAAGCTGATGAAGGGTCTAGAGAACAAGTCATACAAAGAGCAGCTGAGGGGACTAGGGATGTTTAGTTTGGAGAAGAGGAGGCTGAGGTGAGACCTCATCGCCTACAACTACCTGAAAGGAGGTTGTAGGGAGGTGGGTGTTGGCCTCTTCTCCCAAGTAAATAATGACAAGACTAGAGGAAATGGCCTGAAGTTGCAGCAAGGGAGGTTTAGATTGGGTATTAGGAAGAATTTCTATACTGAAAGAGTGGTCAGGCACTGGAACAGCCTGCCCAGGGAGGTGGTTGAGTCACCATCCTTGGAGGTATTCAAGAAATGTGTAGATGTGGCACTTCAGGGCATGCTCTAGTGGCCGAAGCTGGGGGGGGGGCGTGTTTTGTGGGGGTTTTTTAGTGGAGTCTCTGTGATTGGTTGGGTTTGGTTTGGGTTTGGGTTTTTGTGTGTGTGTATGTGCTGATGGTTGGACTCTGTGATCTCAGATGTCCTTTCCGACCATGATGAGACTGTGATTCTCCTGGCTGTGGCTGGTTTAGGTGGTTAGAAACAGTGACAGGTATTGGGCTTACATTGTTGGTGTGCTGGGTGTAGCACACAGAGCTTCAATGAAGTGTTCTTATTACAGGAGGCTCAATGAGAGGGAGAGGATTGGAGAACTGGGAGCACCTGAAGTCTGGGGACTGTCACCAAAGGTTCCTGACCCCGAGTAAGGCACATTCTTTCTTTCCTTCCAGTCTTTGTTATATTGGTTCTACATCATTTTAATTTAGATAATCATCTTGTCCCTGTGCTAGTCCCTTTGCTACAATTCACGTTGTGTCAGTTCATCTCTCAATCAACGTAATGAGATTATTACTTTTTCCCAAATAATTCCAACATACCAGTGATGCAGGATATGATTTATTGTAGGTGCCCTTCGTGTTGTGGTTCTGCAAGCAGTTCCCATGCTGCAAATTAGCTGTGTAATAGTTTATTGCAATAATTGATTGCAAATCTGCACACATGCATTAGCTCATACGTGTGCCTTCGGTCTTGTAACTACAAAGCAGATTTTAAATAGCAAACTTTTATTTTTATTCAGTTCTGATGAGCATACACCAGTAGAAGACGAAGAGGCAAAATCTAAGAGTAGTTCTTCGGATTCCAGCTCAGAAGGTATTTTGTTTTGCTTATACAGCTTGTTTCAGAAGTGGGAAGCTACTGAAGTTTAGAATCTGCTGCTGTTGCCTGCAAGAAGATCACTGACTCTGATAGGTGGAAGAACCTGTGGTGGGCTAAAGTTTAAGGGAAAGGACTGCTTTGGGAAGGTCAGGAAATACATATGGAGCTAGCAGGTATCTGTCCGTTCTCTAACGTTACCTTTTAAAAACATTATAGAGGAAAAAAAGAAGAAGAAGAAGAAAAGAAAGAAGAAAAGGCGGAAGGCATCCAAAAGAAAGCGCAGAAAACATTCTGAGGACAGCGACAGTGAGTCGGAGTCTGAGCAGAACTCCAGTGGTAAGAGAAGGGGGTTTTGGCTGATGTGTGTGGTTCAGAGCTCTGCTTCTGCCCCTCTGGACACAAAGGGGCCCTTCTGGCACTTGTTGCATACCTGCAGTGTTGGGAGTTACAAAGCTGCAGCATCAATCTGTTCGTCTTTTCTGTCAGCAGCTTGCTGGGTTTGCAGTGCCTTTTCCTGGAGTGCTTGCAGGCAGGCCTCAGGAAACAGGATTGCTGAACTTAGCATCCACGGGGCATCTCATGCCAGAACTACGTTCAGTCTGTTCTCACAGGGAACAGCACTGCAGGTAGCTTTCTTCTGTGGCTTCCTCAGTGTTCTTTGGTAGCTAAACTAGTCACCTCTGAGCAGCTGTGTTCTAAGGCATGCTGGTGGAGGCAGTGAGTTATTCACCGTGCAGTAAACTACTTAGAGCTAATACCTTTTTTTTGTAATATACATACCTTTTTTTTTTTTTTTTCAGATGAAGATAAGAAGAAAAGCAAGAAGAAGAAAAAGAAGAACAGAAGGTAAGTTTCCAGGTTGTTGTTTGTAATTCGACTTGCTTTCCACTAGAGGGCAGCACCACTTTCTTAGCAGGGAGTGAGGAAGCCTGAGCACTCATCATTAGGGCTGTAAATGCTGTTGAATAATCTTAATGTTATGAATTTTCTGTAAATCTACACAACCATGCAGAATAGAGGGCTCGATGAAAAAGTAGGGAGGCACTTTGTAACGCTATAGGAAAAGCATAACAGCTAATGTGTTGTCTTTGTTTTGCTGCAAGACATTTTCTGTGACACAACAACCTGCATGCAGCCAGCCAGCCTTCTCTTAGCGAAAAGTTGCCTTGAGAAACTAACGACTTGAGTATGATTCCAAGCACTTTCTTTCATCTTAAATTTTGACAAATTTAAAGCATGTCTGTCTTTGACTTTATCATAGGAAGAAGTATAAGAAAAAGAAAAATAAGAAGAGCAGGAAGGAATCCAGTGATTCAAGTAGTGAAGATTCTGATGACGAAACCTTTCAAGGGGAAGATCTCTGGATTGAGAGATCGAGTAGGTTCATCTGACTTTATACTTGGATTGAAATTTTTTTTGTGTCCTTTTTGTGGATTGTTAAGTGTTGCTGACCTGTGTAGCTCTTCTGATAACAAAGAACAATGGTCACAATATTAATCTTCCTCCTTATTCGACCGTTGCAGAAAATACAGAAGCTGATAGCTTGATTGGCCCAGAAGCTCCCAAAACGCATGCTTCTCAGGATGACAGGCCCTTGAAGTGAGTAGCTCTAACAGTACTTTGATCAAATCAAGTAAATCAACATGGAAGGACCTTCATTACTGTTTAATCAGATTAGATTCAACTGGTGGTTTAAGATGTTGCTACTGTTAGCCGTAAGGAAGAAGCAGGCCAGTGTGTGGGAAAGAATAAGAAAGTGCTGTAGCAAGTAGCAAACAGGCAAGCTGGGTGCTTAGCTCAGACTCTCTGTGTTTGGGACTGGTTGAAATCACTGCTTTTGTTGTGTTTTTTTTAAGCTATGGACATGCCCTCTTGCCTGGTGAAGGAGCAGCAATGGCAGAGTATGTTAAAGCAGGAAAACGAATACCCCGGAGAGGTGAAATCGGCTTGACCAGTGAAGAGATTGCATCATTTGAGAGCTCTGGTTATGTCATGAGTGGCAGCAGGTATGGTTTAGGTGATGGATGGTTCAGTGAAATTTGCCAGAGCTGCCTCCTCTGTTGGCTGGTTGGAAGACTGCTTCCAAGCTCTAGCTGAAAGCATGGAAGGTGCTCTGTGTGCTTGCAGTAATTGACACTGAACTCCCTATTGCTATAGATAGATGGTGAGCTTTTTTAAGGACATTTTCTCCTCAAGAGTAAAAATTAATTCCAGGTAATATACTTCTAATTATCTTGTATTTCAAATGAGGAGGTGCTTGTGTCAGGTGACTCAAAAGTGGTGTGTTTGGACAGCAGTGTGATGTGCTAGTTCTCCAGCAGGAGACACATCTAAGTGTGAGAGGTTGGCTGCAATATTTTCTCTACAAGTCCGACAGGAATTTCACTGAAATGTTGGCAATCTAGCAGCTGACACCCTGGGGCAGATGGGGCTTCTGGTTCCCTGCCTGAGAGCAAGACACTGCCAGAAGGTAGTTTCTGGCTGCGCCATGCTCCTTCCTGGGAAGGTCTGTGTGCAGTTTGGATTCTCTAGCGTAGGTATGTTTATAAGCCCCTCAAAACATTCAGGCCAGTTGATGGGTGGAAGCCGTGGCAGGGCATTGCATCCCTCAGCCTGTGCTGATGTTCCCTGTTCCCCTCGGCAGACACCGCCGGATGGAGGCTGTGCGGCTGCGGAAGGAGAACCAGATCTACAGCGCGGATGAGAAGAGAGCCCTGGCGTCCTTCAACCAGGAGGAGAGGAGGAAAAGAGAGAATAAGATCCTTGCAAGCTTCCGAGAGATGGTCTACAGAAAGACAAAGGGCAAAGAGGAAAAATAAGTCTTCATTTGAGCTGCACACCATAAATTCTACCAAGCAGCAGCTAACCTGTTCCAGTCACGGTTTGAAAAAATCTGCACGTGCTGCAGTGCCTTTCACCCAACAGGGCCAAGCCTCAGGAGTGGATTACTTGTGTCAAGGAAACAGTTATTGGTGTCAGATTTTCATGGATGATTTGTTGAGCATCTACAAGGTATCCCTGTAAAGTGAAAGGCTACAAGGCAGGAACAGGCAGGGGAGATGAGAGCTGCCAGTGTTCTGTGCTTGCTTTGAATCAGACAAGCAGGAGGATTCCATAGGAGGGCTTTGTTACCTGATGCTGATAAGTGCAGTTTTCCATTTATTTTGCCTAATGAGAGTAGACTGGCCATCAAAAGCAAGCTACTAGTAACAGCAGCAAAAATGAAGGCACTTCTAAGTTCCTGTTTAAGATCTAAGACTGTTCACGTACGTATTTTTTTCGTAAGTCTTTTAGATTTATTTTTTTTCTCAGAACAGTTGAGTTTGGTTTGTGGTTCAAACTAGACTTGTATATAGAAATTATTTTGTAATTTAATGCAGTTGAGCTTCAGTTCCTTTAAAGCAGGCAGATGGCAATTGGGGTCTAAGTATAGTGATAGTAGGGTCTGATCTCCAGTCCACCACAGCCTGTGGTGAAGAACTGAGTTGCTTGCTTCTTTTTCCCCTATGTTATACATAGGTGTCAGAGCAGTGGGGTGCACTGCTTGGAACCCCTGGATGTACACAGGTGGTGATGAGGATGTGTCTTTCCATTTATTTGATTTTCTTTTTTGGTCTATGGAAGTGTTCTAGATTAAAACTTAATTTTAACTCCTGTGGTATTTTAATTTGGTCTGTTTCAGCAGTATTACTTGGCTGTCTTTAAACTCTGTCCTCAGAGGCCTGCTCCAGGTACTGCTTCTGTGGTGGTTGTAATTCGACTGCCTCTTTCCAAACATACCCTCCTTAGCCTTCTTTTTCTTAAATGCTTTTAAAAACAAAGCATTTCCTAGAAGGACTTTTTGTTTCTCTGAATCTCTGTGTTGTAGTTTTGGCAGCAGAGATGTCTTGTATATTTGTATAAAGAAAATAAAAATCCTGTAACATTTGTCCTGGAGTTCTGCAGACCTGGTGTTTGCAAACAGCAAGTCCAGCCCAGCTGCCTCTTCCCATTTACACTCCAGAACCTGGTTCCCTCCTGCTGTACCCACCCATACCTGCAAGGGACCTTCGTGTGAAACCAGCTGCCAAGTCAGGCTGTAGTTGATTTTACACAGATTGAACACTTATAATGTA
The DNA here is from genome assembly GCA_020745705.1 of Hemiprocne comata. Lineage (NCBI taxonomy): Eukaryota > Metazoa > Chordata > Aves > Apodiformes > Apodidae > Hemiprocne > Hemiprocne comata. The sequence goes on along the minus strand of CM036597.1, from coordinate 9,453,935 downwards.
TCCACAAAGTAGAAATGCTAATCAGGAAGAGCCATTCTTTCTTCATCACATCTATTTGATTCTTCACAATGCATTGGTGATGGTGCATTGGAGCTGTTCATTGGAAAGTAGGTCTTTCCATGAGGATTATTTTATTTTCAATGATGTCCTTAAGCCACTTCTCATTAAACTGACACTGTTCTGGCCTGGAGAATGGAATAAAAAGAGGGTGAATGGTAAGAATAATATTGAATCCAAGTTTGTCCAGCTGGCCCTTCTTCACAAGGCAAGCCTGTCTGCTGAAAAAAAGACCACCTTCTAGACCTGTGTAAACCTGGGACAAATCCATTATGGACTAAGCAGATGCTCGTGGGGTGGTTGTCCATGTGTGTGGTGGAGTGAAGCTAATGGTAAGCAGGGTTGTTTGGTTTTGCGTAGTGAGATTTTTGACAGCTTCCTCCACCTCTCTGCTATTATTGCAAACTTATTTACATCAAGCTTTCAGGTTTTTTTTGGCATGGAAGAGCTTGCTAGAAGTTCCCAGGCTATGTTAATGATGGAAGAGTAATTACATTTACCTGTGAATCAGCCTGCTGGACTCCAGAGTGAAGAATACCTCCACAGGCAAGGTCTGCAAGAGAGGAGGGAGAGGGCAGAGTTGACACACAGGACCTCAAAAAGCAGACACTAATTAAGTGAAGGCTGCTATCTACTTCCTCAAAAATAACCTGTGTATTTGTACAACATTTCTGATATGGTGTAGAATAGTTTTGGTTTAAAGCCTCTGTGAGGCTCTCTTGCCAAGGCAAAGACTCAGATGTTACAATTTTAAGCTTGTGCTAGGATATAGGATTTCTGACCAGTGCCTATGAGCTGTTGTGCTGGTTTGGGCTGGGGTAGAGTTAATTTTCTTCACAGTAGCTGCTATGGGGCTGTGGTTTGGATTTGTGCTGAGGACTGTGTTGATAACACAGGGACGGTTTCATTATCTCTGAGCAGAGCCTGCACAGAGCTGAGGCCTCTTCTGCTCCTCACCCCACCTCCCCAGGGAGTGGGCAGGGGGTGCACAAGGAGTTTGGGGGGTGACACAGCCAGGCCAGCTGACCCCAACTGACCAAAGGGATATCCCAGAGCATATGACATGCTCAGCAATAAAACTATGGTAGAGGTCAGCAGGGGAGGCACTGCAGGGCATTGGTTGCTTTGTGGTGATTTTCATTTGCACTACTTGTCTGTTTTAGTTTTTATTTCTCTCTCTGCTGCTTATTTTTTCCTCTACTTTACACTTCCAGTTCTCTCCCCCATCCCGCTGAGGTGGGGGCAGTGGCCAGCTGTGTGGTGCTCAGTTGCCAGCTGGGGTTAAACCACAACATCTGTGCACTGCTCATGGGGATCCACAGCCAGGAAGTAGAAAGGCTAAGGTGACTAAGCATAGATTCTGGACATAAAAAGTCTATTCAGTGCAATTTGTTAATTTTTTTCTCTCTTGAGCTGCAAATACTATTGTACAGGTGACAAACTTCAGGCTGATCTGGCAAGGGGTTCTGAGACAGCAGGAAGAGCAGCAGGCCCATCTCTGTCTCTGACCTCTCATTCTGTAACTCTCCTCCCCTCAGCCCTGCTTACAGCTGGCCAGAGCAGTTGCTATTGCTTGGACAGAGAAGATGGTATGAGCAGAAAAGCAGATGTGGGATCCTGCCAGATTCTCTGTAAAGTTTCCGCCAGTCTTGACAATTTTGGAACTAAACCAGCCTCTGGCTCTGTGCTCTACCCTCCTCAGAACCTGACTGCCAGCTTCACCACATTTTAAATTTCCCGCCATTGCTCTGGTGATGCCCAGGCCTCATCAGCATCTCTCCTGAGAGTTTCCCACTCCTGGCTGGTCTCTCTGCTGCCCTGGCATTTCCCTGGCTCAGGAGCCCCCCTGTGTCCCCCTTAAAGGACTGGTGCATGCTATTTCTGAGTACTTACAGCAGGTTTAATTTTGGAGATCTCTATAACAAAGTAGATGCTTGCTGTTGCCCGTGGGATGGGTTTTCTGCGTGTTGGCATGCTCCAGCAAACTCTGTAGTGGTACCTTGTGCTGTCCTTCATTTCTTCTTCCTGGAGAAATTCTGTCCAGTGAAGCCAGCTCTCATGAACCTCCCAGGTCTGCAAAACAAACACACAGCACTAAGATGCCCTCTCTCTAGCAGAGGTGGCTTGAGGGAGGTGCTAAAAAGGAACTGAGGTGCTGGTTTGCTTTAATTTTTCACACTTCTCAACGGTGAGGTGTGACCTTACTGAGTGGGTGGAATTGTCACTCACAGAAATGAGTTCTTCAATCTGCTGCTGTCCTCTCTCCACTGTGAAGTTGTTGCCTGTGACCCACTCGATGTTTTTCATTTGGTTTCTAAAATAGATAAAATGCTGATAAATCCTTCAGAGAAGACCCTGAGACATGCAAATAGAGTAGGCACCCTACCTTTCTGTTTTTCCTCCAGCTCTGGAAGATGTTCCTCTGTACTGCTGCTCCACTTTTCCATTAGAATCTGAGGTTTTCCTCACTGGCAGCATTTTCCACTCACTTGTCTGTTGTCTTCACCTTTAGAAAGAGAAACACATAGAGAGAGAGAGTTGGTCTTCAGAGCTGTGGGACACATCTGAAAAACTGATCTGGAGGGGGGTTCTGAGACAGCAGGAAGAGCAACAAGCCCATGTCCCTATCTGAGCCCTCGTTCCCTAACTCCCCTCCCCTCAGCCCTCCTTAACTGCCCAGAGCAGTTGCTGTTGCTTCCAAATTCTCCTGGCCAGGCGAGTAGCAGCCCAGAGGAGTCTGGTTCCAGACAGGGGTGGCCGGTGCCCAGGGAGCTGCGCTGCGGCTCTGGCAGTGTCACTGGTCTCGCCTTCTTTCTAGCTGAGACAGAGTGGCTCCCCCAGGCGCTGCACCGCCCAATCCCAGGAGTGTTTGATCGGTGTTGCCATGGCACAGCAGCACCGGCCTCCTGGATCCCCAGGGGGGGCCTTTTGGACTGAGGACTTGGGGAAATTGCTCCCCAGCAGCCGTCATATCCCGGAAGGGGAAGGCAGTAGGAGTACAAAAGATGTGGGATCCTGCCAGATCCTGTTTGACGTGTTTCTGCCAGTCTGCAGCCCCCGGCTCTGCCCAACAGGCTCAGTCCAGCCCTGCACAGAGATCCTGGGAGCCCTCCAGAGGGAAAGGGCCACGGGTGCTACCTGGGGGAGACAAGGGATATTTTAGCAGAATGCAGCCTCTGGTGTGACAAGGGGCTGTTACAAAGATTCAGCTACTAGAGGAAGAGCAAAGTGTAGGTCTGTTATGATAAAAGTGCCTTTTCCTGTTCAGAGAGTCATTGTGCAGTTTTTTTAAATGCAGTCAAGCTAAACACTAAAGGTCTTTGTGACCCACTGGGGCCAGTTTGGAGCAGGTTACAGCAATGAGCATGTTAGGTGAAAACCCTTTTGGCTGTAACAGGGTTGTGGGGGTGTACTAGTCCCAGTGACTGACATGTTTTTAGTTCAGTTAAGAGTTTTGACTGCCTCTTCATGTTCTAATTCCCACTCCCAGGGTTTGCCTTTCTGAAGAGTGAGTATAATAGATGGGAAATCAGAAAATCCAAGTACCTGCTTCCTGCAATATCCTAAAGTTCCCATTCATTTTTGGAACTTGTTCCTTGACTGAGGCATTTGCAGCTCTTCAATTTTTCTTAAGGTATCTGGAGGAATTGCTGCACTACCTGCTATCCACCAGATACCTAAACATTTTACTGCCTTTCTCTAGCCTCTGACATTTTCATGGTGTAATCTCAATTTATTTAGTGCTTTCCATACTGCTGCTGCTGCTTCCCCCACCTTCTCAGAGGAAGTTCTCTCAGTTGGAATATCATCTATATGTTGGTATAACTTCACATCTCCAGGGAGGGAGACTAAAAGTTCAGCAGGTGTGGCGTAAGCAACTGTGGGTGAGAATGTTTATCCCCCACTGGGAGCTTGTTAGAGGAGTATTGTATTCCCCCCCAACTGAAAGCAAACTCCTCTTTATCCTCCTCCTTCAAGGGAACCATAGAGAACATATCTCTTACATCCATGGGTGTGCAGCTCCTTGCAAAGTAGCTGTTCTGTTTGAGATGTTTGGTCCAGCAAACAACATGGGCTCAAGATAATGCCAGCAGGCTAACCTTGAATCCCAGCTCTGGGAACACTGAAAGCTGATGCATTCCTCTCTTCTCAAGATTCTCTTTGTGGGTTTTCAGATTAATTCCCCCTTGATCTAGTTTCTGTTTCCCATTTCACGGGTCTGATGTTGTCATCTCCTCCCCAGGACTTTAGGTTTTGTTTTTCAGCTCGTGTATCATCCCAAGCCTGTTTCATGGCTACAGTTAACATTGCTCTTCATTAATGCCACCCTCTTAGGGAATCGTTTAGCAGCATTATTCCCCCGGGTTTTTTATATTCAGTATCTCATTTAAATTCATCCCATTTCGCAAGTAGAAGGGGTTTAAGAATTGCCAGGGCTCCTCTAATCAGTGGTTGTAACATTGTGGAATTTACAGTAGCAGGTGGTGGGACATCATGGGGTCCTCCTTGGTGCAGGGCTTGTGTGGAAGTGGTTTTTGTGAGGGCTGCAGAGAGCTCACTTAGAGACTTACAGGGATTACAGAGCGTTCTCCTCATTCCATGGTACCTATTCCTCCAGCCCAATGGGCTACTTGGCTGGTGATGGAATGGGGTGTATTGGTCAGGTCGAGTCCTAAATTGAAGAAAACTCCCCCTTGCTTCAGCCTCACCCTGAGTTATTTGGTCTCTGCTGCTCAGACACACTCACCACAAGTACTGAAGCTCAGCAGAGGATGATATAATGCAGCCCATGGAAGTTAATGGTGGAGCAGATATCCACCTGCAGCCTGTGGGTGCAGCAGATATCCACACTGCAGAGCACGTGGGTGCCTGAAGAAGGCTGTGATCCTATGGGAAGCCTGTGCTGAAAAAGGCTCCTGGGAGGACTTTGGACCCATAGAAAGAGAAGCCCATACTGAATCAGTTTGCTGGCAGGACTTGGGGCCCAGCAGGACCTATGCTGTTACAAAGATTCAGCTACTAGAGGAAGAGCAGTCTATTCCTGAAGGACTATTAGCCCAAGGAAGGGACCCATGCTGGAGTAGTGGATGACTGTCCCTTGGTAGGGACCCCATGCTGGAGCAGGGGAAGAGTGTGAGGAGGAAGGAGTAGCAGAGATGTGTGATGAACTGACCACAACCCCCATTCCCCATCCCCCTGCACCACTGCAGAGGGAGGAGGTAGAGAAATCGTGAGTGAAGTTGAGCCCAGGAAGAAGGGACAGCTGGGCAGAGGTGGTTTAAGAATTTATTTTATTCTCATTACCCTACTCTGATTAGATTGGTAACTAATTTCAAATAATTTCTCCAAGTTGAGGCCGTTTTGCCCGTGATGGCAGTTGCTGAATGATCTGTCCCTGTCCTTATCCTGACCCGCAAGATATTTGTTATATTTTTTTCCCCTGTCCCACTGAGGAGGGGAGTGAAAAGAGCAGCTGTGGTGGGCACCTGGTGTCAGACCATCACAGCAACACAGACACACAGGTTGAATACGTAGATATCTTTATTAAAGAGTTAAATCATTTTATATAGGTTTCTTCAAAGTGCTGCCACCTTAGTCGATGTTCTCCAGACCCTGAAAAAGAAAAAGTAACAGCTGTATCTGCACCATTCTTGCTTCTAACTCACAAGAAGCCATAGCTGAAAATGCAGGTTTTCAAACTATGCTTCTTAAGTACCCAAATCCCAGTCAGAAAAAAAGAAAAAGAGGCCAACTGCAGAGCAAGCTCCGACAGCCCCCAGGGCCACCCATGCCCACCACAGAGGCTGTGGGACCCCCAGCCCACAGTTCGGGGATGGGGGGGGCAGCCCCTGGCTGCCGGTTCCCGCCCAACGCCCCGAGCACTTGCCTTGGACACGTAGTATTTGTTGACACCCGAGAGCCGCCTGTCTCTCTCCATCAGAGTCCACTGGTAGGGGTAGCGGGCGACCCGCTTCTCCTGCGGGCATTCACAGTGCTGCCTGGGACAGCCCCCGAGGAAGGGGCTCCCCGGGGGAATCTCAGGGGTCCTGAGAGAAGGAGGGGCGCGGAGGAATGGGCGCCCAGGGAGGGAAGGGGTCCCAGGGGGAAAAGAGGCCCGGGGGGGATGGAATCCCAGGTGAGGGGGGATCTAAAGGGGAAGGGAGACTGGGCAGACAGGATCGCAAAGGAAAGAAGGGGGCTGGGGGAAGAAGAGCCCCGTGGGGAAGCGCAGCCCCGGGATGCCGGGCGGGGGGCGGGGCCCATAGGGCCCGGTGGCCCCGCCCCGCGCTGACCTTGCCGCCGTTGCACCAGCGGTGCATGAAGATGGTGGAGAGGCCGGGGATGCTGAGGCAGACGCCCATGATGGCCATGCCGGGCAGGATCTCGTACCACATCCCGGCGGTACTCCGCGGCCCGTTCAGCCGCTCCGGTATCCCTGCGGTCACTCCCGGCCTGCCCCACGCACCTTCCCGGCCTGCCCCGCGCCGCCGCCGGGGCCCGGTGCATGCCGGGAGCTGTAGGCTGGCCGGGCCCGGTGCATGCCGGGAGCTGTAGGCTGGCCGGGCCCGGTGCATGCCGGGAGCTGTAGGCTGGCCGGGCCCGGTGCATGCCGGGAGCTGTAGTCCGGCCGGGCCGGAGCAGGGAGGCCTCGGCCGAGGGCGCGGCTCGTGGCCCTGGAAGGCGCAGTCGCGCGAGAGGCGCGGCGGCCAATGGGCGCGCGGGGGCGCGCGGCGCTGTCCCGCGGCCCGGGATGAAGGAGGACAAGGAAAACGCCAGGCCCAAGGAGCGGCGCGGGCCCGCCGCGGGGCCGGGGGCCCTGCTGGGGACGGGGACCGGGGCTGCCGCCAGCACCGATGGTAGGGCTGGCGCCGCCGAGCTCGACCGCCTTGAGCGGCCCAAGGACAAGAAGGAGACGCTCAGCAAGGTGAGGCCTGCGCCATCCCTCCCGCCCCCGGTAACGGGCCTCGCACGGCGGCAGTGGGGAGGGGGGGAGAGCCGGGGTCGCCCAGGGAAGCGAGGGGTGGTGGGGGCAGTGCCTGGCGCCCCGGCGCTTGCGGCCGCCCTAACGCAGTCGCTTGCCGCAGGTGGTGATCCGGCGGCTGCCGCCCAGCCTGACGAAGGAGCAGCTGGAGGAGCACCTCCAGCCCCTGCCCGAGCACGACTACTTCGAATTCTTCGCCAACGACTCCAGGTAGGGCCGCCGGTCCCCCCTGCTGCCGCAGCCGGGCTCCGAGAGGCGCCGCCGCCCAGTCAGCCATGCTCTGGTCTTGTCTCTCTACAGCCTGTACCCTCACATGTTCTCCAGAGCCTACATCAACTTTAAAAACCAGGAAGACATAGTCCTCTTCAGGGACCGCTTTGACGGCTATGTGTTTGTCGATCACAAAGGCAAGTGAAGGCGCTCGCTGCCTGTTTGCATCTCTCCCGGTGTGCGCGGTGGGCTGGACGAATTTTGGAGGGGTGGGTGTGAGCGGCCAGCGTGCCACTGCTGATCTGGTTTCAGTGCCTCAGATGAACGTCATGCGGTGTTTCAAAGAGCAAAGAAAATGATGCTTTGTAGAAACTAATCTAAATTGATTTTGTATATTTTTACGTAGACTTTGTACATGGTGTGTAAAACCCAGTGAAGTGCATGTCAAGGTAGCAGTGGTATCAATATAAAACCAGTTGCTGAGGTTAATACTTTCATTGTCATGCCTGAGTATAAAGACTGAAAAGTGAAAGTGGGTAGTTGGTGTTGCTGTCCAAACCAAATGAAGCTGAGGTTAATGTTGCCACCCTCTGCTACTCCCCTCACCTGTTCTGTTCACTTCTAACACCGTGACTTTTATTTTATTGGTCAGTCTTCAGATTATTACTTGTACCAATTTGCAACTGAGTGAGACATCTTGACTTAGTAAAACAAACAGTTTGTTCCTTGCAGTCTTAAGTCATGAAAGTGACTGCTCTCTGAAGACATTAATATGTAGGAAACTAATACTTTAATTTGTTGGTTAAACATCCAAACATTTAGTTGCCACTTACCTTTTTTCTAAATACACATGGAGTATTTAGTACATCTCATGTTTTTAAATTTTGTATTTCAAAACTGCTTGCGTTGGGTAGCACTAGAAGTTGTTAGTTTCTCATCAATAGACCTTACATTTACATATTTAGCAAAAGCTTTAATGAGAGTCTTCCTGTTGGTTTCAGTAGGCTCCAGGGAGACTATAGCAGCCTTTCAATACCTGAAGGGGATACAGGAAAGCTGGAGAGGGATTTTTTACAAGGGCCTGAAGTGATGGGACAAAGGGGAACATTTTCAAGCTGAAAAAGGGGAGATTTCTATTACATATTAGGAAGAAATTCTTTCCTGTGAGGGTGGTGAGACACTGGAACAGGCTGCCCAGAGAATTTATGGATGCTCAATGCAAGGTTGGATGGGGATTGGAGCAACCTGATCTACTGGGAGGTGTCCCTGCCCATGGCAAGTGGGGTTGGAACTAGATGATCTTTAAGGTCCCGTCCAACCCAAACCAGTCTCTGATTTCACCTTGAACTTAGTTTCAAGTCCATGTGTTTTACATTTCATCCATCCAGGTGTTTTATGTGACACAAAGCTCTGCCCACAAGATTCTCCCTTATTTAGGAGGTTGCATGACAAGGTTGTAAGAACACCTGGATCTTTTAACTAAGCTGGTTTCAGTGTGGCAGCACACTGTGTTTGCCATCCCTGACAGCAATAGGTGATTTATGCAGCTGTAAATGTAGCATTCTTGTCAGAAGAGATAACTGTAGAGCCTGCCTGTAATGTGTTGCATTCTGTTGCATTTTGCCAAAAATTGAGATTTACCTCCATTGCATTAGCTGAAAATGTTCTCTTCTGCTTGCACAAAGAATGCACAGTCTGTAGGATGAGGGTCTGTTGGGGTGTGCTGTATCTGAGGTAGCTGAGCTGACACTTGGGGGCAGTCCTAATTCTAGGGTTGCCTTCTTGTAAGTGTGAATTTGCTGTTTTGTTAACATAGTGAAAGTGTTTAGATCATGAATTCTGCTGTCTCTGAAATATTTTCTTAATAAATGGCTTTCAAAATATTATTGTATTTTTATGCTGTCCATGTAGGCTCTTCTGGTATTCCACACTGCTTCTGAGGCTTATCTTCCTGCTTTAGACATAGACATCCCTATTTTAATGTGTTTTCCCCTCTCCTCATAACAGGTCAGGAATATGCTGCCATAGTTGAGTTTGCACCTTTCCAAAAAGCTGCAAAAAAGAAGAGTAAGAAAAAGGATGCCAAAACTGGAACCATCGAAGATGGTATAACAGCTGGCTTGTTTGGTTTGCACACCTAGACTTGAAAGTCCTAGAAGTAATTTGAATATAATGTTTTTACTGTGACACTGTAGTTTATCAATAGAATGTTTGCTTAATTATATATGAAGCTTATTAGCACTGCTTTGTCAGCTGCAAATCTATTAAATATGATTGTCCTGGGCACACAAACTGCAGCAGCTCATCTGAGAGCTGCCAAGTTATGAAAAGGAGACACATAAACTGCACAGCTTATGCAAATCTCACCCAGACTTCCAATGCAAATTCTTTTCATGCTACAATAGATCTTTTTTTCCCTTTCTCTTTTTTTTCCCCTTTTCCCCTCCCTCCCTTGTAGACCCAGAGTACAAGAAGTTTTTGGAAAGTTACAGTGCAGATGATGAAAAGTTAACCTCCACTCCCGAAACGTTGTTGGAGGAAATCGAGGCAAGAAACAAAGAGCTAATAGGTATGGAAATCTGTGTACTCTAGTTACATTTTCCTGGAGCAAAAATAGATGTATGTGGTGTAATTTGAAGCTGTGATTTCTCAACCTTCAGGAGACTGAATTCTTTTGTGTGCTTGCGTGGTATTTGTTAAACCTTTAGGCTAAAATTATTCACTGTATTTTATTTTGCTTCCATGCTCTAAATTCTTTAGGTCTAAGTTTTGTATGGTAACCTTCCTGCCTGTTTTAAACTGCTAGTCAGATGTTTGTTAGCTAGACTAGGCCATGGAGTGGCTGCATTTCAGTGAGATGCAGTGATGTTTAAGGCAGAATGCTGTGAGCAGTGATGGTCTGTGCAGGCACAAGTTGAGAGAGATTGTGTTTGGGTGAAATACCACAAAAATGCTCTTTATCACAGAATGCTCTTTTTAAGCATGTTACAGGAGTCTTTTTCAAAGCAAGAGAATCTGGGAGAAGCCTAGACTGAATATCCTTCTGCAGATGGGTGTGCTGGATATCATATTAGTGTCCTAAAGAAGTTCATGGAATCCCAGTAGTTGCCACTGTTTGGGGATAGCAGAGAGCAGGATACTTGTTTCACCCTTGTATTGCTGTGTGTGAGAGGAGAGAGGCTGGGTGGCCCCTAAGGGTGCTCCATTTCATGTAGGGTTTTGTTGTAGGTGTTTCAGGGTTGGGTAAGGCACATTGTTTACATTTGTTTTATATGTTTTCTAGCTAAAAAGACTACTCCTTTATTGAACTTCTTGAAAAATAAACAGGTAAGACTTATCTCCAGAATCCTCTTGTTGCTTGCAAGTACAGTTTGCCCATTTGTAGTATGGGTGTGTATGTTGCAGTGTGTACACTGATATGTTTCTGCCCTTCCTTTTGAAGAAGGTGCTTTAGACCCAACTGACTTGTGAACATTGTGGTCACATATTTTAAGCAACAAGAACTCTGGCAGTTGTAGAACTGGTGGTGCCTTGTGTGCGTTCTGGTCACAGCTGAGCATCTCTTGTGGCACTGCCAAACCAGATTCCATGGCAGTGCTTTCCTTTTTAATGAGTTTATGACTGAGGTCCTTGTAGATGATCTTTCTCCTAGCACGTAAAACCATTTTGTCTTTTAGCAATGGAGGAAATCACAGGTGGGGCAGATGAATTGAAATTAAAATCATAAAGGCTGAGGCTAGTGTTGTGTTTGGGTTCTTTCAGACAGATTCAGTACAAATCAAGGTTTATGAGCAAGGGAAGAAAAAATGCTGCTGTAACGTGTTCAGGTTCACAACAGAACAACAGAGACAACAGCTTTTATTTTATAATAGCAACAGTTTTGAGGTCAGTTATGTGGTGATTAAATACTTGATCAGTTCATGGCAGGGTATCGTTTTAGGCTTAAGGGCGTGTTTTCTAGTGTGGAAATACACTATTTCTCTTTGCTTTTACACACACAGAGGCTGAGAGAAGAAAAAAGAGAGGAGAGGAGGAGGAGAGAATTGGAAAGAAAAAGACAAAGAGAAGAAGAAAGAAGAAAATGGAAAGAGGAGGAGAGAAGGAAGAGAAAAGAAGCAGAAAAACTGAAGAAAGTAGAGAGATGCCCAGAAAAAGAAAGAGACCGATCAAAAGAAGAACCAAAGATTAAGGTCTAGAACAGTTCTTTATTATAAACTGTTACACTCCCTTTCCCCTATTATTTGTATATCAGTCTCTCAAAATGTGCTTTGAGTATTGTGTGAAGAATCACATGAGTTTGGTGTCAGTAAATTGCCACTTTTTTGTAATATTCAATATTAGGCGTTGTAAAGGTTTCCATGCTGTAATGCATCATAGCAATATTTAAAGCTTTTGTCATGTGACTGTTGTACATGCTGTGGTAAACAGAATTGTGAATTCACGATGGAATGGAGACTATTTTTAAGCTGTTTTAGGAGAAAAATCCTAGTCTGCTGTGTGAATTATGCTTACTCATACACTCCAGCTTTTAGAAATATTATGATTTGCAGTAATACTATTTTAAAGTTTCTTACTGGACTATGGCTCCTTTGATGCAATTTCGGTGTTGTGCCAGACAATATGTGTTAGAGTGAGCTTTTTAGTTGAGACTTCTGTTTTCTTTGTAGCTACTTAAGAAGCCTGAAAAAGATGAAAAAGACTTGGAGAAAAAAGAAAAATCCAAGAAACTGGAAAAAGAGGCTCTGAGGGAGGAAAAAAATGCGAGTAGTGCATCTGCCAAACGATCTGATGGGGAGACAAAAGAAGAGAAGGCAAAAAAGTATTCTAGTACTTGCTATAAATATATCTATGTATATATAACTTGTTTCCTGATCGTACTGAGGCTTAGGCTGCTCTGCCATGACCATGTTTTGAAACTCCTTTCCAATTATTTTTCTGATAGGAGGCGTGGGATGTGTTCTCTGTGGCAGCACACGTCCCTGTGGTTACAGAAACCTGTGTGAATTACCCGACAATTCTTCACTGGTCAACAAATTTTAATATTTTTGCAACTCACTGTAGGAGCTCTTCAAAGAAGCCCAGGTGTAGGTGGCCTGTAGGTGTCCTGCAGCAGGCTGCGAGCACTGTCCTTGCAATGAACTATAACCATGGCAAGAGGAGGAGGGTACTCCAGTTACTAGTCCCTTTAAGTCTTGGTAAAAGGTCAAGGTGGAAAGTGTAATTCTCAACAGCTCCATGTGTTCAAGGTTCAGTTCTGCCATGTGAGAAACAGAGATGAGACAGAGAAATTCAGGTGTTTTCCAAAGCCAGAAGAGACTCTGCCAGCTGTGTGAGCAGAAGGCAAGGAAATTCTAGTGTCATCTCTGGTTATCATGCATGACTCAGGTTATTGCAGCTTCCCAAAAGCTCCCTAGAATCTACCAGTGTGTCATCTTCGTATTGCAAATTTACACCAGTATTACATTGATCTCCCAGCTCTGTTTGATGAATCTTTTGAGCTTAATTTTCAGTTTTGTTTTCATACAGATCGGAAGATGAGTGTGTAAAGGACTACAGGGACCGAGATAGAGATTTTGAAAGAGACAGAGAATATGAGAGAGCACAGAGGGAAAAACTGAGGCGCCAAGAAGAGGAGCGTCGGAGGCAGAAAGAGCGGTTTGAGAAAGAGAAGGTTTTTAGAAGAAAAGAGGAAGAGGTGAAAAAGGAGAGAGACTTGCTCAGAGAAAAGGGAAAGAAAAGTGATCTTACAGACTTTACAAGCAGCATGGACAAGTCTGAGAAAGTAACCAAAGATGATAAAAAAGAGGATACAATCAAGAGGGATCGTATCAGAAACAAGGTGCTGGATTTCTTTAAATTCATGCATTGATTCATAGGGATCAGCTTTGTGGGCTTTAGGATAAAAGCAGTTCAAGAAAAGAACCATGTGGTTTCTCTGTTGAAACTTCTCCCTGTTCTGGTAACAAACTCTGCATTGCTAGAAGTTTACCTGTTTGTTCACTAAACTTTGCTAAACAGCTTGTGATGTTTCTTGTCACTGTATAGGAATTAAGCCAAGATGTCACGGGATAAATTGTAAAGACACTGGATCCCTTTTCACTCCCTGACTCACACCATAGGCTGCACCTTCAAGGGTCGGTGAAGCATCAGCTGATCTACCTGTGTCTCTGCTGATGCCATACGTTTCTGAGAAAACATATCCAAGTGGGAGTGTGATTGAACAGGTTCTTCCAAAACAGGGACAAGACTGCTACACGCAGAGTATGACAGAAGATCTCGTGTAGACTCAAGAAATAACATCTTACGTTTAGTTTTATATACTCTGCAAATCTGTTTCTGCAGCATTGGTATGCAAGTTTTCCATGTCACTTCAGGTGTTACTGGGTACAAATGAAACTTGGGGTTAGAAGTTGGCCTCTATTCTGAGAGAGGGTGAGCTGAACTCCTCGAGAGGAAGCTCTTCACAAATTACTTTAACTATGTGCAGGGTTCTTTGTGACCTGAACAGGGACGTTGCCTTACAACAGAGACAACCTTGATGTGAGACAGTTGAAGTTACATTGCTACCACGGTGGAATAATTTAACTTAGAACACCTTGAAAAGTTTGAATTTGAGCCACTTCTAATATCACTGATGCCATAATAACTGTGACAGCGTGGGGCTATGAAAGAGTCTAAAGAGCTGTGATTTGTTTCAGGACCGTCCAGCGATGCAGCTGTACCAGCCGGGAGCCCGAAGCCGAAGCCGGCTGTGTCAGTATGAAGACAGTGCTGCAAAGCCCACGGATCAGGGAGCTGAGAAGAAACTAGAGAGTGAGACCAGTAACACGAAGGAGGAGGAGTGACTCGCATGCAAGCCTTATGTGTTCTGACTGTCTGTGCAGCCAAAGAGCATGTACTACGCAATCCAGAAGTGCCTTCGAAGCGAAGAAGGAACAAAGGAAGAAGAAGGGGCATTGTGCTGTTGGATGTTTCTGGTTAAAGAACCTCAGTTGTAGATTCGGCATTTGAAATGTGTTCTCATTGTATTTTCAGGTATTTAAATTTATTTTCCCAGCATCTAACTACAACAGAGAAGAGAATCTTTGCAAAGTAGAACGACTTTATGGCCTTAAGTATGATAATAAATGAATCATGTGGTCAGAGGAGATGACACCTGGAGCTAAAGCCAGAGCTTCACTGTGAAGCCATCGGAGCCAGTGTTCGATGCACTTAAGCAGAGCAAGCTTGGAGTTGGCCAGAGTGGACACAGGTGTTGTGATGTGTGGTGCTTCTGCCTGACGCAGTGACAGCTAAATTGTGTCAGTCTGGCACTGAGGCAGGTACGCAGGTTGGGTTGTGGAGGTGCCATGAGCAGGAGAGGGGTCACCTGGCACCACAGGCATGGCGTTAGGGAGGAGACACATTCCTCTCCAGTGGTTCTCTGGATAAAGTAACTAAGTTGGAGTGTATGAATAAGCTGGCTTAATTTTTGACAAATTCTCATGTAAAATCTACCTATGTTGAAATGCTTATTTTTAATGAAATGTAGCTGGTTTGAGCATCCCATTCTTTTCCAGCATTCTCTGAAACGTTTCCTAACTCCTGCCCTCTCGGTTCAGCTTCATCTTCCCTCATAACTTGAAGTGTTGTTTTACAGCCCAGAAAGAGACTTCACCAGTAGCAGCTCCTCCTAAGCTAGCGAATTTTAGCCATAGCTCTTTTGTACTTAAAACTAATAAACTGGCAGAAACTGGTGCAGCCGCACTCCTTCTCTGAGCCCGCCGTGCCGCCAGGGGGCGCTGTGGCCGCCGGGCCCGCGCCGTCCCGCCCCCGCCGCTCTCGCTGCTTCTCCCCGCCCTTTCCGTCTCTTTTACCGCCGCCATCGCTGGGACGCCGGGCAGCTGCGCGCCATGGTGAGACTATCCACCGCCATCCACTGCCGGGACGCGACGTTACGAGCCCTCTCGCCACCGGGGGCTGGTTTGGGACTCCCGGCAGGCAGGCTGTGGGGGGAGGGCGGGGCGGAGCGGCCGTGGTGGGGCGGAAGGGCCCCGGGTACAGCCTTCCCTTCCCCGCTCCTGGCTGGCTGAGGCCTTGCAGCCCACCGGTTGCCTCACCGCGCGGGGCGGTGCCTGTGCCTCGCTCCGGTGGGGCTGAGCTCCCGCGGTGAGACCGGCCCAGGCGGAGCTGCCCCCCGGGGGCTGCCGCGCGGGCTAATGGCTGCTCTCTCTTGCAGTCGTCCCACAAGACATTCAAGATCAAACGCTTTCTTGCCAAGAAGCAGAAGCAGAACCGGCCGATTCCGCAATGGATTCGCATGAAAACGGGCAATAAGATCAGGTAATGCGATGGGCTGCTGTTTTTTGAGGAGCTGCAGCCACGCAGAATCTACCCGGCTGCCTCTGCGCTGCGGGCTGCAGCTGGGAGCTGGTGGTGTAAAAGCGTTTCTGAAGTGCAGTTTGTGACCGTGAATCCCACATAAGCATGCTAGTGCAGGTACACAATTTACCGGATACTGGCATAGAATGATAGACTGTTTTGGGTCGGAAGGGACCTTAAAGATTATCTAGTTACAACCCCGTTGCCATGTGCAGGGACACCTCCCACTAGTCCAGGTTGCTCCAAGCCCCATCCAGCCTGCCTGCCCGGTGTGTTTTCTGGGGGTAGAGTGGGGCTTCCATGCCACTTCTTCCTGTAGCAGTTCAGTTCAGTTCTTTCCAGTGCTCTGCAAGTATCCACAGGTGTGAGGTGGTGACACGTTGAAATTGAAAGCATAAACTGTACCTGTGGGTAATCTTCCCAACCCTTTCCCTTCTCACAGTCATCGCTCTGGGTTCCTGTGTTTTCAAGCATGAGAATCTTGCTGAGCGTGGGTGTCCTGAGATACAGAAGATGGTGTGTAAGGGAGCAAAGGGCTGTTAGGTATATGGGAGATCAGTAAGATCCTTGGCATGCATCTGCAGAATTAGTCTGCAATAGTTCATGTTTGTTTGCATGTAGTGCTTATTTTCAAGCATTGTACTTAGGAAGATGCAGGAAGAGAATACTGCAGAACACAAGGGGAAAGTGAGGCATGCAGAAGGTGGTGCATATCCAAGCCTTCTGGTGTGAAAGCTTCAGCCAGTATAGTTTGGTCACTAATGCTGTGCAGTAGATTTTTATCTCACATGCTTCCCTGTCTAGATTTTTTTTAAGGGAACAGGATTCTTCCCCATTCATTCCCCATTGTCCTAAGTAGTGAGGAGAGGGACAGTAGCAGTGGCTGGCTCAGGTGGTAAAACAGCAGAGAATGGCCAGGTTCTATTCCCACTACTTCTCCTAACTTGTTTCTTTCTAGGAAAACTCAGTGTGGTGTGCCCCAAACTGCATCTTTGTCTTCCAGAGACCGACTTATAACAGGGTTCTGATTTAGCTACATGGCATTACCTTGGAATACTTGTATCATGGGGCAAAATCCCGATTTTCTGTCTTGTGGGTCGTGGGCTTCACCCAAGCTGTGTGCTAAAGCAGGCTGCAATTGCAGTGCTCCATCCCGTGGGAGTGCTGCCATGTCCCTGCTGAGAGCAACTCTGTTAACACTGGCTTCGGTTTCACTGTGTGCTGGTGAAACTGTTTGTTCTTAACAGGTACAAGTACGTACTCCTGAGGGAGTATACTTTCCTGGAGGAGGGCCTTTTCCATGCACTGCTCTGCTTTCAGATTTTGACAATAATTACACTTTTTGTGTTAAACTATGAACTGTGTTCAAGAGATAGTTTTCATTATAATTGGACAATCACTACAAGGTCAGGGGGTGGGATGTTCACACACCAGTGCTGATGCGTCGCTGCAGGCGTGTCTGTCTTTGTGAGGTTTAGGCTCTGCTGCAGTAATACACTGGTTGGTTAGTGGATGACGAAAGTAAACAGAGGTAGAAATTTTTAAAAATGAGTACACAGCTGATTATTTTGACTGCTTGCCACTATATCATGTAAGAAGGATGTCAGTCCTTTACTGTTGAGCTAATTCCAGGTGGTTGCAGTCTGCTGGGATCCTCAGATGTGTCTCTGAACTTTGCTAATTTACATGGCTCTTGTTTAGGTACAATTCCAAAAGGAGGCACTGGAGAAGGACCAAACTGGGCTTGTGAAGAGACACCATCTCCTGGGAACTCTAATAACACTTGTCTTTCTGCATCAGATGGGTGCAGCCCCTACACTGCTTGGCAACCCCATGTGATTCCTTCTGTAGTGTTGGACTGCAATCCCCAGTGGGTTTTTTTATAAATTAGTCTGGGATATTGATGTTAACTGGGAAAATCTGGAAGTAATTTGTATCTGAAACATGAAGACTGTGTTCTATTAGTGTTCTTTCTTTCAGGCTTCATCATGAGTGTTGACAGTGTACAGGCTTACTAATAAAGATGGACCTGAATGACTTGGTTGAAATTATTTCATATATATATGGTGGGGTTGTAATAGAGAACAAGTGCTAACATTACTGTGAATATAATCTCACTTAGTTTGAGAAACCTTGCCAGCTCTTTTCAGATAGACTGTGTCTTCACTTCCTGTAAACCTTTGAGAGCAAAGTGTGCCGTTATTTTAAAGAAAAGGGGTAAAAATCAGAACTGATTAGAGGAATGAATTTGAAGAAAATATTTTACTAGACAAACTGAAATAGTTTAAACAGTTTTAGTAGCAGGTTTGAAAAAGGCTGCTGCTCCTTTCCCTTCTGCAGTGCAGACATGAGAGCTAATGTGGTCAGCAGGCAGCAGCCAAACGTGCCTGTTCTTGGATGTGGCTGCTGCAAAGCCCATCCTGACTGAGGGCTGTGAAGTGCTCTGGTGCTGTTTTCTGGGTTCAGGCTGCTGTGGTGGCTCAGTTCCTGGGTGGCAGCTTCCTGAGGAAGCTTCAGGCTGCCACACCTGTGTTACTCCTTTTCATGTTGAAGATAAATAGATTTATCCCTGCATTACAATTTGTAGCTAATAATGCTGGGTGGCAGTATCTGCCAACCACATGTAAATGCATAACAAATACCTCACTCTCAGGGGTCATGGCAGTTTCTCCCTCCTAAGGTGTGCTGGAGGTTTCTCTTGAGGACAGGGGAGCAATGCTGGGATTTCACCCATTGCAGGACACTCCAGAGGCATCTTCCAGCTTCTATTCCTGTCTGGTAAGAGTCTAATTTCTACTTGGTTGTCAAAGGGAAGCAGTAACTCACTGCAACAGGAAAGCAGCAACCACAGCATTGCCAAAGATGTTTCAATGGAGGCCCACGTGCTGCAAACACTTTGACCCCGATGTTTTTTAAATCACGTGCTTTTCTCTTTGGAGCTTTTAGGAAATAACAGCTCTGCTGAGGATTGAAGCTCAGCCTTGGAGCCCTTGCCTCTCCCCAGCACCACTGCTGGCAGGCAGAGCTGCTCCCAGAGCTTCTCTTTCATTTTGTCTGTGAGGACCTGGCTAAGGAGCAAAACTAATTTTTTTGACTCAATAATGGAAAGAAACAGTTTTCTCCCTGGCATTTGTGGGAAAGCTTTCCTGAGCAATAGATTGAACTATTTATTCTTATGTTTTATATAGTCTCCCTATTACTTTCATTACTGTGCTGTTTTTATTAGATGGAAGCAGCTTGTACCAGGGAACTGCTTTGGAAAATAACCACTTGTGTTTTCCCTATTTGACCGAGTCTGCTTTTCAAATTGGACATTAAGGTATAGCATGAAGTAAATTTAGTACAAATTATACTTGGGTTAAAAGCAACCTTCTGCAGCACCGTAACCTACAAAACTACTGGGTTTGAATGATTTCTGTTGTTCCTGTGGCAGCTCTCTTTGCCCTCATCCCTGGGAGAGGGAGGAACAGGGATCTCTGCAGAGCTGGGCTAACGCATGATGACTGAGACATCAACAGAAGCTTTAAAGAAAAAAATCTAAATAGGGGGAAGAGCTGCCTTGAGGAGGTTTGGGTTAGCTGTCATGGGGAGGCATGTACTACATATCATTTAGTCCCATTTAAGCCTAGCATTTGCCAGTTAAATTTTACTTTCAAATGGACTGTTGAAGTCCAGGCTTCCTGGTGGAGCGTGACTAAGCTACAGGTACAAATGCCAAGGAGACATTTCTCTGTTTACTCTTACTCAGAGGAGGATGTCAGAGTGATCCCGTGCCCTCTCCCCACAGCGTGCTGCTGTGGCAGGGTGACAGAGGACTGGCAGGGCCAAAAGTTCTTTGTCAGACCTGCACCCACCTGTCTTATCAACAGCACTTGCATTACCAGAGCTGAAGATTGCAGGTGTTTAGACATCAAGTGCTTTTCATGGAGTTCATGCTGGTGGGACCAGACTCGCTAGAAGCCAGCCTCCTGTCCTGTGGCATGGATGTGGCCAGAGAAGTTCTGGAAGGAGCTGTGTTTCCATAGCCTAGCCTTTAATCTGTTTGGTTAAGGCAGTACAAAACAGATGTAGCTCAGGCATTAAATCTATTCCCAGTGTGTTTTGTACATCTCCACTGCTGACCTCCATGATTAAAAAGATGTCCATGACCTCCATGATTAAAAAGATGTCCAGACACATCTATGCATCCACCCAGTCACCTGAACTGAACACTGTCCATTCACTGGATCACTATCTGCTCATCTGGAGGCTGTTCTTCCATGTATCATCCACTCTGGTGCCCAAGCAGCATTCCAGAGCACAATCTGAATAGAAATGGGGTTCGCTCTGTGAAACCCACAGGCTCAACCTCCCACGAGGGAGTTACCCATGTATCTTACTGCATCATTATGCAAATTCACCTGCACAGCCAGGCCAGAGATCATGTTGAATCCCTTGGTCACCTCTGCAGACCCCTGGAAAAGCAGCTGGAAAAAAAAAAAAACTCCCCTGCGAATTGAGGTGTCCCTGTGAGCGCTGCTGCTCTGCGACAGGGAACAGAAACTCCCCAGCTGCTGCCTGAGAGTCACTTCTCAACTGGCACTGCTATTTAAGGGAGTAGAAACTGTCTCATGCTGATGAAAAAGAGGAAGGAGCAGTTGTTTTTCTGTTTCTCTGGCCTTTGAGAATGTGAAAATCAAGTTGGAATCAGCAGGTCAGAGCCCCATTTCATGAACAAAACACAAAACAAGCAGAGGCTTTACCCTTTTAATGCAGTTACCAGTACATACACGTGGGGTTATGCTGCTGTAGGGATGTTTCTCAAGAGTTTCATTTTTGAGCATGACCCCAGTAGCAACAATCTCACAGCCTTCAATATGTTTTCCATGGTTTTGAGCAATTAATCATCTTTCCAGAGCTGCTCCTGGACTCCAGTCCCTGTGGGAGCCACTGCATGCCACCCCACTGGGTGTCTCTCCTGCCTCCTCTGCTCTGGCCCCCATCTCCAATGGGACTGAGCATCTCAGGTTCCCTTGGATGGGGATCCCCAGGGAAGGGGGTTTGTCTTGCACTTTCAAAGGCTTCTCTGGGCCTGGCCTCCTGTGGCAAGCCAAGCACTCCAGCTCTTGCTTTACTGAGAAACAGCTTTATCTGTCATAAACAAACAGCAACCCAGAGGAGATGCATATGGTGGTGACCCTGGGATCTCACAGGGAGCTGGAAAACGTTGACAGCTGGGTGGCTTGTTCTGCTTTTCTGTACCCACTCTCCCTGCCAGCAGAGAAGCGTACAAAAAAAAGTGTTGGGGGGGGGGGGGGGGGTTGTTGTTTCTGAAGCCATAGTTGCTTCTCCACCATCAGCCCAGTGCCAGGCCTCCGGCATCTCCAAGTATGGATGTGAACCATTTAATTATATTCTGCCAGTGTCTCTGTCCAGGCACCCAAGGCACCATGTCCAGCCCAACCTCACAGCATTGCTGGGAGCCAGGGCATGGCAAGGGCCTGGCTTACAGGTGGGAGAACCAAGACACTGAGTTGCTGCCGTGACCCACCTGCAGTCACAAAGTCCACCCCCAGCCCTTAGCACGGGACACCAACTCCCACGGAGGGTCAGCATCCCTGCACGAGCACACGGGTGTCAGAGAAGCAGCTCCCCACAGCAGGCCCCCTCACCATGGGGCTCTGCTGGGCTGCGGCGAGGACTCCCCATCAGCAGGGGCAGGGGTCAAAAGCCCTCTGGGGACACATTTTTTGGAAGAGCTGTCCCCAGGCAGTGCTCCCAATGGCCATGGTTGCCCCACACATATTCACACCATCACAGCCCCAAGAGACCACGCAAGACCCAGGGCAGCCATGGTGCCCCTGTGCAGGGGGGTTGATCCTTGTTTGACCAGGATTTCAAGCACTGACCCTCACCAAGTTCCCAGCTCCCTGCAGGCTCTTCTGGCCTTCTTAAACAGTATGTGTTTGCAGTCAAATGGGCCAGGGGAGCTTCAGGGCTCTTGGAAAAGAGCAAATACCTGTCTGATAAAGCCCCGGAGGGTTGACGGTCTCCAGGGGCGCTGGGTGGTCCCCATGGCCCCAGAGGAGTCCACACAGTCCCGCCCTGCCCTGGCCTCTCTGGATGATGACTTACAGTTGTTGTTGGTGTTGTGAGAGCACAGCTGGACCAAGTCCTCCTCTAAGGCCCCTGCCAACTCCTTCAGCTCCCTGGAGGTGTCTGCTCTCAGGTACTGCCAAGCCTTGCGCCCGTTGTGGTCCCTGAGGCTGGTGTCCGCCCCATAAGCTCCCACTAGCAATTTGATGAGCAGCTCATGTCCTTGCAGGGTGGCCAGGTGCAAGGGGGTGAGCCCGCCGCTGGCCGTGGGGATGTTCACGTTGACCGGGTAGCCCTTCTTCTGGGCATGGGAGATGACCTGAATGAAACTCTCGTGGTGGCCATGCTTGGCAAGCCAGTGGAGAGCAGTGAAGCCTGTCACAAAGTCTTTCCTGGTCAGCAGGCTGGGATCCAGGTCCAGCAGCCTGATGATGTTGTCTGCATCACCCTCAGCCACTGTCAGCAGCCACTCATGCTCCAGGGGATCCAGGGCAAGGGACAGCACCTCGGGGTTCTGCTCGGGCTTCTGCTCTTGGTGCTGCCCTGCAAGGAGACTGCTGCTGTTGGATGTCTTCTGAGCGGTGGCAAACCGCATGGTGCTGCTGGGGCTATTGCTCTGCAGGAGGATTTCCTTCAGCTCCTTCCTCCGGGTACTGCCAGGGCTGATGGAGAGCCTGCCCATGGTCCTACCCCAGCTCCCTGTGCCCTGGCTACCCCGTCTGATGCTCCTGTTGGTGTCCATCTTCTGCAGCGGCTGCAAACGCTCCCTGCCCGCCACGGTGGCCGGCCAGAGGTGGGAGCTGCGGCCTAGGCTCCCCAGTTGGGGCTGGGCAGCTTCCAGGAAAGAGACTGTCCGGGCAACGCCAGCTGCCCTCTGTCCTGCCGAGCCCTGCTCCCGCTCCCGCCGGGCCATGTCGATGCCCGCAGCCCGCCCGCCGGCACGGCACTGCTCGAGTCCCCAGCTCTCACCCCACGCTTCCTGCTCCGGAGTTGGGGGAAGGAGGAACCGGCTCTGCACAGCGGGAGGGCTCGGTGGCGGATCCCTGGGGCGGTGCACCGACCTTTGGTCACGCTGTGGCTGCCGCCGCCGCCAGGCACAGCCACGGCCACGGGCATTCGCCCCCCCCCCGGCCACGCTTGCCTGCGGGGTCACGGAAGAGTGGGCAGAGGGGGCGCTGGGGGGCGTGCAGTGGGGGCAGGGAAGAAATTTAATTAACTCTATTCTTCTCTCTGAATAGTCTCGTTTTGCATTAGTGGCATTAGCAGCTGAAGTAGCTGAAGCCTTAAGATGCAAGAGCCAACTGAGCAGAAACTTCTGGTAGAACTGATGCTGCTTAACACAGAACTCACTGAATCTGGCAGATTTGAGCAGAGTGAAGAAGATAGAGACCAAGGAGACAATTCCAAGAGAATGAAGTGACTCCAGAAGGCAGCCAGCCCAGCGACAGTGAAAACCATTAAGAAATTAAGAGACTAACAACCAGAATTAAGTGTTTGGACTTGGGGTTGGACTTGGGGATGGGGTGCTGGATGAAACGGGTGTAACTGAGAGATGAGAATTGGGGTGGGGGTCCCTCTCCAGAGGCAGCCAGCTTGGGCTGTAATAAAAGAACTAATGAAAGACTAATTGGAAGTCTTCACTCAGACTTGGCATTTCAGCAGGATCCTAAGGGCAGACCCTGTTGTGGTCACTGGTGTGTCCAAGTCTCTAACATTGGTCCCAGGGACATTTCCTCTGGCCCCAGTAGCACCCTGAGGCCCCAGGTGCTTTGCTGAGGCACCTGCCTTACAGTTCCCCCATCCCAAATTGCCCCCACCATTACAATGCTTCTCCTCGGTGCTGTGCTTGGGAAGGCCAAGGTTACTGCCCCAAGGAGCCACTTTCCCAGCAGCCATGGGTCTCTGTGCTGTAAGGGACACCCAGCCCAGGACAGTGTTTTGGGTCCCTTGCCACCCAGTATTTCAGCCTGACAACAGTTTGGCCTTCCTCTCTTGCTGTGTTTCACTTCCCAGCAAGGCTCCATGCCTGGAGCTGTTGGCAGCTGCAGCCACCAGCAGTTTGTACCCTAATTTTGTTAGGAATCAGGACAAATTCCTCTGTCCCAAAAGCCCCCAGTCCTGCTTCTCCCAAGGCCTTTCTTATCCATGACTCCTCAGACACCCATAGCACGGCTGAAGTGCCACCAGGCGGTTTTGCAGCTAGCACGGCAGCTGAAAGCCATGCCAGCCCCTTCAACCCTCTTTATTTTCCTTCCTTAAGATTTAGCCCTGCTCTGTCCTGCCCAGGGCTGGTCATCAGCCCTCAAGGGAGCTTTGCCTTTCTCCAACCACTTGGACTAGTTTTTCTGGGACCTGGTGTCATCCCATAAAGCCCAAATGACTGGTGGTGAAAACATAATTGTCCCCTTGCTCCCTTCCTGGCTCTGCCTGGTTTTGTCACACTGGATATTGGTGGCTTCTGTGGGCTCAGGGAGGCAGAGGACTTGACCCACGCAGCCATGGGATCTTTGGTAGTGATTTAAAACAGTTGTTTTGTGGCAACTGAGGAAAACAAGGAAAACGAGGTGCTACTTTGGGTTAATAAAGGCACTGACAGTGCAAAGCAAAGCACACATACAAGGCCACCCTGTTTCTGCATGTGTTAGGGACTGGTCAAGCTGGCAAGCTCTGACTGGGCTAAAACTGAGGTGCCAACCTTGGGGGCTTTACTTGGAGGTCCCAGGGGCTGGGAATATTACTTGCTTTGGATAAGGTCCGAATTTCCTCTTTCTCAGCCTTTGATGCTTGTGCATTACATGAAGGGAGACCCAAGTGGCACCAGCTACACCCTCAAAGCAGCAGATGGGCTTATCCAGCCCTGCCTGCCGGGTCGGGGAGCAGAGGCTGCATTGAAGGGCCAAGAGGGGCTGGAAAAGAAATTGGCACCTCTGTCAATCACGCTCCAGGGCAAGCATAAACCATCCTGACAGACGTGGGGGAAACTGCACAAAATACATCTTTTATTTTAAACACCAAGTGATTTACTGAGGCTGGGAGACCTCGGGCCCTGAGACCCAAACTATAAACCCCAGCCCAGTCTTAGCACCGCACGGCTCTGCCCTGGCGCTGGGCTCGGTTACCGGCGGGGCCACAGGACAGCCGGGCAAGGTCTCCGCAGAGAACCCATCACCGTGCTGGGGCGGGCAGGGCCCGGGGGAGACCGCGGGGGCGGGCTGCAGGCAGCGGCCCGCCAGACAGCCCCGGGCCTGGTAGCGGGTCTGGGACTCGCCCCCCGCGCCTCAGCCCACCTCGCACAGCACCCGCCACACGGTGGACGCGGCCTCGCCCGCCGCCCGGGCTGCACCATCGCGGGCGGCCGCGGGAGGGGGGGACTGGCAG
Source organism: Hemiprocne comata (assembly GCA_020745705.1). NCBI lineage: Eukaryota > Metazoa > Chordata > Aves > Apodiformes > Apodidae > Hemiprocne > Hemiprocne comata. The sequence continues at coordinate 9,428,872 of CM036597.1, read as the reverse complement.
CCCCGCGCCTCCAGGAGCCGGGTGGCGGCTCCGGACGCGCCCACCACGACACCGCGCGGGGCAACGGCGGGGCGGGGCGGAGGGGCGCGGGGCGGGGCCGGATCGGAGCCAGGGGCGCGGCGAGTCCCCCCCCCGTGCGGTGTCGTGGTGGGCGCGTCCGGAGCCGCTCGGCCGGCTGGGGCGGGCGCTGTGGCGGGCTCGCAGCGATGGCGGCGGCCGAGGTGGCGCGGCAGGTGGGAGTGGGGCCGGGCGCCGCCGGCCTCCTGGGGGCCTGGCACGGCCGGGGCGGCGGGCAGGGGCGGGTAGGGCCGGGGGAGCGGGGTCAGGGTGCGCCGGGTGGGGCGCGGGCTGCTGGGGCATTGGCCTGAAGCCTCCCTCGGGTTGCGGGGCTCGGCCCGGGGCGGCGGCGGCCTCCCGGGGAGATCGGGGTTTGGGGGCCTCTCTGAGAGGATCCGGGGTTACCTGGGGGAGGCTTGGGGTATCCCCCGCTGGCTGCGGGGCAGCAGCCCGACCCGGCGACCTTGGGCTGCCCGCACTGGGGTGGGCCCGGGGGTCCTGCCCTGCCGGTCCCTCCGTCCCTGGGCCGCAGAGGCACCCGCCGCGCAGACCGGGGCTGGCCCGACTGCCGGGGAGGCATCACCCTGCACCCGTGCCCTGGGCTGGGGGCCTCGCCAGGGCGGGTGCCATGGTGGGCGAAGCTCTCTTTGGCATCCCCGTCCCTCCAAGGATGCTGTTCTCCCAAATAATCTGTCATCCCATGCTCGTTACTGCGTGATATGGGGGGAAGGTCGCCAGTCCCGAACCGTGTGTTGCGGAGGAGCTGTGGGAGACCACGCCAAACATTGGCACCACATCGCATCCCCGTGGCACTTTGTCCCCGAGGGTTCCCCCGCAGTGCCCCCAGACGCCTGTGGGCACACTTGCTGCCACCGATGGTCGCCTCCCTTCCCAGCCCCTGGCCTCCCTTCGCAGCCCTTCGCCTGCCTTCCTAGCACAGCACAAAGCTCTGTGTGCCTGCGGAGAATTATCCAGAAGAGAAGCAGAGGGGAGTTGAGCCACCTCTGCATTTGTTAGAGAAATGCTAAGGAGGCATCTGTAACACGTTTGCATACGGAAGTGTTTTGTCTGTGATTTGATGGGCTTCCAACTTTCCTGTCCGTGCGTTAGTACAGAATTAGTACTTGAGATGAATGTTTGCTGCTTTGTCTTCAAAGCAGTCAGTTTTAACATGGACCCAATCTTGTTGAACGGGTAGATGTAGCCATTCTTTGCGAGTTCATGATGTTACTTCCTCCTGGACATACCCATTGCTTTGTATGCGACTGCCAAGGTATGTAAAGTGACTGACTTGCTCCCCTGTCTTTTAAGGAAGTTGAGTGTTACGCTGTCCTAAGGTAATGTACAGGAGTTTCAGACATCTGCTAGTGGCCTGGAATGAATTATGATGGAGCACAGCCTCTCTTTGGAGACAAAAGAGAAAGCTAGCTGTGAGACAGGAAATTAGTGTGCTGCAAATTGAGAATGTCTTTGTCCAGACAGCCACTTGACAGCCCAGGTCTTGGGTATCCGGCTGTGGCCGTGGTTGGAGGAGCAGTCAGCCTGGTGGCAGGGGGCTGCCCTGTGCATGCCGGCGGGGATAAACATGTGCGACAGCTGGGGCTGGGTGTGTGAGGGAGTTGAGGTCACCACCCTCCCTCTGTCCCAGCGAACCCTTCACCTAAACCCACATTTATTGTGCAGATGGTCAGTGAAAGCCCTCCTCCTCGGGGGGGGCAGAGCGGCCCCGTCACCACCAAGCTGAGGCCTGTCCTCCTCCAGCATGGGAGGTGAGGGCTTGAAACGCTGAGACCCGCAGGGGATGTGTCCACCATGCTGCCCTTGGGTGGAGGGTGGGTGCAGAGGACTGGCTTGCCAGGCACTGTCTAACTCTCAGTCTCTGTAGTATAGGTCAGAAAAATCGTTAAGACTGCTGATCTAGATAATGTATTTTTTAATTGCTGGAGGAAACTTCTGGGAACGTATCCAAACAGCATGGTGTTTCTGCAACCCTTTGACACAATGGCATAAAGAAATGTGATGTTAAGACCTGTCAGAATTTGAGATTTTGGAAGCACTTGACCATTCATGAATGTTGAAAGACTGAATGATGCAGGGCGCCTGAAAAGGGTGGTCAGTGGTCAGGAGCTTTGGTGAGACATTTCTTGCTTTCTTTGGTGGCCGATTCAGAACTATTTCTCTCCCTCTTTTCTGTTGTTTTTCCTTCACACTCATCCTGACAATGTCAGCCAAGCAAAGAAATGCAAACTCTTGATCTACGCTTTACATTCCTGCTTTGCATTTATCTCTTGGAGGATGTTTATACTGTCTGCTGGATAATTCTCTCATTGCATAAGAGAATTATACATTTGTACAAGTGAGAAGTAATTGGTACAAGTGTTGCTCTAATTTGCTGTTTAATCAGAGCCAAATGCAGTCTGGGGAAGTGAATGCCATAACATCAAGGTCATGAGAGGGGATCTGATGTGCTGGCTTGAAGATGTTGTGAAAAACTGGTGTGGAAGCCTAAATTCAGGTTCTGCCTTGCTTTGCGATTTGTTATTTGAGTTCTCATGCAAGAGTTGTCTCAGGTGTAGGAATTAACCCCCTGGATCTTGGCATTCCAAGGTCTCAGAGGGGCAGGGGAGTGGCAGCTGTGAGCTTGGGCAGCAGTGATGGAGCTTGGAGAACTTGATTTGTTTTCCTTGTGGGGTGGTGCTGCTGTGTTCTTCACGGCCATTTGGAAATCCTCTGAAGGGAGTCTTCTAGGCCTCGGCGTTTGAAGTGATTCTCGTCAGGGTAGAGTTGGGAAATTATGTCAGAAGTGCTAAATGTCAGCTGTCAGTTTCCTGAACAGAAACACTTTTCAATTAGATGCAGAAGAAGGGTTGTACTGCAGTCTTTGGGAGTCTTCTTGTGCAGACCCCATTTGAACACTAGGTGCCTTCGGTTCAGAGCTGTTGCATTCTTTATTTGCTGGGCTCTGCCTCAGTATCTCCAAGTGAAGGCTTTTCCTTTGCTGTGGTCTTTTTTTCTTTGTTCCTTTAGTCCACGCCATCAGAAGTTGTCCTGAGCATGGAGCACTGATGTTTGCAGTGAGTGGCACCGTTGTGTGTCCCAGGAGGATTGTGTGCTTTGTCTCCTCAAAGTGGTAGTGGCCTGTTGGGGCTCTGGGGACACTGGCAGCTGTCAGTGCTGTGCCTGCCTGTCTTGTAAAGCAGATCAAGGCAGAGATGCACATTCAGCAAGATTTTCCTCTAATCGTTTTTTCATCCTGAGGACCCTGGAGTGATTCAAAAGCCTGGATTATAAATCTTGCCCACTTAATGTAAACATGTATTTAATGTGCAGTGCTTTCAGGCTTGGTCATTTATTACAACATCTTTGTATTTCCCGTACATTTCTGAGAGGTCTCTGTAAGACTTAGAGTAGACAGCCACGGTGTCTGTGGCATGGAGAAGCCCTGATAAAAGATGTGTAAATCCTCCAAAAACAGGGAAAAAATAAAATAGCCTCTCCAGGTGGCTACTCCTTACTGTCACTCTGCAATAGCCCCACTTGGTAATGCAGCAAGAGAGTGTGTTGCTCTTTTCATCTTGTTTGTGGCAAACATGCTTTGCTTCCTCCTGAGCAACAACAGCCCATTCTATCCAAGGGGGGGGTCACTCTGTGTATATTGGGGAAAAAAAGGCATCTGGTATCTTGGTGTGGTGCCAGTGTTCACACTGGCTTCCCAGAGATCCTGTCTTTGTCTTTGTTCCAAGAAGATGCTAACATTAAAATAGTACAGAGGGACTCTCTGCCATCCAGCTCTCAGTGATGCTTGTGGAAAAAGCCTTCACACAGGCAATAGTTAAACCTTACTTGCCTTGTTGGTGCCTCTTTTTATATGTTTCAAATTTGTCCTGAAAGATTGTTTTTGAAGATAAATAATGGAAGATAGCTCTGGAACACTTTTTCAACAAAAAGCTTATAAGCTTAACATTCTTCAGGTTTGAACAAGGTAATCCAAATCTGCATGTAGTGAACAGGCAGGATGACTAATCACTGTGTTCATATGTTGTTTATGATGGTGCTGTTTATATATAGCAAAGTTCTGGATGCAGAGACACCACTTGGTGTGTGAAGACTGGTGGATTGCACTGTTTCTTGGTGGATCACATAGAAAATGTTTCTTTCCTCTCTGCAGGTTTGGTAATTGCTGACAACTTTCTGATGTGTGTCAAGACTAGTCTGACCTTAGAACATTATTTCTTACTTTTTTTTCACCACATATGATCTCCTGATGCTTTGGAATAGCAGGCTTTGGATTTTTAGCAAGAGTAGGACAGTATACCTCATGGCTGCATACTTAACATGAAGGCTTAGTTGCTGCGACTGGAAATCAGATTTTGCAGTACTTGTTTCCTGGCCTGTAGCAGACGTGAAGTGTGGTTTAACTGCATTATAGAACCACAGGTTACTAGAAAAAGAGGCTACAGGAAATGACTTCTGGGCTGAATTCTGTGTGATGGTAAATGCCTCCTCTCAGCCGAGAGTGGCTTAACTTCTACCGTTTATTTTATTCCATCTGGATCACACTTATATTTAGGGATGAGGAGAAGATTTGTTCTTAATGAGAGCCTACACTCCCGCCCACACTTCCTGGGGAGAGTAGTGTTCAAACAGCCTTCCAACAGTGCAGTTTTAAGGCTGAGTATTAAAAATACACTTGATATTTCTCCTTTCCTAGGAAGAGTCTTTCCTGTGGTTCTCTCTTGCGCCTATGTGGACTCTGTCCACTTACTTCTCTGTTCTTCACTGGGGCCATGGTGCTCTTGCTGCAGATCAAGCACTGCCATGAGATACCCTACTGTTGGGTTTTTGTTTTGGTGAAAGCAGCTTAGAACAATTTAGGTGTGCAAAATGTGTGTGCCTGATGGTCACCCTTACTTCTGCTTTAGCTGTTTGTTAGTGAGTTATTTGGCCTCAGAGCTGCAGCCTGAGAAGGCAAAATCAGAATGTGCTGGGGAACTCGAGTGCTGTCCTGATGAAGATGTCATTTGGAGGCAAGGTGCTCAGGAGTTAATAAAGCGCCATATTGGCAGGAAGAGTCAGACTAATACACAAAATATGGCTAAGGGGAAACATATTTACACATCACAGGGCGGTAAATATGGTTAATGGCTGAAGTGTATTTGGAGCCTCATATTGGGAAAAAAACCCACACCAGCTAAACAGTAACGAGGCAGGTAATCATCCCCTGACAGGCTGCTTTAGTAAATGCATTCCTTGGGGATGTTTTCCTTGCCTAAAATACCAGTACCATTAACAGAAGAGGGAAAAACCAGTAAGCCTGTCCCTATGAACAGGCTTTCAGGATAGGTAAAAACACGATTCTGAAAGAGTTAGTTAACAATTACACCCTATAAACTGTTGCCTTTTGGCTGTAGTAATTTCTTGCAAACTGCTCATGCCCCTGAAAGGCCAGAGGGGAATTTTTTGTATTTGACAGTAAAATACATTGTTAAAAAAAAGCCTTTGCTCCAGAGAGGGAAATACCTTTCTAGGGGGCTGCCGGAGGGGAACTTCCCAGTACACACAAACTCGCAGGGTTAGCAGCAACTCTCCATTTTGCATGATGCCATTTCTGAGGCTGAGCCCCTGCATGTAGTTTATGGCTGCCTGCTGTGTGGGTTTGGAACCCAGGGTGCCTTGGAATCACATCTGCCAGGTGGGAATTTCTGGCTCCCCTCCAGAAGCAAGCGGCCGTGCTGGGTGTGGAGCTCAGCGTGAGCAGGAGCTGGAGCTCAGCCCTTGGCTTCCTGGGGGAGAAAGGGGATGCCTGGCTGGGAAGGCTGCACTGGTGATGTCAGGCACAGGAGAGAGCAGGGCATGGGAGCAGCTTCTCATTAAGTCATTTGGGTGGCTAGGCAGGAGCTGCCCATGCCCCCCAGCAGGCAGATTTGGATACCTCTGCTCCTGCACCCTCATGCTGGCTCCTTCCTTATGGGGCTGTGTGGTTATGAGCAGCTCAGTTCTGGATGCCTTTTCTTAGCTTTTTTCCTGCTCAGTTCCTAGCTTTGAAATACATGCTGCAAAGGTCGGATAAAAATACTCAGCTGGAGAAGACCTGCTACCTTGCATGATGTGGCCACCAACCCATGCGAGTGTCTTTCTTGGCAGCTTCCTTCAACGATCCCTGATGGCCATTTTATAGACTTGGATGTACTCCTGTTTGCAGTCTGAGATTTTAATCTTTGCAATAATATGGAAAATACTGCTGTGTTTGATGGCTCAAAGACTCTGTTCTCTGCCATTTCTGTGCTTTGCAGAGGCAGTGTGTTGAGGTTGTTCAATTGCTAGATGTAGGTACAGTTTTCCCAACCACTTCTGACTAGTTTCTATAGTTGTGGCTGTGGATGTGAATTACATGTGAGTTACAGATCACATTAAGTGAATTGTAACAGGCTTAGAGGAGGAGGCATCATTAATACATTCCTTTGCACAAGAGATTCTTTGTGTTTTCAGTATAAGTTGAGACTTGAACATCTACATAATTTCTCAGGAAACAAATGTTTTGCCACCTCTTTATTTCAGCAGCTGTGTTTGGGTGTGTGTTTTGCACAGTTTAATATTATTTTTGACAGGGAAACCTTCTAATGTGTGGCAAATGAAACGTTCTGTTTGTGCCGCCTGGATTTGTTTTGGAGAAGAGGGAAGCACACTGACATGATTTACAGTGTACAATTTACAGGATACATGCAAACCTCTGCTCAGACTGTGCAGTTAATTCTACTTGGGAGGTCCTAAGGGTTTGTACAGATCAGTGTTATTTTGCTTGAAAATGACACAACTCTTTCTTTGTATTTCAGGGTGAAGGCTGTCGTACTGTCCCGCTTTCTGGACACGTAGGATTTGACAGTTTGCCTGACCAGCTGGTTAATAAGTCAGTTAATCATGGGTTTTGTTTCAACATCCTGTGTGTGGGTGAGTATTTCCATTTTGGGAAGTTGTCTTGCTGAAAAGGGCTTCTCTGCTGCTGGATGTAGCTTGTAGGTGATAGAGTTAACAAGGTAGCTTTGATTTAAATTGCCCCCATTTTTCTGTCTATTTTCAATAACAAGATTTACCCTGGGAAATCCCTGCTGAGGTTATGCAGTATGGCTTCCTACCAAACAGTGAACCATAGAAATAAAATGCCTAAAATCCCAGGCTTTTATTACTATATTTATTTTCCTAGTATGTTTCAATTTCATGTTTTTAAGAGAAAATGGGTACTCATGCCAGAGAACTTTATTCCGAAGTCTTATTTGGTTAGGTGTTGAATTATTATTATAATTATTTTAACAAAATACCAGTCATGCCCCTCTTGAATCACTAAAAGCTATTTTCTTTTCTCCTCCCTTCTGTGCATACTTGAACTAAAATAGTGTCTGGCCAAGCCTTAGCTGGTGATACAATTATCCAAGCTGCCATGTGGTGTGGATCTCAGCTGGGGCCTGGCGCTGTAGTGGGACATGGTGTCTGTCCCTGCAGCATCTGCCCGTCTGACAGGTCTTCCCCAGGCTTAGGGTCCCAAATGGTCCCTCCTCAGCTGCACTCCTGGGTAACAGAAGTAGTGTCTTGTATGGCTTTGGTATGGTCGTTTGATAAGGTAGATAAATAAATTAATAGTAAGGATTTAATAAATGTCTGATAGGACAATTAGTTTGGTTTGTGGATGCCAGTGCCCTGCCTCTGGGAGCAGGAGGTTATTGTGTGGCCATGGCTGTTTGGAATAAGCCCCTGTCTGCAGGTGCTCTCAGCAGTGCCTGGTGACAGAGGTGAGAGCTACAGCTGTGGATACCTCCTGGGGTCTCAGCCTAGCTGCTGGTCAGCTCTGCACCCATACAAAGGCTGTCTGTCCCCTCCGTGAGAGATCCAGCTCATGGTATGGACCTGCTGTTTGCCCAGGACAGGGTTAAGTCTGAGAGGAGAGTCCTGTTAAGTGGAGCTGAGAAAAAAACTTTCCCTGACAATGGCATTCACGTGAGATAAACTCTGCTGATAAGTGGAGGTCACTGTCAGGCTGAGTCATTGGATGATTTCCACAGAACATGAATGTGATAAGACCTAATGAAACCCTTGTCCCAAAGATCGAAGTCTTACACTGTTTCCTTTTGCATTTATCGAGCTGCTGTGGCTTTTTTCACAAGTTATAGGTACAGCAGTGGATGCCTCTTGTGGTTATATGTTTACTTTGATGTGTGGAGAGTTGAATGCCTCTGCTTCCCTCTTTGTTGGACAAAAATGGAATGAATTAATAGCTTGTTGATCTGAGTAACAAGGAGTTGCCAAGATCAATGCACATTAGCTATTAATGTCAGTCTTCTATGAATAGTAATAACACAGACATGGTCGATCTTGAAATAAATAAACTTTATAGAAAAAATTAATAGGCTTTATTAGAAAAGGATCTGCAAATCTTGAGTTGAGGAGGTCAGGATTTTAAATGACTTTTAAGAGTTGTCTGGTGCCTCTGTTAACATGTGATAACAAAGTTAAACTTTTTAGCATCCTGAAGAAAGACAACAAAAAGTCCCAGAGTCCATCTGTCATTTATTCTGTTGGGTCTGACTTGTACAGCAGGATTTTGGGGTGAAAAATTGGAAGAACAGGGAGCAAATGAGGCTTGGAGCCAACAAAACAACAAATAGGTGAACTGATCCCATAGACACGATAGAAAGGTACTCCATTGCTCCCCGTTTTTCAGCTGTGTGGGGCATCTGTTGGAGGAAAAATCCAATGACAATTTTGCTGTGCACCACACTGGATCTGAGCCACAGATTCCTCCAGCTCCCGGTGGAGGAGCCAAGGAAAGCTTCAGAAATGACTCTCAGCAACGTATCCAGAGCAGAGCAATTTTTAGCTTTTCTCATGCTGAAAGCTGTCTCCCATTTGAGATTAGAGCCAAAGACAGAGTGAATGAGCAAACCTCTCATAAGAAGTTAGGGGTTGTGGATGGTTTCTCTGATACTTTATTCCTCTGTGATAAAATTTTAGTTGCTTCTTAGTTCAGTGCAAAAGCTGGAGAAGTATTTAATGGCTGAGACTTTTTGTGCTGACTGTATTTCTCAGTGATACAGGGAAAAGAAAGAGGAAGAATAGGCTGATATTTTGTAATGAAAACTTTCACAGTTTTGGCCAGGGTAGATGATAATTGCATTAGACTAGTATTCCATTATAAGCAGGAGTTCCCCTCTCCTGGGATTTGCAGGGGATTTGTTCTAAGCAGGCTGTTCAGTGCAGTGAGAAACAGCTATTTTGTGGCAGAAACACCTTCTCTTCGCCCAGGGGCTGTACCACAGCTTTGTGAGCTCTCTCTCCCCAAATGAGTGAGTCTGTTGGCATGCAGGAGCTCTCAGCGGCTGGGAGAGGGAGGGATGCACACAGGTTTCCTTGTGCAGAGCTGCTGTCTGCTCTCCAGCTGGCAGATTTCTGTGGGATGATGAGCTGTACAGCCTGGAATTTGCCCAGTTGTTTTTGAGGTCACTGGTGCAACCAGCTGAGGAGAGAACTGGGTTTCTCCAACCAAAAAGCCATCTGTCTCCTCAACCCTCTCCTGCCCCCTCATCGCTGGACCCTGGGGCAACCCACGGCAGCTGGGGAGTCCTCTGAGGTGCTTCAGCACCTTTTGTGATTCCTTGTTGCTCCTCTTGTCCCCACAGCCCAGCCTTTGCCTTGTGATGGGCAAATCGTGCCGCATCTCTGTACGCCTGTCAGATGAAAAGAACTGTTTCTTCCTCTCTCTGTGGGAGATGGCCTTACCAGGCTGAGCTGCCTTGGGGCTTGTCTCAACAAACCTGCTACATTGGATTAGCTCCCATTTCTTCACATGAAGGGGTGCATGCTTATATGTTTTCTTTAAGATTGAATTACTTGATGTCTGGAGCCACAGTTGTTAATCTCATCAAGGACGGGTGTTGCTCTCTAGTGAAGGGGGGCTCCAGTGAAAGCTGCTCTGTGCCTTTGAACAGGGAAATACTCCAGGGACTCCTCTGTCCTCCCACAGAGCTGATTGAGGATGGTATGACTGGAGCCTCTTAAATCCTAAGTGATGTGGAGAAGGGGGCCAGCAAGTGGTAGTTTCACTTAACATGTACTAGGGAAAAGCAAATTAAATTCCACGAAAAATGAGGTACAGATTTTGTGGTGTATAATTCAGCTTACTGCTGCGGGGTGCTTAGGATGTCAAAATCTCTGTGGAAGAAAGAAACCGTGAAGGTGCATTCAGTACAAAAATCGTAGAATCATAGAATCATGTAGGTTGGAAAAGCCCTTTAAGATCATCAAGTCCTACTTTTAACACTACTCTGCCATGTTCACCCCTAAACCATATCCCCAAGCACCACATCTATACGACTTTTAAACACACCCAGGGATGGTGACTCAACCACCTTTCTGGACAGCCTGTTCCAATGCCTGACAACCCTTTCAGAGAAACAGTTTTTCCTAATGTCCAGCCTAAGCCTCCTCCCCTGGTGTAGCTATACCAATGTAGCAATAGCCATTTGGGTTTGGGAAGCTGGAAACTTCCCAAAAGAAGGAGCATTTGCTGTGCGCACAGCTTCTTCTGTTCCTTCACCCTAGCTGCCAGCCAGTATCAGAGACAGGTATGGTAGCACCTCACCTTCTGCTGTCTTTTGGCACCAGCTCTGCCTGGTCACCAGCTGGAGAGCCCCAGAGAGTGTGAGCAGTGTCCTGCCCAGGCAATACAGGGGGTACAGCCTGTCCCAGCGCAGAGGATCTCCGTGGAGTAGCTGAAGGGAGCAGAGCGGTACTTTTCCCAGCTGTGTTTCTGCACGTGGTGCCACTGATCTCTCAATGAGGGATCTGATGAACCATTTTCATCCTGTGTGCTTGTGCAGTTGGAGCTGGGACATCTCTCAGGAGACTGAGAGAAGGTGTGGGGAGCCCGACACAGCATCTCTAGCTTGGCTGGCTGTTGGGTGTTAAGAGTGGATGGTGCCTTCTGGGCACTGGTGTAGGGTTGCTGCATGTCCGGAGCCTGACTGGTGTGTTGCCTCTCACATTATTTTTTTTTGTGGGTGTCACACTTAACAGCAAAAATCCATTCCATGATGAAAGGCACAACTCCAAGGCTGTCGAGTAGCTGTCAGATCTTCCTGGAGCAGAACTCTAGCCGTAAAGATCACCCTTCCTGCCCTGTCCTCCCCACAGCCCTTTGTCAGCCCTGCTTCAGGAGAGCAGACCACTGCTGAGCTGCATAATCCTGAAGTATGGTTTTGGAGCTCAAATCACATGTGTGCCTATAAGCCTGACATCAGGAAATAATCTCCCTGCCAAGGACGTCTCTCACTCCGGCTGCGTACACCACTGCTTTTTCTGTGGGAATCCTGCCTCCCTTAATCCCCATTCATCGTTTCTGCTTTTTTGGAGAAGATTCCAGCACTGTCAGCTGGAATGAGCACAGACTACTTGTCCTTTTCATCAGACCATCTGTTCCATCTGGACTCCTGTCCTTACAAGAAGCAGTTGGCACCATTTACATCTTCCAGCCAGCAGAAAAAGTTGCCTCTGTGTCAGTTAGAAACTCCCAGCAGATTCAGAAATACTCCCTTCTGTCATTTTGTCCTTCAAAGTAGCACTGCTCCCTAGCTCTGGTGATATTTAACACAGCAAAGCACTTTATTGACATCTTCAATCTTTTACCATCTCATATCACTCCATCAGTATTAAGATCATGTCTCTTTTAGCTGAGATGGAGTATAAAAGCATGTTCTGTCCTTAAAATTTGCCTGCATCTCTTTATGCACTTCTCCTGGCCCCTCTGAGAGTTTAAGTCACTTCTGCTGGAAACAACACATTAGACTGATTTAAAGTAGGCAATAATTAGCAGGTTCAGGATGCGTTCAAACAATAGTCTTGGCCTCATATGAACACCTTTTGCCCTAAAGAAGGAGGGAGGCAGAAATGAGAGGTGGTTTACAGGGTGTTTTGTCTGCCTGGAAGCCTGTGTGGTTGACACCTGACCTTGTGTATCTGCTGCAGAGAGCAGCTCTCTGCCCTGGTCACCGCTGGTGACCTGGGATGCAGGTTGCTGGATTGACCCTGCTCCAGGGCCCGCCAGGCTGTGAGACAGAGAGTGTGGGATGGCAGCACAGCAGGGGGTTTGCAGGTTGGTGTGTGGGCAATGTTCCAACACCCCGGGGATGCCTTCCCAGCAGGACAAGCTCCCATGTCCCAAGATGCCTTGTCAGGGATCCTGGCATTTGCAGGCAAGCAGCTGACTCCCTGCTCTGTCCCACCCATCCCTTGGCAGGGGCTCTGGAAATGCTGGAGCCTTCTCAGGCTGTTTAGATTTTTGTCTTTTTTTTTTTTATGCTGCTGTTTTCCTGGAATCCCTGAGAAAGGCCTGTCAGGGTGGTGCAGGCTGGCTGCTGTTAACTCCCAAAATGCCCATCCAAACCATGGTGATGCACTGATCTGCTGTGCTTTGTGCACCTACTCCCCAAAAGCCCAGCCTGAGAGATTCCAAGTCAACAAAAGGCTTGCTGTGATCAGCCAGGAGTCTTCTGGATGGTCCAACTCACTCCCCTGGGGACAGGGATAACTTTGTGCTCTGCTGGGTCTCCTTCCATTTCTCCTAGCACTGGTCAGCCATGTTGTAGATATGGCTGATCCATTGACATAGCACAAGGGATTGCAGCCACCCCAGCTCCTGGCGCCAGCTCCCTCTTCTCCCCTTCAGATTGCAAATGAGATTGGTGCAAAGAGCAACTGGATTTGTGGCTGTTCTGGCCGTAGCTGCCATCAATCAGTGATGGAGCACAAGCTCTTAGCTGGCTCCTGGGCAGATCTGCAGCTCAAGGTGTACATTGACTTTCAAATGTTAATGAATCTTGCTGCCTTATGGAGGGATACTTGATATATGATCCTGGCAATAAGAGACTGCTCAGTTCCCAGAGCAGCGGATGTTTGCCCTGCCCTGCCTGTCGTGTACTTCAGCCTTGAGTGAGAGAAGTCCCTCTGGGGCTGTGAGAGAGGAATTTGCTTGCTTGCAGGGAAGGTTTGGACAGGGAGGATGGGGAGGAGTTTCTCCATGTTGAATTGGGTATTTCATGCAAGTTTTGGATGTGTTGCAGAGCTCTAAGCCTACAAAAATAAGAAGGTCTTTTCTTCTGAGCAAAGTAGGAAAATGATGAAGTTGTCTTGGTTAGGAGCTGAGGGCTGGGGGAGGGAGGGGAAGGGCTTCAGGCAGACAGTCTCCCTGTGGTCCTGCAGTGGGCTGATGGAGCAGCCTTCACAGCGGGTGGGGCTCAGCTGGCTCTTGGAGTTTCAGCAAAAGCCATCTGGGCAGCTCAGAAATCAGTGTTTGCCCAAAAGCAACAGCCCTCACAGGGCAGCAGACCAGGCTGCTCACAGGTTTAGCACGGAGTTGGATCCTCTGAGCTGGGATAGCTGGCTCTGTTGTCAGAGCGTGGTAGGGAAGGCTGCCCTGTGAATGAATGCAGGGAGGGGTTTGGTTTGTTTTTTCCGGGCTGTGTCTAAAACAAATTTAAGACTGGTCTCTAGGATTTGTCTCATCCTTCCAGACAAGGAAATAGTTTCTCATTGATTGATGGCATGCAAATAGCAGTTTAATGCTGCAGAACTTTAGGAAGCAGTTTCTGGAGTATTGCATAACTTGTGTAGCCCCTAAGGCATGGAAACCAGTACTACAGAATGTCCCCTCCCAGTCTAGAAGGCTGATCCCCCAACTCAATCTGTTGTGGGTATAAAAAACCAACTGTGCAGCTTGCTGTAGAACTAGAACCAACTCTCAGTGTGTCTGCACGGAAGGAGGCTATTTCAGTGGCTGCTTATTAGAGACAAATTCATCTGGAGCATCTTTTTTTTGAAATGGCAATGAGCCCCATTCCGCCTCCCATTTTTATAATGAAAACAGGATCTTCTGTAGTGTAGTTGTGGGTTTATGCAGGATCTGAACGATGTTTTCCCCATGGCCTTTTCACCTCTTTCTTTTCATCTCTATTTTTTACTGATATTAATGGCCATTAGAGTGTGAAATGTAATTTGCCCAGAATACAGACCTCCCATTGTATGCGGCTTTCTGCTTGCCAGATGATCCCTTTGGAGCATGAGATCTGCTTTCATTTGCTACAATTTCACCCCTGTTAACAGTTGGAAGCTGAAAGGCCAAGCCATATTAATATTCCACAGAACATTTCAACTCTGTTTTTCTCCAATAGGGGAAACTGGCCTTGGGAAGTCCACCCTCATGGACACACTTTTCAACACCAAGTTCGAAGGTGACCCAGCATCTCACTCACAGCCTGGGGTCCAGCTGAAATCCAATACCTACGACCTACAGGAGAGCAATGTCAACCTCAAACTGACTATTGTCAGCACAGTTGGCTTTGGGGATCAGATCAACAAAGAGGACAGGTGAGTGAAGGGGGAGAGAGGCTGTATCATGACCTGGTTTTCTTATGCAGGGTCTCACCCTGTGCCCTAGTTGGGCCAGACTGTGATGTACAATTTTCCTGCTTTCTTCTTATGGGCTCTCCTTGCCATCTCTTTGGGATGGGCAGGTAGAAGAGAGGACAGAGGCTGTGGGGTGTCAGCACTGCTCCAGCTATCAAAGCAGCCTTTCTCATGCCGTCAGAGCAATGTCTGCCCTGCTGGCAGCCTTCTGCCCAAATACATCTGGTGAGGAGAGCAGAGAGCTCCAGGGCATCTCTGCTTGTTTCCTTGTGCTGTGCTGACCACAGGCTACCAACCAAACCACTGGTGTGGTCTAGAGGCTGCTTGGCTGAGCAGCCACTTCTGGCAGGGCTCTTCTGTGTTGCCAAAGGAAGCATGATGAATGTGCAGTGAGATACCTGGAAGTACCTTTGGCAGCTCACATCCCAGCATGGCTGAACCATGGCAGTTAAGGGGCGTGCAGTTCTAACAGACTGTCCCCAAGGTGCATCTTCACAAAGGCATTGCAGGTGGGATTTGCTTTGTTGTGGGTCTGTTAGATTTGTTTTTTGTTTTTTTTTTCAGTTTTGTTTAAGATGCACTGATGTCTTTTCCATTGTGAGTCTGACAGGCTGTGTTTTAGATGGCCTTGTAAGGGAGTTGCAGGGATTTCCTGCCTCAGAGCACTGGGCAAAGGTGGTACTGAATGGAGATCTGTCTTCCACCTGCAGGACTCAGAGCCCTGAGGGCAGCAAGCTCTTTGCTCCCTGAGTGCAAGCAAGGGTTACACACTGCTGCCAATCAGTCTATGTTGTCCTTCCTTTTAGAAGTTTCTCACCCTCACATTTCAAAGTATGAGAGTCTGCTTTCCCTGGAGGGGGTGGTGTGTCTCCTGTCCTCTGCTCAGTCTCCAATACTGTCTTTTGTCAAACAGGCTGATAGAGTCTGATGTAAGACTTGTCAGCAGTGCAACTTTAAAATTTCTTACATGTGGGGAGGAAGGGAGATTGAGAGAATTGATCTTGGGAAGTGAAATGAGCTTGTTTGTTAAAAGCCAGCAAAGGAGCCCTGTGTTTACCTCTCTGACTGCGAGATTTATAACTTCTTTTTTTTTTTTTTTTCACCAAAGCTATAAGCCCATCGTTGAGTTCATTGATGCTCAGTTTGAAGCCTACTTGCAGGAAGAACTGAAGATAAAAAGGGTCTTGCACAACTACCATGACACTCGAATCCATGCTTGCTTGTACTTCATTGCTCCGACAGGCCACTCACTGAAATCCCTGGACTTGGTGACAATGAAGAAGCTTGACAGCAAGGTAGGCACGTTTAACTCTTACTGGGCAGGTTTGCTGTGCATGTGGGGGAAAGGCTGCTGCTTTTCCAGAGCATGTCTCCCCACCTTGAATAGCCCTTATGCAAGTGGAGATGACAGGGTGGGTCATCCGGTAGATGAATTGAACACACTTAAGTTTTGTAAGTTGTATTGCAGACTTGGAAAAACTCTCTGGAGCAACGCCGAGGACTTCTTACCACTCTGTTCCTTTCTAGGTGAACATCATTCCCATCATTGCCAAATCTGATGCCATTTCCAAGAGTGAGCTGACCAAATTTAAAATCAAAATCACAAGTGAACTGGTCAGTAATGGGGTTCAGATCTACCAGTTCCCAACAGACGATGAATCAGTGGCGGAGATAAATGGGACAATGAATGTAAGTGACTCAGCACTTCTTCCTCTCCCAGAACAGCACTGTCACTGTAGGAATCGGTGGCCCATATTCTTAAATCCACTTTCCCTTTTATTTTGTGTCTTAAAACCAGAGGATTTCACAGGGATCCTATTCTTGTGGTGTCAACCTAGGCTAGCAGAGCCTTGTGGTAGGCTACTGCCTCTCTGGTGGGCTTTTCTAGTCAGAAAACAGACTGTCTTCTAACTCCGTCCTTGTCCTAATGCATATCTGTTGAGGGACTTGAAGGAAATGGGACAGATGGTGAGGCCTGGCACACTGGTATGTGGCAAGGACAGCCCTGGGTTATGAATTAATCAGATGTGAGGGGCAGGCTGCTATAGACGTGCACCACTCTGCTCCTCTCCCTGTGTTTTTCGTACAGTTTTTCTCTCCTGGGCTGGTGTTTCCTGCAAAGCTCTGCCTCCATGGGTGTTTCCTGGTGCCTGTGGCTGGCCTTACAGAAGATCCTTCACCTGGGGAAGCTGCTGTTTTATTATTGACCAAGTTACTCAGCTAGGTCTTTGGTCTGGTTTGTCCTTTTGGCTCTGGTACTCTTGGCTAGAACAGGTGGGCAGGGGGTTACAACGAGGGTGGTTAGAGCAGTGGCTTTGCTTGAGCTAAATCCAAGTGCTGATGTGAGAAATAAAACACAAGGGTGGGACTGGACTGCCCAGGGAAGTGGTGGAGGCACCATCCCTGGTCTGTGTTCAAGGATGTGTTCAAGGAAAGGCTGGATGTACCATGGTTTAGCCGATGTGGTGGTGTTAGGTCATAGGTTGGTCTTGATGATCTTAAAGGTGTTTTCCAGCCTTGGTGATTCTGTGACCAGAGGCCCATCCAGCCCAGTGGCCCTTCTCTTCTCTAAATATCTGCTTTTGGTCACTTTTGTAGTATATAAGAGAGGGAATGTGTGTGATGCTTTACTTCCCCCAAATACTTCCCCACTGTCTGACCCCATTTGGCTCAAGGGTTTTTCCACATTTCTGTTCCACGCATCACCTAATGCCCCCCCACCAGTGAACTTCCAGGATTATCTGGCAAGGATTTACACAGCTTAACCAGCAACATTTGAGAAACAGTGCACAGCTCAGGCCAAGCATGTCTCAAGGTGCCTGAAGGTGCTTGTTCTGGCTCTGGTGTTCTCAGCATTGTGAGTGCCTGTCTGTGGCTCCCTGAAGACAGAGCAAAGTGTCCCTTGGCCCCTCTGGCAGCACATCTTGACTGTATTCCCATTTTCCAGAAGGGTTTTTACAGGAAAGCAAGTATGGGAAGTTGCTTGCTTAGCTGCTGTTGATGAAGTACAAGTCTTGCTGACATACTTTTGTGTTGTTTCTTGATGCAGTATTGATAGTTATAGAGTGTTGTGGAGAGGCCTGAAAGCAGCATGAAGTTTATCTTAACGTAAGAGCTGTCAGTGGTGGTTTCCTGGTCAGAGTAGTTTTGTGATGGCATCTTTCTCAGTGCTTAGTGCTCTCACTGTGTAGGAATACAGTTACTCCTGGAAATGAAGATGCAACATCACTCCATCCTCAAGGAACAAGAGGTGTGATAAGAAAGGGAGAAGTCTTCTCCCCTTTGCCCTTCTGAGGCTGGAGGTAAACCTCTGCTCATTGTTCCTCTCAGCCATTTCCATATCTGCTGGGAGGGAATTGCTGTCTCAGGTCGTAGATGTTCTGGGCTGTGTCAACTGCTGCACAGAGAGATCAACTCTTTAAATCCTCCATTAAACTGGTATAAATCATAATTACCAGATTTATGGGGTCTAAGCAGGCCAGAATCTGAATCTAATCAAGGCAATTTTGCTGACCTGGAAAACTTGTATCCAAATACTGATTTTATGAGCAACATAAAACAAATCTGCTTATGCTTCAGGTCAGCTTGTGGAGGGATTGAGACCAGTGAAAGAGCCACAGTGGCTGAATTTAATATTTGTGACTTAAATTGCCAATTATAGTCACGTTCAAAATCAAGGAATGGGAAACTTTGATATAAATCAGTTGCCTTAACATTTGTGTTTGTACTTACCTACAGAAAGCTTCATTGTCTTTGCCTGTTACAGATCAACATCTTTGAAAGGTTATAAATGCAGTCATTTTACTTAAGTAGTGCTTCTTGCTGACCAGCACCTTCTCTGCATCAGTCACTCCTTTTTTTAATTGTTTTATCTTTTTTTCTTTTTTGATTACAGAGAAAATTGAGGCTGGTCTTTTGGTTACTTAATGTTTTGCCTGTAACCTGCATTCATTGTCTTCTGCTTGGAAAGTAAAAATCAGATTTTACTTCTGAGCCTAGAGAGGTGTTGGGAGTATTTCTGTTCCAACCCCGCTGAGTTTGCACTGGGAAAGTCTCTTAATGTCTCTGCAAAAGGCAAAAAAAAAAATCTTCTTTACGGAGAAGTAATTATTTTTTATTTCTGAGTTTCAGAAAAGCTAATTGCTCTTGTTCTTAGCCTCCAGGTACTTGTAACATGTGTACTCTCTGGAGTGTGTGTCTCAGCTTGAAGAGCATAACAAGACACAGCTGAGTTGGTGGCACAGCTCTGCTCTGCTGTCCCCAGGGTCCCTCTTCATGGGTGTGATCCCTGAATTTGGCCTCCTTTGTCCTCTGGCTCAGCATCAACGTCATGAGGATTTTATAAAGCCCTTGGCACTCCTTTGGGTTTCTCAGAAGCAGTTTTGATAAAGGAGTGCTGTGGGATGTGGGAGAGGAGGTGTAGAGAGCTCAGCACAGACCCAGGGAATGCCGAGTCCTTCCCAGCTCAGTCTGGGGTAGACCTCAGGGCACACGTGGACACAGAGGCTGACCTGGTGCAGGAACATGTTCAGCCCTTCCTCACCAGGGCTGAAGCAAGCGAGGAGGACAGAGCTGTTACTCTGGGGTTGAAGGAGGGATGCCAATCTCATTATATGATAGAGCGAGTTGTCTTGAGCTCCAGTGTGAGCTGAGGAAGTGGTTGGTGGTGGGTTAAAATCAAGAAGGCTCCAAGACCTCTTTTATTGCTTCTGTGCTTGTGCAGATGTTCTCCTCAGCCACGGCAACCCCTGGGACAGCACCGCAGTCTGAGCCGCGCAGCGCGTTGTTCGAGCTGTCAGTCTGCTGCTAGTCTTGCACTGGCCCATCTCACCTGAGACCCTGTGGCTGGGAGGATCAGCCAGGTAGAGGATATAGAGTGGTAGCACTAACAAGGTTTCCAAAAAGGACCCTCCCTTCTCCCCCCTTGTCTTGGGCTAGTGACCAGTGACTAGACTCCCTGAGATTAGCGTGTGCATAATGACTGTCTTGCTCAGTGGCTGTGCTCATGATCCCTGTGTGCTGGCCAGTCAGCCAGAGTTGAGAGGGACTAACAAGGGTGTCATCAAATGTGTTCCAGGCCCACTTGCCGTTTGCAGTGATCGGGAGCACGGAGGAGCTGAAAATAGGAAACAAAATGATGAAAGCTCGTCAGTACCCCTGGGGCACAGTGCAGGGTGAGTTGAGTCCTGGGGTTTTCTTGGCATGAGTGGTGACACTTCTGCCAGGAGGCAGTGGGCTCTCATGAGGGGAGCAAGGGCCTGCTGGGCTTTAATACCTCACTGTTAAATCCTTGTGTCAGGCCTATGGGGACAGTTTTCTCTGCTCGGAAGGGCTGTTAGACCTGTGGGAGGAATAGACAGGTGGGGAATGTGGGAAGAGACTTTTGTTTCTGTCCCCATCTTACTCCATCTCATGTCTCCTTACAGTGGAGAATGAGGCTCACTGTGACTTTGTGAAGCTGCGGGAGATGCTGATCCGTGTGAACATGGAGGACCTTCGCGAACAGACCCACACACGCCACTATGAGCTGTACAGGCGATGTAAACTGGAAGAGATGGGGTTCAAGGACACTGATCCAGACAGCAAACCCTTCAGGTGGGATGATCTTTAAGGTGCCTTCCAACCCAAACCATTCTATGCTTCTATGATCCTTGGAGGAGACAGGAGAGCTCGAGAGAGGCATTGCTTGATGCGTTGCACGTGTGTGTGTGTATGTCTGTGTCCTTGAGAGAGCATATAAAGAACCAATGCAGCAAGGAAACCTGCCAGGTCAGATAAATGCAGACTTCAGCCAAGGTGCTGGCTGAGGGAGAGGAGGTTAAAACACAGAGAGCGTGTGCAGCATTGACTGTGAAACTGCAAGTATAGGAATAGAAATGTCCATGCTGCAGTGATACAGCAGTGTCCCTCTGGACTAGTGTTTGTTGCTAGCTGGTCTCTTTTAGTTGCCCAACATTCAACATACAGAAAAGGACAATACCTTACAGACCCCAGAAATTGTTGGATAAAGAAGACCTTGGGCACATGTGGGGGGGCACATAGTGAATGTGCTGTGGCAAGCAGTATTCACGGTGAGGGGCTGATTTCAGAGGCTCAGGGGAAGCAGAGCTTTTCCCAAGTCATATCACTGGACTTTCCATTTTTTTTTAGCTTACAAGAAACTTATGAAGCCAAAAGAAATGAGTTTTTGGGGGAACTGCAGAAAAAGGAAGAGGCAATGAGGCAAATGTTTGTCCAGAGGGTCAAGGAAAAAGAAGCGGAGCTGAAGGAGGCTGAAAAAGAGGTGAAGACTGCACTGCTTGTCTCTTCATGGTTGTGAGTGATAGATCCACTCCCGAGCTGCCAAAGCACTTTCTGCAGTTTGTTTGTTTAGGACTTCCTGATCCGGAAGTCTAAAGTTTAACTTGAGGTCATGGTGACATTAAGGTGTTCATCCTGCAGGACAAAACTAGATCAAAATGCTTGTAGTGTCCAATTTACTGTGCCACAAAAGTGACATAGTCTTGATTCTGATGGAAAGTTGCAGTGTGACATAATTCAAGGAGAGAAACAGCCCTTGATATAAGCTTGATATATAAAAAATATATCCATACAATTTCCTTAGTGTTACGAAAAATCAATTAATTTACTGACCTTTAAAGAGGATTAAGGCAGAGATGCCTGGAAATGGATTAAATTTTTTTACTGTTATGCTCTCCCAGTCTTCTGTTGTTAGTCTGTGCAATGGTGCATCACTAGAACACTGCCTGTTTGTAAGCTGTTGTGGAAGGAGACTGTTCCCTGCTCTGCAGTGTCAGCTCGGGGCTAGAAATTATGCAGAGACCAACTGAGACTTGCAGGCTCATATCCCATGGGATCCTTCCATTGTCCTCTTTTCCTGTGACCAGAATATCTGGAAGTGCTGGGTCCTGATCACCTCTCTCCTTTCCCTCTAGCTGCATGAAAAGTTTGATCGCCTGAAGAAGTTACATCAGGATGAAAAAAAGAAGCTGGAGGATAAGAAGAAGTCACTGGATGATGAAGTAAATGCATTTAAGCAAAGGAAGACAGCAGCTGAATTGCTCCAATCTCAAGCTCAGCAGGCTGGAGGATCCCAAACTCTTAAAAGAGATAAGGAAAGAAAAAAGTAAGTTGCTAGCCCAGTGGCATTTGCTTTTTGGCAATGATTCTCCTTTACTATATTTCTGGGTGTTCATGTCTCTCTCCCAACCTAGTTGGTCTTTACTGGGGGAATGTTTGCAGCCAGATTTAATCCCCAGTAAGGCCGAGCAGTTGCTGGAAACATTTTACCTTTAGCTGTCATCCTGAAGAGCAGGGATGCTAACCTCCCTCATTGCTTGCTGACAGCGTGGGAGAGGATGAACTAATTGTCATTCCCTGCGATTCCCTGCTTCCCCTTTGGTCTGTCAGTGCTTGTAATGAAGCAGAACAATATTAGCTGCCAGGGCTAGGGTTAGAGTGTGGGAAGCAGGGATGTCCCATACCCCCAGAGAGGAGAGCATCCTGTCTCAGGGTCTTACTTGTTTAGGTTGGGAAAAAGCTTTTACTGTGGAAATTATTCAGGGAGACCAATAGTCTTGAATTCTGGAATCTGCAAGGTGAGTGGACAGGTTGTAGCTTCTTCTTAGTGCTAGTGCTCTTCTCCAGCCCTAAATCAGCTTTTTTGCCCTCCACAGAAACAGTGAGAGTTACTGTGTGGCTTTAGCAGGAGTTCCCCATGCCAGGGACTGGTGCGACAGGATCCAGCCCCTCCTCAGGGTCCTGTGTTCTGGGCTGTCTGCAGTGCCCGTGCCAGGCTCCTAAAGCTCTGCAGTTGCTCAAGAGCAACCAGCTGTGCAGCTGGAACAGTCCTCCTGGCTCACGTAGGAGTGAGCAGTTCCTTTTCTCCTCACTGTGGTGTGTTTCCCAAACGGAGTGCTGTGCCACCTCACCATGTGTGCAAAGACCAGTCCACACATAAACAAGGGTCTGTTTTCTGTGCCTCTCTGCACATCCCGGGGGCAAATCCAGGGCAAATCTTGCCTGCACTACACAGCCTTCAGTACATGGAGAAGTGCTGTTAATATGAACAATATAGCATGTGCCCAAAGAGCTGACAGGACTGTTTGTCAGGGAAATAGCCTTTGACTGTTAAGCTTGGAATCAAATGAGACAGGAGAGTGAAAACCCAATAACCAGAATGAGATCCTGGTTTAGTTATTTTAGTTTTGAGCTGGAGCTGCTTCAATGTCAACATTCTTTTGCGATGAGCAATTAGCGCTGCCCTTTTCCCGCTTGTCCGCTCCTCTTTCCACTGCGTATTTTGATTTGCTCTTTCGAATTACCTTCAGGGGGTTTTAATGTCTTTTCATGCTGAGGAGCCTGAGACTGACTGGAGACAGACTTCTCTCCCCAGCCCGGACTGTGTGAGGAATACACAACTGAGTTCTTTCATGCTTAGAGCCCTCAGACTTCTGCACACTGAGGACTGTAGACTTCAGCCCTGAGATCAGCCAGGGTCAGGAACTCAGAAGAGATGACATGCCCTGTAGTATGAGCCAAGTCACTGTGGCCCAAGTCACACTCGTGTTCCTAGAAGCAGTTCTGATATCCAAAGAGCTGCTTGACACCAAGCACGTTCATATGGAAAAGCATTGGTACTGCCCGTGTTGGTTAAGGATACAGAAAGGCACAGAAAACTCCATGAAGAGAAAGGTCTGTGCTTGAGTGAGGCTTGGAAAGATATTAGGAGGCCTCTCTCTCCTCCAGGAAAGTAGCTGTGTTAGAAATAGTGTTGCTTTCTTTACTCTGTAACTTCTCCAGATGTCCTTAATAATTCATTTCAGTATTTAGATCATACATACCTCCAACAATCCATGGATTTCACAAGCTGTAGCTTAATTGTATCTTGTTTACTTGTGGCTGGCAATACACTAGCCTTTTTCTTTCACAGGTGACTCTTAAACCCAAGCTCTGCAATTTGCACTAATCATGACTTGGTTTCATTTTTGTTGTTGTTGTTGTTTTACATCATTATCATCATTATTAGCTCTTACATGTATGCTGTTTTACAGTTAGCTGCTGTTTGGCTGCATGGTGCATGAGCCACATTGTCCTGGTAAGCGTCATTAACTAATATAGACCTCACAGTGGGATCAGTTACAGTTCCTAAAAAAGCAGACCCTGTGCAAGTCCAGAAACCTATTAAGTATTATATCTGTCTTCCTCTGCTTTCACCCTTACTATACATGCTCTACCAGTCTCTGTCTACAGATGCAGTTGTAGAAAAAGGATGCAATGCAGTTTGTCTTTAAAGATTCTACAAAGTAAAATGCAGAGAGACTCAGTATTAGAACATAAAACGTAGAAAAATGAGGATTAGGTCCTCTTCCTTTTAAACATTCCCAGCACTTTGTTGGCTCTGTTTTCTTTATTCCTTATCCCTTAGAAATAAATTGTATTCTTTAATCATGTAGGCCATGTTGATACTATGGCAACAATTGCTATGGAGATGTGGTGTTGATGATAGAACCCAGCTAGCATGGAAGATGTCTTTTCCCTTTCTCCTGCTTCTCGCCCACCCCTCCAAGTTGTAATGGTAACTTGTGGTTACACTGCAGGGCAAGGTAGATGCAAGACTTGTTTCTACTCCCCCTTCACCTACTAATGGATGGTAAAATCTGCCAAACCTGGAGCTTTCCTTTGTTCCAAAGCACCAGAGAATCACCAAACTGTGTGTGTGTATGAGTGTGTATGTATGTATGGGGGGGGCATTAAAGAAGCTACTGCTGAGTAACCAAACCAATATTCACCTGCTGAGTGATCAGAGTTGATTGTCCAGAACCACAGGAGATGATGGGCTGAGCATTTAGCAGATATCAAAGGCTCTGAAGATAGACAGAGAGGGTTTATGATGTTTTTAACAGTCAGATGGGTCACCCATGGATTGGATGTGCAATTGTAGCAGACAGACACAGACTCACACTTCTGGGGGCCGTGCTGGCTGTGCCCACAGTTAGGGTAAGGCGAGTGAAGGCAGAGGGCTGTATTCAGGACATGTCCAGAAAACCTGCTAGAGCACTTTGCCCCTGAAAAAGACCAACGTTTCAGATTCCAAGGAGTTTTGCCAAGGCGTGGAGAGTTCCTGCTGGAGCAGAGCCCTGTCAGTGGTGTTATTCTGTGAGTTGGCTCTTCTTCAGTTGCTGTGACTCTGCCCAGGGTGTCTCTGCCTTCATGTGAGCAGGGGTGGAAGGTGGCCACATGGTCATGGGCAGGCTTCTGGAACAGACAAGGTTGCCTGAAAGGGTTAACAAACCTGGCCATAAGCAAGTGTCTGCAGTGCAGAGGGCCAGCATCAGTTGTAAAATGAAGGCTCATTTAAACAGAGACACGTAAGAAATGCACCTGCCTGACAGGAGAGCAGCATCCTCATTAGGCTTCTTAGTTAAGCCACTAATGACAGTGGTCTGCTTATAGCTAGGTTGAGTGTGTCTAATTGAGCCTTTGAGTTTGCTGTTGATTCTCTGGTGAGAGGAAAAAGAAAGCTCCCACAGGAATGTCTGTCTTCTTGACAGAGAAGCAATACTTATATCCAAGGACAGCACCCCCGGCTGAGGTTGTGCCAGGTCTCTTGGAGAAGGGACCTGTTGGAACAGTAGCACTTCACTATAAAACACCATAAAAACTCAGCCTCAGGTCCACCCTTCCCTGCAGACAAAGCAAGGATTTACATTCTCTCCAGGATACAGTCCAAACTAACTTACAGTCTGCCCTTAAATAGGGAAAAGCTGATTCCAGGATTCCTTCCCTCTTAGCTCCACCAAAGGAAATGGAAAAGCAAGTAAACATTACGCTGGCAGTGAGAGGCGTTTTAATTTAATTTCAATGGGATGTTCTGCTTAACAGAAGAGCTTCAGAAGGGTCTTGCACTGACTTGAACTGGAGCTTGCAGTTGTCTTGAGAAGTCCCTTTGAATTAATGTCTCTGCTGCCAACGGTAACTGTAAAACAATGGAAAGAAGAGTTCTCTGCTTATCAGGCTCTGAATGTGGAAGAGTAAGCTTGAAGACTAACAGTGTTAATTCTGGTGCTGAGTACGAAGACACAGCTAAAGTGCAGTTAGAGTGAACATTACTGATTTTTGTTAGTTTTGGATTGCTTTTGGCAGCCCTCATAACTGTACACTGTTGTGTGCTGGGCTTTAAATCAAATGAACTTCTTTGTTCTCACTATACAAATGCAGACAGTGCCTTTTTCAATGGGCATTTGTCCTTGCTAAATTAAATATGTATATATGGTACTTTTCCAGAATTCAGAAAAATACTCTCCATATTGATCCATAAAGTATTGCAGGGCTCCACTGTTCTGCAAGGATACAAACAAGTCACAGTTGATGAGCCCTGTAGCTTGCAAAACTGTGAAAGGATTGTTTTAGAAAATAAATTTGATTCATCCCACTGCTGAGTGTGTGTGTGTATGCATGTGTGTGTCTGCATAAAGCATGTATTGTAATCAAATTAAACCTTATTAACACTTAGCAACATTTCTCTTTTTTTTTTTTGCGTGTGTGTGTTAGGAAACATTTATATTTTTATTTTGTTTATTTTGTCATTAATCCATAAAACCATTAATCTGCCTTTTTCTTTCATTTTCAGTTCAGGTTTCCTGTAGAGCCTTTCCCTTCACACCAGAAGTGAATGCCCCCACATTCGGTTAACACGCAGCCCTCCCGTGTGCCTGTCTGCTCCCCTTGCCTCATTGCTCCCTTCCTGTGCTCACCGTTTTGTTTTAGAGCAAGAGTCCTCACCCCTGGCTCTTCTGGGCCGTGGGTGTTCCTGTGAAGAACTCAGCAATAGCCTGCGTGGAAGTGGCCAGAGATGCTCGTTGCTGACACCTCTTCCCCGTGGGCAGCAGCGGGCGGCCCAGCACCTGTAGGGCCAGTGTCCCCGTTCCCAGCTGCTTGGCTCTTTGTGCGAGGGCTGCGTGGTAGGAGAGCACAGCAGCTTGGTGGTCTGCAGGCAGCCCCTCTCCTGAGAGCGCTGAGAATGCCACCCCGAGCTGCTGTGGGGTGGGACGTGCTGTCTCCCAAGGCTGGCTGCCCTCTCCTCTTTTTAATTCGCTCTATCTAACCCCTTATTGCCCCCCCCCCCGCTGCCGCGTGTGACTCAGATAATTTTAAAGGACTTTTTGCAAAACTTGACGTCCTCACAGGCGTGGGCCTGAGTCCAAACCTCTAGTCCCCAGGCTTGGGAGATTCTCAAACTTGGATCCACGGTTTGCAACTAAGTGTTCTCTGAATGCTGCAGGGGTCACGAAGGATCTCTTGCCTTGTCTCCCTCTCAGTGTGCTGGCCTGGATGCACATCCTGGATCCAACCTCAGGGAAAGCTGGACACCTTGCTGTACATATCAGTGTTTGTGAAGAAAGACGATGATGTTTCTTTGACTTTCTTCTCAGTGATTCCAACAATTTCTGGTTTTAATGCAAAAAGTATTAGCTTTATTACTTTTTTTTTAAATTGGCATCCGTCTAAGAGTGAACAGATGCTGGCAGGTTGCTTCTCATATTTTCTATTCAGCAAAAGCCTTATTTTACTGCAAGATTTGCACTTAAAAAAGGAGGGTATTTTGCTCAGTGGGGCCAGGAGTTCACTCTGGCCAAGCGCAACTGTAGTTTGCCTGCAGGTGTCTTCTATGTGTATTTCTGGATGAGTTTTGTTTTTAAATAAAGACTTCATCAGACAGTGAATTCTGGTTAACATTCACTTCTTTTGTTTTTTGTTCTCTTTGCCCTTCTTTTACAGTAACCCATGGCTCTGTACAGAGTAATTACCCCTGAATACAATGGGCTGGAATGGACCTTCGTTTACTTGTTAAATTGGAGGGTCTAATAAAACGTGACAGCATTTCAGCTGTGACCTTTCCATGGTGTTACCCTTGCTCTCTCCTACTTCCTCATTGTGATTCTGTCTTTACTGTTTATTGGTGGTTGTTGCTTTTATTACATGATGTAAAATTAGTCCAAATGAGGTTTTGGATGCTGCAACTTTAAACCCTACAACTTCCCCCCCACCCCCTTTCTCCTGGTCCCTCTCCACCCGGATAAATAAGGGATGTGGAAATAAGTTCTGTGAGTTATTTTTGCTGGCAAAATAACAATGCAGTTTGAGTGTATTTATTGGTTAAAATGACAACACCACCTTAGTTTAATTACTGCATAGTTCAGAGATAAAAAAACCTCTTTTCGCTTTGTACTTGGTGTCATTTCCATGGCATCACCTATCTTTTTTTTATTATTATTTTGCTAATTCATGCTACCTGCAGACTAGCATGTAATCCTCATTTCCACTTCAGACTTGCTTGTTGTGACCTTGATCCTTCAGTCTCATGACGTGCAGGCCAGGTTCTTTGCCTGTGGGTGAATCCACATGCCCTGGCCCTGCTGAAAGATCAGGATGCATGCTACCAAATAGTTTCAGCAAAAACCCTTCAAACCCTGGGTGTTTGGAAGATGAGCACACCTCGGATGTAGCCGTGATGGGTAATGCTGGTTTTAGTCCAAACCACTGCTGCTGATGTTACCAGAAGGCTGGTCTGGCTGGTGCTAAAGCCTCACGAGCTGTTTCTGGATACAGCTTCTCATGGCAGCAGCAAACTCCCGTAACCAGTCAGTACCCATCTGTCGATGACTTCTAGATTATCTGCTAAAACAACCATTTAATGTGGCTTTTTTTTTTTTACCATACTGCAGGTCACTGGGTGTTCTTCCTGGCCATTTGCCTTATTAGAATGTTATTTAAGGTTATGTAAAGTCTTTTTAAAGACTGGAAAGAAAAAAGATTTTTACTTGGGTGGTTTCCTTGAAATACCTGAGGTACCACAAGGAGGTTCCGTCTCTCCTGTCAGCTGTTTTCATGTTGCATCTCTTCTTCCTGCTTTTTGAATGTCTTTCTCTTTTTTGCTAATCTTCTGTTTTTTTCTCTTTTTTTTCCCTTTTCTCTCTCTGTAGCTTTTTTTAATCTGTCTTCGCCAGCTGCACTGGGTCTGAGGGAGAAGACTGCCACTTCTAGAAGAGTTTAAGGGTCTTATGTCAGGGGAGGGGGGGGAACAAATCTTCAGTGTTAGTGTTTTGGAAAGAAGCTCTTTTACTGACTTGCATGGTATCTAAAATAGAAGTGTCTTGTAATTTGTGTGACAAGACAGGGTTATAGGGGGAGGGAACTGATTATTTACCTGAAATTTTGAAGAGCAACAGAAATGTGATGTTTGGACTAACGATGTAGCGAATACATTTTCAAACATTGCTATGGGCATATTTTTTTTTCTAATTTTGTCTTTAATAATATAAATGTCATGGGCTTCCATGAGGTGTGAAGCCTGAGGAATATTTTCAATATGCTGTTGTTTGATTGGTTTGGGAAACTGTGCATTCGGAGTCAAAGGAAATACAAACATGGTGCAATTTGCTCTGTTGGCAGCCACGAAATATTTAATTTTAACAAAGAAATAAAGTAAGAACTGTGTGTTTTCATTGGTGTCCTGTGTCTCACCACCTTATTAAACGACCTCCACTGGCCAGCAGATGTGGGTCGAGTGGTAATTTTTTTTTCCTAAGTAAACCTCCTCTTGTTCTTTAAAGTTAGAAAAAAGTTGGCAGTGTCAGGAGGGAGAGGCGATGTTGACAGCCGGTATAATAATAATAATGATGATCCAGCCGGATCCCCCGCGAGGAGGATGCAGTGTCCTTGGAGGTGCTGGAGCCACCCCTCGCACTTCCCGCTCCTCTTCCTGCCCTGGTTCCCTCAGCACCTGCTTTCCCTGCTGCTGCCGCTCTCCCTCCTCGTGGTTTTTGTTGCCTTTATGAACATGGAAGTGAGCAAGAGTTATATATATATACATGCAAGTCTATATATATATATAACTGCACCGAGGGATGTATTTACAGGACAAACATTGAGGAATCAGCACTGTTTTGCATGATATCTTTCTAACTATGTAAATTTTAAATAAAAACCCCGAAATCCTGCATGCCTGCTGTGCTGTTGCTGCTCGCGCCCCGGAGCTGCCGAAGGCGGGGGGAAAGGTGTCGGGCTCCTCCAGCCCGGTGCCCGGCGGGGAGGAGCTGCCGGGGCGGCACCGAGAGGCGGCCCCGCAGGCTCAGGGCAGGGAGTGCCCGGGGGCCGGTCTCCGCCGCGCCCCTCCCTGGTCCCCGGGGGTTTCCCAGGGGCCGCGGCCCCGCCTCGCCCGCCGCCGCCGCCAGGGGGCGCGAGCGAGCCGCAGGGCCGGCAGTGGCGGCGTTTTCTCGCAGCGTCTCGCGCAGTGGTGACGTGAGGTCACGTGAGGCGGCGCCGGCCGGGCCGCTCCGCGCGAGCGAGGGGAGCGATCAGCGCGGGGGGGGTGGGGGGGTGGGGGTCGCGCGCTCCGCCACAGCGCCGGGGACGGGGCCGGGGCGAGCTGAGGCCGGGCCGGGCCGGGCCGGCGCTCGCCGGCGGCCCGCAGCGAGCTGCGGCCTGGTCCGCACGTGGGGCCTGGTCCCCTCCGGCAGGCCCGGGCCGCTTCCGCTGCCGTCCGCGCCTGTGCCGGGCGGGTCGGCGTCTACCGGCGGGGACGGCCCCTCGGCGACGAAGCCGAGCCGCTGTCCACCATGCCGCCGCCGGAGCCGGAGGCAGTGCCCGAGTCGGTGCTGGAGCAGTGGCGGCAGTACAACGAGACCGAGCGGCAATGGGGACTCCGCCGCCGCTTCATTCTCCGCCACCTTCACGGCTATCCCGGCGCCGCCATCGACCAGCTCCTCTCGCTCTCCGTCCTCTGGACCAACCACATCTTCATGGGCTGCAGGTGAGGGACAGCCGCGGCGCCGGGCTGCCGGCTCGGGCGGGGGGCGCCTGAGGCGGGCCTAGAACGGGGAGAGTCCCTGAGGCGGGCCCGGGGATGTGGGGGGGCCCTGAGGCGGGTCCGGGGTGGGGGGAGGCCGGGCCTGAGGGGTGGCTATTGGGCGGGCATTGCCCGCCGCTCGCTGTCAGGCCTGGGTGCCCCGACGCGTCAGCCGGATTCAGGGGGCACCGATCTGGCCGAGGCACCGGGGAGCGGCCCGGTCTGCTGGCAGGAGTTGGGGTAGAAGTCAGAAGCCGCCTCCCGGAGCGGGGCCGGGCTGCTTAGGCTCCCTCTCGGCACCCCCCGGTCTCTGGGGCTCCCGGTGCTGCTTGGCTGAATTTCGGGCCGCAGCTGCCTGTTAAACAGTAGCACCAGAACAGCCGGGATGGAAGGAATTGGTGCAGGAGAACTTTGGATCCGGAACAGTTTTCTTTGCTCGAGTATGCATGTATTTGTACGACGAGGGGAGCAAGTTGCTGAAAAAGTGCATCTGTTTTAAAAGTAGTTCTTGGTGTTCCCCCCTGAGGACTTGTTAATCATGTGGTATTGTGCTTTGTGATTTAAGTGAGAAGTATTCCCCTAAGCATGAAGCAGCCTGTACTATACCCTTAAAGCTAAATTTTTCTGAGGGAAAGAGTCCTGGTGAATGGAAGACGTTTCTCATCATCTTCAGGATTACTGTTAACGTGCAGAAACCACCGTACCATAACTAGCAAGGTTGTGGAGATCTGCAGAAACATCACCCGCGTTCTGACTGACACTTTTAATGTGATTATTTTTAACTGGACATCAGGCTTTAAAGACAGAAGTAACTGCTTGACGACTAACTTCAGCAAATTGTGCAGTGACAGAGGACCTTGTAAAAACTGAAGGGCAGGCGTAAAGCCTGATTTTTGTTTAGGTTGCTGTCCCAAAGCCTTGTTGGGAAATATTTAGTGTCATTTGTACAGAGCCAAGTCAACATCCTTAAGTGTAGATCTGCATGTTTTCCTATTCTTTCTGGTCCAAGCACCAAATTATTCTGCTCTGCGAGCACCAAAAATGAACTTAGTTTTAAAGCAGCTTCAAATTCCGAAGCTGGATTAGTATGTTAAAATTGAGCCTGTCTTCTTATGCTGGAGTCTCTTTGGTCCATTAGCTCACCTTAATGTGTTCATGTGCTGTCTTAATGGACGGGCCTTCTTTGTGATGCTGCTTTCAGGAATCAGTGCAGCAATATGGTTTAGGGTGCTGATAAGAGAAGGACTATGTGGCAAGATCTCAAATCCTAAAAAGTTATGCAGTTTAGGCCTGTTAGTGCACATACTTCCCCTGATGAACATCCTTACCTGCAACAATCAGGGGAGACAGGAGCAATGGTTTAGGCATGATGTGGTGCAGAGCCATTATCAGTGGGGATGTTTCCCCAGAGCTCGTGTTGTGCACGGACATGAACACACCTCCCAGGCACGGGGAACACGCCAGGTCGTTGGAGAGCAATGGGCAGCTTTACTTAGAGTTCTCTGGGGAAGGGAGAGGGCCCACAGCTTTCTCTGGAACTGCCTCTTGCTGCTTGGGAAGAGCTGTTGTTACTGTATCGAGTGAATAACTGCAAAGTTTGGGGGATTTTTGTTACTTTAAGTTTGTTGGTTGTTTTTTTGCTTGTTTTGGTTTTGTTTGCTTGTTTTGTTATGTTGTAACAATCACTTGCTAGTCAAAGACAACCTGATTGTCAGAGTAAATGCAAATCGGAGTCTTTGCTGATGAAACCTGGGTGTTCTGCTGAGCTTATGTGGAGAATGTCCAGAAGGCTTAGAAAACTTGGTCTGTGAGGAAGGAGTTAAGTAACAGGATTCATTTAGTTTAGGGGTGGATTAGAGAAGTTGCACGTGTTCTCAGATGTATTAAAGGTGGGTACAAAAGGCAGAGGGGATGGGGGGAAGCTCTATGTTATGCTCTAGAGCTACTGGGATCAGGATTTAAGTTACACCAGGAAGGCTTTAGTTTTATGTTGGAGGCTTGGGTTTCCTCTGCCTCCATGTGCAGCCTCCACAACTTGAGATTCTAAAGGCCAGGTTAGACAAACACATGTTTGGATCTTCCCCCGGGCAGAAATCTGATCTCCAAACATCTCCATCCTTTGTGAAGAAGAGTGACACACTCCTATCAGATCTAGCACTGTTCTCCTGCCCTGCTGGGAAATGTCATCATGTTCCCATCACAGGTAACACTTCTCCCTGTAAGCCAGAGGGAGAAATAGAGATTCTCACCCCTCTTCCTTCTGGCTATGGGAGGATGAGGATAACACCACTGCCTGCCTCCCTGTGATCCCTCTTGGCATCTTTTTCCCACTGCAGGGTTCTGGTGCCCTTCTGCTGGGGGCTGAGTTGTGCTGGGTGCCTGAAGGTGAAGCAGGGACTGCAGGAGTGTGTGTTCAGAGTTCTCACCCAGTCATTTAAATGGATTTAATTTCTGTCTGGCCCTCTAAATCAGGAGTGGGAAGGGCATTCCTTGAATAGAGAGTGAGTAGACTTCCAGAGCCCTGGGGACAGTCATATTTAAAAGCTGGTGCAAGTTGTTGCAGCACTAGCTGTTGGGACAGTTGTGGGCTCCTGTCCCTGGGCACTGACTTGATGCTTTTTGACTTTGGAAGGTGAGCACACTGTGGCACAGGAACAAGATGGCTTTTTCTCTGTTCTGAACCACAGTGTGAAGCTGTCAGATGCTAGCTTCAGGCCATGCATGTAGGTTCTCCCTGGATAGAAAGGTTTGGGCTTTTTTCTCGTTCAGCTTCAGCCATGCAAATGGGCTGAAAACATGTGACAGTTCCCTGGAGCAATGGAAAACTTAGATGGTGGGGGATATAATGCCAAGAGGGTTGCACCTCACCTCTGTCGTGGCTTGGGGATTTAAAGTGTGTCAGTTACAGCTACAAAACTAGAAATGAGTTTGGCTTTGTAGAAGGTGGTCGATAAGGGCTGAGCTGTGCCCTTGCCACCTGACATCAGCCATTCCAGCACTGGTGACATGAGGTCTGGGCTGCTGACCCAGACGGGACCTCAGTGCCCGTCAGTCACTCCTGTGCTTAGTTCACTGAAGACGCTGACAGAGACTCCTCCACGCCCCTGTGTTCCTTAGTGTTCCTAACAGCTCTGTCAAACGTTATATTTTGACAGATACTGTATTTAAAATGTAAAACACCATCAGCTTGGTGGCTGCACGGTTTGTTACTCACAAAGGGGTTCACTTAGAGCCAGGTAGCTCATTAGGTGGTGTGCTGGCTGCCTGCCTGCATGAGCTGGCTGGGGCTGGTGGGCAGTCCTGTGCTCATATCCAGCAAAGTCAGGGGAAGGGTCGCCCTTGCACCAAGTGCTTTAGTTCTTGTTTTGCATAATAAAAGCTTGTGTGTGCATGTGTATCTGTTGCCCTGTGGGCCCAGTTCTAACATGGTTTGCTGTTGACTCCACACAGATATGGCTTGCAGGTCATGGAGAAGGTTCTCAAGATGGCTGAAGGCATTGATATCGGGGAAATGAGGTCGTATGAGTTGGTCCCTGGCAGGAAGCAAAAGAGATTCCGCTCTCCATCTGACAGTGAGTATGTGTGCCTGTGCCAGAGGAGACACCCCTCCCCATGGCTGGTTGGGGGGCATCAGGGGGAGCGTGGGGAGAGCAAAGCACCACAGGCTGCCTCTGAGAGCCAGCACAGCCAACTGGAGACAGGCGACTGTGATGTCCTCTGCTAGACTGCAGCCCTTTCTGCCCCTCTGCCATGCTGTGGGCTGTACATAATTCATGCAGAGTTCTCTTTTTGCCTAGAAAGTATCATTTTTCATTGAAATTACCAGGTAATTGATTTTCCGTAGTGATAGTGTTAGGGAATTGAATCTATGTAATTAAGTACCTGTCTGCCCTTCTTGACTGTGGTGAGGGGTGATGTTCTGACCTGAGAATT
Source organism: Hemiprocne comata (assembly GCA_020745705.1). Lineage (NCBI taxonomy): Eukaryota > Metazoa > Chordata > Aves > Apodiformes > Apodidae > Hemiprocne > Hemiprocne comata. Next base: position 9,394,584 of record CM036597.1, on the reverse strand, counting down.
GATTGTACACGTGCATGTAGATGTGGAGTTCAGCTTACTGATTTAGAGTTATGACCTGCCTGGAGCACTGGGTGGTGGTAGGGGGAATGTTAGAGGTTTTTTTCTCCCTACTGGGCCTGAAAGAGTCCTGCATATGTCAGCACAGTCCCACAGTCTAAGGGGTCCATGTTCCAGCTGTAGCTTTTCCAGTAGAAGAAGTGCAGCAGGCAGAGAGGGCTGGCAGCTTGATGGCTCCATCCGCCGGTTCCTGTGCAGCACCTCCAGAGCTCCCTGCCCTCTCTCCAGAGGGAGGAGCAGGGAATGGGGGCGATGCCAGCAGGCAGGCTATGCTTTGTGAGGCAGCTTCCTTGGTAGTTTGGCTGGTGAAGGCACGAATGGTCAGACAGCACAGGACTCCTCTAGCCTGGGATGTAATCCCAGCTCTGCCAACGTGTCTTCCTTTCCCTTGGCACTCAGAAATCTTTCTGAGCTTCCACAGGCCAGCGGCAAAACTGAGAAAAATACTACTTTTCTCCCATGTCTTGTCTGTCTTCCAGGCAGCAGAGGAAGGGTTCTCTATTGCATGTTACACAGACAGCATAGAGAGCTGTTAGGCTGCCCAGAGCCATTAGATGCTGCTGCAGTGCAATCGTCAAAATACCAGACTGGGCAAGAAACTTAAACCTTGCCATAATTCATCACCACTGGCGACCGAAGGATTTAACGCGTGTGTGAGAGCCTTGTCACCTGATTTAGATATGAAGGCCTGCTTATGCTGTATGCAAAGTTTTTTTTTTCCATCTGCAGTGAGCTAGGCTATGATAAATGCACTATGGTGTCCAGACAGATGTGTTCCCTGACCTGTATTACAACTGCACACATGGGCATTGGATTAGGCAGCTCGTTCCAAGGCTCTGAGGTGGCCTTTTGTTCTGCTGATGAAGTTACACACATGAACCTCTTCAGTGTGTGAGGGCTAACTTGTTCACAGGAGATGTCTTGTATAACCATCTCTCAGGTGTAACGTATTTGCTTATCAGCTGTTTGACTCTCATTTTCTGCAGTAGCTGTGCATATCAGGATATTCTGCCTCATTTGCATTTCTTATGGATAAGAAAAAATAAGTCTACCTGCAGCCCTGTGGCAGAGTCGGAGCTGAGAGTCTAGTCCTGCTCTGGTGTTCTGTCTTACTGGCCCTAGTTTTCACTTGTTTTAGTAGCTTTGAATGGATTCACTTCAGAAATGACTGGATGGGTTTGGTGGGCAATGTTGGGGGGCAGAGCGAGTGATTGGGAGCTAAAATCCATGTAACTGAGTATGTAGAGATTTTTGTATGGTAGTTGTGGAGCTGGAAATACCACTGTAGTGACCTGCAAAAGAATGAATAGTTTTATCTGATCCATTGTGAGTGTCTTTGTAAGGAAGCCTTTTGGTTCATGGCTAAAAAGTGGGAATCCTGTGTTCAGAGCCTGCAGGCTCCTCCTGGAGATCACTCTGAAAACACTGCCTCCCTGTCATAGCACATATTGGTAATCTTGTAATTTTCTTCCATCCTGTAGGTCCAGAGCCAGAACAGATTGCTGGGCCGCCCAAAAAGATGGCCCCCAGGTTCCGGGTGCGACCACGTTTTGAACCCATACACTTTGTCACCAGTGCTGAGAAGGGTGACAAGAAGGAGAATTCTCTGGATAACCAAATACAGGAGGTGAACCAGGAGGCAAACACAAACAGCATCATGCAGCCAGCTGAAAACTGTACCAATTCTTTCATGAGTGCGCAGGAAGTGGATCCCCAGCTCTCCAGCTCAGCTGGGCTTGGCTTTGCAAGCCAGGCAGCAGCAGCCAAGAAGGCTGTGAACAGCATGGACTCTACCACAAGCAGCGTGATGCAGGTTTCTGTTTCTCCTTCAACTGCCCAGTCTGCATCAGAGACTTTCCCTCCATCAGCTATAACGCTGAAGCAGAGTTTTATTGAGAAACTGTCAGCAGCTGTCTGGAAAAACCTTGCTAACCCAGATGCAAACACTGGGACTGATAAAATTAACTTTACGTATCTTTTGACACGTTCAATTCAGGCTTGCAAGACAAATCCTGAATATATTTATGTTCCTCTAAAAGAGATTGCCCCTGCTGACCTCCCCAAGAGCAAGAAGCTCCTAACAGATGGCTTTGCTTGCGAAGTGCGATGCCAGAACGTCTACCTGGCCACCGGTTATGCCGGCAGCAAGAACGGATCCAGGGATCGAGCTGCAGAGCTGGCAGTCAAGCTGCTGAAGAAGCCTGTGGAAGTTAGAGTTGTTCAGCGGAAGTTCAAGCACACCTACCACGAAGACTTGGTGGTGTGCGAGGCAGGCCTGAGTCGCCCGGATTTCCCTCCTGCTCTCAAACCCCATGAGGAGTTTGTAGTTGCCAACAGAGACTGTGTCCCAGTGCAACCTGGTTCTGAAGCTGTGAAAGGTCCCACTAACACCAACAAACACTGGACTAGTTTTGTCCTCACAGAGAACGCCAGCGATGCAATAGGAATACTTAACAATTCTGCCTCATATAACAAAATGTCCGTTGAATATAAATATGAACTAATGCCCAACCGCTTGTGGCGTTGTCAGGTGTATCTACAAGATCACTGCCTAGCCGAGGGATTTGGCACCAAAAAGACCAGCAAGCACGCAGCAGCTGAGGAGGCCTTGAAAATTCTGCAAAAGATGCAGACAAATCTAGCAGCCATCAAAGTGACCCAGGTTCAGAAAGTCGGCTGCTCGTCACGGGGCTCCGGAAGGAAGAAGGACCTGAAGGACCTGGTGATTTATGAGAACTCCAGTAATCCCGTGTGTACGCTGAATGACACCGCCCAGTTCAACAAGATGACGGTGGAGTACGTCTTTGAAAGGATGACTGGCACACGATGGAAATGCAAGGTGATGCTGGAAGAAGAATTTATTGCAGAAGCAGTTGGAGTAAAGAAATCTGTCAAGCATGAGGCAGCGGAGGAAGCCGTGAAAATCCTCAAAAAGACTCAGCCAACTGTTGTTAATAATCTGAAGAAAGGAGCCATTGAGGACGTCATCTCCAGAAATGAGATTCGGGGTCGATCAGCAGCAGAGGCTTTCAAACAGAAGATCAAAGAAGACAACATTGGGAATCAAATTTTAAGAAAGATGGGCTGGACAGGCGGTGGCCTAGGGAAAGCTGGTGAAGGAATTAGAGAGCCCATTTCAGTGAAGGAGCAGTTTAAAAGGGAAGGGCTTGGGCTTGATGTAGAAAGGGTGAACAAAATCGCTAAGAGAGATATTGAAGAGATAATTCGAAACTATGCACGCTCAGAAAGCCACATTGACTTGACTTTCTCTAGAGAACTGACCACGGATGAGAGGAAGCAGATACATCAGATTGCCCAAAAATATGGTCTTAAAAGTAAATCTCACGGGCAGGGGCACAACAGATACTTGGTGGTCAGCAGGAAGCGGCGCAAGGAAGATCTGTTGGACCAGCTGAAGCAAGAAGGCCAGGTTGGGCATTATGAGCTCATTATGCCTCAGGCAAACTGAGGTGAGGTGTCCCATTTTACCAGAGACTGAGCTTCCTAGGTATTTGATTAAGGAAAGAGATGCTGCATTTTTCTTGCTGGTTATATTAACGTTAAAGTCTTTTACTTCGTTAATATAATTTCTAAAATGTTGTTAGACATTTAGAACTGACAGAGTTCTATTCAAGTATATTAGCACAACCCCAAAAGCAGTAGTGCTGTTACTGTATGTGTCTTTGATATTACTTCTTCCTTCACATTTTAATAGTTTTGTAATAGCAAAAACACATGTCCAACAAGAATGAATTCGACATCATGTACAATTATAATTCCCTTATTCTTCTTGATCAAGGAAGGAAAAAAAGCCTTTTTTAAAAAAATAATATTAAAATCATAAAAAGCAAAGGAAATGCAGTCTGGAGGAATAAACCTGTATGTAAAGTTGGTATTAATGACAATAAAGTTTTATTTCTGGAACAAAACAGGATTTGTCACACTTTGTGTAAAAAAAGAAAGTGTGAAAACTGCATTTCTTCTTGAGAAATATCTACAGTGAGGTCCTGTCTCTGCTGAGTATCAGTGTGGAGAGGTGTCCTCAACCAGTTCAGTTCTTAGGTTTTATTCATAGATTTCTACCTTGATTCTCCCATTCTGAGAATTACTGAATGCACCTGAACTGTTACTGTCAGACCAGGATCCTTCTGGTGCATTTTTACCTCGGAGCACTGCTGGAGATGTGCCAGTGCCACGGGGAGGTGTGAAATATAAAAACTGGAGGTAAAGGCCAAGCCCACGCTCAAAGATGCTCCTGTAGCTTGTGGGGACTGTTACATAACTTATTTTTGTACTTGGAATTTAAGCTTTTTTAATCTTGGGCAGACTCAAATCTGTGCCTAATGATTTCTTTGCTCCATTACTGTACCTGTGCCTGCTGTGTCCAGGGCGAGTCACCAGGAAGCACTCTGAGCTGCTCCAGTGCTGAGTCTCTCCAGGCCTGGCAGGCGCTGCCGGAGCGCTTCCCGCCTTGCTGGGGAAGCAGACTCCAACCTCTGCCTGTGCCGTTCTGCCAGCTGTGCCTTCTGAGCCTTGCAGGAACACTACTTCGTGCTTGGAAAACAGGTTAGGGATTGACCTGGGGAGAGCCAAGACTGAGATGTGCCAGGAGATGTGGGGTGTTTGCTGTCAGCAGATGGTGCTTTACTGCCAAGCCAGCCCGAGGAGGTATTTCTCTGGGCTCCTGTTGGCTCGTGTCTCAGACATCGTTTTTCTGCTGCTTCTATTTGCTCCTCAGTCTTCTCACATCATCCTCTAGCGTTCTTCCCACCTCCTGTTTTCTTTTTAAATACTCCTGGTGCTGAGGAGAGAGTGACTGACAGCTCCTGATGGAGCAGGATGTGCTGGTGATGTGCATTTGGAGGCATTTTCATCCCCACAGTGTGACAAGGAAGAGGCTGTCCTGGCAGGTAAGATGGGCTCAGGAAGCTGGGAGTGAGCATTCCCTCCTCTTAGCCTGGATGGCTGCAGCACAGCTTCTGGCTTGGGCTTCTGAAATGGAAACATGCTGCTGCTGGCTTTGTAGAGAATGAGCTGGCAGTTAATTATTGAAATCTGTTTGGGTTTCTTGGTTTTGTTGTTTGAGGTTTTGTTTTTTCTTGTGTGCACTATTCCCTCTCTCCTTCCAAATTCTGCTCTCAAGAACGCTGGGCTCTAGCAGATGGGGATGTAGGAGTGGAAGAAGCCTGGTACTTTCTAGACAGCTATTCCTGCAAGCAGGAGTGCAGCTCCCCCTCCCTAGTGGGTATGCAGCAGGGCTTCACAGCCTGGGGATGCTGAGAAAGGCAGCAAGAGCACCCCTGCAGCATTTGGGATGGGAAATGCCTCTTTTGGGGTGGGGGTGCTGGCTAAATGTACTAGCGTCTCCCCAGGAGTGGGTGTCTTGCCCCAGGCTGTGCAGGACATTGCTCTCCCTGTCCAGGATCTTGGCTGACTCTTGGCCACCACCTTTGCCAAGTGCTGTGTCTGTGTTGGAGCTGTGTCTGTGTTGCCTTCCTGCTCAGCCAGTGGCTGTCACCATGACTTGGTGGGTGTGGTGGCTGCCAGGTGGATGGTTTGACTCGGTGATCTTGGTGGTCTTTTCCACCCATGATGATTCTGTGAACTACTGGGTGGTGTCTGAAGCACTGCCAGCTTCTGCTCCCCTGGTTATGGAGCCAAAGCTCCCTGGAGAGCCAGTACATGGTTTAAAGTGAAGTTAGTGGAGGAAAGCCTTACCTAAGAGGGGTGCAAAGGTGTGGTTTTGGGGTTGGTTTGTTGGGGTGTTTTGGTTTTTTTTTTTTTGTGCAGCTCTCGGCTGCTTTTTTTTTTCCTGGCTGCCTTGGGAGTCCACTCCATCCTTTTTTCTTTAGTGACTAGCAAGACATACAAAAATGGAGGGACTGATGATAAGAAGGCTTCTGTGACAGTAGAATGACTTGGCCCATCCAGAAAGGGAAGGTACAGTAACTAACATTACATGTAAACTCTCACAAGTTATTTTTTTTGTCAACAGTCCACTCACAGGCACCACAAGCTGCCGAGCTTGCTGCAAGTGCTTTTGCTGAGTGGTGTGTCAAGTTTCTCTGCTGGTCAGTTGATCCTGGCCTGTCTGTCCTCCTCTGCCTCTCACATGCCTCCTGGCTGGAATGGCCAGGGGTTATCCCTGCAGCACAAGGCACACAGTGCAGCCCAGGGCAACAGCTGCCCAGCAGGGCAGGAAGGATTCGGGAGTCCTGCTGTAAAAGTCTACCTGGAGCCAGAGGCCACAACAGCCTCCTCCCCTCCCAGTTCAAATAACCACAGTTATACACCTCTTGCCTATTTATACAATAAGCACTAAGGTTACACTTTATTTACAACTTTTGAAAAATGTACAGTTTCTTACATGGGTTACTTGTGCAAAGTTAAACTTCTCAACTAACAGACCAATGTGCACACAGAAGACACCAGAACAGTGGACAACACAATTGTAGGTTTCATCCCACACTGCTGCTTAAGGTACTGTATCCAAATGTACAAACTTAGCCTTACAAAAAAAAGTGAGTCTGGACATACAAATGTGTTTTTTTTTCAGAGTTGAAAAAAAATACTTTCATAAAACTGAAGGGAAACTCAAGCATGCAGCAGTAGCTCACACAAACCACACAGTAATCTACAAAGAGCAGAAACTGCAGAGACTCAAGTGCCTATTCCATTCTATATTCATACTTGCCATGAGGCAAAGTTGGATCCCAAAGAACTTATCTTTCTCAGCTGAAGATAAGGGGTGGGAGAAAGACACTGAAGGTGAGTAGTCCCACCACAGGAACACTTCAGGTTTTATTCTTCCTTAATGTGGAAGATCTTTGCTCAGAGTACCACAGCTCTACCTGGTTTTGTCCAGTAATGCCTCAGTGACAGGACTATAGGAACTCATTGACACAGTCTCCAGAGGCATGTCCTTTAAAATAAAATAAAAGAGGGGTTGTTTCTCACCCTAAACCAAGATCAAAGTACCACAACCATAGTGATTTATGTATATCTGTACATAAATCTTGCATGGGAAGTACAGAAGTACCTAGCATTCCACAGTCTTACTAAATATTTTAATTTGAATTAAGAGTCGGTTGGTTTTTTTTCCATGATAAATCAATACAAAAGGTAAATGAGGTTATTTCTTCACTCAGTACTTACAAACGCAGTGGGGTCTAAACCAAAATGACCAGCCTGGACAGATCAGCACTTTAGTTAATATCAGTTAAAAAATGTGTATGTATATAAACATCCCTTTTATCAAGCTACACATAAGCATCACTGTGTATAACACAATTACAATTAAAAGCTTAGTGTACACTACAGAAATGCACAATACTGCCCTAAGACTGGAGAGGGACCACAGAAAATGAATTCAGCATCAGTAACTCTTTTGCAAGTAACCCAAGTACAGAACATTTGACTTCAAAGTGGGTGCTTTCTGATGTCCAAGGAGGAGAAGCTTCAGCAAGGGAGGGTGGCAACAGCACAACAGCTATTCTGCTTTCAAAGTAAATGCTAGGAGGAAAAGATGACTCAGACACTTTGTTTATTTTCCTCATCAACAGAGTGTTCATTTGCATCATCCTGGGTCAACAGTCACGCCAGCTCTGTTCTACTATTGCAGAAACCCGTTTTTCATATTCCCGCTTATTCTCTTGGTATAGCTGAGCTGCCTGGCTGTTTGCTGGACTGTTAGGATTTGGCTCATCCAATAGGGACTGTGCAAAGAGAAAAACATTCTTAGGCACTTGAAAGCATGCAGAGTTTTCCAACATACTCCTTACACTATCCACACTAAGGAGTGCAGCAGTTCACCCGGGTAAGGGACACTACTGGAGGCTCCTGCTCCCAGGCTGACTGCTGCAGTGCAGGTGGCTGCTCAACCCACAGACACACAGTGCGAGCCCTGGATGGTCCCCTCGGTGCCCACCTGCTGTCACTGTCTAATCCATTCACAGCTGGGAAACACTCACTTCAGCAAAGAACAAGGTATAGCTGCTATCCTGGCTATCAGGAGAGGACCAAAAAAATAAAAAAAAATTATAGTGTTTCCTGAGTTGTTTTGTTGTAGCATTCTAATTTAATTCTGCCTTTGCAGGCAAAGTTTTTTTACCTGTATGGATGTTAAGATGGAGGAGACATCGTAAGTAGGACTCCAACGATTCTGAAGAATATCCAGACATATACTACCATCTGCATAGACTAGAAAGGGTTCAAGAAGAATCACTTTAAACACACATTACACAGATATTAATTTTTTCCTAGTATTCCCTGATTCAAAAAAATACCTACTGACACTACAAAAGTCAACAGTGTCTGACAGACTTAAATCCAGCAAACAACCCTGTTAGGTAGGAAGAGGTGAAGCTTGTCACTGAGCACTGCCTGAAGTATTTAAGCTCAACCCCTGCTTATTCTCCCACATCAAGCTGCTCTGTGACATTGTTACTACCATTATGGAAAACCATAAATAGATTTTAAGGCAAAAAACTAGAAACTACCCACAAGTGAACCAAATAAAGAACACAAGCAAAAAGCTGTCTACACATAAGGTTTCCCCAAAAAGTACCTACAACAGTCAGTGTCTAGTCACCTTTCCCACAGCTCCCTCAGGACACTTTACCCACATGTGCTTAGTTGCTGCACTGCAGGTTTCCAGCATTTCTTCACAAAGCTTGTATTTGTTTGAAAGCAAGGAATATATGCCCAACCTTTAGTTACCAAGGAAGGCAATTAATTAAACCATCTTACTATCACTGGCTATAGTTGAAGCTAGAACTACATTTCAAGGTATATCATTCTTACAGGCATTTTGGGGAACAAAGTGATAAAAGACAACTGCATTCAGCAGTGTCAGCATGCTGTATATGCACCACATGTACATAAAAGTCAAAGACACTGCTATTTAGGTACAAAATACTCTGTAAGGTTAAACGAGGCAGTTGTGAGAGAAGAATGTCTCCTCAATGCTGTGCTGTAACACCTGAAAGAGGCTGCTCTTATCCCCCCTTTCATTTCACTGCCCAAATGTACATCCTTACCAAAACTACACAGAACCACACTGGATTTTTGCTACCTTATTAGATAGTGGAAACTTTTAAAATAAATAGACCTTTTTCTGCAGCATTACAAAAAGCTGTAACTTTAAAAAAAAAAAAAGCATTGTGTAAGGACTTACCATTTGGATGAAACATTTTAGAGACAAATCTAACAGTAGGTGGCTTGTTTGGATATTCTTCTGTGAATTCTATTGTAAGTTTGAAAGTTCCTGGAGTGGAAAGAGAGATAAGTAACCTTTATTTGAATGAATTTACACAAGGGATCAGTAAGTAGCATCCCTCCACAAGCACAAACTGACACTATTGTCCTCATACACACATGTTGGATATGGAATAAATTGCTCAGTCCTGCAATGATTCTTCTGCTCTGAGTTAATCATTAACTCCAAAGTTCTAGATAGTACTAGTACCAGAGTATCTCCTATGACTTACTTTTATTGCCAAAATCACCACCCCAGTCAAACTGTTTCTGTAAGGAAATAAACCTGCCCTCGAGGTTTTCTTCCACAAAGCCTAATCCCAGTGCACTGTAAAAACAACACAAGGGGGTGTATAACCATCTGTCTAACAGATCGTGATTTAATAAGTCCTAGAGACTGGAACAGGCTACCACAACAAGGATCTTCTTATTTATTTCCTGTTTAAATTTCAAGAAAATGCATTTTTATCAACAACTGTAAGGTTATGGTCTTATTATAGGAAAGTAGTATTGAAAGCAGCATCCAAATCAGACACTTTAGAACAAAAATCTAGTAATTTACTTCACACTAATCTGTCTTTGAGAGTGATAAAGCAGAAACAGAAAATACTGCAGTTAAGTCCCAATCCAATCATTTTAATAGGCTGCACCAACACAAGTTACTTTAGCCCTTCTCCTCAAGCTGTGATAATTATGAGATGTCTAACAACTAAACTGCAGAAGCATGGGGTCCAGGGGACTAAGCACTGCTACTGATTCAGATCAGTAACTAAGGAACTCTACATATTCCACTTCACAACACGTCAGCTTCCCTTGACCACACCATCACCTCAGACCAACGAATCTGGGAGGTAGCTCATGAAGTTCCTGAGTATGCCCAGACATAAATATCTGAAACACCTCCATATAAACATACAGGTCTCCTGTGAAAGGAATGCACCTCACAGTAACAGCTGTAACAAGCTGCCACGGCAGACACTACCTGTTTTGAAAAGGCATTCTTAGCTGTCAGTGACAGGCATACCTCCCACCAAAACTCAGTATCCAAATTAACTCAGGGGTTCAGATGTAAAGCTCATCCCTCCTCCTACTGTGAGGGAGGTTTCCAGCACTAGTAGAATTAATGCATTGTTCCGTTGGGCTGGCAAACATATGCCAACAACTGGTAGCCAGAGAATAGATTTTTCAACCCTTTTCCATTTTTTTTATTTTATTTTTTTTTTAGATCAGCAAGGGCCAGCAGTATTTCCCAGAGACTCCTTCCTTTATAAGGAGAAAAACTGTAACACTGAGTTGCAAGAAATGAAGGTCATTGCTTTGACGTTCCAGTTTGCATAGGAAGACAGAGTACAGATGCTGCAGAGCTTTCTGTACAGCAGTGGGAAGTCTCAACACCCTAAAAATAAGTTTTTGCATGCTTGTTTTTCATTAGCAGCCTAACTGCATAAAAGCAGAGACCCAACAGCATTATCTTACTGTAAAACAAAAGGAACAAGAGTGGTATCGTTAAGATTGTTCAAATTACTGGAAGTCTGCAGTGGGACTTTCAAGCTTTACTCTGGCTAATCCAGAGGCACAGAGCCAGATCCAAGATCCGTTTGAAAGCCAGCACTAGAAAGTTACTAACAACTTGTACCAGCTGCAAACAGCAGCTCAGGACTACCTTTCCTTCCCTACACAGTGACAATCCCAAGCAATCTTGGCCCTTTGGAATTGAATGCTTAGAGATTGGATGCTAAATCTGAAGTGATTCCAGCTCTCCCTGCCCCAGTTCTGTTTCTCAGCAGCCTCCTTATGAGATAGGAAAGCAGGCACCTCCTTCTGTGGAAGAGTGACTAAGCAAGCAGTAGGCTGAAAACTGAGGACAAACCATCAAACAGCAGAGTTGAACGAGCATACTTGAGAAAATAAATGCTATTCTAGAACACTGACTGAAGTGGGAGCACAGGGGACAGACACATTAGAAGGCCAAAAAGCAGTAACAAGGGCAGCCTGGAGTCCATTTAAAACTACTGAAAGGGAAGCCATCTGTCCCACCAGGGACAGGACAGTGTTCCTTCTAACACCAACCTGAGTGAGTGGTTAGACAGCTTCCAGCTGGAGTATCTACCTACTCAAATGTTGAAGTCAAGACCCAGAGTGGCAATGGCTCTTTGAAAGCAACACTTCCTTGTTGAGCTTTATTTAAGGACAAATCCAGAGATCTGATGAACCCAAGCCCAAGGGTCACTCGCTCTGAAAGCCCACACAATTGAAATGGGTATCACGACACACTGCTGGGGATAAGGCCTTCAATTTCCAGACTCGTGTCACTGATTTTAAAGCTTTCAATTAGTAATCCTTGCATCCTCACCCCTAGACAGTCGATTTTAAACTGTAAATTATCACAGTCACTGTCATTATTGATATTAGGATCATCCCTGATCTTCAGAGAACATTTCTCTTTTCTCCCTTGTACCTAACTTACCTCATGGATCAGTCTGTCCTACCTCAGGATGTGAGACTCTCACACAGCTAACAGAGAGGCTTCTCTGAGACCTGTGTGGCAGCCCAAGTAACCCCCACCAGAGCAGCACCCATGTCCCTGCCGGGCCCTTCTAGCTGCAAGGAGCAAGAGCAGCCCCTTCCATTCCACTGCCCATAAAGCAGGGATGATCTCTTCCTCTCCCACATGAGGATACTGAATCCATATTCCATCAGCAAGGAAAAAAAAAAAAACCACGTGGAAGGCAAATGCCTTGCTTTCTCTGTCAAAGCGTCCTGCACAACGACAGCAAAGCAGGATACTACATGTGTTACTTAACTCTCTCCAAGCCAGGAATCCTGCACTAACCACAGTATCATCATCCAGTTTCAGAGAAACAGGTCTGAAGGACTGGGAGAGGCTAGGTTTCCATCACTGTGACAGCACTACCACTTTAGATGCCACACACATATAGACTCTCAGAAATATGGTGAAGGGCAGGATAAATAACCCCAGGGTCCTACTGCAGACACCTACAATCGAATCCTCTTAAACCAGAAGATGGAAGTTATGCTGCTCATCTAAATTAGTAGTTGCTCCTAGGTCAAGCCAGCCTGCACACCAAGTTCTGAAAACACCCTCTAAAATCTGGGGGCAGAGGGGCAGGAGGGTTGTTAGATGTGCTGGACTGCTCAGCAAGTAAACAAATGTGTTTGAACTTAAGGTTTTAAGTTCAGACAAAGCTAAGAACCCCCAGAAGCTAAGACTGAAGAAGGGTTTCACCAGAATGAGAATAAAGGACAATAATTCTCAGGATGTTCAAATTATTACACCCCTAGTTCAAGAACAACAAAAAATCCACAGGCTACTTTCACAAGAACTAAGTATCTGAAGTCTTACAGCATCACCAGGAAGTGACAGAGCCTGAAATGGAAATACAAAGCCACTTCTGAAGAATACTGCCCTTCAAAGGCTTAATGAAAAGGACTACAGAGCTCCACCGTACCTTCAACTCACAAGGGCCTGCACAGTTACAAAACAAGCCCAAACTAACAGCTCAATACAGTTAAAGAAAAATATCCTTAATTTTACCTAAGCTAAACTGCATCTGAACTCTGCTACCATTATCTGAACCGTGCTACTCTACTCACTTAATGGAAAAGCACAGTCCAGGCACTAACACACCCCTATCTCTAGGCACCACTTAGTATTTTGTTCTAAGACAATGTAAGGTATGTCCCAAAGAAAAGTAGATAAGCATATGCTGCAACACAAGACATATCTGTTTTCCTGAGCACATGCTGTGAAAATCCACACTTGCTAAGAACAGAGCAATCCATCACACACCCAGATTATATTAGGAGATGAACCAAAGCAGGAGGACACCAGCAGCAGACTCAAGCATCTGTTTGAACTTCAAACTGCTGTGAGTGCAACATGGCCTAAGTATCTGAGATAAAGACACAATGCTGCCACAGTGGAAAGCACAGACAAAATCAATATGTCAGGGCTCTTGAAAGCAGCCTCCAGTCTTCTACAACTAAATGGAAATACATGGAAAAAAAGCCCTTTTAATATCTGTTAACCCGACACTGAGCTGGAAGAGCCTGAACATGGAAACAACCTGCATTTTAGCACACTGTAAGGAGACAGCTTTCTGCTCCAAGCAGCAAATCACTCAGTGGCACTGCACCAAGAACCTAATCAGCTCTATCAACTCTCAAAGAAGTTTAGGTTTATTTAACAGAATACATTTAGTCCATCTGTTCTATCATGTGATGTTATGGAATATTCAAGTTCTAAACATCAGACTTCTAACACAGCTACTACAGCAGTTTCTTAACTAATCAAATACATTTCAAAAAGTAACTGGAGTCTTTGGAGTTTTCTTAGGCCTGAAATACTTAAAATCTTCACAGGAAAAAAAAAAAAAGTATCTGCAATTTACAGGCATGCCCACAGGTACTACCTCCAAGGATAAACAGAGACAGAGGAGTTAGCCAAGAACAACAGAAGAGTTAGGGAATTTTTCCTATGCTTTTGTCATGAGTCATGGAGATCTATGATTAATTACAGCCTGCACTGAAAGTATCTTAAAAAAAATAATAAACGCATCACTGATTTCAGTTAGTATTTCATGTCTAACAAGTTTTCACAAAGTATTCATACAGCAAGACAATAAGGCCGGACAGGAACTACCAGGACACAGGTATGTTACAGAGACCTACTCAGCCAACTTTTAAAGTTAAAAAGTCCTTTTAATTGTTAACCCTGAATGATACCAATTGTAGCAGAATGAAGTAGCTGCCAAGAAAAACAACAACAACAAAAAATCTGTTCTGAACTTCCTCAAACATTCAGTCCATTTCCTACTTCAGCTGATTCACGTTGGGACTTAATCTCAAAACACTTCCAGCATCAGAAAAACCAGAACTCAAAACAAATTGCAATGGTTCTATACCAGGGCGTTTTTTATAGTTCTCCAAATACGAGTGTCCTTAAAAATGTGATCCTGGGTTCGACCAAAACACTTGGGAGATCATTAAAATAGTGTGTCATATTAGGCTTAAGATAGATTTTGTGATTACAAGCAAGCCCTTACAGACTAATTTGTATATTTCCGTGAATCAACACAGCAAACTAAATCTACAATGTCTTCTTGGAATAGGATAAAAATAAAATTAAAATATATTTGCAAGAGTTCTGGGCGCAGCACAGGGCTATGTGGTCAGATGAATATTCACCCATGCCCCTTCTTCATCCCCAGGCCCACACCTGTTGCAGAGTCCACGGCAGTGGCACGCTAAGGCCCTGTCAAACTGCAGCAGTTTACCCCGAAAAAGCCAAACATCAGGCCCGCACGTAGCCGCACTTACCGTCCTCGAAAGGGGTCCCCTCGGGCCTAGAGGAGGGAAGAAGCAGAGCACAGCGTTACCTCGCGGGCAGCCCATCTCTGACCCCCTCGGAGGCTCAGCGGTAGCTGCTTCCGCGGCCTACCGCCCCCGGCCCGCCGCCGCCGCCCGACTCACCCGAAGATGACGGCATTCCACACCATGATGTTGTTCTCCGAGGGGGCCCCGCTCACCCCGGCCGGGGGATCCTCCTGCAGCCTGCGGGACACAGGGACGGCTGAAGCGCAGGCCCCGCCGCTCCCCTGGCGCCCCCCGCCCGGCCACCGGCCGCCCCTGCGCATTTCGCGTAACCCAGGCAGGTAGCTGCACGGCGCTGCGCAAACAGCGTAACCCGCAGGCAGCCAGCGAGGACCTGCCCTACGCAATCAGCGGAGCGCGCCCTACCCCGCCGCCATGTTGTGCTGCCCCCCTCCTCCCCCGGTAGAGCCGGGCCCGTCGTCCTACCCCCGCCCGCTCTCCCCTTTCCCCTCAGCCGGCGGCCTCGGTACCTCTTGAAGTCCCGCATGAGGCGCCTACGGGCCGGAGTGGACATGGCGGGCTCAGGGTTATAGATCACTCATACACTATCAGAGGGAGCACGGAGCGCCCAGAGACGGTGGCGGCAGCGGGCTCCAACTGAGGCAACGGCGGCGCTGACGAACAGGAGCGATCGCGGCCTCTACCACTGAGGCCGGCGCGGGGGGAAGCCCTGGGCTGCGCCGACTCCTGAGCCTGCTGCCGAGCACTCCCGGGACGTACCAACGCCCGCGGGGAAAAGGGGAGGAGCCGGATGCCGCTGAGCCCTCAGCCCAGCCTCTACCACCGCGGAGCGGGAGGCGGTGCCTCGGGTGCGGGGCTGTACCAACGGAGCGGCGGCGGGGGTGGGTGCCGCCCGGTGATGTCAATGGTGGGGGGGCAGGCATTGGCGGCGGGGCGGTCCCGCGGAGCTGGGTGCTGGAGGTGGTCCTCGTTCTGCTGCAGCCGCGTCGAGGTGTAAGCCCAGGCGGCAGCTGAGCCCCACACAGCCCCTCGTTCATTGCCCGCCGTGGGGTGGGGAAAGAAGCGGAAGGGTACAAGTGAGAAGCTCGCGGGTTGAGGTAGAGACAGTTTAATGGCTGAAGCAAAAGCTGCGCACCCAAGGCAAAGCAAAACAAGGAATTAATTCACTGCTTCCATCGGCAGGCAGGTGTTCAGCCATCTCCAGGAAAGCAGGGCTCCATCACATGTAGCGGTGACTTGGGAAGACAAATGCCACTAGACTGGACGTCCCCAGCTTTATATTGCTGAGCATGATGTCACATGGTATGGAATATCCCTCTGGTCAGTTGGGGTCAGCTGTGTCCCCTCCCAACTTCTTGTGCCTCCCCAGCCCACTCGCTAGTGAGGCGGTGTGAGCAGTGCTCAGCAGTAAGGAAACCATCCCTGTTACCAACACTGTTTCCAGCACCAATCCAAACCGCAGCCCCCTACCAGCTATTGTGAAGAAAATTCTCTACTCCAGCCCAAAGCAGCGCAACCTGCTATGCTGCACTTTCTGTTTCCACAGAGAGCTTTTTCCAAGGGAAAATAGTATTTTTTCTGCCTTTTTTCAATTGCCTTTGGGAGTAAAGAATTTCTCTTTGCTGTTGCCTAGAGCAGGGTGAACTGAGCCCATTTCTCCAGCTTAACCTCATTAGTGACCCTAAGTCATACAGGGGTGTGGCTTCAGAAACAGACACGGGAGGAAGACCCACTGCCTTCACAGAAGCGGAAAGAAAATAATAAAAATATTGCGTTTACGCCTGCACTGAAAACCTCCCGTTCTTGACCTTTCCTGCTCTTACCCAGCCTCCACAGTAAGAAACGGATGGGACTCCATGGTGTTTGTCAGGAAAAGGCTTTCCTCAATGCCTTGCCTTTAGGTGTGCAAGAAACCCATATTTGCAAGAAATCCCGGTTTTCCAGCCGACGACGGAGGCAGGGATGGAGCTGGACGGAGCTGCCTGCAGCTGCATGTGACGGGGAACAGCGGGATCCGCACCCCGCAGTTGGGAGCACGGGCGTCCGGCCTCGCCTGTTTGCCCAGAGAAATGACGTCAGGCCTACACTTTGCCGTTTTCATTTGCATTTAAAGCGCGATCATCCTGCGGTGCGCCCGGCTGGGAAGCAGGGTATCTTTAGCTCCCCCACCATCTCTCATCTCCCCTTTCGGGAGAAACCGCCGCGTCTTGAGAAGGTGCCAAAATACCCCACGAAGAACCCCCGCGGCCTCTGGCAGAGCCCCGCCGGGGCTGAGCTGAGCGGGCGGAGCCGCGCGGCGGCGGAGGTCGGGCCGGGGCCGCCATGCCGAAGGTGGTGTCTCGGTCTGTCGTCTGCTCTGACACCCGTGACCGGGAGGAGTACGACGATGGGGAGAAGCCACTTCACGTCTACTACTGCCTGTGCGGGCAGATGGTGCTGGTGCTGGGTGAGCGGCGGGCGAGGGGCAGGCTGGGGAGGGGGCGATGCGGGCCGGGCCGGGCTTAGGCCGCGGGGACCGGGGGCAGGCCGGGGACTGGGGGCAGGCCGCGGGCCCGGCGGCACTGAGGTTCCGGGGGCTGAGGGTCCTGCCGCCGCTTCCTAGACTGCCAGCTAGAGAAGCTGCCGATGCGGCCGCGGGACCGCGCCCGGGTGATGGACGCCGCCAAGCACGCCCACAAGTTCTGCAACGCGGAGGAGGAGGAGTGCGTCTTTCTGCGCAGGTGGGAGACGGCCGGGACCTGGCCTCGTCCCCCCCAGGTCCCGTCCCTGCGAGGGCCCCTCCACGGCCCAGGGAAGCAGCTGCTCCGGCCTGGCCTGGCTTCCCCACCCGTCTGGGGTCCATGGGCCAGGCAGCACTGCCCACTGGCTGCCCACCCCTCTCAAGCTCTCCCTCTCTCCCCAGACCAGAAGGCATTGAGCGGCAGTTCAGGAAGAAGTGTGGCAAGTGAGTGACAGCAACAGCTCCTCTGTGACTTTAAGAATCTGTTGGTGAGATAACTGTAGGAATCCAGAATCTGGGTTTCTTCACAGCTACCTGTGTTTTTGTTTCCAGGTGTGGTCTGCTACTCTTTTATCAACACCAACAGAAAAATGCACCTGTGACCTTCATTGTTGATGGTGCTGTGGTAAAATTTGGCCAGGGTTTTGGGAAAACAAACATATATACCCAGAAACAAGAACCTCCCAAAAAGGTAATCAGCTTTAAATAAGTAAAAAGGCTATCTCTGCTTTTCAAAAAGGTGTGGTGAGGTGGGCACAGGGGAGAGAAACAAGAAGGAAGAGGACTTCTAAACAGTAATTCAGTCTGATGTCTTCTCCCTTTCTGCTTTAAGTTCTCCTTTACAGAGGTCACTGTAGTTTGGAGTCCTAGCACTAAAGGAAAGCAAAATAAACTTGGAAATCCAGACTATGCGTGCTGTTTAGGCTTAGTTACCAGAACTTCCCTTTGTAAGTAGGTCAGGTTGGCAGTCTGCACAGCGATTTTCAAATCTGGCTCATCTATTTATGATATATCAGTGAGTTTGCTTCTGATAATGACAGCTCTAAATCCAGAAATCAATGGGGATAATTCTCATTTGCCACCCACATTGTTCAGGCAATCTTAATTACTTGCATGAGAAGCCTTAAAAGCTTTGGAGGGAGAAGTGATGCCTAGTGGCACAGCTGTTGCCAAGGTTTAACAAAATGCTCTGCTTCTCCTCCAGGTGATGATGACCAAACGCACCAAAGACATGGGCAAGTTCAGTTCTGTCACTGTCTCCACCATCGATGAAGAGGAGGAGGAGATTGAAGCAGTGAGTTTTGTCTGCCTGGGCAGCTGCCTCAGAGCCTGCTCAGAGCCAGTGACTGTCTCCCTGTGGGAATGAGGTGTTGTTACTTTGGTGTTTGCTGGTGCAAAGTGGCACTGTGTGTGTTTCAGAGGGAGATTGCAGACTCCTATGCCCAGAATGCAAAAGTGATTGAGAAGCAGCTGGAACGCAAAGGCATGAGCAAAAGAAGGCTGCAGGAGTTGGTGAGTGTTGTCTTTGGTGCTGAATGCAAAGCCCTGGGATCTGTTGGCTAGGTACACAAAAGCTATCTTGTAGATCAGACTACAAATACAGAGAGGTCCTGGTATAGTCATAGGTAACTTGTAGCTCTGTGAGGATGGCTTTTCCTTTGCTGGTTTTATAGAGAGGTTCTTCTGGTCCTCCTGAACTTAAAATTGTATACAATTACCTATAGAGCTAACTGAAGAGCAGCCAGCAGAGCTTTGGAGAGAGACTTCCCATGACCTATTGGACAAGGTACAAGGGAAGGGGAAACCAGGGCATGGTTTTACCAACCAGAGCACCCCAAATGCTGTGTTCTCAAGCCTGCTTGGCAGAGCAGGTCTTTGTCGTGAGGTTCAGGGCAAGCTAAGGCCCTTGTGGAGGACTTGCCAGCTCAGCTGCTACCAGAAGGGTCATTTGAATTAATGGCAATGACATGACAGCTGATCCTACCTTCTGTGATAGAACAGTAGTAGATGGGAGAGGGGGAAAATGTGCAGCTTCTGCCTAAGGATAGAAAGTGTGAAATTATCTCCTGTGCAGTTAGTCTTGGGCTTTTTATGGTGGTCCTCATTTTGTACTTTAGGGGAGGAGGAAGTCAGCAAAATACTTAAGCTACTCTTGCTACTCGTGTGAAAAGCTTGCAATGGTCAGACCAGAAGACCAAACCTCATTGAAGGGAAACTTACCCAGACACTATTTCTGTCTTAATTTCCTCAATCAGGCTGAGTTGGAAGCTAAGAAAGCCAAGATGAAAGGAACCCTGATTGATAACCAGTTCAAATGAAATGCTGCATATCTGCTGGGTATTTGCAGACAGGAGAAAACTACCAGAAGCTATCACAAATCTGTCAACAAAGCAGAATTAACAGACAACGTTCAAGGGCAATGTGCTGCAACCAGCTTGGAGGATGAGTACAGCTCTGTCATAAATGATACTCTGGTACCAATTTTAATAATTCCAGTGGCACTGGAGACCTTGCTGAAACTGCAGTTCTCTACAGACCTAGTGTTATAAGCGTTATTCCAGCCAGAATGTTTACTTTTGGGAAAATCTTTACTGACTGCCTTGCTGAGATCAGTGCACCTTCAGATACCTGTCTTTTTATTTTTCTCAAATGTGTAAGATTTCCATAAATGTGTTGGAACAATAGGCCAACTCTACAACAAAGAAACCATTACAATAGTAAGCTCTGTGCCTGTGTTTAATTTTGTTATTTTTAAATGTGTCCAAAACTTGCAGCAGTCTGGAAGACATGCCATTCCAACAGTCTGGAGTAACTCAGATGCAAGGCTCGGGGATCATGCTGATGCTCACCCTGGCCAGCAGACAGGCTGTCAAGGGCAGCCACTCCAGGCTTGGCTGCAGCTCTAAGTCTAGGCTCCTACTGAACACTGGAAGGCCACAGTTGTACAGAGTACACTGTCCCAACAGATACTTCCTGATACAACAACATGAAATCCAACTCCGTTTTAAACTACGGAAAACACAAACTGACTGCAAATTACCCCAGTAATGAGTACAAATGAGTACAAATACAGAGCTGGAAGCTATTGATGCAATTGGTGACCACTTAAGGTAGAATACAGCTGCATGTCTGAGCTAACCTGCTCTGCAAAACAGTATCAGTATTTGGACTTGAAAGATGTGAAGGAAAAATTGTTTTGAATGCACTGACCACTAAGGACTTGGCTAAAGACAGCATTTAAGAGTTGGTATCTAAATAATATTTTATGTCTCTTGTGTGCTGTAGTAACAGTGCTTTCTATACCCCATGTCATTGTTGCTCTACTTGGGAGTAAATACCATGTTACAGATTTGAGCTAAAATACTTTTCCTAAGGTGTTCTTACTCTACCAAGTACATAAAATAATGTGAGCATGAACAAGGTGCTTCATCTCCCACAATTATGAAAGACTTTCTATACTCAATAAAGATTTTTCATCTGGCTTTATAACACTGACTGGGAAAACTCAGACCTGCTTAGCCTAAGGATGTATCCTTCCTTTCTTTGGGAACATAAAGTGTAAGGGAGGAAGTGACCTCTGCCCCAGACCTGGCAGGCTGGGATGCATTGGTCATGTGCCAGTTTAGTGCCAGGCTGAGTAAGCCCATGGTTAACTCAGGTTCAGGTTAACTCGAGCAGCACTGATCTTGTTGACAGCTGATCACCTGCTAATCTGAAGCCTATTTCCAGAAGCTTGTTGTCCAGAGGCTCTTCAGTTAAGCAGTTAGAAGGTGGTGTGTAATGCTTGGGAAGGGCAGGAGGAATGAGCTGGTACAACTCCAGTACACAAACCCCTTTTCCAGGTGTGGCAGCACAGTCCAACCAGGCAAGAGCATCAGGCTTCCTTTGGGAGTGACCCAAGCCCCAAATAACCACAGGTGGGTGTCTCTCGAAATCAGGAAGTTTCTTTCAAGCAGGAGTTAAAGATTGACTTTTGAAAATAGGCTTTGAACTATATGAGGTCTGCTGGGATGCAAACTTCATCGTCTCCCATTGTCATAAAGGATGAAGTACAGTCCTGCTTCACGTGACACCCAGAACAAAAGCTGATGCAGGGACAGTGCAGTTTACTGTGAAGGTTAAGGTCAGGAGTGACAAAATGCAGAGCTTCAGCTGATGTGGGGCTGTGACGGGGCTGCCAGGTGGGGCTTGGACCATCTTTGCAGTTCAGTGAGGCACCAAGAAAATGTGGTGAGTGCATAGCTCAGCACAAGTTCTCCAAAGTAGCAGTTTCCAACTGCCATGGACTTCCTCAGCTGCACACCTCCAGCCTTGAGGCAGTGTTCACAGCACAGCACAAGTTCTCCTCTGTTCTAGCTTTTAGAATGCCAGCCTGTGCTGTCAGTGCCTTTTAATTTTTGTCATTAGACATCTGCCTAGTTTGGTTCAGGGCTTTCTCATGGATCAGCTGAGGAAGTATGTAGTTTGTCACACTAGCAGTCCCTGAGATACTTCTAATAAATACACTTAGTTATGCAGTCAGTGGCTGAAACAACTCAACACAGAAAATCTGATCCAATACATTACTAAGTATGTATTTTTTAGCCTACCTAGATCTAGTTTACAACAATTTAAATGAAGTTCGATGATGAATTTTAGATCTCAAAGATGTTAGCTGACTATAGGAACAGGAAGCAGGGGCACCTAGTTCAACTATTTAATTAAATGTCCTCATTATAATAGATAGCACTAGCCATTCTGCAGACTTTCCCACACTCTGGTAGCAACCAGGTAATCTGCAGCAGTGTTTGGACCAAAGTCAAGTCAGATTTTGTGTTACCATAAAAGGTAACATTAGTTTTTATAAACCTGTTAACATAGATAGGTGATAGATTTGTTTGTTTAACTGAGCACTATATTGTACGTGAGAACTTGTCCTGATGCAGAGGTATTGCAAAGTAGCAATGCTGCTTTGTTCCTCATAACCTGTAAAAAATAACCCATGCAGTTCATGAACACTGAAGAGAAGTGAATCCAACCTCGTAAATGTTAATGGCAGCTGTACCTGGGAGCTTCTCCACACAGAACTGGTGCCATCAGTGAGGCTGTGGGGTGCTGGGTGACACTAAGGCTTGTTCAGAAGCTGGTATACAGCTTTACTGCATTTATCTGCCTGGACTCCAGGCAGGTTAATACTCAGAATGAGCTGGGCCCTGGGACCCCAGTAAGGACAAGATTGCAGGGTGTTTTGGGAGCACTGCAGAGCTGCCCAGCCTCACATCCCAGCCCTGTAACCCTGCACATGGCACGAGGAAGATGTTCCCATTCAGCATGGCTGCACAGGACAGAAAGCTGCCTTCAAAGGGAGCAACCACTGACAGTTCCTTTGCTTTACACCCACGGCTGGTGCCTTGTGCCCTGGGATGGGCTGCAGGGAGCCATGTGGGGCACTGCATCCCACAGCAAGGGTCTGCCTGCAGGACATGACAGCAGTGAGCGCCAGCTGGGAAACTTCCAGCTCCTCAGTTCCATGTGCATCCCCACAGGGTGATGGCACTACAGTGCCCAGCAACGACCAGGTGGCTGGGCCATGTACAGAGTTCAGCCTCAAAAACCAAAGGCAAATATTTCTGGTCAGCTACTAGAGCTCTCCTTGGGCTGTGCTCTGTGTTTCTGCTATCAAGCCTGCTAGACTGGCATACAGATGGCTCACTCCAACTGCCTATAGACTATTGCAATGAATATTAATAAATAGACACTATTTTTTGGTGTATGGCAATGTGAGCAGCTTGGGACCAGCACTGACTGAGCAGCCTAAATCAAACTAGTCTCAGTTTTTGCTGAGGTTATCCTAAAGAGTCCCAAAGGTCCATGGGGCACTGCCACATCTGGGCATTTAAATTTATATAACAAAAAATTGTGGCCTTGCTTAAAAGTCAGCAGGACTGGGCTTTGAGGGATGGGGGAGGAAGCCTTGCAGCTCACTGCTGGGGAGATCTTACGAACCTAGCTTGCCACAGCATGCTGGTTGTGTAGGTGAATCTGAGGCACAAGTGGCCAATCTTCTTGCTTGACAGCTAGAAAAACACTGCCCTAATCCCAGCAAGACCAGACAGTGACAACCAGCAAACTCTGGTGGGATGACACCTCCCAGAACCTTGCTGATGCTGTGGGTCTTGACAGCTCCTGAGGGCTCAGTGTGCCCAAAACGGCTTTCCCCCCCTCAGCAGCTCTGTATGGCACCAGCCTGTGCAGAAATGGGCTTTGTCCCTGAGGGCATGCTGGCTCTAGCTCCTGCCCTGCAGCCCAACCCATCTGCTTTGGGCAGCCAACAGGGCATCTCACATGGCCAGGCAGCACCAGGATCAGTCCCACAGGTGGTTTCAACACACTCACCCTGCTGGGAACAATTGATTTTTACCCTGTGTGACCCAAAGCATCGTATCTTCCCCAGGCCCTCCATGGTAGCCACTGCAGGAGCACTGCAGGCAGCACATGGAGGACGCTGGGACCATGCCTGGCCCACAGTGACAAGAACATGGGAGCTGGGGGACTCCTAGCTCCATCCAGAGCTCAGAAACACAGCCCGGAATGGCCCAACAACTGCTGAAGGGGACAGCAGGAGGGATAAGCTGGCACTGTGTTGGTCTCTCATGATTCAGGTCCTTGAGGTGGGACGCTCTCCGTTGCAAGGCCCAGCAAGATCCAGGCAACATGAACTGGAGAAAGCTTTCAAATGAGCCTCTGTTTCCACAGGAGCAGGTTTACTCCATGCAACACAACTGGTTTCTACTGCTCCTCCTCCACCCAATACATCCTGGCCCTGGGCTTGGCTTTGTCACGCTTGGCCCCTGCACCCAGCTGTGCCGAGCACTGGACACAGCCTGGAGATCAGGCTCCACTGGCACTTCGAAGGCAGAGCTGTTGAGGGGGGCACATGAGGTAGAAACGGGGCCTCACACAGGCAGAGCGAGCCTGGAGCTGCCCGCCTGCCTGCCAAAACATGCCTCAAGCCTCTGCTCCCTGCCTGCACCAGGTAGATGAAGTCCCCTCCACTCACTGCCTGGCCCTGCACCCATCTCCAGCAGAGAGAGCAAGGAAGTGCAGCCATCACACGCCCCTCCCGCCACCCAGGGCCAGCCCCAGAGCCCTGCTTCCATCTCTGCTGCCATTAGAGCCTCCCAGACCCCTGGGAAGAGGGCGGTTGCCCCTGCCTGGCCTTGCCCAGCACCCAAACCTCCAGACTAAGGGTGGTCCCCACAGCCTCCGGCCCAGCCCCACAGGGCTGTGGGGAGGGAGGGCAGCCCCATCCCACAGCCCCCCGGCACCACAGCCAGGCCAGCCCAGCCCGGGTGGGCCGGCACACACTGAGCCATCCTAAACCTCCAGCACTGCTCACCACCTGCCCCAGCCACCAACAAAGTGTTTCACATGATCCCATCTGCAGCTGAGCTGCGTCAACAGCTCCTAAGCCTGGGATTTATGGCCGCCGGGCGAGGGGCCAAGTTGAAAGCAGTGTCACAGGCACTTGCCCACCCCACCCTGCCAGCAAAGGGGGCTGATGCACCAGATTCTCCACAGGAGAGAATCGTGTTTAAAAGGAAAATCTACCCCTGTCCCTGCCGTCCTTGGGGCAGCACAGCCTGGTGGACAAAATGCTTGTGCTGGAGGAACAGCACTCAGCTCATTGCCTTGTCCTGGTCCCTTTCCCATGCCTCAGTTTCCTCACAAAAACAAAGCCCTTAATCCCTCTGTAATGTGCTCCTGTGGCAGGCAAAAGCAGCAGCTGAAGCCCCCAACCTGATTACCCAGATAAAACTGCTCCCAGGGGAGCTGCAGGAGGGGGGAGGATAAATTCCCAGGGAGCCCCAGGCCAGAGGGGGCTTCTGGCCTGTGCTCCCCATCAGCGTAGCTCAGGAACGAGCCACTGTAGGCTCTGACCCACATATCCTGTGCACCAGAGCTAAGAAAACCCAGTGAAACACGTGCTTGTTTCCTAAGTCCTAAAGGATGTAACGAGTGTGTGTAGCTACAACCTATTCATTCGGTGGCAGCCCTGCAGCCTAAGCCCAGTGCAAAACACTGTAGGTGTAAGGACTTACGGGTCCCTCAGCTCAGCTCCTTTGCAGCTTGGCACAGCACCATGGTCACCCACCACCATGTGGAGGAAGAAATGATGCATTTACCACCCTGTGCCAACAGCCTGGCCATGCTTTCTCTGCGGAGGAAAGGATGCCCCATGCTCAGCAACCAGCAGCATTTCAATATTGCCCTTGAAATCCAGGAGAGCTTAGCAGCAGGAGGCAGCAAGAGCCCTCAATTAAATAGCTAGCATTTGTACAGCAGGAGAGGGCTCACCAGTAAGGCACAGCCCCCTTGCCTGCTCCTGCCAGCATGCTGCCCACCACTTGTGGCACTGCTCTGCATCCCACAGGGAAACTTTCAGCCCATTCTGTTTCCACAGCCAGGAGTGGGGGATTTCACACCACAGGAGCCATGGGGCAGTTGAAAAGCACCAGCAGAGGCTCTTGGCTCAACAGCATGGCATGAGACCATCTCCCAGCATGAACACACACAGCCATTCACAGGGACCCAAGCATGCCAACACTGGCTGCAGCAGGATGGTGTTGCACTCTAATGCCTGTCTGGCCCACATAGATTTCAGCAATAAAACCAACTACTGCCCTCTGCAACACAAGACCTTGTTTATCTGCCTTGGACAGTGGTTGAGATTGGTTTCAGTGATCGAGATCAACCACTTTGAGGAGCCAGAAAGGACCAAAGGCATGGGGGCTGTGAGGAAAGACAAGCAGATCTGAAAGGCAGAGGACCAGGAGAGCAAGAGAACCAGGAGAGCATCCACTCACCACCCCAGCTTCACAGGTAGCTTCACTGCAGTGGCTCACAGACCCAGGGAGATGTCTGGGTAAAGGCCAAGCCACACACATTGCCCAGTCTTGCAGTGTTTTCCCCAAATTGTGCCAGCAGTGTGAAAGAATTTCTCCCTTCCCCCAGAACTTGGGGCTAGGACAAGCTTAACTTCCAGGAGTAAGGGATAAGCCTGAGGATGCGGCTCCCTTCCTGGCAAGCACCACCTTGGCACAGGAACTGTCTGTCTCTGCTCAGCTACTACATCCCCACCACACATAACTCCTGCAAGGGCAAGGCTAGCCACAAGCTCTACAGAAAAACAGCAATTACCTGCACTTATGTTCTCTGGCTGGGTTTTAACACGCCTGGGTTCTAAGCCAGAGTTTGTGATGCCAACTCTGCTCCCCCAGACAGCAGCAAACAACTCTTGAACATTTCTCCAGCCTCCCAGGTGTACAGTGCTGTGGGGAGGGCTATGCTTTGCAAAAGGTTTAGGCACTTGACACTTTCAAAACCAGGTTTCATGAGCTCTGGGTAGCAGACAGGCCAGAGGCAGGACTGATGGCACGCAGGCACTGCACCACGTCTGGTTAACAGGGTCTCACGGGAGACCAGCTGGGTGACTCCTTCCCACTGTCAGTTCCCACTCCAGCCCAAACCACTGGCCTCCACGAGGGAGGAAACACTACACAGCTTCCTCGGCAGCCTGCACTGTGTTTACCTGCCAGAGGCCACAGGTAGTTAGCAGGCAGTGAGGTGTGCAGGATGGTGGAGGTGGTTCATCTTCCTCCTCTACAGTCACTGCAGAGACCCCCACTCCCCTCATGCTGCAGCTGCTGCAAGAACAAACATGAGATGAGGAAAGTTGGTTTCAAATTTTTATTTCTTTGTATTCTTTAAGCAGGAGTGACTGTAATAGAAACCATGGTGGTCCCATCAAGGGGAATAATTAGATAAAGACAGGGCAGGCAGTCACCCCTGCCCCATGCCAACCTGTATAAACATCAGCCGCCACTGTTTAGTAACTAGACAGTTTTCAAACGAGTCCATTAACAGTCAGAGACTACATACAGCAACATGCCAGCTCACAACAGAAAACAAGTTATGTGTACTTCTTGATTTCGTCATACAGGACTAAGACAAAAGCACCACCCATTCCTCGGAGTACATTCGACCATGCACCTTTGAAAAATGCCTTGGAGCCCTCATCCCGGGCAATCTTCCGCCAGCAGTCAATAGTGCCGGTGTACATTATGTCAGCTGTGGGAGACAGACAGCGTTAGGAATTGGATGCCCACGACCTCCAACATCCAGGTCAGAAATGGCCTGATGTATCTGTCAGCTTCATAACCTCAAGTGCATCCCATTTCTTGACTTTCTCCAGTATTAGCACATCAGAGGACAAGGCAGCCCAGGAGATACCCTACTGCTGCTGCATTACCCCTTGGAGACACTGGAAGGACCTGTTTGAGTAGAAGGCAGCTACTGTTTGCTTTGACACAAACGCTTCCAGACCAAAAAGCTATTGCACAGTCAGTCAGGATGCGCCTGCTACCAAGGATGTCTCTCCTTGGCCCAGAGACACAAGTTTGTAACATCCTTGGGCAAGTTCTGCCATTCCTACCTACTGACAGATATCTGACTTGTCCATGCCACGTTACAGGCATGCTGCAGAGACTGACCTACCCATACCTCCTGCTTCTACAGCCTCTCTCACACATCTTACAAGAGGTAAGAGATATCTACATGCCTTCACCTCAGCTCCACCACCAACTGTTGATTGAGGGATGTTCAACATTTCCTACACCAGGAGGTAGGAACTTACTTCCTTTACGGCCAGACTGCATCATCATGCGACGACGAACCGTGTCAAAAGGGTAGGAGACCAAACCAGCAACAGCAGTGACAGTCTGAGCAATCATCCAGCTGACAATGATGTGGGTGTTCTTTGGGTCTGGAAGCATTCCTGTGGGAGAGAGGTTTTTGATGAGAATGGCAGGTGAGCCACCAGCATCTGCCAAAATGCACTACAGGCCTGATGCAGCCCACCATCTCACTTTTAGTGCCATTTTGGTCAACCTACCCTTTGCAGTGTCATAGATGCCGAAGTAGGCAGCTCTGTAGATGATGATGCCCTGGACAGAGACACTGAAGCCCTGGTACAGGCCCCTGAGCCCATCCGATCGAAAGATTTTGACCAGGCAGTCACCGAGCCCGCTGAACTCCCGGTCAGCCCCAGCTTTACCCACGTCCGCTGCCAGGCGGGTTCGGGCAAAGTCAAGGGGGTAGACGAAGCACAGGGAGGTAGCGCCAGCAGCACCCCCGGATGCCAGGTTACCGGCAAAGTACCGCCAGAACTGGGTTCGCTTGTCCACGCCGCCTAGGAAGACCTGCTTGTACTTATCCTTGAAGGCGAAGTTGAGGGCCTGGGTGGGGAAGTACCGGATCACATTGGCCAGGTTGCCGCGCCAGAAGGAGAGGACGCCCTGCTCCCGCGGGATGCGAACCACGCAGTCGATGATGCCCTTGTACTGCTTGTCGGCAGAGATCTGCTTGCTGGCGTGCTGCACCTGCGGGGGGCGAGGCGCTGCAAATCAGCGCCGCTCCCCCGCGACCCCCGAACCCGCCACCGCCGCCCCCCCTCTCCCTGCGGCGGCCTTGGGGTGGCCCTGGCCCCGCCGCTCACCTGCAGCAGGAGCTTCACCCTCTCGATGGGGGCGACGGCCGTCTTGGAGATGGCGGCCGCCACCCCGCCGGCAAAGAAATCCTTGAGAAAGGACACGGCCGCATCGGTCATGGCGGGAGGCGGCGAGTGAGGCTACAGGAGGTGAGTCGGGGGTAGGCGGCGGGGCGGGCGGCTGAAATGGCCGCCTTATATAGGGACGGTTGCGGGCACGTGGGCGGGGGCGCACGTCCCGCTCGCCCATTGGCTGCGGCATGGGGGGCGGGGCCGCCGCAGCGGAGCGGGGCCGCAGCGGCTGCCGGCGGGGGGCACATGGCCGGTCTCACCGGCCGGGGGGGGGGACCGATGTCTCGGGGGCGGCGATGGGGCCCCCGGATCCGGGGCATCACACACACCACCGCATCCCTGGGGTTCCAGCCAGCACGCCCGGGATGGGGTCACTCCGCCAGGCCCCCCCGCGCGGGAGCGAACAGGGGTCGGAGCTGCCCTGCCCTGCCCGGCCTCCGTGGCGGTGACGGGGCGTTCCGTGCCCGCGTCCCCCAGCGCCACCACGCCACCCGCTGCCATCAGGGGGGTATTCCGGAGGGGAGCCGGGCAGAGCACGGTGATGGTTTGGGCCGGGACGGGGGAGGAGCAGAGTTCGTTTGCTCCTCAGGCAGGCAGGCCCAGCCGCCCCGAACCGCAGCCCAGACCCCCCTCACTGACCGCTCCGGTACCAGCCTTTGCATACGGAACATTTTAGTGTTACCTTTTAGTGAGGGATTTCTCATGCATAGATGTGATTACACAAACTAGATGCTTGGTTGATAAGAGGGTAGTAAGTGATTTATAGGTCGTAGGAGTACATTACAATACAAAGGTGTTATTAGCATATCAGAAACAAGTTAAAGGTAACTTTTGACTCACTTGACTCTTACCAGGTTGGAAGAGCTGATCAGATATTCATATGCACCCACCACTCAATCTTTAAAATCTATTTAGAATACAACATTAGTAAAAAACATAAAAATACGCTTGGACAAGGGGACTCTTTAGAAATCTGTTCTTCCCTGACATGCTCACAAGTCACATCTCCTTATTAATAGATCTCAAATAAGGCTCAGTATTACTACCTGCCCTGTGCAGATGGGGAAACTGAGGCATGTTGAAACATGCTCACTAAGCAGGTTGATTCAAGAACCAAAAGCACTTACACCATCGGAGTGATGCATATGCCACCAGATCTGCTCTCTACCATCTTAATTTTTTGCTATCAATGCTTGCATTTCTTCTCTGGTAAGAAACCCAGTACGAAGCACCACTGCAGCAGAACTGAGCAAGCTCATTTAGAGAGATTCCGGAAGACCTCAGCTGTAGGGTACATCAATGCTGAGTTTAGGTGTAAGGCAGGCCTTATAGTTACCCAAATCTTTCTGCAATTCTCTCTCCATAGTCACAGACTGTCCCTGCACTGATCTACCATTGCTTCATCTCACTGTGACCTGGCAGAACCAAGCAGTTTCTGAGACTTCCATATTTACACCAAGCAGGGACAAATGGCACAAAAAGACACACAAAAAGCTGTGTGAACTAGCAGGCAAACCCTGTGCTGAGCCCAGGCTGCTGCAGCTCAGGCAGGAGCACAGCTGGTCTGAACACACACCTTCCCCAGCTGCTGGTTCACAAACTGCCACAGCTCGAGGCTGGTGGGACGTGCCATGGAGGACAGAGCTGCCTTCTCACATGGACACAGGTTTTAAGGTTTTCTATCAGATGGCACTAGGATGGGGCTGTTCCATAGCTCTGCTTCTACAAGGGAACTAGAGTAATACGCAAGTCCTCAGGTATAATACCAAGATGATTTTTATTGCCCAAAATCTCCCCAGAGTGGATAGAGGCCTATCAATTGCGTTGGCACTGGCAACATCCTAGTGGTCTTACACAGATGTTCTCTACAGAAACTCTCTGTGGCTGCTGGGTCACAGCAGTTGAAGTGGAAAAAGAAAAATCACAGGTTGTGTGCACAGTGCTATTCTGTTGGCAAGTTCTGAGCAGCACCGTAGGCCTGGGTCTGTGCACAGGAGTTAAAAAGTTGTTTAATATAAAAATAGAGCTTTAAGAATACAAAAACAACATGACAAGGCTTGTGGCTCTCAATTATCTAACACATTTACAAATGGCATTTTTCAGGAAATACGTCAGTTAGAGAACTTCAGGAAAATATTTTTCAAAGCCTGAAATAATTAATGTACATGCAGTAACAATGCAGGAGAAAGGGGGGAAATATATTCTAGTATGCACTTAAGTTTGCAAGATTGTCATTCCAGTGTATCACAGTTCATTTTGCACATTACAGTTCTCTCTTAGCAAAAGCACAGTTGCAGCAGCATATTTTATCTTTACACCTGACATTCATCCAAAATATTATGCTCAAGTCTCAAAATCTGAGGAGTGGATTTTGGAGTGTGACCGAAGTGAGCCTAGTTCTGCATCAGCAGAGTACCACATAGTACCATTAGAAAAAAGATTTCACTATAAATTCCTGCATGTTGTATGTATTCTGGTTTGTTTATAATTTTTTTGCTGACTCAGTATCTTGTATTACTTTAAAAAAATCCATTTGAATTTGCTTAATATCTTTGAAGACAATTTATATTTTTATCTCAGTTCTCTTGCCTTTCTGCAAGTGGTTTTATCTCAAAATGGCTCTTCAGTATTGAAAAGCACCTAGAATACTGTAATTTCAAGTTCCAATCGCATAGCTTTTTCAAACTAGTTGCATCTCTCCTCTTCAGTACTTGCTTGCTATTCACATTGTTTATATCCATTCAGCAAATGAGACACAAGAGTTATTCATTCCTGGCACTGGTGTTTCAGTACCACAACCACACAATCTGCTGAGATGCTGGTACCTGTAAGTTCAGCACGTCCTTCTTACGAAGCTCCTAAAGAAAAGTGGTGTGTGTATCTGCAGCAGACACTCTGATGTCAGTTTTCAAGGGCTGATTTCCTTGGCTCAAACTTTTCCCTTGGGAGGAGCTTTAATTCTCTGAGTTCTTGTGGCTGTAAACTCTGGTCCACACCAGGAGTTAGCTTGTAATTTAAAGGAGATTCAATATAACCATTTCTGTACAGACAGACCCGCTTGCAGAATTCGAAGGTGCTAAACATCACACCAAAGTATGGGACAATCTGATTAAAAAAAAAAAGTAACATATGATTAAAAAGCAGTATTAGACTCACTAGTAGTATTCTTAGCTTAGATGTTTTAAAAAAGGAAACATTTAGGACTTCAAATCTGAACTGATCTGCTAATTGAGATTTGCTCATTTATATAAAATCAAAGCCTCACCTCAAACTAGGCTGACACCTGCAGCATGCTAAAAGTAGGAGTTTATTATTGGTACCTAACTAATTATAACAACATTGTGAGGAACATGGTCTACGTTAGCCTATAGATTATCATAACTTGTCAAATACCAAAGCAAGTCCTAAGCAACTTCTGCAAATCCCAGTACAAAATGTGGGATTTATTCTACGTACAGCAGAGTGACCAAACAATTTTCTTCTTTTGCCCCATGCAGAATCAGCAGCTCTGGTGCCATGTGGCTTTTATACCAGCCAAGGTAGGGCCAGGCACCGGCAGGCCATCGCAATCAATCACATTGCCACTCAATTACCACTCATTAGCTGACTTGTAGTACTCCATGTAGGTAGTCCTCACCACAGCACTGTAAAACCTATTTATGTAAAATTAATTACCTTCTGTTTGAGCTATTGTGCTTTATTACATGCTTTCAACTCAGCAAGGGCTATAGTAACCGACAGGCATGCATTAAAGAGCTGGTCAAAAGCAGTTTTGACTTCTGGGGAAGTGGCTTCTACAAGGACAAACCTCTTCAAATTACTGGAGCTCAGCTGAGAAGTAGAACTTATGTAGCTGTCGTAAGTGGATCACTTGCAATTCCCCATTCATATCCTGGCTTGTGTGTTAGCAGCACTGCCTTGTCCAAGGACATTCAAATGAAAACTTGAAAGGAGTGACACATAGAAGCCAAGCTTACATTTGGGGAAATAAATATGACCAAACCAAGTTCCAAAGCTGGTTTACAACCTGCCTGAGGTTATACCCGTTCTGTCACAGACTCTGTCATCTATCAGCTGCTAACAAGTATGGAGGCATGTCATAAGCGTTAGAACCCCAACTCTCCAAAAGTGTGTCTTGATTGCTTCCAGATAGTCT
Organism: Hemiprocne comata; assembly: GCA_020745705.1. Taxonomy (NCBI): domain Eukaryota; kingdom Metazoa; phylum Chordata; class Aves; order Apodiformes; family Apodidae; genus Hemiprocne; species Hemiprocne comata. The sequence continues at coordinate 9,361,662 of CM036597.1, read as the reverse complement.
TTGATTGGGTTCAAAGCAAGACCTCACCTTGAGCAGACTGGGTGTGAGCCCTCTCCAAAGTCCAAGCACACCCTTGTTCTTCACAGTTTGCCGGAAACAGTCAACCATGCCAGTAAAATGGACATCAACTGCTCCATAGTGGGGAAGCCAAGGACTCTGGGCCTGTTCAGGAGACACCCGGAGGGATTTAGAACAAGCAAAAGAAAACAAAAGTAACTAAAGAAAATTATTTTCTCCACTCTGGTACATAAGGAAGGTTTCAACAGACTGATCTGGATTCTTCCATCAACCGAAAAGATTCAGCTATTTTGCCTTGAAATACAAACTAAAAAGGGAGGGAATTCTGATAGGTATGAAAGAGAAAGAGAGCAGCAATTTCACACTGCACTTCCCTTTGTGCCATGTCACTTCTAGAAATGAATCCCACCCTTGTGAAGACTAACCATCCGATCCAGAGCCACATTACACATCAGCCCCACCTCTGCCAGCTGCTCAGTCTGGGAGGAGATAGTTCACATTACTGGCAGTGAAGCACCTACGAGAGGGAAGCTTGAGGCTGGCCCAGATGCCACACTGCCTTCCTGGAGTTCTGATCAAAACCAAGAGCAGGCTGACTTCACGCTGGCTGCTGAGGCTGTGTCCATGCTGCAATGAGAAGGGCAAACTGCACTACGGGTTGAGCACCAGCAGCACAGCAGAAACAGAAGAACAGAGACTTCAGCCCAGCTGTACCAGTCCACCAAGGGCTGTAGGGGAGCAGTTGGTGCCCGTGTTCCTGTATCTTTGCTACATGGTCAGTTGATCCAGTCTGGTTAAAGTTAGCTTGGGAGCATCCTGCCAGATTGCAGCTACATTTCCAACTGCAGTACAGTGTCTGTTCACATGGAAGAAGTGTAGTGGGTCATTTTTAACAGCAAAATCCTTCCTTCATTAATCTCCTACTGTGTTAGCACAGACAGGATAACCTGACCTTCCATAATCCCATCCTCACCCATCTGTGCACATGCAGCCATGGGTTTATTTTGTGTTGGTGAATCAGGGTTTCACTCAAACACGAGGCAAGTGACACTTCTCAGTCAGGTGTGTGTGGGGACCCCTCAACACAGGTGATGACTTGTGCGTGCAAGCTGATCACCACAGGGCAGAAATGTTACAAAAATGGGACTTGTACAGTTAATTGGGTGACTATGGATATCATTATCTCCTCATTGATCTGAAAATACCATGTGGTGTGGCATTTTTTCCCTCCTTGGCCAAACTAACCTATAGCTTCTCAGAGCTCCTAAGCCTATGACAAGGCTCTCATAAACCAACAAGTGGTGATGACATTTTCTAGATGCCTCGGATATAGCATTTCAAATACTTGGCAACTTAGATGCTAGAAATGGAAACAGATCAAAACTCATGCTCCAGGTACATAGTTTTAATAGTTTTAATGCTGTTGCACCTCTTGCATTACTGGCAAGTCTACTGCTAAAATTTAGAAGAGAACAAAAAACCCCTCATCACCCCACAAACTAGCCGCACAGTCTTCTTTATCTACAAAAAATCATGTATCTTTTTTTTATTTGCTTTTTTGCTACTTGATTGAAATGCACATGAAATATTTCTGATGGCAGGTAATAGGTAAAACCATAGAGTTTCCTTTGACAGGGCTTTGGGGGGTGATTTTGGGAAAGCAGCTGACTGCACTGAGAAAGAAGGCAATAGGCTTCCACCACACCCATTGTTCTATTCTGGATCCCCTTTATCATGTCATGGCTCTTTTAGCCCAGATAAGAGTAGGGATTTAATCCATGGTCTTCTACACTTTAAGGAGGAGAGAACAGAAGCATTTGCTTCTCTGTGAACTTTCTCAATAGTGTACCTGACTTGTAAGAGAGGGATCACATTTGTGGGGGAGAAAGTATTTCAGCTGTTCTAATTGCTCATCCCCTTTGTGTCTGCATTGGCCTTGCTAACTCCATGGGGCTAGAGCAGTCATAGGAGAGCTGGATTCAAAACCTACTCTGCTTTCTGGACTGTCAGTCAGTTTCCATGAGCTCTTTTCATAAAGGAAGTATAAGCAGCCAGGCAGTGAAGAGGGATAGGATTCTAAAACGCTTCAGGAAAGCAGCAATGCTGTTAACATGGTGATCCCCTCCCTTTTTAAGTCCCTCTGTGGTAGACAGGGCATGACCTGCCAGAATTAAATGTATGAGTTTGACTTAATCCCCTTCATTACTCTCTATTTGCAAAGGCACATATCAAAGGGTTTTGATCACAGTACCCATGCCTACAACACCCAGATAGGCCACCAGCACACTGCAGGTTTCAGAAAGATTCTGCACACAGTAAACATATCCAGAAGACAGTTAAAAAGGAACAGGTAAGCCAAACCTCCACATTTCCAATTTGTCCACAGACATAGACCTCTTAAGAGATTTACTGAAAGATTATTTACAGTAACATCATGGTTACAGCCATTTTCAAGATCTCAGTCTGTAGGGTGAAGTCTTTCTGCTTTACAGGAGCAGTATGTTTCTAGAAGCCTAGACACAGTATTTAAATAACGACTGTCCATAGAATCTCAGTCACCTACTGCCAAAGGAAAACTAAAATCTGTATCAGTGTGTAGTTAAAACAGTATTTTGGAACACAGCTAAACAAAGTAAAAATGTATTAATAAAAGAAAAAAATTAGGAAGGCATTTCATTTGGCACTGTTTTTAATTAAAAAAAAGCTGTGGGTTTTGGGTGGTTCTGCATCATCTAAGAATGTGTACAAGAGTGCAATCATTGCAACCACCTTATTACACTAGAGCTAGAAAATGGAAGAAGCCAAACAGATCAAACTAGTTTCTTTACCTTTTTTTTGCAGAAACCTACTATGACATACAGATCAAACAACTGATTTCATACCAAAAAAGATCAGGTTTATGACAGAGGTGTTTCACACCATGCACCTCAAAGCAGCTTGACTCCCTTTCTTTTGACACCCCTCGACACTATGGGCTTTTGCATGGAAAAAAAAACAACCCAAACCTGCTCATTATGAACATTTGTAAAGACTCCCTTCTCTGCCAGTTACAGCTGTCTCCTACTGCAGAAGGCTGGAGATACAGTACAGCTCACCATGCTGTTAAGAGAGTGCCAAGTTGTTAGTCATAGTGGTAGCAGGGCTGAGTTGCTAATCTTTTTACGTCTGGTGGACGATGGGTTCTCTAAATGATTAAAGCACATCAATGGTAGAATTGAGTCCATCTGCTCTCTCACAAACACAGTATTTTAGTCCAAGTCTACTAAATCACTGTGATACATCCCTAGAGTTAGCAGTCTGTTCTGTTTCGACAATCTAAACCCTTAAGAGAGAGATGCATAAAACAACCCCCAACTACCTGCACTCACATTTTTTTATATAAAACAAAATATTTAAATAAGGGTGAATCATCATGACAAAACTCAAGTTAATTGTTAAAGTTAATTGTTACCTGAAGACACTTCAGACACCATCTCGCCTATTGTCTGCATCATGAGAGGACTGTCAGAACAACAGTTACATTTTGGGAACTAATCTCACAGACCCTTACAGAGATTTCCCCTTCCACAACCTCCCCCAGCCCCTCTCCTCCTCCTCTCTTCCTCTAGGATTGAAAGACAGATGTCATTCATGACAGCTGCAGTGGGAACTAGCTATGCCCATCAAAAGATCAATCACTTGAATCTTCCCAAGGCTCACAGTACTCACATGGGGACCAAGCAGAGACCACGGGGTCAGGAGGTGGCAGACACTGTAATTAGGCCACCTGAGACTGTGCCCGGAGTTCTGCAGATACAACATTCCCACTGGCACTTCAGCACATTTTGGTTTGCAACTATCTGAATTAACACGTATCAGAGACTCTTTGGAAATACTTCCCCCTCAGTTCATGTACTTTTTTCCCCTTCTTCCCTATTCATAAAGTTTATTGGTACAAAGATTTGCTGTTTTTTTTTTTTTTTAATATGCCGTACTTGTTGGCACAGAGTACAAAAGATCAACTGACAGTGAATAGCTCCCATAGCTGGTATGCTATCCTGATGGTAAATACAGTAAAAAACTGGTTGTTATTTATATATTTTCAACAAATACAGGTGTTCTACACTTCTGATCAATATTTAAAAAAAAGCACAGGAAGGCCCTCTACGATACAGCTCAAGAGTTCATGCTCTTAATCTGGAAGCTAAATTAAGAAGTCTTTGCAGTCTGGGTTAATGAGGACACCTCCAACAGGCAAGTGTAACTGTAGTTCAAAGGAAGCCAAAGGATGGGGATTGCCATTTTCTTTCAAGCTAATGCCACTTGGCCAACATGACCACTATGGAAAACAGAAATTCCACTCAAGTGAAAGCTGAATGCTTGAAAGAGTATTTCATTCCACTCAAATCAGAAAGAACTAAAATGTAAATAAGTATTAACACCGGGAGGGGAAGGCATGCATCCTCTTGGGCTGATCAACCATTGTCCTCAAGGACAGCCTCACTCGGTAGTCACTGTCTTTGCTGTGTCAATGGTTTGGTACTGCTGACTTACCCCTGGGTAAAGTCCACTAAAGGTACTCAGGCATGCAGGAAGGTAAACGACACAAGCTATCAGGAGAGCAATCAGTTCCAGAGCAGCACAGCAGAGCAGCTGACCTCCAGCTTCCTGCACTCTAGGAACATGTTGTCCTTTCCTCTGTAACCTGAACTAGGGCCAAATCATCTCGTCTTTCTGAGATCAATAGCACGGAGTGAACAAAACAGTTTACTGCTGGCTCAGTCACTCTTAGCTTCCAAAACATTACCTCCAGGCCTGTTGTTCCCTGAGACTTCACGGTTTGTTGTAGAATCCCTCCTTTGCTACTGAACCTCAACTTTCCCTACTTTTAACACCTACAGAATGATGAAATCTTTGATGGGGAATAGAGAGGTCTTCTTCCTCAAGGCAGTGCAAACCCCTTGCATGGACACCTCTGGGTGGTTTCCAAATGCCTCATGATGGTTCAGGTCAAGCCTTACAAACAAGTGCACCATTTTCGTGCACATTAGCACTAGTTTATTTTATGGTGCAAATGCTTAGTTTGTCCCACGTTTCACCCAGTGAATAGCAACACTAGTTGCTGCATCTCCCACTGTCTTTATAGGAACTGAGAAAATTAATGTTTTACGGGATTGGGGCTTTACAGAGACATGGTTCCATTTGCTTTATGTGGGTGATGTATGAAATTACAACAAATCAATGTAAAAAAAAGTTGTATTTCCTGTTTATGGAGTATTTTGCATAACTAATCACCTTGCATGTCATGGGCACATCTTTCTAAGCACAGACACGTGGATACAAGGCTCTCCTGTATGACACAAGAATACTCACATTAGGGTAACAGTGACAGCTGTCACTCTGGAGACACCAGTGTCTCCCCACTGGAATGATGGCTCTAACAGATGTGTGCACACAGCAGTGTACCCTCACCCCTGGCAGGCCCCGTCAGCTGGGTGAGCTTACCGAGTTTAAAGGGGTGGGCTGAGTTAACCCATCTGACTTTCCCCAAAGCAGACTAAAGAGCTCTCACTGGCTCCACCCTGATGACGGCTGCGGAGGCTGCAAGAGGCCGGTGGCCATGCTCAGCCGGCACTACCAAATCTAGGACTGGGAGCGTGACGGCCACTTCACATCTGGGAAAATCATTTGGAGACAACTGCATTCTGCCCTCCCTCAGACCTCCAGCATTTCACACGGGCACAGTATGTTTTCCTGCTTTTCTTCAGCACACCCCTGTGCTGCAGTGCTAAGTTACTGCTGTAATCCATCTCAGAGCCAGCATCACATACTTAACACATCACAGCTGCTTGGATGAACAGGGTTAAAGACCAAGTACTTCCCTAAGCATTATAAGGGCATTACTCTGCCACAGCCTCAGAAAAAGTGGTATAAAATATCTTAATAGCAACATCAGTGAAACAAACAAACAAAAAATCCTGATAGCTGAAAGCATTTACACATAGGGAAAAAGAGAAGGAAGGGATTTTTCCAAAACCAGGATCTAAGGTCTATTGTCTATTTGCTAATAATCAGAGGAGTCAGTCTGCTCTCAAATTCAAGTATCACCCAGGGTGTGGGGTCCTGGCTGATGCCTGAACCCTAACAGTGAGGAGAAGGGGAGCCTGAGATCCCAGGGAGAAGAAGTAAGAAAAGTAAGAACTTGCACTGCAGCCTCCCCCTCAGATGAAACATTTTTAGAGTTACATCTCTATCTGTGCACTTGTTTTCACAAAACTTGAAGTAAGTTAATATCTCTGAAAACTCTACTTCTCTGTCAAGTGTAGTTGAAGTTGAACAGCAGGATCAAAAGTTACTGGGGGCAAGGACAGACAGCTACCAACCATATAAGCCTTACTGCCACAAGAAATCAGACTAAAAGTAGTAATATTGCTCCTTATTTGCTTCCACACTGTGGAATTTGCCATTCTATCTGGTCACGGGGCTCTGCCTCTGAAAATCTTCAAAGTTCAGACTCCCATGCTGCTCACTATTAAAGGGCACAAAGTCTCAAAGCACATATGCTTTTGAGATGTCGTGTGAACCACATGACCCAAAAAGGATTTCTTATTTTTAAACCAGGTCATGACTCCAATAACTTTCGTATTCCCATCTGACAAAAACATGGATCTCACAAACAGGAGGGGCAGCTTGAGAGCTTTCAGAGGCTGCCACGCCAGCACCAGTGACCATCCAGTGACAGAGCAGTTTTTGCAAGTTATTCATGTTTCAGCAACACAGGAACACCCTCTTCATTTCAGCAGGGAGAAGGTGATTTTCTAATGAACATTTGTCATCTTCTTTTCCAAAGCTTTATTTATAACCCAGGCACTGGGTTCTTGCTAGACTGGTATTTACCATGGACGGACCATAGTTAGGGGACTATTTTAAAATAAATACTTAAATAACAGCACTACTTTTAAACAGAGACTTCAGTATCTCCTTTAACTGACTTCCAAACTACAAATGGGCCAACAGGGTACAAGATTGCATTTGCTTTAAACAGGCTGCCTCACCAAGGAAATGACTGCTTAGTTTTCTCCAGGTTACTAAGAACTCATAGCATCTACATAATTTACACAATTTACATAATTTCACACTTGCAGAGCATTTTGTGTTCCAAAGAACCAAGCCCCCCCGCCAAAAAAAACAACCCAAAACACACTGCAGATTTATAGGCAGCTGAGGCCCAACTGTCACTGAAAAAGAGGTCACTTCTTGGTTCATGGGTGGCAATAGTCTACACAGAGGGAAGCACCAAACCTGGGTATTAGGTTTGCAATGACCATATGCATGTTTGTAGATTTTTCAGTTCTACACATAGCCTGGGATCTGTGTCATTCTAATAATAACCTTCTATGCAGCATATAACAGCTCTAAATTAATCTTCCCTTACTGAAGTGACAGAGCTCTTTCCAATAGGCACTTATGAAGGTCACCATAGGCAGAAAGATGATGTGGGGAAAGAGAAATATATTACCAGTGTTTCCCTTGGACCCAAACTCATTAATAGGCAGGTATTTCCCTGCACTTCAATAAGTCTGCAAGGTGAAAGTGCCATACTTGAGTATCTCTTGGATACTGGATTTAACAAAGAACATGATATTGTGGGATAAGGAAAGAAAACAAAGAATAAGAAATAGTAGAAGGATACAAAGATCAGTAAGATTTTGTTCAGAAACTGATACAGTATAAGAGTGAGTCAGGAAAGCGTTTGATATAAAACATCCCTTTGAACAACCCTCTCCTTCACTACTGCCCTTCTACAGATGCCCAACAAAAGCCCTATTTCCATGCCAAAACATGCATACTGTACCTCTTAATTCTCTAACATGCCCATCAGGAGTAAAGTGAGAAAAGGAAGACAAAGGAATAAAATTAGGATAAGCACAACAAAGAGGACTAACATAGTCAGTAAAACTCACTCACGAATCAACATTTATTTTAAGAAAACCATTCAAGTATATTTAGAAAACACAGTATCTTTGTAAAAAAAGGTAAACATGGTAATTCTAATAGCAGAGGGGGAAGAAGCCATGGTTACAGGGCGAATCTGACATCATAAGTCATCACTAAAACACAAAGAATTGTTCGCTGATAATCAGCTCCTACTCCCACAGATGTCAGTGACAGAAGCTGCTGACATCAGAAGTGTAGGATTCAGATATGTAAAATGAGAAAAGTTGAAACAAAATTATTACAACTGAGATTAAAAATAACACTTTATCCTTTTCTAGTCTGTGCAAACAATTCAGGCGTTGTCTAGATGAAGAAATGGATGGAGCTAACTCTTCTGACTGCCTACCATGTCAGACAAAGATCTGAACTGGATGTTCTGGTCTCAGGCTTGTACTCCATCTCAGAATCATAGAAGACAGCCTCGTGTCCTAGTTTCTCAGTTTTTGAAGCTCCTGACAGCCTTACAACTCCCTAGTTCCTCATCATCAATAGTTTCACTGGAAAAGTCTTCTCTGGCAATACACTACCTTCATCAGAAGGAAAGGAAGAGGAATCTTATCCTGAACTCTGCAATGTGATGTGTTCCTCTTCATACACACCACTAGAATTCGTAGCTTCCAAACAAAGCCAGCGTTTCTCTACATGTGCTGCAGAGCACTCACACCAGGGCAGGGCAGCTGAAGGCTTTGGTACACCCCTCTTTTGCTTGTTACCAGCTACAAAGGTGAATCACTGAATGGAGGCTGATTGGAGTAAGATGTCTGAGAAAAACTGTGGTCAGAAGTACTTGCTCCCGTTTTCTACAAAACACTGAAATGTCATGAAGCTCTGTTTTCCCTGTCTTAATTCTCCCCCTTTTAGGTCCCTTTGCACGGAGTCTTTTCTGGTGCTGTCCTAGACAGGTCTCTCTTCTGACCACTACCCTGCAAACTGAACAGGCCAGCAAGTAAGCACAAAGCAGACCCAATCCCTGCAAGGCTGGGCTGTACCCTGGTGCTACCTGTGAAAAACAAACTTCTTGGATGACCTGACATGAGCTCCAGTGAACTCTTAGTATCAGCTTGGGCGTCTCTCTCTAGATAAGCCTCCTGATTTACGTCATTTCCAGTACCAAACAAATTATGGGCTTTCACACCTAGGCAGCTACTTCTTCTGAAACACCTTTGCCTTCAGAATAAATCACTGAACAGTAGGTGTTTCTCTAAGCTTGGAAAATCACTATTCAGTTGTTGCAATGCATCTATGAGGAAAAAAAACTCCGAGCCCTTTCTCCATCCAAAGTATTTTTAGCATATCTACTTCCTACATATTTAGGCAATAAATCCAATTTCCTTCTTATTTCTGAAAGTGCCAATCAGATGTTTGAAGCATCCCTTTGGTGAAAGAGTACAGCCTAGTGGCAGGAAAATGAAAGACGGGCCTGTTCCACTGCTCTACTTTCTTGTCAATATAAAGCTGGACACACAACTTCGCATTACACCAGTTACAACTGAGAGTTACTTTTAAACTGATTATGGAAACTGAATGTTCAAGTAACTGATGTATTGAGAGAAAATATGAAAAGGGAAACAGCACAGTAAATGCCTTTATTTTCTTTATTCTTTAGGGTAACAGTATTGCTGTGAGCCTAAGGATATACAGAAAAAGATAACTTGTAAGGAGTAATTGCTTTTCTTAGACCCACTGATACAGCTGGAAAAAAACAATTGAGTTTTCATGCTTAGAATCTCTTTCTCACCTGAAATATTTTATGAGACATCAGATGAAGGGGCTCAGCTTAAAGCTTGACTTCCGGACATGACAGCTACACAGGCTGGTCTAATAAAAAGCCTACTTCTCCTGCTGAGGTCCTCCATTACAAGATGGAGAGAGGCCAATAAAGGCTTCTGTGCAACTGGATCTGAGCCCTGGCTGAAAAAAGGAACCTGGGGAGTAGGAGAGGGGAATTCACAGTTTCACTGACCTTTGCTAGCTTGTGACTTAACAACCACACAGTTGCTTGAGGAGGAGAAAGGGGATCACACTAGATGACTAAATGCTGCCACACAAATTACTGCCTTTTTTTATAAGATCACAAAAGCTTCCCATAAAGTTGCAGTCCTATCAACTGGGCTGAAGGAACAAACTCATGCTACAGCCAGAGAGCCACCTGACAATGACAGCTATTCACTGTCCCTCTGCTGATGAAGTTCTAGTGAAAAGTCAACAGCATCGAGTTATGTCAGTGAGATGGCAACTGTGGGGTGATGGCTGTTTTGTTTTGTTTTTTAAAATTATTATGACTAAACTTTCAGAAGAAAGGATTAGCAAGATAATATAAAAATTATACAGTAACTTGATATAGTAAGTCTTACGCTGCCGATGCTCCAGGAAAGCAGCAGCGCCAGCAACTGGGAGGTCACTTGTTAACCAGAAGAGTCTGAGATAAGATTGAGGATAGTCCTAACTCTTCAGGCTTAATACCTGCTGTGGGAGTTCCTTGTGGTTGCCAGTATGTAGGTCAGGCATAAATGACAGACACACAGGCTCTAAAACTGACATGGATCTCATTCATCCTGCCTGCCACCAAGGGGACTGAATGCCTGTATTTGACAGAAGGTTTGCCAATTCTGAACTGTAAGAATTGGATGGAATTGCTATAAAAAAGTAAAGAAGTAATGCCAGAGTCTGATAGGACACATATATCCCACAACAGTACTTGAACCCGCCTTAAAAGTGTGACAACAGACTTGTAACAGTAATTTTCAGACTTCAAACAAACAAAAAACCCCAAAATTCATCTCACTAGTCTTGTCCCAAGCCCCTGCAACAAGCATCTATAACAAAGAACTAGTAACACCAGTGCTCAGTACCTGCATCTTCCTCTTGACAGTCTCAAAGGGGAAAGAAAGTGTCTGTGCCACAGCAGCTGCCACACAGCCATTTATGAAGTTCTGAAGAGGACTGAAATGAACTATGGGTTTTTGCCAGATTTTGTCCAGATTGATGTAAACAAAGAATGAGCCTGCAGAAAATGGGACAGCGCCTAGAAAGCAAACCAGACAGAGGTTTCTATCAACACACTGTAAACTAAGAAAAACCAGAGCTGCTCATCACATAAGCTAGAAAGATGGAATGAGCTCCTGCCAGTTTACACCTTGCATTGCTCAAACCAGATCAGTATTTTGAAGAACTTAGCTTTTTAATCCCTGGTTTGTGACCAAACACCCAACACAGTAGCATCAAGATGTGGTGACAGGGGCATATATTTACATATTAAAATGTACATGTTGTCAGAATTAACTGCTTTAGTCTCATGACAGGTCAGCTCTTCCTCCAGGTTCTCTTCTGTGACAAGCTCTTTCTACAGTCCAACACAACCCCAGTAGTAGTACAAGTAAACAGAGTTGCCTCTTCAGTCAAGCTGATGAGGGAAATTTCTGTCCTCTTTGCTTGTTTTATGCTTTTGTCGATTTTATAGTGGGATTATACATTATTATTAAGATGCATTTTTTATAATGTCATATTGTGAAAAAATGGACTCAAATGGCATTTTCAGAATCTAGGGAGAGTAAGTAAATAATTAAAAAGTAATTTCATGTAAAGAGAGAATATCACTAATCTTCATTTTTCACATCAGTGAGATATTACTGCTCACACTGTCTTCACTGAACAGCTAGGGAGACCCCCCTCACACTTAAATAGGAGTTAGGAACACTGTGTGTATATATACATATTTTTTTAAGAGTTAAATGGTGGAAATCTTGCATCCAAGCACAACTAGATCATCTATAAAAGAAGGAAGAGAGCATTTTGTTGAACACTTAACCGCACATAAAATGCTACGCACTTGGTTGTAATTTGAAGTAATAAAGCAGCAGCAGTATTGTCATGCCTTGTAAATCTACATACCCTCTACAGAACAACATTACTATTTGCTTTTGAAATCAAGTGGCCAAAAGCACTACATAGCTGCAATAAACAATATGCAATAAGGTGATTTCCCCCCATTATTATTTTACCTAATATGGCTGGTGAAACGCCACGGTAGAGTGCCAGGAGCCCTTCTTGCTGATAAATTTTGTAAAAAGCATGAAGAATTCCTTTGTAAGATGGTTCCAGTCGGTTCTGCACAATGAGCCGTGTTTTAATTACATCTGTTGGGTAAGTCATGATGGTTGCAACCATGCCAGCCAGACTTCCTGCCATGATGGCTCTCCAGTGGGAAATATGACCCAACTCATCCGTGAAAAGTATAACAAGTCTAAAGTAAACACATAAAAGAAGTACTATTAAGGATAGTATGAAGAAAACACATGAAAAATTAAGGCAGATTATTCCCAATGTAACTGTTCTTCTGCCCACAAGCCCCTTCAGCAGCAGAAGTTGAAACTTTGACATATATTTAAAGACCTTACTATATATAACACCACACAAGCAGCAGAAAGCTCTGTTCAACAGAATATGTGAATGGGCAAACATAAGCAGAGTTGAAAAATATGCCAAGGAGCTCAAAGAGATTTTAGGTAAATCCACTTTGCATGGAAGTGCAGAAATGCAAAAGTTACCATTAACAACTAAGTCAGGGACCAGGATATATAACTCTACAAAAGCAATTTGCTTCTATTTTAGTGCTACTGAGCTGAAATACTAATTGTTCAAATGACATACTTGTTCGCAAGAGACTTTTAATGTAATTTTTGACCACAGAATCCCCATCTGTATTTCTACCTAAAGGATGAAAGGTACCACGACTTAAAACATATCTGCAAGTAATTCTTTGATCACCACTCATCAGTTAGAGACATTGGTCAACGTCGAAGTTACCATGCAAGAAAATACACATAGATAACATAATCACAGGCCTTCTGAGAAAAACTGAACTCTCCTCTGTTACTTATGTTGGGACAGAAAGGTCCACAGAAATACTTATGTCCAGGTAAAATCTAAAATTTGACATTTTGAGATTGAACTACGGAGTTTTAGAGGCTAACCTACAACTCATGCATTTGTGATGCACAGGAGGACTTTTCCATGTACACAGGTACTCTTACATCAGGGGGAAGTGGAAGCAGCAAGAAACAAGGAAAAAGACTTGAGAGGAGAATCTTAGCTGAAGACAAACTTCCTTTTTACTTTGGAAGGTTTAGCTAAACTGCCTGAACAGCCGATTTACATTTAAACTACATGTCCAGAAGAAAATTTCAAATTTTTACAAGTCACTGCTTGCTCAGTTGATGTTTTCTCAAATGAGTTGTTCTACTGAATGACAGATCCCTGCATCTACTTGTCTCATGACCCGATACCCAGAGCAGAAAGACTAGCCAAGCAGAAGTGAAAGGGCATAAACTTTTTTCCCTGTGTCTTGTGCAGTCCCTAAAGCAACAGAGCCTGATTTTCCTGTGCGTGCACAACTGTGTGGGGAGGGTTCTGGGGTGTCTCTAGGCACTACCCAGATAACATTTAAAACTGCCACAGAAAGACAAAGTCTGTGCACAGTGACTGCAGACTCAGTGCAGTCTCAGCTAAACCTCCCTTCCCCAGCCAGCTCCCACAATGCCAGGGGCTACTGACTGCTCAGTCCAGGTCCTTCTGAAATTATTAAGTTACCATGTAACATTTCTCTTTGTGTTTCTTGCCTTTATACACACAATTTTTTCCAATAGAAAATAAATTTTAAAATCCCCAAATAACATATCCAGAGGTACATCTAGGAAGGTTTTACTGAGTATCTTGGTACTGCACTTCCACTTGCAATTCAAAAGAACAGCCTGTGCAAACTAGAGACAAACCATAGCCTTGCAAAGGGAATACACCATTCCGGGCTGAGCAAACAATGAAGTTGTTTTGCTCAAAATCTACTGGTTTATTCTGCTGCAACACACAGACTCTTCATGGAACTTTTCAATTACATTTAAATAATTGCTTCTGCTTTCCCACTGCCATCACCTCTCCCCTTTTCTGACCACCGGGTGCAGTACAAGCAGAAGGACACAACAAAGCTGGCCAGTCCCAGGGTCACTCCCATCTATCATTTCCTGAAGGGCACAGGCAGAGCTGGGAGGATGACTCTTGCTCAGCCAGATGATGAATGATGAAAACAAACCCCAGCAGTCTGCGCAGCGTCAGACCAGGCTGCAGCGGCTGGATTGGCCAGCGCAGGCTGAGCCCATGCTTCTCCCCACCCAGCACAGCCCACGAACTGGAATAACCCATCGCCCAGCTGGGCGGAAATGTCAAGTGCGTATCATACACACAGCTGATGTGAAGGAAAAAAAAAAGGCAGAAACCCAACCCTCAAAGGGGCAAAACATGCTGGTGCGTGCCAACAGTCAGCCACTCCTTTCAAAGGCTAAAGGATACCGGCAGCAAAAGGGAATCCTAGGAAAGAGCGCTCCTCGCCAGAGCTCAGTCAGCACTGCTCCATATTGATGCTGCTCCAGTGCTTCCCTTGATTTAATGTCTGTATTATCGGAAACAAGATCTTAAAACAAATAATATCACCTATTGACTTTAGAACCGATCAAATTTGCATAACTGCTGCATGATAGGGTAAAAGATCTGAAGCATGATTTTGTTATTTTCTTTGATACAGCCAATATAAATACTTGAAAACATACAAATGGCTAAAACTGGTTGCAAAAAATAGATGTCACAGTCACATCTGTAGCTAGCACCGTAACTTCATTTCTAAAGAATCTCTCTGAGCAGAAGAGACTTAATAACTATCAACCCTTCATCATTTGAATAACACCTATGACTTTATAACCAGTTGCTGGCGTATCACCAAGCCCTAACAGTGCTACACACCCAGTGAACTAAATAACCGAAGTTGCCTAGTTTACTAAACAGGGGTACATGTCTTTGGGGAGAGGGGACACACAACCATTCGGACTAAGCTCTCCACTCCCCATCCCCTCCTCTTTTCTAACAGACACGAACGGCCCGATCATAAGCGCACCCTCCCCGCGGAGCCCCCTCCCGGGGCCGGTCGCTTACCGGCGGGAGGCGGCGAGCTGCAGAGCGCTGTAAGGGAAGAGGCGCAGACAGGCGGTGAGGTTCCCCTTCCAGAGGGCCCGCAGGCCCTCGGCGCGGCAGAGGCTCTGCCCGGCGCCCCGCAGCCCCCGCCGGCAGTGCCAGGTGCCCACCTGCGCCAGCACCGTCACCAGCTCCAGCGGTGCCGTCACGCTGAGGCTCAGCGCGCCCGCCAGCCCGGCGCAGCCCAGCCGCTGCAGCGCGGTCACCCGCCCGTCCCGCCGCCAGCTGGCCATGGCCCGGCCGGCGGAACAGACCGGACCGGCGGCACTGCGGCCGCTCGCAGCGACGGGCCCGTCCGGGCCGGGCGCGGCTGGCGCGGGGGGCGGTGCCGCCAGGCTTAGGCCGGCAGAGGGGCCGTGAGGCGGGGCCTGGGCGCAGCGCCCTGTGAGGCGGGGCGAGGCCCTGTCCGGTCAGCGCGTTATTTGCATTAAAAAAACCGCCAAACTCCTCAACGCAGTGAACTGGGTGCGTTCGGGACAGTGCCCGTGGTCTGTCCCACTAAGCCTGTTTCCACCGTGATCAAATGCATCCGCTGGTTACCATTTACTTCCTGCACTACTAGCCAAAAAATAACTGCTTCCTAAATAGTGAGTTCTGCGTCTGAAGGCCTGTGCATCGTGGGGGCTGAAAGTGAGGAACTGAGTCACCATCGTTAATGAGATTTACAAGGTCGAATAGCTCAGGCCTTACTAGAGAAAAAGGGAAAAGGCCGAGGGGAGAGAAGGTAGAAAGCAGATAGAGATAGTGACCAAGATCTACGGAGCAAGGAGATAACAGTTAGTAAGAAGGCAGGAGCAGTGATTTGCTCCAAAACAGGATGTCTGCTCTGTTTCTTGTAGTTAAAAAACAAACAAACAAAAGCAAAAAGCAAAAAAAAAAAAACTAACAAAAAAACCCAACAAAAAACCCCAAATGGAAACCTTGCTTTATGATGTGTCCAACAAAACAGCCTAAGAAGATGCCCCTTACTCCACCTTTGGCAAGAACGCTCTGCTGCTGATTCAATAAAGTATTTCCAAATCAATAAGATTGACAAAATGTATTCATACAAAAAGACATTTTTCATGTTGCAGAATACACCCATCATCACGCAGGCTGCTTAGAAAGTCCTGACAGGGAAGTTAAACATGTTAAAAACAAAACACCACCAGGTACTTTTTAATATTACCTTGAAGAAATGTAAGTTCAACAAGTTTTCTGTGCAGCCGGCCAGAGGATGGCAGTATTCAACCCATCAGTCAGTTGCTTCTGGCTAGAAAGTGCCTGTGTAGGTGACCTGCTGCTCACTCAGTAACTGATCACATCAGTAGTTAAGGAAAGACTATTTCACCAGTCCACAAATTAGTTTCATGAGTCAAAACTGCAAAGACAGTCATCCGCAATAAGCAAGGTTGGATTATTTCTGAAACAAAGCTATACAAGTTTCCTACTGTCCCTTGGATCAGGTGTTAATGTTCTATTTCAATATTAAATATAAGATGGGGTTTGATTTTTCCTATAGACTGTACAACCTAAAGGTAGGGAGATATATAGTCTCACAATGGGAAGTTATCTTAGCTTTTTAATTACTTAAGTGTGTGTAACATCGAGACATAATGCCTAGAATGACATTGCCAAGCCACAAGCAGAACCATAGCCAGAATTCTTACTTGCACGTACTTCACAGTACAGCTTCACACCCAAAGCCTCTTCCAACCATCTTCCTCCCCAGCCCACTTCTGAAGCTTCCAGAAAAAGCTTGTCTACGTGCACTGGTTGTCAGGCTTTAAATCAAAGCCATTTGAAATGTAGTAGTTAAGATGTTGCAATCGCTGTGTGAACGCTCCTGTGCATTAAAGTTATTTACTTCAAATCCACTTTATCTAAATGAGAATAAACAAAAAAAGCTGGGTCTACAAAGTCCTTTGCACCAGTTTTGCCTAAACTGAGTTTCAAAGCCACCACATGACTTGTATAGGCAGGGTTTCACCTTTCCTTGCTGTCCAGTTTTAAGAAGAAAGTTTTTGTAAGAGTAGAGCAAATACAGGGTCTGCAAAATCTAGGAAGGTAACAGATGGGATAAAGCCTAGAAAACTGCAGGTTGCAGAGAAAAGTGTAACTATTCTGCAAGAAGATGTGGTATA
The DNA here is from genome assembly GCA_020745705.1 of Hemiprocne comata. NCBI lineage: Eukaryota > Metazoa > Chordata > Aves > Apodiformes > Apodidae > Hemiprocne > Hemiprocne comata. The sequence goes on along the minus strand of CM036597.1, from coordinate 9,344,527 downwards.
ACTATGACACTCAAGATCTCTTTCTAATGTCTCAGACATTTTATCTTTGGCATAAAATGAGATAGCTAATACTGGCCCAAAACTGTATCTGCAAAGCAACTCCATATCTTCTTGTAGCCGATACAAATAGCAAATAAATTTCTGAAGCCAGGTGCTCAGTCTCCCATATTTTTGGTAGCAATGATTTCCACAGTTTTATTATTCACTGTGTGGAAGTGAATAACCATTTTATCAGCGTTGGATATGGCACCTTTAATTAATATGACATGGCACCCCTTCTCAACATGAGAACGTTGCCAGAGTCATTTCCTTAACATCAGTTTTTCCTGTCTTTGCCAGTGAAAATACAACTGACTGTTCATTCAGAGTAACTCACCATGCTGCTCCAGCAACATGCTCGATACTAGTAGGCTGGATACTCCACTATTGCAAAAGACCACAGTTTCCAGTAGTTTGCTCCCTGAAATACAGAATATAAATTAGATTGTATTTACATATAATTTGTTTAATTACAGATAAGAAATGGGGCGGGTTTTTCTTTCTGCAACCAGGAGGCACAGTATGAGTTTTTACTTATTTGTGAGAGTTAGTACTTCTGGTAGCAGAGGTGCTAAGATGTGACAATGTTGGGGTAGAATGCAGTGTGCTTAAATAGGAAGACAGCATTCTTATGCCTGTCACAAGCCTAAGGAAATTAAACCAAAAGCCTCAAACCCTGCACTAGCAAGGAGAAAATTATAGAGATTTGTGGCAGACTTTAACAGAGCTCAATGTAAAAGAAAATTTAAACTCTATTCCTTGTTTGTAATTTCATTATTAGAAAATAATTGCCAATGGAATTAGAAAATGGAAATGTACTTTTTGTATAACGGGAAAAACAAAATATTACAAGCACTGTCTGCTAAATTAGTGTGCATCTTCATATCTCTTATTTTGTACCCTCTGCTCAGATCTTGAAAGAAATAGCTTTGTATGGCTACATTAAACTTTTTATTTATGAGTTAAAACAGAAGTTTCTTAACTTATTGCATCTTTGGAAAAGCTGTGGGTACAGAGAAGATTAATATAATGCCCCTGCAGCTGCAAACTGATATAAAATTTCAGTTTGCCTGTTTGGGCTTGGAAAAACATATGTAGGAAGGAAAAAACCATGTAACTCGGAGACACTATCTTTGAAATTTAATCTTTTCTACCATCAAAACACAATTTTATCTTTCAAGATAAAGAAAAATGCAAACAAATGCCGTATAGTAGACTCCTAGGAAACCTTCCTAATGAAGAACCAACCTAATGAGAACCTACAACTGTGGAGAAGGCAACTAGACCCAAGAAACCTTTGTAGGTGAAGGTAGTGTCTTCACTGTATCAACTTGTATAGTGGAAAAACACAGACATTATTTTTTTTGGCACACGAAGTTGTAACAGAAATAGCCTTCCATGCTGAGATTACCTGTAACAATTGTTCTCAGGTTGTAGTTGCACACATGGCCATTAGACCATCTGAGAAAAGAAGTGCTCAGCACACAACTCTGCCTGCAGCCCTAGCCTTGCGTGCATTCTTCAGTCATCAACCATTGGAGCTACAACGTGCTACAATGGAAGGACTAAGGTGAAAATGTATTGTTCTATAGTTGTGATTGCAAGAGACAAAAAAGCACTGAAAACTGAGGGAGTATGTGAGCCCTAAACTGAATTCCTAAACTGAATAAGCCAAGTGCTGGAAAGTGTAGACAGTCCCTTCAACAGGGTGCTGGCACCAACACCCGTGGGAGCTGCTCCGCTGCAGGGAGCTGACTGCCATTCAGGGCCAAGAGCCACCAGCACGACGTTGCCACTTGTTAAACACGTACAACCTAGTACCAAAACAAAGCAAAGCTGACATTAATCCTCACACGCATACCAAATAAAGCAGTGGTGCATGAACCACCTTTGTTACAGGACAAAGAAAAACATGGTATTGTATCACACCCCTGTAACCAGGTCTTTGCACTGCCTAAGCAAGGCAACAGGGAGGCAGTAACTCATTCTCATTTGGTTTTATTTTTTTAATTCAACGCACATACACGAAGATCCCAGCCGAAGACGCCTGGCAGCAGACAGGCACCAGCCGTGGGAGGGCACGCAGGGCGGCCACAGTGCTCTGCCCTATGGGCCCTGAGGGGTGAAAAGCAAACGGGAAGCCGCCGGGCGGGAAGCCGTGACCCAAAGAGCCGCCGGAACCTCCTGGGGCTCAGCCCTGCCCCGCTTTGCCAATCGTTCCTCAAAAACACGCGTGAAATCCCCCAACGCCGCACGGCCACGCCGCCCCAGGCCGCCCTTACTCGGGGTCTAGCCGCCACAAAATGTCCCCCGCGCATGCAGCACCGCTCGCCTGGGATCGAGGCGACCAGCCAAACCCACCCACTGCCATCGGCCCCGCGCCGGGAGGCGGGAAGAGCGGGCGGTGCCGGGCCGCGCCCCGGAGGCGGGTCCCCCCGCCGCAGCTCAGCGTCCGCCGCGCTCCGCCCCGGGGTGGTAGCAGGCTCCTGCAGTGGCGGCCAGAGGGGTAAGGGGAGCCGGCAGCTGCGGCATGTGGGAGTGGGGCGCTGCCGGCGGAGGGCGTCCGCCACGGCGGGAGACGCTCTGGGGCGGAGCGGTGGGTGGCTGGGCTCGGTGCCCAGCTCCTCCGGGGGAAGCAGTTGTGGCTGCTGGGCGCACCGCTGTCTGAGGGCGCAGGGGGATCCGGCGCCGGAGAGGGGTCGCGGCGGGGCCCATGTAGGGAAGGGGCCGCGGCTGCAGGGCTGCCGCTCCTCTCCGCGCCGGCCGGGCCTGGCCCGCGCCTGCTGAGGCACCGGGGTTGTGCAGCGGTTCCCAGCAGCTCCGGTGGAGCTGCCCACAACCTGCGGCCCTGACGGCACGGGCTGGCGGGTGTCGGGGTCGGGCGGGCCGGCCGGCCCTCCCCCGGGACTCCGCCGGAGGGGTTTCACACAGAATCACAGAATCACCAAGGCTGGAAAAGACCTCCAAGATCATCAAGTCCAGCCTATGACCAATACGACTTTCACCCCTTTGTTCCCTCTCCTGGTCCGTGTGGTGGGTTTCGGGACCCAACTGGTGTACGGCGCCGAGGCGCTCCGGCAGCGCGCAACGGGGCCCGGCGGTAGCAGGGCCCGGTGTGGCAGGAGTGGCCGCCCGCTTCCTCACCGGGGCGGGCAGCAGGACCGGGTAGCAGAGCGGGTCGGACTCTGCTGCTGCCTCCGTCCCCCAGCTCCGGCTGAAACCGCCTCCGGGCGGCGGCCGGGCCATGGCGGCCAGCGGTGCGGTGACCGGCTGCAGTGCTTGCTGATTCCGCCGGAGCTCGGAGGCCTTCCCGCTGGGCCGAGGGACCGCGGCCTTGCGGCAGCCGCGTTCCTGGAGATGGGGTTGCCTTGCGGTTTTCTTTATCCTCACCTCAGAACAGGCAGCACGAAGTAGTGATGCTGGGAGCGTTTGGTTCAAAATGTACTGTTACTGCGATATTTGAGTGAGCAGCGGCACTTCTGATCACCTCTGCTCTTCACAGAACAAACTAGTCCCATCTGTTGCAAATCTCTTAAAACCTCATATTTAAACTTCTCCAAGTGACTCTTTCTGGTAAATGCTTTTCCATGTGTGTCATAAACTCTGCTGCTATGGATCAATACATACACTTGCCACGTTGCTGTTTGCTCCTGCGTGCTCTTGCATACCCACCTCTGTGGAATTAAGGTATTTTCTTTGCCTTGAGCTCCCCTTGGCTCTGCTGGTGGAGCTGCTTAGGGGCTGTGCTGTGCACCAGGGCAGGGAAACCAAGTACCTGAAAAATAACCTGACAAAATACTTTTTTTTTTTTTTTTTTCCCTCCAAGCTAGAATTCTTTCCTGACCCAGTTGATGGTGAGGTCTCAGAAACAGTTGTGATGGCCCAGGGCCCAGCATCAGTGACCAGTTGGGAAACCGGGGATGGTAAGAGCTGTTTGAGCTAGCAGCACTGGGAGCAAATGTGAGGGGCACCTTTGGATCAAATTATACTCACCACTTGCATTTTGCTCATATGGACTGTATGAGTGTTTCAGGTTAGATATTGCTGGGCTGTTAATGTTTCCCTAAGGTCTAATTTTGTATATTTTAGTGGTGATAGAAAGGAGGCTTAAAGGAGTGAATTTGCTGTGTAGATAGCACTGACCAAGTCAATACTCTGTGAGGGTTTGGGATTTGTGTGTTTTCTATTGGAGTGTGATAGAGTATTGCAGCAAACAATACTTGGGCTGGAGAAAGTGCCTAACAATGAGGGGACTGTGAGAGAGCTCTCAAAGAGCTCAACCTATGTATTTTATGTAAGAAAATTGACTGAGAGACACCTGGATTATAGCATGTAAGAGGGGGAAAAAAACACCCCAAAACCACCTAGGTGCTAAAAGGATGTGAATCTGCTAGAGGAATGATTAAATCAGTATCTGGAAGTGGCTTCCATTTCAAATGGTGAATGAGTGAGGAATGGAGCTAACTGCCTGTGGGAAGTGGCAGGATTTCATATCATGTTTTCCAACCAGAGCCAGGTGCCTTCCTGGAAGAGATGCTTCAGCCAAATACCATTAGCACAGGCCAGAGTAAGTGATCTGATGGCCTGTTGTGGTCCTGATCAGCTTGAATCTGTTCTAAAATACTGTATTATTTTTAGGCCCCTGAGACATAGGAAGTTGCTGGGTTTCACAGGAATTTCTCAGCAGAACTGGGAATTGGTCACACAGATCTGTAGAGTCCCAGGTCAGTATCTTGGTTTCTTTTATTATTTATTTATTTATTTATTTATTTTAGTGTATATCAGGGTTACCAGAACATGTGATCACAGAAGAAAGGTGTGCAGGTAGCAAAGGACAGCTCAGCCTGCAGTTATCTTAGTAAACCCTAAGATATGTACAAATGTGTGATATGGGCAAATGTGTTCCTGATGTTATAATCCTGGCAGAATGGCTAAAAGGAAATAATAATTTGGTAAAGAGGTGGTATGTCAGATTCCTAGTGATTTATCAGTTGGAACAGTTAAAACCCAACAATAAGACAACAGCTTATTAATGTCAGGGTTGATTCCTGAAGGCCATGCTGCTGAACAGCAAGCTGGTGGATCAGCCAGTAAATATTACTGTGCTTTATACACAGTTTCATGATGAGAAATGCATTTCTGGTGCTTGAAATGCTTCTAGCTATGAAGAAGAGTGGGGAAGAGCAAGGGTAGGGGTCTGGCACTGGCAAATCACTAAAGCTTACTCAGCTCCATGAAGAGACTTTTGGGCTTACTTTCAGGTGATTTGTTGTAGTAGTAGGAGTGCAGTTGCAGCCATGATGGCATAAGGATAGAAGTGAAGAAAGATTTGCAAGGGCAGGATAATATCAGTTGGTTTATTAGTTTGTCAGCCTTTTATGACAAAGTTGTGGTTAATTCTGAGTGCATTTGGAAGCAGTTCCTTAACAGGAGCGACTCAGTGCTGCAGTCTGTGCTGTAGCTGCTGTTTCCAGAGATTCCTTGTTTTTTTGTTTTAATTAGACGAGCTTTTCCTTTAGAACATATGTATTTCTTTGTCAGTCTGAATAAAGTGTAGTCACCCTTTGTCACCAGTCATCTTCTTGCACCATACTTGTCTTCCCCTACATCTTTCTATATTGAAGGCAAACAGGCATTTTCCAAGTAACAGCAGTATAGTTTTTAACCTGTGACAACTTTTTCTAATGTTGCTTCAGTTAAAGCTTTTGTGTGGCACTCCTGCAGCTCTCTGTATATGTGGGGTTTCCTCCCCCCCCCCCCCTTTGGTTTAGTCTGTATTTATGTTAAAATGGCAGCAAAAAAGAAAGGAAAATACAACATATAGACAGCATTAAAATACACTAACCTTCATTTACTACTAGCTGCTGAGATTTTGTGGAAGAAATTGGCACAGGTGGTGGTTTGCCAACTTCTGCTCTTTTTTTCCTTGAAGTTAGGCCTAATAAGTCCTTGCTCACCAGTGGAAGCCTCTCTGTAAACTTTTTGGACACTTAAGTGTGTGAGGGGAATAAACATTATGATTGTCCTGTTTGTACTGGATGTAGAGATACCGATATATGAAGTTCAAGCATCTGAACTTAAATCCTTTAATCAAAACCCAGTGTTCTACTCTTCTGATTTCCTGAAAAAATGGTGTGGGAAAGGTAAAAGTTGTAAATATTTTCAGTGTGGTTGGCACTGAAACTGGGAGATGATCTCAGGAGCTGGTGAGACTCTTGAAAGATACTCGGTTTCTTACTGTTAGGCATGAAGTAGCTGCAGCAGCTGCCCTGATTTAGGTGATTCTTGGCTAGTAAAGGGGTTCTTTCTCTTTCTGTACCTTCTTTCTCTTCTCTGTACCTTTTTGCTGAAGTATGTTGAAGGAGGAATCCAGTTAAGTGCTGTGCTTAGTCTGTCATTATAAAAGAGAAGTTGCAATCTGTAAGCTTAATTTCAGCAGCTTAATAGTTTACCTCCAGAAGTACTTACTAGGGTGCCCCATTTTGATATTTTTTCCCAGCAGGTAGTTTCTAAACTATGACCCTAGAATATGCCTCTGTGCTGGAAATAGCACTTCAGATTACAAATTTTTTTTGAGTGTGGGCAGACCTTGATACAATTTGCTTGAGTGTTTTCTTTTAATGTGCCCACATCTGGGCATTTGAATATGATTACATGCAGCACACATCAACAGAGTCCATCAATTTTTAAGCAGGCAAGATGTTGCTCTAACAGCCAGTGAACTCTGGTTTTGGCAGAACTGCATGAATCCTGCAGCCAGGAATGCTCTGCTGAACATACTGAACTTTGAGTCCCCAGTAAAGCATGCCAGGAATGTGTTTGGCCAAAGGTATGATGTCATGTTGTGAGCCTTTAATGTCATGACAGCAGGAGGAGACATTTGGGAGTGGGGTGTTTGAGCCTGATTGACAAACCAGTGTGAGCTTCAAAGAGGTGTTACAGCATGCCAGGGTAGAGAGAGACATTCTCACGAGTGCAGGAGTATTTGGTAGTCACCTGGGGTCTCTCATTTGCTCAGCAGGTTGTCTGTGTTTGTATAAAATACACGGCAAACTGGACTTCTAAGTCTGATTCTGCTTCTTCTGTGACAGGTGACTTTTGATACAGGAGGTGACTCCTTAGTGAAGGAGCCATAAGAAAGAGAAGCCTGGAGAGACTAAAGCTGCAAGAACAAGAGCACATTTGAAAAAGGGGGGAAAAAAGAGAGGGGGTTGAAAGGTGAGAGTGTATTTTTAGAAAATGTCCCATTTTCTTGAGGTTTGTCACACTATACCTCATACTAAGTAAAAACCAGCAAGAGTGGCTACTGTAAAAATTCAGGCTTTGAGTATTGGGGGAGAGAATCAGAAGGGTCAAAGTGAGAAAACTCAGGGATTTAGATGAAGACAATTTAACAGGCAAAGCAAAAGCCCTGTGCACAAGCAAAGCAAAACAAGGAATTAATTCACTGCTTCCATCGGCAGGCAGGTGTTCAGCCATCTCCAGGAAAGCAGGGCTCCATCACATGTAGTGGTGACTTGGGAAGACAAATGCCACTAGACTGGATGTCCCCAGCTTTATATTGCTGAGCATGATGTCACATGGTATGGAATATCCCTCTGGTCAGTTGGGGTCAGCTGTCCCAGCTGTGTCCCCTCCCAACTTCTTGTGCATCCCCAGCCCACTTGCTGGTGGGAGAGTGTGAGGAGAAGAAGAGGCCTCAGCTCTGTGTAAGCACTGCTGAGCAGTCATAAAACCATCCCTGTATTAGTCTTGTAATACTTCTTAAATGGGACCATGATGCTGATCTGTAGGGGACATTTGTTAACTTAAGAATTAGATCAAATTATTAGTCTCTAGTTGTGTCCTTGGAGACAAAAGATGATGTGACTCTGTTGTCTTGGCAGTGCTTATAAAGAGAACCCTAGAATACAAGCCATTTGAAGAGATAAAGAACTTTCTACATGTGTGCATCAGTTGGATGTATGTCATCTGTGTGCCATGTTATTTTAAACATGTTATTCTAACAAACAAGATTTCTTGTTAGCCAGATGCAGATTCTTGGCGACTGGTTGCTTATTGTTAGCACTTCAAAGACTTGCATCCAATTCCTCAGGACTCAAAATGTAAAGCAAGTGTCATCTAAATTGTCCCATATTGATGATTACCTAGAAAAAGACGTGGTGATGAAAAGAAGTTCAAGAGAGAAAAAAGAAAGCTAAGCTCGAGAGGAGAGGAGAGAAGAGAGGCAGATAGATGGAGATGAGACTCATCCCCCAAAGCAGCAGAAGGTACCAGCTGAAGAACAGCAGTGGCCAGAGAATATGCCTGAATGGGAAGAAAGGAAAACCCTGCTAGCTCAGAGAAGAGTGGAGTCTGTCAGACTGCTTACAGTGCTGTTAAACCGTGTGAAAGTAAGACTATTTTGAAACATATTTTAAATTTTGAAGGGTATTTATTAGAGCTTGAATACTTAGCTAGACATTGGATATCTGGATGATATTCAGAAGAACACCTTCAGGACTGAACACCTGAAGGCCAGAGAAGGCCTGAAGGTCTAAGTGTTGTGGCAAACTGCTCTGATGTCATGCCCTGAAAGCAAAGGTAGGGCATTTCCACCCAGAAGTTGCCTTTGATGCTTGTTCAAGGCCTGGTCATTACTGAGTAGGGCTGGAAGGGCTGTATCAGCTCTATTAGACTTGATCCAGTATTGCAAACAAGGAGTTTCAGGGGGTGGACACAAATTACACTTTCTCTACTTGTTTTGGTCTCAGGTCTGGAAGTGACAGAGTTAAAGTGACAGGGATTGTGCCAATTGCATTTCTAGTAGCCTTTCTTCCATGGCCAACACTAGGCTAAGTTTGATTCAGGTAATGTCTTGAGAAAGTCAGCAGAGGAGTGATAAAAATTTGAGCACACAGTTTAATGTTTGGAGGTTTATTTTAGTGATTTGTGCTTAAAAAAAAAAGTTTTAAATGAAAACAGGGTTTTGTTTCTCAGGGGTGCTAACATGGCTTTTTCTTCGCTATTTGCTAAGTAAAAATTTGCTTGCAGCATTTAACAAGTGTATGTTTTCCCCAACCCTTAATGATTTATAAAGTGCTATAATTTGCAGAGTTGAAGTCAGAGGCTGCCCTTACCATTCTGCATAACTTTTAGGGCCCTGTAACATCTGACCTTGGCCTTCTTCATTATGAAGGTGATGTGTTAAATAAACTATTTTCTTGGTTTCACCACTTGGGGAGCTTTAGATAGGTTGCATTTGGACCATTTAAAACAATGTGTAACAAAGCAATTTATCCTAAATAAAATTTTCAGTCTACACATATGTAGTAACTTTACTGTTGCATGCAATACTAGTTATTGTGATGCTGTGATCAAACAGATAAACATTTCCTCATGCAGCTGCAGTGAGATAGATGAATTGGTTGAAAGGACCACTTTCTTATTTAATTGAGAGTGCAGCTTTCTGAGATGCTGAAACATCTTTAGTTCTAACTTAGGAGTTAGATTGTATGATGGAGCTCTGAACTAAGCCAAACTTACCCCTCATGTATAATTCTTCTGCCTGTGGGACTGCTTGCTTATGAGTTTGCCATTTAGCACTCTTTATAGCACTCAATAAATGTACATAATAATATTCCTGATTTTTTTTTTATTTGAAGGATTTTGTGCAGTTGGCAAGTCAAAAAGTGGATCCTTCATTTGGCTTAAGGAAGAACGATTCCTTTTCTGAAGCAGCATTAAAAGACACACATCAGGAACTGATTAACTCCCTTTATCACACACACAAAGAGTTGAAACACAAGGAGCAGTTTAAGTGCCCAATAACCCAAAAAGGTGGCAGCTTACGTAGTGAGGAAGGAGATGAGAGTTACTTCCATACATCTACTTGTCATATAGTCAGGACAATTGTAAATGATCCCTCTGCAGCCCCAAGTTCTGATGGACTGCCTGGCAGAGGTGAGTGCCACTCCTCTGGCTGTGGATCTTTACTGATTACAGTTACACAAGACTGCAGGATCATCGAATCTCTTGATGGAAGGAGCTACCCAACATTGAATGTAGTTCACACACAGACAGTGTCTGATGAAGGCTGTTGCAAAAAGCAAAAGGTTTATGAGACTGATGAATTCATCCATTATTTACTAAACTACTATCAGACACCATGCTATGCACGTGTTTGCTTGGAGCGAAAGAACACTGCAAGCAAGTCCTGGTGGAAGAGAGTGGTGTCTGATGATGATAGTGGTTTTGGCACCAGCTTGAGTAACGAACATGGTCAGTGCTTCAGAGAAGTGAGTCCTGTACAGAACCTCAACAAGAGAAATTGTAGTAACAATGATAATTACAGACTGGTGATCACTGTTGGGGAGCTTGAGTCAATAAACACGGTGTTAGAAAACAAGACCTATGGGGGTAGGCTTGAAAAAAAGTTGCAAGTGCAGAGGAATGCCTCACTTGCTGTTGATAACTTACCACATGCTGGACTGAATCATTCTTTGGATTGCACTGCTGTTACTCATGATAAGGAATTTACACAAGAAGATGGTCATGATGAAGGTCCTATACCATACAAAGCATGTAGGTCTGCTGGCAGATTAAAAGATTTGTTGGAAGAGATCAGCGATTCCGAGTGCTTTAGAGAGGCATATAGTGGCTCAATGAAGAGAACAGAAAGAAGGTGTGAAGAAATTTACAGCACTTGTAATAAAAGGTGTTTGCCTGCAAGAGCCAGGGAAAGAAAATTACTGGTTTACCTTAAAAATGTAACTCTGGAAGGTCAAGAGAAGGAAAGCAGCAATTGTAGCTTTTGTTCTAATTCTGTCCACGAGGGCTTCGCAAGGCAGTGTGAACATAAGCTTAAAAAGTCATGCAAGAGGTCAAGTAGTAAATTAAGACATGAAGCACAGAAAAGTGAGAGACCATCCAGGGAAGAGGAGACAAATGCTTGCAAAATTAAGAAAAGGCGAAAAAAACTTCCTTCTAATCTTTCATCTGATGAATGTGGCTTTTCAGAGACAGACAATTGCATGCAGCTGGAGTCGCTCAGAAAGATGCAAAGAAAATGTAAGAAAATGTTCCACAAAAAAGTGACATTCAAGACACTTCACCCTACCATGGCAGCACCAGGTGTTACCCCTCATGATGGCTCACCACTTCAGGAGACCCTCCAGAAGACAGGTGGAGGAAGAGGGACACCAGAACTGAGGTGACTGAATTTGATAGGTGAGGTTAGTTGTACAGGTTTTACAGTGATGGATGGTAAGTGTTTTTAAAAACAGTTTTAAAAAGTATAAACATGGCATAAGAAAACCCAAAGAGTGTAACTTCTGCAGTTAAAGGTTTGTTCAGTTTAGCTTAGGAATGTGATGCAGAGAAGATTGGTATTTGTCTACTTAATTGGATAGCAAAGTATCTGTCATGGGCATTAGCAGATCGGTGGTTGTCTTGTTAATAAAAATGTGCATGCTAACAACTCAACATGCTTTAGACAAGTAAAATGGTGTTAGGCAACTCAGTATGTGGCATATCTGGGTGGAAGTACTGTCTGAAGTTACTGAATTTATATATAGGTAGTCACCTGATGTCCATACAAGACTGTTGCATTTCTGGCTGTTGCTCACAGCCCTTTCACAATTTACTGTGCTTCCAGCCCGTTGGTGGATGCCTTACAGCTACCTCCCCATACCCTCTCCTGCCCCACCCTCAACAAACTCATTTCAAGTAACTTTTTCCTATACTTCATACCACTTTTTCATATGAGAGGAAACTAATGTTGAGAAAAGAGATGGATGCAGATGTCAGAGGATGCTCTATTTCCTCTTGAGATCATTCAGACAAACCCCTGCTCAGATGCTTTCTGTGGAGCAGAGCCCAGAAGAGGATGCTAGACAGCTACTATATAATAGCTCTTAATTTTTTATATAGAAGTGGGAGAAGAAAGCCCTTTAGCCATTTAAAGATATATAAAATACTGGGGGTTTTTTGCTTAGGTAATTCCTTCAGTTAGAATATCTAACTGCTGAAGTGAGCCACAAAACCTGCATCTGTGTTTGCCTTTTGGATAACAGAGGACCAAAACTTTCCCCAGGGCCAGATAAACTTTCATGGACCAGTTGCTATGAATTTGAAAGAATACAGATTGAGATCTTGTAGTGTTGTACTCTGATTAAATTTAGGGAACCATGTAAATATCGAAGTTATGGTGTTCCGTAGTAATGAGTAACTGGAAAAAAAGCATAGCTATGTAAATACTAGAGCAAGCTTATGAAGTGCCTCCTCAATCAGATTGTTAAAATTATGAGACTGGAAGGTGTGGGGGACATTTATACTCAATTATGGGAAGTAATAGAATTCCAAAGGTGAAAAAAAACCCCCATCTTCTGTAAAACCCACACTGGAAAATGCTTGGTTTGTATTCACAATTCTAGAGGTGTTTCTGAAAACTTGCTGATCTTTGGGAGGAAGGATTTCACTGAGTTTGTGCTCGACATAGTACTTCCAGGAATCTGAATGATTGTCTAAGCAAAGCCTTGAGTGTTAGACAGCGAAGGGGCAGTGCTTGTCAGCGTGCTGACAGTCCCCGTGTGTATGCAGGTTAAAAACTTGTTCACAAGATTTTGAGGGCACATTTAGTGTGAGTTAGCTTACATATAATTTCCAGAGAAATTGTGAAATGTCAGACTTGTGCTGCATGTAGGTAAAAATGTGAAAACGTGCTCTAGGAGCTTGATTTCTATCCATATTTATTCAGCTGACTATGTTTAGAAGAAAGCCACAATTGCTTTTGGACAAAGTCCCTTAGCAAGGTACAGAGAACCAGTTCCAAGTTCAATACGCAGAGTATTTCAGCCTTCATTTTACTGTGCTTTATTTATTACATGGCAATATACTAAGTTAATGTGATAGTGTTGCCTTCATTACATAAATTTTACCCATGTTTGTAACTTCTGCTCTAATAAATCGTAATTAAGAGATAAATTGTAATTGTTTATGGTAATAGCTTTTCCCCTGGTGTTCAATACTGGTGATTCCTACAGGCTTCTAAACTGAGTTTTATCAGTCTTCTCTGTTCACATGTTCAGATGTTGAGTGCCTTTTTGGGGTCACAAATGGCAAATGGTTGCTGCTTGAAATACTGTAATCTATTACTTTTATCTGAAAAGATCTTATTTTCTCGACAGAAATATTTTCTGACTATTCTGGAGAACATTTATGCCTCTGTTAAGTCTCCTTTTTAGTATTTTATACACTTACAATGCAGATCAACTCTTGTAACCGTTAACCATGTAAAATGTTTCAGTTGCATTGGTATGCCATACCAAGGGTATTTTTTTTTCCTCTGTGCAATGTTTGCAGATTAAAAGATGACAAAACTTCCCCTTCTGCCAATCTGTAGGCAGTTCTGTGTCTGTAAGTACCCATGTCCCCTGAGACAGGCCTTTCGATTACAGGTGAGGAAGTATTTATTTTTGTTAATCTGGGGGAGCAGGAAGTAAAGATTTCCTTAGGTGTAAATTTCCAGTGTTTTATCAACATGTTGTTACAATATTCGATAACAAATAAATACACTGGTTCTGTAATTGCATCTGGTGTTCTGTGTTAATTGAAACAGAAAGCAAATCCTCTATCTCCAAATCCTTGTTCTGTGTAAAACATTGTCAGTAAATAAAATGTGTGCACTTTAAAATGTGAGATACCATTGTAATCTTCATACTGAAACAGAACTTGTGTTTCCTATATGTTTACAGGTGGCATTATTTAGAACCTGTTTTTAGGTGTTTTAATATTAATTCCTTACTTTTTCCTATCAAGACACTTAATTTGAGCCCCATCCTTTCATACACTGAACTGTTCAGTATAATTTTGTTTTTTATCCTGAACCTTTTTTTTATTATCCTAACCTTTAAAGACACATAAGTTTGCTTTAAAACTTCTAACATTTATAGCTTTGAGTGAAATTTCAATAGTTAAAGGAATGACACACCTCAAGTATGAAGGTTACAGAATGTTGAGACAATTAGAACCTGTAGTAGGTTAAAAGATATATTAAAGGCAGTGTTTATATAGTTCAGCAACAGAAATGTATAACTTTGCTGGTGTGATTTCACACCTTTCAGTTTGATCCTAGCCTATGCTGTTGTACTCAGCTGGTGTTTCAAGAGGTAATGGAAACCCTGTTTACTTTGACTTGTATGAAGTAGGGCCCTGAGATTGCAGATCTGCAATCAAATCTGACTTCCTCTACAGAAGTAAGGAAAACTCCTCCTAACAGAGCTAATGAGAACACAAGTCTTGCTGTCTGAACTAAGCTTTGTTACTGGAAATACGTGACCAGCTGGTTGTACCTGGTGCTGAATGCTGAAGTCAAAATCCTACAGGCTATTTTTAAAGCAGAAATACACAATGCCCATTATTACATCATTCCATCTGCTTGAAATACAAGAACACAGCAATTATAATATAAAGCCTTTTCTTCTTAATCCAGAGATTCCAGGCAATGCATAGAAATGCTTCACCTTTTGTAAAACCCCTTATATAACTCTTGATATAAGCATTCATTATTGAACTTTTTTGTTTAACTGAAACACCATGAAGTAAGAGCTGACAAAGATGATTAAAAGCAGGTAGATTCTAGGTAAAAGAATCTCAGAATTTTACGAAGTAGTTGGCAGTATGCCAGGACTGGTTGGAAATGAGATGCTGCTCAATTGTTTTGATTTGTCCTGGAGCTCCTCAAGTGTGCCATTGTGCCACACATAAGTAAGGGGTGTTTGGACACTTCAGATGACTGAGGTTGATGACAGTCTCTGCTCTTAGTTTGTTGTGTTCTACTTGGTCAATGTACAGTCTGATAAGCCACCTGGCACAGTTCTTATTGTTTAGTCATTGCAGCCAGTCACTGTTGAAGGAATGGATCAAGTTGTAATTAACAGAGGGTAAAAAATAAGCTAAAACCCATTTTCTTCAACACTTCAGAAGGAAATAAAATCTGTGCCTGCTGCTTCATGAAACCACTGCTTTTGTGACTCACTTCTTCCCCTTTCACAAGAAATGATCTTTGTTTCCCCTGAAAAAGTCGTGGTCTTAACCAAAGTGTGATACTTCCTTCCCAAGAGGCATGGATGCTTAACATTAAACTTTGTCTTTTGTTACTGCCAGTTTTGTGTGTAGTTCTTATTTATTATTCTTGTTCTTTGTGATGCATCATGTTGTAATGCACAGATTAATAGTTAAAATAGCGTTGAGTTCCTCAGCATATGTTATGGACTAACTGAAGAGTGAGATGGTTGCATCCACTGAAGGGTAGGTTACAGCCCAGCCTAACTCCACTACATCACAACCTTCCAAAGCTACAGCTTTTACTCAGTGTTAACAATTATTTTGGCCTTTTTATGTCTAACTTTTTTTGCAACAGCAGGAAAGCATGTTAAACATGAAGGTGTTCTGTTAAAGTTATGCTAAAGAACTGCATTTACAGGCATTCTGTTAGAACATATTTCACTCTATGCTTTGGATAATGCAAGGCACTGGAAAAAGACAATATGAAACTTGAAACATTGGGGAAGTATTAAGTACCACGTTCAGTTCAGTAAATAAAACCAAACACCACCATTATGCAAGAGTATTTTATTTTCTGCCTTAAACAAATAAAAAAGCACATTTCTGATTTGAGGTAAACCATTAGTAGTAGTTTGTAAATAGTGTAAATGTCTCTAAAATAGCAACACAAAGGTCATGACAAGATTTACATTTGTCTCTGGACCTTCACTAGGTAGTTCACATAGAACCACTTTACCCAAGCTAGCTGGCTCAAACTGTGCTCCTCAGCTGAAGGGCCTGTGTAACCAGAAGGAAATGCCATGACAGTGTTAGGACTGAGGGAAAGTCATTCGTTCTCACCACAGATGGTCCCAGGCACTTTAACATGTTATGTCAACTTGTTTATGAAAGCTGCTGTTGTGCAATGCACTCTACTTCTGAACAATTTTGCCTACTTTACACCTTCCCACTCAGGACTCCATCATTTTGATCGTGTTGTCAAACTGAAACAACTCGGCTGAACAACCAAACGGGAGAAGCTAAATACAGGGAGCTACACCAGACAGGCATCCAAGCAGAATCACCTGGACAAGAATCATGCTTAGGAGTGACCAGCAAATCATCAGTTATCTTCTTGGAAGTTCTGAGGAATTTTGCAGAAGATTTTGGATGATGAAGGAACACATGTACATTTTTCCCTGCCCTCTCTGGTAGGAGACTAGGTCACATAGTCAGAAAAACCCTAATAATTAAGTGTAGGTGTGAGGTAAGAGAGCAAATAAGTAAAAAGCAATTCAAAGGTCAAGTTCCCCAGGTACAGCATTGCTGGTCATGTATGAGATTGTGCCTTTTCTTTAATGGCAACCTTCCAAAGCAACAAAGGCCTCAACACAGAAATGGCTTACACCATGTTATTTTATTTTGTACAGAAAACTTGTTTAAGTTACTTTGACTGGTAATAATTTTCTGCTAGTTACAGCTATGTGTACAAGAGCACCTGTTAATCATGCCATACCAGGAAGGTTTTTTTTTTAGGCCTAGGAATTAATAGCAGCTGATCGTCTCCATCATTAGGAAAAAGTTCTTTACTATGAGGGTGGTGGATCACTGGAATAGGTTGCCTAGAGAGGTGGTGGAGGCACCATCCCTGGAGACATTCAAGGTCAGGCTTGATGGGATTCTAAACAATCTGTTCTGGTTGGAGATGTCCCTGCTTATTGTAGGGGGGTGGACTACATGACCTTTATAGGACCATTCCAACCCAAGACATTCTATGATTCTAGTTTTATTAAAATTCCTCCAAGAGTTCTACTAAGAGGAAAAGTGAATGAGCAGTAGCCCAGTCAAGTCACACTTCATGGTGTAGCTGGTTTTTAGGGATGCCTGGTCACACTCCAAGGCTTCGTAGCACTTCAGATGTACTTTAAAAGTAAACAATATTATTCCATGCATAATTATGCATGACTGAATACATCAAGTATTCATCAGTCCTTACTAAATTTGTAAGTATCTAAAAGTAATTTAACCTCTGAGATTCATGTATTTTAAAAAAGCAGTTAAGTGTTTTATCTGTAGGCCTCTATGTAACTCCTTGAAAGCCAAATTATGTTACATAATATCGAATTACTTTGCACCACAAGTGAGTGTGATGCTTCATGGACAAATAAAATATAGTCCCTTTTCTAAAGGAAGCACAACCCAAGGCCCAGATCCTGCAGAAGCTGAGACAAAACAAGATTTTGTTGAACTTGTGTTGCATATGTGAAGTTATTCTTGTGCTTGTGTGCTTGTGTCCACAGTGCCAGGTTGTTAATGAAAAACTGGATTTCAACCTACTCTGCACTAAGTGATAATAGAAGAAAAATAGTACTAGTCCTTTATTGACAAAATTGCAGTTTAGTTTTGCACACCTATTTTTTTGTGCATACTTCAGATTATGCAGGTTTAAAGGAAGACAGATCTTAGACTTTTAGTGGTTTACCACTGAATTTGAGAAGGAAACGTTTGAAAGGGAACAATTCATTGTAACTCTGGACCTTTTGTAAGCTTTGTTGCTGTTGCAACTTATAAAACAGAAGTGGAATGTTACAAATGATCCTTTATGATTAGAACATAAGATTGTTTCTCAGTGCACTCTCTAGTCTTTTTTTGCATCCTGGCCATCTTCATCAGAGTATACAGTGGGTTCCTCCCCTTCCTTCAGCAGCTTACCGACATGGTGATACTTAACTAGGAAAAAGAAAAGAATCCAAGTCATTATTCTGCCCTGAAGATGTACCTTTTTTAACTGCTACGTCTGTTTCCTGAATTAACAAGATGGCTGTATTATAATAAAACAGCTCTCAGTGACCAGTTCCCAAAGAGAAAGACAGATCTGTTATCTGATTATGTAGCTAAGTCTCTGCCTTCTTTTATATCTCTTTCTGAACATGTAAAAATGCCAAGACCACATACATGTAAGAACTGAGAGCTATACCATGTTGCCCATCTGTCAACTTCAACAAAGCAAAAGATGCCTCTGACTACAGGTATTACAGACTAGCTTTGTTGTTATTAATAAAAAACTTAAGTTGCCAGATTTACTAGAAACATAGTAATAAGAGTGGAGTTCACTGTCAGTCCTGATGCTTGACTCTTGAAAAGGCAGATTTAAACACTAGTTTAGGTCAGATATTTGGTAGCAAAGTTCTGGTTTCTGCAGTGTACTTGTTAGCATCATAAAACAGCCATTCAGTGTGGCATGATTAACAGTCTTGATTAAGACAGGAAGAGTGCCAAAATAGTAGGGGCACATCAGGTCAGGACTGAGATGTTCTAATGACATTATGTGGAGGAAAGCTCCATTCTAGCTAGTGATAATAAATCTTTAATACGAAACACTAGATTTAAAAACAA
This sequence comes from Hemiprocne comata, assembly GCA_020745705.1. Classification (NCBI taxonomy): domain Eukaryota; kingdom Metazoa; phylum Chordata; class Aves; order Apodiformes; family Apodidae; genus Hemiprocne; species Hemiprocne comata. The sequence continues at coordinate 9,326,068 of CM036597.1, read as the reverse complement.
AAATTTGATTTCCACTATACTACTTTTTTTTGTATATGCAATTCCCATAATATATATATGTATGTAAAAATTCATTAAGACAAACAACCGATACATGCATTTTTCTGTCTTATCTGACAGTAAAAATAATCCCTTTGGTGTTCACTTGTATAAAAGGCATTGAGAGATAAGGAGGAATTATTTTTCATCATCAAGATACACAATAGGAAAAAAAAAATCACTCCAGTAGGCATGCCCTGGTACAAGGTCAACATAGCAATTTCCATAAAACTGAGGTTTGAAGTTCATCTTTTTGAGCAGCAAGTTTAGGCACATGACACAAAACAGTTGGAATTGCTTTTTAAAAAATCTTTTAATACTAAATGTAGAAAAACAAGGCAACTATGAAAGTGACTTGCTTCTGTTACTTTTAAAACAAACATCTTAAGTGTGCAAGTTGCCTTTGTCCCTCTGTCACTTTGGCCATTGCATGCAAGTGCAGAGGTGACATTTGCCCATTCCTCATCACTTTCTAGGAGAGAAAGTCAGCTGGATTCAGTTGTCCATGACTCTTAGAAAGCCACCAGCAAGGCTATGCAGAATAATTTATTTAGAGTAAAAAAAGCTCTATCAAGATCTCCAAGGGGAAAAGGCCTGGTTTAAACAGTCTTCAAAACTCAAAAACCCCAAGAAGTAATAATTCAAATGGTACTCTTGTTTCCAAGAAGCTGAACACAAGCTTCATTTTTTGAGAGCACTGAAATCTAATTGTCTCTGTAGATGGGGTATTAACTGTATCAAAAACATGCTCTTTATTTCCAATTCCTGTCAATTTTTTGGGTGGTCTTATAGATCACATCCTATTGCAGAATGCTTCCATCTCTCCTCTGGTTCTGTAAGAGGCAGAGGGAGGGAGAATGCAGAAGGAAAACCTGACATTTCTCAATTATTTTGAGTAACAGTAATTCTAGTAATAAGTAGTGAACTGAGGTATTAACTCAGTCAGTTTCCAGACTGATGCTTCCAGCTGATTACAGTCTTTTAACCATTGTTTCCCTTGTTATAAACTAGTTAGCTACTGCTTTGTAAATAGGTTTCAAATTACTTACAAGTGAATTGTGACTCCCAGTCCCTCAAGGTCTCTTGCTGTGTAGCATCGAGATCAGAGAGGTCATCATAGTCATCCCTCAGAGCCTCCTTATCCAGGCAGAAAGTGGCAAGACCTCGGGATGCATCTCTTCCAGCAAAAATCCCATATGGACCATCTTTAAAACAAAAACATGAGCAGCATTATTACAGAGGTAACGGATGCTGTATCATCTTCATGGATCAGAGTGCCCACACTGAAACAGATGATGGTTCCTGCCCTGATCTGTGGGTCAGAGGTCCCTCTAACTTCTGAAATGTTTTTTAAGTTTTATTCTAGTTTGTAATAAAGGAACACAGAAGAAGAGGACAAGAAACAAAAGCATGAGAAGAGATACTGAGCTTGCTGAAACATCCAAGACAATGAACTACAAACAGTGCAGAGAACACAAAAACAGGGTAAGAATAAGTGTGCAAATTGGGAAGCACATCCTCAGTAAGAGGAAGAGAAGAAGGTTTTTGAAGCCTGAGGTGAAATAGAAGCTAAGAGATGCTCCTGATATAAAAAGCTGAAAGGATGACTTGACAGGAAATGTGGTGAGATACTAGAAATTAACAGCTTGGAAGAAGCATCTATTAAAACTTTCAAATGCAAGATGAACTCAAATGATCAAAACATGCAACGCAGCAGATCAGAGATATCAAGACAGACTCTTGCTAAACTTCATTAATTATTAACTTGCTTGCATGACAAGCTGAAAATAGAGGTATCACATGTTGCAACTAGACATTGAAAGTTCTTCTTAAGGGAGCTTAATGAAGTTAGATGTGAACTCTGGTTACTGTAGAGAGCATGCCATCTTCCACACCTCCCAGACTGAGCTTTTCTTAAATTCATCAAAAGAATCTTAATTTTTCATTAAAATGAAAACCAAACTAGCCAGACACTGTGGAGTACCATTCAGCAATTACCGAATTAGATACAATGGGCAGCTTTTACTGTTGTCCAGGAAGGTAGCATCCAAAGGATTGTCCTTAAGTCAAGTGGTTTTTAGTTTGCACAAACACAAAACAGCACATCTAGCTCAGCTGTATATACCATCTTAACTGCTGCAGAATGCAAAGCTGAAGTCCAGCATCATTCCACAATGATTTCCAGTCTATGTTTGGACACAAAGGAATAATCTCATGATGCTTCCAAATATGTGGTGTCTCCTGCACGATTCTCCTTGTCTCTGAGTAGCAGTGGCAGCTCACTACAGCTATCCAAGAGTGGTCATGCCAGACAGATCCTAGTAGATATTAGCAAGCCCCAGAGAGGCTTTTTAACAGGAGGCTTCTGTTCATTACACTCTTATACTGGGGTGCACCCACCTCACCACTAGCTGCTCTACAAGCCTCTGCATAGCTTATTCAATCTTGGCACATTTGAACTGCCTGCACCCCGGATAGGAAACTGGTTTAATCTAAATTGCTAGGTATTTAGTGTAAATATTATGCAACAGAGTGATGTCCACTGAAAGCTGCGAATGGAATGCAAACACTGAGAGAACACTTCGCTTCTGCGTCCTGGCATCAGGCAAAGGCACCCGAGGCCGACGAAGCTGCCCAGCCCAACAGCGGCACAACCCCTTACGGTCCCTGCGGTACGTGTGACCTGCCCTGGGAAAACAGAGTAATGAAGCAACGTGGGCTGGCATAGCCGGAGTTTTTACAGCACCGAGGCCCGACTCCGGCGCCCAGGCAACAGGGGTGATCCTGCCCTCCGCCTCACCCGGGAGGCAGATCCTGGCGCTGCTGCTTGTGCGATCGTGTCACAGGCCGAGCTGCGCGCTGTCTCCTCGGCTCTGGGGAATCCTTTCCACATCTCCGGGCCGTGAGCCGGGAGAGAGGGCACGGGTAGCTTAGCCGAGCGCTTATCCCGCAGGCCAGGAGGTGGCTGGACATTAACGCGGCGGATGCTGATCCCCGTGACATAGGGGACAAGCTCCCCCGCCAGCACCGGCCCCGACCCCGACCCTCCCCGGGACCCACCAGCGAGCAGGCCCCCCGCTGAGACTTCCGTGACCCCCTGGCCAGCGGCCCCAGCCGAATTCCAGGCACAAAGGGCCAGGGGTTCCCCGCTTGGGCCCGCCCCACCGCCCCGGGGTTGCCGCCCCGCCGGCTCCCGCCCTCACCGGGCCCGTAGAACTTCTTGGCGCAGGTCACGTCGAAGACTTTGCCGTTGACGGCCATGAGGATGCGGGGGTCGTGCACCCCGTCGTAGGGCCGCAGCTCCGACAACGTGAAGTCGCGACGCTTCATCTTGGGCAGCGACGTCGGGCCCGCCTCGCTCGCCGGAGCCGCGGGCCGCTCACCCCGCAGGATCTGGTAGAGCAGGAAGAGGCAGAGGCCCAGCAGGCTCAGGTTGAGCGGGGAGCCCACGATCTCCAGCAGCAGGCCGCCCCCCTCGGCCGCCGCCTCCTCGCCGGCCACCGCCACCTCCTCGGGAGCCATCGCGCTCGGCTCCGCTTCGGTACAGCGAGCTCTGAAGCGCGATACAGCGGCACCGGCGGGGAGGAGCAGCCCAGCCCGCCTCGGGGCGTTGAAGGGGCGGGAGGCGGCCGGGCTGAGGGGTGGCCCGACCGTGTGGGGCGGGGCTGAGTGGCGGGCAGGGCTGAGGGCGGGAGGAGGCTGGGGCGTGGGCGCCGCTCTCCATCTGAGCGGGCTCGGAGTCGGTTGGTTCCTAGCCCGGCACCGACAGTAGGTGGTGGTGTGAGCCCGGCGATGGCGATGACAGCACGGAGAGCCCGCGGTCAGGCGAAGCTGAGAGGAGGACGGCTCCGCGGAGGGCGCCGCCGGCCGCCGTTCCCCGCCGAGGCGGCAGCGGGTCAGGTCAGGCTAGGCCGCTGCAGCGGTGGCTGCCGGGCACTCTCTTTATTCAGGTTTCTTTTCAGTAGAAATTTTTGTGAAGTAAAACTTAAGGTGAAGGAAGTACTAACCTTATATATTGCTCGATTCACTGTTCACGTGGAGCAACTGGAGCCCTGCATGCAGTTTAGTACTGTTGGTGTCATCTGCTCCTTGCTGTCAAGTGTGAGAGAGAAGTGATGTTTTGGGTCTGAGTAGTTGTCTCTGCAAAATTGTGTCCTTGCCAGACTTCAAAAAGAACACAAACCAATGTCCAGTCAGAATATCATCATTCCCTCTGCACAAGTGAGTAATATCCCTCACAGTACACATGGAGAAGAAATGCAGTGCATCAACCCTGATCTTGCATTGCAGCTTGGCAGTTGTTTCATGTCATTACTTCATTGGATGAAGCCACGTTTATTGAACCTATCATTGGGACATTTAGTTAGGCAAATTGGAAAATAGTGCATTTAATATACTTTCTAATTATCACTGTTAGGAAAATTTTAACTCTGTGGGCTAGCGGGGCTACTGGTAAAGAGTCTTGCCTTTTGGGATCCACTCGTGACGTCTCAGTACTAGGGTGTTTAAACACGTTGGCTCTTGCAAAGTAGGATGTTTGGTTCCACCTGCTGTCTGATTTGGGAAGCTCCTTGTTTTGTTGCTTAGCACTGGGACCTTGATCTGTCCTTTCATGGTATATGCTGACTTCTACTTCCACCTGCTGTGTTACTTAAAAACCTCATTGTTTCATTGGTCTGATGACTGAGATTTGTATTTGGTAATAAAGTATGTCTGGTATTTGACCCTATTTAGGATACTAGATAAATCTCTGAAACTTCAGAATTATTCAAACTAGGAGCTGTATTACTTAGATGACAGTTAATTCTGTTCAGTGTGGATGTTACACTATTGCACTTCATCATGTTAGAGGAATAGATGTAGAAAAAGTAGACATTTGGAGGGAGATTTTTCTTTCATTTTTACAATACGTTTTGTTCAAGAGAGGAAAAAACCCAGACTCCAAAAAAACTCCAACTCTGAATTTGACCATGAACCAGATACTGAAGGGAGGGAAAAAGAAGCTCTGTTTATGCCTAGTATCCTAGAGAAACCAGCCAAGAACAGTTCATTCTCAGATAAAGAAGGGCCAGGAAACATTGCCAAGATTGATAGAATCTCAAGTTATCTGCCACACGAGCACTGGTACTGCAAGTTACAGTTGCCCAACTTCAAGCTGTTTTTTCATCTTGCAGCAGATAAAAAAATACTGATATGCCTCAGAATGCATCTTACTTAAGAAAAAAATAGGGTCAGATATTTATAAATAAATGGGTATAAGTAAAATTATGGTAATCAGTCAGATTTATCTAAATTAATAAACCCTTTGTTATCCATTTCTCACTATAAGCTTAGTTGGCTGTTCCTTTAAATGGAATGGAGGTTCTAGTCAGAATGGAGTTGGCCCCAGCTCCAGTCAAATACCATAGGCATTAGCTCTGCTCCCACACAGGTTTTCCTCTCCATTCTATGGACAACAATAGCTTCCTTCTCAAAACCATTCTGTTAATAACATCTATGAGATGGGTTGATAAAGCAGTTCTGATATAATGCTCTCCTTATTAACTGAAGAAAACATTGGAACTCAGATAACTTTCATATCCTTGCAACACAGTAGTTCAAACAGTTTTAAAATTTTCCTACTTGTTTTTTTTTTTTTAACCAGCATAACTCTGTTAGAGATGAAGCAGAATCAGCTCTACAATACCTCAGCATTTTACTTACTGCTCTATTTCCACTTTGGAACTTGTCTGGTAGATTTAATCAATCTTTTAGAGCATATTTAATACTTCCAAAGTGCCTTGCCTAGGCTCCCTATGATATGCTTTTCCTTGGCTGAGTACATGGGGACCATTGGTGCCAAGCTGGTTTTGGTCCTCACATTCTCTCATTGTTCCTTTGAAAGTCTTCCACAGGAATTTCCTCTTTTCTCTGACTTACCTGACTGACAATTCTAATTCAAACTCAGACTGCAAGAAAGTATTCAGACGTTTGCAAAGATACTGATGCTTGATTTGCATAACTTGAGAGCAGATTCCCAGAGCTGCTGGTCACCTGAAACTGTAATTGGTGGCTTTCATTTGACCTGCAAGGACCCAGGGTTTCTGAAGTAGAGATGAGGTATTATAGTCTCTGCACTTACTGAGAACTGGTGGTGAATAAAACCTCTGTAGACTTCTCAGGACACTATGAAACTAAAAAGCAAGATTAAATGTGCCTTACAGGGACAGAAGTAATTCAAGCCTCTAGAGAGGCTTGAATATTACATATTATATGAGACCATCCAATCAACGTACATAGGCAAGCTCCATCATACCTGTTTCTCACGGGAGGGAGAAGTAATACTCCTTTTCTCCCCCCAGTAATAATTTAACTTACTTGCAAGGAAAAAGAAAGGAGTGATGAGGAGCTGTAATCTCACTCTTCTTTTACTGACAAGTGCCAACCTATGCCAAGAAAACAGAACCCCTGCCTAAACTGTAGAGGTCCAGTAGGTCAAACAGACTCTAATGCTGGCAGCAGGCATTATATTATGCTGTTAGAGTGGGTCTGCTGCTCTACTAGGTGCACAGACCCTTCTTCTGCTGGACTTGGTTTTTTTTTGTTTGTTTTTTAGTTTTTATTACCATTTCTGTTTACTTTTCAGTTGCATCTTTTGACTTTCTATCTGTGTTCTTCATCCAGCTAAGTGCTAGAAGAAAGCAGTGTAACAGTATCCCTGGAATCCCAGTATGCCTAGAAAGTGCACTGATCGATGCTGAAAGAGTAAATAAAGATCCCTAACTTTCTGACAACAACTCACAGTCTTGCTTACAGGTCTGATGAGCCAAAATAACCAGATGGAATGAAGGAAACTTGGTGCATTCACAGATCAAGTGAAATCAGTGGCACTGTTGGAGGGAATAGGAAATGTTCTCTCTGCTCCATTAGTGTTGGATAGGGAAACGGTCTCCATTGCATGTACCTGTGTTCTTCAAAATGAAGATTTTTACTTACACTGGAGCCATTCACTTTGCATTTTGGAATGCATGAGCCATCTTCACTGGTGTCACTATATCGCTGAAGTAGGGCCTGCTGTTCCTGTGCTGTGATGATGGAGGCCTAGTTCTGCTACAGGGCAGATCAATGTTTCAATGGGAATTGACAACCAACTTCAACATTAATAGATTTAAAGGTTAGAACAAGGGAGGTGTCAATAAATTAGGATGGCAGAGTTTTATAGGTGTAGCCTTGCAATGTTTTAGTCAACAAGATAGGAATGGATTCTTATCTCAGTTTGAGTTTATTTATCTGAAATCTGCTTCTCACGCCCCTAGTTGATTACAAAGTGCTTTTGCTGCCTTTCTGTGGTCTGCTTTAGTTAGGTTGTCAAATCCAAAGCAGCACAGACAATGTGGGGGTGGCTGAGTAAAAAGAAGGAAGCAGCAGCAGACAGACAGGTGGAAGGAATTTAACTTTTTTTTCCCCAACATCATTGAGGTGTCTAGTTGGATTAGATACACTTCCAGGTGCAAGCCAAATTTCTTTCTGTTCCCCAAATTGTTCATCTTTGGTTTTCTGATCTTATTAAACAGTTGAAGACAGTTCAGTTGTGCTTGGTTTGACACAAAGTTAGATTGCTAAGTGGTGATCCAGTGGGATCCAGTTTTCAACACATTCAGGACATGCTCTGTTAATTTCCTAGCCTGATGCCTTTCCAGCTGTTTTTGCTATGCGACGTCCTCAATGGGAAAATCTTTCAGACCCTCAAAGTCATCCCACAGCCTGAGGGATGTTGCACAAATCATGAATGCTGAGAAGCTGCCTTGCTCTGTGCCCCAGACCCTCTTGGCAATGTGCTGAACGCAGACGTCCCATAGAATCAAAGACTGGTTTGGGTTGGAAGGGACCTTAAGGACCATCTAGTTGCAACCCCCCTGCATGGGCAGGGACACTTCTGCTAGACCAGGTTGCTCCAAGCCCTATGCAACCTGGCCTTGAACACTTCCAGGGATGGGGCATCCACAGCTTCCCCGGGCAACCTGTGCCAGTGTCCCACCACCCTCACAGTGCAGAAACGTTCAATGTCATCGCGCGGAAGGTTTTCCTGAGCAGTCGTGTCTCTGGAGCGAGGCCACAGAACCGCTGCTGCCTTCCCCCCACAGCCTCGCCTTATGCCGCCGAATTGTTACAAGATCTCCCAGGTCCGAGTCTGTGCGATTCCCTGGACACCAAACCCGCGGAAAGCCTTGGCGGCCGCGCGGACTGCACACCCCGGGGAGGCAAAAGCAAGAGCCGCAACTCCTGCAGGATCAAGCGCTCCGCGTTGTTTAACGGGCGGTTCAGCGCAGCTGTCGGAGCGGGTCCCGGCCCGACGGGCAGGTCCCAGCGGCCTCCCCGGGGCTGTCCCCGCTGCTCCGCTCTCCAACCGCCGGTGCCGCTGACTGCGCGCGCGGCAGCCGGGGCCCGGTACCTGCCGCGCGACACCCGGCGCGGGGCGGGGCGCGCGGCGGGGCCGGCTCGGGGCGAGCGCGGAGCGGCGCGAGGGCGGCGGGCGGCGGCCGGTGAGTGGCGGCGGGACGGGACGTGGGAGCGGTAAAGGGAGGGTGCACGGCCTGGGCCCCAGCCCAGGCCCCGGCGGGGAAGCGGTCCTGACCGCGGCTCCCGCCCTTCCCGCCCCTCGGCAGCGGCGTGGCGGGGCCGCGCGGGTGGGACCTCCTCGGGTTGGACTTTCCACAGGCGAACCCCCCGGTGCCGGCAGTGACGGGATAACGCTGGTGCGTGTTTTGTGGCGTACGGCAGCGGCGTGAGCTTTCTGGGCCGCGCTCTTTGTTGAAAAGCTTCGTTCACCGGTTGCCGGCTCACGTTCCCTCCCTCCTGCCAGTGAGGGGGTCTGTCGGGCTGACCGGCACCTTCATCCTTCCCGTACAGACTTGCAGGCGTTCCGTGTCAGGCCTCTCCGTTTTGTGCCCTAAACCAATTTTTAAACCTATGTTAGTTAGCTGGAGCTAGCTGGAGTAGTCACGGTTGTTAATATGAGCTGGACTTTATTTTGTCCCTCGCATCGTTGGTGGAATTGCTGGCTGTCTCCTAGGTGTGAAGTCCTAACACTGGTGCTGGGGACTGGGTGAATCCATGTGAGCTCGGAGCTAGTATGCAGTGATGACGGGAGAAAAGTGTGATAGAGGCTTGTAAAGGGAGCAGATCGGGTCTGTAGCTGTAGTAGAATGAAAAGAAACCCAGTGTGTCCTTTATTTCCTTATTATTTTGCTGATACACTCTATAGTTAAGAGCTCGATTTTACAAACAGCTGTATCTAGGTGTAAAACCTTAATCATGTAACAACTTTGATGAATTTCCTATGATAATTGTCCAGTGCAAGCAGGAGTGGCTCGTGTAAGGGCAAGTGCTTTCGTCGAGGTAACAAACTGCAGGCAGGGTATGATGAGCACAGAGTATCCAAGAGCCCCAGAGAATAATTTCCAGTCTTTTCTATACTGTAAGCCAATTGCTTTCTCGGAAATGTCATTTGAAATGTCCCTTTCGCCTTCCAGCTCTTGTGCTGTGTCCTTGCACCACGTCCTACAGAGATCTGTGTGAGTGGACTCCTCTGCCTACACCCACACAATCACCAGGGCTTGTCTGATGCAGATTTGGATGGGGTTTTATTAGTTTCAGACCTGCCGTAGCAGATTGGAGAGCTGGAAAGAGGTAGCTTTGCACACATTTTCTGAAGTGCTTGGAAATACACTCACTATAGATCTTCTACACTTTGTGTTGTCCTTCTGATACATGGAAACTCAATGAGGTTACAGGTAACTTTAAGTCTACTGTTAAGAACCTTTAAAACAGAAAGGCAAGTTTGGTGGCATTATCTTTTATTAACAGCTTCATGAACATGAGTTGTCTATTTCTCTCACACAATATAATAAATGATAATTAGGACTCCAGTACATTTGCAGATACATCATAAGATGAGAAATAGATATTTGTCTTGCTGTTATAAAACAAATACAATTAAAAATTAATCCAGTGATTTCATTGGCATGGAATCACTTTTTGCACTGTCTGCTTGGTCAGTTGTTTAAAGTTTGGACTTCTAGCTGTATAAAGTACAGACCAGTACATTGTTACTGCTTCAGGCCAATTCCTGAAGAATATTGCACCTGAAAAGACTTTATGACTGACTCAAGTTTAGTACATATGTAGATTGATGCAGTTATGTATATATAAAAATGCTTTTTCTACTATGCAAAACCAAGTTACTTGCATGTTATATGAACCAAAAGTAAACTCCTCCATTTCTTGAGATCATTCTGAGTTGGAAGACTTATTCCACTTAAGCTGTTTGCTTGTGTTTCCATGAAAGATTTGATGGAAGTTTTCTGAAAATGAAATGTCACAGATTTCTTGACCAGACAGATGGAGATACGACTGGTGCAGATTAGATGACTCAAAACTCTTTGTCCTTTGGAACCCACAGCACAGGTTTTTGTCTGTATTCAGACATTTGGGATGTAGCTCCCCTTTTAGACTTCTTTTTAGTCTTCCCATGAGCCAGTAAGTGCAGACTTAATAAGCAAAAGTTAAGTTTTACAACTTAAGAAGTTTTACTGGCATTGGTTTCTGTTTAAAAATTAATATTTGTCTTCACTTTAAATGTGTCTTAATTTACCAGTCAGAGAATTTGCTGCAGACAAGTGAACAACTATGTTTTCTTTTACCAGAAGATGATGTATGACAGTCAAAGAAGAAATAAGACATTGTACTTGGTTTGAAGACCTACTTAATACGGGTCCATTTATTTAGATTCTAAATAGTTACTTAGAATATCTCACAGGAAAGCACAAGCAGCAAGTGCAAATACTGGGATCACACATAAGCATTAAGGGAAGGGCTAAGATGTTACTCAGTTTTGAACAGCTGTGCAAATGGACCGATGGCAAACAATGCTTTGTGTACATGGAGAGAATCTAATACATCAACGAACACATCTTTAATCATTACTGCTTAATCTCAGCTAAAATCCACTACAACTTTAACCAGCATGCTTACTGTATCTGATACTGCTGAAATGTGTTAGAGATTCATCCATATTTTTAATGAACTCTTTCTGTATAAATGAAGAGAAAGTACACATTGGTTTAGTGAAGTGGGGAGTTGATTTTTTTTTTTCCCCTGAGGATTTTCAGTAATCCTTATGTTTGTGCTGTGGGCAGTGTACGTGGCGTGGTTGGTCTCAATATCTTTAGTTATGTAACATAAACATCAGGCTGTGCAGTAAGTCGAGCAGGGGACAAAGCAGCATGACTGGAGTCCCTTCTGTACATCAGACTGCAAGCCTAGGCTATGACAGGGGGAGTTGAACCCAGTGGAAAGACTGTCATTGATTTTAATGAGCTCTGGATATGGCCCAAACTCAAGAATCGGTGGCTTGACTTTATTGGAATGCCACCAGCATCATGTTGAGTCGTGCGTGCACAGACACATATACATCCTCTTAAAGTTTAAAATAGCTTTCAAAAGCAATGCCAATGCCACAAGCATAGATGCCATTTGAATTTCTTCCGTTTCTTCTAAATGGATTAAAACACATTTCGTGAGATTGAGTTACTTGACATGGTTTTAGTGTATGCGCAGTCCTGTCCCCCCAGCAGTCCCTCAGATGAGTTTCTGTGCCAGTTATTCTGTCTGTTTAAGGTCAGTCTGTTGCTTGGTTTGAGCAGAAAGCTAAATAGATTTCTTGCTGTTTGGAGAGGCTTATCTCCATATCTTTGGTTGACAGCTTGTATGCGCAATGGAAGGAGTGCTACAGGTTAGAACTTGAAACCACCTTTTTGGCAGACACTGAGATTTTATGTTATTAACAAGCATCATTTTAACTACTGTTCCTCCCTCACTTCTGCTGACTGTTGCAGTTTCCCCCCTAAATCTCATGAGCTTTCGTCAGGTTGTAGCTTCTGCAGCCAAGTGATCGTGTAAGACTCTGAACATTCTTCTGGCCTATCAAAACCAGGCAAAACTGCCAAAATACTTGTCCAGAAAGCTTGAAAGAAGGATCTTTAATGATTCAGAAACTGAAAATGAAGAAAGCACCAAATATTATTTCCAATATACCCACTCGCTGAAGCTGTCACATAGTTTTGCTGATTCAGAAATGCTGGATTTGGGGTGATTGCACTACTCAAAGCTCTTAAAACTGTAGGAAGTCACAAGGATCTTATTTCACAGCTTCTTTTTAAATTGCAGCTTAAAAGCCTCTGGGGGAAAGTAGAGGTTAGTGCACACACTTATTTTGCTTACAACTTAGACACCCTTTCTAGAGCTAACCTCAGCAAAACAGCATGTTGAGGAATTAGACCAGCCTCTCCTGCTTCCACTGTCATTCTTTGGCTTTTCATCTCCTGTTCCAGCCCTTTCTTCTTTCTGCTGAATATACATTTCTTACATTTAATTGATATTTACTCTTAAAATGAGGCTGCCATAATTCATTGAAGTTCATTAAATATTATTGCTGTAATTTGCCAGAAAATGTTACAGTAGTTTGCAGTCCAGTATGTCACTTTACAAGACCATTTCTGTATTCCAGTAGGTTAACGTGGGAAGGATACATGCCAGCACATAAGGGGTTAATGCTGCTGTAGTTTAGCTGGTTCTTTGCCAGTCTTTGCACTTTTGAGTGCCAAAAGTTTAAAACTTTTCTTTTTGGTTTTTTTTTTTTGGATAATATTCCCAGCTTAGGAGAGTTGGAGCTGCAGCCTTACCATGCCATCTGGGGATATTAGTCTCACCCTGGATCATGGTATCTGGCAAACCAGCATCTTTTCCCAGGCCTGTTGCTGTCTTGCTCCACATGACTGCAGGCACACAGCAGGGATCTAAGGTTCTTCCTTGGAATGGCAGGATAAATTTTATAGTTCAAGAATCCATTCATACATTCCTAAGCACTGGTAATGACAAGAGGGGGAAGGTTTAGAGAAGATGCATCCTTTCATCCTATTTTCTTTCAAAGCAGTGTCAGGAGTTCTGACTTCTCTTGAGTTTACCCTCTGTTTTTTCATACGATACATTTAATTATCTCAGTAGGAGGAAGTGAAAGGGTGAGGGAAAGAAAGCAAGGGAGATAGGCTGTGTGCTTTACTTGACATTTGAGAAATGGCCCAAGAGTTTCTCCATAAACTATAGACCTGTAGTATAATTACCCAGGAAGATGCCACAAGCAGGGAGAGTGTATGAGTGATGCTTGCTTGATTTTGTTGCTTTTTCAATCTATACATTATATTTGAGTCTGCCAGCAAGTGTTATGTGGATTTATATAATTGACTCTTTAAATTTCAGTTAAAAAAAAGGGAGATGTGAACACAATGCTACAGAGAATGGGGCATAGAAAACCTCCTGTGTATTAGGAGAGTAAACACAGCTGGAGATGTCATTTCAAAATTGCCTGGTGTACAATACTAATGGAAGTTCTTTCCAAAATCCTTCGTTCTTTCTTTGGAGATATATTAAGACAGACCTTATTTACAGATGCATAAAGCTTTTAATTTTTTAAGATTTTGGTCCTTTGAAAGAGTTGTTTCATGCAGCTGTTCCACGTTAGAGTAAGTTTCAAAACCACAATGCAACGTGTTTTTGTGCTCCTAAGAGTTGAAGAGCAAAGCAGCAAGCAGAAGAACATTTGACTGTTTATACACCTGTTGTTAACTACCAGCATGTATTTCTTTAAGCATTTTTTTTAGTGCTTGTTTGGTTTTTTTTTATCTATCTTTCATATGTTACCACTTTGTTGCTACTGTGCTGACTGATGAGTGGATCTAATGAGTTAAACTTCTAAAGCTGTGGGTTCTGCAATAATTAAAAATGGTATCTTATTATAAAAGAAAATACATTAAAATGGTAAGGTTCTTATAATAAATCAGCTTAATGCAAGAAATCTGAGTCAAGGAAAGACTATCACTTATCTCAGAATTCTTGCTTTTGTTGATTAGTCAGTGTTCTAGGATATGAAAATGGTTGTATATTATCTTTTTAATGCAAAGCAGTGTAAAATCATGTTAAATAGAGGAAAGGGGAAAAAAAGGAGCAAGCCAGCCATTATTATGATGATGAGCCTGAAGTAACTATGTTATAAGCAATACCACCACGACTTATTGTTTGGATTAGAGGAAAAAAAGGAATTCAAGCAATTAACATGCTCTGATTCTGGTCATCACATTTCTTCTGCTCTGCTGGCCCTTAAACCATGGCCATGGCCACTGGGCTTCATCCTGCAGTTACAAGAGTGATAAAAACAGTCATAGGGTGTGAGTTAGGTTTATTCTATGATACGTTACGCAGCACCAGCACCATCATGTGCCCTCGTTCCTCCAAAGGAAAAATGACAAATTTTGAAGGGGTTTTAATTTTGGTGGACGGGGTGTTATGTTCATAGTTTGTATGGGACTCTTCAGATAACATATTTGCTGGTTTTGTAACTGATTTTGATAAAAACAAAAGCTTGATCATATCATCACTAATACAATTCTTACTGATGACCTGCTACTGTTCTGCAACACTCAATGGCATTTCCCTTGGATGTTTTTTGCTAGTATCCCATTATATTTAGCAATTAGATATGAATTCACAGTCAGAAAACTTTGCATAATTGAGGAAAAATATCCAGAATTCTTATTAGCATTTAGCATTTGCACTTGATTGCAGTTGCCTTTGTGAACTATTAAATCTCCTCTGCAGTGAGAAAATATTACAATAGAGGCATTGTGTGATCAAGGAAGCAGTGTAAATCCATCTTGTAACTTAGCTCATCAACCTTTAGTTGCTTTTAAATACTATCTAGTCTTACACACTTATGTAGAAATAGTCCTCAGTAGACAGAGGCCTTGCTTAGTATTTTCATGATGAAAGGGAACTAACTCTCTGAGTGCAGAGCAAACATAGATAATCTTTAGACTTCACACTAGCTTATCTCCAGGAAATATATTGAGTCCCTTGAGGACTCCATTAGTACTATGCCAGACACTATCAGTTATATTAGCCTCTATATTCTATCCAAAGGACTGGTTTCATGAGAGGCTCAGAGTTTGTGTTCTTGCGTAGAGGGGGTAGGTGTCTTTTCAGATACATGGTGCATGGTGACAGCTGCCTCTCTTCCTGTTTGGACCTGCAGTGTCAGCTGGGATTTCACTGTGTGGAAACTACCTAGATGGAAGGAACTGCTTAGGAGCAAGGATTCAGTACCTGAAGCCAATACCAGTGAATCTCCAGTATGTTCTGTGTAAAGGCTAGCAATGGGAGACAAAGCGGTGAGGCTGAGTGGCCTTTATCCTAGGAAAGCTGTAGGTATGCCCTAATGCCCAGAGGAAAGCAGAAAGATACTAAAGCAATAGATTTAAATTTGGCATGACTCTTAACTGTAGCTTTTTCAGATACTACTGATCCTGGCATGATAGACCCATCAGCTCAGAGCATTACCTAAGGGCATGCCCAGCTCTGTGGTTGCACTGTTTGAAATGTAAAGGACAAGGAAGAGATCCAGTTTAAGCATGTGATTATGTGACTTAGTGACACAGAACTGTAGTTTATTCAACAGTTTTAGGTAAAATTCTTCTGCAATTAGCTTACTTCCTGCCTCTGTATATTTATTAGATATTTTCCATTCCCATTATGATGGGAACAGCTCCAGCATATTTAAGAGACAATTGAAAGCACACTGGGATATTTAAGGATTCCCAAAACTTGAATCTGAGTAATACACTGGGCTGCCGTGTGAGGACTCTGCTGTGTTCTGGTGAAATTGGCTCAGTATGAGGTATTTTTTATTGTGTGATGATTTTAAAACTCTGAAAAGCTGGGCCAAATAATTTAGTGCAGTCATTGATTTCTAATTTAACTCTGGGTTTTGATGCCAGTGATCCTGTTAAGAGTTCCCACGGCTTAAGGCTGGCTAGAGAACTTAAGTTATCTTGGATATTTATAGGGTGTCTGTTCTTGAAGGGTTTTTCTGGCTGTTCTTACTGAGTGAGGGAGGATGGGGAAAGACTCTAAAACACAGTTCCAGGCACCAGGAACTTTGGGTTCAGTTACAGTTTATGGATTCTGGAATGATCACTGAATTACTCTGCCTCAGTTCTCCCAGCTGTATCTGCAGTGTGGAGTAATATTCTGTGCAGAGGGACACAGGTCTGGTGCTTGTGATTAATCTTGCAGATATCAAGTGGTAGGAGGAAATTTATTATTATTCAAGGCTTTCTACTTATTTTGCAGTTTGTGGAATGAGCCAGGTACTGTATTCATGCCTTTATACAGAGGAAAGCTAACAAAGAAAGTGAGATGTTACCATTGCCTACTGATTTGTGTTAAATGTCAAGAGTATGCAGTTTTGACTTTTATTTTTCTGTTCATTTCCCCTTGGAGCAATAAAGCCTGCAGGCAGGACATTCTGGGACCTCACTGCCCTTCTCTGAAGGTTAATGGTCACTTTATCTTCAGCCTTGTATTTGCAGGCTCAAGAGTCAGACAGCCTTTTCCCCAGAGCTGTGCTTCCGTGATTTCCTGTATTATTACTTCAGCTGACAGCCAGGGAGATGGTATCAGAGATGACCTTCGCTTTTGAATTTTTATTTCAGTCGCTGTTGAAATTCAGTATGTTGATGGTTTTAGGAATATTATTCCAGATGTGTGAGTCCCTGGTTCTCCCCTTACTTTTACCTGTACAAACAAATCAAGAGTAATTTTGTCGAAGAGCTGGACCTACATTAGTGCAAAACTAATATACATGGGAAGTCATTAAACTTGATTGCTGTTCACAGCACAAGCATTAGTGGCAATGTCAGTCTGATCTGTCTCCAAGGGAACTTCACATGAGTGTTTCAAAGACATTGACAGGATCTATCCCTAGAGGGGAATTTGGGAAGAATGGGGTGTAGAAAACTCAATTCATTATTCACATCATCTCAGGATACTTGTTTAGACTCAGTTACTGTTACCTCTGATGTTTGACATCTAGACTAGGCACTGGTCCATGTGCCTGTAGCTACATACTGTGTTCTCACATTTCTTTCCAGATGGTCATGTATATTGGTGCCTTCCTGGACACGGAGAAGGAAAAGTTGTGTTGTTGGAACTCAGTATTTTTTAACATGGTATTTTCTTAAGTCAGAATGTGTAGAAATAGAGCTCCTTTGTTCAGCTTCTGCACCACCTCCCCTTAGACAAAAGAACCACAGTTTCCCAGTATATAAAATATTGACCCTGCTAGTATTTTCAAAGGAAATACCAATCTCTTCCACTATGTCAAAAATAATCTGCTTTTCATTCAGCCTCATTAAAAGCTTAGATTTTAGATTTATGATCTTGAATGAAAAAAGCAGATATGTGAGAGGCAGCACATCCTGTCTATACTGTCTGTGTATACAGGGATGCTGTTACTTTCTCTATAAATGACATATTTATATGTAAATCAATCCTTGTATATTTGTAAAATGTCAAACAAACACTTCTCTCTCTTTCTCTGTATTATTGTATGTATGTTTGACAATTGTTATTTTCTGACACTGAAGTCTGAGTTTGTGTCTGTGATCCTGTTGCAAATCTAGGGGAAATTACATTTTGAATGGCACATGGCCTGACGTTCATCTCCAGATAATCCAGGAGGAGTTCACATTTGACTGTGTGGACACAAAGGACAGATTTAGTATACCAGTATATTTTTGGCCATATTTTAGAATTCAGTAATGCTCTGGGTACCCCACACTGAAGTTTATCTTCACTCTTTCCACAGAGGTGAAGACAGTGTTTGTGGTGAACTGCAAGAAACGGTTCAGGCTCAGAATTACCAAACACTGGAATCAAAGAGGTTAGATGTATTGCTGCTTTCTTTGAAATATTCTTTTTATTGAAGGCGCTTGCAGGAATTCCTCTGACAGGGAATAACACCAACAAAATCCCCCAAATCCCACACATTGTACACGAAGTGTAAAAATAGGCATAATTAGAGCAACATACAGTAATTAGGCTCCAGAGGAAGTATCATGGCAAATTCTTCAGGCTTATATGCATGAATAAAAAGCTGATATAGTGCGTAGAGGCCCTGGACTACGCTATCTACTTTCAGTTTCAGAGATAGGCTTTGACCCTCATTTTCCTGCTAATATTAATCACAGATGGATGTATATACTCTGAAAGGCAGAAATCCTCTTATCTCTACTTCTTTGTTTTCTGCAGAGTACTGTGTTTGATTCCAACCCTGTTTGTTTAAAGCTCTGATACTACAGCTTTTACCAGTGATGCATGTTTAGTTGTTTCTTTAGTACTGAAGGGTATTCACTGAAAATTTCCAAGCCAGGCCTATTTGCCAGTCTGGGAATCTTAGTTGTAAGGGAGCTGAATCAATTTATGCTTCAGGAAAGTGTTTTCTGAGAGTCACATTTCTGTTGGCACGTGGGTGAACAATCTGCATGCCAAACACGGAGAGAATGGTGGCATGGGAAGGGTGGACTTGCAGTGTTATGGTTAGACTTCTGTGCAGGGTTTATTCCAGGTTATAATGGAAGGAGTGCTTTACATGCAATTCAGCTGGAATGGCACCTTTGCATAAATACTTGGGCAAGATCAAATGCAGCACAGAATTTAGTCTGAACATTCTCAGTTAACCTAGGCTTAATTGGTCAATGGTAATTGACTAATTGGTCAATCATCCATGATAACTGGAAGCTAGACTTGGATTCTGCTGGATTTGCCCCAAATGCCTCATTTGATGTGCAGACATTAATGGGTGTACTGTTTCAGAGTTAAATAAATGATTAGAAAATGTCAGTTGTTTGAGGTTATGCAGCTCTGCCCTAGAAGGAGGGTCTGATCTGTGCAGCTTCATGCCTTCAGCTGTGTTATGGGGTGTAGGAGGGCACGTGAGGCTCAGGCTGACAATGGCTGGGAAAGGTGGAGAGAGGCAAAAGAAATGAGAAGTACAAAGGGGTACAAAGGCAACACCCATGTAAGAAGTACATGGAGTCTTCATTCTATAAAATCCAAGTGCATATAGATCAGTATATGACAGCCCTCCCCATTGCAGTGGTGACAGGGAGAGCTGCATACCTCCTTCAGTGAGTTGTCACCTGAGAACAGTGTTTTTTGCAACAGCAAAACTTACCAGAGGAATGCACAGTCAAAATGTGACTGTTACAGTGACTAGGAGAGAGGGAAGCAGCCTGGATTTTGGTAGAGGCTAAAGGCTAAAATCTGAAATGCTGCTGTCTATCAGTTTGCTGTTGGATTTCTACTCTTACCACCAAAAAAATAATTAAAAAATCAAACATCCACGTTCAACACAGTTTGTGAATCATGGGATTTCCTAACTGTGTGACATCTGGTCCATCTCTACTGCTTTGGACTGTGTAAGTGTCCTGACTGCATGCAAGCCAGCTTTGGATGGACATTTTGAGAAGTGTGAAGTGTTCTCTATCTGAGAGCCAGGGAAGCAAGGATGTGGTTAGAGATCGAGTTGTAGAGGCTGCAAGAAAAGCAGTAGATCTGTCGGACACAAAACATATTTTGAATTGCTGGTTGTGTGTGTAGCTCCTGACACCTCTGCTGTCAGGCTGCTGGCATGTACCTTGTGTACCTGTGTATGTGTAGGAAGTGGCTGTGGAAACATGCCAGTGGTTTGTAGCTCACTTTTGAGTTCCCCCCCTTGGATTTCTAGTTGCTGTTGGTTGTGTTCGGTGAAGAGATCTTTATGGCAATGACACAGGTCAAAGTGCCTGCAAAACTAATAACTTGCTGATTTTAGGAGCTAGATTTTTATGCAAGCATTTCTCAATGATTGGGTTGCTGGGCCTTGCTCAGACTTGCCTCCCTCATTCCCTTTGGAGAAATTAAGAAACTTGTTGGGAAGTTTACGAGGTGCTGGGAGCTCTTCCTTGCTGCTGGTGCCGCTGTGGGAGGGCAGCTTGCACCTGGACTGCTTGTTCTGCCTGCAGACTCTGAGGATGAAGTGAGCTGGATTTGGATGTGCAGTGATCACAGGGAGTTGGTGCAATGTCAGTTGTGGAGGGAAAGCAGTGACAGTCAGTTTGAAGAAGCCAGTGGGGAAGGCCATAATTTTCAAATGAAAGTGGGTCTAGACAGGGCTATTTCAGTCAAGCCAAGCCATGCCACACACTTTAGAGGAAATCCAGATCTGATTTGACTTCCAGGTGTCTAAACTTGCTTTCTTCCCTATCTTTAAAGAACCATCTTTACTTTGCCAAAGTTTGTATTCTGTGGTTATTTGGTGTTCACCTACTTTCCAAGCTGAAAACAGCTTTAATTAATGAACTGGCAGTTGAGCAGCCCCATTTGCTTTAGCACTTGACAAGTGAAGAGCTCATGTCAGGCAGTGACTGTTTGGCTGTTAGACCTGGGGTGCAGGACATAACTGCTTGCTTGCACTGATGTACTGATGGATGTAGAGCTGTGATATTTATCAACATCAAAGATTTCAGATCTATACCCAAAATGCTCAGTGTGCAGCCATTCGGAGCTGTGCTAGCGATAAAGAGGCAGAGCAGTGAATAATAAATGCTACCATTAAGTGGTTTGGAGACTGATATGAGGATAGAAAATCAAAAAGGTCTAAATCCTGAGGTGAGGTAATTATTTTTAATCACTGTTTACTAGTCTTGCTTCTTGGAAAGTAAGGGGGTTTCTAGATGGTGCAATGTGTGTTGCTAAAATGCCAGTTCATGGGAATATGACTATATTTGACCTAAATGGAACTCAACAGATGAAGATTTGCATGTTCAAGTAAGTAACATCAAGACAAAAATACATGAAAGAAAGAAGAATAATGAAAGGAAACATATTCTGAGGGTAAAGCAGCTGAGGAGGTTAGAAAACAGGGAATCTGCTTCAACATTAGCAAAAAATCTGATCTTTTGAAATTTGTGCGCCATATTCTGCACCAATTAAAGTGATTAAATTCTTCCAAAGCCATCAGGATTTCACTTTTCCACTGGCTTTAGGAACTGGGCCTTTTCACTGGAAGGCCATTTAATCTTTCTTGCTTTTAAATACAAATGTTACTTTATCATGAGGTCTCCTTCACTTCTTACTATAAATGTTTCCATTGGCAGCATTTTCTGGACTAAATGCCAGGCAAATTTCAGATGCAATCCTACTTCCAAGGTTTTGTACATTAAGCCAGTCAGAAAGTTTCTCTAGTAATCTCCAGGAATTCCTTCTTGGTGGTTGTTACCCAATAACTGGAGCCTTAATTTTGACTTTTTCTATGTGCTTTGGCTGATGGATAAAGACTCTCTAGCTGGCCTTTTTCTGTTAGGATTAGGAGTTCCACACAAACTCTTTATGACAAATGTAGCAGTTCAGGACAACAGTGAAACTCATTTGGGTAAAACTTCAAGTAGTGTTACTGTATTTTTGCTTCTTTGTCTTTTCCTACCAAAGAGAAAGTGTATCTGCTTGGGGTCAGGCTTGATTTGCAGTTTTGTGGATAACATTGAGGGTGGCTGCTTGTAGAGGTTTTCTTTTTCCTGCTAAGTGGGAAACTTGACTAGATTATTATTTGACTTCTGTTTGTCATGGCTCTTGCACTTGCTGTCATTTATTATTTCTGTCCTGGCTTTTCTTTGTGTAGGGGGCTTTATAGAAACTAGAGAAATGGAGTTGTCCACTCATAGTCAAAGTTCTGTGTTATGAAACTGCTGTAGCTGAGTCAGTTATGGCACTCTGCACCAGAGGTGCATTTCTCAAACTTCATGTCTCTTTTATGGGAAAGACATTAAAATAAAGTATTTTTTTTCCCTAGTAGTCCAGAAGAGCTTCTCCGTCTTGCTACTCAACACCTTTAAGAGCTCATGTAGAAATACTCATATAATACTCCCTCTTACTGGCTTGCCAAACCAAAGTGTTCAAATATTATGTATTAGCTGAGGGAGACAAATAAATGTGGTTTTCTTCTGATCTTTTAGGATGGAGTGTAAATCTTTCCTTTGCAATTATGAGAGTTATGAACTTACCACATTTAAATATGCATGCGTTTTTAAAGTTGATGGCTGAGATTCTCACCAAGAGATGTGACTCCAGGAACAGACTAACACTGTGCTGCTGGCTGCTGATACTCCCTAGTTGTGTGCAGGCAGCTCGAGCAGTGTCTTGCCTCACCTCTCTGCTTTTACCTCTACAGAGGTCATTGGCAGCCATGAAGTGGATGCATTTCCATTAAATGTCATCTTATGTCAGAAATGAGTGCAGCTATGTTGTCCCCAGGGCTTGGGTCTCCCCTGTGAATGAAGCTGCTTGAGGTTTATGTTCCCCAGCATTAAACCATTGCTGTTTTCCTCCTTCCACAGCCAGTGAGGGCCTCCTTAGTTGTGGTAGTGAAGAACAACTCTTAGTGTATTGTCAGAGGGCATCACCAGGCAGGATTTTTCTCATATGGATCTGCGGGCTACTTGAAACTTCAGAGCTTTTTGCCTAACCTTGCAATATTGCAGGGGTATGTATATATATTTTTTTTAATTTTTTTTTTTTTCCCTGTTAATACACAGAATAGCTTGTTAGAATAGATTGTGATTTAGAGTAAGATGGGATAATGCCTATTTTGGAAGATCCTGTGCATCCCTTTTGTGCTGGAGATTGACTACAGTTTTTAGTGGTTATTTCCAAGATGTTGCAAGTATTTTCTGTAGCTTTCCTCTGTCTAAAAAAATAACAATAACAATTAATCTCCTCAGGGCTTCCTCACATCCTAATTACAACCAAGCCTCTCATTAGTCCCACAGGGAGACAGAATCAAATGCCATATGGTATTTTACACTTAGGATGCTGTGCTTACCAAGAGCTGGAAGGAGACAGGAAAAGGGGGAGTTAACAATTCATAACCATTTATGGAACAGGCACAGCCCTCCTTGGACCCAGTTCAGCAGAGTCTGAGGGCCTCAGATCAGGAACTTTATCTGGCTAGTAATTGCATCGGCATGCTGGCTCTCTTGTGTGCGTGTGCGGGCACTTGGTGAGCAGGATACAAAGCTGCAGAATCTTTGTGCTGGCATCCACACACAAGGGTGAATTAAATGCACACACGCCTCCCGGGAAGGACCATGGCTGGATTCTACGGTTGCCTGAAAAGTAAAAAGTAAGTGCCATGCTGAGCCCTCCCCTTTCCAAAGTGAGGTGAGTCTAGTGGGTACTTCGAAATTCTGTCTTTGTTGTATTTCAGCAGCAGTGCTGAGCAAAACGCTTATGGCTCCAGAGTGAAGTACTATTCTGAGTAAAAAAGTGCAAAAAAATCAATCCTGGCTGAAATACCAAATTGGTGAGAATTAGTTGTGTTTTTTTCTTTCCGAGGTATAAACATGAAATACTGAAAAAGGAACTAAAGACCTCTTCTTGTCTAAGTATAGCAAGAGGAGAAATTTCCTCTTCCTTATTGATTTGCTATATTGTTTATATATGCACAAATGCAAATGAGAAATACAATAATGCACATTGGCTTTTAAAAAATGTTCAGCTAGAAATCTGGCTCTTTGAGAACTTGATATGCTCAGTTTTAGCATAAGCAACCGGAGGTTTGTTTCTGTAATTGCTCTGTGTTGAGAGATTTTGTTGTATTTAAAATAAATATTTTTTATTGCTTCACTGATGTGTTCTGTGGGAGCAGACTATAAAGGGAGAAGAGAATGGGACAATGCATGTTAGTATTTGTGCTTTAAATCACCATGAAGATACATTCTGTTGTTGACATTTTCCTTGCTAAGGAATGGAACGAAATTTTCTGTTGCAAACACTGAGCAGTGGTTTTTGATAATGTTTTGCTTCAGCAGACTGTAGAGGGCTCTATTCTTGCATACAGTATGGGATTTCAGAAAGTGAAAATGCACAGTGAAAGGCAAGGAAAGTTGAATCTTGAGGCTTAAGATGTGAATGCTGAGAGTTAAATGTGTAGCTAAGTCCTGGTTAGCAGAGGGGGAAAAATAATAGTTCAACAGTGAAGCTGGCAATTCACTTTTTCTCCTTTTTCCTCCCCTAAAGGTTGTATCCCTCATACCGACAGTTGGTCTCACATTACTCTGATGAGAACATGCATTTTCAAAGGCATACAATTCCTATTGGATTTTGGTTAGCATTTCCATCCTGTATTGGCTCTTTCCCTCCTTTGAAATTTGTAACAGTGTCTATGAGATGGAATGAATATTTGGAAAGTAAGCCTGCCTTAGATAAAGGTGGGGGATGTGATCAGAACTGGAGAAAGTAGTGAGTCCTGGTGAAGATAGGATTGACACTCAAATTGACAAAAAAAAGCAGTTTTTGTTGTTTGATTTATGCTACATTGTTTTCCCCCATATCTTCCAGCATCTCATACAGTTAAAACAAACTTGGAGGTCTGAGAGCTGGGCAGATGAAGCTTCTTTCATGTGGCATGTGATCTCTTCTTTCCTGGTTTTCCTTGATGTCCAGACGATTTATGAGGAGTTTTTCTTCAACAAGTTTTTCATTCTTGTTACTCTTCAGTTAGGTCTCTACACTTGATATATATACACAGATTATCTTCCTCAATCTCTTATTTCAGCCTTGTGATGTGCTCCCTAGTGGGTTAGTGCAACTATTGATACTTTCCAGTTTTTACAAATTTTGTATGCTGCTTTGGCTGTGATTATTGGCAGTTAAAATGAGTCTAAGACACCAGTTGGATTAACAGTTATGTTTTTAGCCTGAGATTAATTTTTGATGCAATTTCTTTGGAGTTTGACATGCAGTGTTTGTCTTTCTGGATAAAAGTGTCATTGGAGCAACTTCCCCAAGTCCTCACGTGGTCATTAGACCTGTAGGAATTAGTGTGCTTTCTCAATGAAAGCTATTTTGGAATGAAATTATTTTTATGTTTTAAACAATTGGCTTGGGTGCCAGTAGGGATTTCGCCGAAGTGTTACAGAGCTCAGTGCAGGCCATAAAACCTGTCACTGGCTCTGGGAAAGGGTCCATCCAGGGCTTTGAGCTGCTGGCTCCAGCTAAAGCAGCTGGGCTGTTTTAAAAGCTGCTTTGGGTTGTGCTCTCCTTGTGCTGTGGTCACATCTGCCTTTGCTCCCCCACATTTTGCAAGGGGAAGCAAAGGATCTGCCTTGTTACACTGTGACGACGTACGGCTGAATCTGATCTTTCAGCACAGGGTCCTGTCCCTGTGCTTTGTTATTGTTCTTTTATAAGATGTCACTTTAAAAAAAAAAAAAAAAGTGCCTAAAGCCTAATCTAGGTAATTCTTTGTCAGAGCCCCAGTCTTGGCTGCCATTCTCTGAAAGAAAAGTAGATTGCTTTCGTGTTTTTCTTTAACCAGCATCTGCAGCCCTAAATAATCTTTAGTTGTTCTTCTATTAAGTTTGTAGCTCATCATAGAATCATAGAATGTCTTGGGTTGGAAGGGACCTCTAAAGGTCATCTAGTCCAACCCATAAGTAGGGACATCTCACACTAGAACAGATTGCTCAGAGCCCCATCAAGCCTGATCTTGAATGTCTCCAGGGATGGGGCTCCCACCACCTCCCCAGGCAACCTGTTCCAGTGATCCACCCCCCTCATATTAAAGAACTTTTTCCTAATGTCCAACCTAAATCTACCCTTCTCTAGCTTAAAACCATAACCTCTTGTCCTATCGTTACATGCCCTAGTGAACAGGTCTTCCCCAGCCTTTTTATAGGCTCCTTTAAGGTATTGGAAGGCCACTATAAGGTCCCCCCAGAGTCTTCTCTTCTTCAGGCTGAACAATCCCAAGTCCCTCAGCCTGTCTTCATAAGAGAGGTGCTCCAGCCCTCTGATCATTTTTGTTGCCCTCCTCTGGACACACTCCAACAGATCCACATCCTTCTTGTGTTGGGGGCTCCAGAGCTGGATGCAGTACTCCAGGTGAGTTCTCACCAGGGCAGAGTAAAGGGGCAGAATCACCTCTCTTGATCGGCTGGCCACACTTCTCTTGATGCAGCCCAGGATGTGGTTGGCCTTCTGGGCTGCAATTGCACATTGGTGGCTCATGTCCAGCTTTTGGTCCACTAGTACCCCCAGGTCTTTTTTCCACAGGGCTGCTCTCTAGCATGTCTTCCCCAGCCTGTATTCATATCTCTGGTTGCCTCGGCCCAGTTGCAGGACCCTGCACTTGGCCTTGTTGAACCTAATGAGCTTCACCTGAGCCCACTTCTCCAGCTTGTCCAGGTCCCTCTGGATGGCATCCCATGCCTCTGGCATATCGACCACACCACCCAGCTTGGTGTCATTGGCAAACTTGCTGAGAGTGCTCTCAATGCCACTGTCAATATCATTAATGAAAATATCAAATACAATATAATTAATGAAGATACCAAATAACATTAGTCCCAGTACAGACCCCTGAGGGACACCACTTGTCACCGTTTTCCATCTGGACATCAAGCCATTGGCCACTACCCTCTGGATGCAACCATCCAGCCAATTCCTTATCCACTGAATAGTCTACCCATCAAACCCGTATCTCTTCAACTTAGAGAGAAGGATGTTGTGGGGGACCATGTCAGAGGCCTTGCAGAATTCCAGATCTGTAGGTCTTCCCTTGTCCACTGATGCATTATCCTTGTTGCAAATTTTCACTGTACGAAGTCCTAGTATGGAGTCAGAAAAAAATATTAGATCTGGACAGGTATGATGAAGTTAACTAAAGCCTGTGGAGGAATCTTTTCATATGTCTCTCAGTTTTTTGTACTGGCCAAATACATAGTTATAAGCTGAAAATGTGGTTGCTTGAATAGTAAGGTTCACTGATGGTCAGTGCAAACAGCCAGTTTCCAAAGACAAATGTGGTGTGTTAGAAGCTATATAAAATATTTGTCTGAAGGCTTTGCATGCCAGCTCAGAACTGGTTTCTATAACAGACCATAAGGAAATGTATTTAACTGCTCTGTACTTAATGTGGTCACTTAGGATTTCATTATACCATTCACAAGCAATCCCAGAATTATGGACATATTTCATTTGGAATGTCCTCTGCTATGTCAAGCTCTGCTCTTCCAGTGGGACATTTTATTCTTTTCTTACAGTTTGAAATTGTAATAAAATGCTAATGTGTATTATCCTGAAAAAAGTTTAGCGTTTGGGTAAAGCAAGTCGAGCAAGGGATGTATCAGTATAATTTTCAATATATGTTAGATTGTTTGAGGTTAGTGTAATTGCAAATATGAAATGATGTTATGACCAGGAAATCGAGTAAAATGTGTTTTCTGGATTAGGTGCTGTTGCTCTGTTCCGGTAGCTGGCGTTGTTGCCTGCTTGGATGGGTGTCAGGAAGAGATTTTGGTGTTTACTGGGGTTAGTGCAGAGCTGGTGTAGTGCTGCCCACCTGCTGGGTAACCAGCTGAGCCGAGATGTCTGTTCACTGCTTCCTGCACCCTCGCCCCGAGCCCTGTAGTTGGAGAGGCTCATAGGGGACAGTGGAAGGCGTGCCAGAAGTCCCTTCCTCCTTGATGTGTGATATACTTCTTACAGCTTTTATCTGCAGCAACCAGCTGCTGTTGTAACTTGGACATTGGGAAATGAATTGGAAGTGGTTTAAAGCTCCACCAACTGCTACTGAAGTAGCAACTTGGCACTGTGGGGAATGGGGCAGTTTAGAGCTGTTGGGTCTTCTCTGTCAGCAGCTCATTCGCCTCCTGTGGCCTCCCTCATTTCTTGGAGGCATGTAGTTGCTGTGGGGTCTAAGTAGCTCTGTTTACTGACTGTCCACAGTACACCATGCTTTGCTCTTTGAGACAGTTTTAGACATGGAGCATCTCTCCAGGACTCAGAGGCTGTTTAAAGTGAGATGCTGGGTTCCCTGGCTACCCCTGCCTGTGGCATCCCCCGGCATATCCAGGCTGAGCTCAGCAGTGGTCGGTGGGCTCGGAGGGGCTGACAGGAGGCCATGTGGCTTTGGAGCCAGTGTGTGCTGCCTGAGAGCTGTGGCAGAGCTAGTGCCATGGTTCCGTGGTGATCTGAGGGGTCTGTCTGTGTGGCCAATGAATTCGGGTGAGATGAAATGTTTCCATGAACACTTTGATATCCTGGAATGTATTTGTTTACATGTCTTTATTGTATCCCATTTCAATACAATATTTGTCAACAAGGGCATGAATGACTCAGTAACAGTTTTTCATGTTTTTGTTTTTGTTTTTTTTTTTTAATTAAAACATCTGAGGATGAAAGGTCTCTCCAGCAAAGCAAATTCACCAGTGCAGAGGCAATCCCTGGATCTACACAGGGTTGACAATACCAGGTTTCAAGAAACGACTTACAGAGAGTGCAAGAGGCAAAGCACTGAACAGAGAGAAGGGATGTGGTTTTGTGGAAGGTGGAGAGCTCTACCAGCCGGGCCTGAGCCAGGGAGGGTGAGCTGAGGTGAAAGGACTTCCCGGGCATCATGAATCTCTGAGGGGAATCTTTCAATACACAACCTATGAGCATGTTTCTGTACATGGCAATTATACAGAGCATTCGGACATCTGTGAGCGTTTTGTCTTCAGCCCACAGGGATCGTTCAGTGCTATGCTTGGTATTAAATGTGTGCAGGCTTAAGTCCTGTTTTCTTACTCAAGAATAGTAGGGAGGGTGAACAAAAGCAGTCAGGAGGTGTCAGAGCCATGGCACTGCAGGCAGTTAAGCACAGTTAGTACAATGGTGCTGTATTATTAACGAAAAGATGAACTATTTCTCTTTGTTGATTCATTCCATTTGACTCATCTCTGTGCAAGAAGTTCAGTTCTGGCTTAATACACCAGTGAGTCACTCCACATCTCCCAGTCCTCCTTGTTCTGTTTGTGCTTCTCTCTGGATGGTGTTTGTTTTAGCAGCCACAGTGATGCAGTGCATTTGCTAGGGACAGGCAGAGGAATTCCAAGCAGGCATGCCTGTTTGTTTGATTTCAGCAGATCAGCCCTTTCTCTCTCACCAAGGTGCTGAGTATTTGACAGACGTGCACCCCTAATGCTGCCTGTCCTATTTCTCTTGTGCTGGAGCAGAAGCTTCTTAGTTTGGGACAATACGCTGAATGTAATTCTCACTCTTCTGCACCATTTGGTTGTCAGGTTTTTTGTCTATGTTATTTTGCCAGACTGAACCATGAAATCATCTTGTAATGATTTTGCCTTGTCCTCTTTTCTTATACAGAAACTTCTGCTGCTCTAAGTGTCTAGCTTTGTACCCTTACAGCCAACTGGGGAGATTAATTTGGCATTTCTTCCTTGTGCAGAAGTCTAGAAGGTCTAAAAGTTGTGATGTGAAGGCCTAGAAATGGCTATAGAAGCTGAAGTCTGACTGGACTGTGGGACAAAAATGTAGTAGGTCTAAGGTGTACTTTCAGTAGATAACCTACCTGAGCTGGTGTAGGGCAGCTAGAGCTGATTACCAGCCAAACTTGGAAAATCTGAGAGAAGTCTGTCTGAGGGGAAACAGGAAAAAAAAACCCAAGGTAATTCGAAAGGTGATTCTTTTATTTCTTCATCTTTATTTTTTGTCCCCATTTATCTCCTGAGGGTTGCTGCTGTAAGGAAACAGTTGAGCACAAGGTGCTCTACTCTAATGTGATTCAAGTTTATAGTTCTGCATAAAATCTGTTGTAGTTTCAAGGTCGGTAAAACTATTGTGAATCAACTTTTAAGCAGTATTTTAAATACAGCAAATAGCAGCTGCAGACTTTTTTTGTGTGTGTGTATCTTGTTATATTATTAATAATTATTTGTATCAAGATAGCAGGTGGCCCTCCAAGGCTCCATTGTGGGAGTCACTGTTCAAACAAAAAAGTCAGCCAGTTAATATCCTGTCTGAATTTGCTTGGAGATGCTGGGCTGTCACTGCTCATCACTGTGTTAGCAGTCAGGGCTGTGCCAACAGCTCAGCATTTCCAACGTGATATACATGAACAAGCTGAGACCTGGGCCACACACATCATGATTCTTTTTTTAACTGTATCTGTATAGTGGTATGTGCTGCTGCATTCATACAGGTGTACAGGTACCAAGGTGTTCTGTGGTCTGTTGTATCCTGTCACCGTGCTACAGGGTAACTTGGCTGTGCAGACAAAGCTGCCTGATTCTGCTCTTTAACCATCCAGCCAGAGCTAAGGCGCCATTCCAGCTCCAGATTTTTGTGGTGGTTGTTTCTTTTGGCCTCCGAGTTTCCAGGATCTGGTGCTAATTAGTGAACTAAATGTTTGACTTTTATTCACGATGAATTCATTTATGCTTATTCATTCTCAGAAATATGTAACTGTGTGCTTTTGCCAGGGCTTGTAGTTATCACTTGTCTAACAATGCAGTTCTGATCCACACAGTAGTTTGGATGCAAATGGGATGTATTGGAATGCTCTGGCTGAGAATTACTATGCAGACATCATGTTAATCATCAAGTTATCTGTATGTGGAAAAATATGGATCTGACAGGGGTGCAGAGGAATTGTTTGCTGGTTCACTCTAGCAGTCAAACAGCTTTCCATCATCTCAGATTAGTGAAAAGAATGTTCCAGAAGTTGAAATTTAATTGCTTTCCTTGAAAAAGTGCAAGTTGTCAAATCAAGTCCTTTCTTGCAGCCTTGGCTTGTGGAGACCTTACAGAATGTCTGTCACCATCTGATTTTAAACCACCCCCCCCTCATCCCATTGTCTATTTGTCAGTACCCCATCTTGCAGTCCTTGTTCTCTTCGATGTCACCTTCCTGGTTTTTTCTACTGTCATGTACCATCCCTGCTCCCTGATGCTACCATACTGCCTTCTTCAAAACACAGTTGAATACAGCTTGATATTCCATTGGTGCAAAACAGCGTTATCTCACATAACCTTATTTTAGATGATCCTATTTTAGAGAGATACTTGGGGCTGTAATCCCAGAGAAGCAGGATCCCTTTTTAGCTGTTGCTCACATTAAAGAGAAAAGTCAGTAGATGCCTTTGGGACAGAAATGGCTCAGGGGCTGCTTTAAGCACATGCATGGTCTTCCTTGGCTCTAACAGTTCTCCATGTGCTTCAAGACCAAATGTACTTCAGAAGCCGTCTAACTTGGGGCTCCAGAGAGGGCACCCAAGAGAGAAGAGCAGAGACATCAGGAGGTTTCTTTTAGAGCAAAAAAAAGGAGACCCTCAAACCCCACATAGCTCCCGAAGTACTCCTTCTGCAAGCATGGAAGCCACCCCAACTTTCCTTCATCATCAGCCAAATTCCAGAAATACCCATGGGCAGTAGGAACTCAGGGGTTTTAGCCAGGCAGACACAGTTACGTTTCAACACAGGAGGGAGCTGGCCTTGTTTTTATTTCTGTGTGTGTACAAGCAGTAGATGTTGCCTCTAATAAGTTTTGGGACTTCACATGAACAGAGATTTCCTGAGCTTCCTGCCAAAGGCAGCCTCTGAGACCACAAAGCCTGCATTTTATTTGCTCTCTTATAGCCAAAAGATGACTTACTGTTTTTATGACAGTTTGATCTTCAGAGTGAAAATTCGTAACACAGTTCACCCTGGAAATTTCTGTTAGCCTTGCTTTTTTTTTCAGTGCTCTTTGAATTTTTAGGCATTAAATATCTATATTATCTCCTCTTGGAAGAAATGTGTCCTGGGAAGCTTGATCTATCTGAAGATTTTTTTTTACTTTTCCCATCTTTAAGTTGTTCTTTAACCCACAAATTGCGGGATAAGTGACTGTTCTGGAAAAACCTTGCCAAAAAGAAAGCTTTAGACATAGCCTAAGGTCCCATGTTTCAGTTCTGGTGTTCACTTTGCTATTGTTTCAGCCTCATTTCCCCTGCAATATTCAGGCAGCTTAATTTGGTAAAAATGTCTCTAGACTCTTTCTTTCAGGCCCAGGATGTAATGATTCTTCACATTTTGGGAGGGTAAGATCTTGGAAATCAGCATGAGACTCAAATACAGGGTCATGGCAGACACGCAGTCTACTCTTGCAAAATTTTATGGGTTTTGTTATTTATGTTTTGTGTAGTGGTACCACTTGATAGCAGTGTCTATTGGTCTGATTCCAGCATGCTGGGCTCCCATAGCAGAGGTTGTGCTTTGCTCTGTTAAGCTTTCCAGGTGTTCAGTGTGACCATCTCAATTCTACAGGTAAAGAAACTCAAGGCTGAGTGATAAATAACTCAACTACTGTCAGCAATCCAGTAATTTGCCCTGTTATCCAGTGATAGAGTCAGGAAAATCAGCCAATTCTCCCAAGTCCCAACTCAGTAGTCTGTCTGCTAGGATTTGTTTAAAAGATGAGCTCTGTCTCAAAGATTTCACTGTCTAAACTAATAATTGTCACCTTCACAATTCGCAGATTTTGGCAATTTCCATGGAGTTTTCTCAGACAAGCCCCTGTAGAGCATGTTGAAGCCAGCTGATGGTAAATTCCCTTCTTTAGCTACCTTTTGCTGATCCCTGCAGAGCAGCCTGTGGACTCCAGGGCTCTGCACACCACAGGTCAGGTATCAGTCATCAAACTTTATGCTGGGAGGCCACAGGTAGAACAAAATGAATTAGGAGTTTGGAGAGGGGGTAAAAAGCACACACACAAGCTAGGAAACAGTGGTCAAATATGCCCACCAGCCAGGTCTGGGATGAAATGTTACACATATTTGTTGAATTTGCCACATGAAGAGGTAGAGACAGTAAGCTTAACTTTTATTCCAATACTTGACTTGCTGACATCTTGACTCTGCTGGCATGAGGCATGTCTGCTGTTCAGTGATAGTGGCCTGACATTTCCTGTTGCTTTGCTCTTTAAACTGTTTCCCAAGGCAGTAATGCTGACTGGGTATAGCTCCTTAACTGGCAAAGGCAGCCTTTGGTTACAGACTTGCTGATTGTTAAATGCATGTTCCCTCTCCTCCCCTACTACTCCAAATTAATGCATGTCAAGTAGATCAGAGAGTGTCTCCTACTGCTGGCAGGGTAACTAGCTCCTTAGCATCGTTGCTGGATGACTCTGTTGCTTCTTTTTTGGAAGAGTGGAAGAAGATCCTCATGCCAGCTGTTTCCTGAAATTTCCCCAGAGTGGTAAAGAAAAAGTATTACTACATGGGAAAAGCACTGACTAATTCCTATGCTAATGCCAAATGCTGCAATTCAACTGGGTTGTTTAATGTACATTCCTTTAAAATGGAGGTGGTCTGGGCCCAAAATATTGGCTGGGCTCTTCCATGTGCTGAGATCATGACTATATTAGTGCCAGTCTTGATCTGAGCAAAGTTCTGTCACATTTCTCCTGATTTATACAGGCCAGAAAATGCATTAGAAAAACTGTGATAAATTATTTTCAGGGATAGGCTGTTCAGAAACATTTTACTTAGCTTTTGGCAAACAGGTAGATTCTTGCTTTATTGTCTGAGCAGATACAAACTTGCAGTGGAGGTCCTCACACTGACAGCAACTGCACAAGGTCATTCTGATAAGCACTGCAGAGTAATTAGGTGTATGAGGCAGCTTGAAGTGGCATGTCCAAAACAGGTTAATCTGTCTGGCATGAGGGCCAAGTGTTGCAAAGCTGTGGTAGCTTGGATTCAGTTTGGCCTCTCAAGGTGAGTACAAACTAGCAAGCTGCTCTGCTACTGGTACCTGCCTCAGGTTGAAGGTTCCACAGGGGGGTGTGTGTGTATGACACAGTTGCATCCCCTCGTGCAGGGGGCTGTTCTGCAGTGATTTACCAAATAACATGACTGCTGAGAGGGAGCGAGTCTGTGGGCACGGGGTGGGATGCAGGGGACAGGGGCACTTACTCTCTCAGTTCCTGGGCTGATAAGAGTGCATTTCTGTAGTAGCTTATGAATGTTTCTGTCTCATTTGCCCTTCCCCCTTCTTATCCTTTTGGCTTCTCACACAATTACAGACTGAGCCTGTGTGACTGTATGAAAGGCATTTCCTCCTGTTACTTTTTTTTTTTTTTAAGTCAGCTTCAGCCCACCAGCTGCTTTCCATTAGTGTTACACTCACTAGGAGGGCAGTACATAATGCTTCAGGCACTGCTGAATAGCAGAAATCCTTCAGAACCACTGTCAGACAGAGGCTTCTCAAAGCAGATTGTAGGTAAAAAGGGTTCAGCTCATTGGGACCTGTGTTCTGGCAAGCCTTGGAGAAGCCAAGGTGTGGGGACAGAGGGTGGTGAGGGGGTGTCATCTGAATGCGAAGTGTGAAAGCTGTAAATAGATCTCTTTATGTGAGTGGTTGTTTGCTCTGATTATCTCTTCAAGGGTAGGAGCTGAACATTGTTGCTATGGGGAATTATGACCCTCTACTTGATCCTAGGAGAGTATTTTATTGGTATGAAATATTATCTAGTTGCTTATCCAAACTTCCTGATGGCTACTATTGCTGTGTTATTTGTGATCCTTGGAAAAGGACCTTAAACTTTCTCAAACTCTCCCTCCTTCCACGAAAACTACAAAAGCAATATTCATTAACTTGGTAAACTTCTTCCTTCACTGTTATCAGTGGAGGCAGTAGCAAAAGTCCTAATGTAAACTTCTGTTTGTGCTGTTCTATTACACATACATAACCAGTCACAGGCTGGCAAGGGACACACCAGTGAGGGGCTGGCAAATAAACCTGGGAATTTCATCCTAGAAACACTACACTCTAGAAGACTACAGTGAGATCAGTGCTGCAAGGTCAGATCCCAGTTCCTGTTGTCATCTTGGGTCATAACCTGTTTCAGCACTGTTGCTTGTGGGATCTCACACTATTCAGCATGGACCTGAACATGGACCTTGAAGTGCAGTTTGCTCAGCTCATTGCACGGAGAGCAAAGGGAGCTTTGTTTGCTGAGTTTCTGATATGCTCAAGGGATGTGAAAATTGAGTAGAAGTCTTGCTGGCTCTGCTGTTTCTTTATGATTGACTCTGAAATCCTGTTTGTGGAGTTGCAGAGGGTAAACTTCACTTCCTGTAGTTTGATTAGCACCTTCATTAATAGTTAGCTTGTAGGGTTCCCAGAGAGCAAAGCAATCAACCACATTTTGCCAGAACAAAGTCCTCTAATGTGCTTTAATAAGACAGGAAGAATTTAACCTGGCACTCTCCTTTTGCTGCAGAATGTAATTGAATACTAAACCATCCTGCATTTTGTGGTTTCTTGAAACTTGCTTCCCCCCGATAAATGGAGGGGGTTTCTCTGAGGTGCTGCAGTATCTGGGGGGAGGCTGGCTGCAGGCTGGTGGCCTAAAAGGCCAGATGAGGGGCATGCATTTACCTATGCCAATCCATCTTGCTGTGCAAAGTGTGTGTCCTGAAATCTGGAACATAAGCTTGATTTCAAATAACTTTTACAGCATGAAGGAAATTGGTCTTTAAAAGCTCTACAAAAAAAATTTCACCTCTTTCTCTTGGCTCTTTGCCATTGTCTGTCTTCTATAAGCTCTGCAGATGCTAACTGAATGCAGTGCCTCATATTCTTGAGTCTTTATTTCCTCAAGCATTTATTTGGTAGGAAAGAGGCTGTTCAGGGTTCAGCATCTCCTTTGATCTCTCTGTTTAAGGCCTTCCGGAATGCTTATACAGAAGCATGGGGCTGAAGCTGAAGAAATGCTAAAGGTGGGTTGTTGCTTGCTTGCTGTGCAGTCTCCAAATCTTCTGCTCCACTGGAGAGACAGCAAGGAGGCTCTGTTCCTTTTCTGAGGCTGAGCAGAAAGTGTTTCTCTTTGTCTTGAGCCTTTGTTAAATGCAGGGAACTTGAGTCCTGTACAGTGTTAACTTCCCATGAGTCCTTAAATACACAAACCAATCAGTGAAAGGGAATTTTCTTCTTTTAGCATTCTGGT
Source organism: Hemiprocne comata (assembly GCA_020745705.1). Classification (NCBI taxonomy): domain Eukaryota; kingdom Metazoa; phylum Chordata; class Aves; order Apodiformes; family Apodidae; genus Hemiprocne; species Hemiprocne comata. The sequence continues at coordinate 9,290,292 of CM036597.1, read as the reverse complement.
CCCCATCTGATGTACATATTCAGTGATCTACTCAGCTGGGAAAAGGGAATGGTCAGAACACCACCCTGGGACTTAATTTCTTTTGCCCTATCACTGCTCTCCCATAAGCACTCCAAATGTCTGTCCAGTTGCCCCAGTTTGTAAAAGGGAGACAAGGATATTTATCCTGCTCCTGGAGATTTCTTTTGTCTTTTAAGATTCATTAGTTCCTTTAATGAGTTAAAGAGACCCAAGAGAATGCAACACAGTAGGGTAATTAATGGAAGTTTTGTATGGGATAGCAGGGAGCCTAGATCTAAACAAGCAGGCCAGGTGAGGGTATTGATGATTGCTAACTAGGTCCCGTTGCCTGCTTTGGAATTAAAGAAAGCACTGCAACTTTGTAAGAGTTTTATTACTTTCAAATACACCCTGGCAAGGTAAATAGGGTCTAATAATATCAGGTTTATTGTTGTGATTGCATTTGTATAGGAGATCACTCCACTGTTTGCAAGTAACTCATTAATTCATGGGTGTAATAATCCAGCTCATCACCCTGTGCAAGGAGAGGTGAACATCCTTGCTGCTCCCAGGTAGCTTTCAGTCTCTTCCATGGCCTTACACAGTGGACTTACTGGACAGGGTCAGGCCAGGCTTGAAAGGTGTCTAGCAGAGACTCAGCATCTTGTTGGTACTGCACCTCTGCAGCAGAAGGCCTGTGCACGTACAGGGACTGCAAATGCTGTTTGAGAGAGGATTAAGAACATGATTAGTAAGTTGTAGACTGGGGAAATTTGACCCACTGTTCCACTTGTAGTGGGAAGCAAACAGTAGCTAGGACTTGACAGCTCTGCTACCTTGGCCAGCCATAGCTGTCAGTCTGTCACTCTCTGCCTTGGCTGCTTCCCACTGAGGACAGTCTCTGTCATCCCTCTGCGAGCTCCTTCTCCCAGCTGTCCTCTAGCATCTCCTAGCCTGAAGATTATCAGAAATACTGCTCCAAAAGGCCGTTTATTTAACCTGGCATTTTTATCACTAAAAATCAGTCTGCATACAGTATTTGTTTAAAGCTTTGTCTCTAATGGCATAATGCTCTGGGAAAGCTCACGTGGATGGTACAGCTGATTGAACTGAGCATGCATGGCATCGATACATCCTGACACTGCCTCTGTCTGCTGTCATTAAGGTCTGCAAGTGCTGACTGTCTGAAGGTTCGATCAGTTAATGCCTCTGCACTCACATGTATTTGTATTGATGGGGTTTTGTCCTCTCTGTCTCCATTACATTGATCCCCAGGCTAGGGTTTGTTGCTCAGAACATTTGCTAGCTGTTCTCTGTAAAGTACAACTCACTGCTACCAGAATTTGAAGTGTCATCTAATTTCTAACTTTCTTTCAGGTGTGTCATTGAGCTTTTAATGATGGAACTTGCACTTTGCTGTAAATATTATTTTTTTTCTTGTCATTTAAAGAGTCGCTAACTTAAAGCTTGGAAAAATCTGCAATGGTTTCCCTCACCTCAAGTCACTGTTCAGATGATGATAGGGCACCAAACCATTGGGTCCTAAATGAGGCACATTTGCAATCAACTGATGCACCCTTGCAATTGACACTTGGCCTCCATATGCCCCAGAGAACTCAGTTATAAAATTGAATTAATGCAGAAGCTGATTTCACTGTGAAGAGATTGCCTCAGAGCTGAAGTGCTTTGCAATTATGGTTCTACTTGTATAAAAGATATACCAACTGGAAAGAAATGCTTGCAGTTGTAACAAACGCAGCAGTCAAATTATCTCCAAAGGCTGGAAGGATTCTGACTGAGCAGCTGAGATGATTGAGTAATTTAAATAAATGTAGAGCCACTTAAAACAAAGCTGGATCTGAAAGCAGCAATTTCTCTTGCTTTGCTTTTACTGAAGGAGGGTAAAGCAGAAGTTAGAAGTCTAAATGAGCCAAATGTCAGGCCCACTCACATTCTGTGAAAATAAGCTCTAGTCTGGAGACTTGCCAGTTCCTTCTTGTAAATTTGTTGAGTGTTTTATTTCGAATACTTGTTCTTTTCCGTCAAGAAAAATCTAACATAATTGATATGCATGTTGTATAAAGTTGAGGGGGAAAACTGGAACTGAATTTTTTTTTAATACAGAGTCTATGAGAAAGTCTGCTGATGACCACTTTAATCAAAATATGCAGGAAATGCAGACATTTTCATGGATAATTGATGAGATATGGAGAAAAAATGGAGAACAGTGGAATGGTTATGATAATCCAAAAGGGAAAAATCTCAAAAAATCTTATTTTTTGTTGCTTCTCAATATCCTCTAATGATTGTTTCAAAAACACCCTCAGTGCATCTCATTTGGAAAAGGTATAATCAGTCCTGGTCGCTGCAATGCCTTTTTCATAGATTTTTTAGGAAGTTAGATGAGATTGTTTGGAATGACAGTGTGTTAATGCACTGCTGTGTTCACTGCTCACCGATGATCTGTTACAGAAGAGAAGAAAACTGCATTCTGTCTTCTCCATTTCTACCTGCAGTTCAGCAGCATGGCAGTTTGCATAGCTGTGTGGACAGTACAGGGAAAGCTTACTCTGGGGTCCCTTTTTTCACCAGGAGCCCTGCCTATTTTACCTTCATTGTCTGCCTTTTTTTTTTTTCTTCCTTTTATATTGACAGTCCCATCTCCTTTGCCTCTGATTTTGTGCACCTTATCTTTAAGGTTATCTGGGTTTATAGGAAAGTCCAAGTGCTTTTTGGCATGACAGACTATAGAATGTGTGGGTGATACAGAAGAAATAAAATAGTTTAGTGATTGTCCAAATTAGTATAGAATCATAATCTTGCTTGCTGTAGAGATAATTAACTTGGCAGTACTGTTGTACCACTTTGAGGTTGTTAGATGAAGTCTATGCAGAAAAGGGAGCAGGATTTGTTTCTTGAGTGTTTTCCCATGTTTGTAAAGATTTCTTACTCTTCAAGACCTGACAGGGCATGTGTGAACTGCTAACAATGTAAATCTATCACCTAGATACCTTCCATAACAAAGGACAGTATTTATAAGCTACCCAGCTAAACTGTCACGTTTCCATTGTTGCTTGACATTTGTACTGTAACTCTTGTGGCCTGCTGCTTAATTCCTTTGTCTCTGACAGACACCCATTTAGAAGTCTTGGAAAATACAAAGCAGAGCCAGTTAACATTGAATGATCTTAAAACTAGGCTGAACTTCTGTTTTCATCAGGGAGGAAGATGATGCCATCAGCTAATTTGGTTGATCAATAGCCCTGCTTGCGATAAGGTTTCAAAGCTTGTGGCTAAAAGCTAATTGCACTGGATCCAAAATAAATTTGATCTATTGGTTTCCACAAATGTGGCACAGGTTAGGATGATGCTTCAGTGCTGATGCTTAACTAATTTTAATAATGCTGACAGATTAGTCTGGTGCCTGCTGTGAGGACACTGTAATACATGGATGCTCGGCAGCAGAGCCCTTACTTAAGATGTTTTTTACAATAGCATGGGGCTGTCACTCTCTAGCAAAGAGCAATCATAAACGTTCATCACCCTGAGACTGAGAAGCATTACAGTCTTTGCTGAGTAAGTTTCACAATGTCTTTCATTAATTCAAACTTTGTTTCTCACTTCCTAAAAAGAAAGAGGTACTGGCAACAAATTAGACTGGTTAGTTTTGGCTGGAGAAATAAGTGTTACTGAAAAATGAGGAAGAGCTCTTGGCCGAGGTGCAAAAAAGTGTGCAAGCCACGTTTTTTATAAGCATTTCATAGGCAGTGTCAGAAAGGATCTAGTTGTGTTCTTTTTTCGTGCTGGGTGGGACCATGTTGTGCTGGGAAGGTGCACTAAAATTTAACTGATGCTTTCATCTCTATTTCAGTGACTATATAATGGCTACGGGGTCAACAGAGGTCACACAGTCACCTGAAACAGGAGAGGCAGTTGAAGAGTGCACAGGTAAGCAGTTGTCTTCTGAAGACTTCGAAGTCAAGATTTATTTTCTTCAGGTTGGGGGGTTTGTAGTGGCTTGTTTTGCAGTGTTGTTTTGGTTTTTGTAGTGTAAAAAAACATTGTGTGGTTTTGTCAGCTGGCAATGTTATGGGAAGGGTCCTTTAATATGCATACTGGAGAGTTGTAACCTGATGGGGAGGACATTCTTTTCCGATTCTGGCTTGGATTTTCAAAAACAGGACGTTAGAGCTGGAAGGGCTGATTGTTGTGCCTGCTTTGATGGATCCTACAGAGGTGGGAGGTGAGCCTGTTAGCCAGCCTCTATCTGTGAGGAGCTGTGTCAGTACCCCCACTGCAGCCTCATCCTCTGCTACTGGCCACAACCATTTGTTTCTTATTCTTTAATCTAGTGTCATGGGCTGATGCAAACAGCAATGTGGGAATGGAATAATAAGCAAGAAAGGAAAGATCTTACTTATGCCAAAGAGTTGTCTTCATTAAAGTAAATCCCCTCTGCCAGTGTTCAGACTATTCTTGAGGAGGTAGGTGAATACGAAGAAAAGCATCATGGCTGAGGCATGGGAGAAGTGGCTGTCATTTATTTTGTTCTTTTCTTTGGCTGATGTCTCACAATCATCTTAAGTGTTTGTGTTTCAAAGGTCATCTTATTTTGTCCTTTAAAAATACAATTGCCACCATCAGAATATTGGTAGAAGAGAGACTCAAATGGCTGTTAGTTGAACAGGTAGACAGTGGTGACTAAAGTGTAACAACAGATGCTCAGCAGTGGCTGATTTCTTAAATTTATAATCTAGTTTATAACATAATCCAGTGCTATCCAGGGCACACTGGTGAATTTGTGTGAAACCCACGCATGCAAATGTTGTCGTTGGGTTCACTAGGAGATTCAGAAAATGGATCAAATTCTGATCTGTGTGACAGGGAAGGCAGGAGATGGCTTGCTGGCTCTAAACTCACAGGGAATCACAGAATCACAGGATCAACCTGGTTGGAAGAGACCTCGAAGATCATCAAGTCCAACCATAACCTAAATCCACCACCGTAACCTTTATCTACCCATTCAATGCTTAAATCATGTCCCTAAGCACCACATCTGTATTTCTTTTAAACACTTCCAGGGATGGTGACTCCACCACCTCCCTGGGCAAGCCTGTTCCACTGTCCAACCACTCTTTCAGTAAAGAAATTCTTTCTAATATCTAGCCTAAACTTCCCCTGGTGCAACTTCTGGCCATTCCCTCTCAATCTGTCATTATTCACTGAAGAGAAGAGACCAACTCCCACCTCCCTACAACCTCTTTTCAGGTAGTTGTAGAGAGCAATGAGGTCGCCCCTCAGCCTCCTCTTCTTCAAACTAGACAACCCCAGTTCCCTCAGCCTCTCCTTGTAGGACTTGTCCTCCAGGCCTTTCACCAGCCTGGTAGCTCTTCTCTGGACACACTCCAGCACCTCAATATCCTTCTTACAGCAAGGGGCCCAGAAGTGCACACAGTACTCAAGGTGTGGCCTCACCAGTACAGGGGCACAATCACCTCTCTACTCCTGCTGGCCACGCTATTCCTGATGCAGGCCAGGATGCCATTGACCTTCTTGGCCGCCTGGGCACACTGCTGGCTCATGTTAAGCTGGCTGTCAATCAGCACCTCCAGGTCCTTCTCCACCATGCAGTTTTCCAACCACCCATCCCCAAGCCTGTAGCTTTGCATGGCGTTGTGAGTGGAATTGTGACCAAATATTTCTGTCTAACTGAACCAAAGTTAAAGGCTGCTGCACTATTGCTGAGGTATTCAAGAAACACTTGACTGGACGTGGATAAAGCCATTTTAGGATCTTTTGTTTACTTCCCATGTAATGCAGGGTTGCCTCACCTCTTCTTCTTCATAGCTGTAATTGGCTTCTGATGTAAAGACTCTAAGAGGTTAAAATTCCCAGCCTTCACAGTCTAGTCAATTAGATTACTGGTAGTCAGGCAATAATGTAAACCTCAAGAAATTAGAGGACTTCCAGTGCATGCTGCTCCTTCTTGATGGCCGTAACCAGCTCACTGTCCAAAAACTGTTAGCACCCAAAGTTAACCTTACAGAAGTCCAGGATTTAATTGCATTTCTGGCAGTATCAGGTATCTTTTATGAAGCTAGAATAATGGTATTTTCTGAGATTCTTGTCTGGGGGGGTTTTCATCATGTGTTTTTATTGGGGAAAGCATCTAGTCCTTGTATTTGGGGAAAAACTGAAAAACGTGTCCTGAACACACGCTAGGAAGTCAGAGAGAATAGAAGATCCCCAAATTAACTGTTTAGTTTAACTATGAGAATTGAGCTCCCAAATCAGATGTTCCCTATGCTTTTTACAGTCTCAGTTTGGCACTAGAAAAAGCATCTTTTTCTCTTCTATCTTCTTATAGGGAAGAACCATACAACGAGCAGTAGGACGTGCATGAATTCTCTCTGTGCACAGGAAAAACAATGAAATAGTACACAAACAGTAAGCAAACTTTACAGAGAAAGCAAAATGCTTAGTGCTGCTCCTTTTGTGTTATAATGGGCTAAGTAAAAGCATCACCAACTAATTTTTGGGAGGGCTTTTGCTTTATAGAGCAGTAGCCTTCAAATTTAATATTTTCTTTTTAATGCAATAAAATTGAAGATCAGTAACCATAAGGATTCAAAAATCATGACTCATTATTCATCAGTGGGTGAAGGGGAAATGGGAATAGTTGTCTGAGCTTGGATTTTGTTTCTTGCTTTGACTGGATTTTTTTAATGCAATGATTTTTTTTCCATTTTAAGTACTAAGATCCTCCTGTATCTTATAAGTTCAAGTGTCACAGAGCACTCCACCAATTTAGTGACACGTTGGGCTACCTCACAGTGCACTGAAATGTAGGCACCTTTAAATGAAGAGCAGCATCCTTGTAATGGTGTGTGAAACGTGTGCGCCGCTGTTCGCAGCAGGAAACGAGGATGAGCTCCATCTGTCTGAACCCTCTCTTTATTGCCAAATGCTCTCACATAGAATAGTCCCACAGTTTCCATCTGCATGCAGCACTAAATGTCTAGAAGTGATCTTTTTTTCCTTTTTTTTGTGTAACAATGTGGCAAGTGCCCATCTTCTGGAACTGCAGGGAAACGTTCTGTTTTCTCATTCATCTAAAAGAGCCGAAGGCGTGCAGCTGGGCAGAGCACTGCTGAAGAGGAGTTACTGCTGGAGGGGGTGTGCCCTGCACATCAGTGATAAATTAGAGGCTGGAGAAGGTACTGAAGTAACTGATGTGCAAAGTGATACCCAAGTGTTGCCCCATGACAGCTGAGGTTTACTCATTAGCAGTGTTTGCAAATCCTTTCCATGGGCTCCATTCTAACGTTAGCACCACTTCTGATCTAAACAAGTATTTGGAGGAGTACTGTGGCAAGTTATCCTTTGTGGTAGGACTTGTGTCTGTTTTTCTTAAATGTTCTTAGGATCTCTCCTTTTTTTTTTTTTCCTGTTGCTGTGTTGTGGTTTGGTTTTTTTTGTGTGGCAGGAATGGTTAATAGGCATTGCTAAAGACTCTCTAAAGGACACCCAACAGTCCTGTTTTATTTGGGAGGCACTGTGGTCTTCTGGTTGCTGTGTGACCTGTCTTCTGTTACCAGTTCTTGCCGTGGGCACAGCATGAAACTCATTAAGCCCTGTGACAGTCTTAACAAATCCAAAAACCTTAAGGGTCAGCTCTGTCGTTGGGGCAGGCAATATAACCTGAAAGTTTTCTGTGACTAACTCATTCACTTACTACCTGATAAGCAGCAGTGGAAGATAAAGAAGTCTTCCACTGATGAACCTTCCAGAGGAATGCCACATCCCAGTGTTACTCAGATGAGTGAGACTCCGTTGATAGTTTTGCTCTGCATGGTTTGAAAGATAATTTGGTCTTGGTGCCAGTCCAAGTCACTTGGAAGGCAGTGTGCTGGCCTTCCCTGGCTGCTGCTCTGCAGAGAGGTAGCCGGTTTCACCAGTCCGTGCCGGACAGTGTAGCAGCGTCCTTGTATGTCCTGACTCACAGTGCTGGCACTGCTCTTGAGAGCAGGGAGGAGACAGGGTGAGTGGATCTCAGTATCATTGTTTATTTCTCAAAGTGGCCACTGTCTAGTGCAGCTGTGTGGTGGCACAGTTTCAGCCCAGATAAGGCCCTTTGGCAGAGATCCCTACACGTACAGGGCACACGTTGAGACAGAGCATCGCCGACTAAATCGTTGCTGGGAGAAGACAATAATTGTGCTGAAATAATGCCTTGCTTGTGAAGAAATCCACCAGCTGTGGGCATTTATTATGCTAACTGCTGTAAAGTATTAATTGAACAATGAATTTGGCTCAGATATGCAGTGATGTTATTGCACTGCATATGTATTTAAGTCAATCGCAGGGGTCTTAGTACAATAGTTTTGCCCAAAGTACTCTAAAGTGACCCTCAATGTAAGGTCAGTGACAAAATACAGCACTTGTGTGCTTAAAGAAAATACAAATAAGAATGTTAAAGTATCTTAGGTAATTACAAATGAAAGAAGTCAGTGATGTATGGTTTATTCTGTTCTTTTTGTATTTGGACAATGGAAAATCTGAAATCAGATGAACAATTTTCTAATTGTGTTCTTAGGGCTGCTATGTTTGGGGTTTTCATGTCCTGCAGGACAGTGTCTTAATTTAAATTTGCTCCATTTTCCTTGGAGGAGTTTTTGATTTTATGTTGGGTCAGTAGTTTAATATGGAAACAGGTATTTTGGCTTTAGAGTTTATAAATTCCTTTGCCAGTTTCAATCTTTTTGCCCTATGTTGAATATCCTTCAGGGGTTCTCTCCTTACAGCACTGAGTAAAGAGAAAGCAGAACTAAACCAAGCTAAGTAAAGAACAACAGGAGTTAGACATTGACATATTTTTTAATTGAAAATATATCAAGTATGATTGGCATGATCACTGTTCAGTCGTAGGTAGATACATTCTCTGTGTAAGATGTGTTTTTCATAAACTGGAACCTAAGTAGGCACCACTATTGGCAGCTTAATGCCAGTGTTGCTTTATAGGCAGCAAATATAAGAACTGCAGCTTCACCTTTCACAGGACTCCAGCACTGAATTATTTACAAAGGAGCTGACTAAAACTGAATGGGCTGCTCTAGCATTGAGGCTTCCTCCAGATTTAAGAGAATTTTCCCCAAACTAAGCAACACCTCCAACTTCTGTACATTTTTATTTTTCTCATGTTGCAGGAAAGAAAAAATCCAAATTTCAGACTTTCAAGAACTTCTTTGCCAAGAAGAAAAGGAAAGAGCCTCCACCTCCCAGGGGGGACAGTAATTTAAAACCTAGCCAGTCCAGCAGCGATGTCAGCGTCTCTGTACTCGACACCACTGCACTTCATTCACCGAAGGAGGCTGGGTAAGCTGGTGGGGAAGGAAAATAAATAAATAAAAGCGGACCTCTCACAGCAGTAGGATGAAAGCACTAGTTGGCCCCTTAGGAGCAACCTCTCTCCAAGTTTGTGCAAAACAAGGCCTAATGCTGATGAAGGAATTCCAGGAATTTCCTCTTTCTTTGCTAGTGCTTCAAAAGCCAGCCTGGGGAGGAGGGGGAGGGTAGCAGGGGGCAGGGGTGATCCAACCTCTTAGTCTAAAACTGCAGATAGCCCAGATTGTTTTGATTGGTTTTAGTGTTTGAAATCTGTCCTGGAAGGTCTGATCAGCAGCAACTTTAAAAGAAGATGATGGCTGAGTAGTGCTAGTACAGAGAGAATACGTGTGAAGTCAAGTTGCTGTTTTTTAGCATAAATGGTGGCCTCTGTCATGGCTGGGGTAAAGGGAAAGAAGTATTTTTGGTGTTATTATCAGTATGAGATTGCTCCTTTAACTTTCTTATGTAGCCATTTAGGTATAGATAACAACTGAAAGCCTCTAGTTTTGTGTCAGCTACCCCTGAAGGGCCGTGAGTGAGGTTTGCAAGTCCTTAAGGTGTGTCCTGAGCAATTCTCGGATTGCTGGATGATGTTGATTCAAAAACTTGTCCTTTTTTTTCAAGTTAGTGTAATACAAGCACTTAGCTTGTACTGCTAACTCTGCTTCACTGATGACCTGAGGCCATGATGTCTCTGACTCTGGGGTGGGACAAGCCTCTGGACATGGCAATGTCATGACACCACCAGGGGTGTCATGGATTGGTATCTGGCGACATATAACTTGGCTGTTTTCCAACTCCTCACCCTCCTCATACTCCTCTGTTAGCTGCTCAGCCAAGGCCTCTTTTCAGATTACCCTAAACCTTGGGTTGTGGAGCTGCAGACTAACGAGTTGTGGTAAAACACCAGCCACATCCTATGGTTTGCAGTGCTTTGTTGGAAGGGACATTGGGCAGGTGTGACACTGACAGAGGGCATGAATAGGTGACTAGAGTGGGACATGCTGAAATCATCAATTATCATTGAAGTCTTTATATCATGAAATAAGGCATTTGGTGGAGCTGAACACCACTTTTCTTCTGGTTTAACAGTTTATAGATGTTACTTTCTCATGGGTGTTTGTTCCTCCTTGCTCCATCTTTCCCCACTCTCTTTGTTGTGTTTATGCAACTGTATCATGGAAGTGATCTGGAAATGAAACAACAATCTCTTTATTTTAGTTGTTAGCATAACAGCAACAGAGTAAGTGACCACACAACCAGTCCCCTGGGATGAGGGGAATTAGAATGACTCAGCTAACCCAATTCAAAAAGCTTGGGAACAGCTGAACATACCCCATCAGCCCATAGGAGGAATCTGGCTTAAAATCAGCTGTCTGCTCCTGCATCAATGTGGGTGCAAACTCTTTCTCTTGCCTTTAAGCAAGTACTTCATATCCAATTGCTGTTTGCCTCAGTGTGATCCTCTGGTGATTACCAACTGTTTTGCAAGATTGGAGATAAGGAAGTGAGTAAAACCTTTCTGGTTTTTCCCTTAGAGATAGGATTAGATGGACTATTAAAAAAAGTTGGAGGATACGTTTGTGCTACGTAAACCCTATAATGTCCAGACACTGCATGGCATAGGCATGCTGTGTAAGTACCCAGAGGGACTGAACAACATAATCCTTTGGGAAAACCTGATCCTGAAAGCCAATGGAAGTACAACTTGTGACGGGTTTGTAGCAGAGCCCTAAGCTTTGCAATTTCTGGCACACAGAATATCAAAACCAATCCTAGAACAATGCTGCTGTTTGTTTGTTCTTGAGGCAGAAGCACTGGTTTTCTTTTTCTTTTTTTTTTTTTTTAACCATATAATATTTTTAAAATTTAACTTTACTGAACACTAACCAGAGACCAAACCCCAAGATGTGCCAAACACTTCTTATAATAGGCAAAGGGATGTGCCTAGATGACAAAGGCTGTAGGGAATCAATTGAATTAGACATCTGTGAGGGAGCATTATGTGCCACTCACTCTTTATCTTCTGAGCCATAAGTTTTGAATGGAAATGGAAAAACCTTGATGGCAAACTTACAGCATGTGCCATGGATGACTTTCTGTCTGTATCATCAAAAGGATACAATACCTTAAATAGAGGAAAATTGGGTCCCAAATAGCCTTATTCCATTTAAAAAGCTTTGAGCAGTAAAAATTGCTGGGATGATATCTAAAATTGTTCTGGTCTTTGTAATGAACACTCACTCCTTTGGCAGGCTGCAGCTGGTTTTGAGAGAGTGGCTGCCTAGAGGAATTGTCTCACCTTTCCTACCCCTGCCTCAAACACTAATTAAAGGAGCAGGGTTGCAGCAATAAGAAGTGGGAGATATCACAGGCCATGATGAGCTCAGGAGTGGCTTTGTTGCTGGCTGTAGAGTCCCATCGTTTCCTCAGTCATGGCAGCTCAAGTGTTGTGACACATGGATGAATAGAGCATTTGAATAGGGAAATCAGGGTGGAGATACAGTAGGTAAAACATCTGAGGGTTTAGCTAACAGGACATCTTTACCTTCAGCACAAATATAGATACACTGCCTGGAATTACACATGAACGTGTATTTGCACATAAGAGACTCGTGTACTAAAGTTAATTTTATATTTAATCAAATTCTCTTATTGTGACTGCCAGAAGAAAATATGGTAATGCTCTTGCAAACACATGATACATAAACAGAGAGAGAGAGGGAGGGAGGGAGGGATAGATCTTGTAATGGCAGTCTCAAGGACAGGGTAACCTCAGCACTTATTGCTAAAGAATTCCAAGTAAAGGAATTTAGGAAATCCCCAACTAAAAAGGTTAATACATCTTAATGCACATGCATTTCTTGCAGTACTTAAAATATGCCAGCTAATAACGAATATACATTACATTAAATAAAAGTTACATGACACTTTCTGAATGCAGTAAAATTATGTCTTGCCCATATGGAGTGTCTTTCATGCTGAAAAGGACTCTAACATCAAACACACAAAAGGATGAGATGACTTCATTCCCTCTAATGATGAAATAAGGCAAGTGCCTTACTTATGTGTAGAACTGCTTTCCTGTAAGCCAACACAGACATTAACTGTTACATAGAATGGGAGGAAACATGAGCTCTGACCTGTGCTATGAGAGAAAGAGCTCAGATTGTCTTCGATACAACATAAACATAGAGCAAAATTATTTTTTCCTACTGTGAGATTTGGCACAACTGTGTACTGATTGAGTACTCTTTTGGGGCAGCAGGAGGGTTAGTCAAGCAGACAAAGGAGATTTTGTCTCTGGAAGTGTAAAGAAGGGAGATGCAGGAGGAAAAAGAGTGACTTGTTTGGGTTTTTTTACCTGGTGTATTTACTTTATGAAATTTCACAGTCTTTCAGGGCTTTCTTCTAAATAAAGAAAGAATCTGGGGTTAGGCAAATAGCAGAGACCTACTCTATTTTATTTCCTTGCAGAAGAGTGTTAGACTTACTAGATTTTCCTTGGCAGAGTTCTGTTTCTAATCATCCCCTTACCCAGAGTCAAACTTGCACTGCAGCTGAGCCAAGGAATCCTTGTAACTTGTGGGATACAAGACTGGCAGCCAACAACGTGAGAGTATTCTCTGTTGTTTTCCAGTTAAGTGCTAGAATTAAATCCTGGTAGAGGCCATTCTTGTGGTCTTTCAGACAAAGTAGTGTACAGACAGTGCCTGCCTACACTGGTGGAACTTGGTGAATAGAAGATTTGGAGCCTTCCTTGTTGTGCCACCCAAGTACAAGATTTGCACTGCGCAACGTAGTAGCCCAACCCAAATCAGTCCCAGTTGAGTACAACCCAGTTAATAGCTTCTTGTGGGAACTCACCAGTGCTTCACTGGGCTGAGCACCCAGAGAGCACAGAAGCAGAGCAGCAGTATCTTACCTGGATACTTCAACTTGGCCATGGATAGGTATGTAAGTGTGTCTGTGGACACTTGTCCCATCTACATTTTTTAATACACGAGGGATCTGGTGATGTTCATGATACCATTGAACAGAACTATTTTTATCGTTGGACCTGAGAGGGTTTGAATCAAGTTTGCTAGTGTAGTGGAATAACATTTTCTGCCCAAATTTGCAAGAAGGAGGAAAATAATCCACAATCCTTGGCAGGTATGACACACCAGCATATCCTTACTGTCTCATGCTAGGCACATTCCCACCAAAGGAGGACAGGAGACTCCTGTCACCCCCCTCTATGCTGTAGACATCTCCCAGGGTGGCATGCATCCAACTAAATCTCAGCATCTGACCTAATCGCCCTGGACTCCCTCTCTAGTCTGCAGAGACTGGCCTGTATGTTCACTGCAGATGCTGAGTATGTCTGAAAAGAGACACCTGCATTCGATCAGCATCCTGAAGAGTGTTTCTGGCATTTCTTCCTCCCTTCTGAGTATAAAAGGGATGTATACAAGGAGCTAGCAGTGACTACCTTAGACTCCTGATATGCAGAAATCTGAAGTTAAGCAGAGTTAGTCACTAGTAACTAGCAATAGGTTGAGAAGAAATGGCTTCAAGCTCCACCAGGCAAGGTTTAGGTTGGATGTCAGGAAAAACTTCTTTCCGGAAAGGGTTGTCAAGCACTGGAATGGGCTACCCAAGGAAGTGGTTGAATCACCATCCCTGAATGTGTTTAAAAATTGTATAGATATGGTGCTTAGGGACATGGTTTAGCAATGGGCTGGTAGAGCTGGGTTAGTAGAGTTAGGTTAAAGGTTGGACTGGATGATCTTACAGGTCTTTTCCAACCTGAATGATTCTATGTTTCTGTAAGATGCATTCCACCCTGGCCTCTGCATGATCCCTCTGCCATGGTGAAGTAGTACAGGGAAATGTTGGAGGGCTTAATCCAGTGCATTGACCACTCTTCCTTCCTTCCTTCCTTTCTTCCCAGGCCCAAAGGAAGCATGGGAAACAAAGCCTTGTCCCATGACAGTGTCTTCATTTTTGAGTCTGCAGCAGGAAATGTGGCAGGCAACAAGTTATCTCAGGAAAGCATACCTGGAAGAGTGAAAACTTTGCAGGTGAGAACACCTTCCCCTTATTCATGGTGCTGCTTTGTATTAGCTGTCTCCTAGGAAACTCTGTTGCTTGATTCCTTTGCTGTGTGCCTTAAGACTTTGTTGACTAAAATGTCCAAGGCTAGATTAACTACTTTTGGATCTATTCTGTCTCTTGGAAGAGACATTCTTCTCCTGGAAGAAGGTGGGGACAACCTCTTTTCACTTGTGCCCAGTGATAGGACAAGGGGCAATGGATACAAATTTGAGCACAGGAAGTTCCTCCTCAACATGAGGAAGAACTTCTTTACTGTGAGGGTTACAGAGCACTGGAACAGGCTCCCCAGAGAGGCTGAGGAGTCTCCTTCTCTGGAGACTTTCAATAACTGTCTGAATGCTTTTCTGAGTGACCTGCCCTAGTTTTTGGTCCTGCTCTGGCAGAGGGGTTGGACTCGATCTTCAGAGGTGCCTTCCAACCCCTAACATTCTGTGATTCTGTGGAAGCTGCATCTTTGAGCAGTCCTGGTGCTTTCAGCCTTGCCTGGGTCTGATAGTGTGTGAGTAACACGAGTCCAGTTCATAGACTCTTTGAAACTTCCTCAATCAGCATGTCCTCTTCCAATGGGATTTCTTTTCTTTACTTCATCACTACTGCTTTTGGGTTAAGGCCATTTATTAATACTGTAGCATGTCCCTTAAACTGTTATTCTTTGTGTATTATTTATATGTTATTCTTTTTGGCAATTCTGGGTATGATGTTTTCACTGTATACTCTAGCATCAGCAGCTATGAAAGTGTGGGGGATGATGGATACATGAGGCCACCCTTTGTGACAGCTTTATTTATATCATTGTTCCTTTGACCTCTGCCAGCCAATGATACTGTATTCTGCTAGGTCATTTCCTTCTTCCAAGGCACATACTGAACCCTCCTTCACAACTCCCTCATCAACTGTTGGTTATATGCATTTAAATAACTACCCAGCTCAGAACGCTGAGATTAAGTTCAACATTTTTCCAGAGACTGAAAACAAACCGTTGATAAGGCAGCCAAAGGCCATTGAAATTCTTCCTTTGCTCAGTGTGAGCTTCATATTGCAAAACACAATTGCATCACATCTTAAGTAATAAAAGATGCACAGAGGGACTTGTTGCTCCCTAAGACTGCAAAATAGGCTAAGCTTCAGTTCAGGGTATTTTTTATATAACAATGGGAGTAGCCGGAGAAATAATGTTTATATATGACAGAACTTCATTGGGGGAAAAAAGCTCTTTTCATGTTATCTGCAGTCCACTGTGCCCTCTCTTCATCCATCCATCATCCTGCATGGTAACGTAATACTGCCAGCTCTATTTTTATAGCTGTAGAAGACAGCCTTTTTCTGTGAGCTTGACTCTTGTCAGAATAAAAGCCAAGCACTAATAAAAGCTGTTATTTTCTTAGCAATGTAAATTAACTTCTACCAGTAGAAGACAGATTATAAATGCAGAGCTTCCCCCACAACACTTTGCTGTCTGTGTGTAATAAATTTAATAAATAAAAAACAGAAAGTTGTGAGAAGAAGGAAAAGCAAAATTTACTTTCTGTATTTTCCTTCCCATGAAGTGCACAGGTATATTGTCTGGCTTGTTTTGCCCATCTCTTGCAATCTTTGTGCAGTTTGTCATCAGTCCTGCTTTTGCAGATTGTATTGGTGACACTTCTTTGATTGCTGTGGGTAAAAGGCCAAGAAAACTGTTTGAACTGGGGGCCTGGCAGATTAAAAGGTGACACTGTGCTATCCTGTGTGGCTGTTAGATCTATAGGAATTACATTCCAGGTGAATCTTGCTGAATGAGAATGGCACCTATTTAGATCTCTTTTACAGAGATATAAATGAATGCATAACTTGCAGAATAATACAGAATTAGGCCTAAAATTTCCCAAGCTGGTTTAATAAGCAAAGAAACAGATAAATATGCAGACCTTTTTTTTCTTGGGAATATTCAATTTAGACATTTTTAGTTGAAGGACAAAGTTTCTGTTCAGACCTTCCAGCTTTGACATGGCCAACAGAATTAAGCCAAGAATTTTAATGGTGGTGTTTCCTGAGATCTGAGCTTTTTTATTTTGAGGGAACATCTGCCTGCTTGTGAGGTTGCAGACTTTGTTTTCTTTTTCTAGGGTCAGGGCTTGCCAGAGGATTCTGTTGTGCAATCTTGGAAAAGAACTACCACATTTCTTTACAAGCAAAGTTGTTCCTGGCTGCCATTGTCATTCTTGCTGCAGACAGGACCGGGATGTGATGCTGGGAAAAATTAACAAGCCATTCATTAGGGTGGCCCAGAAATCGAATTAAATTGTCTTGGTATAAAAAGTGGGACTCAGCTGCTTTTGCAGGAGAGGGTGCTGACAAACTCTCAACATTTGCAAGAATTTTGTGAAGGAAAGCTGTCCACATAAACCTGGGGTTGGGAACTACTGGCTGACAATACCTTGTGTAACTATTTGGGACATCCAGGTACATGTAATTATTTAAAGAATACTTAAAACTAGAACTTTTAAAATATTAATTTTAAATTGAGTTAAACTGCTGTAAATTTTCTGGAATGGCAAATTTTCTGTCTTTGGTAACTTACTGAATAAAACTGATTTTGATTTTCATTTTGTACCAAAGCCAGTTTGAATGATGGGTCCTTGTTGAATGTAATTAAATAAAATTTTACTAATGGCTGTTCTCTGTAAATGGCCTGTTTCTTCAAGTATGTCTGTTAACTAAGACATTCTGCATGCCTAATGGGAGCAACTGGGGTGAAAGTGTCCAAAATGTCCCCTACAAATAGTGCCATGTGAGCATATATTCTAAATTTCTTTTCAACCACAGCTTCAGTTGCAGCAGAACATCAGACTTGGATCGCCTCCTCTTGTTATAACTGGAAAGAAACTGGAAGATGCAGGTGCTGTTTCTGAAGATGATGGTTTACCTAGAAGCCCTCCTGAAATTTCAACCCTTCATGAAGTTCTGACAGAGTCACCAAGCAAGGTATACTTGTTGTGTCACTTTAGTGACCATTATAAAAATCTCTTTGAAGAAGAGGGAAGACCTTTTTGCTTGTTTGTGATAAAATCTGATGGTACAGGTTAGTCAGAACCAGAACAAATTATCTAGGTGGGTTGTGGACTTGTCACTGTGAGGGATACTTTAGAAGTGGCCTTAAAAATACTCCTCTGAGTACAATTTTCTTCGCTTTTATGTAACCAGTGCTGGAACAGTTGTGACCTATATCATTAGGGAAAGAGGAGATAAATTCAGTTGGTATGACAACTCTCAGTGCCTTTGGGCAAGGCAGTCTCTCCTGGTAGGTCTGCTTGGCAGAAAGCAGAAAAGGTGAATTATGCACAGGTGAGTGTTGTGTTACTGTGAGTGTTCCACTTCCAGTCTGAGAACAAGCTGAGGTACTCTCAGTGCACAAGCAAACTTACCATGTCTTCCAGCTTCAAAGAGCTGCAGAGATTGGCAGTTTCCTGCATCTGTGAAAGGGGAAGAGTTTTTAGATGTTTTAAAGCTGGTGAGAAAAAAACAAAAATAATGAGGACTACAAGAGAATCTTAAACAATTAGTGGCTTTGGAATTAAATACCTCAAAACCAGGGCAGTATTAGTTGAATTGACAGGAAAGTGACAATCCTGAGTCTGAGGATAACAGATCCTGATGAGACTCAGAGGGGGTCAGGTTATCTTCTTCATTAGGAATTGCCTTCTCACAGCAGATGCATGATTTGGGACTTGAATGAGCATATGAGCATTTGTAAAACTGAAGATCTTAAAACAATAAACCAAAATAACTTTATAAAATGTATTGTCTCATGTGATCAACCTTCATGGCATATCTCATAATAGGATAAAGTTCTCCTGCTTTGTGTTTGATCCCCAATGAACAAACAAAACCTATTCCGTGAGGCAGTGACTCAGTGACCCTTCCTTTGTCTTTCCTCTTGTGTTTTCTCATGGTTAGCACTGGATAGCCAGCCCCAGATAATTCAACGTGATTTTTTCCCCTGACTTACCCTCTTCCTTATTTTATCCCACAGTCCTCCAACCCTGTTCAGCGTCATAGCTCTTTGAGTTTAGGCGGGACAGACAGTGAAGATGAACAGGTAAATAGCTACTTTTCCTGCTAATAAACTCTCCCAAGGTGGCATATGTGGTGTCTGTATGGAACCAGTACAATAATATTTTCTTTTTAATTTATTCTGGGTACAATGTATCATAGCAAACAATTCATGAACAATCCAGAGTGATGCAAATGATACTGAAAATGTACCTCTCACAGAGTTTTGAATAAGAACCAAATAAGTAGAGGCAGAAATCTACTGGTAAGTCGTTTGTGTGTGCAGCATAATCAGCTCTGTGACACAATATGAATCTGTAAGGTTACACAACAGAAATTTGGACAAAGCAAAGCACTTCAATTGCACTTCTGTGTCCCAGAGCCCCAGTATTCAACAGCAGTAATTGCTTAATAACACCTGCCTGTCACTAGAGGCTTGTGAGCAATGCCCTGCATCTCTCTAATCAAGGGAAATGATTGCAGGATCAGCCCTTTCTGATGCCAGGTAGTCCACAGGAAAAGGTCTGTGTTCATTTGCAGTTCTCTTTGGATGATAAGTGACCAGCAGCAGCAGCAACAGGTTCTACTGTCAGACCAACACAGCCTATTCCTTGACCAGCTCAGAAAAATTTGAAGAGTTCATTTATTTTGGAGAGGAACCCGGAGAGCCTTCACCTTGACTCTCCCTGCTGCCTGAAGCTGGGTTGAGTTCCTGCCTGTCTCATGCTTTCAAGGCAGGCCTCCAAGGTTTGCTTATATTGCCTTTCTCCAGTGTTAATATGATGTCTGAAAGACCAGTCAGACCACAGATATCCCAATGGGGTCTTCAAATGCCTATGAGAAAGGCAACCACCACTCCAACAGGGCTGATTTGATTTATGGGGTAGCCCTTGCAATTGTATAATCATAGAATCATAGAATGGTTAAGGTTGAAAGGGACCTTAAAGATCATCAGGTTCCAACCTCCCTGCTTTTAGCAGTGACACCTTCCACTAGACCAGGCTGCACAAAACCTCATCCAACCTGGCCTTGATCACCTCCAGGGAGGTGCTTACTACCGTCATGGTGAAGAATTTCTTCCTGATGTCTAACCTGAATCTCCCCTCTTTCAGTTTAAAATCATTACCCCTTGTCCAATCACTGCCCTCTCTGGTGAAAAGCCCCAGCTTTCCTGTAGGCCCTTCAGGTACTGGACAGCTGCTGTAAGTTCTCCCCGAAGCCTTCTCTTCTTCAGGCTGAACAGCCCCAACTCTCTCAGCCTGTCTTCATAGCTGAGCTGCTCCAGCCCTTTGATCATCTTTGTGGCCCTTCTCTGGACCCTCTCCAACAGCTCCATGTCTTTCCTGTTCTGAGTGCTCCAGAGCTGTACACAGTACTCCAGGTGTGCCCTCACCAGAGCAGAGTAGAAGGGCAGAATCACCTCCCTGGCCCTGCTGGCCACACTTCTTTTGATGCAGCCCAGGATGAAGTTGACCCTCTGGGCTCCAGCACACACTGATGGCTCATGTCGAGCTTCAAAGTAATCTGCCATTTAACTGAGAAGAGGAATATTTACAGGTCCAGAACAGTTATGGGCCATTTTGGCCCAAGCTTTGCAGTGTTCCATGCAGAATCCATTTGAGAACCTCACCAGAGAGAGAAAAATTAACCCTGCAAGTAAAGGGGAGGTAACAGAATACCTAGAAGATTCCTTCCTGATGAAGAGGGCCTTAAGCAGCCAGGACAACATCTTGAGGGTCAATTAGTGCCAACCCCACTGCTAAGGAAGCTTTCCCTTCCACTCTGTCTTTGGCCAGCCTTCTCAAAGGGAGAGAGCAACCTCTGGGCAAGACCAGCTGAACCTTACTGTCTGTGGTTGATATCGGACATTCTCCTGCTCAGTCATTCCTAGATCTTTTGCTTTAGGAATAGAAAGATATAGCAATGTCTCCCCCTCGTAGCAGACTACTGGTCACACAACTCTAGAGGCTCAGGTGATCTAGGTAACTTGGATTGTCAATATTTTTAATAACTTCTTGTATGTATTTTATCATTACTTCCATGTACATTTTATTGACTCACCTCCCATTTTATATTTTGACTAAAATGCTCCATTATTTAAACCTGCATCCTGTGTTTCCTTACAATGCAAAAAGCCCTTTTCAATCCAGTTCTGAACTCTCTGAGGTTTTACAGTTTCACAACCTCACCTCCTATGAGAGACAGGGACACAATAAATTTTTTTCCTATCTTTTATATTGCACAGAATTCCCCACTGAAAGGCTCTTCCTTCTTCTCCCCAACTCACTGGGAACCTAGCTATGGTACTGTGTATGTTCCTTTACCTAAATATTTTTCTCAGTGGGCAGTTTGGCTTAGCAGGGATCTTGCCTATATGTTTGTCTAAAATAAAAAACCTTATCCAAAACAATAATAATTTTTTTCAGTAGCTACTGAAACTATTTGTGTAATACCAGGATTTTGAGCTAGCAGAGTACAAGTTGTTACACTGAATAAACTCATCTCAAAGAGGAGGAACATTGTGAAAAGCACCGAGAAATCGACACCAGCTATTTCATTTAACAATGTTCTATATTTAGTAAAGGAAAAAGAAGATTTGATCCTAAGCAATCTGAAGTTACACAGTGTATTGGTTTATATTTTACTATCGTATTGATCTTGCTGTAGATGATAGTTAAGTAATTTCTTTTTCCTCTGCTGCTTCACTGGGTTTCCTAAGAGCTTTGTGCTGCTTTGTGCTGCAGTGTGAAACCCTGATGTGTCACCCGTATAACTCCTCAGGCCCTTCCACATTTATAAATACCCACTTTCTCAGTAATCTAAAGCTAAATGTGAGGCTGTGGCTCAGAGCGAGCAGCAAGTGACTTCACAGAGACATTACCCAGCCTTGCCCTGCCTCTGCCAGATAGCCTTTATGGAAACCTAACCTTCTTGTTGGCATCTTCAACTCAGATTGATTAAAAGCAAAACAGGGTCTCAGCTTATGGAGCTGAGGGCAGTGCTTTGGCACAAACACTCTTTAGGAAGTGGGCCTCCCAGCTGCAGCATTCTCCTTGTGCAAGCTCCTGTTACTGTGCAATGACCAACAAATACCAACTTTGTAATACACTTAAACACTGGTGGGGACATCCTGTGTCTGCTCCACTGTCTTTGAGAGAAAATACCAACTGGCAGTTAGTGCTCAGAAAGAAAAATATCCTGAAATCCTCAGTGGAGTAGGGAATTTGCCATTTATGTACAGCAGTAGCTCAGATACTAGCTTCAGTTGTTTTTATATTAAATAAACACAACTGTAATTTTATAATTGAAAGCCAGAAGAACTTGTATGTAGAACAGAGTTTCTAAAAAAATGGGCAAAGCCAAACCAGCAGGTGTGTTATACTAAATGAAGTTTTTTTGGCATGTCTGTGAAATTTTGCAAATGTTCCAGAAAGTCTGGTCTGTGTTTCAAAAAGTAACAAAACTAGTCAAACTGCATGTGTAGGGGTTTCTCTACAAACAGTTCTGTAACACCCTTTTTTTTTTTTTAAATAATCTAAGGTTACTGCTGTTTAGTTCCCCACAGCAGCATTGCTCAAGGGTGAGATCCACAGCACTGTCTGGAAGATGGTTCTGGGATACTTGTTGGAGAGAAGCATTTGCTTTTTCTGGGGGAGTGGATATTAAAAGAGCAAAGTGGCTATGGTAACTTATTAGAAATAGAAATAATAAGGAGCAAGTATCCATGATGACAAGTATCCATTAATGACATATTCCTGTGGCATGTCACGTTATTAGGATGAAAAGGCAGCTATAAAAACTGCACCAGTGTCTCCTGCTGGTGCATACATATATTGCAAATGGTTTTTTCAGATAAGAACTGGGAAGGGGACAGCTGAGGCTCTTCCTGTGGGAAAGGGAGAGACAGGTTTTTCTCACTTTAGTGTAACATACAGCTGAGCACACAGAACTGAGTCATCTCCATGCAGAGATGACATTAGGCATGCATTTTAAGGTGAGGATTTGTGTCCAGAAATACAGCCATTTTGGGCTTGTGAGCTAGCAAAGAAATTGTTTCAGAGATGTGGAGAAGCCAAGCAAAATGCAAATCAACGTGTTTGTGTTTTACAGATACCCTCTGGAGCATCCTCCAGGCCCATCAGTCCCTCATCTCCAGCCACTCTGGCAGGCCCCAGCTCACGAGGCAGCACCTTCCTTCCCGTTGACTTCACCATCCCTGCCAGTCCCCTCGGCTGCCTGGACACCTCAGCAGCCAGGCACAGGATTGCTGTAAACCCCCGGAAACAGAAAGGCTTTACCAACAAGAATCAGCAAACCTCCCATGTAAGTGTTTCCTGGAAAAGAATCACCGTGCAGAAGGAAATGGATGTGAATTTTTAATTGCTATTTTAAATATTTTTTTCCATTTTTTGTCTTTCCTATTGACATTCCTTTACATTCTTTTGTTCTTTTGTTGGAAGAAGGGAAACCACCTGTTTTCCACTAACCAACCCAACAAAGAATAGTCAGAAAACTTCAGTGTTGTGGGAGCTGAAGAAAAGTGCAAATTTAGTTTTTCATTATTTAGTCAAAAAAATTGGGGGTCACACTTCATTTGTAAAAACATTCCTCTTGTTTGGAAGACAGTTTTCAGTTTTGGAGAAGCCTAAGTCTGTTTCTGGAATCTCTGCTGGATATTCTGTGTGCTGCAGGTGGTACAACTACAGTGCTGAAGGAGAAAAGCTAATTGTATCTCAATCAGAGATAGCAAAAGTGATGATAATGTCTCTGGCTTGGTCTGTGCCACTGGGTACCTTGGGTGATGTCTTAAAAATGTACTTGTTCACTCAGAGTAGGTCAATCCCAGAATGTTTCAGATTTAAGAGAGATCAATGGGCTGCCTTTGACATTTTAAGCATTAATGAGTTCTAGTTTCTTAATTGGAACAGTGTATCACCCACAGTCTTGGTAAAAGGATGGGGGGCATGTGTCTATGTTTTGAGTATCCATAAACATGCATGTGCATAAAATACAGTTTTTGTGCATTATTCTTTAATTAAGACATCTTACTGCTCCTCATTAGGTGGAACAGCTGGAAAATGAAGCAAGTCTTCCTGCAGCCCCAGAAAAGAAAGGAAATTCAACAGAATTACTTGAGAGTGACCAGCATAAAAGTGATTGGGGAGGTACTGCAGTTTTACATATTGCTACTTTGGGTGCTTGAACTCTTCTACATAAGGCTGACAGGACCTATTTGAATTGTAAGTTCTTTCAAACTAGGCATCTTTTGGTTTTATAAAACCAATCCTGGCTGCTAAAGTGTTATGATGGGAGAAATTGTGTATGCCACTCATCATGGTGGTGCTGAAATGGTGAGCTTTGAGGGCAGCATTAAAAAAATACATGAGGTGAAAGTACCATGCTCAGAAGTACTTGTGCTACACAGTTGTCTAGATCTCAGTGACTGGAGATCCGAGTTCCCTGAAACTCAGAAAAACCCTGACATCAGCATTATGTCTGTTATGTGTGTAAGGTGACTTTAATTGCCTTGTGTTTACTAGATCTTCCTTTGCCACCTCCCCCCTTATAATGTGAATAACAGCCAATTACCAGTGGTAACACATTTGCAATTGTAAACTGTAAAAACAAATTATATTTCTCCAAAACGGCACTGAAGACTTTTATTTTTAGCATTGCATTACATATCCACTGGCTGGTGGTAGTGCTTTAGTGTAGTGGGAATGTTGGCACTTTGTTGTCAGGGCAGCCTCAGGGCCTGATTCTGTCACACATCAGAGTTACTGTGTGTGAAGCCACATCTGAGCTCAAACCAGAACAGCTATCCAAATGTTCAGCAACCCTGCTGGACCTGCAGGAGGCAGAGCTACCTGATGCTGAGATGTTCTGCTTAAATACAGAAAATCCTCCAGATCATTCTAGACAGCCTTTCTAGGCATACACATGAAGAAATGTGTAGGGAAATCTGGCTAGAGGTCATACAAATAGGGCTTTGCACAGAAAAGAAATAAACAGCAACTGCTGAAGCAGACAGTAACTTTGTCATTCCCGGGATTAGACTTTATTAGTCTTTTCTTGGACAGCCTATTTCTAAATATGCTTTTAAGAGCCTTATTTATCAAACCATGGTGGCCAGATGTGGGGAATTACTGATAAATGACTGCACTATCTGGAATGAATTACTGATACAGATGGTGCTTGAATGATAACCTTTAAGTGCACACTGTTCTCTGTTTAATACAGGATTATCAGCCCAGGTGGGACATTGTGCAAAGGGAGGCAGTTCTAAGGAGACACCAGGTGTAAAAAGTCCCACTGATGCTGCCCGTGACTCTTATGATTCCACACTTGTGATGGAAGACCCTTGTGCTTTGCTGCAAAGGGATGCAGGCTTTCCAGACATGGACCACCAGTGTAAAGCAGCTGCACCCCTTCTGAGACCTGAGCCTTCTCCAGTGAACCTGGAGGAACAACACAGTGCAAAAGTGTCATACTGTTCAGATGAGTCTGCTGATGGATTGAGATTGCATCAGCAAAATTCCAATACTGAAGTATCTGCACTTCCAAAACAAATTGAAGGAAAAACTGTTCCATTTCCAGATGTATTACCAGCTGACTTGTTTTGCATTGGTGTGGAAAAAGAGGGCATGGATACATTAGCAGATGTTGCACAAAGGTCCTCAGTAAATTCTGTGGACCCAAACATCAAAGACCAGGAAAAGGGGGATCTGCTGTTTATCGGCAGAGTAGAGGCCTGCTTGGGTACCCTTGAGAATCATTCCAACCACACTGTCTCAGATACTGCACCAAGCACTTCACAGGTTGTGGTAGCCAATTCAGAGTCATCTTCTGACATCAAGACAGTGACTGTTTTGAAGCCTGAAAACAGTTCAGTAACAACAAATGACGAAGCTTGTGAAATAATGGAATTTCAGTCATCTAAGGGCAGTGCAGAAAAAAAAGTAGAGACTGCTGCATCAGTCTGGGAAGCAGGTTGCATGCTACCTCCAAGTAAATCGGAAGCATGTTTTAAAGCAGAAACTGTTTCTGTTTCAAAGGGTAACCAAGGCAGTCAACAGGCCAACACATCATACATCTCTGAAAAACTTTCTCTTGGATGTCTTGCCTCTTCAAGTTTGTCTGGCTTGAAGAGTAATATCTCTTCTGATGATGCCAGTAGAGAATACCAGATAAGCAGTGCAGCTTCTCACAGAAAAACAGTGGGAGACAGTCGGTCTTCAGATGAAAATGTAAAAAGTCCACTGAAGACTGCTTCTGCTAAACCAGTCAGATTTACCATTGCACCAGCATGGCAAAGATCTCTCTCAGGTGGTTCAAATTCAAAGGAAGATTCCTATTCCAGAAGTTCCCCAACATCTCCTATAAGACCAGAGTGGTTCGAAGGAATGACGAAAGAACTCACACATTTTGATGCAGTCATCCAGGAATCAGCAAAAGCCAACTCAGATAGATTTGGTCGAGATTGTAAGGACAGTGATTTGCATTTGAATTCTTCTATGGAGTGGGCTGACCATGAAGTACAAAATGTTGAAAACCTATTTGGGGTCAAACTAAGGAGAACATCTTCTTTACTAAAATACCAGAATGAAAGGCGTGCTGAGTCTCCAAAGCTGATCCCCTCAGCTGTTCCCACCGCATCTTCTGCTTCAGTCAAGGAGGATCAGAAATCAGTGGACAATGGGAAGCCAACTCCAGGCCTTCCTGTCAGCACAAAATCATTTGTTAAAAAACCAGATCTCCTAGAAGACAAAAATCCTCCCAAGACAAGAGCAGAAGAAGTGACAAAGAAGCAAAATGGTCATAAACCTTCAGGTATTTATGCTGTATTTTTATCCAAACATTCTAGGAAAACAGTGGTTATATAAAAACTTTGGCAGAGTGGAAAGCAAAAGATAAAAATCCTCTTGATGAGGACCAAATTCAGCCTTGAGTTCATCAGCACCACAATTTAATTGGCTTGATGATTTGGCCAGTCAAGAGAGTTCTTGGCTTATCGTAATGAGGGGCGTGTTCCAGCAAGAATAACAACAGAGTAAATAGCTTAAGGGCCTTTGAAACATTTCTGGTATGACCTACTTGTGTGTATGGTTGCATTAACACAGCTTTTTAAAACTTGCTGCTGTTTTGTAGGTAATTTTCCAGACTGCAGCATCTTAAACCTTAACTAGGAGTTGCATTAGGTGTGATTATTTTTTTTTCTACAATAACTTCATTTAAAATATTTAAAAAGTGAAAAGGCAGACTGTATTTTACTGCCTACATGAAAAAATAATGGTTATCATACTCATTTAATCTGCAGTGTAAGGATGTTGTTTCCAAGGCAAAATCCGGTTCACAATGATCTCAGTGGGAATGCTGCCATTGACTTAAATGAAGGCAGAGTCAGGTCAGAAAGTCCAGAACAAACAGAAAAACTGTTATTGCCAAGGACAAAATCATCAGGGAAGGTAATTTTATGTCCTCAGCATTCAAAGGGTATTACAGATGCTAAAGGTTTTAAAACACAAACCAGTAGCTTTAGACTGACTTGACCTAAATCCCTTCTTCAAAACCTCTTCTTTTATAGAAAAAGTCTCTTCTCCACAATTGGAAACTGCTTCCTCTGAACCAGCTTGGGTCTTCATGGCAAAACTAAAACAAAAGGGTTTTCAGGACCACCCTCTTGCCAAAGAACATAAAGCTGAAGACAAAGCTTTGACCAAAGTGGATCAAGAGGAGGTAGAGTACCAAGTAATGTTGCATGGGTGTAAATCCTGCACTGGGTTGCCTGGGTACTTCTGCAAACTGTTCAGTACCATCCTCATGGGAGGCATGTTGTGAGCACTACTCACAGGCAGATTTTCAGGACTGGCCTCTGAAGTGTATTGGGACAGACAGCTGATGCAAGTGAGCAAACACGTGTGTGACTACACCGTCACAGTGATTGATTTTGGAGCTGGATCCTCCTGTATGTTCCTTTAACTCAAACCTGAACCTTTTCAGAGCTTGCCTATTGCTCAGAATGTGTTTATGTAGCCCAAGAGCTGCTTTGAGCTGCGTGAGCTTCCTCACTGGTAGTGACCTACAGACTGCATTTTCTGCTCTGGAGACTGTGTACTGAAAGTTTGGCTTTTCCACTAACTCTGCCACAAGTTACTTCTGCAGCTTGGGCATGTTCTCCCATTCCCCATCCATAAGAGAGAGGGGATAACTTGTCTGCATGTGAAGTAGCTCTGTATTTGCAGCAGCTGTCTCCCTTCTTGCCTTCTCCCTGCCTCCCACAGCATGTCCACAGCCATTCCTGTCTGGCTTTTGCTACATTTCCACAGTCAGGTTTAGAAATGTTGCCAGGGCAAGCTTTTTGAGTGCCAGTGGCTAGCAGGTTTCTTAGTTGCATTCTTTTCTTCTATCCTCCTTTTGTAGCCAGGGATCTGTGCTAGTGAGAACATACTGAAGAAAAATAAACCTTCCAGCTTGAGCACTCAGGACAAGAAAATGCAAACGAAGACCAGTATGTCTTCTGCAGCAGGTATTCTCTCTCTTTACATCTTCACACAGTGGCTACAGTTTACCTCAGTAAGTGGTGTGGGTGCAAGTAATGGGGGGAGACTGCTACCTTTGTGATAAGCAGCACACTTTATACAAGTCCTGTTCAGACTATAGTCTGTGTATAAGTCAAGGTATTGGTGTGCTCACTCATCAGAGAAGAAAGTGAGAAACTTTTATCTCCACTGCCAGTTCCTGGAATGGCATATAAACAATATGGTGATTTATTGCTAGCAAAGGTCAGTACCAAAGAATAGCAGTTGAAGTTGGAAAGTGTCCAGAAGAGAGCAGCAAAACAGATCAGGTCTTCTAGACCTCCAGTCAGCCAGGAAATACTGATGAGAGTGGAGATGTTTAGTCTAGAGAAGACTTAATTTGCTGCAGAGGACAAGACTAGTCTTCATGCCCTGTATGAGCTTAAAATGCACCAGGGGAGGTTTAGCTTAGATATTAGGAAATACAGTAAGAGTGGTGGAGTGCAGAATAGCATATGTTGCTTATGGAGTGTGCAGTTTCCATTGCTGGATGTATTTA
Organism: Hemiprocne comata; assembly: GCA_020745705.1. Lineage (NCBI taxonomy): Eukaryota > Metazoa > Chordata > Aves > Apodiformes > Apodidae > Hemiprocne > Hemiprocne comata. The sequence goes on along the minus strand of CM036597.1, from coordinate 9,261,696 downwards.
ATAGATAAGCATGTATTAAGAATAATTTAGGTGAACCCAGGAGCTCGATGGCCTCTCTCCTTTCCTGCTAGCTGTGACTCTCTATAAGCTGCAGGGGAAGAGTGTGACTCAGACATCATGACTCACATTCCTCTTCCAGGGCTACTGCTGGGCTGCAGCTTATCCCTCCCTGCTTACACAGTGTGGTGCCAAACCTAGAGACATGCTCCAGCTACGTATAGATAAGCTAGTTCTTCATCTGTGAAAGCGTATTGTGCTAGCTGAAAGCTATTCATTTCAGATACTGCCTGAGGAGGTAAGAAATGCCCCACAGTGTCAGAGCAGTGGCCTTTCCATTCCAGGTTCCTGTTGCTGACGCTGTCATGAAGAGATGCTCTCTAGAGAGAGTGGCCACTTTAAAACCCACCAGCATCTAGAATTGTTGTATTAGAAATATATGGGGTACCTCTGTGCCTGCTCCCTGTTAGTAGTTGTTTAGAGAGCTGTTATCCATTTTTGAATCTGCAGGTGCTACAAAATAACATTTCTCCCTTACTACAGGTACTGACCAGCTGAGGATGTGCACCAGCACAGAGGCTCTGGTATCAGTTGCCAGCCTAACTGTGGCTGTGTGGATCAAATACAAGAGTTTTTGAAAAGGAATCTGTTACAGACCAGCTTCCTCTTATGGTTTTAGGTACAAAGTGAGAGATAAACGTAAACAGGCCAAGATTTTTGCTCAGATTAGATGGCCTTCTGTTGAAAGGTTGGCACAAACAGACTGAATTTCTGTTGGAAGCCTGGCAGTCTTCAGGCAAAATTCAGAACTCCACAAAGTACTCTGCTACTTGTTTACTAGAACTTAGACCACTTGTGGCCCTTGCAGCAGAATTACAAGTTTTTCTGCATCACCTTTTCCCAAAATTGACCTAGTTTCCTGACATCCAATGACTGTTTCCTGCTCTCCAGAGGAGAGGCATAATCTATTCTTCCACTCCTTGAATATCATAAAGAGCTCCGACCAGTGCTGATGTCTAAGGAAAACACTACTGCTCAGAAAACTGGGCCCTATTGTTTAAGAAATGTTCAGCACTGTTCAGCACAGGAATAGGAAGTTGGGAATCCCAAATGTAAACTTTCCTCTTCTCTGATTTGGTTCCCATTATCACAGACAGCAACTTGGCTAATTTGGTGCTGGTGGTGGAAAGGATGTGGATTTAACCTCCAGAGGAGTTATTGGTTTGGATCATGCTTTTCTGGCTTGTGTTAACTGTTAGCAGTTTTCTTGATGGATGGTTGAGGTTTTCTGTGCAATGCAAACATCCTGCACACAACAGCAAGAGCCAGAACAGCTCAAGGTCAGCTAAACTTGGAAGAGAATTCCAAGAAATCAGACCCTTACTTTACTGTGACTGTGTTGTTACTGCTGCGTGGCAGTCCATGTCATAACCAAGGAGATGTCACTTAGCTTGCCTTCCACTTCACCCTGAGCATGGTGAGGTTTGTCCCAAAGTCTGTCTTCCCTCAAATAGACATGAGACACTGTATTGTTTTGGGTTTTTTTACCGTGTGCTGTTGAGAGCATGCAGAGGGCCTTCAGCTCACTTTTGTTTATTACAAAGAAGGAAGTCTCTCAAAATGTGAAAACTCACTTCCAAAATCAAAATTTCAGTAACACTTAAATTTCTACATCACCTTAGATACTTCTGAAAAATTTGCTGGGTATGTAGAGCTGCAGCCTGTTTTTAGTGGACAGTATACTTCCTCCAGTACTTGTAAGTACAGCTCACCTCCTGCAAGAATTATTGAGCCAGGATTTTTAAAAGACCAGGGACCTCCTGAGTGGATTAGGGAACTTCTTTGGCTTTGCTCATTAGTGTGACTAATGGAGCTGATGGACATTTTCTATTGATTTCAGTGCAAGCAAGATCAAGCTTCTTGTATTTGACATTGCTTAAGTCCCCATGTGGCAGCTGTTCTTGTGCTGGAGCACAGCATCCTCATGCCTGCCACATGCCATGCACAGATTAATCAAATAGGAGAAAAAATCTGAATTTTCTCAGTTTGACTTACACACACAAATGAAGTACTGCCTGGGTTGAAATGGATGGAGCGAGCACAATGTTGAAAGATTTGTGAACCATAATCTCGAGAAATGAGAGCTGCATCTGCCCAGAGCTGCATTCTCTGAAGCCCCATTCCAGGCTGTCTGTCTGAAGACTTTAATCTTGAAAATTTTCAAACAAGGTGGATGGTGGAGGCCTTCTCTAAATAGTTACTCAAAGCCATACAAGGAGTGTTATCTGTATTCCTCCATCCTTTGTGAGGGTGACAGGCTTGTGTTAGGCTGCATGAACACCTAGCCCCACCAGAATCCCACCTTCTTGGCTTACAAGTCCAAAAACACAAAACACTGGTTTGATCCCTATTCAGTATTAAATAGTATTGCTGCAGCAATATTTGTGCTGGCAGTGAAGGCAGAAAAAAATCTTTAAGACTTCTCAGTGTTGAAAAACATGTATCAGTTACTTTTAACCCCACAACAAGCCTGGGGTGATCTCTGCCCTGCGGATATTTTGTTTCCCTTTTCCTGCATATTCAGGAGTTTTATTCCTAGATTTTCTTGCACTCTCAGAGCAGAATAAGCCTGTGGAACTCCTTGCTGTACACTGTCATGGAAACTAAGAGTTGGAAATGATTAAGAAATTAATTAAGAATACGAATTATAAAAATACCCAGGGCTATAGTCTCCACATGCTTGAAGAATTTGGAAGAGCTTCACTTATCAGGGCTCAGACACTTGCTGTTGGAACTGAGGAGAAGATTCTTTCATGGGCAGATTATTCACTACCAGCTTAGTATCAGTTTTTCCATTGCAATAGCTAGTCCTCAACATTGTTGTAGCTGGACCAGACAGTGCTAGCAATACCCAGTTTAACAATTCTTCTGACTTATTTTTGAGTCTCAAACATTCTGGGCTGTAAAACAATTGCTTTAGAGAGAAGGAAATATTATTGGCAGAAATCGAGTTTTTAACTCTCTAGCCTTCCAATGAGTGATGGATATCTTCTTGTTGGCAGGCAAAGTTGGACCTATTGCTCAGGAAGCATCTGTGATTCCTGCTGCTGAAAAGGAAGCAAGACACTCCTCTAACCTGCCAATGACACCATGCAGCCCTGCTGAACCACCGTGGCTGTCCCTGGCCAAGAAGAAAGCCAAAGCATGGAGTGAAATGCCCCAGATTGTACAATAGCAAATGACATGAGCATCCCTCTTTGTATTGCCAATAGCTGCGTTAACTCCATTTGGTTACTTCTTTACTGTGACGATTTTTTTTTGAGAAATAAGAGCCTTAAGACTTTTGAGCAGACTGTTGTATGTAAATACACAGTGAAGAAATGCCACTGCAGGCTTAATTTTTGACGTGTTAGGACACTGAGCATTTCCTACTACCAAATACTAGGAAAACTTGACCGATCTGTTAAATCCTTACACATTTGGCAGTGATGTTCTAAGAAGACATGCTTGAGGCTTTTGAAACATTTCCCTTACAAAATAAGTTTTTAAAGTTTCCAATGACCATACAGTATTTTGTGCAATGTGGCTTTGGCTAAGAAATTAGTGTATGCTATAAAATAGATATAATGCTGAATGCTGACACATCATGACTCATGGACATTGATGTCATCACACTTCTTTCTCTAATGCTTTGGGATGAACAGTCTGACTTTGCCTCTGATTGTTAATGGATCTATTTTGTGATAGTTACATGATCTAAACAGCAGTGTGAGTTGGAGTAGTTCTGATTTTTGGGTGGTTTGAAGTCACAACACTGTGGGTCTTCTGCTTTGCTCCTTGATGCCTGCTGAAACAGCCCAGAGCCACATACCTTCTGTTCTCTCCCATGCATTGAAAACCACCACACTCTTGCATATACTCTACTTCTGGTTACACCTTTAGAAGTTGGGCATTCTACCAAAAAAAGAAAAGTACTTTCTTTAATTATGGCGAATAGTGATTTATTTTTTGTGAGATTCCTCAGCCAATTGTCTCTCTTAAAAAGTGTGTTGGGATGGGAACTATTTGCTGCCCAGAAGATGGCATCTTGTTTTCAACAAATTCCACTCCATGTTCATGTGGATTTGTATTTCATCAGGTGTACTTAATATTAATGATAAAAGGGGCATCTGCTTTCCTCCTTGCCTCATTAGTCTTTATCCAGTAACTCAACATCAGTCTAAGAATGTACAGCTGGGAAGGGATTATTCTCTCAGGGCCCGGCCTTGCAGTCACTTAAATTGACAGCAGTTTTGCTGTTGACTTTGAAGGAAAAAGATATTTGAAAAAGAAGCTTTGTAAAATGATGCTGGTGGCTTAAGTGACAGTGGCACTTACCAGTTGTTTTCAGTTTTTGCAGCATTGCACGTTTATGTGGTTTTTGTTTACAGGCTTTGGGCTGACTTGGCTGATGGGCAGCTGGTAGGTATTTTTAAGGCAAATATTATCTATTGATAGGATTAACTGCAAAACAAAAAATTTGGTTTCAGATCAGCTCAAGAAAGACAGTCTTGGCCTGAATTTAATATGTAGCTCTTGCGATTTGAAAACAGTATTAATTAGGAGCTAGGCTGTGATTATTATTATTTTTTTTAATCTAGGTGAAAGCTTACTTACCCAAGTAGGCTCACTGAAGCTATAGATACTGTTTATTTTGTACTAACACCAGAAAGTGTAAGAGTTTTACAATGGCTTGGTAATCCATGCCTATTTTACTACTTGCTTTTCTCTATTTTAGAAAGCATATCTTCTCTTACAAAGAACTGAAACGTTTGTATTTCTCTGAAACTTTGGAGTGTAATGTAAATGACCATACTTGGCTTTGATACCTGAAGTTTTGTAAAGCTGCCGTCCCAACATGGGCTCACTGACCCTGTGTAAAACATACATTTCTATATTCAGCAAATTCTCTTCTCTTTTTATTAGTGTGGGTTGTGATCCTTCACCCGAAGTATTGCAAATGATGCTATAATCTCTCTTCCTCTGTGCTTGCTTTTCATCTTAGTATTGTTTCTGTCTTTTATGTTTGGTATGTATATATGTTGTCGTGATCCTTGTCTTGAAGGAACCCTTTCTGTATTCCATACCTGTGTTTGTTTTATGATTAAATGCTGTTGCCAGTGATGATGATACGGTTCCTGGGAAGAGTGATAGGTGACCCTCATTCATTAAGGGAAAAATAAAAAGAGGTCTTTGGTCAATACAGATTCTATATACGGATATACTACATAGGTCTTGTTTTGGATGATTTTTTGTGGCCTAGGACTCATCAACACAGCTGATCAGACTAAAGAACTTCTCTAAATGTAGCTATTGAAAAGTTTAAAACCTCACCAGAGAGCTGATGGCTCTCCTTTCCTTCGGGAGTTACTACTCCTGCAGTGCAGGGTTGCCTTGAAGGCTGAGCATTTGTGGTTGCACGAAGCCTTGTAAATACTTGTTTGAATGTGTTTTGGTATTTCTGGCCAGTGGCTGTAAGACGTTTTGGAGTGCTTAAAAAAGAAGAAAAACACATGAGAATCATGTTGTTACCGTTTTTTTGTTAGCTCACCAAATGCAGAGAAAGAGGCTGTGTTTAGGAAGGAAACTTTATTTATTCCAGGCTTGTGCAAAGCTGGGTGCTGGGTGGTTTCCCACAAATCGAGCACACCAAATGAGATTTTCCACTCTCTGTACATACACCAACCTGTAAAGTCAGGAAGCTTCCAAGTCCATCCACTTTACAATGATTGATTAGCAATTTACATACAGATACCGGGGAGGGGTCTTCACCTGGGCAGGGGTCTTTTTGACTTGGGGGTGTGGTTTTTAGTATTGTAATGACATTATAATGAGCTAAGTTCACCTAAAGGACACAATATCACAAGTTCTGTACCTTCAGCTGCCCAAGACTGGTTCAGTAGTCAAATCTGTCCTCGGTTTTAGTTCTTTTTACAACATACTGCATTCCCTAGGTCCAATTATATGTATAGACCTTGAGTCTTCTTGCCAAGCTAGTGTTGTACATGAAACACCCTCAAAACATCTTGATTTACTGCCTCTTCAAGGCCTAGTTATTCCAGGATGTCCTCGCTCAGTGCTAACTGTGATACTAGTTGTGTGCCTTTCTGATTACAACGTTAACTTGTATATATACAGAGCACATCTTTCACAAAATAATAAGCTCATTCTATATTTGAGTTGCTTTTCAACAATGTGATGTTACATTTGAAATTTACTTGCCTTCTGGTTTTCTGAAATTAATGTTTTCAAGTTTCTCTCTGCAACTAAGAGAACAAAAAGCATGTAGAGAAAAAAATCAAAACTGAGTCTCATGTAATCACAAGAGTTTACAAGATGGGTTTTTAAGACAAACATTGAAATATCAGTTATATATTGATGCATTTATAGAAGTTGATAGCTCCATTAGCGTGGCTTTGATGTCCTGTCATCCTAGTGTAGTTTTTAGTTGTTCAATCCGTGCTAATTACTAGTATACAAAGCACATTTTGGATGAACATTTCTAGACACAGTCACTGTTTTTGAAAATAAGCTGTCTTGAAATGCAGAGTTCATTGCAGAATGCCATTGTGAGGTTCTATGGCTCAGGGTCTTGGTAGAGGATCTAGAAAGCTGTCCCTGCAATTCCCTGTCCAGCGACCGTGGTTTCAGCCGATTCTGGTGGTGCTGTGTGACAGCAGAGGGTGCTGGTGCTCCCCGAGGAGCGCAGGAGGGTTCTCGGTGTTACAGAAAGCAGAGTTCAGAATGCATTTCTGTGCGCCCTGTTACACTAAGGAGACAGGAGACTGGAGGCTTTTAATACTGCAGAGAACTGTGCATTATTCCATTAATGAAGAGAGGTCTGAAAAAGAGGTGTATTTCTGTTTGTGGTTCGATGGAGTGTTTGGAGCTATAAAGCATGGAAAAAATACTTTCCCTTGTTACAAGAAGCCCCTGAGAATTGGTGATGATGATGGGAGAAGGTAGGTTAGGCGGTGAATTCAGTCCTGCAGTGGGACCATGTGGGAAGATACGTGAATGTGTCCAAAAAGAAAATTGCAGTTTGGCATTTTAACTCTGCTGCTTGGAACAACTGCTTCCTGGCTAAAGGCTGAGCTTCGGCCCAGCCAGATGCAGAATCTGGTGATTTTACAGAAGAGCTTAGAGACACAAACAGGGTGTGCACCTAGCTGTAGATTACAGAGATTCTGTTTTGCTGTAACAGTGAACTGTAAAGACTTGGGCTAGAAGAGGATCTCTTATGTTACCATCCAGCTGGGAATCTATTTGTAATTAAGTTGGTTTGTGGACAAGAGGCAGTGAGCCAGTTTAAGCGAAAGAAAAAGACTCCAGAATTTCCAAAGCTATGCACTTCCACTCTAGCACAACTCTGACAACACTTTTATTACAGGAAACTTGTGCACACATCTCCTTAAATAGATCCAAAGAATAAAATCTAAAATTCAGATATAATTGAGGAGCCAAGACTCACTTCAATTACCATAATTGGAAGTAAAGTCTTAGAATAGTGAGAAAAGACTAACCATAATGAAAACACTAAACACTAGTCCTTTTCATGTTAGAAAGTTTGGAGGGAGAGGGAGGGCCCCCCTAACCAGTATTACATTATGTCTTTTTAAGTGCTGTAGTCTAAAATATTAAATGCAATTTGTTTTGAAGTATTACAGTAGCAGTTGTCAGCTTAGAAAAGCTGTATTTCCTGAGTTTGTGCCATCTGCTCTGTTAAGTGCTTTAGAGATCAATACCGGAAAGATCTTACATGAGCCTATGAAGATACTTTGTCCTTTAGAGCTGCTACTGAAAGGTGATACATCTGAAGGATACTGGTAATGAGAGATGTGATTAGCAGGCTAATAAATAAGGCAAACATCTCTCTTTGTCTTTTCCTCTAGTGTGTGTTAGCCTATCTATGTTTTTATTAGAGATTTATCCGGGTTATAAGATTTGACAAACTTGTCTCATCAACCATCACCAAAATATTAGTAATGATGATGTAGAACCTCTCATATTTGGGGAATCTGAGCATCTGTTTAGAATTGTGATCTAGATTTCTTGCTTGCTGTAGTTGTTGCATCCTGTCTCTCATATGTTGTAAGGAAGTGTTGCACCCAAAGCGTCAGTATTTGTTACAGGCTGTTGTTACAGTCTGGGTTAGTCCTTGGTGCGGAGATTGACTGAAACCTCTGGATTTCATGGAAGATGTTTTTCACATGTCTTCTGTGGAAGTAGGCAGGTGACATAAACTCTGTATTCTGAACTTGGAACACAAAACAATGCATCTGCCCAGAACAAAAAGGTTGTTCAGGTATTTCTGGGTGAAGGGGAATGACTAGGGAAGAATGACAGTTCAAGTTGAGAAACAAAAGGCTTGAAGCGGGAAGCTGCAGTTCAGATGATTCTTCCGTGTTGGGATGTGTCTAAGCCCAAGGAGAGATATTGAAGGGGGCCTTTAAGGACTCTTCATGCATCTCTTCTCTCTGCATGTGAGGAAGCAGAACTTCGTATGTTCTTGTAAATTAATAGAAATATGTCAGAGATGCCTGCTGCCATCCACACCTTTTAACTTTTTTCCTGCTCTTTTTTTTTGTTGTTGTTCGTTTTCCTTCATGCTGTCCATGCATTTCCACTTTATTTGGTCCAGGAGCCCTCATTCATTTTTCTGAACCAATCAAGCAGGTGATCACCTTGCCTGCACTGCAAATCAAAGCATGTTGTGACCTGCAGGTCAAGTCCACAGCAGTGCAGCACTTTAAATGGAAGCACTGCATGATCTGTGCATTAAAATGCAGCTTCTCAAAAGTGAGTTAAGCCAAAGTGTAGCAGCTTCTCCTGACTAAAGGGGCAGATTATTGACTGTGGAAAATGTGAGATGCTATTATTATTCTTATTGTGCTCGGAGAGATTAAAAAATAAGCTATTTTAATAGCTGTTTATTTTTTAGAGGCAGTTAAATGAAGAAGAATCTAGAGGCAGATTATCTAAACAGGATTATAAACTGTCAATTCTTAGACTGGTCTATAAACCAAGTGAGTCACTAAAAAAGAAAGAGGCATTAAAATGGCTGAGGTGTGGAATATTTAATTGATATAATTTTGTGTGATGTAGAAATGAAAAGGCAGCAAGAAGGGATTGATTGATATATATACAACCTAAATGGAAAACATTGCTTGATACCTGAAACTCTTGTTCTAGCCTTTCTTCTATCTGCCTCAGAACAGTTCTGTTAAAAAAACACAGCTTCTCCCTCTGAGCATTCTTATTTTTCATTTGTGGGATCAAAACCACTTTTTACTTAACCTGTTTTATAGTCAGCATATTTTACAGAAATCTAATGAAAAGCTGACAGTCCAAGATCACATACCTATCAATACTGGCAACACTGCCTTGTTCAAAGTCCACCCTAACCTACTTTGTTAAGCTAACACTGTGTTATATTTTCCCTATTGTACCATTCTGGCTCCAAATTACTTTTGATTTACAGGTATTATTCCAACACAAGGGGGAGAGGTTGACTGCTTTAAAATTAGAAGCTTTCCACATTGCTCAGGAATATGGTTCTGTGGCATTGAGGTAACTTGTTCCAGATTACACAATAAGTTCATCGTAGCGACTGCAGCAATGTATGGGAAAGGGTCGAAGTCCTGGGTGTGTGTTGTGTTTCCATAGAGTGTAAATCACATGGAACAGCCTTTCCTAATGATGTCATTGGCACCATTGAGAGCTAACAAAGCAGGAGATGATGTTGCTGGCTGGCTCCTAGCAAGTCTGTCATTCCTGATGTGCTAAATACCTATGTTATTGGTGACGTGGGCAAATGGAGTGAAGTGACAGTCACTGAGAAGCAGCAGAGGGGAGGATGTGCTCCAAAGGTGCAGCATTTTACCAGTTTTGCATGTGGGATGAAATAACCTCAGTGGACTTTGTGAGCTGTGGAAATACGTTTTATTTGTACAGGAGTAAATCAAGTGACTTTTCTATCAGAGCTAGATGAAAAAATTGGGTGTATCTACGTTAAAATAGAGCTGTGCTTTAAATACAAGAGGAATTTACTCTGTTTGGATCCTGAATCATACGTCTTTCAAAGAGGAGTAACATGTATCTGTTTTAGTAGAGGATTTCATTGGTAACGGGAGTTGTACCCAAAGATGCGTGACATGATCTGTACTTGCATGAAAGGAAAACAGAACAGAGCCTCATTTTACATTTTTTTTTCTTTCCATTTTGACAGGAGAATTCATTACATAAGCATTCTTAGTGTTATGATCTCTTATAAAAATAACTGTCTCCTTACTTTACATTGTTTATAAAATAAGAGCTTTGGCAGTGAGAAGTACTACATATTGTGGTCGTAGAACAATTGGGAATATTCACATTGCATGTAAAATGCTAGAAGAATCAACATCACTTTTTACTTGCTGTTTATTGAATAGCTTCAGAGCATGACTTGTTTCTGAAGCCCAAATTCTGCCAAGTACTCCAGAATGGATTGGTACAGGCTGGGGCTTGGACTGACTGTGTGTGGTCTGTTGAAAGGCCACAGTGGAAATTGCATTTGGCCCCTTTTAAGAGATGTTTGAGCAAAATGGAACAAAATCTTTCAGGAAAGTGCATTATTTTTTTGATAGCCAATCATGTCATGCAAGTTCAAGCAATATAACTTGGGGGTTAAAATGGCACAGGCTGTTGTGAGAAAACCTGATGTTGCAATCTCAAGTCCAACCACCCTTGGATGGGGGGAAAGTTGGATGTTGCCACTTGCTCCTGGGAAGTCTGGTAACCAGGTTGGTGTTGCTCTGGGGTTGTGATCAGTCTAAGGCCTCGAGGAGATGTATTTGGCTGAGACTTGCTGGGTGTGGAGGTCTTCACTTATTCCTAGGTGATGAACCCCCAGATGCTGTTATCTGAAGGACTGGATGCCATCGGTCAGAAGTTCCAAGCAAATGCATCTTCCCTAAAACCAAGTTTGATAAGTTACTTCTGAGAGTCTTCTAAATCCAAATAAAGTGTAGCTGCTCCATGCAGCCCTGCTCTGCAGTACATTTTGCTCTACTTTGACAGAAGCTCCATACTGCGACACAGCAAGAGATGTTTGTGCAGCTTCTGCTTAGGGACTGTCATGAGTAAGCTGCTGCCAGTCATTGTCTGAATGTGATCTCTGGTGTCTTTCATAGTATGTTTAATTAATTTAGTTCAGTGGGTTTCCTACAGCACAGGTGGCTTTAGGACTGCATGCCACTGGTTTGGCCCAATACATTCAGTTCAGATGTAGTGACAGTCTCATTGGCAGCTTCACCAAAGTCGCTGGTATAGGCTGGAATTGGGTGGGAATATAATTTGTTAATGCTGGTTTATATCTTAGAATCATAGGATGATTTGGTTGGGAAAAGACTTAAAGATCATCTAGTTCCAACCTCCCTGCATGGGCAGGGACATCTCCCACTAGACCAGGTTGCTCCAAGTCCCATCCAACCTGGCCTTGAACACTTCCAGGTAGGAGGCATTCACAGCTTTTCTGGGCAACCCGGGCCAGTATCTCACTACCCTCACAGTAAAAAATGTCTTCCTAATGTCTAATCTAGATCTACCCTTTTTCAGTTTGAAACTGTTACCCTTCATCCTATCACTACACCTTTGTAAAAAGTCACTCTATCTTATTCCATCCTTTTTCTTATGGATTTCTCCTCTGAAGGCAGTGGCTCAAAAGTGAGATGATAGAGATGTACTGCCATGACCAATTAAATTTGAGAGTATGCCACTCCTTCAGAAAGACAATTTGTATCCCTGGAAAGCTAATGGCATATCAGAGGGAGCTGGGATGGAACAGTGGGATGCCTGGACCCCTCTGTGAAGACTTCAGGTGCACCAGAGCCTGTTCCCTTACCAGCTTCCCCTCCTCTGCCCTGGCCAGCAGTACTGAAACCTGGCTTGGGTGTGATGGGGTGGACCAAGGCATTGGCACATCCAGCCCTGCACTGGGGCTGCTGTGGGTCCAAGAATCCCAGGGTCTGTGCCAGCAGGAGGGTGGCAGCCCCCGTGCCCCCCTGGCAGGGCTGGGTGGCTCGGCTCCCTGCAGGTGCTCTGCAGGCGGCTGCCGTCTCGCTGGCGCAGAGCCCTGACATTTATTTATTCTCCCCTAGTGTTTCCCTTGCTGTGCTGATGTAACCGAGGCCATTGCATAATAACCTGGTGTTCAAAATGAATTTCTCATAGCTTTTATCATGTGAAAGAAGTTGAGCCAGCAATGCTTCCAGAGCCAGAGCTGCTGGAACATCTGATTTCTTGGCCTTGGGCAGACAGCTTGTCAGTCTTCTCACTCTGTTTAATAATGGGAATTTTAGAAGCCTTCACACACACTTTTGTATGAACTGAGCAGATAAAACCAACAATTTTCCAGACAGAACTGATTCTTTTGCTAGACCTCTGCATTTGTTTTTATTACCAGTATGGGTCTGCAACCACAGTACTGTGGCAAAGAAGTTTTATTTCAGGGAGTGACTTAAACAACAACAGACTTTATGCAATTGTCCAAAGACGTAAAATAACAAGAAGGATTTCAGTCCTAAGTGATGCTTTGGGCTTCTTTCAGATCTCAGGAACAGCTCTGTCAGTCAGGAATAAGTCTGCTAAAGCCAATGGAATTAGTTTGGTCTAAATAAGATTATAATTGAGCCTTTTTGTTTCTGCATTGCTCAAAAATAAATCTTAGTAAATAACAAGGGGTCAAGTCTCCTCCTAGCTATGTCAGAACTGTGCTGAAGGTGGGGGAAATAGCCCCAAATTCACAGTCTCTGATAGTCTACAGTGAAAAAATGGTTGAATAAATATCTGTGTTTCCTAAGTAGACCTTTCTGAACTTAACTTGTAACTAATAGCTTTTTCTTACTAAAAATAAAATTTTATTGGCTCCTTTGAGTTACTCGATGTCACTGCAGACATTTCTTTCACAAGTTGCACAAGGTGGAAGATTTCACAGGCTGACCAGAGCTAGCCCTGCTCACATTCAAAGCTGTGGGGACATCAGACTGGGGTCCCACCACGTGTCACTCATTGTACAGCATTACTGATGTAACCCAGTACCTGTTAGGTTTGAACTGACTGACATCCATCCACCTGACCATGAGAGCAAGCTCACATCTCCCTGCAAAACACAGCAGAGGCATTTCCACAGTCATTCCCCACATGTTGTTCATTTGTGCTTACATTGATGGTGGACCCAAGATAGAAAGCTGCTTTTTGAGCCAGATACAAAGGTCTCCAGAGTTCAGCAATCAAATGAATGAAGGGCTTGGTTCTGTATGTTGTGGCACTGGAATTCAGATGCACTGCTCTGGCCCAGATCTGGATGTGAATTCTCTCCAGGTTTGGGGGATATTTGGAGAGTTGTTTTTGTTTTTAAAAGCCATGGAATTTTCTAGCTCTTACAAACTGTGTTCATTTTGGACTCAGTCTGTTAAAATACAGCCTAATAGCAGAATGGCTTCTACTATCAACAGGTAATCATCAATACTTCTACAAATAGCCCAAGCCTGATGTTCTGACTTTAATTAATCTGATTATGTTTAGTAATAAATAATTGTAGTGCTCTGGATGATATTTTTTTAGGTGGTGAAGCTGCTTATCAGTTTTGCAAAACTGGCAAACTGGCATTCGGAGGGCTAGGGATCTACATTGGTTGAAGGCAGTATTAATTCCTGACTAAGAAGATAACTGACTATATTTCTGGGATCATCAAACTAATATTTTTCCTTTTTTTTTTTTTGTGTGTGCAGTGAAGCAACTGTTACTGGTTTGGAAGAAATTGATTTATGGGAAATGGTTCATCCACCACATGAAAAATAGTTTTGAGGTAGGTCTTAATTTATTTTGGCTTTCTGCAGTCTTTGAATTGATCAGTTAATGGCTGTAAGCTTAGAGCAAGAAATGATAGTTAAACTGATGAACCTGTGACCATTTATTGTAGCAGAAGTAGAGAAGTGTTTGTGTGTCTGAAGCTGGCAGGCCAATTTTGGCTAGCTAGAAAGGGCTGAAAACAGGAAGCTGGTTTCCATTCTGTTTTCTCTGAGGAGCGTGTGTGTTTTGAGTCCAAAGGAGGCAGAGTAGACACACAGCTTTTGCCTTGTTTTCAGGAGATGTCCCACTTTGCTCATACCTGATACCTTGTTAAGCTCGCCCAAGGATGTTCACTAGGACATAAATGGTCTGCAAGTTTGCCTCCTAGCACTGGCTTTCTGTAGAAGCTTGTCTAGCATCTTTTCTGCTCTTGTGAGGCATGCAGGTCCCTGCAGGACTTGTGGATGTTTAACTTCTACCAAGTTAAATGACAGTTCCACTTTCAATGCCTTTGCTCAACTATTGCTGGTGCAAGATGCCTGCACAGAACAAGCCCAACGTAAACATTTCTTAAAGGATTGAGGAAAAAAAGGTGGTCTCTGGCAATGAAATGCTGCTTTTATTTTAGGCATCTCAATGTATGAGTGAGGAAAATAATCCGATTATCACATTTGGTAGAGAAATGAACCAATGGGAAGGTGAAAATATTAATAAAAGATAGAGTTGATTTATACTCAAACTGGCCTTAAATTTGCAGGATATGCTGAAAGAACATGCTTATATAACCTCTATTTCTATTCATAAAGGTTTATGTGGGTCTATATTGAATTATGCATTTAAAATTAATCCACTGAGGCAGCCCACTGAGATGCCACTTCTCATTTAGTAACTGCATTAAAGACTTTGTGCTTCATTTAGAAGCTGTGAGAAGCTTGCTTTGTGCTGTGGAGAGGAACTGGCCTGCCAGATTCAGACTGGCTATTATAGGGGGTTTGAAACAACCATCTCTCTGTCTATGAGTTACCAGTAAAACTCTATTCTTGACTCTTGTGACCCGACTCATGCAGCTTGGCTGAACCTGACAAACCCCACCAACTTGTGTCAGATTCTTAGAAGAGGTTAATGAAGATTTTCTTCAGGGTTTGGGAACAGCTGATTCTGTCTTTGCAAATCTGAGGGGACCCACAGTGAACAGACGTACACATCAGGGTTTTATACCAGCAGCTGTAATTCGAGTTTATTAAGTGTCTTGTTTGTGTAGTTTTCCAGTTCCTCAGACATCACAAAGGGGTCAAGAGCTCTTCTAGATGTTTACACGGTTTTTGTTCTAAGAAAACTTAGCTCTTCTTATCTGTATTCTCCAAAGTACAATTTTGCTTCTAAAATGCCTGCAAAATGGTATTGTGAGGCTCTGCATTGTGTCTGAATTAAACTTCTTTAGCTTAAAAATGAAAGCACACCAGTTGTGCACATTCACACTGAGATGTAAAATACAAATTGAGGTATTTACGTGGCCTATCTCATTCATCACCAAAATTTATTTGTTTTGGGAATGAATGCCTTTATTGACTCTAGGCAAGCTAACTTGACTTCCTATTCTGCTTTGGGTTGTTGCTGTTTTTGTATTGAGATAGTGCTTTCTGGCCTTTCGGTTTTTTTAAAAATATTGCTAAATACCTAGCAAGCCTTTCAGTTTGTATTTCTCATTTTGTGAACTGGGCTCATACTGCCAAAGTATTCAGGCATCTCCTGAAAATGTAACAAGTTTGTGGATGCTGAGCCTGGAGGAGTTTGCTTTCCTACAGAAAACTGTATGAAATGAAGAGTTCTCTTCCATTTTTCCCAGCGCATCTGTCCCGCCAGTCCCTTGTGCCATCCACTCCACATTGCAGCTGGTCCAGAGCCACTTGGAAGCTCACCACCTCCTTTGTGTGTGTGTGTGTGTCCCTGCATGCTGGGTGACTGGCTGGCAGTTTCAACTTTGAAAAGAGGTGGTAGAAGTCACAAAAACATTGGTTAAAAATCAACCACCCCGTTCAAAACTTATCAGAGATGATGGACAGGCAGTATGATCTTGTGAGAGGAGCTTCTGGAGAAAACAAGGCTAAGTAGGAATAGTTGTAAGAAGAATGTTTTCTCAGTTTTGCATTCTGTCTCCATTTACAGTCAGCAAACAGAACAACTAGTTTGGTTTACTGCTTTATTTTTGCATGAAAGCGTTAATATATGTGATTTACTAGAGGGAAGACCTAAGTTGAAGAAATGGATTTTTATGTAAGTACAGAAAGTGCTTAGTCCCCTGATCATTCTTATCTGCTAAGGGATTAAATTCCATAGTCTAGATTCAGCAGCTTTAAAAATTTTGTCTCTTGCATGTATGACTGTGCTGCATTAGATGAGAGTTTCACTGCTGCAGGGTGTCGTGCAGCCAGTCCCAGAGAGGACTTTGACTACCAGGGTAGACACTTTAAATGAGATTCAGTAGGTAAGGTAAATAACATTCATATCTAATGACCATATTTTAAAATAGTCATGCCTTTACCAGATCTGTGACAAAAATAAGGCTGATGTCCTCAAAGTTATTTAAGTGTCTCTTTAATGCAATGGAGAACTGAATGTCTGAGTGTTTAGGGATCTGAAGTTAAATTAGAAAACAGTGAACATGTTGAGGAAAATATCAGTTATTAATATAGATCAGAAACACCTTTCTTTAAGTCTCACTATTTTAGGGACCCCTTACAGGTTTATTTATGTTTAAATTAAGGGTAAACAAGACCATAAAATTAAATGTTCGTTTTAATATGTGAAAAGCAACTGGTTGCATAACTGTCGAGTTATGAAACCTATATTTTTGTCCTCTGCATCCTGAACATCTGTGGCCTATATTTAATTGCAGTTTTCATCTTCAATTTGAAGAAACAATGTTTAGCCTGAAGACAAAAGTGATCTGTGTAGTGAAATCAGCTAAATAGTGTGGTTGAGTCTCACTTACTAACAGAAAAGGCATTTTTTATATGTTCTAATTTAGAAATTGCATTCATTTGGTAATTTAAATACAGTTAAGAATACTCTGGTGTTCTGAGCAATGTGAAGAATGAAAGTATGAAGACATAGGGGGATTGTAACTCCAGAGGAACAGGTGCATAAGGATAGAAATGTGGCACTGTATTGTGGTATCAATTTTTAAGCAGAAACCCATACTGATTCCAGTAGGGAGTCCTTCTGATGAAATATTGATGGCATGGTATGATATGGCCCATGGGCAGGAAATAATGAAATGTGGAAAGTAAAGCAAGCCAGTACAAGTAGGGAAAAGAATATGAAATGCAGAACCAAAGGGAATGAGCAACCTTAGAAGTAATACTCCTGAAAAATCTGGAGAGTGATGTAGAAAGAAGGTCATATGTAGAGTGGCAATGTAATATGTCTTACCACCTTTCACACAGCAGTAAAAAATGCCAGATAGCTTCAGCCCAGATCTGCAGCTGCCATCTACACTTTGCAGTTGGTCCATATAATGGACTGGATGAGATTTCTCTTTCAGTCAACCTGCATTTTTTGACTTGTAATTCAAATCCAAATGCTAATCTGCATTTTTGACTCAGAAATTTCTAAGTGGCATCTTTATCATAGAGGAAAAAGGTGGAGCTTCATGGAGAAACACAACAGTGAGGTTTGAAGGATATTAGTTACAGTCTTTTAAAATCTGGTAGTAAAAAAACTTCTGAAATGTTTGCATTGGTTTTTTGGGCTTCATTGTAGCTGTTAAATTCAATGGGCTTCCTAGCCCAGGTCTGAGTTAGTAAGATGTCTGCAAGTGTACACTGAGGAAAACAAGGCAAGTTACACAGTTTTACTTTTAAAACAAGTTCTGTTACTTGAAGTAAATCGTAGGCAGGGTTCCCAAGTATAATCTTGATGAGATACCTTGTGGTAAAACTGCTGTTTGCTCCAAATACAGTATGGTTTATTTCCACAGAGGCAAGGAATTCTAAACCTCCAGTTTCTGCCCGCACATCTCATGATGGCTGGTCTGTGGCTTAGGTTAGGCTGTTCAATAACAGAGCCTTGTTCATGGCCATGGCATTAAAGAGCCTCATCAACTAGGTATCCCAGTTAACTGAATTGAAGGTGGAAGTATTTCCATCTGCTATTAAAACATAGCTTCTACTGGTTTTCTGCCAGAGATATATTGTGTGTTTTATTTCAGGAGTTTTCTAACACACCGCCATTCATTTTTCCCACGTTGGATGCGTAGATTAAAAAAGAACACAAAGAAGGAACTTTCAAAACATATGCCAATAATACATACATGTTTGTGCAGCCAGCAGTTCCCTTATTTAAAGAGAATGCTCTAAGAAGTAAATTTCATCATTTTCTGAAATAGCAAGGATGTTTAAAGAGCATCTGTGGATTAGTCTGAGTGAATTTGTTCTGTAAATTGCTTGAAAAGAAAACAGACTCTTCCTAGGTATTGCAACAAATTGTTCCCAGCACTTCAGCTTAATACACTAAATGAAAATGCAGAGGAAGCAACACAATATTGGATGAACCTGTTTCAGAACATTGGCTCAGGCCACAAAGCAAGTAATTAACAAGCTGAATGAAGCATTTAAGCCCACGCCTTATCATTTATGTAACTAACCTTTGAGTTTTGGACGCACTGGTATGCTGCAGTGAAGCCTACACAGTGTTTCTTTTATGTGTGTGTATTGAGCAAATGGAAATGCATACCCTGCCATTTGTTTTTCACATTTTCAGCACTTATCAGAGTTCTCTGGCTGAGTGATCTTATATTGCAAAAATGTACGCCTCTTGGTCCTTTTTTCTGTTGTGCAGTATAAACCTAGATGAGACTCAGCCTTGTTTCGTGTACGTGGGGGATATATTCTACTTTTAAGGGTGCTTTTGAGCTTGTTCAAAGCATCAGTAGTAGAACTAGAAAAGAATTCATTGGATGCCACTTTTTACCAAAGAAGGGAGCAACAAAAGGCATGGCAGGGGATTCTGCAAACTCCTGGTTTATGGAGGCAGCTTTCACAAAGGGCTTTGAAAACAAAACAGGAATGCTGTGAACCAGTGAGGTCTGGAAAGACGTAGTTTCCATCCTTGTAACACATCTGTTTTTCCCATCCTGAGAAATGTTGGGCATGTCAGGAATACTGAGGCTGCTGGTGACGACATTAGCGTGCTGTAGAGCAACTGAGATTTAAGTGCAGTGTAACATCACCTTGTGCACTTGGGAAATGAGTCATTTTGCTCGTTAATTCTCCCACTTTTGTTTCTCCCTCCTTTTCTTTTCCCCATCATTTTATAATCAGACTTATTTGGAGCTCTTGTAAGACAAACACCATTTTTCCTTGGCAGGAGAGAAATAAAATAGCATACTTAACATGGTTATATAACACATGGCTACGCATGCCTAAAATGAGGTCATTTTGATTAATATATTTATCTGGTGTGCAGCTGTAACAGGAGATGTGATTAAAAGAGCACTTTGCAATAGTGTTCAGTTTCTGTAGCCAATATCCCCAAACTTGATGGGACTTGTTTGTTAACATGCTAATGTGTGCCCCTGGGCTATGGTCCTAGCCCTCTGAACTTTGGAAAGTCTTTATAGCACGGAAACGCAACTTTCACCACTTCCTTTCTCTCTTCTTTCCTCTGCCTAAAGTTAGGGAAGAATTTTGGAATAACTATATTTATTAGAAGTATTCCAGTAACAACGTACATAAAAGCAGGAAAGGAAACTGAGGCAAACTGTGGAATTCCTTAAAGCTGAAGCTGCTGGGCGATGGAGAAAGTAAAGACAAGGGATGAGTGATAAAACCAGTGAGAGTAGGCTGGGAGAGAAGGCTGAGCCACATGCTGCAAGTGGCTCTAATATCATCTATTGGAATGAGAGAACCGGTAGGATCTGCTTTTGGAACTCAAGCAGATGTATTTTTCTTTTGGGATGTTGAATTGCCTTTCTTCATAGTTCTGACGCATCCGGTTCTATTTTGGTTTGATGACTCCTAACTAGACACGTTAGGCGGCTGCTGCTCAGAAGCCAGCATTTAAAAACACTGTGTTTTTCTGTTCTACTCTTTCTGGCAAAAAGCTCGTTATTCAAGTGCTTGCTCTAACCTTCAGTTACCCTGGTTGCATAACTGGAAAGCAGCATCCCACCATGCACTTCTGTGACCCAGTTGTGCCTTTCCAATAGTGACTTTATGAGTTATGAAAGGTGTGTCTGACAAATTGCTACAGAAACATTTACTCTACTGACCCTGATTTCCTAAATATTATAATAGTCATCATGCACTAAGGAGTGAAAAACAAAGTAAAAGCATGGGAAAAAATTTTAATTCCGCTATGTTGAAAATCCCTGTGTTTGCTCTTTAGCCTTGAAAGTGGTCGGGCTTCTCATTGATAGGAAATACTTGTAGAAACCATTTTTAAATCATTAATGCTTCAGTAATCTTTCAAAATGAATTTTAGATGGTACATTCAGTACTAATAGTCACAGTACAAATCATTGACTCATCCAAGGAAGAGCCTGAATAACAATTGCTTTGTTGAACTAACTTACAGTCTAAATTGTGATGTTCAGCATTTACATTTTCTAGACTGTCTGCAGACTTGCTAAAACCCTTCCACATTATCATGTCATCTGTTACCATGTATTCTACTCGTGATAAAACCCCCATGTGGACGAGACTGAGTTTTTAATGTCACATAGAGAAAACTATTTATTACTAGCATAACTTTTACAAAATCTTTCTGCAGCTCACAGAAAACACAAAAAAAGGCATGTGCTTGGTTTTCTTTTCCATCACATAACACAGCATAAGTCAGTTACATAAATAAAGTCACTTACATAAATAGCTTAATTCTCCTTTCATTTATGGCATTATAAATCAAGAGCAGAGCAGATCTACTGAAACAAAAGATGTTACACTGGCACAGGACCAGTATTGCCAGCATGTGCAGGCTTTCATTATATAGATTCTTTCAGCCAGTAATTTTTCTGCTTTAACAACTTGAAAGCTGTCCCATCAGAAGGTGTAAACTGTTCAGTGTGTGGTAGCTGAAGGCTAGTCTTCATAGCAAATCTTGCTCTTTATGTCAGTGCTCTGTTTTCCAGGTAGCCTCTGTATATTAATTTTTGGTATCAATATACTTTTTATTTATCTGGTTAAATACATAACATTTCTGGTACAGGTGGCTTGATGACCTTACTGCTTATTAGTAAGCATGACTTAATCTGCTCTTCTGCTATGTAGTTTTTGGAGAACTTAGTATTGGTGACTGCTGATGAAAATGTTTCAAAATTTGAAATACATTAAAAAAAGCCAAGCCCAGCCCTGCAATAGTTTGTAATGCAATTTCTCTTCTTCCTTCATCAGTACATGTGGCCAAGAAGATAACTGATAACACACCTCACTATATTACTGATTGTGAGTAAAGACCCATCTATCCCTGGCTGCTATAGCAGAGGCTACTGTTAAATTAAGAAGCCAGCTACAGCTTTTGAAGATAGAAATGTTGCCATGCCTTTCTCTCTGTCATACAGAGAACCACAGCACATTAAGAGATGTTCCAGGACTTTGTGGCATCTCATTCAGAGAATAAAAAGCATATTACAGCTGAAAGCCAACATTTTTGAAGCTGGGGCAGGTAACAGCCAGGAGCTATCCTGTGGCACATCCTTCCCTTCACTCAGCATGGCACACGCTCCCCATGCAAGTCCCACTGAACTCCATGCCAGGGAACTACACTGGGAAGCAAAGGCTGACTGGAGTAAGTAGTTTCCCTTGAACTGCTTTACATGATAGAGATCATTAGCAGTTTTGGAATATCATTTTAATATGAAGCCTTATGTAAGTGCAGATGACTTTAGAATATTTCAAATATCATTTGAATAAATCTGTGTAGGTACACTGTTATAAAATGAGAACACAGTGAGCAAGTAGTTGGGAAATAATTCACCATTCTATATTTGGGTTACATTTTCCTCTGCTTTATACTGCAACTAAATCCCACTTTTTTATAACGATTCTTAAAGCTTTCAAAACTAAAATCTTGACTTAAAAGGAATAGTTGAAATACACATGTTCCCAAGCAAAGCTTCAGTTTTGACTGTTTACTACTTCCTGATGGAAAAGCACTTGAACCAAAACACTTCCTCTGCTCAGGTTCAAATGTATTTTATTATAGAAAACAGCAGTCTTGACATAATTAGTTGTTGGCTTACCATATAGTCTTAGCCTGTGCCCTGGATTCTAAAATAAATATAGGGCCTGAACAAGCTTACATAAGAGAGCAGCAAGCCAACCTCTGGAACCAAAGGTGGTTGGGACTTGGGCAGCAGATCACAAGCATGCCACATCTTGCTTAAATGACAAAGCAAAAGGAGCAGCCCATACATATGTAACTTTTAAAAATTTTGGCAACTCCTACATGTTATTAGTAGAATTAGATATGGAATCACTCCTCTCAATGTTAGGTTTATGAATAAAACTATTCTCTAGTTTTTTTCTAGAAAATTAAGGACTTTAAAAATCCTATGGAACTTCTTGTTAAGGGGTCTCCACTGAAAATAGTCCTTTCATTGCCTCACAGATGCAGCTAGGATTCATTCTTGCCTGAAACTGTAAATGAAAAGGTATTCTGGTTATAGTTTTAAATCACAGAGACCTGTAAAGCAAACAGTAATGCATGAGAGGTACCCAAGTCCAGAGAAGTGCATGGTAGTGCTGGAAGCCAGACTCTTTTCCCAATATTCTTACTTTGCTACCACAAAGAGGGGAAAAAAGCAACTAATGCCCCTTAACAAATGATGAGGTTTGGACAACTTCATTTCTGTGGTTTGGTTCCTTCACATCAAGTGTTGTTGTGTGACTGCAGCATCTAGGATTTGTTCTTTGTTCCTTCATCTAAAACACCTAAAAAAAGCAGCTCACATGTAGTGTTTGTTCACTGCTGTACTTTGTTATGCAAGCCAAAGAGTAAAGAACACAAAAATTTTAATTAGCAAACAACTCTCCACACAGACTTTGTTGGTACAACATAGTTATAAGTACATCTACAAACACATACAGGTTCTTTGGACTATGATTTTTTTAAAATATATTTTATATGACAATGTGAACAAATCTGGAAAAAAACAAATTACTTCAACCTTATGTAGAGGTAGCTGAACAGTAAGTACTCTGTTCAGTGATATGAGAGTGTAACTTAAGTTTCATTTCAAGTTCATTACAGTGCACAAAAGGATGTTTTACAAACAAATGGAATATACAAGTCCACAAAACTTTTTATTTAAAATGGCTTGATATATATATTTCTGGCACTCTTGTAACCACACAGCTTGATGGAATTAAATTGGACAAGTATATGGTGCCAAATTAAGACATCTTACACAGATAGTATTTTGCTCCTCATTTTTGTACTTCTCCCATTCCTCACCAGGGAATTATAGAAGCTATTACATTGTTTTTGCTACACTTCTGCTCTGTAAACCTTTGTTCTGCAAATTGAATGTAAAGATTTAAAGGTGCATATGTTTATATTTATAAAATATATGGCTATGACTCTATTAAAAAGCTCAAGAATGGCAATAACAGAATACAGGCACTTCTATGTGAGAGTTACTTTAGACCTTATGAAACTCCAACATTAGTAAGCACTTCACATGATACCCAGATGAGTAATTCAATGTAATAGTTCAGGTTTTTATTATCCACCATTTTAATCCTGTCTAAGCAGATTCTTGTATCCAGACAATATTTATTTAGCAAAGTGTTTCAATATAGTGACTTTGCTGAAACTACCATTTTTCTGTAGCTGTAAGACTTTCAGTGATTTACTGGGCTTTGGAATAAACCCCAGATCCTAAACTACGTGCTGCACCAGTTACAAGTTACATTGTGAAGCTGGCAGTAAATGAGAACTAAGCTGGGGTTGAAAGCAGGGGTTGAGTTTGTCTGATGTAGGACTGGGGGAATGGGGAGCACTACCCTAGTGCATATAATTCCATTGGGTTTTTATGCACAAAAACCCTGTAATTAATTTACTTTTTTTTTAAATAAGAGTTTGTGAACATGTTCTCCATTCCTAAACACTGCACTTAAATATAACTCCTGTCTGTCATTAACTTAAACACCAGTAAAACTTCAGCACCAAGTAGAAATCGTTAGAAGACCATCTAAAACAAAACCTAATTTTATAAAGCTCTTTCTCTACAGCACAGATTAAGCCAGACCTGCTACATCTAAATCCACATGATTTTCTTTTTTAGATTAAAATAATCTTTGGATTAAGAAATCCATGGTTCAGGTGTAGTGTTAATAAGTAGTCATACAGGCAGAAGGACAGGCCAAGTGATAGGTCAGCCATTGGTATGGCAGCTGGTATCTCTTATTGCTACAAAGTAACAGAAAATTAGGTATCAGCACTTAAAATAAATTAAAAAAAAAATCACATAAGAGGAACTTTTACAACTAACACCAGAATGTAACTTAAGACTTAGCACAATAATGGCCTATCACACCATTTTATCATTATTAAAACTACTGAACTACTTTCTACAATTGTGTCCAAGTTCACTGTCAGGTTTCATAATTTTCCCTGATTAATTCAGTCCTGTCTCAGGTTTACTTTCAATCAAGTCATGCTAGCCAAGATAACAGCTATTTCCATGGCAACATAACCCCTTAAGTTACTGGTAGACAAAAGGAGCATATAAGACAAGGCAAAGGTATTTTCAGTGTTGTAACTGTCTATATATGGGAATGAAAAATTAGGATTACTTCCTGCAGAAAACTTCTGACTGCTTTTAATTTGAAACTATATAACGTACACGTACAGAGATTTGGAAAGGTGATCCAGCCAGCCTTTGTTATTTCTTTTAATGTGTTTTGTTAAATACATCATTTACAGAAAACTGAAGAGACTTCAAATTAACAAAACCATATCTTACAAGCACAAGCCTAAAATTTTCAAGAAGTCTCTGGGAGATGTTTGGGTGATATTGTCCAGGAGACTGGCATTTATTAAGTTTTAGTTTGATCTGTTCTTGGTTCCCTCCCTGCCCTTATCACAGACAATTTGCTTTTGGTATTACCCAGTTTTGGGTTTGGTTTTTTATTTTAAAGGAGGACTGATCACATTTCCTTGGAAATAAAAACATTTCTATTGATTTTAGTAATCCTAACTCAGTGATCTGTGGTCAACAGAAATGGACTTATTTGGAAAACTAGCAAGAAGCCTAGGCAGTACTTACGCCCTCACAGCAAAGATTCATCAATACTTCTGGCCACAAAGGAAAGGCAAGTTTGAGTCATGATATTTTTTTTTAACAGATGAGCAAGACTGGTTATTGGACTGGGTTATGTCTAGAAAAATGTGAGAAGCTTAAATAAAATACTCCCCCACAGATTTTTTCTGATCAATGCTGTTTCTATAATTACATTGAAGCTATTTTACAAATCTGTTCAGCTGTTTATTCATGCCTGCAATCAATGTTGCATTTACATCCTTGTTCTGATTAATACAACTGAAAAAAAAAAGCAATGTTGTGGCATAACTAGAGGATTTTTTTGTTTTTAAACCTCATTACTGCAACTTTACCCTCTCAACCCACTGAAGGCTAAGGCCACTCCTTGTCCAGCTTTTCCTGGACAGGTTTGTGTTCTCTAGCAAATCTATTTCTCAAGATATATTTTTTCTTTCTGATGGAATTTGCAGACTGAAACTATTAATCTAGGATGTGTGGCCATAGAGCAGTCCCAGACAGAATGCTGCTCTATATGTACAGATGAGCTTTCTGGATGTGTCTGATTTGTGCATATGCAGATGAGCTGTTTGCATTACATGGAGCAGGTCCAGTGTTTCCAGGCTGTAACAGATGCACTGGGTGTTACAATATGGGGCATGTAGACAGGTTTCTGCTCAGGAAATTCTGGCAGCTTTACTCAAGGCTAATAGAAAAGACAATATTCACTTTTAAAATCAAGGATTCTTTCCATGCCAGTTTCTAAATCAACAAAATAGGCAGAATATGAGTATGTAGCATGCAGGAAAAAAGAACAATGAGGTCACTGAGAAAGCAGTTTAAAATAGCTATTAAAGTTCCTTTTCTCACAGATTAGAGTAACAAAGTGACAGCTCTTTTTTCTATGGGAGCAATATGGGCCCTTTATGTTAAATGCAAGAATACATAATGGTTTAAGGAAGAATTGCAATTAACTCAGCTTCACTTCCAAATGAGTAGAATTCACTTTGTTACTGATTTATGAAGACAAATGCCACAGCAGGTGTCAGCCGCTGTGCACTTGTTACTGTTCAGAACAGGTATGTATTTCTAGACATTGTTTACAGAGAAGCATGTCAAGTACCACCTATGGAAGAAGTGCAGCAATTAGCAGTATGGAAATTGGCTGTAGCATGTATAGAGTAGCTCAATGCAAACACAGGATATGCATTCCATGTGCTCCACAAGGTTGGAACATGTTTTGTCTTCCATTCGTTTCTTTGGTACCCTGATGGAAAGTTCTACAGAATGTAAAAGGAGGGGGAACAAAGGTAGTTTTATGGAAGCTTAACAGTATGGAAGTTACTTTTAAATAGTAAATATTTCTGATGAGACGATGATGGAAAAACACATGGAAAGTTGACTTAAATTATACTGCATTTTTCCATATAGGCATGGAATGGCAAAGAGGGCTATCCTGGATAAAAATAACAAATAAATTTGTAGTATTCCACAACATTCTCAATTCAATCTATTTTTTGACACTGAAAAGGAAAAGAGAAGCTTAGAATAAAAGGCCCAGTTCTGCTCACATTGAAATCAGTGAAAGTCAGTCAGATGGAGGCAAGATCAGTCCCAGAAAGTAGTACACTGAAAGCAATAAAAGCAGCAAAACAAGTGTATGAACTGTTGATTTAATTAAAAAAAATCAAAACCAAGGTACTTCCTATTCTCGTTTCTGCCCTGTTATCTGCTTTATAGCTAGAAGTAATCATGCTACAATTCACTTGTTTTCCTTAGGAGTTAACTATTATTAGCAACACTACCCAATCTCTTAAGAGAAATGCAATGGCTGGGTAGAGATTCAAAGCTAACAGAAACCTGAAGATTGGGGTGAAATAAATAGCATTTATTACAACATATTCCTTCTCATGTGACAAAAACTGCCCTCTGAATCCTACAGTTCAAGATAACTCCCCCTCTCCCCCCACATACACACAACTCCAAAGCCAAATTCCACCAATTAAAGAAATAAAACTGATCTTAACAGCAACAAGAGTTGATGTGAAAAAAAATAAAATGTAGTAATCTACAATGAAATGATACCAGTACTTCCAGTTTTCTTTAGGAGAAGCCACTTTTTTAATATTGTGGCTCTTTCTTTGCAGTTGTTTGTAGCCATTATCCATCCTTGCAAAAAAGAGTTTGGATAAAATTCAACTCCGAGTTATTCTCTGTTCTGTGAAAAATTAGGGGATAGATCCTTCTGTCACCACCGTGGCCAGTTCCCACTGACATCAACTGATCAATCCTTGATTTTACCCAAGCACTTCAACACTCATGCTTAAGGTTAAGCATGTGTTTGACTGTTTTGTGATATCAGGAACCTAGTTGCAAGCACAGGATTAAGCTCCAACAACTGTACTCGAATTATCTCAGACAATCTGTGTATTCAAAAGACTTCACGGCAGGCTGTTTGAGGGGAAAAAAATCCTTCTAAGGCTACAGTAGAACTGGGGATAAGTAGAAAAACATTCAAAGTATTTGAACACAAATATCTGAAAAATTATTAAAGCAGTTGCTTAGTTGCTTGTGCACTGCTCGAATCATCATTTTGCCCCCAGTCATAAATATAGGGTAAAAACACTATAAATAAATAGAGCGGCTCACTTTCCTTTAGAGAATGAACACATAAATACACATTTTGAAACAAAAAAATCATAGTGCAAAAATAAATTATCAAACGGAAGTTGTGAACATTATTTTACACAATGCTATATAAAACCTGAACCATTTTGAATAAAAGACTTTGCAGTCCACTGAAATAATGCATTAACATTATTATTTCTGCTTCACATTAAACTGCACAGTTTATCCTTTATCCACTAAAAAAATAAAAATAAATTAAAAAACCTCTTAAGCTTTTAAAAGGTTTATGGCAAACAAGATCACTTTTTGTTCTATCACATTTGTTATTAATTTAGCAGTGCAGTGATTGAATAATCATCTCAGAGTTCCACATGGAAACTGCTGAAGTATCCATAAACATCCCTTGCTCTTTATAACTCGTTTTCTTTGAAATTCAGGCTTGAAACACCCTGACACTCCAATCTGTAAGACATTATTGCAGTTAGATGAAGTTACAAGAGACAGTCTACAGTCAAGTACTGTGGGAGACTTCACAGCTCTCCTCACCATCACCGTGATCTTGTACGGGACATGAACGTAAGGACACGTCTGATGCCATTCAAGCGGTCTTTGAGGGATTTCATGGCAAGGAAAGGGAGCTGAGCTCTGTTCTCAAGTGGAAGGACAGCTAGGACCCACCAGCACCAGGCTGGCCCGTTGGGGTTAGACTGCAGGAAGGGGAAAAAAACAGAAGTTAGGATATATATAGAGATGGGTAAGGTCTTGTTTTTGAAAATTTAGCTTTGATAACAAATTCCTGTGTTTTCCACCTAGCAAGCAGGTAATTTCATTACTGACCTGTTGATTACAGGTTGGCTGGAAACAAGTTACAACCCAGTTGCACCTTTTCTGAAAATAGGATGTTGAAGGCATAAGCAAGATGCATTTCTAACTACAGTTTGTAGGTTGGGTCTTCTAGATTGTTTGGGTTTTTTTATGTATTTTGTTTCCATGTTACTATTGACCCAGTTCTTTGGAATTCCTGCCTCCCCTCTTCATATTTTGACACTACTTCATATTTAGTTTCTCTTGCTACATTATGTTATTTTAGGATCTTTGCCATTTGCAGTCCTTGAACAAGAGTACCAAGTTTCCTCTTGTCTATTATGTCTGTTATTTAGCTGGGGGAGTAAAGTAGGCAAAAAGGCATCTAAGTCTCCTGGGATTAATGGTCAGTTAAGTAGTCTCAGGAAGTTACCAACACAAAACACAGCTTTTTGTTCACACCTGTGCTACCACTGGTGCATGGCAACTAGACTTACTCAGCCTTTGCAGGATAAGTGACAAGTATTCATATTTTCATCTTAAAACATGATGCCTCCCAGCTTATCGGATATTCCTGCCATTTCTGTCTCTAAAAATGAGACGAGCCACTGATTCTGCATACCTGAGGGTCAGGATCCTTGGCTGGCATTGGACCAAAATGACTGAGAATTCGACTTTTGAGTGCTTGCTTGAGGGAGTTGAACCACATGTATGCCTGATCATAGACAGAATCATGGAGAACAAGTAATGCAGCGTGCTCTTGTCCTTGCACCTAGAACGAGCCGAGAGGGGGAAGGTTACTGTTAATTCAGTCTGCATGTCAGGAAAGGCACAACATTAATTTTTAGGATTTTCTAGGATGGGTAGGGGAAAGGAAAAGAAAGAAAAGCATGCTGAGAGGGTTCTGGGAGAAATCCTGAAAGCTAGTTTGGTGTCCCTCATTCTGCTCCTTGCCCCCCCCACCCCCAATCTATCAAACCCTTCACTTTCTTACCCTATATTCTAAACCAAAGATACCCATCTGTAGAACAAGCACTTTCTAGATTGCTATATGCCTTCACATTAGCATAAGGATTCTGCAAAGCTTTTTTTTTCTAATTAGTAGCAGCTCCTCAGAGTAGACATTTTATCTTCCAATTGTATTTTAACAGCTTATATATCATCCAGAATACTTTGACTGCCTACTTTTTTTAAATAAGAACTGATGTAAATAATTTTGAAGGGGTAGTGGACCCAATCCTGTTCCTTCTTACTAGAATAAGTTTTCTAATTGGCTTCCATGCAAATGGAGGCAGGTTCTCCCTCAACCCCTTAGAAACTGCAGCTACTGTGTTAGAAGAGTGGTAAGATCTCATCCTGGCTTCACTTAGTTTTGTCTTCTGCTAAAAACCTCTAGGTAAAACACTCTTCAGCATATGGGCAGTGTGTTTGCATGCTTGTGGTAACTATTATCTTTCCCATCTTTGACCAGGAGCAGTTAGTAAAATCTGTTTTACTAGAAACTATTATACAAAAAAAGAACTCACTGAAAACATGCATGCTTAGAATTTCACATGCACTACAGTTTACATGAAATATTTCTAAATTTACCTTTTGATCCTCAATGTACTCAATATCTGCTGTATTGTAGCCATCTCTCTGGCTGTGCTGTATCACCTTAAATCTCCTCTTGCCAATGCTGTCTACAACAGAGCGACCATCAGCAAAGAATTCAACGTTTCTTATCTCCAGAATGCAGCCATAATCTGCAAACCTATTGAAATCAGAACAAAAGCAAGTAAACAAGTCTTATTCTCTCCACCCTTAGTTCCACAGAACTGCCATACAGCCAGTCCCTACCACAAAGGTATTTACCAGTGTCAGCTCATTTCTATTGTTCATAGTACTGACCTGCTGTAGTTCAAATTATTCCACAATTGTTTTCAAAACTATCAGGAAGATTCAGGCTGTCTAATCTGATTAACACTAAACTGCATGTTTTGGAATACAGGGAACATCTTATGAAATTGGAAGTTATACAGCTCAGCAGCACATGCTCTCCATAATCCCACCATGTTCAGTCAATTTGGACAGAAGAACAAGTGCAAATTCAGAATATTAGAATTAGGGAGGGACCAAGGAATCTATAAAGAAAAAAGTTTTCCCACAATTTCAGCAGATTTTATTTTGTCACTATGCACTTTGTGGACATATATACATACCCTATACACATATACAGATGCCATAAAAAGAAGGGAGGAAAGCTAAATACAGAGACAGGCATGAAGGTCAAATTACAGTCTGACTGTAAATGGTTCAATGTAAATGCTCAGCCTGTCCTTACAAAGGCCCTGTTGCACCTCTGCAGCCTCCACCATACCCATAACAGTGAGGATACAAATGTATCCCTTTAGCTTAGCTATTCTTTTCATAATTTAAAAAAACCTCAACCCAGCAACACACCTTGCCACCATTTCAATTTGATTGTTTGTACCAAAGCATTCAACAGTATTTCAAAACAGTAGAAAAGGCACTTCCTTTTCATATGGGAAAAGAGTTCTGCAGCTCAATTTCATATAATACACACTAGCTGTGTGTGTTTCAAGAAAAATGGGCAAAATTTATTAGCCAGAATCTAACTGCTCAAGAGAGAAACTTCAGTCTTCTCAGTGTCTTTAACTGGCATGATTAGGAAGAAACTTTCTCTACTGGAAACCTATGACAGATATTACAGCCATGGACCTTTCTGCACCTCTCCAAGGAGACTTGCTCCAGACTAAGTGGGCCAAGCATGCTGCTCACTCACCCCTTTACAGGGTCACTGATGCACATCCCAAATTGTTTGGTGCCTGTCTCCATGCACCTTCGAATCATCAGGCGATAACATGGCTCAAAGATGTGCAAAGGGCACGGGACTGTAGGATAAGCCATCGTGCAGACAAATATAGGAACATTCTTATTTAGGCTGTAAGAAAGAAAGGAAAAAGCAGATACGACCTTTTACCAAACTACTGACAAGATATAAAATACATCTTACACAATAACACATGCTTAAAAATTATGATACCTTTAAATAGAAATTATAACATCTTTAGCATAAAATTCTTAATGGACTAAGTAAAAACTAAAATTATTTCCCCCTAAATAGATTAGGTGTTATGGAAAGTAATATACCACTTACTAGCAGAAGAATTTTTAGTTATGCCCTCTGGTTTTGCTAGTGAGAGCATTGATCCATCTCTATTACTGCTTTTATTTACCTGATTTTCCTTAATCCCATTTCTTCCCTACCCAGTACATTCCTGCCCCCAGCTGTGAGACTACTTCCACCTATAGTCTCACTCTGTGGCTTTCATGGAAGGCCACTGAAAGCAACTGCATTGCTTTATACTTTGTTTATAAAGCAATCTTCTGGATTTCTTCTGTTATCTGTTTATTGTTTAGCACAGTGTCCAGTTTCTAGGCTAGCTCAAAGCACCATTTCACCTGGACCCTGTTCTTTCAAATCACACGATACTGAGAGAGAAGCTCCTTTGTCAGCATCTCAGCTCATGCTCCACAGCAGCAGGAGCCACTCATCAGCTCACAGCAGTAGGATTAAAGATTGGATTTTACATAAATGGATTACATACTTGGAAAGCTCTGCTATTTCCTCTTCATAAATCTTTCTTCTTTCAGTGAGTTCCTCTGGAAGATATCTAGCTATTAACTCCTCCATTAGTGCTGTTTTACAGTATTTCCTCATGGCCAAGCACTGCAGTAAAAGCACATGCAAGCAATTATAGATCATGTCTAGCATTTCAAAGTGTGTGGTGCCTGTGCACAAGGAGGTCATCTCTTAGCTCCATTTTCTTATGACTATAGCAAATCAAAATGATCTTTTAAGCTTGCACTGCCACTGAAGAGTTGTTTATTGAACTATTCCCTATGTTATGGGCGTTATCTTGGAAAATCTGGGAAGTAAATACACCTATAGAGTTTCTAAGTACAAGTCTGGCCCTAAGGTTTGATCAGAGGACACTATCCATGCTTTGTAAGTCACAAGAGCATTTTAAAAGTCACATGATTTATTTTGAGTTGGGAAACACCAAAGGTTTCAGAAGGTGTTACTTGATCCTATCCCTGTGCCCTTGAATTCATGCTGAGAAAATCCAAGCATCATTACCTCTGAAAGCCCTTCCTTGCACAGGGGACATTTTGGGTTGTGATCCAGGCATCTCTCAAGACATTTGAGACAGAAGGTGTGTCCACAAGGTGTAGTGACAGGTTCATAGAAGAGCCTGGATTGGAAAATTAAAAAACAAAAAACAACAATATCGTGTACCGAAGTAAGAGAAAAAGCCATCACCAAAAAAAGCTGTATTCATTCACTGATTTAACTACTACTGACTACTCCAGTGATAAAGCTGCTCCTTGCTTTTCATTTCTTCAACCAACTTCTGTATATATTCAGCTTACAGACTTTCTTATTGCCACATAACATGAAAGGCAGCCCATGAACTCTGATTTTACTGAATGTGAGAGAGAATGTTGTCATTAACTTCCAACAAGTCAGAATTTCATTTTCCTCAATGTGAACAGTAAATAGAAGCAGAAGTTGGACCATCTGACTTTTTGTAATGAAATGGAGCAATCCTTGCATGACTATTCCTGTGGAAATCATGTGACTACTCCTATGTGTAGAGCTAAGCACAAAATAGCCATTTGCAGTAATAGCCCACATAAGTGACTGCAATAAACTATTATTGCCAACACTAACATGGACTTGGAAAGCAGTTTTGTTGGAGTAGACAGTTTTTAACCTTCATATGACTGCTTTTCTGAAAAAGAGTAACATTAGGTTCAGAAAAATATTTCAATATATAAGGCCAGGTCTTCAGAGTATCAGGGTAACTAATCTTTACCCATTTCAAGTAGCTCTGTGACACTTATTTTCATGTAAGGATTTTTTACTTCTTATGATTACATGATACTGCAAAGTGATGTTTCCTTGCCAATAAATACCTGAAGGAGATGGAAATAATACTGAAGGTTTGGGTTGTTGTTTTTTTTTAATACAAAACATTCAAAACTAAACATTAAAATGTTTGGCATCTACTATATTTTATAAAATCCTCTCTAAACATTTTAACGTCTAAAATATGTCTAATTATAATTCAAGTGAGTTAATGCATTTACTTTAAGATATTACAGTTTATCAAAACAGTACACCAAGTTCTATTATACACGTGGAAATTATAAATATGTAAACCCACATTTATTAGCATCTTTAACAAGATGAGTTTATTTAAGAACATAATTGGCTCTTAACAAGATTGCTATAGCCAGTTTATTACATGTCATTAGCTATTAAAAATATTGACATTTAAGCAAGGGAACATACTAAGTAGTATCTGAAATACCACACCTATCTTACTGCATCTCAACTGTATAATTGAAAGCCCTTGTTAATTCTTTCATGAAGAGAAACCTCACTGCACCAAGGCTTTGAACTATGTAAAATATTTAATTCTACAATATGATTCAGTAAACACTGGTTTGCATAAGTAATTATTTAATAGTGACTGACTTGACCTGGAATGTTAGCATAAAGACAAGAAATTCCTGTTAAAATGCATGATTCTGCTCTAGCTCTCCTGAAAGCCAGCAGCAGCTTTTTCCTAACAGCTCTAAGGGGACCTGGACTAAGCCTCATGACTTGTAGAAGGAAACACCACACGGGAAGATTTCTCATGACATCGTTTTGAGCTATTCTAACAGCAGAAACTAGATAATGAATTACTCCTGCTGAGTAACACTCCTTCATTTCTCACCAGTATGTTGCTTTGACTATTGCTTTTTATTTTCTGCTTGCTGCTGGAGCGAATGTAGATCAATGACATTTTGGCCTCTCCATCAGACAAACAGGTTAATAACAGCTCCTGCAGTTAATTGCAAACAGGTCAGTAGGTTACTAGGTAATTAGTCCAAAGTATCTCAGGATCCTAATCTCTAAAATACTTCTGAAGAACATGGCAGGAAATAATTATAATCAACCTGCACTAATAGCAAAAGCCTTCATTGTTGCAGTGATGCACGGCCTGTCTTCACGATTGTAATTACAAGGTCAGCATCACCATCCTCTGTGCTGTAAGGGAATCAGCAATCCTGGAGCTAATTCCTTTACAAATGTATTGTAGTCTGGCTGTTTCTGATTTAACATAGAGGATGAGGAAGTAGGGCTAATTAATTTTATTAAAAACATCTGGGAAAAGCTTTGTGGACACAATGATCATAAACATACAGACTCATTAAAACCAGCTCAGACTAATGGTGTGGCTTTCTATTAGGGGAAAGTTTTGCTCTTAGCAGTATCAAGTGTTTTGACAGCTGTATAAACTTCTGGAGCACGTTTCAGCTGTAGGCAGACAGAGGGAGAGGGGGCAGATCTGATTTATTCCAAGCAGAAGCAAATCAAACAACACAGCAGTTCCCCCAAAAGGTTTCAGTTTGTCTGAAATAAACTGAAGTTCCTCCCTCTCCGCATACAAACAGCAAAGTAAATCCAGATTCCTAAAAGCACAGCCCTTCAGAAAAAAAATCCATGAGTAGGCTATTTGCTATTTAAGACAACTAACCCAAAAAACCCTAACCCAAATAAGCATTCTTGATAAAACTGGAAAATTAAAGAGACAAACCTAAGCAACACTCACAGCAGAGGTCAAGACCCCTGTGAAACACCTTCCCAATATTTTCTTCTACGTCAGCAGCAAAACCCCACACGTATATTCACCAAGAGAGGCAGCAACAGTTATTTTTACATGCAAATTGGAAATACCCATAGGATGTGCTCTCTTTAGCTATTTTGTGCATTGTATAATATCATACACAGCTCTACAAATGCCAGAGGACAAGCTGAGGTTTAGTGCACTATGTGTGTCAGTGGGTGGGTGTGCCTAAGTGCTGAGAGGAAATCTCTCAGACACCTTCACTAACGCTCTTAACCCGCACGGGACCTTGTGTGACCTTTTTCAAACAATCACTAGTCTAGAACAGATCAAAAAGTTCCTCTTCATCAGCAGTGTTTATAACCAAAGGTCTGGAAATGCATCACTGGAGGAACAATTATAATAAAAACTGATTTCAAGAGAAGAATAACTACGAAGAAAGCTAGGAACCTCTAAGACATAAAAGGGAAAGAGTTACAGCTTAAAAGCTAAAGACATCCATGAGAAAACAATTGATACCTCATACACAGGGAGCAGTCCAAATCTGATGGATCCACAAATTCAAATGAAATATGTTGTCCAGTACTATTTCCCTTAGTGTCAACAGTATCTAT
Source organism: Hemiprocne comata (assembly GCA_020745705.1). Taxonomy (NCBI): domain Eukaryota; kingdom Metazoa; phylum Chordata; class Aves; order Apodiformes; family Apodidae; genus Hemiprocne; species Hemiprocne comata. The sequence continues at coordinate 9,225,838 of CM036597.1, read as the reverse complement.
CAATAACAAAAAAATTATCATGTAATTGACCAGAACTATGTCAACACAGTAGTACAGCATGTGTCTACAAGCAGCATCTGATACTTAAATGTGTATTGTATATCCTTTCAAGTTACTGAATCATTAAGCATCATTGCAATAACTGCTGTGCAAAGCATCATGTTCAGCCTTAGCAGAAATCAGCATACCTCCCCTTCATTTTGGTGGTTATACCCACTTGCAGAGCATTTAATTTAGCCTTGCTATTAACAATTCATGTCAACGTATTTTTTAGTGTTGGAAGTCTAAAATGGGACAAATTATTCTGCCATACCATTGTCAATACATCCCACAGCATGAAAACAAAGCCAGATATAATGAGCAAACAGAATTAGTGCTTTTAAACAAACTTTTTTGTTGAGCCACTAAGTGCCAAGGTCACGTGTGCCCTTGATGTTCCTTAAAAGATTCAAAGCTCTGCCTTCTTAGCCCCGGGTTTAGATGACAGTGCAATCTGGACCCTCTTCCTCTAAGTTTTATAAAAGCAAAATTTCCACTGATCACATGCCATGGAACTTACCCTACACGTAATTAAACATACCTTTTTTCATCAGCTTGCAGGGTACCTCAGTGTTTCGCATCTCCTCTGAGCAGCACTTCCTTTTCAGGAGACTGCACTTCTCAGACATGAGAAAGGCAGACTCTGGCATGGAGGTGACTTTGTTCTCCTCCTCTGAGCAGTCCTTTTTGCTCTCTGTAATTTGTATAGATTTCCTCAAACTACCAGAAGCAGCTACATTTGGTTCCTCTTGAATGGAAAAACCCTTTTTCTGTTCCACATTTACCTGCATGAAGAGAGGACTGACATTAGAGCAATCTTCCAACAGCTTAGTAAAGAAAAAACCCCAAAGCTGCCACAAGTCTTTAACATGGATCATGAGGAAGGACTTTGTAGGTCAAGAAGCAACAGTTTGAGAATTGCTGTGTCAGGGCCTGATTTTAATGAAACAAAAATGCAAACTATTCCCCCCTGCCCCACCATGCCACTGAATATTTTCAGCCCTTACGTGTGGCTTTATAGCTTGGTCACAAAACTTCATTCAGGCAGAAATGTGGCTATATCTCAGGTTAAATGTATTGTTATCACTTAATTTATGGAAAAATGCATATTGTTTATATCAATAATGGTATCAACCATCAAAACAATTCAAATTTATTTTAAGGAAGCAGCATAAACACAAAATTTATAGCAGAGAAAATGCACAGAGCTTCCTTCAGCAAGATAGATTTCTTTTGCAAAAGATAAAACCATCAGTCTGTGTCCCATGATGGCTACAGAACAACCTGTGATCAGCCATTACACAGGACATCACCTATCAACTTGTCACATCAGCTCCCCAGATGAACCTGAAAGCAGATACTGTGGATTGTGATCACGAACTGTGGTGATGTGTGACATGCAGAAAGATGAGTGAACTGTCCCTCACATGACTTGAAGGGGTCATACAAAAGGATTTATTTTCAGAATATCCTAGTAGCCTTTCCAGAAGGCAATGTTACTGATTGTTCTTATCAGTCCCAACAAGGCTGCTCAAAACCTACCATTTTTGTTTGTAAGGACTAGTGAAGTTTTCTTCTACATAGAGTATATGCAAAACCAATCCTCAAAGTTCAGGTTTCAGTGAAGCAGAAGTGGTCCTTAAAACCCTTGCCTGTAAACCTCTACAGCCACTTAAAAAACTATGGCTGTGAAACCAAACTTATGGAGCAGCTAATATATATTCTGTGGCTCTACAATAACCTCTAAGCAGTCTACTGAATCTGAATGCAGGATGATGTTGTCACTGACACAATCAGTTACACCTCAAGCTTAAACTCTAGATTTTGGCACTTCAGCTTTTGAGGTATCTCAATCCAATCTCCAGAGGCCCTTTCAAAATGCCAACTACTTGGTAGAGCTAAAGACAGTTACAGGAATAGTACCCACTCAATTCTGGCAAAAAGTTCATCAGAACAGAGGACTTCTAAAGTCAGATAAAGAGACTTCAGTAAGTGAACATTGTTTTGCATATTCTGAAATTCAGTAAAAATCTGAGAAAAATCTATCTTCCTGTCTTCCAGAGGTGAAAAGGAGAGAAAGCTTCACAACGTAAACATAAAACACACAACAAATTAAGAACCACACATCAGACTTGATCTTTACCTTGAGCAACCTTTGTAGGTTATGGCTGGTGCCTCCAGATCCCACTGAATTTAGGAGATTCCCCTTTAATCTAGAGTGATGTGACAACAGCTGCAGGATATCAGGTAAGTGTTCCTGAGCATTTCCCGGGATGAGTGAAAACAAACTAAGTAGAAGCTGTGATATAAAACAGAATACTTCACTGCTTAGTTCCTTCCTTGCAACCTCTGAATGAAAAGCAAGTAAAGGAATAGCTGAAAGAAGCATCCTTGATTTTTTTAAAACCATTTAAAAAGCCCTTTAGACTAGGACAAGAACAAGAAGAAGTGCAAGAGCTAATGCAGTATTGGCCAAACACACAGCAAGAGACACTTTCAGAGTTAAATAAGCCCATAAAGTTATTAACCATTCTCTGTGATGTGACACACACACCTTTGTCCTCGTCCTGCAGTTCAGAGCTCACCAAAAATTACTAACAATTTTCTTGAATGTTTTATTGCTACATATCAGCCTTTGCTGGAGTTTACTAGAACAGAAAGCACTCATCTCACAGGCTTAATCCAAGTTCAGTTAAGTAAATGTCTCTGGTCTTGTAAACTATAGCTATTTTTAATTCACTTATGTGAGAATAAAAAAATGTAGGCAGCAGGAAAATGCTCTTTCATTTGCTATCAGAAAATAAGTGAATCTGTATCAAGTAGCAGGTTGTAGCCACTTGTATGGCATAGTTTACCAGATTATTATTTAAGGAAAAAAACAGCTGAATGGAAGATTCACATGCCAAAAGCTCATTTCAGCATACTACTGAGGTGATCTACTAATGCCTGAGGAAGCCACATGACAGCTAAGATTTCTTTTTCAAGCCAAAAAGGATTCCACAGGATCACAGTGTCACAGCTAACATGGACAGACAGTACAAGCAGACCATCATAGCTGCACCCAAAGAATTTGGTAAAATATAGTATGTCACTGTTATGCAAACAGCCTTCCTTGGAAATGACCCAGTAGAATATTGCATCATGGATGAACTCTGTGTCTGATGAGTGCATGAGTAATTCTTTCAGTCATAAGCAGCCTAGTGTTTCTCAGAACCCCACTGCTCAGAAATTAGGTGTCTTGGATAAGATTTGGAGTCTGAATTTAGAAACGTATCTGTTTGTTCCTGTTCGTCTTGCTCTAGTGCACAGGAAGTCTCCCAGTGTGACTATGGGAACACATCATGACACAATGACAGTGAAAGACTGCATGGAACCCACTGGGGAAAAAAAACAACCAAACAAAACACCCAAATATTGGTGACAGAACACTCTCAGAAGATGGAAATCTCAACCATATACAAAATTATAAAAATCAGATTGCACTACAGCTACCCAGGTTATAGTCTCTCAGTTCCCTTCATGAACAGTATTATACTGTAAGAATTACACTGTGCTTTTAGAAAGCCTAATTTATGGATTGCAATCTAAAAGTTCCCATCCCACCAGTGATGGAGAAAAGCATGAATGCACTGCCATAAAAGAAAATTCAGTACAAGGAAAATAGAACTGTTACATTTTTACGACCATAAGCTATCACTGCAACACTGAGCCTTTCAGCTACGACAATAACAAAAAATGGTCAAGTGTCAAAACACTGATCACACAGGACGTTTGGGGGGTGTGCTAAGCAGAGCAGTCTTCACCAAAGCCACTTAGGAATCCACATTTTAGGCTGCTACCGAAAAAAGCCTCAGTGTAGATCCATTTTGTTGCTTACTTAGAATTATTAGCAGCCTTTAAAAACTATTATAAAACAGCTCTTCTGTTGACTGCTTCCTTTTCACACACTGATACTCGGTGGCCAGACTGGCAGTAGGAAGAGAGCTGCTGCTCCCAAGTGGAGTTTGAGGGGTGCTGCGTGTTGCCTTCTTGCTGATGCCAACACTGAGAGTAACAGAATCCACATCCTGCTTGCTAAGTACGTTTTCTTGCTACCTCCCTATCTTCAAGTAAACAATATACGTAACTCAAGCTTGAACAACAGTCTAGATACATCTGGCCATCCAGCTTTTTGTGGCAATGAGAGAGAGAAAGAGAGGAAAATAATTTTTTCTTTTAATCCTCCTTTACGAAAGGTCACCGAAAGCAATGATTTAGGGAACTCACCTTTTGTGCCTCAGACTTGGCTGTCTTGTTCCCAGTATCTAGAGCAAGGCAGAATAAAAACTCTCTTAAAGCTTCTTCTGTTTTCCCCAGATTAGCTAATGCTTGTCCTTTCCTTAGGTGACCCTGCAATGAAGCACATCCATAGTTGCAGCTTTTGCTCTTTTGTCCTAAGAATATGCTATGAAACGAAGATGAAATTACGAAATATCTTTCTGGAGAAGTTAGGCAGGGAAAATCACTTTAACCATGTTTTAGGTCTAGACACCACCAGTGCCTGGGTTTTCAACCACAGTGATCCAGAAAACTCTTATAGGCAGAACTGGAATATTCTCTAACTCAAGCAAGTAGGATTGTGAGAGCACCTGAGCCAAACTGATGTTGGAGAAATCTACTCCCCCTACATTGATCTCCTAAAATAGTAATTGCATCCTTATACAATTATATAAGGACAGCATTTAATTTTTACAGAGAGTTCAGGAACTTGAGATTCATCCAGGTCAAAGACAACGTTAGCTCATCCTCCACAATTATAACTCTCTTTATTCACCCCAGGAAGCTCAAGAATATTGTGGTTAGATGTCTGTAAGCCACTGGAGTCCAAGTTACAGGACTTAAAGCCTCCATCAGACTCAGCTGTCTGATTGTTCTAATTATGTTCTATCCAGGTCAGCATCAAGGTTTTAAAACAAAGTACAACTGGAATCAGAACTTACTTTCAACCAGTATGGCTGCAGTCTGCACGCTGTTTCAGCATCATGCAATGCATCTTCACAAGCTTTCAAAGTGGAGTTGATCTGGGACCGGTTGCTGTATAGCAAGTGGTCATTTGGAGCTGTAGGAAATAGAAAAATTGGTTGATTGAAGTATGTTAAAAATAAGTTACATAAGCTTTATTCCTTGATTTTTAAAGTTTTTGGTTTTTTAAAACCATATGTTGGTGCTTCCAAGTTGTACCAACCCACAAAATACCCAGTCTTTAAATAACTATGTACTAACTGAAATCTGGAAACCTCTTTGGGCAACTCCAGACAAAATGTCAGCTACATATTATATAACTGCAGGGAACATTGCATAAATAAATGCTGAGACGCTCGCACAACAGATTACTAGCTCTGACTGAGGATCAGATGGTTGATAGAAACCTGCAGGAGACATTTAAGGTGGAAAGTGGAAAGCTGTCCTACTATAGGCAGGTGTTTCAAAATTTTCCTATCCAAGTTTTTAAATGGTACATAAGGACCTTTCCGTGCCGTTGCTCAACACGGGAAAACCAGTGAGAGCTGCAAGAACCAGGTAACGCCACAGCAGCGCCGATAAAAGCGATCTCAGCCCGCGTGTGGTAGTGCCGAGACACGCTGTGCGCTGAACTCTGGCTGTGCGCGGTTGTCTGGAACACTCTGCATTTAAATGAAACTCTTACCCATTGCACCTTGCCTTTCATTTCCACCTCTTGCCTGCAGCACTGGTTGCTTTGTCTCAAACTACATTAAAACGATCGCATCCGAAGTTTTCCCGCACGGCGCCGCAGGCGCTCACAGGGCGCGGGCGGGACCTGTGCGGATGTCGGACCCGCCGCTGCTTTGCTGCTTCGCGCTGCTGTTCAGGGTGGCCCCGAGGGCCGCCCGCCGGGAGCCCCCCCTGGGAGCGGCGCGGTGCCCCGGGCGGGGCGGCCCGGTCCCGCCGGTTACACAACGGCGCCGGCAGGGGGGGGAGCCCGGCCGGCCGCAGGCTCCGGCTTACGCAACCGCTGCTCTCCTGACCCAGTTTCACCGCCGGCCCAAGAGCCCCCCACCGTCCCCCCAGGGCTCCCCCGCGGGGAGCCGGCGGCAACGCGGCCCCGGCACAGCCCCGGGCGCGGCGCCCGCCCCCGGCCCAGCCCAGTGAGCTCCGGCCGGTGGAAACTTCCCTTCGCCCGCGGCGGTCAGGGGCAGGCGTCGGGGAGGGGAAGCCGTTACCTAGGCTGACAGCTTCGTTGTACTTCTGCAGGGCGGCTTGTAGCTTCTTCTCCTTGTACAAGAGGTTCCCTTCGTGCCTGAGCTGCGAAGCCTTCACTTGGCCGGGAAACCACTTGGCCAGCAGGTTGCTGAGGATGACATTGACCCGCAGGAGCTGCCCGCCCGCCACGCCGCCCTCCTTGCACTGAACGCAGCGGGACCCGGCCGCCCGGTCCCTCTCCAGGCACTTTTTGCAGAACGTGTGTCCGCAAGGCAAGGAAACGGGCTCGAAGAGGAAGCCCTGGCATTTGCGGCACCTGAAGACGTCCCACTCGCGGGGCTGCGGGGGGCCGCTCCCGGCGGCAGGCAGCCCCTCTTTGATCCGGACGCTCTGCGCCAGGCACTCCACCAGCTTCTCCAGCTGCTCGGCCCGCAGCTGCTGGTGGCGGGACGCCAGCTGGTAAAGCGGCAGCGCTTCGTGCAGCCGCCCGCCGTAGGCCAGCGCGTCGGCCCGCCGGAGCAGCACCTGCCACTCGGGCCCCAGGCCGCCACCCGACAGCTCCAAGTTCTGCGCCTGCAGAGCCCCGGCCGCCAGCTGCAGCACCAGCTGGGGCTCCGGGCGCTGCTGCTGCTGCGGCAGGTGGGAGCCCATGGCAGCAGGCAGCCCTTCTCTAGTAGGGCGGGCGGAGCGGGTCGCCGGGGCGCGGCGGCTGAGGGGGCGCGGGCGCGGCACGGCCCCGCCGGCCCATGCTGCTGCCGCCCCGCGCCGGCAGCGCCCCGCGCCGCCGCAGCTTATATAAAGGCGGGCACGTGACGCCAGACGGCGGCGCTCATTGGGCAGCGCCCGCAGGTTGTTACAAAACCAGGCGGTTTTGTAACGCTCCGATAGCGGCCCCGGCCCGCTGAGGGGCCCGCCCGCACCCCCCGGCCCGCTGAGGGCCTCTTCCCTCCCCGGCCCCGCCGCCTGGGGCCGCAGCCGAGATCCCGCAAGGGCGGGGGAAAGCCGGCGCTGCTCCCGTGGAGGGAACTGAGGCGGGCTGTCCGAGCCCGGCCCGGGGAGAGGGAGCCCTGTCAGCGGCGGGAAGGCCGCGCCGGGTCTGTGTGAGAATCCCGTCGGGCGGCGAAGCAGCTCCGCCTCAGCACCGCCCGCCGCTGCTGTCCGCTTCGGTAGGTCTTACGCAGAGCCGGCATTCGCCCTTCTCCTGACAGCCCGACCCGGGCTGTGCTTCTCCGCGGACGCCGTTGGGCTGGGCTGAGCCGGGCACCCAACGAAGCCACCGACTGGGAACCGCTTCCCACCGGGCAGCCCGGTTACACGGGGCTTAAAGTTACGTTTGACTGGTCTACAGTGACACCACGGTGAGCGTCCTGTGTGTTCACTCCTGGGTCTGGTGTTTTGGCACCTGCGGTAGTACAAAACGAACAGCAGTTCAAAGCGATTTGGCAAAACAAGAATGCCATTTCCTGCTAGAACTGGAATTTTAAAAGCTGTAGTTACACAGTTAATCACTCTCTCTAAGGCAATCTACGTAGTAGTGAAGCTATTTAAATGTCAGGTAATTATGCTTTCAGGACAAATAAGCAGAACATTAGAAGGAAAATGTGTTTATTTGGTCATGTGGTGTGGCACTTTGCAGACATACACCTGGCTGTGCCAGATTCTAGGTAAAAAAGCATATGCCTTATGATGTATGTTTGTTTTATTTAAGACCAGCTGTGTTGACCACTTCAATCTGCATATGTCCACCAATATTAGTTATATGAAAAGATTGCACTAGTGTGTAACTTCGTGCTAAAAGTAGCCTAGGGAGAAAATGATCTGTGCTACTATAGAACAGAAGCAGTTGTTTTTAAATAAGTTGTCTGGGCTTTTTTTGTTTGCAGTTTTACATAGATCTACGGTAACAGTTTCTAGAAATGTCCATGATATATCTGCATACATTTTCAGATGCTCAAAAATATAGGTTACATTTCACACTGTCTTAAAATCCACAGCAGAATTTGAAATTTCTGAGGATATCCTATGACTGATACTGTTGGCCTTGACACAAAGCTCAAGAGAGGGGATGATGGAATTAGTTTCCCATTTCTTACTTACACAAGTGTCTGGACTCCAGCTTAGACTGTGTAAGCTAAGCAGATATTAATGGACAAGCCCTGCCTATGGGGTTTGGGTGGACAGGACAGAAGATGGAACACCTTGTTTAGAGAGGATACTTGAGAAAGTTCGGATGAACTTAGATTTAAAGTGAAAAACTAATTTAAAGCCACTTAAATCCTAGATCTTAACTGTTCACAATATTCACTTTAAATTAATAACAAGGTCTCATTTTGTGATGTTTGTGTGTCCATGTGTAGGCAAAGTTCACAAGTTCAGACCTGGAAACAGAAGCCAGCCATCAGACCCTTCCATTGTTTTTGATGCTAAGATGTTTTGCACCTGCCAAAGATTTGGTCCCTATCTCTAGGGCTCCTGAATCTATAAAAATGAATATTTTTTTTTTGTTTAAAGGAAAAGTTCAACATCTAATGGTTGTTTCCAGGCAAGTCCTTTAATTAGGAAAATAAAAGGTTAATTGAATTACTGCTGGTTTCAGTAAGTCTTTCTGCCATCACTTAAGTCAGACAATAATCCCATGTCTAGCACAGCCTGCCATCAGATAATTCAAAGGTAGGACAACTGAAGCACTTAAAATTTCAGTTAAGCAATGCTGCAGAACAGTTAGAAAGAATTAGCTTTTGCTAACATAGACTTCTTGTTTTTCAAAGCTCCATGCAAGAAAAACCCATGCTATGAAAGAACAAGACCCTTAACAAAAAAAAAAAAAAAAAAGAAAAATGCTTTCTTGGAGCCTTGAGGTTGACAGTTGTCTCTATTGCAAAACTATAGTCTCAGCAACCCCTCATTGTGTTATTTTATAACCATTGTCCTGAAAACCACTATGAGTCAAAGCCTATTCAAGCGAGGGAAAGTGACATAACCACTGGTTACCAGTAGCAATGCAGTGACAAGCTCTCTATCAGGGATACGCCACCAGTATTTACATAGTTACATAGCAGACACTTAAAGAGGTAAGTCATGGTATAAAGGCAGGGTTTCTAGCAGCACATGAATTCAAGGTAGGGAATGGAAATAGATTATCATAGAAAATGTAATCGGCATTTGTGCTCTGAACAGAACTTCCACAGTTTCTGTTCACAATGTATGAAAGCATCTGCAGGGCCAGCTGACAATCTGAGCACTTGGGACTGAAATGTCTCAAAAAAGCACTGTGAAGTGTCCTTCTGGGAATTCTCTTGACACCAGCAGGAACATGGCTGGAACATTTCAAGAGAAAAGGGCAGCTGTGCTTATGAGCTTCTCCCGTGCTGGGAGCTGTACGCTTTTGAGTGTTCAGAACAGAAGCTGCGCAGTTATGAGGGTTTCTGGCTTTGTCCAAAGCCACAAAACAGTTAAGACCTTATCACAGATGGCCTCTGGGCAACAACTCTGTGACTTCTTAGGGGAGAAACCAGCTGGCTCTGCCTCTGCTAGTTCCTGGTATGTGTGGTGTTTGGTAAATGTTAGTACTTTGTGGGGTGTGACAGGTACAGAGTGAGCAGAACAGTCACTAATAGCAAAATCTTTTAAAGCCAAGATACTGATTTACTGTTCACTAGAAGCAAACAACTACAAAATATTTTATTCTGACATCAGGCCTGGCTCTGCAAAGACTGTTTTAGCAAAAACAGCTGTGTAAATGGAATGTATGTGCTCAATCTACATATGCTGGGGTTTTTTATATAACACATCCTGAAAGCACGGCGTTTTCATACATTCATACATATATTCATGGATTTGGAGCAACAGTGGGTCATGAGGTATACTTGATTAGAAAGCAAAAAAAAGCCAAAAGCAAAAAAAAAAAAGCGCACCCCCCCTACCTGCATTGTTCATGAGCTCAAGAACTGATTTATCCTTCACTTAAACAGAATAAGTTAAAGCTAGGAGGTGAGTCACTCTGCAAAAGTGCATCTCCCTTGTATGATTTTTCTACAAAGAGAGGTTTGATTTCTTCCTTTTAGTGACAATGAGCACAATACAGATCTTCTTCCAGCAGTTAATGGCTGGCATAACAGGCAGCATGAGAGCATGACTACATTCTTCAGCCTTCTTCTGGAGCTATAATCTGCATCACACTTTGAGACCACAAAAACAACCAATGAACACAACTAACCCAAGTGTGAAATCCTGACCTACTAGTCACGCTGATAAAGGTCCTTCTCTGTTGGAAGCAGGGATGTGAAACGTCACATAACAAATAGAGCCACAGATGGCTTTTTATTTTCAAGTGCTCTGCGCACACTGTGATAGTCCATAGGCAAGATCAGATTTGGATTGATGGCCTATGGAGCTGAGCCAATTAAACAAACCAAAACAAATGAGAGTGAGGTCTGACCATTACATTGGGAAGCTGTGCTAACTGAGGGTTAGAGAGCAAGCAGTGAAGACCTGAGAGTTCTGTGTGATTTTGCCACTGAATCTCCAAGTGGCTTCTGGAAGCTATCTTTAACTCTCCTTTTGCATTCTGCCTACTGGGACTGCTCCTGCAAGCACTGGGCATCTCTGCTATTACACACACATGAATCACGCTGGAAAACAATCAAGTTCAAGTTCTATTTTAAATATGGTTTGACCCATTAATCTTGAAAGGAAAGGCATAATGTTCTATATACTATAAAGGAAGTGAAAGAAAAGGTGTAATGGAAAAAATTATGTTCATAGAATGAAGACATTTGTGAATACATTAGCCACTTTAAATAAAGGCATGGCACCATCAGAGAAAGCAACTGTATCACTGCAGTTCGTTTTTCAGGGAAAACTACCAATAGAACCTGTGACAGGTCCTTTTTACCTATGGTCCATGAACAGTATGCAATAAAAAAACAGAACATTGCCTTCCCCATGCTAACCTCCTGACTTCCTAATTGATGACTGAGTAGTGGTCAGTCTGGCAAGACCTTGGGACTTACAAAGTGAGCACCCCAAACAAGTTGTATCTTTCACCGTGTGATACTGAAAGGGGGAGTCACAGTGTGTCCCTGAAGAGTAACCAAATGTAGACTGAGGTGGGTGAATAATTTCTGCTCAGACATACCCGAAGTCTTAGGTTACTTTTGTTCTGCATTGGAATTAAAGGGGTACAAGTCAGAAATTGAGTGGAACTCAAATTCCAGAATATTTTAATTGTGAAGTAAGAAGATATTTCCATGTTGAACAAATATTTAACTCCTAATTCACCATGAAGTTCTGAGAAATCTAACAATAATTTGAAGGCTTGTATTATCAAAACTGAGGAACTATCCACTATCAACTCCCACTAACTGTTTTGGTGGCAACTGTTGTTTTACTGGAAAGCTCATCTGTCAGAAGGAAAGCCCAAATTAACTCTTAAGTGCAGAGGAATGAAAGAAAGTCTTGTGTTTAAGTACCCCTCAGTGTGCATGGTACATCTCCAACTACAGTAAACTCCTGCTTAATGTGTGGCAAGATGAACTTGAGACTAAGAAGTCCATCATGCCTTGCAGAGAACATGAAGAAAACATGAAGTCTTTCCATTTCTAGAGAACACGGGCAATTATGTTAAAGGAGAACAACCAAATTAATATAGTCTATTTACAAAGTAAAGATATTTATGGATTCTTCTGCTCTGATCACTAAAAAAATACTTTGCATATGTCTTGAGCAAGAGGTCATTTTACACCCATGCAGTGTGTGGTTCTGGAAAGACTTCACTTATGGTCTCAGTTGAGATCCTTTCTGGTTTGAAACCATGTAAATTTAAACACTCAGAAGGGAAAGGTTATAGCAAGGAACATAAGAATGGGTGTTTTGTTCCACAGCTTGTGATGATGCAGTTCCAGAAAGAAGATGAACAAGCTTCACAAAGTAAAATAAAAAACCATCACATTAATGCAATCTACAGTCCACTTGAAGTTACAGGAGCTAATTTCTCTTTGAATGCTTTAGTGTGACCTGAACACCAAAGTAGTTAAGATGCACTATGGATGAGTAGCCCATGAAGGCAGCAAGTGGAACACAGAGATTTTAAACAGTTTAAAATCATGGCTGATAGGTTTATTTGGAACTAGAGGACACATGAAGGACACTAGAGGACTTTAAATGCCTGTTACAATTCTTAAAATCCAAGAGCCAAGTCATCCTTTCCTACACAGATATCTGTAGGAGTGTAAAAGGCCTTCTGAATCCACAATTTATTTTCAGTATTTTTCTGCAGGGAGTGAGGGACATAAAGGCAAGTTCTACCATCACAGAAAATGGAAGAACTACAGAGGTGGGAACCCTGAAAGCAGCTAGAATAAGCCAGTGCTTAATGATGGTAGTGGCATGTGCTTTCTAAACTCCCTTTGACAGCCAGAAAAATCCTACAGTTCTAGGGTCCACAGCCTGTGCTGGTTTTGGGTCTTTGGCTCACAGCCTTCTTATCTTGGCTGCTGAGGGAAAACTCATTCAGGCAGTGACTGAGTAACACAGCCCTTCTTGGCAAAACCCTTGGGACATACTTGTGGTCCCATGGCATTCAAATGAGACTTAAAACATATGCTTCAATTTAAGGGAGCTCTTCCAAAGTTTACTCATGGGGCACAGCAGTAATTTAGAATATAATATTTCAGTTGGAAGGGATTGACAATGATCATCCAAGTCCAACTGCCTGACCAGTTCAGAGAACTTCAGCCTGTGCTTACCTGTTTCCTTGACCTAGGGGCTTGGATACCCTCATACCTCTGACTTTCATCCCAGAGGCTGCAGGGTAGCCTCTTCATCCTGGGGTCTGACTGGCACCACAAATGAGCATGCAGCTGCAGTGGTCTGCAAGGTTACTGTCTCCTGCTGTTCACTTCCATTGCAGTGCCAGAGGTTTCTGCCCAGTAACAAGTCAGATGGTTCTGTTCACATGGAACGCACAGGAAATGCATGAAACAAGAGACAGGCATTTCCAACTTAGAAATCTGTGAGATTACTGCTATTTAGTCCATTCTGATCAACCAGATAAAGACTGAGGTTGCACCTTTCAATTTCTACGATTCCATGGAATTACTTCTGGAAGCTCTGTCAATACTTCTTTCTTGATCCACAGACTTCCAATTTTCTTCAAAATTAGCCTTTAAATATCAGTAGCTATAACCTCAGTCACTCAGTGAGAAGCCAGACAGCAGTTTTACTTATGCAAAACTCAAGTTCACATTTGTCATACTAGACATACTAGACGAGTGGTTTTTTAATTTTATTTTTTATTTGAGATATTGCAGAGCTTTCTTATGATACACATTGATGGGGCTTCCTGTAGCAGGCTTTCAAAACTAATTAAGAGTGATGAATCATAATCAGAATAAATGACTCTTACATCTATTAAGACAGTTAATTTAAAAAATGTTTTGATGAATCATGCAAAAATGCTCACAAATAGCATTATACTTTTTCATAGACATTTTTTGTTTTTTCTTACTCTTATGAAATGTGCTTGTGCTTTTAACACTTGAATAAAAAAAAAATTACAGTTGACATCATAAATGTTACACTGTAGTTCAGACAGGCAAACTGGTGATGGTCCCCTGCTTTGCCATTCATGAAACACACTGTGGGTTTCAGATCTGTTCCATCAACTCCCAATCTAAGAGTGTTCAGTCCTGGATCTTCAGGATGCTCCTTTTCTCCAAATCATTCATTTCCTTCAGTATAAGGGCAACATTGTATCTCAGTTCTTGAAACTTTGCAACTGGCACCTGAAACAGAGTATTCAGGTTAGAAACATGAAACCTTGGGAATTTTGATTAAGGCATGCCTGTGGATAGGGAGCATTCCACAGTGTAAGCCAAATCTCTCCTAAAATACTTTTTTTTTTAGACTTAAGACAAATGATTTGAGGTTAATAAAATTCAGTTAACCAACTAAATAATCTGGGTGAAGAAGAAGAGGAGAGTAGGAAAAAGCAGAAATAACAGCTACATGGTGTATTTTCTTGCCTGGTGTGAGAAAGGAAGTACTCCAGAATGTAAACTGGTGACTGCTGTGGTGAAGTGTCTGTCATGGATTGGAAGGAAAGACAAAGACACCTGGAAGGTTGTGGAGCCTATAGAAATCTCAAGCAACAAATTCCAGGTATTCTGCTTGTCCAAACTTGAAGAAGAAAGGAATTGAGCCTCAAAGTAAGAGACTTGGCAGCAACCTCAAAAGCAAAGAATCACACACACAGAATCACCAAGGCTGGAAAAGACCTTTAAGATCATCAAGTCCAGCCTATAAAGAAGACTGGGTACTGTCTATGCATGGAAAGCAAAAGGTTTTGGTTAAATACACAAAACACTTTTAACTCTGCAGGAGAATCATTGACTTTCCTTTACCATTTAAAGCCTGGGAAGCCAATGGATAGAAGTCTATTATCTACGAAGACAGAGAAGCACATCTGAGCACAGGCACAGAGGGGTCACACAGATGAACAGTAGCACAGTGCAGAAACGTGTGCTCCCAGGAGTCCCACCAGCAGTCCAGCCAGTCCCAGGCTGCTCTGCTCAGCACGGCCTCCTGGACTCTGACTACACTGCAGACACACAGAGTCCCTTGTCATCGTTCTGCCTACTGATATCAATTATGTGAGAGGAATCCAACATCTGATTTGCATTTCCCATATGCATCAGAAATGCATAAAAATGTATCATGTCCCTTTCACTTTTGGCATTTATACCACAAGACTAAAAATTCTGCAATTTAATTAGTCACTTTTTATGAAATATTTTGTCAGAAATCACACTGTGATTAAAAAAACCAAACCAAACCCAAGAGCACAAAGAGTGTAACTTCTCCCTGTAGCATACATGTTTTAAAACTGTTCATAATGGAATTATTTTCTGGACTTAGCATCTTACATAGTTAGCAGGACATTCTGAATGTGTCTGAATGAAAGGAAACTTTCAAAAATGAAAGGAGTTGAGGACTATATTTGCTTGCACATGGTACCTTGGACCATAACACAGGTTTATCCCAAAGAGCCACTAAAGACCACTCATCAAATACAGAAATCGTGTTTATAGCCAGATCTTTGGCATTCAGATTGAAGGAGCAGCAAGGAGCTGATTCTAAGAGAAGGATGTTGTTTGTTATCAGATATCTGCACTTCTGCCTGCACTGGACAGGCACAGCAACACATCTCCACTGCAGAACGGCAAAGGGTCTCCCACAGACTTATAACAAAAAAACCTATAAACCAACCAAAACAACCAGAAACAATGCCACCAAAACTTG
Organism: Hemiprocne comata; assembly: GCA_020745705.1. Taxonomy (NCBI): domain Eukaryota; kingdom Metazoa; phylum Chordata; class Aves; order Apodiformes; family Apodidae; genus Hemiprocne; species Hemiprocne comata. The sequence continues at coordinate 9,210,298 of CM036597.1, read as the reverse complement.
ACATTATATACCATGAAATTAACCCCCAAATCTAAACAGTAAAGAATATATACTAGTTTTTATTCTCATAAGTGAAACCTAGCTGGTTGTAAAGGGTTAACCTGAACCATTGCATCATTTAAGTTCCAGGGAAGACCTGAAACAGAGCATGTGGGATGGTCCAAGCTGGTCTGTCCAGAGAGGGGTGAATTTGATCTTCTGTGAAGTGACACCAGCAACACTTTGCACTGTAGCACAGAACTTCCTCAACAGCTGCCTTCTTGTGAAGCACTGCACAGCAAATTCAGTCTACCTCTTTGCACTCACAGCGCATTGGTATTTCCTCCACACAACTATTGACACACGAGCTGAAGCCAAAATCCTTTTGGAGTTCAAATGTAACAATGCCTGCTGTGCACTGAATTCCTGTGTGCACCACCATGTTATTTATAGAACAAATAACATTCCTTTTCAAAGGTTAAAAATATGGAAGAGTTTATGCTGTCTTCTGGCAAACTTTTACGTACAGTGTCATAAATACTGCCACTGACTAACCCTGAGGTAAAAAGCAAAGAGGGTTTTTTTACTTTCTAGCAGCAAAAACTGTACAGAACAAAACGAGGATAAAACCACCTCTGCCACAGAAGAGAATGTTACCATTCTCTGCCAAATGCAGGGGCTTTAGAAGTATATAATAAATTACATAAACTACCCCAGTAATTCTCCTGCCCTCCAGAGCCACCATCAGTTCTAAAGGCTACAGTTGATATAAAAACCATAATTTTTAATCAAACCAGTTATTATGCAACAGTGCTTTTCAGTAACTGATATTCTTCTAACAAACAAGGTTTCAGCAAAAAGTGTGTAGGAACAAGGTATGAAAGGATTTTGATTGGTGTTTCATTATATATTGTATGCAGCTACACCGAACATGAAGGATTCCAAAGCAAACCAACCAATGACAAGGCCCCGTTTACAAAAGCTTTCATATTTGAAATAGTGATTCAACTTCCTAAAAAGAACTTGAAGTGGTTTCTTTTATATTTATTATGGCAATCAGACTTACTTCAAAGCGATGAGCTGTCCCATCTGAAAGCTTCATCATCATTAGAATGGATGGTTGAAGGGCACGGGCCAGTGAGCTGAAATGATTTACATTATTAGTGTTCCAACAGTAGACATCAGTGGTGTGATGAGCACAGCTTTGTGCATTAACAGCTTAAGGTGTTCCTGTGGGCTTTACACAGAGCAGGAGTAATTCCAATCACAGATTCCTGTACCTGGCTGTCTGGAAACTCATGAATATAGGAGTCTTGTCCAATTTACCTCAGTATTGAGACCAAGAATATATTTTTTTTTAATAGTAACTGCAAGTTTAGGAGCATTTTCATTTTACATAATAATCAGTTCAGGGGAACTATGGCAGGGATAAAAGCTGACCGAGCTAGTAATAATGCACAGTTTTCTTATGCAGTTTACCATGTTGCATGAATACTTTCCATTCCTTCATATGTACTTTCAACTGCCATCTCATCTGGGGAATCAAGCTCTCTCAGTCTTCATCCTAAATTTGTGGGTTATTTGATGACCCAATGAGGGGAAATGAGTCATTCTTGTGCAGCTTCCATCAACCAGTGTTGCCAAAGCCTGCTCAGGTACTGACAGTTGCAGCCAGAAGCCATACCTCTTTGCAGAGGCTGTTGCTGGATGATAAACAAAAATTCCCAGGGGGGAGGTTGACTGGAAAGGAAAGTAAGAGGGAGGAAAATAGAGAATGATAACGTATTGCTCCTGTGTTGTTTGGAAAACAAATCACAGGATTTGCCTGCAGCTTGCAAGCATTGTGCCTGAGGATGTTTTTCTGTACATTTTGCTGTCTTACAGGTACAGATTTTTTCAGCATAGTGATACCTTGGTGGTAAAGGAGTAAAGGCCTTTACTCCTGTTTTGTGAAGTAAACTAAGAGGTAGATCAAGAACCAGCAGCATAACTATGGCAGTGTAAAGGTGCTGTTCTGAAGCTTCTCTTTATAGAAGCTACAGCAGACTGTACAGGTGATGGAAAGTAATTTTATTTACCATGTACAACATGCAAATGGCAGTTTACTTGAGGAGTTGAATAGATGATTGCTCTCTCCTGCTCCTGAGGAGCTGAAAGCTTGGCTGGCTATGTGAGGCTCAATCCATCTAATTTATTTCATCATCTCTGAGGACCTTTGGAGTTGTATCAGCTCCATTGAGTTGTAAAATATTGAAAGAGAGACTCACACTTTGAGTGAAATTATTCTAGTATTCTAGTTTTAGAGATCAAAACAAATAAGGAGCCTAAAAAGTATCATTAGTGGAAGAGGAAGGCAGCAGCCTTCTGACAGGTCCATGTTAGCAGCAGTAACCTGTATGTAAACTGACTTCTACAGAAGTTCAGAAAATCCCCTCCATATCTTACCATTTAATGCTACATGCCAGTCCCTAACAGCAAGATACATTTTTAACACCATTAACATTTTGAAGTAGCACAACAACAATTCAGGTTAACCTTGGGCAAATTGATTTCTAGGGTCATGCAGAACTCTCTTTTATACCTTGTGGATATTGCTACATCCACTCTCCACCTGAAGTCCTGGACACTTGGCAGCCTACTTCGTTGTAGCAGGGCTGTGCCTTCGGAAGCAGGACGCCTACAGAGTAAACCAGAAACGGGAGACTGAAATGCACATTCATAAAAGAAACAACAATCTAAAGAGAAAATAAGATTCCTCACAACAAACTTGTCTGAAATTGTTTCTTTCCTACATCTATCCTCATTTAGAGAGGTCTGAATGAGTGAAGGCTTTGTGTGTTTAGGACAGCTGTGCTCAAGGTACCCACTTTTCCTAAGCTTAACTACAGTCCACGTTAAAAAAAATACACCAAGTGTCTTTGTAATTCCAGTAAACTGATGTCACTGTAAAGTTTAGTAAGAGTCACTGTGGTGACTGGCATATCTCTTATTTCAATTATATGCAGCTGTGAGACATAGAAAGGCATCTGCAAATGTATCTACATGCATATCCAACAGGAACAAGACAGAGATGACTTGAGCAAAAAAGTTAGAGTAAGGTCACTGTGCTCCTTCAGCAGAAAGCATCTAGTATTAGCAAGCAGCAGTGTTTTAAAATAAAATATTAGAATGTTCTTTGAAGCATACTTTAAAAAAAAATAAATCACACGGTGGTTCTTGCCAATCCAACATAACTTACAAACTCCAAGTTCCTCACATAATGTTCACTGCCAACCCCAGCACAACCTTCAAGATTTCTGTCTAGTCTAATGAGTAAGAAGCCAAGGACTTTATTTATTTCTCATGTTGCAAGAAGAATCGGGATGATCAAGCCTTGGTTTATTTCTGTGAGGAAATACAGTTGACAGTGATCAAACTTCAGATGGTTGACAGCCTTTAAATTTTTAACAACATCTTAAGCTCTGGGTAAGTAAACAAGGCAAATCTGATACAAAGACATAAAACCCACCCATTTTTAGAAACATATGCAGAAATATCTTCAAAATGAAGTCACTGAGCTGGTCCATTCAGGAGCTAGTCTGCACTTCATGTTACTTACCATATTATTAGGTGTTTTATTGCTAAGTGTCCCATGTCTCTGGGTGTTATTTACAGTACATTTCAAAGCTTCTCCTGCTAGGGGCAGGATAAGAAACACTACAACCTTTTATCCATGGTGCTAGACATAATCTAATTACAGACTTTACATCAGAAGGGAATACTCTCTGAACAAATCAAGGACTGTAGGAACAATAGTCTAACATCCCTACTCCCTTCTTGTGTGCAAGTTGGCAGGTGCCTTTAGAAACTGCCCAGAAAATTATTAAATTGATAAGATACACAGGACTGGCAGGCTGAGATCCTCCAGTACTCTTGCATTTACTAAAGGCAATATAAGAAAGAATTGATCCTTTTTTTTTTTTTTTCTGAAGGGGGGTGGGCCGAGTGGTGTCAGAAGTGACACACATTCCTAATAGTATGGTAAAGGAATGAGCAGAAAACATAGATCAGCTGGTTCTTACTGTCAGTTACTGGACAGGAAGTAGGTCAATGCAGCTGGGTGCAACCATGAGGAGCTGGAGTCTAGAATGGTCATTAGCAGGATTAAACAATAAGAAAATAAGAACAGGCCTTTCCCTCAGTGAAGAGCTGCTGCCAGAGTATTGCTTAATTTGAGGAATACCTAAAAATAGCCACACTGCTACTGCTTCCTTAAGACACACTAACTCCCATCAGTGGGAGATAGTCCATCCAGTGCAGCACCAGCGCCCGGGGAAGAAAGAGTAGAGAAAACAGGAAGATGTTCTAGTTAGCAGTGGTGGGAAAGGTCAGCTATGGCCAAACACTGAAGCTCCTGAACATTGTTAAGCTATGGCATTTCTGTGGCCAAACCACAAAGCTTTAGTTCTGGCCAGGACTGCACTTCAGAACCATTCCCTCAGAAAGAGACGCGGCTTTTATAGCTTAGTTTAAGCTTCTGTCAGCACCTTCCCAGCTTGGACAAGATTGCAACTGGAACTGCAGCAATCCTGTAGGGATGACAGAATGTGCACAGTGGCCAACACACACACAGAAATTATACAGGCCATTTTTCAAGCCATTGATTTCTAAAAGGAATAGCAAAATGGAGCAGAAAAGACTCAACAGATCTTATACCAAAACCTGCAGACTACAATTACCTTTTGTAAACACTCTGTGCCAGCTGCTATTCACTGTCAGCACACAGTGCAGAAGGCAGAAGTTAGAACAAGTAAAGCACCATGGATCAGCTAGAGAGCATCCAAATTATATGTGGAAAGGATGATACACCTGGTGACAAGAACATCATCTGCCAAAGAATACAAGAGAAGAGCACTCGAAAATGAAAGATTAAATGATTTGGAGCAGCAGCTGACCTAACAATATCAAAACTGAAGGTAAGTTCTGGATGGTTCCCTATGCACATAACGAGACATGCCTATCAGGCCTCTGAACAGGGAGAGTGAATAAACTGGTATGTGTGAAATGCTGACAAATGGCTCACAGAACACACCCTCCTGCTAGAAACTAAAGCAACACTATTTAAAAAAAAAAAAAAAAAAAGCAGTACATTTATTACTGTAGACATTCAGAGAGGGGGAAGTTAGGGTTATCCTTTCCCGTAATAATGAAGTTTTAATTTAATGCGGTTATTTTATGGTATCAGTGTGGCAAGTTTTTCTTTCAGTCTATATAACTTGATGGAACTGTGGGGACACAGAAATACATGTCAAATTTCCAGTACTTGGAACAGTGCAGTTGTTCAGGGAACAAAATTTCAAAAATAGGATAAGATGCCAGGAAAACCATTAAAAATGCAGTTTTCTGGGCTCTCTAGCTCATACTGAATTTTTGATCTGATGCTAATATTTCTCTTACCATCACAATAACATATATTTACAACTTAAGAAGCATATGTATGGTTCAGTGTTACATTTAAAATTATAAAAACAGATCTGTCCAGAAATCAAATCTGAGGTGCTCTTCTCTGGTCTCAAAAGACAGAGCAGATTTCACTGGATAATCACAGCTTTTGAAATAAGAAAAAGCTAAATTTTCAAGCATCGTGATTTCACAGTAGAAAACAGACACTCATGCATGCTTCAAATGACATCTAAATTTATCTTTTTTCTCCACTGCAAACAGTATTTCCAACTTTCCAACCATAATTTTGCATTCTTAACACCTATAATTCAAACAGAAGAGCAAAGAAAAGATGAGAAGGCTGAATTTATTTTTATTCCAAGAACCTTTAGCTTTAAGCCAAGATTCTAACCAAGGAAATGAAAAATATTTTTAACTTTGGGAGTAGCATTTAGACCCTTGTGAGGGTAAGTGAAATACCACAACTATGATGATATGGATTCCATGCAGAATATCTGAGCAGTGTGGGGTTAGTGATGCTATGTGCTGAGTGACCTCAGGTTTCGAGGAGTAAAGTTTTGCACGTGCAAAAAGTTCAAGGAATTTCTAGATGGAGAAAAAACTAATCTTGATTTAGTACTTCCTCTGGGGCCACTGTGGTTTACTGCTTAGAAAGTGAACTGCAGCAAGCAGAGCACTTGGTATCTCATACATGTCACTAAGTCACCCAGTGTGAATTCTCAGCTCAGCTGTGTGTTCAGACTTTACTAAATGCTATCTGAGAAAGCTTCCATGAACCACAGCATGTAGACAGTGTATTACGTTGCCTCTCAACCAAACAAGTCTTTCACTTTTGCTCTTAACTTACAATGATAATTATGATAAAAATACTTAATTCTGCAATGCATTTTTCATTTGTAGCTATTGAGGCACCTCACAGAGGCTACAGAGCATTATAAAAACTGATGGGTGACAATCACAGAAAAATTGAAAACTGGCATGGAAGTTACTTACTGCATATATAGCCATGCATGATGGACATCATACTATGTTGAATCAAAATAATGGGACCAATCTTGTTCTCATTAGTTGAGAGAATTTTGCTGTTCCTTCAATAAGCCTGGGATTGTTATCAGCAGAGCTCTGTGCAACCCAGCTGGGTGCACAATCCATGGTACACGAAGATACTAACCTGTTACCAAAGACTACACTGGAAAAGTCCACGATGAAATCTTCTGGTATCCTTAAAAACAAGAGCAATACAAAACAGTTAAGTGTTTTGTAACCACAAGTATATGGCCTTAGCTACCAAACAAAAAAATTATCTATTATAGAACACAAAAAAATGTGTCAACATTTTTCATTCTCCACTGCTTAAAACTACCATCAGGTCTTATGCAAGCACTTCAGTATTGAGTCAGTCTGGGCTCTCAAAAGGACAACCTATGTTTTTATATCAAGAACCCTAAAACCTGTATTACATCTTCCTGTCCTACCTACTATGGCAACAGTGACTTTCAAAAGAACCCAGTCAAGGGAAGTTCTACTGATGCCTCTGACAAGTGCAGAAGGCAAGCCAGCAGTGCGTGCTTTCAAAAATCCCAAACCTACACATTTCATTTTGCCTGAAGAGCAATGAAAAGAAGAGAGAATTAATTGCTTTGTCAAAAGTAAAAACGGAGACCCTTTCAGCTAAGATTACTTACAAAAGGAACACATCTCACAGGAGGAGGACAAGAATAAATTTGATGGAGACCATTAACTGGTTGAATAGACTAAGACTCCATCCACCCTAGGCCTTTCCACTACTTTACCACCCCTCTGCCACCATTGTTGTCCTACAAGCTGCTGTTGATTTTCCGTTCAATATATCAGGCTGTGAATTGCAAAGACTGCAGAGCAAACACTATCCATTGAGCTGCCTTTGCCACAGGGACAGTAACCTCCTGCAGAGAGGCAGGTTGGACAAGTGAGAGAAGTAACTAATGCTGCCACAGTTAAATCCAGCACTCAACATCAATCAGTGCCCAGAGACATTACTCACCAGTGGCATGAGATACACAGCAGTATATCAAAGAAAAATCAAAGCAAACAAGGAAGTTACCAGTCCTAAAGGATCTACAGTGTCTAATGATGGGAGAAAAAAAACAAGTCATCGACTCACACAGTGGGAAGATGAAGCTGCAGTTATTAAGAGCTTGAATTCTTAATGGGAGGTGGGATTAAAAGATTTTTAAATGGTGTTTGTACAAAACTGAATTAATGTATTAGCAAGGTACTTATCTGAGGCAAATTGGGAAGTGAGAGGAGGGACCAGACAATGCTCTTTTGGGCACATCTGTTTCTTTCTTTCAGAAGAGACAAAACTATTTCTGCAAACAGTACTTAGACTTTACTGTGCAAGTGCATCACTTAACCCATCCTGATGATGACTGAATATCCAGGTATGTGGTAAAATAGCTGGAGTCAAGGGGCTGTAATACAATTATTATGATATCTATGACAATATTTGCTCAACTGAAAGAGCAAGTGTTACTAAAACAGAAGCATTAATGCTGCCTTTGATTTTGCATTATTTTTGCTGTGCAGCTAATGATTTGCAGAAAATTCTGTTCCTGGCTCAAGCTGCTTACATGAGGTCAGTCACACACTAAGCAGATCAGACACAAAACATGGCACAGGTCAGGCTTGAGCTACAGATGGCAATCAGTTTTCAAAAGAACATTCTGAGGAAGGGACTCAAAGGGCAGGAAAAAGGTGTGAGGATATGTCAATCGCCTGTTATCGGCCCGAGCCATGAAGTTACTAAACAACCTGAGAAGGGAGGGAAAAAATAGCACTCATAATTCTGAGTGAATTTATTCTCACTAACTCAGTGAGTCAGGCCAAGAAATAGGGGATATAGAATGGCAACCCTGTGAAACCAGTAGTATTGATCTGATTAATCAGAAGTGGCCATTTTTCCTGGCCTCTCTTCACCAAAACTGTAAGCTAAGACCAGCTGCATCACCAGGAAATTGAGAATTACAAAACTTTATATGCATGGAATTAGTCCAATCTTTAGCTTCACTGAAGGAAACACAATAGAGTGCAGGAGAGGTGAAGAAAATGTAACCTGGCTCAGAGCTCAAACCTTTTAAAAGAAGACACAACAAAAAAAGGGAAAGAAGCCATTTTTCTGCCTTAACGTGCAAAATACCTTCCCAAATACTTGGTCTTATTTGGTGCCAATAAGACCAAGACACTGCTGTGCACATGGTCACAGCATGACCCACAGGAGTCACTGCAGAAGGATAAGTGTCTGAATGTAATGAGTAGGCACCTTAAAAATGAGCAGCTATTTCATCTCCAAACTCAAGTGAATTGGGAAACATAGGAAATGACATTTCCCATAGGAATTGAAGATGCTACCAAATGTACTAAGTATCATAGCTTGAGAGTAGAACCAGCTATTTAGTCTTCTAAAAGTTTAGCCACAAGGTGAAGAGAGCTACTCACAGGAAATAAGACTGTCACAGATGGAAGTTAGGAAGAGTCTCAACAATGTGAGAATCATGGAAGCATAGCAGTAACGAGCAGCACATAAAACTTAGAAGTCTGCAAGCAACACAAACGCAGTTACCTGAACTATTGCTGCTGTATCAGTCATGTTAACCAGAACAACAAGATAAAGAAGATTTTTCAAGATATAAAAGAGATCACCCGGACTGAAAAGCGTTTGCATAGTTCATGAATAACCCACACAGTGAGAAAAAAAAACCCCAAACCAACCAGCTACAAAAGTGTAAGGCAATAAAGTGTGGTCAAATGACAGGGGCCTGGGAGTCTGTATCTGTAGATACAGGCAGTGTACACAGCCAGCCCAGCCAGTGACTTCTGGCTCTCCTGCATACCAACTTTCTCCACTGCTCAACAGAGGAATCCTCACCCACCCCCAGAGAACATGGCACAGAGCTTTTAGTGCTCTTCATTACTCCTTAATCACACTGAACACAGCCTGTGAGCACCTCAAAAAACACCAGCTCCCACTGGGTCAAAAGCAATTCATCAGTTTCTTACTGACCTACTTTAACCTGGGTGTGAACTCCATGATGTGGCAGAGGAAGCAGCTTTGCATTTTAGCTCACAAGACAAAAGGCAGGCCAAGCTCTGGCACTGAGCTGCAGACAAAACTGTATCAACTAGAAAGGTACCTTTCATCATGGCTTCAATTGCACCTGTCATTGATTACACGTCTGAATCTGCAGCTTTAATTATGAATTTGCTCATAAAGTAAATTATGCTTATGACTCTGCAGAACAGAGTCTGAGGAGGAAGAGAATTTGCAGGTTAACGGACAAATAAGGATGAAAAAAGAATTAGAAACATATCTGTCTATTTCTCCAGAATGCTAAGAGTTATGAGAAATTTGCATTTTAAAACAATTGGGCCTTAATGCAGAGGTTTCTATAGAATGAAAACATCAACTGCTGTTACTCTCCAATTGCTACTGAATCTGGAAATAAGGGAAAACCTGTAAAGATTATTAACACCTAATGTCTAGCTTTTGGGATACAAACTTCTATGCAGAGATACTCTGAACAGACTGATACAGATCTTGACTAAGTCTGTAACAAACATGCTTTCTTGCATAATGGCAGGAGAGATTGTGGCTGAACAAGGTGGTAGGATTTAATGAGCATTATATCCTTGGCCTTTCTAAGAAGAAAAAGTAGGCCAGTTTGTTAGCTTCTGAAATGTTACTACTGTCTTACCAAACATGTTAAAAAATACTGCAGGGCAAGGTGGGGATGGCAGAGAGAAGGTCACTCACATTTGCATAACCTACATTACGGACTAAATTAGACCAGTCTTCCCAGCATGTGAAATTTACTGCTCATGCTCAGTGCTAAATCAAGTCTTACACAACACCTGTTTTTTTCCTCTGGCTTCACATGACATTTGGCAACAGATATATTATGTGTTATTTACAGGTAATTTTTATACCAACTTTGTTGTGTAAAAAAGTCGATTTGGGGAAGCAATTACACAAAAGCTATGAACAAGCAAATAGATGAAAAAATAAACCATAAACAGCCATACCTGAGCTCCTTTAGGTCTTCCTTAAAAGCCTAGAAAGACAAGGAAGGTGAAATTTTACAGGGTGTAGTCTTGAAAGATCATGGTGAATTAATAGTGGTTACTTGCTTGGTATCTCTCCCCAAAAGTTTTAGTCTTGAGTGCCAGTAGTTTTGAAATGACAGGTCATATATTGAGAAAAATCTCCAGAAGTGTTCAATCAAGCTGTGAGCAACTACTTTTAAAGACCTAAATCTCTTGGAAGCCTTTATTTTTTAAAACAACATCCCTGTAATTTCTTTTATGTAGCTATCCATAACATAGTCTTCTTTCAGAGTAATTATGTGCCCTTATTCTCGGATATGTTTTGCAGTAACTTGTTTAGACTACAAGAACAGAGAGGAAGTGGCAAAAGATAAGCTCTGAATAGCAAAGCATGCTTTCACTATGTTTCCTGTGATATATGAGCTTTCCCAGTATGCCTGGGTAAATATGAAAACAGTATCTTAAACAAGAGAGAGGTGCTGGAAGCCCAGAAGTGGTTCACTCACATAAAAATAAAACAAGAAAAGAAGAAATGTAAGGTTAAGTGACATGAAAAAGGACAGAAAATAGCCATGGAGAAGGAAGATGGGTTGGGAACATGGCAGATGTATACATATTCACACAGAACATCCACGATCACCAGAAATAGCACTTCCTCTCCATTTGCACTATATTGTTCTGGCCATAAGACCCTTCCTTCCTGTAGGGCAGAAGTATGAAGAAAGGCAGACAAACAAATAGGATAAATTGCAAGTGTGGACAAAACGAGACATATGTGTGAACAAACAGGGTAAGAGAGAGAGCTGATGCCCATGAAATAGCACTTTGCAATGGTTTCTTCTTGGGTTTTAATTTAAGAGTTAAAACAAACATGCACAGTAAACAATATGCTGAAGCAGAAAAAGATGTAGCAATCTCCTTCCCAAAGCTTAAATGCTCTTCCAAAAAGCTCACTGTGAGTCAACCCAACAAGTAAAATAGGAAGCTCTGATTTGTAACTGTTTCTTCTAAACACTTTAACTTGGTGCAACATTTTTGTGTGCAGCTCCCCACCCTAGCAAATAGGGTTTAGATGGTAACTCATGTCTGACGCAGGTTTTAACTTATCAGGACTCCAAGTACTCCCAGAACTTACCTCTTGTTTGAAAGTTGATAAGGGGAGTCTCAGTGCTTCTCGGAGAAGGGTATACATGCCAGAAATGAGGAAAGCAAGCTGCTCTTCTGAGATATCAGTGCTTTCTGCAATCTGCTTGACAGATTCCTTGCAGTCTTTTCCTTCCAATGCGTTAATGGTGACTGTGAATAAGAAAGCAAAGCAAGATCCCTTTATAAAGAGGAAGACCTGGAGACTGTGAACATAAACATGTCTAATGATTTTACTTGACTTAATGTACTGACATTTTTCCTGATGTGAAACTGATCATCCTCCACCACAGGTCAGTCTCACAACACTTTACCAAGAGAACTTCAATGGATTATGCTTTTGCAACGTAAAATTGAAGATGTTTTCACTGTTGAAATTTGTTCCAGTGAGATAATGCAAAAAAAGAAAAAAAAAAATTGCTCACAAGTACAAAGCCAACTTGAGCTTCCATCAACAAACTTGTTCTAATTAGAAGTCTGCTTACAGCTCAATTACATTTCTGATACCCAGGATAAGAGAGGATTGAGAAAGTAAAGAATTCAACGCTGTTCTCCACTGTTTCACATAGTTAATTTATCTTGTAATGTCAGCAGAGACTAAGGATTAAATGAGCAAGGAGAGAAAAAAAAACCTCCAAGTCTTGTAGTTTGCACAACTGCTGATAGTACAAACTTTAAAGGAAATTACTGTTAACCCATGTGGCAATATTATACACCAGCAACTGGTGTGGGTTCATCTCAATCTTCATCATTCAGTTATTCTTCCTTTTTCCATATATTCACTGGCGTTTATAAATTTCTGTTGTCATGTCAGCCTCTGTCGTGCACTCTGATCAGTATGGATGGACTGCTGGAGCCACAGGAAGCCCCACTGTGGATAACAAGAAGATTACTGACACAATCCCACTGCAAGACTGGGACATTAGCTTAGTCATTTATAATGTGCCATATTTAGTGCTGTGAAAAAAACATTAAAAGTTTAAAATGTCCAGCAAGTGTTACTGAAAGCCAAAACTAAGAGAGAAGCTTAATACTAAGGTTGAAAAAATAGAGTTTTAATCAAACTGCCAGCCTTCCTTTTGCTATTAGGGGGGAATACATTCTCTTTGCTTTTTCACATTTTTAGATGTATACCAGATTCAGTGGTGAGCCCTGGATCATTCACGTGGCTGACTGAACTTGTCTGGCACCATCTGCGTGGCACATTTCACATAGAGTAGGCAGGATGTGTAGTAGCTAGCACCAAGCTTTCCGCACTGTCTGAAAAAGGCTCTGCTCTACAACAACACAATGACTTTGAGAAGAGTCTATTTACTGGGAAGGCCAAATGCAGATCAGCACTGAGGCCTGTGTACTAGATCAGGCGCAGAGCAGGAAACGCATTGCTGTCTGTTGATGTACTTAAATACAACTTTGATCCGTCTCTTCAAAGAACAATAGATTGCTTATAGTTTTTAACTGGACAGCTTTAATGACAATATTGGTCTTGTTTCTGTTCAACGACCCTAATAACTCATTAAAAATCCATGTCTTATCTTATGACCTGCTTGCATTACCCTAGAAAACAAGATTTTTCACTCAGTATAGCTCAGGGAACTCAGAAATATCAGCTGTTCCAACATTTCCAACACTGTATCTGAGGGACTACAAAAAGAATAAACCAAAAACATCCCAAGAAAATCTCACAGCTGAGTCATTTGCTCTTACTAGAAGATGCCTCTGGTCTCAAACGTATCCTTGTGGTTTAGCAGAGTCTGCAATAACACTGGCTGGATAACCCTGAGATAATCGTATATGCAGTTTGTACATCATTAACTGAGCAGGCATATGATTTATATTAGTTACTATTTAGCTACAGAGTAACAGCAACAGCCTCAAAAAACTAACTCTGTGCAAGTGCCTGAGCAATTTAGATACACCATGTTGAAATCCACCATGGCTTCAAAGACTTCTAAACCTTGAAGGGAAAAAACTGCTGCCCTCCAAGCTGTTAATCACAGACCAGCAAGAGCAGAAGATGACAGGAGATTTCTGCCAACTCTGCATAATCTGGATGCTGTCTCTATCCACCCTGGGGCATTTGGGTGGACCAGAACAGTAGGGTTACCTGCCTTGGATTCAGATGGTTTTGAAGACTGACTGTTCCCCCTACAGTAGGAAGCATTTATTGCATACCTAAATGTAGGCGATAATTTAGACCAAAATTAAACCCGGACGAAGCTTAGGAGATGGTCAGGCTTCCTGGCACTGCTGAGTTTTCAGTCTCCATTGCCCCTGCACTAGACAGCAAATATGGTTCAACAATCTGTACGTGCTTTTGTTCCAAATGCCTCTGTCCATACATAGCTTTATTGCTTTCAATTCTTATAAGGAAACCCTGGATATTTTGCTCAATTTCTGACACTGTGCAGCAACATTTTTAAAGACACACCAGCTACTAGATGTTTTGGGTCCTCATTGACTCAAACCAGGAAGAAAAAGCCTGAAAAGAAGTTTGCTGAGAGAACATGCATGTAAGGGTCATGGCACTACGCCATGCTGTGCAGCAGTTGTTCTGCTCTTAGCTGGCCACAAACAAGCTGTTCTTTTGCTCTGCTAATCAACTGCCCGATTATTCTGTGATTATTTTGCATACAGTAATCTACTCAAGTGAGTAACTTTGATTTTGGCAGGCAAAAGTGCCTTGAGAAAAATCTCAGTGTCTTGCCTTACCAGGGAGAAGCCTCAGAGACCAACATCCAAACAGGCAGAGCATTTTCAATCCCACAGCTCCAAAAAGACATCTGCACTTAGAAGTTCCTTTATTTTCTCTTCACATGATGAAAATACCCAATACTCTGTGTTTCATGGGCCCTACACAACCTGACAGCCACTCAACCCCTGGCTCTGGGACTGGGGGGTAAGTCTGGGGGCCATCCATAGCTGCAGCAGCCTGTAGCCCATTCTCACGGATTTTACAGAATTTTACAATACAACCAAGAGAATCTGTCATTGTATTTAACCCTCAGCTCTTGCTTCCCGGAGGGAAAAACAAAGGTAAGCGTCCCAGGAGAGCTGCAGCTCTGCCCAAGCAGGGCAGAGAGCAGAATCCTAGAGGATCCGCGCCATCTAAGAACGCGGCAGCTGCCCGTCGGGTCTGTGTGTGAAACCCCTCCGCTCCCTCCGCACGGGGAGCAGCCGGCAGGGCGAGCCAAGGGCAGGCCGCGCCCGGGCCCTACCTTTGAGGAGCCGCCGGAAGGTCTCCTTGCCGACGTCCTGCACGGCCCGGGCCATGGCCTCCACCTCGGCCGGCACCCGCGGCCCCAGGAAGCCGCCACCGCGGCCTCCGCCGCTCTCGCCCTGCCCGTAGCCCGCCGCCGCGGCCTTGCCTACCGCCGCCGCCATGGCAGCTGAGGCGCTGCCGCACGCGCGGGGCGGGGGCGCGTGCGGGGGGCGGGCACGCGTGGGCCGCCATCCGCCATCCGCCCCGGCAGGGGGCGCTGCGCCGTGCCGGCGCCGGAAGGAGCTGGCCGCCAGACCGAAGCGCATCGCGGGACCGGCCACTCATGGCGGTACGGCAGCTGCCCGCCTGAGGCGCTCCCCTCCTCCCCGCCGCCGCCGGAGCCGTTCCCGCCGCCATGACCGAAGAGCCGTACGAGAAATTCCTGGCCCCCGAGGAGCCGTGTCCGCCGCTCTCGCACCAGCACCCGCCGCGGGGCGGCAGCTTGAGCCTGAGCGAAGAGGGCTGCCTGGACGTCAGCGACTTCGGCTGCCAGCTCTCCTCCTGCCACCGCACCGACCCGCTGCACCGCTTCCACTCCAGCAGGTTTGCCTGTGCCTCCGCGCGGCCCCTCGGCCGCTGCCCGCCTGGTGGACCGAGTCGCTGGGCCGCGGCGGCTGGGTGATGCCGGGGCGGGCCGGGGCGGGCTGGCGGCGCGGGCCGCAGGCGGCCGGAGACCTCGGGCTGCCCCTGAGGCGGCGGCGGGGTCGGAGCTGCGGGTGCAGGAGAGCCGTGCGTCCTTCCCCGCTCCCCTGCCCGTGCTCTGGCTGCGGCGGCTGCCCGCCCGGCCGGCCCTGCGTGGGTCACCCCACGCTTTGGCGGGGCTGTGCGTGAGCTTAGTCTGGTTTTGGCTAATAACATTACAGTTATTAATCGGTGTGAGCTTGGTCATGTTTTAAGATGTATTTATTCCTTCTCAAATCTCTTAAAACAGGGTTTTGAGCGCTGTAGGGTGGGCAGCTAGAGAGCGGTGTGTTTATAATAATTAGAAGTGGGCCTTGAGAGGACGCGGAGCAAACCTGTGGAGGCTTAGAATGACTCAGGCAGCTTGGTGATGGCAGCGATTCCTGCAAAAGCATTTTCATCCCATGCTACTAATTAAGGGCAAATTATTCTATCTGTAATTTGTAGAAAAGGTGTGTTCTGAACATGCAGATGCAGCTCTACAAAGACATTGCAGTTCTTATAAAATCAAAACCACAGTCCTGCTTACTTAAGAACCCAATTCTGCTACTGTTTATGGGGAGTATTAAGCTTGAATATAGCAATAGCTTTCTTTTTGAGAAAAGTTTGTGAGATTTCAGTCTTGAACATACAGGTGGAAAAGTTTTAGTTCCAGAGTTGCAAGATACTTTTACTAGTAACGTTTCTACTACACCATAATGAAGAGTGAATAATAAGGTCATCTTTCCATTTAATTTCTATGAAATAATGGAAATTACACTTTAAAAGTGTCATTCAGAGGGGCAGGCTCTGAATTATAGATTCTTAAATGATTCATCATGAAGAGCTATGATAAAACATGATACACTTTGATTTTCTAGTTCTTGCATCATACGGCATTTGTGACATGAACAGTAAGATGTGTTCGTAGCATATCTGTAAGATAAATGTGTGATATTCACCAAATTTGTATTTAATTTTGTATGTTTGTATTGCCTTTCACTTCCCAAATCTGTTATTCAGACTTGCTCATTTTACAAACCCAGGTTTATAACCCAGGCATCTCGAGGGGATGTTTCACTTCTTTAGGCAGGGACATGCCCTGTCTTGCACTGATTAAACCATTGCAGATGCCAAGCTCAACCTGTGGTCTTCACAGAAGGGTTTCTGTTTTTTAAAGTTATGAGTAGTTTTAATGTAGTTCCTACTTCTTGTTAATCCAGTTCACCCCAGCAAGTGCAGCAGCCCCCCGAGGTACTGGAAGGTGAGGGCTGACTGCCTGTAGCTGCAGTGACACTGCATGTCCTGAGTACCTGTGTATAGTTTGTTGGTGTTAGAGCCCCTCTACCTCATCCCATGGTTTGAGAGGTCTGGAAACTTTGTCCACTCTATCTTTCCTTTCATTGATATTTCATGAATACTGAGGCTGCAGTAGTGTCCCAAAGCCTGCTGTGTCACCACGCTCATATTCTGCTCTACACCAACAGGTTGCTCTGCCCACAGAAATCTGCACCACTAAAACATCACACGTGTATAAGGGATGTAGAAAGGGAGGGCAAGATCTCTTGATTCTGCTAAAAATAAAAGTTTTTGACGTGTCTTTAATATTGGCTGGCCAAATAGATGTGGGAGTGAATCCATTACAAATATATTTAGCCAACCTGGTATGCAGCTTAAAGAACAACGGTGAGGACCAACCTTTCTGGGTGACAGCATTGCCTGGGTTTTGATGTTGGATAGAGAAATGCTTTTCTAGTTAGCCAGACTGAAGTGGACAGGATGATGGAACAGGAGTTGATTGCATGGGTTTGTATGGAGAATTTTAGAAGCTCTTTTCCAATTGTTTTGGCTGTAGTGCAGTGCTGTGCTGACTCATAGTTGTCTCGACCTACTTTTCACCAATATGTAAAATAAATCCAGAGATCCAGACTGATTTCATAAGCTTGCTAAATTCTGGCTTACTCTCATTAGAGTAAAAAAAACCCTGTTCTTTGAAGTTTGAATCCTCAATTGCTTTCCTTCAGCAACAGCATCACCTAGTTTTATAAATGAAATTATGAGGGGAAAAGAGTATTTAGTTTTGGTGTAGTAGCATTTTCACACAGATTATTTTCCCATCTTGCACTGTCTCAGTTTTTTGGCATTCAGAGTTGAAAATAGTCAATAATGGAGCTTTTGATAATGTGTTTCCTTATTAAGCCTTAGTTTTTCCTATAATTTCTTTTTGACTCTTGAAGTCCAACTGATTTACTTCTTAGGTGTGCTTACTTCAATTTACATGGGAGTTTAAATATCCCAACATATGGGAAATGATATTTTCAGTTCAGAGCATTTAAAAAAAAACACCAAAAAAACAAACAAAAAAAGACAATTTACACACTACAAGAATCATGGCTCTGGAGTGGAAACTGTTAATATATTAAAATAAAGGTGTAATGGTACTAGTACTAATCCAGATACTATGTATGTATTTTTGCCTTGCAATTTTTAACATTTAATTCCCTTTGGTGTTGTTTGTGGACCTTTAAAAAGATTTTTAAGTAGAATACTTAAATTTACATAATTATAACTTATTTAAATAAAATAGATATATAATATTACCGAAATGCAAAGTGGAGATAGTTATATGAGGCTTAAAAGAACTAAGCATTTTTCAGGACACAATGCCAATGCATTTGCTGATTTCTATTTCTTTTGTCCTGTTTTGCAGGTGGAACTTGACATCTTGTGGAACCAGCGTGGCCAGCTCAGAGTGCAGTGAGGAGCTGTTCTCGTCAGTTTCAGTTGGTGATCAGGATGACTGCTACTCCCTGTTGGATGACCAGGAGTTCACCTCTTTTGATTTGTTCCCCGAGGGCAGTGTCTGCAGTGATGTCTCTTCTTCTATCAGTACATACTGGGATTGGTCAGACAGTGAGTTTGAATGGCAGGTAAACTAGTTCCACTCTTAACTAAAATTTTGTATCGACTATGAAGTGCTGGGTTTATCTTTAAGTGAAAAGTCCTCAGCATTTGTCCTTGGTAACTACTGAACCTAAGAGCAGATATCTGACTCTCCAGTGATAAAGAAAACGTTTTGTTCCATTTTATTCCAGTGTTCTTGGTCTGGAGGAGTAACTGAAGGTCGGGTCTTCAAAGAGGGTTGCTTACATATCGTGGTAGTTTGGTTTTAGTGACCAACATGAGTCTTGTAGCCATGAGCTTAGATTCTTTGTACTGAGGATCTGTTCTGCTAAATAAATCTGGTTATAGTTGTCTGCTTCCAGTGATTTGGTTGTATTAAATCTTTCTTTGGAATGGAGCTGGCACCTAGGTAAAATGTGGAAGCTCTTTCCATAGCCTATTTCCATCTTTTTTTCTATGCCAATAAAAGTACAGAGCTTTATCAGGGTGGATAAAGTGTGAAACATGTGCTCCTTTTTCCTGGTCTATATTGGATGCAGTCCTGGTCAGGTATCTCTGGTTTGTGGTAGTCATCTTTGTTCAGCAGTTTTTCAATTGGAATATGCAAATCTTTTTATATATTAGAGACTTATATTGACTTTTTTTAAAAATCTTATAGACCTCACAAAATCAACTGTGAATGTATACATAACTTTGAAATAGGAAACATGGTGCTTCAGAGTATACTAAGGAATACTTTCAAAATGTGTCATAAAGCTTAGAGTATGTGTAGAGTCTTCTAAGTGCAGTCTAAGGACTGAAAACACTGATTTCAAGAAAGCACAAACCTGTTCCAGAAAATGCAAATGAACTTAAGATAACATGAACTGAGACTAGCTCTGCATTTCTTGCTGTTTCAGTCTAACTGCTAGTCTCTGTATATTGTGTCACAGAAGGTACAAGTGCATTTGTATAATGCAGCCTATAGGAACCACTCGGATTGGATGCCAGAGATTCAGAGCTTCATTGAGTTGTGAAACTTTAATTTCCTGATAAAGTCAGTGATTGTTTTGAAAAGAAGCAATTTCCCATGTCTTAGTTAGCTGACAGCATGTTTGATGAGTAACTAGCTTTTGAAAACTATCCTTTGTTTTTTAAAACAAGCATTTCTTAAGAGGCATACTTGATCAGGCTTGTAAAATTTTGAAAATACTTTTTTGTAGCTCTTCATGGTGTTATCTGGCAGAATCTGAGCATGAGCAATCCAGCTGTCACACTTTAACTGGAAACGCATTCAGAAATTGCATGTCAGTTGTATAAAGGAAGCTAGCCAAAGTTCTGCAGTTTCTTACAGGAAAATGACAGTGACTTTAATTGAATCGTCGTGTGTAATTATGGGGTGTGGTGTAAATTACAAACCTACATTGAAATGATCTTCCTTAAACTAGATTGATGCTTTTAAATGGGAGGTTTAGATTTAGGCTTCGTTTGTATTGGGCAGTTTACACTGTTGGAGAAGGGAAACAGTTTAAATGCCAACTCATTCTGCTGCTTTCTTAAATGCAACTTTTAAAAAAGAGGACTGATAAATAAGGGATAGTGTGAATTGAGTTTCCACTTGCTGTTTGTTGGAAGATACAAAGGAGTACTGTAGGGTTATGAGTAATTAATAAGTAGTTGTTGGAGTACATAGATAAACGATGCTTTTCTAATTTGATGGTATGTTTTGAAATGTTAATAGTATTAGAATTACTTTAAATCTGCCTGCTGTATTCTAAGGCTTTGTTCTTTCTCTTACATATTACAAGTTGCCTGGCAGTGACATTACAAGTGGGAGTGATGTGCTTTCTGATGTTATACCCAGTATTCCCAGCTCTCCTTGTTTGCTTCCGAAAAAGAAAAACAAGCATCGGAATCTTGATGAACTTCCATGGAGTGCAATGACAAATGATGAACAGGTGAAATTGAGTTTTTTCCTATGTGAGAATTGTAACATACAGAAAAACTTTGAATTAGAGCCACTTCTACTGATTGCTGTTAGGTGTAAGTGTAGACCTGTATGATACTACTGGATTCTTAATGTAAATCTTGTCTTTTGCATCTGTGCTAGGCAGCTTAACGTGCAGTCAAGTTTTCACCCTGCATTGAGGATACTCAGTGAGGCTACAATTGTAGGAAATAGGATGTTTCAGCACATTGTATTCTGTTGGGCTTTCTTTTTTTTATTCACTCTTTTAGAATCAATAATACTGTAAAATGACATGCCTTACTTTGGATCCTAGGTTGAATATATTGAATATTTGAGTCGCAAAGTCAGTACAGAGATGGGCCTACGAGAGCAACTTGATATTATTAAAATTATTGATCCTACTGCTCAGATCTCACCTACAGATAGTGAATTCATTATTGAATTGAACTGTCTCACAGATGAAAAACTGAAACAGGTGAGTTAAGGTTTGTACATATGACTTTGGGTTTCAGGATCTCATATGTCTTGCCAAGTCTCATACAGAGTTGTCATCAATTTTTATACGTAGTCATGTCAGGGAGGTACCCTAGAGCACAACATTGTCAAAGAGGGAAAAGAGAGTTCAAAAGCACAGTGTATGTCTGTCTTTAGATGGTTATATATTCTCAATATGTGTAAGCCTAAGCTGGTGTGTGTGTAATGAGTTATGCTGTGGGCTCAGTACTGCTTATGACAAAGCATATTGCACTTCATGACCATCAGCTGGTTGAGGCTCTTCATTTGCTCACTCAATATAAATTAACATTTGGAAATTGTTAGGGAAGACCATAAATTAAATGTAAAAAGGGATATGGAATAGTGTGTTAAAGATGTTACAAAATAAAAATTATAATGAGGAAGGGTACCTGATTGGTATGGTAGATAAATGTTATTATGAGCTTGGCCTGTTTCATATTTCAATTTTGTAAGTCTCATCTTAAAGTAGAACAGGACTGCTTTCCTTACAGCCACTCTTGTTTGAGTATATCTAGCAAAGGAAATGGGTTTGATACATTAGGTAAACAGCTTAGGTCATTTGAACTTGACTGATACTCCTGTTTGGTGTTTTAATAGTAACTTTTTGTTATGTAGTAGAAAACTCGGGAGATGGGGCTTGGGGGGGGGAAAGCCCAAACCTTGTTACTTTGTTGTCTTCCTCCCATAATGAAGTTAATAGTTATTAGTTAAGTTCTCTTCATGACCGCCAGGCGGTTTGGGGTTTGAGCAGCCACAGCAAAAGGTTTTAAAAGACTAACTGAACTGGTCCAATAACTTGATTAGTAATAGGCAAACTGGATTTTTTTTTTTCCATGAAAAGGAGTGTCTCAGTACTTCTCAGACTTAAGTAATTCTGCTGCCTCTGTTCTAAAGGTGAGAAACTATATCAAGGAGCACGGACCTCGTCAACGGCCTGCAAGGGAAAGCTGGAAGAGGAGTAGCTACAGCTGTGCAAGTACCAGTGGTGTGAGTGGTGCCAGCAGCAGCAGTGCCAGCATTGTCAGCTCAGCAAGCAGCAGTGGTTCTAGTGTTGCTAACTCTGCTTCCAACTCAAGTGCCAGCATGAGTCGAGCACACAGCGATAGTAATTTGTCCACGAGTGCTGCAGAAAGAATCCGGGATTCAAAAGTAAAGTTTCTGATTATGTACATGTGTATTATGCTGTCTAACTTGTTAAGGTTGCTTATGTGATCTTAACTCTGGGATATTTGTACTGAGGAGCGTGGTTAGTGACTGAGGATCTGCTGAAGTTGTCTGGCTAAATCAATGCTGACTGTTTCCTCTGACATGGCCACAAGGAATTTAACTTGTGCTCTTCCCATCACTTCTAAGTGAAAACCTGGTGTTTGTATGTAGTAGATTTAATTACTTTTGTTTAGAATTGGTGAATGAGGGCTGAATGAGGGCTTTATATGTCTAACTTAATTCTTTGAATCAACACAGTTTAAAAAAAATAAATTCAAGATTGATTAAACTAATCTAGACATAATTTCTGGATAGTAGAGACTTTCTCAGTTGTATGTTTTTTCCCAACTAGAATTTTCATCAGACTTTTTGAATCTTTTTCAGTTTATTCTTCCAACATGTCTCATGAGACTGCTTGGTGAGGAGTGATCTACTGAAGCATGTTTCAATTCAAGTAGTGCTGTGGCACTTGTCCTGTCTCCATAATTTCAGTTTCAAGTGTGGAGGAGAGGAGCAGTTCCTGCTTGCTCTTCAACATCTTGGGTTGTTACTGTAAGACTGTAACATTTCCCCTGCCATAAAGATTCTTCTGATCAAAGACTCAGCTGTGCAACATCACAGGGTGATGTTGTGCCTCATAACTCGGATGTCATCAATAGTCTTGATACTTTAATATTAGATAATGATTTTGGATTAATGTTTGCACCACCTCTGAGAATTCATTTTTTAGTTCTTTTTCAGAGCAGACATTAATTTTAGAGGTTAATATGTAGTTGCCAGCTTTAAAGGTGGTTTGTGATCTAAAGAATAAAATCTTACTTTTTGTCCCTTCTGTATTTTGGCAGAAACGTTCCAAGCAACGGAAGCTACAGCAAAAGGCCTTGCGCAAGAGGCAGCTGAAAGAGCAAAGACAAGCTCGTAAGGAAAGACTGAGTGGATTATTCCTTAATGAAGAAGTGCTGTCTCTAAAAGTGACTGAGGAGGACCATGAAGGAGATGTAGATGTTTTGATGTGACAGGGGTGAATTTATCAGTGTTCTTTCTAAGCCTTAAATGTATTATCCTTATTGTTTACATATATTTCTTGACCAAATTTTGATTAGTGTTAACAGTATAAACCAGATCTTTTCTCAAGTGTAGTTTTGGTAAGAAGGTCTAAGTATTGAGTAACTTCAGCTTTTTGAGACTAATATTGCAACAAAGGCTTCAGAAATGTAACTGACTTCTGAAAAGCATCTGAATAGATACAATTATAAAGAAATTTGACCTTGGCACACATGGTAACTTTCTTGCAAGACATGAGTCTAGGGGTGCTTTTGGATGACACTAAGCATGCATTACTATGGTTCAGATTTTTTGGTTTTTTTTCCAGCTTAGAGTTAATATTTCACTTGGCTTGTTCTGTCTTTCTTTCCCACTACGAGGAAGATTGTTTAGCATGCAGAAAAAATGTTTAGTTCTCTAGGGCATTCTTCAGTCTTGCTCTTGGATCATACAAAATCAAAGTACTGTGGTGATCCTTTTCTAGAAGTTGTGATTTAACTCAAACGACACAGGAAAGAAGAAGCAGGACTTCTAATGCAGTGAATTTGTAACACACATAATGCCTAATAATGTGATTCTTTAGGAAGCCATTACAATTCAAAAATGCAACTTGTAAGCTTAGTCTTCAGAAAGTTACTTTGCTGCTCAGTATCTTAATAGTATGATTGTTACTAATGGTTGACCAATACATCCCTAGTATTGCAATGAAAAGATTAAAATAAAAAGATCTTTATGCAATGAAAGTACACTAATCTGCAGGTAAGGTGTCTAGGACACTACTTACAGTAGTTAAAAATGCTACTGGAAACTGAAGTGCAAACAAGTGGCACACAACCTTGGTGGCTTTTTCCCCAGAAGCATGTTTAAATAGATTCACATTGTTGGCAAGAGAACTTAATACAGCTGTGCTTCTTAACTGTGTGTTTAGTTGAGGATGTCTCTTCTGTGTGGGTTGTTACACCATTACATGTTTCAGAATTCTCCTCTTTTTGTTATCTGCTTTTGAAATTTCTCTTGCTAAGAAAATATGTAAAATTATGGCTTTCGGGTAGGGAGGTAAAAGTAGTTTCAGCCTGTTTTTTAATTCTGACAATCTGTAAGTTATCTTGGAACTACTTGTCACAGAACTCCTGCCCCTCAAGCTGAGCTAGAAATTATACTTCTAAATTCCAATGTGAAACTTAATGTTTATAGAAGTATTTTCTAGTTCTGAGTTTAGGAAGTAATTTTTCATTATCTTGATGCTTCACTCCTTGTGAATGAAGGAGTTTGGCAAGTTAGTGTGGCCACTGGTGGCTGTAATTGCAGGATATAGCCCAATCCTGCAGAATTGCATGGTCAGCTTGATATAGAGCTGCTCACATTCATTTTGGATTTCCTGCATGGCCTTACTAGCCCTTTCAGCTGAAGTGTTTTTATTTTAGAAGTGGCATTCCTTTTAGCCCCAAAATAGACTGACCAGTAAAATATCTGGTCAAACTAGTATGTGGGAACTTACTCACTCTTATTGCTGCTAGACCATGGGTACCCAGACTTGGCCATTGACTGATTAAAAGATATGTAAGGTCATTTTAAGCTTAATTGTTAGCTATCCCATTAGGCCAGTTACTTGGCCACTAACCAGAAGTGACTGTTACCTGGCAGTATTTGCTTGCACTGCAATACAACTGGTTGATGCCTCCCTTCCTCCTGTAGAAACAACATTAAAAACTTCTTAACAGTGTATAAGTTACTGAGAATTTACACTCACTTAGCTTTGGCAGTTATTTTAAATATTTTGGGTGGAAGAAAAAATTGAATTGCTGTCAATTCAGCTAATTTCAGGGTGCAGTTCTTGAACTCTTGCAACTTACCGTGGCTGTAATGGATGAATTAATCATGAAACATTTCACTGTGTGTGCATTGTCACAGTTCAGTACAACCTTTATTTTCTGCAGTGACTTTGAACGGTGGAATTTTTTCTTTGAAGAAGAAGAATGCACACTTCATACTGTAGAGAACTGAGATTCTGAAATGAATTGTAAGGAAGGTGCAATATCTCAGTGTGGTGGAGCATAAAAGTATGTCACTTTATTCTTTTTTCAGCAGCTCTTCAGATCTTAAAATCCCTCAGGCTTTATTGAGAGAAGACCCCCCCCTCATCATTTTGATGAGGTACAGTTCTTTTTGGTCACCTGTCTCCTAGCATCTAGAGATCACAGCATGAGAGAGGATAGGATTTCCATCTTGATCTTAGCGTGAGCATGTAAGTATAGATTAATCCAGGTGGTTAGATGTGTCCAGGGGCTCATCTGTTAAGTTGGATGAAAAGGTCCTGGGTGCCATGGTAGCTGATTGTTGCATGTTATTTGCAGCTGGTACTTTAGCCATTTGTGTGACGGTTAAAATCATAGAAGGGAGTGGATTTCCAGGGGTTCCATGGTGATCATGTATAGCTCTGTAATCTCATAGTCCCGTGGTGTTTATAACCCAAGAATATAAACTCTGCATGTTGTCAGAGGATCAGGCCTGAAGTAGCTGTGGGATTCAGGAGTTCTCACATGTTGCTACGTGTTTGAGGGTTTTTTTCCCTTTTCACATTCTTCTTAGAACTAATAACAGTCATTTTGTGGAGGGGGGTGTGGTTTTTGTCTTTCCCTGCAATAATCTGTGTGCTTACCCAGGGAAGAGGCTGAGTCATCATCTGTGGAGGTATTGTGTAGATGTGACACTTCAGGACAAGGCTTTAGTGGTGGACTTGGCAGTGTTAGGTTTATGGTTGGACTTGATGATCTTAAAGGTCTTTTCCAACCAAAACAATTCTATGAATTTGGATTGGATACTTGTGGCATTAGTCAAACAGTTGGAATTTTAGTTAAACCTGGTCTTGCTGATTGAAGTGTTGGCTGTTGTGGCTGCCACTTTGTTTTACAGCAAGTTACCTACAGATTATTGGGTTCAGATAGATAAAGAAGAGTAACAGACTGCTAAAATAATGCATTCTTATTAGTGCTTTTTCAAAAAAGAGTAAAATGTCTGCTTTTTATTCACAGATAAAAAAGGTCAAGCTTAAAAGCAAAATAGAGACAAACAGGAAAAGCTCATAGTTGTATGGCTCCATGGTACTGAAGCTGTATATCTAGGTGCTTGGTACCCACTGTAATAGGAATGTAATACATTTGCACTCTGTAACATTCATTATTTGCTTCCATAGTAACTTTTGCTCTAAAAAGGCTTAGAAGGAGCACTGAAAGGCTGATGGCAATAGGACTGTAAACAATAGAGAACATTCTTTTCTAATATGATTATAAATATGAGGAGGAAAGTTGACTGCCTGATGAACCTTTCTAATTTTTGTGTGTGTATCTAATGTTATCCTTTGTCACTTTTAAGATATTATATATTTTTCTTTACCTGGGATGCTGATTAAAAGATGGTTATAGTATGCTCAGTAGGGGGTGCTTACTAAGAAAAGCAAAAGTCTTTGCAAGACTTTCCTGAGCTTAACTTTTAGTTCTCATATTGTGGTTTGAAACCTGTGAAGATCATTCTCTGGGGAAAAAAAGAAACAAACCAACCTGCTTGAACTTACTCATATGCATTTACATCAGAGTGCATATACAATACAGAAACATAGAAAAATTGCAATATTCACTGTTCATCTATGCTGAATGGCCTGAAGCCATTTCTTTTCACCTGACACTCTTTCAGCTTTGAAACCAGTTGATGGATTGATCTATAAATATTAACAAGCCTGACTGTTTTGAGGGTTTCTTCAAGTTCATTCTTATAAGCCAGGTTTTCATGGCAAATGTTGTTACATTTATTGGTTTAATGTTTTTTAGTTTGCTACTGTTGCAGTTCTTGGGCATAGAAAAGACAAGTCAACATGCCATTTCTATTCAAGGATTGCAAAGATAGTTTATTAATCTACCAGAAGCAAATCCTAGTAATAGTCAAAGCTTGCCTATTTTCACTATTAACTCTCATTAATCATACTTTCATTCTCTCTCATCTGGCTAACTTAAAACATTTCAAAATTAAAAATAAATTCTTGAATTAAAAAAAAAACCACGACTGCAATATTGAAGCCTTGAATATAGTTCATAACCAAAGCAAGGGGAAAGTGTTTTTTTTGTTGTGGTTTTTTTTTTTTTTTTTTTTTTTTTTTAAAGAGAGATGGGTTATAGATTAGGGTATATGGTACTGCTTAAGTTGAGGTGATTTTTTTTTTCCCAGGCTTTCTGCTAATTGTATTGCTAAAATGCACTTTTGTATAGAAAACTGTCCTCTGTACATTCTGTATCTACTTTCCACAATGTTTATAGAGATTTTTCTGAAGTCTTGAAGGATTTACTGAAAGCTGCAATGCTGGTGACTGATGCTGTTGACTTCAAGTTTTCATTGTATTTGAAAATAGTTACGTGCATATTGAAGTACGGGTTGGAATTAAAATTGATGACATAGCAAAGATATCCTGGTGAAACTATGTGGTATCTTCTTCAGAGCAGGGGAATTCATACATAGGGCTTACCTACTCACTGCTCAGGCAGAAGGTACAAATAAAGTGGCACATGGTAACTGTTCTTTGGGGCAGAAAGCAAATCAGTCCCTCCTTAACTAGGGCATTTTGTTATCCACGAAATCTGATCAGAATTGTTTCATAGGGCAATGGTTATTTGTTGTGAATGGTATAACCCAAGATGTACTGAAAGCTGTCTTTAGTTTTTATTTGTGACAGAGGATTTTTTTGTATATATATGCTATGTAGTATATAGCTGTGGGCATAGGAAGTCTAATCACTTTTTTGCCAGCAGTAAGTCTGAATCTTCTGCTGCTGTCACCCTCAGTACCCATAGCTATCAAACTACCACCTGTCCTGTGATGTTTAAAATCCCTAAGAGGATGTGTAAGCTGGCGACCTACCATGTTCTTACTATTCATCCTGCAGGCACCTGTGTGTCACTGTTGTAAATCCAGATCTCATTTGTAACAGCAGAAGCAGGTGTGCTCGAGGATACCAGAAGTTGCAGTGGTTCACACCAAGACATGCAGCACCACCAAGGACATGGCAGTGGCTTTGCAATCACCACTGTTTGTGTAGGCTACAGTGAGGTCACTTGCCAGCCTATGTGTTCTGTGTTGTCCTTACAAATTTGTCTTCTGCAATACTGAAATTTCAGATGTAATATTACAAAAATTCCTGCAGAAACACTGCATGGCACAGCAAGTCCTGTAAAACTGTCAGAGACCTTTAATTGTTGTGGAATCTGTGACTGGGGGGCTGCACAGTGTAACTGCAGAAGCTGTTGCCCTTGCAGGGCTTTGCCTTCACTTCAGCAACCTGCTTGTGTTTTTTGTCCATTCTCACTCAAAGGTGGGGGACAGTGCAGAGTGTTTTGCAGCAAAACAAACTGAAATGTTGCTGAGGACCTTGACCCATTGCAGTGGTCATATGTAGTAAGGACTTAATGCTCCTTGGATAGCACGTGGATGCTGCAGGAATGTTGATGCTTATGATTTCTGAATCACAGGATCTCAGTGAGCTGGTCTGTTGTGCTTTGGGCCTCTCAGCTTTTCCAGTAAGTCCTGGTGCAGCAGTTAATTACTGACATAGCAGTTGTATGGATGAGCAAACAGCTGCCTATCTGCCAAGTGAGGTCCTGTGGTCACAACTAAACACTGCATGGAATGGATCTCTTCTCATCCCTCCTTAAATGTTTCTTCATTTGTGCATCATGTTTCACTGCAATGAGAGAGTCTCATTTGATGGCCAGATACTATTTAGGCACAAGCTGAACAGAAATTTCCACACGGGCAAAACCAACTGTTAAGCTTCCTTTACTAAATGGACAGGGAAAGGTGGCATTGACTGTGATCTTGCTGTCTTCAGCCCTTTGTTACTGCTCGCCTGAACTGTAGGCTTGATGCAAACATTTCCCAGTACACAGGTAGTTACAATTTGGTTTCCTGAGATCCTTTGTATCCTATGTCCCGTGGGATGGAAAGCTTTTTTCACCTCCTTCCAGCACATTAATCTCTTCTAAATGGTTTGTCTGGTGCTGAGACCAAATATAAATTCAAATCTACATTTCTGATCTGAGACCTCTTTTCTGTGTGCAGCAGGGGTCTGCACTTGGCAGCATCACTGGTGTAAAATCTTGTTTCTCACGGTCTAGATCACAATCCTGAGGCTGAAGTGTGATAATTCATTTTAGCTGCAGAGCCTTTCTAATGCTACTCCAGTTGAAGTACCTGCTGTGTTGCCACAAAGTTTCTAGAAGAAGGAAGATACGTGGCTGAAGCTGAGCTGTAGCGTTTGACCACCAGTTTGCTGAGATTTTAAGGTAAGTACCTCGCCATGTATGTTGCCACTGGAGGGAGCACTGTAGTCATTTTACGTGCCTTTTAGAGTACAGCTGCCAACTTTGCTTTGCTACAAACACTTCTGTATTCTTTTATGTCCTCTTCAAAAAATATTGGTGAGATTTGCCTCTCCTCGTGCTGTTCTTGAAGGAGGAATATGTCTGTTAAGGTTAATTTTACAACAGTAACTTTTCCAGTGACTGGGAAAAAAATTGCTTTGTCTTTTCATGGTGATTACTAATTCCTGCCTGGTACTGCTTCTTGCAGGTAAGAGATGGAAGTACATTCCTGTTCAGTGTTAATTTTTATATGCATACTGCATTGCTGCTTTAACTTTTGTCATCTCTGTTTTAAATTCAGCCTTCCTCACATGGGCTGGGAATTTTACAGTTGAAAATATTAAGTGATGATAGGAAGCAGCTTTTAATGCACTAACTCTCATAATGTGGATACCTCTCTGTCCCTCGGAGGCAGGGGAGAGATCATGTAGCTTGTCTATCCTTATTTTTTTTGAATAATAACTTCTGAATTGGGCTTTGGGGCCAATATTTAGAAAATACTGCTTCAATGGGAGCTGTTCTGTAGTTGCCTTTTTTTTTTTCTCCTCCCTCCCTACTTGTCTGAGAATTATTGTTAGCTTTAAGAGAGCTTACTGACGCATGTTATAACCACCAAGAACACGTGAGGACTTATCCCTGGAATCTCAGGTTCATTTTGGGAAGTCAAGCTTGTGATGGTCCTGTGCAGAATTAGGAAGGCTTTGAGCACTTGTACGTGATTGAGCAGATACGCTCGCGACTGCCATCCTCTTTGGGTCAGTAGCTGTTAGAAGAACAAAATGCAAAAAAAAAAAAGCATGTTATGGCCATCAAGTGAAATGCTTATTTAGACAAATCTTTGTTCAGTGTACAGCTTATAGGGACTTTGGTTTGATATTGTTACATTACTATAGTAGAGAGAGACTTTCTCATCTTCAGCTGGGAAACTTCTGCCAGCACTTTTAACATCTGTATAGGGGCCTGTCTGTAACGTGGCTCCTGTCCTACTCAGGCTCTCAGTAGCAGATTTTCAAGTCATTAATTCTAGGATATATCTCCTATGGAAAATGTGTGCTCAAATAATCTTGGAAGAAAGGAGTAAAGTTTTAAATTCTGTTTGCAGAATAAAGAGCTTTGATGTGACGCATACCTGTTTATGTCTACATAGCTCTCCTAGGTGGTTTTTCTTGTCATGCAGTTCCTGTCTATACTTCCTGAAGACAGTAAGTAGCAAATACAACATGGCAGTTCATCATAGGAGTTGTTGAAAAGCTATTCTTAATTCATTCTAGACTCTCCTAGTCATTTAGGTAATTCTCATTTGTTGGTATTCATTTCAATTCTTAGTTAAAAGGCAGTTGGTTTAGTCCTTGCTTTCTTTGTTCAGTGTAGAAATAAATAGTTACAGGGTTTTGTTGCACCTTCCATTGTGCATAGTAGGAGTAAAGGGAGAGCTGAGACAAGTTCATTTTAATAGTTGGTCAATTTTTGTGTATGGACAGCTTCTTTCAGACATAGTTTAGATCACTTTCTGAATTTGATGTCTCCTGCATTCAAGATGTACCTAAAGGTGTGATGCATAGTTTACTATCTTGAGGAGCACTAGAAGTATTCAATGTATTCATTGAACAATAAATGTTCCACATGCAGGACAGTTCTGTGCATGTCCAAAGATCTTGCACTTGACCTTTTTCCTAAGCCAGAGCACACTGGAGTGTTCACTACCTGGCTGGTACTTTCTGGCAAGAGCAGTGGGAGGTACTTCACAGTTACTATCAATTATTTTTGCTTAGGACCTCACAACTCTTGGATGTTTCTGCTTGGCAGCTCCTCCCTGCTCTGCTAGAACATAGAGCAGCTTGGGGACCTTGTCACCACATCCCTTCATTAACACTGCTACATTGTGGAGAATCTGACTACAGTCTCAGTGTAAAAGTTGTGTTTTACAGATGGCTGTGTGATCCTTGTATTACAAATACTGCTGAGCCGAGTGAAAACATTGTGTGTGTTAGGAGCATCTGAAAACTTGTGAATTATGGTGCTGGCTACATGACTTTCCCCATACAGTCACAAGTTTATTGTACTCAGCTAATTACTTCCTTCTGAAAGTAAAATTGAACACTGAAGTTGGTCAAATTGTCATGTATTTATTTTAATGTTGTGTAAATCATGTTTGATAGTCAGCCAGCTCTGCTTTGAAATAGCCCCTGTCTTGTAGTACAGGGATCCAGGGCCTATCACATCTAGCACTGGTACAGTCTTTTACCCAGGAAAATTACCCTTTGCAGGTTGTAAGTGATCACTCCAGAAACAATTTATATTACCAGATTAGGTAGGCAGATAAAGATAGGTGCATGAGTCTATGTGAGTATTTAATTTCATTAATTTCAAGGTGAGGAAAAAAAAGCCTTTATGAAGTTTGAAAAAAAAAAAAGTGTTTTTCCTCTGCTTGATATTTAAATAAGGTGAATTTATTTACCAAATAGAAAGTATTCACAGTGTGTGTATGACATGTCGCTCAACAAATCCATGCATTTCCTCCTGAAACAATTTAGATCATAAAGCTGTTTGTAGAAGTTACAAATGTTAGTCAACAGAAAATGAAGCAGTCTAAAATCTTAGTACAAACCCATTTGTGGACTGATAAACCCATTTGCAGACTGATAAAATGAGTGTAATTTATGGTCTGGATACCTTATTGGCACATGTATTAAATTCTGGTATATGTCTTTTTCTTAGTATTGCATTAGCTGTAATTTCTATGTGATGCTTCAATTCATTTATATATTTGCACAACACACTATCAGATAAAAAAGTGCCAAAATGTGTATAAGGAGGTCATCGCTTTAGCTTAATTGCGCACAAATTTCCTGCAGACTCTGATGCCCAAGACCAATAACGAGACTCCTACAGCTAGAATAAATGCATTAGCCTATAAATTTAGATCTTCTACCTGCTTTGCAAAGAGAGAATCATCTCTAAATGAGCCTAGTAACATTGATTTGTGATTAATCATTTTACTTAGTGACTCATCTGTGATCACAGTACAACAAAAATGTCATGTTTGCTTAGTGGCATTAACTCCATTTATCTTCTCTGCATTGAGAGAATTGCCTTGTTGTCAATGTAGGACTGGGAATAGAGCTGA
The DNA here is from genome assembly GCA_020745705.1 of Hemiprocne comata. NCBI lineage: Eukaryota > Metazoa > Chordata > Aves > Apodiformes > Apodidae > Hemiprocne > Hemiprocne comata. The sequence goes on along the minus strand of CM036597.1, from coordinate 9,177,581 downwards.
ACAGTAGAGTTGTTAAAGGACTTACCATGTCATTTTAGCCAAAGCAGAGTGTTTTTTTCTTTTAATAACCATTTCCTTACTTGAAACTTAATTATTCTACTTGGTCAAGCAAAAGCATTTGCACTAATGATCTTGCATCTGCAAAACACAACTAATTTAACCTTGAAAATAAGTATTATTGTAGTTGCTTCTCAATTTTACTTTTAAAGACCATCCCTGCAAGTTAACAAGTACTCCTACCTCTACCATTGAGACACTTTTGCTTTACATTTTGCAGAGTAAAATGTAAAGCACATTAGCACTGCATTTCTGGTTGGATGCCATTAGAATGGTTTTCTAAAGATACACTGCTAAAGGATGTTTGTGGAAAGTGATAGTCATGGTCTCAATAAAAGCTTTTCTTAATTGCTTTACTTTAAGAAATAGTAAACCCTTGCAGCACCACCCCCAATTAAACAAAGTTTAGATTTGGATGATTGCTGCTATAATAATTGTATATTGAGTTTTGTGACAAAAGTCCATAAAGGCTTTGCTGGGGTCAGGGAAGGAGGTGTACAAGAAAGCTGGGGAGGGACTTCTTATAAGGGCTTGTAGCAGTAGGACAAGGGGGAATGGTTTTAATCTGGAAGAGGGAAGAGTTATTTAAACATCAGGAAGAAATTCTTTGGTGTGAGGGTGGTGAGACACTGGCACAGGTTGCACAGGGAAGCTGTGGATGCCCCATCCCTGGAAGTGTTCAAGGCCAGGTTGGATGGGGCTTGGAGAAACCTGGTCTAGTGGGAGGTGTCCCTGCCCATGGCAGGGTGGTTGGTACTAGATGATCTTTGAGGTCCCTTCCAGTCAAAACCATTCTATGACTGTAATTCTAATATTGGAGAAATACCTATTTTTTGCACTGTGTAGTAGAGCTGGCAGAAGGCTCAGTATAATTCATGTCTTCTAACACATAGGAAATACCAAAATGAAATAAGACTGCATAATCTAGGGCAGTGCTGAAAAGAAAAAAAAGTAATTACTTTCTAGACAAAGATTGTATTTTGTTCAGGACTCTAGAGAGACATTCTTAGCAAAACAAACCTGGCAAATGCAAAGCAAACCACCTCTGTAACTAAAGGCTGGAAAAGGTTATGTTACAAACACTGTCATAGCTAGAAACTGTTATCCAAAATGATAGTTTTGATGATTGTGTATGTTTCTAAGGTGATAAGGGGATTAATGTTGAGTATCAGATCTGAGAAGAAAAACAACAACCCTGAGAGGAAACTTTGGTTTAAAGAACAGTTTGTACAACCGGGAGGTTTAGTGAGGATGAAGAATTCATACTTGCCCTTTATTGCTTACTCAGTGTTTAAGAAGTCTGAGTTACATCTCTGCACCAGGAATTTACTTAAAAAAAAAATCATTACTATTTGCACACAGGCACAAATATAGCTGTGAATTTATGGATTTAGATTATGGATTATGGGTTTAGAGCCTATGTGTTCAGGTTTTCTTGTGACTATGAAAGCTCAAAGTTGTCTTTAAAGGAAGAGACAATCCTTCAATTTCATAAAGGCATCAGTGAAGCTTTAAGAAAAAGACTGCCTTAGTGAGTGTTTGCAACCCTGGGTAATGCAGCTGGAGAAGGACATATCAGTGTGATAAAATTTGAACTTAGAAAAGAACCAAGGACTCATTGCTACTTCTGTGGCAGGGTTGTTTTTTTCTTTAACTTTACAACTGAGGCAGCCCCCTCTGTGCAGTTTAGTGATGATCAATGTGAACATGCTGGAACTGTTTACATGAAGCAAGCTGAATCATTCAACCTAATATTCATTTGTTTGACTAAAGCCTCCTTAGAGCCTCTTGTGATCTGATGACTAACGTGGCACTAAGATGCGAAGCTCAGTATATACATAGATCATTAACTACTTAATTTAGATTTGGAAACCTGAGGCAACAGAATGCTCCATGGAGAAGCAGCTATATTTGTCTCTCTCCATCCTGAACCACCTGTCTCCAGAGATCTGGAATGCATTAGAAAAAGGAATATAATGACTGAACTAAATCTAGGTCCTCTGTTGCAGAAGAAAACATTTTTTACAAGCAGAGAAGCATGGAAGTCTAGGATCTGTCCTGCTGAGACAGGAAAACTTAAGCAGGAAGATCAAGTAATCTAGACGGATTTTTTTTCAGTACTGCTAGAAAAATAAGTAAAAGTTAAGAATAATGTGAGGCCAGCTATCGTTTTTGTTTTAGAAATGTTTTTGGAGGTGGTCTAGGTGGGAGTGCTTGTGGAAGAGAAAAAGGAGTTTTGGTCCCTGTTTAACTCCATACAGTAGGTTTTGATGCCTTAAGGTCAGACTTTTGCTGAAAGCCCCATTTCAGCAATATTTCAGCCCATTCCCAACAGCATATTTAACTACGTTTCTTTAGTGAAGTTTATTGGCACTGATGAGGGAAGTGTATCCTCCAAGCTGATAAGCTCACCTAGTTAGATGCATGTGATGTGAACAACTTCCTGCCATTTAGAGCTGACTTTTCCTCTTCTTGTTGCTGTTATCTTGTTCCTTACCCATGGTCATTAAGAGCTATGTTCCACTGCCTAAAATACAATAAAAATACTATATTTGAGCCAAAGGAACATGTGCAAGGACTCCTGTCTTTGTGCTGGTGCAGGGCAATACACTTTAAGCTTAATAAAAGGAAGTTTTGAGACTAGTAAATTTTTTAGATATAAATTGGCAGTGAGAGAGAGACGCATTTCTTATCAACGTCAGTGAAGGAATTCCATCCTCGGAGGCTTTTGTTTATCTTGTGTTACTTAAATAGGTTTAGATGGGTGTATTTGGGTGTGATGCATACATAGAGCACCAAAGCTGCTTCTGTACCAAAGCTGGTTGATCCAGTGTTTCTTTCTGTGAGTCCAAGAGGTGGCATTGTCCCAGTTCAGAGAGGGGGAAACTAAAGGTGCTGTGACCTAGCCAGGATCCTGCCACCTTCTTCCTGACTTAATTATTTATGTATTCCTTCTTTCATACTACAGAATTACCAGATTGGACCTTTTCTTCCTCATTTGATTTGTTAATTTGATCTTCTTGTGTAAAGAGTATGGTAAATGAGGACCCGCTGTCATTTTGTCTTTTTTTAAAAAATTTGAGACGTGTTATGATGAGTGAGACTGTTGCAGGAACAAGCATTTTGTTTAGTATTTCAGTAATATGTTGTTTAACTAAACAGGAAGCTCTGTTCTCCAAATCTGAACATTAGACACGTTTTCCACTTATTAAAGTAGACATTTTAAGAATTATTTTGTTTTAAGCATCAGATGGACTCATTCTTAGAGAAGTGTTACTTAAGTACTTGATGACAGCTTATCTTAAAGTGTTTGATCTGTCCTAAAAATGTTTGCTTCTTTATAGTAATACACATTTGGAAATGCGATATGCAAAAACCCCAATATACAGTGTTGAAGGGCAAATGGGAATTGTCACATGCTTCAAAGAAATCAAAATCACTCCAATATAATGATTTTTTAGCAGTGTGCTTTTATTTAGCTTAAAAGCTAACAATTGAAGTTTCAGGGGCAAGTTGATATTCTCACAATAACTTGTTTTACTTTATGATATAAAACTTGGAGATTACTTGTCAGCTACATTAGTTTTTAAAGTCTGTTTTTACAGTGAAGGGTATGTACACTTCAGAAGAAATATTTATTTCTCAGGGATAGCATTTTAATTTTATTTCAGATATTGAGTGAAGAAAGCTCCAAAAAATTTAGTACAATAAACCATTGCTATGTTCAAGACAGTAATATAAGGGTGTTTTTTTGTTTGTTTTTACAGTTGCTAATAGCAACATATGTGGCGAACATAAGTGCAGCAATTTGAAAGGACATTGTGGTGATGTGAATTTCTTCAAGTAGTTAAATACTAATGTCTTTCACCACAACATCAATGTCAGTTCTCCTCCTAGTCAAAAAGCAAAGGACAAATGAACTTACTGTTTGTATTCACTTTTTTGAATGGAAGGGTTTTCAGAAAACTGACAGTAGCCAGTCTTGTCTGTAAATTTAACTTGATTTATTTGAATTAGTGAAATCCTAAGTAAATACATCTAAGTGCACTTCTTAAATATTTCCCCAGAGAGATTAAACATTCATTTACTTCAACTTCACTACTGCTCACAGACTTTTAATTGCAGTGTCTGACGAACTTCTTGAGAAAGGAAAAGGGAAGAAAGAGGAAGAGAAGGTCAGTCGTGTTGAGAGCCATTGCACAGAGTGGGAGCAGTGGCTTGCACACTTCAGCTGCTCATCTGAATGCCAGGCAAGTGTGTTTGTACAGCAGGAAGCATAACTCCATCATTTACACTACAGACTTCTTTTGTGTGTGTTTTGATCAGGAGAAGCATTTGTCTACTGCTAAAGAACTTGCCTTTCTGTGTCGTGTTCCCAGCTACCTGCTGTGTCTGTGTGCATGTAAGAGTGACTGCATTCATGTCATTCATCTTGATCTATGTTTAGGGTGACTGGTTAATAGGAAGAATGTTTAAAGCAAAGTGCTAGATAGGAGTTCCATGCATAGTGTCAATACAGTGCAGACCTGTCAAAAGAGCCTGGCAATAAAATTGACTAATTGTCAGTGTACATCCTTGAGATGGAGTTTTACCCATGTTAATATTGAAGCCAACGGTGTAGTTGATTTTAGCCTTGGTTTTATTTGCTCTTTGCTGCTGGTAACCATGGTATGGCATGTGTGTCCTTAAAGAAGAGTATGTGCTGTTGTCTTAGCTTGAGGCGTTATTGCAAAGGCTATGGAAGTTGTCAACTGAATTTTTCTTACCCACAGCAAGGTCTGGACTTCACAATGTCAAAATGGAAGTAAAAGGCCTGTGTTCTGTTCTCCTTCATCTCTGCAGAATCCCCCACTAGCTCTCTTTAAGCCATCCTGGTTGAAGTGGCAGAGACAGTGCAAGCAACCTCCCCCACTGCTGGCATTGCTGCCCTCACAAAGATAACCCCACTGGGCAAATGTCTGGGATTGACCCAGAAGTATTTGCCTGAGTTCACCTTTAATTCCTTGTTTCCTGCCATTGCTGCTTCTGTTGTCCCAGGAGTTCACCCTTTAACAGAAGTAGTATCCTGGCTTCCTGGGACTTGCCTGTTCCCTGCTAAACAAGAAAGTAAGACACACTAAATGTCCCCTTTGAAACAGAACCAAGTTGCTTAAGAAACAACTCTTCCAGACTGGAGGCTGCTCTATCAATGCTGCATGCTTGCAGTGCCCTGTGACTTGCTTTTGAGAGGCAGGTTTACAGACTGGCTTCAAGGGGGCAGGAACTGGCCTTGCTGATTCAGTGTGTGAACATGATTATCCTCAAGATGTTGCTTGGCTGTGATGTGCTCACAAGTGTCTTCTCTTGCCCTTTCAGTGTTTCTAAACAAATCCGGGCTTAACTGAGAACGTCGTTCTCTCCCCTGGTAAAGTTTCTGGAAACTTTATAAAGGGGAAGGTATGGTCAGTATTTTGAAAGATGTATGTATTTTCTGCTATAATTAGGTAGAATATGGACATAGCATTATAGGTTCAATTAAAAGCATGTCAATAAAAGGCAGTTGTGTGCTACATAAAAGATTCTTTTGTTGAAAACTGGCCTGAGTTACAACTGTTTTATACACATTAATTTGCTTTGTACATACAGAGTGGAGTTGATTGAACAGCATGATTGTCTGACGAGGGCTGAAAAGCAGCACTTGCTGTAGGTAATTTAAATTGAGCTCTATTATCATTTACGGATTTATTCTGCTTAGAATCAATAAGATGAAAAAGGGTCTGAAAGCTTTACGCTAATGCAAATCACTTCTGGGTCAGTAACCCCTTGTGTTTATGTATTTCTTCCCTGTATTCACAGAGCTATTTGGAAAGTGAAATATTTAAAATATTTTCCACTGAAGAGAATCTTCCCACCTCCTCTACTTCACAGAGAATTCAGCATTGATAAATATTGTACTGAAAAAGTTCACTGAGAGGGAAGTGACACCGACCTAAAGCACAAAAGAGATGCTCTGGAAAAGAGCTCAGCAAAGAGTGCCTTGAAAATGTTGTTATAAGGTAGCATTCTTGGTGGAGATTCAACTTGACCCTAGGATGCAGAGCTAAGCTGGTTTTGGTAGCTGCATTCATTTCACTTACTACGATAGCAACAATTTTATTCCTGGATAATTTATCTTTCTCAGTTAGAGAGGTATCACTGGGCCCAAGACAGAAAAGACAAAACAGAGACCAAAACCGAGATGATTTTGGTACAGTGATGCAATCAAGAGGGAATACAGTGACAGGAATTTGTATATATCAAGCAGAAAAAAGGTAAAATGACCTCAAAAAATCAGCTCAACACATTTAAGTGTCCAGTAAGACCTTGGTTATTGCCTTTGGGGCTGCAGACAAAGGGCAGAGGTATGCTGTGCTGAAGGGCAAACTGGAGGAGAGCTGCCGGGTTCTAATGAGAAAGAAACCTTAAACACAACATAACACTGAACGAGGACCCATGGTGAATTTCCCCATACTCCAAATTTGTTTTGTTCCTTTTGAAGCTTAGGAACTGGTGCAAAAAAGTGTGGCTTAAAGAGAAGATGAGGGGAAAAAAGAAAAGAAAACAAAAAAAGACCCCTGTGTCCTGGTTTGAGCAGGTTGCAGTAAGGATGTCTACTGTATTAATGCCTAATTGTATAATTTATTGCCTTTGCAGTAGTGGATGGACTGCACCTCCTGCAAAGAAGCCAGGAAGGGTAGTAAAAGGATCTCTAGGGATTGGATTGGCAGTGCCCTGACAGAGCTTACTGCTGTCTGAAATCTGTGACTTTTCACAGAGAGCAGCAGACAGGGAAAAGTGTGGCAAAAGGATGAAATAGGTCTTGTCTAAAGATTGTGGAGCTGCAGAGGCAGAGTCAGAAGTAGAGTTAGTCTTTCAAGTCCCAGGTGAGTGTCCTGGCCTGCTGCATCTCTGTTCAGGTACAGGAAGGTTAGTTCTGGATGATTAAACCATCAGTGCTATTACAACTATAGCCCATTGGGTACTCCACTGTTGGAGCTGATTGCCAAATCATCATTATTTCATCAAAGTGGCTTTCCCTACTCATACTCAGTTGCCCCAGATACCTGAGAGTACTATTCCAGAGTTTTAACTTAATATGTTTTTTTTTAACTTTTTTTAAAGCTTTTCTTGCATTAAAATGGGCTGGAGCAGCTAATACAATCTCTTGCAGTAAATAGCTATAAAAACATCAAAGATTTGGATAACTGTTAGCTATATATTTTGTAATGCCTATTGTATTTCCATTTTGTTAGTTCTATTTAAAGAGCAGTATTATCATGCCCCATTTCCTGTTAGATAGTTCTATTTGTCTGCTCTACAGGAGGCAGGAGATTTTAGGTCCAAAAGAAATTATGTCTCAGTAAATTACTCCTAACTCCATTATGGAATACTAAGCACTCTCCCCTTACTGTGTGAGCAGCTTGAAGAGATAACATTGCAATTTATTTATTTGCTTTGTCCCATGTATATAGGTGACACATGAAGTCATCTGAGCAGAGACAGTGATAACTGACAGGTACATTAGATCAGTCACATACAGCAAAGTTTACTTTGATTATGTAGCAAGTGTCAAGATGTACAGTAGCTGATGTCAGTTTGATCTCTCTTCTGGCATATAATGGCTTGTCTTTTTCATGGTTGAATGGACACTAATTTTTGTCTAATAAGTAAGCTATCAGTTGAGTGTTTTAGAGAGTAGCCAGAGTTTTTTATCCTACTGAAAGGGAAACCATTCGTGAAATTATTTTAAAATTTGTTTGGATTGCTTCTTGTATTCATTTTTCTCCTTCTGAAGTCCCCTGTTTACTCAAAGGTACTAAAGGTACAATAGTTTCTAAGGACCTGCTGTGAATCTACTGCATTGTGTATGAGACCTTTCCATATTGAAATAGCAGCAGAGAAGATAATATTTTCTTTCTGTTTTGATGTATAGCTGCCAGACTGTATGTGACATATTTTAAACTGTAAAGGGAGAGAAGAAACAGTGTTACTACAGCCCGCATCCTTCTCCTGTATTGGTAATGTAGGAATTATCTATGACTGTAACTTTGTAGGTTGGTTTTATTATTATTATGCAGCCGTGGTTTCAGTGGAGTTGTGTTAATGAAAATAACTTAGAAAAGTACATTTTGTAAGGCATAATGAAACTGATTAGTAATGGACTTAAAAAAACCCAAACAGAACCCCAAAATAGTACTTGCAAGCTCTGGAAACAAAGGGTGATGTTTTGGGCTGTCTAGCATGGCTTAGCCTCCTGGCATAAGGGCAGTTCCAGGGGAGACAGATATTTACAGTGAATTGTAGTTTTTAAATTTTAGGGAATATGTCAATTAAAAAAACCAAACAACAATAAACCCTAACTTTCTGGCCACTACAATATGGTAGTAATTATTAACACCTCTGAACCCTGTACTGTTAACAGAGTACATCAGTGGGACCAGAAAGACTCAGTTTAGATTTTCTCTTGCACTTCTCACTGACAGATTGAGCTGGTTTAGCTCTCATTAAAGTGATCCATGGCTCTTATTCAGCAGGGTGCTGAGGCCTTTGATGCTTCATATACATGGAGCTAGGTGTTTTCTTGTTTTTCTTTTTCTTGTGTTTGTTTCTTTTGTGGTCTGGAAATGTCTTCCTTTTAGATCATTACTGGTGTATAGGAACTTCCCATAAAAAGCACTGTTTTACTGGGGATGCCAGGAAGATTTTAACAGTGAATGGAAAACACCTAGTCAAATGCAGGGTGTGAATAACCAGTTTTTAAGTGGTAATGGGGCATTTTGAGGGTGCTTTTTGATTTGCTACAATAGTCAAAGCTTCCTGTCGTTGTTAACTGTGTTACCCTTTGATATGCATGTCTGAGTCTCACAGGACTGGGATTTGTACAGACATCTGAATGGCCTGCACTGTACTTTTTTTCTCCCATCAAAGTGTTCTTCCACAAGCAAAACTGCTAAATGCATCACTGTTGAAGCTGTGAATAAGGACATGTATTTGACTGCAGCATAGGCAAGCATTTTTGTCTTAAATGTTTTCAAGAACAAGCGTTCCTGAAATGGCATCTTCACAAGGTAAAATTCTGTAAGTCATTAGTAATGACCATGTCTGTGCTGGAAACAATAAATGAGGTTCTTTCTGTCATCTCTTGGTTTTAGGATAAGAAACTGAGATGCAGATTGAGTTCTTTTTAAAACTGATAATTTTGTGTGTGTGGTCTAGTAATGCCTAGAGCTGCTCTTTTGCTGCCATGTCTTGGCAGTCCTTAGCACTTGTCATCCTCTCTGCTTGGGGAGAGTTATTTGTTTTACATGCAGAGCTGGGCTCAGAGCAGAGTACTCACCACAGTCCCAAAGCAGAAACCCTGCTGTGGACCTGGGAATTGAGCATGAACCTTTTCCATCTGTTCCTCCATCCTCCAGAAGTAGCCCTCCCTTTGCTTAGCTCTGTGTAAAGAAGGTGAATGATTAGAGCAACCAGTGCTAAAACATCAACTGAAAACTTTATTGCTGCAGTCATCAACTTCTCTGCTAGTTTGATTTGAGAGAGCACTAACAGAGGTAAAACTTAGATGTTTTGGTAACTTACTGAAGAGTGTGTCTCCAAACTCTTCTCATACATTAACATTTAGCCTGCTTCACTTCTCTTCCTGTATTCGCTTTGGGATACATAGAAAATATGGCTATAATAATGCTGTCCTTTCTTGTCTTCTTTCATAAACATTAATCCTGTGATTTTTTATCAGTACAAAATAACCCTGAAGATAGGGCAGTCTGTGGATCAGCTTCTATGAAACTAGAAAACTGAAATTATTTTGTTCAATTGCGTGTGAAAGTCAACTTTTGTCAAAATCTCTAGCTGAGCCTGAGTACTTAGAAAATGCAATGTATTCTTTTCTTTAGCAGATCACCTAAATACATTTTACTACCAACCCTTTTGAACCAGATGAAACTGTAATTCAAGCTGTCTTGTCTGCTTCTGCTTTAGTTCACAATAATGTCACTAGGCTGCTCACACCAAAGACTTGAGTTTTTATCTGTAACAGCTACATGAGGTATTTTGTCCCAGTTTTTCTGCAGATCATTACTGATAAGGTACGTTTTCTAAAATAATAAAAAACCTAACAAACAACAATCCCTCATTCAGTATATATTTTTAGTATAAAAGTTTTGTTACTCCATCAGTGTGACTTTGCAAGCTCATTCTCATCTTCCAGTGACTTCCTGCCAGCCATCACAGAGCAATTCTTCTCCAGCTGGAATATAGGAAATGTTACTGCAGTTAGCAAATGAAGTTAATTGGGAATATTATGTTCCGTCCAGGAACTGTGCCTTGGCATACTGCTTGACTGAACATTTTCAATCCTTGAAAGTTAACCTCACATTTTTTTAGTAAACTGAATATGTTAGGGGGCCAACAGCATGGCCAAGGGGCGAGAGGGGACAAGCAGCAGGGTGAGCTGACTGATCTGCTGAGTTAGCTGCTGTGTGCTGTGGCTCATTCATCTGCAGTGGGGACAGCCCTATCCCCAGGGCTGGACAGGGTGGGAAGGGTGTCTGGGACAGCATCCAGACCTGGAAGTGGTGAATAGACAGTGAAGGGACAGGTTCTGTGTGAGCAGAAGGAACAGCCCCAGCTGAATCAGGTATTTCTTAAGCCACGGGAAAGCTCTAGGTGCAAAGATCAGCTAGTGATACAGCCAGTACCAGTGACCCCAGTGCAGGGCACAGCTCTGCCCCTTGGCAAAGTGTGTTTAGGAAAGGACAAAACGCTGCTGATAGCCAGGGCTGAGGGGGAAGGTGTGAGAAACAGCCCTGGGACACCGAGGGCTGGGCAGGAGGAGGCAGGATGTGCTTCAGGCCCCAAGCAGAGACTCCCCTGTGGCCATGGAGGGACCTTGGGGAGCTGGTTTTCCTGACAGGAACTGCAGCCATGGAGAGCCCATGCTGGAGCAGGGGCTGGTTTCGTGTAGGTCAATGTGGGCTGTAACACAAGCCACTAGCTTGATTTCTTTGTAATCCATATTTAGAGCTGCTTGAATATAAGGTATATAGAAATGTCCTGCATTAACTGCATTTGATACAATTTGGGTGGTTGTATAGCTCAAGTGCAGCACAAATGGCTTGGATATCATCACATGCTTCCTCCTATGTGTATTTTGTTCCTACAGCTTCCTGGGAAGCCACAACTCGGACATCTGCTGGTAAATATATTTACATTGCCAGGGATACACTATGCACAATCTTTCTCTCTTTTCTTTTGGCAGTCTAGGCTTTATGTAGTTGTAATCCATGGCATTTAATGACAGGGTTGAAAATGAACGAGTTGTTAAAAATCTCAGTAATAGAAAAAAGAAAAAAAAATGTTCTGCCTTGGGGGAAAAACGTCTGAAGTTTGGGTATGTTTTGCCCTTCCTTTAATTTAAGGCATCTTTCACAGGATGAACAAGTTTTTATTACCTGGCTGGAGGATAGAAGACTTTTTACAGAGAAATTCTTATATACCTGGTTTAGATTAAAGTCAGCAGATTTTTATTTTCATGTGGTAGTGCATTTGGATTTATTATTCAGAATAAGGACAAAAATGTAACATCCTGTGCTATGGTTGACAAATTTGAGGACCCCATAGCAAGCTAGTGGTTTACATCTCATGTGACTTGAAATAAAGGAGTCACTCACACATTCATAATCAATACAACTACTTCTACTTTACATGAATTAAGTAATTTGTATGGCATTACTGATTGGGGCATTTATATCCCTATTCAGAGCATTTCTTCTGTATTTCAACCCCACGAATGGTAAAGGCAGGTGCATGCCAGTTACCCACAAAACCAAGGCAAAGCTCTATGGGGAAACTCTTTTATGTCCATCTAGATTTGAATTTGTAGTCCCTTTCCAATTACTGTGCTAATTGTTTAAGAGATTGCTAGACTAAAAAAGTTTTTAATCACTAATCTGTTTTTGAAAGGAACTTACGGGCTCAAAACCTGAACTACATACTTCTTAAATTAATTTTCTTCATGAATACTTCTTCCTCAATACAGATTTGTGAATCAGAACACCCTACTGTGCTTGTTTCTTTGTCTTTTCTTCAAACACCTGGCCTGTTATTCTCCTTTTTTTTCCCCCCAACAAAATTGCTCTTTCTTTGTAGGCAAGGTTCTGATGATGATATGTCATTGGAAGTACAGAAATTTACCCAACATCCTATGTTACCAGAACTGAATTTGGGGCAGAGAATGAACTGAAAAAACCTGACAATTTAGCCAAATGTGAGCACTCCACCAGAAATACTTGTGAGCATTTATTGAACAGACACCAATATGCTGCAGAATCTTCCAACAAAACACCATAAGAAATAGTGATGTGCAGGGTAACGTCACAAGGTTTATTTGGGAACAGGTTTTTCACAGTGGGTTAGTGGCTGTAGAAAGTGAGTGGGGCTAGTGGTGCATTCAGATCTTCTGTGCTGCTTTGAAAATCCTCCCTAACATTTGTGCTTTCAGGAAAACCAGTCAAACCCAATAAAACAACCAGGGATCCAGGCCTGCTTCAGTTGAAACCTATGCCAGGAAACCAACTTGATGTCACCCAGAGAAGAATTAGGCTGCAACCTTTCTTTATTCAGGAGAGAGGCATAAGGTCAAATCCTGCAGCCTTAATCCAGGTCAGTGCAGGCTTTGCCTAAATTAGGAGTAAAGAATTTAGTGCATAAGGCAAGATAAAGTGTTGGGAAATAATTGCAACGTTCAGTGTGAGAAACTCTGTAAAATGGCTGGCCTGTTTAGAATGTGGGATGATGCTCTCCTCATTGCCCTGAGAAAAGCTAGGAAAGTAAATGTCCCTGCTTGGTTTGTGGTAAGAGTGTTTATCCATGTGTAGCTGTGAAACTAGGCTGCAGTGTAATTAAGCCTCTTTATTTAAATTTAAAATAGAGCAATGTTTCTGAATAAGTAAACCTTCTTCCCTTGTAGTGATATTTCATTATAAGATAGTAATAATTGACATTTAAGGTTTTGGTTACAAATGCACTCTGGTTCCTAGGCTAATTTCAAGTGTTGTCCTGCATATTTATTTTCTTAGTATCATTAGGTCTCACAGCTGGCTTTTCAATTCACATGAAAGAATGGCATTTTCTTGGAAGGAGTCATTAAAGGAGAAAAAAAGAAATCAGCTTGAAGAAAGCATCTTTGCGTTTCCAACTTAAACCAGATGAAACATCAGTGAGCTGTATTCTCTACCCATTGGGAGATGATTGCAGACACCATCTTCTGCCCAAATGGCACAGGAATGGTGGCTTCCATTTAATCAGTAATGGAACAAAATAGGCAATGTACTTACCCTTGAAATTCTGTTGTGTCAAATAGGACACAGGAGCCTGAAGCCACAGAGCCATGCATTAAATATACAGCAAAGTGGAGACTGTCCCTGTCTCAGTATGACAATGTCAGGAGGAACAGACACCACAGCTTGTGGTGGCAGGGGAGTGATACTGAGCAGGTGATGGCTGTGGTTTCAGTAAGAGCAGGGTGTCTTGGAGGAAGGGTGCCCTCATGTGAGAATTAGTAAAGAGCAACACTAATCAATGTGGTTAGGAGCCAACCCTGCTGTCCAACCCTACAGCTCCCAGAGTGGTGTGAAAGTGGTTGTGTGTGCTGGGTAGGGGCAGCAGCTCCCAGCTCTGCCATGAGCTACAGTGCAAATGAGTGGAGTTACTTGCCTCTGTGTGTTAACTGCTGTCCCTGGAAGGATTTATGTCTATAGCTATTGGAAAAACTTGGTTGATAAATGACAGTTACCTCTGGTGTAAATGGTCAAATCAAAGGAATTTTAGCTTGTGAATTTCATCTCTCCCCCACCTGGCCCCCCTTTCTGCTGCAAGTGAGATCTCTGCAGCCCTGTGGTCAATGATGAAGATTTTAGTGATTACATAGGACCGACAATTTCATGCAAGGTATCAAAACAGCCTTCAGCAGTTATTTTTCACATGCTGTTTCTGGTGACATTGTCTAGGAATATAATTTGGCAAAACTCCCTAGGTTTTATTTTTATTGCAGAGGTCTTTTCTGAATGGCTCATGGCAAATGCAGAACAGTTTCTGCTACTTTAAATGAAACGGTGCCACAGTCTCCATTCCTGCAGAACCTCCTTGCATTGCAAGAGAGACACTGATGGCAAGGAAAGATGCCACAGAAGCCTCTAAAGAATAGAACACGAGTTGTGTAAAGACAGTTTTCAAGCCATTAACCTACTTAAAAGGTTAATTTGGAACAAACTCAGCGGTTGAGTGGATACTGTGTTGTGCTGCCAGTTGGCAGTCTGGGCCTTGAGAGTAGATTGGTGGAAGTGAATAGCTGTTGTGGAAGGAACACACTCCAGCTTTTGTGAGAGGTCTTGGTTACGTCACTTCCCAAGTCTACTGCTCCTTGACCCACAGTGCAGACCCAGTATAACTTGGGTAGAAAGCTGGCTTGTCCCAACAGTAAAATATCACCTTCTCCTACCTGTGCTAACAATGAGGTCTATGAGCCCAGAGATACTCAAAAGCAGTCAAAGCTATTAATATTTCAAAGGAAATAGAAAATTGTTCTCTGTGATCCAGTGAACTGTCTTCTCTGTCATGTACTGAACTACAAGCCTAGAGGAGTCTACAGAAGCAGCAGACAGGTATCTGGAGCTTTGCACTCAGAACTCTAGCCTTGAAAACTGTGTAGTCTTAAGAGTAGTCCCAGAGCTGCCTTAAGAATTAAGTTCTAAAACATACAAAACCTTTTCAGTGTGAATTTAAGTGCTTGAAAATAATCTTGAGGAACCAGGCAGCATCAGAGTTCCATGTTGTCCCATCAACCCAAGGAACAGAGCCTGCTTGGACCACTGCTACAGGTGTGGGAAAGGTAATCTTCATGTGTAGCCTGCTGTTGGTCTTTCTTTTGTAATTGTGAAGCAACAATTAGCACTTGTATAACTACCATTTGCACAGTGTCATGTTTGTTTAATCAGTCCTCACAACAGCCCTGTGAGGTAGGCAAGTAAGCTGCAAAAGGAGGATACTGCTTACCCTCACTTTCCACTAAAGCATCAGACCTATAGATGAGATAGTTGTTCTCAGTCCCATTTCCTGGGTGGGGACATTCAGCAAAAACTTTTAAATGACCTGTCTGAGGCCAGAAAGGGACTCCAGGATTTTGATGAACTGTAGATTCCTGCTCCATAAGGCCTCTGTTTTCCACCATCAGTTCAAGGAAGAATGTAACACTTCACATTTCATTTTCACTTAAATTCTGAATCTACTCCAGGCATGAAATATACAAGTAATCTCTTAATTTACTGGTCTGGTAAGATGTGCCAGTAATCATGCTAAAAGTATTCAGCAATCTCATATTTACAGCTATGATCTACTTACTGGTATGTATATACACAGAGAACTACACACAATTTACTGCACATTGATAACCAACTTTCACAGGATACAGTTTTCATATACAAAGGTTAAACATTTTTAATTATTAAAACACTGTCACCCTGAACATAAAGCAAACTTCTTTTTTTAGTTTGAACAAAGTACTCTGTACAAACCTAGTTTGAAATCAAAAACCTATACTGAAAATAGTCCCCATCTCATTTCTGCTAAGTCTGTCTAAAATGCAAGATTTCACTGGCATTTGCACTTCAACATGAAGCATGGGTTCCAAGTTAATAACTAGTGATTCTTATGTCTCAAGTACTGCTCCTCCTGAGAAGTCAGTTAAGAATTGCTTAGAAAACAGAAGTTATTCCTACAAATAATATTGAACTTTTGGACTAGCATCTGTT
Organism: Hemiprocne comata; assembly: GCA_020745705.1. Lineage (NCBI taxonomy): Eukaryota > Metazoa > Chordata > Aves > Apodiformes > Apodidae > Hemiprocne > Hemiprocne comata. The sequence continues at coordinate 9,161,697 of CM036597.1, read as the reverse complement.
GGCTTTGGGGATTTCAAAGCTTCAGATTCATGTGAGCCTGAATTACAAATATGAGAGAGTTCCTGCTATTTCTGTAGTGTTAGAAAAGATGTAAGCCAATTTACTATCTGATTTCATGTTGTAATGAAGGAAACCAGTTTTTCATGGCGTTGTTTCCTTTCAGTCCGTTAGTAAAGATGGAGGAGTTACAGCTCTGTGTGTGTGTTCTTTCTTTTTTTTAAATGTGTCTCTCTAACAGGAGCTACTTATTGGAGAAGGCATTCACTTTCCTCTCCGTGGCTGTAGTCTGTGGGAGAGCTCCTAACAAAGTTCTTTGTTAGTGTTTGCAAGACTGGAGATGAGGTTTAATTGAGGGATTTGTGCTGAATGTTCTTTCGCTTTGAGTCTTAGTGCTGCAATGCTTGACGTTTTCCTTTCAACTGCTGCTGGATCAGTGAAGGCAGTAAGAGCAGGGTCTGAAGGGGGTCCAGGAGCTTTCATTAGTACTGAAGCTGTTGTCATGAGAGGATTTAAAGCATTGAGAAACCTATATTTGAAAGAAGTCAATATTATCCAAATTAAGAATTGTTTTGGAGAACAAGTACTTACTGAGTTGCAGCTTCCCCCACCCAAAGATTAGGGAAAAAAGTGCCAAAATTTCCAATTTCATTCAAATGTACATTTTGTTTTCCAGAATGTATTTTAGCTGTATTTTGCAGTATAGTGTTTTGCCCTTAAAAAATGCAAACACCAAAATACCTCACCCCAAACAAAAATCCAAACACTTTTAACTAAAATAAATAGAGAGGATCAGACATGGCATGCACATACCTAGAAGAGCAACCACTTGCTTAACTCTTGATGCTAAATCCTTTCTAAACAACCCTTGGATGCTGTAGATAAGCCTGTTCTGTGAAAGCAATAAACCACCTCATAACAAGCCCCATTTATGTGGCTGTTTATGCAGCCAATTTGTTCAGACAAGTTATTTCACAGGAAAAGCTGCACTGGTCTGTGTGTTAATATGGAATTATGATACAGGCTATAATTTCAGCAAGAGGACAGTGCTATCTTTTTTAAAAATTATATATATATATCTACACACCTATTATATGTATGCACACATGCTTTTCTCCTCTATTATGGGGTGCACTAGAACAGCAGCAGCATTTTGCTGATAATTTCAGGTTGCCAGGCAAGAAAGCCCAGACAGCAGATTCAGCTGAAATTAATTGCTGAAGTTCTAGGTGTCTGACTACAGAGAAAGAGAAGGAGGCTTAGCTGTGGGCTTGCTGTGTGTGTTGAGAGCACATCACCTGCCAAAGGAAAAGGACTGGCTTTTAGTTGGACATGTAAGACTCATGAAAATCTCTCTCTCTGCTGAGCTGTGTCACTCTCACTTACATAGCCAGGCCCCTGGTCTCCTGAGAAGAAATCTCTAATACTTCTATTGTCACATCACCTACAAGCCATGTATGTCTCTCTGCAGTCACATCTTTATGGTGTATCATCTGTGTCAGTCTGAGATAAGGATGGGGCTGAAGCCACCTAGATTACAGCAGTCTAAGTGAAGACCAGAGTTCAATGAGACCAAAATTTCAGTAAGTGTGCACAATTATTTTTCAAACAGCAATTACATGTTTTTACTAGCATGACTTAAAACTAAATCTTGCTCTTCTTAATCAAGTGATCCTGCACACAAACTAACCCTGTTTCATAAGTTTATTATCTATGGGAGCATGTTTGTTGAGAACATGTGAGTATCAGGCTAATAAAAATGCAGCATTTTTAAAACAGTTTTAAGATTTAGAAAAAAACCCACAAAACTCTATACCTTCCAAAATGTGGATTTAAAACAGGATTTCTGAAGAGAGAAGTCCAGGTAAGGCTGTTGAGGCCAAATGGCCCTAAGGTTGAAGGACTAAAGGCTGGAGTCATGGATGGCACAGCCAATGTTGAAAGAGGCATTGACCTCCACGTGTGATCTAGGAGGGGAGAATGATTCAGTGGAACATCCAAGAATAGACCAAGTGGGTGCGTTAAGGAGATTCCTGGAACAGTCCCCAGAATTTCATTTTTTTCACGTTTCCTCCACTTTGCCCTTCTGTTTTGGAACCAGACCTTCAATAAGAAATTATAAAGGCATTAGCTGAACTTACTCTGCAGTTTGTTTTACCAGCTACTACTGCATGCAGTGATACAGACAGCAAAATATTTGTTGTTAAACCAAAAAAACACTTCTTCAATATTAAAGATCCATTCATAGATGACTTAGTGGGTTTATTATGAAATAAATCAGTTATAAATACAACTCTGACTGAATAGGCCCATATGTTTTAAAGCCATTGTAATATATAAATCTATCACTTCAGAACTCATGATCAGTTATTAAAAATGATAATTCTTCCTTTCATAAACTATTTGTTGAAAATTAAATTTCAAATTTTTAGAAAGCCATTCAAGAGGGGGCTATTTCTGTACAGATACCTCAGAATGCAACTTAAACATGAGTGTAGGAGTAACTAGGGCAAATATATGGAGTATGCTTTTTATTTTGATAGCTGGACCATACATTTCTATACAGAGGATTAAAAAGTAAAATGAGATGCTTTTGTTATCTGCCATGAAAGCAAACAGCATATAGTTACATGAAAATTATTAACTAAATTGCAGTGAAAGCCAATACTAAAATCTAGCAAGAAGTATTAGAACAAGGTATCAAGCTGTTCCTAAAGGGGCTTCAGCTAGTATTGGCTTTGTGTAGTAAGCTGTTCAGTGTATTGGCTCTTCAAGCCTGACTAGTCATTCTTTTAGCCCATTAAACATGTTTTAAGGACTTTAGTCAATCGAATCTACAGATCAGAAAACTGACTCTCCACACTGTTATTCTTTAGCACAGACTGAGCAAACCCTTTCAGACCCAGGATGGCAGTAGACAGTGGAGTGCAGAGCATCAGCTCTAAAACATGGGAAAGAGGACCTACACCAAGGATTTAAAAATGGGTGCTGCCTAGGTTGAAAACTCCACATCTGAGTGTACTCAGCTGCTCAGGTCTTGTAGCCCCCTCTGCAGTGGAAGCCCTTGAAGATGAGTTCTGAACTGGATCTGGACTTGGAAAACAGGCATTAACTGTGGCCCATAATCTCATTCAGCAGTCTTGTATATAACCACTGTTGAAATTCACAGAGCTGCTTGCAAGCATGTTCTAGGTATAATACTTGAATGCTCCAATCAGGATTCAGTATTTAGTAGAGGAACACAAGGAACAAATGTTGTTGGAAAGACCAGCTTTTGTCCTGTATAGAATTAGGTTCTTCTGAAATTTACTTCTGATTTAGGACAAAGGTAAACTTGAAATATATTTTACCATTCAATGCAGATAACTTCATAGTAAGAATCTAGCAAAGTCACTAAAACAAACTAAAATAATAAAATTTAATTGCAAAAATATGTTACTAAAAATTACAATAGATGCTAAAAATAGTTATTCCTTTGGTATTAGTATTTCTGAAATAGTAAAATTCTATAGAAATCTGTATTACAAAAAAAAATTGTTGATGCAGAAATTTTATGGATGCATGAATTTTTAAATAGTTACTTTTATAGTTGCAATTATATTTGTCAAAAATGTTTTCAGAGTTTTAAATTTCTATTGTGTAGCATCTAAGAATCAGGTTTGGGGGGTTTCCATCTTCAGTGGTTGCTTTAATCTCAGACATGCCATATACCCATTTCCAGTGATGTGACTTACCTTCAGGTGCTTAAAGAATATGAAGTGTGTTTGGAAGGAAAGCCTTCCTCACACCACAGTGCTGATGGCCAAACCAGGAGGCTGTAGCACACCACAGCCTTCCTGTCCTGAGTTTGATGTTATTCCTATGTATGTCAATAATTTACTCTTCCAAAGCACTTGCTATGGGGTTCTCAGGAGCCAGCTGAAGAATTACTGCTCTAGTCCTGTAATTGCATATATTGTCTTTACACTGGGAAGCTGCTGTCCTCCTGGAGGAGGGATTCATACCCCTCAGGTTAGGTATGTAACAGAGAATTGTTTCACTGTACAGGCAGAGGGAGGTGCCCTTAGAAGAAAAGTCAGAACATCAAAAATTTAGAGTCGGTACTTAAAATTCTTGAGTGCTCTGACTCATTCTTTGGTGATTTCTCCAGCAACCACAGGCTTTAAATAATCAGATGTTGGGAATATCTGAACCAGTGAAACACCAGCAGGCTATGCCTGCATAACAGTGAGGACTAGACACTTGGTCTGTATTAGTCTAAGACAGGGGTCTGGTAAGAAAAATGAACTTGATTACTGGGATCAGATAACTTTAAATCACTGTTGACCAGTAATCCCAAATATTTGTAAGTGGAGCCTAGCTGAGCTCTCACAGGAGAAGACCACTAACTCAAAGGTGTTAATGTTTTCTATAAAAATAAAATCCAATTAAAAAAGGCACCGAACTGTCTTACACTACAGATATGCAGATAGAGCCTTTCCCAAATAAGATAAAACAAATGCTGCACAGGTGTTTAATTCCTTATTAAATCTTAACTTTGTTCTTCAATCTGTTCTTCATAAAGGAGCCTGTGACAAAACACAAAATGAGATGTCTGCTTTTTCTGTCCTTGAGCAAATCCACTTGATCACTCAAGACATGCACTGTGACTGCAAAATAACTTTTTTAATGTTACAGGGAATTTTGGGTTTACAACCAAACTTGTTTAGTCAGCTCTCAGATTTTGTATTTATCAAACTGGGAGGAAATACCAGCATAGATAACTAATAATCGTATTTTAAAAAAACAAACAAGCAGGCTTTTAGTTTCTGACTGGTACAAACTCATCAATGCAGGTGATAGAAGGGGCAAGGGCATGTCTCATACCTTACACCAACGTGACAAACAGCTTTCACAATTCAGTGCCTACATTTTAGTCATTAACATTCAGATTAGTCATTTTGAATCTTTTGTTAAGCAGTTTTCCTTTGCTTCCAGTAAAAGGCATAACTTGCTTTTCATCTATTTTGAGACACATCTGAAGTGCCAAACTAAACATAAGAGGAACTGCTATACCAGTCTTAAATTTTTTATACTGTGACTGTAATATCAGTGGTAAAATACTTTAGAAAAAATGCATTACTTAATACTCAAAGATGAGTTTTAAACTATCAAGTTTGAATTGTATGCTAAATATGACCCAAATTATTTTTGGAGTTATTAGAACCACACATATCTGTCAGAAGACATTTGGATCTTGTAAAAAGAAAAAGGTGAGTGTGTAAAATTTCATAGCTTGCTTTCTGCAATTTCCTTTAAAAATGTGTTCTATTTATTGACATAATACCTACCAATGATAAAAAGAGACAAATGTGGCCAACTGTACCATGTTTCTGCTGTAGCTGAATACAGGATTGTAATCAGAAAATATGACAAGGATGCTTGTTAAATTTGTAAGCTAATGTTTTAACACTGATGAGGTTTATGGTATGAAATACCCAAGTAATGTTTCAGTCCTCACATTGAGAAAATAAAATTTTCCTTTAACTTTTTTTTTCTTATTTTCCTCCCATCCTGACAACATGAATTGTGAGAAGCAGAACGGCAACAACAGACGTGAATGCTCTTGAAGAGGATCCAACCTGGCTTCAGAGTCTGAAAAGGTTTTGCAGGCTCAGACTACCCCTTTCCCAAGGTAAGGAAGAATACAGAGATTCTTGCTGCCATCTCCCTTCCTCTATACAAGCAAATTGGGGCAGGGGTGTGTGGCATCTCTTTGAAGTGATGTTGAAATGAGAATTTATCAGTGGACATTTTTTTTTCCAAAAGGCAAGAGTGAGGGACATTGTGGTTACTGGTAGCCATTTCAGCCAGTTGGTGGAGGGTTCTCCCCAGAGAAGGCCTCAATTTGAAAACACACTGAGGTGAAGAAATGGTCTGATAGCATTTGGTAAGATGTGTTTTCTGGGTTTACACTTGAATAAATATAAATATGCCACTTTTCATGTCAGCTGGTTTAGCCAGGTACCATGGAAGGTAAGAAAGGTAAGGTAAGGAAGTCTTTTCACATGGGACACCATACAGAGGAACTACAAGCATGAGCATATGAGGCAAGTATTTGGGAATTACGATAGCTTAGTACATCACCATCTGTAGATAGTAGCTGTTCCTAAGCATCCCCTTACCTCCAGGCTAGGTTGTCTCCCATCTACAACAGGGTGAGAGCACATACACAGGCAGAGGCACTGTGCACTGAAGTTCACCCTGAGCAAACTGCTGATTCTGCTCATGCCCAGGAGACTTGTGTTAGGATCTCACAGGAGTAAGGAGGTGCCAGGAACAGCTCTCTACTGTTCCTTCCATCCCCTGGGGATACATCAGCTCTGCGATTTTGCTTGTTAATTCCTTTTTGACTCCATGAAACATAAACATTTCAATTACTTTTAGATGAGTAATTAGGAGAAGAGTTCCTCTTGGTCATCTAGCATTGCACTATGCCTCCCAGGTCAAATGGACTGCAAGAGTGAGTGCCCCACAAAGTGAATGTGACAGTAACAGATAAGTTGACAGCTTTTCACTCACATCCTTTCCACCGGTAGATGTCACAGGTAATTGCCAGATATTGGAATATTTCAGTCACTAGAGGTTTAGTGATTGTTGGTGGTAGGGAGAAGGCACATAATTTCCTCCAAGTCCACAAAACAGAGATGAAACATACATCTGTCTATTCTCAGATGAGTCAATTACGAAGTACCATTCATCCTTCTACTTTTCTGAAGACAGTGCATACTAAAATAAGTTAAAAACCTTACAGCTTTACAGATGTTAGCTAGTGAACCATTGCAGATCCAGTGACTGAAGTAATGACAAGGATGACAATAAGCAAGGATCTGTCCTCAACAGTAAGGAAGCTTTGCAAAAGTAAGGTTGTCAGCCTGAGCAGCTGCATCAGTTCTTGGTCTTTCACAGGTACACACACACCCAGAGCTGTGCTGGAGCAGTAATTCAGTCAATGTCTGATATACAGCACAAGCCAAATTTGGTACAGTTGTCATTTTGAGTTTCTAAGTACTTTGAAAGCCTTCATACCTTTTGAAACTACTTTTTTTTTTAAAGTTAATGTTTCTGGGTTAAAAAGGGATTTCTAGCTTAGACAAAAGATAATCTAACTAAACTGCTTCTTAAGATGCGTTGTTAAGTATGTGTGCTTAGAATCAGGAAAAGCTGTTAGGGTCGTTAGCAGGATAAGAAAACTGCAGGCTACGAGGTGGTGTCTGTTCCTGTGCGCTGAAGTTCTGCGGGAGGTGTTCCTGTTATTACAGCCCCGCTAGGCCATAAAGTTCTCCTGGACAGTGTCTGTCTTATAGATGTCAAATTAATATTTTATTTTAGCCATTTAGAAGTGTGACTGTTTTATTGAGCTAAGTTTGGGCAAGAAGGGGGTGTAAGCTTCTCTGAAGCCTAGGTGAATAATTTAGCATGCCCCACAGAACCCCTCATTTGCTGTAAACCAACTGATTTTTTTATAATTTCAAAACTCAAGCGACAGTACCTGCCTCTAGACCCGGGAAGACAGCAGCGAATGTGAGTGTGAAGAACAACCTGGGAGTTCTGAGACGCTGTTTGCTTTCCCGTCGCTGAGGTAACTTGCCAATTTCACCGTCCTTTAAGAACTAACCGCAGCGGCCGGCACAGGGCATCCCCGACTTCCTGAGTCCCCCCCCTCCGCTGTTCCCTTCTCGCCCCGCCGAGGAAGGGGCAATAACGCCTTATTTGCAATAACTGCTCTCTGCCCTGGCACGGTGGTTTTCAAACCCGGCCCCCAGCCCCGGCGGCGGAGGGAAGCAGAAGGATCCCTTGGCACTAGCGGCTCGACGGACGCGGCGGCCCCGCTCACTCACCTGCACACGGGCTTCGGTCAGGTCCAGGCGCACGGCCAGCTCCTCTCTGCGGGGTAGCACACCGTTAGCCGCCGCGCTGCCTCACCGCCGCCCCGGCCCCTCCGCCCGCAGCCCTCCCGCCGCCGCTACCTGGTGAACACGTCGGGGTAGTGGGACTTGCGGAAGGCGCGCTCCAGCTCCTCCAGCTGGAAGGTGCTGAACGTGGTGCGGTACCGCCGCTGCTTCCTCTTCAGCGGGCCCGGCGCCTCGCCGCCCGCCGCCGGCTCCTCGGCGGGGGCGCGCGCCCGGCCGGGCCGCGGCGCCGCCGCGCGCTCCTCGCCTGAGGGGAGAGAAGCGGGGAGTTACCGGGGCCAGCGGGGAGCGCCCCGCCGCCAGCCCCGCCGCCCCTCACCGTGCCGCCCCGTGGCCGGGCCCCGGCCCAGGATGCTGTCGATGAAGTAGGAGGTGAGGAGGTGCAGAGCCGGGGGGGGCCGCGCTCTGCATGGCGGCGGGCTGGCGGCGGCCAGGACCCCCGTTCCGCGCCGGGTTTTATTAGGGCGGGCAGCGCCCGGCTCCGCGTCCCGGTATTAGCATTTCATTAGCGCGCTGGCGTCAAGGCCGGGGGTGGGACGCGCCGGGCTCCGCTCGCCGCGCAGGGGCTGGGCCCGCGGAGGCCTCCCCCCGGGCACGCAGCGAGCCGCCCGGTCGGGGCCGCCCCACGGCCCGGCCCGGCCCTACCCCTGGGCCGAAGCCGCCCGCTCAGCCCCGCTCCCGGCTGGGAAGCCGATCGGCGGTAACTTTTTAAAGTCCACCTTCGAGGGTGCGGGTTTGGAACGGCCGCGCTGGAGTTTTGCCGGTGCCCGCCAGGATGCGGGAGAGCCTCGCTCGGCCCGTCGAGAGCTGCGGCTGCGGGGTCGAAACTCGCCTTCATACCCTGCGATGGCTGGGAAGGAGGGAGCAAGGTGTGACAGCACCTGCATGAGCTCAAGGAGTGCGAGGGGAAACTCACCTGCTTACGCAGAAGGAGACAGGGTCACTAGGGCTCGCCTCTCCATTGCTTCAGCTGAACTTAAACTTGTTGCATTCAGCTTTTTAAGGCTGACCTTGCAAAGTGCTGTGAGCCGATGAGTGCAGGGAAAGTGCACAAAGATGCACAAGACTGAGCCTTCTTATCCTGGAGATCTTTTAACTCCGCTCCTGCTAGAATTCTGTTATTGGTGCTGCTACAACAACGATTCCTCAACAGAAGGGCTGGAAACCATATCCTACACAGACTTCCAGCAGTTCTGTGATCTTGCTATGGTGTACTGCTAGAGACTGATAGAGAGGACAAAATTACCTGATCCCAAGGTCTAGATTTTGGGGGATGAGAATAAAATACCAGTTTCTAGAGAGTCATAACAGAGAATGCAGCATAAAAAGGGTTTAAAAAAAAATCCAAAGCCAAAAATGGTTAAAAGCTGAAGCCAGACAACTTTAGATTAGAAACGAGGCATAGATTTACAAATGTGTGTTTATGACTAACCTTTGAGACAGCATAGCTAGTGAAGTTCTGGCTTCTCTGTCTGTACATCAAGGCTGGATGGTTTACTCTTAAGCTGGAGGCATAAAGGCTGCTGGTGTGCAGATGTGTTTCCTTCCCAGGTTATGGTTGCACATGTGTCTTTGCCCAAAGAGAAGCTCCTGAATCTAGGAGAACAGGTCCAGGAGCTCCAAGGAGATCTCCCAGAGCCAAAAGTGACTAAATTTTGTTACTTTTGTTTTCCAAAAAGCCCCAACAGCAGATAAAGCACTGTTACCTCCTTGCTAGTCTTTCAGGAGCAGCCATCTGCTGCAGGCTGATATTTGCAAAAAGTATTTTCCTGCATTGCCCTCAGAAATCTCTTTATTAGGAAACTGTTTTTCTTTCTACAGTTGTTACACTGGTGTTTTTATCTTTTGAAACTGAGATAAAAATAGAGTTTTTTAATCAAGAAATGGCTGGATGAGAAGATCAGTCCTATTTTGTGTTTTTGGACATCACTCCAATATGAGTTGTTATATTAGTTGCCAGTTTTCTAGCAGTCTTCCTGTTTTGTGTTTAAGTGAATTATATTACACCCAGAAGTTTTCAAGGATGAATGTATTATAACCATTATTTCTAGGATACAGTATAATCCCCCTTTCATCTTGTATTAGGTTTGTGTAGCAAGATTTTGCAGCAGGGGGGACTACAGGAGTGACTGCTGTGAGAAGATGCCAGAAGTGTCCCCCATGTCTGACAGAGCCAGTTCCAGTTGGCTCCAAGATGGACTTGCTGCTGGCCAAGGCTGAGCCCATCAGTGATGGTGGTAGTTCCTCTGGGATAACATATTTAAGAAGGGGGAAAAAATAAACCAAACCAAACAAAAACCAGTGGTGGAACAGCTCGGAGAGAGGAGTGAGAGTATGTGATAGAAACAACTATGCAGACACCAAGGTCCGAGAAGGGAGGGGAGGATGTACTCCTGGTGCTGCAGCAGATTCCCCTTTAGCCTGTGGTGAAGATCATGGATGTTAACAGTGGAGCAGATATCCCCCTGCAGCCCATGGAGGACCCCATGCTGGAGCACGTGGATGCCCAAAGGAGTTGTGGTCCCATGGGAAGCTCATGTTGCAGCAACTTCCTGGCAGGACCTAGGAATCAGTGGACTGATCGAGCTGCTTGGTGGGCACATGGCATCCAGCTAAGGTCAACCCACCACACATCTGAATTTTTTTGATGTCGTTAGGCAAGTCACACTTAGACTGCTGACTGGACTTTTGACTTGGTATTTTGGAGTTACCTTGTCATGAGCTGGACAACCAATGTTGTACTTGCTGCCTAATGCCATTGAAAAATGCCATAAAAGAGTGTGATCTAAAAGGCATTTTAATAATTTCATTGTCACATTGTAACCTTGTCACTACTGTTTTCTTGGTTTTCTTTGGCTCCCATATGAAGTAAAGTGTGACAGATGAATCGTAAAGCTCACTTGTCCACAAGGTGTTTGAAAAATGAAAGGGAGCATACGTGTGTGTTTGTGGATGACCCAGAGTTGCAACTGCGTGAGGGAAACTGGTATTTGCAGTGCTTGAAATGTTTCTTGGTTTGTTTTCAGAGCACATGTATCATGTACATAAGCATTCTTTATAGTGCTTTAAAGAAATAATTATATTTTACTGAAGTTTAATATTTAGTCTTAGGAAACAAAACCTGACTATATTTATATTGAAAGTTCTGAGATAAAATATGTGATGAGGTTAAACAGGAAAAATTTCTTTAAGGAAGTCCAAGGAGTTAGTTGGACAGCTCAGCATGGATCTTTATTGGCTTAAAGAAAGAAGATGACTGCTTGCTGGAGACTTGAGTGGAGAACTTGGAGAAAGCAGAAGTGATTCTGATGAGAACTCTGAGTCAGCTTTGGATGATGTTCTAGGAACCAGATCCTGAAAGGTGCTGAACATCTATAATGCAGATGTACCTCTCCAGATTGTTTCATATTCTTATTAATACAATTGGTATCTCATTGTGTTTCTGTTTTACACAGCTGCCTGAAGATCTGGGTGAACCTGAAGATCAGCACCTCTCTTTCTTTTTGTGGGTTTAAATCTAGGTTATGTGTGATGATTCTGTAAGTACTGGGGAACTGCAAGACTGGATGTTGTGGGATGGAGCCTTAGTTGGCATTGCTAGGCGCTCTCAAGCCGATTGATACTAATATTATACCAGCAGCACTTGTGTGCAGTAACTCTTGTGTAATGGAATCACAGAATGCTGGTTTCCCATTTCAGTTAATAACTTCTGAAAATAATGTAAGTGCTTTTTGCTGATTAGGCATACCTGACTGGAAAAAAATGTGTGTGCAGTACATGGCAAATCAGCTTCCCTTTCTGTGCTGCATATTCAAGAGCACAATAAAATATTAGTTGGAAAACAAATGAGATAAGAATTCAGGAGTTGCTGAGTAACTCTGGAGAAACCATTAGGTTGAGATGGTGGACACTGCTGTCATTGTGCCCATTCTCACCAACCAGCCTGGAGCAGATGCCCTTCTGTTGTGTCCCCATCCAAATCTGTTTGCAGTCTTAATTTCAGATCTGTTCTTTTTTCCCTCTGCAGGCCTTTTATTTTATGCAGGCAAATAAAGTGAGAGCCTCAGGCTTTGCTCTGTGCATTTCTTGAAGGCGATTGTTCATGAAGGGCAGGCATGTAAGAGGTTGTAAGAGGTTCCTTTTGGATTTATGTGATAAAATATAGTGAGAGAGACCTTGAACAACCTAAACATACTGCAGTTAAGTGTTCTTTCAGCAGCTGCTGGAATGCATGATTTCTCAAACCCTCTAGGTGAAAAGAGAAGTGCTCTTTGCTGCATGGGTACCTCTGGCTGTGTTGTTATGATATTGTAATACTTACTGGGTCTGCTAAAGCCACCCCTTTTGGGATCACAATTATAGGAGGCTCTCATCTCTTCTGGAAGGTAAAGAATTTGTGTTTTAACTTCTAAATGTTTATAGACTTTGCATTTATGGAGAAAAACTTAAAAACCTGGTAGAGCCTAGGGGCCCACAAGTCCAAGGATAAAGAAAAACAACTCAATATTAATTTTTTTTTTCTTGGCATTCCTAAGACGAAGTGCCAGATAATAGATTAATAAGCCAATTCGTATCTCTGTTTAAGGGTTCCTTTTTGACTCTTTTGGAGCTGCATTAGTCCTCTGTCATGGTTTCACATTCCTTGGGCGAAAATTACTCTTTTTTTTTCCAAATTACTTTGTATAGGGGCTAACTGGACAGAATGTTGGACTAGACTTGGAAGACCACGTTCCTGGTTCCCCTGCTGGCCCACAAGGACAATGCACCATATCTTTGTGCCTCATTTATTCATGCACAAAATTGGAATAGTCATCCTGTCTTTGCTAAGTGTTGGATTTTGCTAATAAATTACCTCTGGGAAAGCACAGTGTGGTTAGAATATTTCATAGTTGGTGTTGACCCAGATATGGTTGTAAAATGCGTTGTACCCATGAAATACACACTTAGCATTTTACCATTTTAACCCCTAAATATAAACTTGGGTTTGCTTCCAAATGAGTGCTGAAAGATCTGTTTCTTTCTTTTTTTTTTTTTTTTTCTGTATATGAGTTACTTATCATGACTGCTTCAGAAACAAGTCTTTACCAGATGTGTTCTTCAGTATTGTCTGAAGTCCTTTGGGGTTCCTTTGTGCAGCTATGTAGATACCCAGTTCTCCCTGAACACTGCAGGTGCTATGACTACTTCCAACTCACTTCAATGTTTACAGACAGGGACTGAAGTCACTAAAATTTGAAGAATGTGACCTGTCTAGAAATGTGCAATGAAGGCTCTGCTACAATCTCTCTGTGTCACTCTTCCACAACTGGAGTAAGTGGTTGCTGCTTCATCCTCTCTCTTCATAACACTTTTTTCTGCTGCTGTCATTTTGCATGGGGAACTGAGGCATGGAGAGATGGGATGATGTAGGAAATGGGGTGGGCTGTTCCGTGTGTATAAAGTGATTACCCACCTTCAGCCTTATTGACTGAACTGTCAGACTATATTAACTTCAATGCACCCATATTAATACACTAAAAAAACTTTACAGTGGGTGTAACTGTAGAAATCCATGGCATCTGCATCTGTTCTCCTGACGAAATTGTGAGTGAAGCAGCCTATCAGTAGGTAAAAGTCTGCAGTAGTAAATTCCTTGTAGTGTGTCTGTGTGTTCATGACTATTCCTTAGTAGCTGGGAAGTTTACTACAAAACAGAGGTAGCTGTAGTGAAGTGTCTGCAGTTTTGTGGATTGCTTCTCTGACTTGTTCTTGTCTTTTTAAGGATTGTAGAGCCCCGCGTTGGTAATGGGGTGATTTGGAAACTCCTTCTGCTGAATGTATTGAGATATGGAGTCTGACTAGGTGCAGGAGGTTGTTGCACACCTTTCTGACAGCAGCAGTTCTGCTTCTGATTCATAATGGTGTGAGGGGAATCAGTCCTGCTTTGAGTTCAACTGCAACTGTGTCATTCTGAACTGTAGCACACTTGGTAACAGCAAGCACCTGCAGTCTGCCACTGCTGGTATTGGGGACAGCTGCTCTCAATATCAAAGTAGCTGTGGTCTGAAAGCCCAGCTGACTTCTCAGGACTCCACAGGGATATTAAAAACAAAAGGGCACCTGTTTGTTGTTTACAATTATGAAGAGTCTGTGACTTGGTTCCACAGATTGAAAGCATAAAAGCATACTGACAGTTACGAGTTGCTTGGCTTCTTTATTTTATGAACCAGTTCTGAACAGCAGAGGCTGTATAAAATTACTCTGTGGCATTGGAATGGAGTGAATTTTCAAAAGGAGACAACGAAGTGGCTAAGACCTGAGTTGAGCAAACCTCTTATCCACATGTTGGAAACTGATTGTGAATGATGTGACAAATGCAGCCTTGATCTGAGTGAAGAGTTGGGTAACTACAGATGAGTAACCTTATCCAGAAGGAAGGTAAGTGTGGGGCAGAGGGCTCAGTTCAGTTCTCCTCTTCCTAGAAAATCTGTGTCTGAATTTAATGCATGTTTATCCATCAATGTGTAGCAATATTTAACTTGCTGAGTTTGATACCAGTGGTAACAGTGGTGTAGTTAGAACTGTTATAAATTGGAAGTCAATGGGCTTAAGCACCTGCTTGATTGCTGTGCTGGAATGGGATTTTAGCTGTTGCTTTTAACAGTGGTGTCATAATACTTCAGCAGCAACCTGTAACTGCCTGGATTTAATATTAATTTCTAATCGTCATAACTGTTCAGTTTCATAACAGTAGAACCTAAAAAGTGTTTTGATGTTTGCGGGGGAGGTTGGTAAGACTGAGGGGAGAGAGAGAAAAGGAAGAAATGACCAGGGAGACCCTCCTATACAAAGAGCTTGTTCCCTCTCTGTGGACATGTATGCTGCAGAAGAAGAGGTCTAGGGGGATTTTTTCGGGGATCTATTTTCTGATAGTATTTTAATGAGAAATCACAGTACACTGCAATTAAAAGCAGTATGTGCAGTTTGAAGGGTGTAGTTTTCCTCATTTGTCCCCATACACATATCTGATATGGTTGGAAATGCTTATCAGTTTATTGGAAACATTCTATTTACACTGCTGTGATGAAGCTGCAGGTTTCCTTCTATCAGGATTGCCTTAATTTTACCAGTCTGTGGCATCACTCTGCGTGTCTCTTCCTTAGGTGAGCTCTGCAGCATCTGCTGCTTTTGAAGCGAGCTCTGCACAGTGTGGATGTGAGGTAACACCTTCCTCAAAGCATAAAACCAGGCCCTTTTAATTGTCTCATGGCCTGTGTGCTGTATAAAAGCATTGTAAACTTCTAGCCTGAACTTGGCCGTGGGTAACGACAACATCGAGCTGCTTCCCGATATGCCGCCTTTGGGAATTTAAGGAAGGTGAACTCTTTGCTCCCTCTTGTGGTAGATGTAGAAATATGAGAAAAACTTGGGGAAAAACCTGCCCGTAACACTGGGGGAAGCTTTGTCCATGTTTTCCTTAGCATCCTATGACCTAATTAAGAGAGTTTTGACATTACCTTAAATAACATGAAATTAAAAAGGTTTTCTGAGATCCGAACACAGCCCTGAAGCAAATAGCTTTTTAAACATAGATGCTCTGTCTTTGCCTAAAACTGTTTAAAATTTTTATGCCACCTCCTGCAGACCTTCACGCCACTTGGTGTGTTTTTTCCTTTATATGTTCTTGAGTCTTCTGCAGGCTTGTAATCCAATAGTAGAAAATGCATTCATTTTGTGCCCTGTTAGCTTTCTTGACCTTAGACTGTACAAAACATCGAGAAGTTCAAAGATCCTTATTCCATAGGTATAAATGATGTGCCTTATAAATGAGAAAAGGGATAGCAATAGAGAACAAGACCCCAGATTACTGCAGGTAACTGTATGCTGTGTAAAGATGCCGTGGTTTTTTTGGACTTTATAATACCATTTTTGAGAATGGTTTGGGTTTTTTTTTCTGTCAAAAAAAAAGTTTATGGACTTACAGAAGAATTCACTTTTTTTGGTCATTATGGCGGAGCAGTATGCAGTGTCATCTGTGGGGCCAGGAACCTGCTGTGAAGGGGACTTCACTGTCAGTGCACAATAAGCTTCATGTTGCTGCATTCATTCATACGTGCAGGAGTGTCCAGAGCCTCCAGGACCCCCAGATACTCTGCAGGAATGAACTGGTACAAAACCTAATCTTGAAGACACTGAGAGGCAAGTAAAGAATGTCAGACAGGTGAGCAGCTATGTAGTGGTTACAGCTGAGAACTCACAAGTTACCCAGAACCTGACAAAACAGAATCACTGTCTTTTTAGCCTAATAATAGTTTAAGTGTTAAGCAATGATGGTATCACTGCCTAATTTTTTCACCAAATAAAAAATAAATCTGCAGCCCTATTTATTAGGGGAAGACTCTTCTTGAATTGCTTTAATGTCAGCTGTCTCCTTTGCAGTGTTCAGATGTGTGGTCCAGGGGGTGAAAAGGTGTTTTGAGCAGAACAGCTGCCTGTTGGGGGAAGTGTTTTGGCTAGATGGACCTGCTTGGCAGCAGTGGACTCTTCCTTGAGCCTTCTGAGATCCAAACTCCCTATGGAGTGCTTTGAGGAGGCATCTTGTTTTGCCTGATGTTAGAACAGGGAGATCACCTTTTTCCACTGTCTGAACAGGGGTATCCCAGGCTAATAACATTATGTAGGTTATATCATGACCTGTCCTCTCTGTTGGGCATAATTATATCCGTGGAATGTCTGCAACCTCCAATATCACCAATAGTCTTGTGGACAATAAGAACCCTTGGTGTTGGCTTGATGTATCATGATTTTGAGAAGGCAGTTAAAAATTTTAACATTAATGAAATGCTCTGATTTTTGATGTGGTTCTCCTGGCAGCTCCAACCAAAATTGCCTTGTGTTTGCCTTTGCTGTGGTTTAAAGAATTTTGAGTTTGCTGCAGAATGAGTATGTAGATATGTGTAGTTTTATTGCTGGCATAGAGAAAAAAATCCAAGGAAATCAGTAGTTGCATTATCTGGATTAGAAACTGGGCTTTAGGTCTGAAGTGCTCTAAGCAATGCAAGCATTGAGTAATCCACCAGGTCTTTTATGTTCAGGGAATACATGCTGCTGTAAATGAGGAACATCCTCAACTGAAATATCTTCATGTTACATGTCAGTCAAACATGTTATCCAGGTGCCCTTAAGTAGGTAGGTGTCTCCTCTCCTATTTTTCCAAGGTATTGCTGTCATGTTGCTGGGGATCTGCAGAGATAGAGATACAAATATTTCAGTGTTGTACAGTTTTGCTTAATGATGGGACGTGTCTCAAAACATACATAAGATCTACTGGAGTATTGATTGGTCAGGTAGGCCCTTTAAGACCTTTCATTGCATGAGCAATAGAGGATGGATACTTATTCTGAGAAGTGGACTACATACAGAAGAGGTGGATAAAAGATTTCACAGGGAATTGGAGCAACAAAACACAAAGAAAAACGTTCTACTTAAAACCAAAAACACCCACAAAACCTCCCCAGTGAACCAGATTAAAGTTAAATAGTTCTCTGTGCAAGACCTGTCTTATGTGTGCTGGGGGTGTGAGCTGCTGTTTGCCATTGTGGTGGAGCCATTCCAGTGTTGGAATGTGCTAACTGGAAGTTGAAGCCGATGGGACAAATCTGTTTGTTTATCCTTAGATGGCCTCAATGCTGCTAGCTCCAGGCATTTGTACCTCAGGAGAAAGGTGCCAAACGGTTACAAGAGTGGCCCTGAAAACTCTGACATGACAATAAATAACTGATAGCATGAGTTCCTTTTTGTATGCTTGCTGGCTTGGAGCTGTACGGGATACCCATGTGCACTACTCTCAGTAACCACAAGGGATATGTATCTTTTTCCTCTTTCAAATGAAAACCTGAAATTCTGATGGGATCCTATGAGTTTAGTAATTGGGTCTTTAAAACAGACCCATGAAATAGTGCAGCACTTGTGGTGAGTTATGGGAGGGCTGACAATGCTTTAAAAAACCAACTCTGTCTTGACTCTTGCTGCTGATTTCCTTGTGAACTCTTATGTGTACTGCTCTCCTTCCTAGTACAGACAATTAACATGATTTTTGTCCTCAAAGTAGCACTGTAAAAGTGAAGTGTGTTGTAATTATAGAGAAATGAAGCAGAGATTTATTTTTACATTAACCCGCAACATAAATATCTTTTATTCTGTTAGGCTGTTTCACAGTCTTCATTAATGGACTAAACTTGCTAGTTTGTCTCTTTATCACGTTGATAGACCTGTTAAATGAAACCCTGAGAGATCAGACAATTTAGTTTTGTGGCCAGTGGCAGCTTTTCACAGCAGTGATTTCTGGCTGGTTGTATGTGCCAAATGTCCAGGCAGCTTGTGCTTATCAGCATCCATTATACTTTTTGTTGACTTGAACCATTAATAACCTGTCAGATTAGGTAATTAGGCTGTCTCTAGTAGCCAGGGGAAATTATTTTTCCCTAACTGATGGTATGGGTTGTGCAGTTGTGCAGATAAGCACTTGGTCAAACAGCAGTTCAGTCAATTTTTAACTGGCCTTGCTGATGAATGCAGAAGTAGTGCTGAGACATGAGGGGCAGTTAACAACAGAGAGACAGGCACTAAGAAAAAGAATCTGCCCCTTTTACAACTCTCCAAATGAGACACTGATTAGGATTCTGCAAATCTGCTGCCTGTAGGAGCAACCCTGTTAATTTAGTGCTGTGATGGTTTTATAAACATTGCACCATTCTTCTGAATTAAAACTTATTCCAGACATGAGGGAATTAAAAGGATTCTCTCTACAAGATGTCGTTTTACCTCCATGAGTACAGCTGACTACTGCTAGTGCCCACTGCTGGTCTGAGATTCTCTTTGTGCAGTGACCTTCTTTCTTTGTCACTGATGGAGTCTGTTGTGCCCAGGAAATGCTTCAGCAGTTAGTAGCTGTTGAAAAGGTCTGTTTATTCTGTTGAAGCTGGGATCCTGTTCTTAGGTAAATGACATTTACCTGTTTCTAGGAGCAATTAATCTTCAGCGTGAAAAGGCTGAGTGTTGTGGCAGCATCCACAGCAGATGTGTCACTTCAGTTCTGTGAAGGCTTTCTGTCAAAATAGACAAGAAAATGAATTTTCCTGAACAGCCACTTGGGTTCTGCATGATTAGGGACTTAAGTTCTCAAAGCTTACTTTCTTTATTTGAGCCAACTGATAAGATGGGTCCAAGAGTTACAGAGGCTACTTTATTTTGCAAGTAAGGTGAATGAATTCCTGCGCAGAAAGGCATATGAAGAGAGAACCCAACTATAACCAACTATCAAAAACGTACCCACTCCTCTGAACTGCAGTGATGTTTGGGAGGGCAGCAAACCAGCACATAAATAGTGATTCCCCAAACCTGATTGTAGTGATGCTGACAGATTCCTACAAAGGACTGTGAGACGGTAGCAGCAGTATGTGCTTGGCTGCTCAGTCCTGTTGCCTCACAGTGACACTGAGCAGATTAGTTGTGCTTGGGTTCAGGGGAAGTCCAGGAGGTGGAGGGACAGAGTAGATGAGGGCTGGAACAACCTCTGCATGTGTAAATGTTACACTGAATGTCTTGAGAAAGATGACTTGCTTCTGGCTGAAGCCCACGCTGCACGTGCTCATCTTGCAGCCCAGGCGAGCAGAGCAGCACCAGCCTTGTAGCCAGCCTGCCTCTGTCGAGTGCTGTGGTCAGAAGCATTACAGAGGTTTGTAGCCAGGGGTCTGCAGTCCTTTGCCAGCTGAAGAACCACTGAGATATGTGTGGTGTAAACCTAAATGCCTCAATGTCCAAATACTTCCTGACAGGCCAGCCCTGCCCAGGATATGCAGTACAAGAGAAGGGAAGCTCCCTCTTCTGGTAAGAAGGCCCTGAAAGCGGTGTGTGTCTCACCGGAGGGTTTCCTATTTCCCTGGTGCCTTCCTGGGAGATCTACACAGGGCATCAGCCAGGCCAAGGGTAAGGCTGGTCCTTTCCTTGCAGACATGTTGTATGGACCATAAGGGGAGCCAGGCATTTCTTGCCCAGGTGGTGGCACATGGCTCTCTGCCCAGGGAATTACTTGCTTCTGCATTTTTCTGCAGTCCCTGATGGGATTACAAAGAGCTCACTTTTAAATGTCACTGAAGAAATGTTGCTGAACCTCTGGTTGATAAAACTAGAAGATGTCTTTAAACTTGCTCCTTTTGATTTACTGTCTGAACCTGTTTAGCTGTGGTCTCCAATGCAACATTTACTGTGGATTCAAGGACTGGAGACAGCAATCCATTAGAAGCCAGCTTTACCCATTGCTCTGAGATGGGTTCAGCCACTGCTTGGTTTATGGAAGTGGCTGGATTGACCCTATTGAACTTTTCACTTAAAACAAGATGGAAATCCCCTTGCTTTGAAGTTAAGCAATTAGAGTTAGACTCCAGCAGTTCTTATTTTTATTGTAGGGATGCAGTTGAATATTCAGTGTGGCTTTTCCTTAACATAGAGGGTTTGAGCTAACCTAATTCAGACACAACCTGAATTCCAGCTTCCTTTTCCTTCCCTCCTGTCCCCTCCTTATGATTAGGCATGTATGTTGTGGGTAGTGCCAGTGCCTCTCTTCAGCTAAATAAGCACAACCTCACTTCTGTAAAGCTCCTTTGCCCCCTGGGCTCCATGGAGTGAACTGGGCACCCTTCACCTTCAGAGGAGAGCTGCATGTGGACTTAAGCAGGGTTTCCCTCTTCCCCTGGCTCCACAATCCCTCTCCCTCTTGCTTGGCCAGCTGCCCACAATTGCCTGAATCTCTTGATTCCTCTCAGCCCATGTCCTGCTCTGCCCAATCTTGTTACACTGGGATTCTCCTGGGCTTGCTAGTAGTTGTCCTGGTCTGGAGAATGTGATCAAGTTTTTCTGGGACAGGATTCCTGTTTCAGGGAAGCCCTAAGAAGTTTACTAGGGACACAACAGATCTCTGATGCATGAGTAAGACTGCATCTGTTGGAGACCAATGCTGTTCTGAGACAGTGAAAGTGCATAGAAAGGGGAGTTGAACTTAAAGAATTCCATTGCATTTAATGAAAATGTTGAATATGGGGCTGGTTGTGTTCATCAGCAAGGGAGAAATCAGCTGCATTCAGCTGACTGGATTTAACAGCCTGAATTGGTGCAGGGCTCAAAGGGGCTCAAAGCCAAGGGCTGGCTTGGAATCTCTTACTTCCAAGGTAATGGCCACAGATCAGCTACCTAGAGCTGTCAAAGAGCCAGAAAAGTGCAGAGCCCTCTCCAAGTCTGTTTGCCTGGAGAGGTGCTTGACGGGTCAGGTTGTTTGTTGACCTAGCAGAAGAATGGGTTCCAATAAATCAGAGTCCACTTTTTTAATGTCATGAGGCAGTTGAAGTTCTTAATTGTTTTAACTTCCAGGTTGGGCAACTTTTCTTCGCATAACATGACTAGTGCTCAGCGAAATTGTGAGAGGGAGTGAGATGAGGACGCTCTGGGGAGCGGGAGGACGGGAGTCACGCCGGCTGGAGGGCGGGACTGGGGTTCTCTGTCCAACGTGCTCCGTGCTCGCAGGTCGTTGCCTTCTGAAGCTCGCTGATGCCGCCCGTCCTCCCTCCCTCCCGCCGCGGGGAGTCGCCCTCCGGCCGCGCGCGCTACCGGCGCCGGCACGTGCGGGAGGCGGGAGCTCCGCGCGCCGCCTGCCTGTTCGTTGTGGAGCCCGAGGGGCTGCAGGAGCTTGCGGTGCCGCTCCGCCCGTCGGTATGTCTTGTGCCGGCGTTAAAATGATCATCGCTGCTGCTGCTGCCCACCTGCTTTTTTGGGCTTGCGGCAGCTTTAGTCACCGTCACTGCCAAAAACTGTGTCCCTGTTTTCTGCAGCATCCAGGGAAAGCAGCTGAAATTCGCTTGTTTCAAAAGTCAGGTATTGGTAGTAGCTGAGCAAATGGACAGAGGGCAAGAAGGCAACCTCTGTTCCCTTCCCTGTCTGAACAGCTTATTACCCTGTAGGAACACTATGTTTCATCTGTTTTTTACAAAAAGTAAAAAAGCAAAAATAACTGGTCTAGTGGGATCCAGGTGTGAATCTTACACAAAATTTAACAGGATCATAGAATCTCTCTTATAGACATGACGCCTCAGACTGAGAGTGAAGCCACTGGGCAGCTGAATACATGCTGGGAACTGCCTTTTGTCTTGCCAGACATCACATCTTGCAGTCTCCCTCAAGTGTTATGTCAGATGCATCATCTTCCCTTTCAGGTGGAGGTTCTAGGCAGAGAGCTGGACTGATGTAGAGCCTGGAATTAGAAACTATACCTTCCTTCCTGTTAGGATTCAGACTCTGCCACAGAAAGCCATGTATTATATCACCAGCAAGACTTTAGGTAGTGTCATGGTGTGAAAACACTTCTGTTTACTGAAAGTGAAGTAGATTTGACAAGCAAGGAGGAGTGGAAAGGACAGGAATAATGAACTTGGAGTAGGTTGCCACTCCATTTGTGTTTCAGCACACAGCTCAGGAAAACTGACCTTGTATTAAGCGGGAAATAGCTCTGTGGAACAAGATGCTGAGCAGTGTGGCTTTTCTTTGTGCATGGCGTCACTTTGCCTCTTTCCTTGCCCTCCATAGTTGGGCAGTGCTTTACAAACCAGTGCTTGTGTGCTGGTTCCCTGTGGGCCTGTTGGAGCAAGTCCAGAGGAGGACCACAAAAATGATCAGAGAGGTGGAGCACCTCTCCTATGAGGAAAGGCTGAGAGAGTTGGGGTTGTTCAGCCTGGAGGAGAAAAGACTCCAGGGAGACCTTATTGCAGCCTTCCAGTACTTACACAGGGCTTATAAGGCAAGGAGTAATGGTTTTAAAATAAAGAGGGTAGATTTAGACTAGTTATAAGGAAGATTTTTTTTTTACTGTGACGGTGGTGAAACACTTGCACAGGTTGCCCAGAGAGGTGGTAGAAGCCCTGTCCCTGAAAACTTTCAAGATCAGGTTGAATGGGGCTCTGAGCAATCTGATCTAGTTGAAGATGTCCCTGCTCATTGTAGTGAGGTTGGACTAGATGGCCTTTAAAGGTCCTTTCCAACCCAAACCATTCTACGATTCCTTCCATTGCCTCATCCACAAGATGGAGCTGGAGGGGACAACTAGGAAAAGAATGTGTCACTGCATTTTGAGGGAGCTGATTTGCCACAAAGCAACAGCACAGTTGAAACTGCACAACAGGGCTTGGAGAAGATGTCAGAGACAAGAACCATTATCATTACCCATGGACCCTGTTTCCTCCTGGCTTGTTACTGAGAGTTTTGTTTGTGGCAAAAGGCACCACACTCTAATGCGTGTAGCTAGGAGCATCCTGTAGCATCCAGTATTGAGTGCCAGAATATAACGAAGCATTGATCAGCTCTCCTCCCCAGCACAATTTGCCCTTGCATGCTGCCATCCTGAAATTATTGATTGGCCTGAGGTCCAGCTGATCTTGTGCTGTGAGCTATTTTTGTGCACTAACATCAATTCAGAGAGTCTTCTTGCTCTTTGGGAACAAAAGCCACCTCACTTCCCTGGATGCTGGGTTGTGGTGGGTTTTTTTTTTTTTTTTTTTTTTTTTTTTTTTTTTTTTTTTTTGTATTATCTGCAGCAGTCAGAAGCATGCAAAGCTGTCCTGATTCTGTAGGGTACCTGGATGTGTTGGACCCTAGGATGGCCAGGCATGTCTTTGGAGTAGAATTTTTATGTCCTATTTCCTAAAACCTTCTAAAATAACAACTTCAATGCTCCTGTATTATGATGCTCCAGCTACCTCTTGTACTTTCTTCATTCCTGAAGGATCATTTTGTATTGGAATGATTTTACATTGTGCATAGTGCTGTTGAAGTGTGGCTTCTTTGCTTCCTTAGCCTGCCCTAGAGTGATCTCTTTTCAGAGATTTCCATACCTTGCTACACCTGCAAACTTCAGATATATATTGGAGTCAGCTTCACTTGCCTTGGGTGTAAGCATAGATTGGAAATGTAATATGTATATAAACATTTTTTGTTACAACTTTGGGATTTTGGAACCAGTGGCTACTGAAGATACACTTTCATTTTTCCTGTCCCATAAGCAATAGCTGCATTGTGCTAAAATGATTTCCCCTTGTTTATTCCTGACCAAAACTTCAGCATAGTTTAGAGACCATGCCTAGAAAATGTTACTTATGTTTGATATGTTGGGACAGGAGTTTAGAAATTGTGTTGCTGCTCAGCACATGTGCTTCAACAAGAGTCCTGCAGTGAAGAGAACAGTCTTTGGATTAAGCCAGAGTATGTAATTATTTACATTCTGACATGAGTACTTTCATCTAGGTTGTTTGCAATCCCTTGGAATTACAACAGTGTCCTTGTCTCTTACCAGTTTGCTACAGATGCCCCAAAATGAATCATCCTAAGATACCACAGATTCAGGTATGTTGGCTGCTGTGTGAAGCTCGTAGCCTGGTTCAGTTCCTGCACAGATAAAAGAAACATCTATAAAATGTCAATAGGAAAAATTTATCCTTGTCTTCAATGACCTGTTGCTTAGTTATAGCATTTCACATGTAATCCAATGCATACCTCTCCGTAGCTTAGTTTTGCACATTTCATATCTCATTAGAGACTCACACACACACTGTTTTAGAAGCATAGAATGCAACATAATGGGAGAGGACTTATTTCTTAGTTTAGAGAGAGATTTATTATCCTAGTCTATTTATATTAAATTAAATTGCATTATTACTTTCTCTTCTCTATTGATTACCTTCTCGAGTGTGTCTGAAGTGAGCAATTACTGTGATCTTCCAACTCACTGACATCTGAAAAGAAGGAATTCAGCCTCATTTCAGGCTCTTTTGCTTAAATATATGAACGGAATTTTGTAGCTTATCTGTTATTTCCCCCCCCCTCTGCCCTTAAATTAATCTGTCTGTATGTAACCATGCCTGCTTGCTTTGTGTATGATGATAACACTGTGCAAAGTGGTTTTCTTCACTGTAGGCAGAAAATGTGCAGCTGACAAATGAATTGGTCAGACTTGTACATGAAGAACAGATAATTGCTGGATTACTAAAGTTTCCAAGAGCTTCACTGCCAGTATGTTATCACTTCTTAAGATTTCTCCACCTATGCAGTTAAACAGATCTCAATAAGGCTCATCTGTAATTCCATTTTCCATGACTCTAAATAACATACCTTCAATCTCATTATGTATGTACCATGGTATCCAAAAGTCTTTCTATGCTTATGGAAACTGAAACAACAGTAGTGCCCAGTATGCATGCAGGCCTTGTTATACTGGTTTTTATCTCAAACTTTGAACATTAATGTAGTTCTTAAGATCTGGAAAAGAGTGACAAAGAATTTTTATTCTGCTATTTGGTGGGTTGATGCATCCCCCTTTATTAATCAAAATGAATTTATTTCCCCCAGTTTTATCTCTGGTAAGTAGGTTATACTTAAGTAAATCCTCTAATATCATGTCCTTGCAAGTGGGATTTCCTGCAATGGGAGTGTTGCTGTTGACTGGGTTGGAAGCTGAGGGATGGAGCGAGGCCCTTGGAAGTAGTCACTGGTCTCCAGGCATTCACGTCACAGAGCAGTTACAGCACATGGCACAGGACACATGCACGGGTACCTGCAGTCACTAAGGAGACCTCTTTTGTAATGGAAGTGAGTTATGGAAAGGAAAAAAATGGAGAACGTTTATGCTGAGACAAAAACTGACTATGATCTACATTTTGTTTTTCTGGAAATCTATTTTACATTGAGGTCCTTTTGGTGTCACGAAACCAGTAAGCCCTGCACCCTGCAGCAAGGCAATGAGAGCTCAGAGGGAAGGCACCTGGCTTGACAAAGGCTAGGTCTTTCCACTGTTAATTTCTCATGATTTTGGAAAAGGCTTCTGACCTGTTTCCCTTGTGAATAGTGACATGAGTTCAGCCCTGAATTTTTTCATTGCACCTTGTCTAGACATTTATACCTGTGAACAGGGAGTGTTGAGCTGCCACCAAGAAAAAAGGAGATTTCTTATTTGGAAGAATTTGATAGTCACTTAGTGCAGGCAGAAATTAAGATGTGAAGGCAGTGGCAAAGGAGAGTCTGACCTAGAGATTGTCTTGAGCTTCATGCAAATCCTCAGACAAAACCCTTCCCCATCACAGAGCACTGCTAGCATGTCATTGGTATGTTGTCTGTGTTCATTGACTTTGCCCCAGGTGGCCAAGTAGTACAGGAGGGATATATAGGCCTCAACCCTTGCCTCTCTGCTAGTTCCACTCTTTGTAATACTGGGAATTATATGTCATGTCATGTTCTGTCAGCTTCTTTTCTCCTTCAGGAGTGCTGAGGCAAATAATTAATTTAGCTTGTTTTAGAAAATGTCATTTTCCTATCTCAATAAATTAGCCTGGCTGCCATATCCCTCTGAGCCATTTAGGCTGCTTTACTCATAGCACCCCATGTGCCTTCTGGACTTGAATTTTTTATCATTATTTGTCTGAATGTCTTGCATTATCTTCTATTTATTTTACTCCTTTGCTTTTCTTCTCATTTGTTCACAGCTGATAACTTCAATCTTACCTGTCATCAGTGCCTGATGTTTTATAATTTTGTATGTCTGTATTGTCCTTATTTTACGCCCAAGGAAAGCTCACTTAGTGGATCATGTCCTTACCATTGAGTCTAAAACAGTCCCTGCACATAGTCACACATGACAGAACCTGCAAACCACGTGTCTCTGCCCTGAGAGTCTTGTGCAGTTTCATTCCAATCCAATTTGGTTAGTTCTCGGTGGCTTTGAAACCTGTGTTTAGCTTAGCACTGTGAAAAACTTGCATCTCATGAGATCACAATCTCATGTTTAGAATGGCCCACTGACCCCTGAGCCTTGCAAAAATCCAATATCCAAGTCTTGACATTACTCAACAAAGTTTTCACATGAAGATCCATGCAAACTTTGTGCATTTGTTGCTCTCCTACAGCTTTGCTCAATGACTTGGAAGGCAGTTTATCAGAAGGTACCACTAAAACAGTAGCCTCTGCTGATGGGAGATGACACAGAAATTAAGGAAGAGGAGAGAAATGAGCAGACTGGAAAGATGGATGGGCTTAGGAGCTAGTCTGAGGTTGAGGGAATCACTAGGTGAAACAGGGGACTTAGGTCCTGTGAATTTAAAGCATGAGGACTTTGGTAAATGCATGACTATTATTTGCACTGGATCTGTTCCCTGTGTCTATGGCATCGGATCCAGTGGCTTTAGTGATGCATTCAATTTGGAATTGGATTTTGTCTCTGCTACTCCTGTGGACAAGGTGAGAGAACAGTGTTACTTTCTTCTTCAGGGAGCTGTTCAAAATGTACATTTCATCATGCAGAACCTTTTGAGGAAGGCAGGATAGCAGCCAAACTCTTGAGCTGACAGAAACTTTGTTGAGTTTGGTTCTCTTCCTCCACCTCCCTTACGAGCTGAACATGTCTGATCTGGAGTCACTCAGAGACAATAAGCATGGAATCTTATTAAAAACTTCAGGAACCACATTTCAAAGTAGATCTGCATCTTACCAAGTCTGTAAAAGACCAAAGTGTGAGTAAAGGATTGAGAAGACAGAGTGAAGGTAAGGATATTCAGAGAGGTGATGGCAAGTGAGGGTTATGTGGGTGTAAGAGAATGAATTCATATTTAAGGATATCTGTGACACTTCATGGCCTGATCTGTGGTGGGTCTAAGTTTAGAGAATAAAGTTAAGATATGAGGAGAGGGGAAGCAGGTAGAGGAAGCACAGCATGCAGATAATGTGCTACCCTGGAGGATGTAACTCAGAGTAGGGAATTAGGGTGCAGCCAGCAGCTGACAGTTTACAGCAAGCCAGCTAGAGGATCTGAGTGAACAATACCCAGAGCAGTGACTCCTTACTGCCACCAGAAAGACAGAACTATATAAGTCTCTCAGGTGGAAGAGATGTTACCTTCCAGCAATGAAGGGTTGTGCTGATGAAGACCTTCTGTTTCAAAAGCTGTGCTACCCACTAAAAGTAGCTGCTCTCCACAGTCAACAGCAATGAGCATCTTCTGAGGGCTTGACTATCTATACATGCAAGGTAGCCTGTGAGAGTAGGGCCTGTATCAGTTTGATTCTCCTGTTAACCTGCAGTAAACAAGTGAGCTCTTCCTTGTCCCTTGTCCCATTTATGCACAGAGAACTGTAGAGTGTCTCTTCTCTGGGGAGGGCAGAGACTGTTCTGTCCCTAGGTAGTGGAGATGCAGAAAGCTGTGAAGAGCGCAGGGGGCTGGATCTATGGCCAATCATCCTGCCATGGCAATAAGATGCTTGGCTGAGAGGTACACACAAAAGGAGGTACAAGCACTCCCCTCTAGCATTGCTTCCCCAGCCATGCCTGCAGTAGTTTTGATTCCATGTCTTAGAGTATAAGGACCAGCTGTTTTGTAGTTCTCCCTTTCTTTCAGAAGAATCACTGTGGACAGCTTAGATGAGAGTACCTTTCCTCACAGCCTTACTGTTTTGAGGAAAATTGGGCTGTTTTACACTTTTAACCCAAGACAAAAACCTGACAAAAATTAAGGTGTTACAGTTGTAATGTGAACTAGTGGTCTTGGATACATCCTTAGCTCTGCCACAGTCTTTAACCTGACTGCCCTAACCCATGGATTACATACCTCATTACCAGTCTTGAACAAAGAACTTATCAGTGGTGTAAGTAGTTAAAGATTTTGACATGAGATATGAAGAAGGCAGCCACCCCTCCCTCTGAACTCTCTTTTGCCTTCCTCTGTTTTCCTACCTTGCCTCCTGAGGCCCTCCAGCTGCTGGGCTGGTAGGAGTTACAGTGCTTGCACGCTCAAGGGCAAGGCAATATCCATCTGTCTGCTACATAAAGATATGTTCTTTCACAAGACAATTCTGAGCTTCTCTCAGCAGTAAGCATATAATATTTTCCAACTGTTTTCTGACACTGTGTTTGGGTATGTTTTGTGTGGGATATAGAATGGGCTGAAAGTTAGATACAAAATCTAAGCTTCCTTTCTCTCATTGTGTCTTTCATAAAAACTTGCAAATTTGGAGGAAAAAAACAGTGAGAACACTGAAAATTCTGTGTAGTCCGCTTCACAAATCCAGTACAGACTGGGAAGAAGGAGCCAATAAAGATTTCTGCTCCTCTGAAATCTATGAATCTGCTTTGGTCAAATAGACTGAAATATCCAGCATAGTAAACTGTCCCTTCCATTTTCTGGGTGAGCAACTAAGGACTTGTTTGTGCAGATTGAAATATAGTGCCTGACTCTGACTGTGACCAGGCAAAAGAGCTAAATTAATGAGCTTATTCCTGAGCTGTTTCTCACTGGCTAAATCCACAGTGTGATATGCTCAGAATGTATGTGAGTATCTCAGCTTTCAGCATGCCAAGAATTAGGCCAATATCTGTTTGTTCTTTTGTGTATAAGCACTTGGCACTGAATGCATTGCAGTACACAGCAGTAATGGGATTTCCATAATTTTTTTTTAAAGCAGACTTCAGAAGTACAATGTTTAGCTAGTACATCAAATAGATCTGACTGTTTCCTAAGGTCAGGGACCTGAGGCTGAGCAAACAGATCATTCTTACATGCTGTAGCACCACACAGGGACAATGTAGCTCCAGGAGCAGTAACAGAAATACAGAAGTGGTCCTGAAATGAGGTGTGAAAGAACTGGAAAATAAAATAAAACCCCGATGTGCAAATTCGGACCATTTGCCTCTGATCCTACATGAGAAGTGTTTGTGCTAAAACTGTGTTTGATGCTTAGTGATGATGAGGCACAGTATGACAGGAGAATTAGAAGCTGTGAGGAGATAGGATGCACGGCCACTTATGCCTCTGTCGGGCTGGCCCCTCTAAGTTACTGCTGGTGCTGTCATTATCTTCAACTTATTTCATTCCACCTCTGCATGGAGATTGGGGGGTTGCCCATTGCAGATTGGCAGCATGCACAGGCCAAGTTTGTCAATAGGGGGAAAGTGATACATGTGCTAATTGAACAAAATTGATTAAAATGTTTGAAGAGCTACCCAAACTTTCTAAGTAGGTTCAGCCGTTTAATTGACTAGCCTTACTGCAATGTCTTGCTTAACTGGACAGTTGTAAAAGATATTCCATGGAGATGGTGAATTGTGACTCTTTTTGGGTGAGTTGAGGTTTCAAGGATGGTTTTCGTTCTATTTGCAAACGTTCTGGTGCAAGAACACACACACACACACACACACACATTTTTTTCTGATTGCTCATTTTGGAATGACGTGGCTTGCTTTGTGTTAATGACAGCTTTCTAATGTCACATATACAGTCTTATTTATAGACAAGTTGTGCTCCTTGGGTCTGTATCTTTCCTCACTGAGTTTAAGGAATGAGTGGAATTAGACTAAATGACTTGCTACAGCATCTTTTTCTGCTTGTTAATAATGGTCTATCAATCATTGCTAAACAAAAGCTTATGAGATAGCTGGCTACCTTAATGTGAATGCAAAGTTTGCCAGCTTTTATTACCCGTGTTATGTACATCGCAGCCATTTGTTGAGTTATTCAACTGGAGAGAATAATTTTATGGTAAGCATTCAGATAGAAATAGTAGAGCCAGATTGTGTAGGAGCAGGATACACTTAAGTGTTATGCCAGTATACAAGTCATTAATTTGAGGTTACTTAACACAGAAACACTGAAAATAAACTTCATTTATATGAGAGGGATTTGCTTGGGGTTTTTCTTTAGGGAGAAGGGTGTTTAATTGACAAGCCAGAATTTGTGAACAGACATTCAAGGAGCCTTTGAGGGGAGACAAAACCTGTTCTCTGATTAAGCTGTAAGGTGGGAGACTTTTTTTAAATATATATTTTTAATCATTAAGAACTGCTAAGTATGACAATATTTGCTGTGACTTTCCCTGGATCTCTTCACTGACTGTATTGTAGAAATCCAAGTACTTGTAGTCAAAACATAGTAAATGAGAAAACCAAAGGTTGGAGATGACTAGTATTTGTACTGGAATACGGCTGATGTTGTCTCAAGTTGAAGTGAGCTAAAGCTCATAGCAGAAGCAGTGAAACTAGATGCAAAGTGTTGAAATAGCAATCTAGTTCCAAGAAATATGGATTGTTCTTGAAGAATGATCAGAGGAGGAGTAATCATAAGCACTTGTCTCTTTCTTCCCAGTGGGTTGATTAAATTACTCCTCCTTGAAGGGGGGCTGAACTACCAAGGATCTGCAGACTAAGCCCATAGGTCTCTAGGTCTTATTTGGATTTTCTGCCAGTTCTTGATGCTCAGCATTTACTTGAGGATGGAACAATAAGATCTGTAGTTGAAATTAAAGAATGGTGCAAGCCCTGTCCCAGTGATGGAGTCTTTCCTTTCTTGTCCATGCCTGTCCTTGCTTGGCTGAGGGCAGACTAAGCCTTACATTATATTACTCTCTCCATCTTGGCTATGGTCTTAATACTTTGGATACTAGTCCAAACTGAATAGTGGAGGATGTCTGAAGCTTTTATTTGATTGAGACCTGGGACCTCTTTTTTTATCTCGTAAGTTTTCTGAATTTTCCTCCTGGCGGGTGACTTCTAAGATTTAGAGTTTCTTAATCCTGGAAATTCAAAAAAGTCATGCAAATATGGGTAGTCTTGGTATAAAGAGGGAAGAAATTGAGGCCATAATCTAGTTTCCCGTGAGCTGTAGACAGTTCTTCAAATTACAGAACCCCTGGATTTTGGGGGTATTTTTGCCATGAGTACCAACTGATGACCACCTGTGGCAGGCTGTGTATCTCTTAAAATAAATCTAAAGTAAGTATTTATGTTTAGTTGTTATTTATTTTTGATGCTCAATTTAGATAGCTAAAATTGTGATCTAAACATTAAATTAAAACCTTGGCATCAATTGGATTGTGTGTGTCACTGCCTGATTGCTTTTATGTTAAATGGTTTGTTTGCATGAATGCTGCTATTTATCTTGAAAGAAAGTTGACATGCATATTAATGAGACCAGGTGTTAACTTCATGTTGTTTCTTTCCAACTAACAAAAATCCTTACATTAACTTAGTGTTTTTTACAATTATTTCTTGTAATAATTATATGATGACACTTTGTGCATCGTAATGCTCCAACATTGCAACTCTCTTATTTTATTGTTTTCCTTCTTCTGAGTCTCTAGCTAAGTTGTAGATGAATCAAACAGGGAGTGACAGCAGATACAGTTCAACATAAGCTGAATACAGTGATATTGAGGAACCTACCAAAATATCAATGAAACCAAGTGAAACACTGAGAGCTGAATCCCAGTCAAGCCAGTGGTCTCTAGCCCAAAGGATAATCTTGATGTATTCCTGGCTCTCCCTGATTTCCCAGCTTCATAGCTGTTCAGTCACTAACATGACTTTCCTATTGCCAAAATATGGTAACAGCTTATGTGGAGTTGAAAAATGTTGCTTTCAGGTTTGTGAGCTTGCAGCATGGATAGCTTTTATTCATTACTTTTTATTTTAAAGACAGATAACACTGTCAGTGATTTAGGTCTGTTTTTGGACTTACTGGAGCAGGCTAGGCAGTACACACTAATCCTAGGAATGCAAATAAGCCATCAGATTGCAGAATTGCAATTAAACTGGAATTCTTGCAGTGCTGACTTAATAATTTGCTTTGAAATCTTCTAAAGCTTCATTTGCCTCAGTTGGAAAGCAGAATTCATGTGTGTTAAATGATTTCTACAGAATTATGCTCTGTACAGCCCTGGTTTAGCACAGCAAGCAAAGAGCAAGGAGTGAGTGTGTCTCAGGCCACTTATGTCTTGCCTGAGAAGAGCTACTTGAGAGAGACATAAGGAAAAGGAGAAATTCTTCAAAATCTGAGCCACACAAAGCAAAGGTAACCTCTGAGGAGCTTAGGAAGAAGGCTTGTATTTCATAAATAGACCAATTTCAATGTCAGTTGCTTTGCATTTTGGGTTCTAGTAGAACTCTGTGGTTTTGCTCTGCTTGTGTTCAGTTCAATTTATTGCATATTGCCAAAGGACACTGCATATAGAGCAAGTGTATGCACTCAGGTTACAAAAATAAATTATTAGTGTTGCTAAACTGAAATGGATGTAAAACACAGAACTATTTTACCAGCAAGTAAAGCTGTAAGCAATGAGTTATGGGTTATGTCTTTAAAACCATGTTTGTTCTTCCTTTTAATTTGAAATTATGAGCCCAATGAGACTTCACTTTATTTCCAATGTTAGCTACAGGTACTAATGGCTTCATTTACATTATGTTAAATGATTACATTGAATTCTCACTCAAGCAAATCTTTTCATTGGGAGTCACGGGAGTTTTTCTGTAAGAGGAAGGGACCAGAATTTACAACACATGGGAGCTGCCATTGAAATGTTAGCATCTCTTAATGGACTGGGGTGTCAGCTGCTCCCTAGAGGACAAGTTTTTTTTTTCACTATGGAAAGAGGTTAGTCTATGTAAATGTTTTGATAGAGAAGAGATGGCTGTGAAGGTGCTCAAAGAAAGAGTGGAGAACAGAAGGGCTTTGTGCAAATAGTTGATGAGTTTTTTTCAATGGCGTGGGGGAAGTGCTTGTCTATTTTTACCAATGTTTTCAAAAATGTCATCAACTCTCAAGGACTGTCAGTGAGTTTGTGAAGCTGGCACACTGCAGGGTGATAGAGAGCATTTGGTCTGTTCTTCTCACCTAGAAACCCTGCTCCTGTCACCAGCCCCCTGACAGCTGAGATTTCACTTCTTCACAAGGCTGTGAGAAGGGAGGAACAGAACCAGGCTTGGAAGGGACTTGCTAAGGTCTGGCCCCAGGCATGGGCACAACGTGCAGCTGCTGAGGGCAGGAAGCAAGCAGAGCAGACTGTGGCCACTCTGCCCGCTCTGTTGCACAAAGGCCCTGCTGGAGCACTGGCTCTTTCAGCCCCACAGGAGCAAGGGGACCCAGACTCTCCAGAGTCTGTGGTTTGCATTAGAGCACGTGTGGCATTCTCATGTAGCATCAGGATGGAGGCATTTCTCTTGAACAGAGATTCTCTGCAGGCACAGCAAGCAAAATTAGAGGTCTGACCGACTTACTGACATGCAAGAGCAGAGTAATTGGTCAATCCATGTACCGCAGGTATAGGCATGTCTGAGCTGGGGATGTTCAGATGTGTGGTCACCCTAGAAGACAAGTTGAGGCTTCCCAAAAGACTGGACTCCAATGCATTCTGCACAGCTTGGTACATGTCTCAGTGGCCCTGGTAGGAATGTATGGATGTGTGGCAGCTGAGCTGGAGATCTTTCTGGGGTTGAAATCTAGATGTAAAACTACAGCTGTTCAAGCTGGAAAGCTGGAATGTGTGATGCCCTGGACAAAAGTGTTTAGTATGGAAAGACCATGTTACTAATTCAACTAGCTGTTTTCTTTGATTCAGGTTGAAGCTCCATCATGTAACCTGGATTTCCTGTGTGAGTCCAGGTTTTGAGGGAGATCTGTGTGTAACCAGGGAGACCCCAGCAAAACCTGTAAGAACATAATCCTTTTGAGCAAAAGTTAAGCTAATGAGACCTTGTAGGATGGCTCTGACCCAAGGGACTGATCAGGAAAGAAGCAAGAAAGCTGATGTAAGCTGTGGGCAAGGCAAAAAAAGCATGGTAAATTAGGTGAAAGTGCAGATGTGTTGCTTTGGCTGCTGTAAGCTTGAAGGATTAGCAGATCAATGTATCCCAGTTGGGGAGGAAGAGGAACAAATAGACTTGTGAGTGGGCTTGTGAGGTTTGGAAGCCAACTGCATTAATATAAAAACAAGAGTTTATCTCTTGAATTTGTAAAGCTCTTACAGCTCTGACTGAGGACTAGATGAAAATTTTAACTTTTAGAGAGACATAGGAAAAAAAAAAGGTTTTCTGTGAATGCAGTTCTACTACTAGAAGACAAATTTTTTACTGCTGGGTCAGGAAGTCCTCAAGGACACAGCTACAGAGCTAGTTGGGTCCATTGCTCATGAAATTATTTTCCCCAGCTCAGCTGTGGTAGAGGTTGGGATGTTGATGAGCCCTTTGCAGACAAGCAGGTAGGATCCTAAGCAGGGTATGTTCTCAGGCTTCAGGGAGGTGAACTCTCACGGTGCTGGGCTTGTAATGTCTGAAAGAATAAAACATTCACTACAGATATAAGTTGTCTTTTTCTGGGGAATGTTCTTTGATGGGGTTGCTCATCAGTTGAGTACAAAAAGACCCCACCACTAACTTCCAGAGAGAAAACAGCTGTTCACCAGGTTTTTTGGGTGGCTTTTTTTTTTTTTTTTTGAGAGTCAGTAAAGTGTTCCTGATACCAATAGGAACCCATGTAGCAGGCCTCATACTCATGCTGGGGCTACTGTAAATTAGATGGTTCTCAAAAAATCTGGTCAACTAAAGCCAGATTATTCTTTGTGAGGTGTTACTTTGCTACTAATCCCAATCATTGAGATGTCTGTACCTTACGCTGGGTTTTGAAAGACAGAAGAGACAGATTAGGCCTTTTTCTAGAAATTACTGGTGTTTGAGGATGGGGAGAAGAAACAAATAGCACATATTGAATGTGGGGGAAAAAGTACACAGACCAAAGGATTTAGTGCTGGTGTAAGAACACACACCCAACCTAAAATGCTTTTAGATATAGTGGCAAGTTAGTATTATCACGATTTTTACTGTTGCCCAGCATTTCTCATTGTGTAACTCTGCTTCCAATTATCAGTAACTTTTCCATCCTTTCAACGTTTGGTTGAAATTCCTTCACCTTTATTCCACCTTGTCAGTGCTTGATTCTTCTAGGGTGTCATGAGTGTATGTAGTTCTCTGAATATTGAGTTAATCATGTACTCATTGTCACTCCACTGAAGTGATCACAAATGAAGTTATCCTTTAATTATGGAGAGGGACGTGCGTTTTCAATGCTTCATTGACCTTTGCATTGCTGATATTGACCTGAAGGCTGTTGGGAATGTCTTACTCAGAATGCCTCAGGGAAGAATTCTGCTTATTTTTATAAACAGCCTTCATTTCTCCTACTTTCATTTTACAAAATAACCCTAAGTGGCCAGCCAACAAAATTTGCTGCCATCTGCAGTTTTTGAGAAGTGGCTGAAAGTGTGGTTAGTACATGAGTTCCCCCGGGAGTGTCACAGGGGGTGAGGCTGATGTGATTGCTGACCATGGGTAAGACTAAGGGTGATTGCTTGGAGGAATAATAACAAGAGATTGCTGCTTATAGTCATCCAGATTTGCTCTCCTTTGCATCTTGGTAATGAGCAATTAGGACTTGCAGAGCAGCTTTATTTGTTTGTCCTGGTTTGTTCAATGTACCAGGGTTAGCCTTATCTCCTGCCTTCTTATGGGGTCTTGAAGTTTTCAGGTAGTTGCTGCTAGGTTTTTGCTGCCTTGGAGGGTTTGGAGGAGCCTGTTAAATCACAGTATGACTACAGAAGAGCTGGAAGCAACATAGTGAGGCAGTCATGAGATCTAGGACAAGGAGACAAACTTTATGGCATTAGTCCTCACTAAAGGCTATAGCTAAACTTCCAGCTGTGGCCAAAGGTTGCTTTTGGGATGGCAAGGCCCTGCAAAACAGGCTTGTGGTCCTGATTGTGATTCAAGATGGAGATTCTCCATGTACAGTGAGAGCAGTGGGGCTGTTTAAGAAGGTTGGGATTTATACATAGATATTTTGCTTTAACTGAAGTTAAATTTAACTAAGGGGAATTTTCAAGCTGGTAAGCTCTGATTAGAATTAGGCCCAGTTTTTAAAGCCTAGTGTTTACTATAGCTATGATAAAATACTTTGGATGGTTCTTGTATGCCATGTCAATGCTGGAACCTCTGAGCTTTGAAGTCACCATACAGTCTACCTCCAAGGGGTACATAAATATTTCATAAAAAAACCCAACAACTACAATAGGAGGTTGCATATAATCAGGCATACAATACCCGATTTTTGTTTAAAAATAGTGTTGCAAACTTGAGGAGTAATTTTCAGTGCTGATTACAAGGTGGACCAATTTCAACAGAACTGAGTTGGTCTGGAGAAATCTTGGTGCTTAAGAAAATATCTTGATAAACAGATTTGAAACCCTCTTCTGAGCTGGGTAGAAAAAGGATTTGTCTCCATATTTTTCTTTTTTTTCTAGATTTTTCTTTCCCTAGCTGAATTAGCTGGTATGTCTTGCTGGTTTTGTGTTAGTGTGCAGCTGGCAACTTCTACTCTTTGCTGTTATTTGAAATACTGCAAAGTGAAACAAAATCATTTGGGGTTGAAATGAGTAGTTCAAGCCAAACAAAATTGTTAACATTTATTGAATACATATACACATACACATTTATATATATGTAAAAAAAACCAAAAACGTAATATATATTTTTTAAAATAAATTGCTTTAGGTCTACCTAAAGTATTTTTTTCTCTCCCCAGCTGAATCATTGATCTAAAAAAGATCAGTTATTCACACCTCTGTATTGCTGAGAGATGTTTGCCTTTGTCAGATCATCAGGTTTGTAATGAAATTGTAGTACACTGTAATTGCTTCTCTCTGACAGTTGCCCTTTAAGGCTCTTCTTTACAAGATGCCTTAGAAACCTGACTTTTTAAATGTAAGGATCCTGTGTTATCAACTTCAACCTGGACTATGACTTCACAACAGAGTTTTTTCAGCAAAAACTTGAATTTCAGAAAGTATCTTAAGGCAGCTCCCTTGCTTCCCTGTTAGGCATGTTTGGTTTCTCCTCTGACTCAAATCTGAAGGAGTGAGGGGAAATGTCACAATTTCTTCTTCTTTTTTAGTAACCTTTTCATCAAACACAAGGAGCTGCATGTCTTTGTGCTTCAAATAGTGTTATCCTTAGGCAATGGTTAAGTAGAAAAATGCATTTCTGCCTTGAAAATCTTATCACCTTGCTTTCAGATTCTTCACTTCACTTGTATCTGTCTGCCTGTGTATCCTTTGTGACTGGGCATGTACCATAACAACACTATTTATTTAAAGTACAGGAAAGAGGTGTACATTATGAGTTCAAAGGCAGATTGTAATTCGATAGAGATTGAGCGTTTCTTTGCAGCTGGTTTGAAAAATGAAAATTAAGTGCAAACAATCATCTTTTCCTCGCCTCAATTATTTTGAAAAATAGAATAACATTTATGCTTTAGAGTTTGACACTTTTGGTTTTAAATCTTAAAAATATACCTAACCAGACATGGCTATTAGGAAACATTTTTTTCAAATGTGTGGCTTCCACTTAATTTGATATAAAGAGGGCACAGTCTTTGGTGTATTGCTGCCTCTGTGGGGAAAAACAGGTTAAGAGCTCTTGGGACACCAGGGGCCTCCCCAGGCCCTAAGTAATGGAACAGTCTTCACTCAGATACAGTGGCTGGAGAGTCAGTCAGACTTGAATGACCTGAATGGAAAAGCTATTTATTTTGCTTCTCCAATCTGTCCTCTGAGGAGGAGGAGATTTTCTGACACTGCTTGGGTCTGAGTAAAGGCTTTTTAGGCTCAGATGTCTCAGGAACCCCAGAGGTGGTGGGGCTGTGAGGATGAGGGGCATTGTGTGGATGACAAGGAGGATGGAGTAAGAGGACTGCTGGGCAGTGAGCTGGGCAGAGAGCAGGACCCTGAATCTCCCTAGTGCTGAGCTGGGTGGGAGAGGGGAGGAGATGAAGGTGACATAGTAACTTTTTTTAATCTGAGCCAGGGGGACATTGATGTGTTGATTTCAGTGGAAGGTGATGTGGGAAGTTTCACTTTCCAGTTGATGTTAATGAAGCCTCTGTACCTGACTGAGAGATGATGGGACACCCCAGCTTCTATGGGTTTACCCACCTCCATTAGTGCCCAGCAGGGCAAGCCTAGAGATGAAGGCAGACATTCCTTCTCGGGGGCAGAGCTTGTCTTCAGGAGATATCCCTGGCAGTTGCTGGAATAGTGGTAGATCCATCCAGTCTCCTTCACAACCTCTGTGCATGGTGGGAAGCCCCTACTGGATGTGGCCAGAGGTTGCACATCTCTTGCCATGTTCCTCTGAATTTTGCCCCATGGCTGATGTTGAGGGGCAGTTTGTTCCTTTAAAACATGAGGTAAGACTTCCCCTTGGTAAGCAGGCACTGGGCAGGAACCCAAAGTAGCTGGCAATGCCTCAGTACCATGCATCCTACAACTTCAGCATCTCCTGATACTGCTTTAACACTGTACAGAGGAGGGTGACAACTAGGTAAATTCTGCACTTGGATTGTCATCACTCCTTGCCCCAAACGTTTTGCCTATGAACGTCAGAACAATACTGAAATCAGGAATAATTTAGCATTGATAAACTCTTGCTTCCTCTGTTTCTTCATTCCTGCACCAAGTGAAGAGTTGTCTGTCTACTGTATGGTGCTACCATGAAATACTGAATTGAGGAGGCAGTTGTAATGTTCCAGGTATTGTGAGCAGCACAGCAAAATGATTAATGAGATCTGGCCCTAACTCTGTCAAAGCCAGATCTGTTGGGCTGCACAGTTTCTTCTTTTTTGGAATATTCTGCTCAGCAGCATGTTGCCATACAGACTCATCAGCAAATGAGTAGCAGATGGAGCAGTGACACATTTTATCTTGCAGTAGCAGGGACATTGTATGTGCTAGGAGAATTCAGAGAAGTTAGTTTCATGTGAGGTATGTGATGAAAGAAAAGCTGCTGATCATTTTTCTTTCTCTGCAAAATTGCAGATGGACAACAGAGAGGAAAGTGGTTGTCTCAGGCAAGGCAATAACAAAGAATGAAATGTTCAAGAAGTTAAAATTAAAATCCGTGCCATGGCAAAGACATACATCTCTGCCTCCTGTGCCCAACTGTTACACCATGGCTTGGTTTTTGTTTCAGATCATATCCTTTCAATCAGGGCTTTATTGCTCTTTAAATGCCAGATGCTGCTTGTCATCAGAGAGCTGTTAATCCATATCCTGGGCCTTGTATAAATGAAGTCCTCCACCCATCACGATATATAGTGGATGAGATATTGTAAAGGAAAACCTGAAAATGAATCTGAGCTGAGAATGAGCTTCAGTATTGTTTGGTTCCTGGGCTCTGCCTGTACAGGCCTTTTCCTCCTCTAAGCCACATGCACCATGATGTTTACTAGGATACTTAGACTGGAAACTGATGATTGTAAAGTTCAAGCCTGAGGCTGGATCCTGAAGCTAACTAGACTGTGAGAAAGAGTAAAGTGGACATTATAATGTGAGGTCTGTGTTTGCCCAGACAACATCTAACTCCAAGATGCAGTCAATGTCTGAGGTGCATGCAGGGTTTAACCTGTGATAGTCCTTGCAGTAAGATTTTTTTTTTTTTTTTTTTTAAATTAACAGACACGTAGGGGGTGCTTTCTGCCTGGTTTCTGTGGGTAGTGCTTCACTCTCATTTTCACCCTGATATTCATGCTGCATCCAGGGTTTTGGCAAGTGTTTTTTTTCCAGTGACTGTATTGATCTATATGTAGAAAGCGTGTGCAGTTGGCAGCATACTGTGTCTTGCTGTTTACCAGGTCCAAGGCACAGATGTTGATTTGCTGTGGCAGTGCTATGCACTATTGGTAGATTTGGGCCAATGCACCCAAAAAATGCCTCAGCCCTTCCAGAGTCTAATTAGTATTGAGGTAAAGCTTGTTCAGATGAAGAAAGAGATGTGACAAGGTACTGGTACCAGCAGGAAATGGGTCACAGTAACCCAGCTGTCCCTTTCAGTTCTTTATCCCAGTCCCTGCTGCGTCTTCTACAAAAATTAATATTCTATTTCAGTGCATGACATAAGACATAATTCAATAGTCTATTCTCACTTGTCCTATCCTGTGACATCCTTGATGCACAAAGGAGTGTGACTTATAACAATAGACACATTGGGAACTACGTGCTGGTCTGTGAGATATATTGTGCTGAGCAGAGAGGGAGGTGCTGGCAGCCAGAGTCAAGCCTGACACTTCCTGGATTTAAAGGTGTGGCTGCACTGTATCACTGGAGTCTGTGAAGTCTGCAGTGTGAAACATGGAGACTACCGGGAGAGGACAGAAAGTAGTAGGGGTGGGACACGTGTGCAAGCTCTAAAGCTTCCCAGACAGTAAGGATGCCATGGTGGGAAAGTGATTCCTCCTCTCCAGCTCAGTAACAAACAGTGGCCAAATCAAATTTCCAGTCCCAAATCCTCTGAAACAGAGGATCTTTAACCATCTACTGCTGATCTTTCTGCTGATTGTGGTGTAGTGAGAAATAGTTGTTAGTTTTGTTTTGTTTGGTTTTTTCCTCCCCTGTAGTTGAATGCACTGTTAAAGCACCCAGCTCTGCACACAGA
Source organism: Hemiprocne comata (assembly GCA_020745705.1). NCBI lineage: Eukaryota > Metazoa > Chordata > Aves > Apodiformes > Apodidae > Hemiprocne > Hemiprocne comata. The sequence continues at coordinate 9,120,385 of CM036597.1, read as the reverse complement.
CAGCAAAGCAGCCAATGTGCCCACTGGACTTAGTGATCATGAAACCTAATAGTCTTGCTACAGTGAGGCTGTTTAGATGTTCTGCACATAACCTCAGGCCAGCTCTTAGCAGCAAAGTTTCCTGAAGAGGATCAGGTCTTTATGCTAGTCATGAAGTTTCAAGTGCTTTTCGAATTAGATCGGTTGTCTTATAAAAATTTGTGGAGAGGAAGAGACAGCCCTTTTTATCCATGTGAACAAAGTTTAGATGCACTCTGAGATGTACTTGCCACTTCCAAACCCAGATCCTCTATTAACTTGCATTCTGGGCAGAGCTGCTGAGGTTTCAGAGTCATACTAGAGCAACGGTTCACCCAGTTACTGCTTCCTTCTTACAACTCCACTGGTGCCAGTGGCCCCTCCACAGTGTCTCTATTTGTATTAGTAAGTTTAACCCTTGAAAGGAATGTTCATGGGACATGGTTATCTGGTATGAAGCATCACTCATGCATCTTCATCCCAACACCACTGCAAATGCAGAATACATGAAAGTGTTGTGCATTATAAAAATTTCCTGAGAATCCACTCAGGTCCACTGCCTAGAAACATGCTGCTCTTCTGAGAGTGTACCAATGAAATCTCCATGCTGCCTTATCAAGCGTGCTTTCTTCCTCCTTCTATTTTTGAGGTGAGTGTGGATATGGATACAGACCTTCACATGTACACAAGCAATCAATATGTTGTTCAGGTATAGGAAAATTGGAGGTGATCACCTGTCAGGGTCATTACCTTGAGATGTATGAAGGAAACGTTTAAGAGATCTAGGTTAAGAGCATGTGTTTTTGTGTATGTGTTCAGTGCCTTAAAGAACAGAAGAAACAGTAAGTATTCGCACTTAGTGTGGATTTTGGTTTCTGAATTTCAGCTGAAGAGAATAATAGAGCTAATCTGACCTCGTTTAAGTAACATGCAACAATGATGCTCTAATGACAAACATTAAGTCCAGATATTTTCTGCTTTTGTCTTTCCTGAAGATCAAAGACCATCTGATGACAGCCATAATGAGTCTCCCATAGAGATCAAGCTGCAGGTTTTAGTATTTTGCTAATTGTAAACAAGAAGACTTTTAACTTCAGGAGAGAAAGGGAGGCAGAGTGGAGAAAAAGGCATTCTGTCAGCAATTCTGCAATGCTCAGATGATCTGCTGAAATACTGGCCCTGTCACACCTGGTTGGATTGGGCAGAGCTGTAACAAGAGGGCTTGTTTTCCCTTTGAAATCTTTAGGTTTTTTTTTTCTTTGCAGGAGAAAATAAATGAGGCAATTGTTAGCAGAAAGAGCTTTTACACTAAAATAAGGAAGATATGGGGGCAAAAGCTGTGGATTACCTGATATATTCTGAGAAGTCATTCCTGAGGCTTCATTCTGAGACACACATTTAGTGTGGTCAGGGAAGGTCTCACTGTAGACTTAAATCACCAGGTAGTCTTTTTCAGGACATTGACTTTCCGGTTGGATGATAGATACAGTGACAGCCTCACAGACCATGAGAATGGGAGGAAAAGAGGGTGCCAGAGGCACATGTTATTGTTCTTGTTTATGTGACACCTATTGGCTGGAGACCTGACTGATATGAAGAACTCCATCATGCTTTGTTGCTTACGAAGTGGTATCTGTGCTTCTCACAATCTGCTCTTCCTCACTGAATGTTATTTTAGACTTCAGAGTCAGGGAGGTGATATGAGTAGTGGGAGGTTGTCACCTGAACAGACAGGGCAGGATGAGGGATTTTTGTGCAGAGATGGGGTCTCAAAGAAGAGAGAGCAAGTACCCTGCTCTTCAGGGAGAGTGGCAACTTCTGGGTGGTATAAAGAGATTCGTGTGCCTTCTGAGGAGGATGGGGAGGTTGAGGCTGGTATCTGGTTGAGGCTGGTTGTTGGTAAAAGATGAGAATAATTGGACTTCCAGCAGTGATGGCCTGAAATGCACACTTTACTAAAAAATCAGCATGAAGTTCCCCCTCTGTATGATGACCAAGGTGTGGGAGAGGAACACGGGCTACTTAAGGCTGAGGCAGTCTGATCAGTCTGTGAACCATCAGCGTAGCACTTAGCTGCATCTAAAGACTCCAAGGTGGTGCCTAGTGTTTTCATCCGTGCTTTGCAAAAGACTTCATGCCTACTTTACAGGTAGATAAATAAAATATCAAACAGCAAGGTGCTTTGACTTCTCACCAACATAGCCAAGATTACAGCCTTGACCTGCACAGTCCCAGCCCCAGGCACTTCCCCATTGGCAGCACTGTGAAGAGGTGGTCAGTTCAGTTTGAAGTGCCTGGGGTTCCTTGTGTTACCCAGCATGCAGAATGTGTCGCTGCACACAACAAATCACAGTTGTCTGAGCAGATGGAGGGACAGTCTCCTTGCTGCCACCAGGAAGTCTCCAGAGTTAATGCAGATAGAGGCATTCTGCTCACTCATCTCTTGTGAGTTACCGCCTGGAAAGCAAACCACTAGAAGCCCTCCTCTATTCATTGTCATATGTTCAACTCCTTAATTAGGCAAAACTCTCACCAAAATACTTCCTTTCTTCCCTTTCTTATCATAGCCTGTCCCCCCATCTGCTGGGGAAAGACAATTTGGTAAGTGATTTACAAAAATATGAAGAGGTCCCTTTCTACTGTTCATGACTAACTCTTCCACTGCTGTGGTGTCTGAATTCCTCTGCAAAGCTGACCCCTAACATTGTCACTAATGTTTCTAGCATGATTGGGAGGAGTGAAGGATGAGCTTTAGCTGAACATTAATCTCAGATTAGTCTGGTTTAGTAAAAAAAAAAGGCAATTGCATAATTTCTGAAAACCAAAGGGAGACAGAAACCTATTCATTTAGATGTAAATAACTTTGAAGTGCTGCTCTGGGTTGAAATTTGGTTGATATTAAATTTGTCAGCTTAAAAATGCAAGGGGGGAGAGGGGAACAGGAAGAGAGAGAGAGAGACTGCAGGACTGCTTTCACAACTCCTATAATCCTATATATTTAGAACGAAGTGTAATCCTACCTTGTGGTATACTACAGATTTGTCTGAAGGAAGAGGAGGGAATATTTGCCTTCCAGTGCTTGCTTTGAACTTCTGAGCATATTAGAGCCCTGAATCAATATTCAGTGCAATTTCATTACCAGTTTAGTGAATTTGGATTTTTCATTCAAAGTGATTATTTCTCTCCCTCTAGCTGTCAGAGAGATTCTTAAATACCCTTTTGCTCCAGACTGATCAAAACATTAGTGAAGCTTTGTGAAGTTTGGACCTGCTACTCAGCATCAGATTCATTAATCTTTTGGGTTTCTGACAGATGCTAACTAAAAGCAGCTGTATGTTAAAATTTTCCTTTAGTGATCAACGCATAAAACTATTAGGAACTGGGAGAAATAACACAGAATATATTATGTGCTATGAATATATAACTGAAACAGATAAAATAGCTAGAAAATAAAATATAAAACTGCAGCTTGACTTGTTTGGTTATAATGTTTAAGGAGTATTTAACAGTTTAATTTTCTTAACGATTATAAGTGTTTGTTCTGAATATTTCTAATAGATATCCACAGAGAATATGAAATTTAAGTCCAAGGCTGGAATTAATTTGTACAAAGTTCCTCCAGTAAAAAATAGATTTCATTAATACTCCAGGCACAGATCCTGCCAATTCTTTAGAATTTCCACGGTTACCAAGAAAAATTGTATGTATTATGAGACAAGTCTAATAGATCATAGAGTTAGTCACTTAAACCTGCAGGAAACACATTTATTAAGGCTTAATCTGTATTATTAAGCACTCATGGGGAATATGCTATTAAAGCATAAATCACTGTCACTGATGATCTCTAAAAAGCAATGCATGCTGACTGTGATCTCTTAATCTTCACTGCACAGAGAGCAGGCAAAACATAATTTCTAGATATGCATGGATTCTAAATGAAGTCTCTTGTGAGTAGGCTGCATGGTCAGCCTTTGCCCCAGGTAGTCAAAGCACACACTTTTGGGTGAGTTTCTCAGTTTGCAGAAAGGCTTGGCCATAAGGCAACAAGTGGGGTCAGGCTCACTGCCTGTTGAGTGGGGAGAACGTGCTGTGGAGCCTGCCTGGTGGCTGCAGTGGATCACATAGCAGGGTATTCCTACGTGGTGGCCAACATATCTCTTCCTGAACCCTAATGTCCTCTACCCTGTGCTACACGTGATATAATGCATAGCCACGCAGGGAGTGGGCTAGAATGTGCCTCCATCAACAACCAAGTGCTGTTGCTCATTATCATTTGATCAATGTGACAGGGGACACTGGCAGCTGAATGTGTCAAAGGCAAGCTTTTGGTCAGATATTCTGGGTTGGGGGAGAATGTGCTGTTGTGAAGCTTACTAAAGTAAAACATACCTTCCTGGAGCCTGGGACTCATGGTTGGCCCCACAACATGTGGAACATGTTGGATCTGTTCATCAGCCCTACAGCTAGGGCACAGCAGAGTCTCTCGCTGACAGGAGTTTGTGTTTTAGGTCTCATTCTGCAGTATAAAGTAATCATTTCTGTGTTTGGAAAGCACTGTTCCTGGAAGGCTGGGGCTCCATCTCCATGAGATTTTTGGCTATAGATAACCAGTAATTTTTAACGTAGGTGTTAATGAAGTAATGTACATTTTAATAAATGTAGGAGGCATATTGAGCTGTGGTCGCCCTGGACTTCTGTGTCTTAAGGAAGAAGTGATTTAACTTCTGAGTATGAAGAGAGGTTTACAAGAGTAAGTAACTGGACAGCACTGGGCAGTAAGTGGCAGCATGAACTAGGGACAAATTGCTTTGACAAGTGAGTTCTGGACAGCCTTATTGGCAGGAGGTTGCTCCTATTTGACATCTGTCAAGGACAACATAACAGGGAAAAGCCTTAAAATTCTGCTTGGCAACAAGCAAAAGTCTTAAAGAGGAGCAAAATGGTAAATATCTTGCTGCTGAACAATCCTGAAGGGTGGAGATTGGAATGTATGTAATGGCAGTCAAGCAGCACCCTGAGTAATGTTTGAGTTCTGTTAGGCATTTAACGTAAGTCATTCTTCTGATGATGATTTGATTTCCATCTTTTTTGTTCTAATACACTGTGAATTCAACTCTCAATTGCACTGAAGTATTTTCCCCTTATTTGACAGCACATCAGAGGCTACACAGTGTGTTCATATCAAGTGCTCTTAGAATTGTCAGGATGACATGAAGAGTCTTAGTTTGAGTGAGGAGAAAGTCTTTTCTTGTTTCAACTTGGTGCTCAGTAGTCCACAGAAGTGAAGCCTGCTGAAGTAAATGTTTCTTTTCAAGAGTGTCTGGAAAATAAATATCTAATGTGATCACCAGACTGTGGCTGTAACTCACATTAAATTCTCCCACAAGATCCGGGGAATCGGAGACAGAGTCTGAAAAGACTATTAGGTTATCTGCAGTCTTTCATCTAGAATCCTTTTATTGACTAATAGTAGGATTAAAAAGAGTCTGTTATTCCTCCTCTATATACATTTCCTACAGTCTTATTAAATCTTCTTTTATATGGCTTTGAACAGAGAGGATAGAAATTATTATTTTTAAAAAAAGTCAGTTTCAGAATTAGAAAGTATAAAACTATGTGTTAAAAATAGATGCAGACCCCTGTGTCAGCCTAGTTTCAGATCCTTCTGTACTTCTTCTACTCTTGCATCTTTCAGAAGAAACACTTGGTTTGGCCTAGTAGGGATGTAATATATTGACATCAGTGGCATGAGTATAAATGAGATGAATTTGATTCTGCTCCAGACGCCACTTCTTTCTTCCACCTATATTTCACTTGAGAAACTTGATTTGGTGTCAGGCAAAGTTGCATGTGGTAAAGGATCCTGGCATTTTATTGCTCCTGTCTAGATGATATTACTAATGTTTCAAGGAGTGCTGTAAAGCATGAAAGCAAGACATAAATCTTAAAAGGTAGCCTAGCTGCTGTAAAACTATAAAATAAATGTGAACCTTTTGCATTTTCTGCAATGATGTTAGAAAAAGACTTGACTGATTGACTGCTAATTCTGCTGATTGAAAATGGGGGACAGATTCATATTAGCCAGATGAAATCTAACAGGCAGGCTACTCCCTTGTTCTTACAGTTGTGCCACATAATAAGGGAAAAATAGAAGGAAGTAACACATGCCTAGCTTTTTTGAGCTGACACTGGGCTATCAGTTAGAGCTGGCAAAAAGGCAGATTTTCCATGTTGTGAAACAACTTTTTTTTAATTATACTTTGTGTGAGTTGGAATCAGACTGCTACCAAATATTTTGACACTTCCTGTGAACTGGATATCCTGGCAAAACATAATTTTGGAAATGCTGAAATATGTCATTGTAAATTTACTCCTCTTGACCCCTGCTGCTTTTGGGAAAAATGAGTTTCTCTTTTTCAGTATCACCACTGCTGACAGGAGTCATGAAACAGGCAGGAGCAGTTTGTGGGCTGGTGACCTGGGGTTTGTTCTGTGTGATGTGCTCTGAGCCACGGGGCCTGAAGCTCCTCGGGGTCTGCCAGGCACATCTCAAGGCAGTGCCACTGGTGGCTGAGGCTGCCCTTCTCTGTCCCTTCCCCTGCTATCCTTCCTCCCCTTCTTTACTCAAGTTACTGCTCTTGCTGGCTCTGGTCTTGCCTGTTTGTCATTCACAACCCCTTTTTGTGGTAAGGAGTCCTGCTTTCCTGAATGTAGGCTCATCCTCTTCATACACACTCAGGACCATGGCAAGCCAAGGTGACACTTGGTTTCTGTGGCTCTGACTACACTGTGCAAATTCCTTGTACCTCTGCACCTAATTGAGGCCTAGTTTTAATCACTGCATCTTATCTTTGGGTTGTCCGAAGTCAGTCAAACCGGTTTTGAAAAATGTATTTTGACTTTGTTGATAGAGAGTATTTTGGATGAAATTGGTTTCTATGGGAAGTTTCTGTCTACCTCAGTGTGTGCCATTTCAAGAATTAGTGTTAGTATTGCTTTCAAACCTACTCTACTTTTGGGAAACTTCCTTTTCTGTGGACCTTGTTCCTGGAAATCCTTTCTCATCTCAGCTGCGGGTTCATCTTCTGTGCTTTGTATTATTTGCTTGGATATTTCCACTGATATTTTAGACTCCTTCAATAATTAAGGGTTGTGGTATGCACAGTTCTGCTTTCATTAATGTAGGTGTTGCCCTGACCTTGCTAGGTGACTTGCAAAGCCTGATTTCCATGACATTATCATCTCCCCTTGTGCCCATCAGAAATGTGCAATCTGGCACATATTGCAGCTGGAGCTACAGGGAAGGTCAGGAACTGTAGCCCTACAATTGAGATTCAAATGTCTGAACAGACAGATGCTGCACTTCACCTGCCTAGTTCAATTGATATCTCAATTGAGATATCAGTTCCTTACTTTGCTGTACATGCTTGCACAGCTTATTTAAAAACTAAAAAACCGACTCTCAAAACAACAAAAACACCCAGAAAACATCCTAAAGCGATACTTGATTACTTTTGGCTCATGCGATGTTAGTTACATTGGCTGGGTGGTTTGGAGTCTAAAAATTATCATCTTCAATCTTTAATGAGAGGCATCTCTGCCAATGACAAAAAGCAAGGAAACTGTTTGCAGATTGGCAGATAATGGCAGGTTGAGTTAAATTCTCGTAAGTTACTGAAGGGTTCCAGTGCCAACCTCCAGTCACTGTCTCCATCTTCAGTTGCCACCACGCACCACCAACTGCCTGGCCTGCAGTGTATGCCAAAGACACTAACTCATCACAAAGAAAATTTAAAATAATTGAAAGGGAGTTATTTCACATTATTCTGTTTTCCTTTTTAATTTTATTTGTTACACAATGTTGCCTGACACATTAGTAATAGTCACTGTTAATGCTTTACTAATGGTGTCAGTCTCTTCTCAAGAGGAGACACAGTTATCTTGATAAGGTGTTTCAAAACTGCTGCTGCTCATTTAAGGCATGAAATAAAAATATTTCATTTACTATAATAGGACACCTCATATTCTGGAAGATGATTTTGTGGGTACTGTAAATGATATGAAGTGGGGAATTAATTTTTCTAAGTAAAAAAGGTTTGTCAATTTTTCCCCAATTTGCTGAAGTTGGTATTCATGCCACAATTGAAATTACATAAATGATCTTAATCAGTGTAGTGTTTTTCAACAAAAAAATAAAAACCCTTCCAATATTTTCAGCACTGAGTATTTCTAGGAAGTTTCATAGCTGCACAGATTAGTTCTGAGTCACTGAAAGACTGACTACTTCTCCTCTGTTTCCTCTCTGAACCAATGCCAGAGGTCAGCAGTGTGCAAGATCTAAGAGCTTGTTGGCTGGAGCTTCGTGTAGATAGATAATCCTGCATTGTAGTTGGGAGGCTGGGGAAAAGAGCAGAAATGGCAAGATTTTTCTCTGCCCTGCCATGAAAGATGGACACTTGCCATAGGATATGACAATTTGCTGTGTGGAGCTGTTGTAGCTCTTGCTACACAGGTGTTGCTCGATCTGTGCAGGAGTTTGCAGCCATGTCCTTGGATGCGCTCCTTGCTAGAATTTGTATTTTCATTCCTTGGAGATGCTGCTGCTGCAATCACTTTTTGGTCTGTGCTTAAGTTAGTTGGGAAACTGAAGCCAGTTACCATGTGGCTCTGGATTAGCAAGCTCCCTGTAATTCTAAACACTATAGTGGTGGGCACACTTCTGCTGGAATCAGCCTTAAAATAAACAGCCCCCAAACAACCAAGGAAACTAACAACACACACACTCACCCCTCAATATCATTTTCATTTGGAGATGTAGGTGCTTTGTTTCTCTTGTGAGTGGGCACTCTTGACACAGTGTCTTTGGGCTTGTGCTGATCAGAGCCCTGCTGCTTTGCATCCAGGTCTGGAGTTAACACAGGTATCTAACCTGTATTAGGACCTGCATAGGAACAGTGATGCTGGGTTGAGGCAACACCAATGACCCATGAGCTGTGTTACTTGTCTGAAGTTCTCTGGGTGGGATTTAAGATATTGACCTTGTTCTTGTGGCTTATTCATCTAAGAAGTTGTTCCCCTCCTGTGCTGTTCTAAAAGATGACGACTCACTCTAATGTTTTTTTGATTAATTCTTTGCTCTTAAGTTAGATTGAAAATGGCACTAGCTTTAAGTTTCAAAGCACAAGCTTTCCATGAGGTCTTGCAGTTACTTTCTTTAGGTGCAGTGGGAATGTCCTGAAGAAAAAAATCTTCCCTTATGGCTGCCTACCTTCTGGAAGAATTTCCTTGGCTCTTTCCATCAGCTTCCCAGGCCTCAGCCCCAGTCCTAACAGGGACATTGTATAGGGGCTTTGCATCCTGCCATTTCCTCAGCTTTAGTAATAGAAATGCATTCGGTGCAGACAGAAGTGTTTACTAGTGAGCCAGAACAGTAGTCAGGGTTTAGCAACAGATATAATCACAGATGAACGTGTTAGAAGTTCCATTATTTTATACACCTTTGTGCAGATATCACATGGTTTGTGATAAGCTATGGATTGGAAGCACTAGTCTTGATTAATAAACTACAAAGAGGATGCATGCATGGTTTTTTTGTTGTTGAAATTAAGGCAGGAAATGTGCATCTTTTAAACCAGACACTTGTGTGTGAAATAAAACTACAGAATCAAAGGGACTCATATTATAGCTGTGTTTCTATGAGGAGTGAGCTGCTTCTATGGAACAATGTATAGAGGTCACTGTAATGAAAAAGCTATTCAAATTGGTAAAGAAAATGAATGTAAAAAAAAATTATAGTAGTGTGAAATTATACTAAATAGTATGAGAGATTAGGGTATAAAACTCAATGGAGGTTAACATTTGGGCAAGGAAGAAATATTGTTCCTGAATTGATGTTGTCTTTCTCTCTCTTTCTTTGGCTAGTCATATCAAACCTGTTGGCTAACACAGACTAAAATATATAAATAATTAATAAATCTGTGGCCTGCTTTGTCTGTTGAGTTTGATGGTTGTTAAATTCCTGTAATCCATTAAAAATGGGATGTTGGTGTGTTGTAAGCCCTGAGCCTTGAATCTGTCCCACTCTGTGAGCTTTTCTATTCCTGTCCCACTGCACTGTGGCTGTGAAGGAAGCTGAACTATGTTGAGGTTTAATCAGTGTTGCTATCACATTATAGCAAGTGATTAATCCACACAGGATCTGTCCGATGTACATCAAAACTTGTAAACTGTTTTTCACCTCTGGGTTTTTGGGATCACAGTTGCCAGTTAGCATGTCTGCTGGTTGGGATGTCAGGTCACAGTGACTGGTCTCCATTTGTTTTCCTTGTGACTGCTGTTGGCTTTGTAGACCTGGCTCATGCTGGTCAAGCAGTAGTCTGCTACACCAGAAAACAGCATGGCCTGCTGTTCTGCTGGATGTTTGCTCACCTTGGGAAGCAGAAGAGAGATGGGGCAGGGTGCTGGCCTTGTCATGGCTGACACAGGCACTCTGCTCAATAGGAGCTTTTATTTCCTGGAGTTGTCAATCTGGGATGTTTTGTGAGCACAAAATCCTCTTTAAAAATCTCAAACAAACAAAAAAATACCCTTAGGACTGAGGCAGAGCTAAATTGCAGAAATAAATTACCCAGAGTTAGATAAGCGTAAACTTTCTTCTTTTAAATGAGACAAATGTTAGAGAAGGGGGAAAAGTGTCTAGTTTTGAAGAAATGGAAATTTGTCTTAAGGGTCTCTGATAATAGACTTGGGCTAAGCCAGGCATGGTTCCAGGCAGCTTCACAGATACCATGTTTGCTCTCTGCCTCCAGGCTGCCTCTCTTGCTGTTTGGAATGTGGTTGGAGACATCTCTCTTCCTCCCCTACAATACCCAGTTTCTTGCTTTGTTTGGTAACTAGGGGAGGGTTTCTTTTATAGCTCACCATAGCTGCTGCAAGCAGTCATTGGCTGAAGGCTAGCTATGACACCTTGAGGTGGCTGAACCCTAATCAGCTGTGAGTAGGCCCTTCATGGAGAAGGTCATCCCAGATTGGAGCAGGTTGACTGTCACTGGCTTGGTTTGGTTCTCCTCCACTGACATGCCATGCATGTCTGGCATGCATTGCCCCTGGTGCAATGAAGGGGTCATTTAATCCAATTGGTACAGATAACGTGTTGGATGTGGAAGCAGGATGTAAGCTCTGCTTTTCCCTGCCATTGTATTCTCAAGGGCACCGTTGTGATTTTTAACTGTTCTTCATAAGTTCCTTTTTTGTTTAGCTGACCCCAACTGCTACTGATTGCTGTAGTTCTTTCTTTGCCCATGTGCTCTCTGACTTTGCCCTGCAGGTTAATTTCCCTGGAAGGTCTGGCTGAAGATATTAAAAAACAGTACAAATTGCTACTGTCACAGTCTGCTAAGACATACCTGAACCTTGGCTCCGATCTGACCTGAAGGTAAGAACAGAAGGAGAACACTTAAGACTGCTGGACAAGGCTGCCATTAGGTGATAAGGTGGAAATGCCAACAACAAGTATTGTGCTTGTGCTATCTAATGATCTGTACTCAAAATGGGGACAGAGAAAAGGGGAAGCTAAAATTTTTCATCCAGATTAACAGTCTGGCTGATCGACAGTGGCCTTCACCCTGCGCACTGCACATTGGATGTGGCAGAAAATGAGTCAGGCTGAAGAACTTCAATTAGTGTAAAGTGGTAAAGGTATGGGTGGAAAAAGGAGAGGGGGCAAGACCTGAAGACAAGGTGTGTCTTTCCAACTCGAACAGTCAAAAGAAGAAAAGAGATGTTTCCCATGTGAGACAGGTATGAGTTAGTGACATGTGGCATTTTATGTATGGAGCTGTGATTTCACACCATTCCATGCTAGATTTGACCAAAGCTTTTCTTTTCTTTATTCTCAATACTTAATAATGTGCACTTGTGGCCCAGAAAGCCAACCCTATCCTGCACTGCATCAAACAAAGTGTGCACAAAAGAGACTTCACCTTCTCTACTATCATTGTATGTTCCCACTGGTTTAAATAATGCATACAGTTTTTAACAACCGCCCCTACAGCAGTCAGCAGAGACGGGCACTGTTTTAAAGCCCAAAGCATGCTAAGATACCTTCACTTAGATGGGAAGCTTTCCAGACCAAGAAGTTTATATGCTGCTGGAGGGTGTTGTCCTTATGCAATAACAGTAGATTCATATGAGCAATTTCAGGACCATAATAAGGCAGTTTAGCTCTGGATCCAAACTCAAGATGTGCAGCTCAGTGTCAATTTCCATTTAGTGCTGCTTTAAACTGAACCCCAGGGTCATTACATGTGGTTCTGCCATCAATTCTCCATAAAAATGCCATGTATAATATTAATATTAGTAGCAAAGCTATATCATCATAGTTTAACTTCAGTGACTTTCCACAGAGAACTGTTAAAAGGGGGCTTCCAATTTGCTTCATGATTAAAATTAAGGCTGGTAAGAGTGTGAGGCTGTCTATGCACACACACACACGTATGCATATAAACATATGCATATTAATCCAAGGCAGAGATCGTATGGGTCAAGAAATTATGAGAATAAAACCCTTTGCACTTGTGCATCTCATCTGGCACAGCAGTAAGTCTGAGATCTGCCCCTCTTGCCTAATACTTTCTAGAGGCATTTTTAGTTATTTTTGCTGTAAAGCCTTGTAGTCAGAGGGAAGGGAAAGGAAAGCAATGGCATTTTACTCTTTAGTTTTAACAAAGGGTCAGGGGCCATTTTTGGGTTGCCTGCAGCTTCAGTGGCTTCAGGAGTTTGTGCTGCAAATGCTAAGCTTGTTCTTTAGCAGCTGGAAATGTAAACATACAGCAATTGAGCATTTAATGTAACTTTTCAGGGCTGCCTTACTTTCAGATTCTGAGGCAAATTGGCTGCTATTAAAAGGAAACACTGATGTTTAAATATACATTCATTCCAGTGAAAGGCTGGAGGAACTTTTTAATATTTATGGTGCAATAATTGATCTTTTACCACTGTCAAAAGCTGTTAAAGACTTATCAGCTTGCTATTTCAGCACCATATGCTCTATACAAGTTCCTCACCATGTGTCTTTCCTGCACTTTAGGGGAAGAACATTTGTTAGAATATCAAAACAGAGAATCACTTCTGCAAATGATGGTGCCTGTGTAGATGTGTGGGAATTTACCATAAACCCTCATTTGTATCCAGACCTCTTGAGTATAGGGAGATCTAGGGGACGTACAGTTGGATCTTTGTGTAGTGAAGCATGGTAGTGGTATTTTGTCAGAAAAAATGGTATTTGAATTTGCTTTAATGCTCCACAATAAATTAATGAAGTGCTGTTGTGAAGGTACTGAACTGCAGCCTTGAATTGAAATAAATGTTCTTCACACTGGCACATTCACCTCATTTAGCTTTTATCGTCACTGCTTTACTCCTGATCTTGCATCCTATTCCTACCCTTTCCTGTGCCTTACCTCCCTCTTGCCCCTGTATGTGTGGTGTGATGGTGGAAGGTCCCTGGGGGCCCATGAGACAGTAAAAACAAAGTCTTCATAGACCGTTGAATACACCTGGAATAAAAAAACTTTACTTCTTGTATGAGTTGCTGCCAGCAGATTGACACCCAGAGCGATGGAGAAGTGAAATTTATGAAAAATTTGTGCCAGGTTAAGTCTTCAGCTGTTTGCCCTTCTGTAGAGCTCAGGTGTTCAGGCTTAGCTTGGCCAGTTAGAGGAAGGAGAATTCAAGTGGGGTCAAGTCAGTGTAAGTAGTCCCTGTGGCATCTCACCTCGACAAGGCCAGTGGGGAGGGAGTTTGTGCTCTGCAGGTCTCAGCTTGGGAATAGATGGAGCGTGTAGGTGTCTACATTGCATTTTTGCCTTCCAGTGGGGTGCAGAAGTGTCTCAGAGAGACTGTCAGCTGAGCATGTTTCCATCACAATTGCTATCTGCCAGCCTCACCCTCATTTTCTACATCAGAAAATCTTAAATAAAAAAAAAGGATTGAAAAAAATGTGAGAAAGAAGTGACACTAGGGTGGGAAAAAGAGTTAATTAAGTTGGATTTCAACTTATTGTATAGTGAATTTCTACAGAAAGATGGATAGGATGAGTTCTGTTCATTAAGATCCTGCTTAAAGGGTCAGCTGTAGAGTAGCCAGTTAAGGGAGGAAGAAGCTGAGTCTTTGGCAAGTGTTGTGTCTGGTCAAAAGAGAATCATGGTCTTTCTAAAGACCCTAAAATACTGAAGAATTACAGGCCTCCTTCAGAGGTGGCCATGTGCTATACCCCCACCTGAGAGTTTGGCCTCTCTCTGTTTTCTGAAGGAATATGATTTTGCAGTCCAATATTGTGAAGTCTGGAGCAGAAGAAAATTGCATGCACATTTCAGAGCAGCCCCAGCTGCTGCCTCCACTAGGAGAGTTCTTGCAGGATTCAGGCCAAGACACAGTTGGCCAGAGCTCTTCATAGACTAAGGCCAGATGGACCTATTATGGATGGCTAATTGGATTCCTCCCTCAAGGAAAGCTAGAGGTGTGAGGCACTCAGTTCCTGTTGCTTTTTATCTGTGTGATTTGGGCCCCTTCCTCTTTCAAGCTCCTGTGAAAAATCCCTGCCATAACATTTCAGGAGGAGGTTACTGTGGCAACCTTAACTCTTGCTTTTTTGGCTGTGCAGCAAATATTGTTGTGTCTTATTATGAAATAATATTTGAAGATTGTGGAACTTTTATGAATCTGCTCATTCTCCACAGGGAAGGAGAAAAGTTCTGATGGGTGGTAGTGTCTAACCCAGCAGCTCCATCAAATTCAGAGCTCCTCTTTTAGGTGAAATTACAGCCCTCCTTCAGTTTGCAGATCTTTCAAGTTTTCTTCCTCTCCCTAACCTCCCAGTGACCTATTCTCTCAGAGAGCATCTCAGAGCATTGATAGACCTCCTGTAACTCAGCGGTGCCTCTGAAGACTACGATGTTAAATGGATCTTTTTTTCCTGCTGTTTTTCCTGTTAACCTTCCTCTGATTTTAGCTGTGTTCTCAGGATGCTGGTTACCTCTTATGCACAGCTGTCTGTCAGAGTCAAGAAAGATTTTTGGAAGCAGCCTGGAAGTAGAAGTTACTTAGGGTAAGCTTCCTGACAACGGTGTGCTGGCAGGTTTTTCAAAGTCATGTTTTGCTGTGAGGACTGTTTTGAACTAAATTAAATTATCTGAGTGTGAAACAATCTACCATGCTCCTTGATGAATAGCCCAAGGCTGGGAGTGATGGGGGAGGCATAATGACTTCTGAAACTGCTAAGTGTGTGTGTTTTTATATTCACCTGTAATTGCATGAGGTCTGTTTATAAGCAGTAAAACAAGGTGAGGCAAAAGCTCTGAGAAAAGGAGTAACCAGAAAGGTCCCGATGTAGCAGTGTTTTTGGACTGTTTTCTAATGAGACTGGCAAGGCCAAAAAAGTTAGAGAAATCTGGGAGAAGTTACTGTGACAGCTTTACTTCATGTTAGTTGAGGCAACACCTGACATGAAGACTGATAGGCTCAGAACTGCAGCGTCTGTGTGCCTGGCATAGTGGTGTGGTGCTGTAAGCACAGGGCTCAGAGCCAGGACACCTGGGATCTGTATTCAGCTTCTCTGCTGCAACCCTAAGGATGTTACTGACCCTCATGCTGTTATTTCTCCTTGTGGCTCTTGTCTCCTTCATCTGCTGAGATTGTTGACTTTCCTCTGCAGATGCTGTCCCCTGTGTTTGAACAGCACCTGACACAATGAGGCTTTGCTTCTTGTTGAAAGATTTCCTATGTTCACTAAAGATATCTGATGCTGAAGAAATGCCACCTTGAGTCATTTTGATTTGGGCAGGAGTCAAGCTCTGTAATATTCTGAAAGGTCACAGCAAAACATTCAGTCCCATCCCTGCCTCCAGTGGAAAGAGTCTGGGAATGCAGGATGTAGTCAGACAAGTTCTGGATCTGATGGCCTGCTCTGGATGAATGCATAGGTCTTAAGGTGTCTTACAAGCACTTGGTGGGGAAGATTATTCAGGACTACACCATGATTCTAGAAGAGGGCTGAGGCATCTCTGAGCAGCCAGTGACCCTGTGGCCCTTGGCTGGAAGGTGGCAGGTTCAGGTCTGAGTTCCTGCCATGGTGGACTTTGGGTTGGGTGTCCAACACTCTGAACAAAAATCTTGGATGCTGATCTGTTTTCTATTTTTCATAGCAAAAGCCAGAAACATGGAACGGCTGCTGTAGAGGTATGTCATGTGAATAGTGGAAAAGTTACTTGTGGTTCCCAGCTGTGATTCTTTGCCACCAGTCTTCAGAGGCTTGTTTCTCTTTCCTCTTTCAGAGAGGAGAGACTGAATACAAAAAAAGGACTTGGGAAAACAGATACATGATCAGCCCAAATAGCCCAGTGATGCTTCTATCACACAGTGGTAAGGCTGAGCACTTGATACGGACTTAGTCTGAGGCTTAGTTGTGCATAATGTGACTTGATATCCTAAAGACAAAGCCAGTGCTCCCTTGATCTTGCGTTCTTGAAGTAGCTTCAATACCTTTTAACATCACAGGGAGTTCTGGGAATCTGTCAGAAATGCAGGATTGAGCCTTACGTTGCTGCAAGTTCTTTCTGCTAATAGTTTAAAATGTCAGCCGGGTGCATATTTATGTAGGTGATGTGTCAATGTGTGTTACAATAACATAGTAAAATCTTGTTCAGCAGCATGTAGCCAGGGGAGACTGGCTCCCCCTGCCCTTTGACTAGCTTTGCTTCCTCATGAGGCTACACATTTTTTACCTTACTTGAGGACTTTTTTCCCCCAGAAATGAAGAAAGTGTAAACAAATCTGTGAAAGTGCTTTGAAATTAAGAGGTGCTACACAACAGTCAGAGATCACAAACCTAATTCATTACTAATTAGCTTGCATTTCAGTAAAACTTAATTGATTCAGTGCCTCATTCATTAGGCAGAACAGGAAAGGTTTCTCCACCAAAGGACCCATTGTAGGTACTGCAGACAAGCCCCTGGGAGGCACTAAGAAAACTCAGCTCCTGTGGAAATCACCAAGATACTTCTTTACATCCTACATGGTCCTTGGTCTTTGGAATTGCTGTCTGAAAGCAATGGTGACTAATTCAAGAACACACCACCCCAAAGTGAGGCAGAAGCCATGCACATTCAGCCCACATGTTGCTAAGGACATAAAACGGTTCATGACACTGTCATAAGTAAATAATTGTCCTAGATTATAAGCTTTTGAGCATGAATTGTCTTTAACTTGCTTTTTCTATATTCTTTACTACATGTCAGGATGGATATAGTGAAGAAATTTTTGTGTTGGGTTGACTCAGTTCTTGTCTGAATTACGTTAGTCAACAGAGATCTGCATAGGACAGGAATAGGAGGAGTTTTTCTCCCCAGATATATTATTTTATTAAGTGAAGTTTGTGGTGCTTTCCTTTTTCCTTTGTGTGCCTTGGTATGACTCTGTCTTCTGTATAAGTTTAATCTTGCCAAATGTGTAGGAACTTAGTATCTTTTTGAATGTCTCACTTTTTGCTGAATTTAAAGTAAACTGGTCAACAAGTTCAGTCATTCCTGAGTGTGGGTGGGCAAAGGGCACAAACAGTGCCTGGCTTTCCTTGGAAGATGAGTCTAATAAAGAATTACTAATAAAAAATTTCATATTTTGTTTCCTGCTCCCAATTAATAATGTTGCTCATAAAAGAAAACCTGCTTTCTTAGAAGTATTGTTTTAGAATTTGGAACATAGTAGCAAGTGTGACTCCCCAAGGCAATTGTTTCCTTCTTATAACTTCTTAAATATATGTTTCTAGGATGGTACTAAAATGAAGTTGAGAATTCACTCTAGACAAGGTATTAGATGATGTGTATAACATAATTGCTATGGAAATTGCTTTAACTAGTACAGCTAAGTATAAAGTTTTTTTTCTTTGGTAATTTAGGATTCTTTTTTCACTAGATTTTATGATGCTGAATTAGAAGAATTAGATTCAGTTGTGGAAAAAAACCTGAAACAAAAAAACCACAACAGAAAATAAGTGTGTGCAGTTCTTTTAAAAAAAGGCAATAGAATTATGATCCCAGTTTTCCACCTTTTTTTCTCCTCAATGAGCTCTGTTACATTTGCTCAGTCTTGTAATATTTTTCAAAACTGTTGGTCCTGCAAACAGCCTGAGTTTTGAAAAAATGAACATTCTGTGCTCCTGTGCCCTGAGCATCATACATAATCAGGAAAAACTAGTGGAAGTGGAAAGAAGTGGAATGTTGGCTCTGTCTCATTCTTCTAGTGTTGAAAACATGTATTTTGTTCTATGTTTTTTCCTGAAGCAATACTTTTTATTCTGGATCAAATTCTAGCAATTGTTTTATTTGGAAAATATGGCCAAGGTTTGGCACTGGGAACACACTTTTTTCCAGGACACTATAGTACACCTGGTTTCATCCATAGTCTCTGAAGCTCGTGGTGATGTCACTGATGTGGTGGGGTGGGAAACCAGCACTTGTGTTGTATCAGTAACCCTGCACAATGAACAGATTTTGGGTTTGCATCCATTATTAAATTTCTACCATCTTACACATCCAGTGTGTTAATTTTCATCTGTTCAATACGTAGCCAAAGGCTTTCTTGGAACCGATGGTGAATTTATTGAGACTGGTAGGTGACCTTTGCTTTTGCATCTGTATTCTCATTCTTAAAAGTATTGGCTTTGTCTGTTGATTGCAGGAAGGGTTGACTTTAAGGTTTGGGAACTGATAAAATCTGTTGTGCAGGAGACAATGATATTCATATCACTGCCTTTGGGGATAATTTGAGCTCAAAACTGTCTCATTTCTGTTGGAGGGCAGCAAGCAGATCTATGGTATTTCTTTTTGCTCACTGCATCTTTCAGATGTCCTAGTAAAACCCTTCTCTGTTTAGACGTCTGGCTTTGTCTCATTAACTTGATCAGCCTCTGTGCTCCATTCATCCGTTTCTCCCATAAACAGCTCTGTCTCTCATTTTTCTGCTCCCTCCTTTTCACAGGATTCATGCTTATCTACAAAATTATACTCCTTCCTAGCTTAAATCTCACTTGAAAATTCATTTAAGACTGCCCATGGTAAGCAAAATAATAACAATCTTTGTGTTAGCTCCTCAGCTAGCCCATTTAATTGTGGTCTTACATTTTTTGAGCTTTGAGTCAGGTTTGACTCTGGAAAGGTAAAACTGCTGTGCTGAGATGCTCAGTCTTACAGGTAGGCAACGTCAAGGGTTGGCATAAAAGAACTGTTAATTTCCTAGGGATTTTAGATCACTCCTGTCTTTGGTCTGATGGATTTGAAATCTACAGCAATTAGAATAAATTCATTTATTTTCCAAAGTTAAAGCTGATTTTTCCCATATTCCATAAGGGCAAGATTTCCTGTGAGGATTGCAGGGATCTCTCTCTCACACACACATACTGAGGCAGGTCTCTTTCTCTTATAAAACTTGATAAAAAGGACCATTATTATCCTTGCAGTCTTCAGTGCATTCTGCACTTTCATAGTTGGCTCAACTTCCGCTTCTCTAATCCTTTAAAATTCTTCAAGGACAGACTAAGGAAGAATGCATAACCATCTATTATTGTTGTGGGACTTCATTGTTCTGCATGAAATGAAGCCTTGCTACCTTCAAAGACCTATTCCCTTTCCTTTCCAGGGCAGTGGCTCAAAATATTTTGAGGGACATTTTTCTGTTTAACTATATCTCTGCCATGCCAGTAGCATGCAGAGCAGTGAGACTCCTCTTAGAGGTTTGTTGCACACCACATTTGGGACAGGATGTCAGCTCTGCACTGAAAGAGGGAATGGGGAGACATTAAAAGACACTGGGGGTGCTCACAACTGGGCTGTCCCAGACAGAGAAGTGCCAGGCGATGGTGGCTGAGCTGAGGGTACCTAAGTGGAGCATAGGTACGGGCAGAAACACACCACCCACCCATCCTCCTGTGGCCTGTCACAGCTCTGAGCCTTCAGTGGCTTTGTCTCCTGTGACAGTGAATGGGGAACTATGAACTGGAGAGTTTGAGCTCCTGGGTGTCTTTTGCACTGGGCCTGAGAACCCTGTTCAGCATCCACTCAGTAAGTACTGTTTGCTGCTTCCTCCACCTCCCTCAGGGTCAGCATAAGGCTCTTGGTGCTATCTCTGCAGTGCTTCTGTTAAGACTGTGAGTGGGGAGATGTGGCACAGGGGATTTTGGAGCACCAGCAGGTCTAGCTCCCTGACTAGGGCTGGTGGTGCATCACAGGCTCAGAAGCTGAGCTAGCACCTCTTCCCAAGAACCTGAAATCTAAGTCTATACAAGTCCTTGGGAAGAGATGATCCAAGATGAGCTCTACCATTATGATTGGACTGGTAGTTGGGACATGTAATACTAAGCCCACTCATCATGTCCTGGGCTCCCATTGCCACTGTTTTGACCTTTCCATACCATCACTGACTTCAGAGAAGTCACTTGGAGAATGAAACCTCTAACTTTGCATAGGAATATCTGTTAGTCTAGAGGTGAACATTTGTTATTTTATTCACCTCAGGATAGATGGTAGACATAAGGGCTGGTACTCTGAGATTTACCTGTGATGCTGTTTTAATGCAGCTGTCTGTGCAAAATCAGACTTGGAAGTCTTCTCCTTTTTCATTTTTACCAAAGTTAACTAATGCTCAAGGGGGATTCAAATCACATCAAGCAGAGCTCTGGGCTGAATTCTACTGCTGGTCCATCACTGCTAACTGATAAATCTATTACATAAGCAGGAAAGCCATGTGGGACAGAGGATGTTCAACATAATTTGTATAGATAATCCATAAACACTGTCCTGCTGCGAAGCAGAACAGAAAACACGGCTGCTTTGGCAGTGAAAGATCTGAGGATAACACACCAAATTCTGTAATTAAATGACTTTTAGTGTTCCTAAATAACTAGACTTCCTAAATAGAATTAATTAGAAGCTAATTAAAAGAGCCTCCTGCTTTCATTCAAGTATCTTTCTGGTATTGTCTATAGTGAGTTTATCTATTCACAAAACACCATGAATCACTCCCCTGTTTAAGAAAAAATTGATTGCTGTTCTAATACTTATTGAACACCTATAACAGATGCTTAAATCTCTACAAGCTTGAGATAATTAAAATAATAAATCTATACTCATTTGACAAGGCTGTTAGCAGGAATCGAAGATATAAATAATCTAGTGGAGCCATGAGATATTATTCTGCCAAGTGTTATGTTCATGTTCACAGAAATTTCAAGACTTCTTTAGGCAGTGCTCCCATCAGATGTTGTTGTCATGAGTTAAGACAGTGCTCAGTGAAGATTCCAGGATCAGGGCTCAGGACTGTATAATAGCAAGGACCTCTGGACCCTGGCCTTCCACCACAGGGCTAGTGTCTCAGCACTTAACTGTCCTTGCTTGTATCTTCTAGGAGAACAAGCATGGGTCTCTTTTGTCCTTTTTAGTCTATCTTTTGTTTCAGTGAATTAATTATTTGTAGTAGTATGTGGGCACCTGCATTTGCACTTTGTAGTTCTTGGCTGCCAAGGTGTGCCTCCTGGGCTGGGAAATGTCACCTTATGCCTAGGGGCAGAGATGTGGTGAAAGGAGACTCAGTTTCCATCTCCCTTCCTTCTTTTGCAGTGACAAACCTACACCTTATTTCATCAGAAGGAGCCCATGTGGTTTCCAGCTCTCCAGGAGGGAGCTGGCGCAGCCCCAGGCTGGGGACCTGTGCAGAAGAATTCAGGAGTCATCAAGCCCAAGAAACAGGGTTGGCACTCCTAAAGACTGATAATCAGAGCACTCCTCGGACAGGGCTGTGGCATGTACCTAACCCAAGGCTTTTGTATCATTCACTGTTTCATGTCCAATATCTAGGTGGTTCTTGAAATGGGGACTGAACACTATCTCTTGCTTCTACCAGCTGAATACCTAAGGAGATCTCAAACCAAGGGACATTACAACGATGCTGAAACTTCTTGACCATGGTGAGGGTGTACTTGTGTCTTCATGATATCCAGTGATTTGGAAATGTCTTTATTTCAGCTTCTGAAAGGAGCTGGGTGCCAAAATAATAAAAAAAGTACCTGTAGGTTAGCTATGGCCTTGGATAAATCATGAGGTGTAACCCTGAGAGGGCCTTGCTTGCTTGGCTTGCTACTAGAGTGGTAGCACTGGAGTTGCACATGTCATGCTTTACTCCCCAGTGCCAGAACCACAGGCATATTGGTCACTTTCATCACTCCAGCAAAGCTAGTGAATTATCTCTCTAGGCACTGAGAATAAAAGCACAGACAAGACGGAACATTGCATAGGCAGGAAGACAATGCTTAACACTTGTGTACACAGAGAGAGGTTCCCCTGGTGGCTTCTATACCCAGGGGCTTGAAAGTAGTTGGTTTTAATAATTTTGTGTGAAGCCCATTAAGACATTAGAGTGATACAAATTATTCTTCTATACACCCAGGTCTTGATCAATGAGCACATCTAACAGAGCTAATGAAGGCCAGGTGAAACAATAATCCATGGAAAAGATGAACAAATGAAGAGTGGTGTTCATCCAAGAGGAACCTCTAGTGCTCTAACACTCTTTTTATTTAAAGAACAATGGAACTAGGCATCTTATTTCACAGTGAGACTCATGATAGTAACTAGACAAGGAAACAAAAACCAAAACACTTTAAGACAGACCAGTGCTTGCTTTCATCTCACCACAGTAGTAGCCTTGCCATTAGTTGTGACATTCTCCTGTTTTCAGACTAATAAGCATGTTAAACTGTGTTTTATATACAATTTCTGGCACCACATCAGCTTCTTAATATCACTTGAAAGAGACATCAGTGGGAAGAATGCCACAGCTGAGCTTGGAAAATAACGGTGCAAGTCTCTCTTTTGTTTTTCCTCTCCTTCAGCCTTTGTACACTCCCACAAGAACCCTGGCTGGCAAAGGAGACACAGCACTGTTGACCTCAAGGCAAAGGCAGTGCCAGCCATGTGCTTTATGAGTGGGTCACACTCTGTGGTGTGAGGTGCTCACCTCAGCATTGCAGTTGCACACATCATTGTTTGAGCCTGCTAAGTCCCTGGCAGTGTCTCTGTTGTTCTATGGCTCTTTACTTTGCTGTGGTATTTCTGCTTTCAGGTGCTCTCTGTGTGCTGTGACTAGTTTGTGGTTGTTTTTTTTTTTTCTTTTTTTTCTTTCCCTGTAGCTCTGTTAGCAAAAAACATCTACTGGCACTTCATTCATTGCTTTTCTTTTTTCCTTCCATGGCAAATTTATAAAAATAAATAAATCTTTGTCAAGGGAACTCCAGTGGTATGGTCCTATGTGGATAATTATTGCTTCCCTGTCAGCAAAAGGTTATAAAAATTTTTCAATTGGGAAAAGGCAGTAGAGACTTTTTTTTTCCTGGCAGGCAAATAGAGTACAGATGTTCTTCTCTGGATAGTACAGCTGAAATGCTCCTTGTAGGATAACCTGACATAAATGGTTCTGTTAGGCTGATTTCTGTGTCACTGAAAGACTGTTGACTGTTTTCCTAAGAGGAAAAAAAAGCCTTCTGTGGTTTCCTCCTACTGGGAAAATATTATTCAGGCACCTGGTTCTGTCAGGAAAATACAAATAACAAATGCTGTATTTTCCCTTTAAATGCATTGGAGTCTTGGTTCAGAAAAGCCGTTAAACACATGCTTAAATTTGTCTGTATTTACAGGGATAGATTCTTACCTGCTCATCTGTTGACGAGGTGCACAGAAGGGATTGCTCAGCTAACCAGTTTCTTTAGTGCTGTGAGTAACGAGCTCACAAGTGAAGTGGAAGATTTACTAGCTGAGTGGAACATTTTGCTGCTAAAGCTGTGGTTTAGCTGACACTAGCAGCACTTTCAGCTGGCTGGGCTGGATGGGCTTGTTCCAGGAGGAGAGAGGCCCAGGAGAGCATGTTGGTCCAGGGCAGTGTGCCTGGGCAAGGTGGCTGCATGTTTTTGAGCCTGGTTTTGTCTAAACTTGTAAAAATATATTTCAGGAGGGTTTTTTTTTGTTTGTTTTTATATTTTTCTCTTACAATCCTTTTTTGCTAATGGTGGTAGAGAATAGAGGGACTGCTTTGGGCATTTCAGATACTTTTGACTATCAGCTGTATAATGGAAGTGTTTGAGATTAAAGAGCAGGCCTTAATTGATGACATGAATCAATGTGCTGCATATGATGGGTATACATGAGAGAGAGGTACTTAAGAAAATTATGGCTTTTCACCTCTTAATTACCGCTGCTCTGAGGCCTAGGCTGATGTCTAAGTGCTGTTTTTCAAGTGCTTTGTGTCCAAGATAGAGTAAAATGGTTCAGAGAGGAAAGGAGAAATGATTTGTAGTTCAGACAGGTCTAATTTGCTCTCATTCCTTTCTGTCAGTCTGTCCTCTGCTTGTGAACTACCAGTGGAGTCATGTATGCAGATGGTTAGTGGCACCTCTGCTCTCACAAAAGAGCTGAACAGCAGCAGCTGCTCTGGGGAGACTTCTGTAGAGCTAGACTGAGCAAATTGGACATTGTTTTTTTTTCTGTAGGACAAAGACTGGGGTGTAACTTTGTGAAAACTGCTGTCAGAGGTGCTCTGCTGTAGCCCTGTGTCTTGGTGCTCAGTAAAGGTAATGGTTGCCCCAGAGGAAAGTTAAAATATGCTGCTTTCTCTCTTCACCATGGAGGAAAAATAGTGTGAGGAAATTGGGCAAATGTTAAAGTCAGCAGAGCTCACCTAAGGCAAAAATAACACACCTGCTGGCTGAGCATTTTCCTGGAAAAGCAGACAAAGCAACGGCCTGTTTAAAGGAAGTGGGCCCACTGCATAGATCTCATCATGTAACAAAGATGTCCTGTCTTCTCATATAATTTTTTTGTTAATTGGTTCAGAGAGGGGGAGGAAGTACTGAAAAGGTGATCTTTGAGCAAAAGCACAAGCAGAGTTGAATCCCACAGAATTAAGCAGAGGACATTTGACTGAGCAGAGCAGGCAGGATTCCTGAGGCTGCTGGGCAATGTGGTGAAGGCAATGATATGCTTGAAAATGAAGGGGAAAAATTAGCCTTTAAAAAAGCAGTATGCTAGGGCGAGTGAGAGAGGTGGATGGAGTCAAATATTGCCTTCATATGAGTGCAAGGAAATAGTGTCCAGAGGTACTAGTGCTGCAAGGAGTAAGAGACCGTTGAAGGAAATGCTTTGGAGGGAAAAGACACTGTTGGTGCAAAACAGCAGTATGGGTTTGAGGGTGATTATGGCTAAGAGGAAGCACAAAGACACCTGATGGGCACAGGGACATGGGAATTCCAGTTTGTGGACTCTTTCTCCACCCCCAAAACTTTGAATGAATATAAACTTATTCCAGACTCTTATGTCCTCCCCTTGTAAGATCCATCTTCTCTCTCCGCCTTTGTCACAAGGAGTACTTGCCTGCAGACTAGTGTAGAGTTTATCTATGAATCCCTGACAATGTAGCATCTTTACTGGATTAACCTCCCCCAAACCAGCAGTGACATATGGGAGACTGTCCCTTCCAACTCATTTGGGTTGTTATAAATTAGTAAAGCTGAACCTGAAAGAGAGAGAAAATTTCCTCCTAAATTTAAAGCAAATTTGGAATCCAAAGTAAAAGAATTCCTCAAGGTTTAAGTAATTCTTCCTCTGATGGGAAGTGTCTGTGTGTCACAACTAGGAGTTGTTGAGGCACTGGGGGATGTACTTAAAGTACAGTTCTGCACAATGTGGTGTGAAAGAGGCCTGCTGACCTTAACGTTTATCTTCCTCTAGTAATGAGAAATGTGTGCTTAGAGACCAAGAGGAGCACTCTGTCTGCCCAGCCTCATACCCTGACCACCAACTGCAAGTTCATGTCCCTCTTGTATGTGACAACCCCGATTTCAGAGCTAGGCCTACACTTGAGATAAACTTCCTTAAGGCAATTGTTGTTCATAACTTGTTTTTGGAAGAACCTTTCAGTATTCACATAATTCTTTCCAGCAGTAGATGGCAGCAATTTTCTTAGTCCTAATCTGATAAGATCTTTATGTTAATTACTGTAAATTAATGTATTTTAGAAGGTAAAGGCTTCAGTTGCCCTTTTCATCAGTCATTATTAACTAAGATGTCATCCCTGCTGTCCTCCAGTCAGTCCAGTACTGGGCAACAGCAGAGACCAGTGCCTAGGCCTGCTGTCCTGTGCTTGTCTTTTGAAAAGCCCAGCCAGCACCAGGGATGGTTGCTGCCCCATCCTCCAGGCTGGCAAGGCAGTGGGAGACCAACAGCCAGCTGAGCTGGCCCCCCAGACCCTCAGCCATCTGTGATGCCACCAGGCCACCAGCAAGAGGCAGACCAGCCTCCAGCTTCTTAGGGATAACACAGGTATGGGAAAACATGGGCCCATTTCCTTGCCTTCAGCTGGGAGGGGAAGCAAATAGCTTGGCAAATAATGACATACAAAAAACCTATGATGAGTGACAAGTTAAACAAAGTCTGAAGAAAAAGAAAAGTGCAGAAATGATCTGCCTGAGAAATAATCAGTGTGTGTTACTCTAGTCTGACTCTTTCCCCCTTGTACATGCTGTACATGTATTTCCAGAAGATGGTCATTAAGGGCCTCATTTTTAAATGAAATGTTTGTGATCAGTATAAAGTTTTGTAACAGGAGATAGAAAGTGTGAGGAATAAATTGAGCAACATTACTATATGAATCTAAAATATAATGGCTCCTGTTATGTGTGCATTGAAATAATGATGTTGAAATTAGGGAAGTTTCATCTACTTTAAATTAATAACTGATCTCCAGTGGACAGAGAAAAACCTGATTTTAATGATTGTTTAAATTAACATTTGGTGTAGCAAATGTTTAATGCATTTGTTCTAAAACATAATTAACCGTAGTACCATGTCTTATTCATAGCACAAGCATTGCTTCTATTCAGCAGTTTCTCCATTATTTCTCTTTCCCGAAGTCCACAGTAATATGGGATTTTTAAAGTTTATGATCCATTTCAGAATGTCTGATAAATATACCCCCTATGACTGCTTTTTGGTGATGCCTCTGCTTGATTTGGCTGTGTCATGGGAAATGCAAGTGCAAGGCCAAGAATCCGACAGATTTATAATTGGGTAATTGTGTTAAAACCATATTAAGCTCTGTTCAGCCTGAAACATTGCAGGACTTATGACCTGCAGCTTTGCAGTCACCTGTATTCCATTTCTGGTGGTGCATTAGGAACCCACCTGCTATTTCACAGCAAACTGTTCCCAGCAGAGAAATGGAGGCAAACAAATGTGCCTATCCACTTCCAGGGGCTCTTGCAGACTCTCCAGTTTGCAGCAGGCAGGTGAGCAGGAGGCAGCTCCTGTGGCACAGGGCAAGGGGGCTCGTTCAGGAGGAGGTGGCTGGGAGGATGCAGAGCAGGAACCGTCTGACAGGTGGGAGGAGAGGGATGAGTATGTGATGGCCTAGTGCTGGTTTTTGACCATATGCAGATGTAGATGCTGTGAAGGGTTTGTTTGTAGCTTCGTGGTAAAGGTTGCATGGGGATCTGTAACAGCAGGGGCCAGCTCCCTGTGTGGGGGATGAAACATAAGTGGTCTCATTATCAAACAGGTACCACGCTCTCTCTGAGCACAGGCTGCATCTGCTGGGGAGTTGAAAGGCAGTGAGTTTGCATTAGACAAGTAAACTCGCAATATGAATTCTCCCTCTCTGACATCCCTATATCCCTCATGACACAGTCCTTTGAGCAAGGGCTGTCATGTACTACATGGCTGTGTAGCTTATCACAATAGGACTCTTGCTCAGCTGATGCCTCTAGATACCAGCATGAAATAAATATTAATAACATGGGACCCTCCCTGCTTACTATATTCCTGTTTCAGGCCTTATTACTGCTCCTTTGCAGCTGGAGAAATGGATACAAAATCATCATCTTCTTTCAAATAAGACTAGAGCTGAAAGTGAAAGGGGGCTAAAAAGGGCAGTCAAAACATTCATAGGCATAAAGGGACTTTCATTTGAGAGAATATTAGGCAAGATAAATCCAATTAATTCTAAGAGCAGACTAATAGACAGGAGTGTGACAGAAGGATGTATAATAATGTCACAGAGAGGGTCAGCAGGGTTATTCCTCAGTGTGTGTTTGCAGTATACAAAAGGGATGCTCAATGAAACTCAAAGGTGACAAGCTTGAAATAGATACGAGTTCTTTTTATACTGCGCAAAACTTCACCTGTGGATCTCAATTCCAAAAGATCCTGTGTTGTTATGAGATATACTTAGATACAAAGCTGGTGAGGATTTTACACACCACACTTATTAGTTCTATCCAGTTCATTTAAAAACAGTTTAAGGCCATGTTTTAGCTAGAAACCAGAGGAGGCTGTGTTTCAGAAGCAGAAGCAGGCAACTTCCTTCAAAAATCTTATAAAGCGTAAAGTGAGGACTATACCAAGAAGAACATTTAGCTTTCAAAACAATGTCTTTCCCTTTTGCCTGCTAACAGGTGCTAAGCAGGATGAAGGTCATCATAGAATCATGGAATGGTTTGGGTTGGAAGGGATCTTAAAGATCATCTAGTTCCAACCCACCTGCCATGGACAGGAACACCTCCCACT
Source organism: Hemiprocne comata (assembly GCA_020745705.1). Taxonomy (NCBI): domain Eukaryota; kingdom Metazoa; phylum Chordata; class Aves; order Apodiformes; family Apodidae; genus Hemiprocne; species Hemiprocne comata. The sequence continues at coordinate 9,091,712 of CM036597.1, read as the reverse complement.
AGACCAGGTTGCTCAAAGCCCCATCCAACCCATAACAACCAATGAGGCTTGTTAAACTGTGTGCTCTGAAATGACTGCGCAGGTTCAGGAGTACTGAATTTGCAGTTGTTTTTTATAGTAGCTTGAGAATGCAAGCTCCCTTTTTAGTTCTGATATAGCAAGTGTTTTACTCTTGTTACCAAAGGAGATTGTGTCTATATAATGGAGAACATACTTGACTTTGTATTTGGGATACAGGTGATGAAATTCTGATTCCTGAGGCAAAAAAGAACCTGCATTTCCTCTAGTTCTGCTCACTTGATGGAGTTGCCAAAACTCACCCTTTCTTCTGTTGGAAAGGGAGCCTAGTGGAAAATCTGTGCTGAATGCAAATGTACTGTACTAAGTGTGTGGTTTTTTTTTCTTTTCACTTTAATGATTGCTGTTGCACTTCATCAATGTTTATTTTTGCTTTCTGGTACTTGCTAGAAGATTCTCACCACTGGAACAAAAGTGATGGAAATATTTAATGCATGACATTATTTATCTTTAGATATTAGTGGAAGCGGGATTAATGACTGCACATTTCACTTTGTTCTAAAATTGATTACATCTCTTTTGCATGCTTCATATTATCTGGGTATTTCAGTCACGCATATGATTTAGTTATCTTATGGCACTGAGTCGTACCTGTGACTCTGGAGCCTGAGAGAATTGGATAGGTTTACTGCTAACTCGGCAGAGCAAGGATGAATTCCACATAGATGGAGAAAAGTAGGTCGAGATACTTGAGGCAGTTTGCATTGACTCCTACAAACCCAGGGCTAGATTCTGATCTCGGTTACTTCAGCACTGACTCTACTCAGTAGTTACCAAGGAAATAACTGGGCCTACCAGGTGTATTCATTTAGACAGGCAAAAAATGTTGCTTCCTTTTGGCCTGTTGATTTGGGTGATGATTATCAGCAACATGGACTACCAGACATGAGACCTTCTGCACAGCTGGCCACTGTGCATGTTAAGGAACTCTGCCTCAGATAACTGTGCTACATGCATTCACTGTTCCCCATGTAAGGTATTGTGAACACACCATTTTGGGCTGCAACTGTTGGCAAATCTGGACTACTGTCTGGTTCAAAGCCCTCCTGTATCATTAGCACTCCAGCAATGCAACCAATGTCTCAATCTGGCCATTTCTAAAGGTACCTTTGATGTTTGATAGCATTGATAGGCAATTCCTCGTTGGTCTGAAAAGCAGAATTGATGTCTGCTTTCTTACATGTGTAGGATGGGATTTACCAAGAGCGTAGCCAATAGTTCAAGGGAAGTGATTATTCTCTTCTGCTCAGCACTTGTAGAATGACATTTTGAATATTGTGCCCAGTTTTGGGATCTTCAGTTCAAGAAAGGTGTCAATAAACTGCAGTGAGTTTAGCAGAGGGCCCCCAAGATAGCTGGCTTTGAGGAGACCCAGTAGCAGCTTCCTCTATGAGGAACCATCAAGGAGTCAGAGCTAGGTTCTTCACAGTGGTGTGTGGTGGACAGATGAGAGATGGTGAACATAACTTCAAAGACTGGATAAGGAAAGGTTTTTTTTCCCCATGAAGACAGTGAAGCTTTGAGCAGGGGGTTGGATTGGAGACCTCCTAAAATCTCTTCTAGCCTGAATTATCCTATGGTCCTAAGCAATTTACATTCTTGTAGGGTCTGCAACCCCTGGGGACTCTGTGTCACAGTGGGCCAGGCTGTACTCACTGGAGGGCAGAAATCTGGACCTGCCTGGAGGATCTTTGGCAGTTGTAGCTTGATGTGAGCTTCTTACATCTCAGAAGTCTCTGATTTCATAGGTGTTAAAACACCATCTAGTGTGTAAGAAGAAGGGCTGTATATCCTGACCATATGCTGCATGAACCTTATTCCTAGGTCTTTCTGGGGTGCAACTTACACTGGGGCTCAGAACCATTAACACATCTGGTGAAATTTTTTCCTGGAGTGTTTGGTACTAAATTATTTCTATTCATGTAACACCTTTTGGCTGAGAAGATGCAAACATGATTCAGAGATATTTGTTGTAAGATGGCAGCTTATTTAGCTTCATCCCTTTAATACAACTAGGTCTGAGATGATTATCACTGATCACTGTACAGCTTCACAGGAATGCCTGGGCACTTGATAAGGTAAAAGTTTATTTTTTCAGGGTTTGGACAGATGAAATAAACCTGAATCCTCTCTGTCTCTAGAGATTTCTGGTGCAATCACTGAAACCCATGTGTAAACCAGTAAAGAACCTGGTTCTCCAGTTTATTTTGGGTGAGGAACTCTAGCTGCAATACCAGTGGAGTGCTTACTTCTAAAGCTATTGTAGAGCTACATTTTGGTCAGCGAGACTCCTTCAGTCCCATAGAGACCTTTGAACAGAATGTTACTGTGTATTTTGGAGCCTTTTTTTTAACTGTTATTTTGTAAGAGGGAAATATTCCCACAGGAATTAGGAAAATAAAAGATGAACCAAATGAAGAAGAGGAAGGTGAAATGCCAAATGTCTGAACCAGTCCTGCTTAGTACTGAACACGGGCCTCTGTGGAATACAGAAGTAAGTCTGGCATTTGTTTTATGATCAGCTAGTTTACACAGAGAACCAGCAGGGGAATTCAGTGTGCTGGCATTGTTGGCCATTTTAATTTTCAAATGCAGCTGAACTATGAATTCTGATCATCAGTCTCACTAACATTCTTACTTTCTTACTAAATACAAATCAAATCATTCAAGGGACTTGGGTTTGTGTCTAATCATTAGAATCACTGAATTGGAAACCACATTTTACTCCTAGTTTTGAACCTTTTCCTACATGTGAGTCACGTCAACCAAAAAGCCATCCCAGAGAGTATTCATCTAATCTACCTGGTAGTGCAAATAGTTGAGGGTCTCAAAATAGCAAGAAAATTGTTTACCTTTCTAAATAGGATATGGAATGACTTTCTTGCCTCTTTACAGCAGCTCAAACATTTACATAAACTTGTTAAGCTGCTTAGAGAGAGGATTGTTTGTCCAGGTAATGCTTCTTTCTGTAAGTTAAGCTGCAAGGAAAGCAGATGCTTGACTTCATGGAATGTGGGAGATTCTGGAGAAATTGCCTCTGGGAGAAATTTAAATAAATTAATGGAAAGCTTCTGATTTCTTTCATTCACTGTCTTTATTTTGAGCAAGTTATTCCTTCTCTACGCAACACTCATAAGGAAGTCATTTAATTATGTAAAGCTGCTCCAGGTAAATGTTATTTACAGATGGCTGAAAAATTTTGGATTACGCTCATTTGCCAAGAATAACCTCCCCCTCTTCATTCTTGGCAGAAAGAGGTGTTTTTAGTTGTCATCAAGGTAAGCTGCAGATTGTATAGTCCTGTCTGTGGCTTTTTACCGATTTTTACTGTTTTCTTTGTGATTTTTAAATGGTAACCCTGCAGGCGCTGTGCACATAATTGAAGTAAGCAATCTGCTTGTTTATTCCTCTTTTCCATTAATTAGATATTTGCAATCTAAATTTCTTACTGAAAAACACGAGATGACATGCTAAGGGGCCAAATCATCTTTCCCTCACAAGGCTGAACTGCCAGTGTTGGTGGGGACATCTCCAGAGCAGGGGCACAGCAGTGTTTGTAGCCACCTCAGCTTGGGCTGAGTGGAGGGCAAACAAGTCACACTGGAAAGTGATTGGAGAAGTAGCCTGAGAGACCCCTACCCTCAGCAGCATCTGAGTGAGCTTCATGTCCTTTGGGTTTGCTGCAGGCTGGATGTGCTGTAAGGTGAATACACATGCACAGGACACTGTGAAGCTGCAGTGTTGTCCCTGGGCAGTATGAAATGGTGCTCCAGGACTTTCACCCCCAGCTAAGCTGGGCTCACAGCTGCATTGATGTGACTCCCAGTTGCTTTTCTGTAGCTACATTTCTTTTATTCAATTTTATTCACTGCTCACCCGGTGGCTCGAATCTTCACTGATTTATAAATAACCAAGGCACAACCCCTAACTCGAATAGTTACTTCTGACCTATGGCAGCACAGGTAAGGCCTGAAGGTACTGCTGTTTGCTGAGGGATCTCTGTGGTCCTCAGAGACAACTGTATTCAGAAATGGCCCAGCTCTGCAGTGGGCATATATTCAAAACGGGCTAGGTATCAGCTGTCAGGCTCAGCCAAGAACTGAAGAATCTGCTGGGAGTCAGGTTCCTAAGAAGAAATGGAAGAGATCTTCATGTATCAGGCAAAACCAAACTGTTTTCAGCCTGCCCACAAGTGAGAAGAAAGGAGAGGGAATAGCCTCAGCTCTGGGTGTGCAGAATGGCAGGTACATGGAGAATTTCATAAAGGAATGGATCAGTGAAAACTGAGCTCTGATACAAGTCCTGAGGCAATCATAAGGAAAATCTTTGGAACTAGAAGAAACTAGTGCTGTTTTTTGATGTTCTGTTGCAGCAAGGATGCCAAGGTGGATGAATACCCCCAAGATACTCTGCTGCCCCTGGGAGTGACAGGAGACAGTCTGTGAAGGAACAAGTGCTGTTTTGAGCAACCTGGCTGATGTAACTGAGTAGCTTGCTCTTGGTCACTGGCGTCTGGGTGAAGAGCCTTGTGCAGGAGACCTTGCTGCCTCCCGGCAGAGCCTGTGGGCTCCGACACTTTGGTCTAGATGCACTGGCAGACAAAGCTGAGCATGTACCTATGTGCTTGGTGAGCTCAGGGCCCACTGCTTTTTACTGAAAGGGATAGACAAGTGGCTCTTTGAAGATCATGGCCCCTTTTGTCTGTATATATATGTGCCATAATCCCATTGCAATCCTGTAACAACCTCCCTGATGTCAGACTGGCCTTGGATCCACTCACATTAATGAGCTATCATATGCTAACCCCCTGCCCAGCCCACACCCCCTTCCCTCTCACTTTCCCTCTTTTGCTCTGAATCATTTTTCTTTTGCTTGCTTGCTGCATGCCTGCCATGAGGGTATGTGCCCCTTTGCTCACTGGGAGTCTGGCAGTAAATCATATGGTTGATTTTTTTTTTCTTTTTTTTTTTCTTTTTACGTTCTCAAGCAGTTGCTCTGATTAGTTTGAAGCAGAACAAAAGACCTATAAATGGGGAAAATCCTGAAGGTAAGTACTTTACTGTGGACTTAATGTCAAGGTACAGTACACATAGTAGCTTTTACAGAGACCATTTAAAAACTGTTATCCCCTGTATATTTTAAAGGCAGAACATAATTCAGGCATCTGATTGACTTCTCTTGAACACTGAATCTTGTTCTACAATATTTAAGAAACCTTCATCTGAGAACTTTTGAGAACATCATATATTGCATCCATTACCCTTAGTGGATTCCTTCTGCTGAGTTGCACCAGATTTGTGGTGACAATAAGGCAGAGGAAGGAATGGCAAGCTCTGTCAGAGCAGTGGAAAAATCACTTCTGTAAATTTGAGGACTGCTTTAGAATTGTCTTCCCTTTTCACTGTAGAAAGTGTTATTTCTGATATTTCTGTTGTTTCTGATCAGGGAGGACATGATTCAGTGATCTCAGATCCCTGCAGAGACCATGACACTTAGTCCCTCTCTCAGGAATGGGGAAATGACAGTGACCTCCAGGGTACCCTTAGGCAAAGCATTGCTCTTCTGAAGAACTGAGTACAGGGATTTAACACAAGGGTTTAGGAAGGGAACTGGACTGGAAATGTACTTCAGAAAGCTGTCAGTCAGTGGTCTGTATCTTTCAAGTGAGGCTGTTGCTCTTGAATATGTTGCTGCAGTTGTCTTTAAACTGAGTCTTCCTCACAACACCTCTAGTCAAATTATGGTGCTTCCTATAACCCTTTTCCTGCCCCTGTTCCGTTTGACCCCAGATGCATTCTCTATGTTTCTTTTGGTGTTTGCAGAGTTCAATGTTTGACCAAGTCTGTTTTAATTCCTCCAGATAATTGTTGTGTTTGTTGCATGGGGTCGGGAGTTTGGACAGCTCCTGCAACCTGAGGGCTTTTAATGAACAACCTCTCTGGGGCTCTCCAGATATGCTGCTCACCAGAATCCTTCCAAAAAGCATGATTTTCACCCAATTTTACACCTAATCTGGTCCCACTCCCTCTATCATTGTTGGGAGAGATGCTGACTGGGATTTCTCCACCAGGATGCACTCTGTGGTCCACTTTTCTGTTGTTCTTATCATGTCTCTTATCACCCCACCATTTCACACAGCTGCTTTGACTCCTCTTCATGCTTAGTAAAGGGCTCCCCTTTTGCCAGCCTCTGCCTTTGCTTTGAGTCCTGGGACGTGTCCCCCTCTCAGAAGGTTGAGGACTGCAGGGCTTACACTGCAAAGGATGTTTCTCTGCATCTTATGAAGCACTTGAAGTCAGTGCTGTGATTCTGCTACTTATTTAAGTCTGTCTCTGATGTGCCTGCTCCAAATCTGTGGTTATTTAAATGCCAAGACAACAGGTATGTCTGCTCTGCTCAGGCAACTGGTGCTGTGCTTTGTTTACCAAATAGTGGCTTCCTTATTTTGGATGTACATAGAGGTGCCTCTGGCCCTAAGGAGTTTGGGAGCTGCACCCTGGATGTTTGATGGAGGTGGAAGCTGGAAAGCACGGGCAGGGTGTGCATGCATGGAGCAGACATACCTATGCCCTTGTCTTCCACCTGTTTTCTGACAGGGAATATTAATACTTAAAAAGGGAATTTAAGCAAGAAGTTTTGGCACGCATGTTCTGTTTACTTTAAGACAGGGAATAACTCTAATGCTTTTGATATGTGTAAGTACTGGCATTTTTACATAGGTAAAAAACCTTCAAGTTTGAAATACACTAAAGAGGTTCTTACAGAAATTAAAGCAAATTTTAGAATATTACTGTGTTATCACAAGCCAAAAGCATTGGCAATCAAAGGTGTTTTTGAAGCCTTTAGCTCCAGTTCCACTGATATGGGTTTTTTTTTTTTTTTTTGGTCTTTGATAACATTCATTGCTTTTGAAGGAAATGAACTCACTGACAGCTTGGAGGGCAGGACTAGCTTAGGCATAGTGAAAAAAACCCCAAATGCTGTATTTAAAGCCACTGTTTGATCTTTGAATCTGAGATTAAACCATATCCCTTTATTTCCATAAATGTGTCTCTTCACAGATGTACTGGGAGAGGGGAATTCAGTGCTTTGGAATGCATGGACAACAGAGGATGACAAAGCCTGAAAACAAATGTCCTGGAAAGTGTTTATTACCAGGCATTAAAACTGGTAAGGCTGGAAAAATATTTTAGCTTTTTTGTGTTGACTGCTGTTGCTTCCTTTGACTGTTTTTTTTTTTTCTTTTTTTTTTTTTTTTTTTTTTTTTTGTAGGATGTGGTCACTGATGCTTAAAGAGACCTTGAAATATTAACATCAGAATTGAAATACTGATGTGTTAAATTAGAGGACTTCTTGAACAGGTCACACTGGAGCAGCCTGCCAGGTGAACGGGTGGATGTGCAGACGTGCAAGTGTGGAGTACCTTTTTCTTGACCAATGTATTTCATGTGTGTACACCCCAGAAAAACGAAGGAACCTCTTGTCTGCCAGATGCTATGTTGCAGAAAAGCTAGAGGATATTTATGCCTGTTTTGCCCTCGAGGTGAAACATGAGCTTGAGAAAGGGTCTTGGCACATCAGCCTCTTTGCCATGCCTCTGGCATCTGAGGGCTGTGCTTAGAGGAACCAAGCCAGGCTCCTGCAGCTCCCCTCTCCAAGCCTCCCCACCTGGAGCCTGGCGTGAGCTACCTTTGCTGGGACCTGAGCCACTGTGGCTACACAGCACGGGTCATTTAACACACTTGGCTCTTCCTGCACTCCCTGGCAGGCCCATCAGCAACTGCAGCATGTGAGTGTGCAGGGCCAGGGAGGACGTAAGTAGGAAGAGCAAAATTCTCCTTTTCTGCATGTCAGGTTAGTCTGCTTCTGCTTGAGTTGAAGCCCAGTTATCATTTTGGGAAGCAAAAGAATAAGACTTTAGAATTTAACCTTGAACTTTACATTTTAGTAATGGTGCTGGTCAGCTTGAAAAAGGGACACTTGTTTATAGTATGATCCAGATATGTAGGTTTAATACACAATGTACCTATCTGTGAACAAGGATATGAAACAACACTTAAAGTTGATTATTACTGTTTTTACTGCATTTCTCACTTGCCCTGAAACTCAATTTCATTTTCATCTGAAATAACATTTTGTTTTCCTTTTGCCAGCTGACCTGGAAAATCCATTATTCAACTAAATATAAGCTACCCCAAATGTGTGTAGCTTCTGTCCAGAAAAGTAATTTGTGGTTTTTTGCCATCAGTCCAGAGTTTCAGACCATTTGTTGTACCCTTCCCTTCATTTTTATGATTCGCTTTGTTCTGTGGCCTGAAATATGATAATCTGAGCAGAACAGAAATGCAAAATAGGATGATTTTTACAAGCAGATTTAAAACTTCTATTGTTTGCTACAAACATAAAAAATAAAGTGCTGTATTAATGTCTTCTTTTCTAGAAGCACCAGAAAAAAAATGGAGAGGGGAGAAGAAAACTGTAATAGAAAAACATAGATCAACAAAATCAGTATTTGTTGATTTCTAGGGTTTATTTCTCTTTTTAAACTAGTTTTTTCAAACCCTCCACTTGCAGAAATTTGCGTTTTATGATGAGAAAGTTACAAAATATGTTGAGATCCTTTTAGGTAACTTACCTTTTTTTCCTCAGCTTCTAGCATCTAAAACTAACTGTGCTTGTCATCTTCTCAGTAATTTCTTATCATTGAAGTTAAAATATAATCTAAGTTTGCACCAAATGATCTGTGCCAAGATGAGTTTGCCAAACTCTGTATTGCAGTGGGGTTTCTGTGATTATAATTAGATATTGCCAAGCAAAAATGGTCTGTGCAATACAAGTGAATCCAACATTGATAAGTATCTCTAAATCCCACAAGAGGTGAGAGGAAGCACAACTTGCATTTGATCTTTTGTCTCTGTGTCTCTGCCAACCACAGTTTTGCTGGTAGGTACAGCACAACTGAAAGGGGATGAAGAGAGGAGAAATGAAGGGCTCATGGAGGACTTTCCTATTATTAGTGGCTGATCTGCTTTAGGATGTTGTAGGTGCTCACCAGAGATGTCAGGACTACTGGATCGATTGTGAAGCTATGTCCCAGCCAGAGATAGAAATCACCAGTACAAAAGTTTGTGGTTTGTGCTAATTAATTTTTCTCCTTCTCCTGTCCCCCACCTTATTCTAGCTAATCATCGGTTCTCCCACCAAAAAGTGAAGTAAATAGTCAAAGGCAGCATATCTCTTAGTGTTGTCTGAGAAATTTCCACCTGGGAAATGGAAGAATATTTCCACTATCTTTTAGTGGATTTTACATTCCTGCTCCACAAACTATTCTGCATAGGAAAAAAGCTCCCAATTTGAGCTGTTTCCCCAAGAAGCTTCATAGCTGTTTGCTGAATTAAGGTAAAATTAGGATTTGTGTCTGATTTTAATTAATCCCAACCTGTAATTCCATTTCTGTGTTTGGCCAGTCATGAGAGACAGGTAAGTAGTCAATATGTTGTATCTTTTTATTCTTTTACAAAAATATAATGCTTACTGCATGAAGATGTTTCCTCTGCTGTAAGCCTGTCATGTTATTCTTTGGGGAAGGGAATTCTCATTTTCCAGTCTATATTCTTATGCAGAGTAGTTGCTCCTCTTACACTTTGTACATGCAAAATGTGTAATCATTTTGTCTTCAACTTTCAAGCATAAAAGCAAAAAAGTTACCATATTCCAAACTTAACTACTTCTGTATGTTGTCGGAATCAAATAAGATTACTGCTTGGAAGATAGTGCATTTATCTTTCACTTGAAATAACCCAGGAGAATGTCAGATGCAAAATAATTTTTGAAATCTTGGCATTTACTGCTGCTTTATACTGTCTATGTGCAACTTCAGTCAACAGCAGTGACATTACCGTGCAAGTCCCTCCAACTGAAGGGAATTGGCACCCTATTAAAACTCCCTCTTTGCAGAGCTGAACAGGAAATATGTTACTATGCAGCTCTGTGTTTTTCTCCTGACAGGCAGTGGTCAGAATCATGGCTGCTACCAGCCAGGCAGGATTCTCTCCTTGTCAGTATATTCCTTCCTGCAGCTAATCCTTCATCCAATGTTATCCAGCCACCAATGTCCTCCTCATTCCCTTCACAACAGGCTCTCTTTGCTTTGGCTTTTGTCCCATGCAAACGCAGCCCTGCCAAGTCTCTCTGTGATGGGCTCGCTTCATGCTGTGCTGTTGCAGCATCAGCATCTCACATCCGTGTGGACCAGAGCTTCCTCCTCTCTCTGCTCCAGCTATGTGGGTGCTGCTGGCAGAGCAGCCTGCAGGCAACATGGGGCCCTGGGCAGCAGGACACAGTGGGGCTGGAGATGCTGAGTGCAGCGAGCGATGTTCTGCAGCATCTACATGTTTGCAGCCCTGCCGGTCGGTCACTGTCACCTGGTCTTAGGGAGGCTGGATGCTTGTGTCGGGCCACAACAGGTATATCTACCAGCTTTGCATCACTGTCTGCTGGAATTAATTGCTGGGAAGGGTGGATGGTGTTTTCAGAGAGATGGATTTAGCTTTCAGCCTCATTTCCTCTTGCTTATGGTGGTCATCGCAGGGCTTTTTCTGAGCAAGAGCATACACACATACACGCGTAGTCTCCACGTGTGGCCATATTTCCCAAAGATCAGACCTGAATCTGTGCTGCTATATACAAAATACTAGACATAAAGTCAATAAATGGAACTTTATGCAGCTATAAATTCTCTCATCCTGTCATCTTCCCATTCAGGCAAGAAAGATGTGAAAATCATGTAGTTTCAGAAGTGGAGGTTCATGGCAAGACTTGCAGTTCCCCCAGTCACAACCATGGACAGTGGCCCCTTCTGGAAGTAGATATATTTGTGGAAGTGTTTAGTAGGGCAGCTTATGCCCCCCAGATTACTCTCTTCCTGCTGCAGGCTGCTCACTTTGTACCCCAGCTCTGCCAAACAAACTGCTCAGGTGGGAGCTCTGTAATTTCTGCTGCTTAAAATCAAACCAAACCTTCCTTATTTGCCTGAAGCAGGACAGAGTGCAAGGCACTCAACCAGCGGATCCATTGATCCTTGGCAGGTGAGAAAAGAGCAGCTGGTAGGACAGCCTCTGTTGGCAGCAGTCAAAAGAGGATGTTTGACCTCAATTTAAGGGATGTGGGTGAATCCACTCATGGACTGATTAATATTGATTATGAAAGTGCATCTGGAAACTCTTCCAAAGCTAACTGAAGTCAGTAGAAGTTTTTTTCACTAAATTCTCTGGTATTGGATTAAACCTCTTGAATACCCCATCATGAAATAATTTGGTTAGCAGAAAGCATGGAGAGATTTAACACATCAAGGATTTGGAGAATTAAATGGTATTTGAGGTGGTGCATTCAGTTCCTGGCTCTGCACAGACTTACTGCTTGACATTGCCAAAGTTCATCAGCCTCTTTGGACCTTACTCCTGAGTACAGACAGCTATGACAGTGTGAATAATTTCTCTCCCACCTTTGTCAGTGTCAACTGCATTATTCTCTCTTCTTTCCATGTGTGTCTACAACACACAGTGTGCCTGGGATGTCTTAACTGGGGTTCTTATGCTGCTTTATCACCCATATTAAAAAAAAACCCAAAGCCAAAAAGGTCAGAAAACAAAGGCCAAAACAGGTCCTATTACTTCTGTAATGGTACGTCAGAAATTAGTGTGAGGTTTAGTTCTTGGCAGTTCCTCTGAAGGCTGATCTCTTCTGCTCTGTATTCAACTTCATTAATACCACATTCCTCTTTTCATTCCTGCTGAGCCTACCTAAAGACTGGCAGCTGTATATCATATTACTCTTGTCTGAAAAAATGGATTATTTTCCACAATGGGCTGAGATGAGATCAGAATAAGGGAAATTAAAATAGTTTAAAAAAAATCAGTCAGTGATATAGTCCCCTCTTTTTTTTTAATGAATAATATATACATTCATATAGTGTAGCATAATAATTAAGGTTTTTTGATTTATTATAAAATGCCAAAGAATGTCTAATGATACTGCTTTATCTATTAATTTAAAGTTCAAATATAAATCCAAAGTATCATTAAATACAGCTTCACCTAACAGCATATTTCAAAGTCCATGAGTTGTTTTATTTCTAAGCTCTAAATCTTTTAATTCAGCTAAAAAGTGACTTTAGTAAGTGACTTGATAAATAATTAAAAAAATAGCACTTTTACACTGTAATCATGCCAGGAGAAATGAAAGGGTAGCTCGAGTGTCAGAGGTTATAAATTGCAGCAAAGGTATTAGCATCTTGGTGAAGAAGTCTATGTCACACGGAGAAGCAAGGTCTCCTGCCTGGCAACATAGTAACTCTTTCTAATTACTGAAAATATTTATACAGGCAGTAAAAATGGGCTAGTTTATTGATTTTTGTCACATGCCTGCAGCACAGTGGTTTTGCTCATTTACTGTATGTGAGAATACCTTGTGTGTGCCTGAACCTTCCCCACGGCTGGGACTGGGAAAAGTCATCGTGCTTCCCTGTTCTTGGCCTCACCTTGCAGAGCAAAGCAGCCATACGCTCTTCGTCCCCAGCAACTCCTCAGGTCAAAAGAGGTTATAAAGGATGGTTATACTCAAAGAAATTACTAAAAATGCTGCTACTTTTGCTGTCCTTGTGTGACATCTAGTTTGGATTTGATTTGTTTATAGGTAACAAGACAATGTTTCTAATTGTCAGCTCTGTGTATGTGATAAAGACCTGAAAGCAGAGCTGAGTGTTTTCTTGGCTTTGACATCAGTAATTGCAATGATGCTGCCACTGATGCATTGCTGAGGTGGGTTGTGAGTACCTGAGCAGGATCTGGCTTTTCTCAGCTGCCCTTGCTCAAGAGGAGGATGCTGAAGGGACACTAGTTTCTATGATGAGGGTCTCCTGAGGAAGATGTTTCCCTGTGACTGGCTGGATGCTGCTTGTGTGTTTAGGTTATGAGCTTCTCGCCGCTGCAGTGTTTGGTGTCTGCAGCCTTGCAGGGGTCAGGTGCAGGAGTGACATTTGCATGGTCTGACACAGCATGAGTTGGTACAAGCAGTGGCACCGTGAAATCATATTGCTTACATCAGTGTGAAGTGCCCTTGCAGAAATTTGGCCCATGCTTTTTCTGCCGGTATTGCAGTTGCCTGACAGAATTCCTCCTATGAATCTGGGGAAAATGCAGAAGTAGATTATATTCTGCACGGAGCTATTCTAAGAGATTTAAAAGCAAATAAGGAGCACAGGGAAACTAAAAATAACATTGCTGAGCTGTAGAAAGCATGGATGTGCCATGTCAGAAGCAGAAATGCAGCCAGAGAGAGCACAACAAGAGTTACTGAGTTACGGAAGAGAAAGTTAACCTGGTCCAGTTCAAGGCAGTCTGGTTAAATTGGTGCTAATGATGGTGTATGCAAACGTGCAGCGGGTTTGAAAGCGGCTACTCCCAGATCAGCGCAAGTGCTGTAACCCCTGGGACAAGCTGCACCTCTCTCCACTGAAACTAAACTGGTGTAAGTTGTGGTGCAGGCAGCCAGAGGCCAGAGCAGCGTTCGAGCAGTGTGAGAGGAGCCCGTGAAAGGGCGCCGGAGCCTGGGCTGTCTCCAGGTGTTTTCCATTGACCCTCGCGAGTGCCCCGGCCCCAGGTGTGTCGGGCACTGCCCGCTGGTACCAGCTGGGGGCTGTTCCCATGCCGCGTTTTCAGATCAGAGCCTTGCTAGACCAGGTTTGAAGGTACCGGCTCCTCTTTTCTTCCACAGCCCTTGGCTGTTGCTCCCTCTGCTCCTCAAGACATTTCTTGGCCGTTTCTTCAGCCGAGAGCGAGCCGACGTGCGCGGCCCCGCACTGGTGCCGACAGCGCCTTTGGGCTTTAGGGAGCGTTAGGGGCTTCGGCGGCGGCATTTTGCCATCCCGGGGCCCGGTAGAGCAGAGCTCGCCTCCGGTACGGGACGGTGGGGTGGCCCCTGAGCCCCGCTGCGGGACGCGTGCGGTGGGCAGGCAACGGCACCGCGCGGCCGCCAGGGGGCGCTGCGGCGTCTCGCTGCGCGGGGCGAGCGGGTGCACCTGCCGCGTGCGGAGCCGTCGGCGGCGGCGCGGGGACAGCGCCGTCCCGCTCCGCTCGCGCTCCCTCACCTCCCCTTACAGCGGCTCCGCCGGCCGACTGCCCGCAGCTGTCCCGCAGGAACTCGACGGGGGCAGCGCTCCCTCCTCCGGGGGGGCGGGCAGCCCCGCGCCTCCTCCGCAGCGGCACGGCCGGCCGCAGCTTCCACTGCCTCCGCGGCAGGGGCACGTTCGCAGCCCGCTGGCCTCGGACAGCGCCGGGCCAGCATGGAGACCTAGAGGGGAGCCGCCGAGGAGGTAAGCCCTGCCTCCGTGCTTTCGTTTCCTTTTTTTTTTTTGGAAAAAAACACCACCTTCTCTCAAAAAAAGAAAAGTTCGGGTGTAACGAGTATCTCCTTCGTGCCGCCCCCGCCGTGCGAGGGACGGGGCTGAGGGGCAGCTGCTGCTGTGTTGCTACCTCAGCCCCGCGGAGCCGAAGCGGGCGGAGGGAGTCCGGAGGCCCCGCTGCTGCCGGGGCGCTCCCGAGGGACTGCCGGCAGAGACCCCCGGCAGGGACCCTCCGTAGCTCCGACTCTTCGTCCCGGGCGGCCGGCCGCCCCTCCCGCAGCGCCCGCCGGTCTCCTCAGAGAGCGGCTGCTCGGGGTCGGGGCCGTCCGTGTTATCGCGGCGGCTCCGCTGTTCACCGGATCGGGCCCTGTGGCTGAGGAGGCACCAAAAGTGTAATCTCTCCGCGAAGGGAGGTCTTGGTTAGTATCGAGGGGCTCTCAGCATGGCGAACACGCGTGGGGCTTCCCAGGAAAGGTGTTACTGGCGGGGATTTAAAATAAAACATGCTAGGACTTGCTTTTTGGGATGTTGTAGTTTGGTGGAGCCTGTTGAAAATATGCTGGTTATTTGGAGGCTTGGCTGCTTTGAGGCACTGCGATGGTGTCCTGGATGTTGGGTGACTCAGAAATCTCTAGCTGTCTCCAAAAGTTTTGTGGTAATAAGGCTCCTCTAGCTTTGTCTAGGGTCTGATGCAAACCAGCTAAAGGGTACAAAACCTCTCTTGAGCACTTGATTAAGTGGCCGTTTTTAAAGAGCACGTCCCTGAACTGCTGTCTCTGCTAAGGTTCAAAGAATCTGAAGTTCCTGGTGGAAAATGCTGTAAGCGGCAGTTTCTTGAAGTTATGGTAAGGTCTGTGTGCCTTGGGCAACATATGCTCCCGTTGGGTCAACACCCAAATTTAGGTTTGTACTGTGAGGAAAGATCCAGCCTGGCAGGAACCGGCACTTTCTCATGCTCCTCTGCACTATTTGTACTCTCGGGTTTTTCCTGATTATTTATTAAAAAAATAGAGTATGTGGGGGTTTGTGGCTGTTACAGTATTACTATCAGAGCGTACGCAGTTTTGAAGTTTTTCAGAGAATTGTTAGAGGTCAGTGCAAGGCGAGGTGAGCTGCTGCCTGTGCAGGAATGGGGCAGGGTGGTGGGGAAGGGCTGTTTCAGGGTGTCCAGGTGTTGTGTGAGTGCAGTTGCATTTGTGCCCCAAGAGAGGCACTTGCCCAAATGCTTGCTGTCTGTGCTTAAAAGGGGATGCTATTTCCTAGCAGGGATAAAACTGTGCAGCTGCCTGGCAGTCTGTGATGTCTGTCAGATATCTAGGCTTGTGAGAGCAGGTGACTGCCTGCCCTGCTTCTGTGTAGTGCATGAGAGGGGGGCTTCCCTGCAGAGGTTAGAGTGGGCCAGCTTTGAGAAGGACATAGTGGCTGAAAAGCTTGTCTCATGCCAGTCCAGAGGCAGGAGGTAAGACTGGGGAGGAAGCTGGCTCACAGTGAGTCAATTTCTTGCTTTGCAATAGAGAAGTGGCTAAGGAGGAGATGGAGGGACAGGCTGGGATTTGGGATTTAGGGCTCCATAACGAGTGGGGTGTAATGTGTGTGCTACAAATGTGAGAAGTGAAGACTTCTAGCAGTTCACCAAGGCACAGGCAGTGCTCTTCAGGATTTGGCAAGCCTGTGGTTAAGCAGGGATTGTAATTGGTGATGTGCAGGATGGCTTTCCAAGAAATTACTAAGGACTTTATCGTTCTGAGGATGTTTCTCTGTGCATAGAAGACCTCTTGCAGCAGGAGGATGGGGACATGCTCTGACCTCCCTGCAGAGTGCTTGTGTTGCTAGGTAGCAGCTTGCACCTCAAGCAAGGAGGAGACCTTCTACCAAACTAATGCTTTCTATCTGGTGGTCAAAGATGTTGGAGAGCACATATCCTGTATGTGTGGGTTTGCATGTGCTTCTGGCTCTGGTACCAGGGAGAATTGGTCAGCTGGGAATGTGCAGGGATGTTAGAAGACTTCCTTATACTCACCCCATTCCTTGGGCTTCAAGTGAACAGAGGAGGAGAGATGAATCTTTGGTTGTTCCATTTTTAAGGCTCAAGAATTCTTTGCAGACCACCCTTTTACTTTCACAGTACTTAGAAACTCACTGAAGGTTTGTTTTGGTGACTGATGTAAAATGGGGGGGGGGGGGAGGGAGAAGTTTTGCTTGCACAAGAGGCAAGAAAAAAGACCAGGTGTGCCACATTAATGCACTTAGCCACCTTGAGTCAATTTTAGTGGATGCCTTACAATTGCTGGAGCCACTGTGCATATGTGGCGTCAGTGAGCTTTGTATCTCCCAGAGCAGAGTGATGGAAAACCTTTTAATCTCCAGGGCTGCCAGTTTAGTGGCTGCCCTTTGAAGCAGTGCAGTAGCCAAAGCTGTTGGGAACCAGTGTGAGGGGACTGGCTGCTCTCCAAACAGAAGTCAGATCAAATCCTGAAAGGGTCAGGAGGGATGCATAGGCTGGTGGGAAGGAGGTGAGCTTGACAGAAGGACTGCTCTTGTCACACAGATCACTTCTGATCAGGCAGGGACCAGCAGTGTGAGAGGAGGAGGAAGAGGTTTCCTCATTTGCTGGAGACTGGAGGCCTGTGCCTCAGGAGAAGCTGGACTTCACAGCTATAAGCCCAGAGGAGTGAGGAAGCAGAGGCAGGTAGGAGTGCACTTGCTGGGCTGAGGATCTGATGGGTGTTTTGCCATGCTACCATTTGAGAAGCTCGAGCCATGGAGACTTTACAAATGAGTGTGTCTGGAGGTGTAGGGTAGCTGCTGGCTTCAGGTTCCCTGTGGAAGTAATGGGCAGATTGTGTATGGAGGCTGTGTGTGTGAGGAAACCAACAGAGATGGAGGTAGGCTGCTAGAGTGCAAAGGGGAGGAAATGGGGACAACATGCAAGGTCCATACCCCTGGGGATGCTCTGCCTGCTTGGAGATACAGGAGCATCCAGGTGAGGCCCTCTGGCTGGGATGGGTCTGTAAAGGGATTTAGTTTGTTTGCATAGGCAGTGTAATTTGTTCCCTGACTGTCTGCAGCTGTTTCCTGGGGACTGAAGGGTACATGTTCCAATTACCCAGTTAAAGCTACAGAGAGCAGTTTCTTCTATGTAGCATTTGGAAGACAGAGGCTGTTTGGTCCAAATTCTATGTGCCCTGGGTTGAGATGCCCTTATGGGACTGGAGGTGGAGGATAAGTTTCAAGGAGCATGTCTGTGCCCTGTGCAGCCAGTCATTCCTGCTGGTTGGGGCTGGCTGAGGTGGGAAGCTGCCAGGGATGGCTGGGGCTCATGGCATTGACCTGCACATCTGAGAGAAAGGGTTGAGCATTTGTCCTCACAATAAGAAGTGCAAATAAAGCATTTATAATCTATAGACTTTTCCTGCTCTCTAAAACATTTGGGCTCTGAGCAATCTCTCACTTCAGACTGAGGCTCAAGCAGAAAATGCCAAGGGATGCTAAATTGTGAACAACTACTAAACAACATTAAAGAGCTGTATGTGAAACCATGTCTGCTCTCCATTTCTAAGCCTTCCTCAAACAATGTGAGTCTGAACAGGAGGCCTTTAGTGCTGGAAAGGGAAGTGAACATTTAAACTCTATCACAAATAAAGAGGCACTTTAAGAGGCCATTTGCTTTTCAGGATGTCCAACTAAAATAAATCTTTCTTTAAACAGCCTTGAGAAGAAGACAAAGGGAAGAGATCTTGCCCTTGCTGAAAATAATGAGAATTTTTTTTTGCTAGCTTTGATGGTCAGGGTTTCCTTTAGCATCTAGTGTTTGACCTAGGTGAGCCGCTGTTGGAATTGGTGGAGGACTGAGGGTTGTGTTATGCTCAGTAACAAAGCTGGTGGGAGAGAGACAGTGTGTTGGAAATTTCTGCAGGGGTTGTTTGGCTAATCCTTTCCAGCCCCTTTTGACCCCAAAAGGAAGACAGTTCTTTCTACCCCTCTTCCCACTGCTTTGTATAACAGTTAAATTAACAAGGATGTCTATTTGACAGAGTAATTCCAGAGCACATAAAATGTGTTTGCATTTTATTCTGGCTTGCATCAGAACAAAACCCCTTGGTTGGTAGATTTCCACAAAATATCTGGAAGTAATGTTCTATAAGCCAGTTTTGCATGATTATAAAATTCTGTGGGGTTTGTTTGCTTGCTTAATTAAATTCTCATTTTCACCCAGACAAATCTGGCAAAACACATATAGGTAAAGGCTAGCCTCTGGTTATGTAAGGGAAAAAAATCTTCAAGAATTATATTTATCACTTTAAGGCACTACGTGATGGTGCAGCATACAGTGAAACTGTCTTGCCTTTGCTGACAGCAGAGGAAAGTGCCCTGTTTTGCTTCTCTGAAACTGTGTTTTCTAAGTGGAAAAGTGTGGAATAGTGTTTTATAAGAAGTGTAACAGCTGGTATGTTATCTTTTTCTGTTAATTCTATCTTCTTTGAGCATTATATATTAGTTAGGGAAGCATGTGGCCATGAATGAGATCAAGGAATGAAATTCTAAGCACATCACATGTGGAGTTGTGTTCTCTCAGTCCTTGTTTCATTAATTTGCAGGAGTGACTGTGTACCACATTTTCCATGAATATTGTTAGTGTGTAAGTATTGCAGGAGTATGAATGTGTATTGAAGCAGGTATAAAGTCAGTACGACTGGTACTTGTAACAACTGCAGTCCATCTTCCATGTGGTCACGGAAAGAGGACCATTTTAAGACGCCATAAAAGCAGTTTTTATATAAAGGCAGGGAACATTTCAGCATGCAGATGGCAGCCCAGTCTAAAATCTAGTTCCATTTTGTGCTGAGCACCTCTGTAATGAGCCTTGAGGAACACGAGGGGAAAGAGAGAAGCAGTGTGGGGGGAGGAGGAGGGATATGCTCTCTTTCATGATTGAGACCTCTCTTTGAACAGTCTCTCTCTCCATTTTTAATAGCTTTTCTACAGAACTGCTTGGGGAACAAGGTTGGTATGAGTATGAAAGAAGCAAAGCATCTAATCTTTTGGCTTAATAATGCTCTTGCGTAGGCTGCTGTGAATTGGACAGACTTCCTTAATGTAAGAACAGTGAGTGGGTTTTGAAATTGGTGTGGGTGAGAATGGACTTTTCTCATCTCTTTTAGTCTGAAATGTCGTCATCTTTTGTGGTTGGGGCTCTCTAGAGAGACCTGTGATCACTGGCAAGATCATCTAAAGCACTTGGGAGGAAAAGGCCATGACCTGAGCAGTGGTGTTTGCTCTGGGCATCAGCAACTGAAGAGCTGGAGTCAGGTGAAGACATGGCTTTTCTGGAATTTACAGGGTTTAGGAGTGACTCTGAGGCCTAAGAGCTTGCTTTTTTACCTCTGGAGAGCTGAAAAGCAGGGTTCAGACTCCTTTTTTCCTGAGTAGAGCTTCTCCTTGGCCCAGGGTGAACTGGACGGGCTAGGTCTAAGGGAGAAGCCTTTGAGTTTCTCTCAGCCCAGAAGAAGCCTGCTCTCCTGGAATGGTGCCCAGTGGCCTTCTTGATGTTGGGAAGTGTACACGATCATCTGTGGCTGGAGCTCCTCTTTCCCCTCCCGTGGCTGTGATTACTGCTGCAGCTTGCTCTGCTTTGTGAACTCTTGCTGTAACTGCATCAGCTCTAGGACTTAGGCTGATTTAAGCTGGTTCCTAAAATCACTCCCCTTTCCTCAGTATTAGTGTACATGTTTAGCTTTCCAAGTGTAAACTGTTTTCAGCTGGTTTTCTCTAATCTTTCAAGTACTTCTGCAAAGTGTTAAGAGGCTAAGCCCCACCCTGTAAACCTAAACTTTCCAGGTCTGACAGTCTTTACATTGCCTACAGTACTTCATGTTGCCTGAAGTACAATATTGATTAAACCACAATTGGCAGAAGTAAATATATGTAGAATATTAATAGCTCCTACTCTAGGGGAAAAAAAGGCTGTAAATTAATAGATCCATTAGGTTGACCTCAT
Source organism: Hemiprocne comata (assembly GCA_020745705.1). NCBI lineage: Eukaryota > Metazoa > Chordata > Aves > Apodiformes > Apodidae > Hemiprocne > Hemiprocne comata. The sequence goes on along the minus strand of CM036597.1, from coordinate 9,071,235 downwards.
AAACCATGGGGGCTTGAAGTACAGCTGTAATCCTCCTCCCACAACATGTATTTCACTTTGAATGTCTATAAAAGGCCTGGAGCACTCAAATTTAAAAACTTTGATACTGGACAAGCGTATCCATATATCCTGGAGTGTGTAGTTAGAATATAATGAAGTTAAGGCTGGAACAATAGTTCTCTGTAGAATCCAGGATAGTGCTGAATCAGTACATCATTGATGGTGCAGTTGGGCATGAGGCTTAAAAATAATAGCTAACTTCCCTGTTCCTTTGTTGTTCCTGTTGTTTCTCCCTACAGCTGCTTTCTGCATTTCTGCAAGTGCAGGAGTTGCTGCAATAAGGGAGGAGTACAATTCAGGGATTTAAAATCCAATTTGAAGATATAATGAACTTGAATTCTGTGTGAGTGAGTTGCTTAGGGAATTGAGGTCAGTGTGTTGTGTGAGCTGATAGTACTTGATCTGCTAATCAGTGCTGAGTAGTTCTAGTTCTTTGGGTTCATGAGTCTGTTGAGATGGGCTGCTCAGGTTTTTGACTAATTTTCTTAGTAGCAATTTAGATGAATGCCTCATCACTAACCTCTCTGGTTAGCATTTTGATTCTATAGATATTGGAATCTTTCAGGGGATTTTTCCATTTCCCGCTCCTAGTTTTTTTGCCATAAATTAACATTATTTTATGCAGCTATTGGATTGGGAAGTTTTTGCAGGAAAAGGCTCTCTTGTGTTAATGCTCTCACAGGGTTTTCTCTCTACAGGACAAACCACCATAGTGCTCATAGTGTTGAGTCTGATTGCTACTTTAACTTGACTAAAATAACTTCTACTCTTGGCAGCCAGAAATATTAATGGGAGAAGTTATTGTGTGGAGGTCATCCACGGTATTTTTCTTCCATGCCTGCCACTGAAGCACATCTTTTTTTGTTTTGGTATCATACTGTATGGTGCATTTTGAAGCTTTAAGTTGCTGCTCTTGGTATCTTTATCGCTGCCATTTGGAAGATATTTAGCTTTTTAATGGAAGTGTTACAATCTCTCAAGCAAAACCTCAGTGTTAACACCTAGGGAGTGTTTGCTTCTTCTGAAATAACTGGTAAGACTGAGTTTTTACCCCTTTCATATGACAAAAGATCTGAGTTTTACAGTTTGTTCCTTTTCAGTTGCACCCAGACACAGCCTTTGGAGGAACTGTTACAGATTGAAGTTGTGACCTCTGTGTATTTAGTTGTGCTTCCCTTTGCTTCCTCAGGACAATACCTTGGTCTTTCCTTGTTGTGTTGCTGTTATGCAGCTGATACACTGTTCAGTCAGTAATAATCTCAGATGTTTTAGATGTTGTCTCATTGTTACTGGTTACTTTTAGTTTGCACAACACAAGCACTACTAGGTTCTCTCTGTGCTTACCTCAGTTTAAAATTTCTTGCAGAATTTTAGCTGAACAAGGGGAATTACCTGGATGTGAATTTAGTTAAGGACCTGAGCCCAATGGAGGCTCAAATCCAGCAAGATGAATGCTGAATGCACACTGCCTTGTAGAATTAATGTTCATTGCGTATTTAGACAACTTAAGTGGCTGGTTATGATGGTGAAGATGCACAGTGAATTAGGCAAAATGAAATACTCTTTGATGCTCATTGAGCAACAGAGCGAAGAATGCTGCATGACCCAAATCAAGTAGAGCTGAAGATTTGTTATTTGAACTAGCATGCATCTCTGATCTTAAATATTTTTTGTGTTTGAGGTGTCAACAAAAAGGGACTAGTGCCCATTGTGGATTGTTTTCATTCAGTATATTAGACTGAAAATCTTTAGGTAATAAACAGCTTGAAGCATGCTGTGTTGGCAAAAGAAGAGATGACCTGAGAAAGAGTTCATATTAAAATTAAAAGCCTTGAAAAGTGGAGTAGGAACTGGTTTGAAAAGAAATGAACAGGGGTCGCTATTTGCGTACTGTAAAAACAACTCAAAAGTTACTGTTGCCATTTAATTCTTTGTGTGCGGGGTGAAAACCTAGTTTATTTCTGAGCAGAAAAACCTGACAATTGGAAACCCCTGAAGAGGTGGGCTGCTGTTTTTAATGAACAGCTTCTGTGGAGTAACCAGAACCTACAGAGCCCCACAGTGTATCAGCAAATCTCAGTCTGTGCATAGATGTGTGCCTGAGCACACACACATGCACCACTTTTCTTGCTTTCTCTTAAAAATGAACACTATATAAACAAAGTTTGTGGTAGAAATCAGAGCAAAACTGAATTACATTTAAAGTGGGAACTTGGGAGTCTCAGTACTGGGTTTTGTGCAGAATATTAATGGTCCAGTTTCCTTCTTGTTTCTATGTGCTTTCTTCTAACCTTGTCACTTGAAATTCTTTTGTTATGTGATTTGAAGGTGGGTGCTGGAAGAACAGCAAGTGGTATGTGAAGAAAATGGGACACAATTTCCCAAGCTCAGTTTTCTGAGGACTGAAAAGAACTAAATTTGTCAACACGGGTGAAGAGCATTAGGCAGCATCTCTGTTAGAAGAATAGAATTTGTGCTGTATCACAGCCTGGTTCCCTTGTAGTTACTGGGTGCTTTACAGCAGACTGGGAAAGCTTCCTGAAGTTTGTGGTCTGTAGCATCAGATGGTGTGAGGAGGGAAGAGGTGGCCTCGTTAGCAATGGAATGATTGAGAGTAAAGTTGTCACACCTTGCTTCTCCTACATTTCTCTCTCTGCCGGTAGCAGCCTCCCTTTACTTACCTCAATACAAATGCAACCTGGCAGGTCGCAGCAAGGGTTGGATTAACTTGTTTTGTGATTCTTTCAGCCTTCTCAACAAACACTTTATTCTGTGTCTTTCTTCCCTCTTCACAGTGATCTTGGGCAAGTTAGCTGTAATTGGTGTTTCTATATCCTTATTAATTAAGATGTCTTCTTCACTCTTTTTGGAATGATCCTAACCTTGGTCCCTCTCTTGCGAGGTGTATTGAGTAGAGTCCTATGTTCTTGTTTGGATTTGACAGCATCAGGGTAAGCTGCTCCTCAGGGAAATGCTGCTCGGTGACTGTGAGGGGAAAGTTCTTCATATGACCAAATCAGCCCTCCTTGGAGGAAAATGCCTCAATTATAGAAAAATGTTATTGAATCTTAACTGGTTTATCCCATCTCATAATCTCTTCAAGCCAGCATATTTTTATTCATGTTCTTCATCAGATCATAGACACTCTTCCATTCATTTATTTCCAGAAGTGCTAGTAGGTCTAATACAGGATTGTCTTGAGTTTCTAGTCCATCCCACTGCCTGACAGGTGGGTAAATGGCCCAGAGGAGGGAATTGAGAGACTGGTCCCATTCAGAGACATGTTGAGAGTCTTGGCAGGCTCAGGCCCAGAAGTCTCCTGAACAAAGCGTTTTGGTCCTGGACACATACAACCTTCCCTCTTCCAGCTGCTTGACATTCTTCTGTGGGAAATACATCTTATATTGTACCTTGTGTTCTTTGTCAAACTGTATGTTTAAAAAAATCTATAATATGGCAGTTTGAACAGCCTTATTTTCTATAGCTGTCTGCTGTCTCAGGCCAGTAACCAGCTGACCCACTGACCACACTGCTGTGACTGATCCTACCTTCTTCTGGATGTCTAGGATGCTGAAGATGGCATCTCAAAACACTGACATGTAGTTTCATGCCAGCTTCAGTGGGGTTGTCAAATGTGACAAGCTGAGGCTCTGGGCTAGGCTGTGAATAACTGGGTGGTGGAGCAGTTTCCTTGTATTTTCCTGATTATCGGAGGTACAGAGACTGACTGCCTTGGTGAGGCCAGGGCTTCAAAAAGCAAAGCTCCTATAAATGCTGACAGAACCAAGAATTTCCCCATATCTCTAGCATGAATGTTGGCTGGCAGAACTTGCTTTGAATTTTTAAGTGTATTTAATACAGTGTGGCTCATTTGGGGTGGGGATGGAGATACTCGCATGAAAAAAGAGATAGGAGTTACATACTTTGGCTGTAATAACTGAAGGGAGGAAAATGGAGGAAGTAATTTGCAAAGCTACACTTGAAAATCGTTCTAGCATAACATCATCATTACAATTATCTGTCAAAAGATTTAGTTCAATTACTTTTTTAAGCTCTCTTGTCAAGATGGCCTTACTTGTTTTAGGATTTTGATACTCCAAGGAGAGGTTAGGGAAGAATGAATACTAATTCTGCCATTAACCACTGTCAGACAGCTTACAGCGTGTATTATTTCTTGAAAACTCCATTAGCATCATTGCTGTGGGGATCAATAGGCATAAAGTGCCCATGGGAACACAGAATTCAGGGGGGAAAAAAATCCATTGCCCATTTATAGCTCGCAGTACGGTAAGGTGAGAGGGGCAAAACTTCAGCTGTAAGTGGTAATTTTAAAATAATTGAATAGCAGCATAATTGCTATCATGTAAAATATTATACATGGTTGCTTACATTTTCTTTACACAACAGTAGGCTGGTAGTAAAATTATTATTTGCTGTAATAAACTCAAATGAAATAAAATGATTTCCAGCAAACTGTAGGACGTTGCACCCTCTTGCTGGTTGATCACATTGAGCCAATGTTCAGAGCTGCAGAGCCTGGGCTGGTCCCAAGCTGAGGGTGCCTCTGAGTGGGCTGGGCTGGTGGATGTGGTATGGTGTTTGAGGAATGATTCTGTTTTGTTGGCCTTTGTTTTGATGACTAGTGCAGGTAGTTTTGTGCATTTCTGCTTAAAATAAACTGCTGTAAAATGTTTGCTTAATCTTTTGGCTCAAATGATAATTTCATACTGATTTAGATGACTCTCCTCTTTATCTGACACTAAGGGTCCTGATCTAAAGTCTGTCTCTGATACAGAGACGAATTCCAGGAGTCTAAATATATCAAGCTACTTCAAGGCCCATGACTTCAAGCTAAGCCTATATTTGAGGACTATAGCTTGTAGTTAAGGATCTCTTATTTAGAGAGAGAGATATATTTAGAGAGAGGCTTTCCTGAGTTTAGATTTGTTTTACCTGTTTTTAAGTGCAGATAAGGAGCCTCAGTTTGCACTTGCTGTTTTTTCTTGAATGATTTTGTAAATGGAAACAGAATCAGTTCCAGTAATTATATAAAAGTAAAACCACAATTTTAAACTAGATTTTTTGTTTTTTTAATGTACGTAATACAAAGTAGTAGGTAGTAAAGTTCACAGGAGATACTAATTTTATCTTTTTAATAGGAATCCTGAGACCTGAAGTAATTGATTTCTGAATTTTGTTCTGCTGTCTTTACCTAATTTTATAGGAGAAGTGTTTGGAATAGCACTAATTCATTGTAGGAGCTTTTACAAGATCACCAGTGGAAAAATAAGGTTGCTAAGAAAAATTGCTTGAATAACATACTCTTGTTTTTTTTTTCTGAACAATGTGAAAAATTTTTACCATATGCCCTGTTTGTATGAGGCAAAACTAATCATGACCATCAGAATCTCCACCTTAAATAACACACAAAAATCTCCCATGTTAGACCCATGCTATTTCAAATAAGCTGTTAAATCTTGTGGTTTTTTAAGGCAAAATATTTTTGAAGTGTCATTTAAAAAAACCTCAACCCTTTTTTGTTATAGTCAGAGATAAATTATTCATAGTAAGTTACTTTGAACCATTATGTTTTCCTACCTCTGCATAAAAATAAACCCAGAAGTCACTAGATTAAGACACTGCCCTGTAATGGTTCTTTGAGAAATGTTTAATTGTAGCTGCTGCTTTGTTGTAGTGAAGAGCTGTGATTCAGACTTCATACTATGTTTGCATTTCAGCTGTCACAGAAAGTGAACGATGAAGCCTCTTGTTCTCTTGGTTCTTGTGGTCTGTACTGTAGTCAGCATGAATTTGAAGCTCGTGTCAAAGAGAAATTCTGGTAAGTCACAGAAAAATATTTTTACTTTTGAATCTGGACCTAGTGCTCATGCAATCAAGCATTTTAGGTGGCTGCTCTTTGTTTTGTATTTATACTTCTCGTTCTCTTCTGCAAAAAAAAAAAGTCACAACCAATATGGTTTGCTTACCAGGTGCTACAGGATGAATTTTCTCACTCTAATACTCTGCTGATGTGGCTTTAAGCTATTTGAAAGTGTCCTGATGTTTTCTTTTATCAAAAAAAAGGTTGGTCTGATGGAAAACCACAAAGATCATAATGACTTTGGCATTGTTTTTACATCCAATCTTTTACTCATGCTAAGGGATTTTATTAACTGTGTATGTGGTTTCTGGTGGGTTTTAAGTCTGAATGATTGTTTTGTTGGAAGGGCATCTTCTGAAAAGTCATGCCAAACATGTGTGATCATATATAGGGTGAACTGGGAAGAACTTTCCTGGGTATATAATCTCTTATTATTCTGGTAGTGGAAGGCAGTGGGAGTTGGTTTATGTTTGTATCTGCTTTTGAAACTCACTAATTGTAATAGAACACCTCAAGAAAGCATTAAGGTCTCTTCTTCCAGAATAAACGGTTGATCTGAACAGTGTTTTGTTTATTTGAGCCTGAAGTGACTTCTAGTCCAGGCAGCTCTCTCCCATCAAAGGGAGTGATTTCATGAGACTCTTTGCCTTTCTTGAGTAAGCTGTGAGTTTGGAAGGACTTTGAGCAGACAAGTAGCTTAGCTGCAGTGTTGCATAGAGTTGTTAGTCTGCTACAGCCTTGTGTATGTGGGCAGGTAACTGATGCAGGATAAATGTTGTGCTTCTGAACATGCATGTTAACTTACTCCATTTTTTCCCAGTTGCTGTGTGCTATGCACACAGGTTTGAGGGATTCTGTTGATCTTACTGCCATCAGCCAACACTTTTAGCAGTGCAGGTACAAGCAGAAGTTACTGACCTCAGTTGGTGTGGCCAGTTTCAAGTTTAATTTCTGCATTTCTTGAGAATGGAGGAGAAGCATTATTGGTCCATCTATTATTAAGATTTGAATGTCACATCCCAGGCTAGGAAGTGGAACTCTGGGAAGCATGGGATGCTAGGCTGAGTTCTTTCTGCTGGGTACAAAGTATAAATGGATGTTGCTAAATGAAACTACTCTACAGCCTTTTGTTGTGGTTATTGTTCCCTGAGCCCTGTTTGCCCTATGAAGGCAGTCATGAATATCAGGATTTGGCTATAGTGGAGCTTGATCTAAATTCTGCTGAGAGTGTTCCTATTTTTTCAAAATTGCTGTTGCTGGCCTGGATGGGAACCCCTATGAGATCCATAATCTCTGTAATTGAGCAGCCTTGATTCACTGATGCCAAGAAACACCACCTGGCTGCAAGGAAGGGCCTTTGCATTTCCTACATCAGAAGTACTCATCTGTAAAAGTAACATGCCTGTGGTTATAGCATCATTCAGCTGGTAGTTTACCTTTAATTATATTTTAGTGGTTTTTTTTTTAATTTGCTTTTTTTGACTCTGCAGAATGTCTTTTGTTATTGGCAGCTGTTGACAGTATCAATTCAGGTTGAGTACTGGTGGTAAAAATGCTTTAATATGTTAGACTGCTTACTGCTAAATATAACCCACTAGTGAAGAGCTGGTTCTTTTAACTTGATGGAGTTGGTATATATCGAGTTTAAGATTAAGGGGAAAAATGCATAGGAAGTAAAATTACAGTACATGATCATGTAGTTGGCTTTCACCCTCAATATTCATTTTGTCCCACATGCTGATTTTTAGGGTGCTGTGTGAAGCAAACTATTGATTTTTTTTTTGTTCCACTACATTGTATGTGAAATATATTTCCTGTTTCTGTGATTTGAGAACTTGGAGAAAAATTGATAATTTGACTCTCTTTCTGAAAGGGGCCTTTAGATATGATGGACTGTTATTTGATTACCTGGGGCTTCACTAAATGTTATATATTTGAAGTGACAGATGCTCCACAGGCTTCTGAACTTTAACGATTTGTATTGTTGCTGAAGTAGAAGATCAGAGATAGTGGATGGAAGTAGCCAGGGAAATGCATGAAGACACAATGAGACCATGTTGCTTGACAGGGTGACAACAGCTGTAGTGTGCTGGTGCTGTGGTTTGGGGTCTTTTTTTTTACTGATGTCTTGATAGAGTGGGAAGAGGAAAGTAATTTAATGGTTACTTGTGGGCAGCTGTACTGCAGTGTAAACAGCAGGATGGCTGAAAGCAGGAAGACTGTTTTAGCTGCAGATGAGAGCTTAGGCAGGGGAGTGGATGGGGTTGCTCAAATGACAGCTGGTGGGCAGGATCTCTGCAGCAGTGTTCTGGGTGGATGTTGTAGTCTTGGGTCTTTCTGGCTATTAGTATGGGGATGTCTAAGCTGGTGAGCATCCTTAAAAGGGGAAGGATAATTGTGCAGACAGTTATGTAGAGCTGTGTGAAGCAGTGCACGGAAAGTGCTGACACTGATGATAAAGACAGATTTGTGCTACGAGGGCAATAAGCCAGCAAGATCAGGGTATCGGTGTCTTTGCTGACATATGTAGGCTGGCATTTTTCCAAGCATGTGTTCCATTACAGAGAATTATTGCGTGAATGTCCATAATTGTGATTACTGTTAAGTACAAGAGCAATTATGAAGTTGAATACCATGTGTGTAATATCCCATAATAGAATATATTCTTTTAAGCAGTAGGGCAAATCTGAATCTAAAGAGAGCCGAGTTGAAGAGGACTTGGAGTGGAGCAATGAGAAGGTCCAGTGTTCTCTTCAGGTAGTGCAAAGGCATCACTAAAACTGAGGCAGTCAAAAGGGGAGCAGAATGTCCAGAAGGGCATTAGCAGTGAAACTGAGGTTGCCTTAAATAGGGGCTTGGCTAGGAAGGCATCTTCAGAGGGTGGTGGGAAAATACTTTTTTTGAAGCCAAGGAATGGAAACCCAAGAGGAGAAAGTTCAGGATGAGAACTCCAGACAGCAAATGCAGACAGTATGTAGAGACTGAACACCAGACAAGAGTCACTGAAGAGAGGTCAGGAGTGAAGGATCTAAGATGTCAGACGGTGCTGAAATGGTGCTTCAGTTGCAAGCATAGAATTAAAATTTGCTGAAGAAACAGTATTCGTGGAAGTGAAGAGGAAAACGGAACTGAAAGAGATTTTTGTCATGTCCTTTGTTTGCCCTTTGTTATAGATTTAGTTGTCCACACTTCCATTTGGAGAAGACAAGCAGGAATGCATGTGATGGCTGCAGACAGGTTTTAGGGTACCTTGCAATGCTGCAAAAGTGACACAGGAACTTGTAGCAAGACAAATTTGTTTGGCTGCTTCTCACTTGAGATAAGGTGCCAAAATAATTAAAATGGGTGAGCTAATTTAATTATGCTAGTCAGATTCTTCGTTACAGGCAGCAACTTCCAGATGCTCCAGAAGAAATCTGTCATGTCTACAGAGTAATGATTGCTGTTTGTGGTGGGAACAGAACAGTTTGCCTCAAGCATCTGTGTGAATGTAATTTTGACTTAAGTTTCACAAGCATTTCTTAATATTAAGAAGCTTTTTTTGAAAGCTGCAGATCATCCTTTTTGCCTGCTTTAAGATGTAAAACTGAGAAAACAGCTAATGCTGGGACTGCAGCCTTAGCAATACCCTAGAAAAGGTATTTTACAGGTGGAGGTTATACAAATAAATTGAGGATGTGGAAGCTGCTGGGTTCCCAGCTGGTAGGTGATTTCCTTTAAATCTGATTAAGTGACTTCTTTTCCCAAGCACTTTATACAAAGTGCTTCGAATAATCATGGCAGGGAGTATAAAACCAATTTAAAAATAATTGCAATTTTTAAGCACAGGATTTTTTCAGATTATAACTTCTGTTTGACTTACTAGACGTTAATTCCATTAGTGAATAATTGATGCTGCTTATTCTTGCTGTATTTATTTGCTGAGCTGAAATGCCCTGTCTCAGCATGCTTGAGCTCCAGAGGGCATGCCAACCTTGTGTGGAGGAGCCCAGGCAGGCATTCCCCAGGTTTCTATGAAGCTGCTGGCTGAAGAGCTGATAGTAGTCTCTCTGCAGGTTAATGGGGTTTAATTAGCTAGGCCTGACACTAGTATGTCCTCCAAGCTGCAGAGCCAGAGTCTTATCTTCTCCTCTGTAGTGTGTCAGATAGATGTGCTCTGCAATTCTGGCCTTCCTTCTTCTCCTCTTTGTCTTGGGACCGCTCAAATGGCAGTCATATGCCAGAGAACCAAGTGCATCTCTGATCCCTCACCCACCCTGTCACCTTATGCCTGCCTCCAACTTTGACATCAATGGCTAGGGAGAGGGCTTGACATAGCATCATACCTTGCTGTGTGTGGGCACAGCCAAATTGTCTTAAATTCTCTCATTGATGATGTAGTGATTGGGACGCCGTGTTTTAACACATTGATTTAAGACATTGGCTTGATATTTCATGCCTTTAAATGTCATGCAATGACTTACTGTGGTTTGCTATAGATGTTTCAGACCTTCACTTTCCTACTAGTTGTCACTGCTCTAGACTAGGATTTCCCTCTGCTCCCTTCTGTGAAGCTCAGTCTTCCTGTATCATTGCCTGATCACTTTGGCCATGACAACGGTGATGTACATGAAAGTGAAGGTGACTGGAATTCAGAGGTGACTTGAGAATTTGTGCCTGGAGTGGGATATCCTGGAGGGGCCTAACTCTTACAAGTCCATTGCTGCTGCTGGAGTGGGTCCCTGCAGGATGAGCAGTCACAGTTGCCATTTGCTTTTTGTTTGCAATTGCATCTGCCTGAAGAGCTGACTTCTGTCCCTGATGTAAAATGCATGGCTGTGAGTTCTCCCAGTTTCTGAGATATGGGTGGTGCAAAAGAGGCTTTCAGCTTTTACTTCCTGCAAATAATATACACACATAGGGGAAGTGGGAGCTTGGAAACACTAATCAGTGCATGCTGTTCTCTTACTTTTCCCAGAAGATAAGTTATTCACAGCTTCAGCAAACAAAAAAGTTGGAATCACCGTTGTTCTAAGCTGTCATCAGTGCAGGAGTGTGCAGTCCCTCTTGCATATGATTGTCTGCTCACGGGTTCATGGCTGCTCTCCATCTGTTTGGTTTGGATCAGCAAGAAGCCAGGAGCCAGGCTCCTGTGCTCAGCCAGGTCTCAGGGGGCAAGTGAGCTGTGAGGCACTGGTACACCTCGTTACGGGAGTCTCAGCCTGGGTTTCCTCTCCCTTAGAAAGTGGCATTGCAGCTAGACAAACCTATCTGGGAGACAGCTGGCAGCATTTAGACATTCTGTTTGCTGGTGGGGAGGAAGAGGGATGCATAGAGAAGGAGGTTTGGGGTTTTTTCAGTGACCTCAACCTGACAGGGTTTAAATATTGAACTTACTTAAACACTCAAATTTTTAGCCATTACACTTGTTTAAAATGAGTTCATGTATAATTAAAACAATTAAAATATTGAGCTGATACTTAAATATTTAAGCTAGACTCCTTTCCCAAAAGGGAAACCACAGCTGTATCTGAATAAAATAAATGAACACAATTAAATTGTTCCAAATTGCAGTAAATCACAAAGGTAGGATCTTTAGGGATAGGGGGAAATAAGCTAAGCATAAAAGAAATGTCATTTCCTCCGTTAAAAATCTATAATCTTCCACTGTTGCAATGGGCATCATGTCAGCTGTTTGGATAGCTGTTCTATCTCTAGTTGCAGCATGTAAGAGTTTATTAAAAATAACTGAACCTCTGGTAGACATACCAGCATTACTGAGAAATCTTCCAGCTCTGTGCTTTTAATCGGATAATACTTTTTTTTCCTCCCCCAAATGAGGCCTTTTAAAATGAAAAAACTAATGTATCAAGGTGTCTTTGCTTTGTTTTCTTTAAGATCCTAAATTTCAGGAGAGATCTTCATTTCAGTATTTCTGATATGCTCACTTTGAGGGTCTGTGTTCTGGGTTCATGTCCTTACTCTGAAAGTGACTGTCCTGAGGGACAGGGTAAGTTGTTCTGGCATGTTTCATTTTGTTCATGAAAATATTTTTGGAAAGTTTGTCTTACATAATGTTCAAGTGAAAGTATAAATAATACAGCTGCAGACTTACCCAGAGCACAGTCTTCAAGCTCAGCATGTTCTCTAGTCCTAGAGATGAGTGTCTGCTCAGTTAGGGGCATCTGTTGGTGACACAGAAGCTCAGAGGTAACTCAGGCAAATGGACCTATAGGAGCTATTAGGACTCTGTGATGGCCTAGCTTTGGGTCAACTGGTGACCAAGAACAGTTCTGAAGTGTGCTTGACTTTTCACAGCCTGAATATGTTTTTAAGGCAGGTTTTACAGACTGCTGTATATATTTGAAGGAACATAAATAAAGCTCCTTAATTGAACTACGTATGAATGTGAAAACACATCCTCATATCTCTGTCCACTGAATTTAAATAACTTTTTCTACTTTACTTTCAGAACCTTGCTTGTTGTTTGAAGTGCATTTCAGTTTTAAATTGCTAGTCCCTGTGACACGTTCTATCAGAAACTTATTTTTTTACTTGTTTTTGCCATGAGTGTAGCTGTGAAAGTGGTAAGCAGTAAAATAGTAAGGTAGAAGGTATTGGGATCACTATGGGAAATAGCAAGAGAAAGGAGAATTAAGATGCATGGTTTTGGTTTCTATATTTTGCATTTAAGTTTGGAGAATTTTACAAATAATAAAGGAAACACTAGAGGTTTCCTATTTCAGGAGCTGCAGAGTTAAGCACTTCAAACTTGTTGACCTGTGAAGAAGGAAGAAATTTTCTAGTGCAGTGCATGTATGTGCAAATGTTAGTGTTTAGACCTGCATGAGATTGTTGTGGTACTGTTGTAACTTGCTAAAGTAGAAATGATTACTTATGTATGAGCTGAAAGCAAAACTGATCTAAGCTGCAGTGTCACCTCTAGAATGTACATTTTATCACTTTATTAATCTCTAGCCCTTTCAAATCCAATTGACTCTTTCCTACAAGAAGCATGAATAGTACTAATAATACATACTGATATGAGAACATGCAGTGCTCTGCTGCTGAAGACAGAGACTTAGATTGAAGTTAAGCTTCTGACCTGAGCACTTGGCTTTTCTGAGACACAGTAACCAGGCTGCCCGTGCCCACCAGCTTCTGCCATCAGTTCCTTTTTGCTTGCCCTCCTTACGTGTTTCCTCATTCGAGGCAGGAACAGAGGCAGCATGAGGACATTTCTGTTAGCATGACTTATTTTAAACCTGCTCCACCTTTGAGATACACAAAACTGTAGCTTTGTTGTGCTGCATGTGAGCTATGGAAACTAACTTCCAGTCACTTTTTTTTGAGGACAGTATTTTGACACTTCAATGTTTATAAAACAGGTGCAGTTGGAGTTGGCATGCATCTTTGAGGCATCAATATGCCTTTAGAAAGGTATTTACTGAGATTTCTTCATCCGTTATTCCAGATGGGAAATTAAATGATAATTGAATAAGTAGGAGACTGATCCAGGCAGCTGTAAGCATTGTTCACTGGTTTTTAATGAAGAAACTGGAGGCATTAGCAGTACCCGGCATGAGCCTTTTGTATCTGGCTATCTCATTCCTGTTGCTGTAATGAAGTGGGAGCAATGGGGAACCTGCATCAGACTCTGACTCCTAACCTGATCTGCCAGCCCCTCGGGGGCAGGAGGCATCAGGGAAAGTAGTATGTGTCAGGGCAAGTTCCTGAGAGGTTCAGGTCCCCTTCCAGTGAACAGGCTTGAAACAGCAAAAGAGCCTGAAGTTCCTAAATTCCTTTCTAATGCTGGAAGCACAGTACTTTGTATGTCACTCTCGCTTGTGTCTGGGGTGTGTGCTGCTGTTTAGGCATCCAGTAACCATGCATGCAATTCAAATGTTAGGCCTTGAAACATGATGACAGTGTTATTTTTTGGACTGTCAGTATTATAATTGTGCGTTGTTACCTTGGCCAGGTTTTTCTCAGTCTTATGGGACTATTTGGTATTTTCAATAAACATCTGCTACCCTGATGTTTAATGCAAGTGCTTTTTGTCTCTAATGTTTGCATCATAGTTATTCTCATTTTACACATGGTAGAAAATCATCCGGAGATGAAGCGATGTTAAGGTTGCCCAGCACATTGAAGGTGATGTGGAGGAATAACACACAAAATTTTTCCCTCTGTTCTGTTATGTTCCTAATGCCTTAGGCAAGGATGAGGAAACCAGTACTGTCTCCTAGAGAAGTTCTCAGGCAAAATAAGTGTGTGTGTAGAATGTGCTTTTATGTCCATGAATACATGTGCTAGGGAAAAGTGTTTGTAATTTGTTATTTTTCAGTAGGAGATGGTATAAGGTGTGTCTACTAGAAATGGAGAAGGAAGAGGAGGAGAGAGATTCTGCTATACTGGGTTTTATGCACTAGTTTTAGGCTAAGACCATTTGCTGCTGAATGCTGCAAGTCTGTTGTTTGTATTTGCAGTGAGTTGTCCTCCCAGTGTATAGTGTGGGACACGGGATAAAAAACACTTAAGAATGTAAAATGCCATATGGGAATACCTGAGGGAACATGAGCCTTGGAGATGCCAATCAAATTTCTTGGGTAACCAAGTTTCTAGAAACCTGTGTATATACTTACTCCTCTGACCTAAATGAACATTTGTTGATCATAAACTGAAACTGCAGTGACTCTGCAGGCAGTTAGGTGCATTTGAGCCACTCTGGGCTCCATCTATGCTTACTGAGTGTGTGCTTATTGAGTGCTTACTCAGTGTATAGTCTAACCAGATGTTGATGTTTGTTTAAAGAAATGCTGGTCCTTTCATCCCACTGTAATAATATGTATAAAAATTGACTGCAAAAATGTTTCACAGGTATTGTTTTTAAATTTTTTTTTTATTATTTGAGTTAATGGATTTTGTGTTGTTGAAGGTAGAATTGACTTGGTATTTGTGAAGACTGATGTTAATATAGCAGATCAGATTTTTCACAAGAAAACAGGATTTATTTTATTGGATTTATGGATTATGTTTTTGTTTTGCTGATGCCCTCTGTTATGCTAAGGTTATTTGGATCAATATGCAGAGCCACTTCATGCATGCTTTTGCTGTCTTACCTATTCAGCAAAATATATATGTGGGTGGGCATGGAAGGGGAAGAGTAATGTGAGATATAATCATTCCAATGTCTTTGAGCTAATGGTAAAATGCTGCATAATGTGATTATATTTCTGAATAGGGCTCGTCAGAATTTCTTTTACAGTGACACAAGTTCATTTGGAACAGTAAATTCCCTGAGATGGATACATTTAATAAGCAATGGAAAACTGCTGAAACATGAATCAAAGGCAGGGTTATTTCCAGGCATGTTCAAGAGTGCAGCTGAAAGCTAGAACTTCTGGGGTCCTTGATATGAATATCAGATGAAGAAGCTGGAAGGATTTGGACACCTAGTGGTCAGGACCCGACTGTTTCTGGGATTCCTTGCTGGGAAGCAGTTGGCCATGCCAAATTTCTTGAGTTGCCTGTGAGGAGATCTGAAAACTGAGAAAGTGAGAGCACTTTTGTGGAGCCAGGTCATCCTGCTGGTTTCCTTGGCTCCCAGGTTGTAGGTGGATCTGTGGCTATCAGCACTGCTCTCTGACAGAGCTCCCTGGTGAAGGGGACCACCTGCTGGACCTGTTTATTCCTCACTAGCAGAGTATGCTTTGTTGATAAAATAAACCAATGTTAAAGTATTTCTGAACCCACTTTGTTCTGGTACTTGTGTAGAAAAGCAAATTTGAAACTCAAGCCAAGAAAATAGGTGTAGATTTGAGCCCTTGAATCTATTACTTAATTTTGATATGACCTTGAAAATCTTGTTCCATTATAGAAAGCCAGAGAGGTGTGAGTAATGGTGTGGTTTTAGACAATTAAAAATAAGGAAAGAAATGGGGACGTGTATCACTAATGACATTCTGGATGTAGTATTTCCATTCAAAATGACATCTGTAATTTTAGGCAAATCAGGAGACTACAGCAGAAACTGCACTTAGGAGTGGAGTGGCTCAGCTTTATTGGAGCAGATAGAAAGCTGAAGCCTTTTGGCTGACTTCTGATGTAGGTCAACATAATTCCTATTCACCCTGACTTTACATCATATTATTTACAGCATTATGATTTTTTTCATCTGAATTGGATGATTAAATTTGCTCTTTACCATTCAGTGTATTTTGCAAATGGTTTTGTTCCAACTGCAAAACATGTCTGTGACTTAGTGCATGAGAGATGAAACCTAAATCCAGCGACCTGGGATGCCTGGCTGCAACTGTTGTGGACCTTGTACAGGGAGAGTGTAAAGCTTGACTGATGAAGAAAGGATCTTTATTAAATCCTGTTTTAGAAATGTCTACAAATGAACAGCTCCATTTACCATCCTTCATAAAGAGCTGTGATTGATGGCTTTCTCTGAAGGACACAGATTCCATGTGAACAGTTGGTTGCCCAGCATGCTTTTGTGTGAAGTCTGTTGCAGAATGTGTCACCAACTTGCTTTATCTGGTAGTGAGGAAGACCCTTGATGTGCTATAGTAATTAGTTGTTGTCTTTTGGAACTATTTGCTTTCCCCTCCCTGCCCCAGCAGTAAAACACTTGTACCTTGGACTTGAGAACTTAAAAAATATGAATTCCACAATGTGGTTGTAGAATGGCTTGATAATGTCAAACCAAGTTGAAATGTTACATTAAATCTCTTATTGGTGTGTGAAAATGAGCATCCTCAAGGGAGGCAAGTGTTTGACTTGGCTGCTGGGTAATAAAAGCTCTCGTCTATAATAGTTTCCCTGTGATGATAGGAGTTGGCATGTTTTTCAGGTTCCTGAAAGACAAGTGCATCCTTTCCTGCACATACAGATGTCCTTTCAGAATCATGATGTGTAATATAGTTGTAAAAATTAGATCTCCTTTAGCGGTTTTATTGTGCACATGAAAGTTGTGCATTATCAATGTAATTACTGAGATAATTTAATACTCATTCTATGCTTTACTACAGCACTTTCCAACAGGGAGCTGTAAAAGGTAATTTTGAACCCCTTAAACTTTGTTTAGGTTATTAAGAAATATTTTTTAGTGGCAGAAGAGGGAATTGTATTTTTGCATAATCTAATAGCCCCTTAAGGCTCACCTTTTAAAATCACATTAGTCAGATAAGGGAAGAGATGGGAGCAGCCACTCATCTTGCTAAATGTTCAGTGATTCTTGAGCATGCAGCCTCCATGGCTGGTGACCTCAGCTCTGGAGCTGTGTGGCACTTGGTGATAGCATCAGATTTTTCCAAAGGACTGGGAGCTGTGAGAGAAAAAGACCATCAAAGGTCTTGTGTAAGCATGGTACGGGCTCTTCTAGTCCATCCTTTGAGATGTTATTGAAGGTATCTTAGTGCTCCAAACAGTCTAGAGTGAGGGAGAGGGCTGAGCTACCCCCTTTGCAGGATGTTGTTCTGTGTCTCAGCTGCACTGGGGACCAGTGGGGCAGCCCCTGCTCAGGGTGGTCCCAGCATGTCCCACACTTGGGGTTTGGTCTCTGCTCTATGGAATTGAACTGTGCTTTTTATTTTCTTCTTTGAGAAACTTTCTTTGGAATAGCATATGCCATAATATGCCAGGGGAATTTACCACAGGAAGTTTCTATGTAGAATGAGAGAGGAGCTCATTAATTGCTTAAAAATTAGGCAGCCTCCATCTGAGTAATCGGTGTTGGCTGGCTAGCCTTCCTCAGTCTAAGAAGTAGCTCATTAGTAGAATACACACAGATGGTACTGTGCTCTAAGGTGTTTAAAATACACAGGCAGAGAGCTGTATTAATAAGGCAAACCTGTCCTTAGTTTCTGTGGCAGAGTTTGCTACAAGCAACTGAGGGAACAATGTCATTTGGTAAATATTAGGTAAATACATTTCCATAAATTTATTTAGTTTTCACATTTTTCTGCAGATAACCAATTATGATAAATACTCCAAGTAATTTACTGTTTCTGGAAACATTATATTGCAAGAGTGGACATACAATAACTATGTTGGTTGTTCAGTACCTAATTTACCCATATACTTGCCTAGAGGGAGAGATGTATTCAGAGTGGAGTTTTTATTTGGAATATATAGCTTTTTTGCTTTTTGTTCGTTCTTCTGAAGTTTTTTGTCTGTAACAGTTTATTCCAAATAAGACTTTTTCTGAATGAGTAAGAGTTCCTTTTGCAAATGCCAGTGGATAGTGAAGCAAGGAATCATCCACTCCAGGGTAGAGATGAGGTGTGGAGGCTGGAGCCCCAGTGCTGCTGGGGGGAGAGCTGGTGCAGCAGGTGAGCAGGGGCTGAGCAGGGGCACTGCCGGCTCCTTCCCAACAAACCTGCCAGTGCAGCCACGGAGAGGTACTGCCCTGCATCTCCTGAATTCAAAGCTGTAGGGTGAAGTCAGAGGTGGTGAAAATCATGGCTTCATTTTCAAAAGACAGACTCACCTTCTGCTCATGTCTCACTGAGGGGAGAACTGCTCCATCCTTCCTTTGGGCAGACTGTCTTTTGCCTGAGCAGGGTCTGAGCCCATTTTATAATTACTTCCCCATTAATGCACTTGACTGTGAGCAGTGAGACTCTTTCCTCACCCCATCTGTGAATTCATGTGTATATTGGCTTTCCTGTTTCAGAGTCTTTTACTATTAAGACTGGACTTGGGGAAGAAATGGCCTCCTTCAGATAATCATTCTTCCCCAGAGTTAGGTCTCCCATGTTCAGAGCTGCTTTTCCCATCAATGCGCTCATGTCTTTGTCATGAGCTGTGATAAATTCTTTCTAATGAAAGGTTTTAATGTTTTTCTTGCTCATTCTCTGCAAACTTGATACATTTCACACCTTCTTTGGGGGGTTCAATAGAGCTGCTAGTCACACCCTTCTGCTGCACATCTTTTCACCAAATAGGCAACAGAGCTGTTTGTTGCATTTTCAACAGATATAGTTTACATTGTTGCTTCACTGTTCATTTTTGGGAGATCGTATGTCTGTTATTTGAGAGTATGTCTGTTGTTGGGAAGAATGGCTCCGCTTCAGTTTGATTAGTCTTTCTGTTGTGTCTATGCAAGTTACAGTGCCATTTTGTTACATCTTCTTGAGTTAATGTTTGTTTTTGTGGAGTGTATTTTAAAAATACTAGCCTGGATTGGGTAACTCAGGAACAGATGTAGTCTGTGAAGAATGTTTTAATAGTTACTATGTTGCTACACAAGTGTTTTGAATGATGCTGATCCTCTGTGAAGTAGATAACTAGTTAGTTTAAGTCGTGATTTGAGCTTAGGTTCTCTTATTGGTAGTGCCTGTGGTTTCCCCAGCCTTCACTGGAGGGAGCAGAACTATTTATGAAACAAGATTTATTTTGTGGAACTCATAGTTGAACCTGAAAAATTTGAAATAACTGGAATATGTTTACTGCCCCAGGGCAGAGGGATTCAATATTTCCAAGGTCATTTAAGGATGGCTGCAAGTAGAAATGCAATTTAATGGTATGTTGAGAGATGAGAGGATGGGATGGATGTCACGTGGAGGGATTTGGGAAGGCTTTTTGCAAGGGTATGGGTAAAAGACTAAGGCTTTAGGAAAAAACTTTAAAATATTTGGTTATAGATTTGGCTTGATGGGAAAGCAGGGAGGGTTTGAAAAAGGATGGGAAATCGCCAAGTGACATGATTTCCAAGCAAATTTCAGGAGTTTGGTGGCAGTGGAGTCCCATAAACTGTTCAAAGGTGGCACTGTATGCAGACCTGGAAGCGAGAAAGGCTTTTAAGTGGAAGTGTTGAAGAAGAAAGAGCAGTATTTAATTTTAGCTTTCAAATTACAGGGTAATTTGATAGGGTTTACAAGTAACCCTAGGCTGTGTTTTTTTTTCTCCTGCTGTAAAGCTATTGAAGTTGGTGAAATTAAACTAGGAATTAACAAACATGACTGTGTAGCAGAGGGGCTGTTTCTCCCTTCTCTGTGCCAGGCTTCTGCTTATTTGGTGTGATTCTGCAAAAACATCCATTGATTTCAGTTATTCAGAAGCTAATTACCTCGTAACCCACAGGATCAAGCAGCAGAGCTGCTTATTTAGCCTATAACAACACAGTTCTTATTATGGTGCCCAGTTGTGTTGGCACTTGCTGCAGGGAACCTCCCATTGACCCTGCCTTCAGGATGGCTGCAGAGCAGCTCCCTGCACATGTATCCTGCCTCTAGACTGTGACTATTGTGCATGCAAATGGACAGCAATTATCATTTAAGTAATGAGTACTTAGTGGATATTTGTACTCTGTAAATTGTTAAACATTTTGAAGTTGGAATTTCCCTGCTGGTATAATTTGTGTGCCACAAATTTCTGAGGTGAGAATACATGCAGAAGGAAACCAAGTTATCACTGGAAGTAGACTCTGACAGCTCCCTCTCCTGCTTCTACCTCAGGCATTGCAATGGATAAGTGGAGGAAGAAGTATAAATGTATCACAATACATCACCCAGGAAGAATTTTTGCCTTTTGTAGGTACTATCATGATGAAAATTGCACTGCAGTGGATTTTGTAGGGACCTGGCTCTTCATTAAAATAGGAGTCAAGCCTGTCAATACGGTAGGTGTAGTAGCAGAAATTCCCCTAGAATAATACCTTGGCTGTTGTTTGACTAAACAATCAACAAAAAGTTTAGTGCAGGCTGAATTCAGGAATGCTGTGCAGATTCCTTCAGTGCTTCCACTTCAAAAGGCCCTTTAATGCTAATCCATTTGGATACCACAGTATTGTTTCCAAATACAAAATCTGAATTTTAATTGAAGCTTTGTAGCCCACAAGAGAAAAGTAATACATCACAACACTGATTTCAAAGACAAATCCTTTGGGGGCTACTCCCAGTTGCAATTGTTCAAGCATCTTTAAGATTCCCAGAAGCAAATCAATACATTTCTCTACAATGACTGGAAACCTTCTCAGTTAGATATGATATAAAGAAACAAAGATGTGGTGCTCTCTAGCTGAGCTTTGCCCATGAAACTGCCTTTGCACCTGGAAAGCTAAACAAAATTGTAAGAAGGAAGTTGACTGTATCAGTAAGCAGCTATCTTCTGTCAAGTGCATGTGGTGATAAAATTACCTCTGAGGTTGAAATTGTTGGCTCATTTCAACTACATTCTCATGAGCTGGCTTTGTCTCTCATGTATTTGACTGGAGCTCTTGAATGCTTTAGCTCTACGAAGGACCAGGAATACTTCAGTAGTGCTAATTAGAGGGCCATAGCCTGTCCTAAAGTGCTCATTTGAACATACAGTACTAATGATAAAATATTAATCTCTCAGAATGTTAATTATGATTACTTAGAGACATTGGGATCACTTTGTACAGAAGAGCAGAAATGCTGCAATTCCTGACAGGGCTGTTTTTTTAAAATTCAGAAACAACAATTTTACTAATACTATTTGTGATGAACTTTTAATGGACTTATGATGATTTGAGTGACTGAGAACTACACTGTGGGTCAAGACTGCTTGGTAATTCATTCACTGTGAGCTGTGTATCATTCTCCAGCACTTGCCTGACTGAACATAAAAATTAACTTCTTTCTGCAAAAAAAAGACATGGGATTGTGTGACCACCTTTTTAGTGGCCCTCTCAGTCCTTCCTGTTCAATTTGAAGCCACAAATATATTGATAATAGGTATATATATTTTAAGGTACTTCTTTGAGAAACAGCTTGTTGGGATGGAAGATCCAGTGCTGTGTAATTAGTGTTTGCTCTTGGAACATTATGGTGGATGTGGCTTCTCCTTCTCCCTGTATGAGGCAAAAGCAGGAATACACTTAAGTAGCTAGAACAAGCTGGTTTTGTTTTGAACAAATTTACTGTGCTCACACATAAGTGTATGAAGGATGCCCATGCCAAAAAAGCTGTTGGTCTGAGTTGTCAGGAGGAATAACAGGCTGAAGATCTCCATTGTCTCCCATCATCATTGTAGCTACGAGGAACCAGCAAAGGTCACCAACAGGGCTTTGCCTGATACATATTTCTCAGGGCAAACAGTGAGACCGAAGCTGCAGAACAGTCTTCTAGAAGACACATTCATTACCTCATTCAAGCTGTTTTGTGTGATCTAAATGGAGTGGTCATGGGAGCAGAGGTTTTTTAATAGGATGTGGGAAATTCAGGTTCACGCTTTCTGGAATTGCAGAAACATTTTTCTGTTATATTCTGCTGTAAATATCTTCCTGCATTTAGTCATCTAGTCTACATTTGGTTACAACTTTCACAGTTTGACTTCAAATCCATCTAGTTTGTGTTGGTAGCTGGCAACTAAAATATGGCAGCCTCCTACAGATAGTAAAGGACCCCAAAAGCAGGAAGCATTGGAAGAGGGTAGATTTAGGCTAGACATTAGGAAGAAATTCTTCACTATGAGGGTGGTGAGACACTGGCACAGGTTGCCCAGGGAAGTTGTGGTTGCCCCATCCCTGGAAGTGTTCAAGGCCAGGTTGGATGGGGCTTAGAGAAACCTGGTCTAGTGGGAGGTGTCCCTGCCCATGGCAGGGGGGTTAGAACTAGATGATCTTTAAGATCCCTTCCAACCCAAACCATTCTATGATTCTTTGAAGTTCTGGGTGAGACTGTAAAATATGGCTGCTTTCTGCCATAGTCTTTGGTGGCACATTCACATATTAGTACTCTCAGCTGCTATTGTAAAAGCACCACCAATGTGTTCTTTTGGTCTGTTAACTTTTATGTCTCTCCATACTGACAACAGTCCATCAAGTCACACTTACAAACCAGAAAAAAAGGGTCAAAAAAGGGTGTATTTTTAATGTAGCTGATTTTAAAGTGTCAAAGTTGAATTCTCTGATGGTGCACTGTATTGGAAAACTGTATGAGCACATCTCTTCTGCAGGGGATCACAGAATGATGATAAAGCACTTGAGATCTCCTCGAACTTGGTGGGGTCTCTGACCCGTTCCACCTCAGCAAGCGTCTACTCTGCTGTGTTAGCTCAGAAAGGGTTAATGACTTTCTGGCACCTTCTGAATACTGGAACAGTTGTTTTCCTTGTGTAACGATGGAAGAATGACTACACATAATCTAATTGTAACTTAATTTAGTGTACCTCATAGATTTTAATAAATAGAATAATGACAGAAGAATTTGAAAAAGCTTTTCTCTTACTGAAGCTTGTGTTTAAACTCTGGCATCAATGGAGAAAATACGTTGATTCAAAGAATTTTTAAAAAGCCACCCCTTGACTTGTGCATTTGATTTAAAACTGCAATATCATGATTAATTTGTTGTCCTTGGTAAAATTTTAAACTCTCTTTTAGTAAGATTGTGCTGACAGCAAAACTTCATATGCTGCTGTGATTGCCCTGTATGTGTGTTAATAGCTACCTAATTAGAAATGTAAAAGTAATTCTCATTGTGTAAACAGATTTCAAAAGCTCTAATGGATAATGCAATTTTGCTATTTAATTTCTGCAGTTCTGACACAGAAGGGACTTTATTGTAAGATCTTTCTAGCAGTACTAAAAAAGAGGTCTGCTATTAATTGAAGTAGTTCTTGAAAGAGGGGATAAGTTGCGGTTTTGAAACAGCTCCTCTCCTTTGGGAATCAGAAGCAAGAGATTGGACATCCCAGAGAGACTCTGGGTTTTTCCTGAGTTTTGTACATTTGTTTGGAGGCTCATTGTACTACTAGTGTTCCTTTCCGAGGACATATTTTGCTATATTTTCTCTTTGTAATTTCTGTAATGAAGAAGGTCTTCAATGTTCCTGTCATCTGTTCTGAACCAGAAAGCAAAACATTAGGGAGAAAAGAAGAAAAAATTCCCAATGTGAATTTTGAGAAGTGCTGAAGGCCTTCACACCCTTCAAAGGACTGTAGCTCCCAATTCTTGTTGACTGCAATACATTTTAAAATACTTACCCTTTAAAAAAATTTGGTCTTGAGTACCTACAACTTGCACTGCGATTGATGAGAGCTGCAGAACCTGAGCACCACTGAAAATCAAATTATCAGTCATGCTCACTGCTTTCCTTTGATGGAAGCAACAATATGCCTTGGGGAGTTTTCAGAGCTTTGCTTAAAATTCCAGCACGTAAATTAAGAGAAGTTTGTTCAGTTCATCTCTTTGCTTCTGGTGGTGTCACCTTCTGAGAGCAAAACTGGGGCTCTCCTACCAGAGCAGGTACCACAAGGTCACCTGGAAGCCCATGTGCCTTCTCTTCTCCATGCTGTGATGGGACAGGCAGACTAGAGAGTGAGCACTGTTTATAAAGCACTGAGAGCTGCTGCTGGCAGCAAGTTAGAGTTGTTTACTGATTGCTGTAGCTTGCTAGTAACAAGAGGAATTATTTTTTTTCTCTGGGGAGGAAACAGATGTGCTGTTTTTCTGTGCAAGAAGAATTACCCAGGATGGAAGGTCTTGTTGACATTATATTAGCAGGTTGTACCTCCTCATTTGCTGATTTGTGTTCATGAGCTGTTGAACAATATAAGTGCACCACAGTGTAGAAAGGGCTTTATTAAACCACTGTAGCTTCTTTATGCTGGAGGATGCTGATACTTGAAGTGTTGCATACTGGAGTAACTAAGGAAAAATAAATCAATCAGTCGGATCACTTTTTTTAAAGGAAACAATGGCTTGTGTGTGTGTGTTCAGAATTAAACCTTTAAACTTTTAATGAGGTGGGTTTCTTCTTTAATTGCAATATTAACTAGAAAAAGACTAAATATGCAGTATAACATCCTGGTACTTATGGCATATGTTTGAAAGGCTGACGCTGTAACAAGTGGAACATAAGAGCTTTGCAGGACCTGTGTGCATGCTTAGAGCTGCACCTGGCTCATTCCCAGCCTGTGTCTGTGCTGTAGGGTCTTGCTCAGGAAATAGCATTTCCTGGGCTTCTGCACACACTCCCTGAGTTTTGGGAGCATAGATTAACTTCACCACAACTATTGAAAAGATTAACCAATGGATAGCCTGGGTTTGAGTCTTGGGCTGTATCCTCATGATGCCTTGCGGGAGGGGAGAAGCTTGTGTCTGAGAACGTGGGAGCTTTGGCTGAACACAATACTAACCAAGGTAAATTAACAGCTCGCAGCTAGCCTGGTGCCTGGGCTGAATGTTTTTATTTTTTTTTTTCTTGAAAAAATTTGTAGAGAACTGTAGAACAAGAAATATAAGTAGAAGTTAATTGTTAATCAATGATTGAATTCCTTTGAAACTTACGGAGGCCTTGATGGCTGTGGAGCCAGCCTCTCTTCATCCAGGCACAGCAAACTGAGGCAGCCACAGTTGTTCTTCCACTGTGTACAAGGCTCTGGTTCTTACTGGGGGACTCTGGAAGGTTTTGGGACTTAAAACAGCTCATACAACACTTGGAAACTCCTGCAAATTGGATGCCAGTGGGACCTGTAAAACTCGTCCTTCCAAACTGCACTGGTGAGAAGTGGAGGGAAAAGCTGGGCTTGGTGGACCAAGTGAGGGGACTTGGGGGCTTACTCAATTAAGAGCAAAGAAGTACTGAGGAGATGAGAAGTGAAAATTTCGAGCAGCTGGGCAGAGAGACCTCTTACCTAAATACAAAAAGGGGCTGGGAAACCAACTGAATGCCTCCTATGTTTCCAGCTTACATTTAGGGTTGTGTGGTGTGTTTTTTATGTTTTTTTTTTTTCATCTGCAGAGCAGGGACTTAGCTCAGTGTGTTGAAGAGGAACCTCAGGTTGCAGGCTTTACGGAGTGCATGTGGACTGCAGGAGCCATCAGGGCAGAACTCCTCCAACTGAGAGACACTGTAGTGCCTGCAGACCTTAGGATGCTCCAGAATCCCCACCTGCCTTTATGACCAATGTTGTATGTCCTCTCAGAGTCAGCAAACACAAATAAGTGGCAGATTACAGTTAAAAATACACTGGGTTGTTGTAATGTAGCTAAAGAGGCTCTCTGGGTCTTACTCCTGTCAGCTTAGCGCCAGTTTTGTCTTGGGGAAATGCACTGAACATGAAAAGCAAAACCTTTTCTGTAGTGCAACTTTGTTGGGTTTTGCCCTCTGTCATCTCTGACGTGCCTCAAAGCAGGGCTGAACTCCTGAAGTTTGAGTTGGCAGCTCTGGTCCCAAGAGTTTGCTGCCTGCCCTTGAGAGGGGTCATTTTTGCTGCTGGGCAGAGCCCGGTGTAGTGTGCTGCTGGGGGTGTCTGATCAGCCTGTGATGGGTACTGGGCAGAGCTGTGCTGGAGGTGGGTTGGCTGTGCTTGAGAGCAAAGGTCTTGACACATCACTCTCAAGGGTAGCACCGCTGAAGCTGAGGGACTGCTCTCAAGGTAAAGGAGATTTGCATCAGCAAAGCAAGGATGAATGCTGGTTCTTTGCCTCAAGCAACCTTCCCTTGTGTTTGAAGACTTTGAGCCTGATGTTGGGAGGTCATTTGACTGACTTGCACGTTTCTGCAATACCTGAGATGAGTGCTTGCTGAATTTCATTATATAGCTGCTATTCAAGGAAAAACCAAAACCAGAGTATAATTAATATATAAAAGCCTCTTTTCTTTGCCTCAGGCTTGTTTCTAGTTTATTTGTTTCAGTACATCTCAATGTGTATTTCTCTTGGTTCAATGACTCCAAACCAATGGCTGGCATCAATACATAAAACCTCACAATCACTTTTGCCTCTTTCATGTGTGACTGCCTCAGAAATGGTAGCTCAGAGCACTAGAAATGTCAGCTACAAGTAGTTCTGGGGCCTACAGCTCTCCTTGTTGAGGTAGAGCTGTAAAATGCTCTGGAAGTAGCATGAGTTTGTTTTTCTGAGTGCAGGAGACTGTCGTAGTGGCTGCAACTTTTTTGAAATAAGGTTATCTCCTGAACTTGATCCTTTTGCTGTCTGTCACTCTGGTTTCTGAAAAAGGGATGTATGTCCCTAGCTTTTTTTGGGGTATTTTTATAAAATAGAGGATTCTTCACACAGATTTGATTAGAAGCAATGATGATGTTGGCATTGCTTTGAGAACTGCTGAGCAACAGGCTTAATTAAAACTGATTAAACTGAGGGAGGTTTCAAAATGTTGAGGAGCGAGGGGGATTGCTGATGAATGGAGAGCGTCTGGAGTTATCTCCCTCCTCCAAAGTAATCCTTTTAATAATCCTTTTGAATCATGTGGAGTATTCAGGAGTGGCAGCTGCATAACCCATTTTGGGCCATGGCTTGGTTTATATGTCAGTGCATTTAAATTAGTGCTTGATCAGAAATTCCCTGTTCCAAAATTGTGTACCTGTCATGATATAAATAAATTTATTTTTCTTCCTGTCTCTGAAGACCTTAAGTCTAGAGTGCTGAGGGATACGAGTGAGGTTACCAATGAGGGTAGCAGCCTTTCCCCACCTGGTATCATCCTTCTTGAGATCACATTTTCAGAGGTTTGCAAACCCCTGTTGTCTCTCACCTGAAATAATGCCTTTGCCTAGTGGTTACTTATTTATGATTTGTCACAAGCATAAAATTATATTCCGTTTCCTTCCACTTTCTTTTGCTTTATGTGACTTCCCTTACTAGGTCAGCCAAGCAGCCTGTGCTCTGTCCTACACCTCCTTAAGGTCCTGAAATGTTGAGTCTTACTGATACTGGTAAAATGCCAGTTGTGATGCATTAAGTGTATGATGGCACAACTGCAGTTCCCACATTTTTCCTATGGAAGTGCTTCTTTGTCATGTAGTGCTCATCTAAACGTGGGTTAGCATCCAAGTCTGAGAGTTTGTGGTTTTATTTTGAGAGAGTTCACATGAGTTCACACTTGATTTACTTAAATACCTCTGCCCAGTACTTCGAGATATAAAAGGTCAATGAGGTTCACTCTGATTTTCTTCTTGACCTGGTTAAATACATAACTGCAGCTTAAGGCCATCAATCTTAAATAGAAACTCGGTGAAATGAGATGCCAACAAGAGCAGATGGGGATAGTGGTGGTTTTGCTTTATGGGAGCTTGTGGGATCCCGGGAGGGCAAGTCCAAACTCAGGATTTCTGTTGAATAGAAAAATTTGTGCACTTCAAATTTAGTTTCTATTCCAATTCAAAACAAAACCTCACCTTTACTTAGAATAAAAAAAAAAGCTTTCAAAGCTTTTACATTTGGGGAATAAGATTTTACTTTAGACAGATGTGTTCCTGAAGGATTTCCAAATGGGGATTTCCAAGTGTAGAATAAGTGTAGAATTTTCCTTTCTGGCTTTTCTTTTGTGTGTGTTGTTTTTAAGTTGTATTGAAAAGAGACCAAACATGCTACAAAATAATCCTTTAAACAAGAAGGAAGACCATAAAACAAAATTCTGAATTTAATGTGCATATGAATAATTCTTTTTATGCCCTAAAGATTTCCATAAATGTCACTTGCAAGTAGTTTTCTCTGTAGAATTAAGAAAATAGTGATGCATTGACTCCATCAGCAAGTTCAACCAAAAACCATGTGAAAAAGCTGTCTGCCCAGCCCTTGAATCACAGTGTATGCAAAGCTGCTGTGTTTCAGTGGGGATTGGTGTCAATGTGAGGAAGGGCTCCTGAGTGAAAGAGGAATGTGATATTAAGAATGTCAATATTTCACTTGCTAAATTGAAATTCTTGGTGGTGTTGAGATAATCCATATGTCTTAATCAACTCCTGGTGTTTGAGTGGGAGGAAGCTAACACAGTAACTAGTTGAGGAGGAGCAGTTAGTTAAAATAACTGCTTTTCTCCTGGAGGGCTTTCGGGTTCTGGAAATATTTAACAGATAAAATAGCAGGAGCATCTGTCCTAAGGGAGCTCTCAGAGAGGCGTTTGACACTGTGTAGCTGATAGATTGCTAAATGAATGTTCTGTCTGCAGAGGGCCTGAGGTGTGATAGCACAGGAGTGGAGTTGGGGGACATGTCTGGCTGCTGTGATAGCAAACAGCAGCGTAGTGATGGCAGGTCCCAAGGTGCAGGAAGTGCCTGACCACCCAGCACTCTGGAGAGGGCTTTTGGGGACAGGTATCTGAAGGGGCCCCCACTGCTTGTCGTGCCTTTTGAAATTACCCTGAGCTGCAGGTCTCCAAAGCTGGGGCTGAGGGATGCTCTCTGCAGTACAAGGTGGTTGTGCCTTTGGTGGTTTTTGCTGCCCATCACAGGAGGGGTAAGCGAGGCCTCCCCATGTCTGGCTGCTGCCTGGCCTCTGCTGTCCCTCAAGGGCCAGATCAGGGTGGAAATTCAAATGGCTTCCCAACAGATGTGGGGGCAGGAGGTGTCCTCCACTGCAACCCATTGTTTTCCTCTGGATAGAGAGTGCCCATGCATCCCCAGCTCCTTGCAGCACAGGGTTACTGTCTGCTGCTCTCCTGGGGCACTGCTGAAGTGCTTCCCTGCCTGCCTGGGGATGGCCTGTTGGCTCAGAATTAATAATTTAACTGATTATGAAGGCACGTTGGCAGGTACTGTAGTACCTGTCAAATCTAACTGCCTGTAAATTTAATTAGTGTGCAAAAACCAGCTTTGGAGTATACCAAAACTTAATTACTCAGCAACTTAAGGTTGTTAGTGTATTCTCCAGGGTAATAATATCCAAAAAAGGGTACGTGAAGGCTGTGATAAAATAATTAAAAGTATAAGACCCTCGTGGCATGTTTTATTTAGTACTCATCTCTGCTGTGTATAAATCAGGATGGAGGAATAAGAACAGCAGCATGTGGGAGCTGGGCACTCATAGTTAGTGTCTTCCCTCAGTAGTGGGGGAACAATTAGTTAGCAAATGCAGTGGCTCAGGTCTGCTCTGTCCTATGCAGAGGACTGAGCTCATCTTTGGGAGCATCTTGTGTGTTTCACCATGATGCATCTGCCTGCTGGTGTGGAAAACCAGAGTAATTACAGAAGTATTGACTAGTAATTAACAATTTGGGGACTGTGGAGTGGCTGGGGGGTTTTGTAACTAGGCTGACAGGTAAGTCTGTAATAAACACATTAAGTCTTTCAAATGAGGTAATTTGGGAGAGAAGTTAGTCTTACGAGCAGCGTGAGTGATGGTGACTTGTCCTAGGCTTGTTCCCATCAGAAGGAAGCACTTCAGATGTTGGGAGTTGCTTCTGAATTATCACAGTGGCTTTGCAGTGAAGGGCGGTGGCTTCTTACCCAGAAAGGAGAGCTGATTTAATGTTTGCCTGCACACTCCTGCCACACAGTGCTTACATGGAGAGAAGGATGCGTGACTTGTAGCCAGTGTTAGTACAGAGAGGTTATTTACACTGTGATGGGATGGCATAGTGTAACAGTGAGTCACTGCAGGTTGTTTGAAAGGAAGGGAAGGGGATTTAGTAACACTGAGCGTGCCCCACCTGTCACACCCCAGAGGTGTACACACTTTTCTTCCTAATGTTCTGTCAGCCCTAAGCTGCGGCAAAATGTTTCTCCCAGTGACCTGTATTTTTGTGGAAATAGCCTCTTCTCAGAGTGGACCATGGACTAAAATGAAAGCAACAAATTTCTTGGAGCAGCCTGGGGCCTGACTACAGTTTGTTGCTAGACGCTTCCTCTCTGAGTGCTCCTTGTGTCTCATTATCTCCATACATCACAGGGAAAGAAGGGAACAATGAACTTTCTGATCCCTGAAAGAATATGTAAAAGTCAGTGACTAAGAAATATCTGGAGGCTGAAATCACTTGTCCAGTTACATTGGAAAATGAAAGAATCAATAAAACATACTTTGGGTTCTCCCTGTTTTCCCCAGAAGATTGTGTATAATCCCATTCCCTCTCCCATCAAGACAGTGAGTTCAGTTCCTGTGCCCTGCAAAGCTAGTGGAGGAGGTATTTTGGAAGCACCCAAAACTCCTCTAGCTGCCAGTGCCAAATGCAGGTGCCATAGCCTCCTTAAATACTTGTGCCATGAATCTCATTGGCCAACGGGGTCTTCCTGCCCTCCTCCCAGACAGTGTGGAACTGGTAGTGAATGGGCAATCTGCTCTGGTACTGGGAGAGGGAAAGCACATGGTCCATCAGTACTGGACCACCTACCTGGACTGATGTCTTTACCATTGCCTGGACCCCCATTTCAGGGCATGGGACTAGTGGAATTCTGCCCTGAGAAGGGGCCTGGGTCCATAGCAAATAGTCTCTCCAGGGCTGGTGTTGCATGGAGTGGGACCATGTTTCACAATAGAGTGAATAGTGGAACCTTGTAGAGTTATCCTCTAAATCCTGTATTATCACTGAGCAGTGAACCCATGTGACCTGGGGTTTGGAATTTAGAGAGTTGGTGTGAAGACAAAACAAGGAAGGGAAGAAAGGCTTGGTGCTATGTGTGTGCATGTGTGCAAACATCTTTTCCCCTGGATTCAGAACTCATCTCTTGAGTTGTGCTTTGTTTCTAGTGAACCTGAAAGATCAAAGCAGAATTTATCTGTGAAAGCTCCATATCACATGCACAATCTTCACTTGCAACTCACACTGAACCTGCTGAAAACATATGAAGCTTTGTTGACAATCATCTGCAGAATTGGGAGCTTGTAATGGTACTGGACCAGAATTTGTGCTTAGCTCTGGGGTTTTGCTGTGACTTTCTCAAATAAAATCAGACTGAAGTCCAGCTACCTTAAAGTCTATGGAAATTTGAGAAAGACTTTGGTAAAACCAGAATTTTAGGTGGTTTTTCATCACAGGCCTTTGACAAAATAAAGAATGACTGACAGGATTCAGTAAACCACCAGATTTCTGAGAGACAGCCTGCATATGGCTGAGTGGGCTTAATTTAATGAACTGAAGGATGCCA
The DNA here is from genome assembly GCA_020745705.1 of Hemiprocne comata. NCBI lineage: Eukaryota > Metazoa > Chordata > Aves > Apodiformes > Apodidae > Hemiprocne > Hemiprocne comata. The sequence goes on along the minus strand of CM036597.1, from coordinate 9,039,515 downwards.
TGTAGTCTATCTGCTTATTCTGTTAAGAGGCAGCAGATAATCTAATGATCCATAGGTGACTATTTTGATTTTACTGTGTGAAGTTAAATATATGCTTTTGTTTTTTATTAAGAATATCTGGTAAATTCTTCCCTTCAGATGCGTGTATAGGTGCTCTGATCTACTGGAGAAGTGCATATGTCATTTGTTATTTATTTTTGTGGAATGCTTATGTATAAGAGTACCTGTTCACAGCCTGTAATCAAGCTGTAATAATGGTCTGTAATCACAATCAATAAATTAATAGATTAATAAATTAATGTCAAATATTATTTTTCTATTGATGGTATGTCTGTTTATTGCTTTTGGTACCTGGGAATGCCAGCCTCATCTTTTGGTGGATCTTCAAAGGAGCAAGCTGAATTTTAATGGGATTTGTGTCTAGCACTTAAGAACACTACTCTTCTAGTGTGTGCCTTGCTTCCCTTTCTGGCAGCATTAGTGGTATCGATATAAACTGTTTCCAGTCTTTGTTATGAAGCTTAGCTTTACTACCAATTGGTTTTAATTCTATTCAATCTAAATGTAATTTTTTTTTTTTGTTTAAAATTTCAATCATACTTACCATATGGTGGGTATCATTTATACATAACAGCTACTTGCTGGTTTACCTTTGGAAATCGTTAGGGCCTTCACAGTAAGAACTTCCTAACCATCTGCTAGCCTCTCAAACCTCATGTTAATGTAGACATCTGCAGTTGTGACTCAGGGGTTATTAAACAGCATTGTCCAGTCGAATGCCCTTGTGCCTGGCTTTCCAAAAATCAGCTCTGCAGAAAGTGATTGCTTTAGTCACAACAAAAGCCGTTCAATTTGCACCGCGGTGGGCAGGTGCCTGCCCCTCCACCCACCTCCTTGCAGGTCCTGCCACCCAGGCAGAACAAGTGGATTTGGCTGAGGGGATGCAGCCATCCCAATTAGCTGTGTGCTCAGATTGATGTCCTGTAATCCTTTAGTGCTAGAGAGGCTCCAGCATTAGACCCCGTGCTAATCCGTTTTTAGAATGTGCATCGTGCACAAAGAAGATTATGCCATTTTAAAATGAGCTAATTATTTGTAATCAGAGTATCCCTCAAATTACAGAAGAGAATGCTGTAGGTTGAAATCCTGGCCTCAATTAAGTCAGCAGCAAAACTCTCCCTGGCTTTGGTAGTGCAAGACTGGAGTGCTGGAGCATGCTTACTCTCACTTCTCAGGCTCTGGCTGCCTCACAGCACACATTGTCCTTTGAGGTTTGGGGCATTTTGGTATTACTTCGCTTTCTTCTGTCAAATTTTTGTATGCAAATGTTTGTCAATGAAGAGGAAGACATGGCTTCTGGTAACCTCTGATTTTGCAGTAGCTGAAAACAATGAAACTAATTACAAAATTTTAATATTGAATGCTTCCAGTGTTTAGAGACTGGACACTTTATCTGGGTTCTGTGTAAATTGCAGGTGAAGACAAACTGATAATTTGAAGATCATACCCTTACTAAAAAAAGAGAAAAGGAAAAGCTAATTTTAATGTGTGCTTAATAAATATCCTTTTAATGATTTTTTTAAACAAACATTGCTTACTAGAGCTGTTGAAATTGTTTATATATAGTTTTGACATTGTAATCAACCACAATAACTAAAATTAGACTTAATGCATTTGTGTTAATACTGGTCTGTTTTCCCTAAAGCAGAATGCTTTTAAGCATGTGCAATGATTTTGCTATTGAATAGCAGCATGATGATCAGTAAAAATGTTTTATCTTGGTAAATGGTTCAGGTACTATGTCAATCTAAAACTGATTCTTACCCATATTAGTCTTTTAAATAACACAGCAAGAAAGCTGTTTTAAAATGTATTAGAGGTTAATGGATTAAATGTAGCAGTTAAATGCTGGGAATTCTGATAAAAGTTATCTGGTTTTAATGGCTCAGCAGCATAAATCTTGATAAGGTGGTAAGAGTTTGGGAGAAGAAACTGCATCCTGGGGTAGCAGGTACAGCTGCTTAAGTGTTCCATTTCCCTAGCGTGTCCACAGCCCATGGACAGGGTATAGTATCTGACACAGAAAAAATACCATTTGGTAGTGATGAGGTAAAGCTTTTTTACTTATTTGAATTAAATTTCAGAAATTCTGTGATGAAAGTGAAAAACATTGTCTACTCTGAGGCTGGTAGATAAGACACTATGTGCAGATGGACAAATGACGGATTTAGGTTACCAATATATCTGTCTGTTCAAGTCTATGGAGAGTAAAAATTAGGCTGAAAATGGCATGCTTTCTCTGGAAAGAGATCAGTGAAGAATGTAAAATGCTTTCTAATACTGTGTTTTTGATCGAATTCCATAAAAATTTTAATACAAAGTATTTGGTTTTCAGGTACCTTAGTGTATGTGTTTTTTAGAAAATTGGTGATGTTTGTGTTTCTTGGGAGAATGTGGGTAGGAGGGGGTGGCAGATGGGAAAGCCAGGAGAGGGTTATGGTATGCTTTTTAAAGGAAATTCAAATAGAAATGTAATTAGAAAATAGAAATGAAAGGAAAAATGTGTTTCTGGAAGGATCCACTGAGACAAGCAGGATAGCAATGCTATCTAGACAAGGGTTGAGGTGCAGAGTTTCAGCTGTTGTTGTGGATCCAAGAGCCTTACTTGCTGGAGAGGAATGAGTTTTGATTTCAGGCTGGCAGAAGCCCGATGTGAGCTATTTGTGCTTTTCTTCAGCTTGGTGTAACTCCTGCAGCCTGGCTGTGGCTAAGCGGTTCATTAGGGAGTGTAATTGACCTTGAAATGTGCTGTGAGTGCGGAGGACAAATCTCTCACACTTTGGGGAACTTGTTTATTGCCAGTTGCTGCTTGTTCCTAAGCCTTAATTTAATTCCTTTCAAATTCCTGTTTTCAAAATCTCTTAAATTCATGTGGTACAAGGAGAAATGGTGGGTGCTTGCCTCCAGGGAGAAGTATAGAGGAGGAGGAGGGAGCCCTGAGAGCAGGAATGTCTGCAGGGCTTTGCTGCTATAAGAAGCCCTAAGGACCCTGTGCTGCTGCTGTGGGAGACTGGGTCTGCTGGGATTTCCTTTCCCCTTGCCCCAAAAGGAGATACCATTAATGGAGCTGAATGGAAAGTGTAGCTGTGTGTTAATTTGCTGTAGTTATTTTACTTAAGCATCTCTCTTGCTGATTTGAACTTGAAATAGGGTGCAGCGCTCTGCCTCACTGTGCTGCATAGTAGGAACTGAGCAGAGTGTAGTTCTGAGATGGCAGCAGGCTTGTACAACTTTTGTGATTTTGAAGATGTAATCAGTGTGCAATGTTCCCTTACATGGCGAGACAGATGTTAAAATGATCTGCATGTGATATAGTATCCATATCCATTCAAACCTTTGTCGCTTCTCCACAGCTGTTCAGGTGAATGCACTACTTTTCTCCAGCCCCATGGTAATTTACACAGATTTTACAGATTCCAATACCTGTGTTCCTTTAGCTCCTGGGATAAGGAAAGATAGATTTGCCAAAAGCTGTGAGGTGGCTGCTTACACCATGATAGCTGAAGGTGGGATGGGCGAGTGGAGTCCCTTGTCCCCTCCAGAAATTCCTGAAGTGCTCTGTATTAATCTCCTTCCTCAGCTGCAGGCCTTTGCTGTGTGCACGGGTGGACTTCAGAGGTGATCAAGCTTTCTGTTCAAGTTTAGGTCTGAAATAACTTTGCACAAATTTTTAACTGCCTGTCTCCTTTTTTACTTTATTGTTCATGGTGCTTTTTGAGCTGGGGCTGTAGCCATCAGCTGCTCTTAAGTCTGTGCTGGGTAAAGAGTGAGGGGATGGACAGGAACACACATGAGGGAGTAGCTGGATTATAATAATCTAGACAATGTTGCCTACTTCAGAATGACTTTTTCAAGTGCTTGTGTCTTTTACCTTTTGCTTTAAAGAAACCCTTTGTCTCCACCAGCAGACTTGTTTCTGGACTAGATCCTGGCAACTGTACTGAGAAGTCATGCCAATTTGTACATATTTATTTCATTTCAGAGTCTCCTTTAAAATGGTTTAATTCAGTTTCAGTAATGGAAGGTGTGTGGTTTGTCTTGTTGCTTCCAGAATAAACGGCTTAATATTATCTACCTCTGTGTAATGTGACAGCTGGCAGTTTAATTAAATGAACTGTTTTTCTCCCTGAGGTTCAGCTCCTCTTGTTGCAACTACTTAGCGTAGAAGAAAAGATGTGGTGCTCATTGCACAGCCAGAAAATTCAGGTATAGGGAAGCAGACACTGGTCCATTTCCATACTGGATAATGGATTTCAATCACAGTCTACCAAATCTCAATTGACTACTCTCAGGTCTAGGAGAGGAGTTCTGCAGAAGCCCCTTCTGTGTCCATCCTGTGGTGGGAACCTTGATTTAATCTTTCTGCAGAAGATGACACTGGCATTTTGGATACTGCGGATCCTGATCAGACTTTGACCATGAAGCTGGAGAGACCCACACTGGATAGCAGTGTTCCTGGTCCCAGGGATCCCTGGAGTCTGCCCAAATGCACCTCTGTGCACAGTTGCTCATTTTTCATTAGGCAGTGATTTGATTAGATAAAAATAAAAGTTGCTTGAGCATTCACTTTTGCAGTGATGCATAACAAATTTATGCAGATTCAAATAGGACTAATCTGCATGCAAAATATAAAAATGTGATTACTAACCCATATGCACCTGTACTGAAGTTTAATCGGGTACAAATATGAACAGGAATAAAGAAGCTTAACAAAATGCACAGCCTTAAATTTGGGTATGAATTAATGTGAAGAGATCCATACAGTGTTAATGATGATTCAGCTGTTTCTGGTATAAATTAGATTGTTCAGTAATTTAGGAACACTGTTATTCTTTAATTAACTGACTATTAAAAAAAAAGTTCCTACTTTCTGTAGGCTTTTCACTGTTGACTTCCTTCAGCTTTCCTGTTCTAAGGGCATTCTGTTCGTGTCCAGGATCACCCTGAAAATACAGATGGTTGATTCTGATCATGTGTGAATCAGTTTACAATGAATGTAGTTTCCTTGACATAAAGGAGACTTTATCATGCTAATGGAGCACTGGGAGGTCAGGACTTAGTCAGGAGATCTTTAAAGAAAACATTTTTACTAATTTTCATAATAGTTTTGGTGTTGTTCTGTGATTCATTCATTTAACCCTGCAGTTTGTGTTCAGTAATAGATCATATCACTTTGCTGTGAAGGTGTTTGTTGTCCAGGGAAGTTGGATGTCAGTGTGTTTTACCTGATGTTTCTTGCTTCCAGGATGCTCTCAGAAGGCTGTTAATGTTCTGTGGTTGAGCAGAGTGAATTCAGGTTGTAGAAATGAATGAGTAATGAGAAGAAAAGCTGGAAGTCAATTGCTTCTCATTCTTAGGGCATGTATCTGAGGGGAGACTCCAGCCCTTGTAGTACCCATCTTCACAAAAAAAACCCATGTCAGTTTTAGAATGAAGCAAGTGAATGGAAAGTGTTGCTACCTGGTACCATTACTGAAATGAAAAGCTGGCAATGCTTGAGCGAGGTCTTGTTATCCACTGAAGCAAAGTATTTCCCTTGTAAGGGGAACAGTGCTGGGAAGGTAAACCCTCCACCTGGCTGAGGAAGCCTGGGCAGCCAGCAGCATGGCCAGCTTGTCTGCTTCATGCACAGCCCAGGCAACCCTGCTCATTGGAAATGTTTCCATGGAAAATTATCCAGAATGGGTTTCTTGAGGACCAGATTAGTTTCAGCAGGAACGATACTGTGATAAGGGTAGTTTTTGGAATAACCTACCAAGTACACGTGGCATATTGTGACCACCAGCAGTTGCAGCTGGGTCCTGCTAAATCCTTTGGGTTATGAATGGTTCTTACTAAGAGATTGCTGACACATTTTGATGGAAAGCAAATGCAAGTAGTAGGAATGCTTTAAGTAAACTGAGCTGACATCAAATAATCAAAACCACTTAACATTGTGACACAAAGTGACAGCATCACAGAATTTCAATATTAAAGTTGACACTCTGTCCTGTGCATTAGTAGATACAAGAATGACCAGCACTATGGCATGGGGTAATCACAGAGCATCAGGATTTCCTCTGAGTGGCCATGACACTGTGAGGCTGGCCCATAACCCCAGAGTTGCTTTAAACAGGATTGGTTTTGTGTACAGATGAACAAGCTGTTGAAAAGGTAAACTGCTTAAAAAGTGTCTTGAACAGAAGGCTCTAAGTGGAGTGTTGTGTCGGGGGAGAGGCTGGGGTTATTTGCTGTAATGACCACTGTGCCTGTTAAAAACTGTGTGCACTGAGAGAGGGTTTGTGATTGGAGCCTTGGTAGGCAGAGCTTACCCTTGTTTAATAAGAATATCACCAAATAGCTGTAAGGGGAGCCTCAGGTTCAGATTCATGTTGAAGTTCTGCATCCATACATATTGCCAGAGGAAACAGTCCACGTTATTTTCTTTAAGCAGTTACACAGGGTTTATGCTACTTACAACAGCTGCTGCTTGCAAGAACCTTCGTTTTGTTAATGGTACCTTTGCCAGAAAATATTCAAAACTGAAAATAAAGTATCTGTAGTGGTGTGTTCAACTCAGCAGGAAACTGCATTGGTGCCAGAATGAAACAAAACAGAATAACAGAATTCTGTAGCATATAAGGTATTAATCTTTAATGTGAACAAAAAAAGCTGGGGGGGGGGAGGGTTGTAGGAAGAAAGAATGGCCTGATTTGGTAATGCTCACGAGCACCTGTGAAAGCTTTGTGAGTCTTGAGGCTGTACTGAGTTTCCAAGAAGTATCTTCATGTTCTAGGCCCTGAAGAGAATAAGAGATGGTGAAGGAACCACCTTCAGTGCTGGCTTTGCAAATGCCATGGAAAAAAGAGATGGTGAAGGAACCACCTTCAGTGCTGGCTTTGCAAATGCCATGGAAAACCTTGGTAATCAACTGTTTGATCAGGCAGATGGGGAAGGGTTTTATCCTGCACTGCCATCCACAAAATCTCAGAGCTAACTGTGGGCTGAAGACAAGGATAAGTTGTTCTACAGGCTCTGGAAGATCTGATAACTGCGTATCAAAAAATGACTAAATGACTTGAAAGCAGACAAATGAGGACATTCAGGTGCTGTAGGTGAATAGGCTTCTGAGAGATCAGTGTTCTGGGAGTGTTTGTGGGGTCTTAGGTTGCTCTGACAGCACTGGCCCTTTCAGAAGGGATTTGCTAGTGTCAGACTGATATTTTAGATTAATGAGCCTTGAGGAGGGAGGATGAAGGAGTTTCTTAATGGGGGAGAAAGTATACTGAAAAGAAGAAGGCAGTTAAGGAGGCTTGTCTTTCTTGTAGTTATTCTGTATTTAGGTGGACTGTGTGTTCTAGTGTCTGCAAACAGCCTGTGAGTATAGATGCTCCAGGAGAAGGTGGTATTTCAAGATAAAATACTCTTGATATTCCAAGCTGACGTGAGCTCATGTGTGTATATATAGCAAAAGATAGCTTTGGCTGTGTCAATGCCACTGGCTGGATGATGTGGCATCATCCAGCATTGCCCTAGAACATGTTCAGGCCATGGAGGTGTGATGCGTGGGTATACAGCAAATGTGTATTTAGAGCTTGACTTTGTGTTTGGGTTTAGAAAAACTGAGTTTTCCATTTTGGTTTGCCTAGGGTTTGGGATTGCAGGGTGGTGTGGGAGTAGCCTGAGCCTTTAGGAAAGGGAATCCAATGAAGTGCCAGAAAGTCACCATAGAAACGTGTTGAGAGTATGACAGAATTGTTTCTGTAGATACTTCCTGAGGCTTTAAAGGTTGGTACTTTTTAGAAGTAGTGGAATGCAACCAATTAATTGAAAAGCGGAGATTTGGAGTAACAGACTGTCAGATGCCTGAGTATGTGGAGGTACAGGGATGCTTTTGGATCAAGTCCTCTGCTGTAGTGGACAAGCATATCACATACTCCCCTTAATTTTAGCAAGATGTATTCTGAAAGCAGTTGCTTCCAGGCTCCTAGCACTGATGCTCCCTCAGAATCATGGAGCACTGATGACTGGAGACTTTTTTCTCATTCCCACCCCAAAGGTACCCATGATTACTTGGGGCTGTGTACATAGCTTTTCTGCTTCCCTGGTGCTTTCCCCTGATATACTTAGGAATCAATTATTTTGCTACCTTCATCTTGCAAAATTGAATTTCAGTTTTCTTTGTCTCTTAGATTATAATTCTCAGCACTTCTTTCAATGTAAATTTCTCAGTCATGGGTGAGTGAACTGTGCAGTTCTGTGGACCCTTCCTCCCATCAGCTTGTCATGTCTTACAGATTCATGAAGTCTTGTAGTGGACATGACCAGGGGCCAAGGATAAATTAGACTTTGGCAAAAGCTTCAAGGTGGTTAGTATTTGAGTTTCTTGTAAAATGATCATTGTCCTCTACAAGAGGTCAGAACTGTAAATAGTTTACATTTCCAATGCTGTGAGGGAATATTAATTAATTAACTGTTACATCTGCTTAAAACTCACATGCCAATCCTTGCTTGCACAACTAATAACCTCTTGCTTACTGGCAGTTTCTCTAGTTAAATGATATTTTGCATCTGTCTGTCTTCATCTTGTTTCAGAAGAGTAGGGAACTAAAAGTAAGAGCCCTTGGGTATCATTTGCATATGACAACTGCTTTGTGTGTGCTGTTGGCACTGCTGTGCATGGTTGGCTCACCAGGACTTCTGGAAGCTCTGGGAGATGCTTGGAGCACACATGAGGAGCCCAAAGCTTCCAGAATTCTTTGCTGTGTTGCAGTCTGGAGCAATGGGCCTTCCTCAGGCTCTGCTTTTGCCTATAGCGTGTAGTAGAAATGGGGTAGTATTGCAGTAACCATTGGTTGGCCTTTCTGTTAGATAATCTGTGGAGACAAAGAAGCTTTGTACCCAATTCAGAAGCCACATTTGGTCAGTGTTGCTTTTCTACATTTCTGACTGTGTGTATTTTTAACAGCACACTTCCAAAGTTCTTGGCAGTCATGAGTCTTCCGGTTTATTCTTTTGATTCAGAATTCTTAAGCATTCAGAAAAACCTTTATAGGAACCATAGACTAGAAAGAATTATCTTTATGGGAACTTGTGAGTGAGTATTACTTGGACCAGTCCTAACAGAGGGTAATCCAATTTGTTCTTAAAAATGTTAACATTCCTTGCTTTTAGATAAACTGTAGTTCTCCGTTTCCATGTGCTTGCAGTTCTTTCTGGTGCTGCAGTACTTGGTGTTCTAAAAGTGTGTTCTGTATTCCTTTTGAACAGGCTGTGTGTGTAAGAAATGTGCAAGCATGCTGTCATAACAAATGAAGGACCCAAACTAGACTGAAGGTTCATGGTGTTTGGTTTTTGGCATGTCTGCTGTTTCTCATCTCACAGAGCTTTACAGAGAAATAAGGAAGACTAAGAGCTGATGGGAGAAAGGGCATATTAGTTTCTTAACTCCTGCAAGGAGTAGAAGAATCACCATACAGAAATGGTGGCTGGTGTCAAATTAGGAAACTGAATCAATTTGTCATTAATTTCCATCCATATCCCATAGAGGATGGTCTTAATGTTGCTATGACTCAGAACTAGTCCTCAGCAGGGCAATTGGCTGAGGAAACTGGGAACATCTGACTGGACAGTTTTCCAGAGTGAAATCAGTCAGGATTTTGCCTCTTACTTCAGTGGCATTGGGATTTTAGCTGCTTTTTTTTTTTTAATGTGGTCAGAGTAGGATCCTATGGGGCCTTTGGTTGAGGTGTTAATAGCTCATCTCAGTGTCCCCATCTTTCATGGAGCTGGTAATTCTCTGGGAATTTTTATTATTTCACAATAGAATATTTAATACACCATTTTCATAAAATTCTTCTCCAATAAGCTACTTCTTGTCTTGGACAGTCACTCTAAATTATCCACTGGACATGCAGTTCTTTTCAAAATTGATGAATTGACCCAGTTATGCAATTCATTCCTCATTCATTTTTTTAGTATCTTGGATAGCAATTTATTTCCTATCTCATTATATGTCAAAATGATCTGTCCTATATTTTTCTAGATATTTAGCTCCTGTGGGGTAATGGGAATTTGTAGAGGTTTGACTTTCAGTACCAAATGGGCATGTTCTAATCTTTCTTTAAGTTCTCACGGGAGCTGTTTGGTAATGGCTTTTGTATTGCCCAGGGACTGGCACTACATGATGCTGCATTGTTAGAAATGTGAAACAATCTTCATCAAATGCCTTGGTTTTGAGCAATCTCTGAATAGCATTCTTAAAGTTGCTCACATTGTTTTTTTCTTTCCTTCCCCATTCCCAACTATTGCTGAATTAATGAATTAATATAACAAAATAATTTTTTTGGTCTTAAAAAAATGACACATTGAGAGTTTGCAGCTGTAATATATTCTCTTATTGCTAATACTCACTGTAGATCGTTTTTCCTCACCAGTGTTTTTCCAAACTGGAAGTAGGTGGGCTTCTTTGTGCACTGTTAATTGAGTCAGATGAAGGAAATGGCAGTGGGCTCCCACTCTGCATGCCATCCTTGTAGTGTATTTTGAAACAGCATGCATGGTTCTAATACAAATTTTGCCTATGCTGTTATTTTAGTGCTATTTTTTAATATAACATTTACAAAAACATTGGTGATCAAAGAACTTGTTACCATTTGTGCTAATTTCAGGAGATGATCACAGGACTATGTAATTAAGCATTGATTAAACAAGGAGCTGAATGGAGAGAGGCTACTTATGAGATGGGAGTGTAGGACATTTTCACTGCTAGACAAGGAGCACTTAACAGGATGTTAATGAATCAAGACAGCTGGAGAACTCATAAAGGGCAAATCAGATATGATTGCTTCTGCTACAAGGCAATAGGTAGGTCACTGGGCATTGTAAGATACTTAGGATGGTATCCTGTTGTACTATGGGGAAAGAAGGAGATTTGTGTAATGGAAATCCTGTTTCACAGCTCTAATAAGCTTGTTAATAACAATTCAATGTGTCATGGCATTTAGTAAGGATTTCAGATTTTGTCATGTAGAATGAGGAGAGATTCAAGTGGAAAAGGGAGAAAGACTTTGCAACGAACACTTTTTTTTTTTTGGTGCAGCAGCGTAGGCTTGCAGGGACTGCAATTTAAAGTCCAGCTGCACAGAGCAAAGAAAGGGTGGTTCCACTTGTGTTTTCCCTGTGCCACCTGACTGTTTGCCTGCCTTTAAAATGGGCTACATCAGTAGAGAATGTGGTGGAGGGAATTAGGCTGGGCCAGTTTGCTTTTATCAGTACAACAGGCCATTGCTGCATGAAATGGCATGTTCTGAAGGCTTTCTGAGCTCTCATGGGAAACCCTCCATGCAAATAACTCTCAAAAGCTTGTGTTCTTCCTTCCCTGTTTTGCAAACAGGATGCTGTGGGTGAGAATTGATAGGTGCAGGCTGTGTGTCTCACCTTGGCATTCACCCACCTCATGAGCTAAGCAGGTTGGTGCTAACACCTGGAAAAAGGGCAGAAAATTAAGGTGTTGAAATCTAGGAATGAGCTCAGTGAGTTCTGTATCCTCTTGCAGTGGAATTGATGCTATGCAATGGTGTACCTCATTCTCACACAGTGGGTCTGGATACCTGGGTGGGTTACCATTTGGGTGAATCTACCCTGGATTTAGTGGTCTGGAATCCTTTGAAGAACTGTAGTTTGTCACCCAAATGAGCAGATCACTTAGATCATGCCATTTGCCATCTAATCCTCTTCAGGCTTGACTGCCCTAGTAGTTCCTTGGAGGGGCCATTAAACTTTGCTACTCTGGCTTTCTCCTCAGACACAAAATCCCAATGTCAGAGCAATACCCAAAGTCTGTTTTCTATAATTTCCATCAGAACCTGTCCATGAGGATTGGTCATTCTAGTGGAAGTTTCTTCCAGAACTTACCATTTATATATTCTACACCAGTGTGAAAGTCTTACGTCATTACTGTTTGGCATCTTTATGAATCTGCACAAGACCTAACTGCAGAAGTTGCTTTGATTTTGCCTTTTCACACATAAAAGCCAATTTTTGATTCATGTGCATAACCACAATTCTGTCCATTTAACAGTTCTATGGTGGTTACAGTTCTTTACTTGTTGGTCTGTCTGGGATATGATGCAACATCTGTGAAACATGCTTCCCCTAGTACCTGGAGAGCAGCCTGAAGCAAAACCCTGTGTATCTGAACAGCTCCACAGCTTGAAAAGAGGGGAGGCAATTCAAATTTCTTGATCTAAACTTTGTAGTTGATTCTTTTCTCAATGGTTAACCCAGCTCTTTGAATCCCAGCACCAATTTTGTGTCTGAAACCCCTTTCTAGACTTGCCTACAGAGAGCAAGGGCTGTGTTTTTTGTTAGAACCTGACTTCAGACATATACCACAGAGTATCTTTGTTCTTCCAGATGTTGTTCTTATTTGTAGACAGTATAATGGATTGATACAGTGAGCACACAGAAGCTTATTCCAGATTGCTTGTGCAGAGTAGTGCTGAGTTTTGTGCCTTGGATTCAGTTAAAGGAGGAAGTCTCAGAGCTGTGGAGGTAGTGTAGTTTTTGGTCCATTGCCAGTTCCAAGAGGGTCTTTTCAGTAGGACAAGTCGTGCTCATAACAGACATTGGCTGTCAGCTTCACTTTTTTCCCTTCTTTCTTTCTTTTTCTCTCCTTCTTGAAGGAGGATGATGAGACTAATTTGGCCTGTTCCCTAATTGCAGTAGAAGAATGAGTGGAGGTATACATTAAATCATGAACAATCACGAATCTGCTAGATAAAAGTTTAATTTCTGCCTACTTACCTCAATTTTAAGTCCCAGAGGACCAACTTCCTATTATCACTGAACCTCATTATAGTTTTATCTCTGGTCTTATAATAAAATCAAAAACAGTAAGTAACTAGAGCTGTCCTAGGCTATTTATGATCGATTCAGGTAACCACTAATTGCATTTTGCCTCCCAAATGCTGTGGAAGTTGAAGGTCTTTGGCTGTATGTGGTGGTCAGATATCTTCTGAGATACTGCATGAAGGAAAGTTAATAGCAACCAGGGTTATTTAATATCCTAAATAAGGATACAGAGGAGGAAGTGGAAAGCAATCTGGCAATGTCTGCTGTAGCTGCTGGCATGGTTTTGTTACAAATTAACCGTATCAGAGTGAATTAGAGAGGGGAAAACAGTTGCAAATGTTCATATGATTTGGAATGTGAACTTAAGATTTCCTTGTATATGTGACTGTTTTCATGTTTTCTATGGAACTAGTTTGTATGGTTCCAACTATTCACTTAAGTCCTGTATTATTATTTTCAGTTTCCTGAGTGCATGATTTATGTGACTAAGAATATTAAAGCCAAATGTGCAGATTGAAATTCACTGCATATAGATTAAATTGGCTGTATGCATTACTTAAGTAAATTACATATGTTAAAAAATAAACAGCAAACTATGACTATAATAGTTACAAATTGCAATTCCAATGACCTATAAACTAAGAATTATTTGCCGACAAAATGTTTGAATAATATTGGATAATGAATACATTAGAGAATTTCATTGTGTTCATTGCAGTTAATGAATAAGGAAAATAATACGCATCAACTCTTATGTAAGTATTTGTTCAGTGGAAAATCAAATTCACAACAGATTATTTAGAAAGTCCAGCTAAACATAAAGGTTGCAGAAATGGGTAAGTTGTGATGAAATTGGTATGGGGCAGTTCCAGAAGCAGGCTCATTGTCCCACATGCCAGGCTGTTGGATAATCTTGAGAAAGCCCTTTCTAAGGGGCTTGGTTTCATTTTTTTTTCTGAAAGTCGATCTCTGTTGAGATGTTTCAAGGTCAGAATCTGCAGTTAAAGTGAAGTATTGGAATGCCTGGGCAAATGGATAGGTCTAGCATCATAAAGCTCTTCCTTCATTGTTTTCTCTAGTCCCGTTGAAAACAAAGTAGTACCCTAAAACCTGTGGACTGTTGAGCTTTTAGTCTGATGGAAAAATTATACAACAGACAAAACCAAAACAACAACCTAGCACAGAACATCCCCTCCCCAATCCAACCCAAGCTATTTTTTTTTTTTTTCAAATATCAGCTTCTAAATTCCAGCAATCCATCAATTTACAAAACCTTTTCTAGCCCTCTCCTAGAGGAACCCATTGTATTTTATAAACCTTGCTAACAGTTAATGTATGTAACAATAACACTAATGAAAGGTGTAGAGTTTTATTTTAATGTATAGACAAAGCAGCTCTATAGGAAATTGTTTAAATGTAGGGCTGTCACTTACGTGCTCAGAATAACTAACTACAGATTGTATGGGGAACTTGAAAGGTCACTCCAGTGATGATTGTATGAAGGAAAAATGGCATGTTAGTGAGGAATGGGCAAGTAAGGATCTTAAATCTTGGATGATAAATTATTTCGTCTTAGCCTGGTAGAGATATCTCTGTGCATTACTGAAGATATGGTGATCCTCATCACCTTCCATCAGTCCTCATTCATTTCTGTGAAAATGCATAAGGCAAGGTTAGTTCTAGTTGGTTGAGGGGTGGTGCCTTCAGCATTTTTTCCTACTTAGTGTACATTTATCTTTAAACTATTTATTCACAATGGGGAGGCAGACAAGTATGTTAGCGTTGTTAGCTGTGTGCTGGTTTAGGGTTTTTTTGTTACTTATTGCTTTCTAATGACATGCGAACTGCTTTATTAACATTTAAAAAATCCCTTCTCTGTGTAGCTTGTTATGTTCTCCCACTTGGGGAAAAAACCCCAACAACTTGAATTGTTGCAGTCCTGGATTTTAGGTAGTGCTGCAGGGTTCCCTATAGCAGCCTGGGTTTGGAGTTATGTTTCCCCAGTGTTTTCTGCCCTCTTAAGGTCCTGTGTTCCAGCCCTGCCACAGCCTCTAGAAATAAATGGCATTGTGGCAGGTCTAAAACCCAGTTTGGTTGTTGGAATAATGCTGGACTTAAAGAAGATGTGTGCATATGGAGAGCACTAGCTGAAAAATGTAGTGCAGTACATTATTGGTTGCGTTTTTATTTTCCACTTATTTCCATTATTTCACTCAAGTAACATCCTTGTGGGGTGAGTGGGCTGAGTGCTCGTTTTTAAAGTTTTCTTTAGAACTACCTCTTTGCTGACTCTGCAAATTGGGCATTTTTAAATGCTATTGCAGTTCTCTTATAGTGAGGTGAATTGTATTTATATCCTGTGAAGTACCACATGCCTGGCTCTATTTGTTATCTTTCCCCTTCATGAAAGTGCATTTGAATAACAGAATCTGCAAATACAGCTTAGGAAGAAGAGAACAATCTATGAATATGAACAATTCTGAAAAAGCCCTTGTAAAAAGTAAATAGGCAATACTATTCTTACTGTAAAGAAACCAGGGGCCTGATATTATCTGCTGTTGAGCACCCTGTACATCAGTAGCAGGCAGCTCCTCTGGATTTCAAGTCATAAACTGACTTGCCAGTCAGCAGCTGCTCTGTGATGGGGCTGCCAAAGGACCTTATTCCCCCTATTATATTCAAACTCTACTACCCTGGCAGTAATGGCAGGTTGTGAAGATTAAACAGGCTCAGCATTTGAAACTGAAAAGAATGTTATTTGTTTCATTTAATTAATGATTATAATGTATAAAATGTACAGCGTAAAACACACAAAGTGAAAACAAATGACCATCGGTGGTAATTTAGCATCTCTTCTGTGATCAAAAAAATGAAAGAGGCAGCTTTATCTTGAAAAACTACCCTTGAGGTAAAAGGTAAACCTCCAAATCAGGCTGCCAGATAGGAAAGTGTAATCCTTCATGTTTGTGTCCTACCCAGGGTTCTTTCTCTAACATGGAGCTGCTTTTACTGTTTTCAAGAAAAAACTATTGATTTTGATGAAACTTTTTGTATTAGGATGTAAATAAGATGCTTAGGCTGAGAAGTACTACCTGATTGCAAAGGTGGTCTTTGTCAGAGCCTGCTGGACCCAATGGAGAAGCCTCTCTGGTGTTTTTCTTTTGCTTAGGCCATATTCTGGTAAGTGTTCAAAATATGGGTGCATCTGAGCTAACAGAGGACAATAGATGCATGCTTGGGGTGACTCCCATTCCAGGTAGTTGTAGCACTGATAGGAATCCAGAAGGTGCTCATTAGAGAGAAAGCTACTGCTGTGTTATTTCTGATCATAAAACAGGTGATGGGATCCATACTGGCAGAAAAAGATCTAGCTTTTGCTTGTGCTTGTCCTGCTAATTTTATAGCAAATCTTTTGTTTTATGTGGCAGAGCTTCAGGTATTGCAGATTTTAAAACGATCTCCAGCCAGATACTGGATTGCTCACCTCCAGAAAGTAAAATAAATTCTGAACTCTACAAGGAGTGGGTGACTTGGGGGTAAAATATCAAGACCAAATCTCATTGATGGCAAAGTTGCAAGGAACTGTCCTGAGGATAAGCTACTAAGTCCTACCTAGATGAGTCAGGTCACCTCCTTGTGTGGTCAGTCACTGCCAGCCAGCTTTAGGATTTCAGTGGCTACCCAATATGGAACCCATTGGAATGAGCCTTTTTGCTACAGGCAGTAGGCTGCCTCTTGAGTTTTTGTATGTTCTGGAGATGTTACAATCTTTTAAGCCCTGTCTCAGATTCAAGGGAAAGGATAAAGGAAATTTGCGTATGATAGGTTCTGTAAAATACTTATTTCTGCAGCCAGTCAGCTTATCTAAGTTGCTTGAGACTGTTAAGGCTTCACATGGTTGGAAAGAGCAGGTAGTTAAATCTCTGCAAGAACAAAACCCAACTTGACGTGGAAGTTACAGAATTCATTGCTCTGTCCAAAAGTGGCACAGTAGTAGCGGAAAATTGCTTTGTGTGCTGATGCTTTCTAAGCACATCTGCTCTGCAAGTGTCCCTCTGTGATGACAGATTTGAAAAAAAAGTTTTGCCTTTGGAGGATTTTGTTAGCGGGTGGAATACGTTGAGATCTGGCCCCCTGTGAACAAGTGTAGTGGTGCTGGCACCTTGACTGGGCTGTCGCATCCATTAGGAAGTGTGTCAGCAGAATGGTACAGAAGTCTCTTGGAACTTTAGCTTCAGAAAAACATTAATGTTAATGTCAGCAGGACCAAATCTGCCCACCTATTAACTTGCCTGAACTCAGAGAAGCTCGTGCTGGAGCTGAATTTAGCTTGAAGTCCATGTGCATGTAGTTATCTCCAGGGGCAAAATGGCCCTTGCTGGGTTCTCCACATCCTTCTGTCTTGCAGTACTTGTAATATGTGCCCAAGGGATGTGTGTCTTTCAGACTAGGGCAACTTAGCATTCCTTTTCTTCCTCCTTTGAGTATGTTTTCTGAAACTGGTTGCTGGTTTGCACAGAGACCAACATCTGTTGTGCTTGGTTCTTCATACGGTTATTTCTGTATCTTCCTCCCTTTGTCAGCTCTCATGGATTTTCTTTTGTATTTGTTCATCACTGGCAAGATCTTGTGTTTCTTTAGTTTTAAAAAATACATATGGGTTTCAAGTAAGTGGAATAAATTAAAAGCAAATGGACTGAAATGCTTCTCATAAAATACATTATGTATTACATAATGAAGTATTACAAACTTCATTTTCCTCAGCAAAATTAACTGTATTTCTTGACCTAAAGAGCTGGCTGTAATGTTTTAAGCTCCTACTCATAATAGATGCTTCTACCTGCTTTGCTCACACTGTATTCATCACAATTATTTTGCATTTTTTAGGAAGGCTGATAAAATACTGCTTTGAGGACATTCTTAACCTTATAAGAGAGATCCTTTTGTTTTCTCTTCCACTGTGGAGGGGCACCTCCTGTGCCTTTCTTGGGTTGTGCTGTTTTTTTACAGGTTTGCTAGACTGAGGTGTGAAAACAAAAGCAGCTCTGGGCAAAGCAGAAGGGTGCTCAGACAGGGGCAGCCCCAGCAGCTGCTGCTCTGCTGCCTCCTCGTTGGTGCCAGAGCCCTGGAGAGCCAGACTGGGGTCTGAGGAATGGGACAAGGCATATATGTGATGGAGGAGATGGCTTGGTCCCAGCACCAGCTGTTGTTGACTGTATCTCTGCTATCCCATTCCTGGTAGCAGGGGCAGCAAGTCTGACTACTCATGTGCCTCACACCAGCTGGAGCAACCCAGGCTTGAACCATGGGCAGCAAAATTTAATTTTGCCTGCACGACTGGAGACCTTGAGCAGGGGCAATGAGGCAGCTGCTGCTGTTCCTGGTGCGGGGTGGAGAAGGAGGTGCTCTGCAAGTGCTGCTACATTGCTAGATCTTGTGAAGCACAACCACACTGAAATGGGACTTCGTTAGAATCTGTGCAAGACTGCAATCCCCTTTGTCCTTGCTTTCTCACAGAAGTGTTCTGTTCCTTCCTTTTAATTGTCTAGACACTTTCATGAGAGGACTGGGCTGAATACCTGGTGCCCAAATGGAAAAGAAAGTGCTGTCAGCCACTGAAGCATGTGAGAAAGCTATTTCTCTCCTCTGGCTCCACTTCAATGTGATTGCTCTGGGTGCCTCTCCTCTGGGAAAGTGCACATTCAGGCCCTGACTCTGAGAAGTCCTTGAATGGGTTTATGGTCTGCGGGGATGGGGCGTAGCTCAGGAAGAGACAACTTTCCTTTTCCTCTTCTGTATTTCTGAGAACAAAACATGTTTTTCCTGTGCTCAGCTGCAGTGTTCGATGAACTCTGGTTGAAATGCCAGCTGTATTCACTTGTGTTTTCCCTCCTGTACGATCTCTTCAAGGAAACTTTTTTCAACTGCTGATTGCACAAAGACAACAGACAGAAACTGATGTGCTGCTGGTGCTGCTGCCTTATGCCGATGGGTATTTTGGTGCTGCAGCCTGTTGAGCGTATGTGATAATTGGTTTCCTTTTTGGTCTTTGAGGACAGAAGATGCAATTAGCATGTCCAGCGTATTTTCTTTTATACATTCTCAAAATTGCAGTTCTTTTAGAAACACTGAGGAGTCATTAAGTTGGGACTTGGTTCTTATATCGTAAAATACCTTTGCTTTCTGAGCATCAGAAGAAGTTGCTTGCCCTAGCTGGTGCTCTGTTGGTATATTTGAATTCAGTTGTGGTGTCACAAGTGCAAGTACAAAATCCTATTGAAGTACACAAAAAACATTGAAAGTACCTCTGCAAAGCTCTTGAGACTTGGAGCTTATACCAAAGGACAAGTGTCAGCCATCAATTTGTCTTTCAGGCAAGGCTTGAGGAGCTTGTAGGTGAATGATGGGGGATATTTACATGTTAAACTTAGGTAGGATTTCATAGCGTACTGAAAATGACTTGCTTTGTGCTTTAAAGTTTACCAACATCTGATTTCTAGCACCTTGCCACTTGCAAAAGCCAATACAACCAGTTCACACTGCAATCTGGCTACCTGGATGAAGGTTACATCTGAGGAGAAAAGAACAAAATGTGAGGGTCATTCGCTTTCAGGTTTGCATTTGTCTGTGTATACCTGTCTACATGAATATACTGAGACAGTTTCCCCTACTAGAGACAACTGGAGGCTTTCCTGGTATGCTGGGGAGCAGCTGGGCAGTGGTAAGATAAAAAGGCCTTTCCCCACATATCCCGTATCAATGGTCTTGTCTACTGGCTCATGCAGATGTATGATTATTCCTTGCTGGGACAGAAAAAAAAAGCATTTCTTTTTATTCCTATGAGAAATGGTAACACACTGAAATGTCAAGATTTTGTAGGCTAAGAAATATGTCTGCTGATGAGAACTTACTTGGGTTATTCCAATCTTGGAATAAATTTTCAGAAAAGGAGAAGATAGAGCAGGAAAACAACATGATTCCTCGGACTTTGCTCCTCTGTGATTGCTGCTGAGGGAATATGTGACCAGCTGCCAACTTCTGCAAGAAAAGAGAAATATCTTCATTTGGCTGTGTGGGATTCCCTTGCAAAAAGGCGACTTAAGTGGTTAAATAATTTTTTTTGGCAAAATTTATCTTGTGTAAACAATCCAAATAAAAATCTGGCTTTGATTTTGAATCAGTTAACAGTTAACTGATTCATATTTCTATTTCACAGTTTTCCTACTTTTGTAAAAAAAAAGGGGGGGGGGGTAGACTTGACCAAGACTTGACCACAGTGTTCTGATTTTGAACAGAGTGGACACCCCCAAACCTTACTGTCTGAAAATGACACTGTTTACCAACAACTACTTCAGATTTACAACAGTCATTGTCTGAATTACAGACTGTTGTCTGAGATAACTATATGGAAACTGTCTGAGAGATAACTATATGGAAACTGTCAAATGCTGACATTTAATGGCAACCATAGGAGCTGGAGATCTGTTGTTTTGGAAAGGGTTCTAAAAATACTTTATAAAAAGTAGGTTTAAGATCTGTTACTGCTATATGTTTTTAAAATCTTCCCTGTCACTAAATTTCATCTTTCATTAGAAACTAAATATCCTACAATAAAATAAGAGAAGTAAAAATCTACAGTAGGAACAAGATATAGCATTTGTGTTCATTTCGCTGTACTAGCAAAGCAAATTTGGAAAAAAACCCTGTTAGGATTTCTACTCCTTTCTGTAGAGCTCTAAGCCTGGCATACAGCCATTAATTTAGCAATTTTGAAAGGATTTTTATCTAATAAAAAGAGAGGTGAGTAAGAGCCTGCACTTTATTGCAGACACAAAGATTCAGTTTTGTCAATGATATCTCAGGCCCATGTGATGCAGCTTTGCTCAGTGGGGAGCAGAAGATGTGCAGAGCTCTGCCCACTGAGCATCACAGTGAGTCCATCATGCTGGGGCATGAGTCTGGCAGTGTTGGTTGGAAGCTTTATGTGCACAACCTGTGGGTAGGCTAACGAGAGCCAGTGCTTGGAGTATCAAATGTGTTATTGAGAAGGATGGGAAGGAACTGGGGGATGAAGGGGAGGGAAGCCTTTGCCTGCTGCTTAGCAATGTTTGACAGACAGCAATCAGTCACAGCTGGAGGTGGTTCATTTCTAGGTGCCCATGAGGGCTAAGGTCTGCCAGCACTTAGCTAAACTGGGACTAAGTGGGCTCAGGGGACTGTGGGTTGCCTCCAAGGGATGCCAGAGTTACCAGGAAGGCTTTGCATTGCACGGGTCTCAGTGAGCGGATCCAGACTGAATCCAGGGGAAGTGATGAAGTTGGTCCCAGGAGGAGGATGATGGTGATGCTCTGTACAAGCTGCCTACTTGGATACCATCTCTGCTTGTTGCTTCTATTTTCAGTTAGTTTGATTATGAAACAGGGTTTTAAGCATGGCAGGCACTGAGCATCAAACTGGATTATGGGGGGGTATGTGGTGGTAGAAGAAGTCTGGAATTGCCTTAGGCCAAGACTGGAGAGGATGGATCCCAGTAGGTGTCAGAGCCAAGGTGTGTGTCAGAGAGCAGAAAGTATTTGGTCTGAGTTGGTGGCTGAGAGAATCTGTCCTGGGAGATGCTGAGATGGTCAGGAGGGAGAAAACTGGAAGGTGGGTGAGGATTTAATCCGATTTCCTCTACTTAGCAAGAGGAAGAGATTTTGTAAGCTAGGGTAAATTGTGTTAGAAGAGGGGCTGGGGCTGCTGTTGTGCCCTGGATTTCATGACTGATCTCAGTTTAGCATAGGTCAGATGCAGGGGAAGAGTTCAAGGTTCAGCACATGTGTTTTTCACCGGCGACAAAGAGCATACATGTCTGTGCTGGGCCATTTTTAAGAGGGGATGATGTTTGCCTTGTGTATTTCCTAGCCATCTGGGGCCAATGGCATTGTCTGATAATGGAGTGTGCAGTGTGCATGCAGGTGCTTGGTGTTTGGCCATGTTCAAGTGTTAGTGCTTTTGAATACCCCTTATTGTCTTGAACAATCCCTTCTTGTCATCCCTTGGTGAAACATAGGTCACTCACATAAGAGGTTTGGGATCTACCATTTTGTAACATCAGTGTTACCATTCGGAACTGTGTTTCCCTTCCTTGCAAAGTGGCTGTGGTGGTATCTTCTTCCCATATCTCAACTACAAAAAGTGGATTGACCTTCAGTTTAGTTGGTAGAGGGTCAGAGTTGAGACTGAAGAGCTGGAGAGGGAAAGGTGGTTTGGGGAAACCAGCTTCAGGATGAAAAGAAGTCTAGTGACTGTCTGCTTGTGCCAATCTAGCAAATATTCAAGTTGTATAAAATAGGCTAAGGGTGAGATGTAGATTAAGGCATCTTTGAATTTCCCTTCAAGATTTGTCAGGTCTTAGAATGATGGGATTAGCATACCAGTTCTTTCCTAATATAAAAGAATTGGGACTATTTAGCTTTCATCAAGATGATGGCAATGATTAGAATTTTTTTTTCCCCACACTTTTTTGTGCTTTAAAAAAAAAAATCTAGCCGTGTGGGCTGGAATAGTTCTGAAATGCAGCCAACTGGCAGGCAGTAAACTAACTGAAAGCAATAATTTTATAAAGCTAAAATAACAAATGCTGGGAAAAGCAGTGTTTTGCATGCAGATCTTGAGAGCTGTGGAGTGTGTGCGCACGCATGTGCTCATGCTGGTGGTGGGAGAGGTATTTGTCAGAGTGCACCTGCCTGTCTTCTAAATCAGCTAACCGAGGGTTTGGTTTCCAGTGAGATCTGTCTGTCCACCCGGCAGGCCTCACGCTTGCCAACTCCTGCCTCCACGAATGCTGTCGAGCCACTGCCACAGCTGGCTGTGCTGTGCTGTTGCTGACACCGGGGCAGTCGCTGGGCTTTGTGGCTTTTCCAGCCAGAATCAAGGCATGTAAGCAGTGCTGTCCTGTCACCAGAGGTTGGCCCAAGCAGTTGACTGCATGCGTCACCTTCTGCCCCTGCACCAGCATTGTGCAGATGGTCAGTCTGCTGGTGAGTGCCCTGACTGAACCCTTCTGCCTTGGCTCATCCCTTCCTCTCTGGGGAGACCATTGGCATTTCCCCCTTCCACTTCAAACATTGTTTGAAAACATCTTACCCTCTTTATGCTTTAGATGCATCTGAAGATTCTGCCACCTACATATATTCCATAAATGTTCTTGTTCTGACAAGGATATGACCTTTTCAGATGCAGATCATTCTTGCCTTTATTGCAAAGCATCTTTTTCATTCTTTTCTCCAAACTTTCTGAAGTTTTCTATTTGTGCTAATGACTTGACATCCAAACAGGTCAATACCTTGCTGATTTGTTCTGATATGTGTATTCAGCGGGAACCATCTTTCCCTAGAAAAGAGGTGGGGGGGAGGAAATCCTCCTCCTCTTCAGGGGAGTCTTGGCAGGCGTAATCACGGGATTTGTGATTCATGTCCAATATATGTGAGAAGAGCTGACATCGTAGGGCAAGTCTCAGATATTAAGGGGCTGAGTAAAACCTGCTTTTGATGTTTGTGGATTTATTTCTGCTAGATCAAAAGTGAAGTTGTTAATTCAGTTGATCAGACCTTCTCTTTCCTTTTTGCACTACAGTTACAGGGTTAAATGCTGTCTTGATAAGCTCAAATCTCCTTTTCCTTCTGCAAGGCACCAAAAATTTAGACCTGTAACATTAGTCTATTTTAATGAGACTGCAGCTAATGCTGAATAGGATGGGACTGCTAAAGGAGCTATAAAAATTGAGGTAGTAATTACATGCAATCACATCATATTTAATGATGAAACCTGGCTGTAGGTTTTTGTATGTGGAGGATTTTCAGGTCTGGACTCCTGGTGCTCTGAAACTTTAGCCTCTTCATGTATTGGCACGTTCCATTTTCTGTTGGGTTTCTCCTGTTGATTTTCTCAGCGTGTCTGTGCTGGGTGTCCTTTGCCTGAACTTTGAAGGAGCTGCAGGACTGGGTCTGGTTCTGTGTTGTCATGCTTTGTGCTGGAATTAGTATCTTCATTTTGTTTTTCTAACTCGTCTGAGCTTGGAAATTGTCAGAACCATTGTCAGACAACCAAGGGAAGGGTTCTGGAGTCCATCCGCACTGCTGAAATTCAAATATCCATGGGGTTCATTTCTTAGCAAGGTAAAACTTGCCTGAAAGTAACAGGAGTCTTGCCTGCATTTAAGATAGCAAGATGACCCTAAAACATCTGGGGTTTTCCACTGCAGCGGTAGCACAAGGTTGTAGAGGAGGGGAAACCTTTGGACGTTGTGGAAATACACAGCAGCTGCTCAAATGCAGGGGTGTGTTATTTTTTGGGGGGCTTCAGCTTTGGTAGAAGGCCATCTCATCTTTGGCAGAGGAAACAGAGTGAGGGCTCTTGTCAAGGCGCAGGAGTGGTGACTCCAGAGAGCAGGGGCACTGTGTTGTAGTGGAAAATATCAGCATTAAGAGGGCTAAAGATGAGATGTTCAGAACAGTCTTGGAGGCTTTTCTAGAGAGAAAAGGTGTAAAGCCCCAAAGCCTGCTCCTGAGAGGTTTTTGCCAACTCTGTGAAGCAAAAGAAAAACCTTGAAAAATTGAGGATTCCATCAGTTCTTGCACCTTGTCCAGCAGGAGCAGCAGCATGTGGCAATTCATGGATGCAAAAACCCTTGGTGCTGTGATTGCGTGGTCTCTGCTGGTGTGCCAGCAGCACGAGCCCTTCCCTGCATAGACCAGTGCAACTGCTGAGGCAATGGGCTCGTGTGTCTGAGTAGGGCCAGGCATTGGCTGAGTGTTAATTACACAGGAGTATTTTAAAATCCATTGTTTATAACATACTTTTAAAGAAGGAAGAGAGAGCACACCCCAATGCTTATAGAATGTAAAGCTTAAGGTAGTTTGTGGTATGACCAGTTTTTATTTTATTTTTGTTTAATTTTCTTTTTAAACTTTAATGCTGTCAGATGCTGCCTTATCTATACCTAGATGCCTACTGCTCATTGTGCAGGTTATCTGCACTGTGGTAGCTCTGTATCTTCAATGCCAGATACACTTCTCTTGAGTCAGAGTAGATTTACAGATTCTATTATACTTCTATTGAACAGCTCTTAATCTGGGCAGAGGAAAACATGCTGCAAGCAGCACATTTTATCCCTTGCCTTTAGTGTCAGAACCCTTTTTGGCAAAGCTGGACATTGTGTTACAAATAGTGCAACACCACTTCAGTCTCTAACACTAAAAAAAGGCAGAATCCTGTAAATGCTGGAGGCAGTGGTTTCTGTCATTCCTAAGCACACCTGAGTCTGAAAAGTAGCACTGGCACTAATTGAAGGTCTTTGTCCGTGTAACCTGGGTATAGTAGGAAGATCACTTAATGTTGCTTTCTGCTTTTGTGCTGCATTCCTGTATTACAACCTTCGTGTAAAATGAGAGAGTTGTGAGTCTGAATATAGAAACTGTTTTGGCCCCTTATTATTTTGGCAGCTTTATTTTTGACATC
Source organism: Hemiprocne comata (assembly GCA_020745705.1). NCBI lineage: Eukaryota > Metazoa > Chordata > Aves > Apodiformes > Apodidae > Hemiprocne > Hemiprocne comata. The sequence goes on along the minus strand of CM036597.1, from coordinate 9,014,120 downwards.
ACAGTTTCTTTAATAATTGAAGATTATGGGTATGAAGAAATATAACTACTCTGTGCATGAAAAATTACATTTGTTTTGCTTGTATGATTTTGCAAACAGAGTTACTGCATTATTTAGCCTCTTTTGATGGGTATAACACAGGATGCTGCCCTTTACCTGTAAGGAACAGCAATGGCATTGCTCTGTGTATGTGGCACCTTGGTATAATTAGCAGTGTTTCTTTTTTCACTTGTAAGCAGTATAATGTAAATTAGCAGTAAGTAGGTAGGAGCATACCAAATACTCCAGGAATTATATGAATGTGAATAGTCCCTGGTGGGTTTTTATTATTTTTTTCCCCCTCTATTGCTCAGCTTTCTCCCACCAGCTGCTTTGACCTTGTATCTACCTTGAGATTCACACTCCTTACTACCTTTTTTTCAATTGATCCCCGCTGTCAGTGCTTTGAATGCCATTGACTTAACTCCGTGGTTATTCCTATAGCTCAGCAGTTCCACCTTGTTTCAGCTGCTGAAGTCTATCTCTCATCTTTCTCTCCTTTTTGTTCATTAAAGAGAAAGTAAGGAAGAAGGTGAATTGGAATCCATCACTGAGAAGTATACAACGTGATTGGATTCTGTTTGAGGAGGGGGAGGACCGTGGCTCTCCCTTATGTGCCAATGTAGGTCATGAAAATGCATAATCAGCTTACACTTGTATCCACACGCTCCCAGGAAGTAATCCTGCTTAGCATCACTTTATGGGGTTTGGAGTCTTTCTGAACATTCTAATCCCTGGTTATATTTAAATAACACATCATGATCACTTTTTGGCTTAATTCATATAGAAAGGATGGATTATACAGATGTATCAGCGTGGAAATACACATATGCCCAGACAGACACACACAAAATGTGTATATTCAACATGCAGAATAATTTTTCATTTGCAGACTATGGGATAAACCCTGGAAAATACTGGAACAGCTCTGTGCTCTGGGATGGTAATGTGTCTGAGAAAGCAGAGATGCTATGATGCTGCTTTGCCCTGTTATTTTTGTTAAATTTTTTTCTAAAATGAGATCTGCCATGATTATCCCATTTTTGCAAATAAAGCTTAGAGAGCATTTGCTACTTTAACACTGAGGATGAGACAGGTATGGGGTTTTTTTTTCTTCCAGTTAGCTGGGTTGTTAGCCAGAGGGTCTGCCCTGCAGATTTATTATTTGAAAATAGCTGTGAAGAGCTGCTTGGTGAGTCCTGCGCAGAAGGCAACAGAAAATTTTTCAATCTATAGCATCCAGCACCAACCTACTCCTGCCTGGCACATGCAGACACTATTTCTGCGAAGCATTGAACCCCGGGGAATTCTAGAAGTCCTGCAGACATCACTGGCCAGGGCTGTGCTTGGCCCTTTTCTGGGAGAGGAGCTCTGTGTGAAGCTACACCAGACTCAAAAGGAGTGTTGTTTGCTAGAGTTCCTCCCTTGCTTACCATCTTCAGTGGTAGAACTGTGAATACAAATGTTCCTCTTCCAGCTCCTGTGTCTTTTGAGCTACAGTCTGCGTTTCCCCCCAGCTGTGATGTGCTTATAGGACACACCACTCTGTACCTTTGACTAAATACTTGGCTGAGGAGTTTACCCAGAATGTGTTCCAGGCATGGATCTGAAGTGTAGCAATATCTATTCTGAATGAAGCTGTAGTCCTGGCCTGGCTTGCTGCAGTGGTCAGTCACACAGCAGCAGGAGAAAACAGTGTGCACAGGAGGTGCCACTACTGACCACTGCATGGGGCTGGCTTTGCAGGACTGGCTGGCAGTGTGTTATGCACATATACTGCCTGTAGCCCTACATTTATCTTTAATGTAACTCACAGAAAATGTGTGATTTCCATTGCCAGAGAGATGGACTTTGATCTAGTGAAGCACATAAATGGGTAAATAGATCCACCTCTTGGTGGAACAAATGGAAGTCCTTAAACTTCAGCCCTTGCACTTGTGTACCACTGGCCCCGAGGGCAGTGTGCAGTTAGCACTACTGGTTGCTTTTGGAAGAAATGTTAAAAACAGGAACAGTATCCTCAGTAGGAAGCCAGGCCGTGGGTGTGTGCGTTCATGAAGACCAATTTCAGGTGCATGGCACACTTTTGAGATTAGGATCAGGTCCATACAATGGTGTAATTATGAATTTATATTAAAATTCCTTTCCCCTGGCATAAGGACTTGCTATTGCAATAACTCCTGTTCTATTGTTAAGAATAATTGAAATGCTTGAAATAAGAAAATAGTAGCGATATTTAAACTACTTATTATAAAATCAAAGTTCCTTAGATAAAATCACTTAATTAAGCTGCATTCTATTTGCTGAGTATCTAGATCAGTATTCAATAGAAGTAAATAATGCTCCTGTAGTTTCTGATACCAGCTAGCACATTCATTTCTTGAAGCAGTACTACAATAACCAACATTTTTTGAAAGCTATGTTGTGTAGCCAGAAATTGATCTACTGTGCAATTGAAAAAGGATTATTAATTTAAAGCAAACGTTCAGTTACACACAAAGTCTTTGAAAACCTCCAAATACTGTTCTATGAATCAAGGTTTCCCTTGTCTTCTGAAGTTAGTATTTTTTATTGCTTTGGATATTGATACTTGGAAGCTCAGATTATTTATTTGACACAGCCAAGCAAGTCATTACTGTGCATGACACGTAAATCTCCTTTTTTTTTTACTTCCCCCCCCCCCCCCCATAAGACTCTCGTGACTCTTGTCCTGCTTTGCACTGAGAACTATTCTGAGAGGTAACTCATGGCACCACAATAAGCACACTCCAACCTCCTTCATTTTTCATTGCTGCCTGAAGGACATCTGGGAAGAGAGGTGCTGTTAACCTGCAGAATTTTTATCCTGAGAAAGTGTGATGATTCAGTGGGTCCCCTTATTGAACTGTAATTCAGTCATAAATACAAACAAATTATTTTTTAAAGATGTTAAATCTCTGACATGTGTTGACAAAAGAGGAGCTGGTGCTGATCTACCTTGATCCTCCAGGTAGGCTAGCAGATTGTGATCTGCCAGTAAATAGTTGTTCTCTGTCTCAGCCCTGCAGTGTGATGTGCATGGTTTGATTTCTGCACTTGCCCAGAAATTCACTGTAGTGTTTTGAGTTGCTGAAATCTGGAATGTACTTCAGGTTATCAACTGGTATCTTCTACATATGGAGAGAAGAAAAAAAAACCAACCCCCTTTGGCACAAGTTCAAGAGGGATTTGTTAGGATGATAGCAGTGTTCTTTGTGGTATCCCAATAATAATAAAAAAAAATGAGTCTCATTTTGAAAAGAGAGGTTCTGAACACTTAAATGCATTGATTTGCTGTGGAACATGATCTCATAAATCACCAAAGTAATTTTTTATATTTTATATTGTCACTTTTTCTATGCAGAACTTGCTAGTGAATTCCACTACATATGTTGACACTAGCTTTTAAAACTAATAAGTCCAGTTCAAAAACAAACACATTTTTATTAGATGATTATGGTCTTTTAGCAAATAATTATTTAAGAAGGCGTAACAAATGCAACCATTTATTAAAGAGCACTGCTGACAGGAGAAGCACTTAGTATGAGCACTGAACTGCTTATTTTAATACTTGTTGAGCACCTGTCATGAGGTAATGCTTTGTTGGCTTGTAATTTTAATTACTGTGAATTACTATTGAGATTGAATACACGGGGAAAAAGTATTTTACATCAAATGTTCCTCGTCTTACAGTATTTTGAGGCTTTTTTTCCTCTGCAATGGAGTGTTTTTTGGTAGAACTGATATAATTGGTATATTAGAGAGTTTCTACACAAGGTGCTCCTAATTTTTGACTTTTAAAGAAAATGACAAATTTCATGCTGCTGAAATTATCCTCTAGCTAATTAGCAAAAAAGTATAATTCATTGTTAGAATAATTGTTCAGCTGCCTTTCACATAAAATCTTACAATTTGCAGAACAGCAGAGAAGTCTAAAGGATTAAATTCCACTTTGAGTGCAAGAATTGGCAGAGTATAACACTTGCTGAAGGAGAAGCCATGCTTTCTGGTGAAAATGATTTCTGATTTATCTGGCCTTCTATGATTTTTCTGCCATTACTCTGAGACCTGGATCAGAACAGAATCCTGTTATCCAAATGCTGAAAATTTGGGAGAATTTGGACAGTGATAAATATTTTGCAGCTGCCTCACTCTGCTTATGAATGTGCTTCGCTAGAAAATCTGGCTCCCACAATTAAGTGATTTAGAGACCTAATTGCAAGGCAAAGGGGAATTCAAGCTCCTATTTTTGTGCCAACCAAGGTAATATTAGATCTTGAATCCAAATGGTGGAACATATGGAAATTATGGATCCAGACTTGGGCTTACAATGAGCTTTGCACAACAGAAAAACCCAAGACCAGTGATGGAGAAAAGCTCATCCACAAGAACGGAGAATGGCTGAACTGATGGTCACTGGTGTTAGTGGAGTTGAAGACACACTGCAACTGCAGAAAATAAGCTGTAGAAGTTAGAGGGAGCTAGGACCAACAGTATCACTTGATTTTATATTATTCTGCACTGCTTTCCTAATCAATAAGTAGTTATTTATTAGATTACTAGTCATGGGCTACAGCTGAGATCAAGTTTTGTTTCCTAGAGTTTGCAGGCTTCATACAAAAGATGAAAGGGTGAAGGAGCAGGGAAGATGTGCTGCATGACTTCAAATTACTTCACTTTCTTACATCAGTAACTGACTGTGGTTGGGCAGCCAGCTTGGTTGGGATGCTGAAGCTGGCGGGATGGAGGAGAGCTGCAGCAGAGGCAAGGAAAGGACAGGAGAGTGATGCTGCTGCTTGAGTCTCAGCTCAGATATTCTGGTCATGAGAATGAGTTAGTTATGGCTCTGCAGGGTGAATTGTAATTGGGATAGGGAAGAGAGGTAGGAGGAAGAAGGGAGATATGTGTTTGGATTCTTCCACATCATGTGCTGAGGAGTAAACACCCTGCACTGGGCAGAGATGATGGGAGACCAATGGGCATACTCTGCCCCACTGGTAATTCTGAACTTGGCCACTTGTTAATTCTGTTGTTTTCCTTTCGCTGTGCAGTTGTGTAACACTACAGGGAGCAGAAGGTGCTGAAGGGTGTGTAGGAGCAGAATGGCTTCTGCCAGGAGCACAGATGGTTGGAGAACAAGCCACCATCAGCAGCCATGCTGGGGTTTGTTCAGTGTTGTGTTGGTGTGGATTTTTTTTGTGTGTGTTTGTGTGCATATGTTTTTTTTCTGCTTTCAAACCACAGGCTTAAACTATTCCCAGTTAAAAAAAGAAATAATCCAGTCCCTCCCAGTCCTTCCTGGGGTCTGCATGTGCTCTCTGGGCATGCAGTGTGACAGCAGCTAAACCAAGTGGTGTTTTGTCAAAGGAGGGAAGCTTTGTTTTTTCCCTTTATTCAGAGAACAGGACGCAGCTCTGCCCTGGGCAATCGCATGTCAGATCCTTCAGGATTGACTATGTAGTTATGGAATTATTCTTGCTGCTTTTTACTGTTGTAATAATTTATAAAATTTCTGACAAATATGAAAGTGTGGAGGTTACTTGAATCTTTCCAGAAATTGCATAGACCCCCTCTCCTTTCCCTTCCCAAATATTGTTGTAATGGCACAAGGCTTTGAACTGTCATAGGACAGCATTAAAAAAGACACAGCTCAGGCTCTTTCTACTTGATGGGAACTAGGAGAGCAGATTTGTGAGGGCAAGACTTGTGCTGGTGCATGGAAAGAAATGGAAGGGAATGAGAACCAGAGTGTGTGTTGCTTTGGCAGTGAAACGAGGAACAGGCATGGACATGCTTGGATGTATTACTGTCTCAAGTATGGACCTATACAGAGAGAGTCTTTCTGATGGAAAAGGGTTGTACATGTTCATGGAAAGCCAAATGCAATGTCGTTATTGCCTCAAGGGATAAAGTTTTTTCCTCTCTGTTGACAGATGTATTTGTGCAGGTTATTTTCCATTAGCACTTAGGTTGATGGAGACAGCAATACCCCACAGGTTTCCTTGTGGAGGTGTTGATGCAGAGCTGCTGTGTACAAAAAATAACTTGGAGTAAGTATATCTCTGAGTTAAAATGAAGTGTGCTTATGTAAAATTACAGTTAAACATGGTATTTTTGTAGAGTAATTGATATGTGCACATATGTGCATAAGTATATAAAATTGTAAAGATTTTTTATTTTCTTGGTGGTGAATGTTTCCATGTTGCATTTGTCTTACTAGGTGGAGTAATTAGGAGGTCTGATAAGGAGCTGAGTTTCCTTATTTTCTATTTTTTATAGCTGTATTCCTGATTTCCAGCACTACTTTTGTCTTGCACTTGAGGACATTAGTGCTCTGCTCCAGAGCAGTGTGCTGAGTGGGGCTCTTGTACTCATCTGCAGAGCAACCTTCTAAGAATTCTTCAGAAAGGCTTTGCCTTTGGATGTTGTCCTGCAGTAAGCAGCTCATTGAATCATTTTTGTTGGTGAGCTTGGATGCTTCCAGATGGCAGGACCAGGTCCCAGCAGGTGTGAGGGGGCTGTGACCACTGTTGTGTGTGGTGCTGGGGAAGCCAGAGGCTGCAGGAACCATGAGCCACCGTCTGATTTATCCTTCCTGCACTGCAGGTTCTTTTGTGATCATGAGGTGCCATTAGAGCTGCTGTGTGTGTCCCACATTGGGTCTGTGCCACCCCTGAGGGTGCACATGAGCTCTGCCCTTTTCCTCAGCCTTCTGGGAAGGTAACCAGTGGATGCTGGCTTGAGCAGCTGCAGGTCCTGGGGGTCAGGGCTGGAGGTGCCCCAGTGTGATGGTGTCTCTGTTCCTCTCTCGACATGACTTTGAGATTACGCAGTGACTCATGGAGAATAATTATGTTGCTGGAGGCAGAGTTGAAAGTGGAAAGTGCACTGTTCCTTCAGAGGGGCAGACAGTCCATGTATTGACTCCAGCCATGATGTGCTTGTACTGGCTGGGAGGACATGGACCAGGGAGAGAGGGGGAGGGTATTCACCAACAAATATGCAGACAGAAAGACACTGTGGCTGGGCTTACAAATCAGTTCTGCATAGCATTCATTCCAGTGCTCTGTGACTTTTTTTAAAAAAGAAAGCCTCATTGACCTTGGTTGTAGGGTGTGGAGTTCACATCCAGCCCCGGGGCTGGAGCTGGGCACAATTGCAACATCGCTGAACTGGGCTCCGAAAATCTTTCCATTCTCACCATTCTGTGATTCTCTCCTGGTATTATGGAATTTAACTGACACATTTTGATGTCAGAAGAAGAGGTAGAGTCCCAGGAAATTCCCATCTGGGGAACTAGGATACGAGGAAAGGATATATATCCATATTCTTTCCTTAGTGTGGTGTGGAGTCCCTTACACTTTGTCACTCTGCTAGAAGTCCTTCCTGAGCTCTAGGAAGAGATGGAGAGGCATACTGCAGTGGGAACAGCTGAACTTGCATTGGCAGAGAGAAAACATCTAAGTATAAAACGTTCTCCCCTTCCTACCCAACATTAGGAAGTTTCCATTTCAGGAAGGAAGTGTGGGTCTGTTCTGTCATACCTGGGGGTGGGAGAACCCAGTGGCTTAATTAATGCTTACACGCCTCTGCTTCACAGTTGTAGACTGTAAACAGAGCTGATCAAATGATGGTGTGGGAGAGGAATTGTTTAAAATAAATTTTAATTCTAAATAATGTATGACTTGCTTCTGTTTAACCAACTCTAGCTGGCCAGTGAGTACTTCCAAGCTGATGAAACACGGCATTATGTCAGTAATACTCATTTGAGTAACTACATCGGTTGTTGGATGTTTCTCATTCTCATCCACATTGAATTTAACTTTTGTGTACAATAGTAACGTCTGGAGTCCCAGTTGTACATTGGGGTTTTATTGCTTTTGGCATTCACTAGAGGATGGCTCTTGTCTAGCTGTATCAGGCATTCTGCAAACCCAGAATTCAATGGCCTTCCTGTTCTTTGGACAGGAGGGAAGGGAAAGATTTCAGGTCCTTCTTTTAACTACTTTGTTGGTCAGAGGTTTGGGGAATAAAGGAAACTAGTTTAGGTATGGGCTCTTGTGCACTGTCTGAATTAGCAATAGGTATGGTATGGTTTGCTCCATGCAGATTCACAAACGGACTGTGAAGTAAGAAGAGGTGAAGGAAGTCAAAAGCTGTTTTGATGAAGGCAGCTCTGCTGGGGCTTGAGCTCCCTCCCTTGGCTGTCCCAGAATGACACTGGTTAGGGCACCATGGAGTTTGTGGCCATGGCAGAAAGGGTTGGAGTGAGCATAGCTGGGATTGGATTAGAACCTGCGCTGAAGTTATGACACTGCTTCATTACTGAACTTAGGAATTCTGTTCATAGGTGCATAGATCTTGCTTTCCAGGTGTTGCCAAAGAGCATGAATAGTTTTAATGTTGTGGTTTTGCCAAGATGGATAGCTGGATTCAGAAAAAAATGGTACGTTATTTAGCTAGTATGGAAAGGAGCTAAATAGCACGAATCAGGAATTTTACTTTAGTGCAAGTTAAACATCTAAAAATCTTTTTGTCTCAGCCTTATGCCTCCAAATTTCCTTCTGGTGAGGTAACTACACTTCCCTATCCCCAGGCTTGTTGTGACGATAAGTACATAGAGCAGTGGAAGCTGTTTAAATAAGCAGACTGATTCAGAGGGAATTTCTTTGTTGTTCTTTTATCCTGACAAATTCAGTATTAGATAGAATACAGTATAATTCAGTGAAGATGGGAAAGTCAACAAATACCTTTTTCATTCCTGTAGATAACTGAATCCTCACTTATTTTTCTTTATTTAAGAGGTATTCAAGAGGCAGAAGAAAGCTGTGCTATCGCCTCCCAGCAAGTGACCTAAACCATTTAAGCTGAAACATATGACTTGGAGGAAGTATTTTGCAAAAACAGATGCACAGAAAGTCAATTTCCTATTCATATTTTGTTGTGGCAATTGGTACTTTAAAGAGATGGCAGACTTAAATTAGCTGGAAAAGTGACATCTTTAATTAGGAAAGCCTCTCTGCCAGCATATTGAACGGTTGCCAGTTTCTCAGCATTTAGGGACCATTGATTGCCAACAATGGCAGCTAAACTGCTTCTGGGTAGAAACTAATTGAATTTTCTCCAGTTAAAACGAGGATCTGAAGTTAAAGCAAGATGAACTCCTTTGCTTGCTCTCGTTTTACTTACTGCTGTGAAATTCTCAGCAGTCCAAGGGCTCTGCTGCACATTGGCAAATGGGGTGTCTGGGTCATGGCTGTGCAAATCCTTTTAGCCTCAGTTGTCCTGGGACTCTGCTGTTGCCATTCATGATACAGATCCATGACAGCCCTGTTGGCCCTCCCATAGTATTTTGGTGCTTGTGTTCTGGAGGGACACTTTTCCTGGGTGAGGTTACTTTTATTTTGTCTTGGTGCTGCCATGATGGCAGCTGGTGGAGACAACCCAAGGACCTGGGCTAGATCCTATTTCCTGAGCATCCTGGCCAAACCAGTGTCACCTACTTGTTCAGGATAGGTAAATAGGCAATGGTTGACACTAGCAAGCTGTGGAGCTGGCTTATGGATCTGTGGGGGACTTACCAACTAGACTTTCAGGGGTGCATGGTTGCTGTTGGTCACAGGTCTGCTCCATTTCCTGTGAAAGCTGAGGGCTGAGCATACCCTGAGGCAAAGCCTCGTGTCAGACTGGCAAAGACCTGAGGTTGGCAGGATTGCTGCCTTTGCTTGTCTGCAGTGTGTGTGCTTTAGCTGTACTTTTGTCCCTTTTTCAGTTATTTCCTCAGTCTGAGGTGCAAATTCTCTGGAGAGAGTCTTGAATTTCAGCAGTTTCTGCCCCTACAACCTAGGGAGATTTGTCTTCTCTCTGAGGAGGTTCTCCTCCTCCTGCTCTTAGTAACCATCCAGACTGAAGCCTAGTCTAATGTCAGTTATTCTCCCATCTCATCTTTCCTCTATTGCTATTGGGTGGTCTGAGGGAGCAGAGAGATTATCATTCCTTCAGCTCCACTAGAAATGTTGCCAAGACCTTTGGCTGTATGGAGGTCCTGAGGGGAGATCTGCTGCAGCAGTGTTCAATCTCTTCTTCCCCTGACCCCCAGCTTTTTTTTTGCCAATGCTAAATTTGTATATTTTAGGGTTAGCTGCCTAACTTGTATGGAAGCTACAAATGCATTGCCTGAACTTTAAGTCTATGCTTAGAAGAGGAACTCGGAGACATAACTATATATCTCTCAGAGGACAACTCCATTTCTTATTTCTCTCTTAACCTTAATCCTGATTTATCTCTGTTTGCCTCCCTTTCCCTTAGCAGGGGTTTTGGAGGATGGTCTCTGCTTGCTTCCTTCAATGTTTGAAATATAACTCTAGCTCAAGTTAAAATACGAGGCTGGTCTCAGGGGAAGGAGCCTACTGGAAGATGATCATGTTCTAACCATACGCAGTGTGTGTTTATTAAAGCTATTCCACTCTGGCAGACTCTCTTAGTGCTGTAAGAAAATGATTGGTGTTTAGGTCTGTCTCCCATGTAGAAGCCAGGCAAAACTTAAACCATGTTTTTTTGATCAAAATGGAAGTTTGTTGTTTGGTTTTTTGTTTTTTTCCTACCTTTTTTTTTTTTTTCCAACCAAGCTATTTAGCCCCCAGGTAAACTCCCAGGAAAAGTCTGGGGAGGGGCAGCTCTTGCTGTGCCGTGTAGCCTTTCCTCCCTGGCAGAAGACAAACAGCAGGAGAAAAGGAAGGCTCCTCAGCTGCAGCTGCAAGGGAGGGCTTTATTCAGTGTACTCAAGGAAAGTAACTTCATGTGAGGCATCAGCTGAGTCTCCAGTGGGCAATTGTTTCCAGCTGTTGTCTGCTGTAGAAATGTGTGCTTAAAATCTGGCCTTAAGGTGGGAGGTGCTCCATCAACTCAGCCCTATGTTTCTGTTAAAAAAACCTTGTTCAGTGTGTCTCATAATGAATTATCTACCTAGGTTGTTTGCTTAAGAGAAGTGTTCTGGGAGTAATCTGCGTGGAAAGTGAAAGGGGCAAACTGTGTGTGGGTTTTAAATGAAGGCTGTGAAAAGTCTTCTCACCTGCTACCAGGAAATGGCAGATACAGACAAGTGCCTTGGGGACGTTGAGATTTCCTGCATTTCCATCAGCCCAGGCACCAGCATGAGGAAGGCCGTAAGAGGCTGATGCCACCTGTCCTGCAGTTGCAGTGCCAGAGGAGAGAATGGACAAACAGGTGGCTGCTGACAAGAGTGGGTTGTAAAAGACCCCTATGGTAAACAAAGCTGTGCATGTGTTGTGAGAGACAGGAGCCCAGACCTGTGATGTGGGCCTGAGGAGTTTCTCCACAAGCAGCAGGGCTCTCGACTTTTGATTTGAGATTTTTTACAGTAGAAGAGCCACTATCTTAACTGCTATAAAGCAGATTCTGAGCAGTTGAAGCAAGCAAAATGGCCACCGTTTATTATTAAAACTGCAGACTGGGAAGATTAGAGTTTAGCTGAGAAAGAAGAGTGCTTTCTCCCTTCCATAAAAGACCAGAGGTTTGTTCAAAGAGGCTGTAAAAACTAGCAACAGTATCAAAAAGCCTGTGGTGCCACAGATGAAGCTTGCCCTCCTCTCCTTGTGGGCAGGCACTGCCATTTGTGCTTCCTGATTCTTTGGTCTTCTATTTAATTCACTTGGTGTTTGTAATGTACTTCAGATTTCCACAAAGGAGCAAAGTTATTTGGAGTAGTCAAAGGCAGAGGCCTTGGAACTGGCATAGGGTATGGAAGAAGCAGTAGTAGTAAGGGGTGGTTTTGACAAATTTTTTGCTATGCTTTGAAGCTTCTGTTTGGACTAGTGAAGTTTTCCTCCTTTCCTTCACATCTTGTGCATGACCTGAGATGGGTAGTACTGCAAAATTACGTGCAAGGGTGCAAGTTTCCATTATCCTGACCAATTTGATGCTTCTGTCAGGAATGCAGCCTTGTGAATGTACTCTTTGTCTCCTGAGATTTGCTGCCATGATGCTTAGGGAAGAGTTTTGGCTCTCAGACATACAAGATCCAGATCCTGTTTCAGTGTTAGGTGTAAAGGCTTTTAGTCTCACTGATCTTTTTCTTTGGAAAACTTCGGTTATTTTTCTCCACCAAATGATATTTTTGAAGTAGAAATGCAGTTAGCTCATCAAGAGTTTAGCAGTAGAAAGTCAAAGAACTTTCAATCAAGAATAGATTTTAATAAGGTCCCAAGATCCCCAATTAATTCTCCTTCTGTATTATTTTTTAATATACTCATCAATTCTGGGCCACCAATTGCATTGAGTGTCCTTTAAAAATAATTAACAGTGCAATCCCTGAAGTGCTTTCAAGGTAAATAAGTTTTAAAGTTGAACCACAGTAATGGTAAAGAGAAAGAAATGTCTATTTTCTGTATTTGTCATATATAACTGTAGGCCCATAGCACTAATTAAACATTTCCAGGCAGATCTGGATCGATTTAGAGATCACAGCTGAAGAGGGGTTGAATTGCAGCTGGATGTTGTTGAAATTGTACAAGCTCTCTTGAGCCTTTTTTTTATATTCCAGCTTCCTCTTGCTCTTTTCCTCTTCCCTAGCAAATCTTGTATTATCTGCAGGTTTCCTAATCCGGGTTGCTTTTTTTTTTTGTTTTGCTTCTTAAATAGAGATTTAGAAAATGTGAGAGTAGTAATTGACAACCAAATTATCTTGGAGTGAAGAGAGTTGACTTTGTTGCATGGAGCTGGATCAGCTGGTCTTCCAGCAAAGAGGAAAGAGTAATTCGTGCTTTATATTTAAGCTCATGGGGAAATACTGGAAGCAGCCTGGTTGTTATAGTGAAGTAATCTTTAGAAACTAGTGTTTAATAAAAACACATTCTTTCTGTCACCATTTTTATTTTGGATCAGCAGTGTGTTTTGAAGTGAATCTTGCATGTCCCCACTTGTCAGGCTTACTCTGCACTGCAGAGTGGTCTCACATTGCACAGGCTGAATTCCTTTCCAGTGAAGATAATAGTGAAGATGGGCTCCCATTGCTTGTCCAGTTCATGCTAGCTGCTGGCAGGCCTTCAGTCTGCCTGACCAGGTCAGTGCTGCTCTGAATGATAACATGCAGAATGCATCAAACGTCGGGGTTTGGTCCTCAGCACTGACTGCTTCACTCCACAGACCTACCTTGTCACACTGTACTGCTTGGTAATGAAGACCAAGCTGCAGTTGGGTAATATGCTCCATTGAAATAATGGACTTTGCTTTACCACTTGGATAAATAGAATACCAGTGTTTCAGTGTCTCTGGAAATCCCATCCCAGATGTGGAGAACACTCTGCTGGGTTTTCTAACTGCTTGCAGCATCCTACAGGTTTTGATAAGTAGGAGTCTGGCTTTTAAAAGCACCTGTTAGGAGTGTCTAAGAAGGTACCTTGTACAAAAAAAAAGTGTGCTGTAAATGTTTAACATCACAATTACTTGTGGGATCAATTTGTTGTTTTTCCTGTGAAGTTCAGCTTTTTCCTTCTCTGAAACTTTGGTCTGTCTTGCTTCAAGAGTGTCTTGTTACTTGTACATACGTTGTGACCTAGAAATGCACACTTTAGATATTCATCTATAGATGAGCGAGACTGGATTTATGTGTTCTACTGAACTAATAAAATAATTTTAGTAATGCGATTTGTCTTAAATTTTCAATTGAGTCTAAACCTTTAGACTTTTCAATCTGCCTTCCAGTCATTATAGATAGATTTCTGTATGAATAATGCATAGTTTTGCTTTAAAAAGCAGTCTACGCAAACCCACTTAATTTTCACTTTTTATTGATTCTAACCTTGGTGGCTTGTGTACATCAGAAATTTCACAACTTAAAAATGTGCCTATCTCTACAAATTTGTCACTGATCAAAAAAAGGTTTATTTTACTCCCTTGAATTTTTCTTTTTTTTTTATCTAACGAGTAAAAAAAAATAATTCTATTTAGAAACTTCAGTTTTCAAAGGATTAGGGATTTACTTTCTCTGCTGAGTCTGTGTGGATATAGTGTATTCATTTAAGGAACCAGTTCACAGAAAATTTGAACCTATCACAGTAATTTATTATTGTAAGAATGCTTAGGCTATGTTTCCCACCCAAACAAATTATCTCGTTAACTCCTAATATTTTATTCATCTTAAAGTTCAACATAATTTGATGTTTTTTGGAAATGGTGAAGGAAATGTTTTGACCTCTGTATTTGCAATGAAATTGCCAGCAATAACCTTTTTTCTCCTTTTCTCCCCTTCCCTTGAGCTAATTTCTTTTCCCTCATGAATATCCTTAGGACTTTTGTTCCCTACATCCAGGCACTCTGTCATCATACTTCTTAATTACTTTTTTCCTTTCTGAGTTGTTGTAGGAAGGACCCAAATCCTGACTTGGAGGTTGGGAACCCCTGTGGTATCTAAGCAGCTATGGTTCAGCCCGTGGGCTGGAGTCTGGCAGGCTGTGAAATCCCTGCTCTGTCCTGGTAGGCTCTGATGGTGCAGACAAGGCTTCTCCTGGGTCTCTGCTAACCTGCTGTGGTTTTTCGTGGTGTCTAAGTTGTAGTCTTGAATCAATGCTTTGTGATTGTATGAATTAATAATTTTTAAACAGCAGACACCTCAGCTTACTTGAGGAAGAGATTTCTCTGTTTCACATTGGCTACAGCCACTTCAGGCCAGTTTTTTGCACTCTCCTCTCTTGGAAGGTGACTGAGCAAATCTGCAGAGGAGCTTTGCTGGAGAGGTGGCAGATTTGGGTGAAAGTTGCTCTTCAAAGGCCTCAGTGGGTGAAGGAGAATTCATGTTGTTCTTCTAGAAAAGGCATTTTCTGTAAAGTGTCTGTCCTTCAGCATGGAGTTGGAAGATCTTACATGGAGCACACAGTTTCACAGAGCATGTGGCAAAACTTGCTTATGCAGTAGCAGCCCTTCTGTGGCGAGGCAGGGACCTGGGGCAGCTGGGCTCCCTTGGAGCCATGCAGATGCTGCTGTGAGTAGATGCTGATGTTCCTTTGCTGCTGCTAATTGCTTTCACTCATGTTTGTATGGACATTTGGAGTACTTTTTGATCATATCTCAAACATTTGCTGTATCAGAGGTTTTACTGTATAACACCTGCTTTTTTCCAAGCCCAGCCACTGTGTGACATGCATATTGTTCCCTTTCATTCTTGTTTTCAGTGCTGCTTTTCATACTGTTCCAATGCAAAGGGCAAAAGCCTGTAGGGAGCCACATACTGCCATGCTGCTTTTCTGTGCTGCCACACCTTTTAAGGTGAAGTGCATTAAAGGCCAGACTGTCAATATTAAGCTGTTAGCTGATTGACAGAAGTGCTGTACTGACCACTTGTTAGATGCTTGGTTAGTTGTGAAATGCTAGGTGGTTTTATCCTCACCTGTACAGGACCCTGGTTGTCACGAAGTAGCTTTGATTCCTATACAGATTCTTTCATTAACATCAGGAGACTGAGCAAGATCAAGGCAAGCTCGGGGAGCGTGGGAAAGGCACGCTGGAGTGGGGCAATGATGGTGTGGTACACCAGTGTGGAAGGGAAGGTGAGCTTTCCTATTTCAGTCATGCTCTATCTGCAACTGGGCTGTTAGGATTAATTACCAGCACACTTGCAAGCAACAATTGTATGATAAAAATCTTTTTTCTGTGTGCCAGATTTTTTCCTTATAGAGTGTTTGCGGGTTGGACACTGCTTGCGTGTGGCTGACTGGCTGACTTGTGCACGTCCCTGTGTATGTGCTGATACACCTTACGCAGACAAGGAGCCAGGAACCTACTTCCCGTGGCTGCCCAGTGCATAGACCTGGGGCATTTCCTTTTCTGTTTCTGTCTCTCTGATTCTGCTTGACACCTGTGTGAGCTGGCACTTAAATATGCGCCATCCAGCCCGGAGCACTTGTGCCACTGATGAAGCTGGTGATTCAAATGAAAATAGAAATTGTTCCTCTTCTTCCTGTGGCAGTTTCAGCCTTTCTTCTGTTGTTTCCTTAGCAGGTCAGTGGGTGCTTGGGAAACCAGTGCCTGAGCTGGCTCTGTGCTGAAGTGATGGGACAAGTGACCCTGTGTCCCAGTAGATTGTCTGCTTGGAAATGTTCTCAGCCCTCGCAGCCACAGGGCCCCCATCTCCTGCCCGTGTCTGCAGTGAGCTGCCTGCCTGGTGCACAGCCTGCTAACATGTCCTAGTGCAGGTTTTCCCTGCTTCAGAATTTTATATCCTTCCTATGGAACAGAAATAGCAGCAAGGATGTGTTTATTCAAAGCATTGAGGAAACAGAGCCTTTAGCAATCTGGCTGGCTGTGTGACATTTACCTTTTCATTTCTGTTAGGAGTTTCATTGCTAAAATAAGGCTTGCAAACTGCTCCTCTCAAGACCACTTCTTCAACAGGGGCAGAAGTCATTAGGGTTGCCTTCATTTTATGTAGTGAAGCAATGGTCCAGGAATTTGGGACACTTCTGTGGCTTGTCTGTCATTACTCTTTATCACATGTTGGTTTTGTGAGACTGATGGAAGAATCACTTAAGCATCTGATTACATGTACCCTTTATTAGGACAACATTTGGCTGATAAGTTGATGTTTATATTCGGTCCCAATTAAGAATTTTTTAGCCTGAACTGGACTTTAAGAGCTGGACGTAACTGTGCACAGACTTCAAAAGACAAAGGTGTCCCATCTTTGTAACTGGATGAGTTATTTATTCTGGCAAGGTCAAAAAAGATGAAAATACAGGGCTGGATTTAAAACTTGTTGTTTTAAGTGGGAAGATGTCCATTGGCTTCAGTGGACTCGGTCTATGGAGAATCCTGGACTTCAGGCTTCCTGGTGGGTCCTGTTGCCTATCCCCAAAGTGAGCTGACCAGGGAGGCAGCTGAGACCCCTGGGCTGGCTGAGTGCTGGAGAAGAGATGGGGCACTGGGATTTGTCCCAGCTGAGGATGCTGCTGTTGTGAAGCATGGGAGATTTAGTGAGGCACAGGAAAGGCTGTGGTTTGAAAATGCCCTATGGTGAAAGCCTACGAAGGACACTGCCGAACTTTGTGTTTCATTTGAGTGCATTGCTGATGAGCACAATGACAGCAAAAATAGCTGCTTTTTTTAAAATTCACATATGGGAGATTGCTGTGCTGTTTTCGTTTTGCTTTTTTGTTCCGGTTCCAGTATGAATCTGCATCGTCTCAGTACTTGAGACTTGAGTGCCTTGGAGATGTTATAAACAGCTGCCAGTGTTTCATTTTTTTTCTGCACTTCTAGAGACTACGTGAATGTGGAACATGATCCTTTTTTTCTGAAGGTGTGGTTGTAGTGGAATTTATGGTTTCTTCCCACGTATTGTCCTATACATTGGAGAGGATTCCTAAGTTGAAAAAGATTTTTTAAAAATGAATGTGGCAAAATAAGTAATTAAAAACAAGGAATAAAGCTTAACATGTGGGTTTGATATAATTCTTCTAAAAACCGAATTATTTTCCTTAAGTACTACCAAGTTTTATTTTATGTAGAGAAGGGAAACACTGTTAACATTTTATTAGCACCTTTGTTAACCTGGCCTTTTCAATCTAACAGCAAAGAGTAGCTTGAGGGAGGGTGTTACAGCTTTTCTGCTCCTTCACATCTTGTCCAAATTAATGACAAAGCCCCAAGTAATGTGCAAAGTGAAAATGCGGTTTTTCTGGTGCTTGAAAACCCTGCACTAAAACTCAAAAATTCCCTTTTCTTGAGCCCAGTGACCTAAGCTCCTGTGAGTGACTGGAGGGGAGAGTGGGAGAAGAAAAAAGGTACGTGGGGAAAGAAAAAAGAACTTTAAGTTTTTCTGAGATTGTGATTCATTATCCTTTAGCTCCCTGGAATGCCACGAGCCTTTTTTAAGCATCCGCTATTTGTAACTTGGCAGAAAGAGGCTGATAGATTGAGACTTGAATTGTCATTTTATGCACAACACACTGACAGATCAGTACAAAAACAAACCTACGAGAAATCACTTTTAAAAAACGTATAAAGACACCAAATTAACCAACAGAGAGCTCGCAGACGGTTTTCTTAATCCTATGATAAAAGACAGGAAAGAGGGAGGTGCTGGAATTGTCTCTCTTGTATCTGCACTGATTTTATGTACCTGGTGCTATTGCATTCTAGTTCTGTCATGAAAGGGAGTGGGATTTTTCTGACTTCAGGAAGAGGGGAAATGGACCCATTTTTTAGCTCTGTGGAGGCAGAACAGAGAATCCAGCTATGCAGGGAACTGCTTGAAAGCAGAAATTGATCTTCCTTATTGAGCAGGGTGTCATGCCAATAATTTGCCATCAATATGTGACTAAATTTTACCAGGAACTTGTTTTTGGGCATGCCAGCACTTTTTCTAGTCTGTGTCCACACACAATTGAAGGATTGTTTTTTTATTGAATAAGTATCAGCTTGGATCTTCAGACTCTAAGAAACTGTTTTCAAAGTGATTCTTGTCTACAGGGATCAGCCAAGGTCTATTAGTGCAGAAGGAGGAAAGGTTTTGTCAAAACCCAATTGTCAAAGCACACGTTGCAATGTGTGGCAAGATAAGGGTTTCAGTTACCCATTTCTTTGCCCAACACTTGTGTTAAAGTGTCAAAACATTGATTTCTGTAGCCCACCTGTGCATTTTATTTTTGCCTATATCTCTCCATGAAGAATTAGAAGCTTTTTTTTTTTCATGCTCATACTTCCTAGTTCTGTTGCTTCCTCTGTGATTTTCAAAAGTTTTCTTACTTGTTCTGAATGACACTTGTGATGGTGTCATTGATTGCTTGGGAGCTGAACACTCCCATGCAAGTGCTCAAGCCACCAAATCTCAAACTGGAGCTGTGCTTCAGTAACAGTTCATTGGGAGTTATTTGTTTTTCTACAGTCAATAGGTACTATTACTATTTTCTTGGAGTAGTGCTTAAAGGCTTCGGTTAGAGATCAGGTCCCTCATACTCTAGAAGACATCTAGACATACTGAAAAAGAGGGTTCCTGTTCTCTAGACTTTATAGCTAAGTGAAAAAAAAGTTTTGAGAAAACTAGTACGGAATATCCATTTGAGAGGAGTCAGGGAGAAAACCATTGGTCAGTCCAACAACTTCTGGATAATGCATTGCCTTGAATTTGAGGGGGAGTGTGAGGGGGAAGATTACCTGGCCCTGTTGTCAAGAATGAACCAAGCTGAGTATTAAAAAAAGCAATGCTTTGAAGACAGGCTGCAGGTACACAGCAATGGGCTGTACACACTAACTCGACAGGTTGACCCTGACTGTTGCAGATCCCATGGTAACTCTTGGAATATGTATGCGTGTGTATCAGAGGACTGAGCAGAGCTCTTAAATTTCAAGAAGAGAAATCACTGTATCACTGCTTTCTCTCTGACCTTGAAAGGTCTTGAATTATTAAAGAGTCTCTCAATAGTGCAACCTAGTTTCCAAGCTCTGTAACTTTTAAATGGCATAACCATTGTGAAATTTAGTTCTGGAATCATTTAGGCAATTTTTTCTGCATCACTTTAATTACATAAATTGGATGTTTCTCTTGCTTCAGAATGTTTTATCATCTTAATTAAAAATAGTAATTTTATATACACTGCAATGCTTTGAATTCAGGATAACAAGAGTTTCAACAATCTTGAGTAGCTGAAATACTGGGGGAGTTTCTGATAGCTGGGCAGCAGTTGACTTAGTATATACTTATTTTATAGGGATCTAGGTAGCTTTTAAATACCACTGAGGCACAGAAGTATTGTTTATGCTGCCTATGAGCAGAAAGCAGTCTCCACTGTGAGAACTGAGATGGACCAAGCTTCAAACTGCTTAAGAGAAACACCTGCATTTGGGCAGCTTGGATTATGAATGGGAAGGTTTTGGAATAACAGTTTAAGGATGGCACCTCTGTCCTTTTCTTTGAGTTAGAAGTTTCATACAAGAAGTGTCTCCTGTGTTCATATATGATGCAGGTAGTGATGGTACACACTCTCTGCCTCAGACTTGCCCTTGGCACAGTGAGGCAGAATCAGGACTACAGTTCTTCATAGCTTATTATTTCTGTATCTGATTTATTAACTTTGAAGAAATGACATGTCTCCCAGATTCCTAGGTCTGGGGTTTTTCTTCTGTTCTCTTGTGCATGAGTGAGCTTTATATACTGCAGGAGAAACACACAACAGAAAATTCATCCAGCCCTACTTCCTTGCAGATATAAACTTGTGCCCATGTTTCTGCTGGTACTAGAAATCGGTTCTGCTGCAGGAGCTGTGGTTGAAGCTGAAGCTTTGGCTGTGGGACAGCTTCAGGTCTTGCAAATCACTTTGAGCTCCATCTAACAGTGAGGCCATTGAGTTCTGGGTTATTGTCAATGTTTACAGCAGTGTGAGTAGAGCCAATTAGTGATTTGTGCTTTGTATGTGCTGTAATAACAGATGCCGTTTTCCCGCTTTGCTAAATTGCCACAAGGAAAGCAAACTTCCTCCTGGCTCTGAGGATGGAGCCTGTAGTGAAAGACAAAGTCCCCTCTGAGTCTAATACCAACCTCTTGCTGCTGGGCAGGAGTATCTAAAGGAAGCAGGCATGGGAATGTACAAGTGTGTGCTGAAAGGAGCAGGGCAGGTTTTTTCAGTATAGATGTGGGCCAGGGTCTGTCACTGCGTATATATTGTGGTTCCACTGGAATAACAGAGCAAGGCAGTATTTTGAAGGCTGTTGTCAGCTGTGTGCTAATATAGACACACGTACTGCCATGTAATTTATGTCCACACAGAGCTGCTCCAGCAAAGGTTGGGGGAAATGGAGGGGGGGGTGGAGAGGAGCATTTAATTTTGTCTTCAGAGAAGCAGCATCTTGTGGAATCTAATATGGTTGCATTCAGTTTTTCTTGTGCATTTGTCACTGATCAAGCCCTTCTACCTCTACCTTTAAATGTAATTACTTTAAAAGAAGTAATCTCCAATTCCAGGCTGCTACACCATGCCAGAGCTGTGCAAATGTCCTGCAAGAATCTGTCCTCTGTTGCTTAGGTACAAAAATGCTGCAAATAAGCATGACTGATTCCTTTTGCTTCCTCTGTGATAATAAAATAAAGACACTTTTCAAAGTTAATTTCCAAATATTCTGTGTTGTTATTTGGTGGCCTAGAAGGGCTGAAATCCCTACTTACGAACAATCAAATGCACTTTTGGGTGTTTGAGATGTGATCTGCAATGTGTTAAAACTTCATTGCAAAGCAACAAACAGCTTTCAGACATCTCTCTCTCTTTATTGGAATCCGTAGACTAAAACCAGTGTGGGTTTTAATTAGTAGATAAAGCTATTCAGAGAGGAAAATGGGAAAAGAGAACTGCTTGCAACATGCATGTCTATTCCTTTTTCTATAATGTGCTTGTGAGCATACCTGCTCTTGGTGAACAGGATCTCCACCTCTGTCCTGGGCTTGGTGGAGCTGTGGAGCCTCAGCGCTGAGCATTTGTGTTAGAGGTGGACGAAGATGCAGGATCCACTGAAGGATCCCCCCCGAGTCTCTGCCGATGTTGGGGACCAGGACTGCCTGGCTTTTGTTGGCAGACGTGTACTGGGGCAGGCAACCCCACCACTGATGTTTGTATTGAAAACTGCCAAGCTGAGGGCCATGGCACCAGTGAGCCTGTCTGGTGGGGAAGCTCCATGCCCTCAGAACTGCAAAGCTCTCCCACCCGGTGTGGTGTGGGTGGCCATGCTGCAGCCAAAGGTTTGGGGGGTGTCCCAGCCGTGGGAAATGAAAGGAAATGCCACGTGGCTCTGGACCTGCCCTTTGTAAAACTTGCACAGTTGGTTTCTGCTCTGAGAGGAATTAAGAATAATAATGTGTTAGCCTAGACTGTTACCTGCCAGAGTCAGACTCAAGACTGGGATAAAAAAAGATTGTCATCTGATTTTTCCATCTGGATAAGACTGCTCTGTTTGCCTAGAGACTCTGTCTCCAGGGGCCGAAGAGGAGAGACTGCTGCCACACTCCCTGCCTTGCAGGAGGAGGTGGGATAGCTGGTAAGTGGTCCTGTGGGAATTAAAGATGCCCTTCTGAAGTGAACCAAGATATAGATCCAAACATGCTTATGGAAAGCATCCTGAAAATATGCACGTTGACCAATTGGTGTCTCTCCCACCACTTGCTGCTCACAGAGCTGAAGTGATTTCAGATGCTGGACAGATTTTTATAAAATATTTTCATCCTTTCTTGTCACTGGTTTAAAATTATATTAGCAAGGAAATGAAGCAACAGTTGAAAAGTATCCAGTATATTAATGCTGAAATGATATGACCAGCATCCCATAAAAAGGGATTTCTATTTCTTATCTAGAAATTAAATTGTATGCAATTATGATGAAACCATTTATCCTTTGTCCAGTCTAGCTATCCCTATGTGTTCAAACTTCCCTGAACAAATCAGTTTTATAGGAAAACCACAAATAGTAATTAGCATGGAAACAGTATTTATTCAAATTATCCTCCAGTGGCTAGACTGCTGCAAGAGTTAAGTCTCATTTGCATCTTTCTGCAAACAGATGTGAATGTAGAGAGAGCTGTTGAATCACAGATAGTAAGGCTAACGTGTAGGGTGTGTGATACATCAGCTTTCTGGTCTGGCTGGTAAGGCTTATAATTTCCTGCCAGTTTAAAGTGGCTTCTGGTTATTTGATTGTAAAGGGGAAGGGAAGCAGCAGGGGAATTGACTTACCTGGATGTCCTTCATCTGGATATGATATGATAATTTTAGATTTAAAGACCATGCTGGTCTTTTATTTATCTGCTTAAGCCTATAGTATGCTTCCTTGTACGTTTTATTTTTAACTGCAAGGTTTTACATCAATATTAATAAGTAATCCAAGAAGTATTATACTGCTACAAACCTGCACTTTCACAGTGAAGTAATTGTCACATTTTGTACAAACAGAACTGTTTGGTTTGCTACAAGTGACACAAATGTAACTGTCTCTACTCCAATGGTAGAGACAGTCTTCAGAATAAGTTTTCAATTTTTTTATTGCTTTGCTTCCTTTTGATTTTTTTTTTTTGTGAAATAGGCAAGCAAACTGTAGTTCAACTTATAGCCTAACCTGCTGGTCATTATTTAAAATAATGAAATTTATTTTTCATCTCCAACCTTTTCTCTTCATGAGTGGCTTTTTGGATGGACAGTATGTCAGGTGCCAAGTAAATTTCAGATTTTAGGAAGGCCTTTAGTCGTATAACTCAGGATGATAAAAAACCTATTTAATGGGGAATATACCTTTGCTATGGGCTTGATCAATAAATTAAATAGATTAATTAAGTTGAGCTGTCAGGACCAAGGACTGTCAGGAAGTCAGGCCAGCAGAGTTGGCCATTTATCAGAGGCAAAAATTTGTTGAGAAAAGGCAGCCTTTAACGGGCAATTCTGGAGTGCATGCAAATGAGCAAGTACATAAATAGTCTAGCAAGGAGTGAGTGCCTGTCATCTGATCACAAGTAGTATAAAGGGAGGTGGATATGTCTCTGCAAAGTCATTAAATTTGTTATCCAACTCCTTCCTGTGACTTTTTTAACTTGAAGTTCTGAGGAGATGAACTGGCTTGTGATGTGAGTATATAGTCTTCAGTATTTCAGTTTTTTAATCTTCACTGAGAAGTTCAATTGATTTTATGTTTTGAGATATACATACACACATATATATATATGTATGAAGTAAATTAAAATGCAAGCTTATGAAAAAATAGGAAAGCTTTTGTTGCTTTCAGAGCACTTAAAAAAAATTGAGCTCTGCAGGTAGGATCCATTGCAGATGAGGGTATTCCTGCCATTTCAGCACAGGACACTTCTAGTATTGTTTGTGCTTGATCCTATTGTCTGCTCACAGGAGTCCTGTTCATCCTGGTCTGGGACAATCTCACAGCTGGGTGCTGTGGGCATCTGCACAGGTCCCTGGTGACTGAACCGGGGTCTCCTTCTCCCACAAGACCCAGCATTGGAGAGGGGCGGTCAGCAGGGTGTCAGTGCCCTCGTGCTGACGTTCAAGAGATAGAAAATCGTGTCTGCATCTTTAATTTTGCCCTGTGTGCCTTAGGTTGCTGCAAGAAGGTGACAGTGTTTCTCTGGCAGTTCTGGGTGTGGTGGCTGAGGGAGCTCTGTTAAGACAGTGTCACCTGAGGAGCAGCCCCATGAGGCCAGCATGGTGTGAGAAGCAGAGCAGTAGCAGCTTCTGGCTCTCACAGGCAGAGGAGCTGCTTTGCCCCGGACCTCTTTGCCACCACATGTTTCTCTGCGGATGCAGTGGGAGGGAGGTGGTGTGTGCTTCCCAATGTAGAAAGTGAAGCAGTGCATATAGTTGCATGAAAGTTGTATCTCTGTTTTGGTACTTCCAGTTTAGCTATCAAGCTCTGACCATATGGATGTACTCCTACAGCCACTCTGGAGGCAAGCTGAGAATAAAATGAGCTCTGTGCAAGTGCTGCAAGCCTGTGTAAATGAAACCTGCCTGACAAACCAGAAACATGCCTTTTTAGTGTATAATAAAAATAAAATTTTTTCTAGGGGTAGAACCTTACGTATGTTCAATTCCTGTTGGTTAATAGTTTTGAGCTCAGAACAGCAAGGGAGTGAGCCAGGGATGCTGGTGCCAGGTTAGTGATCTGTCAGGAGAAATGTAAAACACAACAGTGCCAGAAAAATGTGTGGGAGAGGCCAGGGTGTTTGTTGTGTTTGAGAGAAGACCCTGTTTGCGAGGGTAAGAAGGTGCAAGGAGGAGTAAGGTCTTGCTCTTTCTTTGCTTCAGGCTGTTCAGGAAGGGCAGAGCTACAGAACAGGGGCATGCCTGACTTTGGCCCACTGAAGTGCAACTAGGGTGGAAGAGGATGAAGATGAGACTGGTGGTAACTTCTGAATTGTTTCCCCACCCTGCTCAATGAGGCGATGAGAATTGCTGCCCCTTGCTGTAGTCTGGGGTTTGGTCTTAGGGACTTTGGAGGAAATTTAACAATGCTCCCAGGTAGCTGAAGGGCCTCAGTCATAGTGTGAGCTGGGCTCCCTAGAGGGTAATTTGTTTGCAGTGCTTGGTGAATATTTTAAATATGGCCCTAGTACTTCAGCTGTAGGAAAGCCAGACTTTCTTTACTTTTTTTTTCTTATACTATTATCAGCAGCTGTGAATAGTGATGCAATCCATATGCCGTATGGAGCACCTATATATAAAAATCTGACATATGGATGTTTTGAAGTTCTCGGAAGATTCCACACGCTTGAGATCATGCACATTTTAAAAACATTCTGTTTAGGAATTAGTTGTTGAGATGTTATGTTGAATTCCCTGAAGTGAAACCAAGAAAAATTGCACTGGGAATGTTTGTAGCATGGAATCAGGTCTGAATTACTCCTTTTGGTCCCTGATGGAGCACTACAGGCTTTGGGAGGGATGCGTTTGGGCTGAATGTTTTCAAGCTGTCTGACTTTTATTGAGTCTGTTAACCTAGCAGATCTGAGCTGTTTCTACTTCCTGGTTCTTCACAGTTGTCTGGTGCCCCTCATCTAGTTGGGAGCCTCTGTCTCTGTTGGCAGTATGGAAGGGGAGACTGAGGCACAATATAACTTAGTACCTGGTTTCTCAGTTAAGTCTTCAGGACTCTTGCTGCTCAAAAATGTTCTTTTGCTTACTGGCTGCTGTTTATGTGAGACTTGAAGAAGGTAGGGCATTCAAATGGAACCAGAAGTTAGTGAAGCACACTGTTAGCAAGAAGTTGCTGCCTTTGCTAACATTGATTTGCCATGCTGCTGTAGCTCATCATGTCAAAATGTTTATCTGGAAGGTCTCCATGGCTAACTAGCATGAGTTGGCCAGAATTTTTTTAATTTATTTTTTTTTTTATCCACTGAGATGGGCTAATACTTCTACTGCTGATTTGGCTGATGCGTCAGTGCTGGCTGCACCAGCCTCCCCAGGGAATTCACTGTTGGGGCATGTGAGTGAGTGGCAAGGTGTGGGCATAAGGCATGGTGGGCATGTTGGCTCCACACAGATGGAGGCTGAGCAAAATCAATGATTGAGTGAGCAAATGGTAAGGAGGAAGGTACATATAAACTGAAAGACTTCAGTTTTACTCACTGTTTAAGAAGCATATAGCAAGTGCTATAAAAATACAGATGAAAAACACAGTTGGTTGATCCTCCCCTGGCCTCAACAAAGGCAGATAGAAGTGGGTCCATCTTATCTGCAGATTTTGGGGCTTGTTTGCAGTGAATGTGAATACAAACTCTGCCTGTACATGAAGATCTTGATCTGGGGAGGGCTTTGCTTCTCAGATACCACCCTTCTCCTGGCACCCGGAATGTGCTGTGCCCCAGATGTTTGTACTGGTGCTGTAAGTTTTCATGAAAGGCATCTGAAATTGCTGCTGTCCTCTTTGTCAGTTTTGTTCTTGTGGGATAGCAGAGGATTGACAATGATTTCGATTCTGCTTTCTGAAATGCTTAGTCTAAGGCTTCAGTGATGTGCAGTAGCAGCAAGCGGCACACTCTGGAGCGTGGTTATTTAGGAGCTCAGGTTATAGATGTACACAAACACCTTCCTCCCAAAGAGCTGTCAAGGTGAAGTTTAATTCCGCTACCAATAAATGTTTGTTGTAATCTGTGAAGCAATTGCAGAAGAACAAGCCTACAGCAGGTGTCTGTACATCACTTCAATCTGTAATCAGCCTGTTAAGATTTCTAGTTCATAGCTATGCCTTAATTATTTCAATGTGCTTTTCTGCAAAGGATGCTACTTGCTTTAAATCCTTTGCAGCAAAGAAATATTTTTCTGGCTTTTATTTTAAATGAAATCTGTTCCCTTGAGCCATGTCAGCTGTAGAAATCCAGACCCCAGCACAAGTGTCTGCATTAAAAACTAGGCTTTGGGCTCCATTAAAATACTGTGACTGCACGTGTCACAAAGAGAGGAAGGGAGCACAGGCACTTAAAAGATTGCATCCCTACTTTGAAACCGAGGGGTTGCAACCAGGGGAAAAGGAACAATTATCTCCTTTCTTCACCTCTTCCAGCCCCCTACCTCCAGCCCCCGTCAGCTTTTGGCTTTAGCTTTGTTTGACATGATATGCTTGTCTCTTGGTAGTCTTCCCCTGTATTTTATTTGAGGATGGCAGGTGAGCCATAAAGTCAAAGATCTGGAAATAACCTGTAAACCTAAAACTAAACAGGCAAAGAGACAGCCCTTCAGTTAAAGATGGTGATGGTAACTGCCAAATTTTTGGGAGTGTCTGCAAACTTGTGATTAGACAATGCAAAATTATATGAAACTTCTAGGGCCTTTGAAAAGAACAAGGCTGGAGGACTGAGAATGGCAGGGCTCCAGTAGGGGGATGTGTATCATGACAGTTTACTACATACTGTGTAGGCAACAAGCCATGCTGATGGGTTAATACATCTTTTTCACATTTTAGAGAAAAGTACATGTTCGTCTTACTCTTTGTACAGCATGTTGTATGTGTATGTATGCATGTCCTTAAAATAAATGCGCAGTGTGTGTGCCATTCGTCATCCCTAAGACAAGTATTGATCTCTTCTGTTCTGTCTAGGTTTTATTGACAGCTCATTGCCATGAGGTAGGAGTGCCTTGTATTTCTGAAGCAAGCATTGTGGTCCCTGCCAGTTTTATGTTAGCCTGTTTTCCCTCAATTCATTCTGGAGGAGGAGGGTTGGAGCACTGTTTTAGGGTGGCAGCATCCGTGCAGGTGTATCTGTTATTAAAGATGCCTGGGTCCAAGGGATCTTTTAAGTGGAAGGGATTAGGGTTTATGGTAAGGTC
Organism: Hemiprocne comata; assembly: GCA_020745705.1. Classification (NCBI taxonomy): domain Eukaryota; kingdom Metazoa; phylum Chordata; class Aves; order Apodiformes; family Apodidae; genus Hemiprocne; species Hemiprocne comata. The sequence goes on along the minus strand of CM036597.1, from coordinate 8,986,243 downwards.
ATATTCTTGGAGGAATTAATTCCTCAGATCAGCTGATGAGAAATGCTGTCACCTGCCCTACCAGGTAAATGTGTGCTTTGCTTTTAAGGATGTGTACAGTCCGTATTAAACCTAGGTTAGATGCTGAGATTGCTCCTTGACAGTGTCAAAATGAACTAAAGAGCAATAAAAAACCCCAAATAAGAGGTTTGGACTGAAAAAACTGAAGACACACATCTGCTCTTGTCCTACTCTTTTTGACTCTGGAGCTGAAGCAAAATGAGGAAAGTGCTCAAGGCTATTCAGATTTTCAGTGCAAAGAGCTAATGTTTTGGTGAGACGAGCAGGAAATAATGGCCAGAGACTTGCAGAAGAGCTTTGGGATTTGCAGTGATAGTGAATCTCTGCTTAGTGCTGCAGAAGGTCTTCCAAGATCTGAACTATAACAATGAGTATGTCAGAGTTGGGGAGGAGTAGAGAGACAGAGTTCTCGTAGAGTGCACTAATCTGGACATAACAAACACTTTATGATGTTATGGATTCCTATGGCTTGGTGTGGGACTGTGCACACTGTTCCGTGTGTGCTCTTAGGCAGAATTAACAATTTTCTCAAAGGTTTTCCAAGGTGTTAATCCCAGGAACTGGGGTAATGATGTATAAGTGGCAATTAACTTGTCCTTAGCTCTTTGGCAGCCTGAGAAAACTCTAGTGCAATTCTCCCCTTCTCATCATAAGGGGGAAAGCAGAGGCCAGGCAGGTCGAGTTCTGGAGTATCTACTCATGTTCCCACAGCTGGTGCTGACGAGGTCGCTGGAGATGGCAGACAGGGCCCTGCAGTCGCAAACAGAGTTTGTGCATTAGGAACACCCAGAAGGTGGGTGGGTGTCTGTGAGAGTCTTGGTTTAAAGATGTTAAGTAGCATCATGAAGAAGCCTGGGGCAAAGAACAGGCTAGCAGCCAGTTCTGCCAGGCTCTGCTCAGCTGCCCGTGTTGCTGGAAGGATGAGCTGCTCGCTTGCTCTGGTTCCCTGCTTCCACACTGATTTTGTTTGTATTTTCTGCCAGCCCCTGTAGGAATCGAAACAGGGCTCATGCAAACAATTCTTTGGTACCTAGGTTAACTGTGGGAACAGGGAAGGTGTGCTCTGTAAGGAAATGTCCTTCTGGGAGTAAATAGAACATTAAGAGAGCTAGCACAAGCATTCCAGACTGCAGTGAAGATTTGGACTTCCTGAAAGTCTGTCTCAATTCAGGATACCTCATTTCCAAAAGCGTTAAGAATTTCCATACAGCTTTCGTCTGTTTCCAGATTCCCACCCACTCAATTTCTAATTAAATGAAAGAATTTCCACTTTATGATTAATCCTTGTTTTCAGGGCATGCTGCAAAATAGTTGAAAAACTAAGACTTATCTGTCTGCTGCTTTCCTTCTGCCTTTTTAGTTTGCAAATGAATGTAGGGTCATCTTACATCATTTGTCTTCTTAAAACTTTTGCCAGTTTTAATTCAGTAAAACACAGTAGTCATTCCTCATACTTATCTGTAAATTGCATTGAATCTTGTTGCAGTCATATTAGGTGGTAATGATTTATATGCCTTCTAATAATTTATTTGATTATGCCAGCTATGTTCCATTTTTAAAGAATTATCGGATTAATGCTCTGGTGTAGGGAACAAAGAGAAATATTTTCCACAGTTCTTACTTTGCCTTTCTGTGGTTTGGTACAGTGCTGCATGTTTTGTTCGTTAACATAGTGGTATGTGAGGATCAGGCTGACAATTTATTGCAGGTATTTAATATTGTTAGACTTCACGTTGCACAGAAGCTGTGTGTCCAAAGGCAGTTTAAATGTGGGGGGTGTGTGTCAGTGTTTAGGTGGTTCTGCCATGTGCACGTCCCCAAATTCTGCTAGTCTGTGATAGGAATATCCTTGCTGGGCACAGAAGGGGCTGGTGGCTCTGAGCTCGGCTGCAGGAGGTGGTGTGAATGTGAAGGACAAATGACACAGTGTCAGAAATCTCAGTGGCAAAATATGTTGGTTCCTTCTCTCCTTTTCCTTGTGCCCCAGCAATTCTTCCACGTGGAGTGTAAGGAGCCTTCTTACCCCCCCTCATCATTGAAGGACTGACTTCAGGGAAGTAGTTAGACACAGGTTTAACATTAGGATTAGAATTAGTCCCACTGATTTCTGAGGCAATTGTTCTCTCAAAAATAAATATGAAATGGGGCTGCTGAGAAGGGAAGGGAGAGGAACACTCAGTAAGACTAAAGGAAAGTGATTCTTCTATCCAGTGTGTCTCATGCATTTGAAACTTCAAGTACCTCCTTTCTTGATGGACTGTCTACCCTGTTTTCTCTCCCTTTTGGAAATGTATGCCTAACTCTTGGATAATATGCCTCCCACACCAGCTGACAAAACACAAAGAAGTGGAAAGAAGCTTCAGCTCTAGGGGGAAAACTCTTCTCCTCATGAAAAAATGATGTTTTTCATTTCTTTTCCTTGACTTGCATATTTAGAGAGGCACAGGATGGAACAAAGTAATTGCACAAGTGCAAATAATCTCCAACTTTTTTTTTATATTTCTCTCTGAAAAATGGTGAGTTCCTTTCTGAATGTGTTGGCATAAAATATCAATTGTTGGCAGTGTTTGAATGCTGCTTTTTTTATAATTTAAAATAGTTTTGCACTGCTGAGACATTGGGCTTTTGAACAGGATGAAATGTGGTTACTTCTTAGGGAAACTGTGATTACTCCAGAAAAAAAATTGTTGCCTTTTCTAGAGTTCATGTACAGGCTGGTGCTGTGTGGGTCTGAGAGGAGGGGCAGTGCAACCCAAAGGGACAGAAACAATGGATAAAAAACCAGACATCTATTTTATGCAGTGTACAAGTACCTGGAAACATGCACAAAATCAAACAAGAAATAACTACCTAGCAATAAATTAAAGGATCCAATAAATGAAATGAATAATCAAACAGACACATGATATCCTCTTCCATTTAAACCAGGTTCTTCTCCTTCTGAAGTAGCTAAATTTTTAGAGGAGAATTTTCATCTTGGCCCAGTAAACTGCTCAGCTTTGCTCTCCGGTGGCTCAGTCCTTCTCCATTGAAACTAGGGAGCCAGATCCATAGCCTGGGTCCCTGCATCTACCCCTCTGGTTACAAAAATTCACTCCATGTCCCCTCATGTCACATCTTTGGTTTTTCTTTTCTTTACGCTTTTCTTATTCACTTTGCTGTTCTTGGGTTCATTCTGCCATGGAACATCACTGTGTGAACAGGCCTCCTTACCATCCCTGTTCACGTGCTTTTCAACATTAGTTGCTTTTTGACATTGTTGAAGATAGCTGTGTACTCACAGTAACACCTAGGGGCCTGCTGAACTGTAAAACCTCCTGACATGAATGTTTAAATTGACTTGTTTTCACTTTTACATGACACCTGTTTGCAGTCTCACATGTCTTGTGGCTCTTCACTGTTTTACAGATGACAAGGAGCAGAGATCTGAAACCGAGGACTACCCTTGGTTTTCTGCAGAGCTGCAGTGTGTGAATTCAGGGTCGCTCCCAAAACTGTTCCTGTGGCTGCTGAGCAGTGTTGGTGTTTAAATAGTCACTTGTTGTTTGCTGATATTCTCTTCTAAAATGTTACTGTTTTGCAATGGTCATTTGCACTTGTACAACCTCCTTATTGTGAGTGTGGTTGAAGGTTTGGTAAGTCTGATTTCAACCTGATCTTTTCACAGATGTGGTTACTAGGGAAGGCAGCAATCTTCTGCCAGATTTGCTGCTGTATAAAGCAGCCATATCATCCCCCTAATTTAAAGAGCCTGCTTATATAGGAGCTGGTTTTGGCATATTGAAGCTGTTTGGTTTTTTACAGTCATGCACTGAAATGCAGCTGATCCTATGTGTGCTAGCTCTCTGACAATCCCTAGCTATTTTTTGGTGCAGAACTAGAAGTGCCATGTCTGGAAAGTCTCATTCTTTCTTTACTTGGGCAGCAGCTCCATTATAAAAAACTATTAACATGTAAGGGCTGCTTTGGGCCCTTCCAATGGGCACTTCTCTTTTGCCCACAGCTTCCTCCTGAACCATTATGTTCATTTGTTGACCAAATCCTTATCTCCTTGCATCTGTAGAGACCCTTTAATGAGGTCAGGGTTGTTATTTTTTTTTCCAGAGATGTGAAATATTTGTTCCCTGCTCACACTGGCCTTTTGCTTATTCTTGAAAACGCAATGTAGAGAATTGCATTGCTGTCTGTTTCTGTTCTGTTGTTGATTAATCTGTTTTTCCACTAGGGCTCTGTTATGAGAGAAGATTAATATTACAGAGAAGATACTTGTTTGTTTCAAATATTTTGTTTCCTTTCTCTGTTGGGAATACTAGTATAAACACCAGGCATCTGAATTTAAATAGCTGAAGTATTTGTGTTGCTATTCCAATTGCTCGTCATTACACTTGGGTATATGGTTACAGCTGATTATACAAAAATACCTGAGCCATACATTTTACATTCTCAACCACCATATTATAGATGAACTGTGGAAACTGGAGATAGCTTTTTATGATAATTGGGAGATATTTTCCTTGAAATATGCAAGACTCTTGAGAGAAGTTGAATTGCTTGTCTTTAATTCTGTTATAAGCTTTACTGGTATTTATTTAACATGCAGTTTATTGCTACTGAATATTTTTCTTACAACTCTCTGTCAAAGGCTGCATATTCAGAAGATTGCTCTTGGTTTTGATATCCTTTATGCACCGACTTCTTCATTAGACCAATTCTTTAGCATCCTCCATGAGCCTGACTCACATGCAAGGCAGCAGTGCACTTATGTGAAGAAAATGTAAATTGTTATTGCCTGAGTGGCCCTCTTCAGCTCCCCCTTGACATGCCAGGTTAATCACCCAGCCTGGGGCCTGAAATGTGAACTGACTTAGATTCCTCCAGCCCTTGAACTGGGCCCTTTGGGGCCACCCCAGACCCAGACTACTAATTGCTACAGAGCCCTGGTTCTTGGCTTCAGAGGGTTGAGGTCAGAAGCTGGTCCTTGAGTCACTCCTTGAGGTCTGGCCTGTCCTGTGCCCCCGTGCCAGCAATGTAGGTGACTTGGGTTGACTTGCTCTTGGCTTGAGGTTGTCACTAGCCCTCTATAGCTGTGTGGGGCAGCCCCAGAGTGCTCCTTGGTAGTAGAAAACATGCAGTTCCAGCAGGTAAGTGCTTTTTAAGGGTATGAGGGAATTTCACATGCTGGGACTATGCAAGCAAAGGCCAAAAGGGATGTTAGATTTGACTGAGAGGCTGCTCACCCTGCACATCACTGCTTCAGGCCCTTCAGCTGGGAAACTGGCCAAGCCAGAAGCTTTTTCTAGCACTGGGAGGCTGAACTGTGGTGGGTGAGGAGACTGATGCAAGTGCACGGGACAGTGAGGTGGCTGTTTGGAGACCCAGCTCCCGTGGAGAACCTGGCCCTGACCTCTTCCATCTGCAGAAGCTGAAGTTGACTGGAGATGCTGCTGGACTTACAGAGTTCATCATGTGTCTGCCTGTTCAGTTCTTCCTTGCAATTATTACAAATAAAAGTGAAGAGAACCCATGCTAATTACCTTGTTGAGATTTGTTTTTCAGTTCAGTTAAAAAAAAAAATAAAAAAATTGAGCTTTTCATTTAAATGAAGCTCAAATTTGTGAGATTTTGCTACAGGATTTTCAGCTTGTCCCTGGGTAGACAAGGTGCAGACTGGAATCCCAGGCAAGAAACAAATGGTTTTCTGCCTAGATTTATGGTAATACATGTAAAGTTTCAGCTCTTGCTTTTCTTTGTTGGCACGTGTGAACAAGGGTATTTTGTGCTTGGCTTTGTTTGCTGGTCTTGGCTCATAAGAGTTAGTTTCTCTATGGCTTTAGGGTACACTCTCATTTTCATTAGCATGGGAGATCACTGCTGCTCCTGTGTCTCCCATCAGGGTTAGTAGGGGCTTTCTGTAGCTGGGGATTAGCAAGCAGCAAGGGAGAAAAGCCTCTGTGAAGGGGTCATCATAGGTGACATCGGGGCAGTGGGACAGAACTCATACCTAAGCTTGTGTTCAAGGACTCAGAGGTTGGAGTGCCCAACTGCGAGCTGGTGTAAATCACTTAACTCTTGTTTAATTTGAGTTATGTTCAGCACAGTGTGTCTGGATTCAGCCCATTCAGCTGTGCAATTTGTTTGTTTTACTGTTTACGGGGTTGACCTCTGGGGTATTAACTCCAGAGATTTTTGTCTGTTTACCAAAATGGAAATTGCCTAGCTCAGGCTGCAGTCCTTCAGAAAACTTATCTTTAATATATTTCCTGTAATCACAGCTTAAAAACAAACCAATGTTTCCAAAATGTTCTTCAATTTTTCACCCTGCTATTTCTTGCACAGGCATTAATCATCCACTTCTTCATTTAAGTACAGAGCACAGAGTGTTGCAGTGAAGAACTGAATTCTCATGCCTGGTGAAAAAAATGAGTGGTTTTATAGGAGATTCCTATTGCTTAGGGGAGTGGTGATAGTGCTGAAAAAAGGTACCTTGACCTGTGTGGCACAGGTGCCATGTCTGTAAGGATTTTGGCAGAGTTAACCCCTCATAGTAGAATGTGGTGCCAAGGTCAGAAATCCTGAGGAGGCTGGAGGAAGTTTCAGCTTTTGTACCTCCATGTGTTGTCACAAGTAACCTCTGTGTGCCATCAAGCAAGAACTGTTCTTTTTTTGTCTTTGGATTTTGAACTGCACTGGTCAGCCCTCAGAGCAGAGGGGCCAAACACAGTGTACAGTTGTCTTTGGCTGCTGGAGCACCATCAGCTCTGTAGCTGGGGACTCCTGGGCAGTCTCTCTGCATTTCAGCTGGAAGCTTTGTACAGAAACCATCAGGGCTGCTGAGCCCTGTCCCCTGCGATGTCTGAGCCCTCTGGACTTGTGCACATGGGAGGACAGTATTTACAGGCAGGTCATACTCAGACCAGGAGTGGGATCTGTGCTAAGAGTAGGATTTGGGGTCCCAGATCGACAAACACCCCCAGCCCCAGATTTACCACCCAGCAGTGTGGGCTGGTGCTGTTGGTGGCCACAGTGGGTTTGTGGCTCGTGCCTGCGTGCAGCATCTCTGCCTTTGTGTGCAGCATCTCTGCCTTTGTGTGCAGCATCTCTGCCTTTGTGTGCAGCAGCCTGAGCTCCTGGGCCAGGGAGGGAATCTGTGCAAACCCCTGCCCACATCCCCTGCACAACCTTAAAGTGGGTTCTTGGCAATGAAGCAGCCAAGGAAACGACCCAAATGATTTGAAAATGTGTTGCTCTCTAATTTACTGTGTAGTCTTACATTGTTCTGCAGGAACCCAAAAACCCGTCACTCTCCAGACACTCTGCTTGTAGGTGGTGCTTATTGTTCAACACAAATGTTGCCAAATAGAAATTTCAAGGTAGCAGGTTTGTAGTGGTGGAGAGGAAGATAGAAGTGGATGCTGTGAGCTTAGATTTACAGTAATTTTTGACTGCAGTAAAGCAAAGCTGTGGATTAGGATTTTTAAAAATATAACACGAAAACAACTGCCTGGCAGCCTTTAAAACTGAAGACTTTTAAAAATGTAAATGCCACCATGTTCAACAGAGTAATGAAAAGTAGTGATAAAAACGTAATTGCTTCTGATGAGACAAATATTCTGTTAAGTAAAGAATATGGTAAATCTCAATTGGCTTGGGTAACCTAGGTAATTTAAAATGAGTTGTATTTCTTAGAGCTCAATATGCAAGTGAACTGGAGATTATATATAGTTACTATTTGCAGGATAAACAGCAAGTAATTTAAGTTGATTATGAACAAATCCAAATCCTCTGGGTGTTCATATCCATACTCCCATTTGAGTTCAGTAAAGTCAGGTTTGACATTGAGACCTCAGTTCCAAAAATCATTTAACTGTTATGTGACTGGAACATGAGTGTGTGTGCAGCTTGTTTTTGGTATCTCTTCTGTGGCCTGAAAGAATTCATGCCTGGATTTCACAGATGCATGAGTACAGTAGAAACAGTTTGTTTTTTAGGTTTAACACCATTTAAGTGACACAATAATAAAGACCTTATTTTTCTACTGAGTTTCAGACTGTTAAAATTGGCAAGACAAACATCTTTTAAAGCTACCATTTGATGCCAAACTTCAGTCAAGAATCATCTTGTTTGTAACATGGAAGTGGTTCTGCCAAATGATCAGTCAGCTGCCATGGCGGAAACAAAATAGTGAACAATCTTCTATAATTGTTGCATTTAAACCCCACAGTTTCTTCAGACCTTTCTCCTCTACATGTATGGCTTAAAAACCCACAACATTCAAACCCCCCAAAACCCCAGAAAGTAAAAGTAAGCATGCAACACTTATTTTGGCAGATCTTTTTAAAAAGAAAGAGATGTCTTGGGGGGTAAAGCAGGATCAGACATGCTATGCCAATTTCAATCAACAGATGTAACTGGTATTGAATTCACTGGAGCTGTGACTGTCAGTACCAGGAATTAATTTGGCCAGATGATTGCACTCTGTTTTAATAGGAGATAATGAATATTGGTTAATACTGTCACAGGTATTGCATCCTGGAGCAGTAGCCAGAGGAGCTGGAGATACCATAAGGTACATAGTTTGTCCTGCCTTCCTTCTGCATTGGCCAAGAATTGCTAGTGGCTCATGGGGCTGCTTTGCCCCGGGGCTCCCCACCTGGTTTGGGCAGGAGTGTGGGCACATCTGGGCCATTGCTCTGCTGGAGGTGGAGGGTCAGTGCTAAAGGCTGGGTTCTGCTCTGGGTGGTAGAAATGGTTGGATTAGCATTTGAGCTGTCTGTATAAACTGACAAAAATGCCTCATGGAAAGACTAGAGTGCTTGTAGTTTGGTAACTTCAGCATCATAACAGAGCCTGGCTTTCTGATGGACTTGGGAATTAGTAAAGAGAAGCCTGTATGGAAATACTGAGCGTGGGGTATTTATGTGCTGTTGTTAGTCAAGCTATAATCAGAGCTGTAGAGGAATTAAAAATAGTATGGCCTGCTGGGAGGAAACGTAAGGTAATAGTATGAATTAATATATTGTATTTATACCCACAGCATGCTTTCCTTTAGGCAGGTGAGTTTTAATTATACTACGTTACACACATGGCATAGATCTTGGAGGCACCTGCAGAGATACCTCTGGGGATGATGGGACAGAATGTGGCAGCGGTGGAGATGCTCAGGAATGTGTGGGAAGGTCAGAGGTGGTTGTGGGCAGGGAAGGGGTGGTGGATCCATGCGAGGCAGACGGCCCTTGCACTATAATGCAGTGGAGTTTAAATTTAGAACTCTTACGTGACCCAGTGTCAAGTCAGAAATGTGTTGTTGAAAGTATATAATCAGCTCCAAGTGGCTGCCTTGTAAATCTCAGGAGTGGAAACTGGCCTCAGGCTAACGGCCATGTCTCCTGCATCTTTGCTTGAGTGAACTTTAATTTGACTCTTTATCAAGAAAAGCACTGAGAGAAAGAAGGAAAAAAGATGAACACAGAGTGAGTTCCACAAAACAGGCTTTATATGGATACAGGTGATTTTTTGCCAGAGACTTTGCAAAGACTTCCATGTGCCCTCCAAGGAAAGCAAAGTCTCATTACAAAGTGCACGGGAGAGGAAGGGGCAAGAGAAGCTCTCTTTCTGGCTCTGGAAGCTCCTTTTGACTTTACTAGGTTGAAAGTGTGCGCAGTGCTTCCAAAAATGAAGTGATTTCAAATTGTGCTGTTAAAATCTGGGGCACATCTGAAAAGCAGGCCATACTTTGTGCATGGCTTTGTTTGCTTAAGCTGCTGACAAAAAAGGAACGAGCATCTCTGCGAGCGTCTGTGATGGTGCTAATCGGTTTGCTGTTGGTATGCAGAGGTATTCAGTGAGGGGGTTTAAAGTTTTGAGCAGCTCCTGGCTAGGGAGCTTTTCAGTGACGTTACAATGTGAAGTCTAAATTTTGAGAAGAGATTCCCAATGTTATGAAACTCAACAAAGCTCATCATGTCTTCCTTCATTATATGGGTATAGTGTAATCTGCCATGCTGGAGACAAGGGAATATTTTGAGCCAGCTGTTTTTCTCAAATCTCAGACAATGTTAAAAAAAAAAAAAAAAAAAAAAAGACAAATGGAAGTTTAATCTCAGGCCAGTTTATAGTCTTAGGAACAATATAATTTGGAGCAACCTGTTCATTTTTTGGGGAAACACTTCATTTTGTGGGTGCTATGCATAGACTGATTCAAAGGAGCCAGTTTGGAAAGTCTCTGGACCAACCAGGATCTGAAAATAAATTTTTTTCTGAAATGAATTAATTCACCTTTCAAAACTCTAGTCTAGAAATTTAGCTTTTTACTGTTTTCATGGGTGAAATATTTGTTATGTAGAAAACTACGAATTTTACACATGTCCATATGTTTACAACAAACAAACATTTATATGAAGTAACACTGAAAATCTGTATTCTTCACACTTTGGAAGCATGTCTCAGTCCATTCTATTTTCCCTGAAGGAATATAAAATAATTTTATAAAAGGAAATTGGGTATAAAAATAATACTTGGTACTAAATACTCTAAATATATAGATCTACTAGAAAGACTGCTGTTTTCCTTCCTTGCAGGAAAACAAGGGTGACATAATCTCACTATGTGCATACATACAATGTATGGGACCTAAAATTCAGTCATAGAAATACTCAGAAATTCAAGAAGCTCAGTCCGTCCAGTGAATGAGAGAGAATGGGATTTACAGAGTCTGCCCAAAGAATTACAATCTGACCAATGTTAAAATCTTCTCTTGGTTTTCTTTGGTAGTGTATCATCATTTTTGCCTCAGTCATTGAAGTGCTTGAGAAGGCAGAATGTATGGAGACTTTCTGAAAAGTAGAAATACTTTGCCTGCTTACCTTGCCTGGCGGTTTCAGTTGAGTCATGACGTGACTGGTCTGGGAGGGCCTGCAGCAGGGAAGCCTCCAAACTTCAATCTGCCAAAGTTGTAAGCTTACATATGTAACTGCACCTGTCTTTGCTGCCCTCCTCATTGATTCGTTTGGTGCCTGTAAGTTCAAGCCTGGGCACATTCATATTTTCACACCCTAGAACAGTAAAACAAAATGTCACAAAACCAAATGTAAACAGTGAAACGCCAAAATACCAGGAAGGAAGAAGCATGAGTTATATTTTAAGCATCTGCTGCCAACTGTTTTAGGAGAGGTTAGGAGAACGGTAGTTGTGAACTGCTCTGAGATGCTCTGGTAGAAGCTGAATCCTGTCATAAAGAACTTAGTTCAAGAGCAAAACTAATGTAAACTATTTGAAGAAGTGTTTACCAATAAACTTAAAAATAGCTTTAGCTGTTTTCTGATCTCACAGGCCTTCCTTTTCCTCAGACCCTGGTTATTTGCAAAATTTTCTTGTCTTGAAACTAGGTGAATGGTTACAAAAAGCTTTTTTTCCCCTTTGACATCCATATTGGAGGAGAAAATTATGCTAAATCCCCTTTAGCTTAAAGCTAATTAGAGCTAGTAATGAAGTCTTTGTTCTCATATGCTGTTTCTCTTATAACTATGATAATTACATAAGGTTAGAGGCATCTGTCTGGGAGACTGGCAGGCTGAGAGGCTGGAGCATAAAGCTGAGGTCTGTTTGAGCTGTGGATGAGGTCGGGTCTTTGTGGCTCCAGTGCCAGAGCCAAACTCTCCCATGGCTTCTGTCTCACAAACAGGAGGGACACCAGCACACTCAGTGCATCCAAAAATCATCATCTCCCTGCGTGTGTGGCAGGGCGAGCCATCTTCATTTTCAGCTCGTGTGTAAAGCTTGGAAAAAGGTTGCTGATATGGTGAAAAGAGGTTAAAAAAGTCTCTCAATCTATGATGCTTCTGGACTTCATTCATTTAGCTGTGTGGGCCTGCCTGAAGGTAAATGAGCCCCTGAGCTGCTGGTGGGAGGGGGTTAGGAAAAAAAAATGTAGTGGAGTGAATGTGTGTAGAGCACAAATGGGTGACTGTAACAGGACCACCAAGCTTTGATCTTTTGAGTCTACATTCAGTGCTTATGAAGGAAGGTAATGGATCTGAGAACCTTCTCCCAGATACTTCTTTTACTCAGTCAATGGGAAATGAAATGGGAAATGAAACTGCCACTTTGAGCGAGTTGTTTTAAAACTGAAAGCTTTGAAGGTCAGCCCCACTGGAGTGACATTTTAGCCAAGGGGAGCAGAGAAGAGATTATTCCATGAGTGAAGCAGAGAGTTGTGACCTTAATGGGGGTTGTAAAAACAGAACAAGACACTGTGGAAGTCAGTTCCCAAATCCAGGGAATGGTTTTATATTAAATCAGGAACAAAGCAAGCGGTGAAAAATTAGGTTTGAATACTGCTCTTTTTTCATCAAAATGAAAAACACAGTTTTGCAATTGACTTCTTTTTTTTTTTTTTTAAAATAATTCCTGTTTTTTTACCATTGTTAAAACAAGCTCTAACTTCAGGTACTCCAATATGTGAACAAAAATATCTCTTAACTCTAAGAATATTATTTTCTCATCTAATTATTTTCTTTGCAGAAGTAATTGAGTTGTCTGTAAAGGACCCATCAGAAATCTGTAAAGTTCTAGAAGGATTAACCACAGATTAAAGTGTGTTATAAGACAAGATTTTCAGAATGTTAAAAAAAAATCTGAATTTTGTACTTTAATTTCATGCTTTCCAGTAGGGCTCCAATGCAATTTGTTGATGACCAGCAAAGCCTGTCTTGTCTGAAGTTGGCTGCCTTGGGTGTGCTGAAACTTCTTGGGGATATAGTTGGTGGGGTAATTCACCATTAAAAGAGAGTGCAACAAGAAGAACAATGGGCCGACAGCCAGAATCTCTAAATTGAGATGTCTTCTTTTAAAGATGTTTTAGATCAAACATGAATTCACAGATGTGATGTAGGAACTACAGAGCACTGCTCACGTTGAAGGCTGTGGAAGTGCAAACAGCACACAGAAGGGATACCATCCCTGGGTGAGATTGTACATGCTTAGAAAACTTTTGGTCACTTGGACATGGCTAGAATCCCCCTTAGTCCCTCCTGCTTTATAGCATGAAATCTATTTAGTATATCTTCCTTTCAATTTCTTTTCTATTAAGTTTTAAAAGATTTCTCAATTCCTACTGTGTCTAATTTTTGCTTCCAACTGAAATATAAGCCCTCCAGATACATGACTTAGTGCTTCCAAAACATAGGTGGTGATTTTTTCAGCCTTTAAAAAAACTCCTAAATTATGAATGATGTTTATATTTCAAGTCTTCTATACCCACCTCCTCATATTAATAGCCAGGGCCATGTGAGAAACATGGATTGATATAATTAACTTATTTCTCTAGTACAGACTGATGCATCAGCTTTCATAACACACTGACTTGTTTACAGGAGGAAACAGAATGACTTTTGTTGACTGACCAACACACTTATTTCAGCTTAACCTCTGTTCCTTGTTCCCTATGTCATATTTTTCTCACAAGCACTACTTGCTTTCGGGGCACAGCTCCTGAGCCTGTTACCTTTTGTGTAGCATAGTTATTGAATTGTTTTTTCTCTCTGTGGAAATGGGACCTCCTAACTAGGCAAGTAAAACCAGTGTTATTTAATATCTGTGCTTGAAAATGTGACAAATTGCCTTCAAGGTTACAACCACTACTTGAATGACTTTCTGTATTACTGATAACCATCTTTCTTTGGTTGTGATGGCTGCTGGAGAGGACTGTATTTATTTGTCAATCTAATTATCTTAAAACAACACAAAAACCATGATTATAACAAGAAAATTAAATCCCATGCTGCAGAGAAGAGAGGTTAATGCTCTACTCAGAAGTCCAAGCATGGTGAGCTGCTTAAGAGCAGAGCTGATGAGCCTCAGGGAGTTAATGAAATATGTGGGAAATGGGAAAAGCTTGGGTTTTGGAAAGTGACTGGTTTCAGGGGTCTGGAGAGGAAGTCAGATGTGAGAGTTTGGGGGTTCTTTGCCCCAGAGTTGTGGGATGTCCTTGGAGGTGACCAAAGAAGAATGGACTCTCAGAACAGCAGCACCTTCCCATCTGTGTCCACCAAAGACTGATTGAACACCATCTCCTCTGCATAGGTGAAATATTTGTATTTGCTGTTGCTACCTCTTGGTGTAGCTAGTCATAGAACACACCATATGAAATCATGTAGATGTTGGAAAGTGCTTGCTTAGGATTTCTTATAATCTAAGGAAAAGGATCCAAGTCCCTTCTGAAAATCAGGATGCTTGAGTGAAAAAAGTACCTTCAATAGTTTACTAATAGCTTGTTCTGTTCTTAATAGTTCTTTAATCTTTGCTTCTTGTAGAATTAATTACTGAAAGTCACTTCATGCTCCTGAATCCAGTTAATACAAGTTACTGCCTTTGTGTCCCACATGGCCCCTGGGCTGGTCCTGACACTTTGTATGCTGCTGGAAGTTGAGACCGGCCTGTTTCAGGACATGTTGGACAGAGGGAAATAGTTGCAGGCTGTCTTCATAGTGCTGGCTGCTGAGACTAATTGCTTTCAGGGCTGTACAAAAGCCTGATTTCACATGTTCTGCTTTGAGTGCAACTTTACATTGTCTAATAGTAAAGCAAGGACAGAACATGAGATTGTTATATGATGAGAAGAAGAAAAATCAATTTTAATCGCCGGAGTAGAGCGCTAGAGGGGTAGAAGGTCATTGAAGATTAGCAGTTGTGCTACAGCACTGAACCTGGCACAGAGTTCCTGGGAAAATAGAAAACCACAAGCTGTGGAACAAAACCTATGGGTGTATCTGTGCTCTGACATATTGTTAAGGGAAAGATCACTCATGAAAACAGCTGAACTAGCTAGCACTTGAGTTTCAGAGGGAAGGGGAATTTGTTTTGGACAGCATTACAAATTACCTGAAAAATAAGGAGAGAACGGGGATTTGAGATAAAAAGTCAGATCCTGCCATGGTGCTGATGGAAACTCTGCCTTTTCAATCATTACACACACATCCTTAGTCCCATAGGTAGCTCTGTAGGAATCTCACTGGGAAGGGTGTGTTTGTAAATATCTTGCTGGAATTGAAAATGGTCATTTTAGCCTATATGGGGCTTTCTGAGGATACATAGGAGGTGATTCCCCTCCACTACAACCGTTTGCCATCCCTGATCAGTCTGTTTTCTTCAAGGCTTTGTCCTGCATTGTTGCTTGCTTGGACTGTTTCTCCCTTTACAAGGAAACACTGCTGTTCAGCAAGCTTCCACATCTGATGCCTGCTTTCAGACACTCACAGGAACGGAGAGATCCTAATGCTGTTTTGAAAAGAGCCAGAAACCCGATTGTTTGCTGTTTATGCATGTAACCTTGCACAAGAAAGGCTTGTGGGGGAAAGTCAAAGAATTGAAAGGGAAATTATATAGTGGCTTAGCTTTAGAAGCATTAGACAGCTTTCTTCTTCCTTATCAAAGAGTGATAATCAACTTTCTTCTTTGTGACAGAAGTAGCTGTAAAATAGCTCTGTTCTCTCCAAGCCTGCCTTTTTTCTTCTTTCTTTAGTTTGTTTTCCTTGTATATACACACCTGCTCTACTATGTGAGTTGATGGAGACTCTTTCATGAAATAACCATTAAGAAGTCGGTGAAGTTTTTTTTGTCACACAAATCTACACTTGCTTCATATTTTAATATTTAGCTAAAATTATTTTTTCTTATTGAAAGACTTTGTGCAAATAAGATACAGGATAAGAAAACTGAGTGGCAAAAATACCCTGAGAGATTATTAATTCTTACAAAGAAACTCTTGAGAGTAAATTTTTTATTGAGTGTGTTGGGAAATGATACCAAGGAGAAAGCAGCTGCTTGTCTAGATAAAACATAGTTCATTTCCTTGGGACTGAGAACCAGCCTGTAGATTCCTCTAAATAGAATGTTTTCCTTGAAAATACTGTCTGTGTCAGGTTAAGAAAACCAAATGCATTACTTACTTGATTTCTAAGAGCAGAATATGTTGAGAAATCTCTCAGATCTCTTCTGAGAGCTGTTAAGGTGTCTAACTCCCATTGAACTCTCAGTTCAAATAAATTTGATGGGAATTAGGCACCTGAAGAGCTTTAAAAATCTGGCTATAAATTTACTCTTTACACAGGGGAGTTGAGGGGTGGGCACTGTGGTTGGGTCCCTCCTGGCAGATTCAGGTGTTTTTTGTTTGTGGGTTGCTTTTTGTGGTTTTTTGTTTTTTATTTTTAGTAAACCCATGCAGTGGGGCATGCTGCATGAGTCCCTGTGCTTCACCTCCCATGCAAGAGTGGGTGTCTACTATTTTTGCTTGACATGGTGGCAGGAGCCAAATTAAGATACATCTTGGAAGCTGATTTTAATTAAAGTCCAAACTGCTGTAAGGAATTTATACTTTTCTGATGGAAATGAGTTCTACTGTTAGGAAGTGACTGCATCAGGCTAATTACACCATGAGAATGAAAATATTTCATCTCGAGCCTGTGCCTCAGCACTCTGTACCTCATTGATTTTTTAGGGTATCAAATGCTTACACCACAAGTGTAGGGTCACAGGCACAAAATCCATATGAATTATGAATCTTCACTGTTTCCTTTTTATTAGTAGTAGGGAGACCCTTTGATTCAATTGCTATTGCAACCAAGTAAAGAGCAAGTGTGTTACTCATTGATAGATGAGGGTGAGCTGCTTCTTGATATGTCAAATGTCTTATTATCATCCTGAATATTAACTCCTTTAACAGTCTGTAACACTTCTGTACCCCTTTTATTGCTACTACTGCTATCTCTGATGACCAGAATGTCAACATGGATTCATTAAAATAAAAGTCCTGCGTGTAAATAGATTTAAAATAAATGAGGCAGATGTATTAGGTGGCCTTTCTTCTGCCCTGTAAGGTCGTGCTAAGGAGATAATAAAAGATAAGCATACGACACAGCCCTTAGCAAGGGGGAATACAACAAAACTCAGCTCTTTATTTTCCACAATCCTATCAGCTCTCAGCGAGAAGTACAAGATGATCTCTTCTGTATTTCTCCACAGGGACATGTGTTTATTTTGTGTGACCTTTTTAGTTTTCCTTTCCATTGCATCTTTCCCTGCAAGGAGAGGGTGTTTTGCAGAAGTTGTACCTGAAAAAAAAAAATCTTACATTTAATTTCCTGTTTCTTTTAAAAAGACTAAAATGTTTGGGTTGACATCCTAGCTTTCAAGGCAGTCAGTAAGGTTTCACCTTTTGACCAGAAAGAGAAATGTGTTGGTTTTTGTTTGAATAATAACTGTGAGGTTCCTTGCCCCTGAGAGTTGGGGAAAGGGAATTTAAAATAATGCTAAAAGTGTTGGCTGCTTTAGAGTATTCCTGTATGTGGTCACAAGTATTTTTGCAGATATGTAACTTTTATACAAACTTTCAGTGTACTATGGTAATGAACAGTCTTCCCTCCATACTCATTTCTTTTGTCCAGCAGTATTGTCTTGAACTGCTCCCCATCCCTGTCCTTTTGGTATCTCCCCTGAATTTTGACTATACAGAAGGTCAATTTTGCTGTTATTTCCACTGATGTGTCCTCCTTTATCTTAGTGCAGTAGCAGACAAGGGTCATCTGGGTCATTGCTGTAAACTAGAAATAAAAATTACTTACATCTGTTGATCTGGCATACAGGGGAGTAAAACAGTGGCCTTAAAATTGGTTTTAGTGGTTTCATCTTCTAGCAGAGGTGGGCAGGGTAGCACTGTTTCACGTCTGTCCTCTGTTGCGGGCTGCAGTTGATAGTGGTGTGTTCCAGCTTAGTGGAAGAGAATTCCTCAAAGGTTCACCAGTCAATATGCCTTCTCATTACCACCTTTGCCAGGAGAGATGATGTCTGTGCAATAGCTTCAGTGGCATCAGTCAGGTTACTGCATTTTTACAGTTTATCATCCCTCTTCCAGTAGTCTTGTGTTGAGTGCAGAAATCCTGCTATGGAAATGGTTTTCCTGCAGCCCTTCATTGAGAAGTGATGGGGGACAAGGTGGGTTTCCTGAGCAGAGCCAGTGTGGTGTACATCTGTATACCAGTCCATTTTGGCTATCAATGTTTTTTCAGTCCAAGTATGTTTTTTGTTCACCAGCCAAATATTCTGTATTAGTGTTCTTATTGTTGACAGTGTTTTATCTATGTCTTTATCTGATATGACTCCAGGTAGTTTTGTTTGCTCTGGCACATTAACTGATGTGGGTTTTTTGTGCAGCAATTCTTCATTTGTTTTGACATGTGTATCTGTCATTTTTATCAATTTTTGCCAAGACCAGACTGAGAGAATCTTAATCACACTATTTTTCTGTAGTTGCCTGTGTGTGAGCCCCTTCACAGGAATTCTGCCTCTTGGTGGCTGAAGGTCTCTGTTTTCTGAAAAGGAAGATTCATTTTTCCTTACACACGGATCAATTTATTAGAATTCTGGCATTAGTCAGTCACTTGTTAATTGTTTTTATTGAAGTCCAGTGCAGATACCCAGACTGAGATCATGAGCTGGGCCACATGCTGGGCACACAGGGACACACTCTGCTGCGGCCCTTGCAGAGAAAGTAGAGTGAGTGTCCAGGAGCTGGACACCCAGGCTGGTCAAATTTATTTGCTCAAGATCACATAGAAAGATTTTATCAGAGATGGGAGTGAAATGCAGGTCTCTGACTTTCAGCCCACAATATTGCTTTTCTTCTTTGCTCAACCCTCCTGATTTCACAGACTCCCCCCCCCTCAAGGCATCATTTTGATTTTGGTTACCAAAGAGCCTATTAATTTTTTTAAGCTGTTATGGTGTTCTCTGCTATTAGCTTTTCTGCCTTGGTGAGCCAAAACTTTCCTGCCTTTGCTTTTGTTAGAGCTGGCTGAAAAATGTGTGAGTTGTTAGATGGCACAGCCAGCTTTGATACTAAGGCTGTTTTTCTGACTTACTCTTTTTAGTCCATTCAGAGTTTCTTTTAATGTTCAGCCCCTCCAGGACAACAAATTTTTCTGATTTTTCACATCCTCAATGGAAGGAATTTATTGGTCTGAGGCTTTGTCTGCCCACCAAATAGAGAGACAAAGCAGAGCAGCTTCCCAAGGGGGGATGCAAGCAAATAATGTGGGACACAGGATGAGTGCCTTGGACAATATTCTACTGGGTTTACTGCTGATTCACTGGGAAGGGTATTCTCTGGTTTGTTTAGGTTTATAGAGAGAATCCCTTGGTGTAATCTGTTAGGTCCTGGAAGTTAATGATTGTAGCCTGACTTGATGAAGCTGGACAGACACTTTACCTTTTAATTTGCTTCCAAAAATTGTTGTATCCTGCAGTACTCAATCTTTAGCACTGGGAATAATCAGGCTAATGATCCTGCTCTTTGCTTTGGGCTTCTTCAGCACTTTAAAGGTTTTGTCCCGCTAGCAACACTAACATTGCTGCTCTGCAAGAATGTATCTGTCTACTTCGTTAGAGATGTTGCTGTGTGGAAAGGAAGAGGAGTAATGATGTGAGACATTCTAGTTGTCCTACAGCCCTACTGTGCTCCTTGTTCATGCCTCTCTCACCTGCTTCCTTCATCATTTTGTCTAGAGCTGGTTGAGATTTATTTCATGTCCATCTTCCGCTGTTGCTTTCCCTCTGAGAAGGCACTGGAAGAATAATGGAAGTGCTGGAGGAATAAAAAGCAAAACTGGGGGCAAAGGCTAGGGGTAAAGAGAGGTTGTAGAAGGTAGAGACAAGAAGTAGCAGGACACAGCATGAACAGAATTGGAAAGTTTATTTTTGCATTAAATCGTGTAAACCTATAATGTTTGCCACAATTATAATCTCATTCAAGTACAAGTGATTTGGACAAACTATGTGAGTTTGTGTATGAGGAGTCTTTCTCTCTTTTGTTCTAAGTTATTATTTGGAGAGTCCTAATGAGCCATGATAGTGCTTTAGGCTAATAGCTATCCAAGTGGTTCAAAATCATGGGGAACAATTATTTGAGTATGTTATTGCTTTATCTTCATTACTGTCAAAATCTGAAGGGTACTGTTACTGTAAGCTGACTATAATAAGTTGTGTCTGATTTTCTTTTAATTAGTGAAATGTTACCTCCTGAAATACTGGTTAATGCCAATTAAGAAAGCATTGTGAGAAATGTCTGATGTAGTACTGTTGGAATTCCTCTCTGTCTGAATAAAGGAAGGGGAAACAAAAAAGCAAGGAAGTTTGTTCTTGAGGGTTTTGTCTTCCTTACACACTTCTTAATTTAGTAAGTGTCCAGAGTGCTTCAAATGCCATTGCTGCTGGTGACGGTTACTCTGGGATATCTATTCCTTAACCCTTAATATTTCTTCAAAAAAGTGTTGGGCTTATGAGTGTCGATGCTCTGTTAAGCAAAGTTGTAGGGGAACACTGAGGTTTCTGTGTCAGTCCTGATAATAGCCTTCAAAGCCCCAGAAAGGGATAAAGCAAGGAACTATCACAGAGGTTGGCTTCTGATGCTGAAATAAAATTGCAAATGTTAGTTGTCTTTGATCCTACTTGGCATGGCTGGTGGGGACTTGATGTTTGTGTTTGATGACCTCTTAGGTCAGTCAGTAGGAGATGGGAAGCAGGGCTTCTGGAGCTAAACACAGTAACTTTAATAGCTTAAAATAAGATGTTTGACCCTAGCAGAGTGATCTTTATCCTTTAGAAACAGCAGGCCTTGTAACACATAGCAGTGGTTTATGTAATAATCAGTGAAAATAGGTAAACCATATGTAAACAAACAAACTGGTGTGGTATTATCATTATTTTTGCATGCAGTTTGAAAGGCAAATTATGTTTCTATAGTAGTTTCCTCTATTCTGTACAGCTTTCCTTCCTGGCTGTCAGTAACTGGTTCATTAAGAGCTAATATTAAATTCACTAGTGTATAGAAGGAATGGGCCCATGAGCCACTGATTAAAAAGCAAGGTAGAGAAGGCCAGAGCATTTAATTGGAAGCATGAGAGCTGTTAGCCCTTTTGTTTTCCTCCAGTCAACAAATTGTTGTTAAAATGAAAGAGGGAGGAGGGCTTTTTCAGAACACAAAACATTTGGGAAGAAATCCTTCAGCTCCTTCCCCCTTGGCCCCAGTGAATGCAGGATAATTCACCGGGAGGGGACAGCTGTGACAAAGCAGAAGTGCTTTGAGTATTGCAGAGCATAAATATGATGGTTTGAAAATGAGCAAATGACAGATAATGCACACTTGTGACCATGTGCTTGACTGTAAGTAATTTTTGGTACTGACATTACTGTTTTCAGAAGCATTTAGCAACATCTCTTGGAATGCTTTTGCAGACAATTGGCAGCAAGAAAAAATAGTGAGATGTGTTTCGCTTCTTGATTCAGCCCTCCTTAATGACGTTGTGTTTTTGTCACACCTTTTAATTCAGAAAGGGTTGAAGCACCTTCCTGAGTTAATGACCGTGCAGGAGGAGAGCACAGTTACCCTGCTTATTCCAGAACAAGCTGCCCAGCAGCTTTTGAGCAATATATTTGATAAATGCCCCATGTGGCAAAATGCCACTGTGGGGCTAAGGCCTGCTCCATCCTGTTTCAATTGCAGTATCCTCCATCCTTAGCTGTGTCGTGCATTGTTTACTCTGTCTCTTCTACATGGAGATCACGGTTGGGGTGGGGATGAGCTTTCTAATCTGCATAGTATCTGGCAGCATGGTGTCAGCCATAGCTGGGCCTTTGAACATTAACTCCATACAAATGTTGAACACTAATGTGTAGTAGGATAAGGGATTGAACAAAAACAGGTGTCTGGGGAAATGAAGAGAAACCTGCTCTCAAGATTTTTAGCAAGGGACCCTACAGGAATGGGAACACTGAAAGGGTATCCTTAAAACAATGACTGCAACGAATAAGCTGCTTGTATACAGATGGGCAAAAAAAAAATGAGCCTTGGGCATGGCAGGGAGGTCTATAGAATTGTCTCTGCAAGCAATTTTGATAAAAAAAACCAACACACTAAGTGCATATAAATATATAATAGCTATAAATCATTGGATGATTCAATTATTCATATCCATACAAACCCCCTGCATTTCTTTTGAGAGGGAAAATTAAAAGGGATTATTTCTTCTAGTTGTTTTTTAATACAAGCAATGGAGGAACAGTGGTAAATTATCTTTGTTTTGTTCTTCTATGGAATTTGTAGTGTGGGGTTGTTTTTTTTTTGTTTTTGGTTTGTTTGGGTTTTTTTTTGGTTTTTTTGAGTTCTTTAGTAAGTTCATTGGCAAAATTTTTTAAACAACAGCATTGACCTTCCAGCAAATGCACAGAATAATGGTGGGAAACAACTTTTGCTTTCCAAATTGTGTATTCCTGGTGGAGAGAAACATGCTCTGTAACCTTGAGGACATGTCAGAAATTCTTCCGTCCTTTTATGGAAACCTCACAGCAGAGTCATGGGCAAGGGTTATTCAGTGAATAACTGCAAATAACAATAAAAGGTTAATTCGGAGCCTGTCAGCATTCATGCTGAAAAATTGAGATTAATTAGATAAATGATTCAGTATGAATTATTTGCTTAGATCCTTGTAATAGGACAAAATTTCCTGCTGAAGTAGTTTCATTGACCTCAGGAAAGGTGAATCACTACGGAGGAGAACTTGACTTGTTAATTCTTTATAATATGGTATTGGCTCAGGTTTAGCACCCATTTATTTTTCCCCTTTAATCCCAAATTAAATGCCTGACAATAACAATTACATGGCAATGGATGACACACCGAGTTCCAAAGTGTGTTCAGCACCAGCTGTTGCAGTGCTGAGCTGACCCCTGTGCTCTTGGGCACATGCAGCTTTCAGAAGCGTTGCCGTCTCTGCAGAGAGGAGTCTGCTGCTGAACCCAAAGAATGAATTTCTGCCCGCCTGTAGCAACTCCAGGCTCCCCACAATGTTTAATTGTTAATCACATAGTATCCTCCAGCTGGTATTTCCTTGTTCTTGTTGCTATGAGAGGGCTGCTCTGCTCCTTGTGCTGCTGAAGCAGTTGAGTAACGTTTGCGATGGCGTACGGTGTGTGCTGGGCGCAGGAAATGACTCCCTGCACCTGCGAGGGGAAGCCAGGACTAGGTATGTGTGCTGTGCATGCTAGCACCCATCCTGTATGTCTTTGCTTTTGTATAACCAGGATCTTTACTGCTATTTAATATAGCTTTGTACGTATGAATTAGGTAGCTCTATGTTTCACGCACTTTGGTAACAGCTGCTGAATTTTAACCAGCCCTTTCTAACTGCTGCTATAGGTTTTGTTGCTGCATCAAATACCTCCAGCTCCTTCTTCTGCAAGTAGCATCGGTCTTCATCTAAATCTAAGACACGTTTTCCTCACTGTTTCACTCATCTCAAACAGTATCTTTGCTGAGAGAGTATGGTGCTGAACTAAAATACTTTTGTTTTTGAAGTGACCTTTTGTTGAGAGTTCTTCTTTCTCTGGCTTCCTGAGGAAACAGCCTTTCCCTTTAGCATCTCTTCAGTGTATTTATATGCCTCCTTACAGCTTTATATATTTACTTTTGAGTAATCAAGTCTCAACATAAACTGCATTTTTAGAGTGTTGTTAACAGGCACTAAGGGGATTGATTCAGAAATTTTTGAGGTCAAGTGGACTCTTTCAGTTGATCTCTGTGAACCTTGAGTAAGATTTACAGAAGCGGGAGAACACGAACTCCCTGTCCACACTCCTATCTTCTCTTTGAATATGGTTGAACCCTGTCAAGATTTCTAGGAGGAATTACTGTAATGGCCCTTGCAGCTTGAGGGAAATAATTCAGAATTTGTAACTAGTAGTTACTCTGGGAAACCTGCTAGTTTGAATCTTTCTGTATGGCTCTTCCCTAATGCCATGGAACTGTCTCCAGTTGATACTTAGCTTGAGTTTCAAAGCTTCTCTTCACAGCTCAGTGAAAATAGTCTAGAGGCTGAAAATTGGCATTTTCTTAATTCTGTACGTGTCTTTGTCTGTTATGTCATTGTTGTATGTAAACTGTGTGGAAACCCTCTCTGAAGAGGGACTGACTGCACTATTGAACCTCACAGGGTTTAGCTCTGCAGATATTGAGGAGGAGGGTAAATTTTGAAGGTAGGTGAGCAGCAGTGCAATCACTACTTAGGTATGTGCAGTTATTCCTGCACGATTTAAGTCTTCAGGCAGAACATCAAACAATTTATTGAAATAAAAAAATAAGGCGTTGGTAGCACTTTCAGGGTGCTTCAAGACCTGCTTGTTCCTGCCAATGATTAACTAAGTGTGAGGAATCTTATTTTTACCAGGTTGAAATGAGGGGTCATCACGTGAGTATATGAGCACAGCCTAGTGTATCCTGGGTGTTTCCTTCTCTTCTGTAGTGATATAACAAAAAACCCCAACAAAACAAACAAAAACCAAATCCTAGTATTTACCTCTGCTGACTTCCACTGCTGATACTGTCTGAGGATGCAGGCAATGTTATTTAATCAGGATAAGGAAGGACTTCTAGACTGCCCCTATAATCATTACTAAAACTTTCAAAGCTATTTCTTCTAAAGTACTTTGAGACCTGATTCTTGACACTTAAGTGAAATATGATGACATTAATTTTGTAGATAGTCTCATCATAAAAAGCAAGATAAGATCAGCTCTATGAAGAGTATTCCAGTTAGTATGTTAATTTTAATTATTTGGAGAAAAGATCTGGTTTACCCTGATAAGTTAGTGCTTGTCATTGCTTTAGGTTTATTTGGATGTTCTTCAGAGGAGGTAGAAGGTTAGCTAATTTTAACGTGTGAATAGAGAAGAGAATATTATTAATACCCTCACTCCCAACAGAACTGTTTAACACTGCTTGGAAGAGAAAATTATAGGCTGAAAACAAATGATACTGTTCACACCTAGACTTTACATGGGTCTTTGAATACCAATTGGTAACTGCTTTCACTTGTATTCCCATAGCAACAAGAAAATAGTAACACAGTTGTAAAGCGATATATCAGTGACATTCCTGCCATCTCCTCCTGGGGATAGACTCTCTTCCTCTCTGCTGCCATCGAGCATCTTCTCTCCTGTTCAAAAGCTCTCTAGCTCAGAGCTTTTGCAGAATAGTCATGTCTCTTCATGACTCTGCATTTCTGAAGCTGCTTCACCATGACATGGTGTCTGCAGGCTCACTAACCAAACAAGGTTTTGTTTCCAGACCTGAGAGGAGTTTGGTTGGTGCAGTATGTAAGTAGCTGCAGGCTGAAGATGAGTCTTCCCCTGCCACCATGGGCGTGAGATGCTTGCTTTCCCTGGTGACAACTGTGCTGAACTCCCCAATAAACTCAGAGGAGTGGATACAGGAAAAGTCTACTCCCATACATTGTTTCAAATTCACTTGTGCCTTAAGTATATTCTCTTAAGGAATGAATGAATGCCCTGTATCTTGATCCTTATGGGTCCCTTCCAACTACAATGAGCTTATGGAAGCCTTGTTAGCATTATAATAGAGATGCATTGCCACAACAGGTGCTGTTACTATGCACCTTTTTTTCTTGTTTGTATTTGCAGGTAATTCATGTTTGATAATATTTCAGTCTATGTTTTGGCTATGTGGGTTTTTCATGCTAAAGACACATTGAAATTATTGATGTTTACAATATTTATAGAAGGTGCTAGCTGAAACAAGAAGCTTCACTTCTGAAATTCCAATATTTATACATTTATTTTCCTCCAATGTAGACAAAAAAGAAATTTAAAAGTTCAATATGAGATACAGGTATTTTGTAATGGCATTACTGACACAAATAAAAGCAGAATGTTTTGTTTCAATTTCTGCTGTAGTGTGATTTCTGACTGTATGAAAAGTGAAGTGTTTGGGCCACCTAATAAACTGAAAATTAAGTACTCTTGACACTGTCAAAATCAGAGTTCAGAGAAATTCTCTTCTAAGAGACTAAGAAAAGGGTTTAATTTGGACAGATCAGAAGATCAATTAAAAAACTAAATTAAAAATACTGTTGGAACCTGTGGATGCATAAGCCATCTGGCTTTTCTTATACAGCCTGAGCTCCTGACATTAATGATAGCACATACACTTAAGTTCCACAGATGGATAATACGTTGTGTCAATTTTGCAGCCTTCTGATTGTGTTGAACACATCCTTGATCTTACTTTATGGAAGAGACTGAAAGGTAGACCTTGATTTATCTTTGCTGTACCTTTCATCATATTGTCTGCTTTATTTTTGTCATCTCTACCTTTGCTTTTGCTTCTCTGATCTAAGAAGTCCCAACATCTCCAATCTCTACTGATACAGAAGAATCAGCATGACTTTAATTTTTATTGTCCATCTTTGAAAGTTTGCCAATTTTGCTACATCCTTTTGGAAGTGATGTGACCCGACTCAAATAGGACACCTCATCCTTTTTGTGTGCTCTTCTGCCCTTTGAAGTACATTTTGAACCTGGTATTTCTGTCTTTGGTTGCAAGAAAAAGATGCATTCAGCTGGGCAGAGACAGTATCTGTTTTGAGAGGGGAGATTTATTTTTCCTTGCAAAGACTTTGGGCATGTCACTTGAAATCAAGTGGAAGACAGTGCCAGTAGCTTGCAAGCATCGTACCAAATGTGAAGGTACAAGTTCCTTTTGAATAATGTATTATTTATCCTGCATTAAGCTATTAATAGAGTGAAGAGTCTAAGTTTGCCTAAGATGAAAGTCAGGAATTTGGTTGGAAGGGAAAATACTGTTTTTAAGTGAAACCTTTAAAATATTTTTTTTTAACCCTCATTTTTGAGGATTCTGTTGTTTTGACATGGATTTCGGTTATTTTGGGGAGTGAAAGACTGTTCATGATTTCTCCTCTCTTTCATATTTCTCTTTAGAGCCTGAATGTCCTTACTGGTCACAGCAAGTGCTTACAAGAGGACTGGCAAAAATACTGTTATAGCTTCTTTGAACAAAACAATAAGTCAGAGTTAGAATTCTCTTGTTTCCTCTGTGTTTTGTTTGGAACTAGCCATGATTGGCCAGTGACACGGCTTTTTCTTTTTCTTCCAAGAACCTCCACCACCTGAGTTAAAAGATTGAGCACCTCGCAGAAAGCAAATCTTGCACAACTGGACAGTCAGTGCCTTGCAAGATCAGTCTTGCAATATCCACCTGATCTTGCTGTGTTCCTAAGTACTTGCTTGCACTTCATATTGATGCATGTTCTGCAGAGGTCCTCAGCTGACCTCTTCTGCATGCAGGGTTGGCTGTACTGTTTGTGGAGGTTTATCGTATCATTGAAGTTAACAGAGAAAAGTGAAGAAGAGTAGATATTTAGAAAGAACTCAAAAGTTTGAAATGAAGTTTTACTAACACATGCAAGAGTGAGTCTGCCAGCCTGGAATGGTGCTTTGTTCAGCAGGAAGGCTTTGTCAAAATGAGACCAAGGAGGAGATGAGGGTCCAGCCAAATTTACGGGACTGATGTCCGAGGAGTATCGTAAAACCCTGTGTGTACTCTGTGATTTATCTAGTCAAGTTTGAGAATACTACAAAGCTGCTTTAATTTTTCTATGTCCTGACAGTGAGAAGGACAAATGATACAGTACAGAAAATACCTATCCTCCCACTCATCCATTTTATTCGGGTGCACTTTTTTAAATGGAAAAAAGATAAAGACAGAATTTATCTTTTTTCATTAAGGGCTTTTGCGTGTAAAGAATTAATTGTGTATCTTTTGGTTGTTGTTTAAATTTTCAGTCACTGGATCCAGCAGCGTGACTGATGCAGTTGGTGTATAGTGTCCAACAGCACCATTGGACTTGTTAGTCGAGGAACTAGTCTGCACCATTGACTAACCTAATTCTGGGAGCTTTAGCTGGTCTGAAAGGACAGGAATGGAACTGTAAAAACTGTCTTGACACTTGGTCATTTCTTTTTGATGTTAATGGGGTTAACATCCTCCTCTGCCATCATGAATTAGAAATTTTCATCAGCTGGCTTTCAGCCACAGGGCTATTAAATGGAATCATCAAATGCAAATGAAGCCCCAGTAAGGTCTCTTGAAGTTTTCTTCTAGTAAAATAGTTGCACAAATGTATAAATGAAACTGTAAAACCAGGAACAGGAAATAGTATGAGTGATAAAAGCAGTAGTCATGGTAGGTAAACAATCTGCTTTCTGTAATGCCATCAACCTAGTAAGAAACTGAACATCCCTAGAGTGCTTGAATAGGCATCTCATGCCATTACTATGTCATTATTCTATAGAGTTCTTAGCTGTAGAAGCCACCCCAGGTAGTCTCTAATAGACAAGAAGACAGAGTGAAGATTTTAAAAGAGCAACAAAACCAAAGCTGTTCTGGCAATTTGTAGCTTGCAAGTGCATTTCTTAGAAGCCTTAACTGGTCTGTGTCATCAAAAACAGCTGAAGGCATTTACACTGGCTTTGGGAATTTGACTTTGTAGCACCTGCACTTCCTTCAGCCTAATGATTTCTGACTCAGACTTGGTTAAAACGCTAACACTTGCATGTATAGAATAGTTTAGGTTGGAAAAGACCCTTAAGAACATCGAGTACAACTGTAAATATCACACTGCCAAGTCTACCACTAAACTGTGTCCCTCATCACCACATCTGCATGTCTTTTCAATACTTCCAGGGATGGTGACACAGCCACTTCCCTGGGCAGCCTGTTGCAGTGTCTGACAACCCTTCTGGTGAAGAAATTTTTCCTTAAATCTGATCTCAACCTCCCCTGTGCACATCCACACACAGATGGTTCAGGTGTACAATGTTAAATAAAGACTAAAATTTGGTGGTGCAAGCCTGATTTGACAGGCTTTGGCCGGTTACCCCGATTATCTTCTAGTTCCAGTCTTGTTTTATGCTTCTTAGTTGGTATCTTACATGCAATGGAAAAACAAGGTAAAATAAAATGCCAGCTTGTACTTGACCAAGTTCAAATGTTTAACTCTGCTCTTGAGTGTTGCTTTCCAGGTGCCTCTTACATTTTTAAAATAATTCAGTCTGTTTCACACAGGAACGACTTGGTTTCTTTCTTGAAGGAGGAGGTGTGTTTGTTTCTGAGAGACAGTTTATTAACATGTCATGTTGTAGAAACTAATCCTACTACCACCATTCCCCATAGAGAACAAGCTCAGGCATGTGGTGCTCACATCACTGCATGGCTGCTTCCAGCACAAAGGCAGTTTCCATTCTTGGTGGCCTGTGGGTAATCTCTGTCCTGTACTTCTGCCTCTAGGGCACTTTTCAACATTCTGAATTTAATGTTGCAATTTGGTAAATGCTAATTACCACAATAAAGATTGCTCCTGTATGCTGATTAGGTTGTCATTTTATCCCTAACTAAAGTGAGATTACATATCATTGTCAGAGTGGTTAAACTCAGTGAACTTGACTGATCATTTCAACGTGTCACTTTGTACCGTACATCATTGTAGTACTCTGAAGTTGATGTAGATGACTGTGGAAACATGATGAGTAGGGTTGTATGAATCTTTCATAATGAAGCATGAAATAGGATGGGATTTTCCTGGACTCCAATCTTGCAGACACTGATTTAATGGAACTATATCCCCTAGTAAAAGAAAATTGAAGCCAGTAATAAGCTCTGAACCTGACTCAGAATTTGTTGTCAAAAGTGTTTTTGAGTTATTAAAAAAAAAGTGCTGTGAATAATGTGTGTGTATATTAAAAAATAGACATGTTTTCAAGAGAGAAACTCCCTCCTACATTTTGGCTTTTATCATTTAAAGGATTCTTTTGTGCTTAGGTTAGACATTAGGAGGAAATCCTGTAGTGTGAGGGTGGTGAGACACTGGCACAGGTTGCCCAGGGAAGTTGTGGATGCCTCATCCCTGGAAGTGTTCAAGACCAGATTGAATGGGGCCCTGAGAAACCTGATTTAGAGGGAGGTGTACCTGCCCATGCAGGGAGGTTGGAACTAGATGATCTTTGAGGTCCCTTCCAACTCAAACCATTCTATGATTCTATGATTTGCAGGAGTTATCACAGAAGGGGAAAAAGAAATAATGATTGATAAGCATCAAAACAAGCAGGTCCAGCAATCCTAACCTACTAATTAATCAGTGGAAGATATGGGCAGATACCATTTGTCTGAAATGGTGGGGTTGAAGGTGAAATCCTCTGTTCATCTGTGGATTTTAAAGGAGATAGAAAGGGAATCAGAAGATCACTCAGAGGCTTTGGAAGGGCTAAGGAAACTTCAGAGCATTAAGCAGAGAAATTTAGGTGTGATCTGAGAAAGCCCTATAAAATACGAGGTAGTACAACCTAGGTAATGAGTACTGTTGCCTGAGGTCTGCAGATCTGGGAATAAGAGAACTCCATGGGCTGCATGTCAGCAAAGGTAATTCTGGCTGAAGAGAACCTGGGGTTACTGGAGAGGTCTGAAAAATGTGGAGCTCTGTGTACTCTGTAGCCTCATGCCTGCTGCCAGTTATCAAGATCATAAAGAATGCCTTAAAACTCGAAAGGTGGAGAGGGCTTACTTGGATAATCAGGGCAGTGGGACACCTTACTCTTGAGATGAGACAAAACAGTCATCTTTGCAGCAAAATGAACCATGTAAGATTTAATTGCTATTGATGATACAGGAGTTAACATCCTGGAGTGAAAGAAATACCTATTTGGGAAAAAGGACAGGATTGCTGTAAGAACAACAGGCTGTAACTTGGTTATGCACAAACTAAAAGAAAATTTGTAATTACTTAGGTGGGAGGTTCTGGAGAAGGATAGTACCAGAAGCAGTGAAAGTAGAGAGCAACTATTGTTGAGCTTAATCAGCTGATGAAAAAGATTTACTAGTGTGTTTGTGGGTAGCAATGAAATTCCATTTTTAAGCCTTACTTGTTAACATGTTTGGTTTTTCCTTTGCCCAGATCAAAAATACATTTGACCACCACTTTTGCCTGCCTGTCCTTTCCCCAGTATTAGGAGCTGGTGGGGAGAGCAGGGAGGCAGAGAGACTGGAGTGGAGCAAGAAATTGTGACTAACAATAACATTTGGCAAGCAAAAATGAATATTTGTTTCCTCAATGATTAGTTTTTAACAACAAAAATCAATATCCCAGTAACAAGTCCAAGTTTCCCAACTTCTTGTTTTCAACCAAATTGGAATGAAAAGTTGATCACTAAAATTCCCACAAAAAGAAACTGAAACACATATTTTGGTTTAACCTTTCAAAAGAATGATATGGAAGTTATGTGGGTGAAAACAATTGGTGAAGAGGAAACTGAAATGTCCTTAATAGTATGAGTTTTGTTGAAATTTTTATAGATAGTTCAAAAATTTCAAACAAACAGACACATTTAAGTTTAACTGCTTAGAATTAATTTGTGGGATGTTTATTCCTCTGAAACTTCTCAATTTTTATCAAGTCAGCATTTTTTTCCTTGGAAAAGTCTGGGTGTCAAGTGAGTCTCCCTCTAAACCGTGTGCCAGACTGAATTAAGTAAAAAAACTGAAAATAATTGGTGAGGTGAAGAGAAACAGGACAGCTGAAGATACTCGAGTTGGCAGATCTGGAGGTCTCCTCTCCCATATCTTCTCAGCTGCAGGTGGGGGGAACCAGTGGCATCAGAGTTTGTATCAAAGTCCTTGTCCCAGCACTAACCTACCCAAGCAGCCCCACCTGGCTCCCGGGTGTCCAGCCATGTAGAGTGGCATTGACTTTCAGTGCAGCTTCTTCAAGTCCTTGTGGAGAGGCTGGGATGTAGCAACATGAAGAAGGACCAGGGTGTATTTTCATTTCACTTTAGATGTCCTTCCTATCCTGCCTGAAATATGATCTCTGATATTTATACAGTAGATAAACAAATTTAGGCAGGAAAGTGTTCTATTTATTTATTCTGGCTTGTATATCAATCCTGTTAATAAATAGTCCTCTTGTCAGGGCT
Organism: Hemiprocne comata; assembly: GCA_020745705.1. NCBI lineage: Eukaryota > Metazoa > Chordata > Aves > Apodiformes > Apodidae > Hemiprocne > Hemiprocne comata. Next base: position 8,954,299 of record CM036597.1, on the reverse strand, counting down.
CTTATTAACATCTATAAACTGCTCAGTCTGTATTTTAAAAAAATGACAAAAAATCTAGTTATCTTGTTTTTGCTGACCTTCCTCCTAAAACTGATGTGACTGATGACATAATAGGTAATAGGGAGAGATGGTGTATTAATATTTAATAGGGATAGATAGGTTTATTACTGAAACATGTAAAATGCTCTCATAGCTGTCAACTGTAATTACTGCCTCTGTCTGAAAGATACATACACATTTGTGTATTTATGGAATTAAGTTTTGAAAGTCAACATGATCGAAGTTAAGCACTTAAATAGCCTGTGTTTATCAGAATTAACTGTTATCATTGTAGGGTTTTATAAAACAGCATGTTTCAGAGCTTAGAGTATTTAAGTTTTTAACCCTTATTAATCCATTGTGTTTCATCAGACGGGTGGATCTTCCTGCTGCTTTCAGGGTTGATGCTGATCTTGGAGATGAAACAAGTTTTATAGGAGAAACAGCAGAGCTGTCTTCAGATCAGCTGAGTATTGCCCTAGCAAATCCCATGGTCAGGAGAGCCCATCTTGACCCTTGTCTGTCTCTTCATGAGTTGGTCCTCAGCTGGGATTTTTATGCCTCTCAGCACTGGATCCTGCTGATGCCTTGTTTTCAGGTTCTGGACTTCAAAATCCAACCATGCAGGTGGTTTGACACAACTTTGAGGTAATTCTGCTATATTACTTGGCAGGTGCAGAGTATTTGGATCCCCAAAGCAGAAGGGAACTCATGGGCTGTCTGAAACAGAAAAGACCTAAAGCAGATATGGAAATAGATGGATTTTTTTCTAGTGGCTGATAAAGTTGGTTTCATTTATTTTTATTTCATGTTCAAGTGACAGATTTTATCAGCCTAAAGGTTCACTTCAAGTATTTCCATTCCAACAGGCAAACACTAAAAGCAAAGCTTCCCAAGCTTTCTGTCACTTCTGTTTTCTGTCAACATACACTCAATCCAAAATTGTATCCTGTTATTAAATGAGTGAGAACAGTGTGCTGGAAGCATGGTTATGCTCACCCAGATGGCAGAAGTCTTATGAAAAAGTGTACCTTTGCATAACAGTGTTGTTTGTTTGTTTTTCTTTCCCTTGAAATCCCACCGCAGTGTTATGAAGTTAATTTTAGTTTTTTCTTGCTTATAATGTGCACTTCACAGGAATGTATGCTAAGCCTAGAGAAACAGCTTTTGTGCTTTTTAAAGATCAATTGTGTCTTAAAATAGGGATTATATTTCAGGGGAGAGAACGGGAATTGTATTTTCAGGGCTGAGAAACTTCCTTATTTTTTATCAGTGATCAAAAAAATTCAGATATGGTACTAAGTTAGCTTTTCAGTGCCATCACCTCATGATGTCCTCTGCTTGGCTGCTGTATACACTAGGCTGATGAAGCCTATTTCTGCTTCATTCTTTCTTAGGTTTTCTGCTTAAAGACAGGAAAGTTTTACTATACATAGACTGACAGCATTTATGATACCAAGCCCTGGCACAGGTTGCCCAGGGAAGTTGTGGATGCCCCCTTCCTGAAAGTGTTCAAGGCCAGGTTGGACAGGACTTTGATCAACCTGCTCTAGTGGGAGGTGTCCCTGCCCATGCAGGGGGGTTGGAACTAGATGATCTTTAAGGTCCCTTCCAACTCAAACCATTTTATGATGTGATTCCACGATAGGCATATTCCCCAGACCGTGTGAATAAGGCAAGCTGCAGCAAGCTGTGCTCAAGGTGGCCTTGCACAGCTGTTGAGATGCTCTTACTCAAACAAGTATTGCTGTGGATTCCCAAGGGATTTTTATATATTTTTTTAAAAAGGCCTTCAGAAATGGGAATGACTTGGGCATCTGTTCCTTGGTTTCCACAGGTTTGCTGTCTCTGAATTTCACATTTAAATGGGTCCCAAAAGAAAGCTCAGTGAAGTTTTGCCTTTTTAAAATTCCCCAATCCCCTATCTTAGCCCTTGTCATCTGGAATGCAGCCCAGACATGCTACAATGCTTGTAAAATTTGAATTTCTACTAGTTTTTAGGTTATCTTAGGAAATCTTCATTTTCTTTGCCCAGTGCTGGAATGTATTTTAGTAATGTGAAAAAGCAGACTTGATGAATGCTATCTGGATAAAGGACTGGTCTGAAAGTTTATGAACTTTGGAAGTGGTCAGTTTAAGTGTCAATCTTTGCTGATATTTTGTATATACAAATATATTATTGTATATATTGCAAATGCCACTCTTGAGATAGTGAAAGTTTCCAAACATAGAGGAAGGTCTGTCTTCATATGAGTCACACCTTATATCAGGGTAAATTGGTGTATTCCAGAATAGCTGAAAACCCAATCTCTCTCCAGTTCCATTTAAAACATTACCCACCCATCACCTTCCTGAGCTCCCAGACAATCCACAGCTGGCATTTCAGCAGCAGGGGTGGGCTGTGGGGCTGGGAAGTTCTCGGGGACTGTTCCCTTGGAGGCTTCTCCTGCTGGAGCTCAGAGCTGTAGTATTTGCATAATTTCTGCCTGCATGTATTAATGTAGTAATTATGCAATTATGACACTTGTGTGAGTGTATTGTGTGCATGGTATATGGAAGTGATACAACAATTATAAAATCATTATACAATATAGCAGTGTGCCTGTAAAGTGTAGGGCTTTTCCTGCACTATTGATAGGTACTTGCACTCTTAAGAAAAACTGGCTCTTCCTGGAAGGTTGGTGAAGTTTGTTTATTTTAATCTGCTCTGCTTTGCTGTGAAAAGTTTGTCCACTGCCCACAATTCAGGCTTTAATGGTTTCCTCTAACTGCTGGCCATCTGTTGCAGTGCAGAAAGATTTCCTACAGGGATACCTGCTTTAACAAATTTTTTGCCATTGCTGTCATATCAACTCAGGGTTTTCCTGTCATCTTTCTGTTGTGATAAATGATTTCTGAATTGACAGCTGTCACCTAGGTGCTTAGGTAGCGACTGGGAAGATCCCCTGATGGACTAAAGCTGAATTATTTCACTTGGTTATTGCATCTGTAGAACTTAGGAGCAGATAAAAGGTTTTCTCTGACGTTTTAAAATGAACTGTAGAATTTAATCTAACTTCTGTAATTTATCAACATTAATATATAGCAAAATTCCTTACCATAAGAAATGAAAGAGAATCACTGTAACACACAATCCTACCAGACATGGTCATGCCTAATTTTGCAGACATGAAATTTCATTTATTTCAGTAGGACATCACTTGTGCATAAAACTCAGTCTTTTTAGAGAAAAAGTTTTCAAGATGTATTTTATATGAAAGATGGTAATTACTTAGTATTTGTCCATTTCCTGAATAAAGTCCTCCATGCTACCTGTCATGACATGTCTAATCAGTTACTCTACAGGCAGAAGAGGAAACAGAACATTACAGGTTATTAGGAGAGAAATAGGGAACAAACTGAGAAACATCGTTGTGTCACCATATAGATCTACACTGTTCCATCACCTTAAATATCTCATGTGGCTTTGGTGCTTATTTATGAGAAATAATAGAATAGGGAAAACTTAAGGAAGGGACATGAGTGAGACTGGGGCAAGGATGGATGGCCCAGGAGGAGCACAGACACATCGCCCAAGCATGAGGGAATTAGAAAAGCCAAAGCTTGGCTGTAGTTGAACTGGGGAGACAGATTTCTTTTTGCTGTTTTGTCTATACAGCTGTCAAGTCCCCCTCCATCATTCCCAGCTGCTGCTTTATCCTGTCTTCATAAGATACCAAACTGCCCTCTCCTCTCCTTTTGTTCTTTCCCTCCCTACTCCCATTTCTCCTCTGTGGCTCCTTTCCTCCCCAGACCTCCCCTTCATTCAATGCTAAGCACTTCCAAGATCTCCCTCTTTGCCATGCCCCATGATTTTGCTAGGTCCCCCTGGGGTATCAGCCTGAAGAGCAGCACTTCTCACCAGCTCTGTGCTGTGCTGGTGGGTGCCAGGGCTCTGTGCAAACCCACCCAGGCAACACCAAAAAGCAGCCAGGGCCACACACCACACACCTGCCATCAGCTTGTCAATGACAAGAGCAGGTCTTTGTTTTCACATGGCATGGACAGGCTCAGATGTCTTCACCAGCTGCCCTCAGACATAATCCCACCACACTCTGGGGGACAAATCAGACCCCAAGTGGGCAATTTGGCATTTTGCAATGGTGCATTTTTGCGAATGGTCAAATATACTTTGGAGAAGAAAATGCTTGTGGAGAGCCACGTTTTACCCAAGTTTTATAGTTGAGTTATTACGGAAGTGTGTAAAAAATGGGGTTTAGAATAGAAGTGCTGACACTAGAACAGCATGAACACAGCTGTTATAATATAGTAAATTTGTATGAAATTGTATAGCTAACAAAGTAGGTCAACAGCTTCAGATGAAAAACTGTTTCAGATGGCATGCTACTCTATCTTAGGAGATCTTGATGCTTTTTCAACATGAGAACAGAGCAGCTTTCCCTTCTGTGCTTATTCTTGTCATCTTTGTTTTTAAAAATATTCATGCTGAAAGGTGGGGCTGACCTCCAAATATGAGTAAAAACAGACCTACCACGTACAGGTATGGCACAGTGGAGCACAGACCAGAGAACATAAGAATGACTATGCCATGCCAGACCACAGGTCATACTTACCCAGTATCCCGCCTGTGACAGTGGCCAGTAATAGATGGATGTGAATGAGGATGAGAGGCAGATGGCATGTGGGGCAGTTTTTCCAGAGTGCTCTCCTAGACACAAGCAACTCGTGCATTATAGGCTTCCCAAGTCAGAAGGATTGCCTCTGTATGTAACAGTCCTTACAGCATCTCTTCCACTAATTTGACCAGTTCCTTTTTGAACTTTTTTAGACTTTCAGCACACTCCTGTGGCAAGCAGTCCTAGAGGTTAGGAAGGAACAGGAGACTTTGGCTTTTCTGATTCTTTCACTGCCTGCCTGGGTGATGCTTTGTGCTCCTCCTGGACAGCCTGTCCCTGCACTGACCTTGCTGTTTTTGCTTTCCAGCTCGCCTTGGAGTTCTTTGTGCAGCCATCTGGCTTCTGCACTTTGGGATGGGCTGTGCTTGTGCTCCACAAAGGTAGTCTTAGCTCTTGTGCTCCTATTTGCCCTTCAGAGCAGTGTCCAGTAAGATCCTGCCTACCAGTTCTCTGAGAGGCTGTGAATGTATTTAGTGTTACATGTCATTTAGGCCTCCAAAGTGCTCATAGTGTGGGCTTCGCTCAGGTAGTTTCCTTTATTTTTGCTCCCTAAATATGCTTTTAATTTCTTGTCTCTCCATACTCTCCAGAAGCTCTTGAAAAGACTAGTCCATCTACCTGTAGAGAAGTCCCCAGGTCCCTAATGCCCTCTGAGAGAGCTGTTGCCCAGCTACAGTGGTCAGAAGAGCAGGACATTTCCTGATATACCAGTAGATGAGTAAGAAAACTCCCCACTAATTTAAAACTCGAAGCAAATTATTCTTTCTCTGTCTCTCCCTCATTCTTGGAAGGATTTACATTGCTGTCAGTGAGCTACCCGACATTAGATTTTCATTAGCTCATAATGAAGTTGAAGACTTGAATGTCTTTCTCTAATCCATTTACTGCATCTCTGGTCCCTTCAGGTCCACCTCAAGTCTCTTCTTTCCGCTTACTACTCCCCTCCTGCCAGTTAACTCCTGCTTACCCATCCAGTTTACAGCTCAGCATAGCTACTTAGACAAACTCAGTGGGTTTGGGTGTGAACATTACCAGCCTGTAAATTCTAGTGTCCAAGTGTTAGAGGGAACAAGGTCAATCCAAATACTAAATGCAGCCATTAGATTTTCTGTAAACACCTTGTGCTTTTCTGAACAAATATTGCCACACAAAGGTGGCACTTTTCAATCTCTCCATCCATCCACACCTCTGTTTAAATTCCAGTACCTTAATCTTGTCTTACTTGTCCTATTTTTTTTTCCTTTACTCTGCTATTGGCAAAGAGGTTTTGAGGCTCTTTTCTCTCCTTCTTTCAAGCTTACTGTTTATCTCAATTGCCAGCCAGTTTGTTGCTTTGGAGTACACTGCTGCTGTTGGGAAGGTTCAGCAGTGATGCCCACCTGGCTCATAACAATATATTCATGAATCCAGCTGTTCTCTGGAACCTCCAGTTCTGAAAACACATAAATACCAGTGGTGCTTTGGCTGACAAGGGTATGGCTTAGTGGCCTAGTTTCTGTGAGAAAGAAGTCTTGAGTGCTAAAGTGATAACAGGGATCAGTGGTAACATTTTCAAGGAACTTAACCTTCCCTTGTGAAAAGTGATGTATTTACTGAGGAGGCAAAATTGAACTATTTTTTTGATGAGTCAAAGACTCAATGTTGAAATCACTCACAATGGTGACACTTAATTGCTCTGTGGATCCCAGGATCTTATTTTCAGTGCAAGTAACTACTCTGCCCTAGGTTTTGTTCTGGAGCTTTCAACAATATTGGTAACCAACTTTGCAGGTTAATCCTAATAGTTTGGGTTTTTTTAAGCAGCTTCCTGTCCCATTCTAAAATTTGTTTTTTGTATGCTTTTAAAAACATCCAGTATTTTATGACAGAGGAAGCAACCACGTTTGTCGTCTTCTCTATACTGTGGCTTGAGTATGTCTCATGTCATCTGTGAACAATTTCCTCTCAAACAAGTTTGAGTCCATTTTTTAAAACTTCATATGGCAGGATTTCCAACTTCTATTTCTTGTGTTGCCTGTCCCTTGACTTCTGCTTTCCTTTCTACAGTTATTTTTTTGACAAACTGTAAGCACTGTAGTTTTGTTAGGAGCTATCAAAAGTCTATTCTCTGTTGATAATATTCCTACTATTTCTTGGATGACACCACAGTCTGGGAGCTGAATATTTCAATGAAATATATCTGTTCTTTGCAGAAGTTAATGCCAATATTTTTTTCCTTTGGTAATAAACACGTATTTTTTGCACAGAAATGGACCCAGACGTGACCTATGGTGCCAGACTCAAAATCTGAATTCTTCCATGTTTGAGTCATTTATTTTCATGCTGACTTGCAGTTAGATCTTCACGCTATTTTTTCCCTGGGTTATATAATCCTTATCTAGGCAGCTGACACTGCAATCTGAGTCGCCGTGGTACTTAGCAAGGAGTGGAAAAATGATTGGAATGATATGTTTTAACATTTCAGAGTCACAGGATGTTCAGCTTATGCTTCACGGCTGCTGAGTAACCTGATTGATAACAAGAATGTTATTGAAATACTGACCCTCTTTTAATAAAAATCATGCTATTATGTGCTACTGTGTTTTACCAGTGGAGAATTGGAAAAATGATTTACTCCTAGGTCTAGTAAATAGGTACTATCTGTTGTTCAGAGAAAATCAAGTACCAAGAATTGAACTACTTCTTTACAATGTAGTTAATGTTGCATTATCAGCTGTGTTTCAGCTTAATGTTGTTTACTTTGATTTCATGTTTGCAAAGAAGCTGGTTTATGAAGGTTTTAATTTTATCTACATGATGTACAACAGATAATGAAACACCAGTAGTCGACAAATAGAATAGATGGATTCATTCGTCAACATGAACAAATATTTTGGCCACATATACATGTTAAAGGCAGGCAAACAGTGGTTTACTACAAGTCTTACAAATTTGCAAATGATTCAGTGAACTGGGACTGTTCTTACCCAGACCATCTGGGTCACGGGTTATGAGCAAACTGAAATATTTCCTTCTGAAGTAAACCCTTGTTTGCAGTGTGCCTCTGCCACAAAGCAGGCCAATGGTATCCTGGCCTATATTAGAAGCATTGCCAGCAGGGTGAGGGAGATCCTTACCCTCTCTCAGCATTGGTCAGGCCACACTTGGAGTATTGTGCCCAGTGCTGGGCTCCCCAGTGCAAGAGAGACGTAGACATACTGGAGAGATATTGAAGGGACTGGAGGAGGAAAGGCTGAGGGAGCTGGGACTGTTTAGCCTGGAGAAGAGGAGACTCGGGGAGTTCTTATCAATGTACACAAAAACCTAAAGAGCAGGTGCCAAGAGGATGAAGCCAGGCTCTTCCCAGTAGTGTCCAGTGACAGGATCAGAGGCAATGTGCACAAACTGAAACACAGGAAGGTTCTCTCTGAACATCAGGAAACACTTTTTTAGTGTGAGGATGACTGAGCACTGTCACAGGCTGCCCAGAGAGGTTGTGGAGTCTCCATCCTCAGAGATACTCAAAAGCCATCTGGACATGGTCCTGGGCAATCTGCTCTACGTGGCCCTGCTTGAGCAGGGGCGTTATGCCAGATAACCTCCAGAGATCCCTTCCAACATCAACCATTCTGTCATTGTGTCCCTTGTGGGCCTCCACCCTCATGACTTAAACACAGCCCTGGGCCAACATGGAGCATGGGCATATGTGCAGGGCTGGGGACTGCATCTTCTGCTTTTATTTGCTCTGAATTTTGTAAGTGCTCTTTTGCAGTGCTATCAGCTCTTTTGGCTGCTGGGACATACCTCAGCTACATGAAGTTGTCAGTCCTTGGCCCTCCAGATGTTTCAGAGATTGCTAGTCATAGGTTTCCCTCCTGGTAGCTTCAGGGTTTTAAAACTCAATTCTAGAAGGTTGAACATACTAGTCCCAGCAGAAGGAAAAAAGAAGGGTAAAGCAAGGATCAAAGTGTTTGCAGCCATGAACCTGGGAACAGGAGAACTGAGGGGTGCATGTGGAGAACATAAAGATCAGGTAGAAACTGGCTCACTGCTGTAGAAGTGGCAGAACAGGAGTGGCTGAGAGAGGCTCAAAAAGAATTTTGGAATTGTGAATATTGCTGAACAATTTTATGAAAGTAATGCTTGAAAGAACTATGTGTCAAATTCAAAGCTACTTTTGTTGCTGTGGCTGGAGTGTGTGTTAATGCTGCCATGGGCAATGGACACTCTGCTCATCTTCTGAATCATAGATACTGTACTGAATTGAAGTGTAGAGTTTGAGTAGTACTTAATCAGTAATAATCACAATCAAGATGGAGTTTTAATGCAGTTTAGGATAATTAGTCATTTATCAAATGGTTTTTGATTGGGGGCCATATGAAATGCCTGGCAGGGTGGAGCTGTACTCTTCTAAGTTTCATTCAAGAGCGTTTGCCAAATTATTTTAATGAATAGCTTTTGGCCTGTAGCTCATTTGTAAATGGGTTTTGTGCAAGTCTGTGATGTGGCACGTGTAGGTTGTGAAGGGTTTTTTTCTTCAGTGGCTGATACATTCCAGTCAAAGCTGGGGTTTGAGATGTTCAGTGCTCTAAACTGATGAAGTTCTGCAAAATGATTTACACGTGGTTTCAGAGAAGTTGTGTCTGGGTGCTTTGCAGCCCTTGGGTACTGAAAGGAGACACAGCAAACCAGATGAAACCCATGAAAGAATTTTGAATAATCATTTGGAACTTCTAGTTGCTGCTAAAATGAAATTCTACCAATACATTTTTGTGGTACAGTTGAAGTTGTGAAAATAATTACATGAAATAAATGAGAGGGTGCCCCAAAGGGCACAAGTGGGAGTTGGAAACGTATTAGAGATATTTGAAGAGATGCCCAAAAGTCACCCATGTTAGTGATAAAAATACTGGGAGTTAAAGAAAAAGGTTAGTGTATCTGAACAAGGATGTACAAAAAGTAACCAAGGACAAAAAGATGCTTGTTTTAATGAATAAGAATTGAGATTATTGCAGACTAAAAGCAGTAATGTGAGATGACTGTGTGCACAAAGGTGCACAGTGACGTGCTGGTGTGTTACTGGTGTGGAGTTTCCAATGTCTGCTGGGGAATGGGTCTGTTTGCTGGGTCAGATGTTACATGCAGTGCTCTCTGCTCTCTTTCCAAGAGGAAGTCATGGCATATTTTGAAGGATGCAGAATGCCTTCTAAAGGGAAAAAAAGTGTGATTTCAGCACCTCAGAGATGCTGGTGATCTCCTTTCTGGTCAGTGGCAACTGCATTTTTTTTGGGTTTTCTTCACTGGCTAGAAATGTAGCTGAAAACCTGAAGTGAACATTCACTGCAAACATGAGCCTCTGACATCCTCCTGGGTCAGGGAGAGGGCAGACAGTGCTGGGGTGAAACAGGGGCAGGATGGCTCTGCATGGCCCACAAAACTTGTATTAGTCTGGAACCTAATACTTGGAAAGAATGATTCCATAAGGCAGGTAGAAGCAATAGCAAGATCAAGGGGAAAGAAAATGGGAATCAAGGGGGTGAAATTTTCTAGCCTGGTTTGAAAAGACATGTTTTCCATTATGAGGAAAGAAGCTTTAAAGATTTTTAACTTTTTTTTTTTTAACCCTGTGTAAGGTTAAAAATCAGTAAGAACTTTCTTTGCTAAATAAAATCTATTTTTTTTCTCTATTGGAACATTTTATTTGAGTAAACTTTTAGTGTGTTCAGATTTATATTTCTCTCATTTTCCTTAAAATATTTAATTTTGAAGCTTAGTGGATTGAATAATGTCTACTTGAAGTCAAAAATTGAAACCTACTGCTAGATAAATGCAAAGAAGTGGTGCTTTGTTTGCATTTTCCAGATATTTTCCATTTCTTCTAAATAAAAATGTGAAAGTGGATGAGATGCTGCAAAAATCAGATGCTGTGCATTTGTTCATTTGCTACAGTGAAGTGATTTTTGACCTGTTCTGAAGGAGGGTTGTGGAGATGGGCATAGAGGTGGTTTGGAGCACGCATGTTTCTGAGGCATCTTTCAGAAATGGTTTCAGAGAAGGTTGGAGCCTTTCCCTGGGAACCAACTTGTCAGCTGTTCAGCTAGAAAAAACACTGGACTCTTTGTATTTACATGGTGCTTCAAAGGACCATTGAAGAAATGGCTGAGAGTTTCTAGAATTCTTTTTTATTTATATATTTATTTAAAAATCATGCTCGGTGTAATTCAGTTTGTCTTGCTCTGTCTTTGGAGGCACATAGGCCAACGGTGGTGATGTGGGGTAAGGCAGGGGGATATTAACCTATCTCTCATATAAAGGTAGAGATATTGAATGCACAGATGTTTTTAAGTCACATTTTTGCACGTTATCTAATTTTTATGGTTAGTCATTACCGTAACTAATTCAACAGAAAGCAAAGGGAAAATTGGTATGGCTTCTCAAGTCAATGAGCCATTAAATAGGAGACAATAATCTTGATATTAACTTAGAATATTTAATTGGCAGACAAAGTACCTCTCGAAGGCATCACCATTTCAGGCTGTTCTCTAAGTGCCAAGTGTTTGTAGGTTGCCATGAATTCCAGGCAAGCCAGCCCTGATGGGTCACCACAGCCCTTCTCCAGCAGTACATGGATTGCATTTCTTCTCTCTTGCATTTTGCATGTGTCTGAGTTTGTTTTTATGTTCTGCCTGAACAGATGGGGCTGCAGAGGTGGCAGTGATGCTCTACCAGTTTATACCCACTAAGGGCTGAGTCCCTTTATTTTGCTGTACAGGACTGGTTATTTCATTTGCTGCATTTCCGAGAGTGACTTCTGTCAGAGTGAGCTCTGAGGAGAGAAAAAAATCAGTAAAAGGAAAATTAGCTTAAACCTGGCTCAACCCAGGACAGACTTCCATTCTTGTTGTTCATAATGCTGGGAATGGGATCCCCACTGCTGCCTGGGAGAGCAGCCTTTGTAGCTTGGCTGTAAGCAACAGCTTGCGTTTGATTTTCTGGTTGGTTTGCTCTTGTTTTTCCCACTCAATGCTCTGCTTTTGTCCAGAGTGCCACCTGCAATGATACCTTTGCTTTTTTAGAGTCAATGTGTTCAGCCATGGGCTGGGAACTGCTCAAAGGAGCCGCTGCTCTTTCTCTTCCCATCTTGGGAAGCAGCTGTGCCCACAAAGGGTGCTCAGCATCTCTGCAGGCACCAACGGGGAGCAGGCAGCTCCTGCACCCTTTCCAGGCTGACCATGGGTCCCTCCTTGCACTCAGCTGGATCCCTTCCCAAGAAGAGGAGAGCCCAAGCAGTGACTCCAGTGGTGTCCCCTCTACCCTCAGTTGAGGGCTCCAGAAATGCAGGTTCTTACAGCTCTAACAGCTCAGAGTTTTGACCAGCCATGTGGGTGCAGCTCTCATCTCTTTCTGCCTTTCCCAGACCCAGCTCCTAAGGGAGGCCCGTTCTTAGCTGCTGCCTTGGGCTGAGTGTGCTTTGTAGTTGCATATGCCAGGAGGGTGCCCAGCCCTCAGGAACTTTTCAGGCTCTTCTCCAGATGTCTTACCATTATTTTTTCTTTTATGTTGTAGAATATGTTTCCACGTTGTGTTTCATGTTTCAGGAAAAAAAAAAATCTAGAGAAAGAAAAATATAATAAAGCATTGAAGTGGCAAATAGAGGCAGAGAGCTGTGGCATGGCTCTCCAGACAGAGTTGGTTAAATTAGGGATGGATCTCATGGTACTTGAATCATTGTTACCTGGTGGCCTGAACCAGTGGGATTTTGCATGGTGTTTGAGAGCAATTGCCATCTGAGCTTTTTTTCTGTTCTTGAGTTTTGCATTGTTGTTCCCATTTTACTGCCAGTTTACAAATTAATTTTATAGTAATAGTAATTTTAAAAAATATTTATCTTCTTTGTGGTACTGTGAATATATATTAGGGTGCCTAATCTTCTAGGAATGAGACAAGGCAACTTAAACAGGACTCAAAACTGAAATCACATGCAATTGAGATTGACTCTTTCCCCCACCAAATAAGAATTTAAACTTCTTGAAAAGGTTTGCGTGAAGATAGAAAAAATACTTCATGGAAAAACCAAATCACATAAACGACACATTATATTTCATTCTGTTGTGATGCTAAATTTTCAAAGTCTTTCCCCCTTGCCCTGAAAGCATTTTCTCATGTGTTTGTTGTGCTCTGTTTTTGAAAATCTACCCTGGGAACATGCAGCACCCCTTTATTAAGTTGCCAAATGATTTTAGCAATGTTATTTTCCACATCTGTTTTTTGAACCTCTTTGAAAAGCAGCCAGGCCTGTGAAAAGAAGTCATGAATTGCAAATAGATGTGTCTCTGAAAGTTACCTCACATTTTTAAACGTAGCACTGCTGCTCTGGTGCAGTTCAAACAATGACTCCACTGAGTTGTTCTGGCAGCAGCCTGGTGCTGGTGGATGGTTGTGCACAGCTGTGGAGCACTCACTGTGCAACCAGACGTGGCTCAGGTAGGACAATTCACTGCGAAGGGCATCTCTGGTTAAGTGCCCATGTGCCAGAGCAGTCTTACAGACTTCGTGGTTTTACCATCTGTTTCTCTTGCTTCTGGTCTCTCCCTGGTCTTCTCAGGGAAACTTTTTTGCAGCTTTTTCTTCTGATGCTTGATTTACAAATGTTTAATGTTTAAAGTACCAGCTCAATAGTATTTTCAAGTATGAGTCCTTCATATCCAACAAACTCATTTTCTTTCTGTGTCTTGAGAAGATGATGGCCAGACAGTCCTTGTAACGTAGCAGGAGAAGACATTTTTGGCCAAAAGCCCACTCTGCCATCATGGAGGTACAAAGGAACTACATGTAGGACCTGAAAAACCCAAACTTCAGCAGAAGTGGGATACTGACCACCTCCTGCTGCCCTCCCAGGGCCCTGTTGAGAGCTCAGACAAGCACAAGCCTCCCTGCTCGCAGAGCTGTGTTGTGTGTTTGTGTGTTGGGACAACCAGATTGCTCCTCCACTTGCTGTGGTGTGTTGTGTAATACAAAGCTGCACTGTGGCTGGTAGATGATTCATTAAGCTGTAACCTTAAGAACCAAAACTCTTACAGTCTGAAAGAAGCTTTGAGCTATTTATTACTGTACAGAGGTTATTAGTACTGTACAATTAGTACTAGCATGTACATTAGCAATTAAGAAGTCAGAGAAGTGTAGAACTGAACAATAGACCATCTGTTTGACAGAAATAACTATTAAGATCAGCACAGATTTAGATGCTTCTTTACTACTTAAACCACTCTAACAACTAAGGTTCTCATGGTAGGATTGCCTCGTTAGCTAATGAAAATTCTTTGGGAACCCCCCCCAGGAAGAACACTTATGAAGTACTAGGCAAAAATTAAATATTGATTGTTTTTAATGCATCAAATTAAACTTAATAATACTCTAGGAAATACATAATGTTTCCCAGAAATAACTGAAATCCCACTGCTGGTTTCTGTACAAGGTGATTTCCTACTGAAATGAGTTGCAGTACAATAGAAGCTACTGCTAACTTGTAATTTGTGAAATTCAAAAAGTGTTAGCATATCATTTAGATAATGAAACCTTTATACCCATGTAGATTTGTAAGTACCAACTTGAGCGAAGGGAATGCTATTTCAGTGCTATTATATTAAATTATATACATTTGCTGGGGGGTTAGATGGCTGTATGTTTAATTTACAAGCTTTTAATTTATTGCTGGCAATTTAGGAAACCATGGTTTTAAAAACTACTGATAGTAGCGTTCAAATCAAGTGCACGTTCACGAGGCTGACCAAAGTCTAAATGATCAAAGTAGTCAATAAATATGAATAATTTCCTACACACTTTTAAGAATTGTTTTCTGAATGTTTTAAATGCATGTTCCTCTTACAAACCATCATCACTCTCCCTCTCTTCCCCATTTAAAATGGAGCAGGAGCCAAATGTTTCTGAAGAGGGAGGAGTGAAGAAGAGAGCGGGCTGGGGCAGTGCTGGTGAGACGTGTGCCAGTCTGGTCCTGACACCTCATCTTGTATGGAGAGCTGAACTGTTGGAACCATTCCACTCCAGTGCCTGTTGAGGACTTTTTGCTTATAGGTCACTCCAGAGCAGCTTCATGGTCTCATATGCTCAGTCAGTGCAGGATTACTAGGGACAGTTAACACTGTTTTGATCTGTTGTTTTCAGCACGATGGGATAGTCTTACAGGCAGCTTTGGAAAGGACCCGTGAAAGATGGTTTGTTTCCATATATTGTGTATAGAAGTCTATGCTTGGAAAGTATTAGGAGCTCAGAAACTGAAGAAAAATATTAAAATTGAAAAACACTGTTCTGTGTTTGAAAGCCTTCATGGTATTACACTGAGCTGGGAGTTTCTTGCTGCCCCTTTTATTTAAGCGTGTCGCTTAGCAAAAGTAAGGCAGGCTGCAAAAGCTTAATTCCTGGTGTTGGTACCTGCATGAGGAGGAGTTGGAGCTGGGGTTGCAGGAGAGTTAGTTTGAAAAACCCTCTTTCTGACAGTCAGCTGGCAGTTGAGCACACACTATGCCAAGGCACTGACACTAAATATAAAGCACGTCTTTTATGGTGCCTTTTCTGAGAAACACTGTCTGCAGCAGCTGAGAACGTGGCCTTGTAGATCTGCTTTTTTGGCTCCTAAGGATTTCATCCCCTTGTCACAGAAATCTCTCCCCAGTGACAGTTTTAAAAGACTCTGCTGAGCTGTTCCCGTCTGCTTTGTGGGATTTATTAAGATGCACTTTGGGGCTGTTTGGTTTTTCCAAGCATTAGCTCTAAATGTTTCTAGGTTCTGCTTTTTTTTTTCCCCTCTCCTCAGTAGGTGTGTGGTTCCTGCTTCCTGCAGAATGAGGCACTTTAATGTACTTGAGCAGTTGTTTTTAACTCATGGAAGGTCTGCAGAGAATGGGCTCATCAAGCACATCTCAAAGGAAAGGCTGTGCAGATCTGTAAACTGGAATGAGAGCTTCCAGGAAACACATCTCAGGAGCTCACAACTGCACCTCTGTGTTACACCTGTTTAAAAATGCTTTACCTGGGCTCTTGAGCTCTCAGTTTAGGCATGTTTAGCCAGAGAGAAAGGCCAAACAGAGCCAGGGGGACACAGGAGGGGCAGGGCTGTGGCACCAGGTGCTGCTCCCATCCTGCTCAGTGCCAAGGGCAGCCCAAGCCAGGCAGTTCTCCCTGGGCCAAGCCAACAGCCCAGGCAAGGCAGGCTTGTCTGGCCAGGCACTAGTTCTGTAGGCTGCAAACTCAGTTTTATGTCTTAAATTGGGAAAAAAAAATGATGATACCTGAAAGCAAGTCAAGAGGATCTGCATTAAAGCCACTCAGGTGTGCTTTGGAGTTTTACCCCCTTGTTTTGCAGTGGAGATGTCTCAGAGGCCTCAGGCAGGTTCCAACAGTTTCCCTGATTAGGAGCACAAAGACAGGAGATGTTTTGCACAGCCATTCACGTAGTATCACCTTGCTAGATTTCATTCCTAGTCCTTATTATGAAATCTCAGGCAAATTGGTAGTTTTCCTTATCTCAGTTTTGCCTTTTATAACTTGAGTGTTTTCTGTAAGTGTTGGATGCTTAAATATCCTGGTGATAGATGCCTAGGGAAAACAAAGCAAAACAAAGGGCACAGAAGGTACAGTCTGCAGTACTGTTTGTAAAGCACTGGGAGATTCTCGCACATGAGTGCAAAGCATTTGCAGCAGATTTTGCTTAATTGTAAGCAAACTGTTTATGGCTGAGTGAGTGCATGTTTATGGAGTTTCTGCATTGTTTGGTTGTTGAAAATAGTTTCTGAAAGTGGGGCTGAGGCTTATAGGGTGGTAGAAAATGTTCAGCCTAGGGGAGGCAGGAGGCAAGTTTCAGCAGTGCTTCACCAGCCAACTCCTTTGGCTTTTGTAGTGAACCTACTGGCCAGTATTCAGGGTCCTGGAGTCAGTGCAGACTGGTTCTAGGAAATGTTAAATGTTTTTTAAATTCTTGGCCTAATTCAATGGGATTTGTGCATGTTGAATGTCACTGAATATGAGTAGCGTTGGTGTGTGTTCAAGAAGAACTGAGAGTTCAAGAAACTTTGAAGAATTAATACAATAAATTTTCTTGCTGCTCTAGTACCAGAAATGGGTGCCATGCCTGTACCTGCCCATGTTTTGGTGCTGTCTCTGTTTTCTGAGGCCACTAAGAGCCCAGCTTGAAACTATCACAGCACTTCAGAAGCTGCTTGAGCAGGGAATGAACTGAAAAGAGAAAAGGAGCTGTAGATACCAAACCTTCCCATAATCCTCATGAATTGTCAATTAGAGCACAGTTATTTGTGTCATTACCAATCAATGTGCTGTCAGCATTTTTTTAAGTCATCCTTCCTTCTAAGGAGTGATTTCTTTCTCTGTAACTGCTAAAATAATTTTGAACCTTAGCACACACAACCCACAGCACTTTGTTTGAGGCCATTTATTTTTATTTTATTTGGGGGACCATAAGGTGGTCAAAAGATTGAATCGTTAAAGCAAACAGAGTGCAGAACAATTTCAGAAAAGGATTTCCCATTCCTGTAATTTCACGCTTCCAAGGGAAAAGGAGTGATTTGCAGGGATTTTACACTTTCCTTTTCATACTCTAAGTTAATACATTGCACTATTATACTCAAAGTTAATGCGTTGCACTATTCCACAATGGGTCATCAGTGCTCAGTGTCTTATGGAGAAGGGAAATGTTGGGAAACAAATGTGGAGAGACAAACCAATTTGTCCAAAGATGCTCAGTAGGTTTGAGAGAGCTTCTGGTCTATAACCCAGGCCATGAACCTGTGTCTTGGGTTTTATCTGTCAGAGCTGCATAGACTTGGCTGTGAGCCTTGGGCTTGGTCAATCCCCTCCTCCTTCTCTTCTTCCTCCACAGCTTGAAGCTGAAATCTGGCTGCAGAAACTGCTCGGGTGGTAGGGAAGGGAGCTGGGGACTGGTGACTATAGATGGGGAGAGCATGGAGATGCTACATGGGCAGACCCTCATGTGGCTCATGCCCTTACAGCTGTGGGGCTGGACCATCCTGTGCTGTGCAGAGATGTTTGGGAGGATTTATCATCTTGATTTCTCTATTTGTTTTTCTTTTGTTGGGTTGGGTTTTTGTTTGTTGTTTTGGGTTTTTTTTTGGGGTGGGGTGGGTGGTGTGAGTTGTATGAGAATAAATTGGGGAATAGAACTGGCTCCTGTAGAACACATTGAATACATCCAGCATCTCTGGGCAGGGCACCTTTCATAACTACTTTCAAAGAATGGTATTTCACTGGCTTTTGAAACACCTCTATAGTTGATCATAAAAATTTTTTGACCTTATGTCAAAAATCCACCTACCAAGCTTCCAGTGCTCTCAGAGCAACAATGGAAGAGGAGGAACTTTAAAAATGTCTTGAAAGGTTTCTATGAAATGCATTGTTGTGGATCCTTTGAAGCTATTAGAACATACCTTTAAGAGTTAGACCCTTTAAAAGCTCCTGAAATCCATTCATGTTTACAAGATGAGACATGATTTTGAAAAGTCTTTTTTCTTCTTCTCCTTCATTTTTGTTACTGCGTTAATGGCCATGGGTCCTGCAGGGAGATGAGCATTGCTGAGGTCAATAATATGTCTTAAACATGAACTGTCAGGATAATAATCTATGTGGCTCTTTCAAGAAAATGAAGTTTCAGTAAGGTAAAGCTTATTCGGCCAAGAAATCTGGTAGTCTCATCTCTATTTCCTCAAGTGAAATTCTCATTAGCTTCACTGTCATGAAGGTGCAGTCTGTAGTTCATACACTACAAAACTGTAAATATTGTTTGCTTTAAATTATTGTCCTAGATCTAGTAACTTTGAATAGAGAGCAAGTATTAATCATTCCCCATGATACAAAAGCTAGAAGACACCTGATGAGGACTGAGACAACAGATTTAAAATTAATAAAAGCAGCATATTTTAGATGAAATGTAAAACTAAATTGTGTAACTCGTTGCCACTGTCGTGTTATGAAGACCAAATGTATAGAGGGGTTAAAAATTAATTGGAGGATAGATCTGTCAGCATCTGTTAAATGTAGTATTCTGAATCCAGCTCCCACTTCAGGGAGTCCCAGGCTAGTTATTTCTGAGGTGGAGAAGGTTGCACCAACGTTTGCTCACCTGCTCGTAGTCCCTGCCAGAGAAAGGTGCTGAGCGAGGGGGACCTGCAAGTCAGCAGCAGCTTCCTCCTGCGGGGTGGCTGAGCACTGCCAAGCTCAATCCACAGGTGCAAAAGGTCACCATATAGCTTCAGATCATGTCTTCACCAGATCTCTTACCAGAGCCAGCTGTGAGCAGCTGGCTGGATGCCTCGGGGGGCTTTGCTCTCGGGGCCAGCAGTGTTAACACTGCTCCACACTTTGAGGGGAGGATTGGGAGGAAACATTTCATTTTGAATTGATGTTGTGAAATGATATGTTCAGCTTTGGCTGAGACAGTAGGCATTTTTTAATTTCCATGTGTCCTTACTAATGTTTTTCAAAGGTTTTCACTTAGAGAAAATGTTGACATTCTGGGAAAAATTATTTTCAGTTTATCACTTAAAATGTGTATTCTGGAATAAGTAGCTCATATAGGTGTAGGAATTACCTCTCAGTACAAACCCAAATAATCTAATAATTTATTGGTGAAGAATAATTTGGCATGCTGTCCCCAAGATTTCAGCTGTTTTAGATGTCTTCTAGTTTGCTACTGTCAAGAGGAATTTTTTCACGTGAGAATAATTCAGTTTAATGGGATAGATTTCCTTCCAGAAGATAATCTTGAATATTTAGTTAGACATAGTGGTTTTCCTCCAGCTGTCACTGCTTTCTTGTTCCTAAATTCTTGAGGAAGGATTTGAAAAGCAATTAAGTGGGAGTGCATCTCCACTGCCCTTTCCTAGCAAGAGCTTTTTGTTTATTTACATTTGGCAGCTCCTCATGTTTGTACCGCAGACCCCACGGGTCACGCACTGGAGGATTATTATTCAGTCCTCACCCTTGGAGCATGTCTTGGAGAGGCAAAGAGGAGGGCTGATAATTAGAAGTAGACCACAAAGTCTTCAGAGCCACGTATGGGATTGTCAGATGAGTAGCACAAACTATGTCGTCAGCTGCTTTGGAGATGTAAGGATAAATCCTGACCAGGTGTCCAGCAACAAGATCACAGGGAAGTCACCCATAGCCCTGATGAAGATGATGGATTTGGGCTGATAGTTCACACATGGGGAGTCTTCTTCTTGGTGTAGCTACTAGCTATTGAGGTGTGGTATCTCAAGACAAACATCCCTCTGATGGAAGTATCAATGGGCATGGAGCTGTAAGGCAGCAGGGATGAGGATTTACAGCAGTGAAGCCAGGTGATTAATATTGAGGTGATACCTTGGGGTTTCCTGATTAGGAAAAGAGAAATCAAAGGGCAAAACATATAGAAATGGCAGTAGTGGTATGGTTAGTTGAGAACAAGTATTTCCTTTAAATTCTCTGGAACCATTTTATCCACCCTTTTCCCCTCTCTGGGGTTGGGACTTGGCTGTCATTCTCCAAGGCCTCCCAGACAGTGCATTGGTGATGGCACTTCTGCCCTGTCCTCATGCAGTCCCCAGTGGAGAGATAATGGGTGCCAGTGTGAGGTGTCATTACTGATGCTGTCTCCTGAGCTGCTGGGGCTGGTGATGTGCCTGTGGGTCTGCCTGGCTGCTGGCTGGTCCCAGCACACTGGCCCCAGGGCTGCTTACAGGAGCTCTGCCTGACCCCTTCCACTCGAACTGAGAGGTGTGAACTTGGAGTATTTAAATAATTGACCTCTGCACATTTTCCTGGAGGGAAGCAGTGGGAGCATCCCTCGCCTTGCTTAATCCCACAGCAATCAAAGCTGGTAAATGCACTAGGGACTCGGCAAGCTGCTCTGAGTCACAGGTTTTCTCTGCAGCTCTCTGCAGGCACTTCAGTGAGGGAATTTGGCTGCCCCTTTCCTTCCCCCTGTCAGGAAGGACTTTGAGGCAAGGACTGGAGGGAGCAGGGAGGGCACTGTTCTCCTTGGCATCACCATAACCTCTGGGGCACGTGCAGGTTTCATACCATGGAAGAGCAGTGGGTTTCCCCTGTTCCTGACTAGAAGAATATTTTCCTCCTGGGGCTTTTGGCACAATTTGACTTGGCATTTGTGAGCCAGGGGCTGGCTGTGCAGGGCACTTTGGGAATTACGCAGGCATGAACAATTAGTCTTTTAAAAGGTCTGCTGCTTGGTGAGGTGCCAGCGAAGCCAGCATAGCCTCGCTATATAATATCAATTTTTAATGATCATAACTTTGCTAAATTCAGCCCTTGATAAATTTTAGAGTTGGGTTTTCCAAGTCTAAAATCAAATATAACCCAATTACTTCAGTATTTCATTAAACTGAACTGCCACCTTGGTAAAGTGTTTAAATAAATCAGTACAAATGTACTTTTCTACAGTAAATAGTTATGTATGTATGCTTCAAATATCAACATGCACATGGAGCTCTTGGAAATGAAGCACTGCCAGTCTGCTCAGAAAATGTGTTAAGGAAAGAAATATTTTATTGATCATTAAAGGCTGAGACTGTGATCTTAGTGTTGGTGATTGAAAACAAGATTTTTAGAGTGGTGAAACAAATACTTGTAAATACATTGTAGGAAGGCCTGTTTATTCTGTTTACTGTGAAGACCACCTCCTGTAAACACTCAGGGACTGACAGACTTTTGCAGATGATGTTGATGGGCTTTTTGGAGGCTGCAGCACTTACAGACATGTGCTCCACTGGCATTAGCTGCTGGGTGGCATTGCCAGAAGATGTCTGCCTTTAAAGTCAGTTTGCAGATGCAGAAAATCTCTTCACTTGGTGGTGCCTCTGGGATTTAGTGCTTGCAGCAGTATTCCAAGCTTGCATGCTAAGATGCCCCATCTCCTATGGGACCTCATCCAGGGCTCTTACTCCAGCAGGAATTTACTCACTGGCTGGGACAGCTTTGAAATATTTCTTTTTAAAAGGAAGTTGGGCACCAGCATTTCAACATGTAGTTGAGCATGCTCTTGCACATAGAAGCAGTTTCAAGGTGTGAGAATTAGGGGCTGCTGAGTCCCTCTAATTTCTGAAGTACTTAAAACCTGCTCTGCCAGGAGACATTGCCAGCCAGAGGTGGCCCAAGGCCTTTGCAGTTTGACCTTTGCTGCCTGTGGAGTATATGAGTGTACCCTTGGCTGAACTCTGCAATGATTTCCGAGCTGTCAGTAATTCACACCATAACTTCCTTTCAGCTGCTCATCTCCTGGCTTGTTTGAACAAGTCTTACTAAAGACATGTGCTTCTTGTGAAGCAAATTATAGGCCTTTCAGAACTGACATGGAAAGTCAATCTGCCCATGGTTATGCATGATTTCGTGTTTCCAGACTCGTAATATTTGGGAAATCAAGTTCTTAATTCCACATCTTACTTCTTCAGTCTTGGTAAGCCTGGAGAAGGGGACTTCTCTTACTACATTCAGCTTGGCTCAGGAATTCAGCCATCCCTAGAATAGACTACCTGAGGACATTAGCCCAAAATGTGAAAGCTATCACTGTTTGTGGATCTGTCTTGGGAGCCCTTATCTTTATTGTCGCAATGTGTGTATATATTCCCAGGAGGTTTATTTTGTGCTTTGCCAAGGAGCAGCTTCCTACCATCCAGAGGTTCTGGGTGTGTTCTGCTTGTTTGTAGCTGTGAAAGTCTGTTCTGAAGTCCTTCAGATTTCAACCTGTGCCTGTTTCAAGCTGCTTGACCTGGTGTAATCCATATCCAGCACACTGTGGTGATCCACCCTCTTTTAATTGTGTTTGAGGTTTCCTACTACAGTGGGGAAAACCAATGATCTTCTGAAGCTGGACATACTTCTGTGTAGATGCTTATTTAAGGACCATCTCATCCCAGGATGACACCAAAACGTTCTTTGAAAGGAGACCAAAAGTTATAGAATATCAAGAGAGATGCCTGCTGAGCCAACTAATTAGAGCTGACAAAAATCACTATTAAGCAATACCGCACAAATAAAAAAATGGATCTTTCTCTCATTACCTTTTTTTCAGAGGGTGAAAAAAACATTTGTGAGAGTAGAGTTTGCGAGACTAATGTGTTGTTACATACATTTGGTTAAATCAACTCAAGAGTGAGAACTGCTTGTTGCTTTTCAGAACATTCAATATTTTAACATTAATTTATGGTGAAAGAACATGCCCAGACAGTCTCAGCTCTTTTCTTATGTAGACTTTTACACTTAATGCCTGTTTTTAAAGCATGTTTTCCCCTACTGCTCTATACCATTTCCTTTACTTCCTTAGGCTGTCAAAGGTAGTCATGCTGGGTGAGTTTTTTTACCGGGCTCCTATGCCACGGGCAAGCAGCCATATGGACGAGAGGCTTTTTTACCCTAAAAACCTATTCCCTCCTGCTATTAACTTTGCAGGAGAGAGCAAAAAGATGCAGAAGACTAGAGCATGGGACTGCTTGGTTCCCAGATGTGTCTTTGAAAGGATCTCAGGAAAAAGTATGTAAGTGAGCTTTTTGTGGTTAATTTAGGAAAACTCAGCATCTGAAGTTTCTTTGAGACTTCCCTTCTCTAGTAGTAGGGAACCTGGAGACATGTCTGGTTTGGAGACTCATAAAGTCACCTGTATGCACTGCTTTCCTATCTTATTGCATTCTCTGTACCTCTTTTTGCTTCTCCCATCCTAACATATGCCTATTCTGAAGGCATCTACTATAGGTTCAAAACTCACCCCGCTAGAGGAACATACACTGTTATGCATCCATTTTCCCAGCTGTGTTGTATCAAGCACAGCTGGGCTGTACCCACATGGCACTTCTGTGTGCTGTCATGATAAAAATAGTAGTTGTTTTGCTGGCTGCTGTCCCCTGCCTGATCAGTCAGTCATCTGAAGCCCCTGTTCTTCTTCTACCATGGCTCACAATCAGTTAAGTTACTGGAAGAATTTTTAAATGGCATACACAGCCCTGCAAGGCCAAGGTGTGGAGACAAAAGTCTCTGTCCATCAGGAGGGAAAAGTACAAGGTAGAATTAAATGAATTCAGATGCAGGCATTGCAGTGTAGAAGGAAGTTTCAGTATAAGACCGACCATGGTGAGTGAAGACCTGTCAGATTTCAGAAGAAAAACGAATTATTTTTATCTATATACATATATAGATAAAAATAAAGACAGAGGACCATGTGGGCGGTGTGTTTGACTAATTACTGCAAATATTAAAAATACTGTCCTGCCTTGCTGTCTGCACTGGGAGGTCTGGTAAGCAAGAGGAAAGAGCTGTCTCTGCTCTCAGGCAGAGATTCATATATTTCATAGGTAAATGTAATAGATTTTGTTCCCTGCAATGTAAACGTGGCTGTGATTTGCAGCTTTCCTAATAAATGTATTATAAAGATTTTGTTCATTTTCATCTATGGCAGAAATCAGTCAAATCTTTTCAAAAGGAGTTTGTCAGTGTTTATACCAATGACTAGCTCTCCTCTTTACAGCACTGTGGTGTACATCAGCTTTAGTAGTTGAACTTGAGACTTGAATCTGACTTCAAGGTTACGTGTACAGATATAAGAGTTCTTTGTGTTTCTCAATTTTATTGTGGGCAAAAGCTGATCAACACAGGATTTGAGCCAAAGCTCATTACAGTCAATGTAAGTTTTGTGCTCTTGATTTCTAAACAGTGATTCTGTTCATGCAGCAGGGGAAAAATAAATAACAGTCTGTTATCAACAGAAGTGGAGGGTCCTGTTACTTTAGTAACATTAGTCCCATTGCTAGTTAGTATTTGTTCTCTTCCCAGGCCATGAACAAGTTATGAGAATAACCAGTATTAGGTGTTTTTTTTTACCTGTTTCTTTGCTATGAAATAAAACAAAAAGAGGACCAGCAAGGATATTGCTATTATCATCATCCTTTTTATCTGCATGATACAAATGCCAGATAATTGGTTTTACAGTGTTAGAAATATGAAGCATTACATACTTGTGCTTATTAATCCACTGCTTTGTGGGCTCCCACAATTAATCACGTTACATCAGTACCTTCACAAGTGATCCTGCCCTGATGAAACCACATTAAAATACTGAAGTCTTGCTTCACTCTATTCACTAAATTAAATGTAACGTGACATCTTTGGCGATGATATGTCCTGTGTGAAGGGTTCTTTGCTGTGGTTAATTGGCAAAATTCAAACTAAAATTTCAGGTATATTCTTTAGATTAATGGAGGAGTATGTTTCAGATCACAAGCTATGTGAAAAGATTTAGAGAGTAAAAAAGGACTAATGTTTTGCTTTCCTCCAAATGGACCAAAGTTAGCCGGGAGTAACAATCAGCTGGGATATTCTGCAGGGATTTGTGGTTGTCCTGCCACTCTTGTTTTTCAGGGAAAGAAACAAACACCACCAACTTCAGATTAAGTTTGTAGAAGAGCTAGATGTTGGCAAAGTGGTAAATAATGATTGATGTGAGGTCAGTCAACATTGTAAACTGGATTAATTTCTTTTAAACTAGTTTGGAGATCAGGTGAGGTGTCTAGGAATAAGGATGTTGCTTGTGCTTAACTGGATGGAGAGCTGTGTCTGGAGAGCAGTGGCTCCCAACAGGACACAGAGCTCACATTGGAGAACCTATTAAGCATTATTCCAGAGATGTGGTTAAGATGCAGAGCTGTGGTTAAGAGTAATAGCATGAATATGTCACCACTGAAGTACCAATTACTTGCAGTTACTGCAATACATCCCATTCTGGTGGTTGAAAAGAACTGTGGAGAATTATGAAAGTAATTTCAAATGGATAAAGCTGCCTTGTAAAGGGTTATTACAGGATCTCAATTTATCTGGACAAGAAAAAAAACACAACAAACCAACAAACAAAACAAAGCTAGAGATGTCTTGATCAGGTTATATATTCATTTATTTGAGGAGATATTATCTGATTATTTGAAAATTACTAGTAGACCTGAATCTAATTAATGAAAAGTCTACTAGAAAGCACTTTTGCTCTTTTACCACATCAACAATTTTCCACCCATCCTGTCACATAAGAATCCTGTTGAATTAGTCTTAGTTGTCACCAGTAGGGTATGGAAGACTGATCATATTAGAGACCATCACACTATATTAGCCAAAAATAATACTGAAAGAATATGATAAAAATGTATCAGTGTTTCAAAGGCTGTATCTTATTAGCATGGGAAGCTCTCTGCTTGTAAAGCCAGTTTTCTCTCTCAGTCCTACTTGTTGATGTGAGATGAAATGCAATGCTCCATTCACACAGGATGCTAATGCTCTGCAGAAGGGACTTTACCAGAGGACCTCAAGTGACAGTAGGTTCCAGAGCCCAGAGAGAGTTTGGACTGTTGTTCACCTTAACATCCTAAGGTGTGAGGTAGGAATGTAGTTATTGTTTACAGCTCCTGACCTGTCCGTTTACAGCCTGACTTGTTAATGTAGGGCCGAATCCTTTTTTTTGCATACTGTAGCAGACTGTAGTTTGCAGAGGTTCAGAAGTGTCACAGAGGGGCTAAAACAGAGCAGGGGGGACAGCTGGGAATAACAAAACCTTTAATCCATCCTGGGGTAATATAAGCCAGAGCTGAATTACACTCAGAAAACTGCTTGTGGTTATGGAGCATGCCTGGTCTTTCACCCCACTTTTTAAAAAGCCAGGCAGTGTGACCTGTTTATAGAAGGGAAAGCACAAATTCACATGAAGTTACCATCAGCTGAGTGGCTGGGGATGCCAGCTCCTGGCACCTGGCAACGCGAGTCATTGTTCCTGTGAATTTTAGACATAGAAATCTCATGCTTCTTTGGATGAAACAATTAGGGTTTTTTTCATATAAACTCAGATTAGATTTTGTGCTAATGACATGGTATTATGCTGTATTAGCTGCCTAGCAAAATACCCTGTCCTTTACCTGATGTACTGTTACTGTTTTAAAGCCATCAGTGTAAATGCACTAACCTGAAATCTTGTTCATTTTTAGCTCAGAAGCTCTTTTCTCTGAGATGCTTTGCATTAATGAAATACATTTCAAAGCTGGACAAAAAGCTAAAAGTTTGAAATTAATTGGGGGATGGGGGAAGAAAAGCCCTTAAAACCCAAAGCAGAAAGATTTCTAGGCAAAAATTGGTTTCAGGCAAAATGGAAGAGAATTTGCAAGCTGCTTAATCTGCTGTGGGGAAGCTCCTGTGATCTGATTACTGGGATTGGGGACTGGGATCTTTGTTTACCCCATTGGGAACCAGTAGGTCCCCGACTTCCTTCAGCTGCCCTGTGTGGCTGGCCCTGCTCTGGCTCTGCCTCTGGTCTTACAGGAAAGCTGTTGTTATGGGGGTTTTTGGTTTGTTCTGCTTTTTCCTGGAAGAAATGATGATTTTGCAAAACAGCGAATTGTTTTTGAATGCCATGGCAGGGAAAGCTCCCTCCCCATCAGCTGTGCCGTGTTGCCCACAGTGAGCATGAGGGGAGGAGGCTCCTCTCCACCCCAAGCATGCACTGCCATGGGGGGATGGCCTTGTCTGATGTAAGGATCTGGAAAGAGACTTGAAAAAATACTGTTTCCAGGAGCTCTTTACATAGTTTCTTAGTACAGGTCTGGATGTAGTTCATTTGAGGTCAGGCCGTATGTCAGAGACCAAGATCTCTTTCAGGTCTGTGATGCATTTGTCTGCCTTTTGGTTCAGCTGCTTTCCAAGAGCTGCAGAGAGGATTTGCTGTGTGCCTTCACTGTGGCTTGCAGGGGGACGGGTGGCTGCGTTGCTCCCTGCCCTTGGAATTGAGCAGCTCTGAGCTCTGCTGAAAAGGGATCAGAAACCAAAAGAGGCATCAGTGCATCTTGTAAGGGGAGAACAACTGATGTACAAAGAGCATAATTCCTGTAGACATCACAAGACCTCTGTTGCCTGCTTCTTACCTTAGACTAATCAAAGTCAAACAGCAAAGGGAAATGGATTTCTGTGCCCTATTTTTGAGTCGAGTGGGTGGTACTGTAGGAGTCTGGTTATACTTCAGCAACAACACCCAGTTAAGATGAACATAGGTATTCCACAACCTACTTCAGCTTTACTGTGGCTGAGCCTCTGTGGGGTCTTGTGTATGTTTGGACTGTAATTAATATTGAATGTCTGATTAAAGTTTACTATGTGTAACACTTTGGTCACTGATAGAACAAGTTCCTAGGTTAATTCAGTGCATTGATGTATCAGTCTCCCATGTAAGTATCTACCTACTGGACTGGCTGCCTACTCCACTTAACCCATTATGGACTGAAGCTAAATCCTGTGTTTATGCAACCTTACCTGTGTAAGCTAATGTGAAGCCAGTACATTTTAAAATAATCCTACCTGCCATGTATAGGCTTTGTTGGATCTTTCAAAATGTAAGGTGACATGAAAATTGTTGGCTGTTTTATGATTGTGTAACTGCTGAGGGTCGGGTGTGGATTACACAGGGACTGCATCTTCTCATGTAATGCATGATGTGTCTGTGACAAGCACGCCAAACCAGGTTCCCATCCGTCCACAAACATGCATCGTTTCCTTTTGAGGGTGTGCATGTCTGTGCAGAGGATCAGAAAAGAGAATAAAATGCTGGAGCTGATCTTCTGCAGTTGCAGCACACGTAAGCAGATTATGAAAAGTGTTAATTTCTTATTATTAAATTCCACTTTAGGGTAAAGAAGCCCTTAATACTCTGGCTAAAGACTCTAGTCACACCAGATTAACATTGTTGTGCATTAATAATAAAAAAAACTAGGTCTGATTAGTGTCACTTAAAGTTTTCTGAATGAGAGATATAACTCTTTGAATTACACCGTTTGAATAGCAGCTAAGGATTCCTGAGGAATAATTTGTATTAAAAAGTTAAGACCTTCACTACTTTTCTAGAGGAAAATCTATAGCCAGTGTAGGAATTACATACCATTCACGTAACAGTGTGAAAAGAAAGGAACTTCACAGACCATAAAGTGTAATAAAGGAACATCTAAAATTGATTTTCATTTAAGTAGATTACTTTTCCCCCCCCCTTGTCTCTAGGACAGGGAAAGCACAGTCTAATCTTTTTTTACTTTTCACAAGCAGACCTACCAGTTTGATCCAGATACCCACAGTCGAATGCCCCGAGCTGCTCCCTGCAAGTACGTGCTTCCCTGAAACCGGCATCTTTGCATCTGAGGGCGTTGTGTCCAAAACACTTTAAAAGAAAAAGGACACAGGACTCCTTAGTTATTCCCATATGAGTGATTTGTAAGTTCATTTGGGGTAAACAATTTAATTTTTCTATCCTAGAGGAGCCTGTTTGTGGAGGGATTTGGGGTAAGGTGCTGTTCCCAGGGTGATAGCAGTTAAGGTGTTGTGGTTTCTCTGTAGGAGCTTTGCACAACACTGCAAACTTCTCTGGCATCTGCTCCGGTGTTTGCGTTGGCTCATTACAGAGGTTTTGAGCAGTGTCCAGTGCATGGGTGACTTCTCTGTGGTCTGAGTGGCTTGTGCCCATAGTGCATTGTGGATTTTTTCACATTTTGGGAGGTTCTTTCTGAGGGCTTTGGGCTTGAAAAAGCTGCACTCTCCACCAGAGTGTTTCATGTGAGATGTCCTGACTTTAGAGGGAAGAGGAGGCAGGGGTGGAGGGGGCTGGGACTTGGTTTTCTGCCCCTGCTACTTTGCAGAATGCCTCAGCTACAAAGTATGAGGTCATGTATTTTCAGTTTGATTTGTCTGATCATTTTCAGCCTGCTTGCCTGAGGAAATGAAATAACGTGATCACCTTCTGTGTGTGTGCACATGTGCTTGCTCCTCTGTCTTCCCCTGTTCCAAATAACTTATGAACCATTGCCCCAATTTGACAAGGGAGGTGTTATAGGCAATAACAGTTTTGTGAAAATGAGTACCAGGTTACAGGTATGAATGGCTGGTATAAAGGAGGCTGAAGGAGAAGCTTGTTTGTTTTGACTTCTGGGAATTGGAAGGAGAGAGAGGTTATGGATGCACGAGCTGCATAGAAAGCTTTGATTCCAGCTTGATCCTTCTGGAACACAAAGGAGTCCAACGACAAGAAGCAAATTCAGAAGAAAGCAGAATTAGTTAGATGTGCTGGTCCAAGAATTATTTGTTTCGTTAACTATTGTTTGGGGGTTTGTTTGTTGTTTAGTTTGTTTTTTGTTTGTTTTTTTTTTTTTTTTAACAAATGAAGCCTGTTTTTAATTGTGCTCATAACAAACCCAGTTGTGTCAGAGTCAGAGGTAGAGCTGTAACTGTCAGTGTCCTCAGTACAGTGCTGCGTGTTCTGCATGAAAGCTGTAAATAGTTATGTTGCCTCAACAATCTAGTTTGCCTAAGTGAGCAATTCAATGACAAGAGACATCCTTCCTGTGGCAGGCAGCTATGTAACATGAGAGACAATAAGGTTTTCAAGGTAACTTTTGAGGCAAGTTGTTGCAAAACTGGCTAGAAGGATTTGCATATGCCTGTACTTACTCATTTTTATGGAGTAAGCCTGATGCCTTTCACAGGTATCAGTGGTTTTATTGTAGCACAAAGGCTTAAACATATTTTTAAATCGGTCAAATTGTCAAACTTTTCCCAGACTTTGCAATTCATTCTGGAAAGAAACACTTTCCAGAAGGTCAACTTGAAGTGGAAGTAAGTAGAATTGGACTATATTCCGTATTTTTGGTCATTGTTTTAATAATTTATTTCAGAGATTACCTTGGCATCTTTTGGCATTATCCCTTTCAGGAGCATGTGCCATTAAGGTGTTGGCTTCTTGCTGTTGATGCACAGGGCTGTGGGGGATCTGCTTCCTGCAGGGATGTTGGAATGCAGCAGCTCCTCACTGTGTTTTTGCACTTACCCAAGCTGCTGTTAGTGATCTCACTAGAAAGCCTGGTTTTACAAGATTTACAGAACTGCTGCTGCTGGATAAGAATGGATTCAGATGTACTCACAAGGTAAGAAGCCCCTTCAGCTGGGGCTTGTACAGCAGCACTTGCCTCACACACACTTGCCATCAGCTGACTCTAGACCTCCCTGGTGTTGCTGGCTCTGAGCACAGGGTTTGTGCTCTGTGCGGAGGCTGTGGATGATCCTCACGGTGACATACCACTGGGAGGGGAAATAGGAGCCAAGAGGACAATAGAGATGGATCAAAGGAGTTTGAAATTCAGAGTAGTGCTGGAGCACTAGGGAAAATGGGTACCTCTTGTCTAATGTTCAAAAATTCTTCTTGGTAAAGTGAATAGTCCTGTTTTGACTCTGTTAGAGCCCTTCCTGTGAGCGGTGCAGAACAGGGTCCATCCCAGGATCCTCCTGCCTGTGGCTTTGGACAGACCTGGTAGGCTCTGCCAGACACTGGCTTTCCTGTCCCAAAGAGGAATCTGGAGCATCTGGAGGGAAACATGGCATGACATGGTGCACTGGCAGTTTTGAAGGGATGATGACAGACTAGGGGCTAATGCTGATTTTAGGTTCTGTTAATGTTTTGTTGAGTTGTAGCTGAATCTAGCAAGCAGTCGCATGCTTAAAGCTATGTAACTTTGTAAGTGCTTTCTCTGGCTGATTCATGTTTGGTTTTAGACCACAAAATTAGGCCCTTTGTATGCCAGCCCTTCTCTGAGGTTGTTCGCACTTCCTCGTTGACAGGTATTTCACTAGATGCAAACATCTTCAGAGGCTGCTTTTATCACTGCAATGGTGACGATTGTACTGGCTGGGGAAAGAGCTGGAAATGAGACCGTAGCTATTTCCCTGTGCACAAGCAAACACCATGCTATCCACAAAAATTGTCCTTGATCTCTGTGACACGTCTGCTGTAGGCACGTCTTAAGAACAGGCAGTTTCTCTGTGATCATGCACTCAAAACCAGTTTGTTACCCAATCAAAACACAAGCAAGCAGACTAAAACCTTTGCAGTCAGGGATGCTTCCTTAGTACCCAGAGCATTAAATGACATATGTTCATGCTATTTTAGATATAAGATTTAAAAGGATCTCAGTTGTTGTAGTGGTAAGATGTTCCAGTGCTAATGGCAGTTGGACCCCCTAATGTTATGAATTCCCAGTTGAAGAATAGCTGTAAATGTTTATTTGATGTGAAAGAGCTAATTGTACAAATCATTACCTCCAGCCTGACGTTCCTCTGTTGTTTATTCTGTGGCAGTAATTAATTCTATAATTAGAAAATGTCCTGTTAGATAATTTCACCAGGAATTAAGCCTGTTGTCCAATACAGGAAGCCTCCAAGAAGCTGAAATGACTCGGGGATGACCTTGGCAATTTGACTACCTTTATCAGTAAGGGCTGATTTGCTTCACTGGGAGATCATTGCAGGAAAATTCAGCCTTTATGAGTAGGACTAGACATGAGTCTCTAGATGCTGAGATTCAGTGCTGTACATGGATGGGTTTGCCCCTTGCCCTGCCCCTCTGCAGAAATGGAGACCTGACCAACCTGTGTGTTTGCATCTGCCTTTGATCTGCCAGTTTCTGCCATTCTATGAAGTTTGCATGAAACGTGTGTACTTCATAAGGAATCAGAGTGAACACAAGAAAATCAATAAGCAATCTGTGTGATAATTACTTAGTGTGCCAGGATGGATTACTGTTCCTTCCCCTCCTGATCTGGGTCATAGTCACATCTGATTTGGGAAGTTGTCAGTTTTTCAATTATAACTTAGTCTTTGCTGTTGGTATGTTTTTTTTTTTGTTTTTTTTTTTTTTAATTTGATAGGATCAGAATGAAGGGCTGGCAGATAGAAAATCACACTGTGCAAACTTGCTTGTCATGGGAAGGAGACAATACTGAGCTCAGGATCCAGGAGAACTTATTGATGAGGAGGGTACTGGATCCTGGTCTGGTGCAGAAAAAGGGTTATTGCTCACGAATGCGACACCGTGCAAGAGGTTGACAGACCAACTTCGGTGTCCTTTGTGCTTGTCTCCATTTTCCTCTCTGCATTCAGAAGTTATTCATTAACTGCAGTCCTTGAGAAGACTGGCATGGCACTGTGGATCTGCATGGGTGATGCCACAGGCTGTGAGGGGTGGTGGTTCCCTGCTTGCTGGCCTCCCATCTTGACAGCAGGCCTAGTTCCTTTCTCAGGTGGAAGCAGAGGCTTTCTGCCTTCTTTCAACTAGTGTTGTCCCATGCATGCTCTGCATTGGCTGGTGTGACTTGCCTGTGGGCTATGTAGCCTCCTGGTACTCACACATCTCCAGGTCACAGGCTGAAGAAGCAGCCAGGGGGCTGACAATGCCAGGTCCCTACTACTGGAAACCTACTCTAGTCTGCAGGCTCCTGTTTCTTCAGTTTTCCTGGGACTCAGATGTCATTCCTGGGAAACAGAGTTTTCTCAGCCCATACATTGACATATATTCACCCACCACCACCCCAAAATGCATGTGTAGTTCGGTCTGCTTTCACCTGGACTTAACATGAGGGTTATTCCTCAGGGTCACCTCCAGGCTTTTTACACCTTTCTCTGGGAGGAGGTCTGATATCTGAGACTCCCAGAGACTCCTGTGTGAAGGTAAAGCAACTACTAGCTTATTATCAAGCTCTTGGTGTTAATTCCTACCTTGCTGTCCTGTTTCCTTTCTGCAGTCACACAAAAGACTGCTTGTGTGATATGTGATAGAATAATGAACTCATTTTGTAAATACACCAGGTAGTGAAATAGGTTCCTACTTAACTTCCTCAGTGAACTTCAAGAGCCTAGATTTCCCTTCTTTCCAACAAATTGGCTTCCATCAACAGAAAAGAGCTTCTCCAAGCATCTCTGCCAGGCCTGTAATGATAACAAATAACTGTGCTTTTTACTTGATAGCAGACAAGAGAAAAAAACTCTATATCTAACACCCTGAGTGTTTAGTAAGGATCAGAAATGAACTAGTGATGATCACCTGGAGCTTTATAAATTAGCATGTGTGATTGAATGCTGGGGTTTGGATTTATTTTTTTTAAACAACCAGTTGTTAGTGTCTGAAAGGATTTGTAGAAAATTAAGTGACTCAGGAATTTTCATAAGAAATTGTGTCATTTATGAGAAGCAGTTTTATTTTTCTTCATCCTAACTCCAAAATTTTCAAGGATTTTTCAGTTTGCTTTCTCTTAAAACTGGCTTTCTTCCCTTTTTCTTTATGAAACCTTGGGGAATATGGAACTTCTTTCCATATTTTCCAGTACAGCTTTCAGGGCACACCAAGAGCTGATTTTTATTAAAAGTCAAATATCTAGAGGGACTGAATACTTGAAATTTATGCTAGAGATGGTCACCAGTGAGGAGTAAGTACTTGAGAACAGTTTTGGTCTGAAACAGTTTGCTTGATGTCTAAGAAATTAATTTTTATACAGGAACTTGAAGCATTTTTAAGCAAACGTAACCCTAATAAGTAGCTGATGTTATTATTGCCCCTCCTTGCAGTCTATCTGTACTAGTTCATGTGGTTGCAATCCTTGAGTTATTTTAACCATTTGTCCTTTAGTTGGCCCAAACATGGTTTCAGAGCTGTGACTAGCATGTGTGAGGAAGGGAGTTCAGATTTTTCTTTATAATTTGTGGCATCAAAAAGAATACCTTGTGAATACAATAAATATTCTGAAAGACTTCTGAAGACATTTGGTGCTTTCTGACCACGCTAAGACAGATTTGGAGCACCAAGTTTAAAATCTGCCATTTTTCTTTGCATTGGTTCAATTGCAACTTTCCAAAGAAGCCCAAAAGGGAGAGTCTTCTCCATCAGAAGATGGCAGCTGATGGCCATCAGAATAATTCTAACGTGGCTGTAAGTATGTGCAGGAAGAAAAACCTCCAACCCATTTGTACTCTGTTTCAGAATCACACTACCATTACAAGGAAATTGAAGTTTGGCCCTCAGCACATTGTGGAGGCAGTGGCTTCTTACTCAACGTCTGTCTGTTACGTCTGTCACATTTTCAGGAACTGAAAGCAAAGAGCCACATGCTGCCTACTCAAACTCAGCTAAACTGCTGCTCCATTTGTAAGGAATCATTTGGTTTTAATTAGCAGAACCTTTTGGATGTGTGTGTTGATACAGTTGAGTGTCTCCCCTGGTTATGTGGAGTCAGGTTTTCTCTGGTTCCTCTGTGAAACTTTTTTTTTTTTTCTTCCAAGTGCAAGAGTGCAAGGTTTATTTATAAAGCAGCTTTTGCCTCAAGTTCCTTATCCAACACAGCTAGATAGGTTTTAAAGCAAATTTTATTTGGCAGAGGTTGGCTGGAAGGTATCAGCCCAAATGTGATGTAACTTTTATTTTAGAATGAAGCCAAGGAAGTGCTTGGTATCTCGCTGTTAGGAAACAGGAGGTGAAAGGCCTTAACAAAGTACAGAATTGTGGTGTAAGGTACTACTGTGTGCCAGCTTCAGTGATTGGAAAGAAATATAGAAAACTTTCTTGTTTAACCAGGCAATGATGGGTTGATTATCCGCCAGCTGTCAATGATTCAGGGTGAACGAAGGGATCTAAGAAGGCACTGAAAACTGGAAACACTCCAGAATAATGGAAGTGCACATCAGTAATGAGCCTCCTGCCCCGAACTCCCAGCTGCTGTGGAGAAAAATTGTTTTAGCTTCAGGCATTGTATTCCCAACACAGTAGTAAAAGTAATAGATGTTGGGTAGCTCCTTAACTTCAGAATATCTCCAACGATCAAATTATTCACTTTAAATCATGGTAGTTACTTGTGAGAATGAACCTGGAGTGCTTTGAGCTCAGTAATTCAGGCATAGTTATTTTTTGGACTGAAACTGGGCTCTGACTGCAGTCTTGAGAGTTGCCTGGAATGGTCCTCTTCCAGCCTGGTTTTCCAACCTTTTCATGCACAATATCTCCCTGAAAATTTGCTGCTGATGCTTGTCTTCTGTGGAGTGGAGAGCTGAGGGTGAGAGTGTGGGCTGACAGCTCCAAAGCAGCTCCAACTGGGGCAAGGCCTTGTCTTGGTGGTGATAATGAACTTCCCTTGGCTTCCATGGCAGCAGAGTGGAAAATTCAGTGAGAGTGTTGATGATTGACATTTAAGTAAGTTATCTAGATACTTACCTTTTTCACCAGTAGGCTTTGACTATGGTCTTTTTCTAAAGAGCTGGAAGATTTATTAACTGTTTGTTCACTGGATGTTGAATGAGGTGACTTGATGGCATCTCATTCACATGCATATTCCTTCATCAGATCAAGTCACCCCCAGTGAGGAGCTGAGCCTGTGTTTGCGGTAGGTTTAACATTTGGCCTGTTGCCGTAAGCAGCAGTGATTCTGCTGTACTATTTAACTTCTGTTGTACTAGTCTCCCAAAGGAGACTGGACTAAGATCCAGCAATTAATTTTTATCCTAACAACTCTTCTGAAGAAACTGCTTTTTTTTTCCTTTTTTCTGAGAAACTGAGCCTAGAAAGGTTTTCATTGCTTTTGAAGAGATTTAAGAATTTGGAGAGAGTTATTTATTCATCCTTCTTCTGTGCTCACTACTTTCCCAGTTGCACAGATGAGTGGGTAGGCTCTGAAAATATCGTGTCATATCTAAAGAGGAGGAGAGAGTTTTAGAAAACCATTTCTCCGAATTCCCCAGGAGTGTGTGGCTTGGTTGCTGCTTCTGATGTGGCTTTGTAAAGTTCCAGTGCCTGTGAGCTGGAGTTTGTGATAAGAAAGAAATATCTGAAACATGTGCCAATATGTTGAACTTTTCACATGAACTTTTCTTTATGCATGATAATGCTGCAGTTACTGAATTGTTTTTGCATTTTCCCCAGGAATTCTGCTATCCTTGGAGTCTGGAGCAGGTTAAATTAGTCTGTTGGCAGTGTACCTGCAGAAAGACATTAA
The DNA here is from genome assembly GCA_020745705.1 of Hemiprocne comata. Classification (NCBI taxonomy): domain Eukaryota; kingdom Metazoa; phylum Chordata; class Aves; order Apodiformes; family Apodidae; genus Hemiprocne; species Hemiprocne comata. The sequence goes on along the minus strand of CM036597.1, from coordinate 8,917,704 downwards.
TTATGTTTAAACTGATTCTATGACAAATACCAGAGATGACCAAAGTTTCTTTTCTTTTTCCTGCTTCACTCCAGAACAGACTCATTTAAGATGAGGCTATTGACTGCACATTTTTTCTCATTAAAACACACCTTTTATTGACCTGTGGGTGGTTTTCTCCTTTGAGGATATTAATTTGGAAATTTTTTACCTAAACAAAGTGTCTTTTCTGTTAAACGTCAGTTAAATCCCCCTTGCTGCTTTTTGGTTTTTGTTTTGGTTTGGTTTTTTTTAATGTATTTACTTTTTAAATAAGCATTGAAAATGTTAGAGACTTCAGGAATATTGCATTTAATGATTCAGTGGAGAATCTTGTTGTGACGTCCTTTTTTTTGCATGGTCTTCAACCACATAGTATCCAAGTTGAAAAACCTCTTTTCTTGCATCCATAAGTTGGACCCCGGGCATCACAGGTTGCTTATGCCTGGTCCCCTCTGTCACTGCTGCCCAGGTCACCCTCCTGAGAGGACTCTGCAGCAGTGCAGCCCACCGGACACCGCTGAGCTCACCTGCAGACCTTGGCTGGGCACTCCTCTCTGTGCTGCTCCACCTAAGACAAAGTGGCACGGTTGGAAGAGTGGACTCAATTTCTTGTGCAAATATTTCTATTGAGAGATAAGGGTTGATTTTGCCAGTTGTACCAATTTGTATCAATAACCAAGCTATTGTAGGACAATTTAATTCAGGCCATATGTAAGGATGTAACAGGACCCAGGTCCTGCCTGTAGTAGCAAAGCAGATAACCTCATCTTTTATATCCTGCACAGCCTGTCTTCCTTGTTGAGAAGGATGCAACACAAGCTAAATTCTGTATTTTGAAGTGTCAAACTGAGTTATTTAAAACATCATTTAGAACCTAGGTAGGCGTTTTTTTCCCTGTATGGTGTTTTATATTTGTCAAGTTGAAGCATTCCAATTTTGCCTTCAAAGTTCATTGTAGTGAAAATGCTGTTTGCCTTCTAATCATAACAGCTAGATGTTAGGTAGAAGAAATAAATTTTTCTTGCTTAAATAGCCCCAAATAATTTCTATTTTAGATGCATTCCCAAGATGAAGGAAGAATTACTTTTCCTTGGGAGACGTGTCTGCGGGAAAAATTGCTTTTCACCTGTGCTTTTGTGCTGATTGTAAAAGCACCTTCCAGGAGACCTCTTTCAAGTTTCCATTTGTCCTTTGGGAGTGTAAGGGATCACTTCTGGAGGTGTGTTTGTAACTTGTGCTTGCAGCTAATGGAAGGTTTACTGCTGTTGTGTTTTGTTAATATGTTGCTGTCATGTGTCTTATAGATTTGCACTTCATTGTGCAAAGCTCTTTGAATAGAAACAGGCTGATTTTAAATTATTCCAAGACAAATGTGAATGAGAAACCTTTTTATATGAAAGCTTAATAACTCTCACATGAACAATGTCATTTTTTATGTCAACAAGCATTACAGAGTAAAGGGATTTTATAATATTAAATACTGGTTGTTAAAAATATAGCTAAAATATGCCTGTATGCTGAAATGTATGATCTTGTGAGGGTGGAGTGTGGCTCTCTGTATATAGCACTGGATTTTGTAGGCTCAGAATTCCAAATGGCATTTTGTTGCCTAAATCTTTTAAAAACCTCAGCCATAAATATCTCAAGTTCTTCTTGCTCCTCTCCCATGTAACCCTTAACTATGTTAATGTAAGTCAAGTAAATCTTAGTAGAAGCATACAAATGGATCAAAGTTACAATCCTGAATAAGTAGTATCTTCAAAAGTTTGGACCGTTTTGGATTTGAGTTTCAGTGCCACGTCACAGGTGGCTGGAGTTACAGAGAATTTGTTGCTGTCATAGGATTTGGGAGTTGAGAAGGTGGCTAAGATAGAACCAGTCATGTTGAATTCAAAGCCTACTCCTGCTGGGACCCAGAAGATAGGAGCTCCACATCCCCACTCTAACAAAAGCAGAAGTCTTGAAACTACAATTCTGGGTGGTGCCAGGATGGAATTTGGAGGTTGCGGTGTCTGTGAATTCCACAAGCAACTCAGCTTTGGTCACTGCACTTTTAAGGCAGAATTGCAGCTTTCTTTGTGTGGGATAGGAACTCCAGCATTATGCATGGATTCTGTGAATACCGGAGTAGATACAGAGGGAACAGCCAAAATCAACCTCTGCTTTGTAAAAAAAAAAAAATCGGGAGGGTATTTCTGTCTTTCTGAATTGTAATAATATAGGAGGAATTTCTTTTTTTCTCACCAGGGTTGGAGAAATATTAAATTGCAGGCTTACATGAATTTGAGGCTGGGTGCAGCAGGAATCAAATGAGACAGAGCTCCTTGTGAGGAGCATCCATAAGTACTAATTTGATTCCTTTTTATTCCTCCACACTTATTCCTCATTTTCTTTCCCTGTTTGATATTTGTTTGTCAGTGGTACTTGATCCTGGTTGCTCTTTGCAGCAGAGCTGTGCTTGCTGTGGCTTCAGATCCTGTTGCCTGCCACATGCTGTCTGGTCTGTACTGGGTCCTAGAGGTGAGGCGTGCTGAAAATACTGAGAAGGAATGGAGAGCATCTGCAGACAGGCTCCATGGCACCTCAGAGAGCTTGTAGCTCCTTGCCATTTGGTAAAAAAGGGTCTGTTTCTTGCCCAGGAAACAAATGAAGAGCCATTAACCACCATCTATCTATTTTCACTAAGATTATAAATGTAAGTAGTTAAACTGCAGGTTGATGTTGATCATTTATTAATGAGGCAGTGTGAGAAACCAGCCTCCTAAATCTGGCTTTTTAATGTTTTAGGCAGTGAGATTTTTCTAAAACTGTTGCATTTTTGATGCTATGTTCTTTTGCCTTATTCTACCCTTATTTTTTAATTTGACTTGGATTTGTCTTTAAGAAAGGTGAAGAACAAAAAGGTATTGAAGATGTTAAGAGGGTCCTAAGTCAGCTTTGGAAAGAGATTCTCAATGGGAGGTTTGACAGTCTGCTTTGTCAGAGCAAGCTGCTGCATTTGGAGTCTTTTGTATTACAGCTAAGAGGAGGTGATTAAAAATTACATAATCTTGTTTGAAAATGGATTTTCAGAGGTGACATTTTTACAAGAAAATCTTTGTTTTCTTTTAATTTCATGATGAAATTTCAAAATGAAGCTTTTCCCTGGAAGTTCTATTTAGAAATCATAGAAACCCAATGGTTTTAGTTGTTGTTTTTTTTCCCCCCTTCTTAATTTCAAACAGCTGCCTCCTTCCATTCCTGCCTAGCAGAAAAACACTGAACTGTTTAGAAAGAGGGCAGTGGAAATGAACCACTTTTATTCTCCCACAATTTGACAGCCCTGTCCTTTCCCCATTTCCTCCTTTTAGGAAAACAGGCAAAGGGTATTAAAATAATCAAGTAGGAGCTGGATTTTCCTGCTTCCTGGTTTTAATGCATTTGGCATTGAGATGAGATTCTGCATTGTGAAGCACCCTCTATGTGAGAATAGACCTTGGAGGAATTTTAGTGATAGTTGCAGTCCTTGAAGTATACTTTTCCACAATGGCAGGTGATCATCATATTTTATCATGTCAGCACCTACAATATACTCTGATATCTTATCTGAACCTTGAACAGTGGTATCAGTGATGTAAATGGAACTGTTGACATGGGTAACTGTTACAAAAACCCATGGAACTGCAGGGTTTAGAGGACCAGAACAACAATTTTCAGTTTTATTTGGTTTTCACCTTTCCTAAACATTTTCCAACAGAAGATCAATGTCAAGAGTTTAAATATCTTGTTGATAGGTGGTTACTTTGCAGATTTGAAGGCTGCAGTGACTTCTGTAAACCAAGGACACTGAAATGGAGCAGTGCTGTGCTAAGATGCTAAACTGCCTGTGCTTCCAGGTAGTGTCTAGATTTTAACTTTCTGCTCTTCCTACTGGACCTATTTTTGCCACCTTTGCATAGTACTGTGCATACTACTGTCTTGTGGGTACATTGTGCATATGGGTAGGCATATGCCATGAGATGATTCTTTAAGGGGTGCTAGTGTATGTAATACAAAGCCTTTTTGTCACTAGACCAGTCTGGCATTGCTTGTCTCTGAGCAGTCACAGGATAACTCGAGGGATCTGACACAATTAGCACTGAAAACAGTGAATCAGTTTAAATACTGATGTTTTGTGAAGGATCTTTTCTTGATACAGAATTTTAATTCTGTGATTCTCTGAACATGGACGTGATTTTACAGCTCTTGTATTGTTAAGAAAGCTTGACCTAGTAATACACAGGTAAAAATAATCCAATCACAGTGAATGTACATACTGAAGATCAAGTAAAAGCAAATTAAGCAGATCACTGAATTTATAAGAAATAAAGTTATTGGATAAAATTCTACAGTACATGCCAACTCCATATGCTGTCTTAGTAATGCTATAATTAAGCCAAAGAGTCATGTCAAACTGGCCTTTTCCATCTGCTCTGTGATCTGCTCAGGGAGCAATTTGGAAAGAATGACAGCTGACCTCAAAACTGATGTGTTTGGTTAATGTATGTTTCCACCAGAGCTGATATTTAAACAGAGCTCATCCACTTTCTTACATGGGTCCAAATTGTTCTTTGTTTAATTGGAAAAATCAGAATTAGGCTTGCTGTGAAGCAGGCTTTTAAAAATTTTTGTTTCAGTAGATGCCTCTTGGTATTAGCTGAGCCATTTGATAGCTCATAAAAATATTCTTCCATTTTATTTTTGCTATGTAAACTGTAGTGTGATGGCACAAGTTTAAAATAGCACTGTTGGGTTTTTCTGTTAGTTTTTTATAGTTTTTGCCAAAACAAACCTGTTAATAATAAAGTCTCAGAGGTTCAGTTTGAATAATTGACATGTGAGACACGTGAAACTCAGCCTGTATTTAAAATACTAATTGATTTCATTTATTTTGCATCCCCTGTGAATTTCTCACTGCCTGTCTTGCCATTATCTTAATGTTGTTGTTTCCAATAACACTCAGAAAAGTCGTTTAAAAGGCAGGGGGTCTTTCAGCACAGATGCATCAGGTGAAAAGCTTCCTTTCCTCAGAGGTGATAAAATTGTCTAAAGGAAACCCCATGGAATGGTACAGCTTAAAATCCAGGGTCTGTCCATCTGTTTGTGTTACCTTCTGAAAGTCTGCTTTAATGCTTGCTCTCACCAGTGTCTGTATTCAGATAATACAGGCATGGTTTTTTGTTGTGACAGGGAAGTGTGAAAAAATGTTAATGCTGGAATCAGTGCAGTGTTTGGAAGGTCCTGCAGAAGGACAGCAAGACTTGCTTGCCAGTGGCAAGTTGCAGATAGACTTTCTGATTGGGAAAAAGTAGTTCCATCTGCATAGTCAAGTTCTGGGAACCTCGAAACCCACCCCATGCATTAAAGCTGGAGGCAAACATCTGATCTTTGGGGGCATTTAGGTCTGTGTTTTGGGCTTCATATCCGGCAATGCTGCTGTGCCTTCAGAGGATGGGAGTCTGCAGGACTTCCCATGAGCTGCTTGCCCTCTAGTTCTTTAAAGCTAGAGCTGTCTACTTAAAAATGTGGATCTTGCTCTGTAGTTACTGACTGGCTTCTATTTCCTCTTTCAAAAAGAAAAGAGTTACCAAATGCTTACTTCTTTGCAGTCAGTGAGAACTGATCAAAACAAAGAAACCTAATGGGCCTCCTTGTACATACTTTCTGCTGGCCTGGAATAAGAAAAGTAGTAGTTGAACACTGGGATGGAAAAATCATATTCCTGACTCTATTTGATGAACAGAATAAAAATATAAATGTGGTTGAGAATATTCTCAGCTAATTGTGTATTTGCTCTATGGCTGATGTGTTCTGTCTGGTGGGCAGAGAATCCTGGTAAGTGGCTATTCTCCATGAAACAAACTCTGAGTCATCTACAGATTTTTAGCACCTGCCTTGCTTCAAAGTATTCTTTCAAACAGAAGTTCAGTCTTTAGTCTGAGCCTTCTTGAAGTGTTCATCCCTTCCCTTCCCTTTCCTGCTTCTTTTTAGCATTTCTCTGGCTTTGACATTTATGCTGTAGCTCAGCCCCAGGGATTTTGCTGGAGAGAAGAAAGGTTCTGGCTTGTAGGGCTGGTGTCCCGGGACAGCCACAGTGAGCCATGTCATTCCCTGCCTGCTGCTGCTGTTGGTGTCTTGGAGAGGAATTTTTCCAAAGTCTTCGGCAGCTTGACATTGGATGTTTCAAGTCACCACACATTTACCAAGGGCTTTGTTCAAGCTGGAAAGAGTTCCAAGGTGAAATTCAGGCAATGAAATTTGAATGCAGTGTGGTCACTTTTTTTTTCTTTTTTAAGTTCTGCTGTGATTTATTGGGCAAAACTGTTTGGGAAACATTTTTCATGTGTTTTCTCTCTGCTTTTTCTGCCCCCTCTTCTGAAAGGTGAATGAATAGACATCACCTGCTGTATTGCAAAGTGTCTGTGCTCTACCCAGTGCATAGCAGGGAACTTCTTTTTAACCCAGATGGTCTTGCAGAGGTGTCAGAGATTCTCTGTGTGTAAGCGAGTGCTACCTCAGAAATCAGGAAAATTAGAAGGCAGTAAATGAGGACCAGGAATAAAGTAAGAATTAGGAGTGAGGAACCTCCTGACGTGTTCTTGTTTTACATACCAGAATGGGATAATCCTTTCCACTTTCCTGCATTCTGGATGTCACAGGCTCAAGGGATATGGGAGGTGTGCTACTGCAGCCATCCAGTGATGGGCAGACTGTGGTCTGTGTTTGGTGCTGCCTTTTGTTGAGTGTTGAGAGGGGAAAGGCACTTCACCCCGAATGGAATTATTCGGGGAGCCTCAGAGCTGCCGTGTCTTGGAGCAACTAGCATAACATTTTATCCTAACGCCGTTTCCCACCTTCACTCTGAGAAAAGCCATATTGTGCCTCAGAGTGGAAACTGCACTGGCAGTGTCACGGGTAACATTCAGTGCCTTTTAAGTAACTATGGGTGAAGCTATGTGGGAGGGAGTGAGCAGAGGTGCACGCTTGGGGTGACCTGCTGAGGCTTTCGGGGGGGGGGCTGTGGGTTTGAGGGGTCAGAGGCTGGTTGGGGCAGGGCAGCAGAGTCTGGCTGCTTTGCTGCAGCACTGATGCAGGAAGGAAAGGGATGGGCATCTCAGCTTCAGGTGGACATTACAGAGCTTTTAATTCATGGTCTGTTAATTACGTTGCAATGGAGCTTTACCTGTCTGGGGTGGCAGATCTGCTCTGAAGACTGCTGTTGGGGGTATTATGCAACGGTCTGTTATTGCAATGAAGTATTAAATACAATTGTTTCCACATCAGGAAATAGGGAGATGACCTGCCACAAAGCTTTAGTAAAACTTCCAAACATGCCTGAACCTACTGACCTTCAAAATACTGTACAAAGCTCATCTTTTCTTTTTCCTTCAGACCTTGGCCAGATGGGATGGCTGGAGGCAACGTATCAGTGCATGGGGGAGGAGCTCTTAATGCTGTCACTGTCATTTAAATATTGATCAGAGCATGCAGAGGGACCCTGTGATGGCTGCTGTGAGAGGTTAGTGAGTAAAGCCCCTGGAGGCTTTTCTCTGCTTCAGCGAGCAGAAGAAGCCCATGTAACCACTGGCTGCTCATGGGTCAGTGCTGCTCTGCAAGACCAGCCTTGCATGGCGATTGAACTGTGAATCATGAAGCCCACGCAGGGAGATGGCTCTGTGTCTAGGGCTAGTCCTGACAAGGTGTGCAGGGACCTGGTGCAGACAGCACCAGACCCTTGGCAACCCTGGTGCCTTGGCGGCAGTCCTGGGCTCAGCTCTTTGTAAGCACAGGATGGGCATTTGGAGCCAGAGCTGCAGCGGGTTTAGCAGCTTGTAACAGGGATCTGAAACACACACGTGCAGTCTGGTGCTCCCCGTAAGGCTCAGTATCTGTGTGTCTCCCTTGAGACTGCTCCTTTCCTTGGGATGTTGCTTGGGGCTGGCAGCCCTCCTCACTGCTGTGTGAGCCCACAGGCTGCTGGGGCACGCAGTGGGACTTGGGTGGCCCAGCTAAGAGGCAGCAGGTGTTTGTGGTGGAGATAGTATCATAGTATCATCATTCTGATTGGAAAAGACCTTCAAGATCGTCAAGTCCAACCACTACCCTAGCTCTGCCACATCTACCACTAAACCCTGTCCCCTGGCACCACATCTGTCTTTTTAGATGTATCCAGGGATGGTGGCTCAAACACCTCCTCGGACAGCCTGGATCCCCAAGTCCAACTCCTGTCCCAGAACAGGACACCCCCAAGGTTCATACCATGTCCCTGAGGGCATTGTCCAAATGTTTCTTGAATATTGTCAGGCTTGGTGCCATTACTGCTTCCCTGGGGAGCCTATGCCAGTGCTCCACCACCCTCTGGGGGAAGAATCCCTTCCTAATGTCCAACCTAAGATGTACTTTGAGGTCCTGCTGAGTGCCTTCCCACTCATACCTGCACCCTGCTGCTGGAAGGAAGGCAATTAAAGAGAGAATTGTCTGCACTGATGTTTCCCTTTGCCAGCACCAGTCCTCTGAAGTGCCTTTGGGGAGACTGGGTCCTGCAGAGAAGGATTTCTGCCTGCATGATGCCCTGCTGTGGAGGTAGGCACAGCACAGCCAGGGCACTTAACCAAGTGGGGTTCACCATCTGCACAACTCTAAGATTCACATTCCTCCCAGACTTGTTGCAGAGGAACTTACCCAGGGCCCCCTGCCCCTCGGCTGCCTGTCCTGGAAAAGAGTGATATTCCATTCCTTGCTCTTAGGTACTTGCAGGAGGTCAAAGAATAAAGGTGGAAAAAGTAGGAATAAAAGTATAGACCTTGTCAGTTACTGTAATATTTTGGAATCTGGTATTTGTGCATCACTTTACACTGGCACTGCATGACTGCTGTCATATACCTCCTCTGAGCCAAGGTGAAAAAAAAGGCAATTAAGCTTTAATCAGTGTCACGATTCACTTCAGCTATACATTTCCTTTTAAAAAGTTTTTTTTTTTAAAGAGATTTTTTTTCCTCCTTGCCTGCTGTGAAGCACAGGCAAGGGCAGCACAGGCTGGAGGAGAGGCAAGCCATGGGGGGCAGCAGGAGACCTGCTGCTCATGGCCAGAACCGCTGACAGCCCAGACAAGCCGCCGCTTCATGGTCGCTGGTGCTGCAGCCTCACAGAACAGTGGGAGCAATTGGTGATGCTTATTAGGGTCCCTCTTGCTCTCAAATGAAAGCAAAGTTCTGCAAATTGCTTTCTGTGAAATGTGGAGACCTGGCTTGCAGCCCTTGAACTCCACCAAAACCAGTGTGGAGATACAGCAGCCTGTTTGGAAGAAGCCACCGATTCAGTGCAGCCACAAGTACAACTTTTGGCAACCTTTGCCCTGAACCATAAACTTGATTCTGTGGGATTTATGAGCAGTTGTCTGGAGCCCTGCAAAGTGTCCCAGCTCTGTGGAAGGATTGTACCACAGCTGCCTCACCCACCAGCTGCTGCATGCAATGTGCAGATCAGTGATTTTGCACTGTAGCATGAAGTATTTTTTATAGCAGTTGTAGAAAAACTTCACCTTTTTTGAGCTTTAACTTAATGGATACAATGCACTGCAGGTGCAGGTGGCATCTGGTTACTGTTTTTTAAGGGACAGACAGTGATGCTTGGCCTTCAATCTGATTTGGGGATGAAAACTTTAAAATATAAATAAAAAATATATTGTGAAGAAATGGAACTAGTAAGTTTATTCATTCCTACAGAACTGACATCCTGGAGATTTTGGGGCTCTGTCCGTTTGGAGAATAAAAGCAAGTGCCACACTGTCCTAAGGAGCATCACTCTCCACGTGGTGTGAGCCTATGGCACTGAACTTTCCTTGCTGGCCCATGTGTGGGTGACAGCACCATTACCTCTGTGTGGGCTGGATTGCTGTTGAAGCTGCAGTCCAGTTTGCAGCATTGTGTCTTTTCTGGTGAAGATGTTACAGATGTCTGTCTGCTGCAGACTGGTTTGGGGCCATGTATTAGGGTGGCATCACTTCCTGGTGTGGTCCTCACCTCATCTCCTTAGAAAAAGAAATGCTCAAGATCTCATTGCTGAGCTGCTGGGGCAGGTATTGTGTTAAAGGTGGGGCTGAGTGGAAAGGGAGTTACAAGTCAATAAAGGCACCAGGTTTTCCAGGGAGAAAATAATGTTGTTTTGACTACAATTAGGAAAAGGCTTTTATAAATCACAAGGAAATCTTAATTCAAGAAATCATGATAGCTGTTAAATAATTGAAATAGATAAATGATGCAGAAGTGGTTAGCTATAGCTATATATTTTTAGTTTAGTTTTTTTGTTTTGTTTTTTTAACAGAGCAGTTTAAGTCCTCAGCCAGCCTTTCTAATGCCTCTCTCTTCATCTGTATTTTAGGAGTAGTTATAAATAGGCAGACTTGTGTAGTCAGCTGTCTTCAGAAGCAGACTGGGGTGTTGGAAGTTCAGCTTGAGTATTCTTGTTCAGAGATTGAAAAGGAAAAGCTGATGGGGAGCAAGTTGGAGCGAAGATGGAGGAAAAAACCCACCCAAACCTTTAAGGGGTCATTTCAGGTGCATCACACAGCAAACCCAGAACTTCAGAGAGCTTGAGGGTGGTGTGTGGGGGATGCTGATGGGGAGAGGTTCCCCGTGAGTGGTGCTGGGTGCATCCAGTTCCTCTGAGGAGGGCTCAGTTTTGGGGTCCTTCAGTGCTCAGGGCTTAGTAGACATCTGTGGTATATGGCTAAATCGTGGCCTCTGCTCCTGGACTCTTGACAGCTCCGAGGTGAAGAAAATATGGCAGGCTGATTATTTCAGTCTAGGTTTAATTTTTTATTACTATTATTATTTTAATCTGGAGCAGGGTGCTCATGCAGTGAAAGCTGTGGATTTGTGATCAGATCCTTTCACTACTGTTACCTTCATCAGGGACTGCCTGAATGGTGCTTTTTTTAAACAGTTACTGTGAGTGAAAATGTTTTCTTGCCTTGGAGCTTCAGTATTTCTGTTTCCTTTAGGAAACAGGGCAAATTATTGCTTCCTTTTATCTACGTCTCTTACCAAATTTGTATATTCCTGCTGATAAGCCTGTTTGTATCTGTTTGATAAACATATAGGCATGGCTTGTGATTTTTATTTAGCACACTAGGCCATTAACATGCATAATAATCACACAGAGGAGATGACCAAGTGCTGTGGGGCTAAACCTTGCTGGCTGTACAAGTACCAGTTTACTGGTGTGCTTGCACTGTGGAACTGAGGCTTTTTGAAAACTCTTGTGCATTCTAAAAATGCTAGTTAGGAAAGGATGGCCATTTTGTCCACTTTCTAAATGTGGTTCCAGCATCACAACAAGATATTCTTTAATTTCCAGATTTCCCCAAGACTTTCCCTTTTCAGCTTTGTTCAGGTTTCTAAGCTGAGAGTAGGAGTACGAGGTACAGCTGCTCTGTGTGCTCCAGTGACTGCCAGGACATGTTGCATGGAAGCATGGAGGTGTTGCATATGTAGAAATGAACTTTCCCCAGATGTTTTTTTCTAGGATACTAGTTTAATAGTATAATAATTTTTAATAAACCAACATTGTATCAACAAGGCTATTGGCCAGCTGGCACATTTAGTCAGGTTTAAAGTGCAGGTGTACTCTATGTAAGTAATAAATGACAATAAATCAGTACAGTAATAAAAAAGTGGCCTCCCACATACTCATATGGCCAAATATTAGGGGTTGGGAGGGCATTGCTGTAGTTCATTGCTAAGTGGCATAAAGTACAGAACAAGTGGATGGAAAATGTCGTATTAGCATAGTTGTTTTGCAAGTGTTACTGTTAACAAAGCTCCTTTGACAAAGTCTGTACTAGATCATTTTTTCTAACAAAAGAAAATCAGAGCTGAAACTGCATCTTTAATGGTCAAGGGATTTTGTTAGCATATTAATCTTTCCTCTGAATGGTGGGCAGGCTTTGTCTCCTCGAGAAGGCTGTCCTAAGATAGCCTTCACCATCTGGGGAGATGTAAGACTGGAGAAAGCTGACCTTGGCAAAGCTGGAAGAAATGATCTTCAGATACTTTTTGTAGGAGGTCGTCTTTCATTTGCAGCTTGAAGCTTAAAAGTGCACAACACTTGGTCTCACCTGACTTTCAAACTTCTGTCAAAGCTCAAAAGAGACTTGTTAAAGTCAACCATAATGAATGGTTGAATGATTCAGCCACCTCCTTTTGAATGCTGTCTTTTCCATCCCCAAAGAAATACTGTCTCCTTGTATATCATTCCATTAGGGAAGCTTGGGTGTGTAGAGCCAGAATATTTTCAGTTGTCTCCCTGTGACAAAAAGCAGCAGTCCTCCTGCAGCCAGGAAGGAAAGGGCAAGGTGCTTGTAGGAGCTCCCACTAGAATGTTTAAAACAGATCAAACACTCATCTGAAGGCTCTTGGGGAGGAAGGCAAACTTTCATTGTCCAAGTTTTGAAGTTTTTACTTGTGAGCAGAGTGCATAGGAACTGAGTTAAACTCTGGGGGTTGAAACAATGCAAAAAACCCCCACCCTGTAGGAGACAGAAGGAAAAAAAAAAAAAAAGCTTGTGGGAGCCTATTACTTGTGAAAGGTTTGGAAGTCAGAAGGGATGGGCTAAGCTTTCTTTGTTGAATGTAGACAGGGGTAATTAAAATCTAGAGGATGTTAACAAGAAGTAGGAGGCTGCACACTGTCAAAGGAGGCTGAGCTGCATACAAACAGGTTTGGCTGGAAACAGGCTTTAAATTGGGGTTTCCTGAGCTGTGGTCCTTAACATCAGAAAGTGACCCCTGCATCAACTGTGAAAAGACTGAAAAAAACCCCAGTGCCTTATAAAGTGAAATCAAGTACAAACAAGAGAAACATTTAAAAATTTAGGCTTCTTTTGATGTGAAAATCACTATGGCAGTAGGGTGAGTAACAGCTGTTTATTGCTCCCCTTGGATCTAGCTTAGGGTATTCTTCAGTTTAGGACTGTTTCAACAGCAGCTGATGCCCTCTGTCCACTGGTAATTCATAGTCCCTGTGGCTTAGATCTAAACCAGAGCTGGGGCTACAGAAGTGACCATTCCCATCCACACCTCTCTCCTAAGCCATCACAGTTCTTCTCTGGTGCATCTGGATGATGTACAATGTACTCCAGTCACATTTGTGTGGGGTAGAAAGGACTCATGTTCTTAAAGGAATTTTATTGAACTTTTCAAGAATACATAATTTAGAGTAACAAGCAATGCTAGAGTAGTTTTTATTAATTATTTCCCCTAAGATCTATTCAGGGATGCAATTCCTGCAGTTTCAATTTTTTTGGTCATGCCTTAGGGAATTCTGCAGTTATAAACAAAACAATGCTCACTATTATTAATTTACTTCATAATTAAGGAAAGGAAGAACAAAGTATAAAACCGATCTAGTGTACTTCAATTACTATTTCCTTCTTTCCACTGATTTTTCCCCAAGCTTACATATTTGAGAGTTGGCTTGCCTCTGGGAACTCCTAATGCTTGAAGCCGGAAGCATATAATTTTGAAAAGGAACAGAAAGTCCCATCTTAGGGCACCCTGAGCTTGATCTGTGCTAGCATGTGATTTGGTGCAGCAAAATCAGATCATTAGAACAAGGGAATTGGGGCAGAAATGTCCACATCTAAATGGTGTGTGGTTTGGGGGGCGGGGCTGCTTGAAACCAGATTGAATCTTGGGGTTCTGCTGATCCTGGGATTGGATATCTCCCAACTTCATGTCTGCTTTGGAGCTATCTGAAGACCAGCCTTTGACTTGGACCTGTTTGTCTCCATTCAGGGTGGGAGAGCATGTGTATGTACCTGCATGATGTCTTGGTGAATTGCATTGCAAAATCAGTGCTCTACTGGGATTGTGGTACTTGTTGGTACTATATGGGGGACCTTTACATGTTCTTTAGTATCTTGGCACACACAAGCTTAGTTTGAGGCATAAGAATATGTTGCTTACTCTATTGAGAGAACTGTAGTTACCTTCCTGGTTTTGCTGTTCATGTGAGAAATTTCATCTTTAGAGTTTGTGAGGAGTTAAAAGCTACTTTTTGTCACGAATACTACATGAAGGTCAGTCTGCTCATATGTAGCACCATGGCAGATTTTTGAGGTGCTTCTGAGCAGCTTTATGGCTTGAGCAGTGAATCTGAGCAGATACCTGCCAGGGTGGGAGCTCAAGAACCTGGCTGGGGACTTGGGGTTCCCCCAAGCAAGCTTGGTTTCAGCAACTGAGATAAAGGGAATTTGATCACTTACAGAGTTTAAAGTGCTCGTATTTTCAGGTATCTCAGCAAATGAACTGAATGTTCCTTTTGTTCTGATGGGTTTGGTCTGAAACGTTAATTGATCATGAGGTGAAATTCTGTTTGGACTGGGTCCAGGTACTCTTACTTTTTGTATGAGTAGTTTAGTTTTAAAAGTCATTTGAAACTTGCTTGAAGGACCTTAGACATCATTGTTCTCAGAGAAGTAACTAGATTTGGTGAACTGATGAAATGCAACCAGATAGCTAACTGTGCAGGGTCACTGATGTTCCCCATTTAAATGTCATAGGATCACAATATTATATCCCTGAACTGCACTGACATGATGAAGTATCTTGCAATTGTGGAAAATTGTGTTTGAAAAGATATGAAAACCAGCAGCTTGACAAATTTCCCACCTATTTAAGGAATTTACAGAGAGTTCCTATATATATGCCCACTCCTGGAAATACTCTTTTTTTGATACTTATTCTATAAAAACTGCAAAGCATTCAATGGAGAATAATTTTTCCAATAATTAGTTAGTTGAACTTAAAATAGAAACATTGTTTAATAAAGAATAAAGGGAAACAGTATCCATTTCCATTTTACAAATGAAGAATAGATTATAAATCCTGGAGTTGTGTAGGTGTTCAACTCTTATAGGGAATGGATACTTAATTATCTTTGATGGTCTGGGCCTTGGAAAATGTAATTTCTTTACTACCTTAAACAATTTACCCAAAACTGTGATTAAAGACTTAAGGAATGTGTAGTTAACTTATAAAAATATGTACATAAATTTTGCTAATTCATTGCACTGTAAAGCACATCCTTATTTATTATTATAAATGAATCTCTAATGTAGCTCATGCAAAGTCTAAATGAGTGCCATTCTTTTTCATTAGGTAGCTCTTTAAAATCAATAATGTTTTCTTTAAGGGAAAGCTTTGGCTGTTACTAATTTAAATCTCATTAACTTTTCCCTTTTTTTTTCCTAAGGTTCACTTGGAGCTACATTTTTCATTTAGATTTGAAGCTGCAGGCTACATGTAATTCCATTTGAAAACCCAAGGTAGGCAGGAATAATGTTGGGTTAACAGTAATTTAGAGAACCAAAAATTCAGAATATTTTACATGCAGCCTACACTTGTCATTTAGTCTTCCCAGCACCAAATTTTGGGGATGCATGGACGTTTGAGAAATCCTTTCCTAATTAATGTGCAGTTTACAGAAACAGGTTGAGTGTCACTCTTTCCTGCACTGTATTATTTTGATTTATGTACATGTATGTGCAGTGGAAGGGTGTGAATATTCCTGAGGCTGGGGGTTGTAACCCCAGTCCCCTCTGTTCATGCCTGTGTTTGCATGTCTGGTGGTTTGGGTCTAGTGGGACACTGCTGACATTCCTCACATCCTTCAAGTGTGTTATCTGTGCTCTGTAGAGTGCCAAGACTATTTTTGAATATATGCAAATAGAGGCAAAGCAGTGCAGGGTCCTTTATGCCTGCTGGTAGATTCATCTCTTCTAACAAGAGGCTACTACACAGTGAAGCAGTCCAATACCAACTGGGCTATTAGTGATGCTTTTTGTTTTCTCAAGTTTGTAGCTCATTAATGAGGTTGTATTTGTTTATCTTTCTTACTGAAGACACACTGATCAGTCCCAGGGAAGAGGGGAAAAAAATCCAGTTTTCATCCTTTTGAAGACATGCTTAGGAATATTTAGTATTAAACAATAGCAAAAAAATGGCATTGTAAAGGTTTCTGCAACCCTGGGCAGTCTGGAGATTGAAAACCTAGCACAGATTTTCAAAGTAGTCATTGGCTGGAAGGGTTCTGGCACCACGTTATTCACTGCACATCAAAATTAACACATTACAAGCAGTGGTTATTTTCAATTATGTAAATCAGAGGAGTCTTTAGGGAGATTAAAATGAGATTTGTAATGGCTTAGGAGAATTCCTAAAATTGACAACTTGACACAGCATGGTTTCAGATTATGTGAAATCTGGCATAAGGTTATTTATATTTCTGTTTGCAAAAATTATTTTCAAAGTCATCATGATGGAAATATTTACAATGAAGAGATAGTATTTTTAATATGCAAATAATTCTAATTGCACTGTTAACCTCTAGGTGAAGTATCATTTATTTCACAAATAACACATGAGAAAAATAATATTGCATTTGTGATACTCTAACAGAAATACAACTGTCTTCATTTTTTAATAACTTCTCTTTATGAGCAATTCCCTTAACATAGTTTGTATGACATCTGCATCACTTTATTCTTGATTCAGACCCATGGTTCTAACGTGTTCTCTCTCTGCTTTACCCTCCTTCCCTTTTCATAAAGTGGGTTTGCTGAAGGGTTGTGCTCCCAGGAGAATTGGCACCCAGTGCTGTAGGGTGCAGAGGTTGTCTAGGGTGCACTGACCTCTATGGGAGCTGCACACCATGAACACCTCTAAGGCTGGACCTTGTATCTTATGAAAACAAGAGTGATTTGTTGCCATCAAATTCTGTTTTTAACCTTGACGAGAGCTAATTCAAAGTGCTTTTTTTGTGCCACAGAAAACTCAGAGACCTCTCACTTCACTTCCCTCCCCTCTGTGTAGCCCAAAATCCCCACCCTGAGGTCACATGCCTCTTGTGTGCTTTTTACCCTCCGGCTAGGAACAGTCTTTTTCCTCTTCCTTCAGATGTAAAGCTGGACAGATGACAGCTCTGTCATCTGAACTAAAAACTCTGTCATCGTGAACTGAAAAAATAATAAAACCAAAATAATAATAAAATTGACTAGGTCGAATTAAATAGAACATTTTACATCGGGAATCCATCCACTTAAGACACTCTTTGTCAAAATTAATCCTCCCCCCCCCCATAGCTTCCCCACTGAACACTATTTGCAGAATTCAGCCTGTATGTAGCAGGGGCAGTGAGGGAAGGATGGGGGACTGGGAGGCAATAGAGCCCCAGCCCTGAGCTTGGGGCAGGAGCCCTCCCTGAGCCTGCTGAGAGGAGCAGGGACAACCCCCTGCCCCAGACAGGGACTGGAGTGGCACTGGGCAGTTGGAGCCTTCAAACTCATTGAGATAACTGCAGCCAGGCTTGGAAATGAGCCCCCTTTTTGTGAAGATGGATGGAATAAGAATGTATCCAGCTTCATATTTCTGTCCTGTCTTTCCTAATCACTGTGAGCGTTCTCTGTTTAAGAATTTTAAGTACTGTTTTCTGTATTTGAAAGCATGGTTTCCTAAGTGAAAAATATATTTGGGTTTTTCTACATTCGTCCCTACAGAAGACCATCCAGGTGTAGTCATCTCAACCCTTTGTCGTATTAATCATTTTAAAATACTTGAACCCTTGTCCTTGAACTGTAATGGCAGTCAGTTCCCTAGGCTGGGCAAGTAAATGATGGCTGGGGGTCAGGTCAGGAAACTGGGAGTGAGCAAGAAGCATGATAGAAAATGAGCAGTCTCCATGTTGCTTGCTGAGTGTTGAGTCAATACAAATGGAGAGACATTAAATGAAAAAGTTACTCCAGTTATGTAATTTTTCTGATTTTTCAGTTGCTCAGGTCGAGACTTCTATGTTGATTTTTTTGAGTCATCTTTTAATGTTGAGCTGTGATAATTTCATAATTATGTGATGGATGGTGGGGCTGCAGGACGATGTCCCAGCTGGAGGATGTGGTGATGTCCAAAGAAAGGCCTCAGGTGCCAAGGGCTCCCCAGCTCCCATCCTGCATCCCACATTCCAACTCCTGCCTTTGCCTATCCTCAGCCTGGAGCTCTAACATTTCTCCATGTTCCTGTGCCCCTCTTGAGTGCTGCTCAGTGAAACACGTGGCAGCTGCATGTTTTGCAGAGTAATTTGGGGCCACTGAGAATGACAGGAGGCCCATGAATAAAACACAGACCTGTTTGTTTTGTGCCATTCTGAGCAAATGATCTATTAGTAATGAAGTATTTGCAGTTAGGTCGCTTTTGCTTACTAATAAATGAAACGTTCCTGATGCCAGTTTTGTTTCTGGCTTATGAAGTTACAGGAAAGTGTGAGGAAAAGGCTGTAAACTGGGCTGGTTTGGATCTGTCTGCTTTATGATAGTTCTTGTTTAAAGATAAATAGTGGCTGCTCTGCATCAGCTCAAAGCAGTGCCAGGTTCTCTGGGATTCCAGTCGGCTGTTGGCCCTGGTCTGAGCCTCCTGAGTCAAAACTTAGGAAAGCAGATGAATTCCTCAGGAATGTGCCATGTGGGGAGCTGCAGCCCTGGTGATGACAAAATAGCCTCTCTTCCCCACCCAAGGGGCTGTCACCAAAGCTGGGGCTGGGGAGGAGTGAGGCTCTGGGGGTGGAGCAGGGCTGAGATGCTGGTGGCAGGACCTGCTCAGGGCCACTGCTCTCAGCTGGCCTGGAAGCAGGTTGGGGTTTTGGGGGATCTAGCAGATGGGAGAGGGCTGCCATCACAGCCCCCTTCTCACAGTCTGTGTCTGAGATGTGAAAGTGCCTGTGGTCCTATAAACGTGGCCCTTGTTTTAACATGAGATTCATTACTGGGGGCTGAGGAGGATGCAGTGCTGCAGGATGTTGCAATAGGCAGGTTTTAGAAAATGTATATGTAAATGTAAAGGTGTACCTAAACACCTGCAACACTGTGCTATGCAGCACTGCACTGCATTACTGCTTGCTGCTTTACCTGGAGAAACACGTCTGTAACACAGGCAGCTCTTGTAATGGCTCATTTTTTCAATCGTCCTTCATTTTTCTTTCTTACATGTAATTTTAATAGCTTGCAATAAGGATAATTCTGTTTATTTTAAATAGAAACAAAAGTCTTAAGAACAACGTTTACTGTTTAAAAATTTCTCAGTTTAAAAGCACTTCATAATTCATCAGTTACAGACACATTTTAGTGAAAGAATCCTTTAACAATTCTATTCATGCTTGTCCTATAACAGCACATATTGTTTTGATTTGTGTGTTCTTTTTACTGAAATGAAATTCTGTATGTTCTGCTGTCAGGGGTGCTTCCTGTTGAAATTCTGCTGCATACAGGGAGCTAATGAATTAAAACGAGAGGAGGAATTACAACCTAGGTTAGAGCATGGGTCACAACCTTTTCAAACAGAGGTCCACCTGTCATGCAAGTGGAAATGGTAATTGGCTCACTGCAGCTGAAATTATCTGTGCCGGATAACAGGAGGAAGGGCATAGCAATTGTAAAATGGTATGTCTAGATATCCAAAGGTAAACGTGTAGAGACAAAGCAAATTACCAAAGCTGGTTGTTTGTTGCAAGTAAATTAAGATGAACTTGACTTGTTCCTTTCCGTTCATGAGCATGGCCTGATTTAAAATTGTGCATTCTCTTTATTTTTTTAGCATCGCAATGTGTTCGTCAAGTAGTTTGCAAATGTCCAAGGCCCAAAATGTTCATTCTACCTCATATGTTTGTGATGGGGAACTGGTTTTGTAAAGCATTTGGTAAACTTCTGATGGATTGATGGCATCTTTGAAAGCTAGAAAATAAATTATTAAAAAGTAGGGTAGAGAATGTGCACATCTAGATACGGGCATTTATAAAAAAACTGAAAAAAAAAAAAAGTAAAAAGCACACATAAAGGGCTCCTTTTATGTGTCTACAAATTGGGACCAGCAAGGGCTGTGTCAGTGATAGGACCAAATAATTTGGGTCAGGTAGGTTGGAAGAGGCTTCTGGAAGGTCCAGAGTCTGGGCTTCTGTTCAAAGGCCTGGTGTGGTGGCATGGTTGACTGTGCAGGTAAGGCAGGTGTATTGGTCAGGCTGGAGTTGCCCATGGTGAATGGAGAATTTGGACTACCAGAAATGTCCCTGCTGAGGTGTCCCAGTCAGTAATTGCTTACAGCTTTCACAAATACTGTGTAGCTCATCCACAGGAGTTAAGTGTCACTTCCCTCCTGTGGTGGGGTGTGATACTACCCCTAGGCTCTTCTGATTGTCTCCTTGGTCTCTTCTTCTGTTGGTCAGTTGTCTTCTACCATGAGTAAGATGTAGTAAAACCCTTACAGCAGACCTGTGTCACTCAAGGGTTCCCCTCTGCAGACAGCAGAGGAAACAAATTTAGCCTGATGTATTCCCTAGAGTCTGTTCTTGACCTAATCCAAGCTCAAGAGGACTGTGCCCTCAAAGCAGATAATCCAACTCTAACTATCCACATACTTGGAAAACAGCTGAAAAATAAAATAATTGTGTGCATGTGCACCAGTCCCTCTGCCCCACAGGGACTACGAAGTTAATAGAGCTTCATTCTCTTTAGTTTTAAATTCTTATTATTCACAGCTCTTTCCTACAATTCCCTCCTGGGAATAACAAGCAGTGGATATAGAGTTCCCTAATTGTGTGATTACTTGTGATGGCAACTACCTGATCTGGGATCTAGTTTTCATTTACTTCACCTTCAGTAACTTTTTTCAAAGGGACTAATGAAAAGAGACACATCAATTATTGAAATGAATTCAACTTTGTTCCCAAAGTTTGTGTGGTGCTAAAGACTTGAAAACAGAAATGTGTGAAAGTCTCCGTGTGGTTGGCTGGAGAATATTGAAACCATCTCAGAGAGTGTCCTTAAACGGCTCATGTATGCTCAACACCACTTAAAATATTAATTGGATATACCTTCTGGTAAAAAATAGTTGTCATTCTTTCTTTTCATAGGTACTGATTCTTCTTGTTTTCTTTTTCTGTCAAATTAGTTTAGAAGTAGTTCTATGCCCTAGTGTGGGAGGAGAACTGCAGTGGGAACAGCAGGGGCCCCGTGCTGCAGGAGGGGCTAAGAAGGCTGGACAGGCTGGAGCACAGTCCTTACACCCATGTCTGGGACTTTCTAAAATATATAAAGGCATAAAGCCATGAAGTATGATTTCTTTATTGTTCACGGTTTTACTGTCTTGATTTTCAAGGTGCCTTTTCCATTGTTATCTAGCATGGTGACAGTCAAGGAGGATCAAGTAATTACACTGAATATTTAAAACCAAACCACTTTATAAGTTCCAATTTCTGCACTGTTTACTTCAACACAGATCCTTTAAAACCCTGCCAGATATCGAAGTGATTAGGGGATCAAGGCCATCACACACTCATTTTTAGGGTAAATATACTGCATTTTAAACAGTTGCTTTAGTGCCCTCCTCTTCTCTTTCTGTGTGCTCAGCAGAGCAATCTGCTCAAAGCAAAGAACACAGCTTTGGAAGGGCACTTCAGGTCTATCTGTCTCCAGGAACATCTGACTTGGAAGAGGCAGGACAGAATATGATGAGGCCAGAGTTTTCCTTTCCATCACAAAATGTGTTTCAGAGCTCACGGTCTCCAGCAAAATCCTACCTGCCAGCTGTGATTTGCTCTTGTCTCCATCAGCAAGCACTCCCAAGAATCCCTGTGATGAGGTGCCACCTGAGAAGCTGGCTCTGACAAGTGCTACAGGATGAAATGTCCCTGTCCAGTAACTTTTACTGACACTACTTTAGCGTTTTTATTCTTCAAGTATAATTTTGCAGTCTTGACCTCATTAGCCATTGCTTCTGGAAGCTGAGAATTCATTCCCAGTCCAAGCTGTTTGGTTTTTTTTTCTCCTCTGCCTAGAGACTTTTTACAGACTGGTGATCTACTAACATGTTCTTTCTCTTGCATTTTCAATATAAGACTAAAGTGCTTCTGGCTGCAAATGCAGATGTAAGTTAGGACAGAGGAATCCATTATTATTATTTGAACTTCTGGCAGTATATATTTACAATTTGTTTGACCTCAATGGAAATTATGAGTGTTTGGCTGGAATAGTTGACATTTGAGTTGTTCAGCTGCAGCTCATAAAATCTGGTCAAAAAGAATGAAGTATATACAAATCTTAAAAACCTTTTAATCCATCTTAAAGAAATTAGAAGCTTTGACCAAATTTGGAAAAAAATCAGCCATTGTGAAAGGATAAGTAAATGGATTTTTCTTATGTATAAACCAGATCTGGAGAAATATCTGCATGTAGTTTTTTTGCACTCATCAGTGTTTTCTTTAGGAATTTGTGAATATTTGCACTTCTACATGTCTTGAAAGTCCCAAACTTATTTGCCAGTAAGTTTGAATGGTCTAAATCTTGCTACAAAGCATTCAGAAAGTGGAGATCAGAGTAGAGAAACTACAGAGTCTGTGGGAGATACTCTTCTTAGATATTGTGTTTCTACAGCAAAATAGAATCATAGAATCACAGGATGGTTAAGGTTGGAAGGGACCATGATTGCTGAATTTAGATGTTACTGTGATAGAAATGAGTTCTTTAGTTGAAGTTGTTAACAGGGTAGTAGGGGAAACACTACAAAATTCACCCAGCTTGAAAATAATGAACTTGTTTGTTTTTTTTCTCAAGATTGAAGGTGGTTTTCTAAATGGTCTTCATCTATAATAGATACTTTTTTTAAAAATTTACTATATCCCTCAGGGGGCAACTATTTGATTTTTTTCTAAGTGCAGTTTAAAATATGAACATAGAGTAAAAAACTAGTGTTCACTTGACTCAAAGAAAGGTGAAACTGTAACTCACAGGAAAGAAATATCACAGACACTTCACCTGAAATTCCTTCTCCTTCCCTCTCTGCTTGCTATTTGAGATTGGATTCCCTGCTGCTGGAGAAGGCCACTCTCCACTCCCTTCTGAAGTACCACCAGCATAGGCTTCTCCTTCTCCCCTGTAAAAACTGGGTAACTTGCTCTCCATGTCAGAGATACCTGCTCAGATGTCTGTCGGTGAAATGGATTTTTATTGATTGTTATGAGATTGACCTTCAACCATCCAGTTTGGTAAGTCAGCTAAGCTGAGGGAGCTCCACAAGTGAAGATCTTACATTGCTTTGGAGGTGACATCCATGATTTTGAAGAGAGCGCAGAGCAGTCCATAGACTGGTTTGTTTGAAGGGTGTTCTGTGACCAGCAGATGTATCTCTGAATATTGGAGTATTTAAAGAATCACAGTTTGGGGTAGAGGGTGGTGGTTGCTGTCAGTTTTTAGGTGACTGGGCTCATTAGGTGAGGAGCAGGGAGGGGCTCCAGTAGGAGGCAGCAGGGGAGGGATCAGGTGCTGGGCTCAGCTGACAGACAGGTTGCATATAGCAGCGCTGGGCTGTGATGAGATGCTGGCAGAAGTCTGCAAGCAGCCTTGCAGAATTAGCATAGCACAGCCAGAGATGTGAAACCAATTATGTATGGTGAGCCTGACCTAACAGCCTGACCCTTTGTGAAGGTCACCTCCAGCCAAAGCTATCAACGGCATGACTGTGTGTGTTCTACCACGTTGCCTAAAATTCATGGGCTGTAACTCGTTTCTCCCCTTTAAGAGTCTAAAAAAATTTGCATTCCTTTTTGGACTTCTTTAATGGAGTGCATCTATTATTGCTACATGTCTGCAAACCCAGAGCATGATGGATATCAGTTCCTGCACTCTGCTGTTCTGTGCTAATACAAAGTAAAAATGTAACTCCTGCATCAGAGGAATGTTGTTTGGTTTGTTTGTAGGTTTGGTTTTTTCCTATGTATGTACAGACACAAGCTTTGCTTCCTTTTTGGAGCAATAAATTTAATACATTAGCTATTATTTTTTAATTATTTTGAGATTATTTCAATGTAAAATGAGATTTTCAGGTAACAAGATAGGCGAACATGTTTAACAATGCCATGATATAAATTGCTGTAGGTGGCAGATCCCTACGAAAATTAGTACAGGCAGATTCGCAATGCAAAAAAATTATTTATATGACAGCAAGCAGAAAGACAAATTACTTAGAGACTATGTACATGTTCTTCTGTAATTGCTCATAAATTATTATGGTTCATGTTAAAATGCATCTAGACTCCCTAGACAACTAGATTTATTTAAAAGAGGAGTCATGGGAAATTACCAGGAAATGTTGGGGAAGGAAACGCAGTACACACTTTGGGTGATTGCTAACGTAAAAGTACAGTAGCTTATTGTCAGCCTACCTAATCTATAATTGGGTTAATAATTTTGGAACCTTCATTTTCAATTCACTATCTCCTCAGGTTGCATTAGCCTGCATAGATAACTGGGATGGGCCCAGTGGGGTCCCACCATCATTACCTGCTGCTGTGTTTCCCTGCCCGCGAGGGGGGTCTCGCATACCTGAACACTTTCATGTTCTGTGAAGCAGGATGGAATTCAGTTAGTTGGGTCAGAATTTATGCTAATGGGGGTGAGAGGGGACTGACAGGTAGATGGACAAACCTCTTTTCCTTAGAAAGCTGGGCTAGAATGGGACAATGTTTTCTGTATCCTGTCAGTGCTTCAGAATTTAGAACATATTTCCAAAATTATTCGTTATTGAAAGTGTCTAAAATACACTCACAATAGATAGGTTTTATTTTGATCGGACTTTCAATCAGGCACTTACTAAGGATCAGCTGGTTATTGGGTAGCAGAGAAAAGATGTATATACATTTAGTATATAATAAGTGCCTCTCTCTAATGCCATTATTTCTCTCCTCTTACCACCCTGATTATGGTATGTATTGAGAGCCAGCCCAACAAAAATGACAGTGAACTTTGTTCTGGATAATGGAGTGCTAAATTCCACCTAAGCAGCTCCAATCACTTGTAATGACAGCTTGGAGAATACTCCAAATGAATCTAACAGTGCTCACGCTCCAGTGACTGACAGTGCAGCAAGAGGAAAAATTCCAGCTCCCACGTGAGTGCGGGGAGCCTGACCTAGATTTTAGCCTCTACAGCTTCATAAGAGGAAACATTCTTGACTGTGTATTTAACAAGAAAAAAAGAGCAAGGGGAAAAAGTAGTCTCCTGTTTGATTAGTCTTTATTCAATAATTAAGAGTTAGTCAAGGCACTCTTTGAGACTTCTCCCCTCTGCAGATGTCATCAACCCTATAATGAATGGTTGCTCCGTTCCCTGTGTGCTCTCCTCTCCATAATTACCACCCCTTGGCACCCTGCAAGGAGTGAGCTGCTGCAGGGGAGAGCTGGGGCAGGCAGGGGCGATGGGCAGGCAGCCTGCCCACGCCTTCCCCCTCTGCTGCACTCTCTCTCTTGGGGTCAGCCTTGCTGCTGGAATTCTTCCATTCAGGCACTGTTAATGGGGAAAGAGTCTGTAGTGTAAATCTGGTTTTCTTCTTTTGCGATGCAGGTGCTGGGCTGGGGCCAGGCCACTGTGCCCGGTGCCTCCACTGGAGTGCTGGCAAGGCCTGGTGATGCTCCAGCCCCACTGCCTTGCTCTCCACTGGGAGCAGCTGGAGATGGGTTTTAGCCACTGTAATGACCTGGCTGTAAATTACCATTCAAATATCTTTCCTGTATTCCACTGTGCCTTATATATTCCAGCAGTTGTAGTTTTGAATATAAAGCAGTAGAGAAGTGCACACTAGAAGGAAGAAGAAATTTTCAAATGAGAGAGGAAGATGAAGCAGATTGAATGATGCTGAAGGATGCTGTTTGTTTCAGCTGTGCTTGGTTGGTGTGGTTTGGTATGGATGTGGGACAAAATTTATTGGAAGCAGAGGCATTTTCAGCTTCTAAAGCTGGATTTCCATATTGGGTCAGTACCTAACTCCATAAGTCTTTCAAATTGTAACTGCTCTGTGAAATATGTGAAGAACGGGCACCTTTCTGCTTGAGCCATAAGCTTTCCATGTGTGTCTGAATGTCAGTTATTCTTTATTGTTATATAACTTTGCTGAACCAGCACAGGTTTGAAAGCATTAGATGACATGACAGGATTAGATTGACAAAATTAATTAGATTGGCTGAATTAATTTGGATCTAAATTCCAGTTCTGTGGGCACCATTGTTCATTTCAGCTTATTCCCCTGCTTAAACTTTTGTGACTTTGCTAAAGCAGAGGAGGGAGGGTGCCTTTGAGAATACCTGTATGTCCTGAGAATGGGGATGTGCCATCTGGAGAGCTCAGCCTTTCCTTTCACATCCCCTGCTGAGAGCAGGTGGTGATAAGCTCCTCACTGCTCTTTAATTGTCAACTCACACCAGCCTAAAGAGCAGCACTTAAAAAAAGCACAGAGCTTTGGTAAGGAAGCTGTGAGGAATGTATGTAGTACATTGATAACCCACTCGATGTAAAAGCCCTCAAAACCATCTAAATAAAATAATTTGTGATGTCAGAACCAGGCTTTAATGTAAAAGTGGATTGGGTGGGTTTGTAGGACTGGGAGAGTTGGTTCTTTTTCTAGCTCTGCTGCTGGTTGACCCTGTCCATACATTATCATCGCAGTGGGAGGTGGATGCAGTGTTTCCAGGGGTCCTGGCAGGAGAATGGTTGAACTACTGAAGGGGATGCACAGGGAACAATACTTCAGTACATGATTTTCAAGTAATGATCATCCAAACTTCTTGTGTTATTATTTTATTTATTTTATGTTGTTATATTAGAAATGTATGACAATGGTCAGAGCCAATAGTTTTAAAATATGGTTCAGTTGCATGGTTCATGTTGTCACAGTACAACTAAAGCTGATTTACTGGAATGGGGAAATTAAAACCTTCCATTTATCACAGTTAGTTTTGAAGGATTCAAGAGAAGCCTGAAAAGACTAACATAGACAAGATGTAATTTGAAAACAGTAAAAGCGATCTGATACTGCACCATGTGTAGAAATTTTTACTTACTACATTTGTTTAGGAAGTAAAAAAATCACATGATGAGTGAATGCTATTTGAGATGTATGTGAAATGAAGAGTGTATGAAGCATCTAACAGAGTTTGACAACTGATACTTTAAATGCAGCAAAGGTAACTTGAACTTTACTTGGTTGAATTTGAGTTTGCTACATCAAGGGTAAAAATGTTCCGCTTACATGTAACTGGACATGATCAATACATTCTAAAAACTACACGTTTCCTCGAGTCTATTAAGATTGGTAAGTTGCTTGCCTATTGATGATCTGCCTTTGTAGTCTTTTTCTTTAGTTATATTATTGGTTGACTTTCAGGCTTGCATTTTTCCAGCAGAAAAATAGATTGATTTCAAAATTCCCTGACATGAGAGGGGAGTTGCATGCTGATACACATGCGTGTTCGAGGATAAATTGTATGCTATTGTAACTAAGACGATTTAAAATAATGCAAGAAAAAATTGCAGGGAGAAGTAATCTTTTACTAAACTGGCTGACATATGTTAATTTTTAAAGTGAAATATCAAGAAAACTGTTTCAGAAGTTTTTGCTGAACAGAACATCAAAAGATCCCTTTTTCATATTTGTACAATTCCTGTTTTAAGCTTGATTGTAGAGGCAGCATGTTGTAATTGTATCCTGTTGTGCATAACACGGGTCTCTACAGTTTGAGTAGGCTGCAGGGGAAAAAAAAAGCTATGTGGAAATGCTTTGAAATGAAAATACTAAATGCCACATCTTTTTTTTTTTTTTATATATATATATTATTTTTTTTTTAATGTAACATAATTAGCAGAGGTGGATGGAAAAGTTTTTAAGGGGTAAGATTGGGATCAGATGCCAATCTACATTTTCCTTCAACCAGGAATTAAAGAATACAGACCTGGTTTACATGTGCAACTAGGTAAGGTGAAAACACTTGGTTTATTTATATAAGAATTAATGTTTTGGGGATGAAAGTATTTTTGTTCTAAAGAAATGGAATTGAGCAGGCCAAATGCTCTCTGTTTATTGCCTGTACATTCCCATTTAGGTGTAACTAAAAATGGTGTATAATACCCTTTTATCACCAATAACTGCTTCAAGTTTTTCATGTTGCTTTAAAAAAATGGTTCTTTTCTTTTAATTAATTGCATTGCATTTCACAAGCTGCCTTTCACTATCTTGAAAAAAATATATCTGTATCTAATATTTCTTTATTATTGTTTTGCTTTCAGTTGATGGTTGCATTGACTGGTCAGTGGATCTCAAGACATACATGGCTTTGGCAGGTGAACCAGTCCGAGTGAAATGTGCCCTTTTCTACAGCTATATCAGAACTAATTATAGCATGGCCCAAAGCACAGGTCTTAGGCTTATGTGGTACAAAAACAAAGGAGATTTAGAAGAACCCATTATATTTTCTGAAGTTAGGATGAGCAAGGATGAAGACTCAATATGGTTTCACTCGGTTGAGTTGCAAGACAGTGGTTTCTACACATGTGTTCTAAGGTGGGTATTGTGTTAAAGTTTAACTAAGAATGTACAGATTGTCTTAGTTAAAAAAAATGTTTAAAATTAGCTCTCAAGATCAAGATATTTTTCCAGTTAGTATATACTCATTATTTTTATTCTCATAATTATATGTCACATAATGCTTTGTCTCAAAATTAGTTTCCTTAGTTATTATAGTTGCCTCTTCCAATAGCTATAATTAAACATGTGTTTTTGTTTAATAACTTTTTTTTAAGTCCAACATTTGCAAATTCTCGGTTTGCCATAAGCCTTCAGAACTGGATACTTGATAAATCACACAGTATTTTGGTTAAGTAATGCTCTTTTTCAAATCCTCTGAGTTATTAACGAGTTAGACATGGTTTGAATTATTCTGATGGGGTTATGCAATAGGGAGTTAAAGTTCTATCTGGTTTTGAAGAAATGTTTATTTTGATATATGGTTATGATTTGTCATAAATTCAAATGGACCTTGTTTGGTAAAGCATTGAAATGCATGTCTCAGAAGTATTTTGGAATTGTTGGATGAGCCTTAAATTAAGCATGTGCTGTAGCTCGTGATTTCCATCATGTGGATGTTGATGTCAGCTCTATGCCTAAAATGAGAAGATAAAAAAAGGAGGAGTCTGTAAGAATGAATAAATATCCCTTAAATTGTCTGGTTTTTAATTAAAAGTTTGCAGATACTTTGTATGATTCCGTTTGAAACAATTTAGTTTCAGTAAATGAAGCTTTCTTCATCCTTGTCTGCTGTTCCATACTGAAATTCTACATGTTTGATGAATTTAATATCAAATATTTGCAGCAAAATAACAGCACAGTTCAGAGCCCAGAATTTGCTCTTTTGCCATTTCTGCTAAATCCTGCTGCCTTGTCTCAGCTGCCTGAGTCCATTTTGATCCTGAAGAATGCTACTAAGGCCAGAGATTGTGCTGTGGTGTATGGTGGTTTGTACTGGGGACCAGTGTTGAGTTTAAATATCAGATGTATCTGCCAAAATCTCTATTAACTCTGTGCTGCAGCCTTTGGAGTTAATTATTCTTTTATTAGCTGCTCTGTCACAGGTTTGGTATAATGTGAACTCCATGATTTTGAAATGTTACAGGAAGACAGTGAACTACATGTTTCAGGGGAGCTATACTTTTTTGTTAAGGAGTCACTGTGGTGATAACCAAGTTACTAGTTTAGTACTTTGGAATTTTTAATGCAAAACCTATGTGAACAATGAAGAATTTATCTTGGATCAAATTCTGGGGCATTTTTTTTTTTTTCTGGGAAATTTAAAACTCTTTGCTTATTTACACGACCAAGTATTTTTGGTAACAACTGGATAAATTCTTAATTAATGGAGTCTCCTCATTTTCAGATTAAAACTATATGACTATATGCCATGAATCTTTGGAAGGCATTACACAGCAATAAGACCTTCCTTGTCAGTTATGCAGTTTTCCTGCTTTGGGTAGAACTTTCTTACATAATTACAGATGGTTTTACCCTTTTCACATTTATGTCGGAGTGCAGAATATTATATATAGGGTTTACACGTAAAAAACTATTTCTTCCTTTACTGAATTAATTTTGTCTTCAAAAACATTGGTAATATATCCTTGCTGTTGTTTATGAAATCATAGCTGAGAAAATAGCAAGAGTAATTTATTTTAATTTCATTAAAATTGGGCTAGATGTAATGTTCTGAAATACGATCACACTTCTGTGGTTGACTATCCACACTGTTCACTGTGTAATTTCAGCTTTATTGAGTGATTTTTTTGGAGGCAGATAAGCAGGCATTTGTGTGTTCGTCATTAACCAGGATCACCTGCTTTTTGGGAATTAAGAGGTCACAAATGAGAGCAGTAGTTTTAGAATGTGATTTTATTTTCTAGAAACACTAACATTTGTAACAAATGCCCTCTTTTTTAGACTGAATGGAGACTGGGGCAGAGAACTCCGAGCAAGGCAAATGAAGGGGAGACTGTCAGTTACCATGCAACACTGGGCTTAGGGTTGCATGCAAAATTTTGGTTTGGGAGCTGGATGAAAAAAAAATAGGGGAGGAAAATGCTTTTGATTCAAGATAAATGTAAAACTTTTGAAGTTTTTCTCAACAAATAAGTTTTAATTTAGGTTCACTAAGAGAAAATCAGAAACGATTCAAATCTAAATTGATGTCTTTCAAGCCACTCACCAAGGATGTGGGGAGCCCTGGTGCAATTCCCTGTGCTGCCTAAAGGGTGAAATCCCACGTTGTGTATCCAGTGGCCAGGGTGGGCTGCGTTCCACCACTTCAAGTCTCTTGCCCTAGAACTCTTCTGTCTGAAATTAGTACTTGTCTATGTGAAAGGGTGCAAAGGAGTGAGGTTCTGGGATGTGGTGCTAAGGCTAAGTGGGGACAAGAGGTCCCTATCCCAGAAGAAGGCAAGGACACAGTCTGAAGCTGGGAAGATCTCTGATAGAAGGGTATTGAACACCAAGGGTTTTAGCAAGCTGTGCATAACGGATGTCACAGGCAATAGTGAGAGCTGTGCTAACTCACTCTCCCCCAGCTTGTTAATTTTTTCACGGTCAAAACAACATGACAAATAAGAAAACTGTAAGGCAAAAATGACAACTGCTCATTTCACTGAATTTCCTATATTGTTCTTCACAATTCTAACCCCCCCCCCCCAACCCTGTTTTCCAAGAATCTGCTTTTTCTTGTTGTTCATGGGTACTCGTAGGATCAAGGTGTGAGTATCTTGCACTGTCCAGATACATCAGGAAGGGATTTTTCAGAAGCTACTTGAAAAGACTGGGTATGAGCAGGTAAAGGATAGACTGATATGACAGAGATTTGGAGATGGGTAAAAATTTAATGTGTCAGTGAATTCTTTCTTACATGGAATCATTTTAATAATCATAATGTCTGTTTTGTAAATGAAACTGGAATACTGAGTAAGATTAAGAAATATTAGAGCTGCCTTAATAGAAGAGATTCTTCTCCAGGCTGAAGAGGTCTGATACCATCATTTAAATATTGTCTCTCCTTTATTAACCAATTAGACATTGTTCCATAAGCAGGTGTGGGTGCCTTTGTATAATAGGAGGAAATTATTGTTGAATTAAAACTTCTCTCTTCTCATACTACATGTTGACATGGAGCTGACACTCAGACGCAAACCGAAGTGTGGTATTTTTCTCCACTGTTAAGCAGGGCTGTAACATACTAAGGGGTCCTAATTCTGGAGAGTCTTTTAGAAGAGTGCAGATTTGAGCCATGTTACCTAATCCGTGTGAACTCCATGGATTATTCTATGCCTTGTTCTCATTTGCCTTTTCTGTGACAAATCAAGAATATTATTACAGCAAGATCCAGTGACATCCAAAAGGGATCCTGGATAATGGATAGATGTGTTTCATTGCAGTTCCCAGATAAAAGCTGGGACATTTGTATGGTGACTTTGCTGCCCAGAATAGAATTGCTGTGTTCTGGAGGTCTCTCTGAAGTACAGGCCCTGAATGTCATTAATCTTTCAGCACCTGCTAATGCTACTTCCAGATAAAGCTGTCAGTTTTTCCGTTACAGAGGTTTGGTGTTCTGGGTTTTTCACATCAGCACTCTGGATCAAAGCATCTTCACTGTTGGATTCAGAGATGAGAGCACCAAATCCAAACATGGAAACTAAACCAGAACTAAATGCATAGGTTGGGCCTAAGTTCTGAGTATGTAAGAGTAATCTGCCAGATCATGTGCTGCTTTTGCTCTCTGAACAAATACATTTGGTTTTCTGTGTTAAAAGCCTCTGGTTTTTAATGACAGAACAAGAACTGGGCCTACTTAGATCTTCTTAACTTGGTGACAGAAGAAGAGTAAAGGAAGAAATCTCAGCAAAGTTTAGCTGCACCTTTGGCCTCAGAAAGTGACTCCTCCTGGAGCCCTTTCTTCTAACTGTACCCAGCTCCAAAATAAACGGAATGAGCAAGATCAGTAAGAGTAAAACATGAGTGTATAAATGCTGCTAATTAACTTCTGGTGAAGTAAAATAACTCAATTCCCATAATGTGAATTGGGAGGGTAGAAGGTCTGGGCCTTGAGGGGGTGCAGGGAAAGCAGGAGGCGGAGGTTTGTGGTCACCAGACTGACTGATGGAGCTAAGCCTTGATTTTTGAATAGGATGCAGAATAACAGGGAGTGAGGGCCCTGAATTCCTATGAGACAATACATCTGCAGATCTTTAATACCAGCATTTGATTCCAGAGCACTGCCAACAAATCAAGTTAGGAAATCTGCGTATCCTTTTTCCCTTGCCTTGCCCCTATCTGCACAGTTCTTAATGGAGAGCAGCATTGCTACAGACACGCTCAGAAGAATGAAGCCTTTGCTGAGCCATTGGTGAGATATTACTTTCTGAACAGTAATAAAATAAACTAATAGTAGATCTTAAGCCTTCCAGCTTCTGACTGTCTGTGGAGCGCATGACCAACAAATCAAAATCAAATTTAGACAGCCTGGAGGGGCTGTCAGTAAAACTTCATTTGTGGCAAAACTTGGTGCTCTCACTTCAGTGGGTGTCAGGCAGACCTGAGGAACTTGTTTCAAATGCCTGCAGCCTGGACTGCAGTGTGCACCCATCATCCCAGGAAAAGCTGCACTGCTTTTCTGAGTGCTGAAAGTCTGGCTTCCAGGCAAATGGAAAGAAGAGATTCTTTTCAGGTCCTAACAGGGACTGAACAGGAAAGTTGGACTAAATAATGATTTGAAAATGTGTAGGGGTAAGGTTGCTTTCTCTGCAGCCACCTCTCATGGTTCTTACAATACATGTTCTAATACTGTCACGGTTTGACTCAGGATTGGCAATTAAACCAATGACAATGCTCTCAATCCCCTTCCACCCAGGTAAGGAAAGGAGAGAGAGAATAAGGAGAGAAAGACTTTCTGGATTGAAAACTAAGCTTGACAGCTTTAGTTAAATACTAATGATAAAAGAAAATATATACAAATATATACAAGTATGTTCAGGAATGTGCAAAATCCCAATTACCTCCCCCTACTCCCAGCAACTCCCACGGCATCTCCTGAGCTGTGAGCAGTTCTGAAATGCCCCGGAGCACTGCAGAGATAGTGGCAGAGCAGACAGGAGCTGAGGGGAGAGTTATGAGGGTAAGGAATGCATGGGCCTAGGGATCAAGGGTGATGGATAGACAGAGTCCTCTCTGGATGCCAGCCATGAATGGAAGAGAAGGGAAGAAGAAGTGGAAGGGCTTGACTTCTGTGATCCCTGAATTTATACTGAGTATTATATAGATATATGGACTGGAATACTTTGGTTTGCCAACTTTGCTGTCTGTCTAGTCCACTCAGAAGGGTTGTAGATACGACTGATCTGCTCCTTTAGTGTCCAAAGCAGCAAATTCAACAATCAGACTGTCCTTGGTCTCTCAGCAGTATCTATAAACACTGAGCGTTATCAGTCCACTAACTGGAAAACTTGCTGTGCTACTTAAAAGAGTTCACTGAAGAAAAAAATAAAAAAGATCAGTAAAAAGAAAATTGGCTTCATCCTGGCTCAAACCAGGTCATTTATTTTGTTGGTGGCAGTATCTTCTTGTTACAGAATGTTTCATTCTCTGGTGCTTTGGCTTTATTCAGTGCTCAGCTGTTCATGGCAAGGGTGATTTTGTATCTCAAATCCCCTTGAATGCAGTGTTGTGATTCCAGTCTAGCCACAGAATACCTCCTTCCATATGCTTTTTTTCCTGCATAGACTTATTCTGAAAATATCCAAATATACTTTCCTGTGAGCCAGTGTCTTTAATCATGAGATGTCCAAGAGGAGCACATCTACATAGCTGATGGATTACACATTTCATACTTACCCCTCAGACTTGCACGCTGGTACGTGATCAGCTTTCATGGCATGTCTGTAGAAGCCAGCCAAGTACCAACACTTAGAGCAAGTGCATGGATTCAGCACGGAATACTCATTCCAGGCTCTGTATGATACTAACATTAAATGTCACACATTAAAAATGTGTGACATTTCCCACATTAAAAGTGACTGATTCTGTATAAACAAAATCCCTGTGATATATGGTATTCAATACTTGAATGCAGCGGTAGAGCAAAAAAAATATAAAGTCGGTATGATTAATGATAAAATAAAATGTAGCTTACTGAGATACGATGTTTTGGCATTATCAAAGTGCAGGAAAAAGTAGAAACAGCATGCTTCTACTTTTCAGTCTAAAATTGTGTAAAACCCAGTGGTGTTCCTGCAAATCATTTTGGTGACATTGTTGTGAAAAATCAGTTCTATCTGTTCTTTTGACACTTACACTTGTAGAAAAACCAAGATTTCTTTCTTTCCCCTGGTGATATGTACATTTTCACTTACCGTCCTTCTCTAAACCTTTAAAAGAGAAAATATCCATCCTCTGTCCTTCTGAAAGCTGGTGTTTACTGATGAGAAGAAGCTGCAGGAACAGTAAGGGCTTCAAAAAGAAATGCCCGTGTTGGTCTGTGGTTGGAGAGCATCCAGTGGCTTCCCGGTTGCAGCAGCACCACAAGAATGCGAATATTGCCTATCCTTCAGTTTTCCTAACAGTAAAATTAATAGTAAAAATAGTAAAATTTTCCTAATAGTAAAATAGTAAAATGACTGGCATTGCTCTCTAGTCCCTACAGGCTGTCATAGCGAAAGCTGTGTGTATTGCAGTGCCTCAGTAGTGTTTCAGCTCACTGTCACTGGTTGCTTGTGGAATAAGTGCCTTCCCTGGTGGGCTTCAAACCTTGCCTGGTGGAGAGAAAGGATGCAAAGTGGAGTGAGTGCTTCCTCATGCAGCTCAGCTGCAGGACTCAAACAGCTCTCATTGCAAATTGGCATAAGGACATTCACTTCATGATTCTTCGTGATGACATTCCTTGTATACCCTGTGAAATAGCATCCTAGAATCATAGAATGTATTGGGTTGGAAGGGACCTATAAAGGTCATCTAGTCCAACCCCCCTAAATGCCCAGACTGAGAGGGGCTTGCCTTTCCTCACAGCATCTACAAAATAGGACTTAAATGTATGAAGAAGGGTGTGCTCCACAGGTTTCATTTAAGGCAACAAAATCAGCGAGGGTTAGCAATGCAACGAGCCTGATGGATATCCTGAATGGAACTTCAGTTTTGTGTAATAGTTGTCTAATAAAATAAAAGTGTAGAGGAGAAGGTACATTAATTCACACACTGTGTGGTTTGGAAGAAATAAAGGAGAAAGTGTTCAGTGCTCTCAGAAACAGGGTATTGCAAATACAAAATTATTGGAAGGGGATTTCTTAATACTTCCCTGGGAGCAGTTGTCCCTGTGCCTCAAATTTATGTCATTTATAATGGGGCTTTTCAGTAAGACAATATAATTTAAAAGTAATGTCCAGAGCTCTAATACAAAATTATTAGGAAATA
The DNA here is from genome assembly GCA_020745705.1 of Hemiprocne comata. NCBI lineage: Eukaryota > Metazoa > Chordata > Aves > Apodiformes > Apodidae > Hemiprocne > Hemiprocne comata. The sequence continues at coordinate 8,881,810 of CM036597.1, read as the reverse complement.
AATGAAAAGGGCTTAGTCATTTGCAGTAGCAAACTTCAGGGCGACTTGCTGCTTTGTAATACTAAAGGAAATTTTCCCTGAGAGCAAACCCAGCCAATTACAGGATTTCTTCTGCTGGAACAGTATGTGCTGAAACTGATAGAGACCAGATAGTTCAGGAACTTAGGTGTGATATGCTGAGATGACTTGGCGTTCTTTCAGCTACTGCATGCCTTCTGTGCTCTGTCTTATATTTTAATATCTATTCATTTCTAATAACTAACGTTTTTGAAGACTTTAAAAAAAAAACAAAACCAAGGAACACTGTTAACCTGTGAGATTCAGCTTAAATGCTAGGAGATTTTTCTCTCTGTGCCTGAGTCGTGCCTGTTGGAATGGCTGACTGCTGATTTGTTTGTTTTTCAGTTGCTTCTGTCACGATGCAGAGGTCAGCAGAACCAGTCCATGTGTGTTTAAAGGCAACCAGAAAAGAAATAGCTCCTCCTGACCCTTAACCATGTGCAAATCTGGCTGGCTGTCACTATTCTCAGACAGACTTAAGAGACATAATGCTAGAAATTATCCCTGAATTTTCAAATCATGGCCTTGCTGTTACAGGCTGTATCACGGGCTGTACTGGACACATCCTGACATTTTGGTGTCACATCCCCCTCTTAATAAGGATGTTAGCTGCAGTCCAGCTTTAATTGAAACTAAGCTTTGGTGAAAGAGACGCAATTGTGAGAAACTCTACTAAACTGCCAGATGCAAACAGCTCTGCTTCTCTGTCCCAGAGTCCAGGGAGCCTGAGAGTTCCCTAAGCAGGGCTAAAAGCACAGTGAGGAGTACAGGTCTTGCTTTTAAGTGCCTCTGGTGAGAACTATATTTCTGATGGTTAACTTGAGGAGACATCCCTGAATATCTGTTTTTCAAGCTGTCATTAATGTGAGCCTTTTAAAACTAGCTTTCAGTGACTGTGCTCAGAAGTTGCTTCTTTTGAATGGTGATGGTATAGCCCTTCTTCGTTGTAAAATGTGGACCTCTGGGACATCTGGTATGTTTTAGTGAAGCTCAAATTGTCATCTTGTTTCTAGTGAGTTTTGTGTAGCGATTGAATCTTAGGAGCAAATAAGTACAGAAAGAATAAACATTCTTAAAGTGTAATGGGTTAGCTCAGCACAAATACTTTTTCTGCTTGAAGGGAATGAAGCCTTGAATGGTACCTCTGTCTGGATTCACAAGGCAGGTCTCTGTTAGAGGGAAGTAGAGATAATGCAAGAACACGGGATTTGCAACATTGTGCTGTTTTAGCACTCCATTTTCTGAGATCCTACTTCCATGATGTTGTTTTCTTTTACTAGTAGGATCTTGAAAACGGGTCAGACATAAAAGGGAGAGGTAACGGTAACATGGGATTAGGATTTATCCTTATCCTGCATAGGAGTTGGTATTAGAATTACAGTTATAGCAGCAATGAGCAAGCAAAAGACAGGAATGTTTGGAGTTGTGCCAAAGCCAGGTACCACACGCTCAAGCTGCAGAATCATTGCACCTCTTGGCCTATGATTCACAGCAGCCATCTGTTGAGTTGTTGCTTTTCAAGCATTGCTCTCTCACTTGACAAATTGAGAAGAAAAAATTCAAACTGTTTGAAAGATCTGGGGTTTGTAACCTCTGAGAGTGGTTATTATAATTTACTTATTATATATTTATTATAATTATAATTCCCACCATAAGTGGGAAATTGATCTTTGTTTTAGACAATAATCCCAAACATGTAGCAGTAGTAGTCACCAAAAAAGTAAGTTAGTGCTTGAATGAAACCTTGGAAGAGTAAGTAATAATCCATTTGGTTTTAGGAAAGATGTTACATTTGTGTGATCTGAGAAAAACAATGATAATAAAGAACTCATTTTTCTTTAAGCAGAGCACCAAACAATGACTTTCTTGATCTGAGAGAAACAAGCTCACATACCACTGAATCTGCTTGGTAACCATTGTATGAAGTGTAAAATTTAGACAGGAATAAATTTATAAAATTCTCATGAAGAGAGAGGAAAACAATCAAATGCTCGATTAAGTCTGAAAGCTGATAACATAGGACATTGTTATAGCAGCTGGTAGTGGATGTGGTATTGCATTAATTGGCTGTGGACCTTCAGATGGACAAAGATGGTTGATGGAATAGTTACTGCTGTTATTGCTGGAACTCAGAATGAGCACAGATGAACGTAAGGGTTGACCTGTACAGTCCTGCAGTCAGCAATTCAGCAAGCCAATGAAAATGTCATCAAGACAGTCAGAGAACATTAAAACAGCTTAGGTACTTTGGGAGAGATCTAAGTCTGAGCTGTGCTCTTCCCTGAGCACTGCTTTGATAAATACACTTCACAGCTTTTGGATCTACCACCACAGTCTTAATTCTAAGACCAAAGTCTTAGAATGTAATAAAACCCCCAACAGTTAATGAAAAATGAACCTGCAAGAAAAACAAAACAAATCCATGTATAAATATGCAACTCAAATGTAGAGATTTTTCCAATCTAGTAGGTATAAAATGTTCAATCATTTTGCTACCTCCTCCTTCTTTATAAGAAATTGGATAAATGGCGGGGGGAGAGGTTTCCATGCATAATATCCATACTAGAGACAAAACTGTTTTACTTGACAAACCACCCCCACTTAACGGAAACACAAATGCCAAAAAAGTTATTTTTTTCCAAAATTGTGAATATTTCTTCTAATTTGAGTTCAGCTTTAGGGGTAATTGACACTTCAATTTCAAATGTCCTTCATATCCATTTCTTTATATCCTCCCTTTTTCCCCTTTTGTCCTTGCTTTGAAGACAAGCCAAACTCAGAATTTTGCTTGTTTTTATTTTGAGACCTGTTAAACTCCCTTGATTTTCCCTGTCGTTTTCTATTGGATTCTAAGCTGGCTTCTGTTTGTGGTTGAGAGCCAGTTCCAGGTGGCCTGGGAATTAGAAATGCCTTGCCACCAAAACAAAGGAAACTGCTTTGTGAACTCTGGCAAAGCTAAATCCGTCTTCATATTGCCAGTTGAGAGAGTAGGCCCAGTTTATACTTAGTCCCTTGAAGCAGGGAATTATAAATCTTAGTTTCAGTGTGAAAACACAATGCAGTTTATTTTCTTTGTACTATGGAGTGATTGGTTCTTTTCTTTCCTCTTCCTGTTCTGCATATGACCACTGCTACCTCCTATAGAAATAGAATTCATTGGAAATTTGCTTCCCTGGAAAATGAATGAGTTTGAAATCTTTCAGAAAAGACAAATTATTAGATGAACCACTTTCAGACTCATGGGGTTATTTCCTTTACATGTGGAAAGTGGGCTGTCTGCAGTCTGCCAGATTCATACTTAACCCAACTCTGCTTACCTGGCTTCACAATACTGAGATCACCACTGCAAACCATCCAGCATCTCCCTCATCCACCTGGAAGGTGCTTCCTATATGCTGTAGTGACCATCACCTACTTTTTGATCCCCTTCTTGAGTACTCTCTCAAGGTATCGCCTTCTAGAGAGCTCCTTTAAGCCTGAAGACCCACAAGGGAGAGAAGATATCACGTTCCTGTGTGCCAGTGAAACCAAATGCATGTTTTTCTGCAAATTGCAGTTCAAATTCCAAGGGTTTTTTCTGTGTAGGAAGATTAACAGATTCATCTACTAATTCCTGCATAGAATGAACATGGTCAATTCCATGGCAATCTTCTGGTTAAAACAAGGAGAATGTATCTTTTTACAAAGCTCTGTCACATGGCATCTGAGCTGACATAAAAATGGTAGCCACGAGAGTCTTCAAGAAAAAGTCAGCACTGACCCATCACCTGCTCAGAGGACTGAGGGATGAAATCCATACCAACCTGGGGAACAGCTTGCCTGGCACAGGGAGGAATGGCTCATGTCTTCTACAAACTTCAGCTCCCAGACTTCTGTCTCAAGATTGAGAAAAACAGTGAGGCTTATCAAACTGCTGTTTCCTTTGGCACATGACTGAAATGTAACTGTTATTCCAGACTGACTAGATTAAAGGAAGGCTGCTGCTGCATTCATTGGCATTCCTGCAGAAGTTGCCCTTTTCTGAATTTCCAGCTGTAGCACTAACGTGAGTGGCTGGTGAGGAAGCATTCATAAAGCTTTCAAGTCTATTGCTGTTGGCTTAGCGAGGGCTTTCTTCCTCATCAGCCTGAGTGGATTTATTGTCTCAGTCATGGAGTGTGAACAAAAGTGATAGTGCTCACCAGGCACTTAGTTTTATCAATTTGGCTCAATTCTAAGTGTAACTAGTGAAAACAATGCTGTTTTTTTGGGTCGTGGTTCCAGGAAGCATTTTAAATAGAAGTAGCCTCCAGCGCTGTTCAAAATATAATCTAAATAATGCAAAATCATTAGCAGAAAATACAGTACTATTAAATAACACCAAGTTATGGACAACTATTCAAAGTAATTCTTCTTAATTAAACTGGATCATTATTAGTGAGCGCATGTGACCTTATTTGCACTCAGTAATACTTGTAGTCGTTCAGGAAAGTTAAATAATAATTACTGATTAATTACTATTGGTTATACTGAGTGGTTCTATTTGTATATTGTGAATTTTCAGTGCTGTGTTAGGAAGTATTGAAACTTTCTGGCTATGTTTTGGTTCATTCCTACAAAAAAAAGTAGCACTTTTCAAAAGCAGGCTGTCTGGGAGAAAGTTGACTTATGTTCCATAAATCATGTAAGTATTTCTGAAAAGTCCACCCAAAATGATGCATTTTTTCAGTCCAGAGAACATCTGTTTCAGGTAAAATAATACATTTTGTGCAGCTTGTGAGGATAAGACTTTTTTATAACCTTGCAACTGAAACACGTAATGGCAATGTGCATCTGAGGTGAGGGACAGAGCAAATATCCACCAACGTTATTACATAAATTACAGGTGACATTTTGATGAGAGGGGAGTAGGAAGGGGGAATTCTGTCCTGCTGAATGTAGAACACTAACAATGCTGAAAATGGCAGGTTTCTGAGGACTGCCTGTTGATTTGCCTTGCAAATACCTCTTTCTGTAAATTCCTGCTCATGGTACACCTTTGACAAAAAGCCATTTGAACAGTGTTTTGTCAGCACTTACTTAGCGTGAAGGTTAGTGCCGTGATGAACTGTCTCTATAGACCTTATTTTCTTCCTAACTACAGGGTGACATGTTGAAACATTTAGTAAGAAAAGATTTGTTATGTAGCATGTTGGATTTTTCCTTCTTTTTTTTTTTTTTTTTTGTATAATAAAAGCATTGTCATGAGTCTAATTGGAGGGTGTTAGCAGCCAGTATCGTTAGTGTCAGAGTTTGACTGATAGATCCCTTTTCAGGTGCACAGGGCAGTTCCTGTCTGCCGTGCCACCCTCTTGCCTCAGCCAAACCAGTTTGGAGCAGAGCTGTGATGGAAGAGGCAGTGGCAAAGTGGCAATATCTCCTGGAAGAGCTCACCAAACCCCCTTTAATGGGAGTAACCACCCTGCATGTCAGTTTTACTCCAGGCTTTTTTGGTTGTGGTGCAGTCAATTAAAATGACAAAATGATGCATGATGGAAGGAAGAGCCTCATTATATTGTCGCTTATACTTTGTAGTTTGCTTTTAAAGGAGTCTGTTTGCCATCACACCTAATGAAGGGCAGAAGCTGACAGCCTGGATTGCAAATGCTTCGTAATAACACCACGACAAACACTAGTTTGGGTTTTTTTTTATTGTGTGTCTGATAGCTCTGTTAAAGATGCAAGTCTGAAGGCATTTAATTTAATCCTATTTTCATGATTGTGTGGCATGGGAGCTCAGCTGGTTGTGTTTATTCTACCCTGATATTAGGGAAAACTAGGCATAGCTCACAATCCGCTTGCCTGGATTTAGCTCTGTCAGGGTTCTTTGGTGGTAGAGCAGGCAATGGTTTGAAGTGCTAAGGGATTACATTTTTAAAGATTTTCAGGCTAAAAGGTATCCATATAACCACCAGTCTGACTGCTTGTGTGTCTGTGCAGGGTGCTGGTGCCCAGGCGCTGGCAGCAGGGCTGCAGGCCCCTCTGAGGAGAGCTGAGGGGCTGCCCCGGGCCGGACACAGCCGGTTCCAGCCGGTTCCAGCAGCCCCAGCGCAGGGCAGAGCTGAGCCCCTCAGCCAGGCTGGCGGCACCTCAGGGAAGGGCACAACAGTGCTGGGCAGTGAGGAGTGAGGGGGAAAGTGTGAGAAACAGCCTCAGGACACTGAGAGCCAGGCAGGAGGAGGGAGGATGTGCTCCAGGCCCTGAGCAGACTCCTCTGCAGCCATGGAGAAAGCCTGGGGGAGCTGGCTTTCCTGACTGCAGCCATGGCGGGCCCACGCTGGAGCTGCGGAACCTGTGAGGAGGAAGGAGTGGCAGAGAGGAGTTGTTATGGACAGACCACAACCCCCATTCCCGTGCTGCATGGGGAAGGAGAATTGGAGAAGTAAAAAAAAGAGGCAAGAGGAATGTGTTTTACCTTTTGTCTTTCTCACCATCCAAGCTTGTTTTAATTTGCAATTAATTAAATTTTTTTTTCTAAGTCAAGTCTGATTTGTCCATGGTGTAGTAATTGGTAAGTCTCCTTGTCTTTATTTTGACTCACGAGCTTTTAAGTCTTATTTTTTCCTTCCCATCCTGTTGAGAGAGACTGGGAGAGCAGCTGGGTGGGCAGCTGGCAGCTGGTCCAGGTCAAGCCACCACAATATCATATGTTGTAGGATTTTATATAGCAGTTCCTTCAGAGGGAGAAATTCTTCCTTTGTGTTGTCCTTTAACATCTGGCATATAACCCTTCTTCTCAAATATATAGCACTGTGTTCTGGAGTGAAATCTCCTGAAGGTGGGAGAGAAAGAGGGAGAGGAGGAGTGTTTTTGACACAGGAAACCCTGACCAGCATTTGAGATGCCAACAGGTTGTCGTGTTCATAGACTTGCAAGCTTGAAAGAGCTGCTGTGCTAGGTTAGATCACTTGTCAACAAAATTTCTACAGGGTTCTTCATAGTAAATGAAGAAATGAGACTTCACATTTTCTAGTAATTCCTGTGTTGGAGATTCACAGCATGACAGTCACTATTTGAATGTGTCACTGAAGTGTTTGTGAAAATGAGAGCTCAAGAAGGAAACTTAATGTGCTGAAATAAACATGGTAAAAAGGAGGTGGGATAAATGAAAACATCTTTCTGTCCCTGCAGAAACTCGACATATTGCATGAAGGTGTCCATGTCCTTGACGGTAGCAGAGAATGAATCTGGGCTTTGCTACAACAGCAAGATCAGATATCTGGAAAAATCAGAAGTCACTAAGAGAAAGACAATCTCCTGTCCTGATATTGAGGATTACAAAACAGCTGGTCAAGAACCAGATGTGGTGTGGTACAAGGTAGCTATTGCTTTCTTATTGTTATTGTGCTGAAACTATACAAAACTTCAACTATTTTCAGTCTGAGGTGTAGAGATGGCCTTTTCTTAGCCCGCAGTGGTTTGTGACTTGTCTGAAGGATGATCTCCCAGTATTACAGAAGTAATATCAAAGTACAGGCAAAAATACTCTGCATAGTCATTGTCCAACAGAAATCAGCATTAATGAGGAAGTTCTGTGCAGGAGTGCATATGATTTCTCTAACAGCAATACCAGGTTCCCAAACCCCTGTGCCTCTCTGTACCAGTTTCCACCATGGCAGGACATCTCCCTACCTGGTACTGTAGTGGAAACAAAGGGAGGTGACCTACAATGAAGCCAAAGATGTATCAGAGATGGGTATTTTCAGAGAGATACTTTTGCTGAGATTCATTGAGTCATTTTACCAAGGTCTGCTAATTTTAACTGATGTCTGTTAGATACTTTTACTACTTGGCTGGTAACTTGGCTGATGGTACCTTCACAGAATCACAGAAGGTTAGGGGTTGGAAGGGATCTCGAAAGCTCATCTAGTCCAACCCTCCTGCCAGAGCAGGAACAAGTCCAGGTGGGTTTTTAATGTCTCCAGAGCAGGAGACTCTGACCTTCTTCAAGGTCCATCAAGTATCACACAGCACTTTCACCAGCAGTTGTATTGGTGATGTGTTTCTGTAGCTCCCCAAGAAAACAGGAAAATTACTAAAATATGGGTTGTCAGGCAGACAACAGATACCAAGACCATAGCAAGATCTGGCAAATTTTACCCGTTGTCTGGATTTCAACCACAACCTGATATTTGAAAAGCCCTTGTGTAAGAGTTACTGCAAGAAACAATGAAGAAGAATAATGAGGTGAGAGTCAAAGGGAACAGGAAATAGTTGGGCAAGAGGAATTGCTTAGTGGGGTGTGTGGAAAATAGTTTGGATTGTAGGGATAAAGGCAGAGTGAGTTTAGAATAAATTTGGTTCAGATAATGAAGACAGAAACACACAAACTAGTTGAATCCTAAATTTTGAACGCTTGATTTCTCAACCTATAGTATCTTTAAGGATAGTTATTTTTTGTGAAATAAGTAATATATGCAGAGCTGCAGATTTTTTTTTGTCTGTAGCAGGTTGCATCAGAAAAAAAGCAAAGAAAGGAAAGCCTTGTCATTTATTTCTATTTTTTACAGAAATCTCCCATGTTCTATCTTACAGTGACAATACATGTACCATAACCCACTGTTAATATAAACAAAGTTTTTCTTTCAGCCATTGAAGCTGTTTCCCCCAGCATATGGGTGGATGGCTTCAGTGCTGTTGAAACATAAAATACATATATTCAGTTGAGTCTGAAATCTTGCAGAAAAGGGGGTGCCAGAGAGAAGCTGTTTCCTGCCCTACGTACTTAGGTATTTCTGAACTTTCTGAACTCTCATGCTGAACTAAAGATCACTTATTTTTTTTCCAAGAGCACACTGCAAAAATAGTCTGACAGGAGTAATTCTCAGCTGTTATGCAGCAGAATCAGTCTAAGGAAGACACGTACAACCCCACAAGAAAGGGCACGGAAGGGTCTTCGTGCCATAAACCCACATGTGTTATCTGGGTTGCACACACAGGTTGTGTGACACCAGGCTGAAGTATGAGAGCTGACTGACAAGTTATCACTGTGGTGAAACTGAACAGAGTCAGTGTGGTTGAATAATAATGATGAGACAATTGAAGTCGACAACCTTTACTCTGGCTTGATAATGAAAAGGGACATAAGTGAAATAACCTACTACATCTACCTCCTTATCCATAATTAATAAGAAGTTGCTATCAGTTCAGTTCTTAGACAACATCTATATTATCTGGGCCTGAATCAGGAAGCTCAGAAATGTGAAATGTCAATATAAATGTTATGCAAAAGGTTTGTATGTCAGGCTATCCCTTGAAACTTATTACTGAGACAGGGTTTTGCAAAAATATTCTAGAGGGTATTGTGGTACTGTTAAGAGAAGTCTGCTGATTCAAAAGAGCGTAAGTCCTGCTCCTAGAAAATATAATTGCTTAGATTTCAAAATAATATGATGAATACTGGGGTAACTCCTATAAACTGCAGTCTGGGACTTTAGATGATGCTGTGTGAGGCAATGTTTGAAACAAAAAGCAGGTCCCTTCTCCCAAAGAATAGCGTAAAGTGATACTCCATTTTAGGATCTGACTCACTTCCTGAAGAAGGCATCTGCTTGCAGTCATACCACACTGGATCCTTGAGTTTTTCCCCTTGACCTTCGTGGTTGAGTTTGATATGTATATGAAGGTATAATCAGCCTCTTATTGTGGGCAATTCCTTGTCATTTTGCTGAAATATTTAGAGAAGATTTTCATCAAGTAGGGGGAACATAAATTGACTGAGATACAACAGAAGATAAATAAATATGAGGAAGTCCTTGAGGTTCCTTCTTTATTCCTTTGGCTGAAAAGAGAAATGCTTTTGTTCATGAGAACCTGTCAGTTCACTGGTAGCTGAGGAGCTTGGACTTCTGACCATCAGACAAGACAGTTATTGGTGCAAGCCCACCGAGTGCAGGAGTTGCCCTGCCTTCCAGAAGACTTCTCTGTGTGGAGGGATTAATGAATCTGAGCTAATAATTGCATCAGTTTACAGGGAGTTAACTGAATTTAAACACACTTTAAAATTAATTATGCCTGAATAGATTTCCACATACACACCCAATAAATAATAAAACATTTGCTATGAGGATTTGTTTTGAAAGTAGTATGAACTTCACTTCTGGCAGGCATTACACTGCATGAAATATTTACTTTTAAAAATTTCCACAATTAATGCCATTGATGTACTCACAGCAGTGTTATGCCCCTTAGAACTGTTTTAACAAGAAGTATAAGGACATTTTGAAATAAATGTATGTGTCAAAGCCTGATTGAATGAATAGGATTTAACAGTAGGAGCAGTTTCATGAAGAATCAACTGGCAGAGGAAAAAGGTTTATTATATCTAGAATGTGGATTCTTAATCCATTTCCACCATCTCTTGTCTACTAGTGGTTTGAAGGAAGGGCTGTGAAAACAACCAAAATGTCAGGTGAAGGACAGGTTGATATCTACTCTACAAAAAAATGGAACTGTTCATGTGCTGCCAGTTAAATTTCAAGGAAGAGAAAAAGAAGCATAATAGTGCAGATCTTAATTTTCGGGGAAAAAAAACCCACCAAATATTTAAGATTCCTAATGAGAATATATAGGATAGAAAAATAAACTTTCAGATTCTTCCAGCATGTTGCAAAAGATGAAAAGAGCAATTAATTGGCTAAACCCTGGGGTGTATTAAGAAGAGTGTGTTCAGCAGGTCAAGGGAGGTTCTCCTTCCCCTCTACTCTGCCCTAGTGAGACCCCACCTGGAATATTGTGTCCAGTTCTGGGCTCCCCAGTTCAAGAGGGACAGGGATTTACTTGAGAGAGTCCAGCTGTGGGCTACGAGGGACTGGAACACCTGTCTTATGAGGAAAGGCTGAGAGACCTGGGGCTGTTTAGTCTGGAGAAGACTGAAAGAGGATCTTATTAATGTCTATAAATATCTCTGAAGGTTGGGTATCAAGAGAACTGAGAAAAGTGTTATTTTGTTTGCAGGCAGAATGGGCTTGATGTTAAAGTTATTGAGAGATAATAAATATATACTCTGAAGGTACTATTTTAAAGAGACAATGATCAGTTTGTACTTATGCTTTTAGTTCAGAGCATTCCAAGAGGTATTCAATCATGAGTACCACTGGAGTGGAAGATGACTGAGCTGGCTGCAAAGATACAGTGTGTTAGGAAGGGGAGAGTCTCTTCTTGCACTGTACCACACCCTATATAAAAGGACTCAAATGCTGTTTCAGTAGGACCACAATTCATAGGGATGAACCTAAATCTGCCAACAGCTAAGGTCTGCCTGGGAAAGTCAGTGAGAGTTTCAGGCCATCAGTACCATGTTCTCCATCAGAGGATGCACATGGGGCTGATGCTGCAAATAACCCAGTGAAGGGAGAAGGCTGAATGAAAGCATGTCAGGTGCCAGAGAAGCCAGTGATGAGAAAAAAGGACCATAAGCAAACCAGGCTTCCTGAATTCTCTTGCTCAAAAAGCTTCTCTTGTTCTTCCTGTTTTCTTTTGTTGGTAAATGGTTCTAGCCTGAGACTGCGTGTAAATTTTGCCTTCAGGCTAACTTTAACATATGTTACCCTTACTCCATGCAAACAGAGATGTATTTTAATGGTCTGTCCTAAAGTAGAGGTCTTGGCAGTTGTTCATCATGAAAAAGAGAAGATAATTAACCATTGCTTCAGGGCACCACATATTAAACAGGGCCTGTGTGATACAGTGGGAATTACTGAACCTTAAAAACATTTCTGTTTAGTTTCTGTCTTCAAATTCATTCCAGTTTCAGATCTCTGTGCTTTCTGAAATTATACTTAAATTTGAAATGCAAGATATTTTCAGATGGTTGTTTACTTATGTATAATGCCAAAAATCTGATCAGGCAACACTGTCTTATGTCATACAAACTGGGTAATTTTGGCAATGGTGTTCTTTCTGCAGGAATGTAAGCCGAAAATGTGGAGAAGTGTTGTAATTCAGAAGGGAAATACTCTCTTAATACAAGAGGTCCAGGAAGAAGATGGAGGAAATTATACATGTGAACTGAAGTTTGAAGGCAAGCTTATACGAAGAACAGTTGAATTGAAGGTTACTGGTAAGAGTCTTTCCTCTATGCCAATAGAAAAAATAAAGCTTTGAAATAATGAGAAAAAGTAGTTTTCACATGTCAGCGAATCTATAGAATAGAAATATGTCCAAAACAAATCCCAAGAGCCGAGCAGTCCCAAATTATGGAAAATTCACGTGAAGATCTTAAGAAATTCCACAGAAGACCTACCTGCTCTACCTTTTGCTCTGTACAAAACCTGGAAATGCTGGTTATAAAGCAAAAGGTAGAGCAGACCTAAGTCCTCCCTATACCCTGGATGTAATTCAGATTCCGGTTTTGTCTTCAGTGTTAAGCAGAAAAAGACTGACTGAAGCTGTAAAACAGGCTAGAATGAAACACAGCCAAAAGGGACATCTAAAGTCATTAATATGTTGGGGTTTTTTGGATGATTGTTCTATGTTTTTAAGCTTTGGTTTAATTTATGAGATCAACTTCTTTAGTCTAGAGTTTGTCTTTAGTGAAGAGTGCGGCACAACCTATTCCAAGGATGAAGTTTAGGAACATTAGACTGTCAGGAGGAAAATAACCTGCTTGTCAGGAGGTCATACATGCTCCTGAGTCCAAGTAGCAATCTGCTAGTCAACAGTAGTTTTCTGTCTCTTTTCCTCAGAAATGAATGGGTAAAAAAAGTATTGCCTACCTCTATATTCCTGGTCCCTTTCCATTCCACTGCGCAGTGTGACATCTATAATTATTATTTTGCCTTCAGTGTCTGTGGAACTTTGCAAGTGTCTGAAAACAGCTGAGGGATTTTTCAGCCTTTTGCACAAAACTGTATCAACAAATGGTTAGGGATTTTCCCCTCTGTGTTTTGACACGCTGATTGAAGTGCAGTCCTACTTAAAGCAGTGATAAGTAGAATTCTACTTTCATATATCAAACTGAATTAGACTATATATTTCTAATATGTTCTTGAAATACAGTTCTTCCCTTTTTTGAGTGAAACCAATTTTCCTATTCTTATCATTATTCCTCATTTAAAATGAGTTCTTTTCCCCATATGCCAGATTCATATATCATGTGATTCTTTGTTGTTCATTTTTGACCATGGACAGGTCTCTAAGGTATTGATTTGACCTACTTGGCCCCAGACCTGTCAAATGAAGATGTAATACTTGCCTTGTGGATAGTTGCTATCTTAGGTAGTGTACTGGTCTTCAACCAGAGTATGAACTAAATTTGACAAAGTGAAAACGAGATGCATCTAATTCAATTCCCCATGCTGGATATTCTTTAGAGTACAGATATTCTGTGCTTGCCCTCTCATCATGACCTTGCTAGAACTCATGTGCTCTCTTCATTATTTGAACAATGTGGTGTATTCATACTTCACAAATTAATTTGTCCTAAACTAACTTTAGTATATATTAAAGTTAGTTGTTTTATTAAAATGTTAATGACCTAAATTATTAACAATGTAAATATGGAATATGCAAGTGTTCTCCTTTTTGCAAAATACTTGAGAACCAGAAGATTGTTCCCCTTGTAATTTGGTGTGAAATTGATATTAAATCAAATTTCCTTTCGTTTATAAAAGCACATATTTTAATACATACCTTTTCCAGATAAAAGTGTTTGGGGGACATATTATCTGATGGCATTTGTAGAAAGGGGTAGTTGAACTACACATGGAGGGCTGTTTGTGGCTGGCAATGTTATCATATGGCATTGGTGGCTAAAGTACCATCAAGTGTGGGTAAGGTGATAAAAGGCTTCAGAGGCTACAGCTCTAAGGGGATGTGAGGAAAAGTCTTACAGCCTAGAATATATTCAAAAAGTATTTTGACACAAAGTATTTATAGGGACAAAATCCTGAGCTAGAATACAGCACTAATGAGCAGTGCCTAAATCTTGGTGTTTGGGTGCATTTAACAATAATAGACTGTCAACAAAACAGCTTTTTAATCACTAGCTCTTCTCGGGTTTTGTATATTATGCAGACAGATGTGAAACAAGTCTTGTCAGCCTTTTTTTACTGAAGAAACAGGACAAACTGTATTTTCTCTGAGCATGTAATGTGTGTGTACCTTTTCACTTTTTCTCTTGGTAGTTTTATTGTAGACAAACGAGATTAGCAACTGTCATCCAAGGTTCAAAAGCCTAAAAATGTAACAAAAATTGGGTTTTAATTAGATGATAAATTAGAGTGCACTGATACAGAAAAAATGAGCATACTAATATAAAGTTGCAGATAATCAACAATATCAGAATGTATTTATTTCTAGTAAAATTACAGATATTTGGGAATATCAGAAATCGTAAACATTTTTATTAATATTGTTGAGTGCCAATGTTCATAGAAGAACAATTATGCTATTCAGATAAAAAGAAAAAAACAAACATAAAAAGGCATGTTTTTGAAAGGCAGTTTTGGCAACTTTCTGTTTCCCCCAACCCTACTAACCAGTTCACTCCGTGTGATACATAGCAATGTTTCAGTAGCTTTTGGAATGAAAAGGTGCAATTGAGAAAAAATACCTGCTGTGTTTACCTGCTGCTTCAGCACTCTTTTGGTTTTGGAGCATTGGTCTGTAAGGAAACAGGCTCAGAAGAAGATGTAAGCAGAGGTACATTGGAGATTAGAGAAAGGGTGACCCCCTGAGAAAGGAGCAAGCCCTGCTTTTGTGGGGTGGCCCAGGTGTCCTCTGGCAATGGGGCTATCTTGCAGGGAGGTGGTTTTCCATGAGCAGCTATGCTAGTGGCAGAGGTTGCCTCGTTCTTTCTGTTCCCTGTGAAAATAGGTGATTTGTAAACTTGTACTGGTGAATTATTTTCCAGTTTGACAGCAGAAGGTGGCCATCTGACCAACTTCATAAACTGCTGGTGATGGATTGGAGTGAAATGCAGGAATTACTGGACCACTCTGTCCAGCAGCCCTGTCCTCCAAGTTTCCTTCAACCTCTATTCTGTCATATTCTTCACAGGCTGCTAAAATGCCTGGCTGTTCCTAAAAGTCATTTATGCAGCAATATTTGTTTTGACCATCGTAAATGACAAATTATTCCGCATGGTTACATGAATTGAATGATTCTGCCTGAATTCACTCTTTGCTCATAGTTTTTCAATTAAATTCTTTCCAATCTCATTACATTGCTCACTTCTCAAATTACACCTGCTGCTGTTGCTCGATTTTGCATGTGTGTTTGGGACCCCTTTATTAGTACAAGTGGTTGATGTGGTGATTTGCTGTTCTTAAGCAAAGGGGGTGAATTGGATTTCAAAAAGCAAATTATTGGTCATACTCTCCAGCAGCTCTAGGGACATACAGAGACAAGCTTCCACAGAATAAGTGAGGGTATGAGCTAAGAGTATGTCTGCTATTTGGTGGTAATTGCTTTTCTGCACATATTTAATGTTCTGTGAAGTGGGTGTGCTATTTTACATTATTTGTAGTCGATTCTGGCAGGAATCAATGGGTGCTGATCAGTACAAATTTACACCTGCAGTAATCTCTAAGTACACCCTAAGCCTTATCAGTTTGCAGTAGATAAAGTATTATCAACAGAATCATACAAATGACATGTTGACTGACATTTTTGGCTGTTGACAGTTTCTAGAACAACCACGGCAAAAAAGTGTTAAGAGAAATTAAAAGCTTATTTGAACTGAACTGAAACCTGTCCTTTGGAATTCAGACTATTTTAAGGGACTTACTTTATAAGTTAAAATACAAGAATTGTTATTTTCTTGAAAATCTGAGAATAATCAACTATTATTCTATGCCAACTTCATTATGTTTTAGCACAAGCAGTTTAATAATCTACAAAGAATTTATTAAATGCTTCAGTATTGTTCGTCAATAGTTATAAAAAAAACCCCAACAGTTTAGCTCTAAAAGGTCACTGAGCTCTGAACACCATTGTGCAGATGGGAATTGAATATACATAAGCAAGGGCAACGTAATACACAGGTTAAAAAAGCAGGTGGCTGAGGAATAAACATGAATGAACTGAATGTATTCAGCAGTTTCCTGGAGCAAGAGGTGCTGTACTGAGGATACGCCTGTTGCACAGAGCTCTGATCTGTAGGGATTCTTAAGTTAACTCTGAAGAAGCTTTTTCAGCAGAGCTAGTTAACATATTTGTAGGGCTTTTGGTACTTTTTGGATCTGGCAAGAGCTGCATACGTGATGACGTGTATGATGGGAGTTAGCCTGGCCTTCAGGCTTTGCTCCTCCTTGCATGCTTGCATGGCCAGTGCTGATAAGGATGGGAAGTGCTTGTGGCTTTTGGAGCTGTTTCCCTTTTCCTGGAAACAAATGCTCATCCTGAGCTTTTTTTTAGCCCTGCATCTCCAAATGAAAAATATCCCCTCTTTAGGGCTCACCAGAATTGTATCACATCTAAATTGGTGTTGAAGCTGTCAGCAGCAGTTGGACCCAAGAACATGCTTCTCCTCTCCCAACATGCTTCTCCTTTCCCTTCATCTCCTGGCTTGACAGCTTTAGCTCTCCTTTCCTTGCCATGATCAATGTTCAGTTCACTCGAGGCTTGGCAGCCCTCTCCATTCTTCACACATGGCCTAGAGTGCCTGTCCCCGCTTGTGTCCCATGCCAATGCTCTAACTAGAGCTTGCTCTGGGCAGGAAATGTCCTGTTTCCAGACAAAGGCCCAGCTTCTGCTCTCCATAACTTCACTGGGAGCTGCTGGAGCGCCATCAGAGAACACTGATGCTTTCTACTTTAGAGCCCAGTTTTGTACTTAACAACCTGTCTTTATCCATAAACTGTAACTGCCTACTGTACTCAGTAATAAAGACAGCAAATCACTGTGCAAAATGCTTCACGAGTAAGGAGGTGACAGATGTTTGCTCCCTGTTTGCTTGGCTGATGTGAGGCCATATCTCATACTCAGCCTCAAGGAGGCTTGCTGTGGCTTCCCTGATAAGTGCCTGTGTGCTGTCAGGATCATTCTCTAACCGTGTCACATGGTAAGATATCGTGATTAAATGACTGGAGCTGCTGAGCTCAAAATAAAGTATGCATTTTCAAATTTGTCACCAAACATAGTCTAAGCAGGTAGGGTGGATAATAAACTGGTAAGATTTTTACAGGGACTTATATTTTCTTTTTAATTCATGGTGTTAGTACGTGCCATCGGCCAATATTTATAGTGGTAGAGGCAGCAGGGCCTTCTTTCTTTCTGGAACGTACCTTTTACCATTTTTTTTGGTACCAGAACTTTTACCAATATTGGTAAAATAATACACTAATGA
This sequence comes from Hemiprocne comata, assembly GCA_020745705.1. Taxonomy (NCBI): domain Eukaryota; kingdom Metazoa; phylum Chordata; class Aves; order Apodiformes; family Apodidae; genus Hemiprocne; species Hemiprocne comata. The sequence goes on along the minus strand of CM036597.1, from coordinate 8,864,442 downwards.
ATGAAGAAAATCTAGAGAAACTTTTTGTTGGGGGGAAATATTTACAAAAAAAAAAAAAGGCAAAGAGAAAAGCAGCTTGCTTGTGACTACAGTTCTAATAACTGTGAAAAGGAGGTACTTTTTTAATTCAGAAGAGGACTCTTAAAGTGAACAAGTTAAATCTGCAGAAATTCTGTACTTCAGGGAGGGACAGTACAGATTGTTTGGGAACAGAAAATCCTCCCTGTTTCCTTCTAATGTTGACATGCTAAAATATATAACACTTATATCATATTTGAAGTGACATTTACTTGCTGACATAACTTACCCATTTCCATAGCAAGACTTCATCTCTTCTCCCTGCTTGCAATATCTTGACAAAGTCACGGAATCACTTTTTCTTTAAATGCAAAGGATAGAGAAAAACCTGCCCAAATTAGGTTTTTGCTGAGAGTCCCAAACTTTAAGAGACCTTTAATACAAGATACTGTTCTTAGCATTTCCTCTGCTGCATTTTCTTATAAATGATGCATTACATCTTCTAGTATTCTGATTTTGTAAAGGAAACTTTCCTTTCTGTGACAGAAACCAAGCCAGAAATGGGTTAAGTGCTGACAAATACAGAACTGTTTCTTATAGTAAAGTATTTATCTTAAACCTCTAATTTGGATTCTAACTTGTTACATGTCTGGCCAGCAGCATCCTGTTAACTCCTGTAGACAGCTAAGCATGTTTCTGTGGTCAAAGCACACTTAATAACCACTAATTTCTGTAGTGACTAGTTTTTCTAGCTACCTCAGGCAAACCCAGTGTGATCCAGAAAGAGAAATGGGGCCATTTGCTTTTGACCACGTTTAGAAAACGGAGCAATTTCTCTGCCTCTTTCAGAGAGTTCCTTGTTCAACCATGCAAAAACCCCAACATAAATCTGCAGGAATTTCTGTGTTTGCAAAGAGTCATCAGGAAAATTCAATCCAGAGTAAGGTGTCAGTACAATGTGGATGCCCATTCACCCAGAAGTGACACAGCCAGTCATGTTCTGTCTTTTAACATCTCCTTTTCACCTGGCACCCAGCAAGGTCCTGATAAATTGACCCAACTCTACTGGTTTCAAGAGCACCTCATTAAAGTCAGTAAGCAGAGGATCTGGACAGTATCTGGGGGATGCACGTGCCTGTTCCTGGTTGCTGTGTGAACTGTGTCGTTGTTAAAGTGACACTAGATCCACAACAATAAAAGCTCCTTCATTTTCCGTCCCTCAAATGATCCAGGTTGATGACTTCTACATATACCAGAGTGACCTGTTAATACAGGGCTCATGAAAAAATGAGTTTGGAAGATAAACATTAAGTAGTATCCCCATATTTTGTGGAGAAAGTACAAGTTCTAAGGGCAATAAGAAATGTAGCAATATGCTGCAGTCTATGAATTATATATCGTGTCAGTTCTCTTGGTGCTTTACTTACAGCTTCACAGACTGCCTTCCTAGCTCATGAACATGCAAAGTAATTAGAATGGCAAATAGCATTAGTTTTTATTGACCTGTGATGCCCCCTAGTTCTCTGTCATGTTCTCAAACATCATCTGGGCTTTTTCCTTCAACCTTAAATCAGCAGTTTGCAGTTTGTAGCATTGATTATTCGGTATTGTCTGTTTTATTGATGCGGACAGCCAAGGCTTCCACACTTGTTATCAGTTGCTCATTTATCCAATGTTCTGTCATTGTGCACAGCAACTGTAGCTTGCTGAATCACTTACTGTATACTGTAAATGTCAGATATGAGCTCCCACTTTAAGAATTGACTTTTATTCTGGGAGCTGCTGAGCCGCATTCTCTAAGTGTATTGTGCCTTCAGTAATGGAGGTGATTTAGTATAAATGATAGGATTGTGGGGGTTTTGCCCACAACAGTGAAGTAAAGTGCAGCCACTGAAATAAACCTGTACATTTTCATTTCCTATATAAAAGAGGCTTCCTTCATCATGAAAGTGTAGACTGCATGCTTATTCTCCTTTATTAATAATAGATAGGCAGATAGAGGCATGAACGCAGCGTAACGCTGCCCCTGAAACCATTTGGTAAAATAGATCTACATGAGTGAGTAGATTGCTTTACCCACTAAAAATGCAGCCTTCCCACCTTCCTAGAGAAACACTGCAAATCTTCACTAACGTTTTGTCTCATAAGACAAGTGTGAGAATAAGAAGCAGTTACTACCTAGTTCCTTTGAAATGACTGGAGAAATTTTAATATGAGAACTGTAGTAACTTTAGCTGGGGATTAGGGTCATGTTTTCTCAGCACAATGTCGACACCTTTCAGAGCTGGTTTATACTGCATAGCACTTGGGACTGAGTATCTGAGATGAAAAGTTCTGCTGTGGAAGGAGTAGTGGACGCTACTGAATTGTCAGCATTATTTCTTGCTGCACTTAGGTGAGCCTCAAAGATGCCTTATTCAAGTGCCTGTTTGGCCTGACCCTGTTTAGCTTATGAGATCTGACAGCAGTAGTATTGCTTCAGGCTCTGATGTTATTCTTCTGAAGTTCACCACAAGACTGAAGCTAATAACTTACCAATGTTTTGTTCTGTGCCTTGCAATTTTTAAGTTGAAAGGACATACAAAAGTATGGTTGGTGTGTTAAGTAACCTGTCTGTCTTTAATACCATGGAGCAGCATGGAATATATATTCTTAATTTTTATGAGGACCAACCAAGATATTTTTTTGTTTGAGTGTATTGATTGACCTATTGTAACCAGGAGAAAAATAAGTGTTCAACTAAGTTTTTATTTAGGTTTTTATGACTCCATTCTATTTCAAAGGGTTAGGTAGCTACTAGCTTACATTATATTTTCATGTAGTGACTTATTTACTGTATGTGTTGAGTGGTTTTTGCAATGCAAGCATGTTTCAGTAAATAAAATCAATTTGCAACCAATGGGAAGGGAACAGTAAGTGATTTAACTTCATCTTTTTCTTTAGCTTAAAATGAAAATCTCTCAAAAGTATTGTTTATGACAGACCCTGTGGGCTGAAATACTCCAAGAAGTCCAGGAAATACAAAGCACAGAGTAGCAAACCAAAATGATTTAACAGTAAAATGAATAAATAATATAGTTGTAAATTTGAAAGGCAGCTTTGGATTCTTCTCCTCTGTGTAGCCCAGCTATGGACCTAAAGGACTGTTTTTACTACTAAAGGGCAATATGGTCTGTGTGGTCTCTGATTTTATCTTGGCTGGTGCCAGTTCTGTTGCATGGGTACCTGCCTGCCAGGAATTGGTCTGAGATAATTTCATAATGGCTTGAAATGATAAGAGGCCTCAGGTTCTATCAAAGCAGACTAGATTCAAACACCAGATAGTTTTTCATCTTTATGGAGTTCACGCCACATTAGCACTCCAGTGGTGGACAGTTGAGTTGTCCATCCTGGGCCATGAGGGGTTATAGTTTCTGGCAGGGAAGGAAGCAGTCTGCCATATATACCCCCCCTTGTGAGTTATATATGGAATACACTAATATGCTTCTATTTCTTCCTAAATGAGAAAAGAGGTGCATCTGGAGCAAGAAAGGTATGACCCTGATGGGGCTCTGACAGCTCTGTAACCTCTAAGTGACTGTAGCAACTGTCTTCAGGCAGATGTTTTAAGAATAGTTTTATCTGTTGTGCATGTGACAGTGGAGTAAAGTGGTCTGATTCAGAGATGTCATTTCAGTTGTGCTTCTCTTGGGTCACAGGATGTTGCATAAATACAGGCAACTTCATCTGTAAATAAAATATGAATGAGAAGTACTCAATAAGTTTTTCAGCATGGTGTAGATGACAGTATGAGAGGAGGAGGCCTCAGAAATACCATGAGAGGAATTAAACAGAGAGGAAGACCTTTAGTACTTGGTTGAGTTTTCTAATATAAAAGTCTGTTTGAAACTAGTGAAAAACCTAACCAAAGCATCAGGTTGATGAAGAAATGTGTGTTTTCTGAAAAAAATAATGGGTTTTGTCAAAGAGGAATGTTAGCAATTGCCCCCTTATGAAATACTTTTTTCCTTCTATAGCAAAAATTCCATTTGGGGATAAATTGCAGCTTTTCTGTGGTGTTGTCCAGAGGGAAAGAGTTCACTGTTTTCCTAACTAAAAGACTCTGACAAAGATGCTGTACTAGAGCTTTGGGCAGTGTTGCACTCCAAGGAGATACTGTGATCACAGTCTGTGCGTGGGAAGAGAAGATGGTAGAGAGGTCAGTCTGGAAGGATGATGGTGCTCAAGGGTTAGTATTGTGGTGCCTTCACCTCCAGCAATGATAAAGCTTGTTAGGTCCTCATCTTTAACAGGTTTCATACAGCCTTTGCCAAAAAATGTTTCATAATTTACTCATAACCTGAAGTTAATTCACTCAGGATTGTTTGTTTTAAGCAAACTTACCAAAGGGAATTTTCTAATCCATGTTAGTGGCTTCCTATATTGGACAATTCAGGTCCCTATAAATTATGCCAACATGGCTGAAGCAGTATAGTAAAGCATGGAAATATTTCCAACTCTTCGCTCAATGCATTTATTTCAGAAAAGCAGTGATGGAAACTGGGCACATCTAAAATACACATTGTATCCTCCTACCTGTAGGGAAAAATGCCCTCTTTTTAGTTTTGATTTCTGCTTTTTCTCTGCTTTCCAAAAATGAATAATTCTATTACCCACTATCCACTGCTCTGGCATTGTGACTGGAATTGTATACTTTATTAGCAAATACTGAACTTTGTTTCAGCTGGAGCTCATGAGGTGGAGGAGAGGTTAATGTGACCCTTCATACTCTGAAGATAAAGAGTGGGAATTTATATATATTAGTTTAATATAGAGGATAATGACTGGAAAGAATTAAAGATTGTTCCTTTTCATTAAGTTGTGGGAGGGTCAGAGCAATGGCTTTCAGCACCTCCAAGTTCTCTGGCTATCTGCCACTGGACCTGTATTTTCCATCAGCCCAGACTTTGCTTTAATATTTAAAATATTAAAGTACCTGTTTTCTTTATCTAGCCCTGGCAAAGGGTTTAATTCTTTTCTTGCTCTGCCAGGGCTCTAGCTGCTACAGCTGTTGCTGTCACATTTAGTAAGGACTTTATAGAGTTTAAATATTGCATTGCTGCACCAGCTCTTCTGTGGCATAACAGAAGAGTTTTGCTCACTGACTCTGCTGCTGACATGTGGCTTTCACCTGAAGCTGACAGGGACTTGTAACATGCCCCAGTGTGCATGTGAAGCTGCCTGCAGTGCAAGTGCTGCCTGACACTGTGATGCAGCCATTGATGGAGGTAGGACCTCACCGTGCTGTGTGACAGAGCCCTCCATCAGTTGTCCCGGGACTGTAGTATTCACCAACTTATGTCTTTCAAAAATGAATTTTAAATTGACCACGTTATAGTTCCTGACCTATAGTTGTGCCATTGCTCCAACTTTGTGGTTGCATGTTTCTCATTTTAGAATCGCCAGTGATTCTGTGGTGCCTTTAATGCAGTAAAAAGGTAACTTTCCCTTGCTCACTTGCAGACTAGGTGGGAAATAAGGCAGCAATGTGGACAGTAGCTTGACATTTTAAAATGTCAGAGGGAGGAGGAATCGAGACTAAAACTTGATGTCCTCATGCCTACAGTAACTCAACTGCTTATTGAAATACTCTTCTCCCCAGCCTTGAGCTTTGTATGTGTCAATCCAGCTGAATTTAATTGGGGCTGTTTACTTTGACAGACAGTCAAAATTCAAGAAAAACATTGAAACAGACACTCAGCTCCCAATCTGCAATGTACTGCCGTATACCCTCCTGTGTATATTCTATCTCCTCCTGTTCTCCTTCCCCCCAAACACCTCCATCCCTCTTTGCACTACCAGACTAGACATTTACATTCATTCTCAATGTTAAACTCTGCATTAGAAAAGCCCATTTCCTTCCTGAAGCTATTAATCATCTCCTAGGACCTTTGATGACATCCCCCCTTCTTTGATTCTGAATCATTCTCATGTTTTCAGTATGGCAGAGTGATTTTATTTTTTTGCCCCTAGCATTACAAGAAGACCAACCTCTCTTGTGAGGATTTCTTTTGAAGTGTCCAGGCTGAGAAGAGCTGAGCTACAACACAGAAAAGTATTGCTAACATGACATTTTAAAAAATTGATAATAAAGTCTAAGTTAAAAAAGAAGTTACTGTGCAATGCATATATTTTAATTTAAACATTACAGGCTGTTCTTTTGTTTGAATTTTCAGGGTGATGAAGGAAAACAGATGAATGCTAATTTTGGTAAAAATATTACATTTCAAGAATATTATCAATTATATTTGGACACCCCGTGGCATGTTTCTGTCCTTTAAATAGGACTGGCTTTGGGTTAGTGTGCTTGTACTGCTCTCATGCTGCTTTAGTTCAGAGACATTTGTATTTTTCTGCTTTCACTGTTGGTAACATGCTTGGTGAATAACAGCTTGCTGGGTTTGCATTATGAAAATAAGGAAATGAAAATGCAGATCTTTATCTTCAAGCAAAGATGCCTAAATTAGAGCAAATCTTTTTGTTGTTCTTATGTTTGCTAAATATAAGGCATAGTCAAATCCCAGAAGCTGACATGAGAAACATCTGCAGTATGGAAAGTGGCAATTCGAATTCTCAAATCTATGACATAGCCTTACCTGTCAAACCTGAACCAAATAAACATTAAACACAAGCAGAGATTGTTCCCGTGATTGCATTTGAGGTTCTCCTTCATTCTAATGCATGCTTTCATGTCTAGCTGAGAACTTACAACCAGGCTGGAGGGAGAGGGAGAAAAAGGGAGTCTCCAAGGGGCAGCTGCAATCAGTGACCCAGTGTCAGTAGTCCAAATCTGTCCTAAGGCTTGGTGGAGACGTGGAAGGAGGAGGCTAAAACAGGTGCCTAAAAGCAATCCAGAGCCTCAACTGGCACAAATCAGCAGTAAAAATCTAGGAGGCAGTGCTACTTTGTACTGACTGAGGGCCTTTATATTTAATTTTCAGTTGCTTATTATGGAAGTGGGATTAAAAAGCTGCTCCAGTTGATTTAGATTCAGCTTGCAGCTTGTCGTATATGCCAAGGACCTTGCCACTGTTGAGGGCATTGCCAGATAACACAAGTAACAACACGAGTAATTGTTCTCCTCTCATCTGAAGACCTAGTGTACCAATTACTATTTAGAATCATTATTTAGAGTGTTTGTCATAAACCCTTTGATAGTGGGAGCACTTTTGAAATATTAAATGCTATTTTCCTTTTATCCAGAGGAGAGATGAGGGGAGAGATGGAGTCACTTGAAAGCACATGGCTGCAATTTCTTGTATGAAGCTCATTTGTCAACATAACAGATGTACTGCTCTAGTGATGGGGTTGTTGTTGTGTGTGCTGTTTACCACTCCAAGGGTTGTCCTTCAGCCAAGATGCGCATATAATACAAAGTGGTGGAGAAACGTAGCTCTGCTCCATCTCTGTCAGAGGGCATGATGACTGTCCCAAGGGACAGGGCAGATGTCACCATACGGACGTGGTGCCACATCCTTGTGACAATATGCAGTGGGCTGGCTGGCACAGCTCCCACGGCTTCTGCACCGCTAACGCAGGCACTGCTTGCCCCAGGCTCTCTGTGCTGTGGTCCACCATACCGTGTAGACACACGTACAGCGCACTCATTGTCTGAGCAGCTGCTAAAATAAACATGTAAGCTCAAGTTGCTCTTTGCAGCCTCCTTTTCATTTTCTCAAGGCAGTCATTTGTATTAGAAGTGGGAGGCTGGGACCTGATCTGCAAGGGAGCTGGCTATGTTATCCTTTGTACTGGTTTATGTGAGGAACAAAGGTACATTGCTGTAAAATTCATGGGAAACTGATGCTAGGCTTTGAATATTTTCAAAGTATTTTCTCTGAATTTGACCTTCGTTTGGAGTTTCTGACCTTCAAAAGAGAAAAAGAGCATCTGAACAGATACTTTTCCAGCAACAAAAATGGCAACAGCAAAATCAACTCTGGCTGCTGATCAAGCCTGAGAAATTTCAGCCGGAAAGGGGAAGATTTGTAAGTCACTGACTTGGCATGAAAGCACATCCTTAATTTTGTACTTGTATGTATAACTGTAACTATTGTAAAAAGGGCTAATATGTGCCTACCAAAGACAATTCTAAATGACAGAACATAATGTGAGAAGTGTAGGAGATAGAAAAGTAACCAAGTGAGTAAATAGTACATGGTTTGCAAGAAATCTGTTGCAGTGTGAAACTGAGAGTATTTGCCAGCTTCCTGAGATGAAGGTGATTGTGCTCTAGACGGTCAACATCAGTAGCAAAAATCTAGGATGCAGAAGCAAATGTGTATATTAAGCTGGTTTTATCTAGGGTAGTCTCTTTGATCTAATAGCTATTAGATGGGTGTGCCATTCCTAGACTCATTCCCTGTGTCACTGGAGGGGCAAACCATCTGAAGCAAACAGTGGGGCTTCTATTAATATTAGTCAAAGTAACTTTTGTTGTACTCTGGTCTTCTGCTAGAGTGCAGCTGAGCACTTAATCCGTTGCAGACGTGTGGCAACACTGGAGAATGCTGTTCAGGAGCATAGGATAAAGAGGTAGAAAAGTAGGAGGCGAGGGGAGCAGGCAAAAAAGAGCTTTCATTTCTATGGAAGAGGGTGAATTTTTGGTGTGCGTTAAGTTTCCTTTGTGATGGAGGGCAAGCTCTTCAAGCCATGCTTTGTTCCCAGCTGAAGAGAAACATAAGCAGTTCCAGCTGTGAAAATTATCATGTGGTAAGCTAGTCTATAATGACTTTGCTGCTTCGTTTCATAGTTATAATTTTGGAAGCCTATTGCAGCAAAGGTCCTCATTCAGGACTAAGGTCAAAGCAAGTTTTGAGTTTGAAATTGAAGTCAGTTGTGAAATCCCCAAGCACTTAAAAATGTCCCTGAAGAATTTAACAGAAGAAAAATGTACTTTACGTTAAACAATTCATTCAAGAGGTAAACTAAGAGGAGTAGGGAGGAAATGGTGGTTTCTTAACACCAAAATAAGTTACTAACTTGTTATTGTGATTGTCTTCTTACCTCTGCAGAAAAATAGAAGGACCTTAAAATAAAGGTAGAGGTGGGAATACCTTGATACCACAGCAGGCATGCACATACCTCTTGCTGTGTATTGTGGAAATGATGCTACAGACATGAGTTTACTCAGAGCTCCTTGTTCTCTACCTCCTCTGCTTCCTGATGGTTTAGCTGCATGTGTGGAGAAACACTTCATGAGCTGCTTGAGCTTTCTGTTCTTGATTCTGACTCTTAAGTCCTTTACTTAGAACTGTCAGGAGGTTACTCTTGGGCTTTAATTGATTTCTGTGAGACCAAGGTTAAGCATAAGGCCCATCCCTTAACCAATTGTCTGTTGCTGTTCAGCAAAACATAGAAACACAGAATCGTTTTCGTTGGAAAAAACCTTTAAGATTATAAAACCCAACCGTTAAATCAGCACTGCCAAGTCCACTACTAAACCATGTCCTTGAGCACCATATCTACATGTCTTTTAAACACCTCCAGGGATGGTGGCTCCAGCACTTCCCTGGGCAGCCTGTTCCAGTCCATAAACAATATTTTATTCTGTTTGAAGTTGAGGCAGTCACATAGCATAAGACTCAAGCTAAACAGGACTGGATTTTCAAATAAATGGTGCATGTGAAACTGAACAACCTGATCTAATGGGAGTGTCCCTGCCAATGCAAGAGGGTTGGATATACATGATTTTTAAGGTCCCTTCCAACCCAAACCATTCTATGATTCTATGTGAAAACCTTTGCAGGGTCCTTTGCTTGTCAAGGTTGCCTCTGTTCACCTCCAGCGTGACTGGAGCACATTTCAGAGCACAGCTTTCCCAGCTGTGACAGCACTGCAGCTACCACTGTTGTTGTAAAACATCCAGTCCTTTTCTCTAATGCCCTCTAATCCCAAACACTTGAAAGTATATAGGAAACTTATGCTGAATCAGTACTGTATGAATAAGGAAGCTTTTCTTATAGAGCTGATGATAGAAATGAATATTTGGCTCTTGTATTGAACAAAGTGTACTTGTGCAGCAGTTTCATCTCTAAGTGGCATTTTTAGCTGCAGCTACTAGAAACATAAATGGCAAAAAACATGCTCTGTTGTGAATGCTGTGTGGAAAATAAAACTTGTAGTCATGTACCAAGTAATAGTGATTTAAAAAAAAAAAAAGCTGTTCAGAAAGTGCTACTACTTGAATTAGGCCTCTCTTCATCTTGTTAAAATAAATGTATTTATTAAGCATGCATATCTTTATCTCTTATGTAATGAGAGGAACAGAGCCATGTCACAGATCTGCAGTGTCTTTTGTGCTCTACAAATTTGGTGCAACAGTTACCAGACAAAAAGTGATTTATACTGTGTCTTGTAATGGGTGGAATAATTAACAGTGGTGGCATCCATCACTTCTACAACATGCTTATCTCAGAACTTTGCAATTGATTTAAGAGAAAAGCAGGAACAAAACACAAGAACAGAACAATAAAAGTCAGTTACATACTTGGCCCTTTAACTTGGTGTGCCTAATTTAGACACCTGATTAATAAATCTCTACACTTGGAGAAAGTGTTGCTTAATAATTGACGTACAGCCTAGGTTCAGTTTGTCAGAAATGGGAAAAATAATCTCCACAACTGTCTATGGCATTTGGAGGCTACTAAGTGAGTTTCAATTTTGCTTTCTGCTGAGACACTTTTTTCACTGGGAGCATGTAATAGCTAAAGATTTTGGAAAAGCTTCCTGTCTTTTTAAGGCATATGATTCAAAGGAAGAGATTATAACTTAACAAAATAACAACATGAGTGAATCATTGTTCAGCTCTGGTGTAACTTATTTTTGATTTCCAACACCTGTTCACTTCTTCCAAACTTCAAGTTTTTAAAAGCAAGACTGATTTGGAATCTGACTGTCTTCATGCACTTCTCTTCTTTCATTCTTCTGGCACAGGCATGCATTTGGGTTATTGTATCTCTTTTTCGTTTTTTTTTCTTTTTTTTTTTTTTTAATAACTTTTGCAAAGCTGCTTGTCAAGTGCAGTGCCATAAAACTGCATGGAAGTAGCAATCCAGTACAGTACTACTAGCTGACGACAATTTGGGAACAAAGAAATGCTGCATTAGGTATCAAGCATGTCGTAGTGAAACCCACACTCCTCCTGTGCATCTTCTTGCAGTTTTTGGCCCGTTTTCTGCTATCAATAGTCTTCTCTTAAAAAGTAAAATTAATTTGCTAGCTTTGTTGGCTTTGAAAAAATAAGGTAGCAGTAGGACACTGCATAATTCTGTAAAAGATGTGGAGATAATGGCTCTCAGAAGCTCCCATGCCATGTTGGTTGTGTTCTTAGAGTACAAGCAACTTCCTGTGAATTTGCTGACTGCTAAATAGTAATGTCATGTACTGAGTTCCTTTAACAGTGGACATGTAATAATCAGTTCAAAATAATGATGTAAGATTATAAACATAACAGTTAATGATCTAGTTGATCTGAAGGAAGCAGCATAGATTTTTAGCTTACAATTAACATACATACTTGTCAGCTTTGCTTTTTCACATAGAAATAGGAGCAGTTGTGTATTTTATTACTTTGTTTTGTTGTTGCTAGGTGTCTGCATTCCAAACTTTACAGAAAGCTGTGAAGGATTTACACACTTGGTGCTGTAAAAAAGAGCTTGAAAAAACATACTGGGTTCCTATGCAAGGGCCTGTTTCAGTAACAAAGCCTGCATACCATCTACCTAAATATTCTTTAAATAACTAAAAAAAAAAGGAAAAAAGAAAACGTGAACATTCCTAGAGGGTGCAAGTGCTTCTGGTTTTACTGGACATGAATCTTCACCTGTTACTGAGAGGCTTGTGATCAGAAGTTTGAACGGATGTAATCCACACTGGTAGAGAGTGAGTCTTTGTCCCCCACTAGTGGTTGACCCAGGATGATAAAAATGTATCAGGACTCCCTTACCGTTGTTGCTGTGTGTCTCCGCATGGAGATCTGAATCTGCCAAAACTTAAACCTTCAGAGTTTTAGCTGTGCTGCTCATCTGATTCAACCCATGGCTTTGGACAAGTTATTAAATTCGGAGTGTGCCCTTTTCCCCTCCCAACAGAAGTTGGATCATACATACTGTTTGCGCAGAGTGTAGGATAGCTGGTGAATTCATGCTTCCAATATTCTGCAGGTGGAAGGGTAGCAGCAAAAATAGTTGTTGTTATCTACTGGGGGTATAACTCCTAATTCTTCCTGCACTTGGCTTTGGCTAAAACGTTTCCACATGTTTGTTAAAGTCATCATGTAATCTCAGAAGGTGTTGGGGATGTGAAGTTGATTGTAGGAAAGCCCCAGCAAATAACTCTTACCTAATTGGTAATATGCCAGCAGAACAGCATTCAACTAGCTTAGATTCACAGCAGATAAATGCTGGGGAAGAGTAGCAGCCATATACTGCTGTAAAGTGTTACATTATTTGTCCTGTATCCAAACACTTTCAAGACAGATCATTCCAAATTCAGGTTTCTCCTGAAATCAGAAACATGGTGACAGATTCAGAGATGTTAAATCGGTCACCCAGGAGTCTGAGGAGGCTTGGTGCAGACCTTCCAGTTTTGTCCTGTCACTTTGGGTTCAGGAATGAAGGGTACTGTGCTGCAAAGCACCTGATCTTAGGCTCCCCCAGCTTCTCAAGTTGTAACCCAAAATCCAGGGCTATACACTGTGGTAAATAACAGCAAGGAATCTACTCCTTGTGGTGTCTGTGACATTATCACTCTGGGTTAGAAAGGCAACTCTATTCAGGTAGTTCCATATTAGCTGTTTTCTTCCTAGGGAATAAAAAAGATCTGGATGAGAACCATATGATGCAAGTTATCCACCACAACAGGAGCAAAAATTTGCTGGAGAGTCTTACTGGTGTTAAATCTCTATGCAGACAGTGTCTGGCATCATTTTATTAGCAGACTAGATATGCTGTTAAAAATTACATCTATTATATCCATCCCAGAGGTGTTCATTCAGAAGAGAGTAATGGAGCTCAGCTGACAAAAGGGATTCGTCCATTTGGATATGCTGAAGGGCCTTGAGATAAGAAATAATTCTCACATAAGCAGTTCCTGAGTTAAAATATTAATTTATAGGAAATACTTTAAAAATAGGTCTTTTGAGGAGATTTTATATGGCTCAGGTTTCTCATTTTTAGAAGCTTTAGAGCTTACCTCACCTGATAAGACTGCAAATCCATTCCCAATGATTTGTGTGCCCACATTCATGCTTTTCAAGGCATAATAACTTCTTGAGCAAGGAGTATGTTTTGCTCAGGACATAGCCATGCTATGGTTTTTGGGATTAGCTCAGGCAGCTCTTCCCTCTGGCAGTTTCACTGGACAAACTTTTGGCCTGATGGAGGCTCATTTGCTTTACCTGAATGGTATAGTGGGGATGGATGGGTAGCACTGCAGAATCCTGCCCTTTTTATTTACTCCCTTAAAGTCTTCTCTAAGCAATGGAGTTGCAGGCAATTTGCTGACAGATCAAGTTGCCATTTTTCAAATTACTTGTAGACATAGGAAATACAAAACGAATACAGTAATAGCCCTACTTTTCTCTGTGGAGGAGCCCTGCTTCCCTGGTGCTCTACGCCCCACTCCACACACTGTCTCTGTAACGGGCTGTTCTTCATTCCAGGAGGTGGCAGAGTTTGTCACTCCCCTTTTCCGTTCGGTTTAGCAGCCAGCTTTCAGCTTACGTGCCAACATGCATTTCCTGGGATGTTCTATACTTTTTCATAACTAATTTATAAAATGCAATATCAGATACTTTGCTAACATTTGAATTTGTCACCTGTGTTGCTGCCTGCTTTTACAGTTATTATTCGGCCAAAGAGCAGTTTGTCTGGCATGGGTTATTCTTTACGTACCATGCTGCCTACTGCTTGTGTATCCATTACCCAGTAGAGAGGGGTGGAGGAGGAGGTGTGGGGGTTATTTTCTTCTTATAGTTTGCTAGAAACATTGGAGAGCCATGAATTCTATTGTGCTTCTGTTGAATTCATTCTTTAGCTGATGCAGAGTTTGCCAGTCCTCTAGATGAGCTCAGAGATTACATATAATCTAGCTACAAAAAGACCCTGGTCAGAAGTGTACAGGAGGTGAGTTGGTTTGCCCTTTGTCTGTTTTTATGATTATTCCTTGTTAACTTCATGAAGAAGTCTGGGTCAAAGAATAGAAAAGGTATCAGGAATGTAGCTGCAAGGAGAAATTGGCCCTTTTCTAGAACTGCTTTTATATTAGTAGATTTTTAGACATTTGGATTACTGTCTTTTCTGTGGAAGAGACAGTGTCAAAGCCCCATGGGTGCCTACTTGCTTCAGATGGCAGATTGAGGGCTTTTAAAACTGTGTTTAAAAATGCAATTTATAAGAAAATGTAAGAAAATTTATGTAAAAAATGGACTTCACCCAATTGTCAGGAGTGAACTGTTGAGGGCTTGGAGACATGCATTGTAGTGAGCATCTCTCTTGATCTTGGTTTTGGAAACATCTGATGTTAATCTTGATTACACAAAATGAGCCATCCCAAATCTCTGCAGAGTCCCCTTGCCCCAGCGGTTAATTTTATATTGGTTTCATTTACAGCAATAGAGAATAGTTTATTTAAAGGCTTCTCCTTACTTCCATGTGGTTAGGAGGCTAAAGCTTGCAGGGACTCAATGAAGCACTCAGTGAATTCCAGTTTTTTTCTCTGCTCCTGTGAAAGGGCTATTGCATTTGCTGAGACATTCCCAAGTAATATCTACTGTTTACTCACTGTTATTTGCTGTTGTCTGGGCAGAGTGTACTTAGCTCCCCAACCTTCAAGAAATATGAAATTTGCCTCTGGCCCTTTAGATTTTATATTAACCTATTTTTCAGTATTTAGTGAAGAAGATTTTTTTTTTTTTATTGCTCTCTCCTCAGTACTGGAAATGGCAGCAGTCTGGTCCTGCCCCCTTGAAGTCTCCCGATCAGCACCTCCCTGATACCTGTGAGGGTTTTTTGTTGCTTTTCACTGTGTAGCTCGACCAGAGACTGACTGTCAGTCTGAACAGCCTGGCCATAATGTGCAAGAAATTATTATTCTCTGCAGTGCCACGTGCTGTGTTTTGTGTATGTGTGTCTTCTAGTGTGCACAGAGGTAATGTTTTCTGTTTGCTTGCAAGGTACAGGATCACAGGTGCATGTAGGAATAAATCCTAAACTTGATTTTATTGGGAAGAAGACATGGAAGTGTACACAGGCTGATCTAGTCAAACAGACCAGGAAGGCCAGGCCTGGAGATGTTGGTGATGGTGACTGGAGCTGCTCACCAGAACCACTGCTCATCGATCAGAAATCTTACTCTCAGATGATCCTGCCTTATTGTGGCAGCAGCTTTGTCTGCCTAGAGCTGTCACAGAGCTTTCCTGTGGCTGGGCTGCAAGAGGGATGAGGAACAGGAGAAATCTGAAATTAGGAGCAGCAGCAGGTTTTGAAAGTAGCTGGAGAAGGCCGGCTTGCCTGTGAATCCTAGCAAGTCTACTCCTGGAAGTGAAAATAAATGATAAAATCTCAGGCAGGGAACAATTCACACAGCCTCAGACACAGGGAGGGAAAGTAAAGAAAAAGAGGATGGCGTGTTTTTTCTTTGTTGTCTTGGTGAGTGATCTCACCCAGTATAATCCACCCATGCTTTCTTTACAGGCATTTTTTACAGTTCTGGATTTTGTTTTGCTTTTTCCATTTCCCCAGATGTTCTCTGCACTTCTGTGAGCAACGAGAATAGATGTATAATTTCTTTACTTCCCCAGTATTTACTTAGAGGTGAAGCTTCATGTACATGTACAGACAGAAGTATGCAAAAACATGATGCCTAAATATTGAAGGCTTAGAAACAGACATCCACAGTGGAACTACTTCCAGAGATACAAACTGTCTGCCTGCACATGTTCTGATACCTGCCCAACTGCTCAGACAGAATCCTTTATTTTTGTCATAAGGAATAGAGACTTTTGAACCCAGGTATAATACTTTTTAAAATGAGCTCCCGAATGCAGTGGCACGCCAGGAAATGCTGCTGTGCTCTCATTTTGGTCTAGAGGTGTCCTAGACTGTAAGTGGCTCTGCGTTCTCATTTGCAGTGTTGTCCCTTCAGGTGCAGTTTATTTTAATTACCTTGCACTGACCATTGGCTATCTCCATAGCTACATAACTACTGAAGTGATCTCTCACTATGCAATTTGTTGTATGCATAATTATGAAATTCTAGTGTGTCATTTATTCATTTTGAGAAAAGCCTATGATAAAATCCACAGCTGCTGATTTCTCTAGGAAACTCTTTTCTTAACTTTGAAGGCTGAGTGGGAGGTACCACAAAGCAGACGAGGGGCTGCGTTTGCCTGACAAGAGTGCAGGTCACATCGGTGCCGAGGCACAAGAGGCCAGAGCAGGGTGGCTCCTGGGCGAACAGCGTGGGTGGCACTCAGAGCCTGGGGCGATTCTGTCTGGCCAGTGGGTGTGAAGGCCTGCAGGGTGTGCGGAGCCAGCATGCAGCCCTGCCCTGCCCTCGGGTCAGCCGCTGGCCTGATCCTTCCAGCACTATTGGTGTGTGCAGCACCAGCACATGGCCCTGCTGCCCACCCGCTCTGTCCCAGCCGTGAACAGGATTGGAAACAGCTCTTCTGCCCCATGCAATCAGTTAATTTATCTGTCTTGAAAAATAGCCCAGGTAAATATTACACCCCCAGTGGTTTTGCACTTTCCTAGCAAATGGCAGCAGGGTCGCCTTCCATGCTGCCTGCTTCTGCCCCACCAAGATCAGGTAGGGCAGGGAGGAGGGTACAGCCGGGGTCAGTGATTGCTGCATTTTTCTAGTAATCAGTATAATCTGTCTCAGATCTGACATATCTTTCCACACTTGGGTCTTAATGAAGGTTTAGCAAGCAGATTGCTGTAGAATTCATTATAGAAGTCGAACAGTTACAAAAACCTCATTCAGGTTTTGATAGGGGAATGAAAATGTGAAAGATCTTTCCAGTTAAACAAAGGAAGCTGATAAAGTATGCCCTGTGAATTGAATGTTAATGCTATTACAGGGAAAATACTTGAAGGATTGAGATGTTCTATTGAGAGCAGATCTGATCACAGGCCTTTAAGTGAGTATAGTGCCTTTTAACTCCCATCTTATTTCAATTTAGAAGTAATTAAATGACTTTCAGATTCAAATGTAAATTATTTTGTGGTGATTTAGATTTTCATACAGACAAGGTATGAAAGTATCCAATTTTTTATTGTATCTACCTTTTAACAAAAATTTATAATAAAATTGAAAAATTGCTTTTTAGAGATGCTTTAGGTATTACTCAAGAACTCTTTGCAGTTGGGATTTTTTTGCTCCTAGCATTAGCAGCCATGTTTAAACCCAGCCTCATACAATTACACAAGATTAAAAGACAGGGTTAACTTGTAAAAAAATACATATATAAGTGGCAAGAGAATATATAAAAATCTTTCATATAAAACTTTTAATCTTTATTTGTGAAATGCTGTCTCATCAGTATGGACCTGCCCTTGGAAATGCATGGATGTTGGTGGAAATTCCAGGGTATTGGCAAAGGTGAGTGCATTACAGGAACAGCCAGGAGGCTGATGGGTCATGCAGTCACCTTGGGGAGGCTGAAGTTCTCATCTCCAATTAGCTATTTGCCCTTTCTACCAGACCACTGCTGCTCCTATTCTGGTGTCTCCTATTCTGATGTTTATTCAGTGTTTTGGGGAAGAAAGATCAGGATTTGCTCATAGATTAGAAGCATTTTTGGAAAAAACCTGTTTCCTCCTCTTTCCTGCCAGATCAAATTTATGCCTAAATAATTGCAAATGTAAAAAATGGGAAATGGATAATGGATATGCATTGTGTTTGACCCAAACTCTCAGTCTCAGCTTGCACACTGTACACACATCAGGCCTTAAGTTACCACTTTGTGTCATGGCCTAAATCATTTCAAGGTCTGAGAATCATTCTATGTAAGGCTGTTGTCACAGGTGATTAACTTCATGAGCAGTGTTTCATTATCCCCTCTCAGCAGTGACAGGGGAATTGCTTCATGCCACCCCTGCGCTGGGTCGGGTGCATCTTTGAGGGCTCTTCACATCCAAGCTGACTGTTCCCTGCACAAGTCAGACACGTGGAAAGGCACAAGTGTCTTCTGCTGTGAATTACAGTGTAGCTGTGGGAACTGATAGAGGAGCCCAACTGTGTATGTCCTCTAGCTGGTGAGTACAGTAGTGCAGGGCAGGTGTGTTCTGTCCCTTGCAAATGGATTAGCAAGTCCCTTACTGGTCTTGGATGACAACAGGGCAAAGATTTTACTAGAGTCTGGAAATCTCGATAACTCAACACAGTTCTCACTTTGAGTGAACATTTAAAAATGTGATCCAAACAATTAATTAGGAAGAAGACTCCTCTGTGGCTGGATATTTCTTTTTTTGCAGCACGTTTCTCCCTAGTCTTAGGCACTATTTTGTTGCCTTGATTGCATCTTGTTATCGTCTTGTCTTGATTGGCTTTGTGGCTCGTTACACAAAAAGGGTGATAATCTTTGTTAATTAGTTCCTTATTAGAGTCAATTGAGATTTGTAGCACAAGAAGCAAGCTATACTTCTGATGATAAATAATTGGCTGTCAAGGAACTCTTAGCGTGAAATCGTGTCAGTATAAGTGATGATACTTTAATATTTTATATGGTTTTGTGTGTGTTTACTACAGTACTTCTTGGTTCTTCCAGCTGCTGTTCCCAAGACTTCTGTTTTTGTCCTGTAGTTGTGTTACTAGTTTGAACATAGCTTACCTTTCCAAGATATTTCTTTCCATATTATATTTTACGATTTCATTACTTCATTTTGTTCAGAAAATTGTTTTCTGTAAATGGGAGGAAGCTCCTGTATTTCACCAAAACTCCAAGTCGCTCTGTACCTGGACCCACTGGTGAAGACCAAGGTCCCATGTTGTGGTATAACTCACATCTCACCTCAGGCCCTGCTCCTGGCTCAGGAGGGAGAACCCATGGGAATTGAGTGTAGGGAGTAAACCCCCTCTGTGCTTGTTTAGCTCTGGGACATTCCCCAGGAGATGAGGCTGAACCCAAACCAAGTCTTTTGCCTGACTTTCTGGTATGACACAGTGCTTTTCCTGGGAGGAAAAAGAAAATACGCTTAACAGCATTAATCTATATCAAACCAAACAAAACCTTAGGAAACTGGGTTTTCAGACTTGTGTTCCCCCCCACCTCTCCACACTGCTACAGCTCTGATCCATTGACCTGGATAGTGCTCCTTTCTCCTCTGTAAAGTGGCACCCTTGGGAGTATCATGATGAACTGAACTGCAGAGAAGTTGAGTCTCAGATTTTTGGCCAGTGTTAGTGGAGAATAGTCTTAGGGCAGAGAGGGCATCTCTGCAGCAGGGCTTTGATGTCATGGTATGTTTGTATAGGAAAAGGCAACTATGGTATGCTTGTTCAATCAAGCAAGAGGAACAAGCAGAGGGGGAGAATGTATGTAACTTCTAACTTAGAATGTGTAACTTCTAACTTAGTTTATAGACTATTTGTAGCCTGAATAGTTGTATCTATTTGTTCTGATACCATGCAGGGCTCTGTGAGATGTCAAATGTCCCTGTTGCTGTGGCACAGTCAGCAGGGCTGTGTGGAAATGTGGGATTTCCCTGCCCTCCATTTCCTTGGTGGAGCCAGGCACTGCTCTTGCAGCACTCTGACTTGTCATAGCACATTCAGTGGGACTTCCATAATTATGTAGATTACTGCTTTGCAGAAGGGTTGGGGGTTTCTTGTTTTGATTATCCTGATCTGGGAGATACTCGTATTTGGGGAGAGCTTTGATTTAACATGTTTCTTTTCCCAAGAAGCAGAGACAGCACAGTATGGGTAGTCTATTAAGGGTGGTTTGCTGCATGAAAAAGAAATAGGGCAAAAAGCCTGAAAAAAATGAGAAAGAAGTGACAGTTGGAGCTATACTTTGTTAATCCTTGGGTTATATGTTCCTCTCAAGTACTGTAATGTTTTGCATATCATTAACATACATTCTGCAGAGCAGAAAAATAATTACATTATTGTAGTCCCAATGATAAATTTCAAAATAATTTATACATCTTACTGCTTTTCCATTTCCTTACATTATGGGTGGACCCAGATATACATTTTATTATTTGCTTTTTATTGTCCAGCAGTACATTATTTTTATAAAATTACCAGAAAATGTCTTTTGTTCAAGTAACATCCATAGAAAAATTGTTTCTGTGACTCTCCACAGAATCATATTTATTGTGAAGATTGCTTTGAAATGGTGGAGGGGCATTCTGAAGCAGATAAACTCTGGACTTCATTAAAAAGCTGGACTCGTTAATTTTGCAGAAAGGTCAGACATCTCTCTTACTAAATCCTGTGGGACTTTTACCTTTCAAGGAGCTGCAGCTTCACTTCTGCATATTGGCACCTTGCTGCTTGTGCTCTAAACAGTAAAATTTATCTAAGCAAATACTGAAATTCAAAGATGGGCGTGAGGTATCCACAGGGTGAGCTTGCCTCAGTACAATTGCTCCAGTATTCCCATGCCATGCTGAACTCCAGTCAGTTAACCAGTGCCTACCTGCACAAGTCAGATGCTGACAAACCCCCAAAGGCAAGTATGGGCTGTGCTACAGCTCTGCAGTTAGTTCATATAGCAAAGCATTTTTAAAAGCACCCAGTGTACCTGCAACTGATACTGGTCATATTGTGTAAAAACTGTAGAGTCTTGTGATGCAAAATCCATCTGAACTTTAATAATAAAATTATGTTCTTCCACTGCAGAGTATATAACCTGGTTTGTACCAGTTTATCAGTCTTTCAGCTTATCTTTCCATCTCTAATCTCTCTAATAAACTGTTCCAACCACAGTCTGGTCATGTAGCTTTACATCACAGTTTGTAAGTTTTACCATTCCTTTTGAGCAATGTAATTTCACAACAAACAGATTTTGAAAAATAATAATACAAGAAATCAAATGCTTATACACAGGCCAACCTCTTGGCATTCCATTTTAGTGTGTGGTGGTTGGAATTCATCTTCAAAATAATGCTGTGTTATTTCTCAAGGATGTGTACCAAAGTTTAAAATAGCTTCAGTGTTTGAATTACTGAAGAATCACAGTACATATCAAAACTATTTTTTGCTTTTGAGATGTTGCATGCAGAGTGATGCAGATTTAAATAGTGCATAAGATATTTTGACAATGAAATATTTTTTAAGACCATAAGCTGAATGTTTGTGAGTTACGAGCTTTATCCTCAGTAGTCAGAATAATGCATTTATTCCCATTAGTGCAAAAGGGTTCATAAATCAAAGTGGCAAGATGCTCCCAAATGTTCCCATGTATGCAGATGCATGTACTCTTCCTACTCTCAACTGAAAATAGTTGTTTCATTATCTTAAACCATGCTGGTGAAAATCAGTGTAGCTTCCATTACAGTGTAGTGAGATAAGCTGCTTAGCTCTAGCTGGCTTTCTAGCCCATAGTGATAAGTAAGTTGGGATCTTATGGTCTTGAATTTTGTAGTAATAGGACAATTTGTGGCAGTTTCTCAAAGTATATTTCTGTGCTATAAGCTGGAAGACCTTAATTGAATGAAGATACAGCCTGACGTGGGCCTCATCTTAATGGTTGCCTGCCTAACTAGTTTAGGACATTTTTACAGTGAAACTAAAGAATTAGCACAGTGCAGGATGAAGTCACAGTTTTGTAAAATAATAACAAAAATATTATAAAAGAATACATTAGCGCCTGTCATATAAAAATGATGAATCCTGAACTGAAGACTGTCATAAGTAAGATAAGGATACAGCCCTCCAAGAAATACTTCAGGGGATCTCTTTTAATAAGACCTGAAAAATATGCTTTGGGCATAAGACCTCAGAACAGACATTTGAAAGCCTCAAGCCAACTTTCTCTTTTGCCATTTTAATTTGACCCAGCTATTGTACTTAATCACTGAATATGACGTAGCTACAAGTTCCCATCACTCACATAACTTTCCAGAAGTTCAATAATTGGAAAAGTTTCAGCTATTTCCTATCATGGCTAAATGGTTGGAAAAAATACAGTTAAAGCCCTTTCTTGAGCATTTTTAATGGGAAAAAAAAAAGCAAAAGCATGTAATTGGGCACCTCCCATTCTCAGTTTTTTGTTAGTGGCATGTGAAAGGGAAAACAGATTTTGGAGTATTAAGATATTTGGTGAGGTGCCTCAGGGAAGGTAGGGACCACTTGACATACAGTGAACCCAGATTTACAGGAATCTGATACCCTCATCTCACTAAAGACTCAGGTAGTTTCATGCCAGTGGGAGCTGAAACTGCTTGGCCTTGTGTGAACAATCGGAGAGATCGCAATTTACTCAGGCATAGAGGGCTGCTGGAAGGGCCTGGTGGTCACAGTGGATGCCAAGTTGAAAATGAGACTACAGTGTGTTCGATTGCAAATAAGGCAAACCACACACTGAGATACATTGGGAGGGATAAAGTCAGCAGATAAGGGAAGAAGGCAATGCAAGTCCATTCAGGCTTTGTTCTTTTTAAGGGAGAATCAATGCTGACCTAAGGATTTTTTTTGTTTGATTAAAAGCATGTGTACTGTCTAATTCTGAGCATGTTTACTTGTATGAACTCACATAAAGTACCTTTGGTTTTTGGCTAAATACCTGAGCTCATTTTGAGGATACTTGAGCTTCCCTTGTATAAAATGTATGAAGCATTAAACAATGGGCTTCCAAAGCACATTTCAGACAGTGACCCATGTCACCTTGAGTATCTTATTGTAATATTGAAGAAAGGGTTGGATCCCCACTTGTCAGGAAAGTGTTGGTAGTGGAGGGTTGTTCAAGGTGAAGCTGATCTTTCCTTCAGTTGGGGGAATGGTAAAGATGGTCTCTACAGGTACTTTGCTGTTTTCTGTTGAAAAGATTTGTCAGCCCTCAGTAAAATGTATCAATGATAATATATCTAGCTGCTTTTATTTCTGTCTGTCATTAGTTCTACTCCTGAGACCCTTTCAAGCACTAAATGTCTCTGATGGATGAGGAGAACTCCACCATATGTGAAGCTTTGGCTCTGTGGGTGTGTGTGTAATCCATGATCATTTCAGTCTCATTTAATTCTTCATAATAGTCTACTGAGTTGCTAGTTATTTGGCAGTTAGAATTGTTACAAACAGCTATACAATTGATTTTGATGTATCTTGTTCTTAGAAATTTGAACATTCTGTTAGTTGTTTACAGTGGGATCATTTGAAAAAGTTGTGGATTAGTGTACATTTTTATTGTAAAAATCTTACTAACAGAAATGCTATCCAAATGCACGGTGTGAGAGTCAGAGTCATTCTCCATGCTGTCCTCAGGCAAGCAACTGACATTTTTAAATATTAGATTTTAAAATGCATTAAAGACCCTGCACCCAAAGTATTGCAGAAAATAAAAAACATTGTGTTACATTAATGTCTTGATTCCAGACTCTGTGAAACTATTTTATGAAATTTACAGCTGCAGTTCTCCTGCAGACAATCATGATATATTAAAAAGCTCATGAAAATAGGCAGGCTCTGTGCAAACCTTCAAAAGAAACCCAAAAGAATTATGAGTTCAAGTTTGACTGGATAACACATTAATAATCTTTTGGAAGTTATTGCTTAGCAGTAGTATACAGGACGTTCTCTTGGAATTTAGGTCTAACATATTTAAAGAGGGATTTATTTATTTATCATAGAATAATTTATTTGCAGTTTCCAAGGAGAGGTAACACTTACAGAAGGCACTTTGGACATTGTGAGGCTTTTTCATTCTGAGTTTTGTCCTGGGTCTGTGAGAGATGGTTGGAGATAGCAGAACAATACCCTCTGGATACTGTTAGTCTTATGCTGGTTTGTAATACTGTATTTACACCAACCACTGGAAAGGTCACTTTATAAATTGGCATAAAGTTGCACACTATCACAGCTAACTGGGCAGCTGTTACTGGGTATTATGTTTCTACAGTTTTCCACCCATTCCATCATTCTAAAGCAAACCAATGAGGGAATTCATGTTTGTCTTAGGCTTTGAATTAAAGTATATACATTTGAACAATGTGAGTTTCTTCAGTCCAGTCTCTCATCTGTGGGGCTGAAGAGCATCTAAGCCAACTACAGATTATGTTGCATATCATGCTGTAACACTAGGGTGAGCCTCAAATCTGTCTTCATGGGGTAGTTTTACTCTGCCTTATGCAGCCGTGTTCTCCATCGGTCTGCAGGGAGCTTAGCTGTCACACTGCAATGTGCACCTGAACTTTGCCATTTTAAATGGCTTAAGAGGATGCCTCCCTCCTGAGTGCTTGTGTTTGTGCATGACAGTGAGGAACTGTGAGAAACCAAGATGCAGAGAATGAAGAGAGCTTTTCACATAGCAGTTGTACAACAGGAAGAAAAGCAGGATGTGCAGTTTAGTTTTTTAGCTTTGCAGCCTTCATATTGACAATACACTGATTTTCCTCCCTTCTGCCTGTGACATTCTTTGAACTCAAGGAAATGCATTGCATCTTTACAAGGACACTCATGCCTTAGAAAATATTTGCTCAGCACTGGACTCAGTTGTTTTCTTTCTCTGATTAGAACGTGTCATGGTTATCTTGCTGATTTGAAATAAAAACTTCCTTATGGTTCTGGCTGATGCAAGTCTGGTGTTGATCAATGCATCTTGTCTCCCAAGCCGAGAGAACATTTACCATTTGAATTCCTCAGAGTAAAGTTAACATCAGTGGATGCAGATACCTCCGTTCCTGGAAAGATGTAGAAAACAGTGAAAATGCTGAGTGAAGTGCACAGAAGAAATCGTTTATCCACTCATTTTGTTAGTCTCAGAATAAAGGCTAGATTCTAAAAGGGACCTCAATGTAAAATGGAAATTAACTCAGACCACATTACAAGCAGGTTTCAGAATTGTGGAAATCTGAGAATATTGAAGGCTGCTGGCTGGGCAGCTTAAGAAAACAAGTTTTCATATTGCTTTGATGCAATTGTTGATGAAGTGAAAGTGGAAACCACTGCCTATTGACCAGTATGGATGCTAAGTTCAGGACTGTGCACTGGAAATTTCCTGGGTCTAAGATGTTTTCTTCTTTCACCTTTACCTTCTTCTATCCCTTAACTGTATTCAGGTCGGAAATTGTAATTTAATTTGGAATATTGTGGAAGCTTGTGTGCACTGTGCAGTTAGTGATTCTGAACTCCATAGCCTGACACACATTATACTACATGCAGTGTTCTTTGTGAAAAGGGCAGGAAGGGGCATGTGCTCAATATGGATGAAGCTACCTGTATGAAAGGAGCTTTCAAGTCTTTATCTGCATCAGTGAAAGATAAGGCCATTTCCTAGTCACAGCTGAATTTTGGCTAAGTCAAAATATTCACTTGCCTTCATGTTCCCCATATGCTGGTGAACAAACATCAGCATAATCAAGCATGAAATAGGAGCCCCATTTCTCAGATGAAAGAGAGAAGGCAGATCTGCATTCATCACCCACACAGGCCTATCATTACACAGTTTGACCTGGATCTCTGAGGTGCTGCAAACTGTTGTGCTGCTGATTCTTGCACGGACCTTAAGGACTCACCCTCTGCATGCCCACGGAGATCAGTACACGACTGTACAGTGCTCTCTTTACAGCATGGGGATAGGTGAGTGACATGCATGCTTTAGTGAATTTTACATTATCCAGAAGACAGGACTAATGTGATACACTTCCACTCAGGAGGCATTAGTTTTTGCCACAGAATTTGTGTTTCTTAAAGGAAAGCAGTAGTCCATGGCTGTGTCACATAAGCAAATGCAGGTATTAGAATTGCTCCCCACTTTGTTGGGTTTGGGTTTGTTTGTTTTTTCCTTTTTTTTTTTTTTTCCTGTTTGAATGAGTTTTTTTCTTAGTGGAAATCCCATTTAGCTTAAACTTGTTTTTTGTTTTGGGTTGTTTTTTTCCAAAGTATAACCTCAAGCTAAATGCTTTTTGCTTATGCTGCTGCTTTTCTGTTTGTTTTTTGGTTTTGTTTTCTTCAATGGTTTAAGCAGAAGTTAACCTTCCTATTAGCATTTTAATGGAAAAAGAGATTCTACCACCTAGCAAAAAGTTTTGTCTGCTTTCAAATGGCAACATGGTAAAGGTATGAAATGCTGCTTTCCAGTGTCTGCAAATTCCTTCTTTTCCTACAGGGAGACTCTTTTCTCTTTATTGATATAAAAAAAGAACAGCATTTGGCAGGGACTTCCCAGGTCATCTGTTTCAGTGATTTCCTTTGTAACCACATCAAACATTTCACATTATAAGCTTGTCAGTCTTATTTAAATTAAATTGAGGTTTTTTGCCTTTCTTTAGTCAAAGCTGATTCTAAATGCTTGTTTTTCTGGTGGTTGAAATACCTCTTCATAGCTTAAATGAATTCATGGTCAATTATAGCCACTTATTCCAGTGTCAATAATGTCCTTTAGCTGAAACATTATTCTTTTAAGTGCAGATGATTTTCCAAATAGGATTCTGTTGCCATAGTCCTTCTTTACAAATGTCCCCATTGTGTGACACTGTATGGGGAGCCCTTTCCTTAGTGGGGAACTGAAAGTGGGTCAGGACACTGTGTGCCTAGGTAAATAATATTAAATGAACTGTCAGCTTTCCAAAGGTACTGCAGGGTCTTTCAAACACCCTCCCAAAGTAGAGGAGGTTAAGCCATGTGAAAATTGAAGAGCAAGCAGCAGATTTGTTATACAGGCAAGAATTATTTATTAAAAGTTCCCAAGACAAGAAAGACTTTAAAATGAGAGTTATAATAATAGCTTTGCTCCTGCCTTGCTAGGGTTTCCATTAGATGTTAATTCTCATATTAAAAATTACATTTGTTTTATTTATGATCCTGTTTTCTTGGAAGACATCTATTGATCAAAACAGGCCTTGCCTTGTTAAAAATTCAGAGCATTATCTGGATCAGTTGTCAAGTGGAATATATTAAATGAGAATATGTTTTAACACTAGCACGTACAAAGTGATGGGCCAAGCAAGAAGGGAAGCCAAGCACATCTACAAAGTATATCCCAAAAAGGCAAAGCACCTTCAGAGGCCCAGGGCTAAGAGCATGTTGTGGTGCTGTGCTGATGGAGCCACAGGGGTTCCTTGGTGCATGACCAGGGCAGTTGTTGGCAAGAAGAGGCTGGTGATAAGAGCTTGTTGAAAGGGCTTCATGCTGAGAGAATTTAATCTATCTACCAATAAAAGTACTGGGAATGTGCTTTTCTGGTGGTGTATTTGGTGCTTTCACATAGAAGGGCTCGCTGAAGGTCACTGAAAAAGACAAAACAGAAGCTAGAAGGTTCCAAGTGAAGCCAGACAGGTTTGTATGGGATGCAGCAGAGTTACTAACACTTGAGCAAAGTGTCCATGTGATAGTGATGGTGCTATCTCCATCCAGCCTCGCCTGGCTGGAGGAGGAGGAGGAGGAGGAGGAGCATCAGCACCTGCCAGCCCCTGAACTCTGGTAAGGTGTGGCATCTGCAGTGTGCACTGACATGGAGGTAATGTGAGTGTCTTGGCTTTTTACTATGCTGGCTGGAAGAGTAGTTGATAGAAAGCGACATTTTTCTTGTAAATTGGTTGAAAAATGGCGTATTTGGGAAAAAAGCTGGATCTTGCACACAGGTATCTGATGAGGCTGTGTTAAAAGACAGAAACCTCCATCTGCTGTATGAGAGCAGTTCAGTGTAAGTGTCAGAAAGCAGATCATTGGGGCTTCTGTGACTGAACTGTGCCTGGAGTTATTTATATTCTTTTATTGAGAACAAGGTCTACAAAGCTGCTTTCCTTGAAGAATCAGAAATTTGAATGCAGGAGGATTTCCAACAAAAAGATTAATATTGAATAAGTAAATTATGTTTAGTTATAAGAGGATAAACATAACATTGTCAGACACTACACCTCTTTTCTTTCGGGTTGGAGTGGGTTGGTGATGTTGAGTTGCATTAACAGAGAAGTCTTTTGTGAGACAGGGTGACTGTACCTTAGATTATCCACTCTTACAGAGGAGGAAGTAGTTGTTACTGTAATGTATTTTCTGGTTTGGAGAAATGATTTTGTTTGGACAGATTGCAGATTTTCCAAATTGCCTTCCCTTCCTTTTAAACAAAAAATCATGAGAAGAACAAAAACACCAAGACCATATGTTGTGTCGTGAGTTACTGCAAAGTATTCAGCTCACTAATAGTGGTAGCAGTAATAATAATAATAATAATTTGAATTTACACCATTTCATATTAATTTTAAAATTATTGTATCTTTGCCCATTATGCTATTCAGTCATATCAATTTTGTCCAAATTTTAGAAGTATTCATTTTAAAGATGTTTACAGGTTGTTGGTTTATATATATGTTCTCTTAAAGGATTGTAACCACAGGCAAATACCCCAAATTCCCACATATAAAACTGTCATTTTCATTCAAAATATCTCCAAAGTACCATCTCAACCACTCAGTTTAGCCCAGGTTCCTCGTACTTGGGGTCAGGATTTTGATCTATAAAACTGGCAATGTGTTCCAAGTTGTACTTGTTTGATTTGTTAGTATGTGAGTATGAAGTGACTGGTGTTTGCCAGCTGCTGCTCTTTGACTCTGCTGTGCTAACAGACTGTTGACTTTGTGTATGTGTAATGATTTTTTCAAAGAATCAGTGGTCATTGAGACAGCAATAATTGACACCGAGGAAACCTTTTAGCAAGCCTTTCCTAGCAGTTAGGGATGTGTTGATTTTCATGAATAGCTAGAAAACGTGCTAATTTTCAGTTGTGTAGTAACAATTAAAAAGGCTGGACAGACTTGGAGGAGTGGGCTTAATGTTAGGCAAGATCTTGGCAAGTGAGACTGATGAGACTGAGAATGAACTATTGTCCCAGACTAACTGGAAAGTGGAAGAATAGGAGACCTTGTTTGTAATGAAAAAGCAGCAGTAGGAAGGAATACAATTCACAGCAAAAGTCATTGTTATGAACTGAGAATGGAAGTACATGAAACAAACAGGCCAACTTGGATTATTTAAGAGCCAAGCATCCTACCATGCTGTTCAACTAGTCACAGTGGCCTTCAAAATGAAGATCCACTAGATCCAAAGCCCAGGCTTGGGATATTACCAGTTTAAGAGCAGGCATGACATACAAGGGTCATCTGGAAATGTTTCATCTGAATGTGGTATTATATTTACTTATCACTTGTAAGCCCATCCATCATCATTATTTACCACTTTGGGCATCACAGCCACCAAGAACAGAAGCCAATGTCATTAATTATGGTTGGTGCACACCAGGGTCAAGAGCATTGCACTGAAAATATTCTTCAATCAGCTTGCAAGCCTTCTAGCACCAAGACTGGATACCACTACTCAGGAAGCATTCAAATTGGTGTAGGCTGGAGATAACAGGCACCCTGGTGAATTTTTGATCCCTCTGTCAAGACCCCTGTGGAAAAGGATTCCACAGCTGTGTACGCTTAGGAAATAGTCATACACATTTAAGTAAAGTGCTGAGCTCCCTTTCCTAGTGAAGGTGAATGTGATTTGGACTGTCCTTGTGACCTTACAGTTCCATCTGAGAGAGGGACAGAAAGTTTATGACATGCTCATAGCTCATGAGTAATACAAGCTGACGTTTTATACTGCTTCTGATCATTCTGTTTGGTCCACAGAGGAATCAACAAGCAGAAAGTAATAGCTTACACTGGGGAGACCTCGTGGATCTTTTTGGATGACCCTGTCTTGTGTGTTCCTACCTGTCACCCAGATGTACAGCAGAGCCAGGATGGGTTAATTTCCTACCTGTCCCCAGCTCCTTTGACAGAGTGTTGTACAGCATTGCTGGGTCTAGCTCTGTTAAAGTAGTGGCCTCCTTTACCCCACAGGAATGGGCTTTATGCTAATGAAGAGGAGAATGGCAAGTCTGTTTTTCTTCAGTTGTGCCATGCTAGTATGTCATGCTAGTGTAGTCAGAGTCAAACTCCTGCAGCATATGGGTTTATTATAAATGTGCCATGTACAATAGCTTGACCTGGGATTTGACCCACATATTTCAGCTTGGGAGCAGTCATTTACTTGCCCGCATTTTGGAAGCTGGTGATTCATAAATTTCAAATGTACAAAAGGATTAAAGGAAACTAAGGTAGTCACTGTTTGGGTGCCTTGCACATTCCAGCTGTACGTGAAGTGTGTGATCAGCCAAGCAAGCTCTTTGCAGAACAGAGAAGTGATTTTATGCTCATTCTGGATGTCAAGCACATGCAATTGCTACAGGTCTTTGAGCTAAGGCTCAACCAAAAACTGGGCTTGGGATTTGGATAGGTTTAAGTCAGGGACAAAGCCTAATGCTCTAGTTGGAGTGGGAGAGACTGAGGAGGGACTGCCAAAGGAAAACAAAGTATTCTTCTGGAGCTTCCATCAGAAACTTTCTGGAGCTTTGTCCTTCAAGGTACGGCAATGACTCCTTTCTCACAAAGGCTATGACATTTGGAGAGGTGAACAGGGAACTCTCAAGCTGATCTCCGTGCATTTTTTCCATCTTCTCTTTCAGTTTGCAGAATACCTCAGATTTGTTTGTCTATTGTATGTAAGGGGATATGAGCATAGGGTTTTCTTGAGCCTCACTCACATAAGTATCACGTCTTGCAAGACAACCAAACTTGAACAGCTTTTCCATTGTCTTAGAGGCCTCAGTGTGCCAACCCAAAGGAAAATGCAGGAACTTGTGCAGGAACAGACAGTTCACTGAAGAGAGAATATCTACAGCTGAGTTCTGCGAGTGATGGAGTATTCCTTCTTTGAAGGCTGGGACATGGGAGATACAGTGAGTAGTTTGGTTTTCTTCAGATTCCTCCAGAATTTCAGGGGGCTTAAAAAAACAAAAGCGAAAGTTAAGGCTCTAGCTGCTGCAGCTGTGAAAAAAGCTTTCAAAACTAAAAATGAGTTTAAATTAGGAAATTTTATCTGCCTGAATCTGAAGCCTGAAAATATAAGAGTAATTTCAGTCAATTCAGTTGCTTAATGAAATAATGAAAGCATCATATGAAATTATGCAAAACCAGGGGAAATTCAATATCCTGAAACTGTACACTCAGATTAATCAAATTAATGGCAAGGTATAAAAGGACACATTTGGGAGATTATGTAGAAATTCAGCTGTGTAGGGTTTTAAGAGCCTTGGAAAAGAAAGATGAGCCTTTGCTAAGTTCTGTATAGCATTTTTCTCAGTATAGTAGTTACATATATTTTTGGGGAAAGGAAGTGATTTATTTTTTTTTTGGCCTACAATCCTTCTTAACACATTTGTTCTAAATTGAGGTAACTTAAAAATGCTTCAAAGATATTGTCTTAATTTTCTGAAGAAAAATATATAACTACGTTACCTGTAGGAAAAATGTCATACCAAGGTGTTTCTATTTGAGGAGAAGAGGTATATTACTCTTCCTGTCTTTTTTTGTTTTATTTTTTTTTATCTTAACCTGAATTTGACATTCATTTACCACCAGTTTCAGGCAACCAATAACACCTTTCTTTCCTTTCATAAACCAATTGACTGAAAAAATTAACTGAGCTCCTACCTTGAATATTTGAGTACTGCTCAGTGTCCAAACAGTGTGAAAATAGAATTGAAATATCCTATTTTTCTGCTTCTTCTCACTATCATATTTGAAATAGAAAAAAAAAATATGTAGAAGTGAAAAAGGAAAGTAGTTAACACCTGAGAGGGTGAGATCTGGGAAAGGAGGTAATACACCCAAAACTTATAATGAAATGTATGTATTTTAAAGTGTGCATATCAAGAGTACCAGGAAAAATGAACACTAAGAATCACACACCTTCCTGCCGAAGTATTACCCCAAAAATTTGGGAACTTGCAATTCAGGTGCCAAATTTACTCTCCTCTGACAGGCTGCTGTGCCAGCACTCAGAGTCATCTCACTCACACCACAGAAAGTCGAGTCTAAAACCAGAAAGGATCAAGATAAATAGCAGTGTGACAATAATCAGTCCAAAGCTTCTGCTGGCCCTGAATGTGCTCACTTGTGAGGCTGCACCTTCATCTCTCACAGGAAAGATGTCCAGATGAAATTTACCTCACTAGAAGGATTCAGATAGGAAAGTTTCCTGATCAGAGGGTTTTTCCCTTCTCTTAAAACTGTCCTCCCCTTGCAGCAGTCCAAAATGAACTGATTAATTTAAGGCTAGGTCTTTACCTAGAACATGAGGAAAGCACTCATTGGTGGTGGAAAGCTTGCTCCCATAAGGGCAATCAGTACAGCAATCAGTATACAAAAGAGACAGTGACACCTCTTGAGTTAAGATAATGTGAGGAAAGAGAACGAGTGAGCAGGTTTCCCCAGATGCAGCCTGAGCTCCTACCAAGCCAGTTTTCCTGCCCAGGCCATGGCTTGGTCGTGGAAAAGTGCATCTGCCTCAGCCACCACAGTCAAGGCAAGGACAGACACTTGTGCCCCTGAGCTGCCTGCTTCTATCATGACTCACATCAGACTCTGGTAAGTCAGGCTCTTTAAACTAAAAAATATAGCTGCATATAATCCTTGCTGGTTCGTTTCCATTTCAAGAAAGCATAAATCCTATTGCTAAGTCCTTTCACAGTGCTGTGGGCATTGTGCCGCAGGGGGCTGGGTCTCAGGGAGAACTCTGATTGCCTCAGAGGTAGTTCACATATTATTTAGGGAAGTGTCAGGCTGCCAGCCAACAGTGGAGAGATGGTAGTTTGTGATAGACACGTTTGTAAAATCTGAGAGGAAAATATTGGTGAAGAAGATGGGGGAGCAAATTTGCTCTGTTAGACATCAATATATTGAAAGTGACAACACTGAATATTACTAGCAGGAAAATGCACCATGTATTAAATTAATGTACTGTATTACTGGGTGCTTTTATACAGCAATTTGGCACTCCTGGTGACGTTTTGTATTGAGAAGTAATAAAGAAAATTCTGGTGTAAAATACACTATCTTCAACATTCGTAGACTATGCAATACTTTAAAAGACCCAAACCTGTTCATATCCACAGAACTGGAAGCTTTGCCATTGACTTCTGTGGAAGCAAGGTCAGCTACAAAATGATTAATTAAATAAGGATTCTAAGAATGATTTAGTGTCCCCACGATAATAATTTTCCCCCATTAGTGTTCCTTTTTGTTAGTGTGACCTTCAGTTTTGCACAGTGAAATGCTCACTGCTCCAAACCATGACATAACATGATGAGAATACAACTGATAAGGCAATGATCTGAATCAAACAATATAACACCAGTGCACAGGAACCTTTTTTACAGTACAGTGGACTCATGACCCACACCTTGTAGTGGTTCTGGACACCCTGACAGTATAAAATATGTATCATTCTAATAAATTAGTTAGTATGTAGGTTTGAGGAATCAAAATGTCTTTTATAAGATCCAACCAATCGCTGAACATTTTTAAAGTACCTCCATGACTAAACTATAGCATCCAGACATATATTTTCTTTGAGAGAAATGAATGTTGATTTGCTTTTCCAAATAAAAATGTCTAGCTTTGGGTCCGTTAGACAAATGGAAAACAAAAAAAGGGCTAATCTCGGTGGAACAGGAATTCAGTTATGAACCATCTGTATCACAGACCTTGGAAATCTTGAGTTGCAGTTTCCATTGAAAAATAGAGATGTTTGATGTAGTGACAGATGATTTACTATACTGTATTTTCTTTTTCTATTGCTGTTGTATATTTAGTGAATTAGTCATGATTGATGATAGCGTTTTAAGGACTTACTAGCTCTTCCTGGGAAAAAGATGGCATATTTTAACTATATTAATGGTTTGAGACTTAAGGATAGCACCATATATTTTTGTAATCTTTCAGCAGCGAAGCCACAATTTATACAAATGGATTCATTCTGTCTTTAGCTCAAGCAACTCTGACAAAAGATGTCATTTGAAGTAATGTTGCTCATCATTCATAGACACAAAAGCTGAAGGCTCCATTGCTTTGATATGAAACTGCGTTGGAGCTTTCAACTCCTTGCAAGATCAGTATATGGTTTTAACAGCAATTTAACTCTTTCATCCAGCTCCAGATTAGACTAATTTTGAACACAAAGGTGCTCATTTACCAACAGAAAGAGATATGCTAACTGGAGTGTATGTAAGAGAAGAAAAGAAGCATTCCAGCCACAACTCAGATTTGCTTAAATGTCAGCTCTGGAGAAGTTAAAAAATAGTGCTACCATGTGTTCAGCCCAAATTGCCTATTTACAGTACAGTTTATTAGATTCCTTTACAGCACCTTGGGCAGGAAGCACATCATTGCAGAGCAATAGCAAGGGCTGGGCAAGGTCTCTGACTTTTACTTTGGTGTATTAGCTGAAATGCAGCCCAATTCTGGAGTTGTATCTGACAAATTCTGCCTTAAATGCATATCTCACATTACAGCTGCACAGTAGTTTTGCTTCTGTGGTCCAACCCTTTTACAGTGCTGCTGTGCTTTTACTGCTAAAAAAACACCCAAACAAACCCCAGCCCTTCCTTTCTCTATCCATTGGGTCTGTAAAAAGCAATGATGTAATGTAGTTTGTAGATAAATGATTGATCTTTGCATAGTATGCTGACAAACAAATATTTTCTTTAATTATTAATAAAAATCTGGGAGAGGAAGTGATAATATTTCCCACCTGCAATCCCGTATTTCAATTATCTCCATATTACCCTGTTAAAATACTTTGTTCTCTAATTATTAATCCTGGTATTGTTCACCTCCTTACAAACTGTCATGCCCTTTAGCTATGCATCTCACATCTTTCAGTTTAAAACGTTGCCTTACGTTTCTAGACAACAGACCTTAGAACTGAAGTAAAAGACTTTATGAACAAGACATAATCCTTTCTCCTGTAATAAATAAAACATGATTGGTAACTATTGTGCATAAATAGGAGTTGATGGACATGTACATGTTGATTAGAGAGAGCTGAATGTGGTGCATAATACATTTTAAAGCAGACAACAAAGGAGAGAAGGAATTTCAAATGGGGATTGGTGGTAGGTAACACAATCACGTGCTCGGGCAGGTTATCACTCTCACCATGTGGTGCATGTGACAAGTAATGCAACCTCTACTGTTTCCTACACTGCCTTCTAAGTTTGTGCTTAACTTCTCCACTAGCCAGTCATCCCATCCTTTGGCATTGAGCTATTCTAGATGGTCAGACATTCCTATTTTTTATTTGGCAGGAAATTTGTGGGTTTTTTTCTCAAATTTTGCTTTCATTTTACATTTTAAAAAAAGCCAAAATTCTCAAAATTCCCCTCAAAAAGGCACATCTGAAGAATGCCACTTGAGAACACTGTTTGAGAAAGAAATGGAAGTATCAGGATGACATTATTGGAAAAATGGAGGGAGGATCTTCTTTAAATGACTGGCTTTGTTGCTTGAACATTGTTCCATGAGCTGGGGCATTAGCACTACATAATCATAGATAAGATATAAAATGGCAGTCAAACTGGTATGTTGATTTTCATTTCAATGATGTTGTTTAAATGTAATGGCAGTTACTACCTAGAACAGATTGAATTGTCTTGTTCTCTTGTTGAAAATATCAAAGCAAAATCTTAAATGACAAACAGAAGACACTTTCAGCAGGAAAATGAAGTGTCAAGCAGGTTCGTTACAGCAAGCTGACACAATTTCATGAAAAATTTCTCAGAAATTACATTCCTGGTGCAAAACTTACATCTGGCTGCTGGAAAAAAAGTAGTAGAAAACCTAAAAGCTGGGTAATGAATGGTCCTCTGAGAACAGCAGAGAAATGTAGAAGCTGAGGAAAGTGATCTGTTTTGAGCTGCTTCACCAACAATGTCCCAGTGGCTCAAGGGTAGGAGCAGTGCTGATTTCTGTCCCGGCAGTCAGGTGGAGGAATTGCAGAACAGAAAGCCCTCTCCTGGCACCTGTGTAACTGCAAGTAGCTCAGGCAGAGGCAGGTGGAGGGTCTGGGTGTTTGGACAGCCCATCCGTGCCTGTTCACAGACAGCTTGTGCTGCCCTGCCCAGCGGGGCTGGGGGGAGTGAGTTCCCCTTCCCACGCATGTCATGTGTGGTGTCCTGGCTGAGAGGAAACTCAGTGCTGATTTGTTAATGAAAATAGAGTGGGTTCCTTCCCTCTCCTCCCTTCTCCTTTTTTCTGCTGGATGCTTTTTGGCTCTTTCCATTGTTGTTGTTTTGTTTTGGTGCTTTGTTGTGTTTTTTTTCTATTTGTTTTTCTAGATTTAAAGATTATCTTCATCTTTTAATAAAGGATGGAGGAAATATACTGAAGGATTAAGTCCTTATCTGTAGCCATTTTAAATGCCTGTGGGACTGTTTAATCTCACATTTCAGGGGATTTGGAAGCTAGGCCCTTCTGCAGTTTCTGCTGCATGCAGTATAACCTGTGCTTAAATTGTTCTGTAGGACAGGTACAATCCATCCCTTAATCTGCTGTTAATGTTTCTTTATGCTCCTCTGATTTAAATGTCTGGTGTGTTGACAGCCTGTTTAGCAATGGTCACATAGTTTCAAAACAAGTATAGTCCCAAGGCTTTTTTTTTGGCTGTCTCTTCCCTCTTTTCCATTGCTTTTAGTGTAGCTGCAAGGTCTTTGAATTGTTTCACTGACAAGTTAATTTGTTCTTCTCAACTGTGCTGCATGTCACTGGGCTTGTTAACAGGCTGCCCAGAGATGCACCAGTGGAATGACATTTATCCTCATGTTTTTTGTACATATAACTCTCTGTGCAGCTTTTAGTCACATTTCTTATGAAGGTTTACTTGCCATTCTTTACATCTCCACTGATCATTTAACATTTTCAAGTGATATGTTAAAGTATTACATGTTTATTGTTGAATAGTTACCTTCTGTAAACCTGATGCATGGAGATGAGAGTGCTCACTGATTTAGGATATGAATCATTTATCTGGATCTTCTTTTTATCAAAGCTATGAAGTTTTCCATAACATCTCTTTTTGAGGCAGTGCACATGTTTGGTGTATTTTTGTGAAGAAGAAATTGCATTCTTGAATCAGAAAACTGCCCTGTGTTTGAAAGAGCTGATACTGAAAGACTCAAGTCCCACACTGATCATCAGGGGGTATTCTGCTTCCCATCGGCTGGTTTAAACTCTGATGAGAGTGGTGAAAGGCAGCACTACTGATTAAAAATGGGTCATCCCAGCAGAGATTTCTATGGGTGATACTTTTTTTGTTAATTCTTTAAAATCCTTTGCCTCAAATAAGAAGACAAATTTCATGGGATATCTATCTCATTCATTTCTTAAAGCATTGTCTTTCATCAGAAGATTTACATTTTCTTGATCTTCGGTCATGAGGCAGGATAAACCGTAGTGAGTGTATCTATGATTTCTTTACATGCCTATATTATGCCTGCTTTTATTAATTTTCCTGCTTGTCTAACCAATAATGACATGATTCGGCCCAGTTTTTTCTAACAATGCTACATGTCCTTAGTGAATAATAAAATTCAAAACTTCCTCAGTGGTAAAATGAAGAAAATAGCAAAATATGGCAGAATATATGTGGTAGTTTTTGAAGGCAAATTAGAGACAAAGAACCTACATAAATATTTCATAAGCATTTTATGTCAAGTGTAATAACATTTTTCATCACTGTAGTAAACTTTTTGAGCCAGGGTGCTAATCCAAAGAATGCATCAGAATAGGCTGGATAGAGCCGAGTGAAACCTATTCATTAATGTGAATGGAGTGAAATCAATTGGCAAGAGATGGCTTAACAAAAGTGTCCATGTTTGTTACTTTTGTATGTCATAAATCTAAAAACTTACAATTGAAATTCCATTTAAAATTGTATGTGGTTAATGGTCCTGCTGAACATCAAGGCAGGCTGAGCAATGAGACTGTGCAATGTCTAATCGTGTCCTAAGTGCAAGTTTTAAATGGTCTCTACTGCCTTTGAGACTTCAAGTGAAGCACATTTTTAATGTCAATCTTCAGTAGCTATCTCAGGGCACAGGTAAGCCATGAGGTTGCCTGAAACAGAAAACTGAGAGGTGGAAAAATGGCACTGGCTCCTTCAGCATGCTGAGGTGTGCACTGGCTGGAGGCTGCTGTTCAGCCTGGAGATGGCTTTTCCCAGCCCCCAAAAGAGCACTGTTGCTTTGCCTAGATATAGTACCATAGGTGCTTAATACTTAGTTCAGCTGGCATGCATCATCCACAAATTTATATATTTTTTTGTTCACTACCTATACTTAATATGAGGTTTTTAGTTTCTAAGAATAATTGGTTGCTTTGAGTTTTATTAAAACAATGCATAAAATCCACTCCAAGATAATTCCTGTTGCTGGGGTTGTACTGTGGTGCAGTAGTTCACTGTGCACAAGTGGTCAGATTGATCATGGAATATTAATTGTTTGTGGACTGCAGGCTTTTGGTACTCTGGCTTCAAGTTGACAAGAATGATAGCTTTCATTTGCATGCAAAGTCTCCAGCTGTCCCTTCAGGATGGATGGTGGCATCTGGCTTAATCTGTCACCATTTCTTTACTTTTTTTAAGACAGAAAGATAAAAGAATTTTAAAAAGCCAAAAGATAAAATGTCATGAAATGTTCTTTGCAGATGTCCTTGAAATAGAGGGTAATTTCAAGCATCTTATTTCTGCTCAGAGTCCAAGAGAAACATTTGGAGTGCAGATGAAATGCTGTGTCCTTTGTGTTAAGTGCACTTGATTCAATTAATAAAGCACACTCCATTTGACTTTTTAATGAATTATATTGTAGGGAAATGTAATTCAGTAACAATTTATTACACATTTTTCTCTATTTCAGAGGAAACTCATGCTCCATAAAAGAAAGCTGCATGATCCACATCAGGAAGGGAGTAAAATGATCACGCATAATCTAATCCAACCTGTGAGATTTAAAAATTCAGTGAAAAGAAAGGTGCATTGGCAGCTGTAGGAGTCAGGAAGCTTAATGGCATCAGTACAGGGAGAGCCCTGCTGACATGGAATTCTTCTGCTTTGCAGCACCCACCTTGCAGTAATGCTAGTGACAATGCTGCTAGTAATGTGTGCCATCACTGGCACTGAATGTTTCTCATCAGGAAATGCATAATATTCATCTGCCACTGATACTTACCATGGATATTGCAGTAATGTTAAATGTACAGCCCTGTTGTAATTACTTTGTGATGGGCACTTGGTGGGATTTTGCCATCTGTGCTTCAGTAATGTGCAATCTATGCTATTGTTAATATTTCACTTCACCAAAGTACTCCTAAATTATATTCTGTTGGATGAGTTCCACCAGAATCTCACCATTTCACTTTCTACAGCCCTACATGAATTGATTGCCTTATAACAAGGGGGAAGAAGGTCCTACACAAATCTGAAAGTTAGAAGATCCCAAAGCCAAATCTAGTTAATTTCTACTTTTCTTAACATTTCCATGAATTCAAGAGACTTCATCCAGTACCTGATGCTCCTACTCTCCAAAGCAGTTTGGCTGTCTCCATGATGCAGTCATTTTAGGTGAGAAGACTGACAGCAAGACATCTTGTTCAGAGATGAGTTTGCACCTGGAATTGTCAGCTGCTGTTACTAGTTTTAAACAGTTACCATGGGCTGCAAGGTCATGCCACAGCAGAAGCTGTTGGAGCAGCTGGCAAGGACAGGACAGACACAGCTAGTGGTTTTGACTGCTCTCAAAGTCAAGGGAGCTACAGCCATGGCCAGCTTCTTCTTGGTGCAGTAGTATGGCCTGTCAAACATGGGTCTGTTCCAAGTCATTGAGGACTTAATGGGTTAGAATCAAAACCACCAGTAATGATCCAAGAGCATATGAGTGCCTCAAAATGAATTTGCCTCATGAGCTGCATTTCAGCATGGACACAGCATCTCCCTTAAAACTGTGATTGTGTTGTCCTTCTTTCTATGTCATAAAAAGAATTCATGTGATGAATTCAAATGATTTACTGCTAATATAAAAATGCTAAACTCCTTCTTGCAGAAAATTGTCCCACAGAGGCAGACCAAACAGTGCATTAAAGTACTCTTGATCCTAGGTAGAGTTTTCCAAAAGTGATATTCATGGTGATGGTGGCAGAGGGGGAGGGATCCAGTTGTTCTATCATTTCACCCCATTGTCCCAAAAGCTGCATTTGCTGCTTGAATAGTAATAAACAGAGAAAACCTCTTTGTCCCTGGTTAATGACTCCTGGCTTCCACACGAGTTCTGAGTTTATTGAGAATAAGTGTTCTGTGTTTATTTTCAAAGGCAGTGACATTTATCCTTTGGCAACATTTTGTTGCAATGGCTTTATTCTGTTACAGCAAATTACAGGTGGAGGTGCAATCATTTTGTCAGCTTGATACTGTGGTGAAGGAAAGGCAGCACAATAGCTGAATGCTGAAAAAGTGTGTTTTGACTGACTGGTAGAACACACTACAATACAGCTAATCAAGGAACAGTGTCCCCATATAAACACAACCTCACAAAGTTGTGTTTTTATGAATGAGTTGCTTTATGTGATTTTCCACTGATTTTCACCTGGTGTGGTAATGTAGTGCTGTGCCAAAAACCTGAAAAGCATTTGTTCTAATCTGATAGGGGGACTTGCTGTTGAATGTGTGTTGTTAGAGGCTCAGTCCACAGAGGATACTTATTACAAGTCCAGGTGGCAACTCTTGGTTCTGTAGACAAGCTTTTAACTCTGCAAGTGCACAGTTCAGTCCCTGGCAGCCAAGACTATAGCTGTCACATTTACATTTACATCTGCACAGTTGGCTCACACGTTTGCTTAGGTGTAAGAAGCAACATAAAAGAAAAGCAGTAGTAGGTCAGGCCCAAAGCATTTTACTGTCAGCCTTTGAGAAATCTATTGGCATGAGCTGGGATTTCAGATGAGCCAAAGGGAGTTAGGTACATATTTTTTAAAAGGTATAATGCTAAGCAACATGTGCCCTCTGGTTAATGTATTGATTTAGCATTTTGCTCACAGTTAGTTCCATCTTCTATGGTGTGAAAGTTGCAATGTCACTGCCAAGATTTTTAGATGCCAAAGTAGATCTAAGCCATGCCTGGAAGCATGTGTATTTGAACTAGGAGTGAACAAAACTTTAACTTGGGGTATGAGCTAATTTCAGATTAAGGATTTGGCAGGCTGTTATTTGCACCAGAGGCTGCTATTCAAACAGATCAGTTCTGCTGTCAAAAGGTTAGCCAGATTCTTGATTGCATGATACTAGAGGCTCTGTGTTAATGAATAGTGGGAAAATGCCAGATCCTTTGATTGAAGGAAGTAGGTTGGCATGTAATTGTCTCATAAAAGATTTGAAACTGTTTCCTTAGATTTCCTCATTTTGCTTCATATTTGGATAATTGTTCCTTTCATAATTTCAAATTACATAAACAAATGTATAGGAGGAACATCAAAAGCAAAATTATAGAACAGTACATGTACTTTGGGTAATTGTCACAAGAAAAGGAAAAGTTATTATCCACCCTGAGGAAGAAGACACTTCCCCAGCATTTGACCCATTCTTAGCCATATTATGAATTAACATCTTTAGACTTCTACCTTCATGTCCCTGAGAAGAGTTTTCTAGTCTGGAAAACCCTTCAGCTGTGCTGAATCACAAGAAAGAGGGCCTTCAAATCATAAGCAGCTGGATTTCAGTGCATGACCCTGGTGTTGACTGGCTTCACACTGGTAGCAATTCAGGTCTTTGGAGCACAGGTGATGCCTGTTGGCTTAGAACATGCCTTCACATGGCACACCAGGCAGGTGAGCTGCATTGAATTAAGAAGTGGTGCTTAGGCAGGCGAGCCTCTCAAAAGTTGCACTTAGAGACTTTGTTCATTGTAGCAAGAGCTTGGGCTGTCTGTCTCTTAGTGTGGTTGCCATAAAAGAAGTCTGACTGGAGTGAGGAGAATACTGTGAGGGTGCTGCAGAGGCAAGGTAGGAAATTGTACAGGGAGGTAGAGCTGTTTCACATAATAAACTGTGGAGGAACTGGTGCTTACTGAGTTGCCTGATAGTTTTTCTAGCTGATTATCATTGTCTCTAAGTAATGATATCCTAAGGCTCTTTGTTTTTAATGGCTTTGTGCTTTTTCAAGAGAACTTTGTCAGATACATATTTGAATAAGGAATTAAAGATTTTTGAAATAGTAAGGCTGTGGTCGGAAAAAATTAGTCTCTAGACTATTAGTGCTGCATTGGCACTTAGAAGCAGGTGCTGCTCCTTCAAGGCTCTTTTCTTCTTCAGTTGATTCTGTGGGAAGCTAGACACTGCTCTGTGCAGCAAATCATGCTC
Source organism: Hemiprocne comata (assembly GCA_020745705.1). Taxonomy (NCBI): domain Eukaryota; kingdom Metazoa; phylum Chordata; class Aves; order Apodiformes; family Apodidae; genus Hemiprocne; species Hemiprocne comata. Next base: position 8,821,948 of record CM036597.1, on the reverse strand, counting down.
TCCCTTGTCTGCTGAAGATTGCGGTGTAACTAATTGGAGAGCCCAGGTCTTTTTCTGTGGTACTTTTTCTGGGACAGCATATTCCTTGTACCTATGAAAAAGAGAGAATACAAGTATAACATGTTCTGGGAAATAAAATGGATGAGCAGTTGCAGAGAATCAGATCAGTGTATTGATTTGTACAACACTGTGCCTTTAAATGTTTTAACAAAAAACACCAAGAGAAGTGTTGTTGGAATCACAGCACCTTGATTATTGTTTTAAAGTTTAGGTATTACTTCCTAGTGGGGTGAATATAAGCAGAGGAAAAAACAGCACTTTCAGCAGTTTCCCAGCAGTCTGACTGCTAAGCAGTCTCTGGCCATGTCCACCAGGCTCTTCTGGGAAGCATAATGCATTGCCAGGTGCCTCTTGGTAAAGAAGTGTTTTGCCAGCTTGCTATCCAGCACCTGGCACTTCAAGCAATGCCTCGGGTAGTGTGCCTGGTGTTACCCTGGGGCAAAGCACAGAAGCCCTGTGCGAGCACTCCTCTCCATCTTAGTTCAGTACTGTACTGTACCAGCTGATTCCTGCATAAGCAAATGCAGTCAAAGCTGTCCCAGCTGGTTAGTGGGATGAAATCCTAGATTGGCAAGTAAAGGCAAAGAACATCCTTAGTGTGCTGTGTTGTCAGAGCTAGTACCTTGCAAAGGTGGGGGTCCATCTGTGTGGCCACAGGAATTGTTGCTGTGGGGAACTAGTGTTATCCTTGTTCTAGTGGCTTCACCATGTAAGTGTTGCTGCCTGGAGCAGCTCAGGGGCATGGCATGTTCCAAGGCGTCTGTAAAAAAGGAAGTAGCCTTCTCTATCCTAGCTCTTCCTGTGGCAGTATATTCATCTTTCATTTATATTCCTGTGCAGTATGTTAATTTTTCTTTGCAGAGTACTGCTGTACCTTTAGTAATAGGAAGACTGTTCGTAGTGCATTTAGTTGTTTTAATTTGAAGGGGTTTTATGAGAAGTGAATTATGAGTTAGACGAGAATGTATAATACTGTTAGCTTTAATAAAGACATGTTGAACAGTAGTAACAGCATTAACTCTTTGTTCTGCTTCCTTGTCTAGCAAGGCTGGAAATCAGAGTGCTGCACATCTATAAAACTGTTCCAATAATTAAAGAAATTTCATTTAGAGGAATTGGCATTTCAATAAAGGTTGTTTATGGACTTATGTCAAGTACAGAGATCACGAAAGATTAGAATCCCTTATAGCTGAGAGTATCTTGTATTCCCTTACTGTTTAAGAAAGACCAAAAGTCCATTTCATAAGGTGACTAGGTGATCTAATGTCTGAGCTCTAAATTAAGAATGGCTTTTGTTTTCTGTAAACACATATGACATTGAACAGCCAGCAGTTCATTGACTTCTAGACTCCAAATCCCCTTGGGCCTTTCCAGTTCCTACATAAAATGCTCTGAAGGGCTGCCAGTTCATTATAATGATTAGTCTTCAAGAACAATATGGCAAAATATAACCATTTAAAATGTGACAGGCAGAAGCAATTTAGAAAACATCCAAAGAATGCACGTAAAGCAGGAAACGGGGAAGCCCAGGTCAGATTGTGTTGCAAGGGGTACAGGTGAGAATGAAATGTGAAAAGAACATTAAACAAGGAAAACCCGAGCATGCTGGCACAGCATGGATGCAGCTACCCCAGTAAGTATTCTCCACATCCTGCAATGTTAATGGGGTACAATTTAGTACCAGAGATGAAAGTAATACTATAAGAAAAACCTAAAGATAGCAACAAAAGCTTGAAAAACTAAGAAAAAAAGAGCTCAGGAAAGAGTTAATAATATACCAGAAAACGAAACTCTGTTGAAGCACTTTACAAAGTACAAGGCACCACACCCAACGGGGATGCAAGGTTTTGGGGGGGTTGGGCTTCTCCCTCCTTGCCCCATCAAATTTCCACCCAAATCAAAATTTACTTAGTATATCAAGTTGTTTAGAATTGCATTCTCAAGCTCATCTTTCTTCATTTCAGCCTTTGCTTATGAGGTCTTGTTGAGCTTTAAACACATCATAATGTCTCCTGAAGGAGTCTTTTAAGGATTTGTGAGAATGTTGCTTGTTCTGACCCAGTCTAGACCAAGAGCTTGATTCTGTTAGTACTGGGGCTAAATCCCAAAACCCCTTTGCAGCCACTGTGACCTTTCCACTCCCTCCAGTACATTTTGCAGCAGGCCTGTGTGGAAGCTGCAGCAAACAGCTGTATGTCTCTGGCTGTAGCCATTCTCTTCTCTCTTTGCTGAGCATCCGGGGTGCTCCTGTATTTAGGTACAGGACAATGTGTTGCCTTCTGAAGAAATCTAAATTGGGCACTTCCTAGGCCAAAATGCATTTTCTGAAGATTTTTGTCTCATTCTTTTAAGAAGTTACTGACCTCAGTTGCACAGAGACAATTAAGAACATTGTTAAATTTTTAGTTCCTTTGTAGTACTCCCATATCCTCTCCTTCCAGCAGGTGTTCTGAGGAATTCTGCCTAGACAGTATAAAAACCAATAAAGAAACCAAAACCAAAGCTGCAGAAAAGCAATATTGCCAGGTTGTGACTCGAGTGATGAGGTTCCCCTTTAGCAGATGCCAGGGCTAGACAACACCACCTCTCATTTTCTGTGATGAATTGAGAGAAAATTACAAGGAATACCTGTGGTGGTTCTTCAAGCTGGAAGGGGTTCAGCTAATGTAATTCTAGTCTTGTGGCTCTTGCTTCTTGCTAACTTGCAGAGCTCCTATATATGTTGAACAGAAGAATGTCAGTACTGAAAATGTGCTCTGACTCTCATGTTGCCTCTTACCAGGTGTTCTAGCTATCAGTGTATTGAAACTTCCTGGAGAATGTAATTTTTTCCTGGAGTGTTGGAAATGAGCTTTGCTCGAAGCCAGTGTGACCTTCAAGTGAGAAACTTAGTGTTTGGATCAGGGTGGGATTTGTGGAGAAGCTGATGAAATAGTTTTCCTTCTGCCCTTGGATGCAATGGGATTTTATGAGAAAGATCATCTCAAAAGCTTTTAGCGATTTAAAAGCATACATTGCTTAAAAAATCATCAGTGGAATGTGTTCCAAAGTCCCTTGGGTTTGGTGCCTAAAACTCCTACTTAGAAGTTTTCAGATTTGGTTTGGATTTAAAGTCCTTAAAAAGCAAGTAGTTAGTCCATACTTATACACATAGGTTGGCAGTCCTTTCGTCTAATTCTCTAACGACATTAAAATGACTTAGGTGCATTAGCACAGCAGATTAATTATTTGTTTCTGGCAGAAATTTTCTGCTCACAGGCTAATCCCCAAATAATGTGATTGTACAGGTAGCCTTGATGTTCCTTCTGGGTCAATCTTGAGACTTTGCAGTGGATGAGCATTTTTGAACTGCTGAATTCTCATGAACAGAATTTCCTATTTATCTTTCATTCTGAGTCCTGGTTGTGGTTTTAGCTGTAATAACATGCTGTTTAAATCACTTTGGAGATTCCTGTGTTGTCCTTGAGGGTAAACTGTACAAGGAGTTCTCTTTACAAACACACATGATTTTGATCTGAAAAGGTGGCTGCTGACTTGTTACTGAAATGCCTATTTTGTGATAAGCAAAGCATGGCTGTGGCATCACTGGAAGGAACCCCATTTTCATTAAATGGAACTGGGGAAGTGGATTGCACCGACTTCTTAAGGAGTTTAAAAAATAATGTCAACTTTAAAGCAAAATCAAACAGGTATTTCTTTAATACAATTTGTCATTTTCTGTAGGTATGGATGTAAACATGTTTTGTAGGTTGATGTTTTGGGTTTTTTTGTATCAGAAGAATTCAGGTACCTCCAATTTCACACAGCTGTCACCTGATAGCTGTTCAGTAGAGCCATGTTAGTGAAATGTGTGACTGCTGCACCTCTGCTTCAGCCACTCAGGCATCTTGTTTTAAAGCCCTAGGAAGGTGTGTTGAACCATTGACTCATGCTGAAGCAGACTGGAGGAAGACTGTCCTCCCTGGACACCAGTGGCTCAGGCAGAGCTGGGAGCATAGGCCAGGAGCTTGCACAGCTCAGGCTCTCTCCACTTGGCTTGGGGAAACTTGCTGCCCCAGCCACAGGCAACTTTCAGCTTGAGCTACCAAACCTCTGGATAGGTTTGTTTCCTATCAAATCAGTAAGTGCTGAGTCTTCTGAGGAGATGGAGGCAGTTTTATCTTAGTCTTTTATTGAAAAACGCAAATTAGTTTTACAAATTCAGATCAAATAATTTCAGATTATTTATTGTAACTGGAAAAATTTTGAAGTAATTTCAAAATCTTAAATTTCAGTTGGTGCAAGATGCTGTATTTGATTAAAGACAGTTCTCCCTATCTCCAGGAATACTCAGATATTTATTTCAAGCTAGCCCAAATTTACAAAACCTATTTGCACAACCTGGCACTAAGTTCTCAAGTTTTGTCATGGAGCCCGTGTCCATAGCTGTGCTTTTCAGTAGTAGTGTTATCTGTGCCTGTCTGTCCAAGTGGCTGGAGCAGTCACTTGCTAGGACCAGGCTGGGGTGTTGTTTCCTGCTCTCAGATGGTGATAATTCCATATAGTAGAAGGCAGGATACTACTCAGGCTTTGAGAAGACAGTCCAGGTGCCCCACCTGGCTTGGGTGGGAGTGTAAGCGAGCTGTGAAACTGCTGGGGTTCAGCAGACAAAATTCTGGGCAAGTTTTCTTTGAGCATCTAAGTACTGTTTTGAGCAACTATAAAGACATGTTGGGACTGGTCATGCTGAAAGAGATTTTGTTGGCATTTCAAATTAATTAAGTACCTTAACGTTGCAGGAGGGGGTTTTGCTGCTTCATATTTAAAATGTTATTTTTGAAATAGCTTATTTCTGTGGCATCAGTGGGCCACCACAGCTACTAGAAAAGTGATCACATATTGACAGTGTAAAAGCCATATTATGTAATAAGTGTTTATGTGCCATCAAGTGTGCAAACATTTGATTGTGTACATGATAGAGCTTTTCTTTTACAGTCATTGGTCTCGATTTTTCCATTACATTCTCTCATTTTCTTTTCTAGCTTTACTCACAGACAAACCTCCAAAGCCATTGTTCCCCATGGAGAACCAGCCAACTGTTATAGATGTCCAGCTGGGTAAGTCCCCTTCTGGGAATAATAGATCCTAAACTTCCACTCTGATAGCAGATGGGAAAAATTGAAAGTGGTGAGAAAGGTTTAGTGGTACTGTTACTACAAGCAAATCAATTTGCAGCTTCTCATTTGTAACTGTAGAATTTACTACCATGGCAATTTAAGGGAATGAACTTGTGTAATGTCAGGGGATGGCAGTACTAATTGGTTACATTAGGTATAAAATATAAAGCACTGCTGCTCTTCTTAATACATGATTGATAGACTAATATATGTCTACATGGGTGCTGTATTGATCAGTTGATGTTCACCCCCCTATCTAAGACAAATATTCTCAGAAATGCTGATTTCTTTAAAAGTTGATGTAAAACTGCATTTCAGGTTGTTCTGAGTGCTTACCAGAAAGGGCTTTTGACTGAAATGTTGTATGCTTTTCTCACTCCTCTTACATGTTGTTCTGTGAATGCATATTTCTGAATCTCAGCTGGCAGCCTGTGTTTATTCTCATGTTGAGAAATTATAATGCTGGAGAGTTCTGCTAACTTTGGAGAACTGTGGGGCATCTTGGTGCTGAGAGAATGGATCAGCTTTGAAATTCCAGAGTTTTTATTTCAGTGACTTGAAAATAGATTTCTAATTTTGAGAGGCAGAATTGGAGTGGTTGTTGAGAACTGTGGAGCCGTGAGCTTAAATTACAAGAGATGTGTTGCAGATATGGATTATTCACTCCATGCTGAAGCTGTCTCATTTTCCTTTTTCTTGAGCCTTGACTCTCTTCTTCCTTTTATACCAAAGTTAGCTAAGATTCAGTGGTGGAATGGTGTTTAAAGGCAGGGTCAGAATGAAACATTTTAAGTGGGCTGATATAATTGCTGTAAGGCTGTTTGTTTTTGTGAAACCTACAGGAGCCTTCTTGAGTTGAGAACAAAGGCACATCCTTGTTCTGAAACAAGGTGTCTTAACAGTTTGAGTGAATTGCTTAAGATGCTATGAAGTCTTTAAAAACTGGGCTTGAATTCTTGAATGTGATTGTTGGATCATTGTGAGAATATTAATAATTAATGACCTTAGCTAATCTTAAGGATAAGCTTTCTCTCAAATTCCTGAAATTACTTGAGAATCTGTAAGGGCTTGCACATGAAAGACAGCCCTGGATATGAGAAGCAGCCAGTGCCAGATGAATTCTGCAGACATTCACATCTGTGCATGTTCAGGTTTCCCTCCACTGGACTCATGTATCTGTAGCTGAGCAGAAATTTGCCCTAAAAGGGGGAAGTGAAAAATAGGTTTGAAGTCATAGTCAAAAGCCCAGCAGAATTAACAGCAAAACACAGTAATCAAAGTATGAATCAGCCCAAAAGGCTGAATTAAGTCTCCTGGTCCAGCTTCTTAAAAGTCAACTTTCTAATGATTTCCTTTAGGAGCAAACTGTCCCTGCATACATCTGTGTACTAAAGGCACTTGAGGAGTGCATATCTTTGTTTCCTGCAATTTTATTCCATCTTCATTTTCTCTTCCAAGTTCCCCTGTTCCATCAGGACAATGTTGTTTTTGCACTAAATTCCTTCTTTTTTCTGCATGAAAACATTTTGTTCTGACTTATTAAAAAGAGGTTTGATTAAAAAAAAAAAAAAAAGAAAACAAATCCCGTCCTCCCCTTGGAGAGATGGCTCAGTAATAGGATTTCAGAATATTTCTAGAGAGAAATATAAATCTTGCATCTGTATATGCTGGGATGTAATCCATTGGTTGTCCCCTAAGATCAGGGTATTTACATATGGTGCTTTTTTTCTGATATATTAATGGGTTTGCTTATTACCACTAAACCAGATTCATATTATGTGTAAATATTAATGCTTATGGAAGAACTTGAACTTATTTCTTTAACGTACAATGAAGTTCATTGATTTCCCTAATGGCAAATAGAGCTAGAAAATTCTCAGAGCACACCTTCATCTTGTGGAGGCCACCTGCAACTTAGGGCTGAGAGGCTGTGTTGACCCCTGCAGGATGCTGCAGACCCTCACTGTGTGCTAGAGTTTTGCAGGAAAGCGAATATGTGATTGCAGCAGAGAAACAGAGGAGAAACTTCTATGTAAGGTCATCTACTGGAATACTTTTTTGAAATCTTGTTAAGCTCTGAGGAGTTTTGAACAAGTGACATTCTTCAGTATTTTATTAGAAATCAAAGCGAAGTTTCTATGACTTACAGAGCCTTTAGCCCATGGAGTCAAATCACCCAATAAGCCTTCTGTTTCAGTGGTTGTGGAAGTATGAACATGCCACTAAACCACAAAAGAAATGGGAGTTTAATCCATCTACTTGTTCTGCAGAGATTATTTTAGATTTCTCTTGGAAAACTAATCTTTAAAGCAATAGCTGTCTTTGCTCTGTAAGCAGAGATTATTTACTGTCTTTATCCTTAGTAATTATCACAATGCAATGTGAAATCTTCGTAGAACTCTAGGCAGTGGCCTAGCTATTTAGCAGCTTATTTGACCTGATTGCAGACTTCAGCATTCACCTTTTGGCTTTCAGCCTTTGTAAGAAGATTCAAATGAAAATAGGTATGCACAATTCTTATTGACAGTGGATAAAAGTGTTTCTTCAGGCTTCAAACGTGGCCGAGAGTCTGCTTTGTTCTTCTTAAGGAGCATGAATGTACTTTTTGCTTTTTCTGTTTTCCTTTGGAATGTGACAGAGATCAAAACCAACTCTGTCAAGGTGAGAGAGAAGCAAAAACTAGAATTTGCTTCTTTCTTGTTTTCTGTATTTGCTTGTGCTGGAGAAACAGAGCCAGAGAAGAGAGTTGACAGGAAGACAAAAGAGTATCCCAGAGGACAGGAGAAATAGTCCAAAACAATTTCACTGTCTCAGATGTTTTACCAGGTCGGTTAATCACTTCATCTTTGGACCAATGTAGAAAATAATTACAGATTTTTTTTTGTATTGTTAATTTGCTGCTTACTTTTCATAAAAACAGAACTAAAAAAAACCACAAATTTTGTTGGGTTTTTTTTGGTAGTGCTTTGCATTGGGATCAGCAAAGTAAAAGTTCCTGATTGCATAGTAGGCCACATATTTAATCTTATTATATCTTGGTTTTAACAAATAATTTTTATTTGTAGTATGTAGTATTTGCTTTTGCAAACATATGACGTTCACCTGATAATATTATGCTCTTCCTGAAAAAACATAACTCTGATTTGTCTTCATGACATTGAAATAAAATTTGATAGTATGGGCCAAAATACATAGAGGTCTTCTGCCCAGGAGGCGGTGTGGCTTTAGCAGAAAGCCCTTGATTGCATGAGAAGAGTTTTGTTCCATAACTCTGTTCTCCTACAAAATCTGTTTGTAAAATGTGTCTGTCTCCCATGTAAAGCTCTGTGTGAATTTATTAAAGTTTATGCCAGTGTGATTCAAAGTTTTTAGAGAAGGAACTTGCTGTTGTTTTGATTTGCCATATAAATCTAAGCGTGTATATGGATTGTTCATACCAAATCCCTGAGGTCAGAGAACTCCTTATGTGATTTGGAAAAGTAAAGATCAAAACCCCAGTCAGAAGTCTTGAGGCTGTGGTGCAGTAAGTTTTAGAGATCTTTTCTTCATATTTGAACACACAGGTATTTGATAAATATCTTAGTTGAATAGGGTGGTGATCTTGGACAAAAATCAATACAGGAATTTTGAACTGTAAAGTAATTCAAATGGAGCAAGTGATATGAAAGCAACTTGGGAAGGAATTTTTATTGGTGTGTTTGTAGTGTGAAGAGTATTGATACTCTTCTATGGTCAGGCCTTTGAGTGCTTTACACATCTTTTGATTTGCACTTTGAAATGATCACATATGACAGCTACTCAAGAATGCAGCAGGTCTATATGAAAACCAGGTATTTTAGATGTTGGTAGCTATGTGCCACCCTTCTGCCTTTTCCTCAGCTTCCTCCAAGGGCTTAGCAGGAGCTCTCAAGTGGAGATCTCTTTCTGTGAGCTGGGCCAAATCCAGAGCTTTGCACCTCTCCAAGGGCAGCAGCTCTATCTCCCTGTGCTGCTCCTGCTCCCTCTGTTCATCTGGGGTAGCACAGAAGAGACAGACCTTGAGGAATCAGAGGTCACCTGACCCACATGGGTCCTGAGTGGGCAAAGAGGCTGAACTGGGAGAAAGATGAAGCCGAGACCAGGAAGTGATGTCTGAGGAGGATAAATTAAAGCGTAGAGGGTACGGAGGAGATAGGGTTGCAGATATTTTTATTCCTCCACCCCCCACCAGCTTCTTTTTCTGTAGGGATTTGGAGTTCTTGTCACTCTGTGAAATGTGGTGGCTGCCCCAAATACACAAATGCAGGGAGTTCTCAGAGCCTGGCAGGAGTGAGATGTGGGCATGCAGGTGTGCTGGGCTTTTGCAGCTGATGCCCGAGTTACCACAGGACATGTTCAGACTGATTCTTTTGAATGTCTTGTGTAGAGTCTATTGGCCATGAAATTGGACATCCCTTCACTTAGGGTGAAAAGAAGGGAGACAGAAGAAAGGTAACATCTTTTCTCCCCCATTTTCTTCACCCATCCTGTGAGAATGCCTGATATTTTTTACATAGATCCCTCTCCCTTCCTGTCTTCCAAAATTAAAAAGCTCTAATTAAGATAATTAACTAATATTTTATCGTTGATTTCACCTAACAGATCAATCAGTACAAAATCATAAGCAAAGGAAACCAGAGTCTTATAAAGAACAGCCTTGATAGGTAATGGTATTACCTATATGTACACTGTATTTCTTCTGGCAATACCATTTTTTAGTGTTGAATCCAACTTTTTAAAGATACAAGCTTTTTCCTGTCAGAATAGTCTGTAAATATTACCCCTGTAATATAGTCTGTAAATATTCTTAATATTAATAGAAATTTAAGTGGAGTAGTGGCTTAAGGTGCCCCATCCAAGTGGTTAAATTGTGCACTGAATGCCCTACAGAGAGGAGACTAAGTTGTTCACAGATACTCAGTTGCTCTTTACTTGGACAAGGCCTGAGCGTGGGGTGGGTGACGGTCTTGCCCCAGATCACATCCTACTGCCTTATTCTGTCTGGGTGGAATAGGGATCTAAGTCTGTGTGCACTGAATGGAAAGCAGAGGGGAGGTGGGACTGAAGGCAGAGAGAGCATGCGGTTAGTGTCCCCTCTACTCCAAGACCAGCAAAAATTTGAACCCCTCCAGTTCTCCCCATGCTGCACCTTCAACTCGCAGCCATATCCCCCATGCAGTTTTGCTGTCTGGAGAAGCAAGCTGGTACCCTCACTGTTGTCTCCTCCACACCTTCTTCCAGTTGTCCAGAGCTCTCCACTGTACCCATCTCTTCCCACAGATGAGCTAGGAGATCCCCTGTCTTCCCACAGGAGACTACACTATTCCCCTCTCTTCAAGAGGTTACAGGCTTGCTGTGTCATCATTTTCCTCCCAGCAGTGCAGGCACTAATACCCCAAGCTTCATGATCCTGCACAGACATACATGAAGGAGCAATTTTCACTGGGAACTGAAGAGGTACTGGGTGTATATTCTTTAGGACCCACCTTCCTCTGCAGTGCAAGGAATACATCTCCACAGCTATTTCAGCCATATGTGCCTGTATGAAAGGAGGCAGGATTTGCATCTATTGCAATCATTTTGTACTAATCTGCAGGGAATAGTAGAGACAAATTGTCTGACATTTAGGTTTAGAAGTAGTTCCCTAAATACCCTAAGTGTATTACTGCTAATGCTTTGATGCTAATTTAGTACGTTGTTAATATCCCTGCTCCTCTCAGGGATAATGGTGAAATGCTGTACTTCAGACACTTGAGGCTGGGATCTCTTGTTCAGCTGGTGTCAATCCACAGTTCTTTTGCCTTTTGTGTGGTTAATCCAGATTTACATCTCTGAGGCAGAGAATATTTTATCTGCAGACTGCTTCTTGTTGTTGTTTTAATGGACTTGGAAAGATAAGGCCAAATTCTGGCTACTGATCCATGTTTTTTTACAACCATTGGCATCCATGGAATGGGCACAGATATGTCAGAAAGGAAGACTTGATGCATTCCAAATTTTTATTTTGTACTTCTATAAACTACTTATTGCTTATGTTGATTTCAGTCAGTATGAGATGAATCATATATATGCTGAGGACAAAATGACACTGCCTTTATTAAAAAAAAAATAACAGTTGTCAGATACCCTTGCAGTTAGGTTTGAAACAGCAATACTTTAGATATATCTATTGTGTTCTCTTTATTGCAAGAAAGTAGTAAAGAGGAAACTCCAGTATGTCATGGCTTACAGTAGTTCATCAGCCTTAATTTGAGGCCACGAGCTAACTTTTGATGCTTGAGGAATGCCTCAAATCCTCTTGCACCAGTAAAAAATTATCCGAAAGTGGTGATTGTTGTGTGGAAGTGTCCAGAGCATTCATTTTTAGCACCTTGCTAGGACTAAGCTGTCAGTAACAAATACAACCAGCACTTCAACCACTACGGATGCACAGCTATGCTGGACTTGGCTAAAGGATCTCGTTTGGTTTCTAAATTTACTGCATTTGACTTGCGTCTGAGAAATGGGCACAAGTTTGTTTTTGCAAAAATGAAGTTCAGCCCATAGGACAGAAATAAGAAAAGATGGTGTTAGTAGAGAGCGGGGGATTAGGGCTGTTGATAAGAGCTGTGGGGTTTTTTTTGTTCTGCTAGAGTTTTCTTGACCAGGATTCTATCTCCTTTCTTAAAGTAAGAACAGTACTTCTCTAGCTTCCAGGAATGTTATGACAATAATATCACCTTGTATTGCGGGAGTGCTCTGAGAAGGGTGAGAAGGAATACAGACAGGGAAGGGTTTGACCTAGAATTTTCCTCAGGGACCTTGCCTTTTGTGTTCTGAGCCTGAGTGCAAACACAGACATTTGACTGCACAGTCCGCAGACACATGCTATTGTGCATTGAAAGTCAGGCAATATTAATTTTCCAGAAAAGAGAACCACGGGGCAAAGCTTGCACCATATTCTGTGCTAGTTAGAAGTGCTGTCACTGAAAGGAATTCATGTTCTGCCATTTTACGTTCTTTCTGCAGTGTTTGTTGTGTGAATGAGTTATTAGGCTGTGAATGCCTCATATATTCTGTAAATTACAGAGTAGAAACATTCGGCACTACAATTTTGACCTTTTCAGCATTCTGTGATTTGCTGGGCATGGCATCCACATCTCATGTTTACGGCCTCACTAAAATGTAGGGATGGAGCCGAATGGGCAAATGGTCAAAATGTACTGGGCTGAGAAAGGTCAGGGTCATGTATCACAGTGCCACTGCTCAGTGGGCAGTGAAGATTAGAATCTAGACTAACCGTTCTCATGATTTTTCTTCCTTCACTGAAAAATAATAGAAAATGGTACTTTGTAATCTGTCCGAAAGGCGACAGTGCAGAAAATGAAGAGTGATGGTATAATGTTTTTTCTAAAAATTTCAATATCGTAATGTCATGACCCTAAAGGCCATGAAAATCAAAGCTGTCATAGTCCTTCAAAAGAAATTAGATGGAATTCTGCTCACCAAATCTTTGCTTCATTTAATCCATGTTTGATAAATGTTTTTCTTAACTTCATCCTTGATACCCTTGTGTTTTTCTCTATCCCGCAAAAACAAATAGCTTGTATTAGGTAATTGAACTTTGACCATTGAAAAGTAGGCTGATTTACTGTACTCATGTTAGATATTTCAGTCCAATGAAGGCCAAATGAAAGAGAGCCAAAGCAAGATTTCTCTTGGAGTGAAGAGATGCCTTTATTACCTACTGGAGACACAGTAAATGACTTCTCAGTACCCATAATCAGCTGAAAAATAAGACCATACAAAGCAGTAATCTGTGGAAAGGCAGCTGAGAGACACTGTTTTCTACCACACATTTTTAGTTTAACAAACCAGCCTCACAGTAAATGATTACTGTAAATTTCTAGTACCGAATATGTTTTTGTTATCTGCTCATAGTATATGGGAATAACATGCTTGGCCCTGGTCCCATGAACAAATGAATAATTAGTCATGAAAACATCCACTGAGATTTCTTTGGTGCAGTCAGATGTGTAGTTACTGCTTCTCAAAGGAGCCCGGGATTAAACACTTAATTCTTTGAGCAATGCTTTGTCTTGCTCAAATACAAATGTCAGTGATGGTCTTGCACTCTGCATTGATTAGAAGGCATGAGTAGATTTCCTTTTATATCAGTGACTAAACTGTAACTGAACTGCATATGCCACTGCTATCACTTCAGTGCTGAAGATTGCAAATGGTGCTACATGTTTTAGTGGTCAAGTGTTGCATAATCCTTTGGAAACTCAGAGTGTTTTCCACATTTCCCTGATCAAGCTCAGTGTTTTTAGTTGAGAATTTAAATACTTAAGATGCAGAAATTTATTTTAAAAAAACCAAACCAAAGTGGGTGTGTTATGAGTGCTTTTTCACTGCTAATGAGCTGAGTAAATCATAGCAAATAATGTATTATGTGAATTTTCTCTTTTTATGAAAGGAAGGATTGTTAATGTGGATCTTTCCTGAGATACATTCTGTAAATGCTTCTGGACTTGACACACTATTTTGAATAGTTTATTGCTAAGCCCTGAACATGCAGGATTTGAGAAGTTAAGCTGCTTTGATTGGGCAGGCTGATCAAATCAAGCTTTCTGTTTCCTGATTACATTACCGTTAACTCTTTTTAATAATTTCCTGATCTGCATGATGAATTTGAAATCAAATTTCTAGATAATATTCTGCAGCCTATCGTTCAAGTTGTTGATATTAATAAACATTGAAGGCACAAAACTGCTTTGCTGAAACATTGGAGCATTTGCCCCAGTGAAGTGAATACATATGGAGTAACCAGAGGGTTTCATTTGCAGGAGCAGTGGATGTTTGTGGTTTAACTTCATCTGAATTCATCTGCCTTTCATACTTTTCTCACTTTGGAAACTAAGTTGCAGAGGCTGCACCGTATGCAGTAAGAAATCGGCTTTACTAAGGATCATTGACCAAGCGCTTTTATTTAAGATTGTGGTTTAGCTCTTCTAAATATCATCTGGAAAAGCGAGTGGTGTGTAGTTATAAAATTCTTGGTCACGTTGTGGGCACATTCCCTCTGAGAAGGGAGCTGTTGCATTTGAGCAGTTACTCAGAGGCAAGCAAGCATTCCCTCGGTTTCAGGATTTCCAGCCCCAGTGTCTCACAATCCAGCACATCCCTTCACAGCCTGACCTCTCTTTCATGAAATGCCTCTTCAGTCAGAAGGCTCTTAAACTTGTAATTTCAAACACCATTTCAGCAAGCATTTGGGGGTTATGAGCTGTAGTTTTGCCTGTAAAAAAACAAAGAGGAAATCCACAGGCAAATTACAACGTGTAGTGTATAACAGGCAGGCTTGTCTAAGATTATTTTAGAATAGCTTTTTAAGAAGAGCCACCAATGAGTCCTCCCTGGGAATTTTCAAGCATTTTGTTTTCTATACTGATTTTTGTATCAGGTCCTTGGTTCACACCTGTCTTGTACAATGCCAACGGTGGAGTGAGTTGTTTTACCAGTGTTTCTGCAAAACTGACCTTGCAGATTGTTTTTTTTCCTGGGTGATATAAGGCTTATCTATAACTAACTTGTATGTATGGGTGTATATCATTGCCTTGTTTTCTGTTCAACAGTTACTTAACTCACAGCCTCAAACACTGAAATCCCTTTCAGCGTTTCCAGTCATCCTGTTCTAAGATCGCAATAATTAAAATTACAAAAATCTCTTAAATTGAAAGATCTTTGAGGCATTGCTGCAGCGATCAGTATTTTTTTAAATTAAGATACTGTGATCCTACATAACCAGCTCAAAAGTGCATCATATTCAGAAACACCACTTTTAATGTTAGGGAGCTCCATTATCAGAAGTTTGATGTATGTCAACTTTTGGCACAGTGAAGATTAAATGACAAACGGGAGTAGCTGAGGCTCTACATTAAGAACAGAAATGCTAGAACAGCATTGAGATACCCAGGTCCAGTCTAGTTCCTGGTGCTCTGTTCTAAGACAAGCCAAAGGTATGTCTGTCTAGAGAAGGTGTGTTTGGTTACATGAAGAAGCATCTGTTGTTCATTTTTACAAAAAATGCAGAATAATTGCTGTCTTTTGTTCTGCCAAAAAATAACATGACCTGATGTGTTTGGTGTATGGTGTTATACACTGTTGTCACAGTGACGTGTCTTTTAAATAAATCATGCAACGATATAAACTTGCAAAATTAAGGTTTTTTGGGGTTTTTTTGGGTTTTTTTTTTGTTTTTTTGTTTTACCAATTTGTGGGAGAAGCAGGTCAGGAGAAGGACATCGCATCTTGTCACTGGAAGTTCCAGAATTTTTTTATTTTGACTCAGAATAGAAAACAATTGTCAGAACATAATTTAAACCTGGAATTAGCTGATCAACCCAGCCTGCTGGCAGTAAACTTCAAACACTTAACCTAGCACTCAAGTATCAATAAGCATGATGTCTCCTGTAGGAAAGGATGCTTGGTCTCATAGTGACAATGTAGTGTTCCTGCTCTAACACTAGCTAAATTTCAGTCTGTGAAGATATTGCTCTCCTTTTTTTTTTCTCTCTCCCTGATAGTAAGAATAGGATCTATTTTGTTTAGATCTTTGGGAATTTGGGATGTGTGTAAGGGGGGAATTATTTGGTGGTTTTTTGTTTTTGTTGTTTTAATGCAAGCTAGAGAAGCTTTTTCAAGCAGGGTTTTTTGTGTTTTTAATCAGACAATAATGAATGATTATGAGATCAAAAGTGGGCAAAAAAACAGCTGGAATGAGTAAAAACTAGTATTTTCTTGCTATATCCCTGATTGAAATCACCAGTTTTCAAAGCTGATGCTGACACTGTTGAATCTGATTTAGTTCCCACATCAACTCAGTTGAAGCGTAAGTGTAACTGGGAAGGAAGCAGATGCTCTTTAACCTGATCTCTCAGCAAAATGCCACATCTGCAGCGTCAGACACGTGAGTCCCCACAAACACCTGTTTTAATAAACAGCCAATTTGCTAATGCTCAGTTATGCCCACAAACAGCATCTGTTTCTGGCCAGTTGTCTATCTGAATATAGCATCCTTCCTAATCAGTGAAAGCTTCTAGCACATAACGAGCCTGACTTATTTTCCATCCAGAGATGGGAATCACCCGTTCTGCTCTCTACCCTTAATATCCTTCTTGAGGGAATTGGTGGAAAATAAAAAGTGTACTGGAATAGTTCTGCTCTCCCTTCCAAGCAAACAAAGCAATCATGGCTTCGATTGATAGATAAAAATAAATAATTTTTAGAGCTGGGTGTTATTAAAATACTACATTGGCTGAATGGTAAGTAGTGATGGATCAGTGTAGCACCTAGGGCATTGCCATTGTGGATATTGCTTTAATATTTGCTCCAGAAAAGTGCCAAAACCTTTTTAGTGGGGTTGGGTACTGGTAAGAGAGAAACAGAAACATCTTCCTGAAACCTGGCAGTCAGCACCACCTTGTCAGCTAAAAGGAGCCTGGGCAGCTGATCCATGCAAACCTTGCATCACACATTTCCAGTGCATGGCACTTTTTGCCAATGAGCTTTGAAGAGAGCCTGGCATATGGGCAACAGGAAAGACTTATTGCACTCACTGTTCTTCCTCAGCAAAAATTTTGTATCTTTAGATTGAAATTTCAGATTTAGTAATAAATTATATGTATAAAGGCCTCTTGCTGTGTGTACAGCCTTATGATGCCCATAAAGGAGTAAATAAAACTATTACACAATCTCTAAGTAACAGCCTGCCTTCTCCTTTGAAGGAAACAGCCTAGTAGGAGAAATAGTGTTGATAGAGCTAATACTTTTTTTTTTTCCTTCCATGCCCCACTACTAACTATAGAGTTGCAGCAGAAGTGGATTCAGTTACTAAACTGTTTTATTGATTTTCTTATTAAATATTCCTACTAGGGTTACGATTGGAGACCATTGTACTTAGACAAGAATAAAGCAACTTCCTCTGACCTCTGCTGATGCATGTAATAAGTAATAATAAATTGATGATACAAACAAGCAAGCAGGAGTGAGGGACTGGAGAGGCAAAGCAGTAACATAGCAAGATTCTTGCAGTTTCAGCTGCAGTAAAGCAACCTTTCAGTTGCAGTAAAGCAGCTGACCTCCCACCCAATAAGCTCAAACAGCATACTAATAGTATATAGCTGGGGAGAAGCAAATGTCTGACCCAGCAAAAGTGAAGCTGTGACTTAAACCTTGCCATAAATTTATGTAAGGCAACCTGTGCTTCTTGTTTACAATTCCCAAGTCTTTCATCCTCTATGGTAATTCTGCCCAGCAAATTGTACTTGATGGGAAGTTACATCAGTGGAAGTCAATCCGAGCTGCTTGTGGTTTGATTTATGTTTTATAGAAAGTGACCTACCCAAAGAGCTAGGAAAACAATGTGGTTCTGTGGTCCCTGATTAAAAAATGCAATGGAGTTGATTATTCACCACTTATTCATTCTTACATTAAATTTTCAAAAAGAAGCATTAAAACAGTGCAGACTCTGTTTGCTTAGTGTGAGATGAAGCAACCAGACCTCTTCTGTAGCTCAGCAACCAGTAGCAGTAGATGTTTGTTTGGAGTCCGTAATGCACCGTGACAAGGGAGGTCACTGGATAGAGGTAGGCAACAATAAAATTAAATAAAAACAACTGAAGCCCTGGGACAAAATTGCAATGTTCTATTTTTATTTTGAGACATCTGGGCTCACTGGGATTTTTTGAATGTCTCTCACCAAAGTTGCATATTAAGTACCTTGGAAGCAAGTGATGCAGCACAGAAGGGAGTTGGCTACTTGCTGTGCACTGAACAGAGATTTTTCATTTCATCCATCATTCACAATGTGCTACAGTACTTCCAGAACTTACTAAACTTATGTAGGGTGGAACAAGACCAAGAGCTCTGTTTGCATTGTGTGCTCTGCTATCACTCTACCTCTGAACTGAATGCGATAAGGTGGTTTGTAATTGCTGGGTTTAGTAGCATGGTTAATCCTATATAACATTGTGTGGCTGTGAACACTGCTTTTTAGGATACACAGAATTAACAGCTTCAGAAGACATTAACTGGGTATCTATAAATCACAAGACTGACTTACATATCAGACTCGAGGGGATTTTTGCCTTTTGTTTCTGTAACTGTAGATTGGACTCTACTTGTAGGTACATCGTTAAAACCGCACTTTGAAAAATACTATCCAGCTTCTCTATGTCCCACAGTATATCCTATAGTGCCCATGTTAATGGATTTTTGGCTTTGCATTTTATTAGTGAGTGAGCCAGACTGCAGGAAGTGGCAAGTATAGTTTCTGGTATCACAGGGCTTGGCTTTGGGGTCTTGGGTTTTGAGCTTAAAACCTTTCAGATGCTTGGGATTTCCACCATTGCAGTTCCATTCACATAGGAGATAGGCAAAGGAAATAGATGAAAAACGTCGCTCAGTGGTCTAAATGAGAAAGTTGTGCTTGTGCACAAGCAAGGCTTACTGGTGCATGTGGCAGGTTGGATATTCACTGATTTGGATATTTGTTTTTGTTGCATGAGCCCAATGAACAATGTTGACGTTGCTTTTGACTGCACCAAACCAAAGGTCTGGAACTAGTTTACCTTTCTATCACTGTGATATCCAGAATGTTCACCTCATGCTGTTTCTG
Organism: Hemiprocne comata; assembly: GCA_020745705.1. Classification (NCBI taxonomy): domain Eukaryota; kingdom Metazoa; phylum Chordata; class Aves; order Apodiformes; family Apodidae; genus Hemiprocne; species Hemiprocne comata. Next base: position 8,803,054 of record CM036597.1, on the reverse strand, counting down.
GCCCGCTTTTCAGAGCTCCTACATTACACAGAATTTATTATTGTCACACTGCAAGAGGGCAGGGGAAGACAGCTCCTAGGAGCAGAAAAAGTTCACTTAAACAAGCTTCTGTTTGTTTCAGTCTTCTTTGAACATAGCCTTTTCCTTTTTTTGCTTGCCACTTTCAGAGAAGTCACTACGTTGTATATCTTGCTTGCAGAGAAAAAGGTGAGGATTTGCACTGCCACTTGGCACCCTGGGTGCCTGCTCTGCCCTGACCAAGCACCTGAATCACTGCAGTCATTGTGTGCACAGGGGTCTCCTTTTATCTTTTGTAAAGTAGATGGAGTTGTTGCTACAGAGAATGAGGACATGACCATTTTGTCCCATGACTTTCAAAGAGTCACTTGGGGCCACGCTCAGGAGCAGTCTTGCAGCCACAGCAGGGATTCACACCTGAAGCAACTATATCAGTCTCTGTAGTCTGCTCTGAATCAGCATGTGCCAAGGTCTGGATTATCTAAATTACTGACTGAACTAACTTCAGTTTGTTCAGTGGTCAAGTTTAGGAAAAAATCTAAAAATTGATATTTTTTGGAGGGGGGGCGACTATGGGGACTATAGTCCATGAATCCTTTTTCTGCCGCCTTTTTCTGGGGGAGAGGAGGCTGTGGGGTCTGTTGGCTGGTGTCACTGGCTTCCACCATTCATGTGAAGCAACTGTAAAAAGACAGCTTTGTGGCACCTGCATCTTCTTGAGGGAGCCATCCTTTTATATTTTAGTGTCTGTTTGACTCCGTATGTCACATCAACTTGAGTTTTGAAAATAATTATTCTTTGCAGATTTTGTGCTCACCTATGAGGACAGAGTCTGTAGAAACCCAGCACGTGCAGCAGGGAGGTTAATTCAAGATTAATTTTATGGCAACTTCATTTCTCTGCTTGCTGTTCCTGTGCCTTGTGAGATTAAAGTCAAACTTAAAAGAATCATTTTCCAAAATAGAAAGCAAACAGTGATTTAGCAAGTCTGTACCCCATCATTCACCACTCAGACTTTGGACAATGGCAGCATTATGAAACTGTCTTCACAGTGAGTGTTGCCTCTAAATTTGTATGTTCTAAGGATGGAAAGTGAAGCAGCTTTTTTTTGATAAAAGAAAGGCTGGTTGTCTTTGATATCATAGATAAATGGTTGGATACTTACTTTTTAATTGCTTTACTGCCAGAAGTTTTCAATGAAGCCATAAAAGAGGAAAAAAAGGATCAGCCTAATTGCCTCAAGATGGATATGTAATGCATATATCTCTTGTTTAATGAATCTAGTAATAGACCACCTGTTTCGGTTGCCTTTTCCCATTCAGAGTATGAATGAATGCTTCTCTCAGATGTCCACAAAGAGAAAATATAATTGCATCATCAAAAACTCTGAATTTTCTTTTTACTTTTTTCCTTGAGGTTTGTTCGTTCTTGTTCTGTGTATCAGCCAACGTTGGTACATTTAACCTTGGGAAAATACCATGTCTACCAGACACTCACTTCTCTTTTTCAATATTATTCTATTTCCCAAAGGCTCTCTCCAGGCTTTCCCTCTTATCCCTGTCCGGGAATGGGAACAGGGGAAAGTGGAAGGGGAGAGGTTATCTCTTGTTTTCTACGCGTGTTGTTATTGGTATATAGATGTAGTGTTGTATAGCTGTTGGTATATGGATATATAGGTGTGGATATAGATACATAGATAGTCCTCATGTGTTATTTGATATCGGACTTGCCAAACCCTCAGTGCCTTTAATAAATCTATTGATTCCTAAGCGTTGTTTGTGAGTGTGACGGGGAGCGGTCCTCAGCCCTCGATCCCCCGAGGTAGGGGTGTGAGTGGTGGCTTTACCTATCTCGGTCCGCGACAATACCCATCCCTCTACTCCCATTGCCCAGAGAGCTTGGTTTATGGTAAGCCTCCATGGTATGGTTAGGTCTGACTGTCATGCAACATTTGGATGGTGTCAGCAATCACCAGCTCTGTTTCAGTAGCTGCTATTCCTCTTGCCTGTGGATCTCAGTTCCACGGAGGCATCCAGTGGATCTGCTGAAACGGAGGCAGTACAGAGTAACGTGGATGTATCAGACAACAGGCATTTCAGTACAGCTAAATTAGTCATGCACATAAGATAACAGGCTATAAAAAAGATGTGGGAGTCTGCTTGGGAAGAGCTTTAGGAGTGCTACCTGTGACCAGTAGGACTAATAGAATCCCTAGGGAGTACACTCATGTAGGACTGGAGAAATGGTATTTCTGTATCTGGCATCTTGATGGGATCCTTGCGGCAATAGTTTCCAGCTCTGGCTGTGAGCACTTCAGGGAAGCTGAGTACACAGAGGGCAATCAAGGGAAACCCATAAGAAAGGCTAAAGGTCTAGGAACTCTGTCTGCTGTGTTCAACACAGTGCCACATAGCATAGTCTGTGAATTACATAGAGAGGGAATTGAAATTTGGTGATGGAGAGCTCTTTTATCTATTAAGCTGAAGCGTATAACAGGATCTGATTACTGTGTGTTGATGCTAGATGAGTGTACTCTAGACTTACAGCACATGCTTTTATCAGGGAAGGTAATAAAGCAGTACAGCAATTCATCAGCCTGTGGTTCTCCACCAGTGTTGATTCTTAAGTAAAAAATGGGGCTTTGCTGCTGTCTGAACTCATTCTGTGCCTTGTGTAATGGGAGGTCAGTGGTCCCTCCTGCCTCTGATGTCTCCAAAGAAGCTGGATATGCCCAGTGTTAAGGTCTTGAGCCTGTAGTTATATGTGACTTGATTTTCAAAATGTTTTGAGCATCCATAGCCCTCTCAAAGTCAACAGGATCTGGGCTTTGGGACGTAGCCAGAGTGAAACTCCTGGTCTAAAACTGTTAATTCTGTGGAATGCTCCATTATTTACAAGTACACTCCATAGAAGAACAGTAAATGAGAGAAAATAGACTAACCATCTAAACATCTCCTAGACCTCCAGTTTTGTTTGCTGCAAGCTAAGTTGTGATGCACCGGCATGGCAAAGGTGTGATTTAATACCTGTGAGGTTTTGTTAATTGAGATAGTTGTGTCAGTGCATTCCCTTCTATATGGTTATGCTAATCTAAAGGTATCTTATATTCCAAGATAGTTGCTTGTTGTAAGCATTGATTGCCTGTGCTTGTATGTGAAGAACACACAGTTTTAATAACCCCCTTTGATAGTCTGAGTTTACACAAAACAAATATCAGCTTATGCTTATTTTTTCTGTAGTGGCTCTATTTCTGTTTTTATTTCTCTATAAATAAAGAGCTAAGCTCTAGTTACATATGCCTAAATGCCTGCAAAGAGGGATTTGATTCCAGAAGTTGTTGTTGTGATGCAGTTAGGTCAGATCTTCTGCAAGCAAATTTCATTTTGAATCACTTTAATGTAGGATAGGAAAATAGACTGTGGAAGTTAACTGTTTCTAGTGTTCAGAATCACCTGCTTTTTTCCTCCACTGTGTATTTTGTTAAGGAAGGCATCTAAGAAGAATGTTTTTTTGAGCTGTTCCCAAGAAAATGCAAGTGTACAGTCTGATTCTGCCTCTTTCAAGAAAAATGTAATACATAAATCTTGTGGCTTTCTTAGGAGCCTATAAAGCCTTATCCTGTTTAGTAAATCTCAAGTTTGGTCTGTATCACCTGAAAGATGAGTCCATAAATAGCTGTGCTGGGAATGGATGTGTTCTTTGTACCTGATAGTTTTACCATCGGCTGCAACTTCAGCTGCTGAGATACTCTGATAAAATGAAAACAGATGCTCATAGATTTTTGCCTGATTTTTCCTCATTTAGTTCAGTGACTTTTAATTGTTGCATTTTAGGCTATGGCTTTTTTAAACATATAATAGTGTTAGGAGTCTTTTGTGTCTCTGGAGGCAACACGCTTTTCCCGCATTTCTCTCATTTCTCCTCTATTCCCTTCTCCCACCCTGAGCTGAATTTTCAAAAGTATAGCAAACTGCCAGGAAAATCATTAGATCTGAACCTGCTATTTTATCCATGGCTGTTAATGACTCAATTTTATTGGCTTCAAGTGAACTTTGCTTAAGGTGAGTTGCTGCTTTTCCAACCAGCCCTCTACCACTTCCCAGTATTCCCATCTGTTGGAGAAAATGTTGCAAACTTTAGCAGAGCCATTGCCTTATTCAAACAACTTGTCCCCTTGCCTGCAGTGTGCTGTCATTGGGTATTCAGACAAAAGGGGTAATTCATCATGGCCAAGTTGTCATTATTAAGAATAAATTAGATCAATTATGCTGTTATGTAGACCCAGAACATCCTACATCCGTTGCTGTATTGGCCATGAATTGCATGATTTAATGGCATTCTCCCAGCCCGAAAAAGGAAGAACCAGTGATGAGGAATTAAAGCTTAATAATTATGTACAATTAAACGTTTAACGGTCTTGAAAGAGATTTCATTTAAATATAACCTGCAGCTCCAACCATAAAGACAATGCCTAGTCAGCCATATGTTCTTCCAGGACCTTCATAACTGTAGTTCTGCTCGCTTCTTTTAGTGTCACTTTCTGTTTACCTGTATTAGTGGTCAACATTTCCACATGCTACTTGAAGCATAAGTTGGTTTGGATTCACATGAAGAATTCATACTGTTAGCATTAAAACATCTAAATGTCTCAAAAAATCAGGATGGTGTTTTAAAAGTTGTGAAAATCATGGGTTTGGGGGATTGTCCTTTTCTAGGGACTCCAAGAGAGGTTCTACACAGGGTGTCTTTGGTATAATTTAGCTATTCTGAGATGAACAGCCTGTAAAAGGTAGTGAAATTAAAATGATGTTACATCAGGAGAGCACATGAGAGATATGAGGAGATAAAAGAAGTGGGGCAGGGGTTGGAGGGAAGGAAGGAAAAAGCTGTCTGGGGCAAAAAAGAAAAAAGAAAAGGCAGAAAGACAAGAGGAGAGAAAGAGAAAGCTACAGAGGACAGTTCACCTTTCAGTGAGAAGAAAAGTAAAACAAAAAGCTTCTGGTGGAGAAGAAAGGATATTTTTTAAAAAAAAAAAAGTGAGAGAACTAAGAAATGTGTCCCTAGCATCCAGCCCCAGGAGAGCTGTCCTAAAAATGAGGTACGTAAATAGGATGCATCTCTTCTCTTGGCCGTGCACCCAAATGTATATGTTTTATTAAAGTCTGAATAATTTCCTACAATTACATTCAAACACTGACATCTCTGCTTGCCACTCCCTGAAATTTGGCAGGATTACTTAGAAACTCACAGCAGACCCTGGCTCTTCCTCTGTGACACATTTATTGGCAAATATGTGACACTCTCGATTATTCTGTGTTGGGGGTATGTGAAGGGATGAGTCTGTACATACGTGTGTATCTTCAGGAATACACAGAGCTGTGCCACAAGAAGGGGCCCAAGTGTTTGCATGGTTGGGTTTCTCTTTTTTTTTTTTATTAATTTTTAAAATTCTCTTCCTAATGAGCACAGATTATCTCTCCAGCTCTTTGCCCTGAATCATGCAGTATCATAGTTATTGTTGATTATTGCCTGTGAAGTTGAGCATATGGTCCTAAAAGGGTTCTAAATGATTTTGTTTTCTATTTTATTGTTATCCATCTGATACATACAATGAAGCAGCATAAGGCACTTGATTCTCTTCACCAATCCCTTGGGCACAATATTGAAAGAATTCATAGCAGTGCATATTTTAGCTGTCCTTTAGAGATGAATTATTGCTGTTTATGCTTCATGCAGAAACTTGGAAACAGATTTCTGCATAAATATGATATTTTGCTCACAAGAAGGTATTTAAAATTACAGTTACATGAGATTTAAATCTAAATTATTCTCCACTTCTTTAAATCTGAGATGAATTTTTAATTAACTAGCAACAGTAAATCTAAAGTGAATGAGGGAGTTGCTATGAACTTTGTTTTTTCACCATTTCAAAATCATCTCAACTGGAAAAAAAAAAAATCAAGATTCAGAGTGAGAAATGTCATTCTGAGTGGATGTGCCCACAACCCTGAAAACAGTTTGCATAAGAATTAATGAAACTCTTTCAGCTGTTATCCTCACCTTGGTTTAAGCTGAAAATTAAGTGTTAAAGGTGCATATTTGCCCTGGAGAAGACAAGCTTAAAGCTGGTACTATTGGAAATAATGTTTTACTGTCTGTATTCATATGGACAGCTGAGCAGCAGCATCCTGCTTTTGGGCAGATAGTAAGTCAACATACAGTCTGACCATACCTGATCACTGTCTCATATGCATATGTTCATATGTGTATGCTGTGCCCCTGAAAGTTCTGTATTCAAATATATTGCATTTCCACAGTGAGATTCCCAACCTGTCCTTTTATTTTTTCTAACCTTTTTTTCCCCTCCTTTAGTCAAATGCAGGTAGTGGTTAAGGAAACTGTATGGATAAATCACAAAAAATATCTTCTTTGCCTTCATAGGGAAACTCACTGTAAAGCCATTTGTTTTTTCTGTACAGTATTGTGTTATCTGCATTTTTTCCTCACTGTAATCTCTTTTTCTGTGTCACTTATTAAAAATTCTGACTTTCAAACAGCTACATAAATTTCTTTAAACATCTCCTAACTCAATAAAAAGGGGAGGAAGGGATTAAATTGAACACTCAAGCTTCATTCCATCGTCTCGCTCACAAAAGTGTCCAGATAAACTATGAAATAAATCTTACTGTCCTGTCAGGTCATTTCAATAGCTGTGATATTATTTATGGTCTCATCTGTATAATCCTCACTCAGAAGGAATCGGAAGGCTCCCCTTCATGGTTCCTCCCAGCCAGCTTGCATGACCTTTAGAAGTGGAAAGTGAAAATGCTTTTACTTCAAATCAGATAAGGGGCAGGGATCACACAATAGGAGTGCATGGTTATTCTCAGATTTATTAATATTCAATGAAATGAAAAATACTGGAGACAGCTCACCCCATCTCAGTTCTATAGTAACAAAGCTGGAAGTGGACTGCTGCTGTACAAGCTTTTCTGGAAAAGGGTTCTTAAATTTCCTTTGTAAATGTGATGGTGTGGGAAAAAGAGGTCCATTGGGGATGTCTGGTTCCCATTCTGCTTTGTGCTGTGAGATTTCAAAAGGCTTTGGAAAGGGGGCATTGTTTTGGTTGGGTTTTGCTGTCTGGGTAGGTTTTTTTTTTTGAGGGAGAGGTCATTCCAGAGCAGCTGATAGTCCAGAGGAGAGCATAAGGGAAAGGAGGAGGAGACCTTCCTTCTTGACCTTCAGTACTGGGCTTTAACCAGACATCATTACTTCTCTTGAAACCAAAAGGTGTAGCCCATCCATGCACCCCAGATGAAAGCTTGTGCCAAAATGGGCTTATGTACACCCTGCTGCCTCCTTTCCTGTCCCCTGCAGGCATCACATCAGAGGCAGAGCTGGGCAGGGACACAACTCTTGGGTCTAATGACAGAGGTTTTTAAAAGTAAATGTCTGGCTATAAAGAAACCCTTGGAAAATTATTGGCGTATGACCTATTCCACCTGATGGAAGAAAGTGATATTGGCTTTGTTTTCTTGAAAGTCTTTAGATGCTTATGAGACACGGAATTAGAGATTGGGCTATTACTTCTTAAATTAGGTGCACTAAATAGATTATCTGTATTTCTTAATACAGATTTCTGGTTTTTTCAGCCCTCCATTACATAACTCAATATCACAGAGTATAACACTATAGCAGCATGAGAAAAAATAGCTGTCCTTTGAAATAAGGTTTTGCTACAGGTCGTAGTTGGAAAACAGATTTGTACTTCTGGACTAGTGAATAGTCAGACTTACAGCAGATACTCTGAATGCCTAAGAGAAATTATTATAGGCTGCTGCATGACTTTCATTGTTTTTAAATGTAGAAATCTTTCCTGCAAATACTTTAAAAATCAGATCTTATCACATCTGTTTCATGCAGTTTAGAATACCATTAGGCAGCTTTTCTGCACGTGTTTGTTCATTTTTTTGCTTTTGTTCCAGTTGTCCTAGTTTGATTGTATCTGAAAATCTTCCAGTTTGATGTCATTTCATACATTGTGTCGCTGTTATAGTTCTGACTGGCTGAGATGCCACGGTGCCTAACCCTGTTATGCTCCATAAAGGCAGAAGTTAGAATCCCTCAGTGTAATCTTAGCCACTCTTTTCTAAGCCCTTTAGAAATGGACACAATATCATTTGTCATATGTATTACACTCCAACAGATCATGGAAGAGAGACATCTCTCGTACCATCATAATTTAGAGTACACTGCATTTCTATTGTATTTTTCTGGATGCTAATGGGAAGGTGGTTTTGAACATGTGGAGTTTTGCTTCTGTTTAGTGAGTTTGATAATACACAGATTTGTTAGGGCAAATCTTGGATGTTAGTTCTTGGTGATAGCCTAGTTTGCATCATTCTTTTTTAAACAGCATACTTCCCCACTGTTGCCATGTAGTAAGTCAGGTTCATTATTACTCTGGCAGAATCCCACAGTATTATGCTTGCAAAGATCATGCAAGTACCAAAAGATGCAGACAGGTTCAGGGGTGATTGGTTGCAGCACGTGTGGCTATATGGAAGAGTCTGCCAACTGTTAGCAGTTCTTGGTGCATGCTAGGTGCCTTGCCTGGTCAGACATGATGTAGTTCTCACTGGGCACCTCTATGCTTCTGCAAGTCAGATCACTTACTGAAGAAAAGACAATCCCTTTGATATCAGGGAGACTGAGGACAACCCTTAGGTTATTGCAATTGCAACATGAGTAAAAATTTTGTCCTATAAATAAAAAGCTCATTCTTGGCTTCAAAACTAAGTGGAAACTTTGAGCATGCCCAGCTGCTACCCCTCATTTAACTTCTCCCATTTACTTCACAGTGACTGTTAATTATATAGTTCCTGTTCTCTTCTCTGGCATCTATTTTCCAGTGTTTTGTATGAACGTGGTAGATAATATGGTATGTGTGTCTCCTTGGAGATCTGGCACATCAGAGAGCAGAGTTTTAAAGGGATTTGGTGGTAATCCATATTGTTTTGAATAGTTTATGACATTGGTAAAAATAATAGTTATATTTTCATAGCAAATTACTGAAGTGCAATTGTTGAATTTCTAATAGTCCTTTGCAAACTCTAAGGAGTTGTTCTGGGGGCAGCAACAATTGCTTCATGGCCCTGATTATTTTATTTTTTATGTTAAAATATTAAGATCACAGAGTAGCACTGACAACATCAATGTTAGGGAGATGAGGCCCTTCTGAAAGCAAGCTCCAGTTTCAGTCAGTTGCAAAACACCTGCAGCTCAGCTCAGGAGTTTTTCCAGGTAGCAAAAGATTATATCCTGATGTGGTGGTTTCTTTCACTCAGACCCACTTTTGATGCCCATAAGAAGATGGGTGAACATTTGGACCTATATTCAAAGCATTTCATTGGAATATAGATGTAATGTCTCCACTGCCCCTGCTGTGCCCTTGCTGCCAAGGGTGATGTGGTAGAGCCAAGATTCCTGGGCCCAGATCTCTGACTTGGTGCAGCCTAATCCACAGGTGATAAAATTCCTTGGGGAAGGAGGTGATGGCTTTCTCATTACAATGTATGTCTTTGAATTGTCTGCAATGTCTGATAAAGACTTCTTGGAAAAGGCATAGTAAGACTATGTGGATTTAGAAGTGGAGCCAACTCATGGGATAATTATGCCTGTGTCTTAGCTGCCATAGTTTATTAGTTTATTAGCCTGAAGAAACAAAGGAGACTGACGAATGTGAATGACTTTCAAGGAATCAACTATATCAATCATTAGCTACTGATGACATCGATGTCCCAGTGAGCTGCTGTGACAAATAACAAAGTTTTGGCTATCATGACAAAAGACAAAAACAAGCTACTGATGTGTCACTTTGATGTCATTTTAACAAGGTGCAAAATGCTTGAAAATTTGACACATCATATTGTCTTTAAGTATTATATTAATGTGAAATTTACGAAGTACCCAGTACCATTAGTTGAGAAAGCTGGAGATTTCTGTTGGTTCAATCCAGAAAGATTTTGATGTTTTAGGTATTTGAGAACTATATTCAAATTGAGAGAGGCTAAATCCTAACTTTCCTTGTAATGAGGGGCTGAGATACAGTCTTTTCGTATGCACTCTGCCACACATCACCCCTGCACAAAGTCCACAAGTTAAAGGAGCATCCTACACCCAAGAAGTAAGGTCTGACTACTTGAAACCATGAAAACTCTATGTATATGTGTGTGTCTAAGAGGAAGTGCTTCTCTTCAGTCTGGAGCACAGAACCACCCCACACCTTCATGAGCCATCCTCCTCATGTGAAACCTCTGCCTTCTCTGTAGGAGGGATCCTCCTGCTTCTGTGCTTCTGATGGCCTTTTGGAGTGGGGAGGTTTTTACTTTGGTTTTCTACTCGTAGTTTTAATGACGGCAAAGACTTAGGGTTCAACATCTCAACTTATGAAAATGTGTGTGGAAATATATGGGATCTTTTCAGTATGTGGGGGGTAAGCTCTGGGATACTGGATCTGTGGCAGCTGTGCAAAGTAATGACCTGAGTTTAGAGACTGCCTTAGCCAAAGCAGATGCTTAAGTATATTTCAACTCATGTAGATAATGCTGATTTTTTATTTATTTTTTTTAAATCCTGGCCATATCCACCAGATTGAAACATGTGTTCAAGATAATTAGAAATATGAATACACTACAGAAAGCTGGCATCATATTTCTCTGCATTCCTTGAACCAAAATAGATTCCCTTCAACATTAAAATGGTAGTCTCAGAGGTATTTGTTATTTCTAAAGAATTAATGATAATTTAGTCAGCTAACAGCCTAAGGCAAAGCAGAAGGGTTTAACATTGTGCCAAGTGGTAGCTTCTTGTAGGAATGACTGCTTTCAAAGAATTAGTGTTATGCAAAACACTTACAGGATGTGCCAGTCAGCTCGGTGGTTTACAGCACTAACAGTCTACTTGTTTTTCAAATCATTTACCCTAGTGATTTAGAAGCTGCAAGTTAGATTTACAAATCTAATCACTGCTTATAGATGAAAAAATAATTATCCAACCAGTAAGTATGTGAGCTTACTCTCAATCAGAAAAAACCCCGGAGATATGTATGGTTGCTGTTGGAAAGCATGCCTGAGGACTGAGTCCTGTAGATAAATCGAGCCTCTCGGTAGATTTTTTGGAAAGCTGATGTAACTCAGGGTCCACTGAAATCAGTATTTCTGCTTTCACATGAAGCAGCAAAGTTTCTTTTCTGCATCTCTTGTACTTAGTAGTAACAGCAAACATTAGTGTACTTTATTCAGACAGAACATTTTAATTTTAAGAGCTTCTCATTTTGAAACACCTCCTTGCAACAGCGGCACATTATTTCCCTGTTGCAACATCACTGCAATATGATCACTGGGAATGCTATAGCTGAAGAATTTCTTCAGACCTTGAAAGTTTAAGACAAAGAAACTGCAGAAATACTGAGGCTGCCTGATCTAGAGACCTAATTTCTACTCACAGAACAGTAGCTCAGTTCATGTTCACATGAATACAGGGTTATATCACTTATCTGCCTTTATCTGAAAACTGCAAATGGAATGTAGCGTGTGCTGTCAGATAACAGTCCAAAATAAGTTACCTATCTCAGAACTATTTCTTTCTGTGTGCTAAAAACCAGTTCTAGATGACTCCTATGGTTCAGGTTCAAATTTTGCTAATGGAAGTGACAATCACTTCATAATTTTCCTTTACATTCTATGGTTTGGTTTTGTTTGGTTTTTTGGGTTGGTTTTTGTGGGGGGGTTTTTTGTTTGTGTTTTTATGTTGTTGTTCCCTACCCCCCAGATATCTGCAAATGTGGTATGGACAGTTGGTGTAAAACTGATGTTATCAACACATTTGCACTGATAGGAAAGGCATATCACACATTCATAGCTGTCTGATTTAAAGTCCACATTTGTCATTTGCAAACCAGGACAAATTCATTACATGAAATTTGTTAAACTTGTTTACAATCTATGAGGGCAGCACAACCAGTGTCATGGAACATGGCTCATGCATCTCACAGTTGTTATGTTTGCTGTCTTTACTTGGAGCTTGTCTACATGGACACAGTTGCATCCAACCTCTGTGATCCAGCTGGCCAGAGAGATCAGCTGTAGTCTGGGGCACAGACAGCTCTTCTAGTCTGGTCCACAGCTCACCTCTAGGAGAGAACAATTTTAAACTTTTGCTTTTACTCTGTCAATAGAAAAGTATTTCATCCTACCATCTGACCTATGAAGAGGATAGAAAACAGCTAGTCCTAGATCTCACCAGTGGATTGGTTGTCTGGAGCCAAATCAAGATACCTCTTAAAAAGGCCTGATAATCCCAGATAAGAACAAACTTGGAGGTGTTGCCTTCTTCACCAATGTGTCTTTGTCAAATCCCACTAGTCTCAAGGATATCTCTGCAGCACTAAGAAAGTATGTGGAGGGTTCCCACTGGCCATGTAAAGAAAATGTTCATGATGAGGAAATGAGCTTGTCTTTATTAAGGGGGAGATAGATTATCTTCAAAATAGCCTTGAAGTGGAAATGAGCAAAAAGCCAAAAATTGTTTAAAAGCTGGATTGAGCGCAGACAGCCTTGTATTTAGTTGAATAAATTCCACAGCTACACAGTAGCTGTTAATCCTGAGCTGGATTATCTGTGTTTTTAAAAGCGCTCCTTTCATGGCTGCAGCTCACAGTTGCATCGTCAACCTGGCTCCGCTCCGGGTATCGCAGCGCCGCAGGCTCGGCTGGTTTAGTAACACCTCCCAGGGCAGGAAGGAGAGTGGCTGGCAGCATGGAGCAGACTGGTCCTTTTTCACTTCCTGGTAAACAGCGATCATTATCCTGGGTCAAAATTGCCTGTAAACTTCAGGATGATATTTGCTTTGCAGTTACGCTTCCTCCAGCTTTTTAAACTTAAATCAGTTCCACAATAGTTAAAAATCGTTCAGTGGTTTGCGTTTGAAACTTTCTTTTATTGCTGTGGCAAGATCTGATGTCTTAATAATGTTATTTATCTTAGATATTTCCTACATAAAAATGCATCATTTAAATTTCTAAAGCTTCTAGTTAGAACCAGTAAAATTTTAAATGGCATCAATCTTTCCTACATTTTTACCTTTTAAATATTAGTTGAATCCCATGTGAGCAATTTGTTTCTCATCTTTTTGTTGTTTTCAAGTCAGTTAATAATCATCTTTGGGTTTTGTCTTTTCAAAGTGGGTACTTTTCATCTGAATGAAGATGAGATGTCTTGAAAAGACTGTTTATTATTGCAACAAACCTATTATGCATTGATAGAGAGAGTCCTGCCTCCATTGTTGATGGGAATAACAATAACAGCATGAAGCAGCTCAGCAAAAAGAGAAATGGAATTAAAAAATGGAATAGCTATAGACATCCAGGAGCTGATTCAGCTCATGCATCAGAAGGCAGTGATAGTGTGCTCCTCAGCAGGAGTTGGTTTTAGCTAATGACAGTAAAAGGAAGACAGGACTTCTGGAGTAAAAAAAAAAAAAAATCGGGGAAATGCACAGGTTGAGAGAGATGGGATTTTCAGCACAAATCCAATTGCTCTAGAACTATGAATATCCCTGATTTTTCAATAGAAACCAGAGAGTCTTCAGAATGCACAGGTACTTTTTGAAAATCCTCTTATAAAACATTTACACGGGACACAATAGCACCTTCCCTGCAAACCGCATTGTGTTGGTCTCTCTGTTATCCTGTTATGGCTTTGGGATTTTTTTCCCCCCTCCACAAATAAGGAGTCTGGCAGTCTGCTTAGCAGATCCTTTTTGTAGGACATTGTTCAACTAGGCGTGCATGAGGGGTGGTGATCAGCAAGGAAATGTATGTACAGAGAAAAAAGAATGCATTAAGATTAGTGTTCCCCAGCAAGCTGCTGTGAGTTGTTAATAGATCGCCCAAATGGATGTTTTCAAGGATATGTCTCCTCCCAGCTAATCTAAAAATTGGTCTTCTGTAGGAGTGCCCTTAGAAGTGCCTATGCAGAACAACTCAAATGACCAAGAGGTCTGGTCCCACCTCTCCTCTGCCCAGCTGAAATGGGGCTCTGGCACTGCCAGACTGCAAGGCAGGCCAGTGTTGTAGTTGACCATACAGAAATAGGCCTAATACTATAGCTGCTGTCGCTAGGCAGAGCAAAGCTCTCTCATCTCTGTGATAACACTGAACAGGCTGGCAGTCATACGACCACCACCTGGAGAAGGCAGGTTGAGTGTGGGAAGCAGCATTAGCTGAGATACTGACCCATGTGGTGACAGCTGTGCTGCAGCGACCAGTGCCCGTGTACCCGCGTGGTGTCTGTACTACTGCACTGCACAGGGTACACATGCCCCCTGTGCACACACAATGTTTGCAAGTCAAGGCCTTTTTGATTTTTTCGCTACAGATAATCCCTGTGGGGGAGAGCTTAATTCTGGTAGTAATTTGCTTGGTTTAAATGTTGAAAAATATTTAGAGCAAACCTTTTTGTCACTTCTCAACAGACAACTTTCAGTGGGACCTAAGAAATCTTCTAATTATGATATTTGTGCATGTGTATCTAGATTTGTATGGTGGTGACATCTGCTATTGCTAATCAGCTTCTAAAGAACAGTAAGATAATAATAGAAAATGGATTTAGGAAATCTGTACTTTAATTAAATCTGCTAAGTGTCAAGTTTTGTTATAGTACTTTCACTCGCTGGCTGTAAGTTTTGTCCTTGTTCTTTTGGCAAAATTAATCATAACCTGGGGCAGAACTATACCTTACATTTGCTTTACTTAGCTCAGAGCTATTGACTCAGGAAGCACTTTCATTCTGCTAATAATCAAAAATATTTTTTACTAAGATCCATAAGCCTTCCCTTTGGAATCTGTGTGCTGCCATTCACCCACAGTCTTAGCCACATTATAAATCTCGGGGGAAAACCTAGTGTAGAGCTGTTGAATAGCTACATGCACTTTCCTTTTAGAGGAAGAATTATGTTACCAGGTTTTTTTAAAAGGACATTTCTGTTTCAAAGCTGTAATCTTAATATTTAACTGTTCTATATTGGGATGGAACCTCTAAGTGCTACTGTAGTTCGAATAACTATTTCAGTGCTTCCAGTGTCCTGACAGCCTTACATGGGACTAGGATGCCAGTGTGCAGGGTGTGGCACATACATGTGGATGAGGGCACAGAAACTGCTGCCCTCTCCATTTTATAGGAGAGACAGGGAATTTTTTTATGCAAGGCGTAATTGGTCTCTGCATCTGCTCTTCCTGAGATCTAGCCCTTTGGAACAAGGCCTCCTCGGTTCTTGATATTACTGTTCAATGCTGCCTCCTATATACAAGAGGAATATGAGTTTAAAAGTCTGGTCTTTAAAAATAGTTTCTGGGCGGGCCTGACACTGGTGTCACCTAGCTCGTTTGTCCTCAGGCACTAAATCTGTGCAGTGGGCAAAAAGAAATATATAATTGGACTCTTTCTGAACTATAAATGTTGCCACCAAATACATAAGAGTTCAGTGTCCTATAATTGGATGTCTTTTCGATGACTAGCAGAAAGGGAGTGACTCAGCCTCACTGTGTACACACACTGAAATAGACTTTTCAAGTTTGGAGACAAAGGCCTTTACATGCATTTATAAAATTGCCTTTAAAATGCTTGTGAATGAGTTAATCACACAGACATCCGATTAGACATGAACAACCTCTCTATTTTTGATGTGATTAGGTCATCCCAAGAGAATCATAAAACAAAATAGACTTGGATGTGTCATCCGAGGGTGACTAATAAAAAGAAGTTGAAAACAGTGCAATTAGGAAAATAGTGCAAGTAGGAAATTTTCAAGCCAATTTCACAATTCTGTGTCCTTCATCTGTTCCCCTAGAGCCAGGTCTTTAGGAAGTTGATGGAAAAAGCTCCCTTTGGCTTGTACAGGTCCAGACTAGGTCTCTGCTTTCTCCTGCTCCTCTTCATTTCCGCTCCTCCCAGGACTGTATCTATCTCTGCAGTAGTATTTTGAGCATCTGAGTCTCACGCAGTCTCTCCACTTTCATGTGAAAATTGTACTTTCCCACAAGCATGCTGAAGTGGGAACCACTGCAGTGGAGATTCGGGAGCGATCGGATGCCACTCAAAACCAGATTTATAGGACTCTGGAAAACAACAGAAAGGGCACAACTGCAGCTGTCATAAATGTGTGTCTCAGTAGCAAGATCAAGCATGCATAGCTGTACCTTTTCCATACCCTTCTCCAGTTCTCTAGAGTGGTTTTGTGCCCACTCTTCCACAGTGACTCCAGTCCTGACTTTATCTGCCTTCCTCACAACTCAGCCTCCACACACCGAGTCCCCAAAGTGCTCCATTCTCATGCCACACTGTAATTCCCCAGCTTGTCTGCAGACTCCCAGCTCCCTCCTCTTTTGAAGTTTCAGGGTGAAGTGAAAGGCAGCCAGAGGTCAGCTTGCTGGGAGGATGCTTCATTAGACCACCATTAGCTTTGCCTCTCTTATTGTAGTCACAGGCTGGTGCCTGGCACTGTGGGATCTCTTTGCCCTGTCCTCCTGATGCCTTGTCACCACTGAAAGGGCAAGGACACAGCACATAGAGCAAATGGGCCAGGTATGCTCTCAGAGCTGAGGCACATAGATGTAGGGGGCACCTAAGCATTTTGCAAAGTACAATAGAGGAGGATCTGAATCTTCTTACTTGCAGGTTCTTACTCTGGACCTTACTTTTATCTTATGCCAAATCCCAACAAAATGAAGCTTTTGTTAAGCTATCATAATTGTCTAGATATTTGTAACCTACTAAACAGGCTTTTGATTACAGGCTCAGAGAGTGAGAGAGAGACATCAAAAGAACCATGATCTTTATAGTGTTCCTGCAGCTTTAATTGTGAGTGGCACCTAATCTCTATCAATCCACTGTCAGATGCAATGCTGGGGAAGGAAAAAGCCCACAGACAGCTGAGAATTAAAAAGAAGCATGCAACTCACTTGATTACTAGGGTATACCAATCTTCCAGGTGTCTTTCTCTTTGCAGTCCTAGGAACCTTGTTTTACAGCTGTCAGCTTTAAAGAATGAGTGTCATCTTTCCTGAGTCTCTTTTTCTAGTGGTGGCAGTTGTCTAAGGAGATAAAATCTACAGAGACTGACACAATTGCTGATATGAAGAGGCTTTAGATGGCTCTCGCTCCACTGCTGTAATAAAATGAAGAGGCACTTAGTCCAAGATCTCTTGTATCAGGTTTGTAATACATAAAAAGCTGCCCAAAGTAAGTCAGATGTGTGCTAAAAATGTTGACAGTTAAAAAGATTTCAGTGGAGGAAGAGGTAAGAGGTGACTGGTTGCTACATTGCAATATGTTTTTGTACTAGTGGAAGCCCTCAACTAGGTCTAATTATTGTGAAAAGTGTCCTTTAGTGTTATGGAATAGCTTAGCGGATCGGGGTGGTTCTAACATGAAAATACTGGGGACTGTTACTACTGGGCAGTTGCAAATAGAACTTGGATCTCCACTAGAAGGATTTTCCATTATATCCTGTCAGCAGGGAAGGACCTCACCAGCTGTAACCACAGAAACAGTCACACACTATTCCCATGGCAGAGCCCATTACTCAGTTCAGCCAGGGCTCCCAGAAGACTGGACAGCTTGGAGAAGATAGTGGAGCATCCTTATCTCTACTGTCCAGTAGGGAATGAGAGGGGAAGGCAACTGGCACTTGTTTCTGTTTCTGGAAGACCTTGTAATATCAAGCCAGATGCTTGACCCCAGAATTAGTCATCCTTCTGGCACAGTTCATATTTTGGGGAAAAGAGCACAGGCAATCTCAAGTGAATATGCATTGATACATGAAAATATTAGAATAGTTATTTTACCAAAATGCCATAAAACCCCTGTGCCCTCCAATTAACTGTTTCACCTCCTTTGGGGACTGCATGTATGACCTGACTTCCCTCCCATTTTATGTGTTCGTTCTAACATATCCAGAGGGACTCCTTGATGCTAAGTGAGGGAAGTACTTCCCAGCTCAGCAAAGGTTGTTAGCACATGTTTAACTTCTGTCTTCAGGCAGATTTAAAATCAGTCACTCTCAGCTGCTTGATTGGAAAGGGCTAACTGTGTGCCTAGTGTTTTACTTCAAGTTAGGATGTGTTAGCCACATGGCCTTTGGCAATATTCATCAGTGATTTAGACATCTGTGAGAAAAATCAATGGAACACTGAGTAGTAATTCACTCAGATACTTTAACAAATGTACCCTGGAGTTGTTCAATATGCTCTGCTTTGTTATGATGAATCTTAGAGTTAGGCTGGCCCAAACCTTTATAAGTGTTATTAATAGCACCACATTAATACTATGTACTGGGATGTGCATAATCAAGTGTTGCTTAATTTAAATTCATGTTAGAGTGATGTAAATGAATTCCTACCATGCTGGCCGGTGGCACTCCGTAATTCCAGTTTGTCCATGTAGTGTGTCACTGTTTTGCAAAGTAGTGATTCTGGGGGCTTGAGTTTTGATGCTGCAAAAATTTATCTCAAAAGCATTGAAATGCGCTGGAGTTAAATTAATGAGGAGACTAAAGTGGAAAAAGCATCCTTCGTGGCTTTCTCTTTTCTAACATCTTTTCTACTTTTTGGAAGCCAGATTTAAGTTCTTACTTTATAGAAGGTGACTATGAATTCTTATTCTTGCCAGGAATGTTAAAGTAATGGGTTCAGGTCTTAAACATTTGTTCTGCTGTGAAGAACAGCTCCTCTGAAATCATTCCCCCTAGAGAAAAATATAAATCATCTTTAAGAAGAAATCTGCAGGTGGAAGAGAGCTGCTAAATAAGTAGTCCTAAGAAAGAGAAATGGTGAGGTGCAACATTCAACAGCTAGAATAAGGGTTTCTTCTATAGACATTAACTGTTGCTATTCAAAGGGCTGGAAGGAGAAAGGAGTTAAGGCTATACAAAATCCTTTTCCTCAGATAGAGATTGAGGGATATAGCCTGTTGCTAGAGTTTAAGGGAGAACTGAAAATCTCATGTTTGATTCAGAAGTTGCTG
The DNA here is from genome assembly GCA_020745705.1 of Hemiprocne comata. Taxonomy (NCBI): domain Eukaryota; kingdom Metazoa; phylum Chordata; class Aves; order Apodiformes; family Apodidae; genus Hemiprocne; species Hemiprocne comata. Next base: position 8,783,954 of record CM036597.1, on the reverse strand, counting down.
AAAAGAAGAAAAATAGTAGCTTTGGATGTAGGGTCTTTTCAAGAACTCATTTGTTAACATCCCGCAGTTCTTGGGACATAAGGCACTGACCCCTTCTTGGTGTAAGTAAAAGCAGGAAGTGACCTGGAGACACACTTGCTCTGATCGAATTAGCAGTTAAAATAAACCCTTTCCCTGGTTTTACATGCTGCAGGACCACACCCCATAGCCTGAGCAGTGAATCATTCTGTGCTTGATTTCCCTCTGCTAGAGAGGAATTCAAATCCAGTTTAAACCAATTATTCTGTTTGGTTCTTCTGATTCCTTTGGGTGCGCTCCAGAACAGAGTATGTTGTAGAATCAATTGTGTGCCATGCTTAAGGGCTTGTGGGGTAAAGTCAGTTGGCTGGGCATCAATAGTACCTCCCCTGCAACAGGATTCAGGAACAAATTCAGGTGCTATTTGTGATCTTCTGCACGGATCTGGTTCCTTAGTAGAGGACAGAGCCCTGGTAACTCTGGTACGTAATTAAAGAGGTGGGTCAATAGTGCCTCAGTCCACTAATGACAAATTATTTAACAGCTGAATTTATCTTCCTGAATGACTAGTAAAGCAGTATGAGTTGGCACAGTATGAGTAACCCAAAAAGACCAGGCTGTAAGAAAAAAAACAACTTGCAAAGTGCCACAGACAATAAAACCATTATTTCAGAAGCAAAAAGGGGTTGGGAGTTGATGTGTTCACTTGGAAACTAAGACAGTGAGGATTTGCATGTTGCAATAAAAAAAAGAATAGCAAAACATCTTAAAGAAGCTTATTTCTAGAATAATGTAAAACATTAAGCACAGATTTACAAGCATAAATAAGAACTGAAGTCACAAAATGGGTAGAGACGTTATACCAGCAACATTAAATAGATGAAATAGCAGCAGTCAATCTAATAAATAGTTTTCCTTTGCTGCCTCTGAAGCCAAAGAAATTATACTGCTTTAGGGACAGTTCTTCTCTTTTTGAAAAGAACTCAGAGAAGTATTTGCCCTACCTTGCTGTCATTGCCAAAATGGACCATCTGAGGTCACTGAACCATTTTTCACTATTGCCCTGGCCATTGCAAACATCACAGAATTCAGCTTTTAAAGGGTAGTGAAAATTATGGGGGAAATATGATAGCAGTGACCAGGGAGTTTAATTCTCTTCCTGCTGAAATCAATGGCTGTTTGAATTATGGTTGCTAAATTTATCTCCCTGCTTCAGGAATTTCTGGAACTCACTTTCTTCAATCCAGCTCCTTTTTAATCATCTGAGTGCTGGTTTGCCACCCTGAGTCCTTCAGAGAAAAAATACCATCCCACCATTGCTAGGGGGTAGTGGAAGTGTCAGTCGTTTTGTAGCTCTGCGGGGACATTTGTTGTTTTATCCACTCGCTTTGGGAATTAGTGCCACTGAAACAGCTCAGGTCAAATCTTCTTGTTCTGTTCTAGTAAAACCAGCTTGGAATGCTTGTTCTGATTATCACCTATTTTCAAAGCCAATCCTTTTTTTTCCTCCCCTCAAGTACCAGGCACTGATAATTTCCAGTTACCTGGGAATGCCACAGTTGTACAGGGTTACAGTGAGAGCGTCCAGAGCTAAGGAGGGAGAGCGAGCAGACTGCTGCTGGTGTGTGTGATCCATAAGACAATCTGTTCCAGCTCTTTGCTGTAATGGCAGAGTCAGTAAAACTTTTAATTTTAGGGTTCAGCTCAGGAAAGGCTGTGCTGCAGTCCATTGCTAAATACTGGAGCGTGTGCTCGTATCCCCTGGAAAGCATCAAATCTGGGGCTTCTTTCTGTTGCTACCTGCACATTTGTGCTTTGCCAGATGGAGCTGTAGAGCTAATCTGAGGCCTCGAATATAAAACAGTACCATTTCCAGCCAGAGCTTTCAGACACCATAAGGATTTCACCTACTGCTACTAATCCTCTGGGCTGTAATCCCTAAAATCTGGGTGGGGACTCCCACAAGGGAGGGACTTCCTGCAAGAGTCTTGCCTTGTAATCCCATGTTAACTTCATGGAAACAAAAGCTCTTTCTGACATAACCAACAAACCACACAGCTATTCAGGGCTGCAGCCTTTCCCTGAGGCAAAAGGAGCTTCCACTGTTTGGGCCTTAGTCCCCAAAGATGGAGTAGCTCTTTTCTTGTTGCAGTTTCCCTAATGATTGTGTGTTTTATGTTTCCAAATCCTACCATTATGTTACACCAGAGGCCAGACTGGATGATAAAAGTGATGGCTAGCTTTAGCACTTAAAAAGCTAATACTTCATTTCAAGAACTGCAGACTAACCTCTTGTTTGGAAACCCATTTGTATAAACTTGGCTTTTTTTTTTTCAATAGAATTTCACTAGAAACCTATCTTTTTTAATAAGTAGTCTCCTGGTTTCCAAAAACTCATATGCTAAGATTTTCTTTGACAGGGAGAGCCAATAGCATCTTGAAGGAGTACCTCTCCATTTAGTGTGCTAGGTCATGTCTGCTGTAGAGTGCTCTTCATCTTCATTTAGTTAAATAAACTGTAGCTTTGGCTTCTGTAACAAAAGGTTAGTTCTGCTCTGTTTGAGGGAGAGAGGAAGAAGCATTAAATTAGTATGGAGACGCCATCATTGTGGTTCCTGTAATCTGATTCAGTTGTCTCCATAGTTAGTTAGTGAGGACCAGCATCAAAGGAGTTTATGATTAAGGAGCTGTGCAGAGTAGAGGAATTCTTCAGTGTCACTCTCAGGTGCTACAATGATAAGCATGCTGTGAGAGACAAAACCTTGTCAGGTCCTATGTTGGTGTTCTTCACCACAGGAGGTGACACCCTTCCTATGCATATAAGGTGTGAGGGATTTCCACCTGGCATGTGTTGTTGACCTGCCAGAGCCCATGCATGACTGAAACACAGTTTGAGGAGGTGGCATAGGACATGTTAAGCTTTGCTCATGCACTTCACCCAGGGAAATGTAATCACTCCTCAGGAATTTAATGGCAAAACACACTGAAGTAACCCCGGGGTGGGGAAGGGTGCCATACCACTGTTACTGCACTTACTCTGCACTATTAGTCTGCTTACCAGCAGCTGGTATGGACATAGTAGACAGAGAAACATCTAAGACATGTTTGAGCAGCTCCTCTCTTCAGGTTTTATATGTAATAATGAGACAAATGAGTAAGCAGATTCTCAGCTTGTTTTACATATAGCTTCTGCTGGCTTCTTACAACTTTTTTTTTTTTTTTTTCTCTTCACATGGAGCTAATTCAAGTGAAGTCAACTAACAAGCCTTTGGAGACATGACCAGAGCTGGAACATTAGAACATGTTTTATTTTGCAGAGACAATGCTATTTCATTTGATTCCTTTTCTCTTTTTGCAATGCCTCATTTAAAAACAAGTGGATGTTTCCAATTTCAAGGCCTGTTCCAAAATTTGCTTGGATTTTCCACTCATGTAAAATCACCTTTAAATCCATGGGGTTTTATTAGAGAACTTAAAATTATGTCAGAGAGGTAATTTAAGGACATCCCTAACAATTTACAAAGGTTAAAAGGGTTGCCAACACAGTGAGGTGCTACCTAATATATATATGCAGATATAAGTCTTTCCTTTTGGGTCTTTTCTAGTGCTTGTAACAGAGAGGCTACCCAAGTAGCCTACATTACTGAAGCAGTTTTTTTTCCCAATAAAATTTGCTGAGTTTTATCCTTGGGATTTTCTTCTTTTCTACAGTGGTGTGCTGTAGATTTTGTCCACACTCGGCACTATCGTGTCTGTTGCTGATTGACAATAGAGCCAAACTAGAGTAGTATCTCAGGTCTTCTGGAATGCTAAATCTGAACTGAGCAGCTTTGTGAAGCCTGTTAAGGGCTCCTAAGCAGAAATAGATCCAGTTCAGAGAAGAGCATGAAATCACCAATGAGAGATTGTGGCAAATGTCACCAGGGAGGTACTAATAATACTAAATGACCTGTCCTTCATACCATAATATTAAAAGTTTATTAATAAAACCTGTCTCTTCAGCAGCGGTGATGGAAAACCATTTCCATGTCTGATAATTGTGAAAGGTGTCAGTAGCAAATTTGTCCCCATCACTGCACTGCAGTGTTTGATGATTCAAGGAGACTATTACATCTCTCTGACAGTTGCAAAAGGTCTGCATACATGGATATATTTATTTACTTGAAGGTCAGAAAAATACACAAGATCATTGTATTTGATCCCCTGAATGTGAGCTTACCTGGTGCTCTCAGAGTGAGTCCAAGCACTTGTGTCTGTGCAACACTTAATCTCCAAAGGCATCTTCCAACTGAAAAGTAAAGAAATGGAGAACTCGCTTGGCTCAGCATTAAAAGTAATGCCATGTTTCCCAAATGAATTTGTCTGGCTTCAGTTCCCAGCCATTAGTTCTTCTTGTGTAATTTGCCTGCTAGACAAGAGAGACCGTAAGTACCCAGTGTTTATTTTCTCCCTGGAAAAGTGCTTACACTGGATAAACTAGTCATTTGTCAATCTTCTGGTTTATAAACTAAATGTATTGAGGTTTCTGTAGTCTCACTATATGGATTTTTCTCCAGCAGTCAAGTTTTTGGGGCAGTTTTCTATACTCACTGATTACTAATGCAAGGTCTAACAAGTATCGTGTACACGTCCCTACTTCTTGTTGCCCTTCAGTATTCCAATTTAAGGAATAAATTAGCATTTTCATACAGCTAAGATAACTCTGGGAGCTGGTGTGCATGTATAGATATCTGTGTATAGTTCTTCACAATATTGCAGATCCTTTCTGAAATGGCACGAGCATCCCCCTCCCTGCAAGTAGATTTGCATTTCTTCTTTCCCTACATTTGGCTAAATTAAAATGTACTTAATTTGACTGGGCACAGCTTGCCAACGATACCCATAATTTTCACTGGCTTGTCCTTCTCACAATGTGTTGCTGAGACACAATTTATCACCTGCAAATATGTCAGCAAGTGGTCTTGTGTTTGCTTCCAGGTCATTGATGAAATCAGAGTAGCGTGAGTATTCATCTCTGCGACCCCTCCTCAGGAGCACCCACTCTTAAGGCTCAGTCCTAGCTGACAAAGCATTTGTGCCCTAGTTAATGTCCCCTTGCCCTATGATTTATATAGCTCTGTCTACATGTTTTAAACCAGTAAAGAGTTATTTCATATTCAAAGTTTTCTCTTAGCTTTTATATTTAACTGAAAGAGAGGAAATAGTGAAAGTCCAGATCTTCAGACACTCATGAGTTTGGGGCTCAGGCTCTTCATGGTGACATGAGTAAAGAGACGTGTCACGTTCAAGAGTTCACATTTTTCTGTTGTAGGAGAATGAGTGGATAGTGCACAAGCCAAAACAGCTCACCAAACCTGCCAAAACATAACTGCTCATCTGGCAGAAGTTACAGAATTTAAGAGTTTTGTTTCACAGCTGGACTGTTGATCTCATTATTATATTCACTTGTCAGAGCATGTTAGTATAACTGAGTGAAAAAAGTTCCTGGATACAGGCTACTGAATATTTAAAATGAAGAATTAAGTGTGAATTTTGAAGCATCTGGAAGATCTGATGCTAAGTTGTGGTGATCTTTAATGAAGGGTTGGCTACCCTGTATGTGTTTTCAGAGTTCACCTAAATATAAAACGATTAGGTATTTATTGATTAAAGATAAAACATGATTTTCTTTAAAATTTTCATTTTTATTGGTATAGTAATTGTTTTTTTGTTAGCGATATTCATTAAGTATTGAAGGAGAGTGGGAACTCTGCATGTACAAAGTGTAAGCTGAAAATTTGGTCAAGGAAGCTATGCAGGCAGGAAGAAGAAATTAAGAGATTAAAAACTTGGTTGGTAAAGCCATGCTGAGTTTCTGTGCCATATCGCTGCAGGTTTAAGCCCTGAAGTTAGCAGGAGGTTTGCAGCTAAATTCTGTAAGTGCTTAAACTTTTACTTAGCACACAAAGGCCCTACTCATCTATATGATAATTTATTTTTCTCCATAAATAGCCTGGTTTAAATCTTTTTAGGTAGCAAGAGCCAGGTGTTTAACAAGTTCTAAAGCCATCAATAAAACGAAATACCCAAACGTACCCAGGCTCATTGGAGACTAATTAGTTGTAGTCAGTGAATATAGTACTTGAAAATGACATTCTCTTTGTTTCTGGCTTAGTAACAGGAGGCCAAATCTTGTTTGCCTTATTGATTTCAATGGGACTTCTGGTATGAATAAGCAAGAAGGCTTTGACAGTGCATTTGGATGTAGTGGGTGATGCTCAGGTTCTGAGACACTGACAAAAGACTCCTTCCTCCAGTGTAAGAATTCAAACCTGTGCATCTTCTCTCTGATGGAATTTGTAGGGCTCGCCAGGAGAAGGTAAATAATAACACATTTGCTGCCATTGGGCTGTATGGCAGGGAGGCAGAGAAATGGGGCTGGGTCTCTGGTTTGCCTGGCCAGGACACAGTCCCACTGTTTTTGTGCAGCACAGAGCTGAGGCGTGTTGTGAGCCAGCCTCAGCTTTTCTGCACTGAAGTCCCTCCATGAAGAGCCTAGGGAAGTCTAGGCTGGACCCAGTGAATCCTTCTGCAAGGGCCAGTGCAGATTTTGGGATATTCCTTACAGAGTTGGAGCTAGTAAGTCCATCTGTATGTGAATATATTTACTCCTCAACCATTCAGGCTTCAGAAGAGCTTCCTAGCTTGGGAGCAACACCACATTCAAGCTGGTCTTGAATTTCTGTGTTGCTCAGCCCACCTTCTGCTGGGAACCTTGCAGTGCAGGGCACAGGGATAGTAAGGCAATTCTGCAAGGGCAAGAAAAATCCAGATGAACATCATAGTTCCAGATTGGCACCAGCTGTTCTGGAGATAGGTTGGCTCGGGGCGAGTCTACTTCAGAGTCTCCAGCTCAAAGCTTGGTACCAAGGAACCCAGTGCTCTACAGCTGGGGAAGCTGGCACCCACAGACTTGTCCAAGGACATGCAGCAATCTGGTGGCAGAGGTAGGAGTAAACCCCAGATTTCCATCAGTCTGTCTTGCTTTATCCATTAGGCCATGAGATACATTGATCATCCTTCTGTGCTTTGCTTGTGTAATTTCTTAAGTAGGAAAAATAATTGCCAATGTTAGTGAATTTCCCAGATAAAACAGACACACACACATATTTAGATGTTTGTATTATTTATTACTACCTTTCACAGGTGGAGCCATTTCAGATCAATCTTTACCACTGATTTAGTCTACATTTATGCATTGGTGGCCCTTTTGGCAATTGGTTGTAACTCTTTTGATTGATTCCCTCTGCCCCTTGAGTATCAATGTGTACCCACACAATCTATTGCACATCCATTTATGTGGGTTTACCAGTATCTGTAAAAGAAAAAAGCTATAAAATAAAGTCTTTACTGGAGTTGCATTTTCTAGAGGGAAAAAAATGCTGTGAAATTAAATGCTTCATGAGGGATTTCTTAAAATTGGCAAGATGGTCCTGGGAATATTCACTATAACTTGATTGAAAGTCACATGTCCCACTTCCATTTTGGGGTACACAGGTCCTTCTTTCATCACATTGAATGTTTTGGGTAATCAGCCATTAAATAAATCATTACAGCTTTCCAGCAGTAATGCAGCAGTGGTTCAGTCCAGCCTCATCACTCTCGTAGGAAACACACAAGATGGAGCAGCCAACAGTTTGCTTCAGGTCAGTGCTGGCCTGTGCTCATCTCATCCCAGTGTGCCGGGAGCACCTGCAGGCAGCACATGGAATTCTGAGCACTCCAGGATGGTGACCAGGGAACTTTTCCGGCTGTTGCTCGGACAGATGGTGAGCAGCGTACGGAGCAGAGAGTGTGTGATGGATTGGTGCTGAGCCTGGGACTCAGTTGCCAAATCTCCTGTGAAGTAGGGCTGTGCAGATGAAATAGAGACACAATTTATAGTTTTTAATGTTCATTAAAACTTTTGGTGCTTATAGTCCTGCTGAGATGAAAAACTGCAGAGCAAATAGAAATCCCTAGGAACTCACCATGTTTTCTACAAGCATCTCCTTCAATCTCTGATTTACTCTCTCCTTCTTTCCCAGAAATGTTTAATTTCCACATGTTTGATGGCTTCAGGTTTCTGACTGTTACGAAACTGAGACTAAGCCTTCAAGTGTACACAAAACCTCACTTCAGTCATAAACTTGCAATGATTTCTGCTCATTCCACTTCACAGTTCTACAGCTGTTTCTAGTAGGTATGGGGTAGTTTGACAGATTGTGATAAAAGCAGTGCTAAATGTTACTATTTATATTGGAAAATTAACTAGATAAAAAAGCCAAAAGCTTTGTTCTAGTTTGAATTCCAGTATAGGAATCCTCTCTTCTTTAAGCCTCTTATTGGGGCATTTTGGCTGGAAACAGAGCTCTGCTTTTATAAATGAATTGCAAGATCTTACACTGGCAAGGTGGAGGGCACTGAAGGATGCAGGAGAGCATTTGGGAACTGTTGGTTGGCAGAAGCACTATGCTCTCAAGAAGCTGGTACTCAAGGAAATGGAAAAGCCTCAAATATTTATGTAAAAAGAAATTGTTCTCTATTTCTTTTTACCTTTTGGCTGTTGCTTGCACAACCCAAACCACACAGTATTTTGCCTGCAGTGGGATTCCAGCACTCAGCAGTTTGAGGGGAAATCCAGATGGTGTGTTCCTTTAAGCTATGCTCCTCAACTTCTAGTTGCTTACAAAAAAGGCAGTTTGGCCCTGGAGAACATTTAGACCTCAACAGTGGTGGTCTGTCAGTCATGATGCAGATAGAGCCATAAGCAGAATAAGTGCTTAGACTTGGTGGAGTTTGTGAAACATTGACAAGATATGCCTGATGGTAGGTCTGCAGTGCAGATGGGAAGTGTATATTTTTATTTTATTGTTATTGCTTCAGGCTACATATCTTCTTTTGGTAGGTAATGATGGCAAAAGTTACCCAGAGAATAATTCTTCAAATGTAACAAAGTTTTTCAAGTAAAGCACTACATTTCTTTAAGAAGTGTGATGCATAACCAGGAGGAACAATAATTTCCCAATTTGATTTGAAGCTCAGTTGCACTGAAGATCATCATCACTGGATAAAAGGAGAATGTTTTGTTGTATACACAGAATCACTTTGGAAATGTGCATCATGTGTGGTGTCCAGGGATGACTTTAATTCCTTGCTTTTTCATCTTCAAAAGTAATAAGGCTTTCTTGGCTGCTAATGCTGGTGTAGTTGTAATTTTTTGCAACTTGTACTCATCATATTCCTACAAAGCTTTTCCTAAGAGGTAAAGTGAGTTTTGTTTTTGTTTTTGAAATCCACAAACTGCCTGCTTTTCTGTTATGCTTATAAGCTTCCTTTGTTTTAGCATTTAAGACTCAATTCAATGGGAATACTTCCCACCAAAGCAACACAAATGAACAATTATCTCAACTACTGTTAGAAACATTTTACAGAGGCTTGTATGTTCCAGATATTTTAATCCTCATGGAAAAGTGTCCAGTAGAGTTCTATATTCTAACAGCATTACCATTTTTATACAAAACAAGCTATTCTTTTGCTTTGTTGCTGAGCAGAGTTCCTTGGCAGTGAAATGGTTCTGTGTTCAGCAGGGATAGTTTAAAATATTACAGATTGGAACTTTATGCCAGATTTTAAACTGCTTTATGTTTACATTTCATAGAGGAAATGTGTTATCTTTGGTTTTTGGCAATACAGTGAAAGAGCTGCAGGTAAAGGAGATTGCAGTCAAGTTTCCTTAACCAAGAGGCAAAATGAAAGACTGAATTTGCTGCTTCAAGATTGTATTAAGTTCAATAGTGAAAATATATATAACAGCTGCCTTTTGTTGTGCTAATTCTGCTGGAATTTTTCACCAAGACATAATTACAAAGTGCTCCTGAAAATGTTTTATCAACTCCCTCTCTGCCCATACTAGCCACCAGGAAGAAATCATTGCCCACAGCTAGGTCTGGTCGAAAAAAAGCCAGTGACTGTTTTGGGGACCAAAATGTTCTGTGCTATATATCAGTCTTTCTGATTCATTGCCCTACTTCTTTTCTGCCAGCAAGCATGGTCCAGGGCATGGCTTGTTTCTTGGTTCATGAGTGAGGATTAGAGCCCTGTCAAACTGTGAGTTTTGGCTGTTGATGCAGAGTGATTGAGGCTGTCCATTGTTGGAGCCCACAGCAAGAGGGAACAGAAAAGCCCATGCAATTCCCAGCCTGCATTATTAAAGTAGAGGGATGCTGGTAGCAAGAGAAGTTATATGCCAGGCTGTAAAATGTGATGGAGAATCAGAGACTTGTCACCTATTCTGTCACATCTGTTACCAGGGTAATAACATCTGCCTGGCAGCCAGGAAAACATTTAGGGACTGTCAACCTTTTCAACTGCCCAGGAGTTGTGGATTCTAGAAGGATATCTATGATTCTGGCCACAGCAAGATAATGTATGTGTTTATACTATTATAATTTTGTGCCCTCCTGAAATCAATTGCAGATTTCCTATGGGATTTAATATGACCCAGAATTTTGTCCTGCAAAAGGGAACAGTTGGCTAAGCAGTGGACATCAACAATATTCAAAAGTAGTATGTCATTCAGGAAAAAAAGGGGACTGGAATGTCTTTAGTTTCCATCTTCCAAAAAGCAGTGTGCCCATACTACTGCTTCATCCTTTCTTGATATTGCTAGTTTCAGACTATCAAACAGAAACTTTCAGTAGCATTTAAATATACAAATATTTGCCTATGTGCAAATTGTAAATTGTTTGCTGAGAAGAAGTTACATTTGTCATTACCTTAGGCTAAATTAAATTGCAGAGTAATTTGTTACAGACATGATATTTTGTGACAGTTAAACCCATTTACCAGCTAATCTGGAAAGCAAAATTCTGTAATTGCGCATATGATGGTTTACAAAAGTCTTGGCATAGAAAATAATATTAAGAGGATGACTAATAAGGGCTGAGTAGTACTTGTTGGGTATCAATATGCATGGTTAAGTAATGGGTGAAGTTAAACTAGTGGAGCCTCTCTAATAAAATCTCCAGTAAAAGAGATACCTAGCTAGAACTTCACCTACCAGAACCAACCACTTTATACTGAGAAAACACATTTGCTACTCATTTAATCTGCATGCAGATGAAAAGACACTTACCTTATTTTTAATTCCTTCATAAATTTGGAATTATATTGCTTTCATGACCTTGTTATAATTAGCAGTAGCTATTTCTTGTTAATGAGCTATTACCTGCAAGTCCATATAATTCATCTGACAAGCTGACAGCCTGACTAATTAACAAGGTTTGACCAGTATCTCAAGCCCTCTGCAAAAGATTTTCTCCTCTGATACTGAAATGTTCTCTGAGGTACCATATATAAATATATCAAACACTGTAAATGGTTTCTGCAAAGAGGTTACAAAATCACCCTGCTTAGTAGTTTGTCCATAACATTCATCCAGAATAGATGCTGTTACCTAAAAGTCCTATTCTGCACCACAGATATTCTGTGATCAAAGCTGTGCTAAGGCCACTGGTATTTTACAATCCCTGACAAGCTATGGCATCATTTCCATGTGGCTTGCAAAAAAATACCCAACACCTTAAAACAGAGAACTCCAGGCCACCCTGCATAAAGAAACCCCATGACCTCTCCACTAGCAGAAAACATGCTTTTGGAAAAGGGTTTGGCCATTTTCAACAAAACCTGCAGCATTAGCTTTTAGGATCTGATCAGTCAGTCCCTTGAGAGAGCTGGTATTCCTTGCACTCGGTGGAATTTGGATCTGGCCCTGACCTTTCGTGGCTGCACATTGCTACCTAGCCCCTCTCCATCAACTTGTCTGTACCCATGTACATAACAGGAAGTCATGTCTCAATGCTAGGAGGTATTTTTTTAAATGGCTCTAAGGCAGGTTTATGTGGCATGATGTTCAGAAAAACGAAGACATCTTGTAATGCTACAGCTGCTCTGTATGGATGTACTGATACTCATGGCACTTTACCATAAGGAAAAGTCAATGCCCAAGGCAGTTTTCAATCCAACGTGCAGTGATCTTCTGCATGGAGCATGGTAATTTTGTGCAGACCAAATTCAGCACACACACACTCTGCTTCTCAGAGTTGCTGTGAAAATTAGGTTTGTTATTGTTTGTGAAGCCATTAGAAACTAGAGAAATTAACTCTAGAGAAAAGATGAGAAGGAAATTAATAATTCTGTCTTCAGTAGTGTTTGAATAATATTAAGTAAATAAAGCGTGGGACCACACAATGAATAAAGGGGAGAAAACAAAATATTGAATAGCTGCTCTTTATGTGCACAACGTTTCTCCTGTGCAGTGCATGAGGCAATGACTCTGTGGACAAAATATGATATGTACATGCAATTAGGCTGTCTGGTGCTGCAGTTGCACAAGGAGGCTGTATTGAGGTTGCAGATCATTCCTAGCTCTCAAGCACTTGGGTCTGCATCCCTCGTTTCTTGGTGGTGCTTTCTGTGACTGTGTTTGGTTTGTGTTGTGGGTATGTCCAGAAGTTCTTCTACAATGAATCAAGATCCAATTACAAAAGGTATTCTCCAAATAGGTAAGAAGACGCTGTCCTCCACAAAGAATTGACCAAATAATTTTTATCTTTTTGTAAGTTTAGTAGTTAAAAGAAAAGATAAAAGGAATTAATTTCAGCTGCAATTCAGTGACTGTGTTTTTTTAGGTTCATGAAGGAAGGGAAAAGGAAACCTTTAGAAAGTTGTGTTTCACAGACAGCTGTGGTAAAGCCTAAATGACAGATCTCATTTTGGATGCTAAGATGTTTGTACACAGAGAAGGAAGAGGGACAGTAGACAAGACTGTCACAGAAGTGGCAGTGAGGAGGATGTGGGTGTGCAGGAACGGGCCTGCTTCAGGAGCATGTGTCCATAAAAGGCACCAGAAACCTCCCTGAGCATCCATGGCTCTCTCCTGTAGCAATAAGAAGGGTGAAAAGTGAGCTTCCTCCCCATGTGTGCTCCATGTTGTTTGATAAAAGGACTTTTTCTGCTACAAAATTACAAAAAATAGAGTATTTTTGGAAAAAAAGCAGAACCAAAAAGATTCTATGAAAACAAGGTTTGGTTTATTTAGATTTTAAGTGATGATTAACTGGTAGATTCAGATGGATTTCATTAATAGTTTCAGCTTTATTTTTCCCTTGGGGAAATTTCAGCCATCTCTACTTGCAGTTTAAGGGCTACATTTGGATTGAAAGGGAGGAGCTCCCATCTTTCTTACCCTGTTTTCTCTCTTACTGCTGTTTCACTTTATGCCTGTCTGTTATTCTATTGTAATACAGAGGAGATCTGTAAAATTCCCCATTTATGTAATTTTTTTTTTTTCTGGATAAACTTTTTGATAGGCTTTTGGTGGTGGCACATCCCTTTCCTTGTTATATCAGTGACAGACATTTTTAGCTACTCAGGCTGCTTTGTCTGGCGAGGGGCATTCTCAGCACAAAAAGAAATAATGATACACTGCAACCCTGCTACAGTTGGGAACTGTCCTGTTACGTGGGTGTAAAATCCCACCAGAGTTGACACTTTCTTTTTACCTCAGTCCAGATAGTCGCATTGTAACCCATGTCCAGGAATAAGGTGACCTTCATTCATTACAGTAGCATGAAAATTCTTGCACCTCATCACCAGCACCATTTATATTGAAGCAACTGCCCTGACACAGGAGTCTTGATGCAGAGAGAGACCTGTGTCTGCAGTGAGACATAGCCCAAGGCCTCTGTTTAGCAGAATTTTTAAGCCTGCAAGTGCTCCACTGATACTGACACTTAACTTTACATACTTTTAAGCACACTCTGGTTAACAGGGACTTCAGGGGAAGCTGTTCTTTTATGGAATAGGAATCACATGAGGCCCTGAACAGGAGGTACAAGCAAAAGCGTTTACAACTTTCAAATATATATATTTTTTATTATTATTATTTTCCAATTGTATTTAGTCCTGGGAAGGTCTTCAGCAAAGTGTTTGGGCTTTTAGGCTGAATAATACTCTGACCTTGTGAAACTGGGTGCTGCCCTTGCTGTCTGATGGTGAGAAGGCTTCGTTTTGGCACACTGCATCTTTTAAGAATTGTAGGTCTTGGTGTAGACATAACAAATGGCCTGCATTTCGAGGAATAAAATGAGGAACAGCACCTGGAACTGTATGGGCTCTCCACAGATGCCACTTTAGCACAGCAGCGTGTCCTGTGTCAAGAATGTGGAGCTAAACTCCACACCAGCTGTCAGCCTACAGAGAGAGCAGCAGGAGCGTGTTGCTCTGCGGGAGCCACTCTGTCCTCGGTTGCTTAGGCTCTGAGTGTTGCAAATGATATGCAGATTAGCTTGAACACAAGCAATGGTAGCTCTCTACTGGTGGAGGTAAGAGGAAACAAACCTGTCTTTTGCTGATGATTTCCAATAGGTAGAGTGCATGCTTCAAGTACTACTTAGGTTATCAGAAGATGTTGTGGGGTAGATGAACTTCCCTTTATGACAGGGGACAGCATGATGAATGAGAGATTGACCACTGATGGGTACTAGAACACTCCTTGCCTAAATATGCCATTAATCTTCTCACAAAGCATGTCTTCATTGTAGAGCACCAGCCATGTCAGCATAGGAATGCCATCAAAATTCAGGCAGTAAAAGCTCTGAGAGGCAGCAAGCTTTGGTGCTAGGATGGTTTCCACCTTCAACTGCACCTACCTACCTGATGAGTTATTGTTATTGTATTTCTAAGTAACTCTCTGAAAACAATTTACATCTTAACCAATGCAGCACATTTCCTTTGTGACAGCTTTAGCACCCTGATTACATATAATCTGCTCAGGCTGTAGGGAAGAACTGCTGCTTTTCTTACTCCCTTGTCACTCACACGGGCCCCTCCTGTCTCTTGCCCTCTTCTGAGCAGGCACGCAGGAAGTTGGAAGGGAGGCAAGGGGAAGCAGCACTCACTCCTCTTGTCCTTGGCTTGTTAGGGAAGGTGTCCTAGCTTCATGGCATAACTTAGAGGAGCCACAGCACCCCTGCAGGATAACCTAACCCCACTTTGTCCCAGGGTTTAGCCTTCAACCAGCTCCTTCCCTTTTGAGGCTGACTGGGATGCTCCATTCTTCCCCAGTGCAAGCTCAGTCTCCAAGGAGGTAATTTGTGTGGCAGAGCTCCGAGCAAGGGACACTGTGTCCATCCCTGAAGAGAGATGTTTTACTAAGAGCACTACTGTCTGTTCAGGCAGGACACAACCCTTATGTTTAAAACTACATTCACAGAGGATGAGGCCTAAGCAGTTTTTACTTGGCCCCTGGGTTCACACGGAGCCAGAGCTCTGAATCAGCACTGCAGGAATTCAGCAATCCCATCAGTGTAGCAGTGCTGCTGGTATACCTCCATTTACTCAGTCTGGGAGCCATTAGCTGTGTTATAGCCCACAACTCCAGGAGTGCCTTTCCTGCAGAAGGCTTAGGGGATCCACTTGACAAAATATAGGAAAAATATGAAACAAAACGTAGTATTTTTTCAGGTAGCAAAATGCATATCAAAGATACCTAGATTTAGGCTCTGGAGAATGCCTGGCTCTGAGTCTCTGTCCAAATCATTACAGTCTAATAAATTGTAGCACAATTAAATATTTTATAACAAAGGAGATTAGTATTTAAATAGATTTTAGACGTCCAGGAAAAGTTTATTTCTGTCTTGTCACAAGCTGACTTTTGTATGTGGCAAGATGATAAATATTTTGGTAATTATTATGCAAGTAATTATAAGCAGGGAGAATTATCATTGTGAAAACTAGTTTCAGTTGTGTGATAGTATATGCTGTTATTGGCATTTTTGTGCAAATGATTGGTCACAATTGCAGATGATAAAATTATTCTGCTCCTACACACTATTAGGAAGAGGCTCAGTGTGTCAGAACAGGCTGGGTCAGAGGCTGGTAGGGTATCAGCATCATCAGCTGTGAAATGCAATGCAACCTGCAGCTCAGGAAGTCCTTATAATGCTGATTGTTGAAAGGATCAAGTGTGTTTCAGGGGAATGATTTTTGTTTTCCTTTGGCATTCATCCCAGTCACTGTCAGAGAAAAGGATTGGATCCTTGTTGCAAGGATATTGTTAATTATTCAAGAGCAAAGAGGAAGGTCTTTAGAATAGTATGGTATCACTGAAAAACGGTAATAGACTCAGACAACTGCACAGGTTTTGACTGAAGTGCTGTGGATTTAATAAGCAGTTGAGACCTGGTGGAGTTTACGGTCACTCCAAAAGCATTTTTAAAGTGTGGATTTAATTTTGGAGTAAGATCTCTCCAGGCTGTGAGCTGTGCTCTGTATCATTTGTCAGCAAAGTGCCATGTGTACTAGTAGGTGCATCTGTGAAGAAGCTGATGTGAAAGTGAAAGATGGCAAAGACTTCAAAATCATTAATGAATAGGAGACAGGTCAGCAATAGAGTCCTGGCTCATTAGAGATGTCCTCTTGGTTCAGAGTAATTGCCAGTGTAAGCTGGGCTGGCATTCTCAGAGTAGCACAGCAGACTCAGATGAACTGCAGAATTAAAAATGAATCACAAAATGTCCACTACCTTCTGCTGCTAGGAGGAGGATGGGGAAATGTCCATTTTTAGCATTAACAGCCTAAGTAGTGCTTTAATATTTGCATAGCCTTTTAAAATACAACCCTCCTTTCTTAAGAATTGGCTCATCTATGTGACATTCAGATTTGTGAAATAATATTGGCCTACACCCTCAGATAGTGTAAGAGCCAGAGAATTGTCTATATACAGTGAATGAAAATCTGTCCCATTAATCTTATTGCTCCACTAAGAAAGCAGCCATATCATTCTAGACCTTCCCTCAGGCAAAAACTGCCAAGAGAATTCTGAAAAAGAGCCAATTTACAGATAAGCAGTTTTTCATTCAAGCCTGGGGACTGCTTTTTTTATTTGTTTGTTTCCCTTCTTAACCTAAAACTAATTTAAGGAATTTCATGTTTCGTATTTTGAATAACTTTTCTTCTGCAGATAAATTGCTAAAATGACCTTTCCCTAAATCCTGTTAGTGACCTCTGCATTTAAGGGGTAATAGGGTTTCATCCTGTCTGCAAAATAGGAAACAAATCGAACAATCTGTGCAGAGTAATGAGAAAGAAGATTTCATTAGATGTGTGAAATTCTAGAGATGAAAAGTGTGCTGAGATTAGATTTGGACAATAGCACTTCAGTAGTCCAGTCTGCAGAAAACAAAGAAAATGTGAACAACTAAGAAATTATTTGGCAGCAGGGGGAGGGGCAAACACAGACTTTTTGCTAAAAGTCTTCTTAGGTCCCCTGGATTTTACTGTTTCCCTCTAAATTAAGATATAGGTCATCACTGAGGTGGAGTATATTCCATAGATGATATCTGTTAGGAGCAGTTTTCACCAGATATTGACCCAGTCATGCAAATTCTCATTTATTTGGGTATTTTCATGCAAGTAATACCATCAACATTGGTTCATGGACTCACAGAGCTTTAAGAGACAGGATCTGATTTCATCTCTTGTGCATTATGGGCAATTAAATTTTCAGTCCCCCCTGTGTTGAGCCGAATACAATGTATTTTTAAAAAATCCTATCGTTCAGGAAGAGAGCTTTCCTTGATCTCAAGGTGTTGAAAGCTGCAGAATTCACTGGTTCCTGGAGTTTCTGATTGCTGTTCAGATTCACTTTCTAACTGGTGGTTTATTTGCAATTGAATCTTTTCTGGCTTCCCCTTTCAGTTCCTGAGATGCCTTTTCTGCTGTACTAAGAAAAATTCCACTGCCTTGCATGTCTTCCCAGTGAAATCCTTGTACACTGTAATGGAGGCACTTTTCAATCCTCTTATTGACAAAGTGAACATACTGGTGCTTGAATTCTTCTACAGAGGCCTCTCCCTGGCCCTCCCAGAGGTTCTGCCTGCATTCTCAGCTGGTGCCAAGACCAACATCTCAAGTCTCAGTGACTGTAACAGAACTAGCTGCATAATTCAGGAAATTTTGACAGAATTGTGACCAAAGTTGGTAAATCAAGGATTTCATTAAGTAGGTAAAATAACATTGACTGTGAATTCCTATTGGACATGATGGGAGCTGGACTGTGCCTTTGCACAGCCGTGAAGAGAAGTGTTGTTCAGCACTGGATGCTGCCAAGTAGTTTAGTTAAATTTGCTGCAGTCAGCCAGTCCACATTTGGCATACAAAGAAATTGCACACAACTTGCTGAAATGTAATCACTGAGTCACATCACTGAGTGCTTAATCTCTAGGAAAGTTAACTTTTTCAGCACAGGGTAGATCATATCAGCAGGATTCTTTCTTTTTTATTCCCAGGTGCGGATAGTGCCTTCTGCTCCTCTTGAGAGAGAGATTGTGGGCAGTGCTAGGGGAGCTGTTTTGATGTCATATCACATTGCTTTTACACACACATAAAAAATGCAGAAGCACAGCTTGTTTACTGTAGCTCCACAAAGGGGCAAGTACACTTAAATCAAAGAACTTGCCAATACCAACATCCAAGTGTGCAGGCTTCATTATTAGACAGATCTTTGGGGGCTTTAAAACATAGTGTGATCTAACTATATCCTCAGAGCCCACAAATGGGGCTATTCCCCTTCCTGTGCTTGGCAGGAATCTGTTAAATTAGCAGCTCTTCCTTTGGCAGCTGTGCCAGTAGGAATAAAATGAAAGGCTGTGCCAGTATTTACTGACCGCACAGCTGCGTTCACAGGCAGAGTTACAAAGTCATTTCTTGACATGTCTTCTGTGACAGTTGGGCTCCTGCTCAGTGTTCTAATTTCCTTGATGCCCTCTTCCCTATGTGTGATGTTCCTTTGAAACATCACTATTTATTCATTTGACAGTTGCAATGTCAATGACAAGGAAAGAGAGTAAGTGGCTGTAGTTCTGCAAAAATAAGTTGGAAGTGAGAAAGTCAAGGTCCTTCAGCTCTCTCTTCTTCCCCAAGAAGTATGAGGTTTCCTTCCATCTGAAGACCCCCAAAATGACTTTGTGTATTTGGATAATGTACATTAGAGGATTATCTTCTATCCTTGAACATTAATGCTTTTCTGATGAATCAGCGTGGAAATGGGAAGACTCTCTAGCCTGTAAGGCTACAGTGGTGGTTTTTTTTGCTTCAGTCACTTGATTTGACATTTGTTTTTCAGAAAGACTGTCCAGAAAAGCACCCCTGCTCGCCCCCTAAGCCTCATCTGACTCCAAGTAGAACTTCTCACCTGTATTTCTGTGCTTTCTTTCATAGCTCCAAAGTGTCACCCTGAAAGTGAGAATAGGCCTAATGGAGGAGTTTCTTGTCTGTGATTCTGCTTTAGATCAGAAAGGCAATAAATAAGACTTTCTAAATCCCTTATCTCTGTCACTTCAAGCCACTTTCAAGGTAGCAATGCAGAGCACTTGCAATTAAACCCCAGGCAGAATTTCTGATGATCTTCAGCATCCATGGGCGTTCATTATTCTGCAAACCTTCTCCAGGCTATTCAGGCTAAAACTGAAGTGCTCACATGGAAGATGGGGAAGGAATGAGGTGACTGAGCAGCTATGACTTATACAACTATTAATAATCATAGGAGACCTTTCATCTAGTTCCTCGCTCTTGGGACTTGCAGAGTTTTAACAGCCAAAATGGAAGCAAGGGGGCTCTAAACATAGTTGAGAGGGTTGCAGATCAGGTTTCTGTTCACCTGCAACTTGGACGGTCATTATCTACTTTCCAAACGCTGGCAGCTAAGCTAGCTAATGAGTCTCTTTTTCTTAATAGAATAAAAGGAAATCAAGCTATTTTCTACATACTTAAACCCTTATGAGGATTCTATTCTTAGACTAAGACCCTGATGAAATGCAGAGTTTTCAAAGTACTGGTAGTTTAGAAATAAAATATCAGTTACAATCTAACAAAAAGGCAGATTGGAAGAAAATACAGGTAATCTCATGGGCAGCTTTGTGCTTACTCAAACTTTTCCTGCCAGGGAGGCAACAGAGGTTTAAAATTACATTTGTAAGCTGTGTGACAAAAAGCTTCCATTTTCCTTCATGTGAGTGGTGTTAGGGTTCTGCTTGCAAAGGTCAGTTCTGAAGATGCAAACACAATTGAATGAGAAATTGCTCAGCTTTCGTAGGATTCTTTACACTTCAGAAGGATTCGTTCAGGACACTAACACAAACATATTATTTTGTGTTTTGTAAACAGAGCAATTCAGAATTCTCTTTTTTTGTCTCGTAGTGATTGACTTTATCAATTTTCTTAATAAAGTAGCTCCTGAAGCACCTGTTAAGAAAGGCAGCTGCTGAGTGCTGTTGGTGCATGCCTTTGTATCCCAGGGAGAACATGTACAAGTTTATGGGGGTACTGAAATAATAATAGTAATGATGGGTCCAAATTACAGAAGGGATGAGCCTCTGAAGGAACTGTGCAAGTCAATGTGAGCTTTGTGCATCAGCTGAGGGTACAGATAGCCCATAGATGATAGGTATATGAACACAGTATGTGTATCTCTGAGTGCATAAATTCCAAGGGAACTGTCAGTAAGAATGTCAGTGCAGCCTTACTAATAGCCTGCTAATTGTTTGCTGGTTTCTATTGATCTTTAAATTGCATAAAGTCAGGATCAGTTTCCTGAGTAATGCCTCTGACATTTGTAAGCAGTATCCAATATAATAATTGATCTTAGATCATCTTGTCTAGGACTGACAACATTGTGAATTTCCACTGATCAATACATTCCCAAATAGTGCTTTAGTGATACCTCTTGGAGGAAGCTGTATGTGTCACAGAAGGTCTGTGCAGGAGCTTTTCTGAAAGCACAGAAAGAAAGGCCTTCTTTTCCTTCACTGATCCTCACATGTACCCATCTGGATCCTGTAGAGTTGTTGCTGTTCCCTAGGCCTATAGGAAACAATGGTTTGTTGTTCAACTAATGGGAGAACTTCAGTAAGAGTTGCAATGGAAAAATTACTCCAGCCTGCCCTGTGTGCTCTTATTAATCATAAACTACAGCACAAACTCAATCAGACACTGTTCTTGTAGCAGAAAGTACTTCTGGTCGGAGAAAGAACCTTTGGGGTGCACTGAGGACAAGATCTTGGCTTTCGGTCTCCACTTGTTTTTTCACTCCACTTTGAAGTTCTGCCTTGTGTCTTTCTTGCAGTAAATACAAAAGCCAGTGTAGGTTTTAGCTGATACCATTAAGATAGGCGATAGGCAGTTGTGTGCTGAGCAGGCTCCTGCTCCCTGCAGTACAAAGTAACTTCAGCAGCAGCCTGTGCTTCACTGCCTGAGTGACTGACTGCTGGTATGCCTTGTAATCCCTTCTGTCATTTGATTCACCTTGCTGAAGCCAACAAATTTAATAATGTCTAGTGTACCTCAGTATACCACTTGCACTTATCCTCTTGGGGTCAATACTGTGGAGATTTGGGTCTGAAAAGAATCCCATAATATGGAGATTGAAATTACCCATATGGGACATGCCCCCACCTGCTTCCACATGTAAGTTCCCTGCTGGGAAAAGTGTCTGTAAAAATTTTGTACCAGCTATGAAGAGCCTGGTAGCAATGCAGTGACTCTCTGGCTTCCTGAAGTGGTTAAATAACAGCCATGTGCTCGTGACAAGAGAGGTAAGACTAAAGTGGGTCAAAACATATTGAAATACCTTGTTTTCCTCAATCTCATGCCAAATGGAACTCTCAAAGCAGTGGTGATTTGCAGATAGGCCATGTTCTCTCCAGATGAGATGATTTTTCCTGCTTTCCCTTTTATTTTTTTTAGTCCTCAATGGGGCTGTATTAGGCTTAAGCACTTCCCACACCAGCACTCAGAGAATCAGAGCTGGGCATTCTGACATCACGGTAGAAGTGTTGCTGCCATACGTAACAAAGCATGAATGCATCAAGAAGGACAAAGCTAACTTCCTTGGGCTTCAAGACCTACCTCTGGGAAATGCTAGAAAGAGAAATCAGACATGCTGCAAAAGCAGCAAGATCCTTTTCTTTTCTTCCTTCCTTAAAAGCAAATTAGGTCTCAGAAATCAAGGATCGTTATAACTGATCACTGGCCTTCGATTTGGACTGAACAACCATAACTGCTCGAATTGTTAACAAGCACTCTGACAAACAGGAATGGCTAAACACATGGAAAATTCCTCCAACAAGAAGTTAATGGATCCTAAAGATAACTATGAAAAATAGCACCTTTTCTGGTGACATGCTATGTGCAGGATTGGTTTCTCATTACTCCAAGCCAAGTCCTGTAGAACTCACAGTTTGCCCTTTACCATAATTTATATCCACTAGTGCACTAAGCAGATGCATAAAAAAAAGGCAACCAATCCATATCAGTCATGTTTTATGTTTGGGTGAAGAGTATGGATATTATTTTTATTAAGTTTCATTAAATATCTGCTCTTATATTCAGAGTGATAGATGACTCTGCCGAAGTTTTTTTAAGGTGGGTTAGGGGTAGTGTACAGAAGGAGGGGGTGATGAAGGAGAGAAGGATGTTTGGTATGATTTTTATCTTACTGAGGACAAAGAAGCCATAAACCCTTCTTGCCTTTGGGGAAGTACATGTAAGAGACTTCCTGGCATAGCCATAGCTATCTATAACAGGGCAATATTTTCTGGAAGGCTTCTTAAACACATTTTCCCAAAGTAAATTGATCCTGACAGAAACCTTCCTGTCACTGCTACGTTCTCTCTTGAGCAGAGCCTGCCAGCTGTGCTGAGATTTGCCAGATTTACAAATCTCTGCTGGGGACTGGACGTGGTCTTTGTGATATTAGATGTCTGAGTATGTAGCTGCAGCTCTCTTCCAAAGTATATTTACTATCAAGTATAGAGACACCAGATACCTTATACCTTCCTAATCACTACTTTGAAAATGTAACTTTGTCATAGAAGTATTTTCTCCAGAAAGAGATAAAATAAGCTAGGAAGTTTGCAGTTGTTTACCTTATTAATCAGGCATCATTTTTCCTCTATTTACAAATTGTGTGTATACATAGCCAGCACTTAAAAAAATCTGCAAGCCCTGGAGAGGATGGTATGGATGCTATACTTGCAAGCTTCCTAAAATGAGTCATAGGGCTGAGAACAGGAGGGATAGCTGCTGTGGGCACAACTCTGTTCCTTTTGTGTCTTCAGTTTTACACCACAGTTTTTCTGAGCAGTGCATCAGAGGTGACAGAGCATTTTGCATTCGCAGACACACAGATACTCAGCGTTTTTCCAAATGCCATCTCACCGAGTTCATATGGGCACAGGGTAAGGATCAGTAATCATTATCAGGAGGTAATAGTTGCAAAACTTCCCACAATGCTGCTGGAACCTGCTTTTCCTCATTACCTTCTCAAGCAGCTGTTAGAAGCAGCTCCAATGGAGCTAGGCAATTACTTCTGTCTTTGAGGCAGAGCCTCGAGCTTTCCCCATCTTTGCTCTCCTGCCTGGATAAGGGGTAGGAACAGCCCTGTGGTACAACTGGCCATACAGGTCTTAACCAGATCATTTCTTGGGCATCAAGGAATATGACAAGATGAACCAGCAGTGGTGATAATACACTGGCACTTCACTGGTTTGCTTGCTACTTCTTGGTTCCAAGGACTTAAAGAGCTGTTTCCATAGCTCTTGAAGTCACTGTTTTCTGCCATACCTTGGCCTCCTATTTTCTTACTTGATAAAATTGTTAAAGAAGAATTATTGATCATAAGTCTCCTTGTTACCTCTTTGTTTATGGTTAAGTGCATTTACCGTGTGCCTCCAAGGCTGGATATGTCCTGTCCTTGGACTCTGGTTCTTTCACAGGTTTGGGATGCCTCCCTGAACTCCTCTCTAGGAATCATTTCCTCAGGATATGGCTTGTAAGCAAATCCATGCCTGCCAACAGAGACATTGTGGGGACCCCTTTGTCAAACTTCATGAGCTGTTTGAATGAGGAAGGTCTCTGGTGAAAAATGAGATGTCAAAACACTGGGGAAATTAGAGACAGTGTCCCAAAAGAAAGCCTGCTTGCTCTTTTCTTCCTTCTCTGTCCCATAGCCAGATGGCTGTAGGGATGAATCAGACATTGTGTGCTTTGGTGCTTTCATAGTGCCCTTGAACACATGCCTTTGGTGCTGTTCAGGAGGGTGATGGGGGGCCCTCAGGTTGGCACCCATCCCAACACACTTCCTCTCTATTTTGGACCAGATTGTTTGGTGGGACATACTCTACAGATAATGAGGAACAGCAGCAGTGGGGGAATTTTATGTGCTTCTGTAAAGCAGATTCAGATGTTGAACCTAAAGAACCTGGCCAGCCCTGGGAGAATGGTTTCCATGGTTAATTTTCTCTTTTGTGTTACTGATTTTTCTTTTCATTTTGTTTGAAATTGGGAGCACTTTATTCTACATTAGCAGCCAATGGCAATATGCTGTAAAGATGAGACTTTGCAGAGATATAGGGCAGGAGAAAATAAGACGTGTGAGAAATGGAAATTCCAAGGTCATGTTGGTGACCAGTGATGTGGAGGAAGGAAATTTTTACCCAGTGTGCTTTGGTGGGTAGTTAGAAGAGACCATAGGGAAGTCTCTAGAGACAAAGTTCGCATGTCTGAAGCACATCTGGTGTAAAACAAAAGAAAATTTAATCGTTTCTGCTTTAAATGAGTGGTTTTGGGAGCTTATTCTCTTTTTCAAGATGGAGACATCTGAGCATGTGTTCATTTGGGAGGGACCCAATATCAACTGCTGATTGCATCTATGTGTCTGCGCATGGGAAGTGAACCATTAGCATGACTCACAGCAGATCCATCTGTCACCTGGGATCACAGCAGGTCTCACTACTCAGGTTTTTTATGTAGAGTCAAATCCACTGAAAGTGTGATCATGCTTTTCAGATCTTACCATTCAAAGTCTGTTTGCAACCAAAAGCTTTGTTGCCTCAGCTGTCCTCTGAAGTTTTCCTTCCTGTTCAGCTGTGGTTCCAAAGTATAAACAACGTATTTTGCTGTTTGGGAGTAAACATATATTTTAATTTTATTAAGAAAATAACTGTGATCACTGAAAAAATAGACTTTTCTAGAAATTTAACATATTAAACATGAAAATGTTATGGAGGTATGGGGGAGTTAAGATATTTTTGATTGAGCTAAAATGTGTCGCATCATGCTCTGGAGTGACTTGTATCCTTTCTTGTGCTTCTGGTGTTCCTCTCAGTTAGCCTAGCACGTATTTCTTAAGTTGAGGGATGTATTAAAACAACTGTGTAAAAAGCCACCTTCCTTTACACAGGGTAGATGAAGAATGAGTCTGAGGGAGAGAGGCTGGACATGTCTGTATGGATGAATACAAACCATCAGGTGTCTGCAGCTGGGTGCAGCTTTGTTGCAGCCTGACAGCCCTTGGCAAAGCTGTCAACCCAGCAGATAAGCCCTGCTTACACCCTGCCAGATGCTCAGGTTTCACTGCACATGATCAGAGCCTCTGGACCAGGGCTGGCTGGCACAAAAGGCAAGTGACCATCAGGTTGGTGAACTCTGCATAGTTAACAGCCCCCCTGGGGCATTTCAGGGTGGCCAGGAACTGAAGAAAGAAAAACACAGACAAAAGCAGGCCAGCAACCTTCTGTGGGACCATTCATGCTCCTTTGATTGCTTTTGGATTTGAGGTTACATAAACCTTGTCTTAATTTAGTCCGAAGTGAAATTCCTTTCTGTGAAATAGCCTTACCCCAGGCACTGGTCTCAAATTAGGTGGAAGTGCTGCTCTGTAGCTCTGCATTTGTTTCTCTGCACAGTAATGCATGTCACCCTGGCTTTTACTTCATTTCCATTTGAGCAAGCAAAAAGCACCATCATGTAGGCTCTGAGCAGCTTGCAGATGACTCAACATGACAAAAGCAAAGTGCAGGGTACCAGCAATCAGTAGCTCCCACAAACTGCCTGTCACATTGTCCTTTCCTTTGCATCTAAAGCCAACCAAAAAAGCAGACCAGGCAGTGTCAAGGAGCAAGCCTGGTTGGGACCCCATGGGTCCTGCAGACCCTTTCTCCCGGTGAGGCAGACCTACTTTAACAGTGGTTGTGCACTGTGGGGCTGAGGTTTCTTTAACCAGCTAAGAAAAGCTACATTAGCTCAAGTGCCTGCCAGGTGTGGTGGCAGCATGGGTAGCCCAGGGTCGTTGGGTTGGGCAGTGCTGGCTGTGAAGACAGGAGGCAGGATATGATGACTTGACTGAGGGCCATACAACACCCCAGGCTGCTCCAACCTTGCAGAGGCTGAGGTGCCAGCCCTGTAGGGACAAGCACATTGCTACCATTGCATGGCTAATCCTGCCAGGCAGTGACATCTGTGTTCCCCTGGCTGTATTGTCCCTTGCAGGCACAGCACAGAACAAGTGCACTGCCAGCCATGTGATGGCATCTCTTGGCAGGCAGGGCAGATTTTACTTCTCTTTTTTTTCTGGTAAAGTACACCTTGATGTCACCTTTTTCCAGCAGCTGAAGAGAAACCCTTCCCTGCCAGCGTCTCTGGGGAACCCCTGGCCTCAGTTAATACTACCCCTTGGGTTGCTGAAACAGAGCTTGAGCTTGCTTGGGTGAAGCACAGGCAATGACCTCCCTTGCAGCAGCTCTGCTGCTTGGGAATGGCAGCACTGGTATTCAGGGATTGCAGGCATAGTGTTGGGGTGGCCATGCTAGGAGCCCTCCTGTCACATCTTTAATGAGGACACAAGCTGTCACTTCCACTCTCCCATTTGGGTCTTTCACTGCCCAAACAACTCATTCCCTGTCCCCCTCACCTACCTGTGCCAGACACAAGGGAAACGTTTGCCTATGCTGAGGTTTAATTTCTCCTTTTCATTGAAATGCCCTTTTACTCCTTCCTCATTTGGGTTGATCTCTCTGAAGCAGTCTTCTGAAAGGCAGGTTGCTCCTTGCCTCCCACAGTTATCCCCAATAAGCTGCTACATCCACTCTGGAATCTCAGTGAACACAGCACTTTGTGTACTGCTGTCAGGTACCTTCACAGGGTAGTGGCTCTAGAGTGTGGCAGATTTG
Organism: Hemiprocne comata; assembly: GCA_020745705.1. Taxonomy (NCBI): domain Eukaryota; kingdom Metazoa; phylum Chordata; class Aves; order Apodiformes; family Apodidae; genus Hemiprocne; species Hemiprocne comata. The sequence continues at coordinate 8,756,847 of CM036597.1, read as the reverse complement.
CTCCTCAGGGCTCTGAAAGGGAGTTAGGCTGCACCTTTGTGGTGGTGGGGGCAAGAGCTCACTGGGAAGGTCAGCAGCTCCAACAGAAAATTTGTTGGGGTCAGTAAATCTAGAAAGGGTGGAAAACTAGTGCTACAGGAGTCAGAACAGAAGTATTTAATGTCTTTTCTGTCTGTTGGGAAAATGAGAAACACTCAGCAACTCACTGGAAAATAAAAACCCAACTTGTTAGCAAATAGAGCTATGTTCGTGTGTGGAGCTGACTTTTAAAGAGTGCTTCATTAGGGGGACTGAAGGGAGATGGGAGTGTCTGTGTAGCTAATTTGTTTGACATTTGGGAATAGTGAGTATTATTGGGTCTGTTTGGCTGATAACTACCCAAAGGATCCTATTTTCCAGCACACTGCGAGGCACAAAGTACAATGTGCTGCAGGGGTCTGTGCTCATTCTCTGAGATGGGCTGTGACCTTATCCTTAGTGGGAAATGAGAAACAACACGGGCATAGGTAGCAAAAATCTGTCCTAGCCTTCCCAAAGGAGTGCTGCTTTGAGGCTCTCCTCAACAAGCCTCAAGTCAGCTGTGTTTCCCATAACCAGAGCTGACAACGTCCTTCACAGGTAAACCTGCAAAGAATCAGCCTCTGTCCTCACTGCTCCAACTCCCCCACTCTTTAAGTAGCCCTGCCCACAGTTTGAGTTTTGCACCGTGAGAAGGATTTTTCAGATGCTACATCCAGCCCTATCTCACTTCAGGCAGGCTTTCCATCAAAGGTGAGTCCACCTGGCAGAGCTAAGAAGTGCATCTTGCCCATCATCTGCACAACTCATCAGAGTGAAATACTGCTAAGAAATACTAAACTGAAATGCAGCAGCAGTAGCATATATGGCAAAATATTAGAGGCCTCCAGTGAAATCCCAGAGTACAGAAACTGCATTAAAGAAAAGAAGCTTTCTGTTCATCACTGAGTCAGCACAGATGTAGTGGTGGAGATTCAGGCTTTAGGAATGCTGACTCTGGAGCTGAGGTTGAGGGAAGGAGAGTTCAGTAAAGAGCATTCATGACAAACTGACTTGAGGTAGTGTCTTTTTCTGAGCCCTAGCCCAAGGAAGAATGAATCAGCTAAGGAAATAAATTTGTTTTTGATAGAGACATGAAGAAAATGTGTTCAGACACATTGTTTTTCAACAAGGTAGCACAGAAGATAATTAGCCAAACAGAGGGAAAGTTTTATCCAGCCTTTTCTGTTTCTAACACTCAGCAGAGTCAGCAGAAAAGACCTAGAGAAAAATCTCACCGACTTCAAAGTGCAACAGCCTCCTCAGGGCAGCTTGACAACTCTTCACAGGTATCAGCCAGCACTGGGTTCCCTCTGCCAGGATTCCTCTGTGTGTTGGATTGGGAAATAACAGCAAAACCCTGCCATGTTCACCTCATCCTGTGCATGGAGCAACAGTGGCTTTCCTGAATTTGAAAGTTCATTCTGGAGTACAGCAGGGTTTCTCTGCTGTATTTGTATTTTGTATTGCTACATGAACTTTCAAGAACATATGCAGCATCCCTTTAAATATCCTTAAAAGGAACATTTGCAAGATTTTGGAGGCAGGCATTTGGCTCAGCCTGTTATCAGCTGCAGGCACACCTTTATTTAGTGCTCTGTGAGGTAGCAGATGCACATCTCTAAAGGCCAGTCCTTTGGTCTTGCTCCTGCACATCTGTGTGATTAGACCATCACACTTCCAGATGAGCATAATTGCTTGGGTCCTTGCTTCATTTTGAATAGTGACAGGAGCTTTCCCAAGGGAGAGAAGAGCAAGCCTGTAACCTTCTTTAGTTAATTTAGAGGTGAAGGCCACCTAAAGGTTTCTGGCAGTAGAAAAAAGCTCAACCATTTTAACACTGAAGTGGCCATGGTTTCACATTAGTGCTTGCAGGGAGCAGCTTCATTTTCTTCTCAGCACTAGCACAGCCAAGAACAGAGACAAGCAGTAAAGAAGAGCAAAGTTTTTCTCTCAGAGGGGTTTTGTTGTTGTTTTTTTTTTAAGATCCTGCTCTGAGCTCCTGAGATACTGCCTTATATCCAAACACCACCGAGGGCTAAATACAAGGGGGGTATTCTGAGGCTCCAGGGTGGTATGAAATCAAAGCTGTTTTCTGTGGGCCAGCTTTGTGTGCTGAGTGCTCTTGCACGGCTGGAGTGAAGAGCAGGCAGGAGAACTTACCTGGGCCATACAGTAGCTCACTTGGGTGCTGCCTGCTGTGCTTAACAGGACTGACAGCCCTGCCCACGTGGTAGGGGAAGGGCCCCTATACCCTGATTCCTCTTTATTTTGTAATAGCAAATGTTTTTGTAAGATCAACCTCAAAGGTTCACAGTATATTCTCAGGAGGTTTCTGTGAACTCATAACATGCTCTCCCAAATCTAAAAGATTAGCACAGAGTTCTCTACAGCAAGGCAATATAGCTTCCCTCTTCTCAATATATTTCAGATTCAAACTCATAACATCATCTTGTAAGTCTTGAGAAGACATGACATCCCTCTCCCTGAGGTGTGTGGGGGGGGTGGAGGTGAAGGTATTTTTTAAATTTATTTATTATTATTGTGTGGGTTTTTTATTCTTTCAAAAAGGTTCCTCTCTAGCTGTATGGTGTCTGTGCCTCATTTTTTGGGGCACAATGTTTTAACCTGCAGATGAACCCTCAAGGCTTAGCTTGTTGACAAGGAAGTGGCTAACTGATTACCAACTTGTGTCTGGCAGAAATATTCGTTCTTTGCTTTCATTTCAAGGTGGAAGATCTGATATCCTTGTGTTAGCTTTCCATATCACACTGAGGTCAGAGGATCTCTTATTCTGATCCCACTTTCCTCATACAGTATGATCTGTTTGTGCTGTTTGCCTCAGCCATGGAGAATCCACAGGCAGGCAATGTGGCCACCTGGGAAATCCCAAAGGCAATGGGACCAGCTTAGGGGGAATCCATGCTTCCCTCTTTCCCAATGTAGTTCCACAGGCACGTGAGATGTGGACTTGCTGCATTCCATGCTGAAGGCAGGCAGGGTGAAGCTGCTACCATCCAGAGAGGCCTGTACCTATAGCTTACTCTGGGCACAGTTGCCCCCTTTCAACAGGAGTCTACAAAATCTGACCCCGGCTCTTCTGATGCTGTGAGCCAAAGGCAATGTTACCCCCTTTCAAGGGTTCTCTGCCATGATCTGGAGAAGGCCAATGTTAGTCCTTGGAGAGACATCTTGCCTTCCCTGTGCACCCAGCAGAGTTTTACAATTATTTCCCTGAAATTCTTGCTCTTTTCTACAAGTGTGTGATGTCTCATCACCGTGAGTTTGAACAGAGTAGTTCCCCTTTGCAGAAGTTTCTGCTTGAGCCTGAAAAGTGTTTTTTGATTTTTGGGGTGGTTTTAGTCATCATCAATCAGAAGTGTTGAGAATGAACATCAGTTGAGGGGCTTTAGGGAAGGTGAAATCATGGGCAGTGCCTTCACTGTGTGTAAAGATCAAGGGAAAAATAAGTGATGGGATAGAATTTAGTTCTAAGTTACAGGCTTCATGGTTTGGCACTCACCCAGGGAAAACTGATATTATTAGACTCCTGTGCAACTAAATTTAATTAATTAAATTCACGTTTAATGTGAATGCTATCAACTGAATGCAAGGCAAGAGGCTTAGGGTAAATCTTCAGTCCTCATTGCTAATAGATTTAGGGCAATTAATCTATTGACTTCTGTAAATCACATCTGTCAGAGGAAAAAAAAAAAACACAAGGTAATTTTCAACATGGCAGTTACCTGAACTGATAGATTATGGCTCAAATTCCTGAGCACAAGGGAGATGCCAATGTATCTCTTTAGGAAGAAGTAGTTTTAACTCTGAGAAGTTGTCTGGATTTATAAAATTTCTTATAACCCTTAAGAGTCATCCTAAAGGGTTTGCTAAATTCTTGCACCCAAAATACAAGTCCCTGTTTTAGGTCTTTTATCTTAGTTAAAAGATTCTTAACACAAGATTTTGAGGGGGGAAAAAAAGAAAAAAAAAATTAAAACAGTGAGAGTTTTCTGCATGATTGATGTATTTTAAGTACTGTCCATCTTAATGCTCCTTGTTTTTTTTAAAAATTACCTTTTTTTTTTTTTTTTAACAGTAAGGAGGGCAAATAAAAACGTTTCCTTTCATTTTGATGAATTATAAGACATTACACTTCCCTGTAAATTCTTTATTGGACAACTGATGAACAATATAGATTCACTCAGTAAACAGATTACAGGTTGTATTTATTGATCTATGGCTTTCTTTCCTACTGTCCCTGACTGTTATCTCTAAATTTAAGTAAATAATAAATGGGAATTATATACTGGAGTTAGCTTGGAGAAAATATTGCTCTGTGGCTTTTGTTTATCTTTTTGAATCTTTTTTGTAGATACAGTCTTTATTTATAATTCACTGTTGCCCTTACTCAGCATAGCACTTAAATACATGCTTACATTTAATCAACAGGGAACCCTCTCCCTATTCAGCAAAATACTTCAGTATTTGCTGAGTTTTAAGCACATCAGTCAGTTGTAGATTCTCATTTGAGGACAAGCTGATCTCAGTGGCTGTATCCCTGTTGGTCCCTTTGTGCAGGGGAAGTGGGAACTTGAGTCACCTTATCACGAGCCATGGCAAGTCCTGTCCTCAGTGGATGAGAGGTCACCTTGCATAACTGAGGCCAAGTGAGGTGACAGTTGTGGTAACATTCATTATCAGAGGTGACTGACATCTGTCTCTTCATTCCCCTGACCAGGACCCAGCACTGCATTTGGTTTATTTTAGGAGGACTGGGAAAGCTGGAGAAATAAGAAGGTTGCAGCAGTTATTGCCTCTTGTGTCTGGCCCCTTTTCTTAGCTCTCCCATTCTGTTCTCCTGCCCTGTCAGGAGCGTGGCAGCAGATACAAGAAAGGACTTTGCTAACATCAAAAGATGTGCATCAGGGTGATATCCTGGTCCTTGTTAACCACACTAGCATTTCTGGCCCTGCATGCCTTCTGCAGGGCACTATGGAGATATTAGCAAGCTGTTCAGGGAGAATTTGGTTTTTCATTAACATCTTTGTGAAAAACTGATGTCACTGTCTGCTTGGATCTTTCAAAATTATAGGACAACATACTCTGTGATTTAGATTTTGTCATGAGCTAATTAAGAAATATAATAAACAAACATGACAAACAAGGGCTCAGTCCCCTGTTGCCCAGACTACTCTATCTCTTGAATTCACTATTCAAGCTATAAAGTCTCAAAACTTATAACCCATAAGTCTCAATATTATACTCTCCAGCTTTTGGAGGTTTGGTCTATACCATTACCATAAATTAGTGGATTCTGAGGAAACTGCCAGAAAAAAAGATAGTGGCTGCTGGAGACAGCGATTTGCAGGTGATAATGGTGCATAAAGGCCCTTTAGCTCTGTCTGGCCACCTGTCCTGCCTACTTTGACCTAATAGCCCTGCTCCCAGCATACATCAGGCTTTAGCCAAAATCTAAGCAGGGATTGAGTGAAGAGTCACGAACTGAGTATGAAAATACCCCAGTTGACTTCTTAGATTCAAGCATACATTTACTTCCAAGATGCTCACCTTGTTTATAGGGCAGCATATCGATAGCATGAAGCATAAGTTCACATTTGCTTTGTCCTTTTTAAGTGAGGAATTATCCATTCTATAGCCATTGTCTTAAGAAGTTCTATCAGCTGTTTAAAAACCAAGACAGAGTTTGAAGAGGCTTAGTGTAATTTCTTCAGTCTGCAGCAGCCTGCAGCTGGTTTCCTTAGTAACCTTGAATGTACCCCCTGTGTACTAAATGGGAACTCACCAAGACGTGTGACTGGATACCAATTACATACTCATGTGAGTCAAGTTCCAAATTTGGCCACACTGATGGTAGCAGATCTTGATTGGGCTGGTCCCCCATGCACTTTCTTCACATGAAGCCAGATTACGCTGCACAAGGAGATGCTGGTTTTCATCCTCTCTCTCTCCTGATAGAACAGGTCAAGGTGTACTTGCTCAGGGAACTGAAATGTAAGACATGAATGTCCATAGAAAAATTTATGCAGGAGCAAGTTGGAGAGTTGGAAAGTCCTGAAGTGGGTAAAAAGCAGCAATGTGTGGGATAGGACCCTACCTCTCCCTTGAGCCAGCAGATTGCTGGGAGGAGACAGGAGCATCTCTTCATGGTTTGAACTACATAGCTCAAACAAACAGGTCGCTGTTTTTCCTCTTCATCATGGGGCAGTGATCTAAGGAAGCAAGTGTCCCTCTGAATAATGTTTTCCTTCCTGCTCTTCTCTCAGAGCAGCACACTTGTGTGTTGCCACCTATTTTGGCCATGCTAAATACTGATAGCAGAATAAAGAGAAACGATTGCTGGGACAGCATGGGGCCATGCCCATGCACTGGCCATAGCAAGATGATTTGTTCCATCTCACTCCCTTACTTAGTTCACATTAGTCTGGATGTCAATGGTCTGTTGCCATTGGCCTGCCCCAGCCCTTGGAACCCTACCACCAAGGGGATGTTTTTAAAATGCTTACAGGGCATTTCTCTTAAAATATTTCTGTGCCTCCACTGCACAGAAATTACATTTTCAGAAGCATTTTCAGCATTGATCTCAAGTTAAAGTCAGCACAAGGCAGCTGTCAAGCTGCTTCTGGAAATTCCACTATGCATCTGTCTTTGTTGTAGGTAAATGACTGAAAAACTGAAATCCTTGACTTCCAGTTACACCTGAGCTCTCAATGACGAAAACTTCAAGTTCTGACCCCGAGGCAGCTCTGAATGTGGGATAAAGGATTTTACAGAATTTAGATGAGGTTTAATTTCATGAGGATAAGGGGGATGGGGATTGGGATGTTTTTCTGGGTGTGTTTTTGGTAGAAAGTTTCTCTAGGAGATTTTGACTTGATTGATTCATTTTTGGAACATCCAATAAGTCTTTATCAGCATCATTTCAGCCTTGTGTGTATTTTAGCTGTGTTTTTCTCTTTTTGTGAGCGCCGCAGTCAATAGCCAAGCCTAAAAGCAGCACTTGCAGTGATTGTGTTGTTGAAATTAGAAATGGTCAGGGCTGTATTGGAATGACATAAAATGCATTGACTTGTGTTTTTGGCAACAAACTATCTAGAGGTTTAGTTGCTTTCTTTCGTGTTCGGGGTTTTGCTGCTTGCAAAAGTCAGTCATATTTTTATGCTGCTTTTTATGTGTCATTTGTTCACTTGAGTGAGACAGAAAAGCACAAACATCTCATGGCTGTGTGTATTGTGATGTCTCAGGGCAGAGGAAATAAGAGCAGAGCAAGCAAGTTAGTTAGAATTAAGATCATAATGCTCAAACTAGTTACTGAACTCCATGAAACTTTTACCTAAACAGGAGTAACGTTTAGCACACAGCGAGGCTTGTATTCCTTTGAACAGCCAAGTATAATAGCAGAGGAAAAAGCAGCCCAGGTAGACTAATTAGCATTGACTTTATAGATCATGTTGTACTAAACAAAACATGGAACTGTTGATCAAGTAATACTGGAACATGGCCAGGGAAAACTGAAGAAGGGAGATGAGAACGAACCTGAGGTTTTGTGGATTTTTGTATCTTTGTCTAAATTCAGTAGTGGATAAATCTGTGAAGAATTGCAGTGCTGGTTTAGCAGACTGTAGGAACAAACAGATGGTGAAGATCCTGATGTGGTGAAGTGGTACTGCAGTCCCTTGATCTCTGCTGAGAGAGGACCTGGGAACACAGGTGATCAGCTTTGCTGGGTGACATGAACAAAACCCAAGCATATCCTCAGCTGCCTCTGCCAAATGCCTTCTGTCTTCTTTAACAGGTTATCCCATTGCGGATGAGCCCCAGGCAGAGGTCTTAGGGCTCAGCAGCTCAGCCGCAGGATTTTGCTCTCAGACTGCAGGAGTGGCCTCCACTGGGCACCATTTGATGCCATTGCCATCTGTGCATCCCCAGCAGCAGCTCAGCCCAACGTTCAGCACCAGCCAGCTGAGCCAAAGCCCTAGTTTGGCTTGGGCTGCACCCACCTCTGAGTGCTTCTGGGATCTGCCCGTTATTGCTGGGCATAGGGGAAGAGCTAAGAGGATGTCCTTGCAAGAGACTTAGAGAAAATTGGCATTCTCTGCAAACTGGCTAGAAGCTACTACACACAGAGATTGTTTTTCATGAGTCAACCTCTGTGTTGTCCCTGGCATTTGTTTTGTGGATATATTGCAGGCATAAGCTCTGTCTCCCATATCTTCTTATCCAGGATGCCCACCTGAAGGAGAAGGAAATGTGTTCTTTACTTCACAGTTGTATACAATCCAATCTGCCTTGCTAGGGAAATTTAAATCACTCTGCTGCTCTTTGGCCACTTTCTAGCACTTGTAAAGCACATTAAAACAATAATGTTCCTGTCAGTGACATGGTTATTTGCCTTGGAAACCTCATAGTCTGGAAAGTCAGATTCAGTTCTGCAGACAACCTGTAGAATATACTGACTGAGATGTGGTAAGTAACCTTGTCCTCTGTCTTGGCAAACTGAAGAAGCAAAGCCTGTGAAGTGCCTGTGTAACATCTGCATGTGTCAGGAGTGGGAAGCTGCTCCTTTGCTAACACTTCTCTCTGTCAGTCTTATAGGGAGAGACACATGCACCTTTATCATAGGGGAGCTACATGATGTATGTGCATCAATCGGTAAGAGAGATGTGGAGTGATGGAATGATTTTTTGGTGGGAGCAGCGCTCTTATCTTCCCTTCTATGTGTATACAGCCCTGAAAGAGATTAAAGCAATGGTATTACAGCCAATGGTATTAACCCTGAGGTGGAGTTGAAGATGTAAATCCAGCTAGCAACATGTGCAGATTGACTTTTGGTGTTGCTTGGTGCAAAAGGAGGTCTTCCTTTGGCACTTCCCATTGAGATAGCTGGCACAAAAATGCAAATGGTTGGGAAAAACCACTAATGTTTCAAGCCATAGGGGGAGAAAAAAAAGCGTCCAAGGGTTCACAGATGACTTTGGCTGTTTGATGGGGCTAGTCTGGGATGATTTGCTCTGGGAGGGAAAGCCTGATTTGCTGGAAGAACAGAGCACCAGCAGAATGTGGACATCAAAGAATATTGGGCTCTTGTTGCACACATGAATGGATACTCACAAATAAGCCACAAAATACACCCTACTTGTGCAAAATGAGTGAAAAAGAACAAATAATCAACCTGTATTAAATAAAAATAAAAAATCCCTGAAAAAATGACTTTGTATAAGCCAGTTCTTTTGATCTGTGAAGAACTTTTGTTTGCCATACTGGTCAGTCATCTAGTCTTGACATTTAAGTTCTTAAAAGAGTGAACAATCTTTAGGTATTTTAAACTTCATTTACTTGATGCTTGGAACAGGCCTCATTCAAGAGAGACTGTGCTGCAGGATTTGTCATTCTCTCTCAAAGCATATTGGACCCACAGTAAGCACATTCAGAATCCTGCCTGGCTAGATTCTTTTGCAGACCTTTTCCCCATCCTTAGCCAGTACTTCTACTTCTATCAGGCATCTATCTTGCTTGAATAATTACACTTCTGGGGAATTCTGATTCTCAGAAAAAAATACCATAAAATATGTGGTAGAGTTTACACAGATTTATTGAGAAAATGGTCAGGTGAAAAATGTACAACTAGATTTAGCAATAAAAGTCGTGCCTATTGCCAGCAGTTGTGTCTTACCAGCTGGGAGTTTGCAACGAGCCTGCCTGAATGACAGAGTAGGGGAAAAAAGCTAAAGCAGAGACTTCTGCTGGAACCTCAGGCTTTACTGTAACAAGGTGACCCCAGTAGACTCAGTGATATGTACAATCAGGCTTTTCTGCTTTCTTCCCTTGTTTCTTAAAACACTCTCTGAAGTGTTGATTCACTAGAAATCCCACTAATAATTTTCTCTGTTTCTCAGCAAATTATTTTATTAATTAAAATTGCAACCGGAATCTCTATCTGATTTAAACAGAAACCATATAAAAATGGAAAACTTTTAGGATGCCATTCATTCTAGGGACTTTGATATTGTTAATTAAATGATGCACGGGCAGTTTTTCTTAATAAGAACAGTTAGTAGTGGAAGTACTTAGTGTTGTGCAGAATAACAGTAATGTTAGGCAAAAGTTTGGGCCTTACACCAGATGAGTTGTTGGAGTTACAAACTGCCTGGAACTGTGACTCAGTGTGATACTACTTGGCTCGAAGCCAGCCCCAAAATCAGGACCTACAAAGGCTACTTTCCATGCATAGTGCCTGTTTCTCCCCATATTCAAGGGTACATTTAGAAAGCAGGGAATTCAGCTGCAGTTTTAGGCTCTCAGTACTTGGGGAAAAATGCAGTGAGACATGTCATGTTCTTTTTTGCATGAAAATTGTTTGGAGTTCCCTGAAAACTGGTAGTAAGAGGTTGCTGCTGTGGCCAGCTATGTCTTAATGTAGCAGGAGAGAAGAAACCTCTCGTCCTTTCCTTGTAGAGGCTTATTTGAGGATGTAAAGTATTTCTGCAAGGAAGAGCAAATCTCACCTTTTCGGACTTTGTCCTGCTTCCAGGGTCACAAAGGAATGATGAGAGAGATAAACCAGAAGCTGCTTCAGAGAGCTACAGAGATGTCATCAGCTTGAGCAGTAGAACAGTGTATGAGAGTCAGGATTTCAATGGGACCTTGAGGTGTAATCAGGCCCCAAGCTCTTTCCACCCCAGGACAGATCAGCTCAACCCAGATGTGTGTCATTCTTCTACTGAGATAAAAATTAGTTGTTCCATGAGAAACAGTTGCTTATACATCCCTCCAATCAGTGGTGGGTTTGCAGATGAGATGGACCATGGGGTTTTTCAGGTGTGGCCAGGCCCAGACTTTGAGCTGAAAATACTAACTCACTCTAAAGTTTGCCATTCACAGTATTAGTTTGTTCTGCTGGTGTTCTCTGGTGACAAAACTGGGAAATAGATCTGCCTGGGTATGTTCAGAGCATTTAGGCTGTCACAGTGAAGGCTACTGATAGCTTTTTATATTGGGTTTGTTTATTACAGAAGCTTTGTACCAACAGCTAGGTTTTTCAGGGTTTCCTGTTTGTATTGAAAACTTGTTTCTTCAAACCAGACATTTTACCTCAGGATATTTACTCTGCATGTATAGCAGTCTTAGACTTACCTTGGAATATTTTATTTTCTTCAGAGTTTGTTTTTTAAGTAAAAATCTGCTGGTTTGAGGAAGAGTACAGCCTGTAATATATTTTGCTTGTAACACTTAATGCCCAGGATGGTGTGCCAAGGAAAGGGCATATACTGTCAATGCTGCTAGGCCACATCTAGCCCTTTTCCTTTTCACATTGCTACAATTGTCCTTTTCCATTAAAATCAAACATAGACTGAGCAGCCACATGCTAGGAATCACTAAGTGGTACTTAAATAGATGCATATTGTGACTGTGAGGCAAGCTCAGAAAAGACCTCACACCACACAGGCATTCAGCACATTAGGAAAATATCAGATGGATACAGCCAGAGGCTCCAATTCTCCCCTCCACTCGTGGAGGGCACGCAGCACCTCTCAGGGCTGGGTGAACAGGTTAGGAGCAGAAGGAAGCAGACCTCTGTGATACTGCCTTGTAGTGCAGTTAAATGTCTGCCTAGAAGCGTTTGTGACTTTTCATTAGTTAATGAAGTTTAGAACTATCTTACAATGGTCGGCAGTGTTGTGGGATGTACAGGTAATGGGGAATATCCACCTCTTCTAATATTTTGGACATTTGAGGTGGTTTTATATAATCTGTCAGCATCAGCACGTGTTCAGTGGCCAGCTGTGCTACCAGAGTTCATAGTGAATATGCAGATAATGAAAGATTCTGTAAAACATTTTCAGGATAAACATTTTCCATTTTTGTCTTTTGCTATTTGAGAAACAGAGACTGAAGTGCAGTCTTTCTTTAAACCTTTTCTTGCTGCATTCTAATGTTTCAAACGGACTTGTAATTTTTATTCTTGCCTTGGAAGCAATTTAAAGATTGCTGATTTTCAGTGACTGGGAATGCTGCACTTCCTGACTAATCAGACTCTTTTGACATGCCTTTAGTTGGGCACTGAAATAGTGGATAAACAAGTGCAAGTGGTTGACTTAGGACAGCTCTGTGGGGGTTTAGGCAGAGTTGCTGTAACACAGAGCTCTGATATGCTCTGAGTAAACACAGTCAGTTACCACTGCTGGGCAGACAAGAGGTGACTGATTAAGGCCCAGTAAGTCAATTGTGTGAAACCATTAGCCCGTGCTCAACCAAGTGATGCGTTCCAAATGACTAGACCTTTTTGAAAAGTATAGGCCTGTTCTATTTCAGCATCAAAAGAGTCTCCTGCTGGCACTCAGAAAGACTGGCATAACAAGACATTTATTCCAAATATAGTAAAAAGCACTATTTGGACTTCCCATGGTTGATCCCAGTCCTGGAAGGTTCAGCAGGAGTCTCCATTGACATTAAATGAGGTCTGTCCTCCCATGTAAGTTGGTGACTCTACAGCTGTTTTGTAAACTGGACCACCTATGCTGGGTAAAACAGGCAAAGGCAAGTGGTTGCAGCAGCTGTATTTGCATACTGAGTGAATGGGTATGCTTCTCCTGAATTTCCTGGCTTGGTTGGGGTTTTTTTTGTTCTTTTTTTTTGTCTTCTACAGGCAGGCAGACGACCATCTGTCCTGGCAGCTTAAGCACAGTCCTACACTAGCTAGTACAGCTAAAGCTCTAGCCAAACAAAAACCCATCTAAATGCTGAATTCTTGGAGAGAAAAAAAATCTGATTAGTTTCCAAGTTTTCTTTTCTTTCTTTTGGAAGTATTTTTGCAGAGCTGAAAGGGAGAGTTCTTTATTGCTTGAGTAATGCTTTGAAGGTTGGTCCTTTACCAAAAGCCTGTTGACAGTAACATGAGTGTCGGTACTCCCTGGCATCATGTATTACTTGGGGATCTTTAAAAGCTCTCTGAACAGCTTTCCAAGACTTCATTAACATTTTATTTCTAAGTGAGGAAGAAATTATTACTATGTCTTTTTTTACGAGTGGATAGGCAGCAGTAAGCAAGTTCAGTGATTTACCTGCCACTTAGGGCATGCTCCCCAGTCCTGGTAGAGATCCCAGGAGTCTGACAAAGAAGTAATCTCTTTCTTTTTAACAACCAATCTGACATCACCTTATGTTGCCACCATTTCCATACCTTCTCATTATTCGTGTAGTATCTTTCTGGGAAATTATGGATAACCTCAAAGTTTCATTTCACAGCTATTTCCTGTAGATGCAAATCAACATCAACCTTTTTCCTATTGTTTACAGTTATTCCTTCTCTTTTTTTTTTGTTTTTTCCCCCTCCAATTTTAAATGGGGAGGTTTATCTGAGGTGTTGAGATTTCTTGTTGTCATTCTCTTGCTAGTAGCACTGACAAAGTGTCTGACCCTCTTGTGTCTTCTTGTCCTCAGGAAACCCTCTGACTGTGGCCTGCAAAGCTTTCTTTGGATTCAGTGGAGAATCAGGCCCCATGATCTACTGGATGAAAGGGGAAAAATTCATAGAAGAATTAGAAGGTCACATTAGAGAAGGCGAAGTCAGGTACTTTTTTGAGTACTTTCTGTTAAAAAACATGGTATATGCCAAAAGCCTGTTGGTTTTTTTTTTAAAAGGAAGTGGAAGTAGTTTTCTGTCTAAAGAGTGATGAATGACTTGGAACCAGGGCAGTGTGAGTTGCTGCCTTTCCTTCCTAGTGAATAAACTCTAAAGGCATAGTAGCTATCCATGTGCCTAAAAATCTGTTACCGAGTTCTCCTGATGGTACCTGAAGTGTCTGAGTGTTCTGGGGGTTGATTTTAGCCCTGTGTGGAAATGATGCTGTCCCCTGCAGCTGCCCCTTGTGGCAGTCCTTGGCAAGATGACATTCATTTCGGCATCAGCATTAATCTGAAAGATGAATGGTCTCCTGTCAAACTCACCACACTTTTTCTCTTCTCCTGGATGTGCTGTGTGCCTGTGACTCAGCTCTCAGTATGCCTTAACCAGGGCTTTCGAAGCTTCAGGGAGAAAGGTAGCTGCTGGGTCAGGATGTCCAATACCCAACTTGTGCTTGACTTGTTCCAGATGCTGGTTATCATTTGCTGTACCAATTGTGAAGGGAGCAAACTGCTTGTATTCCCATGAACTTTAATGGAATTTGCACCTAACAGCAACTTCTTGTCTTCCTTGTTTAATAATTACCCGATTGATAACTCTTTGAGCAAAGACTAAGCTATGGTTATGCTATGGACAAGGTGGTCTCAGCTCCTATAAACACAATAAATAAAGATTATAAAGAAATACAAGGTCTTTGCACCTTCCATTGCACATATTTTTTACTAATTTTTGAGTTTGTGTCTTATAAAAGTGATTTTGAAGAGCAGGCAGAGAGAGACATTCCTTTTTTACTTGGTCAATAATTTGAAGTTCAGCCATTTAGCCACTAGTTATTAAGATACACTAAAATAACTGAACTAACATTGCACCTTAATTGCATAGAGATGCAATTTATCATGTATTGCCAGAATGGCTTTAAGTGTTCTTTTGGGCTTCTGACCACAAAATACAATTATTGGAAACTATTGCCATTGCAAGTGGTCAGCATTTAACGACATTGTGTCCTCTCTGGCATATATATATATATGAACAGACTGATTTGGCTATGTTCTTCCTCTGCATCAGAAGCACAATTTTAGGTTTGTGTGTTTAAGGAGCTCTCCAGCTCTAGCATGCTTCAAAACTTTTCCTTTATGTGCATTTGTTAGTGAAATTGAGTTTGAAAAAGCTGTATTTGTCCTTCATTGTGTCATCTCATTACACATTAATGCTTCAAATTAATTTTGTGACAACTTCCTTCTCTCACTCCATGAAAATGCTTTGACTCAGACCCATCACAATTCAGTAAATCTTCTCTTCAACAAAGCTACTTATCGTGTACCTAACCTCTTGTTCATCACAGCCAGCATTAAAAACAGCATTAACCAAAACCTCCTGCATTATTCCCACCAGTGCCACAGCCCATCCCTTTTTTCATTTAGAAGCAGGTATGGCAACTGCAGGAGCAACTTTTTGCAAATTACTTTTTCATAGTAACAGCTCTTGCTTAAGTGTCCCATTGCAGGTATGCTGCTTCAGGGAAACTTCAGTGCCCTGAGCCAGCCCACATCTTCTACCCAGTCCTATTTAGTGATGTTTTTTTAAAAAAATAACATCTATGTTTCAAATTTGATGAGCCACGATGAACTTTCCTGTTAAATGCTTGTCCCATCAGTTTGTTTCTATATGGTATTGTCAGCATGTTTCTGTTAATGGTGAGAAATTACAAGTAATTGGGATTTGTTACAACCAGACAAAAATACTCCATGGTTGTTCCTTTGGCAAGTATCTAACATTTTAACCTGTGCATCCCCTGTCGTAAATTAGTTCACTCATTTAGTAGAACTCTGTGTTTTCAGTGCTGTCCTTACCCTGGACTGTACCCATCCATTGTGTTGCTGGATCTGCTGTATACAATGAGAGTTCAGGTTTGCAGATCAATGCAGTGTGGGAGCACAAAACATCCATCCCTAGTCTGCATGCTCTAGCTTGCATAGTTACCAGTCAATTAGTCTGCTTTTATGAAAGCACTGAAATAAAGATGCATGTGACTTGAGCATTCAGTTAAAATCAAACCTGTGAAATTGTTGGGGTTTTTTATAAGCAGATTTCACCATGAGTAATACATGTGTAGATCTGGGATTCTCAGTATTTATTGGGCCTTGTTACAGAGCCCAAAAATAACTAATCAGCATTGCAGGACTCAGGCAATGACCCCCTCTCTTACCCCCTCCTTGCCTTCCCTTTAATTTAAATCCTCAAATGTTAGACATGCATAGGGGGAAAAGGAGAAAGAGACTTTGCTTGCCAGGTGGATTTTTCACAGCAGTAATAAAAATATCATGTAAATTGAACCAGGGCTATTAAGGAAGGAATCAGAGTCTTTAAGCCTGCCTGCAGAGTTGTCACTTGTATCTAATTATCAAAGAAGCCCACAGAAAATTTCAACATGGACTCTTTGCCACAGCAAAGAAGTATTCTCAGGAATAAATTTTACTCTGCCAGCCACCTATGAGTTGCTTCCTTTTCTTCTTCAGGCAACACTGCAGAACAGCTTGCAGGTGCTTCATAATGCTCAACTTGTAGAGAGCACGTTTGGCCTTATTTGCCTCTCTTCTCCATTTTTAAAGTGGAAATAGTTTAACTCGCTTGAGAGGCATGAAAGTAAGTGAATGGAGGGAGACATTTTGAACTGCAGCCTTATTTCTTCCTGCTGACTAATTTAACATTCTGCCTTTCACCCACAGAAGTCAATTGATGGGTGCGAAATGCTCAGGCGAGATGTATTCTGTTAAGAGAGGATGCTGAGGGAGGGAGGCAGAATTACCATCACTGCCTGGCTAATGTGCTGAGTACTTTGCAGAGAAGCCTGGAAATGACAGCCCACTCCTGAAAAGCTTATACTATTCAAGTAGACGATTTCTGGGCAGAGAATGAGAAACATGATGCAGGAAAGTGAGAGGGAAGGTTGCTGTGCCATGTTAGTTGAGCGACTTTGCTTTGGAGAGGTGCTTGTGTACACACAGATGTGTCCTTTCACCTACAGACCATTGTTAAGGACTAGAAAGAAGGGACTGGAGTTCGTATCCTTGTTCACAGTCCAGATCCTCAACTATATAAAGAATAAAAAGTTTCCTTTTTTATAAGTTCCAGTTTGCATGCAGGTTAGTAAAGGTTTGGAATCAATGTCTTGGTCTTGTAAAGAGAACCAGCTGAAGTTTTCTTATAGACTTTACATCTGTGATTGTACAAAGCCTGAAAATCTTAGGAAAATGTGGTTTCAAAGGAAAAGTATTTTAACTTCAGATTTAACTTAGTGCATAAATGCATTGGAAAATATGACAGAAGATTTGACAAATCCACAACGTTGGGTATTCTTTAGAGAAAACATTTGTATTCTGAAATGACACTTTTGTTTTTAATTTGTATTTTCTTAACTGAAAAATAATCAGTAGATAAAATGGTTCGTTTCAGATCAAATAAAATGCTTCAATTTGAACAAAAAGAAAGCACTGGCTATTTTTTTTACTTCAACTACCTTTTCTGCCTCCATCCCGTTTGTTGTGAGTTGTCAAGCACCATTTATTTACCTACATACTAAATGGTGTAATTACCCTTACAGTTTGTTCATCAAACCAGAAAAAAACAGCCATTATTTTCTCAACTGGTTGGAGCTGGCATGTGTTGGCAGGGTTGCTGGTGAAGTTTCCCCCAACTCAGACAGGGACAGAGCTTCATCTTCTGGCTGTGCAGCAAATACTTTTGCAGCTTTAAGGTTTTACTTCTTGATACGGTATTGCTTTTCCTCCCCCTAAATACTGTGGTCAGTGTTCCCTGAAAAAACTACAAAATGCAGTCAATTAAAGGCTGCATGCAAATTAAGCAAACGTACATGACCCAACTGTGTATTTTTGTGGCAATAATGAATCCTTAGCTGTCAAGTAGTGGTTAAAAGAAAAAAAAAAAGAGAAACTAAAAAGTAGGAACAAAAGGTTTAACACTACTAAGAGCTTTATACACTTTGCTACCAGCATAATTTTTAAATGTCTGTCAGCATTTTCATGTTAGATCCTGTTCTAAAGAGTTCTCTTCCTAAAGATTGCAATTAGCATGAAAATAAGTGAAAAAGAGTTCTCAGTCCAACTGCATATTCTTTTTTTATGAAAGCTCCTTTTTAGTTGATCATGTATTGTTTAAATTTAGGTTAAGGGTCGATTATTTTAAATAGATTCAGAATAATAGTTGATTTTATCTTAATTGTAATCTGACTTCATTTTTTCTGTGTAAAACATGCTGATTATAGTAAGCACAAGACAATCTGAACATTCACAGTGCTCCAGATTAGTGTCCCAGATGTCTTCTCTGTTAATGATTTTATTTGTTCCTTGCAGCATGATTTGTAGGCCAACAATTGTGGAGCATGTTGTTTACCAACAGAGAAGACAGACTTTCCTGAGTTTAAAATATTTTGCTATATATACATATGGAATATTAATAGGTAAATGAGAATTGATGTATCTGACCCCCAGTGATTTTGAGTCTGCAAACAGATCAGGATTTCCTGCGAGATTTCTGGCCAGAAATGATACAAATTTCAGCCTTTCTTGCATTATTTTCAGCACTTGGACTCAGGAACAGAATAAAAAAAGCACAAAAATACACATTAAATGAAAGTGAATTTGCAAAAAAGATGCAATCAAAACTTCTAAACGCAACACACGTGCCTGTTCCTAAATTAATGTTTTTCCACTTGCTTTTTGCAAGTTCCCCAGCGATAGTGAAAGAGGTGGAATTGTTGTGGATGATCTGGTACATCATCTGAGTTCTCTCAGATCACACAAGCCTTTAAAGGCTCTGTGCTGTATGAAATCTTCCTGTAAATCTGTGCTTTGTAGCACTCAGGCTTGCATTTTTTATTGTCTAGTGCCATGCTCTCATACTTCACTCCCGATTTGTTTTCAAATTTGGAGTTCTATGCTCGTTACATGAAATTATTTACATAAGAAAATGTGTTTGTGCATTGGAAACCCTAAATCAACTTTGGTTTATAATAGAGAAATTTGGGGTTTGTTTTTGTTATTGACAAAAATTTCAGCTCTCCGGAAGCATTTTCTATCCAGCGCAAACAGCACTCTAGTGAATTCTTTTGTGCCCTGTTGCCTCCCATCAGTCTCCAGATAAAACATTTCTCTTTTTTTGTGAACTTGGATCTTTTTCATACCCTCACCTCTTAGTGTGCCATACACTATCTTTTTGGAAAACAGACTCACTGAAGTACTGCATGCAGGGCTGAGTTCACAGGCGACTGCGAGGGCATCGCTCCTTTTGTGTTTACTCCCTTACACAGTATGCAGCAGTACACTAAGAGGATCAAATGAATCTGGTAGATTTTATTTGATGTTACATTTCCTTGTTCAAAGGACCAGTAACTTTTTCTTGAGCAACTGATAAGAAGCCTTTTGAGAAAATAGGATGTTGTATTTTTAAACTTAAGATCAGCATCAGAAAACACTTGCATTTACTTTCTATTCTTTTTCATGTTCACATTAGAACAATGACACGAAAAGACTCTACCTCTGGCCTGAAAGTCTGATAGAACTTTGTTCCATTTGTGGAGATTTTGTATGTCTTCTCTGTATTCTCAAAGAAGCAGAGAGAGCTCTTGCTGTAGACCCTGTAAGGATCTAGCCCCCTCAGAGTAAAATTCCGCAGAGTAGCACAGCTCCTGTTGTTGCTTTTCCAGCCTGCATTAAAATGTAGCACGATACCCAGCCTTTAAAATATTGCCTTAAAATTTGCTCAGTGACGGCTTAATAGTGCATATTTACTTCTCTGGAAAGTGAGCATTTATTGCTGTTTTAAAAGAAACATTGTTTTTAGCATCTAATTCTGGTGGAGCCAAGGGAAACAAGCCCCATGCAACCAATGCACTCCTGGCCACTCTTTCCGCATTTGCTTCAGCTCCTTGCTACAGGCGTGACAGGATAAAAAGGCTTTTGGTTGTCATGAAAGATCCCTTTAGAAAGTCTCCTTCAGGCAACTCGATTCTCCTTCTAAGTCCTTCTCCAGGAGTGGAGGTGGCCATGAACACTGTTTCTTGTGCTGAGAAATTATGGTTCTTTGGGAATCTTCTACCCATATTAATTCAGTTAAGCAAAGACTGTATCCTCCCTTTCAGACTCCTCAGAGAACACCTTGGAGAAAAAGAAGTTGAATTGACATTGGTCTTTGATGCTGTAGAGGAGGCAGACCTGGCTAACTATACATGTCATGTGGAAAACAGAAATGGACGGAAACATGCCAGTGTTCTTCTGCGCAAGAAAGGTGATCCTATTTATTTAATTATCTGTACTCTCTCCTGCCTCAGCAGCCACAGGTCAGCCAGTAGAGAAGGTCCTGCTCATCTCTCTGAGCCAGGCTGGACTCCTGTGTGCCTGCTTGGAGCTGCAGTGTGGTCGTGTTAGAGCTTCAGTTTACCATTTGCAAAAAAAAATAATCAATAAATGTTCTTTAGTCTTCAGTGGATCAGCCTCGAGGTGATGCACTTGCCTGGAATACAGTCATCCATAAAGCACCAATAGAATCAGTGGACATATTTTGATCTAAACAACCTATGAATTTGACCCAGAATTGACTGACTAGACCAGAAGTCATTGTGGGACAGAAATAAAATTAGCATTTCTAAGAATAGGTACCTCAGCACTGAGGTCAGATGTTCTTGAATTTCTCAGCTTCCTGGCTTTGCTGTTTAAATGGAAAGCCTTAAACAGTTGCCATGCATTTTTATTTTGAACTGCATTGGGAAGTAAAACATTGCAATAGGAGCTACAAATCAATGGAAAATTACCCCATCATGGTTGCTTTGCTTGGTACTGTACCTGAAATTGGGAATAACACTGCTGACAAGTTATTTGTAACAGAAAGGAAACCATTTGGGTTTGAATGTCCAAATTAAAAAGTGCTACTATGCTCTACTCTTTGTAGAAGTCATTATCATAAGGAGTGTAACAGTAGCTCATTACAGTTCTTATGTTGTTTGTTCCATCACCTCTCCTATTCATAAGTAGAGTGACATTTAAATTTGCTGGTGATCTCTATAAGATACAGGGTATTAGGTGGTACAAAAGCTTTAAGACAGTAACTGTTGGGAAAGCAAAGGAAAGTATGCTGGGGTTAAAGGTGTAATGTGAAACACCTGAGCCATCAGCACAGGAGACTGACTAAACATTGTCCAGATCTGTGCCATTATTCTTGGCTGTAAATTAATTTCTCAGAGAGGAGGAGAATAAATGTTTTTGTGAGGCACACCCACAGGTGCTGTTGCAGTCCTGCACACCCTTTCAGACCACTGGGGCAAAGGACCTGCTTCTCAGCAGACTGTGACCTGCAGTGTTAGTGTCAGTTTAAAAAGCCAGTGCTCTCCATTGTCACAGTCACAGAAAAATCCCACCGAAGTGTCAGCATTTGGAGAAGGTTTAAATATACTATTAGTACCTGAGTGTGCTGCAGATTGACCTCTGAGCCTAGGGTAGACGTCACCATGGGACAAACGAACTAAGAGCCAGGTTGAAGAACCGGAAGAGCAGCCAAGGCCTCTGTGATGGGGCACCACAGCTCTGGGAAAGATCCATAGTTGTCAGTTCACCTAAAGGCATGCTGGATGCTAAGTGCTGTGTTTCATGGCTATAATCCATGTGAAATGAAAGGTGAGGGAAGGGTGGTATTGGGACCAAAAAAAAAAAAAAAAGGCTACTGGGAGAGGAAACTTTTGAGTCAATGTCCTCTTTTCTTTCTCTTCTTTCATGTGACCCATAGTTTGTATGTGTGAAAGTACAGCATGCAGTCCTGTCAAAATCAGTTGAATCAAGTCCTACTTATGTGGTTTCCTCTATATGTGAGTGTTACATCCTCCTAGAAAGAAGGGCACAGCACAGGTTGTATTTTACACTAAGTGGTAAGGATAAAACACAATAGGGAAGGTGCAAACCACCCTGAGAAACAGGGCCTGCAGCTGTGGTGTGAAACACATGCAAATGTATATTCAACATCTAAACTGACAGGATGTCACAACTTTAATTAAGGAATCTGGTTGTCGTGATGAAGGATTAACCTCTTTAGTGCAAAAAGCATTCTACCTTTCCATCCACTGAACCTCATAAATACACAACTGATAGTAACTGTGTCTGTGTTGACATTGTTAAATGTTCAGCTGTGTTGTGTATATTAGAATAACAAGCTAGGTTTATTTATAACAAGAAAATGCAGTTATTTCAGAGCTCTGCTGAAATTACGGAAGGAGCACTTCTGAATACAGAATTTAGAGGTGCAAAGGATCATTTCTCAACTACTATTTCATTCTCTCTGCACTGTGTTTGTAGAAGCTTATATTCCCCTCAGGCATTCTCAGTAGTTGATTTTCAGGGTACTGAAGTATCATTTTAAACGACCACAGTATTTTCACTGTGTCCTTTCACTGCCTGTCTCATTGTTCTGGTTGTTATTTATTAAGTTCTTATAAATACTTGAGCAAACTGCAACTTGATATAATTACTTCTTATCCTAGCTCTCTCCAGCTTGGATTTGATTGTAGAGTGTTCACGAGACAGGAGATTATTACTGTATTTACTGACCTGAGAGGAGATTTAGGGCAGGTGTGGTAGAAAGCTGTTGCCCAGCATCCTTTGTGCATATCAAAACAGGGATTGTGGGTTCCTGTTGTAATGTGCTGCAGCTTTCCAGTTGCTGAGGCACTTGGGAAAGGCAAGGAGGGAGCACAAATCTCTCAGCCAGAGAAATCCCCATGCCTCCAAAGTCTTACCTGCTAAGGGCTTTATTGTCCCTCTTGGGCAAGAGGTGCTTGTAGCTCTGTTTTGTCTACAGATTGTCCCAGTGCTGTAGGACATGTCTTCCCTCTGCTCTAAGGTGTGAGTGCAGCACATCAGGTGTACCCAAGCTAGCACAAGCCATGAGTCCTACTAGACTGGGAAGGCTTGGATAAAAGAACAGGAATAAAGCCTAAATCCAAGTTATAGCTGTACTGTAAGAGTTTCTGGAGTTAGTTCCTGTTTTGACACCAGGTGGTTATTTTAAAGCACATACTTTGATTTAAGGAAGAAAAAGGAACTGTTCAGATATTTAAGGGAAAATATGTTGAAGTTTTTTGCTGTATTAGTGGTGCTCACAAATGCTTTTGGAGAATACCAGAGTGCTGTCTGTGCAGCACCAGTGTACAGAGAGCCCCAGAGCATGCGTCCTCATGTAGGATTTTTTTAATTTATTTTTTTTTTTACTGAAAAAGAACCAAATCGAGTTTCAAACATCCAAAGCTACCAATACAAAGACAGAGTCAGGCATGCCTCTCAGACCACTGTCTGCTATCACATTCTTCTTACATTATTTTACATTAGAAACTATCAGTGTATTATTATTTACTAATTTTCAGTCACTGTTATAGCACAAGGCCCAGATCCAACTCCTTCCCTAATGCTGGTGTGCTGCCTTCCCTGCTGACCCCTGTGAGGGCCACTGAGGAGAGTGAGGCATTAATCAGAGGCAGAGACTAAGAGCTGGAGTAGGCAGGCAAGAAAAGTGAACATTCTGAGTTTTTCTCCATTGTCTCCAGCTTGGAATGGAAATAAGGAGCCCCAAGTCCTAGTGTCTGGAATCTAGGAGAGCTTATGGGGCAGTAGGACAAATACAGGACAGGCAAAAGCAGATGAATTCTGCCTTTCAAGCTGGATTTTTTGGTTTTGCTCTAGACCCTGCCATTGCTTCAGCAAGCAGACATGTCTGTGTTTCTTCGTGGGCTACAGGTGATCAAGCCTCAGGATTTTCTCTCCTTCCAAGCTGGTAGCTTTGTCATCTTCTCACTTTCCTAGCAAAAAAAAATTCAGTACAACAACAATAAAAAGTATTTTTTCCCTGAAAAGTTGTTTTAACCAACTCTGTTCTCCATTTGGCCAGATTTATCACCAGAGCATATGCTAACTTCATCGTGCAGCGTAGTAGCAGTCCCATTAATTCCCTGTGTTCTCAGGGAGATTAAATAGCTATTATAATGGACTTTTTCCATCCATTAGTCCATGACTTCTTACTAAACAGACATCAGAGATACTGTAAACTGGGAATAGCTTGACATCTGATACTAATTATTGAAATACAAGGCACGGGAAGGCAAGAAAAACCCCAAATGATACACAACTAATTTGTGGTTTATCTTGAAAGTGACACAAATGACACACCAGTAATTTTTTCTGACCTAAGTTTTAGAAGCATAAAGATCATAAAAAACTTTGTCTTGCCTGGATTAAACATTTTACATCTTCGAGTTGTATTTATCTCAGCAGCAAATATCTTCATGATGTCTTATCTAAACTAATATAGACTGTCAGAGGTAGCTATTGTCAATTTGTCATCTGTTGTATTTATAGCTAAGTAATATGCCAAGTGGTGTTAGGTGCAATGTTATGTTCAGAGGACATTCCAGGCTACACAGCAGTGCTGTTAGTGTCTTGCATCAGGTAGAGCACTGGATTGGTATTCAGGCTTTTTTATCCCATTCTGGCATTGGTTTATGGAACAACCTTGAACATGTTGCTTCACTTTTCTATGCCTCTGTTTCCCCAGCTGTAAAAGATAGATAATTGCATTTAGATGAATTTGTTAAGTTCTTTTAGGCAGACTGCTTGTGGTGTTTCCTAACAAAAAAATCCCAGTAGGATATTTTAACTAGGACTAGTTCCCATTAAAATATAACATGTACTGAACAAACATGTGAGAACTCTTAGTAGCCATCACAACTCAGGCAAAGTGGCTCTTGGCATCCTGATGTGTGCTCTGGCTTCTCAGGTTAACTTGGGCATTCTGGATGCTCAATTCATTCTCCAGTGAGTCAGCTGAAGTCCTGGCTTGGCAGCTCATATCAGCTTATCCACTGGCTTCACAAATATAAAACTAAAGTTTAATAATTTTTGGGAGACTAGAGACTCCCAAACGGGGTACACTAGGTCTAGTATATCTATTCTCACATGCTTCTTACAGCATTTTATACACTCTGCCAATATGGAAGTTTCAAACTCCACAACCTCATTAAAAGTGCATTAATCCTCTGTGTAAAATCACAACCTAATTCCCTTGTAGAAGAATTATGATTAGAGCCTCAAATGCATTCTGGATGGTGATTTCAGATGGGCAGTAGATGGAGTAAATGGGTAAAGTAATAGGTAAGGAACAAAAAAAATTAGGCATATTTAGTGTCACAGTGGTTACAATTGGAAGCTCACACTTTTATGTGGAATTGTACAGTGGATTAGAGAAAATAAAGCTTGGAAAGATCATAACCTTTTTTGTCTTTCCTTACTAATTTTAGATTTGATCTACAAAATAGAGCTTGCTGGAGGACTGGGAGCCATCCTTCTTCTGCTTATTTTGCTCGTGACCATCTATAAGTGCTACAACATAGAGTTAATGCTGTTCTACAGACAGAACTTTGGAGGAGATGAAGCAGCTGATGGTAAGCTGTTGCTCAGGAAACTCAATACATGCAGTGGAAATATTTCAGAGACCCAAAGTGATGAAAATTCTAAAATGAAATTAATTCCAAAAAGTACCTGCTGCCAGTTTAAATTCAAACTACTAAGCACCCAACAGTGTAAAGCCTTAAGACTTTCTTCTAAACCCCCTGAAACCAATGAGACTTTTCACTGAAATGTCACTGGCCATGCCATAGAGCATGGGAGGGACTCCAATGGGAGTCAGAAGAATTGTTCATGAGTATGTTACAGAGACCTGAATGTCATTTGTGAACTGATTCTTCAGGACAGCTTTTCACATTCATGTGTCCCAGTGCTACATATGCCCACGATTGCTTTTCCTGAAATCCATACTCTAGGAGGACAGCCCTTTCACCAGGTATTTTTCATTATACCCTTCCACTGACTTGCCTTCAGACTGCCAACTCCTAACTGGTGAGAGGCGGTTGTTTCTGAGGCTAACTAGTTACTTCATTGGGAGACTGTAAACAACTTAGTGAAAAGGTACCACTTGCCTAGAGAGTATGTTTGGGAGTAAACTAGGCTGTTCTTCAGTGTTCTTACTCCTCCTTTCCTCTCACTAGCAAATATTCTGGTGCCTAAAGCTAAACAGGTATTTTTAAACTGAAGCTTTAATTCTCCTGAATGTAGAACATTCTTTCTGTGAAGCTGGAGTAAGCCCTGGTAAAGTAAATCCAACTGCTTTAAATACTATTATTATATCCGTAACACTTCTATTATTGCATAATTAAAATGTTATTAATATGCATATAAATAGTATCTGCTGAAGATCTGGAGTACAGTATTCAAGTGCAGGTACTTCTCAGCCCACTGCAGCACTTATGAGTCATGTGGGCTGTCTGGGATGGTATATCTAGTAACAGTAATGGATTTTTAAGAAGAGCATTTCCCCTGTTGTGCCAAAACAATGTGCAGTTGCACAGACCTGTTGCTTTCTGCAGTTAGCATTACTGTTACCAAAATAACAAATGTTTCTGTTTAACTGGGCATGGTGTGAAAATGTTTCATTACAATGAAATCTGTAGGAGTTTTGGAGAACGATTGGAATGACATCCAGGGGATTTTAGTGTGGAATGGTAAACAGCAGGAATAGAGATCAGGAAATTTCCTCCTTCTCAGTCTTCATGTGTGAGTAGGAAAACCTAAAATGAGGCTTTTTTCATATTATGCAATACTATACATTTATTTATACTTATACCTAGGAGAAAGTAAATGGTGAAATGATATAGTTTTGGAAGTAGTTTACTTCTTAACACCTTGGGATTATACCAGCATAACATCCCTGGTTCATACCAACAAAAAGTGACCCAAAGTGGTAAATTCCTCCAAATTGCTTTGGTTCATTTATCTTGTGTTTTCAGTGTGAAGCTGCTGCGTTTTTATTTATGTAACATCTTTGGTTCCATCACTTCTTAATTTACGAAACAAAATTATTTGCTAGTTTTTTAGAGAAAGCCCCATGAGTACCCAGGGGATATGGTGTTCATGTTGATTCTGAAAACAACCTTTTATTTTTCAAGTGCATGATTTTAGAATTATTGTAGCTTTTTGTCTCATTCTGATCCTGCAGAATGAAAGATGGAGACAGAATGTTACTGAAGTCAAGGCACATTGTGGGGGTATTTCTTTCTACTTCTGTAGGCTATAGTGGGAACACAGCGAGCTCCCATGAGCACTCAGCTGTATAGATGCAATTGCAGGGTCATTTTCAGTTTATACGTTTATTTCTTTAAAACAGAAGATTTGGAACTCAACGGATTTGCTCTATTTCCTATTTCTAAAAATACCCACTGTAAGCGATGTGGGATGCATTTGCCTCCTGTGTTGTGTGTTGCAGTGTTTTTAGAGACAATGGCACTGAGGATTAAGGGAAGCCATTTAGATAAACGGCTCCAAACAGTGCTGCAGCCACAGCACACAGAGCACGCGTGGGTAGGTCCTCCTGGTGTGTCCTGTGGATGTGAAGCTTGTGAAGAGGGGCTTGAGGCTGCGGAGATGTAACACAAGCAAACAGACTCAAAGGAGCCCAGAAGAGCGGGTTCTGTGTCTTGCCTGCACTGTGAGTAGCGGTGGCAGGAGGGGGCAGCCCTCGTACCCACACAGCAGGGCAGGAAGTGCGGGGACTCGGTGTGAGGGCACGGCTTTCACACTCTGCATAACCAGGCCAGTTGGTGCTCTGGGGGTTGCTTTGCTGTCTCTGCAGAGCTCTCAAATGCTTGCAGGGATGTTTGCCTCCCAGACCGCTTGATGACTTGCTTCTTTTGAAAGGTTTTGACAGGCTTCATGACAGACAGGGTAGCGGGTTTTGGACAGACCTCCAAAGCTGACTGGCCTTTATTTCTTTGCTGTTCTTCTGTCATCTTTCCATCAGTAGCTACTATTTCTGTATGCTATTGATTACATAGAAATATCAGCAAGCCAGGTGGACATCCCCACATAAAACTATGGTGACACTAGGCAAACTGCCTTCTACAAACATGTAATTATTCACATGCTTTGTCTGTAACTCTGATCCTCAGGGGTGTGGCTTTGTGTCCAGAATCATAAGAAAGTAACAATCATTTCAAGGTCATCAAGGAATGTATTGTATTCTGATTAGCTGTTTTTTCTTTTTATCAGAATATGTTGATGATTTTTAACTACTGTAATTATCTTTCATGTGTGCTCTTCTTTACAGATAATTGGTATTCAGCAATCCTCCATTCATGCAGTTTTGTCCTCACAACATTAACTATTTGATTTTTCATTTTTTGTAAATAATGGCAGCTGTGCTCTTCCCTGGAGACTGAATTGCTGAAGGTTGACTTTTTCGATATACTATTTTCCATTACTGCAGAGGAATAGAAAAGAGAAATGTCACTGAGTCTGATCCCAGCATGGATCCCAAGCTCAACACTGGTGCCACTTCGGTTCCTGGCACAATCACCAGCTCTTAGCTCTCTGTTTTGGATGCAGAGAGCTGGAGACAAGTCCCAGTGCTGTGTAGGAGGGAGATGTGTTGCCCTTTCTAGCCAAATGCCACTGTCCTCATGTGGCGTTACCTGGGTCCCCTCTGTCACTCACTGCCTGCCTCCACCTTTTGAGGAGGCTTTGCCTCCACCCCTGAGCTGCAGGCAGGATGGAGGGGCAAGTCTCCCCCTGTGCCCCATTTATTCTTGGAGTTATTTCACTCTCTCATACTGTTAGCCCCAAGTATCTAAAATATCCTGGATTAAGTGACCTGTAAAATTATTATACAAATTTTTAAAATTTACAAGAGTTTTAAAAAAAAAAAGTTTTGGTCTGTTTGTCATTGTTTCTGCATAACCAGTATTTATTTAAGTCACGTTTTTTCTCATAATTATTTGTGTGAGGACATTCTCCTTGCTCCAAACTTTCCAAACTTTACAGGCTCAGAACCTTTTCCAAGCTCAAAACTTCTGCATAATCGCAGCACTTTTGAGGCATAGGAGTTGGAAGAAAGATTTCCATTAGCTGACCACATAAAGTGGAGGCACTATCTAGGTCAACATGAGGATAAAACTCAAAGGAGCTGGATCTGAAAAATTTCTCTGTGGAAATTAGTTTATATGTTTCTGTTCCCAACTTTGTTAGGAAATGCTTGATCGTTTGAAGGAATAATATGATTTCCTATTACTTTCCTGTATTCTTTATATTACTTGTGCAAACAGCAGTGTGAACAGGAATTTTTTTTCTTACAGACAACAAGGAATATGATGCATATCTTTCATACACCAAAGTGGATCCTGATGCATTAGATTGTGATAACAATGAAGAGGAGCAGTTTGCACTTGAAATTCTGCCAGATGTTCTAGAAAAGCACTATGGATATAAGCTCTTCATTCCGGATAGGGACCTGATCCCTAGTGGAAGTAAGTATTTCTGACCTTTCAGTTTTAGTTCTTTCTGATGTGTCCTGAAGGCCTGGACTGTGTGATAAGTACTAGATACTGAAACCTCTCTTTGTGAAGTGGTTGTGAGGATTGGAAAAGTTTCCTCTGTACTGAAAATTTGAGCTCTAGGTTAGAGCTTGTTCCTGCACCACTGAAATCAGAGGGAACTGCCTTTGATTTCAGTGGAGGCAGTAGTTGGACCTTCCTCCAGGGCAGGCTGCAGTGGTGCAAGCAATACTGTAGTCCAAAGCCACCACAGTGGACATGGGTAGCTAAGCAAGAAACTTTCAGAAAAAGATTTTTTAGTCTCTGTTTTATGATTGAAAGTGGGGTTACTATTTTTTTCCAATTATTATTTGTGTGTCTACGGCAGCTTACAAGTAAAAGCCATCTTTCCAGTTGTCTTTTTTTTCCCTTTCGAGTCTCATGAATAGCTACAATAGTTTCCCAGTTAATGGTATAGGTGCAATTTTTTAATTGGAGTTTTGACCAAGTGTTGCATGTCTGAGTAGTGTTGGTGTTCTGTAAGTAATTGGTATTGTGTAAGTGACACTAATTCTTCAGAGAACTATGTACACCCCAGTGATCCGATGCTGTTTTCCATGCTGATGGTAAAATACAGTTGTCTGTTTCAAATCCATTTTGCTGCCATGTCTGAAGACTCAGCTGCATCTTTGTATGTCTGTACCAAGAGTTACTGCCTTCCTAGCTGTGGTTACCTCATTTTGTCTCCCACATTTGTTTTTGGGCAAGTGAAAAAAGACCATGAATCATATGCATCGTGTTGATGAATTTTTAATGCACAGTATATTTGTTTTAAGATCACATTTATTTGAAATCCTAAGCTTGTGAAAAATAAGTTTAATTTACGAATTCTGTCTGCAAATCACTTCCATGAAAAATATTAGAAGAAAATATGAACTTTTCTCTGTATGTGCTACTGTGTAGGAAATATGAAGAAGAAAACAAAGCAGTATCTGTGCTGGAGCAGATGTCCCCAAACATGAAACAGCTAGAATATGGCTGCATTAGTGGGCTGCCTGCCAAAAGACTTCAAACTGCTGCCTTGCTGCTGCCAAACCCTGGTGGCTGCCCCAGAAGTTGGAGTTTACTTCTCTGACACTTGAGGGAGCTGGAAACAGAGCTCTGAATCCTGTACCATTGGGAAAGAGGAGTCAGAGATAATGCGAAGTCCTATCAGGAGGCTTCAATTTATCATGTGCATTTGCAACACCTAAGTTAGAGCTGCTTCCCCTATGCCTTCTGCCCTGCCCCTGCAAGGTGTGAGTTTTACTCCCTTAGTGACATATTCCAGAAAGGGGACTTGGCTCATAGACTTCTTAGTCCTGACAGCACAAACAAGTAGTACTGCCTTTTAGATGTTATGAAGAGAAAATTCATCTTTTTGTGTTACAAATCACAGGACTGTTGTAAATAGTTGTTTCATATCCAACAATTAGAGTTTAAAGCTAGCCCTTCAGTGATAACTGTACTGAAGCACAGATTATTCTGCAATGACATTCTTCTTTCCAATTGCTGCACTAGACATCATGTTATTTTATTTTTGTCTATTTTTGTCAGTCAAACACTCAGTGAATACTTGTCATCACGTCGGGTGTTCATTAAAACTCTCCTGCAAATGTAGAGTACCTGAAAATGCCAGTTCTCATTTATGAACATTCACAGATTTAATACCTCTTTTTTCCTCTCAAACTCACTTCTTCAGTAACATGAAAGGGCCTGATTCTAGCACATGGAGCTTCAAGAACACTTAATCAGGCATAATGACAATGCAGAATAAAATGTGGAACCGAAATGAGTATGATTTGCATGCTTTAGCTTTGAAAAAGATATGGGCAAAGGCACTTTATTTTGAGAGGGCAAGAGGAAGGGAGAGGTGAGGAGGAAGGAGGGAAAACTCAGACTATTTGTAAGCTCTCCATGTGTGCTGAAGAAGAGGAAGGTGGCTGTGTTCTGCCTAATGCTCACCAGTTTTACAAGGACTTGAAGGGCTTGGCAAAGCGAGCAGGCAGTGTGAGGTGGTGTGGACCTGCTAGAAATTCCAAAAGTGGCAGATATGAGAAAAGATACAGCTCTTCAGGGTGGATTTCTGTAGGAAAATGAGGATTTGATCACAGTTATCTTTTTTATTTTAGGAAATGTCTCTTCTCACATGTGCTGCGTTTCCTTGTCTTTTGTTGTAAAATGACTTTCAGTGCGTTGTAATGCTTTCCCACTCTCCATTCGCATGTGTTTCTTTCCATATCATGTGTACTTAACTGTGTGCCATTCCACTAGTACAACAAATAAGGTGTTCTGCAAGGCCGGTTGTTTCATACAACCTCTGCAATGCTAAGGTGCTGCCACAGGAGGGTGTGCATTCTTGTGCTTGCTTCTTGGCATGAAGAGACATGCAGCTGCTACTTGGATTTGAGAGCAAGCAAAAATAGATTTGTTAAATAGTATTTCATTAACTTTCTTGCATGCTGCTCTCACCAAACTAAAAAGCTGACTTCAGAAAAATTCAGGGACAAGTTCGATAATATTTGTGTCCAGCTGGTTCATCTCTAACCTCTGGGGAAAGCTGTGATAGGCTCTGCATGTCCCTGTGTAGCCAAGAGAGAGATTTCAGCCAGACGTGCCGTAGCTGGGATGCACACCCAGCAGTGGGCTCCTCTGCACTGCAAATCCAAGCTCTGTGTTGCTGCTCTGCACTGAGGACCATCTGCTGCAGGGACACCCATGGAGGGACTGTTGCGATCACTAGGAGTATAGAGGTGATGGCTGTGGGGACTGAGACCACCTCTTCACCATTAGGAAGCAGATCCCTAGCATCTAGAGTCTGGGTCAGATGGGGCTGAGTCAGGTTTTGCAGTAGGTGTTGGTGTCTGTGCCTTGCTGGGATATAAATGTTATCCCAGTGGAGCATTTTGTCCTAGTGGGAGAATCGCTGTGAAGTGTGCCAAGGGCCTTAGTGACACTCCTTACAAGGGTGACCAGCAAGGACCTTTGTGATGACTTTTGGAGCTGCCTGAGAGCAGCACAGATGGACCCAGCTGCCCAAACTGCCAAGGTAGAAACAGGGCTCAAGAGGCCACTGCTTCTTGGCTCTGGCTCACACAGAAGCCAACGTGGCCGTGCAGGCTGGAAGATGAGAAAGGGGACGTGGCTGGGAGACACGAAATGCAGTGTGCTGTGTAAGCAGCAAGACCAAGTTTGTAACCTGGGGTTTGAGTTGCATGCTATAGGAAGCACTACAGCAGCTATTCTTTCTGAAGTAATGTCTTTGGTCTTCACATAGTGCATGTTCTTCATTCTGCCAAAGCTGACAGCACGTCTACCTTTCTGCCTTGGTAACTGAGGCTTAATTGAACATGTTAGCCTGCATAAGGAGACCAGGATGCCCAAGATGCAGTTGCAGTTGTTACTAAAGTTTCTAAGCAGTTACCATTTTTTCCACCCTATTAGTTTTCAGGGCTCTTTCAACAAACCCTTTCCCACAGCAAGCAGACTCTCAAGCTCTGGGAGCTTTTTAATTCAGTGTTAGGAGACCTGAGGAGACTGAATACTTGGGAGGAGGGAGAAATTATCTTTTTACCTGAGTAATTTTCTGTCTTGCTAAGGATGATGTGTCTACAGAGAGAAAGATCTATTTGCACTTGACTTTTCTAAAATTGAGACTACATGAGAGGAAGATATTTTTCTCACATGGTTTCTGCAAATTATTTTAAGGCTTGAAAGGGAAGAGGTCAAAACTTTCGAGTTGGATTTTTAATACCAGCAAAATGAATCTATTAGGGCATCATCTAGTTGCTCTCTAAGCATATGTGCATTTGGTCTTGACAGAATTGAAAAAACACGAGCAATTCATTCCAGCTTAGGGTATAAAGACCAGGCACTGGAAAGAACAGCGGTGATGGAATAAGAATCTTTGCTTTTACCTGAAAAATGAGAGGTTGTCAGCACAACAAAAGAGCACTTAAGATGTGATAAAAAGCACCAAACAGTCAATATTGCAGTTTTGGCACTTTGTAGGTTTTTTCTGCCAACTGTGTGGTTTTCACCTGATAAATTCCAGCTTCCTGGGTTCCTGGATGAAGAAAACTCAGTTGGACTGTGTGCCTAGGGTTACCAAGGAGCTTTAATTAGGTATGGGACACCATTTATATGGAATGGGAATAGAGTACCCAGTTCCACAAACTCCTTTCAGAAGTCCCTGGTTGTCTGTATGAATCTTACACTTTATGCCAGGCGTGGGTGGGGGTTGCAGGAATACAGAGGAATGACAGTTGAAAATGGAAAAAATATGAACAAAAGCCAGAAAGGCTGACTACTCTGTAACAGTCCACTGAAGGCCACCAAAGTGGTCAGGGAGCTGGAGCACACAGTACAAGATGAGAGCCCAAAACACCCGTGTTTTCTGAAGAAAAGGCCAACAAAGACAAAGCCAAGGAGGAAACTTACTGGTATCTTTCCAGTGGAAAGCACAAAGATGGAGACAGACTCTGCTCAGAAGTGCACAGCTGTTGAACAAGAGGCCACAGGTACTAGTTGCAACACTGAAAATTCCATTTAAACATTTGGAACATTTTCCTTACAGTGAAGATGGTCAGACACTGGAACAGACCCCAGAGGCACTGAGAAGAAACCTTGAACCTTGGAGGTCTTCAGAACTGTACTGGACAAGGCCCTGAGCAATCTTAGCTGGTCCTGCTTTGGGTAGGGTATTGACCTGGAGACCTCCAGAGCCCCCTTCTGAGCTGTAAAAGTTTATGAATCTTCTATTATAAATATCCAGAATTTTGATTCCAACACCTATTGCCAAAACAATTTGACCAAAATCACCCACATCAGACACTTCGGTCTGCAAGTAGACATCCCCAGAGCCACCATCTTTTCCTTCTCCTTAATCCCTCCGTCCTTTGCCATGTCAAATACAGAAAGTTTGGCTAAGAGAGTGGTATGCTGAGAGGCCTGTGTGTCTGCATTATTTGTATCTTCAAGCTGAGCTCATCAGCTGCCCCTTAGCTTCTACTGGGATCAGGATTTCTCTGTTCCAGCAGTTACAACTGTTTTCTCTTCTGGTCTGAGCTAACAGAAACAAAAGATATTTAGTAAGTAGGAAAAGCAAGACACTCAATCATTTTTGTTCTAATAAAGGAATCTGACTTAGGGTTTGGAAACTATTCAGTTAGGAAACCAGGACTGAATTATTCTTCTATAAATAACTTTCTCAAGTGATAGTCACATTGCCAAACACAGGCTGGTTATTTTCAGACTGCCAGGAACCAGCAAGTATGAAGTTGATGGTAGGTACCCTGGTTCTTGTGCAGACCATGCTTCCCAAAATTATCCATAGGACTTTGTGATTCCTTTCCCTCTACCTCAAGTGCTTCTGCAAATCATCTGAATCTGGTTAGTCAGTCATTTTGTGTAAGCAGCTCTGTGTCCATGTTGTTCATTAATTTCCTTGTTCCTTAGTCTGCTTGCACATGAGGTTGTCTGGGTTTCCTTCCAGCCTGTGGTTAGTGTAGCTTGTTCAAGATTCAATAGGCAGTTATGCATGTTTTAATAGCCAATGGGATGCATGTCTGGGACTTCTTCAGTGCTTCAAACTGCAGTTCAGCATCGTTGCATGTTGACAGTGTTTGATGAGCAGATATTTGCTGTCAGATGACCTGTCTTCATTACTGAAAGGCAGCCATGCAAAAAACTCTGTCTGTTTATGTCTCTAAAACTGCTTGCTGTCCATACCTGCTTGGGCACTGCATTGGACATGATGCAAGTAAGTTACTGAGAGAGCTACTCATAATTCCTATTTTATTTTTTTTACCTATGGGAAACGCTAACATTTTGAACACAGTTTTTGTGCCATGCTGCAAAATGGTGTTTCAAGGGGGGAAAAAGGGTCAGCATTTAAAATGCTCTTTTTCAATAAAATTGAGTGGGTTAATTCTAATGCTGAAAATTTATTTTACATTCTAGTTTATGATAAAATATAATCTTTGGAAATTAAAAAATTAGTAATTCCATACTGATTTGGTCAAGGTGATGTTTTTCTCCCCTCACAATGAAATGTCATTGAAGTTGACACCTCCTGCAGCAAAAGTGAATTTTCAGCACAATGGTATTAATCTGATGGAAACATATTGGTCTGGAATCTTACAGCTGATCTTAGTTGGTGATGTCCTTCCTGAAATCCCTGCTCACTTTGTTTTGTGAAACAGCCATTGCCCGATGATTGCTTCTCAGCTGACTGGAATGGTGAAAATAACCCTTTCTCAGTCCTAGGTGGCAATACAGATTGCTTGAATTAAACACCTTCTAATGGACTGAACTCCTATGACAGCTCAACCTGCCGTGTTTTGAGCAGGTTCAAATTCTGAAGTGAAAGGATGGTGGGTGATTCAGCAGTTCACAGGTTTATGCAGTCAGTACAGTACCACTGGAAAAATAAAGCTTGAATTTCCACAGACTGGAATCTGTCTCCCCATGCTTTTCCTGACAGAAATGTCTAAGTTGAGCTGTTTGGACATCCTGTAGAGCGCACCCAATGGAACCATGTGCTCCAGGGAAGCTGTCACCTACATTTAATAGTCATCCCAAGGTGAAGTTGTTGGAAGTACTAAGTACTTCTGGACCAAATGGCTGAAAAACGTGTTTGCCTTTTCATTTGGATTTCCAGTTTCCTATATTACAGCGTATTTTATCCTCAGGGCACCAGCAAGCCCCCTGTACACTGGCCATGTCTATCAATGAACCAGCTGCAAACTTGGAATTTGAAGGAGCACCTAGTGGTCATTTGTGAAGGTGTCTGTGTAGTCATCTGTAGAAAGAGTTCTTGTTGTAATATCCAGTAAGGTGGGCGTGCCAAAGTATGGGAGAGGCACAGAGGGGAGAAGTATCCATCTGAGAAAATAGGGAATTTTTCCTGTCTTCTTCCCACCTGATTCCCTGTTTGATTAAAGCAAAGTCTGGTGAGTTTTTGATCGAGATGGTATACTGGATTGTTGCTGGGTTGTTCCTATTGAAATTATCACTGCTGGATATTTGAAAAGATGAAAGTGGAGTGATTTTTTTGTTTGTTTTGGTTTTTTTTTTTGTTTTTAATTGGATGCATATAGTATATGCATGGCTGAGCTTAGCACTAACCTGGATATGTGGTACTGCCTGGTATTGTGTCCTGCAGAGAACTGTCTTGTACCTAGCAGTGTTCTGAGTTGTTTGAAGGAGGGATGAATACATCTCAGGAAAGATGCATGATAGTTTGTTGTTTTACTGTATCTTGCAGATTCAACCTCTAATGATGAAGCTTCCCACCTAAATTCTTTCTTTTTGGGAGCAGAAAGAAAGGAAGAAAATGAAGAGTCTGAGCTGTTGATACATTGGGATAATCTCTTTCCATTGTATTGAACATTTCTACCTTTCCTTAAGTTTTGTTTCACCAGTTCTGCTTATCATTTTCTCACTGTTGCTGATTCTCTCCCCTCTCCGCTGCCTCTCCCATGGATTTTAATGTTGAATTTTTTTCATTAATGAGTAACTATTTTACACAGAGCAATGTGGGGGGTTTCCTCGTAAAATATTTTAAGAAAAAACCCAAACAAACCAAACTGTAAATGCTGCATGATTAAAGAGTCATAAAACATTAACTATAAGTCAGGATTGTTGCATAGACATTTGTAATGTATGTGTATGTCTTAAATTTTTGTGTGTCTGTGGGATGTTTGCAATTGCCTCTTTTTTCCATTTGTGAAAGAAATTCTTCTTGCTGCTAAGTGGTGAAATAAAACATTGGTAAAGGCAGATTTGATGCTAACTATGCCTTCAGTCTCATGAAAATAAGCTATTTTAGAATGTTCCTGTTGGCCTATTTTGTAGCTATTTACCATACTGGAAGTGGTGTGAATATGCATGCTGTGGAATGGTGCCTGGGACTATAAAAATCAGTCTTGCAGTAACAGATGTTGATAAATGATGTTATTTGTAATTGTTGTTCCTGCTAGAGGGCAGTGTGTGTAAGAGAGGCCCTGCCCTGTGCTGAGTAAAGATCTGTTCTGTGCAGCTCTTGTGTCCAAGTCTTCATTTCTAACACATGCTTCTCCTCTGTTGTCAGATGGCACATTCTGAGTAGCATGGTCAGAGAGGTTCATGTGGCTTAAAAAAGAAAATCCTGTCTCTATGCTCACAGTCACAGTGCTGTGCAACCAATGAACACTTTTCAGAACGTAGTGGTTTGGGTTTTTTTCCAAATTATTTCATTTTTCTGGTCTTGACCCAAAACCCATTGAAATTTGTTGAAGTCTTTTCATTTGCATGGTTTTGGATCAGGTCTGTAAGTAGATTTCTTTCTCATCCTGTTCCATGTCAGACCAGTGTAATTGGCTTCTCTTCCCTGCCATTCCTGGGACAAGCGAAACTCAGGGATCTAAGTCGAACTTCAAGAACATGTTGTTGTTCAATAAGCTGGCATCATGGAGCTAATGATGGGACTGGCATTTCTGCTTACACGGATTGTTTGCAACTACTTGGCGTGCATGAATAAAAGA
Source organism: Hemiprocne comata (assembly GCA_020745705.1). NCBI lineage: Eukaryota > Metazoa > Chordata > Aves > Apodiformes > Apodidae > Hemiprocne > Hemiprocne comata. Next base: position 8,719,172 of record CM036597.1, on the reverse strand, counting down.
AGAATGCTATTTTCTTTGTCACTGATGTCTTAATAAATACACACCACCAATATGTTTAAATTTTCCATTTGTTCCTGTCACTTGTGAAGTTTCTGTTAATACCTTGGGGTGCATAGAAGCACAGGTTTGTGATATTAAAACCGTGGGGTTTTTGGTCAATACCTAAAAGAGAAAAGGCTACCATAATGCTTCTTTGCAGTAGCACAAGTTCTGCATGTGATGAGGGTTGATTTCTTTTTGAGCTCTTGCAAGTTACTGGTCATACACACCCTGCAGCACCTTTATGTCCTTGCATCTGAAACACAAGAACTGCTTCCCAGAGCGTGCTTCCCTCAATGCAGTGTTAATTATAACCAGCATTAATGTGAAAATTTGCACAAACATTACATTGATCTTGACCTATATTTTTTCAGTAAGTGAACTGTGTATTTTGGTCACTAATGCATCTACACAATGAGGATATGATGTACATGTTCTGTTGAGATGAACAGGGAAAAGCAGTAAAGGACAGAGGGTGTTATAAAGGAGTTTTCTATGTGTACTCCGTAAATAGAAACATGTTGTGCTACACAATCCTGTTTTTGTTGGAGTATGTTGTGAAATGCCCCCTGTCTTAAATGGTGTGGATCAGTAAGCTGTGGGATTTTGTTAGACTTGATTGCAAGCCTGATGTTTTGATGCAATAGACTTCTTTATTCTTTACTCTTTCTCTCTTTCTATAATTTGTAGCCTACATTGAAGATCTCACAAGATGTGTTGAACAAAGCAGAAGACTCATTATCGTGTTAACTCCAGACTATGTTCTCAGGAGAGGATGGAGTATTTTTTGAGATGGAAAACAGACTCCATAACATGCTAGTCAGTGGAGAAATCAAAGTTATTTTGATTGAGTGTACTGAATTAAAAGGAAAAGTGAATTATCACGAAGTGGAATCTTTAAAGCACACCATCAAACTTCTCTCAGTGGTCAAGTGGAAAGGACCAAAAAGCAGCAAACTGAATTCTAAGTTTTGGAAGCGCCTAGTCTTTGAAATGCCAGGGAAGAAAAAGGAGGTGGTGTCTCGGCATCAGGTCCTGGATTCTGCAGAGCAGGGCCTTTTTGGAGACCTCCAGACTGTACCCTCTCTTGCCGTCACAGGCACTTCTGCCACATTGGTAGAATCACGGGCTGGTTTAACTGATTACCACCAAGCAGATGCCGTGCAAATGAGACATTATTGCAGAGGATACGAATACGATGTGTCAGCTGCAACGTTGCCAATAGCTTCCATAAGCAACCATCACACATACTGTAACATACCTTTGACACTACTAAATGGACAGCTACCTCTTAACCATACCATGAAGGATCCCCAGGAGTTTCACAGGAACAACCCATTGCTACCTTTATCAGCAAAGGAGCTTAGCTTCACCAGTGATATTTGGTAGTGAAGATCAAGACTCTTTTGAGGTGCTTCATGACTGCCATGAAGACACATTTTTAAAGAACTTTGCCCTAACTCCATGGAGTGAGAAAACATATTGGAAGCAGCAGCACATTTGTTTGCTTTTCTACTTGAACTCTTTTGTTTAAATTTACTAATATTGACAAAGGGGGCATTCTTTTGTAACTCAGTAATGTCCTTCCTGTCTTTTAATGTACAGTTTTATTGCTTCTTTAAAAAGGAGGGGGAATGGAAAAAACATCCCATCTTTTTACAATAGGTTTACAATCTGGGATGGATAAAAGGTCACCGTATAGGATCTCCAACATCCACACATATTCAAGTAATAGTAATTGAAATACACGGAAGTTGTTGGGTTTTTCATACAGACTTCAGTACAGCTTGAAAAATCTAATGATGCTACAAAAATGATTGTCTCCTGGACAGGCCACAAGGGGGTGAATAATCCTCAAAAGGAAGGAGGAGGAAACCTTCCCGGTAACACTGTCTCACAAATACATTTTAGAAGATGACCAGCTGAAACAATGCAGATGAAGCTTTATCAATAAAGTGCATAGAAACAATTGCTGCAGAATAAATCACCTACTCACATCAGCATCTCTTCATGTTATTATTGAGGCATGTTGTGTTCCTAGTCAAATGGTTAGCAATGTGGTTTCATTAAGCAACTTACTAGAATATTGGAAGATGTTTAGGAGGATTTAAAACAATTTTTCTGTCAGTTATAGATAATTTCACATTCTTTTTCAGATTTTTAATGACTTTTTTAAACAGCTTAAGTACAAATTTATCTGTCAGTCAATTAATTTGAAATTTCGTGAGATCTCTTGAGCTCTTTTAAGGTTTGTAGTTAATTCACTGTAATTTTACGTAGGATTTTTTTCCCACACCCAGTAGCTACAATTTGAAATTAACCTTTTTGTGAGAGCATCAGCAATAGAAAATAATTACTACAGCAATATTCAGAGATGAAGTGCTAAATTATTCAGGTTTACTAGTAGTCAGACTTCAATTGCAGTGATAATCACCTGAGACAGTTCTCTCTCTGTGTATCTACCTGTCAATTTATGTACCTTTTTATAAATATGGCTGAAGCAGGAATATTTCTGCTCTCTGTGCAGCTCAGTGAAAAGTGATATTTTTAAGCAGCTGGTAAGGTCTTGCATGTGAGTGATCCCATCAGTCAAATAGGATACTGTCATTTATCTCTCATGGAAAACATTCTAGCTGCTTGTGGATGAGAAGTACAAGTACTCAGGCATTACTACTCAGTGAGTGGAGTTTTCTTTGGATCAGCATGTTTAATGGAGATTTCCCTACTCAGTTGATTAAGGGTTGCAGAGTCAGACCATGGAGACAACAGTATTCAAGGAAAAAGCTCTAAATAATGAATGCAGAAGCCAGTCTTGCAGAATTTGGCACGGCTTTAATGAAAACACAGCACACATGAGAGTTCTGTCTCAATAAGATCTGCTGGAGCAAGTTCCCAAAAATATTTTTATGGCAGGCAACCTCGCCTTTATTTCGGTATGTTTTTTGCATTGTTCTCTTTGATTGCATGAATAAAAGTTAGCACACTGCACTCAGCTGCTTGTGGTTTCATCAGCAAACAAGTTCAGTAAATCCTTGACATTTTGCAGTGGTTCCTAAATTGTACCCTCCAGTGAAATGGAAACACTGACCTAAGACTTAAAAGTATCCAGAACTAGCCCAAAGGCCATGAGAATGATCTTAAATGTGCAATAATTCATAGAGGTCGGTATTTTTCCATTGCTTCTTTTCCCCATTCTTTATTCTGTGCCCTCTTACACCAGTTATTATCTGTAAGATTTTCATTAGTTCTAAATAATACATGTTTCTCTTGTTTTTTAATAGCATTATTATGCATTTGACACCTAACACTGAAAATGAAAATTTAGAAAGTATATTAATTTATTACACAGTATAGGACTATAACTTGCTATTTTGTGAAGTTAAGTTCCAAACATATAGGTGTTTAATATATGTATTTTTTCTACTGAAAAAGAAAGTGATTTTACCTCCATTATAAGTATATGTACTTCAACCTCCTCCCAGAAATTTACAAAATTTGCACTGTTTTATAAGTGTTACAGACTGTGTTTACACTGGCTATGTTCTTTAATGCAGAGTGTAATTTTTAAAAAAGGGAAAATAACCTAAAAGAAAACCCTGCATGAAAAGACCTGCATATGTTTAAATGAAAAGCTGTACTTTTCATTCTTTTCCTTTCCACCCTGCTCTAGAATCTGGTTAATCCACATAGAATGTTCAGCAAGTTTTCTAACCTGCTAGTTCTGTATTAAGCATGCAAACTACAAAAAAAAAAAAAAGAAAAACCAACAACATATGCAGGTTGGTCTGGTTCTTTTATTTACAATGACTAAATATGGGTAGCATATTCATTTACCTGATGATAATGTCTCTTAGAGCAGTAGCTATTCAAAAGCAAAATGCAGTGATGTTTGCATTGAGGTAACATGAAAAGAACAGTTTTTCTGTCATTTTGCAAAAGCACATGGTGTGTCTGTGTATCGCGATCTTTTAGTCATAGATGACAAGTCACAATCTGCTTGAAGATTTCCAAGTGTGTATCGAGTACTGCGACAATATAAACCTGAACCAGAACCACCTGTACCCCTCTGCTTTTAGTGTGGGGATGGGGGCTTGAGCTCAGGAGGCCACTCTCTGATTCAGTTTCATGTAGTTCCTCTATGACATGCTAGAGGCCAAGCGTTTCCATAGGTGGCACTTAAGGGTCTGGGAAAATACTGTCAAACCGTAAAATGCATCCATCGGTGGGACTTGGGTGGCACGGAGACCAGGAGCTTGTCCCACTGTGAAAATCACCTCTGTAGCAACCCTCCAACAGGGTCCCTCATGGCAGCAGTGGCAGCTGGATCAGGGCCATGGTGGCAAAAATGCTCTCGCTTATTCATGTGAACTTGGTTAGCTGAAATAGAAGGGCATAAGGGCATTTTGCGTTCCTCTGTTTCACTGAAGCCATGTACTTATTCAGCTGGATTTCTTGGGGAAGAGGCCAGAGCACTACCCTGAGAGTGCCTGGTGCTGCATCTCAGTGTGACTGTGCAGCCCTCATCACCCCCAGCTCGCCACACTGTGCCTTCCCCAGCAACAAAATCACCAGCAGCAAACACCTTTATTGCAGCCACGTGGGGCTTCTGATAAGGGGCACGTTCCTTTTAAAGAGGGTTTATTATAATGGTTGGAAACTGCTGTTTGTATACTTACCTTTGTGTGATGTGTTTCAGATGCAATTATGGTTTGAAGGTTGTGTATAAAATGAGCTAGAAATTGGAAACTTATTCAGCCTCTACAGATGTTGTGTTCCTAAAGAAAGTTCAGAGAGAAAGCAGGGTGAATTTAAGTTAAGTAACAAAGTAGAGTGAATTTTGACAGCTCTTGGGGGCTGTGTGCTGGACTGGTGTTTTAATAATTAATATTCCTTTCTCGAGACAGTGGATGAGAAACCTGTATAAAGATACTGTCATACTCTGCCTACAAGTCTGCTCCAAAACCCATTCAAGCCAACAGAGTTGCATCAAATTCAGCAGACTTATGATAAGGCCATAAAATCTTAGGTTTACTGTGTACAGAGGAATAAAAAAGGCAAAAGGGAGAGAAAGAAGTCAGGAGACTAAGAAACATTTGCTTATTTAATCTGCCTAAAATCAAGCTTTTTTTTTTTCCCTGTTTGGCACGGATATGCTCCAGGACTATCCCGCCTTGGGAAAGGAATTTTTTCATTCTTTGTTATAAACAAGATAAGGACTTGGGAATAAATAACAGATACTTTTAGGGGAAAAAAAAAAAACCAACAAAAACAACCAACAACAAAAAAACCCCATGATTTTTAAGGGCTTCTACTCTGGTCTCAGTAGTTCCTTTGATTTGACAGGCTTTCTCTGTTCATCCAAATGCATAAGCACATACTTAAATTCCTCTTAATTCAGTGAGAAGTACTTTACTGAGCAGGAGTCTGAAGGAGTAGTTCAGTGACAGAAATCACAGCATTTAGCAGCCTCTAGAATGGAGCCCTTATGGAGAGCCTCAGGGCAGCCTTTCTGATTTCAGTCTCTGAATAGATGCGGGTATTGTGGCAGAACAGCTGTCGGGTCTCACAGTCCTGGTTGCAAGAGAGAAAGTCTTCAGTGCTTGTTAGCCTGGCAGTGACATCTCCCTGGGAACTCAATGGTAGACTGGAAAACAGTGGCTTTTTCATTGTGCCCCAGTTGGGCAACTGGGAGCTTCCCCCCATGGGCAGCAGTCATGGGTCAGCTTGGTTAGAAATACTATGTGCAAGAAACCTCTGCCTGGAGCACCTCTCCTATGGAGACAGGTTGTTCAGCCTGGAGAAGAGAAGGCTCTGGGGAGACTTTATAGCACCTTCCAGTACATGAAGGGGCTACAGGAAAGCTGAGGAGGGACATTTTACGAAGGCATGGAGTGGTAGGACGAGGGGAAATGGTTTTAAGCTGAAATAGGGGAGAGTTAGGTTAGATATTAGGAAGAAATCCTTTACTTTGAGACTGCAGTGCAGTGGATCCCACTGCTGGAGAGTGCAGCTTCTGGCTCTGGCGTTTCAGCAAACCACACTGCCCACTTGTGCCATTGCCCTGTTCTACCAGACATATATTTCCAATAAGCAGAGCCCGAGCCAGGAGTAAAGCAGGTACAAAACGTTACAGTTTAGGACTGCCCCAAGAGCAGTTCTGCTGCTTCTGCAACACGTGGTTGCTGGGTACTGTAGCAGTTTGCATTGGTACCATCCCTGGGTGTCTCACTGGTGCACTCCACTGAGCAGTGCCATCACAGGCAAGGCCTTTTTTTCTGAAGCAATTAAGCCACACAGGAGTCAGATGTTATTAAAAGTCCATGGGGATTAGTCCTGGTCCTCAGTTCTTGTATTACCAACATTAGTTAGTTAGGACCATGAGGAATAATGACTGCTCTGAGCAGCAGAGCTGGAAGAGCTGCACCAAGGCAGCAGCGAGTCAACAGGCCCCTTCCTCACACGGATCAGGAGGAAAATGGTACCTGAACATTATGGTGATTATCATTTAATGTAATCAGTTTTGTTTTGCCTATGAAATAATGAAAATCAAGGACCTCCTCCATGGTCTTGAAAGTATTCAAAGTTTCGAAATTTCATTTATGATAGTAACTAAAACAGTTCCATTTCAACACTAGTTAGCACAGCAAATGTTAAAAATATGGTATTTTGGAATGCTTTCTTACAGGAGGAAAGCAACATTTCAAAATGGAAAGTAATGGCATGTCATATTCTTGTAAACACAAAGAACAATGTTCTGAAACGTACTTTGCTTCCCTTAAGAAATGACATGAAGTGTTCATCATGGTGAAGGAAGGATGGCTTTGCACTTCTTGCTGCAAGAAGCTGTTTGATAGTTTCAATGCCACTGGAGAAAATCTGAGGTTAATAAGGCTGGTCCAAAGAGGAATAAAACAATGTCTAAAAAAAGGAAACATAAAGTAAAAGTTATTGAGCTTTGCCAGGATATTTGTCGTTTAAATACAAGCCAGTAGCACTGCCAATAGAAACAGAACATGACCTGTCAGCATTTTCTCTTCATTGCAATGTCACTGTACAGCTATGGACCAAGCAGGAAAGCAAATAAATAATAATAATAAAGATACAGTTTGTCAAGCTGAGCCAGATTCTCACGGTAGGTATTCCATAAACAACTACTCTCATTCATTTTGATAGAGTGTAATTGGCTTTACAAGGTTTTAAGAGCTTTCTTCTCTTCAGGACAAACATAAAGACAAAACAATGTATTTTAAATTAGATGAGTTTTGCAATTTCTTTTAAGACTATAAAATAATTCCTTTGTATACAGTAGTGGGTGGTAAATGTTTTCCCTCTGCAAGTTTCCACTGTGGGTATGCAAAGTGGTTTCCTGGAGTGAGAGCACCAGCAGCTGCTGCTGAACCCATCGGAGCAGTGGAACATCAGGGCTACACTTGAGTGCAGTGGGGTACCCACCACGCTCCTGCATGGTAGGGTTGGCTTGAGTATTTGGTTGGGCAATGCCTAGAGAATACAGCACCAGTTCAGACTGTGCTCATGCTGTGTAGAGGGATTTCCAAAGGCTCTGGTGCCCTCTTTTAATCGAGAAATGAAGGCAAGCCAAGGTGGAAATTAAAATTGTCAAAGGAAGAATTGTGTACCTCATTTCTTTCTAAATCCAAATTATTTGGGATTCAGAGCATGCCCTGGGATTTATGATGTGAAGGAGAGAATTAATGATTCTCATGCAGAGAGCACAAGGGGCTTTGCTTTTATTACCAAGACATATTTTCATGAGAAATCCAGACCCTGACGTGGCCTAGACATAATGTAAATTAGCCTCTTATGAGGTGACTCAGGAAGAGAAGGTCTAATGAGATGTGAAGAAGCTTTTAAAGTACAACATACTCTAATCAGTCTGTGTATGTGGCTTAAAGGCAACTTCTGCCAACACCTAAGCATTTAATACTTAGTCCCCAAATAACATGAGAGTCCATATTCTATTGTAGACTGTGCACAGAAAATTAACATCTATTCCACAAATTATAACAACCTTTAAAACCCTTAACAACTCTTTGATTACAAGATATCAAAGGCTTTATCAGCATGAAACAATTAATCTAACACCAAACTCCTCTGGGGAAATATTTTCATTCTCCCTGTAGCAAATTAAAAACAGGGTTAAGATGCATGTTGCCCAAAATCCTACCAAAAACCAAAGGCAGAGCTGGGGCCCTTCCCCCAGTCTCCCAGTCCAGACCTCTGACCAGTAGATAATATTCCCTGGACTAGACTGGCAACTGCAGAGCAGGTTGCCTCGGCCTGGCTCTGTTCCCTCTCCTGGCTCTTCATCTCAACCAACAATGAAAGATTGTTCCAGTCTTCATGAACAACCTCTGAATGTCCCCTAAGTGGGTCACACTGTGGCTGTTTTGGGGGGGCATGGGAGAGCTCTCCCAGAGGAAATTGTGACTCTTCCCTGTGGGATCAGCAGCTCACTGCAGAGAGGTGAAAAGACAGAAGATAATCATCAGCAGTGAAGTGACTTTGGAAGGATGCAGAATGACAAGATGACTTGACAGGAAATCTCTGTGCTGTAACAAATTATTGGCAAAAGGAGACAGCAGGGAGAAAAAATTGGACTGACAGATAATTTGTACTTAACAACCATCCTAAACCCAGATCAGAGCTCTAGCTCTTATACTGCCAAACTCAGAGAAAATCTGAACAAAGTTCAAATTTCATTGCTAACACCCATCAACATAATGAACAGAATAAGCATCTGTGATATGACAGTGCCAGTCTGTGAGGAAGGCTTCAGTCCAGGGCCAGAAGTTTTCAGTTACCCTCCTGAACACTATCTCCTTGCCAAATGCCTAGACCAGTGCAGGTAGAAATGTGTCCTAGGGCACAGACAATTCAAAGCCCCTTTATTTTGGAACAAAAGAGAGCAGCCTGAGGCAGCAAAATAAAGAAGGACGTTCATGAACTTGGTTGAGCTGGTTGTCCTTGGCAAACTCCCCCAGGTGTGAAATACAAGCACAAGTGCTGTAAGAAGAGTGATGTGGCAGAGGCAGTGGGGCTGGGTGAGTGTATCTGAGACGTGCTACAGAGTGGCCATTTGGGGTAAAGAAGGGCAGGAGCTGAGTGCATGAGGGGCTGGAGCCCACCACCACAGGCCTAGAAGACATACCTGTGCCAGCAGCTGGTGGGGATGGGTGGGGCCTGGGCACTGCATGAATGCAGAGCCTTCGGCATCTCGTGGTCACTGCAGCCTGCTCAGAGAGGCTTTCCAAAACTATGTATGGCACCCAGTTCCTGAGCTCCCCAGGGTCCAAAGAAAGGTAAATCCTATCCAAATAGCTCTGACCCTGGGAAAGAGGCTAACAAGGGGCTAATAAAGGAATTAAAAGAATAAAAGGACAGTAATCATTAATTCAGCAATCTGTTTTAAACCCCTTTCTTAAACCATTAACTATGTCTTATAAACTCATCATCTTACTTGTCTTTAACATACTGAAGTCCCTGGAGAGGGTATAGAAATAGCATTGTGTGTAGCAGGGAGTGTCTTATGCACTGTATAAAGCTGGTTGTGGTCATATGGATTAACTAGGAGCTGCGGCCTTAGGTGGTCACCTGTGAGGTGTGGGCACCACCTGCAAGGTGTGGGCTCTGCCATGCGTGGAAGGAGGAGAGGACACACGTCAGCAAGGCAGTGGTGGAAAGCTCCAACACTGCACCAGGAGCACCAGGACAGAGAGCTGGAGCAGCACAGCCAGACGGGCAGAGTACCCCGTGCCCTCCGGGCAGCCGAGCATCGCAGCGTCGCGTCCGCAGTCAGCAAAACAGAGGCAGCCCATGACAAGGGCTTCTCTTGCAAAATGCAGCACTGTAACCTTTGAGCTGCTAATCATTTTTCCTTTTTGGCAGCCAAACAAATGTTACGAAAGAGTAATTCTCAGCATCCATTGTACCCTGGGGGTTAACAAACGTGTAAGAAGAGCTCCAGATAGAAAGCTGGCAGCCTCTGCTTCTCCTTTAGTGTGTGGAGAGCTCTACTCAGACTCAGAGGGATGATGGGAATTGTCTTTTCTTCTTCTTCTTTTTTTTTTTTTTTTGAGAAATAAGGTCACAGAAATTGTCAGAGGAGCATGTGGAGCAATTATAGCAAAAGCACAGAGGCCTATTAGGGAAGCTGTCTTATTTTAGAAGCCTGATTCTTGTTATTTTACAGTAAGACTATAAAGCACAAACTCTTTCCAAGAGCCAGGAAAAAAATGCAGTGGCTTGTGCAGGGCAGTGACAGTGCAGGAGTGAGCAGAAGGGCAGAAACCAGCATGTCCACATGAGATGGCTGACACTAACCCCACATGTTGTCCTGCAGGGACAGAGCCAGTGGCCTCCGTACAATGGGGAAATGCAGCACCCATCACCCCACCATGGGTGGGCTGCCCACACCTGCTGGCATTGATGGTCACTTCTCTGTGACACTTCTTGCTGATCTTGGGGTGGTTTCTAGTGAACAGGCCTGGACCTCTCCCTTGGCAGCCTTTTCTCTTCACTTGGCAAAGAGATTGAGCTGAGAACAAGTCCAAAGACTGAATTATTTTCCAGTGCTGTCAGGGGTACAGTGTTCAAGGGTTAGCATGGGGACACCTGTCACAGGCACAGAGGTTTAAGTACTGTCACATCCTTAGCAGAAGATACAGCATTTGGATACACATACCCACCAGGCCTCACTGGCCCCAAAACCTCACCAAAGTGTCTGATTTCTGATACTTGCTCCTCCTGAGCCAGAAAACACCACAGGAATAGCACCGGTGGCAAAGCTCCAATGTCAGGGTGAGACTGAAGTATCACTGGGTGACCTAGTCAGGACCAGTTTAACTTGTACCAAGTTATTCACTTCTTAAATAATACTTAAAAATGGTGATGTGGAAGCAGAGTTTTCACAAAGTAGCTGAAGCAGAACAAGCTCAGATAATCATCAGCCTCGGTGTGTCTGTGCAGCTTTGCCTGGCACCATAGGGAATGAAACCTTGCCCTGGGCTGACCTCCCTCACCCTGGCCTGCTCTGCTTTTGCCCAGGTTTACCATGTGCAGGAGGTGTCACTGCTGGCCCCTCAGCCACCCTGCACAAACACTACAACATTTTCCTGACAACTTCATGTTTAAATTGCACTTTGCACTGAGCCGCATGAGACCATTCCCTAGCCATGGGAAGGAAAAGGCTCCTTACTGGCAGCTTGAAATGCAGCACTGGGGCAGCAAGGCTCACTGCAATATTTAGACATTACTCTTTATGGTCCTTGGTTAATTCAGAAGCTTATTAGGTAATACCAAGAACCCAGACAAAGGCTCTACATGGTGGCAGTAGCCCCTTGCCTGCAGCCTGGGCAGTTTGCTTACAGAGTAAGATGAATTTGGTGTACGTGTGAGCAGTAAGCCACTGACAATAAGTTTTCTTAGAGCAGAGCAACATTTCTTTAACTTTGCTGTTTTCCCTACAGGCTGTGGAGGAAGTGACTAACTCCTGAACAGGCAGCCATGGACCTGATGAGAAATTTCAGGTATGTGTTGGAAGCCTTGTCTAGTCTTGGTGATATTAGTCAAGCATAAGTCATAGCACTACACCTAAGGCAGAGTTCCCCGAGGAAATCATAGACTGCTAATTTGGAGGGAGGAAGCAGGGGGGTTTTTTTACACTAGTATGATAAAATAAAGGTCTCCAGCTGAGATATCCATTTTGAGAGATAAATGATAATTTGCCAGAACAAAGGACAGCTGAAATTAATAGTTATATTCTGCTGTAATTTGTACTACTCAAAAGCCGGAGTCAGATCAGTGCAGTTGCTAGGAATCTGTACCTGATTTCTCTGAATGAGAATTTGTTCCATTAATCTGAGCAGCTTAAAAGGAAGATTGTAATAACTCTGAGCATTTGGCTTCATTTGATCCAAAAAAGACCTGTGAGTTCCAGGGTCTGTGTTTTTGTAACTAGTTAATGTGATGTGGCTTGGCAGAACTTGTGATTCCTTCTAACATGGAGGGAGGGCAGTTAGCAGCCATATTTTCAGTTTGCCACCTGAAGTACAAAACCACGCTTCCCCTCCCTGCACTTCTACATGGGTAAGACATCAAGTACTGCACCAAATTTCAAGAAGTGAGCTGAAACCACACTCAAAGCAGCCAAACCCTCCCAGAATCAGCTGTACTGTGAGAGACCACAAAAGTCACAGCATGAAGTTAACATTACCCAGAGGCCAGAATTATCCCTTCTGACCCCAAGGGCAATCAGGTTTCAGCTTGACTAAAACTCAGTTACCTTTCTACTAGCCTGCACCTCTGCAAAGGGCCTCAGCCCCCAGTGAGCCTTCCCTGTGCCTCTGGTTTCCTATCTGATCAGCTGGAAAGGCAAAAACTGCAGAGAATGCTCTCAAAAGGTTAAAAAGAAAAATGCAATAGAAATGCTGGCCAAGTAAGGATCAGCTCTGGAAGCTTTCTAATTCTCAGTTTGAGCTTGGACATGTGGAAAAAATAATAGTCATGAAAGGACTTGCAGGCCCTCCCAATCTAGATGAAGAATAAACAATAAAAAGGGAGAAAAAAAGATAGATATATTCTGATTATCCTCCCAGCACTTTTAACAAGGAAATTAGGGCAAGATAACAGGCAATTAAATGCCAGCATCTGCATTGGAAAAGTGGAGGTGGTCACAAAGGGGATTAAATAGGTCTGAAAAACCAGCGAGTGTCAGTATGGGAGAACCATCGAAATAAGCCAAAAAGAGAAAGAGTGGGGATACACAGTACTGACCTTTGCTACATTGTTCACAGAAATGTCAAGGGAAAACACAAACCCATACAACCACACAAAAGTAAAGCAAATTGTTATCTGACTGAGCAGGAAGACGCGTCTGGACAAGAAAGAAAGCAATCAATCTCTGTGGGGTAACCTAAGTCCAGCAAAAAGAACAAAAGGGTTCAAGTATAGCAGAGTTCAACTGAAAGTTGTTGTGTTTTTGTGGGGTTTTTTTCTGATTTGTGTGTTGTTTAATTAAAGAAAAAAACACCTGGGGAAAAAATGGAAGTGCTATTGCTGCTTCAAAGCAAGAGGTGTTATAAGGTGTGCAGCTCAGAAGAGGTGTGTGAGTACCCGCAGTGCATGTGTGTGTGTTCACAGTCACCACAAAGAACATCTCCTTTCGTAGAGCAGATTAAAGAAGAGATGCACAGAGCATGGGTGTTAATCTGCACCAGGGCAAGTCTGCAGCACAGCCAGGCTGCTGAGCCAGCCTCTGCTGCATCCCAAATGGCTCAGCACAGCAAGGGCTGAGACCCAAGGGGAACAGTGCTGGGCTGGCTAAAACCTCAAAATCACTTGTCCCTACCCTCCCATTGCTGCATTGCAGTCTGCTCCATGACTACCTGTATCTGCAGGGATTTATCCCTGTGTGGGACTGGAGCACAGGGGCCTTGGTGTGAGCTGATTGCCAGTGCCCTGCTCTGAAACGCAGGTAGGCAAAGGAGATGGTTCTGGCCATGGCTGTGCAGGGGAGGGCTTGCCACACACAGGGCCATGGCAGCTGTGGCAGTGGCCTGACAGTGGAGGAGAAAGGTGGACAGCCCTTGTCACAGGGTGGGCCCTGCAGAGGCACAGGGCTGTCTGCCCCCGTGGAACTCCGCAGGGCAGCAGGCTGGGAGCGCTGAGGGCGAGCACAGGCCTCCCACACCGGGCAGGCAGGGCGCAGGAGCTGCCTGCTCACATGGAGGAAGAGAAACTGTCTGGCAAGGGGTGTCCTCCAAGTTACAGCTGGGGTGACCAAAACGAATGGAGTGGAGCTTTGGAGGAAGCATGACAGACCACGGGGGAGAGCATTGGTGAGTGAGGCCCTGGTTCCTCTTGTGCTGCACGAGACTGGGTACATGGCAAAACCCAGTGGTAGCTGCAGCCAGTGTAGGCCCCCAAGGTGTACAAAGACACCCCTGCTTTTTCTCTGCAAGGAAGGGGCTCATGTCAAGGTTTTATGAAAGAGGTAGAATATAAAAACAGTGCAAACCAGCCACACCTGTGTTCACCTTCTCTACCAGCTGTGATTGCTGGCAGCTGGGTCCCCACCTGGTGAGGGAGCTCAGCTTTGGGCAGGTGGTTGTACATCCCCACCCCCGGAACTTGAGGCACTAGGAGAGTGCTGCTGGATCTGGGATGAGGAGCACACATTCTGAGCTGCTAGGTACAGTTGTGCTGGAAAAGCTTTAATAGGAGCTGCGTGGCCTTGGGGAACTTTGACTCAAAGGTGAGGTAAGCTTTTGAAATGCAGTCTGTGTTTGCAGGGAGGGAGGAATTGCTGAAGTGCCTCCTGTTTGTAGAGAGGTTAGGCTGGGGCGTTTCATGGTTAGAGCTACAGTTGGACCTATTGATGAGTTGGGTTCAGGTAATGAATTGTGCAAAGTGTCTTACTGGGGCCGAGCTCATTTTGGAAAGCCTCTGTGAAGATTCAACATTCCCAGAGCTGCCTCACAGTCCAGGGGCTGTGCCTCAGTGCCATGTCCTCCCAGGGTGAACCTTGTGCAGAGGGCACTGCCTGGGTGCTGAGCAGGCAGAGCTGATGGATGAAGTGTTTTCTGGGATGATTTGTCACTGTTTTAGAAGAAACAGAGATGGTGACCTTGTAAGCAAGCAACAGCAGTAGCAGCTCCAGAGCAATGAAGCAGGTCTGCCCTTCACGTAAAGCTCATGTAAATGCTCCTCTTCAAGCATAAGCACATGACTGACCTCAAGTGAGTGGGCGAACTGTATTTTTATTGCTATAAAATGATGCAGAGTTTACTGACAAAAGCAGATGGGGCAGCTGGTGGGGATTTTTAATCACAGAGAAGATTCAGTGGTCACTGAATGTTAATCCACAACTGTTTACAGAATCACATTGTTCCCACAGCATGTTGTTTTTCCTGTGCAGGAGTCAACAACTGTATTTTAACACAACATAATGATGTATGGTTATTAACTGACTTCAAAAGAGTGTCTATGGAAATTACAGCATTTAGGAGACGTGCAGTACGTTTATTTATGTATATAGTGCAAATCTGTATACTTTATATATAAATACATCCAGCCATGCAGGGTATGTCCTACAGAAAACAAAGTGGTGATAGATTCACATAAACTTTTATTATGTGGGTTTTTTTTCCTTTCAAGGTATTGCTTACTTGTCTATTTAAAAAACAAACAAATAAACAAAAACCCAAACAAAAAACCCCAACCAAAACAGTACTTCAGAGACTTGGTTATAAGCTTCCGTTTTGAGGAACATCAAATGACTGTATTAGCATTCTCCTTTTTTTTTTTTTTTTTTTATGTTAACTAATCCAAAGGAAAAAGACAGGCAGGGCAGAGAAGGTGTTAGGATGGGACTCAAGGGGGTGACACACCAGTTTTATCTGCCTTCTACCACAGTGGATGTGTAAATGCAGATAACAGCTGTTTTACTCCCACTCTTAGCAGGTAAAGTTTATGAGTTCATGGGCTGTCTATTACTTTATAACCTAGAACTGGGGCTTCTGGAAAGCAAATAATTAAAGGAGAAGTTGGCCTTTTCCAAGCCTGTAAGAATTTGTTTGCAGAAATGAGGCCACAGGAGTGCAGCACCCCAGATTTGGTTGGTAGAGGATTCCAAGCTCACCAGCTCTGCTTAGAATTGCTTGCCCTGTGACCTCGTAAGATGCTCAGGTCTCAGCTGGATAAAATCAGCTTTCACCCTTTCAAGCAATGTAAGCATGCAAACTGCTCAGAGAAGGTATGAGAGCTCAGGGACTTAAAGATGCTTAATTGGTTTATGGAGCTAAACTCCTTAAAGAACTTAAGCTGCTGTGAAAAGGGAAGCTGGTTGAAATCCCCAGCTCTCCCAGCTGGAAGGCTAAGCCCAAATGTGCTATAGGGTACCAGTTCTGGGCTTGGTTGTGACTTGGCTACTGTAAAGCAGCCAGGCAGCCCTCTGGAGGGGTGGATTTCCGGGGTGGCACAGAAGCTGCTATGGTTGGGACATCTTGTTCACCAGTTACTTTGGACTAGTGAAACAGTCTGAGAGGCTGCTGAAAGCAGCTGCAACCTGGGGAGGTCTGAGCACTCTTTACCCTAGGGAGCCAGAATGCAAGAGACCAGTAAGAAAGAGAAACCAACAGGTCTGTTGACACATGGTGACTTTGTTTCTATTTTGTTGGGTTTTGGTTTTTTTAATTGTCTGATTTCTGCTTCAGCTACTGGCTCTCATTATGTCTTTTGTGATTAAAATGCCCACTGTTTTCTCCTTAGGAGAAAACAGTCACTTCTCTTTTTAGTAAGGCAAGATCTTCAGCTATTTGAGGTGGGCACAGTAAGCTGTTTTGCCACCACTACTAGAAAGATGCTGGAGTTGCTGTTCCAGCATCCACCTCAGCAAAGCTGTATGGGAGGTAAAGTCCCTTCTGTAGTCTGTCTTCTCTGCTTACACAGCCGTGATCCCATCAGCCCTTTTGCCACAGTATTGCACCTGGATGCTCCCACAGATTTGCCCTGTTTGATACAGTTTGTGTCTCCAGCATTCAGTGCTCTGGGCAGTGTCCAGGCTGTGCTGAGGGCAGCCAGGCTGGCATGGGAAGGAAGGTCTGTGCCACAGCCCAGCCACCCCACCACATGCACGTAACCTGGCATGAGCTGCCAGTGAGATGTGGTTTAAATGGGTTTAGGTTCCTGTGCCATACATGCTGCATAATGCAGCCCTGTGCCACTTGCCCCACTGTCTCTTGGTGCTCTCTGTGAACTGTGCAGCGATTCTTTGGTGTTTGTCTCCAGGTTGTCAATAAAAACAGTGAATACACCCGGTCTTGGACCTGCACAAACACATTCCTTGCCCACAAAACTTCCATGACTAAATATCAGTGAATGACTGGCAGATGTACAGAGACTTCCCGTCCTTCCCAAGCCACTAAACAACTTGTCAAATTTAATTTTTAAAATGTTTACAGTCTCAGCTGACAGCTGCACTGTGCTGCAGCAGCAGCACGGCCAGTTGCACCTACGCACTGTGTTCCCAGCTAGATGGCGAGGCGCAATGAGAGCCCTGACAGACCCTCCCGAGAGCCCTGTCGCCTGTTGGCAGGCTGAGCCTGGTGTTACAGGCATAATTGAAACTTGGCTGGAAGTTACATGCTGGTTATTAATATACAAAGATGGAGAATGCTTAGATAGGTCTGGCAAGGATATACAGGAAAAGGCAGATTTATTCATGAGTTAGTGTTGGAAGAGGACTCTGTTGCTCAAGGCTCAGATGAGCTTCCCTTTGCCTTTCCCATCCAGCAGTCACACATACACAAAAATTAGGCAACATCCCAAAGACAGGATACATTTCTCTTGAGGAAAAGAGGAGGATTTAAAAGGCTCAGACGCTGCACTGGGGCACTCAAGTGTGTTTGAAATGTTCGAAGTTGACAAACTACCAAGATGAAAAGCAACTTGGAACTAAATAGAAATTGGAGTGAGAATAGAGGCAACTTCCCTGAAGATGTTTAATAGGTCATAGAGGGCAGGTTTTGTTCCAGAGGGCTGGATGGGGGCTCATAAATTACAGTTCCTCTTTTGCCTTTTTTTCCTCCCCTGAGAAAAGGAGAAGCAGGGGACCTGGGAACTGTAAATACGTAACTGAGACTTGAGCAATGAGGTAGGCTTTTTTTGAAGCTAAAGACAAGTTTAAAATTGTGTAATTTTGTGAGGCACAGGTTAGGCTTGCAACACAACTGAAAAAAATCTGTTTAATTTACTGAAAATGCACCCAGACTGACACATTACATTGAAAAAGTTAAAAAGCTAGGATAATGCTGTGTTTAGATATTTTTTTTTAAGTACATTGAAAGCTGTCCCCACTTATAAAGTTATTGTTGTTTTTTTTTTCTTTGTAAAAGCGGGAGGACCCAACCAACACACTGCCCCCAAAACCATGCACCCAAGACTTTCATCTGACAATCAGTCCAAACCAAGGGTGATTCAGATACCAGTTCCTTCTTAGCTAACCACAACATTTCAGTGGTTTGGAACCAAAGGGAACCATCGTCTGAGTCATCCAAGGCTAGCATTTGGTTGGCAAAACCAAAACCATGCCTGCAAGATTTTCTAAAAGTCAAAAAAACCCTCTGCCTGTCTGCCAGAAAAGTTACCACAAATTATCTTGCTTTCACAAAAAAAAAAAAAAAAGCATGTGCCACATGATATTTTGACTGATAAGTATAACGTGGTAACGACTAAACTATGCTATGTTAGTTTTCTTTGTATTTTCGGTTTTTTAACTGAGAAATCTGCCTGTGAAGAGGCAGCAGCTATTTTTTTTTTTTCCCATAATTGCATCTGTTTCAGAGAGCAGACAGATGTTGGACTGAAATTCATTATGGTATTCATAAGCCCCACTGGGATCTGATGACCTAGTAACATATAGCTACTGTTCCTTGCAAAGCATTTAAAATGGTTGCCACTTGGAATGAAGAAATAGCTTTGCTGAAGACGGGAGGGAAGGGAAAAGCTTCTAGCTCAGTAGATGGCTGCAGAGCAGTAATATACAATAGTAATACGAAATGTATGAGTTCAATTTATTTAAATAAATCATCTTGCTCTTAATTTTGCCAAATTGCCAGCCCGCCTTTGTGCCCTGGTATTAGTGAAGCATGCAGGTGCTGTGTTGGTGTTCAGATAGGAGCCAAACAGACAAAGTGGTGACGTAGGGAAGAAAAGAAAATTAAAACGGAAAAACTCTCATGGGGAGACAACGTAATATAAACAGCTTTCACATTATCTGTATGATTAGTGTATTACTGTGCAAATTCACAATTGAGGATCCAACTAGTGCTGGAGCTGAGAGTCCAAAAGGCAGAAGTGGGAAATATCATCAGTCCAGAAAGTACAACTCTCCTCCCTGAAAGCGTTTGGGTGGCTGTTGTCAGGGATAGCAGGGACGTGTGCTGGGCTGACGGGAAATGGGAACCTTCCAGCAGCAGCCTTCTCACTTGAGAAACTCCAAAGTGCTGTGCTGAAACAATGCTGTGAAGTCATGGGTCATGCAGTGAAAGAGGGTTATCAGTCCTGGAGGAGAGTGTTCCTCCTGCTCTCCATGTGCAATTTAGTGGGACATGCTTTGCTCGGGCAGGCTCATCTGTGCGCAACTGAAAAGCAAATGTCTGCAAGACCCCTTTGAGTGGCATTCGGACTAATGCAGGTTTTGTGGGAGACCAATATTTTAAGTTTTACCCTAGGAAGTGAGGTGGACATCCTGGCTGTGATTACAGTAGTGAGAGGCACTTTTTCCAGCTTGCCTGTCCACTCAGGAATCGTTTGGGAAGGAAGCTGTTTGGTCTCATTTTGGATATCCTGTGAAACTGAAGTAGCACAGCTGCCAGGAACTGAAAAAAGTTATTTAATTTTTAAAGAGCTGAAAACTACTGTATGTGCTACTGAGTATTGTACAGGAAATGACTGGTTTGGTTTGTTTGTCTGGATTTCTGGTATTCCTAGTTTACTCAAGGTAGTAACTCTGTCTCTCAATCCTAATGCAGCAGCCTCTATAAAGTGCAAATATGAGGACAGATTCGGGTTTAAGTATGACTTTCTGACCCATGGAATGAAGTGGAATTTTCTTCAGTTCCAATAGGAGAAAGCATGAGAAATATTCAGAGCCTGATCCAACAATCCATTGAAAACAAAGACATCTTACTGTGGTTTCCAAGCACTGCAGGGATGGGGCACAGAAATACTGAAGTTATGAAGTGGATTGCATTGAGGGAGGGGAGGGGTTGGTGGTTCATCTCTTTTAGCATCTTTTAACTAAATTGGAATGTAAGTAACTGCATGTCCACAGCCTGAAAGGTAAATCTTTCTGCTACAATTCAAAGAATTTTTGCAGCAGCTGTGCTAAGTAAGTTGTACTGGTATTTTCCAAGGTGTGACCTGATAGAAGTATTCCTGACTTTTCTGTAGTCATCAGATAGTACTCATGGCATTGTGTGGCTGCCACCAAGCTAGCACAAAGACATACAATCCTCAACAGGTTTTTGATGTGTTAACTTGTTCCTGACAATCTAGCAAAGCCACCCACAGTACTAAACTGTTCCATAATTGGAAACGGAAGGGGATAACTTTAAAGTTAGTGGCTGGCCTATTAAAGCAAGATTTTTTTTTGTACTCCAGAACTTCATAAAAACCATTAGTAACAATATATCACTTCCAGAATGATGCTGTAAATGGTAATGAATTCAAGCAGCAGCCAAGAGACCCTACTCATGGATGAAAGTTGTGCTTAGTACCATGCTGGCTGTTGCCACCCATTTACTCTCCTGTAATCAGCATTTAACAGCTGGTAATCTTCTGGTTCTGGTGCAACCAAACAAAGACAAAATGTTTTCTGAAAGCATTAGGCAAAAAGATTGGTCTGCCTTGTCCAGCAATCCAGAGAGAGCTTCCAGAAGGGGAGGGTGAGGTCTGTAGTTACAAGCAGATTTTGTGGGTTTTTGTGTCACTTTGCTGCCTCTCAGCTAAGGGTTGTGCCCTAAAGAAACACTAAAGAGATGTCTAAAATCTCTAGTCCATATGAAAACAGAAGTCATGGGGAATTTTGTACAGGATTCTTATTCTGGGAAAAAGGTGCTGGTGTCTGAACATTAGAGTCTGCTTCAGTCTGAGCAGGCACCCCTGGCACTGGCAGAATGCAGTTTCCTTACAGAAGGTAAGAAAACTTGCAGCAAAATAAATCTCTCGGGGAGTGTTTTGCTGCCAAGAAAAGCTGGTGTTTATGAGGATCCTGTTTGACTCTGAAGCAATTGCTGGGGAGTCATTGCAGAGGGGAGTCCTGGGGAAGGCTGGCACCTGGGGTTGGGCTCTGGCTCTCTGCCATGAACCTGGGAGCAGGGAACCAAGAAGCTTGATGCATGGTTTGCCTCCTACTTCTAATAGGGAGCCTAACTTGAGCTTTGGGATTTCTGAGTGCCCTGTTGTAGAGCTGGTATTTGGATCCTGAAAATGCTGCCTGGAGAGAGTTGGCTCTGGAGCTACTGCAGTGGCATGAGCTGCTGAGCCTGGCTGGTCCTGCAGCCATGGAAGTGGCAGGGATGTCCATCCCCTCAGCAAAATCAGGGGAGTTACTTCAAGGAGAAGATCCTGTGTGTCTGAGTCTTTTGGAATATTATTCTTTCTGAATTTACAGTTCAGAGAACTAAGAAATGCTGAAAAGAGTCCGTTTGTCCAATTGAGACTGAAAATACATTTTAAGAAGCTGTTTGTTTCTTGCAGGTGGGAAATCCTGTTCTCTTATGAGTTAACTTCTTGGGTTTTTTTTCTTTGCCAGTTTCACACCTGTAGCTGAGACCCCAGCATAAACAAGCTAAAGGAAAAAAGCCAGCATGGCAATTTGAGCCTCAACTTTAAACACACTCTTTTGCTGAATGTCACATCTGGCAGGGGCAATTACTATTAGTAGTAGGATTATGGACCCAAATCTGAGGTTAGGGGTGTGTGTGCAGACAGAAGAGCTGAGGATTAGCCCCATGCTTCTGGGGTACGATGGCATTTCCTTTGCTGAAACAGAGGAAGTTCTTCCCTGTTCATGCCACACTTCCCTTTTAGTACAAAACATCCTTTTCTCATAGACATTTGAAGGGTTTTTATGTTCAGGTCTATGGTTGCTGAATTTGGCTGCAGGGGTTTGACTATGGCTGTTGGAGAGGAAAGCTGTACTGATGGTATTTAATTGTCTTGTGTTTTGGGTTTACTTTTTGTTGGGTTTTTTGTTGTTTTTTTATTTTATTTTTTTAATTGAATTTCTTCTCAAGGGATCCTGTTCACTTTTTATTATTGGTAAGACAAATGTGGGTTTCTAGTTTATTAAGTCAGGTTGCACTAAGGCATTGGATTTCCTGATTCCTGGAAGTAATTCTGCCACGTGGCTTCAGGCAGAAGAGCAAGGTGTGACAGCCTGCTTGCAAGGTAGCAGTAGCACCAACACCCCATCTGAGCAGTGCTTTGCAGAGGGCTGGAGCAGGCACAGGGCCGCAGGGGACACTTGGAGCACAGTTTCAGTTTCTGTAGAACCAGTCATCAGGCTGGTGATGAAGAACTCAGGGCTTGTAAATCTGGTTCTACTCTGAAGTCACCTTGTACTGGTGGCTTTTTCACCATGAGCAAATCTGTGAATATCAGTGACAAAACCAGCTGTTGCTTCTGTTAGACCTGCAAGGGCCTTATGGGGAAAAGATGTGCTGGCTCTTTCTGCAGCAAGGGAAATAATCCCTTACAGAGCTCTGCCTGCAGTGGTGCAAGTGGGACTGGTGTGTCCAGAGAAACTCTGGACCAGCAGCGGGGTTCAGTGGAGGGAAGGCAAAGGAAGGTGGTGATAAGCATGGAACGAAGAGATACTGAGTCATGCCTGCAGAAACACTACAAGCCATATTATACTTCTAAAACCAGATTTTCATATAATCTTTGGGTAGAGCTTTCTGTCAAATGGAAATGAATCCTCAGGTTGGAGCACTTGCAGGCAGGATTAATTTTGGCAAAGAATCTCAGAGGTGGAGCAAGAGAAAGGGTGCTTGGTAGACAACAGCCAGGAGTTTCACACTAGTTCTCACCAGGGAAGCAGGAAGGAAGTGGAAAGTAGCAGGAGACAAAGGACAAGCCCAAAGGTTAGAGAAGAGATAAAAGAGGGATTGTGAGAAACAACACAAGCAGAAAGGCTAATGATGGATTTACGTAAGGCAGGAAAGCTATAATGGGGAGCAAAACTGTGGCTTAACTTTATCAAAGGTGACACGAGGGCCAGAATTTTCCAAATGCTGCCCAGGGGAGAGTGATGGCTGGGCACAGAGAGGGGCTTTGGCTGGGCTATGTGCGGATTTCTGCCCCTGTCACGCATAGCTGCATTATGCACATCTAGGTCTTCATCAAACTTAGGCTTTAATGCAGCAATCGGCCTCAAATCTGTAAGCAGCACATCAATATGTTGGCCTACAGACAGATGGAGAGCAAAAAGCCAGGGTTGCTTTAGCAGATAATGTACCCAGCGTGGGCTGTTTTAAAAGAATACTTTGGAGTTGAACAATGCATCAGCATTTCTTTCAAGGAAATTGCCAAATGCCTTTGTTACAACACTGCCACTCCGCTGCTGGCATTGCGTCTGCTGGGTGTGCTAATAGACACTAAAGACACTTTGACCACTTTATCTTGATTTCATGACTGTGATTGTGAAAATACTGATTCAGAATTTTGGCCCCTTCGCTCACTCTCTGCAAGGGGACAATGTCCCTGCCCTGGGCATCATTCAGGAATTTTTAAGGACTTTCTTTCAGAAATGTGCATTTCCGCCAATTTTTTTCTCTAAATTTGAGGCCCAGAAATATCCACAAGTCCTTCCACCCTGTGACAATACAGTTGTACACTATGTTCTTTCCACGGTCATAATTACAGGGCAAAGGAGACTGTAATAGGCAGCAGAGTTTATAGTAACGTGCTGCCTTGAAACTCGCTGCAGCACTTTGGGACAGGCTGGCCAAGGGGGTTGCTGCCCTGCTCTGCATATGAGGGTCTTCACAGATGGTTCAGGTTGGAAGGGGCCTTAAAGGCCATCTAGTCCAACCCTCCTGCAGTGAACAGGGACATCTTTTAACTAGATCAGGTTGCTCAGAGCCCCATCCTACCTGACCTCAAATGTTTCCAGGCTTGGGGCTTCTACCACCTCTCTGGGCAACTTGTTTCAGTGTTTCACCACCCTAATTGTAAAAAATGTCTTCCTTGTATCTAGTCCAAATCTGCCCTCTTTTAGTTTAAAACCGTTACAGGCCTTGCTAAAAAGGGTATCTTTATCTTTCTTTTAAGCCCTCTTTAAGTAATGGAAGGCTGCTAAGAGGTCTTTCTGGACCCTTGTCCTTTCCAGGCTGAACAATGCCAACTCTCTCAGCCTTTCCTCATAGGAGAGCTGCTCCAGCCCTCTGATAATTTTTGTGGCCTCCTCTGGACTTGCTGCTGCCAGGTGCCCCCTGTTGTGTGTGGGGCCAGGCTGCTTTGGCCACTGCAATGGCTCTGAGGCGGGAACAGCATTGTTGTCACCTCTATGGGCTTGTATTTGTGCATATATATTATATTTTTATATATATATAGATATTTCCCCACCTTTGGGAAAGGGTCTAGAAGTGCTTGTATGTATTCTCTTTCTGTCTCTTTCTGTCTCTTTCTGTCTCTTTCTGTCTCTTTCTGTCTCTTTCTGTCTCTTTCTGTCTCTTTCTGTCTCTTTCTGTCTCTTTCTGTCTCTTTCTGTCTCTTTCTGTCTTGTCCTATTTGTTTTTAGGGTAGTTCGGTGCGTTTTTAAGGTTAGGGATTTTTTATGGCTGGTATAATTTCCATCAGCCCGGTGGCACG
The DNA here is from genome assembly GCA_020745705.1 of Hemiprocne comata. Taxonomy (NCBI): domain Eukaryota; kingdom Metazoa; phylum Chordata; class Aves; order Apodiformes; family Apodidae; genus Hemiprocne; species Hemiprocne comata. The sequence goes on along the minus strand of CM036597.1, from coordinate 8,694,737 downwards.
GACTGTCCCTTTGCGCCGTCTGCGAGGGAAACTCCTGGGGGGCGGGGGGGCTCGGCGGTTCTCCCTCCCCTCCGGCTGCCCCCGGGGCGGCTCTCGGCCGGGCTGCCGGGCAGCGTCAAGACCCCGCACCCTTCCCCGTCCCCCTTCTCTCCCCGAATCCCTTCGTGACCCCTCCAACCCTCCTTGCATCCCCTTGCCTCATCCCCTGCTCGGAACCGCCCCGGCCCCTCCCCGAACCCCTCCCCGCTCCGCCACCGGTCCCGGCGGGGGCGGTGGGGGTAGCGCTTGCAAGCCCCCCATCACTGCCCCCGCCCGCGGCAGGTGTCCCCCGGCCCCCCCGGCACGGCACGTCACTTCCTCGCAAACTTTTCCCGAGGAACTGTCTCGGTCCAAGTTGCCGGCAGCGGCCGCCCGGCCCGGGGCTGCCTGCGCGGCCGCTGAGCGAGGAGGTTCCGCCTGGCCGGGCATGCCCGCCCGCCTGCGCCCGCCGCACCGTTAGCGCGGGGCCGCCGCTGAGGGCCGGGCCGCGCCGCGGGGCAGCGCCATGGCCCGGGACTGCGCCGCCCGCAGCCTGGACGGCATCGACCTGGCGGCCCTGCGGGTAAGGAGGGGGCGGCGGGGGGCGGCCCGCGGGGCTGCGGCGGGCGGGGAGACCCCCGAGCTTGGGGCTGCTCCCCGCCTTCGCCGCTGGGCTGTGCGAAGCCTTCACCCGTTTGGTTTTTTTTGTCGTCCTCCTCTGTATCTGAGGAGATTTCGCTGTGCCGCGCGGGGAGAGGCGCCGGCGCTGCGGGGTGCCGGTGGGACAGCCGTGCCGGTGGGACAGCCGTGCCGGTGGGACAGCCGTGCCGGTGGGACAGCCGTGCCGGTGGGACAGCCGTGCCGGTGGCAGCGCGGGGTCCCTGCCAGCCTGGCCGAGGAGAGCGGGGCGATGCCGACCACGCAGATGTTTGAGAAGTGGGCTGCGGGGCGATGGCCCCGCTGGTGCGTTGGATAAGGACCCTTCGGGACCAGCAGAGCCGCGCTGCTGCTCGCCAGCCCCGAGCATGCCCGGTCACACGCGGGCCCGAGGGGTCGCGGTCCCTGTGCTGGCGGGACAGTCCCCGGGAGCGCTGCGCTGCCCTGCCCGGCCCGTAGGGCTTCACCGGGGGTCCGTCCCCTCCCAGGGTCACAGATAATTCCGACTGCCGTTCCTAGGGATGATGCGGATGCTGTGGAGAGAAACAAATGAAAAATGCATATTTTCTGGAAGAAAATACGTGCGTGGTGTTTTGGCTTTTGTGGCTGTTTGAGGTTTGGGCTTCCCCTCCCCCCCAAAAAAAAAAAAAGCTAAAAATAGTCAACATTCACCTAGTTTAATTTCACCATAATGAAATTTTTCATTATGCTCGTGTGTTTTTAGGTTTTTAACATAATTCAAACTTTGGCCACATTATAAAAGCCACACTGTTAGTGTTTAATGTCCACAGTTAACAGGGTTGTGTATGATGCCTCTTAATTCCACTTTGCTTTTTTACCTAGAAGCTCAAAACCTATCAACCCCATCCAACCAGGCAGGTTTTTTTTCTGGGGCACCCTCCACAGAAGAAGAGGGAAGAGTTCAATTGTGGCAAAAAAGCAGTCAGCCCCAGACAGTGAAACTAAAGCAAGCTACTTTCTAAAAATACCAGGAAAGAAAAAAGGAGGTCTGGGAGAAGCCTTTGCAATAATCACATGGTGAGGAGGGTGTTCCAGACCAGAGGCTGAAAGAAGAAAGGCAGCAGAGACAGTAAAGTTTGTGAAGATGGCACAAGGCTCCTGGCTAGGCAAGCAAAGCAGATGTTTAACCTGGCTCTGCTCAGGGGAGTAAGACAAAATGATGGAAGTTCTTCTTTAGAGCTTTAGCAGATTAATCTTATCTCCTGAAATAAATGACAAGAAACCAGTGTAAGTTTGAAAAAAAGTAGTGCTGCAAACAGTGCAGGCTTTGTGCCAAAACCATCCAGTGCGGAAACCTCCCAGAGACTTGTCAGCAAGGCAAGCTCCAGCCTTGATAGGGGAAGGGACACAGGTGTCCTTTCAAAGGAGACCTTTTCAGCATGTCAGCAGCCTTCAGTCTGGGGGTTTGTGCTTAGCAGGAAAAGGGAGGCAGGTGAGTCTGGGCTGTAGAAATTATGTGAAAACAGGTGCTTTACCTTGTCTTAATTGTTCCCAGGGCCAGTGGGAGCTGCCTAGAGCTGTGCTCCCACCAACCTTGCTGCTGTCAGGAAGTCCAGTGAGGAGGCATGACTGTGGTTTGGGTTGCTTTTGAACTGCAGGAGCTGGCCTTACTCCCCTGCAAGTGGATGCTTGCCAGGACTTTTCCTCTTTCCTGGAAAGAGGTGGTTTGGGTGGTATTTTCCAAATGTTACAGGAGCATCTCACTGGGGTCCTCTTGCACTGGAGCTTAAGTCTCTGATCTCTGCATTACATGCCAAGGTGCAGAGGATCTGAAGAACTTGAGCTTCAGACACCTGTATCTTGTTTAGCTGCAGAGATTGTGAAAAGTGTGTTTTGGTCAGGTTCTTGCTGTGTGCGTTGTTTTTCATTCTGCCTTGCAGAGGAGATGGATGTGGCCTGGGTGCTTCTGGGTCAGCAGTCTTGCTCTTGACTTGTGAGTACTCTGCAGATGACTTGCAGGAAAGCAAGAAGGCCACCATATGGTACAGTGCATTACAGTAATTAACCTTAAAGTGATGAATGTTCAGGCCAGGATTTTGGCATCTGTCAAAGTGAACCTTGCAGTTTGGCAGGGGCTGGCTGGTAAAGGGTTAGAGGACCACAGGGCTTAAAAGGTAGCTGAGAGGAAGCTCTATGTCAAAGATGATACCCAACTCCACGATAATCAAGAAGGTGGCCCATTATGAAGAATGCCAGCAAACAATGCAGTGCTGATATCCAGGCAAACAAGGGCAATCCAAGGACCAAAGTCAGAGGCCAGATTAATATCCTTTATGACTCTTCACAAGGCTCTGTTCACTATGGTGTCCTGATTAAAAGAAGAGAGATGGCCAAGTATTTTGGCTGCACTCAGCTGCGGAGGTTTGAGACATTAATGCTCAATTGGCTAGAAAGGATAGGGTAGGATTTTCCCTATATTAAATTAATGCTAACATTTATTTAGATAATTGTTTGGGATTTTCCTAGACTGAAACCTTTAGAAGCAAGCTATTAGGTTGCTAAATCAGAATGGAATTGATTTGAGGGAGTGAGAAACTGATTTTGAGGCACAATATTGTAGTTGCATAATAAATAAGCTTAGAGAAGAAGAGTGAGGACAGAGCATGCATTTAAGTGAGAGGGACAGTTGCAAACTCTGAGGTGAAAAATGTGGTTCAGATTCCTCTAGGTCTCCATAGTGTGCAGAAACCTCTTAACTCAGCAGTGTTGCTTTCTGCAGAAGAGGTGTGGAAGTGGGGTGCTGCTCGTGCTTTCTGTGGAATACATTAGATATTGTGCACAGAGGCCCTTGTCTGGAAGAGTTCCTCAGAGAGCTGCCGTGCATTTTACCCTGTGGACTGTATGCAGCCCAGCTCTGTGGGAAGGGTGCATGTGAGGCAGAGGTTTGTAGTACCCACCTGTTGCTTTAGCAGCAGCAATGCCAATGGATTGTTGCTGACTTCAGTTGGGCTGAAGCAAAGTGCACGGCTTGTTTATATCCAAAACTAGTGGAAATGAAAAATGAAGAAATGAGAAGGAAGCAAAGCACTGTGTAAAAAGATCCCAGTTGCAAACATTCTTATGCTGGTGCTTAGCTCCTTACACAAGTGCTCCCATTTGTTTCCTTCTGTGTGAGGGCATTTGGAATTGAAGTCTAGAAGGCCATACCTTACTACATTGGCCTGTGCATGGATCAAAAGTGAGTGATTTGATCTGGTTTATGCATTGTTAATCAGTTGTGGTTTGGGTTTTTTTTAAAAAAAAAGTAGTCTTGTGAGGTTGACAATCCAGGAAGTGTAAGATTCAGACTGATTTAACTTAAAGACAAAACCAAATTAACTCATTAGTACCTTCAGTTGTGGAAGTCTGTGCTGTGGTGCTCTGACAGTGCCATTCCTCGTGACAGTTGTGCCAGTAAAGACATAATCTGTTCAGAAAAAAAGCCTGTATGTTTTCAATGGGATTTTGCCCAAGGAAACTTTTCCATATCAGATAGGAAGAAAGGATTGTTTATACTAAAAGAATAACATACAAGTGGAGTGGAAAAGTAGCTTGATACCTTAAAAAAAAAAAGGAAGTTTTGCAACCAGGGTCATAGAAATTGTACCTCTGAGATAATGTTTTTCTGTGTCACATCCCTCAGCAATACCAATAGGCATCAACTGACATGACAGATTGCTGAAACAGATGTGGTGAAGCTGACACATGGAGTTAATAATACTTTATATAAATCTCTCAATGATATCATCCCAAGAAATGAGCGGGCTGATAAATGGCTCAGCCAGAAACCAAGAAACTGGTCTCTTGAGTTCTTAATGTTTTTATAGAAGTCTCTCAAGGGAGTTTTAACTGAAGCAACAGATTTCTTAATGTGTGCAGTCATGCAGGAGTGAACATTTACTTGCCCATGCCTTGCAACAAGATGGTCTTTCTATATCTGAAAGGCTGCAGTGTGTCATTATTGGAGAAGGATATATGCTGCAGTGGTTGGTTGTAGAGCAGCTAGTGCTACATCAGTAGGACAAAAGTTGGCTCAAGTGGTATGGTACACTGATCCCCTGACACATGAATCTTCAGTTTAAATTAACAACAATCTAGTTCAGGTTCAAAGCCAAGACCTCAATACATCAGCCAAATTCACCTTGTTATGCTTTCAAAATAGAACAATTGAGCCTTCTCAGCCTACCTGTGGTGTTAAGATTGCCTGGTATGGTACATTTCCCTTTTGTAAGTTCATTGGGCTTGGGTGCTTCATCTAGTATTTTTTTCAATTCTATTGTTTGGGTTCTTTTCTTTGTTACATTGCAAGTGCTGAGTGTTTTCATTGCAGAAGGCAGCAGCTCAGCCTCCAGGCCACTCAGTGTTTTAAGATTTAGGAAGCCTGAAGTTTATTCCTTATTTTACTGCTAACCTCAATCTTGTATCTGCCATATGGCTGTGCTACAAATCTTCACTGAGTTGTTCTGTGTATCGAGTTTTTAACAGCTTGTCTGAAAACTTTAATATTATTGTATTTCTTATACTATTATTCGACTATTTCCTCTTAAGTTTGTAACACAGGTCATTAGGAGATGTGCCACAGATGTTTTAAATGTGCCACAGACATTTTAATTTTGGTTGTGTACAGTTATGCTCCATTTTGAACTGGTTGCTTTGCTGCAAATAATGTTACTTTGCTTTTTGCAGGACCCTGCAGGAATCTTTGAACTGGTGCAGGTTGTTGGAAATGGGACGTATGGACAAGTCTATAAGGTTTGGATGCCTTTTTAAATTTATGATGCTGTTCTTGATAAAGCTTAGTTTCCTAAAATGACCATTTAAGAAGATGGAAGATATTGTTCCAATAATAGCCTGGTTTATGCCAGTTTTGCTGCCTTTTCTGTGTAATGCAAAATGGTGTCATCTGTGAAACTCCGTGTCCCTTCCTTCTGCCCTGTTTTCATGTCTCTTTGCAGCCACAGGCCAAATAAGTGTGTTGGCTTTCATACTGACTTCCCTCTGCCCTGTTTTTTCTGCCCTGTGATTATTTTCTCTTCTTCAAAATTATTTAATAGGTGGCTGGCACAAATTAACAGCGATGGCTAAATTTGGCCTGGATTGAGTGGAGAGCTCAGCTGAGATTAAAACAGTACTTTTCAAGACAGAGGTGTCAATTAACCCTGCTCTGCAGGCAGGCTGTGAAGTTTTTGATTTCCATTATTACCTTTGTCACTGTGCTATCAAAGCAGAACTACCAGTCCTACAGCAACTATATACCTTGTCTGCTGGTACAGGCTCTGCACACTGTGCACTGCAGTCCATATTTAGTTACAAGAACTAGCCTAGAACAGTGTTTTTTCACTGTGAAGCCTTTCCTAAGAATGCTCTAAGAAGAGAAAATAGATGTGATAAAATAGGGAACAGAGTCTGTGTTGTTCCCATTTGGAGGAAGAAGACGGAGGAAGGAAAAGTCTGTGCTGCTGAACCCTTGGAGGTGCATCAGAAGAGCAGCAGCACTGGAGGAAGCTGGTCCTGCTTCTCCCTTACATCCCACTGCCAACAAGCTCCTGCATGATGAGTCTTTCCATTGGTGCAGGCTTTTTCTATTGCAGGAGGAATGCAGAGGGAAGCCCCAGAGCAGAAATGCAGGACTGTTCCTGTTCACCTTTCTCTGATTTCTAGCACTTTGAATGTGTGTTATATTTTGGTGTCCCTCCTCTGGTGGCAAATCTGCTGTGATTGCATTTCCCTTTGAAGCTGTAGATACTCTTTCAAAGATTCTGGAAAATCCTCTGCCAAAGCAGTTCTGAGGAGTCCCTGATTTCCCATAATGCATTTTTAAAATTTATTTTTATGTCAGAAGCAGGATCTTTCTCATGCAACTCGTTGCTCTGTTGTTTCTGAGATTGTCATGCAGATACTGAGGTCAGTCCTATTAAATTAAAAATAGAGGCTCAGGGGTTCACATAGGTGGATTAGAAGCCAGAAGACATTCAGGGGTGCTGTTGTCTGTGTAGTCACAGAGTTTGCTACCTGTAAAAAGATCCTAAAGCTCCCAAATGGCCTCTGAAATAGTTGCCTTTCTTTTAATGCCTGGATTTATTTTATGTTGGGAGAGGAAAAATTTCAATCTAGTCATCTTTTACGGATGTTGAGAGTGAATCAGCTGCTTAATCACGGTAGAAGCAGGAAGGACCAACATAGTTTGCTTCTTTGCTGCAAAATAGTGTGTTTTGAGCTACCATGTGCCTCACTAGAATGTTAGTTGCCGAAATGCATAAGAAATCTTGATGATGATGACAACTGTTCTCAAAGACTGCTCTCCACTGAGCACGCAAGAGACCAGGGTCTGGAAACTCTGGCTAATGGGTGATTTGGATCTCAGCTCACTCTGTACTTGGAGTAGCTGCAACATCTAAGGAAGGCACTGAGAGACGGGGTCGTGCAAGGCTGGGGGAAGCGTTGTGCTCGTGTGTCACGCGACAGAGAGATGGTGGGCTGTGTAACCCGGGCTCCACGCAGGCACTCCCAGCACAAAGGCTTTGTTCATATTGATACACGTGGTCACTGAGCGTGGGGTGTTTTGCTGAGACTTGCTCAGGGGATGGGGCTGCCCTTTGCAGGAGGATGACAGTGAGCCATGCAGCTGAAGAGTACAGATGGTGACAGCTGAGGTGGACAGGTACAAAGTGTGTGCTCCAAACTGCAGGCGGTCAGCTCCGTCTCTGTTGTGAACAGTTTTCCAATAGTCCAAAGCTCGCTTGTATTTGGAAGTACATCTGCAGAAGATGCTGAGCAGCAACTGAATACACTCAGGTGGTATTTTCCTGGTGCTGGCCTTGTGACCAGAGCAAAGATGTGTTTCCTCTGAAGGAGGGCAGCTGCAATGGAACAACTGCTTCTGAAGTGACCAGAAAAAGTTAGGCTGTTATATTAACTTTTCTTTTTCACTGCTGTGTAGTATGTCCTTTGATCTATACAATGCTAGGACTGATGGAGTATATTAGGGAGTGCTGGAATCATTTTGTAGTTTGTCTAATATAGGCTTGTGATCATAAATATTTAAGTTATAAAGTAATCTCAGTTATGCACATAACATACTCATGTCACTAGAGCGTGTTTTTATTCTCCAGAAGTGTCAGAATCTTCCCTACATTCAGAAATAGATACACATAGTAGTTTGCTTATTTCAGGCTAAATAAACTTGCATCCAAGATGACTAAATTGCTTGGTTGCCTATGAAGATGATTCATAAGGCTCTATGTTTTAATATATGCAGCTCCATAAAAATGAAAATAAAATGTAGACGATTCATCATTAGATTTGGAAAACAATGTTTAACAGATTTATGAAGAAGAGTATTGTTCATACTGAATTATTCCAGACCAGTTCCAGTTCAGTGTCTTTTTAAATTAAATGGAAGAGGTATAAAATGTACCCATGATAATGCTAGAGCTATCTAGAAATGTTATAAAGTTGGGATTTGCATATAATAACTGACTAAAGACTAGCAGATTTTTTGACAACTTATGAAGTTGTAGGATGTAAATATGCCAGTAGTGGCAATTTCAGCCTTTTCGAAAGTATGAATTATATATTCATAAATCAGATGGCCCACAGAAGTCATGAGACTTAGGCTTTGTTATCTCTTGAAATGACAGATGAGTCTGTCAGTTAATTGCTTGCTTCCAGGAGCTGAAATCTGAAGAGCAATACTATGTACCAGACAATTCTGAATAACCTCATGGCAGGTGGTAGCAGAGGATCTTCTCTGAAGGCAGTTGGTACCACCATTTGGTGGTCGTTGGAGAAGTGTGAGTATTGGCTCTTTCATGTCTGTGTTTCCTGAACTTCGAGGTGCTGAAGGTCAGATTGTGTCCAGTCTCTGCACCATCTTCATTGAATGCATAAGGGAAAGAGAGATTTCTGAAAGTGCCCATGCACTGCTTTTTGCAGGGACTGTCCATCTTCTGGGACCCCTCAAGGCCAGGGACCACGAAGTGGATGTGGGTTTGCTCTCCAAAATATGAGGGCCAGTGTTTCTTTAGGTGTTTTAGTGCTGCTAAAGTAAAGACCTCCAGACAGCACAGAGCAATGTTTTGCATCCTGTAACTGTTGATGTCATCTGGGAGGAAGCTAGATTGCTGAAGGTGTCACCCACAAGTTCTTGGGTTTTGCTTCCTCATTGGGCTGCAGCTGTTGGTGCCTTAGAACCCCTTCTGGTTCCGGGCTGCTTGGGCAAGCTGGAATCAGGTGTTGTTTGGGATGGCAGTAAAACTGCAGAAAACCATCTGGGAGATTTATAAATACCATTGGTTTTTATTTGCTAGTAGTTGCTACTTTGTTGTGGCATGGTGTACAGTTCAAGGTGGTACCTTTAAAAGCCCTGTGAAGCTGTGGGAACTGCTCTTGGTGAGCTTGAGGCTCTATCTTGCAGTGTAGGTGTGACTGTTGAGACCTGACAGTGTTGTGATTTGACTAATTCTTTGCCTATTCCCATTACTTTAATGATGTGGATGCCTTTTGTTCTTTCCATGGTTGGACTCTATTGCTGCGAGGAGCTGGATAACGATTCTGTGTCACCATTGATGTGGAACAGTTGTCTTTGCTTCTGCTTGTGCTTTTAGTAATAACTAAACTGTAAGTCTGGGGGGTGAAATGTTGGTTGTTGTTTTATTATACCAAGACTTCAGCTGTTGGTTTCATATTCTTTGATGAGTGGCGTGTCTTCAGGAGGAGCCTGTTAATGCATTTTCTCTCTCTTAATTTTCAGCTGAGGGTAACTTTTCTAATGGGGAGAGGGAGAGATAGGGCAGCTGAAGTAGGTGCCATTGTTTAAGTCTTTGGGTCAAATAATTGCTCTTGAGCTGTAGAAGAGACAGTGGGACTCTGTATAACTGCTTTGTTGTCGAGATGAGGAGGAATTGCTCCTAATTCAACTCATTCAGCTGTGCTCTGACAGTCATCATCCTTCTAAAAAAGTTTTCATGGGCCAGATGAGGTCATCAGCAACATCTGTGCAATCTACTTGTTTTCTGATGTTCAGAGGCACCTGACAGGGGTTTTTTACTTCCTTTGTCTTAATGATGTGGATTAGCCCTCTCCTGAGGTTGGCATTTTTGAGTGGCACAGGGAATGAGAGGTCAGTGGCTTTGACCATTTCCAGGGGCTGGTGCTTTTTGCAGACTGATGATAAACAGTGACAGATCTGCAGCTCCTCTGTGGGCTAGATGGTTGTGTCTTTAATGGAGTCTAAGGCACAGGGAACTTGAGAGAGGTGCTCTGGCTTGGGACTGTGATAATTGAAAGGGAAGAAATGGCTTCCAGGTGATGCAGCTGATGGGGACAATGTAGGACTGGTGCTGAGGCTTAGCAGAGGATGGAAGCAACCCTGCCTTCCTGCAGGGGCTCTGCACAGCTTATATTTTTATTTCTATGTAGTCACAGAAAACTCTACATACACAAAGGAAGCAGGGCTGAGTAAGGAATCGCTTTGGGTTTTTTGTTTGGTTGGTTGTTTTGGTTGTGGTTTTTTTGTTTGGATTTTTTTTTTTAAAAAAAACAGCAGCTTCTTGGCATTGGATCATACTTCAATTGTTGACATGAGTTGTAAGTTATTCTACTTTTGATGTACAGTGGCAGGAGTGTATTGAAGCATAAATATGACTTTTCAGTTTATCTTAACCTGAAAGGCTGCTGAGTTCTTCATAATTATTTCATTGAATAACTGGCTCAAGTAACTGAGACCAAGGTCAAGGTGGGTCAGTGGGAGCGACATGACTTTTTTGAGACTTGGTACTGTGTGGAAAAAATCACAAAACCATGCTAGGTTATGAAGTGGTAAAGTCTGTGGACTGTATTGAAAACCTTCAGTGATGGTAGCACCTCAGGCAGCTACTGGAAGGCTGGATGTAAGAAACATTGCAGTTATGTTCAGTGCAATCCAGAAGGCAAACATGTATAAGCTGAAATCTTTAAAACTGTCCCTTCTGGGGGTAGGTCACAAGTAGCTACCTTTTGAAGAATGTGTCTTGGGGCTGAAATGCAATTTCAGAGTCTCTGAACTGCCACAAACAGAGACATTAACAATGTTGTGTCAACTCGGGGTATTTTGTTATCGTTTGTGGTCAGTTACAGTTTTCCAGCTGATCACAGCCTTCAAGGCACTGAGGTTTTGATGAGTCAAGTAGGGAAATCAGTTGTTCTTCTTAGAAATGACAAAATGCTCCGTTCTGTTTCAGAAGCAGTTGGTAGAAGTGCTCGTTTGTCTATTCAATTTCTTTATTTGGGTTTTTAGTAGCTAAGTATCTTGTCCACATGAGAAACTAGTTAATTATTGCAGGCAGCAGTGTATAAAGAAGTATTGCTGCAGTGTACTGGGTGGAGTCAACGACTCATTGTGTAGATCGTTGGTTCAGCAGTGCAAACGAGTAACGGAGACTGCTAATCCCGGCAGCAGGGATCTCTTTCAGGAACAAATCTAAGCTTAGTATGTGCTACTACTGTTGTAATAAAATCTGAAATGCTGTGGTGCTTATCAATGGGTTGCCTTGAAAGCTTAGTGTATATGGCTGTAATATTATTAATACACCAGAGAGGCAGGAGTAGGTGTTTCATTATTTAACTTCATGCTTCCGATTTTTAATAATACCTGTGAAGTCTGCATACTACTAGATGTGTTTCTTCCTCTTCTCTCAGTTGCCTGCAGCTCCTAAATATGCTCTCATACACTCCTGCAGGCTTTTCTTAAAAGCTTCCTCACCACCATGTCAGCCCTTTTCCTCCTTCACCAGAAAGAATGGGAGTTGGCAGTGCACACTTGCAGCAAACTGTGCCTTGGGCTGTGTCAGCAGGAGCGTAGAAAGCAAATCAGGGGATGTGATTACTTGCCCTGCTCTTGTTAGGCCACACCTGGAATACTGTGTCCTCACCAGCTCACCAATTGCAGAGAGACATTGTGAAACTGGAGAGAGTCCAGCAAAGGGCCACCAAAATATTTAGAGGGTTGAAGAACTTCATGCAAGAAGAAGGAAAGGCTGAAGGTATTGGATTTTTTTCAACTTAGGGAAGAGAAGGCTGAGGGTAATCTAGTCACAGTCTTTGTGTGCTTCAAGGATTTTTTGTAGAAGATGGAAGTACAGGGATGCATAGAACAAGGAACCAGGTGCAGGTTGCTCAAGGGGAATTCCATCTGGATGTAAGGAAAAAATTCTTCACCATGAGAACAAGCCAACATCAGAATAGGTTCCCCAGGGTAGTGGTGGTGGAGTCACCCTTTCTGGAAATATCCAAAGCTCTTTGACATTGTTTTGGGTAACCTACCTCAAGGCTCTGTTTTCAACAGAAGGTGGGACCATATGTTCCCAGAGGTATTTTCCAGTCTTGATTTGAGTACAGGACACGTGCATCTCAGTGGATAGAACATAAACCTCCTATAAATCCAGCCTACTAGATTGTGAATGACTGAGTTGGAGAATACAAAAAAAAATAGGGGGAATGACTTTTATTTGAAATATGTATATAAAATAGGTAATGTATTGTGTATTTAGTTGTCAGAGCCAAGAGGATTTTTTTTTTCAATAGTGTGTGGTTTTGTGGGGTTTTTTTATAATATTTTTTTAGTCTTGGCTTCCCTGCTTATTGCACGGCAATGCCAAACTATATTCAGCACTGAAATTTAAAATAATGGATTAAACATGTGAAATTAATAAGCAAATCATGAAGTCCTGGTTCTAGTTAGTTAATATTTCAGAGGAATTCAATTAAGATTCTTAAGTGTAGGACTAGTTTATCAAAAATAGAAGAGTAAGGATGGGGAAAAAGCCTCTCAGCTGTGGAGTGCTTCTATACAATAAAGGCTTTTTGAGCAGAGCGAGGTACAACAACTAGATGTGCCATATCAGCCATTAGAGAATAGTAAAATCTTTGCAAATAATTTGTTGGCAGGCCTGCCACTTCCAGCTCCACCGTGTTTTGGACCTTCATGTCCATATGGGAGAGTGCAATGCATTTTCATCCTAAACTGGTGGCATTTTGAGTGTATGTTGCATGACACTTCAGATATTGCACTGGGACTTGCTATTTTGAAGGTAAGAGAACATGCTAAAAATGCACTGGTGATTATATAGGCGCAGTGGGAAATGGTTGAAGCTCTTAATTCCCCACTCAAGCACTTTGCTACACCTTAAGCACCTCACTAGTGACATTGATTTTGGTACTCCTGACAGCTCTGCAGCTCCCAGAATCATGCCTACGTGAAGATACACGTCAGAGTGACCAGGGCCTGACCATCAGAGCGACATGCCTGAGTTTTACAATATGTGACCTGCTCAGAACTATTTCATTGTATATGTTAGCTCTGTTTCAAAATAAATCAGTCGGGTTGGGAGAAAACCTGTAAGAAACCACCTATCTGCAGTCCAAAAAATCTCCCAGACGTGTAATGAGCTCTTGGAGTTGATGAAAGAATGACAGGATATTGCTTAATTTTAAACAGCAGAAAAACTTAGCGTGTTGTTTCTAGATGTTTGAGATGGCTCCCATTGCAGGTTGGCTTTAGTAACTGTACCTTTTTCTGAATGAATTGCAGAACTTTAGTGCCCTGCAAGCACACATCACCTTATCTCCATGTCTCCAGTTCTTTCTTGTAGCTCCATGTGACTCCCAGGTCTACTGTTAAGACCTGAAGGGTGCATGGATGTTTTTTGAAAGACCCTGTCTGGTACTTCTGGGCTTTGGGTGGTAGAGCCTAATGAAAGGGAACTATCAGTTGGTTTCCTAAAAATATTGATAGCCTGGTTGTCTTTTTTATCATTATTATTATGTTTATTTCATGGACTTATCCAGCATTTGGTGCTTTAAACTTGACAGTGTGATGAATTGATCTGAAGAACTGTGTGGAGTGTGTGCTGCTCTTCTGTCCTTTCCCATTGTTTGCATAGACAGGATGTGACTATTGCCTTCATTAGCAGTAAAAACACTCAAGTTTCATGTCCAGTCTTAAGATGATTTTTTCATAAGGATGCTTTAATTTGTGTATGCTTGAAGAACCCATATTTTTGTTGAAGGATCATCTGTAATAGTGCTTTATAGTTTGCTCTTCAGGTATTCAACAAGTTTATGTTGAGCCAAGTAGTTAAGGCCTACAGGATGAGACCTTGGGGAGCAAAATATAGTTTCTGGAATACATTTTAGAAATCTAAATTGCAATCCTGTTCTGAAGGAGGCTTTTGACTCGTGTTGAGTGGGGTCTTCAGTAACCCTGTAGCAATAGGGCTTTGTTGCAGGTGTCGCTGGAAATTGCGGCAGCAGAAACATCAGTCCACAAAGAGGCAAATTCTCCTGCTGGGATCTCTACTGGATGGCTAGTTCCCATCCAGTCCCATGTCCAAGTAGGCTTGGACATAGTGCAGCATTTCCAGCCTGCACAGACCAGTGGTTGTGCTTGCTGCTGGGAAGAGCTCCTTCAGAGAGCACGTCCTGATGTCTGCTACTGCCAGGTGGGATGGTGGTTGACCCTGCCCTTCCAAGGCAATTGCAGTGAAATAAAGTTTACAAGCCAATTTATGGTGTCAGCTGGGGTCAGACAGCTTGCTTGGTCAGTAGATACAGGTGCAGGTCAGAGCCTTGTCCTGTCATAATGAAATTTCCAGTAAATAACTTTAAATTGTAATGTCCAATTTCAGTTTTAAGATCCATAGGTGTGATGCAGTTGTGTTTCTCCTGTCTGGTGCTCAGCTGCTCTCAGTCTGCTGGCCAGCGGTAAGTTTCCTGGCCTGTGCAGGTCTGTGAATATGGATCTCGGGAAGAAAATTAAAGAAGAAACTATTTTTCAGCTGTTTCTAGTATCCTTTATTTTTCATAGCCCTTGAGTACTATAAGCCTGCCCTTGTAACCTACTGACTTTGTGGAATTCATGAAAGGTTTTTAAGATTTGCTTTAGAGGCACCTTTTTAAAGGTATTTTCTTCTTCATTCCCTTCCTTTTCCCCGTGAAAGCATGAAACTTCAGCAACTTCAGAGCTTTTAGGCAGTGAACCACGCAGAAGACATACTTTGGAGCAAACAGGCCTTTTCAGTGCCCTGCACAAGTGAAGTTAGTAGCTAATACACAATAGCTGGCATGTGGTCTGTGGCAGTGCTTTTGGGTGCTCCCCTCATATAAGAAATACACTTTTTATAAAGGTAAGAGAGGGTTTGGTGTGGGCAGTTGCAGCTCATGAGATGTAGCTTTTCCTCTTGCCTCTGCCTCTTGTCATTGCTTGAAAACCCACGAATTTGCTGGAAATGGAGCTCTCCTTATGTCTGTAGCTATGAAAATGGAGGCAGTCCTTGTTTTTGTAGTGTGTCTTGGGATTCTGGTTAAGAGGAATTAGTGCACTTACAGAGGTGATTTGTGAGACTTGGTTAGCAGCCACTGGTGGAACAACGTGCTGTTTGGAAACTGTTTCACCCAAATCAAAACATACTGAGTTCAACAGAAACTTCAGTGGGAAAATGTTTAAGAAATGAGTTGGCTTTCCTTTTCAAACTTGGTTTCAGAAGCATCAAAACATTGCATTTAATTTGCTTCATTTGAACATAGATTTTAATTTAGCAGGATGTTTAATATTTTTTTAGGTTGTCTTTAGTACTGCATTCTTGGAACAAAGGTACTGTCATGCTAAAAAAAAATTGCATTATCAAAATAAAAATGTGAATATTAATGTGAATTCTTCTGACTTTCCATTCTGTGGGGAATGTTTACCACCAAAAGTGAGGCCAGTTGGCAAAGCACTGACATTTGTTGAGTTTTACTGAATACTGGAATTGACTAAATTATATTTCCTGATTCTAAAGTTGTGCAGTTCCTACATTTGGAATCAGCATTTTTGGTGCAATTTTTTCTTCTATTTCTGTTGTTAGAAGTGGACAAATTTTGAGGAAAACAGCAGAAGAGAAATGTGTGGTGGCCTTCTTATTTTGCTGAACTTGAGAAATATTCTAACTTTCTTGTTTGTCGTTATGCTAAATTTTAGCATGGATTTTTCCTAGTATTTAAAAATAACAAAAGAGTAACCAATTTACTGGTTATTTCTGCTGTAGTAGATTCGTCTACTCTTGTTTTGCTCATGGCTTTAAAACTATGAACAATTATACTAAAATATGCAACAAAACCAACATAAAATAAATATGCATATGGCTCAGATAATGGACTCTCAAATGTATTATTTACACAAATTGTCCATGATGTTGTCTTTTTATATGGAAAAAAGGGAAAAGCCAGGAAAAATGTTTTTGCTTTAATATTTCCTTTTTCCACTTTAACATGAAATATTTATCATAATAGGCTTCTTGGAAACATTCTGCCCCCAGAAGCCAAATTATATCAGCAGATATCCCATTGCTTTTTATTAATATAAGAGCGCAGAGTTAGGTGTCATGGACCAAGGTATCCCTGCTGCTCTGAAAATCAAGTTGCTGTCTTCCAGTGTTTCATCAGTCACTGACAGTGGGAGCAGGTCCCATGTGCATTTTGCCCTGCAGAAGAGGACAGGCAATGCTGATACGTGACTTTGGTGCACCAGACTGTTCTTCCTGTGGGATTCCTTTTTGATGAGGGGTGGTTTTTTGCCAGAGACATTAGAATATGTTTTGTCATCTCTCCCGGTGGAAGACTGCCAGACTTCACTGAGGCATAGGGTGTGCCCAGTGAACCCAGCAGTTGTGAAGCCCAGGACAGCTTGGACATTGCAGAGGTGGGACGTGACAGCAAATGTGGTGCACTTGGGATACACTGGGCTTTTTGTGTGTGTGCAGATCAGCCTAAGTAGGTCTGATGTTTCCCAAATGGGTTGAACTCCCGGCTCACATGCTGTTGAGTAGGTGTGCACGTGCATAGGGTGTAGTGGGTTGCTGGATACCCAATTGGGAGAGTTTCCTTGGCAGAAAAAGAGGTTGAATCTGGAGAATCTATGTTTATTGTAGCCTACGCTCCATAAATATGCCTGAAAATGGAGCAAGGATGAAGGAATGAAGAGATGCACCAACTTTTCCTTTCTTTTGGACACATGAAAGTTTACAGTCAGAACTGTTCTGAATAGAGGAAGTCACAAAAAGGCTGGAAACTCAGGTCTTTGATCCCACAGGCTGGAGAATTGAAGTTAGAGAGGATTTAATATTCACCTTTTCCTATGCTCCTCTCTTCCTTTCTTTGCATTGTGGTAGTTTCTAGGTACCCACCTGGTGGTACCTTGCATGGCCCATATCCCTGGAGTTAGAGTATTTCCACGTTAGTGCAGGACTCTGCACCTACAAACACACGAGTGATCAGGTTTCTGCCTATGTTTGCAAAGTGCCTAGTGCAACCATGAGGCTGTCCAGTCACGACAGATTCCTGGTTAGCTTCTGTAATGTCATTTGGCTTCTTGCTTCTTCCAAATTCACAGTTCTCTGACCAGGAATGAAAGAAAATGTCCTTATCAGCCCTGGGTGATGCTTGTAGCCTGCGTGGCACTTGTCCTGTCTGTCGTGCAGATGGTTTTGAACATCATAGTAGATTAAAGGCAACTTGGCTTTCTGAGCTCTTGCGGTTGCTGTATCCTGCATTGTTTACATTACAGAGTTCTGGCAGACCTCTCCCTTTTGATGTTATTAATATTAAAATTGAGTAATTCTGTATATTACAGAGATGGGCTTCTCATCCGACTCTGCCAGGCTTGACCTTAGGGCTTCAGGCACCTCTGCTGCCCTTGTGATGGAGGCACTGCTGAGCCTTCCCATGGGAGCTGGACCAGGGCCCGATGGGGGTTGTAGGTGCCAGTGGGGTGGAGATGACACTGTGCCATATAAACTGCCATGATTAATGGGGAGCCTGGCTGGTTGAATCCTGTTGTGTGTAAACAGGACTTCCTGTGTGCCTGAACTTCCAGAGTTCCCTCAGATTACAGGAGCATGAGCCAGCTGTGGGTTTTCCTTTCTTTCTGACTTCCTTTACTGTCAGGCGAGTAGCATGAATGTCATTACACAGTGCAGTGCCTCATTATCTAAGCTGCTTACTGCTGATAGTCATTGTGGGATATGAAAAGTCCCCAGAGATTGCATGATGCATTTTCATTCCCAAGGATCTCCATATAAAACTGAGAGCATGACCAGAAAGAGAAACGAGGAAGCTGCTTCTTCTGCACTTTTCCTCCCCCTGGGGCACGCTGCTGACTGCACAGTTCTCTAGGTGTGTTTCCAGGAGTTGGTTGTGATCTGATAAGTGGCATCAGGTTTGCATTCTGGCTGCCAAGTAGGACATCCATATTTGTGCTGAAGGAACCTTTATTGGCAAGCAGTGTTCAAAATACAGGAGATGATACAGAGGGCTTTACGTCTTGATTTTATTTTATTCTTTTAATTTTTTCCCCCACTGCACTGTCTTTGCCTTATCCATGGTTGCCACCAAGATAAACCATTTATTTCTGTGGATGTGCTCCTGAGGTTTAGCATGGCTGACCCATGTGCTCTGGAGGGGGCTGTGCAGATGCTGGTGCTGTTACATCAGGGGTGTGTGCCTGGTGCTGGTCATGAAGCAGAACAACAGCTCTCTGGAGGTTTGGCAGAAAATAGTTTCTTACCTTATTTTTCTTGACTTCCTTTTGTTTTGGCCAAGAAAAAAAAAAAGCTTTAGCAGGTAGAAGGTTGTTGCCTTGCCACAGAAACATGCTCTTGCGTATGACTGCTGGGAGGGCAAAACCACCAGCTGAACCCACTCCTGACCGTGGCCAAAATTTGCTGTCCCAGTTAGTGATAAAACCCCTGTTCTCACTGGATCCTGAGGCATATGAATATTAACCTTACATCGGTGAGCCTTTTTATCAGGATTAATTGCTGACTTCCCCAAACAAAAGTCTTTTTAAAAGAAGGAAAAGCTGGTAATAGAAACAGATGGGAATTTCTGAAAAACTCTATGTTAATCTCACTTGTCTTCTGTTAAAGCTACTGTGAAACTGCACAGAGAGAGATGGAGTTAGGCAAAAGATGAGCACTTTGGAAAATTATGTCCATTTTGGCTGGATCAGTGAAAAGCAAATTATGAGCAGAACCAATGCAGGCCAGTGAGCATGTCCACCCTGAACAAAATCAAGCTTGAAATACATTTCTAATTAAACTGGGTCAAACCACACATGCAAACCAGGTCTTTAAAAAGAATTATTTGGAATCTCATTTTTTCCTGTCCTTTGCACATTGTCTTTTGTTTTACCTATGCAAAGTGGATGTAAAATGGTATCAGTGGCATGCTAGTGCTTTATGCTCACCTTGCACCCATTTGATCGTGGAGTAAATGGCAAATAAAAATCAGTGCTGGGGAGCCAAACCTCAAATGTGCCTCAGTGACTAATTTCAGAAGCCCTTCTTGTTAAGGTATTTGGTTTTCTGTAACCCTTCCATTATTGAATATAGTTATTTTCTTGTATGAACAGGTGTCAAAAATACGTATTTTCTGTAAGCCTCAGTGGTGTGAACATGAAAACACTTTTGCAATGTTGATGCTAAGACTAGAGGAAAGTAGCCTACGAGTACTGATGAGAGATGGGTTTATATATCAAGGTGAATCCTGAAGTTGTTTGAACTTCCTGGCTTTTGAGGGAAAACTAAATAGTAACATTAACAAAAAGTGCAGTTGCTTGCAAGTTTGTCCTTTCTTATCCTGTCCTCCAACTCTGGCCTCAGCAGTCCCAATTCCTTGGCTGAGCCCTTCAGGATCTCTGCTAGCACATAGACCCGTGGTCCCCTCCCAAGCCACGCGCTCGGGTTTGACCTTTCTGCAGCTGCCACCTGTGGCTACCAGCCACTCTTTGGGCAAGAGCTGCCTGTGCCATGGCTGGCTGCCCATGGCTCCCTGCTCCTGGGCTGGCCATCTGGCAGGCAGCATCAGGAGGAGACTGGAGCCTGCTCCAGAGCCCTCCTCTCTGAAGGTAGGGAGTTTGTCTCCATCTCCGGTTTGCACAGAGCACGTAGGAATTGAATCATCTTTGAGACTCCTATCTGTTTGTCAGCTTGGGTCGAAGTGGGCTGACAGGTTAAAACATGGTTGGATGCAAGGGCAGCACAATCACGTACACCTTGTTTTCTTAAGAAACCTGGCTAAGCTTGTGTCTTTGATAGTGGAGGAAAGCCTGCAATTCCCTGTAATCCCATGTCCCTCCCTGAACCTAAAGGTTCAGAAACTAGAAGGCAATACAAAACATTTGGGAGGTAGGTTTTCTGGTATGGCATTTTCACATGCTTTTTGATTATTATTAAGATGCTTTTGTTGTAAATAGAGACCCAGTTATTTTAAATTTCTGTTATTTAAATATGTGCATTGGCAGTGCTGTAGGATTTTAGCTGACCCTGAGAAATTTTTCTCCAGCTCGTATTACCAGATTTATCCTGAGGAGCAATGAGTTGGTGGTGTATTTTGGCATCTGCATGTGGATGACGGAATATGCAAAGAAGCTGCAGAAGGAAGTTAGTTTGAAACTTGCAGATGGTTAAACTTTTAGTTTAAATTTCAAACTGAATGCAATTAGAAGAAGATCTTAAAGCAGAGATGCCAGTTTTTAAAGCTTCTGTGGTACATGTAAACCAGACTTCAGATACTTGCTACTCCACATTTCTCTGGCATTATCTGGGTGCCTTGTGGAATGTTTAGGTTGTTTTGCTGTTTTGTTTTTTCTTTCTTGACAGCTGCTTTGTGATGTGATGCAACTGGTTAGACAGGCTATTGCCATTGCAAGCAATAATCAAGCAAATGGGTTCAGAGCTTGGAAAATGAGAACTGGGTTTGAGCCTGAATCACGAGAAGGGTTCCAGTGCAGCTTCGTTGACACCTGAGGTTTCATGGGCTGGGCCAGTGGGTTTCAAGTTTATAGTTTGGAATATTTGTGTATGTGTTTGTGTTTATGTGCATAGGCTTTTGTCAATAGTACCTTGGGCCCCACTGTATTTGGTGGTGTACAAGTTTACAGAGATGCCATGGCTGCATGGGAAAGCTTCATGTGGCATAACAACTGACACATTGTGGATGAGAGGAATCCAGTCAAATCCCTATGCCTGTAAATGAAAATGTATCTGTAACTACTCAGAATAGCAAGTGTCCTGCAGGGAGCTGCTGGCAAGTGTGACCAGTAGTGCCTTGGGGAGCTGGGGGGGATGTCCCCAGCATGTGCTGAGGCTCTGCTCTTGTTCCACCCAAATGCATAGGTCACTGTATGGTGCACTACTTCACCTCACACTGTACAAAATGAAGTTGGGTTGTTTAAACAGGGCAAGGCAAAGAGATCAGAGTTTCAAAATCTGGTAAAGCTGCTCAATGGTTAATCACAGGAAACTCTTGGTCAATTCTTCTTTTGTGACCAATTCTTCCAATGGTTAGCTGCTGCTTTACTTCATATGTGCTGGTAATTATGCTAGTCTGTATTGCTTAAGGCTCTGTGGTTCTTCAGCTCTAATGTGTTTAGCCATTTTCCTGAAATTATTCTGCAGGGGTATCTTTATTTATTTATTTTCCCTCCCAGGAATTCACTGTTCATTTCTCTCTCTGCTGTGATTGACTTCAATCCTTACAAGTAATACAGAAAATTGCAAGATACGTCATTGAACAGTAACTGCTTGTGGCTGTTCAGAAACTGTTACTGCACATTTGACCTATAGTTTGCTCAAGAGGAGAACCTTTGCCAGCCAGGGTTCTGCTGTGCAAAGCTGATAAGATCAGTTTAGGAAAAAATAACAGCAAGGCTCTTCTCAAATTCAGATTTTTTTCCTTAGGAAAGTGAACTTGGAAGCACTGCTGCTTCTTAATTTAATTAGAAAAGCAAGGTATGCTTTACTTTTAAGAATAATTAAAAGGGTAGTCTGGTTTTGTTTTGGAGACCAACTTAATACTGAAAGCCTTTCCAAACATTTAAGTAATTTTCCCTTGAGTTTTG
Source organism: Hemiprocne comata (assembly GCA_020745705.1). NCBI lineage: Eukaryota > Metazoa > Chordata > Aves > Apodiformes > Apodidae > Hemiprocne > Hemiprocne comata. The sequence continues at coordinate 8,673,148 of CM036597.1, read as the reverse complement.
TGGACTATCTGGCCAATAGGATTTTGGAAGGAAATGGGAATTGACTGCTGCTGTGAGATCAATGCCATCTAGTTCATCTCTTGCAGAGCACATTCAGATATCTGGAGATGGATGTATTTTCTCACAGGCTAATGGTGTCCATTAACTCCCTTTTTATTTTTGGAGAGGGTGCCTCAAACAGAGTCAAATGAAAAGGCACTGAGAGTAGATAAAGTAGATGCTCTTTTTTTTTCCCTCAGTTAGATGCTCTGTGAAGGCTTTTTTGTATGTGTGTGAAAAAGATGACCTTTCCTTAGGCAAACCTCAGCTCTGCTGAACTTGACAGTGGTACCCAGTAGAGTTTTTGACTTTAGGATTCATCTCAGGTGAAGAGAGTTGTAGGGAGAGTATTTGCCATGAAGGACTGAAGGAAAGGCTAGGAGACCCCAAGAGAAACCCATTTAATACCTGTTGTTAGTACTGGGCTGTCCTGTGCAGTGCCATGTCATCTGCAGAGACCCGGATGGCACTGCAATCTATGTGAGAAACTCACCAGCAGAACTGGAATGAAAAAGTAAATCACCTTTAAGGTTGTTGTAGCTCTCGTCATCCAGGCTGGAACTTGCAGTCTGAGCTGTGTACCCTGCCTGCCTTAAAACCTTTTTGAAGATCAGCAACACAATTTTAACCCATGTTCTACATAAATTGTAAGACAAAATTCAACTATGTTACACTTACTGTTCATGAGAATGCTGAAGGCTTTTTAGAATTATTTTTTTAAATTCAGTTATATAATTGCTGAGAGCTTAATGTGCATGCAAACCTGTATTTATATGGGGTAGAAGGCTAATAAAGCCTTCCTTTATTAGCGTGTGTCTGGGAAGGCTGCACTACTTAAAAACTTAAAACTCTTACGAGATTTGTAATTGCTGTGTGCAGCTGGACCTTCAGAGATCGGTAGTGATGGTGAGCCAAAAAACCCTTTCTTTGAGGGATTCCTGCTCCAAAAGCCTGACCACCCATCAGCTGACCTCCTGCAGTCCAGCCCTGACTTCCTCCAGCAGGATGGGGCCGGTGGGACACATTCAACTGCTTGTGACTTCATCCAGCAGAGATGTGCTGTGTGTAGATGTTCTCTGGTGCCCTGTATTTCTGTGAACGGATGCACATGAGTCAGGCAGCGAAAATTCACTGGGGTGGAGGGATTCATATGTCCCCCTAGACTGACTTAGCTTCTCAGTGGCCCCTGGTCTGCAGAGTGAGAGCCTTCCAAAGGCTGAGGCTTTTTTTCTAAACTGTTTGTTTTTCTGGATGAATAGACTTTTGGTACAGTGGACCTTTGCTGTCATAAATCATTGCTAGGTTCCCCAGGTGCTGAGTGGGACTGGCTCTGTGCCAGGGCTGTTTGCAACCTTTCTGCCTGCAACAAGAGGAGCCATGAGGCTGCAAATGCCCCGAGTCCCCTCCCTGCCACCCCACATCCCTGCATCTGGGGTCCCTGCTGCTACAGGCTACCTGCAGACCCACCAGCCCAGGGATCCCCGAGGCAGAAAACACCCATTGGAAGAAGAAAGCTGCCTGTATCTGCAGAGCCTCTGTGCCCCTGGGTAACCCCCTGCAGGGGCAGCAAGCCATGATGGGTGTCCAAGGCTGGAAACCCTATGGCATGTTTCAACAGATGTTAAGAGACCTGACGAATGCTGAAGCCCAGGATGAATGGCAAGGCTGTTGCAACTGTTATTTGTGCCAATACTGAAATTTAGGCTCAAAGAAATCAGGTTTTAAGTTCCAATAAATGGAGTGTGAGGAAAAGGGGGTAACTGCACAGCCTGCTTTTCAGACCTCTCCTCCCATTCACCGTGCTGCTGTCTGAGTTGCTCTCTTAAGCCACATATGACCAGAGGACAGCTAGAGCTTCAGAGTGTTTGTCTTCCTCTCAGACCCTCCTGGAGTATCTCCAGATATAAAACAGATTGAGCCAGATGCAGCTCTGTCAAAGTGGGTGGAAGCCTGGTCCTTTGGCACCTCCAGCCAGCGCAGCAGTGGCAGCCTCAGGTTGGCTTTCCGAGCTGCATACTGCTCTGTGTGCTGCAGCCCTGGATTTCCCACTGTTACACACCAAGGGCCACTGGGATTTTACCTGCCCAGGAGGAATGCTCCTGCTCTTCCTTCTTGCATATCATTCATGTTGTTTAGAAACTTCAAATGGCAGTAGGATGTCTGAAGCGTCACGTCGGCGTGTTGGCTGAATAAGGAGATGCTGCAGGAGTGGGTGCTTCCCAGAGTCTTCCAAATGAACATGGAGCTGCAGAAGATTACATGCTTGTTCTGCCACAGATAGCACCCATTTCAAATAAGTAGAGGACAAAACTCCTTTTTTCATATTGTGATTACTATGGTATTTTCAGAAGTTCCTAGTGCTGTGCTTGACCTTGCTAATCGCAACGTCGGTGACCTCTTTGGGAGCAGGTTTCAAAATCCCACAAGATCAATCTTTAGTCCAATCTCTACTCTTATACAGATAATGCAGTAGCCTTGAGTGGTTTTTCATAAGGATGGTAATCTGATGAACTGAACGTTGCAAGAATCTACATACTAAAATATGTGTTTGCAGAAGGGCTTGAATTTGTTCCTTTGTTTCATTTTCTTTTCCCACTGGTCTGCAGTCAGACACAGACAAACATTAGGCAAAGCAAACAATCTGCGTTTCTACTCATACAATGGGAGGAAATAGGAACTGAAAGGGGAAAAAAAAAATCTGGACAGAAAAACTGCTTCTGGTGCCTCTTGGGTTTTACAGTTTGTGAAGGCTGTGGTACAGTCACTTGCAGTAGGGATGAAAAACTGTCCTTTTCATCCAGAGATCGAGGTTGTTTGATCTGGTACCATTGAAATGACCCCTATCCATCCCTCCCTTCTAGCCAGTGTGGATTTGGGTAGAATTTTAAGTCATCCATGGAAGTTACACGTTTTAATCTCTTCTCTTGGCTAATATGTTGCTATTTTAGTTTATGGGAAGTCCTCCTATACTGCTGCCAACTTAGTTGTCTTCTGTAGTGTTATGAGTTACAGTGATATTTTTGTTTGTTTTAAGCATGTGACACAAATGGGCCGTAAGAGAAACTCCTGATTTATTTTTTTTTAATGTCTTATCCCTGAAACATCTTAAACTTAAATTAAAAAAACCTTTATAAAAACACTTTTTTCCTTTTGAGCAAGTGCAAAATACTGAATTCCAAGATGAGGGAGAAGACAAAGAAGCAATGGGAGGGGTAGAATGACCTGTTTTGCACAGGAATAGGGCAGTGGTGCTTGCTAGGAAAGGAATTTGGTTTTCACTGAATATTTAGGTCATTTTTTGCTATAAAAATTTGCTAACCTTTACAAAATTATCCTTTTTCATTTAGAATGCAGTGTAACATTTTATTTTTAACAATTTTTCATTTCTTTATAAATAGCATATATCTCTAATATTTCTTCATTAATATAACATGCTTTTTCTTAAAGTGCACTGAGTGTTATTAATTAACTTTTGTTCTTTATATATCTACCTGCAGACACATTAGATTTTACTGCTAATGTTTTACAACGTGAGTTCTGGGGCACGCTAAATAGTGTTCAGCTTTATAGTGTGGTCTATACTGAAAGTGATAAATCTTAGCTAACTTCTTGGGAATTAGCAAGGAGAAAAAAAAACACAACCCATAAACCTTGAACAGCATGTCTTGATTATTTACTGTGTCTTAATATTTATGTTTTTCACCGCTCTGACCAGCTGTGGACAAGGGTGGTGGTATTTTGTAGCATTTAGGTGACACGCTTGGACTGCCTTGGTAGGGAAACATCTATGGTCAGCTCTGAAGGCAACGTTAAGTCTGAGTCAATCAAGCAGTCTCATTACAACCTAAAGGACTGACTGGTGGTGTCCAGTGTTGGATGGTCTGAGAGCAGTGGAGGACCTTTCTGTTGCTGAAGCAGAAATCACAGGAGCTCGTTCTGACACTGCAGTCTGCACTGTGCTCTTTTGATAGCACAGAGTTTATGGTGGAGAAAGCTGGCTAGTTGCTAATGAAAGAGGCTATTTAGGGAGGACAGGAAAGGGCGAATGCAAAATTTGACTGTGCTGTCCAAGTGGTTTTGGGTGAGACTTAGGACTGTATGGAAATTGTGGTCTGAATGTGGGAGTGAAAGAGGAAATGTGTTGCATCCACACAGCGTTCAAACGATTCCACTGGGTTGTAGTTTCATCAGCGTCCCTGCATCCTGCACTGCTGGCATAGAAGCAGGCATGAGGAAAGGAGAGTGTGCTCCAGCTGGGAAGTGGAGCTGAGGGCTACCCTACAGGTAACCTGGAGCAAGGCCCAGGCTTCCAATCTCAGAGAAGAAATGCTCTAGGGGAATACAATTCTTTGATGTACAGCCCCACAATACAGTAGACACCCAGAGACATTGTGACAGAAGTGCCACCAAGACTTTATAATGTCAAACTAAGTAGGCTTTCTGCAGCCTGAGTTGTATGATTAGAAGGATGAAGCTGTAATCAAAATTATAGCCACATTCCTACCTGGCTGGTGTCCTGAATTCCTTATGTTTTGTGTTGGTTTTTTTTTAAAAAGGGTTCCTGACACTGTTAATTATCTGCCCAAGGCTGATGTGTATTGTGGTGTGTTGGGGGTTTTGTGCTTTTTGTGTTTTTTTTTTAAAACTCAGAATTGATGTGGATTATATGTCATAGTTTACAATTAAAAGGATCATTTCTGAAATCCAGTGCTAGTATTCAGTGCACAACTGACATTGAGTTCTGCCTCAGACCATTAACTAAGAAAAACAAGCTATAAGCTTCCAAACTCTTAGTAACTTCTTCCTTGGAATTTACTCCTGTCTCACTTCAAGCCTTGCATTACGCCTTGGTTTTTAGCTGAAGAGCTCCAACCATGACTACAGTGGATTTTCTCATGTGGTACAAGCTGCCGAGACCAGGATTACAGACTGGTCTTCCTGATAGAGCTGTCCTGTAAAATTTCTTATCTGGTGACACTTCTTAGCACTAAAATGTTACAGCCCCAGCTGTGCAAACCCTGTCCACTTGTTCGTGTTCATCAAGACCCCAGGGGACAGCAGGATGGTGGCTGTGAGCAGCCATGTGCTGTGTGAAGCAGCTGGGTCTAAAGTGCAGTGCAGGGGCAGTCTACCTGCAGATTTTATGTTCTTGGGATCTCTTCCCTGCTGTGCTGACCCATCGGGGTGTGCTCTGGGCAGCAGCAGGCAAAGCTGGTGTTGCCAGGCTGGCTCTGGGGCTGGTGATAGCAAACCTTGGTGATTTTTCTAAAGAGCTGGGTCTAAGTAGAAAAGCTTAATGGAGGTGGAAAGGGAAACAGAAGGATCATGACTTTGTTAAGGTCATGTGGAATGGGACATAGGGTTTCCTGGATCCCTATGCAGAGCATTGTTCATTTGATGCATAGTCTCTTAAAGGCTTTCCTTGTGTTACCAGAATGGAAAGGGTGGAGAGAAGAGGGGTGAAAGGGTGGGGTCCCATCCTTCAGGGCAGGGAAGGCTGAGCTGGCAGTCTACCAGCAACCGCAGGGCCACATGCTGGTTTACCCAAGATGAGCTCAAACTTCAAAGTTGGTAAGTGGCTTTTGACAGGAAACCTGCTTTGCTGAGGTTCACTTTCAGTAAGAGCTTGCAGCAAAACAGCTGTGCCTTCACCCTGCTCCTGAAGGGCCACAGCCTGCATCGGTTATCCTGTAGTACGTGCTTCTGGGTGAGAAAGTCCTCTGGCCTCGGAAGTCCTCCACCTCCCAACAGCCAGATCTTGCTTTCAAATACAAACCTTTAAAATCCAGAGAAGGTCCCAAGGGTTAAGTGTGTGATATGTGCTGGTGTTCTGGGTTGCACGGGGTACAGGCAGTGCTGTGAAGGGTCACCTGGGAGTCAGATGTGGTGAGGGTCTGTGTTTGTGTGCAGCCCAAGTGCACTGCACACATGGGTGCCCCTGGCAGAGGGCACATGTGAACTTGCCCTCTGTCTGGGCAAAAAGGTGCAAACTGGCAAGTGTTGGTGGCTTCTGGCACAAGAGAGGTATCCCTGCACATGGGCACCTCGCAGCCTTGCCAAAACTGCTGATTTTTAAGGGAGAGAAAAGTGAGGCTGTGCTTCTGGTTGCAGACAGGACATGGACACAGATGGGGACTTCTGCACTGTCAAACCTACCAGCGTTGTGCTACCTTGGTATCCTGCAGCTGGCAATCCCTGCCCTTCACGTGTCCTTTTTCCTGCTGCAGTCAAATGGGGACAGCTCCATCAGACAGACCCAGAAACACATGAACATTAACGAGCGCCTGTTGCCAAAAAGGAAGCATGTGATGGGACCGCCGTGGGCTGCCTTGGCATGGAGCACAGCACTGTGATGGGGCAGCTGGGTTGTAGTGCCTGGACATGTGATTGTCCACTTCAAATCTGTTGGCTTGCAAGAGGAGAGAGAAGCTGATGGGAGCTGTTTGTCAGCCCTAGGAAGAGAGGGCTGTGCAGGATCTGGGAGGGAAGCTGCCAGACTGAGCTCTCTGCATGTCACCCACAGACTTACCATCTCAGGTGTGTGTTGCTGGGACCTTGGGTCTCTGGTTGTAGTCATGGCCCAAGCCAGGGACTGCCCAAAATTTTTGTTTGGACTTAACAGGAAAAGGTGTTGTGCGTGACTCAACACATCTTTTTGTAACCCATGTAAAGCCCCTTTATCAGCTAATAGCTTTACCCCTAATGCTGATACTCTTGTTTGATGTAAATAGAAAAATACCTGTCTTGAACCTCAGTAGAGGTCATAGATAAGCTGTTCCTTTATCTAATTCAGCTATAAAGATAAATACATGTCCAATAGAAATAACACTGAGCGACCTGTCCTATTCAGCATATGCCTCCCTGCAGAAATAATGTGTGGTTGGAGCTCATCAGAACCAGATCTTTGGCATAAAGCGTCTTCCACAAATGTGGCTGCAATGAACACCATACAGATTTGGAAAATGTGTATGCTGGCTCCAGGTTGGCTGAATGTTACTGGAGTGACTAACTGGCAACTGCAGCAGACTTCATGCGGAAATATTTTCTGGAGGAGACAAGGAATTTAGCTGGACTCAAAGCTAATGGGAGAATTTCTTCCAGCTTGGATACCTCATCAAAATGTAGGCAAGAACTTCAATTTTAGAAAGTCATTGAGCTTCAGAAATGTTCATGTCTAAGCTCTGTATGAGCTTGATGGTGTTTAATGCTATATTCTTGGGTGGGAATATGGATGACTTGCAGATGGCTGTTGGATGTTTTGGCTGCGTTCTCCAGAGATGAAACCTGCTCAAAAACTAAGCAGTTGGGTGGAAAATGAAACCTTTTATTAGTGAAACAGGCCCACAGAGCATTCCTGCCCTCTGCCCGGTTTCTGAGGAAATGTGCAAAGGAGGATGTTGAATCACAACAGGCTGATTCCATTAAAGGCCTGGCGAGGATGAGCAGTGGGGGACTGCACAGAAGGTTGTGGGGGCAATGCCCCTTGTCCTTCCTCCTGTTTTGGATTAAATAAAAATGAATGAACTGCCTCTCTCCTGACTAGAAGTAAATGCATCTGTCGATCTCATTTGGTTGGGAAACAGTTAAAACAGCCAGCTGCTTCTAGGAGCTTTAAACAAAAATCAAAACACCACCTTTCTCAAAACAATTCAAATATGGTCAACCTTGTGGCTGCAGCAAAAGCAGCAATGTGTGAGTTCCCATGAACTCTGGCTAACCTCTGAGATTTATCGATAAATGAAAAAATAAGGGGCCAGGCCCTGAAACCTTTCCTTACTTAGGCACTAGTCTCAGTATGTTACCAAGAAACCCAGGTCTGGGTTCAGGATGTTACTGCTTTTAGAGAGAAACTCAAAACAGTTTGAAAAACTAATGTAAAAGAGAGAAACCTGTGATTTTTGTTCTGGCTGCCAGCACAGTGTATGCAAGTGTGTCTGTGCATTCAACAGATGTAATGTGGAGCATGTTACCCTGCTTAGATGAGCTGCACAGGTATTGATGGTGGTTCTCCTCATGAACACATGTGTCCTCTGAAAACTTCAGCCCTCTTAGCATGGAGTCCTGCAGTAGCACACTCACTTTTTGGGGTGGTGGTGCTGAGTTCAATAGGGTGCCTGCGTGCAACCACTGCTAACAGGGACTGTTGGGGTGTGGGTGAGCTCTTGGGTGGCTTTACTTCTGCCCCTTTTTTTCATAACTAACAGAACAGACAGTGATGTTCTGGGGAGGAGAAGGAATAAAATTTAGGATGTCTCCAGCATTCTCTGATTCCTTTGTCTCCACTGACTGAACCCTTCCCTTTGGCAGTATTTAAGGGAAAGGTTTTATTTGTGTATGTTGAGATGATATCAAAGGTAGGGCTAAGTGATGGTGTGTTCTGTCTTAATCCTGCCACATTGTTACATACATTTGCAGGTGCAGAGATGATTAATCCTTTACTTTGGGAAAATGTACAACTGTAATCAAAATAAGTCTGCCAAGATGACAGTAAAATTAGTATCTCATGATGAAAATGTTTTTATATAGGTGTATAGATGGAAATAACTATTTAGCTACACTCTACAAGATACTTTTTGTTTTTCATACACACTTTTAAACTAATTCATCCCATTTAGGTAATTGATGAAATGCAGATCTAACTATATAGGTATGTTTAAACCTTTCCATGAGGTTAACCTACAGCCTTCTGCATTACCCTGCACAAACTTGTGTGGTGGGAGCAGATTAGGTTCTGCAGTTTAATACAATCAACAAATGTGGAAGACTCTTTTCAAAAGGTGTGGTAACATTTGTTGAAAATAAATTGTTGTGAGTTGAGAATTAGAGCAAACCAACAGGAATGAGTTTTTACTGCTCTTTTCCTTTCAGTCTCTTGAGAAGGGTTTGGATACTCTGGTGGATTGAACCACTCTCTATTTTGTTTCAGGATAATGGGATCTAAAAGAACATAATGGTGTGAAGTGCATGTAGTTAATAGAATGTACTTCTGCATAAAAACTGGATTACCTAGTCAGAGAGTATTTATTGCAGGTGAGCCTGTGCATTTCCCTTAGGCTAGCAGTGATTTTTGCATGTTGTGAGGAAGGTAGGATACTGAGACAAGGCATGGGGCGTGATCCTGCTCTCTCTTCAGAGACCAGGCTCCTCTTGTTCAGGAGTCAGCCCAGTTGCAGACCTGGGAGCTTTTAGGAATGCACGAGCAGAATCAAGTTGTGCCTCTCACTTAACAGGGACACACTTGTTGTGCCAAGGTGAATCACAACCAACAAAACAAAAGAGCTTGCTGTTTTCTTTCCCATAAATGCTAGTTTTTCCAAGCATTTTTGGGGGGATTTAGTATTCTCATTTTAATGGTAAAAGTGAGTGAGAGCAGCAGGTTTCCATGCAGTGAAAATACCTCTGGCTGCAAAATAACAGATATCTGGTATACAGAAGGACAATTTGACCAGGTATCATGCTTTGAAATAAAAACTGAATCTCAAGCCATTAATCTGATGAATTTTCAGTGTCAAGTGCGATGCTAGCCTAGAATTGGTTTATTTTTTCAGTAAGGAAGCACATCTCCATGCTTCTCTGTAATTATGAAAATCGGTGTTGATCCTTGTCATCATCCTTTGCAGGATGTACAGCAGCCCGGCAGAGACTTGTTGTTTTGGTGGGTTGGTCTTCTGCTATGTGTGGTGGCTGGAGACATGGAATTATCAGCATACTTGACTCCAGACAAACTCTGGAGTTAAATCAGGGTGCCAGTGTGTCTAGAATGGCTGTATTTTGTGGAAGGGCCTCTCGTACTGTATTGCCAAGACATTGAATGCCTGGAAACCTTTGCAAACAATGGCCTCCAACAAAGGAGCCGTGGCTGTGCAGAGGAAGCTTGCTAACGGGGATTGACGTCAGTTGGGATGGATGCTGACCAAACACCAGCATCTGTTGGGCCAGCACTCATCACTGCCCATCTGTGCCCAGCCACGGTGGTGTGAGTCCCCTGGGCCTGGTGAGGGTGTGCCCCGTTTGTCTTCCTCCTGACATCCATGATAATATATACATCCTAGCGCTCTAATTTAGGAGAAAAAGCTTTGCAGCCCCAGGAGTGCTTCCACGGAAAGAGGGCACTTAGAAATATACAAAAACTCAGCAGGATTTAGTTTTCTGTAAAAGAAAACATGACTGTGACATATTGCCTGAGAACGAGGAATAATTTTTCTTTGATGCAAAATTGCTTAGTCTTAGAAATAACACTCGTCTGCAATTTTGTGCAGATAGGACCTGGGTTTTAAAATTACATCAACCTAGCTTTTAATTTTGCAGGTGTAAATTGCACCTGCAAATCATTTTGACTGCAAACTGCAGCGTTTTATATTTGATTTCCTGATTTCTTATGGCTTACTTAACTGATGTCAGTTAGTTATTTTGATATACAACATGCAGGCACTACTATTTCAGGAACAAAATTGCAGCCTCAAAGCTTCAAACCTCTTTTTGAACATTTGATGGAAGTGAGGAGTTAGGACAATCCACTGTTCATAGAAATCTTCTGATACTATCCTCCAGTATGAGATTAGTGTTGGTTATCATGGCAAAGCACTGCATCTATGGCATCTGTTGAGCAACTTGATCTAACCAAGCCAAGAAACTGCAATTCACAGCAAGATTCCTCGTTACATTTCTAATACACATTCTTGTGAATCACATTTTGTCAGTCTTGGCGTTAAGTTTGCTCTTTTAATAGGTTTATTCACTATTGCCTCCCATTTCCTAGCTTTGTTTTCAATGACTAGCTACTTACCTAGTCTAAAATTGGCAGTTATCTGTTGCTTAATAATGATTGTGGGGTGTGGGCACTTCACTAGTGAAGTGTGTGTAGGTATTTAGGCACATGCAGTCAAATCCCTGGGAGAATTCCTCCCTATCACCGCAGATTACATTATAAATACAAAGCCTCCACATGCTTTTTGCAAGGTAGCTGATACATAGTTAACTCAGCTGCAGTAAGAATTTTCAAAACTAAGCATTTCACAGTAAAAAGCCTTCTAAACAGAAAACAAAACAAAACAACCAACACAACTCAAGAAAGTACATACAGCTTTAGCTTCTTGGCACATACAGGTTGCCAGATTGATGTACTGAAACGTGGAGTTTTCTCTTTACCCCAAGGTGAGCCAGAACAGGTGGGGTGGGAAGGGGTGAACAGTGCCAGCTAACCCAGCACGTTGCTTCCCCAGCACATGTCAGCCTGGGATTGCAAGAGAAGATGATTGTTCTGGTTAGGTTACCCGGGGCTTGTGCTGAGATTTCCTAGAAAAGGAGGCTTGAGGGGTGGCAACACTTGTTGAACAGGAGTTGGATGGAGACACGTATACTCATGCCACACTGAGCTCTGACAGCAGAGATCTCCCAGTATTGCTGCTTGCTCTGTGCTAAAAGGGGAAACTCAGCTCTGCAGAGGTTAACTGTAGAGTATGCTGAGGATATGAGTCCAATAACACATCACCAAACTTCACACTGGTAGTTTTAGTATCACTGGAAGGTTGTTGATACATGGTGGAAAGCAAGTGCTCAAGCCCTGTTGTTACATGCCTGATTTGTTGCTGCATACATAGTGTGTACATGTTTTACTCACAGTCTTTTGTTCTTTTAACAGGGTCGCCATGTTAAGACAGGGCAGCTAGCAGCTATCAAAGTGATGAATGTTACCGAGGTGAGTGCAAAACCAAAAATAAAGTTGTTATCAAGGTGCAGGGAAAAATAAAAAATCAGATTATGAGAAGGTGGATAACTTATGAAAGACAATCCAGTGGTATAAATTGTGGTTGCTGAGCAGCAGTTTGTGTTTTGTGAAGTACTGAGATGTGTTAATACAACCAGTTTTTTCAGTTGTACCTGACCAGTCATGACAAAACAATAAGGGACTGCATTGCCATATATTTTGATGATCTAGAAAAACAGAGGAGAATTCTCTTCCTGCTTATTTCTAGTTGATTATCTGTTTCCAGAGATAGCAAGTAAAAGATTTCCTGTAGCTCTGTGCTGCCCCTGCTGTGTTTCATCACACCCTCTCCCCTCGCGTGCCAGCCATTCCTCAGAGTAGCTGCCCTGATGGCTAGCAAGCAGCAACATGTTAGAAATGCAAATGTAGCACTTTTTTATTGTTATTTGACAGATGAGAAGACACAGTTTAATTGGCACTGTCCCTGCTCACATTTATAAAGTGGTGTCAGTGCTGGAGCAGGATGTCAAAAAAGTTGCTCAGTATTGATTTTTGTTTCTCCTTCTAAGAGCACAGCCAGTAGCAGAGCAGCTTGTCTCCTTGAAACCATATTAGCCTGAGCCCCAGGAACGTTGGGAAGACTCCCTGCTTCCTCTTCTTGAGTTCACTGGAAGTCCATGGTTTGGTAGGATGCACCTAGTCTCACTGAAGACCATCTCCCTGTTCTGTCACTCTGGCAGTGTAGATACGGAGTGCAAAACTCCAAGATCAAGTCCTCTTGTGGTGTTTTGGAAGGGTGAAGTAAACCCAGGGCCAATTCCTCTAGGTCGAGTCTGCCAGTGGTACATCTACACATGGTGTTTTGGGCAAGCACGAGCAAGCCCTGCTTGCATTTTCATATGTCTTTTGATTGTCTTGGAAGACAGCAGAACAAGTTGATGTCTGCGTGGGCCTTGCCACGTAGAGCAGGTCCAGGACAGTTCTCTCTGCTGATGGTGTAGGAATCCAGCACTGAGCAGTGAGTGGTCTGAATTGCACATTGTTTTTTTGAACTTAGATGCTGCTGTAATGCTTCACAAAGCATATCTAAGGGCTGGTTTGACTATTGCTGCTACCTTGTAAAACATGCATGTGTAGTTGAATTGCCAGTTTTGCCCTTCTTTATGCACAGAGGAGTATGCATTCTTTAAATGAGAGATACATCAGATTGGTGAGATTTTTTTATTTTAGCTCTACAGGGACATATATGATCGTTGGCTTTAAAACATGGCAGCCACCAAACACAAGGCTGCTGGATTTCAGAAGAGAGAGTAGGATTTGGGTTGCAGACAATTCTGAGATTAGAGCACCTCGGTGCTTTGACAGTGGAGCTAGCAGGACAGGTCCTGGAAGGTCTCAAAAGTGACCCAGAGCTTCTGTACAGACTGCTGTCATGCTTTGCTGGGTCTGTCAGCAGAATGTGAGGACCGGCCAAAGGTGTCACTTGTGGGCCATTTATGTTAGCACCAGTGACAGCACCTTCCTTGATGAAACAAAGCAAAAACTTCAGGAAGGGAACCTTGGAAAGATTTCCTTCCCTTTGCTATACATAACACAGTCTCCTTTGTATGTAAGCAACTAACTGTAGCATCCAGTAATGCCTGCTTGCTTGAAAATAAAATTTAAATGTAGGACAACCTTGTGGTGCAGCTTCAGGAATTCACATTGATAGACTTGCATGATTCTGGGAACAAAACCAGCTGCTTAGGTTTGATTTGCTGCTTCCTGGCAGACTACAGAGCTGGCATCATGCTGGGGAACGTGTCCCATTGCTTGAAGGGCAATGATAACAGGTCATGCTCTTTTCACGTTGAGTCACATAACATGACAGTAGTTGTGATGGTTTGAGAGTTGGGTGGTGAACGTGTTGGTGCAGCCACCTGGGGGGAGTTTCCCTGGTGCTCTTCCCCCACTAAACCCTGAACAGATCCAGTTCAGCTGTACTTGAGTATTTCTGCTTTCTGGCTTTGGTGCAGGTTGTGTGCAAGGCTTCCTGCTGTTATTTCCACTGTCACAGTGTGGGGCAGACCTGGATGCAGCCCTCTGTGTTGTCACTGGTTTCCTCCAGGCCCTCGGCTGTGCCCCAGCGAGATGTTGGGAGTGATTCAGGGCATTGCTGCCAGTAGCTGCCAGTTCCTCGTGCAGGTGTCTGCACTGCCCTGGGGTTGTCCTCTCCTCAGCCACCACACCTCAGAGCTCGGGGTGCTATGGTGAACCCTGATGGGTTGCAGTGCAGCGGTGGTGGCAGAGGTGTGCAGTGCAGGGTGGGGCTGGCAGCTGCAGTCCTGAGCCCTTCACACACCCCAGTGCCAACACCCACAGTGCTCAGCGTGAGCCACGGAGCTGCAGGGAATGGGGTTACTGCTGGCCTCCTGAGCTGATCCATCTGGCCAGGGACTGTGCTGCTGGTCTCTTGTAGCACAGAATAGATGGGGTAGGTGAAGTCAACGTGTTCCTGCTCTGCAGTTGCAGTAGGTGGGAGCATGGGCAGAGCTGAGGCTCATGCTGTGCATGTCCAGGGCATCTCTGAAGCTTATTTCTCCTGCAATAGCATTAGCTTTTCTCCATTTCATACCATTTGGTTACTGAAGCCTCTCACAGCAGTGTTGGGTCCTAACTGTAATGCAAAAATCCTTTCAGTTTCTGAAATTTCATTGTTATAAATTCAGAGCCTGTCAAGGATTCAGTATTTCTCTTGCATTGTTAGTCTGCTCAGGTTTAAGTTATTTTCTGATCCTTTGGTCCTGAAAAGCTAGCTTGAGGCATTAAATAAAGTCTTTAAAATATTGACATCCTCGTCTCCAGTGTCCTGCCTATGAATTGCCCCTGAGAGCAACATCTCACATGGAGTTTGGCTTGTGAGAAATGGAAGCTGTCATAGCAAACCTGTTTGAGTGAGACAGGAGGCTCCTAGCCCCTGTGGCTGTTTTCATCTTTGGGTGGTTATATGATCTGATTAGTGCTGCACAGGGAACAGTTTTCTTAGGGAGTGAAAATTTCATGTGCTAGAAAACAGGAAGATTGAAGAAGTAAAATCATGACAAATGCAGTTTTTTTTCTCTTCACCTGTCTACAAAAAAAAAAAGTGGTGAAGAGCTGAATGACTCTTCATTGAGATTGGGCTTGTGATTAATGTACCAGCTTTGAGGACTCCTTGGTTCAAGTCTCCAGTAGATCTCATTCAAAGTGGGGCAGTCCCAGCGTCTGAGTCTGGCAGTGTAGGTTGGTGGTTGGTTAGTTTGGTCACTAACCTGCTCAGTAATAGGACGGTGTTGTCTGACTTGAGAGACAGTAAGACTGAACAAGGATATCATATATCCTAGGGATTTGAGCTGCTTCCTTGCTACTGGCATATTCTGCAGTGGGTTTTTCTACCCCAGCATCACATTTGCATCACTAGAAAATCCAACCTAAGAAGTCTCTCAGCTAACATCTCCTCATAGCCAGTATATTTCTGACAAAAGGTTCTGTTTCACCAGATCTGCAGGTTTTTTTCTGGCAGGAAATAATTTAATCAGAAATTTCGTGACCAGCTCCAGCTGTGATTGTTCAGCTCTAAGATCTGGGGCACACCAAGAGCTGAGCAAGCCTGGCCTTTGCTGTTATGAGCTGCAGCCCCAGGCCAGTTTCTTAAGAGCAGCAGCAGGATGCTGTGGTCATTGTGGGATCCTCTCAACATCTGTCAGGAAGCGCTGCTGTGTCACACTGTGGGGGTAGCAGGGGGAGCCCTTTGAAATGGTTGGAGGGAACTGATGGCAGCATGTCCTCGTGCCCGTCCTTGCTGGCTCTGCTTCCTCTTGTCTGATGGTGCCAAGCGAGCAGAGTGGTTGCAAAGAAATGAGATTCTTGCAGCTTTTGTCTTCAGCTATCAGTGCAGGTGATCAAAGAGCTCTTTTGCAGTAGGTCATTCCCTGTTTGCCCTTGCTTTCAGTCTTTCCAGATAGCAAAATAATGTTTAAATGAGAAATTTGTCATTAGAACTCCTCCAGTACTAAGAGGTCTCTTGGTGGAGTATTTATCAGCTTATGATCTTGTTTCCATTTGAGGTCAGAGGTGTGTGCTTTCTGGTTCTTTGCTTCCTAATGTCACTGCAGATAGGCCCACGTCTTCAAAAATAGCCTTTGATCATGAACCTGTCATCTTTGTGCATGCAGCCGTCTGTGCTCAGAGATGCATTGGTTTGTGAAAGCAAACAGCTTTTTGCACCTGCACATCTGTGAGCTTGTTTCCCTTTCTTAAGCAGCATGATTTATGAGCAGGTTTCTAGACCCCTGGGAGTTACGGCTGATGGTAACACTGACAAAAGGAGTGGTGGAAACTGGAAATCCTGAGCATGTGCATGTCATGAAAAGTTGAGGGTGCTATTGTCCCTAGACTTAGCAAATCCAGGTTCATTTCCTGGCGGGGCCTCAGGCACGGCCCATGGGACAGAATCAGTCACGTTTACCCTTCTGCCTTGGTTTCTCCATAGGAAATGGAGGAATTTTTCCAAAACTCACACAAGCACTGGGAAGACAAAGAACTTTTTGTCTGTGAAATGCCCACCTGCTGTCCTCTATAGCCCTGTACCTTACAGACTGACTGATAGTTGAAGCCACATCTCTATCGTTGGAGGATGCAGGAGCTTGGCTCGAAGGGTTTCTGCTCAGCAGTGGTGGGGCTCAGCAGGGAAGCCCACTGTCCAGTCTAAGCAGTGTCTTTCCAAAACACTCATCCTTTACCTGAGCAGTGTACAGCAGTGTGTGAGCACAGGTAGCTGCCTCTGTGGGCAAGGGAAGAAGAGGCAGGTGCAGGGAGGGAGCAGGTTCCAGCCTTCTGGGTCGATAGTTAAGGACACGAGATAAAACAGGAGCTGGATCATCTTGCTGGTATTGGAAAAGGAGCATTGCAGATGTGCAGCTACTCTTGCTTTTGCCATTGGGTGTGGAAGAGCCAACCTGTATTCCAGCTGTGCTCACCAACAGGCACGTGCCTGTCTGCTTTGAAAACATGGAGGTGACATTAAAGAGCAATAGAAAGTACTCGGGTAACAGCTGTGGCAGCACACTTCCAACATCCAGTAAATTAATTAGGCAAGGGAAGAAGAGCTGAAAAAGAAGCAACAGCTCTGAGAAGGTGGTTGGTATCCCTGAGGGAAAGCTGCAGGCTGGCACCAAGGGTGTAGCAGGGAAGCTTTTCAGTTGGGCTTTCCCAGTACATAGTTCATGCAGGTGGGCAGAGTTACAAAACCCCAAAACCTTGAGATCTTGAGTAATTTGGGGAAGGCCTTTACCAAAGATTAATGTTGTCCTTCCACATGTTTGGTTTCCCTAGCAGATGGAATGGGCAAGATGCAGAAAGGACAGCACTGGGGTGGGAAAGGGTCCTCCCTGTTCTGCTTCCCACCCTTTTCTAAAGATACATTACCAGAAGCTCCTGTCAGTGACATGACTCTTGTGGTCAGGTCCAGGATGATGGTTCCCAGCTCCTTATTCTCTGCCTCCTTCTCACCTGCCTGTTTCCACCCTTTCATGAGCAGTGTTCAGGGGCAGAGCCTTGTTTCCCCTCCCAGAAAGCTTCAGCACAAGTTCTCAACTCCCTTTGACCAAGTACAGAGAGAAATAGGACCTTGTTCTTGCAGGATTCCCTGCATGCTCTCTGGGAGTCAGCTTTGATTTCTCTTGGAGATGCTGCACCAGGCTTCTCCTTACCCTCACTAATGAAGTAATACAATATCGAGGGCTGTATCAAGCTGAGGATTAAGGGTCCTCCTTTCTCCTTAATTACAAAAAAATAAATAAATGAAATATCTAGTGTAATGTGTGCAGCTTGAGAGTTCAACAAAGGGGCTGTTCTGAAACCTGAAATAGCTTGTTTTGCTTCAAGTAGAGTTATTTTACATTTCCCATTTCCTAAAGCTTAAGACAATTAGGCTTTGGTCTGGTAATGTGTCTCCTGTGGGTTGATGTTACTGGGGAAAACTTATTGGTCCCTTCTGTTCTGTTGGGAATGATTTTTTGTGTGTTTTGGTTTAATAAGACGCATCACATGCGTATGCTTGAGGGAGTTTGGCTACAGCCTGTTGGGCTTTGATGTTTTGCTACAGGTAGAGAGGACAACGCAGCTGTTCTTGTAAGCAGGCTGTTGTGATGGTTAAAGGAATGCTTTGAGGGGAAAGCTACTGGAAAATAGCGGAAAAGTGCAGAAAAATGTCCTGTGGGGCTGAGCTGTTCTTGCTGCCTCTTTGTTTTCCCTTCAGCTAGTAAGTGCTGACTGGGATGTTTTGCAGCAAGGTAAATTAATTTTCAGCTTTGTCATACTCCTTTTAACTGATGCAAGGATTCCTTGAAGCACCACTTATTTCCTATTAAAGCCAATGAGACAGCAAAACCTGCACGTGTTTCACTGGGTGTTGTGCACCATTTCTGTCAGTGGCAACTTGGCAACCAGGCTAGTGCTGAGATCAGGCCGTTCTCTCTGAAAAAGGGCATTTCCTTCTAAAGTGATTGTTATAACTTGTGTTTCCATTAGTTGTGTGACTGTGCACGGTGCTCTACTGGGCAGAAGATAATGTCTGCCCTAAAGAAACTGAAAGAGAGTGGGAAAACAGAACTGGTGCCCAGAAGGGGATGTTGAGGGGTGTGCTAGCTCCCAGCACACCAGAGACTTAACTGGTGGCGTGATGGTAGAAGGGGGGAAAAAACACCATGGTCTAGGTGGGGTGGCCTCACCACTGGAAGGAAGGAGCAGATCCAACCCTGCGTTGGCTCTGGAGTTTGATTTGTGGTGAGTCACCTCCTTCTTGGCTTCAATTTCCTCCCAGCAAGACCCTCCATGGGACTGGGAAGACAAATTGGCTGATGTGTGCACTGATGTGCTTTTCCAAGTGTTTAAGTAATGGAGTGTTAGGAATATTTTTATTGTTGTTTGAATCTGGTTAATTTCCCCAAGACTAAATTACTGCATACAGAAACTGCAAATGGGGGGGTTAGTAGGTCCTGTCTAAGGCCCCTGAGGAGACAATATGAGATGTTTCTACCCAAACCAGAACATTTTTTATTCTTTAGGTCAAACCCTAGCAATTCGTTGTTTTAGACCAGTGGATCAGGGTGATTGAGACACAGATTTAAGAGCCTGTCTTTCAGTTGCAGTCTCACAGTCACAGGATAACTGAGGTTAAAGGGAACCTCAGGATGTCTGAAGTCCAACATCCTGCTCAAAAGAGGGTGAGTCATGGGATCAAGCCAGGTTGCTCAGGGCTGGTTCCAGCCAGGTGTTGAAAGCTTCCAAGAACAGAAATTGCCCTACAGCCCTGAAGCTCAGTGATCTCTGGTCACCTAAGGAGCCTTCTGCTCTCTTTTGCTACAGAATGAAGAGGAGGAAATCAAGCTGGAGATAAATATGCTAAAAAAGTACTCCCATCACCGGAATATTGCTACATACTATGGTGCATTTGTAAAGAAAAGTCCTGCAGGCCAAGATGATCAGCTCTGGGTAAGTGTTTAGTGTCATTTCTGCTCATCAGATTTACAGCTCCTTTCTTCAAAGCTCCAGGATGCTTGGCTTGGACTCTGTCTCAGTGGAACTCTGAAGTCATCGTTCTGAAGAACAACATATAAAAGAGACAAATTGCTCCTCCCTACACAACTTCCATCCCCTATGATTTCCTTTGAGGTTGGGCATAAAGTGATACTTGTGACTTGTGCTGTCATTCTGATTTGTTGTTTGAGTGCTTTTTTTTTTGTTCCCCCAAAATTAAATGTGTCTGTAATTTTATTGTTTTTAAAAGAAAGTGAAAGAGTTTTTCCTCTTCCCTTCCCCTCCTTTTTCTTGTTGCTTTCCTCTCCTTTTTTCAGTTGGAAAATAAAGAAGAGAACAGATGAATTGGCAATAAAGCCAAGAGGAAAAATGAATCCTCCACTTTCTTTGGCTGCAAGATTTTTGAAGTTCTGCAGCAAAATGAGAAATCTCGTCTTCTGAAATGCCATGTTTTTCAGTGCTATTAGCTTTGTTTTTCTGATTTTGTCATTTCTAAAAACAAAAAATGTGCCCGTGAGGTTTTTTATTTATTCAGCAGTGTGTGATATTCAGGAAATAAGATTTTGTGTCACTTGGCATCCGGGAAGGTCGCATGTAGTTTGCCACACCTTAATTGTGGTGGAGTGGGTGTTTGCAGATGGTATCTCTGCTGTGGTGAAGGTTCCTGCCTTTCTCTTCCTGCAGTTGGTGATGGAGTACTGTGGTGCGGGCTCTGTCACCGACCTGGTGAAGAAGACTAAAGGGAACTGTTTCAAGGAAGACTGGATTGCATACATCTGCAGAGAGGTTCTCAGGGTGAGTGGTGCCAACGGGGCTTTGTTGCTCATTTGCAACAAGAAGGCCTTCCCAAGCCTTTGGTCTCTAACACAGGTCACTAATGAGCATCGTTGTTTAAAGGTTTTGGTCCTTGAGTTCAGAACAGCCCAAAGAGCCACCATGGGGGCTGCTTGACATCCCATATTATTGTAGATAATCCCATTTTCTGTATGGAGAGCAGAAGATTCCTGTTTCCTATGGCAAATAGTCATCTTCTGGAAGTCCAGATTCTGAGCACCTAGAAAAGTAAATAAATTTTCTGTTTTCAGTAAGTCTGTCCTCCACATCAGGAGATGTCACTGTTCTTTGCTTCAGCTGTTCATGCAGTGTAGAATCTTTCTGTTCATATTGCCTTTACCTGCACACAACTCAGGGGTCTCTTATCCACACTGTTAGAAGAAATGTTGCCTAAACAGCATTCCAAAACCTTAAAGGTGGCCCTGCTGAGGCAATATTCCCCAAGACATCTCATTTGGAATATATTTCATTCTATGCAGGCTTAGGGCTTTTTTTTTTGGCTTGGTTGGTTGCTTGGTTTTTTGTGTTGTTCCTGGAAAGTACAGAGGATAAAACAATTCCCAAGTGTAATCTAGTGAACTAGCCTGGAGGAAAAAAAATACTGGAATCCATCATTCTAGATTAAAAACCCATTACAGAGTTACAAGTCTTCCTTGTAATGCAGTTTTACTTATTTTCTAAATAATTAGAAGATAAATGTGTGTTCTGGGAGCTGGAATTTGAATGGCATGACAAGGTGAGGCTTGAACAGGGGTAAATCTTTGCTTCTGGAGCAGAGGAGTTGAGAAGTGTGCTCAGTAGAGAACACTGGCCATCTTAGGAGTATTTGTCATTATACTGCAGATTGTAATAACTATAGCTGGAGAGTTTGGAGAGAGCTCTTCTGCAACAAAAATAAAATATATATAATCTTAATGGTCTGGTCAGGTTGCTCTTCATTTGTGTGGCTATACTTTTGTAGTATCTCTGTTAAAGCAGCTGATGTTAAAACATGCAGTCATGCAACTGAAGACCATAACAGCACGCTGGTGTAAAACAAGAGGCTGGATTTAATCATGCCTATTTCAAAACAGAATGACCCAGTTGCATGGGGATTGGCAGTGTTTCCTTCTGGAATATTTAGAAGCTGGGTGAAAGCTCTATGGGCTCTGTTTGAAGTCATTAATATTACAGAGCTTAAGCATTTTTAGAGAAGCATCCCCTGGCTTACTATAAAGTATTATTTAATTGTGTTCCTTTATATCTATAGTAGTTTAACCATGGGCAATTTTGGAGTGAAGAAGGAGACAGATTATTGCAAATACCAGTTGAATGAAAACAATATTTGCTGCATTCAAAAAGAGGTCTGAAGTGGTATTTTGAACTTTCTGTGGTCCATTTACCATTGAACATGGTTTTGTTGAATGCAGAATTTAAGCCACTGTGGCCAGCCAGCTGCTGCCTCTGGTCCTCATACAGAGCATTCTGCATTCTTCTTTTTCTCTTTTATTTGCTTTTAACACACACTATAAGGCATCCCTTGATTCTGAGACTGAAGTTTAAAATACTGCTACATTGTTCTCTTCACACTTGACTTCAGGGATGCTTTTCTACTCTCAGGCCTGTGGGTAAAGAAGACAATCAAATTTGGCAGTTGCTGTCCTTTTTCCTTCCCAAAAACTGGGTTATTCATGTTGCTAATAACATCTAAAGGACTTTCCCTATTAATAAAGTCTGAGAAGGGTAAAAGTGTAAAAAGGCAACAATGCCACACTCATGATAATGACTGGAAGAAAGAGTAAGGAAAGTCTGGTTTTCTTTCAGGGCTTGGCACATCTTCATGCTCATCATGTCATCCATCGAGATATCAAAGGACAGAATGTTCTTCTCACAGAAAACGCAGAAGTAAAACTGGGTGAGTTTTCTTAAATCTGTCCTGGAAACCTGTTTGCAAAAATTTAGGATTTCAGTCTTGTCTCGGAAAGAACTTTCAGTAACCTAAGATCAACAAATATGTCAAGTAGCATTAATGCTTGTGTTTATAAGGTGTCTGTCATGTAGAAAGAACTGAAAATGTGACATGTTCTACAAGGATGTCGCTCACAGCCTGTGGGGAATACAGCTACTTCTGGGCAGCCAAACGCAGAACCTGTCTAGAAAGTCACAGCACCATCAGGCCTTCACAGCAGATCCCAGCATGCAGAGACTTCCAAAATAAAGTTGGGGGAATACATTATCATAATCTGTTTCTCTAAGGGAAGTGGGCTTAGAGATTTTCACAAATCCGACTATAGGTGAAATTACTCATATGTAAGGGTGGCCACTAATGAGTAGCTCTTACTAATAGTTATCTCTCAAAAATATCAGAGAATGTGCTTATTTCCTTTTCTAGTTGTGACATTTCAGTGTTGACAACTTTTGACTTCCTAAGACTAAACTCAGGTACATGTCTGAGGAGAGGATGTCTCTCATGTTTTGAGAAGACATGCAGAGAATACATGGCAATGAGTTAAATGATCTATCTCAAGGGCAGCACTTGTCTTATTTGGGATGATCCTTACACTCCCTCTCTCTTTAATTGAAAGTTGGAGAACAAAAATAATAAACATGGCCTGTGGATGTGGGGTAGGAATTTTGACTAGTTTTCAATTGTTCCCTCTTAAAATTGGCAAGATGTGGAGTTTCTGTGTATTTATGGTCTTGTATAGTTACTGATCCCACCATTCTTCACATGGTTAACAAGAAAGTTAAACTTTTCTAACTCTGAGTAAAAATGAAACAGATTTACTAAGTTCAACAATTAAAAAAAAAAAGTAGTTTCCAGAGAGATTTACTCATGTGTCTTAAAGTAAAGAAGCTAGAAACCCAATAGGCCCTCAGTCCAGTTCTACTTCAGTGTGTGCATGCTTCCTTTTCCATAAGAAGCACAGGCCCAAAGGTCAGGTCCAACTTTTTGTTGGAGAAGGTTTGCTAAGCAGGCACATTGAATTGTAGAAGCACAAATGATTGTGGTTTGCAGATGATCTGCAGTGATGTAACCTAAGTGAGAAAATCTGCTCCTTGATGGTAACCATAGGGCTGTTTCCTTTCAGCCCTTTCTTTTCCCTGTTATTGTATCTTCTCTGTGGATAACACTAAGGTGCTATGCCCAGTGGATCCAATTAGTGTATCTTAGAGGTGTGCTCAAAGAAAAATACAATCACATCATTATTATATGTATGGGCCTTTCTTCGTATCTGAACAAAACCAATGTGCAATACAGTGCTGATGAAAGTAACACCCTTTTCAGCACAAAGAGCACCACATGGTTCTCTCATTATAGTGAGTCTAAGATCAGAATAAATCAGTATTCTTTCCAGCTTGTTCTAAGATAGTGTATGAATGTTGGGGAGGAGTTATTCCAAACACCTCAAAATGAAGTGATAGGATGGTTCCTTCCAGCTTCCACAAATGGCTATATTAGACACATCCAAATTTGCCTTGTCTGTAGATACTATTTTTCCTTTCAGATACTAGTTGAAGTTTTTGAGTTCTATTCAATGTTGCCTTTAGATTAAGCATAAATTATTCTGTAATGTCTTCCTAGAGCAATTCATGTCTGCCATCACTTGCCTGAAAGATTTAGCATGCTGTTTATTTGCTCCTTCTTTTAAAAGGAAAAAAAAAAAGAGCAATTAAATTTCAATTATTGTACAAGATGTACTGAAGGAACTCTGATTTGATATGCATCGTAGCCCAAAGTTTTGGTATTCTAGAGAGTATGAACGTAACCATGCAAACATTCTGCCATGTGGATGCAGCTCTTAATTAATTTCTTTACCTCTGCTTGGCTTCTCAGTGGATTTTGGTGTAAGTGCTCAACTGGATAGGACTATTGGGAGAAGGAACACGTTCATTGGCACACCGTACTGGATGGCACCCGAGGTCATTGCGTGTGAGGAGAACCCAGACTCTACGTATGATTACAGAGTAAGTGCAGACTCTGCAGAAGGCAGCAAAATGTGCAGGTTATCGCTGAGATCCTCAAGTGCTGCATTTGAGAAGTTCAAGCTTCCCTCCTTTCAAACTGCAATAATATTGTAACTGTACTAATAATAGAAGTATTTGTAATATGTGGGTGGTGGGTCTTTTCAAGAGGGGCGTTCCGCTAAGAATTTTTTTGTGTGAGTTGTTAATACATGAAATACACTCCTGTGAACTTCTGTGCAAAAAAAATACTGATTAATGGAGACTGCAGGTCAGGATAGAGAAGAAAGGATGAGGTAAATTTGGAAGAAATACTTGAAGTAGTGTAATACTAATATGACAAGTTAGTGCTCTGCTCTGTGATAGAGCTGTTTTACTCTGTACTCAGCTGCAAATCCCATCAATTGTTAATTGACAATCATTAGTGTCACTTCATTCATCAAGAGGTTTCTCATCCCAGAACGATTTCTGGTCATTCACAGGGTGACAGGTGCAAAGGCACAGGATTTCCTGTTTCAGTTTGTGCCCATTGCCTCTTGTCCTGTCACTGGGCACCACTCAGAAGTCTGGCTTGGTCATCTGTACTCCCGTCAGGAATTTGTACGGGTGTATGAGATCCCTCTGAGCCTTCCCTCCTCCAGGCTGAACAGTTCCATCTCACTCAGCCCAGAGCCTTCCAGCTCCAATCCCATAAAGATCTTTGTGGCCCTTTGCTGCGCCCACTCCAGTGTGTCCCTGACTTCCTTGTACTGGGGAGCCCCAGAACAGCTATCAAGCACTTTTTCTGATTCTCCTCCTAATTCTTATAATATTGCTGATGCTGTTCCAAGGAGAACTTACAAAGCTTAATCTTCATCCTCTGGCCTGTTTCCAGCAGTACTGTCATTTATCTGTCTACACTTGCCATGCAAGATGTTTTCCAGAGGTGGTTTTCTGAGCAACCATCTTCTGACTAACCCTCTGGTCGCTCTCTTGGTTCAGGTGCTCTCTTGGTTGCTATTTTGCACCTCTCATTCTAACTTTGGCTTCCAAAATATTTATTAGAAGAACCTGTTATTGCTTCCATTTTCTACTGTTTCAGAGGCTTTGAATCTCCCTTGCTTCACTGCCAGAGTGAAGTCATATTGTGTGTCAGTCATTACCAAGGAATGTTCTTGGATTCTATTTTATTTTTCATACCATGTAAATCTTCTACTGAAACCTCAATAAATTAATCTCTTGTCTTCATTCCCTCTCACCAGTTGATTTCCTCTTCAGCATGTGTACTTTTCTGAAGATATAAGCATTAGGAATGTGCACCCCTAATTCTTGAGGTTTCTTTGCCCTCGGTAGTAATCAGTTCATCCTCATGCATTTGTCTGCTTCCAAATAGATTATACAGATGGTAGTTTAAAATTGATCAGCAGAGGGTTTTGGAAGCACTTATGCAGACAGTACTATGACTCAGAAGGTGGCAAGGGGCCGGCCTTTCTACAAAGATTTATAGCTGATACGATGAGCAAAGTAGCAGGAAGCCACTCTGTAACTTCCCGCTGTTCCAGCTCTGATTTAAAAAACTTTAAAATTATAACAAATTAGTACAAACACGTACACATAAATACGTATACATACACACTGACCTTTACACATCCTGCTGTCATCCTCCTTTCACCTGTCTGCTTCTTGTGGTTTGAAACTCCAAACCAAAATTCTTTGTAGCTTGGTAGTTTTTCCCATTGTCCGCAAAACCTGTGGTACTACCCCTAAACGGGTCTGGATCCTGAATCTGTAAATTCCCACCAGTTTTGTTGTCACATCCCTCCACAGACTGCGATGTTAACTGGTTTTCAGCTTGTGAAAAGCAGTTCAGAGCAGCTGGGCTGAGAAGGCTCTGTTGATAGAGTCAGATCTAGTTAGAGTGCCAGGCTGGGTGTGAGCTGCTCTTCAGGTCATGTTATATTGCATCTAGTCTTTGAATATTTGTCTTCTGTTGCTCTATAGATAGCTTTAGAGAAGCCCTGCAAGTTGGTTTGGTCACCTGCCTCTCATTTGGCTATGTTAAGAAATAAAAACTAGGAAAATAATGCACGTGATTAATTAAGTGGAAAGCTGTGAAGTTTTTACAGTCACTGGTGGCATTTCTGATTTATCTTCCATGATTAAAACCCAGCCCTTAGCATACAGATAAGCTGGTAAAGGAAACTCTGCTCTAGCTGAGCTGAATACATACTGTGGTGTAAATCTGACTGCATGATGTTCTCCCCTTTCATGTGCCCAAAAACATCTGACTGGAGACTTTGTAGGCAGAAAAAGTCAGACCCTAAGACCTGACTCTAATTTCTCTTCCATCAGTGTAGAAACTCAGCAATGACTGCTCTGAAATAAGCATTAAGAACTAGAAATTTTTTGGCCAGGAGCAGAGGGGTGAGGCACTGCTCTGTCTCACTGCCTCATGAAAACAGTTTAAGATTTAATACATGTACAAAGGGTTCCTGCTATATTCTGGCTCTTGTTTTTTGAATGCAGAAGTTCTGCATTTTGGGACTGGCTGCTTAAATGATGAATCAGCTGTTCAGAGTTGCATGGGAAATGGGAAGCTTCTGGCTATTAGCACATTTCCTAAAAGCTCAGTAGGGAATGGGAGGGAGCAGAATGTATGTCACTCCAGCTAAAACAACCTGATCCAGAAGAAATCTAGGGAAACTGTAAAAACAAACACAAAAAAAACCCAAGCCAAAACCCAAAAGAAAACAAAAACATTGAATGCTGCAAGTTGCAATGTGCAATGTTTCTTTTCCTGCAGAGTGACCTATGGTCTCTGGGAATCACTGCTATTGAAATGGCCGAAGGAGCTCCTCGTAAGTGATCTGGTCTAAAGGTGGGGGTGTCTGTGCTTTGGGAACATGTTCTGTGTCAAAATAACTCGTGCTTGGCTAATGCACAGATGTGCAAAACTCTGGTTCTGGCTGTATCTTTAAAAAAATCTGTGACTTTTTCTCATATGGGCTCTTTCACTTTCCTCTTCCTTTTTAATTCCTATTTTAATTCGTTGCATTCATTTCCTAGGGAAACAATTATTATTTCTTTCTTAAAGCTCTTGTTAGCATCACATTGTTGGTTGCTGCCTGTGGGTGATTGACACATAAGCAAAAAAAGTTGACAAGTGTAGCTTTAGGTTTAGGACATTAAAAGAAAAAAAAGGCAGTGGGAGAAGTTAGGCCTAAAGGTTATGCTTTTATTCCAGGACTGACTTGATTCTCACAGGTTTTGGGATGAATACTGTGTTTGCTCACGTGATGGCTTTGGTCCATGACCACATTCTCAGCCTGGCAGCAGAGTGGCATGGCTTTAGAGCCTGCCCTTGCCTTCCAGCTGTCCCCTCGCTCCCCGGTCAGCCCCGCGCAGCCGAGGGCCGTGGTGGGGATGCAAGGACCTTGTGTCTTTTTGCTTCCACAAGGACCAGTTGCTTTGCCCCAGCACCCGTGAAGCAGATGTACTGTGGTGATGTGTCCAGTCACTGCTGAGAGCCCAGGAGATGAAATAAATTATACTCTGGCCTGAGCTCGAGAGCACGTAGGCTGTGTTTTTGAAAAATACACTCAGCTGTTCTCCTGCCAGACTTGGTTTTTAGCAGGGCTCAGGAGCCAGCTGGAGTTCAGGAGCACTTTCAAACACTGTGCTTCAGCCTAGCTGAAGCTTAGACATGAGTCTGCAGGGAGTTCTCTTTGAGAGAGACTTTGCTTTGCATACTAATTTACCATGCCACTTGTATTGGGTGTATTCACTGGTTTTGGCAGGGAAATGCTATGGCTTCTATTCTATTGCATGGTGTTTTGTTTACTGTAGTAAACAGTAGTCTGGGACCCATAGCTAGATACCAGACTACTTCTGCCTCCCACCCCCACTGCATCACGTGCTAATGAAAATACAAAGGAAAAAGTCAAAACCAGAACCCACATGTAAGAAATAACAGCAGGTGGATGCAGACAGAGAAGGTAATAGGAGGCAGTGAAGTCTTCTCACTTTTACTAGTTCTGTAATGCTCTAAGTCCATCATCCCTGTTAAGAGAATCACTGCTGAACACCTTTATATCATAATTCAGTCTCCATAAAGTTTCTATCAGTTGTCTTTCAGTAGCTCTGGTTTGTGAAGGAAGACCTCTGACCCTTGATATTTCTCCATGACAGATGAAGCACACTCCATACAAAATGGCTAGGATAAATGAGATGCTATTTACTTTCTGCAGAGTTCTTTGTTCAACTTTCCACAGCAGTAACGCTAAAGAGAAGTACATTGGGCTGGAGAGAAACCAGTGTTTGAATGCATGAGTAGAATCTGTTGCAGATTGGCTAATACTGGAGCTCACACTCCTGAAACACCGAGCAGATGAAATGTGTGCTCAGGCATTACACTCTGTGCCGGTGACGCAGTTTATGAGCTCTCCGCTTCGCATCAGGTTTTCTTCATCCTGCAATTTCTCTTATGCCATGAACAATGTAGCCAAGAGTTTGGTTAAAATTTAGCTTATCATTTATCTGAACCATAAGCCAGATGTAATAAACCAGTTAAGTATTTAAATCTCAACTTTCACTTCCATTTATATGAATACACTCTTTGATGTATTAGAAAGGTGAGCTGTTTTTATGGCCTTCTGAAGTCTTATATATGAAAACTATGAAGAAAATTGTACTTGTTCCTGCCATGCAGTCTTTCTTTCAAGTCTCTTTTAACTGAAAATAACAGCATATTGTTGTGAAAGATTTCTGTGTCCTCAGAGACTTTACTTCTTTGGCTGTAGAGTGAATTGAATTGACTAAGGGTGCTGTTCTGCAGCGGATGCTGTGCCGTTGGAAGTGGGAGTGCTTGTGGAGGATGGCTTCTCTGTCAGGAGAGCCAGGCTCCTGGGCCAGCTGGGCCAGCCTGCTCAGGCTGTGGGAGGGACACAGAGAGGGGACACGCATCCTTCAAGAGCTTGTGGTTTCCTTTGCAGCCCTGTGTGACATGCACCCCATGAGAGCACTCTTCCTCATCCCACGGAACCCACCCCCAAAGCTGAAATCCAGAAAATGGTAAAGAAGTGTGTAAAAATTGTGTTTTTGCTGCATTGGGCTTCAGAGGATTTTGAGCTCTCTTGTCTGGTTAAATCCTACAGTGATTTCTGAGGCCTCTCCTAGGCTATTTCTAGCACTGGGTTAAACCACAGATGCAGGTGTAGTTTACCTTCAGGAAGCAACACCTTTCTGTTGAACTCTGCCCAAACTGCAGCAGTCATTGCAGTTGCTAAAGTTTGGCAGGGGCAGCTGAAACTATGGTACAGGCAAGGCTTAGGTGGGCTGCTTGGGTCAGGGTTTGTCAGAAGACTGCGTGGACATTGTGGGGCTAATGGCAGTCACTGGGGTCTACAGAGAATTAGTTTAAATGAAGTGTATAAAGAAAATCTTTACCATCTCAAAAGGTTAAGGGCATTTTTAAAGAGTTGCATTGGCCAGACAGTGGTTTTTGTTGCTGTGGATATAAATTCAGGATAACTCCAGTGAGAAGGTGGTCAGGGTGGAGTTAACCCTCAGCACTGTGCTAGTCTGAGGAGGCACACTGGTGGCAAGACCCAAAGTTGTCTCACACAGTTCTAGTGCAAAAAAGAAACCTTGCAAAGTTAGTTCTTTCCATCACTCAGGGGTAGTGCTTAGCACACAAATTGAAAGGATTACTGTTTTCCTCCACTCTTCTATCTTTTTCAGGTCAAAGAAATTCCTAAACTTTGTTGAAAGCTGCCTTGTAAAAAATTATCTGCATCGTCCATCCACTGAAACCTTGCTTAAGCATTCTTTCATCCGAGACATGCAGAATGAACGGCAAGTGCGCATCATGCTCAAGGACCACCTGGACAGGACCAGGAAGAAAAAAGGAGAAAAGGGTAACATACCAAAAAACCAAAATATAAGGCACTACAGAGTGTAGGTCCTCTTCCAGTTTGGGCAGCAGAGTACAAGGCAGATGCAACTGAGATTCTAGAACCATGAGAACGTGAGAAAGCGTTGTTCTTGATAGCAGTGGGGCCATTGTGAAGATCTCTTAGCCAAAGCCCAGGTCTTTAATGGTGTTTAAGTGCTAAAGTCTTTGGAGTGACCCTAATTCACTGAGAGTAACCCTAACAGTAATGTGAGTGAGGAGTGCAAGTAAAGTCTAGGTCCCTACCTTCTTGAGTATCTAAGCAGTACTCAACAAGCATTGCCTAGTCTCTTAGTTCATCCGTCTGTCCCCATTCCATTTGATTCACCTGTTGCATCTCCATATCATGTTAGCTAGAGGGTTCTTTGAGGGCAGAAGTGCTCTTCAAGCATTTTACAGTGGATTGCACAAAAGAGAGCTTGAGAAGGCCTCCATGCCCCCGCAAAACACAAAGGGGTGTAATCAATTATCTGCTTCCCAGGGTGGCTGAAGAGAGAGGGAACTTGAGTTTGTTCCAAATGCTAGCCTTACTCTTTGGAGCAAAACCTTGAAGAAGCAATACTGGAGTGGGGATGATACTTGTGTAAACACCTGTGCAAAGTGGAGAGAGCACCATATCCTGTTAACCACCCACTTTCCCTGCCCTCTCTCCCTTCTTCCTCTTCTGTATATTTTATACTGGCAGAGGCACTGTGAAGATCAGCCACTATGAGGGCAAACTCAGAAAGCACTATACGGTTGGAAAGTGATTTATAAGCTCCAAGTATTGATTTGACAATGGGAATATTTGTGCCCGGAATGCAATTGCTGTTGCAATGTCCTGACTTAATTTACCGACTCCAATAGTAGTTGCAAATTCTGCCACCTCTTTCAGCTATGAACCTCAAAGCACATTCTAATGGAAAGATAGTGAGGTAGAGTTTCTCACAAGTGCCCTTGGGGATGGGGGAAGATGTAATGATAACAATCACTTCATGATAGTTGTAATTTGACCTGAGAAGTGTGATTTTTTAATTTTATTTTATTTTTTTTTTAAATCAAAGCTCCCTTGAAAGGAAGAATAGCATTGAATTACCAGACTATACGCTTCAAAATAGTGACTTCAAAAAAAATTAAGTCTTTCTTCATTGTGCCATGTAGCCAGCAATGCAGAGTAGGACCAGTTTGAAATTATTGCTTAAAAGCTACCTTCATATTAGTCTTGAAAAGAACTTTAAAAGTGTTGGTCAGCTTCTTCTGAGCTGCTGTGCTAAAACTAGCATTAATTTATTATCCCCATTTCTTTTTTTTAATTATTGACTTTAATACAAAAGGAAAACCACACTTACTGAAGTCCTCGGCTTAGCCATGCAACAGGTGTACAATGGCAGAGAAGGGCAGTACAAGTCCTTTCTGTCCTATCTAAATTTCTCTCTGAAGAACTCCTCTGCTGGCGTT
Organism: Hemiprocne comata; assembly: GCA_020745705.1. Taxonomy (NCBI): domain Eukaryota; kingdom Metazoa; phylum Chordata; class Aves; order Apodiformes; family Apodidae; genus Hemiprocne; species Hemiprocne comata. Next base: position 8,641,700 of record CM036597.1, on the reverse strand, counting down.
GTTATGGGCGTTGGATTTCTCTGTGGGTTTAGCCTAATTTATTTCATGTTACAAAAATAGGTTAGTTTTGCAAAACCTGTACAGTCAGTCAAGGGAAAAGGTGGGGGTGTTTAAAGGGGCTGCCCTGAAACATTACCTGAACTAGATTTTGAATTATGTACACAGATTTCTTACCTCCCCTCAGCCCCCCAGGACAACCCCTGGCTTTTAAATTCCTGCTGAGCTACATGTAGTTCAGGTTGAGTGCTCAGAAACAAAGTTCAAGATCATATCTTAAATAACAGCATCCTCAACTGGGGTTTGTTTATTCTCTTTGTTTAGAAGAAACGGACTATGATTACAGTGGAAGTGAGGAGGAAGATGATGAGCTGAATGAAGATGAAGGAGAACCAAGGTTAATTTTATTACTGGAATAGAAAATTTGAATGCCTGAGCTGTTCTCATTGAAGGCAGCCCTCCTCAGCTAGACCAGCTTTCCAAACTTGCTCTGAATCCCTTATCTTCTGTGTCCCCCTGGTAGCTTTAACTATTTGGTAGCTTTTTAATATAATTGCTGAGTTTAGGATGTCTGTAATAAGCTGTTTATTAGTTCCCCTGCAATAGTGAGGAAACTCTCAAATGAAGGACCCAATAATCAACTTCAGACTGTTTTGCAGTACAGTAAGTGTGGATGCATAGTCAACATGCTGGAGATCTATTGGAACATCCTAATTTGCTAACACAGAAAAACAAGCAAATCCCAATGCACCTTATATTCTCTCTTTAATGTAATGTTCAGTCATGTGGAAACCTCACTTTTGTTTCAGCTCCATAGTTAATCTCCCGGGGGAGTCCACTCTTCGTCGTGAATTTCTGAGGCTGCAGCAGGAGAACAAAAACCGATCTGACCCTCATCGCCAGCAGCAGCAGCTGAAGGACCAGGAGAAATACAAGAAGCAGCTGCTGACAGAACGGCAGAAACGGATCGAGCAGCAGAAAGAGCAGAGGAGGAGGCTGGAAGATGTAGGGGCTGGCTTGTATTATTGTTCCGTGTCTCATCACAAGTGAAAAATGTGCCTGTAGAGAGTAGGTTTTGAAAGGCAAGAAGGCTGTGTTAAATTGTCAGCACAACCTGGATTGTAGTCTTTAGCCTTGGGAGAACTGTGTCACTTTTGAACACAATTATTATAAGTTATTTTAAATGGGCTCTGTCCTTTTCCTGCTGACAACCTGCCCTGAGCTTTGGGAGTGGAAGAGGAAGGGCATTTTGCTTGAGTTTGTTTGGCAGTGGGAGACCAGGCAAGATGGGATAATAGAATAATTGACTGGTTTGGGTTGGAAGGGACCTTAAAGATCATCTAGTTCCAACCCTCCTGCGTGGGCAGAGACACCTCCTGCTAGACCAGGTTGCTCCAAGCCCCATCCAACCTGCCCTTGAACACCTCCAGGGAGGGAATGAGAGATCCCGATTTAGTTCTCACATGTGTTGCCCAATTCAGAGTCTGTCTGTCAGATCCTGCTTCTTTTTAAAATGTTACAAGATAGCTGCTGCCTTTTCAGCTGTCTGACATGCTGTGGTGTTGGAGGCATTGTTAAATCACCAACACATCTCTCCTCATAAGTATCTGGTGAAATTCAAGCGTTGTGCAAACATGCTGGAGCTGGCATTTGTGAAGCATAGTGCTACTTCAGCAAAACAGGGGGCCTCTGGAAAAGCCCTTCTATCTCAAAATGACAGGAAGACATTTGTCATTAGATTAGCTGCCAGCCATCACAGAGGTCTCACGTGCCTGCTTAAATGAATGGCAAATCCGCCCTTGGCTGCCAAAAGGGCAAAGGTTTCACTTCGGGCTTGGCAGCCACTGGGGTGGCAGCTTTTGGCTGTCTGCTCCTGCTGCCCAGTGGATCGGGTATCCCTGTTGGTGACTGCCTAGCAGGAATCGGGCCTTCTGATTAATGAACGCTGGCATAGGTGGTTGGTGGGTACAAAAGTAAAGTGAAATGAGCAACGTTATTCCCTGGCTCTCTTCCAGCATCAGAGGCGAGAGCAGGAGCTACGGAGGCAGCAGGAGTGTGAGCAGAGGTGGCTGGAGGCTAAGGCCAGTCAGAGGAAGGAGGAGAGGTGTAAAGAAGACAAAAGGGCTGTGGAAGATGAACAGTTCACAGCAGATGGACAGAGGAAATCAGAAAAGAAGCAGGTATGAGGAGTGTTTACTGACAGCGATTTGCAGCGCCCTGTTTCTGTAGCTGATGTCATTGTCAGGTCCCTGAGAGTGTTCCTATCCTCTGAGTCACAGACCAGAGAGGGACTTTTTTAATGCATTTACTGCCTCTTGTTCTCAGAATCAGACTTATTTGGAGTTAACTTACGTGTTGCTGGGTCATCCTCCTTATCTACAGCAATGACGCTGCCTTTCCCACTTTGGCTGTTTTTTTGTGCTGAAATGGTCTTCATTCACTGCAACCTGATAGAAAATATCTTTACCCTGAAAGCTTCTAGCATCAGCTCAACCTAAGCTTAAATCTCCAGTTTCTATTTGGGTTGTAACCAGAACATTTCTTTTTTCACAAATAAAAATAGAGCAGTCGTTTGTTTTAATGCTGAAGTATCATTGTCAAGTCTGGAAACTTGGCCACAATGTTTTTCTAACATTTCAGCTGCAAACTGATTTGCAGTGCAACAGAAGGAAGGAGTGTTTAATTGAAGCCCTCTGGGTTTTAGGAAAAGTAAAAAGAAAAAATACTATTTTCTGACGTGTTGTCTGAAAAGCCAAACAGAGGTCACAAAGCATTTGGGGTCACTTTATGCTTCCTGTCGCTCAGGGCTGTGGCTCTTGTCAGCCCTGATGGAATTGTGCTCACTTTGTTCTTTGAAAAGTCTGTATTTCCAGTGGTCAACTTCATTGTTGACCAAGATATTGTTCTCTCTAAGGTTCCTCATTCTTTGCTTTCAGAAGGTGGAGGATGTGCAGCACAACAGGAAGGTGCATCGAACTCTCCCCAAAGATCAGACGCAGCTGCTGTCTCTCCAGCACGACCACAAGCAGAAGAAGAAGGAGCCTTCCAAGAGTTCAAATTTAGCAGCGCATCCTCCACCAAGCAGCACAAACAAAGAGGTACCATCTCAGCCAATGTAGCATTTTGGTGTTTTGCATTTATGATGCTGTGACAGTGCTGCAGCAGAGAACACACTGATCTTTAGACCTAGATCTGGATCTTAATCTGTCTTACTACACACACTACAGCAGAGACTTTGGTTTCCATTAATGTAGAGGATAAGGGAAAGGAAAGGTTGCTCTGTCACTTCTACTGAAGTTCAGAGAAGGATTTGTCTGGTGAATGGGGAAACCAGGTTCTTCTGGTCAACCACGTGTTACTCTCTTGTCTTCCCAAGAGGAATGAATTAAGGTAGTATCATCCGAGGTTTAACAGATGTCTTTGCCTGATTTTAGGGTTCACAGAATTGACCTAGACACAGAAAGACATCACAGCAAGATCTCTGTGCCACAGTGTCAGGTTGTGCCCTTTGGGCACAGAGATGTAGGTAAATTATAATATCTAGCTTTAAAATTTTCTTTCTTGCTTATGGTAAAATTGACTTTTCATTATTAGAAGCTGCAGCTATTGAAAATCTGGCCTCAAGAGTAATATAATGAACGAGTTCACTGGGGCTAGAATTTCATGATGTTTGGCTCTGGCTGCTTGTTTAATAAGGGGGTTTTTGTGTGGTTTGGGGGTTTTTTTTGTGTGTGTGGTGTTGGTTTTTTTTTCCCCAATGGAGGTCTGTGAGACTAAGTGGAATAATTTTCCATCTCCTCAGCAGTTTCCTAGGTTGTGTTAAGAATGTGCTTACCTTCCTGACATAGGCACCACCAGATATAGTGAGAGATACCGTTAGGAATGCTCACCCAGACACAGATAACTGGGTGTTTTTATGGAATAATCTCTAGTTTACTATGTAGAGCTGTTTCTAGGCTGCTGAATCAGAGGATATGCTAAAGATTTAAACTAGAGAATGGAAATTAGTCCTGTTGAATGAAACTGGAATGAGTAGAGGGGTCAAGAGCATAGGATAAAGCTGTTTGTAATGGGCAGTATGCTCAGGAAATAAAAGTACCTTTATTCCTTTCTAGATCATGTTCCTCAATCTTTTCTGTAGTGCAAGTAATACGCTAACAGATAGGGTGTTAAAAGTGTTTTGAAGAAGAAAGCAACATGCAGTAATGTCAGTGTTGCAGAAGAGTGTAATAAATGCACAGCAAAATAGGCTGCATGTTGTCAAATATAAGTAAATACTGACAGATTAGTCTTCCCAGCTGAAATCCCAGCCTGCCGCAAATGGGTTGGCCTAGAACAAAACAGATGACAACTTGGGCACTTTTTCATGCTGCAGTTTGGAAACTTGATGGAAGAGGAAGGGTTGCAAATGGAGAGACAATAATCATAGAAGGTTAGGGTTGGAAGGGACCCCCTCTGCATTGGGGGGTTGGAACTAGATAGTCTTCAAGGTCCCTTCCAATCCTAACCATTCTATGATTTTAATGGTTCATTTTGTGTCAGGGGAGGTGGGGAGGTCCCTCAGAGTTGATACACAGTGTGGCTGTTGGAGAACCTCCAGGCTGCAAAGCCTGAGGCTTAGTATGCAACGTGCTGCTGCTTTTCTCCTTCTCAGGCTGAGGACCGAAAAAAGAAAAGTGACAGCATCCAGCCCTCCCTGCAGTGGCCAGCAGTGCTGGGGCATGAAGCCAGGATGGGATCTGGCAGCAGTTCCAGCCCTTGCACCCCTGCACCACAGAGAGCCGTGTTAGTCCAGGTATGGTGCTGCTGCCCCAGGTCTGGGGAAGGAGGCAGGGCTGGTTCCTGAGCACGGCAGCGCATGGGGAAACCTGAATCCCTTCACTCTGGGCACAAATGAGAGAGGCCTGTGCAAATCAGCTCAGAGGTTTTTAGTGCCACCACGTGCTGCTGAGTTCTGTAGTGTTTAAGTTCCTAGGCACTGCAGATCAGGGTTAGATAACAGCTGTTTTTATATACTTGATGCCTGATTGCTGATTCCATGGTATTACTCTTTGATGTTTCACAGAAAGCCTGAATAACTGTGCAGTTGCACTCCCTGGATGATATATTATTTGTATGGTGCCATAAATACGGCACTTTACAAACCCAGGATTTTTATCCCTGACCTTATACACAAGCAAGATTGTTAGTGATCTTATTAAATAGTCTAGAAATATATGGAGATGCAATAAGGACCAGTTTTTTGTACGTAGAGCCCAGAATGTCTGTGACTTGAAAAATTTCAATATTAGAGGTAGAAGTGGTACCTTAACAGTACCTATACAGTGAAAGCACTCTGATAAAGTTCTGCATTGGAATCCTTCTCTCAAGACATTTCTGCTCCTGCTATTTCTACTAGTTTTGGGAGAGGTGATTCAGGGTTCTCACAGTGTGCCCAAAAGCTTGGCTTCCTTTCAACATCCTGCTCTTTCACAGTGTAGAAATAAGTAGCTTAGACTGCAGTTACATTTTTCTCCAGTCTTTTGTGAAGGGACTATAAGCCTGTGTGAACAAAAGAAAAACAAGACAGCAAGTAGAAATGGAATAAACTAAGGTAAGTGGGAGCACAGCTCATTTAAGCTGGAAATCTCCACTTGCTTTGAAAACATGCAGTGGCAGGAATAATCTTACTGCCTTTAAAGGTCCCCACAGTGCTTCATCCCCTCAACAAGGATATGCAGTCATAGCACTTGTTTTGTTCTTGACAGGTCTCAGTTCGTGCTGTACTCCTGGATGGATGGATATCCATTTTCTGATTCATCTCCCCAGTTGCTTCTGTGGGATTTACCTACTGGTACCCACAACAGAATGGCATTTAGATCAGGCTTAGGTGCATTGTTTGTGTGCTGCTGTGGCATCTTGCGGCCCATTTTCCTTGTGCATTGGATCTTTGAGTCAAAGAGGGAAGATCAGACCACAGAGGAGGGTGGGTTATTAGTTTCAGCTCATCTGCTTTCAAAACATGTTGTACTGCCTCACTGCTGAGCCCTAGCAGCAGCATGGGCCTGTGTGCTTCTTTGAGGCTACCTGTGATTATGGGTTATTACTATGAGGTTAGGTTCTATTATCCCAAGCTTTGCTTAAACTCGTTGCTGGCTACTGAAATCCTGCTTGGCTTCAGCTTCTGGCAAACATCCTGCATGGAAGATCACAGAATCACAGTTTGGAAGGAGCCTTTAAAGGTCATCTAGTCCAAACCCCCTGTTTTCTATGTGCCTTAATGTGGCTTCCAGGAGGATCTCTTCAATGATCTTCCCAGGCACAGAGGTGAGGCTCACAGGTCATTAGTCCCCAGGGTTTTCCTACTGTTTTCAAAAGTTGGTACAGTGTTTCCCTTTTTCCAGTCACCAGGGTTTTCACCTGACTGCCATGACTTTTCAAATAGCATGGAGAATGGCTTGGCATTGCCCCCATCACAACTCTGGGATGCATCTTATCAGGTCCCATAGACTTACATATGTCCAGGTTCCCTAGGTGGTCTCAAACCTACTGATCTTTTACAGTGTGAGGGACTTTGCTCCCCCAGTCCCTGTCTTGCAGTCCACCCACCTGAGTGGTGTGGGGAAAGATGTTGCCAGTGAAGACTTGCCAGTGAAAAAACTTGTTGAATACCTCAGCCTTTTCCTTGTCCATTGTTACCAGTTTGCCAGTCCATAGTTTATTGCAGGCCATTTGGGATTCTGCAGGAGTACAGCAGCTGTACAGAGAATACTTCTGCCCTGTTAAGGTGCTACTCCTGGGATAAAAGGAGCTATGTTCTAGGCTGGCTGCATCACTTTGTTCCTTTGCACCTTGTTGATGCTTCCCTGTTTGGTAATAGCTCCTCCAGCTGCCAAGGGGAGTAGTGAGGAACAAAGCAGTATTTACCAACCTCTTTCACATTCCTTGATGGAAACTACTCTATAAAAATTGTATGCAGTTTAAAGTGATGGTGTTACTCAAGGATAATAGCAGCAAGTGATACACAGTTGTTACCATTCGATTTCCCTCCCTGGTGGTAGCTGCCCAGTTACCTACTCACAAGTCAGTGCTCCAGCTGATAGAGACTGGACAGGGAGAAGCCAGTCTGTATGTACCTGCTGTGCTAGCATGGAGACCAGATCAGTGGGTAATTTATGAATCCTCTGCAGGGCTGTGTTTGCTGGTTGGCAGCAGCTGTTGGTGCTAACAGTGGCACGTTTGGAGATGCTGCCTGCATTCACTGCGTGAAGCGCTAAGGCCTGAGCGAGGGGGCCAGTTAGTCACCTGGAGATTAAAAGACTCAGGCAATATACTTGTGAAGTTCGATATGTGTGTGCCTTGTTGTTTTAAATAAAAGTGAACTGTGGAGTTAAAATGCAAACTGAATTCATCACAGATGTCTGTGCTGAAGAACTTACTGCCAGGTTTGTCAGAGGGATCATCTGTCATCACCGCCCTGCTCAGACAAAACTGACTTCTTATTTTAAACGATTGTATTGTGTGAGGTTTTGTGGTGCATCCTGGCTGCTCAGATCTCTCTCAGAATTGTTTCGCTGGATATCTTAAAAACAGCCCTGAGGTGCAAGGAGCATGACTTCTTATCCTATCTCTCTGCTAAGGAAAACATGAATTATTACCAGATCAGATCTTTTTAAACTAACTTTAGTAATCAGCCTTTTGTACTGTATCACCTTATGTTATAATTTCAAGGAGGAAAGGGTCCTTTTTCTTAGCTCTGTTAGGTCAGCCTTTGTGTTTTGAAGACACATACATAGTAGGTAAAACTTTGCCTACCAGAGCTTTCTGAGCATGAGTGGAGCTGCTGTTCTTTCAGTATTACTTATAACAAAAACAATTTAAGGCTCACATCTCAGTAGTTTAGAATCGTTGTTAGAGTTGTTGTTTTTCCCTCTATATGAATTATTTTACCTGTAAAACTTAAGGAGAATGCCAAACACAATGATTTTGAGGGTTAGCTGAGGCATTTTTGGCTTGCTGTGGAACTGCAAGGTCTTGTAGGTCCTACTGAAATCATCCCAAAAGCAGGTGTCACTTCTTGGCTTTACATGGAACTGGTGTCTCTGTCCAAAGAAGGGATGTGGGTACCATCTGCAGAGTTTGGATTCATTCAGCCACTTGTATCATGGTTCAGCAAAGCTCATCCACGCTTTGAAGCACAAATAGTTTTCCAGTAGTCTGCAGGATTCAAAAGCTGGAATTTAGGAAGAAATGTAAGTATCTTGTTGAAAAAGAGACAAGGAAAAAAAATAGTCTTCCTATATTCTGATAATAATGCACTTGCTATAAAACCTATTCCTACACCCTCAATGAATCATTTCTGGGGAGCACTTTGCTGTTGAAATAATTCTGGTTAACAAAAAACTATTATTAGTGACAATCATATTGGACAAAAAAGTAATTTTGACAAAATGAAAGGACACGGATTATGAGATGTTATAACTGCTGAAAAAGCCGTTTTCTATAAAGGGAGTCAACATATTGTCCAAAAAAGACAAAAAAAGCTCCTGAATATTTAACTAGGTGAACCTCTCAGGGCTGTTTTTCGACAGTTGGCTTTGCCATGCTGGTCTGGGAGGTTGTGATGAGACGTTTGAATGGATGTTTGGCATCTGTAACTAGTTTTAGAATTGCTACCTGTCACTAAGTAAGTTATTTTTCATATTTTCCCCATTAAATAATTAGTCCTGTAGAGTTACAGGGAGTTCACAATCATATTATATTATTGAAAACCTGTGTGCAGTTCTCAGTTACTGTATTTTGCTTTTTAAGTCTGGGGAACTGGAGAATTTTATAGACTTGGGCTGGTAAATCCATGAAATATTCTTCTGGGTCATTCTTTGGGGGAACCGAACTGCAGCTGCCTCTGATCTGAGTTGCAGTGTCCCAGTTGGGACACAAGAGTTTGGACATGGACTCAGACAAAAATTGCTAGCCTCTTTCTTCAGCCTGCAAGTGGTGGGGATGCTGTTCTTGCTGTACGTGTGAGAAAGAGGAGCCTGCCAGCAGAGGTGTGTTAGCGTGCTGGGACACGGCTCCTTCCCGACGGATGTCAGCCTGTGGCATTCCTGCTGGCTGTGGGTGTCTCCAGAGAGCCCCAGGTCTTGCTTTGCATGGGAGGTCTGACAAGATAAAGCACTGAGTGGTACAGATTCAGGCATTGCTCTAATATTTTTTCTATTTCTGTAAGATCAAATGGGTTCTAGCACAGCAATCCCTCTAGATGGGCCCAGATCACAGTGTTTCTGTGTGTTCTGTCTCGGTCTTGTGCCCAAGAGGTTTTCTCATTTCAGGGAGGATCAGTACATTCAGTTGACATTTTTAGCTCTCTGCCTTTCTTCTCCTTTGGAAGACACCAGTGTAATAGATCATTAGTTTGTAGAATTTAAGGGACTTTTCCTTCTTTTCTCTTTTTTTTTTTTTTCTTTTAAATACAGAAACAATCAGAGGACCAAATTTTGAGTATTTTAGCTTGAGTTTTATACATTGTTTGCTTGTTGTTCCCTTGAAGTTAAGACTTCATAAGGAAGTGATTTGATTTCTTCCCCACCCCCTGCTGTGATTTAGGACATTTACTATCCTAATACTCTAATTTGATATGACTGAAGGTATCTTTTAAACACAGGCAGTCGCAATGGGAACACCTGGAAATGACTACCTGTGAGGTGTAGCCTGAGCATAATTTGTTACTTGTTTCTTTCTTGCTGCATTCTCAAGATTGATTATTTTTTTTCAACTAATTGAAAAATCTGTCAGAGAGGAGAGCCAGGGCACCCTCATAACCACTAGAGAGCTGAAAGTGCTTCCAGCTGGCAGTTTGTCTCCATTGACTCTAGATTGATGGTGGGCTTGCAAAGACTAGTTTGGAAGGCAACATCTAACCAACAGGAGGTGACTTCCCCCAGTGATTCTACTGTCTCAATTCTGAAGTGGAAGCATTGGTCAGGTTTGAATGAAATACACTTACTCAACAGTAATTTTTGTATCATCCAGTTAACTAGTTCACTGTGCACTGCCAATGGCCTATTATTAATATTATTATTATTACAAGAGGAAATCGGGTCAAGTCGTGCCAGGGGAGGTTTAGATTGGATATTAGGAAAAATTTCTTCACAGAAAGAGTGGTGAGGCATTGGAACAGGCTGCCCAGGGAGGTGGTACAGGCACCATTCCTGGAGGTGTTCCAAAAAACAGGTAGACCTGGTGTTTCGGGAGATGATTTAGTAGTTAGGGGTTGTAGGGTAGATGGTTGGACTTGATGATCTTGAAGGTCTTTTCCAACCTTTACTTTTCTATGATTCTGTTAGCTGCTCCATAGATGGAAGAAGGGGAGATACATGTACAGCATGGATGTTTTTACTATTTCTTTTTATTGTACCCTTCATCTTGGAATATGTGTGCCTAAAATTCTGGAAATTAATAACTTACTTCACGGTGAACAAAGTGATTAGGGCTGTATCCAACCACAATACTCCTTGTACTTTTACTAAACGTTTGATCTTACTAAGAAGCGTTGATATCTGCTGAGAGTGGGACCTGTTACATATGCAGGGAAGTACAATTCAACATGTATTTCATTTGTTTCAAGTGTGAAAATTTCCGGGCTAGTAAGGATGTGTACCACAGTAGCTCACTGTCAGATATGGTGACGACACCAGTCAGCCCTGTGCAGGATGATGTGTTCTGGAGCATGGGTCAAAACGAGGAGCAGCCCCCAAAGGTACGTGAAACTCGGGGTGTTGGGCACTGTCAGGGGTTAATAGCACTTGGCTCAGTTTTGCTGTGCTGTGTAGCATCCATCCTCTGGACTTCATGAAACTCACTGAAAATCTCATAGCCTGTACATCAACTGGGTTTCAGTAATCCAGAGAGATGATACAAATTTATAAGGAGGTCAGTGTTCTGAGTTGAGGTGTAAGTATATCATATCTGAGGGATCTGCAAATGCAGGTACATGTAGTTCATTAGACCAAGAATTTGTAGCTGCCCTTACTGTGAAAAATCTGGCTTGTTCCAGAAAAGCTCTCTGGTTTGTATAATTCAGATTATGGTCTATGTCTCTTGTTAACAGAATTTCTAAGTACAAGAATATTTGTGGGGGGATGCCTGTGTGTGTGCATGCGTATCCATTTGATTACTTGGCAGTTGAGGGATCTGTGTGTCTCTGTCTCTCTTCCCCCAGCCCTGTGGTAGCAACATAAGGTAATCCACCACCCAGGGAAAGCTGCATTAAGTGACTGCAGATGCATTTCCCTGCCTGCTTTAAATATTGACCAAGAATAATAATGCTGACTCTTAAGGAAGGTGCAAACCACTTGGAGTCTGATAGATTACACAGGCTTGGAGCAAATTGGAAGCATCTGCTGTTGACTTGCAGCTTCTAGTGTTGATACCATGGAAGACCTCTCCATAGGTCCCACTAAAGCATTTTTCATTTATGTTGGTTAGCCTGATTTTTGCATTGATATAGGGTAAGGTTTAGCTTTATTAACTGCTTCTGAGATTTCAATAACAACCTGAAAACATTTGATCAAATCCTTAAGGTTCCAGAAAGGACAACCTCTAAATTTTACAGCAAGGATCAGCCTGGCCATCAGAGATGCCTTTCAAGGTAAGCTCTAAAGTGTTTTATGCTTATACAAATGCTGATTTATTGTTGATAGGGAAACCAGACCAAATTTATTAAAAACAAAGCCATAACCTCAGTAACATGAAAACTGACATGGGTTCATACCTCATTTAATAGCCATTACAGTTTTGTCTTTTGTGTCAGTTTGTCCACAAAAATAATTAACCAAACTTCCTGATCTTAAACCTAAAGGAAGTGTCTAAGCCAGCTTCGTTTTAATGATTGACATAACTGATGTAAAGAGAAACAAGTCTCTCATACATCTCCTTCCCTTTTTCATGCAAGGTAGTTCTCTCTTCTGCTGGAAAACAGTATTTTTAATATATAAGGACTCTTCCTTCTGTAATAATTCCTCTAACGAGTTGTTCCATTTGGTCCAGCCTGTTTGGCATGGCCGAGTGGGTCACATGCAGCTGTGCATCTGTTTCCCAACTAACAGGCCATTGTGTTGTGCAGTCATTTAACTTCTTGTGAGTTGGTGATGCTTTACTTTCCTTTCATGTTAGAGTAAGTGGCTGCTGAAGGTGGAGGTTACTTCAGGTCATAGCCTCTCAATGCTGATGATGGCAGGTGGGGGTGGTGCTGGTCAGGGCTGTCTGGGTGCTCTTGCACGTGCTCTGTGTCAATGCTGGTGCCATTGGTTCCAAAGGGAGTTTGATGCCTGAATAATTTGGTGAGTGGGGGTCTGGCCCCAACTCACAGTATAGGCACTTATAGCTTGTGAAGGTTGTGCCCCGTAGCAGCTTAAACAGGCTCTCTGAAGATGTATCTTGACTATTTTGGCAGTCTGCCCTACAGGCTAGTGTGCTATTTTAGTATCCGAGTAGAAAAAATAAGGATGCAGTGAGCTCAGTGGTAAAGGGTAGCCCCCATTGGGTGTCTAATCAGGGAACATAATTCTGTGAGAAACTAAGGTTAGAGAGACTGGAAAGGGAATTAGATTCAGCTGACATAACAAAATAATGTGCAGCACTTCCAATGAGCCAGAGTCAGAAACATCTGCAATAACTTTCAAGTGAAGTCCAGCCCTGAATGCTCTCTACTTAGGAATTACAGAAGGCAAAGCAGAAAAGAAACGTGTAAGTAAACCAGAGTGTTACAAGTGAGTGGCATCTGAGCCTGGGTTTCTGGGTGAGCTGCTGTTTTACTTCACAAGCTTGGCAGCTTGTTTTTACTGCTCAATGCGTTCCTTTCCCCATTGATAAGTGGGTGATAATGTATCTTCTAGGAGGGTACTGGGGCAGGCTTCATTATTTGTAAAAGCCATGAGATTCTTAGAATTGGAAGTGACACACACCTGAACAGGCCAAGAGAGAATTACATATAGCAGGATATTTTATAAGGAGTTGGGATTCTTCCAGAATGACTGCCCAGAGGAAACTGTCCTATCCATCATCTTCTCTCACTACTGGGTGGCCCCACTTGGAGGAGCAATGAATATAAAATTTTTGTTTATCAGGAGTGTATTATCACACAGTAACAGTAGGAAGCTTGATTCAGTGGCCTGGGAGGTCCATTCCATGCTGTGTTCCTGCATGCAAGGTAGTCTGATCTGTTTTTTCTCCTTCTGTTTAGTAACACTCATCAGTCATCCCCAGGGGGACATGCTCTGAAGCTAAACAGCAGCAGCAGCACTCCTGGCAGCAAGCAGTGGGAGATGGGATCTCATCAGAGCAGCTGGTCAACCTCAGGTGATTCCTAAGTCAAAGATTCATCAGTCAAAATGTGCAAAATTCCTATCACTTCAAACAGGCTCATGCAGGGTGTCAAGTGCTGCATTGCAAATGGGATTTTTTTTTAACAATGTCTTCTGGTGATTGGCTTTTGAAAGCCCTCTAGGTTTTATGGCTCTGTGTTCCTAAAATATAAACGCTTCCCCTTTTTGAGACAAAAGGGACCATGAACATATTTCCATATAGAAAATACTGCCTCAATTAAGAATTGGAAAAAAAAATCAGCTCTGTTTCACACCATTAAAACTCTGCAGAGCCAACATTTCAGACATACAGATGTAATTCAACACTAATGTTCACCCTTTGGCATTTTCTGCATAACCATATGCTGCTTTTTTGCATTGCCCACTGATAAAGTGATACAGAGGAGCAGTTGCTGTACACTAATATTTCTGCACTCTAATAACATACTGGCTGAAGGAAGCATAAGACCCTCTGTACAGCACCTTATGAAACATTCTTCCAATTTTCTTTTCTTTGCAGAAAGATTGGGGAACTGAAAAGGCAAAATAAGTTAAAAGGTAGAGAGAGCCTCATCCAGTTTAAGCCAAGTGCAACTTTGTAAACTGTCTTGTCATCACTGGTAGAGGTGTAGGTTGTGCAGATTTTTAGCAGTACAGGCTCTGGTACCTGAGATTCTGGCAGATGGGGACACAAAGCAAAAGTGAACAGCTTTGTTCCTCTGTTGTTATTCCTAGGGGTGTTTTCTGTGGGTCAGCTGTAGGGCAATTTCTTTGTAGCTCCTTCCAAAGCAGCGGTGTGTTACAACACCTTGCATCCAGGTTGACTACTAGAGATGGGGGACATGGGGAATAACATCCAATCCAAAGCTGGGTGGATGCTAAAACTGATGTGAAACCACACCAGTGAGCTGAGGACATAATTTATTTTTAAACTGGACTTATATTGTTCATTTGCAAGCCCTTGATAAATGAAGAGCTTAGTTATTACACTAACACAATAAATCCAGTTTTACTTTCACTAATTACACAGAGTAGGAGGTTTTGCTTCAAGAGGAACCCAAAGCACACTTTAAACTGCTTGGGTTTTGGGTTTTTTTTGTTCTTATGTCATTTTATGTTTGAATAACAGCATAGAGAGGAACGATGTACAACAGCCCAGCTCAACTTTGCAATATCTGCATGATGTGTAACTCCTGTGCTATTTTGGCATGGGGAAACAAAAACCTCACCAGCAATGGAAAGAATAGAAAACCTCCCTTGTGGTTTAAGCTGTCTTTTGGATTCTTAAGTGTCATTAAATTACAGCCAGTTCTGGCATATGTTGTTCCAGAAAGAGTTTGTTGCTTTCTCAAACCCACAGGGATCATGAATTGGGCAGGAAAGAGCTATAAAGTTAATACTTCTGCTGAGTTGCTTAGGTACTCATTGACCAATAAGGAATTCTGAATTTTAAAAGCTTTGCAAAATGCATGAATACGTGAAGCTATTGTGATATAACTATGCAGATTACCAATCCTAATTTGTGTGAGCTTAAGTTCTTCCCCCTTAATTTGCCCGGAGTCCTGTTGGTAGCTGTGGAGTCATGGGAGAAATGGCTGAACGAGGCAGACATAGAGCTGTCTGGTGTGTCCCAGGGACAGGGGGAGGGCACATTGGTTTTCCTTCCCTTCACTTGTATCAGGAATGCTGTGCAGAAGACAGCATCTCTCTAAGGCTGCTTTTGTTATTCCCAGGTAGCTCTGTGGGCAGTGGGGGCATTGAAAGGGAAAATTAGCTTAATTACTTGCAAGCATCTCTCCTAAGATGGCATCAGCACGTGCAGATGGACTCCAGCTCCTCTAGCCTTGTTTGCCTGGGTATTCAGGAGCTGTGCAAGCGTGGTGGTGCCACAGCTTCCCTGCTACCCCTACCTGACCTTGGGCAGTGTCACGAGGTGCCATCTGATGCTGAGTTGGCCCGAGGCAGGGGCCAGCTCTCCTCACAAACATGGGGGCTGTTATTACCTACCTCCCCATGGTGCAGAGAGAAAGTGGGAGCTGGGAAGTGTCACTCCATGTGTCCCAAGGGAAGCAGGGACTGCAAAAATGGTTCTCCTGGTGCCGGTACAGGAAGTGGTGAATCCTCTTCTGCTTTTAGCTTGACCCCATGCTCATGGGTGGAGTTTAGTGCAGCTGTTTGCCCCCAGTCTGGTTTGGTTTAGAAAACCAGACTCTTTAGACTGCTTTTGTGCAACCATTTTATGAAGGCCAAGTCTTGGCACGACATCTGTTTGCTTGTGACAGTGTGCACTGGGGGGCCAGGCTCCTGCACCTTTTCCTTGACCCCCTCTGTCTGCAGTCACAGGAACATAGATGGGTGGCACCTTTGGTGCTGGAGTATGAGCAGCAGTTGCTGGTATGATGAGCTGTCTCCCCTTAAGATGATGATTGGAGGAAGGGATTAGCCCTCACCCTTTTCTCTTGCAAGCTGCCTTCCAGTCCATGGAACTGCTGCTGGTGTGCAGAAGGGAGTATGTTGCCATGGTCTTGGTCTACTTGTCTTACTCTTGCAGCATTAAACTGCACCAGTTTCAATTATATACATAATATTGCAGTATCCAGAGCCACTGGGAAACAAGCAGAATTATTTCCCTCTGCAACAAAGAGAAAGAATAAGCCTCTCAGCAGAGCTGGTGTCTGCTTTGTGTTGTGACTATATGTGCTTGTCTTACTGGTCCCCTCTTTCACTCTGCTGCACGTGCATTTACAAAAAGGAAACTATTTTAACTTTGCAGGGAATCCTGGACAGGCCAAGGCAGAGAACACTTTGTCCCAGAACCACTTGCAGCTGCATAAGAAGTCTGAAAAGGTTTCTCATCCAGGCCAGATTGCAGTAGGTTCTTTTAAAGCCACTAATATCGTTGATTTGTTCATGGTTTTGTCTGAGAGTGTGTCTATGCAGACAGCTTCTCTGTTGGTGCCTGAGTTTGTGAGCTAATGAGTCCACCTGAGAGGCATGTGGGGCTGGGTCAGGCTTCCTGCTGCCTTAATGTTTCTCCTCAGCTTTCAGCCCAGGTCTGATTTGTGTCCAGCTCAGGTCATCAGCAGAGAGTTCAGTTTTCCTGAACCTTTCTGATCTTAACTCTGTAGAAAGGAAGGGTATGTCATTAATATTTCAGGAAGTCAGTGGATCAATTGTCATGCAACCCAGAAGTTAAGACCGTGTGCCAGTGGCCTGTGCAAACGTAAGAAAATCAGATTGTTTTGGCTTAGGTCACTTTTTTTTGTGAAATACCCACTTGTGATGCACCAACAACTTCCTAATGAAGCTTTTTTGGTGTGGAAATGACAGTAACTGTATTTGCTAGGACAGTAAAATACTGCACGTGCTGTTTAGCAATGGGTTCTGTGATGAGAAAACACATCAGTTGAGTTCTCTTTACTCAGAGTCCAGTCTCCTTTGCCAAGGGGAAGGATGGTGCAAACTTACTCCTAAAAGCAGCAGACTATTCCTCATCAAGCGACGAAGTCAGCAGCAGCGATGAAGATGACATGAACCACACAAGGTTGGCTTGAGTATTATTATTTATTATTATTATTATTTTGTTCCTTTGCATTACATACTTCTAAGCAGCTGAAAAAAGTTGGCATACATGGCTACAACCTCCCCTCTAAAGTTACTATCAGTCATTCATGTCAGTTGTAATTAAGCAGTTTAATGGTGCCATAATGAACTCCTGGGGGTAAATGTTTGCTCCATCAGTGCAGTGTAATAAGCTTTGATGACTTGCTGCCCTGGGTCAATGAGAAAATGTCTTCTTTTAACTGAATATCAATAGCTACTGCTTTTATAGAGATTATATTACTCTGATCTATGTTTAAATGGAATTTTTGACAAACGGGGAGGGAAAGAAAACCGTACACCTCTGGGCCAAATACAGGTTACAGTGGAAAAAAGCAAGGCAAGTATGACCCTTGTATTCAGATAGTCTGTTCACTCTGGGAGACATAATTACCTCTGAGAAGCTGATCCCTTCACCAGGACTGTTTATAAAGAGGGGGACAGTCTAAGCAGGATTTGTTTCTGTAAAATTTGCTGTATTTTTAATGTTGTTATTTTGCACAATTGCTGTGGTTGCCAGATGATGCTGTGCCTTGTGCCAAGCTGATCTCGCCTGAACCGTTTCTCTCAAGCTTTTCAGCTTCTCATGTTGATTTTGTGACTGACATCTTGTGGTGTTTTACCTGTCATGCAAAATGTATGATCTGCTGGGAAATAATGGAGTGTGAATAGCAGGCTAGTCCAACTGAAAGAGAGTTGGGGGACCAGTGGGCCAGCCCTGCTGTTTGGAACAGCAAATGGAATTATTTTTTAGTATTGATGAATGAAACTCTTAATTTTCCAGCAAAAAGACTTCAGTTTAATTCAAGTTCTAGGATTTACTTTGAAGTGCATCACAGGGTCACAGAGATCTCTGGGATGGGGCTCTTGACCCTCTGACATAATTGCACATGCAGCATTGTCAGCCTTCAGGAAGAGATGTGCAAATTTGTAGCACTGTTGGCAAGCTATTGCATTGGCCTGGTACCAGTCCTTTCCCCTGTGCTGCTCTGAAGAAGGTAGAGTTTTTGCACCTGCATATGCTCCTGATTTGCATTTCTGAAGTTCATTTTCAAAGCTGAGGGATGAGGAGGGAGACTGTTAAAAATCTTGTTGCTTATTCAGTGCACCTGAAAGAGCTGTCTTTTTACTGTAATGCCTTTATTTTCTTACTGCTCCTCTTCCAAACCACCTTATTCTGATCTGTACAAAGTTTTATTCACTCTAGGTCATAGAATTCATCCTAGACCTCAGAAAGACTCCACATAAAAATATGGATTTGCCCTGTAGCAATGACTTTGCTGTGTAAGTGTTAGATTGCTGTGATCCTTGCATGCTGTAATGATTTGAAGGAGTGATATCACTGCCTTTGGAAATCTGCATGTGTTATTTGCATCTCCTTTGTGTGTGAGATCCACCAGTCCTCTAGAGAAGTGGAATGAGCAGGATGATCCGTGTCAGGCTTGCCTTCCTTGCACACAGCCACTGCAAGAACTCCTGTGAAATCAAAAGTATAATCTTGTCTATTAACAAAGTCCCTTCACCTCAGCTGAACGCCATTTGTATTAAAAGATAGATACTTTGGGAAATGTATCCTGATTGCTACCAAGTAAATAGTAAAATAGAGAGTGATCAAAGTGAAGCAGCAGCCAGCATTGAAGTTTTGCATATTCCAGATAGAGTGAAGGCTTTAGTTTTTCTTGCTATCTAAAGCAGGTGAATGCAGGGTCTGATGCCCCTTGCAGTCTGTAGGAGTGTTTCTGTGTGGGCTTTGGGTGAGATGCCTTGGCCAAGTTTGAGTTTGCTGTTGAAAACAATCTGTGGTTTCTTGATCTCACCTGGGCTGTGGAACAGCTTTTGATGTCCACGCTCCAGCTTTCATGGAGGTGCCCGATAAGACTAGACCTGCGACTTGCCAGAGAAAGAGCTTCATATTCTCTTTGTCGAATCCTGCACCACCCTGAGAAGGCTCATTTCTGAGGAAGCCAGAACAGAGGGCAGCTGTCTTTCACCAGTGAAAGAACTTCTGGTCTTGTTTTCTTTTTAGTGGGATGAGCCAGAATTGTTCCTCATGCAAACCAGGTTTTTGTTTTAAGGAAAAAATGTCAGCATATGTGATCCAGCATCCTACCTGCTTGTACAGCCAATCTATTGCTTTGGTGCTAATTTCTTCTTCTCTGTTGAGAGTGCTTCCTGCTCCAATGCCTGCAGCATTCACAATCCCTCTAAAACATTCAGTTTTTAATAGTTTCTCTTTTCTGCTCTCTGCTGCTCCTTACCAAAATTAGAACAAGGCGGGTGCAAATGTGTGCTTGGCTAGGAATTACTTTCTCCCCCTAGTAAGTGGGACGTTGACATAATTTAAGATCAGCTGCTCCTTGCTTTCCTGATAAGAACAGGTTCTTGCACTCACCTTTGATCCTATGCCATATCTTGCCATGCCTTCTAAGTTTAGTATGCAAATTTTTACTCCTCCCATAGAAGGAGGGGAGGACCCAAAACCAAAATATAAACAATTAAAAAAGCCACAAAAACTTCTATTCCCTTGCAAGCATCTTAAGTTGGTAGCTCTCTCACCAAACCTTCTTTCTTACAGCATTGGGCAACATTTAAAAAACAAAACAAAACACGCTCTCCTACCAGCTGTGGTGTAGCACTGTGAAGACCTTCACACCAGCATCCTGAATCGAGTCACTTTTATAATTACTGGAAAGGGGGCAGAAATGTAATAGGCTTAAATGGATTGCAGTAATAAGGAAATTAATATAATTAAATAAGTGGAATAAATAAATAATGTGGGATGGAAATGCACAGAAACAGGGCCAGAACCTTTCTGACAGAGGTTCGAGGCTGTTCCACTTGGGTGAAAAAGTTCAAAATGCAAAGATACCACTGGTGGGAGGCAATAGTATGCTGGGGAACATCACAAAAGATGCTTGCCTTGTTCTTACTTTTTCTTTAGGTATCTGCTTTTGGTCACTGCTGAAGACAGGACACTGGGCCAGGTGGGCTTCTGGCCCCAAGTCCAGCAGCTCTTACGTTCTTTTGTCTCTATGTGCACTGGGCAACATGTTCTTTGTTTCTTTGTATGTAAGGTGAGGATGTCCATGTTTCAGGGACTGATTGACAGTAGGAAATTCCAGGATAGCCTGTCCCAGTAGGACAGGCAGAGAGGTCTCTGATACCAGCACAGAGCAGAGCAGTGGCTCTGGCCCTTGCACGTGCAGCTGATGCTTTTTCTCTGGAGAGCAGTGTAGCTCATGATTGCAACACACAGGGCAGCGTATGAGGGGAGATGGGAGAAGCTTTGAAGTGGGCACTTCTCAAATGACAGCTTGGGGGACCAGCTCTCTCTTGCCTGAGCTACTCAGTGTCTGAAAAATGATGGGTGAAATCCAGGGGATGAAGGGATGCTTTCTCTCAAGGTGGGGAGATTCCTGCTGTGTGAGAGTGGTCCTCAGGCTCGAGTCCATTCGAACACATCCACAGACTAATCAGCTTGCTTTTGTACAAGAACCTTTAAGTGTAACTAGTGAATGTTAATTATGCTCACTTTTGAACATGTATATGTGGGTTTTTTTTGTTTTTGGGCTTTTTTTCCCTGAAGTAGTTCTGCTCATTAATTGGAGTTTGTTACCAGGCAACTGCTAAGCAGCAGAGTGGCAGATTTCTCAAGGACAAGAGTACCAGATGGAATTGAACTGAAACCCCAAAGCACCGTTGCAGAACAGAAGGTAATTTGGCCATTTGTTAGGGGGTGGGGAGTCAGATCATTAATGTGCAGGATAACCACTGTATCCATTTCTTCTCGGCAGCATTTTCAATCTGAAGTCCTGTTCTGTCATTGCAAATTATAGCTGTAAGCCTTGAAAAAATGCATAGTTTCAGGTTTTGTGCTTCCTATAAAAATGCTTACACTTAGGTACGAAATTGCCCTGTATTTGTCCTTGTTATTGGCCTGGTAGTAGTTCCTGATGTCAACATATTTCCTGAAGGCCCTGGGCAGGTTGCAAAAAGCAATACTGTTGATTATTCTTGGTGTGCATTGCTGCCCTCTTTAAAAACCTTGAAATTTTTGTTTTATTCCAATTTAAAGAGAACTACCTCTTACTACTTAAAATATTACCAGAAGAGGGGAAAAACACTTCATTTGGCTTAGCAAAAATAGTCTTCTCATATGTCATGTTATGGTCCCTTCTCAGCTGTAGTTCCTAGTAGAGATTTCAAGTCATGTGGATTTTCCCCTGTGATAAATATTAGTGCAGAAAAGATGGAGACAGACAAAGCAGAGCAATATTCTTTGTGGTTGAAAACAAAACAAAAAAAAAGACAGTAATAAGAATTGCACTCAGCATCAGAGCACTTCTCATGTCTTAGTGAGTGTGCTCTTGTTCTGCAGATAGGGAAACAAATTGCTGTGAAAGTGGTGTCTTCCCCAGAGCTGCTTGTGTGAGCTGTGGCAGAGCGAGGAAAAAAGGGAGTTTTCTTTATCTTTGGTGGGATTTCTAAGCTTCAGACCAGAATGACATCCTTGGTGACTGGGGAAGGAGTCCCACTTTGCCTTTGTCCCACCATCCTCAAAGAGAAAAGACCCTGCTTTGGAGAGGCAAAACCAGCCCAGTCCTTTTCCCTGGTATCCTGGCATTGGCAATAAGCTACTTGAGGGAAAGGAGGAGGATCGTGTCTTTGCAGCACAGGCTGAGGGTGAAGGAGGATGGAAAAGAGTGGAAATCACGTTTTCTGGTGGGTCTGGGGAGTCCAGTGCAGGAGGGAGAACAGAGAGATGACTGCCACCTCTCCTCACAAACCCCTCTGATGCTTTCCAGTCTTCTCCCTCCTTCTGATGGAGAATTTTACTGTTCCTCCTACCTCTTTTTCACCAACCAGAGCCATCATGAGTCTCCATGACTTCTTCCAACATTCCTTTTCCCCAGCCCATCAGCATGAACTGGTTTGAAGTGGTCAGGGTGTTCCAGACTGCCCAAATGATTGAAATGGGCGTTTGGTTCAGCTGAATCTGACTCAAAACTGAACAAAAAAGCCCCATACTGGCTTGATTCCCTGATCTCAAGTATTGACTCGTTTGTTTTCGTTTTGGTTGGTTTTTTTATATCTAAATTAAAATGTAAAATACTTAGAGCATCAATTTGATTGCTGGCTGATTACTTGGCTTTTAAAAGGCACGTCTTTTATTTAGAATTACCTACTTTTTTTTTTCCCCCCCCATGTTTTGGCCAGCATTCAAAAAATCTGATCTGATTTCAGTAGGTTGTTTATTAGAGTTTGTACAATGTACAGATTTGCCTTGAATTCAACCAGCCAGAAGCTGCTCGAGTTTGGTGCTGCTTTTCACTTTGCTGTAATTCAGGAAGAACTTTCTAGTGTAGCACTTGCCTTACAGTGTTTGGGTACCCTGACTGATCATATCCAGAGGCAGATTCCTCTGCACTGCCTTTCCTATTTGGGACACCACTTTCTGTACACATCCTGTTGTTCTTTCTATCAAAGCCTCTAGCCATGTGTTCCCAGAAACCAACCTCTGTCTCTGTATTTTGTGCCGTTGAGGAGAGAGCTTGTGTGCTGCCTCACACCTTACATAGTTTCCAAGCATTTTCTTGAAACTGGTGGGATCCTGAAGGAGGTCTGCAGTACCAAAGATCTGGTACTGGAAATGCTGATACTGGATCCTACTGAATGTCATCATTCTAGAATAAGGTTTCCTAGTTCAGGAAGTGGAAAGTAGCAATGAAATGAGTGGAAAGGGGCTTTGAAGTAAATGCACATCCAGACCCAGAGCTACCTATTCTGACTGTGGTAGGTAGAGGTCAGACCTCTAACATTAGCACAAGTTGTATGATTCTGTTTCAAATGTCTGAGTATGAAGTTGCTTCTTTAACTGTGGTTGAGATAATGTAGGTGAGGACCATATTGTGGAGTACTTCAGGAGTGGAAGCCAGTCCCAATTAACTCAAGTTGCATAGTGCATTGAGAGTACACTGAATGTGGAGTTTAACTGTATGTTCTCATGTGCAGGATCAGATTTTAGGGAAGCAAATTTCTAGCACCCAAGAAGGCCTCTGGAGCATAAACAACCACAACTATCTCCTGCCAGATCTCCTCCAACAAAGCCAGATTTCAGACTCCTCTGTGAACCCACCAAAAGTGCCACTGACTAGCCAGGAACCTCAGAACAAACCTCTGAATAAGGTAAGTGATAATTACGTATTGAATTAATTGTACCATAACTTTCCTTCAGCCCTTAGGAGCCTGAGATTGAGAGTCTTTTAACATCATCTATCCTGTCTTTTTATGGTGTGATTTTTCACCACATCCCTTCTTTTCTTTAAAAGTTTTATCTAGGGGATGGATAAGAAATCTTGAGCTCTCTGATGGATTTTATTGTTCCACTTGTTTGCCCCATCTCTCTCTGCTGCCTTTTAATCCTTTTCTTTTTTTCTCCCCTTTTACAAAGCTAGAAAGGCTCCTTCACCTGTCATGTCAGGAGCACAGTGTTCTCACCTGCCTTTGCTGGTTGTCCCTGGCTTTCAGCTGGGAGCACACAGGGGCCAGGGCAGTGTGTCTCAGCAGCCCCAAAGGGACTGTCACACCACTGTGGGCACAGGGGTCTCTTGGGGAGGAGGCTGATAACAGCTCTGTCAGGGGTCATGTCCTAAACTGCCTTGCTTGATGCAACAGTGTCCTTCTTACTACAGAGACTTGAGCAATGCCCTGCTGCAGACGAGGCAGCAGGGAGTGATGGACATGCTCTTCTTCTGGGGACTGCTCATTTCAGTGCAACAACTCACTGCTCAGGCCTTCTTTTCTGTCACTGAATTTGTACCATGTATCTACTGCTTTAAGACCATTCATCATGTCCCAGTGTGCCACGTGCCATTTCTTCTGAACCTCAGAGGCACCGCACTGCTGTGTGCTGTCTGCTCCCCTGGTGTCATCTTCCTGAAGCAGCTCTTGTTTTTCCTTGTAGACCCCATGTACTGAAAGCCCACCTTCAAAGAGCAGTACATCATCTACAACATCGTTCACCTCATTCATAGATCCCAGACTTCTGCCAATCACCCCTCCCACCAGCCCAGTAGGACCTTCCTGTAGTTCTCGTGAGTATGCTTTGCCCTTCTCATAAAATGTCACTCCTGGGGTTTTTTTGTTGTGTTTTTTTTCTGGGACTGGGGAGGGCCCATTTCTTGCAAATAGAAAGTGTCAGTAACAGCTCCAGAAAATGAAACTCCACATCACTATGAATTTTCATTGCGCTGCTTCCAGAAGCAGCTTGCTCTACTCTGCTGTGTTACCACAGTGCTTACTCAGGAACACCTGAGGAATTTTCCAGATGTTTGTTGGTTTTTTTTGCTCTGGCTTTGAAGTGCTCCTGAGATGCTTTCTTACCCCTCTGGGGTTTCTTTCGTTCTGCCATAAACAGGTGAAATGTGAGATGTAGCCACATTTTTCATGTTTTTTGAATGTCTTTCATTGTAGCATCTAGTGCAAAACCTGAGCCCATCAGGAGAGAAAATGCAAGGAAGGGCTCTGTTGTCAACGTCAACCCAACAAACATCCGCCCACAGAGTGACAGTCCAGAAATTCGTAAATACAAGAAGAAATTCAACTCGGAGGTCCTTTGTGCTGCTTTGTGGGGTAAGCTTGGAAGTACTTGGGCATGTGTATGGAGGGCAGGCAGCAGCAGGAGAGGCTGGCAGTGTATGCCAGGCAGATTTCACAGTTGTATTGCACCTCTCCTGTCAGAAAGTCCTGGAGTGGATCACTGAGCAGGTACCTGCGTCACCTGGATGACACTGCCCTCCTGGTGGAAGATGGCAAACAGGTGACTTACACTTGCAAAGGATGTTGTGCATCAGAACAAGAAAATGTTTTGGTTGGGTACCAAACTGAAACTGCGCTTGTTGGAAGAGCTGAGAGTTGCAAATGTTTTAGTAACTTAAGCAGCTCATGATACTTACTCTTGTCTGAGCTGCATACAAGTATAACTGATCACTTACCCAGAGGAAATAATCCAAACCTGAAGCTTTTGCTGCCAGGTGTGTTAGGTATGCCAAGAATCTGAAGCAGGTCAGGCGTCGGTCATTCCAAAAGCTTGGCTTCCTTAGCTCCTGCAGTCAGTGCTGACTCAGACCCTCGCTGCTCACCCTTTTTATAGGATGAGCTTCACATGGTGTAAAACCAGGATGAGTGTAGTCAGACCTTTTCAACAACTGTAGACCTTGTCCCAGTCTCACACTATCTGTTTTACCCATCTTTCTACTTCAGAAGAACAGAGGTAGTCTATGGGACTCACCCAGCATTTACTTCTCTTCGCTTTTTGAGTCTGGAATGCAAAATGAATGAAGCAGATGAAACATTATCCAAAGGAAATGCAGATTTCCACTTTACAGCTTCACAGACTTTGTGTAATGTATGTTTTTAGGAGTCCAAGATTTTAAATTAAGAACAGAGCTGTGTGGCAAGGTCTGTAATTAAATGTGCATTGGGGCTGAAGAGCACCAGGTACTCTTCGGAGCATTGCCATTAGAGGAGGTTGCTTGTTACAGCAGAATACCTCATGTCATTTCTTTAGTACCTGCTGATTAGGAAACATAGCTGTCATGCCAGCTGAGCACAATTTTTGACATTCTCTGATGTCAGCAACCCACTGGAGCCTTTGCTTCCTTGGGAGCACTTGGATTTTAAGATGGATTGACTCCTTTAATTTAGCATTTGAAAGCATTCTTGCAAAACACAGGTAGTTTTCAAACAAAATTTCTGTTTCCTTATAAGAGCAGCCCTTCTTCCCACAAGTTTGGTTCTCTGGGATTTGAGTGCTGTATTTGGGGAAAGGGAATTTTTAAATTATTATTATTATTTTTTAATTGGTGGGGGCCCTTAGATCATTCAGTTGAATCTCTTGTGTTGCCAGTGGAGCGGAGCAGCACTAGGACTTTTGCAGTGCTCACAGGCACTTTCCAAGGTCACCTGAGATGTGACTTTGCAAAACCTTTTTCCTTTTTGTTTAAATCAATATTGACTTCAGTGGCACTACTCATCCTTCAAGTTATGTGGACATATAAGTGTTCTGCTGGGTAAAAACTGTAATGGTGAGATCCTTTTTTTTTTCTATTCATTTTTCTGGGAGGTCATCCAGAGAGCAACAGAGAAATTATCAGGTACCATTGAGTGAGACTAAATAAGAATCGGGTCACAGAACAATGAACACTCAGTGGCCTCTGAATTATGAGGTGATTTATGCAGTATTTTTTTCCATGTATGACCAGGAGTAAACTTACTGGTGGGAACAGAGAATGGATTGTGGCTGCTGGACAGAAGTGGGCAAGGAAGAGTTTATTCACTGATTACAAGGAGACGATTCCAGCAAATGGATGTTCTGGAAGGACTAAATGTGCTAATTACTATATCAGGTTAGTTCAGTGTCTAAAAGTATCTGACCTGCATTGGGGTTGGAAGCAATTAAAAAAGAAGAATTGGGTTACAAACTAGGTTGAGGAATTTCCTCTTACAGAAAATCACAGGACAGTTATTCTTGTTAATAGGAAAACTCTCTTTAATTTTTAACATTTATATTATAATTTCAGAGAGGCTTCGGGATATTTCATTATCTGGTTAATGTAGAAAATGGTTTGTGGGAATTATGAAATGTTTCCTATCCTTAAAATGAACTGGTTCTCAGGAGGCTATAGTTTGTCAGTCTCTGCTTTTTTCTGTAGCAAGTGAGCATCTGTCTAAGGGAAATTCTACTAAAATATCATTAAATAACCTCATTCTGTGTTCAACAAGATGTATGAGCAGTAATACGAGAGTGATCTACACTATGAAAGCATCAGGAGCATCAAACAGTGTCTTCCACTTTTGCTGACAAACAGCTTGGAGTGTGCCCTACCAGGCCCTGAGGCCTTTATTCCCCATGGATGAGAGCAGCCTCAAAGGATGCTTAGTACATATGCAGGTCAGAGAAGTAGGTCCAGCAAGGAATGGCAGCTCCTTGTCTCCCATCCAGACTCCCCGTGGCAGGTGATGATGGGAGCTGTTTGTCCCATATTGCCAGGTCCAGTTGCTTGTGTGTCAGTCTTTCCCTTTTAGACTAACCTGAGATCCCAGACTGTTGTTGCCTGTCTGTACTTATGAACTAAAGCAACAGAAAGACTGACTGAGATGAGAGATGACAAAGTGATTCTCACCTGCAAAGGCATTCAAAGGAAAACAGCTACTTGTAATGAAGATTGTCAGTTAATTAGAACAGAATGAGTTATTTATTCAATAGCCATTGTAAGCTATACCTGTGTTACTCCCTTCACATCAAAGAGTAAATGCCAGATCCTGTGATTATTTCTGATAATACATGTGTCTGCAGAGACCTGTTCTTTGGCCTGAGGAAAGAATTTTAGTCAGGTGTGAAAACTTTACATGACACTTGAGTCACAAGGTGAGTGCATATGTGCCAAATGCCATAGGATTTTTGCTCATGTTCCAGTTCCCCCTGCATGTCACCATCACACAGGGCTTTTCTTTCGTGTCCCTGGGCTCTTTTTTCACCTTGATGAGGCACAAAGACTCACTGTGCTCACAGTCACAAAACTCTGGCTTTTTGTAAGTGTGGGAGAGTTTTGAGTGAGTTAAAGCATTATATCTATATTTTTTTCTAAATCCTAGGGAAGAAGAATAAGTTGAGGGTATATTACTTATCATGGCTGAGAAACAAAATACTGCGCAATGATCCAGAGGTGGAGAAGCGGCAAGGCTGGGTGTCTGTGGGAGACCTGGAAGGCTGTGTACACTACAAAGTTGGTAAGGACTTTGTTTTCCCCTTGAGAGCTGCTTAATCATCCTTTTGCATCTTGTGACAACAGCATTTTATTTCAGCTCTGTTTTGTGGTTGTACTGGGCTGAATGTCTCTGAGTTCTTTCAAACCTCCTTGTTTTACGTGGTAGGTGCTTTGCTCCCTGTCATTCCAGGTAGCATCTCTTCTTGCAGTGATTACCAGATGATGTTATGGGTATTCCCTGTGGCAACTGGAAAAAGGGAGTGCCAGCCCTCGTCTGTTGCTAAGTCAGTGGTTTAGAAGTTCAGTAGTTAAGGTTTTAATTAGACTCATGTTTTCCTCCTTCATGCTGTTCAGCTTCCCTCTTGAGCCTGAGTAACTGCTAAGAAACTGGACTAGTAAAGTGCTAGTAAATATTTGTAGAATGTCCACAGGGAGATCAGACTGGATGTACTACAGCTCATCCCCGTCTCTAGATCATAAAAGACCTAAATGTACCTTTGTTTTAGCTTACACACTGGAAATGGTACTGCAGTAGTTGAAAAAACATTTTGCTCTTCCGTGGCTTTCAGGCAGTTGGTACTTGAAGATGAACGTCGGACAGTTTTAAGTCTCAGCTTGACAGGGTGCTGAGCCATCTCATATAAACTATAGTAGTACCTAGAAGGGTTGGACCAGATGATCCTTGAGGTCCCTTCCAACGTGGCATTCTGTGATTCTATGATTGTGATTGTTTCTGTCATTTAACTGGGTGAGGAGGTGTTATGTCTAGCACAAGTTTTGCTTTCGTGAAAATGGTATATGAATGGTGTATTTATTTCAAAGTCAAATAGAGAAATGATACAGAGGAGTGCAGGAGATGGCAAGATGTCTGGCTCTCATAAATACTTCTTTTTTTGCTTTTATATTGCATGACCTTAAAAGTGGCAAGGGTTAAATCCAAGACAGAATGTGAAACAGATGTGCATTGTTACTTTCTTTGTGATTACAGCGAAGCATCCACATATTCCACTTCAGTTGCTCATCTTTGGGTTTGGTGTGGGGTTTGGGGTTTTTTTAAATATAGTTCTAAAATTAGGCAAACATTTGGTAGGAGCTTCTGTGTTTACATATGACAAGCCACTCTTACTACTTTGACAAAACAGCTGCTGTTGTTTTTATTTTGGTGAATCTTCTTGTATCTTGACCTTTGGTTTTACAGCCATTTGTCCAGGTAGAAGAGGATGTGCTGCTCTGCATTTTGGTGGAGTTTGGGCTTTTTTCCTTTGACTGTGTGAGATTTTCCTGACGAGTGTCCATCCTTATCCCCTCTTCCTGCCTCTGCTGTATCTTTGGTCAGTCTGAGCTGCTCCTTTTGTAACAGCAAGGGCTGTTCAAGCCCTCCTCCCACAGAAAATAAACATGACTTTGGTAACATCTGTGTCTTTTAAAAAACCCTGCCAAGCAGACACTGAATGTAAAGTGAAGGGTGAATGCTTGGGATGCAATACCCTAATGTTCTGTTTCCAAAGCAAATGCTTGTCTCTGACAGAGTGAAAACACAATGTACAAAGCAGCCTTAATTTTCAATGCATGATTCTTCATTTATTCTCAGTGGGCCCAACAGGAGCTTAATCAGCTTAGAGAAATTGCTCATCTGTTAAATGCTTACTCACCTCAGAAACATGGGAGTCCTGTGCCCACACTAGCACTTGGGGATTTAACTCACACATGAACAGTGACATGAAAATTCATCATGCAGGGTGTAACAGACTTGCTGAGACAACAGCCACCATTCCTCCAAAAGCAGCTTATTCACAGCCAGCAATGTTGGTGTGTTGTTCACACTTAAAAAATCAAGTAGGTTAGCTTTGCTACTGGGCCAAGACCCTTTTTCAAACCAGTAAGTTTTTCTAAATATTTTTTTATTTTATAGCTATATGAAAGGCAATATAGAGATGTTGTTAACGGTCATCTGGCTTTACTGGAAATAAATGAACTCTGGGTTTTCAGTCAAGGTATTATCACTGATGATATTAAACATTGATGTCCAGAAACCATTAGTCTCCCTTGCTGGATAATGTCTACCTTTACAAGCAGTCCATGGAAATTATTTCATGTGATGAGATGGTCTTTGATTTAAGTGTCTGTCTGGTACCTAAGGAATTGTTCTTCTTGTATTACAGTAAAATATGAGAGAATCAAATTCCTTGTAATTGCTTTGAAAAACTCAGTGGAGGTTTACGCTTGGGCTCCAAAGCCTTATCACAAATTCATGGCTTTTAAGGTAAGTGAAACTTCACTTTGGTTCAGATGTATCAATGTCTCTCACTGTCTCTCATCTACTCTTTGCTTTTTGTTGCTTTGTCTAACATTTCTAGTTTAAGATAAAATGAGTATTCTTTTAAAGAAAATGTAGCTCCTTTGACATACGTTGGAGATGGTAGGCACGGAACTGTCACAGTTGTGATTCTCTTAGATGTAACTTGTTTCAGTCCTGTGCCAAAATGTACATTTGAGATCACAAAGTTGATGCTGAATTCCCTCAGAAGAGGAGGAAATTGAACATGAATGGTACTCAGCTTAATTTCTGCCTAGTATGTTTCTTGAATCTGGATTTGTTTCAAAACACAAGTGAATTATCCAGCTCTCATCACAGCTCAGTGGGTGATGGATACTCTGCTCCTTAAATGTAACTTACTATTTAACAAAAATAGCTGTCTAACTTTTGAGTTTTGATAATTCTTAAGATCATTAATATAAATCTGTAAACCAACAGCTTTATTGTGTTATATAGTGTATTTTTCTTTTTCCAGTCCTTTACCTCACTTCATCACAAACCACTGTCAGTTGACCTGACCGTGGAGAATGGACAAAGATTAAAAGTCATATATGGCTCACTGGTGGGATTTCATGCTATTGATGTGGACTCTGGATCTGTGTATGACCTGTACCTTCCAACACACGTAAGATACTCCAAAAATTTTGTAAATACCTTTCTTCTTTGGGCTGTATGTTGATAATGATAAGGTTAAGAGTTGTGCTCTGTTTCAGAAGACAGGGTAAGAGAATGATTATTGATGCCAGCTAATAGAAACCCACTTTTCACATACTTTCATAACACTGAAGTTCTGTTACAAGGCTTTTATCACATTTAGAATATAAATTTTAATGGTTTAATGTCAGAAAGCCTGTTGTATGGAAAGTACTAATTTTTAATTGATTTATCCTGGACTTTTTAAGCAATAAAAGACACAATAATATCTACGTGAATTTAGGTGAATTTTACTATTTGCCATGATGCTTTTCAATCTTGCTAATGATCTGATTAAATTATCACTGAATTGAGCTGAAATTGGGCCTGGATTACCAAGACTGTTGCAACATCCTTTAATCCACTGCAAGCATGTTGCTATTGCACCAATGAGTACCTGTAGCTAGAGAAGCCAGGTATGTGTGCACCCACCAATAATCCCTATCTCTTCACCATGGAGCAAAGTTGCATTTGTTTCATATGGTTTCAGATCAAAATGTGATTTGCCTTTCAGTCATGACTTTGCAAAACCCCAACTTCCAGAGTAAATAAATTTGCTGATCTTACTGTTCAGTTGCCTGTGAAATCAGTCCTTAAATTGAAAAGAATTTTTACATTTTGCTCAGGATTTTCTCATTAGATTGTCAAGCAGATGTTGATTTCAGGTTGATGTGTACATAGTGCATTGAGCATCTGTCCATTGAGGTGATGGTCATAGCACTAAATTGCTGCTTAAATGCATATAACAGCAAAGTAATTTCCTGGAGAAGTGAATGACTGGCATGGGGCTATCCAATGTGAAGTTGGTGCTGTGGTTTTAATCTTGTTTTGTTTGCTTATTTTTTAGCTGTTCTAGATAGTTCTGTTCAAAGCTGTTAGTCCCAAAAGCCAGGGAACCTTGGGGGTTTAGGTCCAGCAAACTAGTAGGTTCACATGGCTCTAGTCTGATGGGAGGTTCCTAGCAAGGAAACTTGTGTGCACACTTGAAAACCTCCCTGAAGTCAACAGAGCTGCACAGGGGCAGAGGGTTAGCTCATCCAGGTGCCACAGCCTCCTTGTATCCCAAGGCAATGTGTCCCAAAGTTATGCTCCGGAGGTGTGAAATCTCATCCCAGACCTGCATCTTGCAGCCTGTGCCTTCAGCCCTTGTGTTTTGTAATGTCTTTTTCTCCACCCTCAGCCCCACGTTTTCAAAGGAAACCCCACACCCCCCTGCAAGCACTTGAGCACTTTGGTGCCCTGACAAGTGACAGCCTGCACTTTCTGTCAGACCTGTGTTTCTGATGGACACCAAGTTTGAGGATGGCTGTTTATTCTCTTAATTAAAAAGTAACTTTCCTAGCAGTTCAGAACAAACTGTTGAATCACCTGATAAAAGCTTGTACTGTTTATTTCTGTGTTGGGTTTTTAAGGGACTTAATGTTTGTTTTCTTAGAGGGTTTATTTAATCTGACAATCAGTAGCTTTGTTAACTATACAACTATGAAAAATTCTCATTACTTTATAAATCTATGGGTTGGTGCCCCATACCATCCCTGGGAGCTGTTTGCTAAGCAAGGTGAATAATGACTTGTCAAAAAGGTCATTAACATAATTGCCTAAGATGATAAAGTCAAAGAAAAAAGTGAAATGTGGGTTAACAAGAACTGTTGCTCAGGCCGGAGGCCTGAACCTTCTTAGAGGCTTTAGTTTTTCAACAGGCCGCAAATAGAATTATGTACCTGCTGAGAGAGATTTCCCAGGCGACTGTCCTGAATATGTGGGGCACCTTTAAGACTGACTCCATCTGTATGTGCTCTTCAACCAAAAGTTAGCATGTACTAAAAATATGTTTTCCCTTTAGAGTCTTAGACCTGAAATAAATCCACTGCTACGGTGGCTCTATCTTTTTCGGTACTTTATTATTTTAAAGAGCATCTGCTAGAACTGGATAATCCTCTTGAGGAGCTTTGTGGTGGCATCAGACCAGACTTTAACAGGCTGACTTCAGATACTCTTGCTTTCTGGTAGCCTCTTTTCCTGGTTCCCCACCTCTTTCTTCATCTCTTACCTGCTCCGGTCGCTCATGCGAGTACCAAGGCAACGCATTAAAATTGCTCTGCGGCTCTGGATACCCGTTCTAGTGTTACGGATAGTTGTTGCGGAGGCACGGAGTCAAGTGGTTGGCCTGAGTGTATTCAGTTTGGCAAGTACAGCTTCAGTGCTTCTTTTACTGTTCATTGTGCCCTTATGGTGTGCATAAATGTCTGTGCTTGAAGAAAAAAAAAGATGTGTTGCTGGCTTGTGAAAATGATATAGAAACTCCAGTCATATGCTTCCTATAAAAATATTAATTGCAGTGGTTTAATTTAGTTTTTAACATCCTGTTTTGAGTAGTGCTTTAGCAAGGAAATGCTTTGGTTTTGTTTTTTAAGGCTGTCCTCTTTTTCTTTCAAAAATGCTTTCATAAAACCCCACCTTTTTGGTTGTATACTTAGACTGTTTCTTTCACTGGGGACGTGTCGGCTTCTGGGAGAGATTCTAGTGCATTGAACAGCTGTTAAAATAACTTGTAAGAGTGAAATGCACTGTTCCTGTGGCATGCAGACAGTGTGTGCTAAACAGCATTGAAATGGGGAACTGTTTTTAGTGAAGAATGTGGGAAGGGAAGGACAGAGAGTGGCTTGTATTTGAAAGGTCCGGGTAACTTTTCAACTTGCTGTAAATACTGTTAAATTTACAGATTTTAGCTTGTGATTGGGGATAGGGAAATATCATGGAAAGTGAAAGCACTGATTTCCTGGAACGTGGAAGCTTTTGTCCTTCCTCCATCTTCTGAACTAATTGTGAACTCAAATTTATTTCACCTTCTATTTATACGATGCCAGTGTTTTGTGAGTGAGTAAGTAAATATTATTGTGTCTCAGTGGCTGCATGGCTTCTTGAAACCAATAGTGGTAGATATAAAGTGAAATATTGCACGTTGATTTGTTTGCAAACCTGCTGTCATATTCAGAGGGGTAAGGAGGGGAGAAAGCCTGTTTCAGAGGCTAGCTAGGAAACTCTACAGCCTTTCTGAACGCAGGCATTTCTTTCACTTTCCATGAGCCATGAACTAGTTCTGTTTATTGCTCTGCCAAGCTAGATTGGATTGGTGTAGTCAATGAAATTGCAGTCCATTTTCTGATATAAATCTTAGTAAAATATGATTCTAGATCCAGGGGACTATTCGCCCACATGCCATTATCATCCTCCCGAATACCAGCGGAATGGAGCTTTTACTCACCTATGAAGATGAAGGCATCTATATTGATATATATGGGCATTTCACAAAGGAGACTGTTTTACAGTGGGGAGAAATGCCAGCATCTGTAGGTATGTATGAAAAATAGCACTTTATTAAATATAAGATCCTGCTGCATGAAGCCTGACTTCTTTATGAGGTGTGTATCCATAAGGAAGTGGTTGTATGGCACATAAGGCAACTTCTGAGCAAACCAGATATGTAAAGAATAAACAGATTTATGTGTGCACGTGTTAAGACAGCCAATGATTGCAACAGGTCTTCACCTTTGGATCAGAGAATTTGTATTCTTATCATGCTGTTTATTGCATTGTACATTGCCTATATATGCAGACTTCACTGAGGATGCAGCTTACCACCAGTTTTCAGAGAGAACTACATGAATTACAGAGGGAAAAAGGTGCTCTTGTTTTCTATTTGGATTGTTTGGAGCCCGTTGTGTTTTATGTAAAACTTCTCAACTGTAAAGATCAGTTACTGAGGAGGAGGAGGAGGAGGTCTGTAACAGCTGTCAAATAGCACCTTAATTGTACCACTGTAAATGTAGAGTGTTGCCAGCCCAGGGTATTTCTAATAGATTCTCAATCTCTCTGTGCTTGCAGCTGGCTTTGCAGGATGAGATTCTGATTGTATTGTAGCCAAGACAGCTGTTTGTTTCACCTTCCCCAGAGGGCTTCAAGTTAACAGTGTGGGGAAAACCAAGAACACAGGCAGATTTTTGTTTTTACTATTTGTTGCTTTTAATTTCTTTTCTGGCTCACTCCTGTTATTCTGCATCTTAAACCAAACATACTAACAAACAACAAAAGCCCAAGACACTTAGATTGTAGAAAAGCATATTATTACCTTGGCAGAAAATGGATGCCACAGTGAAAAAACTGAAGCATGTTCACCTTTCTCCTTTCACTTCTAGCTGGGTAGTTTTAGGAAGAGTCCGTTAAAATCAGCAGAATAACACCCTTGAGTAAATGCCAGGTCTGATATTTGTAGAAGGTTTTCAACAGTACTGAGGGCAAGGAGCCCACCTCCAGAACACAAATTGCTACAAGACAAATCACTTTTTGCACTGTTTTGATAAAATTCAGCAACAAAACTGCTTCGGTTTCAAAAAACAGGTATAAGGTTATAAGCTAACTGTACAGTGTGTCCTTCCCTTCACTGAATAGCCCTGTCTCCAATTTCCAGCCCATATTCAGAGCTACAGGGAATAATTAAAATATATCAAGTCAATTCTCCCATTTTTTTTCATAAGAATATCTAATGGTCTTTGATATGTTGAAATTTTACATGCCCTCTGAGTTAATGTTAGAGACAGAATAAGAAATAATCAAAAAACAGCTACTTAGCCAGGGTAGTAAGGGTTCTAATGAGAAGTATTCAACTGGAAGCTGCACTTGTATCTGAAGGAGACAGAAGCTTGCAAGCAGCACGTTATGGGATGTGCTTCCTTAGGCATTATGAAAAGTAGCAAGCTTACTTAACATGAACATTTTCTTCAAACTCTAACGTCTTGTCCACCTCTTGTTGTGCATATATATCATTTTCATAAATGTTTAAACTGGCCTTTGTTTTCCCACATGTACTACATTGTTTAGAACTCATTTTTCTGCCTTGGGAAGAAATAATTTTAAAATCAGATGCATTTATATAAGCATCCTGGCAGAGATTAACCCTAATCTCACCATTTAATACTTTTTAAACCATGGATGTTACTTGTAACTATTACAGGCTTTTCTGGTTGTGTTATTCCTAAAGAGTCACTGTTACTAGACAGGTACTGTGTTTCAAAGACAGACAGTGTATGAGGAACAAAGGGCTTTCTTGCATCCTGCTTTAGCCAAGGGGAATATTGCAAGAAGGGTCGGGTAGATCTATGACTCCTACTGGGAAATTGGCCGTTTCTGTCACTGGGCGTGATTGCTTGCAAAGCTTTTTCACTTGATCTAGACAGAGTTTGCAGGAATGTTCAGAAGTGGACCCAAGAGAGCTTAAGTCCTTTCTTCTAGGGTTGCTGAAAGTACTGAATCATCATCATCACAGATAGGAGAGATGGGTTTATAAAGCGTTCTTATAGACAGGAAATCACACTGCCTTAACTTCAGTAAAAATGGCCTTGCATGTACCCAGCTGGCAGTGAAGTGAATAAAGCTTCACCACTTTGGGCCAGCTGAATATGTGATCTTTTGTGCCAGTTAATTACTCTAATTTAAAACATCCTTTGGTATCCATCTGGCTAGGCATGCTATTCTCACTTCCTCAAGGTTGATTACATCCTAATAGAAGGAATGCCATTTGGACATTTGCCTTTCCACGTGCTCATGCAGCTATTTCTCCTGCTCTTCAGCACACTACTATGATGGTCATTTGCATGGGAAGCTATCAGCACAAAATTGCATTTCTGGGTTGGGCGATTAGTTCTACTGGAATAATTGTAAAGCAGTGAGCAAGGACTGGGAGCAGAGAAGCTTTGGAACAGAGATGCATAGAAACATACATGTTAGGAAAAAAATGAAAAAGGTTTAGTCATAAATTTAGTCCTAGTTTGCTTGGGGTGGTTAGGGAACTGCATGTGCTAGCCCTTTGTCCAGTGCAATCTAACCAAAACATACAGCAGAAAAACATCTGCCTTCCATGGCCAATTTTTTAATTTGTCCATTTGTGACTTTATTCAGCCTTAGGGTTTTTTCCCTTCTTGATTTTGACTCTCTAGCCTCTCCCATTTACTGAAAGTTCTCCACAGCTGTGACTGGAGGAAGAAAAATTGCCTCCACATAAATAACAGCAGTGAAAGTATTTAACAGAATTGCACAAGAGAAGTTATCAACTCCTTCCTCAGTTTTCCTACCCAAAATTGCTTAACTTTGGGGGCAGTAAGTTTTAAAGCATGGGCAACAGACAGAAATACATGCAAGTAGCTACTCAGTCCTTGATCAGCAGTGTCACTGGAGACCTCGAGGCTGCGTTGCAGTGGGAACGAGCTTTGCTACATCACAGGACACTGCTGGTATCTCTGAGTTATTTCCATTCTCAATCCTGAACACACGTTTCCCTTCCATTTCTCTAAAAATAAATAAATAAGCATGCTTTCCCCAAAGAGTGGGAACCAATAAAAGTCGTCATTTCATAGAGCAGCCTAGGTTTGACTGAAGGGCCAAAGAAGGGTTCTGTAGAAGTGTACTCGCTGCTGTTTTGCAGCCAACAGGATGGTTTCTTCCTCCTCCCACACGACTGGGATACTGGGAAAGAATTGTCATGCTCTAGTGGCAGGGAAGCCTTCAATGTGCACAAAGAATAACTGAAAGGGAAGCCTACTAAACAGATTTGGGGGAAATTCATAGACTTTGAGGCAACTGAAAATAACACTGTAGACAAACCACATACTTTTCCCAGGAGGTATAATTTTCACATACTTGTTCTGAAAATAATTATAAATTAACATAACACCAAATGAATCATGCCATAGTCTCAAATTCAAAAGTATTCAGGTTTCAGACTAAGCTGAAATCTGCAGGAAATACAAAACCAACTTCTGAATGGGAGGGTATAGAGAAGACAAGAGTCAAGGCTTTTCTTGGACATGCAGAGTGAAAGGATGAGAGGCAAAGTGGATGCAATTTGCACCAAGGGAAATTTCAGTTCAGTACTAGGAAGACATTTTTAACCTTGATAATAGTGATGCGTTGCAGAAGGGGCTCAGAGAGGTTGTGAAATATCCATTAAAACATGTCTGGACAAGGTCCTGAGTAACCTTGTCTGCTTTTGGCCCTGCTTTGGGGAGCAGGGGTTAAACAAGACACCCTTCAGAGGGTTGTTCCAACCTTGTGTGATTCTAAAATATACAACAGTAGCATATTAAAGATTTATATCTAGAGTCAAAAATAAGTCTGACAGGGGAAAGTGAAATTTAGTTACTGTTCCCAAGGCTTTTTGTGTAAACTTAAAATACCAATAATTGGGTTGGACTAGATGATCTTTCGAGGTCCCTTCCAACCCCTAGGATTTTGTGATTCTGTGAAATAATTCAGAATATAGTTATCAAAGAGAAATGCTTCAGATACATCTTGACATAAATGAGGCAAGAATCAGTTTTTCAGCTGTTAAACAGTGTAAAATCTTTTTTCTTTTTTTGTTTCTTTAGCTTATCTTCAATCTAATCAGGTCATGGGCTGGGGAGAGAAGGCGATTGAACTACGCTCTGTGGAAACAGGAAATCTGGAAGGAGTATTTATGCACAAGAAAGCACAGAAACTAAAATTTTTATGTGAAAGAAATGACAAGGTACAAAAATTAACAGTGTGGTGATTTGGCAAAAATGAGTAAGAGTTGACTATGATAGTTTCAATTTTTGAAATTTTTGTCTCTAGATTTTTTTTCTACCTTGGTATAACTTCCCCATTCAAAGCAGAAGTAGTCACTGACCCCACAAAGCAAATGCTATGGATATTCCACACTTCCACACCAGCCTGCTTTAGCCACACTTTCAGCTTCTACTCCACCCAGCCTTAACTGCTATCAGAGGTGGTAACACACAGACATTGCCAGCTGGCCAGACTCCAGCACAACTGGTGTAGTGGGGAGGGCTGCTGAGCCAGCCCTGACAATGCCCAACTACAGGATGGCCTCTCCTGAGCTACTGAAATTACATGCAATTCAAAGCAGCCATCGTGGAAAAAAACCCAACAACCCAATGCTCTAATATTTGAGATTTTGTAGGCACTAGAGCACAGATAATCAAGTATGATTTCTCAGATACAGCAGTGCTTGATAGATGTTCTGTGAAACCAGCTTAGTCCCACTGACACACTTAGAAAACCGGGGCACTGAAACTGTTTAGATTAGTTATTTTAAAATGGTCTTTTCTGTCTTTCCAAATAGGAAAAGAAATACTAAAAAAAAAAAAGTCCCTGTTATACCACAAGGATGGTTTAACTTCAGAAAGTTTCTCATGGGATTAAAATTGAATTCTGAGATACATAGATACATACATGTCCTTGTATTTGGGACTGTGGCATTCTCAGATTTCCTGTATTGGTAAATATATTCTCATAACTGTAAACTGACAGTAACATGTTGTTTGTTTGTTCTTCCTTTCAAGGTGTTCTTTGCATCTGTACAGTCAGGAGGCAGCAGTCAAATATACTTCATGACTCTTGGTCAAAATGTTCTATTCAACTGGTAAATCACATAAAAATGAAGGATGCTGTGAAACTCCATGTAGGTAGCAGTGTAAAATGCTTGGAGGTAATATACACAAATTTGCACTTTTTACCTACAAAAATATTGTCATTATTAACTTATCAAAATTCATATTCTTTCCGTTTGGAAAGAATGCTATTTTCCTGTCAAAGTATTGTAAACCTGTTTAGTTTTGTCTTTTAAAATATGTTGCAAACCAAGATTGTACTCACAGTGTTAGAACAACTTTAATGAAGAACGTAGCCAATATTAGAAGCTCCTGTCCTCTGAAAACTGCACAGTTTCATTTTCACAGATGATGTAATGTTGTTCTTGAAGTCTTTCTTTTTTGGACAGCAGCATCTGTAGGTAGATATAAAAACACAAACAAGTTGGGTGGGCAAATTGGAATCTACTTTATTTGGAACTGGGTTTGGCTGGTTTTGCATTTTAAGCAAGCTGTTACTGTTTCACTGAGACTCACTTGTCCAGATCTTATAGTCAGAGGAAGAGCAATGGGCATTCATGATGGGGCCTAACATGGATGGGGATGCTTGAGGGATTGTCTCCTGTGCTGGGCAGACAGGTGCATTCCACTGCAGAGTTGTAAAAGCAACTACTTTTTTCTAGACATGTGCCCCAGCTGGCAGATTTTACAAAATGCAGGGGACAGATTTCATGTTTCTCTCAGGGCTGGATGCCTGAGCCTGAAGACACAGTTACTGTAGAATGTATTTGTAAAAATAGTTTAAATAGTAGTTTGTCAAAATCATATATGCAAAAAGCATTACAGACCTAAACCTGTAACTTTCATTCAAACACAGGACCCACACTCATACATGAGTTGATTTAAAGGCACTACCCATGTATAGAAGGGCACAGGATCAGGCACCTTCCTCCCATCTTGCTCTTTCAGCATCAAGTTTTCATGTATTTGTAAATATCTTTCCACAATGGATGTCAAGATTAACAAATGTATTCTTACTATAGTTATGAAAATATCCAAAGAGTTAATCTATTATAAATAGAAAATATATATAATTGCAGGTGCTTTCTATGCTAATTACATCTAAATAATGCCACATCCACTAGTGTTACTGGTGCCAGTGTTTCTGCATAAACTCTGTTCTCAGGGGCTTGTAACTTGGCCATAAAACTATACAGATATAATATATATACACTATATATAATAATATACTATGATTAAATTGTAGGGTTTAATGCAATCCTCATTTAGCTGACTTTTGGATGTGCTTTGAAAATGTAAAGCATCAAATATAATACAAAAAAAGCTCATTCCAGAGATGATACAGTATGGAGGACACTGTAGGCAAAAGTGAAATAATTAGCTACAGTGTTTGAAAATAGATATTTTTTACTTGAAATATGTGATACTGAAAGGTGCAGGAAAAGTGTTTTGGAATATCTGGTCGTCTACCTCAAGGATGATGATTCAAAGTTGACTAAGAAGGGGAGAAATAAAGTTGTTAAAACTGGTAACTGTTCTGTACAGTGTGTCAGGTGATATTAGTGTCAGCAGTCATGCTGTGACTGGCAGGTGCTCAGATTGCAACCATCAGCTCCAGAACTGGTATCCTCATATATGTCAGCAGAAAATCAAACTAGTGGCTAACCACCCTTTTTCCCCCACTTTCCTGTGCTGGCATCTCAGCTGCTGCAGGCAGACCAGATATGCCTACACTGTTGCTGTCTAGGTTCTTTGGCTATGGGGAGGACTGCACTTTCCAAAGTTATTAACCTAGCACTTTTCATGAGCACTAGCTTATCTCAAAATGTATAGTGTTTTTTATGAAGTATTTTCCTTTTAAATGTCTGAACTTAGAGGAAAAAAAGAGAAAAATAATCCTAAGGCCATACTAGAAAAATATGTGCAGTTAAGTACTCAAAGTGGTTCTTATTGTACACAAGTAAACAGCTTGTGTGCAGACTTCAAATCTGACTGGTATATTGTGCTGAAAACAGGAGGTGTCTGTCTCTTTGTAGCTTATGTTCCTACCTGTTGCCAATACTAGGACTGGAGCAAATAAGCAAGTATGACTTGGCTCCCTGATTCTGAGCACTGAGTTTGGTTTGTTCAACTTTCACAAAAACAAAACAAAAAACCGTAAGCAAACCCAAACCTGGAACACGAACAGAGATGAATGTTACAATTATAGGCAAAAAATGTTTTGCAGACAATCAGAAATACAAATTATTTGCTTTTGACTTAAAAAGCCTAAGAGACTGTGAAGAACAGCTTTCATTTTGTACCCTGTAGGTGTGCAAAACTGCTCGTGCTATAAGCAATCAGTGAGCCAGGCTGCCCTATAATATATTTTGAAAGTGCTTATCTCAGCAGCCTCTGGATTACATGGGGTGCATGTGAATTTTTCCCCTCTCCCATTTTGGTGTCAAGAGGTAGGAGGCAGATTTTTCCTGATGCTAGGCACTAGTTAAAGAAAATTTAGCAGAGAAGAGCAGGAATTTAGAGCAACCTATATCAACAGATTAAAGAAACAAGTGTGATGAAACTTGTTTAATACTACTGTAACAGCAAAGTGTGACAGTAAGTCACTGTAAAGATGTTTAGCTCCATACCAAGAGGGGTGGAAAAAAACTTAAGTTCAAGAGAGGGAATGTGCCCTATTACATTGGTATTTCCATTTTTAATCGTTTCCTTCTATTAGCACTCTTTTTTCCCAGCTATGATTCAAGGCAGTGAATTGGATTTTCACTTGTCACTTTGTAAAAAATATTGGAATTACTGGGGTTATACCCATGGGTAAATATAGAATGAATGAGGCCCTTAGAGGTAAACACTTTTAAAGGATTAAGAGGTGGTATAGCAAATAGCAACTGGATGAAACAAGGAGAAGACTCTGGCATTTTCTCTTTTTCAAGAGAAAGTCAGAAGATGGTTGAAGATGGAAAGAGCCTAGAGGTGTTGAGAAGAGTAAAAGAAGAGAGTGAAAGTGACTGAAGAGGAGGAAAAAGCTGAAGAAAATAAATAGGAAGAGCCAAAGGGAGGGAGTGGATGTCTGCAAGTGTATTGCTGTAGGAGGAATAAAAAAGGTTTAAGAGATATTAAGGAAAAGAAAGTAACCAAAGAAATTGAAAGGTATGTGAAGTAACAGGGTGGTCTGAACACTGAATGAGAGAGCATTCTTGAGTAACTGTTCAGCTCAAAGCAAAAGTGCAAAGGCTGGAAGGAAAAAAAATTCCAGAGACCCAAGTTTATCCTGATAGAAACTTAACTATGCAAAAGGTGCATCAGATTTGTAGTCTCATTTTGTGAGGTGTTTCTCTAGCTGTACCCTTTCACTAATTTTAAGACCAAGGAGTGAACTGCTTAACAATGTGTTTTTCTAGTGATGTCACTTTGGTGTGAACAAATGCTATGGGGACAGAAGGGCAGAAGGTTAAGGATCCATGTCAATAATCCCGTGGTACATACAGTATCCTGATGTTACATTTGCCAAACAAGACTGCACTAATACTGCAGCAAGACAGTGTTCTATGTGCCTGCTTTCATTTTAGGAATTTTCTATTCTGCAGCCTGAACCTTGACACATG
Source organism: Hemiprocne comata (assembly GCA_020745705.1). NCBI lineage: Eukaryota > Metazoa > Chordata > Aves > Apodiformes > Apodidae > Hemiprocne > Hemiprocne comata. The sequence continues at coordinate 8,598,950 of CM036597.1, read as the reverse complement.
ACTTCAAAACCTGGGAACAACGCAAGCTATGTACTGTACATTGTACTGTTCCCTAATGTTGAAATTGTACAGCTGAAATGGTAATAAAAAATACTCTGAAAAATCAAAACTAGTATTGTGATTGTAAAATTCTGTTATAGTGGGGTAAGCCATTGTAAAAATCATAGAAAGCTTTGTTATCTTTTTCAAATCCAGTCAGAATCCCTAAGGAAACAGGTACATCCGCCTATAGAAACAAAATGAGTACATCTCCTTGCAGCGGATAAAGATGTTGAGGTGACAGTGTGAGATTTCAGCCTAGACAGAGTGCTGGTGAGGGTGACAGCACTGTGCTGTGTGTGCTGCTAATGAGCTTCACAAGTGAGTTTCCATGCTTCCATCTTTCTCTTCACACTAACACCCAGTGGCATGAGGGCAGTGGAACCAGAGCACAGTGACAGCTTGCAGTCAGGAACACTACAAGAGCTGGCTCTTACCTCTGCCTGTGTCCCAGCCTGAAGGCCAGATTAGCCCAATTCACTTCTCAGATATGCACATGCAGTCTTTACTGCCACGTATAAAATCAGTTGCTATACATAACATGAGGTGTGATAGCACATTTTAGGTGTACCACTTAAGAGTAAGAATTAGGAAATTTGCCATTTATGACAGTGTGGGAATTGGAAAGGGTGAGACTGTGAGGCAGTATTTCTCTTAATGTTTTAAAATTAAGATTATTTTTCATCAATGTTTTATCTCTTTTAAGCTAGCAGAGCATGTTGTTTCCAGCATTTGATGTATGAAGCGGGATCCATATCTTAAGTTTAATGGTATCATGGCTGGTTGATTGGTAGATGGTTAAGTTTTGCCAGTCATTATTTTTCAAAGTTATTTCTAAGCTTCAGTAATACAGTACACTTGGATCATTCCACACCAGTTACTTCAGATGAGTTTCACTCCCCAGGGCAAAAGGAAAAATATCAGGCTTGAGTTCCAGTACAATTCTGTCCATTACACAGGAGATTTTCTCTCCTTTTGCCTTGCTTTTACCCCCTTTAAAATCAGGAATAACTGTAGTCAGTAGAGAAGAGCAAGAATTCTGGCCTCCTGCTTCACTAGTGATTCAGTTCTGCACGGGTGACTCATACTAAAAAAATAGTGCAGTGATTCATAGATGCATTATTAGTGGATTGGGAGATGTCACTAGTGTTGTGGAAAAAACTTATAAATAAAAACTATTGTTTTCTACAACTAGCATGAAAAATCTTGTACCCAGCCCCATATATGTGAAAAGAACTGCAGGTGAGGATCCAAGGGTTTACACTTTTGAGGTGATCCTTTGTTTTCTGACTATAGATGTATGTTACCTTGCTAAAGGTTATTAACATGTACTGTGAGAAATGCTGATCTGTTTTGCCCCTTGCTTCTAATATTCTCAGATTTTTCAAAGCAGGCTACAGTTTGCATCTTCTATATCAACAATTACCAGTTCATTTCTTGCGCCCCCCCAACTCGACTTTAGCCAAGATGTTTCCAGGAAAAATGCTAGGGACAGTATTTGTCCTGTCCATGTTTGTTTTTAGAAAACGAGAGAAACAAACTTCCCCCTTCACAAGAAAAAAAAAACCAAAACAAAAAACACATTAGCAAAATGGCAGGCTTTTCTGTAAAAAAAAACAAACACAACAAACCAAAAAAGCAAATGAAGAAACCTGGTCTTTGTACCTTTTATCATTCCTATGAAAGAGAAGTTAATTTGAGCTCATTTGCCCTCCCCATTAAGACCTCTCAAGTTTTGGCCAAGCTAAAGATGTAAAAATTAATGTTCACAATATAACCTCTTACAAAAGCCTATCTGTCTCCCAGACTCCTGGCAGGCAGGCTGCTCCAGCCTGAATGGCCAAGTCATAAAAAGTTTTCCTGCAGTTTCAGTTTTCCTGCCTTCTGGGCCCAGGTGACACAGCCCAGCCAAAAAAATAGCACCACAGGTGGCATGAGAGAGGAAATTGCAGTTGAAATCTGAACAAGTGACACCTGATAGCAGTCTGCAGGCAAAGTAAAACTGGACAAAATGCCCAGAGGTGAGAGTGAATTAAGGCAATTCCAAATCTAGCCTATGATTACTAGGTTTGGGGGTCAATCTGCCTTGTCTAGTCAAGTACTAAAACGTTATATATCAGATAAAAATACAAATATGCTAAGCTCGATCCCTATGGCAGGTGCTCTAAGGAATATCAGAGGAAGCATTACATGTGCTAGTAACTAAAATCTTCTCCCCCACCCCTTGCTCATTGGCACTGACTGACATGCAGGTAGGCAGCACACCCATTGAATCCCTGGTGTGCCAGCAGTCAAGAGCAGTCATCTCATCTTACCCTTAAATATAGGAATATTCCGTGGTAAATGTTGACTAACTAAAACAGCAAACGTAGCTCAACTATGGCACTCATTTGTGTGACTACTAAGTAAAATTCAACTTCTTTGAAAACTTCTTTTCTGCTGCACCGTTCTGTGACAGCAATAATGAGATGGCCACTAGATTTTTATCTAACATAAGAAAGCAACCATTTATTTAGAATCTGCAAGGTAGCCAAAAGAAAGCCAAGAAGGACAGGCATGAATTAGCAGGCACTAATAAGGAACATCTGTAATTCCTCTCCCTGGCAGGAACTGCCCCACCTTAAGAACCCTTCAAACTTACTGTGACTTGACAGTAGAATTGCCCTGATAAAATCTGACTAGCCACTTTGCATCTAAAAGCATAGGTATAACAATTTGTATCTTACCACCACAAAACAAACTTTGCAAACAAAACAATGCCAGTCCAAAGTGAAAACATTTGTGGTTTTGTCTCATGATAGGAAAAACTAAAATATTTTCTTTAATTTGCAACGATTTGCCAAACAGTAGAGCAAGGCAATAAGATTCAGCTACACACAATGGAGTATTTACATAATACATCAAACTGTAAATAGCTTTGTATTACCTATTGCTACTGGAGCTCCAATGAAATTGCTTTTAATTTTAGTTTTGTTTTATATTTAAAAGTAGTTTGTTTCATGGTACCAAATTGCTCTGGAATGAAATTGTTTCTCCAAAGACTATAATAAAAGCTAGCTTACAAGTTCAGTGCTAGGTTTAGACAGCTGTATTTAAGTGAAATGAAACATGAGCAAACCTGCAACCTATATAAATGTTTTCTATAGATTCTAAAACCACAGCAATCACAGACTGGTTTGGGTTGTAAGGGACCTTAAAGATCATCTCGTTTCAACCCCCCTGACATGGGCAGAGATACCTTCCACTAGACCAGGTTGCTCCAAGCCCCATCCAACCTGCCCTTGAACGCTTCCAGGGATGAGGCAGCCACAGCTTCTCTGGGCAACCTGTGCCAGTGTCTCACCACCCTCACAATGAAGAATAATAAAGGATGATGAAAGCAATAAAAATCAAGGTTCCACATTAAAAAAGTGTAAGAAATCTTCGTGATGATAGCCCACTGCTTTCTTAACTGCTCTTCAAAGTGTGTAGAGCTGATTAAAGGGCAAGAGGATGTCTGCTGGGTAATCACCTGGAATGTTACTTTACCATTACTTGATCACTTCCTGTTATTTTCTAGGTATGTTTAACAAAAGCACCAAGAAAATAATAGTGAAACGTATTAGAAAGGCTTTTCCATTTTTGTCCTCAAAACACTCTGTGGCAAACAACTGTGCTTTACAGTAAATTCATGATCTTGCACAATAGCTATTTTTTTTTTCTAGATCATCACCTTTTATTCTTCTGTGCCTTTTCTTTCTCCAACATATATTAAATGTACTGTTTAACAGAATGTAATAATGTCCTCCTATTCAGTGCAGCCTGTTCCTCACAGGCACTGCTATAGAGGCTAATTTTATTTTCCTTAAGGTTTGTTGCACACAGAAGCTGAGACACTTGGCTGCTAATTATGTCTGAGAATTTGAGACTGTTGATTCACCAGAGGTCAACACTGGTACATTTCAAGACGCTTAGTTGTAGGTCTGTGACAAATTATAGTCTTCAGTGAGCTTCTTACATGCCGCAGTGGAACGGATGCAACATAACACAGTGAGCTCTTGGGTTTTGTGATCCTGATAGAGCCCCTCTGCTGATGGCTCATCACCCTTCATTACTGATTCGTCAGGTGTTTCTGAACCTTCAGTTTCTAATGCAATCACATCCGTCCCATCATCAGGTATGGTAGGGAAATCACCCCTAGAGGAACTGACAGACGCAAACTGTCATCAAAACATGTTGTTGTCATGCCACCAGCAAGAGATCAACCGTGTTCCACTTTTGAAATGGGTATATTAGCTAGACCTCTGCTGGTGAGAAAGGTAACAGGAGCATATTCCTAAGAGAGGGAACTACCTTGTATCTGAAATGGCAATGCATACGAGTTTACCCAAAATCATAAACTATTAACAGTCCATTAGCACTCCACAAAAGCTACAGCTTCAGAGTTTTCATGACTGAAACCACAGTGACATAAACTAATAAAAAATCCTGACAATAGATGTACATGTAACAACTACCTCTGCTATAAATCAAATACCTTTTTTCTGCAAGTCATATCATGAGCACAGACAGAAGTGGAGAGAAGGTAGGAACATCTCACAGATTTCCTCACTATACCTATAGATTAAGTTAATAGCTGGAAAAGAAGTCTCCAGCACAGTTCTCCAGGTAAGGTTTGTATGTGATGTGAAAACACATTCTGTGCAACCTCAGGAAAAAGGTATTTGAGTTGTGTTCATTTTTTAAACTTGTAAATGCCTTTTTATCAGTCCGCACAGCAGATCATGTGTTTACTGGGGGGGGGGAAACAAAAAAAACCCCCACTACACAGAAGTTTTACTCAACACCCTGGCTTCAACAGAAACATCAAGAGTGACAGATTTGTTTAAAATTTTCTAAGGACTGTACTGTTACATAAAAAAATCCATAAACTCATACCATTCCTAGGGCAGTCCAAAGGCCTAGGTTTTATATCCCCTTGACTAGTTTTTCAGTCTGTTTTAAATGGTTAAGCAACAAGTTTTCCAATTTCCCTAAAGCAAACGCTCCAGAATAGGAGAGGCAGTAGACTAAGAATACAACTGTTCTCAAAATGTGAGCTTAGAGAACTGCTTCTGGCCCTTAGCATGAAGCAGCACTGCCTAAGCTGCAGCCCGAGTTTGGTCTTCTGGATTTCCAGAGCCTATCTGGACCAGTGACACTAGAAATACTAGAAACTGCTTCTCTTCTTCCTCTTCCTGCCCCTTTATCTTTACCCCTCTGTCCTCACTCTGTCCTGCTGCTTTACAGCCTAATGTTTCCTGTGATAGAAAAGTATTAAATACAAAGTTTTAATCCCCAGAAGTTTAATACCATAAGTGATCCTGGTGTCATAAAGAAGGAGGATCTTGATAATGGCAGAGGAACGAGAATAATAAAGTAAGGTCTAGGGAGCACTAGTAAGAATTTCTCCTAACAGATGGCAACTAAACCTCTGCTGTTGGAAACAACAGAGGAGAAAGACCCAGGGGGCTTTTTCAACGCCAGGATGATTGCGATTACCAACACGTGCAACTATGAAAAAGCTAAATAGAATTTTAGGAGCTAGCACGAGACACCTCCGTAACTAGGAACACGTTCATCTTGAAGGAGAAGCCGTCTCATTATGTTTAATTAAAACGGAATGAGCAACAGGTGTAGCAAAGAGGGTCGGTAGGGGAGAAGACGCCCGCGCGTAGCGGGAGGCTAGCAGGCCCGGCCGGGCGCACCGACACCGAGCCGGAGGCCCTGCTGCAGGGAGAAGACGCGGAGGCACCACCAGTTCGCCCGTTCCGCAGCCTCCGGCTCGGTCTCTTAACACCCGAGCGGCGCCAGCCCAGCGGCGTAACCGCCCCCGGGGCGGGGGTTACCCAAAGCCTCTCCGCCGCCACCCGGCTACTACTGCCGGCGGCTCCGCGGCTGATCCCCGCACCCCGGCCTCCGCTTGCTTCCTCCTTCCTTCCTTCCTCCGCCGCCGCCCGCCGCCTCCAAGCCCCTACTCCCCGCCGCCTTCCTGTCACCATCCCCCCCGCTCGGCCGGCTCCTCCCCTCCCGCCCGCGACCGTTGGGAGCTTTGAATGAGATGCAGCGCGCGCGCGCAACCGGCTCCGCCCTCACGCGCGCCATGGTGGCGGCGGGACTCAGCCCTTGACAGCAGGAGGCCGCGGCCGCCGTCTCTCGCTGCCCTCCCCGGCACCGGGCCGGGCCCCGGCTCTCGCCCTCGGCGGGGGGAGGGGCCGGGCGGTAGCTGTCATGCAGGACCCTACCCCGGCGAGCGGCGGGGCCTCCTGGCTCCAGAAGATCTTCGAGGAAGTACGGGGCTCCTCCCAGCTGAGCGTGTCCCCCGCGGAGCCGCCCCCCGTCACGGTGGTGGCGGTGGAGCGCTACCTGGCCGAGGCGCCGCCGCCCGCCGCCGCTTCACCCCCCCCGCAATACTGGTACGACGTGACACTGGCGGACGGCGCGTGCCAGGAGCGCTGCTACCTCGCGCCGCGCCTCAACGGCCTGGTGCAGCGCGCGCACCTGCGCGCCGGCTCGCGCCTGCGCCTCACGCGCTGCTCGTACCTGTACGATGAGAAACGCCTCAACTACGGGTTCCTCTGCCTGGAGGAGCTGGAGCGGGTGGGGGGCCCCGGAACCCCCGCCAGCCCGCCCCGCCACCGCCCGCCGCCCCTCCGCGGGGAGAAGAAGCACTACCTTCCGTTGTGGAACAACGAGGACCCCTACGGAGACGTGTGGGTGGCGGACAGGCCCCAGGCGAAGGTGGATGTCGACGGTAAGCGAAGAGGAGGGGGCTTTAGAGGAGGGGGATGTGGGTGGAAACCAGCCCAGAGGCAGCCGGCTGCCCTAGGAAGACCTGTGCTGCTGCAGCCTGCCAAGGCTGCCCGCAAAGATGAGAGGGTGCAGCTGGCGCGGCTGGTACAGCTGGGCCGAGCTCTGTGATCAGGTGTGACCCTCCGGTTGCCTTAGGCACTAGTGGGAATGTGCCATAGGGATCGCAGCTCACGTGTTCATGTCACTTTCAGAGGCCTCGTTAAACCGTACAAAACATTGACTGACAACACGTAGCTGTCTCCATTTGCACCCAGTCTTCTGAGGCATCAGAAACATCTGTTCAGTGGCAGTCTCATGGCTGGTCTGTGGGACTGAGCACACACACCTAGAAGCTGCCACCCAAAATGTGGTCAGGGCTGAGGGGCTCAGGCCTGATCATGGAGCCTGGTGAAGAGGCAGGTATGAGCAGGACTTCTGCACAAGTGTGATGCCCTTGTGGGCTAACACCTATGTCTTTTGTAGTAGCTCTTCTGCTTATCTGACAGCAATTCTCTGTCTTCTTAAATGTTTTAAGCACTCTCAATTGAAAAAAAAAACAAACGGATGAAAACTATGCTGTGTGCAGATAGCTCAGAACAGGATTTCATGGTGAATAGTATCAGCAAATCAGTCTTTTTAAATGTTAGAAACATTAGGAAAATACATGTGATGACCTAGTCTGTGCTCTTTACTGCTGAAAACTTAAATGTTCCATCACAAACACTCTTTTTTGATCCCTTTTTTTTTTCTTTCACCTTAGTCTCCAAGCTGACTTCTCTTGCTCAGCTGGAAATGACCTGGAGAAGCAGAGTTCACTTTCATCCAATTCTTGTGAGAGTCATGCACAAATCTAGACTAAGGTACTACGGGAAACCAGAGAAAAAGCTGGATATGCCTTATCAGGTAAAGAGGAATAAATACATAGGTTAACACTTGAGCAAATAGCTGTAGGGCATTTGGAAGCCATTATTCCCATATAGTAAGCACATAAAGTTAAGATTTATGTTGTAGCTACTTTATATTAAAAATGCTACCTTTACAAAAATTATGAGCCCTTTAATGAAAATGGTGAATTTAGTGATTGTATGTACAAACATCAGTGGATGTGTTTCAGTTATTACAGTTCAGTTGAGCTTTTTATTAAAAAAAAATTTTTTTTGAGTTTTTAGTAGCTAAACACTTACCAGCTGCTAGTTTGCTCTCCCCTGCCCCCTCCAGAGGAGTGGGCAGATAGAATTGGAAGAGCAAATGTGAAGAAAAAACATTGGTTGAGACAGTTTAATAAGGTGAAGGGGGTGGGGGGAGAAGGCAAACAAGTGATGATGTAGAGGTAGTTCCTCACCACCTCTCACCAGCAGAACAATGCCCAGCCAGGCTCTGAACAAGGGGTACCTTGGGAAGATCAGCAGCCTGTTTTATATCAGCATGATGCTGCATGGCTTGGAATATTGCCAAGGTCACCTCAGGTTATCTATCTCAGCTGTGTCCCCTCCCAGTCTCTTGCCCATCCCTAGCTTGCTGGGGTCACAGAGTGAGAAACAGAGAAACACCTTGACACTGTGCAAGCACTGTTCAGCAACAGCTAAAACACTGGTGTGTTACCACCACTATTGTAGTCACAGATCTAAAACGCAGCACCACACAGGCTGGTGCAAAGAAAATCCACTGCATCCCAGCCAGGCCCTGTACAGGAGGGCAACACTTTCCAAAGAGCTCCAGTAACTCATCTGAGTTCTTCCATGGGGGGGGCGGTTGGACTAGATGATCTTTCGAGGTCCCTTCCAACCCCTAGGATTCTATGATTCTATGAAAGAGAGTTATGAGACGTCTTAATGAAGGGCTGTGGTCTTCTCTTATTCCAAGTCCCCATTCTCTTTGCACATGAAGATAAATCTGGGTCTTTTCATTGGAGGTGCTTCTCAACAGACAGTCCAGGCGATGCTCCCAACTTTCAGTGCAGTCTGTCAGTCACATTTCCTGCTATTGGGTGTAGAATCAACACCTAGAGCTGATGTAGCTCAAGAAGTTAGGAGACAGATTTTACGTGCCTTTTACTCCATGCATTCCTTCTTTAGGCAGTGTGTGTTGAATTATTGTTACTAGATAAAAACCAATGGGATAGCAAAAGATGAGATCGTACAAGGGTTTACTTTCAAGAATGTATGGTTCATGACTAGTCAGGAACATTAGAATGAACAAGTGTTGATTTGTATCATCTCTGTACTGAACTTGGAATAAGGAAAAGAGGATTTTAGAAGCAGCAAGGAGGAAAAAAGACAAGGTGTTAGATATGGTCGGGAATGGTGATCTATTAAAGAGAGTGGGAGGTAGTATGAACAAAAACAGGTGACTGAAGCTGAAGCTGACAGTTGAATGGATAAAACGATGCAGTTTGATAGAGCTGAGATTTTTCAGTGGATTGCTACCTTTTAAGACTGTTATAAGTCAGTTTAAAAATCTTTTTCTGCTCAGTGATGTGCTTAGTTATGGATGCAAAGTTCATCCAGTTTAAAAAAAAAAAACTAGTAGAAATCTTTGTCATGAGAAAAACTTCAATGAGAAGATACTGGTTTGCAATGCAGATTTTTTTTTCTGCTTTTTTGTTTTGCTTGAAAATCAGACTTGTATCATGTTTTGATCAAGAATGTTTAGCAAATCATCCTGTAACATCTTAATCTTCCAAAATGTGTTTTTCCTTCATGAATATTTTGAAATGTTTTTCTAAATACAGCATTCTGTCTGTTAAAGAAGAATCTTTTCAGTCTTGTGCACGGTATTTCCCCAACCTCCTCCAAAAACCCTAGAGTGAAACGGGCACCACCCTACCATTACTGAGCACTGGAAAGACAAGAGTTTGGGCTGGGGTAGTTGTGGAAGAATTATTTTGCGGGAATTAGAGATTTCTTCAACTCTAGTATTCAGTACAAGTGTTGGAACATACTCTGTATCCATTTGTAATCATCAGATAAATTGTTCATGAGTCAAGTAGCTGATGCATTATCTGAAATAAATACAAAGCAGAATGATGATAAATAAAAGATGAATGTATTTTGTCTCTTTTCTTTAGGCTTACTTTGAAGTTGCTGATGGTTCAGGCATGATGTCAATGGTTTTGTGGAATTCATTATGCTCTGAATGGTATAACAGTGTGAAGGTTGGCACAGTACTTCTTCTTGAGCAATATGCTATCAAAACCAGTTACCCATTTAAAACAGAGCCAACCCCAGGGGATTCACAGATGAAGAGATTTGCTACAATTGGTTAAGTATTGCAGAAACCTGTTTTGATTCACTTAAATGTCACTGCAAAAAAGTAGCTCTTCATAGAAATAAAACAATCTTCAATTGCTGAGACTAATTGATAAAGTGTATATATCCTTAAATATTAGCTCTGAAAGGTTTTTTAGTTCTTACTGCTCCCTGTTGATATTTGGGTCATGTCTGCAAAGTTTATTGCCACAATAAGTTAAAACTTTAAAAATAAAACAAATACAAATCTTACCCTAGATTCAAGTGTTGGGGTCATAAAGACAGGCCTCTGGTACTGAATTTTAATCTGATGTTACCCCTGGATTGATAACAGTTACTGTCTGTGTGCTGCTCACACCTTCTCCCAGGTCACTGAAGCACGTTGTCACCTGATCTGAGTTTAGATTTTAGTGTATGTGGTCAAGGCCCAGAGTATCTGCAAAGCTCCACTGAATAAAAAGTTGCATTGCTGACTGCTGTCAGTGCTGAAACAGCAGCACTGTGGGAGTGCATCTATGAATGATACTCCTTGGCTGTGGGAAAGTATTTTCTTACTTGCAGTTGTTTAGTGTGACAGGTCTTTACAGGAGCAATGCACAGAAACACAAATGCTGCAATATAACAGCCTTTTCAAACTGGATTTGGTCAACATTATTTTTTTTTTTTGTCTCTCCCACCCCATTGGACAGGAGTTCTTTCCCCTGTTGTGCTATTATACTCAGAACAAAACAACAGCCAATATTAAAAAAAATTCACATAACTTCCTTGAAGCAAGTGAAATACATGTGTAAGCAAAGGATGATGTATGTATATTGTATTAATGATTAGTTTCCTAATGTGGTTGCTACAATGCACAAAAATAAAAAGCATTTTCACTGCTAGAAGCACTGTATTCCCTGCCTAGTGTATCTTTGCCTTAAAACCAGATCTTAAGGTCTGAAGCATTTGTGATGAGTTGGCAGGAAAGAGAAATGTTTAGCCAGGAATGGAAGTTTGTGAGGGAAGCAGATGATGATTACAAGCCAGCCCTGGAAACCATTATGATTGCCACAGAACCTTTCTGCAGAAAAAGACAATAAAATTTGCCATCTGAGGTGATGTTCTCTGTGGGCAAAACCACTTCATTTTAATGGCTCAATTCACACTATGCTACTGATTTCTGCAGGCATTGTTGGGGTAGAGATGTTAATGAAGAGATCAAAATGGAAAATGAGGCCAATGAGCTGTAAATGGTAATAGATGTGTAATGGAAGAATTAGAAGCCAGTTTATAGTAAAATGCCATGGTGTGTTTTTGGACCGTGGTTAAACTGTAGACATTACTAATCTTTGATTCATATCAATATATGCTCAGTATCTTATTTCTCTTCTCAGCACAAAGCTCAGAATTTTGTCTTAGTCTGAACTTGCAAAGCACATAATACCATGCACTGATGGACCTCGTGCCCATATATCCTGTAAGAAGAGAGTCAAAAGAGAATGGACTGTCCAGAAGAATTTCTAGGGCAGTTATAAAATCAATTTTATGCAACTGCTGGTGCACGTGGTTTTTTTTTCGTTTAGATGAAGTGAAATATAATGCTTCATTAATTACTCCATTAATAGAAATACCTCTGTAGATGACCAATATGAAGTAATATTTCAGGGTTTTTTTTAAGCATGCACAAGAGTGCTTGAAAAGCTCTTCAGTTAGCTGGTTAAAGCAATCAATTACACTGAATTGCTAGATAGTACAAAGACTTTCTTTACTGAAGGAGTAGTCAGGCACTGGAACAGGCTGCCCAGGAAGGTGGTGGAGTCACTGTCCCTGGAGGTTTTAAAAAAACCTGTAGATGTGGCACTTCAGGACATGCTCTAGTGGGCATGGTGGGTGTTGTGGTGGTGTGTTTGGTTTGGCTTTTTTCTCCTGGGTGGATGGTTGGAAATGGTGATCTTGGAGGTCTTTTCCAACCCTAACGATTCTGTGATAACGTAAAAAGTACTTTGTATCTAATCACTATTGTAGTATTAGTTTCTGTTGCTGGTTTTTAAAATACCTGGCTGGATTGGACTAATTTGCTCATGTAGCTAAATGGAAAGTTTGACATTACTCAGGTTATAAAACTGCATTGTTGAATGCTGTTCCTGAGTTCCTTACTTTATTTTGATGAAAGTATAAAGTCAGAGGAATCGATTAATAATTTCACAAGCAGTGAGGCAAAGTTGAAATACTTCATTTAAGAAACTTTGTCCTGGGGGGTTTTGTGGGTTTTTAAGGGGATTGTTTGTGTTTGGTTTTGTTTGTTTGTTTGCTTAATTTGTATTCATGCCTTAAATGTTACTGACTTCTTTTTTCTTGTCAGAAATCAGCCTTAATGTTCGAGACCCTCCTACTAAAATAAGTATTATTCCAGAAGAAATTGTTAAGCCAGAGTGGGGATTACCTGAAGTTAAATATAGGTTTATTACAAGGTAAAATAGTATTTTGTAAATTTCACTACATTACACTGAATGTTAAGTGGAAATATTTTTGGAAAAGCTTCTGAGAGAGCTTTATGTTTATTATCAAATACCCATATTTTTGTTCTGTTTTGTTTTTAGGTCAGAACTGGATGGCTTGCCAAACAATCATTCCTGTGATGTTATCGGTCTTGTGACGTTTGTAGGAAGGGCCGAACGAGCAAGAAAGAGAGGTTTTTCTATAAATATGACTTTCAGCATTTTATCAAGCAGTTTTTAACTTTCTGAATAAATGCTTACACGTTTCTCTTAATGTTTTTTTAATATAGAATATGGTGAAGACTTCTGGCTCTATCGTTGGGCACATGCCATTGATGGGACCTCAGACCAACCATTCATCCTGGAATTATTTGCAACTTCTCAGCCAGATGTATTTGAGCATATTCACCCAAGTATTCATCTCTTTATAACACTTACTAATTATTATTTATAGTGTTTTTTCTAGTTGGTTGCTGGTTTCAAATTCTGAGTATTAAGTGCCACTGAATAAAAAATTGCCATGGTTTATCTCCCCAAATAGAAAATAGCTGATCAGAAATTTTTTAAAAATTGAAAAATGAAAATTTTAGTATTTGAAACCTTCATCATATTGCAGTCTCCAAACTTAGTCTAAACAAATAGATGGGCAGCTGGGCCTGGGGCTCATCTGATCTCATTAATTTCAAACAGAAGCACCTGGGGCAACTCTCTTGCATCAGAGGCAAATTAAGAAGGCAGCTGGTCAGTCAAATCTATTAGTTCTTTTGTCCTATAAATGAGTAATTTTTTACAGACAGGAATAATTTAAGATTGAAGAAAGGGAGATGTGAAACTGAACAAGCTTCATTTCCCTGAATAAATGTTTTTTTTGACAAACAGCAGTCATCACCCAGCTGTGTTAGTTACTGCATGTGAACTAAGAATTATAAATTTGAAACTGAGGAATCCTTAATTAGGGATTTTAAAAGAGCTTTAAGTATTTCTTCTTGTCTTCTATCTCTTCTCCTCCAAGCACTCATCCTTCCATTAACACTGGTTGGTGTCATGTGCATTTTTTTTATATCATGTGATGCAGGACCAGTTGCACAACCCTGTTAAGATTATAGCTGCCTTCATCTTGAGTGGTCTGGGGAAATGGCAAAGAATGACATTCCAGTGTTTAACTGAGATATTAACAAAAGAGTGAGTTTGTACTCTATTTAGAAGTTTTGCAGTGGCATGTCATGATTTTTTGGCTTTCCATGATGTTGTGCTTTTTTTCCTTAAGAAGCACAGCCATCTACTATCCATATTATTACAGCTTATTTCATTTATATCATGCCTGGTGAAGTATCTGATGTTTTAGTCCTAATATGTATGCTGAAATTTCCTTGCACAGTTACTAAATTGAAAATTTATTTACATCTCCATAAGGTAATTTATAACAAAGGCTCAGTACATGCTGAAGCACTTGTAGGATCAAGAACTATAATATCTTGTTTAGAGCACTTAATAAAATTACTTCCTTGCATGTCACTCTTGACATTCTAAAATCAATGAAAAAATCAGGAAAAAACCTGCAGGTTTTTTTATTTCTCCAGTGACATATTTGGTGTGTACACAGATGAGAGTGGTACGGGACCTCTCTGAGAATCCTTCCAGTGCAGTTTACCTTACAACTTCAAATGAAAGTCAAATATTCATTACAGGTAACTTAAATTAGTGTTAGTTTTACGTTGTTCTCATCTTAATTCTTTGTAAAGGGTGTTTTTGTTTTACAACAAAATAATCAGTGCATAGCATTAGTTTCCCTGTCAGAAATGACTTTGAGTTACTAATGAATTCAACTGCAAAAAAAATAAAGGCAAATTGCAGTCTTGTGAGGCTTTAATGGGTGTTATCTTATGAAAAGTACCTAAGTATTATTAGGCTAAGTCATATGTTTACTAGTTCTTTCAGATTGTTTTACTGCTTTGATACTGTAGCAATGCAGAGTACCACTTCCTGAAAATGACTTGCAAGATTTTTTGGCTTACAGATTTCCTTATTACAAAAAAAATAAAAAGCGTATCATTGCCCTAAATTTATCTTAGTTAATCTTTTCCACCAACTACTTGGAGAACTATTGTTTCATCTTTCCCAAAGTGCTGGGCTGCACCAAAGGAGCATTGCTCCTGGCAGTCCTGTTTGAATACTCCTGTCTGCAGTTAGGGTGCTCCTGATGGCCTGTGGCACTGCTCGCTGGATGCCACCCGGCAGCATGTGACAGGCAGGCCCAGGCACAGCTGTTGACAGGACATTTGCCCCTCAATCAGGGGGCAGATCATCCCAGGGTCACAGGCAGGTGATGTACTAGCCTAATTGCAAGGGAGTGTAAGATGCAATAGGTTTATCCTTCCTCTGTTTATCCATGTAATTTCTTTAGTGTTTCTAAACTATCAGTCACTCAGTGTGATTCTTCCTGCTGACAAGTAGGAATAGGGAAAAGTATGTGCTAAAAGGTACTTCATTCTATACACATGGTCTTTCCTGACAAGCTGGGTATAGGGTGTTTTGTGCTTAGTTGGAGTAGCAAAGCAAGCTAGTCTTTTTGTTAATAGGTTTCTAATGACTTACTCCTAAATCAAGGGTTTGAGAGATTGGTTTTCCTTTGCTTTTCTTCAGTATATGTTGTGCCTAGTTTTCTAATAAAATACTTAAGCATTCCCCCACCCTAGCTTTAGTTAATTTATATCTGTTTGGGTCCAAAAGGAGAACTACTGCTGGAGGTTGCAAACGATTGAACAAGAACGATTTCAGTTCATAGGTTAGGCATAGTTCTGGTCAGATTACAATTCATTTAATAAAACTAGTATTTAGTCCATATCTTGGTTTTAAACCAGCCAACAATGAATACATTCCTTGCTAATTACCAGTCAGTAGCAATCTTTGCTGAACCTGATGAAGATGATTTATCTGCTCGTTCCTGCTAATAAAACAATTCCTGGTCATTCTGTTGTTTTGTGTGCTCCAGTGAGAAGGTTTTCTAGTAGCAGTTTTCTGGTTATTTTATTTGTTTGTGTTACTTAACATTTGTCTAACTTGCAGTGTCACCTGCAAGTGTTAGTCAAGGAATTGGACAGGGATTTACTTGAGAGAGTCCAACGGAGGGCTACGAGGATGATTAAGGGACTGGAACACCTGCCTTATGAGGAAAGGCTGAGAGACCTGGGGCTTTTCAGTCTAGAGAGGAGAAGCCTGAGGGGGGATCTAATTAATGTCTATAAGCACATGAGGGCTGGGCGTCAACAAGGCAGGAACAACCTCTTTTCACTTGTGCCCAATGATAGGGTGAGGGGCAATGGATTCAAACTCGAGCAAAGGAAGTTCCACCTCAACATGAGGAAGAACTTATTTACTGTGAGGGTGACAGAGCACTGGAACAGGCTCTCCAGAGAGGTTGTGGAGTCTCCTTCTCTGGAGACTTTCGAGAACTGGATGCTTTTCTGAGAGACCTGCCCTAGTTTTTGGTCCTGCTCTGGCAGGGGGTTTGGACTTGATCTTCAGAGTTCCCTTCCAACCCCTAACATTCTGTGATTCTGTGAATTCAAGATACTCATTTAATAAAACACTGTTGGCTAGTGGAATGATGTATTTTGCATTCTCTAGTCCAGTTTTTCTTAATTCTTTTTTTCCTACATAGTGTTCAGGATAGTTTCAAGACAGGAACGGGTGACAGTAACCTGCTTTGGTTTTGATGCCTAATTATTTTTGTTTTAAAAGGGTGGCACAAGGGCCAGCCATACACCAAGGATACCAAAGTGAAGAACTTTATTCGATGGACTAAAACACAAAGCGAAGCTCATCAAATGAAGAGAACTGTCATTGGTGGCTATTATCCTTTTCCACGACCTCCAAATGACTTTCTGAAATACTGTAAAAACAATAAAGGTATCATACCATCAAATGTCTTTAAGATTGGTAACCTTCTTTCAGTTCAGTCTTACTCCAGGCATTTAAAGCATCACTTAAAAAGCAACACAGTTACTATTAGTGATTACACAAATTTTGTAGTGTCATTGAAGTACAACTCCCTTTCACGGATAAATGTATCATAGGCTAAATCCTCATCTTACTTCTAGAAAGTTATCAGGGCACCATTAGCTGCAGGAGAACCGTAGCACCTTAAATTAGCTACAGATCTGCCCAGAAGTTTTACTTCTGAATATTTTGGTAAATCAGAATTAAGACAGTTATACTGGAGAATACAGTGGATTAGAAATTTCTCCTGAAACAGAAATCGTGTTAACTGATAATGCATACTAAAAGATGTTGATGACCCCAAAAGGTTTATTGTTTAAATTTTTTTCTATGTGACGTGAAAACCAAAAAGTTTTAAAAATCTTTAAAAACAGAATATTTGTAAGGAATTACCTTTTCTTTTGAGTCTTGTATTCAGACATTTTTATATTGTATTTCTTTAAAGCTTGTTGATTGGAAATTTCTTTTTTGCAGTTGAATCAGTTTTGAAAGCCATAGGTGAAACGGGGAAAGAGATTGAAGGCTTGCACTACAGAGAGCACAAGCGCGTTGCTGTTCAGGGGATAATTAGTGCCATAAGATACATCAGCTGTAGCAATGCAGCTGAAGAAGCCTCAGGAGTGGAACTTGTTCAGGTACAGTGTTTGAGAATTCATGCTATAGCACTTAAGCAACTGTGATCATCATTAGAATGGGGAATTTTGCATTTGAGTTCAGAACTTAGTTACGTTGTCTCTTGGTTAATTTCATTTGCTATTTTGAGAGGAAAATTTTTTAAGTCATAATTTAGAACTCTTAAAAAGCAATGGTTTGGTGCTTTTCTGGAAATGTTGTGACAGTCCTCCCTAAAATGACCTAAGAAGTTACTAGTTTGACTGCTTGGATATCCTAATGTAAAGTAGAATGTGGGAGAGACAAGTACTGCAACATGCTCACTGTCACTTGCTTGACAGATTTCATCTTATTATAAGATAATTTCTGCTAGATAAAATGTGACTTTCAAACGGTACGGTAAATGGTTTTGTTCCTTTAAAAGTTGCTTTAAAACTTGCAGGTTTTTGAGTTGGAAGCAATAGCTTTAAGTGCTTTGAAGCTCTTAAACAATTAACTGTTGTTGCAGAAAGATACTTCTCAGTCTCTTGAGAGTTCTGCTACGTCCAAAGAACACTGTGTTGACAAGGGAAAGAACACCAACCTTCAAAATAAAGAAGTCAAGGCTTTACTGGGGCCACATGGCACTCCTGGGGAACAACATCAGCACCAAGCTCTGCAGTCAAAAAAGAGTTCAGTGAAGAGAAAGATACCATGCAGATTAAATACAGATGCAGAACAGTAAGCTCTCTTCATAAATATGTACTGGATCTTTTAAAAAGTGTTCACAGAAATTAGTTCAAAGCTCAGGCCGAAGAAAATATGTAAGAAAGCTTTAAAAGCATATATAGTTTAATCTTTGAAAGGTAGTTAGGTACTTTTCCTAGCATCAGGTGATGGCAGTTTCACTGTTCAAGCTGATGAAGGATTGACTAAAGCAGGTGTCTGGTTTGCAATGCTCTCTTCTGATAATTCATGCTGCTTTGTTGTTAATGTCACAGATTTAAAATACAAGTAGTTAATACTTGAACCATATATAGTTGAGTGACATAGCCATGGAACAAGCAACAGTTACAGAGGTGTGAGAAAATAAGATTTCTTCACTGAAAATACAGAATCAGGATCTGGTATACCTGTTTCTTACTTTCAAACAAGCCTTATTTTTTTTCCCTTCTGGTTAATGAAATGTGCTGCATGCAGCTGTAACTTGCTGTCAGAAAGCCAAGTAGCTGGTGGTCATGTGCTAACCTAAAGGCTCAAAATAACTTGTGGTACTCTGCCTCTGCTCATGGTGTGATTTCATGGGATTGTATTGCAGCCAGACATAGACAAAGGATATCAGTCTCATATAAGGAAATGGTATAAGACAAAATAAATTCTGTGGTACAGCTGTGGTAGGTTCAGGAGTAAAATATCTGCCTGTATAGGATTGCCATTTGTTGCAATGTTTGTGCAAAATCTAATGTACCCATACTTAGTATTAAAAGCTTAATGTGTACATTGACAGATTGAATGTTGCAAAACTGTAGCCAGTCACTTTTTTTTTTCGTGGATTTCTCATGCTGTAAAGGGTAGATTTTTCTTCTTGACTTTTCACATGCAAAAGTCAATGTGGAAAGAGGGTGGGTGTTCAGAGTATTTGGAGGGAAAATTAGATTAAATATAATTAGGATTGAATGAAAATTTAAGAGTAAGAAAACCCAAGTGAATTCACATTCTGTCTTGGCAGTGTTACAGCAAACTTGTCAGTGGATTTCCATTCCTTAGGGAAAATTCCAGCATTTGAGTGTCTTGAGTTTTTTCTGCCTGGAAGAAAAAACTCGCATGTACTTCGCTTGTGTATTTCCATTTAGCTAAATATTGTAAAATAATGGTGAATTTCCTACTTTAAGGGGAAGTGCATCTGTTACTCCTGTATCATCTTACCCCTATTTCACACGGTCTGCAAGAAGAAAATTGGGGTGAGTCATGTGAATTTAATTATGTTAAATAATTGCAGTGATGAAACAAAGACATTTGAAGTGAAACATTTACAGGTCAATAACTTGTATGAAAGTGAAATGAAAGAACAGATCAGGGTAGAGTTTAGTATTTTCTATTCATTTCCTCCTCAGTTCCCCACACTGATTCTAGTTCAAAAATACTGGATTGTTTTATTCTGAAACATAATTTTGAGTGTGTTATTAAACCTATTTTTATATTGTTACCAGTGCTGCTTAGGGCATATAGAGTAACAAGGGACCATCATGGTAAGCAGACAAATCATGTAGTCTTTGTTTCAGAGAGATTACAGTTTAAGCTAGAAAGTCAAAGGTAGGAGGGAGAGATGCTTGATTAGCAATCAGAGTGAACAATGTAACAGCATTGATAGATTTGCTAGTGATGGTTGAGCTATATATACATCATCCTTGGTACTACAGAGGTGTATAGGTGTCTCTGAGAAGCCACTTGGCTCCTTCCAGGACCTAACACTCAGTCTTTATTGAACTCAGTTTGGATCCAGAGAGGGATTTTTTTTTTTTTAAATCCAGGTAGGAACTTCAAATCCAGAGCCCTGACAAGTCAGGAATCAAATGAAATAACTACACATGGGAAATTATTGAGAAAACTAAATGAGTGGTGTTGTTTGTTATCTGGGGTAAAAAGCTACTTTCAGTCCTGTATTTTGTTTAGGGGCCATAAACTCTTGTAATTTGTTCAAAACACGGCTCGGGTAACTTGAGTGTTTGAACTCTTTGGTGTGAGTAACTGCAGATGTTTGGGTTTTTTGGCAGTGAAGATTTCAGCTTGTGTCAAGAGTACTTACTCCCCTCAGTTGCCTTCTTACTTTACTTTTGGCACCTCTTCCCTTCCCCCTAAAACAACGAATCATGGTGCTAGGGATATAGCAACGCTAGTGATGATGGAGCTGATCGTAAATTTTTGGCCATTCTGCCAGTATTACTGCCCTACATGCCTGGCTATTTTCTTGAAAAAACATTTCTGGAAGCTAAGTTGCAGAAGCTTTTTCTGTGGGATAAACAAGGCTGTTTTGAACCCTCATGTCAGATGTTACCTCTGGTCCTCTTGGTAGATACTGCATTTTCTAGGGGAAATGGTTGCCTGGCTCCGCAGGCTGTTGATTTAAAGTGTGACACTTGGCTTTAAGTTCTGCAGGTGGTGCAAGAGTTTGCAGGGACTCGTGGCACAAATCCATAGGAAAATCAGGAAGGTTTTTGGTGTGTGAGGAATCCTATTTTCTTTCACTTGCTGAGAAATGTTCCATTTTTTCTTGGGGGTGGAGGGTGGAAAGAATGTTTTCTCCCCGTTTCTTAAAAGCTAAGCAAAAAGTTAAGGCATGTTTACTTTGTTCTCTGCTTTTCTCAATCTACTACTCTCCTCGCTACCTGTGTGTCTACTCTATGCCATTAGTGCTAAAACCTCAGCTAAAGGAGGAGAAAGTCTGTGCTGGATTATGGAAAGCTGTTTCACTCTATATAATTAAAAGGTAACTTGTGTATTTCTGTAATTAATTATGAAGTTGTGCTGAACTCTCCAAACTGCAGAAATAAAAATAGAAAACTACCCTGACATACCTTAAAATTGCATTGCTTTTCTGTTGCTTGGAAGTAGCAGAATGTCAGCTCTCACTGTAATATTTTAATATGCTGATGAAATAAAAACAGTAGAGATATATTTTGAAGTGTATGTTCTAGCTTAGATTCTTTTGTGTCAAGTATTTTGTGCAGTTTTTCCATATATAGTTACATTTTAAATGTTTTTTTTAAACAATAAAAGCTTATTTTGAGGCTCTTTATTGACGGCCTCAGTCCCTACATTTCTGAGGTAGCTTATTTATCTGATTATTAAGGGTTTCAGAAAGAAGAAAGTAAGAGGAAACTGGCTAATTTAATATTGTAGATATCAGTATCCTTGCTAGTAGAGACATTCAACATAAATGTACTTTTAAGCATTTAACATACCACAAAGCAGTTGAATTGATAGTTTACTGTGAAAAGATCAGTAACTTCAGGAAGGCTTAGTTTTATGTGGCAGTGAAAAAGCCACAGTAATTTTCTTTGTATTTAATCCTTGTAAGTTTAGCACTGCAGTTACCATGGAGTTGCTGGTGCACTACATACTCACACCCTCCACTGCTTGAAATTAACTTGTTTGTATGCTTCTGTCCTTGCAGTTTCACTTCTAAATGTTTATGTAACTTAGACCCTTTCCTCCTTTTTCCTTCCCCTCTGATGAGAGCTTAGGGATGGATATTCTATATGAGGAAATTGAACTTGAGGTTTGCATGACTGAAAGTTTCCCAGAATGTAATGTTTCCTTTCGCCCTCTTTTTCACAGAAATCAGAATTTCTCAGGGAAAAATTGGTAGATACCAAGAATCAATTTGTGTAGACTTGTCAAATTATTGTAGAAGGTTGTTCGATTTCTCCATTACTCGCCATGGTAGATACGTATACCATAAGGTGTCAGGACAGTTGAGTTAAGTTGATTTCAAACCAGTCTATAAAAGAAGGCATTTATCAGTTACATCAGTGAGTGTGGTGTTTTGTTTTGTTGGTTTGGGGCACTTTCATTCCTTGGATCATTTGGGCATAGCTCCAAGTTGTGACTATTTTGTTTCTTAATTTTATTTATTCGATTTAGTCTCAGTGCTTAGGAAGTAGCTGTGAAGCACAAGACATGCTTATTTTCCCAATATTTTTAGAAGTATTTATCTGCCATCTATTTTGATTCATGTTATTTTTGTTGACAATACTTTAAGTTAAATGATTGAGAAGGTGAAACAAAAGGGCAGTGCATCTAGAAATACTGAATAGCAGCTTTTTTGCAAGGGAGCGCTTGTGAAAAGGGGAGCTGGCAGAATGCAGGCTGGCAATAGCAAGTTGGCATGGCACAAGTTCTCATAAAACTGGCATGGGCAATATAGGAATGTGTCAGTTTTGGTGTCCAACATCCGCAGCATGGTGCAGTAGAGGGATTTGGGATCTGTCAGGTGGCCTGCAGGCATAGCAGCTGGCAGAGGAGCTCATAAACTGTGTGTGCAGCCAAGTCCATTTCCCTTATGAACCTACCTCCAGTTCCCCTGGGCACTCATCCTGCACAGAGCAGTCCTGTAGGAGTAACATGTTGGGCAGGCAGGAAAAATCATCCCAGCTACAGGCCTGTGAAAGAAGTGGAGGAAAATTGTGGCAAGTTATTTTCATATTTTTCAGAGGCTCTACTAACTCTAAATTAGAGCCTGTTCACCTCCAAAACTAGAACATTTCCAAAGAAAAAGAAACTATTTCCATAATATCAACTGGACAGCAGTATGATGTGGTTCAATCCTCTGCTTTAACAAAGAGGGAAGTTCCATGTATCTGACTTAACACCCTGATTTCTGAACAAGCCTTTCCTAACATTGTGCTAAATTTTCGTGGCTCTTGTTGAGAAGTCTGAGTCTTGAAAGTGAGAATTAGTTTTGTGGGCATTAATTTTTAGTTGGACTACTCTTGTTAGTACTTCTGAAAATGTCTTCTAATGGCTTAAAACTGTATTAATATAGCTTGTATGTAAATGTTTAATTTCTTGTTATGCATACACTGTAATTACTTTCCATGATGGTTCTTGTGAAAGCAATTAATTCTTTGTACGATATTATTTTCATGGAAACATTATTTTATCTAGAAATAATACTATAGGAAGTATGATGTAATTACTGAATTATCATTTTAGAAAGAGATTTTCCTTCAACCTTTAATCAGAAAACATAAAAATACCTCTGCATAAACTTTGATCTGACATCTTTCATGTATCATACTGAGGTTGCCCTGGACCTCAAAATTTGTAAAATACTTTGGACTACAGAGCCACAGAGAGACATATACAAATTTTTATTTATCAAGATAACTCTGCTGAGAAGCTTGGGTGGGTGGTGGGAAGCAGGTAGGGTCATGTTGTTTTAAAGTTTTCTATGTGGTAGCTTTTTATGTTTACAAAATTAGGTGGCTGAAATCTCAGCAGTTTGTGCTGCTTAAGTGAGGATTCTTTTGTGCCTAGAGTTGGAGATCACAAGATCACTCCAATACTTAGCCAACACTGTGATGATAGTGCATTCCATAAAATGTATTCTGATATTCAAAAGCCATAATGACTTTTATCTTTTCACTAGATTTTAGATATTTTCCATTTGTTGTGAAACACCAACGTGAAATTTTCAAAATATATCCTAGTATGAAATGGAAAAAAAAATGAAAAAAAACCCTGTAAATCCTTATGACTGAAATACAGAATGGCCCACAAAACAGCATGTTCATCTTTGAATCCTTTTTCACTGTCTTTATAATGTCCCTCTGTATGTGCAGTTACAATATTTTATTAGTAACTACTTTGGGGACTTTTAATAGTACCTTAACAAAGTCTCGCCCATGTCTCAGTTGTTTGTGATGCAAAATAATCAATATAGGCTTTTTCTTAAGTTTATTCAGATATCATGGTGGGTGGAATGGAGCAAAGAAGAAAGAATAAGTGGGCCTAAGAGCTTATTTTACCATGTTGCAGCTGCACAGTACCTGTTACACTTTTCTCCTGAATAATATCCTAAGTAATTCATTAGAGATTGTTAGAGAATAGTTGCTTATTGTTTTTATGGTTAAAAATGGAAGTATACAAAAAATATAATTTGCTTCATTTAACTGATTGTTACAACAGGGTAGTATTTCCAAAGGAAAATATTTTTAATGTTTCTATTATTTTGGATTCTGGAGTGAGGATGCGGCTCCATTCATGCGTTGGTTTTGAGTGCTGAAGGGTGCTGATGTGGAAGTGCAGCAGCATGCTGTGCAACCCTGGTGTGGAATCGAGTCACAAACCTGTTGGCCATCTGAGATACTCAGCTTTTAGTGTCACACGTGCTATTTCCAGTAGGTGCCCAGTAGAGGGCAACAAACACTGGGTTTTGAGTGTAAAGCAAAGAAATTCAGCGTTTCTTGTCCTAAACTCTTCAAAACTGATTTACTGAGTGTAGTAGGTTTCATGTCAAGCTGCTGTATTACAAGTGTCATTATATGAAACTAGGTACTAGTGCTCACTCCTCCAAGCTTGTATCATTTATCATTAGACATTTGTCAAGGTTTGAACTTTTGCTGCATAGTGTTTGAGGTTAAATAGGTTTTAAATATATATACACCATAACTTTCTTTTTATAGTTTGGATAAACTTCGACATGAAGATTTTGTGCAAGATAAAAATGAACAGGCTGTATCAGACAGTTCACAGCACTGCACAGGTATGTTGCAAATAGTTTTTACCTAAACCTTAGGAGGTTTAGGCCTACTTCTTTCTTCAGGTCCAAAACAGGCAACAAAGATGTCCTTATAACCCTTGTTTGTCAAGACAGCTCTTCTGTACATCTGACTGCATCGACCTCTAGGGAGCTACTGCAGCAGCATGTTGTTAATGTCCTTCTGCTCAGTCATGTCCCTGACATGTTCTAAAGGATGGCTGGAAGGGCAGTGTTGGGCCATTTCCCAGTATGAGGAAGAAACTCTCAGGGTTGCTTTAAACAAGTGTGAAGTTAGCTTTGCACTTAGCATCAGACCTCACATTTTCTGTTGGCAGTTTTCTTGCTGTAGTGATGTGCGTGTGGTAAAGTTGTGCCTCTCTGGGAAGGCAGCCCCAAAGCTATGTGAGTACCTAATTAAAAAGACAGATACAAGATGTGAGAAGGAAATGGATGAAACATACAAGCTAGTAATAAGAATGATGTTTGGTTTAGGGATTTTTCTGAGTTAATATTATCAATTTTTTTTTGTCCTCTGCAATTGAAAAATTCACTTGTGTTCCATGCAGTTAGTGTCTCAATACCTACTTTTGATTGAAGAAAGAAATCTGATTTGTCAGCTGTCATTATATGCAGCTTTGTCTGTTTCTTATTTCATGCAGATACATTGATTTTTTTTTTCCTGCTTTCAAAAGCTGACTGAATATACTGAGTCACTGATTCTATCTAAAAAATTCTCTTCTTTCCCTTGTTGAGTGTTTGTGCATATGTTGTATCCAGTTTGTCTGTGTACATCCTGGTTTCTTCATTTTTTAACATACTGATACTCCATCACAGCAGTTCTGACTCTCAAAAGAAGTGAAGAAGCATATATTAATGGAGAAGTGTTAGTGTGGATACTATACCCAGTTCAGAAGGCTACTTGATTAGAAGTTGTTTCACAGGAGGTGGAAGAGATAAAAGGTTATACAGGGAATATTTTTAAGCTTTTTGATAAGCTCAAATGGTGAGGTTTAACACTTGCCTTCAAAATTGGAAGTGATGGTGAGATACACTTTTACCATTAACAATCCTCAAGTTACATGTCATAAGAAAGAAGACTGGAGCTATCATTGACCGTATAGCAAGAAATTTTAAATGTAACCTTGTCTTCAATGCAAGCATGTAGTTATTGTGGAAGGGATGGAAAAGTTAATTTCACTTGTACCCATTTTAAACTTGTTTTCATGATTTCTGGCTGTTCATAAAACAAGTTGTGCTCTCCATGCGGTGAAATGTGTCTTCTTTACTACAGGTTTAGCCTCTAAGGTTACAAGTTCACTCACGTTGCAACTCTAGTTTAATTTTTTTGTATGTTTAGAAAATTTTGCCATGTCTTCATAGTTGAGACGTTGTAATGAAATTATTTCTCGTGTTAACAGAGAAGTGATACAATTCTACAAGCATATTAGCAACTAAATATTCTCTGTGTTTATAATAGACAGAGAAGGAATGAGTGATATATCTGAGACTGAAGAGCCTGGAAGAACTTGTGGTTCATGGCAGAGTGACCTGTGGACACAAGTGAAAGACAAATTAATGAAATATTTGCATCACAGCAAAATTTTCCCAGAAAGCATCCCACGTAAATTTGATTATGTGCACAAAGACTTGCTTATGCAACAGTACAACCTTCATGCAGCAGTGCACCAGCCAAAGGAAGCCAGAACAGATAAAAATATCAATGAGTTTAAAAGTGCTAGTGGCCTTGGGTATTACGAAGTCACAGTTCTGGGTAAGTATTTGGTAGCTTGGCTTCTAAAAAAGGTTAAGCAAGAACAGTGTAAGATCTAAGCTCTTCACTGCATTAACTTGAGAATGACTTGAAGGTCTGTCAGAAACTGGATGGATTTCTCTAAATTAATCAGCTGATTTTGAGTATTTCTTGAAGTTTAAAAAAAAAAAAGATTGACATTTTAATTATTTGTTGAAGTGAAGATCTAGGATATTTTTTTACCAGAAGCTTGTACTTGTGATTAAAAATACCTTTAAATGAAATAACTTGAGTATCTTGGGTTTAGTATCACTTTTCATATAACTTTGTGTATAGGTTTATGTGTATCATTTGAAGAATGTGTGTAGTCCTTAAGCTGGTGATTATTACAATTAGAGGTAGGTCTTGTTCACTAGTTCAACCAGTCTGACACGATCAGGTAAATTATTCAATTGCACTTGAGTGTCAGCTGACTTTCCTACTGGAGAGGCATTTGAGAGACAAGTTAATGTTCTTAAAGTGAAAAGGACAACTGTAAGTGCTTCTTTTGAGCTTTATTCTCCATGAGGGGTTTTTTTGAGTACTGTTGCTCCTCAAGTGCCTTTCTTCCATGCTAGAAAATTAAAGGCTGCATGTTAGCCATACTCATCTCCTGCTCTCTGCTGCTTCTGGTTAGCACAAGGCATCAGCTGATTGATCTTTATTTGTTAAAATACAAATGTGCAAGTTGATGTGTATCTGTTAGCATTACTGTGGAATATTAATCTGTTTGATTTGTTTTCCAACTAAAAGGAGAATTGCCTAGTTTAACAATGCTCATGTTAAGTTCCCATAATTTAAAAATTTCTGTTATTTGCTAAGGGAGATTTGCAGAGAAGTTTTGGGGTTTTTTTAGTATTTACAATCATTAGAATCCTGGGACTTAAAATATTCAAGACAAAAGTAGCACAAGTGCTGCACAACATATTCATGCTGCATAGATACACTGGTTGTAAGATTAATTTCTCTGCCCTTATAGCAGTGGTAAAGTTAAAAAGGAGTGTGAAATTACTTCCAGTGTTGGTTTAATATTCTCTGAGCTAACAGCTAACAGCATTGTTAGCCTTGAATTATAATACGCTATAACATCATAGCAATTTGAATATGCTTATGTATAAATATATATGCATATATATTTAAATGTATTTTAGATGTAAATTATTAATTAATGGGCAAAGAACAAGTAAAGAAAAATGCGTGTTCAGCCTACAATAGTTTGTGGGTTTTTTTAAAAAGAAGAAATTGTGAAATTGCTAATGGGCTGAAGATTAAGTTTTCTGCTAACTTAAATTTTCTCAACAGGTATAAACCACGATGTAGCAATAGATGTTGCATTTCTTCCACTGTTTTGTCCTGAAGATCCTCACTTATTTCAACTAGAAGACATTCAAAATGATACATTATTGTCCTGTATGAGTTGCATCTCTGCACGTCAACAGAACACCACTAGCAATGGAAGGCTTTGTGATGTGTTTCCACTTTCAAGTGAGACTGGCTTTCACTGACATGACTCATTTATCATTTCTTAGTTTATCTTCCAATGCAAGAGTTAATTCTCTATTGAAATCTCTGTTGTAGGTCAGATGTTGTTCATCTCTTCAGTGAAAGATAGGTGGATTCTGTCTGATCATCTTTAGTAAACAGATAATAATAATAATAATAAAGTTCAGTAATACTGAACTTTGAAGGCAATTTTTACTGGAGCTGTTCTCATACTCTGAAGATAGTCTTTTAATGTCCAAAGCACAAACTCCTAGGTGACCTAGGTAGTATTTGCAGTTATTTGTTGATGCAAAATTATACTGACATGGAAGTCAGTATGTGTGGCTAAGCACATGAATGTTTGGATTGATCTGCTTTGACATAGTCAGTCGATCCATTTCATTGATGTCACTTTGAACAGCTGCTTTAACACAACCTATGGTGCCTATAAACTGAAGTATTTGCCTGCTATTTAATAATTTTCCATCAGATTATGTTTCTAATTACCAGCACCTGACAACAAATATGGTGAACACTATTAAGGTGTATCCTACTGCAAAGTGCTACATAAGCATCGTGTTTTCCTACACGTTTATATACAGACCTGATTTTATTTAAATACATCTTTACTTCTCCTTGAATAATACTATGAAATCTGAGAATCACTAATGGTTAAGTAATGAATATTTCAGCTTCTGATGCTGTCTTTTCTACTGATTGAATTTACTAATAACATTCTACAAAAAAAAATAAAAAATCCCATTAGACCAGCATTTAATAGTTAGAATGAAGTTTTTCTCTGACAGTTGAGCATACATACATTACTGCATGGAAAATGGCATCAAGTCAGTATACTTTTTTACTCTGTGTATATTAAAACACCTTTTCTTAACTTCCAGATGAAATTGTAAAAGCAGCGATGGACCTGGATGGCAAACATGTTATCTGCATCTTGGACATCTGTCACTTGGGTGATGATAAGGTGGAAGTCTTTCTGAGCAAAATCTACAAGACAGCAGAACCTGGTGTGTTGGATCCAGTGTAATTTAATAATTTATTTTTCAAATTTTTATGTTGTTCAAAAGGAGGGTAAGAAAATAGCTGTAAGTTTGAATACACTCTCCACACATTGCACTTTTCTAGAACTAGCAGACACAAACATAAAATTATGATTCTTAGAGGAATTGTCATGGTCATCCACATAACTGAGAAGGGTAATTGTGGCCTTTATTTTGGCAGTCTTGAAATAGATTACACAATGTCTTGGTCACTTAGGTTGAATAGGCAGTACAGTGAGTGAGCTTGTCTTTTGATAGGATGGATACCAAGTAGTATGATTATCAGCTCTCCTTCTCTTCTTGTGCACATCATGCAAAGAAATGTGTATATCAAGGTGAGAACTGAGGAGAGAGGCAGGCTTTCCCAATATTAAAGGCAATGTTTGCAAAAGAATGAACTGGCTATGATGTAAATTTAGGCTGGAAACTAGAATAATTTTTAGGATTAGAAGCTGTTGTATTCTATAGTGATCTTTTAGTGGGAGGTACTAGGGGCAGCCTAACTGCTCTTTAGGCTTCAAGCTTTACTGTGTTTGTGAAAGGGATTAAATACTGTTGTGCCTTTAGTATTGGGGACTGGACTCAGTGATCCAAGAAGCCACTTTCAGTTCTTTTTACCTAAGTAAGGTCAGCTGCTGTGTTTTTAAATGTCTGCTTTTGTATATAAAGCCTTGGGTAGTAAGTTTAGCACCCAAAGGTTTTTAACCTATTTTATTTATTAATTAAAAAATAATTAATAATTTTTGAAAAAAGATAAAGTTTGTTACTGGAACTTGCTTCTAGCTTTGCAAGAGAAAAGCTGTCTTTAAGGAGTGCTTAGCACAGCAGGGTATTGTCACATCACTAGTTTTTTTTCTGATGATCAGCACTGTCCTCTTTCTTTGTAGTAACAGATGTATTCTGAGTGCATGAAGGAGCTCAGCAGCTGCAAGAAGCTGCTACTTCCACAAGACCAAGAGACTCTGTAAAATTCAGTCAACTTCTTGCCGGTATACTAAGCAGCAGCTGGCTCCTGCTGAGCTCAGAACCAAGTCCCCCTTTTTCCTCGCATGTCAAACAGCCCCAAATCATTTATTCAACTGGATCCTTAGGAAAGTCTTCTCAAGCAGGAGCTAAATCACATTGCTTATTTGACAACATGTCCATGGAAAATGCTGGTCTCAGTTCAATTATTTGTGAAGAAAGGATTGCATTATGGAAGCTTGCCAGTTAAACTGTACCATTACTGACCAAAGCCCACAGAGTTAATTTATAGGAACAGATTTATTCTTTTGTGGAAAACTTCTAGGCATGTTTTAGCAGCCTGTTGGCAATTGGAGAGTATCACTTTCAACTAGTAGGTTGCTCATCTGCCCTAGGGGCAATGGACTTTGTCTTCAAGTACTTAAATTCATATATTGGTAATTGAAGGAGAAACGTTATTGTCTTTATTATAGTGCAAATTCATAGGCAGCTTCAGATAGAAAGTAAAAGGCCTAACATTCTAAAGAAATTGATAATTTTTTTCTGTCTCTCCAGTATGGTTTACAGTTTAAAAATGTATTAATGAGAAAAGTTTAACTTAAATTGCACAGGATCTAAAAGTTAATGAAATGTGATTATGTATTGTATGTTTATATTTTGTATGGACCATATAGTATTTGTTCTAGAGCAATGTTTGTCAACTCATGCCTTTCAGAGTACCTTGTAACCTTGCCACAGAAGGCAAATTGAAAGCATGCCAACCCAAGAAGACCACGGTGTTGCTTGCAATGTGTTATTTGTGTAATTTTGTTGCTTATGGGTATGTGAAGATCAGAGGCCATTGCTCTAGAGTGAGAGAAATAAGCACCAGCACTTCGTGTACCAAACTGAGCCATGCTGACTGTGTCAGCCTGTATTTTTTTATTAAGATATACTTCAAGTCGAAGTCTAATTTTAATGATGCTGTTATTTCTAGAAGCAATTTTTAAAGTAATTAACTTTGGATGAAGGGACTGATGTGGCTAACACTGTCACAGAACCACTCTATGCAGTTATTCTGGTCACTTCATCCATCCCATACCATAGCAATGCAGCAAAGGCTGCTGCATTGCACTGCTTACTACACTTTAAACATGTAGCATTAATCACTCCATTCTCCATGTTAGGACTTCCTAACTCTAAAAGAAATATCACAATGTTGTGGCATATGTGTAATATGCTCTTGAGACTTTAAAGTATATAATTTTATTTTACAGCAGGGTGGTTTGAAATTTTTCACGGCGAAAGCTGAGGAGGAGAGATATTTACCCTTGCAGAATGAAGTGCCGATGCTAGAAGCACAGGCTCTCTCTGTGTGTAGCTAGAGAATACTCAACGCCTGTAGTAAACTTGGAATTTCAATACTCTGGGTCATTCTGTAGAAGCACTTACCCAAGTTACACTGAATTTTTAAATGCTGACTTCAGTTTCTGCAGTGTTGCAGTGTTAATATCTCATTCCACCACTCTGTCTCCCTTCTCCCTGCCAGACCGGCACTGTAGCACTGGGGTGAAGGTCCTCTCTGCAAACAAACTGCTTGCTGTTTTATTTCACTGAGGTTTTTTTTTACACAAGTATAAAACCAAAGTATTTTTGATCCTGAGTCTGTCACAACATGTTAATTTGCCATATTAAACCAAGATACAGTATCTCTGCTCCTGCACAATGTCATAGGAATCATCTTTCTTGCTGCTCTGTATTGCCACTGCTGATGGTAAAATACTATCAAACACTTTTCCTAGCTGTAGAATTCATACCCAGCAAAGAAGTGTGCTATAAAATCTTGGTTTTGCATGTTTCTTAGGTTTTCAGCATTAATTTCAAAGAAAAGCAGAAGGTGGTAGTCTGTATGTAGCTAATGGTACTTTTGTGTATAAAATTTCCTAAGTCATGGATCTTAGAGATAAGATCAGTTTTGAATTAATGTGATGTAGAACTAGTGCAACACTGAAACCTGGATAAAATAAATAAATATATGTAAACATCTTGGATTACTTCTTTCAATTTATTTCCATTTTCTTTTCACTTCTGAAAGCTGTTTCAGTTTTCCAGGAATCTTCTTCTCCACAGTCACATTTACTCTTTTAAAGAATCTTTACAGGACTTAGTCGAGCTTCCATCAAAATATATGCCAGCAATTGCAGCTTCTTGTGGCTTTCAACACTGTGTGCAGCATGAATTTGGCAGAAAAACAGGAAAAAGGTCTGGATGACTTGACAATTGTCTTAATTTTCATTACGGACTGCAGAGTTCTGACATTAGTAAGGTTTTCATTTTTCTGTTCTAATATAATAAAACAAGATTTGATACTAGTAATTGTCATGGAATACAACACTGACTGAATTCAGAGGAAGAATCTACATCCAGAAATCGAGAGTTGTGTGATAATCATTCAAACATCTCAGTGTAAATCTTGAAAGAGAGCTAGAGTGTGAAAGTGGGCTGAAAGATAGTTTGGTTCTGTGATCAGTTTAGGTGATTCTACATCTCTTGCATTGGTATAAATCAATGTTAAAATTGTTTCATTATTAACACCAGAGCAAACTGCATCTGACAGAGCAGATGACTGGAAGAATCTGAAAGTAGAAATTCAGGGAATGACTTGATTATCTTAGTTCATTAGATGGGTAATTTTTTTTTTATATTTCCCTTCCTCCACTTTTGACCTTTTAACAAGGTCATTTGCGTCACAGTGAAGTGAGAACTCTAGCTTAGATTACAGAATGAAAGATGACCTGGTTCCCTGAAGGGTGTTGAGGTTGAACTAAGAGCAGGGGGCTTGACCAATCTCTCAGGAAGCCTCTTCAAAGCTAGAATTTGTGCAGTAATGGGAGAGAAGGAGAGAGAGAATGTGAAAAAGGAGCAGAAAGTTAGGGCTGAAAGTTAGGGCTGAAAGTTCCTTGCAGGTCTGTCAGTCTGCATCTTGATTTCACAATAGGTAGGTGTGTCACCTGTGTCCCGTCCCAGCCCCCACTCCAGATAAGCTGACTGATACCTCGAGGACTTAGTGGGGTGGTGTCAAGTTCCTGTTGGAACTGAAATTTCAAACTCCAGCAGGCTGTGGGCTAACAACAACCGCCACCAGCTGCATGTAGATAACTACATTTTGTGCTTATACTAATAAGCAATGAACCAAACAGCTAAGTTCAGCTTTTTCTGCCTCCTGGTAGTTAGTATTTTATTCAATACTACTAAGGCATTTTCTGTAATGGCATCTGTAAGTTTATTCTATTTCAACAGTGTCAGCAACACAACTGTGTCTGAGCACTGTGAATGTGGCCTGTATGGATTAAATTCTCCTCTGCTTAGTGCTCAGGGGCTTGTGAGCATTCCAAAATCTGCAAATCTTCTAGCCTGTGACGCCAATACCCAGTTCACCATCATGAAACCACCGTGGATAGCACTGATTGAAAGAGGCAATTGCACTTTTGCTGAAAAAATTAAGGTGGCTGCCAGACAGGGTGCAACAGCAGCTGTGATCTACAACGTGGTGGACAAAGGCAACAGCACCATCCTGATGTCACATCTCGGTGAGTACTGCAGTGTGAAGCACTGAAACTTGAGCATTTCTCTGAAGTTTACTCCGGGACAGTGCAGCCAGGCTTGGAAGGAAGCAGTTGTGTTTGTGGGTGATTGTTGCTTTAATCCAGAAATTCAATGGGAAAGAAAATGGATTGTGCCTTTTGAGTCGACTTCAGTGGTTAGTAGGAAGCCCTCTGCTGTTATGTTCTGAGCTTAGTACAGTGCAGCCAGACCAGCAAGTCTCTTCAGTCCATTTCTTACTTGTAGAACACGCAAATTATTTTAGTAGAGAAACCCATAGTGTCTGCTTTGAAAACACTAGTTTGTTTTTTGAGGTCAGAGGACAGAAATTAACCTGCAAGTGTCTGTTGCAGATTGCAAGCCAGATCTTGCTACTGCTTCCCCCCCCACAAATTGTTCTAAATCTTCCTGAGCAGTGGCTGATCTCAGGCTTTTCTGAGATTCCCTAATTCCTTAATGAAAGGTTAGACAAAATTATTGGAATTGCCCCTTCTGGCCCTAATAGCAATGATCTGTCATTAGGGAAGAACTGAGAAGCTAATTGTGATAGTGAAATGCTTGGCTTTTATTTCTGTGTGTGTTCCTCTAGGTCAACCTGTCTAATAATTATTTTAGTACAAAGCATATGATATGTAGCTAATTCCATGAAATATACTTTGGTGGAGCTGCCCTAGGAATCCTTTGGCTTAAGTCTTGCTTGCCTGATTTTGTGAGAAAACTGAGCGATTTTTAATCCCGAGATGAGCCAGCATTTTACTGATTACATCCCTGTGCTGGTTTGAGTTGCCACTTCAGGAAATTCCCAGCTGTGGAGCCCACATCTGGGCAGTTGACAGGAGTCAGCCAACACCAGCCATTGCACAGGCTGCCTCGGAGTCTCCATTAAGCACCCGTAGGAGCGTGAGGCTCAGCTCCGAAAGAAAACAGCCTGCTAAACAAGGTATGGCACAACACACAAAAAAATGTCTTGTACAGCACTGAAAGTGCAGTGGCTTGTTGTACCACACAGCCAGCTTTGGCTTGCTTGACATCATGATAGAGCTAGTGTTTGCAAATGGAGCTTAAGTGCTTTGCTGGAAATGTGTAGCAAGTACACCAAAGCTTTTTGTTCTACCTCTGAGAAAGTCATTTAGATTTCAGTGACCCACATGTCAAGATTCAAATGAACTTGCCTTTTTTATTTGGCTTTGGAGCGTGCAAGCTCATACTAACATATGAATAAAGAAAGAATTGTACTGGCTTTATGTAGCTCCCAAATTGGTGCCAGCTGCTTTTCTTGTGAGTGGAGGTGGCCTCAACTGGGCCACAGTGTGAGAAGGGCAGCCCGTTCCCCCCCCCCAGATCAGTGGAGGAGAAGGGGATGGAACCTTATTTAGACATGCTGGGTACCTGGCATGTCACAACCCTGACAGTTCGACTAGATTCCAGAAATAAGATCACTATTTAGGGTAAGCTCCAAAAGCAGACCCCAATTTTTCAGATTTTTTTTTCTAAAACTAGAAAGATTTTTTAAATCTTGAAAGACCAGACATATCACCTGAGAGTGTATTTCAAGATTGTCCCATCTTTCTTAATCTAATTCCTTTAGTTTTCTCAAAGACAAATTGTGATTTTTTTATAGGACTAATTCCTGTAGTCATCCTGTAGGACTAAAACAGGTGGTCTGATCTATTTGGTGGCAATAAGGGTTAATAAATCAGTGCAGGAGTAATTTGTGTTAAACACGGTGAGGGCAAAATACTTCCGTGAGATGAGCTCTTCATCTAATCAGTATAAAAGCATCTTCTCTCTGTATTTGTTTCCTTCGGGGCGAAGTGTGTAGCCATACCTTCCATAGGTGAAACAGAAGGCTGGGTGAGGGCTGGTCATTGCAGCACAGCATTCCAAGAAAAGGAGTGCTTGGAGATGAGTTCTTTTTCCACAGTAGAGTTGTTCACAGGGCTGGGGAAGAAATTCTCCTCTCTGGCTGGAATCTGCCCATGGTGGCATCACCCAGAGAGGTCTGAGGAGACTGGAGGATCAAGCCCCTCTGACATTTGGATTGGGGACCTTTGGAGATGAGATGCCTTGTTGGCAGAGCAGCAAGAGAAAAATCTGCCCCGCTGCTGCCAGCAACCTGCAAAGCAAGCTCCTGGTGAAACACAGAGCAGCAGCCTCCAGGGTTATCAGCTGCTCTCGGCTGGGGCCAGCCCTGACATCTTCAGTCAGTCATCGTTCTGTATTGCTCTGCTACCCTGCAGGGCTGCAGGAATCCCATCACCTCGGTTATTTATTAGGCCCTGGGGCCTTGGCTGCAGTTTCCTGCCGTCCTCCTCCTCCCTTCCTGCTGCCTTTAACATAAAATCAATAAGCTTGCTAGCCAGTCTTACTTTCTGTTGCAACAGTACAATATTATGTATGTATTTCACATCATAAAACACTCAGTGTTACAGCAATTAAACAGTTTGTTCTGGGTGTGCAGGAAACTGATCATTTAAAGCTGCTGGGAAGAAACAAAGGGAAAAACCTCCCTTCTTGATGCCTTCTTCCTTGTCCTCTACTGCAGTTCCTTTTATCTGTCCTCAGTTTTACTTGTTACTGGGTGTTGGTTTCTTGTTGCACGTGCATATAAAAGACAAAACCAATACATTAATAGTTTTTGCGGCAGAAAATCTTAGAGATCAAGATACTAGTAACAACTTCCCCATTCCTCTCCAATCACACAAATCACTGGTGGGAAAATGCTCTATTTTAATACAAAGAATTTTCTGTAGGTGTTTGTGTATTATTTGCATGAAATTAGGTTGATCCTGTGATACAGAGGTGAAGGTTTTGATTGAAGAAAAACGTCTCTTCTTAGTAGTTCCAGCACTTACTCAATTTTCTCCAGCAAGGAAATGGAATATGCATCCATAACAGCAGCTTTCCAGCACTGCTCCTTCAAACTTAAATGGAAATTCCAGGAATGATCAAGTTGTTGAAACACAGCCAAATTTAAAGAAGGTATTTGGCGGGGTGGGGCTCCTTTTTTAGAAACAAATACCAGACCACAGAGGGTAGCAGAATAACGGTGCTGTGCAGAGGCACCCAGCAGCCAGCCGGGCCCTGCTCCCACCGCACTGCTGGCAGGGCCTGCAGAGGGCTGTGTCCTCTCGTCACTGGGGTTGCTTTCCTTTGTTCCTGTCCACCTACAACAGAAAACAGGAGAGAGATGGGAGTATTAAAAAAATATATATATAAAATTAAAACACCATTATTGCTGCCATATGGATACTAGTCCAACATAGCAGCTAAGCTAAAACATCAAGCGTGTTCTGAAAGGTTTTCTCGAAGGGATTTACTAAGACCCAGTGAAAGGGAACTCTCTTACCGGTTAAGAAGCTTGAAGAACAGTATGCTGGCAGAACTGTTGTACAACAGAAGCCAGCAGATACCTCATTTTGTCTGCACAATAGAATTAATTGACAATCCTGACAGTAATTTAAAGAAGAAAAAAAGTTGTGGAATTGCATTTCTTTCTTTCTACCTTGTTTCCAGGATATTCTGTAGCCTCAAAGTCTAACTTTTGTTATCTCGGAAGTTTTTTAAGATAAGATTTTATCAGCTGTAGGTGCTATACCTATTATAAACTTGTAGGCTAAATAACTGATAATGGAGTTTGGTTTTATCTTTTGTTTTGAAAGCTGGTATAAAATCCTCCTCAGATTCTCCATCTGAACTCTCTAAAATATCATTGCTTATTTGATCTCCAGAGTAATTTCTGTTTTAAAGCTCATTTTGAGTCATCTCCTCTGTTTACTATAGAAAAAGACTCTTTGTCTTAGCTTTGAACAGTCTGTGGGACCTGCACAGGAAAACAAATGGCCTTCCAAGAACATCCATGGAAAGCAGATGCTCTGAACTTGCCCTTTCATTTATTCCTTGTGAAGTAAGTGGCTCTGCTAACAGCAGTCCAGATGCCTCCATGAAGTCAGTGTTTTCATAGCGTAGACTAAATTTCTCCATTTATTGCCTGGGAAAATTTTCTAAGAGGCTTCAAGTCTTTGATGCTATGAAAGGTGTTGAAGCAGGGAGGGCAAAGCACACAGCATGCCTGTGGGAGCCACTCCTGCTGGGAGAGCTGGGGCAGGTCTGCCTAGAGAAGGTGTGAGGGGTTGTCATCCATGAGTACAAATTCTTGATGGGGCCAGGGAGGGTAAATATGACTGAGCCAGATTCCTCTCAGTGGTGCCCAGTGAAGAAATAGAAGTTGTGCAGTCTCCATCCTTGGAGACACTCAAAACCCAACTGGTCGTGGCCCTGGGGACATGGCCTGTCTCCAGCTGTCCTGCTCAGAGATGGGTTGGACTATCCATGCTGCAGAGAACACAGCCTTTTCCTTCCAGAAAGGAAGCAACCATAAACATCCCTGTGGGCTGTGCTCACCTCTGCAGAGCACAGGCTGTCAGAGAGCTGCGCTCAGGTCTGGGATTTTCCAGAATCCCCAGAACATGGAGCCAGCAAAGCCCAGGACCTCACCACCCTGGTGTTTAGTGCTGTTTCTTTAGTTTCCAAGGTAATCGATGTGATGAGCACTGGGCTTATTTCATGTGACTACATTCTGTGTCCCACTTGTTCATCCATAAACTTGGTGGTGAACATATACAGGGAGCCAGATTCTGCTTCTGTGAAAAAACAGCAGAAGGTTTGCCCTGGGACCATAGAGTGGCTCTCTCATGAACTTCCTCAGTTTGCAAAGCTCAGGAGAGGCTTTGCAAAACTTTAACTGCCAGAACCAGAAAAAGAAGCCAACCTGCTGGCAAGCCATTTCCCCTACAGAGAGGAAGGTGGCATCCTCTGTTTAATCTGCTAGAAGCGAAGTACAAAAAGAAGTATTTGCATCTAATTGAGTCAATATGACTTCTAATTACAAGCATGTAATATATTCTAGAACATGCAGAGCCTTCCTTAGTCACTTATCAGTGTAACCTCCCTGATCAGCCACGCCATGGCGACTGAATTTGTGTTGTTACAACC
Source organism: Hemiprocne comata (assembly GCA_020745705.1). Taxonomy (NCBI): domain Eukaryota; kingdom Metazoa; phylum Chordata; class Aves; order Apodiformes; family Apodidae; genus Hemiprocne; species Hemiprocne comata. The sequence continues at coordinate 8,560,653 of CM036597.1, read as the reverse complement.
CAAAAACTAAAGAGAAAAAAATGTAATGGTGGAAGCCTGATGGTCACCTGCAGATATGAGTGACATGAATCCTTGGTGGCACTGCAGAGTGTGCTGGTGAGGGTGGGCTCCTAGTGCCTCTCCTCCCTGCTGGAATTGGTGTGACGCACCTCAGGAGGATCCATGAAAGCCAATGAACTTCATCAATGAACTGCCTGAGCATGACCACTGGAGAAGGAGCTGGGCATAAATAACTGAGAGGCAAAAGCTTAAGAGAGATTGAGTTTAAATTCTGCTATCCTTGAAGGCTCCTGTGGTTCAGGGCGTTGCTCAGGTGGATTTAGGCATTTCATGCATTGTTTCTCTCAGTGTTCTGGGACAGTCCCTGCTGGTGAAGCACAACGGGTGTGGTGAAGACCTTTTTCCCCAGGAGCTCAGGGCGCTGACTCCCACCAGCGTGGAGCTTCAGGCTGTGCTGGTGCCCAATATGCCTTTTGCTCTCAGCACTGCAGGAAAGCAGAGCTGGTTGCTGCCCCTGTGTCCCTATGCCCCCTGACTCCACATGAGTAATGTTTCCCTCTTTTCCCCCTTCCCATCCCTATGATTTCACCCCTGCTCCCGCCACAAGCTCAAAAGTCCTTTAGCTTCCTTGTTCCTCAAACTAACAAATCCTACTAGCTTGCCAGTGGGCCCCTCCCTGAGCAGAGGCAACTGGCAGCTAGCAGTCCAAAGACAGTATGTGGTTGCTGAACCTTTTTTTATAGGTGCATTTATTACTATCTCACTTAGAAATTCATGGTAAGTATTTTAGAGTAGTTATTTTAGAAGTTATTTAGGAGATACTTTAACAGGGGCCATCACATCTATAAATATTTTTATTTCATGCAAATACAGTCTGTTTCATGCTTGGTGAATAGCTTGCAGGCAGTGGGCTGCCCTCTCCCCAGTGTTCTCCCAAGCCACAGCCATGAGCATCTTTGCATCAGCTAAGGAGCAGAGGAAAAAACTATCTGTGGTTTACAGTTTCTTCCATCTCAAGAAGGGGAGATGGTGAAAGAAGGATCCACTGGAAGGCACCACTGGGCCTAAACCCCCGTTAGGCAGGGTGGAGCAGCACCTCTGGCTCCCGACTTTGCACTTCAGGCCCATCATGCTTTGCAGTCATGTGCCAGAACATGGCAGAAAAAAAGTATGTCCTAAAACAAATTGTTTAGTCTGGAGCTGATCTGTGGTTTAGGCAGTTAGAACTGAGCACTGACTGCTCCTGGCTGTGAGCCATGATGGCTGCCCAGTGCTGTGTGACCCTTGGGGAGCTCAGGCCATCCCATAACCCCCCCAGCTGGCTCCGAGCATCAAAACCCTAAATCTCCCACACCTTCCCAGAGAGGATTTTCTCCCACCTGGTTGTTCAATTTTAATGTTTTCCTCTAACGTCTGTGTGTCCCTCCCAAGCCTCTTCCTGGGGTTGTCTCTGCCAGGGGGGCAGGTGCCTCTTGCAGCTTGTCAGCAGCTCTTGGATGTGGGAGGAAGGAATGAGAGAGCCTGGCAACTCTTTGGCCTGTTGAAGCTATTGGCAACATTCCCACTGACATTACTGGGGTCACCAGACTTTGTCACAACTGAAATCTTAATTATGCTGACGCCCTAATTATTCTGTAAAAGCTGAGTTTTTACAGTTCTGTGATCTTAAAAGCCCCAGTTCAGAGCATTCCTGCCTTCAGCTGCCTCGGTCCTGTGAACAAGGTTTTCAGGACTGGCTGGAGTCATTGCTCAGCTTTCCCTGTGGGATGTAGCGATGGCTTTTCACAGGGGCTTGTGCAAATTCAATGGAGATGAAGTCAGAACTGAAGCTAGACACACCAGTACCTTGGATGACAAAGCTCCTCAGGGATGTGCTACTGATTTCTGCAAGTAGCTGTGATCTGTGGCCCCATAGTTTGTGCATATGCACAAATCCAGAAAGGGCAAATATTTTGTCTTGGACTCATTTCTTCCTCAAAGGACCAAGTGTTCTTCTCTTGAAGATGTGTTCAGACTTCCAGTCACCTGATGCTCCTCAGTTGGCCAACTGCATTACATGCATTGTTTGGAAAATCTGGGTCCCCAGGCTGGAAGGAGATTGCCCAACACACTGCAAGGGAAGGAAACCACTGATTCAGTCCCCTGCTTGGAAACTCCACTGTCACTGAACAAAAGACCACCACTGAATCAACAGGCCTGAGTAGCATCATGCTTCATTTCCATGTGAAACCAAACCAGACCAAAAGGACGTGTTGTCTGGCAAGTTCTGGCCTTTCTTGTATTTTTTGTTGTTGTTGGTTTAGCTTTTCAGAGGAATTGTAGATGGATTTGTGTTTTTTTTTTTTGCTCAAGGCTTCTTGTAGTCAGCTGTTGGGGAATGCTTTTATCTTCACTTTAATTTGCTTGCATCTCCTAGATATTGTGAATTTCAACTTATCAACCAGCTTCCTTTAAAATGAAAGATGGAAAACATAATTCCATGAAATTGTAAGTGTCTTTGACAGGAGGAAGCATGCATGCAAACTTTGGTTGGTGTATGAGCATCCAGCCCTTTTGTTCCTTCTGCCTTTGCTGATAGTTTTCTACCCACATTCTCTGGGGTAAGAGAGGGCACACGTAGCATTGTCACAACAATTGGTCCTGCTGTGCCAGAAATACAGAGAAACAATGTTTGCTTCCCTGGCACCAGGGACTCTTGCGCACATCTGGCTAGCTGAGGGAAAGTGTTTGGTGCCAGCGCTCAGGGCTATCTGACGCACTTTTTTTTTCCAGGGAACAGAGTTGTAGGCTGGAGTTTCCAAGTTGTGTTAGAGCCAAACAAGCTCCCAGGTTAATAGCGAAACTTAGCTGGAACTGGCAACCTCCACGTCTTCTGCATCTAGTCACAAGAACCACCACAGATTCTCCTGGAACTCTGAAGCCCTGCAGGCAGGAAGGTGGGGAGGTTTCCAGCCTCTGCACCTCCTCTGGCCCGAGCCTGTCCTCTTTGTAAAGTGGCCAAGGGCTACAAGCCCCATTCTCATACCTTGATCTTTTTTTCAGCTGGCTTAAAAACTTGTGATGCTTTAGCCCACACTGTTGCCTACTCTGGAGCAAGTCACCTACCCAAGCCCCTTCAACATGAGCTGGTTTTGGATGAGGAAATGCAACATCTGTTATCCTTAACTTATGATTCAGGGTAACTTTTGTTCATGGATTTTTTTTTTTTGTCCTGTGACATTCAGTCCTGGGTTTCATTTTACAGCCCTCCTTTTAATTGTTTTTTCCATTTTTATAAGTGCTTCTCCTTTCCACTTCATTGTCCAGTGGAGAAGGCCCAGAGACACAGTTCAGATCCATACGCAGCACTTGGAGGGTTCAGTGCCAGCTCCTGTAATGCTTTGTTCTATGAGAGATTTCTTGTGTCCTTGTGAGTTTTCCTTCAAAGACAGAGATCCAGAGCCGGGTACTTGAATAAGAAACAAATGCTGTTTTGAAGGACATGAATATACAGGTCCCTCATCAGCACGATGCCCTGAGTGATCTGGCTTGACATTAAAAAGCAATATTTAACATACATTTGTTTTTTTTTTAATCTTGAAAAAGGATGTTTAAATATTTACTTAAATAAGGTAAAGTTCCAGACAATGACAGAGTCTATCACTGTAGAAGGCAGTGACAGCGTTCCCAGGACTTCATTTTGTTTATCTGAAAGTCATGCCCTACTTTCTGAACTTCTCAGAGCCTCCACCAGTAGCCATGGGGAAAAAATGAAAAGCAAAACTATGCAGCATTTTTTAAATAATAAAAATTTGTAAAGATTAACAACTTCAGATCATCACCAGGAATGGCTTCCTGCTGTACCTATATTAGAAGTAACTCTGCTTCTGATTTTGTGGGAGCCCATTAATGCTGCTTACCCTGTCCTTCTCACCTCTGTAGTCACTGTGGGCTACAGTGCTTTTCATTTCAGACACGTTTAGAAAGTCTTGCAAACAAATGTAGCAGAAGTATATTACACTATTTGTTAATGTGTTGTACTGTGTGTCACAGCCCCTACAATGTCTGGCCTCTTTCTCCAAAACAAAATGTGCTTTCTCCAAACTATAAAATCTCAGCTTTTTATGTAGAAGAGGAAAAAAAGCCAACAAACCAACCAGCAAAAAAACCCTATTGGCCCTCCTCTTGCCTGGTCTCTCCAGGCTTCCTGATGGCAGGGGCCATTTTTAATTGCCACTCAATTCACTGCTGTGAATTTCAGGTAACTGAGCTGAAAGCCATCAGACAAACCACATTTTTCATTCATGAGTAAAGGATACACTTCAGTAAGACTGCAGATCTCTTTATGAATTGTCATTCTGGAGGAAGATTTAATGAATGAGAGCCCAGAAAGTTGTCAATGTGAGACATGCAGCTTAAACCAGGTATCATTGGCATGCTGGTTTTGAAACATATGGGTTTCACTTTGCTGGGGTGTCCCAGTGCCAGGTGAACCCTGACACTGTCCCAGCCACCTCTCCCGGACCATCTCAGTTGTGCTGACCCAGGGGAGCCTCTGACCATGCCAGGATGCACAGGGACCATTGGCCTCTTGCAAGGGGCTTCTCTGCCTAGCTGAGCACAGCTGGTGTCTTCTGGTGTTCACTCGGAAGGACTGGCCACCATCAGCACAAGTGTTCACTTTTTTGCCCCAATACAAACACTCGACTTCCTTTGCTTTGCCAGCCTGGGTGAACAAGTTTTCTGTCTGTGCCTGCTGTTTGCTTACTCAGTAATTTCAAATGAGTGGAAACATTGCCTGAGCAAGGAGTCAGGAACTTGGTACCAAAATAAGATGCCATGGCAGCAAAATATCTGCAATCACACTTAGCCTGATTTTGTTTCTTGTTACCACTCTGCACTGCAAAGTGAGAAGGTCAAGTTTAGGCTTCATGTTAATTTTGGTGAGATTACCAAATGTGTTGTGGACAGCTTACCACCAGGCCGTGGCCTGAACAGCAGGCACATTTCCCAACTGTTCTCAAAGGGCAGTGAAGTTAGTTACCACCACCCAAAGCTAGGCTGGAGCACCCGTGCGCAGCTGCGGCTGGAACATCTGCACCCGGCCTTTTGATGTATTATACTCATGTTACAAACTGTAATGTGTGGAGGTGTAAGAGACTGTGGCTAAGCCTTATGCTCAAAATCCCCAGAACTATAGGGAGTTTTGTATCTTGAGGAGGTTTCAGTCTTTGTCTTTCGTCCAATTTTGTCTCGCTGAAAGCGCCAGACCTAAACATCCCTAAAGCTTTGGAGGCAGTTGGAGCTGAGCAGTTTGGCTGCTGTCTATGGCTTAAAGCTTGGATATATTTTCAGTGTTGTTAAGTTGTTCTCTGCACCTACAGATTTCAAAGCAAAAACCACGTCTCCCTGATTGCTTACAGATATACTTCTTATTATAGCTAGAGATGTTACTGTTGAAAGAAGTTACCTACTTAGATGTGTAATGAGAAAGTGAGAGGTTTGTTCAGGTTAGGACAAAAGGGTTGGCTTAGTAGGCTTTGCATGTTTAGCAATATTGATTTTTAGCAAATTGCTTCATCTGCTCTGCACACTACTATTGCAGCAGCAAAACCAAACGCTGATCTCCCTGTGCAACTGAGCTACAAAATCCTGTAGACGCTGTGCTGCCAGGGGGGGACGCTGGCAGAGCAGGTTGGTTTCGAAGCCCCTGCCCCTGGCTGCTCATTCAAACTCGAGTCACGTTTGACCGTGTAACACTCCCTGGCCTGCATTTAGCACAGGTGGAAGTGAAGGAAAATGTGCACCGTAGGTCGACGCCAAGTTATCAGTTATCAGCCACATGGATTCAGAACCAGGCAGAAGCCTGCCTTAAAAACTAAGCAGTGCTGACTCATATCAGAAAGGGTTTAACTTGGTGTTTACACTAATTTTTTTGGCAATTGTGTAGACAGCAGCTGATCTTGTGCCATGTAATCACTGCACAGGAATAATCCTTTCTAAATGATGGGCTCCCACCAGAGACCCAGCCTGTGCCCACCGACACATGGTCATTTGGGGATGCGTTTGAGTGGCTCCTGGTGCTGGGGCAATTCCTGCAGAGCAGCTGATAGGAGCAGGGCCTCTCAATCAGAATACCAGCTCTGTGAAGAAAAAGAGCTTGAAATATTGTTGCTTCTCCTGTTACCGTCCTTTCTTGCCTCAGATTCCCTGGTGTCCCACTCTACCTGACGTGGGACAATTTAGCAAAAATGTGTAAGCACTGGAGCAAGGGACTTCTGAATGCAAACTGGCTGCCCAAAAAGTAACAGCAGAGCCCCAAAGAACCGTGAGTTTTCATTGCTAGTTAATTAAATAATAATTAACCATACAAACACAACTAATACGTAAATAGAAAAAGGCATTTTTTGATGAAGCAGCAGGCTTATAGTGTATGTCTAATGACACAAGGAACAATGGCCAGTGAGTTAACACAGCTAGCCTACTATTCTATAAACCAATTTCAGGCAGCCCTGATACTCTGTGTTGCTGAGCGTTCAGCAAATATTAACTCGGTGGTGCAAAGTGGTCTGGCGCACGGCAGGGCACGGGCTGCTGGGGCTGCTGTGCTCGGGGGCTGCTGTGGGGTCGATCCCTCCAGGGGGTCCTCAAAGGCCGGTCGGGGCCCCTGGTGGGGAGGCGGCCTGGAAGAGGGTGGTGGAGGTGATGGGGGGGGGAGGGGGATCCACCCTTCTCGGGAGTGATCCGGGGGCACCCGTCGCCCCTGAGTGGTGATGTCAGCAGGAACTTCTGAGACGTGATCCGGGTGGGCGACCCACCGCATCGCCCCTGGGAAGCAACCTGGGGTAGCGACCCACAGCCCTCGGAGGCGATCCTGCGAGAAGGACCCCCGGGGCCTCCCCCGGCGCCATCTGCGGGGCCGCGCGGCGGGGCCGAGGACTCCCGGCGGGGTTCCCGAGGAGGGCGGGGCGGGGGGCGTGCCGCGGCGGGGGCGGTGAGGGAGACCGCGGTGATTTTAGGCGGCGGCGGCGGTGCTGGGCCGTGCCGGGATGTCGCAAGGGTCCGCGGTGCTGACGCTGGCCGCGCTGCTCTGCGCCGCCCCGCCGCCCGGTCCGCGGGCGGCGGCGGCAGCGGCGGTGGTGTGGACGGCCTGGCTGAACGTGTCGTGGGAGGACGGCACGGACCGCAACCGGAGCGGCTGGGAGGCGAGCGAGAGCGGCCTGTACGGGCAGGACTCGCCGCTGCAGGCGGCCGCGGGGGTGCTGGTGCTGCCTGACGGCCGCGACTCCTTCAACGCCTGCAGCGCCGGCACCAACTTCAGCGGGGCTCCTCCGCCCGCCGGCGGCAGCAGCAGCCCCCCGGGCTGGCTCGCCCTCATCCAGCGCGGCGGCGGCTGCTCCTTCGCCGACAAGATCCGGCTGGCCGCCGAACGCGGCGCCGCCGCCGCCGTCATCTACAACTACCGCGGCACCGGCAACGAGGTGCTGCCCATGTCCCACCACGGTGAGCTGCCGGCTGGGGGGGACTTGGAAAGGGAAGGGTCCCTGCGCTGGGGGCGTGGGGACTGGGAAGGGAAGGGTCCCTAGGCTGGGAGCTGCCCCTTCCCGTTCTTCTGTAGGGTGCGAGAACTGGGCATGTCTTGGCTTAACCCCCCAGCTGGTTCAGCCCTGGCTGAACGTACCCGGCTCTGATGCTCAGCGAGAGACTGGAATTTCTTTCTGACTCTCCTCCACAGCAAGTTTCTGCCTGGACTAACCGGTGCTGTTCAAGGCGCCGCTGTTGAATTTTCTGATTAATGAGTAACGATGTCTGATGGCTGAAGCTGGCAGCTGCCTGAGCTCTCTGGCCTGGGTGGGCTGGGCACTGGCCGCGGGGGTGAATGGAGTGAAGGTGGGAGTAGTGTCTCCAATTTGTGTGGGTTTCTAGTATGACCGGGTAGCTGCCCAGAGTTGTTGATTGGTTTCTTAAAGTCTGTGAAGTCTGTGGAGTAAATTTGGGGCCTGAAATAGATAGGGTTTCCACACTCAATCACGGTATGCCCCATGTCCTGCCCTACAGCTCAGAAACAGAATAAGAGAGAGGTTTGATTGTCTGTAAGTACTTTTTCACTGGCAAATGTCACTGGCAAATGCAAGTGGCTAAAGCCCTTTAAAGGTTATTTCCATTTTGCAGGGGTGGGTGGCAGAGCCTCCCTTTCTTGCTGTAGAAAACCCCTTACTTTCCAGCAGTGTTGTGTTTGGTTTGCTTTGTGTTTTTTTTTCTGAACTGTCCATCTTTCAAATGAAGAATGACATTTGGCAGTAGTTCAGGCTTGTGTTTCCTAAGAAGCAGCCTTGAGCTGAGGGCTGTGGAACTGCCTTCTGGTACCAGCACAAGCAGGTGTCCTGGCTGTGGTGGGGCAGGGTGAGATGGCTTTGGTGATTCTGTCCATCCCTGGCTGTTGGGTTAATGCACACACACCTCATGGGTGTGTTGGTATTCTGCTAAGTGGCACTGCTCTGGGAAGCCACATCTCCTGGAGAGAAATACAACAGTGAAAATGAATAATGAGTCTTAAAGCTATGGCTGGTTTGAAAAATATTTATATCCTTGCAGCACCCCTCTTAAAAAGGGTGAAGAAGATTTGTCTGTTAGCGGTGGAGAGAAGTGTTCTGGTGAGACAAGGAAACAGTAGTTGCCTCTGGAGGTTTGTTGAATGTGATCTTAATGAACTGTATGACTGTACTCTGCTTTAAGAATTAAAATCTTACAATCTGGATGGGCTCTGGCCTTTCTGAGGCAGAGCTTGCTTATGTAATCAAATCATCTGCTGGCAAATGCTCTTGAGATCTGGCTGTGTTCGTCCTGCTGAACTGACAGTAGCGTCCCTGCCCTGAGTCCTGTTCCCTGCCTGCCTGCCTAGTCCTGCAGCTCTTGGGGGAGCTCCTTTGGCACTGTTAACCTGGGTAGGTCACTGCTGAGCTTGTTCTTGAGTGGAAGGTGTATGAGCTCCTGCCCTGTCCTCCATCCTGGCTGCTGAGAGACCTACAGTATCTTAATCTTGCTGGGAGCTGCATCTTGAAACAAACCATCTGCTCTCTGCAGGGTCTGCTCCAAGAGGAGCTCCCTCCTTTCCCATGCTGTCCTCAAGATTTCTGCTAAGGGATTTATGTCAGAGTAGCTCTAGCTGTCCTGATTATCTGGTGTGATGGGTTATGAGCTTGAGGGCATGCTGAAGCTTTGCAGCTGAACTGTAGACAAACAGTGCTGGGACTTCTTGGAGAATACAGCTTCTGTCAAACTGCTTATTTCTTCTGTGTGACTCTTCCTTGCCATGTCCTAGCACAATTACTGGGCTAAGCTTGTTGCTACTTTTGCTTTTCTTCCTTGTCCTTGTTTGAGTCCCTCGCTTTCTCTCCCATTCCACCCTCCCTTTTATTCCACTATGGACTTGAGTTATCTTTTTCTATTTTTCACAGCTATCTGCAAGTCCCCGTTCTTACCTCTTCTCACAGCAATGCCCTTCTTCCTGCTCATGGGGTTTTGGTTGCATGCTATGCTTGGCTACCCCTGCCCTGTGCCCCTGCTGGGAGCCAATGCTCTGCAGTCAAACTTGACAAACATTGCAGGCTTTCAACACAGCACAGCCAAGAGGAAGCAAGCTACAAGTAATCACCATCATTTGTTTTGCCAGGTGCAGAATATTCCTTGTATAATGCTGATGAGGTGTAGTGCTGTAGGCTGAGCTCAAACGTAAGAGGCCTTATGGCCCTTTGGTGAACTGTGCTTTGAGTGGGTCTTCTCTTTTGGCCCTCAGTGGTGGCACTGGATGCTCTAACTCTTCTGGAGGCAGTGGTTAAGGTAGCCCTGCTCGTTAACATTTCTTTGTGCAACTACAACTCCCGCTGTTGCTGTAACGGCTGTGGCTGTGCTAACGGTGGCCTCACGATCTGGGTTTCCTAATTGGCTTTATTTCTGCTTTAGCTGGGCCATCATATGCCATCAAGTCAAACCAAACCAGGCTGAGCAGTTCCTCAAAACAGGAGCTGGCTTTGCTGGGGGGAGGGGCAGCTAAACCTCAGGGCTTTCCCATCTCCCAGTGTGCCTGGGATAGCACCTCCTGCCTGTGCTGCAGCTGTGCGAGGGCTCTCCTTGCCTCAGCGGGCATGGGAGCTGTCATCTGTCCGGCAGAGGAGGAAGATCCCTGTGGATGGGCTTTGATAAAGTGTATGGCACAACGTGCTTTTCTTTGTACAACTTTGCAACACAACACAAAGTTATTAAAAGAAGTTTATCTGAAAGTACAGTGTGCCTTTTTCTAGGGCTGTCAAGCTTGGCTTTTGAAGCAACTTTCTTGTTTAGAGACTTAAATAGGCTTGTACTTGACAGCAGTGTTTGTCCTGGTCATCTTGCTTCCAGAGACTTCTTTTCTTACAATCATCATGTTTAGTCTGATGAATTCTCTATTGCTTGTTATCAGTGCTCTGCGTGGAAACATTTTGGTGTGCCAACCTCAACACAAACAAACAAACAAACCCCCAAAACAAAACCCAAAACACCAAAACCTAAATCATCCTGGTAATAAAAACAACAGAACGCAGTGAACAGCCAAATCAGAAATGATCAAATCCTGCCTAATACTCTGTAACACATAAAATGTCAAGGATTTAATGGAGTCCCAACTAATATTTACTTAGTACTTTTGTAAGCACAAAACGGTATCAATTTGCAAACTTGAATTTTAATTATGCTCATTTCAAGAAGATGGTACCACTCTGTGGCAGGCTGAGCAGCATTTCAAAGACAGTTCTGTGTGCTTATAATTGCACCTCTCTGTAATCTATATTGACCTTCGGAAAAAGACATTTGATTGGAGAAAACCAGCAGCATGTAGGGAAAAAGCACACAAGAAGAGTTTGTTTTAAAGGTGGACCTTGACTTAAGATACAACAGGCAGTTAGGTGACTTTGGTGTCAGGGTATGGTGGTAACCCTGGAAAGCGTTCTTTGGTGTTAAGTATTTTTTTACAGCTGGTAAAGAAAGGATTATTTTCAGGTTTGAAAGCTATTTCTTTGGTTTCTCTCTCATCGTGTAACTGCAGCCTTGAGAAGCACATCACCTGATCTGCAGAGGGCTTATTCTGGGGGAACATATCAAAATAATTCTGGCTAAAACAGTAACAGCATGTCTCAGGCTAACAAGATTTGGTTCAAGTATAAACTTGCATCAATGGGTGAAAGGGGAAGGAAAGGTTAAATACAAAGCGCTGCCACTTAACTTGTTCTGCAAGAATTTCACTGAGGTGAAGGCTCATCTCCATATGCTTAGAGGAAATAGTGTATGGCAAAAGTGTTTGTGTTCTGCTCCAGCTTTGTGTGAGGCATGATCTTTAGAAACAAGCTAAAACTTTGCCATGCTATTAAAAGGCTGAGATGACCTGTGAAACTGTTCCTGTGAAAGACTGAGACAGAATAGTAATCCCGAGGCAGGCTGCGCTGACACTTGGTAAATGTTGTGTAAACAAAGAGTTCACCTCCCCTTGGCAGCTGAGTGCAGACTTGGCTGAGCACATCGGGGGTGAGAAATGAGGATGCAAGGTCTAATGAATGACACTTGCTCTCCCATGTTCCCTGGCCACTGCCAGGTGAGCCTCTGCAGAGCCTTTAGCCCTTCCTACCAGCAGCTCCTTATTGAGAAGGAGCTTGAATGGATCTACTGGGTCATATTTGCAGCCTGTAGTACCTGGAGTTTGTAGCTCTGAGAGCAGCTATTTGATGTGTGTGTGCTGCAACTTTGTGCTCAATTCAGTTTTCCTGGCTGCCTGGTTTAGAGTAATGTCACAGCCTTAGTGGCATTTAGAAAACTGTGGTACAGAGTCTGGCTGATGGCCTCATCTCCCACCTGCAGAGTACGGTGGGGGTGTGACAGTGAGCTGGGGTCGCCTGCAGCACAGGGGTCTGTGAGCAAGCATGAAGGGCACTGAGAAGCAGAATAACCTTATTCAGTACTACTGGCAACATCTTATTCCTGCCCATGCTCTTTTTGATCTGGTTTAGGTACCTCTGTGCCATGATAAACTGCAGGGTAAGCACCACCCCTCGGCCTGGAAAAGGTCTGTGAAGTGTCCTTGCTCTTTGGGTTTACTGGATTGTGGAAATGTGACAGGATGAATGAAAATCCTAAGTGACAGTTGTGGTAGCAGAGGCTTCATTGTGTGGGACATCCAGTCCTAAAACAATGATGGTGCTTGTTTGCCTCCACTCTTGAATGTGCCAGTGAGCAAACAGCACCCGGGCTCAGCACCGTTCCCCACTGCATCAAACATGACCTGTCATCTTTCTAGAGCCAGATGCCTTCTGGCTCCCACTGTGCTGCCTTACATTATTTTACCATTAGCTCTCTCAAACCTACTTGTTTCCAGTGAGCACTTAGCTGCTATCAGTATGTTGAGTGCAAGGGATATTAGCTGTGAGCTCAATATTGGTTGAAGAGGGTAAGCAATGTTTTTACTAAATCAAAACTGCTGAAAGCTGTTGAGTAAATTCCCCAGAGGATTTTCATCAGGGAATGTTTGTCACTGTTGCTCCAGAGGGGTTAGGTGATTTTAGCTGCTGTTTGCTAGATTGATACTTTACTCTTGCAAGTGCCACTGACCAAAGAGCATGTGAAGAGAGCTGTCATACAGATCTCAGTACCCTTAATAAGCATGTACTGTCTTGGCTGCTGTTTCAAGGGATGATTTCATGTTCTAAATGCTCTTAGATTTAGGATCTGGCAGCATTTACATAAATGTCAAAGGCTCAGAAGGGGAAAAAAAAAAAAGGCTGCTAATTGTTGGATTAATTTGGCAAATAATAACTTTTAACACTATTTAAACTAAATAGAGTGCAGATTGGTTTCTATCTCCAGCATTCCCTGTGGACCAATGGAAACTCATGTCATGTAAAAACTACATTTGGTCTTGATATGTTCCTTTAGACACCCAGCCTGTGTGGTAACAGCTTCCTGACTCTTCTAGTGTGGAAATCTTCCTTATCAACAGTAACTGTTGGGTGACTGATCTGGAGGCCAACCTCAGTGAAGAGTCTCCCTAGACAAACATGGGTGGTAGTTCCCCAGCACTGTAGTCCTGTTAATACATATTGTGTTGGTGAAGACTATATGGTGGTACATGTTTCCAGGCAAAGGCTGCTGTGGGCATGAATTCTCCAAAATAGATGTTCCTTTTGTGCAACACAACCACCAATTAGCAGAGGGTTTCTCCCCTCTCTTCTGTCCTTACCAAGCTGAGGATGTTTTAAGGCTCTCTCTTCTTTAAATTTCTCTGTAATGTGCCTTCTCCCTGCTTACCTTATTTATTTATTTATTTTTAAACCTCTGGCTACTGCTTCCTACTCCTGAGTCCTCCTGCCAATTTTTGCAACTTTTTCAAGTGTCTTGTTGTTGCCTGTTTACCTCTGTACTTTAAAGACTTATGCATTGAGAAGGAAGAGATCAGGCATAGTGCCAGCTGCCAAGTAAAGCAAGCTGAAAGTAGCTTTCATTAAGCTTGGATGATAGTGTGAGCAAGAAGACAGTTCAATCAAAAAGCTGGGGTCATAAGTGGTTGTTGCTTTAAATAACTTCAAAGTAGCCTGGAAGTGAGCAATTCTTTTATCTTGGTGCCAGGTCATGTTTGGGGTGGAGAGCATGCAGAGCAGAAGGGGGAGGGACAAGCCTACCTACCTGTCAGTTTATCCAAGCTTAAATTGCTCCTGCAACGACGGGTTCAGTCATCCTCCCCCCTTCCAAAGGGGAGAGCTTATTGCAGGGCAATAAAGGCGTGAGGATGATGTTTTCTGACAATGTCTGCAATAGAGGATGAGTGCTGGAATAGGTGCTGCTTGGTCAGATGTGCATTCCTGATTAGCCTTGGCCTTGGGCACATGGATGAGAGCAATCATGATGGCTTTTTTTTTTTGTCAACATGGTGCCATTGATGAGAGCAGAGCTAGTGTGCAGGCCTCTGGTTTCACAGTACTCCTCTGAGGCTGGGTATGGCCCTCGTGTCCATAGCGTGGTGTGGTGCCAAGACACAATGGCAGTTGTGTGCAGTGCTGGCCTTTCATCCCAGATGGATTACATCATGTCCATAATACCAGCTCAGTCTGTGTATGCTGATAGTTTATTTTCCCTTCTACTGTGACAGATAACAGTAAACTTGTACCAGCCTGTTTGATAACCACCAGAAACCCCCTATTTCTTTCTATTCCAAGGCAGTGAGATAAGCAATATTCAATATACATTTTTGAACCTGAAAGACAGCATATCAAATGTTCTTCCTACATGCCTGAAGAGCCAGGTGTGCTAACCTAGTAGGACACTGTAGGAGAGTCAACTGACAGTGTCTTTCATGTTAAAGTACAGGAGATGGCTTGATATCCTAATGTATTTTTGCTTGTGTTGGGGGTTGGAGAGTTGCCAGGGGAATACTACCAGCTTCTTTGAGGCTGAAGGCACAGTTAATGCAGATCTTCTGTGCTGCAGGCACCATATCACATAGATAAAAGCAAAGATCCAGCCACTATCTGACCAAGGCCAGGGTTTGTATTTCATCTCCCTAAAGAGTCTTCAGATAGTGATTCTGCTGTGGTTAGGGACAGCTTATAATTTCCTTGAGAATTCAAACTCTGAAGTCTGCTTTTTGCTCTTTTTGTATGTGAAGCAATCAAAATCAAAAGTAATTTCTTCCATTCTACTTTTTCTGTGAATGTGGCTTACGTGGTGGTCTGCTCGGGCTTTCTAGAGCTGTGGAAAGGGGGTGTGATGGGTTACTGATGTGGTACTTTGAGCAGTTCTTGTGTGACTGCATTCTCTGAAGACTTCTCTGCAATATCATGCAAGCTCTTTAAAAATAAAACCCTTCATCCTGTAGTAGTTCTCTGGCAGAACTTATTCAGCTGTAGCAGAATGCCTGCAGCCCTTAATCTGTTAATAATTGCATCCTTCATTTCTCAGTCCTCTTAAAGCATTCAGAGAAAACAGTTCATTGGTTGTCTGCTGAATTGCTGTTCAGTTCCCTTGTAAAGGGAAATAAAGTTCTTAGTTTATCTGGACTCACTTTGCCACTGTGATACTAAACAGCTTCTGACCAGCTAGCCATGGCTAGCCTGTCAGAAAACCCCTTCTACACAGGGAAAGATAATGTTTAACTTTCAGATAGAATTACTGTACTGTTTCCTTTCCTTCCCCTTCCTGTGACTTCTGTCAAACTGTTTCTCTTCAATATTAAAAAACCCTAAAGAAAATCTAATGTTGGTTGGACATTAGGTTAAAATATTGCCAAAATGCATTGCTGATAGCACTGGGAGCAAGGAGTGTTTGTGGGTACAGCCGGGTGAAGCGTTGGGCATGCCCTGGGCTGAGCTGTGCTGGTTCCTGGGGAGAAGAACTGTGGCTGTGCCACTGTAGGTGTGTTGGTTGCACAAGCCAACACACTTCGTCTCCAGACAAAGTGAAATGATACTGGCAAAACTCTGGGCACTTAATTTCACTCTGCTTTAAGGTAATGCAGAACTTTGGACTTCCAGAAAGGGGGAAAAAACTGGAATCTGAAATGTTGGAGCTTGTGTGCAGCCATCTCTTCCCTTGTTCTGAAATAACTTGCCTACTTAATTGTGTTTTACACTTTCTTTCTTAAAAATGCTTACAAGACTTTTGCCTTCCTCAAATGTTTTCACCAAGTGATGTTGTAGGTAGGTCCACTCCTGAAGGGGAGAGGGTCCCATCATGCTGTTTCACAGCCTGTTATTGGGAAATGGTGAAAGAGACATTCGAGGGGTTTGGTTTTCGCTGTTCAAGAAAAGAAAGATCTATACAATCATTTTCTCATTGAGGCCTTTAAACTGAAATGCAAGTGTTGTTCATGACTTAACTGAAGCTCAATTTGGTTGGTTTAAAGCAAGTTTAAACAATACAAAACACTTCCAATGCCTGAACAAGCTGAGAAACCAATTTTAAGTGAGGCTAGAGGAGCTGACTTGGAGCTGGAGTTCTTGGCTTCCATGCAAAGCTGTCAAACAGCTGGAAGTTAATTATATACTGCAAGAAGCTTTGCCAGGGCCTCACAAGGACTGAAAAAAATACATGGTGTTTGTTAGTGTCACCTCAGAGTATTGCACAGAGAAAATGTTAAATGTTTCTCTTAGACTGAATTAATGTTGTCTGTGGTGTTAGGCGGGATATCCAAGTTGGTGGTAGAAGAGGGAAAAGTGTGCAGTGATGGCAGGTTTCATAATTGATTTATTTTTGCTTAAGTTTTGAAGGCACATGATGTTTTCTGTTAGGTACTAGTATATTAGACCTTAAAATGGGCTGCCCCAGAAAACAGTGTATAGCTGTAAAGCTGTTGTTGTGGTTAGCAGTCTGAGCCAGTTCAGTTTTCTTGGTTATGAAACACAAGAGATTAATAAGAAATGTAGTATTACAATAAAGCTTCCTTAAATTGAAATGCTGAAGAAGGTTTACTTGAAACTGAACTTGTTTTCTGGCAGTTATAAGTGGGGAAACTGAAGTGAGCCTTCATAACTGTGCCAGAGCGTCTGGGAGGCAGGATTTTACCCTGGAAAACACACTGCCAAAAGGTGAAGCTTAGGCAGTGCCCGAACTTGTTCTGATGTTCTAGTGCAGTGAGTGGCTCAACTGCAGGGCTGGAGGTGCAGGACACTAGGGATAAATTTTAATTATGGTGAAGGTAGCATTTAACTTTCATCCCAGGTGAGATCTACCTGTTATGTTTACACAAACAGCAGCTGTGCTCTTGGAGGGTTGATGGGGCCTTCCAATGCTCCCTAGTAGCACAGACTTCAAGTCAAGACCACGAGCAAGCTCAGTGTCACCATTGCAGAGTCTTTTGAGGGCAGAGCTTTCCTGTAAGTCTGCATGCCATGGCTGTAGTCTCTGGGCTTTTGCATCTTACTCTGCTGTATTTACTCCACCTGGAGTGCTAGTGTAGCTCCCTTCTGAAGTTTTATTTTCCCTTTCTGTATAGTAGAAGGGCTTCAACAGTAGTGTTTTGAGGGCTCGGCAGAAAACCTTCAGTCATGTAGCTGCTAATTACTGCAAAACCTGGTGTATTCCTTAATCTCTGAATCTTCTTGATACTCTGTGAACTCCAGACCTGGAATCTGCTATAACTACCTGAAAGGCTGGATAACTTCAGAAGGTCCCAGCACCTTCTGTGGGAATCAGCTTGCTGCTTTGTTCACCCTGAGCAGACTGACAGCTGTTCTGAGCTGCTTCTGTGGGGAGAGGGTTTAAGGTGATGGCTGTGCAAGATATGGAGACTGTGGAGGCATCAGTGCTGTGCTTTAGCATGCAATGCAAGCATTGCCTTGAGCTGTGCTGCCATGGAGTCCCACCATACTTAGCAATGGTGTGTAGGGGCCTGCTTGTTTGGGACTTAGTCATATGCAGTGGCTCAAAGAGCTAAAGTTCTGGTTATCCTGTACGTTGTGTATACTTAATCTGAATCAGGTAAGCAACGTTTTGCCATACCTTGTTTTGAAGCAGGGGATTTGGTTGGCTTCAAGATCTCATCTTGCCTCAATATGCTTTAATGCATGAATAGATTGTGGTTTTTAGCTAAAAATGACTGCTATTAAGGCACTGATTAGGTTACATTGCAGTCTGCTAAATATTGTGGGTTGACCATTCTCCAGGACCTACAATTAGCTTGGTTCAGAATAGATTTATCTGTAGCACACGTGCAAGTAGCACTGGATTACAATAATCCCTTTAATGAGAGTGAAAAAGCAGCTGTTTACTGTGCAAAAGTTAATGCTCCCAGTTCTGTGCACCTCTTGCATGTTGCATTTCTCTACTGAATTGCCAAACCTGTAATTTCATGTTTACAGGGAGCAGAACTGTAGTGGCAGAACAAGTCAAACCGTTGCAGGACAGAATTAACATGGGAATTTGTATCGGTATAAATAGATCCAACTGCAAAAGAGCATCCTTTAGATTTGACCAGTGTGCTGCCTTATGGTACCTTCTGCAAAACTCTGCATCTACAGTGGCAGATGAAGACTTGAATAACTTTCCCTCTCCAGTTTCACAGGAAATGGGAAAGGAGAGAGGCTGGAGAATGTTTAATGGCAATGAGCTCATTATTGGCTAAACAGACAGCAGCTTAATCTCACCTTCTAATGTCCCTTAAACTGTTACAGAAAGCTTTGCCTCAATCACAAAAGCTGATGCCTAGGAGAGGAACTTGGGTGTCTGAGGTTTTTCCCACTTACAACTAGGTGACTTTCCTCTTGCTTTGCTGGAGTCTGGTGGCCAAAAAGCTGACTCTTTGGGGGAGCTGCTATGCTTGAGACACCTCTGCGGATGTCCCCTCAAATAGCTCATTTCCAATAAGATGCTGAAGTGCTGTCAGGAGCCTCTGTCTAGCTTGGTGGTTTCCAGGCCACCAAAATGTGTTTGTGTACCTGTCATGATGGGACCCATCTAGCAGCTCAGGAAGCGTGTGGTGGGCGTGATCCAAGCTGCTTTTATTCTAGAGGCACAGCAGTAGTCCTAAGCATGGATTCTGGGCTTCTGTCTTAGCTGCAGGCTAATAGGGCATCATTGACTCTCTTGGCAGGCAAAAGGGGTTTTGTTTTCTGTCAGGTGAAAGTGATGTCCTCATGACAGGCCCTGTGTGATGATGCAGAGCCTTGTTTAGTCCCTGTCGAAAAGGAGCTTCCGAAGTGACTAAACTCCTATGCTACTGATGGCCAGAAATTTGGTGCAGTTTCTGGATTCCTTTCCCCTGTTGTTGGCACAAGGCACGTGGTTAACTTCAAGTGGTGTTAGGTTAGCTCACCTGTAATTGCCTTTAGAAATTAACTGTTGGCTCTAAGAGTTCACATTACAAAATCTTGAAGGTGAATGCTGATGTATGTCAGTGGGGGTTTGCTCCAAGGAGGGCAGTAGTGCAGGTGCTGCTGGAAGTGACCACTCTCACTTCTGCTCCTCTTGCTCCATTGTCAGAGCTACCAGCTGGTCACTCATGTGTTTATCTCAAGCAGAACTGAAAAAGCAGGAGAAATTCTTTTGGGGAAAAGTGTCAGGAAAAGAGTTAAAACTGTAATCACATCCTGGTGAACTGATTAGCTTGAAACTTAAATGGAAGATTTTTTTAAGGGTAGAACTTGTTCACAAATGATGGCTTAGTAGCTGAAGTGGTTTTGAGGCTGATGGTGACATTTCATTAACAGGAATCCCTACACACTACATCGTGGATTGCACATAAGCACAAGCTATATTTGACTAGTGAGACATGCAGAGGTGAAGGGGAATAAAGCAGAACAGGCTTTTTGCTTTTTTTGGCAGACTTTTTATTTTCTTGTTGTCACAACCTGTTCTTCCACATTTTCTTCCATGCTTATGAAAGTAAGTCTCAGCTTCTGAATTGACCCATGCTTAATTCTTTACTTACTCCTAACAGCTGATGTATAAGCCCTAGTTCATCATAAAGCACAGTAGCTGCAGCCTGGCTGATTGTTTTTAATTATTTTTTCCCCTCCTCTGTGTGATGTAATTCTCATTACAAGGAGCTTTCTGAATAAAAGATGAGTTTAGTCACACTGAGGAGAGTTGCTAGACATCATGCTTAGCCATGTTGTATCAAAAGCATTATGTGAACAAGCTGGAAAACTACTAAGTGCTTTCTAAAATAGAGCCTTTGTGGTTTAACACCAATTATAGGTTTTGAATAGGTGAAAGTTGGATAAGGTTTCTCTTAATGGAGAAAAAAAAAATGGTCTCCCCATTTAAAAAGTGTTTGGCTGGGAGGTTAGCTAAAAATACCACTTCTGTAATAGCCTTTATTCCATCACCAGACAGTATCTGTTAGGAGTGTTGTGCAGCTGATGGCTTAATGCAGTGAAACTCCTGACCAGCTCATCTTCAAATCCACTTTTTGTGTATTTAGTTTAGAGAGAGGCCAGTGACAATTTACTTGTCTCCCTTTCTCAGGTTTTGTGGGGTTTTTTTACCTTCTTATGAGCCTCCCTGTTGTATTGAGACTGCCTGAAGTTCCTGCAAAGGATATCGAGTGTGCTCAAGCAGTTGCTTGTCACTGAAATGAAAGCAGCTTTGTTCTGGCCTATAGTTCAGGTGACCAGAGCTGCTTGAAATTTCTTTCTGCCATAAAACCCCTTGGTTCCTCTGGTGGCTTGTCTTGATGTAAATTACTGAGTAAATTAAATCTGTTGTTAAAATCTGTATGGAGCTTGCCATCTGCCACCAACCTTTTAAAAGCCAAGCACACCTCAGTATTTGCTTCCCTCTGAACTTGCATTAGAAACCCACAGCATTTATAGTTCACAACCAAATTTCACTCAAACATTTCTCAATTGTTTATGAAAATACAGAAGCAAAGGCTTCTATGGCTTTGATTGCTCAGTGTCTGTGGATGTACTCAATGGTACTGTCAAATTTAGAAAAGAGGTGTTAAGAAGTAGCAGCAGAGCAAGGAGGAAGTGGGATCCATTACAGGAAGGATCCCTAAGCCAGCAGCTGTGTGCCTGGCATCCCTGGGCTCCTGGAGGTACTGCAGTCCCTAGTGACATCACTCTGTGGGATTTATTTCTAACTTCAAGTAGTTCAAAGGCATGTTGAAACATAAATCGCCCAAGTGTGAAATCTGAAATAATGACAAAGTGTGTCCTATATGGGAGTGAGGAGTGCTGTGGAGAGGAATGAATTCTAAATATGGTTCACTCATATTATGGGACATACTTTTCAGCTGAACAAGCACACAGAGATGACACTTATTCCATCAGCTCCTGTGGAATCTGCAAACACTAGTTAGAAACTTTCTAGTCTGTTCTTTAGCATTTGAACATCTAAGACAATGACTTTTATTTGACAACACCTGGGAACTGAGCATGGATTTCCCTTCTCCTTTGTAGGTGCTGAAAGCATCGTTGCAATTATGATTGGCAACCTGAAAGGCACGGAGATCTTACACAGGATTGAGAGTGGCATGAAAGTGACCATGGTTATTGAAGTGGGGAAAAAACATGGTCCTTGGATGAATCAGTACTCCATCTTCTTCATCTCAGTGTCATTTTTCATTGTCACTGCAGCAACCATGGGCTACTTTATTTTTTATTCTGCTCGGAGATTCAGAATCGCGAGGGCCCAGTCCAGGAACCAGGTGAGTTGGTGTGTGACGTTGCTTTTTTTATACCCCCTAAGCCTCCATGCTGTGGACCTTGAGGGCAAAATACTGGTTGAGCACAAAAATGATGGAATCTGTTCTTTCCACAGGAAGGGGTGTGATCTTTAAAATGCTAAGAGATATGCCTTTACACAGCTTAAAACTTTTCAAAGAAACAGCAAAAAGTGAACTGGCTGGAGAAAGCAACTGATCATGCGGAGCTAACTTGGTCGCCTGGAAGTTTCACTCCCTGCCTGCCAAGCAGTCGTAATGCTGATGTATTGGAGGTGGTGAAGGAGTTCAGCTGCTTATAGCTGCCCCTCACACTTCCCACACAGCACTGTCTGTGCTAGCTGGGATGTGAGACACGACTGCAAATGTGCCTGCAAAACGGTGCATGACTTGGCCCGCCTTTCTGTAGACCACGTTAGGAAACTGCTGCTTTCTGACTGAAAGCTTTCTGCAAACTGCAGTGACAGCCTCAATTAGGAGTTGAAAAAGAGCACTGTCAAATTGTGTTATTTTTAAAGCCCAGGCAGGGAGTTGCTAATGAGTTAAGTTT
This sequence comes from Hemiprocne comata, assembly GCA_020745705.1. Classification (NCBI taxonomy): domain Eukaryota; kingdom Metazoa; phylum Chordata; class Aves; order Apodiformes; family Apodidae; genus Hemiprocne; species Hemiprocne comata. The sequence goes on along the minus strand of CM036597.1, from coordinate 8,538,943 downwards.
TCAAGTAACTCTCATCTGTGCAGTAATCTGATCAGCCAATGGGACAAATGCTTACAGCTTTGTCTTCAGACTCAGACTTGCCTTACGCTGCTACTTCTGGGCTTAAGTAAAAGCCTTCAAACTGAGAATAAAGTCCTAGCATGACATCTGTCAAAGGTGATAGGCAGCAGCAGGAACAGGATTTGAGTGGCTCAGGGGTGTGTATGTACTTCAGCCTTGTTTTACAGCTGTGTTGGTATTTGCAGTGCTGCTTGCAGGAGCCACCTGAACTCTGAAAGAAGGGTTGTTAAAGAGTCCTCTCCTACAGACTGCAAAAGCATGAGCATCTTGTTCTAGCTGGGGTCAGTGTATGTGAATTATCCCTGGATCAGTAGTTAGATAGTTAAAGGAGGGACAGACTTCTCTGCCATTCCAGAAGACCCGCCCTTCTGAGCTTCTCAGCTATCCTAGAGATTTTAGGCCTCTTGAACAAGCTCCTTCTGAAATAAGGTGATGAATCTACAAGCTGGACACAGATGTTGAAATTCAGACCAGTTTCAGGCTTCTGTAAGTCTTTAGGATTGGCTTATTTAAAATGTTTAACATGCAGAACCATCATTGTTCTTGGCAGGCAGAGAGACCAGCCAGGGTGAATAACAGCAATAGTTCTGGAGTTGAATGCTGAGTTCAAATATTGTCCAGAGTTGAATGCTGGGTTCTCTCTAGTAATCACAAAACCAAACTCAGGTGTGTTATGCCACACCTGGAAGTGGTGTAAGGATACAATAAGGGAATAGTTGATAGAGCAGTATTGGAAGTGGTCATCTGCCTGTGAGATGTAGCACTGCTGGTCCTGGATGTCATTTGGAGTTGTCTCTGTAGCACCTTGACACAGAGCTCTGTAACTTGATGCTGTCCTCTTGCTGACATCTGTGGACAGAGATGCACACTGTCTCCTGCTGATGAATTATCCCTTTCATTGCTTGCCATTTTCCCTAGTATGAGATCTCTGTTCAATGGTAAACAAACCTGGACAGGAAAAACTGGGTGCCCTAGAAACTGGTCTGCAGAATACACTGTTTATCAAATCACACACAAAAGATCATCCTCCTTTGAAAGTATCTAGCAGAGCAGTTGTGGAAGTCCAGCTCTATCCTGAGCTGTCAGGCTTTCAGCAAGTTACAAATGTTATGCCTCAGTGGTAGATGGTACTAGGAAAATCCAGTCCACTTGCCTAGCACTTATTCACAAACTATTTGCATCTTGGGGTCTGTGCACAAGGACTTTACTGTAGATTGAAAAATAGCATTGATAAATGACATGCCAGTTCCACATGATTTAAGCTGAACTGAAATTAGGAGCCTTAAAAATGCTTTATAAAGTGTAAGAATAGAAGAAAGCTTCTTTGCTATCAAGGGGTGAAAATACACTGTGTTGTGAAACTCAAGACAATCCAGAGTAGTTTTCCATTGTTTTAATACCATGGCACCTGAAAGCTACTACACAATCATTAGATAAGCAAAGAATAACAAGAAATTCTTGTTAGTGAAGGTGAGCAACTAAAAGGTGATGCTACAACATTCCCTGTTAGCCAGCTGATTGGATTTTCTCAAAGTTAGAGACTTTCAACTGCTTTGGCGCCAGCAAATACTGCATGTTAGTCAAACAACGTTTTAGCTTGCATGCTACATGGAGAGCTTTCCATCATCATTCAGCCCTTTGGAAACTTGGATTGCCTGGACTTTCAGTCTGTTATTTGGTGGAGTAAATGAGTGTGTTTTGTCTCCTTTTTACACAGCTGTGAATGCATCCCTTTACCCAGTATTACACTCTTCAAAGTACCTATCTGCTTTTTTGACCTTCCCTGGGGGATTATATTGCTATTGTGTGAGGACTCTTTTGAAGTGTCAATCTACCACTTAAACCAGAATGAACACTTCTGAATTGCTCTGTAGAATTCTATGATGAACTAATTGTAATATATGATAATGATGCTCTGCACCTTGCCTCTTGTGTGTTCAGCTTCTGAATATTTGGCTTGTTTGGACTGAGCCACAGCCCCTGGAGAGCTCTTGCCCAGGACTGAAAAGGGCAATAAAGCTTGAGTCCGACTTGCATGTAAGGGATAGAACAGAAAGAGAGAAGACCATTTTCTAAATGCTTTGCCTCTTTTGCAAAGACTTCCTGAAAACAAGAGCCAGGCTAGATCCATGTTTCATTCATGCATGGGACTAGTAGTAACCTTTGCTTGAATTGGATGGCTTCCAGGTATTGCCATATTGGCAATATGTTTTTCCTTTTCATTTGGCCTGAGAAAAATCTTCAGATTTCAGTGTTCCCTGAAGCAATCTCTTGTTTTGTAGACAGTCAGGCTGTTGAGTACCTTTTAAACTTTGCTGTTTGCCAATACAGTTTTTGTACATCTTGGCATGACTACTTGCTTCTTCTGGTGAAGGCCCTTTTTCTGGATGGCTTCATCACGTGTAACTTGGGCTTTAAACGTGTTCACCTCTGCAAGCTTTTCTTTGTCTCTCACTCAGCTTAAGCAGGAATTGCATAGGAGTCAGTAATGTAAAACTGTGCAAAGGGTTTCTTTTCTCAATAGTCACTCAAATTTTTAAAGCCAGTCACTTTGTCTTGTGGTCCAACCAAAACCATAACTTGAGCGGTGTATCTGTCCTACCTGGGAGTTAAAATAGAGTAGCTTTTTCCTCATGATCCATCCTGTTTACAACCTGGTAATTTTTATCTGAATGCATATTTTCTTCTGGGCTTGAAATTCAAGTCCCCACCTCTGCAATCTCTTAACTGCATCTTGAGGTCTGTGAGAGAGAAGGTGAAAAAAACAAGGCAAGTGTGGTAGGTGGCTTGCTACCTTTTCTAGTCAGCAGAATACTGGCAAATTCAGTTCTTTATATTAACCTTTCTTAATAATGCAAAATAGCCAGTGATGTTATCTGTGGCCTGGTTTCTAATTTAAGCTTGAGTCTTTGCTTCCATTGATTTCATAAAGATTAGATGTTGCAGCTGAGAAATGACCTAATTAATGCTTTGGAGGAGGCGAGTTGCTCAACTTTCCACAAATCAAAGCTGTTCTCATGGCAGTAGCTACATGTGGGGAAGAACTTCCTTAGCTTACAGGGGAAAAGCAGGAGTTCCTGCCCTCCCTAGGGCTTGCTGGTCTGCATTGCCATGAGTGTGCTTGCAGGGTGCCAGGAAGGCATCCTGATAGAGAAAGGGATGAGACAAAATTGGCAGCACTGGGCTAGGGAATACTGAGGGAATACAGCAAACCTGATTTTCCCAGTTAGGTACCTCTCTACTAGAGCCTGGATAGGAGCCAGGATATCTGACCTGTTTTGTAGTATGTTGGTTCTTTTTTTTTTTTCCTGCCTCAACTTAATCTATTTTTTCTAGAGTTGCTGGGTTGGGGCTTTTAGACTTTTAACATGATTAACTTATAATGTTTGCTTGAAAAACATGGCTTCACAAAATGCTTTGACATTCCAAGCTCGAGTATCCTGGATCTCCTGGTAGGCTATTCAATAAAAACCTTCCTCTTGCAGCCTTTCTCCATCCCCCCAGAGAAGTGTTCTGCTGTACTTACCAAAATCAATGTTAAAGGTGACTTTGCCATTGGTGCATTTCATGAAGGGCAATTAAATTTGTGCCCAGACAAAATTTAAAATATTATTTCAGTAAATTATTAACAATACAGCCAGTTGGGTCCTGTCTAATATGCTTGGCCTGACATTAGATGTGTAGATTAGATACTCTGAGGGAGAACATTTCCAGAAAGTTTAGTTTTCAATTAATAACAAGTAACAGATAATACTTCACATAGGCAGCTAGAACTGATATTGCTGCATTCCTGCTCTGTTGATGTTACCACGTTTGCTGCTGAAACTTTTTGGGGCCTCAGTGTTTCCCAAAATGAGTCTGGCTGCTTTTCTGTGGCATCAATCTGAAACATTGACAAGGGGGGCATCATTCTGAAGTTAACCTCAGGTGATATATAGCAACATACATTGATGTCTTCAGCAGAAGACTTTTACAAGCTTCAAAGAAAACTTGGCTAGTTCTTGTTCCTAAAAAATACACCTGAAAACTTGTTTGCATCCTTCACCTTTGGATTGTATGTGTCTCTCACTTGCTAGTTGTTAATAGCTATCAACTATTAAACTCCTAAAAGCATGCACATTGTTTCTGTATCTTAGGACCCCAAAACAACACTGACATGCATGCAAACAGGTCATTTTGCACCAAAACTGTTTTGACAGAATCCCAGCAGGTCATATACATCAACTTGTTCACCATTAACTGCTTCAGCACAGGGAATCTTATGCAGACTTGAAGTACCAATTCTCACTGAGTTTGTTGTCAGCAGCAGCCCTCCACCCATCTGTCCCATCTATACTTGTGCCACCAGCACTGCAGCTTCATACCAGGAAAAATTCTTGTAACTGAAATGAATATGGGAAGGTAATGCTGGAAAGCTAGCAGCATTAGTGGGGCTCTTGCACTGAGCTGCTGATTGGGAAGAGGATTTTTAGTTAGCTGCAAAGCTTCAATCTAGTCTGTGTTCCTAAGATAAGTCCCATGTTTGGATGGCACTGCCAGAGCTGCCCGATACGCCTCCGTGTCCTGAGGCAATATGTGCACCAGGGAGGGAGAGGACAGTCATACTCTTTGTGTTGGTGGAACAGCACCAACCTGTGACCTTTAAACAGAGATGTTGGCTCCTGTGCTAATTGAATGCGTTGCAGAGACAGTTGGACAGCAACAGTTGCCAGGCAAGCTGGACTTCTGCTGACTGCTCATCTCTGCCTGGCTGTCCTCACAGCAGCAAGCAAATTATTGCGTGAAGGGGAATGCCTCTTCCTCTGCTTCCATCAAAGCTGCCCTGTAATCCACTTGGGTCTAGTAATTTGATTTGTTCCACCTTGTGCCATGAGGAGGGGGGAGAAATAGCTCTGAGCCCTTTTTTATTTTTTGGTGCATGTTACTTTGAACCAATATTGAGATAAAACTGCATTCTTCCATTTGACAGGAGTGGGCAGCGCCAGGAGGCTCCTGAGCTGTTTGTGTGCTCTGTAAAGCAGGTGTGGCAGAGGACTAGTTCAGGGTATGTTGGTGGTAGTTGAGCTGATTGGTAAAGAATTTCACCTTTCATCAGGATGTGAGTTTGTGGCAGGAAGTTGTCATAAAGTGAGCTGTAAAAATATTGTCAGACTCAATGTTCAGTCTTTTGTACCAAGTCAGTTTGAAGGCTTCTGTTTGTTTTGTGCTTGGTCTAAATCTGATCAAGGTATTATCTTACATCTTCTCAAAGTAGAAACCCCTGAAATGCCTGTGCTTTGTGAAAAGGTTAGGCAAAACCAAATCATATGCAAATGTCTTCTTGGTGTGTCATCCAGAGTCAATAACCACATCAGTATGTCCTGAAACTCTGTTTCATGTTGTCTCTAAATAGCATGGTCATGCTTACTTGGCGTCTTTTGATAACATCTGGGTTATAAAACTGGTGCCTGGTTGCAGTAGGCACCTTGGTTAGTATTAGTAAACACCACCTAAGAGAAAAATGACTGTGCTTAACCAGGACTTTTTCTGTTACAGCGGCAGCTGAAGGCCAGGGCTAAGAAGGCCATTGAACAGTTACAGCTGCGCACCCTGAAGCAAGGGGACAAGGTATGATTGATCCTATAATCTCCCACATCCTTTCCACAGAACCCATGGAGTGGGCCTTAGTAATGGAGTAGGATGCAGAAGTCTCTCTGAGCCCATAACTGTCTCTTGCAGAGATGGTTCCTTATTCAGACCAGGTCCTTTTCAGGGGTGCAGGGCTTTCCAATTTGCACATTCTTATAAATCAGATTTTTTTTTTAGCTGCTTGCTTGTAGTCTTCCTGAGGTGAGCAGTCCTAATTTGCTGGTGTGGATGCTTAAAAGTAAACTACTATATCTGATCAGCTTCCTTGGCTATCTTTTTTGTAACTAAAACTAGAGGTAGAAGTTACCAAACCTCTACAGTAGTGCATCAAATAATCCCAGGATGGTTTGCAGCTGGACTTCTAAACCATGGGATTAAACTTCCAATGCTTCTGTTAAAGTGTCAGCTTGACTATGAGTAATCCCCATCATGTGTTTGTGTAATATTATATATGGGAGCTATCTTAAATTACTGCTGTCTAAACCTCTTTCTCTGCAGTAAATCTGGCTGGTTCAAAGGAAGCTATCATAGTCTGTTAAAGCTGTCAATTCATTTCACTGCTTTAGGAAACTGGTCCTGATGGAGACAGCTGTGTTGTGTGCATCGAGCTGTACAAGCCCAACGAAGTAGTGCGTATTCTCACCTGCAAGTAAGTTGTCATCCAAACTGCCCCTTAATCCAAAATCTGCAAGCATGCCTCCTACTGGTTACTCCTTCTGCTATGTTAGCAAAGCTGATCAACCTTTAATCAAGCTGTTGCACAGTAAGAATTCTTGAATCTCTGTCAAACAGCATTTTGAACAACAGGAACTGTGTAAATACACACTTGTGTGCCACGGCGGCCCGTGTTCATAACCTCCTCTGTGAGTGGATTGACAAGTATGACTTGGCAGACCACAGTGCCTCTCCAGGGGATGCCAGGGCTTTTAAAACATAGCTTCCTTTGCTGGTGTTACCTCTAAATTGCAGATAACTGGCACCACTGTGCCTGTTTCTTGTCACTTACTTTACTGGTTACTGAGAGGGTCATGCTCCCATTAAACCTTTTAAACCACTTTAACTGTAGTACTTTAGAATAAAGTGTTTCTATTCTTGTGTGCATCATCTGAAATAGAGAGCAAAATAGAGCCATAGCAGTTTATTTTCCTAGAATTCTTTGCTGTTGTATCTCATTGCTGTGCTTCTGTAAAAGCTTAGTATTGTTGCACTAAGATTTTAATTTGATTGCTTCCAAGATGAGCAGTGAAGCCTTCTCAGGGCTTACAGAAACTTTGTGACTTCCCCCCGTGCCTGCGAATGAAACTGCTTTGGCAAAGCTTCTAAAATCAGAGGGCTGCAATGTGACCTGCAAAAATTTTGGATGGGAAGGGCTTTTGTAACCCTTGGGGAGGATTACAAAAAAGCACTTGGAAAAATTCTGATGTAGGAATTCTGAAGAATGGAAAAATCTGTAGCTCCTGTTGTGTGCTGATCAGTGTCATTTGTCAAACACTATCCAATCTGAGCCAGGGTTACCTTTGCACCAGGTTATAGTTCTGCAAAAGCTTTCTCTGCTCTCAAGCAGTAGGACTTGTAAGCTGTTTTGATATCAAGTTGGCCTGTTAACGTGTTATCAACAAACTCCCTTAATCTAATGCTTAATGGTTGAAAAAAAAAAACCAACAAAGCTGAATAAAATTTAGGTCATGTGTGTTAATGATTATTCAGTTATCTTGTCAGGTTTATGCTACTGGTTAGTCCTACTTACTAATGAAGTAAGTCCCATGAGTGCAGAGGCATTTAGACAGGCTCCAGATACTTTTTGGCTGATAGGAAACCTGACTTCTCATTATTTCCCTATAAACCTTGCTAATCTTGATATGAACTTGCAAACAAAGCATGACTTACGGCATTAAGAGGAGAGTAAGTTCTTTTGAACTTTTTCTTTGTACACAATTTGCTGCATTAGGCTTTGCTCTGAGACTGCTTTTACAGGCATTTGTGATCTTTCATTCCTCTTTGGCCCAAATGTAGTTCCAAGAAGCACTAGCTTAAGATGACTACATTTTCTTGATAGTGGGTGATTTCTGCCTCTATCAACCATATTAAATTCTCTTTTACATGAGTTAGAAACTGATATTTACTGTAAGAACGTACTTGACAGTGGTGGTTGCCCTTAACACTGAGACCTTATTTGTTGAAAGCATTTAACCATATCCATGAAAGAAAGAAGCTATCAAATAAATGCTCCTGTGAATCACATCAGTGGTATCTAAATATCTGGGGCGTATATATTTGCAGGAGGCATTCTTATCCAGATAGTAAGACTGAAGGAATTTATTGTAGCAGAGGTACACATGACCAGTGTTAAGTCCAAGTACTTAAAACAGTCACACATCAAGGAAGTTTCAGGGTGTACTTTAGACATTATGTTGCTGCAGCTGGAAGGAGGTGCTGGTTATATGGGTTGAACTTGGAGACTCCTGGTATCATACAAGGGCATAGGATTCTGAGCACTTGTGATCACTGCACTTGTTCAATAATAAAGTTCTCATCAATATTGACCAGTGCTTGTCTGCCTTGCTATTTCTGTTCAGCCTGAGGGAACACAGAGATTACAGGACTTCAAGTAGTCTTCCTAAATTTGTGGCCTAATTCAGACCCTTTGTGGAACTGAGTGTCTTCACAGAAGCACACATTTGCATCTGTAATGGCTGAACTATATTTATTTTCTTGGGTACACAGCTGGCCAATTATCCACTTGGTATACACCGTGACTACGTAGACAAAGTAGATGTGTGGGAGTAGAGCTTACCTTGGGGACATAATTCCATGAGATAATTTTTCTATGTACCTTGAACAGAAACAAGTGCCATTTAGTTATTTGCATATGCAGGACAGACCTTAACCTTAAAGGTAAGGCTGAAATGTCAATGTTGGGAGTAGTTAAATTACCTGGGAATGTGTTGTATACAGATTAAAAAAAAAAGCTTAAGACTGATGTAGTAAAGATGATAATGCTGAACTCTAGCAAGTTTTATAAAGATACTAAAATGCATAGACCAGCTATAGCTTGAGAGATCAACTATTCACAACTTTTCAGCTGAAACCTGAGGTAATATACTTGAGATACAATATGGTAATCCATTCTAGAATGAATACATTTTTGATGTTCCTATAATGGGCCTTCATAGCTGCCACGAATAGTTCTCCTGGTGTCAAACATAACTTGTTGGTTACTTTCTCCCATCAGCCATCTCTTCCACAAGAACTGTATTGACCCCTGGCTTCTGGAACACAGGACATGCCCGATGTGCAAATGTGACATACTCAAAGTTTTGGGTGTTGAGGTAAGCCCGTAGACTTTCTTAGTGGTAGATGCCATTATCAGCATTCTTCTAGTGCAGTAACCACATAGTGAGCTATTTCCTGCTGCCTCTAGAGCACAGGTGACAAGCACAGGTGTTGCTGTGTCAGGGGTGAGATGCTACAGGACTAATTGTCATGTCCCCTTCAGCGCAGCCTGCAGCTGACCTGGTCTGTGTTGGTATCATCTAAAGCCTTGGGCAGAGTGTTAACCAAGATTGTAATGCATGACTGAAGAATTGCTCTTAGCTTTTGCTGGTGCAGCTCAGGGTGTTTCTCAAAGCTTCAGGCAGACTTTGACAGCTCATACTGTCCCTGAAACCAGCCACTATTCAGTTACTAAGTACCTGGAGTCCTTGAAAAGTGAATGTGTTGGCACGTGTGGCTTTCCTGGAGCCACATGACTTCCTAGGATACACAGGGAATTTCACAGAATCACAGAACGTTAGGGGTTGGAAGGGACCTCGAAAGATCATCCAGTCCTACCCCCCTGCCAGAGCAGGATCTCCTAGAGTAGGTTACACAGGAACATGTCCAGGCAGGTTTTGAATGTCTCCAGAGGAGGAGACTCCACAACATCTCTGAGCAGCCTGTTCCAGTGTTTCGTCACCCTCACAGTGAAAAAGGTTTTCCTCATGTTTATGTGGAACTTGCTATGCTCCAGCTTGCACATTTCTGATGTGTTCTGCAGCTGCTCGTTGTTGCAAGTGCCAGGGGAAGACTGTGTTGCCAGAGCCTGACGCTGCCTGGACCAGCTACACGTGTGCTAGAGTCTGCCTGGGGGAGGGAGATCTATGCTGAGTGGAAGGAAGAATCTATTTTCCTGGTATTGGGCAGTAAAAGGGAAGAGCTGGCTAAAGAATGCAGGAGTTGCATCTGAACTTCCTGCTCAGTTAGGCAGTAACTGGTTTTTACTTATGATGCTGAGGTTAACAGTAGAGCTTTTTTCAAGTTTAAACTTCTTTTTTTTCTGGGTAAAAGTTCACTAGACTCCTTCACTACTCCTTACAGGCATTGGTCTTCTGAAAAGATGTGGCTTCCTACAGAGCTGAAACTTAAGTTTTCTCTTTTTTTTGCACAAAGGTGGATGCAGAAGAAGGGGCTGAGTCTGTGCCAGCCACAGCATCCAGGTCCAGTGGGATATCAAATGTTCCTACAGTTCATGAAGAGGATAATCGTAGTGAAACAGCATCATCTGGATATGCTTCTGTACAAGGAGCAGATGAATCTGTCCTAGAGGAACATGCACCATCAGAAAGTGTGTCTACAGTTTCATCTGTCTCACTAGATTTCATTGCACTTTGTTGCTCATGCTATGAATTAGGGGGGAGGTTGGCTTAGTAACATCTCAGTGCTTGAATACTTTTGTTTTAGTACTTGGCTCTTACACTTGTGTTTCATTTGACAACAAAGACAACCTAAATGTGAATTAAAAACTTAATTCTATGAAGAAAGTTGTTGAAAATCAGAGGCTTACTACTTAAAGGCCAAAGAGATTTTGCTGAACGTGTTCCTCATCTCATTGTCTCTTTGGAGATTTCATTTGGATGAGTGAGTGTTGCTTTGCTGCCAGATCTGGCTGCTTTAAGTAGTTGATTATTTACAGAAAACTTCTGCGGAGTCAGTCCTGATGTAGCTTACATGATGCAAAATAGAGATGACAAATACATCAATTGAATTTCAGATTTTGCCAAGGCTGAGTCATCCTTGAACGCTTTCAGAGAATTTTAATGGAAAAGAGCATCAGTTTTTACAAATACCTTCTCTTTTTGAACAAGAGCAAACTGATGGAAAATGTCTTTTTAGTGTTCAGCTTTGCCAGCACGCTGTCAGTGTTGCTGTTGACTTTAAAAGTGGAAAGGTCCCAGGTAAACAAATGAAAGTAACTATCCCCTGGATTGTGGAATGACCTTGGGAAGAGGAGTAAGTGAGGAAGCTTTCAGAGGTGAAAGGGGTGCTCTGGCTGTGTCTGCTTAGATTTCCTGTGGGAAGCCTGGCTGATAGGAAAGCATGGGATTTGCTACCTGCCTCCTATGGGACATGTTTCTCCAGTGAGTGATGTGTGTACAGGAGTGCCCAGTTTAGGCAAACGAAATACCAAAAGTTGAAACTGCATCCCAATAAGCAACCCAGGTGATGCTGGATTAGTTGTATGGCTCAGGCTCTTGTGTATTCTCAGTTTGAGAGGCGAGGACACACACTATCATTGGCCTAACAAGATTAGTCTGTAGGGAGGTGGCCTTCCTCTCTGAATCAGCCTATGTCCCACAATTTATCCTGAACTCAGTCTCTAGAAGTTGCTCCTGACACCTGTCTTCAGCAGTCCTAAAGTAAGAAGAGAACTGCAAATCTGGTAACTGGATTTCATAGCCTCACATGGCCTTCTGTCACTTGAGGACATAGCCTAGGCTTGCTCAGCAGTAGTGAGAAGGGAACTCCAGAGCTAAGCAGATACCTCTAGAAATGAGAGGTAATGTCAAGAATGGGCTCTCAAACTAATGAGGGGCAGCAGAAGAGTGGTAGTTGGAGCACGGCCTTGGATTTCCCACTCTGAAGGAAAAGTGCTGGGAAAAGTCCACTGCAGTGGGCTTGTGGAAATAAAGCAAGCATGGTTTGCTTTAAGGTAGGAAATGTTGCCTGTGGCACTTCTTAACTTGTCTTTTCTTGGTTTTGTTCTGGACAGATGACAACATGCATCTTGTGAACAATGAATCCCAGCCCTCTGCTGTGAACATCCTTCCACATGTTGACAACCCAAGTTTTGAGGCAGATGAAACACACGTTGAAGTCAAGTCCTAAGAACATGCCCAGCAACATGGTGTAAGCAAGGAGCTGCCTACTGCCATCCTGTGTATACCAAACACTGCAAGACTGTAGCAGAAGAATATTGCCTTGGCAATGCTGAGATCAAATAGACTTGTTCAAATTATAATTGTATGGTTTGCCATTCTTAAAACTGCATCTCCCATGTGGAATTTAGTTTTAGCATTCTTCAGATAAAGCTGTCTTAAATATAAAGGAAAACATCAGATTTTAACACTAAAACAGAAGTTCCATCTTCTGCAAAGCTTCTCTTCAGTGTTTGAGTCATTTAAATAAGGAGAAGATTTTGTTGTAGCTATCTACTGGAAATTGTTTTGACTTGGGTTTTTTGTTGTTTGTTGTTTTAATTCCAGTGGATTTTCATTGTAAACAAATTTATTTTGATCTGGTCTAATACTCATTTACCAGACAGAGTTGAGTTAAAGCAACACTGTATTTAATGTTTCCATGCACTAATTTGATAGGAGACAGTACAAACTAATGCCTGTCAAACTGGATTTTGCCCACAGTGTCTTTGGTTCTCTGGTAAACCAATTGATTCTCTACCTCTCAACTCCAACCTGCCAATCACACATTCCTAAAGGGAAAAAAGAGAGCTTCAAGCTGACAGGCCAAATCTGACTTGCACAATACTGTAAAGGGAACAATTGCAGGAACTTTTCAAAACTGTTAATATTAGACAGTCTGAAAGATCCTCCATGATTTTTGGAGTTATAACTGTCTCTAGCACCAGCAATATGCCAGAGTCCTGGCTTTGTGAGAGTCTGCGATGACTTCAGGAAGACTGATCTCAGGATGAAAAGACAGATTCTTCCCAAAGGATCTGCTGTGTTTTGTTCAGAAAATGATCCAGTCTCTGAAAAATGCTGGACTGTTGCTGTGCATTGTCTTGCCTGTGTGTTAAAGCTGCAGGGAGAGCTGGCATCCTGTAGAGATGATTGGAGAAGTTGTCTGCCATCTGTGGGGAGCTGAACTGGGGTCAAGGAGGAACACTGGATGTCTGAATAGTAAGTGTAGGGCCTTGCCCAGCGAAGGTAACTAAGGACATCTTACAGATGCACTTTGTTTTTTTATCTCTCTATCTATGGCTTGTTTCTAATGTTAGCAAAACTTTGTCTTAAAGCCTGCAATAAAGTACTATTGCACCTGGAGAGGAAAAGCAATGCATTTTCTTATCTGTAGTACAATTAAAATTGTTGTAAATATTTCATGATTTGTATAGAATTTGAATATGAAAATGTAAATAAAACTATATTTTGATGACCCCGACTGACATGAAATGTTGATTTCAGGGACGTTAAGATTCTTGTATCAAATGTGAAGTATTGCTAAAGGAATAAATGCAGTGTTTGTACCTGAACAGTATTTCAGCTGCTGCTAAGCACAATTTAGTGGTTCTCTGGTTTTGCAGCTTAACCTTTGAGTCTGCCATGTTCTTGTCTGTGCAGGTTTACTTGTAAATATCAGCTATGCAAGGGTTTTTGTCTAAAAATGAAAGTGTGCAGATTTCATGCACACAGTCCAGGATACTGAACGTGGGTCTGTTGCTGCCTGACTTTGAAAACATTTTATTTTTCCACTCAACTCTATAGAAGTTTGCACCTTTGAGGACATTGCTACGGTTCTACCTGCTTTAAAGAAATGCTAAAGCTCCACTCACTTTCTGTTTTCAAGTTTTCATGGATAGCAGCTGTCTTTAGCTGACCATGCTTAGAGCACTGTGTAGCAGATTTTTTTAAGTTTTGGTATTTTTGTGATGTTATGGGCGTGAATGTCTCTGTGTTGTGTACATATATATATGCACTATGACATGATAGATTCTTTCCTCTAAGCAAGAGACAAACAGGAATCTAACTGGGGATAGCATTGTTCCTGAAATGCAATACAAGCTTGCTGTTATTATGCAATAGTTCTGGGTTTTGCCATGTATACACTAACATTTGCAACTAAGAAGCTGGAAATTATGGGCCCGTGAGTAGTAACGGTTGCTAAAATATGTGCCTCTTGACTCTGTTAATGTTCCCATTGAGTCACACAGACATGTCAATTATTCTGCCCCCAAAGAGAAAGCAAAACAGGCTCCAGCATCGACTCCAGGTGTTTACTCACTGCTGTCATTTATCTCTCCCCAGGAAAGCTCTGATCTAGACACTTCACTCAAATGCTTGCATGCTTTCAAAAGGAGACTGGGAAAGATTAATTTTTTTATCCCTGCAGGAGAGGAAGCCATGTAAGCTGATGCTGGATTGCTGTGCTTTCTTGTAAACCAGGCTTTACAGCAGCAGGATTTTATTTTAAATCCCAAACCAAAATAATACAGTCTTGTCATAATTGAGGAAAGTTTTCAGATGTCCCTATAGGAATGTAGTTATAGCTGCGATTTTTGCTTAAAGGAAAAGCAGGACTTGTGATGAGGTGCTGCAAAAACTCATAAAAGCTGTTTGAGTCAAAAGGGCAGCTGGACTCCTCCCATAAAATGGAGAGGCTTAGTCCATCTTAGCCTTCAGATGGAAAGATCTGCCCTTGTCAAATGACCTGACGGTTGGACAGAATAAATACACACATTAACCTTGGCTGCAGGATTGAGTGTGATTTCATTCTGTGTTTAACATACACCAGCTCAGCAGGTAGCCCTGCCTTTTCATCCAGGTTTAGACTGATGTTTTTCCTGTGGAGATCTGAATAGAGTTCCACTCTTGCAGAGGTGTAATGGCTGACGTTTTGGAACAGACGCAAAGAAAATCTACTGGCTTTGGCAGGTTCTTTTTGGCTCTAAGGGCAACTTGTAACCAAACTGCAGTGTTTACCCACTGTGAATTAACAGCTATGTAATTCTCCACACTGGTTGTTCAACTGTTGGTTACACAGAGTAAATAGCCAAAATTTATTTATATATGGCTACTTATTTATATAATCTTGGCTGTGGTTACTTGAGGGAAGTAATTTACCATTGCTAGGAGGTCTTTAATACAGTGAAAGAAAAATTGTGCAGCACTACATGGATCTCTGTTGCTGTAGAATGCATTGATTAGACTGTAGGATGATTGTGCACTGATTAAGAAAGGATTTAAGTGCCTATAAATAAATTCCCCCAATCTGAGAGAGGAGCACACTTTGCATCTTAACAGTATTTGGTTAAGAATCCAGCACCTGAGGGAACTGGAAAAAAGACAGACACTTAAGACCTTGAACCAAGGGAGAGAAAAACAGAACAGGCTTTTTCCAAGTTGTAGCATTTTACTGTTAAATTATTGTCCAATTAACAAATTTTGAATCTTGCATGGGAAAGCAATGCATGTCCTAACATGTCCAGCATGTGTGAGATGCCAAAAGCCAAGCTCTGGGTTGGAAATGCCAAGGGCATCTCTCTTTGCAATTAGCATCAGAATTAGCAGACCTGTGTTAGATACTGAATAAGTATTTTCTATCCAAGGTCTTGGCTAATTGGAGAAAATTAAATGGTAAACACTCTCTCTGGGAATGCTTTTAGAGGAGTGCAGCATCCATGCAGGAATCCCTCTATAAGTTCAGCTGGTAAAGCTCCAGGAACCCACTAATGTCGGTTCCTCTCAGTCACTTCGTTGGAGGGATTGAAGAAATTGCCTTATGAAGAGCAATGTGCTCATGTATCTAGGAGTTGTTTGCCTTGTCTCATTAATGTTTTGTCTGTGTTACTACCACATGCTGGCTAATGACTTTTAATTCATTTTTCCTTTCTAGGAAAGGTAAAGCACCAGAAATTTGTTGCTTGCTATTTTGTTATAAAAACAGGTAAAAAGAATAGTAGTAGAACTAGGTAAATCTATATTTAGTCCCAAAGGGACTGTGGTGCAATGAGTGATTGGAACAAGAAGTCTCATACCAGTGCAATTCACCCAGTTTTGAAGCCTTGCAGTGAGTTAAATGTGATTGCACACTCAGTTCTGCCTTCACATTGGTGCCTTTGGGTAGGCAGTTCCTTATGCAGCTGGAACTGGATGGGCATTGCCAAGCATATTTTTGTGAGCACTTGGCAAAAATCTTGCTGTGCCTGTGCTTGCAAATAGACCCGTGCTGGCAGAAGCATTTTGGTGGTGAACTACATTCAGGAGTGTTGGAAGGGATGAAAGGAAGACAGGATAAAGCAAAAATGCTGAGTTTGCAACCTATAGTTAGTGCACGATGTGCATTTTTATTTTTTCTTTTTAGAAAGAGTTCAAACTAGAGACTGAGTTTAACCAACTGTCTGCTGAAATTTTTTGTATGATGCACAAGCATAAACCATTGTTCTTTAAAATCTTAGGAAGGTCAGTTATGCTGAAGTGTGCTAAGGGAAGGATCTGACAGGGCAGCAAAGTTCCTAGGAAACATGAATGACCTACTCACCCTGTTTGTACTTAATGACAGATAGTGTCAGGACCAGGAGTGAATGTTGCACGAAGGTGAGAAAAGATGGTAACTCTGAGAAGTCCCCAGCACCAGTGACCTGGAGCAGAGGAGGCTAACATTCTTGGAAGGTTTTTATTTGTGGGTTTGGTCAGCCATTTAGGAACCAGAGTGTGATGAACTGTAAGGCCTCAGGGAGAAATGTGGAGCTCTTTGAGATGTAGTGAAGAGATTGGAGAAGAAACAGCAGGAGAGGGGGGCTCAGTAATGGGCAGACTGAACAGTTGGGTGGCCATGACTTCATGGGGAGTCATGCAGTGCTGGCCAGTGCTAAATGGAAAGCAAGTACTGAGGTGCTCTCACAGCCTTTGGAAATCCTCTGCTGCCAGGTACACGTGGCAGAATAGTTTCAGCACCTGATTTTTCTTGAAACCTGACTGTGAGAGAACTGCTCTTTAAATGAGCAGGAGACAGCAACAGAAGTCACCAGTAAGAGCAGATACTCAAGTCTAGTCCCTCAGAGTATGAAAGCTGCTGTCTTGTTCTTTAACATGATAGATTGATTTATTTTAGCACAGAACAACTGGTAAAGTCAGTCTGCAAATAAGCTGAAGAGCTAGTCATTGAGGACAAGTGCTGAAGGTCTTGCAGACAGATCATGAAAATAATGAGACCATGAGCCAAGCTGTTGTTATGGCAACCAAAATGTCTACTCTACTCCAAATTACTGCTGAATCGTGTTGAGTGATAGACGCAATGAGGCAGATTTTCTTTTTATAACATGAAATGTAAACAGGCATTGTTTGTCTGTATGTCTGCTTCTGCAGCGGCTGGGGCTGGTCCTCTGCTCCTGGTGTGACCTTCGACCAGAGAGGGGATGTGCACGGGTGCTGTAGTCGATGGAGGTGGAGGTCACTGCTCCCTGCATTGTGTGGCAGGTTTTTCTTTTTTTTTTTTTTTTTAGCGTCCTAGACTTGGGCTTCATCTAAGACTTAGTGGTGACAGGAAAACAAACGTGAAAGCCAAACAAAGTCTCTCGTGACGTCTGTCTTCTGGGCTGAAAGTGGACTAACATTTGGCCAAAATTGAAAATGGGACTTCTTTGACTGGCAGAGAGGACAAAAAAAATTACACAACTCAGTTTCTGAAGGCGTTCTGGGGGCAGGGTAGAGGCCCGTCGGGGAAGCCTGAGCCTGCTGCGGCCCTGACAGGAGCGAGGTTAGGGCTGTATATATCCCAGGCAGGGGAGGTGCCATGTGCAGGGAGCAAGAGTCTCTCCCTGAAGCTATGGGGCAGAAGGAGCCATCACTCGCGGGCCGTCTCCCCGCGGGCGGACGAGCTTCGGGGGGGCTGTCAGCGGAGCTTCCTCGGCTCCCCTAGAGTTCCTCCTGACGGCCAGCCAGTCCGAGGCCGCTCAGACCAAGAGGAGGCCGGCTGCGCAAGGCCCGACGGGAGCCGTAGTCCTGAGGCAGCTGCGCTGTGCGGCCAGCAGCATGCGCGGGACTACAGCTCCCAGCATGCCCCGGGACAGGGGCGGTTCCGCCGCTCTCCCTCTCTGCCCCCCTCCCGCCCCGGGCCGTGGCGTTTGGCAGTCGGGCTGTGTACGTGGGAGCGGGCGGGCGGCGTGGCGGGCATGGGCCGCAGGCAGTGAGGGCAGCCGCCATGTGGCTGAAGCCCGAGGAGGTGCTGCTGAAAAATGCCCTCAAGCTGTGGGTGCAGGAGCGCTCCAACCAGTACTTCGTGCTGCAGAGGCGGCGGGGCTACGGCGAGGAGGGCGGAGGCGGGTTGGCAGGTACTGCCCCCCGGGGGCCGGGGCAGGGTCTCCCCTTGGCTCGGCGGCGGGGCGGGGCCGCTTCAGCCCCGGTCCCTCAGAGGCCGGAGGAAGGGCTGGAGTGGGGCGGGGGGGGGAGGGGGTGGCTGCTTGCCGGTCCTTGGACCCCTCGCTCCAGGGAGGAGGGGAGGCCTGGCTGGTTTCGGAGCCCTTGGCCTCTTTGGGATTTCTCATATGGTTCTCTTTTTCCTCCTTCCCCACTCCGTCTCCTTTTTTCTTGCATGAGGGAGGTATTTCGAAGGACATCCCGAGAAAAGGCAGTTTTGGTGAAGTTTCCGGCAGAGTCCGTGTGGAACGGGGCCTGCAGGTACCCGTGGCAGCCCGGCGGGGCTGGAACCAGCCCGGTGGGGCTGGGGGCAGCTGACACCCGTGAGATGGTGGGTAGAGCTGAGGTCAGCATAGCCCAACACTTGGTAGCAGCTTAACAGCCCTTTTTGCTGCAGCGGACACCCTGGCAGAGTTAGATTTGCAGCGTGTTGGAAGAGGAGACATCAGTAGAAATGACGGATCTGTCTTGCTTTGGCAAGATGCTCATTTCCAAATCCCTTTTCCTGCATGTGTCTGAGGCTGCTTGAAATGAGCTCCTGCTAAGGCATTTCTGATCACTTATTTTAAACACAAGCATATGATTTGCTGGAGCTTTTCTGGAGGAGTGGGTCAGGAAAGTGACAGTGCATTGGTCACCATATAATAAACTTTATTTAATGAGGACTTAAAGGTATGAAACTGAGTTTCTATTTTTAATTCTTGTCTTTTTGTATCATTTACACACTGTGGGGACCCCAGCTACACTGAGACTTCTGTTGTGGTAGCTATTCAGACTAGAACTGACTTCTTCATAGCCTTGTAGTGTCTGTCCTTGACCCTGACAAGGAAAAATGCTACAGGGAAGCAGAGAAGGGTTCTTTCCGGGTGAGGTATGATTCTTGGGTGTTTTGCATGAGTTGCGTCTCTGGGTT
Organism: Hemiprocne comata; assembly: GCA_020745705.1. Classification (NCBI taxonomy): domain Eukaryota; kingdom Metazoa; phylum Chordata; class Aves; order Apodiformes; family Apodidae; genus Hemiprocne; species Hemiprocne comata. The sequence goes on along the minus strand of CM036597.1, from coordinate 8,519,932 downwards.
TGCTAGGCTCCAATTATGTCAACAGAATGCAAGCTGTATTAAGCATGAGGCATAACTGTCTTGTTGAAACATTTATTCATTCTACCAGACAAAAACACGAAGTCCAAATTGTATGCTGATGAAGTTCAGATGTAGAAATAGCACTCCCAGCTGGAGACAGGGCGTTCTTCCTTGCCATCTGTGCTTGCAGGGCACAAGAGAAGTATAAAAAGCATCACAAAATCCCAGATTCTCTTCTAGGCATATCATAATATGATTGATAGGTAGGTAGGTAGTTAGATACTGTTAGGCTTCAGCTTAGAGCCAAGGGTGATGCTTTTCAACCTTGGAAGTCTTGTGGTCATCAGGCTAGGTTGGCTGTTCTCTGCCCTGGTATCTTTGGAAGCCAAGGAAGCTGAGTTGGTATGAAGGTTTCCCTTCCATGTGATATGATTTATTGAAGATCTATGACCAAAGTGAAACAATAAGAACTAGAGTTAGGTACTATTTAAAAGCATCCTTACATGCTTATAACTGAACAGACAGCCAGGGCCTTCTAGTGCCCTTTGGTTTTTGTTGAAGGTGAGACTTCCATTACTAGTCTTCTGTCCTTGATAGCATTTGAAAGTGTGGAAAAATTCTTGAATGGGATAGTTCCTGTAGGATGCTATTTTTAATGTGGCAATGCACATTTTATTTCTGTAGCTTTTCTCATAATGTTAGATTCATACAGATTTCCTCTGTACAAGTTTTTTTTTTCCAGCAGACAGAAACAACAAGAGTGAGATGTTATTGAAGTAAAATTGTGAATGAGAAAGATTTACAGGAAAATTTGAAAAAATGCAGTTACATTTGTGTTTGCAGGTTTGAAAATATTCAAACCTCCAAGGTATAAGCTAGCATAATTTGCTATGCCTGATTTTAATTTTGTATTCCTATGTGTCACTCAAGGAAATTGGCCCTTACTTTAGAAAAAAACAGTGAGCAGCTATTATCTTATGAAGTAATTGCAGATGTGCCAAGGAAAATCACTTTCTCCTGAATAGCATTTTTCAGCTGGTGAGACAAAGCTAGAGGTGACTGGCAGCATTGAGGGACTGGGGATTTACAGGTAAAAGAGGCAGGCAGCAGGGCAAGACTGAGGCTTGAGGGAAGAGAGGGGCAATGTCTCGAGGCAGGAATGGGAGGAAAGATGAACAGTGCTGCAGGGTTTGAAACAGCAGTAATGGGGACTAGCTGAGGATGCAGTGGCAAAGGATTCCCAAGAATACAAAAGTACACTTGTTAAGACAGACTTTAAGGAGGGGAGATGTGGCTTTTGAGGAAGCAGCCAAAAGCTGGAGAAGGAACAGACTAAGGAGAAGAAGATAGATGATGGCAGAGACTCTTACCTGAAGGGAGAATGGGAATTCTGGTGCTGTCCTAGGATTAGAAGGCTGCAGTAGAATTTGTTTGTATGACCCTTCTGGACTGACTGTTAGAGCAGGACCAATTTCTGATCTCTAGATGATACAGTTAGCTCTAATGGCTTGTGTCAGCACACAGCATAGTTCTAGTTGGCTGGTGTTGATAAAAATGGACAGAAATACCTTGTGCTGTTTTTTTCCTTAGCCTTGGCTCCCTCCCTGTAGTTATGCACCTGCTTAGCTTTACATTTTGTTCTCTTTCCCTTCTTAGACCTCACCTAAGGATACAAATACTGTAACTGGTTTGACTGGTTCTACTTCCTGGTAATTCAGCATGTCATGGACTGTCCCAAAGTATGTTACTGTGTGTCTGGCAGTGCAACCAGGTGACTACTGGTTGGTCTGTCTTCTGCAGAGCTGCTCTGGGAGAGCTACGTAGGTTTCCTAGAGTGTATTGAGAAGAATGTAGTTAGACAAAATGGCCCATGTGCTGAATAAAGCCCAGTTATGATGACACAAAACCTATGTTGTGAATGCATGTGCTGTAACCAAGGTCTAGTGAGATGAAGCATGTGGATCACAAAGATGTTACTTTGGTTACAGTTTAGACAGGACCATAAGTAGGAGATGGGTATTCCTGGAATAGTTATGCAGATGAGTATTTGGTATCATAAAATACCAGTCTTTCACTGAAATGTGAACAGATTGTTTTCTGCTTTCACTGTTTTGATTTGCCTCTTTCAGCTTGAGAAATTTAGGGAAAATGCAACTGTGAGAGGAGAAAAGCTTAGCAATGAAATACCTGGTTGAGACTGGTCTTTCCTGCTTGTGGTGTATGCCATGCTTGGAAAGGTAGGGGAAAACCCTGACTCTTCAAGTCCTGCGTTTCCTGCAGCAGTTGTTACCATCTGAGTCTGTGGAAGGCCCCTGCAAGTATTCCTGCTTTTTAGAAGATGGAGGTTGTCTGCATCATTGCAGACACAGCAGGTCGGAGGAAGGAGAGACAGAACTAGGCTTGTATGTGTGCACTGGGGAAAATTTCCTTATCTGGTATCTGTCAAAAGGAGTGATGTTAAAGTACTATCAAGTAGTTGGTGTCAATGGCAATGATCTTGTCTAAGAGAATTTCATGGTGGACCAATTAAAAAACATCCTTGGTGATCTTTGTACAAACTTACAGAATTTGATTTTCGTAGGAGCTGCAGACAGGAGAGGAAGCTTGTGCTGTAGCGAGGCTTGGTGTGCAGCAAAGAAGATGCTTGCTTTTCAAAATTTAAAGGTCTGTGCTGTCACATCAATAAATATACAGTAGTAGAATAAATGGCAGAAATAATTTATAATACCTACTGGTGCTTTAGCACACTGAGCTTTTGGGGTGGCTTGCTTGCTGCAGGTCCCCAGTTGATGGGAATCAAAAGGAAAACTTGCTGGTTAATAAAGATCTGAAATTATCTTTGCTGCATATTTTTTTTCAGCAGCTGTGGCAAAGAGTATTTTGCAGTGCCTATATTTGGGAGACAAATAACACCACTCTGTTAAGAACCAGATTTACATTTGGGAATGACAGGTAGGAAAACGACCAGCACATGCTTCCCAATCGGTGTTATACAGCTTTGTAGCTGTACGAAAGCAAAGCTAAGGAGGAGCTGTGATATTTGTGATACTTTTCTCTGAACCTACCAAGGAGACTAATATCTTTTTTCAGAGTTGTGCTTCTAATTTTCCCTACTTTCAAGGATATCTTCATTAGCAGATAGTTTTACATGAGGGCTTGGTCCAAGACAGACCTACCTGTGGCCAAGGCCGAGCCCATCAGTGGTGGTGGTAGCACCTCTGGGATAAGATATTTAAGAAGGGGGAAAAACTGGTGCATGGCAGCAGCCAGAGAGAGGAGTGAGAATACATGAGAGGACTAACCTGCACACACCAAGGGAGAGGAGGTGCTTCAGGAAATCGAAAACAGATTCCCTTACAGCCTGTGGTGAAGACCATCATAGGGCAGGCTGTCCCACTGCAGCCCATGGAGGTCCCATAGTGGAGCTGATATCCACCTGCAGCCTGTGGAGGACCCCATGCCAGAGCAGGTGGGTGCCCAAAGAAGGCTGTGATCCTGTGACAAACCTATGCTGTAGCATGCTCCTGAGGGGACCTGTGGGTGCATAGAGAGAGAGGAGCCTGTGCTAGATCAGACTCTGCTGTTTGCTGGCAGTTATGCCAGTGGCCGTGGCCACTGAATTAGTTTGTAATGTACTGAGTATTTACTGGTTTAAGTGCAAACCTGTAGTCTAGATCACATTGGTGGACAAAGCAGTGTTGTCTAGTGGGACCAATGAAGTGACTGACACCAACCTGATGCAGCTTATTGTGTCTAAAATCCAATGACCTTCCAAGTAGATGGACACTCTTACGGCATTGTGAGGATGCTGCTTTCTGGTGCTCTGCTGTAATCATTCTCTCAAGCTGAGCAGTTGCATCAACCTAACAAATGGTGAGTGGTGTTCTTGCAGTGTGTATCTAACAGACAATGATGTTAGGAGAATTGTGAATGAAATAATAAAACATTTGCTGAAGCAAAGCCAACTTGGAGATCAGCTCAGTGTTATGACTCATTCAGGATGATTGTCTAGACTTCTGAATTTTGTTTTACTTTGGTCTCCGGTATTCTCTCACAATTCTTATTTTTCAGACTTTGAGAAGGGGTTAAAGGAATAAAGTGGAGCAAAAGGTACCAGAAGCCAACCTAAAAATTCTGAAATAACTTTTGAGGGATGCTATTGGAAAGATCTAAATCTAATGCTTCTATGGAATATTAAAAACCTGAATCAAAAGATCATTTTCTATTAAACATGAAAGGCTACTTAGAGGAGCTGTAAGGGATGTATTAACTTTGCATAGAAGCTCTCTACCTCAGTAGCAATTTTTTTAAATGCCCTGCATCCACGATCTCAGCAGGTTTGTGGAACAGATTTCATAGCATCTCTTTGGGTAATTGCAGCCCCTCTTTTTTTTTTTTTTTGTAATCTCATCTCATTTTGCAGTTCTGTTGGAGAATAAAAGCTCTGTGTGATTGCTATGGTAACTTTCCCATAGTTAAACTTTCCATTTTTGTGACCATGCTAGAAGGATGGCAAGCATAGGAAATACAGGAAGGAAGCATAAGATGTTGTTGCTTGTATTTTTGATCTGTTGTAACAAGAAGAAAAAGCATTACCCAAAACTTGGTTTTTTTCTGTATGGATTTTTCTTCTTTTAGAATTCCCTAATTCTTAGTTTTGAAAGGAACTCTGAAGATATCTGAGCTAATATTTTTATTACTGTGCAGAAAGAATTATTTTGGCAGCCAAGATAAAATGAATACTCGTTTTCTCAGGGGACTTTATGCTCCCAGTTATGGAAAGATGAAGTAGGCCTCAATAATGAAATTAGTATATTTTTATCTGAACTCTGTTTAATAGGAGCTAATTCAATATTTATTGGCAAGGAGGTGACATGGCCATTGGATCTTGGGTGTATAATCTGTATGGGAATAATGCACTTTATATAATACACTTATGCATGTGATGGTAGGAGAAATATTGGTGTTCCATTCTTTATGTAAGAGCCATCTGATAGACTGAAGAATGGCAGGCATTTTCTAGCTCTAGTGTGGTATGAGCAGCAAAACATTTGGATGTAAAGACAATATGATATGGTGTTCTCATGTAAAAATGCTGAGATTTTCATAAAAATCAGACATAATGGAATTACAGTCTCCTAAGAGCTGTTTCCTGTGACTGGAAAACAGAACAACAGTAAATGAGTCAGTAAGAGGTAGTTAAATTACTGCTTGTGCTCCTTGAAGGCGTGGAACTACCATGTTACTTTTCCCATTTGTCCTCTGGTTTACCATACGACATGGCTGTTGCTTCCAAGGGGTTCATCTCAAAAACTTCTTCACCCTCATTTTGTGTTTATAATGGCTTTTAATCATCTTCCAGAGAGGCTCCTCTGGGAGCGTTTTTGGTTTACTGATTTGTGCTTCTTATTTTCTCAGAGTTCATTGGCCCTTGCTTGAGTTGCATTCCTATTCACCAAGGAAGGAGTCAGAAGTGAGAGTACATTTCCAAACCTTAATGTCATGATGCTTTATCCATTTTCTTAAATGCAACAGGTCTTCTCGTGGGGACATTAGATGCGGTGCTGGATTCTACATCGAAAGTCGCCCCATTTCGCATCCTGCATCAGACACCAGACTCTCAAGTCTACTGGTCCATTGCATGTGGTATGTACTGTGATTTAGAAGCTAACTGAGTTTGTAAAGAGAAAAATGAGAGTACAAAGTTCGGGATCCATTTTTTGGGTTAATCCTCTCACGTCATAGGTCATTCGTATGACCCCTAAATGGTTTTAAATTATTGGCAAACCTGCGACTGACAGTAATGCGTGATTCCAGTTTTTAGAATATATATATGGACTCTTCATAATACAATTTCCAGTTGCCTGCTTTCTGCAGCCCATCAGGTTCTAAAGCCTTGGTGCTCTCTTAGAATAGCAGAGTCACAATCTTCTCTTCTGTAAGCTGCAAGTGTAACTTGGTGCAGTTCAGAATGCTAGGGATAAACTGACCCTTGGGAGTACTAAATATGCTGTAGGTAGGAATAACAGGAGCTCCTTATCCTATTTTTTCTGTTTTTCTATTTTACTAATTTGTCTTTGCTTGTTAAAATGAGCCAGGTTCCCAGTCAGGGTCAGAGCTGAATTCTTCCTCATATCTGTTGATCTCCTAGTGTAAGAAGCTCTTTGCCATGTTTTGTTTTTTATCAGTACGAAATGGAGTATGTGATTTTTCCTAAAACATGCATGGGTTTATTTTGTTGTGGGTTTGTGCTTTTTTTTTTTTCTTTTTTAATTGTAAGTTTTGCAGCTTCCCCTGAAAATAAAGTCTTAATTCCTTTATAGAGGCCACGTAACTACTGGGTGTCCAGAGAAACCTCCATTCCAGAAGTTGAGAGTGCTCTTCTATTCTTTACATGCATCATTGTTTTTTCTTCTGAGGGGTAGTCTTGTGTTTCTATTGAAATTAATGAATATTTTCATGGGATATAATGCTAAAAAGTCACTATTCTGAAATTAATCTATTTTTTAGGCTTACTGAAAACTCTGACAACACCTATAATTACAGTGAAAAAGAGCCATGTGTTTTAGTGCATTATTCCATGCTCTAATTTTTTTTTTAGTTAGTAGCATTCTTTAAAGAAACAAGACTCCATCTAGACTTCTTCAGGCTCTAGGCCTTCCTTTTAGTTGTCTGTGGCAAAAGATGAGCTTTACAGGAAAGCTACTATTCTGCATGAATATATAAGCATGAGTAATTCCACAAGTACTATGCTGTTGTTACATAGATTTTGCTGTTGTTGCTTTAAATGAAAATGTGTGCTTCTTGCTGGCTTTTCTATACAGTTAGCTACTTTCAAAATACAGATTTGTTCTTTCCGATGTTTAGTTAATAGTTTACATATTTCATGCTGTGATGCTAGTCTGCTCCTGTTCACATTCTCCAGGGACTTCTTTGAAGGGCAGTAGTTTAATAACAATTTAATGTAATTCATTACATATCACTTTAAAAGGGCAGCCTTATAAAGTTGATAGAATTTGAACAGTTTGTGAATTGGCAGTAAATAAAACTGTAGAACTAGTTCTGAAGAAGTCAGAGTTGATGGTGACAGGCTGTCAAAAAGGCACTTTGATAAATAATGTTGGAAATGTACTCTGGGGAATTCTAATGCTATCAGGTCAGCCCTTGAGAAAATACAAAGGGTAATCTTCAACTTAGAACTGAATTTATGTCAATTCTGTCCTGCCCAAGTATACTTTACAAAAAAAGGCTACATAGAGTGTATTTTGTGTTAGAAAACAGGTTGTTCCTTCTCTGAAGAAGAGGCTACGTTTTGTTCCTGCTATTGCGTGCTAAGGATCTGAAACAGTCCTCCTAAATCATTTAAATGCTTCTTATAAAGTTTTATCTTTACTGTGTCACGTCTGTGCCTGATTCACACTGTGACTCAAATAATTGGTCTACATGTGTAGTCTGAGAAAAATTATTAGTTTGCAATTTAATTGCTATGTTAATTACTCTTCATACAATTTTTTAAAATGTTGTTTGCAAATCCACCCTGTGCAGTGCATTCTAACTATTTAACTGTATTTAGAACAATTTCTATTCATTCCCAAGGCAATTTTAACTAATTCTGTGAAGTCCATTGGAAGTTGTTTAATTGGTCTTTACAAAGTAAATTGTAAAAAAGAAATGGTTAGAGGTGTGTTCTTGCTTAGGGGTATTCATAGTATGAGATTACACTGACTGATTTTATTTGTGAGCATTCCTGTGGAGGATGAAACTGCCAGTTGATTTCTATTCTAGAATCCCTTTGTTCAAACCTATGTCAATTCTTTCCCTCTCCCTGTCTCCCACCATCTGATGGGGAACCACCTGTCTTTAAAGAACTGACTCAGTATTGAATTTGCTGAACCTCTGTTGCTGTTTCTCTAGTATCATCTCTGCTTATTACCTATTACCACTTGCATAATTTGTAATTGAGTATGTGAAAAGAATAAGATGAATGATCAGCATTTTGAAGTTGGCCTACCACATTTCTCTGTTTATGAAAATAGCTAGTGGGTAAGTGTGTTCCTTTGTGTTTTCAGTAAACCAGCAATCTAAATGTATTTCTGGAAAGATCAGGTGAGGTAGGCTTTTCTGTGCTACAAAGTTGCATTGTCATTCATGCTATAGCTGGTGATAGCTCTCTGAAACTTAGATTAAAAAACAGTGTAAAGTAAATAAAGTAACAAGGTTGGGTTCTCTCTAAGGTGTTTGAAAATGCAGTATTTGTATTTTTGAAACATTTAATTTTATCTTGGCTTTGTGGTTTCTGCATTCCTTGTCGTTATTGATAAAGTTGATAATATTGAACAGGTTTTTAAAATTACTTCTCCTTTTGCACATCTGTAATGTAAGGAAAAGACAACAGTCCTTATTCCTGTGTGTTTGAGTCCCAGAGGGTCCAGAAGGAAGAAAAAAAACCACCTAATTCTGCTGGTGCCAAACATTGTTTCAAGGATTATTCAGCTTGTATGAGTCAGTGAGCCTTTTTTCTTGAATCAGGAATTAGTTCTGGTGCAATACAGGGTGCAGATGTGCTTCTTTCCTCTCGTAGAAGCCTCCAACTGCAGGAGAACGATGTGGTGTTTGGAATTGCAGCGTAAGCAGAACTTTAGTGGAGGTGGGATGGCATGGGTTCCTGAATGGTGGTTGCCTAAGATTTAGCGTGGTTGGAAATACAGTTAAAATGTGACTTGATAGAGAACAAGATAAAACCATGAGTTACAGTGACACGAGTAACTAGGATTGATTGTTTGATGTAAGCAGCATAAATGATTGTTTCAAGTATCCAAAGAGAAAACTGTGCTACCTTCCTGGTCGTGTAGATGAGTGTTTTACATCCTTACATATTTTGCACAGCAGCTCTAAGTCTTGGATTTCTACTCTGGAAACTGTTGTGGGCCAGTGATCAAAGCTGTGGATATCAAAGACCCTGATTTAATTTTCTTCATAGTGTCATGAATTTGATCTCACATTTCCCACCTTCTAGACTATTAGACTAGGAGTGTCCTGGCGATGCTCTGCCATCCGTGTTGGGGAGGTGCTGCTGAGCTGAAGGAACTGTCAGGTTTCAGCACTGAGCCACACAGTGTTGACAAAGCTGAGATGCTTCTGGATGTAAAGGCTAGAAATATAGTTGCATAAAGGGCTTGAAAGATAAAAACACAGCAGTGCACTTTTTTATGTACAACAAATACATTTTTAGTGTACAAAAGAGTTGGACAATAAGTTTGAGACTTGTGATTTGGACTTGTGTATCTAAATTACTCTGTGAACCAGGAATTTGCTAAGTATTCTCTTGATTAATATTTTTAGTTGAAATTATTATAGTCTTTACTGATTTTAAGTAATGTTAACTTTTTGTTTCAATCAGGATCCAGCAGAGAAGAAATAACAGAGCACTGGAACTGGTTAGAACACAATGTTATGAACACTTTATCAGTATTTGATTCAAATGAAGATATTACAAGCTTTGTCCAGGGAAAGATAAGAGTAAGTAACAGGCAAATGACATAATTGGGAAAGTCTAAGTATTTTTCTCCTCTAAACATACACAAATAATATGTCCCCTTGAGAATATCAAAGGACAGCACCATAATGCTACATACTTCTCATTGAGCAGTAGGTGGCTGTTACCTTCAACACACTCTATTGTTCTTGTTTATCTGCCCCACATTTAGGTAAGGTTGTGTGACATAAACTTTTCTTGGTAAATGATGCACCAGATGCCTTTACATAGTGGTCTAAAACTGTTCATGAATTATTTCACAATAATTTAATAATACGTGGGAATTATATATTTTTGTGAAGGTGCAACAGTTCACTTTATATATGCTAAATATTTAGCCCAGGAATGTTTGTGATTAAGTGAGGAAAATATATCCATTTCAGAAGAGGAGACTTAGGAATGTGTGTCTTGCCTGAGTTGTGTGGGAGACTTGGTGGATGACTCTGAAATCACACATTTGATGTGTGAGCTGATTTTTGATTCTCCTTCCTGTTTTGAAACCTGCTATCCTGTTAGGAGACTGCTGTGCTCTGTGTGTGCAGGTGCATGTATGTTGCCTGTCCATATGGATGCATATGTAAAATACCTGGTTCTTTTATTTTAGGGTTTGATTGCTGAAGAGGGAAAAGGTTCTTTTGTAAAAGAAGAAGATCCTGAGAAGTTTCGTGAAGGTCTTATGAAGTTTGAAAAATGTTTTGGATTACCAGAGCAGGAGAAGTTGGTTACCTATTACTCATGCAGTTACTGGAAGGGCAGAGTGCCCTGTCAAGGATGGCTTTATCTTAGTACCAACTTCCTTAGCTTTTACTCATTTTTGCTGGGAGCAGAAAGTAAGTAACCCTTGACACTAAGCCCAGTCTCTTCACATTTTACTGTTTATCTTTCAGATTTGGAAGAATTCTTCCTGTGTCCTGTTGAACCTGTTTTACCATGTGAGCAGATGTCAACACAGAATACAGAAAACTGCAAACTGCATTTCCATTTTATGGAAATGAATACATTTGTGTAACTTACTATGCAATGTCCATTAGTTTTCTTCCTCTCTTGTAAGCTTTTGGAGAGAAGGCAGACCTGTTGCAGTTGACTGTACCTGAAAGTTGTCCATCATCTTTAGTTCATGCTGTATAATAATTCAGTCTGTGAGGATGACAATTATTTCTTCACACACAGAGACTTATGTTTTCCTGTGGATGCACTACACACTGGTGGTGATTGCACATATCTTTTTTTTTCCTGTGTAACATTAGTTTGAAGTGCCCAAACAAATGTCTCAAGTAATGTGAACTGTAACTGTATTTATGATGTGAAAACTAGAAAGCATAAAGCAAGGAGGATCCTTTCTAAGGAAATTTTCATTTGTGCTGGGAAATGTCATAGTGGGCACAGTTCCTCTAAATGCCAAAAAATGATCTATTTACTTTAAGAAGCCCTATAGGTAAACTTAAAGTGAGAGAGCTGATATGATGGTGTTTGTTTGCAATTTGCAGTTTACATGAGAGCACAGAAAGGGTGATGTAAGTTTGTATATTCGTACATTGTGTGTCTTCAGTGTTTTTCTTTCTATAAAATTCTTTCTCATGGAATTATTTTCTAGGAATAGTGAAGGGATGGTATTTGTGCTTGTGAGTTTGTAGACTTCCCAAGTGGTTTATAATTTAACTGTATTGCGTAATTATATTTTTTTAGTGCTGTTGACTACTACCTTTTTATTTAATACGAGGGTAGCAGCTAACAAGAGGTTACTCACATCTGCTTGTATTTGTATTTTCAGTAAAACTTATTATCTCTTGGGACGAAGTGTCAAAACTTGAGAAGACTTCCAATGTGATTCTGACAGAGAGCATTCATGTGTGCTCCCGTGGGGAAGATCACTATTTTTCCATGTTTTTGCACATTAGTGAAACATTCCTTCTCATGGAGCAGCTGGCAAATTATGCTGTTAGGAGACTTTTTGACAAGGAGACATTTGAAAATGACCTAGTCCTTCGTGATCCCCTGCAGATCACCAAGAGGTAATATATTACTTAGAGTCTACCTGCTTTGGGCCTGGTACTTTTTTAGGCAAATAGGAAGAGAATCCTTGTATCAGGGAGATAGGTAAATGTCAGCAAAGCTGGTGTTCTCTTAAACAAGTGTCTCATTAAAATTTGGGATCAAAGCAATGTGAGACATTGTAATTCATTGTTACTTTGCAGTATCAAAAGTCTATATGAAGGCAGGAAGTGATCAAAACTTCAAAGGTGGTCTTCAACAGTAGGGTTTATAGTAATTTGGATTTTTAAGAGGTATTCTAGCAGCATTTAGGATTAGAAAATTAAGAGTAAAGCTGCAGTGTCTCCAAGGAGACCTGATGAGGAAGAACAAGGGGGAGAATAAATCATTTAATAAACATCTGTAAATAATAACTGCATGGCTTTTCTGCTACATGAGATGGGTGACAAAATCAATGTGTTGCAGATGGGTGCATGGCTTTCCTTAGTTATGACAGTGTTTTAGGCAGTGGGAAAGATGTGTATGTAAGTAACCTGGTGGTTAGGATCCTCTCTCCTCAAGGAAGATGTGTGATTATTCCTTGTAGTAATTCTATGGTTTCTCTTCAGTTCTGGTTTCGCTGCCTTTTCCTCAGAGGGCTGTCCAAATGCTCACTCAAACGTGCAGGTTTTGATCTGTGCTTCACAGCTATTTATTATGAAAAGTAATCAGGAGAAGCAAGTCTTTTGTTAGGTAATATAAATTCACACAAAGGGATGAAGTCTTTGTTGGAAAATGTTACCTATCTGCAAATCAGAAATTAAGCTAAAACATTTTTCTAATACTTGTTTCTACTTAAAACTCCATGCACCTATGATTTAAGAAAAAAAAAAAAGAAGATACTTAGTTTTATAGTGCATTGATAATAAAACTTGTTTTAGATTGTATTTCGTGGGTAATTGATCCCTCAGTTTGGTAGCAATGCTGGAGAGGGATGTTGCTCTACAACCCAAACTTGTTTCTGGCTGCAGTTACCTGTGAGGAATTAGCCCATGGCAGATGTTTGCAACATGTGCTATATTGGTACTAATTAACACTGTGTCAAGCCAAAACTTGTTTTAGGTGTATGTGGACTATTGTGGTGGGTGGGGAAACAGAGCAGATGAGGCTGTTTGTATCTTTTTCTGCTCTGCCTGTAGGCCCTGGTTCAGCAAAGTGTTTTACTGTGTAAGAACATACTTGAATCTATTCCTGTTTGATGAAGTATTTAAGTATTGTATTAAGTGGGTGTGTATAGATAGGTGGGGTCCTGCCCTTTTTGCTTCTTCAAGCAGAACATTGCACCTTCCAGATGTACCCTGAGGATTATGGGAGAGCATGATGTTTTACTGTCTTTTCCCAAGGTATTTTTGAACTTTTTATTTGTAAAGACATGTTCAACCTACTTATTTTTTCTCTCTTCTACCTGTTTTTTGTTTTGTTTTTAATCTAGAGGCCTAGAGAGCCGAGCCCACAGCGAGCAGTTCAGTGCCTTCTTCAGGCTGCCCAAAGAAGAGACCTTGAAGGAAGTTCACGAGTGCTTCTTATGGGTTCCTTTCAGTCATTACAACACCCATGGGAAAATGTGCATTTCAGAAAACTACATTTGCTTTGCTAGCCAGGATGGCAGCCTGTGCAGTGTCATCATTCCATTAAGAGAGGTAATGCAAGCTACGAGGCAGAGCCAGTCACACCAGAAATTTTGCATTTGTGTAGTTTAATGCCAGTTTAGCAGATTTTCATCAGAATCTCTTACTTTACGTGATGTCATACTCTTCCCCTACGTTGGATATAGGAGTTCTGTCTGTAGGCTTATAGAACTGCTTTCCTGTTGTAACTTTGTTCCATGGATTCTCTTTCCTTTTTCTATTTACTCAGATTTCTGTAGCTGGGTACAGAATCCGCATTTTTTTAATAGTTTTTTGTTTAAATGAAAATGCTTATGCTTAATTACTTAAATTAGTGAGAATTGTCAAGATAAAAAGTAAAGAATTGGAGAGGGTAGAGGATCTTGCAGGTGAGTAACTGCTCTGCTGTGCTTGTTTCTCAGCTCAGCAGTGCAGTTCTTTTTGCAGCAGTTGATCAGTGCTGTCTGTTCAAGAGTCTGGAGGAAACCCATTGACAGTCAACAATGAACAAGTGTCAATGCCATCACAGCTGATAGTCTCAACAGACTGAAGAAGGACCATATTGCAAAGGACACAGCTTTCATATTTCTATAGAGTACTATAGCTGGACTGTGGAATAACTTCTGGAAAAAAACCCCACCCTTTTCCATCCCTCTCTTGACTACATGTGTTCTGGGACATGGCCACGTTTCAGTCTTCCAGTGTTAAAAGCTTTTCATCAGCACCCAGACATGGATTACAATAACCTAAAAATTAACCAGGTTCTTTAATTGCTCTGCATACTTGGTGTACATACTCCCTGACATAAGACATAGGGGGGCGAGTGAGCTAATTTCAGCAACATTCTTGATGTTCCCCACTCAAATAAAGCAATTTATTTGATGTCTATGAATAGTCCTGCAAACAACAGACACTTCCATAACCTGTGAAAAACAAGAAGAGGCTGTGTTAAAGGAGCTGACTCTAAATTTATTCTTGTGGATTGTCAGGCCCTCACTGTTTGCTCTATAGTGCTGCAGAGTCACTATTTCAGTGGATTTTCATTCTTTACCTATAACAAGTAAAAGCATCATCAATGGCCATCGTTCTTGCTATTCATGATTGCCTCACTTGTACTGACATTCTTAAAGTGTATTAACTGCTCTAATCAGTAACTGTGACATGATGGCAATCAAAATCAGCTCCAGCTGTCATGTGTTACAACAACTGTCTTTGAGAGGGTATTTTCAGTGGAAATTCATTCTTGTGAAACTTGTTTCTGTTACTTGCAAAAGCCATATTTTGTCTGCTTTTGGATGGTAAGAAAAAGAGTAACAGCTTCAGCAGGGAAAAGGAGGCAAGATTTTCAAATAAACTCAGCACTCACAGCTGGGAAAACATTTTAAACGATTTTCAATATTCTGTTGAAAATCTATCATACAATATTTATTACCTTGTGTTAAAATAGCTCCAGACCACTGAGCATTAAACTCAAGAGTTTGTCACTTGAGTTACTGATTTTGCATGTGTGATGCTTCACACTACTGTTTCATGTACGCATGTATTTTTAACAGGTTTGCTCTTCTAGAAGGAAGCTGGTAAAATTTCTTCCCTTATTTATGTCTCCTTACTTCTGCAGGTCACAGGGGTGGAGAAGGCAGATCCAGCCAACAGAGGAGTCAGCATTAGTACCAGAGGAAAAACAGCTTTTCGTTTTACGGAGGTTCGAGATTTCGAACAGCTTGTGGCAAAGCTCAGAATGAAATGCAGTGCAACTTCAAGTCCACAACACATCATAAATGCAGAGGTAACTGCTCTGCTAATTCTCATTTCCTAGTATTGGTTCCTAGGAGTCGAGTTGTGTAGTCTTACTAAGAGTTTACAATACGTTTATATTTAAGCCTGAATCTAGACACAAGATGGGTAACAATCTCTGCTGTACCTCTAGATTTCAAGTCATCCAAATATTTATTTTTTCTCTTAAAAAAATCATGTTCCCATCTCTTATCTTCAGACCCTTCACATTAGAACAAAAGTCCACCAGTCTGATGTAAAATTATGTGTAGCTGTGTCAGTTTTCACCAGCTGACTGACTCAGGAAGATGATGGAGTGAATTTAAAGTTGTTTCTAGATGTGGAGAAAACTGTTTTGTGTACTTTTATGCATAAGAAATAAGACAGCAATGAAAAAAAGAATCATTACTTACTATAGTTGCTGTCTCTCTTCCCTGAAGATTTTCCCCTGAAAAAAATTTAAATAGAATCAGTTGGAGTAGCATCTAAAGTCACAGTTGTAAGAGTGGAGAAGTGTACAAATAAATATGTTTTGGTAGGAAATAATCAATGTATCAGCAAAATCTCTACCTTGAGATTTTGATTCTTAAGGGTTAAAAGGCAAAAATGAGTAATAAAACCAAGATAGTTGCAGGTCAGCAGAAATACTCAGCTGATAAGGGTGCAGCACATCCTGGGGGGGACCTGAGTGGTAAGGTCTGCTGCTCAGGGGCTTTCCCTTTTAGATTATTTTATTTCAGGTTATATCTGCATTATTTTGGCATATCATGCTAAGTCTTGTACCTCTGGCTTTAAGATGTGGAAAAATAACTAACTCTGTACCCATACAAAAGACACTGTGATAAACAATGGTGCTGCTGTGAATGCAACCTGTTTTTTGGGTTCTTTTACTTTATTTCCCATCAGGTTTTGGAACACAGTCCAGGTTCTAATGCTGGTTTTTAAATGCTCTCAGCATTTCTGTATAGTTCAGCTCCATTTAAATTAATGTTTTTCTTTTGACTTCAGTGGTGATGAAGGATCAGGCCTCCCTATCTGTTACAGTTCTCATTATGAATATTTGTCCTTTCATAATTAAGTTTTTGGCAGTAGAGATGGGTGTGGTTCATTTCAAGTGCAGCCTCTTGAAAGCCCAGCTGTGCAGAGCAAGGATTGCTGTTTTTCATGTATTTTGGAAGTCTGTATCTGGTACCTAATACCTTAATACAATAAGCAGTGATGTTCTAAAAGCAAAATTGTTTCTGGTATCAGTGCTGCTTCTTGAAGGATTGTTTGGCATTTATAACTGCCACTGTTAAATTTTTTTTCAAGGTTGCAGCTAATTCTGCCTCTGACAGTCCAAAGGATGTTGATTCGGGACCATCAAAGATGGGTCAGAGAGATAACAGCAAAACTGTGATTACAGAAGCCCTAATGACTGTCTATCATCCTCAGGATGCTGAGAACCTAGACTCTAAAATGGTAAGGGATAAAATGGCCAACCATTTTTGGAATCTAATTGGAAAAGACTGAAGTATATTCAAAATTATTCCAGCAAGGCTGCTGATTTCCTCTGGGGCTTTGCCAATCTTCTTTCATCTGCATTTTCTCTATTTGGAATCCACAGGGTGCTTCTTCATGGCTCCATTCAATTTTCTGCTCATCTTGTTTAATAATGATATGCCTTATCTTCATGGAGCTAATTCCTCCTGCTCTTCCACCCCTCAGGGAAGAGTTGGCTGTTTGCTTTATGATAGCGAACATGTTCCGTATCTATCTGAATTGTCAAGATACAATGTAGTGACTTTTCACTACAAACTCTTTGGGAGCGAGGAGAATGTTATCAAGAAATCAACTTAATTTCTTACTTGCTTCATTATTTTGCATTTCTTTCTGACAAAGTTATGCTCTGGATAATGTTTCTTTAACTGTTTTTGCAGTAGGACTTCTTGCTTCCCCATTGCGTGGGCAATAAGACAGAAAGCTTTTATTTTAAAATCAAGTCATTCAGCAGAACTGGGTGAATTAAGATATGGAATATTTGATATTAGAAATACTGGAAAATAAACACCCTTTGGGCAGGAGAAAAGGGAATCCAGATTTTTATGTTCTGCTTTTTATAGTGTGTTGAACGAAAGTGGACAAAACCTACTTTTCCTTTTGGCACCTTTAATTGCTTTGACAATGTTAAATCTTACTGCTGCATGCACAGAAAATGTAGTGACAGTGTTCATCCTGTCTCAGCCCTGGAGCCTCACATGATTTGGAGCACCTGATCAGCAGTTGTTTTGCTTCAGAGAAATTGAATTGCATTTTAGGTGCATAATCAGTAGTTTATTAGTAACCTTGCACTTTGCAAAGGATCTGTTTCACTGTTTCTGCTCTCTCCACCTCCTTCTACTCTACAAATTAGGATGCCTGTAACTTCAATTTTGTCTGAATAGGAAATTTTTGTGAGTTTTTATTCTGTCAAGCAGGTTTTACTAACGTGTCTCGTCTTACTGAAGTTCAGATACACACACTGTTATCTTCTATGTTGGTAGACAATGGAAGTTTGTCAAAATGTTCTATCTAGATGATAAATATTTGATTAAATGTAAAACCTATATGGGCATAAGTGTTTTCTGGTATTAGTTCCCCTCCATAATTCAATTGCACTTCATTCTCCTGCATATTTTCCTGCTTGTTGATTCTCTCCTAATGCTATTTGGAGCTTCTGTAAATAAACTGAGAAAAGGTACTGAGAACCTGTGGGAGAATAATGCCACTGATGTCATGCCATCCCTCTGTGCTTCCCACCATTTTTAGCCCTTCTGTTCCAAATCTGTCAACTAATATAATGCAACAAAGCATGATGAATCAAAAAAAGGAAGCAACCGGTTTTGCCTGTTGAGTTTCTGTGGGATATTATTTCATCTGTAACAGAGTTAGTACATTTTTATTAGCAAAGAACAGTTCATAGGCATGTTGGAATCGAAGTATGTTAATTTATCAGAATAATTAGCAAGTGTCTGTGACAGTGAGTTCACTTTGCAAATAATCACTTGCTTTATTTCACTGCATCATCATGGCCAAACGATTTTGCTCATTGTTTGTTTGTTTATTAGAGCTTTCAAATTAGCACAGAGAAACCTGCCACCACACATAAGCAAACTGAACCTTCTCTTCACCCTGTTTTTCCTGGTTGTCTTTTCTACTGCTTTCATTCAATTTCATCTTTTTTCTTTCTTCTACCTTCCCTTTACCAAAAAGGTGCTATGCTCTTTATCATGAAGTAGCAACAAAAAAATGAGATAATTTAAAATTGGCCCAAGATCCAATAAGCAGATTTTTTTTGCATGTATACATGTATAATACAGTTATATATATATGTTTACATGGAAATAACTGAAAAATAATCTTACAAGAAGTTTTATTGTAGCTCAATTTTTTTGCTGTAGGAATTATATCAGATGTTGAAATTTCTTATCCATTATGCTGGCAATGCATTTTTGGAACTCCTTAGGGGAACTATGATGCACAGGTTAGATTCTGCTCTGATTTGCACTGGCATTTATTTCACATATCAACATGGATGTCAATGCTGTCATTTGCAGTTTATATGAATGCAACTGATAGCAAAATTTGGTTCACTGAAACACGAGTAAAATCTTCTATGATACTTAATGTTTGGTGTTTTCTGCTTTTCATAGTTGAAAGAAAAGATGAAAGAACAGTCCTGGAACATCCTCTTTGTTGAACGTGGACATGGTGTCAGTATGTTTCGAACAAAGAAGACGCGAGACCTCGTAGTGAGAGGGATCCCGGAGGCGTTAAGAGGAGAGCTCTGGCTACTCTTCTCAGGTATTGCATAACAAATATAATGGGTTGATTTTGTGAACTCTGCTGTACAGATGTTCTAGTTACTGACTGAATGTAGTCTGACAAAAAATCACAGAGTTGTCAGAGTTAGAAGGGAGCTCTAGAGATCATCTAGTCCAACTCTCCCACTGAAGCAGGATCCCCTAGAGCACGTTACCCAGGACTGCGTCCAGGCGAGTCTTGAATATCTCCAGAGAAGGATATTCCACAACCTCCCTGGGCAATCTGTTCCAGTGCTGTGTCACCCTCACCATAAAGAAGTTTTTCCTCATATTTAATTGGAACTTCCTGTGTTCCAGCTTGTGCCCATTGCCCCATGTCCTGTCACTGGGAACTACTGAAAAGAGTCTGGCTCCATCGTCCTTGCACCCACCCTTTAGATACTTATAGGCATTAATAAGGTCTCCCCTCAGTCTTCTCTTCTCCAGGCTAAAGAGTCCCAGCTCTCTCAGCCTTTCCTCATAAGAGAGATGCTCCAATCCCCCAGGCATCTTTGTTGCCCTCCACTGGACTCTCTCTAGTAGTTCCCTGTCTCTCTTGAACTGGTGAGCCCAGAACTGGGCGCAGTTCTGTCCAGTTCTAGTCTTGCCTCTAGTCTTCCAATTTATCCAGATCTTCTGTAAGAAAAGATACTTCAAAATGATGATCAGGATAATTTTGTCTATTATTTTGTTTTTCCTTGATTCAAACTAAACCTGCATCTGCTTCGTTTACAGCAAACTCAATTGAAAAATAACAATAAGAATACATGCTATTCCAGGGGACAGTTAGTTTCAGCAGAGCCTCTTGTTAAAAAGAAAAGCATGTCCATGGGACTGTATTTCAATTGTTCTGATTTAAGCTTTCTGAGAGGATAGCATTACCAGACACACCAAAAAAATGTTTTCCTGGCAGAGAATTTGGTCCGTTATTGACAGCTCTTTGCTATACGCTGTTACTTGCTTTAAAGAGTGAGATGTACAGAAATTGTGGACTTTTTACACATATGAGATCTCTTGCCAAAGCTCTGAATGTGCTTTTGTGCCTTTCTTGACACCTGTCAAGACACACCTCAGTCAGAGCACTGAACTGGAGGAAATGGAGGCCCAGGGAATTAAGACACTGCTTTACAACACCTCTGTGCTCTTTGTATTCCCGTTCACTGAAACACTTAGAAAAGCAGCAGCCACTGACTTGATCAGGGCTGTATGGAGAACCTGTGTCAGGTTCAGAAAATGAGCTGCAGATTTTGAGGAGCCACCCAGGGCCTTATCTGCTAGCTGTACTCTCTGTGTTCCCCTGGGCAGAGCTTTCTGCTGTTCCAGAGGCTCTGTTTATCGTAACAAATGCATTTTATTCAGCTTACTCTATGGTAGTTCCTTTTGAGGACATGGGTTTATCTTTGCTACTCTTCTTGGAGCATGTACACAGGCATCTTTGCTTCTGTTACCAGACCGATACCTCTGTCTTGGAAAGTGTTGACATAAAAGTTATGGAATTAATTGGGTAAATATCAGACCTATGCCTGGCTTCTCTAATCTGTTCCCACGTCCACAAATGGAAAGGTGTTTTGTTTGCCAGAAAACTCGGACAAAACTGTAGGTGAAAGGAAGTAAATAAAAATTAACTTTCTACTGCAAAGTGACTTAGATTTCCTTAAGCTTTATTTTATTTTGCTTTTCTGTTTCAGTTTCTGAGCAATTCCATTAATTTCAGTAGAATTACTCTGATATATTACTGCAGGAACATCTGGAGATTCATGAGGTACCTCAGTAGTCACCAAGATTTTTTATAAAAATTGCAGACAAATGATGTCGATACTTTACTGTTGTCCTCTAATTCCATGCAATACCATGTATTGGTAGGTGCTGTGAATGATATGGCATCCAACCCTGGTTATTACACTGAGTTGGTGGAAAAGTCCTTAGGAACATGCACTTTAGCTACTGATGAAATTGAACGAGATTTACGTCGCTCCTTACCTGAGCATCCTGCTTTTCAAAGTGACACAGGAATTTCTGCACTCAGGAGAGTTCTCACAGCTTATGCATACAGGAATCCCCAGATTGGATATTGTCAGGTACAGCAGTTTTGAGACTCTTAGTATTGTTTGTCTAAATACTAGCTCATGATGGCAGTATAGTGGCACCTCAGAAAATCACTCACAGAAACATGTAATGGTTTCTTGCTCAGTGGGTCACTTACTTTGCTTATTTCATGCCACTGTGTAATTTAAGTTTTTACATTGTACTTGAATTTGTTGATAAAAGCTGTCAGGTCCACTTCATGCATGCCTTTGCATTCTTACTAGACTTTTAGCACTGGAGAATATTTATATGTAGTTTAAATGCTATGGTCTGTATTTAATGATAATAGAGATCAAAGTCTTACACTGGGTACAGCTGTAGGTTATCCTGGCATTCTTAAAAAGTGCTGTAAAGTGCTTTCAGAAATAGAAATTTTACCAAATGACAACAGTTGTGTTTTCACCATCTTTCCTCACAAATGCTTCCTTTCCTGTTTAAATGTTACAGGCAATGAATATTTTGACATCAGTACTTCTGCTGTATGCCAAAGAGGAGGAAGCATTCTGGCTCTTGGTTGCTGTGTGTGAAAGGATGCTACCCGATTATTTCAATCGTCGAATCATTGGTAACATCCATCTGTCTTTTTATCTATCTAGAATTTAATGTAAATGATCACTCACTAAGAACAAATGTAAGGAATGAGCTGAAGGCTGAACAGTGGAGAGAAACTGTTGCATTGGGTTCAGTATTGTGAAGTAGAAAATGGAAGTTACAGAGAATGTCTCAAGACTCCTCCTTAAGCAGGAGTGGATATGATTTTCAGATATTGTAATTACTCTAGAAGTAACTACTCAGGAAGTAGTCAGACTATTATACTGTTATTTTCAAATTATAAATGCAATTCATACTATTTATTTGAAACTTACTCATCTTACATAAAGGAAAAATAGTTACTCCATGTCCAGACTTAGTCTTTGATCTCATACTCGGTACTTGCAGGTGCATATGCCAAAAGAAAATAGGATAAGTTTCTCTCTAGTGGCAGAGAGGGTGTATCAGCTGTCAGGGGAGTCATTGGAAGTAGCCATGTGCCCAGAGAAGTGCTGACAGGCTTTAGAGCATGCAGCAAAGCTCTGGAGTGCATAGGTCCCAGCACAGGGAAGGAAGCCAATGGTTCCATGCAGCTAGGCCTGTGTTTGCTGTTACAATAATGCTGCGTTAGGACGGGGGCTTGATTTCTGGTTGGTGATCTGAGAAAAGTATGCTTCTCTTTATTAAGAATTGGGTGGTGGTTTTGTTATCCTTTCCTTGCAGGTGCCTTGGTAGATCAGGCAGTGTTTGAGGAGCTCATCAGAGTTCATCTGCCTCAGTTGACAGACCATATGACGGACATGACTTTTTTCTCCTCGGTCTCTCTCTCCTGGTTCCTTACCCTTTTTATCAGTGTGCTGCCTATTGAAAGTGCAGTCAATGTGGTGGACTGTTTCTTCTATGATGGAATAAAGGCAATCTTGCAGCTGGGTCTCGCAGTGCTGGAATACAACATGGAGAAGCTGCTAACTTGCAAGGATGATGCAGAAGCAGTCACTGTTCTCAACAGGTATCAGTGTAACTGTTATTCTTATGGGCTGTGTAGCAGCTGCTGTGATTGCAAATGGATAGGTCACTCTGGGGCACCTGAGAAGACATCTGGCCAAGACTTCCAAAGGCCTTAAAGGAATTAAGTGTTCATCTCGGGCACAAATTCTGGAAGGGGTGGCTGAAAAGTGTGCCTGGATCCTCTGAAAATGTCATCCTCCATTAAAGTTCTTCTAAAACCATTGCCATTTTGTGTATTTTAAAGTAAAAGCAATGTTTTTTTGCCTGAAATTTGTATCACTTATAGAAGGTGGCTTTCCTTAATGATGAGGTAATCTAGAATACACTAAGACTGTTCCAAACAGTTCAGCCATCAACTTACTGGCAACATATTCTGCAGCTCAGTTCTTGTAGTTCAGGCTACTGGCTCCTCTGCTACTAATGGGTTAAAATAGAAATAAGACATAAAAAAATTCAATGGGGACAATCATGACCAGATATGTGGTCTATTTTAGGATTTGAGGAATAAATTGAAACGTGCTACATAAAGTGCATTTTAAACTGATGTATTGCAAGCAAAGCTTGCACAGTTTTTTTTCACTATCTACCTAAATTCTGTTGTTGCTGCTGTGGTTGTGTAGCATGCAGTATTAAAACAGTGAAATGACTGGTGCTATAGGACTCACCAAGTTATGACTGTTAAAAACTGGTAATTACAATTACCTTTTAGTGAGACTTTTAATGCTGCATGTTTTAATAGGGTAGGAGCTACAGGATTAATTAGGAAAATGTAATTTTTATTATAAGAGACCATGCAGCCTAGTATTTATTGTAAAACCTAGCTATACTAGTTTAGTTATTTAGCACTTAAAAAAAATAACAGAGCATGTTCATCCAGTTTAAATATATTAAAATTAAAAATCTGGAAGGGTGGTGAAATTTTAATTTTTACTTCAATCAAACAAGCTGCTGTTTCCACTTAACTACCAAGATTTTTATGATTATTGCACACTCCTTTTGAATTCTTGCTTTCAACATTTTATCTGGCTGTAACACTTCTGTTGCACAGTTAATCCAGCCTGGTATGTTTCAAAACTGATTATGGTAGTTTGCCTCTTCTCAACAAAAAGGAAGCTATCAGACCGTAGATGTGTGTTCCTTGACATTGGTGAAGGAATTTGCCAGGCTCCATAATGGATTTGTTTGGGCTGGTTATGTAGGTGTGATGAATAGGTGCAGATCAGGCTTGTCTTTGCTTACGCCTCTGAGGGAATCAAGATTGCCTCAGTCACAGCTCAGGACAAGCCTCTTTTCCTCTCTCCCAGTTACGTAGTACAGCCTTGCTAGATGCATTAGAGAACCAGAGGAATGCTGAGTGGAAGAGATCTAGGCAAGTCTCTAGTCTAACTTCCTACTCAAAGAGGACTATTGCTAGCACTAGGTCACATCAGCCGTGTTATTGTCTATCTGGATCTTAAAAACTCCCAAGGATAGAAGCTCTGCAATCTTCTCTGGGTGGCTGCTTCCCATGTTTGTGTATCTTTGTTACTACTACACCATATTTGTGCTACTCGTGCTGATATTCTTTGCTATCTCCCATTCTCTGTGCATTTCTTCAGTAGATGTTGTTTTGTTGTGATAAACTGATTCCTGCTGATTTCTCCTGTGTTTGCTTTGTGCAGATTTTTTGACAGTGTCACTAACAAGGACAGCCCTTTGCCTCCAGCTGTGCAGCAGGGCTCCAACCTCAGTGATACAAAGAGTGACCATCCAAAAGTGGACATCACTGATTTGATCCGGGAGTCAAATGAAGTATGTGTTCTTGTGGGTATGTTTTGTCATAAAAATAGTGTAGCTGTGTTGTACAAGCTGGAGAAGAAAATCTGTCTAGATTGGTAGAAATTGGGCTCTGTGTTTTCTTGAATCTCACTTTACAGGTGGTGGGTTAGGTTTGTTTTTGTATTACTTTGTTTTTTTTTTAACTGCCTGGAACGTGCTTGCTGGCTGTCCTGAATGGAGTTTCCTAGGTTCATCACAGGTCAGGTATTACTACCCCTCATTCACTTTATTAGTATGTCAATTAAATGACAAAATACAGCAGAAACAGCCCTTGCATTTAGTAATTTGAGACTGATGACTCCATGTTGCAGACAGTGGTAACAGGTGACACAACAACCTGTGCAGGAGACTGTGTCCTGAAGTAGTTCATTGTGTGGATTCAATGGCTGTTTAGAGATGTGTTGGGTGTGGAAGACCAGTTATGATCTTTTAGCAGTTTCTTTTAATTTGCAAGTTTGATTTCTGCAGCATCTAGCTTGGCAACTGTGCATAGGGGAGGAAATTGGTCTTGCTTCTCCTTTTGTCCTTGGATTTTCATTATTTGTATCAGGGTATTAATCCATTTGTAGACTGGTTTCTACTCAGCCCTCTGAACATTCATTTGGGCAGATCCTTGAACCTGAATCTCCCACTTCCAAGTTTACAGCCAAGTTCCTAGTCCCTTATCCCCATTTCTATCTCATAGTCCCTTTTTTGGATGCAAATTTTTATCTTCAGTTGAAACTGAGTTTATTCAGTGCTAGTGAGTGTCACAACCCCTGTTTTGAGAACTGCTGATACAAAGTGAGAGTCGACCTCCTGCTTCCCATTTTGACCAGACAGTTAATTTCAACACAATTCTGTTGTCGTGGAGAGTCTTATTTTCATATCACTGTGGGAATAAAGTAAAGCAAATTTCAAAATGGGAAGATAGCTGCAATGAAGAGTTGTCATTCTGCAGATAGGTCTAGTTACAAATAAGAAGTGAACAGAGATGTTCTTTGTGATACTGTTGCTTTGCATGGGTGTTCATGAGATAAATGAGATTAAGTGAAAAGATAAGGAGCTGAATTTTAAAATGTTCAGTTTCATGACACAGGCAGAAATGCAAGGCTCTATCTCTGGCAGTCTAATCAGGTAAGAAGTCATGTTGAACCAGTGAATGGAAGAGCATGAACATTTTTATCACATCACACTAATTCAGCATCAGATTATACATCTAGTTTATATTCTTACTGAGGCCATTGCACAACATTAGTGCCCAGATGCAATTTCTCTCTGCTTCCTCCTTGTTCCTAGTCAGAAGTAGTGGTCTTCACAGGAACACAGAAATACAGTTCTGGAAGACAACTCCACAGGTCATCCAGTTCAGCTCCCTGTCTAGCATACTCTCAGATCATCCTTGAAAAATATCTAATGTTTTTAAAACAAAAGAGAGTCTGCAAAAACTTTAGTTTATTGTGGAGTTCCTTTGCCTTTCCCAGAAAATGTCCAGTGTAGTTGCTCTTGGGTGCTTATAAAGCACTATTGAGGATAGTCAGTTGCAGTTTTCTCTGCAATTCTTTGTTCCTATTAGGTTGTTGTTCATCTGTGATCAACTGTGGTCGCTTTCAACTGTGGTCACTTTCAACTGTGATCACTTTCAACTGTGATCTTTCCTTTTTCTAGATTCAACACTGTCAGTTCCTCCAACTTTTCCTCAAAGCTTATGTGTGCAGACTCTTTATGACTCTGTTACAGTTTTTCCTATCCTGTTTAAAGTGCATTGCTGAACATGAGCATAAAACACACTGCATAAAAACTTGTGGAGGCCCTGCCTAGTTTGGTCATTTATCACTCCTTTGTTCTTGAAGATTGTTATTAGGACCAGTTGTGCAGTTGGCGTGTGGTGATGGTGGTTAGGCCGTGTCTTCCTGGTGGCATGCGTTGCTGAAGACTGTCACAAACCTTTCAGAAGTTAAGATGTATCCTACTGCTGTTTCAGTGCTGCACACTAGACTGAATTTCCTCCTAGGAGGAAATTAAATCGATTTGACATGATCTTGATAAAGAATGTTGGCCTGTTTTGGTTTAACTTCCCTGTTTCTATTGAAACTGTTTAATACATTGTTCCATGACTTCTCTGGGAATTTGTTTCTAGTTTTTGCCTACTATCCCACTTTTCTTTAAAGGGAAATGTACTTACTCTACTCCAATGCTCAGGCACCTTCCCTGTCCTTCAGAAATTCCGGAGGTAGCTAAGAACAGTTCAGAAATTACTTTGGCTAATTTCTGAAGTTCACTAGACTGAACTTAGACTTTGCTTCCCTGCAGTAGTAGTCACCAAGTGATGGCAGAGTTGGAGGTAGAGCAGACGTGTGATACAGTCTCTTCCTTTGCCTTCCCACACAGTGAACTACTCCACTTTCTTCTTTCTCCCATCACTCTTTGAAACACTTCCCCTTTTAAAAGTTATGCTCTTTAGAGAGAATGCTCATACTCTAAGAAATGATTTTTTTCTCAGAGTTTCTGGGATCTTCCTTTGTGTCCTGTATTGTATTGTACTTAGATGCAAGAAAGACAAAAATACCTGCATGGATGTGTCCAGCAATAGTTGATTTCATGGAACGATGCTTTTCTTCTTAGAGATATGGTGATATTCGATATGAGGATGTTGAGAGCATGCGCTGCAGGAACAGGCTTTATGTGATCCAGACATTAGAAGCTACAACCAAGCAGAATGTGGTGAGTGAGTTTAGCTAAACCTTTCCCCCTGATGAAATTTGTTCCCTTTTTGAAAATTCTGAGAAGAGCTATGTTTTCCAAATACGTAATTTTGTACACGGAAATCCCTCTTGTCTGCAGGGTGCCCGTTAACGGAGGTTTGGCCTGTCACATTTTCAGTCTGTGAATCACAGCATGACCTTCTGCTCTCATTACCAGTAACACCATTTCAAACAACTTCTAAAGGCTGGCATATCTCTGACACTTGGCATGGATTGAAACAGGCTGACCTATGTTCCTATCTGGTGTTGCTAATTTGTTAATGCATTTCTCTCAGAGGCATAGGGCATTGTAAAATATCCACAGTGCTACAGTAAGACAATAAATCCACCTGCATTTTAACTCTGGGAAGGAATCCCAAGTGTCACTGAAGAGGTTATTGTACTGCATCCAGCAAGGGTTGCTTTTGTCTGTGCTGTGTGTAGGGTGTGGTAGTTCTTCAGCTGCCAATATCCTCCTCCAAGCTCAGACTCCTGAATGAAGGTGGAGGTTGCAAGGTGCTCCTTTAGTTGCCTGTTTCCTTCAGTGGCTCATTTCCAATAACTGGTGATTAGACTAGTCTGTCTAACAAGCAGTGCTTCTTTCTGTAGTAAAAGTAGCTTGTAGCAACTGATACCAATTCTGTTGGTTGTACTAAGATGGTAACTGTTGTGTTCTGTTTTACGAAATGTACATATTGTGTAGCTGGAACCTGATCTCGTAGCTGACTGTTCTTTTAAAAAGCTGTGAACAATTTTATTTTATTCTTTTATTTAAAAAATGAGGATTCAGCATGACTGTTGAGAGCTGAACATGCATTTTCCTGTTATAAAGGAAGCTATATGTTGTGTCATTATAAATAATTGAATTTTATCTCCAGGATTTCCTAGTGTAGGCTCCATGTAGGCAAGTAATGTGCCTAGCTTTAAGCTCCCTTTTTTTGGGTGAAATTATTTATTTCAGTCTATAATATTCTGATTGCTTTTGAAAAGAAGTTCTATTCTTACTCCTAATTGTAACATGCCCAAACGTGACTATTCAGTGTATTTTAATGTATGGTTAAGTTTCTCATAACTTTATTCTACAGGCTTATCCTAAAGAGACAAGGCTCGTTAATTAATTTTATCTTAATTTTGTTTCAGCTACGTGTTGTGTCCCAGGATGTAAAATTCAGTCTTAGTGATCTTGATGAGCTTTATGAATTATTCAAGGTAATGTGCCATTTTCCTCACTTACTAGATGTCCATCTTGATGGTTGACTGTGCTGAGGGTGTAAAATATTTTAACGAATGGAGTTAAAAGCTAGATTCAACGTAAGTTTTACATGTCAGCTTTACGTCAAATTACAGAGCTAACTCCCCACATCTTTCACCCAGAGAGAGTTGCTGTTTCAGATAACCTAACATTTCTTCTTTCCTTTGCAGAAGGAGCACTTTCTTTCCTGTTACTGGAATGTACATAGTCCTGTCTTGCAACATCACGACGCCAGTCTGCCGTATCTTGACCAGTACCGGATCGATTGCCAGCAATTCAGGGTTCTCTGGCATCTCCTGAGCCCCTGGTCACACTGTGCAAACAGAGACTCGCTTGCATTGTGGACATTCAGACTGATGGATGAGAGCTCAGATTGCCTTATCAACTTCAAACAATTTGCCTGCGTTCTTGGTAGGAGAAAAACACATCTGTGGGGCACATTCATGAGGGAACTCCATCTTGGGAGTAGTCCTGTAGCGTATCACCTTCCATGTACCATATAAAGAGCCTAAGGAGACTACCCTTCTAGCTGGGGGTCAAATAGTCTGACTTTTATCATATGACATTAAATGCAAAGACTGTTTAAGTGGCAAGCCAAATGCTCAAAATATATTTAGAAGCTTGAGAGTGGAATCTACAGTATTTAGGTGAATGATGAAGGCTTTAAGGTACGGAATTGTGCTCTCATCTTCTTGTCATCTTCTTAGCTATTTCACCATGAAATAGCTAAGATGAGGCTTTACAAACTAGTGATTTTTCTGAGACTTGAATCCCCTGGAGAGTAATCTCATATTTGAGATTAAATTGAAATATGGCTTTACCATCAAAATATCAGAAACTGAGGAAATGGTATGAGCTCATTGCCCGGTGTGTTTGGTTGATGATAAATGCTTCCTCATACTGAGTCACCTCATACACAGATCGTGCAAGATGACCAATGTCTTGTATCTCTGGGGAACTGAAAGTTTCCTTGACTTCCTACTTTGTTCCTTCCCTCTTGTTTTCAAAGTGGTATTGTTCAGGAAACAAAAACTTAGTTTTATATTTCTTTGGTGCTGTAGTTTTATTTTAGTAAGTCAAAGCCATTTTTAGTGGCTTTCCTCAGTGTATCACAGAATCACAGAATTCAGTGTAGGCAAATCCCAGACTCTGCTGCAGGTGGTAACTGCCTTCCTTAAGACTCATCTCTATATATACCCCATGTAAGGTAGGACACATGTCCACTTCCAACCTCCCTGGGTTGTATTTGTTTAGTTTAAGGGGATGTTTTAAAGTTTGGTCCAATTGAACAGAGTGCTTTGTCTCTTGTCTCTAACAGATACCATGTATAATGGAAGTTTCACTGACAAACTCAAGCTTCTTTTTAAGTTGCACATCCCTCCAGGTAAGTGAGAGGCAGTGGCCTTTTAGCTTTACTTCCTGTTGTCACCAGTCTTGGCTACAAGTCCAGTCCAATAGCTGTGATACAGATGTATATTTTTTCCAGAGTGATGTATTCTTTGGGAAGCAATCTGCTGCAACAACATTTCTGTTCACAGAAACCATTTGTCCCTACAAAGCTTTTGCTTTATGTCACTGCTTTGGTAATGCATGGGAGCCCCAAAAACACTTTATTCATTTATTTCTTGCAGCTTTTACTGAAGTAGAATCTCTAAGTCCTTCTAAAGGTGGTGATCTTTCAAAAGAAGAACTGATCCACTTCAGCCAACTCAGCGGTAAGCGCCAGAGCATGAGGCTTTGCCTGCAGAATATTAGAAGGAATCTCTTAATTACCTCTTGGTGAAAAATGGGGAGCTCTCATCTGAAAACTAGTAAATCCAGTAAATGATATCATTGTTCATAAGAATCCTCCGTGAAGATCTTCTGTGGATAATTTGACATTTTGGTAAAGTAGTGCAGGATTTATGGTTACCTAGTCTGATGATAGGATTCAAATTCAAATTCGTGGGTGTTAACATGGAAATAGAGGAGTTTATTTGGTCATCATTTTTCAGCATAGTAGGCAACCTGTTGCAGTGGTTGTTGAAGTGGTGGCCATTTCACTTTTGCATTCAAGAGATAAAGGGATGATATTTCCTACCTCAAGAAATAAAATATCCAAATCCATAATCGAGGCACATAAGCTTAAGGAGCAAGGAAATGAAGGAAATGAACCATTTGTCCTCTTTTCTTGAATAAAAAAACCTCTCCTTTTTCTCCTCCTAAACTCTAGTTTCCTATGTTGGGGATAGTCTTGAAAGTGATTCTTTGAAGAGCAGCCCAGAAAAAGGTAAAGAATCCTAGAGACATGCTTGGTAATTGTGTTTCTTTGGGAATTAGAGCTGGAAAGGTGTGTGGTGACAAAGCATACTGAGTAACATCATCTCCAGCCTAGTGCTAACATTATCACTGTTCTAAGTGTAGTCCTGGGGGTTGGGAGGGTAACATAAACTATGATCCTGGGTCCTTGGCCCCACCACTTTGTTGAGAAGGAATGACACTGAGGATGCCAGTTCTTTTGCTCATCATCCCTCATGGGAAGCTCTTAGTTCTTGTTTATTCCCTTCTCTTTTTTTTTTTTTTTCTTTTTTTGTCCTTTTTGTCAAGTAGGAAAGGGGAGGGTTGATATTCAGGCATATCTGAAGCAATGGCAAGATGAACTTCTTAAAAAAGAGGAGAACATTAAGGATTTGCCAAGAATGAATCAGGTAAGCTATCTGAATCTTACTTAAGTCTGGTTTTGACTGCTGTTTGTCCTTCTAGTGGTTTTCTAAAGGTTTATAGGTTCCCTTTAATTTCAGACCTTCACATTAATCATGAGACTGTTGTGGGTTTTTTTTAAGCTGCTGTAACTGTAAGCTTATGAAGAGAGGGCCTTTCAGACACACTTGGGTTTATCAGGGCTGGTCCACACCCATATTGTCATTAGAGCAGTGTTTCCAGGTGCCTGGCAGCAGCAGGTGCTGGCTTGAGATCACAATGTGTGGTGAAACAGGACGGCTGTGTTGCTGTTCTCTGAGCAGTCTCCTCTGTATCTCTCTGCAGTCTCAGTTCATCCAGTTCTCAAAAACTCTCTACAACCTGTTCCACGGGGATCCTGAGGAGGAGCTGTTGTATCGGGCTATAGCGGTGGTTACCAGCCTCCTGCTGAAGATGGAAGAAGTTGGGAGAAGACTGCAGCTTCCCACGTCACCAGTCAAAGGTGCAGTTGCCACGACGGAGGCACCTGCTGAAATCCCCAGACAAGGGCAGGAGGAAAGCAGCTCCGAGCAGACTGAATGCAGTGGAGCACAGAGTTTGAGAGGCAGCCATGAGTGGTCTTTTGCCTTTGAACAGATCTTGGCATCCTTATTAAATGAGCCAGCCTTTGTGAGGTTTTTTGAGAAACCTCATGACATAAAAGTTAAAATAGAGAGTGCTAAAAATTTGCAACTTAAAGCAAGAACTAGAATGTAATTTTCTTTACCTTTGACTCTGAATTAACCACATAAAGCACTTACAAATGAAGGCTATTACTATGGAAATCGAGTCTAGTGTTTACATAGGGAATGGAGCTTGAAGAGTTAGCTTTAAATATCAGATTACTTGTATGTAATGTAAATAAAAATAGTTAGAAGCACAATCACTTTCTTGCATTGGTCATAAGTTTCACTTAACGAAAAAGAACTGAATAATACACTGTCTTTACAATGTTATTAAAATATGCAACATTGCTTGGAAATACTGGATGTGACCTATTTCAAACCAATCTGAATGCCAGCTGTTCGAGTGTGTGCTCTCCAGGCTCATTTCCATTACTGTGATAAAAGGAATGACTTCCAGCCATTTTCACTTAAAAGGAGTATTGACAGCTTAGAGGTTGTCTTCCAGGTTAGTTTAATTAGTTATTTCCAAATTTACATGTCACATGGGATCAAAGCAGGGTGAAGACTAAGAATAGAAGCTCTGCTAGGTACAAGAGCATGAAAAGAAACTTGCCCTGCTCTCATTTCCTCTGCTTTGCTGTTACCAATGGTCCTGGCCTCCTGCAGATTCCAGACCTTCATTGGCAGTTTGCAGACTGCCTTCTCCCAGCCCACATCTCAGAATGTGCAACAAACAACTGGTTTCCTGCTTTTCTAGCTCATCCTGTATATGAGGTCTCATTCCCATTTTGCCCAACAAAAAATCTGGAATCTGACTCGAAATTTTTAATATATAAAAAATGATATAATGAAGATCCGGTGGAGATAAGCTCTGCCAGTGTTGATAAATGTTGACCTTGAACCTTTGGTAGCTGGTGCTAGAATGGGTTTAGAGAACGAGGGGAAGAGCTTGTATTTGTGAAAACAACAACAAAGTAAACTGGGATGCTCTGCTAAACTAGTTAAAAATGGCTGTTTTCTAAAGCCTGTATGACAATCTTCCTCTGCTGAGCAGTGGTACTTTTATACTGTGCATGGGTTTTTTTTGTACAGAAGCAGAATGGGGATGGTATCATTCATTGCTTTCTTGCAACACTAATAAGATGAAGAATAAAATGAAATTCTGAACAGTATTAGGAGCACTTGGTGAAATACCATCATTACAATGGTGTTAGTGTTCCCATGCTGCTTCTAAAGGAAACAGCTTTGATCAGGAGCAATTAATTTATTCATTATTTCTTCTACTCTCCCCCGTACTCTCAGGTATTGATGTAAAATAAAGTTTTATTGACTAAACAGTTACTCCAAAAACTATATCATATATGTGGGAAATGAGGAACCTTCTTTCAGCCTTCACAAAGTAGTTACACTTGATACATTATCATGATACTTTATATTTCTATGCATAGTATGTAAAAAATAATTTATCCGTTCATATGGATACGTTTGTAAGGCGCAAAGCAGGGCAACTTTTAAAGTGTATTTACTAATTGTTTTCCTAATGTAGTTTTAGAACAACGAAGCAGATGATTTTGTTGTTCTAGTCCAGGACATACTCAGATAAGCTTGACACAGTGACTAATTCTTCTGCAAATAGCTGTGCTGAAATTAATGGAGCCCCATGAAAATAGATGCAGCTGCCCAACCAGAAAGCTTTTCTAGGTTTATGACAGATACTGCTTATTTCAAGAAGTAGTCAAAGCTATGAACTATTTGCTAAACAAGCTAGCACAGCATAAAACTCAGTGTCTTTTTTTTTTTTTTTTTTTTGGTTGAGAGCCAAGATGTTAAGATCCAAGTACAGAAGACTCTACTGAAGGAACCTGCAAAATAGATAGCCTTGTGGCATTACCTGGTTTGGTTATACAAAAATGAGCACCTTTTAAAAAAATATACCATTTTCTATTAGTGTCAAGCCAAGAGACTGCAGAGCCCATTCCCAGTTATGTAGTAGCTCTTGACAGC
This sequence comes from Hemiprocne comata, assembly GCA_020745705.1. Taxonomy (NCBI): domain Eukaryota; kingdom Metazoa; phylum Chordata; class Aves; order Apodiformes; family Apodidae; genus Hemiprocne; species Hemiprocne comata. Next base: position 8,486,400 of record CM036597.1, on the reverse strand, counting down.
TATCATAGCTATGTATAAAAAAAGAGACTACCAGATACATAAAAATAGATTTGAAATGAGAAGGACAAGAGGACCAGTCTGAAGCTACACCAGGCTGGCCGTTAGGAGAAACTGTTTTATGAGGGACGTGTGCTTTGCTTGTGGCAGAGTAACTCTGGAGTCCATTCCTCACCTTCACTTGCAGAGACAGGTGCCCAACAGCTTTATGCAGGGTTAGTCGGGCTTGGGGGAGCTTGAGAAACAGCTGCTCTTTCCCTTTCTTCAGCCCCAAAGTGTGATGCCCTGACTTTAAAGCCCCAAAGAGTCAGGGCCATGGCATAGAGCTTTTTGGGAATCTGAAGGCCTTGGTGATGCAAAGATTAACCCAGCCTCACCTCACATTGCATTAGGACACTGTGGGTGAGCACACTTCTGCTGCAGGAGGACAGCTCCACAATAGCTGAACTTAAGCAGAAGTGCAGGCAAGGGGTCTGGCGGTCACCGAATGACCCAGGATTACTCAGCTACTTCCCAAAAGGGGACTTTCCATTCAGATTGCAACTTGGAAGTGTTTAGAAGTGTTACTGAACTTTGAACAGTACATTCATGAACAAGAAGCAATGTGGTGAAGTGAGTACTGATGTTGTCATTTCACATACCTCTGTGGTGGGTTTGCTCCCCCCGCCCCCCCCCCGTATAAAGTTTCATGAATTTACCAGTCTCAATTTTTTTTTTGTTGTTGTTCAGTTGTAGGAAATAAATGAATGTGCATTATTCAGTAGAGAATAGACAGTTGTAGGTAGGCTATAGATTGCTAAAACTAGAGATGCTGTTTATTAATTTTTAAAATTGCACTACCTGCTGCAGTGTCACCAGTGTGACTTGGCAGCTGTGCTGTGGTTATTTACCCTGAGACATTCTCAGGGGCTGTTACTGCACAGTCCTTAAGGGTCAATGCCTTTAGTAATCAGCCTGGGGGACGGCCAGCAGAGCTGCCATGGCCCCTCAGTCTTGTGTGCTGCTCCTTGAGCCCATCACCAGTGCCTGTGCTCCAGGTGACCAGTGGCAGCCCTGACCAACACGAGGATCTGGATACTGGACATCTTCACGTGCCCAGTTCAGGGCTTGACCACACCAGGCAAGGGAAGCGCTCAAGTAGTAGTGATAAAAATACAGGCCTTTTCCACTATGAAGGAGAACTGCTTGTAATGCAACTGGTAGCATTTCCCAGGACATGGAAATGGGCCCTACCATGTGATTCAGAAAAAAACACTCTCATTCCTAAAGCCAGCTGCGTGGTCACCACTCATGGTTAGATAATAACATCTTTTTAGAAGAGTTTGCTACCATAGTGACTAAGAAACAGCTGTGTGTTGATTTTACTAGAAGGTTCTCATACAGTTGTACCCTACAAGGTTCTTGATTGCAATTGCAGTTGTTACCCAGACTGAAACAAAAAGGAATATTCCAGTTTGTTTCCAGAAAAATAGGCTGGTTTGTCTGGTTTTTTGCTACAGCTTTGTCACTTTACCAAGAAGGCAACACACGTTTGTGTTGGCAGATTGGCTTTTTCTACACTGTATTGTATACAGAGCTACTGTAAGACAAATGGGGTGTTGAATAAAAATTTGTTTCACTTAAGAAAAAAAAAAGTATCTGTGTTTGAGGTGCTATTATTTCTCTCAATGGACTATTTCAGACTTCAAGAGCATCAATTGTGTTAAAGCCATGTTTCACCAGTGCTTTCCAAAGGGAGGCCCAAGCCAAAAACCTTGCTAGGATGCCAACCACCTCTGAAGCGGAGGAAAAAAAAAGTAAGAGGAAACCCAAATTTTGAAGCCTGGGACCAGTTTAGCCTTGGGTACAGCCTGAATGAGTTAGGTCAGGAAGCCTATAATCCCAAATGAAACATTTACAGTATGCAGACATGTCTACGCTGACTCTAATGCCTTCTCCTTTCTGATTCATGCATTGCCCCTATTGCTTCTGGGATTGGTCATGGAAGTGCCAGTCTCCTTCTTGGGCCCCATCCCTTCAGCTGTTTGTACACATCTACACCTGACAGCTGCTGCTCTTGTGCCTCCTGGAGAGCAAGGAGCAGATTCTGATTCCCAATGGACACGTATCACCCAGGGAACAAAAACCAGCACATACTGTGTAAGAGGTCTTACAAGTATTCTTTTATTTCTTTTGTTTGTTTTAAAATACTATGTACAATCTGTTTAAAGCTTGTCAAAATGCACAGATCCCCCTTCAATGGAGCAGTGCAGGGACATAGATTCAAGACAAGAATAAAATCTTTACTGTTCATCTTCATAAGACACTTCCTTTTTCCATTACAAAATACTTTTAAGAATAGTAACATTTATAAATGTATCTATATTTAACATCATATAAAATAAACCAAGATTTATACTCAATGCTAAGTTTTTTTGGGTGTTTTTTTACATGGAATATGTACAATATATACAGTAACTTTTCACTGTGTTTGTCAAACCAGCCTGATTATACCCACCAGGCTTTAGCTTATATGTACAAATATGCTAAAAGTGCAAGACTTTATTAAAGCTGCCTGTGTTTTCAGAGGTCTGGAATTGTGTGGCCTGTATCTATATTTATATATAGACATACATGTACATACATATATATGTATATTAAAAATACATATATCTGTATATCTATATAGAGAGATATAGTATATAGGTGCTTCTGTACCAGAAAGCCTTGGAATATTAATGACTATTAATTTGACACCAACACTGGAGCCCAACCCCAACACAGGTGACATCCATCATGCTCCCACCCTCTGCTGTCACCAACAAGTCATTAGCACCTGGGAGGATGTGAACCAAACCCACCAGCAACCCTCAATTCCAAATGGGCCAAAAAAACACAGGTCATAGCTAACACCGAGGTAAACAAATACAAATCAACCTGAAGAAAGAGCTTTATTTATTAATTTTAATATTTTTTTTTGAGATTGAGTGATAATATAAGGCAAAAATCCCCCGGCCCTGACTCAGCCTTCTCCCAGCCTGGAGGCAGGCTGAGCAGGGGCCAACCAAGCCACAAGAAGGGACTGTGGGATTTTGTCCTTTGGAGCACATCTGGAAAACACAGCTCTACCCGTGGGGCAGCGCCGAGGACCATGCAGCCACCCACCAGCAACCAGGCCAGTGGATGGGGTGGGCACGATGAATAAAAGGGGGGTGGGGACATGATAAAGTGCTTTTTAGATCTCTTGTTTTAGCAAGGCCAATCTCACATGTAAACATCCTTGCAAACCTCCTTGCTGAGAGGCTGTGAGCAGGGCAGGGGTACCACAACCCCCAGCCCCCCTGTCTGTGCAGCCCAGCACTGCCAGCAGAAGGGCTGTGTCCATGGCACAGCCCCGTCTGGCACACCCACCACCCCCCAGCCCTCCCCAGACCCCTCCCCACCCCTCTTTTGTTGGACTTGCTTTCAAAGCCACCACAATGCCAGAAATCTACTCTGCCTCAGCTACCTCCCTACCAAGCCCTGTTAAAAAAAAAAAACAAACCCATCCCCCTTCCCAAGCCCCTGACCCAAACCACCACCACCCACAAACAATACCAAAATATAACAACCCCTCTGGCCACAACATCATGAGCAACGCTACAGTCTTGGGATGGGGAGGAGGAGACCCTAAAGTAATAATGCTTTAAAAAAATATAATTTAAAAAAAATTGTTTCCTTCCACAAAGGCTCTGTGCTGGCCCTTGCTGTGGCAGGACACACACCACGCTCTGCCCTGGACATGGGCTCTGAGAGCCAAGGGCTGAGGCTGTTACTATTTCAGCTTCAGATTGTACAGCAAAGGTCGGTGCCCCACATCCCACTGCCAGCAGTGAGGTGGCCCTGGCCATGGCTCTGCTGCAGCCAGTTACTTGTAGGGGTCTGAAATGGAGGGGCCAGGTCAGGCTGTGCCCAAGAGCAGCTGCTCAGCTGTGTGCCAGCTGGGGGCTGCACGCACCAGGCACTAACCCCATCCTGTGACCCCAGGGGTATGGGCTGCCAGGCGTCTCCTCAGTCTGTGCTATGGCCCAAAATGCTGCTCGTGGCTGGGAGGCTGCACCTCCCTTCTGCCAGCTCTGCCAATCATCACCGCTGGCATCCCTGGGAGGCGTGTGCCCCAATGCCCCAGCCAGAGCCAACCCATGCCAATGCTTCTGCCAAAGAAGGGCCCAGCAGGAAGCCGGAGGCTTGCACAGCTTTTGCTCACATGCCCACTCCTGCCCTGGCCCAAACACTAAAGCAGCCCAGTTCCTTGCACCAACCCCAGCTCCCAGCTGCTGTGGGTGCACCTCCTCTGGCAGCCTGTCCCCCCTACCCCTCGGGCAACCTGGCACATCCAAACCCCATTCCTTTCTCCGGGAAAAACCCAGTGGTTGGGAAACAGCTCCTTGTGCCATGGGGCAGGGGCAGGCAGTGAGCCACACTGTGCCTTGCCAGGCAGCAGGAAGGCTGCAGCCAAAAGCGTGTCAGGGCAGATTCCTGTTTCAATTCCTGAGTTCTCTGGGAAACTCAGGCTGCCACAATCTGCTTCAATCAGGCTGAAACAGGCAGGTTTTTCTATGGCCATTCCACCAAGCTCCCACACTCACACCTGGCCCCAAAGCTGACAAAAGTCTCCCCAGTGCTGCAGCACAGAAAATGTGTGTGGCTGGTGAGGAGAAGGAAGCTAACTATAGATATCCCTGTATCTACAGCATTTGGTATCTCTGGCTATAGATATACATACAATCAGCTATACCTATTTTTATTGCACCCTAACTTTCCCCACTTCTTCCCTTTCCTTGAAACACCGAGGTGCTCGGGGCTGCTCGTGCCAAAGGCTGCTCCATCAGCAAGCACCAGTGTCCAGCTGCTGTGGAGGTGCAAAGAACCAAGAAAGCAGCTTGCACAAGGAAGAAGAACTTACAAATGCAAACAAACAAGCAAAAAAACCAAAAAAACAAAAGGCAAGAAAAGCATGTTTTGCTTGGACTTGAAAGAGGTTATGAACTAACCCATCCCTAGACCTTGTTCTGACTGCCAGATGGAGCTTTGCTGCTAGTGGGACCTGGTCCTAACTAACCATTTTCCTGCAAAGCTTAAAGCAGTGGCTGAACCCATCTCCAAAGTTTGGGCTCTAACAGTGCCCAAAGTTAGTAATCAGCTACTAATTCCTCAAAAATGTACATTTTTCCTTTGGAAAGACACAAACAGTAGGGATACTTAACTATACACCCACTGAGAAATAAACTGGTTTTTCAATTCATAAATATAAACATATAGTTAAAAAGTGACAATTTACAAAAATACAATTTATTGCTGACCCTACGGGCTTGTAACATCACTTGTGTCATTTGGAGCGTGTTTCAGGTTTGCCAAATTGCAACATGACCTAGCAAAACCACAAAGTTTGCTGTCACATGTTGTTCTATGCTTGTTTGTTTTCATGTATAGAAACATATACAACTACATCACTTGAAACAAAACAACCAGAAAAAGTAGGAGGAAGGATTCTTTGCTTGTAATGTGAAAAATATTTGGCTACAGGGAGTAAAAACCATATAAATTTATCTGCACTTGTTAACCAAAATAAAACACAACAAATATCTTACTAGCTGCGGTGTGAGCTGGTATAACAACAGTAAGAAATTCAGGCAAAAGTGGTGTTATGTAAATTAGCAGCATTATCCAATCTCCTGGAAAACAAAAAATGCAGGACTGAGGTATAGAAAAAAGGAAAAAAAAAAAATCCACAATGGACCTACTACAGCAAAATGAGTTATGTACATGGTAATCCAACGGTGTCCAGTGGACCGGTACAGTCTAGGTGCTCCAAATGCTGGGCTTAAATTCACAGTGACTGTCAGCATCGAAGTCCTGAATGGAAAAGGTTTTTCTCCATTGCAAAGCAATCTCCATGGCAACCTGGTAAGTAACCTCCCTGCAGCCATAAAGCCACCGCCTTCCAGTCGTACCGCGGTGCCAGGCAAGGGCACGAGCAGCTGCCGGAGCAGCATCGCGGACTGGCTGGGTGGAAATCCCAACAGACGAGGTACCCCTGGAGCTGTCTGCCCACAACGGGGACCGTCCGTCCAGCCACCACCTTTCCCGCGGGGCCTGACCTCACGCATCCCGTGCTCTGACGGCGTGGTCCTCCCCTCTGCCGGCGCCCGGGGCGCCGAGCGGCTCAGCCGACCTGGTCCCTGCCTCCCAGAGCCGGCGTTCAGGGCAGCTGCATCTCGGGCAGGTCGGGCAGGTTGCAGGCCTGGCCCTGAGCGTGGCGGCTCTGCTGCTGCGGGTGGAGGAAGTAGCTCAGGGGGTTCTGCTGTGGGGCGTGGGGTGGCTGGAAAATGCGCTGTGTTGGACCCCCAGGCACCGGCTCAGGACCTTGCATCTGCCGGGAGACACAAGTGGAACAAGTCAGACCCGCCCTGTCGCCCACTCGCTCCCGCTCTTGCTGCAGGGCTGATGCTGCAGCTTGTACCCAGGACCACAAGTACCAAGTCTGAAAGGGAACCTCTGCCCACTGGGGGTGTGAGTTGTGGACAAGCAGCTTGGGATGCGGGTGCTATCAGCACGACTAACAATGCCTGGAGAGCACGGAGGGGAAGGAGAACCCACCCACCCTTCCAGCCCCAACGGGAAGCCCAGCAGCAATGGAGACCTTCAAAAGCTACTTGGATGTGAGGTAAAAGCTGCAGGACTTGCAACTTCCATGGGAAGGATCTTCAGGCAGCCAATTAAGAGGTTGTAGAGCCACCTTGTCCATGTACCACCCTGTGGCTGGGATCCCAAAGATATGGACTTGCTGGTTTACCTCCCTTAAAGGCACTGAGGCACCAAAGCCTGGTTTGGTGTTGCCCTGGAATTATCTCCTCCAGCATCATCTTTCTGCTCTCCACATTGCTAGTCCTCAGGACCTCAGTGCAGCCTGTGCACACACATGCCCTAGGTGGGGATGGCTCATGTCTACATTTGCTGACAACAACGATTCATTTCTCACTCTAAGTCCAGTCCTGCTGCATGGCTACTTTCAGCAGTACCTTCTCCTTCTGCTCTGTTTTCTACCATCTTTGTCTGGAGGACCGTAACTTACCTCTGCCAACAAGGCAAATTTTGGAGAGTATATTACTAATTAATTATTAGGTTCAACAACCTCTCCTTGGAGGTTTCATTGGTTTGGCATGCACTGATGAAGCTGTGCTTTGAAAAAACAAAATCACCTTCTCCAGAGGTTTGTGTTGTGAAATACCCACTTACTAAAAGCAAGCAGCGACAGCAGCTAATAAAGCTTGCTATGCTGAGACCTAACAGCAGGGGGCGTGTTTTCAAAAGGGCTTATCCCTTATGTCTCATGTCTACAGCAAGATTCTCACCGGAACTTCTGGATAACAGGCTGTGTTTGAAGAACTGGGTATTTCTTCCGGACACTAAGTGATAACTGAGTTTGTTGAAAAATAGGGCCTTGAATGGGTGCAGAGCCAGCCTGGAAAGGCTGAGCACTTGGGTACAAGCAGATAAAATGAGAAGGGAGGACATGTGAGTGCAGTGAGCAGGTGTGATTAGCCAGGCAAGCTCCATTTCCTCAGAAAAAACAACCCAACCCCAACACCATTCCTGTGCATCCTCACAAACCTGTCCCAGCTCTGTTACCTGAAGGTAGAGACGGTGCTGCTGAACCTGTTGCTGTGGCCACTGATGGAGATGAACTGGTGTGTTTGCCTGGTGGGATGTGAAGCTGGTGTGTGGGATCATCAGAGATGGGGAGAAAATGGGCGATGGGGCTGGAGGTCGGATGGTGCTACAGGTAACTGGTTGCATCTGTATTGGGGAAGGCAAGATCTGCTGCTCTGCAACGAATCTGCCATGGGGAAGAAAATAAGGTGTGAGAACCCAGACCCACCACTAGCATGGGCCCTGGGGAGCCCAAATGCTGCAGGAACCAGACTGAAGGTGTGTTTGCCAAACCATGCAGAACCTGGTGAAAACAGGCCCAGCTGTCCCCTCCCCATCAAGCAGTGACTGGAACTGCAGATAATTAAGGTTTTAAGGCTGTACATCTCCTCTATTACTTGATTAGGCATTTTAAGCCTTGCAAAAGTCAGAAAATGGTTTAAAAATATTTTTTCAAAGCATTTTAGTTATCATAAAGTTCTTTGTAATTAAGAAATATCCTCATTACTTTTACTCGTCATCAGCTGAGCTTTTGTTTCTTTTAAGATAGAGACTGTTTGTGTTTGCAGGATCACATAAAAGTTTTTCAAAGTAATTTTCAGCACCAAAAAGTGCCCTGCTAAAACACTGCATGAAAACAAAGGCCAATGAAGACTCACTTTCCTTGCTGCCTGCTGGCATTGCTCTGCGTGGACTGGCCACTGCCATTGGCAGCAGGCATCATGGCTTGGATAGACTGATCCAACAGCATCCTGCAGTGGAGGAAAAACAGAGGACAGTTAGGGAAGGGAGAGGTCCAAACTTCTGACTGACAGTCTTTAAAAGCAAATCCTGGAAAATCCTCCCTGAAAGAATGCAAACCATCACCATGAAAAAATGCTGCTGTAATAGGATGCTTATTATCACCTCATCTAATGTACTTGCAGACGTCAGCTGAAACTTGCTACATCTTTCATGTATGAAATATGTTTTATAGATGGTGAGACCTCTGGGGTTTATCTTATTTCCTTACACAATATTTCAAAATGGCTGGATCCTGGAGGCAGTGTCTGCAGATACCTCCCTGAAAGGTGGTTGAATAGTTTGGGGCAGTTGTATATGTTTTATACAAGGTTTCCAACTTTGTATAAAAGAAAAATGGCTTTGCCATAGCACTTGTCCTGGCTGGAGGAAAGACACTCTGGAGCTTCAGAGCAAGCAGACACAGGTTTGGGAAAGGCCGTCCTTGCTGTTTTTTTTTTGGTTCTCTCCCTCTGACAGCAGCTGATGTCCAAAGGTTACTGAGCTATGTGGACAATTTATGGAAATATGGAGAGAAAAGGATTTCAGGCCCCTGAAGGTAAGGCACATGGTAAGCCTTGCACACACACCAGGCTCCTCACTAATGCAGACCTTTGCAAGAGGGAACATCCCTACGGCCCTGCTGTGGCACCCATGGACCACCACCCACCTGTGCATGCCCTCCCTGCCACCCTGGTATTGCTATCTTCCTTCTATCACCACCATCAGGACAGTTCCTACCTGAGGCTCCTGTCCTGGCTGTATTCAGACTGAGGTTGCCTTTCACTGCCATCCGTCGGCACCTGTGCAGCCACTGTAATGGGATGTGCTTGTGAAAACACCATGGGGTTGTTGTAGAGGGGCACTGAAATGCTTGTCTGCCCAGGCAGACATGTTTGTTGGGCTTGGTTTCCTCTCATTAGGTGCTGCTGCTGCTGCTGCTGTACCTGAAAAGAAGACACAGATACCCACGTAAGTTTTTAAATATCCCTAACAGAAGGCTAAAATAACTGCTTCCAGTATGCAGATGAGAAAAGGAGAAGGAACAATAGGATATTCTCCCTGAACACAGCAGTCAGAATAGTGTATCTATTCAGGACAACCAACCTGTGTGCATTTATTGCCCCTGCATGGCAGGTGCTGGGATCCCCAGCAGCAGGAAGACATTTTTTATAATAAGGGTGGTGAAACACTGGAACAGGTTGCCCAGGGAGGTGTTAGAAGCCCCATCCCTGGAAACACTTGAGGTCAGTTTGGATGGGGCTCTGAGTAACCTGATCTTGTTGAAGTCATGTCCCTGCTCACTGCATGGAGGTTGAACCAGGTGACCTTCCAATTCAAACCATTCTATGATTCTATTATAGTGGACTTAGGTCTGGTGATGACAAACTTGCTTTTCAGAGGTGCCTTCCAAGACTTCTAGGCAGAAGAAAATTAGTCTTTTAAAATTCTCCCTACTTCCCTGTGCTACAAAGTCACAACTCTCAGTGGCTACAAGTGAGCAGGATGCAGCCACAAACAGAAGTGAATGAGAGCCCAAACCTCCCACTCAGTCCCTCCCTGGTCACCAGGATGGCTCCAGTGGTCCCCAGGGTTTAATGCTTTTAGGCTACCTGGCTTTTATTTTTACAGTTGAATGACATCATTCACAACTGACTCTTGACACAAATTTCATAATGCCAGCTATGGAGTAAAACCAGCACTGAGATGTGTGGGACCACAGGGAGGGGACAGATGGCAAACAAGTGTTTTAAAACCAGGAAAGGGGACAATGCAGACACTGAAGCAACCAGTGACCTGGGTGGCCGTGCCACAGGGGTCCCTGAGGAATTGGCGTGGTGACAGCAGGTGGGTGCTGTAGTAGTGCTTCGTCCCCAGAAGACCTTGCTGTTGTGACTTCTTGGCTGTTGTCTGCCTAGGGGTCCCCGCTGGTGGTGGGGGTGGCCTCCTGGGGCTTGGGTGCTGCACGTTGTTAAAGACAACAGGGATCGGCTGCTGCATCAGCATCTTTAAATAAAAGAGACACATGAGTTCTCACAGCTCATACAGCAGCTGTGCTGCCTGGGAGATACCATCTCCAGCTCCCAGACTGTCTCTATCAACATATGTAACACTGCAGAAGCAATATCTCTAAATCCAGGGGCAGCAAAGTGAACCATGAGTAACAGAAAATCAAATGTTGGCTTGTGCCCAAATATTTATTCACAGCCATGACTGTTCTAGCTCCATTTTGCCTGTTGCATTTTGCAGTTATGGCACCAGGGATCCAGAAGCACTAACCAGCCACAGAACCAACACACTTTTTGTGCAGGGGGGACTTTGGATTAGCTTGGGACTGTTTGTTTCTAAATCATGACAATTCCTGACTCAACAAGTCTTAACGAGGAGCAGGTGAGAGAATTGGGGTTGTTTAGCCCAGAAAAAAGGAGGCTGAGAGGAGACCTTATTCTCTACCACTGCAAGGAGGTTAGAGTGAGGTGGCGGTTGGTCTCTTTTCCTCAGTAACAAGGAATAGGAAAAGAGGAAATCGCCTCAAGTTGTGCCAGGGGAGGTTTAGATTGGATATTACAAAAACTTTCTTTACTGAAAAGGTTGTCAGGCACTGGAACAGGCTGCCCAGGGAAGTGGTGGAGTCACCATCCCTGGAGGTATTAAAGAGCCATGTAAATGTGGTGCTGAGGGACATGGTTTAGAGGTGGACTTGGCAGTGCCAGGTTGACAGTTAGACTTGATGATCTTAAAGGTCTTTTCCAACGAAAATTATGCTATGATTCAATACTTCTGCATATACAGCTAATGCTCATCTCTCAGGAGATGCTAGTCCCACATCTGAGAACAAACTACCAATTTATCCAAAACTCATTTCTAAATGCTTTTGCCACGGACAATTTTGTTACCAATCTGTGTGCTCAAAGGAAAAGCAAATGGTTTGCAGGTTTGGGGACCCCGGGGTCAGAAGGTACCTGCAGGTTGGAGTCCTGCACTAGCTGGAGCTGCTCCTTGATGACATGGAGCTCTTCTTGCTGTGTCTTGATGTCAGCTTGCAGTATGCGAGTCCGCTCCTCCAGCTGCTCTTTCAGCTGATGCATCATCCCCAGCTGGGTTGGGAAATGGTACACTGGCTGTGGAGAACAGAAAATGAGATCATGGGGTAGGGACTGGGTCCTGCTCCTCACATTCATAGTGATGCTGGCTTCAGAAAATCAACTGCTTTTCAGCTTTTGCCACATAAAATATGATGCTAACAAAAAAAAAAAAAAGGTAATTGTATATTTAACCAAAGTACTACTGTACTCCCAGAGCAGCAGCACAACTGGCTCATACTCAGTGCCCCACTCCAGATCTTGGCCTGTTAAATTTCTGCACAGATGTAGTGTCTGTGCCTGGGACTCTCCTGTCCTTTCAGTGTGACACCCTGCTGATTTTGCACCACTTGTGCTTTGTGGCAGGCACTGCATGCTACTGGGCTTTCAGTTGTGCTGCTAATTTGCCAAATGCCAGGCCCAAGGTAGGTTGTAATCCCAAGGATGGGCCTCATAGTTATGGTTTATGACTCCCACATTTTTCTTGTGGTTTTTTTTTTTTTTTTTTTTTCCTAGCCCAACTCCCATGACATCCCCTTCCTCTACCAGGGCAATAAAACTCTTCATCACCGTACCAGCCTGCAGTTAGCTTCTAGCAATTTGGAGCCTTCAGCAGTCCCCCATGGTTTTGGCAAGTGTAAACCTTCTTCTAAGCTATTTCCTTGGGTGTCACACCTGCTCTGTCTCCTCACTGAAATAAGTGGTTGCAATAATTTGGTTGCAGGTAAATCTCAGCAACAGCAACAGAAAGGGCACTGAAACCTTGTCCCCATGCTGGGACCAGCCAGCAAGGAGGTAAAACAGCAGAGCACTGGAGCTGCCCAGTCTGCCCTGCTGACTGCCTATATCAGTGCATTTAATGAAAATAAACCACCTACCATCACAGTGTGCTGGGAGGGGACTGCCAGCTGAGCCACGGGATGCTGAGGGAGGTGGTCACCAGGGGCTTGAGGAGTTGCTATGGCCTACAAATAAAAACTTTGCCTTACTGAAGGTCCATAGCACCTCTAGTGCAGAGCTGGTGCAATACCAGCTCATAGTGGTAATGAACAAGTGCAGGGAATTAGAAAACTCCACGTGGAGATCTGAGGATGAGTCTGAAGGGAGAATTTAAGCTCTTGCATGTCCCCTGCTAATTGCAAATCCTCGGTGTCAGGATCCATTATTGGATAAAGGTCATTTCACATGTACAAACCCTAAGAAAAGTGGGCTTGTGGTGTGGGAAGGTGTTTGGCCTGCAAGAGCAAACTGAACCCAGAAAGGAGGCAGCAGAGGAGCCAAGAGAAGCTCTCCATCAGCTCTGCTGACCAGCAGCATGCCCAAGCACACTCAGAGGTGGGGATCCAGCCCCTCTGAGGCAAAATCAAGGTTTGTCAAGCTCATTTCTCTATGGCATCAGAAGGGCTTTTGCTCGCAGGGACCACTGACCTGAGTGCTTCCAGCTGATGCCAGCCGCAGGGCTGCCTTCTCCACCTGTCCCCCTGGCACTGATGGCCGGGTGGGTGTGCTGGTGTCCGTGTGTCGCATGGATGAGGTGGCTGGAAAAGAGACAGTTCACTTTGATACGGCAGATCCGTGCCTGGGTACCCTGGCCAAGCCCCAACTCTGTGTATGCAGATGAGCAGTGACCCAAACACTGCCAATCCAGGTCCCCAAACTGCCCGTCCGTGGTCGCTCTGGCTCCCCACCTGACTCGCGGGGTTTCCTTCTGATGCTAATATCCTGTTTAGGCCTCCCTTCCATGCATTAGTTTTCCCATTCTCCCCTGGCAAGTATTTCAAGAAAAGCCCTTGAGTTGGCTCAACCATAGCTTGTCAGGGCACAGTATGTCAGTCCCAGTGCTGAGCACCCCCCTCCTGCCCTGACTAAGTCACTCCCAGCCAAACCCCAGTATTTTGGAGGTTGCTCTGCTCCTCGGCCCCCAGCTGTGCTGGCACCTACATGCGGAGTCAGAGAGGGCCGTGTGCGAGGAGCGGCGGGAGCTGTGGGATGACAGTGACACTCCCTCCCGGCTGGCGTCCTGGCTGCTGCCGCACTGCCCCACGTCCAGGTAGCTGCTGTGGCTCTGTGGGAAGTGAAGCACAAGCAGTGAGATCATCAGCAGAAGAGGATGGCACTGGAGGGGATGTCCCCCCTGGACTGCATGTTGGCAGAGAAAAATACCGGGCTGAGTGCATGGAGGGTCTGGAGCATGAGACCTGTGAGGAGCGGCTGAGGCAACTGGCATTGTTCAGCCTGAAGAAAAGGAGGCTGAGAGGAGACCTTTATTGCTCTCTGCAACTACCTGAAAGGAGCTTGTAGTAGGCTATCAGCTATCATGTGGAAAGGGGAAAAAGACACAGAAGTGTGCTGTGGTGACAGAGAAGCAGCTGTTTGCAAGACAGTCCTTGCTCAAGTGCAAAAGGTATCTTGGACAGCTTTCCCTATACAGCCCATAAGCAGCTTCTATAAAATATTGTCTGAAGAGCAATGAGGCTGATGGAATGATAATTACACAACAATCCACTTGAAATTACTTGGATTACTGGTCTTATTTGTAAACAACTGAGAGGAAGAACTGTAAAGTAATTAAAATGACCTTGTTAATTGGGCAAGTGTGCTGGGATGCCAGACTGATTCCAGCCCTGGAAGTTACTGGTCACAATCCTGCACTTGATGGGATCCTGCCCAATGGTGTAAACAGAGCTGAAATCTGATAAAAAATAAGTGTTTTCCCTTCCATTCCAATCTTCATCTGAGTATCAGTGATTAACTGGTGCTAATGAAATAGCTACCCTGTGGTAGTGCCCTGCTCTTGGACCCTCTGTGCCTTGCTAATGGTGACAGGTCCAGCAATCTCACCTCCAGCTCCAGCTCTACCTTCCTGCTTCTGAACTGAGGTAGTTTAACCTATTGTTTGTATAATGGTCTCACAAAGATAATGAACAGCAGAACCGCAGCAAAACAGCTGCTGAATTTGCAGTTACATGCTTGAACCAAGATGGGAGGTTTAGAGCCACACAGTGGAAAATGTCCCAGGGTCTGTCCGAGTCATAAGCCAGCTGGAGGCTTGGGAGGACATGGGAGTAAAGGTAAAGGAGAAAGAACAGACGTTTTCATAAGATTAATAAGTGATTACTCAGTTTGGTTTAAATATCTACTCATTCGACTGTGAAGGGAGATGGTACCTTTACAGAAGAGGATGCCAGTTCAATTGATGATTCTTCAAGGCCAAGATCTCTCCTTCTTTCAGCTCGAACTTCTGCATAACTGAAAAAAAAAAAAAATCAAAATCCTTTTTTCCAGTCTGGATATTGTTACTGTATGGTAAGTACATACAGTACTGTACCATACAGATCTGTACCATACAGATCACCACGCACTTTTCATGTTGAGTCACAAGCTTTGCACAGCACACAAACACACATCCTCTCTCCTATAGGAGGGGCTTAGAGGAATATCATCACACAGCCTTGCAATCTGTGAATAACTGCACATGCTGAGTATCCACAGATTAGAAACAACAGGGCAGTGTCCCAGTCCCACTGCAGCCAGGACTGCACAGCCTAGATGATTAATTGCACTAATCATTCCAAGCACAAATGTAGAGGCTTCTTTCCAAATTTTGGCCCTGGATGCCTTCAAGCAAAACTAATCTAAAAGCAAAGTGCACTTGGTTATCGAAGAAAAAATAGGTGTCTTTGCCCTCAGTACAATTTTCCATAATTGGGCAGAAAAATTATCCCATATCTTCTGTGCAAGTAAACTGCCATAGCAAATGTACATTCATTTCCTAACCTGCTGATGATCGAAAATCAATTTTTTGTGTGTTGCACAGTAGCTCAGTGAGACCTAAGCCAGTGTCCTGGGGAGGAGGAGGCCAGGTCCCCTCTTTCTGAGGGGGGACACAGCCTCATGCAGTGTGCCACATCAGAGTTAGCATCCCTCAGTCTGGTGGCAGCTCTGAATACAAACCAATGGCTGCCTGGGTGACATGTGAGGTGCAAGAATCCCCAGGAACGTGCCTCTAAGAGTGGATATTTGCTTTCCTTATTATTTTTTTTCCGTTAAATAATAAAGTATTTACACTAAACAACACTGTGTGATTCATCATTGGGATAAATTTGAGAGGATGTTTTAAAGACCCTCTGAGTGACTGTGGATCATGGGCACTGAAAGGTGCCAGAGTTTAGGGTGCTGAATTATTAACAGGCCATAACCTTTGTGGGAGGCAAGAGACGCTCCTGAACCAACCTCACTTATTTCATTGTAGGCAGTGAATTTTCCTGAAATCACATCCTAACTTGTGTGTTTCACTAATTTATTCTAAACCTTAACTACATGAGACAGAATCGACTTTCAAAATCTGTGTAGGACTGTATCACTAGAGGCAATGGAAGCAGAAAAAACAAACAACTTCATGCATAATAAAGTCAAAGCTTAGAGTGAAGCCGAATTCCCTCAAGGATGGCAGAAGCAACACAACTCAGACGCAACCTCTCTATCTAACATTTGCTTATAGTAACACTTGACATGTACTTTGTATCAGCACACACAGCTCAAATCACTTACACCTGCTTAGTGGTGTAAGGGGTGCTCAGTCTGTGTTTCAGAATATCCCAGTTTACTAGAGTTTGTCCTTCTGGATGTTTGACAAGAAAAAGAGGGACCAGAAAAAAAATTCACAAATTGATTCCTGACAGTAAAGAAAGATGCAGTGAGCAATATATTTACTCAAGTTAATAGAGCAAACCAGTATGTCGCTATTTTTCAAGCCCTTCAGTAAATACATTCTTAGTCTTACCGCAATCTTTTTTGAGATGACCGTGGTAATCAAGCCGATTCCCCTGCAGAAGGCGCATGTGGCAGAGCATCCCACACACACATCACCTTCCAGCGCGGGTTTGCAACCCAGCACAAGCAGCTTCCCACTAGAGGGGGATGCTGGGCTGGATTTCAGGTGAGGAATAAGGCCAGCAGGACAGCAGCGAATTTCAAGTCATAAATATTTAAAGCTCTGATGAAAAGGCTTTGAAGGAGATGTATGATCCCATTCACAACCATAAAACCACCTGACTCCTAACAGCTTTAATTCTTCCTATGGCCATGCCATCTCTAGGGATAAAAGGGGAACGTAACACACTGATAGACTTGACCAACAGTGGCTTCCAGGTTTTTGGCTTGGTTGCAAAAAAAAATTAATAAAAAGTTAATGAGAACACGCTACGCTTTTCCCATGTTCCCTGTCTTAGTAGTTTTACAGAACTACACACCCTCTTAGTGTGTCAATATGTGCAGAAAATATATGGCTAACACAAAACAGGACTGGAAAAAAAAGAATGGCTGAGCCCATGGGACATGCACTGTGAAGTGTTTGGTACTTGCTCCTACCTAACTACCAGGTGAGTGCAGACGATGAACTCAGGTTTGGAGTTCCACTGGTGGTAGGTGATGTAGTAGTGTGTCTGCAGCCATATCCACTGCTGGCCTTTGGTCAGGAACCGATAGTAACAGGATTTTCCTTTTCCAAACTGCATCACTGTCAAACAAAAAAGAAAGCCATTCATTGCCAAAAGAAATGCCATGGGGCAAAGGTGATTAGAAAAACCATCCTGTCCCATCCCCCTCTTGCAGTTTGCTATCACACGAAAGTGGCTCTTGTGGCTTTATAAACAGGACAGAGGATACACAACCACATACTGAGCTTTTATTTGGGTTCTTTTCGGCTACTGATTTTCAAGAGTGCACTTTGCTATTTTGAGACTGTTCTCATAACTAATAATTGGTGTAATAATAAAACTAGCTACATTCTTATAACTTATTCCTGGGCTCCTCTGAAATAAGAGTAAATAGCATTAATTAAACAAAGTATAGGCCTTTCACGAGTACATGAGAATGCATTTCAAAGACTGGGAGCTTGAAGTCAGGATCCTAATAATGGCTCAAAACCGCAGGATAGTGGAGTTTTAGCAGTTTAACTGAGAGTTTTCTTCCAAGAGATAACCTAAATACAACAGACCTGCTACGTATTATCAGGGTCTGTCCAGAAAAATCTCAAGTGGTGTAATAAAACTGGAACATAATGAGGGGAACTACATTAAATAACTGCATTAATTGTTCCTGGACTGCTGGGAGTACAAAATCAAACATACTCACTTAAAATACCCATAATTAATGCAAAGTAAAATGCAAATGTGGTTTAAGTAAAGTAATTTCACTTCAGAGTAGGCAAGATGCCTGCCCAGAACGGTCAACCTGATGAACAGAACTTACCAAGCCTCAATAATCCAAGTATTTTTACTCACCTGCAAACCTCTATTTTTGTTAAATATCAGGACTAATTTCTCTACTGATTCTACTAACAGTGATGGGCTTTAGATGAAGCACTTAGCAAAGGTCTTCTGGCTAATGCCCCATGCCGGAGATCACTCAACAGATCACCTGTCAGATACTTCCTGAAGCAACTTCTTCTATAAGTCACTGCCAGCACCTTACTTTGTCTCCCTGCACATTAAGATTAATTATGCAAATACTCTTTTAATATGTAAAAGGGGATCCATGGCTAGTAGAGATTGTTGGTGAGCTGAGCCTCCCGCCTGACTCCACAGCCCAAAGGAACAGCAAGACCCCATGAACTGTGGCAATCAGCAAGACACCCAGGGTTTGGGGCTGCTCTCACCAACTGGGGGCAGAGCTTGAACAGTTCTGGCTTCCCATCTATTAGTCTCATTTCACTGTCAGACAACCTGTGCTCAAACAGGGTATCTGTCACTTTGGGAAACCTGCACAAAGAGTTCCTGATCTGAGTGAATTCTGCAGGGATTCCACCTCCCTGGCAAGCATTGGCTATGACAGTCTGTCATGGGAAGAGAGAATTCCCTTGTGCTCCAGGTAAAGATGCCTTTTGTGACAACAGTAAAAGGTTGTGCATGAGTGACAAATAAGATCAAAGACAGGCATGCTGCAAAGGGAGAGGAACTTACAGTGTTCGTGGCACCTGGCAAGAAGCTCCAGGTCATCTGCATGGTAGTAATCATACCCTGACGTTCCCAGAACCTCAAAGGGTAAATATCCTATAATAGGCGGAGCCCTAGAAAGGAAGCAAAGGGCAGGGAGTGAGCACAAAACCTGACATTTTGACATCCTGGCAGATACGCTGCAATACGAGCGAGCAAAACCATCTCGTACATTCACTTGGCAGGGAAATCAGGAGTGGATTTTCATAGGCACAATGATGTATTTTCATAGTCAAGCAGAAAAACCCCAAAAACCAAACAAAAAAACAACCAGTGAGGGAGAGGTAAAAATTGAGAAAATGAAAAGGCGTGTGTTCACTGCTTCATAGCCTATTCATTATGTGGGTGTACAGAAAGGCATGTATGTATGCAAGTGACTCAATTCATTAAGCACGCTTGTGAGACACAGCTTGAGAAATGCTATGGCTGTTCATGTGCATAATAACTTGGAGTTTGAGTAAAATTATCCAGTAGATTGGATGTAAATGTCATCTGCGTAGTAACTGTAGGACAAAGAGTAAGTGGGAAGCTGCAGTGTGTGTCAGGACCAGCCTGGGTAAAAGAAAAAGTAATTGTTTCCACGGAAAAGCTTGGGAAATTATAACCAGCAAAAAAAAAGTTTCTATGCTAGTAGTAGAAATAAGAGTAGGCATGGGATTAATTTTAAGAACTGTTATTTCTATGGCAGGTAGAGAAGAAATCGAGGAAGTATTGAGATGGGCACACTGCAATGACTTACCTGACTATTTTGCTGTCAATTCTAGATTTGCCATTTTCTAGGCGAAACAGGAGATTTTTTTTTTTAAGCAGGTGTCCTAACAACACTGAGCTTATGCACAGCCTTCACTGAAGCCTGCTAGCTTATGACTATGAAATGACACTGAAATCTGAGGAAAAAAACACTACTTTTGCCCCTAGTGCCTATATCAGCATCCCTCCTTCTGTCCCCTGGCTCAGGAACACTCCTCCTTGGACCAACTCAAGCACCGCACTTACTTGGTGAGGCAGGACTTGCACTTATTTGGCTCCACCTATTTGTTTTGGCTGCTGGATGTGCTGATGGCATGAGGCTCACCTGCCAAGTTCAGTGTGTTCCTCAGCAATAAGGCGGGGGTGTGTTAGTGAAACAGTTAACGTCTCAAAACCAGGGCAGTCTGAAGGCGTCACAGCCTATCCAACCTGTCTCTCATGCTGCCTTTCTCTTGGTGTGTCGAGTGACCCTCATAAGGAAGGTGACTGCCATAAAGTGGCCAAGAATATGAGCAACAAAGTAATTAACTGTAAGTACATTTGGATATGGATGGATCAATCCTGAGTCCTCTGGATATCAATGCGGGAAGTTCTCCTGTGCTGGCTGAGTGACCCAGCTCCACATTTGTACTCTTGGGAGATATGGTGGGCATAGATCATTCAACTGAAGAGGGCCCAGAGGGGTCTATAACTTCTCCCCACAACCATGAGCAGTTTGCCATCGAAAGGAAAAGGAAGCACAGCCAGGGACTGGCTCCACAGCAGCCCCAGGAGGATCAAGGTCTGAGCAGGAGCTCCCGAGTCCCAGCAGAAGGGGCTGGCTGGAAGAGCCAGTCCTCCACGTTCTCTGATGGCAAATCTCTTGAAACAGAGTGTGCTTAGCACATAGTGGTCTCTGCCACAATACAGCTTTATTTATTCAAATAACTTTTCATAGAGCACTGTGTTCCTTTTCCTCATGTGACCCAGATTTCTGTTAATGATGATAATATGTGTATTTATTAAAGTGTCCTTCATTGCTGTCTCTTTGGCAGAACATGCCAGTGTCTCTCCTATCTTTAATGACACGCTTCTATTCAAGATAATAACGTCTTTCAGATGCACATCAGATAAACATTTAGGCTGATCAGGAAAGTATTATGCTTTCCTGACTTTCACCAGAACTCTTTAAATGAGAAAGCAACCACAAAATGCTCCTCATCTGTCACTTGACAAGGAGCAGCCTTGCTCGTGGAACAATTTAAAAGTGCCTTCTTAGCTTAAGTTCCAGTCTTGAGGCCTGCAACTTGCTGTGCAAATGGAAATGCACAGTCTTCAGAGAGCCTTTCAAGTGCTGTTTTTTAACAAATTAAGGGACAATAAGGAGAAGACCACAGCGAAGAGAAATAGATCATTATCAAAGTTGACAGGTTCTCTTTCCACATATTTACATATAGGCCAAGAATACAGATTCTTCCTAGCTTTCTAATGTTTAGCCAGACCTATGGAGTGTTTTCTGCATTATCAGTCTTTACTCCAATTTATCTTGTTGCCATGATAGCAAAGGTCCTGATGCCCGCTCCTGCTGGGTACCCTCTGCCCCTGCTGAGGGCACACCTCAGTGTCAGGTGCTGGGAGGGAACACAAATAAGCAAGAAACA
Source organism: Hemiprocne comata (assembly GCA_020745705.1). NCBI lineage: Eukaryota > Metazoa > Chordata > Aves > Apodiformes > Apodidae > Hemiprocne > Hemiprocne comata. The sequence goes on along the minus strand of CM036597.1, from coordinate 8,465,484 downwards.
GCAAAACATAAGCAACAGCATTCACAGCATCCTGAGGACTGTACTAGTGAGAAGTTTGAACCAGTGATGAAATGAGACAACCCACACAATCCCTGCTCCTTCTTGGGTCTGGGCTCACTGCCCGCATCCAGGGCTGTCACAAATTCTGCCTCAGCATCTGTATTGGTTTAATTTACTCTCAGAAACAAGGATTTCCTCACTGAGGATATCAGTGGGACTGGAGTGGCTGCAAGCAGAGAGATTCCTGTCTGAGTCATAACCCAGATTCATCAAAAGCCCCTTTGATGGGTTTCAAGGCAGCCCCCGCTTGCCATGTTCACAGAAGCTGCTGGGACACAGCTTTTTGGAAAACCAGCTCACTCCGCCAGGCAGAGGAATAAGGCACCTAGGGCTCCTTCACAAATCTTAACACTAATCACCTAGTTCTGAAAAAGTGAAGTTACACATTTTTCTAGACATTTTCCTACAACTTCATATGGTTTCTCACCTGTCTAAAATAAGGAAAAAGAGCAAGGCATTTAAGGATGCCTAATAAGTAAGTTCAGAGTATTACTACTTACTCAGTTGCATTTAATTAGAGCTATTCTACTTTGGATCTCAGGCAATAGCTACACAGAGTTTTCTATTTTTCAACTACAGTTTGTTTATTCTTCAGTGACTAAACCCAAATTTCTTACCTGTGGTCCAAGAATAAAAACTTCCATTCCAAACTATGCCTCGATGTAAATTCTTCACACGGCTCTTCGACATTGCAGAGCTCCTGTAAAACAGTCGGCACATTCATTTAATTCTATGAAATGACAAAAGGAGCCCTCTATCAAGACCAAGTATGCATCTTTTTAGTATAACAAACCCTAGCAAAATACAGTGCTTTTAAAGCACTTGACTTATTTTTCTCTAAGGAATGCATTAACCTTATTTTATAGATGCATACACTGATGAAAAGAGGCTGAATAATTTACCCTGGGCTGAATTTCAGAGCTAGGATAAATAGTCCAGCGGCCTCATCTTGCAGTCTGTAGGCAAATTTCCCCAGATTTTGATAAACATCAGTATCTGAAGATGGGTGACAGCACCAGCTCCAACCTCAAATTGGACTGGCTCATGCTCTCCTCAGCAAGAAGCACCTGCAGTCATTATCCCTGTCACCACTGCGCTGTGCCACAGGACACTTAGGGACCAGCAGAAAGAGCCCATGAGACATGGTGTTGAGTGTTTCAGGATGCCAGTGGTCTTACACAAAGGAGCAGGGGGATGTATTTCTTTAAAGGCTGCAACTTTTCAAACAGTTTATCTGGTCACCTTGTACTGGTGCCTCCTGCTCGGAGACACCCCACCACGAAACCGCCTCTCTCTAAAGCAGCTCGCGCTTTGTATCTTGTTCCAAATGACTTACTGATGTCGTCTCCCACTCACAAACCCAGCAGTGTCCTCTCTCATCTACCAGCCCACAAAGCACAGTCTGTGCTGCTCAACACAGGCCTTGGAGGCTGCTGCAGCCTGGCTGCCCAGGCTGCAGCCATGCACAGGGCTGGTGGCTCTGCTGCACTGCCCCGCTCCGCACCCGCGGGACGCTGCAGTCTCAGAGCTCTCACCTTTAAGAACTGTGGTGTGACAAGACGAACAGTTGCTACGAGGCAGATCTGCTCCTCCGTGGCTGACCTGAAAGCTCGTGCAATAGCTGACTCAAAGCCATTACAGGAGGGTGTAGGCACTAGACACAACGAGACAATTTATTTAAGAAGAAGAGGAAGGAGAGCTTTCTTTTCATGTTAAGACAGGTACAATGATAGATGAAACCCAAGCAACAAACTCCTCCTACCCACAAGGTGATGTCACACTGATACACACTGATGTTATTTAAAGCATGACCCTTTAGGCTCTGAGTTACGCAGTCATAACAACCTACCCCTGGCTTGCAGGGAAGCTTCATAAAACAGCACTGAGCAGCTCACAGTGTGCAGCTACAGTCTCCCTGTCAGCCTTTCCCTAGTTCAAAATTTGCAAGATTCAAAATTTTACAGGTTTCTCAAACCTTTTAATCTTTTAAAAGTGTCATCTGATTGCCACAAGCAAAACAGAATAGCATATTTTACTGGTTATTTGGATAAGTAGGCTGCTTTACAACTGGCAGTAGGTTAAACGGAGGTAGCATCAGTCTGGTATTGCTTCTTCAAGCACAGCATGCAGAAGAGTGCACTCTTCTGACCAACAGCCTCCACGCCACTTTTAGATAAAAAATATTTCCATCATATCGACAGCTTATTCCATCGCCGCAAATTATGGGGCATTTTCAGCTGAAACAAGACCTTTAGGAGGCTACAGATCAACACATAATTTAAAGGAGAGAGATAGAGTGGTAAAGGTAGGCTGGAGCAGTAACTTACCATGAGTAAAATATTTAAAATCCACTACAAATTTCACATATTCATACATCAGGGGTTCATTTGGATCTAAGCTGCCTCTTGCTAAATGGCAGCAAAACTCTATTTGTTTTTCCGCTGAAATGAGAGAAAGAGAGGGGGAGATCCACAATGTTACTGGAAGCCTGCACTTTAGCACACTCCATGTATTGGATCTATCTAGGTGTTTATCCCAACCCTGCTGCTTTGCTATCTAGGCACACCCTGCTGGGATGCTCTTGATACCCATAAGTAAATATATAACTATTAGGAGCAATGATCAGCTGGTTCTGCTTAAGGGAATGCATTCTCACGCTTTCTCCCATGTCTTTACAGCCGCCCGCTGCCCGGTCAGTGGTTATTTCCCCAGACCTCGTGCACACATGACTTCATGAAAAGCAGTTCAGTGATATTGCAGTACTCTGCTCTGGCACTGCTTAAGTGGGACCCAGATTCAAAGGGCACTAAAGTCACCCTAAGCCTTTCCATTAATGGTGGAGGGGCACTGTGCCAAGCTCTTATTCAGTTTTCTGCCTGAGGTCTGAACTCCATGGACTGAACCATGCAGACTTCAGCTGGAGGGAAATGAAGCCCAAGGCAGAGCACCAACACCAGGGCTGCCTCATTCCCCCTGCTCCTTACAGGGTGGGAAGGTTAGCACCGCCTGGCCACGGCAACCCCTCCGGGAAAGGGGGCTTCCAAAATAGGTTTGGTGAAACATGGCTGTTCGGAAGATATTGCTGCCTGCTCTGGTGTTGGGGACATTTTCTGGGGGAAAGGGACATTTTGGGGGTGGGACAGCAGCCAGCAGTAGATCCAGATGGACTGTTCAGATAAGAAGGCTGTTCCTTAAATTAGGGTTTCCTAGGTGTCTTGAGACATGCAAGCTTCTTAAGGGACAAAGACTGTCAAAACTCTTTGGGATTTCCCCTACCCTCTTCCTTCCTCCAAGCCCCTCACTCCTCTCACAGGCTCAGTCCAGCATCCTGCCCTGGGTAAAATAGCTAAGGAGGTCAACTTCACTGTCCTACGATGCAAAGCAGACAGTAAAACAAAGGCTGTCCAAACCAAAGACTGTCCAAACCAAAGACTGTCCAAACCAAAGAAAGACCAAATACTGGGAGCAGGTAGGAACATCAGATGATGTGCTGCAGTAAAACCCAGAAATATTAACCATGGCAAAACAGAAGTGGCAGGCAGGAGAGTTAAATAGCTGGAGAGCCCTGTGCAGGCTCCCCTGGAGCTGTTGGCCTGTGGCAAATTTCCCTGACCAGGAGACAAGAGCAGAGCTTACCGTTCAGAAAATCAGCTGCGACAGGATCTGTCATGAGCACGTGTGGAGAAAGGAGTTTGTACACCTCGCTCTGCTCCCGCTCAGGCAGAAAGTTCAATATATTTTGGTCCACCAAATCTGACTGATACAAAAGAATGCTTTGTCATGTTCAGCAATGCAGCCTGGCACAACCACATGCCTTTGCATCCCGCAACGGAGCGCAGACGCAGCGTGGATGCTTAAAACAAGGAAGCCTTGTCAATCTGCAAAAGTTTCCAGGGCAGAATACAGCCCTTAGGTTATTTTACCCCAGGTTTGCTATCTATTTGCAAACGGTTGAATGGGTCTCAGAGGTTGTCCTTTGGTTCAACCAGATACAAGCTGGAGAAGGATGTCTGGTACCACATGAATACAACACGATGAGAAATATATCAAAATGAAAATTTGAACCATTTCCCACTGGAAGCATGAGACAGAAGTGGGAGGGCTGCTCCTCACATCCTCCATTTGTCTTCTAGGCTGAACATCTGGCAAAATCAGCTCAACCTGCAAGTGTTTCAGTGCTGATAAACTCACTCATCCTGACTGAAGGGGTTCTACCAAAATGTCACCACATATTTGTTTCTTTGCACAGTCAAGTTAACTGTGTGCTCAAACTTGCCCTCACATAGTGTCACTGGTGCCTCATGCTTGGCACTAGATAGAAATAAAAAATGTTTTTGAGGAGCCAGCAGAAATCTGCACCCAACAGCCACCTAGAAATTCTCCCAGAAAACACTGAGGCCACATATGTGTTACTGGCTCAAAGAAGGAAAAAACCAACATCATTAGAAGAGCATACAGTCAGCCCTGAAATCACCTTTAAATTATCTGAGCAGAGTTTCAGCATGCACAGAATTCACAAGCATGAGGTTTTCCATATACCTGGTGGGAAAAACACCACCCAGACCCTCCTTCAGACAAGCTGCCATGTGGCGAGCTGCAAGTGCAGTCATTTTGCATAGGTTGTTTTTTTTTTTGCTAACATGCAGACCCTGAGAGAGAATCTATTATTCACAGGAACCTGAGACACTCCGCAAGAGTTTGTTGGTTTATCCCCCACCCTCGGTCAGTTGCCTCTTTGGTTGGACAAAACCAACCCCCAGCCCTGACTTAAGGCAGGGGAGTGATTCTCCAACACATTGTGTTGTTAGAACTTACCGGTAAGTGTCCAAGCAGAGAGGAAACACTATCAGATACATAAATAATAATCCCATCAGTGGTAAGAGCAATGAGAAAGCCATCTAGGGCCTAATGATAAAAGGCAGGGGACAAAAAGAAAAAATAAATACAAATAATTAAGAAGGGAACAACTTAAATTATAATAGGCTTATTTATTCTGTGCTGATGCTTCTAACTGCCTAAAATAAATATAAATCAATTACGGAAATGAAATTTCAATGCAGAGAAAATAAAAATTACATATGCTGTCTAATTAAACACTCTTATTACATTCTTATTTGCTCATTAATATTAAATTGACTTGTATTTTTCACCCAGTTAATATTTATTTAAGATGAAGCAAGACAGTGGTGGTTAGAATTTCTACACCCACACAATCCTAGTGACTTCAGTAACTTCATTATGTGCTCTGAATTACACAATAGTTAAACAATTCGGTGTGTAAGGAACTGATAGATCATCATCATCATCATCATGGTAAACCCAGTGTTGTGGATGGATGGATAAGCAGAGACAGAAAAATTGCATAAAGCGCTCTTTTTAGCAATTTATGGACAATATGGAAAAGATCTAAAGTCTTATTTATTTCATATAAAGCACTCATTTGTTAGGCTAGTGACACAATAATTTTAAAGTTTGCTTTGTTTCCTGTTTCTTACTCATGACGGTTTCTGTCCTGGAGTCAAAGTTCTTTGTCCCTTGTAAGTCACTGCACGTGCTTTCCTCTTTGGGTGTTCTTCCTGTTCTTCACAACACCTTCTTGTACCACTGACCCAGTGTCTGTCTCTATTCTTCTCTTAACACTTAGTAAGATCTGAGAGGTTTAATCTCTGCTCAGCACCGTGCACAAAGCCAGCTCCTCTAAAGACTCTGTTAGGCTGCTCTGCAGCTTGGCTACAGGGAGCCAAAGGTGCAGCATTCACCATCTTCCCCCCCTCACTGTCATACTCTGCCTTTGCTGAAAATGAGCCCTCTCTGGAAAAAAACACTGATTTTAAGTAAACTGGTCAATTGTTTAACATAGTCCAGCAAGCCAACAGTTTATTAAAGGGCTCTCTCTCCCCCACCATTTCTAAGGGGGAGGGGGGGGGTTTGTTTTGATTCTGCTGGAACAAACTAGCTTGTTTGGTGAGAGAAATTCTCAGAAAGAATGAACAGACTTTTCCAGGGAGGTGAGTCATGACATCCTGATGAAAAGGAATAATGAAGACACTGCAGCCCCTCCCAGCTCAGCCCAACATACACCCTTATTTTGGTGGGGCGAAGAGGAGCAGCTGCCCACGCAGGGTAGGCGACATCCTCACCAGAGCAGCATGCAGCATGAACCCAAGGCAACATCCTCAAGAAAGTCAAAATGTAGGCTCACCGGGTGCTTCTTGATCACCTAAGCACTTTAGAGGGGAGAGTCTCAGAGCTGTTCTCCCAAATCCAAGGAAAAGACAGAGCATTCAGATCACAAGTACAGCCCTGCACAGCTACCAGCAGCAAAGGCAGCACAGTAAATGCTGCCTGGCTAATGGGATGTGGGAGGAAGGGAGATGCTCTGCTTTTTTCAGGTCCTTTCAAGTTTGTGCTAAAACTGCAAGCTCTAGCAGCTCTTCTGAGAAGAGCGATTCTTGTTTTCCTCTCTCACCAGGCCAAATTGGTCTTCATTCCTAAATTAAAAGCTGTTTATCTTGAAGGGGAAGCAATCATATTTTTAATCCTGTGTCTGCAAAGCATTTAGTACAACACTGGGCTCTGTCAGGTTTGTATTATTTGTACCAGCAGAGTAGAAATCATTAACACTGGAACCTACAGGTGAAAAAGGAGCTATGTATCTCTGAACTACTCCACTGAACTGATTACTTCTCACTAATCTATGCAGCTTTAATTTCTTCTTACCTCTAACATCAACTGGGTGAACTCCTCGTTGCTAAGAAATGACGGCTTCCAGTCTTGTCTAATCTCACAGGCTTCTGTCTGTGCTGTGATTTCTTAAAGAGGAAACATCAAAAAAGCAACATGACTCATGCTAGTTGGATTTTTTTTTTTCATTTTCAAGTAACACTAGATTTCTTTTAAGAGGCTTTCAGAGGAATCATCCTCAGATCATTCTCCACACAAAGCTTTCTTGTATGCAACAGTCATTTTCCACGCCACCATGATACAAATGCATTAGAAATCAAGAAAAGGAAGAGGAGACATTTTGGGTGGTCTGAAGAAATCCTTCAAAAATTAAGGTGGAGGGGCTAATTTCAGAGTAGTTGAGCATCACTGTGAGCAGAGGGTGTCTATGACTCTGGAGCTGTTTCAGGAAGGTTCATGGAAGTGCCCAGGCAGCAGGACAGACTGCACCCAGTCACCTTCTGCCCTGGGAGACCTAGAAACAGGGCACAGAAACTCCTTTCCCCTGGCTTTTGTAGTTGCTGTTCCTCAGCTTTTGCTACTCCTCAGGTCTTCCTCCCTCATGGTCTGTTTGTGAGCATACAAAGCTTGCCAGGGGGTGTGGAGGCCAGCAAGGGAAATGAAGCAATACCACTACACTAAGAAGCATACAGCACTGCATCTTTTCAAGTATATCTATGTGTAACTGGTCAGCACTGTATTCAAACCTAGCCCATTTCCTGAGGCCAACTGCTGTGCCTTATTCTGCCCCTCACTTAGGCTCGTGTCCTCTCTGGGGGTCTTAGATGCTTGGGAAAACCAGTTTTCAGCTTCTGAGTGGAAACTGGCTGCTGGGCAGACACAGACCCAGGACCTTCAATGGGAGTAGGTCAGTGCCCACCAGTACCTTTCTGTTTCTGTAAGAAGTCAATGGTCCTCTGCAGTATTGTGGACTTGTCCATCTTGAGAGGGTGCCCGTGGCCCTGCAGCATGGTGCAAAGCTCTTTAATGAGGACATTGAACTGATCTCTCCTCTTCTTTTCAGATTTGTTGCGTGATGCCCTGGGTGACAGAAAGATAAACGCTGCTAAATAAAGTGAAGGAACTACAGCTTGACCCAGGGAGAGGTAAATGTCCATGTCTCAGCAAAACACTTTAAATACAAGAATGTAAACTCGGCCAGGACTGCTCATTTGTTTAAAATTAGGCTAGGGAGTAAGTGCCTTGCTGGTGCTTAGAGCCCTGCAAGCAGGACTGAGCTCACCATCAGCAAGTAACACCTGGAGGTAACAAATATTATTTACATTCATTTGAGCAAGACCAAATACTTATGGACATTTCAGCAGCAGTTCCCAGTGTTTCAAAAGTGATGATAACAAGGTGAAGGGGTCACGGGCAAAATGTCTTCAGTAAGAAAAGTCCTAGCTCATGTTTTGGCCACCTCATTTTTATGAACTTTTGTTTTGCAGCTAGTACACGCCCATCTAAAGGTCAAAATATGAAGGATTTCTTATTCCCTGACTTGTAGTTGCAAAAGTAGCTTGTAGAGAGACAATACTGTGGAGAGGCAACTGCAGAATGAAGTCAAGCACATGCTCTTGTACCTGGTTTTGAAAATCTGCTGCCATGATATATGAAACTGGCAATCGTAAGAGTCTGGCTGCAGAAACCACAGACTAGTTTCCAGATTTCATTAATACAATTTAAGAATGTTTTATTAGGGTTTTCCCCTCCGTTAAAAACAATAAACAAGAAAGCAAATCCATTCAGTTTCTTCCGAAATGTTCCTTCCAATGCTTATATCTGACATAATCCTATTTTCATATAACCTCTTCCAGTAGTAATTAATATACTTTACTAGTGTATTCATGATGATACATGCTTCCTGTGGTCTAGACCGAGCATGGTATGCAGAAAGCATTTCCATTCATATTCAGGTTGGCATTTGGAGGTTCTCAGATCCAGCATTTACATTCACAGTCACCTCTGTTTCAGCACTCGTGTACAATGACTAATTAGAACTGAGCAAAATGCTTCTCTGAAGGCAAACTAACTCACATCTGTGCTAAAGCAGGATTGCTCTCTAAGTTTCATGGGGAACTCTACCCCAGGTGGGCAGCACTGCATGATAGGAACAAAATTGGAGGTCTAGGGTCCTTCATCAAGATAATAAATAGCCATGGGATAACATGAGGTTTTGAGGGCATGACAATGTTATTTAAGCATCACTCAGCTGATTAACCTACCATTAGGGGTGGTCAAACACACTATGAGAAGCTTGAAAATGGTGACACAATTATGCTGTTGGTGGTCTGCTATACACAGCCTGTAAACTGCATGGGGGTTTTGACTCTGACATTAGTGGTCCCAAGCACTTTTTCAAGCATCAGACAACACAGCATTTACAATTCTCCCCCAGGAGAGATTCCACTCTCGGTGCTCTCTATACCCCTTCATACCTCTTTGCCCTGTCCTTCTCATCTTCATCCATCAGTTCGTTTACACAACACAGGGCTCTGGAAGGGAAAGACAGAAGTACTCACTGAGACACTCTCCCTGATCTTGTTGAGGATATCAGAGTATGGAGCTTACTGGTTGGTATTCATGACCTCCTAGATGTTTCAGTCTTCCTTTTCCCAAACTCCACTCTTGTTAGGAAGTTTCTTGCTTGTTCTATCAGCTACTAAGTCTTGAGAAGGGAAACCCTTGCTATTTGCCCAAACATACAGTTACAATAAGCATGACTGTAGAAGAAAAGAACAGTCCCTCAGCCTGCCTTTGCTCTCCCTCTGCCTCAGGATGGGGAACCCTGCCAAAGCCCTGAGCTCTGCACAGGAATCACCATCTCCCCTGCAAATGTGAGAGCCAGCTTCACCCTGATGTCTGTACCAGGCAGCACTGCGCCTGGTCCTGTTTTGTGAAATCAGAGAGGCTGCTGGTTGATATCAAGCACTGCAATGCTTGAAAAGCATCTGAGATTTCTTTTCCAGTGGAAGGGCATAAGAGCAAGAAGGAACCTGTTCTAATCCCCCAAAGGACTAGCATTAGGCAACAGCGGGGTACTATCAGGACTTCTAAGAGATATAATAGACAGATTCATCTAAAGCACCCTGCAGACAATGACTCCTGCTTGCCCTGGTGGACTTCAACCACATTGCCTGAGCTACGTCCTACCACTGGGATTCACACCTGAGACTTCAAGTTAAAACTTCCTCACCTGGCACTAAACAGTGAAAAGGAGGGAATGTAACCAGGGTTCCCTGGGTTCTCTCTGTCCCTGCAGCAGAACAGTCATTGTGGGCTGCTGGCTTTACTTTATCCTAACTGTTCCTGCAGCACAGGTAAGGAGAACAGTTGGCAACAACTCCCAGTAAGGACATGGTACTCTCAAGCCCTGTGAAATGACGGAAAATTCAACACAAGGGTAACTTCTTCACTGGTGGATTGCTTTCTGTGATTCAGATGGGCTAAGTCCAAGGGTCAGGGAGCCAGGCAGATGGAGGCAAACTAGCTGCTGGCACTCCACACCATGTCACCCACATCAGCTCTGCTGTGTTGCACCCCCTCCAGATACCTTCAAATAGGAGATGGCACCCATTCCCAGCATCAGCAACAACCTGCCTACATCTCTCATGAGCACTTTAACTGGCAAAACCCTCTTGTCCTGCTCAGCACCCAAGGGGCATTCTTCAATAGGTACATCCAAATGGTTTTCCCTGCCTTGAGACTACTCCAAGCTCCAACAACTTGGTAGCTATAAAAGTAACCGAAAAAAAACCCCACTCACAAGTGATGGGAAGTCAAAGATGCTGCTCACAGTAAAAGCTACAAAAATTTATCCTCCCTTCCCTATTCCAGGGCAAGGCTCTCCCTCCCTGCAGATGGTCTGGGTAGAAGAAACCATAAGGTTTCTTTTGTCCCCAAATAGGAATGCAATCCATGGGGAGGGAGTGGTTCTCACTGCCTGAGTCACTGAAAGCTATGAAGCAAATTAGAAATTACCTGTTCTATTCCTCAGATTCATCAGCCCAGACTGACGGAGTGGGATTAGCACTTCTTATCACCATGTAAATAGAGACGGAGAAAAATCAATCCTGGAAGAAAAAACAAATTCAGTTAAAACACAGTTGCAGGCAAGATTTAACCTGGAGAGCAGCAATCACTTCAAGCTGAAGAAGTCTACCACCATAGAATTAGAAACATGCTCAAGTATAACTGGTTGAAAGCTCAGCAAAGGCTCCAGGAAGAGGAGCTGGACCATGTAGGTACATAGGTATAAAGAAAACTCTTTTGAAAGCAATGGGTTAAATTATAAAAAACACTTGTGAATACACAAACAGGTCTATCACAATTTTTCAGGAAACATTTTTTCCATCCAGGCTTAAATATGTAAAAATTCAGCCAAAAGAAAGGGTTCTTCTGGAGCTTGGAGTGCAAAGCGTTATGCAGAAACCATCACACTGCCTTGCCCATAGGTTGTCTCACAACTGCAAACTCCTGCGAAGCCTGACAAGTTTTCTGCCTTGTACATGTGGTTGCCCTCCCAGCCAGCTTGAATAGCAGTAGGTTGAGGGAAGCTGTTGGGTCACTGAGAGAGAAAACAGTCCAGGTAATCCTCACCAAGACTAAATTGGGAAATGGAGCCCAGATGCTCCAGGCTGCCGCTGCAGCTCTCACAACCTGCTGCCTTACAGCCAATGTGAGCTGCAGGGGGCAGAGGAATGAGGATTCCCAGGCAAGTCTGAATGGGACCACAGAATCATGGAATGCTCTGGGTTGGAAGGAACTTTAAAGATCACCTAGTTCCAACCCCCTAGACCAGGTTGCTCAAAGCCCCATCCAACCTGGCCTTAAACATTTCAGGGATGGGGCATTCACATATTCCCTGGGCAACTTGTTCCAGTGTCTCACCACCCTCACAGGAAAGAATTTCTTCCTAATATCTAATCCAAATCTCTCCTCATCCAGTTTAAAGCCTTTGTCCTCTCACTTCAGACCCTTGTAAAAAGTCCTCCCCTTCAGGTACTGGAAGGCTACTATAAGGTCTCCCCACAGCCTTCTCCTCTCCAAGCTGAGAAACCTCAACTTTCTCAGCTTGTCTTCATAGGACAGGTGCTCCAACCCTCTGATCATCTTTGTGGCCCTCATCTGGACTCACTCCAACAGGTCCATGATGTCCTCTGTCAACACCAGACTTCGAGGCTCTAACAGTCATAAAAATTCACAGGCCCAAGCACACAAAGAAGCTTTCTTTGCATGATGCAGCAGGATGGTGAGCTACAAAAAGTCACCTAGAAGACACTTAAGGACAAAATATTCTTAACCGGATTAAGCACTTCAGAACTATTTTTAGCTAAGTGCTTTTTGTCTTGTTATGAGCCAGAGCTAAATATAGTAACCAGAATACTTAAGAATAGTTTCATAAGGGTTGTCTACACTCCTCAGCCAGATAAGGCACTTAGCCCTACTGACAGCAGTATGTCTGCATGTTAAGAGTATTTTAAATAGCTCCAGATAGAATCTCTTTGACCTTAACTGTATTAACCAGAGGGATCAAAATTTATTTATTGCCTCCTGAAAGTCCTCTCATGCAACACTTGGAGAGAAGGATTCCTGAACTCTAGGGGCAGGTAAAGAAAGAACACTGGTCAGTGCTGCTAGCACCAGTTCTCACCTCCAGCTACAAAAGGCGAGGATCAGCTTTGTCACAAAGAAATGCACACCCATCATTGCTTCATGTCCTCTGTAAAGTGAAAAGACTTTTCTTCCCTTGTACAGGGAGTCTCAAAAAACACTCTACCATTTTAAGGACAACTTATATTTTAGACTTTTCAAATATCACAGTACTTGAAGTTGTTTCCAGGGTTACAGAAAGGGTAAAGTAGCATGACAGCCTTAACAAGACAAACGGACTTGAGGGACACACAGCTAATAGTGAAAGCACTGTTCCACGCTATCTGCAATATTCTGGCATAATTTTTACTGAGGAGAGAATGGGAGAGGGAGTTTTTAAAAAATTTTGTTATGCAGAACTGTCTGACTTCAGGAGCTATCTAAAACTGCAAACTTTTGACTAAAGAAAATTACTGGCTTGCTGTAAATCACTAAGATATTCACATTACCTTAGGGTAACTCTTAACAGAACATCACATTAGTAAGAATTATCCTCTAAAACTGACAGTTCCTATGAATGCTTCATTATAGCACTAATATTAATTATTTGGTCATGTCTCTGGTGGCAAGGCAAAGATCACTCTGTGAGTGTAATGCTGCCAATTTCTTTGTGACCAGCAACAAAGATTTCATCAGTCCCCTAAAAAGGGTCCCTGAACCCCGCTAATCTGATTGCTTTTGCAAACTGTATTGACTGGACTAATTTAAAATATTTCCTGTGCATAAAACATTTTTTTTGTGTTTGCATTTAAATTTTCATAAAATTTTGCATTTAAGTAATGTAAGGCAGTAAAGGAGTCTTCAAATCTGCACTGTAAGAAATATTTTAATTATAAAATGAGCTGTGCTAATAATTTCCACAGAATTTACATGCACCGAATCCAGCAGAGAACCCTCAATTACAAGATGCAGCACTTTGTGGCACAGTATAGTCATAAATAAGTGAGTTCATGTGTTCTCCAGCAATACAATTTGTATGTCAATATGTCAATGTTTCGTTCTTCTTGAGGCAACAGGAGGGCATGGCTGTGGTTGACAGCTAAACAGCTGATTTAATTTTTTAAAGGCAGAATTTAACCTTTTCAGTAAAGTGCCACTGATTCAATTATAAGATGCTAACGGAAACGATATTTGAAAAACAAACAGTGCCCCTGAGTCTTTCTGGCAGTTCAGCACTGAAGGGATCATGGCCTCTGCCACCACTCCTGTGCTGGACACTCTCCCGTGGCACAAAGCAGGGAGCAAAGCCACAGCAGAGGCTCTCACAGCCCTCTACTGCAAGGGTCTTTCTCTTAGACTGAGCTGACTCAATGACAAACCTACCTGGGACAAATGTTTCTGGACAGGCTTTGTCCCAGAGCCACTGCAGGTGGGCAATAGCAGCGGGAGCTGCTGTGCCACAGCACAGAGCTGGAATGCAAAGGCTGAAACAGATGTGCCAAAGGAGTTGCACCTCTGCATTATTTGACCTGCTTGCCTCATTTTTTTTCTGCTTGCATTATACCCTCTCCTTTCCTTGCCACAGAACCATAGAATTGCAGAATGGTTTGGGTTGGAAGGGACCTTAAAGACCATCTACATCTAACCCTTGTTGCCATGGGTAGTGACACCTCCCACTAGACCAGGTTGCTCCAAGCCCCATCCAACCTGGCCTTGAATATTTCCACAGATGGGGCACCCACAACCTCCCTGGGTGACCTGTTCCAGCATCTCACCACCCTCACAGTAAAGAGTTTCTTCCTAATATCTAATCTAAATCTACCCTCCTCCCATGCCTTGCCTTCTGTTGTTCTTCACTCTTTCCTGCTCTTTTTTGACCTGTCCCCCTCACTCAGCATCCATTGGTTTACAATTCAGAGAACTGGATCTTTCTTGAATGTGGTTTCTCTCTATCTTCTTGTTTCTTATGTCATCTGCCTTCACCTCTCCATTGTTTTTTCTTCTCATTTTTCTTCACCCTCCTCATCTTGGAAAAAAACGTTATAATGATCTCAGCACTGACGATCAAGCAGGCATTTAACTGTGGGAACACTTGGCTTGCCCAGGTCTGAGGCAGGAATAACTGCCAAATTCTGTTAAGGGACACACTGCCTTAGGGATCACGCTGGTGGGGATCACATAGGTGCCTTCAACCTGGCTGCCTCCCACACCATCTCAGTCCAAGTCCAGGAGCAGTGGGTCCTGTCCTGCCTGATAGCTCCTAATTCCAGTTTCAGACTCCTTGGAGGAACTGGGATCCCCCCTGGCTCAGTGGCAGAGCTGCACAACTCCACCCTTTACAGAACCACCTCCTGCACCTCCCCTGCAGGAAGGCAGGAAAGGGCCCAGCACTGCCCTCAGCAGGGACAGCTGACACACTTGGCAGGGTGACCTGCCATGACTGTTCCTGACTTTTCACACAGCACCTTTGTGGACTGAAACGTGGGTAATGGTGGTGAATTGCTGAGGGAACCAAATATTCTGTCCTCTTCTGTTAACCTGTCAGAAGGGGACTTTCTGTGCCACTGGTGTAACTACTGCATCTCAAGGCACTCACTTATCTACAGCATACCCTCCCCTGGTTTATTGAGCTCTAAATTTAGCTTGTTACCTGTGACAGATTTATGACTACATTCATTATAGCAGTAACAGCTTCACACAGAAGCTAAGAGGTGCCCAAAGTAAATGGATAATACAAAACAATTACACCATAAAAAAGGCTGTACCAGAACACTGTGATTCAGCACAGAAATGAAATGGAAGATACAGGGAGGAACAATGGTAGTGTGTTTGGGTTTTTTTTTGTTTCTTTTTAACCAGGATATACCATTTTCTGACAAAAGAAAGGGGGAAAAGGATTAAAAACCAACAGACACTTGAAAAGAAAAGATGATTACAGGAACACTTTGTTCTCTAGGATTTTTGTCAGATCCTGGAGAAAACAGCTGGACAAGTTTGTTCTGTTCCAGCGAATCACTGAACCTTGCAGGTACAAGATACAACATTGTAGAATATTATTTAAAATGTCTCCAGGGTTTCTGTAACAAGAAGTGCATGCAGTTAATTAATTCTATCAATTTGTCTAATAGCCCCTTAAAATTCTCAAAACATTGCAAATGGCAGAGCTGCTGATTCACAACCCTAAGTAGCATAAAACTATACTTCAACTGGCATAAGCAGGGTAGGATAAAAATGCATATATGCATAAATACAAATAATACTTCTTGTGCAGTCTTGGATGAATACTTGTGTTCATTTGTAGCTGCTCAGTTACAACAGGAAAGCTGAATGTGTGTTGTGGTATGAAATGTTGATATCTAACCTATAAGCAATTCTTTAACACACCTGACTCCATCAGGCACAGAGCCAAATAATCCTCAAACAATAACATAGTTTTCTCTCATGTAGGATGGCAGCAAAGGCAGTTGTCAATAGTTACTCCTTCAGCAGAAATTGAGATGTGTGTTTTCATGGACTATTTCCAGGAACAGCACATAGAGCTGAAGAGAAGGCAGCAATATTGAAATCTAACAGTCAGAAGTCCCTTGAACAGAATGTTCTCCAAAATTCCCAGCAATACAAATGCTCTTAAAGCTCTGCTTCAGCTTAGGGCTGATCCTGATGGTGCAAATGTGTGTGTGGGTGGGTGCATAGACACACATGTCATAAACACACATACTACTTCAGAGCAATTTGCAAAAAAATTAGCAAGAGCAACTTCTCCCAAGGAAAGCAGCAGTGACATTCAGGATGACTTCTGCACTGCACACCTCCTGACATTGGAAGCTAAGTAACCATTCCTGCTGGGTGCACACAAAGGGAAGGTGCACAGAGCTCCCTCTCTCATGACTAGGACACTTTCTATCATATTCACTTCTCTGGCAAATCGCAAAGGATGGATGAGGGGTGTGTGAGAAGGTTACCCCAGTAAATTGCAGCAATGTAAAGAGTGGCTTAACAACCTAAAAAAACCCCACAATGCCAGAGTTATTGATTCTGCAGCTTAAACAAGATGGACGATATCTGACTGGAAACCCACTGCTGAAATTCTGGCTAACCTCAGGTTTCATTGAGAATAGTTTCAACCTTATCAGAACAAACCAGCTAGGAACATTTAAAAAATAAACCAACACACTCTGCTAACTCAACAGCGTTGGCTTCCACACCTCGCTGCCTGTGAAGGGGGTGCTGGGCACCCCAACACCTCATGTGCATTTTCAGGGATCACCAGCTGGAGCTTCTCCCTGGGAGGTGCTCTGCCTTTCTCCCACCAAGAGGGCATAGCTTGCATCAACTGTATGTGTGGCATGAAGTGAGGTCATTGGGTCCTTTTTCAGTTTTGAATTTTGTTTGGCAACTGTGTAGATACTAGGACAAACACATCAAAGCTGTCTTTTTGGACGTGTTACCCTGAAATCCCTCTTGTAATTCCTCTTATTTTCTATTTACTACGGGTGAAACTCATGCCAAGCAGACAGCTACATAAAATCTACATGTCATTAAACTACCTGCTTTTATGCCTTATGTGTCCCCTGTGCACAGAATACATGTAATCTTCAGACAACAAAGAAAAGAAGCTAATTAAACTAAATACCTTCTCTTCCACTTTTCTCAGCAAGAGAACACCTCCAGCAACTCCCAGTTCATTGAAAGAGGCAATAGTAGCATTCTTATCCTTAGCTGTTCTCTTCTTCTCCTCAAACAATACATTTCTTGCTGTTTCTTCTTTGCCTTTCTCAGTCTTGTACATAAAATGCATTTCAGATGCTTGGGGAAGGTGCAGATGAGGAGATGAGCACTTGTGCTTAATGCAAATTTGCTTGTGCTGGAGGTTGAACATAAAGCCCAAAGGCTGCTTCCCTCTCACAGTAAAAGCAGGGGCCTTCAAATGGGTCAGGAGAGGGTCCCAGGTTATTTCAGGACCACACCTCCAGAGAGCTCTGCTTTGTTGAAGAAAACCATTGTGTATGACTTGGTTTCATAGTCCATCTGCTCACAGGTTGCAGGACCAGCAGACAATGGGAGCTATTTGTGGACTGGAGAATTCTCTTTCAAACCTGAACATCTTCTGTCTGTGTTCAGTACTCCCCTGCCCATTGTCCTATAAATGTGCCTCAGCTCACTTCAAAGCCCAATAGCAACCACAGTCTATCTTGGAGTCAGGATGCGCCTGTGAAAGTGCTGTACACTCCTACCAGCCATGAAAGCAAGAAGAGTCTACCAGCTCCCTAGCCCATTTAAGGAAAGGGCCTGATACTATCAGGACTCTTCCACTCCATGACCAGACATTAGCGCAGTTGATCCACACCTGCACCTGTCCCTTTCCAGCACACACAGACTCATGGTAATTTACACAAACCAGAGCCTCCCAGAAGCACATGACTTTTTACAGCCATACTTTTGCATGAGTTTGCAGATCACTAAGTTGGGTGGGACTGTTGATCTGCTTGAGTGTAGGGAGGCTCTGCAGAGGGATCTAGATAGGCTGGATCGATGGGCCAAGGCCAATGGCATGAAGTTCAATAAGGCCAAATGTCAGGTACTGCACTTGGGCCACAACAACCCCCAGCAGCTCTACAGGCTTGGGGAGGAGTGGCTGGAGAGCTGCCCAGCAGAGAGAGACCTGGGGGTGTTGATTGACAGCCATCTGAACATGAGCCAGCAGTGTACCCAGGTGGCCAAGAAGGCCAATGGCATCCTGGCCTGCACTGGGACTATTGTGACCAGCAGGACCAGGGAGGTGATCCTGCCACTATACTCGGCCTCAGTGAGGCTGCACCTCGAGCACTGTGTGCAGTTTTGGGCACTGCAGTACAGGATGGACATCAAAGTGCTGGAGGGGGTGTAGAGAAGGGAAACTAGGCTGATTAGGGATCTGGAGAACAGGTCTTACAAGGAGAGGCTGAGAGAGCTGGGGTTGTTCAACCAGGAGAAGAGGAGGCTGAGGGGAGACCTCATTGGTCTCTACAACTACCTGAAAGGAGGTTGTAGTGAGATGGGTGTTGGCTTCTTCTCCCTAGTGACTAGTGATAGGACAAGAGGAAATGGGGTCAAGTTGTGCCAGGGGAAGTTCTGTTTGGAAATTAGGAAAAATTTCTTCACTGAAAGAGTGGTGAGCCATTGGAACAGGCTGCCAGGGAGGTGGTAGAGGCACCGTCCCTGAAGGTGTTCAAAAAAGGGGTAGATGTGGTGCTTCAGGAAATGATATAGTGGTCACAGGGGTGTAGGGCTGACAGTAGGACTTGATGACCTTGAAGGTCTTTTCCAACCTTAATGATTCTGTGATACGGCCCTGTCTGCACTCAATGCTGGATCCCCTCTCCAAGAAGCAGCAACTCAGCTTCTCCTCTGCTGCTGTTGGGCAATGTGGGATGGCAGCTGGATGCTGAACAGTCTGTAGATAGCTGGCTCTCCTTGGCTCTGTCATTTTTGCACTTTCTTAGATCTGCTTGGTCCTCTACAGGGTCTAAGAAGCCCTTTGGCTGGTAAAGTGGGAGGTCTGGGAAGTCTGGTTCTTGTTCAGTCTCCTTTGATTTCTGCTGAACAACATCTACTTTCTGATGCTTTGCAAGCAGCTGGCTGCCATTCTTTCTCTCCTCAAATGCTTTTACATCAGAAAGTCCCAGCACACTTCATAAACACAGTTATATCCCAGTTGTACAAGTGAGGAAACAGGGGCACGTATTTTACTTCTGTCTTATTTTATGAGTGTCCCAGTTCTGGGAAGCTGAATTTGAAACAGTAAATGCAGTTACAGCCTAATTTTCAGTAATGCTGAAACCCAGCATAAGTACCTACAAATAATACACATTTTGGAAAAGCTCGACCTAAATCATTGACCCAAGGTCAGGCAGCAGAGTTAAGACACAAATCCAGATGTCCTGATGATTAACTCTGTCTATTGGCATTCAGTCAAGTCTTCCCTCCTAAAATAAGCTTCCTGAAGTATCAGACTATAGTCTTAGAACTCCCTTAAGTATGCAGCACTGGTAAGAACTGATTTTCAAATGAAGGAGGGGGAAAAAACCCAGTTCATTGTATTTTCCTCTAGTGATCAATGACTGAGCAATGAAAGGGCAGTTCAGAGTCATTTGATCTCAAACTTCGTTCTATAAATTAAAGTGAAAAAAAAAATAGAAGATTCTTCTCCCTTTTCAAACAGCATGAAGAAAAGATGTTCTGCTTCAGTAATCCTAGACCTGAGTAATTTAATCTGCTCTCTGTTGCAATCTGTTTCCCATGTGTATAACCAGCCTGGAATTTCTGGAACTCAATACATAAGGAAGCTATTAAAAAAAAGGAAATACTACAACAAAGGGATTAGAGATAGTTCTGAAGCAGATTGCTAGCATCCCTGTAGCAGAGAATTCAGCTCCTGATCCAGAGTTCAACTTCCTGACTTCAGCCCAGATCTCCAACCCAAAGATTTCCCAGAAACAGCCTACCTCTCCCTTCTGGTTCAGAGACAGAAGGAATGAGAGGACAGGTTGAGGAGAGCTGCAGGGGTATGACAGCAGAGGTGCAACAGCGCTGCCTGAAGAGTGAAGCTGCCCTATAGCACAGAACAGACTATTTCAGCTGGGAGGGATCTACAATGATCACCTGGTCCAACTGCCTGACCACTTCAGGGATGACCAAAAGTTAAAGCATGTTGTTAAGGGCATTGTCAAAATGCCTCTTAAACACTGACAGGCTTGGGACATTGACCACCTCCCTAGGAAGCTTGTTCCAGTGTTAGACCACCCTCTCAGTAAAGAAATGTTTCCTAATGTCCAGTCTATGTAACAGACCTGTGAGGGAATTATGAAGAGCTTTAGTAGTTAAAATTCAAAGTCTCCCATGCAAGATTACTTAGAGTTTTAGCTACTTATCCATTGAATGAATATCAAAGGATTCACTGCAGCTGAGCTACCTGACCTCATTTTACATCTCTGGCTTCACACATCCAAGTTCAAGAGTAAGAAACTTCTTTAGTGTGTTTAATTCTGGAGCATTCCAGGTATAATGTGCACATAAGTCAAAAGGAATTTAAACAAAGCCCTTACATTTCAAAATTTGTCTTATCCTCATTTGGCTCCGAGAATTTCAGCTGCTTTCCTTAAATGATCTGCTCACATCTGCTCTCCAGCTGAGCCGTGTTCATGCCCCACTGACCCCACTGCTGCCATCTCTGTAATCTTGCAGCTGACAATAACCAGCAATGCATCCGATCCCTGTAAGTGTCAAGAGCCTTTCAAGAAAGAGGAGGTAGAAAAGAATCAGCCTTTATATAACAGGGAAAAGAAGGACTTCAGAGAAAAAACATTGTTTGACCAAGGTGAGTCATGGGAGCTGCAGGCCTGAAGTGCCCTGGCCCAGCTGCCCCCGGGCAATGGGAACCAGAGGTGTCAGCACCTTGCAGGATTATACTCCACAACGGCAGCTGGCAGTTATTTTTCTGATAGAGAGCACAGCAGCATCATTCACACTCATTTGGTTCTATTTGCTCCTGTTCCTATTCAAACTCAGCTAATCCGATCAAGTTATTTCTTGGCCTCTGCCTTAAAGCTGAGTAAGTAAACACCTTTCATAAGGTCTGAGCCCACTTGTTTCAAGTGTATGATTAAGGGCTAGACTGGAGTGTTATTGTGAGAAAATTCACCTCATTACTCAGAATTTCCAAGATCACTCCCAGTTGTCTTAAAATGGCACTTTTCCACCCAGTGATTTACTTCCTGCATTGCAAATATGTAATATGGTGGCAAAGGGTCCCAAACACCAAATATGCATTTGTGTTTCAGCTGCCCTAAAGAACAGCTCTTTGAGCTGAGAATAGCTCATAATGGCACCAGTTATGTGGCTACCAGACCTTATTCACAGATGTCTCTTCTTATTTACTGTGAAGAAGACAGACGATAAATAAAGTCAGTAAATTCATTTTGGATAAAATCATGCCCACTTGTAGTATTTGCAGTATGTAACACTAGAAGACTTATGCACCAGAAAATATGTTGATCCAAGTGTAATTCCATCGACTTTACACCAAGGATGGATTTGAACTATTGGAGCCTAAGAATTGTTTTCAATACGAATTGCTGCCACTTATGTTACTGGCATTGTTAATAATAGTATAACTGGTTTTCTTTCCTTCTTTAAACCCCCCTCCTTGCTCCTCCCGCTTCTCTTTCTCTTCTCTGAGGCACTTTTAACTTCACATTCAGTATTCTCTTTTGCACTGTCTTGCCCAAATCACTTCTCAACTAGCTCTTCAAAAGATGGTTATTTGTTTTGAAAGCTTCAGGAATAAAAGAATATTTAAACAATTAACTGCAATCATATTCATCCTTCTGCACAGTACTGCTGATACGCACTAGAAATCTAATGAGAAAGCAAAACTTTCCTTCAGGAGGAAAAGAAAAAGAAGATAAACATCTACAGATCTCTCTCTCTCTCTCATTACTTTATCTTTTTTAGACTGCAAATATGTCAGTCACTGGAACACTTTTATACTAGGTCATTATTGTTACACATATTCTGCACAAAGACCCGAGGCCTCGTTCTGTCGTAATAAGATAAGATATTCACACACATCCTTTTTTTCCCCTTGCAGTTTATTTGCATGGCTGGCTGGATAATCAGCCGTAATAACAAAATATGACTCAGCGTGACTGAATGTCCACTTTGCTTTGGGGATTCTCTTGGAGGGTTTTTTTTTTAACTATTTAAGACCGGAAAAGATGTGTCCCTCCCAGATAACATTCATGGAAAAAATATTTGAATAAACACAGAGACTCAGAGGAAAGGGAACAGATCAAACAGCAACATTTCTGCTGTGGTGCCCTCCAAGAGGCTCTGGTCTCTTTGGCCCACTGTGCCATCATATGGGACATATGGGTTTGTCTGGACATCTAAATGCTGTCTATGGATTACAGTTGTTCAAGCATGCAGAATATTTTAAAATATGTTTTATTTCAGACCTGCAATGGTCCAGTACTAAGAATCTTCCTGGTATGAATCAAAATCAAGACTCCAAAACAATCAGTAAATTAAAGATGTGGGTTCATCTCTCTCAAAGGATAACTTTCTTGTACTAAGTAGTTAACGGCAGCAGTGGTGGATGCTACCATCCTGCCAGGCAATCCTGGCTGCATGGATGTGCTTGACAAGGACAGCAGATCTGTACCTATAGGTATCTGTGGGCCCTGGTTTTCAAGTAAGTGGCTGGGCCAGCTGAAAAGGCTGCAGTGTGAGAAGTCACCTGAGACAGAGTGAAAAGAGCATTGAAGAGCTTGGCCCTTCATTTAGCCAGATCCCTTGGCACATGCCTCTTTCTTTAACCGTCTGCGCAATTCTTGGGTGCACACAGTGGGATTTATTTGTGCTTTCCAGAGTTAGGATAAATAAGAATTTATTACCCAGGGCTTTCCTGACCAAAGCACCTTAAACTGTATATCCATATACTAGCAATGTCCATAATGTATTTAACAGAACAAAATTAGATTGGCCAAGAAAATACACATTAAAACCAGCTGATGGAAAGAATCATACTGCAAAGTACATGTAAAAAAACCACATGGGTAAAAAGGGAGTTTGTTTCTGTGATAATCTGACTACGTAATACCACCAAGGCCAGTAAAATCCCTGACAAACATCTCAGCAGGAGCCTGAAGCCAGCAGCAAAAGTTAAAAATGCCCATGACCTTTAGCTGGCAGTTGCAGTTTCCTCAGAATTTCATGCCATGTTCAAGAGGCAAATATCATCTGTGCTCCCCACCTCCTTCTTTCATGCACTGCTTTTGTGCATGCCCCCTAAAAATCACAAGCGAAGTATACAATAGTTTAGCCAAAACTCAAGCAGGGAAAACATTCAATTAGGCAGACAGAAAAGCAAACTCCCTCCTTCCTTATCTTCCCTCTCATCAGCCCTTCTGTGAAAGATCAGTAGTAAAATTCCTAGCTACATCCCTGAAACTAGTATCACACCCATCCTGATTCAACATTAAAGTTTCTTCCAATTTTATTCAGTTTGATTTTCAACAAGTGAGAACAGCAAAACAAACAAGAAATTAAAACCATGTCCTTAATTATTGCTTATGTACATATAGCCAATGCTTCAAGAAGCCAGCAGCGTTATTGTGTAGCAATGGGAGGGCAGGGGCACAGGGCACCTAGTCCTGGTTCAGCTCCCACCCAAGGACTGTGCTCACCACCAAAGCTCAGCAGCGGGTGGGCAGGGGCAACACTGAGGCAGAGGATGGACATTTTGGTGCTCCATTTGTCATCTTCTTACTGAAGCCAAAACTGATCATGTCCCAGTGGTAAAACCTGGAACTTTGCACTCATCCTGTGGACAAACACTGCACATTGTAAACCAGAAGGAAGCTGGCCGTGTTTAGGAGGGTGAAGCATGTTTGGCTCTTTTCAAACTGAGCCCCTGGTCATGATCAGTGCTGTCACAAAAAGTACCCAAGCTGCCTTCTCCTACACTACACTATTTAAATGAATAAGAAATCAAGGACAGTATCATAAGATGCGTCTCTTCAGCCTCAGAAGCTTGTTTACAATCACTGTAGTAGCTGAATTGCTGAATGAAATATTTACGACTATTCATGCAATCAGACTCATTTTCCTAAGGAAATAACTGATTAGGTATCTCACATCTGTTCCTGACAATGATTTAAGCCCGTACTGATCCCTATCTAGACCTGACATGAATGTTAATGTTCTAGAAACAGTCACCCTTAATAGGAGGGTGACGACAGGCTACCTGGGTCTGGTGGCGACTGCCTGCAACTGGGAAGGTCTGTATCTACAGGTGAAGGATGACACAATCAGCCCACAATTTTTTCTAACCTTATGACCTAGGGCTTAGGAAGCCTGGCAGGAGATAGAGCAGAGCTTCATGTGGAATCATCTCAGAATTATCATCCTATCCCTGCCAAAAGTTTTTAATATCTCTCAGACATTTGCTTTCAGCAGTGTTTCCCCATCAGGGCTCTTTGAAGCCGCTGCAAGTGTTGCAGGGCTGGGAGGAAAATCAGCTGCTCATAAAACTGATTGAGATGATTCCCTAATAAAACACAACGTTCATGTCAGGAAAGACTCACAAAAAATTCCCATATTTTTGCTAAAAAAAATAGTTGTTTTATGGGTAAACAGTGTCAATGCACTGTTGGAAACAGAGAGAAAAATCTAACATTTAGTTAATCTGATTTAATTCACCCAGCTGTCATCTTTACCACAAGAAACTTATCACAAGAACTTACAAAAAAGCCAGAAAAAGAAGTATTTATCACAATGGCTCCAAACTCTATACTCTTCATATGAAGGGGAAGGGAGAAATCTTCATCCCTCTCAGGTCAACTGCATAGCTCTTCAACATTGTGTCAAAGATGACAATGACAAAAGAGATGATCTATATTACTGGTCCTTCTGGATAGGTGCACCCGTTGAAATAACAGGGCTCCCTAAGATCTGAAAAGAGCAACTAGGTCAGAAAAAAAAAAAATTGGCAACACATGTAATCACTACAAATTTTACTTCAAAGTCAAGGAACCAAATTAAAAACTACTGAAGAAAATGAGCATTTGCAAAGGACCTTGTAAAGCTGTAAATCAAATACAAATGAAGTCTATATAAGTGTCTGAAGAGTAATCTCCAGAACAGTTACAAATGCCTCATAGAAGTAGATTTCAAACACAATCCAATGAAGATTAAACTGACAATTCATCTCTCTTAGGATTTCTATACATCATAAATAGGCTTTATGCCTTCTATGTAAAGCAGCTCATTATCTGATTTATTCACTGGTATCTCTTCTTATTGAAACAATTCAAACTGGACTATATTAGAAAATCCCAGAATAGTTTCCTTGTCACTGCAGCTTTTGAAATAAGATGATGATTTATATTTATAAAATTTTACTTACCATGCAATCAAATTCATGTTAATATAATACACTATCTCTAAGGACAATTTTAAAGAAAGATGCTATTGCAGCTGGATCACTTATTAATATTCATATGCTTTCTTTAAAAAAAGAAATAATCAAAACACAGAAGTTGTTCTTTGCATTGTCTTTTTTCCATCCCTCAAGCAAACACAGAGATTCTGCTCTAGACACGACAGCCTACTATCAACAAACTAATCAGTCTAACACGCTAGATGATCTTGATAGCTCTACTAGTTGTCTTTTTAACTATGAATATACCCAAGATAAGGAATTCAGCTCCAGAGTTGAAACATGTGCCCTGGAGAAGACCAAGTTCTGATCCAGCCTCATTTCTGGTTTCCAAATGGTTTAGTGGCAATTTTAGTCCATTGCATTTCTTCTTCTCCCATTTTAGGCAATGGATCTTTGCTCTTTTCAGACAGTATACCAGGACTATTACAGAACCATACACACTCCCCTACTTTAACAACCTTCTGCTGGGACCCTCCCCTTCCAAACTCTGAATTATTTCCAGAAAGTATGAAAACACAAAACAGTTATAGACAATTTTCCCGCATAACAAAATTTTCAGCAAGGGTTCCCGAGTTGTGCAAACTTCCCCAAAATAACAGATTTCTGCTCTGGGTCCAGTGAGACACAGATTACCAGCAGGTCCTGCAGTTAAAGAGCCAAGTCCCAAAAGAGATGAAGATACCCCAGATAAGAAAGTAATCTGGCTTCACAGAAGTCCATGCTCCAGCAGAACGAGCAATAAGAATTGTCTGTCCCAGGAGTAGCACCCAAGGGCCAGGGTACACTCCCTCTGCAATTACACAGCTCCACATCACCACTGCAGTGTGGGAGGCTAAACCCAGAGCTTATGACCCAAAGAAAATAAAGTAACTCACATTTTCTCTGTTGACACATTGTCTCCACTAATGACAAGGCTCAGCCCTGTGCAATGAGCAAGACTAAACAGAAAATGTAGGTGTGAAGATCAGCACAAAGAGTTTGTTTTACTAATAGTTTCTACTGTGCCCCTTCCATTAAAAGCCTGCCCCAAAATGACGCCATTCCAACGAACCCATTTGAGAGAAAAAGCCAACTGTTGATATTAATCTTTAATATATACATCAGTAGCAGTGTCAACAACCAAAGTCTCACCTTTTTGCTGCACATGACTCACTTAACACACACACTTAATACATCACTTCATAAAATTTGATTTGAAACAGTTTGATCAGAGCAAATATTTTTAATTTACTGTAAATCATGCCAGTGTACATTGCACTCAGAGGCAGGACAAACAGGTTTATGGCCAAACTTCCTCAGCAAGGGGTGTAACCCTGCCCAGCTATTACAGCTTCTCTAATTGCTGCGTCTGCTGTGACAAGCCAACAGTGGACCAGACACACAGCATCCACCTCTGTACGTAAAAACATATTTGCAGTATGTGCAGTAGAGCCTTAAACAGCCTAAACCCAAGGGCTGACTCCCAGGGACATTTCTTTTTCTCTTTGGCTCATACTCTGGGAGAGGACCTCACTGCACAGAAGTTGATGGAAATTCAACCTTTGCCTCCATCAGGGCCAGGGGTTCATCTCATGCCCTTCAGATGAAGCCTCTGCATTTGCTTGAAAACCATCCTATAATGCTGCCAAGTCTGTGCAAGATAATTAATGGCAATGGGAGTTACTATCAGCTCATCTATTGTTAATTTATTTCTCAAAAAAATTGTTTACATAGTATGGTGCTTATGGTCAAAACTTTATTGTCCTGAAGCAATAAGCCACGCTGTGCTGTGAGTTAAAACAAGATTAAAGTAGGCTGAGCCCAAAAGAGAACAAACAACCCTTATTAATGTCTTTTAAGCATGTGTGTATGCGTGTGTTTGTGGGCTGAACAGATGAAGCAAGAGAGGAGATTAGCATTTTTATGGACATGATTCCTGCCCTTGCTACATACTTGAAAATCTTGCCTAAGCTTGGGCAGTTTGTAAACAAGAATAAACACACCCACAAATATCTTTGCGTTTATCTATTAGTCAATCAATCAATTAATCTGCATATAGCTGTCATTCAACAAAGCACCTCACATGGAATTAGAGATCACCTATAGGTGAAGGGGAACACTAATAATTATGGGGAGATGGAGGCCCAGTGTCAGTGTTTGCTGTGTGGTGACACAGCTCTGGCAAGAGCAGGTCTGGCCCTTCTCCCCGCCCAGATCTGGGGCACAAAGAAAGGTATCCACAGCTACTGGCCAGCTGGGACATGCACTTTAACATCCCACATTTTTATTTCATACTACAAGTCCCTGAGAAGCAGTCCTGGAGGAGTGAGGTCCTAGAAGCTGATGGAGGGTGACATGTAGGGTAGCGTAGACGCAGAATCACAGAATCATTCTGGCTGGAAAGGACCTTCAAGATCA
The DNA here is from genome assembly GCA_020745705.1 of Hemiprocne comata. Lineage (NCBI taxonomy): Eukaryota > Metazoa > Chordata > Aves > Apodiformes > Apodidae > Hemiprocne > Hemiprocne comata. The sequence continues at coordinate 8,437,730 of CM036597.1, read as the reverse complement.
TCGAGCCCAACCATTAACCCAACCCTACTGAATCTAGTGCTAAACCATGTCCCTCAGCTCCACATCTACACATCCGCTAAACACCTCCAGGGATGGTGATTCAACCACCTCCCTGGGCACCCTTTTCCTGTGCTTGAGAATCCTTTTGGTGAACAAGTTTCTTCTAATATCCAATCTAAACCTCCCTTGACACAACTTGAGGCCATTTCCTCTTGTTCTGTTGCTTGTTACTAGGAAATGCTAGGGAGTTATGAGGTAGTCCTCCATGCCGTGTGAGCAGTGGTGGGGGGAAGACCAAGCCCTTTGCTCTCCCTGTCTGCTCAGGACCCCCGGGCATTAGGGACGCGCCAGGAGGGTGGCATAGCTGTGCCCAGTCCACCTGCTCTGCAGAAGGCAGGTACCACTACTGCTCAAGGCAGCTGTCAGCCAGCGCCACCTCTTCCATCACACCCAGAACATGTCCATCATGAGCTAACCATCCAGTGCTCATCTTCCACCACCATCACCAGGCTACCATTTCCAACTGCTCAGGTGTGTGCTTGGGCATGTGTATCAATCCTCCACAGTTAGAGCTCCTCTGTCTCCCTCCCTCCCTCCTAAGGAAAGATATATTTACAGTGTTCCCTGTGACGATGTTTAGCGAGCCTCTTGGTTACCACAGTGTTATGCACTAAAGAAATGTCGACAAATTAATCAATTATACAGTTGTGTTTGCCTAAGAATACAAGTCACAGTCAGATGATTCAACACATTTCAACAGCTCCGTGGAGTTTGGTTAACACACTTCCTCTTCTACCATTTCAATATTATCCCCTTCTGTGCTGTTATTTTTCAGTATTTCAATGTCTCTTTACAGGCAGTTTGTCAGGTATGTAATCTCTGCTTCAGGCTAAGTCAAGCTGTTTTCTTGCTTGTTTGCCTGCTTGCTTTCTGTCTTTTTTGTTATTTCCTTATCTCTTTCTTGTAATAAGATGCACATTATACATTCAACTTTCCTATAACAAAACTGTTTTCAAAATTACTAATCCATCACTAATGGTCAGCAATCACCTATTTCTTCTAGTGGTTATCCTGCCCAATTGACAGAATTTTGCTCCAATCAGCACTGGAGTAGAGCTGACCTTAACTCCAGCTTTGCAACTTATTTTAGGAATATCAGGCAGTAAAAGGAACAGTGGGAACACTAACTCCAGCACTTCAGTCTCAGAAAACAACACTCTTAACAGCTACTTCACAACATCTCCTCAACCTGCCGAGATGCACCAGGAGCTCCAGAACACGTCTTCACATCCTACAACAAATTTAGGATACATATCAGAAGGACAAAAGATTAAACTGTGTTGTGACACAGAAAAGGGCAGGTGAAGATCACTCCCAGTACTGCATGTCCTTGTACCCACACAAAGTTCATTAAACAATACTAGCAACAGATCCCAGAAAATACACCATGAAATACAATACAGTTACTGGTAACACAACCTGAAGGAAAAATGTCTCTCCAGCCCAAAATCTGATGAACAGGTTAAACCAGAGAACACGCCAGAAAAATTTGCAGGCAATTGTGCTCGTCTAATGTTACAAGGAGTCTTTGCACTTCACAACAATTTCAATGTCTACTGCTTGAGAAGAAGGTAAATATGGGGGGGGGAAAGAAATTTTCCTGTTGCTGCAGGTTTGAATCTTTTTCTTGCCTTGGCTCCCAAGAAAGCAGCAGAAGCCTTGATGCATGGGGTTAATAGTGCAAAGAAAACCAGGTTCATTCTCCTTTCAATCTTACATTAAAAAGACAACTATACTGGAGACCAAAGGACTAACTCTGCAAACCTAATTTCCTATCTCCAGGAACTCTGTAATTTCATTGTATAATCTCTTTCATAAGATTATCAAGATCTATCTCAAAACTACACTAATTGAAAGACTATTACACAACCTCAGTCCTTCGGCAGGTAGAAGCTTTCTTCTAATTTCACATCCAAATTATCCATGACCAACTTAGACAATTTGATCTTGTGCAGATGCTATCTTTTGACTTAATTTTTCTGCCTTCTTGCTATTTAGCCCCAGTTGTGCGTAAAAAGACCTACTGTAACCTGTCCCTTCACTTGCTCAGCTGTTAGAGCTGAACAAATTAGACTCTTTAACCTCACTTCATACAACAGTGGTCTCTTTGTGTAACCACATCTCTAGTCCTCCTACTGTTGTAATTTAATATTTTCTTGACTGGGGTGTCCAGAGCTATGCAAAATCCCAACGGGCTACTCCATGAACAATGGAAAGCGCTTGTACTCATGCTCTGTATGATGATCTGTACAATGATAACATCACACTTCCCTGAATCTCTCATATTATTTTCCTTTGATATCCAAGGATGACATTGGTCTCCTTCTCCTGACCAGCCAGTGCATTCACATCTCTCCCTTCTGTCATGGACAGCTGACGAGCTCCTGGCTCACACTGGAAATTCTTGTTACTGGTCTCCACGCTTAAAACTTTGGATGACTTTGCACTCAGCGCTATTAAACGTCATTTTGTTTCTATCACTCTGATCAACAAAGTCATCTAAATTCCTTTCATATGATAATCTGACCCTCCTCCATATTTACAATACCTCCCAACTTGCCGTCATCCCGCGCAGGTCCTGGGCACACACCCAAATCCTACCCACAGGTCAGAGCAGCTCCATTCAACAGGCGCAAGCCTGGTCCCCAGGGACCAACAGCACTAATCTCTCTCCATCCTGATTACTTTCTCTGAATACCTCTCTCCATTCAGACAACTTAATTTGCATGCAACTGTTGTCCCTTTTCCTTAGCCAGCTCCTTTTCCACCATCCAATTCTTGTATTGAACCTCCATCTTCATCTTAAGCAATAATGTCCTCTCGGGCATCGTATCAAATGCTTGGCTTTAGATAAATTACATTCCTGCCTTACCCCACCTAAATAATCTGTTATACAAAAAAGATGTTAGATTAGTCTAGCACGATCCATCTTTGATAAAATCTTGTTGTAATTTACTCTGCTTCCTCATTATTTCCATGTCTAATTATTCTTTCCTACAAAATACGTCATGGGACACTGTGTACTACTGCATTCAAACCAACAGGCCTATGGTTCCTTGCATCACTTTTTTTTGTTTTTTTGACTGTATAGGTACTCTCTGTACAGGACACAAATGCTCCCCCTCTTCTGCAGCTGAGGAGCCATGAGAGAGCCTTGCTATGAGCCATGCAAGCTTTGTGCCACTGCTTTCAGTATTCCAGGACTGGGATTATTGGCACTTCTACATTTGTCTCACTAAGATATTTAAGTTTTGCTTGTTTTCTTTCTTTTTTTTTTTAAATTCTGCTATGAATAGCTTTCACTTTGCAGATTTGTTACACTCTGTTCCAGATTCTACAGAAGGTTCTGCTTTCATGAGAAAGTTGTGTCATTATTTAGAGACATCAGTTCTCCTTTCAGTTTAGACACTGCTAATTTCAGTTCTGTGCAAATTACTAAGTGCAGATTTTGGTTGAACCCAAATAAGTTCAATCAAACCAAAATAAGAATGCCCTTAGCGAGGTCACCTCAGGTTAATCAAATAACTTCAAAAATGGACTTAAAGTAAATTGGTGTAATCTCCCCATGTAGACAAGGCCAAAGCCAATAATGGAATTTGAAGTAGGTCAAAGTCTCTCATTAATTGTACACACCTTGATGGTTTGATTGAACCTGGTGCTTCTCAGGCCGAGCAGAGGCACAGCCAGCAAGCCCAGCTATGCATAGGGCACTTGTTGAGGCCTTGACACCACCTCAACCTCCCTTAAAACTGGGGTTCAAGTGGGAGTGGAGTAATAATAAAGAGGTTTTTGCAGGGCTATGCACAAGGGTACTGTTTGTTTGGCATACAGGCCACAGTGCAAGAAGCTGCTCTGTACTGCAGTGTCCTGCATGCACCAAAAGTAGCAAAGAAGAAAAAAGAGAAATAGGCTCAGCCTGGGCAACAGAACAGGACAGAGACAGCAGAGCTGTGGCTGTCCTGTTGGGCACAGAGTGGCTATAGCAGCAGGGCACTGTGGGGCACACTGAGCAGAGCCTTAGGAGAACAAAGATTCATTCAGGTGAAAGAGGGTGTTATCCAGGTTGTAATAAATACAGTTTTTGTACCTGCCTGACTTCCTTAATAGAGATTTGGAACTGAAGGGGTGTATCATTTTAATAATACCAGCAAAGATTGGTCCATGCTATTTTGTTTTTTATAGGTTTTACTATTTTAAAGCCATATTCTTCCACTAGAATCCATAATTCTTCCAGTACAACCCTGGATTTGGTTGTTCTGCTATAGGCACATAGCTTATTCCCCCAGTCTTGAAGGAATGAGCTTATGTTGGCATTAAAACCTTTTTATCATTGCATGTGAATCTTGGAAGGTTGCGTAATTTAGGGCAAAACAACACAACTTCTGTGCATAGACAAGCCCTAGCTCCAAACTGTAAAGACATCCTACCAATTTTTTGTTACTATTAATGAGCAGAAGTCAGATTCTACATCAGTATCTCTGAATGCAATGCTGATTCCAACGCCATAAGACTTTAATTATTAACTACTCATTTGCTAATTTTAATCTTTAATCCTGAGCTGGTTTTGAGTACTTGATGTGTAAACCAGCAAAAAAATTTAATACAGACATAATCTGAGTGGCTAAAGCAGGAACCATCACATACCTTACTGCCAAATTTCACTGAAGTTTGTAGTTTATCAAAAAACTTTCAACCCATTTTACTTTTTCCTTTAGATTAAGTAACTCTCATCCACAGCTCTGAATGAACAGAATAAATGAGCAGTAAGCAACCACTCCTAAAGTAATTTGCATTTTTCCTATTACATCTTCCAGACAGATGAATGCCTCTATTCCACACAAACTTCCACTTTTGGCTTAACTCCTGAGCCTCCTCTCCTCATTAGTGCTTGCTGCATTTGTCAGAACTTCGTCAGCCACCGAGACCCAAGCGCTCATCAGAGGACATCATTCACAGGGGCTCTGCTCCTCCACGATGCAGCACTGACACATTGCTTTACTCTAATTAGCACATTTAGGGAAAAATTACCTTTTTAAAAAAACCCAAAAAACACAGTTTTTAGAAAATAAGAAATCCAAATGTATTTTTTTTACTGAGTAACTATGGGGAGGCGTTGCAGCCTAGGAAGTGTATAAAAATCACACCAGTTCCCAAGCAAAACAGCACATGTTGCCATACGTTCAGTACAAAGGGAGCACACTGGATACTCCTGACATTATCTGCTGCTTAAAACAACATTCGTAGGACCTAAGAGGACAGTAAAGCCTCCGTGCCAAAACCATGAAGAGCTAGCTGTCTCTTTAAGGCAAGTTCCCATTTCCAGAGCTAGGGATTAGCGAGCAGCGATCCAGCAAAATAAGGACACCGTCATTCTGTCTAAAAATGAAGCAGCTCCTGACATTTTCCCCCTCTATACACCGGAACGTCTCGTCCCATTATTTAAATAAGCACCACCACTTTCACTGCACACCACAAAATAAACTCGGGCTAATAAATAACCCTGCCATCCCAGATGATACTGCATTCTCGCAGGCGGATAATACATGGGACATGTTAACAGCTTGGGTTTCAGGTACGTTATCTCCAGGGCTATTTCCTTGCTGAAGGAGACAACTTCCTTCAGGGATCAATGCTAGTTGGCACTTCGGTGTTAGTTCTGCTCCCAAAAAGGGACTGCTGGGCTGGACTTCTCCAAAATTCACTTAGGAGGGACCTGTTCTGCAGATGGCACAGGAGCCGCCTGCCTTTGGGGACTGTGGCATTTTACAAAGGACAAGTGCTCTCTAAAGTGCGTGTGACACCTCATTTATGAATCACGAAGGGCTCAGCTTTGAACTGTGCTTCCAGTGGAAGCTACCCAGAACGATCAGTTAGCAATTTCTGCCATTGAGGACCAAGGCTTGGAGTTATCATTCACAAATCCACAGCTGAAACGTAATGAGAGACTTTCAAAGCCTCAGTAATTCCCTGCTTATAATGTAAACAATCTGTAAAACCAACTGACACAATAACCCTGCTGGGAGGAGTAACTTTTCAACCTGGATTTTAGACACTATATTTAGGTGCAAGACTCAATTCAGAGGCTTTTCCTCACCGCGTTTTCAGACAAATGCATTCCCAGAACGACAGAAATTCAAGACAGCGATCAGGCTCATTTTAGCCTCCGGCAAATGGGTCGTTCCGCGCCCCCGCGCTACCCGCCCCCCCCCCAAGCCCAAACACCGCAGCTCTCAGCTGTGTTCAGTCCGGTGGCTACTTCCGAGCCGATCCGTCCCCCGGGATCCGTGGCCACCTACGGGGCCGGGAGGCTGGTACCGGGTTGTCGGGATGCGGCCACCGCCCTCAGCATCCTCGCCCGGGAGCTTCGGCTGCAGCACCGGGAGCCCCCCCCCCCGCCACAACGGGAAACCCACCGAGCAGCCCGCGCTGCGTTCCCGTGCCCGTCCTGCCGACACACGGGTTTTTTGGGGTGAGGGGAAATCTGACGACTGCAGTTGCGACTGTAAATCTTCCTTTCCAAAACTTAATTGGGAGCGTCCTGGAGATGTTAAAGGAGGGCAGGGCGAAGCGGCGCGGACTATTCCTGGGGCACTCCCGCAGCTCGCCCCACCACTCCCCTCGGTGATGTGAGGAAGGGGAACCCCCCACCCCCCGGCCCCGCCGCGGGGGTGTACGTACCGTCCAGGGAGATGCGTGTCCTGCAGCCGCTCTCAGTGCCATGCCCGGCCTCGGCGAGGTGCCCTCCCGGCGCCAGGGGTTAACGCCCACCTCGGGGTCCCGCTGCCCGGCAGAGACATGGCATGAGCGCGGGCAGGGCTGGGGCGGGGAGGTGGGTGGGTGGGCGCAAGGTGGGTGCGGGCTGCCGGCGAGCTGCGGCGGGACTTGTGAAACTCGCCTCTTGCGGCGGCCGGTTGTGTAACGCGGCGGCGGGCTGAGCCCGGCCCCCCGGCACTGCACAGGCGCGCTCCTCCCCGCTCCCCGCCGACACCGGTAGCCGCGGGCCGGCGGCAGCACGCGCGCATCGGCCCCCCCCTTCTCCCCGGCGGAGCGCGGGCAGGGAGCGAGTGGGCCGCGGGCAGACGGAACGCGCGCAGAACTGGCGCAGAAGGCGCGCAGAAGGCGGAGGCCGGGCAGGGCCAGCCCGGGGCAGGGCGCTCGGGGGAGCGGCGGTGCCATCAGCCGGGAGGAGCCGGCGGAAAGTGGGTCAGCGCCGGGCCCCTGCACCGGGACCGGCGGGACCGGTAGCGAGGCACGGAGCCCGGCCGGGACCCGCTGTGCCCTCCCTCCCTGCCTCCCCGCCCGGGCTTTGCCGGGCGCTCTGCAGAGGGGAGCGAGGCGGGGCCCGGGCTGGCAGGGGGACGCGGGGCAGCAGCACGGCCGGGGAGCGCGGGGCAGCAGCACGACCCGGGCTGCTCCCACAGGGTTCTCCTAACTTTCCTCCTTTCCCTACGTTCGGCACCAGCTCCATGCCCGCACACGAGCTGTGCTTTGACGGCGTTAGTCATCCCGTACCGTGAGTCACTGATTTAGCGTTCGCTGCTTCCTTCCTCATTTATTTTTTTTTTCTTCCCTTTCTCCACCGTAAATATTTCCCCTCGCTCCTTCCCCCCTTCCCGCAACAACATCCGTGCCCAGCTCCGGGGATGCAGCGAGTTCCCCGATCCGGCCACGGGAGCTCTGGGGAGCCGGAGCCGCTTCCAACTTGTTCCATGAGCTAGTGCTGATTGCCAGGGCTCTGCTATGTCCTTTTCCTGTCTCTGGATGCACTAAATACCAACAGCTGTAGCAGCAAGACTGGTCTGCAGCCTCCTCCTATCTCCTCTCAAGGTGCTCCCGGGAGGGGAGGAGCACTCACTGGGTCGCTCTAGTGGGAAATGCACATTTTATGCCACAGTTGGGGTGACATGGGGAAACGCAGGCCTAGAAGCATCACTTGGGTCCCTCATCCACGCCCTCTGCAAGCAGCTGCATCATGGAATCCCCTTCCAAAACTGAGTGCACTCTCTCTTACTAGCAAGTTGGACTTTTTTGGTGGGTATGTTTTGGTTCTCTCCTCTTCGAGCTCCATTTGAAAGGCTGCTCCTCAACATGTGCAATGCTGGGAGATCTACTCTTTCTAGGAGCACATTCCTGCCCAGTAGCCCTTTCCCACAGCTGGCATACAGGACGCTGGCTTTTTTTTTGCTCAGTCAACATTCCAGTTCCTCTCCCAGCTCTCACTCTGCCAGAGGAAGGGGGCAGACAGGCAGCCTGCTTGTGTGACCTAGTCCCCTGCATATGTCTGTGCCCCAAAGCACAGCACATGGGACAAAAGCAGAACCAAAGAGGGGACAGTGGACAAAAGGCTTTGCTATGAGGTTTTTAATATAAACCTGATGCCACTGAGGACAGGGAAGTGACTTTTTACAGCAATAACCCCAGGGAATATCAGCTATTATTGAAGAAGACAAGAGAAAGGGCACTTCTGCACACACTTAATATTTCTTATTTTCTTTCTTATTGGAGGGAAAGCAAATAATGTGGTTGTGCTGCCTGCCACAAGTGGCAAATCTCACTTTCCCACCAATAGCGGGTTTTTGAGGCACGTAGCCTCATCATGTGAAACACAGCAACCCTTCCCTTGTTCATGTGGGAAAAATCCTTCTTGCCCTCCTTCAAGCAAAGTACAAATAGGTATCGAATGTGGCATTTCTCTCCTTTTTTACTTCAGGTGTGTCTCTGCAGCCTGTAATTCAAGTGACGGTCACTGAGAGGATATCATTGCCCATGTATGTGGGCATGCAGATATGCATTTGGGGAATTAGATCAGGAATAAAAATAATACTGTACTCTGCAGCTGAGGCACCTCAGATTAAGCACCTGCAGACGGATGCTGTGGGCAGTGCAGGCAGGATGTGGCCCCGGAGGGGCTGAGCTGAGGAAGGGGTAGGATTCCCCTGGAGCCACCCAGCGCCACAGCTCTTGTCCTGGGCTGTGCTGGCACTGCCCGGCCACTTGGACACTTCCACAACCACCACCCTTCCTGTGAGCCCAGCAGGCACAGCAAACAGCATCAACACTCTCTTCTAATAAAGCAAAACACTCAGAAACACCACTTTACATGTTAATTGCAATAACATTATTTTTCTGACCAGAAATAATTTAAGTGTTTCAACCAACTCCCCTGCAGCCCCTGGCAGGTAGAGAAGCAGGGGGTCACCCTTACTATAGCAATGCTGAAAGAGTTTTCACATTGATGGCTTTAATTATCTTGTTCAGAAGAACACACTCTCCACTACACTAAGATCCTTCCAAAAAGTTAAAAAATAACAGGGAAACAGACATTTCTAACATGACAAAATTCACACATTGCTCAGCAAGCTGTGGAGTTGGGCAGCTTTGGCTGTACCCTGCGACAGTTGGCATAGCCTCAGATTTGTTTATATTATTAGTTTTTAACAATACTGTGTTGCAAAGACATGCCAGCATCAATAAAACCAAGATAAGCCAGGTTTGGGTCCGAAAATGAGAACAGCAAAGCATATATATATAAAAAACAGCCTATCCCTGCTGCACTCACCAGTGCACTGAAGAATCCCACAGCCTGGCGGGAACTATGAAGGAGTAACATAATTAAACGAAGAAATAGTGGGAGAGCTTGGGCTGTATTTTGTAAGATCACACTCCCATACACAATCTTTCATTTGGAGCAAAGGGTTGTCTAAACTAGCTTTTAAATTACATACTGCAAAAATTCATAGCCAGGAAATGTTTGCATTGCACAGCGCTAAGAACCAGCTCTGGTACAGGATCAGGCACCTCAGCCTTGTCTCACTGTGGAGCATGTCCAGAAATTCGATATGATGTTCTTGCTTTTCACTCAGCAGCAACCATGAGGCTTGGGATAATGCAAACCAAAAGGAAAGAGAATAGTAGAGACAACAAAGTGCAAAAAATAACCTTGCCTTGATCCGGAGAGGCTGGTTCCATGTAGGTTTCGCTGTGACTCTGGGACGTGGCAGCGACCAGAGGGTTGAAGCAGTGGAGCCCACCCAGCCATGGGACTTGCTGTGGATGAGGCCGGCGGGAGTCCAAGGCAGGGACACGGAGCTAATTGTGTCAGTGCTATTGCACAACACTGTTGCCTTGACACTGTGTCATGCAAAGATTTTAAACTGCCTCTTTATTAGTCATCCTCTATTCATTTTAATTGTGCCTGATAAACAGGGCCATTTCACCTTTGTGTTCCAGTGTTCGCACTTATCTTGCATATTTATATCACCCAAGAGACTTTCAAGTCTTTTACTGTAGGGTTGGTAGATGCAGAGGAATGAGTAGGCTTTGCTGTCACAGCCTCCTGGCATTCTCAAGCGTTTGCTTGTGACATTTTCAGACTTCTGCTCTCTCAGTGTGGAGATCTCCACAGGTCCTTGATCCTGGTGCTGAAAATGTCCAGGCAGAGGCTTACTGCACGGGAACCAGTAAGGAGGGAGAGGCTGACTGAAACACGCACTTAATTTTTGTTCAGGATGGAGTGCTGTAGGTGTGTGCTTAACACCACAGGACTCACTTTGATCTTCTCTGAGGACTGAATTTTCTGTGGATTAAATTCTTGCCTCTGAATTACAGTATTGGTTACTTAATGAAATGAAAGTTGGGAGACGAATAAATAATTACTGGATTCAATGTAAAGAATATAGTAGAAGATTCTGGAATATTTTAGTCACATTTACTTGTAACATAAAAATACACTGCTCAAGAGTGTGCTTCTGTGAAGCTACCCCTGCAATTCCTTATCTATCCTTATGGTAGTGAATTCTAAAGTTTCACTGAAAACTCCTGGATATAGCAGTGTGTTTTCTTTTCTGTGGTATGATGATCTTCCCCTCATCCCATACGCCCCCTGCTTGCTGTGGGGAGAAGGAAGTGCATTTTGGCCAGGCACGACCCTGCCCCCTGTAAGAGAACGGGAGTCAGGCTTCGCTGCATTTCTCCAGCACCCCCCAGCACTGCTGCTGCACTGCAGGGCTGTTTGCAAAGAGCTCACATTTCTGCTTCAGGCAACACCCAACAGTTACTACAGTCCTTCTCCTTCTGGAGATACATCTGTTCTCTGGGCTTATATAGTTTCACCTTCATTTTCCCCCTTTAAAAAGTCTCAAAAATAAAAGCCAGGTTAGCACCGCAATCATGTGAGAAGATGGGTAAAATCCCATTCTCATTTAAGTTCAGAAAAAGGAACGGAAACTCCATTAAAGGCAGAGAAAAAAACCACATTTACTCCAGTGTGAACAGGATTTCCCCCTTAGCATAAAATCTTGCATCCTTGTGGGCTGGAAGGAACTACTTGCTGTCCTGCCCAGCATCTTCAAGTGCCACTTTGAATCTTTATGCAACTACTTAAAAGGATTAGGAATATAAATGAGTTAATCACCATTTAGGATAAAATTCCATCTAAGCTTTTGATAACCAAATGGAATATTTTTATTTCCATCATCCAGCACCTAATTTTGTAGAAAATGCTTTAAGATGGTTCTTGTAGAGGCAAGATTGGTATTGAAATCTTGTGCTGGAGTAATAACATGGCCAGATAAATGTATTTATTTGAAAAGCTGAGAGGTGCCCAAGTCAGAGATCTGACCAGGAAAAGGAGTAAAAGAATACTTTTAACGTGGTTGATCATGCTTTCAAAAACAATTATTATTTTTATAAAGGAAAAAGTGTTCTCTCTTAACTGCAGTAAAATATTCTGGTAAGTAATTCCTATAATCTGTTATTCAACCTAACTCAAAGAAGTGGGGAAAAATCCCTTACAGAAACAAAAACATGGCTATCTTTTCCTGCCTCTATCCTTCCATGAGAGCATACACTGATTCTAAAGCTCTTCGACCACATTTTAGCTTGATTCCACAGGATAATGTACCTATGAATTAATTTTCTTTGATGCTAGGTTCATATCTTCTGGAGCCTGTGCTGAAGACAAATTCAGGCTGCTGCATTTAAATATGGGTTAAGTGAGCATAGGTAATAATCACCTCTGATTAGTATAATCAGCTCCTGAGGGACCTCATGAATAGAGACACAGAATAGAAACTTAATAATGTTAAAGGACCAAATCTCCCTCAAGTCAGAGGCCACATGGGCAGAGGGAGCACCAGGCAATAGCAGCAGCTCTAGTATCACCCATGGATGAAGCACAGAGGAAGAATGGGCAATTTATATTAGGTGGTAACGCTTTAAAGCTTCTCTCTGGTACTTGCCCATTCTTAGTTACTTGATCCCATACACAGCAGCTGGAAATTCTGCAGGTCAACTATTCCTTGCACTGAAAAGGTTTCATTTTTCCTCTCTGGCTTTTACCCAGAGCAAATGCAATGTTAACATCATCCATCTGATGGAGTTTTCAACATCATGGATCAGCGCAGCAATGTCTGACTCCAAGACACGAAGCATCATACGTGCCAAATATGGCAGAGAGAAAGCTGTCCTTGTCACCTGGTCTTCCTCCTACAATCCAGGGTCTGACCAGACCCCTGAGCTGCACATGTGGGTGACAAAGGACACTTGTGCTGGGAGCAGGGGCAGCTGGAGCTGCCTCCATCCATACCTTCCCCTGTCTCCCAGCAACTGATCTTCACCTCCTTTGCTCTGCCTGGACTGGTCTGCAGCCAGAGGGCTCCCAACTACATCCTAATCTCCTCTGCAACCTGGATAACTCGGATGGAGAGTGGCACTATGATTCTATGATTAGGATGGCTGTGACCTGCAGGCACAAAGTGCTGCAGTTCCTGCTGCCCCTTTTGCCCCCGGCCCAGCCCTGCTGATGGAGACATCTCCTCTCCCTCTGCAAAACCACACGAAACCAGGTGCCAAGAGAGGCTATTGCTTGATTTGACTTTGTAAGGAAAGTAACTTTTTCCTCTCCGAGGCAAATGACCACCAGTGCAGTTCTTTCCCAGCTCTACATGCAGCTTGTACAAGACAGTATTAACATCAAGAGTACTGCAGACCAAGGAAGGACCCAGGAGAAAACAGAGAGGGCATTTAAGACCACAGAGTTGACAGTCCTTCTACCACACCCTGATGGGCAAAACCTGAAAAACCATACATATGTAATCTGTGTGAGTATCTGATACCTTGCCAACTCACTCACCACAAACAGTTGTATGTACTTAACCACCAAGGAAGGACCAAGCGTAGTTTGACCGTCAGCCAGATTATGAAAGTCAAGCAGTGGCTTCCTAAGCACGAGCCGTGCCGGTGGTTCTTTAGAAAAACTGAGCAGCCTGATTGTCTTCATGGACCACTGACAACACAATCCAGAAGCCAAAAAGCAGAGCACAGCTCTCCACACACCTCCTTTAATGTTCTTTTAGGATACACAGGAAAGGAAACAACGTCCTTGATCCCAAGTGCACCAAAGTCACCAAAGTTCCTAGGTAACTTCCATGGTTTTCTTTATGCCTTCTAGCAGAAAAAAGAAAAAGCAGAAACCTACTGAATTAATTAATGAACACATAAAACAAGTGGCCTGATACTCAGTGTTTTTACCCTGGGAGCAGGATGGACGAAAAGCATCACATGTTGCTGCTGCTGTGCTGCTGTGCTCATACCTAAACAAAAGCAAGTTAAAACACAACTCTGAGAGACTTTATCACTGTGTTTTACTACTAAATGATACAAAAATGTGTAAAAAAATATACAGAACTGCGTGGGATGTTACTGCACTCTCTACTCCCAGAAAGGCACGTGGCTTTTCTGGGCACAGAGAAGGAGCTGAACACCATCAATGGACTGACTAGGATGCTAGAAATGAGTATTGTGTGACAGATTCTGTCTACAAGCAGTGCTGCAAAAAGTCAGTCCTAATAAGCAGAAACAAACCCCTGGCCAACCCAGTGAAACCAGTTTCTATTATGCAGCTATAAGTGATTGATCACATTTTTGTGTTTCTATGGAAAAAGAATATGCAGGATAGTTGGAACTTCCGCATCTAAACAGGAATATCAAGATCAGTTTTAGTTAGGGCTTGTGAATGAGGGGCTGGGACTGGAGATTTCATAGGAGATTTCATCTCCCTTCTTGATCCCAATATGGTAGTGACCATGTGGGCAGAGAGGTATTACCACCCTTCTCTTCCTGATCCCAAGACCCCAACTTTCTTTGCAACAAATCCTGCTGGTCCTCTTCACATCAAGAAGTCCCCTGTGCCTTCTTACTCTAGGGGAGCATCCATCTTCTATGGTGAGCACATTTGTGAGCAGCCAGATGAGCCCAAGGAGGGTTTTGGTTTGTTTTTTTGGGGGGAAGGTTGGTTTGGTTTTGGGTCGGTTTTGTTTTTGTTTGGGATTTTTTATTATTTATTTATTTGTGTGTGGGTTTGTTTTGTTTTGTTTCAGAAAAATGGTTCCTAGTTTTTTTGCACTAACCAACTTCTGTCAATTTGCAGTGTTTCTCACAGGTGTCATCCACGTTTGTACCCAATTTTGCGTTCAGCAGAGTATATAAACAACATGGTTCTGCAGAGAAGAGCCCAGGGCTTGTCAGAGCACTGCAAAACACTGCTTAGGCAAATGCTGGCTTATGACAAATTTGTTTTGATGAATGCGAAAGACTGTCCTGCTTTGGAGCACTATTATAATGGCATCTCCCAGTTCCCCCTGGTTTTCATCCTCCCCTTGTCCATTTAATACACCTGCCTGCCCTAAACACTAGCAGTGATGCCAGTTTGCACAAAAACAAATCATTTCAACTGAGGAGAAGCATGAGAGAGAGTCCAAAAATAAAAACAAAATGCATTGTTTCCTGTACAGCTTCAGTCCTTTCACTTGCAGAACTTTGGTTGACCTGCATTAGACAGCACTTGCACAAAGTGCTACAAAACCAGCACTCACTGCAGGTTTGTTGCCCTGTCATCATGTCCTTCACAGTTAATTCAGGCACCGTGCAGTGGTTCACGGCACAGATAGTGTCGCTAGCCTAGCAACTGCTGGGTGACTCATAATGCAACTATGAGGAGGAAACATGTCACAAACTGAAGGAAAAGCTTGCTTTTCAGTGGAGTGTTTCATCTGCAGAAGAGTGCTCAAGTTAAGGATGCCGATGAGAGAATTAACTTGTGCCCTGGCCACTTAATGTAGCTTTTTATACAGTTATTTACTGGTTCTGTTGCTATGGGAAATATGAATACTTGCCATGACAACTGCAGCAGAGCCAGGCACACAATCCACTTCACACAGAGCATCTTCTTAAGGAACCGCTCCCATTCATACATCCTACAAAATTCTGTGTCCTTGAGAGCAATTCTGTATGGGGTTGTTAGGCACTGTGATTAATTCTTCTGCATTTCAGTGGGCTATTGCCTGGTGTCTAATATTATTTATGACTCTGTTCTCACATAGCCCTTTCAGTATTACATCTGAAAGTACTTTACAAAGGTAATCCTTAAAAACAACCACCTCCGCTTGTTTTATGGATGAACAAGTCAGCCAAAAAAGTTCACATAGGGTTCCACAGTGCAGCAGTATCAGGACTGGCACTTGCCCCCGTGTCACTTGGGCCAGTAAGTCAGGGTAACAGGAGCTTAGCCCTCATGGCAACAGGGTGGGGTGACCCAGTGAACTCTGCAGCCAAAATCTGCACCATGGGGGCAGAGCAGCTGCTGGGGAAAACTTCAGTGAGCTCAGTCCTTCTCCACCTCCCATGAAACAGGAGCAGCACACACCAGGCCTCTCACTGGAACCCTGGGTTGTGGTGTACCCAGGTGCCTGCAGGCTCAGGGATGCTGTAGGCAGGATTGGGGAGGGGAGACACCGCTGGGGCCAGCCTGCAGGCTGAAGGAAAGGATTAGACACCCTGTAACATTTGGTTCCAGGAAATGCTTCTGGAAACGTCCTTCCCTACTGACATGGAGGGGTTAGGCATGCTGCTGCTGATCCGAGTTGTGCACACTGAAATAAAGCACATGCTGGCCTTGCTTGGGTCACCCTGGTCAACCTACAGGCCCATTGCCAGCAAACCTGCAATGTTAGGTGGCTGGGATGCACCTACTTAACAATGCAAAGCTTATTGAAGCTCTGTCTTGCCTTGGCCATTAGTGGAGAATGGAGATTTCTAAGTAATTTGCCTTGAAATAATTTCTGGAGGTAAAAAAAGACCAAACCCAACAAATTGTGATCAAGAGTTATTAGTAACCTGGAACATAAAGAATGTTCTCAGACTAAATATGTGGCTGAGAAAACCATTACCAACCCAGATGATAATCATTCTGACTATTTACCTCTTAACCTCGCCAGACATGTTTAAAAGTGCATAATAAGTGACATGTCTCCTTTATCACAAGGTTTAGCCTAGAGGAAAATGCTCTCTTTTAGTCACCGACATTAACCATGTTGCTTTTGGCACTGGATCTGTTTCCCTACTTTAAAAAACAGCATTGACAACTTTTTTTCCACTGTTTAATTTGTGCAGTCACAGTAATTAAATATGAATCTTCAAACATTGCTTGACATATTGCAGATTTATCATCAGTGAAACAGTCTTCTGCACATTTCCATAATTGCTGCTGTTCAGAACAAAATGGGTATGCACTGAAAAACTGGCAATTTTCTCCTTTTGGTTAAGTTCTCATTTGTTTGCCCTCTTGGCAGTGCTGTACAGGCATTTCATTTCATAATTAAATTATTTTCCATTCACATATGGGGGCAATAGTTTACATTCAAATCTTTTTTCCCTTTTACATTGTTTCTGAAGCTGTGGAATCCAATACATACTGAAGGAAGCCAGCATACCCTTTCACAGCATCTTATGAAATGCTGTTCCTCTGTTTTCCCAGTTGAGTAACAGATAAATATAAATCACATAGATATTTCCTTTGAATATAGGGGCCTTGATGGCCTAAAAAGAGTTTTGCCTGATTGGTGGCTTTAACCCTTCATGCTTCTGTGAGTGGGAAATTTTGCAAAGAATTAATGGTGGCTTCAAGCCTTAGTTTAAATTGAGGCGTTGGGTTTTTTCCATCTCCATTCTGAGCGCTTTGACATCATGACTGCCCACCAGCTCTGAGTGTTTTCTTACAAAGGGTGAAGACTTATATTCCCTGGACAGATGAGTTTCACAGTAAAGAGGAAAGATGAAGGGAGAAGCAATTTTTGGGACCCATAAGCCCTGACTGGAGCAGTCTGTGTGATCTCCACATCTCAGAATGTCGTGGGGCAAAGTACTCTCATCCTGACTCCCCAGACAGGCAGCTGACTAAATTTTACCTTTCCATAAATCATGCTGTTACACAAGCTGTTGTAATAGTCTCAACGGTTCACACACTTGTATCTGCTCAGAAACCCTTCTAGCTGTCTTCCCTTCAGTAAATAAATATGTAGTTTCTTGTGAGCAAGGTCTTATCAGATTGAACAAGCCTCTTGGGAACATTTGAAGTATGAGAACTAGTACAAAAAACTGCAGACAGATTAAAATATTTAAAATTATAAGAAGGCCCAATGAATTTTTTCACTGAAAATCAGCATTTTATTCTATGGGCCAGGTTACTGCTCCCTATTAAAGATGAGAAAGGAACAGGCTGTTCCTGTTGCACATCTTTTATAAATCCTCAGCAAGCACAGCTGTCCTTGTCTCACCACACCATTATTTCTGGGTGCTAGCAGGTGAGCCCCAGCATAGGTGCTGCAGTCACTCCTCAAGTGATGTCAAGAGCCCAGGTGCCCCTAGGGAGAGTGGTGGGACCAAAGGAGGTGTCCTCCTCCTCCTCCTTCATGAGGGCACTGGAGATGGTCCAGCTCACAGCCAGCACTCAGCTGTGCCTTTCTATTTCAGCTCTCAGCTGCTAGAGCTGGCAGGAGCAGTTGATCGGCTTACCTACTGTCTTGCCAGGGTCAGGGCTTGAATGAGGGCAAGCTGGCTGTGACCCAACCCAGATAAATGAGGTTGTGCTGACAGGCTGGGGAAGAGAGTGAGCTGGGGGACCTTCTGTTCTCTGCCAGGATAGTTTGCTTTTTAGCATTCAGCTTTTCAGACCTAGGAACCTTAAGGAACCAGCTTCTGCCCTGTCAATTATAAGAATTAAGGATGGCTTGTTTGCTGTTTTGGGCGGGCTTCTTTTCTGGATCAGAAGGTGGAGCCCACTGTTTGGAACACAAGTCTTTCCTACACCAAGTAATCTTGGGAGCAGACTTCAAAAGTCCAGGCACCCTCATAACTATGTGGGCACCAAGAGTGGTGCAAGTTCTCCTCTGCCCTTTGCAGGTTGAAGCTGCAGTTTGAATGCAGGGCTTCCCCTGTTACAAAGGCTGCAGGATTGAGACATTCTACAATCCATGAAAATTAGGCAAAAACATTTGAACCCTGTGTACCGGAAATGTGGGTATCCACAAGATAGACTCTTCATCTGGAGGCTGGCTGGGCAGAGCTGAGGCTTCCAAGGCAGGGCTTTTGTCAATCTTGGAAGAACAGTTTTCTCCTTTAGGTAGCCTCTCTGCTGCTTGCAACTGCAAAGTGACTTAATGGCGCTGTACCGTGACCTTTCCTCGTTCAGACAACTGTAAGCAAAGGAACATTTTGATTGATCTAACAGACAAGAGCCCAGATGCAATGCTAGAAACAAATACTGAATTTTTGACAGAGCAAAGCTGCTTGGGTGGGCCTCAGTGCCTGCTCATGACAGCTAATTTGAGCATGGCCCTTAAGACCGAAAGAATTGCCTTGGAGAGCTTTTTGGAATAATATGCACTGTTGACGTGTAAAGGTGAGACATTAAACTTTGCAGAAGTCTGACACTTGTAAAAATAAAGCTGAACAACCAGGTGGTATTTTATTACAAAACTAGCATTGCTTACACTTCCCAGAGAGGGAGTGAAGGTGTTCCTTCCTTCACCAAGTCTGGTGGGGAGAGAACTGACTCACATTTTCTAAAAATCCTCTCACAATGCTAATAGAAAGGACCTTCATTCCTGTGTCCTCATAAAACACGTAACGGGTGAAATTTTAAAGGGAACTAAGACTTTGTGAATATAAATTCTCTTCTCTGATGAGCACAAGGGCAATAACTGTGCTAAGAAGCAGCACACTCTTTCAGGCTACCCTGCATGTTGGAGCACTAGATATAATTTTTTGGGACTGCAGGGAGAGAGTTTTATTTTTAGAATAGCTTGGAAGGTATAGCCAAGATTGCCAGCCAGGCGTATGACTGCATTTTGTGTGCAGTTTACAAATGGGAGAAATTAGAGTCATATCCTTCGACTGAACAAAAAGACAACTGAAATCTTCAGGGCAGAATTCTCTTCTCAGATCTGCCCACACTGCATGCGGTGATGGCAAAGAAAGGCATCTTCTGTGCCACTTGCAGAGAGAATGCAGCTTGGAAACAGATGCCCAAAGCATATATCTTAAAAGAATATATTTAACATAGGAGTGTCTTAGAGCAATCATGATAAATACAGTTTTCTTGCCAATATTATTTTAGTTAATAAGGAGAAAAATTTTATCCTACTTACTATTATAGATAATCTGGTTAAAGCAGGGAGGAAGCAGTAGCTTTGGGTATGCATTGATGAGAAGTAGTGCCACGACATTTAGTATACTCAGGCTCTTACATCTTGTCATTTCAGATTTAACGGTTGGTAAGTGGAGCAGAGCTTTCAGTTTTCAGACTTCTTGGGGAAAAGGAACCCAGAAACCCCAGGATTTGGAAACTTGTTTAGTCAGGGTATCAGGTGGAAATCTGTCAGTTTGCAGCGAAAGGTGATACATACAACTTCATAGGGCTGATTGATTGGTTTGAGGGAACTACACAAGTGTATGAAACATTGCATGAGATAGAGAGAGCTCTGGAGATTTTAGAAGACCAGTCCTAGGGGGAGAGGGGAGAGACCCCTGAGGCTCATGCCAGCAGATACACTGGGCACAGTGCATTGTTGTCCGTGCTGCTGGGATGTTGGCCATCAATACCTTACATCATTACCCGTGTACCACACTACTATTACCTGTTCTTACCACCATGCCAAAAGGAGTTTTGCCTCTTATCCTTAAAGAAGAGACTTATAGATGTTCCTAGAGAACCACGAGTTTGCCAAGGATGTAGTTCATTGCTAATGTAGGAATGTATTTTGGGCACTGTCAAAATTAATCGATATCCTTCAATTTGGGCCACAATCAGCCTAGACTGAGAAGTCTAATGTAGGCAGCCTTGAGCAGCCTGTCATTATCCTTCTCTAAAAGGAAGAGTTGAGACCTAAATGCATCAGATGCACAGTGACCAAGTACAGAGGATACTACAGTAGAGTAAATATATATTCAGAACAGAGCATGCATTTTCCACTTTTTTGATCCATTCCATTTCAATATAAAACTAATAGACTCAATCCTGAAATTGGTAGGTAGAAAATATCTCCACAATATAACACTGAACACAGAGCTTTCATTGCAAAAGTATTCAGAATTCAACACACCATTTAAATGGATACTATAATAGCTATTTAGCCATTCTTGTATGGAAAAGCCTTTATTAACACTGATAGAGCATTGTGAAGATGTGAGTTACTATTTCTACATCATCATTGTCCACAATAAAATTCCTCTTTTCGAGTTCACTGGAAATAAAAACTTCTGTCTCTAGTCTAGAATTATTAGAAATTACATTGTCTCTTCTGCCATAGATACAGGACAGATGATTTAGGGTGAATTGTAAAATCTAGCAGGCCTATGACACTTATCAAGGACATTATGATGGTTCTGTGATTAAATTGCTGTTATTGCTGTCATATGCCACTTACAGATGGATAAAAAACAGGTTAAATTTAGTTAAAAAGAAAATGCATTTAGGCTTCCATTACTAGCACAGTTACCAAAATGAACTAAATGACTGCTTTTTGTTCAAACAGGTCAGACTTTGCAGTCAATTCGTAGTTATGGTAATTTATTTTATTAGTTGCTTTTCAGGTAGAAATTCAGTAACTTAGATGCTCTTCAATCTGAAGTCCAACCCAGTATCCTTGATTCATACCTGCAGCCCTTTGATGCAAGTGCAGCCTTAAGTCTCTGCTTCACACGATCATAAAGATAAAAACACAACAGCAGTGCTACTGCCCTGTGTGTTTCAAGCTCTTTCCATTTTATATAACCCAGCAGCACAAGTAGGCTTTTCTTCTGTTGATAACAACTCCAGATGTGGCACAGCCATACCTATGACTAACACACTTGACAATAACATTCACAAAATGTATCAGTCAAGAGGGCAATCAAGCACACAGCACTAGCCTGCATCACCTCTGGGTTTCAGCATCTATGGAACACAGTTATCCACTTGCAATAAAGGCTCAAAAATAAAGGAAGATGCAGCCTCTACTACCACAGCTGTCATAGCAAACAACAGAAAGCTACATTTGCATTCTGGGCTCGAAAGAGCAGAGTCTCTGAATAAGAAAAGTTGAGCTGCTGGAATAGTTTGGATTTTGATTTGTTCCTGTTTGGATTAGCCTCATAGCCACTATAAGCATGCCTTACTTTGCTCTTCACTTCCCTTACATGCTTCGCTATGTTCCACACCCATTTGGTAATGCTTCTGGGTGGGGAAAATCCTGAGCTCCCTGCTCAGGCACCAACTCCTGTCTCGTGCCAGGGTGGCACTTCCCTTGCTCCCATCCTCTCAGCTGATTCCCAAATCAAGCAAGCTGTTGCTGGCACCTAAAGATGTCACAGGCTGTGGCACAGCATCTGCTGTATGCAGAGAGGCAGGGAAGCAACTAGTTTGCTTCCTCTCAGAAAGACGCCCAAGTTTGCAGTGTTTAAGGCATGGTGAGCAGGCACTCAGCTCCCTCCGGCTGTGGCCAGAGGAGGGTTTTCATCTGGTTACCCAGTGTGGGTATAGTGGGGTTTGCACCATTTCCTCACCTGTGCCAAAGGGCAGCCAAAGAGTTTGTCTTTGGACAGATCCATACTGGCCCAAAAGACATCACAGAGACACGTGAGGGTGGGGGACTCTGGAGAAACCACCATGTGAGCCACGAGGCCTGCACAAGTGACTGCCAGCTTTACATATGGCTCCATTTAACCTTTACCCACTGCTAAACTAAAGGGTTAAACTAAAGCAGTTTGGTCTCTCACCCATGACCTCATCCCAGCTGAGAAGGGGAATCGGAGAGAAGCCTCATCAGGTGAAATATAAACAGATTTAATGAATAACAGAGCTAATACAAACACCAACATAAAGTATAGAAGCTTATACTCAGCCTAGTCCTCAGGAGCAGCAGAGGCGGGAGCAGCAGAGGCGGGAGCAGCAGAGGCGGGAGCAGCAGCAGGCAACCATGAGGGAGGAGCACCAGGAGAAGGAACTCCCCTGTCAGCCCACCTTCCCTTTTATAAAGAGCTGAGGTGGGTGGTGTGGGACACACCTGAGAGTCAGTTTGGGGCAGCTGCCCTAACTGAAGCACCCAGCTGACTGGGGCCACTAATGGCCTGTCCTCCATGGCTAGCCTGTGCTCCCATCCCAGGGAAACCAGGAGAACACATGACAGTATATAACTTGCTGACAGGCAGAACTTCCCTTCCAGGAACACTGGGTCTCTAGGATGAACTCCTCCTCCATGAGGATCCTGCAGACTTTTACTTCCCCAGGTGGGAAAGCAGATGTCAGGAAGGCAATGATGATGCATATGATTAATGCAATCTATGGATAGCTTACCATACAGTGAAGGACAGAGGTACCCATCAGAAGTTCATTGAGAATGCTGTAATAGTGAGGAGCACAAGTCAGAGGAGTCTTCTCCTTGTGGTATCACTGCAAAGAGCTTCCTGTCTATCAGATGGTTCTGTTAACATGACTTTTGCATTGGGAATAGCTGCTGGCAGGATGACAGCCTTCATCTTGGCACATTCAGTTGGCCAGAGTTTAATTAAAACTAATGCTGGGTTGATCCGTAGCTGCAATCATGAAGGATGTGAAAGTTATAAGAAGGACATGCAAAATAAGAACAAATTATAGATCCATGAGTCTTCCTCTCATTTTTGCTGTCCAAAATGTCTTCCAAAGCCTGCAAACATCCCTGACTTCTCTGGGTTGGAATTTGAAGGCAGGATGGCTTCATAAATGCATTGGGAAATAGTAATGAACAAACCTGAGTCAATGAGTCCTCTCAGCTCCTTTGAGATGTGGGTCAGCCAGCAGAGCCAGAAGTTGAGCAACCCCTGGGCAGAGCCGAGGAATGTGCTCCACCACAACTCTTCCCAAGCCCAGGGTAAAGGAAGGTGGCTGTTTGTGCCTGTGCAATGCAGAGAAGTGCCCATTCTGAATCAAATTTAAAACCTCCATCTCAGCACTCCAGGAACACCTGTGGGTAATGACTCTGTGTGATTGAGAGCTTCTTCGTGGCTTGGGAAGCCAGGGGGACAAGCCTGGGAGCCACGCTGTAAGTGGCCTTACATCATGAGCAGTGCAAGTCAAACCCAAATGACAACCTCACCCTCTCTGTTCCACAGGTGCAGGTGATAATACCACAATTGTATGGCACAGGTACAGGTCTAAAACATTCCTGCACTCCTCACACCCACACCTCAAACTGTGCAGGCTGATGGCTGCTCTTTATCAATATTAAAGCATATACAAATCCTCTCTTCAAGATGGATGAGGGGCCTGAGTACACCAGCCCTATGAACACAAAATAATTAAGTTGGTTCTACCACCAGCAGAGGTTATGGTCTGGATAATTAATTTAATTACACTGCAGCACAACTCTACCGTAACATGAATTTCAAGCCAAAACTAAGTCAAATTCTGAAGGCCTCCCATGACATGGGAACCTGGGTCCTTCTCACACTCCATAAATCACAAGTAGGTGCATTCATCAGAGGGCAGGGACCTATGTGCTTCTGAGGAGATGAAATAGAAGTTTTTGGGAAATGTCACACATTAATCTTGCTTTTCTAAACATACTGAGATACAGCCAGAAAAAGTACTAGCTAAGAGAAAAATATGACAGTGTTGAATAACTGTCTAGCTAATGGGATCACCATAAACAGTTATTCAGATAAGCCCTGTTCACACCTATCACCAACTAATTGCAACATGACTACAAGATCACCAGGACTGTATTGACATGTGAGGAAGTGATTATGAACACAGAGCTTCCTAAGAAGCCAGGGCTGTCCCACTTTTCACATTGATGTTGGAGAACAGAAATCTCTGTGGAGCTCTAATGGGCTACAGGGGTGAGCTGACAATAAGCACTCTTTAATTAAGCTCTTTGAGAAAGTCAGACTCCCACTGGGCTTGTTGTGAGAGCAGCAAAGCTCTTGATTTATAGCAATTCAATGCCCAAGTTTTCTAATACTGATGTAGGACACCAAAGCACTAAGACCTCTCCAATATAATTAAAGGCAGGATGTGCTCCTGGCCAGTTTAGCACAGATTGGAATAGGAATGCAGACAGGTGTGTTCTAGGGGTTTGTTTCTGTAGTTTGTGTGGTCTATGTTATATCATTAGTTGCACTGGTGATGGTAAAAGCTGAGTTAATTAGTAAGGGTGGGAAAGTAGTGATTGGAAGAATTATTCAGGATCTTCTGAGTTCTGATCATGCCACAAACTTGCTGCAAAGTTTTGAGAAGCCTAAACTTTCTCTTTTTCTCTCCTAAATGAGGTGGAAAAAATAATTGAGCACATAGGTAGGAGGGTTAATTAGTTATGGCTTGGTTTTTAGAAATGCTAAGCAAACTGCAATTCATTCCTGGTGCTCTTTATCCTTGAAAAATCAGGCCAAACAGTATTATATTTATTTGCAGCATTTATAAAGGCTAATATTGTTCCTGTAACTTAAATCTATCCTGGCCATCTCATCAGGGCTCTAGGCACTAATGCAGCACATACCATGTCTGGAGTAACTCCTGCCTGAACTAGTGCTCAAGCACAGAAAGAGTGTTAGACCTGTCATATGCCACCAATTTGTTTGGCACACAATCACTGGTCACTCTATGCTGTCCTTCCACAGGGGTAAGCAAGATGGTGCTGCCAGTGTCTGTGGCTGGGAGCACCTTCAGTCTCACTGCTGGCAGGTTAGAGAGCCCATCTGTCTGGGTTTGGAACTGCCCTGCACATGAGGCTCTGTTCCAATCCCTGATGAACCACAGCAATCTGTACAAATTGCACTGATTTGGGGACCCTCCTAACTTCACCTTCTAGTCATTGACTCTCATTATGCCTTTATCTGTCAAACAGAACTCCCTACTAATAAGTATCTTTCTAGGGAATATTAGCTCCTCCTAGGCTGCAGCCAACTCAGCCCTAAACTTTTTCTTTGTTAAGCCAGCCTTGTGGAAGTCTTGAAGTCCTTCACCAATGTATACATTTTCCAGTCCCTATGTCACTCTTGGTCCTCTGAACCTTTTCACCAACCTTCTTGAATTAAAGGAAGGCTTGCATTGGCATTGTCATGAGCACCAAATTACAGATGTAATAGAACTTAATATCCCTGATTGTGTTCCTTCTGACTATGGCACTGGCTACTTAACCATGACTCTTAAAATCTTATTCAGAGTCATTGCTTTCAATCCTGTGAGCCTACCTTCCCATTGCTGTCCTTTGAAGCTTGACTCTCTATTGGGCCACACAAAACAAAAGCTATGTGCCTGCCACATGTAGCTCTTCCCCTCGTATTACCTTACAGGCCTAAATAAAAACCGGAAGAACGGCACAATTTGAATCACCATTGTTCTTACTTTTTAATCGGAAAAACACTGTCAATATTTGGAGGGGAAAAAAAAAAAAGGTTTATGCTTTGGTGCAAAGATACCACGAGAAAGAAAATGCCAACAACAAAAATATCTAGATAAAATTACAACCCCAGAGGTCACGACTGCGGTATGGTCAGCAGGACTCTTTTGTGGGGGAAGTTAATTCCTCTGTGGAGGCCAATCTGAGGCCTTTGTCCCAAAAATTCTTCGAAAACAGGTTCCCTGAAGCAGGTAGGTCACTCTTTTACTCAGAATTGAATTTCAGACTGTGTGCATATCAGATGAATAGGATTTGGTTCAATGAAAGATTCTGAAAGGAACATTCTTTTCAAGCTGTGTGATGTGCAAAAACACCCAACCCATCAAGAAGAAAGGCATGAAAAAAACAACAGAGAAACCAAAACTATAAAGGAGGAATAAAGACATCCTTCGGGATAAGGCAACAGAACACACGTGGGTGGAAAAGCACACAGGAGAGATATGGAAAGTATTCAGAGAAATTACTGTATGCCCAATGGTTATGTGTGCCATTGAGTTATAAATACTTCAGGACTGGAGACAAGGGTAAAATTTATACAAGGAACTGGAAAAAGTCATCTAATGTAAGGAAAAGCTCTCTAAAATCATAGGAAAATTGAAAAAATTGAGGTGCAGAAGGGGGAAAAAATAAGAGTCATGGCATGGTTTGGGTCAGAAGAGACCTTAAAGATCATCTAGTTCCAACCCCTCCCACTGGACCAGGTTGCTCCAAGCCCCATCTAATGTGGCCTTGAACATTTCCAGGGAGGGGGCATCCACAGCTTCCCTGGGCAACCTGTGCCAATGCCTCATCATACTCATAGTAAAGAGTTTCCTCCTACTATCTAACCTAAATCTACCCTCTTTCAGTTTGAAACCCTTCCCCCTCATCTTATCACTACATCAAGGGGCCCAGTGCCTCCATGTGTCCTGAGACCAAGCAGAGCTATAAATTTCCCACCCCAATGCCAATGCTGGCTGTTCATATTTCCATAGCTGATGTGCCTTCGTTTCTGTTTGCCCAGCAGCATACCTGTCTGTTGACACAAGTGGGAATTTCACACCTCCATGTGATGGATGTGAGTTTACAAATAAAATGTTATCAATCCTGTAAGTACCACTACACATTGAGAACCACCTACAAGACCTATGCCCAGAGATGTGAACAACTTCCAGCAAACATAATTATGCATGAGCTCAAGGAATTCAAGTTCTCCAGGGCAGGATTAATCTTACCCGACTTCAGTTATTTAAGAGCTCAGTGCTTGCTCCCAGATAATTTTGTGGGCTTGTTTCTAGAAACAGTGAAGGGAGAGAGGCTCTTTCAAAGACTCCAACTCCGAATCTCCAGTGGACATTGCATGGAAGGGCCAACCTCTTGCTGTGGAGAAGCAGCTTGCTGGGCAAGGCATGGCTGGCTGCCAAGTGACTTCAACCTCATTGCAGGCAATGCTGTTTTCCATAACAGAAATGGTTGCACAACTGTTACATTTTGGGGGTATGTGTCGGGAGCTGAGAAGGAATATTTTAAAGAGGGGGTTGAAGTTCACCTTCAAACTGCTCTTTGAAGCACAAGCAGCTGTACACTGAAGCCCTGTGAAAGTTCATCCAAACAGGAGACACTTTACCACCACTGTCATTTCACAATGGGCAAGTACATTTGCTCCCTTTTTAGCCACATGCACATAGCCTCTACTGAGAGAAGTCACCCCCACGCACACCTCAACCCTGGAGAGAAGGAACACGGTTCACACATGCAGCTGTACTTGGCCCTGAGAAGTGGGCATGCCAAAGCCCAGCCTGGCTGCCTCATCCCTCTTCTGTCCTACTTGCTTTGCCACAATTACATAAGCAGCATTTGCTTGATTCCTCGCTTCCTTCACTTGTTTTCTGATTTTTAGGACACTCTTCTACTCGAGTTACACTGACCTCTTTTGCAAGAGAGGGTAACATATTTTCTGACTAAAGCCTCTTATCTTTACTAACCCAGAACATTTACTGCCTGAGTCAATAGTTAGACTTGAGAATTCTTTCTAATTAGAAAAGCGACCACTCTAATCAATAGTGAAACCTGAAAGCCCCGTGTAACAGAGAAGCAGCTATGCAGAAATCTAGACTGTCCTCAAGCAAGGCAGACACCTACACAAGTATCATGCTCATTTTCTCCTTTTCATTCAGCAGTGGAAAATATGTGAACATATTTCAGGGCATCCAAATGACCCTAGAACACAGTCATCTGAGAGGAGTTCTGCTTTAGTTATAGTGGAATAAAAAACAGCAGCATGGCTGATATTCAGGCCTGCCAAATATCACTTTCCTGATAAAATAACCGGGTACCAGTTAATATATTCCACAATGCTCCTTTGCACTCCTGCCATTGCAGCTTAACCATGAGGCTGCAGGAGGCCATCAACAGGATGATGGGTTATCTGCCTTCACCAGGAGCTTACCAAACACAGGCTGAGGGCTTCCTTCTTTGGTCTGCAGATGTGTATCACAGCTGGCAGCAATGCAATGGCACAGATAGCCAAACACCCACCACAGCCTGCCAGCACAGTGATGGATTTTCTCTTGAGCCCCTGACAGAGCCAGGGTAATATTAACACTATTTTATCTAGGATATAAGAAAACTTGTCATGGGAAGGGCAGGGGTCAACAAGGGAACAGAAGAAACATGGTGGGGGGGAGAGGACAGAAGTGGGTTAAACCAGAAGGTAGTAAAGCACAGAAAGTCCAGCTCGGTCCACGGGTCCTGTACTCACAGGGCTGCCCACCAGCACAGGACAGTGCAGGTGCACAGGTTGTGTTCTGTATGCATCCTAGATGCATGGTAGGATGCCAGAGGGTTGCTTTAAAATCTACTTGTCACGGGGCTCCCATGGAGAAAAATCTGGTCCCCCGACTGTAAGCTAAGCAGCTGCCAACCTCCCGACGGGCAAGGCTGGAGACCAACACGAGGGATTTTTATTGAAAGCCTTTGTGCAGGGTGACTGCTGGTCCCAAGAACCTTTTGTACCCAGCCCAGCATGATGGTGCTTCTCTACTCAAACAGAATGGAAGATTAATCAGATGTTAAAAATTACTATTCAAAAGACATTCTGTGTCATAAATACCCAGGCTCACAGCAGCGCATTCAGTGGCATGTCCAAACCCCCTTCCTCTTCACAAGAGGAACAGAAACTGCTTCTCAAACAAATAAGAACAAGGCTTTTGTTTTGTTACTAAGAAAAATCAACTGATGATAGCAGACATTAAAAAAACCCCAACCCTGCTTAATTATAATATTTCTGGAGCAACCAGGATGACTTCAGATTATTTTACATAACTGTGTTAAATCCCCCCTGAGAATTATTCGCCTCCTACACTCCAGGGTGCCTGAGCTTAAAAGATGGCCAGTTATTTAACAGGCTTGTGAGTAGCTTAAAAATGTACCAGCACTTCCTGCAAAAGAACAATTTTGAGTGGGTTTACTTTGTTACCTTCACAGCCCCTCTACAACAGAGAGGAGATTGTTCTTTGATGGAGCATTTTATTTTGAAATGTGTATTACACCTGTCCTGCTGTGTATTCAAAGTGTAATGAACTTATATATATACATGGCCAACGCCTGGAATCTCTTTTCAAGCAGTATTTGCAGTAGCAGCCCTGCAAAACTTTAATAGTCAGCTTGTGCAAAGCTTCTATAACTTGGAAAAGGAAGGAACTTCTTGCTTTCCTGCATCGCCTTCCTAGAAAAGGAGAAGCAATCTGGCTGAGATTTTTGCAGGGACTTAGAAATGCGACTGGGAAAGGAAAAGATGGCAAGATCCAGCACCAGCTGTGCTACGGTCTTTCCTTCTTAGGTTACATTTACTTCTTGAATTGTGGTGTCTTTTGATGTTTAGTGTGTTTTAAGGTATGTTTCTAACCACATTTCCTCTCTGTTTACCTAACATAAATAGTGATGATACATAACAAAGTGAGGAGAGAACTGAATTTTTGAAGCCCAGTAACTTTCAAAAGAGTTTGCATGCAGACTACTGGAAGCAGCCCCTTTGTACCACCAGACTATCCCTCACTGGAGGACAAGGCTCTTGTCTGGGCTTGAGGAGGCAGAAGGACAGTTTGTGTCTTCTCTCCCTCCCCTGGGCTGTTTTTTCTGAGTAGAGGCAGGTAGGTAAAAGGAGTAAGCAGTGTGTGGGCTTTAGCATGGCCCTGCTAATATCTTCCCTGCCATAGAGACAACAAACAAGACGACTGGTAATATCTTCATTTTCCTTTCCCTCCGATGGCCCGGCAGCAGAATATGTCAATCTGTTAATCAAATTCTCAGCGAGCTATACAGGGACAGGAGTGGCTATTGGCTGCAACCATGAAGATGGAAGAAGTGCAAAGCCAGATGCAGCAGCTGTCTCAGTTGCTAATGGTAAAAACCAGCTCGAATATCCCACAGAGCTGTAAAAGGGAGCTGAAGCCATTCTAGAGCAGCACTGCACCATCATCCTTGGAATTGTGCCTAAAAAGGCTGTGAAAGCCTTTTCTATTATTATTTTTTATGGCTAATCTAGGTGAGGTCTGGATGAGAAGCATTATGCTCACAGCAGGCAGCCCAAGAGCAGCCTTTGGAGGGACAACTGAGCTCTCTGCCAGCACCAGCTCCCAGTCCAGGCACAGGAACCTTTCCGTTATAACCATCACCCTGTCTTCTTCCAGCAGAGGGAGAGCTGTCAGGACTGGAGTTTTCACTGCTGAGCTCAGTGATAAATTTCATTTCAGAGGAAGGTCCCAGTGTGCCAAACAGCTCCAGTGCCTTCTGCTAGCCCCCTCCATACCCCTATCCTGCTCTTGCACAGAGGGGCTGGTGCAGGTCAGGGAATGGGATAAGGAGGCACTTTGTGACATCAATGGTACCCCTTCTTAGTGGCCTGGGGCTGAATTTCCTGTGTTTGTGGCAGTGCAGAAGGGAAAATATGGCCCTGAGCATGATGAGTGTCATTCTTGTAACCAGAGTTACAGATTATGAGCATGATGAGTAACATTCTTGTAACTGATGTGAAACCTTCAGCTTTGAAATCAAAACTGAACAAGAGGGCCCATAAGCTAACTGCTATGTGAAGAAACGATCTCCTGCAAGCTGTCCAGAAAGGAGTACAGACCTCAGTCACCAGTTACGAAACAGTTGAGAAGGACAGAAGTTCATCATGTCCCAGGCAAGACTAGATTCCATGCAGTCAACATCCCCCAGCTGCAGACAGACCCTAATGCTTGACAAAAGGGTAGATGGAACCTTGATGCAAACCCAACTGTATGGGAACCTGCAGGGCCACATCTGCTGCAGGGAATCCCTCGGCACTGCAGCACTGCGGATCAGCTCCGTGCCTCCCTTCACACTTGGTTGAAGCTGTTCAAGAGGATGTGCCAAAACACGGATCTCTAAGCTCAGAAGGGAAGGAGTACAAGCACAATGCAAGCTGACAGAAAGACTGTGCCACAACAGCCGAGACAAGCTCCAGGGCAAATGGAAGAAGGCACCAAGCCTGAGCAGCTCTGCAGTGGCCAAAGGACCAGGCAGTGGCTAAAACACAGTTTCCCATGGATGCTCTTGGCAGAGCTGGAGATGGCAGCAGCAGGCAGCACGGATGAGCAGCATGGAGTGACTGATTGACCCTGCACTGGGACCTGCATTGTGATCTTGGACCATACCAGGGTCCAGTCCCCACATGTCTCTGCATCCCAACACATTCCATATACTTTGGGCTGTGTTCGGCTCTGGCTCAGCTTCTTGGGGCTATGGGGTAGGAAAGAGGAACTCTCCTTCCCTCTCTCTTTCTCTCTACATGTAAAAATTTTCTTCTGAAATAATGAAAGCAAACTCATCTAGAAACAAGAAACTCAAGTCATCTTTCCGAGAACACTTTGGAGAGAGATTGATTTTGTGTTTGTGAGGGTGTAAATTTGGGCTACGTGACTTCAGCAGAACTATTTTGCATTCACCTCATATAACAAAGCTGGCCATTTCTGAATACAAATAGAAAACACTACAACTGATATTAAGTACCTTCATTCCCATTTTAATGGGCATTGTGTTTCAGAGCTAGGATAAGTGCCTTCACCATCTGCTATTAGCATAAAAGGTACATGACTACCTGGTATTATTATATGACAGAACTGACAGGGTGGTACAAACCTCATCTTAATTGCTGGAAAGAAAGTCGAGAGTACCCAGTCGACAAGCTTATCTTATTCACACTCTGGATTTGCCACTTATTCAGTTCAGGGGAATAAACATACATCATTTACACTTTTAAGTACATTATGTCCTCTCTTTCCCTTAAGAAAGTCCCAGTAGGGAGCACTACAATTGAGCCGACAAAAAGGAAACCTTGGAAGAAGTCAAAACACATTATTTTAAAGCTTGAGCACATTAAAAA
This sequence comes from Hemiprocne comata, assembly GCA_020745705.1. Taxonomy (NCBI): domain Eukaryota; kingdom Metazoa; phylum Chordata; class Aves; order Apodiformes; family Apodidae; genus Hemiprocne; species Hemiprocne comata. The sequence goes on along the minus strand of CM036597.1, from coordinate 8,405,531 downwards.
TCTACATTGTCAGTGTGACAGATCTGTATTTTATAAATCAGGCCTCTAACCAGCTTTTTTAAAGATAATGGAGCAGTCCTGATTACTACTGGCAGCTCAGCAAGTGGGGGCATAGGTGGGTACCACAGCAGTAGCACGGTAAGGAGGAGCCCTAAAACCCCATCCACACAAGAACATCATCACAGCCACAGCTCCCAAGCCCACCGGGTGCAGGGAGAAACCTACAAATGGGGAAGCGAAAAAGTGAGCAGTGAAATTTTTACTCTATTCTGTAACTTCTCAGAGGAATTCTAGCAGCTTTCAATACACTGTGTTCATCTCTGAAACACACTGCCCTGGCTGGCGAGCAGCACATGGCTGAGCATTTGAAGTGGAGGAAATGATCCATCCCCCCTGGGAGTTCCAGTGGGAAGGTATGAGCAGCTGGGTCACCTCCCTTCTTGCCTGTGGTCACCTTGCAGGATTGGTGCAGGGAAACCTGCAAAGGGACCCTAGCTGGGGTGCTGCCCTGGATCCAGAGCACAGTGCTGCCCTGGGCATCTGCTGTCCCAAGCCCAAAATCATGACCCTAACCCAGGACTGCATTCTCTTACCTCCCTGCTTGGCAGCAGAGAGCAAGGACACACTCAAAGCACATATTCCATATGCTGATTTAGGTGTTCACCTGTAACACAGAGGTACCCAAAGTATCTCCATTGACTGCACATCACAAGTTTGAACCACAGACTGAGTAGCAGGTGCTGAAGTTGATCTCTGGTGGCTCACAGGCTGTTTAAATAAGTGCCAAGGAGAAAGGACTTCCAAAGGATGTCCTGAACTTATTCTCAGGGGGATCAAATAACCCTCCCTTCTCCAACCAGTCATGGCAGGGAAGGACTGCTGCCCCTTCCCCTGCACAACGCTGTGGAAAATCATGTAGAAATGTTCTGGAGCACAAGGTGAGTAGTGGAAGGTTAGGCTAAGCAAGTGTGATTTCCATTGAAAATAAAGGATATTTAAGGTTTCTAGAACTTAAACATTGCTACTGTTCAACAAACTGTTGAAATTAAGGAGTAAAAAATAAAACACTAAAACTTCATCAAGCCATCTGTGCCTCCTGTTCAGTGTCAGGTAGAATCATAACAAAGAAAGATTCATGTGTGGAAATTGAAAGAACCATGTACAGAAAAATGCAAATAAGCAGCAGGCCTGCAGAGCTAGAGCAGGGGCTGAATCGTAACCTTGAGACAAATGGATAGGGCAGCTTTTCCAGAGTTTGTCAGGAATCACCCTGAGCGTTAAATAACCCTCTCCAGCTGTGAGCAGAGAATTAAGAAGGGCCAGAGAGAAAGGGAACCTTGATCCATATTTTCCAGGAAAACGCCTTATTTAAAAAGCATCTGAAAGCTGACTCTCAGCTAATCCCTTCACAACAACAAGGCACTTTTCCCTGATTTCTTCGCTCTCTTGTGTTTTCTCTCTTCCTGTTGTTTTCTACACTTTAAAGCATATCCAAATTTTCTGATTCTTTCTGATCCCCCTCTTTGGTCAGTTCTTAGTAAAAGGGTGAGTAAAAGACATAGCCCACTCCATGCTTTTGTGCTCCTTAGGGAAGCCTTGAGAAAGGGCAAGCCACAGGAAAGAAATAAATGGGTGTGTGAGCCACACATCCCCTCTCCATCACAGAGCACGTGAGCAGGATGGCAGCACTGATCTCAGAGTATGGAAATACCAACAGCCCCTGTCTGGAAAAAGTGAATTTTCCTAAATGCTTAGGCAAAACAAAGGCTTTGGAGGTGTTATTAATAGACTGGGATAGCTGGGAGAAAACTCACTGTATACACTAACAAAATGTGTCTAAGTATTCTGGAGATGTGAATTTCTATTTGTAAAGAGTTGTAGGTTGTTAAGTAACCCCTGGCTGCTTGGTGTCAGAGGAGCAGCAGCAAGTGTTGTGCCTATGGAAAACCCTGAGCCACAAAGGATGGAGGAATGAAATAATTTCCTGTAAGACTGAAGCAAAGCCTTTCAGCTGAGAGAGACCCAGAGAGCAATTTAAAACCCAGATGGACAGACAGCCACACATTGCTAGGCAAAGCCCAGCCAAAGTCTAGGGTAAAAGGCAGCAGTGAACTAGCAGAAGGGCATGACCTCTCAGCCTAGGACAGGAGGTGCAGGAAAGCAACTCTCCCATCATAATCACAGCAGGCACTTCAAGTAGGCACCACGCAATTATTCCTATTGGGATTCAGCTGTGGAGCTGGAATTAATGACCTTTCCTTAGGCCAGGATGAGCACGGCTGCAGCAGTCCTGAGCTTGGCCACAGCTCTGAAAGCTGAGCCCCTCATGAAGCATCTGAGGCTGCAGCTCCCAACGCTGTGTATCTCCCTTTAACATCTCCTCTGCAACACCAACCACATTTCAAGCCTCATTATCATGTAATGCAAAATTTAAAGGGGTGAGAGGCAGGAGCAGAAAAGAGACAGATTTCTGTAGTTTCAGATGAAATATAAATAAACTGTTTTTTATCACTGCGCAGTCTAGGGAAGAGGCTGTTCAGGGCTTGCTGTGCTCACTCGTCTGCAGAGAGTGCAGGGTTCATTGCTCCATCACTACTGGCTGGGGCAAGTCTGGGGTCAAGGTGACTAAATGCTCCAACCATGTTCAAACACTCCCTGAGAATGGCTGATTTGCCCAATTTCCAACTAACCTTCTTACCTTCGTTCTTCATGGGGTACAATTAAATAGCCATAAGCAACAGGCATAGAGGTAGCTTGCTGAAGACTTCTACAACTCTAGTATCTAATCAAACCCTGTGGTGGCCAGAAAAGCCTGTTCTCGAATTAATTTGCCTTGATCTCTTCCTATTCATAACAACAAAAAAAAATATGTATTTTGTTACAATTCAGAGAACATGGCTAACGCTCAAGTTTGGTTTTGTACACTTAATTCGTCTGGAGTAGTATCACCAAGCATCCTGGGAGCTGCAAAGGGGTTAGCAGGTCAAGAGCTGATGAGGATCTGATTATTTGATCTGTGCCACAGTCCTCTTCCATCTTTAAAAAGAGCTGAACATTTTATTAAGGGCATCCGAGAGGATGCTTGTGATCCTCCTACGTACAGCACAGGTACTCCTCTTAATGGCAGCTCCACCCACCATCAGCTCAGACTATTAAACACAAGAATGGAAAAACACAAGAGCAATCTTAGAAGTGTCTGTATGGAAGAGTGGATAGCGAACCCAGAAAGGAAGAAAGTTCATTCAAAGTGGAGCTACTCAGCCTCTTTTCCTTTGACACACTCCAAAATCTGAAACAAAAATATTCTGAGAAGGATTCTCCCTGCAGATATATTCACTATATTCTGATGTAAGCTCTGCAAACTACCTCCCATGCCAAAGACAGCTATTCCAGGCATTAGCTGACTCTCACATCAAACACAGGAGACGAGATGGAGCAACTGACATGTCTGGGCTCTAAGCAACCAAGACTACCAGCACCATTCCTGTCTCCAGGAGCATAACTCACCAGCATCATCTCAGGTACCTGCAGGCAGTCAGAGTTGGGGGTTAGCCATGCAGTGGTGATAGAGGCACCACATGCTGTGGTGATGTGGTGATGGAGAGCTGACGTCTGTCTAGGATCTCTGAATTGGGCTCAACTTGGTTTCTTGAAAGAGTTTAGCTCTACAAGTGCAGAATCCTGGGGAGCAGATGTTACAGGTGGAACAGGACCAGTGAGGAGGTGCAGTAGAGAGATAATTAAGGCATTTGGCACAGAAGAAGCACAGATATGGTGTGACCACCATTGAGCTACAAAGCAAGGCTGGACACAAGCTTGATTCCTGCAAAAACTCCTGAGTGACTCCACGTTTCCTCCTGGGAGTCTAAGATAGGGCAAGGTTTGGGCTCATGAGAACAGCTCATGTAGTTCCAGCAGTCACTGTGCTGCACATGAGCCAGTCTTCATCCCTGAATCTGGGACCTCAGGGCAGGTAAACCAGGACAGTGCTCACATAAAGAAATGACCCAAAGGTATTTGTTGGAAACTGCTGTCTACAAACTTAGGGAGGCTGTGTTACCTGTTGCCTTCCTTTGTTATCACAGGGGTCCTCCTTACAAACAGGAGGAACACACTTGCCAGTTTTTGGAACATCACGATATATTACATATACCCAGGAAAAGGAGAAATCCCCAGCTCACATCCAGCCTGGCTTTTATGAAGCCAAACATTCTGGGCTGAAATTTTAGATCTTGAGGTGACAAAAAGGTAACACCTAAGTGACTGTGGAGCTCCAGTAAGGAGTGCTGCAGGAACTGGCATGCCATGCTTTTAACTGGTGTGAACCACCACAAGCAGCCAAACAGTGATATCAGTCAGAGACCTGGCTCCCTGATTCTGCTTTGCATTTCCTTCTCACTAGGTAAAGGCTGTGCTGATGGATGTGCTGTTAGTTGTCCAAGAGGGGATGCAAACACCAATAGAAGAATTCAAAGCTCACAAAGTTACTGAGAAAAGGGCAGCAGGAGATTCCCTGACCTGCTGTTCTGGTGTGTTATTTAGCAACTTTTTCTTGGGACCTAAAATTGGAGTAGGTGTGCCATTCAAAACAGGAGAAAGAGAAGCCATGTTCTGCTATGGCAGTATTTCCACTTGGAGGGAATCTACCAGGGCTGAGATCTCTATCAGGGAAGACACTGCTCAGGAGCTGCTTGAAAGTGGCAGTTTTTGCTAACATATCACAGGTGGTTGGGGTTCAGTTGTGTCCTCTCCTTCTCTTTCCAGTTTCCTCCCAAAACAGTGATGTTTCACAAGGGCCTGGAGGTGTGGAAGATGGAACCTTCCACTGGAGCTGGGTGAGGACCATATTGGAAGGGCTGCTCATGCCCAGTCCTACAAGGAAGGGCAGCCATGAAGCCTCCTTGATGTTCCCAGTGAGGTGGACATAGGTGACAGACAAACCAGACAGATTCACTTGGTGACACATGCCTATAAAGATGGGCCTACCTGGGCCCCTGAGATGCCCCAGTTCCCCTCTGCTCAGAGACACATAGCTCAAACCACAGCTGCAAGTCACAGACCTGGGTTCAGCTCACAGGGAATTTGAATTCTGTGCTTGACCAGCCATTGATAACAATGGGCTTTGCTGCTATAAAACTCACCAAAACACAAACATCCATGTGTGAACATTACCATGACCTTGTTTTGATGACAGAAAAAGAAATATCTCCTTTCAGACAGCCCTTGTCCGGGTAGATGGTAGCTGTGGAGCCTTTCACACTTAGGGTGTTTTCAGATGGGAAAATAAATATCTTACCAGGTATAACTGAATGGGAAATATATATATATATAAAATATAAAGCTTTACCATAGTTAATGGAATACAAATATGTCTGTGTCTGAATGAAACTGCTGCAGTAAATAAAGGTTTCTTCATTCACTCCCATTTTTCAAATACTTATTGAAAATAAATATTTGGGGTATTTTTCATGTGAGGGGCAGAAAGAGAGGAAACACATAAAACGTTACTTACAAGCTATTTTTTCTATATTCCTAAATAGCTGCTGTATTAAGAAGCCAAAAGAACACAACTGTGTACTTAGTCTCAAAACAAACTCAGTATGAGTAAAGCCAGTGCTGGCTGCTCTCCCAAGGACCTTGCTCTAACACACCAGCTTTGATTTGGAAAACCATCTTAAGGGAAGGAAAATGCCACAGCCCCATGCCTGCCTGGCTGCTTGCTTGCTTTCCTGCCTCCAAACAGCTGGCCAGGGTGCTACGGAAGGCAGGAATGGAATTGCAAAAGACACGTCCCCCTCTCAAAAGATTTAAAAAAACCCAAAACAACAACCTGAAACCCCAAAAGTTTATGCACTGGCTGCTGAGCTGAGAGTCATTTTGCACAGGCCACTAGATAGGCATCAGATGGTAAGACGTTTTAATTGCTAATGGCCTGGTCTGGATTTCAACGTGTGACACAGAGATAAAGGACTCCATATCCTATTATCAGTCCCCTGAGCAACTGGTACATCTTATTAAGTGTAACTAGGTTCATAGGTCAGAGTCTCATACACAGAGAGTGTATGTATTTCCTTTGACTGGAAGCAGAGTATTATTAGGGCATTCCTTTGCCATAATAATGGTTTGTGAGTTCCTAAGCAGAGCCCTCATATCAGGCTTTGATATTTTTACTTTCATGCTACAGCTGTTGAAGTGACAAAGCAGGGCTGGCAAGATACTTGTGCAGCAGGGATGAAGGACAGACACAGATTGCTGCTCTTTCATGTTGCTTTCCACCCAAAAAAAAAAGTCTAGGTGAAAGCACTCAGTGCTATTGTCATTGTTTTGCAGAGAGAGAAATAAAGGCCAAGCACGCTTTGCTGCGGGCTCTGTGCAAGATCACACAACAAAGCAGTGTGAGGGCAGAAGCAGAAGTGAGCACGTGTGATGTGGCAGCCTCTGTCACCACCAGACCGTCACTTCCTTCTCTAACCCTGTAATGGGGAGGGGGAGGCAGGATGGAGCTGCACACTGACCTTTGCACCAAACTCACCTGTGACCTGGTGCCCAAAGGAAAGACATGGATTTCCATACAGGTTGGCTTCCAGGCCAAGTTAGTCTCAACACCATCCTTTAAGAAACAAGGCCAGCAAGACCTAATGCTGGATATTTTGCATTTCCAATGCACGTCTCTCCTTAAAGCTTTACAGCTTTTGCTGCTAAACAGGTGCCTGGCCAGATTCTGGTCCATCATACACCAGTGTAGCTCCTCTGAAGGCAATGGAGCCATGTCTATTTTTATCAGCTAAGAATCTGATCCATCCCTCAAAGAGAGCAGGGGGCAGGCAGGGGGTGAGCAGTTTGCCTCCTCGCTGTCTCCTGTAATGTTGCTTCCTGTAGCAAACACTCAGCACCTTGCAGGACTGGGGTCTTCAGGGCAAGACTGAACATATATTCTCTAGTAGTCACTGAACTGATTGCCAGCAGAGAGGGAACTGTAAGTCAGTGGTGATAAACGAGGTCCCGCTGAGCAGTGACCAGCAGGGAACCTTTGCAGCTCCAAGCAGCTGATAGTTGCTCATAAATAACATACCTTCTAAGAGATGCTGCAGCTTGACTTGCATTTCATTAAGTGGTAAGAAAATCAGCTGATCCCTACTCAGAAATATGGAAGCTTGTGGGTTTATCAGCTGCATTACCCACCTTGCCCTTCTTCGAGCAACTTTTTTCCTCCAGTTGCAGAAAGAGATTTTCAAGTCACAGGCACAAAACATGAAGAGGCATGTGAAAACCATAGTGCTGAGGCTGGCCTTTGCAGGCTGCACCAGCCACATTCTGGGCACACTGCTGATGTGGTTAGATGCTATTTTAGCTCGGCAAGGAGCATGAAGCGATGCTGTTCTTTCTCTGCCCTGCTACATCTGGTCTAGCAGCAGAAAGCTCTCTGTGATTTAAGAGAGTGATTTGGCGAGGTGCAATCTTTCTTCAAATTCTGCTTTTTTTTTTTTTTTTTCTTTAATTTTTTTTTAGGTGACTTTTCGGAAGCACTGAAAACTCGATGAATCACTTGGCTGAATGGCCCACATAGTTTCCTCTTTAGTCAGCTTTGGCAGCAAGCCACCGAATATACTCTGAGGCTTTGCTTTGAGTAATATTTTTATTGGTGAGATCATTCAAATATTTGAAGCCAGGCCACCCATCCCTTGTGTACCTCACACTTTGCACTGAACCAGAGGAAGGAGGGCTGCAGGATCAGGCTGTAGGAATCTGGACACAAAAGAACAAGAGGAAAAGACATCAAGAGGAAAGCTTGCCTCCAACACTGATGGAATTTCCCTTTGGATGTAGCATTATACACCCGGCTGCAAGACTGCAGTCCAGCCATGTGCTGGTGGTGTTAATGGCAGCTGGATGTCACCTCTGGAGAGATCAGCCCCAGAAAGGGCTCATATCAGCCCTGTGGATGAAGAAGTCACTGCTGCTGTCTTCGTGCTCCCCTTGTGGGGCAATGGAGCCTATGGCAGCACTGGGACAAGTGACCTGCTCCCCAGCTGCCATCACCCAGCACACAGACACAGTGCAATGTTCAAGGCAGATACAAACCCACATGAAGCATGAGTCAGTTTTGCATCACAATCACAGAAGCACAGAATAATGGAAAAATTTGGCTTGGAAAAGACCTTCAAGGCCATTGAGTCCAACCATAATCCTCCTGCCCCTCTGCTTTCACCAGGAAGGTGGCTGCAATTGCATTCTTTGTATTCCCTGTCAGGTTTCTCACCCTCAGCCCACCACCTTGCTCTCCTTTGGGGATCTGATCCTGTTGGCAGCTGCCCTCTGTCCATATGCCTGGCAGCATGGTCATGAACTCTGACTTTGCAGAGCCTCAAAAGGACAGAACAACTAGGGGGAAAGGACCCAGCTATGGACCAGACAGTGCAAGCAGCTGGGGGTTGTTTCAAACAGATCAGGCCTGAAACAAAACTCCTTGATTCCAAAATTCACTGTTCTGAGCTAGATTCCAATTTTGCAGATGCCCCAAAGGATCTTCTCTAACATATTGCTGGATCTGAAAGCAAATTCTTCCAGCACTGAATTCTGAATGACTTCACTTTGCTGGACTTGCCAGTGAGTTTGGAAAGGTTTTTGACTTCAAGGTTATAATTTAAGAAGGACAGTCTTTTTTTCTAGAAACTGGATTCCGCTTGGCTTTACTTTTCATTTCAAGAAAGGAAGCTGCCATAAAGTAAGCATCCTGCAAATGGATAATCTGATGCAAGTACAGAAGGACAAGTTCAAACATGTTTCACCATTTTAAAGCACTGCTTGCATTCATTCTGGACTCATTTTAGCATGGCAGGTCACAGCAGTATAAACACTGTGGAGAAAAAAAAAGGCAGAGCTGGCAAACAGTCAGAACTTGCTGTTCCTGACCCAGTAACCTACTTTTTGAGCCCCACGTAACATGAAAGCCATCCTGAGCTCAGACTGCGACGTCACCTCTTACTTAACTTCTTAGAGGCAAATAGTGGGTCTGGCTGGGAAGAGTTAGATGAGATGTGGTCATCATTTATTTCATTCTGGCCACAAAAAACATTTTAGGTTAGACAGGAATACAGAGAATGGTTTCTAACCTCATCTCATCAAAAGCCACTGTCTAAACATGCCCACTCCGTGCAGCAGAGTTTGACCTGGGAGTCCATCATGCTCACACACAGAGCAACCTCAAATTTTGTCTAGAGCACCAGTGCCACCACCAGCATCATGACCATTGGTAAATAAATTGTTCAAGGGCACACTTCTTGAAGGAGACCTGTTTTACCTCCATACTGCTGCTTTAGCTGTTTCACTCCAGCTCCCTGATCCTGACCTGATGTGGTATTCAGAGACCACACAGCTCAGTCTTTAAAGGCAGGAAAGACTTAAGGACCTCTGTACCCTGCAAAAGGTGCTCTCTTGTGGTAGCTCTCCATGCCTGTTCTCCCTCCAACAGCCATCAATATCTCACCAGCTCTGGGATGGCAGCTGCCTTCCTCTTTCCTCTTTGCTTCCCCAGATTGCTCCCCTATCTGAGGCTTCCCTTTAATCGAAGAAGGAATTGAAGCTGATTCTGTGCTGGTACACTTTGCCATCTCTGGTCAGGTTAATCAATGATCTTGGAGAACGACGAAATATGGCAGGGTTAGATGTACTCTCAGGGATATGCAGTATCCCTTTTCTCCAGGGCAACTCCCGTGGTACTGGCAATTTTCTCCTGCATCTTATTTATAGCTTCTCTTTTCAAATGATGGAAGTGGTATCACTGGTTGAAATGGACCTGGATACAGTGTGGGAAAAGCAATAACCTGTAGCTCTCATCATCCAGAGCCAGGCCCTGCTCAATGGGTCAGGCAACAATCACCAGCCGCAAAGTTAGTATCTGTCTCACAGCATGGTGAATCATCTATTTCCATGTTGTATTCCTGGGACTTCCTGAGGCAAATAAAAGCCAGTTATACCACTGCTACTCTCCTGACAGAGCAAAGGAGGAAATCTGGATCACTGGATCAATGCTAAAGCAGAAAGGAGAAAGAAGACTCACTGTGTGTGTTGGTAGCCTACACTTCACTTGAGCTAGGGGAGAGATGTCGAGCAGCCTGTGCAGAATATGGCAGAAGGCACAAGTAGAAAACTATCCAGAATCCTGGAAAAAAGAAATCATAGTCACAAGACTTCCAGGAATGCCAGGGTGTCTCAGCAGGCATTGCAAGACCAGAGGGGGTCTTGCAATAACGCTTAATGGGGCTCCAATTCAGCAGAACACTGGCTGCATCTTGAAAGCCATTGGGAGTTTTCCCATCAAAACACAAATGGGGATGGACAAGGAGTAAACTTTTCAGGCAGTTTTCTAATAGAAATAAAAGCAGCACAGGAACAGAAAATGATACTCATCCAATGCTGTTTCAAACTGTATCTGCCTCTGTGAACATCCTTAGAAATCAGTATTTAATACTGGCCATCAAGAAGCAAAAGATTAACTAAAAGACTAAATTCAGACTTAACATTAGAAAGGATTAATAATTTACTGAACATTAGGGAAACCACATAAGAATAATAAGACAGAGTGGGAGAAATTACAGAAGGAGCTTTTCAGGGACAATTATTCTTTCCTGAAATATGCCTATTTTAGCAGGCAATTGCATCCACTGCATCTCTCAGCTGAAATGCACACACACAAAATAGGAAGAGGTGGAAGTGAAATTACTTTTGGTCAAACATTCCAGCTACTTGCAAAAAGAAGTGGTGGAAATAATCAGAAGAGAATGTCTTGAAGTTATTCCACCTTCCAGCTGGCTCAAGCTGACTAAGATTTTATTTCTGTTGACACTTTGACTTCCCTATTGCAGAGCAGGAGTGGACAAGGCACTGCATTATCTTAAAAATTCCAGCTACATTTTCTTGCATCATCACAAACCATTTTTCCACCATCTCTTTTACCAGCCGTTTTAAGTTAACCTCAGATTAAAAACATGTGAAAGTGTTTTGCTCTAGCTGGCATAAGCACAACACAAAAGTAAATGTTCTAATAGACATAAAAAGTCATTTTTCTTTACTACAATGTCTAATTTAGATCTCTGAGATTGTAAAATTAAAATCTATTCTAATCCATACATACACAAAAATGCATTTCTAGCAGATTATAATATCTAACTGCTTATTACACAAAAAATCTTGGAATGACTGTATTGTAAAAAAAAATAATTGCCTAATTACGAAATCCTGATGATAAAGACACCATTGTCATGAAAACATCTGGGCTACCAGCCCCCCTGACTGCATGAAATTTCAATAGGCAGAGAAAAATTGAGAGGCAGATGAAAGAAGAGTTATAAAGAGGTCCAGAGAAAAAAAACGTTACTGCAATTTCTGTATGGAAGCACGGGTGATGACTACAAACAAACAAGCCAGTAATAACCTGTTCACAGCAGCAGAGCAGTTAATGTGTGTGGGGATATGAGGGACAATTAACCAATATTATGCCTGTTCTTGCATAACCTTGGAAAAAATAGACATCTACTCTACCTCTCTATAGTGACAATCTGGACAAATACTCATTGTGTCAGGGTGTTGGAAAACAGTTTAGCAACCTGATGCTGTAGAATAACAGAATTGTCAAATTTGAACAGAGCAGAAATCAGGAGCTTTTCTATAGCAATTAACTCACATTAAACACCATTTAAATTACATTTGAAGAACAAACCAGGAATGGAGGAGGGGGAAAGGTCGATTATGTGCAAACAGGAGAAGTATTGAGACGAGTAAGAGAAGTTTTACTGTTGTGTTCAGTTCAGCCCAAGAGGGGCAATCACCAACGTGAAATCTGGTCTTTGTTGCTAAACCTGTTGTAAATGTTATGTTAATAGTGAAGTTAGTGGCTATGTGTATTTTAGCAGCTTATGGAATGATTAAAGCTTTTCTTGGAAAACAGGGAGTGCAACGACATTGTTGTCCCAGACATGAGATGTTACCCCAAAAGGACCAGAGGAAGCAAGAGAACATCTGCAGCAGACTGGGGAATGCAGTCCAGGGAGAGCAGACCTTGCCTGTGAGCCAGGATGTGCTCATGTTGGCAGGACCTCTCCCAAAGCAGGGCTTTCATCCTTTTCCACCCAAGCCCTGGAGAAGTGTACACCTCTAACTGGCCCTGAGCAAGCAGGCCATTCCAGGGAAGCTAATGAGGACTCATTAAATGTGTGAAAGTATTCACAGGACTGACAGCTCCAGAGAGGCTTGATTTCTTATCTCTACATAGAGTTCCCACCACTGGTACTGAATTTTCAGCCCTGATCAGCCTGAGCCTTGGACTCTGCAATGGAAACCTCATGTGTTTTAATGAGGTTTAATTTAATGTTTTTAAATGAAACCTCATCCGCAAGAAGCAGACTTTATGGATGAGATGGAAAAGGATGATGTATCACTGACAGGATACAATGCTTTTTTTTACTAGGGCAATTTCAATGCAAATGGCATCAAAAGCACAGTAACCTTCTCACATGGTTGCCATCTGTGGTTCTCTGCTAAAGGTCATATCAGGACTCCTATTATAAAACGCTGCTGGATGAGATTTATAATTCAGTGGACAGCCAAGTTCTCAGCCAAGAAGTCCTCCCAAATGAAAACTGTTCAGCTGTGGGTATTCTGCTCATGTAGGATACTTTTGATCTCTAACATGAGAAAACACACAAAGCAGTGTCAGCCTGTGCATCTGATATGTTTTCCATAAATGGCTCTGCACAACAGCCAAACTGATGGAGCTGATCATCCCCTTTGGTCTTGGGCCTGCCTGCTCATTTGCACAGTGTTCAGATGGTGGGATGAAACTCCCTCCCTGTGCAAAGGCTCACCACAATATTTGTACTGCACTTAAGTTTCCCCTAAGCCTGATATTTAGGCTTACAGGGGATTTAAAAGTGTGTGTACTGTGGAATAGCCTGCAGGGTACTGGTGAATAGAGTTGCATGCACCAGGAAAAGGTTTCTTTCCTTCTAAAGAAGTGTTATTCTTCTGCCAAGTAAATCAAGATGCACATGCTATTTACTTTCCAGCACATATTGCAAAGCTCAAGTTAATTAAACTGCTAAAACACACAACAGAATAAATCTGTATTGACGTAATGCCAACAAATTGTATACAAACTCTTCCCCCTGGACTTAGTAAATATTTGCTTGGAAGAAAATAACTTGTTCTGTTCTGGACAAAGGACAAGCCTTCTTTCTGCTTTCCTGGGCTCCAGAGCTGGCAGTCCAGGATCCCCTGAGTCAACTTACACAAAGTTCAAGCATCAGGCAAACACATCAGAAAGGAGACAGCCAGGATAAGCCTCCCAGGCCTGATGCCAGGCTCACACCATTACAGTGCCCACTGGGAGTTCTGTGGCACCAGAGGATCTTGGTACACCATCAAAAACCTCAGGTTTTATTCTGGGTGGTTTCAAGGTTGTAGCATAGGGATATATCAGTGGTTGAAAGGATGGCCCAAAGGCAAAAGCATTCTCAAAGCTCAGTGTACATTGCATAAAGAAGTCCCCTTTCCCTTGGAGAAGCCAGCCCTTTTAAAGATGAACCAAAATCCAAGCACTAGAAATCTAGGAATATTGAGTCTGTTATGTGTTTACCTTTAGGTGAATTTCCAAAGTACTCCACATGTGGATAGATTTCTAAAATAATCTTCTCTTGCCTAAAACCTAGTTTCTCCCAATAAAACACACAAGGAAGCCCAGCTGAACCTTGTCTGACTTTTACAGAGCGTCAGCAAACAGAGATTTATTCCTAAAACCCTATGAAATTTCAATCAGTTAGTATCCCTCATTATTAAGCTCTCTCTATATATATGTATTTTTTTCGTATTTAAAGCAGAGGGACTGATTGCACAAGACTGGATGATGTCCAAAAGAGCAGTGTCTTCTCCTTGAGCACAAGGTATGAAGCATAAGAACTCCCAAAATACGTGAATTATGCTGACAGGCTGTCACAGCACTGTTCTGACTTTGAACCTACACAATCCAAGATCCTTTTTCTTGGTGTCACACCATATTTTGACTCCTGCCAACTCTCACTGGCCAACCACAACTTGGTTCTGACAAATTGCAAGCAAATTGCAACTGTGCTAACAAAGCCTCTTAACCTTCCTGTTGCCTCCCTGCTGAAGCACATGGAGAGAAACACAGAAGTGAAAAGAAAAAAAAAAAAAAGGAAGATTATTTTAAACTATTACTTTAAGCCATGTTACTCAGACTCTCATACCTGACTTTCAAAAACAGATTAGATAGCATTACCATCCTGGATTAGAGGGTCTGGGATTTTTGCATAAGTTTCCAAGTAGTGGCCATGGAAAATTGCTTTTAGTTGGTCTCTTGTCTTTCATGATCCACAGGGATAATGGACACAAATACTATTCTCCATACCCACATCAGTGTTGCTGAGGAAAGCCAGAAGCATTACTACTGATTCCTTTACATTAATAAAATAAATACAGCCTACAGGAAGGTATATTTACATAAGTTTTCACGATTCATGCAACAGAGAGAGAAGCCTTAATGCACTTTTTTCTTCTCCTACACACTGCCGTGTGCTCAGTGCTTTGTCTGGAACTATTTCACAAAAAAAAATGTCTTAACAGCCTTTTTTTCCCCCATACAAGAGCTGTTCCCAAACACCAATGCTATCTTCTGTTACAACAGCACTGTCACCCAGTGGATTGTTACTGAGCTGTTTGCAATGCAAATCTATTGCAACCCACCGAATTTCAGCACTGGTGAATGAAAAGTGATTTTTTTTTTATTTTGGTGGTGCAATGCAATGGGCGTGTGTGTTTGAATTTCCTACATGGCTGAAGCCAGTTCTTGCACAAACTATACACTTGATGTCATTAATTTAGGCCCTTATTCAGCAAATGCTGTGGTGAAACTTTAGCTCACACTTAGGTTCATCCCTATTCAACAAAGTGCTGCTGTGCAAGTTGGAAATTCAGTCTAGGTTTTCACAGCTTTTGTACTTCAATAGTTTGCACTCAGCAGGAGGCAACTGTGAATGTTACCAGTGTTATTTCTAATGCCTCAGCTTCCTTGGTGTAGCATCTTTACGAAGGTATCTTAATCACAGCATCCAGCACAAAAAAGATCAAAAAGACCCCAGACATCCCCCCTAAAACAACCAAATAAAACCACCCCAAACAATATTAACAACTTTAGCATGCATTTATGGGGAGCTGGGGGATATCAGACCATCAGAACTGCTGCACAAATACTTTCTGGTAGAGCCCAATGAGAGCTTACAGTTCAGCAAGTGAAAGGAAGCCAGGCTGCAGAACCTTCCTGCTTTCCAGGAACAAATCCTGGCTCTAAACAAAGCTGCACTCATGAGAGGCAGCAGTAGCTCACATGCTATCACTGGCCCCCTCAGAGTAAGTTCTCTTCTAACAATGATAAAGATCTAGACAGTGGAAATGTTATTTGAAATTAAATTCCTCCACCAAACCCTTGGTCCAAGGCAGGGCAGGCCAGAGGATCAGTGGCCAGCTGGATCTTCAGAACATACTGTGCACATCACCAGGATTCACAACCCAGGGCCAGATTCACTTGAGACAAATAGTGTTAAACTATAAAGCTGTTTAAAGCACATTTTAAAAGCATTAATTTTAAAAAGATCACAGGTAGAAACAGGGGCCAGTGTTCTCTGAAAGTAGACCATGAAAGGATTTTACAGATGACATCTTTGATGCCCAGCTTTAAACACAAGTTGTAGCCTCTAAATCAGTTAGGCAATGAAAGTTCAACCTTCATGGTAAGAAAGTACCAGCCTGAACATGCATGGTCTAAAACACTTTGAGGAATCACTTTTTTGGGGTGGTCTTCAGCACCCTCATGGGTTACTCAGCAAGGCCTTCGAGATGGATCTCTCATCTGGTAATTGGGTTAATCTGGGGAGTACTTTCTAGGCATAAAAGCCTCATTGGATCTCTCCAGTGACAACAAAGCATGTCGCTCCTCACAGTTCTTGTACTAAAGCGTCATCTAAAGAGTACTCAAAACCCTAGATTGGGGTCTAATAGGGTCTAAATTGCTAAAGCCATTCAAGAAAACCCCAACACAATTGCTGAAGACTATAGAGAACACACAAACCAACGTATAAGCCTACCAGTAAACACCTTTCTACCTTAAAAAAAAGTTACATGCATTCATAGGTACCACTCCAATTAGAAATGTCTGCATCTTTTGGAAGTCAAAAGTTAATTTCAACAAATATTTCCTCCCAAGGAAAAAAATAAAAGTGCCGTTATGGTAATAGAGAGTGTTTTTCAACAGCCTCTATATTACAGCTGGTTGAATTACCAATGATGTGCTCTCCATGAAGACACAACAAACTGTTTGCAGTTCAGAAGAGTGGTAAGGCACCTTCAGCTTTGCTATGTTTAGCAGCCAGAAACCAAAACACATCTTCAAGTAAACACCAGCGGAGCCGGGCACGTGCTTCCCCAGGGCTCTGCTCTGTGACCCCGTTTCCCTGATGCTATCACGTTATCCTCAGTATAGCACTTCAAGAGAGGGCATATACATCTCATACATTAACATGTTCTTGACTTTTAGGAGAAGCCTGATTCAGCAGCCCTCAGGGTGCAGTTTCATGACCAGCTCAAGCAAATCTTGCCTTTGAAAAAGCACTTTCACCATTCCCAGTCTCCCTTGTGTGGAAACTCACAGTTGCATGGTTGAAAGGTAATGCTGGGAGAAATGTTTTTAAAATATCAGCTTTCAAGTACTTTGCCAACGCAGCAAAAATGGCAGGAAGCAGAAGACAGAACTGCCTTCTTTGGTCTTAAATCAGCCACCTGTGAACTAGTATCCTTGGTGACACAACCCGTTATCTCTGATGGCCACCAAAGAGTCTCTCCCAGTGTCTGCAGGAACTAGAGGAGTCTCAGCTCTGTATCTCAGAAGCACGATTGTTATTGGCATTGGTGGGCCGACAGCCACAAACTCCATGCTGAACCTACAGCCTTGCCACTAAATTATTTTAATAAGGCATTTAATCTACTTTCCACTTCCTTTTCCTGATAGCATCTAAAACCACTTTCCTGTGTTGTTTTCTTAAGCTTTAACTCTAGAATTCACGTAGGCACATCTCTACCTTTGACTGTTGTGGATCTCCTTGTGGGGAGCAACAAAACCAAATACCTCCTGAAGGTCCTTCCAGGTACATTTTGTACTGTACCATCATTTCAAAATACACACTGTCACTGACAGCCTTCAAATTACACACACAATCTGCTGTCCCAGCTTAACACAGCACTGCAACCCCACGTGGATCTTCTCACACAACCACAGGAAAGGCATTTGTATCAGCAAGCACCCTTGGCACATGGAGCACTGCACAGCTGAGAGGACAATTTAAGGGGGGTGAAGATATTCTTAAACACTACTAAATTCCACTGAGGAACAGTTGTTAGAAGTGGATGTAAAGACCTGTGAAGAGGAAACAATTTACAGCATTCAGCACTGAGTGTTATTGCCCCACAAAGCTCAGCACTCTGCCCCAGATGCTGCAGTGTCAACTGTAGAAACTGTGTTTATGATCTGTTTACATCTATAAACACTTCCGCAGCACAAAGGTTGCCAAAGATCAAGGAGCTGATTCAGCAACAGGCTTAGTTTAATATTAAGCAGCACCTCAATCAAAGGGATTATTTATGTGCTCAAAGTGCTTCACACTTTGGCCAAATGAGGGCCAAAATGGGGGATCATTTCTGAAAGACATGTCGTGTCTTGTGATGCACAGGTGAAGTTTCACCTACAAAAAGAGAGGGAGAAACCTGGAAGAAATCCATCATTTTCCTACCACAGACGCATGAAGGGATAGTCATGCCCCGTGTTACACCAGAGAATGACCTAGGGCTCAATGCCAGTGGGAGGTGGTGCAGGAAAGTATCAGTAGAAGCAGGTGCCTTCACCTCCCTCCATCCCTAAACCCATCACACAGCCTTTGCTGCACTTGCCCTGATGCAGGTGAGGTTCCGGTGGGGTCTACAGGAAGATGCCTATCCCCAACCTACACAGGGAGCAGAAAGAGACAGCCAAGAGCCTCTTTGTGTGCTGCTTGCCACAGCTCCCACCTATGAAAGCTTTGCTAAGAGTCCTACACGGCTGACCTCGTCTCAAGGTGTTCCCCTTTTCCATAGAAGGCTCTGTTCCAGCTCCTCAAGGTGCTTGCAAATCTGTGCTGCCTTGCTAAGCAATGCACAAGGATATGTTCTCTGACAATTTCCATGATGCTTCACTTCCTCAGAAGTCCTATTTTATCATTGCTAAGGGACAAGGGTCTACAAGCCCTTGAGCACACATACAGATGGAGTTTATTGAGCAAAGCTGGTGATGGTTCTGCCCCTTAGCTTGTTTTCTGCCTCTGAGTCAATGGTTTCCAAGGGACAACTGTGTTCTTGAGAAAAGCAGGCTCCAAATTTGACTTTGGGTAGAGCCCTAAGGTGGATTAGACTGTCATTCTGCCCACCTCAACTGCATGCTGTAAGCAGCTTACTTGCAATATGACAGATTTAGCAAAAGTGACAGTTGCTTGCTGTCCAATATCATTAGCTAGCCCTGCCACAAGAGCTCAGACATGGTGCTCCATCTCCTTACAAAATCAGCTTATTAATAAACATACAGCCTGGCACAGTATTTTCCACCCAGCTGAAGGGGTATTTTGAGCAGGGGGCTGCCTGATCCACCCACCTACAGAGACTCAAAAATCAAATTCTAGCCAAGATAAGGTCAAAACAGCAAATAGGCTCAGTGGACTGGCACGTCCAAGGGACTGGGACAGCTTAGCATGTGTGCTTACCATTATTACTCATCCTTCATTAACTTTATTACTCTGGTCCTCAAGTCTATGGAGGGAATGGCAATCTAATCAAAAGGCTACTGCAGTCAAGTCCCCAAGGTACCAGACAGCATGAGCACTCCTCTCCCTGGCTGAAAGGGCTCAGCACCTTCCCGAGGTGCTCCGTGTTGACAGTTACAAGGTAGGCTGCTCTTCCAGGTAGGCAGAGGAGGATGCACAGAGGAGACCTCTGCTTCCTATGTACACAGGTTTGTGTTGTAATGTCCAAACAAGTTTGGCAGTATCAGATATCTTTTAATTCCTGCAACAAAATACTTCAACCAGAAATAAAAATTGGCTGAGTCAATCAGGTTGCAGCAAGCAATACCATTTGTTCTAAAGCCTTTTATTTAAAAAAAATTGATTTCAAATAACAGAAACAGTTTCACTGCTGATGATGTAAAGGTTTAAACTGTTCCCTCCCCTGCTATACCAAACTGTGGACCTGCCTGGCTGTGGCACACCTCACATAATGTGGCCCAGGAGGATGAGTTCCCAAAAGTCTTCACAGTAATCCCAAGACCAGGTAACTCTGTAATTTCAAGTGGAGAGAATGAAATGTTTTCATTTTAACACATACCTGTGGGCAAAGAACATCCCAATATTTTACAATGAACTCTTTTCAAGACATCCTGGGAGATTTTCCAAGAGCTACACTGAAATGGAAGATGGCTTATTTTCTTTAGGGTTTTTTAATATGTTGGAAATAATTCTTTTCCTCTCATCCCCCCCCATATGAAAGCTTTTATTTTCTGAAGCTGGGGCAGCTTCTGTTAGAGCCATCCCAACACAAATTTAGGGCCAAATTACTTAATCTAAGGGCTACCAACAGGTGGGGACTGTGTGTTGATGGCTGAAGTGGCTGCCAGCAAACATCAGCGCCATCACAGGGTTGGGCTGGTTTCCTGCTGCAGACTTGCCAGGCTGGTTTACCCCTTGGGGCACAGGAAGGTAAATGCCAAAGGCAACGGCCAAAACGCCATCGGGCATTTCTCCACCTGGTCTTCTAAAGGAAGCAAAGGAAACTACCTGCAGGTACCTTTGGTAGGATGGCTATCAACGAGCAGATGCCAAGTGCTCAGCATTCAGCCCTGTGCCTCTGCTGTCTTGGAGGCAGTGCTGCTCTTGCAGCTTCATCAGAGAGACAAGAGTCTGGTGACATTCACTTATCTCCACGGGAACTTTCTCAGAATGCGTACCAACATCAGGAAGTCAAAGCAGTCCTAGTGACCTTTATCTTCATCAAAACAACTCTCCTTCAAGAAGGAAGTTACTCCTTGTGCAAAGCGTGCCTATCACTGCTCTTGCTGAGGCACGTGGCTGGTAGGAGTTTTAACCAGGCTAAATTTCCACCATAGGAAAGACTCAGGAAAGGTGCTGACACAGTCACATCCAGGCAAGTCAGTGACAAACAACACAAGCAACATCAGCCTACTCAGAAAGCCATTCATAAAGAAGAGCAACTGTCCCGTGGCAGAGTCCAGGCAAGCTCGGAGCAGCTTCACCAGTGGGAGGTTTGCAGCTGGGTTGCAAATCCCAGCTCTGCACCACACTGTAATGACACTAAATTTTTTATTAGCATTTCATGATGGTAATTAAACACAGGCATGTGCACAGAGGGAAATCTGCCTCATATATAGGGCAAGGCTCACCATCTGCAGGCAGCAGCCGGGACCCCACAGGCTAAGCTATGGGGCTGCAAAAGTTACAAAGCCACCAACACCACCACAACCATGTATGAAAAACTAGGCAGCTCTGTGATGTTTCTATACCTATGGACACTTACGGCCGCCTGCCTGTGCTCAACAATGCACCCAGTGCTTGGGGGCCTGCAACATTGGAAGGCCTAACTCCATCACAGGAACTGCTGCATTCATGATGCTCCCAGGGCTACCTTGTATTTTCTTTCTGGAAAGGGAAAGCAGAGGTTTCTGCCCATCCTCCTGCCCAGCAAGACAGAAAGTACGTCAAGGAGATGGTGGAGCATGGTCTTTGAGGTGTGGTTAACTCTTGCCATCTATGTTTAAGTTCCCAACAAGGCTGCCTATCACTTCCAATTATTATAACGATTTTTCATGACTAATTATGTGCATTTAGCAGTCTTTGTATACTGGTCACTCCTGTGCTGCTTCTATTCAGTTGCACCCTATCCCAGGAATAGGGAGCTTGGTAGACTGAAGCTGAGCTTTTCATCCCTGGTGTGACTGAATCTGTCTCTGTTCATTTTAAGCTCAGGACCAAACTGGCTTATTAGCTTCCAACCAGCTGAAACCAGCCCACATGGAGAAAACTGAAGTGGATGAGACAAACAGCCTGTCCCCAAGTATTTCCTTTCCCCTTGCCAGAGCATAGCACCACTTGGATTCTCCATGTTCACAGAATTACAGAATCATCAATGTTGGAAAAGACCTCTAAGATCACAGAGTCCAACCCTTAACTCAGAAAAACCCACCATGCCACTAGACCATGTCCTAGAGTGCCACATCTACACATTTTTTTAATAGCTCCAGGGATGGTGACTCAACCACCTCCCTGGGCAGCCTGTTCCAGTGCCTGATTACTCTTTTGGTAAAGAAATTCTTCCTAATATCTAGTCTAAACCTCCTCTGGTGCAACTTCAGGCCATTTCCTCTAGTCCATATTGTCCATGGCTGCAGATTCCTACACCTGGCATGAAGGATGGGTGATGCAGAACAGGAGAGGGAGAGGATGGACAGCAGAGCCCAGTATGGCACTACGCTTCAGATCCCAGGAGTCCTGCAGGGCAACAGGTCTAACAGGTACCAGTTTTCAGAGGGACCGCTATACTGGACCAGAACCAGACCATGTTTATTTTGGTTTGGTTCTGGTTGGGATTTAAAAAATTAACATTCAAACCAAGCCAAAAAAACCACAGAAATCAGGCTCAGTCCCTGCCCAAGAGAAAAAACAGCAACAATCCCAGGTAACCTGCAGTTCAATGCCAAGCTGTAAGCTCTCACCAGGCAGCAGAGCGTGCCTGCTCAAGGCTCTGGTGGTCCTATGTGTGAGTTATGGTTTTTATTAGTTGCACCCACTTCTAGCTGGCAACTGATGGTCTTTCCCAAGGTGACCAGGTGTTTCTGCAGCACAGAGAAGCCACCTCCCCTGGTGCAAAGATGGTTATATGCCATACTTGCCATGAAGGTGGGATTTCATTAAGCTCATTTCCCTTCCCATGGTCCAACTCCCAGACACCGTGGCTGTCAGCCTCAGCTGGCCTCATCACAGCCCTCCCAGGGCACCAGGGGGGTGGGATACAAAATGTCAGGGAGCTGCTCCTTGCAAAACTTCTGCAACAAACCAGAAGTGTGCTGGAGATGGTGAGGTGCAAAAGAAGTGGACACCACGCATCCAACTGCCCATCAACCCAGGGATTCCGCGTAAAAAACATTTGACAACCAGTCCTCATGCAGCTCCCATGAGTCTGGAGTGAGTCACTGCCCTCAGGTTAAGCCCCCTCTGCTTACACACATCTCCTCACACAAGGGCCACATAACCAGCTGGATCTACAGGACCACCAGACCTAAGCACAGCAAAAGAAGGAGAATAAAGATGACATAGGATGTGGGCCCAGGCAGTCTGCTATTCCAGCTGAATATTGCAAGGAACAAATGCAAAAGGCAAAATAACAAGAATTGTGGCACCAAGTAGCTTTTCAGATGATAACAAAAAAACAGAAGAGCCTAAAAATTGAGCACAAGAGATGCACAGTCCCAGGAAAGTACAAGCTTTTATCTAATACCAAGTGATTCTTCTGTTGCACAGTTCATTTTAGGACAACACTCACCCTTGCAATGCCAGTCCCAGAGCCTGAGGCTGCTCTGGATTTAGGCACCTGACCGTTCAGGAACAAACATTTCTCTTTGTGAATAATTCAGATCCCTTTGCTTATTTAGATTCATCTGGGCTCTCTTTCTTGCTGTTTGAATCTTCTGAGCTCACAGCTAACTGGGCTGCAGATGTACAACCCCTCCACAGCCCTTCTTGTTTCTGTAAGGGAACCATCAGTTTCACCAGTAACTCCCACATATTTTAAGTACATATAGCACTTACAGAGCAAGCATAACCCTGTAACATAACCCCCAAAAGCTCAGGCATTCTGTTTACTATTTGTCTTGCTGCAAACCGAAATTGCTTTCTGCTCTGAGGTGCACATTTGACAGTAGCTCCCCAGGACTGCTATGCACACAAGTAGCTCTTCTGTGGCAGTGGCAAGCACATCCAGACCTACAGCTCCAGTCTGAAATCAATACAGACATGGGTGTCCAGCCCTCGTGGACACAGCCATCCCGTGTACACATGAACATTTTCACTTGGAAAGGTGAAGCAAAGGTACCAGCTGAGCTGTGATCAGGCACAACTCTGCACATGCAAAAAAAACAGCAAAGGCCCAGCAAGTTGCATTCTGAATAATGTCCACACCTTTTTGCTATTGCTAGATGTAAAGGATTCCACTTCCTGAGCACAACCTTCTCTCAGGATGTGCTAATACCACTATTGAGCCATTGTGGCTGAAGCACAGCATATTCTTGTGTTTTAGACTCATTGTAGGAAAGCAGAAAAACAGCACGAACAAGTTACAGAGCTGTTCCACAAAGCAGCAGTATCCTAAAATTATCTCTTTCAGTGCTAACTGTGCTTGCTTGAGGTATCATCACCTGTGCCCACAGCTCAGCCTGTAACTTCGGAGCCCCTCTTCAGCACCATACACGCTAATACACGCGTGTGCATCTCCACCCCTGCCCAAGAAACACATTCCTGACTTACCCTTTATCCAGGCAGCAGCCCCAAACCCTCCAAGCCCTCCTGCAGAAGAGTTGACTGAGTTTTGCCTCGTTACCCAGCCAGGCCGTTATATAACTGGCACCGTTTCCGCCAGCAGTGAGGATGCTCCAGCACATCCCCGCGCATCCCTCTCCTCCCCATCCCACACCAACACATCTCCTAACAACAGCCACAAGGGAGGGGCAAGGTGGGCATCTGGGTACTTGGGAAAAGTGAAGCTAACAGTATCAAAGAAAGTTCAAAAGGTGCCTGATGTTTATTAGGAGACATTGCTCCCATGAAAGGACGCGGTGCAGTAATGTTCCTTAGCCTGCTGAAAGCAGCTTGGCCTAGATTCTCTGTACCGTTTGATGTGACCATTCATGCAAACAAGAGTAAAACTTTCTCTTTGCTTTTAATTAAGCACAAAAAAAAAAAAAGTGACAGGTACAAAAGACCTTTTTCTACTGTCATCTGGGTCTTCTGGGCTAGCGTCAGCCTGAGAACACACAGGAATCAGCCCCATTGATTAAACTATTATTAGCGGCAAACAAACAGATGTGCTCAGCAAAGACAGGACAAAACCCATGCTCTGTATTTCTGGACTAGATACAGGAAAAAACATTATTTTACCCGAGGCTCATTTGGTATTTTAGTAAAGGAAAGCAGAAACATTCTCTAGCACACTGGGCAGAAGCAAAGCAAATAGCATTTTAGTCTGCAGAAATCAAGATAAATAAATAACATTATTGCTGTCACACTGTTCCTACAGTCAAAACCCCACCAGCTTTCATAAGACAGGGGCCAGGTCCTGTATTCGAAATCTCACCTTAAACAAAACATGGCTTGTAGTCATTCAGGAGGTGCTGGTATCCAGGAATCATTCATTGATGGGTAGAATACACAGCCCACAAACGCATAGGGGCTGTAGCTTTAGGACAGACATAAAACTCTTATGTAAGCCATAATCCTCTCAGACTCCTTATTCAGTGATGTTAAGATCTGCGCCGCAGGAGCCTGCTGGCATCCCAGTGCCTTTTAACCACTTTGGGAATGGGGAAACTCCAGCTGCAGTTCAATCCCCTCACTGACACTGGTGCTCTCGTGGGTACAGGGCAGAACCTCACAGGGTGTCAGAGCACGGAGCAGTGCTGGACACTAATATTTCAGTCCTCTGTAGAACTGGCGCTGTTGCTTTCTGTGCTGGGTGAATCACCAGGATTAATCTCCTGCAGAGTTCACTGAGGCTAACGATAATCAAGTTAAATTGACACTATATGATCAGAGTTTAATTAGGTACTCTTATACAACCCCTATTAATTACAATGATAATACCCTTACGAAATGCAGATGGGAAGGTGGGGCTGTGGTGGGAGGGGGCTTGGCTGCCCAGATGGTTTCAGGAAAAAGCCACATGAAAATCCTCTCTGCGTACCTTTAGTTACCTGCTTGCCTCTGCCAGTGCTCAAGGTGAAACAGCTTAAAAAAAATAATTATTATAATCTTACAAAATGTAAATCTAGAAGACAAGATTAAAGACCTCCCACATGCTACACTATCACCTTCTGTTTACCACAAGAAGCAAGAATGCCATTTAAAATCCCAGTGAGCCAGAATCATCATTAGCTTGCTTGGCTCAAAATCCTACCCAGAAAAGCCCAAGGTGATAGAAGTCACTTATTTTGCACTGCTATGAATGCACTTGAAACCAAGGCAGATCTTCCTAACACTGTTAAAGTAAGTTTCTCTTTTCCCCTCTAGGTGACCTGCTTGGTGCTCGTGCTTGGCATTTGCTTTGTACAGGCACAACCTCCCCTGGGACACAGACCCCGGGTATGCCCAGGTGACTCCTGCTCTCCATGGCCCTGCAATGCTTCAGAAGAACATGGTAGGGATAAGTGGCTGACCTGAACCCCTCAGTGAGCCACTTCTGCTAGAAGCCAGGGTGTCCCTGCCCACAAGGAGGGAACACCAGATCCCAAGTGCAGGAGCACAGTCCAGCCTTCAGCACTCAGTAGCAGCTGCATTAGGATACAGAGAGCACTGCATGACATTTCAAGCCCAAGACTAGGTCTTTGCTTTCAGTAAATCTTTCCTGAGGTGTCCTAGAGAAAGAGCAAAGTTTGTGCCATGTGGCATCCATTTAGTATCTGCTACACATGTTGTTGGATGGCTTCAGTGAAACCTGCAAGAGTTTGTGTTGTTACTGCTATTCACCTGGTAATACCAAAACTCTGGCCTTGCACCCATATGGCCAAAGATGCAGGTAAAGATTTCTTCTTCATTGACTAAAGTAATTAAGCAACACAAAGAGTGAGGTTTAACAGATGCTGTTCTTGATGCTTGTTCTTCATATACCTGTATGAGCCTCCTGCATCCAGATTCTCTCCTCTGCAAATCGCTTGCTCAGTAAGCATGTCCCAGGACAAGGCCTGGCACTTTGCCATTGCTGCCACTGCTGATTTAATTAAAACCCTGAAACACAGGAAATGCATTTCCTTCTTCCTGGTTTTTTGGGGTTTTTTTTCCACACTCTTCACCAAACAGCAGCAAACCAGCAAAACTAGCACACCTCAGCACTCCCACTTTGCACAAAACATATATAAAAGAAGCAGGATGTTTAAATATATTGTACTAGATATTAATTACCTGGCCCTGCCAGCTACATAACTGTCTCGTTAGGTTTTGGCTGTATACATAAAAAAAAAAGACCAGAGGGCTCTGCTGCATGGGATCCAGGAGGAGAGTCTTGTTCATCAATGCTCTTGACCTTCACCCCACAACAGAAGCTGATTTTTGCATGAAGGAGCAAGTTTGCCCCCATGGCAATTCCACAGCAGCCCGTGTGGCCCTGACCATAGGTTCTCAAATTCACTTCTCTGTCCCTTGATGGACAACTTTTCTGGGAATACACAGGGACTGTGGCAGGAGAGGGAGATCATGGCCAACAGATTAGATATTAGGAAGAAATTATCTACTGTGAGGGTAGCGAGACACTAATAGTTTGTCCAGGGAAATTGTGGGTGCCCCATCCTTGGAAGTGCTGAAGGCCTGGTTGGATGAGGCTTGTAGCAACTTGGTCTAGTGGGAGGTGTCCCTGCCCATGCAGGGGGGCTGGAACATGATAGTCTTTAAGGTCCTTTCTAACCCAAACCATTCTATGATTCTATGGCTTCTTGACCACTCCTTACCCTGCTAGCAGACTGAGACGAGCTCCAGACATTTTTCTCACAGTTCACAGACATCACAGATATGTATGCTTTAGAAGATCCTTAGTATCTCCCAGCCCTGGGAATTTCTAGCCAAGACCACAAAAGGACCCTTGCTTTTCTGCAAGCATAGGACTAGCAGAACATCTCAGTTCACTTGCTGGGATTTTTTGCTTGATTTAGGCACAAAGGACTCTCTATTCCTCCTCATTCCTAACTTCTGCAGGGGCTAGGTACAAAGCATAGCTGGGACTAGGACAATCCCCCCAAAGAAATGCCTTGAGCACCTCCACAGCCTCATCTCAGGACAGCAGAGCTCTGAGAGGGGAGACACCAGGCTTTGGGCAGGGTCTTCAGCCCAAAGAGAGCTGCACGTGTGACACGCTGGTGGGAGTGCAGCCATGCTCCTGCAGCAAGGCTTTGGTTTAGGAAGCAGAGCTGCTCAGCCCACTCTGCTCTTGCTGAAGTAGTGACCTGGTTTTGTCAAGACTGTTTTTCTCCTTTCATCTTTGATGTCATTTTGGAAGGCAAGTCATGAGATTTTCATGGAAGCACTGACTCAAAGTTGAACCAAAACAAAGCCAATCACAATGCCACTATAAAAGAAGGGTGAAATTTCTCCTTAGAGGATTATTATGCTATTTAGGGTTCTAGGCCATTTATTTCCACAGTTTTGTATTCACTTTCATGCTTCCCATCAGACTATACTCTAATCCATTTGTATTTTAATGTAACAAGTTACAAGGATTATAAGCTCATAATAAATGTTCATCCCTAAAACATTTAAACTGCCCCTACACTTTGTAAAGATGATCTTACTTAATGAGCAGACATCTACAAATGACTGGGGAAACTAATATAATGTTATATGGAACACCAAACTGTGAAATACCCACTGCGTATGTTGCTTTTCTGTGAAAGGAGAGTGGGTTTTTTGCACACATCTTTCTTCAATACAGGATATTTTTACATTACTTCAGCATAAGGGAGAGTTTGGAAGTCACAGAGATTGCCTGGGAATTTGTTTACCTTTTGCTCTTAAGTTGAGTGATCTATTATGATCAGCCCGTGCCCAGGATTACATCAAACCAACAGATCACTCATGAAATTCAAATTAATGGAAGCTGGTGATACCAGCTAAGGGGAATCCACAAAAACCCCCCACCTGACTTGCACCTAGGTCACTTCTAGTGCTGAAGTGTCCATGAAATCAGGGTCACTGCAACCAGCTGGAAGCCAGCTGCCTTCTGCTGTCTAGTCATGTATCAGAGCCACAAACCTTCTGCCATCTCCATGAAGAGTTAGGAGCACACGAGACTAGGATCACTATAAACACAAGTGTCAAGGTAATTAATTAAATCTAATGTTGTTTTCTTCACTTAAAAGGACAACTTTGCAAAGCTTCTTAACTCCCAGAGATGCAGTTTTTCCATGGCAAGGAATTTTCAACTTGTGGGCTCAATGTTCAGACCAGCTCCCTGGTGAGGTAAGCATAGGCTGCCTTTTAATACAAACAAAAACCTGACATTTAACTTATTAGCTGGGGGAGGAATACAGATGAGGGTTGGATGAATCTCATGAGTCATCGTTTCTGTAGGATAAACAGCAAGCTTGTCTCAAAAAAATCAATTCATTTGTCTCTATTATGTATTGCAGATAGAAGCACTTAAATAATAAAAATATTAATAAAAACACTTCAACTATTTGTTCTAGAAAAAAATGAATAACAGCTTTTGGATTATGAAAGAATATTCTTTAAACACAGAAAAATAAAGCATTTCAGATGGCACAATGTTTTGGGAGAGGGAGACAAATGCAGATTAGTCATGCTTGAATGTACTTCCCTAAACAATACACTGCTCAGAGTTAAGACTAGGACATGTACATGTCCCAAGGCATACAGGAAAAATTGGGGTCTGTGCATTAGTTTAATTCCTTTAAGGTTTTCTCACTGCTGTATTCACAGAATCATCCTGGTTGGAAAAGACCTCAAAGATCATCAAGTCCAACCATAACCTAAATCCACCCACCATAACCTCTATCTACCTGTTCAATGCTTAAATCATGTCCCTAAGCACCACATCTGTATTTTCTTCAAACACTTCCAGGGATGGTGACTCCACCATCTCCCTGGGCAGCCTGTTCCACTGTCCAACCACTCTTTCAGTAAAGAAATTCTTTCTAATATCTAGCCTAAACCTCCCCTGGCGCAACTTCAGGCCATTCCCAGTATTCTTCCAGTCTTGTGCCAGCCCTGCCCCCAGATCACACATGCACAATCTGCACCCTGACCACTGAACTCATTCCCAGCTCAGTCTTGCAGGCAGATGAAGGGCCGTGCTCTGGTAGAGTGAAGCAAGACCAAAGTACAGTGCTAACACTCTTGAAAAGGTAACGGAACCACACAGTTCAAGGGCAGCAGCATCCTCCAGCGGTGTGCAAATTTCAACTAGCATTTTAAAATTATTTTTATTTGAGATGTTAGAAGGAGGTATAAGGAAAGGATCGGGCAGGGACAAAGTATGCCTGAAACATGTCCAGAGAAGTCTAAAGCCAGCTGAACAATAGCAAAGATCTTCTGAAACAGGGATTTTGTGGAACACTCAGAGGAACCGACAAAAGAAAGCATGTGCTACAGTGTGAGCTGCACACTGTGGAGAGATCATCAAGCTAGGCAAAATTAGGCAACATTCCAGGATCTCACCAGAAAGAATCCCTAAAAACTCTCTATGAATGGATGCTAGTGAATGGCAGATATTGCCGACAGAGCAGTGGGTCAAAAGATTCAAGTTTCAGGTCTTTCTCCTTCCCCCACCCACCCTCCATTTCTAAACCTGTGATCTGCCATTGCATGCAAAGCAAACCCCTTTACCTGAGTGTATCTACAGCCAGGGAAGATGCAGGGCTTACAAGAAAGCTGGAGAAGGACTTTTTGCAAAGGCATGTAGTGATAGGACAAGGGGGGATGGTTTTAAACTGGAAGAGGGTAGATTTAGGTTAGACATTAAGAAGAAATTCTTTCCTGTGAGGGTGGTGAGACACTGGAACAAGTTGCCCAGGGAAGATGTGGATGTCCCATCCCTGGAAGTGTTCAAGGCCAGGTTAGGTGGAGCTTAGAGCAACTTGGTATAGTGGGAGGTGTCCCTGCCCATGGCAGGGGGGTTGGAACTAGACAATCTTTAAGGTCTCTTCCAACACAAATAGTTCTATGATTTTATGCCTGTATGTATTATTTTTATTTCTATGCTGGCATAGCTCAGAGGCCAGGCATGATGACCCCAGGAATTATCATCCACTAACTGCAATAAACACCTCTCCACTTTCATTTCAACACTTTTGCTGTCTTTGTTTCCCAACACCCCTTTAGTCCAACCTATCTAGTTGTATAGTGACTTCTTCAGGATAGCAATCGACTCTCATTGTGCATCCATAAAGATCTAGGGCAGCAGGATCCTATCCTGTTCTTTGGGTATTGCTGCAATGAAGAGCAGACAACACATGAAAAGGCAAGCACTACAGAGTGGCAGATCTGGATACTCAGTGGTACAATCTCTAGGGAGGTTAAATACTTCATTGCAACACACTGAACCTGTGGATGCTGCCACACAGTATTCTGTGAATTTTTTTTTTTAATTTTTTTACACAAAAGGAACATGCAGGGTATTCTGGGGAGGAAAATCCACCAACACCAGAGTTTTATCCAAAAGCTCTTTCTGTGGCTGAAGAATAAGTAGCTTAAATTTGTACAGAGTCTCAAAAGTCTAGTTTAAGTAGAATTTTTTCCTGGGGAAATATTAAGAAGAGATTGTGTTTTTCAAAGACTTTTAGAGTAAATGATGGCTTTATACTGACTTCCCAAGGCTAGGAATGCACACGAGAAAAATAAGTCAGTTGACATCCTGTTACTGATGGATAACTCTTCCTATACATCCATATCACAGTACTCCTGGCAGAGATACATCCAACATCTCATTTTCTGCGTTTCATCTTGTTACCAGCTTTGGCATCAGCCCTTGCTAATTCTGCAAAAGCCAGGATCACAGGCAAGGGGGCTTCCCTTGCGATGCAAAGCCTCACCTGCTCATCACAGGAGCCTGGAGCACACTGGCTTCCAAAACCACAGCAAATCATCCTAATGGTCCATCAATCTATACATTAATCTTTGAGGCTGAGCTAACTGCTGAGCTTGAACTGAAAGAAAACTATCTTGGCAGATTTCAAGGAGACAAGACAAAATAAATTACTGCGTCTGCTTTACTGGTCAATCAGTTCATATATTATATCCACATACCGATGTGATCAACTGAACTTGTGCTTATGTTCTCAGCCATGTCATTGCATTGCTCCATCTTTAACTGAGTAAAATTGTAGCAAATTAGTTCTGGTGCTGTGCAGAACTACTTGCTGTGAAGAATTACCTGCTCGCTCTTTGAACAGAGTCCATAAAAAGCACACAAAAGTTGTTTATCCCATCAAATTTTCATTTGGACTGTGCAGCCAGAGCACAGCTGACCTGAGGTAGAAAGTTCACAAGCCACTCAGCTCCACTTCCAAATTAATCCCCTGCATAAGCTTGATATAATGCTAACCCAGCTTTTTGGCATGCACAGGCTTCTTGACGAGCTGCATCACACATTCCCAGGTGCTCTCCGAGATTTCCTTAACAAAAGGCTCAATGTAGTTTTCTTTCAGAGCTGGAAAAGTGAAAGCAGCCTGGATCACACTAGTGATGCTTCTCAGTGTACTTCAATGTTCTTCAGTGTTGTAATACACTAAAATAAAACTACATTTGAATGCAGAGCTGGACTGGTTTGAATCCAATAAGCATATAACAAGACAGAAACATGCTACTCTTTTAGTGTTGTTCATTACTCCTACCCAGGCCCATGACAAATAGCTATCTGCTTAAGAATTGTTTATAAAAGTGGAAACATTTTTCTCCCTGGCATGACTGTTTTCATGCCCCACATATCAGAGCTAATAGCACTAACAACTCTGAAAAGGTATGGGCAAGAAAGCAGAATCCCCACCAAGTGGTATAAAAACCTCACCTCTCCCTGCAAAGCTCAATATACTAAAGATCACAACAGATGTTACACTACAGAAAATATTTTGCTCCCACTGACAAATAGCTAGGAGAGGTAAAGAGGGAGAAGTGCTAAAAAGATTGAGGAACTTGCTGCTGCTTACAAAAGTATAATGGGTTAGAAATGAATGCTAGCTAAAGGAACCAAAAAATGATTAAAAAAAGGTAAAGATCCAGTTTTCACTCAGTAAACTGGGAGCTGTGAAACAGCTGCTATTCAAGATCATCTCTAATAATCCTGTTGAAGCCACTAAGCATTAAGGCAAACAAAGGACCCTCCTGTTAAACACGTGGTGCACAGAATTCAACATCCACCCAGCAAGTCTCAGTGATGTTGGGCTAAACCTGCAGAAAATGAGCTACAGACACCCCATATTTAAACCCAGCCAACTGCACCTAACACACAAACAGCCATCAAACAGTTCAAATCCCCAAATCATCAGAATCAGCTTTGGTTTGGAGTTTTTGGTGAGGGCACACTTTACACTGGGAGAAAAACTACTCTGTATTGAAGACACAAGTTTCTAAAGGAAACTGCTCTGTCATAATGCTTCAAATTAAGAATCAAACGCTTGCTAGTTCTGCAGGAATTGGTCTACAAAAGGGCTCAAACTGCATTAAGGTTTTAAAGCAAAGTGGGTTTTTCTGTCTGCTCTGTCACCTGCACATGCAAGACTCATTCCCTTGAAATAAGCTGAATGAAGAAGTCCAGCTATGGAGCTAAACTTTGGTACTTCCAGTTGAACCCCAGCATCAGCAGAACCATATTAATTAGCCAAGCAAGTTAAGAAAAATTCCACATCTTGTGGATGAAAATTGCAAAGGTATTAAACGGCTCCTCAGTGGTGCCTGCAGGTTTTGTTCTTTAACTGCTGCTACTCTCATTCATAAATCATCCTTCAATTAAAAGCAGTTTTAATTAATAACACACCCCCTGTGCCTAAGCCCTGGGTCATTTACAATAAAACTATTAAACCACACCATGTCACGTGCCAACAATAAGCATCAACAGCTCTTTTCCAGGCCTGTAAGTAGTCTGCACTAGCGTGACAGCACAGTTGCAAGGAAGCACCTGATCACACTGGGCAGCCATGGGGAATCATCTTGGCAGAACGTGCCATCCAAAGCTGGTAGGACAAAGAGGGCTATAAACCCTGACAGCAAACCAGTAGCAAGAAAACTCTGTCCCAGGCATTCAGGTGGACAGTCACCAAGTTAACTACTTGACTTCCCAAGCTCTTCTCTCTGGTCATCCTTTCCCAGAGTCCCTGCCTTCAGAAACAGGACCACCATTGGCTCTCTCTCTTGGATTCATAACTGGGAGACCAGCACCTAAAACAGCTGCTTTCTACAGAAATCCCCATTCACTCCCCCCATATTTTTCTTACCATTGTAGGTTCAAACAGCACTCAAGTCCCAGGAGTCTACCAGTCTCTTGTCTTAAAACTCTACCTCAGCATCACTACATAACACTGTGATTAGTCTTCCTACCAAAGAGGCTCAAGCTGCATCCCATCATCTGAGGGGTTCAGACATTAGCATGGCTTCAGGTAAGAGAAGGATTATGGGGGCCTCAAATGACCCAGAATTTACTAGTTGCAAGCCCCACCCAAGCACAAGAGCCTCCCCTTTCAGGGGAGCAGCCAGCACTGTCTCCTGTGAACTTGAAACAAGAAGCTTCTGTGTTTCCCTTAAAATGACAGTTGATTAGAGCTAATGAAACATTAAAGTGGCAGATGCTCTTTGGTATTTTTAAAGAAATGTTTACACTCCAGGGACTTGACCCTGCCGTAAGAGATGACTCGGAGCCACTAACCATGCGAGTTTGTACAAGACAAACTGAATAAATGTGCCCCAGATCACACTCTGCAAAGCTGTCAACCTATGAACAACTTTAACTGGAAGTTAAACAGTGAATTGGCTTGCTACTTTGTATTATTTACATTTAATATTTCAGATCAATGGCTCTGCATAATCCCCTGAAGAAAGTGGAATAAACACTTCTGAACAAAAACGGTGCCTCAGTCATGACATACCAAGCTGTGACACTGTGACATTCCAGTCCTCACCCTACCCCATCTGCACTCCACCTCCCCAGCTCACTCCTTTGCTTCACAGGACCCAGTCCTCCTCTTGTCCCATGGGCTGCTGCCCACCTAAATTTCCATCATACCCATATTATGTTATTTTGTAATAAAACATGTGTGGCTTAGTTAGCTATTTTAAGGGCCCTCTCCTTTCCCATCTCGTACTCACCTTAACTATTACCACCAATACCCCCACCTGCAGGTTCTGAGCACACCCTGCCCAATTGTGTGGGCTACCAGAAGGCCAAGCACAGCTTATTGAACTACAAGAACTGCAGCAGTCCAAAACCCAATAAAATGGCAGTCACACCAAACACTTTACTGGTCACCAACACACTAAGTGAGAAGATAATTTTTCAGCTGGCACCACAACTTCCCCTCTCCCATCCCGGACACTAGGTAGAAAAGCCTGCCCTCTAGTTTGTCAGGCTGCATCAGCAGCGTGGCAAAAATCACATCCTTTAATTTCCCAACAGTTTAATAGCATCCAACGACCATCACTGTGAAAATTACACACCAGGTTGGGGTTAATTTGTTTGGTTTTTTTGTGGGGCTGTTTGGTTTTTAATGTCAAATGAGAGTTATTACTAGGCCTTCTCTTAAATAGCAAAAACCAGGTAGGTAGACTTTGGTTTTGTTGCAAATACACCGTAAATACTGTTCAAAGTTCAGGTACATAAATCAATATTAGGGTACGACAAACAATTCCCGTTAACAACATGCTCACCAACACCACCATTTTCTCTGGAGACTTTCTACTCAGTGCTAGCAGTTAACAGATTAATTAAGTCAGGATTCCCTCACCACAAACCACAGCTGATCAGCTGCACACTTGCCCAGGCTGGGTACCCATCACCGTGTTCTGCAGGCATTAAAAACACACAGATAGGAAGTACAGAAGAAAACTAAACCAATTTTGGGAAGTAACAGATTTTCCACATCCCCCCACTGCCTTTACTACTTATAGTCTTGGAAAACATTCCAGAAAATTTCTGCTATGACCTGTTTCAAGGTATTTGCAAACAACAGTTATCTCAAATCCATTCCTAGTAATAACATGAACAAACTCACAGGGCCACTTTAAAATACTACACCATTAAGATATTTGCATCACCATTTTATAGAAAACAAAACCAAAACCAAAACCAACAGGAATATTAATGGCTTCACAACTTTTATCAGTTTCCATATTTGTACACACAATGGGTTCACCCTGACTAGACACCAGGTGCCCAGCAAGTCACTCTATAGCTCCCCTCCTCAGCTGAACATGGAGAGAAAAATTTAATTAATGGCTCATGAGTCAAGGACAGGGACCACTCACCAATTACCATCAGAAAGAAAACAGACCTGACTTGGGGAAATTAATTTTAATTTATAACCAACCGAATCAGGTAGGGTAATGAGAAATAAAACCAAATCTTAAAACACCTCCCTCCCCCCTTCTTCCCGGGCTAAACTTCACTCACAATTTTCTCTGCCTCCTCCCCTGCCATGGCACAGGGGGACAGGGACAGGGGTTGTTGTCAGTTTGTCACACATTGTCTCTCTCACACTCTACCCCTGCTCCAGCATGGGATCCCTCACACGGGAGACAATCCTCCACCAACTTCTCTTAACAGGTGTCCTTCCCACAGGCTGCAGTTCATTAACTGCTCCAGTGTGGGTCCCTTCCATGGGCTGCAGTCCTTCAGGAACACTGCTCCAGCACCAGTTCCCTCTGCTGATGGGCAATAGGGAGGGTGGGAAACAGACTGCTCCACCATTAATCTCTATGGGCTGCAGGTGGGTATCTGCTCCACCATTACCCACCTGCAGCCCATAGAGATTATCTGTTCCACCATTAATCTCCATGGCCTGCAGTGGAACAGCCTATACCACCATGGTCTTCACCCCAAGCTGGAGTTGCAGAGCAACCTCTACTACTAGGGCCTGCAGCACCTCCTCCCCATTCTCCCTCACTGACCTTGGTGGCTACAGTTGTTTCTCTCACATATTCCCTCTCCTCTCTCCTGGCTGACATGGTGCAGCAGTTTTTTCCCCTTAAATGTGTTATCCTAGAGCCAACTGGCACTGGCTCTATTGTACAAGGGGGAAACTTCTTGCATCTTCTCACAGAAGCCATCCCTGTAGTCCCCTTGCTACCAAGACCTTGCCATGCACACCCAATACAGTATTATTTAAACTCTAAAAGAATGACAATGGCCATTAGTTTTGACATTAACATCAGATACATGACAGGAAACACTTGACCAGAAGAGACCACAACAAAGCTCTTGAAAGATAAAAAAAATCTTAGTGTCGGTAAGGCAGAAGAGGAGTCTCAGTAGGGTATCTACTTCAGGTACACTCCACATTGTGTGGCTGCAGTTTCTGTTCTTTGAACGCTGGAATTCCACCACTTGACTGTTTTCATTGCACTGTTTACCTGAGTGGTTGTTTCAGCTCTCAAGCACAGGCAACATAAAACACAGTACATGGCTGATACTGTGCAGGGATTCCTGTGTTGCCTCTTTTCCCAAGACGTCCATTCTGCATCAAAGCATTTTCTTCAAAGATCTTCCAGTGGATGGACTAAGGCTCAGTTCATTCCACCCAACAGCTGAGATACTAAGTGCCTATCCTTATAGCACAGGCTTTTCTGATTTTAACTAAACAATTATAATAAGCAACTATTTCCCTGTTATTCCTAGGAAATTTACTTAGTGTCTAGGGATTCTGATACATGAAACACAATAATAGCACAGCAGTGAGCTAGGAAAGCACAACAGTTATGTTTCCAATTACTCTTCACTATAAATGGAGTAAAAAAAATAATACATGAGCAGTATTAAAGAGATTATTCAAAAAGTGTTCACCACAAGCGACTGTTCACTCGATCTTGTATCACGGGGCAGTTCTTTATTAAAAGGCAGTATTTGTTCTACAATGTACAGTTCACACACCAGAGAACAGGAAGCCAATATGTCAACATACAAACTAAATTTGTATTTCAAGTCCTATGAGTGTTCTCCAGTTTGCTGGCAGCAACCTGACAACAAGCTTCTGGGTCAGAAAAGTTAAGTGTTTTGGAAACCGAATGTAAAAATCGATTTGCCTTAGTGTGACATGATCTATATGCTTGCACACAGCTAGGGACAGGGGTTGAGATGGGAGGAATGAGACCTGGGAACACATTCCTCAAGCCATTGGGCATGGACAACCAATTTTTGTCTCATTTATGGATAAGTTTTACCATGGACAAATGCAGCACCGAAACCATTCCAAGCCCTAAATTAAGCGAAACAGTTCCAAAAAAGGCTCAACTAATACAACAAACTGGAAAACTCAAATTGAAAGAACAACTCCAAGCACAACAGCTTAACAGCAATCATCAGTGTTAGGAAAATTCTATGCATGGCTGGAACCTTAAGAAATACGTTTTATCTACAGACTAAAAAGCTAACAGCACAACAACGAAATGAAATGCAGGTTACCCAACAAGCACAAATCTGTGCTTTGAATAGAGAAATTTTTTACACACAACAAAGGAAAATAGTAAACAACATACTTCACAGTGTACAAATTAATTTTTATGGAGAAGCATATTTTCCATGTGATCACTCATGTTCCACTTCATAAAGGACAGCACATGCAGATGGCCACAGCTTGCTTTCTCTTGCTCGCTCCTCTACTAGCCATCAGAGTGCCTTACAGCTGTTACTGAGATTACTTTGCCACAGGAAATCCAACTAGATCCTTTAGCAACTATCAAGGAGATAAATAAATGTAAAGGCATACAAAAAATACACTAAGGCATTTCCCTTGCATCATTAGGATTAACTGTGGAAGATGAGCAAAGCAGTAATACAACAATCCTCCCAGAAGGAAATTAGACTGAATTTTACACTGTAATAAAAAATTGAAAACAAAAAAAAAACCAAAACCTGACATCACCTGAGTTTCTAACCAATGCTATTTTTGTTACTTCTAAACTCAGAAATGTGTAATTTATGCCTGTCCCACTGTGCTCATTTTGGCTGGGACAGAGTTAATTTTTTTCATAGTAGGTGGTATGGGGCTGTGGTTTGGATTTGTGCTGAGGACTGTGTTGATAACACAGGGACGGTTTCATTATCTCTGAGCAGAGCCTGCACAGAGCTGAGGCCTCTTCTGCTCCTCACCCCACCTCTCCAGGGAGTGGGCAGGGGGTGCACAAGGAGTTGTGGGGTGACACAGCCAGGCCAGCTGACCCCAACTGACCAAAGGGATATTCCTTCCCATATGATGTCATGATCAAAATATAAAGCTGGGGGAAGAAGAAGGAAGGGGGGGGAGAGTGTGGTATTTGTAATGATAGCATTTGTCTTCCCAAGTCACCACTACATGTGATGGAGCCCTGCTTTCCTGGAGATGGCTGAACACCTGCCTGCCGATGGAAGCAGTGAATTAATTCCTTGTTTTGCTTTGCTTGCATGTGCAGCTTTTGCTTTACCCATGAAACCGTCATTATGTCAACCCACAAGTTCTCTCATTTCTACCTTTCCAATTCTCTCCCCACCCCTCTGGGGGCAGTGAGCAAGAGGCTGCGTGGGGCTTAGTTGCCAGCTGGGGTTAAACTACAACATCCATAGATTGGGAAACTATCCACAGCAAAGTGAAATCCCACCTTTTCCATTGTAGTTGGATAGTGAGTAAAGTAGATTTTTGAACTAGCAATTTAATTACTTGAAAATGTAATGCTTGGTGCATTACAATATTATTTTCAGAGCAAGCCAGAAAAACACCAGGAACAGCAAAAATAGTTACAGGATTTTTTCAAAAATACAGAATTATCTCATTCTAATTCCAGATGAAGACCACTTCAGTGCTAGGTCTTCAGTCTACCTAGCAGAGGCTGGCTGAAGAACAACTTCCATCAGCATTACAGAAACCCCTGGTATACATTCAAGATGAGCACAAGTCTTATACTAACCAGAGTTGAGGCATTAGCCTCATCTTTGTACACGTGTATTACACATTTTGAGGAATGCTTTTCCTTCAGCTTAAAAAAAAAAATCTTATTTACAGTCTGTAGGCATCAGGCAATGATGATCTTCATGCTAGTCCTGTTTGCCTTCCCGCCACTGTCGAGAACCTTCGTTCCACGCTACGTATACAAAGAGAGCAAGTACCACATGAACAGTAACTACAGCAACTATGGCAGCATAGAAATAGCTGTCTCTCTCGGACATTCCTAAGGTACCTGGGAAGATAAAGAGAGTAAAGAATGTTAGTTCTTAGGAACACTGAAATGGCAAATCACAATTCTCCCTAAAGACCAAAGTTACATTTACTCCTGTAGCAAAAGACTGAGCTCAGAAAGATTCACAGGAAAGAATTCGCCATGATAATTACAGACCTTGAATCTATTTCTAGAATAAAGCAACACAGCAATTATTCAATATTTAAGATAAAACATTTAAGATTAATAGAAGAAGTGGTTTTGAAATCAACAGCTTAGAGTTGTGTAACGTTCATTTTTTTCTGTTACTATCTTCCAGCACCAAATAAACCTTACTATCCTTTTTTCATAAGCGTAAGTCTCTTTATGGGGCAGGAAAATGGAGGAGGTATGGGAAACAACTATGGAATTAATTTGCCACTATAACAGAATCAAACAGAAGAACAACAATTAAATTCAGAGGACTTCTACGTCCCCTATTTGGACTGTAAAACAATAATTCCAGTTAAGATACATGAATGCCTCTCACACGGAATAAGCCTTCAAATATCAGAAGACCAAATACCAAAATATAATTTATCTGAATTCTTTAAAAAAACCCACACCAAAGCAAAACCCAAAAAGCAAGCAACCAAAAAACCCACACATCACAGCACACCAAAAATACCACCCTCCAAACACAAACCAAATCCTATCTGTGCTGACAGGTTTTTCCGTTACCTGACACAGCAAAGTTAAGGCTCAGCTTACTACACCTCAGGTTTAAAAAAAAAAAACAACAAAAAAGAAAACCCATGCTATAAAGGAAATGAAAGTTACTTAAAAAGCTTTCAGCTACAGCCTTCAGAACTACATACAGCCACATATACCAAAGGAGAATCATTTTGTAACAACTCAGTTACAGATTCCCAAACCACTCTAGAAAGCAGCTGCTTTGTCCGTCCCTCCTCCCTGCTTTTGAAGAAGATACTTTCCCTGCAGTATTAGGAACTTATTAAAGCCTTGCAGAATCAAGGCCAGACTGTGGCTGGTTGTTAGCAGTTCAACAGAACTGCTCCAAACAAGCAGCTAAAATCTTTTTTTTTAATTAAAAGAAAGCTCTACAAGCAACCACATTCAGTATCTGAAACTGGGTATACAACTTAACTGGTCTACACCTAAAAATGCAGGTATATTTTTAAAAAGCAAAAACTAAACCCAGTAAACAACATTATCCTGTCTTGAATACGTAATTTGTTTGCAAGATCTGCAGGAAACTCATCCCTGATGATTCTGATAAGTCTGCTGCAGGGCAGATTAGATACCCCTTAGGGAAGGGGAATGATGCACCCACATACTATATAAACCACTGTGTAACAAACAGCAAGTATAAGACTGCAGACCACAATGCAGGGAAGGATGCATTGACCATTTATATTAATTTCTGTTCTAATTAAACATCACAAGGCCTTTAGTCTGAATAAGGAAACAAATACTCAAAACAGGAAGGAGAACAAAGATGCTATTAGAGGATTGTGCTTTTCTTCTTTTTTTTTTTTTTGTAATAGTAATGCTAATTGGCAGAAACAGAATTACCTTCAAATAAATAAGCCTTTGATGAAAAATATAGCCCAACAGGTAATGTGATCATTAGAGCTGTGAAGAATAGAAGTGTTCTTAAAGTTGATGTTAATGAACCCTCATTTCTGAAATAAATAAGAAAAGTTACACATAGAAGGAAGTCACAATATGTATGTCTGAAACAGGACAAGAACTTGTCCCAAACAGAAGCTGATTACTTTTCGAGAATTGAATATGTATATAATTTGGAAGTGATAAAGACTGGGAGTATGGATTTGTTGGCTGCAATAGAAAAACCACAGTATTCAAAACAATTTAATGATTCTGCCAGTCAAAGCTCACAAACAAGATTAAAAACAGTCTTTAGGTTTTTCCCTGTTATTGCTTTGCAAGTATAAAAACATAAGACATTTACATTAATATGTTTATCAGTGTATTATTACATTTATCTCTCTAACACTAGACACATGCATTTGTCATATGACAGTATTCTGCACTGAAACTTGCCAAGTTCCCTCTTTTTTTAAAAAAAAACAACACGACTACAAGGCTAGGCAAATGACAAATCCTACAGGCTAGGAGACAGAAGGAAGTACACAGAATTACTATAACAGCTTACTATTGCAAGTTAAGTTCCTTTTTATTAGGCATTGTTTCTCTGTTTAAAATAATTTATCACTTTCCATGTAGAAAGTTAGAATAACTGTAGCAATAACCAGAACATGGAGCCAATCCATCAAAACACTAGTAACTTTTTTGCCTTCACAAACCTAAACCTAGAAGACCTTGAGCAAAGAACAAGAATGAAGGATTATGTACTGGGTAAGGTCTCCCTGAACTTGATCTGATAGAACCGGTTTTGTGTCTACAAAACACCACATGCAGCTTGTTTTCCACCAGTTTTCACTCACCCTGCTTGGCTGGCTACATTATTTTCTGGTGAACCTGTAAGCCAAGCAATACCCTTCTGACATTCAAAGACTAACAGATTCAATGGCACGTGTCCTTAAGAGTTTGAAACACAAATATGCACAAAAAGCAATTCATGTCAGGGATGTATAATTCTCAGAACTCCCAGGCACCTTCACACCATTTTTTGTAAACATAGTTTCAAAAAGTTTTATCAAGTGATGTTTGTGCCATAGTATATTGCTTGAAAAACAAGTGGAAGTGGGGCAAAAAAAAATCATCTAATCCTCTGGCAGTCATCAAGACGGTGACGTGCAGCCACACA
This sequence comes from Hemiprocne comata, assembly GCA_020745705.1. Lineage (NCBI taxonomy): Eukaryota > Metazoa > Chordata > Aves > Apodiformes > Apodidae > Hemiprocne > Hemiprocne comata. The sequence goes on along the minus strand of CM036597.1, from coordinate 8,363,477 downwards.
CAGCTCTTACACTAAAGCACACAGCATTTTTTTGCTGCTCATGTACTGCCATATCCTTAGGTAGCATACCGAGTAGGTTAAAAAAAAAAAAAGACATCTGGAACATTTTCCTTTACTGGAGTTTATCTTAAGGTCTGTCTGGGTGGAAAGCGTTCAAACTTTTCCGCCCATAGAAGAGTAGGACGGCCTCCAGCTTATTAGCCAAATTAAAAAGTCCAATGTTGACAAACACTTTTCTCCCACCGGCATACTTTCATCATTCCCTGCGCAGCAAAACCAAACATTCCTCTATAACCTCAGCCCTAACACGGTGCTTTTAGCTGCAGACCAGCCTCTACGCTCGGATTTCAGGTTGCTCAGAGTCACGCAGTCCGCCCAAGGCAAACCTGGAGCCTCCCCCACCTCCCTCCGGCTCCTCCTGACCCGATCTGCCGCTTGCCGAGGGGGCCGAATCCTTTCACCACCGCCACGCCGGGCGGGCGGTACCGGGAGCGATCCCCGCCCGCCGCGGCCTACCAGACACCCCTTCCCTCACACGGCCCGCGGCCCGCCACCAGGCCCAGCCCCCCCGCCGGGAGAACCTTGCCCTCCCCGGGACTCACTGCCTGAGGTCGGACACGGGAAGGCCGCCCAGCGCCGCCGGATCGTAGCGCTCCATGGCCGCCCCTCCGCACCCCGCCGCTCCGAACCTTCTGGGCTGCCGGAAGCCCGCCGGAGAGCAGCGCGCATGCGCAGGGCGGCAACGCCGCCGTCTCCATAGCAATCGCGGGGATGCCGCGGCCTAGCTGCGGGCGGCGGGCCCGGCCAGGGCGACGTGCATGGCCTGCCAGCCTGGGGCCTGGGCTACAGCCATCGTTGTGTTGTGCTTGGGCAGCGCTGTCTGTGCAGGGAACAGTACCCCAGTACCCCGCGCAGGCTCACCGCGGGCTCGAGACAGCAGCGCAACCTATGCTGTGTACAAGTGCTTTCCTTGAAGGAGATGGAAAGTGTCCATGCACAGCGACACTGGAGTGTGCGCGCTAGCGCTTCAATGTATCTCGTGAAGGTCACGGCTTTCCAGCAAATGGCAATGGTCTCGGAGCCAAAAAAGGAGATGTTTTTGAGACGTTTTGATGAACTCACTTGACAAACCACTGTACATAAAAGCTGTCAAGGCCTAAGACATTCTCCAAAGGGAAGCTGCAAAGTTTCTCTACGTGGTCCAGTCAGAAGGGAGGTTTGTTCTGTTCCATGTTTCCTGCTCTCCTGGCACTAAATTTAACCAAAATTCCTTCTCCAGCCAAAGATGAAAATTCTGGTCAAAATCTGAAACAGTCCCCCATGTAACTAAAAGGTGCTTCAAATTGTGAAACCAAGGTCTTGGGCAGATTTTACTCTCCTGGAGCCTGGCCAAGCGCTAAGCATTTCCAAGATGATGTTCTGTTTAAGCTATTAATTCACATTCCTGTTGATCCTACCCTGCTTAAATACTTGCCAAGGGATGGACTTGAACCCAGCTTTTCAACAGAAGACCAAAGTGTTACAATCTCTGTGCTATGCAATTAGCCTAATTTACAGAGGAATTAATTGTTCATACTCAATGAACAGCTCTAGCAGGAATGCAAAGCATTGTAACTTCCAAACAATAGCTCTGGAAGCCATTTAATTGAGCGTTGCCAATTAAATTGAATCTCATATACCACAGCAATAACATATTTGCCCCTTTTATGGTAAAACCACATTGCTATCTCACCACTCAGCCATGCCAAATCTTAATTCTGTGAGTCACTAATGCCACACATGACTCCTTCCTCATGTTTTCCTGCAGCATGCAGGCACCCAGTGTTTCTCCAGCCCAGTGGCCTCTGCCCTGCTCCTTGCTGCAGTGCCACACAGCACATGGCACAGCACAGTGGCCTTTTCTTCCTCTCATAGGCCAGCATGGCATCCTGCTACCTATGACCCTGGATGACAGGAAACAGAAGGGAGGACTGTTTTCCTTGCAAGCAGTAAGATGAGGAAATAAGCACCTTGTTCTTGGTAATTCCTGCTTCTGAGCTTACCTCTCAGAGCTTACTCAGAGTGAACTTCCCTCATCCGGGCTAGAGGCAATGGACACTAACTACACTGCACCAGCAGCAACAGTGTGTGTGTAAAGGTGGGAGGGAAGGACACAGTCTGCAGCACCAATTTTCTCCCCTCTGAGTGTGAATAGTGAGGTCTTTCATTATGTTTTCTCCAGCATATGTGAGAAAGAAGTTGAATTTTGCTAGAAGCATTTTTTTTTCCCAGCAATGACTGTAGCTCAGCCAACAGCTCTCCCCTGTTTCTCAAGGTGCATCGTGGCTCAGGCTGTTCAGTGCTTATGGAGGAAGGTCTGGCTCTTGTGGTCACACTTTCACTACAAACCAACTGATTTTATGCTCTTTTAAAATAAGACAGCTCTCCTCTCATTGGATTCCACTGATGCCTCAGCCAGCAGGAGAGAGAATTTGCATGAGGGGGGCAGAAGAGGACTGGTGTGGCCCAGGGGGATGCTTCGTAGACTGTACCCGAATGGATGGGGATGGAAGGAGCATTTGCTGTGTAACATGAACTTAAAACTTCAAACTAGGTCTTAGTAAAAACATCTACTTAAAGTTCAGCTAGCCACGCACAAAATCCAACCCAAACGTGTGAGCAAATTTTGGTTATTTATGGATTATGCGGTGAACAAAAATAATTTGGCCAAAAAATCAGTGCATAGTTAAGAAATAAATCAGATCACTGAAAAATGTGAATGTAGGTGCAGTGAACATTTAATCACTAGATACATGATTCTCCTTCCACTTCCGGTTTGACTTTCCAGTAGGAAAAGCAATGACGTAAGACAGTTTAATAACAAAACAAAAAACCTCACAAACATAAAAGTGGAATAAGACTCACATCATATAAACTTACCATAAAGATGCATATCAATCATCAGAAAGTAGCCAATCATTCAAGGTTTAAGCCCGAGTCATTGATTTTTAATATAAAAGGACTTCATATGTCATCACACGTATGCTTTCATCTACTAGACTAATAACAATTTTGCTGAATTATTTCCTGCCTGTGTAACTGCTTTTATTTCATGAGCACATAGGGGAAATACAAAACTATTAGAAAAATTTTGCACTGTGAGGAACCCTTTTTATTTGTGTCAGTTATTTTAAAACATCTGAAGTATACAAAGTCTTGTCCATTTGCTGCAGGTTTTATACATCAAACATTCTGAAATTTCAGGCAGACCACAGACCTGTCTTACCTTCTGGATTATAGAGCAAATATAAAATTTGCTCTTAAGCAGAAGCTGTGCCACAAACACAAGATGATGCCAGTTTAGCTGACAGCAGAGATGTGCTAATCTAAGATCTTGTACTCAACAACAATCGCCAGGGAATACTTGGAGAATATGTCAAATAAAGCCTGTACAGAGCAATTCCCTTCCTGGGACACTGTCCCAGCTCCCAGTGGTGAGCTCTGTGGAGAGGACTACCTGCCAGTGAAGGGACTCCTTTTGTCCAACAAATGCAGCCAGAAATCCTGTTAGTCTGGTAACTCTGGCCATGCACCTCCAGGTTCCTGGAACGTTTTCTTTTCCTCCTGAGCATCATTCCTGCTGCAGCCCCTTCAGCTGGTGCCTGTGAATTGCCTTGCAGCCTGCCTGTAAAAAATTAAAAGCAGTGTCGGAATGCAACCTGTTGTGAAACTGCTGAAGTCAGTTCATTTGTGCCCTCGTGGTGCAGTGAGCACATTTGGAAATCTGGACTGAGAATGGAGGCTGTGTGGATGGGGTGCTCTGCAATGCAGGAGAACTGAGGCCCCTGCTTTTTGGGGGGTCTGCATCTCAGCGAGGGTGCAGAGCAGCCGGGAAGTGCCTGCTGAAGCAATACCATCTAGTGGCAGATGGAGAAAAAAGAATCCCCCCAACGTATTCAGAGCTGGGAAGGTGAAAACTGAAAAGATAATTAAAAACAAAACCACCTGCTTGTGAATATTTTTTAGGGATCATGGTTATGGGGCCAGTGATGGGCTGAGGTTACAAGGCCTGATCTTCCAGAAGCACTAAGTGATGCCAAGTCTGGCTTTTGAAATGAGATTTCCCAGCAGCAATCAAGCAGTGCTGTGCAGCATCAGATTTGAAGCTGTTAACCTATTAGTGAATGTTTTTACGGGTATAGAGCTTAGCCCCACAGGAGATGGTGTAAAAGGAAGAGCAGCTGTGAGACAGGGCTTTATTTCAAGTCATGGTTAGGGGAAGGATGTTTGTGACTAGGTTTGCAGTGTGGAGGACAATTCCTATATGAGAGTGCTGGCATCTGAAGGGAGTGATAACATCTTTTATTGCACCATCTGATAGAGTTTGAGCAAACAGCAACAATTCTAGGGGCTCTCAATCTCTTTTGCTGAATAATAAGAACTTCTATGCTGGAACATCGTCCATTTTTTCCCAGTGATGTCAGTTGATCTAATTAAAGATGTTACCTCTTCCTACCAAATCCTTCCTCTTTCAGTTTCTTGATGTTCTTGGCTCCAGTAACACTATAAATACTCTATTGATCTGCTCTGCACCCTGGGAAGAAAGAGATACATTTCACAAGAGATTAAATTAATTGATTAGTTAATTCTTCATGATACTCCAACCAAAACCCCAACTTTCCAATGCAAAGCATAGAGCATGTTGCATAGTAGGCCACCAGCTTCTCTGGAAACAGAGCCAGAGTAATATTCATTCTTTGGGTTAGCAAAGAGACCGTTTATATGGGCATTAGAGGGGCATGCTCCCTGTTACGATCCTGTTGCTGTTATTGCACATCCCAGGATAAGTTAGAGCAAAGAGCTGAGACACTCCTATTACCTAATGGAGCGTGGAAGTCTCACAGTCTAATTTCCACCTCCCACTATTATTGCTGTCATTTTGTAAAGAAAACACAGGGCTACTGAGGGAAGTGGCTGCTTTCCACAGTGTTACGAAATACCTGAGGCACCTACAGTAATAGAATGGGAAAGGCTTGCTTCCCACAGCTAAAATACATCAACCCATACTTACCAGATACTGAAGAGAAGAGAAATCCCCTTTTTCTGTAGGGGCAAATGTAATCAAAGTCATAGTGTTACATGCAATTAAACCAATGTGTGACATTTTACACCTCTGCCCAACCAAACAGTTCTGAATGTTGTGGATTTATTTTGTACTTTTCCAAAAAATAGCATTAGCACAAAGGCACAGAAAACACAGCCCCTTCCTGCTGCTATGTGGGCTATAGTTAGCTTTGGAAAATACAACAGGTTTTTGTGAAGATGGAGAGTTACAGGGGTGACATTTCTCTTCTGCAGAATATAAAAGAAAAACCCCACCCAGGCAGGCCAATGCAGTGCATCAGGCAGCATGGGAAAGACCCCGTGCTGGGAGCAGCAGCCTCACAGCACTGGTTTGACATGATGGGCAATGGTATAAAAAGTGCTTGGAATTTGAAAACCCTCAGAGTTCATTAAAATCCCAGTTTGGAGGTACTGTAGCAAGGTAACAAACTGCAAAGGAACTGGCTTATCCCTCAGGCAGGCAGGTTGCTGTACTGCCTGGCACCCACGTTCAACTGCAGGGGCTCGTAGGGTTACTTCTGTTTCACAGCATCAGTGCATCCAGAGTTTACCTCTGAGCTTCAGACCAGATGAAAATCTGTTCCCCAGCTGTAACTTGATCACGTGTAAAAAATTCACATTTAACTAATTTCACACTAGATTATTAGATAAAATTTCACAGTGTTGTTCAGCTGAGACAGACCACAAACCACATTCCACCTTTGACAAAAGGATTTCATCACAAAGGGGAGATTATTTTTCTAGTTAATATTAGAAATTTTCCAAGAAAAAAAAAAATCTTCAGCAAAGGCAGAACAACTGGGCTGCTCTAAGTGCCCAGGAAAACCATTAACAACTGAAGACATTTCAGCTCGCCCCTGAGGTGGGTCTGTCCTGCAGCAGCCAGTGCCCTGCAGGCACTGAGCAGGGACAGCTGGGCAGCACCAGGTCCCAGCAGGCCATTCAGGAAAAAACAAGTTCTCTTGCTGTGTTCACAGGCACCACTGGAAGCAAGACTGTGGCTAGAACAAATACAAGCAGGCAATGCCTTCTACCAGCAGAGCAGTTTACGAGGTTGGCATACTCTCCTAGGCAGGGTGGGATGTGGCCAGGGCTGCAGTGCACTGGGAGCAGCAGGGAGAGAGACATCCATCAGTCTGAATTGTGTGACAAACATTAAATGTGGCCCTCAGCTCCACAGAAACAAATAAACTGGAAAAGCAGCTGTTTCCCAGATGGGTCTAGAGACAGATTTTATAGAATACAGAGACATACATTGGTTTTATGCCTTGAGTAGTATTTACTCATAAAAAGGGTGTTGTTTTATGCTATAGGAATTGTCAGGTTTTATGCCCACTAGCTCTGGGATGACAGCCCTTTTCCAGCTTTTTGCAGCTGCCATTGAAGAACATTGTGAAAATGTAAGATAGATAGAGGCTTTGCATGTTTGTCTGCAGGTGCAAAGCCTAGAAGATAAGGTGGAAAGAACAGCTGCTGCATTCAAAAGTGGCCCCCTGAAGTAGTCACTGGTGTATCTGAGTAGTCACCAGAGTTCAAACAATTAGTATCACCAGGTGACATCTACAAGCCAGCTATGTCCACACTGTATTGACAGATAAACTTGGAATGAAGACAAAATTGGCAAAATGTTCTATTTGACTGACCAGGTAAAGAGCACGTTTTGGGGGACACTGTTTCTGTGCATCACCATAGAGAAGACAAGAATTAAAACTGTCGCCATGCTCCAGAAAAAAAATGTCAGAAATATAGGTGTCACCTTCTCCTAGACACCTCAGAACTGCATCTCTCCACTTCCTAAAATACTTAGCTTTGTGGTGGAAGTACCCACTCCCAAAGGAAGAGAAAGAGCACCCTCAGCTGAGCTGTAGCTCTGCAGTTGCTGCTGAACATTGCTGTCGGTGCTGTGGCACAGGCTGACTGCAGGTGAACCACAGAACTCTCAAGCTAAGCAGAAAGATTTGGTTTAGACAGAAAGATCAATAGATACAAACCCATACACACACATGTACTTTAAACCAAATATGAGAAAGACAGTGCTTTGGAGTAAATAATACTATATCACAATAATTAGTGATACTTCTATATGACTGCATTGTGTGGGAGGATTTTAAAACCTGTCATTTCTTTGTTCAAACAGTCCTAAAAGGGAAGGATTTCTGATGAACTTCACAACATCAGTTCCATGAAAATTGCTTTCCCTTCTCCATACTCCTGAAAATTTCTCTTTTATTTTGACTGCAACTGACACAATAAATGGTCCCTATTCATCCTGTGTCCTGGAAAGCATTGCTGAGATCCAGCATGGCAGGCAAACACCATCACAATATTTATAAAATGTTGTAAGATTACCAGCTTTCCCCCCATCCTGTTACATACGTACTAAGCCACCCATCAGTAGGACAGTGATGTTATTTGCATTCTCCAGTAAAACAAATAGTAATATTCTTAGAACCAGCAGCTTAGGATGTAAGCCAGACTTCCTCAACTCAATTAATAGAGTAGCTAAATTTTAACTGAGACTGGTTTCAGTTCTGTCCTTTGCATATGACATCTAATTAGCTAATAAAAATCTTCAAGGTCAGCTACACTGACAGGAGTTGTTTGCATCCAGTACTCACCCAAAAGCTATTTTAATCCTGCCAGAACCTGTTTGGCTTTCAGATAAATGAACACTGCTCAAAGGGGACCACAAATGCCTGTGTTCAACTTACTGAGTAACACAGTTCATCGTTTCTCCATCAAGAAGGTGCAAGTCAGGCTTCTCTCTTTGCCCAGCTTTCCTGCTAAGCACAGGGAGGAGCAAGTCACCAGGAGATGGTGCAGAGTGAATCAACAGTGTGTGTTCTCTCCCATCCCAGGGCTCTCCTGTGAAACACTTTGCTTTATTCAAAGCACACAGATGCTCACTTTGCTCCTGCCAAAAGGCAAATGCAGCATGTGTCACTCAGCAGCAGCCACTGTACAACTGTTGTCAAATGTCTACAAGGATTGTTAATTTCTACACTTTACAACACAAATATCTGTCAGTTTTTTTAAACATAGGAAGGATATGGAATATGAAAATCTGGAGCTTTGGATATTTTGATATCCAGAGATATTGAAAGATGGGAGAAAGTCACCACTTTCCCTGCACATCAGAGTCAGCAATGCTCTCCCTGGACATGTGGAAGCCCTGCAACTCCTCCGAGACCTCCGCAGGAACACAAGCTGCAGCCTTTAAGTCTGACACAGGAAAACAGCTGAAGCTCTCAAAGGAGTTCAGCATTTTAGACTTCATTTTTTCTTATTTTCTACATAAGCTAATTAAGGAAGGACAAAACACTCCAAGCCTACTACTGGAGACCCCTCAGTAGTCATAGGGACAGACGGGGGGGATCCTTAGAGCTGCTCTCTAGCAGGCAGTGAAGGACTCTGCTCCACAGACCCTAGCTGGATGGGATGCAGTCACAGGGAGGTGTGAAGGGGCAAAGCACCCTGTGTGTTGCAGAGTCTGGTGTTTCTCAACCTTTCCCTTTGACATGGCGACCCCTCCTTCCAAGTAAAGGCTTCTCATCACCTCTAGTCTTTTCAGCACACAGGCAAACACATCAGTGATGCCTCTGTAATTGGTTTGCATGTAGGAACCTGTGCGTTTTGAGAAACTGATGAAGAACAAGGAGCCCTGGGGGACCTCAAGATGCAGAAGTCTGGGCAGATTTTCTACTTTCCACTGTCGTAACTTTCCATTACCTCATGTCTCTGCCCCATGACGTCCCTCCCCATACAGGTGCACACTCCTGTTATCCATGTGAAAATGAGAAAACGCCCCTTTCCCTCTGCCAGGTCTTTCACCAGGATACCAAGAAACCCTTCCCCTCCCTCATCCACAACTGAACTGACTTCTTCAGTAGTAGTAGCAGCTCTGCAGTAGTTACTCTGTGCTGCATGAAAGGTCTCTGTTCTATCATCCCCTCATGGTAAAAATTACAGACAATAATTAAAGTAATTAAACACATTAGAAAATAGAAAATACAAAAAGCTTCCCTATGTGCTAGTTCTGCTTAAAGGCTGCAGTGAATGGCACATATCTGAGTACATCCTGTACAGGACATGGAAATGAGAGCATTAGCTCCTTGATAGCCCCAGGCTAGATGATGGATCACAGAATCACAGAATGTTAGCGATTGGAAGGGACCTCAGAAGATAATCTATACTTCTGTTTCACTGATGCCTACCCAATGATGTGGCAATAATTTTCTAAATAAATAATATTCACATCTCAGTGAATCTCCCTGCCTTTTCTTCCAGAGAGGCATTTCTCTTGCTGGTCTTTCCTTTGCTTGTTACTGTTTCTGCTGAGGTTAGAAGGAATTTGGCCTTTAAGGAATCTTACGTGAAGACTGTTGCATGCTGAGGAAAAAAGGTCTCTTTTTCTGGCCAGTTCTTCTTCAGCTTAGAAGCTCCCATTCCAAATTAATCTGATATATTAAAGAATGGTAAGTATGATATAACTGGTTATCAGTACACTCAGTTAAGGATTAGGGTGATCCTTTCACTGCTGTGGCAAAACTATCATCTTTCCCCTGGGAACATTAACTAGCAAAACACTTAAGTCTGAGTCTTAACTTCATGTGTCTGGACTCTTGCTGCAGTGGGTCTGTTCCTGAATATGCATAAGACAGCCAGCAAACACCCTGTCAGCTGCACCTGCCCTGGAGCTGGTTTTCCACTTATCTGAACACAATTGGTGCTTGATCATATTACCACTCACCAGCCTCTCCAGCAAGCCTGGAGCAGAGGGACTTGGCTTGCAGTTTGACTTTCCCAGCCCTTTCCCTATGTGAGACATTCAGGTACTGCACACTTCTAAGGTTTGCTTCTTCTATAAAGGCAAAAGCATAACGCCACAGGGGATTATTTCTTTTTTTTTTTTTTTCCCTTCAGGCCACCTGTGAAGCCTGCAACATCCCACTCCTCCCCAGAGCTCAACAGTGCTCATCTGTTTTCCTCCACCCAGAGTGGCTTTGTGGGACATAAGTAACACCAAGCCTCATCAGGAACTTAAGAACAAGGTCCTACTCAGAGGACCTCAGCCCTGGTCCCCAACAAAGTCCTTTCTAAGCAGTCAAACAAAGAAAACCACACCACAAACTTCCCCTGCTATTTGTCAGCATCTCAGAGCCTCACTGTTTTTAACTGTAGGTCATGACTATCTGCAAAAGTGTCCCTGAAAGACAGCAAAACTTCACCTTAGCTGGAGCTCAGAGAGGTGCAGTGGTGCCTGGCCGTGACTGTCCTCTTCCTCACTTTAAGCAACACATCCACTGAGGGAGCTGTGCAAATGCTCTTGAACCTGCTTCCCAGCTCCTGGATTTCCCAGCACTGCCAGGAACAGGGGACCAGGGTGAATTGCACCAAACGAGGTGTGACTCAGGTGACAGAGACCTGGGGAAAAAGGGATGCTTCAATGGGCCCCAAATGATGCATTCAGACACAAATATGCATCTTTTTGGATTTTAAGCTCAGGATGGATATAGGATATTCAAATCTGGAGTTTTGGAGATTTTATTATCTGGAAATATAAAAAAAAAAAATAAAATGGGAGAAATATGGACATGTGGATGCCCCAGAGCCAGCAGACACTGGTGCTCCTACAGCAACGACATCTCCCTGCCCGGAGCAGCCAAAGGGCAGAGCCCTGGGCCCGGAGATGCCGAGCTCTCTCTCGGCTGCCTGCCCGGAGCCCTCCCCGGCGGCTGCTGCCCGGCGCCCCGGGAAGGGGCCTCTAGGTGGTGCTGCTCGGCCGGGAATGGGCCCCAACTGCCGGGACACCCCCCAACCTCCCCATCCCGGCACTCCCACCCTGGGCCCGCCTCCGCCCGGGGACGCGCAGCCGGGCTCCGGGGTCCTTCTGCTCAGCATCACTGTACAGCCCCCCCAAACCAGGCTTGGGGTGCTGCGAAAGTGCAGCCACGCCGGCAGCCCTGGGAAGGAAGGATGGTTTGGTCTGGGGGGTTTATTTAACTATGCCTCATTAAAAACCTTGTTTTAAGGCCAGTTCTAGAGGCAGGCTGCCCTTTTCTGAAATTATTTCAGTAGAGGAGGAAATGTAGCGGAGCTCTACTGAGCTCTGAAGAATCAGCAGTAGCACTATTTGACAGGCCAGAGTCTGACCTAAAAGCCATGAAAGCAGAAAATGCTGCTGTTGCCTTGGGTGAATATTGGCAGGTTGCTACAACCGTTCCATGGGGGAAATTTGTGTTCTGCAATAGCTGTGTGAGAGCAGCCAGCCTGAAGGTGACAATTTCCCAAGACAGAAGATCTCATCTCCCCAGAGACCAGATCAGCTGTAAACACACTTCTTTGAAACACAAAAGCATAATTACAGTTCCTGGAATTGCTCTGGGAAGAGTGCTGATAGCTTTCCTCTGCAAAAAAAATGAAACTCACAGGAATGCCTTTTCCTTCTCCCTTTCTTCCATCAAATTGTGTCCAGGAACTCCCTCAGATATGTATTTTTTCACTCAGCACATGCCACTTCAGTTGGGCTGGATCCATCCACAAAAAATGCTGAACAGTTGGTGCTTAGCCCACACAAAATCCCCTCCACATCCATAAATAAGGTGTTCTTCTACTTTTCTCACCTACAGAACTTGATTCAGCTGGTATTTACCAAGGACACAGAAGCCAGAAATGCAATTATTCTCACAGCACATTTACTCAGTTTCAGTGTTTGGGTGGTCATCCCAGACTGAGGAGAAATGGGCTTTTCTTCTGGACTACACAGCCAAAGTTCAACTTCACATCTGCCTCCCAGGGGACTGCCCCCAAATATCCAGCAAATGTGAGTCTGGGATAACTACTTACTTGGGCACTTCACTGCTCTTTTCACTTTATGTAAGGAAAAGTCCTTATTGCTTTTAACCTTCTAAGCAGATCACATAACCCCCAAACAAAACTCCAACCCACTGAAAGATTTTTCGAAAAAAACCACCATTTGTCTTACAAGTGTGAAGGTCTAAACATCACTTGGGATGCAGTGAGGTCCTCCCAGGCGTGTCCTGCCAGGTGCCATGTGCACCCCAGCCCTCTTCTGTAGCCACCTCCATGCCAAGAGCAGAGCAAGGAGCAGTGGTGTTTCTGGGGAAGACTGCATAGCTGAATGGCATGTAGTGGAAACCATTCCTGAAAATGCAAAAAGGCAGGATGTTACTGCCTGATGTGTAATCCAACCAGAGCAGTGAGATAAATTAAACTTTTTTTCCCTCACTATAAGGTGGTTGCAAAATTTTTCACAATCACAAGTAGTCAAGGTGGAGTCATGTCTCATTCAACACACCATGCCCCAGAATACCTCAGCTTGCTCCTCTCACAATAGCCAAAGAAACACCAAGTTCTGCAACTTGGGTTTTAATTTTGCAGCCTCATATCCCAGTATGAGCCCAGGCTGGTTTTATGAACTTGGATTAGGTTGCAGCCTAATGTGGCAGTCTGGTAGATGCAGACTGAAGGGAATGGGGGAATTTAATAGCCCTGGCCCAAGCACTGAGCTGGTAATGAAGAAGAGTTGTTATTAGTCATTTGCATAACATAAAAAGATCCCAATCTGGGCTTAACAAATTCTTCCTCATATGAAATAACTCAGTTATAGCCATTTCTATAAAAATGTCAAAGCCTTTATATGAAGTAAGTGTTCTTTCAGACCATAATACACAGTCGTACAACGGAATAAAAATCCCTACTGTCACTACATGGACTTTTTCTGAAGTATCACTCTGCAAGGGGAGGGTTGTGAGCTCCAGCAGCACAAACATTCTCACGCAGGGTGTGAGGCAGCACGATGAGAAGAGCTCAAGTTACAGTGCAAGGACTAAACAGGGGGCACTGAGGAGCAGGAACTGAGAAGCAACGCCCTGGGTGGGGATCTACTAAAAAGGCACACTGCTTTTTTGGTTTGGTGATCTTTCAGCCCTGTTTCCCCTTGAGAAACTCCAGGCCATCACCCAGGATTCAGAGATAACAGTGATGTTTATCCAGCTCAGAGATGGATCAAACCCCTAGCAGATGGGAGGTGGATGGGTAAGTCCAGCGGGCAGCAAACCCAGCACTGTGCAATTAGTTTGGATACTGGGGACAACTTACAGAAGGCAGAGTCAGGTTCTCAAAGGCAATGGGTGATGCTCCGTGCAGAAAAAGTAACTGCAGCAGTGAGAATGGTGTAGCTGTGAGCAGCCTGACTGCAGGAGATGGAGATGGTGTTGCAGGAACCTCAGCTGGCTGCTCCATCCTGTTTCCTCTCTGGCCTTGCCCCCTTGGGAGGGCTGCAAATGCCCCATACCTGGGCCAGTGCCTGGCCTGGTTGGTATGCTGTGCTCTGATGCCTCCAAGTTCAGCCACAGCTCCTGTAGAGTAACACATGTCAGTGGAGCCCAGGAGGCCTGGCCATGTCCTTCAGGGAGCCCCAAGGTGGCCATGAGCACCAGCGTAAAGGTCCTCTACTTTCATTCTTCTTCTTGAGCAACCCAAGGAGCTGAACCCTGTCTGGATCACAAATAGCAACTACTTTCCCTTGAAGACAGATACACTTTTCATACTGTGAGATGCTGAGACTCAGGCATCACCATGACCCTGGAAAAGTCATCACACCCCAGCAGGAGTGTGAGTGCTATTTTTCAATGAACTGAGACACCAGAAGTCATGTAAGTGGAATTTCAGTGCTCCTTCCGGGTTAAAATACCCTCTGAAAGGGTATGAGCCACTGCAGAGCTCAGCGAGCAGTTTGAGGAAGCACATGTCTTCCCACAGCACCCTGTCGTGTCATGTCAACATTTCTGAGAAAGGACAGAGAACAGCACGTGCCCAGCTCTTGCCTGCCCTGATGTGGGAAGGTACTAGCACAAACTCTACGTTGAGCATCAGAGCTCAGAAAAGATGAACCCTGAAAGTATGTTATAAAAAAAAATAGCATTACAAAGAGGTACCCATGGAAACGTACCAGTGGTTTCGGCATCCATCCCAGCGGGTCCTGGAGCAGCAGGAGAGCATCAGAGGACCAAAGTAGCAGGTGGAAACCTGCTGGCATGGCCAACCTGCATGTCCCTCACAGCCTGAGCCCTGCACAGTCAGCACGTCCAGTTCTGCCTGTTTTTTGGTTCACAAAATCCACATGATGTAACAGGAAGCTCACATGTGGCTGCTTTTCTCATGGTCTTGTACACAAGGGGTGAGAGCACAGGAGCTGAAACAGGTCTTTGTCCATCCATTACTATTAAGATGTCTTTCTAATGAGCAGTCTAGTGCAGAGGGCAGGGTACTCCATCCTAAAGAAGGAATCAGAAAGGCAGAGAAAAGCAGCTTTGAAGTCAAGGCTTACCTAGCAAAATATTATTTTTTTATTAAAATCCCCCACATTTCACCCAGGCAGATAAAATCATTTTCATGCTGCTGTCACAGAGCATGCAGAAGAGCTGAAAGGCAATGAGCGCTCACCACTGTGAGCAACAACTTGCTAGAATCCAAAGCTGATCTGTACTCAGGCTTTAAGTACAGTTTAATTAAAGAAAATGTAGAAATAGTGAGTATTTAGTGTTTCTGCAATGCCAATATGGAACATCATTTATGGATGTGCAGGGACATGCAGTAAAATATATTTGGAGATTAAATTTACTGCTGATATATAGTCCTGGGTGCAGAAGCAGCCTCACATCCTTACTGTGCAGCCACCCCTTGACACATGGATCCTGCCACAGAGCAGTGCCTCAGGGCAGCCTGCTTGTAAGCCTTAAACTTAGACTGATCTGAGAGACAGACTTATTGAAAAGGAGTTAGCAAGTAAAATCCTTTCAGAAACTCTGTTCATTAACTCATTTTAGAAATGAAATTGCCATTGTTGGAACATGCATCCTTCCCACCACAGGTGGAAGGGCTAACTCCCAGCTCTGTACATGCTGGTGCTGGCAGAAGGAAATTCCCTGTAGCAGGTGAACCTGTTCTTTCCCAGGGAGCTGTGCCCTTGCAGCTGGACACTGAAAGGATGATGAATCCCATCGTTTGGAGAGGCTGTTTTCTTACCCCTTGCTAGGCAGATGTCCCAGGTCAGAGAGGTGGCCGTGGCTGGGTCCCTGCCTCTCACACATGTGCAAGGTGCAGCCTGCTCCATCTCTATCGAATACCTGCAGGGCAGTGAAAGAGGAACCAAGCAAACCTCCTCCTCATGGAAGGAGTCTGGTTAAAAGAAAACAAGATCAAGGTCAAAGGCAGAAAAGCAGGTCTCCAGAGTGGGAGAGAAGAGGAGGGGTTGCTTCTGCCCACAGAGCAGACTGGCAGCGTTAAAGTGTCCACTGGGATTTCCACCAACCACAGGGACCCAATCTTTCTGTGAATAACTGGATTTTCCTTGCCCCTTTCCACAGACCTGTCTCTGCTCAATGTTAAACACATCTGGACAAAAAGGAAACAGTTCAGCTCTTGCTGAGCTTGTATCTGTTACTGCTAAAGGAATCAGCACAAACAAAAACTCAAATCAAGCACAGGAGTTTTTCTGGTCTCACCTCAACCACACTGCATTTCTACAGCCTGGAAGCACTCTGCTTAGCATGTTTGGAGTGGAACATTTCAGAGACATGAGGTTTGCACCATCTGTTTTTCCAGTGAGCATTTTCCTTTGTAGACATCATCTTCTACAGCCCATGGAGTTTCTGGGTGATACAACAAAAGCATTGATACTCATTAAAGCAATCTTTTATTAGCTTGGTTAGAAAAAACTTTTACCAAGGGAAAAAACAGACCACCTGTAATTTTAAAAGCCATTTTCTCTAGTCCCTTAAGTTACTCTCAGATCTAATAATACTGTGAGTTGAAGTGAAGATTTTCAGGCCATCCCAGAGCCTGGAAAAGCTTCTTGGGCAATCTGCACAACCCCAGCAGGACATGTGCTCCAGATTTGGCTGCAGGATGCTGAGCCAGCAATTCTCTCTTCTGCATTAAAAAATAAAATTTAAAAAAAATAATAAAAAAATATATAAAACACATATCTAAGCATATAGCTGGATCTCTGTTGTCCCACCATAGTGATTAGCAGCATACCCTTTAAAATAAAAGAGGAGAAAACAGCTGCTGTTACACACCAACTTCCACGTGTGTAGAAGCCATTCTCCTTGAAGGAGGAGATCCAGTGTTTGGGAAGAATAAATCATCCCAGGCATATTTGGGGATGTCCCACACTCCCTCAGGAAACAGAATGTGGAGAAGCTAAAATAAATTGGAGAGATGAGCAGTAATTTATTATCCCGTCTGGAAAAGATAATTTAACTACTCAATTAAATATTGCCTAAAGCCACACTATTAGAGCTGCACATCCCATCTGTAATACAGACAGATCTTGCTCTCTTGCTCTACTGGTCTTCATGCTGTCTGGTACTTAAAAATTCTGGTTTAATTAGATGACACCTTCTACAAATGCTGAGCTATTGGCACATGATAATTCAAATAGTATCTAGGAATGTTTGCCATCCAAGAAACCTTCTGTAGGAATCATATGTTCTCTTATCTCTAACACATAATAGCAGGTTGCAGGCAATACTGAATAAACTGATGATATATTATTTCTTGTGTTCTTTTGAAGCACAGGGCTTCAGTCTGGGCTATTTTATCTCATTTTTTCAATAGTTTTCACCCAAGACCATCCTCAAATCAGACAGTTTCACAATGTATTTTTCATTGATTTCTCGGAAGTGTTGATTCAATACTGAAATGGACCATTTTAATACCGAATTAAGAAGCAAATAGCCCTATTATGGGAAGCTTTCATTATGATTGCACTTAGTATACCTAATTATAGCTGTCTTGAAACAATCTAGCTAGTTAGAGAGGTCTGTGAGTGATGCCTGGACGGGCAGTCCACTCTTCGATATGCTGAAATACGTTCAGTCATTTCCCTCAGCGTGATGCTGAGGAACTCTGCTGGAGCATTAAAGTGGTCCATCAAACACATGCTTCGAAGACTTGTTGCAACACCTCTGCTGTCCTGCACTGAGCAGTGGGCTGGGCATCCTACTGGGCCGAGGGCTGGCAGCAGGTGTGGCACAGGAACATGCTTTTGCCCTTGGGTACCACCAGCTCTTCACTGGCTCGTAGGTGGGAGCAAGGAACCTCGACTTCCTAGCACTGCTTCCCTCTGGGTACAGACTTGGGTGTGTCTGTGGGAGGGATATTTCACAGGGGGCTGTTTTCAGGGGTGCCTGGCAGTGCTTCTCCTTGCTGCCCCCTCACTCTGCCTGAGCCCCCAGTGCAGCAATTCTCTCCAGCACACACAAAACCCATAAGTTTAAGGGGTTAAATCCCACAAAGCCCCTCAGTGGTGGGTTTGTCCATTCTGCCAGCCAGCCCACCACCAGTGTTGCTGCTTAGCAAACTTTAGCAAGAGTATTTTAAAGAGTATTTTTTAAAGCAGCTATGCAACAACAGTTACAAAGAGCTAGAAAGGAAAGAAGATTGAGGTTGCATTTAACAATAAGGCTCTGTCCACCTTGGACAATCATCTAAGGTCGCTTGTGAGGCTGCAACCTACCTCAGGACTGATGTGCCCAGACCTTCACCTTTACCAAGGTGCAGACAGCACCCTGCTCTGGGTTTGTTCCAAGGGGACTCCCTCTCTGTCTACACACCTGCACCATATTCCTGGGGCATCACCTGGATGGAGTCATCTCCTCATGCCTCCCCATTAAGGCTGCTTCATTAATAAGTCAGTCTTTTGTTCTGCACATGCCCAGCTTCTTAAAGCTCAGTCTTACAAATCATGAGGGGTTTGGGTTGTAGGAGCTCTGTCAGTTTCAGATCCCCATGAGCTCCTCAGGAGGTCCACCCCCGTAGCTCAGCAGGTAACAAGACAAATACCCTTTTCTTCACTGATTTGTGGTATTTTCCCTAACTCTTTTTGGCTAACCACTTTTGCCAGGATGGGAGATTCCCTTGTGCCAGGTGCTGTACGGACACAGAATCAGTGTTTTATAAACTCCTTGATGAAGACACTGCAACTTTTGGGAAAATTGAAGGATTTCCATGTATGCTGAACAGATGTTGTGTGGCCACTGCTTCTGGATGTTTGGGACTGACCAGGCAGCTGGCCTATCAGTGAACATCTTTAAGCATAAGGAGCAGAATATTCTTTATCCCATATCATCTGAACCTCTATGACTACAATTCTTTTGTTGTTGTTCAGCTCATTTTTGTAACCCTATTAAGTTCTTTACAACCTCACTGTTGGCTGCACAGTACATTGTTATTTCTTTATATTGCTCTACATTTATGAGACATAAGAATCAGCCAGGGACAAAAAGGACGATCAAGATGCAAAGCATCTGTTTAGATTGTTTAAATAATTTTAATTTGAATCTGTTTTCACTCCTCTGCTGCTTACTTGGCAGCACTAGTTTATGGAAGATCTGTGGACAACTCATTCAGCCTTCAGAGATCCCCAGAGAAGGCTGGAGCGTTGGTTGCTCCTAGACAAACAACTGTCAGTACCTTCTGCATGCACCAGTCCCTACAGGTTTCATGAAATCCCATGAAGACAAAGCCAGGAGGCTGACTTCCCTCAGAGAACCTTAGAGATTTAAAACAAAAAAACCCACAACAAAAAAAAATCCAAAAGATAATTTCTTCACTGTTAGATTTGTAACAGAAGCTCATCGCATATATCAGATCTCTGAGTACATATGCAGATGTTTCAGCCATATGCAACAACATATGGCACCCTTCTCACAATAACTAGTCTTTTTTTTCCTGCATGAGGCTACAAAACCACAAAAACATAAACACAGAGTGTCCCAGCCTGCTTAGGACAGAAGAGGTGTCTCTGCTGCCTTAAGCTTCCTCTGCCAGACCAACTCTCCACCAGCCAGACACTGGTTCAGCTTTCTCTCTCCAGTCTGCTTCCCAGTTATCCTGGTACAATTCAAGCTCTGCAGAAAATACCTTTCTCCCAGACCAGGGTGCAAGCTGAGGCACGTCTGGCCTCAGCCAGTCCCTGACACCAAAGAGCTTCTCCTTGCCTTCTTCTCACGTGGTGGTGGTGGGCGTTGCTCCACCACAAAGAGCCTCATAGCAGCTGTGTTATTAGCAAATGAAATTAGAAGTAAGCACCTTTTATCTTGGTTGCACAGCCAGGTGTTTGATCTGGTGCCGCTGTTGAAAGATCAATAGCAATAAATTAAGTGCTGCTCAACCTCTACTGATCAGATCACCTCCCTGCCCATCACGTCCCTGTGGTTGCAAACACCAGCTGAATTCCTTCCCAGGCATCCTTTAGCAGCAGCACATGTGTTGAAAGCCACTGGCCTAGCAAGTCTCACCAAGTGCCAGACATCTCTCCTGTCTGATTAGCGACCAGCTTTTGCATTTGTGAAAGTTATTTGAAGGGCAAAGGTTTCTCTGGATGCTGGAGGCAAGGTTGCTAGCTCAGATGAAATTCAGCACAAGCACTTGAGATTGAAAAGGTCACAGCTGTTGGACTGGGAAAAATTTACTTCTTTTTGGTTGTAACAGCCACAAAGAGGGAAAGAGAAGCTTGGGGGTTCCTGCCTGACTCACAAAGAAATATGAAAACAGACCTACAGGATATTTTAAGCTTATAAACCAAAAAGCAGATCAGTGCGCTTGATGATATAGGATCATGGAGAGATGTTTCAAATTGTTACAAAATTCGCAAAACAGAGCAAGTCAGAATAGCTGCTGGGGTTAGGGACAGCTTCATCCAAAATAATTCAAGGGGCTGCACATATCAGATATACTGGAGAGGACTGAAGACCTTAAAGCCAAAAGCCTGCATCAGGAGGGCTCCTGCTCGCTACAACAAAAACCTTGTGGTGGCTTTGTGAAGCTCTGATTTAGGCAGGTTTCTTCAGTCAGGTATGAGTGGATGGCTTTCACAGATGCACCAATCAAAAAGTGGACTCCTTTTACACTGAAATCTTTCTGGATAGTTTGATTTGCAAAACAGTAATGATTTTTTTAACACTCTCCCCACTCCATAACATACTATCAAACTTTGCCAGCTTCCCTGGGGCTTCAGAAATGAAGCCCTAAGTGTACTTTGCTCTACACAACTTGCAACGTCACTGCTTCGCTTGGCACAAGTACAGCCTGCCAACTCCTTCAACATAAAGTTGTCATTTCCATTAGGAAAATGAACTGGAGCATAAGTACAGCAATTAAAATAATAGAATTCTTATTTTTGAGATTTTTATTCTTCAAAGTACTGCTTTATTCACTGTAAAAAAAGGGGTACTCTACTTTCAGACAACTTTCTGTTTCCTAAATGCCTGTCAGAAGCAGGAATTATTTGAATGTGACTCTCTGGAGAGACAAGGCTATTTCAGACCTCTGCTGGAAGTTTATTGGAGGCAGTAACAACATTTACATGTGAGACAGAATGTTTGTTTGGGAGGGGAAAAAAAACAGATTTAAGCTGCAAAGATATGAAAGGATAAAACTGTTTATTTTTGGGTTCTGCTTCTCAGTTGCTTGTCTAAATAAAAAACTCTGCAGCTCTAAAGCAACATGGCTGTGAAGCCCTGAACCTCTGCCCACTTTCTCTCCCTGATCCCAGCATGAGAAGTAGCTGTGGCAGACATGGAGCTGTGAACCAGTGCTCTGTTCATTTGAGAGCAGAGGAGGAGTTCAGTTATCAAAGGTTGAGGATATCTCCAGCTTGTCCCCAGCCCATCCTGCCCCATCTGCTCACAGAACTCCAGCCTGGAAGGAGCCCATCCTACTCAGAGCCTGCCAGCCCCCTGGAACGGGGCAAAGCAATGAGATATAACTTGCAGTAAGTACATTTAGCAACGTTTAAAGCAAGATTTAGGGTCAAATGCTGCCTTGGCCTTGTTTTCCCTGGCTCTTTTCAAGGGCCAACACCTGCCTTGAGCCCCTGCCAGGAATAACAGAGCTCTGAGAGTGCCAGCTCCAGGGCACGCACCGAGCTCCCGGTGGAAACAGGGCTGCGATTATAACTCTGTGCCTGGTTTCAAACAATCCTCATTTGTTCCTCATCTCCACGAGCACGCTGATGCTGTTTGAAAAATAAAGGGAGGCACGCAGCAGAAGTGCTGCCGGTGCCATCCAAGAAAAGGTGCTCCTCTGCCAGGGCAGCTCTCCCCAGCACAGTGGTTTCCCAGTGAGGTGGCCAGCTTGCCCCAGGGCCAGCAGAAGAGTGCCACCGTGTGATGCTCAGAGGGAGAAAAGGGGCTCACAGGGTGTGAAATGCTACGTACAACACCACCTGATCCTGCACCAGCATCAGCTCTGGCTGATGGCAAAGGACATTTCTTTCAAAACAAGAAAAAACGGCTCAGTACAAAATACAAGAGCGCATCTGTCTTTCTAAGTGCCCTTGCTCTTTTTAAGGTTGTCCTGGTGTAGGAGTCTGCTGGGTCAACAGCTTATGTCAGTGCAATGGCCTACACGGGAACGCAGCACTGGAAATGAAGCAGTAGCCTGGAGGTCATTGCTCAGATGAAACGGATGCCTGAGCAGGGGCAGGGAAGCAGCTGGTGCAGAGGCACAAGGGCTGCCTGCAGACCTGGAAGACAATCATGTTCATGTCACAAGGCAGGGAGGGGCTCAGCAGTGGAAGGAAGGAAGCTGTGCCCTCCCCTGCACCACTGATGGCTGGGGATGTGCTGCCCTGCACCTGGGGAGAGCACCAGCACCCCCGGTGCTGTGGAGCTTTGCTGGCCACGCTGGCGTCTCTACAGTCCAGATCAGCCATGCTAATTGATTTGTTCCCTGGCAGCAATGGTGAGAGTTTGTTTCTCCTGCCTGGGCTTATTATGCTGCCATCAGTATAAATTTGCTACCTGTGCTCTGCAGGGAGACTCGGGGAGCCTGATGGAGACATTTGATAGAGAGGAGCTATTGCCAAGACTGAACGGCTTCCAGGTGCAGAAATGTGCATCTCCTAGCTCTGCTACCCAGAGCATTTTATTATTTAAACTATTTCTTTTGTTTATGACCTAGAGGCTTACCGGTTTATTGTGCTAGATGAAGAATACCTCCATCTATCAGAAAACAGAAAAAAAACCCAAACCCACACATTTAACTTTTCTCCTGGGTTCCTCTTGGCAGCTCTACAGCTGCTGTTTTACTGAACATATGTACTGGGGGAAGTCAAGTTTATCTCTCAGGACAACAACTCAGTCCCTTGCCCAAGGTCCAGCTACCCTCTAGGTACTTAACTTGGGGCTGCCATCAAACCACCACCAACCCTTCATCCCAGAAGCTGGTATGCTGCAGAAAAAAGAGAGGATGTGAAGGTCAAAGGCAGCTGACTGGAATCAAGGGAAAACATCCGACCAGCCAGAAGTGGATGACAGCAAATAGAGCAACAGCTGGCAAAAACAGCCCAATAAAAAAATGTGGTGTTGGGGGAAGAGAGGGAAAAAGATGGATATAACAATCTGTGTTTTTACAAGTTTGACAGCTGAACCACATGTTCCAGAAAAGATAAAAATACACCCATTTTTAAGGGTATTTCTTTAAAGGAAATAAGCTTTAGTGTATTCAGTGTTTCTCTCCAGAGCAAAATCACATCTAAGGAGCCAAAGAGATGACTAAAGGATTAGAGGAGCTGACTCATGAGGAGAGCCTGAAAGCTGGGACTGTTCAGCCTGGAGAAATGATGACTCCAGGGGATCTTATACCAAATAGAGGGAAAAGCAAAGATGGAACCAGAATCTCCTCCATGCACTCTTCTGGGCACAGTGACAGGACAAAATTGAAATACAGGAAGTTTTGTTAAAAATCAAAGCACTTTTTTTCCTTTTTTTTTTTTTTTTTTTAAACTTTGGTGGTGGTCAAATACATGAACAGGCTACCCAGAGAGGTTGTGGACTCTGCATCCTTGGAGATACCCAAAACCTAAGTGTGGAGAGCACTGGGCAGCCTGTGCTACCTGATTCTGCCCTGAGGAGGGCTGGACTTGCCCATCTCCAGAGGTGCCTGCTCACCTCAACCATCCTGTGATGCTAAATTAGATGAGGGCCTTAGCCACCATAAGAACAACTTCTCACCTGGTGTGTGTTGTACCACCTTTTGTCTTTTGAGAGCATGGAGGGCACCTTTAGCTTCTACTGAGACAAAGAATAAACTTGGTGAAGGACGTGATTTGTGTATGGAAAAAAAACCCAACACCCTCCATGCCTTCTGGGCATACTTTGTTCTTTTCAGAGAGAGAAAGGCTTCAGAATAACCAGTGCAATCAGGGACCAAATTTCTTCAAATAAGAAGCTCAAATGAGTCATCCCATATTCCTGGCACAAACTGCTGCTAGCTCTTGGATGCTAAGTGAGATGGGCAGGACACACTAAGCAACTGCCTGACTGTACATGAATTGAGAGCTGGATTTGATCACACCAATTATTTTCAAAGATTAGCCTTTACAAACACACTTTCTACAACCATATCATTCACTGGCCCTGTTTAGGCCCCCTGTTCATTCCCTTCCTCTGTCACCAACCATCCTGCAGCAAAGCAATCAGCTACTTCACATGCTCAGTGATTCTCACACCTAGATTTTGGTTTCCATCCATGTCTCTTTGCATGGCCAAGGCACCCCTAGCACAGAGCTCCCACTTGCTTTTCATTCTGCCTCCTGTAGTAGTGCCTTAGTCCTCAGCAGGCAGGGTGGGGGTGAAAACCCACACAGCTTGGATGGGCACTGGAGCAGGTATAATGCCCCCAGAGCTGCAGCTTCCCATCCACAGTAATCAGCCTGGATACCCTGGGAAGGAGCATGAAGAGCAAAGCTGAAAAGCAACCACCCGCTGAGGCCACCTCCCCTAGGAAACTGTTGGATAGACAAAGGCTTGTACACCCCAAGCACAACAGTGGGACACTGGACTTTCCATATCACCCCCCACTTCCAGCTACCTGAATTTGTGGGGTCAAATCTTGCCCTCTGTTCATCTCCCTTGGCTCCGTGTGCTGGATGCTGCTGGCTGAGCTGCCTGGAGGAGCAGTGCTGCTGTGTACATGTGCGACAGCTCACAGGGTCAAAGGCACCCCAGGATCTCCTGGGAGCCAGGAGTTCTTGAAGTGGCACTAGAAAATGGTAGGAAAGAGCAGCCCAAACAAGCAACATACCTTGCAAAGAGGAACTGCAGCCCAGCAAACAGAGGTCAACAGCCACAAGCCTCCAGCTGCCTCTGGTTGAGTGGAGCTAAACAATGAGCAACTGGCTGGGTCCCAATTAGGCTAAATTGGGTAATGGTGTGAGTCACACAGCTAGCCAGGAAGGGGGAGAGGCTGGCACCTTGCATTCATCTGGGCACCCAGCAGAGGTTAGCATCAATGTTGTGCTTGAGCATTTGCTTGAAAATCTGGGTGTCTCACACATTCTTTTTCTTTCCCACACAGATTTGGGCTGCCCAGGAAACCCAGCCCTTCTTCTGCAGATACAGCATCACACCTCTTACTACCCTTCCAGTGATACTGGTCTTGCACTTGCTTTCTATCAAGTAATCCCTTGTTCTTGTGGTTTCCACAGTGGATCATCACTGAGAACTGTTTGTTCTCTCATTCTTTTAGCAGTGAGAAAACATCCCATGCTGTGGTACATGTTGTGTCAAGTGTGCAACCCGGCCCATGCACACTCTTTCCCAAAAGAAGGCCATGGATCCAGCTCAACATGCACATACCACATGCTAAACCACCTCCAAACTCCCATCTTTCTGCCTGATACATGGTTGTGCACCTCACCTGCTGTCAGAGCTTCCATCTGACATGATCTCTACCAAAAACTGCTGAAACAGATGATAATCAACTCATGGAATAACTATCAGCTCTGAAATCTGCACTTTTAGCCTCAAAACATGGTCAATCACCAGCAGTAACCTTGCCTGGCTCAGAGTTCACAGATGTTCAGTGTAACTGCTTTAGTATAGACAAACATTTATCTTTATTTTTTCCATCATAATTATACTGCAATTAGAAAACAATCCACGCATGTTTTATTCTAGGTAAAAACCAGCAGTTACTAATATAAGCAGATATGATGTTTCTTTCAAGACAAAGCTGGTCTCAATTCAGGCTTTTTCCCCAATCAGAAATGTATTCTTTCACTTCTGGATCCACATGGAAGCTGATGTGAGGAAGTCCTCTGTATTTATGTTCATTGATTTAGCTTGTACTATTACATATTCATGTAGGCTGCCACTTAGCCAAGGCCAAGATTTAAGGTGGTTTTGTGCTCTCTTTAGGATGCTAATTCTTCCCTGAGTGCACTTGCTAGTACTGCAAAAATCAGATGGTTACTCACACCTCAGGTAATGGGTCTCAGGGCTCCCAGGGATGTAGCCACCTCTTTTTTTTTTTTTTTTTTTCTCCTGTTCTTCTGTTTTTTTGATGTTTTAAGATAATGTAGTGGGGTCGGGATGTGGGATACAGCAGAGATAAACTCGGGAATTCACTGCTGGACATGCAGCTAGAGGATGAACTATTGAAATCCAGCACAATTAACCAGTGGAAATCTCTACTGTAAGAACTGAGACCAAGAGCCAATTTCAGAGAAAGAAATGTTTCTCTGACTAATGGGGACAACATTGGTCTGGGTGCTGAAAACATTTAAAGCCCTGTAAGCTTTATGTTTCAAAAGAAGTATCTGCTTCTGTTTTCTGTGGCTGAAGAGGCCAAAAGGCAAGTCCATCCCTTCAAGGGAGCTGCTCCAGCAGGGACAGGCTCTGGGGCAGGGAGACATCTCCAGGTGCTGCTGGTGGCTAGCAGCTCATTGCTCCTTCACCCACTGCACCTCATTTTGCAGTCAGATAACCAGGGATGTTGCTATTTACTTGCTACCCTTAGATGGATAAATAAAACTATTTTTTATTGCATCTCTTCAGCTAATTTTTTTGTTGCTGTACCATGAAATTTTCCACTTTCTTCCAATTGCCTTAAAAATGTAATTGTTTAAAACAGGGAAATGTCTTTGCTGCTCTGTTAGATAATCAGCTTGCTGTGAGGCAATGCAGAAATTTCCTGTGAGGAAACCAAGACAGGGTAGTTCAGATGAATGCTACAGAGTTTAGCTTTTGGATCTTTCCCTGGGACTTGCCCACTGTCCTTAACTAGTGAGTGAAGCGGGAGAGACCACAATTTGAGTGTTGTGGTGGAGTTGAGGGACCCTGAAGTCAGTGAGAAATGAGCTCCACTTGCTCCTCTACTTATACCTACTGGAAGTGCTTTTGTTTTATTATAACCTCTAATTATCTGCTTCAGTTTCACTGGTTGCATTGCTGATGAGTGAAACAAATGTGCAATCGTCATGTTCCATTATGCTGTCAGCAATTTAGCCCTGATTAAAATATGTCTGTGTTGCAAACCCAGGCTAGCCCTGAAGCAGCCACTCCTTTAGCACTCAGAAACACAACCAAAAATTGTCCAGAAACAGCTGCCCGTAGAAAACACCAATCTAGGAGGGATGAGCATCACTCTCTTGCCCTAAAGCCACCCATTTAAGCAGTTACTGATCTGCAACTAA
Source organism: Hemiprocne comata (assembly GCA_020745705.1). Lineage (NCBI taxonomy): Eukaryota > Metazoa > Chordata > Aves > Apodiformes > Apodidae > Hemiprocne > Hemiprocne comata. The sequence continues at coordinate 8,336,863 of CM036597.1, read as the reverse complement.
AATCCATAATGGTTTTTAAAATGTTGCTCAAATTAGTGCTTAATTATCTGCCCTCCGTTGAGAGGTCAGACTGTGTGTTTGCTTACATCATTCCTTTTGCAAGGCTTTAAATGGCCTGGTGGTCTGGGCCACCAGGGTTACTGGAAATTTTCATTTGGAAAAGAAATAGAGCTGGAGGCACAACCAGAGGTCAGAAGCCCCTGGGAGGGCGTGTCCCTCCATGACCACCAATTCCCTGGAGGGACTTGGTCTCACTCGGTGAAGTCCCAGCCAGGTCTGCCGGGGAAATGGTCCAGCCCCAGCTGCCGTATCCAGGCTGGGGAGAGGGAAAGCTTTCTCTCGCCTTCACATCCTCGGGCTGCCTTTTCTGAGAGCTCCCAGAGGAGCTGTTCCCTCAGCCGCGGTGCTGGCTGTATCCCCTTCCCACGGGGGTGGGAATAGGCACGGTTTGCACTTGCCCACTTGCTTCTCTCACGTCTCTGTGATCCTGGGCCGGACTCTTCCCCTTCCTGCTGAGCTGGGGCTGCTGCATTTCACATCCAAAGCGATCAGCTGCATCTGTTATGGGGTGTCAGCAGAGCAACGTGTGCCTGGGGGAGACTCATTTTGAAGAGGAACACAGTCAAGCTCCCAACAGATGTGAAGGAGCTGAAACACAGTATTAAGCTGCTTGCCTCTACCATCAAGTCACATTAGATGTGGCCAAGCTATTGACTTAAAACATAAATTCCTGTTCTTAAGAAAATAATGAAGCTGGATTTGGAAGAGGAAAAAGAAATCTGCATTTTCATGAGCCAGCACCTGGGATTTTTCTGTGCACTGATGAAATTTGAGAGGAATGCAGTGCAATAAACCAGAAGAGGAAACAGCCCAGTCATGAAGTTGTCATCAGGAAAACCTCAGGCAAAGGTTGTACAGCCTCTGAAGATCTTGTGTTCTCTCTCCAGTGAGAGGCAATGAGGTTCAAACAACCCGTGAAAAGACTTCAAGATGATTACACAGAATTAAGAATAAATCTGGAAGACTGAGCGAGCTGAGGACACAGGCCTCATACGTTTCTGCTGCCAGGCTCTGGCCAGGCCCCTGCTCTTGGCAAGGAGGCTACCTGCTCCTTGCCTGATTTGGCTCTGTTGGGATTTATAAAGCTCTGAGATTATGAAGTTTCCATGAATGTCTGTAACTGAATAATTATTCTTTGCTTTTCCAGCATGTGAGAGGGAAGTTTTGATAGCTTTGACAGCATTTGAGGCATTAAGTCTTGGGAAATGATCACCTCATAGCATTTTCAAAGTCTACCCAGAGGTACCCATCCCTTGAGCAGAGTATTCCTTCAAGAAAAGAAAAAAAAATGTACAACTTGTATTCCTGTTTTACGTTACACCTATACTGATGTATCTAAAATCACTGCTATGATTATTCTGCATGCTGGTTACAGAGCCTTTCCTCTATATTTATTTAATATAAAACTAGAAAAGGTTCCAAGAAGACTCAGTGGAGATACATGACTCCTAGAAAAATTAGGTTCCAACTATGATTTATTTCAATTAGCTACAGAAATAAAATCAAGAAAGTAATCAAAAGCATATTTAGTGGACTCTCAGATGATTAACCAATGTGTTCACAGAGCCAAACCACTATGTCAGTCTTTTAACTGGTTCATTAGTTTCTCTTGGCATGAACTAATTTACAAATCTCTAAGCTGACCTTGACATTTGAGAAAAGTGAATTCTGACAATACCTTGATTTCTATCAGGAAAAGCTTATTTTCCAGAGAGTAGTTTAAAACAGGGTTTCCAATATTGTTGCTTATTTCCCCCTTCAACTGAAATTACAGAATTAAAGCATTGCTGTCCCCATACAGCACATGCAGTGGTATGAAAAAGAAACTGCTATGAATTAAAGGAAAATGTAATGCAAAAGATTCAAATGGATTTCTTCTCTTTCCTTGGAATCACTGCTTGCTTCTGAATTATTTAATTATGAAACTCCATGGTCAGACACAGCACTGAGTAAGGAGCCCTGAGGGTACATGAGTAACTCCTGTACCCTTATGAGCAGGCTTGGAACTTCTGACCTGTATTAATAAAAGTGTTGACTGTGCCCTGGTCTCATGACTTACATAAGTGGTATAGTACTGGTTCTTTTCCTTGTCTGGATGACACTTGCTCATATTCAACGTAGTCTGTGACTGTTACAACTATACCCACTACTTGAGCTTTATTTTCACCCACAGTAGTAGAAGAAAACCCCCAGAAACTATCAACATTTTCAAATTAAACCAGTTCAATCTACCCTTGCTCACCATGCTCTTCACATGCATCTTCTGTGAACACTCAGCAGGTAAAGCTTCGTGATAACAAACGCTAGCAAAACTTTCACTTGAACCTATCCCACATTCCACTCTGGCCTAGATCAAACCCTATTTTACAGAATACAGAATATTAGGTAGTTATTGAGCCTTGCTCAAGGCTTTCTTCATAATTAGGGATTTAATGCAGGACAGCCTCCCCACCCACAAAAGTGAATATTTAAGTGTTTTGCAAAATTAGGACCCAAGTCCTACAGCTGTGCAGTTTCTGCTCACATCAGTTCATATCTGACCTGTCCAACCATCTTTCTTTTCATCATCCTGTATTAGTTATATTACTTTGATAATATAAAACGGTCTCATATTAGTTTCTCATAAATATAAATTGCATTAAAAAGCCAAGCCCTTCATTTCAGTTAAGGTTCCTAAGTGACAGCATTACGCTTCCCTATCTCATCATTTACAAAAATCCAGGCACTTATGAACAAGAAAATTAATAATTAGGAACATAATAAATCATATACTGACAACTTAATAAACACATTAAAAAGTAGAAAGCACACTTCATCTCAGTATAGCAACCCAATGACAATTTCAAGGACAGCTTATGGGTGGAGATGGCATTATTGCTATCTAAACATCAGGACTTCCATGTCTGCACTACTCACTGTGGGCAGCTGGATCACCTGGTCACAGCCCAGAGGCAGGGAGGCTTTTTCCCTCCTGCCTCAAGGGGCTGTTGAGAAAATGTAGGTAAAGTGTAGGAAGCAAAAGAGGAGAGTGGGGCTTGCTCTCTTTTTCAGCCACAGCATCTCCCCCAGTGACCCATGGCAGCGTCCTCACGTCATGGCCCTGACCTGGCTGGGGGAGAGCTATCTTTGGGTGTTTCTGAATGCTTAAGGTGAAGAAAGGACACACCAGGATCTGGGACATCATGAAGAGAAGGAGGAATATTGCATCGGAAAGGCTACCAGGAATTGTTTTGAATGCACTGCAGCCCTTCATAAATCTCATGGGTCTAAACCATATGTTTCAGACCCTTGGAAGTAAAAGCAGTGGCTAAAAAAGCTTCATTTTTTTTATTTGAGCCATTCCTGTAATTGTAGATATAGATACATTTATGCAGACAAAGCTTTAAGAAATATCATTGACCAATATGCTTATTAAGTTTAGCTGAGTTACCCTTTAATTAAATTAAATTCCTGGTAGTTTGCTGAGAACAGTGGAGCAGGAATACGCAAAAGGCCTTTCTGTTTTGAACACACTGTACGAGTTAAAGGATTGCAACACCACACTCATCCCTATGGGCAAACAAAAACATCACTGTGAACTGTGATACCAACTCTTCTGCAATAAACAAACTGCAAGGGTCACACTAGCCTATCCAGGAAGAGATTTATGATTTTACAAGCTACTCAAGGCAGAAATAGGCTCTCTGGAGACCAGTTTTGAATCCCCAACTGGGATTCACCCTTACTGGCAAGCACTTGCGGACACTGCTAGAGCCAGTTGCCATAAATATGGGCAAAAATAAGCTGTTTTTTTCTCTCCTGTTGATCGGTGTGCCAATATCTCTGCAAGAAGGAAGAGAACAGCTGTAGGAAATCTCTCCTGGCTCCAAGAGTTAAGGAACATGCAACAGATTTCTTTGATGTTGCCATAGTAAATTATAAAGACTACATTCTCATTGCAGTGATGAAGAGGATTTCTTTTCAAATTTATTGCTGTTGGACAGTTTTATTTTGCTATAACAATTCACTTCAAGACAGACATGGTAAGGACTATATGCTGGATAATTTCTGTCTTTCACAGGACTGTTTGGGATAGCTTTGAACAAGAGTTTCCAGTTCATCATGGTGAAGCATTGAGACCGAATTTAAAGATGAATCATTTCTATATCACACTTCAGCCTTTTGAAGAACGCTTGCTAAAAAGATTGACGGATATGATCACAGCTAGGGAGTAGGTACATGTTCTCACATAGGTACAGTTCCAGTAGACACAAGAAAAGATAAAAAATTAAATATATGGGATGAATCTTGCTTTGCTTCCTCAGTTCTCTTCTAAACAGCCTTCCCAACCCCCACCCCAAGAACCCTTTGGGAAGCAGTCTAGGCCCTACACGTGTGCCAGGGTGCGGCCTCCATGTCAGCAACATTATTTTGGAAAATTCGACCAAAAAATTGCAAAGAAAGCCAGATGGGAACCCTGATAGCCTGCACAGGGCAGCCACCCTCAACAGAATCACCTCTTAATCATTCATCTCTTGTAAGCCCTTTTCATAAGCAGATGAAAAATGAGAAAGACAGCCAAGTGTAGCTTTGACAGCACAAGAGCTTGTTAAAAATGATGGGAAGGTTATAGAGTAAAACACCTTATTAAAAAGAAGGGACAAGTCCTTTTGGGAGCCTGCCACCATACCGAATTCATCAGCACATTTTGTCTTTCTAAAGCAAAGCTACTCCAGCACTCCTCAATGGGACATAACGAGCAACGAAGGCAAAGGGGCACTGGATCCATTGCCTGAAGTTGGGAAATGAGTTCTTCATACTCAGCTTGGCACTGCAAGGGCCATTAACTGAATGAATCTCTGAGTAAATTGCAGCCTGACCTAGAAAACACCTGCTCAAGGGACCATGAAAGCAGTAAGTAGGTGGCAGGAGGGATGGGAGGGCCACCAAGTTCTGTCCTCGCTGTGTGTGGTTGGAGCAGCATCGAGTCCAACCCCTCCACACTGTGCAATGGCCCCAGCAGCAGAAATGGGAACATCAATAAAATTGTGGCAGGCAGGAGGAAAACTGCATTAACTGCTTAATACTTCTCTACAGGCAGGCTATGAGCAGCTCAGATTATTAACATCATCTCCAAAGCATTTTTGAAATGAGTCAAAGTAACCTCATGTGGCTGCTGAACAGGGTGGGAAAGGCAGTCCTTCCTGAGCACCCAAACCCAAGCCTGAGGCTAGGTGCCAATCCAGCACATCTGCCTCACGTGATCCCTCCATGCCTGGGATGCTGATGGCAATCCTCAGGCCTTCCAAAATCAGACCCAGCTAAGCACATTTCCACTGCCTGGTCCAGCAGCAAGGGCTCGCCCTTCAGCCTTCACTGCGCCAAAATCCAACCACCCTGCCAAGCAATTTCTTGCTTCCCAGAAATTTCAAAGCACATTACTAATGCTGCAAAAAATCTGCCTTGGAAATCCCTTCTGGTACCCTTGAACAGGATCAATTTTGATACACTGCTATTTTTTCCCCTCATTTGCCTGAATTTCTGATGGGTCACACAGCCCATCAGTTTAGCAGGGCTGTTGAATACTGTTACTACTGTAATGCCTCAACCGTTGCCCCAGCTACTTTTCAGCAACTTTTACTTCATCCTTTTCCCTTAAGTCTCCACTGGGTTTTATTATTTCTCTCTAGTCTCATAAGCTGCTGCAGGTTAAATACCTTCCCCTCTGTATCAGGCTATAGATCATGCAGCAGAAGTTATTAGCAGTTACCAGATAATGCACCTGATCAGCCAAACACTGCTCTAACATATGCTTCCCAACAGATTAGCTGCCATAAATTTTAATCACTCAGGATTACAACCATGCTAAGCTGGCCTTGAGCTGTGGTTGCACCCTGGGAGAGGGTATTTAAAAGCAGTGTTTGAATGGGGCCTGGGGGGGGGGGGTTTAAGAAGGGCCTTTTGAAAAGGGTAAATTACAGCTCCTACCTAAACTTAAAGACACTGTTTCCCAGATAAAAAGAGGAAGGGGTGGGGAGGGGGTCTGCCATATAAAATGCAAATTAAAACCATATGATGCAAGCAAGCTCAGCAACCACGGTTCCCAATGGTACATGCCAACAAAGGGACTGAAACCAAGTTTTGTACCTTCTGCCAGAGAGTGCCTAGCCACAAGACTCGATCCTGTTCCAAAACTGATTTACACCTTTTGTTCAAATGAAGCAGCTCCACAGCATTGTCCTTTCCTCAAGTACCACAGTAACTTAATATGCAAGTGGGTGTTCATTTTGTTTTTTTAAAAAGTCATAAGTTTCAATTGAAGGGTATTTGGGGCTGTTGCAGGGGCTTCTCTTGGGTGTCACTCAGGTGAACAATCTCTGCCAACACCAGAACTGCATCAGTCCTTGAAGCTCCAGGGCCCAGCCCACCCACCCCAGGTGCCAGGGCCTGACCTTTCCATAGGAACACTGCCAACAGGATCCTGAGAAGATCCTTAGGTGTAGGCTGTACAAATATTTGCAGCCCATGTAAGCTGCCAGGAGCAGTATTACTCATGCTCTGGTTAAATGACAGTATTGTTTTACCTTATGGTATTTGTGAGAGCTCACAGGAACCTTTGGCACACAGCCATTTCACATTTCTTCAGTGTCCTAAACACAAAATCACTCTGTTTGCCATGGTGTACTCTTGCTTCAAGCATAATCCCAGCAATGTTTTAATCTCTGTTCTGGTCTCAGACGTTCACATGCACTCACTTTCAAAAGCATCAAAGTTTAGTCTCAGGATACTATATTCAGAGCTTTCAACTCAGTAGAAACAACTGTAACTTCAAGAATATAGAGACCAGTAAACTTCTAAGAAACATAAACCATGTTATTAATGGCTATATAACCCTCGGATTGCCCTCAAGGTAACGGAAAGCACCCCCTTCTCGAGAAGCTTTACCCCCATGTGCATCCACTGTTCATTGGGAGGGCACAACCTCAGCTATTCCCACCTGCACTGCACTCCTGCGACTCCAGGGAGCAGCTCGGGGACTGCCCAGGTCCCTGCGGCTCCTCTGTTTCTCAGAAAGGAGGGACAAAGCAACTGCACTGGTGGGGGAGGTAGCTGCACCACGTCCCTGCAGTCACTAAAGCCAGGGCTACCAGCTCAGCCATACACCTTCACTCTCGCCCAGACCAAAAGACTCTCCCAGGGGCAGTTTTCAGACTCAGACTCACCATCTGCTGACAAACCTTGCCACACCAGTGCACAGATGTGCTAACATAATTCTAAAATGAACAAAAATAAAATCCTATCTGTTTTCTAACTGGCAAACTAACTCAGTATACTAAGAATTGGGTCCTGGTTTTCCATAAAAAACAACCTGTGTAAGGGGCCAACGACAGAAAAAAAATCAGCTAAAGCCATCTTAAAGATTATTACCAGGCTGAGAAATCACTGCCCTCAGCAAAAGCCCCACAATTCTGCCAAAAACCATCAATTAAGTCAGCAGAGTTGCATAGCAAAAGGTTTTCCCACTCATATTGAATTTGAGACTTTGAAGATTTTCCATATTCTAGGACTGAAGACAGAGAAAAACTTCTGTGAACTGAAAATATAAAAAAACCCTGAAAATATCAAAAAACATCTCGCAGCTTGGGACTGACTCATTCAAACTGAAGCCCTGAAAAATTTTTGAACATTTTTATTTTGACCTTGAAAGTATTCTACTACACAGGTACACTGTCAGGGAAACATTTTTCTTACTTCCAAAGTCAAAATATTATTATTTCCATTATTTCAAAACAATGTTTTTTAATTTAAAGAGCTGTCATTTTCCCCCACGCACTGTCTTGGCATTTCCTAAATTATCATTCAAATGTTAATAACCCAAATAGCTCACAAACTTTATTTTTAGTTTGCAGAGATTAAACATCTTTCACGTTAATGAATCTTCTAATGTTTTACTTCAGTTCATTCATTTCCATCCCTTAGTGAATAGCAGACTACTCAGAAATCAACACAGCTTGTTAGAAAAAAGACAAAATGCCTATTAAATTATCAAGTGCATTCCTCATCAGAGTGCAGCTATCATTCTCTGCAAAGAAAAACTATAGCTTAATTGACTTCCTAGCAAAAGCAATGTTTAGACAGATGGTACTGAGAATCATCTGACTGTTATTCTGTAAATTGCCTTGTTTAAGTGACAGGGACATTTGGGAAACATGAGCAGGCAAGAGCTGGCGATGCCTCCACCAGAGACTGGCTGCACCAGGGGACAGCCATCCATCTCTGGCCATGGGAGGTTGGCATCACACCTTTAAAAAACCCTTTAAAAGCAGCTTGCTGGGATGTCAGTGATTTTGTCAGAGACTCTCCGAGCTTCACAGAGGCTTTGTGCCCAGCACTATGGGGCTCAATGCCCAGCAGTGCAGCAGGCAGCTGGGCACAGAGCAGGAACTGCTGGCAGGGATGTGGGTGCAGCCGAGTCTTTGCTTAAAAATGGTTAGTGAGCTTTTTCAGAAAAATAAATTACATCCTGAAAAAAATGAGTCTTCCACCCAGCTGTAGGAAAAGATCTCTAAGGGTGTGGGGTGGTACAGAACTGGCAGGTTGTAACAGAGCCAGCTGAGCATCCCTGAGCACCTGCATGGCCAGTTCAGAGCAGGGTGCCCAGTGGTTTGGATACTAGCACGGGGACCCAATGTGCTCCCTCGAGGAGCCAGTGTCCCCCTCTGCATTCCCTCAAGGAGCCAGCAACCCCCTCTGCCACCACACAGAAATAGCTTGAAGACTTTCCCAACAAACGATGACCATTTTACTGCTCACTCATCTGAAAACTGAAAATGCTGCAGAGGTGAAGTAAGCTTTAAGGCAGGAGATTTTAAAAAGAAATCCTATTACTGAGCTTTCCAAGTTAAAAAGGCCCACTCGTAAAGTGAGTATCAATACTCTGCTCATTAACAGACTTCTGAGGAAACAAAGGCCATTTGCTTCAATTCTTCTAAATTTAACTTTCATTATTTTGGTAAATACGAGTATATTTTTAAAGCTGCTCCAAACTACCAGGGAAAGTGAAGGCTCTACATGGAACCACATCACTGATGGCAGCAGGACTCGTTGAATGGAGCTTTCTCTCATCTGACAGATGCTGAGCAGGGACAGTTCTAGGAGTACACACCAGCTGAGAGGGGATGTATCCACCCAGCCTGCTCACTAATGACAGACCCACCAGATCAGCATGTGGGCACTGCCTCATTGCTGTTTTAGTCAATAAACCCCACTGGGTGAAATTACCAGGATGAATATTACAAATAATATTTGACAGGATGAAATTAGCACATAGATGCTCTTATGTTGGTTAATGAGGTCTGAAATATAATCCTATAAATCATCAACAACAGCCATCTGGTGACAGACACATGCAAAGAAGAGCAGGTGATTAGAACATATCCACTTCACTGCAGTGACAAGGGTTTAAAATAGCAGCATACCTTTACACAGGGCACCACTCAGGTAGATCAGGAAGCAATCAGTTACATACCCTGTTTGCACAGTTTCCCTTGCAAGAGACAAGGTGATAGGAAGCAAGAATGCAACTCAGGGCTGGTGAAGCAATCAAGCCCTCCACAACATCCAGGTGAAGCATGATGGGTCCTTGAATCACCCCTGTTGGATAAGAAAGATCTGGTTATGTTGGCCCTTCCACCAACAAAGGAGAAGAAAACTGCATCTACTGTGTTAGCTCTGGGTTTACAGTAAAATAGTAAGGAAAGTCTCCAGGTGCTTTCCAACACTGACTGGGCACCTGCAGAGAAAATAGTTCTACTGAAGTGCCCTACTTTGGTACTAGTGAAAATAACAGAAAATTATAACCAGTCTGAAATTGTTGAACAATTATTTAAAAGGCTACATTAATTATCAATGTTTATTATCCAACAATTCCTCATTTTCATAATTTAGGAGAAAGTCAGGCTTTCCAAATGTGTCTAATTTTATCCAATGTCTATAGTAAAACTCAGCAGGAGTATTTTATTACAGTGATTTACATTTACTGCCCAGTATTTTTTATTTGGGAAGTAAATCTACTTGGAAAAATACCACAGGTAGCAGGAGGTAAGGAAGTGCAGGAGGCATCACAAAATCCTCTGTGTCCAGCTGGATCATGGCTGCAAACACAGCAGTTCTCTTAGTAGCTGGGCTTGTTTCTCCTGCTTTAGTAGCCAATTTTCAGCCCATTTCAGTGTTGGGAACAAGTGTCAGGACTCCTCTATTTATTTTAATTTATTTATGACCCCCCAGTCATCACCTGGGGTGGTATCTGACTGCTCTGGACAGCCCCCTCCCACCTGCTCCTCCTACCAACCATTGCAGTCTTTTGATAGAGGGTAAAAAGAATCTCCTGACCCATCATCTCACTTACCCAAGTACTTTCCAGAGGAGAATATTCTTCCCTGTAGACTGGATTCTGGGAGAGGAGTATATTGCAAACAGTTGATATATGACTAAATGCTGTGTAAAAATGATAGCCCTAAGTCTTTTCTCACTGCTGCTTGGCCTATGCTTTAAATTATCCTATGATGGAGTTTTAAAATAGACATACATATTTAAGCTTTCTCCTGCTTGTATCCCACTACGATCTGCTGTATAGCTGTGGGTTTTACTTCAATTTTAACAGTGCTCATCTGGTTTTCCCACCTATGTGAATGTACTGCTAGCACTTCACCTCACCTTTGTCACCTCAATGTTTAAGATCATCCTTTGACAGTGTGAGATTTGCTGTGGTGACATTTTTCACAAGAACAACATATTTCTTTTCTTTTCTTCAGTCCTTTGATATTTTATGTCATGTCAGCCTCCCATTTGTGACCTAACTCTCTAGGTTGGATGCTGCAAGTATTCTGCTTTGAATCAGTCAGGAAACTTAGCAGAACGTGTGCGAGTTACCAAGGAAACAACTGCACTCTGGAAACTTGGGATGAAGGAATATCTCATCTAACAAACAATACCCATTTCTGGGTAAGGAAAAAGAAAAAAGAAAAAAAAAAAAGAAAAGAGAAAAGAGAAAAGAGAAAAGAGAAAAGAGAAAAGAGAAAAGAGAAAAGAGAAAAGAGAAAGAGAAAAGAGAAAAGAGAAAAGAGAAAGAGAAAAGAGAAAGAGAAAAGAGAAAGAGAAAAGAGAAAAGAGAAAAGAGAAAAGAGAAAAGAGAAAGAGAAAAGAGAAAAGAGAAAAGAGAAAAGAGAAAAAAGAAAAGAGAAAAAAGAAAAGAGAAAAAAGAAAAAAGAAAAGAGAAAAGAGAAAAGAGAAAAGAGAAAAAAGAAAAGAGAAAAAAGAAAAGAGAAAGAAATCATCATGGGAAATGTGGGACAGAAAGTCTGTGTTCTGAGGGGTTCACTTTGGTAAAACGTGGCATTCAGACTTCTGGAACATACAAAAGATCTTGCAATATCAGGACACGTTTGGACTCCTTGTGGTAAATGCAGCATCAATAGTGGTGGGAAAATCTTTGAAAAACCTGGGCTAATTGTAAGTATGAGGCACAGAATGAAGAACATGATCTGGTTACATTTCTTTTACGTCTAGATATCAAACTGCCTTCCAACTCACAAGTAAGAATAGATTTTCCTCTGTTGCCTGCTCCTCTGATAAAACCTCATCACTTCCAACTTATAAAGTGCAGTGATGGCTTTACTGCTGCAGTCACTATCCTTCACAGTGGTAGTAATATGCCATAAGATTAACATGCCAGCATTTGTTGCAAGTCTCTTTATGCAAATAAACCACACTTTGTAGTCACAGAATCACATAGAACAGAATCACAGAACTACCAAGGCTGGAAAAGACCTTTAAGATCATCAAGTCCAGCCTATGACCAACACCACCACACCATCTAGACTATGGCACTAAGTGCCACATCCAGCCTTTCCTTGAACACATCCAGGGATGGTGCCTCCACCACTTCCCTGGGCTGTCCATTCCAATGTCTAATCACCCTCTCCGTGAGGAAGTACTTCCTAATATCCAACCTAAACCTCCCTTGGAGCAGCTTCAGGCTGTGCCCTCTTGTCCTGTCACTGGTTGCCTGGAAAAAGAGCCCAGCCCCCACCTGACTACAACCTCACTTCAGGTAGTTGAAGAGAGTGATAAGGTCCCCCGAGTCTCCTCTTCTCCAGGCTAAACAACCCCAGCATCCTCAACCCCTCCCTATAAGACTTTCCCTCTAGTCCTTTCACCAGCCTCGTTGCTCTCCTCTGGACCCTGCACTTGGTCTTGTTGAATTTCATGCCGTTGTCATCCCATGGAATAGAATACATGTGCAAAAAAAAAAAAAGATGCAGGTTTTAAAACATTGCCACATCTTGCAGTCTACGTGTGCCATGTATTTCTAAGTCAGCCTTGTCACAGAACGCAGACGTACCACTCCAAGCAGCATCAGCCTGCCTCATTTATTTTTAGAGGTAACTAAAAAAGAAAAACTTTCCGTGATGTAAGACTGGGGAGGAGAAGAATTCTGCTCAAATCACCATTATGGTTCATGCAGTAAGGCTCCTGTATGACAGCTTGTCATGGTTTGACTCAGGATTGGCAATTAAACCAGTGACAATGATTGCCTTCATCCTACCTCAAACCAGGACACAACTGCTCTTCTAACAAAAGTACACCCTGACTTGTTAAACAGAGCGATCACCCGACCAGACAAGGAGACAATCCTTGCTTGGTGTGTGGGACACGGGACAATGTCTGCCTTCCACTCAGTAAAGCCAGCCAGCCCTCAGGCACAGGAAGGCACAGCCTCATTTCTCATGCTGGGAATACCACTACTGCAACAGGCGTCGTGTCTACCAGCAATCTCCAACCTGTCAACAAGTGTTTAGGATGTGCTCTGGCAGCCCTGGTCCTTACAGAAGTCTGTGATTCAGTCCTTTCTTCTGGCTTTCTGCAGGACTTTGTGGGCTCCATCCCCCAGAACTGACCACCACTGCTTTGCAAAACCCACATCTTGATGACCTAACACCAAAAAGGATCTCAAGACCATGGCAATTCTTGAAGCGATGTTGATTGCATCTGCTAGAGGTAAAAAACCAATTACTCAAAGCACAAGGATGGCAGAATATTTAAGGAGTTTTAGATGCTTATCAGGGATCTCAATTGTGTGACTTGTTTTCAAATTTCCTCCATAAGTCATATGCCAAAAAAAAGGACGCAAATAAAAAATGAAACAGATACTGAAAATATTATTTCAGTCAGCAGTAAAATGAAACAATACAATGGAAGATTAATTTCACCTCAGAGCATGCTGACTGATGACACAAATACTCATTTCAAAAGATGCAAAAGGCATTGTGCCCCAAAAGATGGAGTGTGATTATGAGCTTAATGGATTGTTTAATTTGATAAAGTGCCAGTTTCTAAATAGCAACTGTGCTTTAAATATTTAATCAATTTTTGAAAAAGCATTTTTTCCTTGGCTGAAAACAGACACCAAAAACCTACATTTGTCTTAAAGCATCCAAAAATGTTGATACAGAGAATAAAGCAGGAGGAGAAAGACTGACTTAAATTTTAACTTATTTGGGTACCTTCTTCCCAAAGCAGTGAAGCTTCAGTGCAGATCCCAGGGTGTAAAACACATGCTGAACAATGATGAGGCTAGGCCTTTTGACCTTCCAAGGGCTCACACACCTGCGAGTGGACATGGGGGGCTTTCCCATGCACCCTCATCACTCCCATGCCTCACACCAACCATCAGTGTGGTACCACTGTCACAGCCTGGAGTCCCCTCACCAGCTGACTGCCCTTGCCCAGAGAAACGGTTTGCCCTCCAGAAGGGAGGACTTTTGAGGGATCATCTCTCTGCCAGCTCTAGCACAAGGCTGGCAACAGGACACACCAAACAGGCTGCATCCCACTAGCTGTGCACTAACCTCACTGAGCAGGGGCTCCTTGCCTCTCATCACACCCTTCACGCTGCCACCCTCTCCTATCTGCTTTGATTTCCCATCACTACTTCACTCCCTTCTCATCTCCAGTCCCTCGGCAGTTCAGAGTGCCCCCGGTTTTCCCTGGGGGGTGGTCACCTCCAGCCCAGGAGCTTTGCAGTTTACTCCGCCGTGAAGAGCAGCCCCTCTACGAGGTGGCTTGTCTTCTGTCCACACACACAGGGGAAAAAACTACATATTTCCATCAAAAGATGTTGCAAACACTTAAAAGAACTAGAAGTGAGGTGACAAACAGTCCTGTCTGAACCCATGCCAAGGCCATCAGCTGCTATAATGCTGCCTTGAAAAGGATAAGAGGTGGCAAGAAGGTCTGAGGGCTCCATCACGGGGCCTTGTGTGATGGGGCCACCTCCACCCAGAGGGCTCCCCCAAGGCAGAGGAATCCCCAACCTGTCTCTGAAGGAACTGGTGCTCAGACACTGTGGGAGCAGTGAGCTGATGGCACAGCAAAGCTCCTGGTGGCTTTAGCTTTGATCCCACAAGGGCTGGATCACCCACGCTGACCTGCCCACACTCCTGATGCTGCTCCACTATCCCCCAGCAGGCTCTGTCCAAGGACTGAGGTGCTTCGCAGTAACCCAGCTCCAAAAACTCAAGAGCTTTTTCCCTTTCCAAACATTCCCCTGTGCCCTCTCCAGCTGCCAGCTCCCACAGGAGAGAAAAAGATGCTGCCATTTTAATTTTTTTTTTTTTCCTTTCCATGTCCAAAGCATTGCACTTGGAAAGAAGGAAATGCCTTTGTGATGGGATGTTTTACATCCCCATGACAGATTGTCCTGTCCCCAGCACGTGCCTCAGCCCCAGCCTGGCCAAGCAGAGATGGAATCAGCCCCTCTGGCAGGCACGGGGCTCGGCCGCCTTCGGCTTATTGCAGAGTTGGGTCCTTGGCAGCTGGGAGCAAATTAACATTCAAGCAAGTCTGTTAGGATAACAGAAAATGCAGAAACTCCGCGTGGCAAGTGATCCCTTTTAAAGCAGCATTACAAGCCTGGCAGGTGTCCAGCTGGCAGAGGAGCTCTGAGCAGCAAACACACAGCACTTAGCTGGTGAGGTATAAAGGGCACTTCTTAACAATTTCCGCCTTGAAAACTGTCTTGTGAAATCTTCCAACTTGGGCTGTATTCATACATTGCCTGAATCAGCTGCGTATCATTCAGTGTAGCTATTACTCCCAGGCTGTAAATAAATCTAGCATCTGTGTCACCCACCAGCAGTAACAGTGCGACGCTTTTTTTTGGTTGCCTGTTTTCCCTTCCATTTGGCACAAGCAGTTGGTTGATGAGAAGTCATGGATACTTCCTGGAGTGACTGTTTTTGCACTCTTCATTGTTTTAATTCTCAGAAGCTCCCTGCATTTGGTGCTCAAAATACCACTGCATTCCCATCTATAGCTTAAAATTCCCTTTTCCAAACCATTTTCACTAATGCCCTCACTGGATTAAACTTGTCAGTTGACTATCAGAGGCTGCTCATTTATTTTATCACAGAGTAGCTGGGCCAAGTGACAGATAGGTACTTCACAGCCCAGCCTGACTTTTCTTGAAAGGACCAAGTCTCTGCTTTACTGAGCTTCATGGGCACAAAGGGAAGAATCCAGATGAAAATTCCTCCCCAGAGCCTTGGAGCCCACGTCTCCTTCCTTGGGTACCAGAGCAGAAGCCATACCTCCTTGTGGAGAGAGCAAATAATCATGCTTGGAGTCCTGTCCAGATTTGACTTGACCCTTGCTAAAAGTTACCACTTTTAATTTGTAGTCTTCCAGACTCTGCCAGCTCTGCAGAGAGGCACACAGACAGAGAGCACAGCAAAGGCAGCTTTTCCTGCAGGAAGATGCAATGGGAAAGCATCAAGCACAGCCTGGCTCCTTCTCTACCTCCCCATGGTGATGCCAGTCTCAGCTCTCCCTCTGACACCCTTCAAACACACAGACCTTGCAGCCTGCCCTGCAGGGTAACACATTTGAATTGTTTTGTTGCTGCTATTGCAGAAACAAAAGCAGAGGGAGATGAATTGCATGGGACACCCAACACCAGGGTGTCAGGGCAAAACAGCCACGAGGTGCGGAGGGGACACCCTGCAGCAGGGTGCAGCACCCAGCACTGGCTGGGACAGAGCAGGGCAGTGGCAGACTGAAGCAGGACACAGCCCATCTCCTTTGTTACCAGCTGAGTCTTGCTCTTTCCCAAAACGTTTTGTTTTACTTTGCACTCCCCACTGCTTGTTAGGCTTCTTGGGAATTTCACAGATCAGGCAATTGAAAACCAAGCAACCAACCCAGCCTCCAGTAATAGCTTATATTTTCTGCAAAGAGGGTGAAAGGGATTTGGATAAATTCAAAATTCATTGCTGTCAAAGGGGTGTGGAACTCCACAAGGACACCCTGCCATTTACAGAGGAATGAGAAAGCCCTAAGGTGCACGAGCAGAGATGTCACTCACCTGTGCAGGCCTAAGTATGACACAGTCACAGGGAGTATCCACAGAGCCCTCCAGCCCCCTGGAGCATGTTGAACCAGCATCGTTTAGAAAGGCCATTAGGAGCTAAGGAACTCAAAATAAGAAAACTTAAAGCATGTTCTTCTGTAGGTCAGGTTGCACTCCCATACTCACCCCTTCGATATGAGCAAGGTTTCTCGCAGAATGAATTCCTGGTTGGCGTGACCTAGAGAGAAAATCTGACCCTCGTGGGTTTTTGCCACTGTTTGTCTCACTGGGACCTTTTTTACTTCTAATCACATTACTTCTATTCTGAAACCCATTATTTTTCTCTTGGCTTGCAGCTATTCTGACAACAGCCAATTTAAAAGATTAAAAATTAAATGCAAATTAAAAACCTCCAAACTAACAACTAGCAATCTGAGCAAAACAAAATGTAATGAAATAACTACATGCAAATAAGCAGCTTGCACAGGTAGCAAGAAATGGAGAGAGAATAATAAGAATAGAGGAAAAGATACTTTGGTAACTTAGGTAGGACAACAGAAAACATTTTGCCTGGCAAATATTTAAAGGCCAGTTGAACAGAACAGGTTTTGAAATGTGAGGGCCTTACTCCTTACATGAGTGAGGCCTCCCTGTGGCCTCGCAGCACATCAGGAGGTTTTTGATACTTGATTCTGACCAATGGCACCCACCAGAGACAGGCAAAGCACAGCTCAGCTCAAGACTGACTTAAAGATGGTTGAGGGAGTTCATCTTTCTCTCCTATTCTGCCCTAGTGAGGCCACATCTGGAGTACTGTGTGCAGTTATGGGCTCCCCAGTGGAAGAACATAAAGGAGCTACTGGAAAGAGTCCAGTGGAGGGTCACAAAGTTGATCAGGGGACTGGAGCATCTCTATTATGAGGAAGGGCTGAGGGACCTGGGTCTAGCCTGGAGAAGAGAAGATTGAGACGAGACCTTTTAAGTGCTTGTAAGTATCTACAGGGTGGGTGTCAAGAGGATGGGGCCAGACTCTTTTCAATAGTGCCCAGCAATAGGACAAGGGGCAACGGGCACAAACTGGAACACAGGAAGTTCCATCTGAACATGAGGAAAAACAAAAAACTTCTTTCCTTTGAGGGTGACAAAGCACTGGAGCAGGCTACCCAGAAAGGTTGTGGATTCTCCTTCTCTCAAAAGCCACCTGGATGCAATCCTGTGCAACCTGTTCTAGGTGAACCTGCTTTAACAGGGAGGTTGGACTAGATGATCTCCAGAGGTCACTTCCAACCCTTCCCATTCTATGATTCTGTGCTTCTCCCTCATTACCTAGACAAATCTATGATGCTTGAATTTCATTAAAGGCAATGCAGCTCTGCACGGCTCTTTGTGGCATCAATTCCCTTCAGCTATTCTGGCTATCTTAGACCCCAGGGTCGTGGCTTTTCACACCATATCATCACTGCATGTCACATTTGCCCCATAAGCAGTTGGGTTTGCAGAGCTTGGACTTCCACAGGACAAAGACTCAGCTAATGTTGCAGCTTCTGCATGCTGCATGCTGACCACATCCACCAGACAGACTGACAGCAGCTAAATCAGTTCTGTGCAGAGCAGCAGGATCCTCTTAACCTTCCACTCCTTTCTTCTGCAAACCCATCTGCAGCAGTCTCCATCTGAGAGGCATCCTACCCAGATCAAAACAAATGGAGCATATGCCAATGCTATCAGTGTGTGGACATTTCACTTGCAGGACTCCATTTGCTTTGCTTAAAACCCAAACAAGATAAAATACCAAGCTACCTCATGGTGCTGGCCTGATCCAGTCTAATGAGAACATGCTGGGAATGGCCAGAATCACTTGTTTTTGCAAACATTCAAGCTCAGGAAGAAAGTTTATTGCAAGACCTCTTTTAGGGTTGGATTTAGAGCACAGAGGAGAGGGGCTACTCAGTGGTGGCACTGAGGGGACATCCCAGTCTACTGGCACACACAGCCAATGCAGCTGCCACTCTGCTGGGCTGGGGGTAGACTGGGCTCCTGGGGAGGGCTGCCTGCACAGCCTGGTCCCCTGCTGCACCACCTCCCAGAGCTGGATTTTCTCCTGGGAGCATATTTGAGCTTGTCTAGCTAAGTGCATCAAAGTAAAAAAAAAAAAAAAAAAAAAAAAAAAAAAAAGACAAAAGCATCAAGAAATGGAAGACAAAATTAGCTAGGATGAAACCTGTCTGATGGGTGGCATTATAAATACCCACCCAAAGACTATTTTCAAAGGAAAGTAGCTCAGCTTTGATGCCTTTGGTGTCCAAGGACTGAGTTTTTGCTTAAACTCCTTCCATTGTGTTTCATGTTTTCTCAGGGGAAAACACAAGCATGAGAAAAACACCCTTTTTCTTAAGTAGGCTGCAGCTGAAGAGATGGCTTCATCTCCCTTGCAGAGGTAAGAAGTATTTTGCTTTTCAAGAGGTTGAAGTAAACAAAAATCAGCAATCAAGGGAATCAAAATGCTTAAAGACTCATTGCTCACTGCTTGTCAGTGCTGAATAATTTCTGTTAAACCCCAAAAACCCAGACCAAGCCACAGACCCAGAATGACAACAGATGTTCAGGCATTCATGCTGCCCTGTCTGCCTAGAAGAGGAAGAAGAGACACAGTAAGAAGACATGTTGAAGTGTACTTTTCCCTAGGAAAACAAAAATAAAAGGTGTATGAGAGACTTGTGTGAAACCTGCAGTCCATGGAGCGCAGCGGGAGCATCGCTTGCACTCACCACTGTTTCTGATAGCTCCAGCCCTATGTGATGGTCCATCTGGAGAACCAGGGCTTTGCTTCTTCTTGCCAGGGCTGGTGTTTAGCCCCATCCCAATGCAGCTCTACTCCAGCCACACCTTGCAGTTCCCTTGTGAGCTGTGACCATTGCCCACTCCTTCTGTCCTATTGTCCACATGGCAGTGGAGGTCTCCTCCTGGCCCTCCAGCATCACTGCTTGCTCCCACATGTTCCAACCATCCCCATTCTCACAGCTCAGCCAGGGGAGCAGCAGAGCCAACAGCAAGTGCCACCCTGCCCATAAAAGCCTGCCAGCCTTCCAGCCCAGGGCAGTGTTCTGTGTAGGTGCAGGTAATGCCTTGCAGCCCTCCCATGAAGCACCAGCCTTAGGCTGGAGGCCACACAGGCGAGATAGCAAGGTGATAGCACATGTCAGCCAGCAGGCAGCACTCGAACGTCCAAGCAAGGAGCAGACGGTATCTCAGGAAGCACTGCACGTACCTGGCCAGAGGCCAGAAACACGCCAGCTACAGCACTAACTTAGCAGCAGCAGACAACTCTGCAAAAAGCCTGCAAACAAGTTCCTACATAAATCAAAGGCCATGGAAGAGATGCTCAGACAGGGTGAGAAACCCCAGCCAAAGAAGTTCAGGGCAGTCAAATACCATTTCCGAAAAAAGGCAGGGCAGATGCAGAGAGCTGCCACTGGCCATGGATACACAGAGCCCCTGGAGCAGCATGCCAGGAGGTGGACATCTCAGAGACCTACCCACCACCCCCTGGCTATCAGCAGACTCTAGTTGCTGAAGTCCAGCATTTGTATTTTAGCTTTGTATTTTCCTTAAGCTGGTCATATTCTTATTTCCCTCATGGGAACACAGCTCCCAGGTTTGTCCCATCTCTACACAGTGCCTCTGCATCCCTAATACCTTCAGACCCCACTAGCAAATCTCAGCCACAGTTGATGTCTCTAAGGCACCATGTCCAGCCAGTCCTGGGAAAGCAGCAGATGGGTACAATTGTCCCACTGCTGCAGCAGAAAGGCTGCAGAATAAGCAGAGCCCTTCGTTGTCATGCACCATGGGATCTAGCTCTGCATCTTCAGACAACTTGGTTTCCATGCTTCTGCAACAGTGAAATAGACTTTGATACTTTTTAAGATCAAAACGGTCCTTTAAAAGGATGTGTCATGCAGGGCCTTTTTAGATAAAGGGGTTTTGACTACAAAGACTGTTTCTAGTCCCATAGAAGGAAAAATTATTTTAAATAACTCAAAGTCATTACTAAACCTCGCTCAATCTGCATTTAATGAACAAGAACACAAGAAAACTACTACCTTAATTATCTGCTGTGAAAATTTCACACTTTGTTTCACTAAGGGAAGGATTATCTGAGATTTCAAGTGCAGTCTTGCTCACAAGTATGCGATTAGATGACACTACAGTTTCCCCTAACTGCCCAGATGACAAGAGGAGGTGGCCGCAGGATGCAGCACCATGTGCATTTCATAGGCAAACAGAAACCAAACACTTTCACCTACCACAGGATGTGGATACCATTATTTTGGAGGCAGGCTATGGGAACCAGATCTTGTCTTCACCAGCATGAATGAGCTCCAGTGAAGTGCCACCAGGATACACCTGCTGTCAGCCAGATTAAAAATCACTGTAGCTAAAAAGACCAATTTCATTACTAATGTGCAGTCAAGTGCTGTCCCCTGGGTGGCAGGAGGGCCCATGCTGGCCTGCAAACACTGCTAAGCTCCCCAATACACCCAGAGGAACAAGATCAGCCCCTTCCAGGAGCATGGGATGTTAAGCTGGGAAGAGGTCAGGGAAAGGAATCTCTTGTTCAGCTGTGGTATCTGTGATATGACCCAGTGCAGGGGTGAATCTCTGTACAGCAGAAACATTTCCAATAATGGGATCCTGGTCCTGATCCCTGGACAAGCCTGGGGCAGAGCATTCCTTCAACTGGAGCTGCCTCAAAGCACCAGGTCTCTGTAGGGCCCTGTCTGAGAATGTACCACACCAAGAAAAATCACTGTCTTGTTTTACCCTATAGGGTATCACTCAGATCTATAGGCCATCCCTAAACAGCCCCCTGTATGTTTTCACTTGTGCTTTTCAGAGAGTAATCTGTGCCTAGACGTGCATTTCTGTATTCTGTCCTTGCTGTTCTTTCAGCAACCCTACAAGGTTCCAAGAAAACACTGATCACCACCATCTTCTGCAAATCACCAGAAAGACATACATACACCAGCTAGCAAACTGGGCACAGCACCCTGGAGTCAAGTCTTGCCTCGGGGAGTCCCTGCCATTAGATGTGACCACTCTGACCTCCGCCAGGTGTACCACCATGATCATCAAGGTTGTGCTGCTGCAGCGAGGAGGGCAGTAAAACACTCCAGGCTTCTGCTCTGCAGTGAAGTCTATAAACCCAGTGACCTGGTGCTGTTTGACAGGCAGGAGAGTAGACATTTAGCATATTGAGGCTATTGGCAAGAGTCGGGCAACAACAAACAGCATCCGTGCTATGAAATTCGATTGAAATGCAGTAAAAATCCCAAACAGGAAAATATGCAGATCAACCTGAACTTTGCCACTTTGCTGAATTACTGCATGTTTAGTGACAGGGATTGCTTTTCAACTGGAAAGTAACAGATTTTCCTATCTGATGTTGCCAAGATCTGGACATAAAAAGCAGTTTTCTTGGGATATGGCAGTGGAAATGCAATAGATCTAGAGGAAGCTGCTGCCTTTCATTCAAAGGGATATCTGTTTTAAGGAGAATAGAAGTTTTAATCAAAGTTCTTTCTTACATTTGTCAAAAGTGGGGAAAAGTGACAACTGCTTGTTGGTGGTTGGCTCGTGCAGAGGCAACCATTTGAATATTATCCCAGTTGATTAAATTTGCATTGCTAATAGGGGAGAGGCCATATGCCTCACACACCTGTGGAATACAGCTCTGGATTTTGAAAGGTCACTAGCACACTATTATGTTCTGGCAAGGATGGATTTTTTTCGTAGTGGGGTGAAGAGCTCCTGGGAGTGCAGAGGAATGCAGCAGGTCCTTCCCACACTGCACAGGTCCCCTCTGCACAGCTCACCCTGCAGCCAGGCACACAAATACTAGAGCAGGCGAGGGGAGAAACCTGCCTCTTCCTGGGCAAAAACACTTTGGCTTTCTCAGGGAAATGTCCATGAGGGCAGGGTGAAGTCTCATTTAAAAAAAAAAAAAAAAGGAGCATGCAAGACATTTAAATCATATGAAATGGCTTATAAAGATAATGGAATTGCTGCTGTCTGGCTTCAGCTGAATTTCAAATGGCTTCAGTAAAAATGAGGGGTTTGTTTTTCCTGTTGTCCAATTAAGAACTTTGCTGTCATTAGAGATTGTGAAAATTATTACTTTCTCCTTCAGGTTATATTCAAAAAATTAAACAGACTTCTCCTACACCCCTTAAGACTTTGCAGAGGGATTTTACCCTGATTAAAGCATTAAAAATTAATGCCACTCAGACAAGTCCCTTTGGATTCTAGAGACTGCAGCTACTCACTGCCTCCTCCAGGTATTTTGGTCGACATTATCTGTAATTAACATTTTGTGCCTTAGCCACTGGCTTTTTCTCAGAGAATTTCCAGCAGTGCTAAATGGGGGCCAGCCCTGCCTGCTGTACAAACCAACCTGCATACCAGGCAGATCTAGTCTTGTCCTCTTCCTAGCATGCAGCTTTATTAGCAGTGAAGCAAACATTTTAAAAAATTCAGTGTGCATTTAACTTTCCAGACTTAGGATCCTGCTTTGGGATCACCTCTCAATACTCATTAAGTCCAACCAGTAACCCAGCACTGCCAAGTCCACCACTAAACCATGTCCCTCAGCACCACATCTGTGTGTCTTTTAAACATCTTCAGGGGTGGTGATTCCACCACGTCCCTGAGCAGCCTGTTACAGAGCCTGATAACCCTTTCAGTGAAGAACTTTTTCTTCTAATATCTGATCTAAACCTTCCCTGGAAGAACTTGAGGTAATTTCCTCTTGTCCTATCACTTATTACCTGGCAGAAGAGACCAACCCCCACCTCGCTCCAACCTCCTTCCAGGTAGTTATAGAGAGCAATAATGTCTCCCCTCAGCCTCCTTTTCTCCAGGTTAAACAACTCTAGTTCCTTCAGCTGCTCGTCACAAGGCTTGTGCTCCAGACCCTTCACCAGCTTTGTTGCCCTTCTCTGGCCATGCTCCAGCACCTCAATGTCCTGCTTGTAGTGAGGGGCCCAAAACTGAAGACAGGATTTGAGCTGCAGTCTCACCAGTGCCCAGCACAGGGGGACAATCACTTCCCTACTCCTGCTGACCACACTACTGCTGATACAAGCCAGGTTGCTGTTGGCATATACTAAATAATTGTTCAGAGATGGCAACAACACTGTTACTACAATGAGTTTGTCAAAAAATTTTGTTGGAGTTCAATAGTAATTGCCTCTCTCTTTAATTGAAAAGTCATGTATATTTTGATAAAACTTGCTGTCAATTTCCCAGAAATGCCTGAGGTGATAATTGCCATTTAAAAAATATTCTTCGGGGAAGTTTTGTTTCAATGAATTTGTCAAATTGTGAGTGCTTTTAAAACTGATAAAACATTTTCTTTAGGCATAGCCAGCCGGTCAAGGGAGGTGATAGTCCCATTTTACTCTGCACTGGTGTGGCCCCATCTTGAGCACTGTGTACAGTTCTGGGCACCACAGTACAAAAAGGATACGAAGCTGCTGGAGAGTGTCCAGAGGAGGCCACAAGGTTGGTGAAGGGCTTGGAGGGGATGCCATATGAGGAGTGGCTGAAGGCACTTGATCTGTTCAGCCTGGAGAAGAGGAGACTGAGGGGAGACCTCATTGCAGCTTCCTGCTTCCTCACTAGGTAAGGTGGAGGAGCAGGTGCTGACCTCTTCCCTCTGGTGACCAACGATAGGACCCGAGGGAATGGTAGGAAGATGTGCAGGGGGAGGTTTAGGTTGGACATTAGGAAGGGATTCTTCACCCAGAGGGTGGTGGAGCACTGGAATAGGCTCCCCAGGGAAGCAGTAATGGCACCAAGCCTGACAATATTCAAGAAACATTTGGACAATGCCCTCAGGGACATGGTATGAACCTTGGGGGTGTCCTGTTCTGGGGTGGGAGTTGGACTTGGGGATCCAGGCTGTCCAGGGAGGTGTTTGAGCCACCATCCCTGGATACATCTAAAAAGACTGATGTGGTGCCAGGGGACAGGGTTCAGTGGTAGACGTGGCAGAGCTAGGGTAGTGGTTGGACTTGATGATCTTGAAGGTCTTTTCCAACCAGAATGATGATACTATGATACTATTTCCAAAACAAAAATATGTGGGATGACAGACAGGATGGGGGAGACCGTTGGGATGAAATAACTCTCAAAATTCCAAGTTTTCGACCTAACACAAGATAGCAATTTCAAACCCTCAAAAATAATGGTAGGACAAGAAACAAACCACCTAAAGGAACATTGTATTAATGCCTCGGTGCCCACACAGAGTTCACAATAGCATCAGCCACTGTCAGTATGATGTTGTCAGCTACCTGCTTTTCCTAGATTTCAAATAACTTGGCTACCCAAGCACAGCTGAGCTGCCTCCTCCCGTGGCAGCCCACCACAGCAGCTGGAGTGGTCAGGAGTCTGGCATGGATGAACAGGCTATTCCTCTTGTCTTTCCTAGAGTTGTAGAGGTGGCTGTGTAATCAGAAAAGGCTTGTTATAGGAAAAGGTAGTTCTGCTCAACGCAAGGAAGGCACAGAGCACAGGTTCCTACAGCAGGCTGTTTTTAAGCTTCCCCAGCATTTACCCTTCCCAGGCAAGAAAACAACAGCCAAGGAAAGCAACAATTGCCACATAATTGGAATATTCTGAAAATAATAAACTCCCTTTGGTAAAAGAGCATGTTAATAACAAACATACAGGACGAAGGTTGAAATAAGGTTCCAAGGTAATGAACACTATGCAAGGACTCTAAAATAATTCACTGCAGAACACCAGAGCCTGTCCCAGGCTCAGCACTGACATCCCACATCTGGGACAGCTCACAGAAAAAACACCTGTGGCACCAAGCAACCCCTGAGCTCAGAAGAGGGGCAAAAAAACTCAGTAGAAGAGAAGACGTTGGAGCACTCTTCATGGTGAACCAGGACAACTCAAGTGGTGTGAGATGGAGAAGCCATCAGCAGAGCAGACTGTAAGAGACAGCCATCAAGGCACAAACACACTCCTTTAGGAAAACAAGGCAATCCTTCCTCAGCCACACTGTACCATAAGCTCAAGAACATGGGATGTTTCTGCACGCAGATCTGTACTATACAAATTGGGAAGGACCTTGGATGCTCTGTTTGAATTTCATTTATAGACAAGAAACCCAAAGTTGCATAAAGAGGACATCAATAAATTACCAAATTTTGCTGCTTTGTCAAGGATTAGCAGCTTTAATCCATTTCAAGCATAAATTGGGAATTACAAAATACTGCTGAGATATTAATAACAAGTAGTTCAGTGTTTGCCCTTTATTTGCTTAAATTTAAAGGACTGGTAGGAATTTTTATGCAGAGTGGAGAAGGAGCTGAGCAGGTAGAATAAAAATGTCTTAATGCCATAACATAGCCACAGCTTTTAGGCTAACGCTTTATTTTCCTATTGGTTTCTGCATCAGACATTTACTGGCTGAACCTGGTAGTAGCTGAGGTGTCTACCAAGAGTAATTAATTTTCATTCATTTGAGTGAGCAGAACAAACTGCTGTGGACAGAAGCACACAACTGGGCTTCAGCAGCAGCCTACATGTTTGACTTCTACCTTGAAACAAAAGCATCCCAGTTGTTAGGCTAACTTGCCCCACTGAATTTACAAGCAGACTTCTCAGCTTGACCACAAGGACCCTCCTTTTATAACCAGATCCTTCTGCTCCAAAGGCTACAAAGCCCAGTTTTCCAGTGAAGGCTGATTATGGTCTCTCTCTAGCATGAACACTAAAAAGGGATCCATGTTTTTAAATTGGAGGGTGGATCTTAAATTAGCATCCTCATAGCACATGAAAATAATTGTTTGCATCCATGCAATACACTCTCTTTTATGGAAATGTGCATTTAAACCTGGATTGTAAGTACCTGTATATTCTGCATGTGTTAACACTGTTAATGCAGAATGTGTCTGCATGACTCATGGTATACACTATGATAAATGAAATCCTACACATAAATCAACATAAAGGCAGGGAGATTGATCCAGGGTTAAGGGGCTGGCCTTGGGTTTTGGACACCAAGGCTCACAGCTCTCCCACTGTAGCTGAACATGCTCCCAGAGGAGTCCAGCAGGCTCCCTGCAACCCACTTCTGCAGTAAAATGGAATTACAGAAATTCTGCAGCCCAGTCTAGGGGTTGTTGCAAGAGCAAGCACTTCCCAGACTGGGAAAAATTTGGCTATGAGTATTGAAGAAAGTTACTAAATAGTCCTTATTTCATATGTAAATTATTTTTTATGGAAACATTGCCACAGGGCAAAATACACCCAGGTTCAGGGGATGAATTTTCCCCTAACTTCAGCACACTTTAGCCTCAGCAGCATGATTGCTGTGTCTACAGCCCACAGATTAAACAGTGATACTCCCCATTTGGGATATCCAAGGCAGCCTTTGCGGAAATTCATAAGACATGCTTTGCTCCTAGCCATGTCAAAGGAGTAACTTTTTCCATCCCTTTAAAATCCATATCCAATTTCCAATTAAATTTCAAGCCAGTGCTAAAAAAAACCCTGTGAGAAAGAGGAATAACAAAGCTACTAGAAGACTTTCTAAACATACTTCTCCCATGAGCCATAGCGAGCCAGCCCTGCATGCCCAGTGATGCTCTCCATCCTCTTCCTGCTCTTCCCTGCCCACCTGGCTCCTGCTCTCCTATCCCCAGGCACTACAGCAGTCCATGCTGAGATCTCTGTTGCAAATGTGGCACTGTGGGTCCTCCGAATAAATAAAAACAAACCTAGGGTTTTTCATCTTGGTGGCCTATACAAGGATGAGTCATGTGCTTACATGTAGCTTCCAGACCTTTTACAAGCCTGGAATAATTTGCAAACTCACTCTCCTGGTGCAGTATCATTCCAGACTACTCATATATCACCTTAAGTGAATCCATCTACACACACACCAGCTGGGGATAAGCTTTTGATTTAATTCACATTTGGTCTGTGGGTGAACAGCAAACAAAGCAGGGCCAAGACCCAGAGGCTTGCCTCTTCTGCTAAATCCCTCTGTCACTGATGGTTGCTGTCTCCAACCATTCACCTCATCTTTCCATCAGCAACTGGGAAGGCAACTGAAGACATGCTTGAATAACCAGAAGTTGCTTGTTAAACCTAATGAGACAGAGTCTCAGGGTCATCTCCTTTACACATTCACACCCTCTCTTTGGAGATGGTGCCCTATACCCAGAGGAGCCTCCAGCCGAGGTGCTGTGCTTCCAAAAGCAGAACAGGTGGGCATGAAGGAGGTCAGATCCACCAAAGGGCTTTTAAACTGATTGTCAGCACTTCAGGGAGAAAATTAACATACCTCAGGCTGTTTGGAGAACGCCCACAAAGCCCATTCCCTAGCACAGTCCCATATATCATCAGTTTAATGGGTGTTAATGGGCTGGTGCCTTCAAAGATTTTCAGTCAGCACAGATGTTTGCCCTTTGACAAACCACTTTGATCATTTATGCTACTAATTATTTTTCATTCAGAAAATGTCATATGAATTGTTTGAAATGTGCTGTACAACAGTACAAGGTATTGTTGATTAACCTCCCCTAAACTTCTGCGAAGCAACCAGCAAAAGTTTGGTCCAGGCATGTAAAAAGGAAATGCAATGAATATAAATGGAGCTGTAAGTTAAGGTTCCCTTTCTCCTCCCAGATAACAGTAGGTGACATTAAGATAAGTTGTGCAAAGAAGTTGAGACAAGACTCCAGTGTTATGGTCATAAATCAGTGTCTTGACATAACCTCATTTACAACATGCACCTCCTTCCCATGGCCCTTGCCATTGCACAGGAAAATGCAGAGATGCTCCAAAACCAAAGACAGATTGCAGAACCAAAGTGAAGAGGGCAGAGACCACACTCATCCTTAGCTGCTTTTCTGTAGCAGGAAACTCTTTTTTTCTAGGCAGAATGAATCTCATCTGGTCACACAGTCACTATACATTGCATCTATAGTCCACTCTGACCAAAATTTTTTACAGTTCAGTACGTTTTCCCTTTTTGAAATAACTGCTCTGGTTTACCTGGAGGAAAACAAGTAGGGTGACAAAACCACTGGTAAACCACTGGTTTTGTATCAACTGAAGCTACTGGCATTTGAACTAAGAGCATTTAATGTGATGTAAAGCCAATTTTTGAGGGTTTTCATTTCAGCAGGAACAAAAAAATAAATAAATCAGTGTTTGTAACTCCAGGCAGTTCAGCCACCCATTAGCAAAAATAATAACCAATTATTTACACAACTCCACTCATAACCTTTGTCATAGAGTGACAGGGCAGAGTACCTCTGGATGGCCCCTTGCTTATGACTTTTCCTGACCTGCATTTTCTGCCCAACAGAGTGTTTGAAGCTCACAGCTCAAAGTGTGGCATGAAGGACAAGCTCTCAAGAGATAACATTTTACCTGGTGCTCCTGAAGACGTTCCTCTCAGAACACAGCAGGAGATGTGGGTCATACTGGGTTTGCTAGAGCCACCACGAAGAGATACAGCTGACCAGAGAGGCAGGTCAGGAGGGATGCTTTATTCTCCCTCCAAGAAGCAACAGCTTGTCCTGGATATACACTTCCATGGGCAAGAAATCCTGGGCAAAGTCCATGATTCCACAGAGCTGAAAAGCAGAGGGGGAACAGTGTCTTGTTTCATGTCTTAGGGTAGACAGAACCATCTAGCACAGCACGGTGCAGTTGTCCCTTACTGGGCCCACAGGAAAGCTCCTGTGACACATCATCCCCAGGCAAATTGAGACAGATGACTGCCTCAGCTGCTCCATCAGTAGCTCTGGGTGGTTGTTGGTCAGCAAACGAGCTCCCACCATGGGAAGTGCAAGACTACTAACTGGTCCCAAAGACCACCAAATTGTTAGGACAGTTCTTTTAAAAGGAAAAGGAAGTATTTTCTTCCCTGGTCAGATTAGGTTTCCAATCTTTTCCCAGATAACAAATTGTTCTTAAGTAATTTTTTTTCTGACAATTTAAGAATTTTTTTCTGTTAAAATTGTATTCATAAGTATTTCCTATCAACCACCCCATACCCGTTTTGCTAGGGTATCTTAGGCTAAGACAAAGGAAATCACAAAAACAGTAGGAAATATGGAAAGAAAAAGGTTAATTTAAAAGAATTAAAAAGCTGTAAACAACCTATTTAAATGAAGCACAGTTTGAACAAACGAGGGGAGGAGATGCATCCCACCTCCTCCCTTTCTTTGTAACAGGCCAGATCAACTCTCTGCAGTTCCAAGTTGTTGACATTATCCCAGAAGTAATCATGTTGCTGTCTAACCAGGGAAGATGGATGCCTATCTGTGCTGACAGACATGCTGATGCTTCTTTTCCTCAGGTTTCCAAGGTTATGGAAAGGACAAGGTTTGACAGTCAATTAAAAAGTTCTCTTCTGTGACAAACTGTTGGGCTCCACTGACTTTTTTTCCCCCCATCTGCTCTTCTCATAAAACACCTTCATGTTCTCCCCTTGATCACAGGGATTTTATTAGTTCCCTGCTGCAGCAGCCTTTTTTTAGTGACTTTCTTCATGCTCTTCCATAGCACGGAGGGGCACCACGGCCCTGGCAACTGGGCACTCCCCATGTCTCCTGCAGAGGTGACAGAGGAACACTAACTTCACAGCTGCTCTCATTTACACAGTCACAACCATGTACTACAAATTCCCTGGTTTTCCCTGCTGCCTGCCCCAGCCCTGCCAGAGGGGGACTGATGGGGCCTGTACCCAGGACCCTGCCATCACCTCTTCCTGCTTGGCTGCTGCTGCACATGCCAGAGCCCATTGCCACCCCAGCAGGATCCAAGAGAGGAAACGTGGAGATGTCGAAGTTGCACATTCCCAGCTTTATTCTTCCACCTGTAGATGGCATGGATATACCTTGCTATCTCAAGCAGCTCTCCACCTCTGCTCACTTGCTTGGTAAGCAGCATTCTAGAGAGCAGCACTTCATGTTTAAAGTACTATCTAGTGGGAGAAATTAACTCCCTCTGTAGAATATCTGCTTGAAACATCAATGCTTTTAAGGGTATTGAAAACAATATTCAAGTGAGAAACAACTGTAGGAAATATTGCACTTTACTTTGCAATTCAGTCTTTCAGCAGTGAAGGTTTCCCATGGCAAATGGGGTTGACCAGAGAGTGAAAAACAAACCTCCAAAGCACCATACAGGATGAAACCATCTGAGTGACATTCAAGCTACACGAGGCATAGGACTACACCTGTGAATTTCAGTCACTGAGACATCTCTCAGCAGATACTGCTGCTGAGACAAAATGTGGGAGACTGCTCTTAGGAGAAACAGCCTATCTGGCTAAATTTGCAACCGTGCTTGTGTATCTTTGGGCTGATGATGCAAAAAGTATCTAATTGCCTCAAGATTCAGAACAACAGTTAATGAAAATGTCAGGAAAAGACAAAACCCTAGCAAGTGTGACTGCAAGGAGAATGAAATACTTCAGCTTTTCTCTAACTCCTAGTAAACAACCCCCCGAAAATTTTAACCAGCTAAATACCTTTGTAAATCAGGTCCACAGCATCTTTGTTTAGGTGCTCCTGAAAAGTTTATCCTTAATTACAAAACACTCAGTACTTTTCCAAAACTCTGCATTTGATTAAAATGAGACATATACTCTTGTGCAGGAAGCAAATCTCAATACAGAACTTTTTTAATATCTTCAGATGGAAACCCTCCAAAAGCGATTCTGTGTCTGCAGGAAGCTGGAGGCAATCTCTAAAACCCTGCTCGCTGCAATGCCTTTCCTCTACAGAAAAATAATAATTAAATTAATTTTGAGCACTCCATTAAGCTGCAGTGTTCAGAATCCACTTCTGCAAAGATTTCTCACACGCTACCATTAGCACCTACTTGCAATGCACCAGATTAAGAGTGTAGGCAGAACTGTGGAGAAGTCAAGATAATTCATATGTGCAGCTACCTAGGGCACTGCTAAAAGACAAAACAGAACTCCTGAACACATCTTCATATTTCTCACAGCCATTTCAGTAAGACATCAACATTTTCCACTACACTTAGAGCACCAAGCAGCTTCAGGTCACCTCG
The DNA here is from genome assembly GCA_020745705.1 of Hemiprocne comata. Lineage (NCBI taxonomy): Eukaryota > Metazoa > Chordata > Aves > Apodiformes > Apodidae > Hemiprocne > Hemiprocne comata. Next base: position 8,305,296 of record CM036597.1, on the reverse strand, counting down.
ACCCCTTACTCAGACAAGTAAGCTCACCTTAGAGCAACAGCTATTTGCTGAGAGCATATCCTTATTTTACCTCTCCCTCTAGCTAAGGGCAGCTCTGCTAGTCTTTGCAGAACATCTAAGCTGCACACTCTTTGGAAATGAAAAAGAACTTGAAACCTGGGTAGACATCACACTGTGGACATGCCACAAGTTTGAAGAATTAAGTTGGAGAATAAGCCAGTTATTTTATTTTCTGTTTCTTTATATAGTTGCCAAGGGGGACAAAAAATGACAGATTAAAAAATTACAAAGATGATAATTTAATAGTGGCTTCGGTATTTTGAGTTTCAAAAACATGCAGAGATTTTTCAATGAGTTTGAGAGATGTTAACCTCTGCTCTTAAGTGACTGAGAAGGTATCTTGGTCACATCCATAAAAATCCTGACTTACTCTGTGGCATGAACCATAAAGAACTGTGTTTATCCTTTAAGAAAGATGAAATGAAGCAACTGGAAATGCAATTAACTCCCTCCTAATGCATAAGAAATTACACAGGGAATATCCCTAGTTGTGCAGATACATGTATTTAGTACCCTGCAGCAAAACTCAACCTGGTTTAAGATAGAAAGCCACAGGGGCAAATGGCACTTGGAGCACAGCAGCCTCTTCCAGACCTGTGAAATATTCAGGGCTGTGTTTCAGCCAACTAAGATGTTTCAGCTCAAACCAGGACATCACAGGACAGTGCCAGAAGCAGTGATTGGCTCCCTTCAGTCTTGTGTAGCTAGACTTCATCGGAATTTAATTAACACAAATTGGCACTGCCTTAGAATTTGCTTTATTTGAAAGTTTCATAAACTTTTCATAGTTTGTGCTTTAATGTAAATTACATTAATATAGAAATACAGAAAAAATGTTCTAAGTACTGAAAAGAATAATTAAATTTTATCTTAGCTCTATTTTGGTGCTTGATTTCTTAGCTTTTAAGACTAAAATATATTCCCCTTCTATTTATGAATCATACGAATTCTCCAATTCTGTCCCTCATTAAGACAAGTAATAGCACAAGTCACTGTCATTTGTATTCAGTTAGATGAGAACTGGTTTCTGGCTTTATTTTTCATCCCATTTGATCACTCTTTCCACATCTCCTCTCTCTCCACACAAAAATACCTATCCTAACCTGTTTATGCAAAAGGGTTGTCTTTTCATTCCACCACCTTCAGCTTCTTACAACCATTCAAGTTCTACCAGACTGAGTTTTCTTAAGTAAATATGCTTTTCTAGAGGACACACTGTGATTCAGATGAAAACATCCAGAGAAAATAGCTGCAGGTTTACCTAGGAGACTAAAGCCCAAGTCCTCCAAGTACCTTCACTGGGAACATTGCCATTGGCTTTAGGTCTTAGCTTTTCCTCCATGGTCCTGTGCACTTCTCAGCACTGCCACCAAGTTCCATGCACATCTTGCAGGACACTGGCAAGGTGCTATTATAAGGAGACCAGTAGTTAGTGTTGATTATTCTGAAGGTTGAACACCCACGGGTTGCAGAGGCATCTCACATTACTTATGCCAAGTGTTCATTTTGATACCAGATCTACTGTAGCTGGAAACAACGTGTCTTCTTTCTTTCCAGTGCCATCCCAAAGCTCACATTCTAAATACATTTGGACAAGTTGTCCTACCATTCTGCCAGCAGAGCTGCAAAAGTTATTTTTTGTTAAAATGACACTATTTTTAGTAAGGTACAAAGAGTCTTTCAGGTTCAGCCATTCCCCATCACTGCACCTTCTCCACCCTCAATGCAGTTGTAGCAAAACAACATGAGTGCTAAGGGCACAGGAGGTCTTGACTACTTGGGCTGAGCCAATCTATAACTCATTTGCCTCTTAGACACATCCAGTTCTCAGGCTTTGCAATGTTTATAGCTGTATATGTAGGGCTATCCTGGGGTTTTGAAGAGCTTGACCAGTACAGCCAAGGCAGCTATTTACCAGGAGCCTGCACAAAGGAGGTAGCTCCTTCCTCGTGTATCTTCACTATTCCCTTGGCTCTTAAGGCCACCGAGGTGCCCCTTGTTACAGTAAAATCTTATGCCAGTATCTCAAGTAAAGTACACCAAGTAAAGTTGTAGGTGACCACATGGCAGCGATTGTCTCCTCAAACATCAGCTAAATGCAAGGTCTTCCCTGACATGAATGGTCTACAAGTCTCCCAAACTGAGCTATAGTCTGCTGGGAAGAAATAAATTTGATCTTCAGGGAGTCTTTCATGGAAAATAAGTGTCAAATTGGAACTCAAGTACTCTTATAGATAAAACTAGAGGTAACAGAAAAACAAAACTTAGAAAAAATGCCTAGAGAAAGCTGATATTGGCATTGATCATTAATGCCCCAAATCAAGGGACAGCTGGGAAGTCCATGAGCCTCAAAGGCTTGCTCTTGCACAAAGATTTTCACATGGCTGATCATTTCTGAGTCCCACAGCAAAGTCATTTGGCTGAAGAGAGAAATCCACAGACATCAGTTATTATTCCATTTCCCCTGACAACCATTAACATGCATTAGCATTGACTTCTGACAAAACTTGGAATGTGATGGGTGTTTCAGAGAGCTGGAAAGAAATAAATAGATGGCCAAAATAAGCAGATGGCCAAGAAGCCTTAATTCTGTATGAACCTGAAGCAAAATCACAGAGAGGTTAATACAGTACACAAATATGAAAGAATTTTAAAGAGCATAGCTGAATACCCATCAAGGTAACTTTCTTTGTTAAGAAGTTATCACCTCTGGCTGATAAAGATCACCATGTTGGTCCAACATGTTTTAATAAGGTTGTTTACGTAAGTAAGGGACTTCATGACTCCTGATGTTGCAGGACATTATGGTCTGAAGTCAGAACACTATATATCAATCAATATAGGTCAAAGTTAATTGAAAGACCATTAACTGAGAAATCAGAAGAAGCAGTAGTAACATCATCCATCATAAACCCTCTCATACTTCAGATGGAGTTCAGGCAAGACACTTTTGATTTCCCATAGAGATAGAGAACTTCACAGAAATGGATACCACCAGTCAGCTGGCAGGTAGCAGTAGCCTCATTAGGTCTGTGAGCCCCAGGCCAAACCTGCAATTTCACATTAGATCTGAAATGAAGATAACATGTCTACACAGTTTGGTACCAGATCCAATCTTTCTGCAGAGCAACGGACACTCATCTGTCTCTCCCTGTTGTGCTGCCATTGGAGGAACTTTCAGAGAGTATTACCTGGTTGGCTTCTCTTCCTAGAGATGTGGTGGACGGAGCAGTGTATAGACTCTCCTTGCTAAGGCTGCTTAGATACCTAATTTCCTTTTATATGAAGATATAAAAGGCCCATTGGACCTGTCACCCCCTAACTGGTCATAATCTGTCGTTTTATGCACTTCCTGGGTTCCCACAGTCAAAACGTGCCCAAATCCTACAGACTTACTCAGCATAATCTTACTTAATGCACAGACTCTTCTCTATCTCCACCTAACCAAAATTGTCATCCAGGTGATTGTTTCATGTCTGGATCACTCACACACTAACATTGACTTCCTTCTAGCTTGGAAAGTACGATCTTGCCCTACACAATTCTGCAGAGTATCATTCACTGACAATATTCAGCTCTCATGATTATAGTTGCCCCTTTTCCCCTACTATGCCTTGTGTTTTGGAGAAGCTGCTCCTACACTTCCACAAAACACACACATTGCCTTCCTTCAGACCCTTTCTTGCAAAAAGCCTTTTCCGCAGGACCACCGGACTTGTAAATTGCAATGCTCATTATTATCACCTTCTCCTTCCATATTTCCTGTTCTGCTCCACTTGAGTTCACCTCTTTCACTTGGACTAGAAAGTTGTGGGGGATGAAGGTCATCTCTTACCTGTGCATTACTGCACTCAGTGCAGTTAAGGTCCCTGTCAGAGTAGAAGGGAAGAATCACCTCCCTTGATCTGCTGGCCACACTTCTTTTGATGCAGCCCAGGATGTGCTTGGCCTTCTAGGCTGCAATTGCACATTACACGTGTTCCTACTAGTGTCACATTTCCAAGATTATAAACTAGAAAAAAAATGGTAAGCAATTTTCCAGCAATACCCAGACGTCTGAACTGCAACTTTCACAGTAATTTCTTGATCCACTATGTTTGCATTTGTTCCTCATGAGTGTCAATACAGCAGGAATAATGAGCCTGTCCTAACCAACACTGCTGCTTCTCATTAGCACAAGGACTGATGGACAGGACTGAACATGCCTCCAGACTGCCAGAGCTGCACGACACACCATCCTTCCAACTTTCAGAAAAATCCTGATTAAGGATGTATTCATCCAGAGAAGTTGTGGCAAATCAGAATTGCCCAATGCTGGAGCATCAAAGCCTCATGTTTTACTGACTGGTGTTCCAGCTCACTGCATCCCTCCTGAAGCGACAGGCACTCTTCATCCTTGTATCCCAGGACACACAGACACAAACTACTGAGCAAAAAAGCATGTCCTGATAGTGCTCAAAGCTGGTCCCCTGCTGGGACACTCCTCTGCTAGTCAGTGAAATGCTGTATTGAGATCTCCCCACATCTGCTTTGTGCAGAACCAAGCAGGACCAATTCCAGATTTTAGACCATACACAACAGAAGAGCTCGTCTGTCCAGGAGTTTTTAGAGCACAGGTCAGACCTGCTCCTCACACTGAAGCGTGTCCACACACCAAATGCAACAGGCAGGACAAAGCAGGGTGGCTGCCAGCAGAGCCAGCCCTCATGTTCTCAGGAAGAGGCACTGTGCAGATTGCAGGACCAGACTTGCCAATAAGAAATCCAAGTTTTAGAGGCACACGGTTTTATTGGGAAAACATCTGGCGGCAGCAAAGGTTATGATGATAACTCACTGCTGTCTTCCTTTCCTAGTGTAAGTCTTGCTCACATTAACATCACTGGAAGCTAACAGTAAATTCAAGGAGCCCTCAAGGAAGAACTAATTTTACCAAAAGAAGGTGAACTCTTAAGTCTAGTTAATTTTTTCAAAAAAGGAGCAATTTAATTCCTGGCCTGGAGGCTCACATCCTTAATCAGAGCAGGCCAGAACAATGGTAGGTTTTTTTTTAAAACACAGGGAAATATGTCATCCTGCCTCAGCAGGGAATGAAGATGAGCCATGTAAATGCAATCCCTTGGACACCAAGTGATGCCCCACACACATCTGTCCAGAGGCAACCTGGCAGCTCCCTTATGGCAGCACCCCTCTGTCCCCACCTTCATCAGGCTACTGGCCTTTTTCAACAGGTCCAGAGTAGACTTGGTGGTTTTGCAGCTGTAGAGCTGAACTACCTTCATAGCTGTAAGGTGACTTTTTTTTCCTTCATGGTCCTGGTAGAAACAAACCTCATTTTATTTACCAACAGCAACCAAAGAGGCAGGATTCAGAGCTACGGCTTTGGAGTAGAGCAAAGTCAGCACATAATTCCAATTACTTGGGTGAGAAAACCATTTTCTATTCTTGCTAATGGGATTTATGCATTCATTCTGCTGAGCACTTTACTGAAAATCTGTGCCTCATTCTGACCCCCGAAGTTTTTCTTCCCCAGTAAAGCTTTAAAGAAAAAAACAGAAATAAAAAGAATGCTGCATTAACACTGCCTTAGCTTTGGGCCCTTTGCAGTGCCTCTCCCTCTCCAGAAGGACGAGTTTTCTTTTCAGTAGATCCCCTTCACAACCCCAGTGTTGAGGCAGTTGTCTGAGGTAGTCTGTCCACTCTGGGTTTGGACATTGCCTGTACTACTAAGTTCCCTTTCAAGAACAGGAATGAGAGATCAAGGTCCTGAAGATGCCTGGCAAAGCCAAGGATCTCAAACCAGTGATCATACCTTTTCCTAGATCACTGGTTTGAACTAATACTACATCTCTTGCCTCAATGGTTTCCCACATGGAAAGCACAGGCCTGGAGGACCACTCACCCTCAAGAGGTGCTGGGACAGACAGACAGCAAGCCTGCTTGACAACACTGTGCTGCCACTAACATCTGAAAAGCTCATGATCATATTTTACAGTGCTAAGAAACAGTTAAAACTTTAAATACAGCAATGAAAATGAGAATGTCAACACCTCTTTGTCTCTCGGACGATTTCCAGACCAGCTCTGTTCATTAAATAAGAAACCATGACACGACCACCTGCTTAGCAAATTCTCTGCAATCCTCTTGCTAACCCTTGCATCTCATTTTTCTTGAACTGTTTATATACTCAAGAGGGCTCATTCCTAACTGGAGCCTCAGGACTTCCTGGTAATTTTAATAAAAAGGTCAAACTTAGAAAGGAGTGATTGTGTGTTGAAGTAGGCAGCAAGGCTCACGAGAATGGTGCTCCTGCATGGGCTGCTGCACAGAGGGATTGTGTCAAGGAAACACTAGAAATTTTGTTCTTATTGCTCAGTTTGGGCATGTTTTAACACTGAGGAATCTGTGACCCAGATACTCCAGTAATGGAGTGTGATGGGATGTCTGGCTTTATGAATTGGATAAAATGGTTACAGGTAAAATAACACAGAACAACAGATCTCTGCAAGAATCTCCCATGAGGCTGGACTCCCACATCCCAGCTGCTGAAAGGAAAATGGCTTTTCAAGAACACTGTCCTCCCTCTCTGCTTTGACTTGTGCTTCACAGACACAGCCCTTTACCCCTTTCTAGCCAGTCTGGTCACTCTAAGAGTACTCTGACACCTTCAGTCTCTCAAAAGCACTGAACTGTTTTCATTTAAATGTCACTTAAATGTCATCTGGATTAAATTTATACTAGCAAGATGCCAATATCACCCCACACTGTACTAAGTCCTCTACTGATGGAAGCTTTCCCCAGTAACACAGATGTTTTGTAGATGGTCTTCCTGACCTTACTGAGCTGGGACATCTCAGCAGTCTTCTCAGTCCCACAATCTACTGGGATCTGTCAGAGGGGCATAGAGAGATTTTTGCAGTTTCTGCCACATATTAAAGTAGTGTAACCTGGCATTAGTGTAACAATTACAGCAGATCAATTATTAAATTAATGTTTTAAGGTAGCTGAATGTCACACCCGAAATCTAGTGAAGAACCTGGAATAGCTACAGGCAAAGTTGCAACAGCTCAAATACCAGTTTAGCAAATGTGAAGAAATTAAAAGTGCAAGGTCCTGCACCTGGGTCAGGGCAATCCCAAGCACAAATACAGGCTGGGTGGAGAATGGATCAAAAACAGCCCAGGAGATAAGGACTTGGGAGTGATGGAGGATGAGAAGCTCAACATGAGCCAGCAATGTGCTCTTGCAGCCCAGAAAGCCAACCATATCCTGAGCTGCATCAAAAGAAGTGTGGCCAGCAGGTCAAGGAAGATGATTCTGCCCCTTTTCTCAGCTCTCATGAGACCTCACCTGGAGTACTGTTTCCAATTCTGGAGCCCCAACACAAGAAGGACATGGAGCTCATGGAGAAAGTCCAGAGAAGGGCTACAAAGATGATCTGAGGGCTGGAGCACCTCTCCTCCAAGGACAGCCTGAAAGAATTGGGGCTGTTCAGCCTGGAGAAGAGAAGGCTCTGGGGAGACCTTATAGGAGTCTTCCAGTGCCTGAAGGGGGCCTACAGGAAAGCTGGGGAGGAACTTTTTACAAGGGCATGGAGTGAGAGGACAACGGATAATGGATAAAAACTGGAAGAGGGGAAATCTAGGTTAGACATTAGGAGGAAATTCATTAGTGTGAGGGTGGTGAGACACTGGGACAGGTTGCCAAGGACAGTTGTGGAAGCCCCATCCCTGGAAGTGTTCAAGACTGGGTTGGATGACAGTTGGAGCAACCTGATCTAGTGGGAGGTGCCCCTGCCCATGCAGGGGGGTTGAAACTAGATGATCTTTAAGGCCTCTTCCAATTCCAACTGTTCTATGATCCTATGATTTTACCTCTGCACTGCCCTTTCCTGTGTGCTCAGCTATCAACTCCCTTAACACAGACATATTTTTTTCTTGCAACTCTGCACAGACCTTGGCACATTGAGCATAACTAATGTGCTATTGAGCCTCTGCTGTGACATAGTTGTTAATGTGCTAACAAGGAATAGGAGGCACTCAAAGTATGTGCTAAAGTACAGGACGAAGGCTGCAAAAAGTGTTCATGTTGGAGCTGCGTTAATGGCCGGCATAAAAACAGCCAAGGTGAGAAAAGAATGGCAGGGGACAGTAAGATAAAATGAAATCACCTTTCTCTGGGATCTGCCAGAGGCTGGTACACAGCCTGTGCTGACCATGGGACACAGCTGACACCCCGTAGGGTGCATCCCCATGCATCCCACTGAGGAGCAACTCAGTGTGGGAAACAGCTGGGCAAAAGGAAGGAGAGAACAGGAGCCTGGCCCCCAAGATTATCCTTGCTGTCATCACATGGGAGGAAGAACCAAACCCCAGCATCCTGGATTCACAGCTGAGCCTGCAAAATTGGTAGTGAAAAGGATGGGAATAAGGTCTTTCTACTTGTGGCATGTACATTTATATGGCAAAAGTCTGAGAAATACCTAATCCTCTTTTTAAAAAGAAAGAAAATGCTTACTGGTAGTCCGGTCATGTTTGAGAACCTCATTGTCAGACACTTCACAGCTATTCCCAGATCCAGCCACCAGCCAGAGCTCTACCTGAACAGGCAAAGAGACACTGCACAGACAAGGTGAACATCAGAGTCAGCCAGGAGGGTCTGCAGGACCCTCTGCTTCCTTTACAGGCTTCATGAAAGGAGAAAAACTGCTGCATCACAGCCTTGAGCAGAGCTTGCTTGTAAGTTACAGTTTGTGCCTTGTTCATAAAATTTTAGTGATGTTGTAACACCAGAGGAGTAACTGCAGTCTCTCCATTTGCTGTTCCCCTGAGGGAGCATTGCAAATTCAAAGGCACGGTTTCAACAGGCAATCTGTCATTCTAGACCAGGAAAGAGCAAGCACTGCTCATCTCTTCAGGACAGAGGATAATCAGCATCTGTCTGCTGCCCTCCCTCCGAGACATGTGGTGCCTGGCAAGAGCTCAGGAGGATCACTGACAGTCCTCTCTGCAGGACAGGGAAGGAAACCACAGAGCAAAGACTCTGGCTATCACACAACCAGTTAAGTCTCTTCTGGCAAGATGTACAAATTAAGGAAAATTATGGCATTTCTATTTCTCATCCTGTGCCTGTGCATAGTAGTTTAGCACCTTCAAAAAGCTGAAGCCACATTCTGTACGAGGGGCTCAGGGCACTCAAAGTGACTCTGCAGACCACCCAGGCCCTCCACGGAGGCCATCACCTTCAGAGTCAAGGCTTTTGTTTGGAGATCTGCTCTGAGGCAGCTCACATGCCGTATCAAATACCAGGTCCTCCCTGCATTCTGACAACCCCCAGGAGAGCACAGCAAGCACAGGCATCAATCATAATTTATTATTAATTTGGGGGGCATGAAGGACTGTCAGGCTTTTGTTGTTATGAGTTTCATGCAGGTGTTAGAGATTTCTTCTGCACTCCAAAATAGATGCTGTGCAGATCTGCTTCCAAAGCTCTTAGTCCTCCTCACGCTCATGTCCTTTAGGTCACAGAAATCACTTTAAAGTCAGCAAGGAAAAAAAACCCTGCTGTCTTCCAACAACTAAATGGGGCATACCTTAGTGCTGACAGCAATTGAACGTCGTCTCTGTGCACTGAGAGACAATAAATCCCTTTACTGGCACAGATTAGCAACCAGCTTGCTTGTATACGGATTAATGCCACAGCATGAGTCCTCTGGGTGACTGCAGAGCAGGGAAAGCAGGAGGGGTGAATTTAGGTGCTCAGATGCTTGTGACATTTACCTATCAATCATTTCATGAGCTCAATTCCAAAAATATCTTTGCATACAGAGAATAGAGTGCTGTGAAAATTACCAAAATTACAAGAGGAAAGGAAGCAGCCCCAAGGTTGCATACATAAGAACCCAAAGTCAGTGCCACCTGCCCAGGGCCAGTTTGTCCTGACACCACACCTGAGGTCTCCCCTCCAGTCGCAGGATTTCCTAACCTGCCTCATTCAAGCAGCACGTAACAATAACATGAAGAGCATGATTGAAAGAGGAGACATAACACGTGAAACAAATCATTTATCTTCAAGAGTCTCGGCAAATTATTTCCATTTCCATTTTTAATTCACCAGCAAATATGGTGAATTCAAGAGATGCTGCAAAACCTTCACATGGCAGGGAAGATGAAGGAACAGCCCTTCACATTTTTAATTAACTCTGCACTGAATGATGCAAATTGATAGTTTATCACCCCTATTTCATGCTCCTTATCCAGCCCCTGGCTGGCTGGCTGTGATCAGCCATAGGTAGCACAATGTGAGCCACTGTCCCTTGCTCCAGAGAGGGTCCATCTTCCCTAACCACCCACACTCCCCCAACCCCAACTCCAAACCACCAGCAATGCTTCTGCCATTGATGATGGACCTCTCATGAACAGCCATTATTCTGCTGAGGGGAGGCAGTTCTTGGCCCTGCGACAACACTGCACCCCTGACAAAGAGCTGCCACTGAAAAGCTCCAGCAGCTTCCAGGGTCCAAGCCCAGGGAACTTGGGAGGTTTCTCCTCCTCCAAGAGTCTGCTAGGGAGCAAGAACCTATTGCTCAACCAACCCACCCAATACAATGACCTGTCTAATCACCGAGTTATTGCTCTGATGCTCAAAAGCAGGTAGGTGCCTGGCTAGCACCTAAGTAATTTTGGGGTACTGGGCCTGGCCTTCCTGATGCCAGCATTTTTTGGCACTTGGATGTACTAGCTTGGCACCCCTGGGAAACTCAGTCCTCACATTTGAAAACTGGCCTTAAACATGAAAATATGACTTCGAAAATAGATGAAAACTGTGCTAAACGATGACAGCAGCACATTCTCATTTATTTCTTTTTTAATTTTCCTGAGCTCGGCAATCCCTGAAATCTTTTACTGATGAAATTACTCGAGCAAATTTCTCAGGAGACAATAAACATCACAGCCTCATTTGGCATAAAGGAATTCTTCTAAGCTGAAGTGACTCTACTACATTAAATTTGAGGTCTGCTGCTAAATACCCTGTCTCACCCAAAGCGTGGACTATAAATCCATCAGTAAACACAATTACGTATTTATTAAGGAACTAGAAGGCAGAAATAATGGAAATTGTCTGTTCCTAAATATATTCCAGAGTTGGGAAAGCAGATCCTGCTTCTATTTCAGATGTAAATACTCATTCTCAGTCCTAGTATTCTTTAAGGATCACTTTAGCACGTGGTGGGAAACACAAGTACCAGACCAGTGGGTGCCCCTCACCAGCTCTCTGCTTGCTCAGAGAGAGGCAGCTCCTGACCAGAGCACCAACAAAAGTACCGGAAAGTTGGCATCAGGCAGGCACATCCCAGGGGCCAGGATGCCTTACCTGTGTGATTTGCAACACTTCCCAACCATCTCACCACTTCTCCCCTGCTTGCATTTGCTATACACCAGTCCAGCTGCTCTCATCTTTCTTATCCTTCCAAGCTTGGAGACCAGAAAATTAAGTGAATTAAACACTGTCTGTGTTCATCAGATCTTGTGAGTTCAGCTGGAACCTCCAAGCCTCCATGAGGCTGGAGTTTTGCTGCCATTTGTAGCTCCTGTGTTTTGCCCAGCTTGAGGCAGACAACTCATTGTTTGAGTTTTCTGAACACAACGAAAGCAATAACAACAAAGAAAAAAATCACAGCAATCAGCACAAAAACATTCCAGACATCTACTTCATTAGTTTTTGTTAATTATGAATAGGACTACAGACAGTATTTGTTTTCTGTCTTGCCACTACTTTGTGTGGGCCATAAAAGTGACTTTATTTGCAGGAAAAGAAAACATTATCTATGGGAAGTGTTGCTGCCAAAAGCAAAAAAATAAACTTCCAAAGTAACTTCAAAGATTTAAGTTCAGGCAACGGGACGCCATTTTTGAGTAATTTAATTTAAAAAGAAAAAGTAACAATACCATAACAGCACTATCTGGACACAATCCAGTCAAGTGGTTTTCATTCAGGACTGTATTGACTTGTAGTACTTGCAATTATTTTACTGATAATTTTTTTTTAAGTTGCACAGTGAGGACTAGTTTGCACAACCTCATGGGGCTGCAGCAGTGCCCCCACACTGAACTGCAGCAACAGCTGGGGACCCACCTCCCTCTCAGACCATCCAGCCACCCACACTGGTCCCTACCAGGGAAACAGGTCAGGAAGTTACTACCAAATGGAAATAGGAGGAAATTAGGAACAGTAACAGGGCTGTACCTAAGCGTTTGGACAAAATAAATGCACCAGCTCTTTCCCTATTTCTCCTCATCTCCCAGGGGAGGTAACAGCATGTCTGAGGTTGGCATCACAGGTGCCCCTGTGTTTGCTGCTTGCTGGGTTGTCCCATTTGAGCTGCTTTACTTCATCCGAGCATATAACACATTAATTAATCCTTCATTTTGTTCTCTTTCCTCCCATAGAGCTGTGGCACCAGCATTCTGCAAGCAGGGAGCAGGCTCAGGCTCCAGGGCTGAAGCAAACCTGTAGCCCAGGGTACCAGTGAGAGCTGAGTGTTTTTCTTCCTGAAGACTACACAGGTCAGGGCCCTTCAGCATCACAAAGGTCTCATCTGTGCTCTCAGAGAAAACAAAACACCACCAACAAAAAGAAATGTGCTAGCCTTGACCAACAGCTTCTCCAAGGAGCATTAATAAAATCTTACCAAAAAAATGCCTTCCAATTCATGTTAGTCTGATGGACACCACGAAGTTATCAGCAGAGACCCACCCTCCAGGCACACTGCCAGCAGATGTACTTGTGCAGCATGGAAGTGCCCTGGTAGCACACCCTGAACCCCAAATGGATGAGGACAACCATCCCACGCTCATCAAGACACAAGTGCCCAGAGACCTTGTAACAGCAAACAAGGAGCAGTCTGAAGATAATCTCTTTGCAACAACACTGAGGCAGGCATGGCTAATTAGCCAGAAGGAAAGCAAATTGATTTAGAAAACCAAAATAAGTAGTAATAAAGCTGTGACATCTCACACATCACAGCTACTCACTACAGGAAAACACTGGGAAAAGCAGAAGTTGTTTAACTTTGTCCCCCAAGTCATGTACTTCACAAAGTAGTTCAAGACAGCCTTCTCCAGTTTCTGAATAGCAAAAATAATGTAGAGGGAGATGATGTGTGCAAATACCTATGCAAGGATCTGTTCTGCCTCACAGATTTCACATGATCATCATGGCACCTCTAAGTGGGAAATTGAGCTCAGCTATGGGAGGGAGAGGAACTGCCTCTGCCCAGCCCTGGCAGGAATGTTCACTGTGGAAGAGATGAAAATGCAGCAGAATTAGAGAATACTAAAGTACAGTTTTAATGTACAGTTTCATTTTTGTTACTGGCAAAAAAAAAAAGGTTATGTACATTTTTTTGGGTTTGTTCCCAAGTAGATAACTTCTGCTTTGAGAAAGGTTCCTCTAAAATTGACTTTTAGGGCCTGTCTAGACTCAGAAACATCTCTGGCTTGTTTTATAGCCTAAATTATTTCTAAGTTGGTTAAATTCATCATACAGATTTCAGATAGTCTACAGCAAGCAGGCTATTTTTTTCCCTGCACTAAATTCAAGGTAACTTTTAAAAGTCCATTAAAGATAATGCAATAAAAATATTCAGATCACCTGTTGTCCAGTACAGATAGATTAGTGCTATGGCTTTAGCAGAAGTTTAGAGTTTCAAGCCTTGTAGAGGATTCTCCCCAGTCAGGGGAAATCCATATAGGTTAGATGATTAAAAAAAGCAGGTGACTTCCTTTCATGTTTTACCTACAGCCTCACATACCTCATGTTTTCAAAAATGTAAAGCAAGAAATGAACATAAAGCAGCTTCCAAATTCAATATTATTTAATAAAAACTTAATGACTATAGCAGAAATACTCAAAGTGTCAGGTAATCCTCACCACTGGAAGGCAGACAGAGGCACATGTCTGATTCTTGCTGACCTCTTCTTTTAAGTGACCTAAAACCAGGTTGTGCATGAGCCTTCAAATTTCCTCAAGGTTTATTCAAAGACAGAAAGACTTAAGAGGTCTTCACCTGTCCAGCTTTGAAACCAGTGCAAATAAAACACTTGGGAAAAGCTTTGGATTGCTAAAATTGCAATCCAATAAGTTATTAAGTTAACTAGTGAAGAATCACCTTGTTTCTTCTTTTAAAGTAAACTACACAGGGTAACAGCTAGTGCCAGGAAAGATGAGGCCAGCTGGGAACCAACTATTGCTTGAAAGAGGAACTGAGAACAGACTATCAAAAAAAGGGGGTTTTGGTTTTTAAACAAGCTTTGATCAAATAAAGATCATCAGTCTCTTGAGTGAACACATATCTATCCTCTCCAGGTGGTGAGTAGCTGTCAGTGATGTGGTCTCACCCATGTCACAAAAGACCCAACACTCCAGAGGTCCTCCCTGCTACCCAGCCTTAGTATTGCCACTGTCCAAAGGCTAAACTGATCCACCTACATTTTCTTCCAGTTCCCCTGATGATTTCTTCCCCAGCACAACCCCACACATTTCTGTCTCAAATTATGGCTCAGTCCTCCACAACAGACCTGAGATGGGTGGGCTGCAGGACTGCTCACCTGGCTCAGGGGCCTCCTTGGTTCATTATGGGTTATGCTCTATGATGCCTCTTCGCTACATGTACTTCTAGCTCAGGGCAGGAGCAAAGGTGGGTTGAAAGTAAATTCACTTCCCCTCCCAACCATGCTCTCACTTGATGATGGACCTCATCCCTGGAGTACTTTTTTCTCCTTTAATTGGTCCCAAGAGATAGCCCAAAAGCCAGAAATGACAAGTAACCCACTCACCCCACCTCCTTCTCTTCATCAAAATCCCAGGCTTATGCAGTTGGATATAAACTAATTCCTGATCATGAGATTGCAAGAGAACACGTGGCTTAAAATGCAAGCTCAGACCAGCTTCATTTCACATAATCTGCTTTTTACTCATTAATCATTACCTGATTCCTTGCCTTTAAGTGAGTTGGTCTTTCTTGACTCCAAATTTCTTGGCCTTTGCCAGTTTATTTAGGTGTGAAAGAGGAGGAGGCACAAGTCTTCTCCAGTAACTAATAAAATATCAAATTCATATTTGCTTTTCTCCCAGATGAATTTAAGTGTTTATTATTTTTTAGCATTCTACACGTTCCCAGAGCCCCAGTTGTTTTTGCAATCTTAAATCTCAATCCTGGTTGACAAAGTTAGGGGAGCAGTTGTATTTGTTTTCCTTTTACCTAAATGGATGTTGAAGTCATTGAAATAAACAAGATAAGAAATAGCCAGACAGTAAGTAATGAAGGAAGGTCTTCTTGCTGGTTACAAGAGTGTCTCAATAATGCTTCATAATTTCAGGAAATACCAGAAAAAATCTTCACATAAATTTGAGAGTCAGAGCTTCGAAGTCTAAATGTCACCGAGGAAGGCACAGCAATCTCATAGGCCATAAAAGCACTGAAAACCAGGAAATTACTTGACAGTAAGTCATTACTCCCTATTTTTTTAAACCATCCACAAAAAAAGTCACAGCTAAAGCACTGTAAATTATTACCATCTCCAACTGTAGGAAGCACTTACGGATTTGCTTTGCACACAGGCTCACCTAGCCCAGGACGACCTCAGTGTTTGCATAAAGAGTTCCCTGAGGTAAGATTACCAACCTGCTCACAGCAAACAATGTGTTTGTGTTTTGCTGAATCTGAAGACTAAGAGCCATCCATGTTCTAGGACATCAGGTTTGGTTACTGCCCACATTGTCCCTGGTGCTACGCAGCAGCACAGGCACACCCCCCTCTGCTTTGTGATGAACAGATACCCCAGCTCATCAGGGTGAACTGCAAGCTCGAGATAAAAGGTCCCATGGAAGGTGGAGATATAACAGGACACAAAGGCCCAGATTCTGCAGATGTTGGATCTGGGGTGTCAAACTACTGGTGCCCACACTTCCCACAAACACTCAAGTATGCACAAGCTATCCTTTGCAGGGTAAAGTTCTAGGAAGAGCTCTTTCAAATGGCTTTAGAGTTTAGCAGGGCTACTCAAGTCACAGCAAAACCCCTGTTATACAGGCTTGGCTGCCCCTTGATTTCTGCACTTTGCTTTAACTCCACTAACCCTAAAAGAGCATTTCACTGATTTTATCAGAATCACTAGCTCATCCCAATGCTCCAACACTATCTGGCCACATCTCACTGAGGGTATTTTTGGTAAAGTCCTGACTGGCTATTGTTCAAAGCAAAGACACAAAAAGTGAACTTGAAGTAAATGCCATTTTCTCAACTACACAGTTCAGTTTTTGGAATTTTTGTGCTGCATAAATCCTATTAGGTATCAGAGAATCTGCAACCACATTCATCCTCAGGACTTAAGTCCACATGAAAACACGAGTCCCCAAACACAGTGAGTATAATTACATTTGTTATTAAACACTGATTTATGGCATTTAGAGAGTTACAACCTCCAGCAAATAGCAGAGAGACCATATTGTGTGTATCCAGTGTTTGACCTGGACTTCACACAAGACCTGAATCGTCTTGATTGATCCAACTCAGACTCACACAAAGTGCCTTCAGGTCAAGCTGCTCTTGCTCTGCAGTGTAGCAACCTACCTACAAGTACAGATCACTGCTTGTGAAGCAATGGGATTTTTTTAATTCCTTCCCACACAATCCTGCAAGACACTTGGAGTTGCAGAGCTCAGGGATGTAATGAAGCCAGACATATTTTATTAAGTTAGCTATACTAACTTAGGATAGAGCCCTGAAAGCCGCATGTACTTTATACTAGACTATAAGTTCTCAGTCCCAAAGATATCATCTGAAACCAACAACTTCAGCACTTGCAATTAAGCACGAGTTCCTGGAACAACACTTCCTGTGGCTCAGTGGGCTGAAGCTCTGGGGGAGACAGACCATACAGACTTTGGTTGCCACAGCCTGTGATTAAGATCCCCACAGCTCGTACAAGCTTAACATTTAGGATGCTTAACTAACTGTATGGAAGCCCTTTGATAAAGCCCTGGTGGCTCTGCTAGGCATACAGCTTCAAGAAATTTGAGGATGCTGCAAGTGTCTCTGAAGCCTATGAAGATGTAGGACATCCCAAGGGATCAGCTCAGCCTGAGCAGACTGATCTGGTGACATCGATGCTCTTTCCAAAGACACCACTGTACCCTACTCACAGTCTGGGTGCTAGCAGAAAACTGAGGTGAGCAATACTCTGCAGCCAAAAAAAAAAAAAGAGAGAGCTAGTATGAGTTTGGAAAAAGTCATCTCTTTTTGCAATAAGTGAGTTGCCAGGAAGCAACTGATTGGATAATACTGCCTGTTGCTGCCTATACAGTCAGCATGTGGAGCAGTACTCTCCAACAGAACAAAACTTATTCTTGTAGCTGATGACACTGATTGATTCAACTTGGCTAGCATCATTTTTTTCTGAATTTCTTTCATTGTGCTCTTTCTTCTTGGATTTATTGGTCCAACATGCACTTACAAGTGATAAACAATTTTCCATTAAGGCACAGAGAGAAGGCTGCTGCTGGCTTATTTTCTACACAGTTTGAGGGGTTTTTTCCTCCTTTTTAAAGAAAATTGGATAGCTAATGATACTCATTTCAGATTCAGTTTCTATTTCACACAAGCCTGCTTTTCTCCCTCCAATAAAATCAAGCACAATACATACTGCATATTAAATCCCAGAAGAGTTCATTCCTCTGCCACCCAGGGTCCCCCACTGGTTCCCGTGAACTTCATCTGGTCACGTTTCAGGCTGAGTTCAGAATTCTGAGGTGTGAAACACCTCAGCTCAGAAGGGACAGAGCTCCTCAGTCTCCTCACCCAGGATCACAGGAGGGAGCCCATTGTGGAGAAGCAGAGGGCTTAGGAGGACATTTCACACTTCTCAAATGCAAAAGTAAGCTCCTCAAAGACACCCCCTCTGCATTGCAATCATGCAGAACTGTGCATTGTAAGGGGTCTTCCCTACCAAATCTTGACATTCATGAAACAGACTTTCTTATGTAATTGAAGGTCATGCCTCAAGCCACCTGATAAGTTCTACTTTTACAGTGTTTAAATGTCACAAGCATCTTTAGAAGCACATCAAACGGCTTTGCTATACTACACAGGCTATTAAAGCTCCCCTCTCAAAATGCAGCTTGTTCTAGTAGCAGTGCAATATCTTTTATTACCACATAAATCTCTCTACGTTTCTTCTTTAATGAAGTAGCTTCGATCTTCTGTTCCAGACCCAGCTCATGCAGCCACCTGCATTAATTCATCACATTGTACAAACAGAGGTGCTGGCTTCAGGGCACAGAAAGCAGAGCCTCCCTCCACACTTCAGCTCATCCTTGTGTTTTACAGGAGTGTGAAAGAGTGAATTGCATTTAAGGTAAACCATGCTCATCCTTTTACTACTGCAGAAAGGTGAGAAAGCTGTCAATTAAGATGAGGTCCACCAGCAGAGGCTCTCTTTAAAAAACTTGTCTCATTGCAAGTGACAGAAATCTGCTTTGAACAGGATTTATGTAAGAGCCAAGGAAGATGGAGGGAAAGTCAGGTGAGACTAATTTGGATTACAAAACTCACCTAAATATCTATCTTCCCTTTTCCATATCCCAAAATCAAGGCAAAAATGTTGCCACGTTCTCATCCTGGGCATGAGTATGGTATCCCAATGTACCACACACCAGATTAACTAGAGACAGAGCAGATAAAGTCTGGTCATGCAAGAAGTCCCCTCTTCCTGAAATACTGCTGATTTTCTAGAGATAAACATGGTTTTCCTGCTGTTCTCAAATCTCCATTCCCTTCCTTATTGGCCACTCCATTTGTGGTCTGGGCTGCATTTAGTTTCTCATGAGCTGCACCGAATGCTTCCCTATTGACTGTAGCAGATGCAGAAGTACCTGCTGGGCTGGCCAAAGATTCCATTTTTGAGTTAATTAGTAACCTCTGGACCTAATGAAATTGTAGGGGCTCCAAAATTTGCAGTGTGAAAACCTAAGTGTCTCATTCATGTTACAGCACTCATTGTCCTTACAGACCAGTTGATATCACTCCCTCTAATTTCTGGATTTTAACTTAAAAATTAAGTACAATCAATGGTGTAGCTTCAAACACCTGAGTTTTCCAAACCCATAGCCTAAAAAGTTTGAATTCATTTCTTACTAGCATGCTTGCAGCTTCATGGATCTTTTCAGCCTCAATTCTGCACACCAGAACTCAAGATCTCACCCTTAAATAAATGTCATTCTGCATAATTGAAACCATTTCAGTAACACACTTTATTCCTCCAAAAACATTGATTTTCTAGTATGCTTGAATAAAATGGAGCTGCAAACCTGATGGGGGAAGATACAGATACACCCAGCTCTGCCAGGAGAATCTGTAACGTTTTACACCTCAATAAGATATAGGTTTGTCTAGGGCACCCACTACACACCCATGGTATGTCTTTTAATTGTTACAGACCACTTCAAGCTGGTATCTAAATAGTCTTTAAATGTTCTGGATTAAAAGAGAACTAAATGTTTTCTGAGGACCTCAAGTGCCACAGAATATTGGAGTTCAAATAAAAACAGATTGTGGTAGTTCACTCCAATGTGTCAAAACTACTTACAGTCTTACCTTCCTATTAGCTGGTGGAATTCATGAATATTCAAAGTTATTAGCCATTATGTTCTCAGGGCAGACATATCCAGTCCTTTATACATTATACATGGACACTTTGCAGGCAGCTGAGAAAGCCAATTAGCCAAGTGGAATTTGCATATCAATTGAAGAGAGTGTCCCATGTTCAGCTGCCATACAAGAAGCATCTTAGATTTACATTCTACATCTGTAGGATGGTTTTGATTTTTGTAAACCTTACCTCACAGTTATTAATATCTTTAAGTAGAGCTTTAACTAGTAGCACATTTGGGAGGCAACAGAGATGCCCAGGCCAGCAGGCCAGCACCCAGCCAAGCAGCACAAAGCTCAGGCCACAAGCACAGGCTTCACCTGCTTTTGGAGCCCAGGAACTTGGCTGCAGCAGGGAGCTTTTGGGGCTGCCCTGCCTGAAGCTCCTGGCTGCCTGACCACACACCCCTGCCAGAAGCACTGTGAGCACAAGGGATTTATAAAATAATAGACTGGTTCGGGTTGGAAGAGACTTAAAAGATTGCCTAGTTCCAACCCTCCAGTGTAGGCAGGGATACCTCCCACTAGACCAGGTTGCTCAAAGCCCCTTCCAATCTGGCCTTGAACACTTCCAAGGAGGGGGCTTCCACAAATTCAGTGGGCAACCCCTGCCAGTGTCTCACCACCTCAGAGTGAAGGATTTCTTCCTAATATCTAACGCTACCTTCTTTCAGTTTAAAACCATCCCCCCTCATCCTATGATTACACACCCTTGTAAAAAGGTTCCCTGGACCCAGTGGTCCAGGTGGACTGTGCAAGGTGAGCCTGTAGAGGAGGCATAGAGGGACCTAGCAACTCCCAAGCCCCACCTAAGGGTTGAACTCCCACTCACACCAGACTTGGAAGAACATCTGCAGAAAGCACAACAGCCTGAAAGCCAGGCCAGGTTCAGCAGTCTCAAAAGGGAGCCATGAAAACACCTGGAACATCCCAACAGGACAGCAGATCTGATCAGTGGTTTCTGAGAACAGCCCAGCACTGCAACAGCTGCTTCACAGAGGGTATGAAGCAGCACCCTTCTCTGACCATTCCTTCCCGTAGTCATTACTCTCTTTTTCAGCCCACATTCATCTGCACTTTGATTTATCTCACCACGTTGTGATCTCCGATCCTACAGTCCCAACCTACACGTGCCAACTCTTTTCCTGCTCTGTAACTCCCTGTTTCCTTCTCTGCAAACCCCATCAGTCAGGAGGAGCTGGGACTGGGTCCAAGTTGTATTTACTAGCTCAGCAACCAGCTTCTGCAGTTGCTCCATGTGGGCTGACATAAGGCTGTATTTAGGGCATGAAATCCCTCTCTTACCTCTATAAATGCTTTCAGTGACTCATCATGGGGAAATCAGCAGCCCTGGATAACCATGAAAACAGAGAGGATACTTTTGGGAAACCTGCCAACAAATTTCCTCTCCAATGGGAGTTTTAACTGGCACCAGAATTTGTGTTCACATCGATCCACGCTCTTCTGCACTCAACACCAGTATTTATCCATGAGAAGGTGTAGAAACAGTACAGATGAGGCATGTGGCTGCAAAAGCCATATGGGAAAGTGCTTCTCTGCTATCAGCCTCTACTTATTGCAGTGTCTCTGCAACTCAAGGTTTATACAAACTCAGCAAAGAGGGTATTTGTAGCCAGTTGGGAGCACGCAGATGGTCAAGCTGCCACATCTCAGCTGATGGGCAGTAACATTCCCTCATGTTTTGACACTGTCATTTGGAATATGTCTGGACAAGGCCCTGTTCAAAATGTCATGCCCAGGACTGCAGGCAGATGTCTGCTCAAGCACTGATGCCAGCAGGAAACAGCTATCCTCTACAAGAGACCAAAATGTCTGGTCCTTTCCCCCTCATTAGACACAGATGCATCTGGGGACTAGCATTGCCCACAGCCTCAGGAGAACCCAGGAGAAGGACCTTCACACCCTTTCTCTGTAGCTTGACTGAGCAGGAGCTGTAGCCACTACTAACCGCTGCTGCTTCAAAGTTCTAGTGAGTTTAATGTGCAAAAGAATATGGAAATACAATTTTAAAAAGCTTGTCAAGAGTGGTGGGCAATTGTATTAATGATTGGAATCAGCTTTGATAGCAAAAAGATATTTTGCAAGCAAATAGCCCATTTTGCAGTCCAGCACATTTTGCTGTTTTCTGAAAGAACAAAATGCACTGAAACATAAAGCTGCAGTGTCAGAGCCCTCTGTCTTGTTCATCCAGGAAAGAATTGGATTTAACTTCACAACAGTTTGATTAAAAGCATATTTAAGGATTACAGCTATTACAATCTACTGGATATATAAAAGTGAGATTTTGTTGTTGTTAAGCATGCTTGTGCTCTACCACTGCCTTTTTCCACCTCCCCAGGCTCAGTGCAAGGAGAGGACACCAGGAGCTGGTTCTCCCATCTGCTCTATAAGCTTGGCTGTGCCTCCTCTAGGCTGCAGTTGCAAACCTCCCTGTCTTTGGTACTGTGCAGGGTGCAGGATTGCTGGCAGCTCCCCTTCTCACCCCAGCATGGGAGACAATTACACCCTGCACGCCCCTGTACAGTTAATCTTGTTAAACTATTTTGCAAGATTGGAGTAAAATTCAGCAGCTTTACTGCAAGACTGATGCCACACCAGGAGGAAGCTGTCTTACACACACGGCCCCAGATGGGTCAACACTGCACAAAAGGATGCAGCAGCCTTGTGCATGGCTCCTGTGCTCCATGGCACCACCAGCGTGGGACACACTGGCTGACATGGTGCAAGTAGGCAGCACTGGTAAAGAGGAAACAAAGGGGTTTTTCCCCAGATCTTGTTTTTCCCCTTCAGGTGCTCAGATCTAACTGCAAGTGACTGGCTGGGTCCCATACAACCACACTAAAACCTCAGGGATAAAAGCTTTAGTATCCTAGCATCTAAATGCTCCAGAGACAACCAAGTTCAGACCAGGCTTTGCTCTCCTCCCATTACCTTTCCAGTTACTTCTCCCTTCACTAACAGCTGCAATAACACAACAGGGAGCCATGAGCTACTACTATTCATGGCAGAAATCTAGGCTGGAACTCTGGAAAGCAGCGGCTCAGGAGCCAGGGACTGATTCAGTCCCCAACAGTTACCTCACTAATATCACTGATAATAATAAGCAAACACAGTCAATTTTAGCAGCTGAGGAAAAGCTCTGCTGTTTCATTCAGTCCTCATGAATTACGAACCCTACAGTGGTAAAGTCTCAAAAACAGCTGAGATAATTTGTGTTTGGGTTTTGTTTCCCTGTGTGCAGAAGTTACCACTGAAATCCTGCTGTAAATCAGGCTGTTACAAGAACTCCCACAGCCCTCTGGTCGTGTCAATCATCTGACTACCTTCAGTGAGTGTTTCCATGAGTACGGACTTTTGGCAGGAGTAAAGTTTGAAAGATGAAGCACTTGCACATAACGACAGATTCATAGAATAATATGAATATTTATACACCCTGACCTGGGAGCACTAAGCTTTCCATACAGTTATTGATGCGCTGTGTTCAAGCACACTATTCATCTTGGCTACTTTTTGTTGAGCAGCTTCCTGGCTAGCAGAGGCAGTCAGCTCACCCTCCACCACACTTTGCTACCTTTTGTACCAGCACTGATTCAACACTGCAGCTTCTGCAGAAGGATGCCAAGGGAGCAGAAGCAGATTTCACCCCAGCACTATCGCAAGGACCACAGGGGTTCACTGCCCTCACTGCCAACTTCACTGGCTGGGTCTCTTGTACCCACAGCTCTGCTTCCCCTTCCCTTTTGCATGATGCCAGAGGGGTTTTTCTTACCCCCCACTGACATCCCAAAAGGACTCACCGAGGTTGAGGCCACAGAGAAAGAACTTGGAAGCACTGTACTCTCTGTACAGGTTAATCCTTGGGACAAACACACCCTTTTTTGGTCCCAAAGCAGTACTTCCAAGAGAGTGGAGTCAGCTGCAGAGGGGTGAGCAGCAAAGCACAGACACTGTAGAACTGGTGTGCCTGCTTGCTACAGTGTACTGCAGGAAAAACAAATATTTTGCTATTGCTACTTCTCTTACCAACACTGCTGCAGGAGTGAATCCACAAAATTCACCTTGAGACTGTGGAATACAAATGTTGCAAGGAAAAACTACAAGACATCTCATGGGATAAGGGATGTGAACAGGCACAGCACAGAAAGGTGTGAATCTACTACCCAAGAAAACCAGCCTGGGAGAAGCATCCACCATGGTGAGGTAAGAAACCTTACAGACCTACTTACAGTATTTACTGAGGTTTATTTCCTACCTGGAGTATTTTTCTTTCTAGAACAGAGATCAGCAGAGAAATACTCCTTCTAAGCCCATGGCAGCCCAGAGATTCACATCCTGCCAGAGCTGAACTGTGAACTCCTAAGCCCAGAGAGCTCAGAGAAGTTATACCCAGAGAAGAACAATTTCTAGCAGCATTTAACACACACACACACACCTTTTAGTTTTTACGTAAACACAAATAGTACTGCACCCACAGACTGCCAGCAGAAATAGTGCAAGAGACTTGGGCACAGAACCCATACCATGCCCTCCTCTGTAGCACCTTCCCAATTACTCCTGCAGTCTTGCACAACCAATACTAATTATAGCCACACTGTTGCTCCACTAGCAAGGAGTAAAATGGTGATGATAATGATGATGGGGTAGTAGATACGTTCATCCTATGCACATCAGTAATCTGAACTCATTCATGTGCTCTGAAGACATCGGGACAGATGTGCTCTGAATCCAGAGAGATTCAGATCAGACTATGGAATAGCTGTGAAAACCATTCCAACCATAACCCTTAAAAGTTAATTAAACTATCAACTCCCCCAAACCAGTGTCCCATAAAAAACATTGTTCATAGGCATTCTCACTGATGAATACTGCATCCATAACAAGGAGACATCTGTACAGTTCAAGAGAGAAATGTTAAACAAGGCAGTGTTATAACCTCCCTCAGCCCAGGGGATTTCAAATTACAGTTTCTGGATATTTCCCAGTCCTGCTTTTGGTTGGGCTCCATGTGGCAGCTCAGGAACTGACCAATTTGCCATTCCTTGAGGGGAAACAAGCCCAGGCTCAGCCTCCTTCAGTGCCAAATGCTAAAGAAGCAGTGGTTTGGAAGTACTGGATCAGGCACAGGTGGCTACGTAGTCACTGTGTAGCCCTGCACTCAGCATTGTCCAAGCAGCCAACTGCAGTGGGCAGAGCAGGTTTTCCTACCAGAAGATGATCTGGACACTGTCACCATGGGCAGGCCATGTCCAGGGGGTCACTGATATCCCAACGAAAATGGTTTATCACTGGCTCTCACTGTACCTTCATGGCCACACTACAGGTACCCTCAGCCCTGCAAATCATTTGCACTCACACGCTTGTCCATCTCTGCGCGACCAAAAACAAACCACAAGATTTCATGAGCATCTATGTTTCAGATTTCACTGTGTAAAGCTCATTTAAGTCACACACTTCAGACACATTGGGACTGCTTGTTTTTTTTCCTTGGTGCTACACATACCAAATTCAGATGCTAAGCCAGAAGCAATTAGCAGCATGCTCAGCTGTAGCCTCTGCTGACAGATCAAACGCATCAGCACAAACGTACCTATGGACACTGCACGATTTGGTGAAGCACACAGTGAAAGTTGGTCTGTGTAGCCACCTACATCTGGCTCTCAAAACATATCATTTAACCAAGAAAAGCAAATAGACAAAGACAGAAAGCAGGCTAAAAAGTCATCCAAAATTGTGCTGCATGGTACAATCTGGAATAGTGCCCCCATGTCCCCCAGATCCATTACTTTCCGCTCCATACCAAAATTCAATTTATTGCCTTTCCCCTCTCACCAGGGGAAAAGATTTATGCAAGCCCCAATCAGGCCTGCATCAAATCCAAAGGCATTAAACATATGGAAGGGTACTTTACCTGTCACAATGCAAATTACATCAGCTGTAAGCCATAAAAAAGCTCATTTCAAACAACAGTAATTGAACTGAGTTATTCCAAGGAGATCTACTGGCTATATTTGTTTTCTTTCTGATATTTCAATAACAAACCATGCATGAAGTTTATTAAGCCATGCTAATTGTCTTACTGTTCTAGTACATTTTAGCCATATGGAGAATCTGGCTGGCGCTTAAAAGACAAAATTGTTATTTGGGGAAAAATATCCTGAAAAGCTTTGACTGCTTCAAATGTTAATTTCTTCAACAGTGCGAATAATACATAATCAAAATGTCAGCCTGGATGCGGTAAATGTTGGAATCCAACAGAGAAAGGTAATCTGCACACCCTGAAGAGATACACATAGGAAAACAGCTGAGTTCACCTAAAACATTTGGCATTAACCTGATGAGTTCATGATCACTGGGGAGAGCAGATGGCTGCTCTGGGTGCAGCCCCCATCCAGAAGCACACGCCAGTTCTGTGCTATGGAAAAATCCCTACCAGAGAAGTCAGGGCTCCGAGTCAAAGGCTGGAGATACTTAATCTGTGTGAAGAAATCAGGGTCGTGCTCAGTTCCCCAGGTCTTCTTTTCACCATGACCGTGGGAGAAGCCCCAGAAAGCACAGAGCCCATCCACAGAGATAACCCCTACCCAGGGTGTTGGGCACTGAATAGGAGAGATATTTTCAAAGGGAATAAGGTTGACACTGGAGTTACTAACACTATTTCCATGAATAATCCATTCAAAAAGTTTACATGCAGAAACAAAAGCCTGGAAGAAGCCTTCTCAGCATAGATAATCCCCTAAATATTACATACAAGTGATTTTTCAGGTGGAAAAAAAAAATCTATTTCAGGTGGTAAAATCTCATTCACTTACTATTCACTACAGAAATCTCAGCAAAGGCTGAGACTTCAATAAAGTTCATCACTATAAACTTTGTTAAACTTTACAGAGTGTTTCAGCTGTATAACAAATCAACACACGTTTAAGAATTTATGATCACTTGCATGCCTTGCTTAATTTTCTTATTTAGAGATGTAATTTTTATTTCATTGAGAGATTACACAACGTCAAATTAATCCCAAGGAACGTTTTACATGCCATGATGTTTTTCCCATCCTGAGCACGCTTTGTTCTTGTGCTGCTGTAATTCATGCTACCATTTGAAACAGCAACTTACCCATTAAACAAGTCACTGCAGATAGTCTTATTACACAACCCAGATATTTATGAAAGAGGATATCTTATTTTGTTATTCCCTTCAAGCCTAAACAATAAAATGTAGTGACTCCTGCTGGGAAGGAAGACGAATGAGCACCTAATCATGACATATAGAACACAGTCAATATGGTATATTTTCATTTTTAAATATTTTATATAATACTGATTGTGGATTAATAGACATTATGGTTGCATGATCATAAACAGCAGAGTAATTACTTTATTATGTATTTCTTCATAACTCGTGGATTACGTAAGGTGAAAATTAAGAACAAGTTAATATGTACAAAACACCCTAGACAAAATTGTCATCTCAGGAGGCTTGAGGAAAAACCGCATGCAGACACAGTGCCATTACCAACTGTTTTAATGACTACTTTGAGAGATAACAGAGTATCTCCAAAACAGAGGGCAGGCTGTATCAAGGCCTTCATCCAGATTACCCAAGGGGTTGCTCTTGGATGAGCATCACAGCCTTGCCTGCTAGCACAGCCATCCTCAACCAGGACTCATCAGAATCTGGAGGAAAAGTAGATGCTTTCCTACAGATAAAGCATTGCAAGCCAGAAAGGACAGTCAGGCAAGGCTGTTTCCCACTCTCAGACTCTGCACAGGCAGCTCATGGCAGCTCCCACTCAAGCACATCCTGCTCTGCAGCCCTGTCCTCCTGCTGTTGTAAAGCTGCTGCCCTGAAAGATGGGGCTGGAAGGTGAAGAAGAGTTGCTTGTTGCAACTTCATCCTTGTGAGCTAAAGCAAAGCAGGCCTGCTTTACACCAACAATCTACCACCATAAATTGCAACAAACTACTTAAATACAGATGGACTGGGATAATTGGGAATTATACAATACTCTGGCATTGATAGTTGTTGGGATGTTTTTTTACTCAAGTAGTCATCTCAGAAAAGGAGAAAGCAAGATCAAATCTTTTGGGGTTTCCTCATTGTTTACATGCCTTGTTATACAACAGAGTAAATGTTTCAGCTGACTTTTAATACAAAAAATCATGTGCTGCTACTGGACTAAGCACAGTTGGTCCCGAATATAATTACACTCCAAAGAAGTTCAGAAACCCACATTTATACAGCCTGATTGAACTTCCTTCCAAATGGAAACTGCTCAAGGCAATTCTCCTTCCATGTAGCTCGAGTGATACTCACAAGAAACCAGATGGTGTGAACCATCTCCCAGGAAAAGACTGCATTTGCTATGCAGTGAGAAATGTTAGAGGGCAAACAAGCCCCTCTGCCTGTGCCTGACACATCTTCCTCACGTCAAAACAAACCCTTCATTTTGCCTGCTGAAAACCAGCAGGAAAAAAGTTTTTAAGAAAATAATCAGATGTTGCCACACAGGCTGTCCTGCTTAGGCTACATGGGAAGCTCCCATGACTCCCTTCTTCGGTCACACAGCAGAGGAATAAGTGAAGCTGCAGTGAAGAAGAGTAACTTGCATGACAACATTTTATTCCAATGAAGTTCCATTTTCAGCATTAGAAGGAGGTTATTCTTTCCACAGTACTTGTACGCAGGCAGGCACTGCAGTCCAGATGGAGACAAGCCCCATATAATTTCAATACCTTTATAAATGCATGGGAGCAATTTACTCATCCAGGACCTTGGTGGAGGCTTGCTAAACAAAGGGAACAGCCTCACATGAGTCTTCTTCCCATCTGGCAGTTTTGGAAGGCCAGACACAAAGACCAAGATTTGCAAGGCCTCAGAGAAGAGCTGGCTTCAGAGCTGACCTTGGTGGAGGTCTCCAGGGGTCAGCCCTCCCTGCACTAAGCTAATTCACCAAGAAGACATCCCAGCATGTACAAGGGGAAAGGACTTCCAGCCCAAACCACCAAACATTCACAGAAGACACCTGGGCAGCCAACTGCTATCTTGCCTAATTTCAGCTCATTACAGTAATTTTGCAGATTCTCCTCATTTTTGTCATTCCCTGAGCCCACCCACACCCTCCAGGTGCTATTGCAGCACCCTGGGCACTGCACTCCACCTTGCACCTTCTTGTTCCCACCAAGGCAAGGGGCTGCCCCAGGCTGCTTCTCTCCACTCTCTGCCCTTCCATTTATTCCACAAATAACACATTCAAGTGAGAACTGCGTTTACAGCCGTGGGTTTTTGCAAATGGGAAAGGTAAACTCTAATGAGGGAGAAGCAGGAATGTTTTTGCATCAAACAGTAACTACTGAACATGCTGCTTTCTGAAGATTAAAAGGGTTTTTAAAAAATAATGAATACACCTGGGCTTGTGCATTCAGTTGACTCTTAAAACTCAAAGAAGCTGAATTAGCCTCATTTCCTCAGGGAAGACAATTTTTTGTAAGTGTAGTTTATACATTATAGAGACTTAATGTCACCTGCAGTGCTGTGAACCAATTCCAGGGACTTGTACATAAACGTCTGGAGGAAAAAAAAAAAACAAACTCTAAGTGGAACATCCTTTCAATACCTCATTTCTGGTTGATTCACCTTGGAAATACAGAAAGTAAATAGAAAAAAAAAGCAAAAAATTCTTCATCTGTCCACTCTTACCAGTGGCACACAGCAACATTTCCTCACCTGTACAGCCTTCATTGCTATTTGCATTTTAATTAGTTTTGCATGGTTAATTGCACTGTCAGTGAGGCACAGACCTCCACAGCATCCTGATCATCAGAGATGTTAACCCTACATTTATCTGAGAAAATAGGCATCAAAAACCAAATTCACCTACTAGCACTGCGATAAAACCTACAGATAGGCTTTAGCCAATGCAGTGTGAAATAACAAACTCCCCTTATGACTAGAGGGACTCACTGTGCCACAGACATGTGACAGTCCCACACGTCCTATCCCTCGACCTTGAATGGCCATCTCTTCCTAGATGAGTGCATGCTGCAAGTCACCCTGCACCACCCACCCCCCAGCCTCCCTGCCTGCCCTCTGCTCCTCTCCCAGATTTCAGGGGGCTACAAATTCCAAAGCAAGGACATTGCTACTTGCTGCTACACGCTTTCTGCACTTCAGTTCCCCTTTTGCAAGCCAAAGACCCCCTGTCATGGTGGGCCTGGGCCCAAGTGGTTCCCTTCCTTACTACAGCACACACTGGGCTTCCCCACACTCCACTTGCTGGACTTGGCTCTACCTCTGCCCCATCCATGCAAGCAGCACATGTATTGAAAGTTCAAGCTTTCCTCAAGGACACTTTCCTGTGCCAAAAGTACACAGCTGTCCCTGCCATCTGCCCTTTGAGCTTTGAATAGGCTTAAGTACAGTGGGGTCAGACCAAAACGTATAAAGAGTACTGAAGCCACAAGCCCTAGGAAGTTCCCCTCAACCCATGCAAAAAAGTCCAGTCCTACACTCAGGCCTGTTTGTAAGCTTCCCATCAGGATACTGTTTAGTAACTCAAACTTGAAAATGGGTAGAGAAAAGTAAGTAATTGCTTTCCTGTCCAACTGCCCCTCAAAACTTCCTTCACTGTTCTAGACCCCACCACAGCTGAGCTTTCCCAACTTTTCTCCAAGTTACCAGCTCACTTCCCAAAGCAGGTCCCACAGCCATGGGGTAAGGCAGCACCAGCTGGCTCAGGGCCCCCCCAGCCCCTCAGCTCCAGCTTGCTGTTGCAGAGCACTCTCACAATAGCCTGTGCTCCTGACAAACCCCGTGGCATCCTATCAGGGTGTGTGCTGTGACCTTGCAGGGAGCAGTGAACAGCATGAAGAGCAGAGCCAAACCACTGCTTGCCAAGACATGTCTGGGTCTGGCAGGAGGCAGCACTGGGGGGCAGCCCATGGCTTGATTTGGTGCTGCTACAGGTCACACATATTGAAACTCCCCAAACACCTACCTTGACAAGACACCAGATGGGGCAGAAAAGACACAAACCATCCAACAGCCACAACTTAAAACGCATTTTCTTTTAACAGGTTTTAAAAAGTTCTATTCTTTTGTTATTTCAGTGGCTGAAAAAGAATCAGAAACACCAGAAACACCTGGCCCATCACAACAGACAGGTCCTGTAATTGCTGTGGGGTAAGTAGGCAAGAACTCTAGGTTCCAAAGAAGTCTTGAAAGCAACACAAAACACCAACCCCACCAGATTTACAAAACCTACTTGCAGCCAGTGCTCTGATGCAGCCACTTCCCTAAGGTGCAAGCACCTATAAAATCTGAGAAACCTATAAAGTCACTTCTCCCAAGATGCAGAGACAAATGCAAGCTTGTGCTCCTAGCACAGCTTTCACCAGTGAAAGTGTTTTAATCCAAGGACCTTGTTTCTTTCTCCCACAAGCTCATATATTTTACTGCAGGCTGGGAACATCAGCTGGTAAAGGGACACTTCTCTAGGTTACAGCACAGGAGCACTGTGCAGCTGCCACTGCTGTGTCCACAGGACTGGGTACACACACACACGTTCCTTGCTCTCCCTTATCACCAAGTACAATTTGAGCAAGGAAGGCCTCTTTCAAGGGAGCCCACCAGCTGCTCTATGCTTTGCTTTGGGCCAGACAGAGCTGAGCTGCTCCACACAAGCTGAGCTGTGATAACCGTGTGTGCTTCTGTTACTGCAGAAGACATGCAAAAATAATAGGTTTTTAAGTCACTGTGTTGGGGAGCATTCCTCACAGAGCCATGCTAGGATGAGACAGATAAGCTGTGGCAAAGCTATAAGTTAATGCCAGATCTCCTTCCTCCCACTCTGATACTTTTAGCTGTGAGGCCATCTGGTAAGAGGGATATAAAGTGAATTTTAACTTGCATTCACAACACAAGCATGGTTGAAAACCAGATTAACTATAGTCCATTTGAGTTCACTGGAAATGTACCAACTACTAAATAGGATTGATCACCACTAATCTCCATCTCCATCACTGCTGTTCTCTGGATGAACCCAGGGAAAGAACCAGTAGAGCCACAAGAGAGAAAATTAAATGAAGTTTTGATTGTATTTCTTTGATAATATTTAAGGAATAGACTGGGAGATCAGGCCACTCTCTGAGCTTCCAACCCCTTGAGGTGGAAATGTTGCAGGGAATTATTTTGCAGAAAGTTTGCCTAAAATTTTGAACCATGATTGAAACAAGATGATGACAGCCTCATTAACCCAGCCAACCAATTCTGACCAAGTCACACCCTTAACTGCATTTCAGTAGAACACAAGGATCTTTCATTTAAGCATTCTCAAAACAAAACAGCCTGTACATTTCAGAAAACAACCCTTATACATTCCCTGAATGTCAGGCCCGGAGGATTTCCTTTACACTCTTCCACCAGCAAAATCTTTGTTGCCATGGCCAAGTTTTCCTGTGAGCAAGGTGGAATTCAGATTCTGGGTCTTGAAAAGAGCACCAGGATCTTTATCCGAGACTTAGGCAGAATCCCAACACTTCCTAGCATTTCAATTCCGTGTAGAAAAACCAAGGTGGGAGGGGCACAACAAAACGTGCTGCTTTTATTTACACTAACCTCATTTTTTTAATCCCAAGGGCATGATCCTTCTCTGCTGAGTCCAACTTCAATACTAGGCAGCCTTTAAACCACCACTTCTAAGTCAAACATCCATGAACTAGCTGTGCAGCATGCAAGTGAACACCAAGTGTCCTCCTTTACAGAGTGATTCAGAGGTTAAGTATGATGGGTCAATGTAGCTTTCACTTAGACACAGCTTTCTAGCATTAATAGCATTTCTCAAAAATATTATGTTGACTATTTCTACTTCTCACTGATCCTCAGCCATATCTTCATCTTTCAGCTGTCTTCCCCCTTGCTACTGCTCCATTTCCTCCCTGAGTTTTCAACTAAATCCAAACCCATTGACGTAATTCAGGCATTCGGAGGACAAAACAAAACCCACCCTTGATCTTGAGCCAGAAGTCTTTAAAAGCCAAACTGAGGTCAAGCTGTCAGGATTGCTCGACTGGCCAGAGGAGCAAGTGGAAGGAGCACCCGGGTGCTGAACAACTGAGCAGACAGGTACTGTTTCTTTGACTACAACAGCTTCAGCTGTCATACTTGAGGCCTCAGCAGCTGCCAACACTAGTTGCTAAAGAAGCTCTCTCAAGTCTAAAACATAGCAAAGTGGGATTTCACTTCTGTTGCATTTGTAGGGATGAGCAAAAATAAGCTCTTAAGTGCCTCTCACTTCAAAGACCTATGTATGAACCAACCTGAGAGGTTTAAGCTCTCAATTTCCAGACATATCTGTCCCTTCCTTCATCTGAAGCAAAACTACCCTCAGGGGCTCTCCATTTGACATTTGTGAGTTCTTATCAGCACTAAAGTGATAATCTAAACTGATGCCAGATTTTAGGTTCAAATATTGCTGATCTCTCTGTCTACTAGTTTTGACCTTTCAATATCTGCCCTCAGAAAGACATATCCCTGGTGTTATTATCAACAAAACTCTACTTTGGACATGATTTGAGAGGTTGTGGAACGAAAACTTGAGACATCTGCCAGGAAAAACACCAGAGAAAAGCTGTAGCTAGTGTTAAGAGAGAATCAGGAAAACTGTAACTGAACAGTAGCTAGAAAATAATAGCATCCAACCCACATTATAACTACACACCCTCACCTCTAGCAGACATCACTGTACAAAATTTTTAGTATCTTGGTTATTAGCAAAGCTGTTTATAAAACAATGATTTAACACAGCAGCATTTCAGTAGTTTCAGATCTCTAGCACTACTTGAAAAATTTCTAAACCTGCAACATTTTCTGCTTCACTACCCTTAGTAATCAAACGCAACACCAGCAGAAATACTAACCTTGAAAACTGCATGAAGTGCAACACTGGGCATGTATTTTGTCAATTTAACTGCACTTTTCTCAATGCAGTTAAATAAGCTATGCCATTTCCATCTGCCTTGTGTGACTAACATGCTGGACAGATGCGAGAACACATCGTTTCTGCATCTGGTCGATGGATTCCCGGCTTTGCCCAGGCATGAATCAAGGTCTTAACCAAGGTGCCAGTACTACTTTGGCAAAAAAAAAAAAAAAAAAAGAAGCCTGATAGTAGTTGGGCTGAGCTCTTCTCAGCAGAAAGTAGACCTTCTGGATTTGAATGCAGTTTTCAGGAATGATAGTAACTCAGAATTTCATAGATGAGGAAATTGAGCCAAGAAATAATGCTCTTATCTGCAATTCCATGGAAAAAGGACAGTTTCTCCTATGTATATCTTAGGAGCATCTTCCAGTTACTTTTACTGAGGCTGCTTAAACTACTGAGCCAAGATACACATTGAGCATACTGCTAGCTGGCCATGTTGCAGCCCATGGGATGCTAGCCAGCTAGTTTATAATAAAGCAATCAGCAAATGCAGCTTCAGACCTGTCTGCATCTTCATGTGACTTGTCGATTGGATTGCACTACCATGATGGGGTGAGAGACTGGACAAAATGTCTCAGGACAAAACAGTGGTTCCACCAAGCCCAGACTCCAGTTCCAGCACTCAGGAGAATAAAAGGCTTCCAAGCCCATTGGCAGCCTGTGCTGCCCTTAGTTATTAAGTCCTCTTTGCATGAAAACTGCCCTTTCCCTGCTAAGCAATGTTACTCATTCTCCAGAAATGCACTGCAGCCCTAGGAGAGCTGCATTCTCACAGTAATCTGCAGCTGACAAGCCCTTCCAGTGACTAACGTCCAGGTTCTACATTAATGTTTTTGGTGCAGAAGCATTTGGCACCCCACAGGTCGCAGTTGGGCTGGAGACAGCAGGGACAAGCAGCTTGTGGGAAATCCAGCCAGACCCTGCAGCAGCCTGACCCCAGCCTGCTCTGCCTCAGACACAGCAGCATCTCCCTCCGTCAACCCCACCAACTGTCCGTGCCAGCAGCTCCACTCATCACTTGCTTGCTCATGATAGATTATTTGCTTGCCAGATAGATGCCAACCTTGTGTCATGTGTGGAAAACCAATCCCTAATGTGTCCCTTACCCCAGCTCCAACCCAGATGATGCTGAAAGAACAGGATTTGTCATGGTAACTTTCACCTGAGATTTCACTCTCACTCGAAACTGGTTTCTCGCCAGTTGATTTTAATGTGATATTAACTGTTGTTATAGTGGTGCAGGCTCACACCACACTCTTAACTACTGCCAAAGAGTAAAAAGCTTTTATTTTCCATTGCTGAAACTGGTAAAACATGGATGGGAATTTAAGTGCCCAGTTAACTCCCTGAGCTCTGTGCTCACCTGTTTCAAAAATGTGAAGCAGCAGTGCTGCCCTGTCACCAGAAAAATGTTTTCTACTCACTCAGGTCTTTACCAATGATTACAGATTATCATCAGTCTCTTGGTGATCAGGGGCACAAAGTCCAGAACATTTGTTGTACTACTGTAATTCCTTGGAAATGGGTCTAAGTCACAGGTAGCTTCACTTAGGACTGAATCAGCTCCCTAAGGGTTACAAAGGCTACATTTTCAGAAGAATTCTTTTTCTCCTCAGCTCTGTATTCAATAGTCCAATCTCCTCCTGCTGCTAGAGCAGCTTGTCTAGTATGAATATAGGCCATTGGAAAGGTCCTTACAGAGCCATCAATCTGCTAATGCATGTTTCAGAGCTCAGAGCCTTTTGCTCATCCTCCTGCTCCTCAGTGCCTCTTACCAAATTACCTTACCCCATGAAGCTCAGTTGTAGCATCATGGTTATGCTCCAAGGGATGTGCTGTTAAGTACCCAGCCACCTTTTTTCCAAATTCACTGCTGCATTTCAAGAAGCAAGATGTGGATTCATGCTGGCTGACTTCAGATGCTTCAGTTCTGCTTTTTCACAGCCCTGACAGTATCCCACACAGGTAGCTTAAGTGGTGGCAGCAGCAGCGACCCACCAGCACAGCCTAGATCTGCTCTGGGTGGCAGGTATGGTGCCTGCTGCACAGCTAGACAGGCCTCATGGTCCAGGCAGAGGGCTCCTGCAATTCCAGAATGGGGAATTGACATCCACAGAAAAGACTGCAGATTACCATGTCCCCAGAGCCTCCCACAGTGTCACTTTAGGCAGCTCCCTGATCACCACTTTGCCTTTCAAGACATTTGATCCTCCATGTCTCATTGCATCACATTTCAAAGTTCCAGACTGTCCTGGTTTAACCCCAGTTAACAACTGAGCCTCACACAGCTGCTCACTCACTCCCCCCTGGTGGGATGGAGGAAAGAACCAGAAGAGTAAAAGTGAGAAAATTCATGGGTTGAGGTACAGACAGTCTAACAGTCCCTTGTACAAGCAAAAAAAACAGGAATCCATTCACTTTTTCCCATTGGCAAGCAGGTGTTCAGCCATCTCCAAGAAAGCAGGGCTTCATCACACATAACAGTGACTTGGGAAGACAAACATCATATCTCCAAACATCTCCCTCTTCCTTCTTCCCCCAGCTTTATATGCTGATCATGACATCATATGGTATGGAATATCCCTTTGGTCAGTTGAGGTCAGCTGTCCTGTGCCCCCTTCCAACTTCTCATGCACCCCCAGCCCACCTGTTGGTGAGATAGCATGAGGAGCAGGAAAGGCCTTGGCTCATCGGTGAAGTTAAAAAAATCCAAAACATTGTCCCATACCAGCTACTATGAAGAAAATTAACACTGTCCCAGCCAAAACCAGCACACAGGGCTGAATCTCAAGAACTGCAGCTGGCATCAGCCCAGCCTTACACCTGGCCTTCATTCCTCAATTGTAAAATGCAGATACTCTGTTCATACTGCAGAAGCCGACACCAACAAAAAATGGAAGCCACTATTTAGCTTCAGCAGATTGCCACAGTAAGACCTGAGACATCCATCAAAATGGGTTTTACCAGCCTGCCTCCCTCGAGTGTCATGAAGATTCTCTCAAGCGTTTTGTGCTCTGAAAGGCTTGTAAACAAGTGCTTTACTTCTAGCCAACCAGTATGAGTTTTGTTTTAAAAGTTACTCAGATACTTGCCTGAAGTTCATTCTCTAGCTACAGCCAGCCAACTCCTTTCAGCAACCACAACCAGCTACAAGGGTCTAGAAATAAAGAATTTTTCTTTTCTTTTTAAAGCCATAAAAAATAAAACCCAAAGAAGAGCAATGAGATTTTCCTGACTAATACTCCATCATGCCAATATGACAGCAAGGTTTGTTTTGGAGGAAGTAAAAGGCAATGGCTTTATTTCCTAGCAGCCTTTACTTCCCAGGCAAACAGGGCTGGGACCAGGGTAAGAAAAAACCCCCATGGACGTAGGGACAGTTCCAGCACTCAGCAACTCGCTGGGCACTGAAGCTGATGGGTACCAGGAGTGGCTTACAGAGAAGAGGTGGCCATGAGAAAGAACCAGGCTTTTGGAGAGCAATGGAAGAGTCTTCCCAAGACATGGAAAAAAAGAAAAATATAAAGAATAGCTGTCATTAGCAGTGCACACAGACTGAAAGGGAACACAAAGCACTAATAATTTTACCACAAATATTCTTTTAAGACACAATCAGAGTCTATGTAATATATCCTCATATTTATAAAGGTAGATGCATGCTAGGGTTGCAACGAACATAAGATGTCTATCCACATAGGACATTATTTTTCTTAAGGTCTACAAGTGTCTCCACCAAGTAAATTCACCTCACCATGTTAAGTGTAGGCATTTACTTGTGGGACCATTCAGCAGGAGTACACCATCAGCACAACACCAGGACGCACTGGGAACTGTGCAGTGGTCTCTGATGGAAGAAAACCAGATCCAAACTGAAAAACTCCTTAGGTTTTTGTGATAATTAGGTGCTTGCAGCACCTTCTGCCTCTCAGGCAGGAAGGGAAAGAAGCAATTAGCAGCCAGCCAAATCCCTGCTACACAAAGAGGGCTCCCACGCTCCTGTCAGCTATGACAACAGCCAGTGCTCTGTGGGCAGCGCCTGTTTGATTCACTTGCCAAACAGCAATTGAGAGAGGCTGGTTTCACTGGTCTGCCTGTACTGGCATGGGCAACACTCGTGTAGGTTACAGACTGTGAGGCTCAAACCAAGGAGCTCCTTCTGAGCAGTCCCTAGAATATTATAGAGAGGCAGAGCTGGTGACCACCAGTCTCAACACTCACAGGTGCAATCTGGCGAGATCAGCTTGTGGTATCACATCTGACCAAAGATGGTCTGCCATCAGACACCTGCAAGCCATCTCTTGCCAAGTGCAGCACAGCAGCTTTGAAAGCAAGCTAGGAGAGTGGGATTGCTGTCCTCCCCCCATGGATAACATCCCTGCTCTCTGAAGTCATGGGATGGCTGCCTCCTGCCTGAAGAAACAGCAATAGCAGAACAGGGGTCTGCACTCTGCGCCCATAGATTTCAGTAACCAAGTTTCCGTGAACTTCAACAAGGGCAGAATGAATTTCTTGCATTTTTTCTTCCAGTTGAAATAGGTGACATCAATTTGACTTGTCAGTTTTAATTAGCATTTACATTATATTCTGCTCTGAAGAAGTTGTTCTGTTTTGACAAATAAGGGGAAAAAAAAAGTCTAATACATAACTCAAGCCTAGAATTTAGGATGTCAACATAAAAGGCAAAACTAATTATGATGCTTCACAGGAGATCCCAGCACTTCCCACACCAGTGACATGCTTTAGACAGGCATTCTGTGCATTTGTGTATAAACAAACACATCCGAATAGTCAGGGATTCACAAAATGAAAATTGACATCAATTAGTACTAGCAATGGAACAGATACCAAAACTTGCAACTAAGTTCAAGCCTAATACTACTGGATATTGTTGCAAGAACACAATCCCTCTTTCAAATAACAGAACGTAGTGACTCCAGATAAATATGCAAAGAAAGAGTTATCAGCAGCAGCTAATAAATGGAAAACTGATACAAAAGTACAGATTCTCCAGAGCATATTTGGTTAATATCTCCTGCTGTTGACAGTCAGTATTACATACAGATTTACCTCAGAGACACCAATAGAAATTTAAGCATAATTTCTTTTAAAAGTTATTAAAAGTTATTTCAATTGACTCTGAAGCAAGCTGACATCAGTTCTTCCTTTTTTTTTTTTTTGACACAGACAGGATCCTTCATGACCAAGGTGGTCCCTCATACATTCCTCCTGCAAACCTCACTGTTCACTTGCTCGCAGTATGCATAAATTTCAGAAGGAGAGTTGGGGGAGGGCTTGGAGATGAAGATGGAAGAGAAGGCATTAATATTTTTAAGACAATTCCTCAGTTTAAGAGGGCAACAGCTATCTGCTTGTTTTACAGGCAAGTTGAGACTCTTGGGAATCAAGGTTTGTACTGAAGTACCAACTGGCCTTTGATTACTGCAGTGTGAACACTGCTGCTCTAATTAATCACCAAAATCAAAGCTGAACCATGCCATGAAGATATTATTTCAGAAAGGGGATTTGTTTTGTTTGTGTTTTTTTTGATAGGTGTGACCTGATTGGAATCAGATTAACAAAAAAGCTGTTTCTTTTTTCCTTAATACAACAGGCAGAATAAGAGTGCAGACAAGAAAGGTAACTCACAAAAAATGGAAGCATTTGGGTTAATGGAAAGGCTGGAGTGTTTCAGTGGAAGAGGAAGCATTTTGGTGCATCTTCCTCTTCTGTCACAAACTCTCCTTTCAACAGCCCACTGTGGTAGGACTACAACATGCCAGAGGGAAGCCATACTCTGTGATACTGCAGGGCTGAAACACCACAATTCCTTCAGTGAGAGCTCTCTGCCTACCTCAGTGGATCTTGCCCCTGTAGAAATCACCAGGTTTTATGCCTCCTGCCTCTTCTGAAATGCTCCTTCCCTTTATCTGGATTTCATTATGGTGGGCACCAACAGAGGAATTCGGGCTACTCCAGGGATTTAAATCTCTCCTCCCCAGAGCTAGAATAAACTACTCAGGTTCAAATACAGGCTTTGAATTTTGAACACGGTAGAGCCAAAATGGGGACCATTAAGCATCTTTTGCACACAGCCAGATCAACCACCTCAGTCTCATTTGTCAGATAGGGTCATGCAACCCTCCAAGATCAGATCCTAAAGATGAACAAGGTGAGGCCTCCGCATAACACTGCTGGGCTGAGTGACCTGTATTTCAGTGAAGCTCCTCTCTGGGCACCTACATTATTAGTAGCTGTGTGCACAAATACCTCCAAACTGAGGTGCTGAGTTGAACACCACCCAGCACGGGATCTGTTCCAGCTTTCTGCTACATTAACAGCAAGGCTTACCATCATGAAGCAGCATCATGTTACAAGAGCTCCATGTCCCATGTCCTGTTTACAAGAGGAATCTGCACCATGATGAGGATCAAGCACAGCATGGTCCCATCATCTTGTTCTAAAGCTCTAACTGTCCAAAACACCTTCACGTGAATCAAGTCTAAGCTATCAATCTACAGGTCTGTTTCCAGAGTTAAATTCTTTCCCTAAATCAACATGAAATAAAGGAGGCTTAAAAATCTCAGCAGACTCACATAGATGGTTCTTCACCATGAAATATTGATGTTAGTATAGAGCATGAATAATTGAACCTTACTGAGTGTTACAGGACACAAATTATATTATTTGGATAGTAGTGGAAATAACAAATGGCTTCACCTTTTAACCCTGCCTAATAGGCAGCCTCAAGAACACCAAAGTAGAGTAATTGCTCTAATGGCAGTTTGCCCAAGTTAAGTCTTAATAATGTTATAATAAAAAGGGTCTTTTTGGCTCTTCTTTTTAAGATTAATTCACCCTAAAAAGTAATCAATAAATGTAATTTTTCACCTTCTCACTGCAAATACCTGCTCAGTATTTCTAACTTTTCTTGCACTCAGCTTTGCTGGAGTCCCACACAGTGAGCCTCCTGGTCACTGATGCTCCAGGTACCCCCTCAATCTGGAACTGGCCAGATACAGCCAATGGGACAGAAGTGGAGACAAGGAAAGGCTGGAGCAGTAACCCTGGCATGTTTCAGTCTTTCCTCCAGACTCCTTAGACCCCTTTTCCTATCACTAGACTCCCAAGTCTATTTTTCCCTGACAAGAAGAGACCTAAAAATACACATTGGATGCGCACAGACTGGGGTTTGGCTGGCTATCAAAGCCTCTTCCACAGACCTTTCCAAGCAGTGCTGTGAGCTGTAAAGGACTCTGTGGCAGAAGTGCATCCCACAGGCCAAGCCACCAATCCCAAGCCAGGGTGATGGTGCTTCTGGCATAAGTGACCACAGAGCTCTGGACTGACCAAGCACGTAGACCGCATGACCAGGGAGCCCTCAGAGCAATCCCTCTTCAGCTTTGCAGACTTTATTGGTGTTACTTTTCCCCTTTGAATTACACCCTCCACTGTCAAGAGAATAGAAGGTATAAAATGGAATGCCTTCATTTCACCTGGTTTATTAGCTGATATAACCAGCTTCTCATTAGAAATAAGTCAAATGAAGAAATTATTGTATTTCCCATTATGGAAAGAAACAGCATCGTGTTAATTATTCTTTACTGGCATAACAATAATATTCTGACATCTCAGCTAGAGCAAAAGGCAGTCCAATGGGAGCCAGGCAGGTGCTCAAAAATCCCCATGCCCAGCCTAACCCAGTGCCAAGGTGGTCTCTTAACTCAGGCCCAGGCTTCTCAGGTTTCTTGCCTAACCCCATTGGAATACATCCTTTTAGGGCCATATTTGAGCACTGAAATCCCTCGTGCCCCAGTGACAGAGCAATGGGAAGAAGCAGGTTTCTAAGAGCCTGCAAAGAGCCTTCTTCCTGGCAAAGAGCCAGGGAAGTCACTGCATCAGCTGCTTGCCTGAACCTGGCACTAATAAAGACCAGGCACAGGGATTTAGATGGAATTTCACACAGCTGACTATAGTCCTTAGAAGCAGTTAAATCACTTAGGGAAGGATGGTTACAAATGCTCTAGATATCTTTCAGAATAATTAAACCCAGCAGGTAATATAACTGAATATTTAATTTCACAGTAGCTGTGAACTTGGAAAACATTTACCCCTGATGTGCCCTGTCTATACAAAATGCATCCCAGGTGAATTACAAGCAGCAGGAACTTGGTCTAGCTGATGAACTGAAGCAGTGGATGCAATTTTACAACTAATTATGACAAAATATTCTTCTAGAGCACAAGTTATATGCCTCACTTCTGACAGGTTTCACTCTGGCTTAAAATATACATTTCCCCCCCCCCTCAGACATCATGGATATTGTTAATTTTGCCTGCACAGGAACCCCTGGAGCAATCCAAGCTTTTTATTTTTTTTAATTTATTTATACTTGTATCATTAAATATCTTCTCACTTCCATTTTTTGTTGCCATTAATGTAACTTAGGAAAACTCCAACAGTCCTAATTTCTAACTGATTAAACATCATACTGGATTGAGCCCAGTTCTCCTCCTACACTAGTATAACCACAGCTTCAGGCAAATTAGTCTTGTTCACTTCACTGGGAAACAGAGCAAAAAAGGTCAGTCCTACTGTTTTCTCCCTATTACACTTACAGGAGGAGTTTAATCCACAAATACATATGCATGACCCAAGCTCTGGAGGGAGAATTATTCAGCATGGCCAAATAGTATTCAGCAAATCTGATTATGTTTCATTACTGCTAATAATTTTCACCAAGAAAACTGGCTCATTTAAGACACCACAACTCCTGCATACACCAGAATTAGACAGTAGACATTAGCATGAACAACAAATAAACTACAATAAAATTAGTCCTATGTTTGCATTAAAACAGTGCAACAAATATCACAAGGAAAATTATGAATTAGCTTGATTGGACTCTACTGTGTTACTGACAATTACACATTTAATCAATTTAAACATGGTATCCAGATGTGGTCTGTCTTTCCCCCACTGTTTTTGACTGTTCTCACAACATTTGCTCTGTTCCAGGCAAAAGGATCCTACACCTTTCAAGGCTGAGCAGATCACAACCCCATTTGGATACTTGGAGATGCTTCTTGCCCCTGTGTTTGACATCCCAGTGTCCTGCTAAGATAACTTCCCCCTGTTGTCAGGGCTGCTGTTGGCAAGTTACTATTCTCCCAGGGAGACCCATACCCAACCTACACATGAAGCATCAGTAGCACAGTGCACACATTCCTGCCTTTCATACACCATGTTCAGGGGGAAATAATGAGCTAGAGGACCAGACTGAAACTCAGCTAGCTTTGTCTCTTTGTTGTCTGTGGTTTTCTGCCACATGGTCATTGGGTTTTGGCTGGTTTGGTTGGGGGTTTTTTCCCTTTCCCCCATTCCCCCCATCCCCACAGAAGCACACACACAAAAGTCAGGGAACTACAGCAGTGGAATAACCTGTTACCCAGTAGCCAAGTTTTGTCTCAGGCCAATATAATACAAAAGGTCTGCAAAGTTGTGTTACAGCTGACTTTATTCAGTCCTCTACATTTCTAAGAATGACAGTCACCTTTGATTTTCATTTCAAAGATCTTGCTTTAGCAGGGTTAATAAGAAAGAAATCAGATAGCAAATTAAGGCTCAATCATTGTGCAATTCCCTTAGATAAATGTTAATTGTCCCATCCTCAGTGCTTTGCAGTGTAATTAACTATACCTCTGTACCGAAGGGAAAAACTATAGTGTGCTTCCTTCCAAGGTCACAAAACAAGTGAGAAAGAAAGAGACAAGAATAGAAGGGCAAGATCTTTTAACTTGTCACCTTTACTAAGTCCCCTGCTTCAACCACTTGACAGCATCCACTCTTCAAGCTGACAAAAAAAACCCACAGAAAACCAAAGTCAATGCCAACTACTAACTAAAAAGCTATGAGAAGTGGGAAAAGGGAGTCTTTCCACATTGATCATGTAAAGGAACTGCAGTTTAAATCACTGTTGGACATGCAATAAGTTTGACAAATAGGCTCGTATACAAAGTTATCTAGCTCTTTTTATGTATCCTTGTAATAAGTACAGTAACTATGGACTTAAACATTCAAGCACCACCTCTGAGATCAGCTGTAATTTTACTCTTCTTTGCTGAGCTATTTAGCATCCTAATGTCCCTGCCAAAACAAAAATAAATTCTACTAGATGTATCATTAAAGTATTTAGTAA
Source organism: Hemiprocne comata (assembly GCA_020745705.1). Lineage (NCBI taxonomy): Eukaryota > Metazoa > Chordata > Aves > Apodiformes > Apodidae > Hemiprocne > Hemiprocne comata. Next base: position 8,261,337 of record CM036597.1, on the reverse strand, counting down.
TCAGTACAAGATAGTGATATAATTCACTAAACACAAAATACCACAAAATGCTAGCTGCTACTATCCCTTTACAGTTGCTAAAGTGCCTAAATGAAATCCTCTCTGGCTGCAAAGTGAAAGCATGGATGGGTTTACACATAACAGAAATAGTCCATTTAATTAGCAGCTAAGAGGTTTAGTGGCCAATATTAATTTCTGTTGAACAGTGAGCCACAGAGCCATAGCTCTCAGCTGAAAGCACTGAATTCAGACAGTTGTTGGGGATTCATTTTACTTCAGAGGCTCAAACAAAGGTGAACTTCAGGTGCCACTGGCAGTGAAGAAGTCTAAGTTAAGACCAAAGAAACAAACATTCAGAACTAAAAAGACATATAGAAATTGCTACAGAAAGGCCATCCCATGGCCACCATAGTCTATAAAAAGTGCTTGATGCTGTAACCCCAGATGACACCACAGTTTGAGAGGTGCAATTTGTTCCCTACCCAAAAGCCTGATTACCATGCTCCACAAAGCATGAAGATTGAGATATTGTGGAATTACCATCCAAGCTATTGTTACTGACTACACTGTTCTGACCCAGCTCAATGCCCCTTCAAAGAGGTCGCTTCTTGTATGTAACAGTAATTCCTCAAACAACAATACCCATGAACATGCTCCAAGGCAACCAACCTGCTACAAGCACTTGCAACATGCCTCCTCTTTTAAAGCAGGAGCAGTAAAAACTGTTCTTTGCTTTCCAAAAGTTCAGCATCAGAGCATAGAGTGGGAGAAAGGTTTGACATCTGGAACAACATCGTCTGTCAGGCTAAGGATCCATAGTTACAAACAAATTCTTTATTTCCTTCTTGGAATAAAGCCTGTTCAGATCTCCAGTCTGCAGATGGGATCAGCAGGGGAGAAGCATCCCCATTTTTGAGCTCTCCAGAGCCCTTTTCCTCCTGCAGAGCTGGACTCATGCAGACCAGCCAGCAGGTCTTGCCTTTCTTTTCATCTTCTATAAACTTCATTTTTTAAACATGCTGAGCACAGGAACCCTCCAGTGTCTGTACTACCAACCCTCAAATTTTTTTTCTGTCTAGTCCTAAGAACATGCCAAAAATAAACTGAGGTTTCCATCACCTACTGAAAAAGCAAAGAAAAACACATGCGTGGCAGCAAAACCACAGCTCATTTTACACTTCCCAGTCACCAGTGTACAAAATATGAACCCCTGCATTCCCTGATATTTCCTCAGTAAAAAATAAGAACACTAGTTTTCCTCCACATGCACAAAAAAGGACATTTTTCTTTGTTGCTTGCAGCTTATTGATTTTCAGTTGTTCAAGTACATGTGAATCTGTAAGACTTCACCTCTAACCGCCCTGTGTGTGCTTTTATGTTACAGAGCAGTTTCAGGCAATAAAATGTCAAAATAAACAAGATAAACAGGTAATTGTCACAAGTTTTCCCGAGGGCAGAAAAACATTATCAGCACCTGCTGTGTTTTCCACCTGCTTTGAAGTAAGTACCCAGGAGAAAAAACAGAACTTTCATATATTCAATACTTTCTAAGTTATGATTGGTACAGATACCTTTAGGAAAACTCAGGCTGTATGGGTATAGAGATATATAAAAATATTTCTTACAATGAGGAGAGCAGTATAGCTAAGATCTATTCTGAAATCCAAACAGCTTCAGGCCAAGGTGCATCTCTTTTTCCTTCACCTGTCTATTCCTCTGTTTCAGCGTTAGTCTGCAGGTAACGGCCTGCTGACCAGTGCTTCTATAGATGAATCCCCAGTGGTGCTTATAAGACAGAGAAATGGCAATGCAGAAGGAAGGAGGAGGCTGATTTCTGGTCTAAGACACAGCAGGAGAGAATCTCAAGTGGAAGAAATTGCCCTCACATTTTGCAGATAAGTGTGGCTTCTGCCGCCCCCCTCCCCCCAAACTTTCATGCATGGCTTGGTTATGACTGACCCAACTTGGGCCTAACCTAGCTCATTGCCTAGTTATTCATTGTTTGTGACACCTCCCAGGATAAGCTGGCTGTATTGGAGCTCAGAGATGTTAATACAACCATGAACACAGCAGCTCTGCAGAGCCAGATGCCAATGGCATTGAGATGGCCTGTGTGGTAGGCCCTGCCAACAAAGGACAGCAGCAGAGACAGGTTTGGCCAGTGAAAAGAGCCTCTTGTTGTAGCCTTAATTCCTGCATTGCCACCAGCAGGGCAGGGAAAGCCATAAGCTACCAGAACAGCACATCTCTTTTTTTTCCACAGGAAATATGTGCTTTTCAAAACATGTTTTGACTTTCCAGCAAAAAGAGCATTGTACCAAGAAATCAAACCTCCCCTCCCACGGTAGCTGCCACTCCCAGGGCAGGGCAGCCCCCTCCTACCTCAGCAAGGTGTCTCTCAGAGTTTAGTCTCACCAGTCCCCATTGCAACTGGACATGGGCCCAGGTTTGAACTGTCTCCATGTGCTGAAGCCCTGCAGCACCTCCGGGGCCCTCTGGCAGCTAGGACAGACATGGTGGCCACAACACATCACCTTCCTCCTCTTCCAGCCATGCTCTGCTAAAGAATAAAAAGCCTCTCACCAGAGCAATTAAAGCTGGTGGGCTGGGGTGTGATAGAGCCCTGCCCAGGCACAGCTCGTCAGCTCATCAGCCCCAGCCCTGCCTGGCCCCACTGCAGCCCAGGCTGCCACCCCTGCAGCTTGGAGCCCTCCAAAGCCACTGCTGAACCAAACCAAGAGGGTTATATCATAGAGTCATAATCATAGAATCATACAATGGTTTGGGCTGGAAGGGACTTAGTTTCAACGCCCCTGCATGGGCAGGGACACCTCCTACTAGACCAGGTTGCTCCAAGCCCCATCCAACCTGTCCTTGAACACTTCCAGGGATGGGGCAGCCACAGTTTCTCTGGGCAACCTGTTCCAACGTCTCACCACCCTCACACTAAATAATTTCTTCCTAATGTCCAACCTAAATCTACCCTCTTGCAGTTTAAAGCCATTACCACTTGTTCTATCACTACATGCTCTTTTAAAAGTCCCTCCCTTCTTGTACCCCTTCAGGTACTGGAAGGTGGCTATAAAGTCTCCCCGTAGTCTTCTCCAGGTTGAACAACCCCAGCTCTCTCAACCTGTCTTCGTGGCCCTCCACTGGCCCTTCAGGAGCATTTGACACTAACCAGTTCTTTTTACTTACAACTAAATCACAGCTAAGGGGAAAGAGGGAAAACATTTGCTTCAAGATCTGTCTGTGAATTACTGGCAGAGCTGCTGTCTCCTCGAGGCAGGGCCTCCTGGGATTACCACACCAAGGTCCTGTGACAGCAGCCACCTCCCCTGCCCTGTGAAGCGCCCGGCCAGCAGCATGAGCACCATGTGGGCCTGGCCCCCAGCATAAGCTGATGTGGTGCTGCGTGAGCCACGGCCTCCTGAAATGCATTTTTCAACCCATTTCCTCTTTGCTGGAGAAGCTTGAATGAAATTACTCATCCCCAGCCACGCCAGGCTGACGTCACAGGGAGCTGGAGTGCTGCAATGACAGCAGGAGAAATACCCACAACACAGGAGTGTGCAAGTTGACAGAGAGTGTTTTGTAGTATTTCAAAAGTGTTAGAAAGGGAAATATTCAGTTTTCATTAAAAAAAAAAAAAAGGAAAAAACCCCACACGAAAAACCCAATAAAAAGGAAAAATCTTAAACTTTTCTACTAACCACCAATACATTTGTGTACTTAATATTTTCAGACAGGCACTCTGGCTTTCTCTAGTTCCTTTACTTTTACCTATTGTATTGCTTTTTCCTGTGCTTGTGCCACAGGGCTTCCACAGCCAGACACCCAGCTCCCTGCTGGCTGTGTGTCTCAGTGCCATAAAAATCCCTTAATATTAAGAGGTTCATTAACTTCATTGTCCTGGCTAGGTCCCAGTTTGAGTAAGTACAATCCCTCCAAATATACCTCTCTTATTTCAACCACAAATGTATTTTTCAATGTCTTTCCTGCAAATAGTTTTGTGCCTTTTGTTCCATGATTTATTTATTTTTTTAACTGCAAAATGGTTGCCACTTTTCACCCAGGAGACAGTTGTATTTTGATGTCACATTAATACCTCTATCCTACACACTTATCAAAACCACTGGAAACCTACCTTGAGGCAAAGCAACACGCTTACAGTTGAGGAAATATTTTAAATCCTACTTGCAGGGAAATTCAGAAGTTTTGCTCACAGGAGGCACTCAATGCAGAAGGAAAGACATTACAATTTATTAAATACATTACCTAAAAATATTCTACATACAAAATAAATTATGAGCTTCAACTGGAGATCTATAAAACAGATTGATGGCTTGGTCTAGTTAAAAGGTAATCTAAGCAAGCCATGACTGCACAGCCATTGCTGTGCATTTAACTAATCTAAAAGAAGTTGACGTTTCCCTGGCCTCTTAGAAGCTATTATTTGAGTTAAAAACCTGATCAGAATATTATGCTTGAGAGAAATCATAGAAACATATTTCAGTTAATGGTGCAGACCCACCTTGTTTGCTCTTGGAACTGACCCCATACTGTAAATTCTATCTCTGCTGTACAGTGCATTACTTATAGCATATAAATAATGGATATGACAAACAAGCATTACAAAATGAAAATTCAGTTAACAATATTATGGGGTTTCCATTCACCAACATAGTTCATGAGTGAGACAAATTTTATGGTTCTTACCACCAATGAAAAATTTGCATATCCCATCAGAGTTCTTGCAAGAACCCATTCTGCATTTCTTATCTCAGAGTTTTTACGGTAAGAAAGATTGCATTAGGCCCAGTAATCTGCATTTTCCCAATAAAATTCTAAATACATATGCAGCAGCTCTTTACTTACTGGCTTCATGTTATAAATTATAAGCTTGGAAGTAAATACATTAGGACAAATATTGAGCTCTAAATAGTCACCATGAGTGAGATTTTATCCTGGTATTGAATTATTGCACCTCTTTTATAGCTGTATCTTATCTCCAAGCTACTACACTTTATGGCAAGTAGGTAAATAAATAACACTGCCTCACTTCAGACTGTTCAATTAATTCAGTTCCATGTGGCGAAATAGCAGGTATGAGACTGTGCAAGGGTTTTCTAGCAGCATTTCTTGGACATTTTGGGATCTGCAACAATCATAAACACTGCTTTCAGCATGTCAAATCACCAAGCATTGCAGCCTTTACTGTGGGAGCAGCAGAACAAATCCAGTGCCTCTTGAAAAGATTAGCAAAACAAGTAGCAGCACTGCTTGGGGATGTCATTGAAGGAACTGTGCTTGTTCATTCAACACGTCTGCTCCATGGTTGTTCAGTAGTTTTTTGTTTTAATGGATAAGCTCAGCCTTTATTACCTTAGCACTGTGATTGCACGTGGTATCTGGTTAGGAAACAGGAACAAGGCACTTGGTCTGTGTAAAAGTTAACTTAACTGGTCTCCATACTCCCAAAATCCCTGCTTCAGAAGTGGCACTGAGACTCCCCAGAAAACAGCTCCAGTCAAGCCAGCATGGAAATATAATTGTTGCAACCTACGGACTCTGAAGAACTGCATGAATACAGCAAAATATGCTCCAAGACAGAGGTGGGAAAAAAAGAACAACATCTTGGATACAGAAGCCCTCATCCTCACAAAGCTCCTCGATGAAGATGTAGTGTGTGGCAGCCCCTACTATGCCTTTAGCCCACAGGCTCTCTCTGTGTCCAGAACCCTCCCCTACCAACTTAATGCCACCTTGTGCCCTGACTTGTGACCACCCTGGCTCCCACACCCACAGCTTGCTTGGCTGTGCTTTCCTTCCCAGCTGCAATGCAATTTGTAGGGCAAGGAAATGGGTGCATCTTTGCTTCCCTAGCATCCGAGACAAAGGGCCTTGAAAGGACATCCAGCAATGAGACCAATGGCACTAGGGAGACAGTTTCTTCCCTGATGAGGAACATCACAGTGCATCCCTGGAAGTGTTCAAGGCCAGGTTGGATGTGGCTTTGAGCAACCTGGTGTAGGTGGGAGGTGTCCCTGCCCATGCAGGGGGTTGGATCTAGATGATCTCTAAGGTCCCTTCCAACCTAAACCATTCTGTGATTCTGTGATCTGGCAGCTGGTTACAGGCAAGTGGAAGAAAAACACATAAACCCAAGATGTCCTGGGTGCATTGCATCATTCTCTTCCAGGTCTGAGCTGGGCAGCTGAGGTATCCCTGAATTCAGATGCATCTCTCAGTTCCACCTGCTTTCTGGGAGTCAAGAAAATCCAAGTTGTTGTTCCAAATATTTATTAAAAAATAAGTGGAAGTGGGAAAAAAAAAAATCACTAAGCAGTCCAATGGCAGATTTATTACAGTTATAACAGGCAAAGGGAATTAATCTACTTTACGAACAAAAATAGCAACAGGGAAGTATACTGAAGGATTCTTAATCAAATGATAAAATGGAAACAGCATTTGCAATATTTATTTATATATAAATATATTGGTTACATTATTCTTAAATAGATTAAACAACATTCATTAGCAACATTCAGAAGTATTTCTTGGTGGCAAGAGATTCATCTTCCCTCACAGTAATACTGCCTCTCCATGCATTTATGTCCACTAAGACAATTTTAGACTTTGGGGCTAGAATAGGTACTCAACACCACCTGAGCAGCAAGTGATTTAAAATCAGTTTATAGGAGATCTCAATGTTATTTCTGACACTTAAGTCCAGGTATGCAACAGATGGAATTGGCAGAGCATGTTTAAGCTGTGTGATTCTCCATGAAAGTTAAAATTTGGATTAAAGCTAGATTCCCACAGGGAAACTCTGACACTGCTCAGAATTCCAAATCTAAGACACACTTCCCTTTTCCTGTAAACAAATGTTAATAAAATAAACTCTCTGTACCCTGTTATCCATTTCTTAACATAAAAATAACGAGCTGCTTGGGTAGTCAGTAAAATAAATCAGTATAAAAATCTACCCTATCCTACACACTCTCTCTGTATCAAAGTGCTAGCAAATAGCACAGTGCTTTCTGTGTGAAGCCATGTTCCCTGCTTTTTATGTTTCATATTGCAAACCTCAGCTCCAGCAGGACTGAGCTCAGGACTCCAACCGTGGCGACTCAATCAGCCCACCTCTGGACTTGCTCTTGGGCAGCCCTCACTTAAACTGGAACACCCAAAGCACTTCCAAACAGGTGGTGCTAGGGCAAGCTCTCTGTGCTGTTGGATGGATGGTGCCCATCACAGACCCAACTCCCAGCCTGTGGGGTGGTGGCAAGGTCTGCACAGGGAGGTGCTCAGGACCCACCCCAGAGCAGCAGGTACTTAGCCTGACTCTTGCAAAGACCTGGGCAGGAGCCAGGCTCAGACCCTACAGCAGAAGATGGGCAGAGCCCCCTGTCACTTTGCATAGTTTGTTTGGTTCAGCAGTGACTCTGCACATCCTGGGGAGATGCCTTATCATGCTCCTGCTGCTCCCCTTCCTACCAGGGGCTAGCAGAGACTCCCACAGCTTGCCTGTTTGAGACCTCTTTGGCTTACTTGGTTTGGTTCAAATGCTCGCTGGCTGTTACTTTGGAGCCTGAATAAGAAATAGTGCAAATACAAGCTTAAAGAAAAAAAAAATACCACATTGCCTTCACTGAACATTCAGTTAAATAGACAAAGATCCATAAGATGAAACCCCAGTTGTGGGGTATTTGAGACATTTGGCAAACCTGTAGAAGATTCTTCATGATTGTCTCGAAGTGTATTTGGCTTGGTGCTAGATGCTTCAAATTACTTGCTAATGTTATTCTAACGAACATTGTTGTAGCTAATTGCAAGACTTTGAAGGCTAATCACAGAACACAGGACATATCCTTGGCGTAATGGAACAAACGCTCGCTGCAGTTATGGATTCCTCAATGCTTTTTTTATCCAAGTTTGACTCAAAATTATTTTGTTTGCATGGAATGGTGTTAATTCATCCAGACTGGTTTTGCTGGAAGGCAAACAGAGCACATTATTTCTGAGGGTCAAAATACCTTTATTTGGCCATGCTCAGGCAGATTAAGAGGCCAAAAGAGAACTCGGCTCGATTCCTATTATGGGAGGCTGGCTGCCATGCATTTTACAACAACAATCATCTGAAGTGGCTGAGATGTTCATGTTTGAAACTTTATGAAGTGCCAGGGTGCCCTATAAATGCAGAGACTTGCCTTGCTCTGCAGAAACCTTCACCACGTGGCAGCACACACACTGCAGCCCTCACTGAAGCAATGAGCCATCAATGTTTCTTGACCCACTTCATAAAGGGGCTTCATTTCTCTCAACTCCTCTTCCCCCCAAAAATCAGCAAAAAGTTGCTTTAAGCAAGCAATGCACAAATAGCTCACTAACTTCACTAAGGATTAGGCACTTAGTCTGCTCTGGGGTTTTGTAAATCCCAGAAACCTTCATCCCTAGGCACATACACGCTATTGCAAAGTCTGGTTCTCAATGTTTCAGGGTTCAGCCCTGGGAACTAGTCCTGCTTTGGCTATGATCAAAGAGGGAAGACTGTACTCTGAGAAGGAGCCAGGCTGACCTCTCGTCATTAGAGCCACAGGGCTCAGACCTGCTCCTCTCCATTGCACAGCACCCACTGTGCCTCTCAGCCCACCAGCACCAAGCCAGGTTTGCTAGCTTGAAGGCAGAGTTGCACCAGGGGAGTTTTACTTGTGGATTTTATGGAATGCACACATTTAAAACTGTGAGATGTCCATCACCCCCTCTACACTCCATTAATGAAACAGCTTTATCTTTGCCCATGTGCTTGTTTCTAATGCAATACTGGCCTTCCCAGCACATCAGGACATTGTTTCTAATGACAAAGACAACTGATTTCAGGTTTTAACAGAGAACTGATGCATTAGTATGCTTCAGTAGCTTTTCTCTCCCAGCTCAACTACAGCTTTGTACACAGATAAAACGGAAAAAAAAATTCACCACTTTTTTTTTTGCCCTCCCATCAAATTCATGATATGTGGTGGGCAAAAAGAGAGATGTTTGGAACAGACACTTCCTTCCTCTTCCCTCTTTGTAAGCAAGTGTAAATATTACTGGAACTTAAAAGCCAGCATCTCTATTAAACAGATGGGACTCTACTATGTTCATCTTTTTTATGATGTTCATGTAGCAGGGACTCCTGAAATGTGCTTGGAATGAATGCTGGCCATGACAGGATACTGCCTAAAATAGAATCAGGCTCCAAGCATCTTCCTGCAATTAGATTATGTCATATGCTATACCCTTACTCATGGCCTGGGAAGGAGAGCACAAGGGTACTTAATATCTGTAAATATTCAATTAAAATGAGTGTACCAGACACTCTCTAGGTCTGGCTTTTGCCTGCCTCTCATCTAGCCCAGGCTAGCTTCTAAACCCTATGAGAAAAGAAAAAGGAAAACGAACACGCAGTGGAAGTCATCATGCCCGTGCGTATGCCTGCTGGCTAATACTGTTACCTAACAAAAAGGTTAAAAGTCATGCAATTTACATCTTGTTTGCTATAGTCTGGGTAATGTTAACACTAAAAAGATAGAATTCAGAGGGAGGGGAGAAAGGTCTGTTTGTAATACAAGGTGATTTTGCTGGCTCTTGGAGGGTGCATCTCAAGCATAGCTGCATTTACCCATGCACTCTGAATGCTTCCCTTTTCGAGGGTATTGGCATGCTTGTGGCAAAAGCAACCAAACCAATTAATTAGGCACACGGTGAAGGACGGCATAGGAAAAAACAAAGTATGAAGATCAGTCATTTCCATTCTGAAAATCCTTACTCAAAGCCTCCATATCACAGCAATAAGCCAAGCACGAATGGTAGCAGACTCCTCCCTTGCATGAGGGGTCCAGCAATGCCAGCTGTGAAATGCACACATAGAAAGGCTCTGATATATTCTATATACACCTGTAATCCAGAATAAATAGTACTGTTCCAGCTCATAGGTGTATTTCAGCTTGGTTGTTGTTTGTTACAGCTGGAGATGGCTTGCTTTTCATCCCTTCTGTCCCACCCTTGGACACATCAATGAACAGCAACCTGGGAGTCCGGAGTGTCAGCAGTATCCTTTTGTACTCCTTCCGGAAATTCTGGTTAAGCAGCCCATAGATCACAGCGTTGAGGCAGCTGTTAAAATAGGCCATAAAATAGCTCAGGACAAAAAGCCATTCTGGAATGTGTGGCTGCACTTTTGAAGGATTAATTGAAACAGCAAGGCCAATGAAGTTTAACGGTCCCCAGCACACAGCGAAAAGGACAAAAACCACAAACATAGTCAAGAAATTCCGGATGTCAGCTGCTCTGAGCTTCTGCTTGCAGTCTTGTCTTACCCGGTGTTTGACTTGAATCACCAAAATCCAGATCCGTAGGTAGCAAAACGTCACGATGGACAGTGGGACAATGAAGTGAACCACCACCACTGTGATGGTGTACGACGTACTCACCGTCTGGGCAAAGGTGCAGGAGTAAATCCGGGGGTCGTACTGCAAGGAGCCAACGAAGAAGTTTGGCACAATTGCCACCACTGTGAGTATCCAGGTCAGGCAGAGATAGCAGCAGGTGTTCTTCAGGTTGAAGAGCTTATCATACCGGAGGCTGTGGCAGATGTAGCAGTAGCGGTTGATTGCGATTGCCGTGATGTTGAAAATGGACCCAATGACACTTAAGCCCATCAGGAACCCACTTATCTGGCAGTGAACGTTTCCCATGGTCCATCCATTATGGAAAATGGCACTCAAGATCAGTGGGTATGGATAAACTGCAACTACAAGGTCTGCAACAGACAAACTGACGACAAAGATGTTGCCTACAAAAAAGGAGAAGAGATCATGAGAGGTTAGCATGGGTTCAGGTAGACAGCTTGCAACTCAGAACTCCTCTTAAGGCCTAACTTTTCTCACAGGCTTCACTCTACCCTCCATTTGGAATTTGAAACCCTGGAAAATAAGATTTTGCTCTACTGGTGACAGCAACAGAGAGTAACTAGGCATAACTAAACTGCATATTCCTTCTTAAGAAAATTCTAAACTGGGAAGTGTTACCATTAACTCAGCTATAGCTGTAGGTCAGGTTCCTGTGTTCCTCTAAGTTGTGTAGGACAGAAGGATTTTGCTCTCCTTGTTAATCAGCCAGCACAACTGTAGCCACCAGGCAGCATTCGCCATCCTGCAGAGAATTTCATTCCTTTAAATACTATATAGAACACATTACCATTACTTTCTATAACATCAGACAGTGACACCTTACATAAGGTCTGACCATCATGGGCCAAAGAGCTGGGGCAAGCAGCTAAATTTTTCAGTGGTTTATTCATTGTACTGACAGCAGTTGCATGGGAAAGGTCTTTTTTGGTCTTTTGCAAGTGAACAGGTGTATTTTCACCAGAATTTCTGCAGTGTTCATGCTAAGGAGTGTGTGTTCTTCCAGGAGCTGTGGTGCAGCCAGCCTTACGTGCTTATCTTATTTGGTATGTTTTCCTGTTCCTTTAATATTAAAGTTGTCCAGTGCAATATGGAAGGTCAATCACTCCTACACTGCCTAGGTAGGGAATATGATTAATAAGCTGCTGTCAGCCACCTCTGCAGAGTATATGCTGCAGGTTGTCCATTTAGGCTCTAAAATGAAGAGAGTTGACAAGAGTCTGTGCAAATATGAAATAATATAAGCCGTGTTGGATTGAAAAGGGCATGTTGCGTGGGACAAAACCTGTCAACTCCACTGTGTGGAGCAGCCACCAATGACCCAGGCAACCAGTGACTTCCTAACAGCACTTACTGCTCATTTTTTAGGTAGGCAAACAGCCTTTCTGCTCAGTTTTCCAGCCAGAGTAGAAATGCGCATTAAGAAAGGGACCTTGATGTCTTCTGAGAGTTGATGTAACTACAGGGCCAATGTAGCCATTGCAGTTGCCTCATTGCTGTGTTTGTTGCCAACAAAAACTACCAGGGCAAGTCAACAGTTCATAACAGGCAGCAGAGTCCACTCCACGCTGACTGGAAAACAGTCCAGACTTGAGAACAGCCCAGGGCAGCGTGGAGGAGCTGAGACAGCTGACACAAAGCATCATTTTAAAATAAACATTAGCAGAGGTCATGTGAAGTGCTGAAATCTTTTTAGAGAGACATTTCATGTAGAAAGGTTTACCACAGCACAACTTCTATGGCTGCTGTGCCTCAGTGCTGCTTTTTTTCTGATTAATATCTTACTTAGAGCTTCTTAAAATGCAGTCACTGAACCTGGTCCCCATATAATTAGCTCTATTTATGCCTGCTGCCAAGGGCAGAGCCACCTCTGGTCAGGCTTAGTGCTCACACAGGCACCTTAGAGAGGGAATGCTCTTCTGTAGCAAAACATTTACTCCTTTAATCAAAAATATGCCACCTCAACAAAAAGCAAAATGTGTCCCTAGCACCAGAATTTCCTTTTGGAAAGGTTTCCCAGAACAATTTTCAAGACAGCAAAACAGAAACAGAGAGGTAACAGCAACTTGATGTAGGAGACTTCCAGAGGATGCTGGAGACAGACTCCACTGATGGAACCACAACCCTCCCTCTTCACTGGACCTGTCCCACTTGGATACACATGTATATACACAGACAGTCAGAGAGCAAGCCTCTGCATTAGCTGGGGATGAAAGACAGCCACATTCGACACCCAGTTCTGAATCAGGCAAAGCAGAACAAAGCTGGATATTTCCTACTTAAGACAGCACATCAGTGGATTTAATCCAAAGCTCAGCAAAATCATAGGGGAAATGAATAGCCTGGCATCACTGCCAGCTGCTGGGAGAAATGAACAGTCTCTGTCAGTCTTTCTTCACTAACTTGAATAGTTGCAGGGAAGTAAGAATATATGGGGGAAAAATCTATTAAAATAATATTCACAGGATGGACGTAGTAGCTTGGATTCAATCCAAGTGCTCAATATTATGTGTATTATTTTGATACCACTTCATTGCATGTTGCTCCAGCGGGGAGAAAATGAGATGGTTTTATGAAGACAAGAATTAATAAATCTCCTTTACTTGGAGGGCAAACCTGCCATCTGTACTTTCAACTTACAGCCTTGGCTCTCCTGTCAGCTAGAAGGCCTATCACCCCAGCAGGGTGCTGGGTGCCCTGATCCAAAAGCTTCCCTCAGTACTATTTCACAGAAACAAACCCATCTTCCATATTATTTGGCAATGCAGTCAACTTCATATTTCTCTTGTGGTTAGATGAACATGAAGGTCGGAACCATATAACAGCCACTTGCCAGGCAGTCCTGAAAATCAGGACATTTTTAACAACTGAGTACTGAAAAGAGGGGGCAAATCACATGTTCCCAAGGTAGAACATGCCCTTCAAAGTATGGGAACTGGCTGCTGGCTAATTATTAAAATAAGAGTAACTTGAGTTAAACACTACCCTGTTGAATAATAACAGGCTGGTTTTAAAAGCTGCTTTAGCCTCACAATCCCTGGTTTGCTATGAGACCACCATGCACTGGGCCCTGCAGCCAAAGGCTCATGTCCTTTTCCTCTGCAGGATGAGATAGGACCCACACTCTCAAAAGCATTGCAAAATGGGAAGCCATCTAACGTGTGGCTCTTAGGGAAGGTAAAGAGCAGTCTCCTGCCAATTACTTTCACTGTATTATATATTGTTTAATTTTTACACTATAAAACAAGAGTCCTGCTCATAAATAATACCAGCAGGACTTTATCTCAAATTTAAAATTATCCACTTCTGTGACACTATTTTCAGATGTATCTTTTTCTCTTTGTGGGCATGTGACTGTATTTCCTCATTAGCTTTCCACATTTTCCATCCCGTTTTTAAACTTCTACTTACTAGAAACTGGTTCACATGCCACTGTGCTCTGTCCCCCCATTATGGAGTCATACATGAAGCAGCATGAACTGTGGAGAACTGCAAGTCTGTCACAAGCATACTGGCAATACAGACTTGGCCACCTTTTCAGAGAAACTTTACATTTTTTACTTTACAGAGGTCCAACACAAAGCTATAGATTATAGAGGTGTGATACACTCTTCACAGTGTTATCCATAAATTGTTGGGGGGAAAAAAAAACACCACAAAACAACCTGAAGCCCAGCAGCAAAGCATATTGTAAACATGTGTGAGTAATATAGAAGGCAGTTTACCCCAGAACATCTTCTGCCCTAGTGCTCCCACCTTTGAGCCCCACTCCTCCCTCCCATAGTCCCATAATCCTGTTCCTTCACTCCTACAGCCTGCTTCCAGCAGTTTGCTGGTCCTGCCTCTCATTTTGCCTGAATTATCCAACAACACAGGTTATCTGAGGACTTATTGTCAAGGCCTGGTAGACTAGGAAAGGTGGAAATACCACAATGAGTTCTGCAAATCAATAAACCACATATGTAAAGGTCTTAAATGGCAGGCTGCTCAAGCAGCACATGGCTTTCATACAAAAGGACATAATTGTTCTACAAATTAACTAAGCATTGCTGTACAAATACAAGGGTCATTGGCCCTGCCCGCCTCAAGAGACTGGTGGAAATCCCCCAGTGGACAAGCTCCAGTTGCAGAGATTTAGCCTCTCCCTGCTGTTCCCACACAGCAGTTGTGGGCTGTCCTTTAGGACAGATGGCTGTGGTTTAGGTATCCTGAACCTAGAAGCTGTGTTGAAAAGGGAAAAAAAAAAAAAAGGAGGTAAAATATTTTTCTGAAAATTGGCTATTTTTATAAATCCCAGAGTGCCCAAAGCAAGCAGCTGAAAGCCTTGATCTCTGTTATCCCTATAAAGCTCTCTTACACTCACATTCCTGGCTGAAATATCACAGAACTATGTTTGGTTCAGGTTAACAAGACACAGATGCTCAATGCAGCCTGAAGTTAGTACTGTTATCTACAAACCTAGTGCTGAAACAGAAATGTCCTGAGCATCAGGAGTTGCACCAAAGAGACAGTTTTACAGATCAACTTCTGCACACCTGGCAGAGTCCAGCTCCAACTAAGAAGGAAAGAGGGCTTTGTTGTCCAGGGCTTTGAGCCTTCCTGCCAGGCACCTTGCAGGCATCTGAGTTGCTCCCAAATAGTCAGTGCTCAGCACAGCATTTGGGGACAAACAAAACCACCAACAACAGCCTCAAGCCCAGCAGGTGAGCAGCTGGCCCACGCACATGATGGTCATGAGTGCCATGGGGGCTCACTGCATAACCAATCCCCCCTCTGTCCCCACCTCTTCCAAGCAGTGAGATTATATCCCAGCATCTCTCTGGCTGCAGCCAGAATAACTGACAGCTATAGAACAGCAGGCATAAAAAAAACCAAGTTAACAGAAACTGCTAAGATACACAAAGACACAAAGATAAAGGTTTACCTGGGTGACTGGTATGCATGTGGTGACACCTTACTATTTATGACTTATAATAAAAAGCAACTTAAATTTTATGTTTGTCCTTTCAGGTTTTATGAAAAACTCAACAGACTCATGTCTACAAGAAGATAAACTAGAATTAAGACTCACCTCAGTCTCAGAGAGATATATATACACTAAGGTAAACAATTTAACAGGCCATGACTGTAAAGCAAGCCTCTGATGACCATAACCTAATACTCTCTATTTAACCTTCCAAAGCTTATGCTCACTGCAAAACAGAAACAAAATGTACTGTTTGCTCCAAGCAAAAAGATAAAGTCACAAAAGCTTTATTCAGCATGCAACAAGACTCTTTATTAGCTTTGATAGTCTCCTTTTTAATTTGTTTTTACCTGCCCGTCGCTGTGCATTTGCTTGTGTTGCACTAACCTCCGAGTCTGCAGACGTGAAGTGCACACTTGGTTCTGCAAACTAAGTGGCAGTTCACAGAAAACACTTTCAGATCAATTTTGTTCTTTTTTGTAATATAAAGACACCACTGAGTGTTTGCAATCATATTGATAATTAACCACTGTAATTAGACAGCTAATAATACTGTAGATGTTTGGGGATCCTGATCCTGCAGCCCGCACTCTGATGAGCATTTCTCACATCACCAACTCTAAGGGATCACCCTGGGGAAGACAGTGTTTGACCCATCAAAGAGCACTAAGACCCAACCTTCTATGGGGGAGCATGACCCATGTCACTGCTCACGCTCTTGGCTTCAAGGGCACCATGAACACCAAACATGCAGCAAAAAAAGAGCACATAAGAAAACACAGACTGCTAATTGTTGTTTCTTTTCAGCATTCTGATAAGGACTGATGCATCTGATGTGCCCATACAACACCCCAGCATGTATTTACCCAGTTTGACAACTGAAAATGTTGGGCAGGGGAGCACAAGTAAAAATCAGAGAAAGGCTCCCCGAGATCCAAGCAGCAGGAAAAAAATAAATAAATCTGTTGTTCAATTCATTAATCCACAAATTTTAATTGAGGATTTTATTGGCGTATTTAGGGACTTTGTTCAAAGAGAGGAATAAACAAAAGAAAGGAAAAAGCATTCAATCAATTGCCTATTCTCATTACTTCATCAGGGAGATAAAGGGTGGTTTCCTGCAGTTAAACAGGCAATGCAGTTGGGCTGCCAGTTGGCCTCAAATTCTGACTGTGCTGCATAAAACGATATAGAGGGTAATAGACAGGCCACGAGGTATTGCCAGCCCACAGCATCCTTAGGATGAAAGGTTAAAGAACATGGAAATATCCAATTTAAGGATGTCATGAAGGTCCTAAAAAAAGCATAAAACTCCTGAGAAATTTAACTTTTTCCTGGCAAAAGTCCTTTGAGATCTCTCAGTAGTGAGGCCAGAGAACAGCAGTATGCTCTGGGCTACCAACAATTACCTGGTTTACTGGCATCATTCCCTACAGGAAAACCGTGGGCACTTAGTGCTGCTCCCTGCCTTGTGCCAGCCCTGTGTCCCTGCAGAGTGGGAGGCAGTCTGCAAAGCAAGCTCAGCCTCCTCCAGTGCCCTTTAATGATCAGATGTTTTGGCATCACAATGGCAAGCTTCATTAGCCATCTCATCAGTGTATCATAGAATCATAGATTGGTTTCTGTTGGAAGGGACCTTAAAGATAACCTAGTTCCAGACCCCTTGCCATGAGCAGGGACACCTCCCACTAGACCAGGTTGCCCCAAGCCCCATCCAACCTAGCATTGAACACTTTGCCATGGCTGTGTGAAAGCTACCTTTCTCTCTGGACCTGTGAGAAAGACTTGCTTCCAGGAGGAGGAGAAAAACATCTCAGTATTTACTGAAGTAGGAGGGACCAGCTCCCCAGCACTTGAATTACATTTATTTTGTTACACACCATATATTATTTTGGCTGATGGTTAAAGAAAGGAATTGCTTATTCTACCAGGTGGAGAACTGGATTACTGGATATTTAGACTTACTTTTAGGTCATGACCTTTTAATTGCATTGCTGTCAAAAATATATTTGAGCCATGCCTTCAGCTGCTCTAATTGAACGCAGCCAAGGACAATCATTTGCAGTGTTTACATCCCAGAGATTCATAACTTTCATTTGCCAGCCAGATTCAAAGTCATATCTGAGCTCAGAAGTCGGTGGAAATGGGCTGGAAATTAGAGACCAGCCCTGCTCACATGATTCCATATCTTTCCTTGTATCACTTACCATTACATTGAAAACAATGTCAAGGAGGTGATTTTTCCCTTGGTGTGACGCAGATAGTAACTGGACATTAGTTTTAATTAAATCTTGTTCTGGACCTTCAAAAAGAGGTTGGCCCTCTTTTGGGACCAGTGCAGAGCAACTTCCCCATATTCAGAGTTTCAGGTATTTTAAAAACAAAAAGCAGTTTTTAGACCATCCCAGAGAAACACTGTTTGGAAAGCTTCCCCCTGTTCCTCCACATTAATCCTAACGTGTCCTGCTCAGCTGGGGCACACCTTCCCAAAAAGATTATCTGAAGATATTATAAAGAAAGGGAAAATTATATAAAGTTGACATTTTACCTACCTCCAACAATTTTCAACTTTTAAAACATACGATTTTCTGTTAATTCCAGTGCCTTTTTATAACTTCTTCCTGTGTTTTCCTGGAAGTTCTGACCCTTCACACAAGGGAAAAATGACAATGCTGCAATTACTCTGGATTTCTAAACTTAGGTTTTGTTAGTATGATGTTTTTCCTGGATGCCATTATGGCAAATGGATCTGCTAGTAATGGAGGAAGAATAAGAGGTGGTCTTGATCTGGATCTAAGTGCTAAGAAGTACCCTTTCTGGTTATGTGCCCCAAACTCCTGTCATTTAACATACATCAAACTGAGAGCCTGCAGTAAGGCTGTGAGATGGCAAGACAAGCAGCTTAAAAACTCGGTTGCTCCCTGTATCATTTTCAGGGTAAAGATGAGCTCGGAAACACCACTTGTCTTCAGAGCTCATCCCAGCAAGGCTGATGGAGAGGAAGTGTCAGAGGTGGGAGGCCCTTGAGGCCATGCTCCATTCTGCAGCAAGCAAGAGGGAGCCTCAGCAGCTCCATCAGGGCAACTGAGGCCATGGCACTGGCTGCAGTATCTGACTCTGACTCTGCAAAATTCCTGCTGAGTGGTACTAGGTGATGTTAAGCAGCTGCCTAATTCCCATCCAGGCTGTGTAGGAAGTGCAGACTGATGCCCTTGTGTTTATCCTCACACACCAGCCACATGAGCACAGAGATGAGCTCTACCAGCCCACGTTAACTCCAAGCCCATTATCTATCAACTGGTTTGTAAAGTGCTCTGAAACAGGAAAGGCCCTGTATAAACATAAATGGGAATTACTGCCAGCATTCACTGAAATGACAAACCAGCATCCATCCCCTCCTAGGCCCAGCAGCTGTACCACCACCATTTGCCATCTGTTACTACTCTGAAATAAAATCTGTGAACTCAGGCTTAGTAGACTTAATAATGCTCCTTTGCTGTTGGTGCTGGTCAAAATGTGTTTCTGGCCAGGGAAGAAGCTATGTGCAAGAAACCAATTCCTAGGCAGCCAACAGGCAGAGGGTACAGACAGATTTGAAAACACAGCTGATTTTAGTGATAAAAATAACATCTGACTGCCCTGGTGAGCCCTGTTGAACCAGCACAGCTGAGCCCAGGAGCTGGCCCCTGCTCCTCCTGGTGCTTCACCAGCATGGTTTGTCGACTAAACCTTAGTGACAGCACCAGTCACTACACCCAGGGACCTCTGCTGCGAGGAGCAGATGTTACCCTGCCACAACTAACAGCTTTTTTTGGCCTCCCAGCCCTACAATCCCAGGGATAAGACTCTCTCCAGTCCCAGCTCTTCCTGGTTAGTTGGTAGGGAAGCTCAGTCTGGTTGTGTTAGTTGGTGAAGCAGCTCAGTCTGGACACAGAGCAGGACAACACAACAGGACAACACAACATGTTGCCCCTAATCCAGCCTCACTTTCTAATGGAGGCCCAGGACAGACCTCCCACACATACTGATCCTGGTATCAGTATCACCTCTAGCACTCTGTCCAACAAGAACAAGAGACTAACATAAAAGTAAGTCAGTTGCTCTATAAAGATAGAGGTCAGACAAAAAAACGTAGAGGTTAGATTAAAAAGTAATCAACATGTGAAATAACTAAGCCTAAATCAATAATTAAAGGAGTAACAATAGAAGAGCTTGAGTTAACAGGAAAGAGTTACGCTGGGCAGCTGTGCTTTGAGCATCCTGAGCTCGGGGATGCTGAGATGGGCTTGTGTGCCCAGAGGAAGCTGATCTGCTTTTCCCACTCTGGGTTGCTCTAACGAAAGCTGTTTTCCATCCCCAGCAAATCTTGCCTACTCTGGAATCACAGCTGAAATTCCTCTCTCATCTGTTTTGGAGAGGGTGAACAAATGCCATTCCTTGAACCAGAATCTGATCTCACGTAGGTAGGGCAAGTCTGAACCCAACTCAGTGCAGCTTGTCGATCTGCTATCTATGCAAGCTGTCTTGAAAAGCACTACATTGAAGTTGTACCAGCCTGTACTTTTCTTACAGTATTACAGGGCAAATCTCAGGTTTAATAATTAGAAAAGCCTGTCCTGCAAGCAGGTGTCAAAGCCCAAAGAAAGGGAACGCAGGAAAGAGAGCCCTCATGCAGAGGGCTGCAGGATGCAGAACTCGCAGGGGGAAAGCAGACCTGCTCCCAGGCAAACGGACCTGCAGTCTGCTATAACAGAGCTGCATTTAATGTGCCTGTGCTAATCCGTGGCTGGCAGGAGGTGGAGGGAAAGCAGGCCTGTTTGTGTCCATCTTCACTCTCCCCTTGGCGCTCTTCGATATTCTCTGGACTTAACATGCAGGAGGCATTTTGTCTTACTCACTGAGTCTGCACCCTGACAGCCCAGGATCTGATCAGTCAAAGCTGGATGCCTTCCTAACAACCAAAGCTGGCTTTCTGAAGTCTCTCCTCAGTTTGGGCCTGGGGTGAGGAATTCATTGGCCAAGCAAAGACCTCACTGACTGCAACTCGTGGGCAGGGGCCAGCACTCCTTGGTGTTGATGGAGATGTGCTGAGCACGTACCAAATTTCTCATAAATGGCCTTTTCGCCAATCACTTTAACAACCCAGCTCCTTTCTGCTCATCTCTTCAGTACTGAAAACAGAGAGCCTGCTAGGCAAGTACCAAACTGAATGGAGGGTACCTAAATGAAGGCTCAGGTGTTAGTGTAGTAGCGGGGTGAAAATCAGGGTACGATATTTATTCTGCTTCTGCACAGCAGAGTTAGGAAAAATAAATGTAATTAGGAGCCCATTTATCTCCAAGGTGATAGCCTCGTTGTAGGCTACAGCATGGTCCTGGTATGCCTTACAGTGCTGCACTGCCATTCATTGGCTTTTCTTCTGCTGACCTTAATATATTTATACAAACATTTGGTGACCAATGTTAAAAAAGCAGGTTATACAAAAACACCATGGGGTAGATTTAGCTCTATGAATTCCTTCCAGCCCACATTCTTTTCCTCCTGTGGCCTCACACTGGACCTGGCAATGAAGCAGGTACTGCTACAGTATGCACATGCAGTGAGGATGAGACTGGAAGAGAAAAGACATCTAGAAAAGCAGCATATCTGAGGGAGCTATTTACATTCCTGTGCAACATCAGTCAGAACAAATGGTTCAAATGGGTGTGCTCTAACTGATCTCAATAGGGAGCCTAATGGTGGCTAATATCCAACTGGCTTGAAGGAGAGTAAGACTTCATGGGACTGTGACACTTGAATTACTGGAGGAACCCTTTTGAAGTAAGTAGCCATACTTGTAGGCAGCAATACAAACATTAAAAGGGAGATCTTGGCACTTGGGATCATAGATGATGAGGCTGGCAGACACCTCTGCCATTGACAGCTTCCAGTACCAGAGCATCACTGGATTCTGCTCTTATACAACCAACATTTTGCCCTCAACAAAAAGCACCAGAAAGAGCAAAAGATGCTGAAAAAAAAAAGGTCATCCATGTAAGCCAAAGAAACTCGGAGGTACTTAGCTCAATTGCCTAATCCTGAAATACCTCCCAGTCCTACTTTATCATCTGTAGTGACAAGGGCAGACCTACTTTTAGGGTTGTATAATCACCATCAAGCGATGGTGGTTTTAGTGTTCCCTTAAACTTCCCCCCCATCTCTTTTTATCTCTATTGAACTTTTCTCAGCAAGAAATAAATCACAGAGATTTCTCCTCTCTGAAACTACTTAACATCCATATCAGGATACTTCAAAGCTGTGACACGTAACTTGAGCCCTGTGACTCCCATTAGAGCCAGGGAGGCTTAGAGAGGGCTGCCTGCAACCCTTTCAGTGCTAACCCCAGTGGACCTTTTAAGCCAGACAGTGGTTAGTTCAGCGTTTGTATGATTGAGTGTATGACTAAGAAACCCACCAGGGATAACAGAGCTGGAATGGACCCTGGAGGTTGGTTGACCATCCCCCTCAGACTCAGCATCTCCTCCTAAAAATTACTGACAAGAGGGAGCATTTCTAGATCAAGGACATTGCTCTTACTCAAAATCAAGCTGTCTTCCACCCCACTTGCTTCAAGAGGTTTTAATCCTGTGCTGGTTGAGCAAATGCAGAAACCATGGAATAACTCAACAGCACCTTAAGTCAGTATGAGACCTCCTCCTGGGCAGGGCAAAACAGAGGAAGAGAGACTGCTTTTTTACACTGCCTGTTGCTCCTGAAGTGTTGAAATATCAGTTTTAGAGGATGCACTTTCATTTGCCATTTATCTGTCCCCAGTGAAGTATTCTTATCGACAAACTCCAAAGTAACAAAAGATTTAAGGGTGAAATGAAACTTGGGCTTAATACTGAGTCTTCTAGTGAGAAAGTCCTTGTGTCCAAAAGCAAACACCAATGTCACACATTCATTGTGAAATCTTAAGGGTATCTGCAATATCACATATCATTAAAAATATCTTCCTGAGAGGGTGTTGATTTGATAGGGTTAGAAAATACAAGAATTTTGAGTCCTCAGCAGGAGTATAACACAGGTATGTCAAGGTAGGCAACAAACATGGAGGATTTGCAGCTTCAGTAACAGATTTACACAAAATAAGAGAGACCAATTCTTGCAGCAAACTCTCTAGTCTCAACCACTCAGGAACCTCCCTAGAGACACACTGTGCCCAGCTCTGGCTGCCACATCTTCCTGGCTCCAGGGTGAGGAAGACACACCCCAAGGAGCATGGGCCCATGCCTGGTAACTCAGCAGATGTAAGAGCCTTCATTTGGAAGCCCAGTGAAGAAAGACCCAGCGTTGACTACACCACAATGGAAAACAAACAGCGAGCAACTGCCAGAAGCCAGTGTCTCAGCACCAAGAGTGCAGGGTGAGGAGTCCAACTGCTAATTAGGACAAGGCAGAAGCAAAGGGCAGAAGAGGCAAAGAGGCTGGCTTTGGTTCCCTCAGGAGTTCAAAGTCTTTCCCAAATTCAGCCACATAACACATCCTTTAGAAGGAGAGTGACGACTTCTTCTACGCTAGGAACAAAGCAGAAGCCAGCACTGCCTTCTGATACTAACTGTACTTTTATCATTTATTCCAGAATAAAACTCTAACAAGGCAGATTTATATCAAATGGCAAATAACAGCTGTGAGGAAAAGAAATAAAGTGTCGCACTTCATTAGAACTCTGTAAGACTCTGACAGCCAGAAACACTCCCAAAGTGGCAAAAACAGCCTAAAAGACAAGACAGAACTCACAGCAGCTGTTAAACCAAATGGGAACTTGTTAAAATTAACGGCCATTTTCCCTCTCTCATATTTAGTCTCAAAACACCATGTAAAGAAATTCAACATCATATAAAGACAGGCTGAGCCATTAGTGCAGAAGTGACACGAGACCCTTGCAAAGATTTCAGATTAAAAGGTAACTGTTAATGCCCAAGTGGTTCCCAATACCCTATGAATATGTTAATTTGGTATCAGCTGGAACCCTCCGATATTAAAGTAATAAATCTTACCAGACTGAATTTTACTGTTATTCATTTGGTGTTACAATATTCCTTAAAAACATGCAAGCATTCAACATGGAGGATGCTGACGGGTCTGTAGCATCAATACCAACACTGTCCTGGACCAGACTACATGGTTCCTTCTTCTCAGATAGGTCGAGGCCATACCTGTCCCCAAGAATCAGCACTCCCAAATTCTCTACACCACCAGGCACTGGTTTCACTCATGAAGGCTGCTGGAGTTGTCAGAAGGAAACAGGAGTGTACAAGGCTTACACAGCTCACCCCTGAAGTTGATTTGGTAGAGATACCACAGCAGCCACCAAGAAATCGTCAGGACTGAAAAGTATCCTGCAAGTCAAGCTACACATTTTGCCTGAAGGAAACTGATTTCCAGAGGGGATGGGATGATTCTGCTTCAATCACGCCCAAAATAAACATGGAGAAAACAAACAAGTTAAGTATATAACCAACCAGCCAGCCCTGGATTATCCCACAGCATGAGGGTACAGTGCTGACAGGTTTTGCTCTGTATTTCCTTAGAGGGATGAAGGTGATCACAGTGTGTAATTCTGCATTTAATTACTCAGAGCTAGTCTCACACTGCAGCATTGACCTGTAAGGACAAACAAGAGACCCATTCTTGTTTCAAGCAAGGACTTCCCCAGTTAATTGCCACGTAGCCTTGAGCAAACCTCTGCCTCTGCATGTTTCAGCTTCCTGCTCTGCTAATAGAAGATCTGCCTTGTTTGTATTCACTGATGTTCAAAAGTACAAGGATGTCATTTGGTGGAAGGCAGAATAGAAACAGAAATTAAAATACTTCTGTGGTGCTCACCTTTTGGGTCTCAGGCAGTTCTCCCAAACTGAATGCTTACTTTGGACCAGCCCTGTGCAGAGCAGTCTCAGGAGCCTGTGATACACAAGAACAACTGCAAGAAGCAGGATGAAACCGGCAGAGGCCCGGCCCTGTTCACCTGTTCCCCTCAGTCCCCCAGACCGGGGGTGTTAGATGAGAAACACTGACCTGTAGCAGACACAAATGTAACTTCAGTCAGCAACACTCTTACCACACAAGTAGATGGAGATGACACCCTGCCATGGTACCAGAAGCACTTCTTGCTGCTAAAGGGGCTGTGACTGCAGCTGCTGGCCCTGGGAAAGGACAGCTCAGAGCTGGCTGGGTTAACAAACACCACTGAGGTTTCATAACAATAATGGTCTGCATCAGAAGAGCCCTTGACTAACTCCTAACTTGGACTGCTGCATCCACCAGTTATCCTGCACCTTCCACTTGCCTTGGAAATCTTTCATGCTCTAAGCTGGATGCAATTGAATACGGTCACGGTCCATTCCTGGACTGTCAACACTTCCATGCCTGCAGTCTGTGTCACTCCACAAAGCGCCTGAAGATCTCCTCCAGAGAAACCTCACCAACGGATTTCCAGAGGATAATTGGAAAGGTCCAGTAAAACACACTGCATGAGAACAAACACACTGCTGTCTTTCTGGCACAGGGTAGAAGCTGCCCATGGCCTCAGAGGTCAACATCTGAGAACGCAGTGATGCAGCTCATGGGTAAACTATGAGTTTTGCTTGTTTATTTTATGCCTGTTTTGGAACAGAGGTGGTTACACACAGCCTGCAGACAATTCTCTCTCTGTAACTGGAGCCCAAAGCTAATTTCTTGTTCTCAAAGACCATGGCCTCAGGAGCTGAGGTCCAGCCTTGGTTTCCCCTTCAGGCTCCTGCTGCTTGCATATCTCCCAGTGGGTCTCACCTAAGAAAAAAGCTCACACACACCTCTTGGCTTCCCAAAACTGAACACTTGCTCATGTCCCAGGAAAAAGAGCTTTGTAACCTGGCCATAACAACATCACGATATAATAGCCAATACGACTGAAGCAGCTAAAACTTCCAGCAACTGTACAATACATTGCTATATAACTGCAGCATCTAGTCAGGAAGGGAATATGTGAAGGACATAGAAGTATTAAGACCAAAAGCGATGACATTTTCATCAAAAGAACAAAATGCTCCCTATGCCTCCTGATATATATGCTCAGCACTGCAGGGCTCTGTTTCCCCAGGCCCAGCACGGAACCATCTAAGGATGTATGGCAGAGATTCAAAAGTGATGTGGCCCCATGGAAGTGATCCCTGCTGAAGTCTCTGTGAAGAAGCCTTTGCACCAGGAGCAGCTACAGCTGCACTGTGGACCTTGGCATGTTCTTTGACGTAAACACAACTGTTCTCTTTACTCCGCTTTATTATTTGGGTTTTTTTATCAGCACTTTCTGCACAATCCTCAAGTGGTCTGGTAATTATGAAAGACAGGGCACTGCAAATCATTGTTATAGTAAATGCTACAGGTCTCTCAGACTGACTGAAAGCCAGGCATGGGCTGAAGAACATGCAGAGGCTGCTTTGGGATAATGGCAGCATTTACAACAATGTCAGCTTCCAGCAAGTCAATTCCAGTAATCACAGAATCACATAAAACAGACCTGTTGCCTTCCTCCTTGGGAGTCAGGGAAACATCAAGAACAAAGACACATGGCTTCAAGACTCCAGGCACCAACAAGCTGTTCTCACAAGTTCAAGGACAGAAACCATCCTGAATCTCCACACAACCACCCTACTGCCCCCCCAAAAGGGCCGGTGTTGAGGTAGACATGAAGTTGCTGCTACACCTTTACTATATACATGAGATGACTTTCACAGTAAAAGGACCTACCAGCAACAGTTGGACATGAACACATTCTTCCCTCGTAGGTATAAACCTCTGAATATTAGTGCTGCTGATCTCCATTTTTCACATTGGTTCCCTGGAGAAATTATGTCTGATCACACTGCCTGTCTGCCTTGCCCCAGGAATATTTGTTCCTGAAGGCCAGCTTCATTCAGATTTTACAGAAGATTGGATAACTCATTTGAAAAACAAGTTTCTACAGAATGGAAACTGGTCCCCAGCAGAGCAGAGGTATTGTGAGTGATCACACTCATTAAAAAAACATAGGGTGACCTCCTCAAGTTTTCCAGGAAACCGGGCCATTCAGTTGTTACCAAACCACAGACTGGGATAAGTTTCAGTCAAGTTCATGTTCACATAATGCAGGAGCAGCCTATGGGAAAACTGGCCTCACTTGGATGCTCAACATTTAGCTCATCTTCTGTAAGAATTATGCTAAAGACCAAGAAAATCAGAGGTACCATCACAATACTGTTGAGAGGTTGCTGCTGGCTTCAAGTCAAACTAACTCATCTTCCATGTCTCAGCCTAGAAGAGGAAAACTGAGTATGTCATTGTGGACAAGAAGTTGTCAGCAGAAGTCTCCTCTAAACCAAGACTTTTCCCTGAAGTCCAGATTGCTTCAGCAAGACTAACAAAGGCAGGAATAATAGTCAGCACTTACATTTCTTGGTAGCACTTGCAAAATCCCAAACCAGGAAATTAGCAAAGAACCCACAAAAGACAGACATGTTATGTTCAGTTTTGTTCCCCACTCTACAAAAAGAATGAGGACAGCCTGGAGAAGGTCCAGAGAAGGGCCACAAGGATCATCAGGGGACTGGAGAACCTACCATATGAGGAGAGGCTGAGAAAACTGGGTTTGTTCAGCCTTGAGAAGAGAAGGCTTTGGAGAGACCCTATTACAATGTTCCATACTTAAAGGGTGGCTACCAAGAAGATGGAGACTCCCTGCCTACAAGGAGTCACATGGAAAAGACAAGGGGTAATGGGCACATGTTGCTCCTGGCGAGATTCCAATTGGACACGAGGTAAATTTTTCACCATGAGGACAATCAAACATTGGAATAGTCTCCCAAGGTAAGTGGTAGATTCCCCCACATTGGACAGTTTTAAGTCTCAGCTTGACAGAGTGCTGAGCCATCTCATATAAACTATAGTAGTACCTAAAAAGGTTGGACCAGATGACCCTCCAATCCTCCTATCAGTAGGAAACTAAAATAAGGAAAACAAAGACTGGTGAGACAACTACAAGCAGGCCCACCATGGAAAGCAGGAACAGGTCTCCTAAAGGGAAGCTCAAAGCTAACACAGAATAATAATGGCATATACATGTGCAATTAATAGAGCAGGCACGTTCTGCAGGAGCTTACAACAATTAGGATTGCATATTCACAGAAATAAAGTCCCATGAGTTCACAAAGAAATTGTGCATTTGCACAAGAATGCCATGAAAAAAACCCCTAAGGTAAATCTGCTCTAAAAAAAAAAAAATTAAGAGTTTTAAGCAAAGCAACCACCATGTATTGCTGCAGTACAGCAGCAAGAATGTAGGTTACCTAAATTGCCACCCAAGAAAATTTTTTTAAAAAGCAAGACAAAGAGGGTGAAATGGTGTTGGCCAACATAGATAAATCAGTTTACTAATGGATTTGATGCTAACTTAATCTTCTTACTTGGCAGCACCCCGAAAAGTCTGCTCTTTTTGCCTTCCCTTACCTAAATGGAATTAAGCTATTCCAGAAAATTAAGAACAATTTATCAGGCCACTGAAGGCAGACTGCTTGTTGGATCTGGATCTGTGTTATTCCATCCAAGAAACAAGAGAAACTTCATAATTTAAAAAACCTGAAAACAGGAGGACTAGCAAAGCGTCACCTCTGGAGTCTTGCTGCTCTTTTCTCACAGCTTTCTAGCTGTGGGGCACACTCCAGTGCACAGGTTGTACAAAAAAACTTCTGTTTCAAACAAGAGCATTTGGCTCCTGCTACAACACAATTTGTTCTTGTAACTTCCAGTGCATCAACCAAGGAAAATTCCTGTATGAAAAAAGCGGGAACAGAATATTTTACAGTGATTTCAAGCTTTTACTTTCTTGATAAAACCGAAGTGGGATTTTTTTCCAAGAAAGTTTAACATGGAAACCTTCTTTTCTGAAGATGTCAAAAACACTGTTTTATTCTTCCACATAACACAAAGGAATTGTTTTTTGCAAAACTAACCTAGGAAATGGATTACTTCACTTCTCACCAACAAGGGTTTCTACTGTAAAGAGCAAGAAATGCAGTACGTATTTTCTTCCAGTACTAACTGTTCATGTTCTGAAATGAAGGTTGGGAAAGAAGAAATGCATCAAATTGCAAAAATTGGCTAAAGAATTGGCTGGAACCAGAATGCTCCATCAAGAAGGAAGCCCTCTCAGGCAGAACTGTAGTTTGGCGCATCTGCCCTCTCAACCTTTGAGCTCTGCCTGCAGGAAACAGTAAAAATATACAGTAGTCTATAAAACTCTTAATGTTGATTCTTAACTTCATTCTTGGGAGATGAAGTAGGGCAGGAGGAAACATGTTCAAGAATAACAGGAAGACATAATGGTTTTAAGCGAGAAAAATCCTGAGGAATACACTCTTGCTGCGATACACTACACACCTGCAGCAAGACAACTGTCTGTGTGGAGCCCCTGCTCCCTTGTGGTACCCACAGATGTGACTCCAAAGGCTGGCACCACAGATGAAAGCAGTGGGAGCTGATGAATAAAGTGTCCCCTCCTACCACACTGCCTTCCTGCTGCAGAGCCAGCGTGATGATTCCTGCTCTGACATGAGGGACGCACGCTTAGATGTGCTGGATGATGCTTAAAAGTGCTGCTAGCTCACTTTAAATTCAGAAGCCACCCTCAAATTCACTCTGTGATGGACATGACAGCAGGACCACAGTGCTCCCACCCTCCTGGGATGGCTCCAGCCTGCACAGCTGCAAGAAGGAAAATGATACCCTCTCCCATTTCTCTCCCTGCTGTTTGCACATAGAATTGGGCTGAAGAAAGCAAAACTAGGAGACAGGTTGAGAGTGAGGAAGGGAACAAAGCTGAAGGGAATACCAGGGAGGCTGGGGGGGCAGAGCACCACACATTCCCTCTAGGGATGCAAAAAGTATCTTCAAGGAACAACACAAGACCCACGTCAGAAGCAACAGAATGCTCAGCCCTGCCCTTGTGGACATCAGGACAAGGCAGAATGACACATCTGCATTTCACATTATCCATTTTTTTCCCCTCAGATTACCATGTCATAGGAGTCCAAAGCCAGTTCTCACTGAACCAGAGTGACCTCTGCAAGGAGAAGCAGCAGGTCTTAAAACATATGCTACTTCATTTCCCATAGGCAAAGCTGGAAATTAAAACCCTCTGTTCACAACACGCAGCCCAGCTCCAGGGCAGCTGGAGACTGTGTGGGAGCAAGCACTCTGAAAACAACCCCAAGTTTTCTGCTTCTTGGAAGTGTCAGGCCTGGTGCCTCTGGGCACACAATGAGAAGGATGTTTTGTGCCTTGGCTCATCACGGTGCAACCTACGACACATTTGTGGGTGATGTGTCCATATCACACACCCACTACCTTGAGGCTCTGACAGTTCCCCTTTCTTCTCTCAACATTTACCCTCCCTCACTTTTACATTGTCCTGTGATGTGCAAATTGGTTAAAATTATTATATTGGGATTTTGTGGGATTATTCTATATGTATGGAGTTTTGCTGTAAAGGAGCTTTTGGCTGTTCTCACGGTTCTGCTGATGCTATTTAAAGTCCAGGGAAGGAAAGCCCTACTTCAGTGTGCATCAAAGTCTTCTGATCATTTACAGATTTCTTTCCATGGATGTGGTCTCGTGTTTACATCTATATTTGCAGCTGCTGCCACAGTCACACAACCATTGAGAGGACACAAAGTCAAAAACTCAAAAAATGACATGCCTATAATTATGAATAATGTTCATTACAATAGCATCCAGGAACTCTTCCAATCCCTAATACAGGGCAAAATAGAATTCAGAATTTACTCTGGAGATGCATTTTGGAAAGTTGAATGACATAACATGAAATAGATTTCATTACCCACATAATATCTAGGATAAAACTAAATATTAGATAAAGCCCAGGTTAGAAGCCACAAATTTCTTCAACTCTGTAGCTCACAGGGTATGCAGTCTTTTAAGTAATGACACAGGTTTCAACTCTGGCACATAATATAATATGAATTATTACCTATCTACACTAATTTCCCAGAGATACACAGTCACAGAGACCTTAATGGAGGACACCACACAACCTCATCTGGGAAAAATAAAATAAACAGACTTTATCTTCGCAAGAGACTGTTGAGGCACTGAAAGGATGAGGAAAACTGGAAAAAGCATCCATGTAAAGAGCATAACTGATCTTTCTCATTAAGAGGGTAGAATTGGATTACTGCTTTTCACTGAGAAAAGCAAGAAATCATTTGCAAACATGAGTCCTGTAGATATATGAGACCCATATATCCACACCCCACAGCCTAAAGAATCCTTCATGCCCTTACCATTCCTCTCTCCTCCTTTCTGTCCCGCTCCCTTGGTGCTGTCATCTATTTTTCAGCAATTTCAGCATTGCTGTAATCAAACCCACCCACCTGGTACTTCCCTTCTCAGTACTGACAAGTCTCACGGGTAAATCCTCCAGGTCAGCCCTTCTGACATTCCCAACGGGGCTGATCCCAGGGCACTGCAGTGAACATCAATGCTCTTCCTGCTTCTGCTGCAACTTCATCCAGAGCATCCCTTTAGAAATCAGTTTTGAAGCATGTACTTAACAGGGGTTTGTAGGCAACACTACATGTTAAGAACTTGTTCCTTGTGCTTTTGCTTTCTAATTCCATATGATCTCATCCCAACGTGTGAACTGTCCTGTTTGCAAGTTTTAAGAGGATAAGGGAGCATCAAGCACCATACAAAATAAAACCTGCAGAAAGTACTTGTTCATAAAGTAACCCTAAATTCTCCCTCTTCATTGGGAACATACATCTACAATGGGTGAATTAAAATAGTTATTTCCAATACAACAAATAACAAGCTTCCCCAGAAATGACATAGAGCGCTAAGGCAAAGGGTCACAATAGATGGAGTCCTGGACAAGCTGTAGAAAGCTGAAATTTTGATTGTTTTTCTTTTGCTTCAGTTCCCTGTTTTCAGGTCTCTATATAAATAATATCTTGGACTGAGTGCCACTAGAAACAAGAAGCGTTCAGAAAGCCAGGTAAATAAAATAAATATTTACCCCATTGAATTTCTGTTAGTAATGTTTTCCCATACCTCATAGAGACCAGAGGGCTGATGAATGCTCTCAGCATGAGAACAGCCACATCAAAGGTGACCTGAGGGTCAGCTGGTCCCGTGCCCCATTGCCAACAGCTGCCAGAGGGATCTGCCTCTAGAAAAAGCTCAAAGACACACATATTGGGCAACAGGGCCCTAATATGCCTTAAGGGAGCTCTCCTCCCTGACATACAGCCAAGCACACCACAGTCATATGTAATGTTAATGAAACGTAGTAGTTTTTCTAATGAGAGAGGTCACTTTTAAATACTATTGCAGTGAATATGTAAGAAAATCTTACAAGACAGTTGACGCACAAAACTTTCACTTAACAAGTGACATGAACTTAACTGAAGAAGAAAATATGCCAGAGGGCAGTGGCTGAGGCCTGGCAGGGAGGGGAGATGCTGTGCTTGGCACCAGATGATGCTCTAGGAGCCCTGGCTTGAACGGTGGCCAGAAAAGATTTTGGATGTATTAACAGAAAATGCATGCTCGCAAATCTGACAGATCTTTGCAAGTCTCCTCCAAGATAAGCCTGCATCATTTAAGGCTAACTCCCCAGTTATCTCCGTGACCTCTAAGGAAGCCATAACCATGCTGTCTGGGTGAGAGCTGCACTGGGCATGAAGCTCCTGTTGGTGACCAACAGCAGAACTGGTAGAAGAAGCCACCCATAATTGAAGACGACTTGGTTACCCAGATGAGATGCATTTCTTGTCTAAAGCAAAGCCTTCACAATTTATAGAATGATCCAAGTCTTATTCATTGTAGAAGACATTCTAGAAGAAAAGATGTGTTTCCTGCCACATCCCAGCGGGCTGATTCTCCCACAGACAAGCTTTGCATCCTCAAGGAATGGCTGCTTGCCGGTTGAAGGAGCTGCAATGCCATGGCAGAGCTGGGGGCTGCTGACCCAGAGGCCCAGGTCCTCTTCCCAGCCATGCAGAGCTGTTTCCACGTGTTTTTAAAGGCAGTGCTCTCTATCAAGAAAACAAAACCTTGCTGCAGTGAAGTCCTCATGGGAAACACGCTAATATTTGGACAGTTTTCAGTAGCCAATGACCAAATTAATTAGCTTGATAGGCAAACGTGCTCCAGTTTACTTAATCTCTACTTATCTATATGTATATATTCACTTTTACCTTATATGCACATTTACATATTTTCACATTTCAGCAGTAATGGAGTTTAGATAAACTGGAATGAACCTTCCTCAGTCTGCAGGGAATTTTGACTTTTTGTTGCAATTCCAAACACCAAAAGCCAAATCTGGACAAGCAATTCCCCATAGAACATAAATTAATAGTCAAAACCTTTCTCTTACCAAAACAATACACAAGGCCAAACTTGTAATCTTTCTCTGACTTTCCTCACTCAGCAGAGGGGAATAGTTCTGTACAATAGCATGTGTCTGAGATGATTGCTATGGAGAAATTAGAGGCTTACATCTAGAGAAGTATAAATCCTGCATTACTAAGGCTTCCTCAGCTGCAAGGGAAAGAAACATTGCCTCCTGGTGATTAAGAATGTAATTATTATTATTAATTCTGAAACACTTTGAATTACATGGTACATTTTCTTTAAATGGGCACTATCGTTAGTGGAGGGTGATTTGAACCAATGATTTATTCATGGCTTAATAACCCTGCTTGTTTCATATGCTCAGCATATTTTGCTCAGCATATTGTATTACTGGCTGGTTGCTATAAACAGCCCATTTAAATTTAGACAGAAGCTTTTGGAAAAGTTCTATTTAGAACAGATATGTGAATTAAAACACTAACTACACTGATCAATAACCACTGGTTTCTTCTAAACTCTTAGCATTTATGTATGGGCATTAGGATCTCATGAAAGTTCACAGTTAATCACCAGCTGAAGTTCATATTCAAACAAAGCTTTCTACTTGGACTGATCTTAATATCCAGCCATTTCAAAATCAAGAGGAAGCCAGATAGCACTGCCAAATTGTGGAATTTCTGGGGATAAATCAGAATCAGGCTTCCCTCATGGTGGTGCTAATAAAATGCCTCCAGCCCTGTCAACTAATCTGCAGTACCCTCCTCCACTTTCCAAACAAAGACTGGCTTTACAGGCTCTGTTGCAAAGCAGGTCTTAAACAAAACTAGCCATGGCAAAAGAGGAAAAAAAAAAAGCCTTTACAATTTGGCCACATTTCTAATGAGACATGATAAATTTTTAACCACTGTTTAATTACAATGTACTTTTCTTACTGAAACTCTCCCAAAGTTTTGGCTTGAAGGTGCTGGATGCTGAGCAAAACCAGACCACATCACCAATGATGTACACAGATGTACAACCAGCTCCTCTTGGGTTACTTCATATGTGAATTTTTAAAGATATCCCCAGGAACCAAGTCCAGTTGTTTTGTTCTCCACAGTTGCTACACCCCTTTATAAGGGGCACATTCCCTCTCCTAATATTTCCATGATGCACTTTCTTAATCAATCATCCTTTTCAGGATGACAGTTCTTATTTGGCTCTTTGGAAAAGGAAACATTCCAAAAAGGAACATCATAGCCAAGTATCTGCAAAGTTGGCATGAGTAATACCTGCTCCCTATTATACTCCTTTTATCTACTCAGAGCAGGAGATGAAGCCACATGTAAGTTATGAGGCATTATACAACCTGCTCTAAACAACCCTGCAAGACACTGGGTTGCATCTATGAGTTTATACAAACTGCTACCCCCTCATTATCTTGCTTCGTTTATTAGATGAGGAATAAGATTGCAGATGACTGGGCCACTAGAGTCAGTAAGTGCTCAGCTTTCCATTGTTCTTTCCTGTTCCTTCTTCAGGGAAGTTTTCTGAATGATATGAAAGGTTAGAATCTGAATCAAAAGTTGAATTGGATAAAACCATGAGCTAAGATTATGTATTGGTATCTTATGGATGCAATCTTCCTTTTTTTTTCTTCCTTTAACCAATACATTTCAAGAAAACACCTGGATATCAGTTATGCAAAAAGCCCAAACATCCTGGTTGGCTGTGTCTGGCAGCACAAGCAGCTTTGAAGGCCCATCTCCACTCTCACATCAATGGTGTAAAACACACATCCCTGTTGGGTCCCTCTGGCCTTTAAGGAAGTTGTTCAGGAAAATCCCTGGGCTGCCGGCGTCCCTGATAAAACAATTGACTTTTTTTTTAATACAACTTGCAACTTTTGGTAAGAT
The DNA here is from genome assembly GCA_020745705.1 of Hemiprocne comata. Classification (NCBI taxonomy): domain Eukaryota; kingdom Metazoa; phylum Chordata; class Aves; order Apodiformes; family Apodidae; genus Hemiprocne; species Hemiprocne comata. The sequence continues at coordinate 8,226,592 of CM036597.1, read as the reverse complement.
GGCAAAGCATGTGAGTCTCTTGTGTTGGTCCCAGGGGAAGTAATACAGGAGCTCAGCACCCAGGCTCCATTCTGGCAGGGCTGGCACAGCCCCTGCCTGCTGCCCGAGCACACATGACAAGCAAAGGGACAGGGGGACAGACACAATGCAAAGTCACTTGTGTTAGACCTTTCCAGCCACTTAAACATCCACTTGAATGCCCCCGGATGCAGCTTTGCCAAACAGACATCCCAGAGCTACACTGCAAATCAGACACACACACAAGATCTTTCCTTTCCACAACTACCCAAAAAGGTTGTGTGGTTCCAAGATAAAACTCCACAAGCTTAACTCCTTAAAGGCAATTAATACTTTTGCTTGAATACTTGGGAATTCTTGAACACAGGTTGTGGTTGGGATTTTTTCTCCCCCAAAACAGAAAAAGGCTTGGGTTTGCATGTGTTTTTTAAATTCATGCTACATTCTTGAACTCTAACAATGTCAAGTAAAACTCTGTTTTTTAGCATAAGCCAAAGAGAAGAGAAGTCATACAAGAAAATACATATTAATTAATAAAGTCGTTATGAGGTTCCACACTTTTGGTTCCAATGCAGTTATAATTATAGGAGAGATGATGCATGGCAATGTTCAGAGATGAAGGAAAGGGAAGGAGAAGACAGGCAGAAGCCAGCACATACTTTCCATGCCGTGAAACCCTGCTCATTGGATCTTGGCCCACTTCCAAGGAAGCATCACAGAAAAGGGGGGACTGAGAGGATGGCAGTAGAGGTGACCCCAAAAGACAGTGTCCTCATCATAAGGAAAACCTGAGTGCCCAAGCAACAGGCTTCATGCCACCCTTTCCTTTAAAGCCTATCCAAACCCACTCACATGGACAGAGGGTTCTTTTCTGCACAACGATTCAGAACACAGATCTAGAAGGCTCCAAGCTGCTTCACAAAAGTGTTTTGGACTCATCTTGCTCTATTTCTGTCTTTTTGCTGCTTACATAGAGATGTTTTTTATCGCTCACCTAAACTGTTTTAATGCAGATCATTTGCTATTCAGAGGGAAGGGAAAAGGACAGAGCAGCTTTGAAACACAGATGCTTGATCTCTTTAGGTAGAATTTTGCAGCATTTCCAAGTTCCATGTCAAGATTATCTTGTACTGCATTGAATTTTAGCTGGCATCTTATGTCTCAAGATACTCCCAACACAATTCTAGGCAGACACTGTTAATCCCTGAAAGAATTAGTGCAGCACAATTGTGAGGGGAGATCTTACTGCTCTCTGCAACTACCTGAAAGGAGGTTGTAGCAAGGGGGGTGTCAGTCTCTTTTCACTATTAACTAGCAATAGCATGAGAGGAAATGGACTCAAGTTCCACCAGGGGATGTTGAAGTTGGAAGTTAGGAAAAACTTCTTTACAGAAAGGGTTATCCAAGCACTGGAATGGGCTGGCCAGAGAACTGGTTGAATCACCATCCCTGAATGTGTTTAGAAATTATATAGGTATGGTGCTTAGGGACATGGTTTAGCAGTGGCTGGTAGAGCTGGGTTAGTAGAGTTAGGTTAAAGGTTGGACTGGATGATTTTACAGGTATTTTCCAACCGCAACAATTCTATGATTCTCTGAAGAAGACAAGGAAATAAAAGAGGTGTGGAGAATTGCTCTGAAGCATTTTCAGACGTGTACATTCTGAATTCATAGAGTTAATGTATTTAAGCAACCCATAAATGTTTGCAAACGTGTTACTAGAATAATTAATTATAATATACTTGCTGATAGATAACGGAGAAGAATTGCGTTCTCTGTGGTGGAGGTTGAGAGTTTCTGAATGTCAATAGCTTTCCACAGCTTGAAAAAGCACTTGAAAGCAAAATAATTTTAAAAGGGGAGAGAAAGAATAAGACAGAGAAACTAATACAATGCAGCTGAAACAGTATCTCTACAGACAGCTGATTTATAGGTCACATCAGCAGTACTCAAAAGGAAGAAGCATTATCCCTGATGCATCTGTTAAAATGCAAACTACACATTTCTGACAGAAATAAAGTTAACCTGATGATGGGATGGATCTAAACACAGCTTCTTCCAGGTATCACAGAGCTAAATCTCCTTGTCTCAGACAGAGAAAGTAGCACACAGTGGGTCTGAATTGTATTCATCCAGCAGCATTCCCCTGGAAAGGATGCTCCTGCTACAGTCCACAGCTCGTCACCATGCTAAAGAAATCACATCTTCTATCTTACTTTCCTAAGTGTGAAGGATAAGAATAATAGGTGCCAGGCCCAGTTTGGTGGCAGGGCTATCAATAGCACTGGGTTTAATTCCCAGCTGCCCAGAAAGCCACAACAAGAGTTTTCTAACTACTCACACCCTCCACAACCAGAAACTGAAAACCATTTTTGACAAACACATAGCCACAAAGATCAGAGGCGGAGGTCTAAGGGAAGGGCTTCGTTCAAGCAAAAGCTACTTTTATCTCTTTTGCAACTGAGTAACACTTCAGCTTCAGGCTGTCCTTTTACCAACTTTTCAGGGAATTTCCACTCCTGTTTCCCCTGTTGCTATTCCTGTGCCACATCAAGGCCACTCCAGAGTCCTCGCCTGCTCTAAAGTTGGCCCCAGTCAGAAGGACAAAAGGTGACAAATCAGGAGCCTTTTATGTTGTATCTTTTTAGCATGATTGCAAGGTACCTATCCTCCTATTACAGCAGAGATGTTCCAAGTATTTTGAGCTCTAGGCTGCCCAGGAGGGAGACAGTAATTCTTTCTCCTGAATCCACCCTGTTTTCCCCCTGCTCCCTTCCATCCCAGAAAAGCACACCACAGAACAGCACAGGTGCTCAATACCCTATATACAGCCATCCCACACCTTGCATGCATTGTCTTTTGTTCCTGACAGCGATGTGCCAAGCCCTGCAGCCCCTGTTGGTGTGGCAGCCCATAGGTTGGTGCTCCAGCTCTCAGCAGGGCCTGTGGGGCAGCTGGCCCTTCCCACAGCACAGCCACAGCCTCCCCAGGCAGCCTCGAGCAGCAGCCACAGCCAGGACCATCTCCTCTCCATGAGACCAGTGCAAGGGATACAACAGGGGCAGACATGTCCTGGGACCAGCACCCACTCTAACAGCATTACTATTAGAATTATTAGCATTAAGATGCCAATGCTCATGCTCAAGACCCACGGGAAACCATCTAAAATTATTAGAATAGTTTTGGTTGGAAAATACCTTTAAGATCAAGTCCAACTGCTAACCCAGCACCGCCAAGTCCACCAGTAAACCATGTCCTAAGCACCACATCTACACGTCTTTTTAATACCTCAAGAGATGGTGACTTCACCACTTCCCTGGGCAGCCTGTTCCAGTGCCTGACAACTCTTTTGGGGGGGAAATTTTTTCCTAATATCTAATCTAAACCTCCCCTGGCACAACCTGAGGCCAGTTCCTCTTGTTCTATCGCTTGCTACCTGGGAGAAGAGACCAATCCTCACCTTGCTACAGCCTCCATCTATGCTCTGCTAGAGGCATTGCAGCCAGGATGCCACTAGTTACTTGCAGTGTTTAGTGGACTGCAGATTCAAATCCCACCCAATTACTTTAAGAAGGATTCAGGGAACACCAAGAATCCCACTTTAAGGAAAGTTCAAGAGTTAAAACAGACCCATCAGAACAAAAAGGGCTGCTGGGTTTCCAAAGATAGAAGTGCAATACAGTGCCAGGCACCTGCCCAGGCTGGCACCCCCCCATCCTGCAGTCAGCAGCCAAATGCATTTAGATGCCCTGGATGCAGCACCTTTCCCCTTCCTTCCTGGTTTCCTCAATTAAAAAGCAGTTTCAGCAGAATTAGAGAAGCAAGGGTGTGTGGAAGGACATGCACAAAGTTAATGCTTTGCAGGAACTGGCTTCTCTGTCTCTTCTTCTTCAAAAAAAGAAGTGCTTTTCTTGGGTGACATGGCGCAGAACAACTAGTCAGCTTTCTATTTCAAAATGAACTTGTCCTAGGTGTCCATGGCCAAAAGCTAAACCAGACAAAAGGCTGCTCAGCAATTCCTCTTCGTTGACCCGCTGTATCCTTCCACCTCAGTTTTGGAAGGGATTTTACCACAGCTAAAGACAGCTTGTGGCTCAGGGTTTGGCACAACAACTCACCAGCTTTGCAGTAAGGACCCTTACAACACCGGGTATCACCCACATCCTACAGCCATATGGCAACAAGCACAAGAACACAGTGCACAACAACTTGGCAGCACGACCACCCTCCCCTTAACAGCAAAACTACTCTCATGCCAGCCACCTCTCTGCCAAATTTTATGTTCTGTGAGTACAAACCATCAAAACCTCATGAGCAAACCTCACCAGTGAGAATATACACGGGTGCACATCCATTATTAAACTATAGGGTAACATCTGCTTGGAGGGGTCCATCAGAAAGCTTTGTTGATTGCTGGGAACTGAAACTCATTTAAAAACAGGGGAGAAGAAAACAGAAGCGTTGATTACAAGCCAGGATCACCTTCCAGGAAAAATGTGTCAGAATTTGGTCATTCGTCTTCATTCCACATGAGAGGAAAAGTGGGTCTCTTTCCATATTCATGGCAAATAGGCAGAAGAATCAGTTTAAAAAGTAAGAAAAAACTGGGAAAGACTTGTTCAGCAAAGTAACAGGAACAATCCAGCAGCAGCAACTGGGTTTGTAAAGCTAACAATCAATCAGAGGAAATCCAGCCTCTCCTGGGAGAAATTTGTCTCAAAAAAGAAAGAAATCAGAGTACTCAGTCAAAATACCAGTGAGGAAGAACAGATGCTGCCACAGGAAGGCTGAAACAGTCTAGCTCTTTGTAAGCCCTCTTTGTTGCTTGCCCACTGCTCTGTTTCCATATCTGTATAATTTATTCCAAAACAAATTTATTATTTTAAAGACTCCACAGAGAAGACTGTGTGTGTGCTAAGAGACACAATGCTGGTGTTAATTCAGTGGTTATTTCTTGCTCCCACATTAATCTCAAAGGCTTTGCCTAGCCTGGAATTTAGCAAGACTTTTAATTAATGGCTTCCAATGGTACATCCACACTGGGAAAGCTTCTCTCATTAGCTTATCAGTCTATTGTCCTAATTAGGCAGGGCAAGCCAGTTTTACTGCCTCATTGCCTTGCAAGGAAAACCCCAGTTTTCCCATCTAGGTCAGTTTTTCCCACCCCAAGTCAGTTCCCAGCTCCTCTGTCTCAGCTTGCCTGTGAGAAGGATTTAGGTAGGTGGTGGCAGCCAGCATCACCTCACCTTTCCATGCTAATCTACAGCAGGGCAGGGATGCTTTGTTCACAGCAACTGTCATCCTGAAAGCAGAGCCCTCTGAAGTCCCTGGCAAGGTCTTGGGTCAGCATCTGTCACCAATAACATGAGTTTTGCCTAACAAGATCTCTGTTTTCCTAAGCCAATAAAGCAGATGTATCTCTGAAGGACCAGGAGACCACTGCCTATACCTAGATTTTCAGTCAACTCCTGGGTTAGAAGTGCTCTGAAAGAAGGCACTGCAGCAGGCTGAGTTTGTCATAGAATCACAGAATGGTTTGGGTTGGAAGGGACCTTAAAGATCATCCAGTTCCAACCCCCCTGCCACACACAGGAACCTCTTCCACTGGACCAGGTTGCTAAAAGCTTGGCTTTGAACAACTTCTCTGGGCAATCTGTTCCAGTGTCTCGCCACCGTCAAAAGCTCATACTGTTTGTGTGAACATGATCTGATCATGTGAACATGATCTCACTCCCCAGGAGTGAGAAGAGCAGAGGTGGGATGGGGCAGACAAGAAGACAATGGAGAGTGTGAGAGAAAAGCAGGAATATGAGTCTTGCCAGCTCCAGACTACTCCAAATGCTACTGGAGTAGCAGCATACTGACAGTGTGCCAGCTCCTCCACAACTGAGGCAACTTCCAAAGAGTTCTAGAGCATCTCAAAGTAAAGGATGAGGACGGAGGACCTTGACATGTAGAAACTGAAGAACAGTCTCCATAGGTCCAGAGACTGAAGAACAAATTAACCTGGAAAAGATGTAATCATACAAGGCTACATAGCCACTCAGCCCTGGCTCTGCTCCCCAGGACACCTCTCTAGTGATGTCAACACAGAAATAAGACCCAGGAAACTCTGGTGAAAAGCTGCAGGTAGTGAATGGTACAATGCACAGCTGTTGTCCTCAGACAGCACGGGGCCAAAACTTCCAGGCAGCCTGTTGTTCTTCCCCTCTATTTAGAAGAGCAATGACTTGCATGAGCACTGGCTTTGGAGCACGTGCTTGGCAAACCCAGCAGATAAACAGACAACATATTTCCAGGGAATATGATGAGGTTCTGAAATAAATACATTTAAGTTATTTTCACAATATTATTAAGTCCAGGAGTTTATATTTTGAATACGGTATAATTCATTTTCCCAGGAACCAGCCAAGAACAACACCAAGTTTTGCTTGGAAACCAACAGCGGCGTGGGGTAAGCGCCACTGTGCTGCCTTCCCTGCCTCACTGTTCCCTGGGGGACATGAGCAGCAGGCCCACAGCCTCTCCCAACATCCCCAAACCTTCTCTCCTTAGTCAATGTGCCTCAAAACACAGCTCTCAGCAGCTCTTCTCTTGCCCAGCACACTGGTGAGCCCTGATCCCTCCTGCAGATGCTGGTGTGACTCTGCTGCCCTCTGAGCCAGGGACTCTCCATTGGCCCAAGGAAGCCCCAAAGCCAAGCACTGACAAGTACATGGGCAGGACAAACACACAACACTAAAAAGCCCAGGCAGGAGTATTTCCACTGCCTGTAGATGGGACTCGGGGCCAAAGAATAAGTGAGAGGACAGTGAGATCTGAATGGCCCCTGCCATTGAAACTGGCCAGCAGACACAAGTAAGAGAATAAGTAGGTGGATTGAGTAGGTACAGAAGAACCAGCCCAGCACACGATCATCTCCCCCTGGTCTCCTGCAGTTCTACCCTAAAACAAGAGCCCAAATCTGCTCCTGTGCACCAGGACCCCAGACTTTTACTCCTGCTTATAGGCTGGATGGAACTTTGGGCAATGTGGTCTAGTGGGAGGTGTCCCAGCCCATGGCAGGGAGGGTGGAACTAGATGATCTTTAAGGACTCTTCCAACCCAAACCATTCTGTGATTCTGTACCATTCTGTGATTCGCTGCCTGCTGCCCACTCCACAAACCCTCCTATGCCATGTTCATATGTAAGTCCCAGGGCTGGCTTAAGCTGCTGTGGTCACCTAAGTCTATAGGTTCTCCTTACTCCACAGCACATAGGAAAGCAAGTTTGTGCCCCTGCACAAGTCATTGGAAAATCCTGGACCACCTGGAGAACATCTCCTTTCCCTAAATCCCTTCTTGTGAATCTCTCCAGAAGCAGGACAGAGCTGAAGCCACAAAAGAGCCCTGTGTCCCCCATCTCTGTGAGGGCAGCCTGTGCCTTGCAGAAGCCATACCATGGGGGCACTGGGGAGGCTCCTGGCAGCTCCTCCTGCCTGGCAGAATTTCCCTCCAGCAGCCCAGGCCAGGGCTCTGGTTCCTAATGCATCCAAATGTGGCTCTGCTGCAGATTTCAGCCACCCCATTAAGATCCAATTTGCTCTACTTTCTACTGCAGAAATAAAACTCACAGCTGAGATGTGAAGGCCAGGCACAGGGTCAGGAGTAATATGTTAGGCCCCATTCAACTTATAGCTTGCAGAGCCTGTGGGAACTGCCTCTTGGGCACCCATAGGGTCCCTCCCAGAAGGCATCAGGGTCTCTTGAGCACACCTGCTCTTACCATCAAACACAAATGCCTGCAACAGGCAGAGCTGCCAGTTCTCCCCATCTTTCCCCTTGGGATGAGAAAAAGGAGCATCCTGCTGCCCACCCTTGCTCACTTTGGCTGTGGTTGGCACCACCATCACTCCTGCTGTGGCCACGTTGTCACCACTACATCAGCATTCCCACTTATCCCCCTCCTCCCTCAACTTCTGTGCATCCTCCTGCCCCAGGCTTCACTGAACCCATCTCTACCTGAATCCTTTTATGCTATCCACAGCTGTGACACATTTATTCCCCAGCAGCTCCAGGACCATGCCCAGGCCCACAGGTGTTGCATTGAAGTCAAAGGACAAGCAGGGAGCCAGGGTAGGTTAGACCCTTGGCTCCCAGACCTCAGTCCTCTGCAGCTATCGCAGCATTTGTCAACATATCTGAAAGTGATGCTGAGGACTGTTCTACAAAGCAAGATTTGAGGTCTCTCAACAGAATACATCAAGTGGATGGTCTCAGAAGAAAGGGGACTCACTCATCCTTACTCCAGCTTTCAGGAATGAGAATACTTAAAAAGGAGAAAACTACATCACAGGTTTCCTTCTACATTTTCCCCAAAGAACAGTGGCATCGGACCAGGGCTGTCAGGGACAGAAGCATCCTGGGATTGTGGCAAAGCCCTCTCCTTGCCAACCAGCCCAAAGGACAATCCTGTCCTCCTCCGCCCCTGCTCTGTGCTGCAGGACAGACTTGGAAGGGATTAAACATCCTGCGCAGAGAAAGAAAAGCAAACAAAATGCAAGGAAAAAAAAAAAAAGGCAAACAAAAACCATCTCTGAATTAATTTCCATGTTATTTATAGACCATCACATGATAATTGTCTTTTTAAGCCTTTCAGTTAATCACTCCACAAGTCACACAGGGAATGGCTACTTTGAGCACATATGCCCACCTTCCCTCTTCCTGAAAACTGTTCCAACTTGTGTTGAAGGACTGTCTGCAAGGTAATTCATTATCTGCTATAATCTAAGCCAGTACTTGGCTCTCCAAATCTTTCAGGAACATCAAGTCCTGGGGCAGTAATGCTCTTTGGGGCTGAAAGGAAAATAAGGAAAGCCTTTGCTAGAAGCAAGGAGGGCAAAGGGGTTGGAAGGATTCAGAGAGGGAGAAAGGGAGCTCAGCACCAGGCTGAACCTGCCTTGCTGAGTGTTGTTGAACTCCACAGGGTGGCCCTCCCAGGGAGGAAGGGTGTTATTTTGCATTATATAAGATGCTTATCTTCCTAATCAGGAAATTTTGTTTCAACTAATTGGAGGTAACTGTATAGAGACCTGCACCAACATGTAACAAAACTTTTGTTGAACACTTTGCAATGACAAATATTCCTCGGTTAAGAAATGCCAGAATTACTGTTTCTAGTGGCAACCTGACTCATTTCTCTCAAATCATGTATTTATGATATAATCATTTGCTTGACCACATACCATCTGGCCATCAAACCACCAGTACACCTGAAGCACAAGCTGAGCAGCACTGACTTACTGAGTGAGAAACTGTATTTTAACTCCATTCTCCAGCTGCACGTCCACAGCTTATGGTGCTGTGTTCAAGTCCTGCTCCAATCAGGGGTTGTGCTGAAAGCCAGCGTGTGGGAAGTAGAGATTTCTGCTGGAGGTTCTGCAAAGTTTCACAAAGGGGCTCCTGAGATCCAGCACTCCTAAAAATACTCCCATCTACATGAACTGTAAGGGAGGGGAGAGGTCTGACAAAAATAGCCAAAAAAAAACCCCCACAAAAACGTAAAACTTGGTGGTTTGACCTCACACAGTTGATGGGATGGGGACCTCCTATAGAGCAGTACGAAGAACCAGTTTAGAAATATTTCTGAAGCTACTACATTCCAAAAAAAACTTACGAGCTGCTCATACCCAAGTGAGCTGCCACTTCCCCCAGAGATCCCAGAGCACAGCATGGGGCCCCAGACACTGCTCTGAGCAGGATGACAGCTCTGAGCCTCCTCCTCAGCATTCCAGGCACCTCATTGCTCCCGAGCCCGGAGCAGCCCGGCGCAGTGCTACTAGGAGGAGAATGTAATAGGGATTGGGTCTAAACCCTGACCTGAAGCCCCACCAAAGCTGGGCACGTGAAGATGATGCTGTCAGAGGCCTCTCCAAGCTATCTTGGCCACAGGGCTGTGCCCTGCAGCTGTGGCATGGACCAAGTAAAGCATCAGTCCTCTGTGTCTCACTATGCACACCACCTTCAAGGAAAAAACAGGTTAAGACTTCTTTACTTTGCACTGCTGTCACACTTAAAGCTCCTGCTTTACCTCAATCCAAATTAATTTTATCACAAGTTTTACCCCACAGTCACTCCTAATTCTCCCACCTCCTGTGGCTGATGGCCCCACTGCAGCACTCCAGGGGCAGGAGGCTGCAGCAGAGGCATGGACCGACACATCTCTGCTGCGCCCAGAGCCCACTCCTGGGTGTACCTGGAGCTTAGGTACTTCCCTGCTGCTCTTACAACAGACCACTGCCAACAACTTCTCTACACCAACCATACAGCCCATGCAACCCCTGTGCCAAGCCCCAGCTTCTCTGGAGCAGCCTGATGGCTGCCGTTAGCATTCCCATGGCCAATGGCACCAAGAGCATCACTGGCAGTCACCCTGATACGGCAAATTCATCACTGTCCAATTGAGTGAGTTCACAATGAAGCTAAAAGCAAACACTGTCATGGATTATTCCCCACCAACAGCACAGGAGCAACAGAGAGACCATTTGTCAGCAGCTCACCCACCTGATGTGACAGGCGTCCATCCCCACTGAAGAGCAAAGGGTGTCACCCTTACACAGCAGAGGATCTAGGGAAGAGGGGGCAGCTCCAGGGTCCCCCAGAGTCCCAGCAACCTTCAGACTGTTTCATCAACAAATCTCACGGAGCCCTCCAGAAAGCCAAGACACCTGCTGCAGAGCCCCTGACAATTGCAAGGGTCAGAGCCTGGGTAAATCAGAAGCACTGGTGGGAGTTTGCTATGGACAAACCAATCAGCAGAACAGATGAACAGCTCTTGAAGCATCTACCCACAGTGCACAGAAAGAAAAGATGTATGCAATTTCAGGCTTGTGGCAGATGCTGGAGGGTTTGTGGTGCTAAAAAAGAAAAAAATTAAAATAAAAAATAAGTCTCAACACACCTACATATAATAGATGGATTTCTAGGGCAAGGAAATCCTGCAGTAGCTGGAAGAAAACCAATCCCAGCTCTCAGCTGCATTTGAGATAAGGAAACAGAACACAGTCCAAGACAACATCTCTAAAAGGTCAGGTTCCCAAAACGAGAGACAAGCAGACATAAAAATAACTGAGAAAAAAATATAAGCAAATGTGACAATGCTTATTGGGAGACATTTTTAAAGACACCTTAGTAGATCCCTCCTTTCCACCCAAAAAAGCAAAAGTTTAATAAAAAAGTTTATTTGGTTTAAAATAAGAATTTAAGACAAGAGCCAAATTAAAAAATAAATATGCAACAAACAGGAAATCCACTATAAAATTCGCAGCTGGAAAACAAGATGTTTAATAAAGAAAGCTAAAAGATACCAAAAAAAATAATGGCAATAGGTATATCAGGAAAAAAAAACCCAATTATTATCAATAAACAGGCTTGATGCTAACAAAAGTAACATAAAATTATCCTGATACAGGGGATGTAGAAAATTTATGCATTGCCTTTTATCTTTACAGATCAGGATGACATAGCTATAACAAAATTATCTGAGAAGCAAGTTGGGAAGATACCCAACATGGTCTGCTAGCCATTTTTCACATCTGTAGCTGAAAATTTGCACGTCAGAGTGCATGAAGGAGCTCACCAAATCCCTAATATTGACTTTAAAAAAATAAAATCAACAGAAACACGTTCCAGGCCAACCAGGAAGTTCCAGAGGATTCAGAACAATAAATTAAAACCCCATTCAGGCAAACACAAAGTGAGTGTTGGGCCAGTATTTTTAGAGGGCAAATGGCCTGACCTGGGAAGAGCAGGCGGGTCACCCTGCCTGTGGTCCCAGCAGAGATGGGGGACAGCCAGTATTTGGGGACAGAAACACAACCAGTGCTACTCAGCACAGTTTTCTGATCCGAGGGCTCATCAAACTGAGCTGGTATTTCTTCTAAGAGTACACATTTAGCTGTCAAAGGTAACTGTGCTGACATAACACATGCAGACTTCTCTGAGGCTTGACTTTGGCCAGTGTAACAGCCTAAAAAGAGAATCCCCAGCACTATGCAAACAGCAGTAAATAGTGGATACCCAGAGGATTAAAAGCCAGTTGAGCCCGGTGACCCCATTAGAGTTACACCTGCACCACCCACCCACTTGGAGTTTTCAGCTCCCTGGTGAGATAATGTTCCCAGGAGGGAAAAGGGCCCACAGGGCGGCAAGAATCGCTCTCTGCAGGCGAGTTCCAGGCAGCACTGGTGGGAGATGTGGGTCTGCAGGGAAGGCACGTTTTGGCTGTGTGCCTCAGTTTGCTGCAGGTTCAGGAGAGCCAGAGAAGGGCACTGCCAGAGGCTCTGCCCAAAAAGCAGACTACTAGGAACCATGGGCTGGTTTTAGTGCAGATTGTCACGCTTGTAAAGCTAACAGGACCCACAAAGGAAAAGCTGTAGACTCAGCCATGCCAGCAGGGCTTGGCTAGTCACAATCCTGCACATGCCACAAAACACACAGCTCACTCATATTATTTCCTACATGGGTCCTAATCTGTGCTCTGAGCACCTTCCAGTACCAACACAGGCCACACCTACACCCACGTGACATATGTTAACACCTTCCCAGTGGAAAAGAGGAGTGAAGCAATTGCTCTTGGAAAGTTTTAGAGGTCAGGTTTTTTGTTTTAAGCTCCATCAGTGCTGGGATAGCAGGGTGCCAGATGTTCTCCAGCATGACTTACTGAACAACCAACTGTGGACATGAACTGTCCACCACAGAGGAAGCCTGGGGCTTTCAATGACTCTGGATTTCCTCTGCCCACAGGCATCAGTTACCTCCTTTTCCTCGTTCAGCTCCAGGCAACTCCTGATGTTCCCCAGGCAGTTGACCACACTGGTGAGGTTACCCCTTGTGAGACCCTGCTTGACAGCCACCCTCGTCCTCTCTGCCCATTGTAGCTACAGGCTGTGCATGTGTTGAAGCATGCCAAGTACTGCAGAGAGGTCCAGGGGGATGAACCAAAAACCCCATCTCCACAGGAGTGATCACCCACCACCGCTACCGGAGCAGTGCCAGTTCCACTTCCCAGCCCGAATCCAGCTTATCCTGGCAATAGTTTTAGCTGGATGACCTTGTAGCTGGGCTCTTGCCACCTTCCCTGTGAACAAGCTCCAGAAACAGAGGGCTTGGCGCTTCCAGAATTTGGCAAGAGCTGACACATCCATAACGGGTGTATTTTTCTTTTACTGGACTGGCTTAGAGTGGTTTGAACATCAGCAGAAAAACTCTTTGTCCAAAGGATTTCAACCTGACTGCTGTGCTCCAGCTGAACCCCTCTTATTCATGGTGCTGCTCATGTGTCAGGAGGAACATGAACTAAATTTAGACCCCTGACTTCTCATTCTGTGTCCAAGGGAGGGAGACAGCCCACTTGCTTCCCAGCATGGTCAGATGCAGATATTGCCTGAACATCCTAAACACACATGATCTTTTCAGCAAAATGAGATCACAGCAGTTAGGTGCTGGTTAGATATTTTACCTTACTGAACTTCAGACTATCACCACCAGTCTGACCACCTTGCTTTCCCACTGCTGAACCCCTCCAGTGACTTTGCAAAGGCATTCCCAGTTTAGGCTGTTGACCGAAGGAGGAACAACGGGAGGAACAGCTGCCACTGCCTGGGAGCACGTAACACGGGATTCACCACTAGTCCCCCTGCAGTTCTATGTGCAACGAGAGCCACCTCCCCTCGAATCAGGGAGGTTAACAAAGATTTCATTTGTGTTAGTTTTACTCGTACATCCCAATAGCTTGGTACGCAGAGCAGACAACAGGCTGCTGACAAGGATTAAGATTTGGAAAATATCTCCATGGTGACTTCAGGGGAAAGCTGCTCTTTTTCACATTCACAGGAACTTTAACCCAACTCACAGCAGAGGCAGCCTTAAGACATGAAATGCATCCAAGTGATTAACAATTTGAAAGGTGATAAAAGCAGCTAAATAGTTTCAAATCCACTTACTGACCAACCAGCCAGATAACATAAACCACTAGTTATCTTGGAGAGAAAGAAAGAGCGTCTCAATTTTTCTTGCCCAGAACCACTGATCACAAGCTCACAGTGCTCACATTATAAAACAAAGCTGAAGAGAATGGAAAATACTTTCCCAACTATATTAAAAGTTCGCAGAAAGCCAGTACAGCATGTTCAAGTATTGTGGATACTATGGGCTGTGTTTTGTGTACCAGAGAGCAGCTCACTGGTCGAGGACACGACATTTAGTGCCTGCCCAAGCCAATAGCCATTTGTGTGCTATCATTAATAAATCAATCAAACATTAAAGGCACTGGGGAGAAATTGTTCCATCAGCTACTGTAACTGAACTGAGTTACTCTGTATTTACAGAAGACTGAGAGACAGAGGATAAGCATCTCCAAAATGCTTACAACTTCATCTTACACATTATAAACACTGTGGTCATATTTCATTAAAACCATTTTGCCACCTATAAAACTGAAGGTCATTTTAGGTCTTTCTGTAAAAGCAGACAGTCGTGTAATCCTTAACAAAACACACTCTACAGTACATCTTAAGCAGCACTACCCAGGCTACTTGAAACTTGTTACAGAGCAATTTATAAGTGGTGTTACTTCTTTGCTAAAATTTATATCCAGTGATATTTCTTTGCTAAAATAATGAGGCTTTCAAGGCAAAAAAAATTTCACCATCAAAAAATACAACCTTCTTAAAAATTGTTAATATCAATATCAACTTAATACTTTTCCTAGATTAATTCATTAAGGAGGTCAATACACAAGGCTTCAAAGCAGACTTTCAAATTACCCACGGAAATAAAACATAGAAAAACGTTCACTCTGCTTTCAGTTGGTCACCTAAAGCACAACAACTTAAGATGAAAATGCTAAAAACATACGCAAGGCTGGGACACAAAAGCAAATTTTCAGCGCTGTAACAGGCTCGTCTTAAAAATCCGCGCAATTTTTCTCTGCACCTGCCTCTGGCTCTCGGAGTTTTCCTGATCAGCGCCTTCTCCCCTCGCTCCTTTCCCGCACGGTTCTGGCTGCGGGACTCCGGCTTTACCTGAGTCGCTCCGTGAGTTCAGGCTCCCTGGGCTGTAGCTGCCTCTGGGAGACGCAAGTTCCGAGAAGTTGGAGGACAGCGGGACGGGACGGACGGACAGCGAAGCGGGAACCCTAGCGGTAACCGGGTCACCGGAGAGCAGAGACCAACGGGTGCTACTCCGGCTCACGGTCAACTGGCCACCCCTTCACCGGGAGCTCCCGGGGCACCGCCGCCCTTTACCGCTTCAGTGCTAAGGAGAGGGGCTGCGGTCCTGCCCTCGCTCGCCGACCCCCGCAGGCTCCTACCACGGGGAGCGCCGCGTTTCGGGTCCGCTCCGCCTGCCGCCGGCAAGTTGGCAGCGGGGCCGCGCCGCCCCCCGCGCCGCGCCCGCCCCACGCTCACCGGCGTTGCGGAGCTTCTTGTTCCTCAGCACCGAGAGGATGACCAGCGCGTTGCCCAGCAGGTCCACCACGATGGTGAAGATGAGCACGGCCGCCAGGGCGGTAGCGGATCGCGCCGACGGACCCCCCTCCAGCCGGCAGCCCGGGCAGCTCCCGTTACTCCCCGGCCGCTCCATGCGCTTCTCTTGTCGGGGCGTGAGGAGGAGTAGGAGCCCCGGCGGCAGCCCCCCGGGCCGCCGCCGCCGCCACAGGGAGGAGCACGGCTCGGCCCCCGTCCCGGGGGGACCCACCGCCCCCTCCCCCGGCGGTGCCACCGCCCTGCCCGGGGCGGGGCGGGGGGCGCTGCCCGGTGCCGGCGCGGGGCACCCGCCGGCTCTCCAATGCCATAGCGCCACCAAGCGGCGGCGGCGGGGAGCGGCGGGGTAGCCCCGGGGTGCGGGTGTGCGCCGTGCCCCGGTGTGAGGCTTGCTCCGGTGTGAGCCGGTATGAGCTGTGCGCCGGGTCAGCCCCGTATCCAGCACCGCGCAACCCGCCTGCCCCACGGGGCTTTCGGCTCCTGCTCTCCCGCACCGCTGGTGCAGCCGGCAGCGCTGCCCTGAGGGGGAAACTGAGGCAAGGTGAAAGGTACCTGAAAGGAGGTTGTAGCGAGGTGGCGGTTGGTCTCTTCTCCAAAGTAACAAGAGAACAGGAGGAAATGGCCTCAAGTTGTGCCAGTGACCTGCCCTAGATTCTGTGGTGATCCTGCTCTGGCAGGGGGATTGGACTCAACGATCTCCAGAGGTCCCTTCCAAACCCTAACACTCTGTGAATTGCTTCACTGAAAGGGTTGTCAGGCTCTGGAACAGGCTGCCCAGGAAAGCGGTGGAGTCACCATTCTTGGAGAAGTTTAAAAGATGTGTAGATGTGGTGTTCAGGAACAAGGTTTAGTAGTGGACTTGGCAGTGCTGGGTTACTAGTTTGACTCAATGATCTTAAAGGTCTCTTCCAACCAAAATTACTGTATGATACTTTCTTTTGTCTAAGGAAGAGGTCATGGTATCCTGCCTTCTCAGGGATAGAATTTTAAACTCAGTTTTTGAGAAGACTGCAGCACCCAAATACGTGAAAACAAAGTTGATAAGACACTTTGTTTCAGTTTGCTGCCAACCATGGTATTCAGGTTTCCATAGTGATCAAGGTCTTCAGCAGTTCTGAGCTGGCCAGGTGTTCTGCCAGGAGGAGGGAAGCTCAGGGCAGCTGGCCCAAGTGGGATAACACAAATCTGCTTTCATTTCAACCCACAGGTCTCCTTTCTTTTTCTTACTTTCCCATCTTGGGTGGGAAGGGTGATAGGGTGATGGAACAACTGTCTGAACAAAGACACATGGGCAGCAGCTCCAGCTTGTACAACCCTCTCCAGCATGAAGACATGCCTCAAGGAAGCCCCGGAAGGAAGCCCTCAAGGAAGGCAGCCAGTGGTGAGCACCTTTGCTGCCCTGCAGCCACCCCAGAGAGCGGAAGCAGAGTAGCAGCTACAGCCCTGCCGGCCTCAGACAGGGGTACCAAGAAGGCAGAAATTACAAGGTGAAGTTTTGCATATTTTCCCTGTTGAGAGTGTTTTTCTTGCCTTTGTTCCCCCTGCAAATGCTGTCCTGTGGCTCTGCAGCCAGTGCCACTGTCCCAGACAGCCATCCTTGAGCCAGATCCCTCCTCACAAGAACTTTTTCAATCAGTTATGTCAGAACAAAATCATTCACTTTCCTTTCAATGCTTTTTACCAACTCTGGCGTGCACAATGCAGAAACCCCAGCAACAATTTCCTGGCTGCAGGAACATGGCTCTCAGCAGGGATTTCCAACTCCTGCTGCCTAGCCTCGTGCTGAGGCTTCCAGGCACCTTTTGTGCTTTACACCAGCACGAGCAGCAAGAGACCAAGCCCCTGTGGTCAGATTGTGGCTGCATTACAGCAACCACGTGAATGCTCAGCATTATTTAGAAAATAAACCCAGAAAATAGTTTTTAAGGGTTGTGGAGAGCAGCTGTGATGCTGTGCTAGGGCCTGGGTGGGGGCAGGAGAGAGGGCAGGGGTGCTCCAAGGCTGCCCACCCTGGCACCTCCCCTGGCTTTCACCCAAAACCATTTCCTCTGTGTGCAGGTCAAAGTGCCCGAGCTATTGTAAAGTCTGTGTCACAGCCTGACCTGGGGATTTTACGACTGCCTGGTTGAGTGAGTCAGTAACAAAGCTAAACATAAATGCTTCGCTGGCCTGTTCCCCTCTAGCAGTGCACAAGGAGCAGCAAACGGGCTCTGCCCCAGCCTGGTGGCCAGGGTCAAAGTCAGCCCCGTATCTGCGCTCAGGCCTTGGCCAAGCCAAGCTGCTTGAAGCGCCTTTTTACCCTTTCCCCATTAGTGGAAAGCACTCAACTTTGAAACAAAGTGGGTTTTTTAAGAGAATTATCAAAATCCTGCATTTTCAAACTGTCAAAAGGAGGATTTTGGCTTGAAGTTTGGTTTCTTTGGGCTTCTTGGTTGACACTCTGCACTGAGTTCTGCATAGTTTTGCAAATATTTTCACTCTATGTAAACCAAAGAAGCTTGTTCAGACTTTCATCTGGTCTGTGTTCAGGACTTACCTGTGGTACAGGAGCAGGAGCATGTGGACACATCCTCCCAGTACCTTTCACCTTCACGCCGCTCTGCTCTGACAGATGTTTGCACCATTTTTAAGACATTCTCAGATTATTTCAGATGTGGAGAGCTGCGATGTGATTTCAGAGGAGCTGAACTTTATGTGCAGCTGTCTTGGACTTGCTGGTAGAAACACGGTTTGAAACTAATGAAGATGGTGTTTGAAGTCAAGGAAAAAGCTGCCTTCCTGAGCACTTTGCTTAATGACACATGCAATGACATCACTCATCCCCCAGCTCTGGAGGCTTTCAAGAGCCTCAGCAAATCTGCACCCAGAACAATTGCCTCCTGCTAGCACCAAACCCACTAATGCTGCCTTCCAACATGTTCCACTGTGGAGGCCACCAAGCTGGGACATCTCTCAGGGAAATGGTTCTCCTAGTGACAGCAAACAGTTGTTGATTGCTGAAGAATGGGAAGAACATGATCGCAAATTCTGCTGAATCCCACTGACCTTCACCAGCTGCAGGGCAGGGGTGGTTGTGCTGGGACAAGAGCACTGATGGAAGCACCAAAGCTATCCAATGAAGATTTTTGGCTTCACTTAAAAAAAAAAACAACAAACTTGCTAGCACAACAGTGCAAGGTAGAAGTGGGACCGTGTTTTATAAAACTGCTGCAACTGGAAAAAACACAAAAATGGCTTTTCATCAGGTCACTTCTTTTGGTGCATGATTTGGAGCACCTCTCCTAGGAGGACGGACTGAGGGCTGGGGTTGTTCAGCCTGCAGAACACAAGGCTCTGGGGAGACCTTAAAGCACCTTCCAATACCTGAGGGAGGCCTACAGGAAAGCTGGGGAAGGACTTTTTACAAGGGCTTGTAGCAATAGGATGAGTGGGGATGGTTTCAAACTAAAAGAGGGTAGATTTAGATTAGATATTAAGAAGAAATTCTTTCCCATGAAGGTGGTGAGACACTGGCAGAAGTTGCCCTGAGAAACTGTGGATGCCCCATCCCTGCAAGTGTTCAAGGACAGGTTGGATGGGGCTTGGAGTAGTCTGGTCTAGCAGGAGGTGTCCCTGCCTCTGCAGGGGGGGTTGGGACTTGATCTTTAAGGTCCCTTCCAACCCATTCTGTGAGTCTATAATTTATACCTGCAGAAAACAGTCATCTTCCACGGCCCAGTGCAAGTATCCTAGATGGGAAGGTCTGCATAGCTCTACCAGGCATGTGTGCATATGCATAGTTACAGGAACTAATCTCTTGTAAGACACCTGGAAGAAATTATGATAGATGTAGCAAGGAACTGTTTTCATCAGTGGAGTGATTTAGATGAATGATACTCAGGCCGTTTCCTCCCACCTTCCTGCTAAATGGACTCTTCACCACTTCAATTAAGAAAAGGCAAGCACTCTAGGAAGCAGTGGCAAGGAAAAAAAAAATGAAGTAGATGTATCAATAGGACCTTTTTCATTATGCTTTACCTGAACCTCTAATGTAAATCACACTGAAATAAAAATAGTGTGTTAGAAGAATTTAGGCTCATTTGATTGTGCAAGAACCCTGAACATGATCACCGGAGAAGGCAACTGAATTAAGGTCAGAAACCAGAGCCCTTCAGCACCCAAACCACACTGTGGAGGCTGCATACACATACACAAACAGGGCGACCAAGCAGAATGCAGTCAGCACAAAACATCAAGCACCACAAGTGCTTTTCAAACACTCCTTTTGCAAAAATGTAATAGCTTTGCTAACAGTGCAGCTCAGAGGGGCAGCACCTGGCACCCTCCTGACATGCCACTCACACCCATCTCAGCAGCCACCAGCAGAGAATCACTCATCCCTGGAGGAGTGCAGCACTCATCCAGCAGCATGAAAACCCCTCTTCCCAACCCTACCTACCGAAGCATGTGGCTTGGTAGGAGTTAATCCAGGTATACTGTAATAAATTAAAACTTGCATAATTGAAAAATAGCTGAGGCATTAATCTTTCTTCTCAGTACCTTGAGTCCTCTTCAGAAAGATTATTTTGTCTTCAAAGACAGCTTAAATGCTACTTAATGAATCGCTTATAAGTGAAGGAAATTTTTTTTCCCCCTATACAGGGACAGGCTGACTACTACACTGATTTTGTCAAAGAGACAATTAACCTTTGTCAAATATAAAAAGATAATGGCTGTTCTCTACAAATACTACTGCACTGAATTTGACATATCTAAGGTTAGTTTGTCTTATCATTTTGACTGAGCCTGCTTAGCAACAGTGACATACCCACTCCTTTTAGCCAGACCTGGGAAATTCTTCGTGCCTACCAAAATAATCAGTGATCTCCTGAGCACCTCTAGGAACAAGAAGGTTAACTCTGGATGAGGAATACCATGCTGAGAAATTCAGAATCCCAGTACAAGCCCATTCAAAGGTGTTTTGGTGTCCAGCTTTGAAGGAGGGAAGAGATATGAGAAGGAAGAAAGGCAAAACATAGAAAAGTGGGGCACCAGGAAACCTTCCCCTGAACTTCTACACGGAATGTCTCAGTGGCAGAGAGGGTGCAGGCACGTTTTCTTTGAACTGTAACTCCCACCCTGCAAAAGCGGACACCAGGCAGGACCAAAGTGGGGCAGGTCAGCTGTTTCCCTGCTGCAAATAACTCCCAGTGAGCTAAAAAAGCAATTTTGTAGCATGAAATGGTTCATCACACAAAGGTCACCGAGCAGAAATGCTCAGTTGTCTCCTCTGCCTGTGTACCCCAAGCACCTGCTCTGCTCTCTGATCCGCACACAGAGCACAAAAATGCTGAATGAAGGCAAATCCCTCCCATCCCACCACACCAGCCTGGCTGAGTATTCATATTTATTTCCAGCAAGAGCAACAGGCAATGAAAGTTGTACTTTCTTGATAAGTGGGCCTTTTGACTCAAGCAATGGCCTTTGGGAGAGACATAAGCAGATGCAGAAATGGGGCTAATCAATCCTTTGCCACGTTGGCTGCTGCCCTGGACAGGGTGTGGAGGGGCCCTGCAGAGCTGCTCCCAGTGATGAGCAGAGTGGGTTTCCTCCACCCCTGAGCAGACCAGATGAGGGTTCAGGGGTCTCTCCTGCCTCCTTTATCAAAACCAGCAGCCTGCAGAGGTTTAACACCACCAGGACATGGTGATCACCTGTTGGAGAGCTTCAGCGTGTGCCTTTCCAGCAGTCTGGTTTTCTTGTTTGAGATTCTGGTCTGGACTCCAGACAACAGAGGTTCATTCCTGGGCACAGCCTTAGACTCCTTGAGCTGACAAACACAGCTAATACAAGCCATTTAGTCCCTCTGTGCATCATGGCCATTATCTTCAAAATAAGGACCAATACCTTTTTTCCCCTCTCCTCTCTGCCCTTAAATCCAGCATGTGGCCAGGAAGCAGAGCTGTTTCCAAACCATTACCAAAGGAGGAACTACCATTATCTCCAGACAAACACATAGAGCAGTAGTTCCTCTCTCCCAAACTTTTTTCTTGTCCATTTGGACTGCATAGCTATTTACTGCAGAGGCAACACAGCTGTCCCATGTGCAGCCTAAGAAAATCTCAGTCTTGGGAAAAAAAAGCACTAGTTGCTTCAGCAATAAATAGATGAATACAGCAGCTTGCCCAGAGCTGCCATCACAGAAGAGATCAACAAACAAGCAGCTCTATTTATGCCATTGTGCTGGCATAGAAACTCCAGACAAACTAATAACCTTGTGTTCAGCCACTTCCCCTCTTTGTCCCTGAAGTAGCAGCCTCACGCAGAGCGTGCAGCTCGCTCACCCAGAACAGGCTTTTTTGTTAATTGCTCAAAAAGCCACGGACACAGGCCTGTTCATTCAGCTCAGCTGCTTAACACTGCAATCTAAATAAAAAAGGGAAAGAAGGAAAACTTTGTATTCCTTTCGTACCCTGAATATTCAATGACACTATCAATGTTGCCTTGGTATGCGACATCAAACCACTTCCTTTGCTCTGAGATGGGATTTAAGGAGAATGACTTTGAGGCTGACTTGCCGTTTCAAATCGCTCATTTTTTTCCCCCCATCTCAAACTCGAGGATGCAACATGAATGAAATCAGAATTAGCCTTGTTACAAACAAGCAAGGGGGGTGACCTAGATTCCCTATGCCTCTCGGAAGGAAGTGATGGCAAAAGTTTAAAACCCACCATACGGGGCTGTCGGCTGCGGCACATTTGGGTCAAAGTCTTCTGCGATCAAATCGTGCTTTCCAAAAAGGCTTTCACTAGTGGGATGATTTGTATGGCAGTATCTGAATTATGCATGGCATTTGTACAGCCTCTGCTAACAAGTAACTCCAGCCCTTCTGACATGTGCTGAGAAACCCAAGCTCCTCCCTGTGGCATCTTCAGTGGCTTGACCCCAGCTTTGTTACCCTTGGGAAGCACATTGTGCCAGCGTGTTGGAGTAGCCCTCACCACCAGCCACATCAGGCAGCATCCCATGTTGTGCCAGCTGTCACAGTGCTAGGATGAAATGTGGGTTTTTTTCAATGATCTTCTTGAATTCTGCCAAAAAAATCCCCAATCAGAGCACAGGCAGCCTGGTTGCTGTGTGAGCTGCTGGGGCTGCTTGGGTGACAGCTGAGTGGTGGCACAGGACTCTGTCCAAGTGACAGTCACACTGAGGAAAAAACAGATTATTGGGCTGGTGGGGTGTGTTGTGGTGAGGTGGGAAAAAAAAAACTTAAGGAAGCCACAACTGTTTAGCCCATTGAGCACAGAAGATTCAGTTGATGGATTTTGTGTCTAACAAATCCTAGAGAATTTTAAGTGTTTTATAGCTGAGTAAGAAACTCCTACATTGCCCAACAAGAAGCCAGTTACTCAAGGTGCTGCTAGCTCAGTGCTAGTCAGCAAGGCAGTGAAACTGAAGAAAGAAAGAAAAAAAAAAAGCAAAGAAAATTGAAGAAAGGAAAACTAGTTCATGAGAGACTGGTCCCTCCAGACAGGGGCCCTGTTTGTCATTAGGATCTGCCTTTAACTCAAGCAAAAGAAGGACCACTCTTCCTCCCCATGCTATCCCCATGGAGCATGTGCTCAAGCAAGGGTGGGCAAAGTTTCCCCCCTTCCTCTGAGATCTCCTTGGGTGGCAGGAGAAAAAAAAAAAAAAAAAAAAGAGCACTTCATATTTTTCCCGTGGAGATTCCTCACCCATTCTTTTTCTGCCAGTGAAAAATTCCCTTTCTCTCCCCTTTCTTTCCTCCACCTCCCCAAGCCCAGGATCTGTGCCAGTTAGGGGTCAGCTGGGATGCACACCCACCCACAAGTGTTTCACCCACACCCACTCTGCTGCCCAGCTTAAGTCCAAGTTGCTTTTCCAGCTGCGGACGGCATGAACCTGGCAAGACACGGGGCAAACCCGGCTGGGCTCCTGCCAGTCCAGCTCGTTGGCCCCTGCATTACCCACTCAGCCACACTGTCACTGCGGGGACAGTCAGAGCTGGTGCCACTCTCATGTCAAACTCATTGCCATTAGCAGCTGCTTTCCAACGCTATGGCTGAAATTGCCATGGATGTCCTCTCTGAGTGGAGAAGTAACATGCTTAGGAAAGAGCACAAGGAGACCTCTTGTCACCCAGCAGACCCTCCTGCAGCCTGACCCATGGGATCTCTGCCCCAGGCAAGCTTCAGGAGCACTCAGCACCAACCTCCTGGTCACAAGCCACAAGTGCTATATGCTGCACCCCAACTACCAAGCTCTTCATTATGTCGAGCAGCCCTTCTGCACCGGCAGTAATGGGGGCTCAGCTGGATCCGCGGCTGTTAGCGAGATCCTGGTTTGCTTCATCCTCATTACAGGAAATAGCCAGCTCAGATCCAGCAGCCAGTGGAGATGCTTCCTCTTGTGAAGTGGATTGCTTTCTCCTGCCAATTATGAGCATGGAGCTCAGCAGCCCTGCACAAATTGCTGGGTGAGAGCATAAACAGGAGTACACAGGAACCCTTTAAAGTTCTGGTAGCAGGCTTGCATAAAAAAGGCTGTGGCAACACTGAGGCCAAGAGAAATGACAAGAGCAGAGATGATGGTGATCACGGCTGGCACAGCAGTGCCATGGAGCCAGGGGGCCTGCATGACCCCTGACTGCCCCTGCAGGAGTGCAGCCATCCACAGTGGCAGGGGTTAACAGAAGGGCTGCAGCCAGTCGACTCCTACACCACAGTTCCGCCCCCTCGCCCATGAAGATACTTCTTTTCCTCAGCACATCACTTTGGTACACATCAGCAGTGTGCATCCCACAGCTGGGAACCTTGGCACCCCTTCGGGAAAGGGAAATCATTCCCCTCTCCCACCGTATTCCCACCAAAAGCCCCAATTTCACCAGATGCTCCAGCACAGCCACAGAGCCCTGAGGGATTTCTAAGGGAGGAGCAACCAGGTCTCTGGGCTGAGGTTGCTCTCCAAGCCTTTATGTGGCACACGGCACCAATGCTCACACTGCTGACAGTGACCACCCTTACCTGGGGAAGTCCAGGGTGGTTAAGTTTCAGCTGAGCATCAAAACCAGACCCTTGCCCTGATGGGTTCCCATTCCAGAAAAGGATGATAAACTGTGTGCATCTCTTAACCAACGGTAAAAGAGATGGTTTTCTCAGCCCTACAGACTGTGCTCGCTCCTCCAGGCCAGGTTTATAGCCCCTGCTTCCTGGTCTGACCTCCAGAGCTTGCCTTTGCTCCTTTCTTTTGGGGAAGGAAGTAATAATGTCTCTTTCTGGCTGCAGGTCCACCCAGGCTCAGAGCTGGTTCAGCCAAGGTTCAGCTTTCCTGCCCACTGCTGGTGGCAAACAGGTTGAGTGCCCATCTTATGATGTTCACCTTGCTCTGCCCTCTAACATACTGTCACTCATGAACTTCCACTGGTGCTCAACCCACCACCCATTGCCTGTTCTGACCTTCAGCTTTCCCGGTACCTTCAGCCTGTCACCATAAGGTCCACACCAACACTCAACATATGTATAAAGCATCACTCACACTTGCTCCCATCCTGCCTATCTCTTCAATAGCTCCATCCAGAAATCCTCTGCTTGGCATCAGCTCTTCATGCTCATGCCCATCAGCATTTTTCAGGCTCTGCAGAAGGGTATTGATCCCTGCTCACAGAGCAGTTCTATCTGAGGAAAAGCCATTACATGTGCCTAGGCAGGCTTTGGAATCCAGCCCCTCTATGTTGTGCAGATCCCTTCTTCCCCTTTCCCCTTTTGTCTTCCCCACAGACCCACTGGGATTGTAGGGTTTGCTCACTCCCCTCACTTTCCTTCTAGACCCTGCAGGCAGAGCTGCCTGTGATTTATTTTCTTGCATTTAATGCTAAGTCAGAGGCACCAGAAATCTGCAGCTGGCAATGTCAGGCTGCTTTCCAGCTTCTCCATCCAGACCTGCCAGCAGACGTTTTCAGTTTAGGTTCTCAGATCTCCATTACAGTCTGGTCTCAGAACAGCGAATCCACCAGTCCTCCAACTGTGCACGTTCAACTCCACAGCCTCAAAGCTGTTACAAACGAGCCACAAGTTCCTCCTGCTTCTCACAAGAAATGGGTATCCCTCCAGCAAGTCTTTTTTGGCAGAGAGCAATACCCTTCAGATCTCTTTAGCACAGTTTGATGCCTGGTTTTCTCCTCCTACCCGATTGTAAGCGGGTAAGCAAAGAGAGCTCCTCAGATCTGGTGATGTTAAAACTCTTCCTTATCAGTAACTCCACTTACCTCTGCAACAAGGTGAAGTTTCTGCAGCTTTCCTGGGGAGTTGAAGCAACGCTGAACTGGAGGAGCATCCATCCTCCTGCCGCCTTTCCCTCAGCTCCCCACTCCTGGGTGTGCTCTACCCTTCCCACAGGCATTTCTGGGCCCAGGTTTCATTCAGTCGTGGAGGTGAAATGAGAGCTGTAGTTCATAACTCATAGAAAATTGCACTTAAAGTTGAACTAATAACTTGAGAGAAGAGAGACGGGAAGAGAAAAGAGGGATTTGCACATTTCACCCTGCTTTCCTACTGTCAGACTGAAGAAAGCAGATTTGGAGATGTTAAGTCAGTTATGAAGTTTAACAAGATTGCATACATGCCAAATAAAACCCCTGATAGATTTAATTAACCCCCCCCCCCATCAGGGTTTGTCCCTGCTTCTGGCCAGGGCCTGAGCACTCTCCCCAAGTGGAAGGGACTCGAGCCTGGCACACAACATACACAAAAGAGCCCAAAGGAGAAGGCAAGGCTTGTTGGAGGAAAGCTGGATGCAGATCTTAAGGAGCAACACAGATCTGAGATACAGACAGTGAGCTTGAAATTAAATATAAATTCAACAATGGAAAAAGTTGCCAACAATATTTAGGGTTTGTATATGTATGTTACATATATATATACACACACACACATTATATATAAAGACCAACAAATCCTATCTGTATGCAACGTGAGCACGATGTTGCTATAGTAATCTTAATTTTACATTCCTTATGTCAAGAAGAAGTTTGCAAGTTGTTTGGCACCCAGACTGTCTTTATGCATGTGCTGCATTTAACCCACTAGGACTCTGTTTTCTGCCTTTTGGAGCTATGGAAATAGAAGTAACTGCTAACAATAATAGCATCAGCACTACACGACAGCCTTGGATCCAGTGTCCTTTAAAAAGAGAAAAAGGAAGAAAGAGGCAGAGAGGAAAAGAAACTGCCTATGTGTGCATTAGCATTTTGAGGCTTGGACACCAACACGTCCCCAAGGATGGGCAGGGTCCTGGGGAGCAGTGTTGGGAGCTGCTGGAGGAGTGGGGCTGCCCTGGGTGGGACCAGGGGACAGGAGGGACAGCACCTGCTTCAGATGTCATTTGCCACCAGCTGTAAATCAGAAGCTACTCCACCAAAGCTAGCAAGTGCACCAGCAGACTAAAAAGGACAGAAAGCAAAGAGAGGCCCCTGTGCTGCAAGCATGCTGCCTGAGCTGGGGTGGGAGGATTCTCCAAAACCTCGTGTGCCAGGACTGGGGCTTTCTGCCCACACTGAGGGTGTGATCCTGGGAGAACTAAACCTGAAATTCAAACATTTCTCTCAAAACAGGCGCCTCTCTCCAGTAGGATCCCAGCTCATCAGGGGCGGCAAGGGGGCACGCAGTGCTGATGCTGGCTGTGCCCCTGCCAGCTCTGCACAGCCACAGGCCTGGTAGGCCCTTTTTGAGCACATCCCCCCATCGCTCTCACATGAGACATCTTTGAGCAGCGACAAGCCCACACCCAGGGCTTTCTGCCCCCCTGGCAGAAGCTGAGCAGCTTCATGGCAGTGGTGATAATCTCCAGCAGAAAGCACCCAGTTTTCTGTTGTCTCCCAGCATTTGCTGGAGCTTCGGGTGGGGACAGACCTGGGGGAGGTCCAAGGCTGGGGACTCACACAGCCTGTGGACACATCCCATGCACTGCAGAGGCAAGTGCTACCTTCAAACAACCTCACCCAACATCAGCTCCCAGGCGCATTTCGTTTCCTCCAGATTGATGGTGTTTACAACTCCAGGCATCTCCTCAGTCATCTATGATCTCCGGCCACAAGCGGGTCTCTTTGGGATACTGAGTGACGAGTATTGTTATAGTGCCAAGGAGATGGGACTCTGAACAGCCTGTGGCAGGCAGATTGCTGTGAAATCATGACTTATCTGGAGATAAATTAAGTTATGTCTCTCTTCCCTGCCTTCCCTGGCAGTGGCTGCATACAGGTGTGCTGTATTTCTTCCTCTAAGCAGGAAAACACGAGGCCATTTACCAACGGCAGAGATCAGAAGGTGCCCACATGTAAACTCCAGGTCAAAGCTCATCTGAGCGTATTTGAGGGAGGCAGCTGACAAGTGACAAACAGCCAGAGCTGAGTTCGCTCTATTTTGGCTTATGCCATTGCTTGGGGAATCGTGGGAAGGGAAAACAAGTGAATTATTGCCATCTCCAGACTTAAACAAATGGAGGCTTCAAACAAAATTGCATTGCTTAGACATTCGGAGGGGGAAATATTTACCTCGCATGCGGAAATAAATGTTATAGTTTATGAGTCATATAAAGCCTTTTATGCTGAAAATCCCTCTCTGGATGAGGATGGGGATATTTCTCATTGTGGTCTTGATCCATCCAATTTATTTGCAGAGCAAAAGGATCAGTGAGAGCATTATTTTCCAGAAGATCTGGCAATGGCAAAAGTTCTTCAAGTGGGGGCTGGATGCCATCTGTGCCTCCCCATCCTGGCTCATACAGGTCCCTTTGCCCACCCAGGCAGCCTCCATTGCCCCTGGCAGGAGAGGCTCCAGGTATCTCTTTGCACTGAGGATTTTTGGGTCATGGCATGCCCAGGGCCATCCCCCAGGGCCAGGGGATTGAGTGGGGCTGCAGCACTTGGGGTTTCTTCAAAACCCCCTGTTCACTGGCAAAACCAGGCTTCAGAGGGGCACAGAGCAGGGCCCAAGGTGCATGAGGAGCAAGGTCGAGCACAGGGACAAGTAGGGTGGACAGGAGGGGGATGCTCTTTCTTTCTGCAGCCCTGGGTGCCCAAACTTGCTGGGACATGGGTTCCCAAACATTGGCACCCACTCCTCTTCCCTCAGCCCATTAGAGACGTGTGTGCCCCAACACCTGCATTAATGGCCAAGTCAAGTACGGATGACCTTAGCCCTTGGAGTGTACTACACCCTAGCCACTGGCACCACATCCTGGAAAGACATCTGGCAGCAGACCCCAGGAGCAGCAAAGGTAGGAAAAACACATTTGTGTGCAAGGGGTTTGGGTTTCAAGGTCACTGCTGATGAGTTTGAGCAGGGCAAAACAAGCCTGCCCCAATTCCCCAGCCTTTTGGGAAAGATGTTGCTACTGCCAGAGCCTCACGCCTTCCAGAAAAGCACCATTCCTTCCATTGCTGATGATTAAGGAAGAAGCCTCATTTTTCACAGATCATATTAGAAGCACAAAATGGATTACAGCATGGAGCAACCTTGATAACTGAGAAATTCAGTGTATGCAAATGCAAGCCTTAAATGGCTCTTTCTGTGAAAGATTAGCTTGCAGGGGGGACGTCTTTGAGATATGGCACCAATGAATTAACTGGTATTTAAAAGCAGGGACTTTGCCACAAGCTACAATACATGGTCCACTGACACCTACAAACAGCAGCTTTTCCCTGTGAGCACAACTCCTGTCTCTGCTCTGCAAACCTGCTCAGCCCCATGTCCTTTGGGATGCCCAATACACCTGCACACATCACCAAAAGATGCCAGACTGCTAAAAGCAAACCACTAAGTCACGTCCAGCACATACAAGCTCCCAGGCCCCACCCATACCATCCCCTCACATCTAAGCTGCAGCCCAAGGGTGGCCAGCATGGAGCACTATGGGCCTGGGGTTGTTTCATCCTCTCCCATCTCCTCCAGCCCCTCAGAGCTTGGGAGTAAGCACAGGTATGAATAGCGGATGAGGCAAAACTCGCATTTTTTCCCTGGATTGATGCTGCCAGTTGCCTGGGTCAGCTGGTGCCAGGCTGCAGCAAGGATCCTCCCTTGGGCATCCCTTGCGGCACCCAGGCTGGACCCACCACCTCCAACCAGCGCAGGGATGGACAGGGATGCTGTGCAGTGTGTGGCAGCTGCCTGAAGATGGCAAGCCAACACTGCAGTTTATAATACATGCAAATAACCCCGCTGGAGGAAGAAGGGGGCTCCCTACAAACAACAGGGCTATATTTTCTTTGCAGCCCATGTAATGCCAGAGCAGAATTTAAATTGCGGTGTTTATCAAACAGGTCTCAGCGGTTTTTTTCCCCACCTCTTTGTTAACCGCTGCTTGTCTCGCAGAATTTCGAGTGGTGCTCCTGGTACTGCACCAGTCCTCAAGCCCAAATGCAAAGTCTGAGGGAGAAATTGCAATGCATCCTTTGGCACCAGGGAGCCATAGAGCTAGGGTGTGCATGCAATAATTTATCTTAAGCCTTCTAGTGGCATTTTATGTCTTTTTGCTGTAGTGCTATTACAGTTTTGATTACTCCATTTTTATGTTTGTCAGCACAGCATATGGGCAAGATAATTTGTATTCAAAGTATTAAACGGGTAATGTAAATTATTAAAGACCCAATTCATAAAAGCATTACACACCATATGCAGATTCCTTCCCCTGAACTCTCCCTTCCTCCACCTCCTCATTTTGCAGACCTGGCTGCCAGCTCCCACCCCGTGGGCACCAGGTTTGTCCAAGTGGATGTCACATGAGGACCCACCACCTCCCTCTTCCTGATGCCCCCTGTACAACTCATTTATCCCCCGGCGCCTGTTGCCCAACATCTCATCTCATTTTGACACCTCTGACAATATGATAGAGAATAAACTGTTTTCCCATTTTTATCCCCAGCCCCAATTTGCTGCGGAGCACCCGCCAAAGTACATACATCTGAGCACTACTGTTGCAAGGATGCATTGGAAGGGGAACATGAGGAGGAGGTGAAGCCAGCTGCTGTGGTGGTCCCATCCCATTGCCTGTCTCGGCCTCCACGCCTGCAGGATGCTGGCAGGTGCCACTGGTTTGCGGGGGGTGCAATGCCATGCCTGTGGGCAAGCAGCCAGCCCCTGTGGGCAATGGGTCACCTCTCCCCATGCTCAACTTCAATGGGATTCCAGCAGCTGCTCTGAAGGGCTGGGAGCAGCAAAACCTGCCCATCCTGCCGGGAAATTGAGCTTTTCAGCTGCAACCCCTGCAGTAATAGGCAACTCATTCCAGTAGCTGTTTACCAGACCATACACGGTACCATCATGTTGAGCAGATGCCATGTTCTGTTTTTCTCATTACCAAGATTTACTGTCTTATAAGCTTATTATTGACTGAGGCTTTAGGCTTTCTTCAGGGCTGAGGACAAGGGGAATGCAAACTCCTGTTTGCAGGAGCATCCCCTGCCCAAGCCATGAGGACTGACCCAGTGCTCAGGGCAGCCTCCAGCCAACCTGGACCCCTCCACCTTGCAGCAAAGGCTTTGGCAGCCTTGAAGGGCTACAGGGAGCTGCAGCATACCCTGTCCCTGCCATGGGCTCTCCTGAAGCCCCCAAGTTCCCTGAGCCAGACCCTCAGACTCTTCCCCCCCCGGCACATGGAAGCTGCAATGCATTCACCTGCTGGTACTTCTGAAAAATTACATTAGAACAGAGCAAGAATTGGGCTCACAACGCTTAACTGCACTTGGTCTGCATAAAATCATGCAAGTCTCCTAGAGTGCCCCCACAGCACACAAATGTTCTTCTGTCCCCACTTCTGAGGAGAAACACGTTCCTCATCCTATCCTGGAAAGGAAAAGAGGGATTTTATGCCCTGCCTCCAGAAGTTTGGCATCCAGGGGCCCACGAGTGACCCCAGGGGAGTTGTATCACTTCTCCAGATCTCCTTCTATCAGCCAAAAAACACTGTTAACACGGACCAAGATCCAGGCTCTCCAGTACACTGGCTCCAAGCAAAGGAGCCACTTTACCTGTGCATCCACACACCACCCAGCACACACAAACTGCTCTCAGCAGCGGCTCCCTGAGCTCACATGGAAAAAAGGAAAAAAATGAAAGGACATGTTTCCCAGTAGGACAGACAGGCAACAAAAAAGTAAAAATTCTGCTGATGTCCACCAGGACTCAACTCTGATGGCCACCAGTGCTGTGCTGAGACCCATAGGCTGGATCAGGATATGCAGAGCTGACAGGTAAAACAAGAACATCCCACACAACATACAAAAAATGGAAACTTGGTGCTTTTCTCCTCTCCTTGAATGTTGCACGACTTTGACACGGCACGGACCTGTTTTGCCAAGTCAGTGCTCTCAGCAGACACTGCCACACGGCTGCATTGCACTCACCCCTCAGTGCTGCTTTTAATTCCCAAGGACATCATGTCCAGCAGCAACTGGCATATGTCCTTCCACCACCCCTTACTAATGCCCTGCCCATGTCCCTGCTGCCCTGCCACATGCCTCTCTTCTGCAACACTGTTTTTTAAACAAAAATCACCTTGCTTTTATCATCCCAGTCATGACCCAAAGCACTGCCAAGCTCTTGCATCTGCTTTAGGGTGACACTTTTGTGCTTGGAGGTCCCCTCTTTCCCTTCCCCTAAACTGCTTCACTTTGGCATTTCCAGGGATGGGCCAGGGTGGGAATGACATGGCTCACCTGAACATGACACCTATACCAAACCTCTCCGTGCTGGCCAGCTCAGAGTGATGCTTCCCACCCATGGGCAGGCGTGATGCTGCTCAGGCAGCAGTGGATGTTTGGTGGGAGGGCTGCAAGGCTCCAGCTGTGCACAGCCACGATTTGGCATGTTACAGCTGTGGTCAAACTTGAAGCTGCCAAGGCAGGTTGTCAGGGAAGGGGATGGAAACATGAGCTGAGCTAAGCAAAGCACTGGAGATGGAGGAGGAGAAACTGAGCACATGCCAAGAGGCTGGTAAAGAAGTTACTTTTTTGGGAAAAACAAAAGTAAAACAAACCACTATTTGGCTTTTTCTACTCACAACATATTTGGAATTCCTTCTCCGAGATTGTGTTTTCAAAAAAGGCAAAGGCATTTTTCAACTCCTATTTCATCATTAAATGAAAGAAACACCCCACACATCGGTCCCCACTCCAACTACAGCTCTGCACCCTGAGCCATGTCCTTGTGCCCATAGGGGGACAGGGTATGGGAACAGTGGGACAGGCAGGTGAAGCCAATCCCGAGTGGATGGTGCTGCCCATGGCAGATGCTGGCCCTGGCAGAAGCAGACCTGTAACAATGGGCTCAAATTTGGGAAAGCCGGCCTCCACACACAGGAAGGGTTCAGAAGCCCCAAGTTTGGTTTCTCTCCACCTCTCCCATGCACTTGGTTTTCCATCAGGCTCTGCAGAGCTGCTCCTGCCCAAAAACGCAGGGAGCACTGTGCAAGGGAGGGTGCAGGCACCTGCTGTCTGTGTGACACTGGCCACAGACACATGCAACGATTCCCCCCCAAAGCAGCAGGGAGAGGTGGTGTGTGCAAATGGTGCTGTAAAACCCTCGCGTGTCACGCCAGCTTCAGAGGGTGAGCTTCTGCTTGCACTGCTGATTGGGTCTGCATTGAATGCAGAGAGCTCTGCTGGGGAGGGCGGGTGCTCTGTAAACAACAACAGAAATTGTTATTTCAGAATATATCCACTGAGAACAACCGCGGGCCCAGCACTCTGTTCATTTTCAATGTGTCTAACCCATATAATGAAGACACAACCCACCCCAGCAGACAAGCTAAACAGCAGGCTTCCAGATGTCCACCCCGCTCGCCCATCTCAGACTCCTAATCCCCTACTTTGTCTGAGCTCTAGCTGATTTCTGATGCATTCAGATTATCCAGTGAGCATAACTGCTAGTGAACATCTGAATATTCCCCCCCCCCCCTCCATCTCCCATTTCACCTTGAAGAAGAAGCACTTTACAGAGCCTGGGCCCTTCTTTATCAAGCCAATTAGTGTAACACAAAAGCAATGAATAGGACGAGGCAAAGCTCAATGGCCTGTAAAATCCCCAATATTTCAAGATGAGCTGAGGCCAAATATGACTGTTTTTTAAAAAAAATAAAAAAATAAAAAAAGGAAAAGCCAAGGGTGAGTAACCAAAGTGCTGGCCTTTCCAACCACATTAAAAAGAAAACCCAGCAAACTTGTCTCACAAACAAGCCAGTTCATGTATCCTGAAGAAAAGTTTACAAACAGAGTGGCTATAATTCCTTCTATAACATTGGAGAAACAAAGTTTGCGAGGAACAAAAGGAAATGATTAACAGGGGAAATATGCATGGTACAAAAAAGACTTTTTAGTCCAAAAAGGGATGTCCATATTTAGAAACACTTGATTCCTGTTGTCAGGGCCCTGCTTTTTCCTGAATGTGCTTCTCCCCCGTGAAAGCAAGAAGTCACAAAGGGAGTTTGTGCGCAGCCACGTCACATGCACACAGGGCACCACTGATTTTCCTCCAGGATTGAGGCAAAAATGCAAAGATTCTAGAGCAAGCAAATAAATAAATAAATATTACCACATCCATATTTAGGACACGGCTTCTAGCAAACTGGTGGCTCCTCTGGCAGGATCCTCTCTCCCACCACAGACACCCTGAGCCCTGATTTGGGTGACACCCCCCCTCCCGGGACCTTCCCCCAGAGCTGCCCAGTCACCCATGTCTGTGGCAAGAGGGCAGCTCTCACCTGCCTTGCACTGCAGGTCCAGAGGCAATCCTGCTCCAGCAGGCAGAGAATCCCAGCTCTGCTTTGGGAGAGGCCATCACCCAGCAGCTCTGCACCACATCACGGCATAGCCCCACCACCCAGAGAGGGGCCTGGAGGAACAAAGTGGGGCAGAGACCCTACCAGAGCACCTCTGAAGGGACAGAAACTCATCTTTAGCAGGAAGAGTATGTATATAAAGGCACTTCCTGTCCACACATTAATTAACACTTTACCTCACCCCACAGCAGCCTGTTCCTGCCTGGAGGATGTTCTCAGCCTGGCCCAACAAGGACACTACAGAAACCCAGTGTGGCCACAGCACAGCCTCATTTCATTGGCATTTCATTGGCCACAACCACTTTCACGAGAGGCCCGAGCACAAACAACAGCAAACATTTTTGGGACCACCCATTCCCTTTCATCTGTGCTAGCTGCTGAACCTCATGGCACAGGGACGGCTGTGAAATACAGCACCATATGGTGCCCAGCACAGAGAGACACCCTGTGGGCTGGATGCCGTCTGCTCCAGACCTGCATCCCTCAGCTGACTCCCACTCCCTTTTCCCACCTCCATCGTGGCCACTCAGCTCCCCATACACCGCCCAGTCCAGCATGCTCCCAGCCAGCAGTGGATCACACATCGTGATGGCCTCAGCCCTCGCCCCAACGCTGCCAGGAGCACAAAATCTCAGGGAAACAGCACCAGTGGGTTTACACAGAGCAGGAGCCCACACCAGCTGGATCTTCCCTAAAGCATCTGACTAGCAGAAAAACATAGGCCACCCTGCTCTCAGAATTGGTAATAAGCCACCCCACCTCAAATAAGCCAATGTGGCCAATTTCGTGACTGGGGCATCCCCTCCTCCTGCTGCCCCCACCTTGCCAGGCAGAGGGAGAGCTAGGGCAGGGAACAGGAGGAGAGGAGGACACGGAACAGGTGAAGAAACGGGTCTTTTAAAGCTAAGAGATCTTTGAAATGGCACCTGGAAATAAGTGTTGTGGAAGCATTTATTTGGAGGGTTTGGGGGAACAGAGCGGTTGGGGTTGGAAGGGACTGCTGAAGATCATCTAGTCCAACTCCCCTGCTAGAGCAGGATTGCCTACAGTAGATTACACACTTCACACTTCAAAAGATCAGTCTGGACTGGTGTTGGAGAGCAATTGTATTAAGACTTCACCTTCCAGTAAACTACAAGCATCAAAGACAATCTTCCCTGGGTCTGCAGGAGTGTTTCCTGGTGCTCCCCACAGGTAAGTAATCTTATAGCAATGGCAAAGGGCTGAGCCTGTAATGTAGAAACATTCACTTTCTCCCCAGGCAAAGCACTAAGAGGGGAGCAGGAGAAAGCAAACAAGGCCAAGTCCTTCTACATTCAAAACCACCGAAAGCCTTTCACAAGTCGCACCCAAGGTTCAAAATACCAGGTCTGGTCAAGCTCATTGTTTTGCTAGACAAGTCTGCCTGGTGGGGAATCACCAATGAATGAAACACGAGCGACAGTACGTCAATTAGACAGGTTAAAACTACTTGGTCAGGTTTTACTCCACTTCCAGACAAGGTCTTGGAAGCAAAGGTTCTCTTTAAGACTTCTACAGTACACCCTGATCTTTGAGCTTGGTTTGAAAAACTTCCCAGCAGTTTGCAAAACTTAAGTTACTATATGAAGCAATGAAATAAAGCAACAGGAGTCCCAGCACTTGTTTCCTTTTGCTCTCCCTGCTACTTGGGAGTGACCTTTGCCTAGCAATACCTTAAACAACTGCAGAAGCCAAGTCCAGGGATGATCCCCAGCCTGAGCTCTAAAGCTGAAGAGGACAAAACCTGACCGACATATCTTTCTAAGAAAACTGGAGACCATATTGCCCGTTCCTACCTTTATGGAGCCTCTTTTGCAAGACCATGAATTATTGCTGGTACATCCCAGGTAATTCATAGTAAAAGAGCAATCAGTAATTACTAGCAGGCAAGAGACATTTGTCTCAAGCAATCCCTCAAAC
The DNA here is from genome assembly GCA_020745705.1 of Hemiprocne comata. NCBI lineage: Eukaryota > Metazoa > Chordata > Aves > Apodiformes > Apodidae > Hemiprocne > Hemiprocne comata. The sequence continues at coordinate 8,190,285 of CM036597.1, read as the reverse complement.
CACTTCACACTTCTACACATATTAATTTTGTAAACTAATATAAAGCAAATCCTAAGCTGCACAATGAAGCAGTTAAAAACACAAATAATAAGCTCTTACAACAACAAAGCCAGGCCATGTTTGATTAATATTTTTTAAAAGAGCATTTTTCTGACTTGAAATACCTGAGGAAGCTTTACAAAGGGAGCAGCTGAGAAGAAAAAGCAACTCTATACCTTGTAGCATCCTACCTGCCTCTCTCCTTACACAGACTCAGCTACAGCAGTGTGTGACACCCAGGAACAGGGCTACTCCGGCTCCACAGTTGTCTTGGTGAGGAGCACCTGGCCAGAAGCAAGAGAAGACAGCAGGTACAGGGGCAGAGCAGCAGCACTCTCCAGTTTGGGGGCTCAAAAGCCAATACAGGAAACACCATCAAAACACACCACCCCACCACAATCCCCAGCTGGGATTTTCCTGGCTGCTGGATTCAGGCAGGGACATGAAGTCATCTGTGTCAGGGGACACAGTTACAGCACAGGCACCCTCTTACCACAGTTAATGCAGTTACATCTTTCAACATCAACAAGACAAGGATTTGCTGTTGTGCATCCCAGCCTCCAAAGGTCTCCACCCCACAACACTGGGGTCACTACTCCACACAATGCCCAGGCTCCCCAGTCCTGGGCAGCTCACTTGCCATCTCTGCCCCAGCTTAACAAGAAGACTAACCTTTCTTTAACTTCATAGGTGTTTCTGGGAGGCTGTATCATGTCCAGTAATAAGAGAAAGAGGTACTCACCACAAAGGTATGTAGCCACCAGCTCTAGCAGGGCTGTGGCTGCTTCCTCCTGCCTAAATTAGGGATGCAGGTGTAGGAGGGCACTCAGGGAAGAGCTCTTAGCAGCAGGCAACTCCAATCAAGGTCATTAGCACAGGCAAGGAGCCACCCCTCATCCACATCCCGCTTTAGCACATCTGTATCAGACCTATCGGAAGGATGAGATGTTTGCAGAGCACTCTGAACACAGGTCACCAAATGTCAGGCACACACCATGTTCCCACCAGAGCTCAGCCTGCCAAAAAGGGATGCAGGTACCTTTTAGGGCATGTAAACTCCCATCAGACACACTGGTTATTTGGTTCCTCCTCCACTACAAGCTGAAACAAGTTTAGAGAGCAACTGTTTGGCAACAGGGTCTTCAGTACACTTCGTTTTGCAGCACAGCTGCAATCTGCAATTCACTTTATTGCATTAAAATCTGGTGCAGCTCTAGCAGAAAGAAATAAATACATTACTTGTCACAGTTACCCCATTATGTCTTAGAGCAAGCTTGCGCTCACACCCACAGAGCGGAGCGTGGGGCTTGTCAGAAAGTCAACGGCCGGGCAATCCCGCAGCCATAAATCCTGCTCTTGTCCCAGCAAAACCAGTGGGGAGGTCCCATCCCAGCCACTTCTCCAGGTCTAAGCCTGGCTTCTCAAAACCCTCAGCAGAAGAGAGCTCACTCGGGGGCTGTTTCTCCTCCCAGAGAACAACATCCTGAGTGAGCAAAGGGAAAACATAAACTCGAAGTGGCTGCCAGGACTGTGATGGAGGCTGGTAGGAAAAAGCTGTTCACCTGCCACTGCCTGAGCCAGAGCCCACAGAAGCCCTTGCACCTCACTGCTGTTTTTGCAGGGTTTACTCAGAGTAGAACTATGTAAGAATCAGCTGTTCAAAAGAAGCAGACAAGAGAAGTGATTCAACTCTGCCTGTATCCCCAGTACTATCCCAAAGCAGACTCTCACCTTCCTGTGGACCTTTGTTAGAGCTGCAGCCGTTCACTGCTAATTGATTCAATATGCATTTGGACTCAGATTTTTAATTAATTTTATTACAGAAAAATTAATGCACTGCTTCCCCACAGATGCATTAAGATACCAACACGAGCAGCAGGAAACCATTCTGTAGTGCAGTGTTGGTTGTGACTGCTTGTGGGGAGCCAACCCCACACCCTCCGTGGGGCTTCCCCGGTGCAGTCCCTCTCCCAGAGCACCCCCCCGCTTCAGTCTAAGGGCTCACTTGCAGCTCACATCAAATATTTACCTCGTTTCAACTGAATTTAGAAATGCATAGGCTACAGAGCAGTGGGAGGGCATCACCTCTCTGCCTCTCCAGGTCAGGCTAAGTCTGCCAGGCTCATTTTCAGCTGTGACAGAGTTGGGCTGCACAGAGCAGCTCAGCAGCCCCGTTCATCCCATTGCCCCCCACTTGATTTGATTTCAGAGGGATGTGGTGCACTTTGCTAGTGACTGTGCTCTCAACACTATGTATGGTCCTGAGTGTAAATCACATGGTCCCAGCCACAGGAAATGACCAGTGTGACATGGGGCAGTGCTGCCAGGCAGCATCTTGCCTGCTTCTGCCCATCTCTGCCCCACATCCAGCATCTCCCCCACATCAGCACCAGAGATGCTTTCCCTGGAGCAAAAGGTCTTACATCTCGGCCACTGTTTTAGGCATCCAGAGGGAACACACCACTCAGTCAAGCCACACCGTGCCTGTTAACAGCTGCAGTACCAGCATTGTCCCTTCTTAACCGAGCCCCGGTCCTCACAGATGTGAACAAATCACATTTTGGGAACAAAAGCAGTCTTGCAGGCAGCTGTCAAATTCATGCAAGGAAGGGTCTCTCTTCACCCACCCCCTCCCTTTCCCCAAATCTGTTTTAACATTACCCTTCTCTATATATAATGGAGTTAATAAGAGACATATTTACTCTGCTTGGCTTGGGACTAAAGTCAAACTAGAAGTTTTAGCTGTAGAGCAGCCCAAAGGAGAAATGCCTGCTCTGAAATACCACAAGCATTTCAAAGCAGAGGAAAAGAGCATTTGGAGGTTGTTCTATCAAAAAACAGGAGCTGGGTGAAATTAAGCAGTTCCCAACATTTGAGATGACATCTCAGAACAAAAAAAACAAGTGGTGAAGTGGGGGGGGTGGGAAGAAATTGTGTGTGATTTATACACATTCACACTAATGGTATTTATCAATGGCAGAGCACTGGGTGAAGAAAGACCATCTGCAATATCCAAATTTGAGTCCCCAGGGTTCTGCACTAGTGTTGTATTGAACAGCATTCCTGAGGCATGCCATATTTTAGGAATTTGCAGAGCAGGAACAGGTAGTGCACCATAAGGTCCAAGACCTTAATCAAGCCCTGCAACTCGATAGATTTCCAATATAACGAAGACAAAGAGGTGTCAGCTCTAGTTCTTATTTGCTAATACTATCAATAGGGGCTCAGCTCACCAGCAGTTAATTCAAAGCCAAGCTCGATTTGCACAGCAGTGATCTACACTAATTCCCATATGTGGCTAAGGGGAGACTTTGCCAACTAGACAATAGAAACAGCATTACAGCTCCTGAGATGATGCCGTCGCGTTTCTTCTCTGCTCCACCACTTCCCCATCAAATATCCACGTGCTGGAATCTCCAGTCATCATCTCCCTTGCATCAGGAGACACGTGGAAAGGGCAGTGAATACAAAGGTACCTATTTCTTTTACAGATGCCACTTTATTGAGGCTTTTAAAATGCAACTTCCCATAAAATGGGGCCAATTTGGACTTAGCTTTTTTGCCCATTAAAGACAAAGAAATACCATAATTAAGCAATTATAGAAGTATTTCTAAGTGATCCAACTATAACTTAGCCTTAAAAAAAAAAGTTGCCACATGTTGCTATGTTTCATAGAAGTTTATTAGCTTGCTTCATCCGATACCAAGTTTTGCTTGGTTTTGCTTTCAGGTTCTAGTCCATCTCAACACTAGATCAGACTGTTTTGCCAAGACACAATGGTTGTTGAGAAGTCACAGGAAGCCAGATGTGCTACCCAATTAGGCAATGAGACCGTTTCATCCACATTCAAAGGAGTCACTGCCTGTAAGCCTGGCCCTCATTAATCAGCAGTTTGGCTCAAAGGAAGCAGTGGCAGCAGCCCATACCCACAGCTTACACTAACAAGTTAACCTGTCCTCTTAATGTTAGTTGCACACAGTAGACTGCACTAACAGCAAGGCAAAGATGCAAGTATCCTCACACCCCCATCTCCTCCTCACTGCCAAGTAAACACCAACTGCTAACCACAATCAGCACAAGGAAAGAATTCAAGGGTAGTGAGGGGTGCTAGGGTTTTACCAGTTCATGCACTTCCTGTGCTAAGGGAAAATGAGCTTAGAGTTGCCGGCTAGAGACCAAGTATTACCTCTCCCTTCCAAGGGCTGCAAAACATTCATGGAATTGCAAAGACAGCAACGCAGGGAAGAGACCTGCATCACTCCCCCACCCCACCTCACAGCACTCAATATCTAAACTTGCATCTCTGGAGAAAGGACACAGACTGAGTACCTGCACCACGCTCCTACACCAGCAGGGAGTTAGACTAGGCGCCTGGCTCCTGCCATGAATTAAGATGCTAGAAAAAACCACAAGTCTGAAACAGTTTAACACAGGACAAAAAAGGCACATTTTAATATGTACAGCAATGCATTTGGGCTATAAATTTACCCAACACAACTGGAAAAAAAAATCCAAACTATGCTTTTATACTTATTCCATGGTGTCAGCCTCATTCCTAGCCACCTACCTTTCTCTGCATCTCTGAATGCTGCTATATACACACAAACAAACAATTACGTCATGAATGTTCATTTAGGCTCCCAAGTTCAAGTAATAAAGTTCAAACTTGCATAGCATCTTATGCCACTCAGCCATAAACAGTTACGATTGCATATTAGCTGGAGCAGCCATCTCTTTCAATTCAGCCAGTTTTGGCTGGCCACCATTTATTTTTTTATTTTTATTTTTTTAATCCTTGAGTCAGAATGTTTCCTAAGTCACCAGCCCTGAGGGATGCCACAGACTTCAAAATGAACCTCTTGCTGTTGTTAAGATCCTTTTAAACCAGAAATTTAGAGTGTTGTCAAGAACAGTTTTAAAAATGTAATACTGTTTATTTTGCTTCAAAAACATTTCAGCATTCTAAACATACAAAAAAAACAGAACGTTGCAAATTCGTTTAAGTACAGAGTGTTTTTGAACTTCAGTTGCTGCACTGGCTCTTCACTTAGTTGACGATGAAGAGATGTCTACAGTTTCAGTTTAAAAACTACCGCACTTAACTAAAAAAATCCATACACTTCTCATGCCAGCTGAACCCCCTTCCACAACTAAGAATGGCAGCAGAATGCTATCTCACTATATACAGAAAGACAACTTTAAGCTAAATGGACGCCCACTGTAGTGTAAATAGATCTACCCTCACAGTGCATGCTTCGGGCCATGGCACCCTGGGGAACGTACAGCCTTTCCCAGTAATCACTGCTCCTCTAAGGCATCATAACTCTAAGCATGTACCACAAGAATCTGTCTAGTTTTTACAAACTATAGATATGTACAGTTTATAACCCAGGATTTTCTAGCCAATAACCATATAGTAACACCACCTTACAAATTAAAAAAATGCTTGAAACATTTTTAAATGCTTTGTTACACCAACAGCAAAGTGCACAGAGTTAGGAGAACACTAGAGCGCCTTTTCATTTTAAAAATGTTTGGAAATATGTACAACTTTGATACAGTTTCAGGGTGCTCACTACACCCATGGCCACTTCATGTAAACCAGTTACAATTTCTAGAGCACTTTTAGAAACTACAACGCGATCGGAATCCAAATTTTTTTTTAATTAAGCCTAATAAGGGCAAGAGACACCATCTCAAATAAGAGGTGTTTCAATTATGGTGTTTCCCCTACTCTATGGTATTCACATGGAGACAAGTATTGTACAGTTTTATTCATCATCATCATCTTCATCCTCCTCTTCTTCATCCTCCTCCTCCTCTTCGTCTTCTTCCTCTACCTTTTTCCGAGCAGCTTTGGTTGCTGCTCCCTTTGCGCCATCAAACTTTCCTTTAGACTTGTAGTCTGCAACATCCTGAAAAGTCAAGGGGATGTCTTAATTTGCTCTAAGCAGCAAAAACACACAGCATTTGTACAGCAGCGGCAATTAACGCAGAGAGACTGGCCTTCCACAGCTGCACCCCCAAAAGGTGAGACAGCCAGCATCACAGCACACGGGTACACAGACACCCACACATCCTCAACTGCCTCCAGGTGATGGAGGCCTTGAACCCTGTGTCCACAGTTATTTATTTGAGGAGAAGAGAACCCAGACTCTCAAATTTCCTGCTAATGGGACCAAGTCCCTTTAACAGCACAGCAACCCTTTGCTGGAGCCACACGAGCAGCCACTGCTGGGCATCACTGGGGGAAAGCTCTCCCTCCTGGCTAGAATCCTCCCCCAGCTCCCAGACCTGCTCCATCCCAAGGTACACAAAGTTTGACTACATAGGACACAGCGCGAGGAGAACAGGTCTATAAGCTGGAGAGGCTCACGACGCTGGGGCCACCTTAGCTGGGTCTGTGTTACAGAAAAACATCAACACAAGTGCCAGTCTGGAAGAGCTGAAGCGAAAACTAGCCTTACCTTCTCATACTTCTCCTTCAGTTTAGCTGCCTTATTATTATAAGGCTGCTTTTCACCATCACTGAGGTTGTTCCACATTTCGCCCAGTTTCTTTGCTACATCCCCGATGGATATGCCAGGGTTTGTGGACTTGATCTTGGGGCGGAACTCTGAACAGAACAGGAAGAAGCCAGACCTCGGGGAGAAGCACCAGAGGACAGTCAGCACCACAGCAGCACATCCAGGGAGCACCCTTTCCTCCATCCCTCATCCACACATGCACTCATCACACACTGAGTGGAAACACTTCTTTTTACTTAAATAATACAAACACGTTTTGATTTTACTAAGGCCCAGACTTGCAGCCTTCCCCCAGTACTGTTTTTAATCAAGTGTTGTCTATCCCACCCCCTCAACTTGGACACCCAAGTCTCACTATGACCTTGTCATTCCCGTATCTTCCATCACCATGAGTTTAAGAGTACCAAGTACTGACAATTCCTGTTAGTGCTCTATGTGCTCAAGATTACAAGCTGCTTAGAAGATTTATAAGACAGTTTCAGTAAGCTACAAATATTACCAATAACTCCACACCAACAGCATGCCCCATCTACTTCCTTTATGGAAACCTAACAGCTGTGTTACAGAGCATGAAAATAAACCAAAGCATTTCTATGTTTAACACCTCAAAGTTACTTACGGTGGTCGTTTTGGGGCATTGGGGTCCTTCTTCTTCTTGCCACCTTTAGCCGGTCCATAGTCCTTCATTTCTCTATCATATCGTACCTTGTCAGCCTTTGCCATTTCATCAAATTTAGCCTTCTCCTTGCTTGACATGGTCTAAAAAGCCAAAAAACAAGACACCAAGTCTGTGGTTACTCAACTGTTCAATAGCTGGCAAACTTTAAGTAAACAAGCAAACGCATACTAACTCAATATGCTAAGTTTCAGAATGTGTTTGTTTTCTAACTGGAGCACCTTGGGGACGAAGGTCCTGTACTGGGGACCACAGCCACAGCTGGCATATTCAGCTAGAGGGAAGCAAGGGAAAAGGACAAGCACAGTCAGAGCTCTCCTTGAGGACATAGGCCTGGAGGGAGGTGGCTACTGTAGGACACTGCTTGGGAACAGGAAAAAAAAAGGCCAGGATGTAGTGGAAGCACCTAAACAGGCAGATACACTGGGCTGAAGTTTTCATGATCATTACAGAAGTCAGCAGCACCCAATCAATGGTCAGAACACCTTGCCAAGAACGGCACACAGACCAAAACAGTGACGGCTCCCTTTATGTTCAGACACATGCACACCATCCTAGTGATACCATCAGAAGTTAGTCCTTCAGAAGTCATAAATTAATGTACCTTCCACCTTTCTGAGCACTTCTTGGAAAACTCTGCAAAGTTGACTGGAACCTCTGGGTTCTTTTTCTTATGCTCCTCACGGCATGTCTGCACAAAGAAGGCATAGGCAGACATCTTGCCCTTGGGCTTCTTCGGATCACCTTTAGCCATGTTGACTCTGTGGGGAAAAAGGGGAAAAAATAAAAAGCTAATGCAGATATGGATGAATGTGTATACATATATGGTGTGTGCATATTTGTATCTACACATATATACACACACCACCATTCTCTGAAGTGATGTGTCATCAGTAACACATTTGTTTCTCCCCCCAAACACCTCTTACCATCCCCAATGCAAAGACTTAAAATTCTGTTCCCTGACACTTGGGTTGCAGTCCTGAGCCAAGTGAAATTAGTCACTAGACTTTAGTTTTACATTGATACGTATTTACATCATGTCCAAAGGCTGGAGACAGGCTATTAAATACACCTACTCCTACCCATTAAGAGTTATATATGAACTAACACAAAATACTTGTTTTAGTTGGCTACCACGGGGGCTTGAGTGGCACGCATAGTGCCAGGCTATGACTTTTTCCTTTAGTAGCTGGAGTCCAGCCGCTGACCAGGTAGAAAGACAGGACAGATTATTCCCCCCTGTCAAAGTGCAATAACCTTTTGCATGTAAGAAGGTGAGTAAATAAAGGCTAATTTTAAACACAATTTGACCCACGGAGCTCTGCGAGGAGAGCAGCGCTTGCTCTTGCTCCACCAAGTGACATGCTTGGAGGCAAAGTGGTCAATGCAAAGATGTGATTACCAAGTCACCGAGAAGGCGATGCTAACTTTTGGGCTGTATTTCTTTCCCCTCTTCCGTATTTTTTTCTCCACTAAAAAAAAAAAAATCCCGCAGCAACATTTCCTATTTACAGCTTCTAAAGTGTTTGAAAATTTAATTTTTATTGGCGCAACGTTAATATTTAATTACGTCCGTTAACCCCCATGAGCAGCAAAAGTGGCTTCAAGACACCCTCTCCAGCCCTCGGCCGCTCCAGCGAGCCCGACGGGATTCCCGCTCCCGCCCCGGAGCCACCGCTCCCGCGGAACGGGGAACACAGCGACCAGGTGGGAGCTCGGAGCGTGTCCGGGGCCGCCGCCTGCTCACGAAGTTGGGAGCGAGCGGCCCGCCGCGGCCGGCCCGGCTCCACTCCCGTCCCGCCATCTTCTCCCCCCCAAGGTCACGGCGACTGCCGGGCTCCGCGGCGCGGGCACCTGCGACGGGGCCGGGGCCGGCGGGCGGAGGGGGCAGCGGCGACTCCGCTAGACGCCAATAATTCATCTTCCATTTTGTGAAATGCTTCCTGATGAAAGAAAGTGCCCCTGAAATGCGGCGGGGCGGCGGGCGGGGGGCGCCGGGGGGCCGGGCGGCGGCCGGGGGCGCCGGCCCGGCCCCGGGCGGCCCGGTACGAGCGGCAGCGGGAGCGGCAGCGGCTGCCGCGCTCCGCGCCCAGGGCCGGCCCCCGCTCGCTAAGATGGCTTCTCCCAGCGCCGCCGCCGCGCCGCCGAACAAAGCCGCGCTCCCCCTCCGCCGCGCTCGGCCCCCCGCGCCCGCCGCCCCCGGCCGCCAGCCCCGCCAAAACGCCGCCCCCGCTGCCGAGGGGCTCCCCGCTCGGCCCCCCGCCGGGCGGCGGGGGCGGCGGGGCCGGGGCGCGGGCGGGAGGTGGCCCCCCCCCGGCCCCTGCCTAGCGCAGCGCTCTCTAACAAAGGCTCCCGTGCAGCCATTATCGCCGCCGCTACGCTCCTCCGCGCCGCCAGAAAAAGAGTGCGGAAAGCCCCAGGGCGGCCCCCCGGCGCCCGACCGAGGGCGCGAGGCGGTGGGGAGAGAGGAGCCGGGGCGAAAGCGAAAGGTTTGAGCCCCCTGCGGGGCGCCGGGAAGGAGATTTCCCCCGCCGCGACCCCCCTCCCCATCCCTATGCCGCTTACACGTCTTTCTTCCCTTCGCCGGGGCTCTCCAGCGCCAGCCATATTAATGCCCACAGCACGGGCGGCACGGCGCGGGGAAGAGGCGATGCGGGACTCCGCCGCGGACGCAGCCCCACCGGAGACACCTTCCCGGGCAGAGGAAGAGCGGCGGAGACAGAGGCGAAGGAATCGGGGGAGTTTGGAAGCGGCAGCAGCGAGAAAAAAAACTGCTTCGCCGGGACAGACGGGCGCAGCGCGCAGGGTTTATCCCTGTCAGATGCTAAAGCGACAGCCATATTAATGCAGAATAAACAGCGGGCACGGCATTGCGCACGGCCAACAACTTTCCCACCGCCGCCAGCCCCACCGAGCCTACCCGGGGGAAGGGGGCAAAAAAAAAAAAGCCGAGGGCGCCGCGCGTTTTGCCGTGCGACATTAGGAGGCGGCAGAGAAAAATCCCTGCCCATGCGGGGGAGAAGAGGAGTTAGTCCCGGTGTAGTTGCTGCACCAGCCATATTACTCTCAGCGGCACGGGAGCCCGGAGCGGAGAAACCGGGCTGCACCGGGGACAGGTAGCCCCTCCACGCTGGGGGGGCTCCCGGCAGGGCAGGGGAGGAGGACAGGGGGCAAACACTGCCCCTCGCCTGCTGCCCGCCGCCCCACCAGCTGCGCGCAGCATCTGCCCCGGCACCGCAGATCCCCTTGCAAGCTGGGGGGGAAAGAAAGTTTTGGGTGATTTTTCCGATTTTTTTTTTTAATTGAAAAAAAAATAAAAATCTCGGAGAACGAAGAAACGGAAAACAAAAAATACATTTTTTTTTAAAAAAGCCCAGGGCAAGAAGAGCAGAGGGGCGAAGGCGCGGGGACAGGGCGGGGCGGGCAGGGGGCAGCCGCCCCCCGAAAAGTTGCGGCGGGGCTGCACGTACCTGTATTGTTCGCGGTAGTGTGGACAGGAGCTGGAGCGCAGGGCACGACGCGGGGCTCGGCGCGGCTCAGCCTCGCGTTGGCTGCCTACGAGAGCGGCCTGATTGGCTGCGGGGCTCTGCCGTTTAAAACAACCTCCTCGCCCGCTCATTGGCGCGGCGCCTCATGAATATTAAGCACGGCCGCGCGGCGGTTGGCCGGCGCTGGTGAGGTCATTCATTCAAAACGAGCGCCCGCCGGGGAAAGGGGAGCGCGGCCGTGCGCGCCCAGGGAGGGAAAAGTTAGCGCGAGGACGGGGGAAGTGGGGGTGCGCGCCCCGCGGAGCCTCCGCGCAGCCTCCGCTCCCGGAGGAAGGGAGAGAGAGAGACAGAGCAGGGGCCACTGGCCAGGAAACTGCCCTCGCCACGTGTTGCGGCTGCTCGAGGCAGCCGGTTGCCCCGCGGGACGGACCGGGGCCGTTCGCAGAGTCGCTGCGCGGCGTGCGGTGCTCAGCACCTGGTCAGCTGCCCCGCGGAAAGCCGCGGTGATGTTCGGCACTGGCGGCCGGCAGCAAAGGGCAGCTCCGCACGCTGTCCTGTTGATGAGTTCCCCTCTGAAAGCCGGGGGACAGGGGGAGATGCCGACCCACGGGACAAGAGACATCTACGGCCGCATCCCGAGAGATGGGTGGGAACCCCTGGCCTACAACAACCCTTTATTGCTAATTTCTGCCCTAAAGCCGTAAAAGCCCGATTCCAATCGCACTGGCACTGTTCGCAGAGCCGGTTACTGCTGTGCGGAACGGGGAGGGAACCGAGCCCAAAATAAACTCCGCGGGCAGTCACAACACACCATGGATGGAAAAGGAACTACAGAGCAAGATACTGCCTGTTCTTTGGGGGGGGGGTCGGAGTTTTGCCCACTCATTCATCAAATAAAACACCAAAACAATTAACTCAAATTACTATTTCTAACGTACTTCCAGAACTTGTTTGGTATTAACTTTCTAGGATTTGGTTGTTACTATAGAGGCTGGCTGTGTACAAGGAAATCTGTAAACAAGCCCTTCTGGCTGCAACCAACCCAGTGTGGCTCTGGGACCAGGGGCACTTCTGGCTCTCTTGGAAGAGCTCCTTCCTACAGGACAGCCAAACTGCTATTAGTGGCTGACCACAATTGTTGGTTGTCTCAGAAAAAAAAAGCTGTTATTTTTAAGGCTGGAGTGGTAAAACTCAGAAACCACCACATACTGTTATGGGCTGGGTGTAACTGCCACCCTTCTTTTAAGATAGCCAGAAGAAACAGTTGCCCTCTTTAAGGAGTAGATAGTGGAAAGAAGGTTCCACCCTGGGCTGAGATGCTGGCAGGCAGCAGGGTCTACCAGATACTGCCCTGTGGAAGTGCTTATGGCTATAACAACATATGGTCACAGGTTGCCCATGCCGGAAGAGATCAAAACAAAACGACTGATGAGACATAGAGGAGTGCCAACCTCCTGCTGGCAGATCCACTGGGAAGCGTGCAGAATTTCACCCAGGATTTTAGCCAAAGTCCTGCCTGGATTTCTCCCTCAGGGTACACCTCAGCTGGACTCACAAGTGCCCAAATCCAATTGCCATCCATACGCAGAACCACTGAGGCTTGTAGGGACCTTAAACCTGTGCCCTTGGGCTTTCCAAGGCATATATGGTAAAACCAGTCTTACTAGCTTCTCGCCCTATTTCTACCTTCTAAAACCAAAAGCATAAAACAAGGGGTTCATTCATAAACATTAATGAGGCTACCTGAGGGACTGTATTCTGTAGCATCATCATAAATAAGACAAGCAATACTACTGCAGGGTAATCTCTTTGTAGCTGACAAACATCCCTCTCGCCTATTTTTAGGGATACTTTAAAGTGTTTCAAACTAGTTGAATAATTAAGCCTTTTTTTTTTTTTTCCTTGGCTCTGGAGTTGCACAAATTTTTGATCTGAAACACTTCCTTCTTCGACCAACAGTCTCACCCTACAGAGCACACTAAGCTGGGAGTGTTACAAAGGCGAGGGGTGGCAGCCCTGATGGACAGGCTTGCTTAGGATCTTGCTTAGGACAAGAACCTGGCATCAAATCCACAGTCCTACCAGTCATCTCCAGAGCATCCTTCCCATTTCTCACAGGCCAAGGGAAACATTCCCTAAGATGCTTGTTCTGGGAAGGCCAGGAAAGTTTTGACAGCTGGTCAAGGGGCAAAGGAGGTATTTTGGTAGCTGAGAGACAGCTGGGATGAAGGTTTCATCCTAGCACTCGCAGCATGATTTTGAAAGCAGTGGAGGGCTGAGTAGCAAATGGGTGAACATAACCCCCATAAAGGAAGGTTCTACTCACCCCCAGCATCACCACTGCTCAAATAAATTCTCTTGCAGTGCCCTCTGCCCTGCACATTGCACCTGGCCTCCACGTCTGAGCGCTTTCCTGCGGTGCACCAAGAAAACAACTTAGAAAGCTGGCTGAGCAAATCCAACCTTTTCTGCAACCTCTTCCAGGACATGCAATCCCACTTCCTCTCACACCTCAGCTCTGGCCTTCACCTGACCCCTCTGGGAGCCAAGGCAGCTCAACACTAAGCTAACAGAAAATAAACAAAGCCCCAAATTCAACCTCCTTTTTTGCTGCGTTAGTTTTCTGCTTGATTAGTGGGCTGAACCAGTATACCAGGGAGTCTAGTGAGTAGCAGAGCTGAGGCAAAGGAGAGGGCAGAAGGGTACAGCCAGGAGCAGGGACACACTCGTAAGAAGTATGAGTCTAGCAAATTTTAGGGGGTTGGTTTGTTTCTTTTACTATTACAGATTACCATGTATTTATGCTGTAAGAAACATGAGAAAAAACAAAACTAAAAGAAATTTCAAGATGCCTGGCTCTTGGCACAGAAGACAGCAAGGTTTGCAATGATGCCAGGGGAGCTCAATGTATCTCGTCTTGTATCTTCCCTTCAGAAAGTTCTGACCTGAGCCCCACCATGATTGCTACAGGCAGGATTTATTTTGCAAACTCATGCAACATTTTTAAGCAACGGTTAGCTATACCCTGCATCCCACAGCAGGGACCCCAGCCAGGCAATATCTGGAATATAAGGCCCGAGACATAAAATCTGGTTCAAGGTCCCATAGCAAGCAGACAGCTTCCAATACTTGCAGTAGCTTGTTGCTGAGAAGAATGACCACAAAGTCTGGTCCCAGCTGGAGTCACCAAACAATGAAGGCTTCTGGCCCATCTAGATCATGTTGGTGCTGTCCAGGAAATGCCTCAGATGCAAAAAGCTGAGGCAACATCATTACCTGCCAAGATGGAATGACATCTCCTCTTCAGCTAGAGATGATAGAACACAGAGGCTCCTGTGAAAAAATCTGAAGTCACCAGAGAGTCCTCCAACAAATCAACGGATTACATAAATACACTTAAAATTCAGGAAAGCCATCCATGTTTACAACTGAAATGCCTTCCTCTGCTTCCTAAAATTGCCTGAGGTCTAGAGTAAGTTCACCTATTCTTCAGCCAACAGCCAGATCTCATCTCAACACTAGCGACAGTTTGGTTGGGTTGGCCTTCTCAGCTCTGTCCTGCTCCAGTTGTGTCAGATGGCTGGCAAAACAAGGCCCAGCATGTATTTAAGGCGTTCAGAAATCAGAAGTGCTGAAAAGGCCCAGAGTGATACCTGATCTTTGTGGAACACCATACAATGGGTTTAGTCAGGAAACTGCATCCTCACCACCACTGGTAGCTCCACAGCTCATCCAGCCATTCTCACAATGTACCTTGACCGTCTCCTTCCCAGCAGTGAGACCATAAATGCCTCAGAGAGATCCTGGAGGACAACAACTGTGTGTAAAAGAGTATTCCTCTGGACTCTTAACAAGCTTCCCAGTCTGAATCCCGATTGTCTTGATATAGAAAGTTAGCCTGACATTAACTTGTACGTGACCTCTTGCTACTTTCGTTAGGCATTTGCTCAGCACTTGGGATGATTTAATCCAAACAGTTGATTTGAATTGATGTTGTGTCCTCACTGAGTTTGTCCAATATTGGTCAGCCAACACACCAAGCCCAATGCGTTCTATATTGATCATGGGTAGCAACACCTACTAATAGCTAGGAAGAGGCTGGTATGAATTCACACATTGAATTCATATATTGAAATTCCAAAGCATCTTAGTGAATCAGAAACAGACCAGTCACAGAAAAATTACTGGGGCCCTCAATGCAACAATGTTCTCAAAATGAGCTACTGTGTCTGAAAAGCTTCCCAAACATACATGATCATTTTTCAAGAGGAATAAAACAGTTACCTGGTTCCCATTTTGGAGGGGCAGCTCAGATACACAGTGCATTGCCAAAGCAATGCCCTGAGGAGCTTCTTGGGCTCAGATTTAGCAACATTGCTGGGAATAGCCACAAAAGTTCTTCTGGTCTGCAGCATACACACTTGGAGATGTGCTGTTTCACCCTGTCAGCTGATTTCCTGTGCTGGTACCCAAGTTTCCACCTTTCTATCCACCAGCTGGTGCAGGTATCAAAGCCAAGAAAGTCTGCAGGGGCAAACAACTGCAATGAGGGATTTGACACCAATGCAGCATCCTGTAGCCAGCTTTGGAATATGTTGAGTCCATGACTATGTGTTTAAATTAGGAGCACCCATGTTGTTGTGCTCCTGACCACCACACCGGGGAGACTATTTGAGGCAGGGAGTATAGGAGTTATCAAAAAATATCAGTGAAGAGCCTGGGGGCATCTGCATGCTGTCCTCCTGAGCCAAGAATTAGTTTTCTGACGCCTTCTAGGCCACAGAATGCTGTGGGTCACAGAAAAAATAGAAGTCTCCCAAGGAGAAACACATTTGCCATTCACAGAGTAAGGAAGTGCAGGAAAACATTTAAGATAAATACTTCTAGCAGCTATGCAACTCAGTTACCATTAAGTATTTTTTCAAGCAACTTGGACATTCAACATCAGCACATTAAAGATGTGCTGTGGTAGGAACATCAGAGAGGGGGCTACCACTTCTGCCGCAAGGGATTAGCTGCAAGGCAGGTGTCAGCAGAAGGGTCCCTTCCACCAGCCCCACTCCCAGCCCTTCCCCGAGGCTGGGACCATCCCGGGCTCGGATGGTTCACAGGCAGTTGAAGTCCTGCACAGCAGCTCTGTGAAATGGTCCTCAGGAACACGCAGCAATCCCGGCACGTTGTTGTGTTGAACCACCCTGCCCATAGCAAAGCCACTTGTTCCATTGTGGTCTGCAAGCTGCAGTTTAAGCAGTACAATTACAACTGCATTTGGTGCTTCCACTTCTGTCAGGGTCGCATCTCTTCACAACCCTTACCCACTGGCAAAATTCTCTGCTGAAGACTTGACCTGAATGAAAAGGCTGATACAAATACATCTGCAGGGTTCTGCCAGCAATTAGAAATAAGGGCGGGGTGAAATCGCTCCTAGGAATCTAACAAAGCCAGGAAATCTTTTTAAGCAGAACCAGCCTATCAGAGTGACAGAGTTGACATTTAAGGTTGGATGGACAATAGCGACAAGAAAAGTGTGAAATGACCTGTTCATCTCAACAGCATATTCATTAGGCTAGTTAGGGGGCTGCTTCAAAAGCCTTCAGTTTGGACCTAGCTTCTCCCACCACTGACCTTCTGTGTTAACATGCAATAGAGACAAAGAGGCTCAATTAACCCTTCTCTAACTGGCATAGTCAAAAACTGTTCACAGAGCTTTGATTTACAAGAGCTATTTTTTCATTTTTATTTTTTTTTTAAATCAAGAGTTTGACTTCAGTAAAGATGAGGAGGCATCTCTCCATACGAAACCCTCCTAGCCTTACAACACGTGGGATTTCCACGCATGGATTTTCTGATACCCACAGGCTGAGGCTGAATTCCAAGTCCTGTAACTATAGGAAAATATTTGTAATTGCTCACTGGGATCTCAGCCAGTGATATTATTTCCTCTTTAACCTATGAAACAAAAAGAGTTCTCATAAATACATGCTTAAAGTAGAAAATAAAATTAGCAATGCTGTTTAAGGAGCTTGCCAGCACGCAAGTTCAGAAAGACAGAGGTTAATCTGATCTCAATTCAACTCTGAGAAACCTAATGTTCCAACAATTAAAATATTAGAACAGGTAACACCCCCCTCCCCCCAAATTCCTTAATGGGGGGGCACAGCCTGTTATCCCCTGTAGCCATATCCCATTAAGGTGACACCTCTGCAGGAGTAGGATACACTCCCAGTTGCACACACAAAATTAATTATTGTCAAATGCACTTCATGAGGTGAGAAATACAAGTTAAAAATAATTGACAGTCATATTAGGCAGCAGTTCAAAACCGTGCAGTATAACCACAGGCAAGATAAACGGAAACTCACGGTTACCTTCACAGGTGGGCTCCCCTTGCTTCTTGTCACATTGTTCCTACTCCTCTTGGCTTTTTCTTCCTTTCTCTCCCTTCTCCCCCTCCTGTTCTTCTTCCCTTCACACCTTGGCCCTGGCTCATTCCCAGCACACCCTGCCAGGCTCTCTGGGGCGGCAGGCAGGCAGTTTGCCCCTGCACACCTGTTCCAAGAGATTTGCCACCACGGCACACCATCTCCTATGCTACCAGACTCCTGGAAATTGCCTGCCCCCCATGTACTGTCTCCTTACATTCCCGGCTCATCTCCACTCCCTCATCTTACACATCCTTCCTGCTATAACACGCTTTCTTCAGGCATCTCCTTCCCTGCTCAGCTACCACAGGACCATCTGCTTCCACGTATCCTCTTTTTAAAAATGCACTATCCCAAAACTTGTAAACCACAAGCAACCTGGTGTATGAGCAATGAGCAAAATTCAACTTCAGAAAGGCATTTCTGCTTCCATTTTGCATGCGAAGAACCGCACTCAAAAAATGTAAAGGTACTGGGGGTAAAAAAAGCAGTATTTGTCTACCTACCCCACCAAGCCAAATACTAAAAGTAGGAAGAGAGAACAACTGGAAACAATCTCTGCAAGTTTCCCATAGCATTCAGAGGCGATGGAATCTAGATGCAATTTTAAAGCAGAAGATTGTAAGTGTTTTCCTTGCACTTTAATTGGCAAGTAATCAAGACCACATTCAATGCAACACAAGTTCTTGCAATCATGCTGTGACAGCAGACCAAGAAACTCTATTAGGAATCCAATGCAATTACAACCCAACAGTAGTCCAGCAACGGACTAGATATCAAGAGAGGCATGACCCCACATTAGAAAGAAGCTAGTGATGATACAGCTAAGGTGTAGTTCAGACACCACTGAAGAGGCACTAACAGAAGCAATCAGAAGGGCTGGCACTGGGACAAGAAAGCTGCCACAGGATACTTATTTCAGAGTCCTGAAATGTTGCTATAGTCAGAGTTGCTTTCACATCATCAAATAACAATTTCCAAAACCGTGAATATCCCCCCCACACTCGGCAATATCTGAGCACAAGCGTGGGTCCTTTCTCTTAGGCCGTCCCGCTGCTGTCCACACTTCAAAACAGGGCTGGAGCAGCACCTGGCACACAGACAAGATGATACATTAAACCCACTCACTCTCAAATGAATGAAAGAGGAGAATGTTCTGCAAGAAGCATAACTCTGGCGCTACACTACCTCACCACACTTTTCTGAGTGAAGCTTTAGGTCTGGTCATGGTTCATAACTTTTAAAGAGAGGCCACCTGTCTCCAGATGCCCTGTCACTGCTGAGACAGGGAGTGACGTACAAAGTCCCTGGCTAGAGAGAAGGAGGAACACGTTTTGTCGGCAGGAACTGTGAACCAAGCCCTGGGTGTCTCCCCCACCCGGTCAGGCTGCCGGGGCCATCAGCTGCAGGAGCGCGCTGCGCAGACCAGCTGTAACAGCTGGCATCCGAAGTAGGTTGAAGGTCTGGGGGTAAGAAAACAACCAGAGTGTTGGGTGATCCCAGCCTGGTGGGGAAACACCCTGCAGCACAACAGGGCTTTAAGAAGGGTTAAAAATCCAATTGTCAGAAAAGACAAACATTACAGGTCCTGCAAATGCAGAAACTAACACCCTTTTTTTTTTTTTTTTTGGATCTGTGACCTGCACTACACTGCTGGGACCTAAGATCTCCAAAACTGACTGTAAAGCTTGGAAATGAATACACTGCCCATATGTACATAGATTCCAAAAAGCAAGGGGAAAAATGCAAATTAAAATTATAATTACTTACACTTTAGGAGAACTTTTAATTGGTCATAAAAAAACCCCACCAGAGTGCACTGCACAAGATGATACTTCCAAGGCTTAGGTGGACCTTCAGTTAAAAAGGGAATGAGAAACACTGCCTCAGGAAAGCCCTCAAAGTCCCCCAAGCTTTGCTGTCCCCCCCAACCCTGACCTCTCTGTCCTCTATACGGTTTTTCTTCTCATAAATCTGTTCAGAAATACCATGTCCTTTTTGGTATGGGTTTGGTGCTATCATTTCACCATAGCAACAGACAGCAAACAGAGGTTGAACAACTGGAAGTTGTTGGCTGACTCAGGTGGGCTCTCCTGCAGCAGCAGGCTCGAGTGACTCTCTGCGTTTGGAAAAAACATCAGTTGCATAATTCTAGATTTAATTCCACTAAAAGAGAATATACACAATTAACTAAATGCCACCAATTAAACTATCAAGAAAGCAGGAATATTTTCAGTCACTGCACTTTGTATGCAGCTGAACTGCAATCAAGATGTGACAGCAGCTCCTGGAGACACACTGAGCTGCTTTTAAAGTAACTACCTGGAGTCCTGGAAGCAGACACAGACCACAAAGCCCCCAGGGCAGCCGGGTCCATCCCAGGCAGTTCCCCTGCCTACACCTCTGTACTGGCACCGACCAGACTGCCAGTGGTGCCCAAGCTACCGGAGCCTGGGGGCAAGATTTGGTGAGAAGCCAAAAGTCCAGGTCAGTCCCAAGCAATGCCCAGCAGTGAGGATGGGTCTGAGTATGAACTGAAGGCTCAATCCTGCTGCTAGACAATGGAGGTATTACACTCAGCTGGACAGCAGAGAGACAAAGAAGTGAACAGGAGGGTGATGGCAAGGAAGGTGAGTTTTGCAACACAGCTGGGACTTACAGGAATATCTTTACAGTACTGAAAAGCATAGGAGAGTCATAGATAGTGACAAGGTATCTAAATCAGGTTGCTACCTCCAGGTGCTTACATCTGTCATTGGTGATGTGGAAGGAACAATTTATTTTTGGGGAAATTTATTAATAAAGGGTGTAGATTTTTGCCAAGTGCTCCTGAATTCCTTCTCTTGCTTTACATTTGTTGAACATCTGCTTTGTTACGGTATTTAATCCCTCTTTTGCATAGACATGTAGGAACATTATGATTAGTGAACAGCAAATACATTTACAGTGAAATTGTTTTTAAAATTGAATAATTTACATGTGCACATATTCTTTATAGAGACATGTATGTATGCATACATAAGAATTAATACATTAATACATTAAGAATCGCTTTACAGTTCAGGGAAGGTGAACTTCCCCCCAAAAAAAAAATTGCAGCTATTTCAAATTTCTTTTAGGTTTGTTAACCCATTTTGGGTTTAAAAGACATTGTCTATTGAGATTGGGGCGTGTATTGTAAACTCATCATCAAAGATTCCATTGAAGTCAATTAACATTTTTTTCTTAATTAAAACTTCTTATATCAAGACAAAAGCGTTTGATAAAATTATCCCAAAATGTCTCAGCTTTGTGTTTTTTCTCAACTAAAAGTAGATGCCTTTCAAAGAAAAATGGCTTGAATCACAAAAGGAAGACAAACATACTGAAAAGATTAAAAAAAAAAAAATCAAAAACCTGCCACACTTCCTTCCCTGTATCATCAGAGACAGCACATTTTCAGGATGACAGCAGCAACCCAGTATATCTGGCATTTAAAAAATATCCAAATAATTTAGACTCTGCACAGACCTTGCTGTTCTTTAATTTATAAACTAGTGTCCAAATCCTGACCTCCAGTCACAAAACTACACTGAATTCACTGGAATTTCATAGATGAAATGCAGGACAGAATTCAACTTTGCTTTGCGTAATTATAATTGGCCTGTAGTATATTGGTTGATGGGAGATTTTTTTTTTCCCACCATTGCATAAACTGGTGAGATGAAAATTCAGTAACTGAAAAAGATTTTTAGAATCCTCTTTTCCTGGGGTGGGGGGGAAGAAAAGTGTAATTATATGGAAATTGCAAAGTTATTTGGTCTTATTGTGAACATTGTAACTGTGGTCTTTGGGTCACCTTGTGCTCTTTCTGTCCTTCTGTCAGCTCATTTGTTTTCCATATAGCTGCTTGTATACATACAATTTTCTCTGGTTATAAACTGAACATGAATGTTATGCACTCAGATTTATTCCCAGCATGAAAATTATTTGAAAACGGGTGGAATGAGGGGGAGAAACACAACCATCATCTGAGGAACTCACACAGTAGAGTGCTCAAGAGCTTCCTTTCAGATTTGCCTTCCCTGCCAAGCAAAGGCATTGTTCAGTGACAGCCAAGAGGCGTGTGTTACAACAGGAAAATCATATGGGATACAAAATTAAAATCTCAATCACAGGTGAAAAATCAAGGCAGCAGAGGAGCCTACATACTGCATTGCTCTTTTCTCCCTGCTGCCTAGAAGACGTTAGAAATGCCTTGTCCTTCCCGAGGTGATGCCATAAGACAGCCAATGCCTAAAGCAGGGTAGGTGAGCACCCTCCCAGCACCGCCTCCTTCCTCAGCGCCGTGTAGCCCTGGGCTCTGCTTAGAGGAGGTGAGCAGTGACTCTCCAGTCACTGACTAGCTTCAGTGCCCCAAGCCCTGCCTGTGCAGAAGAGGCTCAGGGGAGACCTTATAGCCACCAGTAACTGAAGGGGGCCTACAGGAAAGCTGGGGAGGGACTTTTTATAAGCACATGTAGCAACAGGACAAAGGGTAATTGCTTTAATCTGGAAGAGGGTAGATTTGGGTTGGATATTTTAGTGGGAAATTCTTTGGTGTGAGGGTAGAGCAAACTGATCTAGTGGGACGTGTCCCTGCCCATGCAGGGGAGTTGGAACTAGATGATCTTTAAGGTCCTGTCCAACTCAACCATTCTGTGATTCTATGATTCCCGCAGCCTGGATTCCTGGTCCTGTCAGGTCTGCAACTCCAGACTGGCTATAACCCACCTGACTGCTTGTTCACCAGCTCCTCCACACTACTGAGGAATGGGGACTGCATCTGCTGCAAGGGAAATAAGCAGAAGAGGTCACCTCTTCCACTCATGCAGCAGCCAAGAGCCCCTTCCAGCCCCAAACGCACAGCAGACCTCCTCTGCCAGCACAGCTGGACCTCCAACAGATCCTTGCTGGTTGACCCCCTCAAAAGAAGAGCATGGCTTTCCCATGCCCCAAGCCAGCACAGCCACACTGGCAGGACTGTGCAGCACATCTCAAGCACCAGCGTGACTTGTACACAGAGTCTGGGTTTCCAGAGGGGAGCACAGGGCTAAGCCTGACACTCAGCCAAGGATTCCAATTGTGCCTGATGACAGTTTAAGACAAACTTGTAAAGCGGGTGCAGATCCAGGTAGAAATCAGGTGGCATTTCTCCATGTACAGACCACTGTATTTCTGAATGGCAGATTATGCTCCTCAGCTTCCTTTACTCCCAGCTACTCAGCATTTCTTCCCTTTGCAATAATTATGGCTGACAACTCTCACTACTACTTACCCTCTTTGGATAATCACACCCTTATGGTACCTCTTGCAGCCTAATGTTTTACAATGAAATCTGAGAAGGCCTGAATAATCCTAATAGCAGTTTGGCAGGGGCACTTGCACAATTATTATATAAAAGGTAAGTGTGCCCCTACCAGCTCTCCATTCAAATGTATAGTGATTGGTTCCATACAGGAACATGGCAAACGAAAAAAAAATCCCCCAGCCTTCATTTAAGACGTTTATAGGAAACAAAAAAATGCTGAGGGTTGTGTGTTGGCCCTCAGCCTGTCAGCTCTCTGTGCAGGAAGGGGATTCAGGCTCCCTTTTTCCCAAGCACACATAAAATGCCGGGTGATATACAGCTCTGCTCCTCGAGGAGCGCAGCTGCAGCAAAGCCAGAGGAACTTAGGCTGCTGGTCCTAAGGAAACCTCCACAAGCCTGGGTGCAAAGGGCCAAGACAGAAATCACCCATGCTTTCCTGCAGCCTACTTTCCCAGGGACACTCCAGCATCTTCCCAGGTGATGCACCGTTTCCCAGGTGAAAGACAGTGTGGAGTTGAATCCCTGATTAATTCGGTACACAGCGCCCTTACCGTATGGAACAAAGGCTGGCAACTGTCAGACGTGGTAAGTATCATCTGAATTATTTTTTCCGCAAGGAGCACAGACCTTGAGAAGGTTTTTAAACTATCTCCAGAGACTAAAGGCTGCTCTGTTGTTCTGAATTTAAACTGCAGGGAAGACAGGTCTTCACTCGTGAGATTTTAATTTCAGTAGCTGCACTAGTAACTTTAGAAAATACAGCTTGGGTCAGATCCTTGACTTCCTGAAGTCAAAGGCCAAGATCCTGTGCAAGTTAATAGGAAGAAAGGTGTGATTTTGCTACACTAAGCCAAGCATCTGGGGGATGCTCAGCCCTATCCTTCTGCAAAGTTCATCACTCCTGGGTGAAAACACCAAGGTGCCTGATCCTGCAAGCTCCTCCTAGCTGAAGTCACCCTGGCAGCCTGCAGGCCCCCTTCTGCCCCTCACCACAAGACCCCACAGCACAGCTTCAGGGGAAGAACAGCCAATACAAGTCACACTCTCCCCAGTTTGTAGTACACGTGGAAGGCTTTGGAAGTACTGATCAGTGAAAACCGCCCATAGCTGCTCCCTCCAGACCAGTTTTCAAGATGGGTCCTGCAGCTGAGTCAATGGGCAAAGGCACCTGAGAGGTCTACATCACCTTTACATTGCCTGCATTGACTTTATGCTGCCCAGACTTCCCTCCCTTGCCATGAGCTTGCCACCTCTGCTCCTGCTAAGGAAGGAAGGACAGATCCTTCAGTTTTTCACACCTTAATCAAGCTGTTTCTCCAACAACACTCAACACCCTTGCACTGCCATGATATCTTGACCAAGGACACTTCCCAACAGGCTCCACCACCCAGACTGTCTACAGCTGTTGGATGGGATGTCTCAGAAACTGACCCTACACGGAGTCAGTACCACCAGGACCCACCCAGCAGAGCCCCTGGCCCACGTGGGAGCAGGTTAGCAGATGGTGGGAGCAGCCAAGGAGAACTTGCTTGTTGTCATCAGGAAAGACTGTTCTCTCCCCCAAGGCATCCTGTGCTGCCACAGAGTGGCGCATGGGCCAGCAAGGACTGGCTCAGTGACAAGGAGCCAGATGAGTTGAGGAGCTCATAAGTACAGACTAGGAGGGAGAACCAGCATGGCGGACCCCAGGAAGCTCAGTTTTTTCCACTAATTAACAACTGCAGTAGGTCTGAAACCACTTGTTTTTGTGTGAAGCTGCTCCGCATCATGGCAGGTCAGGGAAGATGCTGGCCTCTCCTTCCTGCCTCCACCATTTCTCTGAGATGGTACAACTGAGAGGACTAAGAATCATCACCCATCCGGGGGCCACTGCCTCCAGAGCAGTGGGGTTACTGGAGAACCACCAGGCTCTGCTGCAACCCTCTCATGATGGCTGGCACAATGAGCATGCACAACTGGATACCACTGCATTGGTGTGGGATGAATCATTCCAGACAAGAGTATGCACCCTAAAAAGGAGGAGAGAGTCTCCCCCATTTTCCCCTCATGTTCCTCTCCATCCGTTTCCTCCTTCAAATAAATAAACAAAGGCATTGCTGGCTGAGCCTTGACCCTGCACAACACATACCACTCACAAGTCCCTGCTTCTCCCCAGAGAGGCCCCTCTCCCCCAGAGCTGTCAGACATGGCACCCTCTGACCTGCCCTCCTAGCCCTGGTGCAGCCTTTCCCCTCACACACCCACACAGGGCATATTGCCTGTCCCCTAATTTGCTGGGATTCCACAGCAAGCAACAAATGCCAGTGTTTCTATGAAGAAGGGGAAAATCACCAGCTGTGCAACATCCAGCGATAGATCCCAGCTCCCAGCCTAGCCAGCCGTGGCTGGAGTCCACCTGACAATCACTACATTAATGCATTTCAAGACTCGCCACATACTTAGAGAAATTGTCCCCTCTCTACAAGAGGAACAAATCAGAATTGCCAGCTTGCATCTCTCAAGGCATACTGGGGGGTCAGTGGTGAATCTGAGAGCAGGCAGGGGGCTGCAAAACTGCACTTGCAAATCCGTCCGTGGGAGAAGTTATAGTTCCCCTACCCCTTGCTTACAGGGTCTCCGGTGTCAGGGGCTTTACACTCCAGTGGCACACTCCCAGGGTGCCTTGCACATCTGCTGAACTAAGGTAAAACCGGACACTGCAGAGCTGTGATTTATATCACCAGAGCAAGGCGCTGCTGGAGGCGCTCCTCCCTGCTGCAGGAGGAACACACACTCGCTTCTCTTTCTCTCCTCACGCGCCCTGCCCTTGCCATCGCTGCACAGTTGCAGAGAGGAAGCCTGATAGGAATTTGTGACCGTTCCTCCTCCTCCTTTTGCAGCATCCAGAAACCCCAAGGCGTGTGGCTCCTGTGCTGCCCTGCAAAGGCACCAGGAAGAAGAAAGGCCCAGGCATCTCTGCTGCACAGTACTATCGGACCTCAGGGCTCTGGAGCAGCACCAGCAGCTTTACCTTTCACAAGTGCTAACTGGGCACTTGAAGAGCTCCACCAGAGCTGGCCAGCTAGTTTGGCTGCAAGAAGAGTTAACTCAGTGGAAGAAGGCAGAGGAATAAAACACCTTCCTATCTCCTTTGTCAGGCAACAGGTCACACATGCTTGCAGACAGATCCTAAAGCCTGTCTCTACTCTCACATTTCCTCTCTTCCTTTCCCTGACGCTTTCCTGACATATCTTCTTGTGCACTTTGCTCGGCTTTCGAAGTAACACTCCTCCCTGCTTGTTCTCCTTCCCACTCCTTGTCACTGGAGTCCTGCTGCTGTCATCACACTCCCATCAGACTTCTCCTTTCAACTGTGCGTTTCCACGCTGTCTCTCCCAACTGTCACATACGCTTCTGGTTCAAACATCTGTTCCTCCCCCTCCCAGGGAAGTTACTCCAAAACATGCTGCTTTCTGTCTGAATGGCAGGAAGTACAGATTTGGTTGTACACGTGGTGCTACACAACCATCCCTGCTGTTGAGCGAAAGGTTCTTCTTCTGTGATTTGATCACATCAACTCCCAGGGCTACAGGTTCAGCCTCTCCTTATTCTACCAGGATGAAGAGAAAGAAACCCACTTCTTGCACCCTACAGCCCAATTGCTCAGGGCTGTGAAGGGAAACAAAAGAGAGGGATCCTTGCTACCCTGCACAGATGGAAGGTCTGCACGGTCATTTTCTGTAACAGGGCAAACAGATGCCCCTGCAAGAATGACTCGGCTCAGTGGTGGCACAGGGAGGCCACACATTTCACAGTGCCAGCAAGGGAACAACAGAGCAACATCACTACCCAGCACCTAATAGCTAGTGCTGCCCAATGGTCTCAAAGGGCTTGTGCTGTTGCATGGTGAGACTCAGGCCAGTGCTGAATACAGAGGTGTTAACCCAGGCAGCATGTCCAGCAAGATGTCCTGCACAGCCTGAAAGCAACTCAGGGCTCAGGCAGAGCATGTTTCCAGGTCTCTGCAGCCCCACGTCAGCCCCCCTGCCTGC
This sequence comes from Hemiprocne comata, assembly GCA_020745705.1. NCBI lineage: Eukaryota > Metazoa > Chordata > Aves > Apodiformes > Apodidae > Hemiprocne > Hemiprocne comata. Next base: position 8,163,769 of record CM036597.1, on the reverse strand, counting down.
ACACCCAGCTCTGCTGGTAGCCCTTGAGCTGCCCAGCCTCACTGATGCCATGGGGAGATGGGGGACCAAACACAGGGTTGAAGAACAACTGGTCTGTGGCCTCCTCCTTGCTCTGTCCCCATGCACAGGCTGGAGGCAGAGCCATCAGCAGGAGCAGCAGGCCTCAGCAGTGTTGCTTTGTCTCCATGCTTGGACAGACAGAAAAAAAAAACCCTAGTTCTGTGTAAAATCTCAGGGTAGAAAATGACATTTCAGTCCTTGGGTTTTCCTATCTTTCTTCAAAGCATTTGGTGTCACTCAGCAGAGACAGCAACTAGAGCTGCAAGGAGTCTCTGGTCATGTTTCACCTAGTGATCCTCTGTTTCCAGGCAGAGGGAGGACAGCAAACCCATGCTATACATCTACCATCACACCAACAAGGGTTTTTCAACACCTCAGCTCAGCCATCTCCATGGGCTGGGTACGATTGCCATGTTCTCATTCACCAGGCACACCACACACAGCTTCAGGAGGCTGCTCCATATCCCTGACAAGCCTCTGAACAAGTGGTGCAGCTGGTCACAAACCACTTGAGTTAACACAGGTGAAGCAGTAGGTTCCTCTATTAGTGTGGTCACTGAGAGTCCCTTCTTTTATAGGAAAAATTGGTCTTTCATGGGCTTCAGGCACCTCCCCAAACCAGGTGTCAGAACTTAGAGAAGAAGGTTCAGAAGGTTTTTGTTACTGGTGATAAGTTCTGCCCGTAGCTGCAACCTCAGTGAAGAAACTGAAATGTAGTTTCTATTCTATTCCCTTTTCAGCTGCTTATAAGTTCTCAAACAGATTCTGATTCAGGGTGAAATGTTCAGTGCTTGGTCTCAGCTCAGAGATGATTTCTTTTATTTCCCCCTGCAGGAACTGTGAGCAAAATACTAAATGCAGTAGATTTGGAGTTTGGGGAGTGCGAGCAATCAGATATTCCCCCTTGTTCCCTTTGATACCATATGTTCCAATTGGAAATTTTACACTTGCATACTGGTAACTCGTAAATGGTGGAGATGATAGGCTTCAAATGTTCTCATTGAGAGGCAGAAAACAAACCCAGATTTAACAAAATAATTGTTTCAATACTGTTAAGATGAGTTTAAAGAATTCTGATAATGCTTTTCCCTTCCCCACTGTCCCAGGAGGGACCAGAACACACGTTTGATTTTAATCTATGTGCTATAATTTTAAGGATAGCTGACACAAAGTGGTCTTTGTTAAGATGTATCTATTTGCCTCAAAATCCAAAGAAGTTCAGTGCTTACAGGCTGCCAGAAATCACAGACCTATTATTTAAGGAACTTTTGAGCTCTGCTGTCAAAATCATCAGAAGTCTGTAAGCTGAACAGCTCCCATTCAATGCGTTTTTGTGCTAATTTACAAACTCTACAGTGGGATTGCTTGGAGCTTTATTCTCCTCAACTCCAAACCCACTTAAAACTGAAGGCAGAGAACCTTAGTGTTCTTGTAATGGCATGCCTGGAAACCTTCCAGGAGCAATGGAACCCACAATGTCAGCTATGTCACCTTACATGTCACACACTTGGGGTTTTTTTACTTCAAAGTCAGCCCTGCAAACCCCATGCAAGGTTTGGATAACATATTCATACTCTACGTGTTGGTATAAATACATCAGTTTTAAGACACAGTCAATGAATGAACTTTAAGAACTGGTAAATCCTGATCACAAGCACTCAGTCATGATCAAATTCACATATGCACATAGATGGTTATATACATTATCTTGTCCAGGGGCAGGTTTACTAAGGGGATGTAGGGAAGTAATATCCCTCTGTCCCTTCTCCCATTACCATCCATGGCATGGATGTCCTTTTGTATGTGGCTGGGGAGTTACTGTACAGCTGCCCAGCCCATCTTGCTTGCCCCACTCCATCCCTGGTCCTGTTTATGACCAAGAGAGTCATTACTGACAGCTCACATGTATTTAACAACTTGGGCAGCAGATCACTACCAAGACTAGCACATAGCGGCATAACAAACAGTATATGAAATCACCCTGGTTGGGCAAGGAAGCCTCACAACCTGAAACTCACCAAACACAAGGGCTGGCAGACCATCGAGGAAGCAGATGATGGCTCTCTTCCAACCCCGCTGACCAAAGTGACCCGGCAGCCACCTGGAACACAGCAAGAGATGAAACCTCTTTGGCAAGCACCTCCCAGCCTGTTCTCTGCCTCCATGGCATCTGGCATGAGCTAGTTTCACATCTAGAGCTCCTGAGCACTTCGATGTCTCAGATAGTTATGTACCTTAATGATTCATGATTGTTACTCAAGTCCCACCTGCAAGCAAGGAAGCCTCCACACCAGCCTGCTAACGCTACAGGAGAGCTGTGGGCTCGCTTCCCCAACCTCCTGGGAGCTACTTCGTTACACCCATCTCACAGCGTGGTGATTCCATTAAGTGCTATGGAATTAATCTTGATTTATGCCAGTGGGAGGGAGACTATAATCAAGCCCTGTGTCCTCACCTTCTGAGCTACTGGTAGTTCTCTGATCTTCTTCATACTTCGAAGTGCTTTATTCCAGCCAGGTTGGTAGAATTACTTTGCTTCTGTATCCTTAAGCTCCGGTCATTCTTTGCTGTAATTCCTTGCAGCAGCTTCTGGAAAGGTGTTTTTCTGCCTCCACTCCCTGCAATAAATGAGTTTGTCACTTGAAATATACTGCCAATGTGTTACATGTCCCACAGTGTTTGTGGTTATATCAGAAGTGTTTGTTTATAGCACCATAATTCAGCAATATCTTGATTACAGGAGAGATGGTGTTGTAACTCACTATGGCTAGAGAGAATATTATTTTTCTTTCCCTTTAATATAAAATGTTGATTTTCACTCAATACACTGAAAGAAAAAAAAATGCAGCTGTTGCCCTAGTAACCAGCTGCCTTGTAAACCATAAGATGTTAGGAGCACAAGGTGTTAATTGTTCCAAGTGCTGCTTGTGGTCAGGGATAAAAACTAGAGTGGGAGAGATCATGAGAAACATCTGGGAAGATTAAGTCAGCTGGTCTCTGCTTGCTGAAAGCCTAGACGACAGCAAGTGGAGAGACAAGGCGAGGAGAAATAACACTGCTACCAGAGGAGCAGAGTGAACTGGATTGTGGCCATGTGTGAGAGCATCCCTGAGAAAAGCCTCCGAGAGCACAACACAATTCTGGGAGCCTGACAGGTTTTACCAGACACACTCAGAGCTCAGAACCTCTACCACCAGATGCAGCAACTTTTCCTGCTACTGCTCATTCCCTCCTCTGGACCAGACCCATCTCTATTTCCCCTTCTGCTGCATGTCCTGGAGTTTCCATGTACTGTGCTCCAGGAGGCTCCTTCCTACATGCTATTTGGCATTAATTAAGGTGGTCTGTCCTGCAGAAGGTGCCACCACCTCTCTGCAAAGCATTTCCTCTACTGGAGCAGGCCAGGGCAGACCACCCTCCCTGTTACATATCTACCTGACTTGCAACACAACTTCCTCACCCTGCTGAGCAGCTCTGGCTTTTGGGCTCCTTGCATGGCACAGCCTACAACATCTCCCTTCTCTTGCCACGCACTCATCCCGACCACACTGTCTGCAGAGAAGCGGGAGCATCTGGTTGCCCAGAGGGCAGACTGAACTCCACAAAGCATCTGTGTTTCTGTCTCAGTCTCCTAAGAGCCAGAGACCCTCAACTCCAGCAGGCTGCACGCCGGGGCTGGGAGAACTGCCCCAAAGGGCTCCTTCTGCAAGAGGTCTCTGAGAGACAAAGGCTGCACGAGGGCTTCTCTCCTCTAAGAGGAAAGCAAGCCAGTGATACAGCAGCCTCATGCTCTACAGCATCTGCCACCTCTCCCTTCTCGTCCCCTTCTCCCAGCCCCTGCAAACTGGAGAGCAATCTTAAATACTTCTCTATCTGGAGGAAAGTTTTCTCCTTTAGCCCTTTTTAGCCATTTACTTGCTCCCGATGCTCACTGAACCTGCCTGCATCTGCATTCCCTTAGGAAGTAAAGGCAAGGAGCACAGAAAAAAACAGCATATTTATAAGCTAAGCCCTCCCCACGGGCAGGGTTATGCTAATCAGGGAGCCTCTGTCCCAGCATGGTACATGGCTGACATATACACAGTAGTACCATACGGAGAGGAGGGCTGATGTTCAGCATGATGCTGCCCTCCCCAGCACATGTGGCCAAAGGATTTCATGCCCCGTGTTAGCTACGGGCACTCAAGAACAGATGAGCAAGGCCAAGCTCCCACTTGGCCCTGAAAAGAAAAAAGACTGGACACCAGGGTTGGTGCCCCTGTGGGCTCCAGTTTCCAGGGGTGTATTCCTGACATCTCATTAACTTCTGGGGAGAGTTTTTGCCCCTGTTGTTTTTATTTGCTGATTCTTGGCAATTGTACCTGATAATAAAGACATATATTGTGCTGAGCCACACCACAAAGCCCTTTATGCAATTTAATGACACTTTGTCACACTGGTGATAAGGCTACATCTCGCTTTACAACCTTCATATAAAATTAGTTTATTTTCTTTCTCTTGCTTCACCTGGTACAGTTGCCTGTGCTAATGCAGCCATCTCCATCACAGCACAGCCTAACATAGACCTCTGCCACTGACTGGGGCTGGGACTTCTGCCATGCATCCTTTACACTCAGAAAACACAGTTTGAGCAAATAAAGCTGAGAAATCATGAATTTTTTCAAGTGGAGTGCTGGGCAGCACTTCACAGAGCAGTGCTGCATTTAAACTGAGGTCTCTGGGCAAGACTGAAAAATAAAGATGAATGAGTTTGGTTGGGTAATTAGATAATAAAACTGAAGGCTCTGGAGTTTAGCCCAGGAATATAATCCAGTATATGAGGTTGGCTGGCCTGCTCCCTCTCCTACTGCTAGCAGCAGCATCTTCACCCGGCAAGGAGCTCTGCCCTTCACATGGAGTCCAAACAGAAATGTGTTTGAGTGGCACAGCTGTGTACTAGCATGGGATCAATCCCAGTCTTCCAGCAGCTGGTTTTGTTCCCCACGTGCAAGGCAGGGCTGCAGAGAGGTGTTGCAGGACTCGACGTGGCTTGTTTGCTGCTACAGCAGCACCCATAACTGTACAGCAGAATAAACCCCATCCCAGGGAGGGTTTGCAGGAGGCTCTGTGTTTGGTAGGAGCACAGGACAGGTGGTTTAGAGGCCAGCAACCTGGTTGATAGCTCAGGGGCATCACATAGCTCACCTGGGCACAGAGCAACTCCTTCCACGGGTGGGTGTGATAGAGACCTCTGCTCAGGGCCCACCAAGGTAAAGCTGTTTCAGGCTCAGAGAAACATTTGGCCAGAGCTAGAGCTAACTTTCATGTGTACCTTGTTGTGTCAGTAAATACTAACATGGCTACGTAGAGGGTGGTGTCTAAGAATGGAAAGGGCAGCACAGCCAATCTGAAAGGGAAACCAAGGTTGGTTTCACTTTCTGGAGTGATTACTTTCCTACATTCAGTTTTCAAAATTGCCACAGAACTGAAAAGCAAAGCTCAGGCAAGTTCTCTTTGACTTGGGAAATCCTTCAAAAATTAAGCAAACCTGTTTTGAAAGGCAGACTTTGTCAGCTGCCCTATTTTTAGGATTGACTCCTACAGGTCCTTCCTTCAATGATAGCAGTTTTGCCTGAGCAATGACTAGGGACTGCAGGATTTAGGCTTTTAATAAAGCAATTGTGTAATTAAAAATAAATGGGTCTCTAGTGTCACTATTTTAAAAAAAGCAAACTTAGATCAAATAAGGCATTTCTTTCTTTTTGGTTTAGACTGCTTGGATCATGCAGAGTTTTAATGACGCAGTCACAAATGTTGTATTTAAAAGGCCTCTTAGTTGCTGAGAGGAGCCCCAGGAGAGGACTATTAACTGGCCAAATTAGGCTATTTATTTTTGTGAGTTTTGCAAGTTTGAAAAAGAGAGGCACATTTTCACTTAGGAGGGTGATATTTCAAATAGGTCACAGGAAACTCTGGCAGGCAGGGAGCAAAGCAGAGCGTCAGTAGGAAAACATTAACCAGAGACATTCTGCAAGTGCAAATCAACATTTGGGTTCCTAATGGCTTCTGAAGTCCATTCAAAAATCTTTCAATGGATGTAAAATAGGGGCAAGGCATCACAGCTGTGCAGGAGCCCTGGCCTAATCCTGAAAGCCTGTAAGGCAGCAGAGCTGTGCCTACGAGTGTTGCTGGGGGAGAACCCAGGGCTGTCAGGACAGCCAACAGGCTTGGCAATAAGTGTTTGAAGGAGATGGACTCTACCTGTTGGTTAGGAGAGAGCTGGTGCTAGCAGAGATGGCGAGTCAGTCCTGAAATCTCACTGCATTTTTCCCTCCTCCAGGTTTGATTTTAATTCTTCAGACAGAAGTATCATTTTCCTCTCACCTAGTCACAGCCCAGAGCTAATCACAAGCAACTTCAGTAAATCCCATAAAACAAGCTGCAGGCACACCTTAAGAATCAGGCCCAACACTTTTTACATGCATGAGGCTGGTTGGAAAAGTCCCTCTACACCACCTCAACTGGCACAGCACATGCTCAACAACAGCAACACCATTTCCTCTTTTTCACATTTGCAAATGGAATCAATTAAAGTCCCCTCAGGAAAGATTCAGGTGAAGTTACTTTGAAGGACTGGCCCATCTCCCATTGACTTCAGCAGCTCAGGATGAAGCTACTCAGAAACTAAGAAGTCTCTGGGGCAACCTTGGGCTGTTGCTGGGTCCTGTGCTTGCTCCAGTGAGGCTGGGGTACCTTGAGCTACCACTGCTTAAGCATCAAGAGCACTACTGCATCTATACGTGTTGGAAAGGCTTTGCAAGATCAGGATCAAGATGTAACAAATAAATATGATAAGATAATAAAAAGCAGTGTTTCTAGACAGTGATGTCTAATGGGTTCCTCTTGATGGACTGTAAATACACCAGTCATAAAAGTCATAAAACAAAAGTTAAAGTACCCACACACCCATTAGAGCAATCTTTCTCTTCCTCAGGTTTGGTTTTGTGTTGTTTTTTTTCCTATATAAACCAGTTAATTGAGGACTCAGAGGACTGGTATTTCTGAAGCTGTGACTGTTTGTCACATCAGTGCTTTGGTCAGTGAATAACAAATCTCTATCAAAACACACTTCCATGACTGTGACTGGCCAAGCCGTCAGTATCATGTTCTCCTCCTCTGGCTGGGTAATTGTGTGGAGTTGTAGGCTCTTTCTGTCCAGTTTTTCTGCAGGACTGAAGGTTTTTATGGTGCAGATGAACCAGCGTTTCATTGGATCAGAATGAGGGAGCTGGCACTGGATGAAGGGAGCTGAAATGGAAATACGGAGCATGCAACTCATCCAAAAACCTTGTCAGTCCATACACAAAATGTCAAACAGATCTAGTCCCCAGCTTTATTTTCCCCCTAATTGCTTTATTCTGTCCTACTAACATAAAACATCCCATTCCAGCCTGCACAAAACCCAACCAAACCCACAAGGGATTTCTGGCATGGTGAGGTCATGGGCTGGACTGTGAACACCACTGTATGCTCAGCAAGAGAAAACCAGAGGTAGAGAGAGTCCCTCCAGCTGCACCATGGAAGAAACTCCTGTTATAACCTGTGGCACCATTAGTGTGTGACAGGGCAGGTGTTAAAGCACACCCTGTTTTGCAGAAGTGAGGAGGGGATTTGTAGGTACAGGGAAAGGACAAACATGTCGTTTGTCCATTTGGCATGAAAGAAGCTATAAATATTGTGATATTTTTCTTCAGGAACCCAGGACAACCTCTGCCCTGACTTGCAACCACACACTGTCCCTTTGAACTTTACTGAAGCTACTCAGGTTGTGAGCCACCAGCTCAGCTGGCTCAATTGTCCATTGTTCCCACTAAAAATACCCTAGGAAAAACAGTCCTTTCCAAGGAGATACAGAGGCTAGTTGCCTCTCTCAGACAAAGCCACTGAAGCTCCAGTTTTGCTCATGGCCCAGTTTTCCAGTTGTCCAGCTAGACCTTGTGTTTGCTCCAGTGTGGCAATGCCTCCACATCTACTCTGCATATTAGTTTAGCCTGGCAATATTTATTTTGCAGATAATACTTTGATGCTGCTCCTGTAGATATAGTTTGCAGTGTACTAACAAGACCATAATATTAGTCAAAAGGGTTTCTCATGTGCCTTCAAATGTTTGGCATAAAAGAAGCAGCAGGTGCCAAAGGTCACAAAACAAATTGAGTCCTTACGAGAAGTTCACCATTAGATAAATTAGGACAACATGGAGGCACCATAAACCACTCTTTCCTTCAGTGCCTTGCAGCTCATAGTGTGCTGTGTATAGTGCTTGCAAGGTAACCAATTAAAATAACTAAACACAGATCCAAGTTCATCAAGACACAAAGAAATAATTAATCCTTTTCCCATGGATGGCCACAAGGCAAACCACGCCATAGTGCAGTCCTGGCACAAATAAGTGTTTCTTGATCAATATCCCTGCATAAACACCTCATTGCCCACCTAGCCCAGACAGGGCTTTCAGGAAGACCTGCAGGGCTTTGGGTCACTCTTGCTTTCCCTCAACTGCCAGTTCCCTGCCAAGGCACCGGGGCAACTTGTCCCACCGTTCCCTTCCCTGGCCCAGCCACGGGCAGCAGTCCCTGGCCCACATCAGTCATAAAATGGCACCTTGCAGACCCTCCACCATGCCAGGGGACAGGGCCACCTTCCCTGGGCGAGAGGGCCACCTTCCCTGGGCGAGAGGGCCACCTTCCCTGGGCGAGAGGGCCACCTTCTCCAGTGAAGGGTAAAGGCGTCCCTCATGGCGGCAGGGGGCTGGCAATGCCCACTGCAGAAACCTCTCCTTGGCCTGTTTTCTTTTTGTCTCTGTTTCCCCATTCAGGAAAAAGCTTCTGTCACAACAGCTGCTGATTCATTTTCTGACTTGGTGCCGAGCGTGCCAGACATAACATTCGTTTGCTGCCAAAGTGGTAAAAACAATGACTTACCAGCTCATTTTTCTTCAGTTGATTATATTTGGGGGGGGGGGGGAGGGAGGGGATGGGGGGAAAGGAGCTTTAATTAAAATGAGATAAGGAGAAGAATAAATCTGCTGAGATGCAAAGAGCAATGCTCTGCAAGGCTGGAGAGGGGAGAGCATCTGAGACCATGTGGGAATACCCATCACCAAACAAAGAAAAACAAAAGGGGTCTGTGGTCAATGGCAAGGGACTCTGGTCACTTCCTGCCCTTCACCAACTTCTTCTTGCTATACTTGCCACCTTTCAGGTGTTAACAACTTCCCAGACCAGCAACTCACAGATCCAACACTTTACCTTCCAGACTGAGAAGAGAAGCTGTCTGAAGATGGCTTTGATGAGGGCAGACAAGTACACTGATGCTTGATCCTTCCCCTCTTTCTTTCCTGACTTCTTTCTGGGATGAAGAAGTCCCACCATCAACATGTATTTGCTTCTTAAAACACTGACTAACAATTTGCACAGCAGACAGAATCCACATCTAACCCACATTTTGGAAGTGCTAAGGACAGTAGTGACTGAACTGAGATTTTGGCTTGCCTGTTAGACATTAGAGACAAAAGAGCCAAGTCTGGACCTGATGAGTGAAGTCTGACCTGTTAGACTCTCCAATATTTTTCTCAGTATTTGACAGGGTGCTTTGGACACATGGGAATTAAGCTGATCCCTATCCCCTGACCTCAGTCATGCCACAGGTCGTATTTGGAAATAGCTCACCAGGTCACTAACTCTCATGGCAAGCATCCAAGTGAAGCTTAGTTGCCAAGAAAACAATGGCACACGTAGCCTGAACACAATATCGTCCCACTGATGTTTAGCAACAAATTAATTTCCTAACAGACCAGCCCATCTGCAACCAAGACAAAGGAAACAGCACCCTGGCCCAGTTCTGCTTGCCAGAATGGATGGAGAACCATATTAATTCACATATTGAAGTTCTCTAATCTTTCTATCACAACTTAGTGTAGTACATAGAACAGAGAAATGCTGATGCCCTACCTGAAGGCTGTGGCTGCATTGCCTCCAGACAGCAGCCAAACCAAGCTGCTGTCCTCCTCCAAGGGATTTATTCCCGTGGGGTTCATTTCAGTTCTCATTTGGAAAGAAATGGGAGTCAATCAGAGCAAGGTAATGCAGAAGAGTCATGATAACCAGCAGCAGGGTGAGGACCAGCTATGGAAGAATCATCCAAAGATATTATCCAAACACTACCATTACCATTGAATCTGATGATAAAGAAGAGGCTGAGTCATTCAGGGCACCAGAGGCTACAAGAGAGATTTTTAAGTCAGCTGAAGAACAGTCATTCTACAGGTCTCTGGATAACTGTGTAGTGAGATAACATGATTCAAACCAAGGACTCATCAAGGACTACTTACCCAATGCCTGGTAACCACTCCAAACATATGAGGAAGAAAAGGTTTACCTTTATACTTAGGAAGCTTTTGCATTCTTTGCTTTAAAAGGTTGTTTGTTCTCTTTATTTGAAGAGAATATGAAGAATGGCTCTCTGGGAATGCAAAGCCCAAGATCAAGAAGTCATTCTTGTTCACCAGAGAAAATGAAACAGACACAAGAGAACCTCTTAAGTGAGGATGAAGGATTTTCAAGAATACCAAATGAAGCACCTACTTACCACCACCAAGCCACCAAAAAAGCTGTCCACCTTCTTGGAATATTTTTGGAAATTCACCTCATTATGTCAACTTCTATTCAGAACCTGCAGGAAATATTTTCACCACCATCCTCTCACAGAACAGGGAAGAGATCTCTTACTTTCTCTGCTCTTCTCTCTGCTACACAACTAGACTTTTTTTTTTGCTTGACTTCATCTACCTGCATGATTTTATGAGGGTATGTGCACACTGTCCCTTGGATGACATTGCTAAAATACTTTACTATAACAAAATGTAAGTATTCAAGAAAATCTCCAACTCACCCACCAAGAAAGATTTCTCCCTCTCATTACCTTTTGCTCAATCAGATCCTAAAGAATGCAATGCTGCACTGCAGAGCAACACTCATGCTGTGGATCAACATATCTGACCATCCAGAGACCCCCTGCTCTTCTTGGCTTCAGTTGGACCCATAGTTTCACAGCACCTTTGCATATTAAGCCTTGAAACTAACACATTAAATTGTATTGCTGCATAAGGACCTTCATTTCCAGGCTTTTATCTGCAGGAATGATATTGCCATTCTATACACTAGACCTGTTTTTGTAATACTATGGTTCATCAGAAGTTTTTATGTTAATACCAAATCAGAAATAATACACATGTGATTCATAATAATCTAACTGAATGGCTGCACTGAATGTATTGTAAGAAATTCTGGTTAGGAGAGAAACTCATTAAAGAAATAGTGACTACTATTATCCCACTGCATATATTGTTCTACTGGAAAGTTTCCTTGAGTAGTTTCTTTAATTAGCAATTTGATATTTTGAAATAGTGTGATCTCCACCACACACAATTTGTAGAACAGACTTGGCTGACAATACAGAGGAAAACAAGCAATCTTTTCAGAGTTTGCATCTCCAGGGCATATCTTGTCATTTTCTAGCTATTCAGCTGCTGTATGTATGTGTATAACACAGTGACACTGTTCTTGTGGGATTTTGATTCTTAAAAGTTACGTAGATAAAGAGCTTTTTTATTGGAACAGAATATATGGTCTTTTTTTTTTTTTTTTTTTGAGAAAATGCACATAAAAATATTTGCATAACTTTGGCCTATTCAAACAGAAGGTGTTGACCCCAGCTGTGTTCTAGTGAATGAATCATTTATGCAGGAGCTCATTGCACAGAACGTATGGTATTTTATCTTTGCTGGTTTTCTGCCAAATACAGTCTGTAACAATTTTTCCCCTTTGCCACATTTGCCGCTTGATATCCTCTAAAATATACCAGCTCCAAGTGTGAGAAAGCAAAACAGATTCTGGGTCTGCTCTGGCTGAAAGCCCTTTGCATGGATACTCCTGCGCTGGCACTCAGACACCCTTGTTTTGGAGGACATCCATTCTGGATCTGGGATCTCTTTGTGCTGAATGCTTTGAATCAACGTTGATTTAAACTTCACTTAAACCTGCAGGGAACTGCAAAAGCCCAGAAGTGAACACAGAAACACAGGGATCCTCTCTGTGAACAAAACAGGAGCTGCCCTGAAGCAGAGGGACAAACTTCCACTACCTCAAGCATCCAAAGCTCTGCACCTGCAGGGAAAGCCTGGAGAAAGTGAAGATTTTTCTGCCATAGCTCTTCTTGGTTATGACTATCTTCCAGGTATCACTTAAGTGGTGTTTTGGCAAAATATATTTCTACCCTTCAGGGCAGGGAATAAGATTATTCCATTAAGGATGGAGGCACTGTGTGGCCAAAGCCACTCTTACACTGGGTTTGATTTGAAACGAGAAGCAAGAGGTCAAACTCTCTCAACACTGATCTCCCCAGGGGAGAAGAGATAAGGTGGAGTGCTAAGATTTCCACACTCCCACATGAATAGATAAGGTCTGAATGAGCAGCCTCATCCATAGGAAGCTTCCCTGAGTGGTTTTATAGCTTACACTGGAAGCTATACATCTCTAGGCTGAATCACATAATTACGGTTTCCACGAGGAATTCAGAGCAGGATCTCCTCCCACAACATTTCCTCTCACCTGCACTCCTTTCATCACTGATGGTGACTGTTTGTCAGCACTACCTCTACTGCTGAGAGAGTTCACATGGAGCTCAATTTAGCAGCTGACGGAGGCGACAACATTCCCCCACATGCAAGATTCTAAAATGTTTGCTCGTGATAGTGCGTGGCATGAACAGCTCCACAAGGCACACTTCACTCAGGACTCACTTCCAGTCTTGGTGTGTTCTCCCTGCTAAACAAGGAATTGCTTTTACAACTGACAGCCTCCTTCATTTGGAGGTTACCTTCCAGTTTCCCAGGAAAGCCTTGCTCAGATGGAGATATTGCAGATGGGATGCAGCCTCATTAATCTCTGCCATCCCAGCTCCCTCATGCCTGAGCTGTTCTCCGTCACAGGAGACTCCCTCTTCATTACACCCTTCCTGCCACGTGCAGTAGAAACATAATAGCCCAGCTAAACCTGACCCTGGGTAAACACTGAACACCCACACGACACTGCCCTGAAAGTCACAAGTTAATTTGTCTTTCAGAAGCAGATTGCTTATGATGTGAAGCACTTGCTCCCATCCCCTCAAATTAACAAGCCAGGTTTTATATACAGCTCTGCAAGAAGGCTCTTCCTAAGAGAGTCACCCAGGAACTTCCATTGACACATGTGCCTATGTTACAAGCAGAGTTGAAAGCACTACTGTAATTACAGTTGACTATTGTATAACTCTGCTTTTGGTTGGTCATAACTCCATCTATAATTAATTGTTTTGGCTGAAAATATCTCCAGCTGGGTTTGTCCTCAGGCAAACACTTCTCATTTCAGCTGAAATGGCTCGAGTCAAGAATCTTTTGCCCCTGTTAAAAGGATCTTTTTGTCATTTACTGAAATGTTCTCACATCTCCATGTTTCTAAAAGCAGTACCTTGAAACACTGGCAAACTCGACTGCTGTGAAATAACATCTTCTCATATTCTCAGGGGGGGAAAAAGGATCATAATTTAGAATCTTAGAATAGTTTTGGTTGGCAAAGACCTTTAAGACCATCGAGTCCAACCGGTAACCCAGCACACTGCCAAGACCACCACTAACAACATGTCCCTCAGCACCACATCTATGTGTCTTAAATACCTCCAGAGAAGGTGACTCCACTTCCCTGGGCAGCCAGTGCCTGACAACCTTTTCAGTGAAGAAATTCTTCCTAATATCCAATGTAAACCTCCCCTGCCACAACTTGAGGCCATTTCCTCTTACTTACCACTTGTTACTTGGGATGGGAGACCAACACCCACCTCACTCCAACCTCCTTTCAATATCTACTGAAAAGGGCCCATGATCAGCCTACCTCCAGAGCAAGGTCCAACCTGTAGACAACAAGAATGACTCTGGGTGCACATGGATCAGGGAAGACAAGGTAATATATTCAACAGTTGTTCAGTAAACAGCTGCTGTCTACTTTTCTTACCCAAAGAGTTGGAGGTGGAGAAAACAAGTATGTGATTACTTCTTAAAAAGAGCACAGGACAACTCAACAGGCTTGAATGTAATCTGTGTGAACAACCTAAACCTAACCTTTCCTTCTTCTGGAACATCTGAACTTATGGCAGACTAAAGACGTTGTACCCACTTTCAGAGGGGGTACACACCCAGTGACTTCTGGTCATGCAGAAAACAGGCAGAAAGTACATCTCACTACAGAGAACAAACCCCAGAAACATGGGAAGGGAAGTCTTAAAAAATCTGAATGAAAAAATGTAAACTACTTCATTAAAATCTATACCAGCCCAATAGAGTCCAGAGATGTGATATAGAAAGAAGAGAACCTACTGCTCAACTGCCTAGGAGCTAGCTGGAAAAGCAAAATGAGCCACTCTAATGCAGAAATTAAAACACTAAGAGACGATTCTTACTACTCTGCAAACATGAGTCAGTACAAGTGAAAATGGTGCACAGATGGGCCAGCACAGAAGCAACAGAAGTGCCGTGATATTTACAAGGGGGGGAAAAAAAAAAAATCTTCCCTTACAAGTGTAAATATACCAGAGAAATCATCGGCTCACAGCACAAACCAGGGCTTTGATGTAGCAAACACTCCCACCAGGGACAGCGCTGGCTCCGCCGGGAGGAGTAGGGATGGCAGACGTTTCATCTGGAAGACAGTAGGCTCACAGCACTGAGCTTTCCCAAGGAGCCACAACTCGCAGAAACACACCAGATGACATGGACCATTTTATAGCCTTTATGCAACTGGCAGCAAGGGGCCAAGCACTGTCCCAGGCCATGGAGAGACACTAAGGAGGGAAGAACTGTGGTGAGTGTTGGCCCTAACACCTGTCACCAGCTGCGTAAGAGCCCCAACAGCCTGGACTACAGACGCTCACAGCCTGCTCAAGGCAGACTGCAGCCACTCATGCCACCAGCAATTCAACAGCTTAAAGACATGTGAATCAAAGCTGGTGTTGTTCTACACAGAGCCAAGCATTTTGGGCTCCCCTGTCCTCTCCTGGAGCAGTGATAACACATGGGGTCTCTCTCTCCAGCCTCTTCTGGGTTGCTCCATCAGTGTAAGCTGCTCAGTTCACAGCGCGGCCACAGGGCTGAGCTCTCTGGGCAAATCACCTTTCTCCCCACCCATCTTCCCCTCACCTGTAAAACAGCAGTAACAATAGTTACACTTCTGCAGCTGGCTCAAGATGAGGGAATGAAAATTTAATTGTCATCAGTGCAATTTGCTGAGGAACAGCTCATAGCCTGACTGTGGCATGGAGGGCAACAGAGTCCAAGGAGCAGGCTAAGCTTGCAGAGCAGAGCTGCAGGAGATAACACAAAGCTCATCCCGGAGGTAAAAAGGTCTGACAGCTTTGAATGGGAAAGAAACAACTTCCCCATCAGTTATGAACTTGCTTATAGTGAATTATCACAGAATTTCACAATGGGTTTCCAAGCAGGTCAACCAAACTCCTTCCTGTTCAGCTGCTCTGACCGTTGGCTCTGCAGTGGCGCACGCACTTGTGTTCTACAGGAAAACCATTTTTAAACAATAAACCAACTTTCAGAACCTCTCACCTCCCCCGGGTCTCTCTAACAACTTTTGTGGGTTCACGCTACATTGTCTCACTCTCTAAGACTTTTCCCCCCCCAGTGTTGTGTGACAGAATGAAGCACAGCATGAGAAATTAATTAACTGAGCAGACAGCAATTCCACCATCAAATGAACAAAATAAAAAAGTAACAGAGACTTACACTTTTAGTCACCCCTAAGTGTTTCACATGACAACAGCAGGGAAAACAGAGTCCAGACTGTTGTTCTAATGTTGATAATATTCCAAAATCTGCAGCGCTTACTAATTTCTCAGTGGAAATCAAACCTTTGACATCAGTGGGAATTCTGCTTCGGCATGGAAGGTGGTAGTTATGTTCCGGTCTAGCAATAAGAGTCTATTTTGAAGGTAAGATCTTTAGCACAAAGATGGTTCCTCTCCATGCCTCCCCAGAGCACCTGGACTGACAAGTAGACAACAAAACCTTGGTCAAATTTTGTTAGACCTGAGTACATCCATGCACACACATGCTTTCTCATAGCACAGAGTCCATTCTGTCTTCACTGTGGGCAGGGTTTCTACTTTGCAATCACCCTCCAGCACCCAGAGGCCCAGAGGTCTGCCCAGCATGTCAGCCCACTGCTGAGCAGCTTCTTCTCTTTGCATCTGAGCAGGCTCATTATTGCCACCAGCATCCCGCTCAAAACCAGGCTGGGATGGGATGGAACAAGGCTGTTAAATGTCCCACGACTCAGGAAGATGTAAAAGAATACAGGAGGTGGGGGGGAAGGGAAGAGGGGAAGGAAAGCATTATCATGACAGTGAGAGGGAAAGGAAAAGAGTTAAAATTAAGACAGGAAAAAAAATCAAAGATATACAACTGTAAAACAGAATCACTTCAGGCGTATGTCAAAATAGTGTCAGATCTTTTTCTGTTCATTAAGTCAGCAGTTAAACACCCACCAGCACTGCTTTTTGCTAGCCCTGGAGTTTTGCTACACCTGGAGATCCACTCTGTGGCATCAGCAGTAGAAACAACTGGGTTTGTAGGCAAATAACCTCATTCAGGAGGAGCAGGTTGAGTGAACTCTTCCACCCTGCCTCGTGTTACCATGAGGTCCACCAGTAGAGGTCAGGTCACATACTCCATTCAGTGGAAACCAGCCCAAGAGCTGGGCTCAGAGCACTGCAAAAACTATGGAAAAAGAGCCTGAGTTTTATAGAATTTTCCTATTTTTAAGTCATACATAATAGCACTTAATCTATGTTCCCAGGGTTTGATAAACAGAAAATTACCCCCATAAAAAACATCAATTTCATATCAATCCAACAAATGTGGTAGAGACTACCAGCCTGTAGTGAGCCTGAACAGTCCCATCAAGGGAAGAACTGTACACTGGTCTGAGAATAACTTATCCTATCTCCAACTCTTTGGGTTTCTAACGCTTTCTCACATTTACAGGAGAGTCACAGGGAAAGTACCAGACACGTGAGCACTTTGCAGTAGGATTTTGAACCTGTAACAAAATTTAATATAAAATCACGGCCCAATTACAAAATTTTATGGCATGGTTAAAAAAAATATATATAACCCACACACAGTAACTTAAGAACAACCCCAAACTTTTTTGATTTTTTAAGTGTTAGTTTCCTTTTTTTGTACATAACTTCTGTTACACTTGATGGAACTTTTCCATTACAAGTAGAATGATGTAAACAAGCAAACAAGTAAACAAGCAAAATCTTATCAACAAAAGAGGGGTAACATTGCACAAGACAGAGTGCATAATAGATTGAGACCACAGTAATTTCTTAAGACTGCATTTAGATGAAAGAGTCTGGGTTTTTTAGTCATTTTGGCCTCAAAACCCCTCCCAAAGGACACGTACAATTTAGCTGTACTAAAAGTCTCCTTTAGGTTCAGGAGCCAAGAAGGCAGAGTCATTTCTCTTCTTCAAGGGCCAGCACCCAGGATTTGGCAAAAAACCCCCACCTTCTTCCCAAGCAGTATCAGCCCTGAGTCATACCTGCTCTTTGCCAGTGCCCACCACACCATTACACTAACCCAGCCACACAGCTCATGCCTGCCCGGTGCAAGGAAAAAACCCAAAGCAGACACCTTGATTGCCTGACACTACCTGTCCTGCAGTCAAATTTCCACACTTCTCAGTCTGAGTAAGGCTGCTTTATGTCCCGTTTTTATTTCTACAGGAAATACTGTACAATTTCAGCAACAACGAAGATTTGGGTGAAAACAAGTTTGTTTGTTTGAGGGTTTGGGGTTTTTTTCCCTCTAAAAAAATTCTCCCTCTTTGTAACTATGAACATTCCTCGCCAGTGCTCAGTCAGCCAAAAAACACATGAGGTCTTTCTGAAAAACTAAGTTCTGTGCAATGAAGTTATTAACTGCTGGGAAAGGCAAGAAAGCTCTTTTACAGCTGTCCATTGATCCACTGAACGTCACCTTACACTCTGCAGCCCTTTTTGGATTCTGCAGGCTTCTGGAGCAGACTGAGAAATTAAAACTTTGGCCAGAGCAGTTATGCTGCTTCTTGAGACATGTTTTCTTTGGGTTCAGGCCTCAGTTTCTCAGCCAGCAATTTTTGTCCCTGGTGGAAAATTAAAAAAAACCACAAAACAAACAACCAGGTTTTTCTGCTTTTCAGGAAACTGGAGAACAAACATGAGTTTCTAATGCATTTGTGAAAGATGTGAATTGATCCAAATGCCCCAGTGTCCTTCCATTTGAAATCACAGTTATTCTGAGAAAACAAAGTCCAAAACATCTCTGCCTGTGTGTCCTGCCATCAGAAGAGCAGCTCAGCACCAGGAAGCAGGAGAGCAGGTAGCCTGGTCGTGCTGGCTCCTGTTTGACATTGGGAACCTCCAGGCACCCTGCAAGGAACATCCCTATGTGCACTCCAGTCATGCTCCCATGGAAGAGGAGAGCCTGGTTCATACGATGCTGAAGTCCCCATTGCCAACACTTAAGTGTGTCCACACGATGGCTTTAAAGACTCTGGGAAACCTTTTACATAGGCACCATGGCACGTCAGTTACCCCAGTTTCAAACAGGTGCACATAAGCCTTGTTTTAAGCAATTGGCTATCATCCCAGAGTACACGAGGCCAGAATTAATTTTCTCTATTTAATTTATTTCTCAAGGTTTTTATTCTAAACTGCGAACTGATGCTGGGGGACCAGCAGGTGCATTTACTCAGTATGTAAACCATACCCAGGCAGCCCTGTTTCTTCTCATTCCTGTGCTCTCTAGCACGAGCACACCATTCCTCACCCCCAATCTGCTGCTTAGCTTGCTTTCCTCTTTAAATGGCACAGACAGCTGATGAAGAGCCAGGCACTCACCTTGACCCAGACTCCAAGCTCCATCAGACTTTCTCAGCAGGAACTGCCAGGCTTGAAATGAGAGGTAGTGCTTGGCAGGTGCTCCCAGGGGACTGGCCAAAAATAAATGCACTCTCCAGTTAATTTCCATCTGAGTTCTACTAACATTCCTCCTTTGAGAGTGCAGCTAAAGCATTTGATTTACACAAGGCGAGGAGGTTCTGTATTTGTTTGCAGTAGCAGTGGAAGACCTAGCACACAACAGGGAACATTCAGACCCATTTTAAGCACCTATATAAAGCACCCATGCTCCCCATACAGACAAGGCATCTTCTAGGCTGTGATTCAGAGCACTGTAATTAGGAACCTGCCTCTCACCCTTTATTATAGCAGGAGTCTAGACAACTAATTTAGGCAGAGAAATGACATGCTTAGAATTAGCTTGTACAAATACCTTCCAACGCATCAGTTCTGAAAGGAACCTGACTGGAGGCTCTCTGGGAAGATGGTTACAGCAAGTGGTGCTCAGCACTTGGCAGGCAGTGAGAAGCAGAGCGTGTCTGTTTATGGGGACCTCTACTCAGCTGTGACCTCCAACAGGCAAGCCACTGCAGCCAGCACGCGTGGGCTGGGGGAGCCAGCCCCACCAGCCCCAGCCACTTCCCTCAGCTCAGCTGCTGGCGTTGAAGAAGGAAAGTCTGTTGGATCTCAGCTCTGGCATGGGACCAGAGCCAGCAGCACAGCGACCCACCAGCCCACTGCCCAGGGAAACCTGCTCTGCCTTCGCCATGGTGATGCAACTGTGACAGAAGAGACTAGTGATTGCAGCATTGCCACCTCATACTACTGCCTTTTTGTTGGGGTTTGTTTGGGTGGTGTTTTGGGTTTGTTTTTTTGTTTGTTGTGTTTTGGTTTTTTTTAAAGGAACGACTTGGATCATAACTTGAATCAAGACTTTAGAAAACAATGCATTTAGAAAATATGACCAGATGCATTCCAGTCTCATAAGGGAATTTAAAAGACTCCCAAATTATCAAATTTTTTACTTAGAAAAGAATTGTTCTATTTGAAAATGGGGCCATTAAACAACAATATCTTTGGCAGGAGATGGACACAGGTGGAAATGTAATTCAGTCTCTGAAACTGTTAATTTTAAATTGTGTATAGTACTTCCATTTTCCATCATAGATAACTGTGTCAAGGCTATGCATTGCTACATGACAGCTCATTCTGCTTTTAAAACAGGAGCATTTCAGTAACAGCTAAATTGATGCTTTTTATGTGTATCACTTATCAAGGGTAATTGATTAGTGTCTGCGACACGCTCTGAGATCTAACAGATTACATGTTCTGAGCATGCTAACTTATTTGAATACATTTAGGAAGAAAATATTTTAAATCACATTGTTGTCTGACCCAGCATTACCTTTCCTGATCAGCGTTTCCCCTTCCCTTTAAACATAGTTTTGCTCAGGGAGACAAAAGCATGCTAAGCCCTGGGAGAAGATTTTCAAAGGCAGCAAGAAGAGTTAAGCATGATACCTGTTAAAACATAATGGGAAGCAAGTATATTTTCTCACTGAACGTTTCCCCGATGTCTGTTCCGCTATTTCAAGATTACAGCTTTAATTTAGTTCAAGAGAAGAACCGGATGAAAGCGATCCAACGGGAAGACAGCACTGCCCTCCTGGACAACATAACGCGTGCCAGGCTCCAGCCCCAGCACGGGCACATCCTCCGCGGAGCAACCGGGAGCGTTTAAGCCTGGGCTGCCTGCCTTAAACACACCACGAACCAAGAATAGCCTGGACTCCTGGGCGCAGGTCAGGGGATGCTGAGTCACTTGCTGGCCAGTGCCCAAGCTCTCCAGCTGCCCTGGGCTCGGCCTCCCTTAAAGACACAACTTGTGCCCGCGATACACAGCCTGACGGCCAGGGAATGGCACCCTCGGGTGTTGAAGGGTTTAGACAAATGAACGGTTTGAATTTCCAGTTCGTACTGCCCCGCTTCCCTTCAGCTTCCGAGCGCAGCACCGCCGCTGCCTTCCTGCCAATTAAACGCTACATTCATACATTTCTTTGTGATTCTGAATCAACTCACAAGCATTGGTGCGCACCCCGGGCTCACACAGAACAGCAAACAATATACTGTCACGGGTTGCATCAGCTGCTGCGATGCTCGCTCATGCCTTCAGGCTCGCTAAAGCTGATCTAACTCTAATATAATAGCCTTTTTACCCGCCTCCTCCCCCAACAATTACCAGAGGCTCGGAAAGCCATTGAAATGCAAATAGCTGACGGAGGGGTTATTGGGGAACCAGACTGGGAAGTTACAAACGTTGCCCTGCTAGTTTCCGTTACTTTGACTCAAACGGGATTGTAATCCTGAATTTCTCTCTGTTTAAATAGGAAGCGAGGCAATATTGTGAATGCACGAACGGCCTTGCGTAGCAGCTGAACTGCATCTCCTCCAGCTCTGATTCTCTGGGACCCCTGTTACTCCCCTTAGCTGCTGCAGCAGCGGAGAGAATCCTAGAGTACAGAAGTGTCTGCAACTCCAGTGGCATGATACAAGAACACTGAGCAATGCTAAATTACTGAAACCTGCTCTGGTGCTGGCTTTAGAGACCTTGCACTGGAAGGTTCGTGGAAGGGAAGGTGCTGGGAGCCGTGGAGCCTGCAAATCTTCTAGTAGCCATAGAGGAAAATCAGCAATAGAGCATCCTTCCCACTGCTATCCCACCTGATCCTTCAATTCGGGCTGTCGGACCGTGTCGGACCTTCTAAAGAGGACTGTAACTCCTCGATGGTCTGCTTGCTCGCTATCTTTTCAAGCGATGTTCCCACTACGCACAAAAAGTGCTGTCTGGACCCGAGGCAGTCCCGACACTCAGCTGGAGCAAAATATTTACTGTATTATTAACAATTCCCTCTGCCATTTAAAAGAGATGCAGAGAAGACGGTCTAGCACCTGGTGCACACGAACAAGGGGCAGCTCGTTTGCTTTGGCAAGGAGGTGGCTGAGGGCAGATCTAATTACAGCTTACAGCTACTTAAGGGCAGTTATTAAGATGACAAAGCCAAATTCTTCTTAGTAGAAGCAGGCAACACAACAGCGGGTGATGGCCAAAGAAGCCGTTAGGGTCAGCGGGAGGGTCAGACTGGACTGAGGGGAATCGCCCTCATTAGACAGGGGGACAGCACCGCCGCAGATAACCTAGGGAGGTGGAGGACCTTCCATCCCTAAAGGGTTTCTTTCAAGTTACCACCATACAAAGCCATGGCTGATGTGACCTCCTGCCCGTGGGTCCCGCTCGGAGGGGGCGTTTGGGCTAGAGACCTCCAGAGGTCGCTTCCAGCCAACATTTCTATGGCTTCGTCACCTCCACGCTAAAAACTTGGCATTAAAGGGTGAAACTACAGCAGCTCTCTCCCCTGCACCTATGAGGGGCCCCTTCCCGGGAGCGGGCCAGAGCACTCACGCCTACACCATCGCCTCATCCTGGCACCACTGCTGTCCGCCCAGCTGACACACAGAACTCCCACAGCACCCGAGGGCTCTGCCCTCCGCCGCACATGGCTCACACAGCTCCGGGGGGTGCTGCCCGCCGGCACACAGGGCTCTCGGAGCCCCCGGGGGGGTGCTGCCCGCCGGCACACAGGGCTCTCGGAGCCCCCGGGGGGTGCTGCCCGCCGGCACACAGGGCTCTCGGAGCCCCCGGGGGGTGCTGCCCGCCGTGCCCTCCCCGTCCCGCCCGCTGGTACAGCGCATCACATCCAGGCAGCAGCAACCCAAACCCCCGCACAGGTTTCCTGCGCATCTCCTCATCGCTCTTCACAGCGCAGATTCTCCTCAGTTCGGTGAATAAATATAGGGCTGAGCCTAGCGGGCAGCCAGGGCATACTCTCAGCGGGAGGAGACCGGGGCAGCAGACATACGTTTTCGCCGAGACGGGAAGAGGCGGGGAGAGCATGGAGCCACCCAACACGGACACCTCCGGTGCCGGGGCTAAGCAGCGAGGGGCGGTGGCGGGGGGCGGTAGCTCCGTGTGCCCGCCCCGTCCCGCCTCCGCGCAGGCCGGCGGCCGTGCCCGCCTCAGACGCTCAGCCCCGTCGCGACATGGCCGGCCGCCGCCTCCTGGGGCTCCTCCTCGTCTTCTCCGCGCTGCTAGACGCAGGTAGGGGGGCCCGGCCGCCGGCACAGCGGGGCGACAGCGGGAGGGGGCGGCTCGGGGGGTCCCGCGGAGGGCGGTGCCGTTTGCGCATGATCGCAGCGCCGGGCCCGGCACAGCGGAAGCCCCCTCCCCATCGGCCCGGGGTCACCCCCCAGGATGAACCACCCAGGGGACGCCCCGAAGAGGCTGCAGCCCCTTCACCCTTGCTGTGGGGCCTCCCAGGGTTGGATGCCTCCCGAGGTAGCAGGCAGTCTTCCTCGGGAGAGGGGGGGGCTCACGGGGCCGGGGCGATGCACCCCCGAGGAGGATCTCTAGCAGGGGTCCCCCAGGAGGATGTACGCCCTGGGGGATCGCCCTTTGGGGGGCTGCACCCCCCCAGGACCGCACCCTGCGCAGAGCACCCCGACACTGCAGCGAATGGCGGGATGCCAGCGCGGGCACCAGGACCTGGTCCAAGCCGTTCCCAGGTCCCCTGTGTCGGGGGGACGATATTGAACGGGTCGCAGGGCCCCACGCCTGGGCTCTCCCCGGCCCCCAACAGAGCCTGTCGCGTCTCTCCCCCCCCCTCGGCGGCTGGGGATGCTCCTAAACAGGTACCTGACAGCTATGACAGTTCTAAACCTGTCATTAGATGACAATACCGGTGATTAAAGCATCTCAGGATGCAGCATATGCCTCTGCGTGAGAAAGTGTCTCAAAGATCTTAAACAAAATGGAGCGGTGCTGCAGGTATAAAGCAGGTAGCAGCAGCCTGTGTCTCGAATAATCCAAAACAGAGGGAGGCACAGAGTTGTCATGAAAGGAGTTGGATTTTGTCTCTCAGCTTACTGAGCTGTTGGATTAGAGGATTCTCTGTGTGACCCAAATTTCTCAGGCTGGTTGTATTTTTGCTCTTTTTTAGTCCCCCTGCTATTTCTGCAGATCAAAAGAGTCTAACCCAGAAATGAGTCCCAGCTGGACAGTAACAAAGAAGATAGGGAAAAAAAAACTATGTTTTTTCTTTCGGGGGGGAGGAGGGACAATTAAAATCAATGCAAGGCTTACCATAACCCTTTGTTTGTTTGCATTAGAAAGTTTGTTTGTTTGCTTGAATAGAAAAAAAAAGTCATCTTAAAGGTTGTACAGAGAAAATAGACAGTAATTATATAAAATGCCTCAGGAAAGTTCTTCTAAAAAAATAATCTGCTGTTAGCTAGGAGGCACCCATCAAACACAGATTGTTTAGAGGATATTAACATCAAAATGAAGAGTGAACTGGTCTTCCAGCAGCTTTTGCTGTTGGAAGAAATAAGGTTTAGGTTTACCGTGAGTCAGCCTGGAATGTTTGTGTTAGGTACTTACCTCTCCCCGAGCACCTGGAAGGGTAACAGCAGAGTACAGAGTTGCTTCTGCTCACCAGTTTAGTGGTTACATTTTTAATTGGTGGATGTCAGTTTGAGCTTAGAGACTGCATCAAGCCCTGATTTTAAAATGTAAACAAAATCTGATTAGTCAGCAGTAAAACATTTGCATTCTGTATTGTTTGCAACGGGGGCAAAGAAAAATGCTGGTTTGTTTCATTTTGGAGCACTGCGCTGCAGGGTCCAGCTCTTAAATATCCTTGGCTGTGTTTGTATCAGAGTGAATTCCACTGAAACCTTCATATATCATTCCTGCCAGCGTGAGGCTTCACAGGTAATTGAACAACATTAAGTTAAGCTCCTGTCTGAGCTGCTTTAAATTGCCTCTCCCTGGAAATAACTATATAAAGGTAACCGGGCACTGCTCTTGCAGTGGCTTCTGCCCTGCCGACACCAAGTGTGTAGTGGCTTCAGCCTTTCCACGTGGGCTCTGGTGCCTTCCGGTGGTTTGGCGTTTTGGTGGTGGCTCTCCCAGATCCATGGCCGGGTGCCTGCTCCTCCCTCTGTCTCTCTCCCAAACGTTTTGTAGTATGTTTGCAGCACCCTGATGGAGACTCGGAGAGCTCCTCCCTGCCTGAGCACTGAGCTGGCGGGTACCAGTGGCTTCCCTGCTGTCATTCATGCCCACAGGAAGATCTCGGAGGGTGGTAAGGAAGTGGGGTTTCCGAGGCAGGGCTTTCTACCCCAGTCCCTCAGCACAGCAGCAATAAAAATGAAATTTCTTTATTGGCTCTATTCGGTGGCTTTTTTTTTGGCTTCTTGGTCTGAAACAGTCTTTCCAGTGCTGCTGGTGATGGCTTGAAGACAACCCAGTCTCTTGCAAGCTCGGAGGTTTACAAATTACCAAAAATAGCAAACTAGACAGAAAAACTGGTACTTAGCACGATTCCTGCAGTTAAGCTCTGGTTTCACCACTGACACAAGAATAATGTGCATCTTGGCAGGGGCTGTCCAGTAAAGCAGGAACAAAACTCCACTTCTTAATTGAAAAAATAGGGTATGTTTTGGGTATCCCTTCAGTCAAATCCTACTGTTTCCCTTCATACAAGACTGTGCACTTCAGCACCTGGTGGGCTATGGGACACATCCATCTGCACCTCTGGGCTGCTGTGCTCCCTCCACACTCCTCTTGCTGCAGGTGCAATGCTGGAAATAGCAATTGTTCACAGGGCACCAAGCTGTCTTCCAGGGCTGTGAAACGTCAGTGTATTCCCCCAGTGGGGTGGGAGACAGAAGCATTAACGAATTTTGAGGTGGTGGAGGAAGCCAGATGTCCTGCAAAGCCTTTTCACTGCAGCCAGAGGCGACCGTTCCGTGTGCCTGCTCATTGCATGATGTTTTAAATGTGCAGATCTGTGGCTTTTCCAGAAAGTTATGTTTGAGTCATCCAGCGTTCACCACATATTTGTTCAAAGTTATAAAGAAAATAGTCAAACAGGGAACTTTCCACAGTTGTTTTTTTCCCCCCTCTCTTCTGTCCTCATTCTTGGGGTAAGCCAGCACAGAAACGCATTGATACGTTTTCATGGAAAGATGGCAAATCTGAGGTCAGCATTCCTGCAGGGAGTGCAAGGCTACCTCTTACAGGCCAGGCAAAAAGGGCAGGTCCAGATTTGATGCTTTACATTGTGTAAGAAAAGTTTGTAAACAAACTTAACGGCTACAAACAGGCACTGAGAGTAGTCGGGCAGGTCCTCCAAAGTTGCAGTATCAGCAGTGATGGGCAACTATTTGTGTTGTCATCCTGTGTCTTAATGGAGAGCGTCACACAGATCACCTCTCCTCTCAAGTGTGACTACAATATCTCACCAGCAATTACAATAATTACTTAAATGTGAAAGTAATATTAGACAGTATAATTAGCTATTTATAACTGTTGCACAGATGGCTGCAGTCACTGCAGGCAGCTCCTCTGCACAACAGTGCCCAGCCGAGAGCACAGGGAAAGCAGAAAGGAGCCAGCTCTTTTCCAGATGTTTTTCCAGGTGTCCAGGCTCAGCTTTGCCATGGGCAGTGGTGTACAGAGCTGGCAGCTAAGGGGGTGCTGGTGACAGGTCATTCCCTGTCGTTGGGCCAGGAGAGTTGCAGGGAGGAATTATGTGGAGTAGAAAGAAAAGCTTTGGTTTGGCACTGCTGTCTGAAGTGAAGCAGATCCCAGTGTTGCGTTTACCTGTGCTACAAATCTTTGTTATAATACATTATGATGTTATTAAATTTATAATTAGTAGGTATCAGCAGTGAGTCAAAGTAATACACTTAAAGAATAATTTTTACTTTGATAGTGTCTTGAGCGTCTATGACAAAGCAGGATAAGCTAATTTGGTTTTCTTACAAATTATCTTGGATCTTTGAACAAATATGCATTAATTAAATGTGCCATGCCTATATATTTATATGCAGAACTTTGGAAATAATTAATTTCCATACTTCTGCTTGTATTTTGGAACTTTTTTCCTCCCAGCCTCCTGATAATCTCTGCCATTTAGCTCTTGGGTGTTTTTCTTCCCATCTACAAAAAATGTATTTTTTTCTTACATCTGTTGCAACTGTTTAAGCCCTTAAAGCACATAAACCAGAAGAGTCTATTGATCTCCAGTGTTGACTAGAATAAACTTTTAGGGCTGCCTCGTTTAAAAATAAATTTGTTTCTCCTTGGAAAAAATATCTCCTGGAGGTTTAAAGCATTGACTTTACAGTTAACTAAAGGAAAAACTGGGGTTTTATCAGACAGTGCTTCTGAAGCCACGCTAATAACAAAACATATGTGTAATAAACTACACAACACTGATGGCAAAAGGAAAACCTTTGCAATAATTCCTTTGTAATCTGATTCACTGATAATTCACAACTGGTGGAAGAACTTGAATAGAGGAAAACTGGAGAAGATGAACGTGGCATATCAAAACACAGAACATGAAAGGACTTTTTTTGAAAAGGAAACTTCAAAGTTGGGGATCCAGATGCTGCAGTCACTAGCTGTGGTTTGGGATGCAAGCACAAGGACACGTTTGCCAAGCAAATGGAACTTTTGAGAAGCAAACAGAGAGCCCCAATACGAGCCTGTTCGCTGCTGCAAAGCAAGAGGTGAACTTTCTGTACACCGGCAGGGATTTCAGTGGAGCTGCATGGGGTTGGGGTTGGGTTTGATCCTCTGAAGCTCAGCCTACTGGTGCTATGTGACATTAATGCTAATACCTATTTACAAAACTGCCTTGCAGTCACTCCGAAGTCCTTTTTCGTTGCTTTCCAACCTTGTCTGGGAGACACAGAACAGTTATTGCAATAGGAGTACTGGGGCCACAGGCAGAAGGCTGATGCTGAGTGCAAGTTCCTCTTCCCAGAGATACCCAACCACATGAAAGAATGGGCCAGGTCTGCTGTAGGGATTCAGTGCTGGCACATCATATATGTGTAGAAAAGCCAAAGAAAGCAAAACCAGAGGCATTGGCAAGATTTTGGAGGTGGCAGCTCAGGCAAGGAAGAGCTCTGCAGGCTGGCACAGGGCAGGCTGTCTGGTAAGCAAGGTGTTGGGGAAAGACAGTTGCTCAGCCTTTTGCTTGTGCTTTGCCTGAGCACAAAGAAATCTGGATAAAAAGAACTTGTCAAAATTGGAAGAGCCTTACTGAAATCCCACTTTAGACAGGTGCACTCAGGGTTGGGTGTTCAGGGGTAATGTCAGCATGGGCTTCAGGGGGGTGGGAGGCAAAAGCAAAACAAGCACATTTCCAGACCCACCTGTGGGTAACAAAGGAGGTGCATGTGTTGCAGAAGGGACATTAGGTATGTGATAAGCTGTTGAACAGCACATTAATCTGTGACCACAAAGCATTGTCTGCTGACAAATATGTGCTTTTAGGGGTAGGAGCTTAGGGAAAAGTCTCTGTGTCAGATCTCTATATGACCTATGTGGGATGAAAGCAAGCAGCTTGGTGAAGCACATGGATCCATGCTGGCCAGCCACCTCCACTCAGGTGTCTCTGCTACTACAGGACTCGGGTCATCTTTCCAGACAATACAATCTGAGCAAAGCTAATGCCAGACCCCATCTACCTCATTTGGAGCAAGAACGTCCCAGGTCCTGTCCTGCCATCCAGTATATAGCATTCCCCTCAGGAGATTTGCCCAATTTTCACTACAGAACTCAAGCATGCTTTCATGCCATGAAAAGGTAGAAAGACCAAGGATTGGTTCAAACTTAACCCTTTCCCAGCACATTTTCACCACACTGGAAAGTTTGTTTGGCCAGAGAAATCTCCATGCAACCTGACCCCAATGCAACACTGGGCTGAAGATGTTGCAGCCCCCTAAAACTGAACCATCCAAGGCAATGCTTCCAGCTGGTACAAGCCTGCCCTGAACAGAATCAGAATAATTTTGGTTGGAAATGACTTTTAAGATCAAGTCCAACTGTTAACCTTGCACGCTGCCGAGTCCACCACTAAACCATGTCCCTAAGCACAGCATCTACACATCTTCTAAATCCCTCTAGGGATGGTGACTCCACTTCCCTGGGCAGCACATTCCAGTGCCTGACAACTTTTTCAGTAAATAAATGTTTCCTAATATCCAATCTAAACCTCCCCTGGCACAACTTGAGGCCATTTCCTCTTGTCATATTGCTTGTTACTTGGGAGAAGAGACCAACCCCCACCTTGCTCCAACCTCCTTTCAGGTAGTTGTAGAGAGCAATAAGGTCTCAAAAAAAAAAAAACCAAACACCTCAGCCTCCTTTTCTCCAGGCTAAACAGCCCCAGTTCCCTCAGCTGCTCCTCACAAGGCTTGTGCTCCAGACCCTCCACCAGCTTTGTTGCCCTTCTCTGGACATGCCCCAGCACCTCAATGTCCTGCTTGTAGTGAGGGGCCCAGAACTGAACACAGGATTTGAGCTGCAGTCTCACCAGTGCCCAGCACAGGGGGACAATCACTTCCCTACTCCTGCTGGCCATGCTATTTCTGATAGAAGCCAGGATGCTGTTGGCCTTCTTGGCCACCTGGGCACACTGCTGGCTCATGTTCAGCAGGCTATCGACCAACACCCCCAGGTCCTTTTCCACCAGGCTGCTTTTCAACCACTCTGCCCCAAGCCTATAGCATTTTGTGGGGTAATCCCCCTTCACCTCCAGGCAAAGCCCTGCTGTCTGACCCAGACACAGGCTGGTTTCTAAGCCAGGTGCTTCAGCTGGGGCAGGCATTCAGCCTGCTCACCAGGCATCAGCCACTGCTGCTGGTGACAGACTGTCTCACGCACTGTCAAGAGAGGCTGAGTGGATGCCATGCAGTTTGTGTGTAATTATTTGCCAGGAAACTGGTATTTGTTATTTGCAAAAATCCATAGGACAACACTAAGCTTTGAGCCCATGTGTGTTTTTCAAAATGCACACAGATCCCAATACATGTCTTTAGCCTCCATGCAGAAAATAGAGTGTTTTTAAGTGAGCTAATGATGATCTTAACTCAGTGAATTATTTAAATACTTTTTCTGAGGAAATCTCAGAGCCATAACACTTGAATTAAAAAAAACAGTTTGCAAACTGTTGGTTTTGTAGATGTTGGTGTAGATGTTACACAAGTAGGGCCAGAGAGAATGAGATACCTGTTGGCAGATTTCTCTTTGACCTCAGTGAGCTCCTATTTCTGTGTTTAAATTATTTCATGCCACATCAATAGCAAACAGTGCTCTGGTTATAAGACAACTGTTCCTCTGGTGATGGGAGACAAAACCAGGCAGCTGTGCACCTCCTTCATCTAGAAAAGTGCCTTATCTCAGAATTAAACTGTCTTTCATGATTTAAAAAAGACATTCTAAAAATTATAGTCATTAAACAATTTTTTTAAAAACCCTGAAATTCTGTAACAAAAAATTTCAGAATTTTTCCTGATAGACTGTCATTGACTTAATAGAGCCACTTTTTTCCCTGGCAGAAGAAACAGAAAGACCTTTCTCACCTGTGTAACAGAGGACTCTGCTGTTGCCTCCTAGCAGCACATCCAGGAGGTGATGGGAACACAGCAGCTGCTCCCAGCCACAGGCAGGCTGCAGGCCCTGGGTGAAGCTGACTTTAGTTCCCCAGTTGCAGACACAGCCTGTCCTGGGCACGGGAAGCAGCCAAGGCTAGATGCACACCCCAAACTTCTCTATGAAATCAAAGAGACAAACCCACCTTATTGAAAATAAGCTGGTGGAAAGGCTGAGGGACTTGGCATGGCTTCCCACCACAGGCTGGGCCAGCAGCTTCCCTTGCTGTGGGTCAGCCAGGAAGGGTGGGCTTGCTGGGAGGGTGGGTGTTGGTTAAGAATCACTGCCAGGTCCTGCAGCACCTGCTCCAAATTACCTCCAGCAGGTAGAATCATAGAATGGTTTGGGTTGGAAGGGACCTTAAAGATCAACCAGCTCCAAACTCCCTTCCATGGACAGTGACACCTTCCATTAGACCAGGTTGTCACAGCCCCATCCAACCTGGCTTTGGACACCTCCAGGGAGGGGGCATCCACAGCTTCTCTGGTCATCCACAAGATCTCTGCTGCTGCTTCCTACTTGTGGCACGGGTGGGTTTTGTCTCCATGCAGGAATCCCCTTCCTGTGGCAGGACAGAGTGGTCCCTTGGCAGCACCACCTGGATCTGCAATGCTCCAGGGAGCAGCCCAAAGCAGGGGGAGTGGAAGCACAGCCAGATGAACCCTGTGCATCCCAACACATCTGATGCAGAGAGCAGTCAGCAGAGGCTGGATCCTAAGCAATTCCCCACCCCTATCCCAAATACCCAGCATTTGCAGGGTGAGGTGCCATGGAAAGGTGAGCCAGCTGTTGCAGGCGCCGTGCTGCAGCAGCAGGAGCCCTGCATTGCAGGCTGCCATGACAGGGAGCAGACAAATGCCTTCAGCCAGAGGAGAGGGCTGTCACCCCCCATGCTCTCCCAGGGCCTCGCTCCATCTGTCACCATTGCCCAAGACTTCTTTTCCACTGCTGCTCTGCTTACAATTTTAAATAGCACAGTACAACAGGAGCAGCATGTCCCAAGTGATGAACCAGCATTTTTACCGTGTAATTCCCTATTTACTTACTTTTAACTACAGCATCTCCTCTTGATCTTTATCTGATGAGAGCAATCACTTTCCATCAGGAATCAGGTGATAAGCATTTAATCTCCTGCTTTGGATTTCTTTGGGCTCCTGCATTGCTGGCTTTGTCATCAGTTGTTTGCACTAGGTTATGAACAAAATGCTTTCATGCCACAATTTGTTGTCTGGTTGATAAACAGGCATCTTTGGCCCCAGGCAAATGCACAGTCATTACTTAACGTGTAAGCAGAAATCAAGTGGCTCACGTGAACCTACTTCATAGTGTTTCTGGGTAGTATGCAACATGCAGGAAAACATAAAAGCACCCCAATTTTCAGCCCGGTGCCCACAATCATAGGAGGAAAAGGAGCTTGCTGTGTTTTCTGACCTTCACTGGAGAGCACGAACAGAGTGAGTTGGGGTCCCTGTTTCCCACCCTAAACCTGGTGTGGCTAGGCCGGGCAAAGGTGCAGCACACCTGGGCACAGCAGGTGCCAAGGCTGCCCCCAAAGCAGTTTCAGCTCAGATCCTGCCTCCTGCTCCCAGTCTGACATTCCTGGCAGGGCTGGCATCACCACACCAGTCTGTGGCCATCTTCCCTCTGCTGTGGACAAACCAGGCTGGCACCTGCTCAGGAGCAGGGTCTCAACACCCCACATCTCCCCTTCCCTTGCTGCAGGAGCAGTAATCCAGTTCTCCAGCAGACCCCTGCACATGACATCTGTGCGGCGGGAGCTCGGACTAAGGCACCACGATCAGTGTGATCAAGCGAAAGCCGTTTATTGTAAACAAATGCCCTGTTATGTACCTCATTGCCCGGTACACGCACAGTAAGCCACCCTACTATTGGTTAAATGCTTTTGTCCACACGAATAATGCTTCAGTCTGATTGGTGCACTGTTACTGTCCATACGCCTGCTTCTAATACATGATTGGCTACTAGCCCTAAGCACACGAAGTCCTTACATAGCATGATCTCAGCAACTTCGATATCTCACTCCTTCTTCTGCATGTGGGAGTTGTTTCTCTTCTGCTAGCTTTCTTCTTTCCCAGCTATAATTATCCCTCCGTCGGCCTTGAGATAACAGTAGTCAAGCTAAAGTCTCTACAGCACAATTAAGCTTTTATACCAAAGGCTGGATTGCTCACATGCCCATGCTCTGCAAGAAAATCCTCCACACATCTGGAGGGGGACAAACCTGAGTCCTGGATGACACTGTTGGTTCTTCCATGACCTGGCAAAGTCACCTTTAACCATTTCCTAACCTGGGCAGTAGGGTCAGTGCTAAATTTCCCCTCCACCACTTGCAAAGTGGTTGAGGTCTAGGAGTAAAAACTGGTAACACCCACATCTTTTCCCCCTTTAGGTATAATAAATTGTTCTTCCTTAAAGAAACACACCTAAACCAAACAAACAGCTAAAGAGTGAAAAGAAGAAGCAACTCCCTTTCCCAACACATTTGAATTCTTGAAGGCTACCTGGCACATTTTCCTAGAGTCCCAGAGACTTGTTGATCTTGAAGGTCTTTTCCAGCCTTAATGATTCTGTGATTCTGTGAGTGACCTTGCTGACACCTCCCAGTATGGCCATGGTGGTGGAGGCTGAGCCATGGGCTGTGGGACATCATGGGGTATGCGGGGCAGTGCTGCTTCTTCAGGTGCTTTGGGAGCAACCTGGAGGTCTGTCCTTCCACCTGAGGTGGGAAGATGATGGGCAGGGTGGAGGGACACCAGTGTCCCTCAGTGTTCAGCACCTGGCAGGGCAGCTCCCAGCAAGGACTTGTCTTCTCCTGCCCACCGGGACAGTGGCCTTTCTGGCCTGGCCTCACATCATGGTGCTAATGGTGTCTGCTGAGAAGCAGCCTGGAGCCCACCAGATGCAAGCTGGTTTTGCCGGTTGCATTTTCCTCACCACCTCCATCACTCTTGCTGGGTGCTGAGCATATCAGGTGCTGCCACCGAGTAATTTAAATTATTCCTAGTAAGCCTTGAAATCAAATTGCAACAGACATCTGCTTCTCATCTGGCTGCCCTGGCGCACAGAAACACCGAATTTTCCTGTGACTTAAGAATGCAAGTGAGGTGCAGTGTCCGGAGCTGCAGACAGCACTGCTGGAGCCAGGGCCGTGCTGCCCATCCTGCCCCAGCTGACGTGTCCAGCCCAGCTTGTCCTGCTGCTTGGTGACCAAGGATAGGGCAGAACTGGGGATGCTGGGGAGCAGAGGTTCCCTGCGGAGCGCAGCGGGGGGGACGGAGCCTGCATGGATCATGGTGGCTCAGCAACAACGGGCTGACTTTAGCCGAGGCTTTTAGACATTTCTGTTAATAGGTTTCAAACATAACCACCATTAGTCCCTCCACAAAGAGAAAGTCTTCATTATGCAAATTCTCATCTTAAAGCTTTATTCATGTGCTTCCTGGCAGGCTTTCCTTCAATCTCAAGAGCAAGATTGCTTGGAATTACCATATACCCTTGTTAATTGCATGAAAAAAAAAATTCAGCAGAGGTTGTTTTTGCCATAATCAAGAGTGACTTTGATTAGTACTTCTGGAAATCAAAATGTTTCGCTGGGAATGGAGAACGAGGGCAGCAGTTTTGCCTCCTCCCCCGTGAAGACAGGGGCCATCCCAGCTAGGGACTGTGTCCCTCTCTTGGCTGGCTATGCTCTGGACTGGGGCAATGCACCCCCAGGCTCAGCAGAGAAGTCCAGCTGCTCTGAGGATGTCCTTACCCTCCTGGCCCACCAGAACTGCTCCCTCTTCATGCATAGGACTGTGCTTTGGTCTTAGTAGTCAGCAAGAACTCGAGATTTGTGAGCAACTTGGCACTTGCAAGTAAACGTCCCAGACGTTTGGCAGGCTGCTGGGGTCAGTGCCCAGGCAGAGGTGGTGGAGAGCATCAGGGAGTCTGAAGCTCTGGTCGGTGCTGACCAGGATCACTGCTCTGGCTGGCATCATTGTTCCGTTGCCTGCTCCAGGAGAGGTCCTCGGGGACCTCTGGTGCTGCTGGAGGCACCCCAGCTGCTGCAGACCACACCTGCACCCACAGAGGAGCAGCCATGTGCTCCCTGCAGACCTTTGGGGCTGTATCTTCGCTGAGACAGCAGGAAACGTCGCTGAGAGGATCAGTCCAGCACCAGCAACACAACACAGCTCTGCACCCAAAAACCCTCCATCCCCAGCACCCCACAGAGGTGCCAGCACAGCCGTGGGTGCCCTGTGCAGGGAACCACCTGCCCGTGACAACACCATAACCCAGAGCCAGAAAGACAAGGTTGATCTGTGGGAAGACCCTGGTGCATTGGGTTACCTTGGCACGCTTTCCTGCTGCTCTCCCACCCGCTGCCGACCGTGTCGCTCCTCAGGCAGATGCGTACAAGTCAGGCAGTTTGAATTACTTTCCACTGCCCTTGTACCTGCTTTGCATTCTCCCGTAATCTCCCAGGCTGTCAATCTCATACTGTCGCGGGCTCTCAATTCCCAGGGAAGCTAAACACATATACATTGCACAAAGAGATCCGTGGGCTGGCTTTAAAAATGGAATACACCTCGCTCTGAGTGCTGCGGAGGGCCTACCAATATACTGGGTGTGAATTATGATATTGTAATTCAAGCTTTGTCAAACAGTGGGGCTTAATTAGAATATATATATAATTGTAAAAAACTAAAAAGCTGACGAGTACAATTGCCCGTTTGAGCTGTCTGCTACAGAAAATAATGAGGAGAGAATACATTAAGGCACAAAACCCTTCTACCTTCAAAGAGCAGCTAGCTCTGATTAAAAATACTCCTGGCAAGGCGAGGGGATGCGACGAGAGGCAGGGGAGCCTGCAGCACCAGCTCAGCCATAACTCCCACCTCTGTTTTACAGCCTCCACCCACCACAGCTGCAGCCTTGGGGTCCCCCACCTCTCTGCTCTGGCATTGGGGGATTCATGTTAGGTACCATGAGGTATCCCAGCTTAGTTTTTTTTGATTGTCATATTAAAGAAAAATAGAGAAAACAAGTCTTGTTTTCCTATTTTCCCCCCCACTATAGACCTGAGATGCCCCAGTGCCCTAGGTCAGCTGGCACACAGGGCTGGCATCACCTCCCAGCTGCCCCTGGGAGTGTGCCTTTGCTCCCAGCGCCCAGAAGCAAAAGTTCTTCTGAGGACCCAGTGCAAGGATGGGGAAAAAAATCCCCCAAACTAGTCATCAACCCCAGCAAAGATCCTGTACTGCTCCCCAACGCCACACACCCATCAAGGTAAATGTGTACTGAGTGCTGGTTGGGTTTTTAGCATTTGTTACCCCGTAATAACTAAAAGAATAAGGGGGAGAGTGTTCAGCTCTTATCTGTTGGAGGGAGTAGGCAAGTTTGTGCGGGCCTTTGACTGCCACGCTTAGTTACTGATCCATAAAAGGTGTAATATGTCTCTGTAACAGTGTAACACCCTTTGCATGAAATAAAGATGTTGTCAGCTGCAATTAAGTGGCAATCTATTAATAAACCTTGCCAACACCTAGGGGATTCCTGGGTTTATATTGCCCTGGAAAAGGATCTCCTTTGCTGTGGGCAGTGGTGGGAAAGCCCTAGGAAATGGGCTGTGCCAAGCTGTTTTACATCAGCCCCGCAAGGGCGAGGACCCTGAGCACCCTTCACCCCCCTGGACCTGCTGGCGGGTCTTTGGAGGGTGATTTTGGAAGCGGAACCCTCCTCTCGTCCTGCAGGGAGAGATGCCAAGGGTAGCTGTCACCAAGCTGGGGAGGTGTAACTGCTGCTCAGCCAGTGGGTCCGGTCAGCCCCCTAAAGCCAGGCAGGGGAGAGCCTGTTTTTTGAGGCAGCCACATGCAGCCACATGCATCCCCACAACCCCCCCAGCCCAGGTTAGCTGGACACACCCCCGGCCGCCTGCTCCCTCTCACTTTCATACTTGGTCTTCTACATCAAAGGTGGTGCACAGGAGGATGTGCTGACAGCAGAGCTTGGCGTGCAGCTAATCAGCCCTTAACATTTACTTAATCTCAGAGAGCAGGGGGAGCGGAGAGAGAGGGAAGGGATGGCTCCGAGCATACCAATGTGAGTCTTGCTGCTGCCACCACATCCCTACTGCCAGTCCTCTCTGCCCACCACAGAAGCAGGGGCAACCAAAATGAAAGGCAACGACAGCACATTTCCTCAGTCGGGTTTGCAGTGCCTCTCATGCTGCCAGAGACGCGCCGTGGTTTTCCCCTTCCACCTTTTTTTAAACACAGTTTAAAATAGAAAGACAAGAATGACAGAGTTGGTTCCTGAAAGTCCAGTAAAGGCTGGGGGAAAGGGAGGAGGAAAGGAAGGGCAGCCTGCATGAAATTGCTGCAGTACTAAAGCTTGAGACAGTCAGCCACCACAGTAATGAGCTTGTGGCGTCTCAGCAGGGCCATGCTGGGGGTTTGGCAGCACCCTGTCCAAACATGAGCTGGGTGGTGTGTTCACAGCACTCTGAATGGTCTTATACGTTCCTTACTTTGCTCCTTTGCACCGACAGAGCACTTGGTAGCCCTGTGACTTCGTCTGGGCTGTCAGAGCAGGACAGCATTGCCTGTCTCAAGGTGCCACTGTTTCGCCAGCAATAAGATGCAAAAGGCAAATATTTTGGCGAGGGTGTGGAGGGGTGTGTGGGGAGGCTGAGGTGCCAAGCTCAGCCCCGTTGCACTGAGTAAGGGGCTCATCCACATGCCTCACTTCGTGGATTTTGCATGGAGGTAACTGGGCTCCACCTGGAATGGGCATCACCTGTTCCTCCACACTCCCATGGGAAGTGTTGGCATCCATCAGCTCAATGAGAAACAGCCCTGGGCTGGGCCATCTTATTACTTACACAACTCTCCAGCAGCAACTTAATTCCCAGCACTTTGCCACGGGAGAGAAGCCCATAGCAACTCTCCAGCCATAAACCCTGCATTTAAATCACCCTCAGGTCTGCTGAGTGTACATTTAAATGGACAGCAAATGAAACGAGATGCAACATGTGAGTAAGTGAAACCGGAGCTGGAGGTGTTGCAGTACTTAGTGACCACTCTTGGTAGAAGTTTTTCACCAAAATGCTGATACTTGCTTTCTGATGGACTGGTGCCTTCCCGTTGTTATTGTCCTTGTCAGTAAAGCTTTAAATTTATTCATGAAGCATGCTGGAGCTCAGGTGGCAATAGCTAAATCCATTTAGCAGTAGGAATACGAGGAAAGCCATTTTAATGTTCTCTTGCAGTGCTGCAGTACTTAGCAAACCCAAAGGATATTAATTACTCAGCATGCTCTGAGATGTAAAAGCATGAATTTATCAAGACAAATACATTCAGAACTAGGGTAAGTCAACAGTAATTAATGCAATGCAAAAAAAGGCAGAGAAAGAAAGGATTAGGTGGCCCTATCACAAGAGAACACGGCGTAGCGCCGAGTTATCCCTGAGATATTATAAAGTGACTGGAGTTGTGGTGAGGCATCTCTAACAAAAAAATCAGCATGTGCCTGTCAGGTGTATCCCTGGGATGGAGGTTTGGTCCTGGTTTGTGTACCAAGGCAGAGTGATGCAGGCAGACTCTGAAATG
The DNA here is from genome assembly GCA_020745705.1 of Hemiprocne comata. Lineage (NCBI taxonomy): Eukaryota > Metazoa > Chordata > Aves > Apodiformes > Apodidae > Hemiprocne > Hemiprocne comata. Next base: position 8,125,501 of record CM036597.1, on the reverse strand, counting down.
CTAAGTTGTGCTTGGCCGCCAGCAGCAGCATTTCATACGAAGCCTTTGATGTTGGAAGGTACTTGTGAAGAAGAGGTGCGGAGGGCTTTTTAGTTTCTCACCACATTTGTCTGTGCTGTCCCAATGTTTTCATGGTGTTCAGCAAATGTATAATCGTGAGCACAGCCACAGATGAGTGGCAGCTCGAGAGATGAATTGGTAGGCTCTCCTTGACAAATTTAAGCATAGCATGTGTTTTTGTACCACATCCATTAGGGCAGACAAATGGAAAATCCAGAGATGACTGCTCTGCAATTTAACAGTCACAGCATTTGGAGAAGGCTGTTGTCTTCCTCATCACTGGTGATGGGTCAGCTTCAGGAAAAAGCAGAAAGCCTTTTAAAAACTAAAGCAATTTGAGCAAATGAGTCTAGCCATGCTGTATTTAAAGGTGGTTTACTTTGTGCAGAGTGAGTACAACCAGTGCTGATTTTTTGTCTCCAGGTCATGGGGATGACTCTAGTGACTTAAACCTAGAAGATGCCCTGTTGGATGACCTCAGCACCAAGCGACGTAAGTCACATTCATTTATTCCTTTAAAGAGGACAAAACAAATAGATGTTGATAGATGCAATTTGTTCTTTGGGATCTGATGCCAATGGGAGGGTGGTGGAAGATAGGAGCTACCTTGTCATCTGCTTAGGTATAGGCTTGCTAACAGGTGGGACTGGGGATGGTCCTGGAGAAACTGGTTGCTGGCCTTGTGCACTTAGCTTTCTGATTCCCATGAGCAAACCTCAGAGGCACACCAGTGCTTAGACATAGCAACGACACTGAACATGTCTTTTTGGCTTCCTTGCATGAGTTAGTAACATCTACCATGGCCTTGTCTGCCTGGAAGTGAATGTGTTAACTGCTAACATCTCCAGCGGGTGAGGATAACCCCCTGAGCCTGGCTGGGCACAAGCAGCTCTGGGTCCTGCCCTGGTCTCTTCTGAAGGGGATGCCTCACTGCTGGCACGGTGGTATTTAATATCTGGCTTTGAAATATATAATTTTTATGGAAGCCAGAATCAGGCTGTGTCACTGAAGGGAGCATAGAGCCTGCCAGAGCTCAGCCTCAGGCCTGGCAGAAACAGCATAGAGGGCAGGGGGTCAGCGGGGGGTTTGCACCACCCCAGAGGTGGAAATTCAGCAGAGCAGCTCTAATTTTACACCCAAAAGAGAGAACCTAAGAGCCTAACTGCCAGTGCAGCAGCTGAGGGCAGGAGGTTCATCTCCCTGCTGGGTGTATGTCGCACACCTCCCGCAGCACCGAGTGCTGAGCTTGAGCTGGCTCTGCACCTGGACATGCCACCAGCTCCCCTTTGCTGCCTGGCCATGGAGGTGCCAACGCCAGTGCTCAGGCCCCCTCATTGCCCATCCCTCCCCCTGCGGTTCATGGTCACCATCCCCAGACCTGGTGCCCAGCCAAGCAATAGCAGGGAGGGCTCTGCGAGCAACGCCAGTGCCTGTGATCACACAAAATACACCTACAAGCGTTTAAGTGAAAGCTATCACAGGGTTTGAAACCTCTTACTTGATAAAAATCTAACAACACACAGACACTCGTGCTGTGTAACGCTGGAGTTTACATGGAATAAAGAGTCGGGGTGCCCCACATGTCTCTCCTGTGGCACGCCAGGTTCAGCAGGAGAGGGATAGGATAGACCATGGGGTATCAGATTTCCTCACAGGTGTGAGGGGTCTCATCTAGGATTTTGTAAGGCCTTTAATACAGTATGTGAGGAGAAATGCCTACTGGCCACCTTGTGCAGAGGGAGAGCAGCATTTCCCCAGGCTGGAGTCCCAGCTGTGAGCAGGAAGAAGCAGCAGCACTATCCGTGTAGCCTCCCCTGCTGCTGCATCCCACTCTGGACTTCATCACATCAGCCCTGGAATAAAAGCAAACGAAGGGTCTGGAGACGGGTCACATCAAACCGTACCAGCACACTGGAAATGAAGCCCAGCAGAAGCACGTGGGTGTTCAGAGGAGCAAATGGAAATTAATGGGAATAGAGCAGCCACAACTCTTGCTCATAATTTATTCATATACTTGGTAAGGCTAGCCACTATTAATAGTGGTTTACAGGGAAGGAAAAAATAATCAACCCTCCCCGAAGGCTGAGTGTAGTTCTTTTTAGCCCAAGAGCAGCCAGGGGAGCTGGGATCTGAGCATCAGGGTCTCACCAAAATTCCTCCAGCTGACAGGCAACCTCCTGTACATAATGTAGCAATGGAAGTGATCTGTCATTTAGCTAACTGACCAGGCAGGGGACACCAAAACGCTGGTCGCTTACTCCTGTTTTCCATGCTGTTCCGTACAGTATCCGTGCTTGCTCTGTTTGCTGCTGTCTCCAGGAGTTAATTCGGGGTCCATCACAACTCCACTCTCCAGAGGATGGGATGCTGGCCTGCGTGGAGGTGGTGCTGTGCCTGCAGAGCTCCAGGCCTGATCCTGGTCCCATGCAGCCGCAGCTGGTTGCCCTCACATACGGCCCATCCCGGGGCCACGTGGTGCTGCAGGGGGCTGGTGGGTCTGAGCTCCAGGTTTACAAATGCAGAGCCATGACAGTCAGCTGGGAAGCTTGTCGTGAAATCATTGCTGTTTTTTCCACCAGAAGTGACACCTTCTCTGTGATACCCATGACTGATGTTTTCCTCCCTGTCTGTTTTGTCACAGCCACACCCAAGGGACCCAGAAAGCCGGCAGGTGGGACAGGTGAGACCTTCTTGTGTGCTTATCATTTAAGCACAGAGCTGGATGTGCTTCCCACGGGGAGGTTGAAGCATGCCAGCCCCCTGTGGGCTGTGTGAGTGCAGCAGCTGCTGCTGCTGCCTTAGCAGAGGCTTGGGGACACCTTCACTTGCCTGTGAGAAAGCTGGCGGCGGCATGAAGTAAACGCAATATTAATATTTCTGTCCCTGCTGAAGGCGAATGGCAGTGGAGCATTTATGGCCTAGGCTGGATTTTGCACACTTTGCAGTATCCTAATGGAAAAGACACAAATCACCACTCAACTATACCAGGGCTTTTGTTTCTGGCTGTGTGGCAGCTGCTAGCTTTCCTTCCAGGAGGGAGCTCAGAGGAAATTTTCCTTCCTTTTTTTTTTTTCTCCCAACATGTTTCCAACCTCCAGGGATGGGCCCCAGCCTGGTGACATTTCCCCATCCTGGGAAAACTGTCTCTCCAACTGTTTGTGCCCTTTGGATTTCCTGGCTGGTCAGCTCCACAGCATCTGCTGGGGTTGAGGAAGCTCCCTTAAAATCATCCGAGTTTCAGCAGCTCCTCTGGCTCAGTTCTGGCCACAGACACCTACTTAAATATAGCGCAGTCACAAGAGCCGGGGGTTGCTCAACCCTGCCAGAGGGGCCTGAAATAAACAGCAGCAGGGAAGCACTTGGAAGTGAACCCACTCGCCCCTGCATGAGAGTCTTGGCACAAATTAAAGCAAATCTGACTGTCCAGCTCCTTGGTGGCCATGGTCTTTGCTAGGGACAAGAAAAGCCAAGTGCCAGAAGCACGTGCAGGGCTTCGTTGTTTGGATGGCAGCCCAAAGGAGAGGCTGTTTGATCCAATAAACTCTCTCTGGGAAATGGATGCATGCCGAGGCAAGGCTTCGTCTGGGCAAGTTTCTTCTTCCCCAGGGAGTGCTCTTTGGATGAGTGATGGCAGTGAGGGCCTCCCGTGGCAGGTTCCTGTGCCCTAGCCCCATCTCCTGGGCATGTTTTCCTCATCCCAGGGCTGTGCAGGGAGCAGAGCGTGTCCCAGCACCGGCTTGATCCCCACAGCACCTTCTCATCTGCAGCCTCTGCCTCTTGGGAGATGCCCCAGAAGACTGGCAGGTCTCCCCCCAGAACCGCATTATTTTGGGGCTGCTTAGGCTGGGCAGCAGCCACAGCTTGGATGGGGAGGTGGCCAGGCTGTTCTGAAGGCTCTGCAGTCTGGTTGTGATTGGGCAGTGGAGCAGCTGGACATCCTTTTCAGCTCCGTGCTGACACCAGTGCTGGTGGCCTCTGGCAATGGTGCAATGTTGCTTGCAGAGGACCCGCAGAGCTGCTGTGCAGGGGGCACATGCCGAAGTCTCACGCCATCCCCACAGATGATGGCGGTTTTAACGACCCCTTCTCTCCCACGGCAGGCTTTGATTTGGCTGATTACTTTGATTCCCCTCTGGAGATCACCACCAAACCAGCCAAGCCGACTCCAAAGCCCTTCCCTAGGCCGAGGAAGCCAGGTACTGCAGACCTCCCCCTGCCCCAAGGAGGGTGCTTGCTTCTGGGGCTCTGGATGGGGGAAAACACTCCCCAGGGTAGCCAGGACGCTGAGATCAGGCATTGATGGAGGAGTTCCAGCATGTTTTCGTGACCATCAACAGGTTACTTTAAAAGGTGACCACCTCCTCCTGCTCCACTGTCATAGTGGAGCCAGCAGGGGAGATGCTCCAGGCTCTCACTGATACACCAGGTTTGTCACCAGCATTTAGTCATCCTCCCTCCCTCACTGCCCATGCACCCCTGCCGAGGCTGTATTGGGAGGCTTTGCTGAGCAGCATTTGTAAAAGCTTTTAACCTGAACGAAGCCATTTGCTGGTCTTAGGTGGCAGATTTCATTGCTGAAGTAGGACATCCTTAAGTATCATCTCGGCAGTGCCTGGTCCTGCTCCTGTGGGGGTGGCACAGGGCTCCTCTCAGGGTGGTGCGGGTGGTGGCGTGTATCCTGCCAGCAATGTGTTGGGTGGGATTTCCTGGTGGCCCTACTTGTCCCCTTCTCAAATTTCAGCCCCACTGACATGTGCCCTGGCACAGGGGATCCTCACAAGGGCACCCACTGCCCACACCAAGGGCTTGGGCATCCCCAGGGCACCAAAGGGTGGGGGGTGCCCCTGGCGTTAGGGGAGACCAGAGCACCAAACTGCCCCAGCGCAGCCCCAGTCTCCCTGCAGGGAGGGGGTTCCCTCCCCAACCTCTTCCAAGTGCACGTTTGAGAGGGTAACATCATTTTGGTCTCTTTTTCCCCCCCCCCCCTCCAGACAACAGCTTCTGGAATGTCATCCACAGCACCACAACCAAGCAGCCAAAAACTACGAGGGCCCCCCCCAAGCCTAACCCAGGTAAGGACAAGCTCCCCAGCCCACACGGCTCCACCTCGGCCCTGCTGCCAGTGCAGAGGCTTCGGGATGTGCCGTGGTGGCAACGCTGCCCCTCACCCTGGTATTTCCAGCCTCTAGTTTGTTCACGAGACATCTAGGAAGAATAAAATAAAAACCCACACAATACATCGGGTCTCTCAGCATTATCCTGCGCTTTCCTGGGGGTCTTGGCGGAAAATAACACCAAGCAATTGAGTCACAGGCTGCTCCAGCTGGCACAGCACGGCCACCTCCATCCCCTCCCAGCCGTGTCCCCTTGATTTATCCAGTTGCCAGGCGCTCAAACTGTGGTGCCAAACCCTTTCTGCAGGAAAAACATGACATTTCTCATGGCAGCAGCACAAGGTAGGAAGCAGGATAGGCTTGGAAGATCTGCCACGACCCTGCCTAGCTTGTTTTGGGAGCTTCATCTCTCCCTGGCAAAGCTGAGCATTTCCTTGATTAATTAACTACAGAGTTCCCCAGCCTGTGGCCAGCACTGCTAACCCTCATGTTGTTCTTTTAGCAAAGAATCCTATGGATTTTGACTTGGCTGATGCCCTTGATGATAAGAACGATAGGAAAGATGGTGGGAGGCCGGATGTAAGGCCAGATGAAGGTATGTTGACTTTCCCTCTCCATCCTCCTTGCCACCAGCCACACTGTCCCCTGGGACCTGCAGAAGATCCTCCCCAGCCTGTCCTGGGTACAGGCTCTCACTGCTGGACACTGCTCAGAATAAGGAGAAAAAAAAAAGGTGCTGCCATGTCCCAGGCTCCTGCCTGCAGCCAGCACCCCCTGCCCCTGCCCTGCTCTGCCCATGCAGAGGAGGGGGATGTTTCCTCAAGCAGTGCAGACCCTTCCTCTGGGACTGCAGGAAAAGAGCCCCTGCCTCGCTGGTCCTTGGCAGAGAGGGGCTCTGCCTAATGCCTGTCCACAGGTTCCTGTCCCAGGGCCTCTTGGACCAATTAAATTGAGGTGATTGTGTTAAGTTCCCCCTCATCCCTGTATCTGACAGCTATTTAACCCAGGGTACGTGGTGTTGGGGTTTGCAGTCATTGTCAACACATAAATCTAGAGCAGGCTTAAATCCTGGCATAACATATGCTATGGGCTGGGAGATTATTTTTTCCATCTCTAAAATGCTCCAGTGAATGAATCATTTGTCTGTGAGGATTGTTCCCTTGAGCACTTGAGCCAGAAAACAGAGTTTGCATGTCTAGTATATTGATGTCGAGATGGCCGTATACCCTGCTCACACACCTAATTAATAGTCAGATATTTTATTACATTGTGTTAACTAGGTGACTTGTCTGCACTTTGATATTCTGGGCTTGTTGAGGTTTCAGACTCCTGCAGGAAAGGTTGAGGAGCTGAACCTCTGGAATGTGACACTGGTCAAAACCAGCACACACCTTCCCCTGGCCTTGTTGCACCTTGGACTGCCTGTGACCTCACCAGGTTCTGGCATAGTTGGGGCTTTCCTTTTTACACTCATTACTAAGCCCATAAATTAGTTCTTTCTGGTAAGCTGGTGGATAAAGCAGCCTCTTACAGGCTGTTAAGGCAAAGGTAACCCTTCCCAAGGCACAGCATCAGGGAAGGAGCTTGTTCTTGTCTCGTTGTTGCGTCTCTTCTCCCATCGCATGCCTTGCTGTGCCCCAGGGATCCCACTGGGACCAGCCCAGGGGTTCAACAACTCATTCACCTGCTGATTCCCAGACCACATTTCTCTGTGTCTGTCCTGCACAAATTAAACATTTCCACCACAACCATGTCCCTGATAACTTTTCCACCTGTACCGAGACATGCTGGTGCTCTGTTCTCCCACTGCAGTTGCTCTGCCCCTGTGGGAATGGGGAAAGGTGGCTCCCTGCCTGCCAGACCCTAGGCCAGGCTGGCACTGCCAGGGGCTCGCCAGAGGCAGGCCAAGGGCACGCCGGTCCCCAGCAGCACAGCCACCACAAACACACTGCTTCTTCCTCCCTCCTCCTCTGCCAGCTGAGGCTGAACAGTCAAACATTTAATGAACTCGTAAATACATCAGTAATTACAGCAGTATTTAAACTTTGATTCAGGATGATTTATTTCAAGCTAGACTTAGTCAATTATTACCTCTTTCATGAGCTTAAAATAATTTGGGGTTAAACATTTTGTTAACATTTGTTAATAGCAAGAGAAGCAGAACTGCTTATTGACCAGTCCCTGTTCTCACTGGGGATGGAGCAGCCAGCTGACTGGGAACCACTGGTTTAAATGGGCGTGCAAACCCCTGCTCTGGGCCCTGCTGCACAGGGCACTTCAAAACAGCTGGAGATTGAAATGAATAAAGCAGCCTCTGTCTGCCCGGCAGAGAAACATTTCCCCAGGAGTGGTGCTTTGCAGGAGGCCCGTCCCAGCCTGGGTATGTGATGCTTGCAGGTGACCCCTGCCCAAAATCCCTGCAAAGTGCCATTTCCAGGCCCTGCTCATCCAAAGGCACTTGCTTTTCAGGGTCCCTCTCATCCCAAGCAAACCACACGCCATTCCTGCCTCCCATTACATTGTTTTCTAGGCAGCTCTGGCTGTGTTTGCCCTCACAGGAAGGCAGCTTTGGTGTTTTGCTGGGTGAGTTTGGCTTTTGCAGGTTTTGAGGGTGAGCCCCCCCGCTGCTGCGGGGCACACCTGAGGCCCGTGGCCAGTACCTCCCAGTGGGGCCACATCCCCCTTTGGGTGCCAACCATGTTGCCAACCACATCAAGTTCTTGTTATTTTTTAAAGGATTTTCAGACGACGACCTGGCCAGCATCGTGGACGGCGGCTACAGCCCAGACAAGAAGAAAGGTGAGCAGTGACCTACGTACATCTGTTTGCTTTAGCAGTTGCATCCAGGGCCAACCTCCTAAAAACCTCCTTGCACAGAGCAGAGCTCAGCTCCTCAGTAAGGGTGTGCACAGGAAAGGGGATCTCAGCCATGGGGCCAGGGAAACACACGGATTTTGACCTCCATGGTCACGCCTTCTGCCAGCAGTTGGAGGTGCTTGGTTTTGATCCATGGAGCCTCTGCAGCTCCAGCTGCCAGCAGGGCAGACAGGACCCACATCTCCCCTACCACCTCAAAAGCAGGTGCCCATCCCTGTACCATGAGAGGTGCAACCCTCATTTGCCTTCCACCATGTGAACCATGTTCAACCAATGGTTGAAACAAGGGGGAAAACCAGCAACTATTGGATAAGCCTGGGTGTTTGCGAGGATCCACCGCATGAAATATTAAAAGCAGTTGAGTAAAGAGATGAGCATCACGAGCCCAATCAACATTTAATGAATCTCTGTGCCAAGGACAAACCGCATCGGAGACATTAATACAATGCTGACCTGCTTCCATAAATTCAGAATATAAGTGACTCCCAGCAGGAGCAGCTTCTCCTCCCAACCCACTTTCTCCAGGGGAGGTGATGTTAAAATAGACTTCAAGCCAAGCGAGGTTTCCCTGACACTGCAGAGCTTGGCCAGTCACCTCCCTGTGACTGCCTGGCAGCATTTCGTTAGTTCTCTCTTTACACCGAGAGCAGCACGGGGTGGAGGTGCAGGCAGAGGTGTCCCCTGCAGAGGCTCCCCCAAAGCTCCCCCAACCACATGCGGTGGGAGATTGGAGCAGCTTCAAACCCCTCTGAGAAATTACAACAAGCTGCCTTGGGCAAGCAGGCAGAAGTGTGGGGCAGCAAGGGGCAAACACTTGCCCCCAGCCCAGGGGTCCCTGGGGTTGTGCTGCTGCCCCTCCCCTGCCTGTCCCCTCCCCTGCCTGTCCCCTCCCTCCCAGGCTGCCCGACATGGCAGTGGGGGGACCAGGGGGGCACGGGGCTGCTGACAGGCTTGTGTCTCTTGCAGGTGCCGAGGGCAGCACTGACAGTGACCATGGTGGAGGTGGGTGCCACTGGGGCTGGCGGTGGGGTGGGAGGGGATAGGAGGTGCATGTGTCCCCCACACACAGCACCCCGCTCTCTCTGCTCCCCACAGGCACAGTGGCAGAGACAGGGACAATTGCTGGCATCACCAGTGCCCTGGCCATGGCGCTCATTGGGGCTGTCTCCAGCTACATCTCCTACCAGCAGAAGAAGTTCTGCTTTAGCATCCAGCGTAAGTATCCCCGTGAGTGCCCCAGGGGCTCAGATCAAGGACCCACCTATTTGGCCCCTGAACCCCACTGCCATTTTCCAGCCTGGAGACGGGAGGGGGTTTCAGGCATCCAGTGACCCAGAGCTAGCAGAACAAAGCCTCAACTGTGGGTCTTTAAGCCCATCCTATTAGGCAGAAATACACCAGCAACAACGACCCCAGGACCTGCTGCCACCCCAGAGACCGCACAAAGCCCTCACACACACCCACAGATAGTCACAGCCAAAGACCAAATATCATCCCACCCGAAAACAAGCAAACCAAAAAATCCATCCCAAAATCTCAGCAAGAGGTAAAAACTCACCAGGCAGCAGCAGAGGAAGCCCAGGGAGCAACTGCAGCTCTGGCAGCCACGAGTGCAGTGGAGTGGAGTGGAGTGGTGTGGTGTGGTCCAGCCCACCCTCCTACAGGTGGGCAGCAATTACTGCAATTAAGTGCAAATTAAGCAACAAAACTTCCTATTCCAAGAAAGCACCTTTTGTTGGAGGTTCCCTGACAGCCTTACCCCGGGGCACTGGCCTGGCTGTGATGAGCTCCTGCAGCATTATGGGTGGTTGCAAACAGCTGGAAAAAGCTCTTTTTAAATTAATCAAATGAAATCTCCTGTGAGTCTCTTTAGCTCTTGGCGAAGGGTGTTTGGGGTTGGAAACTTCTGCTGGAATCATGCTATTTTCCCAGTTGTGCCTGAAACAAACAGGAGCATTTTGGTAAATTAGATCAGCAGGAAAAGTCAGATGAATGTGATGGAATGAAACACCCTTGTATATTCCCCCCACTTAAATGATATTTTGGCAAGAATAAATAATTTAAAAAAAGAGAGTAAAGGCTTTGATGAGGGGGAAGCTGAGAGACACAAAGCCCCAGAAAGGCGGCAGGAAATTAAAGTTAATTATAAAGGAGGATTAATTTAAGCCATCAGACATAGCATGCTGGGCTAATGTCAGGCCTTAGATGCATTGCAGTGCATGACAGAAATCTAAGAGCCATCAGCCACTGCAAAAGTGGCTTTTTTATTGAAAAACATAAATTACATTTGGTGTTATCCCAGCAAAACATGTCTTAACGGGAGGCAGCCGTGCTGTGTAATGACCATTGGCTCAAAGCACTGAGGAACAGGCTTGGCATCTCTCCTTGCCCACCACCCTGCTCCCATGGCCAGGCTGCAGCTCCATTTCTTGTTTTTGAGTCTCTTCTGATCACCATTTGCTGATTCCTCTAAAGGATGAGTACAATGCTGCTTAGTAATCTTTATCCCACTTAAGTTTTTTCTTGCACCATGTCTCTGTTGCTATCCCTGTCCTGGGCTGTTCCTCGGCCTCTTCTTGCCCCTCTGCCCGGAGTTGCTCACTGTGCTCAGGCAGGATGGAGGCTGTTGGTGCTGCTCTGGCAGCTCCTCTCCTGCCTCCATAGCTTGCTTTTATACTTTTTTAGCTAGTTGCAGAATCTTTTCTTCTCTCCCACACCCTGGAGGCTGTGGCTGCCACATTGCTGCATGAGGGCTCCCATCGTGTAGCGTTGCCCCAGCCCTGTACCTTGCCTCCCTTCTTCTGTGGGAGGTACCAGTGAGCCCCATCCGAAGCTGGTGCTGAGGCATAGTGGGTCCCTGCCGCACTTTGTGCTGCATTGACGTGCATAGAGTTCAGAAGCCTAAAAATGACGTGTTGTATGGCCACAGCAGGGGTTACCTCAGCCTTCCTTTGCGAGCCAGCACAGCCCCCTCCCCTGGTCCTTCCCTAACAGGACACTTAGCATGAGCACCCCTGTCTGCCTCTCTCCAAAGAGGTCCTTTAGAAGAGCTGTAGAGGACGACCGAGGTCTATAGCACACCTTGGACAGTGTTAGCTCAATCTTCTGAGCTGGGCCATGGCAGGCGGTGCCATCCCGTCGCCCTCTTGCTGACCCCAGTAGCCCCCGCCTTCCCCTCGGCCTGAGCCGCACTTGTTGCAAACACTGAAAACTTCTTTGCATTTAAATAAGGGTCTTACACGGGATTTGACACCCCACTGGGATCCTGCTTCATCACCACAGTGCTGCTCTAAACGGCTTCTTGCAGCTCTGCATAACTCAGCTTTTAAATGAGCTCGATGCCACCTCTGTTCCTCAACGCTGCCCCCGCTGCACAGCAGCCCCATCCCATGTACCTGCTCCGTGCACCCCTCCTATCCCAGCACCTTAGCACAGTAATTAGCCTTGCTGCCTCGCATGATAAAGGTGAAGCAAGAGACTCAGAAGAAAGGGCTGCTGCTACAAGCTGTGCCTTCTAGACAAGCCTCTGCGGTCACTTTGAAATCCAGCAACGCTTTCTCAGCACCGTTTATGGTTTACTGATGTCTCTACCCTGCTACTAATGCAGAGGAGGTTGCAAAAAAGGCATCTTAGCTTTTACAGCAGATAGGCCCATTACCAGCGTTTTTAAGGCATCAAAGCAAGTAATTTTTACTTTCTGCCCTCCCATCTCACTGTCTTTATTGTTACTTCTCAGAGGGACTTAACGCGGAATATGTGAAAGGAGAAAACATGGAAGCTGTCGTAAGCGAGGAGCCCCAAGGTGAGAACCTTGCATTCCTTCCTCTGTCTGCATCCAGCCACAAAAGCAGCTTCATCTCAAAGCCCCTCGTGCTGTACTGAGCTGCTGGGTCTCTTTGATGAAGATTCCACTTAGCTGGTGCTGCAGCTTTCTGTGAAACACCCACCACAGTGTTTCCTCCCATTTATTGCAGACAAAGGGAAGCCATGGTAGGAGACCAAGAAGCTCATGCTGCAAACAGTGGCAAGTTAATATTTAGCTTTCATGTTTTCAGCCATGGAGACTGTCTTGTACAAGAAAAGCATGATCCTTCTTTCAGTGACAGATAATCAAGGGTGCTGCAAGGCTTTTCCAGTATCACACACAACCAACCAGTACTGGACACCCGTTGCTTGCTCTCCACTTCCATCGTGTGCTATTGTACTCATGATTTCTTTTTTTTTCTCCCTAGTTAAATATTCAGTACTGGAAACACAGTCAGCACAACCACCAAAACAAGACAGCGCAAAGATGTAAAGCGTGACCCAGGGCTAGAGAAGAATCAGTCAGCAGCAAACGGAGATCTCACCTGCTTGTAATTTAGATTTTTATTTAATTTGACTCCAAAGCTATTTAATGTGTACTTAGGCTTGAACTGGCTTTGTATTGCTCTAGGCTTTAGGTGAGCGTGGCTGTACATGTTTATTTTTTGTTGAGGTTTATGTTTACATCAAAGTAATATAGTAGGTTTGATGTCCAGTTGTATGCAAACCAACAGAAGGTGCTTCAGTAGTGGTTAGTTTTTTAATTAAGGGAGAAGGCCTTTTTCAAGGAGCTTACAGGTGTGAGGGCAGAGAAGTGCCTGTAAATAGCAATCCAAAGCAAAGCATTCGAAGCCCTTTGTAAAACACCTCCAGCACTTCTGCCATCAGCTGTGAGCATGTGTGCATTTCCTGAGGGTAGATTCCAGTCCTTAGTGTAGCTACACCTAAAAAATGAAGTGCCTATGGGTAGGTCCTCAGGTGGGGCCTCGGGCTGAGGCAGGTGACTCCCCTGCTTCAAAGCCAGGAGTTGAGGATGTTTCACCACCACACAGCGCTGGGTTTCTAACCACATAAAAGGACCTGATTTTCATGCCAAGTCATAAATGCAGGTAATATCAGGGTACATGGTGTTCACTTTTAGCAAATCCCGTTTGAATGCTTGGCTGTGCTAAAGATAAGAATGGAGCTGAAGCTGCCAAGCGATACAGTCCATCTGTGTGCTATGAGACCTACGTTGTCACTGAAATCAAAACTCTGTGTGTTCCAAGGACAGAGTCAGATCTTATTCACACAAAAACAAATTGCAGATTTAACTCGAAAGAAAATACACCACGTAGGCATTCACTAAGCCTCGTAACACTCCCTGTCACAAGAGAAATCAAGCTTTAGCAAGGTGCAATCCCCCCACCTTCTCCTCCATTCATTAACGCCCCTATTGAGAACACCCCCTGGCACCCCAGGCAGAAAAAGGATTTAAAGCTTCATCCTTTCTGTTACCAACTAACCTTTAAAAAAGGCAGAAGCTCCTGAGAGGATAGGTCCTCCATCACTGTCCTGCATGGGGTCCCTGCAGCCTTCTGGGAAGCATCTGCAAGCAGTGCTGGGTGGGACACCAGGCTGCCACCAGGACAGCACCCTGATCCACACGGGTGCTCGTGCAACCCCCTTGTCGTGGTACCAGTGTCAAACCTGACCTTCCCTACGTGGCAAGAATTTGTCTTTATATTTTTAATCTTGCCCCAGCACTTTCTTCTTGCTGCTAAAATGTGGATACTACACATTTATCCAAATCAACAATTGCTTAAAAAGCATGCTCTCACCTGAAGGAAAACGCCCTTTGCGTGCTGTAAGAGGTACTTACTATTTATACATAAACCTGAAATGTATGCATTTTGTACTGTTTTGCAAATACCGTATTTTGTGGCTGTGTATTAAAAAAAAAAAAAAAGCATTTTCAGTTTGATGTACAAATTCACAGCTTTCAGGTAGACACAAGGCCTTGCCAGGAGGTGAAGCAGCCTAGAAGCAACTGCTGCCTAACAGCTCCATTTGAAAGGAAATTGTCTCGTAACATGGTTAAGTATTTTGCAATAGCTGCACAATTCTTTATGCTCTTTTGAACACTTGCATTTTTAAAGCCTTAAGACTTGCTCTAGCAGAACAGTGTTTTTTATAAGGGAGAAAAGTTCTAGGGATATGTGGTGCCTCCTGTATATTCAGAACACCTAGTCTACAGCAATACTGCTACAAACCACTGCTGCTTTGTTTTATGAATGTGTTTGGATTTGAAAACAAAATTAATCAAATTATTGGCTGCTCAGAGAATGGAAGCAGAGGAAATAAGATACACTGTGTTTGCTTACTGCCCAAGAAGGATTTTCATGGAGGAAGCGAGGTCTGCAGGATTGGGATCATCACATGCAGGAGCTCAGGTGCTGAGTTTGTGCATCTCCATTCCCAAGCACCATTGCCTGTTTTTCTTTCTTAGCCAAGCACATGTGGAAGCTACAGCATGAAAAATGTTTTTAGAAAGCTATCGTAGGTGAAGTGTTACAAGATGGCATTGACCATCACTAGGAGCTGTTTTCCTAGCTTTGATCAAGTGACCATAATTCCATTTCTCCTTTTGCTGATGCCCAGGTTTGCTGCAGGTGCAGAGCATCAGGTTTATTGCATTTCTGCTACTGTGCCCTCCCTGTTTGTCTGGTGGACAGTGCAGTGGGGTGTCCAGTATTGCTTAAAGAATGTAGCACCTGCCCCTGCTCTGGGAAATTCATACACTAGAAGATGAGAAACGTGTCTAATTCACAAATACTACAGTTTAAAAACCAACCTCCAAAACCAACCACCTACAAAGCCATTTCATTGAAAAAAACACCCAGTTTTCAGAACTCAGAGGTTGCTCCTTTCCCCAAGGCCTTCTGTAGAACTTTGGTGAACACTTGCACCTTCGTGCAATTTCTAGGTATGTGGAAAACTATAAATGTAGAGTGAAAGGGAGCTCTTTTCAAAAAAATTTACAGTAACAGAATTCAAGATCTCTTTCTCTGGGATTGAAAATAGGAAATTATTAACAAATACCACAGTAAAGAAATTAAACCTGGTCTTCTCTTCAAAACTAGTCAACTTGATATGCTAACTGTCAGTAAAGGCTCAAATTGCTTTTTTATTGCAGTCCTTCTCCATCTGAACTGTCAGACCAGTCTGAGAAATAGGGTGTTTATACATCATCTATATTTATAGGCATTATGGCAACTGAGAGGATTCCAGTGTATTTTCTTAGTAGTGATCCAAGTTCTGAAACAACTGACCCAGCACTGACTTCACTAAATATTTTTATGTAATTAGTATCTGGTCTCTCTACATCTGGATATGGAATTTTAAAAAATCGTGCACTTCAGGTTCTGTATACATGGTATGAACTCTCTCATCCTTTGTAAGAAAAGGCCATAAAAACCTGAAAACTGGGATTTATTTTTTTCACGAGTCCAAAAACCTGTTTATACAGCTGCTCTGAGAGTTTATGTACTACCCGTGCTGTGCACCCTTAGCACACCTCACTTC
Source organism: Hemiprocne comata (assembly GCA_020745705.1). Lineage (NCBI taxonomy): Eukaryota > Metazoa > Chordata > Aves > Apodiformes > Apodidae > Hemiprocne > Hemiprocne comata. The sequence continues at coordinate 8,110,082 of CM036597.1, read as the reverse complement.
TTCAGCTTAACTAAGCTATTTTTAACAAAATAATTCAGAAAAAGTAGAAAATTGAAAGAATTTAACTAGCTCTTTCCCTGTAGTTTATTCTATCAATTACTTCCATTTTCCTTTGGCAATACTGTAGCAGTTTCTTTGTTTTTGATCCTTCAGCTGAGAATACTCTGACATGAATTGCAGATATTTTGGCACTATAAACTCAGTCATTTTCATGCAACCCCACTAATGAACCCTTCTAAGTGCTATATTGTCATTCTTAACTACTCATTTGCTGTGATAAAAGTGGAATTAGTCCATAATACCATTTCAAATCCTGAAAAAGCAAGCTGAGTCGACAGGCTAAGGCTTTAAAGATCTGCTTCTGCAACAAAGAAGGTTCAGGAACAAATGAAGTTCAGAGACAAGAGCATTGTGAAATTAGAGAATCCTTTCTTTCGAGTGAAGTCATTACTTAAAAGCAAGGGACAATGTTTGGTGATGCAGAAGCAATCTGTACCAAATGGAGGCTGGATGTTTCGCTGTAAGAAAAGAAGATCCATTTTGCTAACATGCATGTAAGGATCATGGGGGTGAAGATCAGAATTTGCCATTGGAAAACGCCAAATAAAACAGGTTGGCTAATATGACATTTTACACTTGTTGTTTGTGGGTTTTTTTCATGTTGGAAGTAAACTCTGAATGGCAGGCTGTGTCCTTACTGTATGTCCCTTTTCTGTAACCACACTAAAAACTTCGTTTGAAGAAACAAAAACTGGACTTGGTGAGACAACAAGTATCATTATGAAAACTTTAATGTTAAAAATTGAGACTTTGAGCCTACACACACCCTCTCCTCAGGTCACCCAGCAACTAAACTCTAGGCAGTGTCCTGTGTCCCTGGCAGTTCTCAGCACAGCTGGTGTGGGATCCTTTTCACTGCCCAGGGTTTCCTGCAGTTTTCTTTGGAATTTCACATCCAGTAGATGGATCTCCCATGCAGTGCCAAGTAAGCATTTGTATATGACCTTTGTATAATGATGCAGTGCTTATTCTCAGTCAAAAAAGGTGGTTTATATTTCAAACAAGCCATTTCTGACTCATACTTCTTACAGAAATAAAATGCTTTTTTCCCATCTGCAGAAGACCTGGCAGTCAGAGCTCTAATATGACACCTGCTTAAGTTCATAGATGCTTCACATTGGGAATACTCTGAATTTGTTTTTTACTTTGACATTTTACTTTGTCCTCTGCTGTGAGGCTCAATGAATGGGAGCTGTCCATCCCTTATTTCCAGCTTTTAGAGTCTCAGCTATTCTGCATGTTACTACATACAGCATATGAATTAGTACAGCTTTTCTCAGAAAATAAGAGAAAAAAATCAAACATTTCTAGTTTAAAAGTTTAACTCCTTGAGAGGAAGGCTGCCTATACAGGGAACAAACCCAGGCAGACAGGAGTGGTTAGCAGTTTGAAAAACCATCTTCAGGTGTAATGAAACAACAAAAAATGACTTCTATCTACAAAGGAGGAAAACATGGAATTGAGCTCTGGAACAGGGCTAAAATGGCAACGTGTCTGATGCTGCTGATTCACTTAACTTACTTTACAATCAAAACCATTTCAGTTACTAAGGCTTCAGCCCATTCTGGGACACTGGATTCAGGTTGTTTCCCCTCTCACATCATTGACAATAGGAAAATCCTACAGGTCAATTTAACTGCTTGCTGTCTTTGCACATTCTCTTTATACTCAGCAGAGTCAAAACCAAAAACCAAAGCAAAAGAAGACACAGCTTTTGGATCAGAAGTTGATAGTTCTGTCCAAGGTGCACCAGACAGGAAACAGGGTTCTGCTCTTTCCTCAACCAGTTCAATACTGCCTCATTAAAAAATGGAAGATAACCACAGAATTAGTTGTTAAAATCAACAGGAAAAAATCTGATTATCAGGAATCTGACTGAGTGCAAAGATAGTCACCTCTTCGATAAAAAACAATGCTCTACCATAAGCCTATATATGCTGTAACTACCATGAGCTCTGTAACACTTCAGAAAATGTCCTGCTAAGCACATAGCAGAACATCCATTGTGCTGACCCGTACCACAGCAGGACCCCCCCCCCCAGTGCTCTCCTTTCAGATCAGAGAAGACTCACTGAGCTGGCCTGAAACTTGTGGATAAACGGCCAGCCACTTGAAACCACTGGTATTCTGTGCAAAACTGAATTCTTGGATCTTAGCTCAAGGAATCTAAGCTTTAAAAAAATCTCAGAATGCCCAAGCTAATCCAGTCATCACTTTTACAATAATTATAGAGAAACTGTTGTGATTATTAGCAGCAACAAAGAGGAAAACTTCAAAAGATTTTTCTGTAGCACTGCATTTTAGAGATAATGTGCTTTACTTTAATATACAGTTAAAATGTCAAGGAAATCCCAAGTATGGAAGAGTTTAATTCCATACCAGCTCAACATATTTTGGCAATGTAAAATTCACTGCTGGCATACTGTTCAGCAGACCCACTTTTACAGGAAAACATCTTTCATCTATTTATAAAAAGCCTGAGGATGATTAAGAGATGCACCATTGCAAGCCTTCCTAAACTTTGTTCTTGTAGGTGAGTATCCATTATAAAAAGCATTCACTAAGAATAAAAAGGACATGTTGAAATACCCTGCACTGCACAGTAAACTTGTAAGACTGGATGCAGCACATCTGCCTTTTCAGTTGAAGCTGCAAAAGGGCTCAGCACCTCACCTTACTCATGGACTCTATATGCCACATACACAAATGCAGAGAAACAGGGAAATGCCATCGCATATTAAGTACAAATGAGCAACTAATGAATACCCAAGGACATTAAAACCCACAATCTGCATATAGAATCAACTGCCTCTTAAGAATGGGGCTTAAGTTGCACCATCAGAACTTGGAGCAATACAAACAGGAGTCAAAAAAGCAGAGCTGCAGTATTTGAGTGCCCTAAGGAGAAGAACCAGATTCTCATGAAACACAGCAAGGGAAACAATCCAGGGAAAATCTTCAGCATGCAGCACTTTTGGACCCTCCAAGAGAGCCACGGAATAACTTTTTGAAAGGCTGGATGTTACAGTAATAAAATCTCCAATATTAGTGTTGGGGGGGGGTAGATGAAATAATGTGTATTTTATATGAAAACACAGTTAAATTATTCACTTTACAGGAAAAAAAATGCTAGTAGCAATTTAAAAAACAAAAAGCCAAGAGGCTTTATTTCAAGAAAACCAATTAAGATTGTATTATTTAAAACCTTTGTCAAACAAAGTCATTACAAGTTAAGGTCTTCAAAAGAGTTTGGACAGGCAAGATCCACTTTCTGAACTTACAGCTTAAAACCACAGGAGTGTGCATATGTTTCACATCACATACACATGTGCAGAACTGGGCACAGCTTTGCATTTTGTGTGTACACTTTAAAACAGAACAGGCTTAACAAAATGTGGAGCTATACAGACTATACAATTTACACAGCTGGGTGTCATTCCAACCCCAAATATTACCATTTGCTAGGAAACAAACTTTTACTTTGTACAAGACCTTGCCACAAGTCAGTTTACCCCTCGCTCGGAAGGCCGAAACTGAACAATAAGCTAAACAGTCAAAAGACTTTATTTCAACTTGTACAAAAGGCATTAAAAAACCTAAAATACACGCTTTACCAAATATATTACATCATACATGTCAGTGTGGTGTACCTGATAAATCCAGCTTAACTTCATCCACTTTTAATGGCATATTTAGTCAAAATGTGAAACTGACTACACTGGAAAACATTTATTTTAAAACCAATTTCCAAGTGCATCAATCACCTAAAAAAAATAAATTGCTCTAGCAAAAAAAAAATAATTTTTATATATATATATTACTGAGTGAAACAAGGAGCTCCCATTTAGAATAAATGTTCTGTGTAAGCATCATGTGGCATTTAATCTGATTCTCTCAACCAGGCATGGTACCCTAGGCAGTGTGAGAGGCATTTTCTGTATGCTTGGCAGATGGATTCCTTTTCAGGATGGTTAAATTGTTAGTTGCTCAAAAGAAAGTTTAATTTCACAATTGGTGATTTAGCTAGAGATGTCAAAACACATGTGGGAACTGCCAACAAGAAAATACATGACATCTATTGAAGCTCTTTTTGGCCTCATCACGATAATACCAGACACAGAGTAAGGCATGTAGATCATAGCAATTACAAGTCACTCACAATCCTTTTGTGATGGGAAAAGCATTTCACCCTCCTCTCTGTGTTACCTGACACACATTTTTTCACATGGCTTTCGTTACACATCACACAGAGGTGTGCACCGGGGTGGCTGAATGGGAAGGAGATGAACCTCTGTCAGAGGAGGAAGAAATGGATCGTGTAGCAGCTTCCCGCTGCAAATCTTCAACCTTCTTCTGAAGCTCTGCCCGGATGGCAAGGAGCTCTTTAAGGTTTTGATGGATTGGAACCTGCCAGGTAAAGAAAGAAAAGGCTTACTTTGACTCTCATAGTGAGTTAGCTTCTCAAGCAACACTTCCACTGTCTCCTTCAGAAACACAAGTAATCCAACAGCTATGGATTTCAGTATGTCAATATTCAGGGGAAGTATTTCTTCAGTCATTTGACATGAAACATTTTAACAACTGACAATTCTAACAGCACAGTTGGCAGGAAATGTAGTCAAAAGACTGTTTGCAAATGGTCTTGATGGGATACCAAACACATTCCACTGAATGTACCTCTATCCCATATCTATACCACTTTCAGTTGAACTTGAAATGCCTTTCCTGGGAACTATTTCTTCTGCCTGTTGGGACAGAACTTAGTATGTAAAGAGAGTAGAGTTCACAAAGCTGGCTCCATATGGAGCATCTTGTTACTCTTCTAATCAGGCGTCTTTCCAAGAGTCTGACCTTTTCCAGCTTGTCAGTGGGAAAAGTGCTGCAGCCAAGTGAGTTGTGCTTGTGGTGGACCTCCCAAACACTATGGTAAAGCTTTCATAGAAGTGAGTCGTAGAGGTTTCTGCTTCTGACTGTATCCAAAAACACCAGAGATGCTCCACTCAGCATCAGAGGACTAGGCATTTTTTACAGTCATCTCGAATATTCAACTATATAATGGCCAAAGGAAGATGCAAGCCATTTTTGCAGCTGGATCTGTTATCTCAGACAAGCAGAGAGAGACCTCCCCTTCTTCCAAATGCCACGGAAAGGCCAAAAATGTTTGACTGTAAATTGCTTCTAATTTATTTTATCCTACTCTAATTGTTTATAGCTTTTGGAAGGAGCAAGATGGGAAAATAATTTAATTGGGCTGGCAAGACAATCATGAGGAAATGCTGCAATGGGAAACCTATGGATTGCTAGATGTTGTAAGGAATTTCTACCCTGGCCTCACAGGATGCCAGGCTCCAGGGAGCTGCATTCAGCCATGATTGCTTCCTACTACAGAAAAGTTATTACAAGCTGGGATGTACACATGGTGCCATGTGAATAAGATAACAAGAAAGGATTTCTCTTCTTGCCATCAGCACACAAGTGAGTCACAATTTACCTTTTTGGGATTTCTGGCTTTTTAAAGAAAGTACATAAAAATCCATTCATTTGGTTTTAACATTTTCAAAATGTTCAAAAAGATTTTCAAAATCTAGCACTCGTGTTTCTCGTGGAAGAGGAAAATACCATTTCATTTCTAACTTAGAAGAATAAAATAGTATCAAACAGTCTTGTTTAGGTCAACATTTTTTTGGCCATATACCTTTTTCTTGCTTGTGGCTTAGCCTATGAACAGAAACTTCAGTGTATTCAGGAAGTGCTGCTCCCAGTGCCCTGGGCATCATGAATTCTCCCAGCATGTCATCTACAGCAATTTGAGAAGTGTAACTTAGTGAGTCTGCAGCAGAACAGTCGCTGCACGGCTCCAAGTGCCCCATGACCTTGAAGTCCCACCTTCACCACACAACCTTGCAATCTTGTCCTGCATCTGCCACACAAATTCTCTAGCCAGTAAGGCCACAAGGCTACAGTCTCCTCCTCTAACCAAACACAAAGCACACCCTCCAGAAAGCCAAACTCGTTTTTCTAAGGCAATCTACAGAAAATGTATACACTGAAAAACATGGCAAAGCTGAGCCACGTGATGAAGTTCCTCCAAGATGCTGTAATACACACTATGGAAAATTCAAATTCCAGTGAAGACCAAGACTTTCTGGAATTAGCACTCCCCTGTATTTCTTTTTTCCCTCCAGCAAAAGCTCCCTTCCTCATCCACTCCTGCTTCAAATTTCTTCTTTATGAAGACATTTTCTTGAAACACTTGGGTCTGTAACAAAGTGATTTACCATTGGTATCATTAGTCATGCAAGCCCTGGGTCACGGGAGATTTGTACACCTGATTTCTACACAGCTTAATCATGATTCTACACAACAGGCAAATTTCTCTTAAACACCTTTCACATGGGCATTAGCTGGTGTGTTCCACTGCTCAAGGCTCAAACACTCATAAAAAGCAGTTCCATAAAACTGGCTTTCAGGGAACCCACTACAAATCCTTTTGGGATACACTATACAAAAGCCACTGCAGAACTTGGCACGCTGTGTAAAGTGCTTCAAGGGGGAAAAGTGTGGCTGCACATCTCAATCCTTCTTCTGCATTCCCACAGGACCTAGTTCAACAAGACATATGCAACAAACTTCAGTGCAAGTGCTGTTCTCCCCACATGTCCATCTCAAAGAACAGCAATGTCTTCAAATAAACTAGCTAAATAACAACAATGACATTTTATAAGTCTGTGTATATACAAATCACACAAAAAACCTCTTAAATATTAAGGTTGCAAAATTATGATCTCAAAAAATTAGGTGTCAGAATGAAGATTACTTCTCCAAACTCAATTCAGCCTTCCTGTACATCTGTATAAAATAATTGGTTAAATAAACATTAAAATACTAGTTTCCCCTCTGTGTTCCTCATTTATTCAGTGCACAGTTTGATGCTACTCAATTAGTGAGCAGTTATTCAATATTTAGTTTTCTTTGCAACGTCTGACCCCATCCTTTATTTATTCTTCTGAATTTAAAATGCATAGGTTCCCTTTTCTGTACTTTCATCTCATGTCAAGAAACAAATTTATTTCTGCAGCACTCGAATGAAGTATGGGAGTAGTAACACTCCACTTTTACAGACAAGGATCTGAAGCAAGCACCTCCTAATTTTGGACAGCTTGCTCTGAAATTGGTTTAACAGAGAACCTAGGAATTCTGCAATTCAGCCTCATGGGTGCCAAGCAGGATGCCCAGTAAACAAGAAGCACACACGTGGTGATTATTCTGCTCTGGATGATATCCCTTACAACACAGGAATCCTGGGGCAAAGGCAGGGAAAAGCTTTCTCCAGAGCAGCATCCTGCTCCCCCATCCACCAGACAATAATTTCTTTGCCTACATGCCTGTCCCCTCCAGCCCACCTTTCCAGATTGTATTCCATGGGTTGAACAGAAAGCAAAGACCTCCAACATTTGGAGTGCCATTCACTCCTAGCTCCTGTTCTCCCTTTGTCACAAGTCACTCCTAGACTCTGTATCTAAACTATCTCTCAGTCCTTTTACTCTCATTTATTCTCAGTCCTTGAGAATTCACTGAGACTGTTCCAGCCTCAGATCTCCAAATTGGATTAATTTCTTCCAGGATATGACCAGGCACATTTCTGAAATTTAATCTCTCTTACTAAAAATCTCATGTTTGCCCTAGAGATGGAATATTTACAGAAAAATAGCCCCTTGCCCCAACAAAGAAGTCTACAATAACAGTATTTTCATATGGGAAAACATTTTTCTTGGTCACATTCTCATGAGCAACTGAGCCTTCTTGGATGAAGTTTTACAAAACAATTCAGTCAGACACATATACTTGGTGACTCACTACAAATCATTAAAGTCTGGAAAAGCAGTAAGCAAGGCAGAGTAGGGTCTCATAATGGAACAAAAAAAAAGGATCACCTTTAAAATGTTGGCCATCTTTTAGTAAGTGCATGTTAGATGTAAACACTGCAAGACAGTTCTACATAAATATCATCATGCCATTTCATATGGTAGTACAAACACGAATGGTTTTCTAATGTCAAGCCTTGCCCAGGAAGAGAATCTTCTTGCTTGCCATTTAACTCAGCATCATGTAATGCACAATGATGTAAACCAATAAAATTCCAAAACTAGATTTCACACTCAAAACTTCTGATACATCCTGTAATTCTATGAAACAACATGTCAAATGCAGTCTAGAGAAATCTTTCGCACTTTCAGAGTATTTTCAAGCAGCTGACAGTAACTGATTTATTAGTGATAAGGGTCTGTGTTAGAATGACATCCTCATGGGATAAGAAAAAGGTGGTAAAGGCACCTGAAAGATATAAAAAAATCTAAGTTCTTATAAGACCCGAGAAGCAGCCTGGCATGAGGAGCTGTGTTTTCCCCCAGATGTCTTCAGTTTAACTACGGTAACCACCCTTTTTTGAAAAAAACCAGCAAATTCAAATGTGAAAGGATGAAAAGGTAGACAATGGTGCTAGAGGGGAAGAGGGAGGAAAATGCTCAGAATAAAGCCTTTTTTTTTTTTTTAATAAAACCATTAAGAGAACCAAATAGAAGTGGAATTATGCAGCTTTCTGGAAGCCTCCTTCCATCTTGGAAGGAGGAAGAGCAAATCCCGTGTAAGTTCTTACAGACAGCTACCTCCATATTTCTCACTCAACACCACTGTATTTCAGAGTGAAATTCCCCTCTCAAAACAAAGCCTTCTTCAGAAGGCAATGGGTCCAACAACCTTCATAACAACACCTGTAAGGGCTTGCTGTGAACAAGGTTCTCCTTTGCCAGTGTTTAGAATAAAGGGAAGTGGAAGAGTGACACATTCTGTAAGGAACAAGAAGCTTGGAGCAGATAGTTTATTAAAAGATCTCTTTACCACCTTAACCCTAGAAGTATACACTTGCACAGCACAAGTAGTGTTTCTATGGCAAGCTTTTATTACAGTCCTGTTAAGAAATCATATAATTGATTTGACTGGGAGAAGGAATTTGTTGGGAGTCTGACAGGACACACACTGTTTTCTACTCTTTCATCCTGCCCCTCAAACTAGAAGTGAAAGCTCAAAAGATGACCCTGGTTCAAGTTATTTTTTGCTGTCTACTCCACTGCATGGATACCAGATCTTCAGAAGAGTGTGCAGCTCTTCCTTTGTAACACCAGCTTCTGAGCCTGTCACTGCTGTAAGGCTGCTAGGCACTGCCCAGCCACTACAGCCAGGTCCCCATCACTTCTGTCCATATGCCAGGGGAAAGGAAGGAAAAAGCTGCTTCTGCTGCACAAGAGGAGCCTAGGGAGATGAAACCTAGCCTGGCAGTGCATCTGCAGTTTTGCTGGGCTGGAAAATAGGCTGGGCCATTGCTCACTATGTGTTTAGGATGTTTTTCACATGTTATTTAAACTATTACTTCAATGTGCTGAAAACCAATAAAATTAATTTCTGTTATTTAACAAAATATTCCAGTAAGAAATAAAGCAGAAACATAAATGTGAATGTACCACATTTTAACAGGTTTGGGTGGGTTAACCTCATCAAAAAATGCTGTCATTTTACTATTTATAAGAAATAAAAATCTCAGAAAACTTACTGAAAACAGATTAGAAGTTGATCAATCTAAAACAAAATTGGTATTTACATCTAATATAGCTAGCAATACAAATCCAAGCAGGAAAAGGGTAAGGAACTTGCCAGCACCACAAAGCTGTGGGGATATGGGCCTGGATCCTTATTCCAGGCATTAACCAAAAAGCTGGCCCTGTAAAAGCTGGAGAAGAATTTACCTGCAACATTTCAAGAAGACTTTTTAAGGGTTGATTTTGTTTGGCTGGGTTCTTTTTAATTGTTAGTGTAATATTGACATGGGAACTAAAAAGAATATGACTCAGATGGAATGTTGTTTCCCTCCCTAACTCACAACCAACTTCTTCCAGCCACTTGCCCAAACCCTGTGTCCCTAATCCTTTTCCCCATCCTGAGCAATACCCTTAACACTACATATAAGTTGTACAGACTTACCCCAGTTGTCCACGATTCTAGCATCTTTTTGTTTGGTTTTAAGCTCTCATCAAGTTTCTTAGTCTTTCCCTATTCAAATCCCTATTTTTATTCCACTACCCCTCTCTCATTGAGTTATTTTAAGGAACTAATTTTTTTTTTTTTTTTTTAAGAAAAAAAAATCAACTCCTCAGTAAGATTTTGCTTGGCAGAGTTCTTAGGCTTCTCTAGCCTTTTAGCAATTCACATTTTTGTTCATTTCAGTGTTAAGTTTCCAGTCCAACTTTTCTGCATTAAGCCATGATTAAACTTAGGACCTGATCCCCCTCCTCATACAACCTATTCACCTGTATCTACTTTATACTCCTGCCCTTCTTCCCTACTACTTGCTGCTTCTCCCTTCTCCTCCTTATCTGGATACTGCCAGCTGCCCAGTCTCTCCACAGAGTTCCTGGAGCGAGCATTCTCTTTCCCCTGTAAGACTTGAGATGATTCTCCCACTACTAGTGATACTTGCTGTATAGGAAAACCAGCCCCCAACCAGTAAAAAACAGCAAAATGCTGCAAAATTGAATGAGCCAATAACGTTCCTCACTCAGACTAAATTGTAGATTCCTCCAACTATTACAATATTAACCAGTTTAAACGGGTGGCGTTTTATTTTCCTGGTTAGCTAGCTTTGCTGGCTATTTTCTTCAAAAGCAGATACTTTTGCAACACTTTAAAGATAAGGTACTTACTGCCTACAATGAGCTGAAAAATAGACCACCACTAAAGAAACAGCCTTTATTGCTTAAAATACAATTTATATAAAACAATTTTAAAAATTGTATTATCTACATGTACGTTGAAAGCAGAACCTGATGTACTGTAACGCTCAGAACAAACCACAGTTTTAATAAATTATTCCTACTGGGTGAGGACTTGAGGAAAGAGTTGTTTTTTTAAATCATACCCACACAGAAACTACAATTATGTTATACAATATACATATTATAACACATTAAAAACATTCAGACCTAAGCTTCATTTCCTTAAAATTCAAACCTTCCTCTTCACAGAATTACTACAGAGTTCACTTTCAGTATTGATTTTCAGGTTTTCATTCCCAAGTAATCCTTCAGGATTCTGGAGTGCTTTTGGATAGCAAAATTTGTCAACACAAGGATAAGTATAAAAGAAATTATAATAGCTACTCACTTACAGTACCACCAAGCCTTAATTGGATGGATATCTACTGTGTATTACTGTACTAGCTCAAGGACAGTCATTCACATGAAAATTGTTCAACAGTGAATGCATTTTGTCTTTATCTATTTTAGCAACAGGGAAGAAAGGTTGCAGAGGAAAATGGTTATTTTAAATTCATTGCTTGACTTAAGACTGTCAGTTTTTCAAAAACCTACTCTGTGCACTGGAAAGACAACAGTATCTTTTCACTTGAGCTTTCTGGTCCTCTTCATGAAGAGCTGGAACTCTGACAGACTTGCTTTTAAAACCTAGTTAGCTGTATACTGACAGAAAAAGGGAATCTCAAATGATGAAAACAGGAGTTTTCAGTAATAATCAATACTTCCACACTCATTGTAGAGATATGAGACATGCTCCTGGGAAACCAAGCAAAACCCCCCTGGCTTTCTGGAAGAGCAATGACTAGCAAACACAAATTATCAATCCTAACACGTGGGAACTGGAACAGAGATTTTTGCAAACAACTGCACAGATTTCCAGGCTCAGAAAACTGTACACACAAGCTGATGCCATTGCTTGTTAAAACCTACAGCTCATTTAGACTTAGACATCTGATACATGAGAGCAATGCCTTGAGTGCTTACTCTTCAAAATATGTTAGAAACTCCCCAAAATGCAGATAATTTGTGCAGCACTAGTTTCTCCCTTTCCTTGCATTTCTGCTGCTCTGCTCATTACTGGATACCAATCCCACAGGATGAGCAGGTAGTCTTCAGGTTACTCCCTATCAGTTGAATGCTGAGAGTTTTATCTGCAGCTGTAAGTTACCTGCAGTAAATCAGACTCTGGAAATCTTGGCTTAGACACCCAGATAGCAACTACCAGGTACTGTAAGAAATTTGCTTTGTCTCACAAGAAACCTTGTGGTAAATGCAGGGATGAAATCTCCTTAGCTAGGGAAACACTCAGCTATCTAACCCACAAGGCGATTCCTCCTCCTGACATCTCCTGCCTCCTTCTTTAATGCAAAAAGATGGACATAGGACTAAGCAATGCCAAGCACTTCCAGAGCCATATGATGGCTTTGGTTTGCCACAAATGGTGTGAAAACAAATGTATGAACTTGGAAAATATTACAACCAATGTCAACATGCTTAGAGAAGAAAATTCCAGGCAACTTGACTGACAGCAGGTACAAGTAATACAAACACCCCACGTGAGAGACAGTAAGTCCTACCCTGTTATGTGCAAGATAAACCATCTCAGTAATTATGTTTTCCAATTTATTCTCAACAATTTTTCCAGTGACACTTACCATCTTATTTGTTCTTTTAAACAGGCAATATTTTGTGTTTATTGACACTGAAATTCAGCTGACATCTAACCACTCAACTGTGCAACACATCAAATCCTTCTACAATTCTATACACAGCACTGAAAAAAAAAAGCAGCAATCATTGTAACATATTTATAGGCTTTCCAGATAATTTCTTTACATACTGAACAGTTATTTTTCTGTTTCTTTTTAGTTACTTTTCCTGTCCTTTTCTCAAGCCAGCTCACCTATAACAGACTTGCCCTGGCTTTTCATGCAAGCTCTGAACACTGCCTTTAGCAGATGATCCCACTCCAGTAGCTAAGTTGAATTTCTAGGTTATAGATGGAGCCTTAAATTCTGGATGCAAGTCTGCAGCCAAAGAAAAGAACAAATCTGAAAAACTTATAGGGATTTCTGTGATATTATCTTTACCACAGTGGCTAAATTTCCAGAACAGAGCTATAGGAAAAATCAGCAGACATAGAAAAAATTTTAAAAACCCAATGAAAGCAAATCAAGTTTAAGCCCTGTACTCCAAGGGTTAAAATGTCATTTCCCTGAAGGCATAATAAAACCTAAACATGTTTTAATGGACTATGTAAATTCTGATCCTAAGATGCACTATTTTCCCTTGCCTCTCACATAGGAAGGCACAGCTTGAATTGAAAGGACCAAAACTTTTACTCATGCCATGTACATATGAATGGTAAGAGTATCTTATTTCAAAAATATTGTCCCTGCACATGTTATATTCAGGAAAATAATTTGTGTTCTCCCCACCTTCCAGAGCTGCCCAAGCAGATAACTGACATCTGGCAGTCAGAGCTCCTCAAACCAGTGTAAAGAGGAGGTCTGAATGACTGCATAGGAAACAGAAATATGTGAAAAAAATTTAAAAGCATCATACAATCTTATCTGTTCCAGACTAGTAGAGTACTCTGTAAGTCCAGTAGCAGGTACCCAGTGAGCACAGACCTCTGTGTGAGAGAATGAGTGAGCCTATCTTCCACATCACATACACACATTTCTCCACTCCAAGGAAAGGGCAAATCTGAAAAAAACCCTTCTCAGTCAATGAACTCAAATAAGATAGGACTAGAATCTATCTAATTTTCTTGGGACAAGAAGTCAATAATGATGTAAAACCTCCAAACTGAAACCACAGAACATTTTATTTCATTTAAGAATTAGAATGACCTTGCTGAAGCACAGTTTGGCAAAAAGGGGATCTACAAGAGATGTCCACATCTCACCTAGAATTTTCCATCTTGTTCACTTCAAGATTCTTGAGCATTGACCCTATAGAAGGAACTAACTGCACATCTACTGCAATACAACACAACTGTACATTACAACTGTAATCCTAAAACAAGGCTCTTGATGCAAATAAACACCATCAAAACCACCACAAAACTTACATAGACCTGAAGACATATAATTATCAGCAATCTTTTATTTACTGAAGGTAAGAATAACACTGAACTTTATATGTCCTAGTGCAATGACAAATGTGATCAGACCTCACTGTACTGTTAGAAGTCTGACAGGACACAGATACTTGATGGCAGAGTACAACAAAGCCAAGATAAATGCTTATATACAGTTAGCATTCAGTAACTCTGAAATTAAAAAATTTAAGGTGATGTATGCTCATTTTCAAGAGAAAAGTCAGTTCAGTGCAATGATTAATTCCTCTCAGGCCATTTAAAAATTCAAGCCTCACTCACTAATAAAGCTGAAATTAGAAAACCCAAAATATTGCCTCAAACAAAAAACTGCCCTTCTGCTCTTGTGGGTTTCCTCTCCCATAATATTAAGATGGTTGATAATGGGTATCAAACATCCATTCTGACTATGTTAAAGGACTATTCTTCACCCCTCAAACTCATGTAATTAGGCATTTCTCCTTTTTTGTGAGCTCCTAGAAAACAATAAACATTTTCTAGTTTCCTAAATAAGTTTTGGCAGCTGATAAAACAGTAGGTAAGGTTGCCTTGAACTGCTGTTTATCAGAGAGCTCTTAATTAACATTAAATATTTAACTTTGCAGTTGAAAAACAAAAGAACCACATTAAAAGTTATTCAACAAAAACACCTTTTCTCGGTGGGCAGAGACACCCATTCTTTTAATAAATCCACTGATTGTTTGAGAGATCTTTTCACTGAAGATAAGTGAAGACCTGCTGGGCACTGCAATGGTGATTGTGTTTTTTGCTGTTACTGAATGGGTCTGAATCTTATTGAGTTGTCTAATAGGGTGTGAAGCTAGACAATGCAAATACAGAAGAAAGCAAACTCAGTATAATGTGATAACAAAGACTTATTTGCTTGTTTGCATGACTTTGTGCTTTCATAATTAAGACTGGAGAACACAATTCTGCAATAAAAAACTAATTTTGCAGCAAATGTATCCCAGCAGATATGAAACACTGCTGAATATTTGTCACAAATATCACATAAATTCAAGCCAGAGACAAGAGGAAAGGCATGATGTATCTTCACAAGACAAAGCTAATGTGGTAGATCTAAAGAGTCAAAACAGTTGTATTAGTTCTTCAAGACAAGAACGTGGTAGTAAAGTTAAGGCAGTTACCAGGATCATTGAATTTTGTTACCTTCAACCTGCTGATCAGAAGGACCTGTACTCAAAGACCAATGAAGTGATTCCCATGTGCTCAAGTGCCTGCGTGCTCACCAGCAAGCAGAGCTCCCCACTAAGTACATGACAGCTCTGATGTTCTCTCATGTCACCTCTTCCCCACCCTCACCCTCTTTTGGACCAGGACTGGCTTTGATGTGTTTACAAAGCCTGCTGATCACTTTCAGGGCCCACAGATCTCAATTACTTTTAAGTAATAAACTGAAACTGCTGCAAGTCGATTATACTAAAATGTGCATAAACTGGGCAAATGTTTTTCAGCATAGAGGCTAAGGGAAAGATGATATTTTGCTAAAAAGCAGTTGACAATTTTCCTTTAAAACCATAAAGATTAAAATACATAACCTTTCTAGTTTTAACACATGCTAACACCTCACAAGTACCTAACAGTCATAGGACTACATCAACCAAAACTGAACAAGGAAAACAAAGCAGCTCAAAGGAAACATCTCTGTGAGCAAGCAAGCAATCCAGACTTCTCCAGGACCTTAAAAGGTATTTCTCAGATGCCTGGACTTCTACCAGTGTCCTTGAAACTTACCTTGGAACATTCTCTTTTACAACAGCCTCTGACACGCAGGTGTCTAATAAATTTGAAACTCACACCTCGTTCTGACTCTAGAAGATGAAAGCAGCTTTCAAGCAGTCACTTAATACAGGTAATTTATCATAATATGCTTGGAGATACCTTGGAATGTTACCTTAATAAAGAGATGGTGTAGTACCCTCAGATATATTATGGTTGTGACACAAACTGAATGCTCTTTCTTGAGACTTCTAAGCATGAGAGCATATAGAGTATTTGTCTGATGTGATTTAGGGGTTTATCTGAATAGCAGGCATTACTTACAAGAAAAAACACTGGATGAATCAAGGAGCATGTCTAGGGAGTGTTTGATCCTTAGCATGCCAGCTGGAGACTGTAAAGGCCAATTGGAAACAAGCATCCATGTGATACTAAGTTTAGAGAGTCTACAAAATGAGTGGGTACATAGTCCAATTCTTTCAGAAACTCCTGCTATATCATTATTGGTAAAGAGTGAAATATGATTAAAGACAAAGATACATGAAACTTTACAAGAAGATTAGGACAATAAAACTATTTAAAAGTATTACAAAGTATTATGGAACTGTTTACAAAAGTAATCTTCTGACACCAAAGACTGTTAATCTGTTACCTTTCACAGGCCAATAAAATGATACTGTAACTCCCTGTTCTACTGGTGACTTCAATGAAAACACCATTTCACCAAGTTTGAACACATCCTGTATCTTCTTCAAGAAAATTGCCTTTTTCCCTATCAACTGAAACACGTGCAACAAACAGATGAGCACTTTTCAAATTCAACGCTGCATTCAACGCTCTGAAAAATAATATTTAAAAAAAAAAAAATCTGTGCTCTTCACTAAAACATAAACACCAAGTAAAAGCTCCTACCTGAGGCCGCATCCTGGGGTTCCATCTGACATAGTAGTTCACCCACAGTTCCAAGTGGTTCAGGCTGGCAACAGGATACAGGACATGGTTTTCATAGTTTACGTAGAAAGGATTTGTGAATTCATCTAACTGGCTGTTTATGTAGGACCACAGTGAGACAGTCTTTGTGCTTACTTCCTGATTGAAAAAAAAAAATAATTTAATTACATGGATTGCAAAACCTTAAAATATGAGCTTAATATCTACATATCAGTGATTTTGTCTGTGAAATTTACCTTATCTACTAGAAAACTGCAAGCACTCTGAGAACACTTCCAGTAACTGACCATTAAAAAGCCTTAAAACTTTGGCAAAATATTTGAACACTTACTATGGTCTAAGGCTAACTGAGAAAGGAGATCCAGGCACACTGTTTTCAGAGACACTAAGGTCTGGCTGAGCAAAAGCAAGCTGTACTGCTCATAATTTACAGCAATGTTTACAGTTACTGAAACATATGGTTACACACTGATCAACCAAAAAAAGATAAAAAATTAAACCTGCTTTGACAAGAAAATCAGTGAAGAGAACTGTAGTTTTGGAAGATCCACAGCAGCATCTGTGAAAAATAATTACTCAATTTTCCGCTCACATTATTTGCTTCTGTCAATTTATATTATGCTTTAAAATGCCTATTTCATTTTTATTTGCACTTCTGAAAGTTGTATTATTCTAAATGTAATGAGCATAATCATGGTTAGATCAAAGATTGGAAATGTGAACTTCTATCAGATTCATCCTGCAATTTTACACTCCTTCAGTGCTGTAAAGCATGTGTTCCTACTACCACTGTGTCTTAAATTGCATTTCTTTATTGAGAATTGCATCTGACCATTTATGAAAGAAAGCTGTCTGGAAATCCTGAATTTGCTGAGAACGTGTTATTCAGCTCCATCTTGTGGCATTTATATGCAACATTTTCCCTACAGAAGCAGTAGAGACAAAAAAATAGCAAAGCCAAATATGGCAAGGAATTGTTACCTGCTTTAAAAAACATGAAGTATTAAAACCAACAAAGCCAAAAGTAAGGAAAAGTGTACTTGGAATATTAACAAACTTTGAATTTGGAAAAAAAAAAAACAAAACAAAGTATTTCATTGAGTCCTAACCTTGTTCATTTAGATATTTTAAATTTCCATAGTCTTCAACCACAAATTCAATCTAATTATGTCCTAAAGTGACCTGCAAAGCCATCCATGGGAGTTCCTTTGGAAACAGAAAAAGCAATGCCAAAATAACTTTATTAAGATTATTTAAAATTGTGTATGTTGGCTAGAAATATCTGAAAGGGGACTTTCTAAAAGCCTCAAACCCCTGATGATATAATAATTAAAGTTAAATGCCACCTCATTTAATAGCTGGGTAGTCAGTATTTATATCTCATACTATGAAATATGTCTGCATTGTCTTGTAAGACTATGTGACAATTGTATCCAAAAACACAGCTCAGGTGTTCTTTGGTCTTGTATTCCAAGCATTTTCACACAAAATCAACAAATTAAGAATGTGCATTACACTAATTATTTACCTCTTTTAATCTCTCTCTTTCACAGTTGCATAAGAAAGTCCCAAAGAGACAACTGTAAAGGTGATCCAGAATGGTGATCAAAAATAACTCATTAAATTCAAAGGCTGCAGGAAACTGAAATTAAAGATTGGTAAAATTACACTTTATTTTAAGCAGAGTATAAAGAAGAAACTCAGACATAAGAAAAAAGCAAAGGATTCAGGCAAGATTTTTTTTCTTAGTGATGATTTTTGGGGAAACTCAGCAATTTCACTAAATCCCACTGCAGAAATACATTTCACCTACATACTTCTTTATAAATACTCCTCAGAGACAAACCTGACATTCATTATGCAAGTATACTAGAATACACACACAGAAACCTCAGCTCATGTGAAACTGGTGGCACAAAGCAATGCACTTCAAGGAGCTCTAACAGTGTTCTGCTCTAACCCACCTCCAACTGTCTTCAACATACGCTTTTTTTTCTCTTGTTACAGGACAAGAAATCTTTTTTTTAATAAAAAAACACGATGACATTTATGAGTTTTATTTCTTATTCTAACATGCCATGAACTGGGTAATAAAGACTACTGCACGCACACACAACGTGCTTCACATATATATTTTTTCTTTCACTTTCTACCCAAGTAAGTTATTTTTCTGTATTTCACCCCTTGAGTTTACCACCAGCTATGTACAATAAGCCTTTACTCCCTCTTCTTTTATATATGAAAGTAAATCCTGTACATATGAAATAATTTTTATTCCACTGAGCAGCACTAGGTCTTTTATTCACAAGTACAGGTTACCTGATACCTTCTAGAAAAGAGAGGTAGAAATTTGAAAACACACAAAATGTTTAAGATATATCTTAATCTGTAGTGGTCTAAAAACAATAAAGGAAGAAATTAATGCAAAGTGCATGGGCTGCTACCTATTCAGATGGAAAAGGTCCTTCTTCAATCAAACTTTATGAGAGGACTACATATGGCAACTGCTTGATGTGTCAAAATAACTTTACATTCAGTATGACAAGATTCTCACACACAGATACAGAATGATAAACATTTGGGAGAAAAAGAAAATTAGAAGACTAAGGAAAACTTAAGAAGCAGCATTTCTCTCATTACCATGAAAGAGACTGATTTTCAGGACAAATTAAAAAAATGTTCTTCGTTTCCACTAAAGGAATAAATATTTGCAGCAGTCTAAAATATAAAGTTACAGATTCCTAAGGAAAAACTTCCTGCTATATGGAGAAATCTCAAGTCAATACTCAGATCTGAGTAAAGCAGCATACTGGTTTCTGCTGTGTGCCACTGAAGAATGCTGATCACCTTAGCATTGAGTGACTCAAGAGCTACTTTAAACAAAAAAAAAAAAAGGATTACAAGTATAGCTAGGAGGAACAACACAGCAATTGGGACTGCAGATCAACTAGGTGATCCAGAAATTCCTCTTCAATGTCACCTGTGATTTATGAAGGGCAAATGTTTATTCACGTTGAAAGTAAAGAGTTGAATGACACACAATGAGCGTGCTTCTATTAAACCCAGAAATACCCAAGTTTTAAGCAGTGTCCTTTTAAAAAAAGATTGATTTAAGGCAAACATTGCAAACCCACTCTCTTTCCAAGGCTTCTCAAGATAAGCTATACCAACTTAAACTAAAAATTTGGAGTAAGGAAATTATCAGTATCATGGCTCCCAAGATGAACAGAGGCTTCCTCCTCCTGACTCTGCTACAGGTTGGACACCCTGTTGGACACCACGGTGCACTCAGGCTGGAGCGTCTCTCTCACACCACTCATGTTCAAGCACCCTGCCATTTGTTTTCATAAAACATACAGGAACTTAAGATTATAAAATTCTCTTTTTCAGTCACATTCAAAAGTTATCAGTAACAGCGCTTTCTCTTCTCTCTAGGAAATCATGCCAAAACTCCAATACAACACCACAACGTTAAAACCACAGCTATGATTTTAATAAAGTGTGGACAGAACAGGTTAGCAGGTGTGCTGAACCAGGTCAGGAGAAAATTCAGTGGGTCTCAGACCTCCATCTCCCACATCCAGCCCAAATCAGCGGTCAGATACAGAGAGCAAAAATAATTTGAAAAGGATCAAAACGATATTTGGAAATACAAAGCCTCTCCCAAAGGCACTGTCTTTAACCAAAAGTACTTAATGAGCCTTGTCACATTAGGGTTCTGTGTTGTGACGGGTCCATACTAATCAGATGGATGCTGACATGGCTGCTATTCCAATGCAGTGAAGCATATTCAAAATTCCATACATCAGTGGTTGCACTCCAACTAATTTATTAATAAGTGATAGTACTTTATTGAAACCCTGTCTTTGGATACAAGAGTGGTACTGTTGGAGCTGATGTATCAGGACTGTAAAGCTTCTATTACCGCAGCTGAAAAAAATCACTGACCTAAAAAAGCTTTCCTCTGTAGTTCCAAGCCCATTAGTGTCTGTTTGAAGATTCAGGTGGAAAAATTCCCCAAATGAAAATTTACTTCTTGTCAAATCCACTAATTGTGAGAGAATACACAGGTCATTAAAATCTCCCACTTGGTGCTGCTGGAGTTGTCGGGGTTTCTTTGCAAAAGAGGTGTTTGAAAGAACAATTCTCTTGTTTAAGAAGTCCGATGATGCCAAGTGGCATCTGATTCAGAGACATGCAAAATAAACCTGCTTTTTAATAAATGAACTTGTTCTGTACTGCAGTAACTGAAGCTGAAGCACTTCATGGGAATAGTTCTTATGATTGTGGAATTGGACTGAATCAGGTTAACTGAACACTAGATATTGTAACAGTACGCTACTGAAACTAGTGAAAAATACACCTCTGGCAACAGATCACATCTGGTAACAAACAGGATGCAACTTTCTACCAACTTTAAACACACCTTCCTCCTCTGTGGGTACTGTGCATGAAAGGTAGAAAATTACTACCTGATCCACAACGCTGCACACAATTTTTATGGTTTTGTTTCATTTTTTACAGGGCATCAGTATTTCATCCGATCATGTGTGGCCTTTCCAATTTGGCTTCTGCTTTTCAAAATCACCAGAATTTACTAACAGAGGAGGGAAATCACTTCACCATATGTTTTTTATTAAAATCTGATATCCATGTACTTCTCTTAAGTTCTCTATTGCTGTATTTGTGTGTCATGAAGACCATAAAAAATAAGGAAAATGTAAGGCTGTCAAGGATTAAGTGTCTGAAGCTATCCGGAAATTTGTATCTTAGTGGGAAATCAGAGATTCTTTCACTGTATTAAGTTGACTATTTTAAGAATGTCATTCTCAGAACCCAAAAGAGAAACTTTGCTTGCTTTGAGCCTATGCCCAAACCCAAGCTCTCTCACCCTCCTGCAGTCATTAACGCTTATTTGAGCTTTGGAACATTTCACATATGTTTACCATGGATTCTAAAGCACAAAACTAAAGCTGTTTTATGAGCAAGAGATCTACTCGAGGATAAAATAGAATCCTGTTTTTCATAGGTCCGTGTCAAGGTAATCACAATCTACACATCTATTCTCTAGGTGTTGAAGTCAATTAAAAAATAAAAGTCAGTGGGCAAGAATTCTCCAAGAATGACCTTTTTCCATTTTTTTCCTGCTGTAACATTAACGATTTTCCATGCCACTGCTGTTTATGAATTTCAGAGCAGTTTCTGGATCCAGATTTTGAACAGATGTGGTATTGGCAAAATGTTTCACAGATTCTCCTCCGCCTCTTTTGGTTTTGTTTTTTTTTAAACTAGAGGGAACTAAACTGTTTGTAGAAAGAAATAGGAGGCAGCAAGGGAGATCACAAAAATAGAAGAGGCTGCTCTCAATTAAGGATTTCCCCAGAGGACTTTTGTTCCTACCAGGTGTTTAGAACTGCTGCTCTTTGCTATTGTTATGAGCTTTCCCCTGAAAGAGGGGCAGAATTTTTCATTTATTTTCTCCAGCCTTACTGAACACCACACTAGTGCTGAAATACAGATACACAGAAAGAGAAAGTCTTCACAGGTCTCTGAACAGGGATACTAGACTCTGCTCAGATACTAGACTCAGCATGGAACTTTCAGAAAACACCAAAGAAAACTGTTTTGAATACAAGTTTTGGAAACCATGATTTAAGTTTTTAAGAAGCATGTTCAGAACAAGGACACTAAGGTAAGAGGTCTGGGAGTGCTAGCATCTCATGGAACCAGACTGTCACCCCCCTCTCTTCAAATAAATCACATACTATGTAGAAAAAAAAGAAAAAAAAGGAGTCAAGCACTTCTAATTTACTTGGAAATAAAGCTTTCAAGTGGACAGCCTATTTCAGTAGCCTGATTAAGGAACAGCAACATAAAAGCTCAGAAAAATCTTGAGTTTATGCTCATAGAGGTACAAACAAGGAAAATTAATGGTTAAAGCCATTCTATAATTTAACATATTCAGGAAAAAAAAATTAGAATTTTAATATTTTTAGTCGTAAATATCACTAATTTCAAATATCTCCCCTGATCCAGAGGTAAAAGCAGTGTTGGAAGTAGGAAAATTTATCTGAGAATAGGCTTGTATACTGGAAATGCTGTCCTGTCTGGTAACTTACCTTTCACATTTGACACATATATAAAACCCCCACCTTCCCTCAGTTCAAAATCAGCCTGGATTTTTGCTGTTTCTTAAGGACAATATAAAGCCATACCAACATTTACTGCAACAGTGAAGATGCAACGCAAATAATTTATCTCATCAATAACCCTCATTTATGTAACCATTTGTGTAATCCTTTGAAAGCCTATTTTAACAAAAAGGACTCCTGATCTTTTGGTTTCTGGTTCATACTTCTACTCCAGCTCATTGTACCTCACATTGACAAAATATTTCCCTATGTGTGCTCAGTGTAGCCATAGCAAGACCAAATTCAGGAGAACATGCTACTGCTCTGCAAAAGAATGTGTTCTCCTACTGATAAAGACTGAGACCTCATATAAATACACTCTTAAGTATCTTACCTGCTTTGTCATTTGCCAAACACAGTCGATGAACTGAAGGAAAATAGGAGATCTGTCTGCATCAGCATGATCATCATCTCCATGTCCTACTCGCTGAAAGACAAAACGAACTTTTCATTTCAGTCTAATTTATTTACAATACCATCCCAACACCTGAAAGCTGAGTAACTCTGAAACTCATTCCAAAGACAAACACGACAAGCAAATTTTCCATAATGCTAAATTGCATTTTCCAACTACTAAAACTGCATCCCAGTATTCACTTATGGGCATGCCTTTGCTGTTGAGCAGAGCAAGAAAAGCACTTGATCAGTAAAGTTGTGCCAGCTCTTTCCCCATCTTTCACTGCACAGATGTTTATTTCTACCAATGGATCAAACTGGTAGGCATTTACTAAGACTGCACTGAAACATTTTTTGCATATCCACCTGCTATAACTACACGTAATTTTGCCTAAACCACCTTTTGAGTAGGAGCCCACAAAATGTCATAATAATTTATATTCTAATTCCCCACTAGCCCACGTGTTAAATAAACACTTCAACCTCAAATCAGAGTAATGGTTCCAGCAACTTTGCCTTCTAGACACCTTAACTTTCCTTGTTTTTCCATTTGTAAGATTGTTACAGATGAAGCAATGTGTTACAACCCCTCTTCCTCACAAAAAAGCCATGTTTTTTTTAAAAATAGTTATGTTCAAGCCACTTAATTGTTACTTTATAATATACCTCACACACAGATTTCCTGTTAAAATCACAGTTCTCTGGCAGACTCACACCATTAAACACCAGAGATCATAGCCAAAATGCAGAATACTGTGAGAAAACATGCTATTCAAAATAAACACCTTGAAGGTGACAAACTGTAACCAAAATCTTTCAGCTTACCATTGCAAATCGGTGCCCAAAACTTATCCATTCTTTCTCTATAAGAACTTCAAACCCCTTGATAGTTCTGTAATAGCTGTCCAGCATCAGCATAGCCAGGGCAGTAAGCTGTGCAGTTCTATCCCAACCATCACTGCAATGTACCACCACTGATGTTTTACCAGATTCGATTTTATCTGCAATTCTTACAGCTCCGGCAAGAAGCATCTTTAAGAAACAACAACAAAGAAACAAGCATATTAAATACTTACCAAAACTAAAAGCTTTATACCTTTTTTTTTTTTTTGTCTATTGTTAATCTTAAAATACTGTCAAATTGCAGATTAATTATATAATATTCTGGATGACATAGCTTTAAGTTAGAGAATTCCAAACGGTGGTATGCATGCTCCTAGAGGTACAACAACTGTGTGCACTCCATTGTCCAGGAGAGAGTTCTTACCAGATCTCCATTACCAGTAGGAACCTTGCAAAGGAACCTGAGAATCCCTTCCCTGTATTAAATCTGAAATTATGTATCATTATTAAAAGACACAAATACTGTAACCTATTGAAAAGGCTGGAGGTTCCATGGTTTTGAAGTTCATTTTCATAATAATCACCCTTTCTTCCTCAGCTTTCTGCTCTCAACTACTAAGTTTAGAGAAAGGGACCATCCAGCTCATCTAAACCAAAACACATGTCAAACAAGCTCAGACACCCCTGGCTGGGAGTCTGGCCTGATTTGCTGGTGCACAAAGTACACGTAGTATTCAAACCATTAACAGTGTGGATTCAGAGGAGTACTGGAGAGCAATGACAGAGATGGCACAGGACTGAGACTACCTTTCAGAACTTGTTATTCTTCTCTCCCCCAGAAAAAACCCTCTTGTTCTCTTATGTCACTCTGTAGTTTTTTTTAAAACTTGACCAACCATGACTCTGAAAAATACGTGAAAAAACCAACCACTAGAACAACACCACAGGAGAAATTCCTATTTTGCATTCCAACATCAGAAAAAGGAATCTTGCAAATTACTTGCATTTTTCCCTTCCCAGGCATGCTTTTAAAAAAAATCAGGCTGCAGTTTGTGCTGTCAATACCATAACGTGAAGCATCACGTATGGGACAGATTCATGAAGAACGCTACGTGTGTGTCAGCTCTTCAAAGGGATTTAAATGAAATTTCAAATTGCTACCCTACTGTCATCTGAGCAGTAGTGCTACCAAGGTCCACTTCTGACACTGTCTAAGCCCAGGAACCCCACTGAAGTCAATGAAAGGTGACCACTGGCCCAAACAATTCCACTTTTAAAAACAGACTATTGTATTTAAGGACAGGCTGATAAGAAAAGGTTTCCAGATACTCAGATTCCCAAAGCTGGCTGAATTAGTCCATCTTCAAGAGAACAAGAAAATTAAACTGTTCCCAAAAGATCATTAAATTTGTTTAATTCTTAAATTAAGTGTTTTCTCCCTCTACTGGCTCTCCTGAAGCAGTTAGCAAGCAGTAGTTAATAGAACAGTAAAACTAATGAACAATCCCAAACATGTTTTGCGTGAGTGACATTTGAGCCAGTTGCTAATACAACAAATTCCACTCCATCCACATTAATCATAAACAGGGGAGAGAACATGGTAATGAAATAATGCATTCTAAAAGCACTACAGAGGTTAGTGAAACAGACTGTAAAACTGAGTACAGTAGTGATTTATTTTAATATTATGTTAAACAGAGCAGATTATAACCCAGTAGAGCACCGACTGTAAACAGGCCATGAAAATGTAGGTGCCCATGAACACATGGACACTAACATTGCACTGAAGGAGGGAAGGATGAGAAAGACAGCAGAATTTACAGTCAAGTGCTTTTGGCAGCTGTTCGAATATAACCTGAAGTTCCCAAGCCATTCTTCCAAAAAAGCAGGAATAACCCTGGACTGCTCAGAAACATTCCCTAACAAGAAACTAAAACGCTGTCCAACACTAAACAAACTAAGCTTTTTACAAGATTATCCTGATCAAAGCAACATGCTTAATCTAGACATTATTTTAGTAATATTTTCAGAAATGCAAGTTAAAAACGTGAATAAAATTTGTTTGATTTGTCACATAAGAAGTATTTTATTTACCCTTATATATTCCAGCCAATGTGTGGAGTCCACATTTGATAACCACCGAGTCTCATCAATAGTAGGATAAACTATTTCCTTAAGCTTACGCAGGGATTCTCTCATGACATGTATATTATGAATTTCCAGAAAGACCAGCTCTGCATTTGGGTAGGCACTTTCACTTTCATATCCTCCACCTTTTGCCTGTCATTCAAAAAGTAAAAACAGAGAAAGAAAAGAACACATACAGGACTTCAGTATAAGGTTGAGAGAGTCATTTTGGTCAGGTTTCAGGATTTTCTCAGACAAAGGATTATTTTAGCATTAATAAAACCATCTTTTTGGCTTTTGTTTTTCTAAGAAGGACTAGGGACTTTTTTTTTTAAGGAGAAAGAAATTCTAGTTTTAGTAAGCTACATTTGATAATACATGCATCTACCTTCCTCTTTTGACTACTGAAACCTTTTGTGTTCTGCAGGCTTTACTGCATCACTTCTCAGTTGTGTCTTTATGCTGCCTTTGATTCCTGCCAACCTTTCCAAAATGCTACAAGCAACTCACCTTCCTTCCCATGCCCTCTTCAGAGATCCTTTCTTGTCTCTTTTCAACATCAATTTCTCCTCATCCTAATCTCTTACTCAATCTTCAACCTTTTAATAAAGACAGAACTACTAACACTGGTTAGGATACCAACCTACCTTGTTTGTATCTGCAACACTATTCTGTCTGGCATCAAAAATGATAAGTTTATGTGACTGAGCATTAGCATCCATTATTGTCTGCAAATATTTTTCATCTTCTTTGCAACGCTTATCATTTGGGCCCACTGATGGCTGACTGCATCGTGTTATTGTTGCTTGGCTCTCAGGATGAATCCAGGATAACACCTGGAATAAAAGATAATTATTTTAGTGTACTGTACTACTATAAAATCAGGAGGCCAGAGCACAATTAGACAACCCCACTGCCTACATGGCATTATTTCCTGGCAAATCAACACCTGCAAATTTAAGGACAAGCTGATGCAAACCTATACTGACAGCACACTAGCACTGCTCATCCCAAATCTGAGCTTGAAATACAAAGTAATTCTAAACATCTAAATATCTTAGCTTTTATTTCTAGTAAAAACTAAGCCAGCTACTGTATCTTACTAATTAGAAAAAAAAAAAAGAACATTCAATGGAGTACAAAAAACTGCTTTGATGTGGAAGTCTATGGACCTGTACACTACCTTGCTAAGCAGATCCATAGCATGAAAACTGTCACCATCTAACATTTGTAAAGGGGTTCTTATGCTACCTAAAAAACTTGTTTATTCTCAAGAAAACTACTTTGGCTGTAGCATATTCCACACCAAATCAGAACACATGCTAATAATATGTGATTTAGCATCAGATACCACTGAGGCTTAGAAGTGTTAACTCCAAACAAAAGTTTATTAGACAGCACTATAACCAAGCAATTTGAACTGCTCTCTTCAGCTCTAACCCCATCAAGCCTAATTCTTCTTTCTTTGTTCCATCCTTTCAGGAAGGAAGCTGGTCCATGGTTATTTAAAGAAAAGCCTAAAAGGACTCTGAAATTCTCTTATAAGTTACAAACCTGTAGAGCACTTATGTGTAAAAGTTGTAAAAGTTTCACTTACTGGAACTCTGCCTTTTGCTCTAAATGCTGCCACTTTTGAGAGGTCATCATCCTTTACACTGGTTGGCACAACAAGAACAGCAGGATACGTATCACAAAGCTCATAGGTGCTGTTAATTTTGGATATTTTCCAACTCTCATTAGGCAAGCCCTGTATGAAAGCAAAATATTTTCTATATTTTTCAGGTTAGACCTTTACATATCTGAGCTAGCGCAATGAAAATTTTTATATGCTACACAGTGTTTTTTAAAAAGCGTGCCCATGTTTTTATTTTAAATAAGCTACAAACTCTAGGTCTTCATATTGAACCATAAACCAAAACACTGAAAGTCTTTCCTATGCACGATCTTTAAAACTGATATGCAAATTAGCCACTTGAATGGTGTACACTCAGGTAAAAGCTGATCATATACTGAAATCAAAATACTTTTGCAATTAGGAAACTGCAGATATTGACAATGACAAACTATGGTTACTCTTCTGTTTACTGCTGCTTATTCAAAATCAAATTACAGAGCCTATATGTTCTAGAAACAGGACTTGGAAAAATTTGGATTTAAGAATGCACGTTGAGACAGACCAATCTGCTCAAGTACTCAGCACCTGTAATCTCCATCAACTTTAGCAGGTGCTCAATATCAGCAAAATCAGGTTACTTACATTTTATTATCTAAACATGAGATCAAGACAGTCTCTGCATTTTCTTTTTTTCTTGTTTAAATGGCTCTGGGGGAGATGGTGAAAAAATAATACACCAAGTGCTCCTATAACTTACCTGCCTCTTATACTCTGCCATTGGATCATAAACTTTCCAGCCATTAACAGCAAACTTCTCTTTATAACTGAATGCAAAAAGAGGCTAAAGACAACAAAGCAAAGGTATCAGGTACTGTCTCATGGGCTGTATGAACAATAAGCTCCAAAACAGTGAACCTCCCAAGATTTCAAATGTAACATTTCCAAACCTCTTTCACAGCAGACATGAAACCTCCAGTCAAGACTGGAAAACACTGTGCTACAAAGAAAACGAAAGTTTCCTTCTTCAAGTGCATGCTAAATAATTACCAAAATCAAGATTGGAAACAAAGAGTTGGAGTTACTTGCCTGTGATCATACAACACATCAATGGCAAAGTTAGGATGAGGGAACTGGTCTCCTACTTCCCAGCCAATTCCTCACAAGCAAGTGAAATAGCATTCTGCAGCTAACTAAGAATAAGACTAATTGTACCCATTTGTTGTTTTAGATAGAATTTCTAGACAGAATTATCTACTGCAGAAAGTAAGAGTCAACACACATTTTTAATCAGAAACATTAGGTAAATCTAGATGTCAGGGGTTATGTACAAATCAACTACCTTCACCAACGTAGCATAATGTTTTACGAATCAAAGCAAAAAGGAAACAGGGTCAGAGTAGCTTGCCTGCTCTGTTACAGATTTTATGAACCAACGTTTCAATGTGTGTTATACAGCCCTTGTATTTCCCCACCTACACTCAGCAAAAAGAGGAGAACCAGTGATAGCCCTTCTCTACATTTTAAGACTTACCAGCCCATTAGAAACAGGAAACGCACGTGTCACAAGGTTTTCAAAAATCTCCAACCTGTTTTGCTCTTCCTGTTTATAGGCCAGCCGCAAATTTCTCATATCCTGTCAAAAGTAAGTTACACTATTTTACTCTATGATAAATTGAAAAAAGCCATTGTAAGAAATGTAATTGAAGGAAGGCATATGTAGCACTAAGTCACTGCCATCAGCTAACCCACATTAGAATAGAGTTCTGTAATTATTCCTACCAGATGACTGGGATTGTCATTAGAGTTGCTAAATATCATAAAAATAGCCATTTTTCCTTTGAATTTACTCTTGAGACAAAAGGCAGAAGTGTTTAAGACTACAAGTATCATAAGAGGAATTGAAATACATTCTCTAAATGAAGCAGGGTTCAAATAGAGGGAACTGATCAGGCTGAGAAACAGCACACGTGCACGCAGATTCCTCTTACCAAAAGACGAAATGAAAATGCTTGAATATGAATAAACCTCTACCATGCTGTACCTTGCAAACTATTTCTATACCACACGAGTTGTCTCCGTGGCTCTGTACTCCAATTTTTTCAACTCTACTTATGACTCCAAGGGGAACATCGACAACAAAAGGTGGATCCTGAAATTTGTATATAAAACAAATTAATTTTGTTACGTTAGGAGGGACATCAACTATTACTATTCATGCATATTTCTTTAGCCAGCTATAATTCCTGCTTAATATACTGCTGTGGAACACCATACTTCACTTAAACCATATTTGTCACTTTCTGAGATCTACTTCAGCAACATTCCTACCTGAAGCAGTATGCAGACAGACAGCGAAGTCTTACCCTTTCAACACTTTTGATAAACATTCTGAAGTCCGTCACTGTTAGTGTACCACTGACTGCTCCCATAAATGGACAGATATACATAACATCTTTAGCTGGAAAACAGACCAATTAAAGCTTTGGTTTACTATTATAGACATTTGTTCCATAAAATCTATTTCCATTTAAAAATAGCAAGATTTTTGCAGCTCCATAAGAAAAGAAAGTCTACTCTTCGGACGCTGTCTGGACTGAAAGAGCTGTCTTTATTTCTGCAACAAAAACAATCAAATTCCTCAGTCCCACTGCTGCCCAGCAACTGGTGAGTGATTGGGGCTGGGCTGAGCCAGCAGGGGCTGCAACAAGGGCTGGCAGGCAGCAAAGAGCCCTGCTGGGGGCAGCTCTGGGCCCTGCCCTGAGCTGGGAAGCAGAGAAGGAGCATCCAAATGGGCAATTCCTGATGCCTACACAACTGACCTCCAACCTCCGAGTTCTATGCCCCTATCTTTATTTTCACTTTTATTTGAAAGAGCTAGGATTCATTCCTAGCCAAGTACTGTACTGCTAACAAAGAGCTTGCCAGCACAAGCACTTAAGTGAAATCACAGAATAATCAAGGTTGGAAAAGACCTTCAAGATCATCAACTAACTGGAACTGCAAACTAAGTTTTCCATAACTTCATCTTCTCTTCTATTACAATTTTGAAGCTTTTGAATCTATTAAGTATCCTTGGCATCCCCAAACAGAAATACAACCCACACACCTAAATGGAACAAACTAAATCTGGGGAAGAAGAAAAAAAAAAAAAAAAAAAAAAAAGGTTTCTCTATATGGAGCAAGTAATCCTCTGGAACTGAACCTCTGAACCTTCCTACTTTTGGATTTAAAAGACAAATAAAAAAAATCTCTAGATTGAATCACCTAATTTAGAGTGGCATTAAATTAAAATAACAGAAGTCAAAAGGAAATAAGATTCTGTTTTTAAATAAAGTGATTCAATAGTATTCAGTGTAGTACCCAATAATATGCTTACCAATAACTTTGATTGATTCTCCAGGAAAAAGTGGAGCCTCTTCCATCTGTGCTAGTTTGTTTCCATCCCTTAGTGCCTGGCAGAAATCCAAAACCATGAGTAAATCTCACTTTCCACTGTACTACATCAATACGTTTTGATGCAAAGTGCTTTTACTACCAGATTACTGCAACACAAGAAGTGTATCTTTTTTTTACAGGGCACAACTGCATTACCCAATACCATGGTAAAAAAGAAACAAACACAGACCTCGATATTATAAATATAACACAGACATACGTGTTAGTAACATATTAGTAATAAAGCATTTATGCAACAATTAGTTTCACATGCTACCTAAATACAGCATACAAAAATATGAAAAATAAGATGAGCCCAAAATTTTAAATAATAATTTGTTAGTCGTTTGCTAAATGCAGGAATTATTTTGGGTATTTTATCTACTTGAGAACATTCTGTAGTTAATATTAAATTTGTTTCTATTTTTAATGTTGTTTAATATTTTAATATTTTAATGAGAGAATTATACAACAGAAGCTTTACTTATTTCACATCTTAATTTTATATTTTTGGTAGCAAGAATTTGGAAGCACCCCATGATGTTCTATTTCAATCAATATCCTACTAAGAGTGCCACAGGTTATGGAAGAGGTCCATTATAAGAACTTTGGATCCAGAAGGTCAGATTAAGAATGAAGTAATAATGAAATATAGAAGAACAATTAGCAATTTTAAAACAAGGGCTAGCTCCATAAATTTTCATTTAGGTAAATGGCTTCATTTCTGAATGATACAAGATCGATCCTTTGTAAATCTTACCTGCCAATGAAGGACCCAAGGTACTAAAAATTTTAATTAAGAATAAAAGGGTTCACAAGACTTCTAAGGACCCTGTGAGGAAGTGATCTCTCTCACGTCAACACAATGAGTTAAGGTTTCAAATTTTTTCATCCTGAAGTAAGAATATCTATAATGGGCTCTATTACTGTAAACAAACAATTCTTCCCTTGTATTACAATTCTGATCCACATACAGATAATTGGTAGGATCTGTCTGCCTCCAAACAAACTACCTCAAGCCCTCATTAATAAATAACTTCCAAAAATATTTAAACTCATCTCCAGATTTAGATTTTCTTGGAAACTAACAGAATTTTATATTCAGCACCTAATCACAAAAGATGATGTGTAGAGAATTAGCCAATACTTACAAACTTGGAAGGACAGCTGTGCTCTGTCAGGTAGGAGCTTATGTGCAGTGTCACATTTCAGACTTCAGGACATGACACAAAAACCCTGCCTAGCACACAGTCAACTCACTAAATGCTTTCTATGGATTCTCTTGTGTGAGAAATACCAGATTTGTAGGCACTGTACAAGTACTAATATATAGTACCTTGCTACACATTTAATGAATGAAAGATGAGTAAAACTTGCCACCTGATCAGGTTCTGCTTCAGAATGATAGCCATTGTGTCCATCCTGAATCTCCTGCATTGCATGAGGCAGCAGTAGGGCAAGAGAAAGGTAACAGGAAAAAACATGCAGACAACAGGTGAAAGGACAGAATCTTTTCTTTTTTGTTTCCCCCCCTTTTTTTTCTTTCTTTCCTTAAAAAGACAGCATATACTTTAACTCCAGTTGAGCTATTCAAAACCTTCCACTCCTGGCACCAACTACTTTCCACAGAATGGAATCCAAGCTATTAGCTGTATCCCTTTAATGTTATTTGGCAGAACACAAAATGAAAAATTTACTCCCTTTTTCACAAGAGTCAGTGCTGGTAGATAAGAACATAAAAGTATGTACTGTCTTTTTGAGACAAACAACCTGATAGTGAAGAAAATTAATTCAAAGTATGCCACATGCTTATCAATAGAAGAAACTGAGTACAGCTTGCAATGGGAGCATTAGGGGAAAACTCATGCAATCTTTCAAGGAAAAAAATAGGTCGACATCAAATAGAATTATCTAGACAATTTAAAAAAGCTTTACTGTGTAAAACGTTTTAATTGAACTTTCATTGTTGTGTTTTCACATATTTTTCCAGTAACTTCTGTGTTGTTACTGGAAACCTTGTCAGTAACTTTACAGAACCTAAAATTACCCCTCATAGCAAAATATGCAAACAGTTCACATTTTATCTTAATTTATTTTTGCATCAAATTGACAGCAAATCCTGAATATTAATTAAATCTCTTTAATAAAGATAGGGTCCTTATGCACTCCAGAGAGAAGCACAAGTGTCATAGGGTCATATGAAGTAATTGTTTTAATGTGTTCAGCCAAAACTGTTCTTTTTCTTCTTTATTAACTGGAGAGAAATTGTGATCGTGGCAGTCTATTATTCTCAGTTCCCATGCAAATAACTTCTCCTTGACAGACTGTAAAACCAGCCCCAGTCTAAGCTGACAAATGTTTGCTAAAGCAAATTCTTGTTTTTACAGTATTTCTACAGAACCCTCAGAAAAAGAAGTTAGAGGAAGTACTTCAGATATCTTCAGATAATTTGAACTCTACAAGTTATGATTAATTTAAAACCCTTCCAAATGATAAAGAACTCCTAACATTTATGTATTGGTGGAATTCTGTTAAATAGAAATTAATTAAATATCAGACCATAAAAATGTTGTTTCTGAAATGAAAGTAGATATGGTGATCTCTAGAAGAAAACCTGAAGGACAACTAGAAAATACATCAAAAGATTTCAAATAAATGACAAAGAGAAAAGCACAGCAGATCATTCAAAGATCAAAGCCCTTACAAAGAAGTACTAAAAACTGAAAGAAAACAATCAATTTTTATTGCTCAATCCTGACCAATTATTTCAAGAACTATCCATTAAAAAAAAAATCAACTTGCAGATTTCTATAATTGGACTAAACAAATAATTTTCAAATATGTGAACAATGGATGAGAAAAATAAATCATTCAGACTTCATCTCTTGGTTTGAGACTGAACAAGAGGTCTTTGTTTGAGTAAAACTGTTAGACACATTTCATGAACAATGTCAGAACACTGTCCAGATCGTTTCTCTCTCCATAAATGTTACTAAGAGAGAGGGACAAGAAAACAAGGCATGCCCTTTTTCTATCTCCAGTGAATAACAGCAAAGACTGAGTCTCAAAATTATCATTAAAAAGATGCAGGTCATTGCACTAGTGTCTAACTTCAAATCTAACTTTCAAGCCTACTGCAGGGTGGTAAAATTAAGGTAAAACATGTACAAAGGCAAGCATAAATTGGTATCTTATTTAAATAGGATAGACAAAGACGTAATACTTTTACCACTAATATTCTTTAGCATAGATAACACATTAGAGCTGCTAATACAGCACTCTGTAGTCTGAAGCATGTAAGCCCCAGTTGCAAGCAACCATTTTGTCAAAATTAATGTAATAAAACTGAAGTTAGTATTGCACATTCATAACATAATTTAAAAGTACTGCTCTCTTACACATTGACTTTTATTGCTCACAAAAACATTGTAACGTATATAAAGCATTTCTATGGCAAAGAAGCTGTTGCACTGCATAGCAAAATGGTCTGACTGGCTCATAACAATCATGAATGAAGTAAAGAAGAATGCTTGACACACCAAGATCTCACACAGCACAAAAGACAAACAGGTAGGAGGCTGTTTTGCTGCTAGCCAAAAGTAATCTTACCCGTATAACAGGCCTCCTGTATACCTGTTAGTTAAAATATAAAATGTTATCCAACAAAGCAGACAGATTTGATTTGTTCAAGAAATTACAGCTTACTTCATCAGATTTTCAGAAGAACTCTCCTTCAGAGTATTTTAATTATAGATGGATTTTGAAAGAACAAAATTATGCAGGTCTAGGAGCTCTCGTATACAGAATTGTTTTGCCCTAAAAACAAATCTAGCCACTTCATTTTCGTGATGAAACAAATGCCAAGATCTTTTGAAACATTCATTCCTAATCACCCTTTTATCCAGTTACAATGTGCTATTGTGAAAAGAGAAGAAAAAGCCTGGTAATCTTTCTAGGTGGAAGACAATAAGCCTGCAATAACAGCCATGAAGTATGACCACCGTATCTTTTAGATTCAAGTGGTGAAACAAGGATAGCAACAACTCCCCTAAACTAATTTCTGAAGGTGTCTTTACTCAGATACCATATTCTCAGCAATTTTCATTTATATGAACACCTCATTCAAAGATACTCTCCAGGCAGAGGGTATGTCAGGGAAGACACACACAGCAGAGTTCAAACTCAGAGTGAGATTGTGTTGCTGTAAGGTTTAGCAAGCAAGAGCTTGCTCAGTGCTCTATAGTGTTGATTATTTCATTTCCAGCCCCTTGACTTCCATTTGATTCCCCCCCTTCCCTAAGTTACATTCTGGTAAAGTAAGTACAGAGTAACAGGACTAACACCGTTAGACACAAGAATCGATATATTTACCTGATTTTGCAAACTTATTGATTGAATCATTAAAAAAAAAAGGATGAAAGGAAGAAGAAAGCAGTGAGTTCCTGGTAAGTCCAGCAGAAACCAACAGAACTGCCTAACCAGTTCCAGCAACAGAAACAAGCATCTGGCCCTACCTTAAGTTTCTGAGTTGCTGTGAGACAGTCTCTGAATGCAGCAATGTGAGGTAACCAAAACTAACAAAGACCCAGAAAACTGATCAACCTGCATCAAAAGGGAAAGAGGTCTCAAAGGAAAACTGAGTTATGTGGGCACTTTTTACATATTAATTCCATACTAATAATGAATAAACCCAGCCTGTTAGTGGTACTTCTGTAGAAGTGCAAAAGAAACCCTCTCCCTAAAGCATAGACACCACTTCACAAGATACTGGGCTACAGATATTCTAGGATAAAAAAATTCCATGACGTTATACACAAATACAGGATTTCAAACCACAGCAATGCAATGATGCCAAAAACAATTTACACACAAAAATTCTGCATGCCACTTGGCTTTTTTTCTTTCATTTCTAAGAAAGAGAGAATGAAGTAGAATTTTAATTAGGCCTTAGACGACTTATTCCTGTTGAATAATATCCAAGACGAGTTTGTTATAAAGAAGGAGGTTCTTGAGACTGAAAAAGTGCTCTTCATTCCAGAGGAATGCATTCTCACTCAGAGATAAACTGAACACCAAGCTTACACACTTGGATTTTACTAAAATGAAGTCCTTGATCTACAGGGCAAATACAACATCGACAGCTGTAATGCAAGGTTTCCCACCATGTTTTATCAAAGATGTTAGCCTTGACCTGAAGTAAGCATTTGCAATTCAGCTGTCATAGTATGGAAGAGCTACACTTGTTCATCAGTATAAGCTGCTGACTGTGCCAATCCTGTGAAACTCTGTGAGGTGAATTTTTAACTACACTACAGTCAAAAACATTTTCTGGATTCATCTTCAAGCTTGGGCCGAATCTGATCTGCTGTCACAGAATCTAAAAGATGCTGTATCTAAAAGATGCTGTATCTAAACAAACTTTTGATCACAGCAAGTCAGACAATTTAAAATCTGGTTAAACAACAACAAAAAAAGGTAAAAATCTTAATTTGGCCATTTTGCATGAAGACCATGAAACGGTTTCAAACCTAGGAAGAAAAAGGATTTAGATAGCAGTAGCCTAGGTTTCCTAAAGGGTCTTGAAACATGGGTGACTTTTGTTAATTTGCAAGAGAAAGAAAACTGCATATGCTCCACCCTTAATAGTTCAGTTGTCTGGCTGCATGAAAGAAACAGCAAATGAGCACAAAAGAATAGGGATAAAAAGTGCAGGGAACCTATCAGATAAATCATACTGTGCCATCATTACCTTAATGACAAGAATGTTGCTGAGATGGAATTAAAAGGGTGAATTTTTTTGTTTGTTTCATGTTAAATTCTCTGTCTCTGGTGAAACTCCCATGAAAAACTAGTAATTTATGCTCACTGTAGAGTAACAAAAACTTTTTTTTTTTTAATGAAATCTGCAGAGCTAAATTCTGTACCCTGAATGACACACACTAGAAATAACTTCAACCTGTAACTATTGATTTACTTACCAAAATTTTTTATGTAGTAATCAAATGGAAAGGCAACTCACTTTTGGCATTTTATTCAAAATATTGATTTTTAATGTTATTTTCACCTTTCCTCTGTTTTTACCCTGTAGACTTTAATGCCACTATTCTAAACACAAAGCAGATTCAAAAGACAAATATGCATAATGGAGTGTTTCTAGTTCTGAAACGTTCAGAGATCACTTAAGTACCTACCACCTTGCAACCAAGATAGCAAGGACCTTCCTCATCATTCATTCCTTTATTTAAAAAAAATCAATGCATTCCTCAAACCACTTACTTACCCTGTAGTCTCTGGACACACCTTCTGATGGGACAGACCCTGAAATCTGACTAGAAATGGTTGCAGCTATCAGCTGTTTGCACCACTCCACATGGGATCCAGTTGGGCTACAAAAACAGAATATTACAAATTATTTAGCAATAATTTAAAATATATACTGAGGAAAGCACAGCAACTGAGCACACCTAGAAAGGAAGACCATGAATTATTACTAACATAATAAAAAATAGTTTTCTTTATGGCCAGAATGCAACTTTGTCACTGATCAAATTAGGGAACAGAATTTCATGAGCTCTTATCAGAGATGTAGAGCTGTCTGTAGGTTAGGAGTAAGGTTAGCTTACCTAGGAACCTGTAAAAAATGTTTTTTTCTTTATTTGGTGCACTTTTTCCATAATTCACATTTTCTTTTTCTTAAAGCCATCCACAGAATGGATTTGGTCAAGTAATAGAAAACTCCTCGCACCTTCCTTATTATAATATCCTGATTGTTCAGTAAAAAATTAAAATCACTCTATGATTTTAATTAAATCATTCAAAATTAAAATCACTCAAAATTAAATCACTCTATGAGAGTATTTAAAAATTTAAACTACGTTAGTGTTGTATTCTATATCAGATGTAGAAAATACATGTTTTCTAAAAGAAAACTTCTATTTAGCAATTTTTTTTTCCTGTTCATAAAGTAATATTTTAATAATCTTCAGGATGGGCATTCCACAGCCACAGTAAGGAATTATGCAGTTTGGGGTGTTTACAAGAACCCTAAAGAAAAGCATCTGAACAGCAGAACTGCACTAAATCGCAGACGATGTGTTTTGAAAACAGCTGCCTGAACTAGTGCTGCTTCCAAATACTGTAGCATTGAGAGTGAGAGGCAATTACAGTTTGTTGCCAGCCACTTCGAAGTGTGCTAGATCTGCTTCAAAACACCAGGGTTTGATGAGACACTGGGAATGCCAGAGGGAAAAGTTCCCTGCGCAGCACCGCTGCCTCAGCTGACGCACTAGGTAACTGCCGTTAACTCCTCTAGGACAGGCAGATGTAAGGTGAAGATGCACACAACAATTTCATAACTGAAACAAAAGCTCTTTAAGAACTTTCAGTAGTTGCAGTAGCTTTCTCCCCACCGGTAAAATTCTGTACAGTACTAGATCACAAAATGTTGTTTTGCAACTAGAGCACATCTATTATACTCCTGCTTGCATAAGGCAGACAGTCTCTCAGGCTAGTGCTGAACTTGAGACCAGATTCACTTAGAGAAACTTTTCACTTAAGTTCTTCAAAACAGTGCATGAACTCAAGTGCACAGTAAGCCTTTTCTGATCTCAGTTATTTCTCCTTCCTCATATGTCTATCTCTTCAGGGTTAGCCTAAGTTTGTTTTCAAATAAGCATTTACTTGTCAATTAAGAAAATTATTTATTTCTCTACAGCTTATCTTCACTGGGAATCACTATATCAACAAAGTTTATGCCAGTAGGAAAACGGATGTGCATGCAGGTCCACCTCCTGTGAGCAGTGCCTCAGGACAAAGCAGTGACCCACAGGATGCTGATGGTACCGATGGGACTCATCACCACTTGTAAAGCAGGACGGATACCAGTGTGCAGCTTGTCATTCTCTCTCATCCGAGCTCACATACATTAGTGTAGGCTGGTACAACAGTACTGGCAAATCAATTATAAGACAAACGGACATTATAACTTTTCCAGAGCAAAAGAAGATTAGGAAAAAAAACAAGAAAATAAAGAGAGAAAACGGACATCTGATTTCTACCTCCACTAGAATGATGTGAAACTCCAGGTTGCTTAACAGAAAAGTGAGAGAATATAAGGACCAGACCCTGGCACTGATTCATATGTACAGTCTTCTTGCTTTATTTTTCATCTAGGTGAAATTTCAGTCAGTTTCTACTCCTCACTTCAGGATTTTCAAATTCAGTCTGCCTCCAGCTGGAAACTTATAAAGGAAGGAATCACTCTGCCAGCCACCGCTGAACAGGATGCAGTGACACCTGGGACCAAGCTTCTGCGTCCCCACCCTGGTGACACCCCACGAACCCGCGGCGTGTCGAGCACCTGCCTCTGCCACATGAAGCCACCACTCACCTACTGACACAGCGACACCCCGGGGGCGTCACACCACCGCTGCGGGACAGTAACACCGCTGCAGAGGGAACACACACTTGCATGGAAAAAAAATGGGGAATCAAGACAAAATCTGAGAACGGTCTCACTTGAGTTTGCCAAAAAGCTATGCACTGCCCAAAAATCCCCGTCCAAAACCCTGCCGCAGCCTTCGCAAAGCCAGTGACGCTGATGACGAAAACCAGACAACCGCAAGCAGGAAACTTGGACAACAGCCCGTTCTCCCAAGAGAAATCTGCCCCTAGCCCGCGCGGTTACACAAAAATCAACCCCCAGATTTAAGTTACCAGGCGGCGTCACAGGCTGCCCAGCTCCGCGCCGCAGCTCCGCTCCCGTTTCCATCCGGTGTCGGGGCGCGGAAACGGGGAGCACCCCCCACCCCGGCCCAGGCCAGGGGCCGCCCGCGGCGCTAGGCACGGGGGCGGGCAGGGGGTCGTCCCCCACCGCCCAGCCCGGCGGGGAGGGCAGGCCGCGGCGCCCCTGGCCAGCGTGGGGAACTGAGCCCCATCTC
The DNA here is from genome assembly GCA_020745705.1 of Hemiprocne comata. Taxonomy (NCBI): domain Eukaryota; kingdom Metazoa; phylum Chordata; class Aves; order Apodiformes; family Apodidae; genus Hemiprocne; species Hemiprocne comata. Next base: position 8,069,817 of record CM036597.1, on the reverse strand, counting down.
CCGCCGCCTCCCGCCCGGAGCCCACCCTGCGCCGCCAGCCCCGCTTACCTGTCCAGCGTCTCCGTACTGGCCTGCCGCGACCCTGCCCCCGCCGCCGCGGCGCCCCCCGCCCGCACGGCTCGCCGGTTAACGCCGCCGCCCTCCACCGCCGGCCCGGCCGCCGCCCGCTCCATGCTTCCGGCCGCCGGCGGGACTCGCCACGCCGCCGGGATGGCGGGCTGCCGCCTCTCCACCGCGCCCCCGGCTCGGCCCTGCTCTGCCACCTCAGCCCGGCCCCGCTTGGGCCCGGCTGCGGCCGAGAGCTGTCACCTGGCGGCGGGGCTTACCCAGAGGCCTCCGCGCCGCCGCGAGGGCGGGCAGCGGCCCTGCGCGGCGGGGGACGGCCGGGCTGGTGCTGCGCGGGGCCGGGGCTGAGGGGAGGCTCTGCCCGCAGCCCCCAGCCCCTCCAGCCCCTCTCCCACGCAGCTGGGTCGGCAGCAGCAGTCACGGAAATAGGCATTAAAACGTCTGCTAGAGGCCAAGGGTTCAAAACTAACATCTTTATTTTTTTTTTCCCCTTCACACACAGACATGGCAGACGGATGTTAAGCTCTTCCCCCCCCACACCCAAAAGTCGCTTGACAAATAACACCCAGCTCCAGAGCAGGCCCATGGTATTCAACTGTTATTTAAGGAGCAGCAAAGAGTACATGAGATTCCTGGTCAGTCATAAAAACCTGTTTTCTCAAGCACGACACTAAATGCTCACTGTGAGACAAAAAACTGAAGTCAAGGCCAAAGTTTAAAAATACATCAAAAGGAGGTAGTACACAAACCATTTCTAGGGTACACCCATAACCGTGATGCTGGGGTGGATAAGGCATAAACAAATCAAGAAGGCATTCAACAAATAAACTTTTTAGATAAGCAGCTGCAGCCCAGCACAAAAACTGGGTTACCTTTGGGGGACCAAAGAAGTAATAATACAGAAATGAAACACCTGAAATAGTGTTCCAAGATGGCTATTTTGTACTGGATGTTTTGCATTTATTGGTGTTGGTGTTCACATCCCAGCCCTGCTTTTTCACCCCTCCTAGGAAAGGCACTCAGTGCCTGGAACTCCCTCACTCACCACCAGAAAAGCTTCCCCAGGTTTGTCCTTGGTGCCACAGCTCCAAGGGGGAACAGACAGCAGGGAAGGGGTCAGCTGCTGCACCTGCAGCACAGGATGACAGCCTGGATCATGCATTTCAGTGGAGAGGAGAAAAGTTTTCTGTTAACATTGATCAGTTGTTACGCCTGCCTTCACAACAACTTTAAAGTAGTTTTCAGAAAGTACTGGATTAGAAACACCCCTGTATTTGCCTAGTATTGCCATGGAAAAATAGAATTAAAACAAGTATCTGCCAACTTGAAAAAATCCAAGCCCACACAGAGCTATGTTAGAAAGCTTCAAGACTGAAATTTGACTTAAGCAGTAATATGAATAATGGTATATATGTAACCAAGTGCAAAAAGATCCTTTCCATTATATTACACTTTCCCAAATGCAATAGGTTGTCATGTAGTGTTTACACAGTAAAAACTATTAGATTTTCTGAACTTCTCCACGTTGCTCAGAGATGTCACCAACACGTTCAACTCAAATACAGAAATTTTAAATAGTCTAATAAAAATAGGGTTTTTTTTAATAAACCACAAGTAGAAGGCAAATATACTGGAGTATGCATAGCTTTCAAAATGTAAAGTATATTGTTAAAGGTTGAGTATCCTTTTTAATTTATCTGACACAATACATCTTATTTACCTTGACATGTCAAGATTTTGGGACAATGTTGTTTTGGCAACACATACTGAAGAACATTATCAGGAGAATGACATTTAGACAACAAAAATAAGTAATATAAATCATGTGTATTTAGAACACATGTGCCATATGCTCTGAGCTTCCCTGAAAAAAATAGTGCAATTCAGTGTATATACTGAATTAAATCAAGAGGCAGTACACTTTTATTCCTATGAAAAAACACTGTTCTAAAAATATTCAGGTGTCCTCTAAACTTTGCCTTCCTTTATGGAACTATAGCTTTAAATTTAGTTTTCATATGCAAAATATTTACACTTTATAAACTTGCAGAATTTCTAATGAACCATATTATATATACTTACACAAAACTTAATTTATATATAAACCTGTTATATCTCGCAGATCAAAACTCACCACATGTACAATAATTTACAATGACAGAAGCCTCAAGCATCAAAACATCTCCTTTAAAATAACAATATTAGACAGTGTCCTCTACAGATTCTGAACTGCAGTATTTCCTGGATTGCCTGAATATCATTAAATTTCTGTGAATAGGCGAAGTGTTAATTAAATATCAAGTAGCAAGGTTTGTGCTATCATAATAAATGCTTGCAAGTATTTAAAAAATACCTGAAATGAACAAATTAAAGGTTTACAAGAAGCCTCTGAAATGAAGGCTTGAAACTAGAATTCACTGGAAGGTTCAATGTAAGTGCACACACCGTAGGTAAATCTTGTATACTGAAGTCTCTTAAGTACTTGAGAATAAATTCCTTGAATAGAAGTTAAATTAAACAGTAAGCTATAAATGTACAACTTTTCAACAGTATTTGTAACTGAAAATTTTTGCCTACTTTGGTATAAAAGCTCCTTTAAACAGGCACATTTGTTTTAGAAAGAAAAACACAAGCCTTAATCATAGCATCACAGAATACCAGCTTGGAAGGGACATCAAGGATCATCTGCTCCAACCTTTCTTGGTAAAAGCGTAATACTATGGCTATTGCTGGACATTTAAACAATGTCTCTGTGGACCTGGTTTTAATGATATAAACGTTGTTTAGAACCATTTTATACTATATAAATCTGGAGAACCAATAGTGCCAACAGTGATCATTTGTAACATACTTTAGTGGTGAGCACTTAGCCAAAACAGGACTTCTCAGAATCCAGTACAACTGTAATTTGTTTTAAAAAAATCATTTTAAAATATTTTTTTTAAAATTTTTATATCTACTAACCTATTTGAACTTTTGAATTAGAAGCGTATCAGTGAAATCCCTTCCATATTTTTGTTTATTTTGAAAAAGGAAAATGTGGAATTCTCAGGTAACCAGAACATTTCAACACCTCTCTCTGAAATCTTACAATGGAATTTATTTCTACCTCATGAACTCCACAAACGTGTTGCTAACAGGAATTCACACATACCTAATTTTGCACAATGTGAATGTTCCTATTGCCACTAATGTGTTTATTCATCACATATAAGACTGCGCATGAATTTCCTACAATATAATAAATTAAAGCATTCTTATGAAAACAATAAACCAATTTAATTTCAATTGTACCAGACTTTCCAAAATAGCTCTTAAAGCCCTCCATAATAAGAAGTTTATCAATAATGTTCCCAGTCCACAGGTTCTGAAAGGCACGTAATTGAAGAATTGGGTTTCTTTGTTCTGAAGTGCTCCTCAACTGAAGACAGTCTAAAATTTTAGGCCAGTCTACTGTAAGGCATTAAGATGTTCCTCTTCATGCTATAGAACTATGTTAAGCACCACTTGCTATTACAGTATGGGAAGAAGCCAACATTTTCTTCAAAAATGTGTTTGTATTTGGGACATCATTTGTGAGGGAGATGCTGATGAGGCTGATGAATTGGGTATCTTAGAATTATTTGTGATCTGTAGTTCTTCAAGTCTCCTCATGTAATCATCACGTAATGCAAGGAGCTCCATGTAACGCTGCTCCACTGGATTGGGCTGCTAGAAAGAGATCTGTATTAGTCTTATTACTCTAGTCCAACTACTTCTACATGGTTTGGCTGCTGTAGTATTTGTTTTCCTGACATTACTCAGTATTTGTAGTTTCCAACATATGTAACAAGTTGCAACTAAACAGAAATAAATACTTCTATAATTCAAGAGCCCCTCTGCCTCCCAGTTCTTATCCAAAGAAAATCTTTACACTAAACAGTTCTTCCTACCACAATTAAATCAGCCACCACTTCCTGGAGCATGTGAACTTTTTTTGTTAATATCTAATATTGTGTAGAATTCCTTTTCCGAAGCTTTTCTCTTCTTGCCTCATTAAAAGGTTTTAGATTCCAGAGTCTCATCACCTTCCCTAAAAACAGTGTTTAGCTACACTGATCAAATTAAGATGAAATCTGTGTCTTCAGATTAAATAACTTCCCCTTACTGATGAAATTTAATTAAGTTTTTAATAGTAAATTTGCAACTCTGTGTAAATAAACCAGTGAAATAAATGTAAAACTGTATTGGTGAAATTGTGAAAGTAAACCTGAAGGTGTTCAATATCAACTGCTGAAGCTTTCAAAACATCACTCACAGAAAGAGCAGCTTAACTGTTTCCAGTCTATGCTTAGCCTCCTTTTTCAGACAGAGTAATGAAACAGATGGAAAAGAAGTCTGACCAATGACCAAGGCAGACATAAAGCCTAAAGTTACCTTCAGCTGTGTATGCCTGTCAAGAAGTTGCTGCTGTTTCACAGTTAACTGCCTATAATTAAAAGCTGTTAGCAGTACAGTTTCAGGAGCAAATGTAAATGCCTCACCAGTTCAAAACCAGCTGAACCAGCACTCTTAGGTTACACCTCTCACTGTGCACCTCAGATGAGGACAGCAGTGGCTATTAAAGCATCTGTGGAAGTTGGATCAATGACTAAAGGTAATTACTAAGATGATTAGAGATGTAGGGTTAAAGACTTTACTAGTGACAGACCAGACTTCATTAGACTGAAGTCTGATGTGGAACATGCTTCTAGCTAATGGCACTAAGAAAGGTTCAGGCCACATGCCCACTATTCAGTTGCTTAAGTCAAGATGAAGCATAAATTTTGTGCACAGCAAAAAATTGTTCTATTTTGTATATAAAGATGGAGAAAATGAGGGACCAGTAGCAGCAGCATAGAAGATTATCACATGGGTTTGCATTTCTAATAAGAAAGTCCTGCCAAAAACCTTTCTTGAATAATGGCAAAGCACATTTTAAAGTAGATTTACAGCTAATTTGCATGCCCTATAATCCTTCACTTTCTAAAATAAATCTCTCGATTCACCTTTTGCAAAATGCCTTCAACTTTCACAGCGAGCAACAAAAGCTTTAGAACTAGAACTTCAAATTACAACAGGCAACATACTTGTAAGAAAATACAACTGTTTGGCTTCCTTGCAGCCCCTAAAGGGTTGTAAATAATACAGGAGATCAGCTGCAGAAAAGTAAGTGCCTGGCTTGAAAACTCCTGATTCATTCCAGGAGCTGGATTGTGAAGACTGCTTCTGTCAACAAAACTGTGCCTCTGCATTTTCTACTCAAAACTTCACAACTTCTTAAGGAGGACAAACAAGTCTCTGTATGCTAGCTTTACATGCTGAGATTTCTAGCAAGACTGTAACAAACACTGAGTGTTCATATATTAAACATTAAAAGCACAGAACTGAACTGTGTAATTTGATAAAAGCTTTTCTGGGTTTCCAATCTGATCAATTTGTATAATTTTCAGTAACAGTTTTCATCCATCAGTTACAAAGGGTAAACAATGTTGGGTCATCAAAGTTCTATACATCATAAGCCATAATACCAATAGCAGTTTTGAAAGACATGGGACCTAACAGACCATCTTAATTTGTAGAAGACTTCATACTCTGTCTCAGAAAAAGTAAAGACTAAGCAAATGCAACTAAGTGTATTTGTGATGCTAATGCTCTAACTCTTCAGGCATCACTAAGCCTGATTTCTAAGCATTGTCACTCACCCTTTAGTAGCTTCAAATGCCCTTAAAAAATGCTCCCCCAGCCCCTTCCCCAAGAAAAGGGGCTAGAATGAGCTTGAGGATGACTTGATACTACTAAGCAGTGAAATAAGCTCGGTGAACTAAGCTAAAAAAAAGGAGAGAGAACTGAATAATCATTTTCACTTTTTTTCTCCATCCTTGCAAACATAATACTACAAACGTAAACAGATTGCAAGCCATATTCTACAAGTCAGTAATGACACAAAATACTATTTCCGGAGTCTAAAAGCATTTTGTACATTATGGAGAATTTACTTACTTGCTGCCGAATTCTTGGGTTCCACCTGATGTAGTAATTGACCCAGAGCTCCAAATGACGCATGCTGGCTACCGGATAGAGTGCTCGATTTAGCTCTTTAGTATAAAAAGGATTGATGTATTTAGATTTTTCACTGTTTATCAGAGACCATAACGATAATGTTTTCTCAGTCACTTTCTAAAATGAAATTGAAATCAGAACAAAATCAGGAAATTCACCACAGACATAGTTACATTCTAAAATTAATACTATGCTTCTAAGAAAATCAGAAGTGTAAGTTATTGTATTAGAAACATTCCAAAATCAGTGCTTGACAAGTATCTTAGTGACTGCACAGTCTTTAAGCTACCAAACCCAAGGAGTTCACCCTGCAACTATGCTACAACAAGAATAAAGTCAGTTCCAATCACTGTCATACAAGGAATATAACCACATACAATAGAACCAAAACTTTTTGTAATCATCTAGAGACAAGACAACAATTCAATAAAATAATCACTGGTTTGACTAACCTCTTTTTCTCTGAGACACTCACTGTTGTATAAGAAAGTACCAAACCGGCAACTGTACAAGTGATCCAGGATTGTAATCAGGAACTGCTCATTGAATTCAAAGGCTGTAGGAAACTAACAACAGAAAAGACAGATTTATTATTGACATTGTAAAAGCCAGGAGATGCACATGCTCTGGTTAAGAGGCTAAAAGCAGCATTTAGAAGCCTGAACACATCTACAATTAATTTTAAATATTATAATTTCATATACTTTTACAAGTTGAGATGTAAAAACATTCTGCTGAGTCACATCTCAGTAGGTTTCTGAGAAGCCCGTTATCAGGACACACCAGCCTTGCGTGCTGAGCCAATGCCAGATGAAGCAACATAACTACAGCTTGTGTATCACTTTTAAAAACTGGGTAGAGACACAGTATGGTTTACAACTAAATACACTCTTTCTGACTACAGTGTCAGAGCAGAAGAGTATGCTGTCCTCTTCAAATACTTTTTTTAAAAATAAAGATTTAGGTTTTTAACTCTGCAGTCTCTAAACAATGTTACCATCTGAAGAACAATATAACATACCTGTTTAGACATCTGCCACACACAGTCAATAAACTGGAGAAAGATGGGCGATCTGTCCGCATCAGCATGATTCTTATCACCATGGCCTATTCTCTGAAATGAAGCAATACAGCCTCCTGTTCACCAAAATGGTCTATTTTATGGCCAACACTTTGTTTCTTATCTTGCACTAGAATATTAATGCTTCTATAATCGAGCCACCTGTTCTTACGATTTCAAAATTAGTTATTGCACCAAGGAGGGGAGATACAGATATACAGCAATACTGCAGAAGTGCTCCAAAGATGTCCGAGAAAAATCCCAAAGTGACAACTGGTCCTGTTATAAAAACCTGCTAGTTAATGGATAAGCAGCATTGTTAAAGCATTCATTACTTTGCTAACAATCAAGACAAATATTGAACTAGATTTACATCGTAAGTGTGTCAAAAGACAACTTAGATACATTGTCTTCTTTTGTAATTTAAGCTACTGGAGAACCTAGATCAAACTATCCACGCAGGTTCTCCTCTTCCCCCTCCACACTTGAAGATTTACCCTGGGGCAGACAGTGAACCTAGGTGAGCTCAAAGAAACTCACGTTTTTGACAGAAAATAAATGCACATTTTTAATAGGCGAGCCACTTATTCTGAGGAGTCTAAAATAACAAATGACAAAAAGTAGGTTTGGTAAAAGCTGCTTCCTTCCTTTTCACATTTGATAGCTGAGAATAGATAAGAGATTCAGGGAGAAAGATTCTATTAACTTTGTAATTCTGCTTGAATATACTTGCCTGGAGGAGACAAATGACAAGCACATATGTTGAACTAAGATGTTGTCTTGTTTATCTGCCTGTAAGATAGCAGGCTTAATGTCTTAAGGACATGAAAATGATAAAACCAGTACATTACTGTCCTGGTTTGAGCCAGGATGAAGCCAATTTTCCTTTTACCGATTTTTTTCTTCAGTGAACGCTCTCTTTAAGCAGCACACAAGTTTTCCAGCTAGTGGAATGATAACACTTGAATGTTGATGTTACTGCCAAGAGACCAAGGACACTTTGCTCTGCTTGTTGAATCTACTGCTTTGGATACTAATGGAGCAGAAGAGTCACACCTACAACCCTCCTGTAGGGGAGCGCACTAGACGGACAGCCAAATTGGCCAGAGATATTCCATACATACATATCATACATATATGAGGGAACACATAACAACTAGCGTTTCAGAGATGAGGTTCAGGAAATGCTAACTGCATTGAAGTGCTTAGTCCCCACTATTACAGCTCACAGTTCTATCAAATAATTACCAAACTAAGGGTGATCAAAATATTTTCTGCTTGCATCGTCGGTTTTCAGTCTACAGAACACTCCAGAAAAGTACTGTCTTCACTATAAGCTGAACAGCCCATCATATTAAAAAATACATGATACACTCAAAAAACAGCAGATGGCTAAAGGAGAGTGGCTCTGACCATTTCCAAAAATTATTGCTTGAGTGAGCAAGTTGGGAAAATAAAATGGTAGTTGAAGCAAGAGCAAGCTATTTAAATCAGCCTTATTGCCGCTACATTATCAGAGATGAACCAGTGGACTGGACTAGTCATCTGGAAGGGGTGTAAAAGTCCTGCTTCACTAATAGGAGAAAACATCTGCTCAGAGCAAACTACTTCGATTACTCAAAGTAAAATTAATATTTTAAGAAAAAGAGTAATAGATTTAAATGTATTCCTAATGGTGAAGGACACACATATCTCTAACATTTGTGTTAAACCCTAACGTGCTAGGCTACAAGTCTCCCAGTGACATAATCTAATTCTAGCTGCATCACGAGTATAACGTTTTTTAAAAATACAAACCAAAATGAGAATAAAAAGGCAAGCCAGTGTTCTCTGCTGTACCAAGACATAATACTTCAAAGGTTTAGATAATACATCACTACTAGAAGACGGTGGGTGAATACACAAAAAACTGGACTACAGCAGATACCATTCACAACAATCAACATGCAAATCTCCTAAGCCTCAAAGCACCTTTAGAATGTCAGATCAAAGACTGCCGCAGCCTACAAGCACACTTAAATGGTAGAGTGATTCATGCTGAGTAGCTCTACATGGGTTTCCTAATGACTGAAACACTTGCAAATGTAAAATGGGCATGAAAGATACACGTAGGTATATTTTTTCATTTATTGATTTTTTTTTTTCCATACTGACTATTTTTTCTGATTTTAGCAATATTAAGTAATATCTTTAGAATATTCCACAAGGGACAAATTGTGGGAACAGCTTCTACTGAAGGTGTAGAAGCTTCTTACTGTGAATTACAAGGTTTAGCATCAACTAATAACACTGCTGGAAAGCTCCCAACCTATGTTTTAGACTCGCATATCCCAGCACACTCTCCCTGGGAACCTATTCTGCTTCTCCAGGTTCCTCATATAGATTTCCTGCTTAAATGGTTAGCTGCCAAATTTAAGAGAATTTCTACTAAGACTCTGAAAAGTTTTCTAACACAAACACCCTTGACTTAACATTATACATGGGTAGAATATTAAGGACTTGCTATAGACAATTTCTGCTTAGCCTTCTAAGCATCTAAAAGACGACAGAACAGAGCTAGAGCCAGCATTACCAGTGACAGCCTCTTGAGAGCTATTAGGACAAGTTTAGAACTTTTGGGAAGAAGCATTCAAAACATCACTTAAGAGACACTGGCCAGACTCATTCATCGGCCTCTCATGACATTCAAAATAGTCCAAATGGAAGGTGAGGGAGAAGCTTCATGTCCCAACTTTATTTGATCTCGTCTGAAAGGTTTGGGAGGACATAATTTTCCTGCCTTCTCATTTTCTTTGCTCAATAACCACAGTAGCCCAAGCAATTCTGTGTTTTTAGAAGAGTGTAAAGGACAAAATATGAGTTCTCAGAGAAAGATCAGCAAAACAAATTTAACCAAACAGGTCTAAAAAAAAAAAAAAGCTCTGGAAATGTTTTAAATCAGACTTCCAAAATAACGAAGAGAATTATCAAACCTTGACACAGTGAGTAGTTTAACATGGTAAGCTTTTTAAAGTTGCATGGTGCTTGTAATTCTCTTCTAATTCTTACCGATGCAAATTTGTGTCCAAAGCTTATCCACTCTTTTTGCACCAGAACTTCAAAGCCTTCAATAGTTCTGTAGTAGCTGTCTAGCATCAACATGGCCAGCGAGGTGAGCTGTGCTGTCCGGTCCCAGCCGTCGCTGCAGTGAACCAACACAGAGCTCCTTCCTGAGGATACCTTGTCTGCCACTTGGATAGCTCCTGTCAAGACAAGCTACCAAAAAGGAACAGACACCAAACACAGATGTTATCATTCTAACACAGGTGTTATCACTAACAAAAATTAATTGGTTTCTTTGTATCTACACAGTAGATTCAAACAGTGTCTAAATCGATGCTGTTTCCATTAAAAGACCTAAGGAGCATAGTTAATTGGAAAAGAATTTTCTAGGCAACCAAGTGAATTTCTTTTATAAAAATAGAGAAACAGATTGGTTCCCTAATCCCTTAGTAAGATCTAATTCATCTCACTCCAAATTCTTAAAAAATGGGGCAGAAAACAGCAACCTTGATAAACTGAAGAACATAAGCTTCTTCTTTTTCTTTTAAAGAAAAAGGATTTACCATAGGAAACACACTCTAAAAATTCTGTATTTCATTTGGCTCCTTTCTTTAAGCTAAATTATGGTAGTATCTCAGTTGTTGAAATAAGGAACTTGTATCCTTCTCATATGCTTATTTTCCAAAAACTAACTTAAAATGAAAATTTTATTAAGCAGGATTCATTACATAATACTCTAAATACTTCTGCACAGCTGTACTTGAGGAAAAAGGTTCAAAGGCCTACTACTAGGAACACTGGTGAATTACCAGTTTATTTTATTTGTGCTACAAGATGAAAATTATGAAGTTTACAAATAAATTTACAAGATTTACTCACAAAACCAGAATTCACAAAATAATAATAATACATATTGACAACTAAACTAATTACCAATCCTTCACAATGACAGTTATGTCTAGTCCTGTATTGCTAGAAACCAAAACCTCTCACACATTTAAAGACTAGACTAAACAATACATTCTTCCATTACAGACTGATGTTTGGCTAGAGGAAGACAAACATTGAATTTCACCTACTGTTGCTTAGTAATGATATCTCTCAACATACCCTAAGACTAGCTGGCAAAAAGCCAACACTCAGTGATGCTGTTTTTGTAGTCCACGTGGTTTCAGGTGTTCCATATCAGGACTATCTCAAAGCCTAGCAAAGAAAAGTCTGATACGACAGATTTGGTTATTATTTAAAACAAACAGCAAAATGCTACCTTTATATGTTCTAGCCAATGGGTTGATTCCAGACTTGACAACCAGTGTGATTCTTCCACATTAGGATAAACAATGTCCTTCAACTTCTTCAAAGATTCCCGCATGACATGAATATTATGAATGTCCAAAAAGAAAAGTTCTGCATTGGGATACGCATCTTCACCTTCGTATCCTCCCCCAGTTGCCTACAAACAAGATCTAAAAGTTAACTTTAGTCGTATGCACACTGTTGTATCAGCTTTTCAACACAGTGAGGGACTGAATTTTATTTATACTTTATTTTGTAGTTGGGCAATAGATAATTTCAGTTACCTGTTTAAAACATCAGTCTCAGATACAAGCCTTGGAACAACAAATGCTGGAGAAGACCATCTAGGGGCTTTCCTTTGTCCAAAGGACAAGGCATGTAAGTACAGCATATGGCCAGACATTTCAGCTGCTTCAGGTAGCCTTGTTCCTTTCAAAACCTCAAGTGAATATCAAAATAATAAATGTTCCCTGTTAGGGTTATTAACACTAAAAGGATTTGTATACAGTTGGGCCTGGAGACCTTCAAATAGGATTGAAATAGCTAGGTACAGGACAACGGGCCAGGATCACATCAGTCAGGACTCACACTGCTTTGAAAATAAAAAGACCCCGTTACTTTTGTGATTCATGACAGGAATAGCTTTTCCTTGACCAACTGACATTACAACGTCAATATTTTTTTCTTAATTTATGTTCACTTTTCCCACCAAGAATTAAATAAACTCATGATTTTGAATACAACATAAATCAACTTACTACCCAGACAGATTATAAAGGTTAAATTAAAATGTAAAGTATATCACACAAAACAATAATTACTCATAATACACTAGATCACCACTTCCAGGGGACAAAATTGCTAATTTCTTTGTTTCTATACGAATTAGAACGAAAATCAAAAGGATTTGTCTGCAAACTTGCTACCAAAAAAGTGTCTTTATTGTGTTTAGACAGCCTGGTTATTTACTACTAAAATTGAACTGATATTTAAATAGGTAAAAATGATAACATGTTTGGCCCAGTACAAATAAATCTAAGAGATCAGTCAAGAATAAGCTGTTTCTTTTAAAAATAAAAAGTTAAAGAATCTTAGATTCTGCCTGTAAGAAGTAAATGAGTAATAACATAAAAGTTTACTTTAAAGTAACTTTTCTAACATTAGATTTCATTGCTGAGGATTAAATGTGTTCAGATCATTAAGAAATTCAAGAGCCATGTAAGTTGAAAGTCTATTCTACTGCTGCTCCCTTGAAATGTTTAATTACTACCACAGCAGAGGATGTGCCTGGTCACAAAAGGAAGAGGGAAAAACCACACATATTTTAGGACTCAGTACCACTGATGAGGTTTTCCAAAGATAGCTGCAAAATCGCAGCATTTTCTGCAGACAGCAAGAACATGCCATGCCACGACTTGCGATAAATAAGTTTTGCCTTTATAAGCCATCACAGCTACCAACTTACACATCAGACGACAACCTAGAGTATGGTACAGCCTTCCCCTATTAGCAGCACCAACATTTCTGTATAGCAGCAGAGTATCTCTAGTCTGTGCTCTCTATCTCCTTCCTCAGATGCAGGGGTATTCTCAGAGCTCCAGGCTCTGCGCTAAAAGAAGTAATGACTGTATTTTTCTCTTTCCTTAAAGTATTATGAAATCCTGGTGAGGAATGATTGTAATTTTAGCATCAGGACTGCTACAACTCCTACTGACTGTGTGGTCTTGACCTATGTACAAAGAACACAGGAATGCATGAGTAGCCTAGCCCAGGACTTTGCTTATACTAATATTCACAGCTGTTCAAGAAAACTTTTTCAGTGCTGATTGACACTGGCTTGCCCTTTATGTCACTGTCCCTCAGACCCCAAAATGCACCCCACTGCTTTTACTGCTGGGATTAGTTCACATTTAGACATATCAGGAGTTAACTAAAACACATGGATGAAATACACAGACCATTTAAAAAAGCTGAAAACTGCGCTTCCTACTTCAGTAAGTATGTGTATAAAGTTTGGCCATAATGCAACTTTGAAACAAATGGGGTAAAAATTTGTGTTTGTCCAAGAACTGGGGAAAAATTTAAGTTAGTGAAAGAATTAACAAAGCAAACAGAAAGATTACACGTTTTGTTCATTCATAAAATTCAGTGTGTAGGGAATAATGAAATTTGTAGAGTAAAATGCAAGCAGCTGAGGTAGACCCTTAAAATACAAACTGTCAGATTAAAACCTAGCCAAACATCCCCTAGGATAGAGTCTCTGAAAGAATGTATGTTATAAAAAAAGCTTTAGTTTTATTTCTTGCTTAATAAATTATATTCTCTATTGTAGAGAAGAAGGCTGAAAAGGTACAGTTGTGTGCATTTCAGTTACACAGAGCAAAACACTAACAATACTGTCCCTCTTGAATTCTGAAACAACCTCACATTTGGCACATACGTAAACCTCCTAGAAGCAAACAAGTTTTACTGCTTCATATTCCTTTCAGCACAAACATTGAAGAAGACTCATTCCACTAGTGTTCATTTTGTGCCAAAAAACTATTCAAAAGCTAGAATTCCTTTTCTCCCAGATAAGCACATTCATTGTTTCACTAAGATCTCAAACCCTTTTGAGCTTGTATTGCTCATGCTCTTTGCAGTGCAGACACACAACTTGTCTATAAAGTACTGAAGTTCAGTAACAGACTGTCCTAAACATGGAGGGAGGGAAGCTGGTACATTCTCTTACGTAGAAAGCATTAACCTTGTGCCATTCACCTCCTCTCCCTAGGCTTTCCATATAAATATGGAGCACATCAGTGTCTGCTGTGGTCTATGGCCAATTCAACACTAACACAATGGGTCTGCCATTATCTGAGCATGCCTGAACAATATGGTCCTCACCTGGGGTTGAGACAGGATAGAGGAGAAAGCAAAGCACAGGGACAGCTTTTCTTCTTGAAAGGTTGGATCAGATGACCTTCTGAGGTCCCATCCAACCTGGGCTGTTCTATGATTCCAATCCCATTTCAGCTTTGATTGCAGATTAGCAACGAAATGGTCACTTTGTCAGATGGAAACACTATTTCTGTTACTGCATGTACCAACTACTGGCAGCTAGTGAAGAACAGGTATCTAGGTATCCAGGATCATACCCATACTGCTGTTTAAGGCGCAAACCCCCAAATTAACTTATTCATCGCTTTCTTGTTATTTGCTGGATGCCTAGGCAGGTCTAAAGAGGTTCATGTAAAGGTTAGGAAGAACCAAAGTATGCCTATCAGTGGGCTCAGCTGTATGCACACAGCCTTTCCAGTCTACAGTTTTGCCAGAGGATATGAAGCAGAGCTGTGGCTTGCACAGAGGTGCCATGGCATTCCAGCAGAGGACATGCTCTACAGCTTTGCCTACATCTACCCCACAGTGCAGAGTGTAGGCATATCTGATTTCAGCCCCATGCTAAGATCTGTGCTTCACTCATAACAGGGTAAACTCTGTCTAGAAATCCACATATGGTCTTAAAACCCTGCTTATGACCTACTTATTTAGGCACTCACATCCTTCCATGTCCTCGAGCTTGAGTGTTTGAATATGTAAATATATCTACATTAAGATTACTTCTGTTCCCAAAAACCTCCTCACAGAAATCTTCAAACTTGTCGTCTCCCCCACCCCCTTTCACAATTAAGACTATTAACCATCTATTTACCTTGTTTGCAACTGCATTGACATTGGGCCTAGCATCATAGATGGTCAGTTTTGAGATCTGCCCATTTGCCTCCCTGATGATATCCAGGTATCTCTCATCATCCTTGTTCCGCTTGCCGCTCATCCCAACAAGGGGCTGACTGCAGCGCATAATAACAGCTTGAGTCTCTGGATGAATCCATGACAGAACCTAGTCACATGTCAAAAATACATTAGAAGAGATACATTTATTAAAAACAAATCAGAATTTAAAAGTTACATATTTTAAAAAGTAGAGAATATGAAAATTAACACTTTTATTTCTTCAAAAGATAATCCCCAGACATCTCAACTGCTTCCACTTCAGTCTCATAAAATTTAATAATAATAATCTTTAAGAGTTCATTCTCTTACATATTTAACTCTTATTGGAATTATACTTATCTATATAATCCAGTGTATTTTAAGATTTGCCTAGAAGTCTTAGGTTGAACAAGTAATTCTGAAAAGCAAACTGGAAACAAATATAGCAATGCCTGCTGAAACTAAAAACTATTCATAAGGGTGAACTCCTTGTAGAAATGGTGACTAAGATGCCCCAGCTCTACAAAAGCAACTCTTCCCTTTTTTTGGAAAGAAAGGAAAGTTGAACCTTTCTGCAGTATCCTGAGTATTTCCCCCTCTCTTCAAAGTACATTTTGTTCCTCAGCCCTCTTTACAAAGAGAAGGCACCAGAGCAGAGTGCATGCTGCCTTCATAATACTTCTGAGCCAGAGGGGACTCAGCAGAAACAAGAAATAGTGAGCAGCCCAAGGAACAGATTGCAGTGCAAAGGCTTAAAGATAAGCACCCCAAGAAGCAGCCAAAAACTCCAACTTCATTGCTGAAGAATATTAATAAACAGTATTCTCACCCAGTCTGAAAGCTGTGGGTTACAGAGTGAAAGAACATCAGAATTTAAAAAAGAAAAAATCCCCAGGAAGTATTCACTCTTGAAACCCAACCCCTAGTTGTGTATCTAGAAAGACCTGTCAGTGTGTGTGCAGGTGAGTACGATCAGTTCTTTCCTGACAAGAATGAAATTAATATTACCAAGGAAATTACTCTCACTGAACAGGCATAAAAAATCCCTGTCAGGAATTTTGAGATGAGAAAGATCCAGCTAGGTTATAAGACCTACATGCACACAACATACATTTAACACATTTTATACATATGTGTTAAATATAGTAAACTTATAATCACATGCCTAGCCTGTCAGTAAATACCTAATAAATATTTACCATATTGAATTTTGCATGTTTGAAATTAACTAATATTCAAGGCAACTTTCTGGTACTGGCTAAGAATCTAGCACCTCTTCCAAATTTGCCAAATTGAAATATTAGTTAAAACAGTTCATATTCTGATAGAAATTAATATTTTCTATAGTGCTGTGAAGAGCTGATACATAAGAATTACCTCAAAAAATTTTAGTTACAGAAATATACCCAAAAAGTCAAACTGATTTATCTTAAATTCCACAGCTCAATTTTCAGAACTAAAAGCCTGAGAATTTACCACAGAGACTATGCACGGAGTCTTATTTTAGGACTGACCATTTGGAACTCTGTTTAAATGTCATGTGGTTTGCTTACATGAGGACAACATTTGCTATCACTTTTTGTGTGCACCCAACAAGTCAACACAGCAGTACACATGGCAGTCTAAGGCTCATACTTGGTTAAGAAAAGGGAAAAAGGGAATCTGCAGTGCTGGTAGTTGTTACTAGAAGAGTTAAAACCAACAAAGTTGGAATGGGTGATTGTTGTGGGGTGAAAACGGAAATGTGGCTTGGCCAAGACACTTGTTTCAAACAGTAAAAACCACCGGCCAATCAGAACCACTTTGCTGTAACCATTTCCAAAAAAGCACCTTCTGTGTTGCCTTCAGCAAAAAGCTGTTTGGATGCATACTTAAAAGCAGCTACACTACAAGGTAACCTTCCTCACATAATACTCACCGGGATTCTGTTTCGGGACCTAAAGGAGGCAACTTTCTTGAGGTCATCATCCGTTGCGTTATACGGCACCACTAGGAGCGATGGATACGTGTCACACAGCCCATAATGCTCATTAATAAAGGTTACTCGCCACCGTTCATTGGGCAGCCCCTAAAACGGAACAGAGTTTTTCAATGGTGGGGTTTTTTTGGCTGTACAAATAATAGTTCTTCTCTTGAATTTTACATGGCATTATGGCCACATGGTGGCAACAACCTACTAATTTAACCTAACTACAGCACCGTTTCAAAGCAATAGAAGAAAGCACAATTACAAGACCACACAGAGCAGGTCATTGCTGATGGATTCACAGCCTTAAACAAATGCATAGCTCTGTCGTGCACTCTTATGTAATTCTATTCTTACAAGTTTCAAAACAATTATTAAAACTAGTAGATATATTTCTTTAACTGTGGGATTGAGAAAGCAAATTGCCTTCTCTCCTCCCTTTCCATTTTGCTTCCTGAGAAGACAGGGAGAGAAAGCCCCATCTCAATCTCTTCTCCATGAAGCCTGATTCTACCTTCAGTTTAAAAGTGAGACTCAGAGGGGCTCTCTTACTGAGACACACCAGTCTGCTCAGTCAGGCATTTCAAAGAGCAGCCAGGAAATTGAGAAAGACTGATAAGCCCTCCACACATGCACAGTGGGGTTTATGTGGGTGTTTGTATTCTAACTTTTTTGGGTCTCGGGCCTCTAAACCTTGAACCAAAAAACTATGTAGGGGAAAAAACAATTCCAAGCAAGTCAGCTTGCTATTTCATTTTTTTCAAGTCATATTGAAAGCAAAAATGAACTGTCTAGAAGATATTTTAAAATTAAATATATAATCCTCTTTTATCAACAATTTTCCAAAATTACTTAAAGAACAAGGTAGAATACTGATAGACATAGAAACAACTTCTGTAGACCAACACTTTCTAAAATAAGCTGCTTTTTTTTCTTCCCCCTTCATTCAGGAAGACACAGACCAAATCAAATCTATATTTAGGATGCTATACTTACATATTTGGCACATTCTTCCTGCCCCCTGCTCACTTAACAGTGGCACATCATAAAAAGTATCACTAAATTCCCTCAAAGAGCAAAGACTACCTTCCTGTGACATTCTAATTTTTTTTAAAGGTTCCAGTATTTTATTTTTCTACTTTTTTTCAAGTTGTATTTCCATCTTCTCCCATTCCCAGCTGCCCCCACAAACAAAATCTGGTAAGAAAAATGTACAAACAGTAATTCCTCTATGTAAGTTGTCAGATATGAAAGCACCAGGCAACAGCAACTTTAATAACTTTAATAACTCACTTGTCTCCTGTATTCAGACATGGGATTGTACACCATCCATCCATTTTCAGAAAACTTTTCTTCATTTACAAATGCAAAGAAAAGCTGTAAAATGTAAAAGGATGTAAAGAAGCTTATTATGGCAAACTCACTGAAAGTGACAAATACTAGGGCTCCTCGTCAGCTATGCCCTAATGCCCACCACAAAATTGGACTTTTCCACACCAAGCCCCTTCTCTCCAAGAGCTGTCAGACTATAAAGCACAGTACCAGAAGTAATAAACAATACAAATCTGCTAATGAAATAATGAAAATGTGAAAATAGCTAAAACAAGAAGTGACAAAATATTAAAAATTACAAAGCTTAAACTGCTGGATTTTTTTAACTGCCAGGAGGTTGAAATGTTTTAAAATAGTTTATATTGGTTTATTTCCCATATTTCAGATCTTTATCAAATAAACTACTGTCTTCTCACCAAAATTTCACCAATAGGCACAGCTGCAATTGTTACATACTAGACCCTATATTGAAAGTGAAAAAAGTTTTAATTGCTATTCATTGACACTAGAAGTAGCCTTCTTTCTGCATCCCCTCTTCAATTGATTCTTATTAACAGAAAAAGGGTTTAGCATGAAACTTCATGAAAATTAAAAAGATGCCATTAAAAATGACACAAAACATGCTGTCAGCAAGTTCTCTGTCTACTTCTCTATTGCTTTGTTGCTGACTCTCAAGATTCATTTATACAACACAGCACCCTCACCCAGAATTCTGAACAACTTCCTCATACCTTTTAGCTTGTCTTTCAGAGAATCACAGAATCGCCAGAGTTGGAAGGGACCTCTAGAGATCATCTAGTCCAACTCTCCCACTGAAGCAGGATAACCTAGAGCACTTTACACAGAGTTGCATCCAGGTGGGTTTTGAATACCTCCAGAGATGGAGACTCTACAATCTCCCCGGGCAATCTGTTCCAGTGCTCTGTCACCCTCACTGTAAAGAAGTTTTTTCTCATATTTAAATGGAACGTCCTATGTTCCAACTTGCACCCGTTGCTCCTCGTTCTGACACTGGGAACTACTGAGAAGAGCCTGTCACCATCTTCCTTGCACCCACCCTTTAGATACTTGTATATGTTGATAAGATCTCCCCTCAGCCTTCTCATCTCTAGGCTAAAGAGTCCCAGCTCCTTTCAACCAGTTCCAAGTAGGCTGCATTACCTAACTAACCCCTTTCTTTCTTAGCTTGTTTTTACAGTTTATGATGAAAACAGAAGTAATTTTAAGAATGTACTCCATTGAGAAAATCGATTTTGGTGGCTCATGACTTCTTTGGATGCCAACTGGAGCATGAAACTAAGTTGCTTCCAAAAAGAAAAAAAAAAAAAAAAAGAAAATGCAGAGGAGAATGTGTTGTCCTGAGCTAAGGGAGAAACTGGAGCCAGAGCAGCACATTTGTAACATTAAAGGTGAAAGTGTCTTAACTATGCAAAGACTTTAAAAGAAGAAATTGAATGCTAAACTGAACATCCCAAATCCACAATTTTCATAAGCGTAAATGTGAACTCTGCAGAAATGCAGAAAACCTGGCAAGGAGGAAGAAAAAAAAAATCGTGGTTCTAAGGTGGCATGATTAGTCTACAGAGGGAAGGGACCAAAGGCCCAGCTGGAGGTTTCCTTAGATCTTAAGAAGACAGACTCCAATGGCTCAAGGCAATTCTGTTTAGCCCAATATATTACAATAGTTTAAACAGTGAACAGCTCTAACCAAACACTAAACTGACGCCCTCCAAAGGGAGGGTTTTTTCGTCATGTATTTCAAATCACCAAGTATTTTAAAAGGATGTTGCTGCTCGCACAAGATACTTTCTCCTGCTAGTTTCAGAAACTGGAATTTTAAATTGAATTGGTATTTTAGAGCAAGTAAATTGAATTGGCAAGTTTGCAGAAGTAAAAAACTGATTCCCAAGCTGTGCTTTATGAACATGGCCACTTTTAAAGGGGTAGGCCTTCAGTGTAAGCATTACAGATTAAGTAAACTGCTATCAAGTGGGATGGAAGGAGAGATGAAGACAGGAAAAGAAGTGGACATCAACTGCATAAAAAAAAAAGATACATTCCATTAGAATTAGATGCAAGTAGCAAAAGTTAACCAGAAAAACTGAAAAGGTTGCTTGGTTGTTTGAACTGCAAACAGAAATACAGCAGAACAGGAATATCAGTATCTGAAGCTGCAGATGCAGATGATTTGCTGAACTATTAATAGCTAACTACACATAGAGCCATCCCCTCCTCCCAAAAGGAATCTGCTATATCCTGGAGAGCAAGTATGCTAAGAATTCACCAAGGGACCAAAGAGACAAAGGAGAAACTTAAAACAAGAGGAAACAGAAACACTGGAATTCTAACAGATCACTTGAAAGATGTCTCAAAGGCAGGAATATGTTATTTATTGAAGTTGCTACTTACTGCAAGATTCCTTGTGAGACCTTAAAAATTACCCAGCTTAACCCCAATAAGTAAAATACATGAGTTTATTACAGTGCACTGAGATAGCTGTTAAAGATTTTACAGATAAAGAAGGTGCTGCTCCAAACTAGAAATAAAAAAAAGGCAACTATGCTGCTCATGTCACCCACAAAATAATACACAAGAGGTCAGATGGAAAAGTTTGTTTTGCTTTCATCTTTTAAAAAAACAGGGTTAAATTTACTATGCATGAGGAAGGGATGGACAGAATCCTTTCCAAAAGAACAGTGTCCTACAGTGTACTGCATGTTTCCTGTAAAGCACTTAGCTAGAGCAACTTTATCACATCTGCTACAAAAGCTTTCAAGTCACGAAACCCACAACTATTAAAATTGACTATTAAGCTTCATCAGTTCTGTTGACTTTCCAGGTAGTGCAAATTCTTCCTATATTGCTCAAAAAAAGAATCATCATTAGCATGGATCAACCAGCAAAAACCTGAAGTCTAACCAGTAACAGAATATTGCATTGAATGTGAACATGTACAGAGCAGTTAGAAACTGCATTTATGTGAGCAATTCAGAGACAGCTCCTGAAGTATACTCCAATGAGAACAGATATCTAAAAATGAACAGCACCTAAAAACCTAAAGGCTAAAAGTTATTTTTCTTCTGAGAGTTGACTACATTATAAAAAAAATTATACACATTGCGTGCAGTCTGTACAGCTAATCTGGTTACTACTGAAAGTCTTACTCATTGCACAAAACAGATTAAAGATGTGAATCCTGCCCCCACCACCCCCAATAGCCTTTCACTTAAGACTTTAAATACCAAGTCTTGAAATAGTCTGTGAAGATGGCCTGAACTTTTTCAGTCCAGGCTAAATGCTAGAGGCTGAAATAGAGCATCACTTCCATCCTACCTTAGGCCCATCTCTCACAACAATATATAGAGCAGTTTCAAACAGTAAAAACACTGCTTTTCCCACTCTGAAGCCTTTCAAATACCAGAGGATAATAAAAAGGCATGGAGTAGAACTGGCTGACATCTTCACACATCTTTACTTCCCTCCACATCTATTGTACAACCCTTAAAAACCCTCTTTCTCCCCAAACATTATTTTAAGTGCTCTGAGCCTCCATCCTAACTTCCACTCATTTCTTCTTTCCCTCTACACACAAAATTCCACTCCCTTCTCCCATCATTAATCCTGCCTCTCCAACAAAAACCAAATCTCCACAGATCCTATTGTTCACCAAACCTATTTTCCAGGGAATTAAATAAACTGTGTCTAAATTGAAAAATTGTTGGCAATTTAAGAAAATACAACCTACACACAAGAGACATTCGGATTCAGAACAGTACTGCAGTAAAACAAAAGCATGCTTTGTTGTTTGTTTTTTTTAAATAATGAACAGGCTTTTTAATATCATGAAGAGATAATCAGAACACAGAACTGTGGTTTGTACAGGTATACCTGAGCTAACTCTAGATTAGTTTGGTTGGATACTAAGTATGAGCAACAGTACAAGTTTCAGGTAGGCTACCTGCTCAATAAATCAGTTATTTTCATCTGCCATAGGAAACAAGAAATCAAGGGCAGTATTGAAGAATAAACAAAGAAATACAGTAAATCACCACTCAGAAGACTTATGGGGTGCAAGGTGACCCAGCAATACCTGTAGCTGGTAAGAACAAGTAAGGTTTGTAATACATTAGTTAAGATTTTTGCAAAAGCAAATTAAAACCTTTTTGCATGGAATGGAAGTAGGGATTTCATTGCAGATCCATAGTCTAAAAGCAGAAGACTACTGCTTCACTTCAAGCAGAAGGCTTCTACTTCATTTTTAAAAAGGCTTTCAAATCTTCTAACATTTTGGTAAGTTACTTTTCGTGCCTCACTATGCAAATAATTCTGTTTACTTCCTTGCAGGTGTGAACCCACAATTTCAAAACACAGTGTCCCTTTTTCAGTCCTCCTACAGAGTAAGTGCTTGCCTACAATATTCAATTTATCATTACCAGTTTGCACACAAATAATCACAAATAATGTGATATACTGTTTGCTCACAACACAATGTAGTTCTGCAAGATAAAGGAGAGAGCAGCTGCAATCTGACACTACAGTTTGGCAAGCAGTCTATTTACAAGTATTTATATATTTATTCTATTTAAGAAGCCACAGTACATAAACATATGTTGTACTTTTACATGAGCAGATAGCATACAGTTTATTAAACATCTGACAAATCTTTATGCATTACAAAGAAGAAAGCAATAAACTAGAACAAAGAGGTGTTAAACACATGTAAAGAAAGTAAATTGTTTTTCTAACTTACTGGTTTATGCTTTTCACGTTAAAAATCGCTAAGCTTTTACTCAGTGAAAAGACTGTCTGTTTCTCAGTGTGCTTAAAAATAGTCATTATCCTTGCCTTTAATATGACATTACTACATCTCAGACTGTTACATGTTACCTGTTCATCTACAAACTAAGATCAGATATCGTATTATTTACATAATTAACTTCTGATCATTTGTGAATATGGTAACTTTACACCACTATTGCACTGAGACTGACAAGTCATTCGGAATGAGGCCTCAAGCCAAGATGATTTTTGCAAAACTCAGTGCTCCATCAGACAGGCACCTGTGCCAGGCCTCACTGCCATCTAAAATCATCTCTGCAGATCCAATAGCAACACTGGCATGATTTGACTGACATTTTAAATTACCAGGATAACCAGCTACATCGGGAGTGGGAGAGGTCAAAGCCAGGCAGCATGATTGCCAGTGTCTGTCATCAAAACTGACATTCCCACAGAGCTATCGTGGTTCAAAATAAATATGTTACCACAAAGGTATTATTTCAGCAAATAATCTTATAAACATAATGTGTAGTTTCAAGATAAGATCAGCAAGTGAAGGAGCTGCTAAGCAGAAACTGAACTAGAGACTAAATCTCATCTTTCGTGGGGTACTACAAACATTTAATTTTGGGGTTTTGGTTTTTTGTGGGGGGTTTTTTTAAGCTTTTTTTAATAACACTTTCAGCAACCATTTTCTTTCAAGTAGCATGAAATTGCAAATGCAACAGAGGATTACAGATAGCAGCTGTTTGTTCCACATCTGCCAGTCAAATGAGCTATCAGATTTTATATCATGTTATTGATCCAAGGAGATCTGAACACAACCTATGCTCAAACTGGAGAGACAAGAATTAGCTTCTGTACTAAGTACAAAGGACAATGTTGAGGACTGACAAACAGCTGTGAACAGACCTGTGATTTATTATAGGCTCTCAAACACTGCTATTGGGATGGAGATGGAGAAAAATCTTGAAAACAGTAAGAACACTCCACTCCAAAATAATGTTTTGGGGTGTATTTACCATCAATTTGTCTGAGAATAGTATAGTACAAAGAAAACAGAAGTAAGGCATCTCTAAAAGCTCTTGTTTAGGATCAGCTCTAAGGATATGGTTCCACTTCAGATAAAAATCAGTCAAATACCTGACATAAAATATAAAAATACAGATAAAAATCTCTGTGCTGCACAAGCATCAGTGCTGCTGAACTAGCTGAAGATCAAGGATGCAGTTCTGCAAGGTGGTCTGAGAAAAATTACCAGTTTAACACTGCTAAATCAGATCTCCTCAAGCTATTAGAAATGGCACAAGACTAACTCAGAACACAGAGGATTATGTGCTGGATGAGTGAGCTCATTGGCTTACCTAGTGATCATACAACTGTCTGTTTGGTACAAGAGGAACACTATGGCTGGAAGGTAGGGAGAAGACCAGAGAAAAGCAAAAGCTCAGCATTTGAGCAGCAGAGGGCTGCCATCTCCACAGCTGTCATATGAAACCACAGCACATTCCTTCTAAAGGATCTCCCTGATGGAGCTGGCTGCATGGTCAGAGTGCTAGTGTACATTCCAAGGGGCAGGCAGGCATGCACAGCCCGGGTACACTGTCATATTCAGGCAGTGAAACCATGTTCCAGACCAGCTGTCATGGTTTGACTGAGCTCAAACCAGGACACCAGCCACTGAAAGAGGCAGTCCCATCATCCCTCTTCATTCACATCCACCCATAGATGCATCAACCACATCCTCACGCTGGGCTAACAAGATTGAGGAAATGACTCAGGGTAAAGCTTTTCCTTTTTCCCCCCTAGCTTAGCTTTAGTCCCTTTCAGTTCCCTATCAGATACGTCATGCAGCCTCAGACTCACGCAGGGAAAACCAAGGCAGGAATGAACAACCAGGCAGAAACACCCACATTTGGCAGGATCAATTTAAATTGCCTGCTGAAATACAATGAAAGCACCCCAAAACTATCACACACTTGCTTAGCTCATTTTAAAGTTAAGGGCTCATCCACATTGTGACATGAGAAAATAAGGACAGGTACAACTGCATAATATAACATAGGATCACTTTATTTCACCCTAAAGTAATTATCATTTCTAATTGTTATACTCTGCTCCAGACACAGCTAAGAGATAGAAAATACAGCCATTCTCCATATTGTCACTATTTTCCCAAGTGTTGTGCTTTACTGAATCTGAAGGCAAAAGTACCCTGCCTTGACTGAACCTTTTGTTATTGGGCATAACTTTTATTGCCAAGTTACATTCAGAATGGGCCAGGCTACGTAATGATGAGCTTCACTAGGTACAACAGATGCAACAAATGAAGCAGGAAGTGTACTACTCCACACATTGCTCACTACCATCACTAGACAGGAACACTAGGTCTTTTTGGATGACAAAAGATAAGAGTCCACACTTCATCACTCTGTTATTCCAAGCCCTGAAGTTGGGCTGGACACTATAAAAAAAATGCCACAAGGGTCTCTCCCTAAGTCAGTTACAACTTCATTTGTCCACATTCATCACATGCAAATCCACACAGGTTCTCAATGTAAGGAAAAACAACCTCTTCACCATGAGAAGGATTAAATATTGGATGAGATTGCCCAGAGACATGATGGAATCTACCTTGCAGGAAATATTCAAGACTAGGCTTGACTGTGCCCAGGATAACCTAATCTAAGGCCCTGCTTGCAACAGAAGTCTGGACCAGATGATTTCCAGAAGCACATTTTGACCTAAACCTCTTCATAATTTGGTATTTCTACATATAGCTTCCTCTCTTTTTTCCACCATCCTTTCAAAATCCCATTTGAAGTCCATATATGCTGTTACGCTTTCAATAATCCTCTGTTGTCAGATACATAAAATGGTAGTAGAGATATATTCACTTCTACAACTATTTTCTTTTTGAGTACAACTCTTCACACCTACCTAAATATAGAGATCTCAGTTTCATTTCTTAAGAACTACTCTTCAACACTAAAAAATATTCTAAGAAAAAGCATTTATTTTTCCTTATGCTTTCATTTCACAGACTTTGCCTACAGAATGCAAAATTTCTGTCAAAAAAGTTTTAAAGAATTAAATATTTATAGAGTATACCACACTGATTGGCACATTTTTGGATAAGGAAATAATATTCTTGCTGCAGCCTCATATACTCAATAATTCTCAGAACAAAGTTCTTAAAAATCCATAGCAGAACCCTCCAACATTTGGTGAAGAGAGCTCTTACACAATTATCCTAAATGAAAGCACCCCAATAAAATGTAAGCTGAATTTCACAAAAGAATAAAATAAAGCATTTAATAAAGAGACATCTAAATCATCCAACAAGCACAGTACACAGATTTTGGCAAAGCAAAAGAAGATAACAGATAGTTAACTATCAACGTTGCACAATTCCTTCCATAAGATTTCTTTTTTTACCTGAAATTAACCTGTGTAAATTCATTACTGTATGTACTGTTCTACTTTTCATGCTTCATCACTAAAACAAGTGTTGTCTTACTAAGTCTTTTCCTGAAGTAAAACTCTTGGTGATTCATATTTATCGTTGCCTTGGAGACTGCTCAATAGTTTTAACATTTTCAGTAAATCCAGTAAACCAAGTACTATTACGTTTCCTAACGAGGGAGGATAAATTGCAGTCTCTACGTAGTAAAATCTGTTTGGATCAGAGGTGCTCAGTAGCTTACCTGAAGTATAGCACGTAGCATCCAGAATTTTACAAATACACAGATGTAAGTGTTTTAAATGTATTAAGTTCTCTTTAGTTTACGCTGACATCAGATTCTGTGGTTATTCTTTTTAAGCAGCCAAGGTGTCCATTAGTAGGTCACACAGCTGAAGTCAATTGGCAAGAATTCTGCATTAAGATGACTCAACAGTATGAGGGATTTAACTTACCAAGTTGTGAGACTGTGGAAAAGCGTATTTTGTGAGGACTTCAAATATATCTCTTCTACTGTGCCCTTCTTGTTTTAATGCAAACCGTAAATTTCTCATATCCTAAAACAAAGGCATTATCCTTTAAGAGAACTAAATCAGGAAGATACTTTTATCTGATGTACAACTGCTATATTATACACTAAATATGATTTAGAATCTGCTTCCGACACACCTCAGACTGTTGGGAATGTTCAGCTTTATTTCTTACCCCATAAAACAGAAGTGAGCATAACAATTCCACAAATAAAGCAGTACCACACTCTGTGTGGTGCAAACGCTGCTTTGGCATCAAGCCATCAGAAGTGACACTGATTCACTAAAAAGTCTCATGGGCTATTGAATGTTTGCAGGATGGGAGTTACTCTCTGTTTTCAAAATGAAAAATTGCCAATAAACTGTCTAGACTAGGCTGTCTCTAGCTATTTGCTCATCACTAACATAAAAAATAAGCAACCTGCACATTAACTAAGAATCAAATGTGTATGCATACTCCATTAATGAGTCAAATAAAGGATCCTGAATTATCTATTAGGAACTGCCCTATGACCACGTTGTTTCATGGCAATATGGTTTTCTGTGAGACTGAAGAAAGAGATAGCTGTTACATAAGCTTTTCACTGGCTTTGTAGCTTACAAAACCCGTGTTTGAGGTGTTCTTCAAAGATT
This sequence comes from Hemiprocne comata, assembly GCA_020745705.1. Taxonomy (NCBI): domain Eukaryota; kingdom Metazoa; phylum Chordata; class Aves; order Apodiformes; family Apodidae; genus Hemiprocne; species Hemiprocne comata. Next base: position 8,041,816 of record CM036597.1, on the reverse strand, counting down.
TCAGGATTATAAAAAAATTCCTTTTAGATTAAATAATGAAGCCATGCAGGAATAATGCCCTAGAACAAGACTAATGTGTAAAACCTCTTCTCACTTAGTGATTTGGAAAGGAGGCCCAATCTTTCTCCTCACATGAAGAGAAGAGTTAAACAGTTCTTTATACAAAAGGTATTTCTCCATCAAGTTCCAAAAAGCTCTTTTTAAATTCAGCTGTGAGGAACATGTGGTTTTTCATTCTTATAAATAGGTAAGCAGTGAGAAAAGGAATCTCTAGATTTCATTTCCTACTGAATTATTGGAAAGTCTTACTTTACAGGTTATATCTAATCCATAAGAGTTCTCTCCTCTGCTTGAAGCTCCTCCCATTTTTTCAATCCTTGAAATGACACCCAATGGAACATTCAATACCACAACTGGATCCTGCAAGAGAAGTCTGAGTAAGGAAAGGATTGATCTGAAGACTCAAGCAAAAATATTCTTACGCATTCTAAAATAGAAAGCAGATGTGAAATACATACAGGAAGGAAAAGCCTGTTTCTGCATCTGAGTCTTCCCTCCCAACATGTTAAGAAGCCTGTACGGTCACTTTGCAGCCTTGAACATCATCCCATTCAGCATACAACAAAAATAATTCATGCCTGGTACAGTAAGCAGGGCAAAAAGATGGCAACACCCTAAAAGATGCCTTCTGCTACATGCTTCTGATTGCCTCTGCTTGCTAAGACTGCTTTATTGATATATAGAATAAAGTGGTACAAAATGAAAAAGATTACGAGGTGAGCTAGCTGCCTCAGTTCAATAGTCCAAAAAACCTTATTTAAAAAAACCAACATATTATGAAACAGATAAAATAAGCAATTTATTCTCTTTCATGTTGCTTCTTATTGAACACACTGCTACTCCTTCCACCCAGGTGAGGTTCTATTGATCAAAGTATTTTTCTTTCCAACAGCAAGGACAATCAAAATCTTGGTTTACTGATAGCCATTTTAAGAACTATTGCACATCATTAGTTGCTGTCCTTGATCTATCAGAGAGAAAGTGTAAAGAGAACAGCTATCAAAAAGCTACAAGACAAAAGGCAAAGGTATCAATTCAGTGTAAGTGATCAAACTGTAATTTTACCAGGCAAATATCACTTTTACAACGCATTGCACTTTAGACAACTTCCATTTTTGTATACATTTCTCAGTTGCACAAAGGCAACTACTATTTAGTCGTTACACAATTAAGATATGATTATTCTACACATTACAGACCATTTAAAGTAAAGAGCCTCCCATGCAATTCCACAAGCATACGTGTGCCAAAACTAAACCAAATGAACTGGCCACAAAATAAACCAAAGGCAGTGGAGTTGCAGGGAAGGAGGTTTAAAGCCAACTCATCCCACGGAAGTACTTGTGGCATATTACTCACATTTTCCACACTTCTTAGGTACAGCCTGTAGTTTGTGATGTACACTCTTCCTTTAACAGGGCCATTAAACGGACACATATAAATAACATCCTTGTCTGTAAGAAATGCAGCATTTCTTAAAGATTGTGGAAAGAAAAAAATCAGAGCTAAGGACAATGAGTCTTAAGTAGCAGTAAAATAAAGGCAGCAGCACTCATAAGAGCCACTGAGAAGTAAATGAAATCATAACTCTAACTTTGACCGCTGGAGTTAAGAAAATGTGAAAGTTTCATACACTAAACTTGTTCAAATTAAATCAGCAGATTTCAGTAGCCTTCCCTAATTACATTTGTGTTCTCCTCTTTCTCAGCACTACGTCAGAGAGGTCAGGACATAGAACAGAGAGTAGATTTAAGTCCTCTGCAACTACTGAACCTGTCAGTATCCCAGAAAAAATACATTCTTCTGTTGATACCATCACATCTTTCAGTGCTCTGTAACCAATTCTGCATTAAAGTATGTAGTTCAAGTTGTAAAATGCTTAGGGAACTCACCATCCTCAAGTGAAACATTACAGTTCAATTTGAGGCAATCAAATGGAGCAGGGCCATCACCACTGTTTCAGCAAGGACAGTAACAAAACAAGCACTAACATGCTACTCAAAAAGAAAGATTTAACTGAAGCAATGACAGTAAAGACCTCAGTGAAGCACTACAACCAACCTATTTCTCCCTGTCCACTCATTTATTTAGCCTACTCTATTTACCATCCTTCCATAACAAACACCTTCCTCTGAGTGTGCTGCCCCAAAGCACAATGTTAGAAGGATTATATCAAACACTCATCTTAGTCCCACACCCTCTCCCTCATGCCTTCCCCACAACTTTCCTCATTAAAAACGTTAAGTACTTCCTCTGAACTACCACTTTGGTTTCAACTCAGCCAATCTTATTTACAAATACCCCTAACAAATCCTCAGGCCAGGGGAAGGATAAGCTTCACAAACAAGACAGACCACTTGCAGTTAAATTCTGATACACAAACTTCCACGAGTGGAAGGCTCCATTCCAGGAAGAGCCTCCATCGAGCAAGAAACCCCTGTAGACAATACATTAATCTTCCTTACACTACAATATTACAGTATTTAAAGGCACAGTAGCTATGTGCATGCCATGTTGTTTCAAGGAAGCACAAGACTGTAAGTAGAATAGTCACAGTTTGGGCTAAGGTCCCAAACTACCACACAAGCTATCAATACATATAGCACAGTGGGTGGCATTCTCAACTTCAGAAATCTTGGAGGGGCTCTTGTCACTAGACACATGCTACTTAAGTTTGTAGATACAAGTCAAGATGTCATAATTGTAACTTCTTTGTATTGAAGGAGCTACCACATGTGGAAACCAAGATTTTAAAGTCTTAAAACATTACTTGCACTAAGTCACAAAAGTCCCTATTGCAATTACTCAAAAAAATTAACGACACTTTAGCAAGACTTGTGCCCACCCTCAGCCCAAACCAGTCCAGATTAGGAAACAATCCAGTAAGATAAATGTAAATGCCAGACTCCTAAACATACACTGCACAAGGGAGCTATACAGCTTCATACCTGTAACTCTAGTCTCTCCTGGCAGACGAGGTGTTTCTTCATTTTGTTCCCAGTTAGTTCCATCTTTTAGAGTCTAAAGATAAGTACAACAGCACATCATATTTTATTTAGTTTTTTCAAGTTCCAGATTGAAAAAAATCTTAAAGGTAATCTCTGCATGGTAAAGATCAGGTTTTTCCACAGTAGCAACTGATAGACTAAACCAAAACTGGAACACACCACTACCCTAAACTGCAACTATTAGACCAAAACATGCTTATGTTTCAGATCTGTTCAACCATTAAATGTGTTTCTACTTCTAAAAGAACAGTTAACTGTATTTGCATTAAATTGGAAAAATTTCTATACCACAAATTCACTGAAAATTCTGTATGCTGGGCCTGGAAGAACAAAACAACTGAAAACACTTAAGCAACATACAACTATTACACACAATCTACTCATTTGGGACTTCCCCATGTTCAGTAGTTTTTAAGAATGATGAATAGAAAACAATCTTTGTTTCTGAAGAAATGTTTAAAAAGCCAAATAAACCCTCAAGTCCCGATTCCTTGCACACAGGTTACATTTTCTTCAGCCATGCAGCATCAAAAAGCAGAGGTTATTGCTTTCATGTATTTCCCACTACAGATGAACATTTTAAAACTGAGCCAGCCACACATAACTAGATATAACTTATCAGCTGCAGCACAGAATCTTTCTACAGAATCCAAGTGCCAAAAATTTTCAAGAAAGCCACAGAATATCTTCATGTAGAAAGCAAAGATAAAAGTTAATTAGACTTGATTTTAAGAAGGCTCTCTTAACTTGTGATACAAAGAATATTTCACTCATCCACTCTGAAAGATACTTAAATCAACTCAGTTAACTGCATGAGAATTTTAGCAATAAGTATATACATATAAAAGTCTTTCAAATACTCATTTTTCTACCCAAATATGGAAGATAATGATCTCTGAGACCCCTAACATAAACCTAATGAAAAAAGTTACTTACTCTTTTACTTGAGGAACTTTCCAAGGAGTTTGAATTATATTTAGGTGTTGATGATGAGGCCATACCGGGTACCTGATGAAAAAGCACAAATTGGAGACTTAAACTTCCTCCTGGACTACATACTATTCCCAGAAGGGATTTAGATGTTAGAGGTACACAGGTAAACATCAGAAGCTTCCAAGAATGTTTTGCAAGTTACTATTAATTTAAAAAAAAGCCTACACGATGCCCTGTAATTAAAGGTCACTGTTTAAGAGCATCCAAATCTAACATGAAATTCATTACTAGCTCTGGGATTGTGTCTTATTATAAGGAATTTTCTGACTCAAGCTGTATTTTGGGATTCAGTTGTTTGAGTGCTATTATTAGTTCAGTCAACAGACATTAGAGTGCTTGTTTTAAGTGACAGGATACACATACTATGAAATGTAACCTACTTGGGGCATTTGTACCAAGACTTTAATTTAGGAAAACAGGAACAAACTATAAAATTATTGCAAAGCACTTGAAATCACAAGCATGTCAATGTACTCAAGTGTTTGAAGAAATTAAAAAAGGAGAGAAGGAAAAAGTAGGAGTTCCACACTACTGTCTACATTTAAAAACAATCCCCCCTTTCCTAAACTGAAACTTCAGTTAGCACACCAGAAGGGGGAGTGTCCAGCCTTCTTGTCTGTATAGCCTTGATACATTCAAAGGAAAAGGATATTTTATTTTATTTTTTAATGATATTGATTGAAGACAGAACTGCATGATAAAGAATTACTCTTCTTAATAATTTCCTGACATTGCATAAGGGATCTCTAGAACAAACACTGGGAAAACGCTCATACTCTAAGTTACTTGAAACAGTAACTTCATACTAAATGTCACTCCCCTTCACCAGTCACACACCCTTCTTCAAGCCTAGCCGACATCCAACAGCAATCTTAAAGAGTTCTTGTTTGGTTGGTTGCACAGGGTCTGTGTGCTTACAGATCACACCACCTTTGTTTCTGTTCCATAAATGAAACACTGTAGTCTTACATAAGCCCTCTGCACCATGGAAAATCAGCCCATGCTCCAGCACAACAGCGGGCTCACAGTGACTGTGCCACAGGCCCACAGGAGGGACAGCAACAGATTAAAATGCGAGATCCAAAATGCGCTCCAAAACCGCAGCAATACAGGAAAATGTGTCTGTGCAGGGAAACAGGTGGAAAACCACAATCTGCAGCTGATGGTCTGTGCAGCTCTTCAGCAGACCTTTGCATATGGTTTTCTGCGTATGCAAGTTTATTTTGTGTAAAATTCCCCCCACTCTCCAGGAGATTGATTCCTTTAAATATAATTTACAGAGAAAACAAACTTACTCATTAACTTCAGTTTCTATACAATACTTAATTATAGAATTACAACCAGCTTCTGTTTCATTTCCAACATTTCAATGATGCAAACTGGACTTATTCAGAGCTAAGCTGAATAAATATGTATTGAAGGTAAGATGTTATCTGTCAGATTTTTTTTTAAATTCAAACTTTTTCACTAAAATAAATGCAAGTTATTTCATCAGTATGTAAGTGGAAGAATTATTTTAATGGTATCTAAATTTTGCTCTGAAATCTAATCACACATTAAAAATTTCAATACTAATAAGCACATTTATAACCACACACATTTCCCTGATTTCTATAAGCAAACTATGGTCAACTAATTAAATGTTATTACATTATAGAACACCCATTAGACAGCACTTAGAACTGTGTCCACTTTCGGGCAGTCCACTTTCAGGCACTAATAAACTGCAGCAAGTTCAGCAGAGAGTCTCCAAGTGGACCAGGACCTGGAGCACCTGCCCTATGAGAGGCTGAGGGAGGTGGGAATCATTCAGCCTGGAGACAGTTTCAGCAGGGCCTCCCAGCTGCCCAACAGCACCTTTGAGGTGGTTACTGGGAAGACAAGAGTGAGGGCCCAGAGAGCGGTGAGTGATGAGAGAAGACAACAGAAATGGAAACAAACTAAATTCCAGCTTGATTAAAGGGGGGGGGGGGGGGGGGGGAAGATAACAAAAAACAAACTACTTTTGCACCCTAAGGGCAATGAGGCAGAGAAAACAGGCCAGGGAGGTTGCAGTCTCCACCCTCAGGGGTTTTTAAGATCCAACTGAATAAAGCCATGAGCAACCGAGTCTGATCTTGCTTTGAGAGCAAGGGGTTGAACTAGTGACCTCCTAAAGTCCCTTCCAATCTGAATCACACTATGATTCTGTGATATTCAGGCAACAGAAACTAGTAAGTTCTCATTTAGAAGTACCCATCAAACAAGGACACACCCTGAAAGAAGTGGACTCCTCTATATCAAAAGAGCAAACAAGTTTTCAAAAACATTTAAAAATAACATTAAATATTTCCTTTTATAATATTATTTCTTCTTCTGTCCAATTGTAGAAGCAGCTTCTGGCAACCTCCCAAAGTAACACTGCTGTGAACAATTCAAAAACACACTCCATCACAGCCTTAAAATAGCTACAACTTTCTCATTATCATGGAGCAGCAGTAGTCCTTCAACACAGGGAAAAAATCTTGCAAGTAGTTTTCCACTGCCAAGATGTTTTATTCCCCAGTCTTACCCATATGTATTTCTACACAGAAAAATCAAAAACCTCATGCTTTTTCAGCAACTGAACAGAAGCACAATTATGCTGCAAATTTAAAACAAATCAGACAACATTGTTTATGATAATCTGCAGCTATAAACAGTAGAACATTCTTCCCTGAATCTAGAATAGCAAGAGACAAAGCAATTTTACTGGATTTAACTTGAACTAATAAACAAAGCTTTGTTAAAGTTACCAGAACTTAATATAGTAACACGACCGAGAAATGTAGGCTCCGATATCTTACAACAACAATTAAACTACTTAGGTTCTGTATTTTCATTAAAGATTATATTTATACTTGTGCTTCCTAGGATTCACGGGAATGAAGGCACAACAACATTTGAAAGGGTAGACACTGAAGGCCAGATTTTAAGTAGTCAATTCAAGGATCTCATCTACTCATTATGAATAAATGTTGACAGACGAATATATGCCCATGCAAAAAATCTAAATAAACTTTAAAATAAGTAAAAAAGCTTTTGAGTGTTAAGAAAGCTGAAATGACCAGCTACTCTTTCCTTAAGGTTCTTTACTGCCAACAGGTTAGAGGATGCGTGCAGTGCAGCTCTTTAGCACCATGACTAATACCTACGAATCCAACATCCATGTTCAGATTGGCAACAGCCTGGTGAAACTAGTTCTCAATTTTTATGACCCAGGAACAAATTAAAGCTCATCTGACATTTTGCTGGTCCTTTTAAAGTTTCATCTTCACACTAGAATCACACCAAGTAATTTGTAACTACTGTATAACTGAGGCATGCTTGTATCAACCTAAAATCTTTATAAAGAACTAGGTTGTGCCCACACACAACAATCTGCATCTGCCACAGGATTACTGCCACAAACATCTGAGATCAGGTAATCTGCATCAAGTAAATTGTGAGCACCACTTTCCAGGTATTTAATATTTTTGATCCTCCACCACTGGATTAAAACTTGGGAAAAAAAAATGCTTTGAAATGTTACCTGTATCAATCATTTGGAGCACCAACAATTCTGAGTACTCTTAATGTAAAATGAAGTTTCTACCTTTGGATAGCCTGTAATGTGCACTATGTTAATATGGAAAGATTATGGAAATTAAACTGCTAAATTACATCTACAGAATATATTCAGTAAGAGGAAAATATGATGGAAAGACATTAGTGACAGGTATTATAGTTGAAACAGTTATTGTGTGTGTGTGTGTGGATATAGATACATAAAAGATAAGGGCAATTGTAAAAGCATGAGAAATATTTGCTTTTACCAGAATCAGATTTATCAATATGTTGAAAATTAACAACAAAAAGTTCAACTGAACATTTTTTAGAAGCATGCCCATTTCTGTCACACATCAATAGCCATGACACAGGATAATGCCAAAGTTCTCATAATCCTGCTCCAGGTAATGACTTGTGCAAGACTGAAAAAATGTGGGCATCTTCAAGGTCTCTCCCCTAAAAGTTAGTTACAAAATGTATTAAGCCCGTTCATCTGATGTCACAGTAGTTCAGAAAACAATTACAGCACTAAAAAGAGTGACAATTACACAACAATGAAATTATTAACCCATTGCCCTGATTTTTTTCCAAGATCTGCAAGTCATCTGCCAGTCCAGATAAAAATGAAGTTATTTTCATAGTTAGACCTGATGCCAAATAAGAAATTATTTCAAATAGAAGAAAAATATTATCTTAGTAAATAATTTTTCAGTGTCTTTGAGAGATAAGGGTAGGTAATGCAGGTATACAGAAAAAGTTGCTTGCACCATAACTTAAACAGAAGATGCAAAAAATGAAAAAACAGATTTATAATGACAAGGTATGCTGGTGTTACACAGAGATTGGAGAGTTTTATTTGGTACAGTAGCAACCTACAGAGCCTGTATGAATATACTGCCTTGTGTTTTCCATAATAAAAAGCATGAAATACAAAGTGCTGAAAACAAAACCACATCTGTCAGCACAACTGCACGTAAGAGATAACACAATACATAGGTTTTCAGAAATAACAAAAAATAGAGCAGAACTCCAGGATTTTCACTAAAACACTAGCAAAATTAAGCTATGAAAACCATGAAGGGAGAAGAAAAAGTCTTTCATTCTAAGTACTAAGAAGAAAGGAACATAAATGTTTAAAAAAAAAAAAAAACATGGAAAAGCAAGAGTCCTGAAGCCCACAACAGCACCTAAATTATATCAGAGCATCACTGAAATAAGCATCAGCATCTTTAATACCAGAAAATAAGCATTTAACAAATTCAAGAGTAGTCATGCATCTCACTAAAGGTTAACAACATTTGAGAATTAGGTATAAAGTTATACAGGAGTACAAAAGTCACAAGAAAGATCTACAGCACTGAGGGCAGTTTTCCAAACATCAGCTGTCCCCACCCAAATAGCACCAATCAACCAAAAAGAAACACAGCAAGACCAAAGTGCCACAACAAACTGCTCACGTCCTTAGAAATAAATGCACATCTCTCACACTCATTTAATTAGCCATATTTTAGCACAAAGGAACTATACTCAAGAACAGAAACAAAAAGTAGAAGTCTCCAAAGTTTAACAAAGCTACAAAAAATAGCATAAGGCAGAGCATTCCAGTTTCAAAGTTAAAATTAAAATAAAAACCCACCCAAAAATCTACACCACAGAAATACTTCCCTATTTTTATTTCCAAAGGAAATTAAAAACAAACCCAAAACATAAAAACTTCCTGCAACAGTGAAAGATACCAATGCAGGGGTTTTAGAAGCAAAACTTTTTTTTTTCAGTAATGATGTGGGGGTCATCCTTTCTGTCCTAGTATATTTAGACTGTTTAACTAAAAAACAGATTTTCAAAGTCACACAGTACTAACATCAAAAACATGCCTAGAGCAACAGCGATTCAGACAACATAGTTTCATGTATTTAATTGTGGCCAGTAGTAATTACCTGTCACCTGTTATGCAACTGATGGCAAACAGAAGGAAAGGAAAACTGACTTATACGTGAGGTGTAAGTTATCATTTAAACAGGAAAAGGAAGAGGCTCTATTAAACCACATTTATGATTTCTTACCACTGGAGTTCAAGAGCAAATCATACCTTTGATGTACACCAACAGATCACCTTTGCACACAAAGTCCTAAGCTTTACCTGCATTTATTCCACAGTGGAACTCTGGAGTCAACATGGATTGCTAGATTATGGAATCTCCTATTTCTTCTTTACTATGACAGTTACAGGGTGTAAAATCCTTCCAAGTGTAACTTCTTACTAATGCAGTCTGCAGCCCTTATCTTTCCTCAAGTGGATCCTCATGATTCTACTGATCTGAGACTGGATTATGCCACTAGCAGCTCTTATACCTTAACATCTAAATGATATTCCCCAGTCATGATTACTTACTAAACCTACATTTTCCAGGGAAACCATACGTGCTTTTAAGCCTCTTTGAAAGCTGCCTCAATTCAAGCTGTAAGTGGAACACAGAAAGCATGCCAGCAGTACAAGCTCTATGGGATACCATACATGTAGAATGCATACTGGTATTTGTCCTTCTGCACTGAAGTTTCTAAGGCAGTTAATCAAATTCACCAGTAATGCATTATAAAACATTTCTGCATTCTACAAAAGAAGTATAAATCAGAAAAAAAAACAAACCCTTGCAATCTGGAGCTACCTGTCTGCCTAAAAGTCAATTGTCCACCAGGCTTCCTGTCTTCAAGCAAAATGCACTCCAGAATCCCTTGTGTTGACAGTTCTCTGCTACAGCGTGACTGGCAAGCTCTACAACTCCACGGACTGCTGCACTTGTTTTGCAAAGAATCAAAAACACTCCCTCCCCCTGAAAAAGCATTCCCTAATGTGCCCTGTATTTGTAAGGGCAAGACATTGTCCCCAGATGACTCAATACGAAAAAGTGCAAATGAACACAAGTTCTCAACACTCAAGTGACTCCTAATTCAGCAAACAAATCAGAAGTGCAGCAGCTTCCTGCCCACTCCTATTTTATAGGCTCGCTGCATCAGGTAGTTTTGAAGACATTAGAAAGAAGACCTTGCTCTAACAAAAAAGAATACCCTGGCTATAAAGTTCTACAAATGGCAGCAAGTAGCAACAGCTTGGCAGAAAGCCTGGCAAATACATTCTTGGTGCCACCAGATCCTATGCACTTCTGTGATAATGATTCTTTAAAAAAAAAGCCTGTACATGGAAGCCAGGTATTGAATAAGTAATAGCTGGAAGGAGTAAAAATTCTTCAGTTGTGTCCTAATTGGTATTTCTACTGCCTTCATTTGAAAGTTTTCTTTCACTGTCTTGACTTCTCATGGAATTTGACTTCCACCCCACTTCAAAGTAAATCACAACTTCCGACAAGACCTAACATGAAAGTTTATAACTTTACTTTTCCTAATTATCAACCCAAGTGCTTCCTTCTCTCAAATTATATTGCAAATGTAGCTGAGGGTGATATCCCTGGCTTTTATCCTGTCTAGCTTTCTTGTAAGACAATTACAAGCTCTCTCACAGAGCTTGTACATTAGGACACATGCCATCATGGGCACTAAGTAACTTACCTTCCAATGGACTCTGGTCTGTTAGTTAGATATTTCTCATGCTTTATATCACAGTAAGAAGGAAAAGCAACACCTATTTTAGTGGTTGCTACACCACTAAAACACCTAGTTCCTAAGGCCTGTTTTCTAGCAATCATCTGGGGCCTATTCCTTGTAATTTATGTGAACAATTATTTCTGTCCACTTGTGCTTGCTTATCATTTCTCCTGTAGTTGTTCTATACATAATATCTTTCTCTTGCCATGATTATCTCTTTTCCTGACTTTTTCTTAATATTCACTCTAGTAAATGAGTTCCCGAAGTGCAGGTTCAGTCACGTGAGCAGATCAAAGCAAACAGTAGTTTTCCCTCTATGCATGTAGCCCTGTACAGCAAGTAGCTGTTAAATTCAGCTAGACTAGGTGGCATGACAGGAGTGGGTTTTTTTAGGAACCATTTGTCACATTACCTCTAGAATCAGCATTACATCTGTAGCAAACCTATGCCTGAAGGCTGATTTGTGGCTTTCTAAACCCACCCAGTCTATTTTCTCTACTCTGCATTGCCTGCAGGGAATGCATACCTCCCACATTGTCAGAAGCTGATGTGGTTGACAGGAAAGCCTATGGGAGAGCAAACACAGCTTCAAAGTTTTCTATTAAGAGAGCCTTCAGTTGGTCTCTGCTCATTCTTCTTGAAAGATATCCCCTTAGGCCACTTGAGTTCTATTGCTAAAGATTTAACTGACGATTCCACAAGAGAAATGGGAATTGTATCTGTTATACAGTGATATACTGTATTAAAAAACTGTACACTGTAATGGTTAAAATGACATCCCCTACTCAGGCTTTCTTCCAACTTTCCTTTGAGAACATGTTCAACCGATGCATCAGACTCATCTTTCATCTGCTGTTTAGTTCCTTCTTCTGCCACATGAATTGCTCCTCTGAATAAACATAATACCACAGAGAAAGTACCGTTCTGAGTTTGTTTCTGTCTAAATAGAAGTAGACTAAGGACTACAATGAAGTCATCTACAAACTGTTCTTTACTTCAGGCCCTAAGAAGGGGGAGACTGGCACTATCCTAAGTCATCAGTGGGACAGCACCACACTTTTGGGTGCTCTTTCAAGTAAGAGACAGGTACTTTGCTGGGCACAGAAGTCTGATACTTCTGTATTCCTGATGTAGCTCTGTATGTTGTGCATTAATGGGTCCAGTCACATCATAGGGCATACAGCCCTTCCATTCCCTACATGCAACAACCCAGCAAAGAGGCTGCACACCAATTACTTAGAATATGTTGACAAACACACACCCTACCTTACACAAGTGTAACCCAGTGTACTTGAAAACACTTACTTTTGATTTCTCTTGCTCAGAAGCCTCCAGGTTTAATAAGTCATTTCAGCTGTAGAAAATAGAGACATCCACTTCAGTGTGAGATGAGAGGACAACACTGTGTTCATTCCTTCAACTTTCAAACAACATTTGACTTTCGCGTTGTAGCTGGGAACGGAACAGGTAGGAAGACATTGTTAGCACTGCCAGAGTATTTCAATTGACAGGACTTTTAAAAAAACCTCCAGAAAGGAGGCAAAACCACAGAATAGTTGCTACAGAAACATTCTGGAGAAAGGAAACAGTACTAGTTCTTATGTTTTAGCTTGTGTCAGGAGGTTTGGCATCAAGCAGATGGGATTTAGAAGAACTTTCTCTTCTAAAACTTTAAGATACGGTTTTGAAATATTCCTAATATGCAAATCTTACACAGACCCAAGTGTGCTTATGTTCCCCACACACATTTGGGCTTCTTACTACACACAGTTAAGCATTTCCCCTCTCATCTCTTCCCAAAGAATACTGCTATTTATTTGTTTCTTTTCCCAAATACATTCAGGAACGACTTTCATACAAAAGCTGCTGCGTAACCTGGCGAAATCAGAAGGAACAGACCATGAGAGGAAACTGATTTTTGCATTAATCAAGTTCTTAGAAAAATGAGTATGCTGTCTCCTTTAAAAGGACACATACAATATTAAATATTGACAGTTACTTCTCATTAAATTAGTCTTGTATGCTAAATTAACTATGGTTAGTTAACATTGTAACTCTACACGTCAGGAAAACATTAACACTAGAGTTTGCTCAACCTCAATGATGCTAAAAGGCCATCTCTTCAGCAACTGCTTCTTTTGGAAGTTTCCTTCTGACTAAGCACAAAAGGACACAGCACAAAAAGGGAAAATTCTGCATTTTATTGAGAGCACCTCTGTCTCTCACCTCTTGAGACGTTTGCCACACAATGAAGCGACATACAGTCCAAGATGTTCTGTGTGTTAAGGCTCGCTGTGCTCACCAGCTTTGTTCATAACAGTACAGCCTAAATGTTTTAACCACCTAAACTACAAATTCCCATTAAAAGAAAACTATAGCAGGAAAGAGTTTCTGGTTTTACACAGTGCTAATCCTTCACCATGACATATCTGCCCTTCAAATCTGGTCAATGCCGAACAAATATGTGACTACTAGCAAGCAACGAGCACAATACTGCCCCAAAACAGGTAATTAAGCAATATAGCCAAGGTACTTTTTAAACATACATAGTTTTGATTAGTACCCCTCATGACTAGTAATTCTACAGGACAATTCCAAAACAACATCTACACACAGTTTTAAAACTGAATTTGCCTATGTTGCTTTCTATAGTACCAAGAAAAATGGGGCTTTCTGCAAAAAGAAAAAGCCTACCACCCTTCTTAATACTCTTCATTACATGCACGTCTGAAAAAAACAGAATGCAAAACCAAAACAAATAAACGAACCAACCAACCACCCATCACACAAAGTAGGAATTACGCTTTTTGACTGCCACAGTACAAAGACCACCTAGCAGAAACAGTCTGTCATCTTCAAGAGTAATTTCTTGTTCTAAATCACCTAAAAACGTTTGCTCTGAAATGGAAGGTTTTAGCTTTTCAGCCGTGAACACTGAAAGAAGTCACATGCTTCAGAATAAAATTTAAGCCAGTCAGAAATGAATACTTACAGTGGCTTAAAAGCCTGAAAGCAAAATAAAGAGCACTCGAATATTTTCACATGACAGGGCAGAACTTATTTTTTACAGGAAAGATAAAAATTACAGCTCAAAGCTGTCTTTGCTAAGCCATGACGCCGGGCTATGCACTTCAGCAACGTCTCGCTTCCAGATTCTTTCAGGACATCAGGGCGTGATTCAGGAGAAGCCGGAGCCGAACAACAACAGCCTCAGAAGCCGAGTCCCCCCAGCGGAGTCCGGCCGGCCACAGGGCCCCACCGGCCGCTTCGCCGTCGGCAGCCGCAGGTGACCCCCGGCAGGCGGGCAGGCACGGAGGCCCGCCGGGGACGCGGGGCTCCCAAAGCGCTCAGGAAGGCGAGGGGAGCCCTCACAAAAGCCTCCAGCACCCCCTCAGGCCACCCCGGTAGGCGAAGAGGCAAGCAGCTGGGGACGCGAGGTGTGCTGCGCCCTGAAGGAGAGGGGCTGGCCCAGAGGAAGGCCCGGGCCAGCAGCAGCCTGGGCGTACTGGGGCGACGGGAGGAAAGGACCCCCGGCACGGGGAGGGGCTGGGAGTGCGGAGCCAGGGACGGGGCCCGCCGGGGCAGCCCCGCTGCCCGGCCCGGCCCCACGGAGACTCACCGCGACGCCGTCCCCGCCACGGGCCCGAGTGCGGCGCCAAGCGCTCCCCGCCCCGCGCGAGCCCACCTCGCCCGCTCACGTGATGGGCCGGCGCCCGCCCCACCCGGCTGGGCCGTGCCCCGGTGCCTGCCGGGAGGTGTAGTCCGCGGGGCCGCGGGGCCTGCCGGGAGGTGTAGTCCTAGTGGGCGGGGCGCGCGAGGGGCGGAGGCGGGAAAGAGGCGCCTCAGGCGGTGAGGGAGGGAAGGCGGAGGAGCTGCTGGGCTCTGTGCCACTCAGAGCTGTTACAGCACCTTCCCTTGGCAAGCAGAGTATTCCTCAGTGAAATAGCCGGGAAAAAAGGAGGGAAGAAAAATATGGGAGATGCGTCCAGTATTAAAGCAGATCAATGTGATAGATTGGTGGCTGTTCATGATCAGAGACATCCCAAAGGCCCAAGCCTTTGACTCTTTGTAGTCAGCCTCCCTGACTACAAATAAAAACTGATATGGTGACACAGATGCCAGGATGATTATTCATGTAAGATTAAAAAAAGTAAAAAACCTTTATAAAATAGCCGTTGCTGCCATACAAAGAGTAGCCGTGTATGTCTAGGGGCAACATGGTGATTCAGTGACCCGTTGCTGTCTGATGCTATGTGCTTTCAGGAAAAGGGGATTGTGATACTACGAAATATTTTTGATGTTACAGAATTTCGAGTTATAAAACAACTGTGGCCAGTGTCTCAGGTGGTGTGGCCAGCCCTAATTTGACCCCCTGTCTGGAGGGACAATGCCTCTCCCTGCTCTCAGGACTTGATATGACAGGAGAACTGACCCAAGAAAAGAAATAAATAAAAGAATATAAAACAAAAGTAACCTTGGACTCCTTCATGATCCCAAGTGACTGGGACCTTCATACACAGTTTAACCAGATCTCACGGCTCCAGCTGTGCCCTCTGCCTCACAGCAGCATGGTGCCAGCGCTCACTCTTTTGGGAGGAAGATTGTCCCCTGCCAGATTGCAAGCCTCATACCAATAACCGTCACCTCTTCCTGAAAAAGTCTTTATCCAGCTTAATTTTGCCAGTCATTTGTTTTCTATGAACAGAGTTACACCATCTGAAGAGCCAACTCCCAGCTAAAGGCACTTTGAGGTGAACCATGTATTTGTACCAGACAAGATGTACTTTCAGAAGGAGCCAAAAGACAGTAATTTAAAAATTAATTTTATTCATTACTTTTTGGTGTCTTCTTTACTATCAACAATTTACATCTGGACTTCCAAAAACAAAAAAAGCACAAAGGAATCAGGCTGGTGCCTCTTACAATGGAAAAATTGTTTCTGGAGTGAAAAATATTATTCTACAATAAGCATGGGACTGTGTGTTTTATGTTAATAAGCTGCAGAAGGAAGCAGTGAGCAAAAGGAGGTTAAATGTTAGTTCACCTTCTTCACACAGGCAATCTTGCCTTCTGGTATGATATACCTTTGCTTCTGACATCATCCTTTCAGTAAAGACTAGCTAGAAAATTCACTGATGCAATTTAGAAGTCTTGCTTTAATTGATTCCAATGTAATATTTCCAACTGTAAATAAAAAAAATAATATATTGGTTTATATATCTACATATATATCTATAGGTACACATTTATTGGTCTATATATGTGTGTGTATACATACGGAGGATTCTTATTTGATCATACATTCAAGGTTTAATTCAGATCACATTTTAAAGTAATGAAAATGATTTTTTTTTTCCTTACTCATTTCTGACACTTCATGTCTCAGGTCACTAAAAGTGCTCTCCACAAATGCTCTCATAAATTTCTTCTCATTAATTTTGTTCTAGATCTTTTCCAACCTGGCTTGTATCCCTTTCATTTCTTTAAAAATACAATCTCAAACAGCCTCTTGTTCTTATGACCTTTAATGATCACAACTATTATTCCACCCTGAGCTGTCAAGTGAAATACTCTCCACCCTTGTTCGGTGACTGTCCTTTCCCTTGTATTTTTTCCTCCTGCATTTTTAACCCACCCACTGGCACATTTTTGAGAGGCTTTTTTCTTACACGCTTTCCAGCTTTTGGCAGATGTGAACCAGTCCTTTCCCCTTGGGTTGCTCCTCTAGTCACTCTACTTTTTATCCCCAGATAATGCGTACTAAAACCACAGTTCAAACAACAATTTCCACTCAGATTTTTCACAGCTATGCCTCTTCACTGCAGATTGGCCTCCTTTCCTAACTAAGCTCATGGCTTATGTCTCCATTTCCTCCTTAGGACTGTTCAGTGGGACTTCACCTCACCACAAACACCCCATGAGTCCCACACCTGCATGGTCAGATGCCCAAAGACAGTGCAAACTGGAAGAAACGTGCTTGGAGCTACCTGGCTGATGATTCACCTGATGGCTGTTTGGATCTGTGAGAGCATAAATTATTACAGTTTTGTGTATGAGTGGGGTTCTGGGATGTTTAGGCTGTCTCTGTATTTCTGAGCCTGGTCTTCGTTCTTTTGTATTGCAGCATATGGTGCCTGGGTTGTAATCAGCCCAGACGGCACACAAATACTCCAGCCTCCAATCCTTGGACCATCTGGATAAAAACTGGTTAATTGACAACCCTAATGTCATTTTAAGCTCAATGTAGTTAAAATAGTGTCAAGTCTTCTCCCGCAAGTACTCTCTACTTTATCTGCTACACCATTATCTGCCTGTATGTAATCATCTTTGACTCAGACCTTCCCCTAGTCCTTTATGATCAGACTCTATCTGAATCTGTCCGTATAGCTAACACTCCCGTCTTCTCAAATCTCAATTACTGCAACATCCTTTCTTTTGGCCTTGGAAAATATAACCTTATCTTGCTCATACTTATTGAGAACGCTGCTACCAAGACCATTTTTCTTAGTCTGTCATTTTCACCACGTTATTCCTCACTTTGCACCCCTGTGCTGGCTCAGCCTACTCCATCATGTTGATCCTTACCTATATGTCTTTATTTGGAGGGCCTCAGCAGCCTGCCCTCACCTTCCATGCCATTTCCATTCACTGCTGAGGTCTGTCTGCAGCTCCAGCCAGCTCACAATGCCAGCTTTCACAGCTCACTGGTAATACATTTGAACAGCTTATATGCACATTATTATATGTGCATTCCTTTGGCTGCCTTTTCTTTCCACAGATCCTGTAAGCAGCCCAAAAGTTACTGATAATTTTTCTTCAAAACTCTCCTTCAAACTTTTCTTTCCTGTAATGTCTACAACACAGTGTCACTTTTCTTTATGCTGCCTCTCCTGCCTGTATTCCTCAGTTCTCTCACTTCATATTTGGTAAAGCTCTCAGGGCAGGACCATCCTTTGTGTTGATTCTGCTCTATAACAGAGTCTTGCAGCAATAATGGTAATGGTAATGCAAATAATAAATACACCTGTGGAACTAAGATGCCAGGGAGAACCTAGGTATTATGACATTGATGGCAACACAATACAATTTGGGAGCATAACCATACCTTGAAAAAAAAAAAATTAACTTGTTTTCCTGCTATTCTGGAGAGGAGCAGGGCAAAATTAAGTGGGCTTGGGGAGTCGAGATCTTTAAATCAAGAGCATAGGTCAAGTTAAGGATGATTTATATCCATCTTCCTCACAACGATTTTCACTTGGTTATAGTTGGAGCTGTGACAGATAAAATGGGAAAGACAATGCAGTATTAAAGGTAATGGACATACACAGGGATGCCTGCATGTTCACGTGTACATTTTTTTCCTTTTATGAGTTTGATATTAGAAAAGATATGGTACACCAGTGACTCTCTTGCTTTTCTAGCACCGTGTCACTTACACCCTTTGTTACCTCTTATTGTCCTTTGTTTGCTAACTTGATGTTTATTTTTGTCTCTGCTAAAAAAAGACCGCCAGATTTAATTCTTTTAAGCTGTACTTTAAGACCTCTTTAACCTATTTCTATCTAGCTTTTCCCGCAATTAGCCTAATCATTTCTTTATCAAGTAACTTGTTACCAAATAAAAAACCTTCAGCACCCTAAAAAAACTATCTGCCCTTTGCTGCTTGGCTCACAATAGCAATAAGGTGAGTTACGTAAGAGGCCGCTTGTATTTCTGGATCCTGCAACTCCTGAGGGCTGGAAATAGCAATTGTATTTTCAGAAACACTGACTGAATGTTCATACTTGTTATTGTGAAATCAGGCAGATGCTAACTTTCAGATACCTGGGTTTTGCATGCACAGTATTGCTGTCTCCAAAACCTGGCACGTAGGAACTGGAGCAAACATATACATATGTGTATATATATGTGTGTATATATATATACACACACATCTGCTGTGACCCGTAGACAGATACCTCGTAACAGATGCTGATTCTTTGTCCTCAAAGACAGAAAAAATTAATATCAGGTACTTGCTGATTCTGTATTAAGGTAGAAAAAAAACCCCATTATTTTCTCCTTGCAAATATTAGAAGCAGTTAGTATGTTTTGTTTGAGAAATAGCTGCATTTCACAAGAAGGCAAGCTCATTCTCACATCTTATACCTAATTTGCATAGTAAGTAACCGGTTTTAAGGGAACTGGAATGAATTGGGATGAAAAGAATCCAATAAATAGTAGTTAGTAATATCCACTGCATTACCAGGACTGTAAGTGGAATTAAGTTTAGTACCGTCAGAACAATCCCCCAAATTAAGAGAAATAGAAGAAAATCCTCTTAAATTAAATAGCACACAAAGGAATAAGCTTCCAGTGCACTTAAATGTGAATTGCAATAGAAAGTGACCTGTTAAATGTGCCAGTATAGCTCACAAAACAGAAGGATCTTTTAGACTAATACCTGTTAAGTGCTTTGCTCTGTATTCTGAAGTTCTCTGAGGGGCTGAGGCTTCGTTCAAGTCCCAAAAGAACTCTAGTGACACAGGGCAGCTGAAACCACAGCAGTGAAGTGGTTAAAGTTAAAATACCTTGTAAAAACACAGCACACTGGCATCAAACAATTTTAACCACATAAAAAACTGTGAAAGATGTACCTCCCAACATCCTCTTCCTAATGACAAGGTCCACACATACAACTTAAACCATATAGTATTATGAAAGTCACAGCAGCATACAGGGCAGGAAGGGAAACATTTTCACCAGCATTTACTACTCACAGTGGAATATTTGTGCATTTTGAAAAGACAGCACAGCCCCTCTCAGCTATCATCCCGCAACAAAGAGGATTTAGCTTTAAAATTCAGACAGGCTCGAGGCAGCAGGCTGAGGTTGCTGAACAGTGAAGAATCCCCAGGTCACAGGACCAGCCAGAGAGCCTGCAGAAAGGTCAGCCCTGGGAAAGCCCTTCCTCTTTCCTCTTTAGAAATGTGCATCTGTTTAGATCAGAGCATATTTTTGCTTGATTTCTATGATATTATTTGGTGTCTTACTGTCAACAGAAGTTACTGCTTAGGCAGGATAGGAAAGCAATGAGCTGGCAAGCTGTTCCAGACACCACTGCCCACCAGAGCTTTGCTGATTTCTCTCTAAAGCCCGGCTGATCCATTAGTTTGGAAGGAGCTCTGCACTCTCAGGTGTTGGTGATTAGCTTCAGGTTGGATCTAAACCTGTGTCAGCAGAGGCTGCCAGTGCATAGCTAGAGGAATTCAGAATATGGTTTCTTTTGGATTCTCCAAAACTCATGCTTTATTGATTTTGGTCTAATTCAACTTGCCCTGACTATGGTTTGTAGGGAACATAGATCTAATCTTCTTATTCTAAGGTGTTATTCTTTATAATAAAAAAGAAAATCCACCACCATAGTCAGTTTGCCTAAACAAGTAATGGTGGGAAGAAGAGAATCTGGGTTTCAGATGCTATTTTCTTTTCCATTGTTAGGCAAAATTGCCATTTATTGGCAGGATTAAAAACAACTGGCATTCTTGGTGTTAGCAGGAATCTCCATTGCAGCAGTCAATGAAGGTTTTTCTCTTAACTCCCACAGGACCCAGGATCATTCCCATGGGACTGAAAGCACCAGGCTGTTGTCAATCAGCTAGCCTGGCTCAGCTTTGCACTTTGGTGAGTTAGATAAAATAATTTTATTATAAAGCAGAATTTCTTTAGCTGATCTAATGAGTGGAACAAAACCCTTCTCAGCTCTGCAGAATCACTGAGACAAGTGGGGTCTTTGGAAGCCCTGAGTGTCACATCAGATGCTGATATAGGTTTATTCAGACAATTAGCAAAGCTTCAAGCAGCCACCTGAAAGAAATAATGGCTCTTATTGGAGCTAATGCAGTCATTTCTTCCATGAAGCTTCTTGTGAATAATTCTTGCTGGAAAAATTGTACATGATTTCTTTTCATTTATATTTTAATGCAATTTATTATACAACAGCGACCTCCATTCAGGGTTCAGAAGATCAGAGTACTTACAGTAATCTTCACAGCACTTTGTATCTCCAGCTACAGCTTACATTCACAGCATGAAAAGAATAAGAAGTTAATGTAGCAAATCAGAAAGTCTCTGTGTGTCAGTGTTAATCTTAGTGTTGAGTTATTATTTATTAGTAGTATTATGGTAGCATCTAGAGACCAAGGCCTTATTGCATTGGGCACTGCATAAAACACACAAATAATATATTTGCTCCCTAGAACAGCTCACAGCATAAGTTCGAGGATTTGGACAAGAGGTACTACAGCTATCATTACTGCCACAGCCAGAGGCTAAACTCTTTTCATGCTTATTGTGGATGCTGACACAAGGAATAAAATTACCTACTGACAGACAATTAAAAAGAAAACATTATTCTGGGATCAGACCTCAAGGTGCAAGAAGATGAAAAGAGCCTCCCTGTCTGATTTCATGCCAGGCCAAGCACGGTTGCAAATGGTGCCTTGTGACACTGTTGGGTGCATTAGCCATCCATAAGAAGCTCAAGAGGTGTCAGGAGTTTGAGTTTCTAAACCAGTCAATCACAGAGATGTCTGCAAGATGAGACAGTGGGTAAAATGGTGAAGCAGTTACATACTCCCACGAGTTAGAGGGTGCTGGAAAAGCACGTGCCTGTGATGGTAGAGAAGCTGGAAATGTGGGCATGCTTTCTGGCTTACACACTGGTAGCCATTCCAGGATGCAACCACCTTTTTTTGCTACCTCTAGTAAATAACATTTGGCTTCCCTCTGTTAAATGATGTATTTGTATCACAACTCACTTCTAGCCAGTCTCCTCCAGTTAGTCTGATGCCATCATTTCTGTGTGTGTCTGAGCATCCCCCCTCACTAGATGATTTTGAACTGTTGGTTAATTGTACCAAATTCAAAATACACTAGGGGTCTTGAGACAATTAGGTTTCACAGAGTAGATGGCCAGGGAGAAGGGGGTCACTTTCCAAATACTCACCCGTTCAACTCTTAGAGTCTTGGATTCCCACCAACCATTCGTTGCAGTCAGATGTGGCAGTCCACAGGTTAATTGTCATGTGTGTGAAGGACTATGTGAAGAAAATAAAATAACTGCTGTGAGGAGATATAAAAAACCAAACCAAACAAAAAAACCAACACAAAATGCCCAATAAAAACAAACAAATCATAGCTTAGTTAAAAAATCAGAACAGCTATAAATGCCAGATCTGTAAGAAATCACTTCCACTGTCTGGGGAAAAACTGGTCAAGTAACATGTTAAAGCAGAATTGTGAATCCAAGAGCAGATATATATCCTCTTGGTGTACTCATGCAGCTGAACAGCATGAACTCAATCTCCGAGTGGCTGCAAATAATTACAAATGCACAATTGCCCACACAAATTATGAGACACCAACAAAACACTAATTTTCCACGCAGATTCAGAGGGTGGCCTGAAATTCGTTGGTGTAAAGACTCTTTTACCTTTTCAACAAGGGTTGGGTTCTCAGTCACTCAAGCAGCAAAACTCAGCCTGTTGCAGCCAAGCATTTACAAGCATTTAGTTAATTTTTTTCTTTGGATACTCAATCACCTGCTGCAAGCAGTGGGAAGTGCTGCTTTTGGCCTGAAAAGGCCAGCTGCAGGCTAATCTGCTTTGCGTGGCCTGTGCAGCGTGGGGAGCGGGTGCTGCAGGAGGCTGCTACGGTACCAGGAGGCTCCTTGATCTGATGGACACAGTAAAGCAAAGACATGAGATTAATAAAAATACTTGGCACTTTCACAATCCTAGCTGCTCAAAGCACTTTATCAGTGTTAACCAATTACTCCTCAAACCATCTCTGTGGAAGAGGGACTATCTTGATTTTATGGGTATGTAAACTGAGGTGCAGAGCTTGGCTGGGACACTAGAAGCCTCTGGTTCCTAGCAATGAGCCCACCACTGAGTTGAAAGCCTCCCCAAATGGAGGAAAGGGCTCTGCAGAGCAGCTATGGAGTATCCCGTGGCAAATCAGCTGTGCAAACCCACCCAACCACACTTCCTGCTCTCCACTAACAAAGAGGCACCATTGCATTTCTGCATGTTCTGGCCCTGAGCACAGACTCTGAAAGAGGTGACCATGCCACAGGATTTGGGGAAAGGTCATCCCTCTGCAGAGGGGTCACTTGAGGCTGTAAGTGAGTTCCTAGTAATGAAATCTGTCTCCAGTGCATTTGTGCCTCCTCTCTACCTCCATCCTTCATCTCACATTCACCCAGGTGCTGTTACATTCAACACAGCCCTGCTTTGGCAATGTGGCCACATCCAGCCCAGCATTAGTGTGTGCTCTGCTACCCAGAACAGTGACAGTCCCCAGCCCACACAGGACAAGTTGTGCTGCACTGAGGCCAAAGGCAGCCTGCTCCCCATATGAACATGTGTCCAGCATCCCCGCTGGGAATGGGTACCTTCTGCTTCTCTGGAGATGGATCAGAACTCAGATCTGTCCCTTTTCTCCTGCTTGATCCCCACAGATCCTCTTTCCCCTGATAGCTGTCTGTGTACTTCCTTCATTACCATTAGTAATACACTACTACATTAGTTCAATCATGGGTCATAAGTCAAAAACCTTAGCAGAGTAAAGATCTGTAGGTTTGAAGCAGAAGTAGGACTCCACTTGCTCTTCAAGACGCACAGGTGGCATTTCCAAAGAGTTTTTTGGCAGGAATATTGGCCAAGAAGAGGAAACTACTCAGGTTTTCACCATGAGCCCAGCCCTGCTGGCTGGGTGAGGTGTGCTGCATCCAAGAGCTGGGAACAAGGCACGGAGTAAAGAGAAAAGCTTGCACAGTAGACAGGCGAAATGGATGGCTCCTCCTCCACTGCCTACCTGCCAGGCTGCATGCTCTCCCTGGTCAGGATGAGCCAACTGGCTTTTGAGGTTGGAAAATAAAGACACCAAGGGCCCTGACTCACAGTCCCATTTTGCCCACAACAGCCATACAGAAACAACCAGCTTATCCTCCCAGATCTGTAAAACAAAGTCCAAACTGGTTCACCCACGGTCATACAACCCACCAGCCATGAGACGTGGCTGCCAGTCCTGCTTACCTGCACTTGAAATATCCTACTGGTGCCTGCCTGACTCATTAGGCACTTAAATATCTTCAGGATTTGAGTCCTGAGCCTCTTGTGCCTCATAGTCTCCCGCTGTTAATGGACATCATCAAATATCCTGAAAGGGCACAGGCAAAAATACATATTTATTAAAGATTGTGAGGCTTAAACAGGGGGTTAATGGGTGCTGCTGAGGCAAATAACACTGCCAGCTAATACATGAAAGAGAATAAGAATTTATGGGCTGAGAAGAGGAAAGAAACACAGGTCCTGGTCTGCCAGGTAATTCTGTTTCCCCAGCTGCCATACAAAGCCAGCAGTGCTGACACGCAGCAGTCTGTAAACTGGAAACAAAGCATGTTTCTGCAGCTGGATGGAGTGAAGCACAGCTCTATATTAGCAAAGAAAAAAACAGATTTCACAACTTTATAGCTTCAGGCTGGCTTCCCCTCAGGGAGTGAAAATAGGCCAATCTCACCACCTTTTGCTGCTGCCCCAGGCCTGGTCTCTCCCAGTGCTTCATCAAACACAGCACAGCTCCAGGATGTGAAACCAAGCAGGGTCAGCACTCAGGTCCTTTTGCTCCTTGAAAAGGGATTAAGACAACATCAGAACAATTAAAAATCTGACTTTGAGCTTAAAATGGTGTTTCTTTTTACTTCTGCAACGAAATTGTTTAAATCTCAGGCATTAAATTGCAGCATCATAAACCCTGATAAGGACAAAACCAACGTGATGCATAAAAGCCCAGGAGCTCCTCCCTGGTTTCTGGCTCTGACATGTGAGACTGGCAAAGGAGTTCAGATGTGCAGCAAAGGACCCTTTGGGCTGTGGGGACAGATCATTGCTGTAGCTGTGGGTTGCTTTAACTGACATATATCCATGATCCAACCCAGACCACTGTCACGCCAACCTTGAGAAAAAGGAAAAAAAAAAATCCAACTGTTTCTGCTTTGCAAGGTCAGCAAAGCAAAGAAATCGAGCTCTGTGTCCCAACAACGTGCAGGGTCATGAGTTCTTGGCTACAGTGAGGGCATGCAGCCCAACAGGCAGCCCAACAGGCAGCCCAACACCAGCACAGGCAGCCCAGAGCAGACAGTGCGAGCCCTTGTCAGGCAAAGGGCTGCCTTGGGCAGAGTGGGGATCAAAGCCAAGTGCCAGACCTGCCGCGTAACGGGAAATGGATTAAGATGGGTATAAAATAGCATATTTGTTCTGCTCAGTGTTACCAAACCATTGAGTGAGCAGGGAGGGAGCAAAGAAAATGGCTGTGATTAACTACAGCTCTACTGGTTTCAGCCTGGCTACTTTAATAAGGCGCCTTTCCCAGGTTTTATGCAGGATTGGACACAGGAGGCCTCTTGACCAGCCGGAGTCTTAAGTTCTCAGTAACTCCTGCAGCTGCCAAGCGGTACTTGTGTTTTAGCTTGCCCAGGAGAGACCCTTATTGGTATTTAAAACACCTCGCTCTCTTCAAGACTTTTTTTTTTTTTTAATCCGCTGTACATCCAGCAGGGAGTAGAAGGGGAAACAGGCATTGATTTGGCACTAAGCACCAAAACCTGAGCTCAGCCCAAATAGATGACCGGGCAGATGTGCCAAGGCCAAGCGTCCCCCCCGGGAGCAAGTGCCACCTGCCCTTCAGCGCAGCCAGGCGGCAGGAGCGGAGGCAGAGCCGGCGCAGCAGCCGGCCGCTAACCCTCACGCCTCCCCTCGTCCTTGCCTGCCCTGCAGCCAGGTGCCAGTGCGGAGCGGCTCCTCTCCTGGGGCCACCCTGCACATCTGCCGTGCCTCTCCTGCAGCGCGGGGCCATCAGGGCAGGACCACAAGGCAAGTGCCAGCCTCTCACCAGGTGCTCACTCCTGCTGCCAGACTAGTGTAAATCAGGGGTTACCCTGCTGCAGGCAGTGGAATGGCTCCTGATTTACAACATCCTACACAAGAGGAGAACCTGACCTTACACTTCAACATCAGTGCAGCTTCCTTTGTTGAAAGCTTCTTAAGCAAGACATGTAATCAATCCTGGAGACCCAACGAGCAGCAGAGCTCAGGTTCTGTGTAAGCCAGGGCTAGGCTTCCCAAGGAAATTGCCTGATCCATGCTCCCATGACGTCTGTTCCTAGGGGCTCCCTGAATGCTCTCTGATAGGAATGAGTGTGTTTTTCTGTTTTGATTTTGTCAAAAATGGGCTGCTTTAAATTAATACAATCCACAAAGAGAATTTTTCCGTAATAAGTCTGACTTACCTATGCTACTAACCTTTCAGACAGACAGGCTTTCAGTGAGCTCAGGTCTTTGGAAATTCTGGCCTTTATAGGCATTTGATGTTATTTTGGAATCCAAGAGGAAAAAGCTTACTGCCTTGCCTCTGTTTTCATGGCCATAATTATGAGGGCAGTCTGGTGACGTAACTTGTTTGGGAAATAAATGATAGCTTTCAACAGCGGGTGCTGTCAGACACTTCGTTCCTTATAACTATTTTAGAAATTCAAATTCATTTTGTGCTTCCACAGCACCAGATGCTGCTCTTGTTTATGCTTGTGTAAGTCCCGTGCTACAACACTGCCTTTAGGAGACCTATTCCATGTTTACACTGCCTGCAAGGCAGCAGACTCATGGTGAAAGTCTACGTACGCCTTGTGGTGTGATCTGCTTGTCCAGCAAACACAATGGGAGAGCCATGCAGATGTTACTTAGTCTTACTCCCTCACTGGTAGTAACTATTCACCTTAGTGGTATGGACCATGGAAGGAAAGGCAGGATTAGACTTCAGGCATTTTCACACTTTAAATTCAGAGAAGGGGAAGATGAAGTACAGACAAAGTATTTTTTGCAGAACAAACCAGCCAATTCATTGTGATAGGGGCAGTACCTGTTGCAGCCTGATACCAACCAGAAGTGCTGTGCTAGTGCTCCAGTTGCTGAAGTGTCACCCCGTGGCCATCATGCCTTTCTGGCACATCCCTGCCCTGGTTGCTCCTGCCTGAGCTGCCAGTTGCCCTGAGGCAGAGGCAGCAGCCTGGCTTTCAGGCTGCATCCCAAGCGGAGCACTGGCCACTGCACTTGTGTGCCAACCCCCCAAAAGATATGTTTGAGGATTAGCAGCTAGAAGCACAACCAGAGACAGCAAGATAATCATAATACTTAGTCCTATTCCTCTTCCAAACTTGATACAGTCCTGGCTCCTCACAGATCCTCTGCAGCAAGGAAGGATCAGCATTACCTCTTGAGATGTGAGGAACTGGCACACAGAGGGGTGAAAAGCTCTACCAGCTCAAAAGCTAGACAAAAAAAATAAGTGAAAACAAGTGGGTACACAATGCAGGTACAATACAAACTGTTTTCCATAAATTCTGTGGGAAACAGTTGGCATTTGTAGACATCCTGCCCCAGTGTCTGTAACCTGAATCCCGCAGAACTGAAAAGCTGAAAGCTGCATTGACACAAACAAAATGAAGGACAAAAAGAGGGCATTTTTTGTTGTATTTATTAATATCCTAAAGAAGACTGTGTGGGCAGTAGCCTTCTCTGCCATCTGTGACTGCCGTGCTGGTGGCCTGGCGGGGGCCGGGCACTGCTGGCTCCCAGACTGGTGGTCAGACCAGCTGCTCCATCAGGCAGCAAAGGCCCGGCCCCGCCAGCGCTGCTCCCTGGCAGGACACGGCACATGACAGAAAAGCTGCTGAAATGGCGCCAGTGTTCACAGCCAAACAAACTCACCTTTGTCCTCACCACAGACGTACTCACAGGCATTTCTCCCCCTCTCCGCTGTCTGGAGTCGACTTGGCATTTCTGGCTCATTCAGACACTTGCTGAGTTCTACAGCCTGTTTTGGTCAATTGTTTGGTGGGGCTGATTTCCTCTGCTGGAAAAACTGGCTTCTTTCCTCCTCGCCTTGGTTTCATACAAGTGCATGTCGTTCAAGAGATTAAGCTGATTAGGGTCATTGCCCTCAGAGCCTCTTGCTCCACAAAGACCTGCCTTTGACATAGTGAAGCCACACGGGTCCCCGTCAAGGCCCAGCGTGGCCGTGCTTGGAAGAGGTCTCCTGCCCACCTCAGCACCAGCAACAGAGCTTGTACCCAACTTCTTTAAACCCTGACTGTCCCCTCTCATTTTTAGCTACAGAGTCTATTTGTGCATTTATTTAAGATTGTTAAAATGTGTCTCGACACCCCCAGGGGAGGCACCAGGTCTCCTGTCAGAGGATTCCTGTGTCAAAAGAATGAAATGCTGTATCTGCCATCACCCTCACAGGCATTAATGAACAAGCCAATGAGCAAGGTGGGACTGTGCCACAGCTCCAACCCTCCTCACGGCTTTACTTCTGATGGGCCAACTGATATGGGCATTTAGAAACAAGAACTGTCACTTAAATAGAAATGGTGCTATGTAAAAAACCACCCCAAAACCACAGAGATTAGTTTCATGTTCACCTATAATTACTCTAGAAAAGCAGAGTAGACCCAAAAAATCCCACCTTAAAATAAAATTAAAGCCTGCTTCAACTCTTTGTCTCACCCATTTCTTTGACTAACAGCACACACACATTGTAGCATCCTAGACAAATCAAATTAATTCAA
This sequence comes from Hemiprocne comata, assembly GCA_020745705.1. Lineage (NCBI taxonomy): Eukaryota > Metazoa > Chordata > Aves > Apodiformes > Apodidae > Hemiprocne > Hemiprocne comata. The sequence goes on along the minus strand of CM036597.1, from coordinate 8,012,920 downwards.
ATATCTGCAGGTCCAAGATGTCATAGCTGAAAAACGAGCACATAAAGTATATGCAATTTTCCCCTGGCAGTTTATTATGGTATGAAGAAAAAAACATTCTGTGCTTGAAGCTGACGTTATATTACAAATGTATTGCGAAATATGACGTGACTATTAAAATATGATTACACAAAGTATGAACATTTTAAGAAGTTTACAGTACAGAGAATCTTTTATAAACAGACTCTTAAATATACATGGGACAATAGTTGCTGACAGAAAAACATCAAAAATTAACTATTAATGTTTATAGACTTTTCCCCTGAAAAAAAAGTCTCACATTAAAACAGAAATTATGAAAAGCCTTAAAACCAGGAACAAATCACCTGTACACTACAAATATACATGGCAGGGGTGCACAAACCAGAGCTGCCTTGCTGCTGAAGGATCCAGTCTCCAGGCAGGCCCAGCTGAGGCTGCCCAGTGCCCCCTCCCCAGTGCCCCCCGCTCCGCTCCGGCAGCGCAGAGCGTGGCGCCCTGCCCTGCCCAGCCACACGCCGGGCACATCACCAGCTCACCCTCACTGCAGGACAACACACAACACGCTGCCAGCGTCGACTGACCTGCTGGAGTGTATCAAGTTGAGAACTTGCCCAGGATCTTGGAAACAGATCTCTGCAGGCAGACCCCGGAATGCACTGGGAGCCCAGGTGGGACCTACATACCAGAATGGGGCTCCGAGCCTGAGCTATGAGGGAATCAGAAGCTCCTTTCATGGATTTTATTATTTTTTAATGCAACTTTTCAATCTTTCCTCTTGATATGAGAGAACAGATGCCACATTTGATTTCTGCTTAGTCTGGTTGCAATGACACCCCTAGTTCATGTGTTAAGTTATGTCAAAAACATAAGTATTTTATGCTGTAATACACAGTATTACTGAACCTAACAATATTATTTGCATATTTATAACAAGGTGTAATGAAATCCCTATAATAAACCCAAAAGTTATGCTATAGATTTATTTACAAACAGTCCAGCAAAGAAGTATAAATACTTCTACATTTAAAAGGAAAACATAATTTACAAAATATTCAAATATATACAGTCATCTGAAAAACTGCCAATGTTAAACTTTGATGCAGGCAAAGAATTGGCTGAGTCTATTCATTCTGCATTGAAAGAGGTGGCAGCTTTCTCGGGCTGTCTGTTATTTTCAAAAGCCATTCATATGTTATTTACAACGAGACTGCTTCTCTCCGAGCTAAACATGTCCGGAGCTTTGAGCGTGCTGTCCCAAAATGTCATCTATCATTGTCAGATTGTTCAACCACTCTTCGTCGTTGCTGCTGCTGCTGTTCTTCATGAGGGAGTCGAGGAAGTCAGTGTCACTGCAGTTGGGGGGCATGACTGAATTGCTGTGCTGGGACACAAAGTCGTACTGCGGCAGCTCGGAGGCGGCGCTCATCCTGTTGAAGGCGTCGGGCGGCTGGCCCGTGGCAGGGTAGCTTGGCGGGCCAAGGCCCGAGGCAGGATTGAGCTGGTTAAAACTGGACACTCCTTGTTGCATGGATTTCATAACATTCATAGTTGGCAAGGGTCCTCTGGTTAAATTGTGTCTCAAGTTCTGATTACTCATTGAGCTCAAGCCCTGGCCAGACTGCCCCACGCTCAGTTTTTGCATCTGTCTGACCTGGACGCCGGGAGCAATCTGATTAGGTGGCACGACAGCCTGCTGGGAGAACTGCTGACCTGGTGCACTTGGCCTGGCGTTCTGTTTGGAGAAGAGAGCGTTACTGGAGAACTGCTGCATGCTGGTATCCATTTGGCTTTGATTTGGCATTCTTGGCACAGCCGTTGGCGTCCACATCTGGGCAGATGAGCTGGGGTAGACGTTAGGGATTCTTGGCACACTTGGCTGCCTCAAGTGTTGCTGAGTTGCAGAGTGATTTGCCAAGGAACCAGAACTGAAGCTGGCCATCTGCATTCCTGGCCGCACAGCAGAGTGGCCGTGTGCTGTTTGGCACCCCGAGTTCATGCCCAGCGAGTTCTGGCTTGGCCGCAGCGGGATGTTAAAGTCAGAATTAGGTGCAAAAATCCCCTGCTGCTTGCCAGGGTTGTGTGGAATCATCACCATCGTCCCGCTGCTCTGGCTGGCGGTGGCTGGGGCCATGCCAGAGCCCAAGGTGCTCTGGAGCATGGCAGGGTTAGACGGCAGCATGCGGTGGTTGGGCGGAGGAGCAGGCATCACCTGGCTGCAGTCAGCAGGAAGGGGCTGCTGCACAGCTGTGTACAGAGAGACACGTTAGACACCCTGCAAACATGGCAGAGCCCTAACAGGCTGCTGCTCCAGCTTTCTCTTTCATTACATGGGCCTCTCCTCTCTGTTCTTTGTAAGAGAGTTACAACTGGAGCAATAAGGGAATGGGTGAATCTCATGATACGTGGTAAAATGAGAAATGCTTTTATTTCAGGGCAGAGAATCGTTAAATGATTCTGTATTTAATCAGCCCCCAGGCCCTGGCTCCTTGAGGCTTTTCATAGCACGCCGTTTTCCTCCTTACCTTGAAACTGATTTATCTGCTGAGCTGCAAACAAACTCCTCTGCTCAGATGTTACTCCCAGCATGTTTTGTCTCTGCTTTTCCTGGAAAACAAGGGCCATAATAGTTAAGTTGCAGGCTCTTGACAAACAAGAATAGCAGCAGACACTTGAAGTGTAGCCACTGTCATCATTAACAGCCTCTCCCATACACACACACACACACCTCTGATGAGAGTCAGCCCAGACAGTTCCATTCAGCCCAGATCTTAATTGCTCCCATGCCCCTTCTCACAAAGGTGACCTGACACTGGCCCAGCATTAGGAAGCACAGCCTCCGGCAGACACCGTAAAGGAGGTCCAAGGCCCAAGGGGAGCTGGACAAACATGGAGATTCTCGTGTTCACCAGCTTATGAGTGAAGTGCAGCACAGCTGGAGGCTGCAAGAATCTTGGTGTTTCCCCATTGCCTCTCATGCTATTTGGATGTATTCTCTGAAGTACCAGATCCAGGTGCCCAAAAGTCTATTAGCACACAGAATATGTGGCAGCATTGCAGGGACACACTGACAAACAGGAGACTGCTGGTGGCCATTACCCTGTCTGGAGGATGGCTCTGCTTCGATGTGCCACCACCTTTTGTGCTTCTCTGTTGCCTCTTCTAACCAGAACATAGCAGTAAACCACGGGAAGCCAGGGACCCTTAGCAGGTGCTCCCTGAGCAAGGCATTGGTGGCTTTCTCCAAGTGACCTGATTTGTGTCTCCCACCATTTAACCCCAGAACCCACCACACCACTCGCATTCCTGCTGTGGACAGCAGCTGTGACCTGGGGAACTCTCTGTGGACTGTGGAAGCTGAGGCCTGGGTCCTGCTGTGTTACAGCAGCAGAGATAAGCATGAAGCCAACTGATGACAAGGAGGCAGAGTTGGTTTTGAAAGGGAGTTTGATCAATAAGCAGGACAGTACTTTGTTGAGGGTTTTACTGAGCTACTTCTCATGTCATTTCCCATCCAAAGAAATTAGCTTCCTTGACCCAAATGCAGCAGTAAGGTCCGGAAGTCAGAGGAATGCATTCAGTGCTGCCTCACTCAACTTGTCTGTGGGACTTCCCCAACTCTGCTCCTTCACACAACACGTAACAAACCTTGTACAGGGACTTCTGTTGCTAGAGAGACCAGCCAAGTTCAGGACAAACTGGAGTCTGACATCTGCTCTGGTAAATTCCCAGGGAACCAGAGCAAAAGACAAGCATGGAGAATATGTCTCCAGGGGCTGACTCACTCTCTGCATCTTCCCTCCCAATTTTGTGGCTGACCAAGGATGACAGCAATGATACAGATGTGACTGAATCCTTCCCTTGCATACAAGTGGGCAGATCTGCACTCAGACTTGCTGAGCAGCACTTGTCTCTGGCCTCTCTTGGACACAACATCCTGGACCCACCACGGCCTTCTTCTGACTCAACCCAGAAATTCCTGGGTCACTCCTTATTTTTTTGCCGACTGATGGTTTCCCTGTTCCAGTTATTCCTGTCCTTCCCAGTGAGGTGGACAGCACAGCAACCCACAGAGGCACTCAGCATCGTACCTGCATCAACTGTCGTTTCATTATTTGCTGCTTCAGTAAATGGTTCCTCATCGTGTACCCGTTCACCGTGGCTGCTGCCGGCACGGAGCCTCCGCTTGGGATGGAGCCCGGCTCCTGAAGTCTGGCAACAATTCCAGCATTTTGATCCTGCCAAGAAAGATGAAAAAATAAAATTGATCTCATCAGGGAGATAACAGAAGCCCTTATCCTCTCTGTTGATGCCCTCTCTCTGGTCTTTGGCTGTCCCAAGGCCAAAACACCTTGTGGATTCACGTGGACCCGCGTGTCACAGTGAGGACAGCGTGGGGCAGGGGACTGCTCTGGTGTCTGAGGATCAGCACAAGAAGAAGTGAGAGAAGCAAAAGGTTAATCCAAAATTCTTTGTGACTAGCCCCAGGCTACGGGACTGATTCACTCCCATTACTGGAGTCACATGGCTGCCTGGCTGGCAGAAGGGATGTGAGTAAAGCGTCACATTTCCCACCAGTTCCCCAACTGTTACACTGAAAGACATAAGGAAAGAAAAGTTGCATCAGGGTAGGATTTGGCAATGGTGTATAAAGGAGAAGGCTACAGTAAAAGAAAACAGTAAACTAAAGGCATAAGAAGGGAAAAGATGCCATCAGACTAGGGATCTGGAAAGATAGGAAAGTTGTGGTCTTGGGATTGAGGTGGTTCTTGTGGGTTCCATGATCAGACAAAGAGAGCTAATTGTGAAATGAGAGGAGAACATGCAAAAATGCAGCGTCAGATTGTAGCCAGGCACAAATCAGTAACGTAGTGGGCCTGATTCCTGGCTGATGCAAACTGGTCTCGCTGTAGAGCCCCCAGGGAAAGATCTGAGTTGACTTTCACCAGATGAAGACTTGCCTCCAAAGAAAGAGCATTGTGGGAAGAAGAGAAAAAACTCACACAAGAGAACCATGAAGACACAACCCCAAAGGGAAAAAGGAATTTAAAAAATACTGAAGTCTAAACATCTTAGGAGCTGGAAGGTAGTCAGGGAAGTACAAGAGAAAATTGAGGGAAGAAGACAAGGCCTCACTGAGGACTAGAAGGGAAGCGATGCTGCAAGTGCTGTACCAGGCACAGCAGTACCAGTATATTCCCCTTCCTCCATTTTCACATCCAGCGTCTACATGATTTATGATGTTTTGTTATTATTGGCAGGGAGAAGTATGTATATTATATCCAGCATCCTTAGCTGGGCCATGCTTCCTTTGTTTTCAGAATGGAAGCCTACATCCTTTGTTTGAGAACCAATGTTATCAGGAGATAAGCAAAAAGAAAATGGCTGTCGCCTTTTGACATCTGACAATTAGAAGCATGCTCAGATGGAGAAAACAGGATACGAGCCATGTTTCAGAGTGGCCAGAAGAAAGCCTTGGAAGGCATTTGTCACCAGGCAGGCTCCTTGGGCCTGGGGCGCCTTTCCACAGCAGCTTCACCATGAGGAATCACCCAACGGCTTCCAAGACATTCCTTGGAAGAGCAATTACCAAGAAGGTCACTGAAATCACTCATTTTTATGGTGCCTCCTTTTGTTGTAGCACTTTGGTCTATTATGCAAAAAACACAATTGATGAAATGTAAATGCCTGCCAGATAATTTACTAAAAGACACAAACCTGCAGCTCATCACCGCTCTCATTATCATTCCTATTCATGGACAGTCTCATAAGACTAGACTTTATTACTGGTGCTTTGGTTACAATTCTGCTGGACGTCCCTCCTCCTCCCCCTTTCCTCCTACCTATTTCACTCCCTCTCTCCCAGAGAAAAAAGGAGGAAAAAAGTAAATATGATTTACTACAGATGTAAATATAAAAGTTCATGTAAAGCGACCACTCTGCTTTCATGTCAGACAGGATTCTGCAGCCATAGTTAAGCTCTGAATAATGCAGATTGCCTCTAGGGGAATATTTAAAAGTGCAGGGATTCAGTTTGTGTACTCTGCACATGAAAGACACTGAAATGTTCATACCACCAAAATCCCTGCCATCTACCCAATTTCCTCCAAACTTGTCTTGTTGCGTGCAGAGGGTCTGTGCTTACTGAAGCAAATTAGTTTAGTGCAAGGACAATAATTCTGATGTCTTGCTCAGGGCTATTGCATTAACAAGTCACAACATTAAAGTCTCTTTTCCTAATCATGTCCACCTCATTCTAATTTCTCCTAAACATCATCAAGAAAATAATGTTGATTTTTCCATAGTATTAATGGTAAAGAAGTGTAAATCACATTACTAATTGCAGCTCTTGTGCTGTGGTAGTACAACAGTTTAATTATATGGGATTTTCTGCAGGCACCCTATAGCAATGACAATCAGCAAAGTTCATTTGCAAATACACAGAATGGGTTGCTGAGTTTTTCAGAGCAAAGTTGTATAACACTTAATTAGCCAGTAAAGAAACAATCTACAGATAAAAAATTTGCTTTGGGGGAAATTAGGACAAAATAGCATAGATGGGAAGACAAGGAATTAATTCAAAATCTTGCCTTCTACAGTTCACATTTAGGTTAAACCAAAAAAGAAAAAAAAAAAAGGAAAAAGTTCTCTCTTTTCACCACTAGTGGGAACTACTGTATTCCCTTACAATAAAAAATAACCACCTAAACGTCATGGCTAAGAATAGCTCTGGTGTACTCTAAAGGACACTGCTATCTGTACCAAAGGTTAATGAACTTTAAACATTTTTCCTTTTCATCACTCCCCAAGAAAAATCACTTTCCTTCCCATAGTAAGGCCAAGCCAAACAAGCCGTAATCTGAGTTTGTCTATAGTTTGGGACTATCCCATTTTAAAATCCAGGAAGACAGCAGAGAGAGACTTCTAGTGTTGAAGTGGGGAACGATGGAAGGGGGTGTTCACACGCAAAGGGTCGCATGGCTGAGCCAGCTGCAAGCTACACTGGAGGATACAAATGGCTACAGGGGATTCCTACTCTTCAACTTTAAAAAAAAAATGCAGTTGCATGTAGGAATCAGCGGGTTTGCCATTTTTCCCTTCAAAAATCTGCATTACAACAAGAAATGGGCTGAATCCCTACCCAAATGGCATGCTACACAGACCTGGAATTGGAGATCATGTGCTTCTGTTGCTGGGCAAACCGCCGCACAGCAGGTCTGGAGCTCCTGCAGCTCTCCCAGGGCTTTCCAATGTGGCCATTTCAGTTCAAGAGGCACTGGGGCCAAACTCATGGTTTTGACTTAGTATGTAGCATTTCAAGAGCGAGGAGAATCAGGCTCCAGGTTTGCAGGAACGTGTACTGTTTGTGTCAGTGTTGAGCCACCACACAGCCCAGTGACCCCAGTCCCAGCCCATGTGCATGGGCCGGCTGCTCCGGGCAGGCACATCTGCAAACTTCTGTGTCCAGTTGCACAGAGTGTGGGCCTGGTCAAGAAAACATTTGGGCACACACTTAATGCCAAGTGTGTGAACAGTCCCTCTGAGACCTACCACGTGTATTTATGAATCCTTCTAAAAATCCACTGAGGAGCTTGACCTGCCCAGCCCCATCATCTGACTGTGAACGAGATGCACAACTGCAGTAAATAAGCACGGAGATGAATTGTTCTGTGGGAAGGCAGTTGATAAACTCCAGTCCTCAGCACTTAGTTGTGTGTCCAGTAATCACTCTGTGGCTTCACTTAGGCGAGAATGAAGAAATTTATGGCCCCTAATTCCTCTGAATCCTCATTAACAAACAGTCCAAAAAGAATTTAAAAGCAAGACTTTCTGAGGATCTGAGCTAGAGCTTTAATCGCTCCTTGGCAAATATGTAAAAACCTTTCTAATCTTTAATAAAGAGCATTCATTGTTTTTTAGGACTATGTGAAAACACTAAACTCATTTATCATTATTAAACTTTCCCATCTGCTCTTACGGTGTAACTCCAAAGAATGCAACAAAGAAATGTACATGTTAAATTGTATTGACTTAAGCCCAGAGCTATTGGAGATGTACAATTTATTTCAGTGAGGGCATGAAGGGGACTGCAGGCTGCTAGACAGAGTCATTTGTCCAATGCTGAAAAGACAGTTATCTGCACCAAAATGGCTCTTGGAAAGGCACATTTGCTTTATAAGAAATAAGCTGCCAGGTGAGACCATTCAGCATTATGTTACAGACCCAGACAATAAAACTAAGCCATGAATTTCAATAGTTAACAGATGGACTAATTAGAGACTGAATTCTTTGTGGTTCTAACAGATAACCAGGTCACAGCAAGGTTACCGAGAGAGAGAGACAGGCAGCTTTGCAAATTTCAGTAGATATTTGCAGAGTCGGGGAAGAACAGCACTTCCTAACTGAAAGCATTAGCAGCAGTGGGAGAACAGAAACAACATCTAATTAAACATGCATATAGTACCTGCATTTACAAAGCTTACTCCATTTCAAAAGACACTGCTGATTTGAGAGATACTCCCTCCACTTGCAATGGAGCATCAAGCTGAATCCAGTAATTACAGAGCTTAAACCAGAAGGGTAGCTGAGATGAGCCACAGCAGCCCAGAATAAAAGGAAAAGACCAAAGGAAATGGGTCGCTCAGGGTAGATGTTTGCTGTAAATACAAGGAAGGGACAAACTGCTTTTTCCACCACGGTTTTTTGTGAGCAAAGATAACTTAGCTTGACGTATTTACTGAGATATCAGACAGTAAATAAAGAAAACCCAAAAGAGAGAGGAAAACCATGGCTATGGGACTTGACAGGAGCCTGTGCTACTGATCACTCTGGGGCCCCAGCTGCTTGGCCAGGGACTTTAGGTGGATCCGCATTCACAGCAGAGATGGCTGCTCTCCAGGGGTGGGGTGAAGTTTCATTAACCAAGTTCTGCTCTGTATTTTAAGAACATCTGTTACGTACGGGGAGTTCTGTTCTCTGCTGAGGAAATGCAAATACTAGTTTCAAACTAATGCCTCTGTGTTTCCCTGTGCTCCCGCCTGCCTGCTGGTGCATCCTTTCCTGTCTCGCAGGCTTGCTGCTTCTCCTTGGTGGGGTTTTCACACTTGGGCTGCCCTTCACTCTGAAGTTGAGGACCAAAACTCTTAGGCACAACCACTCTTCAAATACTATAAACTAAGCAATTAAAACACTAATAGTATTAATGTTGTCTCACCCATAGCATTCCATGCCATAAGATATTCACGTTTAGATCCACAAAGCAGCCACGTGTACACACTCCTGGTGTCTAGTAACCTTGTGCAGCCTCACAGAACCCTTGATGCTACCCTTACAGAGGAGGATCATCACCTCCACAGCTGTTAACCCAAGTAGACACTAAGACGGTGAATCCGTTTGGCCAGTGCATACAAAGCAAATAAAATCCAGGATGATGGTTTGGCAGAATGATCATGTTAGCCCAATGCTAACGTGCAGAGTGTGATGTCTGTGAGATGCCACGATCACCTGCTTGACGCAGAAGTCAGGGGTTGCACGTGCTTCTTGCCTTTAACAAAACTCTCCATTTGCAAATCTCCTGTCTTTTTTCTCTCTTCTATTTTGCTCACAATTCAGAGGTGCTCTTCAAGATACAACAGCCTTTCAGTTCAGAAATGCTCCAAAGCTCCAAAGCTTTTTGTTTGTTTGCTTGTTTGTTTTAACACAATGTATGAACATTGACAAATTGTGCAGCTCAGTGGATGGGTTTTTTATCCATCTTTCTTTCACCCATCTACTTGATATACAAGCATGTGAAATACTACCAGACTCAAGTTTCTAAGCTTATCTTGGGGGCTGTCAGTCAGGAAAAGGCTTTGTTTGAAGACTGTAAGTGATCCATGAATATGGTTTTGTTTTTTAAAAAATAGTTCTTTTAAGTCTTTAGTTCTTTTCATACGGCACGAGCATGCACAGCTTCCTTGAAAAGTAGTCTTCCTGCTTTGCTAGGAGCAATGACAAGATCACCAGACCTGGCTAGCAATTGTATCAGGATGTCCTCCCTTCTAGCAAAGCAGATGAAACACTAATTTCCCTCTAGCTGCTCTTACACTGCATGCTGTTCAAAACAGAACAAAATCCCATCAAAGTATCCAAAGTCCTTTTAAAAATATACCTAGAATTTTGATAAGATGGAAACTGAGTCAATTTCCCCTCTTAAAAAAATATAAAACTTGAATTAGTTAAAGCTTTTTGCAAAGACTCTACCAATACTTTCAAAGCTGGTTTCATGCATCAAAACATGCCACTGAAGAGCAGCAGCAAGCAGACCAACAGAAAGACAGAAAATCCAGAGTGAATTATTGCAACAGTGATTTTTCTCTTAGATGAAAATGCATCCTTTAGCAGGCAAGTTGAAATCAAGCTGTGATGCTGTTACCAGCACCATGTTGTTAGAAAGAACATGGGAATGGCTCTGGGAGCAGCCAAGAGCCTGAGGCACAGCACGGATGGGAGAACTGGTGTATCACAGACACACACAACCTGAAGGGACTGCAGTGCTTGTAAGGAGGCACAATCATGGTTCCAGCAACAGCAACTCCCCTGCAAACAGATCCTCTGGCCCTTACAAACTGCCAGGCCATGGGTGAAGGTAGCCTGCAGAACAGCTTTGCCCCACAATCCTAACCAAAAGGAAAACCTTTCAGCAGGACTAGAGGCCACAGAGGCTCTGCCAGACCCCTGACAACAACAGGACCTTGGTACCCGCAGTGTTAACACACTTCTCTTCAACCTGAGAGCATTGCTCTAGGGCTGGACTCATCCCCACCAGTACTTTAACACAAACTGTAACTGTTATTGTTCTGTGTATACACCCAAAGATGCAGAGATGGATGTTTTGTACCTGTCTGTGTAACATAAAGTCAAGATTCAAAATTGAATTCTCTGCAAAGAAAAAATATTTATATTTGGCTTGTACAGCTATCATGATTCTCCAACCCTTGACACCACGCTCTTGTTCCCATGGAGGGCAGCTTGCCTATAAATTCAATGAGATAATCCAAAACTGTATTTATCTCACCCAATTTCAGCTGGTAGTCCTTCTGCCTGTCTCTACAAGGTTGCGGTAGCTGTGATGACAAATGGCAACATCTCGTATCTATAAAGCAGTTTGACTCAAGTAATCCCTGTGTTATGTCAAGGTGGATTCTCAGAGGTGTCAATGAGATCCAAAAGGAGCCAGGTTAGCTCAGCACCCAGCAGAAGCTGCTACAGAGAAACACACTGACTGGCTGGGCAATTTATGTATTAGGGAGAGCAGAAAATACCTGATAAAAAAAAAAAAGTGAGGATTTCACTCTAACAAAGTAGAAGTCAGGAAATCTTGAGCTAATGGGAGAAATCAGTTCCCTACCTGCCCATTTCTGAACAGCTCTGAGACGTGCAGTGAGGTGGTCTGGATCACAGAGATTTGTGAATCCCTTTATTTCTCTAGGTCAATGTTTCCATGAATTTCTTTTTCCGTTTCATGCAAAGGTTCAACCTGCAGAGGCAGATGCCCAAGTCTTGTTAACTTTCAATAGCAGTTGGCTGCCTAACCACTTCTGAGATGGCCTTTGCATAAAAACCTGTCCACATGCAAACCCCAACAGTATGTATCCCTGATTTCTCATGTAAGTGCACAAAGCAAGCATGCTCTGGCACAAAGCATCCCATCACTTTTTCAGTATTAAACCCCCCACAGGCTTGCTCCTTCCTGGCAGATGAAACTATTAAAAAAACCACCAAAGATGGTTGAATCATCTGTCCAATCAGGTGCCAAAAATCACCACCACAACTTAAAAACCAAAATCCAGTGATAAATAATACGCTAAAGTAATGATGGACAGAAAGCAGGTTGGGCCTAAGTAGTCCTCAAGATCAGATTTTTAAACTGAAGATACTGACATATTAAAAAAGAAAAAAATTATTAAGGTGACCTTGAGTATGGGGAACAAGGAGTGATTCTATTAGTTTTTTAATGGAAATTATTATTAAAACACCCAAAGCTGAACTGCTGTAACCAAGTCAACTCAATCTCCCCTTAAAAATTCCTTTTCTCCCCTTCCATTCAGATTGTATTTACAAACTGTAGATGTCTCATTTTTTTCTTGTGTCATTTCATTATTACAGAGTTGAGATCACTAGCCATCTGCAGCTTCATTTCATCAAGCTCTCATTTGTCCTTGGAGCAAGGTCATCCAGGACAAGAACATAAAATGCTGCTTTCCTCAACTGACAGTTCTTTATGCCTTCCTGTAAATATTCCCCACTAATTTTAAATAATTTTACCACTTCATACTCCCCCTTGCACATACTGAAAAGGCTGATATACACGCATATTAATAAGGATCTTGTCATTTAACCACTGCATGACATATTAGAAGCCATTAATGGTGTTTATTTGCTGATAACATAGCCATTTCGAACTCCAGCTCAAGAATCCTTGGTAGCTTCATGTGACTTGTAAGATATTAGCTATGGGTCAGAAGTTGGGCCCCCCCCCATTCAGCATTAGCATACACTTGGAGTGACTCTGTTTTCCATCAAGCAGAAAAATAATGCAGTCAATGCACAAAAAATTACCAGCTGCTATACACCCTATGGTGGGTGAGTGATAATAAAACATCACTAGGTGTATCTGGATTCATCCATCGAAATCAATAGACTGGTAAGGAAAGATTTTCAGGTGCATCACACAACATTCCAAGCTAAAGGCAAAGAAAACAGAACATGGAATTCCTACTCAGATCAGATTTGACTTGCCATAAATTCTGGAGCATCTTCTCCAAAGCAGAGCCTGCTGCTCTGGATTATGGCAAACCCAAGCCAACTAACCAAAATAAATAAATTTTAAAAAAACAGCAGGGTAAATTAACTTGGGAGTCTTCATCACCACCATCATAAAGCTATGGGGAAGAATAACTGAGTCTGTCTGCAGATGCTGGCAACTGCAGACTGAAGGCCCTGGCTCTAATCTGCAACTCAAGGTGTGTATCTTTTGGCACCTGAAAAATACAGTCCTGGGCTGATGCAGTTGGATTCTTAGATACACTCTGGTGTACACAGCCATCTGGCTCACAAATAACCATGTAGAAGTTTTTACCTCTGTGCTTTTAATAGCCCCAATAGTCCTAGAGATGAAGACGTGCGTATCACAGAGATCTGTTTGCAAATGCACCTGGATATATGGTGTGCAATAGGCACAGGGGCCTCCGATGGGTTTACCTGCACAAGCCAGTGTCCCTTTGGATGCACACCAGAGGGTTGGCTCATAAGACTGTGAGCATGCAATTTGTCAGGAGGAGACATAGAAAATGGGATCATTAAAGGTGAACTCCCAAGCCATCCCTAAAGGAGATGATCTTGAAAGGTGAGTTTGCTCCATGACCAAGTAGCAGGATAACGGCGGGCCGTATGGAGTCAGGCTCACATGACCAGGCTCAGCTTCCAGGTTCATCATACATAGTTTCTTCAGATGACTATGGACAAGCTGCCTCATTTCTTTCTCTCTCTCAGTTTCCTCCCAAAAGCAATTGAAGTTTCTTGCTGCTTAGAAGGATGAAAGTCAACTCCTAGGACAGCATGAGGATGATGTCTTCAGCTTCCAGAAGCGGTGCCTCTCCCATGGCATCAGGTTATGGCCCCAAAGTCCTGCAGGAGAACTGTGCTCCACTGGTGAGACACGGAAGGGTTTTTCCTGGTTCATTCCACATACAAGATTTTGTCATGTCCTCCTCTCTGCATCTCTCCTCTGGGTCTGGCCACAGCTGGTTGCATCTCAGAACAGCACTAAACTACACCAACTCGTAATGGTCCCCTAGGGCCTCAAACCTGGCTGCACAGACCAGTGGAGCGCAGCATGGCCTGGCCACACACCCCGTGATCCCATGACTGGCCCCTTATGTGCCACCAAAAGAAGCAGCTGCAACAACTACGGACATCGCTGCACCTGAAAACCCCCCGGTGCCCAGCTGGGAGCTGTGTAAAGAGGCCTGTGTGCTAGAAGTCAGCCCTATGTTTTGACTGTTCAGAACAAGGAGAAGAGGCTGGCTGAGGTAGTTATGGGTGAGAATCCTAGCATTTTCCTGCCAGTCCTGTCTGATATCTTATTGTGAGAGCTTTTACTGCGGTGAGAACAGTCCTGCTTCACTCCACATCCTCTCCCACATTCCTGGCTTCTGCCTCCTTCCATCCCTCTTACATTGTCCTTCTCTGTCATTTGCATGGTAGGAGATACTTTTCATTCAGAATTTAGCCACGATGAAAAAACCATCCAAGTGCCTCCAAACCCCGTTTTCTCAAGTCAGCCACCGTTTCCCTGAAATTCTGTGGGATTTTTATGCCTCTGTCACTTCAGATAGTAGGAATCTAGGAAACGCATGCCTTTGAACGTTTGGCCAGCCACACTTTTGCTGTAAGGGATGAGGGAAGCATACAAAAGCAGCAAGGAGGCTGGAGCTAGTCCACCTTCCCTGTGAGGCACACAGAGCACTCACATTTCTTCCACGGGGACACTGTATGTCAACAGTTAACTTCTCTTTGTTCCCATCCAAATGATTAAGGTTAGAAGCTCGCCTGGTGACATCACCAGAGTTTAAACATGCTGGACATGGTCCAGGGAGCCAAAGTTATTGCTGACCCCATGGTTACTGATCCGCTCTGCAAGTAGCTGATGTCTGCTCTCACTTTATGAATTATTTAATGGGTTAAAGATTGGTCAGATCTTCTTTATGCAACGTAGAGCTATACAGTGGGCAGGAGGACATAAACATGCATTAACAAGGTTAAAGTCACATACTGTAACTACACTGTCTGTTTTCAGCTTGCAGCTTTATTGACTTAATCATGCCGGCACCGCAGCCAACAAATCATTAAATCCATTCCATTCTCTTGCTGGTTACCAACCACAAAAACAGAGGCAGGCAAACACGGAGCAAACCTCGGAGGGGGTGGGGAGCGGCAGCGGGGTGCGGGGCAGAGGGAGAACAGTGGGATCACTATGGAGCGCCGGGCTGGCCTGTCACTGCCAGCACAAAGACGCCAAATCTGTCTTTACGGACTAAGTGGTTTCATGGTTTAAAGTGACACAGTCATTTGTTCCTGTTTTGCAATGATTATGGAAAAGAAGAAGGAGGGGGAGGAATAAAAAGCAAACTGAGGTTCTTCGTAGCGTAACAGCGTGTGTGTGCGGGTGCATCCTTGCGGAGCCACTCATCTCTGTAAACACAGCCCAGGGCTGGGGCACTCACTGCCCCCCAGAGCTCTGGGGCTCTGCACGGCGCTCCCTGCTCATCTGCAGTGACATGCAGGCATAATTAAGAGTTCAGTGTAAAAGAAAAAAGACGTGGAGCATCAAATCAGTCCTCCCACTGCCCCCCAGGAGCAACCCTGACCACCGCCAGCAATGGGAGAAGTCCCTGTTTTCAGATCAAAGTAACAACTTCACTCTCAGACAAAGGCTTTGATTTTTGACCTAGCACTCACGGTAACTTTTCATATTCAAGTCCAAGCCCCTCCACCCCCGACTGTCAGCAGTGTGGAGAATGGAGGTGCACACTGCAGTCAGCAGATGGCCAAAACACTGTTTCTAGGTGGTTAGTTTAAGACAACCAGGTTTGAAAACAGAGCTGTCGGCTTTTTGGGTTTTAAGCTCTAAGATCTTTATTTGTCACTGCTGTTGTTCCTATTAATTTCTTGATGGAAATCATCTTCTCTGTCACCATCAAATACAACTGGCTTGTCCTGCACTAGGGGAGCACCACATCAGGACACAGCTTCTCCATGTTACAAGCAGGCTATAGAAGAAGAATTCATTATGAACTCTTGGAAACCTTCAGACATCAGGGTGTTTTGCTTCTTTTAGAGATGCTAGACACAGCCTGCTTGCAAGCTTTCCTCCACTGAGAGAACATGAAACAAGCTCCCCCTTTCTGCGGAAGACTCAGCTGCACCAGGATTGATCCCTGGCCCATTTCTCTCTATTATGACAAGACAGAGCAGTGAACAAGCTCCCTTTTCTTCACCTTCTGGGTACAGGCTGCTTAGAGCCCCTGTAAGAATAATCCAGATTTTGGCATATTACCAGTGCAGGGACTTGGCAGATACATTTGCACCTTGTCCTGAGATACACCACTGCAGACCTTTTCCAACACCATCATTATTTGGTGTTATAGTTGTTTCCTTCAGATGCAAACAAACCTTCTTACAGTTTGAGTTCCAACCTTGCCTTCTTTTGTTTACTAGTCTCTAGATCCCTATCACCCAGAGACGTCTCCTGGCTCCATATATTGCAAATAAACATATCATTACTTGGAGCAGGAGTCGGCCAGAATTCCTCTTGGAAACAGCCGCCAGAGAAGAGCTTGTTTCCCAGCTGCTTGCCCACAGTACTGAGGCAGTGGATCACCATCAAAGGTGCTTCTTTCCCACCACCACTCCAAAAAAAAAAGGACAGAAACAAAACTAAAAACGCTTTCTGAGGCAGAAGTCAGCTGTTTAAGGTACCTATATGACTTCCAACTTTGCAGACTTTTCATAGAATCACAGAATGGTTTGGGCTGAAAAGACCTTCAAAGGTCATCTAGTGCAAGCCCCCTGTGCTACGCAGGGATATCTTTAACTAGATCAGGTTGCTCAGAGCCCTGTCAAGCCTGACCTTGAATGTCGCCAGGGATGGGCCCTCCACCACCTCTCTGGACAACTTGTGCCAGTGGTTCACCACCCTCATAGTAAATAACTTCTAACATCTAATCTCAATCTACCCTGCTCTAGTTTAGGACCACTGCCCCTCATCCTACTGCTACACACCCTTGTAAACAGCCCCTCTCCAGGTTTCCTGTAGGCCCCAAACTATCACCACAACTGCTGCTGCCTCCAAAGATGGAGAATGAAGGTACCCCAGCAGTCAAGGGACAAGCCTAAGCATGTCGTCCAGGCTTCCCTCACCACAGACAGAGTGCAACCCTCCATCACATTTCACAGGTGCACATTACAGTGAGGTGAAATTACCCTCTCTAAAGATCTTTTCTAGCCACAGAAGGAGCCTAAATGATGGGAGCAGGCAGATGAATCCCAACCAGTGACCGAGGAAGGCTGACAACTGAGAGTGCTAAACCCACATCTCACTAGTCCCAAACCAGGACTTACCCATGCAACTATTTTGCCTTGTGTGCAGGGTTCAGCAGCCCTGGCTCCATGGCGTGTCCTCAGCAGAGTAAGCTCCACTGTACCCTCCCACCACTGAGCCCCAGCTCCACAGTCCTCCCTGCCAGCCTGATCCCACTTTTCCATTTGTGTGTGCTTGCAGGCCCAAACTAGCAAAGTGAGGGCTTGTGTGATGGACTTGTCAGCCTGGAGAGCATCTTATCATTGACCTGTGCTTATCAAGAGAACATGGGAAGGCAGAGGAGGCTCCATCGCCACAGTCATTAGCAGACAAGCTGCTTCAAAGGGAAGTGACAGTTGTGGTGATGTTTTAGGACCGACACACCCAGTCAAGGAGTAACACACCAGTTGGCCTATTTATAATCCCTGATGCCCGAGTCTTAAAATAGCACTGCTTTTATTTTTGTATTTTTAGGGACACTTGTATATTTAAGCAACTCCGTTTGGAGGCTCCACATCAAACACATCACATCCAGTCTTGGAAGTGAGACACAACACTCCATGCCTCCTCACTGAAAGCAGAGGTAAATTCCCCTCTCCCTATGGCCCCTATCTCTTTGGCTGATGTGATTAGATCCCCAGGCCTAATTCCACTTATTTTTATGTATAGACTGGCTCGTCCCAACGCAAAAAGCAAGGGATGTGCAGCATCTGCCTGCAAACACCCAAATGCAGTGGAGAGACAGAGGTTGACAGACTGTAGTACATAGTCACACATGTGCTGCTCTTATCAACAGACACTGCAAAGTCTCAGAAAGAGTTAATGGGTCCCTACAATAAAGCAATCCTGGTTGTTTGTGTTTTTCTTAAAAAACAAAGGTCAATATACAGAAGTAGTCAAACAAACCAAAATGAGGACTCTCTGCCTTGGTCCAGGCACAGCTATTTGTTCTCTGCTCCCTGGTCCCATAATGTACCTTTGTTGGTATTTCTTAATGACTGAAGCATCCATGTGCTCCATGTAAAACAATTATAAAACATTCAGGGCAGAAGAAAAAAATCCCTTGCACAGCCAAGGCTCCAGTAGACTGCATAGGTGTCAAATGGTAAATTGTTAGGCATTTTGTTTTAATTGCAGAGTTATTTATACCCTTGAACTTGTTATTAGCATAGGAAAAAACAGAAGTTATTGTTACCCATAATTAAAGGGACTATTATGGGACTGCAAAAGCATGGATGGCCCCAGACAGACCACCCCTTCTTTGGCAACAGCAACTGGCATGGGTAGGAACAATAAATAGAGGCCCCATCATAAGACACTTCAGCCAAGAAGGGTAGGTCCCAAGATATGAACCCCAATTCCTGTGCTGAGCCTCATCCCCCAACACCAGCACCCCTCCTCCTGCCTCTAGCCACACACCTGGCATAAAGCAGGGGTGCTACTGGGAGGGGGTACTGCAGGGGTGCAATCTCACCCTTCCCTATCAGCAAATCCTTTCTGACCAAGGGGCACATGGATAGGACACATCCGGGATTTGGCCTGGAGTTGCATAACCTTCCTTGTCAAAATTCAGGATTAACAGGTTATATTTTCATTTGTGAGATTGTTATCTGCCCCAAGAAAGGTTTCTGATTTCACCAGCACTAATCAGGACGCCACAATGGATTTCCGGTCCCAGCAATGAGGATCAAGAGCCTTTGTAGCTTGTGGAGCCGGTTTTAATTCAAATCTAACTGGCAGAGCTATTGTAGGCTGCATGTTGAACAGATTAAAAAAAAAAAAAAATCACTTACATGCTACTGTACCTTATTTTTAAATCCATTTCTTACAGATGCAAATCCCTCTGACCACTAAAGCATCTGGTAGCAGCACTACCTTGCCAGGAGTGACACCCACCATCTCTCCAGTGGCCCTGAGCAAAGATCTCCATCACAGTTTTATGCCTTAAAAGAAACATGCCAAAAACCTGCACTGATGCCCACCCTCCAGTTCTGATTTATGCTGTTGAAGTTATCATAAAAATAAGCAGCAACTATGTCCTGCATAAAGAGATTAGCGTGCCACGACAGCCCTTGCTCCTGAGCAGCGCGGGGCTGCACATGGGCTCTCCAGGCATTTCCCATGTCAGTGCTGTCACCCAGACACAACTCTCTGGCAGAGGAGAAGCAGTTGGCCTAGGAGGACAGTCAAGCACAAAACTACTGATGCTGTAATTATAACTGGGAGGCCAAACAGGCTCCCAAGAGGGGCTATCTCTGTGGACAGAGAGAGGAAAGGCTTATTGACGACTGGCTTTACCAGATCAGTACATGCGACCTGGGTTACAGCCACCTTGTTCTCCTCCTGCCTTCACCCTCAGGCACTGTGTGAGTCAGTGGAACTGGAGGGAAAATATACACTAAATTCTACAAGTGCAGGAATAAAGAGACATCTACAAAGCTTGCCTGTGGCGCTTGATACCAGCTGCAAAATTGGGTTAGCTTGACATTGCTGCTGGAGGTGACCAGGCCCAGGAAGGATGGCTGAGCAGCAGACCAGCAAAGCCCCTCTCTGCCAGGCAGGTGAGCCGAAAGCTGACTGCAGCCCCACTGCTGAGGCACAGAAACATGTTTTCAAATGTTTAAATCCGACAGTGGAGTGAGAGCAATTGAGGCAACAAACTTGGTTTCCTGCACAACCATGAGGTTCAGACAATTTGGGATTATGAGATCTATGCGAATCTGAAAGTCTGGCCTGAACCACATTTTGAGGGCTGGAGACCCCTGCAAGTTCTCCAAAATTCAACAAAGCTCTTTCTTTACCAGTCAGGTCAGGAACATTTCGGTGTGGAGGCTCTTTTACTGGTGAGAGCACCACCAAATCAACCCCACTGACATTCAGGCTGCCAGGCAGCTGGCTGGGAGCTCTCTGTAAATGGCGTCGCAGCTCTGGAGAGGAAATCTCAGATGTCTCGTAAATCCTGCGGCGGGTTGTGCCACATCGCAGGAGGCTCATTTGAAGGCTCTCCTGCTCTGTCTGCTCAGATGGGATGCCAGGACCTGCCAGCACTGACTGCAGCTGCCACCCAAGACGCCTGCCTGTCCCCTGTCCCAGCTTGCCCCTGGCCACCACCAGCATTCAGAAACCTGTGTATAAACTAACCCAGAAAAACACTGACAAATTACAAGGTTACATCAAAGAGTCTTTTTCTCCCTTAATACTTTACTTTCTCTTCCCATCTACTGCTGAACTTGAGGAAAAGGTGTAGAGGCTGATAAAAATGAGTCCAGAAACCTTTGATAGTTCTCCTCAAGTAGCGGAAGTTTCCTTGGGGCTCGAGCTGTGGCTGCTGCCAGGGTCAGCTGGGAGGAGGGAGAGGAGGGCAGGGGAGGGAGAAGGGGAAAAAATGAACAGCTGCCGAGCAATTAAGCCTGCCTCTCTGCCTTACTGTCCAAAGCAGGAGGCAATCTAATTCAGCCTGGTGCCTCTCTTCCTTCAGCCGTCTGGTGCCTGCCTGGGATTCAGGAAAGGGGCTGTCTGACTGCCCACTTTGTCTGCCGAGCCAAAGGGGCCCTTCCCAGCCACAATTTCCAAAGGAAAGAGATCTTGGCTGGCGGCGTCTCTTCTTTTCTGAGAAAAACATGCGCTGAATGTAGTGACAGCAGCTTTATAACCCTCTCCTGCCCTTCCTCAGCAAACAACCAAAGTGGAGTTGGAGCAAGAAAATGACCCTGCTGGCTCCTCCGCTCAGCGCTTGTCTCCCAGCACAATGAATCAATTAGTGTCTGATCATTATTGTGGTAACTGTATCTTTCACAAGCAAGATTTTATATAGAGATAAAATAGGATGTTTTCTGCTCATTTCCTTCCTGTCATTCCAATCACAAACTACTGCTAAAAATACAACACATTTAAAGTCTGTAGTATTTGCAAGCATGTGTTCCAGTTGCCCAGCAGAATGGCTGGTCTTCTGTTTTCTGCACAGTAAAGGTATGGAGGAACAGTGAGATAGGGAGCCTACAGTGCAGCTGGGTTAGAACCTCACACAGGGCATATACAGAAGGTCATCTCATTTCCATGTTCCTAATATCAGGGATTACTTTAATTCCTTATTCTGGCCAACTGTTTCAGTTTATAATCCATGGTGCAGGACTCCTTCCAGCAAGTCTAAAGTGGTACTTGTTCTGCTATTTCTTCAGAAATTGGCAAAAATGTTTTATTTGGAAAATGTTAGTGCAGCAGTAAAAGCCTTTTAGTACCCAGGCAGAAGGAGAAAATAGGCTCTGTTTGGAGAAGACAGCACAATTCAACTGTACTTTCAGTTAAATTTGACAGTAATCTAGTCAGCAGGTAGGTACCCTCCCTCCAGCCTAATCAAGACAGAAATAGGCAAAAATGCATATATTAAATGCAGATAGACAGCATTTCATCTTTTGAAAAGCCTCAATAGTGTTACCATAAGCAGAAAAAATAAGAAATCATGGAGAGAGAAGATTTTAGCTCACCACACTGACAAATGCTTTATCAAATATGAAATTTGAGGAAACCTCTCTAAGCTAAAGCACCATAGTTTTAGATATTGTGCCAACCTAGAATGGAGCAGCAAACCCAAGTTGGGAGACATTTTCTAATCTTATTGCACATAGGATCAGGACACTGATAAACGTCACAGTTGTTCTTTTTTTAAATTAAAATTTACAGACATATAGATATATGCCATCTATGTAGGAAAATGTTCAGACTCTGAACTGGGGAAATGGATTCGTCCATTTCTCTCCTAACTGAAAATATTGTTTCTTAATAAAAAAAGTTCTTAATAAATGGTCAGTTCATATTTATTTTTTTTTAAGTAAAAGCATAAATAATGTTGGGGATTTTAGACAAAGTCCTAAACTATGGGAAAACACCAAGTCTTGCAAAACTTTTTTCAGCTAAAGGTTTACTCACATTTCAGGGTCATCAAACAGTCTATGGTGATGGTATCAGCATTTCTCTGTTCTTGCTGACCTTAAGCACTCTTAAACCATTAAATACATAATATCTTCTGATAATCGAATGCCATTCACATTTCCGTAACAATAATTCACTTCAATGAGAGACGAACTTACACACCAGATTACTCTATCTCTGTTTGAGAAATATTAGCACACTTTGGGGAACTGCAGAATCACAAATAACGACACCAAGAGTCCAACACTGTTCCTGGAGAACTTGTAACTCCTGGTTACATCAATAGGAATTTAAGATGTGTAAGGATTGCAAAATCAGATGTTAATCTGCAGCGAACAACACAGGTATGGGCAGTCTGCATTTTTGCCTTAAGCAAACAAGAACCAACAAGACTATTAATGAGAGAAAACAGCACCAGTTTCCAACTGCACGTATAAACAGGCATTAAAAACAACTGTATTCTTTAAGTGAGTCATTACACCATAAAGAAAACTTTTACCAGAGACTTCATGTTGTTTACAAATTTCCCATTTACATGATTTTTTTAAATTCTCTTCCCCACTCACATCCCTCACACCAACCTCGGTGCTGCAAGAGACCGAAATCTGAGGCTGACATTAAAAACCCCCACAGGATCATCAATATTTAATCCTGCACCCTCAGTTAACAAGTTCTGCACTTTTCCTGCAGTTGCATAGCTAACGCAACCGAAACACAGGCCTTCTTATCAAACTAAGCCAGGATTACTCAGCTGTCTCCTGGCAGAGGGGGATGCAGCGCTGGAGATGCCGGGCCCGTGCTGCGGGAAGGGCCGGGCTGCCTCCAGCGCTCCCCCGGCGCGGCGCTCGGCACAGCCCTATTGCCGAGCCAAGGACGAAAAATACAGCAGGAATAGCTTAATTCCAGCTCTAAATGAGCTCAGCGGGGACTCTAAACAGTCAAGTCAATTGCCAGAATCTGCACTTTTCAACCTCGTTCTGCTCCTTTGATCAGACTGAATTTTGAGCTACGGCGATTAATGGACTAATAGAGGAAGTCACAGGGTATCTCTTGGGAGAAGAGGGAAAGGAGAAAAAAGTATCTCATCCTTGTTAGACATCTCTTCTGCTAAACACCACATTTCCATGCAGAAAACTAAAACGCTGCTGCAGAAAGTGTGCTGACTGAGCTGGAAGGGAAGAAACAAAAAAATAATGCTCAAACGATCGTTCATTCATTCCTTAAACACGCCCTTTGGAGCAGTGGTAAAAGAAAACAGACTGCCCAGACACAAGTGCCGTGTAAACTACCCTTCAGTCCAGTCCAGTAACAGTTTATACTTAATAATCCCAGAGAATAAAGGGAATATTAAACGCATTTGTAATGCAAAGAGAAGCTTCCAAAAGCCCTGAGTATTTAAGTACTGAGAGAAACAGATTTGTTAATGACAGGGATAGATACTACTGGTATCCCAGGATAGGATATCCTAATCTTTTTGGAAAGGGAAGAAACATGTTAACATTAGCAGCCTGCAGTCACAAAAGAAAAAGAGAGGGGGGAACTCTTTGTTAAGATATGTCTTTTTTCCTAATTTTCTTTTCTTATTGCTGTGCCCAAGAGAAGGGGACAGCTTTTCTTCCTGCAAAGGGCAAATTCTGCTTCTGCAATCCATGACTATAAAAAACAAACCCCAGAGGACTGCAAATAATCGCTAGACTGATTAAAACAAACTTATTCAAACTTTGGCCTGTTTACAAAACATGGATACTAGCACCCATAAAAAAAAAAAACAACAACAAAAAACCCAAAAAGGCAAACCAAACAAACAAAAACAAGCAAAAAACCCACCCATCACAACAAAAAAGCCCAAAATAATTCAAATGTAAACTTGAGCTGAGGTAGGAACAAGTGCACCAAAGCTCTCTCTCTTTGTATCGTAGTGCTAACATGCCAGTGCCAATGATTACTGTGCCCTTTGCTGCATCCTTTTCCTCCACCTTTGGTCTTTCTTGAGCATACAGAGCCTATGTACATACATGATTCACTCCACTCTCAGAAATAATCCTGTAGTCATCCTGGAATGATCTCCCACTGCGTAAATTTAGGTACCTGTTTGACTCTACAAGATCAAGCTGTTAATGCAATGTCTTAGACAGGGATATACTATTTTGTCTACATTACAGGGCTTACCCTCCTTATGGGTCTGTTATCAATTCTGTAATGGGGAAAAGTAGCTCAGCACAGCTTGCCCATAAGCTGCATTCACACCTGCATCTGTCTGACACTGACCTAAGGTATTGTGCTTTTCTTAGAGAAAAGTTAAATAATTTTGCTGGTTATAGACAGAGTATTATTTATGCTAAAGTAATATGTTTCCTATCTTCTTCTTTTCACAGTCCCATATGCAAAGGGTTACATTGTAATATGGGATTACTTTTTGTTAACAGCAGTCCTTTTAAGAATTCTGTAGTGATAATGATAGCATTTGCCTTTAAATATGCTACCAAAAAAAACCCCACAACTTTAAAACACACATGTGATAGAGTAATTAGCCTTCAAAGCCCTAAGAAGAGCTGCTACATTCTGATTGTGGATGTCTATCAATTATTAGTGTCAGCTGCTTGAAATAGTCCAAAGTGCTCGAGACAGAAATATTACACAGCCAACCCAGCAGACCGATACACTTCCTAAATGTACAGGTTTTGAAGACAGCTCATAACAGTGTTTGGCTTTCAAACCTTAATGTTAACAGCTTTGATGGGACTGCTTCTAATTTGTATTTAAGACCCATTACCTCTTCCTCTAAGCAATCTTCGTGAAACATCATTTGTTCTAGGGGGATATTTGCCATCCAGCCCAGCTCTGTAATGGCCGTTAATTCACACCATTTTGCTTGCTCCTGTATTAATCAGCAACCCGTGAATCATCCCAGTGTTTCCAGACTTGCAGATGTACAAGAGAACCACCGAGGCCAGTTCAGTTTCTCTCCCCATTCAGACACGGAGACAATATCAGTTCCTGTTTACAGCCATGACTTTGTTTTCCCCCACCCACACACTGAAATTTCTCCAAAATGCCCAAAGAAAAAAAAAAAAAAAAAAAAGAAAAAAAAAGAGACTGAGTTCATTTTACCAGGAAAGTTATTTCTAGGTATTGCATCTGAAACAAAACATGTTTGTACTTTTATTTTGTGTGCAGCACTTACTGCAGTGAGGCAGAAATGACAGAGGAGCAGAGCAGAAGGACAAAGTAGGCTGCTCCCGTCACCCCACCCTGCCGAACCGCCGTCCGGCGCCAGGCACTCCATTTAACAGCATCCCAGGGACTCTCTTCTGTATTTGTTTGCTTTTTATTCTAATTGCTAAACTAGACTTTGGTTCTGTAAATATTTCTGCCTTGTGGAATACAGATGCAATTTTAGATGGCTACAAGACACCACCAGATAGAGACCACCCCAAAAATGAAGGGTACGAACCATGCTCTCACAGCATCGCTGCAAAAAGTATTAACATTAATTATTAATTTAGGTATCCAATTTGAGGTAGTAAGAAGGGCATGGCTTTAAGGGAGCGAGCACATTTTCTGAAAGCCAGGCTGCTTTTAGTTCAAAACAAGCTCCCCAAACTACCATTTGTTAAGAAAGATATGGAAAATACAGACAACAAACAAACCTATCTTCTACAAATGTGGGAAAAAATGGAACTAAGATGTTCTGATATTAATGGGAATTTACAGCACAGATGAAATGTGTTGGGTGTACAATAGGGTCATGGAAACCATTTCCTCATTGCTATTCATCAGCACGCTGTGCCATGAACACACCTTTTCAATATAAGAATTATGGGTGCACTGACTTGTTAAGTGAGGATGCCAGAAGTGTGTCTTACCCACCACTAACCTCTATTCCTGTTGTTATTTTTAAAAATTATACACAGAAGGAAGTCATGGCATTCATTAGGAAGCCAAACAGTGAGAAAGTTGCTCCCTGGATTCAGAGGGTGTTTATAACTTCATTGCATCTAAGGGCACAGTTGAGAAAAAATACAGCTTCAAAATCTTTTGCTCAACTGCTTATAAATTAAAGATGGGCTGGGTTTGTTTGCCTGGTTTTGTTTGTTGTGTTGTGGTTTTTTTTTATAGTAATAAAGAAAGCAAAATGTGTTACTTGAAAATAAGGAAAGCAAGAAAGTCTGCATTTGGGGCCTGATTCAGCTGATGTTTAGCCCAGGAAAACTAGTGAATACTGCTACCAAGCTGCCTAGAAAACCCAAAAGAAACTGCCTACCTCAGCTGGCAGGATCACAGTGGTTTGGGAACAAATGGGTGTCAGAATATGTTTTCACATCAAGTGTATTAGACACTTTTGAGCCTGATACCAACACTTTCCCTGCACCTTTGAGAAAAGAGGTTCTCTCTCACCCCGCACTGCAGAGCAGGAGAAAACAGCTGTCTGTTGCTTAAAGCTCAAAACCACAAGGGCAGGTTTGTTGTGGGTTTTTTTTTTTTGAGTTAGTGCAGAACCCGTGTGTGATGGCTCATGCTCCTCTGCTCACCCCCTGGCCCAGAGGGGTGGGACACAGCCCTGACCTCCAGCCTGTGTCCTGGGCACCGGGAAACTCATTAAAAGCTGCCTGTCAGGCTGAAATTCAACACCCTGTCCTGGTGTTCACAGAACCTCCTGAGTCTCTTTTTCCTTTCCAAGTATATTTTCATTTGGCCAGTGTGAGATTCTCATAGAATTGTCTGTGTCCTAAGTGCTAAACTGGTGGCAGAACATCTTCCATTTTATTAAACAGGTGGTAACTAAGGGAAAGACCTGGCTGGATTGAGGAAAGTGCTGCAGCTTTGATGTAGTGTCCACATTCTTTTGGATCCAAAAGGAGGGCAACAGTGAGGCTGAGGGAGAATGCTCCCCACATGGTGTTCAGATGGATTTTATCTATTTACAAGCTTCTCCTCTGCAGATTGCTTCCCCTAATGATGTGGTGGCCAGAAGTGCTTTCAGCACAATAGACAGCTGAGCTGGAAGGAATGATGAGTGCATAAGGCAGAGCTGCTAGAGATACTAATGCTTGTAAACATCTTAAAATACAGACCAAAGAACTGGGAAGGTTAAGACATGGCTACAAGGGCTCCACTAAAACAGGGAAATGCTTTGAAAGACCTGTAATCTAGAGAAGAAGACAACACACACGATTTCAAACACTGCAAAAGAGCAATGGCTAAGAAGATCTGATGTGAACTAAGTTTTTAATCTTGATTACTGCACTTCTGAAAATGCTGCATGTTGATGCCAAATAAGCCATTTCTTCCTACAAGTTCACTCCTTACTTTCCAGAACTTATCTTACATTATTTATTCACAGGGGAGGGAGGAGAAGGAAGAAGATGCCAGTCTGATAGATTCAGTCAAGCTCCTTTCAGACTCTCTTGGAAGACGGGAGGGGAGAATCTTCAAGTTTGAAAAAAAACAACAACAACTCAGTTGCAAGTACACAGAGAAACATAAATTTAGAAGTGACCATTCAAGATGATGTTTTTACATCTGTGGAGAGGTCAAACTCCAGGCTCGGCCTTATTGCTCTCTGTAATCCAGATTCATCACCAGCTTCCTTGATTCTCCTATTCAAAGGCACTTAATTAGCTGAAGGGCTTGTTGCTTTGCCTTCAAAAGCTCTTCACTCCCTCAAAGGCTTTGCTTCAGCATTGTGCTACCATTGCCCTTTGAAATCAAATCTGTTTTTCTTTTCCACAGCATTAGTAAAAGAAAAAAAAGTAGTATTTAAAAAACTTTTTCCAGAGAAAAAAGAAAAAAAACCAAGAAAACTAAAAGAAAAAAAGAAAATAAAAACAAAAGGGAAAAAAAAGAGAGAGAGAGAGAAAGAGAGAGAGAGAGAAAGAGAGAGAGAGAGAAAGAGAGAGAGAGAGAAAGAGAGAGAGAGAGAAAGAGAGAGAGAGAGAAAGAGAGAGAGAGAGAAAGAGAGAGAGAGAGAAAGAGAGAGAGAGAGAAAGAGAGAGAGAGAGAAAGAGAGAGAGAGAGAAAGAGAGAGAGAGAGAAAGAGAGAGAGAGAGAAAGAGAGAGAGAGAGAAAGAGAGAGAGAGAGAAAAAAAAGAAAATGAAAGAGAGAAAAAGAAAATGAAAGAGAGAAAAAGAAAAAGAGGAGGAACTTCATTCAGAGTGGCTTTAAAGATAAGTTTGACACTTACTGAAAAGGGGGAGGGTATGCTGAAACTGCAGATTAAATCTGGCCAGTACTTTTGGTCTTAATAATGATACATAATACCATAGTTATTTTATGTGTTGGGAAGACTCCTTGTGACATCTCAGACATCCCAAATAAAACATGATTTTTCCCTGTACTCACAAGAGGACTGTATGTACTCAGGTGCTGTGGGCTGTGCTCTCTGCTTTTTCTAAATCTTAATCTATCTGCATCAGAGCTTATAAACGTGAAGAGCTGCTCAATCAGAACAGTCTCACCTAACAGTCACAGTGCACTGACTTCTCACAGGCAGAAATAACTTCACATAACACAGGACACCCAGGAATCAGTCCGTGGTATTAACATTTCTGTTTATATTAATAAAAGCTGTATTTTGTGTTCCATTGTATTTATTTAACCTTTGACATCTAAGCTCTGGGTCAGTTTGCTCTTTAGAACAGTGCATTTCTTCTTCAGTTTTGTTTCTATATTTAGAGAACTCATGCTCAGAAACAAGATTTTTTGTTTAATTTTTTTCCCTTCTAGTATATTTAATCTAGCTCAGGGGTTTTGGTGTTTCTCTGCAACCTATTATTTACTCTGTCAACTCAGATACCAATATTGCTGCTTTTACCAGAGTTAAAGAAATGCTTTGAAGTAATTTTCAGGGGTCTTTTTAGACTTCAGCATGCTCTTCACTATCTTAAATGGAGTCCACACATAGTAAAACATAGCCATTTTTACTGCAAATAATATGATTTCTCTCTCTGTCTCTTCTACATTTTTTTCTCCACCATCATTTTTGCCAATGGAGCTGAAACAAATACACCCTTCACTGACAATCCAGTATACAACTATCTGGATGTCAGCAGGAATGTGGAGAGCTCTAAGAATAGTGCATTTGGTTCCTATAGCACAAGTGGAGCTCAGAAATGCCATGGGTCCACCCCCTAACAATGTCTATTTACTAGCTACCTCCCCCCCAGCAAAACAACCTTTTAATTTGCATTTTCCACATTTCACATGCAGAGCAGTGGGCAATACTGCCCTCCTCCCCGAGACCCTCCAATTTTAACTCAGACAAACTTGGGCTTGGAAAAGTAACGGCCACCCAAAGGGTTTCTTTCATTCCAGTCTGACTTAAACTGCAAAGATCATGGGCTCATTTTCCTGCCTCCAGGGGAACCCTCCTTCCTGTTCTCAAAGACCAGTGTCTATTCTTATCTCAGCAGGAGGAAGAGCAGAGCTCTTCTAGAAGCACTGATGTTGTATCAGCGTTGCTGAAGGCAGAATTGGGCCCAATATATCTGACATGCCAGAATAGATCTGCAAGTACAAACTATATTTAGATGTGAAAATCAGGGAGATGCCCAACTCTTCAACCTGTCCGGGCAAACGCAGCTTTTTATGCACCCACAAACAGCCAAAAAAATCAAGTGGCGAAGCTTCAGCCAGGAAAACTGTGTGTGAGAGTTCTGGAGGCTACATTTGCCTCTCTGGCATTTACTACCATCCTTGTGGATTTATGAGCCCCAACCTTTGAGTACAATTTCACCCAGCAAGTATCAGTCCTACATGAGTAAAATGAAAACCTGCACATATCCACAAGAGCCATGTTAGCACCATCAGGCTTTGCAATATCCCACAGTGCCAAGTGTCAGTGCCTGAACCTATATCCATCAATGCTTGACAATAAAGACATAGTGCTTCAGATGGGAAAAGATTAGCCCTTATCAGATTTACCAGTTGTCCAGGCAATACAGGATCTGGGATGCAGGCTGATTATGCTTAAGAGATATATCATTAAGTACAAAAGTGGTAGAGCTGTGAGGCACCACTGGTAACCCAGCTTTTAGAATGTGGAGTCTTTGCTTTAATACGCATTAAAACAACAGCAAAAAGCTCACTCTGGGTCCATGTCCCCTCTGCTGCTCTCTTCCCCATGTTGCTCTGCCTGCTACAAGGATCAAATTTCATGGTTTATTGTTCTCCCTCCAACTGGCCACCATCCACATTCTTCTTCTGCACAAAGCTGCACCTCTTGCGCAAAAGAAGAGAGTACTATGCCTTCTTTTTATAAATTTTAGTCACATTTACAAACACACACAGAGAGTAAGGCCATGACTTTCAAACACTCAACAACATTCCAGGGAATGCTGTTATTTTTCTTGGAGCAAATTTCCGTGAATGAGGCTAAAAAAGGCAATTTTCCACCAGAAGTTCACTAATTTTTGAAGATGTGTAAGTTGTCTCCCCTGTCTTCTGAGTCTTTAACATTTTGCCTTTTAATGGAACAACTGCTCTGTGCCTGAAAAGTCCTATTCATCACCTGCCTCAGGAGAGAACTGGCACACAGATTCTGCAGAGCTCAGACTCAGCTCTGGGTACACTGCTGGAAATCAGACCCACAGTCACTGAAGCTACTTTGCTATAATGGAATAAAATTGGTAAACAGCAGCTCAGGTCCAAAATTTCAGTATCAATGTTTCAATGTAAATAAGAAATCTACTGCAGATAAATAACAGGTCTACATGTGAGATTCAAAGAAACAGCAAGTATCCCAGAATGTTAAGGTTTCCTACCTAGTATATTTTTCAATGTAATTTTTCTTTTAATTCAGCACTCAGGATCCATTTTCATCTATGAGATTTTCACCTATGAGTGAAGTTATCAAAACCTAACAAAATGTTCCACTCCTGAACATCCACCATCTTTCTTCAGCAGCTCAACAGACTGTAAAACTGAAGCACTGTCACCTGGTATGTAATTATTGTAATAAGTCTTACTTGTAAAATGAGGGAGGCACCATAAGCTTACCTAACTAGTCTGAAATGTAAAATGCTCATCACCTGTAACCGTCTTTACTGTCCTTGATCTTTACTGATAGCCCCCAAATTATAACAACTCTCTTCCCTGCCAGTGAGAATCAGCTAAAAATGCAACACAGGCAGAGCACTAGGAAAGCTGCTAGAAGAGGGGTTGTTCTGGCCATTTAAAGACCCTCACTGCAGGAATTTTTCTCCCTTTTAAATTTTTTTT
The DNA here is from genome assembly GCA_020745705.1 of Hemiprocne comata. Lineage (NCBI taxonomy): Eukaryota > Metazoa > Chordata > Aves > Apodiformes > Apodidae > Hemiprocne > Hemiprocne comata. The sequence goes on along the minus strand of CM036597.1, from coordinate 7,981,631 downwards.
TTTTTTGGCTAATCAATGATGTAGAGGGTTCAGAAATGTAAGACAAAAATTCCAAACTGGGAAAACTAGGGGACAGGAAACCTCAGGAATCCAACAGGGATGTGGCAATTTCACACACCCAGCTGGGAAGCCAGAAAAAAAAAAAATCTATGCTCAAAGGTTATGGACATATGATCAAAAGTGATTGTGTTACTGCAGTTAACAACCTGCCAGCCATCCTCCCAGAGGTGGTAAAACACTGTGCACGTATTCTTCACCCTCTTTTATTCTGTTACTCTATTATTCTGCTTCCAGAGTAAAACACTTAATGGGCAGCAATTCATTAAGCTGCAGAAACTTACTTTCAATCCCATGTCCATCCATATTCCTAGATCCCAAGCAGCAAGACCCTCTACTTTGTGTTTAATTTGGGTACCACTGAACACAACAGGGTCCTCACATGCTTAAAGCAACGAAACTGTTTCAGGTCTTTGTACCTTTTCCAGTGAACTATATGTGCCATATTGTTACATGCTATATATTTGGATAAGCAAATTCAGCAAGTCTCCAGCCCTTCCCAGCTGTCTGTCTTAAGCTGCTGTATCCAAGCAAGGGAGTACTGGGCATGCACAACTTGGAATAGAGTGAGTCGATTCTGAAGTGGTGCAGTGGAAATGCACCTCATTGATTCACCACTAAGAAGCTGACATTTAGTAACTATTCCCTTATTTCTGACTGCTGTCACAGGACAAGGTTACACCAAGTCACCCACATTGAAGAAATCCACCTCTTTAAGAACAAGCCACTTAGCAGGGAAGAACATCAAAGAAACCCAGGCTTGGAATGTATCCCCCAGCTGAGCACCTGGCTCTGGAGGGGAGCAAGCAGAGCTCCAGAGATCAGCCTCTGCTTTGCTGGGTGAGAAGTGTTGCCATCCTTCATGAGGAGCTGGTGGAGCACCTGTGTGCACAGCTAAGCAGAGCTTGAAGGATTCTGCTTCCAACCTAACAAGGTACTTGGCTTTGGTGGTGAGGTTCAATCTGCTTCCTACTGTGCTTCCTAACAAAAGGAAGTTATTTATTCCTCACACCCAGGCTGCCCTCAGATGAGTCCCCAAGCCCTTCCTTGCTCTGAAGTCCCCGATCACAGTAATCTCTCTGATCTGGAGTGCTAGTGGGTAGTTGCTTCACACCACTCCTTGAGTCTCAGGGAGAGGGTTGCTGGAGAGAAATCCAGGCTGTGCCTCACTCCTGCCAGCTGCATTTTTGCATTTACCAGCTCGGTTGGTATCAGAGATCAACAAAGGGTGGGAAATGGCCCTCATCCAAAGCAGGGCATTGCTTCTGGCAAATGCTGGTAACAGGTATTTCAAGTCTGCCTCTTTCTTATTTGGGAGCTGTACTGTTTGACCTGCTGTCCATGAAGGAGTCATATTTTAACTTCACTTCTCACCCCACCTGATCTTTTCTAGCCTTGGGAGCGTTAACACAGATTAAATTGTTGAAGGGCACTAAGAAAAAGAAAATATATGTTCCGCTAAAAGACTATGGGAAGCATGTTGTGGGAACATCCAACCAGAATGATTCTATGATTCTATCATTCCATGATCTCTGCAGCTTACAATATAAGCTAAATAAGGATACCGCCTATACATGTAAAAAAAATGTTAGTGGTATGGAATATGTTTTGCCTAATAGCATAAAGTTCTCCACTGGGCTAGAAAAGACAATGCATGGTGGAATTATGGTCCATTTCAATGGAAGAAATAAAGTTACTCTGATAACACCAGGATGTTGTTACTGCCTTGGTCCTTGCATACACTTGTGCACACCTCAGAAGTTTAGCAATGTCACATTTGAAACACAAATAAAAACAAGAATACAAATTGGTCAGCATTTTCACATAAGCCCTATAAGACAGAAGAGATGTTCTCACCTGTCTGCTTTGAGATGGCAAGGTGGCAGGCTGCATGTGCCTCTGCATCCGATGGGGCTGTATCAGCTGTCGAAACTGCTGCTGGAGGAACTGGCTGTTGTTTGCCTGCTGGGCCTGTGCCGTGGCTGGAGGCTGCTGCTGCTGCTGGAGATAGTGAATGAGAGACTGCTGCCCTTGTCCCGCTGGCAGAGGTGACATCTTTTGAGTAGCTGACTCTGAGGCAAAGTGAGACAGTGGTTTGGTGTTATTGAAAGAAAACTGGTCTTGGCTAACAGGGCTCTCATTCACCAGACCTGGCTGTAAGCTACTGGATGGCTGTTGCATAATTATGTTCATATTTTTTGACTGGTTTGTAGTCATTGATTTAAAAAGCGGGCTCTGCATACTTGTGGGGTTGCTGGTGGGAGTGATGTTAGAGATTAATGTACCTTGAGGACTGAAGGGCTGCTGATGCAGAGCTGGGCTTGACAGCTTTTCTGGCCTGTATGGTGGAGAAGGTCCAGTATTGGTGGAGGACATGCTGGCAACCAAGTTGTTCTGTGGACTTTTAATGTTGTTAGCTGGTAAGCTGGCTGCTGTCAAGGTGGGCAGCATGGAGCTCTGTGGGCTGAAGGGCTGCTGGTTCAGAGCCGGACTGGAGAGCTTCTCAGACCCATAAGGAGGAGAAGGGCCATTGGATGGGGTGTTGCTGGAAGTCATGCTTGAAAGCAGAGTGTTTTGAGGACTCTGAATGTTGTTTCCTGGTAAATTACTAGCAGGCATGCCGGACACCATAACATTTTGAGGACTGAAAGGTTGATGGTGTGGAGATGATCCTGCCCTGTAAGGTGGAGAGAGACCAGGAGGAGACATAGTCGGCCAGCTGGGATTCTGTACTTGTTGCTTAGTAGTAGACACCTGCTTGCTAGCTGCCAGCTGCTTTAGCTGCTGAGCATGCCAGTTGGAGCCAGGCATGTTGGGTAAGGGTACCGGCAGCATAGGTGGTGGCTGGTTCTTGCTCTGAGCTGCTGTAGAGATGGGCGATGCAACAGGTTTGTTTGAGGGAGGAACTTGGAAGTTTGCTCCAGCAGATGATGGTCTCATTTGAGGAGATCCTCCACTGGTTGGATTGCAGCCTGGAGAAAAATCTTTGTTAGCAACATGGTTGTCCAAGTGGGAATTCTGTGGGGAGGACTTCGGAGTGGTACTTATGCTTGGTTGAGAGTGACTCAGCCCAAGTGGCTCTTCAGCCTTGCTGCACAAAATCTTCTCCAGATCCAGGTCATTGGGAGAAGGATCAGGCATTTTTGTCAGCTCTTCCAGTAGATCTTGCAGCTCTTGGTCCACAGACTGTAAGCTGTTTCCCTTCTCATCATAGTGGACAATGCTATTGTTTTGCCCTCCTATTGACCCCTTCTGATTTATTTCCGTGTTGGGTGGCACTGAAAACGGGGAACCAATGCCACCACCATTCATGTGATTGTTTTCAAGGAGCACCGAATGACCCGTGACTCCCAGGGGAGGAGCACTGTGACTGGTGGAGAACGGAGAACTTTGCAGTTCTGGACATGCCACATTGGGATTGGCACCTTGGCCCATGGTGAGATTTACGTCATCAAGACAAAGTCTTTTACTGTCGTTTGGGAAGATGACGTCAGGCACACCACCGGAGGCAGGAGAGCTATCATCCTCCAGTTTTCTTTTAATGGATCCTTGTAACTAGGAAAATAAAAAAGGAAGAAGAAAGGATCCATTATTGACCTTATTTTAACACGCTCTAAAGCTCCACACTGTAACACTGGGTTGGAGATAAAGAAAATTAAATCATACAACTAAAAAAACAATCATGTAAGACAAATTCAATCAGGATTTAAGTGGATGCAACTTGACTGAAATGATGAGAGTTCAGTCAGTCCAAGGCTAAATCTCACATGTTGGCCTTAAAACAGATGTTAAAGCTATAAAATACTGTCTATCATGTGAACTGTAATAGAAGTTTTTCGAATAGTTTCTGGTACCATTTCAATTAAGACATTATACTCCCTGAATAACAAACATGCCAACATTTTTATGGTAACATTTTTTAGGTCTAAACAACTGCAGATCTGAATGAAACCCTGGACTGAATCTAGTGACCTTCTGCCAGTGGCTCGGATTAAATTCAGACCTGAGACAACTAAAGTGTTTTACATTCTTTATAGGCAGAACATCTGAAATAACTGGCATATTTTCTAAACAAGCCAAACCAAAACAAATTCTCAACTATCTATCTGAACAGACTTTCAAGCTTCCTAATCACAGATGCTTTAGATTTCAGAAACCAGTAAATATCAGCTAAACCTCTTATTTTTTGTTTATTTTTTGAAGTCTAAGACAGTAAGGGCTTTGCTGTTTTGAAGGATTGTAACTCATTCATAAAAAGGGAAATGTTTTCAAAAATACAATTATGTAAGTATCTTGATCTACAAGAATGGTACAGTTGTAAATCCACAAATCTTAGGGAAAAAACCCTGCCTTATACATTTAAAGAATGTGAAACTGAAAACAATGCTTCTAACACTAATTCATCATGATATGGCAATCTCTTCCAAATATAATAATTTGGGACTTTCAATTTTAACAAGCATGACCTGTCTGTCATAAGATTAATGAGACATTAACATTGCTGCTTCAAGTTGAGGGAAATCAGCATTATGTCCTTGTTTATCAATACAAGGAGGTGGCATTTATAAAAGTATATGATCAGCAATGGGAAAGCCATGGAAAGTCACTGCTCCTCTCTCAGCTGGCTCACAGTAAAGCCTCTCCCAGCCCTGGCCTACAATTGCAAGTGCTGCCAGTCATCTAGTACCATGGAAAAAAAATTCACATCTAATAACAGCTCATATAACAGCTCTAATAACTAGAAAAGCTCCACCACCTAACCCCAGTGTAAGCAGATCCACTTGAGGGCTGTGGTAGGTATGACTCACTTCTGAATTTTACACTAATTATTAAGCAGCTCACAGTTTTGCCCAAGAGTCACTGCAGCAGCCAGCGACTTCGGTGCTCCCAGAAGCATCAAGGACAATCCCCGCAGGGTGTGCTGAGGCTGCAGGGCACAAGGTGGGCACACCTTGTGCTGCTCCATCTGCAATGGGCACATGAAGGTCACTGCAACCAGCCACTGTCCACCCCTACATTCAGCCTGTCTTCAGGCGACTGACCACAAACGTGCATTGTTCTGACCTGGGAACACAGGAGAGCTGCCTGGTGGCTCACCCAGTTGGGCTCACACGAGTGCTCTCTTGTCACTTTTTTCTAAATCGGTGGGCAGAGAAAAGACTGCAGATTTGTGCCTGCAGTTGCTCAGGCTCTAGCTGCAGTTCAGGATTAGTACTGGGCACTGACATGCTAGTATCCAGCTAACACTGACATTTGGAGGAGAGGTAGAGGATACAAGGTAATTGTACATGATCATCATGGCAGATGGAAAACCAGGTCTGCATACTACAGAGAGCTGCTGATCATGTCTCAGGAGGAGTTCACTTACCCTCCATCAACAAACACAGCAGTTTTGAAGGGCATTGTGGCAAAGAGGCCTTTTTACATGGGTATTTTCTCCATAGCCTCTGAGTTATTCCTTACTAGAACAACCAGTGAGCGCCCTTCTCCTGTGACCTCCAGATGCATTGCTTCAACATGGGTTGCACTTCGAAACCACTGGCAAGTGAAAACTGAGGTCAAACAGGGAGAGTTGCTCTCAGTGCCCCATGCACTGGTGACCTGACAGCCCCCTTTGGTCAGCAGAGCTACATGTGGTTTGCATCGCTGCTCTGTGAGAGATCAGTCAGGCAGCTGAACCATCAGCCATTTGATTATTCCTCTGGGCTAAGGAGGCCAAAATTTGCTTAGCTTTAGGAAATGGAACAAGGCCTGAATCTTCTCTCAAGTGTTGGTCTAATGATGGATGAAATTGTTTTCCTTGATTTTCTCCGCTAAAACTAAGCCAGAGTTGCATGTTTCAACAGATGTTGCCCTGTGTAGGCTGAAACATGTTGGTAGAGCATAACTACATATATTTAAATGCAGACATGTACAGAGAATCTTTACAGGGGCTTCACACATCCAAGATAAACACAGTGTGTTCCCAAGTTGCACCCTGGGAACCTTCAGGCAGGAAGTGGTGGGGAATCTCCCATACTTGGCCAGCTGACATGCTGGCATGCATGTCCTTGCCAGTGCTTCTTTTGCCATAGGACATTCCTATGCCCTGAGTTACTGGGGAAAAATGTGGGCTTTCTAAATGCTTTTGCAAAATAGTTCTTTAACTCTTGCACCAGGGAGTAAATGTGATGGGAAAACAAAACTCCATTTCCCCAAGACTATTACTGGATATAAGCAGATAAAATAAGGCCATAGCTCTCAGACAGCATGGGCATTCCAAAACTGGGACAGGATTTTTAAACAGGATGCTGTTGCTTAACCCCTGTGAGAAGCCTGGCTGTGAAAATAGCTGGGTGTCATATTCTCTTGAAAAGCAAGATTCCGGTTTCCCAGGTGAATTATCTGCACAAGGACCATAAAATCCAAAAGACCAATTTCCCCAGGCTAGGCAGGCATAACTCCACACAATTTAGTAGCATTGCTTTTGCTTAAGATAGATTTGACTCCAGCCCCAAATTTGAGAAAGATACCATCCTTAAAGTAACTCAACAAATCACAGAATCATTTTGGTTAGAAGGGACACCTGGGTATCATCAGCCCTCTGCTGCAAGCACATCACAAATGAAAAAAAAAGATGACACTATTTCACCAGGCACTTAAGTATAAAGTATCAACTACATACAGAAATCCCTTCTTGGGCTGGATGGGCGAGCTGGGAGGTTTGTTTCTGTATTCCCCACTGAAGCCCAGGTGCTTGTTGCTCTCATGCAGCACACCCTGTGCTGGTGCTGGCTGTGGGGAGCCAGCATTTTTCTCTCCATCCATGTGGAGTTGCATTGCTCTCCATCCATGTACCACTGTGGCAGCCCAGACCAGTGCAGGGGACAGTGATGCAGTTGCATGTTAGGGGACACTGACTGGCTCAGACATGCTAACAATGGTGGCTGGAGATCATCACTGAGGCAACACAACTTAGGACCAGGAGCCCCTGACCTAACACATCCAAGAAGCTGCTTGTTCCAGATAATTCGTCCAGTACTCTCGAACATCTCCACACCACCTCTTTAAAGCTAATCTGTCCTTTTCAAGATTCCCCCCTTTCTAAAAACACTTTTACTGCCCATTTTCTTCTCTGGCCCTGGATTCCTCCAGGAAGGACCCTATTTATTCCAACTCTTTCTCTCCCTCTTCAACAGAGCTTACACTATTTGACAAAATCCACAGAAATAAGAGCACAAAAAATGAGTTCTTTCCCTTTCTCTGCTGATGGGTATATTGGGCAGCTTTGTTTCAAATTGAATACCTGACAAGTGAATAGAAATATTTTAAAATACACACACTTCAGTTGACTGGAAGTTGCATATACTTAAGTATGCGAAAGCTTCATTCATATGTGCAAGGAAGGACAAAGCAGAAAAGCAACAAATAGGCTCTTGTCATCTTGATCATTAAATTCATTAAAACACATTAGCATGCACAGCCTAACTTCTGGTTGGGAATACCTGGGAAACAAAGGCAGGCCCTCTGATTTGGTGAATATGTGATTATGAGGTCTCCACAATCAGAGTTTTGCTTTCAGAAAGGAAAGTGCCATGATCCCAGCGCTACCATCCTCTCAAAGGCAACAGGCTTTCTGGGAAAGACCCAAGTTAGAAAGGAGTAGTGCTGCTAGCTCACAATGACAGTGTAACCAGAAGAAATAATAACTGTTTACCCAGCTCCATCCAAGGAAGCTATACTGCTGCCATCACAAACATCTAATTTGTCACAAGCTACCTCTCTGCACAGACCCGGTCCTCTAAGTGTGGGCTGAGGGCTTCCACAGGCTTCTCTTGTGCAAGGAAGAAAAGGCAGACTCAGCAAGGGAAACTCTTCCTTGGCTGCACCACTCCTAGACAGAGCTCTTGGAAGTTGCCTGCTTGGGTGACTTTTGGTGCTGGGCACTTTCCAAACTCAGGAGGTGGCACTGGCCTCGAGTAACTTGCTGTTTCTCAATGAAGGGAGAAAGGAAGGCTGGAACTGGCAAACACTGAAGCAGAGAGATCAAATGGTCAGTGAATACACACTGTGGTGGTTCCATTGGATTTTAATAACCAACCAAACAGGCAGCTCTGGACTGACTCCCTGCATGGTATCTGGGAGGAAAGAGCCTCTGCAGCCTGCTTGGAGTGCCTTGTTTCTCCAGCCTTGCCACGATCCCCCTTCCACCAGAAAGAACCCAAATCTAACCAGAGATTCCTATTTAGGCCAATGCAATGCAGAAATGAGAGAGAGGAAAACTGAAGGCTTCTGCAGCCTGTCAGAGATTCAAGCCTTGATTTATGGTAACCACAGGGTGCTGATTATTGATCTGCAACCACTCCAACCCACTGGCTGCCATTGAGAGATCCAACCTACAGCAGCGATTCCCACACCCACGCAGCCTCTTCAAGCAAGAACTGAGCCTGATGGGACGCTGCCATTTTGAACCCATGTCTGTAGAGTCTAGTCTAGTCCACCACCCCCTGTCTCCATCATTGCTGGAGATGATCTTGATTTAACCACATGACATCGATGGATCCATGACTGGGATACTGAGACTGGGAGTCAAAGAAACTCTCTGGGAATCTCAAGACCCTCATAACTCTTGAGAAATCCCAGGTGTTGACTTTTCTGTTTGTTTGACTGAAGAAAAGAGAGAAATGATGCTAAAAGGAGACGGGGAGGTGGAGAAGCTTTCAGTCTAACCACAGATACTGAGACTTGCTAGTGGTGTAGCAGCTTTGCACGAGGCCTTTCAGAGCTAGACACCAGTGCCTCAAATCTGAGGAATCCAGATCACCAACAGGCTGCTCAGGTATGGCATATGTGAATTATTTTGACAGAGAGAGCAAATTTAATTTTTGGTGGAGGGGCTAAGCAACGCACCAGCCTGAGATGACTAAAAGACTTTTTCCCAGTATTTTTCGAGGTATACTGCAAACTGGTTTTTTTCCCTCTGCAATGTATAAAATCTGAGTCTAAGGTTTGCTCGACTGAGCTGACCAGAGAGAATCTATCACTCCATGTCTCTTTCAAACACAAGACACTGCCAAAACTGGAAGTATGTATTTGCCAGAGGCAAACTGTTTGCAGCATTCAGCGATCAAGACTTCAGTCTCTGTGGCTTCAACAAGCTTCAGCGAGAGCTATCTGCCCATCAGCCCAAAATGCTTCTATCTGTTCTGACAAAAACAGTCATGTAATGAGAAAATGAAACTGGCAATTTTCCACATAAAACAAGAAAACTTTGCAAATTTTTCTCCTCTGCCTTAAATACACAATTTGGAAAGGTTTGTGCTCCCTATTGCTCATTTATCCACACTCCAGATAGATTTTAATGTCTTGCTAATCTTTGAGGACAGTTCATGGAAAAGAGGTGAGAATTTGACTGTGTGTTTGAAGGCTGGAAAGTGGATCTGATATAATATTAACTTTTAAATGGCAGCAGTTACTTGCAGCCCTGCTTGGGGTATCAGACGTGCTGCTTTCGGTAGCAGGCTGGCTTGCCCGTGAGCAACAAAGCCCAACTGCTCATAGGCAAAAATCCCATTTAACTCCAGAAGAACCTGGCACTGCATTAATGCATTTAGCACATCTGCAAGTTTCCATTTGTGCATGCTGGCTGCAGTTTGGTATCAGAAATTCACATTATATTTTGGAATCCAAGAAAAAAAGCCTCCTGCTGACTAAGGAGCAGCCAAAGCAGTCCATGACTATGAGGAACATAAACTATGCTTTATCAAAGTCACATCTCCGGCTACAAGGAGAACTCAAGGAGACTCAAGCAATTAAAATTACCACTCACTTTCTCCATACTAAGATTAAACATAAGCTAAAATCACATTTTTCCTACTTGCTTTAGGCTGTTTGACCCTTCTGATTTCAAGCAATTTCAGCGTGGATGGACATAAGTTATTTTACATTGCCAGGAAAGAGATCACGTTGCAGTTCCAAGCTACCAGAGATGTGTTTCACTGTGTTCAAAAATAGTAATACCCCAACTCCTCAGCTAAGCAGTACCAGAGTAAAGTCTGCTCTGGTGTCTGTTGGGTATTTGTAGGATGGAAAGGTGGCAGATCTGTTTGTACTGAGGTGTGGTAGTGGACAAAGGATTATGAATAGGGAAAACTCACAGGGTGCATTTCCTTCTATTCATCAGGCTCATGGAAATAGGCAACTGGAAGGGAGGATGTAGGAAGAGGAACTAGGGATGTAAGCAGTCATTTTAACCATTAAAGGACATTGGTTATTGGCTAGCTTGTATTATGTGGATTATTTTTATGGGGAACTACAGGTTCTCCCAATTAATAATTTACAGTGGCAATATGAAATCTGCCACCTCTCAAACAAGCATATTAACATAGATTGGAAGTTGCTAGTTAGGCTCTGCACATGTAAAACACCTCCTGAACACTGCTGCTGTATTTGTAGAATTTGATGTTCCATCAGTACAACACACATCAGTTGACTTGATGGGATCGTGCTGTGATCCTTTGCCCCATTCCTGTCACCACTCATTGTGATCGTCTCCAGTTATTCCCTCAGTACATCAGGAACCTCAAGCTGTGTCAAAAGAGAAAGAAGAAAACAAGGTGTGTGCTTCCCCTTAATAAAGGTGGCAAAGCTCCCTGTTGTGAGTGTATGACAAGAGGTTTTGCTCCCTTACACAGTCACTCCAGAACTACGAGCAGTTCCCCTTCCCTGTTACATTGCTGCAGCGCAACAGCTCTCGTTTGACTGCTCAATAAATGTGAACTTTTAAATGGTGGCTGATGACCTGGCACTTTCTTTCATCTACGTGGCCTTCATCCCCAAGTCGACCCACAGCACGGGAAGGAATCCTGGCTGTGAATACCCAGAACTGCACCGTTTAGCTGGTAAGCACAAAAATCCAAAACATCACGAGTATACGGAACCGGAAAGATGTGATCTTACAATAAGCTTAAACCACAGAAACTAACAGGAAATTCAACCTGGACTACCAAGAGCCTAAGGTATTAGCTTTTTCTTCTAATCTTAACCAAAAAGTTAAGGGAAGGAAATACTACAAATCTGATTCTCTCGTACTGATTTGTGTGAATGCAGTTATGCTTGTAGTGATGGAAATACATGTGATCTATATATCCTGCTTTAAACTGGAACATCTTACAGGCTCCACAGCAGCAAGTTTGTGAACAAGGTTTTTCTGATTACCCTTGTGCATAACTACAGGCAATATCACTAACATTCATGCGAAGATATCAACGTAGGATCAGCTCCAAGGAGAAAAAAAACATAGCCAAGAATATACCTATTTTGCCATCCCACAGAAGTCAGCCACATGCAAGAGACCAAGTAACACTCATTGTAAAGAAAAAAGAACCCTGAACTGGGAGCTTTGCTCCTTTGCAGGTCAGACAGAATTACCAGTCTCATTTTGAAGGCACCAACAGAGATCTGCCCTATCAAAACAAATGTTCAGAGCCTTCCCATCTTGTCTTTCCTTAGCAGATCATCTGCTTTCAGTATTATCAGCACTGCTAAAATGGAGATTTTTCCTGGGGAAAAACTGCTGTTGACAAATGAATCTGGAAGAACAGGACTTCTGCTTGCTCCTGTGTTGTACTGCTAGCAGGAGATCTCTGTACAGATGCCTCTTAATTAGTCATCTGAAGACTTATAGCAATCACGTCACACATATTGTTTGGCTGTAACTTCCACATTCCACTTAATGACAAGTGTTATTAACTAGACAGCTGAAGACAGAACAAGTTCTCTGCTTCTTGGTTTTCAAGCTGTAGTACAAGAGCATTTATTTCATATCTGGCTGTAAATCAAGATCAATCTTAGACTCAACGCCTTTCCATCAGTATTACCTCATCTTACCTCAGTTTTAATACCAGCAGTATTGTTTTATATCTTTTTTTATAGTCCATTAATTTCAAAGTCCTATGGAACACTTTGCAGTAATTTTGTAGACTACATTAATTTACCATGGCAATAGCTAAGCTGGAGAATTGCAGATACTCTCCACTGAGCAAAAAGGGATGTTTTGCTACTTGGGTCTTCCAGGATTTGAAAGATACTTTTTGCTATTCTTTTTCAGCCCGAACACTGGCACAGTTATGCAAGGACAACAAGTGAACAGGAGCCAAATATAAGAAACAGGCTGTTATGTGTTTCCAAATGATGAGATAGGTTTACCATTTACTAGATAACCAGATAAAACCCAGTCTGACACTTATTTTCTGCTACCTATTGCGTTATTTTTTAAAATCCCAGAAGACTTACTGCTGCGGTTTTATCCAACTACAGGTTCCATTTTGTTGAAAGGTCCGGTTGGGGAATTAGCAGCCTGGAGGCAAAGCCTTCAATTAGGTCAAACCTGGGGCCAAAAAGCTCTTGAATTCTCAGAAAAATAAGAAACAAGGGGATTTCAGCCTGAAGAAAAGGCTTTTTTGTTTCAACAGCTGAACTACTCACACTTGCTACCCCAAAGAATAACAGCTCCAACCTCACCTGTGTGGCTGCCCCCGTGCCAACACTGTGGCTGTGCATTGGGCTGCTGGGTGGCCTTCTGCTGTCCTCCTGTGTGGGAAAGGAATGCATTCCTGCATCCAGATCTCTTCTCTGGGCTTGAAGGGGGACAATACATTTAGAAGAGCAGTTTGAAGTTTCTCCTGAGTAAGTGGTATCAGAAACTGGAGCATAACTCTAAGAGGGATGGAATAAACAGGCAAGGAAAGGAAATGCCCTGAACAGCTGCTCTCCTACCCATCAACCAGGGCCTCTGCCAGCCTCCTGGATGTTCCTCAGCCTTTCAAAAATGAGACAAACACCATATTGACTAATACAGACCCATAAAAACAAGTCTCACTTGGATTAAAAAGATAATGAATCTAGTGAGTCTGTCACTGAACCTGGGTGGAGAGAGGTGTCTTTGTAGAGCCAGGAGCAGAAATGTTTTATAAAGCAGAAGAGTCTGGAAGGGAATATTTAATTTCTTTCCGATTACTTCATTTTATCCTACCACTTGCATCTTTACCTACACAGCGACTCCACCATTCTCAGCATACATTAACTGGAACAGGAAGGTGGTTCATTGCAACACGTTATTTGTAGGCTTCCTTCCTCCTGGATCAGCATGCAGCTCTGGCTCCTACATCATGCACTCTCTGAACAGTACCTGTCACTTACCCAGGGACCTTTAAAGGGATTCTGCAAAACAGTGGTACCAAAAATCCAAACCCAAACACAGACCATCACCCCACCCCTGACACCCTCATTCTGTATAAAGCCGTTGATATCCTGGCCTTAGTGAAATTAATATTTTGGGACACTGACCTCAGCAGGGATGGAATTTCACTCTCTGCTTTTTCATTACTATTAACTAAAGAAGTGAATTAAAAATACACAGGATTTGCAGAAATTCTCTTCAGCAGAAAACACAATGCTTAAGTTACTCTGTTTTTAAACAGAGAACTTCTCAACTTGCTATAGATAACCAGTTCCTCTCTGTCCCAGAAGCAATGTTAATCACACATTCATCACTGCAAATTGACAACATAAACGCTGACTTGTGCAAACAATGTTAGAGAAAATGGTGTTCTTGCTGCAGCAGTGAATTACACAGCCTTTCAAGTTTTCTACACATCTCAGTTTTATGTAAACTCTAATTTCTAAGCCTTTGTTCTGCCTCTAAAGGTCACACAGTTGAAAGCCATGAAGCATAGCATGTGTTCCCACTGATATTAAAACACTGTTTACTAAATCATGCATATAAATGTAAAGAAGAAACTGTTTGTAACCTACTGAGTTAATAAGAGGTGATTTATCAGACAACATGGTTCCAAGTATCAACATGTGGAATGTAAAAACCTGATCTTAATCAGGTAACATGATTTTTTGGTTGTTTTTTGAAGTAAAGTCTCCACATTGCCATGCAATCACACCAACTTCTGATGACACCGTATTTGACTGATTAAACTCTTAATCTTGCCAGTGCTTAACTTCAGGAATACAAGCGGTCTTTTTAGATTCAAGCATATGATTGCACATTTGCAAGATCAGATTTCATTTGCATATTCAAATTGCAAAACTGCATCTTCCCTTTGTCTGCATAAGGCTAACTACAGTGCTTCAAATGCTAAACAACCACCACAGCGTTGGGCAGTATTTTTAGCATCTCTACGGTGCACTTCTATCTTTAGCTGCTGTGTTCACAAACAATCCCACAGGACACTGCATAGCTAACATAGCTTGGGCTCTTCACCACATTCAGTTTTGCTCCCAAAACATGGTGAAAGCAGACTGTACAACAGGCGAGTTCAGGACCTGCTGAAGTTCCCCTAGATGCAGTATCTTGAGCACAGCAGAAGTATATTGAAGTATTAAAACATTAGAGCATTCTGCTCTGGAGTGATGATGGAGGTTGCCGTGACTTCCTCCGGGGAAAATACAGCTCTATGCTCTGAGTTTGCACTGTGTACATAAATCAAGGAGGACAGTGAAGGATTTCTGCATGTTGTTTCCTAGCAGGATGTGCCCATGGGTTCATGGCAAATTTCTGGTCAAAGCATAACCCTGCAAGAGAAGTTAATAATTGAACTTGCCAAATCATCACAATTTCTAAATCCAACTGTGTCTTGTTTTTACAAAGAGGCATCTTAAACCAGTGAGCCATTTTATTAGACTCATGCTCATGTAACAAAAACATGTGTTAGCTCTTGAGTGCCAAGTATCATCCTGGAGGGTTACCAATCCCTGTTACAGATTCTGTAGCCAGACTGCAGTTATCTGTCATAACAGAGGAGGTAGTTTTGAACACACAGAATGAAGCGTGCTGCTCGGTTCGGGAATACTTTACACAGTCCTGGTCTCTTTGTAAAACTCTAGGAAGGATGTACTGCTGGGGGAAGAGAAGGGCTTGAAACTTATTGCTGACTGTAGTGGGACTCTCATGGAAGCCTCCTGGAAGGCTGGGGCATGGCCCTAAGCTGTCTCCTTCATTCCTACAGGAACTTTTGAAAATAGCTGCAGCACCACCAGTTCCATCACACATCTATAGGAGCTGGGTCAAGTCTGAGTGCACAGGAAACGTTTTTAGAGTCATCTGTGTGAGGCATGTCAAAACTACAAGTTTACCACAAAGAGAGAAAAAACTCATCATGGGAATGGAAGTATTAATCAGATGATTGACCTTTGAAGCTTCAAATCTGAAATGCTTTCCACACTGAACTAAAGCTGCACATGGAGGCAATAGCCTCCAATACCTTGATTTACAGAGGAAGCACTGATGGAATCCCATATATCCTGTTAATGGGGAAGGGAATTATGTAAAGGAACTATTTTTTTCATTAAGTGCCTTAGCTGAGGTTTGCAGATGAGCCTAGACATTTGTCTCCAATTTAATTTCAAGGGGACAAGATAAGCTGAAAACCCTTAGAAAACCTTAGACCTTGTGAATGCTTCACAAATGGGCTGCTCGTTTGCCCATTTGCACTTATCTTCTCTCCCATTACTACATGCTATCAAGCACTTTGTTATTAAAATTCTTTGAATGATAATGGGACTTTCCAAACAAACTGTTCATTCACTTCCTCTGCTCTTCCACAGGCATGGCCATTTGTCTGGGAGGTGTGAGAAGTGGTGAAACAGCATCAGGGCAAGGAGGTTGTCCCTTGGCTCTGCGGCAGCACCAGTGCAAGAGGCAGTGGGCAGGCAGCAGCACATACTGCGCTAGGGCTACAACACACATCTGCAGGTTTTTGTTGTGGTTTTTTTTTTTTGTCAGAGCTTCAATGTCCTTAAAAGCATAGCACGTGTTCAATCAAGAGTATCACAGTTATTCATTCCACGTGTTTGCAATATGTAACATGAGCATCAGGTTAAGGAGAAAATAAAAAAGCTACCGCAGGTACTTTGGGTTTTTTTCTGAGCCTTTTCTTACAGGATCTAATTTTTAAATGAGTAGGGGCTTCCCCTCCACCCAGGATGCGAGGCTGACAACCTGCTGTATGGTCCTCATCCTACTAAGGGCTCCCCAACTGAAAACTGTGGGTTGCAAGACTCAGCCATTACTAAGAAACAATGATATTCCAGGAAAATTCACTGCATACTTTCAAACATCACCAGTAAATTACCCTCCCATTTGCTAATACAGACATGATGTCTGGAGTTGAGCAAACACATTCTTGAAAGGTCAGAACACTTAAACTGTATGTACCTAGTTTAGGAGGAAAAAAAAACTGTTGTTGCCTTTTAGTTATGACATTTCAGTTTACCCACAAGAATTACACTACTTCCCCTAAAAGCTTTCAAGCCCAAGAACATGCTTTTCTCCCAGCATTGGAAAATGCAGGTAAAACTCTTTTTCTGTATTAACTTATCACAGCCCTGACTGAATCCAGTAATTTGCCAAGGTTACAGCTGTTCCTTCCCCAAGGGCTCCAGCCACCAACACACACACACACGTAGGGAAGCCCTCAAGAAGAAGGGGATGGAGGAACGCGACCTGCCCGGACAGCAGCTGATGGCGAGTTGCTGCCCAGGTGAGCCCCACATGGCCACTTGCACCAAACTCTGCAAACCTGAAAGAACTATGAAATCTCCTAAAACACAGAGCTGGACAGCAGGTAGCTCTTCATTTTTTCTGAAAGAATGGAAGGAACTTCCTCTTTCACTTACATGGTCTAGCGAGGGTGTAACTGCTGTAACGATCAGGAAACAACTGTCATGGATGGCACTACAGACTGTTAATGGGAAGCAAGGACCTTGCAAACTGGGGACAAAAGTTTGGATATGCTGGAAGTGCTCTGACCTGTCACTAAACACAGTGGTGTGTTCATCTTCAAGTTTCAGTGCGTTACAGGAGTTGGAGCACCAGTTTAACTCTAGCCCAAAGAGGTGAGGCTCACTTCATTTCAACAGAGCTGCTTGAGGTCACTTCACCCCTTTAGACCCTTTTTTTTCCCCAGGGCTCAGCCACCCCGAAGCCAAGGCTGCACTGAGCCAGCTCTGGGACTGATCAGCATGGGTGAGCACTGTGTTAATATGACCTACCACCCCAGGCCACACTGGGACCTCAGCAGGACATTGCAGGTGCTGTAGTCACAGCAAGCTCAAGCTGAATTGGACTGAGAGAAACTCCCCTTAGCTTATTCAGTGCTGCTGAAGAGGGACATCTCAGGCATGGTAAGATGACTGTCCTCTATACTATGAAATGACAGCTGCCAGATGGAAGTTGCTGAACTCTAGCTGAGCAAATGCGATGCAGATTGAAACAGGTTAGCCACCAAAAAGTGGTTGAGGAAAACCATTTGATTTCATATTGGCATACAGGCTGCCAGGTCCTGCTTTGTAGAAGGGAACGCCAACTTCTTCCAATGGACTAACTTGAGCACTTCCAAGTGCTAACCATGGGTGCAACTCCTCACCCCCACCCTGACAGCTGTGCAAAGCTCCTGCCAGTTTAGCTCTGGTCCTTGACAGTATTTCCTGTGTGCATCGTGAGCACTGATACGCATTTCATACGTCTCCCATTGCCAAGTTTCCTAACAGAGAGCCAACTGCTCTTCTGAACAGAATCTCCAGTGAAGTCCCTCCTGGTGCCCACCAGTGCCACTGGTACCATGCTGTGCACGGTGCCTGTGCAGCCCAGCACATCTCTTCCCACCACTGTCGTTGCTTTGGAGGAAGAGAGCTTGAGTTCTTCAAAACACCCTATTTCCTATTGAAGTTGCTTGTGGGGACTGCAAAGAAACCTGTACCTGGTTTCCTGTGCTTCAGTCACTAGATTTGCCAGACATGAGATAGGAAATGGGCTTGAAACGTCAACCTTACGTATGGCAGTAGATCTTCCCCTTCCCTCCATGCCACATCTGTGCAGCACACCAAGACCTGACCTTGCACTTCTTGGTGCAGCTTTTCTTACACAAACATTTGAGTCAGATCTAGAATCAAAAACAAATAAAAAGCCAAACACATTACCTAATCATTTTTTAATGAAGAAGGCTGACATCCTGTTTCATACCTATTTGTATTGAAATCTGAAACAAACTGTACATTTCTAACTGCCTGAGTTTTTTAAGATCAACAGAAAATTAAAAACTCAACCTATTTATTCATCCTTCTGGTACCAGTGTAAAGACTGCTAAAGAAATCATAATCCTGGAGCTCTGTACAGATGTGAGAGGTGCTGATGCACAAAAAAGGTGTACTATGATTAAGCACATGAGTTAGGAGGTTTCAGCTGTTATTTTTCTCCTTCTCCCTTTTCCAGCCATCTTCATTTTGCTTTCGTTAAAAAAAACAAGGCAGAAAGCCAACAAAGACCTAGTCCTTCACCTTCCTTCTTTGTGCTATCACTTAAGACAATGGATATAAAATAGAACTTTTCTAAACTGGCAGCATTTTATATTCACTTTATCCAGGTGTAAATGACAGCATAAGGAGTAAGGAAGTGGAATCAGGTACAGCATGTATTTCTATAGTAAAACTATCCCACTTATCCTCTTGAACATCTTAAATTGAAATACAATTTTCCTCTTTTGTTTCCCCATTAACTATATGTCACCACAATTTATGAGTCCTCCAATTAAAAAAATTAAATCTCCTTCTGCCTGGATTAGTCCTTTCTTTTTACAATAGTTGTCTTACCTTTTTGTAGTTTCTATTTACTGCCAAGCACACATGCCTTGTTATATCACTGGAGAACCTACGGCTCCTAACTGATCATCCAGTATCATCCAGATCATGTCATTTGTGCTGCTGATCATTTCTGAAAAATCAAGTCTGTGTTTTATTTGGTCATGCCCAATTAAGAATTAATTCACAAAAACTGAACCCCATGTGACAGACTTTGTGTCCGTACACAACAAGACACTAAAAATAACTCATGGGAGAAATGGGGTGACATTGGGGTAGACTTTTGATTTAAGGAAGCCTCTTCTCCAGCAGCACAATCCATGTTCCCTTACACTGCGTTTCCTGATTTTTGCAAGAGAAATCTGTTCTGTAACAAGACAGACACTGAGTCAGATGTGTCAATACAAACAAATCCCTGAAAAGAAACTTCACTCATTTATGATACAGCCTTTCTGATGGGGGACACGAAACTGAACCCCGAGGCAGGAGCTTACGGGCTGCCTGGCCACGACCTGCACCAATGGCAAATCGCAAGACCCCGATTCCTCAACCCAGAAAAGAAAATGTAGTTCCCTGCAAAAACAGGAACATGAGCCCATCAGACACCGTGTCACCACATTTGGTCTCCAAGTGGTTGCACAAGACAAGGTTTTGCCTGGTAGTCAGTGCCTCCCACTCCCGGGGCTCTGCTGGGAGGGCGCCTCTCACAGCTCTTGCATAACAACTCGGAAAACCACCAGCTCATCAGGACTGCCCAGTTAATTACACCAAAATGGAGCTGCAACGGGATTCCTAGACAGCTCCTGTATTGCCACGGTCTGGATCTCTCATTGCCACATATGAGTTTTGGTTTCTGAAAAGGGTTGAACTTCTTTTTTACGCCCAAATGTGTAGAAGCTCATGGATTGAAAAGGAGGGAAGGAGAATTAACCTCAAGTGCATTTCCTTTACCTGCAAATGGTTTGTGCTTAACTCTAGGGATAATCAGAGAACAAGGAGGAATTTTTGTTACCCCTTAAAAATGTGTTTATGTTTGTTGCCATATGAGAAAGTGGCAGCAGTCTTCACCAGCATGTAACACGTTCCTGGCCTCAAAGCACAAAGCTGTCAAAGTACTGAATACTTTTAATAGGATCTCGGTTCATTAATGGCTGAACCATCAAATAATCATATGAGAACAGCAAACAACCCCAGGAAGAGCTGCTGTCTTCTCATGCTGAATAAAAAGCTATTTACAGTAAGAGAAATAATGTGACATCTAATGCTGCTTTGCCTCACTCACCAATACATTTGCACACAATTTTCCTTTGGTCCCTGATACAAATTTAAAGAAGGAAAACTTGCCTTTTTCTCTGCTCATTTGTTCCTAGGTGCCCCTTTGTGCAGATGTCCTCCCAGAACCCATTTTGCCACATTCCAGTGCCAACAGTAGGTCTCATTGGATCCAGGCTCTCCGCTGCCCCATGCATCAAAAACACTCCTGTTTGGGTACCTCAGTGCTTGTCAGTAATATTTTTTAGAATAAAAGCAAGCTTGATGTTTTTCTCTCTGGAATCTGTCTTTGTGAGACTTCAGATGCAGAATAATCTCTGTTCTTTTTTATAACTGGAGCTGGGCTGCTGAAACAACTGGAAACTTTTCAGCTGATTTCAGCAGGCATTTCTCTGCGTCTCTATGCGCAGGTCTTGTGAGAATGAAATGATGGCCACATTTTTTATAATGATACCAGCCCTTATTCTCACCTTCTGCATGTGAAGATATTTTATGGTTGCTGCGCTCACGATACTTGACTTACTTCAAACCCCGTGTGCAATACAAAGAACTGCAGTACATGGAAGGGAAAGCAGGTGCCTAACACAAATAGTTATAATTCCAAAGCTTTAGGCAACAATCGAGACGCCCCTTGCATCAACTGCAGTGCGAGTTCTGCCGTGCAATTCAAAGGGGGTCCTGAAGGTGCAATCTGCATTTAAAGTTTCTGCCGTTAGCTCAAGCCTTAGGCAAAACAACAACAAAAAAACGCCACTCCTCATTAGACAGGTAGAATAAACTGAAGGTGAAGTTTGCAGCACTCCTACTCGGTGCAGGAAGAACCACGCTCACTTGACAGGCAAGGGGATGCCACATCCTGTGAAGAAGATTTTATTTCTATAGTTTTATTTCTGAGAAAGGATCAATCCCCCACATTTTAAGTATGTTCATGAAGGAATCCCTAACGACACTAAATCTGCATCCAATGCTTTCCTCAAATCTTTTGCCTTCCACATACAGGACAGCTGCTTTCCAGCCATACCACTGGGCAACAGAAATGGGCTGCTCTGATTTATAACTGAGGTGTTTAAAATCAGGCAATCTAATTATCGACTTGATAGTCCACGTCTGCAGTCAGCAAAACTTTAAAAATGCAAAATATTGACAAGATCAGACAAATACATAATGAGGGAGTTATTAAAATGCAAATTGCCTGCCTTCTGGTACCGCTGTGGTGTATGGCACAGGACCCCAGAGCCTGCATCCAGCCCCAGCCTCCCCCTATCTCCATGCTGGTTATGAGGGGGGAGAGAAATGGAGCTGGGGAAAACGAACAGGCAGAGCTCTCACAGGCCAGCTGGATGGGCCCCCAAATCACAGGAGCCCTCAAAGAGAGACACTGACTGCATGGCAACGGGGGGGCACTGCAATGTATAAGGAAGAGGTGGCCCTGCACACACTGGACCACAGACCTTCATGGGATCTCAAAGGCCTTGGCCACAGAGAAAAGCCCATCACCAGCAGTTCAGGGTCAGGTCTTTTTAGGAGAACAGGCAGAAGAGGAGATTTTTTTGCAAGTTATTGAAACTTGACATCAAAATTCATGGAAGGCACTGCCTTAAGATTTATTAAAAACAAAAAAAGTCCAAAGAACGGATGTGATGGAAATGTTCTCTTTCGAACCTGCCCCAGGATGCTTGGACCAGGCTGTAAGAAGAGAAAGCCCAGTGCCCTGATTTGGTTTGAGAAGTCCTAGCTGGAAGGTGAAAGAGGGTATCATGACAAGCCCTATAATTCCCTCCTCTCTCATTTCTGCCCCCAACTTTTTCCTTCTTATTTAAATAGCCTTATAATCCTGTGGACTGTCTAGCAAACACTTACTTCCCTTTGCAGACACATTCTTGTAAGTCTGAGAGCTGCGTATGTGTCTGGGTGTCTATAATAGAACAAGTAAAATAACACCATCCCCAGCTGTGGGCTGGATGATCAAAGGCCCCACCAGGAGAAAATTTTGATGGATATTATAATTTTTTGCAATGCATTTCAGTCATGTTAATATTGCCGTAACAACCTCTAAAAACTATGCTAATATAGACGGTGACACTCAATTAACAGGCAAATACTAACGGGGAGGTTAAATGCTAATTTTATGCTGGCATTTAGCCTAAGAACTTCATTATGCCATCTTCTATTTTAAACTGTAGCCATCGCACTTTGTGTTGTGCTGCCGTCCGTTCTTAGTCAGTATTACGTGAAACACAGTAATTCCTTGCCAGGCAGACAGGGTCATGAGCGTTGGTGGTAGATACCTGCCCAAAACCAGAAGAAAAGATGGTCCCTGCCCCCAAGAGCTTGCTGTAACTCTGAAGCAAAGTTTTATTGACACTTGGAAGGCACATCTGGTGCAGGGCGTTAAAGTGATGGCTTGGACAGGTGGATGTAGCTACTCGGTGCTCCTGAAATTGCATCAAGAGGAAAAGGACACTGCAGTGATACAATCTCCTCTGAATATTGGCCCTTTCCAGTACCTGGTCAGGAGCATCCATGGGCAGTGTGGAGTCAGGCAGTCAAAAGGCTGCTGAGCCTCCCTGGATGTTAGTGAGCAGCACTGATACAAAGCCAGTTCTTTATCTCATCTTTCAAATAAATAAAATCCAAAATAGATGGAGCTTAACACAGACAGATAACCACAAAGGTACACAAACAAATAGAAAAATACTACTGCATACTTGAAGCTACAGCCAGTACTGTGGTAAAGCTGTATTGAATTTGCAGAGAAATTAGATGCCTTGTTAACTGTGGACAGATGCACAACTGCCCAAATTTAAACTTCCTCCTTTCCCCAGCTCACAACAGTCATTACAAATCATGCAGCTGAATGAAAGCTGAAAAAGCACATGGAGCTCGGCAGTTTTGCTGTGGTGAGTCCAATAATAAATGAGGGAAGCAGGGTGGCAGCACTGATAATCTTTGTATCAAAAATACATTTTCTGCAAAGCAACTACTATTGTTCATAGGTAAAATGCATCATGCTGCTAGTAGGGAATGAACTGTCCTGCATTTTATAGATAGTCATTTTATTACAGATTCCCCCGATTGTGACTCAGAAAACAAACATTTCATACATCCTTTCTTTTTAATAAATGCACAAGATGCACAACATGGCTGGATTATGTTATGCCGCTCTAGACAGTGGTTTAAAATGCAGTGTTGGAGGGATATGTCTACTGTGCTGTATCACACATCAATTATTAACAGAAGTTAGGGAATTAAAGCAGAGCAAAGCTTCATCTGTCCAACTGAAGTCAGTTCCTGCAACATGCTGAGCATCATCCCCCTGCTCCCAAGTCAAATGGGCTGGAGGCAGCATGGTACCCAGGAGCCCTGGTCCCAATGGTATCTCTTCCTGGTTTTCCCATCTTTATTCCTGAAGCAATTAAAAAACCCTCAAGGCTTCTTGGCAAGCCAATTTTTTTCGCTCCTCTCACTCTCTCCAAAGTGACAATAGTTAGGTGGGGTTTAGTTTTTTAAGTGCTCGGTCTTTTTCCTAAAGCTAAAAATGTTTGGATAGATGTGAGCAGCCTTGACCACGTGCAGGAAAATCTAGTCCGTTGCTTATCAGCCGATTTGGCTTCACACCAAGAGGAACACACTGCTATTAAAGGGCCAACACAGTGTGAAAAAGGAGCTGTTCTACTAGAATACACTCCGTTAATTCTGGTTGAGCTGACATTCTCCTAGGACAATGGCTCAAAATGCATTTAGACTATTGTACTAAGCATGGCAGGGAATGGAGCAGCAGACCGGTTTCTCTTGTGTCACTAAACAAGAGGCAGATCAATAAGTAAATAAATAAATATAATCTCTTGAAAATCAAATGTGGGACAAACTCTCACAGCATCATCTCTCACCAAAATACGATGTCAGGTTTTAAACAAAAATCCCCGCCACTGTAGCAGGAAAACAAAACAACACAAAATCAACCAACACTGAGAAGTCAAAAATTCCAGACTCGCTGCACTTACAGTAATTGTCCTTTATGCGAAGAGCCCTCTAGTTATGTGAAATGACATTACCTCCCAGCCCCAGGCTCCCCGCACCAGGCTCAGGAAGGAAGCAGACACACATCTCTTTAAGAGCTGTTTCCTCTCTGCTCTATTAATTTCGGAGATTAAGCAAGCCACTCCTTTGTGGCATAATAGAGCAAGATAGAGCCATTGTGTTTGCTGAGAGTCCTGCTCACTGTTTTTCTGCCTCTGAGCGGGGGGGATGCCTCAGCACTTCATTCTCAGATGAAAAGCCAGAAAACTTCTAGCAGCCCTAAAGCCCCCCTTATTCTTAAATTCCAATTTCAGTACATAAGAAGCCAGCAGCACCATTCCTCTCCCCTGCCCCAGCTGAGGATTTTACTGTCTCACTGACACAGTTCAGGATGGGAAAAAACCCCATTCGCATCAGATGAGGAAATCACTTTTCAAGGGCCCCGAATCAACAGGACTTAATCAGGATTTTCTTGCCTGGACACACACTTCCCACCTTCCTGTCCCTCCCTGCAGTGTTGAACCTGAGGCACTGCATTTACCATCTTTTTTTTTTTTTCTTCTTTTAAAAATTTATACATCATTTTTGCTCTTTTTCCATCACAACACAAAATCCCTTCAGCTTGTACCAGGCGCCTGCTGACCTTTAACAATACAGAGGCCGCTGCCTCTGCGTTTCAAAGACTATTAACACATCTGATGTTGGAGCCTGGGATTACATGGGCTACCAAAGTGATCACTGGCTGACCAGAGCCTCAGCTATTCCTAAAGTGTTTTTGAAGGAAGAAGAGAGAAGCCAGAGAGTATTCAGAAAATGCCAGAGCAAGCTGGGCCCCCCACTCCCAGCCTGGGCTTTCAAATTTCCTTCTAAAGCTCATGCAGATGATTTATCCTCAACTTTTGCAGGGTTTTTTTTCCAGACTGTTAAGCAAACGAGGCTGGAAACACAGGACCTTTCTGGAGTCAACTGCTATAGGAAATGCCACTTTGCGGGGGCGCACCAAGCTGCAGAAGCCTTGAGCCTAGTTCACATTTTTTACAGTGTGTAAACATGGTCGTTACTAAATAGAAATGCCACCAGCAGCGAATGGATTTCTTTAGGGGGAGGAGGAGAAAGATACCACATACTCAGAGCTTTTGAGCATCAGAAGCAGCATGAGAAAGTGTGATCTCCTGGCTGGAGCAGGAGCACGCAAGCCAGAACACTGTTTCTACTGTACCTTCCCTTGCAACACTGAGTCAGGAACACAAAACCCATCCAGATAAAACAATTTGCCTATTCAGCAGCTTTCTTTTCATGAGCTGCTTCATCTTTGCAAGCTGTGCGCTCTCCCCCCCCCCCCCCCAGTCACCATCTGAAAACTTCATAAAGAAAAGGAGAAAGGAGCTGGTCAGACAAAGGCCTGATTCTCTGCAAGAGGAGGGCATGCACACCAGAAAACACGGTCACGGTGTTTTGGGCATGGTGCTGGCAAATTACTCTGCCAGTAGTTGTAGGAGTCTGCCCCCCAGGCTCCACTTCAGGTTTTGGGACCCCACAATAATGAAGGAGGAGGGAGCTGCAGCTCCTGCACCCTCAGTGCTGGTGGCCTGGATGTGTTTGTGGCCAACGCTGCTAGCTGGGTGCTTGCAATCTCTGTACCTTCTCCCATCAGCTAAGTGGGACAGGTTCCTCAAAAAGTTTTCTCTGCCTGTTGCTGATGGAAATCTTAACTCGTTCCAGACATTTTTCTTCTAGGGCAGCCCCTTGCAAAAGTGTTTTTTTGAAAATTTGACTATTAAATAGAAATACTTCTCTGATGTATGAATGTACATCACCAGTTCATATTGCAGAGGTGACTCAACAATATTTAGATGCCAACATGTCGTTACTTCTGGACAGAGCAGGATGTGATTCAGCAAGTACAAGCTAGCAGTGTATCCTTTACATCCTCTAGACTCCTTTTTCTAATAAATTAAATGAAAATTAATTTTAGTAATTTTTAGTCTTTTTTTATTGCAGTGACTATTGATCCAACATCATACATGCCTCTTACCCTTCTCCTCCCGTATTCACAAAACCCATGAGGAATCTTAGTATCGTCACACATCAATAACACTAAATAAATCCTGCACTCAGCAATCCCATCAGTCTTGGCCTCTGAAAAGATTTCTTCCCTGTATTATCAGAATTTCACCCAAAAGGCAGCCCCCCACCACAGCTGTCTCACACCAATGCCTGGAAGCAGCTTCTCTGGTGCTCTGTCCTCTCAGGACCATGCCAGAGCAGGACACATCAGCTGCCTCCAGCTGCTGGACCCTGCTCCATGGGCAGAGCTTGGAAGGACACTATCATCTTCCACCCCCATACACACACTGCTAAGGAAGAGCAGAGATAAGGTGATTGCAAAATGCAGGTGAAACATTCATTTTTTTTTACTGTGTTCCCTGTGAGGCACAGAAGGTAACTGACGGCACTTGAAAATACCAACCTATGAAGCTGAGCAAGAAGGAGCCCCATTGGCAGTGATGATCCAGAGGGTGCACAAGGAGGCTGGTGGGGACATGCCCAGTGCTGGGATGTGCTCCTTAGCATCTTCTCTAGAAAAGTTTTGAGTGTCTTCATGCAAGTGCATGAAAGCAGAAGTTTTTATCTTTACATAGTGCTTTGCATCAAGGCTGGCAGAGGGGGAAGCAAACTACCTGAGCAGTCTTGGAAGACCTAACAGGCAGGATTTATTAGTTTTAATATTAAAATATTTAAAAATCTTCCCTGACCATAAACTCTGAGGCTTTGAGCCACTGGAGAAAGAGACAAGGATTTCTTTAAAATGTAATTTTGGAGTTTAGAAGCCCAGAATAAGCAGCAATATTAAAATCATCAGTCAAAGCAACCCTGTCTCCAACATAGAAACCTTTTCTCACATCTTCTATAAAGGCAAATCATATTCTCATACTGCCTTTATGCCAAACCCAATGAAGGAAACAAGCACGTTCCTTGCCCCTCACTTTGCCAAGGGACAACGAGAGGGGTCTCTCCACAAGGTCATCCTTGTGTCTGGGTGTAGTTCCCTGTACTGAAGCAACTTTGTGCCACTTCCAGGAATTAAGTGAAATTTGGTGACAGGGAAGGTCTGGACCAGAACCTTCCATTAGAGAAAATACCATGCTTATTGGAAGGTGTTTTGGCTCTCAACTCTGGAAAATAACTAACCATCTGCTTACACCTTACCTGCACAACAGATCTGTACCAGATTAGCTGGAGGTGTGAACTTGAGCTGTTAGTGTAAGCACATTTTTTCTAAAGTATAATAATGGCCTATGAGCTTTAACTATGAGCTTTTGGTTCCTAATGGAGATGAATGCAATGAAAAGGAGTGGTTTTACCTAGTCTGTCTAAACCACAGCACACACCAGCTGAGAATCACTGTAACTACCTTGTTCAGACAAGACCCAAATTCTCTTGATTTCAATTCTGTCCAGAACATAAACAGTTTACCTTTCAGATGTCTTAAATCTCAGCTCTACCATCCAATAAATACCATCAACTAGGGTAAAAGCAAAATACAATAGAAAGAAACTGCATAAACAGTGCTCAGTGCTCTGTAGGCACTTTAAGAAAAAAGGAAAAAAAAACACAAATTAATCAGAGAATAATTGCTTCAAAATCTGGTAGTTGAGAAAAAATTAACAGCCTTTCTTTGCACAAAGAAATACCCTTCTAATGCTTTGCAAGAAACAAAAGCAGGCACAAGGAATTACAGTGATAAGCTAAAAATTGTTCAACTCTAAAAACAGATTGTAAAGCGAAGGGGAAAATAAAATGAAGGGGAAAACTCCCAGGGAAAGCTGAGAATAAGGTTCCTTAATCTTACACTGAAGGGCTGTAAATGTGCAAGCTCAATACCTCACAACCCTTTTTGAGTAAATAAAGGTTGAAAATATTCTTTCTTTAGCGTGACTGAATTCCTTTCCAATGTGACCTCAACATGCCATTCCTCTATCTTTATCTGCCGACACAGCAGAGCTGTTGACCTTTCACCAACGACCTGCACAATCAATAAACAGCCGACAAACTATCTCAACAGAAATGCTCCACGTACAAGTTTCTCCTCACTCTCTACATTGCCAAGCTCTGCCATGCCTCAACTTTTCCTTGGGCCCTCGGTCGTGCATCAGCATGACTTAACTAACAACACGAGGCTCAGAAACACATTTTCTTGGGCATTCTCTATCCAAACATATTAAACCTTTAAGTGGTTTTGCTGTTGTTTGCAGTCCCACAAACTGCTTCCATATTATGTGTAGGACCTGCAAGATCTCTACCTCATGCTAAGCACTTCATATTGACTTCCAAGGACAGAATCCAAACTTGCATAACTCAAATACACACAAACTATTGGAGAGTAAGACAATAACTCCAGAAAGTAAAAAATCTTATTAAAGACTTGCCCAAACACCAACTGGCAAAGTCTCATCTTAAAAAAAGTCATTAAACAAAGAAATTAACACAATCATTTACAGATGCCTGCAATAAGAAAAGAAATGAAGGCAGGTCAGAAAGTAATAGTGTTATTATGGATGTCTTCAGGTGACTTCTAATGCTACAAATTCATTTGTACTATTACACTACATCAGAAAGGATCTAATGCAACATTTCTATCAACATAATTTGAGAAAGCACTATATGCATTCCGACTCAAACAGATCCATATTTTAAAGGTGTTACAAAACAGGGAACCAAGTAAAGTGCTGCAATGTGTTTTCCTGGGGTACAGAAAAGAGAACAGTAATTCCCTGCAGTCCTTACAACAAACATACTCAATCAAGATCTGAGAAGCCAGAAGAATGAAAACTATTAGAGATCAGCCATAAGCAGAAAAGAAACTAATTAGTCCATTGAGTCTTTATCAAACTGAGTGAACACAAAGGTAAAGCAGAGGTGCAAGCACTGACAAGGAATTTAAGATTATTAAAACTGAAAGAATTATAGTTAAAGAACTTGTTCCCATGACATCTAAAATGCTTGATAGAGATGGAGTTTCTCTCTACATACACACATATATATTAACTTTTCGTAGTGTAGATATATATGTATACCTACAAAACCTAAGGAACACTTGCAATGACTCTTAAAATGTTAATATTTGCTGATGTAAGATAGCTGAAATTTCAAGACCCAATAAGCTAAAATTTGTTCAGAATACTTCTCCCTCAAATGCTCCTCATACTCCAGGAGACTGATTTATTGTTTCTTTCCCCACCATTTGAAAAAATGATAGGATGATTATAACTGTGTTTTGAATTGTTCTGTTAAATTAGTAATGTACATCTGTACTAAGTGGAACGTAACATGATATTCTTTTATACAGACTTTTTTTCAGTCTAACTTGAAAGTAGACTGAAAATGTTCTTTGTGCATTTTTAGGACCCACTAATAACAAAGATCAGCTCTTTAAAGGGCAATGGAAGCAAAATTTTAATAAAAGTGATCAAGTGATTAACCTGCTCACTACAGAAATGAGAGTGTTTGAATAATTATCTGCACAGCAGAGAGATTAAATGCATGTAGCAGCTCTGATTTATTTATTTATTCTTAATATAAGCAAGTAAGCATGGTTCAAATCACAGTATTTAACAGAATGTACTGATAGATCAATACAAAATTCCACTGAACTTCAACCTTGAGCAGACAAGAGCTGTCGAAGCCTTTAATTAAAAAACTC
The DNA here is from genome assembly GCA_020745705.1 of Hemiprocne comata. Lineage (NCBI taxonomy): Eukaryota > Metazoa > Chordata > Aves > Apodiformes > Apodidae > Hemiprocne > Hemiprocne comata. Next base: position 7,951,951 of record CM036597.1, on the reverse strand, counting down.
AGTCTCTCTCATTTGAGTCCAGATCTTACACAGCCTGATCCTCCAAGCAGGATTTCACAGGCAGGAGCCCCTGCATTTCTCCAGCACTTAGGCTGCTTTCCTCCATGGGTCAGGGTGCTGGCAAGAGCCACCAAAGTCTCTGCAAGCACAAGGGAGTCACCTGCACTGAGCCCCAGGTATTTCTGAGGCACCTACGAATAACTTGGTGAAGTGAAAGAACACACACTTCAGATTTCTATGTGTTACAGATATTTCTTGGTGCGAGAGTGGGAGTCAAACCTCCTGTTTGGGATGGCTTAAATAAACTGGCACAGATTGCCGACCATGTGTGTCTGCAGCCCAGGACCAGCTAACACAGCTTCCAGAAAAGCCAGGCATCCCAGCCAGGTTTGTCAGTGCAGGACTCGGGCATCAAGGCAGGATGCTGGGTCAGGAAAGGGAGTGGTGTGACCCAGCTGGATGAAGCAGAGACACAACCAGGAGCCCTTGGCTACCAGCCATGGTCCTCACCTGACTCACACTGTGACCAAAGCCACATCACCTCACCATGCTGTGTGGTCACAGTGCTCTGATGAGGGGGACAAGCTGTGGCTTGTATCATGGAAGAAAATGCAAGCCCACCTTCCTTCCCGCCCCCCTGAACATGCAGAAAAACAAGATCCCAGCACTCTCCAAGTCAAAGCTATATGGGAATACCTGAGCTGTGCTGGGTTTAGGGTTTTTTGTTTTGTTTTTTTTTTCTTTTAATCTACATGGAATGAATTGAAAGTGCTACTTAAGAAGAAAACAAGAATGCAAAAGTGTAGAAGCACCATAAGTAGGTATATTAATAAACAGGCTCCTAATTTCTTATCTTTGATGGTATTCAGTACTATTTTAAATATTCTCAAAAGAATCACAAACATACAGAAGGTCATATATAAAATCCCTGATGAAGCAATTTAATGCTAAATTAAAGCTGAAACTAGGTAAGCCCAACTCTTGGGATCTTGGGTATTTTCAAAGACTAGAATAGAATCAATGCTACCCAAGAACACCGTGTGTTTTTCAGATTTTTAAATATTTATTTCCTAAATTAAATAGAGTAGGTTTAGCTGGTTCTTACAGCTTAGCAGGAAACAATTTGATTTCCAAGCCAATTGTATATTGACAGTTGGCAACAATGGTTTTACTTTATAAAAAGAAAATGGAAAAATAGTTGTGCATTTCTGAAAAGCTTCCAGAAAATTTCCTTTGAGAACACATTCAGTGAAAAGTACACAAACAGGCACTAAACATGAATGTAATTTAATAAACATCCACTCAGCTATATGGTGTGATAAATAGGTAATAAGAATGTAATACAAGCATTTAGCCTTCAGCTTCCAAAGGAGCTGGAAGCTAAAACAATAATACTTTCATTAGACTCTCCTGCCTGGCATCAAGAGCCAATTTCCACCTATTAATATGGATTTCTATTACCTGCCTTGTGAATACTGTTAACCCATTTATCAAGCAAGAAGCCATACTTTTGTCACTTATTACAAGCAGAAGGGGAGCAGAAGGATTGCTAAACCATGTAACATTAGAGCATCAGATTAAATCATTTGACCTGGAAGATAAAAACATTTCGCTCACATTTAAAATGGAAAAAAAAAAACCCTCAGCCCTGCTCGTGTTACAGCTAGTAAGACCTCTTGCAGGATCTCATCTTTCCGTGCTGCGTCAGAACAAAAATTTAAAAAAAAAAAATTAAATCTCTGTCTGCAGACTAATTGTAAACTCGGTGCATGTGTAATTAAACACGCTTCATTGGTTCTCTTGATATGTCAATAGTGGGTGGGAGGAGGTTGATTTAAGTTAAACGACTCAAGTCTTACTGAACATTTGCCCCTTTCTGTGTCCTCTAAGCAAAGCATCATTTAACAGAACAACCTCAGCCAAATAGGAGCTCGGAATTAAATGTTTATTAGTCAGATTACAGCGGTGCCCAAAACACGCCTGGCACTTCTCTAAGCGCAGAGGGAGGCGCCGGGACAGATCCCTTCCCTGGCTCCTGATTTACACGGAGAGCAAAGGTGCCCTCTGAGCCTGGAGCCACTTCCCTGCTCCCCTCCCGCAGTGTCTGGGGAGATGAATGGGGGGACTGTGGTGCTATCGCAGGGATGACAGGCACGCAGCTATTAATCACGTGTTTGTTGCTAAACACACTAAATTCCCACTTTCCCACAGCACCAAAGTCTCCTTGTCCTCACACCCGGTTTGCAGCTGCTGAGAGCTGCACCCAGCAGCTAATGGGTCCAAATGAGCATTTAGCTTCACCCTCCTCGTTATCTCACTGCTCCACCACTCATCTTCCTGCTAGGGTATTAAGACCATAAATTTTTTCTCGCTGTTCACACTGGGTCAGATTACAAAACATGTCTGCTTCCATGCCTATGATAAAAGCTCTACAATATCCACCTCACCCACTTTCTCTGGAGCAATGGCCCAGGAGAAGTACTTGTACTCCTCCCACTCTACACATCGCAGCTACAGATGCCAAAAATACTTAAGACCTCAATCCACAGGGGAAAGGCAGGACCCGGTAAAGCAGCAGAATGCCAGCCAAGTTTCTGAAGTTATAATACTTCAGATTTTCTGGTCTCCATTTGGTGGAGCCATTGATGATATCTGAATTCTTCAACTGGGATGTCTCAGCTTTCCTTGCCTCCTTCCCCACTCTTTAACTCACTTGGCCTCACTAGCTTAGTGCTGCTTTGCTCATCTGCATGTTCTTCATGTGATCAAATTTTGTCAAACCACTGAAGTCTCCCAATGTGTTTCTTTTGGTAAAACTTCCATTCGACTTCCAGCCTGGGCACGGCAGACAGCTTCCTTCCCCATGTGCTCCAGGGGAGCCAAGGGACCTCCAAACCTCCTCCAGAGGAAAGAACATCTCTCCTTTCCCTCTCTGAAATCTTGCAGTGATCAGTAAGTTAGTGGGTTACTCAGAAGTCATTGAGTAATCAGGCTGCTCATTATATTCCTCAATGAAATTATTGAGTAATTCTCAGTGCAGTACTACAGGTTGGCCAATCTTACATCCTTTTCAGAGGACTGGAAGAAGGACTGCAGCTCTGTGAAACTGATTTTGAATTCCTGTCATACTCTCAGGTAGTCACTTTATCCTGTATTTTACCTTTTTGCACACTGCAAGTTCATCCATGCCCATTTCTTTCTCAGTGGTCCTTTAAATCCTTTTCTGTTCGTGCTGCAGCTCAGCACAAGGATGGGTGTATTTCTGTAAGCCATGTACTCAGGAGGCTCTATCAATATGCATGCATGGTACAAGAAGGAAACATATTTCTGCTGAAGAAGAATCAGAAGTTGGGGTCAGACCTGTTATATTTTAGCTAGATTTTGATAAGCCATATTAGGAATTCATAGGGCTTTTATCATTTTCAACAGCAAGAGGATTAGACCCTACACTGACAAGTGCAAGAACATCAATTGTTAAAAGAAATATGCACCACATTGCAATACAGTAAAGCACCTGAAAGACATAAGATACTGTCTGATAAAAACACTATAAGCACTTTCAAATTCAACCCAGTGATGACAGAGTCAGTGCTTCATTTGTCTGGCAGAACCAAAATTGCAATGACTTCTGCTCTAATGCTCAAAAACGCAACAGAGGTGCAAAGGGGAGCCATGATTTAAACCATGGCCTCACACAACAGCAGAGATTCAAACTATGGATAAATACACTGATGTGTGGGCCACAGGACAGAAACAAATAGTAAGAATCTTTATCTGGATTAAAAAAATTTATCCAGCAAGCTTGCAATATTGATGAAAAGACTCAAGAAAAGACTCAAGTCTTAATTAAAACAAAAACAGGGTTTTTGGTGGGTTGTTTTTTTTTTTCAAATTCAGGGAAAGGCAGATACTGACTCTAATAATAGGAACCTCCTGCTTGTCTAAAGACAGACCCCAAAACACATCTCAAATTAATCCTTCTTCCCCCTAAAATATTCAGAGCACTGCAAATATGTTACAGACTAAATGACTTTTTGTAGTGAACTTCTAAAACCCTTGACTTTTAATAAGGTCGTGCATCATTTGATTTTAATTACAGATTTTTTTTTATCCCTTAAATTTGACTAAAAATGATGTGATTTACAAAGCAAACAAGCCAGTTAAACAAAGCTAATTAAATTCACTAGAGACAGCCTTGCTTTTCCCCTCAGTGAGTGTTTATTTCAGCTCCCAGTGCTCTGATAGCTCCTGACAGCTTGCAGGGACACAAGAAAGAAGTAGGTCAGGGTAAGCTGGAATCAGCAACAGAGGATCCCATTAGACAGGCTTGTAGGGTAATACGGAGATCGAGGAAGTGTGTGATGTAGTGACAGTGTTAGAGACACATAACAAACAGCCTGAGGACAGCCTCCAGCAGAACCGGTACATTTATCTTCTCTGTGTTATAATGACCCCTCATACAGCTTATCCAGTTTGTGATTCCTTGTACAAGAGGTGCTGTATAAACCCGACGACAAAAACGTGCTCAGGGGTTGGAAGACGCTGCAGAGCCAGCGGCAGCGCTGGCAGAGGCTTCTCCTCCCACCGAGACCCTGCCCGTGGGGCTGGGAGCCTGCCAGCTTCCCGGGACAGGCAGCTATCCACACAGGCAGGATATGGCTCCCTTGCTCTAGCTGGGAATGCAGGAAGACCATCCTGCTGTGCACACAGATCAAAAGAGGAATAAGACTGGTTTCTCCCAACCAGCTCCTAAAACATTACACTGGTGATTACGGTCGTGGTGCCTACACTGGGTCCAAAAACACACAGCAGCCCGTGGCAAGAAAAGCTGCCATGGCAGCAAAACCACATTCCAAGGCACAAAAGATGCTGGTTTCCTACCAAGCTGCCAGCTAGGGGCTCCTGGTGACCCCCCAACCCAGGTTCCTACGTGCCATGTAAACTGGCAGGAGGGCTAGGGGATGTTCTCTGCTAATGCAGCACCATGGCCCTTGGGAGCAGCTCCGGGCAGCCCGAGAAACTCGCTGTCTCTGCTGACTTCCCAGCTGGGATCACTGTGTGAGGAAGAGACATCAGCAGAACCAGGGACGAGAACAAAACCAAAAAGACCGGAAGTGATACATGTAAAATACAGAATGTTTTATGTTTCTACCACTGTAGTAGGATATTTAATGCAAGTGTATTTTTAGTGGATACATGTACATATCTGGACACTTGTTAATGCAACTCTTCCCTCCCTAAGACAATAAGTATTATTTTTTCAAATGCCTTGGCAATAAGAGCAGAAAACAGCATCATAAACTCTGCAGTGGAGTATTAACTCAGAGGCAAGTGGAAAAAGCTCTAACTCTCCTTGTTCTCACGACTACTGCTCACACCATTAAAAGTTCAAAGTCTCTGCTATCCATGCCCCAAACATTTCCATTATGAGAGTCAATTTCTCAGCTTTACACACACTGCCAGGGAGATTCTCCTCAAGTCCAAGCTATGTAGCTTACATTAAACGGAGAGCATGACCGTGTGCTCTCTCAGAAAATAGGTACGTTTGACAGGAACAATTTAAATTGCCATGTGCATAAACACAAATAGTGAACATTGTTCTATTTTGTTCAGCGCTCAATATATTCACTTGGCTTCGAGATGTCTCCAGCATCCCCTTCACTGGAAGTGCCCAAGTGACTTGGGTTTCCAAAACGATGGAGATCATACTGATAAAACCACTCACGTTCTTTCAGGAGTTTAATTTTTGTCACCCCAACTTCATGTAGATGTTTATTCAATAAGAGTGCGTCATGTTCAGCATTTACCCCCTTCTTTGTTTCCAGTTACAATCTTTCCGCAAACACAATTCACCTCCTGTGCTAGCAGGGCTTCCTGCTCTTCAGGGGGTCACTCTGTATGCTCACTTGCAGCCACCCATTTTACAACACAACACATCCCTTTCCTGCAATTTTTTACTTCAGCAGACAGTTCCACTGGGTTCACAGAGGTTTTGTCCCAGTGACACCTTTTCACCCCAACCCTGAGCATCGAGGTAAAATCCCTACCTGGCCTTAATGAACTAAAGAAAAACATGCGTGTCCTAATGAAAATACACTTTAAAATAAAAGTTTTAAAATAAAAGTATTAAAATAAAGGAAGACAATGAGAATAATCAGGGCAGCACTGCCTGCGAGGAAGGAAGGAAGCTTTTAACAGCACTAAAATATAAAATTGATTTGTACACATATTTGATAAAAATCAATACAATTAGCAAGTAACTGAATACTAGAAAGGGAAATTGATTGCTCGAGGGCCCAGAGGACTTGGGGTAATCAGTTCATTCTTCTAACTCCTCCACTCTTAATAAAAATTTACTTTTTCATAATCCTGCCTGAACTCTTTGCCCATTAATAATGCCACTAAATAGCTCTTCTTTTAGCACTATTATTGCAGACCTGGTTGAATTACATTTAGAGGCAGTTTCGAGTGGCATGTCCTGGCCATTTTGCTATCTGCAGCACAAACCTTTATGCAATAGCATAAAAGAATACCAGCTAATGAACAGGAGCACAGGAACACTTGAGAAGAGCTTATAAAATTAAGTACCAAAGTTTAAATAAACGGATTACCATAGAATTGATTTGCTACATCAATTCAGTCAGCTTTTAGCTGATACATCATTCCTTCCTCAAAGGAGAAGAGCCACCATTTCAAAACAACTAATTAAACATTTTGAACCATGGCCTTACAAGGAGCACAGGGCTGCACTGCTCTGCTCTCCTGTCTCCCTTCTCTCGGCCAGTGATTCCTCGCTGCAGCGTAAAAATCGTTACTCCCTGTGAAACAGGAGACTGAATTTATAGCCAAACTTAGATTAAATGAAGTGGCTTCTACAGCTGCCATCTGAGCAGATTTCAGTTTCAGGCAAGGGCATCTTCTCCTCCTTCATTACATTGCTCTTCCCTGCACAGCAAGAGAAGGCTCTGGGCTCGGCTGGCACTGCCTCCCCAGGTGGGGATCTCCATTACAGTCACCTGGCTGTACCATCTGATAGAAGGTGCACACAACTCGTATGCAGCTACAAAGGAGGTTTGTTTCTCTTTCAAAAGGTCAGATGCCTTCTCAGATAAGAACTTTCTCAGATGTTAAGCTTTGTCCACTGGCTCATCTTGATAGGAAGTTCTTTAAACCAAAAACTACCTTTGGGCCTTCAACAACTTCTCTGCCACCTCCAGGGTGACCCAGCCTTTGCTGTTAACTAGGGCCCTGATTCAGCAATGCATTTCAGAATAGACTTAAACTGAGCTCTATGAATAGCCCTATCCAAGCCAAAGGTAAACAATTTTTCAACATTAATGAGACCACTTGCATGCTTAAAATTCAACAATTTAAGCATTTTCTAGGGACTTCCAACAGAACATTATAAGAAGTCTGAGTTCAATAAAACAACCTACGCACCTCAACATATTCACTCCAGCAGAAACTCTTTAATCTCAACACACACTTTGTGTCTCCAATCATCCAGCCAGACCAGTAACAAAACTGAGCCATAACATTAGCTGAAGAAAAGGTCCACAGATGCTCTGCAATTCAAGCAGCAACCTGTGGTGATGCCTCCATAGGGGTGGATGAGAGACTGCAGTGCCAAGGGAGAACAGAGCATCACTCAGCCTGGCACCAGCACAAGTGCCACAGGTGCCACTGCAACATCTATGTTGCCTCACTAAATTCTTATGATGTCCTCACTCAAAAAGTTTGTCCTGCTGCTTCTTCTAACAAAGAAGAAACATGAGTCTGGACAGAGGAACAGAAACCAGAAATTACAGTTTCAGTGCTGGCCTTCTTTGTAACCATGAGCAAGCAACTTTAATCTCTTTGCTTCAGTCTCCCTGCCTTTATTAGTAAGGCAGAGACAGTAAAACTTACTTCACCTAACTCGTACATCTTTTGTGAAGATGAAATACTTGCTCTGTGTAAAGTACTTGGGAAGATGAAAGGCATCGAGTAAATATTAATCATAGCCACCACACCTACCAACAGGATCTCCAGTATGCTGATTTGGATCCGTGTTTGAAGAGGCTTTCTTTGTGCAATTCAGGAACTACGGTTTCCTGGAGTAGTAGAGCTGAATTCAAGCTAATCAAGAATTCCCATGTTAATCAGCCTTCTAGCCTTCAGAAGATCATAAGAAGGATGAAGCTTCCATTTCAGAAGACAGCAGAGTGCCATAGAATGAATTGCACCAAACTGGCTGAGGCCCATTTTCAGCATGGTCATGGAGGAAACTACAGGAGTTCATCCCCCAACATTCATCTTAGAGCATACACACTTGTAAATCAGCTCCTATTCAGAAACAAAATGTCGAGTGACTCATTCTTTCTATGAGGGAAAAAGCACTCAGAGAGAACCAAAGCATCTTTTACTTTCCCATCTGCCTTTATAAACACTGAATTACATCTCCTTACTTTGGAGAAGCTACAATGCTTTTGGAGACAACTGTAAAAGAGAACATCACTATTGTAGGCTGACAGAATCTAAGGCCACCTTAAGATTCCAAAGGTCTCTTGAAGGAGACTTGGAAAGATGGTTGGTCAGCAGCTCAGCTGGTCTTCCAGCCAGCTTCCCAGGCACAGCGAGGTGCGTTGATCTCACGCAGACATGCCGGCGGGGCTGGCCCGGGGAAGGCTGGCGATGCTGCTCCGGGCACTTCTGCTGCTCCATGTGGGTCAAATGCCAGATTATTTACTTAAAGTCTTAAGCAACTTCTGCAGCTCAAACTTGGCTCATGCAACCATAGCAGTCCTGCTGGCAGTAAGCAGCAGGCTAGCCAGGTGAAAGCAGTTTTCACTATTTCTGCCTGAACCGGTGAATTTACCCAACAAGGACAGCAGCACAGACAAACCTTGATTTCTGTCCCAGCCTTAGCACCGGCTCAAGGCCAACCAGCATGTCCCACAGCTGCACACTGAACAGCAGCTGTGTGCTTCAGTCACCTGCTGCCCAAGCACCGCACTCGCCCAAAGAAAAAACCTCCTAATAATAATAAACTAGACCAACACACGGCCGTGATCACAGGGCAACGGGAGGTGGGCAGCCCCTGCACTGTGCCTGCTCTCTGTGGGCTGCTGAAGGGGCAACACAAGGGCAGCTCCCTGGAGCACCTCTTCCCTGCTGCTAGGGGAATTCAATTCCTCCAGCAGAGCAATCACAACAAAGGTAGGACATCAAAAGCACATGGGAAAACACGAGTTGCAAACTTAAAAAAGACAAAGAAAGAAAACCACTGAGTTTGCACTCAGAAAACACTTACTGCTTGAGGGGAAGCAATAGGAATTGCTGGACCTGGTGGACCAGGCACTTGAGTGATCCCAGCCCTCCTGAGGTGGGCCTGGACCTGCTGTGCCTCCATCCTCCCCGATACCTGCCCAACCTCCTCAGCTCTCCCTCTGTCTCCTTGGCTTTGCCCTCCCTTCAATCCCAGTCTGTCCCTGCTCTCTCTCCCCTACCATTGCCTTCTTGTACTTGGGACCTCTTCACCTCAAGGTCCCAAGGTCTCTGGCTCTCCATTGGTGGTTTGGGCAGCACCAGCCGGGCCAGTCGGCACTACAGAGCAGCTCAGCTTGTGCTGGCAGTGCTGGGCCACCTCCTCGCTGGGATCCAGCAGCAGGCATAAACAAACAAATTACACCGCAGACAGAGCTATGCTCTGAAAGGAAATGACCAGTGGATGTTGATTAACCTTTATTAATAATGAATATGTACTTCTTGAAAATTTATGCCACCTAATCCCCTCGGCATTGAAAAAATGTACAACAGGAGGGTAATTAAAGTTAATCAAGCCCTAACCTCCACATAAAGTTTAACAGTTTGCAGTTTGCTTTGCTATGTTTTGGGTAGAAGATGGCAAAGCACTCAATGGTGCATCTTCTGCAGTCTTCATATGAAGACCTAAACCTGTTTCTGTTCTGGGTTTGAATGCCAATGAAGGAACATTCACTGGACTACCCAAAGGCTGCAAAGTGGGTGACCATTTTAAATCCTGAAACAGACATATAGTTACCAATATAGATGCTCCAAAAGGAGGACACATGGGCAGCCAGAATCAGTCATCTGCCTGCTCGTCCACCATTACTGCCACTCTTAGGTATGATAAAATTAAAGCTACAGGCTGGCCTAAGACTTCTGGTAATTACTCTGCACTTTCTCTGCACAAGGACCAACATCCAACATCAGTTCCATGCAGGTCAGTAGTAGGGGCTTTCTTACACAACAGCACTTGACACTGTTACTGTAGCTCACAGTGTTTCTATGCACACTGCCCTTACAAGTGACTGCAGACTGTACATAGCCTGGCACGTGGGCATCAGAAACCAGTCTGAGGGGATAATCTGGATTTCAAACTGCCTCTCTGGAGAGTCACTCAAATGCTCTACTTCTGGCTAGATTTTTGGGGGCTGGGGTAGGGGATGAAAAGAGCTGACAAGGATAAAAAAAGAATTTGTAGATGATGTGTAGAGCCAGAATGATTTTGAAGAAAGGGCAATTAAGACTGCCTAAGTCAAGCTTTTTCTAGGTATATTAGAGTAACTGGAAAGGAAGGGGATGAGCCACAAACAGTTCAGCCTGCCACATTCAAGATTTTCATAATTTATAACGAACAGAAGACACAAGTTTCTCCTTCAAAACACAGAGCACACCCCCCAGCATCCAATTAATGGTGGTGTGTACAGTGAACATACTTACACTAATTGACTGGTCCAATAGTCACGGCTGCCCCCAAGCATTTCTGGAAGTAGCATTTCTGCAGCAGCACCGTGCAGAACTGCTTCACATTTATTAACTTGTTTGTTTTGGATTGTTGGATTGGTTCCCCATTCCCAAGGCACTTAGATTTATTCTTTTAGCTTAACACTACAAAGTAATCAAATCACTCCCTTACAGCTGACACACTATAGGAGCCCTGAGCAGGGGGAGAGTGGCATCAGGAGAAACATCTACATTTTCCTGTACATCCTTCACACTTTAGATTTGACTCATCTATATCTCTGAAATTCAAGAATATTGAACTTTAACTGACATGGGAAGTTATTTGAAGATGCAAGACTTTCACTTGAAATTAAGGCTGATCTCTGGGATCAAGGACCAAGATTCACTTCTTATAAAACTGAGAAGAGCTCGAACACACTCTCCTTCCGCTTCAAGTCAAACACAAGTGTTGCTGCAACCAAGAAAACATCCTTCCAACACTATGTAAAGTTCAAACCCACCAATCCTTATATGAGGAGATGAGATGGAGGATTCAAACATGCCTATGTGCCCTTCCATCAAATGTGTAGAATAGGTTAGAACAGGAAGACAAAGGAGATGGCTCAGAGTCAAGATGAATACAGAAATTAAGAAAAAGGCATGCTTTTGGTTGGATTTTGACTGTGTCTCTTCAGTACAATTTACTTTTAACTTTACGCAATGCGATATTAAAAAATGCTTAGCACACAACCCTTGATGTGGAAGACCAAGAATTTTTTTTCATTTAGAAAAATTGCGATGTTCTTGTCTAATGTTACCCAATGCAAAATTAGAAAGAAATTAGTGTTTGCATGGTCCTTTGTGTTTAAAAATAATTTGAATGACCCACTGCTTCAAGTATGGAAAGGATCCTCTGTTATTAAAATCCAAACATATTTCATTTTAGACTGTAGTCAAACTGACGGGGTAAAGCTTGAAGAAAATCCCCCAGCAGGTTTTTTTAATCGAGAACAATAACAACAACAAAACCTTCATGAAGCCTGTGATCAAGCAATCTTACAGAGTTTGGTCTTCTTAATACACCAACAATGTCAGGCATTTCAATGCAGTAGCATCAAAACTAGATATGTACTGCTTGGTAGTGAGTAACCCTTTGAAAAGGGAGGAACAAAAATTCCTTTTTAATGAGTCACCATTTGGCAGTCAGATCAAAACCTTTTGCCTGTATTTCTGACTGCAGGATTGTATATACTTGGGGTTTTTTCAGTCTGTGTGACTTTAACTTATTTTCTTAATTGACTGTTTTGATTTAAATAAATTGAACAGGAAAAGTGAAGCCCTTATAAGTACCTCATGATCAGCATGATCTACTGGGTTACTGAGCTACCATATGAATTGAGAAACAATTTCCATATATAAAATTGGAAGTGTGAAAATCCTAGTAAGATTTAAAGTAACTAGTCAAAGCAAAATGAAATTATACTCAGTATCTATTCTGACAACCACATGAAATGAATGTTGCATAATTATTCCTAAACTAATGAAAATGCCTACATACTTAATGGTACATATGGGGCAAAAGCTTCTCATGTGTGAGTGGAACTGCATATGACAAATGTCTTCATTTACTTTTGCCCAAAACTTAACCTATGAAGACCTGTGATGGAGAATTATTAAATGCCTGAGAGCAGATGCCATTTTTGTCTTTAAATATTTTCTTTCCCGCTATATGAAGTTTCAGCAAAAAGGAAGATACTACAACGTAATGTCAGGGGGAAAAAAATAATCCACCTGCATTGGCATTATAGCCAAAGCAAAGAAATAAAACTAACTTTCACACTGAGAGGGTTTTACAGGAAGATGTACTTGCCTTTATTTTTAATACAATTTCCAACTAGGTGAAAAATACCTGAAGACCTCAACTAGTAACAAGCACTTATGATTTACAAATACATAACTACTTAAGGATGCTTAGTGTGAAATTTAAGCTAAAGCACCATTATTTCCATTTTACAATGGACAACTACGTACCTGGGAAACTAAAAAAAAAAATTGTCTCCACCTCTGGAGGCTGGTGGGGCTACAGGTATTCTGACCCTTTAAGAAAAAAATCTTGACAGTTTTGAAATTAGAATAAGCATTATTCAGGCCTGGCTTCTACCTTAGAAAATCTCCAAACTGTTATATGAAAACTCACATCCATAAATATTAGAGCAGGGATTCACCATTCACTCCACACTGCCATCAAACAGCCATCCGATGCAACTCCTGATCAGCGAAAGCATCTCCACACCTCACTGTCAGCTCACTGAACCATTCTGTCCCTCACATCTGTTGATCTTAATTTATGTTCAATTTACTTGTAGATTGGAAGTTATTAGAGTAAATAATTATAGTAACTGGTTACAGTTTGGGAATTGGGAGAACTGAGAAAGAATTCGGAGAAATAACCTGATCTACTACTATAAAGAGAATCAATCATCCATCCCCTTCCATTAGCCTTTTTGGCAATCCTGTGTCACTGTTGCCACAAGCCTGGATAACGATGCCACATTAATTCTCCTCTTGAGAAACAAAGTACAAGATTTGACTCCGTAACTGTATCCTGTCTGACCTTGGGGAATCTTTGGGGGAAGTTTCCCATCAAATCCAGTTACAGGTTTTACTGAAGAAAAATTACTGAGTTGGGCTCATGCTTTATAATGCAAATGCATGAAAGAAAAATATACAACCACTATTCTGTTTCCACTAGAAATAAATCATATATACATAATGAACAATTTTGCAGATCCAACCCTATGTATGAGAAATTACATTTCTAAAGCCATTTCAACAAGCCTGCTCTGAGCTGATGGGCATGGGGCAGAATGAAAAGATGGCAATTGAAAATTTCTTATGTAACAACTACAATTCCTTTTACTACATTTACCTAAACTGGAGACAGGCTGCATTTCCCAACCCAAATCTTCCTAAAGGGGAAAAAAAAAAACCAACAACCTTTGTTGTAAATATTACAGAACACAGAACTGGAAAAGAAGAAAGTCATTCTCTGTTTCATAACACAAACAGCCTCACTCCCTTCCTTCAAGGCTACTCACTGCTCTCAGCACAACGTGAGCTGCGGCATTGCTGATGTTGGTGTGAGCAGGCAGAAGAGGACATATGGCCTTTTGTGCTGTCCCCAAGATGCTGCATGTTTAAAAAATAAAATAAAAATTTCAAAAATAATTATCCTAGCGGGAAGAAGCACAAGCCGTTGTAAATGTTTGCTTATTGCCATTTGAAAGACCTTTTTAGAAAAAAACCAAGAAACTACTCTTAGACATGTAAACCTAAACCCAAATGGTGGATGGGAATCAAGCAGAAACCATGCATTATTTGGGGGAAACCATGAATTATTTTGGGGAAACCATGAATTATTTGGGGGAAACCTTTGCTGCCATGCTTATTTGGGTATTTCTCTGTAACTAGATATCATTTCTATTACTGTGGTTATGACTAACGAGTTAACAACACTATTTACACTAGTACTGTTGTATCATTAGAAACAACAAGATTATGTACTTTAATTCTAATGCCAGCACAATTATTTTAACACCAAGTGTGTCAGATTTGACTCTATACCCCCCAAATTAATTTCAGAGTAGTGGCTAAATAAAATGACATATTTCTTTGTGCTTTTGTTATAACACGCCCATGTGCAGCAAACTGTGAAGAAAATGTAGTAATTAGAGGTTAAATTAATCCCTGACAGACAGGCAGCTTAGTAAAGCTGGGCCCTCATCAGAAAACATAGCTTAAAGCTTGCCAGTCTTTCAGAATTAGGCACGAAGAACAGGCAAGATTGGCAAGTTCCTCACTACTGCAATCCAACCAAAGGGTAGCTGGGAAGTCAGTCTTCGAGCAGCCAATACCACCAGGAAGATCTTGTGACAAATGTGATTGAGAGCTCAGAGCAATTGTTGCTGCAGCCACTCTAACTGCCTGATCAGGATCAACCACTTGAAATTAAAGACAGCCTTTTGCAGCAGAACAGGCTCTGACCGCCGTATAATCAACCTCGAGACGTTAATAAAAGCGAACAATGGCATTTTATTTCACAACATAACTAGAAAGTTACCTTGCTGCCTCTGATTTTAATGTAGGTAATGGATTTCATTGCCCACAACAGAGTAAATGCGCGGTGTTATTCTGAAAACAATAAATAGGTATGTCTGGGGTAGGCGTAACTCCTGAACCTGCTGGGAGTTCTGAGTACTTACTTCTAGAAAAAAGAAACTTCCACAGAAATGCAAAATAAAAACAACACAAGACAAAAGAGGCAGCCAGATCATGTTAATGATATCCAGTAAGTACTTCTTTTTTGTGCCTGTCAACAGAAGTAAATGTTTTTTGGCACGACAAAAGGAGCTGGTTTTTACATCCATGCAAATACAGCCAGTTAGCAGAAGAGAGAAACTGAGGGGTGCTTGCTCTGTGCTGTGCAAAAACCTCCCTGCCTTCCCCGAGCAGGAACGGCAGAGGCACTGCGTCCGTCCCACTTGACTTATGCCACACCTCCGCAGGCGGACGGTGCGAAGAACTGGCTTCCCCCTGGGCTAACACTGGTGCCACTCAATAGATGGTCTGACATGGGGTGAAACAATAACATAGTTAACACCCTCCCCTGCGGAGGTAAACTATATCATGTCTGTGACAGGCTGAGCCCCCAGCTGTCCCTACTCAAAACGGGAAAGCACAACAGGCAGTTGTGCGGTTGGATCACCAGGTAAATCCAAAAGAAAAAGTGAAAAAAAGGAAAAAAACCAAGTATTACAATTAAAGTAAAAGCACAACAGGGGTCTTGGGGAGATCGCAGATCAGTGTGGGAGTGCATTAACACCACTGGTATTTCTGTACTACCCAGATCATAAATTATTAACAAATTAGGACATGTCTGATGGGATACTTATGCAACACTTCTTTATCAATAAAATTGCCAAGTCCCTTGCAGGGAAATGCAGAGCAGATTTCAACAAGTCATAATATGATGTCTCCCTTTGGACAGGATACGACGATGAATTCCGGTTTCCCCCTCCTCAGCCCTGCCACCCACTCCCAAAGAGCAGCTTTGGTCAGTCCAGCAGGCCCTTCTGGAGGCCTGGGTGCACCCCAGCCTGCCAGGAGCAGCAGCCCCTGACTCAGGTCAGCGCTTATCAATTTTCATTGTACCCATAAGGCAGTGCTCAGAGTAAAGGGCCAAATGACATCCCACATCCCCTTGCATGTCCCACACCTGGGCCCTGCTGGCACTTCACTGGCCACATGGAAACAGCCACCCGGTCCCTGGGCAAAGCCCACATCCCCCAGCTGGTCCAGCTGGCTGGGCTGTGTGGCAGGGAGGGGAGGAAGGAAACCAACAGTTCTTTCCCCTGCTATGCCCTTTGGGCACAACTGTTCTGCCCCAGGAGCCAAGAGCCAGCTCAAATTCAGCCTGCAGAGACAATATCCTTCATCCTGCTTCATTGCCATTTCACTTCTTCCAACAGGTGGGAGCAAACAGGGCTTGCTCAAGGGCCTGATCCTTGAGACTCAGATTTACCCTGGAATTAAGGGCTTATCTACTATAAAATGAGAAAGGACTGCTAGGCTGGGCCCTGGTAGGAGCCAGACCAGTGTACTTTCCTACTGCCTGGCCTAACAAGCACCTTCCAGTTCATCTGAGATAAGCACCAAAGGAAACAGCTCTAAAATAAGCTATGGCAAGTAAATGCTGCACAGAGTCAAGTATTTTCCTCTTGAAGAAAAGTAATGACTTCGCAATACATTTTCTTCCATCTAAAAACCAAAAATTATGATCACTAAGGAGGGTTCCCAAAAGGAATAAAGGCTCTTCACAGCTCATTTGCTAGTTATCCCTCTCTGACTCCATCACCTCTGGTGGCACAACTGGTGACTTGTGACTTTAAAAACAATAGTTGTATCCCAAGAGCCATGAGCCCTGCTTACAGTGTCACCCTGAGATATACTTTCACAGAATCACCGAGGCTGGAAAAGACCTTTAAGATCATCAAGTCCAGCCTATGACCTAACACCACCACATCAGCTAGACCATGGCACTAAGTGTCACATCCAGCCTTGCCTTGAACACATCCAGGGACAGTGCCTCCACCACTTCCCTGGGCAGTCCATTCCAATATCTAATTACCCTCTCCATGAGGAAGTATTTCCTAATATCCAACTTAAACCTCCCCTGGTGCAGCTTCAGGCTGTGCCCTCTTGTCCTGTCACTGGTTGCCTGGGAGAAGAGCCCAGCCCCCACCTGACTACAACCTCCCTTCAGGTAGTTGAAGAGAGTGATAAGGTCCCCAGAGCATCCTCTTCTCCAGGCTAATTTCATTTGGAGCAGAGCTAACAGGCCGGACCGTAGCAACTGCAATGAAAAATAACTACCAGAAGAGAAGGATATGAAATGAAAACTTTAGCAGACAAGTACTTGAATTTTCTGTGCAAAGCGCTAGCAGTAATAATAAAGAACACGGGAAGGAGCCCATGATGCAAGCACAGGCTGTTTTGCAAAGTTTCCCTTCAGCTGCTGGCAGGCCTGAAATGGGTTATAGGAAGTTAAAACTGTATTATTGATCACTGCCCACTCTGCAGGGCTGGGTTTTTTTAAAAATAAACCAGCACTGTTCTTTTGCTGTTTTCACTTGTAACACTACTCTAGTATCTTCCAATATCTGGTCCAACCTGAAACAAAACTAATGAGGGTACCACTAGACACCTAAACAGTTTCTTCACGTATTTGTTAAGCAATTGCCTTTTTGAGTGCACTGCTTCTACTGGTGCAGAAAACAAAACTTACTAAAGTACACAAGGGTGTTGTGCACATTTGGCACTTCACAGCAATGCTCTAAAGTTCCCTTCAAAATTACTGGCAAGGAATGAAGTTCTGCATAATTTTAGCACTCAACATCTGAAAAAATTAGAACAGTCCCAACTGTTCTTTGAGATGTATAAAAGAACAGTTGAAAAACTTACAGTTGACTGGTGCTACCTAGGTTACCCGTCAATGGCATTGAAACTGGTATATTATTAAGAGAGGTGTATGATGGGAATTGGTTTATTGTGCTGATCCATAGTAACCAACTCCTGTTCGTCCATCATTTATCTCTCTCACCAGCGACATATGGGTTTGTCTATTCACACTCTCAGCATTCTCTCTGCTCCAACAAACAGTCAGCCTTTTCTGCTGGGATAAGGAGATTTTTTAGTTACATCCATTATGTGCGTATCAACATTTATGGCAGGAAGATAATTGCCAAAGAGCTCAGGGGGATAAAAGCTCCCTCTTTATAACACAAACCCCCTTAAAAAAATCAATATTGATATAAAACAGTTCAATGCAAAGCTTTGGTGTGTCTTCTGCTTCCTTCAGTTTAAAATACTTTTTCTTTTCATGTAAGATAGCAAGTCAAAGTGGGACATCAGGTAGAAAGGCTTTGCAATGAGTTACACTACTGCTCTTCCCATAGAGGAAAAAACAGAAGTCACAATATTAATTGTTCCTTAAAGAAGCAAGTGGCAAATGCATCAGATATAAAGAGGGTTCCTTGGACAGGTGCCATCATCATTTAAACTGATTTAGCTATCTTTATTTGGAGACTATACCAATTACTAATGAATTGTAACTTATAGTCACCTTCGCCTAAATGTTGAAAAACGCTGACACTCAGAAACAGCCAGCACGAAGGAACAATGACAACCTGGGGATCCTGCCTTTTTTCATGTTTAAGGAGCTCAGATAACCTTCTACCAGTCCATTGCCCAGTTCAGATAAATCCATTTGTCAGAGCTTCTGCAAGATTTACTTCACTTTCCCATGGCTATGTACTCATAGAAGTTATTTTAAGGCGACTTTCATCAGAGTACCAAGTAACACTGAACATTTATTGATTAAATGACTGGGAACCAGTGAGTTGCACTGTACTTAACCTACAGGACAACTCAGGGATTTTACTTACTGTTATCCTTGCCCTTGTGTTACCTTCTGCCTTCCTAACTTTTGTCTCTCTCATTAAGCCAGTTCCCTAGGTTGATCCTTGTCCTAAGCTTGCATCCAGGCAGGTTAGCAACCATTTAAGTCAGGGCAGCAGTGTCAGCCTTGGTTCAAGAACTCTTACATTAAATCTTCCTGTATGTGCAGAAAGCATCTAGCACAATAGCTCCCTAATCCCATTTTAAATCTCTGAAAGCTACCACATTGTTACATTTGTAACAAGGTCAGTAAAAAACCCAAACCAAACACACTGTATTTATAAAACACTTCTACCTGTGTAACAGGAAGCCATACAAAAGAATTTAGAAAAATTGTAACTGCCTCCTGTAATTACTAATCCCCCCCAAACCCTTTAACAACTACCTCAGCTGTAAAAAAAACCCAAGAGACTTTGCAAGTTTGAACTACTTAGTTAAAAGGGACTAAAAGTGGAGCCCTGTCAATATTTGCTTTTCTGATTTTGAAGTATTAGTTAGAGGGATTAAAAATAGCGATGAAAAAAACCTCAAGTTAAAAAAAAAAAAACTTCTGAAAATAAAAGGCTAAATTAAATTTGAACTGCTCAATTCCAAACATTGAACAGCTCTTCACTCACTCGAAAAGAGCTGTTAACTGCATGTTACCTGCCTTGCAATATAAACTATTTGTTTTTTATCCCTGAGCAACAGACTATTTCCTGGTTGAGTTTAAAAACTCAGTGACGTTCCAATTTCAACCCACACATGTGTGTCACTGTCAACGTCAGTGGCAGGAAAACATTAGAAGTCACCCCTTGCTAATGCTTTCCTAACATGGAATTTCCTCGTATCTCGCTCCCTCAGCCCACCTCCTCCCTTCAGCTGAGAGCATCTTTCCCAAATTGACTTTTTTTTTTCCCAAACATATGGCAGGAAGAGAGAACTGAAAATGGTCAGTGCCAAAACTAGATCGCTGCTTTTTTAGGTGCTAGCGTGTAACTTACTCCAACTGCTCCCGCTTGCCATTCACTTGGGGAGCGCGGCCGTGGGCAGGCAGCCCCTCCCGAGGGGGCTTCTCCCACCCATACAAATGTTCGTCTCCCCGGCACTGGGCACCCCCCCGCCCTACCGGAGCTTCCCACCCCCGCTGTTGTTCTACTTGCAGTCAGCTTCTCGCACGGTAATGCACAAAATACGGGTCGCCCACTTTGGGGGGAGGAGGGAGGGGAAGCTGCGGGGCGGAAGGTGGGGCGCGCAAGGCCCCCGTTTTTCCGGGGGATGCCCGTGCCCCTACGGCCGGGCAGCGGGAACGGGGGTAGCCGATCAGCTGCCCGGGGCGGGGGCAATAAACAGCTGCTGTGTCCGGCGGGTTCAAGGCCGTTCCGGCTCCCTCTCTCCTAGAGACACCATATGGTTCATCTCGCATAGCAGCAGCTTTATTTCCCCATCAGTTCGGCCCAGAGGGGGAGGTCCGGGAGGGTGCAGCCCCCTTTTGCCCCCCGGGGCACCGGCATTAGGCATTACCCAGGGATTACAGGGATAAGCAAGAAAACACATTATATAAAAGAGGGGGAGCACCTCTCCCTCCCCCGCCTACCCCCTGCCCCTCAAGCCGGGGCGGCCGCACGGCAGCGGGGGGAGCCCGGCGCCTCCGGAGCGGGAAAGGGACCAGACGCGGTTAATCTCCCCGCTGACGGATCAGGGAAGGGACTGCGGGGTCCCCCCCAATGCCGGAGAAGGACGCGGCCGGCTCCTGGCCGTACAACGCCCGTGCCCGGCGGTGCCGGAGGGGCTCCGCTGCTTCCGACGGGAGGAGCCGAGGCGACCGCGCGTCCTCACACCGCACCGGGGAAAAGGGCCCGGCCGATCGCGGCGGGCAGTGGCCGCGGCTCCTCCCGGCCCCGTTCCCCGCCTCCCCCCGCCGGGAGTACCGCGGAAAACAAAAGCGGCCTTTTAATTTATTGTCCGGGGGGGCGGGGGGGGGGGTGGGGTAGGGGGAGCCGGTGTGAAAGGAAACCAAAGCCCGTTTTCTTCTAAGGAACGGCCGTTCTCCCCAGGATCCCTCCAAGTCACCCTGGTGACAACCCCCCGCCAGCCAAGCCCGAACAAAAGCCGCGGTGCCCTCGGCCCCGCCGCCCCCCCCCCCCGGACTCAACAAGAGGCCGGGGAGGGTGGCGGGGGAGGGAGGAACCGGGAGGAGGGATCGTGGTGACGGGGGGAGAGGGGCAGCCCCTGCCTTAGGAGGAGACGTGGGACCGAGTCAGCGAGCGCCTTATTTACCTTGCAATTGCTCTGAACCCCGATCTTAATCACAGGATGAGAAACCAAAACAGTTTAAATCGTGAGTCAGCACGCGTTTTATTTCAAATTCATGCATAGTCTCGGAGAGAGTGGCAAACACGCCGCGTTTGCACCATCTCCCTCACTTCTGGGCCCTTTCGAGAAACGCACACACACACACGCGCAACCTCGCCAAACAGGAGAATGAAGAAGGTTAGTCTCCACACTCTTTTCAGGAATAACCGAGGGCTCTTTCTGGGCTCGGCGGAGCCTTTTGTTCAAAATCCTGCGTCTATAACGTGCGCTTCAGACTGCCAAAATGACCAGGCATACCGCTGCCTACACCAATACCAGGAGTTATAAACAAAATTAAAACAATATAGACCCAGCGCTAGCCCCTCTGCGCGTGCCACCTTGCCGGAGGAGTCCCCTTGCGATGACGGGTTTATCTTCCCTGCCTGTTTGATCTAAGTTTAAATTAAAATCCCCCCGCGCTGTGCCGAGCGAGCCTGGCTGTGTTTACACAGGGACACCACGAGCCGGGTGCACCGGCAGCCTCCGAGCCCCGCTCGCCCCCGGGCCGAGACCGGCAGCATCCACCGCCTCCCGTGGCCACACAAGCCGTGACACGGAAGCCCAGAAACGTCCCCCGGCGTGGCCACCCGGAGCCGGCCCCCCCACCGGAGTGGCAGCACCCCGCAGATCACCTTGTCCACCACCATTTTAAACCCCACAGACCCCTTTCCACCCCCCTCCCGCCGCAAGCGACAGCCGCCCTCCTCTCCCCGGACTGACACCAGCTCCCACCAGAAAGGAGGGCGAAACCTTCACCCCAAGGTCCTGGTTTCTCCTCTTCCAAAGCCCCGGCGCAGCCCCTACAAACCCGCCCCGGCCGGGCAGAGCCAGCGCACGGTGGGCACTTTCTTGAACCGCGTCTGCAAACTTTACAGCCGCGGCTGAGAGCGGCTCCGGCCGCCGCGCCGAGCAACTGTGCCGAGGGTGGTTAAGTCCTTTTAAATCAACTCCTACTTTTCCAGTCCGCATCGATTTCAATGCTACTTACTGGAATATGTGGCTCCATGCGTGGTGCTTCTACCCGCTGGGAAACCAGCAGCATCTTGGACTGGGGATCAGCCGGCTTTTAGATCCACTTTGGCTGTATTTAGCAAAACCCAGCACCGCAGAGGACTCCGAGACTGTTTTCTCCTTTTAGGTTCCAGACAAGTTCATCCTAGCGTTGCAGTTTGCTAATGATTCACTGTCTGTCTCAATCTGCTCACTACATTTCCATCAACCCACAGCTTCCTCACTTAGAAGGTGGAGTTTGTGGGGTTTAAGTTACTGATAGGCATATCTAAGTGCTGTGTCACTCAAAGAGGAGGAGACACACACACACACTCTCTCACACACACACACGAACGGCTCCAGGCTTAAAGGGGAAGTAACACTTTCTTCTCTAGAAACTGGAAACCTCTCAGATCCAAGGATTTTTTTTTACTTTTTTTTTTTTCTTCTGTGCATGAAGGCGAAAATCATGCAGCCTACGGACAGTATTTTTAACACGCAAAAAGCAACTTAGCATGTCTAGCACCTTCTTTGTACTGCTTCAAGTTAATTTGGTACAAAAGTAGGGTACCTCAGAAATTTACTTGCAATTAATGGATTTTTTTTTCCCCAAATCAAAGCGTAAAAATCACTGAAAAGATAGCCCGAGGCATGAAGTGCAAAGGTCGGAGTTATTCTCAAGTGTAGTCTCCTATCTCTTTATGCCATTAGGATACACTATTCAGCACTCCTACCACTCATAAAAGGGTTAAACTCATCTCACACAGGTGAACCCAGGTTACCGAGAAGGAAACGGTGGAGTTGTTTCATTTTCCCCCTTTGTGCTATGGACATGTATTTTTGAAGACATACAGTTCTGAATAGAGAGCTCCCATAAAACCACACACTTCTCCTAAGACTATAAATGTGCTTGTTAGAAGTGCAATCTCTGAATATTAATTTTGACAGACCATCAACTGAAAGCTGAGAACCTATTCAGACCTCCTCTTGGATTGTGCAGAAAGAAGTAGGAAAAGCAAGCTGCAGGCAGCTAGGAGAGTACACTGGGTCTGCAAATAATTGCTGGTATAATTTCATTTCATTACCTTGCTAAATCAGTATGATTGTCACTTCTGTCCTGATACATTGGAGATGCCAAAAACCCTGTCCTGGTACACTGACTCAGTGGATGAGATGAGGAAGACACAGTACCATTTCCAATAAAATCCCTATTTTTAAAAAAATCCTTCCCAAAAGGGTAGTATTAGTAAATTATGCTCTATAAAATTAAGAATAAAATTTGAATAGAACTCAATTACTGTGGCCAAACATATATAAGTGGAGACAGAATCCGGCCTCACTTTCCTGAAAGCTTTCTACACAGCAACCATCTTCAACCTGCAGTTAACTTATGGATGAAACGAATGTTTCTAGCCTGAGTTAATAAATACCAGGAAGATCAGTTAATCAGAGAAAATTTTGTTTTCACCTTGGCTAAAGCCTCTAGCTGTCCTGTGACTGCTGTAACCACAGCCCCACTCCCCTGAGCAGCACTTGCATTACTGCAGTTTAGATTGTTTGGAAGTTTATTAGTTTTCTTTCATAATGATTTTGCCTTCTATATTATTTAAGATTACTTCAATGTATTTTGTCTATTGAAAAAAGGAATCACAAAAATAATAAACTTTTGTGGGTGTGAGCACCCTGAATTCTACATGCTCTGAGGATCATAAGGGGAGGCATATGAACATCTGTTTTTTGGGTTTGTTGGGCTGCCCAGACCAAATCCACAACCCTGCCTGAGGTGCTGGGGCTCAAACACAGCATTAGGGCATCTGCCTAGAATCTAGAAGCACCAAGATGCTGAGCAGGAGTCACCTAAAGTAAGCAAGCACAGTGGAGACATGCATTCATCATACATGAATTAAGCTCCACCTGCAAGGAGGTGCCACTGTCTGCCCCATGTCTGGAACCCTGCCCTGAAGGTATATATGTGCATGTGTAAGGGCTCCCATCTATCTGCCTGGGGCTTTTTGGACTAAAATATGCATGTATGAAACGTGTGGGACACAGGGATTCCCACATTCCATGGCTATACTGTACTTACCACACCACACTCAGATGATGAACGCATGGTAGGTCCCTGGCAGTTTTTCTCTGCAGCACCTTCAGTGCACACTAGTCATTTGTCCCCAAGTTTTGGGCAAACCATGTCATTCATGAGGCTTGCTAGACATCTGAAGCTCCTGACAAATTCACTTCATAAAACCAGACCAAAGGACTTCCCCAAGAGGAAGACAACATGAGTAGGGTGTGTAGGAAGTCCTGTCTGTGCCTGCTCATGCAGCAGGAATGATACTGTTGTCTTTAGTTATCAAGGGGATCTGCTTGCCAGATAGTGGTTTGTGTTCTCTGCAAGGTGGGATACACTCTCATGGAAATCAAACTGAGACAAGTACTTTTACCAGTTGGTTACTCCACCACTGAATTCTGGCAACATGTTCTTTTTTTTTTTTAACCTACTGGCTCATGCTGCACGAGGTCTGGAGGTCTGGATTTCACTCTGGCAGCCTGGTGCAAGGGGCCCCATGCTGCCAAGCACGATGCTTTGGGCTGATGAGGTGGAGCTGTAAGGTAAGTGTCAGGCTGCTCAACAGTGGCACAACAAGGACAGGTCTGGGTGTACACAGAAGCCTAATTCCAGGCAGTGTGAGCGTTGAACAAGAAAAGTAACAACCTTGCACAGATCACTCATTTTCAGTGATGGGTAATGGCTAAGCAGGGGATTTCAGGGTTGCAATTTTGGTCTTCGGTGATTAAATTATGCCCAAAGAAAATACTCATATTTACTGTAAGTGACCTGAAGGCATCCCTGGCTGCTCTGGAATCAATGACAAACTTTCATTGACTTCTTCAGGGCAGCATTTTATCTTCCTAGGCTAGGCTACCCTAAATAAACTGCTGACTATCTTATTATTGTGCTTCTGTCATATTTTGAAAAGGTGAGCTGTGGGATTCTAAAGAAAAGAGGCAATTTGAAGGGCATCAAGGCTGTTATGGCCACAGGTCAGAATCCAGTACCTCAAATTCTTCCTCCAGGGTTGGGCATCAAACCCAGGCCTGACTGGCTGGAATTAATCCTGTTCTTTATCAGTTTCACAGTAGTTTGCCATATTTTACTTGGCTTCTTTAATATCCATAGAAAATAGAATTTTCTTTGTTCACTTAATAAAACTAACATTATTTCTTTCCAAATAGATATCTCTTACTCAAAAGTGGAGCTTGAGAGCTGAGAAGTTATAACTGTATCTAAAAAATAACCAACAGATGAAAGGAGTGCACTAAACTGCATCTTCTCTGAAAAACCCCCAAACAAGACCAATACTTGTCTTGTACTCCATAGTTTTTTAAAAAGTAGTATCTCAGTATCTTTTTACATATCTAAGGAGAAGTTTTCGTTGGAAAGCTGCAATGTGCTAAATAACTGCCCAATATTACATTCACCAAGTGAAAGGATCATGCACTTGGAGACAAGCTTCCTGAGTTGTGTGAGCCACAGGCACTGCCAATATGAGGTGGCCAAGGGCTAGAGAAAATATTTGTATCTTTCAGGTTGGTGTGAAAGAAACATGCTAAAACTGAGTGTCCAGGTAACCTTCATGCTGGGTTCTCCCAGGAGAACCGTGCCTGGCTCCCAGCTGGCCTCTAGGTGTTCCTGCCATCAGTAAGAACAAGGAAAGTCTGAGCAGACAAAGGCTGCTCCACAGCACGTCTGGTACACTGAAGGGAAGCGGCAATTGAGCAGTGCAAGGATGCACCACAGATTCACTGAAGGATTCACAGATCAGTCAGTGACCCAGAATTGGATGGAAACCATGTGATGCTTTGCTACTTGCAGGTTTTTGACCTGAAATCAGGTAGAACCAATGGCTTTGGTTGAAATACACTGTCATCATACGTTTATTGGGAGCTAAAATGCAAAGCAAAGCTCCTGGGGAATAAAATCATATGAACTGCAACAGAAATACACAAGTCTTCACAAGCTACAACAAGAGTTTGTCCTAATTCTACCCAAAACACAAACCTTTAGCATGTGAGAATAAGATGCAAAATTTAAGGGAGAGATGTAGGAACTGGGATGTGGGTAACTCCATCCCACAGGGAAGATAATTACTAGGCCAAATAAACAGGGTGATAAGGAAGAATAGAGAAAAAGAGGATTAAATTATTCCTCCTATAGAAAATTACAGAAACCCCACACAAATCCAACTGTGTTTGCTTTCAAAGAATGAAGACAATTGTGGCATAATCGCAAGTCAGCGCAATAAAAGTAAGAACTTAAGAACTAACTTAAGAACTCCCATCAGATCAGAGGTGCACCTAACCAGTATTTTCCTTCTGGATATCAGTCATACATATTTTCAAACGTACTTAATTCAACTGCGAACATCATTACCATGGATGGACATTTTAGAATAAATGGGTTCAAAAGGGATTGGAAGTACTTATAGAGGGCAAATTCATCCATGGGTATTTAACACAAAGGTCTGGATGCGACCTCTGGTCCTGAACCACTAAATGCTGGAAGCTGGCAGATGATATGAGGTAGGGAAAGACACTGACCATGCTTTGTGGACAAAGCAGGTTCTTTCCTAAGGGTCTAGTAGCAGCTACTTCCCAGGCACAGATACTGGGCTTAATGAACCTTCCGTTCAACTGGTCACTATTGCATTTCTTATGCTAGATTGCATCAGTGATCTAGCTAATTTGGTGTCTTGCCTCTGACCACGGGCAATAGTTGATGCTTCAGATGATAGAAAAGAAACCTTTACTGAGCAATTGTAGGACAAAGTGAGTGTAGCAGTGCAAGTTTCTTAGCAAGTTTCTTCCTAAAGACTGACAATTTGTGACCAGCTGATGGCTCAGAACCAGGAGGGTTCATGTCCCTTGAGTAAATCCCCCATAGTTCACTGTAATATATTGGGGACAAAATTTATAATGCATGCAAAATTTCAATTAATTTCTATTGTACTATTTCTTCTACACTATTTCTAATCATTGTAATATACTATTAGCATCAGTAACATCATGTGTTGACTAAAACAGCATCTCAGGTAACTTCTAAATGTGTTTAATTGGATGCCTTTTTTTCCTAGTAAAAGTATATGGGAAATACCTGAAAACAGATAACTTGCATCAGTAATTTTCATTTATGCAGGAATGCTTGCTACATTAAGTAGTTCTATGAATAATGCAGAAAACTATGTATAATTATTAAAACATGCAATTTAATTTTTAAAAGAAACATTACTTTTGGGAAAATAGGAAGCCTCAAGGAAAAACTTTTGTTTGTGAGCAGTTAACTAAAAGGCTTCAGTATGGCCTTCATCAATCTGGACATGAGAGAACAACACAGCCAGTTTTTCCTTCAGTTATTATTTACATGAGTGTCCATGGAAAAGTGTATAGGTGAAATCAAAGGATGGACTGGCATGTTATCATTTCAGTGGGTACATGAACAAGTTTAGGAAATTACATAAATCAAAGTGAATGCAGATTTTGTCTTTTGTACAGAAAAATAGACACAGATTTATTCAGAATCTCTGTATTTAGGAGTTAAGAAAGAACAGTGCTATCAGTCATTTCTTCATACTTTTATAGAAAGGTACACAGCATAAACTATGTAGCTTCTAATAAAGTATAGGTTAAAATCTGTTAGTATCTGCTTGGATGCCTAACACTTGTTCCAAATTGATCTACTATGAAATTATATTTTAAATACAGAAATAAATTACTTGCATAGCTCAGAGGTACACTTAAGCACATGCTTAACATTATGTATGACTCTCAGACACTGAAGGGATTACTTGAGTGCTTAGGTTAGCACACAGATACTTCTGCACCATCAGCACCGATGTGATCAAGTCTTGCTTGCATGAGGCAAGATCCCAGCCCTACAGACATCCCAAACTCAAGACCACTATGCAAAATCTTTTAGTGTAAACACAAGCCTGTTGATCTCATCCAGGCATTTCATTTTCACTTGAGTGAAATCTGACCTGCAGAATTTAGCTCCTCAGTATTGTCTCTCCATCTCTACTTGCAATCAGGCCATATGAGGTTGCAAGGTGCTCTGAGCACAGATCTCCAGTGTGACTGAGGCTAGGAAGCAGTGCTAGAGTATCAAATACTGATGCACCTTCACAAAGGCCAAAATATTATATAGAAAGGCTGAATTATAACCAACATGTTTAACTATCTTTGCCCAGGACTTCTGGTCATTTCAATTCTGATTGGCTTGCAGCTAATAAGATTTTCCATTAAAAAAACAGAAGAGGATACAAGTGAACATAATATTACATTTAATAGTTGCATTGTTAGCAACAACACATTGAAAAAGTTTGCTAACGGATGAAATTTCTCCAGTTCTGACTCAAGCAGAAAAACTTTTCTCTCTTGATTTACCAGGCGTGCTCCCTGCGCTGCCGCGGGCTTTGCCCAGCGAGCACAGACTCTCTCCCCAGAGGTGTTGGGCTGCAGGGTGTGGGATGGCAGGGCTGGGGCCGCTGCAGATTTCACCTGCAGCCTCCACACATCTAAGAATAAAAGTCATCATATGCTCAACCAAAACTGTACATGCAAATACACAGGCATCATTTAAATGAGCCTGTGTTGGCAATGCCTGTCACTACCCAGGAGATGCCTTTTCTCCAAGCGTTACACTCGGTAGCGCTCTCAGGTTTGGCAGTTGCTGCAGAGCTCTCCAGCAGCCAAGTGGGCACAAAAGCAGGTTCCAGCCCAGGGAAGGGGTATTGGATCAGGAGCAAACAGTGACAGGTGTCACTTGCCAAATTTCCAAGCTAACAATAGGCCTGGGCAACAGGACACACACTTATTTCACTCCTGTACCTGACTGCAAGTAAGGCAACACTCGGAAGATAAAGCAATGCAAAAAAGGCTTAGGAATAATTCTAGCTTTGCTGTTTTCTCACTGCTGGATCTTTCAGTTCATATACACGTGCAGTGATCAGGAACATATGGACCTGCCTCAACTCCCCTGGAAGTCAACAGAAAGGCAGATTCTGACCCATACCTGGTACAAGGAATTCCAAATTGCTTTAAATATCTACGTCTGCAAAAACGGTCCCATATTAATTGTTTTTAAGACATGATCACATAATTTTGCTTCCCTCAGGAAACACACACCTTTCTTAATTTTCCCTTTTGTTTCTAGAGTTGTCCTCTCTTTGCTAGAGCTAATGCAATTTTTTAAAGTAATCTCTATTTCATGACTGTCAAACTATTCTTTTCATGCCAGATACATGGCAAAGTTACATATTCTTCAAATCAAAACAATTTACATGAATATTCATAAACTACCTGATGGCAGAATTGGCCCTGAGATTTAAAACCATAAAGCCCACAGAAACAAATGTTCCCCTCTTCCCTTTGTCAGAGATTCCTTGGATCAAGCATAGAAATTATACTTTTATGCAGTTGTCAAGAAAATGCAAAACCAATGCATGAAACATCGTATGTTCTGTTTATTAAAGAAGAGTGCCTGTGATGATACAGATATTCAGCCAGAGTAGGATGTTGCCAATGTCAGCTTGTGATTTACTAGAAATTATTGATTTAAAATCTTGGTTTCCCAGGGCTACTGAGCATCCCTTGTCATAAATATGCATCCATTTGCTAGCGGCTGCAGCCTTGTATAAAAATGTGTGTTGTCTCAACTAGTGTCAGATTTCTTGAGCCAAAAAAATCAAGCTCTACTTCCCTTCAGTGCAGGAACGAACACCAGCTGTTAAGATACATTTCTATGTCCAAGACAATATCAGCATGACCTGCACAACTACAGTATCCACCTGGAATTATACATTTTGTTGTTAAAATTAATAAGATGACACTGCCTTGAGAAATTGCACCATCCTCCCCCTTGCCCCCCAAAAGAAATTACTCAAAAGATTTCTCAGAGCATCTTTAAATTACAGGACAAATACAGCCTCAGACTTTCATACAGCTCAAGAAACAGCTTGAATTTAACTACTTTTAGGAACAGATCTGTCAGGAGCAAGTTACACAACGTGTAAGTGGGAAGGGATGATGGGGATAGTAACTCTCTGTCCGTTAGGGCCAAGAATGATAGCTGAATTGCCAGCTCTTGTAAAGATTAGAAATAAAGGAGAATATCAGGATGAGTGTGGGGAGTTTGGTTATGTGGGTCCTCTCAGCATGTCCCCCTTGGTCCTGCTGTTCTTATGCCCATCTTCTGCTTCTGCTCACCTGACATATTCCTGCACAGCATTTTTTTCATTTAGCCCTACTACTCAAGACTTTCTCTTGGTCCTTCTGCTGTGCTCATTACCTCTAATCCCAGCCACCCATTCTGCTGCCTTCCCTTACCCAAGGGAAACACTCCCGGATGGACGGAGATGGGTCTGTCTCTGACCCTGCTGCAGGCTGCTGCTGCTGCCAGGATGTGCAGTACCATAGTGTGGACTCAGCAGCTGGCTACCTGCCCACTGATAGTGGACCTTAAAGACCAAGAAGAGAGTCCATGAGGTTTTGAACCTTTACAGTTCAGTCATGAGCTTCTTATGGAAGTTCAATGGCATTTGTGGGATATGGTGAAAGATGCTGACAATTCTGCTGCGTGCTCTTTGGTGCACACCTATGTCAGTGTTCAGAGCATGTTTTTGTTTGTGTATTTTTCTCAAAAAAATTCTTTTTTTCCATCACTTTTCTCAAGTCACTTGCATGTCATAATGAGTTCTCTGTTTACTAAAATACAAAACCTTCAGGGCTGACAGCAGTGGCAGAAATGACAGAATCAACAGGATTGCATTTTCTTTTGTCTTGTCACTTCACCCTCACTTGTTTTTGTACAGTGCAGAATAGATTAACTTCAGGAACAGGAGAAAAGGGTGCAGCCCTCACACAACCAGCCAGGCTAATCTTTGCAGGTAAAGACTGTAAGAGGTAGATGAACCAGGTTCCCTCCCTACCTCCTGCCATGGCTAGTGACGATGGGGATGGGACAAGGAAGGCAAGCTCCCTGTCAAAAAGGTGACAGTGATCACCCTCTGCTCTCCTCCACAGCTCTTGGGCATCTATTGCTATTTGAAGCAGCATCAACTGCAGCTTAACTATTAAACTGAGGCAGGTTGCTTTTTGCCATAGGAGGATGGAAAAGGTGTGTGGATGGCTTCCAGAGTGGGGGATGCCACCTGGCTGACATCTGTTTCATGTAAACAGTATAGCTCTGAAAAGCTTGGGGATTAACACCAGTGAAGGATCAGGCCTGCTCATTTTGCTCTGCTCTCCTGAGACCCCACCTGGAGTACTATGTCCAGTTCTGGAGCCCTCAACACAAGAAGGACATGGAGCTGTTGGAGCGAGTCCAGAGAAAGGTCACGAAGATGATCAGAGGGCTGAAGCACCTCTTCTGTGAAGACAGGCTGAGAGAGCTGGAATTGTCCAGCCTGGAGAAGAGAAGGCTCCAGGGAGACCTCAGAGCAGCCTTCCAGTACCTGAGGGGGCTCCAGGAAAGCTGGCTTTTGGCAAGAGCCTGGAGTGAGAGGATGAGGAGGTAACAGTTTCAAACTGAAAGAGGGAGATTTATATCAGATATTAGGGAGAAATTATTTACTATGAGGGTGGTGATACACTGGCCCAGATTGCCCAGAGAAGCTGTGACTGCCCCTTTCCTGGAAGTGTTCAAGGCCAGGTTGGATAGGGCTTTGAGCAACCTGGTCTAGTGGGAGGTGTCCCTGCCCATACAGGGGGGTTGGAACTAGATCTTTGAGATCCATTCCAACCCAAACCATTCTGTGATTCTATAATTCAAAGACAATTTTCACCTGATTTGGAAAAGAACCTTTAAAATCCCTTTGACCACTCTGGTTCTTCCTAAAGTATTTGAAAACAATTTTGTCCCAGATTATGGTGAGATCTTTCTCTTGCAGGAAAAGAAAGGAGAGAGAGAGAGAGAGGAAGCACTGCAACTTCCCAGGCCACTTCAGCACTCCTAGCAGTATGATCCCCAATCAGTGCAGAAGGCCTGACAGCAACAATAAGTGTTAACTGCTGCAGTAAAGGGAGCTATTTAACCTGGCTACTAAAAGTTATTTCTGCCACAGCTATTTGAACAAAACATTTAGCAATTAAATTAATTCAAGCATATCCTCTCTTTTCATGGGAAAAATGCAGGCAGAGAATGAATGGCATCTAGATTAATGAGGAACTGCACAAAAGGAGAAAAAGAATTGTTTTCTAAAATATATTAGTATTACATTCTGCAGTAGCACCATATGCTAGTCTCCTAGATGCTGGTAATCCTGACATATTTTTATCTTGGCTAGTACCAAGGAGGGAGCTATACAAGGCCAAGTTCTTCCCACATATCTATGTTGAATGTAGTTTACCTTTGCTCCATGTTGTGGATCTGAACTGACAGTCATTGCAACTGCTTAAGATCACACTTTTATTTACTGGCTGTATCTGACTTGGACTATTATGATATTTAAATGCCAATGTCTTAAGTCTTTGGTGAAGCCATTTTTTCAATTCTAGAACCTGGAAATGTTTGACTTAAAAATCACAAGCCTCTACTGCTTCAAATTAAGGATCAGATCCACTAATTAGATGCAGCAGCAGACTATAACTTGCTCATGTTCCAAACAGAAGAGAACAACAAAAAGCCACTCTGTGTTAGTGGGGCCACATTAACATACATGTAGGACTTCATTCTTTTCAAAGTTGAACAAATATTCCTTAACCAGTCCCTAGAAATCACTTTCAAAGCTGGTGGCATTCTTCCATTATTAGACAGGGAAGAACACCTATGACTATTCCAGAAAGAAGAATCGCCACTAATGAACTTTGTTTAATTGGATGGATTTGAAATACCTAGAGCACAGGTGACCCTAACCCTATCCAACTAGCCAAATCATTGTACTCCCTCCCCTGGATGCAGTAGTCAAGCCACTCTGCTTCAGCTGCATTGCCCTCTGGACACTTATCACAGATCTGGGCACAATAATCCTGAGGCTTTTGGGGAGTCAGCAGTTCCAGGATGAAAGCAATCACACCTTCAAAATTCACCATGATTCACACTATATTAATAGAATCATGGAAGAGTTTGGGTTGGAAAAGACCTTTAAGATCATCAAGTCCCACTGTTCACACAGCACTGCCAAGTTCTCCACTAAATCATGTCCCTCAGCACCACATCTACACACCTTTTAAATACTTCCAGGGATGGTGACTCCATCACTGCCCTGGGCAGCCTGTTCTGGTGCCCAACCACCTTTTCAGTGAAGATAGTTGTTGTTTTTTCCTAATATCTGATCTAAACCTCCCCTGAATCAACTTGAGCCCATTTCCTTTTCTTCTATCACTTGTTACTTGGAGAAGAGACCAACCCCTCCTCCCCACTACAACCTCCTTTCAGGTGGGTGTAGAGAGCAAGAAGGTCTCCCCTCCGCCTCCTTTTCTCCAGGCTAAACAACCCCAGTTCCTTGAGCTGCTCCTCACAAGGCTTGTGCTCCAGACCCTCCACCAGCTTTGTTGCCCTTTTTTGGACATGCTCCAGCACCTCAATGTCCTCCTTGTAGTGAGGGACCCAGAACTGAACACAGGATTCGAGGGGCAGTCTCACCAGTGTATCACCATTTCCATAAGGGCTATTGGAATGGGTTTTCAAGACAGCTGAACTGAAGTCAATGACAATGAAACAGAACAGCATGGAGCTAAGAGCAGTCTTCTCAGTTGGAACTCACCTCTGATAGAGAGATGATGCCAGCTAAGCTGTGATGCAATACACAGTGGGTACAATTATGACATTTCTTTCCAGAAAGTTCTCCTGTCTTTGAACATGATAGTTCACACCTTCAGTGTTAATGATCCCATGTTGAACCTGTCCATACAATTGAGCCAACCGATGCCCTGGCTACCTCCACCCTAAGGCAGGACTGCCCATGCAGTCTGAAGTGGTGGGCAACCAGGCAAGCACCACCTTGGGTTTAATGCATAGAAGGGAAGCAAGGCATGATACATCCCAGTAATGCAAGGAGAGCCAAACAGCAATTCACTCCCATATTTTTAGTGTAGAGGGAAAAAAAAAAAAAGAGTTTTGCCTTTGTCAACTAGGGATTATGGGTTGAGAATCTAAGTGTCCCTGACCATGTAGTTCACAATTCAAGTCATGCTCCTCACCACGGTATGTGACACCCTGCGACCACATTGCTTCTTGGTAACTTTTAGCCACTCTAAAGATAGGTGTGGTAGCACCTCAGAGTCACTCTGGAAACCAGGAATACACGTTTGGGAAACATCTTTTATAATTGGCATGGCTGAGCTGCAGCTCTGCCTCAGGCAGAAGGTAAACTCTGTCTCAGTGGGGGTGGTGAAAGGAAATTTCTTAGCACAGAAAGAACACAGAGCTGCTGGAAGCCTGAAGGAAGGGGCTGGCACCTGAGGTTGCACAGAACCTCCTTGCAAACCAACTGGAGGGATTTTTTTTTTTCCCCTAAGTGAGGAGCCTGCGCAAAGGATGTTGTTGCTCAAGTCACCAGGGAAGTCTTAGGGAAATTGAAATCATGGGCTACAGAAACCTTTCTGAATTTTGGCAAGCTCTGAATCCACAGCTGTTTATAAAAATGTAATTAGTGGTCTGCCAAGCACTTTGAAGATGTTCTGAGTGCTAGAAAATTGTGATAAACTTATCTTTCTATGCCTCTGTATCTTGTGAGTAATTATTCAATCAGTGGGTTTGTGACTGGAAGACTCAGCCCAACGATTGGGCTTCTAAACTATTCAATTACCTCTAATGAAGAAGGATCAGGGAAACAACCCTTAAACACCTTAAACAGCACAGCAGTATAAACAGACAAAATGACTCTCAAGAGAAACCCCCAGACACTTGCCAAGGTTGGCTTTGGAGCCAACTGTGATACAAATGCATAAAATATTAGTTGCTTAATAGCTGTGAAGTGTTGCTCTTTAAAGGTTACTGTCTTCCTGTCCAGACAAGGCTGCAGCTGAATGATGAATGAAGCCATCCATGTATCTGAGAGATTTTCAAGCACCTGCAATTCTCATTGGTGTCAACAGGAATTTTGGGTAAACAGAAAAATTTTGGGCCAGTAGAACATGACTCTGCATGATATCAAGAACTCCCAGGGCTCTCAGCCCCCTTGGCCCCAGTGTTTAGTTGATGGAGTACTTGGAGTGAGTGCCCTAAAAATGCTGGTAACTTGGATGTGTGTTTGTGACGGGAGACCTGATGTCTACATCACAGGGGCAAAGTGTCTGTGCCAAGAGGTTAGGCTGCCTAGAAGTGCAATTGGGAAGATGTCAATCTGTGGCTGGGGAAGAAGCACAGCAATCACTGCAAAAAGTGCAGAAAGGCCAGAATTTGCTTCTGAGCAAGTTTTTCTCTCTTCTCCATTACAAGTCTCACCATATACAAATAGCTGACTTGTTATTGCAGCTCAAAGGAATGAATGAGCTCACAGGAATGTGAAGAGGAGAGAATGCTACAATTCCACAGGGAAGAGCTGCTTCTTTTTATTTAACTTTTCTGTTTGGTTAATATTTTACTGCAGCCTTCCAGAGCAGTCTCATCAGAACGCCTCCGTCCTGCACCATAAAACTGGACAGTTCTCTGAAGCATAAACTCTGCACCTGCCTGTAGCTGTCTAGAAGTGTTTTGTGTGTCTGCATTTTTGAAAGTATCTCACGGTTTTGTTTCCTGTGAATGTGCATTCAGCCCTGCACACTCACCAAATGCTTAGCTGGGTTTGGGAGCATGTACATAGCAGGCCACGGCTGGGGGATGGGGACAGGGGAAAGAAAGAAGGGGCTGTAAGGCAGCTTGAGAACTGATACCATGCTAGTGTGAAACTCCTTTGTGAAGGGAACAACATTGTCAGGTTTTGGCTTCAAGAGCCTGAAACACTCCAGCGGCTTTAGAAACCTGAACATGTATTTGCCCCAGCTGCATGCAGATAAACACCACGGAGGAGCCTCAGTTTAAAATGGTGCCGAGTGCTCCGACAGCCTCTGAAATTCCAGGATCAGGCCCTAAAAATAACAACATGTTTGACCCAATGTAGCCAGCAGAGCCAGATAAGATCATAGACTGCACAGCATAGTTTTAAGCCTGCTTTCCTAAACTGCACAACCATTAAATATTTAGGTGGCCACATGCAAATCATTTAAATTCTGTTTCTCAGAACCACACCATGTAGTACAGACACACTTTGTGCTGACATCCTCTTCCTTAGCTTTCGTCAACTGTTTATTTCAAACCTGTAAAGGACTTAATTAATGGCTAATTGTGCGCTACCTTTTTTCCAAGGGTATTTATACATGAGGGAGGAGAAGCAGAATTGCAAAGACCTGGGTTTTTGTCAGAGAAAACTAACACTGAAGAAAACACATTTTTGTGAACGTACCAAAGAAAACCCTAGGACTTCTCAGATATTTTCAACCCCCTCCCTGGGTAACAATTTGATAATTCAACAAATAAACAGCCCTTTATGTAGGAGCTGTCTCATGGACACTGTGAACAGTTTAGAGACTAGGGCCCCAGATCTTCTTTTCTTAATGTCACTGTGAATTTGCTTGTGGAAGTGTATGACACCATGCACGGAGCCTGCACAGCTGAGCTCATGCTTCAGGCATTCTCCCAGGACCGGGGGGGAGGGGGCTCTCCGCCAGCTTTCGGCCGCCTCTCCTCTTGCATTTACACACACACAAATCATGTTATCATAGTGAAAATATGTAAGAATTCCAGGAAGCAGAGGAAGTTTGTGTGTTGACCTTAATTTATTTTTTTCCAGAGGAAGAATGCTCCAAATGTTAAAAGGACAGTGGATGTTAGCTAAATTCATTGCAGATATTTTAATTCTCATTGCAACTCTTCTGCTGTACTTTGTCTTTCAGGATTAATGCTGTTTGTGTTTTTATCCCACATGGGTACTTTGTCTGAGAGAAGCAAAAATCACTTTGTGAGAAGCTCTGTGGGACCTATTTGGACACTACAAAAATTAGCAAAGGAGGCCCAAGTGCATTCTGGTTCCTATTTTGCATTACAGTACAATAAAAATGGGTGAGACTATTTCTGGAGGGGAGGGAAGGAAAGGGTGGATGAAAGAGTGGGCTAACACATTAGGGTCCTGCACATGGAGGCTTGGGTTTATTCTGCTTTACAGTTCTGGACTCTTAAAATCCTGATCAATTTGGCCCCAAACCCTACTGTGCTTTTAAAAGCACACTTGACTTGACCAGCAAGTGTGTTTTATGAAGCCTGCAGGATCTTACAAGTTAACCATGTACCTGGAAGCTTAGTCACCTGGCACTGGCTAGTGTTCAGCTTCTTGCAACACCAGACAGTGGCTGACAGAGCAACCAAGCTCCAGGACCCTCTGCTGCCACATGCCATCAGCCTGGAGCTTTTTGTCAGTGCTTACACATGTGAAGGTTTGTACCCACTCAAACACAGCCTTTCCCCCCATCTAGCAAACACCTGTGCATGTGTATACACAGAGCCAGGAAGGTACTACTCTAGTCCTTAACTACCTGTCTGTCCCTTAGTCCTGTCTACTGTGAACAACGTGGTCATACATAGACTTACACTTGTAAAATGGCAAGTAAAAATACCCCATGCTTCTGGACTGGCCAACAAAAAAATCCAATCAGTGAAAATGCTTCTGTTTAACTGCATGGGTCAGACTTCCCCCAGCCTTTTAACCTCTGGCAGGAGCACAGGCTCTGCCTTGTGCCCCCCTGACACCCCAGCCCCACGGCTGCCCCCGCAGGTCCCACACCCTGTCCTGTGCTGGGGCTCGCAGAATAATCCGTAGGCACGGGGTCGTTGTAAAATACTCTATGGCTGGTGTGCACTTAACTTGCAAGATGACTGGGCATTAACCGTGGGCAAATCCTGAAGAATTTGCTTGAGAATCTATCAGATTGCTTAAGATTTTTTTGCAAACTATGTCATTTCTTATGCTTCTCTGCTGCAGACGTAAGCTCCAAGCCTGATTCAATTTTAAATGAGCAAGCCTGTTCTTCTAGCTAGCAGGCAGCCTGTGATGCATACTAGAGCCAGGCATCCCCACCCAACAGCTCTGCTGAAACAAGGCCATCGAGATGAAATAGCCTGAGCAGCTCAGTGTCAGAGGCCTCACTGAAATCAGGGGATCTGTGACAGCAGCCATCAGTGTAGGACTTAAATAGAGAAGTAACTTCTGTGGGACAAGTTTTTTCTCTATTCCTTTCTACAGGTTTTTAGAATTCACTTGTTTCCCCCTCCATCCGCTTGCCCCTCATTTTATTCTTTTGTCACACATTTCAAATACATACCTGCCTTCCCTGCCCCATCTCTGTGGGGCTCAGGCAGAAGGTGGCAGAAAAAGTAGTATTAGAATTGTATTTTGGTTTTCAGACTATTCAGTCTTAGAAGTAGGCAACACAAGCTTTCTACTTAGAAAGTTTTGGTACTGACACTTTTTTTAAGCATACAACCCTCTACCAGCTGCAGTCTAGATTTATACCATGGGGAAGAGCACAGCAGAACCAGATTGAAGATTAATCAAAGCAAATTCTGGCCCGCTGTTCCATGTGTCTCAAAGATTTAAAAAGTAAAAATAAACATGCGGGGGCTTTACTTTGGTAATAAACATTACAACAAAAAGGCACCACTTTCCCAAATACACTGTGAAGAGAAGACAGATCCCTTCTGAGGCTTCCTGGTGTCCCCAGCCATTGCTGTGGGTTCATGGCTGTAAGCTGATTAAACGGGTGCTGTTCCCAGCATGGGGAGAGCATCTGACCTAACCCACCTGTCTCGGCTGCCCCTGCAGGGTCCATCCTCCCTGGCTCCTGTACATGCTGCAAACGTGCAGCAAGTTCTGCAGTGTCTCCGAGGCTTCCTCCAGAACCCAGATTGCTGCCTCCCTGGCCATTGAGCCAATTAATTAACCAGAGGTTTTGATGTAATATAACCACACTGCCCAGGAGACAGCCAGAAAAACACCTAGGATCTTTTCTACACAGAAATCCTTTCTATCCACCCATTTCTTATTCTAAATTACATACTTTGTGAATAAAATAATAAATCATGTACAAGGATGAATTATAAATTGCCCTTAAATTTGATGTAATCTTCAGCTTTTGGGGTTATTATTATTCTACAGGGATTAGAATAAGGTGAAAGCTGTAGTTAGCAATCAGTAGAATAACATAGCTAGTTTTCATTGAGAAAGTTTACTTAAATAAGCTTCTGGGGTGCAATCCTTAATTGGCATAAACTGACAGACGCTGCATTTCAGTCAATGCAGCTATGCTTAGCTACATCTGCTGGGGAGGCAGCCTTTGCTCTCTTGTGCAGAGAAAAAAAAGGATTAGTGGGGTCAATATATTTTAAAAAATATACACACAACACAGGTAAATCATTGCAATTAGCACTAAGAACTGAGAAGATGCCAGGACTAGTGAAAACCCATCTATATCTAGCAGGGCACGTTCCCACCTTTAATGGCCTGTACGAGATATTTTAAAGACATGGCTAATTCCTGTAAACATCTCTATCAGTAAAGGCATGGCTGAGTTGAACAATGTGTATAATCAGGGCAGTGGTTATATAGTAAGGCCCCAATCCAGCAAAACACTGAAGCACACCTTCAGCTTTCAGTGCATGATTGGCCTCACTGGAGTCCTTAGTAATTACTTGTTTAGCTGAATCAGGACCTGAATTTATTTGGGGCAGGAGGACCGTAATATCTTCTAAGGAATTATACTTATTAAAGGGGACAGTCTATAAATTAGAGTTCAAGCTAAAAATCAATTTCTAGATAATACATATCCCTAAAAGACATTGTTAGTTTGTATGAGTTTGGTAACAAAACTTTAATTAAACCCTTTTAAAATAAAACCTGTCATACATTATACTGCTAATTGACTTGACCTGGTACAAAGAGGACTCTGCCAGCTAGAGGAGACTAAAGGAGATTATTCTGTCTGGTGCTGCAGTGATTGTGTGTTAATAAAATTTATTTCTGCAGTCTTGCCCAACTCCCTATTGTGTATTCAAGAAATGTGTGGGCTCAAAGCCAGTCATCACAAAGCAAAAAGTAATAAAACCTCAAAAGCTGACTTTTTCTACCTCACGTTCTGCTGCTTTGCTGTAGCACAAACTACATGGCATAGTCTGCTTGCATCATACCTCAGCTAGAGTTCTTTTTCAATTTTTTCTTATTTTCCCAATTGTGTAAAACCCTGCACCTTATTAATGTGAGCACAGTAACAAGGGAAGGACAATTACAGGATCCAAAAAGCTCAGTGATGAAATATTCCAGGTGTGGCAATCATATTTTATTGCCACTACACTGATTACATACCATATAACACATCTAGCAATTAGAGAAACATGCTTAATCCTCCTGGTCTAGACTTATTTTGCACATAATTCATTTCAATGGGCCAAATTATTCCTCTACCCTCATGCAAGTAAACCTGAAATAACTTCTTGCCAATCAGTAGAATAATTTGGATTGACATTCATGTAAATGCCAGTGAAACACAACCCACTGACTTCAGAGTTACTCCTGATACATGCTGGGTGCAATGACAAAAAGTAATCACAAGAACTTGCGCAAGAAATACGAG
This sequence comes from Hemiprocne comata, assembly GCA_020745705.1. Lineage (NCBI taxonomy): Eukaryota > Metazoa > Chordata > Aves > Apodiformes > Apodidae > Hemiprocne > Hemiprocne comata. The sequence continues at coordinate 7,911,226 of CM036597.1, read as the reverse complement.
GAATAAACAGGAGGACTTGAAAGTTTTAATACATGCTCAAAATTATGAATTGGCACGAGAAAGTTGTTGGGATAATTCACATGACTAGAATATTAATACAGGTAGTACAGTTTGTTCAGGGAGAAGAGGGATGAAATGCTGTCCATAGACACACTTCACTCCACAGTGCAATATGTAGGAAGAGATGAACCAGTTGAAAATCCCTAGCTAATAATAACAGGGGGAATGAACACAGGTGCTGTCACGATGGGGGGGTGTGGGGTGTCTAGAGTCAAGCCACAAGGAACAGATGGACAGAGCTTCTACTTTTGGAGGGCAACAAGATGAATCATACATACAGTGCATCAGGCTTGAAGAGGATGGAGGCACATGGCAGGGAGGCAAATTGAGATACCTGCTGGGACACAGGGTATCACAGGACACAAGCTCCATGCTGCCAATGTCTTGCTACCAAGCCTGGAGAGGCAACTGAAGGGAAGGCTCCTCACTCTCAATTTTAAGAGTCAGGAGAAACAGGTTTAGAAATATGATAATAAAAGGCCACTTGGGTGATAGTTACCATGCAATGAGAAAACTTGCTGCTCCTGGATGGGAAAAAGAACAGCAAAATACAAATAGCAGACTTCAAGAAAGCCAGCTTAAATAAACGCAGAGAACTGGTAAGCAATATCCTATAGAGAACAAGCTCAAAATAGTTGACAGTTCCTTAAAATAGTTCTATTAAGGGCAAAAGTGCAAATTATCCCAAAGCAGCAAAACCATTAGAAGTGTTTAAGGAATCACCTTAGCTAAATTGTGAACTTCCCACTGACCATAAACACCAGAAGTGCATAGTTGAACCTAGGTCAGGTTACTGAAGACCAGGATGAAAGAGTGGGAATGAAGGGCCCAAATCAGGAAAGTCAAGGGAGAACATGGAACACATTGGTGCAGAAGGGTTAACAAGAAAACATGCTGCAAACATACTTCATAATAAAAGGAAGATGAGAAAGAGGTGTTGGCCTGCTCTTGAACAAGACAGGGAAAGTTATTGACAGGTGATGCTGAAAAGGTTGAGTGCTTAAAGCTTTTTTTGCTGCAATCTTTACTAAAAAAGGTCAAATGAGATCACACAGGAAACAGCACTAGTGACAAAGGGGTGGAAACACAAGTGAAAACAAGGAAATAACAGATTAAATAGTACTTAGATAAATTAGATCTTTCAAATTGGCTGGGTCAGATACAATTCGTCCTAAGGTATCCTACTGGACTGTCTGAAGCAACCTCAGAGCCATTAGTGATTGATCTTTGAGAGCTTATGTAAGATGGGTGAATATCCAGAAGACAGAAAAATGGCACATACTGTGTTTCCTTACAGGGAGGGAAAAGATTGTAACAGGGAATTAAAGAGCAGTGAGTGAAGGTCAGTTTTTGGAAAAATACTGAAACAATCAAATTATTTGTAACCACTCAGGAAATAACAAGATGAGTAACAGCTAGCATGGCTTTGTCAAAAACACAGATTTGTTAAACCAATTTAATTTCCTTCAATGGGAATAGGGGAGAAACAGTAGATAAATCTGAGTTTTATTAAAGCTTTCCAGTATCAGCCTCCTTGTGGTCATAAGCGAGCTAGGAAAAATATGGTCTCCCTCCACCTACAAAATTCTCTGTCAGACTGGAAGGATGTTAAGTACATTTCTGCAGGCATCTGCCCTGGATTTGCTTCTGTGAAATACTTCTACTGCAGTCTTGTTTGTTAGAACAGAGTGACTTACTTTCTGCAGGCAGTAAAACTGAGAAGGGCCGCATGGGCAATAGCAGGCAAGCCTAAGGATGCTTGCTTAGAATACAGGGCAATTTTGACAGCTGGAGCAGTGTGTCCCATTTGGGGCAACATACTTCAGCTTCAGAAAAAGATACCAAACAGAAAAGATCTAGCAGGGAGCACTGAGAGCAGCCAGAGGTCTAAGGAACACAAGCTGCAAGGACAACTGGAAAGTATGTTCTCATACAGTCTGCAGACCAGGCTGAGAAGGACCACTGTGTAGTACACACGCATGTAAAGAGGAAAGGAGTAAGTAGCCTTTCTTACCCACTATGGCTAGGATGAGAGGTATTGGGTTAAGCAGGAGGACAGGAAATTTAGGTTAAACATTAGGAAACACTTGGTAATAACATGGCTAGTTAAGCACTGGAAAAGATTGCCTGGGGAGGTTGCAGAGCCTACCTCCTTGGAAGTTTCAGGAGTGTGCAAGGCTTACACTTATCAGAAATTACGCTTTTAAAGTTGCAGACTGACTTGGCTGACCTCTCAAAATCCACTTGGCTTTACTAGGACTATTTTTCCCCCAGTTTGAAAGGCTAATTCACTCTGGTGCCAGAAGCCTTGCCTGGATGCCAGTAGGGCACAGCACTACAACAATCCCATCCCAGCCCTCTCACAGGGTCAGTCTCAGCAGCATGCTTTAGCTGGTGCCTCACCTCCAGCAGAGAGGTGATCCCTCCTGCAGGCATTTCTGCACTTGAACACACATTTCAACACTTTCCTGAACTGGGGGCTAAATTAGCAGCCTTTTCCCTACTAAGTTGCAGCACAACTGTCCGTGTTTTTACCACCTTCTGCTGGGGCCCATGGCAGGGTGCTCAACCTGGACGTGCTTCTGAGGGCCACAGAAGGGCTTTATTCAGCACCTAGCTCTGCTCCACATTTCCAGAGGAGATTTAACTGCTGGGAAAAAAATGTAACCTGCAGCCCATGATCTAGGTAAGAATTAATATCAGAGGGAAACAAAGTACTGAAGACTGTCACTAAAGCCCTGAAATGCTGAAGCCCAAGTTGCAGTCTCATGTAGCAGATCATCTCCTACCCATGACACCTCCCGCCCTGCTTGGGAGCATCTGCTTGATCTGCAGGTAATGCACAGAAGTGGAGACATGGCATCATTGGCCAGCAGCCAAGAACACATCCCCGTGACAAATGCATTTAAGCCCCCAGGCCCAGCCACATGTAGAACACACTGAATCTTTCCATTAAAATTTGCTCTAGAATCTTGATCACTTTTTCACTCATAAAGATATTTACATTCCTACCACTCACCCAAGTCCCAGACAAACCTGACTCCATCTCTGCCCACTGAAGCCACAGTATCTCAGAAAGCCAATAAATGATAAAGTTAATGTACCTGAGCTTACAGAGGGCAAGTTGACATTGCTGTAATAATAATAAAATTGGTGGGGATCAGAAGAAGGCAGAGCTCATCTTCTGGTAAATGAAAAGGAAAAGTGTGCAAGAATTCTTGCATTCCCCTCCTGTACAAGCACTGATAGATCTTTCAGTGTGGTAGTTGTAAAGGTGAGTTCTGTGACACCATGTATTCCATGCCATTACTAACAGTTACATGCTAATAGAACTTGCATTAAGAATATGTTAAACTACTTATTTAATCACAACTCCTTCCCCCATCCTGTTCTAGCCTGGACTGGATTTAAGACAAAGAGGATGCATTAAATAATTTGTTGTTTTGGTAGATAATTTTTCTAGCATATTGGGCCAAGTTGCTCCAACTTGTAGCAGGAAAAAGAAAAGCCACAACATGTGTGTGCACACATCCACCCAGCAGGGAATGAGGGGCTGAGGCAGCCACAGGCAGGATGTGCCTGCTCTTGAGTTCAGTGCCACCCAGCCCTGCGCTGGGCTATGGAGTGGGGTTTTTCCATGTTATTTTGTGTCTCAATGCCAGCACTGATTGTGATGATTGATTGACTTAGCTGGTGCTGCAGGATTCAAAACAACAACACTGGCAGCAGCAGCTCAGGGAAATACAGAGAGCTAGCTGGGTTAATCCAATGAGAGAAGAAACAACGCTGGTGATCTGCCAGCTCTGAGAATCCTACAATAAATTAGGAATAACTATATTCATTGTTTTGAAATGAAATATGTGAGCACAGCCTGGCAGAAGCATTTTAAACACTCTGCACTGTGCTTCAGCCTGAGGGGCCATAGCAAAAGCCCTTTTTCCTCCATGCTGAGCTGTTCCTCATACACCTCATCTCACCAGCTTCAGCACACAGGCACACAAAAGCCATTCTCTGCCTTTGGGGAAAAGGGGCTCTCTACCTGCCCGTCTCTACTGTGAAAGTTTACTATTACTCACCTACACTGAACGGTAAGAAGTGTTCCTCACACAAAGCCTCTCCTCCCTTTCAACAGCTGAGTCCCTTTCCCTGAGGTCCAACCCCTCTAGCTGAGGATCAATGAAACCCTCTCAGACCTTCCTCCTGCAGATCCTCCCTCCTACCAGTACTACTGCTGAAGTATTGCACAGACTCTTTTCCAATAGTAATGTTTCTCCTTGTTTTGTTGTTTTTTGGTGGTTTTTTTTTTTTACAACAGAAAATTACAAGTCCACCCTTGAGCTTTTCCACTTTGTTACTTTCCCCCACGATTCCTTTATCTCGTGTGATCTTCTGTCCTCCCTTCTCCTGCCCCTGCTCCCTTCGCTGCTGCTGCTGCCTCTTAATTAAACATCCTCATTTTGACACTGACCCTACTGTCATTTTATCTAACTCCCCTCTCACTCCCTACAGAAGAAGGGGAGAGTCCCGGCAACCTGCTCTCCATTCTCTTTCTTCTCCCACTCAGCTTATAGTAGTAACTACTCGCCTGTTTTCCTGATAGTAATTCAGACTTCCCTCAGCTGCATTATGAAGATAAGCTGCTCCTCTACTGACAAAGGAATTGCTAATGGACCTGCCTGCTTTCTCATCCTGGGGACAGAGCCTGCTTCTCTCAGTAACTTTTCCCTGGCACAAGTAGTTTTCCAGCATGCCCCATAAAATAGACCACATTTATGATTGTTGGCATACTAACAGGGTTACTGGGCAGCTTTTTTTCAGGACAGACCTAACAACTTGCATATAGATGGACCCCAGACGTGGCTCTGGTTAGACACAATGGGAGATTTACTATTGCATGTATTTGCCCCAAGATTTGGTGGCTTTGTATGAACAAAATTGCAACAGAAAATAATTATTTGTTTGCCAACCCACTGAGTGTAGGGGGAGAAACACAAAGTTTTATTCATCTGCAAGCTCAGCAGATGTCAGTGTATGAATGGCCTGATTTCAGCCTCATTTTTGGACTAATGAAGATTTAATATAGCCAACAGAACCACGAGGTAATTCTGATTTTGAACAAAAAGTTATTCCATATCATCTCAGCTTGTCACAAGTAAACATTACCTAACTCCATGAATTTTGTTGGTGGTGTTTTGTTAGAACAGCTTCTGAGGGAAGTGATAGTTCAGTCATTATTTGAATGTCTGCTATAGTGGAGTCTATCACCACTGAAAGCCTAGAATAATGGCCTGTGTTATTCTTTTGCATCTTATTCTATACAGCTTTTGAGGGCTCTGTAATTGAAGAGAAATGAAAGGGCAGCCAACCAAGAGACAATACTGCAAGGATCAGTACTGGAATGTGAGACAACATACTTTAAAAGCTGAAACTTTAAAACTCCTGCCATGTGTGTACTTTTGAAAAGGTTAACATCAATAGTAAAAAGAGAAACGCCAGCTACTTTTTCCCCTGATTAAGAAATAATCAAACTCATTTTTTCCCAACTTCTTGTTCATAATCTGATGGCCTCCTGTGAAGGCATGAAAAAAAGGATTAATGCCTTCATTGGATACCTCTTTTCAACTGCTGTTTTCTTTAGAAAATATGATTAACTGAAAAAAAGGTGGAAGAGAAACCAGTGGAAGAGACAGGAGAACACCAAGGCAGGGTGTTAAGCAGCAGGGACCCTGCAGCCATTTGCAGAAAGGTTGCAAAATATGAACTGTTATTTAGCATCAGGGTCTCTATGCACTGGCTCTCCCATTATGTCAGTGTTGTTACCTCCTCACTCCTAGTGTTCAGAGAGCTGAAATACCACAGACAGCATTTTCCATACTTAAGTTTCAAACTCCAATATTACAAGATTGCCAGAGGCTTACTGTTGTGCACTGACTGATGCACCAAGCTTAACATTTCCTCCTGTTTCTACAAATACAAGTAGAAGCTCTCTAAGGGCCTAATGTAAAGCTACTGAAGCCATTTTAAAGCCATTAAAGTCAGTAGGAATCTTTACATCTGTCTCTTGAACTATTGGATTCTCCAAGTACTTAGGTGCATGCTTCACACTCCCATGAACAATCCCAGTGAAGAAGCTGTTTGTCTTAATCACAAAAGAGGGCTGAGTTTAAGATGGCTTTAGCTAAACCTGGCCAGGATTACCCAAACTTGAGCTTCTCCCTATCCAAGACAATTCAACAAGTCCATCAATTTCTGAAATTATCTATGCCTGTGAAGATACTTGGGATATATTTGTGATCAAGACTTAAAATGACAGTCAAGGACTAAGCTCATTCAAAATAAGCTGGATCCTAAACATTGGAGTCATTGGATCACAAACATAAAAATACTGCACTATTTCAAGCTGTAATAAGTAATGTTTCGTCCAATGCACGCCCCAAAAAGATTAAGTAAGTTTGTTGTTTTTAATGGTGGAGATCTGAACAAAGCATAATTTGGAACCAGTTTTCAGTACTCCTGCCAAATGCTGAGTAAAATATCTTTTACCTCCTAATTGAACATTTTTCTGGCAGTTTTGTATGAATTAAACATTTTGGTCATTTAAAGGAAAAATGTTAAAAATCTGGAGTGTTCTTAAAATAGCAGATCAGTTTACTTGAAACATGTTTCCTGATTTCAGGGAACTCCCCCTATGCATGTAGCTTGCTATGAAAAACCACAGCTATTTTGCACTAATTTCAGAGCAAGATTATGAAAATAATATAATGAAGCAAAGCACTCAGCAATGCCAGAGCATGGGGACCACAATGCTGTAATAGATGATATCAAGATGATGGCAAAATAATGTCACTGCAGTCACTGGAGACTACATTACTATGTCAAGATGATGGCAGAATGATTTTGACACAAGTCTATTGAAACTCCGTTAAAATATCCAGATGATTGCAACATATCAGGCAAATTCCCCAGAGGCAGTGACTGATACATTTGTGTTAAAGTTATTTCAAATACACCACTTTAACTTATGTCAGATAGGCAAGATCCTGGCTTACTAATGTATTAGCCTGACCCCACCAAGATCAGCCAAGGCTCTAAAAGGGAAGCTTTGCCTTTTGTGTGGAAAGTTCTGATGATTCTGGGCATTTCAGGAGCATGCACAGTTTAGCTTGAGATTGCAGAGGCAAGAGGATACATCTGAGAAAATGAGCTCACTTGCAAATATGGCATCATCTGAGGCTGAGCAGTTCTAGGAATTTATGCCATGAGAGGAGAAGCTACGCTCTGGTGCTCCAGAAGTAGAAATAATCAGGTGGTAATTGAGAATTACAGCCAAAACAAGCCATAAGCTTTCCCATCCTGAAGAACTGTTAACATATCAAAGGTAATAGAGAGTTATGGTAGCATCTTCTCCCCATATGAAGTAGTGAGTTAATCAGCAAAGGGACACTATCTTAAATGAACTCAGTTACCCAAGGGGGTAAAGACAACTCCTGAAAGCAATGGCTGAGCTCATGAACGTTGATAGAAGTTAGCTGTGGAGATCCTGATGCAAGCAAACATTTATCTCAGCAGATTACAGTGAAGAAGTGCATCAATAACAAGTGATAATGTCTTTTCTACCTCTTATGCAAGAAAAACTTGCAGAACCTCAGCCAACACTGCTCCCTGTTCTTGCCAGGGCTGACAGTTCCTTAGTTTTAAGAGCAGCATGCTCAGCAGGAACTGTACGTACTAACTGCAGGATTCAGCCCTCAGAAGATTGTTAGAGCAATTAGTGCAGAAGCAGCAACATTCCTGTTATCAGAACTAACAAGAAGCTGCAAGAGCTGTTTCAACAGAAATAGTCGAGGCTGCTCTAATTATATGTTCTTTGCATAGGCTGGCGAGTACGATGATCTTAGAAACTGGGTTAGTCAAGCTTCTGAGGTTACAAATGCTGCTGTGCCAGCTCCACCCACTAAGTAAAAGGCTGCACGCTGCAGCCGGCCACTTGATTTGTTCAGCACAGCCACAACTGTAGGCAGCTTGGAAGGCAAAATAAGGCTTTTCAAAGGACAGCCAGTCATATTTAGAAGGTGGCCTTTCTAGAATGTTGGTTCTATTACAGGTATATTCCAACAGCAGTGGAAAGTGTTTTCTGCTGTTTTCTAGAGAAAGCAGCCCGTACCCTGTTTTCTAATCTTGCTGCTCTGACCCACTTGTTCTTCACCTCCAGCTGACAATACTGGGCTGGCCATTGCATTCAGCTGTGCCCTGGATCTTGGGCTCATCAAGTCTATTAGGAACAGATGGAGCTTGGTGTTCCTACAAATCCCATCTGCTCTTGCAGCAACCAGTATGAGTACTTCTTTAGGAAGAAGCAAGCCTAGGTCTCCCCAGACACCTCACTCATCTTTGTTGCTTTGCATTGTCACTTATGAGGGCAGATGGATGGGTGGAAAATGGCAAAACATGTCAGCTGCACACCTGGCAGCAACACCCCCAGAACTGGGCACCCCCCTTCTTTCTCAAGGAATACAAGCAAGGTCCTTCAGGCCTCACTCTGCCAGTGTGGACTTGAGGCTACTTCTGCAAGAAGATACCTCATTGTACTGTGAATTCAGCTAGAGGAGTCAGTATCTTATTGGTTAAGTGTGCAAAGAAGGCTGATGAAAATAAGTAGTTTTCTAAAACACAATTCACACCCTTAACTGGCTCCCTGAATAATTTTATGAGATTTAAAGCCCTAATCCTAACTTACAAAACCTTTATTGGTCCAGGACTAACTCAGGACTTACATTCAGTTACACCTCTCCAGGCAACTACACTCACAAGAGAAGCTGCATTTAAACAAGACTAATTCTGTCCAAACTCCAGGCAAACAGCAGCTTGATACCATGTGGGAGACACAATTTAGCTGGACCCTGGCCTACTTCAGTTCTGCATTCCTGCTTGGAAAAGAAGCAACAAACAGAGAGGGAACAAGAGCAGGGGGAGGAGCTCACTTTTGTGTGCAGCTCTTCAGCTTAGATGTTCTCCAATGCTCACACCACAGGCTCAGGCCCAACTGGAGCATGTTCCCATTTCAGATTCTTGCTTCAGCTGCCCTGCTAGCCAGTCTCAAGGGGAGATCCAGCAACCCACCATCTTGATTTCACAAGAAGTCATCTGGCTGCCTGGACAGAAGGGAACTGATTTGGATGACTGGGGCACTCAGACCCCCTGGGAGCTCTCCTAAGCCATTCCATCTAGGTGCAACCCCCACAGAGGTGGCTTACAAATCCTGTTAGAAAGCCAGATCCTGCACAAGTGGCACAAAGAAACAGACTTTGCTTTAAGTGACCAGAAAAAGACAACTCCCTCAGTACATGGATACAACCAAGAGGAAATTATTTCTGTACATTTCCATTTTCATTAAGGATTTCAATGGGGAACAAAGGGGTATTTGGGATGCTCTGCTCCAGTGATTCTCCATTTCATGTAAAATCCATTCCAGTAGTATAAACTGGAGCCATCTCATGATCATTTTTAAGTCATCCACCATCAGTCATTATAGACTCACAGAATCCTAGGGGTTGGGAGGGACATTGAAAGATCATCTAGTCCAACCCCCCTGCCAGGCAGCAACAGCATATAGGAGATTATAGTTGCACATTTGACAACTTCCCCATTCTCCAGTGCTGAGCAGAACTGTGCTACTAGAGAGAATCTGGTAAAAATATAGATTTGTTTTGTTTCCTATTGAGACAAAGTTCTGCTTCCAGTTGCACTAGCTGAATACAGAGTAATGCCATTAAATTCAAGGTTGATAGGTATGAAAATGAAATTATCAGGCCCTCAAAGCTCAGAGATGCAAATCAGTGGTTGAAATACATGTATGTTTACTGACATAAAGCATACCCTGACATGCAGTAGCAGCAACCAACTGGAAAGTGAACACTGTTCTTCAAACATGAAAATAGCTGTAGTAGCTTAATTATCTCCTTTTTCTACTGTCACTAATATAAATCAATACTTTTCCATCTGCTGCCATTTCTAGATTTGAACTGTGAATTTGAACCACGTATCGCCTCTCTAACCATTATGCAACCTCTTGACAGAAACCCATTGTAAGCCTCTCAATTTATTCTGCAGCGCAGCTCTGCTCATGATATTTACATCTATAACACACACATCTTATGTTCTTTTCCTTCTTGAAGCCTCTTTTATTGCATCACACTTGCACACTCTTATACTCTTCTCACTTCATCCTCTAGCCAAGGAAAACACAGACAAAAGTGTACTACTTAAACAGATTTCCGTTTTAACTGCAGACTTCAGTATTTCCAGTGAGAGAACGGATCATAAAGATCTGTCAACTGAAAAAGGACTTGATTTCAACTTGTAATGCCTTAATGGTACAGGAGACTTGTTGCAGATCATGTTACTGCCTGGATGCTGAGCTGTTTCAATCAGTGTACAAAGCTGCTCCTTAGATGTGCAAGATGCAAGCACTCACACCAGCTGCTGATCCCCACTACTTGCTTTTATCAGACAAGCCTACATTTTCCTACAAATATACCCACAGATTAACTCCCCAGCATAGAAGTGGCAGCCAGACAGGATCCCTCTTTTCTGGAAGGAGACAAGAAGTTCCATTGCTGATCCCTGCTTGTCCAGGAACACATCTGATTTCCTGTCCATCCCACCTGCAGTCTCTGCTGGTCTTGAAGTAAGGCAGATGACTACTACAGAAGACCCTGCCCAAAGTAGGCCATACTAAGTAATTTCCCAATACAGCCAAGGTAAGTTTCTTTTATCAGACTAACTGGGAATTCCTCTTGAAACTATATTATTCATAGCCCCCAGCCCAGTTTTTAATAGCAACACACATGTACTTACTTGCTCATACCAGTCACTGGCTAATTTGGTGTAACATCAGATCAACAATCAGTTCCATTCTGGAAGTTTTTATACAAGGTTACCTGGACAGGAGCTTAAAATGGGGAAAAAGATCTAAGTGGAAAAACCCATACAGCCTGATGAAACCCCAGAACAGACTCCACATGAGTAGCAGGCATATCTCAGAGAAGAGAGATTACTGGCCACAGACTTCACCTTGCAGAAAGATGGGAACTGCCATCCTGGATCACACTAGCTGTCCCTGTAGTCTGGTATCATGGACCAGAGGAAGTGTGCATGTAATGGGTGATTATGGAAAAGCCTGCCCTAAAGGAGAATATTTCCTTAAGTCTCATCAGTCAGTACTTACACACACTGTGAATCTTAAGCATTTAATTCCCTTAAGATTTTTATCCTAGTTAATATCACTGTAGATAAGCTCATGACCCGTTTCTGAGCATTTACTTGTCCTTTCTTGAATACTAGTAATGTCTCAATATTTTGTTCCATCCCTTACACATGGGCTTAAAAAAATACTTTGTGTTTTGGGTATGAAGTCTGAGCAACTTTACTCACTGGTCAAGTCTTGTGCAAGGAAGACCCAGCACTGCAGGCAGATTGAGGAGAGGCTCCTACTCCCCTGACTGGAAACAACATGCCAGAAAGAAAAAAATTCCATAGCTTGATAGAAAAATATCTGAACTTATCTTGTATGGCTTTTGACTTTGTTATGACAAAAGGTGTCAGAATTCCCTGATGCACCTTTTGGTTTACATTAATTATTTTACATCTCACTATCTGTCAGATCTAAGTTGCCAATTTCCCAATGTATTCTGAAGACCAGTTTTTTCCCAGGTATTTTCATGTGTTCTTAACAGAAGAGGAAGCTTTGTTTTCCAACAAAACACAGCACTATTCACTGCTGCTTAGCAGCTGTAGCTACATCTTTAGCCAACTTGTCTATGTTACTTAGGACATAGCTAAGAATAACCTCCCCTCTTGTGTGCTCTGCAGCTAGTTATTTCAATTGTGATTACTGAGGTGCTTAAGAACTTGTTTTGCTCTGTCCCATTTGAACAGTTTATAAGAGGTAAGCAGGAATCACCAATTATTACTGTTTTATTTTGGGGTTTTTTGCTTATTTGATCTCCCTCAATGTTTTAGTCACATTTTCTTGAGCCAAATAAATAAATATTATGTAAAAGTATTCTCATTGGCTTGGGATTTTTCTTGCTGTGTGTCTAGCATAGTTCGGTTCACACAAAACTGTAATCTGTACACAGACTCTTGGTTATAGTACTAGTTGCTGTGCTGATGAGCTAGTCTGGTCTTCATATGCACTTTATACTTTGGCACCATGGCTTGGCACCTGGTCATATTTCAGTACCATGTCCAGAAAGGAAATAAGACTGTACATAAAAAGATACCAGAGCTACCCAAGGAATATTAGGGATTAAGTATCTAGTTGCAAGCAGGAACATGACTAAGAAATAGTATCATTTTGGTGTGGATGTGACTGTGCTGATAATCATATGGAACTGCTAAGAACATACTGTGTCTACCAAAAAGGTGAAATCCTGATTGTACTGAAGTACAACCTCAGAAGTTTCTAAATGCCAGAGTAGAATTAGAGTGAGCTGACTGCTCATGCACTTAATAATAAGTAGTGTGCCTTCTCTCCTGCAAAACCTGCCTCTTGAGCATCTATAAAACATTATAGAGTGTCAGAAGTTATCTTGAGCCAGAGATGGAGCAATTACTTCCTCCAAGTCTGTTGGATTTATGAGGGAAGAAAAATGGTGTCATCTTAGCCACATTTCAAAATGTTCTTCTCTGCCATGAGGTCTACAGAGGAATCACCTGAAGGGCAAGCTGCAGCCCTTCTTGGGGTGGGGGGTGCTCAGCAACCTCGCAAGTATAGAGGGTATTTGGAAGGGGGAAAATAAAAATAATTTGACACAGTGATGGGTGCTAAATAAAAGCCTTACAGTGATTAGGAAGAGCAGCCAGATAAACTTGTGTGGAAATCTTAACACAGAAGGTTAGCTTCAGAATCAGTGGGAGGTACTGAGGTGTGACACCCACATGTAAGCATCAGAGAAGCCCATGCAGTGAAAGTAATCACAAGTCAGTCACATATACATTAATTTCAACAATTTCCATCCTTCTGACAGCCCAAATACAGTGCCAGCACAGGAAGCACACAAGATCAGGCTTTCAGTCACAATCTGGTTTCATTGTGCCTTTACACTAGGAAAAGGGGGCTATAGCAGCTGGTGTAACCCAATAAACAGCAGTTTTACCTAGCTCTGTTGTGGAAAGAACCAACAGGTTTGGCTCTACCTCCTTCTTTAAGTTTTACTTGGCCAGTCAAATGAGCCACACAAGCTACTGCTGACCATAACCCCACAGAAGCTCCCGGCTTGGCTGGAGCCACGATGAACTTTCCTCCTGGGTGTGCCCTGTCCTGCTGGGGATAAAACGGCACATTCAGCTGGTGCTCACCACAAGGAGTAAATAAAACCAGGAAGGAACTACAGCCTAGCAGCAGAGCAGGCAGTAATGGTGACGTCTGTGGCGTGCGTTTGAGCCTGCTCCATGCTGGCCCTGCGCCTGCCTCGCTCACTGCCCACATTGTTCCAGCCTCGGCCCCGGACACCCGAGCCTGATTGCACAACTGGTGCTGCTGCTCGTCACCTCTGCCATGGGGACACGGCCGTGGCAGCCCCAGCCAGCTGGACCTGCTCCTTGCTGGAGAAGCCTGTCATGAGGAGGGCCCCAAGTTCCTGCTCTGCCTGGGAAGCAGCCGTGCCACTGTGGTGCCACATTGCTGCTGTGCCGCTGGCTAACCCAGGACCAGGGAACCATTGCAGGGGAGCCCAAAGTAATTTTTATATATAAATATATATAGACACACATACATGCACGTCTGTGTGTGTATATATATATTTTTTATTTTTTTTTTTAAGGAGGAAAACACTCAGGAGGATTTCACAGACCCAGGCTCACATGCCAGCACTGTACTCCTGCATTAGCAACACTTGAGAAGGGCAGTTCCCAGCATGGGCTGGGAAAGGGCAGGAGCAAGTGAGTGAACGCAGGCAGAGGGGAAAATTTAACACAGAGCCTGCCTGAATAAGTGCCTTATGCTACTGCCAGGAGCCCCAGCTGTCGGCACCACTTTTCACCTGAGGCTGCTGCCTCCCAAGCCAGCTGAGGAAGACATGTAGGCAGTTTCTGGTCTCACTCAGGGAGCACAGAAGCACCAGCTGCTGCCTCCCACAAAGTGCTTAGTGGCCAGGAGCCAACAGCCCCACTGCTGGGGGGAGCAGAGCGACACAGGGAAGCAAGGGGCTGACGGGTACAGGTCCTGGTAACAGACACCTGTGATGGCTTTCATGAGTGGTCCCCCCCATGCATACTGCTCCACCTCTGCTTACAGCTGAGCTGCTTGTGGTGTCACCCGAGGGAGGGGACAGCCAGCACCAAGCTCAGTTGACTAGCCACAGGTGCCAGTGTTCACTAATACCTGGATTTAGGACCTGATTTCCTACTTGATAAAGTCTAGATTTCATTATGTCCCTAAACAAGGGCCTAACTTTTGATTCAGTATTCCTAGTCTGTATTTCAAAAAACCCACAAAAGCAGATATGATGTAAAAGAACTTGTTTATATGTACTTCCAGGCCTTAAAAAAATTTGGCACACTTTTTTCTATGACATAGTTCAAACCAGTGTTTTATATAATCACTGTATTTCAAAGACATGTGAAACTGAAAATGTGATAAGAAAATGAGAAATGGAGTGTCTGACTTCAAAGAGAAATAAAACCTCACTTCCTACTTCTGTCCCTCTGTTCCACATTGCAATTAAATGACTAGTTTCATACACAATAGTGTGATTTATTGTTAGTCAGAATGTAAAATCTGGCTTGTACTTTAGCAGAAAAGACAGCCCAGTTTGTAGAATTGTAATGCCCAACTGTACTTGACTACTTAAATCCACTCAAGAAAAAGACACAAAGGCAACTTCAAGATGAAAATAAGGACCATGAATTAAGAAATAGACTACAACAGCTCAAGATTGAAAACATGAACTGAAGACCTACATCAAGCTTCAATTTTTTGGGTCATTTCTTATAATGCTAAGCTAAAGAGTGAAAGTTTAAGTCCAAGGCTAGAGCAAAGGTACCAGTACAGAAAAAACACAGTGATCAGCAATACAGGAACTACTCTATGGAGTTAAATTCTTATTTTCCAGCATCAACATCTCCGTGTTCTCCCCATTTCAAGCTCAAGAAAACAGACTATAATAAACAAAAAACCGACAACAAAACCCCACCAGGAAACCCCATGCCAGAAAAAGAATCTTTTTTGCCCCTGCTACTCCCAGCCCCAGGAAGGACTAGGGGGAATCAGGAATGTCCTGGGCCTCCCCTGCTCAGAGCACCCAGCTCAGCTAAGACAGAATGGCCTCACCAGGCTCTGGTCCCCAGGCAGTGGGAATTACACCACGGAATGAGGGGCAGCAGAAACCCAGCCACGTTCTGGATTCCCTGGCTTCTTCAGTGCATGTTGCCTTTTATCCAGGACTTGTGGCAACTCCACAATTGCATGCAAAATATACTTTGCAAGCAAAACATTATTCATTAACAAATCTGATTAAACTGCTAATGCAGTGAGCACTAGCACAAGTTCAGAAAGACAAATAGTCTCAGAGGTGCAGTGTTTGTGAGGAACGTTACCCGTAAATGGATTTTAACTATTTAAATTGGCTTCTGTTCAGAAACTATGAAAAGACACAATGGAGCACAAACCACTTCATTTAACTTACTGTGCTTAACGTGAGGGAAAAACCCTACAGATTAAGACTTCAGAACAGTAATACACATAATTCTGCCACGATACCTGTATCATAATCCCAGATTTAAAAAAAAAAAGACTTTTCCCCAGCAGCAATTTACTGATTATTAAAGATTTGTTGGTAACTGGTACTTCTTACTATGCGTAGAACATTTAAAACTCATTCCATGTAGATTAACTCACATCCAAATCCTGGATTCCACAAACGTATGCTGTGCCTTTGCTGCTGTACCAGGAAATTGTTACACTTTCATCCCTTTATAAGCATTGTGGAGGCAAGTTATCACAGGAGAATTTTTGCTTTTATCTTTTTACTGAAGGTAGATTGTCACCATTTTGGCAGGACTAAAAAAAAAAAAGGTTCCTGCTGGCCATGGCAGACATCTGATGGCTTTCCCTCCTTGCACATGCCTACTTTTCACATTTTCTCAGAAGCCCGGTATCAAGTCCTGTAAGCAAGTATTCTAAGGCTGATACATGCAAATAAACCAGTCTTCCCCAAGCTAATAGCTACTCCTGCTAGATTATACCCCTGCTAAATATAGGTGCATTTTGAGCCCTTTGAGAGGAACCTATTTCTTTGCATTCAGACAACAAGCCCTTATCTCCAGCTCTCCCATTCTGCAAGGAACAGCCGGGGCAGGGTGTGATAGCCCATGGTGTGGGCTGCCTCAGAAAGATTGTCAGTACTGTGTTTTATTGCCTTCTTTTGATCCCTATTTGTGTGGTAGTAGGTGCACAGCATTGACCTGCTGAGCTGAGCTATGCTAATATGGACAGAACATTTTGGTAATTATTTCATTGTATGACCAAGAGGTTCTTTTCCGACTGAGCGCTCCAATTACTTCCATACGATGTTGGCCCACTGAAATGCATATTCTTGTATAACCTGAAAAATGAATAGTTCAAAACACCCCAGGTGGTTTTTTTGCTCTTCCCATTGATCTTGTATTTCATTCTCTAAAACCCAAGGTGAGTCCCAAAACAAAAGTCCTGAGATCAATAGGAGTTTTGACCAAATCAGAGCTACAAGGTTTGGCTCACGATTTCTAGAACTACTCTTGCAGCCCAAGAAATACTGCTGGTCAAGTCTCCCAGTTTACATCTCCCACTGTTTACAGTGGCCTGATATAAACTTTCCAATATAAATTCAGCATCTTTCCCTCTTCCAGAAGCCTATTTCATACATTCAAATCTTGTTTGATGGCAGTCACAGAACCAAGCAGTTTAGACTTTCTGAAACATCTAGGGAGATAAAAATCAAATGGTGCTCAAGCTAGCTAATTAAAACATTTCAGAATCTTTCACCTGCAGTGTCAAGCTGTTTTGTTAAGTAAAGAATTGAGAGTAACAGAGCAGGTGCTGCTGCAAGCACAGATTGCCACAGAAAATCACTTAACAGAAGCCCATCAGAAGTAGTCTGACCACAGGATCTAATAGAGAGGGCAGCATATGCTCATTGCTTCTCGTTACCTGATTGTGAAATCTTTAGTTAAGGAGATCTCTCACTGAAGTCAATAGGGATTTTCCCAGAGTAAGACTGCAGGATTGGGACCACACTGTGCCATTATGGTAGATATCACAAAGACCAGGCTGCTCATATTATGGTTTTCAATGGCAGCATCTGATCTGAAGCCAAATTAATTTAACAGAAAGCTTCCCATTGATTTCATTGCAGACCAGATCAGGAGAAGAGTGACCAAATGGCTGGATCAGGATAAAACAGTAGAATGAAGCATTCCTAGAGTTCTTTAACTGGCTATTTAAATATACTCCCCCCCCAAAAAAAAAAAAACAGTAGGTATTTATCTAAGGAGTAAGAAATGATAGCACAGAAGGGAAAAATCTAACCTGCAGTCAGCTAGAATAACATGAATGGACTCCTGTTTGGTATTTCAGGGCATCATTTATTTTTAATGGAAAATAATGTTCTAAAGGTCAGAAGATCTGCACACCACTGCACATTGGGCACTACCAATGAAGGCAATGATGCTCAATCCATTTGTGCAGAAAGACTAAGGCCAATGCTTATGATACCAATTGTCCAAGACCTTCTGGAAGGTCTCTTGAGCCTTGGTTCTGGAGGACCCCCTTGAAATCATTGCTAATGTATGTGAGCAAGAGTATTTGCCTCACTCAGGAATTTTCAGGACAGAAGCCATAGTCTGCATGATTGTTGAGGAAAAGATTCATCTGTATTTATATGGCATGTGTGTGTATATATAAAAGGATGCCCCAGTCCTATCTAGGATTATAACCCCATGCAACGCTCCAGGCATGGGGAAGAGTGGCTGGAAAACTGCCTGGGAGAAAAGGACCTGAGGGTATTAGTCAATAGTTGGCTGAACATGAGCCAGCAGTGTGCCCAGGTGGCCAAAAAGGCCCACAGCATCCTGGCTTCTATCAGAAATAGCATGGCCAGCAGGAGTAGGGAAGTGATTGTCCCCCTGTGCTGGGCAGTGGTGAGGCTGCATCTCAAATCCTGTGTTCAGTTTTGGGCCCCTCACTACAAGCAGGACATTGAGGTGCTGGAGCATGTCCAGAGAAGGGCAACAAAGCTGGTGGAGGGTCTGGAGCACAAGCCTTGTGAGGAGCAGCTCAGGGAACTGGGGTTGTTTAGCCTGGAGAAAAGGAGGCGGAGGGGAGACCTTCTTGCTCTCTACACCCACCTGAAAGGAGGTTGTAGTGGGGAGGAGGGGTTGGTCTCTTCTCCAAGTAACAAGTGATAGAAGAAAAGGAAATGGGCTCAAGTTGATTCAGGGGAGGTTTAGATCAGATATTAGGAAAAAACAACAACTATCTTCACTGAAAAGGTGGTTGGGCACCAGAACAGGCTGCCCAGGGCAGTGATGGAGTCACCATCCCTGGAAGTATTTAAAAGGTGTGTAGATGTGGTGCTGAGGGGCATGATTTAGTGGAGAACTTGGCAGTGCTGTGTGAACAGTTGGACTTGATGATCTTAAAGGTCTTTTCCAACCCAAACTCTTCCATGATTCTATTAATATAGTGTGAATCATGGTGAATTTTGAAGGTGTGATTGCTTTCATCCTGGAACTGCTGACTCCCCAAAAGCCTCAGGATTATTGTGCCCAGATCTGTGATAAGTGTCCAGAGGGCAATGCAGCTGAAGCAGAGTGGCTTGACTACTGCATCCAGGGAAGGGAGTACAATGATTTGGCTAGTTGGATAGGGTTAGGGTCACCTGTGCTCTAGGTATTTCAAATCCATCCAATTAAACAAAGTTCATTAGTGGCGATTCTTCTTTCTGGAATAGTCATAGGTGTTCTTCCCTGTCTAATAATGGAAGAATGCCACCAGCTTTGAAAGTGATTTCTAGGGACTGGTTAAGGAATATTTGTTCAACTTTGAAAAGAATGAAGTCCTACATGTATGTTAATGTGGCCCCACTAACACAGAGTGGCTTTTTGCATTGCACTCTGTTGAACCTTGTTTTTGCCAGTGAACTAACCTCTTTCCAGAGATTCATCTTTACTAGGATGGATATGCTACCTCTCTGCCACTGGTGCAGCTTTCTTTTAGTATTTATTTTCTATATTGCCCTAGAAAGCTCTAGTTTTACGAGGACAGAAGAGACACTAAGAAAGGAAGGAGGAATGGTAGCAAGATGGATGCACATCAGTGCATCTTCTTCCAACTTACCTGTGTGTTAACGTAAGTGAACTACACCTAGTAAAATGTATATCTAGTCTCAACTGTACTGCTTGATCTACATGTGTGAATCAAATGCAAATACAGCTACAATTTACAAGAGTAGCCATGTAAGGTAGGGGATTATTTTTTTTTCTTAAAAAAACCACAAGAAGATATTTCTACCTCAATACATATTTTAAATCTGCAAATGCACTACTGTTTGATATGAGTTAACTTCCCATGCTCCCCAGGATGCAATTAATGCCAGTTACCATCTCTCTCAAATGAGCACACCAGTGAAGATGAGGCTTTACAGAGGAACTTCTTTATTTTTCAGAGACAATCTGGCCTTCTAGTTCCCCCTCCCCATGCTCAGATGTTCTTTTGGAGATGAAAAGAGCCTTTCTCAGGAGCTGCTTCCCTTCTATCTCAGTTCCTTTCTAATAGGAGATGGCTTATTGGTAGAAGACTTCAGGAAGGACACAAAATTAGTCAGAAATATGACATTCCCTGTGCCTCTATTTCCCCACTTACCAGCTACTACAGCACTGAAGCATCTTCCAGGCTTAATTCATTAAGCTTTTTTTGCTATATGGAAGTATCTTTATGAAAAGCAGCAGAGGCAGAGATATTATTCTGGTATGACTCTCATTATAAGAGGACTCTTAATGCAAGTTTTTCTTCCCTCTCCTAAAGAGGGAATGAATAAATATAACTGCCCTTCTAGATAGATTTTCATCAGGCAGTAAACCTAGACTTCCTGCACCAAAATGTCTACGCACCACTATCTCATATGAAAGCACCAAAAATATTAGATGGATGAGAAGCAACAGCAGATTCAAGCCTCTGTGCACGTATTATTGGGACAAAGAACCACACAAGTAAGGATTACAGATGCATGCATAATAACATGTTCACCCAGTGATTATTGCAGGGAGAGCACTGCCCAGCTAGAGCTGTAACCGCTCCCGTGCGTGCACACAAAGCACTCACACCCGCCTCATTGATCAACAGGATGGAACAACTTTTTTTTTTATATATATATAAAAAAAAATCACTGAAGAGGACAAAAAAGCGTATGCTAAGGTATGATTGACAGCCGCCATAATGGACTGTCATGTCAAAAGAACTGCCTTGCTAATTCTCTTACATAATGAGCTAGATGCTCGGCTCTCCTTGCGAGTTTGATTGTGCACCCTTCCATCAATCTTACCGACATTTTGGCATCTAAAATACAGCAAAACCACTTAACAAGGGCTCTTTAAACAGGCAAGAGGAGGGATGTCTCTCTGTATTAAATGTGATGTGGAGGTTGCTATGGTAAATTTGAGCATGTGAACATTGCAGAGCAGAATTCCACACTGGTGGCTAGAGCTGAGGCTAGCCATGCCTCCAGGTTCTTTAAGTGTACTTGGACTGCATTATTTAAGGAATGGAAAGAATATGGTTCTGGTGCCACTTTCATAGCAGGGAAGAAAAAAAATTGCCTTTGTTTAATCCTCTTTCTGTGTGTGCAGATGAGGAGCACCCAAAATGCAATGTAGTATGCTCTCCCTGCAGCTTTCAGATATGGGACTCCATCCCCCAGACCCCTTCAGTAACTAAGACTGGAAATATAGATGCATTTCTCCTTCTCTTTTTTTTCCTGCTTCATCTGGTTGTCACAGTTACATAATGCTGCCAGTTGTAATCACAGCTCAATGGTGTTGTCAGGCAACTCACTTCGCTTTATTTATTGAATTGGAAATTGCCATATAGGTGTCAATTATCTGCCCAAGAGTTCTGGTGATTATAGCTTTACCTATTGGCACTTCCTTTATTACCAGTCCTCTGACTTCCCATTTTGCTTGCTAAATTTATAATCCACAGAGCTCCCTCAGCTGTGAACTGCTCCCTCCCAAGCAATTGTAGATTAATTGCCAGCTCCACCCCAGGGCCCTGTAGTGGAAGGGGATTGAACTGCACATCAGAGAGTGAAGTTGAGTGTGTAAACAGTTACTAGGATTTACTGTTCTCTGGGTTATTTCACATTGTCCTTTTAGAAAAGGTTCCATGGGAAACCTCCTAGTTCCCCATAGTAACATTTCTTAGATCTACTTTGTTCCTGTTTTGTTGTTACTGCTCATTTATGATTGCAAAGGCACCAAAACAAGTAATGTACTACAAGCCAACTGATATCTCCACCATGGCCCACCATCTCAGCAGCATATAGAAGCCACCACCATTATGCCTGCTGTTTTATCCACTGACTTTGGAGCTGTTTATTCAGGAATATTATTGATTCTGCTTGTTTCATTTCTATATCTCTTCCTGTTTCTTCTTGCTCACATATACAACTTTTAAGCATCAGTTTAGTCCATACTCCCTACATCTGCCTTTTCCTTTTTGTCAAGAGACTACAACATTCCCCTTCACAAATAATCACTTTTTGCATGCATGATTCCATTGTTCTCATTTTTCAAAACCAAACTCTCTGGCAGACGAGTCCTGGTTTGACTGAGCACAAATGCTGATCTGATTGTTCAGTACAACCCTCACAATTGGAGTTACTTTCAATCTCTCTCAAACTTCCCTCTTCCTAGCACTTGGTTGGTTTCAATTTCCAGACTTTTGTACAATTACCACTCAACACTAGAGCCCTCCCTACATTTTTGTTTAAAAATGTTTAATAGGACCCTCAACTTACTGCAACTTAGAGACATTTTCCTAAGGCAGCCCAGTGGCTCCAAGGATCAGTCCCCTTCCATGGTTACAGCAGCTCCAGTAATACCAACACTAACTCAGTCTCATCCAGCCAACCTCTTTGCCATTCACAGTCAACTGCCAGCCCACAGAGAAACAACTTGATACCTGAAGCATCATTTCACTTCATCAAACAACTTCCAGTACAGTATTTGTTTTGTTAGGGTTTCTTACCTCATGCTCCCATCTTGCCTCTTTGTGGTTCCAGGTTCCTCCAGTACCCTTCATTACTCTCATCTTACTCAGTCTTTCTCTCACTCTTGCAAACCTCCTTCCTAAACAGCACCCAGTAGGCCTAAAAAGCTTTGCCTTCCTGCAGGACCCTCCCTTATTTGCCACAGCTGTTGCTAAATTAAGGTGTTGAATGCTCAATTAGTAGAATGGCACCAAGGTATTTAAAAGCTTGTGCCTGGGTCTTGTAAGTTGGTGGGGCTAAGGGTGACTTTCTGAAAGCATGAGGATTATCAAATCCCCCTTTTTTTTTTTTTCATAAAACTTTGTTAGCTGTCCACTGTTTCATTGATACTTCTGGTAAAGTTTTTTTCCCCAGTATTTCTGTATAGAGTTTTCAAAGCTGTGTCTGTTTTGGCCTCCCACCTGTTCAGTTCACTGTTAAACACATTCACTTTATTAGCAAATTACCATCATCTTTGGTAACAATTTAATCCTCTGGGATCTGAAATCCTGCTCCAGACAATCTAATATACACCAGAAGTCTTGCTTGTCCTGCCCATCTCAGTTCAACATGGGTGAGATACTTGCATAGGCACTGGGAGTGGAATTTGGGATGAGAATAAGTATGGGATGGAGCATGTGCCAAGGACTTTGTTCACCTCCTGATTCCATCTATTGCAGGCTTTCCTGGTGATCTTTATTCCTGTATGGCTTAACTTTCTAGCTGTGAAATAATGAGGATAATAATCTGTTTGGAATGACCAGTGCTCATGGGGTTGTGAGGAAAGAGCTATAGACAGGTAAGGAGGTAGAAAGATAAAAAGATTTTTGCTCTCATAGTTTGGAGTAGGTTTTTTCCCATCTACTCCTCTGCAGAGTACTTGACAGTGAGAAAAAAGGATTGTTTCTCAGTGGGTCAGATAGTCTCAGAGAGTGCATTTTTCCATTTTTTAAAAAGTATCTCTCATTTCATTTGTCATTCAGGGACTCTTCCCCCTCTACCTCGCCCCTCCTTGTATATCTGTTCTACTTCTACCTTCATTGTCCTGAGTTAAAAAACATTTCCACTCTCACTATTCAGATGGTTTTGTGTTTCAGAACTCCAGACATCAGCAGTATATGACTTGTTACATGACATTCAATATATTCTACATGTAAGTTTGCTCTGTGGAGCTTTTAAAACTGCTTCTAGTAAGCAACTCCTAAGAGAAACAAACTTTCACAGCTACCTTGGTTTGCATTAGCATGTAAAACCACCTCTCTACTTTCTTGCAATTCTGTTATTGCTTCTACAACAGAACAGGTTAATGGATGTATTTTTTGTTCCTTGGAAAGATCTAATCATAGCATGGGAAGAGAAGCCAATGAGAATTCTCTCATCAGCCAACTCCCCTAGATCAAATGGTCTCTATTTGGGAACATCTGCCTTAAAAGACACCACCTGTTCATAAAACAATGCCAATAATAAAGGGCTCGTGTCAAATATTGCAAGGAATGTTTAAAAATTGATAACAATCATCCCTTGTAAAGTAACTAAGTTACAAGTTTAAGGTGAAAATAGTGTTCAAAAGCTAGTGCATCTGCTTCTGTGGTTGGTATGACAGGATGGTGCATGTACAGCCATGAGCACATTATAACATTTGATATTTTTAATCAAATCCCATTTTAAGGCGTGATGTGTTTTACTTTGCTAAGGGTCATTTTAGTTACAGTAGCATTAGGGTTTTCAATAAAACATTTTAAATGCCAGTTATATAACTGCTTTTAAAACATTTAACAGCCACATTGGTTACATGACCTGAGACAAAGGATATTTTCTCAGCACTTTGATATATTGTAGCTAGATTATCCTTATGGGAATGTTCAGTTCCATTATGGCCTCAGGTCATCCCATAATATGTGGTGTAGGATTTTTTTTTCACCAAAACAGTAATAGCAAATGAAGCCAATGGTGATGGAAGTTCAATGACATGGCAGAGGATAGAGACTGCAGTCAGGAATAGCAGCAGACACTGGCCAGTACAAGAAGTTCATCAGCACTGCTCAAGGACAAGAAGATGCAGCAATGGGGAACGAACACACACTGATCTGTGCCCAGTGCTGCACTGGATGTTCAAGTAAAATAACACAGGAGAAGAGAAGTTCTTTCCTCCCCTGCATCTCCAGGGGCACTGCACTGTTAAAATATGATCTATAATGGGATATAAGCTATGCAGAATATAATGCAGGATATAGTTTCAGAACTTCAAACCCAGGTGTACCTGGGCACATACAGAGTTACACCACTCCCTGTCTCTCCTTTAATCTCAGGGCAAGGGGATGCTGTGAGGCAAACAAGCTCCATTTGATGTTCATGAGACTAACATCAGATCTTATTGAGGGTAGGCAGACAGCTATTTCTCTTATAGATTCTCTATAGAAAAATATCACTGGAGCAGCATTTTCAGCTATGGCATCTCCCCTGCCAGCACTCTCAGATTCTGGATCTCATTCCCAGTCCCCAGCAAACTTTTTGCCTCAGAAGCAAGATTCAACACGGCAGATCATGAGTCAGTTACAGGACACACTCCTCTTGGTTTCTCTCATTTCTTTCTTACTTATCTTTGTATTTTGGGTTCTTGTCTCTAAAGCCACCTATTGTGTGATGTTGGACTGTGTAGCATGGCTGGGGTTGGCAGGTGGCTCTAGCCATGCTTGTAGACTTCTGCTGCCTCAAACGAAAGCAAGCAGCTCTTGTCTGGCAAAGAACTACCAAAAGCAAAAAAAAAAAAAAAAAAAAATTAAAAAATTAAAAGCAAGCTTTCTTAAGCTGCCTTTTTAAAAATAAAAATAAAATCTTTGGTACAAAAATTATTTTTTTTTTTTTTTGCCTTGAGCAGGAGGTACTAGATGACCTTCCAAAGACCTGTCCAGCCTGAATTATTCTAAGAAAATGTGTATGTTTCTTGAAAAGCAATGTAAGCAAAAGACACAGTGACAATCCTTTTTCACAGCTCCTAGGCATCATGTCTGTCTCAGTGACTTCAGGTCGTAATGAAATTAAGAAGTCAGTGTGTTTCAGAATAATATCTTCCACAGCCAATTTTATCATGAGCCAATGAAATAAATGTTTCCAAAGTGAACAGCTGGCATCTCTTTTCATAAAAGATTCTCTTTTAGAACACTATTTCTAAACAATATTACAGTGGCTCCATTCACATGGCTATAGTTAAGACTGTGTCAATACTTCTCTTATAAACCTTGTTTTTCAAGGGTTTATAGCTTCACAGCTGAGCCATAATTAGCTGGGATTTGAGTTACAGCACAAAAGTTCAGTCTGTTTGTGAGGGGATTTTTGCTAATATTAATAAAATCAGCTTTAAATTATAGAAGAGTAAAACATAGCACTTTATATGCATAAAAAGGATTCTTGAACATTAAAAAGCTTTGATTTACAAAACGGAATTTTGGCAAGTGATTATAATACGATCTCCATCTTTTTTGTCCTTTTAAAAGAAGAACAGCAAAAAAATTGCTTTAGAAACTGTTTGACAAACATATGGAAATTCAAAATTCAAGTTGATGGTCTCTCCTCAATTTATGTTCTTATGAAGAACAGGCACAATGGTCTCATTAAAAGGCACAAAATCAACCAAAGCTCCTATTCTGCGGATTTCCTCCATTCTTACTTTAGCCTTGCTGCCATGGGAGCACAGTTTTTGGTACCTGATATCATTTTGTTTGAGTACTGTATGACAATACCAACTTGCACCCTGCCTGTGGTTTTATGGTCACTTCAGCCTCAGCTATTAGCCCATCTTTCTGCACTCCTTGTTTCCAATGCCATTCTTAATTACAATGCAAAACGAACTCCTCCTTTTTTCTATTCCAGTCACACTGTGCTGTGCTCCTCTGTGAGCCACACTCACCCTTTTAGCCTGAGTCAGCTCTTGTTTCTGCTCATGGAGCTCTCCTGACTGCATCAGGACTTCATGTCAAGGAGAGCCATATGTGGTTCACTCGCTGTGTATCTGAATGGCAACGCCCACTGGATGTCCCAAAAGAGCTGATGAAGTCCCATGAAATGAGGCCAAGTAATCGATGTCTTTATGCAGAAACTATTTGTTCGTAAAAACTTGCCCTTTGTATCATAAATTATTCTGAAAAAAAGTGCAATGAGAAAATGGAAATGATAGGCCAAAAGTTGGTTACTCAAAGTCTTTTTCTAGCAGGTAAAAACTGTTACAAAATAAATGAATATGACAATGTGGGAAGCCAGGAGCTCAACAAAGCTCTAGCATGGCTGCTTTTCAGGAACTTTATTCCTTCATTTTACCCTTCCCCAGCTTTTCTCCTCTGTGGTTTTGCTTTCGACTTTAGTCTCCTCCTCTCTCCTGTGACAATTTCCATGTCAGAATCCCACAACCACCCTAAAACCTTGCTCTTTCTAACCTTTAAGTTTCTAGATTTACCCCTTCAACAATGATCATATTTGAATCATTACCCACGCAGACCTTGGGCTCCTGTGCAAAAGTGCTGGGTGATCATTTCTGAACCAAACCCAAGAATCACCCAGAAGGGCAGGCACTGCCTGTGACAGACTCACCTGAGAGCAGCACAGAGTCAGAGAACTGTATACTGATGTCAAAACCTTCATTGTCACCAGCAAAATAATGGTTCAAGAAGACCTACAATCTGGTTCTCTGCATTGCAAGTGGTTCTGTTTCCATCTGGTTCTGGTTCTGCTGCCACCCCTGAGAATTTCCATAATAAGAAATTCCAAATGGCTCACTCAATCTCGAGCTCAAAGGGAAGTCCAACTCATGTTTTTAATAATTTCTTCTGCCTTCCCTCTTTTCTCACTGCCACTCAACTGAGCTGGTGTGCTCCCAAAGACTTTATGGTGCTAAAAGTCCAAGGATGAAATAGGAGAGAACAAACAGTGAGAAAATACTTCCAGCCACATAGAGGATGGGTGTAAGCAAGAACCTCATTCACAGGCATTCAGAGCTGACCCTCTGCACTAGTAAACCACATCACACTCCTTCCCCTTTCTGCCCTGTGCTATGAAGGCCTGTCCATGTTTTTCTCCTTCTTCCCTTACCAGTTAATTCTTCATACACGCAGAGTTTGTAACACAATCATCGTTAAGCTAGGAGACTTTTCCAAAATAGAAGGACAATCAGGGTGATTTGGAAAGACGCCTATTTTAGCTTAGTATGTTATCTCCAAAGATGCTGAACAGAGCAAAAAGGATAGAATTTCACCTCGGCATTACAACATTGTGGAAACAAACACGGATCTTGTTAAGAGTGCAAACAGCAACCACAGAGCTCTCCTTGTTATCCTTGCTGACTGATCTGTATGATAATTGCAGGCGAGGATGACTGTATCCCTCTCAGGCCAGAATTAACTGTTCTCTACAGTCAGAAGCCTTCCTGAATTCTGTGGCCATCACCCTGCACAAAACCATGAAGTTAGAATTGTTTCTTCGAATTCAAATGGGATCAATACCTCTCAGCAGACAGATGGGGTTTTCTTTTCTACACTGAAAAAAGAATCAGTGTCTGGAGTTCTGGCTCAAAGTATTCATTCAGAGACAGAAGAACACCAGGGAAAATCAGCAGAGATTGGGCACCTGCTCTTTTCCTTGATCAGCCCTGGATCTTAGAATTTCATGTTTTATATAAAAGGGAGCTTGCTGTTGCTCTTGCATGCAGCTTTTAAAACTACACAGTCTGGCTTGGGCAAGAAGGGCATGTTTATTCTTTTTTTTTTGGAGCTTTTTCATTTTTACTTGTAGCTGAATCCTCTAGGTCAATTGTATCTGCAGGGGTAGGAGAGGAATTTAATTGCTTTTACTTCCTACCTTCATCTCAGGGTGACCAGTCCATTAATAATGCACAGGAAGCAACTAGGAAATGCATGGTAGATTAGGGATTAATTGATATTTGGAAAGATTTCAATCCACATTTGAAGGAAAAGGTTATGCACTGCAGTCCAGCTCTAGTTACTATTTGCATTTTATTATTTTATTATTTCTTACAGCCCAGCTTCTGGTTTTAGATCTGTTTTCCCCTTTCCTTGGACAACCAGACTTTTGCAAAAATTTCCTTGTTTTATTCCTGCAAGAGATATTTGTTACATGTCAGATAAGTGCCACCCCGTATCAAATACGTACATACTCTGTGTTCTCCAGCAACTATGGTTTTTTCCTGTCCTGACACCACCCACAGATCCTTTATGAACAATTTGACTTTCCAAAATGTTATTGATTTCTGTGCTTGGAAGTTACAAGACTAATAGTTTTAGAGGAAAACGTCCTTCAAGTCTTCCACCAAATAGGTGCTGCAAGCTTGCTTCAGTGCCTGCTGCTGCACTTCAGCACCTAAACACGAGCAGCCACTCCTCAAACCAAAAAGGTACTAAAATATAGGAAACAGATGGGTAATTCCCATGACATCAGGGCAGGAAGGTATGATTTAGTTGGTTTGAAAATAACGAGCCTGACACCTTGACTATTTTTGCCTGTCTTGCCCCATAGAAATGACAATGGCTTCAGTAGCTTCTTTAGCAGTTTTAAAGGCTGTGAAACGGCGAATATTGACACCCATAAAAACAGTAACTACTGGCAGCAGAACTTGACTCTAGCTGTCAGGAGCAAGGGGCTGTGAAAACAACAGAAGAGCCCATAGAAAAGATATATTAGATTCTTTTAAGACCTTGGGAAATTCACCATCTTTTCCTGATGCTAGTTACATTAAAAATAGACTAAAGTTAGGAATATAACATAAACGTCCAGTTACAAGCACTTTGATAATGTGAGGTGAATTGGAAAAAGAGCTTTTCAGGTCCCCTGGTGTTACAGCAGCTATTACAATGGTATTTGAATTTAAGAGTAATGGAATCTTCAAAGTAGCTGAAGCCAGACAATTTGGAAGAGTTTCAAGGCTACTAAATGCACACCACAGACACCCTGATGATTGTAAAGTTTGAGTGGCCATCTCTGTTTAGTATTAAAATGTCAAAGGAGAGGTAGACCTGCATCTCATATCTTGTACCATGAAGTATTTGAAATACTGATCATGGAAATACTTAATTTCTTTTCTAATAACCTGCCACTCTGGAGGCAGAGCTAGACTAGTTACAAAAATGTGTTAAGATACATGGTGTGAGTAAAGAAACAGTGATGATGACTCTCCTTTGCAGTAATTGATTTGGGATTGGAGAAGTTCACCTCCCTGTCACTCAGAGGTACTAAAGCTCACATCATGGGTGACTTCCACAGTCCTAACAGCAAGTGTTTTGCACCCCAAATGCAGTTCTGTTTTTATTTCCCTATTTTGACAGATCAAGAGAAGAGGAAAGTCACTGAAATGTAAGATGTAGCTCAAGAAGCTACATCAAGAAGCCCTGGAGGAATCTCTGCTCACCTCACCACATAATGGTGATAACAGATGCTGAAAATGCCACCTTTTTTCTACTGCAGGATATCTCAATCCAGGCCTGAATTTTATTCAGATATCCACTGTCTAATGAGTAAGAACAATAAGCAGCATATCCTATATTACAGTATTAAGTTAAAAATGCATGCTATTTACAACTATTATTAAGAGCTGCTTTCCAATCCCTTTAGTATTTTTCATCCCTAGAGGTATTTGGGGAATTTTGCTAATTCTGGTTTTATTAACACATTTGGTGAAGGTTATCTGAGTTTCATCTTTTAATCTAGGAGGCTTTGCAAGTGCTATTTGCTGATTTATCTGCTTTGACTGATTAAATAAATGAAGAAAGAATTGTAAACTGTAGTAGTGTCACAATGGGGTAGTTATGCTTTCTTTTAATTAAAATCAGGGTCTAAAAAAATATTTTATCCAGTGGCTATCTACCTGGGCATGCTTGGCCTAGTTTCTTCAAGTACCTAGAAATTCTGCTGAAATCTTCATTTGCTCTGTCTGCCAAATCCACAGACCTGCACTCTGTGTACAGCTCTGGCTGCAGGCACATTTTCAGGCAAAAGAATCTGAATTTGCTCGTCACAAGCATTTGTGTAAGGCCTGTATTGCTTTTATACAAATCTGCTATTTCTACCTCTGCTCTGCTTTTCACATCTTCCAGGCTCTGCAGCTCGCTGCATTTGCAAGCCCCAGGGCAACATTTGAGGAAAGAAGGCTCCATGAAACGTCCATTTCTAGCTCACTTTCCACCTGATCACTGCAGGAGCCTGGAGATAGTCATGTACAAATCTCTGTCCCCAGTGAGTTTTCTGTCAAAGAGGAATGATCAAGAATCACAAAAAATTACCGAAACTTGTGAAATCATCACAGCACAAAACAATATAAGTTCTTGCCAACAGGGAATCAAAACTTAAACAGCACTAACGTACCTTTGGTGGAATTCCCAGCTACACAGCTTATGGCTGTGCCCCTGTTCTTAGCTGTGCCCAACATATCCTGGGTGCTGCTGGAGGAAGTGAGGCTTCTTGTAAATAAATATGGGTTTCCATCATAGCTTATTTTCCATTTCAGTTGGCAATGATCTCCTCACGCTCAGAACAGTTACATATTGCCTTGGAGACCAACAGGTTACCTGGATGTTGCTAGGATGCACCATTTGCCTGGTTCTCTCTCCTTTTTCTCAGACATATTGCCCACTCCCTGTGCTATTAAACCATTTGGACATTGCTCAGGGTTTCCTTATGCTGGGAAGTCCTTAAGTAGCCATCTGGAAAGTCAGCTTAAGGCAGCAGGACACAGACTGTAATGGAGGTCAATCTCTGTTTCGATTGATCAATATAGAATATAGAATTTGGAAGAGATTTTTAACATATTATTCTGATTTATGTTAATTTACTATGGGCAGGGATACCATAGCACCATACTACCAACCTTACAAACATTCCTTCTCATAATGGACTGTGCTTATCTTGAAATGCTGAACAGTTAATATATGCACATGCATTTATTTTCCTGAGATGGCCTGTGTTGGCCTTTCATGGGAAATGTTGCAAACGGACCACAAATGAAGGTGATTTGAAGCTGAATAAAGCAGGCATATAGGGTTATATATGGACAAATTGAGATGGGAGCTGAAAGACAGTAAATATCTACTATCTAAACAGTCAATGCAGCTCATGTGATTGAACTGTATGACAGTCAGCAGTGAAGAGCTGTAGTTGAGAAGCCCTCAGTGGTACTGAGCAGCACAGGGGAATGGAGCAAAGAAACTGGAATGAAATGGGTTGAAAAATACACTAACCCAACTACCCCTTCCTTCCTAATCATAGTGTTTTAATACAACAGAATAAAGCGGCCTATAAAAAGGTAATGTGCATTTTCTTCAAGGACTTGTTGAAAACTATAATACAGTATCTTTGTAATTTACTGGTAATATGTACACAATGCAACAGATCAAGAGCAGAGAGTACTATCACTATATTTAGAGATAATGGTGCCTTTCATAGGCTTGATATAAACTTTGATTACATAGCATTTCTTTAATTTGCTGCTATTCAAGAAAGCCCTTAGAGCACTGCAGCAAGCAATGCCTCTTTTTTACATTTGCATTTTTTAATTTGCATTTTTTAATTTCCCAGACTACAGCTCCACACCTACACAGGCTTCCCCTGTGGGAGGGAAGAGAATATTTTTCAGTATGAATGATACTGTTTCTCTTCTCAAAGAGCTCTAGTTATTAATTCCAGGGATTTACAAAAATCACTTTGCTACTGTATCACTTAAGTGTGGCTTTTTTTTTTTTCCCTAACTAACATCAGATGCCAATCTATTGCTTCACTGGTACCCATTTTAAATAGGGCAACCAAGCAAAAAGTTCAGATTGCTGAACTGCCTTGCTGCCTTTCTCAGCAGCCTTCTCTTGCATTCCTCACATACCCCAAAATGCCACTGAGTTCAGGAGGAGTTTGGTGCTTTTAAAGGAAGAGCCATTATGTCTGTAATAAATCAAGTCCCCCATTGCACACTAACGACAGGAATGTAGACCAGGTTACTCAGCACAGCAAACTTAAGGATCTCCAATTTACTAATCATCAGGGACCAGTTTAGTAGATACCTTTAAAACACATACTTAAAACCACGTTCTCAGAACCAGGATATTTGCCTGTGACCTGGGTGATCAGCATTTTAAACCCTACTCTTCCTCACTGGGATAGGGACCTCCACCCAGATCCCTTCCACCTCTTAAGAGTTTCAGGCTCTCCTCAAGACAGAAGGGTTATGAGAGGAAGAGCCTGTAAACCAACATCACATCACTCACATGGCAGATGATACAGGACATTTGATCAAGTCATTCTCTCAACCGCTGCAGTTTCACTGGATATGCACATTGGAGCAGTATCACTGGAAGAGACTGAAAGAGCCCACAGCACTCAAAAAGCCCTCTCTATGGGAGACCTAAATTTAATTCCACATGCCAGATTCGGCACAGGGACATTTAGCATCCCATTCCCTAGAAGGTGCCAAATAAACAGAAGGAAATGGTCTCTCCCTCGATCTCTTTTGGTAGACGAGGGTCAACTTCTTTTGGGTGCCTACCTTCAAGAGGAGTCTCAGAGTCCCAGGAGACACCTCTGCACTCAGAGGCAAGACTGATAGGCTGTCGTTCCCCCGGGCATCTCCTCCTGACTCACTATCTCCCCTTCAGCATGCCAGCTCCTGGGACCATCATTTCTACGTACCCAGCCTGCCTCTGGCTTTGCAGGCAGGATTGGTGCCCAGGCTGGATTTCTGTATGTAAGGCAGAGTCTTTGCTGTTAAAAACCTGGGTTGTTTGAGGCATTGACATAAAGAGGGAAGGCAACAAGCAAAACTAGACATGGAAAAGAAAGGGCAACAGCAGGACACTGGCTTTGTTCAGGAATTTTAACCAAGTAGTAATGCCTGTGTATTGGAGGATGATTGTCTCCAGAACGACTCCATCCAGAGGCTGAGGCAATGAAACAAATTATTTACTTGACTTTTCCTGTCCAGGACCTTGCAAAAGAAAATTTACAAACATAGCATGTCTTCCCAAGACTGAACGTTTGCTCACATAATAAGGTGGGAAAAAAAGAACTTGGAAGACTTTATATAACAGCACCATCTCATGACACCTGCCATAACAATATTTTATTTGTCAGTCTTTTCTCATCCTATGTCTCTTGAAGCTTGACTAGGTTACTGCATCAAAGGGAAGGAGTAATAGTATCATTTCAGATAAAAGAAAAAGAGAGAAGAATGCTGTACACAATCTGCCCATCATGTCACCTCACAGTTACGTTAACACATCTATGAAAAACACACAGCCATCTGATCTGGCAATCCGTGTACTCGAGAGCTTCTTCACAGGTACAGGAAAAAATGCTCCATTCTCACATGGTACCTGTAATTCACAATGCTTTACACAAATTAATTAATGAAACATCCCCTATGCACATCAATACATTGAGGCAGAGAAAGATTAAATGAATAACAAAGCACAAAATTTAATAGACACAGGAAGTGGCAGAGCCATAAATAACACAGAACTCCTGGATTCCAGAATTAAGAAAAATAAAATCTATTCTAATGTAACTATTTCCTTTCCTTTTCTTGAAGTACATGTTTCAGGAAGCAAGTTCTGCTGTGCACAACACTGAGCACATCATCAGCTCTTTGCAAGGACTGAACTGAATGAATAATATTAACTATAATCCCACTACCATGTCCTAAACCACTAAATCTATTGAAATTTTAAACCTTCATATTTAACTGACTTTGGTAAAGATAATTCTGAAAGCTGCACTATCTTGGTACTACTAATTAATATATAATAATAATCATGACTAATAATGTTGCTCTAATAAGGATTTAATCCTACAGATAATTTTTATGAAAGTACTTTGATAATAACAATTATTTATTCTTACAGTGCATTTTTCCTGCTAGCAACTTCAAGTACCATGATGATTAATAAAGCTAAAGAAATTAAGAGATACATAAAATAACAAGCTCATGAGACTGCCAATGTGCCAATCTTATTAAATAAACATTAGCAAAAAATAAAGCTGTAAAGAGATTCTCTTGGGAGAGGGGCAAAACAAAAAAAATAAGCAAAAAAACCCCTTGAGGCTATGTCAGCAGGATTGAATTGACCTGTGTATCAATGTAATTTCTATTGTCACTCTAGCAAACAAAGTAAAATAATAAATAGCACTTAGTGAACTGTGGACTAAGTGTCAGCTGGTATAAATAGGTACATTGGCATTAATCTAAAGCAGCTCTGCTTCTGCCCCTACATTTTCAAAGGGCTGCATAGACATAGGAAAATAGCTAATATGTCTTGTCCATGATGACTTCAATGCACAGCAGAGGATGGATACGTACTGTCAATGCTCACAGACTCTGGTGGTAGTTGATATATATATATGTGAGCTACTTAGCTGGATTAGGCATACTGAGATCTGCTAGGGGCTTTTTGTCTGCAGTGCCTAGGATTTGAGTTCAGTAGAGGTGACTCTTGCCTTCCCCCTCTCATCTTCCCAATCCTGCAGGTTACACCAAAGCATGACCCAAGTTAGATTTTCCTTGATATTCACAGCGGGGCAATAGAAAGGGTTCACTTGGTTCAAAAAACCCCCCCTTAAAGAATCAGATTAGCCTACAAAGAATTGCATAGGCAGTATTTTGCCAAAAAGCTAAGAAAGGAAAATCAGCTGGGCTGGCATGATTTCTAGCAAGAAGAGAAAATCTTTTGCAGGATGGCTTCTGTAATGAGAGAAGTCTGGTTAGCAGTACAGGCAGTTTTTATACACAAAACTTGATCCTTCTCAAGAAGCTTTTACTGGTTTGACTTCTCTGGCAAAGTCCTGGTGCAGACCAAACTTAAGAGATACTTTCAGCAGCAAAGACCGCTCCTGGAAGTAGAAATTACTAGGGGGTGAGTAACTGTCTACTTGAAAGAGTGCCCTGACTTTGTTCCTATCTGGCACAAGATCACTCCAGTAGCAACATGAAACGAGAAAGAAATGGATTATGGGATACACAGGAGAGGAGTGAAGTCCCCAGGTGGAGGTTTCCCAAGACATCAGATATAAATGGAAATCATCCTTAGTGACTTCCTCATGGGCTCCACAGCAATGTCCACATTCTGGTGTCAGGAAAGGGAGAAGAGAGCACTGGGTTTTGAGAGGAGTTACTTGGGCATACCCAAACATAAGGTGTGTCAAAGGGGGAGAGGAGCGAGTCTTTGGAAGAAAAGCTCTGGAACTTATTGCAGGGAAATTCTGCAGTTCTTCCTCTTCATAATCATATTTACTTAGGCAGTTTAGGAAATGATTACACAGAGAAAGATATAAAAGAACAAAAAAAGGTGCCAGGTAAACAGAAGCTCTCTGATAAAACAGAAGCCCAGCCCGTGGTCAGAGAAACTACACGATGTTAAGAAATAGCTGGCGTGTTTTGAATACACCCTATATAAACAGTGTCTGAGGTTCATGGAAGTACTGAATGGAACCAACTCTCTCTTTGTTAAGGGGATGAACAATATTTCATTCCAAATAAATATCAAGAGTAGCCTCCAGCAATAGAAAGCAAATCTGAATAGGAAGAGATCTTAGCAGATCTAATACAGGCTTTCTACACTACCGGTTGATCCTTCTCCAAACTAATTTGTGAACAAAGAGAACAAAGGGCTGGATGTTTCTCTGGGGACAGTAAATTTTTTTAACTCAAGAGTAAATTATGTTGAATGAGAATATGAAGTCATAAAATATAATCAGGCTATTAACTAGGTAGGAGTTCTGGGGAAGATACAGTGCTCCACAATGAATTCCTAGTGTTACATATGATAAGTAGAGACAACAGAAATCAGTGGGAAAATTTGGCATGCAGTGATTTCCTTCCCTGGGCCTCCTGCAATTTGCAGAACTCTGCAGAATTTCCTGGGCTGCTTGGTCAGCTTTCTCATTTGCTGAAATATACTTGGATTTCAATGCTAACTACCACTGCTACAAAAGGAGGGTAGTTATAAAAGGTTGCTTTGTAAAAATATTTATAAATTCTGTAGCTTTCTATTTTTAGGTGTTCAATTTAAGGCTTCTGCTGGCTGCAGACATCTGTCTTGTCAGAGATTTCTCCATGGTGCTAACAGAAGTGAAGCTGAAGACTTAGATTCATCATGAAGTGGGAACTGGGACTTTGATTCTACAGAAAATAGAACCCAGAGGAGAATCCTAAACATGCACATTCTTTTTGCATATAGATGTTTCCATTATTTCTAGGATTATCAAATAAATCTTGAAATAATCACATGAGCCAATTTGTACAGCAATGGAAATGAACAGGCATTTCGTTTGGGACTTCCAGTGGGAGCCTGGCTGTAGTCAGTAAGAACTCTCAGGACACCACCAAGCTTGTCTGTTTGTTGGACTCAGTTGTTGCTGTTCAGATGTTCTGATGAGAACTTCCGAGGATTGTGTTCCCTTTCACCTTGCCCATGTTTCAACAGCGTGTAGCCTACCATCCATGCTCACCCATAGGCTCTTAGTTAATGGTCTCCTGGTGCAGTGTGTCAATGTGATCTCTGTCATTCTTTTTCATTTTGATCTATATCAGAATCTGAAGTAAAACTGAAGTTACCAGCAGCCCATTTGCTCAGTGTTTGTGCTGGGAGACCAAAGTCCCAGACTTGAAAGGGAAACTTTTTCCTTGAAGGATTATCCCAAACAACATTTTCACAAAGGCTGGAGAGTACATCCTGCACAAAGCAGAGATCATGCAAGACTCCTCCTGGAGCCTCACCAACACTATATTTAAACAACAGACTGAAATCCCAAAGAGGGAGGAAAAACCTGCACGCATGTCAGCGGAATGATCAGCAGACAACATGTGCTAGGTGTGTTAGTTGAAAATTCCAATAGCTAGGAGAAGGCTTCATAACAGCAGAGTCTAAAAATGTGATTATTCAGGCTATGAAGAACAGGAGGTGCTGAGAAGTACTAGAGTATATAGAAAGGATATTAAAGAACCAAAACTGGCAATCCTTTTCAGAAAAGTCACCCTGCTTAAGGGAAACCGAGTATGAGACAATCAGATTTTTAACACAGGTCTTGTTCAGTCAACTCAGAAAAAATAAAGTAATTGGCCAAATTACAGTTACAGTTTGTGCACACTGGCGCTGCCCAAAGGATCAAGGAATTTTCAGCAACAACAGGTATAACTTGACCAAAAACACCAGTGCAGAGCTAATTCATGGGTTAGAATTTGGAATCCTTACTAGGGTGAAACAAAGGCTGTGAGGAACTCAAGGCAGGCCTTTGACAAGGTAAGCAGTGAGCTTCTGCCATCAGCAAATTGCAGGGCAGCAGCCCAGGATTGCATGGGGAGACTAAGTTCAAGAATGAGCTGTTAAAAACTGGGACAAGAGCTTCTCATCTTGGATCCAACCACATGGTTGATTTTGATCAATTTGATTTGCATGCTGCAGCTTCTGTTGAAACAGAAAATCCATCACATGATATAAAATACCATTTTGTTTGTTCTTAAGGTTTCTATGTTTCCTTTTTTATAATGTTCAAAAGAATCTTTTTGCTCATGCTATTTTGTTCATACCAGACTTGAAAGCACTAAAAAGTGAATTGTTTGTTTATCCTCAGGGCAGGTGCTGCATAGATTATCACAGTCAAGCTTTGTTGTTCTGCATTACAAAGTCTTCAACCTTGACCTAAGAGTACAATCCTTTCCCATTTCCCCGCCCTCCTAAAAAAATGAAAAAATAAAGGGAAGACTGAGAAACCATTCTTTACTCTAAGCTGGTGCTTCATCTTGCTATAGCAAAGCCTTTGCCATACAGAAATACAGACAAGTTTCCTGTACTTGACTGTTACTCAATACTGAAGCTATCCTGGGGCTGAACTCACTGTCTTAGTATGGATAGAGATTCAGAAGCATGGATTCTCCTGGGGAATTCAGCAGTGTTAATTGCATGACTTGGCAATACTCAGGGGAAACCTTCCAGGTGAAATGTCAGGGAATAACACACATATATCTCACTTTAATATGAAGCAAACCAGAGTGCTCATCTCCCTGCACAAGCTGTTGACAACTTTACCCATACATTGAATGATGACACCCAGGTGGAATTAGCTTGTTCCATTAGGGACCTTTAGAAAAACATATATAACAGCAAAAGCCTGCAAAGGTGTTCTCCTCCCAGACAAATACTGTACAAATCCTAAATTCTGGAGTTATTTCAAAAGAATAAATCTCTAAAAGATATAAAATGTTTTCTATTTACTGGTGCGTGGGGAGATGTAATAAAGTAAATTACTGCTCCAGTCACCTGCCCTGGTACGATCTGGGATACAAGACAAAAATGCACATTGCAGCTCAAAACAGGAGGTGCAAAGGCAACTTTTGAAATCCCCTGATCCCAGGCTAATCGCTAGACAAGTCCCCAAGCTTAAGTTAGAGCAGCCTTCAGTATCAGCATCTAAACATGCCTTTTGTTCCAGTCCAAAGCCCAATAGGAAGCATGCCCTATACCACAGGAGTGTTCTCTGGGAAAAGAATTAATGGGTTCCAGAGCCACTTGCCTCATCAGCCTGGAGAAAGCCTCATTTAACTGTTTGCATAACTTCAATACTGATAGTTTTGACCACCTCCTGTGAGAATATACTATGCTGCTGTTACTCACAATTTAACAACCTTTCTATAATATCCAGTTTAAATATCCTCCTGATAATCAACAAGTGGCTCTTGTGATATTTGAGTCTGTGAAAGTGTCTGTTACTTTGTTTTCCCGCAGAAATGTAAAAGCTATAAACATCCATTAATCTCAGGAGGTGGTCTGTAGACCTCAAACTTTATCCAGTAATCTGGGAAAAGTTTTCTCAGGCCCAAGTGGACACTGCCTTGAAACTTCTGGCTAGGTTGGATAAATGGCTAAAGCATAGATATATCCCAGATGTTGCCATGGATGTTTGTCCTGACTAGTCATTAAGCTTTGATATACATAGATACTTGGCATCAAATTACATTTTCTTTAAGTTGTTATCAGTGGAAATCTGATGAAAAACTTTTTCCCTGTAAATGCTGAAATGTGGCAATGATCAGCACACAGGGCCACCAGATCTACCCAGAAGATTTGCATGTGAGCAAGGGAGGAATTTATTTATCATGAAAGACAAAAATACCTCCTCACTTTTCCTGCAGGATGTGAATGGCAGATGGGAGCAATGGGTTTGATTCTGATCACATGAGGTTACAGGAATAAGTACGGGAGTGTAAAAATGACATAGGGCTAAAAACAGTCTGCAAAAGATCTTGTCCTCAAATAAGACTATTGTTGACCCTTGGATTTTCAAAGGAGTCAAAGATAGTTGGAAACTCCTTTCCTACAAAATGTAGAAGTTAGATATCTCATGCTTGTTGGCCCCTTTGATAAAACCTGGGTTTTGTCCTAGCTGCAATAAAAAAACCCAAACCCAGCTCTCCCTCTGTTTATACTTTGGCTATTCCATGTCCTTCTCCAGAAGAAACAATAAAGCAGCACCACACAATTAGGTGGCTGGCAGCTGGGCACCACTGTGCTCAGTATTCAAACCCAGACTTCCTAAGTGAAAAGAGAGAAGCTGTGTCAAGGAAATCTCCATCATCTGTACCCTGTAACTTAAAATCAGAGGCCCCAAGTGTGTTACTTTTGAATTCTTGCAGGGTTACAAGCCTCCAAAATAAATAAGCTCTGCCAATTGTGAAACACCCCAGAACATATATTGGAAACACTATCTTTTAAAGTGGCCGATTAAAATTGCGGGTAACTAAGCTTTGCTCCCTTCCTTAAGCAATCCATGAGCAACATCACTCACACTTGCAGTGAAGGATTTGGATATTTTTCTGAAGATCTTCCAGCAAGCCACACCAGCCTGGTTGAGAATGATTCTGACCTTACTTGTACCAGCAAAAAACCCAATGTAAGTACAATGTATCAGAGATACTTTGGTGCAGGTCCAAAATTAGGCTTCAGCTGCAGACCTGTATATTTTCATGCTAAGAAATCCTAAGTTTGCCATGCAGAAGAGCTCCCCTGGAGGGGACCAGGGAAGACTGGCACTTGGGTACAATAACTCTGCCACACCATCTGGTTTCCACTGATTCTTCCACTGATGCAGGCAATGTTTTGTCTCAAATGTTATCATCATGCCAAGGCAGCATCGGGCACACAGCATCAGGAGTACAGCAAAGGCAACTGTAATGCCTCACTAAGATGATAGTAGATACCTGCCTCCAGAAAATTTGAAATCTGTTTAGATAAAGCTGCTTCTTTGCGTAGTCAAGTGGAGTCCTCTGCACAGAAGTGAGTGAAAGGTCCTTCCTAACCACAGAGTTAGGATTCTCAGATTACTGCCTGAGAGAAAAGTTCCAAGTATTTCTAGTGCTCTCTGCAGAAAACACCAGAGAAAACACCTCAGTAGCTGTGGTGGCCGCAGGCTCCATGGTCAGCTCTGAGCAGTGCCTGGCACCGCCGTGTGTGCACTGACCTCACCCAGGACAACAAACATGGCTCATGCAGCAAGCAAAGAATGAAAGAACTGTGGAAAGAATGAATCTGGTGGAAATCAGGAGTTGGAGACACCATGATTGATTCTGTCTTTCTGAGTTTGCAACCAGCTGCTCCAGGAAGTACAAATTACTGTCTTCTTACTTGTAATGGACTAACTCTGAAACCTAATGATGGCAGTTAAAAAAAAAAATTAGTATTTCATTACCTAATAGCACTAGCAAAAATATTTAGCTGTCTCCCCATAGAGTCCATACAATCTCCCCCCACACGTTAAATCTACATGTGCCATAGACCTCTACTGCATTCCTCACTGACTTTGTACATGACATTTTGTATGACACAGTTACGCATTTTCAACCCAAAAACCAGTAGGATTTGGAGTACAACACTGCAGGTGGAAAATGGGAAAGGCAGACAAGTCATTTCTACATACACTGAATATCATACCAGAAGAAAAAAACATGGTGGCCCCTGCTCTGATTACATTATTCATTTTCATATTTAATGAATAAAAAACAACTTGTAATTTCCACAAGGTTTCCAGCCTCTCGCAAAATACAGCCCCAGAATCTTGACATCCAGGTACTTAAAAGTAAAAAGACTAATTTTAAAGACAAAGACCAGGCCCTGATTACATACTATCTTTAATGTTTAAGGCTAATGTAAACAATTTTGGACAGCACTTTTGAAGAAGGAAATGACTTTCTCTTCTTCACGCATCTTTTGAAAAGGGCCAGATTCTGACTGATATGGAACACTAATGTAAATCAGAAGCAATCTCCTTGAAGTTAATAGAGATCAGATTCCAGGCTCATAAGCTTTTGCACACTGAATGTAACTATCTGTCATGCCTACGAGGTTACAGCACAGACCTATAGCAAGGTATGGTGTAAGATCAATGTTAAGGAAAGAGTTTCATTTAAAAGACCATCTTTTCCCATCAGACATGATAGGAGATTTATTATTCCAATATTATTGTTGAAACTAGAAGAGAGAGAAAAAATAAACAGGAACATATATTTTCATTTTATGACTGCGAACAACATTTCATACTGTAAACATATCTTGGTCTATAACATTTACCCAGCAAAAAAAAAAAATAATTTCAATACAGTCCTTATTGCTAGCTCGGCAGAGCCTCCCCAGAACATTGTGTTAATGATTAATATGAAGTCAGTGGAATTCCACAGTTGCTGAGAGTCTTGTGCCCAAGAATGAACTGCATTGCTAAATCAGCAAAGACAGTTGTCAA
The DNA here is from genome assembly GCA_020745705.1 of Hemiprocne comata. Taxonomy (NCBI): domain Eukaryota; kingdom Metazoa; phylum Chordata; class Aves; order Apodiformes; family Apodidae; genus Hemiprocne; species Hemiprocne comata. Next base: position 7,869,113 of record CM036597.1, on the reverse strand, counting down.
GGTAACCTCTATGTAATCTATTTAACTGGCTCCCAAAACACCAATCAAGGTCAGATAACGCACTCAAGCACCATATGAACACACTCATACGGCATAAAGCTTTGTATCAAGACAGCAGGGAGGAAAAAACCTCATTAGGAAGTAGGGGGAAAAAAAATAAATTCAGTTTTGAGAAGTGTTAATTGGGATTGCAGTTAGCTTTGTGGGGAAAGCATGCCGCTCATCTGAATATGTTTTTATCTATGGTAGAAGTAATTTCACTTCAGTTCAGTTTGAATGGACATATCCTTTCACTAATGTTTAAAACAAAAACCAAAAAACCCTCAAACCACCCAAAAAGTAAAACCAGCCATGGATAAATTATTAATTTCATTTATTGTTTTATTAATGCAAGACTGGATTCTACACTCTGATACCGAGTTCTCATTTTGTTTTGCTTTGCAATAGATTTTTTTTTACTTAACAACAAACAAAATGCCAGCAGCATCTCAGGGCTGGTGATACAGCTCCCCACACAAGCACAGTTCCACAGGTCCTGCTCCCCTGCTGCCTCTCTCCTCCCATGGAAACTTTCCAGTCATCTCTGGAAAGGAGAATGATCTATTTGGAGCTACAATCTGATGGGTCGCTTGAATTTTAAGTTGAATTGCAAGTATTATTTACTTTCTGTGCATTCACATCTCTACAGCCATAACAAGGGCTGGCAAGAGTCACTGGGGTCTGAACTGATTTTTATTCCAACAATTGCTGTGCATACAAATCAACATCCTTGGCTGGATATTTACTGCTTTGCTCATCCTGGAAGCAAAGACGACTAAGTATTATGAGAATTTAAAAAAGGTTGTCTGTTTCCCTTGGAGCCTCCATACCCTTGTCCTCTGCTGGAAAGCTACAGTGTTCCACAACTTCTTACAGCCTCTGCTCCACAGTGAATCTCAGCAAATATCCCAGTGCTGCTTACAGTAAAAGTACATACCGAGGGAGCTATTTCCTTCCTTCAGTTGTACAATGTCAGTATCATGGAGCTGTGCTAAATCAGGACACTGCTCCTGTTCCACAAAGATGCCAAAAGGTCTTGAAATGAAGAGCTAAAAATAACAGCTCCAAAATTGCAGAAGGCAATCACAGTAAAGACTAGATAAACATCTGTGTGTTTAGACAATCTTTTTGGTCAATGCTATCCATACAAAAAATTAAAAATTCTTCTTTAAATGCAAAATGGCTGCATACATCATACTTTAATGAAAGAAGAGATGCAATCCTGAGAGCTGAGATTCACTAGCAACTCTGCTGAAGTTGTAGACATCTAGCATTTCTCAGGATTTCCTCCTCTGTAACAGCGTGAGATCCATATGCCCGTCTGGGATCAGCACAGGATCCAAGGGCTATAAAATCATGTACTAGTTTAGGAAACACGGAAGACAACTGCACATTCTAGACATCCCCAGTGTGGGAGGGTGCGATGGTGCCACAGGCTGCTGCTTATCATGTTGCTGCTGAAGGCAACCATGTAGGCAGAACCCACAGTCTTCACTGAATTACCCCAAGGACTGCTCTGGATCCACTGAGGCCCAGAATCACAACAGTGCTAAAGGTGCCTCCAACCTACTTGAGAAAGTCAAGCTTCAGGAGAAGACAAACTGTGTTGCATGTCTTGGAGATCCAGCACAGCAACTCACCTTACAGCTGTAGGACAGACATACTTCATGGTGGACCCACACAAGCTGCACATTGTGGTTGTGTACCAACATGTGCTCTTGAGTTTTTGTCTTGAGGAAACAAGACTATAGGCAGGGTAGGACTTAAATCTTGTCTGGACGTGGAGTCAGGATAGATGTAGTGTGAACAACTCAATATGAACAGCTTAAAGATCCAAATATTATTCATGACATTATTTGGTAAAATACCCATCACCATAAAACCTGAGCACATTACTGAAATTCAGGTATTAATCTTCACCACAGACCTGTTAAGTTTAAAATGCTACGGGCTCCATTTTGGGATGAAGAAGCTGAAGAGGAGGCAGACCAAGTGACTTACTCAAGGTCAAACAGGATGCACGTGGCAGAGTCACAGATGGATGCCAAGAATCCCCCAAACCTCTGTGGTCTCTATCTTCAAAAGAGCCACTTCAGAGCTCTAAGCACCCACAACACCTATTGATTTCAGATTTCACCGAGAGGTAAGAGCACTTGGCACTTGTCAGGTGTGTTAGCATAAAGGGAAGGAGCTTGTATGTCTTTTGAAACTCTAGAGACCGTGACTGCTTTCAACAAGACAGTAGCAGCTTGTCTCTGGGTTTTGGCATGTCAGACAAAAGAGGGGATGACTGACAGCTAATGAAGCTCTGAGACAATTACAGTAACTCTCCCCTGATGAACCAAAATCCACCCCTGCATCATTGGGCATCAGTATTATGGAAGTTGGTCTATCCATAGCATGTCTCCTTTGTGCCATGACAAACACTGATCTGACAGTGCAGGTAAAGAGTATGAAAATTGAAGGAACACTCATTTCTAAGAGAAGCTATGTCAGAACATGCTGTATACAGTCAATCAATGCAAGAGTGTTTCTCATCCCAGCACATATGTGGTAAGCCTAGTTTCAAAACAAACCAGACTGTAAATACAAATATTTATTGCAGTGCTTAAAGTAACCTGATATTTCAGGTCTCAGAAGGTGGTTCTGCATTCACAGTGACTTGGGCTTTTACATGCCTTCAAAGGTGGACCTGAGTTACTTTTGAGATCATTTGGATACATGAACAGAATCCATTTAATTTCAATCAATACTCTGCCATTGTACCTTTTTTTTGTGTGCACAGACTGTCTGTTTTCTTTATTGATTCAAATGAGAACTGTAAATCTGCTCTGTACCCAAAACACTCCTCTTTGCACCAATAAAATTCTTCTTACATTTCTAGGAAGTTTAATGCAGGAGCAGACAACAGGTAAGATCAGTTGCTCTGTGAGGGTGTAGCACAGCCAGCATAGGCAATGCTGGCAGGACATGCCACTCATTTCCCACTCAGAGACCAGATAATATAGTTGTTGTGGATGGCCAAATATAAATATACATATGGACGATAAAGCAGGTTGGTCCTACTATCTAGGCACACAAGTAATTTTAAAAGCTATGAGTAAATGTATATGAAACATCATATCTCCTGCACCAGCTCTATTCTGCAAGTTATTAGAGTAAAATAATGGTTACAATAACTTCAGTCAGCACTCCCTTTATGGAAGTAATTTCTGGAGGCCACAACCTGAAAGCATATTTATATTTGAGGGAAAACATCATGCTTGCAGGTTTTTGAGACTTGAAAAAAAACCAAAAATGAAGCAAAACAAATGCACAACAAAACCTACCATAACAATACTATTGTTTACTTCAGTAAACACAGTTTTTAAGAGAGGTTTCTAATTTTTTTTTCTCTTAACTTCAAAAAATAAATTCAAAGGCTTAGTTTACTTCTCCCTCATGCCAACCAAAACCAATGGAAAACACTGAAGCCGTTCCAAATTGCAGGTGTGTTTGCTGTGTGTGTCTCTCGCTCAGCCACACGTGTGTGTCTCTTGCTCAGCCACATGTGCATACACCTCAATGCACTGTTGGAGCTGCATTCAAAAACCTGAGAATCTGAAGGGGAAGGGATCCCCACAGCCTTGGCCCCCGTGCATGGCATCAGGATTGACACGGGAGATTCAGGCGTCTCCAAAGGAGCGTGAACTAATCCATGCACTAAGACAGGATTTACAAGACAGACTGTAACAGCTCCTAAGATAGCTGTTACTGTCTCTGTGTTGTTAATGTGTTTGCAAGATTAGTATTAATTACCCAATATGGGATATATCTGCTTTGAGAGCTTGTAACAAGTCCGTACTTAATATTAGGTAAATAACATGCAAATGAAAGAACAAAGTGTTCAATTATTTGTCTGTATTTTAAGGGTCTATAATAAATAATGCTGGTTTTGCAGGATCTATGCTAGGTATATATATAGGTAATATCTCTATGAATGGTGATTATATAAAGGATAGATTTGATAGAGACACTCAAGATTGAATAAACAATGCAAAGGAGATATGAACTAATGATTGCCAATGTGCTCAGTCTGAGATATCTTTGATTCCTGCTGTTTATCCCTAATACAAAGAATGGCAAGTACCTGTGTGCCCACAGCCACTCCCTCCCAACTTTACAGTTCCTGTCTCTTCCCACTTTAGTATCCTACTCTGAACCTTCTTTAAACACCCAGTGTGATATATAATAATTTGAACATTTTTCACAAATAAAGAAAGGAGAAAAAAAAACAACTGTAAGAATAAATCCAACATAGAGTAGTCTCATTTCATGGAAGCCCACTGAGAAAACCTGACTTTTACCAGCTGGGACCCCACCTAGAGACACCAACCTCCCCAGCCAGGCACCCAGCAGGAAAAAGCCACCTCTCCTCCTACCATTTATCATGTTGCCCAAGTACTTTTAAAGTAACCAGGAGGAGGTGGGCCAGAAGAGATGAAGGTGATCATGCCAGGCTTTGCCAAGCCCTGGGCAGTGCTGGTGCAGGATGGTGGGGCTGGGTGCAGGATGGATGGTGGGGCTGGGTGCAGGATGGATGGTGGGGCTGGGTGCAGGATGGATGGTGGGGCTGGGTGCAGGATTGATGGTGGGGCTGGGTGCAGGATGGATGGCAGGGCTGCTGCTGGGCTGCTCCAAGCGTCTGTGGTGTGTGACTAATCAGCCCCTGCAAGGCTCACACTTGTTTATTCCACTTAGATTCTTCTGGTTCATATCAAAACACAACAGCCAGTTATACTAATTCATCTTCATTTTCTGAAGTAAAAAAACAACATGGCAACTCAGGGAAATGTTTAGATAAAAATGCTTGGTTTATCTCTTGATACCTCTGTGACTGAATTTTCCTTCAAGAGTAACAGATGGCTTAACTGCACCAGGTAAAGACTTTCCACAAGTTGGTGACAAAAAAGGGTTGTATAGGGGTTTTTTGTGACATAAATCTCCCCCAAAACCACCCCTGTAAACAGTAATAAGAACATGCAGGGCTTTTTAATTGAACATTAAACTCAGAAGTCCCATTACATTCACAGTACAGTATCCAGTTAATATATCCTTTGGGTTTTGTTCTTTTTTTTCCTTTGTCCCACCCACAGAGATGTTACAAATTGGATTTAAATTAAATTTCATTCTAAACACATATATTCAATCATAACAAAACAGTGACAAATTAGCTTATTCCATTTAAACTCATTGTATGCTCAGCCTGAGCACCTCCTGCTCCAACCCAGGGCCTATTTCCCAAAGGTCGGGTATTTAAAGAACTGACGCACAAATGTGTGTGCAGCTATGAGCAGGGGAATTGGTTTGATTATTATGTGAAATATCAGATTGAACTGCAGTCTGTGTTTTAAAGGGGGAATATAGAAAAGGTTTGGTTTTATCATTGGGTGAATAAAGAGGTATAAACAGATGGGTACAAACAGAGTGGCACATAGGTAGGTACGGCTGTTCTAGAAATGCCTACATTTATTTCTTCCTCTTTCTTAAATATAATGTGATATAAAAAAAAACCTGACTGGTAACTTCCCTTTTAACATAGTCTGTTATATATCCATTGAAGCACCATTCCCCATTAGCTACCTTTACTGTACAGGGATAACGTGTAATGAGATTTTCTTGTTTCTTTTTTTTTTTTTTCCCATCATGGCTGGGCCCTTGCTGGTTTTAGCGTTTAAAGGAAGCCAGAATGGGTCAGGTGTGGAGAGAACACAGTGAATTTGATACTACTCCTGAGAGAACTTGGATAGTTTCCAAATCAATCTGTCTCAGGGGGTGGAGGGGGGACACAAAAGCAACAGGCATGAAAAAACGATCCTGAGTGTTACCATGGCTAAACATTAACTATGGTTAGATCAAACACTTGTGAAGGAAAGGATATTGAAACTGTTATTTGTAAAGGAAAAAAGCCATCATTTCAAAACTACAGGGGAATGTGTTTAGAAAATAAACAGTCTCAATTTGCCCTAGAATTGGTTAGCAGTAAACAAACTCACTTCTTTTACCAGGTTTACGCAGCCTTTGTGCATTGTGGATAGTTCAGAGATAATTCAGAACTCATTATTCTAACAAATTTCCAAAACTAGTAGGGATGTGGTGTCCCTACATGGGGATGTGCTTTAGCTACCTATTGGCCTAGGGTAGTTAATCACAACTGCTAACAAACGGGGAAAAAAAAGAGAAACAATTAAAAATCTAATTGGTTTGAAGCTTTAAATCCCATCCCAGCATGCACACTCATTCCTCTACATACTACCCAAATCCTAAAACCCCTCTTCCTTTCTCTCCATGGGCCACCCAATGGCAGCTACAGCCACACACAAACTTCTGGCTTCCAAAACTCAGGCTCCAAGTTGAACTCTGGATTTAATCCTGCAAGATGCCCACCTGGCATGACCTTTCCTGAAGATGCTAACAGCCTCACAACAAGGGCTCAGCACCTCATTGCATTGGCTATGAAGGAACATTCGTCTCTCTCTTGGCATCAAAATGCTGAAATCATGGCCAACAGGATCATTTAGCAGTCTTTCCTAATATATGTGTAGTTTATAATTGAGTCTGGAGTAGACTTGGGTCTACTGGTGAATTCCTTCACCAGCTCACCTGTCCCTCAGCAAATGGCTAGCACAATTTGAAGAATGCAAAGAAGTCAGAAGTCCATAAGAAGCAGTTAATAGTATACACTTTGGCTGATCAAAGCTTTCATGTTCAATCATCACACAAAAACCAAGGAGCCAACTTTCCCCAATTTTTTCCAACTTTTTATTCTGCAGCTTCAGTTGGATGTAAACCAATGGGTATCAGCTGAGAATCTAGACCCCAGACTCCACTATGACATCCAGTACATGCAGAATAAAACACTACATTAGGGCTTTGTGGTTACTAATAGCTGAATTTGTTCCCCAGATGCCCATGGATGGGACTGTTGTGAAGTTCTTTTGGGTCTTCACAGCTGTTCCAGACTCACTGCCCAGATTGTGACAACTCCTGGCACTAGTAGTCTTTCCTTTTTCAAACTAAGGAGAGCTACAGAAGTGCAGATTACCTCTTCACCAGTAACTGGTCATGGCTACAGTATCTCAAAGCCTGTTCCCTGTCCTGCACAAGCCCTGCCGAGTGCTGTTAAAGGTTGCAACACCTGCATGAAAAACACTTCCACGTTTTTACACCCTATAAATTAAAATACAACTGTAGAAAAGCAGGTTCCCATAAACTAACAGAAAAATCAGACCTATTAGTGCACATACATTAGACTAGATAAACCCATCATGCTGCCCAGGGGTTGAATGCAAACAACAGGACAATTTCTTTGGGTTGCTGTGGCTGACAAGTAAGAAGTGTGCATGGGGCACTGGGAGAGCACACACACGTTCTGGATAACAAGGCATGTTCTAACTGGTCTGACATGGAAATCCCCCCAGTCCTCACTGCTACTTACCTGCTGGGGTCCCAGAAAAAAATAACACCAAGAGGATACCCAGGAGAAGGAACACTTAATGTCAGGGAAGAGAGAAGTGGGGTACCTGGGGGAGATAATGATACTGAGGCAGGCAAGCAACTGCAGCCAGAGATGAGGGGGAAGGAAAGTCTCAGAGAGGTAAAGAAATTGATGTGCGGTAGAAATTGCAAGTGGGGAGGAAGGGACTCGAGTGGTGTCAAAAAGGAAAGGTTTATCCTAGCATTGATAAGCTGGAGTCTTCAACAGCCTGTCCACTGTTCGAGGCCAGCTGTGCTGGAGAAACATCAGGCTCAGTGGGAACTTTGCCTGACTGAAGATCTCAAGAGGAGACCTGTAGTAAGGAACCTGTGCAAGCAGTTTTTCCTAGTTGTTTGGTTTCTGGTAGGTTATTTTTGTGTTTTTGTTTTTGTATTTATTTTTTTGTGTGTAAACAGGGAGCTTGAGCACCACCAGCAAGATAAGGACAAGAGCCAGTGCTACATCCTCTGGGGCAGGAGAATGGTAAATCTCTTATTAGGAAAAATGACCTTTCAGAAGTTAACAGCGATTGCGAAAACTATTAATACACGTTTCTTTTTTGGGTTTCTCTCAACGTGTGAAACACAAACCACAACAGTTTTTCCAAGCAGCTCCCTGACTCTTACTGTCAGTGGGGCCAGCCAGGAGCCATGAGACCTCAGCAGAGGCTGGGAGCTGAACACCAGTACACACAAAGTCCCCCAGCACTGGAGCCCAGTGACCAGAGCAGGGCAGTGACAGCAACAGGTCCTGGTGACAGCTCAGTGAGCCACAGACCATCAGCAGGTTACATGCCAGGTCCAAGGTCAACTGAAGAAGTCCAGGTGACAATTCAGGAGCAGGGCTGGGGCCATGCACACCCATGTCACAGCTGTGGCAGGGACTGAAGCTTCAGTGCTGAGCTGCAGTGGGGTTCCTTGGCTATGGGCAGGGGGTCAGGAAGGCTGGGCAAGATCATTGAGGACTGTCGGGGCCCTGACAACTATCGGAGGTCTTGGACCCAATCTGTCATATGGATCAGCAGAAATACACGTGCAGTGTATTTCAGCAGCAATGCCAACAGCACATTGTATCCTAACACTGAGAGAAGGGCTTAATCCAGCAAAGCTTAACTGACACAAGTGACCCTTATTCCAAACCACTGGAGCTGCTCCGGTGAGCACCAGTTACACTGGTAAGAGCTAGAAAGGTCTGGCCTCTCTTGATTCTAAGGTCAGATCCATGCATATTTTAATTAATGGAAGCAGAATGGTACGAGTTAAAAACTACTGCCAGAAAAGCCTCATCTTTTAAATATTCTTCAAGACTAGTTAAGTATTCTTGCCTCAAGGAGGTAAATGAGATTATTCATGTAAGTAAAAACTACTCACATGGTAGTGCTGATTTGCAACACAGAGTAGTGTTGTAGTGTATGGTTTGCCAACACAGGCTACCAATTATGGAGGCAGATTTTTGCAACACAATCTTGTAAGATACACAGGACCGTTCAACTCAATTTTTTTACTCTCAAAATAATAATAAAAAAATCACTATCCAAAATTGCAAAAGGAAAACTGAACAATAACTTCCCTGCCAATGCTGTTGATCTAAAAATTAGTTTCCTTTTAAAAATCCTATATTCGCTCTTTCAGTTTTTAAAGCATGTTTTCAAATAAAAAGAGACACTTCAAACAAGCACCAGGAATTCTTCAGACACACATAAATGTGTCTGATTACAAAACTGCTTACAACATTAATGATAAAAACCCTTCCTGTTTGTCCTGGCCACAAAAACCACCCTGTTTTTGGAAAGGATAAGGTCCTTCATGATGTTGATAAAGCACTCCTCTTGGAGAAACATAGGGTACCATCAATCAACAACATTTGTCTTCGGCTTCTTTTGTTGACATCCCAATATTACAACAGCAAATCATAATCCTAGCAAAGTAAATAGGCTCTGGGGAGAAGCAGCTATAAATTGGGCCTGGCTGGATCAAATGAACTCTAACATGAAGGTCTGTTAAGCACCGAGTTCTTTACTTTCTAACAGAACATTCAAATTGAAAAGACATTGGTGAATTGAAAGGAAGAAGCAGAGTTAGGAACCAGAGATCCAAAGTAATTTGGTTCTTCAGTTAATTAGTAGCAGATCACCTTGATAATCACTGTTGTTCCTTGTTTTCTTTAGCAGTTATTGATTTCAGTTTACCTTAATATTTTTGCAATTTTTCCTCCTCAATTTGGAAGATTTCCTTAATTGCAAATTTCAGGCTTGATCTAAGCAGACATCACTTCCTTGCTTTAATGAGCACTAAGGGCCTGTCTACATAAAAATGCTGCTCTAGATTAAACAAAGCCTGTTATGTAAAACAATTGAACTACATCACTGGAAGTGGCAGTACTTTTATTATGGTTGAAAGTGGATTCATTGGGTCAAACTCAAGGTGACCAGGCATCTGTCTAAATGAAACCAAAAGTTTCCCTGGCCCTGGAAAGGACAGGGAAATAGAATCTTGCACCAAAATATGCAAGTTCAACTGATGCAACTTTGTCATGCAGATAAAACCGAGGTCTTCTTGTTGACCCTTCAGTGTGTAACTACTAACCTACTTTAATTTTTGTTTGGCTTAATAGTAACTAATACCTAAACCAGCTCTTATTTCCATAAACAGATTAAATGGTGTTGTAAGAAATAAAGAAATTCTCATTATGATTATTCTCCTTCAGCACCCTGAAGCACACTGAGAAGTTCAGTGTCAAGGTTCAGTTTTGATCTGGGTTACACCTGTATCAGACCACGAGAAGGAATGAGCTTGGACACATTAGAACTGAGCTGCTACTTCTCTTCCACCTAAGACATACGCACAAGAAATTTGTATGGCAGCAAGACCTCAACCCAGGGAGAGAGCTCATCTCAGAGAAGATTTTTCTGAGGCTCACTGGTGCCAAGGCTATGCACGAGGTCTAGCTGAACCCCACAACACAATCTAGACCTTGAGATTAGCTAAAATACAATGATTAAAAGGGGGCAAAGTAATAGGAAAAAAACACAAAACAAAACACAAAAAAGGAGCTAATGCTGCTACCTGGAGATGCTGCTTAGATACTTTGATGGTGATGTGCCATTTTTCTCCAGTTCTGCAGTACAAAGTTCTGCTACATGCACACTCCCACTGGTGCAGTTGTTTGACTTTCATACATGTTTCCATATACACAGGTACTATAAATTAAATCCAAACTTCATATCACTTTTGCATTATTATTAATGAACAATTCCAAATGAAGCAAAAAAATAATCCCATGGACTGCTGAGATGTATTTTTGACACAGGAAATAGGATCTAAAGGCAGATAGCTTACCTTCCTACTCAAGTTTTCACACTATTTACAATAGCTTTCCCAACTGCACAGGTGTCAAAAATAAAGCAAACTGTATTGTGCAGAAAAAGTAACTTTGACAGGTCTAATTTACTGAGACTGATACATGTGACAGCATAAACAAATCATTCTTGTCAAAGTCTATACTGAAAATGGAGTAAATTGATCGTGGAGTCAAGTGCACTAGTAATTTCAGGGAGTATTGTGATTTCATTTGTACAACTATTGCAAAGAGGGGAAAAACCTGTCTTTCAGAGCTGGCTTCAATTTTTGCACCAGTCAGAGCAGCAGAAGAATACACTGTTTAAGAGCATACTGTTACTAGCAGCACTCTTCCTGTGCAATCCTGTTGCTGTGTATTCAGGGAAGTAACATGAGAAGTCCCCTGAGATCTTTTGTACAAATATACAGTAGAGATCAACAAGAAATCCTCCCAGTGAACAAAACATTCTGTATTGTGTTTTCTTACTGCTTCTGTAGGAGCAGAATGTTGTGACTGATTAAAGCACCAGCATAACATTCAGTTTCTTACTGGAACTGGTTTTTATGCTTAGGAGGATTTAGAGAAACAACATTATCAGATTGGGGTTTTTAACATTATACAATCCCTGAAGTCATTGTTTTCTTCCTCACCAGGGGAGAGGGCAAGTTCCTGAGAGTAACACTTCAACTGACAGCGCCCGAGTTTCTTATCTAGGAATAAAAAACGGGGAGATGTAAACTTTGGGAAGATAAGCAATAGCAAAACTGGTGTGTAATGTATCCAGTGAAGCTAACGATCCTCAGAGCACAGAAAGTGAAGCCAATAAGTTATGCTAGACAGGCACTTACTGAGGTCTTCTGGGGTCATGTTTACTAATCTCTCCCTCACTCTCTGTCAGAGTGTTATGAAGGAACACAAAGCACACAAACTAGAAGGTAGATGAAGAGTGAATTATTCAAAACAATGCCTTCACACTTGATATAAAAGTAACGACTGAGAAATCAAGAGTGCATTTAACAAAAGGGGGAATTTTAATCATCTAAATCCTCAATATGCCAAGATGACAACTGGGATGTGTCCTGCAATAATGGTTTTGTCCATTTCACAACAAATGAATTTACTAACATGCCCGCGTTTTTTCCAATCCCTTGACTTGGTACAGCCCTTCAGCTTAAATTCCACATGACCCCCACTCTTTTTACACCCCACGCCCCCACCCCCACACACACCAAAGGTTCAAAATCTTTTGTTCATATTTCCAGGGGAAAAACAATTCTGTCTCAAGAATATTCACCTTTTGTGTTCATCTTTAAGCTTCATAAGGTCAACACAAAATAGGGAAACAGAGCATTAAATTTCTAAAAATCAATAGCATGTACATAAATTGGCATTCATTACTTTACAGCGATTTCCAGTTTCTCCTTGATTGATTAAAGCCAGGGGTTGAAAATAAGTGCTTTTCCCCTGCCTGGAGAAATTCCCAATTGTCCATGCTGTGAACCTTCCATTATGAGACATGAGACAGCGGCAGCAGTACATGGTTCATTTCACACCGCCACAAAATAGACTTGTCATTCCACAATCAAAAGTAAGGAACCTGATGGAAGAGCAATGTGTCAAAAACTTGTCAAAGGAGGCCTGTGCTTAATGACAACTGAGAACAAGGAAACCGTATCTCGAGGTTTACACTGGCTAGCTTTTACATGCAGAGAGTAGGACAGAAAAATTATCCTGTTCATTTGTTATGTGTTTCAATGTGGTATTAAGCGGCAATTCATATTTTTCAACCTAATTAATTTTGATTCCACATTAATATATGGAAGATAAATATTTACAATACAATTAAATTAGCTAATTTATAAAAGGAGACGAGCGAAACCAGTTGAATAAGAGCGGCCTAAATTAATGCTAAGAAAAAAATATTTTCTCTGCACTGAAAATGCTGGAAAGCTAATGCTGCATAAAATGCCCTGTTATTAAGGGTGCTCTATACTAACATGATAAGTATAACAAATTGATCTTTTGTATGAATTATGTTAGACCCTGAGAAATGATAATGTCAAATTCTGTGGCACAGTGGAGCTGAACCAATTAGATGAGTAGATAATTTGGCCCTTCACACTAGTAACATATCGTTAGTAGGAATATCTTCAAAGGAAAACATGTATTTGGGGAATACTTTGCAACTAGGTGATGCTTTTAAAATGTTTATACAATGGAGAGGGGGATCTAATTTTCTTAAACCTCAAACACCAAGAAGGCAATTCCATAAGGTGTGGATTATAATCATATTGAGATGATAATATTGCTGTTTGAATTAATAGCTACAGAAGCACATGCATGTACATATGGTGCGTATGTCTGGAGTATTTCTTCATGGAAAGGCTGATTAATGATGGGCAGAGCTTCAAAGATTCACAAGGATTCATGAGGATTCATTAGGATTCAAGTTTGGCTGCTTACATCTGAAGCTCTTCAGCTAAAAAGCCAGGCTAGAAATACCACTAAAAAGGACTTAATGGTAGATTTACAGTACATCTTGGTCCAGCATAGGCTGAAAATTGTGGAAAGCCTCTCTTTCCTCACAGTGCAATTTTGCTTTTATTCTGCTGTCTGAGCACATGGAAAATTTTTCAAAAGTTTATCTTAGACCCTCTAACAGGCTTAAGTTGCTTCCTCAAAGCAAAGTTTAGACCAAATCATATAGACACTGAATCCCTTGACCCCGTAGGAACCTGCACAGATAGCAAGTCAGGCTGCCTTGAGACATCACCAGTTTCCCAACTGTCGGAAGAGTTTTGTTTAGCTGTGACCCAAGCAGGTTCCCTGCTGTCTCCTGTTAGCTCACAAACTTTTGAGTGTTCATGATTTCCCTGAATTTGGGAAAATTCAACGAACTGTAACACATCACAAGAGCAAACTCTTCTAGACAACTCCCATGCAATATACACAATTCCATTTCAATTTCTTGACCAACAAAGATTCAAAGAAGACATTCACTGACCATATGACATTACACACACTTCTAGAGCAGCCCACTGTCAGAAACATAGCAGAAATCCACAGGGATGGGGGAGATCTCTCAACACCATGAAGTTTAATTTGCCCATGTGCTACATTTTAACTTGATTATCTTAGAGGTCTTTTCCAACCATAATGATCCTACATTGTCAGGACAGTCCCTCTATCCTCATTTATCTCCCACAGGGTGCAAGTCATGGAGTCAGGTGTCCACTGGTCATTTGCAGTCTGTGGACTTTGCAACACTTTTCTGGAGCTCAGAAAGCAAGGGGAGGAAATTAATTTTACTCTCAGTGACCCAGTTACTGGCAGGAGGGGTCATGGAAACCTTCAGGAGAGTTTCCTGCATTCATGGGGAAGTAGGGAGGTTGTGTGGAAGGGACAGCTTGGGAAGGAAAGGGAGTACATCACCAATTCTGAAACCAGCCAGCTCTAAACTTTGTTCAAAAGTGGAAGGATGACTAAGGTTTATATGTATACAAGTGTTAGTCCACAACAGTACTTGACAATAAATGAATAAATAAAATCAATTTTAAGGGAACAAGTAATCTGAAACTGTTGTCTTACATTATTTTCTAAACAATTATTATAATTTCAGGGTGAACTGCACCCCAAACCAAAGGCCAAAGGAGGTCTTGGACTAAAACAAGCAAGCACACTGTGCTTTCTTGCACTCTCTCCTACCTCTCTTTCTGGGAAAGATTTTACCACCTCCATCTGTGTCAGGTTAGTAGTAGCCTTTAAGATGCAGATCCACACTGCAAATACACTGTGAGATGGTTCCTGTTACTAAGTACCATGGGACTTGATAGGAAAACCCAAGCATGCTGCTTTAGAAAAAAAATAAAATACATTTTTTTTTTTAAATGGAAAGTGTAACATGGGGGAAAGCAGCTGTTTAAGTCTGGACCTTTTGCAGAAAACAAAAATTCACAGAAATAACAAGACCCACAAGAAAACTTGAACTTGGAGGCAAAATTATAATTTAATTTCAATAATACTAGCAAATACCTTGACTCAAAGGTGGAAGGTTGTTCCATCCTCTAGTTAATACTGAAGAAACTGTGGCTGCAGAGTGCTAAGAGAGCGTGCGTGTCTGTGCTTGGCAGAGGGGAGGGCAGCTGTAATGTTTGCTCTCAGTCTCACCCTCCCCAGAGCATTTACTCTGTCCCTGTTCTGAGAACCATCTCTTTCTTTTTTCCTCCTGCTGCAGAGACTAAATAGTCTATTTGGCAAAAAAACCCCCACACCTTATCCTTCCATATTTAAAGGAGAATTTGCTAACCGAATAAACTGATTATTTTAAGGGCATTTACAAATCCATTCAAAAACCATTCACCCTATCATGAAAAAAAATTGCTACTGGTGTCAGGAGTTGTCCTTAGGGATATACCACTATAAGCCTCTCAGCATCGCGCTGCCAATGTCTTTGTTCTTGACCTGACCTAAAAAAGAGCTCTCTTTATGACTCTCAGAGGATTTAGTTTCTGCCTTAGCTTAGCCCCAGCTTCTTTTAGGCAGAAAAGGACAGTTTTGCTCAGCTGTGGCAAATGACCTGCACTTTTTATGATGTGGGTGATTGTCCACAAGGATCAACGCTGACGCCACCAGTGTAATTGAATTTAGGAGCACAACTGCCTTGCTACAAACACCACTGGTGTGGGTGGCAGGAGGTTTTGGAGTTCCTGCCTATTTTCCTAGAGATATTTAAGTCTAAAACTGCAATTTATCAGAATATTTTACAAGATACTCCTTTATTGTGCAATGAAATAGTTATACTGTGAATCAGATCCTTAGCTCACATAGGTCACACATGTTTCTATGAAACATTTAGGTTTGTGTTAATGTACACCAACTGAGGGTCTGGTTGTTTGAAAACTCTCCCCTTTCCCCAGTTTTACATGTTAATTTGTTCCTTGAATTCACTCAGAACAAAACCCTGCAGTCTATATACTCAGTTCTGAAACTTGGAAGAGATTTCTGTACATCTGCTGGGAAACATTTTACGACACGGTCATTAAAGCTCATTGCTGTGTGCTTTATGGCTTATAGAAAACTGTGAGAATATGTTTCTGGAAAGTGTTTATTTAGCTTAAAAAAACACAATGTCCAGAGAGGAGGCATAAACACTATCTTCTCCCACAAATTCATATCAGTTACTTTAGAATTGCCTCTCCTAGATTATCTAAGAGGACTTTTTCCTTAAAACTATTCCTCTTTGCAGCCATTGTATCGCTCTGGGCTAAGATGGGACCTTACTCAGAGACACCTCTCAAAGCCTTTCAGCAGCACAGGGTGGGTGAGATGCTGAATCTCCAGGGCCTGAACACACCAACTGCAATGAGACCAGCATAACTTCCCATGTAATAGAGGTATTCAAGGCATGAGCAGTGTGCTCAGGACATCCAAAATCTTTATGATGGTTCCTTCTGCAAAGCAGAAAAGCAGTTCAAATCTTTCCCTGGATCAAGACTGGCTGATGATCACTGGGTCAGGACTCTTCAGCTATTGAAAGCTTTTCTGGTCTATGGTAGTTTACATCAGCTGAGGAACTGGGCCTATGTTTTTCAAACTTCTGGAAGATTGCAAATGCCCCTCCTTTGATTTACTGAGTGGTGGTTTGTTTTTTTTTTCTATTCTCACGTAATCCTTGCTCTGAAAATTCTATTTTCCAGTTCTTTGTAATAAAATCTAAACTTCATTATCTAAATAGTATTGGTAACTTCCAAAACATAACCCTAATCTCACCGTATTTTAGTAGCTAATTTTAATTTTTTTTTTCTTTTCAAAAATGTGATCAGATTCGAGAGCTTCTAGTGACGAAGAAAAGTCTGAAAATAAAACAAAAACTTCTTAAAATAACCAAAAGCTAGAAGAACAGAAAACTTGAATATATGATTTTTAAATCCTTGTGATTTTTACGCCAACTTTCAATTTGATGAGGTTAAGCAATTGATTTTGTGGATGTGGCTGGTTATTGAAATTTTATTCCAATAACTAGCAGAGATCAAAAACCTACTAAGGTTTTACAGGCTCCCACCAAAGATGCACAGGTTTGGGTTCTCTACATTAAGTGAACAATACAGTGCCAATCCTTCCTGCCCCTTCCTTCAAACTTCCCATTAGTTTTACATCTTGACATTTAAAAAAATGTAAATGTTAGATGTTACCTATTTATATATGGAGGCCATTTACTCTACCATTCAGGGTAAAAGCACACCATTAACATCCAAAATATTAAATTACTTTCCCATTCATACCACGTGGGAGTTAAGTTTTGTACAGCAAATGGACTTCTCACTGACCACCAATGTTATGTTCAAAAAAAAGTGTGTGTAATAGGTGGAGGACCAAACTGTGGAACCTGCAGTGTAGTGAGAGGCTTGGAGCTTCAGTCTTGCAGGTGCACAGAGTCATCATCAGCCATATCTCCACTGAAAGGTGAAAAGAGAGAGTTTAGCATGATGGGACTTGTGGCATGCACATTTTCCACCCACATTGTTGGCCAATAGCTCAATTGTAGCCCATCTTCCCTGTCCTTCAGAACATCTGACAGCAGGATGCATGCTGTTGGATGGGGCTGTAGGTTGCACATGTTGCCTCGCTGTATCCAACCCATCCTGCCAGCACTAACAAGCTCCATTCTCTGCTACAGAGAGAAGCATGGTTGGGCTGTTGCCCTTGGGTGTGCTCTGGAGCTTTGCCTAAATCCACACTTGAGCATGGGCTTGTGCATAAACAACACTGACAATGAACAAGCTGGGACTTGAGAATAGGCTCAGATCTACATTTAAGTAGCGCTGTAGAGTGTTGAATACTCAGCTCGAGAATTCAGTTTAATCTTGTCTGGCAGCAAGAGGTGTGCACAGATCCACAAGGGATCTACTGACTCAAAAGATACCAGAACCCACAGACTCATGGAAGTCAAAAGAAGCTTTAGATTTGAAGTTGTTTCTATTCTGTAACTACAGAAGCCTTTTACATATGCAAAGCAGAGAAGCCCACAAACTTTCCATGAAGAGGTATGAGAAAGTTATAATACCACTGTAATTGCACCTTCTGAATTCCATGTAAGAACTATTCCAGTGTTTGCAGGACCAGGGAGTTCCATTGGAGGTTATTTATTTCTAAGAGTAGTTCCACAGAACATCTCTGACTTAAGAAGCCTGTATGCCCAGCTGCAAAAGCAAACACTGTTCTTTGCGAGTAATGTTTGCTGAACTGGACTTGAAACTGCTGTCTGGCTCCTCCTCTGTTCTCATACACCCCTCACAAGTGCATGCAGTGTCAGACATCATGTCATCTTTGTACATTTCTACAAAACCCACATACAGCCTTTTTGTATGTTGGATACCTGTGCTTAATATGACACACACCAAAGCTCTACAAAGTCAGCTGTTTGATAAATTTATTGTCCTTTCAAAATAAATTCATGAATACCCATGAGATGTTACTTTCTTGTGGATTTAGGAAACTGATGTCTGATAACTTAACCATAAAGTACATCTTCCTTAACTAACAACATCAGAAACAACTTCCAAGAAGAGCCTCTAGAAAAATCCAATTTCCTGTGCAAGGATTCATTTTTATGTCTGTATTATACCACTGATGTGCCAACAGGGGTAGAATTGTTTGCGTTGGTAGAATAACATGCTCTACCCTTCTTATGCTAGCCCTTTGCTTTATTTTTCTTTCGTGCTCTCTGGGCAGATACAGGGCATGATATTAAACTATTCTGCCATCTTGTCATACTTTGTTGGTTACTACTTAAAACATAGCAGATGTAGTTTCAAAGTGATATGAGAATGCAATCTAATAACTAAACACAATACACATACTTTACTGAGGGCTATTTATTTAGGAGAAAACATTTCACACATTTGTGTGTTATACAGAAGTTGCTTTAATTAGGTTATTGTATCTGCCTGTCATATTGTACTAGCTTTGTACTGGAAACACTCTTATTAAAGAGAAAGACTGTCTTTTCTATGACCAAGGTTTTTGATATTTAGAGAAAGATAAAACAAAAAGAACAAACTGCCTGAGCATTTCTTTGACATTCTGACACACTATTTCCTAAGCTGATGCTCTCGAGGTGAAAGCTAAGAAAAGCAGAGAATGAAATGCTTTGCCTTCTCTACTCCCTAGCCAGTAATAAACCCTTTCATAATCAGCAATAGTAAAAGATACTCCACTCCATCAAAACCAAACACAAGACATCCCCTGCAGAGCCAACAAGAATTTTCAATTTTCCACCCTTTTAGTACAGGTGCATTTAAGAGTGAGTTAGAAGATGACTACTCAGTGCTCAGCCATCTGGTCATATCCAAACCCCCAGACACTTTGTCTCAGAGGCTATGAAGTGAATAGTTTTGAGGCAAATGAAGAAAGAAAAAAAAAAAAAAAAAGGTGCAGCATTGTTTATTGTTCTCCCACTAATTCAGGGACATCCCCTCCTGAATTCTAAAGAGAGTTTCATCCAAGTCTTTCATTTTCCAGGATGGTGGCTACCAAGGGATTGATGCAGAAAAAACATGAGATCTTCAAGGTGCCATTAGCAGCTCCATTTTCTGTTCACACATGTGCACATACCACCACAGAAAGAGAGATTTTGACTAGAAAATACATTATTTCTTATACACAAAATGAAGCCTCTTGCTAAAAGTGGCTGCAGTTGTTCCACCTTGGATTAATGTTCCATTTCCCCCAATACTTCTCTGCATTCACTGTTCTTATTTGTCCCCAGTTAATTCTATTTTCAGAGTTTTCTCCTCATTTTCTTTTACCGTCTTTCTCATTTTTACATCTTTTACTATTGATTTTCAACCCTAATTACAACCACAACTGTGCATTTTATTTTCTGTCACACAGCAGGTGAAATTTCATCACTGAGTACAATGAACTTGCACTGATGACAAACACAATGGACTAAACTGACAGCAGATCATTTATCAGCTTCTACAATCAACCTGTTTGAAATAAATATAAACGCATGAGAGTGAAAAAAGCAAGAAGTTCATATAATAGGGTGATAATAACTTCTCACTTTCACTAATCTTCCTGGTTTTTAGTTTCTATTAGCCAAGGGAAAACACTATGTCTCTAATGCTTCTAACCAGGCACTTAGGATTTCAAAGCAAGCACCTGATGGTACCTATTTTCCCATGCTTATACTTTAGACATCTTTAAGTTGTGGAGTTGGGCCAACTTCTGCTTTCAGTTGACCTTTCTAATGAACTTTTCTCCCAAATGATTCCTCTTATTTCTATAGTTTGTTTTTGTTGGCGGATTGTTTTTTGTGGTGGTTTGGGGTGGGGTTTTTTTGTTTTTTGGTTGTGTTTTTTTTAGAGCACAGAAAAGGTAACAAGAATGGCAACAATGCTGCTTAAAGATATAGAATAACCTCCTTACACAGAGAAAATTAGAATTTTTCAGACTGGAAAAATGATAACAATGAGTAGATAAACTGGAGGGCTATAAACCAGAGAAACTGCCTATGAAGAAGTTTTTTCCCCACTTCCAAATAATTTGATACTGTACCTGTTAGATCGGTAGGAAGCTTCTAACAAAAAACAAAGAGAAGTACTTTTTCACCCACTACACCATCAAATTATGGAGACTCACTCTCACACTATTGTAGAGGTAATGTGTTGGGTTCAAAGACAAGTCACAGAACAACTCCACTGGCTGCTCTCACCACAACGGTTCAAATATGAAAACCCCAAAATAGTGTTTGCAGGACTGTTTCTATTTGTCCTCCTTCTTACCCTCTTTCTTTAAGTATCAGATACTAATTGCTATTGTAGAAAGAATACAAGGTTAAATGGACCTTTAGTTTGATGCAGGTCTCTTCCTGTGTTAACAATATAACTGCAGTGTAAATCTTTTGATTTGCCTTTGTTTACTGCAGAGTGGGGGGAAGATGTTTTCCCACATTCTGCATACATTCTGCACTGGCATTACATGATCCAGATCCACCCCCACTGCTGTACCTAGAGTCACTTGCACATGAATCTGCCTTGTGAATCATGCCTAAAAAGCAAACACTACTTGTTGTGCACTGAAGTGTACAGATCAAGAGAAAATGTCTCTTGGGGTTGGGTTTGAGGATTTTTTTTTCTCTCTTTTTTTTCAAGTCCATGTGTGGATGCCTCAGTGGTTTGCAGAGATCAGGAACACAGCAAAAACGTTTTCTCTCTTACTGGTTTGATACCTCTAAAATAAAACTAAGTTTCTCATTTTTTTCCTATCCACTTGCATAGCTCAATACATCTCATCCATACTGTAGACACAGCAATGAAAATAAAGGACTTATTGAAAAGATTTTTAAATTGAAAACCAACAGAATTGTCATATAAATGTTTGATCCTAAGGCCAATAACACAGGTCCATCTGCCTTGGCTGATGAAACCAAACTTCCAGACAACAAAAATGCATTCATTCCCTTTCTTGACAACACTTACAATGAGGTCTCATGTACACCATGGCAATAAATGTAATGTACTGACAAATAACACTAATAGCCATGTTACACTAACCTACATACTGCATTGAATGTCTCTGCTAGGTACAGACCCATTCTTTCCAGTACCATTCAGGTTATTTCAAATTATGACCAAGTTCAGCCTTATCTCAGCAGCCATCTCTTGAAACTGCACAATATACAGAGCTTTTTCTAGAGAGTCCAGTGTATTAGCAAACTAAGTTTAACCATGCTTAAGATACAACACTTGCTCTTTGAGATGTCTTGTCCTCATACAGAGGCAGCTTTAAGTCTGACACTTGTTACTCCAGACTCACAGTGTAAAAAGCACAGAAAAGTACATGTTATCTTTCACAAACACAAGGGACATACAGGAAGGATTCTGAAAAGCTGTAAAAGACTAAGTGTTGTCCCAGCCTGGCTTGGCAGAAATAAATCCTATTAGCTTAATATGTATGCCAAAATGCACAGAAAAGAGCAGCAGCTTTTCCTCACAAAACATACATTTTCAGGTGCCATGCAAGTGACTGCCTGTCTAATATTAAGATAGGTTATGCAGTACCCTCATTTTATGATCTCCATGTAACCGATGTTTTGCACTGCACACTTGTAGACACATTTCAATTAGTGTGAAACAAATGGCATAATTCCAGATCCACTAAACCTTGGAGACCTATATGGTCATGCACACGCAGCGTGCATTTACTACTTACTACACAGGAAGCTGCATCTCCTCACCTCCTCCTCTTTTTCGAAAGAGGATTTTCAAATAAATGGGATAAATAACCCCCAGGTGGTATTAACAGCAGATACTTAGAAATCACAGCTAAAATAGACCCTAACTTATTTGTAGGCAACTTTAGTAAGGTGAGCAGTTTTAACTGCAGACAGAACTTGGTCACACGAGCTGTGACCCAACTGAAATGGAAATTTCCCCACTGCTCGTGTTTCCTTGAGAAAGAGACTTGCCTTCCCATAGGTTATGTGGCAAGGGGAGGATATACTTTCCAAACTAATTGATACCAAGCAATATCTAAAACAATCACACACCACCAACATCCTCTGAAGTTCCTTAGGAAGCTCTTCTGTGTCAGCAGCAGCATACCCTGTGCAGGCCTTGTCCTGCCAGGCGTTACTCCAACCTGAGTTTTTGTTGCGTTTGTTTTGGTGTTGTTTTTTTTTAATGTGCTTTTTCCACTTCTAATCAGGACTGCAGAATCTCCCTACAGTACAGAACTCCTCTGCAGCACCCACATGCCTACAAATATGCTTGTAACAGGTATGACAGAGACCTGCATAGCAGGACACATCATCTCCTGTGTCTGGCAAATGAGGTCAATTACCACTTCCTCAGCAGGGCCAGGGAGCAGGTTTGTACCATTCTCTGCCTAGATTAATGTAGTAACTGCTCTGAAAAAGTACTGAATCCACTTTCTTAGTTGAAGGCATGCTAGAGACTTTCCCATGCAAGCGGCAGCCCTGTGATGGTAACTATTGCCCACAAAGCATCCTGCTTGCTTTGCCCTCAGAAGGAGTATACAGATAGAGAGACAATTTTCTCCAGTCATGCTGGAATCACTTCCAGATGGCAGTACATTAGAGAAGAGCAGTTGTAAGGAGCTTCATTGTTGATATTTTGGAGCTGCATCATCCTAAATAATGGCTGCAAGGAGTAAATGTGCATTCCTCAGGAGCCTTAAGCCACAGAAGACTGTGTGTAGCAGAACCCTTTTTTGTCCCAGAGCTGGCCCCTGGAAGGGGGCACCTGGCCACCGCCAGGTATGGCTGGAGAATTCTGTCCTGCAAGAAGATCTCGCTGCTCTCTGTGTTAGGGCTACTTTGCCCAAGCTGACCCCAGAACCCTATCCTGCATAAAAGGAATACTGAAGAAGTGTGAAGTTTTCAAACAACTTATTTAAAGCTCACTCCTTAACAACGTGGCACGGGTTTTGATACTAAATTTTGCTTGGTAAGATGGAGTAAGGAAAAAAGAAGAATGCCAAATAAAGTGAACTCGATCATCTTAAAGGTCTTTTCCAACCAGAATGATTCTGTGATCTCTAGGAGCTGAGCACTGAATAAATCTGGTGTGTTTTCAATTAACTGGTAGTTTTACAATTAAAGCCTTTGATTTTCATAAAGCTGTTGCAGCATGTCAGAGGGGCAGAGGAAGAAAAGGTCTGGGGGCGGAAGTCACAGAAGGAGGCACGATGCTTCCCCTGCAGAAGTCTAACACTCATTTTACAATTGATTCATTGAACAGAAGCATCTTGCCACAGCAGCCACCCACTCAACGATGACAAAGCACAGACGCCTCAGTCTTGATGGCACGGCACAGTCAGGCGTGACAGCTCAGACTCGGTATGGGTGGCTAACGTTACTACCCTGACACCTACACTCTGGGCTTTGCCCACTCCCTTACTGTGTGAAGACAAGTTGCTTCCAACCTGAAGGCTAGGAGTATAATCAACTCCTATATATTCAAACAGGAGATTTATGTTCCCCTATGGATTGTTAGGGAAAAGCTTCCTGACACACTGCAACGTGGATTATGGAGAAAGAAAATTTTGAAACGTCATATCAAATAAGTAAATCAGGAATATAATATCATAAATATATAATTTCATTCTTTAAAAACATCCTAAAATTCAACACAATGACTGACGCTATTCCAAGGAATTCAAGTAATCTTGAGGAAATTGTTCAGCTTTCCTGTTGCTTGTGAAGAATACAAGAGGTTAGGTTTATTTAGGACAGAGACGGACACGTCAAATCATGGCACAGGGTGATCTTGAGGGAAACATTAATGCATTAACTCTAACATGTTTTTATATTCTGAGTCTCTCTCCCCAGCCCCCACTCCCAAGCACGTACATTTGCAATAAATGATTGGCATTCACAAATGTGCCTCCAAGCAGGTTAGGGATAATTAGTAAAGCATGTAGACACCCTGTCCTAAGAGCTAATTGTGACAAATCCACAAAATAATGAATCTCTATTAATAGTTAATGATGTATGTCAAGCAGAGCCTGGTCTTTGGGCTCTTCCCCTTTAAGAGTATGTGCTGTCCTCCTGTGTTTCAGCTGGTCAAGCTGAATGCCTTCCTCCCCTCGTGCTGGCCTGCTTTGAAACGCAGCCAAGATAAAGTAATTGAAAACTACCAGCCTGAATACTTCAGAAGTCTATCATGGAACAAGATTCAACAAGCCTCTTCTCAATTTGTAAATATGCTGGAATATAAGTAGTAAAAGGGCTCCAATGTCAAACAAGTTTAAGCATTAGCCGTGTTGTTTTATGAGTGTTACAGCAGTGCTTTTAATACTTTATATATTAAGCCCTATTAACACTGTAAAGTTATTTCATCCCTGTGTTCCTCACACGGATTTGCTCATATATTTTTTTAAAGAGCAAATTACATATCTATTTTTTGACCATTCAAAGCATTCAGTTTCTTCAGTGGTGTATACATATTGATAGTTTTAAAGTCATAAATGGAGGCCTAGGTTCACAAAGCAATGTATTTCTAAAAATTACCTTCCTATTCTGCACTGCGAGTTGCTCCCCCCTCAAACAAACAAACAAACAAACAACCCCTAAAGTAGTTTTAGAAAGAACTTGTGTTTTGTGTATTTTGTTTCTAACGTGGTAAATTACCTCTGTTGGCTATATACATATTCATTAATGCCAACCCACTTCTTGGGGTTGGAACATACAAAAATATTTAAAGAAATGTAAACAAAACACAAACCTTTGCCATATGGAGAGAGACCAAGAGAAATAGTGAGAATTCAGATGACATTACAATTTAATGATTAATGTTCTTAAGTCCTCCTGGTTGTTTGTAACGTACTGCCTCTTGATGTCCAAACATTACTGACAGGCCATGTGCTGTTAATTGGACTGAAAAAATGACCTGCTCCAAAATTCATCACTGTTAATAGCTCAGCCTCTTTATTGTCTTCGCAGTTATTCTTCTTACCAGCAGAAAAGTTGATACAGTTAATTCTACATGTAGTGGGTTGTAATCAGCAGTGTTAGAAACTTGAACCAAAACCTCTTAACCCAAACTTCTAGGAGGTACTGGCCTGAATCAAAGAGTAGCAGCTTATGTCCCTCCCTAATTATTCAGAAGTTCAACTGGCAGAGTATTTGTAATACTTGATTCCTTGTGGCTTATACAGCAACTGTGTTTTTTAATTCAATCTCACTGAAAAGGCATTGTTTTAAAGAGAATTCAGGTGATTTACTGTCATCAGTGAAGAGCAGTGTAGAGGACAGTGATAAGGAAAAATTTGTACATTATCAGAATTTAATATGACAGGGTCCCTCTTAGAAGCTTTCACACCCACTGTTTAAAAAGAATAAAAAGCCTATAAAACCTAAGCAAATGTTTCTGAGTATGGTCCCTACCTTTGTCAGACAAGGTTAGTGAATCCCCATCCTTTATTTGCCTTTCTTTGCCTTTCTTTGTTGTCTCTTCAGAGACACATCACTGCAAGTCATCAAACCCTATGGAACCCTCAGAGTTAAAGAGCAGCTGAGGGTTTGAAAAGTACCAGAGCATTAATTAGCTCAGAATTCCTGAATCTCCACTGATCTAATGAAAGTTACTCAATCACAGGATGATGTAGAAAGCCTAATAGTGGGTTTATAGTTAAAGCACAGAAGTGGGAGGCAAGAAGTGAAGGTTCTATTCTTTCTGCCAGCACCTGTGTGCAACCTTGAACAAACCGTCAGTTTTCATTGCTCAGTTTCTCTGTGTGTAAAATGGAAATAATTGTGCTCATAGGACTATTCTTAAACTAACTTCACCTCCATCTGAGAAGCACTTTGGGATCTTCAGGTTAGAGAAACCACTGAACTGTAAAATACAATTTAAAATATGTATTTTACTAGATGTGCTTAAAATAAGTATTCCCTGTACCAGTGTAAAGTAGAATTTTGAGTGCGAGATACCAAGTCTAGACAATTTAACTGTTGCCTTGAAATGTAAAAACGTTGTTTGTAAAGGATTTTCCAATTCAGCAGATGACTGTAAAGCAGCACTTCAAACAGCTTTGCCTAGAATCTCTCTTATTAGTAAACAACTATGCTTTACAGGATTATTTTGCAACGTTTTGCATTGGGTATACTTGAAGTCAGCTTCTGAAAATAGAGCTTCAAACATGTTACAAGATAGATAGTATATGTGCAAATGGATATATTTTTACATTTTATTCAAACTTGCATTTCTGTTTTAACAGAAACAGAAGTAATTTCTGCCATGACATTCAATATCTGACTCACTTTTATCCTCAGTAAAGGTGACACATTGCAGAAGAACAAAGCACAGAGCTGGTCTGGCTTTGGCTATTTCCTGTTTAGTCAGAAATAGCTGCTGGAGCTGTGTTTATCCCTAGCACCACATCAGCAAACAGCAATCCTCCCTAAAGACAACTGTCCAGTTGGTCTTGGATGTGAACCCTGAAATGTTTTGGTTTGTGTGAGTCCTATCAGTTTCAGAAAGTTTTATGTAAGAAAGAGTAGGAGAGTATTTATTGTATTAGGGTTGTTAATAGGACTGGATGACTGTTACGATTTTTGCTTTCAAACCAATGCACAGATTTGTCTACTAAAATAGTTTGGCTTAGTCTTCACTACAACTTTTGTGGTCATCTCAGTGGTTTCTTCAAGGGCCTTTCCACCCACACAAATGGCAAACATTTAGTAAATATTTGTTGAGGGCCTCAAATATAATTTACTTCTCATTGCATTATAAAACTCAAATTCAGATTGTTAGCTAAAATAAAGAGGTATAGTCTGTCTGCAATCACCAGTTTGCCTCTGAGTGAACTGGGGCTGAGTCAAAGCAGGTCAAAGTCACAAATAAATTCATAGCCTCAGCCTAAGACTAAGCCTCAGTCCTCAAGAAGAGCAGAATAACACTTCCTTTCACAACAGCAGAAACAGAATTATTCGAGTTTGAATTGCTAAAATGAAAGCATCACCACATGAACTCATCTGCATCAATGGGGAGAAAAAACCAACAACAGTATGCATGCACAAAAGCATCCTCCTTATCTCACATCATTAGAGAGCTCTGAAGTCTTTCCTCTGTTGATCTGGATTCCCCCCTCCAAGGGAGACTGAACCATGCCAGAAAGTGTAAGAGAAAAAATATGGCAGTACCATTTTAATGAAATAGAAATCTTAAAAACACTGCTCAACAGTTTAACTTCACTATTTGTTCAGGAATGTGATTGTCTGTTACTAGTGCTTGGCTCCAAAAGACTCATCCTGCTATCAAAAAGTGCTAGTAGTAGAGACCCAAATCAACATAAGTCAAGGTAAATATAAAAGTATGTAAAAGTCAATATAGAAGTTAAAGGACAACTTTTTTTTTTTTCCCCTGGTGGAATTAGAAAAATAGTCAAGTTATATTTTTCCCAAAACTACGCTTTCCAAGTCCCATTATAAAATGACTCTCACATGTGCACTTCCACCTGGAATCACAGAAGTTTGGTGTGCTTTAGGATTTCCCTTATTTCTTTTCTATTCAAAGAAAGGGAGAGACAAATCACCACACAGGGAAGACCCACAGCACTGCATGCAGGGGCAGTACATAGGCGATGGTGAACCTTTGTAAGGGTTTTCTCCATTTTTGAGGTGGAAAAAGCTCAAAAGACATTTCCTATGCCATTTAAGAAAGCAGTTGAATTTTTGCCTTTGCAGATGAGCAATGACAAAGCTATCCAAAGACAGGGTAACATCAGGTTAGCATCAATCAAGGGAGTGTATTTACCTTGCACATAAGGAGCAGACAGCAACACACGAGCTTATCATGCAGGGTGGCAGCAGCCAGCATTTTGGTGCAAGAAACCCCTAGAACAAGCTGCTATTTTCAGTCCAAGAACTGGACTCAACTGCCAACACCACCTATCTTCCACAAGTTAGGCAGCAGTACTCAGCCCATTACAGCACCCCAGCAATTAGCCACAGAGCCCTTCTATGCCTTCTCTTCCTGCAAAAGCTCCCAGCCCATAACCTGCTCATCTTCTAGGCAGGAAGCTGATTTCATCTGCCAGCTGGGACCAAGACCATAGCTTCTTCCCAGCACCTGTGCCATTGTACAGCCCTGGCCAGCTGTTCTTCCAGGGCTTTAAGGATCAGGAAACTACTATCCTGCTCATCATATACAAACAAGATACACTTTCATAGTAGGAGACTTACCACCTTTCGTTGTACTTGGTGAAGCAGTATGCTTAGAGAGCACACAACCCCAGCCATTGGTAAGTCATTTGCTTTATACCAAAGCAAGCTGAGAAGAGAGAAATGGAAACTGTCAGAAATTACCGAATCAGGCATACAGCATTATCTTTATGCAATGTGACTTTGTCTCAGACTGAAATAGGGCACAGCTGAATTTGTAAATAGCCTGGTATTCACCCCTCTGTCCTTGTGGAAATTAAAACATGAACCTTTTGAATGCCAATTCTGGTGTCATCTGCAATCTTTTCTGGAGGCTCCATGTGGAGCCACCTTGGAAGGTGACTGAGATCTTACCAACTCCTTATTTTAGGTCAACTTCTATCCTTTATTTTACATCTGCCCTCCCCCTCTTAATTCCCTAGCAAAATGACACCTGCCAAAATGACACCTGCCTTCAGCCAGATGGGAAAAATGAACTGTCTACCCCAAACCAACAATAACATCATACATTTTATACATCAGATCAGGACTTGATTGGTTTAATTCATGTTTTAAAGCTCAGTGTCATCATTGATACTGAGACAATACAACATTACTGCATAGTAGTTAAAATCTACTACAGATATACCCTATAAGGTAAAGGAAAAGCCTAATTAAAAACAAGAAAAAAAGAAGAGGAAATTATGGCCATTATGGAGTCCGTCTCTCACACTGGGAAAGTATCAAAATATGGTAAGTCCACATGACCATAACGTGTACTAATTTGCACATGATGCAAATCCACATGTAAACATGCTTCTACTAACAGGGTGACATTGCTGTTGCAAAAACATTCCGTAGTGTGCTATTGGGATTTTTAATGCTATTTTTTTTCATGGATACATACAAAAGGTGTATTCGTAAATTTATACTTATTTTAAATCGATATCTATTACTAAGACATTCCAAAATTAGACATGGACAGGACCACTGAGGAGTAGTATATAACACTTGATTTAACAGATATTTGCCATGAAACATGTTGGAGATAAAGGCAACTAATACCCAGTGATGAGAGACAGTGACATTGAAATAAGGATCTATCTACAGAAAAGGTTTTTGTAGATACTTTATGTTGTTTCTGCAGTACAAGTGCATGATTCAATGGTAACTTAAAAATTAAACTAGATGGCAAATCTTTATTTGCTTTGCTACCTTTGAGAAAGCTTTCCTTTTAAGTGGAATGCTACACTAGTCATTCTGGGTTCAACTGTGACAGAAACTAATCTGGGCATCTGCAGCGTTCACTATCAGCTCTTGTGGATGTTTTTTGAGATGAGCATCGATTACAAAACATTGCAGTATAAATATGTATGTATTTCTTGGAAAATTGACGCAGTCCCTATTATTATTTCTGTTGCTGTCCATGTTCTAGCCATGCTCAAGATCCCATTTGTAGCTACAAGGGAGAAGGTATGTGTCTCTAGCAGCTTCCCATTCAGGAGAGTGGTTTTGGGGAGAAAAGGTAGCCTCTCTGATAAATTTTATTTATTTTATTGTTATTTTATTTCCCCATACCACTCATGTACTTGTTTTCCCACCTGCTGTATCTTATTCAGCATGTAATTTATAAAACTCTGGAAGAAGGATGGAGACAATCTCCTTGTTACTGTTCTGTACAACATGAAGACAAAGTGATCCTGGGTATAAATAGGAACAAAGCCATAGTATGATCTCAATTATTATATTCCTCATCCTAATTTCAAATTAGATCTAGAAAAAAACCCTAGTTATTTGGTAACATTGGGATTCCAGGGTATTTTAAAATGTGCTTATTTGTATTTGCAGTGTAAATAGTTACTGCCAGGAACAAATGGTATCTTGTAGTTAGCGAAACAGGGGGGATCAGAAGGTGGCTGCTCCTATTTAAGTCATTTGGAATTTTGCCACTGGTACAACAGGGCTGAGATTTCATGCTGGGCTCTAAATGTGAATGACCAACTCTGTGCCAGATGGGAAGCCATGTATCCTTTCTTGTCTTGGTAGGCTCAATTGCAAAAATAGGTAAACCCAAGACCATGCTGCAAAAGTCTCACTGCCTCGAAGGTGAGATTTCCTGAAAAAAAGCAGGAATCCATTTGCTACACAGGCACTTCACAGTGCTGTTTTGTAACTGATGATGGTGCAGATGCAAAAGTGGGCAGAGAATAGATCTATTGCATTTTTCAAAAACACTGGACTTCCAAGTTTCCATCCAGATACTGCCAGGTACCATGTTTCTGCTGACCATGCTTAACCAACATGCTTTATTTGCATTTGTCTGTGCCAAACTGTGATTTATAGTATTTCTACTGGGAAAGCTTCATAGGCAAGTAAGCTTTCCCTTGTGAGGTTTTGTACATTACCATTTGGAAGTATCTTTTTACTTTTACTATGGTAATATTTCCTACATCGATTTTCAACTTCATCGTTACTGGAAATTGTCTGGGTAATAATTTTAAAGATGTTAAAGAGCTGCTGGTCTTTCATGGAAAAGCCTGACAAACATTCCATTAAAAATTGTGCTGGTAATAATTTATCAAAAAAGCACACTTCTCTAATTCCTTACCTTTATTACAGACTTTGCCACCTGAAGTTACACACTTAATTTCTAAATACATTATTGACTCCAGTTCCTTTTGTTTGTATTCTCCCCAGGAGAAGAGGCAGAGATACAGAAGAAGAAAGGCCTAATGTAACTGGTAATTTGTTGTGTTCAACCCAAGATAAGGAGGCCTGATTTGCAACAATCTTTCAAGCTTTCTTTTTTAAAGCTTGCATTGAGACTTCCTACAAATGCAAAAGAAATAGCAGTTTTAATGGTACTAATGCAAGACCATCAGCTTATGTAATGAAATGAGCAAAAATGAGATGGCAAAAATTAGGAGCATAATTTCCACTTAATTGAAGAACTCTTTTCTGACATTTTCCACTTGTCGTCACCTGTATTATTTGTTTTCAGCCATCATTCACATAGTAGGAATGAGGTATTCAAGTTTTTATCTCTAAATATTTTTTACCTAGCTATTACTTTCATAGATGCAACAAATTGGCTACATTTTCATTCCGTTCTTTTCATTAGCACCTTGAGTTTAAACAGAAAGTATTCAGATTACATGGATTAATCAGATGTTTTATTAAAAAAAAACCAAACAACAACAAAAAAACCAAACACAACAGGAAAATGAGTTGCAGGGTATAATATAAAACACAGCAGGTTTTGACTTTCTGCCTGGAAGCTGTTTAAAAAAATAATAATAATTAAGAAGGAAATGAAGAGTACACTGTATTCTATGCATAAATCAGAGATATTAAAGGCAAATATTTGCTTTTAGATTATGATGAACTCAGATTTATAAAAAAAAATATGGACTTGAGATGTTAATTTAGCTAAATATGAGCTCTAATCAGTCATTCCTCCTGCATCATCTTCCATGGCTGTGCATAATAATAGTAGAGGTGTTCACACTGTAACACAACCTTTCACTGTAAGCTAGAGCCTGAGGATGTTTTCTCCCCTTATCCTTGAATCCCCTCTGCACAGCCCTAAGCCCCATCACACATTTAGAAGGAACAGTTCAAAAACTAGATGGAGTATAATAAATTAATCTGGACTTAGTGGGTGGATAAAAGGTCCAGCAGGGGTTTGTTACAGACCCTGGGGACAAGAAGAGAGAGGAAAATGGAATATTGCACAATGACATTAGTAAGGCAAACAGAGATCATCCGCTGCGTGCGCGCCTGTGTGCATGTGTCTGTGTGTGTCTGCGGGGGGGGAAGGGTGGCATCAGTATTCTTAGCCTTGAATCATCTTAATGGAATAACGACTGAATAGTGCCAGCCTACTTCCACAGATCCAAGGAAGGAGTGTTTCTACATCTGTCCTTAAATTATCACACAAATCCAAATCACAGACAGGGGAACTCCTACAGCAAAAATAAAACCGTGTTAGCCAGTCTCCATTTTGAGCACCCTCACTTAGGAATTTGAAAACATCTTCCTCTGGCCAGACCACTCAGAGAAGGAAGGTCTGGGCAGTATGGAATAAGTTATTATGATACAACTCTTTAATAGGAAAGGCAAGAATTAATTATGCCCTTTTGAAAAACAGATAAACACAAGTGTTAAAGTACCAGAAGCCAGGTTTATTCTTATATGTATTCTTAAACACACTACTAGTGCCATTTCAGTGTTGAGAGCCAAGGTGGCAGCTGCACTGGGTTTAGCCAGTGTTACCACCTTTCCATGGCAAGATTAAATGGCAGGCAATAAAAATGTTTATGTCCTTCCCACAAGTTGTGAAATGGGTTCTTCCTTTCACATAGACCCAGCCTTGCTGCATGCTATGAACCACCTTCTGACAGGACATGAAGGTGAAAGTGTATAATGGATCCATTGCAGGATGCAGTGAAGCACACAGCAAAATGGAGAGGAAGGAAAAGAGAGCGAGTTTGAATGGATTGGGAATCACACTGTCAGAAGCCTACAAACTGGTAGGTTTGGGAAAGCCATTTCTGATGACCCAGTTGAAATTTTTACCTAAAATACTAAAGGTATGAATGAAATGTTCCTGTCTGGAATGCATATTCATCAAAACCTGACATGCAATATGCACTTTGAAATTGAAATGAAACAAAATTTAATGTCATTCTAAAATGTGTGTAAATACCAGTTGCTCCTCGTTCCCTATTTCCACACCTACAGTAAGCATAGGATTGCCATAGCTCATGCAACAGAACTGGGTCTTTACATACTATATTAAGAGATACAGATGTCAGCGCTTCCCATTTTGCTTTTTTCAGCAGGATTCTGGATGACATTTTTACAGGGACACAAGGAAAGGGAGATGTCCACTAGGAGCTTCACCCTCTCCTGCACAGAAGACTGAGAAAACGTAAGTTAAAGTGCCCTCTACCACTGGCCTGCAATGGGCAGAACCATCCCCCTAAGCTCTCCCAGATCTGTTGAGGAAAAGTGGGGACTTGAAGGACACAGTCTGTGGACACAGCTGGGGCTCCTCTTGACATCATTCATATTTGTCTATGCTTTTCTAGCACAACACCAACACAGCACACTTTTGCTTTCTAAAGAGAAGCTTCCAAGTATGAGCCCAGCTTCAGTTTGAAAACATCTTTTTTTTACACATTCTCTAAAAAAATGCATCTGCAATGATATCTTTGGAGTGCAAGAATTATGTGTGGTTACTGGCTTAAATCTGTGCTGGATTCCCAGTGGTCTATTTTTATCTCATGATCTCAGGGCAACTGGGGATGTTGCACAACATCTAACATTTCTGATGCAAGAAAATGTTAGCAATACAGTTTTTCAAGTTAAAAATCTAGATTTGATGCTGGACTGGCAAGATCTGATTGTTGCCAGTCCCTGTTCTTTAGCTAAACAACAGTAAAGCATGTTGCCCAGAAAGATATATTAGCAAAAAAAGAATTAACACTTGGATTTAGAGGAGAATCCTAAAAGTTATATCAAGCCCAATGCTACCAAGTCTTTAGACAATATCCTAGATATCTTCCAAAATTTGAAGATTTGTAATTAACTGGACAGTCAAAAACATTTCCAGGACTTGCAGAGTTCATTTCAAAGTCATGGCAACTTCCTTCATCTGCTGGGGCTGCATCTCACTGTTGCCAGCATGTAGTCAGTGCTGAATGTCTCTATTCCTGCATAACTCGTATTCACAAAACACAAAAAGAACACAAATAACATTTTCCCATTCATTTGTTTGTAAGCATGTTTTAGATATAGCTATTCTGATAGCTAAAGACTCTTTATTCACATTGCACAAGCTATTTAGTTCCAGAGTTATTTAAATCCTGAGGAGAGGTATTACAATAGATAGAAATGATGTATGAATAGGATATAAATGATGATGATGGAAGGGCTGATTTAATAAATGGAAACTTTAAGCTGAAAGCATGAATGAAAAGGAACTGGATCTACAGCTCCACTGATGCAGAACATGGGGTCAAGAAGAACTGAGAAGAAATGCTGCATGCTGCCCTGCCAGGATTGATCTCTATGCTCGGAGAACTGGGCACGCTGTTGGTTAAGCTACTAGGGCTGCCAACTTGCAGATGATACCTAAAGCTGACAAGCTAATCATCTGTGGCATTAAAGATCCTGTGGCACTTTTTGTAAAAGACAAGGAATTAGCTGTAGTGAACTGGCCTAATTTCAGCCTGCATAATTACATTCCACACACCTATGATTCCTTTGCAGTTTCTTAGGGGAAAAAAGAACATATTCTTCCCTTGCTGTAAACCTTTTGCCTAGAAAATCTCAGTCATAGCTGTAGTCATCTTGTGCTTAAGTCTGATATGAGACTGTTAAATTTGCAGTGCACTTTGAGATCACTTATTCCAAAACGTAAGATTATTACTGCAGACGTCTCAAAGGACTATATAATCCACCCTATATGTTCCAATAATTAGGCACAAAAGAGTAAACTAAGACTTTGGTTTCAGATCGCTCCCCCTTCTTTTCCCTGCCCAATTCTATGCTTTTGAAACCAAAGTCATAATGCTGTCAGAACATTTTTTTAGTGCTTTAATAAACTTGACATGCTTGCACTTGTTTTGCATTTTAATAGCAATGCAGTGGCAATAAGACACTTCCACAAATACAATGTATGCAATTATATAGGTTTCTAAGTGCTAACTTCTTGTCAGGCATATATAGCCATACATAAAAATCCTTTTGTTCAAAACCTAGAAATTCTCTTTCATTTTTCACTCTTCCCCATTATGGCCACCTGACTGTTTGCCTTGCAGGTATAGTCTGACAGGCACACACCACCTTTTCAGTTGGAGCTCTCAGGAACTCCATCTCGGTGGCTGTATCACTGCAGCTAGCTCCAGTGGAAACTTTTTAATGGCACCTGAGGAGTGCCTACAGAAGTGATCACATCGTTGATCTGACAGTTTTTAATTTTCCTTTTTATTTCTCAAAGTTTCAATATGAGGGATCTGATCCCTAATTTGCATCTTACTACTTCAGAGACAGTTCCGCTTGCCTATATTTGTATTCTTACTCTTCTACAGTTTCTTAACTGCTTTGGTTAACTTGACTATGTACAAGGTGTATTAAACCACTCCATCATGCTGACATGTGATGTATCTGGTGCTGGTGATCAGCAGACAGATGTGACAGAACACTGTGTCCCTCAGCAGTGACTGTTGGCAGCATCGGTTCTAAGAGCAAGTATGGCCAAGGGTTGCTAACGTATGACGTTTGGTTCAGGATTTTAAAATCCCAAAGTACTGCAATGGTCTATCTAGGGTTTTGGTTTGACCCTTTTTAAATACCTTGTGTCTATTACAGGCATAGACCTTCATTAACCTGCCCTGAAGTCCTTAAAAATTAAATTAAATCTCTTTAGAAAGATTCAAGTAAAGTGGTAGGTTTAATTGTAAGGGATATGGCTGGTACCATGTTAGTGTTTCTGATTTTGGACCATCATCCCTCTCTTTCTTTTGCCAGGCTCAGAGTAACATTTCTTTCATTTTTATTCAGAGATAAATTGCATGCCCAGGAATGAAATAATTCCCAGGTCTGGCTCAAAGTGCAATATAAACAAAAGGGCTCATATTAACTTGAGTAAAGTACCTACAGTGTTCAGTAAAGTTAATATACGCCATAATATGCACATATTTTTTAAGGAAAAGCTTTAACATTCCATACTATACTGACAATATTGAATTGGCATATGTTTATGCTAAATAGCATAACTTCCTTTTATGTTTCAGATGTTAATATTCATAACTTTACAGTCTAACATTGTATTTGGCTTCTGCATTAGGTTCAGCTAGGCAGTTACTCTGCCAAATGTTACTAAAGATTTTTTACTTTACAACCTAAAGGTACTATAAGCAGAAGTTTTCTGCCACATGCCTTCATTGGTGTAGGAATTACAGGCTTGAGCAGCTTACCTTGTATAAGAAACTGCCAAATGACATGAGGTAAAACAGTAACTCTGCAGAAGGATCTAATTCCGTGTACTTACTGTGTGCTAGCATTACTCAGTTATGCTATTAAATCCTCTAATTATTATCTAGAGCTTTTCATAAATAGCTTTTTGCAAAATGGATCTTATCTAAAAATTTAATTTATTGGATGTTTACAGGCTTAAAAAAAGTGATTTTATGATATAAAACCTGAATTACTTCCTTCTTAAATAAACCATATTGGTGCTGTAATTGAGATGAGCATGCTATTTTTTTCACACAATAATCTGATATGGGACTTTCCTTTCTCAAGAGACTTGCTTGATCTGCTCTTTATAGACATTCAGTCTCTGTAAATATGCTTTTGGTTTCTTTATCAGTAATAGTATTAGACCTGAATGCTATAGTATACAGTATAATGGGATATTAAAGGGCTTTCTGTATATATTTTAGACAAGCTAGCCTAAAAGAAAGAAATGAACACACACTGAAAGATAGTCTTTACAAGTAGACAGTACCATTTATATGGATTTTCTTCTGCCACTTGGTTCTTATATTTTTAGAGAAAATTGTTTTCTTTGCCTTTTTTTCTTTCTCTGTCATTGTTTGCCTTTTCTTCCCGCTTGTACTTTGCTACCTAACTGACTATCTGTGTTGCCATGGGAAGGACTGTAATGCCATAAATTCAGAGAAGTTCCTGTGTTCCTTTTTTTTCCATTTTATTCTTACACAATCATTAGCACAGAT
The DNA here is from genome assembly GCA_020745705.1 of Hemiprocne comata. NCBI lineage: Eukaryota > Metazoa > Chordata > Aves > Apodiformes > Apodidae > Hemiprocne > Hemiprocne comata. The sequence continues at coordinate 7,831,801 of CM036597.1, read as the reverse complement.
TAGCTCCTTTCATAAGGGTGTACTGGCACTGGGGCAGGATTGCAAAGTATTCCATTTTGGAAAAGATACAGCAAAAATATTTTATATGTTTCACAGAAAGGCACCAACCTACGCAGGCAAAAACTGATGCTTCCCTACTTGTAGATACCTGATGTTTGAGACCTGAGCCAAATTAGGGGCAGTCAGCCATCTAGTTATGCAGTAGCTAATGTGAATTCTGGAAATGCAAAAAAAATTGAGGAAATAAACCACATTAAATCGCAAAAAAAAAACCCCTCCTGGATGCCTTAGGGGATCTGTACAGAGATTTTAATTTTTAAACCACTGGTTAAATCCAACACAGGGTAGTAGTGAGTGAAATTTGCTGCCTTCTAAGATCTGTAAAGTGTGGTCTATCTAAAAGGAGCCAGTGGTCTCAGCTCAGTTGCTAGTGCCAGCTCTTTCAATTAGAAAAAAGAGAGCTTCCTTAATTGATACTAGCATACAGAGACATGCTTAGTGGGCTCAGTGGAAAGGCAATGGGCAAAACAGGTACCTTCAAGCACCACAGGGTAAATAAAAGACCCAGGTTTGTTCTGTGGCCACCTATTTCAGCCACAGTCTCTGGAAAATGGCCTCCAAAAGTCGCAGCCAGCGGAGTAAAAAGGAATGTACCACTGGAGTATGGCAGAGGCAGAATTACACATTCTGTAATGCAATCAAAATTCCTCAAGAATACCTAGATGAGTGGCTTTACATTTCAGAACACGGTCCCCTACGAGTTGTTCTCTGCAAGTGCCAGTTGGCATCATCAGGCTGCATCCCCACATTAGCAGCATTCACAATCCAGAGTCAGGACTGGGGGCTCAGGCTTAGCTCCTCTGGACACAGTTCCAAAGCTCCTACAGAGGCACAATCAAGTCCCTAGCCAGTAATTCGCAATGAACATAATCAAGCCCTGATTCTGCAGTTCTATTAATCATTCAGTGTTGAGATGGGTAACAACTTACTTTGACCAGTAAACAACAGAAATACGATTCAGAAGATCCAGGCAGCAGACGTGCAAAGCTTAGAAAGCCAAGTGTAAAGAGTCACTGCAACCACATGTTAATCTCACATTTGGCTGCTGGCTGTGTGCTCAGCTACTCTGTGCAGTATTTTGTATGTTGATTGGCTTGTTATTCACTTCTGCCTCTGTTGGAAGGCAGACTAACCTGTGGGGGAAGTGTTGGAAAACAATTGCAGTATATTGAAATGGTCATACCAGTACAGCACACTGCAATACTTTACATAATTTATTAGGTGTTACTACATTCACTGGCACACACATGACAAAGATTTTAACAAGACCGACAAATAGGACAACATTTGCATGCCTGTAAGAACACTGGAGATAAAAATTCACAATTAAACCAAAAGTGCTCTTATTACAGCACAAACACTGCAATCAAGTGGTCTGCCTTAACTCTCAATATATTATGGTAACACAGTATGGTTGCCAGAGTAAAACAGAAATGTTTGTTACAGCAGCAATTAATTGCTTACTGTTTTTGAAAATTAACATTTAATATACTTTTCCGAACCAATCCAGTGTTACTATAAATTTTCATGCACCATTTCTTTATTTTTGTCCCTATTGTGCACACAAGGTCAATTAACTGGCAAATATAATTATTTTACAAACATAGCAAGCTGCAGCTATTATAAATAACAACTCATTTGCATATTTCCTTGTTTCTGAAGAGAATGACAATGTTACCGGTCTGAAAACGTTTGCAACCGTAATACAGCAAGATATTATTTTAAGTAAATATTCTATTTAATAAAGTATTCTGGTAAATATGCTATGTCTTAGATTAAAATCAGTAAGTAGAAGCTGGGTTGCAGATTTCAGAACTTGCTTAATTTGCATCTTGAAAATGGAATGGAACCAAAAGCTGTCAAGCTTTATTGTTCAACTCCACTATTCTGTTGCTCTTTGTAAATGAAACAGAAAAGAGACGTATGTGAATATATCACCCATTTCAGCCTAAATGAGCTTTTGAAATTGTAAATGAATATCATTGTTTGTAGTCACCTTCACAGTATTCCTGAAGTTGAAGCTGTGAGCTGAATTCTGACAGAATTTTGTGAAGGATTTGGGAAAACATGACTCACAAGATTTTAGTACTGGCAGACAAAGACCCCTTTCTGATTCTATTTTTGATTCCTAGGGTCTCTTTAAAGAAAGAAGATAGTAAAGTCTGAGGGACAACAGAGAACAGCTGTAAGGATGATTTTTTTTAAAAAGAAGAACTCAAAGGGCAGCACTTCTAATGTGCACTATATATGGCAATCTCTTTGTCTGAATGTTGAAGAACTGGTTGGTACTAGCATGCTGTGCTGAAACTGCATGGCTATAGAGGTTTTCCTAGACATATTTCTTTATGACAACTGCATGCTGTTGGATTTGTTTCAGTGCCTGTGAATCTGTGAGCCATGCATATTGTGTTCCATTTGCCACTTCACAAGAAATAATATTTAGTGAGTTCATGGCAAGCAGAACACCTCATTTATGCTGATTGTGGTATATGGGGTGATTTGTAGATTCGTGCATTCTGAGCTTCAGGCACGCTGGCTTTCAGGCACTTTGAAAAAACCACAGTGGGCAAATCTGAGATTTATCCCCCAGCCCCAATACAATTAATGTGTTGGGGTGCTCCTACTGAGACCTACCAATGGGAGCTGACAGCTGCATACAGTGCACTGGAAACATTTTAAAGCTTGCTGTAAAGAAAATAGAGCAGTCTATGCCTAGCAGGGAGGAAAATCGATGACTTGGCACTTGGCAGTGGTGGCCAGCAGGATGCTTCTGTTGAATGCTGACTCATTGATTTCCCTCCCTGATCAGCAGCAGCTGCTCCATTCACACTGCAGAAAGCCTTGCCACAACCACTTGTGTCAGCAGGCTTTATTGTCATTAAAGCAAGAGGTATTAGCTGACAAGACATCCAATTTATGTATTTTTGGCTTTGATATCTCTACTTACATTTTCAAAGTTGCTTCTCAGTTAGGGCAACTACGAGGACACACATATCAAGACAGGACATCCAGGAGCACAAGCAGTTATACAAATACAAGCAATATTTGCGTGGTGGATATATGAATGTCACCCAAGCCTTCAGTTTCTTTTCTCACCATAGAATCATGGAATGGTTTATGTTGGAAGTGGCCATAAAGATCATCTAGTTCCAACCCCCCTGCATGGGCAGGGACACCTCCCACTAGACCAGGTTGCTCAAAGCCCCATCCAACCTGGCCTTAAACACTTGCAGGGATGGGGCATCCACAATTTCTCTGGGAAAACTGTGCCAGTGTCTCACCACCCTAACAGTGAAAAATTATTCCTAATGTCTAAATCTCCCTTCTTTCACCTTAAAACTGTCCCCCCTCATCCTATCACTCCAGGGCCTTGTAAAAAGTCTCTCCCCAGGCTTTCCTGTAGCCCATTCGGATACTGGAAGGTGCTATAAAGTCTCCAGGATGCATGTATTTCATAAACTCAGACCACTGTCAAGCAAAGAGGTTAAGATACCTCCTGAGAAGGTAGGCTTCAAGTCAGCACAAGACTTATGGTAGGAAAGCTTACATGTTTCAAGTTAGACCTACGTGTTAAGTATTTGGATGAACTGGGCTCTTCTCATGTGCCATTCCTGCAGTGTATCATGTGATGTAATACAGCATGGCTGAGGACCAAAGCATAATTGTAGTTTATCATTTTATGAACATTAAAAGGCAACAGGTAAAACAGGTGAGACTACACTGAATGACTGCAATAAAAGTACAGTCGGAGCAGGTTATTACAAATCTCAGCATTTGATGAGTATGTATATATTTCTCAACATGTTCTATCATTTGTTACGTTGTTTATATTACCATAATTATTACTTAATAAGTTAATGTGTTTGTATATCTGTTTGAACTGTTCTTTGAGGAAGCAGTTTACAGAAGGAGACAAAAGAAGAGAAGGGGCTGTCAAAAGGGGCTGTCATGAGATAAAAGCTATTTATCAGGATTAAAATTGACTAAAATACACTATTTACAGTCAGGCACATCACTGCTAGCAGCAATGCTGAGCTGCTTAATTTCAGGTTCCATTCATTGCAGAATATGCATGACTCCGCCTCAAAAACACTCAGAAAAAGTCATAGGTCAGGCTTCTGTGCTTGAACTGGTATTTCAGCAAAATCTCACATGGCCAGCCACAAAAATAATTTGCCCTCAACTCTGTGGGCGTTTGCCCTTTGAAAAAGAGCCTATCAGGATAGCTCATAACTAATAAACTGCATTTTTCTAGTTAATTCAGCTGCAGATTGGAAATTCCTCTTTTAGAATTTGGAATCTGGAGCACCTCTCCTATGAAGACAGGCTGAGAGAGTTGGGGCTGTTCAGCCTGGAGAAGAGAAGGCTCCGGGGAGACCTTATAGCACCTTCCAGTGCCTGAGGAAAGCTGGGGAGGGGCTTTTCACCAGAGAGGGCAGTGATAGGACAAGGGGTAATGGTTTTAAACTGAAAGAAGGGAGATTTAGGTTAGACATGAGGAAGAAATTCTTCACTATGAGGGTGGTAAGGCACTGGAATAGGCTGCCTAGGGAAGTTGTGGATGCCCTCTCCCTGGAGGTGTTCAAGGGCAGGTTGGATGAGGCTTTGTGCAGCCTGGTCTAGTGTGAGGTGTCCCTGGTCACTGCAGGGAGGTTGGAACCTGATGATCTTTAAGTTCCCTTCCAACCTTAACCATTCTATGATTTTATGATTCTATGAATTGGCTCCACTCTTTCAGCAGGCACAAGTCCTCTTAAATTAATTTGCTTTTTGTGACCTCATCCTCTGGCTTCAGTGAATCCTTGTTAGAGCTGCATCAAACTCACTGGTTTTGGTTTACATAGACATGGAAAGTGTACAGCAGCTACAGCATCCACTCAGGTTGTAGCATTTCTGAGTTTGTGAACTCTGAAAATTAAGATAAAGATCACTGCCAGCACCATTTCTTCGCCTTCTCTCCCTACATTTCTAAAAGCCCTCCTCCATTCTACCATGCCTAGGGGCAGCTGAAGAGGCTCCTCCTCACACTAGCAGTTGCATTAGCACAGAAGCTTTCAAGGATAACTGCTGCTCCTCGGGGAGCCCCAGGAATAGGAGCAGGCAAGAGTGCTCTCGTTCTTTTATTCCTTCACACATCTGGGGTCTGAAGTATCTTAGGCTGTGCTAAAAATCTGCTAACTTAAGAAACAAGTCTTTGAAATCAGTTTGTCAGCTATATTGCAGTTAATGAGCCATGTAACTTTTTAAATCATACACATATCACTTTCTTTAAAATTGTTGACTAAGGGTATAAAGAATACAGAACAGAAATAGCAAATAAACGCAGAAGTGTAATGTGACCCTTGTCTCATGTCTGAGTTTCTTTGGTTCTGTCTTTGGACAGAAATTAATCTCGAACATGAAGAGTTGCAACTGATGCAAGCAGCAATGTTCTTGAAATTCTGTTAGGAAGTTAGTCAGCAAAGTTAGTAAGGTAGTAACTGTAAACTGAAGGCCAGATCCCGGTCCTGACTGATAGCAAGGTGGCATGGAGTAGAAGAGAGATCAAATGAAAAAGAAAAAATATGATAGATTCTACATAACTTCATTACTGACTGAAAGCTAAGGAATACTCTACCCAGGATAGAATTCAGAGAGAAAAGAACACTTAGCGTGTAATACATTTTAGACTCCTATAAAACTGATTGAGAGTGTATCTGCTACTCATAAATATTGAATTTTCAATACAAATGACACATATAGTCCAAGTTTTGGGTAACAGAAAGTTTCATTAAAGGGATGTTCCAATAAGAAGATCCTGCTGTGTTTAGATCATATCTACCTAATAAAATTAAATGTTTTGTTATGATTAATATAGATCCAGACATTTACCTAATTAAAATGAACTGGGTAGAAAGAATTGATTATACATTTCCTTATGAATGGAAATAAACATACAGATTAGTGTTCTTCAAAAGATAATGTATAACTCTAATGCTTTGATGACAGAAATCTCACATTTTTAACACAAGATTGCTAGTGATTAGAAAAAATGTATATGATTACAAGTAGCAAATCACATTGTCTAAATCAGCATATGAGTTGATGAAGCTATTACAACTTAGAGTATCTGAGAATCTACTCCTTATCTTCACCCAATGAGAAGCACAAACCAGCATTTGTAAAGAGGAATGCTTCCTTAGAGTCACTGTCAAGCAAAATCTTTTCCAGGCAAAAAATGAAAACAAATTACAGCACTGCCAAGCCTGTCACCATAACTGGTACTCAGAGAGCCTCAGAATATATAGAAGAAAATGTATCTGAAAAGAATAAATTTTAAAAAGGCTTTCCATAATGATGTGAGATTCTCAGAAGGGTTTTAAAACTTTCCTTGAGCTCTGAAAGCAGATAAAATCCTAGAAAACAGACTTTATTTCAAGAATGTAAATATTTTTCAAGGCATTTTATACAAGGAATATTACAATGCTGTCTCTTCCTTGGTGTCCTGTGTGGTGATGGAAAGCCCAGTTGTGATGTAACTTTTCCAGCATTCTGACTTTAACAGACAACATACTGGAGGATTTTGCTTATTTAGCAAAAGGACTTGAAATATGGGTATGGCTGTATGGTAAAAAAATTTTAAAAAGCATGAGTTTAGTGTTTTGCAAACCTTATTAAAGGCTTTTTTTATTAAAGGCCTATTATTAAAGGCCTTTAATAAAAGGCCTTATTAAAGGCCTATTAAAGGCTTTTTTTATTTGGGGGAAAAGACTGAGGTACTTTATTCCCAACAGAGCAACTGGTAACTTTTGCATCTAAGCAACAGTCAAATTCCAAATTTAAAAAGGACAAATTAGTTTACAAAATTTCTGTCATCTCAATTGATGTGGAATAACAAACATGAGAAAGATTGATGTGTAGGATCTCTGAAAAAGTAAACATGTTTATTGCTGTACCTTTGTTATAGTACCAACTTCTATAAGTAGAAGCAGCAGAACAGAAAATGGAATATATATGTACTACAGTGAGCTTACCAGGCTGCTCCTAGATGGAATAACATTTGGAGTTGTCATGTTGTGTTGTGTTGTGTGTAACCTTTCTGTTATATCCCCGAAAATAAAAGCAGAATATTCAAGAACAGCACCAAATAGGCTGTCTTTTGGACACAGAAGACATCCTTAAAACATATTCCACTAGCTCTCAAATGTTCAGAGAAACAGCTGTTGGATTTTATGTCATATCACTACACCATTCCTATTGCAAAAGACAGAGACCTTGCACAATCGACATGTTTTCCTGGTGTGTCCTCTTATTGCTCCCTTTCTCACACTGCTAATGTAACTGCTGCATTAGCAGCACTTCTGTTTAACTAAATATGCTGAAGATTATTTTCTAGAATAGACTTTTACAGCCCGAGCTTCATGAATACTGCAGGTCAAAGCTGTCAGACTACTTCTTTACCAAAGACATTAATTTTACTTTTAACTAAAGACATCTGGTCAATATTTATTAAAACTTGTAGATTGGTTTGTTCATAGAAGTTTAGCTGATGTAAAACTGGCATGGCTGCAACATATTCAGCAGAGATATGCTGGATTAACATCAGTACAGAATTTGCCCCTAAAAACTACAACATAGCAAGACACTAAGTAGGTATGCATCTTTTTAAACTGATCTGAACCTGAAATCTTCATTTTCCCTAGATGTAGCCAGGGAATATTCTGGCCCTTAAGCAAAGCTATTTGAAGCTAATATCCTAGTGCAGATAAGAACTGAATTTAGCTCAATGTGCATTCACTGGATATGTTCCATCCTGAGGAAACACCTCTCCCCATCTAGCACGACAAATATGTAGGACAGACAGTACATGGTACTATTTCATTTTCTCTCCCTTTTTAAAGCCTTCCTCTCAAGAATTTCTTTTCTCTATCTGTGTGTACATGTGCACGTTTCTACCCCTCCTCTTTAATTTCTTTTCTCTGTAGGGCACCGAAAGTGCTTTTCAGGTGGGAAGGCAGCAGTGTAAAATTGACTACCATTCTAGTCAATTTGCTTCAGCAGCCATTCCATGTGTAAAGCACTTTATACAGAAGGAAGCTTTTTAGACCTTAAGACCAAAAAAATCTATTATTTTACAGCCATGAGGTCCCTGTGAAATCAGAGAGGTTTCAAGAACTCATGCAAGGATAAAATTTGGCATGGAAGCCACTTTCAAAAAAAAAAAAAAAAGCCTATTAAGATCTTGCAATCTGTTTCCCCTTGTTTTTCTTATTAGCACGAGAGACTCTCTCGGGAGGAAAATAATTTGTTCTAGAGAAGAACATCTTTACCTAAAGAACTTCAGGCAGGTTGTACCCAGAAGCACCAGAGCACTTTTCACTGCCTCCTACTGTCTGAAACTGAATTGAAGTGTTATGTTAAAACGAAATAGAGCATGGAAAAATAAAATTATCTGGCTGCATCTAGCTAATGTGTTTCAAGCTTGATAGACTTGGAATACTGTCAAATGATAAGTACCATCCATTTCAGTCTTCTGATGTTTACTGTTTTTCTATGACCTTACATAACTTACACTTAACCCATTATTTAGCAGGTGCTGTATTTTAAATCCTTAAGGATGTCCGAGACCAGAAAGTAATTTTCACTTGATTTGTTGAAGGCTGGTGTTAAGGACAAACATACTTGTTCTTTTTGCCCTTAATCTAGAGTGAAGGCCATTCTCACTTGAAAACATTGCAGTTGCACATAGGAACACCCAGCTGCCTTCCATGCAGCCAAGACAACATCAGACTGGTCAAATATTCAGTGTAATAAATATGTCTTTCTAAGACACGCAGTCTCATGGGACACTTGCTCACAAAGGCTTCAAGGGCATCATTAAAAAAAATAAATCAGGACAACAGAAGACTACAATTAATTTACAATTATTTTCTAATACCATCAGAGAGTCTACATGGCTTCCAGTTGCTAACCGTATTAAGTTGCCTCCTATTCACATATCAGTAAAAAATAGCTACATTTTTCATGTTGCTTCTAATAGCCCTTTTTATAAAACTGTATGAATGTCTACCAATCAGGGCCAGTCAGGGGTGAGAAGAGAAACGAGTCTACTGGAGAGATTCCTAAAGCCTCTAGTAATAGATCAGAGAATATTACAAAGCAGGATAAGAAGGAACCTCTAGAAGAAATCTTGTGTTTACCCCAGACGTGCTGAACTCTACCCTTCTCATTCTGGACAGGCCTTTTTTCTAACCTCAACTTAACAAAAAAAAGGTAAAGGTGAAACAGTAATTTGTGTTTAAGTATTGTCAAAAAAAAACTTTTGCCTAAAGCCTAGCCAAAATTTTCGTGTTGCACTTGAATCACTTTCTCTCTGTTCTGTCCACAAGGTTATTCCCTTTGGCTTTGCATCAGCTTTTTACGTGTTCAAAGACTGCTATCATGTTTCTTCTCAGTCTTTTATTCTCTAGTCTAAACAACTCCAAACCTTGTAATCTTTCCTCATAGATCACTACGTTGCTCTGTTCTGGTTCATGTGAGACTTAAACCTGAACTTAGGTTAGACCTTTCCATGGTTGTAAAACAGAATAAATGCTTTATGTATTTTGCAGACTATGCTCCTGTTTGTACAACTCAAAATTACTTCCCCCCCCCCTGCTTTTTTTACAGTAGGACAGCATTGCTCATTCCTGTTCAAGCTGCAGTCAGCTACAACCCTTAGTTCCTCTCCTATAAGCCATGTAAATTAGTCAGTTGTTTCTCACTTAGTTGATTCTATACATTATATTGTCCAAACACAGAAACTGGACCTGTCTTTAACTGCATCCTTTTGGTTTTTTTCATACCATCTTTCTAATTTGTCAGGATCCCTTGGAATTCTCATCACGTTCTCCTCCATACCTGGAGCCTTCAAAGCTTTGTGTCATCTGCAAATTTGATAAGAACATTCTTTATCCTATCATTGAAGTCACTAATGAAAATACTTAACAGCACTTGGCTCAGGACAGATCCCTGTGGAACCACATTTGATTTATCCATCCCTGTGTACAGTAAACCACTGATAACTATTCTTTGACTTTGGTGTTCTAGCTCATTTTGCTAACACTCCATAGCAGATCTTCCTCTTGATCCTGTTTTTCCAGCTTGTTTAAGACAATGTGAAACAAGAATATTTTAAAGCACCTCTAAAGTTGAGATTCATAGCTTCAAGAGATCCAGGGTAAAAACACTGTTCCTAGACTTCTAGTACCTTCATGCCTTCAAACAGCACTCCCTGAGTAGTTCTGCACCCATGGGGTGTCATCCATTCACCTGTCTCAACTTTCTCCTAGTGTAACGAATGCACATCCAAGGAAATAAACACAAAACTGATGCAGTAATTAATGGAGTTTGGAATGGTATGAAGTATGGAGATCAAGAAGTTATAGAAGTATTTTGTCTCTGAGTTTATTCTTTCACACCTGGGAAAAACCTCCTTTTAACTAAAGATCCCTGTTCCCACCTTATAATTGTGGAGGGATTCTGCACGTATGTGCAACAAAAATTATTACCTCCCAACCAGTTAATCCAATCCAGCCAGTTCCATCAGTTTTAACTCCTTCACCTCCACCAGTGCTTGAGGAAGGGAGTATCCAGACCCATACCTTGTGTACTAGCTTGGCCCAGTTGGGTGATCAAAGGAAGGAATGTTGGCCTGAATTTCTTCAGTTATGTGCATACATTAGGCCCTTATCGTTACTTTGATGTCAGTTTTTGTGGTTTAATTATATACTATGAAGTATTCTTAGGTAAGCCAGGAAGATCTGTCCTATGACTCAACCATCCACTTTTTGGCCAGCTGACTGTACATTTAATTAACATCCCAGGCATCAGTTCTGCAGTCCTACCCCAGGCAAAGCTCCCATCAAAGTGAATGGGAGTTACCATCTGTGCAGGGCTGAACACCAAGTCAGTAGTGCAGCACTACCAGTTTGGGCAAACAGTAAATTGTTATGAATTTTTTAGTAATGCTGTTAAACTGTTCTTAGATTAAAACAGTCCTTTTAGTTGAAATATATTAGTTCTCTCCTTAACTGGTGTATTCGAGTAATTTGTAAGCATGATATTGGTGAAAACATTAAGGGAGGTCATTTTCATTCAACCTTTTAACTTGTATTCCTTCCTCTGAGTGGGAAAGGGGAGATCTGAGTGTGCTAGAGGACTCTGATAGATGCAGCATGTAGGTTGTTTCCTTCAACTGCACAGAAAAAAAGTTCCTCATTTGACATAGGTGATTGGGCAGTAAAAACTCTAGGTTGAAGGATTTGTTTTGGTCACTGCATAGAGATAGCAAATGTGAGGAGTTGATTTATGTTTGGTGGTAGGCTAACAGTTCACCCACTAAAGTAAATGACGCCTGCTCTTAATTTAAAAAAATTAGGCTATTCTCAATACTTTTGAAACACTGTCCTCAAGTTTCCAATTCTGCTACTGGATAACCTTTGATAAAAATAGATACTATAAAATCAATTTAGTGATGAATCACAACCATTAGGATCTTTTACAACACTGTTTTTAAAAGAAAGTGTAATACCAATAAATCCATGATACAAGTAAAGATTTTGGAAAAAGCTCAGTGGGATTTGGGGATGCTCAATCCCACATGAACCTCTACCTTTCCTGAGTCAATCTGATTTTTGTGTTACCAAGGATGTATCTTCTGCAATGGTGCTGGATCCCTTCTTAAACTCTTCTCACCTCAACACAACATCCTCCCTCAAAGACTCATAGGCTTCCCACACCAGCCATAGCTCTGCTTCACTCCTGAGTTGTCTTGCAGACAAGGAGGTGCCTCCCTGGCTGAGAGGAACAGAGTAGCAGCACAGCTTGCTTCAATCATCAAGTCACCCTATGGCTGGAGCAGAAAGGCTGTAACAGCAGGTAACAGTAATGGTCCAGGGGAACTAGATGGGTTGAATACCAGAGAACAGGACACAAGACTAATATTGCAGCATCAGGACAGCACAATAATGCTGGGTGTTCAGCATGTCACCCATTGCTAATGCACACGTAGGTATGGGAACTGTTCAACGTGTTTCTTTTAAGAAGCCAGTGAAATCAGCCTGCGCACCCTCGGAAACGTAACTTGGATTGACAGAATTTGTTATGCTTTGCCTATGAAGGCAATAAGCCTACTTTAGTCCTCAACCACAATGGCCACATGAAGTAGTAGTAAACTGCTTCAGTGATTCAGGGGAGAGTAAAAACTACAGAAAACAAAAGCAATGATGGGCCAAAAACTTTTGCACTGGAGCACTGAACAGGCTGCCCAGAGAGGTTGTGGAGTCTCCTTCTCAGGAGACATTCAAGACCCACCTGGGCATGTTCCTGTGTGAGGTACTCTAGATGACCCTGCCTGGCAGGGGGGTTGGACTAGATGATCTTTCGAGGTCCCTTCCAACCCCTAGGATTCTGTGATTCTGTGATTCTGTGACATACTAAAATTATATCTAGCATGCCTCACAGAAAACCTGCTCTTAGGCAGAAATAAAAGACACTCGTTTATTTTCTAGAACAAGAGACAGAAAAGATTTTTTCATACTGAAATAATAAAAAAATTAATTTTATTTTAATTTTTTTTCTCTTACTGTGTTTAATTGGGGGCGGGGGGTGAGTGGTGATGGGGGAGAACTTAAGAATCTGGTTATCTTTAAAGCAGGTTTTCAGCCTCATACTTTTAGCAGTGAACTGTGCTGGGTAGAAATCTATCTTGTACTTGTCACATCTATATTAAATTATCTACTTTTTTCATTTTACAAGGGAAGACATGAGCAGAACATTACTCAGCTGTCAGGATACAGGACTATGCTGCTGAGCAGAGTGCAAGTGAATATATTCTACAGAGCTGCAAATCTAGCATGAAGGTACCAGAGGTGGGATTTGTGTCACCAATTTTACCTACTGTGGTTCCTGGAAGGCAGTTTTCAGTAGGCTTTGTTTTGACTGCTTTTTTGCTGTGATGATATTTAAACCTGATCAATGACCCTTTCTTCTGTGAAAACAGTGAATAGTGTCTCCTGACTACAACTTTACAGATAAGGACTGGAAAAATATTTTTAGCTTTCAACAAATACCAACTGACCAATGTAAAGACACTATGACAACTCGAGCACAGGGTTCTTACTTTACTACCCAAGGGGTAATAATGAACAATCCTTGTAACTCAGTTTTTTGCATGCTTTGCAGGTATTTCTGGCTTAACACCTTAAAACATAGTAGGTTATAAAAGCACTGAGACACATCCTGAGAACATTGTAGATGTTTTATTCATTCTTCCCTAGACTATACCTCATAGAACAGAAAGAAGCCCACAGAATTTCCTGATAGTTCTCCACTTTTGTGCTGCAAGCTGACCTTGCAGGTCTTAGGCTTCGCTGTTACCAATTTTCCCACTTAAAGTAATAAACATGCAAAAGAAAATTTTATACCCCTTGTAAGGATAATTTTAAACCATGGAGTGGTATCAGAGTTCCAGGGTTCAGCTGAGTGACTGAACTGCAACCATATTGGCTAGGCAGGGAATATGCTTGGGGATGGCTAAAAGTTGGATTCTAGAAAGAGATGCTGAAAACCTGTTCCAGTGCCTACCATTTCCTTCCAAAATATCTGTGTGCCAGCAGTGCTTCTTACTGCATTTCCCTGTCAGGGTAGCAACCTGTACCTCTGTGTACAAAAAGAAGTTGAATGAAGGCTATTTTACATGAGAAAGTTATTGTACAATAAAAATAGGATGTCACATTCCAGTGTGTTAGCAACTTTGCAGTGTGTGCATGTAAACTACAAAGTAACTTCCCCCTTTGTTTACTACTGACTGAGAATATCAGAATGGGATGGTAACACTACTCAGCTAGTGCTGTCTGTATCTGTAGCCTCATGTGTCATATGGTTCATCGTACAGAAAAACCCAAGGACACAAACAGAAGAATAAAAGAAGAGAAAAAGCAAATTTACTCCACTAAATAAACAAGCAATCACTGAGGAAAAATAACAAATATGAACACTGAGACATTTTACATAAAAATACAGATAACCCAACTCTTAAATATTCCTAATTTGCACCTTGGTGTGTGCCTGTGCATGAAGAGCTGGATGTTAGTTGGTTGCCAAGAACATGTTTAATCTCGAATCTGCAGACTGTCACCAAAAGTGCAGGAGATGCACCAAATGCACTTGCCCAGCTCATCATATTCAATAGGGGAAAACACCAAAGCAGATGCCAAAATAAGTGCAATCTCCAGTGTCATCAGAAAGCCTGAACGTAGAATTTGTTGTTGCCTGTCTTGTCGGCTCAGTTTCATTTCCCCTCTCACAGAATCCCTTCAGCAGTTGCACTTCATGTGGCATTCGGTTACACAGAAGCTTGCTCAGCTCTTGTTTGATCTTGTTTGTTTACTTTAGTCCTGTTATACACACTAAATCTATTTTCCAGCTTACAACAAGTGCTTCCATTATTTTTTCTTTCCAGCATCCTAAGCATTTTAAATGCTGGCTACAGAAATGTTGCTGTTTTCTAGTTTCCATTTTCTCATTTGACAGAAACATATACACAGGTTTATGTGTAATTTGAGTTTTAAAGTTCACCAAGCTTTTGCAGTTCCTTACTGATATGCTGAATACACAGACACAAAATTTTTAGCTTATTTGAACTACTTTTGAGGAGTGAAAAGGCAAACTGACAATTTGAACCCAACTCTGCTAGGGGTAAGTTGTAGCAAAGTACTTCAAGAAGGGAAAATAAGACCAGTATGCAGAAGTGCAATGGCTTTTCTACCTGAAGTTGAGGAGGGACCAAGAAAAACACTGAAACACCGAAAAGGATACATTTAGTATGAGGAGAAAAGTAATTTTTAATCTGTAAAACTCTCAACATTGAAAGATACTGACTGAAAAGGTCAGAGAGAGACTCCCTGTTTGAAGGAAAGAGCCTTAACTAAAGAGGTATTTGAAGAGAAGGAACTCACAAATCCTGGGAGAACACATACTCAGATCCTAAAGAATAACTGTAAGCACTGAGGAGAAACACAGAAAATGTCAGGAGAGAGTTGACTGTTCTGAGTACATCCATTTTTCATGCTAAAGCAAAAAGGGTTTGCACAAAAAATCCCTCTGCACAATGTGTTCATTTCATTGTTTCTATTTGTGACTGTACAGCTGAAACTAGTCCAACAGATGGAGGGCAGGAAAAAGATATAATTAACCTTATTAAGTGCCCTGGCAGGCTAATACTGGTCCTAGAAATTAAGGAAAGGGGAGCTTCTTTTAAGTAATGGTGTCAGATAGAAAATCTGTGCCAGGAAGCATGCCAGAGATGGCGTCTGCAGCCTGGCCAGTGATGTTGGAGGAGTTTAGAAGCACATAGTATGTTTGTAGATCCAGTTACAACCTAGTAAATGCTGAACTTCAGGAATGTTACCAGAGCTGTGAAACAGTCCTCACCAGTAGTGCTGCTTCTGTATGTAGACACAAAACTACTGTCCAGATAGGGAAAAACACTTTGAAATAGCTGCTTGGTGTCTCCAAGAAGACCTGATTAACGAGCAGCTCCACCTTCCTGCAATTACAAATCATTCATGAAGTCCAAAACCCACAGCAAAGTATGGATCTGAACGTTCACAAATACTTCGGAATTTCTAGGAAGTTTAAGCTGTAATCTAAATTAATTGAGTTTACACTATGTGTCATGCAATCATAACATATAATCATCTGACATCCATCCAATTTGTTTAACAAAATTGATAAATCTAGTATAGGAAGAAAACTGAGTGAAAACATTAATGTTTTGGACACTGATCTACCATCAAGAAGCCATTGCACTTCTCAGTATTACTGCACAGCTCCTCTACCTGCACAGCACTGTTTGTATTTCTCTGGGCCAGCCCACACATATGGAACTCTTCACCAAAACCACGGCTGCTCCGGATACTCACTGTCAGATCCTTCAGTTACAAACTCAGCCAGATTCAGCCCCAAAACTTCATAAACAGAGTTACATTAGGTAACGCCTCTGCACAGCACTGCTGGTATCGAGATGTTGGATACTGAAATCTCACATATGCCCTTCATTCTAAAATAATTAGCGATTGTAATTTTGTCCCAGGCTGTGCACTGTCTACTCAGACATCACACTGAACCCCATGACTATGCCATCTGCAAAAACATTTGAACAAGGAAGTTTTGAGCACTTGCCAGAAAGCAGAATATCAGCAGAAAAATACTCAAAGAGAATGAAAATTTGCATGGCAGCAAAAATAAACCCAACATCACCATTGCCATTCTGCTAGTGAAGTGGTATTGTGATGTGTGTGGATGGTTTGCTAGCTCTGACACCAAATAAGAAACCAGCCACTTGTGTGTGAGCAGGATACAGTCTCTTCAGAAAGAAAAGGATCTTCTAAAATATCAGATCAAACTGCTAGGAAGTGCATCTGGCCATTTTTATTTTTTAGGTGAGAAAGAGAAGTGGTTTTGATCATTTAAAATAAAACACCAAACAAACACATTAACAGACTTTTTCCTGGAAGTTCCTGAGAAAAAGCTATATTCCCCTTTGAGCTTCATTTCTTTTACTACCATCTACAATTGTTTCCCAGGTTTTAATCACTTGTTTGTATCTGCAGCAGTACTGACTAGAGAATGTCTCCTGTATAGGCTTTATTTATTTTTTCCAGAGAAGGAAGACGGAGGCCTGAAGCCATGATTTTGTCTTCATTCTGTGTGCAATGTATCTCAAGGACAGAGCAGTGGACTGTAAACAAAAGGGACAGCTGTAAGGTCATGAACATTCCTGGAAGCCTATTATACACAAATACACTGTGGAAAGAATATGGAAATTGGACAGAGCTTTAGCAATATTCATTTTATGAGGAGTTTTACATGTTTCTAAGAACCCAATCTATTTCAGATTCTATTAGCTCTTTTGTGTTTGTCATTTAATGTATTACGAAGCTGCTTTAGCTAACAGGAAAGGTGGGGGAGAAGTACAAATCTCATGGTGCTGTATAATACAACCTTAGGAGTCAAAATGTTTTGTCATTATTGGAACAAAAAAAATAACTCTATATAAAAATGAAAGTTTCAGTGCTAACTATAAAGCACCACATGGAGACACCAGAGGAGGTTTGAACAGGAAAGGGAGAAGAAATATTACCTATGTGTTTTGTAGGGTATTTTAGTCCTACAATCTTCCATTCTGTTTCTAGGCTGATCCTTTTCTACTCATTCTCTAAATAAATAATAATTAAAAAAAAATCAATCTGCATAGCCCTGATATTAACGAAGTGTCATGACTCCAGGAAAGGACAGAAATCCTTTGCAGTGTACCAGCTTTTTTTGTTTTTCCCTACAGGATAATATTATCAAGACGTGTTTTCCCTGCATATTGTGCTTACACAGACTTTTTGGTGGTGCTCCAATAGAAAAACGTCTGCATGTGCAGTTCTAAAAAGCTTTTCAGCAATGTAATGATTAAAGATGTGGGGACTCAAAACTATATAGATGCAGTGAAAAGCAAAATCCCTGTTGGCTGCTGTACATGACTGAGTTATACATTGCTTTCTCCTTATCTTCATTAAAGTTTGCACAGGAAAATAATTCTCGGTGGTCTCTCTTCTGTATCAAATGCTCAACCACAGCCTGTGTCCACACACTGCCTCCTCATGCAACGGGCTAATATGGTGACTAAAGTAAAACTAAATGGATACTTCAACATTTTTCAGCTTTCGGACTATCACATGTAGCTTTTGGAACTGCAATTGTCTGAACAAAGTGTATAATCCTTACCCATTATTTTACTGGGTACTATGTGCCAAGAATGACACAATGTCAACTTAAAAAAAAAAAATAAAACCTCACAGCTCCTACTAACTCCCCCTTCCTAGCTAATCCTTTTTTGCCTGAGGGAAGAGATAGGCCTCACAGTAAGGCCCGAAGGTCAACAATCTTGAATTCCGCGGGAGCAGCAAGGGCAGCAAATTCCACAATTAAGAATTAATACAGGAATTTCAGAGTCCCACGTGATTTAAGTGGTTGTAGTGGAAGTTCAACTCAAAGCATGAAAGCACTGCTCATTACAAATCAACACCTCAGTTTACCCCTACAAACGAACTGGAGACAGATGCCTCTGATAGACAGAAATATAGTAATCCTCAATATTGAGTAATCCTGAATATTTTTTTGTTGCTGAAGCATCAAGTCTGTATGACAAGCATATGCCAAAGTGCCAAGAACCTCCAAAGAAAGCACCTCTTGTCTTCTGGTTCCTCCACAACTATCAATTGGCATAAGGAATACAATATTGTTTCTGTAAGAGCTGAACAGTTAGAAGTGACCTGAGGTAGTCTTCAACAGACGGAAAATCAAGAGCAGAAAATGCATTTCCCACTGAAGCACACCACTTTTTTCCTTTGATATCATTACAACAGTCTCTTTTCCATTATAAGGAGGTCTCCTGAAGGAATCCAGACACCACAGGCAGAGGCTAAGTATTTTATTGCCACTTTCTCCTTTAGAATCTGCTCAATCCAATGAACCTATTCTACTCTACCTGCTCTGCATCATTCCCAATAAAATGTGATCCGTAGGCAAATGGAAGAGCAAAAGGAAGGAAATAGCATAGATGGTCTGAGTGCCAACAGCTATCACCCCTGCCAGGCAGGTTTGCATGCCATTAAGAGAAAGAAATACAAAGTGCTCTATTTGTGTGCTCTTGTTTGTATTAAAGCAAAAGCTCCAGGGAGTAACTTAAAATCAAAGTCTGACAGGGCACAGTGGATCTGAACAGTTATTAGCAGTTTTAAGGCTGCTGGGGAAGGAGAGGCTCCCAGGTGTAGAGCAAATGGAGGAGAGGTAGTAGAAGATGTTGATCCAGAAATAAGGTTGTGCAGTTAAGTATAAATCCACCTCACTCCTTCAGCTTGTTCCAGCAGATGTTGGCACACAGTTACAGAGAATATAACTGATTAAGGCACCACCACAGGGGTAGTGTTTTAGCTAAGTTTAGTTATTTTAGAGTTTATCTGAACTCTACTGAGATGCAAACATGCTTCAAGTCTGTCAGAGAGTCGTGGTTTATTATTCCTTTTTTTTTTTTTTAATTGTGCAAATGTATTTAAAGAAGCCAAGACAAATAAGCATTCTCCTCCATCCCTGTTGGAACTCTCTGCTAATATACCAAAGTGCTGAGGCAATTTGAGTGGATCTATTTGCAAAACAGTTCCCGTTTTATTAGCTTTCCATGGTAAGAGTCCAGTGCCACAGAGGACTTGGCAAGCTGATAGAGTTTAGTGCTTACTATGAGGAATTGGCTTTTTATTCCTTTCCAGGACAATGTTGGTACAAAGTGTGAGTCTCTCTCCTCTCAGATTCAGCACTAAAACAATGCCTCAGGATGACATTAAGAGGCCCTGCTGGGGCATATGAAATCTTTCAATATTTATTATGATCATATTCCTGGCAGTAACAACATAGTTAATGAATTCACCTGAAGTCTCCAGTAGAGTTTTTCATTTCCCATTTGAAGTTGTTTTGAAGTGCTCCTGTTCACTTTACAATAGCTGCTGCCTTTAGTCACAAATGCAATTTCATTTTAAGACTAGAAGAGTCTGATCCCTATAGAACCCAGAAATACTGTATGCTACATACTAATCAAAGTTTGGAAATCTACTTAAGATGTCCGATTTTAGTAATCTAAAACTTCAAAATATAAATACATGCATATTCATCTTTAAAAAGAGCTGCAACATGTTGGCAAGCAACTGATCTCAGAATTCACACTGTTTTCTTGTTGGGTCAATAGAAAAGGATTTTCTCTGCTGCTATTTGAAACAGACTGCTGCTAAAACCTATGCAAAATCTGGAATACATTATGCCTGCATGTGCTTACATTTTTTTTAGTATCACAAAGATAGCTAATTACATAGCATTGTTTATTTATTTATAACTGCATGACTTTGATGCTCCTATGAGATTCCAAAATCAAGTTTGTTGGTTTTATACAGAGAAGAGATTCAACATCAGCAGCTGCTTGTTAATGTAGGTACCTGAACAGCAGGGAGTTGGACCATCTCAACTCACTTCATATATATGGCAGGTCTTACTTTGTATTACAGTCTGTTATTATAAAAATTAAAAGCATAAAAAACTTCTAGTGTTGTAACTGTCATTCCTCCACTTGCTTCAGTGGAGCAACGCTAATTTACACCCACTGAAGAGCTGAACACATTCTAAAATTTCTAAATAAAATTCACTTAGGTTTTCAACATTGGGATCATTGAATGCTGTGTCATTGTGTGGGCTGTGTGTGGAACAAAAGGGTTTTCGTTAATACATGCTGAAAATGGAAACTATCAGTAGTGATGATGCTCTGACTGTGAGGCATTTTTCAGTGACAACTTTTAGTAGGAGAAGTGAGCTGGACTAATGTTGAATACAGGGCTTTTTTTAAGCACAAGTGCCACACACAAATCCAGTGTCTGTTACTCAGTGTTCTACTTGCACCTCAAAGACACACGTATCAAATAGACATGCTCACCTCTTATTTTCTTACTGCAGCATTTATCCTGAAAAAGTACTTAAGCACACACATATGCAAGTATACATATTTCTATTACATATACAGATATAAGTATCCGGGTTACTTCACCCAAGGCTAAGGTAAAATCATCCCTGAAACTCAACCAAACAAGCTGTATGTTTCAGAGTAAAATTTCATTGGGTTTCAGGAACTGAAGAATACTACAGCTAATTTAAATTGCAGCTTGGCAAAAGGCAATTAATTATCTTTGAGGAAATGCTTCCTTTAAAAGCAGTTTCTTTCTTTAAAATAATTTTTTTCTGTAATAGTCTCCAAAATATATGTACCTACAAATATAAAAAAGACCTCAGTAAGAACTTTGTGTGCTCTGTTCTGATTCTTAATTTATATTGCAAATAGATAAAAGAGGGTGTGTTATGAATTAAACTCAAAATTAACATAAACATGAAAGGGATATTGTCAATTTAAAGAGCAGACTACTGTTTGAAAAACTTCTAGTAGTCCTTATTATTCTTATAATTTACCTACATCTTCCATTTGTTTTACGTCTTTGTGAATTTGAGCACACTCAACATCCCATTTGTACAGATCTTTCACATTGGTAAGGGAAAGACAAAATGTTATTAAAATTGGGTTTAAAACCACAGAAAATCAGTGGATTTAATAGCAGTGGCAGAACCACTTACTATTAAACTCTTATTAAACTAAACTTCAGGTAAGTTAGGCCCCAGTTAGGTAAGTGCAGATCTATTGGAAAGGAATGTAATAATGTGAAAATATTCAAAGAACCTAATCAAATACACATTTCAAAAAAGAAGTTCCATGATAAAGACATGTTCTGTAACCGAACAAAGAACTGCCACAGCAGACAACATACAGGGGTGCAGCAGAATCACTGCTAATGAGCAAGAATCCACTCTATTTCCAGCCATACCCATGTGATCAGTCCTGTAACTGATACGTGGTGTTTTCCCAGCCAGGATTTGACTTTCACATAAAAATATCAACTCAGAGATATTCTAGGTCACATGCTGATTGAGGTTTGTTTATAACTTCTCTTTATTAACCAGGTACACAAAGCTATTGTCTTATTCTAACAAATGTGTTTTTCAACTGCAGGCCATTGTACTGGTTAACTCTGAATCTAAATACAGGTTTCTTCAGACAATCTTCTGTATCTATCAGCAGGAATAGAATGCATCCGTACTTCACATGTGACTTTCCACTCACACTTTCAATTTAATAAAAATAGAATCCCTAAGTGTTTGAATGTACAGTTCCCACTTTGTTTCTAAATTTGGGACATTACTTTAAATTATTGTTGGAAGCATCTCTCACTAAAGGAGATTAGAAGGAAAAAGGACAATGTCTAACTGTAAAGTCGTGATTGTGGAGGAGTTTTCTTTTGCTCAGTGTTCTGCAAAAAGCTGTTGTGTGGCATTGCAGAATGCCATGATTTGTTGTGTGTTACTGCAAGGTGAAAGAAAACCTCATCATCTGATCACCACTGTATCTTTACAAGCCCTGAAGATAAAGTATGGAAAATCTATAACTGCAATGTTATGTCTGTTGCTGCTGCACTCTTTATTAATCAATCAATGCCTCTCAACAAAGCTCTTTCAGCCTCCTCCTATAGCAGTTAGACCTATAATCAGCTCTACAAAAACAGCTCAGAGATGCATCCTTTGTGCTTCTGTGTAATTTACACATACTAAAAAAATCACTCAGTGTGCTATTCATAACATGTTATGTTGTAAAGAATGCACCATATTAGTGTGCTATAATCACAGCCATTATTTAAATAGGCTAAAACGTTTTTTACATTCTAGAGTAAATTTTACTATTAAGACCAAATGGATTCAATCATTGTTTCCCTATTTCCTTTGTAAGTAAAACACAATTGTTAAATAACTCACTGACCTTCCTGTGCATGTATGGTAGGACTAGTGTTCTGTAACATAAATGATTGTTCTAACAATTTGTAAACATTTGTACCTGGTATACAGAGACCTTCTGGCTAATTTTTAATAATGAAAGAGAACTTTCTGTGTTTTCTGAAATAGAACAGTCATCAGTGGAGCAAAAAGCATTTCCTGCTGCATCAATACAAGCTTCAGCTGCTGCCATTATCATGCCATTTCAGACACTGTGCTATCCCATGGCACATATTGATTCACTCGCCTTTCCTTTACCATAGTTCTCAAGGGGCCTGTCTCACCTGCATTTAGCCCAGTCATTTTCACCCCCTACTGTTTTAATAAAAAGTCGGATTTGGAAGAGGTAGCATTGTAGTCACTGTACATAGGCTTTTACTTTGCTCTTTTGTAGGTGAATAGTCTAGAGGCGAAGGGGCGAGGAGCCTTCATTTCACCAGCTTGTCCACCTTTTGCATCTAATGCAGCCCCTGGATAGGAGGGTCACCAGATCCACCATTATCAGAACTCTGGGTCAGCTGCACAAAGGCTCTCAAAGAAAGTCATCCGTTAAGTACTCAAGCGAAGATTTATTTAGAAAGCCTTCCATGGGAGGCCAGTGAGGTGGATACAAAGGATAAGAGCACTGGTGAGGAGGTCAAGTCCCAGGTGCTCTATGTGCTTTCAGGGCAGGAGCAAGGCTTACAGTGGGCTGGGTTGCATGGTGCTCTAGAAAAGACTGAAGATGGGTTGCAGAGATGTTGTCTGACCATTATTGAAGTGTTGGGAACTAATGAGGTCTTACTGTTAGTTGGTCTTACAATTCTATATGCTTTTCTGAACATCTCAGCAAGGTAAGAGATTACTCTCACCCCATAAACAATCTACCTTTTGCCTCTTAGAGAAGGTGATAGTACCTCCATTACTAAAACAATATGTTCATATGTTACAAGAGATGTATATTTTACACAAACCAAACTATAATATGAAAATACACTATGGTCATAACACAAATTTACAGGTAGCTGTTGGTGAGGCATTTTGATAACAAAAGTTATCCCACTTTGCATAAACATCTGGTTCCTGCCAGTCTCTACTTTCAATTCCTTAGAACAAGCCTCGATGAAATAAAAAGTGAAAAAGCTAGAACAGCACAAAAGTGATTGTAAGAGTAGAGGGAGTTTCTCCCCCTGTATTCTCACATCACACCTATCACGAGAGTATGTGAAAATACTAATTTGGTTGGTCAGGGGATGATACTCAGGAATTTACTTTCCCTTTGAGAAAATCATGGTGGAACATACTTTTATCTAAGCCATGAATTCTTAGGAACCGTCATTGGCTACAAATGGAATAATACACTTTCATTTTGATTTTTCCAACATTATGGTAATACCATTGACTAGCTTAGTTCAAATCCATGTATTCTATGAACTGATAGTAAAATCATGAGTCACAAAGCTAGAATCTATTCCTCCAGACCCTTAACTTCCCTACATCACTCATTAGCAGATACAATGCCAAAAAGAAATTCACCTTCTAATTCAAGTTTTCTAATGCCTTCTATCATCATTTTGATCTTCAGTGTTACAAACTATTTGAAGGCATACCCCACAGAACATTCTACCTAAGGAGAATGGTCCGAAATTCAGAAAGTGGGCAAACAGGGACAACGTTCTCTCTAAATCGCTGGCAAACTTCTCTTCATTACCCTAAGGTCCTAATCTCAGTTCTCATCTGAATAGATCAGAATTTTGTAGAAGTCTGAATCCAACTCTCTATTTTGCAGTTCTGTTCCATATTTACTAATGCAAATACAGTATATGAGTTTTGATTCTACTTCATCTATATATCTGTGTTATCTTCACAATAAATTTTGGGCTGTATAAGGACGAGTGTGGCAATAAGACTCTCCCTGAGGGTGAGCTGTATTGAATGTAACATGCTCCATATATTTGCATTCAGTAGCATGGCATCAAACACACAACTGTATTAGCAAATCTCATTGGACAAGTCTGGAAAACACAACAGATGCTGGCAATCACAGAGATGGTGCTGAAGTGCAGCCTCACATATTATCCTCACCCTCTGTACTGTTACGTTGAATTCAGATAAGGAACTGACCTTTAAAAAAGCTCCTTTGGATGGAAACAATCAAAAGATCTTTTCTGTTTTTCTGCTATCAGATAAATAGGTCTCAATACTTGTATAATATTTTAAAAAATCTATATTTAACTATGTAGATCAAATTTTGTTGGGACCTTATTTAATTTGTGCCAATAAGTTGGTAGCAGCTTAAACTACTTACTTTTGAAAAAGGTAATAAACTGTTCAGGTATATGGAGGTTTGAAATATGTCCATGGCCCTTTTGTCTCCTGCTGGGCAGAAGCAGAGCTTCCTCTGCTTAGGAGAAGGTTCTCACTCATGGGCAAGATCAGTTATGTGCAAAAGCACAGATACATGAAAAACATCTCGCACTGAAACAAGGTAGCGTCATTAAATGAAGATCACTTCTCTGTTACGTGACTAACAAGACAGATCCAGCCTTTACTGCAGAAAATAAATAGGATGGGCTGCAGGCCTCTGAAGTCTGTGCTGGATAACTCAGAAGTTAGCAGGAATTTTAGATTAAAATTTTTCTATAATCTTCTGCAATGTGTCAGTACATTCGTGCAGCCCATCCAGGAATCAGGTTGATTTGACGATATACCTGAATATGACACCACAATTGTGCCTCTTCATTGCTTTTATTTACTTATCCATTTGAAATTGTGGTCCACGTCTGCAGGAGTTTATATGACATCTACAGTTGTTAACTTCTAGTAACAACTAACCAACCTGGTTAGCACTCTCTTTTTGGACTGATATTTTTAAGATAAGCGAACATCCTTCTTTCTCCAGCCTCCCCTAAATCCCTGTTTCTTCTTCAATCCTTCCTCAACCCTCACCGCTTCTTTTTCTCTCAGGAGCAAAAGCTAAGAGAATTTATATTCAGCAGCTTGTCACATGACAGACTTCTACTTTTCACTTGTCAGACTGGCCAAAATTGAAGCAAAAGCATGTTAGTATGACAATCAAGTAATGTAGATCCTCTGGGTCAAATCTTTGTCAAAATATGGGTGCAACAAATATGCTAGAAAGTTACTTAATTAAAAATATTCAGGCTTGGATAACAAGTGCCAAACCATTAAGGATGTATTTTATTTAAAGCTAGAACAAGGCGCAGGATGGGCCCAACTACAAGCACATTGGAAAAATCAATAGCCATATAACAATGTGTCCCTTTCTAAACAAAGCTATCTGTAAAAAGAAAACTGGAAGTGGCTAATCCTTTATCCTCCAATAAAAAAAAAAAATTACATGTGCTGCCAGTTTGAATGGGATCTACCATGTTTAATACATCCTGGGTTATATTTTTTTCCATATAAATCAATAACAGGCAGCCATTCCCCAAGGTGAAGGATATACATTTAGAGGGAAAGACACCAGGCCAAACAAACTTCCACTTACTTAAGTAGTGGTAGCAGTGATTTTCCCCTGCTTGCCGTGAATGTAAGTGGATTTAATAGCCAGTGAAACATCAGTATGCAATGTAATAGTGCTAAAGAAACCAAATGACACTCCTCCCTGTTTGATAACACAACACTTACTTTTCCATTATTGATTCTTCCACATAAGTGGTCTGTACAGCACGTAACATGCTGTTTAGATTATGCTCCACAATGCTTGAGACAGAGAACCCAGTAAGCAAAAGGTTCCCAGCTGCATAAACAATCATACCCTGCTTACTGCCCGATATGATATAAGAACGAAACAGCTGTATTAGCTTTGGCAGAGAATTATTTCAGACACAACTGCACTTGATCCCTAAACATAAAGCTACACATGAATTTCTAAAAGCTGAGATGGTCAGACTCACTTTACCTACTCCTGCTGTTACGTGAGACCAAGGTAATGGATGGTAAAAAAGCAGCAGCCTGGGGCTGGATACTTTTGACCAGTATTGTACAGTATGGTAACTTAATTTAAGAGAAGATGGGTTTTTTTCTCTTCTACCAAAGGCATGGAGTGTAGTAAGGCATCTTCTCAGTGATGAAGAGAATACAAGGGTTTTTCTTACTTTAAGATAGACAAATCACAAACATAATGGCTTCAGTTTTAGTCAGACTGAACCAAATTTGCGTGGATGAGTTCTGACAACCTAGAGCCCTTTAAGGACCCACATTTTGCTATACCAGTTCCTTGCCACTCCCCTCCAGCCATTCAGTTTTCTGCCCCCAGAGCTGTACAATTATCTCTAAACAACACAGGACCCCAATATCAGAAGTGGCCAATAAAACCAGGAAGCCAAACTTTCTAGCGTGTCAAGCCATCTTTTCAAGTTTCACAAATGCTGGTTTTCAGAGCTGTTATCTCTCTGTTACTACTAATGTCTCCAGGAGCACAGGTAAACAAGTGATTAAATTTAGACAACTTTCCTTACGTAACAAGGCATTTAAGAAAACTCTTCTAATGAGGAAAAGTAGTGGTATTTACTCTCCTATAAGACTGTATACTAAAGCTAAAATGACATAAAGCAGTTCACAGGTTGTAATTTTTGTGACCTCTGTAAAGGCTGTAAAAGCAACAGAGCCAGGGATCTTTTAAAATTGTAAACAAATTATAAAGAGAAGTGTTTCAAAGCTCAACATTCTAGCAACACAAAGGGATTCCAATTCCCCCACATACTCCTGTATGCACAAACCATGTTTATTTGTCTGAAAACAAAACTGAGTTATAATAGTTAATACGGGAGGGGATGGGGGGGGAGAATAATTTTTTAAAGGGATTTTAATCCCTGTATTTGGAAGCCTAAGATAAATTCCAGGAATGAATTAACCATAAAAGCCACCACAGAGTGGGTGAAGCATTTGGAAGTATTAGCTGCTCCCAGAGAGAGTAGACCAAACTCAGTGGATCAGTAAACCTGTCCCACAAGGCAACTTCTTTGTTCCCTTACACAAAGCACATTGAAGCACAATTTTATGCAGGATTCAGGATTTGTTTCCAGCATTTTAAAAGTGGTAAACTGTGTGTAACATCTTGAATGCCATCCTGGGAGTCAGGAGTCCTGAGCTTTTTTCCCACGTTGGACCCCCGGTTGCCATGTTACCTTGGGCAGGTCACCCAGTCTTGCAGCCTTTTCGCTTACCAGCCTGCAACATGGGCACAATTATATTTGTGTGAATAACAGAGTTTAAGACTGAGTGCTTGCAGCATAGTTTGAGAGTCTTAGTTTAAAATTATTACATAAATCCAGAAGAATTTAAGGCTTAGGAAGATGAAACCTGAAGAAGTCTTTTCAGTTATTTTAAACTATTGACAAGAACAGGTTTTTAAACCCCATTTTGTCAAATTTGGACATAACACTTGAAAAAAAAAAGCTTTTGGGGTAAAGTTTCTAATTCCTTTTGATGATTTGTTTTTATCAAGTTTGCTTCATTTGCAAGAACAGAGAGCAATTTAAGTGAAACCGTAAGGCAAGAGAAGGCACAGTATATTGCACATATGCACGAAACTCACTAGTTTACAAGCTGCAAAAGCTTCCATTCAGAAAGGAAGGCAACCTGCCACACACTGCAAGAGCAATCCATTTTGATAAAATGCGTGCCTTTGTGAATCATAAGCAGACTTTCCAGAAAACTGTCTCTCTTTTTCTCCTGATTCCCTGCAGACGTGTGCAATTTTCACTGCCTGTCAGTTTATCAAAAAGACCAGAGCATCAAATTTCAACTCTGGATTGTCAAGTCTGATCCCTATTTCCTTTCAAATTCCAAAATACTGACACATTGATTGGAGTTCATAGTGTCAGACAACAGCACTTAAGAGACATTTTTGCTAAAATATATCTTCTGATCTACCTTTTATGTTTTGTTTTTTTCCTTTTTTGAAGTCTCAAGAGCATTGATCTGGGACTCATTTATATATGATTTTCACAAAGTAGAAGGCAATTCGCTCAAACAAACCCGTTCTTTTGTATAACCTTTTAAAGGGGGGCCTATCAAAGGGGATTGATCTAGCTGATTTAGTTTGCCAAGACACCCCCCTTAGCAATTCCATGAATTGCCCATATCTTTAAGATCCCAAATGCCAGCATGAAAGATCTAAAACAAGTGCTCAGGGCTAGTCAGAGTGCTCCGTGTATTGCAAAGTTGGGGCATGTTAGCATAATGTAGAAGTTGTGACTCCATAGCAACAAACATTTATATACACACAAATACACATACTCTGATAATTCTGAGTATTATTTGTAAAACATCTTTAGCTATCACAGCAGTGTCACCAAAAGAGTGTTTTGATTCTGACACAGACTCCTCTCTAAATTACAGATCTCTGAGCCTCTCAAACAGTCATCCTGTCTCCTCAACAACTGTCTTTTTTTACCAGAGGTTGTGAGACTGTGCTGGAAAGTGCATACCCAGATATTTCAGTGGCAGCAGCAGCGTTTAGGAGTGCTGCACTAGTTCCACTAACTGCACCACAGTAGACTTTGAAGCACGTTAACTCGTGTGTACATTGTAATTTAATGTAAATGGTTCATTGGATTCTCCCTCAAGTGTGGAAGTCCGAGAATGCTACAAGTTTCTCCAATTACACTCCAAATAAGCCCGCTTCTTTTCCGAAAGTGGTGAGGTGGTGGGGGTTTTTTACCGACCCCCCCAGGATATTTAGCAACGTGTGTAAGACTTTGTATTTAGCTGTGATGTAGAATTGACGTTTTGTTGCTACCTTGCCCTTTAAGGAACACTTTTTTGTTTGTTTTGTGGGTTTTTTTAATCTTTGGTATTTAAAGCAAGCACCTCTCAAGGGTAACTTTTCTATATATAAACATACAGGTGTGTGTTTTTTAAAAGTGTGTATGTGTATCTATATATGCACATACACAAACATTTTGATGGAAAATCAGCTGTTTCTTGGATGGCCACTAAGAAAGCAGCAAACAAACTATCTGTTCTACCGTGCTCTCTCAACTAAGCCTCTTCCTTTCAGAGACAAAAATTCTCAAGGCTACTTTGAAACCATGATGGCACATTAGAGAAAGATGGACAGGGTAAACACTGCCTGTACTAATTGGATGAAAACCTTCAGAAGTTTCTCAATGAAATTTGA
Source organism: Hemiprocne comata (assembly GCA_020745705.1). Taxonomy (NCBI): domain Eukaryota; kingdom Metazoa; phylum Chordata; class Aves; order Apodiformes; family Apodidae; genus Hemiprocne; species Hemiprocne comata. The sequence goes on along the minus strand of CM036597.1, from coordinate 7,802,130 downwards.
AAGGACAGAGGGATAAGAGTAAATGGGAAATTTTACAGTGTTTGAATTAGGATCAGAGGTTAATGAATAAGCAATCCTTAGACCTTCCAAAGAAGAAATAATAGCTAAAATAATATCAAATATATCAGCAAAATTCCTGATATTAAAGCAAAAATTCATCTATCTAAACCTCTGTACAAGCGACTCGCCGCTCTTCAAGAAGCTGTATGAAAGATACATAAATTTTATCATGTTCACTCTTAAACCTTCTCTTATCTGAGCAGTGATATCAGAAGCTTTTGTACTAAACTTATAGTTTATTCTCTATTTGTATTATCTTCAGAGAGCTTCAAAACATATATGTTATTTTTTAAAGGGTACTAGGAAGATATTTGGAACAGGGTGGTGGTGAGAAGAAAACAATGCAACAATACATCTGTTCTAACTGGTAAAATCCTATATTTTCAACAGAGAAATGCCTTTGTCAACCACCTAAACTAAGAATGGAGAAAGATACTCCATATGCAACTTAACGACATCATGCAGCTAAGGGAAAAGATATACAATTAACTGAAGAGAAGCTTAAGGGGTTGTGCTGGCAGCATCTCGGGTTCACAGGCCCCAGGACTGCACACGGTGCACTGCAGTTTGAAGCACAAATTTCCTACTGCAGGAATTGACCTACATTTACAGAAGGAGTTGAAGCTGCCATTTGCTCATCTGACTGAAGGGGATGTCTGTTTTTAGGCTTCCATATGACACTGGTTATATCCAGCACGCTCATGTACGCAACAAGGAAATCATGAGAAGTTAGTATTTAGCTTCAAGCACATATGAAACCATTCTTTTCATACACTGTATTTGTGTATTGTAGCTACACTATAACACACACACAGACAGCTACAGCCACGTGTACCAGCTAAAAGAAAGTACATAGTTTTCATTTTTAGGCTTGAGGGAAGTTGTAAAAGCTACCATAAACAGAACAAAGCCCTTCTGCTTTTTGCTGTGCTCTTTGTTTTAAAAGATCTAAAATATTTTTCTTCTATTTGAATAAGAAATAGAAGCATAAACAGATGAGTGACAACACAGGACGTGTTGTGATGTTCTCCCTTTATTACAGAATCCTATTTTCATTCAAGTAAATCCGCACTTTCCCAAAAGGGTAAGAATGTGCTTTGCTGAATGAAAGACTGGTTACGAAGTTTTCAATGTGATTATTTTTTATACTTTAGTACCTGAATCTCAAGCCAAGATCAAGGTAGAAGTCCTGCTTCTGAATCATTTACAATTTAGTTAATTAATACCAAAAGAAAACCAAGGCACAGAAAAGTTGAGTGACTTGCTAAGGGTCATAAAGTAGCTCAACAGCAGGGGCAATAAAAGAGCCCTGGTTGACTTTCAGCCCGTTTCCCTTCCCACTGTGCCTTTTTCCATTGCAACACACAGTGCCCAGTTTTCTCTGTGTGTTACTTTTCCATGGTTTGTCTTTCATAGAACAGACAAAAATTGTACTCACCCACACTACAAAAAATAAACAAATTAAAAAAGAAAATAATATCTGAAGATCTAAAACACTTCCAAGGGCTTTTAAAAAATAAGACTGGAAGGCTACCCTTCACAATTTCTTAATTTTTGATGTCAGTTCTTCTAGAATCAGAACCTTATTACTGCTAAGTTTTGAGACAGCATCTCAGACCATGAATGCCCCAAAACTGCAGAAGAATCTTCTGTCAATGTGGATGCACGTACATGAGTTGGGATGCGAGATCTTGACAAAGGCATAAAGCAGCTGCATGTGAGCTGGGCAAGAAATCAGATACTTTTATTTTTAGGGAGACGGATCAATATATGACTCAGATACTGTGCAGAAACAAAAAAACATTAAGTGAAAGCATGTCCTGAACACCTCTGGAATCACCATGGTGAGACTGAGCTCTTTCTTGCTTCATCAGTTGCCATAAATTGCTGTTTATGTCCCAGCCTTCTATGTCATCTATAAAGCACTTACACCACAAAGTGCTGGACTCAGTATCACCTGGCAGACCCATTTTTACTGTATCTTTCCCCTAGTGCAGAGAAGATGTATTTCAGATCTGTGTCCAGTCAGGTCATTAGTAAGGTTGCCACAGCTTCAATCAGATTAGGGTTTTGCCTATACAACTCTAGGTACAGCAGGACCAAATACACCTGTAACCCAGGCTTCTATTAGAAAAGAAACACTTGCCAGCAGAAGAGCAGGCAGTCATGCTTTGTCAGCTGTCCATCTAAACCAATCATTATTTGGCAGTGATGCCTTGCTGAAAATGGCCACTGATCTGGGGAAGTGGGCATAATGCCATTCAAACAGATGGGCAGGGGTCTTAGCAGCCAAGAGACCTTGTATGTGTGTCAAGTGAGGGTACTTAGGGCAGGATTCCCAGCTGGGAATATCCACATGGTTATCCAGCTTGCACTTTGACAAAGAAACGTGCCATTGCTAATCCAGCTCAGGGTTGGATTAAGTGGGAAGAAAAAGAACAGCTTCCATCACCTCTTTGGACTCAGGACAGCCGGGTGGCTGGAACAGAGCACGGCCTCTTCCTGCATCCTCCTTTGTCTTTTGCTGCAACACCCACAAGAAAAACCATGTTCTGACTGGATACAACAGGCAATACAGGAGCCAGTGTCTTCAACTGAGGAAGAGCTTTACTTATTCTTTTTAATGTACATAAACAAAAGTAATATTACTGCTACCAACCCCCATACTTAACTAAGGAATTAGCAAAAGTGTCAGTAATTCTCTCTTATTCTGCCGTAACTTTTGTTATGCAATATTGGAAATAACTGCTATGCAAAATATACTCCAGACATTCCACTTAAAACACTGTTTTCTAAGTCCTCATATGAGGTATTGCAAGGCAGAGGTGTGGAACAAAATCTCTATTCATGTCAAAACCTAAATCACATTAGAAGTGAACATTTTGGGTCCAACTCTACCCCACCTTAAGCTCTAAGTAAATCACAAAACAATCAAAAGGACCACAGAGGGGTAAGTGGAGGCTGAACGTGTACCTTTAGTAACTAGAGAAATTACTAGTTACATTTTATTTGGTGTTAGTACATGCATTAGCCCACTGAAAATAATACCATAAACAACCAGATGTTTACCATTTCACACAATACAAAATCCATAATCAGGACTAGTTATACTTAGATGACATCTTTTAGTACCTCTAGGTCATTCAGGACCATGGATTTTAAATAATTTCCATTACACTTCTAAGAGACAAGAGGTATTATCACCATATTACGTATAAAGAACTGTCACCACAAGCAGCTTTAAGGACTTGCTTACTTTGGATGAACCAAGTGGCAATGGTTATGGAATTACAAGGATATTTCTGGTTCCTAAATCTGTGGCCAAACCACTAGATCTTAACAAAGTTTTTAGGGCCAGAAGAAACAATTCTATGATTGCTAGGATTGTAGTTAATGTAATTTATGATATAAAGAAAAAGCAATCATCCTGTAAGTTTAAAAACTAGAGGAATTGATTCATAATGGCCTTTGTAGGGATTTAATCAGGGTGTTTGGGGTAAGAGAGGCTGGATGCTGCAGAGAGGGATAGGAAGCAGAACAGAAGTGACTGCATGTCACGTGCAGACCTTTGCAGTCTTTTGGGTTCATGGAACACAATCAGCTCTGCAACTAAGGATGCTGTGATTAGGTTTGAGCTTGAATGTAAGTGTTTAAAATATCTTTAATATTTATTATATTAATGAAACAATGCTATATTTTTTATTATTCTGTTCTATAAGGGGTTAGAAAAAAGTTATATTCATGTTCTCACCACTATGTAAATCATCACATTTGTGTGACGAGTTCCCCAAGGTTTCTCTGAGCTTTAGTTGCATGCTCTTAAAAAAAGCAGTATGCATTTCAATAACATGATATGGCAGTCTTTCATCTAATTACTAGAAATTTGACCTTTCACTTACATCTCTTTCAGACAGAAAAAAAATAGAAAGAAACTTGGTGTTGCTTAATGAAAAGGTGGGGTGTAGGAATCCTCAGTCCTATTAAAAGTGAAACTTGACAATCAGGGTCTATTTTAGCTGCAGTCTGTTTTGTGAACAGCATCGTTAGCACAGCTAAAGCTTGAGTTCTGTACCTTTGCTGTTGTATTTCAACAGCCTACACATTCACTCGGTGATGATTAGTTGGCCTTTTCAATTATATGACAAAGGAATATTTTATATTTTTAGCACACCTGAATTTTTTTTCATCAGTGCCAGTCATTCTGCAGAACCAATCTTCAGACAAAATACTATGCCAGGAGAAGAAAAAGAATACCAGAATTTAACACAAGGACAATCCCATCCTCTTTAAAGATGGATTGATGAACTGGGGAATAGAGAATGCTTTTGGATTTGCCTGCCTCTAAGTGGTTCTGTGTGGTGAAACGTAACAACATAAGCTTTGTGAAGCTCCCAAAAATGAGAAAAGCATGTTGTGCTGTATCTCACTTCTATGTAAAATTAATGAAAATAAAGCTATGCACTTCCCATGCATAATGAATAACCATGCCAAACTGTATCAACTTTTTCAGACTTTTCCTCTAGAGGGCTTTTAAATGAGGTCAACAGCAAACATATCTTTACATTTGATCTGAGAGGGAGCAGCGCAGAGTAACAGACCTTGTCCACGCAAAGCACAGTAACAAGCTCTTCTTGATTCTGATGATGAAAAATGCAATACTAAATACTAGCCCTGTATTTGTACCAGATACGGATTTCACAGCTTCGGTTACAGAGAGAACACGGGACTGTGAGTAGAGATACACAGTCCCCATTAACAATGCTGAAAAGATCAATGCTAGCTAAGCACAAGAATGACAACCCCATATGTCAGATTCAGTAGGACCAACAGCATGTGCCTCCTGAGGGACAATATTATTCCACGAAGGACTTTCAAAGAACCAGGTAAAATGCTCACATTCTACCCTAGAAACTGATCATTAACATCCCATCTTAACACAAAGTAACATCAGCATGGCCACGATAAGAAAAAAGCAGCTAACATTTTAGAGCACTATTTAGTGAAACGACCATAACAGCTCAGGTTCTGTTTTTCCTTGGTTGGAAGCAGACCAGATCAACATAGTTCAATTGCATATTGGACATTTTTTCCTGGTCCATGCAAAGACACTATTTCTTGGCTATGACAGACAGACAACATTCTGGAAGTACAATAATAGACAGCAAATACATTGTATAACTCAGTGCTTTTTCTTCCTGTGCTTAAAAGAAATCAACTATTGTTTTTGTTACTTTTATACACGTGCTTTTATTACAGAAGAAAAACAAATTTCATTAAAGAAATTATTGGTAGCATTCTGGAGATCTGTTAGCCCTGGCATCTCCTGCTTGACTTCCCACTCTCTCCCCTTGATGCCCAGCGGCATTCCATCGGTATGTCCTAGGGAAGTAACACACATAGCACTATCAGGGATCCTTCCCAGACAGTCCTGGAATCTGCTTTCCCTGTATTGCCTTGCACTCCTAACAAACACAGACTAGCCTGGCTGCTTCATGACCTCCATTTAGGACACACTGTGGTGGTATCTTTGTTACTGAGAGGCTGCAGCACTGTAGTGGACATACATCTAAATGATCTGCTTAGTCTACTAGCAGCAGGTTTGCCGCGCAGGGGTAAGTTTAGAACATGTTACAATTCACATCCTGGAAGCCAGATAAAATTGGAGCACGCAAGCCTTGAGTCAGCAGGCTTAGCAGCTCCCTCTCCTGGAAGGATGCTCTCTTCGGTCAAGAAATAGGATCTTACACTGCCGCTTGGGAGAAGGCAATTTTTATCACGGGAGTCTTTCAAAGGGTTTTGTTGTAGACGTTTGATTACAGAACTAACCTAATTAAGATTCAGTCTCCTACACTAGTGAGGCTAGAATTAAAACATAACATCCCTACTTACAGTTTTCCTTACTAAGGGTCTATTTGTTATTTGTTTCAATTTTATTTTTTTTTGCTAATTGTACTACTACTACTTAAATTGTAATTAAATAAACTTTCAGTAAAACTTACAATATACAATTTAAATTGAAACCATGCTATGCTGGGCACTGTAAAACAAATTCTAAGTCCTTTGTCCTGAAGATCTTGTCATCTGCATAGATTTACTTTTTTTTTTTTTTTTTTTTTTTTAAAGTAGGACATAATCACTGACTGACTGGTCTTGTAGGAAATCTCACAGCAAATGTCAATGGCGCCTCATTTTTCTTTTGCGTTTGTTTGCATAATTTAAGATTTGCTGGGGAAAAAGTTTTTCCCATGTTTGAAACTCAGACACTAAAATGATGAGAAAAACCTATTAAGTGCAAACATAAAATAAAGCTTCTTCCTTTATCCCATCTCTTGTCACACTGTGTCTATTCAGCCAGACTATTCAGCCACGATGATGGGAACACAACATTTTATGTTGCTATTTAGAGTGATCATTCAAAACGGGTGTTTCAACTTGCACTTTACCATTGAATTGAAAATTTGGAAGGCATTGAAGTTATCTGTTGATATACAACTTGTTAAATGCATTCATTTGTATAGTAAATTTGAATGTATTCAGGCCTGTCATTAAAAGCAAACAGACTCCACAGAACAATGACTGCTCAGGAATGTGAACTGGATGCCAAACCCCCCACCCCAGCCCTGATATTCTTCTCATCTGTATGTCAGCATTTCTCCCCATAATGAGTTAATATAGTTGATTTTGTAATTTTCTTTATACATGTTATTTAAGAGAAAAGTTAGCAAGTAGTGATACTTCAGTGATTCATTTGTGTAAATAGTTGCATTAAAGAGACAGAAAGGGATTTGGAAGGAAAAAAAAAAATCCTAAAATTCCTGGAGAAGAAGCTGCAACGATGCAAATTGTTCACAAACTTAGCAGTCTGGATGGAATTTAGGGAATTTGGGTTAACCCCCCAAAGTGAGCAGAACCTACTGGGAAGGTGGAATGGCTAGGCTAAGTGATCACTAATTTGGGCTCTCTAAGGTAATTTACATTATAGTAATTAAAGATGAGATTCCCTTGCTGTTCTATTTACAAACTCTATTAACCTATGACCTTTCTCTGAAGTTTACACCCAACTGTTTTCAATTTTTTTTCCTGAGCAAAAGGAAAGCAGTTCCTGTGGAAGTTATTTCGCATAATAATTAATTGTATTTGAAGCCTGAGAGGTAGATACAAACTTCAAGACAATCTGGCTTCTGCTGGGTAATTATACTAGAGATCTGTCTTTGTGATCCTTCAGCTGAGCCATTGCTAATATCCTTGGGTTTGTTTGTATTAATTTTGCTTTAAGTGCAGCCTGCCATATGGTTTTTGCTCAGTTGAATATAAAATGATGGGTAAAATTCTGCTGCAACTGATAGTGATGCAAACAAAGAACATGCTTTGGCCCTACATTCATATTTGGCTTTTATTAATGCAATCTTAATGACATTTTAATAAGCAAGTGCAGTGAGGTTTATACTATGCATAGGCACATTATACAGGCAAGCCAAAAAAAAAAAGTCTGGAGCTTCTGCTGTAGCTAAAACAATGTGGTATCTACTAATCTGAACAGATATGAACACACATCCTCACATGTCTTAGTCAGTGAGCCACAAACAACTTCATTCCGATCCACAGCTCTGGAATAAACACCATCGTTTCTTCCTGTGGCTCAATATTTACACCACACATTGTTCCAGCATGTGAGGATGCAGGGAGTGCTGCTTTTGGAGGACAGATCTTTAAAACCAAGAGTGATCATTTGTATCCAGGATGCTTATCATGTGTAATACAACGGCTTAAGAACATAAAGTAGCATTAGTAGAATACTCAATAGTATGGGGGGGGAAAATATCTTCCCAAAGAAAGAGAATTGAGTTAATCTAAGAGCTTTCTGCTTTGGGGAGCTGAAAATGGACAACACGGATGCTAATTTCTGGAGAAAGGGGCAGGAACTAGGCTACACAAAGAGCACACTCCTTTTCACAACAGGGGGAAACACTGCACGGACAGAATTAATGAGTATGTTGGGCACCAGGGAATAAAATAGCATCATAAACTTCAGTAAGCAACAAAGCTCCAGAGTTGATCTTAATTTGTAATAGGCTAGGCCTTAGGTGTCCATTGCCATTCTGTGGGTCTAGCCCTTGAGAGACTTCTGCTTTCCATCAGGCACTGATACAGCTACATCTATAGATTAAGACATTTATATATATAATTAATATGAAGAGCAGAGAGATATGTGCACATTCATGGAGACATACATGGCTTTTCTGCTGTGGGATGTATGACAGAATATCTCATACTTAGCTCCAGAACTATACGCATGTAGGTACCTTATGGATTTTATTCAGAAATAATTTATTAGAAGATCTCTATATAAAATAAAAAAATAATAAAAATTTATTTCCCAGTATCACAAGCTAACTATCCTTCAGGTTTATATTTTCCCTGAGAACCTGGATATGCTTTTTAAAAATTTACATCACTAAAAATAAACAGCATGTTCATTTGTATCATCGATACAAAGACACGACCATTTGCCATCCCCAAGACACCTACACAAGACTGGTGCTTTTCTAACTGATCTTGGGTAAGATATATTCATATCACTTTTAATGTCACATGGAAAGCATATCAGTAGCAGAGTCACCAGAATTTGAGACAAAATGTAGCATGCACCTATTCCTTTAATAAATTAGAAACGTTGTCTCCTCCAAATTGCAAGTATTTTCAGAGTTAGTGCATTTGATTTGTTAATCAAATCATTAATTTGTCATGCTGTTAGTTCTGTCCTACCTGGACTATTTTAAAGGATGTAACATAATTAATAAGCAGAGATATATTTTCAACCAAAAACCTGAGTTAATTGAATTCCACCAAAATTACTGTCCCTAGTCAATCTGAATCCAGTTTCTGATCCACAGTTGCTCACCACTATGTAAACAAATGTAATGATGGCTGAGAGTATCTTATTTAAATGCTGATTAAATAGTAATCAGTCCTAATAATTTCCCAGGATGTAGATGCCATTGCTTGGGATCGGTGTAAGATTATGATCAATGACAGAGCAAAAGTTTGTTTAATTACAGTTATTTCAAATTCTGATTAAAGCACTTATCTTTTTACTAAAGTGGATACATCATATGCCATACTAAATGTGGTCACCTATCTATTTGTTGTTCTATTCTATGAAAAGGTTTGTTTTCACAGAGGACAAATGTCTTAAGAGTATATCAGGAAAGATACAGGTAAGATGCACAACCTGAGGTAGGAAGTCAAAAATACAAGCTATATCCTAGACTGACCTTTTGTCTTGACATTGCTGTTAACAGAACTAAAACCATCTCCAAATATTATTTGAAACACAGAACTTCCACTTTTCAAATAACTTCTCCTAATTTTCTCACATGAAGTCATGACAAAATACGTTGGACTAAGCAAACCACTCCTGTGTAAGTTTTAAACTTGCACATTAGTCCTAGGCACATTCCAGCAAAATGCAGGACAAAATAAAATGCACAATGATAATTTCTAGTTTTTCAGGGTTTTGTTAAAACTAACAAACTAATTACACATTTATAAAAATATATTAATATTCTCCAACCTGCAAGAAGTTACATTTTATAGTGTCACATAAGTACATAACTTTTGCTTCGAAAACAGAAGTTTGCAAAGCCATTAGGTAAAAAAAAAAATCTATAAATTATCAAACTAGATTAGTTACCTATTTGCCAAACAACTGCACTGGTAATAACTTTTATATTCCACATGAGAAAAGAAGAAAATGCTAGATTTTATTTCATTTTATTTTTTACTCTGACCAAAGGAGTAGTCCACAGAATTTGTTTTCCTGGCCCAGGAGATATTAACATGCTACTAGTCTCCAGTAGTGACAAATCTCAGTGGCAGTGTCTATGTACAATGTCAGCAGAGCTAAGTCTACCTTTTCCTCTCTAAGCCTCTCCTTTTGCCCTCACCTAGGAGCAGCGACTCACATGATACCTACATATGTATAACATATATATAGTATGAATGTATAGCAGGTAGTACACATGCATTATCAAGAAATAGCTAAACTGTCCAAGTTTTTCTTAAAAGCATTTCTATTAAAATGTGTCTCTTCTTCACAGGCTTTTATGCCATTTTCTTCTTTTAATAACATGAAAATTCTCCCAAACTCAGGCTGCAGTTTACAAGTACTTTCAGCAAGAACAGCATAAGCCAAGTCCCAGTGACAGCACCAGCTGAGGCTACAGAAACATCTGCTCTGTAGGTTCTGTTGTATTCTAAAATGATTCCAGCATTTGAATCCATTCTTAAAGATGTTTCAGAAACGAGTATAAATCACATCAGTCCCCTTGGGCGGCAGGAAACCTATCTTTTTTCTCTGCTTGATTTCAGACTGTGCATACCTTGTGGTATCATTGCTGGATATCAAGAACATGTGTTATTTTCTTCCTTGGTGTGAAAAGAACATACAATGACTTAGTCTCCAAACCTGTAATATAGGCCAGAGCAGGAACCTTTCTGTTAGGGTCGCTTCAAATCTATAATTTTCACTCATTCCCTGCTGGCACTGTTATTTCTTACCTCTTCTCTGCTCCCCCAGTAACACATGAGAGGTTATTAGGTAAAATAAATAAATAAGCAAACAGACAGATGAATTAAGCATTCCTCACTTTAAAAACATATTAACTAGAACAAAAAACTAAGCCTCCTACCGCCCAGTATTTCCGTAACCACTTGCTAACATCCAGTACAACATGATTTTTCAGCATCCTTGGAACAAGAAGTATTTGTAGTAACTATACTGAACCTCTGACCAATGTTTTACAGATCACCTTTCTGTCAAAACCACTGAAGACAGCACAGCAAATTCACTATTTTCTGTTTCTTCATTTGTAGACTTGTTATGTTCAAGAAAAATAATTATATAAAACACCAGCCTAAATTAGTCTATAGATCTAGCACCATTTTTTTTAGCAGACCTACAGCTCAGTTTGGAACACTTTAAGGACAAATCTTGTCTTAAACAACTTGCATGAAAACTTTTCCTCCCTCATTTATCTGCTCTCTTGAGAGAGTAGTTCAGATATTTCTGTATTCAAAATGAGAACTTTTAACTGTGTCAACAAAAGTGGTTGTTGATATCAAAACAGTTAATGAATCAGTGAGCAATTATTAATAACATCCCTGTTAATCTGAACCTGAATCTGGAGTACACTATTAACCACATTGGTTCCTACCTGTCCAAACCCACATTCACAGTTTCCATCCAGATCTGCAGAAAACTGTGTGTGGCATCTGACCTATCCACTTCAGAGTGATCTAGACAGTGAAGGAGATGAACCAACATAACTATAAAATGTCTCATTTTTCATTCCAATGAAATTCTGAGAGATGAGCAGGCCCAATCTCTTTCTATAATTTTACTTATCAGTCTGCCCTTTAAAGTGTATAAAAATCACTTAGTGCAGTAAGATCTTGAAATCTGAAGACCAAGTGGCCATTTCCTTCATAGCTAGTTAGTCCACACATCCTGCAATGCAAAAATATAATTGACTCTGCATGTAAAACTATCTGAAGGGAGCCAGTGTATTTGTGTGCTGATACAAGGAACAGTCTGTAAAGATAGACCCCTTCATTATAAATGGGATACCAAAAAGGTGCCAAATATGAAGGAGTATACTGCATTATAAACCAACTGCCTTATGCAACTAACTAATTGCTCTACACACTGTAAAATCCAAAAATATAATTGATCCTGTCTGTAAAGCTCTTTTTGGGAAAAAGAAATCATTAGGTATGCCAAAATCAAGTGCCAGTTACAAAGCAGGGAGTATGACCACTGTGACCATCTGCCTGCTAGATGAGTGATATACACTTTCTGGAAAAAAAGAAAATAAAAGAAACAAACAAAAAAAGCCAAAAACCAAAATCTCTTCTTTCTTACTACTGCCCAAAATAAAAACAGGGCTCATGGGATTTTATGTATAGGGCATTTGCAGTAGAAGAGGAATATCTTTCAAAGGAGTCTTCTGTTGAGATTGAAATCCTGCTAGCATTGGAGTACTGTTGTCTTTGTATCCTGTTTTGGGTTGGCAGTGACTCTCTTCTAGGGGTGTTCCTTATTTCCACCTGGAGAGTGGGTTCCACACAAGCACATGCAGAAAGTCCTTTAGTTAGTCAACATCCTAACTTTCTCCATTACTAAGCAATAAACATTAGTTAATTAAAGATGTAGGGTAATGGCTGTTTGTGTACTCAAGAATTACAACAGAGGGACAGATGCTGCAGCTTATATGTTCCCAACCCATTCTGAACAATCAGCTGTACCATATAAACACACAAGGTTTTTACAGTATGTTTTTGTCTTCAGCATGTATTAATTGGTTCAAAAACACTTGCATTTTTCACATTTACAGCACTTATGTATTTCCATGATCCAGAAATACTGATGCTTACGCTAATCGTCTTTGTCCAAATTTCTTCTGCGTGGAGACACTACTGAGAACAAGCTCACTCTTCACAACTTTCTTACCCTTGGGGAAAACAGCAGAGAAGTTTCCATTAGGTTATACCATTTTAAGCACCTCCTGGCAAATGTTCTGTTTACTTTCCTGGCACCATATATTCTGGTGGTAAAATAATCCAACCGTTGTTTTATAAATGAGCACTGTGAATAGCCACTAAAAGACAACTGAATTATAAATGGAAATGAATTGGATCATGCACCCTTCTCAGGTGAGGTCTGCTACAAACATGAATCTTCTCCTGTGTATATGTTGCAACAGAGCAGGTAAGTGGAAGGAAGTTATGAAATGTGCCCCATTTCTTCTCTGGCTTCAGGAACTTCCCAACACACATTTTTCATGTGAAATAAATTCTACAGTCTGTACTGGGGAATTGTGACTCTTGGGCTTTGATCCACAGGCTTCAATTTGTGTTGGGTACTTGCCTGTAAAATCCTTGGTGAAAAGCAAATGAATAAACTTCTTGTAAAAGGGTTTACATGTGTATACAGAGGTAAGTTTCTATCTGTAAATATTATTTCACTAAACCCAAACATCTGTCCTACTGTGGAGTATAAGAAATTTTGTTCCATCACATTGTGCCCGGTCAGATTTATTTGCTCTTTGTAACAAATTGGTTTATATATGTGTACTCCAGTTTAACACAGTTGAACTATCTTCTTCTAGAATGTCTGTAACAGCACAATTTACTCATTGTTTAGTAGGTTTTCACTTTAAACATATAATGGATTAATTTAATTTCATAGTATTTCAGAAGTGGCATGTATCTCTGTGGTCTTCTTGGAATGTTTCCTTGAATTTCCTGCCTAGCCAAATGGAAATTGATGGGCTGAGTCAGCAGGAAAAATAAAAAAAAAAAAGAAAAAGAAAAAAAAACCCAGAAAACTAGTCAGCAAAGACTTTCTTCAAAGAATGTTTACAGTCTAAAAAAAAAAATAAAATTAATGTTTAGCAAACAATGGGTCATAGAAGACACCTTCTGGCTACCAATCTGGACAGTGGAGCTTTCTCTTTTGTCACTACCTCCACTCTCTCCAACATGCCTATATATACTTCCTTGATTCCTCACATCAGCAGAAACAGCAGATGAAGCTGAAGTTTGCCCTTAAGTTATATCACAATACATCATTTTCTTGCAATAATTAAATAAGTAACCTTATTTACCAGAGTAATTGTCCAGCTTCCCCCCACCATACTGGATTATTATAATAAAGCCGGATTTTACAAATGACAAAAACATGATTGTCATTAAAACTTCATGGTAACTTTTCTTTTTCCTAAATTCACTTGCCTTCCAAGTCTGTTGGAAGGCACTGGAACGTAATGCTTTCCTACCTTGTATATTTTTTATAGTCAATAAAAGTGTAATCGCTAGTCATTTGTATTCATAACTTTATCAAGTACACAACTGCAGCTGTAAGGACAACTTCATTTGCACTGCCACACCTGACAGAAGCTCTAAGTGTTGAGAACAAATAGGATCTTTTCACCCTACAGATCCAGCTGATGTAGTGACATAATGCAACACAAGCTCTTTCTTTTTGGTTATTAAGGCACACTGCTTTGCTCTTTTATTTTGGTTATTAAGACACACTGCTTTTCTCCTTTTTTCTCCCCTTCTCTCTCTCTCTCTCTTTCTTGTAACAGAAACATCTTGACAAAGTCTCTGGGAAAATCCAGCCTCTGAAGTAGCAGACTGCATGTGAGGTTCTTGATGACATAAGCATTACTCATCTGCAAACGCTGCAGATTCCTCTCTGCACAACTTTCAGTGTGAGAGATCACTGAGAAGAGGAAGTGGCTGCAGTGGAATATAGAGAACTTCGCTGCTTTTCCTTCAATAACGTATTTTCCTGTTTCATCTACTGGCAAGAGTATCTGCATCTGATACATCTCCACAGTCAATATTTGGTGGTGTCATCAGTTTATACCAGAATTCCCCGCTAACACAGACATCTCAGTCACAAAAATAATTTCCTCTGATACAAAACTCACCTTAAAATTCAGCCACCTTCCTAACAAGCGTTATTGCCAGCTTTAAAATTTCGGTTACTGGGTTCTAAAATACAACTACTATTTTATAGTAATATTTTAAAGAAAATCTACAGGACCTGGAATATTTTGTAGCAAAGTTTCAAATTCAAAGAAGAGAATGTTTATACTAATTCTACTTCACACTGAAAAGCCAGTGTGCTTACACTGGGCATAACAATCTATCAGCATTGAAGTGCATTCTCAAATCACCTTAAATAATGCCAAACAAACTAGCACAGTTTGGAAGACACAAAACATTTCAGCAATTTAAGAAACACTAACATAAGAATAATAGCTGGGGAAAAAAAATCTTTTTCCTTGCTTCTAATTCACTGTTCCACTGAGATGAACACTATTTGACTTCTAACACACAATTAAAACAGTGTTAAAATTTTCTTCAGTGTTTCTGCAGCATCTGCTTCACTGATTAGTGTCAGTTGAGGTAAAATTTCAGTTTTTATTTTGTAGGATTTTGCAGTGACTACCAGATGCTTAGCTATTGTCTCAAGCCAGCAGAATCTAAGCAGTGAAGACAACCATATCACAAACAAATGTTTGTTAGAATAATCATGTAATATGAGTAATCAATGCACTTCCTCATCCTGCATTTCTAAGATCTTGCAGACTATAAGGAGGACAAGAACTCTGCAGTATAATCCTTGTTTTGCTTTTACATGGGGAACATAATCTGTTAGAGCTGCAGAGGGATAACATCAGGATTCACTGCAATAACTAAACTAAATGCAATTAGATCAGTTGAACCACTGGAATAAAAAGCCTCTCGAATTTATAAAGAATTATATTTGATCAAGTATCTTAAGTTTCAAAGTTTAAAAGAACAAATATTTAAGCTGATGGTCACACATTGTGAATCCAAACAATTCATTGTCTGTAAATGAATTTAGAATGATGAATTTAGAATGAATATTCTAGCCATAAAATGAAGTGAAAGTTAATTTCTTCATTAGAAATTTTCTGTTAGTGTGAGTCAGTTTGTCACCACTATTTTGTGGTTACATAAGAGAATAAAAGTAAAAATTTTGAAAAAGGCTGTCACAACTCTCAGCATTTTTTGGCAGCTTTGGCTGAGACAAAGAAATAGCCCAACCTGCCAACTTCACAGAGGCATCCTAACTCAGCGACAGCTTCCCCCACAGTCCTGCCCAGGCAGCTTAGTCCTGGCCTCCAGTACCCCCACTGGTCAGCCCTGAACCTCTCCTGAGCAGAACGTGTCAATTATGGAAAACTGGGTCAGACTCCAGCTTGGTTTTGTAATTTGGACAAATGTTTTCTTGGAATTGAATTGAGTGGACCAAGCTCATTTCACCTGTTCTAAACTGTTTCTGAAGCAAGGTCTCCAGGGATGGAAATAATTAATTAATATAGTAATTTCAAAACTTGACTTTTTACTTTCCTTTTCTTTCCTTTCCTTTCCTTCCTCCCTCCTTCTTTTGCTGCTCTCTTTTTAAGTGCTAGTTATGCTCATTTATCTAAGGAATTTTGTTTTTTAAAAACATTTAGTATCCAAACAGGAAAAAAATAATATAAAATTGAGATTGGTTTATCAAAGTCTTTAGAGTTTTAAAGGAAATAAAGCCTAACAATGGTACCTTTAATTTATTCTCTCCTTCATACAATATGAAATATCAAGAAAGAAAATATAGAATAACTGTCTATCATACTGTCTCAATGCACATGTAAGAAGATGCAAAGAAAACTCCAAGAAATAAGTTTATGTTAGGTCATTAAAAAACTGATGATATACAGCTTACCTCTTTGTTACAGGAAACCCTAATACCTGTCTTCTGGATTAATTTACAAGCACATGAAAGGCTGCTGCTGAACTGAACTTGATTCAACAGTTTCACCAGACCTTGATTCAAAGTGTTCAGAGATCAGTTTTCTGATTGACAAGATCTGGATTTTGATCAGACACCTGCAGAAGGCACCTGCACAATGTCCAGCTGCTATGAACACATCCTGCTGCAGTTGGGCTTTTGTTATTTATGTCCTGGTGGACAACTAGCCAGCATACTGCTAAATATCATACCACATGGTGATGAATTTTGTTATTGGTTGGGCTGTTATACACATTGTAACACAGTCCTCCTTCGGTATTCTTCAGGTGATAAATTATTGATGTTGAAGCCTCCCTCCTCCAAAGGTTTTCTCCAATCACTGAATCACTCTTGAGACAGAAATCTTATAACATTACAGACACCAGAACTGCCATCGCAGTGGTCTCCTTTATGCTAGATATATATTTATATACTTATAAAAAAAAAAATCCTTTCCCTAGCTCCTTTGCATTAGTGTTACTATTCAAGGCTTCTTAGTGGGAGCTTCTGCTGAATTGTGTGGTGACAGGGCTTGCTTTCACAATCAATTATGAATTCCACTGAAAAAGGCAATCCAGTTATTCCCCAGCTCCCAACTATGCCAAGCGCAGGAGCTTATGAGGCCATACATTCAGCCAGATAAGGGAACTGATCCAGCTTAAAACTGACCTACCAAAGAAATACTTAGCCCTCATTTGGGTGACCACATGGCCACATGCCAATGGAAATGGCAGGGAAAAACCTTCCTTCAAGAAAAAGGACTTACACGGCCTTAACATCATCATTAAAATTCACCTATGGATTGTTTTCAATTTTCAGTTCTCAGAATCCAGCCCCCATCTTCATACACATTGTATTTCTTGTTCCTATTTATCCAGCTTTATAACTCTGCATTTGTCTGTAGTAACTAAAACGAATAGGTAGATTTGTTTGCATGGGCGGAGGTCATGGAGTAACCCAAACTCCTCTTCATGGATGCCCTGACCAGGTCATGACCTGCCACCCCGACAATTTTTGCATCACCCTTAGATACTAGCAATGATTTTATATCTATCATTCACATGCAGAAATGCAGGCTGCCAGGCCTCCGACACAAACATGCTAAAAACACTCCCATTTCAACGATGACACCCCATTAACAACTACTTTTTGATATCCGTCAGTTAACTAGCACTTAATCCACTTAAGATGGGCTTTGCTGATATTGTAGAGTGTTAATTTTTTATCAGAATGCCACACAGTAGTAAATCAAATGCTTTACAATAGCCTAAGTATATTTCATCTACATACAAAACAAAGCTCACCATTTTATCACCACAATTTTACAATCGGGCTTCCAAAGCTGCTGAATTATTTTCTGTTTTTTAACATGCCATGCCTAAGTTTTCAACCTTGAAAAGTAACTGGAAAAATGGAAATTAAATAATTTACCAGTTTCAGAATCTAACCAGTAAATTGCTGTGAATTTGTAACTGCACTATCATTTTCATTGTACTACATTGGCCATTTAGGTGAATGATAACCCAGGAGACAGCACCATGCAGGGCTAGCAAACAAGTAAATCATTTAGATTGCACACTGCTTTCAAGTGAAAAAGGGGCAGTAAATCTGTCCAGCCATTGCCTTCCCTTTTGTTGAATTTTCAGGATGGTGCAGTCTTTTCATTGAAACAAATAAAAAAAAAAATTCTACAGTTCTAATTTATTGTCCGGGCTTTGCGCATAATGACTAAGGCTGACCAATACAAGTCAACGCGCTAGAAGAATAGGTTCAGTCATTTAAGATCGTGCCAGATAGAACATACAAGCTGCTTTTAAGCGTATGAAGAGAAAATTCTGGTTACAGCATGGCTCCATCTAACGGCTTTGCCTTTAACTGCAAGAACGCTAAATCAACAGCTCGAAGAGGTGGCCGCACAAACGGCCCTTACGTAATTTTTCTGTTGACCGGCCTCCCGACGCATCAGAGCCGTATAGAAACAAAACGAAACCAAACCAAACAAAAAAGAGGAAATCATGTAAGTTTAAACTATAAATCTGGACTGGAAACCTACACGGTAGTAACAACTGCAACCTCTTTTCAAACTCTGGCTGAATATTTTAGCTCCAAGAGAAGTACTTTAATCCAAACAAAATTTGAGTATATGAGCAGTGCAGCATTGTCTATACACATAAATAACAGGACACTGTATTCTCAGAGTTTTTAACTTAGTTTTGGATTACTTTTGCCATGAAGAAGTATCTCTTGATTTTCTGTTATTTTGCACAGCATAACATCGCATTGCTTTGAAAAGTATGCTCAGAAAGACACAGCTTTGTACAATCCATTGGCCACTTCTGCCTTGATTTTGTTTGTCAGCAAGTTACAGGTAGGTAAGAGACAATAAAGACTCCTGGATTGCATTCCCATCTGCTGGTGACTTACTGTATATACTTAGCAGATCACTAGTTTGCCTGCATGAAAATTGTTTTCATCACAAGCATGGAAATGCTAATATTCAAACTCCACGTAAGCATGCCAAAGATTTATTGATCTTTTAGGTGTATTAATGACTAAAAACATGCACTGCCATGAGAAAATAATTGTTCTAGAAATTCCCCCGTAAGAGATGCAACGGTCAGCATTTATTCCCAGAATAGCCACAACGTAGGCAGGAATCTTCATTTGAATATTAAGGGTAGATTAAGAAAACTATTGCAATTTAGATGTTAATAAAAAACTTGTTGTATATAAAAGGCTCCATAACTTTACCATTCCATCAACTCCACTCAACACAGTTAAAATACAGTTTAAACCTAAGAAAAGTTACTGATCACAGGAACAGGTTTCCCAGAGTGGCTGTGCAGTCTCCGCTCTTGGAGATACTGAAAACCCAACTAGACCCTGGACATTCTGCTGCAGCTGCCCTTGCTATGGGCAGGATTGGACTGGCTTTTCTCCAGAGGTGCCTGCCCACCTCAGCCATCCTGTGGTTCTCTAAGTCCCTCAAATGTTTGTTGCTGCTTAAAAAGACCCAAAAATATAACCCAAAAACCTCAACGTACAATTACTTTGTGTTCATCCCCAAATCTCGTGCTTATCCTCCAAATCTCCTAAGATTTAGAGAAGTTCCCTCTCTTGCAATATCCAGGGTAATATCTGAGGCTAGCCAGGGAGTGAACTACTGGAAGGACTTAATACCGAATCTGGAACTAACTCAGTAGCTCCAGATACAAACTAAACATAATGAAAACGTTTCAAGTCACTACAGCAGAATTTGGTCACAGCTGCTATAATCCATATTATACAGATTTTTTCATCTACATAAGCAGCCCCATGAATAAAACAGCAAAAATTTAAAGGTATATTTAGAAAGTAATTCAACTGTTCTCACATACTGAAAATACATTTTTACAAAAATTCTAAGAAATGAGAGAACAACTCTTACAAGAGTGAATAACAATACAAAATCAAGTGACAGAGAAATAGACCTGATTAATACACATACCTCAGACTTTCTCTCTTTTATCCTTTAGACAGATACATTCAAAAGATCTCCTTGCTACTTTTTCCTCCATACAGACTTTCACATGTTCCACTCATGTACAAATAATCAGTTATTTTTATGATTACTGCTGGCTTGAAGCCTATTTCTATCACTAATGCAAAGGCACTTGCTGACTCAGCAATAATCTGCACTTTCCCTTTCATGTTACTGTGTGAATCTGTTCAGAAGTGCAGCTGGCTCTGAATCATGTTCTAAGAAGTAGGATGTGTGTGAATCCATATGTTTTGGCAAAGCCTAAAGCACCATGATAATACATTTCTATTAGATCCCTCTAGTAAAACTGGATCCTGAATCCGATTTTGAGGCCTATGCTTCAGGGATGCACTAACATGTTTGTCCAGCCCACAGAAAACTGAGATATGAAGAGGGAGCCACTGTTGCTCCTGTCCAACACTCTGAACAGTTATGATCACTGTCACTTGGACAGTGGTGTAATGAATACCACAACCTGCACAGAAATAAAAAAATCAACCCCCACAACGGAGATAGCCTGACATATACTGTTGTCAATTGTAAGTGTAGATACATTATTCAAACATAAAACATTTTTTAAAAACAAAAAAGTAATAATTCAGTGTACTAAAAATATTTGTCTGTGGAAAAAAACCAAACGTGCTCACCGAATCATCATGTATTATAATTTTGCACTTATATATTTAGAGGTCTGTTCTAACTACAGATTCTTGCAATTGCAACAGCAAAGTCCTGTGGTAGAATCTAAATCTAAATGTAGACATAGCTCTTGTTTACAAGGATATTTGTAAAAGCAAGAAACAGAAACAGCAGCCTGAGGCATTCACAAGTTCTTTCCAGCTCAAAACCCCAGGCACAGAAAGTAAGCCTACTTCACAAGGCAAGCAGAGTGATACATTTACCAATGGTTATACAAACATGTAACTAAAGACTACCACAGCATATATATATATATGGGGGCAGTAAGTGAAAAGACAGTTGAAGAAACATAAATTGACAGTTCAGGCTGAAGAACATCACAAAGAATAAAGAGCAGCAGTTTAAGGATCACACTGAAACGAACACAAAACAAAACCTAGGCCACAGTAAGATTTTTGGATAAATTAATTATATTATTTATCTTCGTAAAGAAACATTATGTAGTTAATCATGGAAGAAACCACAAAGTTTCTTTTTGTTGATGGCAAAGTTACCTTTCAGTAGTTTTTATACTTACAGTTTAAGATATCCCCAAAAATTTAACTCGCCCTGTATTTTCAAATATTCATATAAATTTTTCCCATCATTGCCCTGGATATTTTTATCATACCCTTTCTGTAAATAAATAAATAGAAGTAAAATAACTTTTTCAAGCTGCAATCTCTGTAGGTGGAGATTCCACTGTGTCTGACAACTGTTCAAAAACCTTGGAGCTTCTTACTGCTTACATAATACCAAAGTCCTACACAAGCAGAGATGCAGCAAGAGAAAGTACCATCTTCCTTCATTTTAACTTCACTCCCCTGTGCTCTGTGGCTTTGTTCAATAAAGGTAAATAAAGATGAGAAATGTATTGTTTCTCTGTAAACTAACCTTCTACAGCTCAGAATATTTTTTTTTCCTTCTGTGAAAACAGCAGCACCATGGCCACTTAACTGTATGCTGCTTTTTAAACTTCTTTCTCCACCGAACATCCCAGTGCTGCAGGTCATGCACAGCTTCCTGGTGGGATACCTTGGGTGGCTCAACAGTTCAGCAGGACAGAGCTGCTACAGGTGGCAGCTTAGGCATGCTTACAAAACAGTCCTTCTGAGATTAGGAACATCAATATCCACAAGAAAATTAAGATGTACTGTAAGAGGTTTAGCTCCCTTTTTTAGCTGTCTTTTCTTAAAATGTTAAGTACATGTTCCTGGGTTCAAGTCAAGTCTGCAAGAGAAAAAATGGCTCAACTTCTCTTCCTATCAACCTGGTATCAGTATGTTTGGCCCTTACATACCTTTCCCTTCCCAAATCACAGATATGTAACATGATAGAAAATGGTGCTATTTAACAACGTGATAGGTGATTGTTAAAAAAAAAAGGACACAAAGCAACTGAAGGTGTTACCACTATACAGTTGCATTACAGTATTATCTTGAAGCTACAAAAAGGTTTTAAGGTAGAAATATGGAATAAAACCTGTGAGACTAGCAACAGAGCCACTGCATTCCTCCAGATCTGCATTTCCCTCACTGTACTATATATTCCCCAAATAGTCTATCATTGCTAGCTCTTATTTCTGTGATCCTGTATGGCTGAGAAAGAGAGGGATGGAATGCAGATTGCAAAAATAGGGCACGATAAAAGAACAGCATAAAAACAGTAGTGGGAGAAGGGCAGCAGCCACAAAAGAATTTCAGCTATCTTTGTTCATCTTAGATGGCAAATCACCTACCATTCCCTAACAAAAATGCTTGAGTAGTAATTCTTTGTATTAGAAGGTAGGACACAATTCTACTGAAGTCATACAAGAAAAACAAGGCTGTTAATAAACTTGTTTTCAGAATGCTTAGGATTAGTGTACACAGTAATAAGAGTAAGTGCATAAATGGATAAACGAATTTTTTGTATAAGAGGAAATAATAGTGTTTGGCAATGACTAGTGTATCTGGCTAGCACTAAAGTCAAGGAAAAAGACTGACCATCTTGGTACACATAGCAGAAAACAGAAATCAGATTCAGACTCAGTAGCATTATAGATTGCCTCCTGTTCAGTCAAAATACTTGTAGAGATTGTCCCCTATGCTGACCTTGAAATGTACCTTTAATGAAACTCTTTCTTTTCCTTTAATCCATGCATCAAGCTTGACAGCAAAGAACAGAACTTTCAACAAATAGCACACTTCCCTTTCTGCATAAATTAGGCTCATCTGACTGGACGATCTTCATCCAGGGGTTGAATAAACTGGTTTTGTAAATATTATCCACTCTACTCTTTCAATTATAATCTCTGCTCTTCCTAGTTCTTTAAAAACATGTCACATCCTATTGAAATCTTAAGCAGTGAGACAGAAAAATGCAAACTGCTGTTCACATGGAAAGGAAATCACAGTTTAGAGGGGTATTTGGAGTACATGATTCTGAGTATCTATTTGCTGCTCCCTCCTGACTTGCTAACTGGCTTTATGATAACTGATGCAGCTTCCTCAGTGCCCCAGTTCACCAGCCATGAAAATAACCAAAACAGTGTCTTCTTCACAAACCTTGAGAGACCCACATAAATGAAGACAAAGTCCTTTTTTCAATAAGCTTCTTCTGAGACTTACTGTGTGGAAAACATTTTAGTTCAAAGGCAGTGGCTAAGTGAAAAGCTATTTTGTTTAACAACAACAATAATCTCTGCAGGCAGACGGACAAGCAGAAAAACTGTTTCTTTCATGAACCAGCTTCACTTCAGTAGCATGAGAAAAATCATCACACCTTTAATCAAGCCTGGTTAGCACTCTTTGGTCAGAAAAACTATCAGTGATCAATTGTTTTTTTCACGGAGCTCCTTGGAACTACGGTGTTCTTCAGACTTAGTTTCCTCTGGTGCCACTGAACAATGCTCTGGAATAAGGCAGTGATGTGAAAACACTTCGTTCTTCCTCTTGTCACAGATTAAGCCAGTTGTTCGGGCAAGTCTGACAGGAAGGATTCTCTGTGTGCCACTGAAGTGCTTCAATACTTACCTCATCAATCAATACCATGGCACCCTCATGAGGTTCCAGGAGCTGTAAGGACTGCACATACCTGTACAGACAGTGTCTCATTCAAAGGACACAGATTTGCTACTACCCAGCACTATTCCTTCCCCTAAAGGGAATCCTCCTAAATGCATCCACTCCTACCTTGACAGGTTACCCTGATGATGATTTACTCTGAGAGCTCGGGCTGTGCATGCAACTACCAACCTTTTCTCTGAATTTTCTTTCTAGGAAACAAAGGATCAGAATAACATTCATCTTCTGACACTATACTTCAACAAACATGACTGTATCAGTTAGCATCAAATGTGGATGCATGGTTTGAAACTGAAGCTGAACTGGAAGCATCCAATATATACCAGCTTTAAGTTATATGAACCAGTCAAGCATTTTCAGTGATTAGTCTCTTTACAGCAGAATTGAGTTTTAGTTCCACTGCTTCAGGTAGTCAGAGGCCCATACACAAGCCAAACTTCTACCTTTTTATTCCAGCTGGATGGCCTTGAAGGGGAGTAAGCAGCCACTCCCAGATGCCAGCACAGCCATGCTTTACAGCAAGTCTTCACAGCTCAAGCACTATTTCTTCAGTCTATCTGTTTTGACTTAGACTGGGCTAATTTAGGTGAATTTAACATGGGTTAATACTAAAATGAATACAAAAAAGCTGAAAGGCTTGGAGAAACTATCAAAGCTCAACTGCCACTGAATAAAATACAAAATAAGGCATGAAGTGTATTCACTGCTTACCAACTTCAGGGTCTTAAGACTCATTTCTAGTGCCTAATTTTCAAGCACTTTATGTAACATTCAAGGAAGTGATTAGATGGAATTAAATCGTTTTTGAGTAGTTTTACATTGCATATCTAGGAAGAGGTTACAAAGTTTTGTCTTACAGTCTCATTAATGAAACAAAAATCTTGGGAGAAGGGCTGACATCTATTTGTAAATAAATCATCTGTGACTGTTAGATGAAAAAAAATAAGAGGGGAAAAATAAAGTACAAATGCTGTGAAGATCATACTTTTAGATGCTTTTTCAGTAGTGTCCCATGGCATGCAAGACAATCTTAAAAAAATAAGAGTTGCTATATTTTAGTTTAACTTCTACAGTTCTTAGCAGAATTCTAAAGACAGTGTAATAGTCAGCACACAGGACAGTAACCCATTTTTGTTGAGCAGCCCAGAGCCTCCCTGAGCTGGCAGCTACTTCACCCTGCATTTTAATCACCCTGGAATGTATGAAGAAGGGGTAATCCTCTATGTAATATATACATAAAGTAACCTGGATACATTACTATGGCGTCTGCTTAAGATGATTCTACACTTCTTCACCTCTAAATTACCTACTAACTCTACTGGGGCATTATTGGCAAAGCAGATCAAGCAGGGGAGAAAAGCATAAAGAAGGCCATACCATTAACTCAGATATACTGAAAAGTCACTTATAGCACTTTAAATAGTTCTTAAAATTCATGAAAACTTTGCCTATGCGAATTTTCACTCCTACACAGTCTGCTCTGAATCATACTTCTGTGATCAGCAGCTCTAATAATCAGGCACTACAAAAAGGTTCTGCTCTACTTGTGCTGGGGTGATTATGTAGAAGCCTGACAGACTGTACAGATGACTCTATGTATGTAATACAGGAAAGGGGTAGGAGATTATTAATCTATTTTCCATAACCTTTTTGTCCTTTTGCTCCCAATGGGACGATTTTGCAGTGGCATAATACAGGGTTTGTACACCCCATTATGTGAATCTGGAAGAAACTAATGGGCTGTTGGGTACCTAATCAGCCTCTCCCAGAGGCAAACAACAGACTTCAAAGGAGGAACAAAAAAAGGAAGAGCCCTGCTTAATTAGTGCTTAGCTAAGAAGAGGAGCAGACTTGGGGGAAGACACAAGGATAACTGCTCCCTGTAGGAGTCTCTTGGTAGAGAGGCCTGGGAAAATAAGTTCACTTCTTTGGCTGCTCACGTTCAGCTTAAGCTGGCCTGAGTCATGGCAGTGTGGACATTTGTCATGGATTAGTCATTCATGGGAAAGAACAAAGAACCTGCTTCTAATACAACCTAGAAGCAAAACAAAAATGGATCTGTTCTGTACATTTAATTCTACAAATATCAAAAGAAATAGAGGCTGCACTATCTTAAGCAGAGGGTTACATCCTCTCACTCCTTCAGGTGCCTGAGGGCTGGGTGGAACAGTGGAGTGGCCCGGGGGGATGCGGGCAGATGTCCCACCTTCCCTGGGAGTCACAGCCCCAGGGATGCTCACTGCTGGGTGACAATTCAGGAGGCATTTTTATAAACTAACTGTAAGCTGCAAAGGGCTTTTAAACATGAACTTTGTGCAACTTTTGCGGTTTTTACTACAAAAGGCATGAAAAGATTTGTTTTGTCTTGATAGGTGTTTTTAGGTTTTTTCTTTTCTTACTTTTTACCTAAGAAATATCAGAAACTACATCAGGTCTTCAGTGACTTGCCTGTGAGAGCTGGACACTAACTGAGACGAAGACGACTTTCTAAAATAAATACATGTTCATAATAAGCTCGTAAAGAAATACTTAATAAAGGACAGACAAACAAAACCTGAATTTCTCTTACGGAACTCAATACTTCACAGAATTGGGAACCACACAGATACGGCATCTGACTCTTCGCAGGTCATCATCATATTATTCAAAACAATGAATTTAAAAAAATAATTAAGGAGTAATTAAAAAGATAACCAAGATAAGCTTGAATGGGTATAGGAAAATATACCAGCATCTCAACTGTCTTTAGCAGAAAAAGATTGTCATAAAATAGTTCCAGAAGAAACTTGCAATAAGCAATTTCACTATCAAACCAGCTAGATATTTTTGGCTTTAATGTTTTATGTATGCATCTGTATAAATGCATATATTTAAATTGGAAAAAAATTGCCCTCTTTTTGTTACAGACAACTTAAATTTTAATTGTTCCTTCTCAATTTCATTTTTCTCTCTCCAGCTGCATCTCAGATCAAGGCTGGGATAACTAGGTATGCTGACACTAACAGAATACACCACCTGAGTATAGAGAACTCCAACATGAATATTTTCTCTTAGAAACCTTTTTAATTTCTTGCTTGCATCTTGCTGTGTTGGAAACGAACTAGATATTGATTTCTCATAATACTCAGGAGAATACAAGGCATTGACAGCTGAGGAAAGGGACACAGAGGCTTTGGAGTCAACACAATAACAGAAACAAGAGCTTTAGAACAGCATCTATACAGACTGCTTCACATCCTGTGTTAGGAAACCTACTCACGTCTAGAGGATACCACTTTGTTTTCAAAGACCAAATGAAGTGCACAGTCATATTTATTATATGCTTAAAAAAAAAAGAGAGATATATGGTCACTGAATAAGGAATCCGTGTTCAAACGCACAGCAAAACAAATATATGATTTTCCTATTTCACATTATTCATCCTAAGTATTGTAGAGGTGCACAAGCCTTTCTATGCAAGTTAATTCATAGATGGGAAACAAAAACCCATGTTAATAAAAGAAATCTATAAAAGCTCAAGTCCTTAGAACAGAGGCTTTAAAAGCAAGCAGAATTAAGAGTGGCTGGTCACCACAGGGTAACTGAAAAAAAAATAAATGTTAAGCATGGATAAACTGTGGTTACAGTGTTTATTCTTTATCTTAAGACTGACCAAGTAGGGCAGGAGCAAAGTATTATAAAGAAATAAAGAATGTGATAGACAAATAAGTCTTACAATGGAAAGATTAACTGCAATCTCTCCTAGTATTTAATATAAGCTTTTGATAATAAAGGATCTTCTGTAGAAATACGCAAGTCCTGGGTTTTAAAACACAATGTATTAAATCTAATTTAGAAACATCTGGTCTTTTTGTTAAAAAATCCCAGAAAGTAAGTAGAAAAAACATCATGATCTAAAGAGGCTAAAAGAAAGACAGCATGAGGGACGTACTGTTAAACTGGAACAAATTGTTATATTTAATTTAGTACAGATCTAAGTGTAGCATGAAGACTGCCATTAAAACATGGCCAAAAGTAAGTGGAAAAGGCAACCTATTATTCTGTATTAGCTTCAGTTGTTTCAAAAGGATGGGATAGCTTTATCATTAAAATATTAACCAGTACCTATTTTGCATTGACTTTTTGCTTTATTCATTGCTTATATTCAATATGTAGCAAAGCAAAAACAGTGGTGACAGAGGAGGGCCACAAAGATGATCAGAGGGCTGGAGCACCTCTCTTGTGCAGACACGCTGAGAGTTGGGGCTGTTCAGCCTGGAAAAGAGAAGGCTCCAGGGAAACCTCATAGCAGCCTTCCAGTAACTTTAACAGAACCCACCAGAAATGCTGCTGTTTCACAGCTTTCAGCCCCAAATCCTGCATTTGAAAGTTGAGGAATCATCAGCCATATTACAGCTCAAGTGTCCTCACTCTCATACCAATTGCTGCTGCCTAGGGAAATGAAATCTTTCAGGTCTCAACTTCAAAATGTTCAGAATATTTAGTCCAATATCTCACCAGGTTACATTTCACTAGAAGTTAGAAGAAAGGGAACAAAAGCCACCGTTGGCCCCCATTGGCCCATGAGTATAATCTTAGATAACTAAATGCAACTGAGGAACATATTGGCAGCCCCACAACTTTTTTTTCAGAGGAAATTATTATTCAGCTGTTTCCTTTGGTTGCTTTCTCCACACAATGAGTATTTCTTCAGGTTTCTCTGGGCAAAGTTCAGTCAACTAGCTCTCCTCCAAATCTTGTTATAATTGAGAGAACTGCAGTTAAGTGGTCAGGTTGACTAACATGAAGACAGAGGTGTGAACAGTTTACTGGGGATATTTTAGCACTTCTCCCTTGATTTCTCTTGTTACTAACAGATGCATACAGAAAGGCAGGGGTGGTAGAGGTGGTTTTACGTTATCCATATGACAAGTTTTGAGAGCAGGTATGTAACTGTTCAGTAGAACTCTGTATGGTTTCTATGAAAAAAAAAAGAGGAGAGCTGCTCCAAAACAAACTTCCCAGCCCTACTAGGGCAATGCCAGGGGAATAGTGCTCAGCATCGACAGGAACTGGCTGTTACACTGCATCACAGTGCCTGCATCACCTACAGACTGACAGGGATGAAATACAAAGACTCCAGGTATTGCCATCAACTCACAAAATCATAACGTTATTCCCATGTGTGCCACTTCCCAGAGATAACAGTCACATAAATCCTCCATTACCAACCAGCAGGGAAAGCTCTACAGGATTCTACAATCACCCATGCAAAGCAGCAGGTGTCTGTCACAGCTTCCCTCCACTGATGATTACATATTTCATTTTTGCTTTTTCTCAAGCACAAACCTTAATGTTAGTCCTCAGAATCCAGCAAGCATGCTCCATCTGCTTTACAATACTCAATAGCCTTTTCATGACCTTACTTCCCTATAACCCTACACTTCACATAAAGTAAGAAAATGAGTCGAAATACAACTTTTCAAGTGATAAAAATGAGAAAAGCAATTAGGGAACTCATTTGGTACCAAAGTAATTACTCCTGGAGCTGGCTGAAAACAAGTACAATTAAAATGGGCTGTTGAGGTACATCATATATAACATAACAACTGAAATAGCTGTCCAAAGAGCAAAAGGTGACAACAGCTTACTCCTGTAGGAAAGTATGTAGTCTGGAGGCATGCACATTGGCTCCACCACTTGGACAAAATTATTTTTGTGTTTGTGTCTCAGTTTCCACTCCTGCAAAACTAACACCACTTACAAATTTATCTTGCAGAGGTTCCTGAGAATTTAGTGACAATATTACTAAACAACAGTAGTACAGGCACTAGATGCATTATTCTGTAAAAGTTAATATTTACTTAAGAAGCACTGCATGATACACGCAGATCAATGAGCAAAGATGTGAAACACTACTATAACACTTCCTCTTTATCTGCCAGAAGCCATCTCCCCTCCACATTCAAAGTAAACCACATTCTCCATTGATAACTGTAATTCTTAATTATGAAATGATGACTTAGTCAGCACACCTGCCCTCTAACCATGAAATACCTTCTTTACAAATCATGTGCCTCTTCTATGATTTCAAAGAAACTGTAAATGTAGGAGAGTGTGAAGATCAACAGTCAGCAAGCAGTCAAAAAGTTTTCTGATGATGAATAACCACCTTTGAAGTGGTCTACTTCAGTATTATGATTTCTGGAATTCCAAGCATGAACACTGCAAACAGCCAGACTACACAATTTTATTCAGTAGCAACAAAAGTCAGCTAATTTGGTATCAAGTACGACAGGATATTATTGTTTATGAATGGTCTTTATTTCATAGTTAAGGAAAAACCTGCCAAATTCCACAAGTTATTTCCTTATTAAAGAGAAATTTAGACATAGAGAGGCATGGTGTTAGTGTGCTGTTTTTTCCATTGAAATGAAAATGTCGTCCTTGGAAAATAGACTTCAGTCCTGAATGTACTCATTAGTCTTTTGCACTTGATCTTAATTTTATGACAAAGACATTAAATGTATGTCATATTATTCTGAATGCAGTTTTGACAATGGGTTCATTCATCCATTGTAGTATGGAAGAAAAGGTCCTTGTATTAAAATGACTTAAGATTTTCAAAGAAACATCTCAAAAGGTGATTAACTTACATCTTAGCTTAAACAAAAAAGCCCTCACATTCATTTTAAGTTTTTTCCTTAAAAAGTAATCAAAACACATTTTCACATTGCAACACTATTGAGTGCCCCCTGCAAAATCAGAGTGCATAAATTACAAAGCAAGCTTTTTCACAGTAAACACAGAGCTGCACACAAATGATAATGATGTCCCCTTAATCCTCAAAGCAGAGCAGTGCTAAATGCAGCTTTAAAACGTTCAAGAGCTGTTTTTTCAGTTTTTTGTGTTTTGTTTTTTTTAACCATACTGCAGTGCTATGAGCTTAAATGTCTACCATTGCATTGCTCCAGGCAGTGGATCTCTGAATACAGGTGAGAGAATTTTCCCCGCTCCCGATAAACCAATGCCTGCTTTTCAGTCTTCAAAATCATGGCATTTGTAGTTTGGTTCTAACCTGTAGTTACACAAAACCCTGTCTGACACCAGACAAAAACCTGACTGTTGCAGACGGGACTGGCTGAGATCTTGGCATTCATCTGCTAAATAAACACTTGAAGCTGTTATCCACTGCAAGTTTTTTCACTTGAGGTCCAAGTGTAACTTTCTTGTTGTAACACTAATACCTCGAGTAATACCATGATGCATTGCATGTTACCTGAGCCATAGTATTTGACTGCCATAACTATATTAATTTCTCCAACTCTTAGGCATGGAATATATAAACCTTTCTAAATCTGAAATAACAAGATAGGAATAACTCACTGTCCGAATAAAATTTCATTTCCTGATTATTATCAGTAAGAAATATCTTTCACCCTTATTATAGTATGTAACTATCTTTTTGTGAAAATTGAGGTGGATTATAAAATAGTAAAATACTGAAGTGATTATATTAATGAGGAAGATACTGAATAAAAAGAACATTATATATATATTTAAGTGTTGATTATACCCACATCCATTGTTTTTTTACCTGAGTTAGTCCCCATATGAGTGTCTGAACAGGAATGGTATAGGGCAGTAGGCACCAAATGAATTCTTCTGATAGAAATTTACTAAAATGATGAGTTTGCTGTGCTAAGTCAGCTGAATGGGTAACTTTTAAAACAATGTGTTTTGTGTCAGTTATGCCAAGCATCCTGCAGGTTGTGATAACATCAAGTCTTCTAAGACCTGTCTCAGACAACATTCAACACTCATGTTGATTCTGGACCCACCTGGGTGACCTACCAGCAGGAGACTGGAGACAGGACCAGGATGGGAGACAAGAGAAAGAAGACAAAGGACTAGAATCAACAAAGACCCCCGCAGGAGACCCTCGGGCATGCATAATTACGAAGATAGCTAGTTCCAGGAAATAAAATGACTATGTAAAAGAATTCTGGGAACTTACTGACATAAAACTGAATATGTATGGTTCTGGTGTATATTAGTTGGGGAGTTTTGTTAACTTGTCGGAGCACTTACGGCGGAGAGATCCCCAATGCTGTTCAGCGGTGCAATAAAGAATGCCTGCTCAATAACAGCTTGTTTGTTGTTATTGGGTTTTTATCTCAGAACCCTTACCCAGCCGCACCTAGCCTCCTACTGCGGCGAGGAGTGTCAGAAAGAAAGAGGGTTTGGAAGCTCCGAACTTTGTTTCACTTCTTTTGAATACCTTGAGCTAGAATGATGCTTTTGCAGTCTACTGTATTGCAAATGGTCTGTCATTGCTTTTCAAATTAATAGTTTCATAATTTTTATATTTGTAATATATATTTCTATATTACTTCAGGAAAAAGATTCCTAGAAATGTCCAGTTGCTTAACAGTATTGAACCTGGCAGTCAGCAGCACTCCTCTCCTATTCTGTAGCCACCCCGTGGCATAGCATGCATGGAAATTCAAAATGCTTTTAGTTATTGTTATTTCCAACTTTAGTTTGTATTTTTTATTTTGCCAGGCAGGGCACTTCTTTCTTCCAACATAGAAAATTATTTGATCACAAAGACTGAAAAGCAAAATATGACCACAGGGCAAAAAAAGACCAAAATATCAGGGAATAAATATCCTAACACGAGTAGTAAAATATCACAGGTTTGCCTCACCCTTTGCTCAAGAAAAACAGAAACTAATGTAATGAGAAGGCATTATTGTGTTCATAACTTGCAATCACAGCCCCTAAAGTAAGGCAAGATTTGGATTGCATTCTAGCCAAAGCACAATTCAAAGGTAAGTCTGTCCTGCATCTGTTAGATCTACAGCTCACCTCTTTCACAACACACCAACACTCCTCGTACCTGCTCTACGTGCTGTATTTCTAGGGCAGTCAGCTCCCAAAGAGATGGCACCATTGAGATCAAAACAGTTGCTTGTCATACTATGCAAAGAAAAGGGAATTTTCCTATCTGCACATACAGTACTTTGAGTCTGTCCTGGGAGAGGTATCTCTCAATTAAATATCACTGTTTCCCCCCCTCTCCCCACAAAAAAAGGTTACAAACTTTGTGTGTGAGTTTTACTGGGCCCAGGGGAAAGGATGAAAAATTACATACATTGCCAAATGTGTAACTAGAGAAACTGCCTTGAAGTGGGTGGGGGAGTTTAGATTTTGGCAGCTGCTGTGTAATCAAAAGCATTTACAAAAGCTAAAATAAATTAAGTCTTGTTACAGAGGCTTGCTGATTCTGGGAGTTATTTTCCTGCAGACATTGTTCAGCTTTTCAGAGAGCATTCACTGGGGTAGCTGTCCAGAGCCAGTGCACTGTACATCCCCTGGACAGGAATAATTCACAAAAGCACAAGATTTTTGAAACCATGCAGAATCCATGCTTTTGAAAGCATGAAACGTAGCTAAGAACTGCTATAGCTAAGCCTCAAGCAAAATCAAGCTTCTTGTTTCTGCTTTGGGATTAAAGCCAAACAGCAAATACAAATAACTTATAGCAAGAGTAAGGTTTCATGGTAGAATAGGATTTCGAAATCTTCTGTTCTCAACCCTAGTTGAGTAGAACTACAGAATCTGGAAGCCATCTGCACCTGGGCAACTGGACAGAATTTGGACAGAACACCCATACACAGAGCCTCTACAGAACTGCTAACCATCAAGAAAATCCAAGCTTCTTGTTTCTGTTTTAAGACTAAAGCCAAACAGCAAATACAAAAAGCTTGAGCACAATCAAGAATGAATGCTTTTTTAAAAACAGA
Source organism: Hemiprocne comata (assembly GCA_020745705.1). Classification (NCBI taxonomy): domain Eukaryota; kingdom Metazoa; phylum Chordata; class Aves; order Apodiformes; family Apodidae; genus Hemiprocne; species Hemiprocne comata. Next base: position 7,768,644 of record CM036597.1, on the reverse strand, counting down.
ATTCTTTCCTGAATACTGGATTCTAATTTTGTATTTATAAATAATACATTAAATTTTCAGGTGTTTCCTGGGGTTAATATTGAGTCACATACCAACATGCATTCAAACCAAGTTTAAAAAAACATCTTATTTTTAAATATTATATGAAATGTATAATAACTCCCAAGGAGAATTCCACAATATAAGTGGAACACCCACGTAACTCCTTTTTTTTTTTCCCCATGTAAACAGAGACCTATGATTAAAGTCTGAGCTCCCATGGTTTTGATGCATACAAGTATGCATCATACACACTGTCTCAGCAGGGACTCATTATGCAGTCATAGCAAAGAAAAAGTAAATGCCTCACTGAACAAGGAGGAAGGAGGAGATTTCTCACTAGCTCTGCTGAAAGGCAACAATAATTTAGAGGAAAAGAGGAATTGTTGCATACTCCTTTTTTACCCATGATTTTGGATAAAAATATTTACTGATAATAAATGGCTAAGACAGTACTTCAGCTAAAAATTGTTGCTGGAAGCCATAAGCCTCAAGAATTCCAAAGAGTAACTACACAAGTATATAAGATTAACTAGGTAAAGCAAAAGCGGAGTAAATTATTAATTCAAGTTAAGCCAGAAATAACAACCTGCCCTTTAATATATTGGACATAAATACGTTCAATTACTCCAGACACACAGTCACTGAAAGCTAGAATTAAACCAGGAGACATCGTCTAGTTCTTCATAGTATTTTTACATGGTCTAGTTCTTCATAGTATTTTTGTTCTACAGAGGATGTAAACTAACCCACTGGTTTCAGATACCCTAAATAATACAGATTATGTCAATATGCACACTTAAAAGAAGGTTGCTTTCACATTATGTCCTCCATTCCTTCTCCAAAGACCACTGCAGACATTATCTGTAAGATGTTGCCCCAGTCATGTAGAATAGCACGGGCTATATGCACCAGCTATACTGCTGCATTCCACTTCAAAGTAACTGTGTTTGCCTCATTCACTTCATGAGAGGAGATGTGTGGAAAACTCCACTCAGGATGCCAACAGCTACCAAGATCTTCAAGCTAAGCACAGCTCTTGTGCGGTCATCCTGAAAGCTTCTACTTGCATTATCCCATTATCTGAACATCAGTTTGGGAAACAGAAATAAATGTGGCTGGATCTCACTGCAGCTTAATGCATTTGATTCTCTGGATATATCAAAACCATAAAACTCTGAACCACAGATATTCCACTGCCTACAGTGTGGTGCAGAGAGCTAGGTCTGAATGAGAAACAGTTGTTCCTGTTTCACAACCACCAAGATTTCATTTATTCTCCCACTTTACACTGTAATGATTTCAATCCTTCCTCCAAAAGCACAGATTAAGCTAACCTCCTTGTAGATTATCTAGCAATAGATCAGATACATGAGCAATAGATTAGGACATTTGCCTGATTTGAGAAAAATATTTAAGCCCCTATTTCAAATACTATATTAATCACTTATAAAACCTACATAACTTCCAGTAGTGCAAATTCAGTGCCAGAATAGACCAATTGAACATGACCACAGCACCCACTCAAGTCATAGAATCACAGAATGGTTTGGGTTGGAAGGGACCTTTAAAGGCCATCTAGTTCAACCTGTCTGCAGTGGGCAGGGACATCTTCAACTAAATCAGGTTGCTCAGAGCCCCATCCAACCTGACCTCAAATGTTTCCAAGGTTGGGGCTCCTACCACTTCTCTGGGCAACATGTTCCAGTGTTTCACCATCCTCATTGTAAAATATTTCTTCCTTATATCTAGTCTAAATCTCCCCTCTTTTAGTGTAAAATCATTATCCCTTGTCCTATCCCAATGGGCCCTGCTAAAATGTTTGTCCCCATCTTTCTTATAGGCCCCCTTTAAACACTCGAAGGCCGCTATAGTCTTCAGCTTAGTGGATTTCCTACTCCAATTATATTTTGAGGGTGCATTTTCAAAGAGTTGCACCTCTCATATTTAAATCAGAAATCTCACTCTTGACAAAATGCCTCTTACTAGCCTACAAAAGTTGTGGTTTGAAGAAATCTGGCCAATAAAATATCCAGTTAGATAATTCCCTATGAACACAACTAGAATTATTTAGCAGTTTGTGGGCTTGCATCATTTGAAAGCAGAAAAATTAGCAAGAATATTTTAAAAGGGTTTATTCTTTGCAAGGAACTGAGATAAAACCAAAACCAATATCTGACATTTTCAGGGAAGTAGTAAAAAAAAGACATTATAGTGACTTAGTATGGTAAAGACTCTACATCACACTTGCTATCTACAATATATATAAATGAATGCTGTTTACCTATACCTGAGGGAAGAATTTATTTTTAAGAATGCAAATACAGATTACGTAATTAAATTAACAAACCATGTTATTTATGTCAAGGACGAATCGTACAAAAAACTTTGATAGTTTTACTGCTATCTGTAGCAGTTTTCACACATTCCTAAATAAGTCTGTAGGCATTTTGAAGGTTAAAGAACAATGAACTTCGAGAACATAATCATGAAGTTCAAGGAGAAGAACAACATAAATCACATGCTGGAAGGGTGGCATTTCAACTTTGCCAGAGGCAAGGCAAAAAGCATTAAAACAATTGTGTTAAATGGAAACTTGATACTTCAAAAAGTAAAGGTAAGAAAGAAAGAGTAAGACTAAAGCTGAGACTGAAAATTACACATTTATCACAGTTGTTTTCTACAATGTCTCTCCTACTCAAGCTTTACAACAAAGGGTGCAGTGACTGTGTAAATGGAAGAAGCATTTAGCAATAAGGCAAACAACTCTAAACTCTGGAGGGGTGTTCTGAAGGTATATATCTGGAAGGGCAAGTGCTGCCCAGCACACCAGGAATGTCCTCTACACTTATCATACCCTGATTATTCCATACCTTTTTCCACTTTCACCTTAATGCTACTAAAGGCTGATGGGAAGGACTAAGACAAATATTCCCTGAGAGAAAAAAAGCAGCTGGAATTGCACTGCTGTGTCATTGAGACAAATTTTGTTATGAAACTCCAACTATTAAGTTTCAGACTGTTCCATGGCCAGGCTTCAGCCCATCCATGTGAAAGAGGCCCTGCATTCAGTGTACAGCCAGTCTGACACCATCGGTGCCAAAACTTAGCCAGAGCGTGTACTCTAAACATAGGCAGGGAGTCAAGCATTCAAATAACTTCCTTCTCAGTTTTAGGATAAAATTTTTAACAGATGCAGCTGGTTAGAAAATACCTAGCATCTCTCTTTCCCCTCTAGCCTTTTGGTCCTCTTAGTGGCTGAAATTTTACCACTTTGTTGCCAACCGTATTGCACAGCCACTCTTGAACATGAAGTCTAAGGCAAAAAAATCCCACCCATCAGAACTACAGGCTTTTTGATGACTGTTGTTGATGGCTTTTCTTGTCTGTTGAATACCAAACTCAAGGCTCCCTCTTATTAACAACATAAATGCAGAATTATTTATGGCTACTACTGATCCCACTTGCTAAATGCACTCCTTTCTGCACCTTTACCTTTGCCAGTGCAGTACTAATTGTGTTACAATTGTGGAACCCCTTGAGTTAGAAAGAACATTTGGAGGTCATTAAGTCTGAACACCCTGCTCCAAACAGGGCTAGGCTGGCTTGCTCAGGGCCTGTCCAGGTAAGTTTTTAATAACTCAAAGAACAGACAAACCACAACTTATCTGGACAACCTGCTCCAGGGAGTTCCCTGTTGTGAAGTTTTGGGGTTTTTCCACCAAGGTTAATAAGAACCTTCCTTGTTGCAACTTGTGGGGCTTAGTTGTTTTTTGTTCTTATCCTTAACAACCAGAAACAATTTTCACCTTCTTTGATTCTTTCATGTGTTAGAGGTCGACAAGAAGTTCATGACTTACAGCCCCTAATGGATAACACTCCTGAAAACATATACTTGAGCAGTTGCTGCTAGTGCAAGGATACTGTTATAAAACACAGATGAAAATTCCCTCTGTTTAAATTTTTACCAGATAAAAACATCAGCTTAGCTGTTGAAATATACTGTGTTAAAACTGTGGAGTGTTCCACCACCAGCTTGCAGGAAGTTTTGCCACAATGAAGCAAAATACTAAGGCATATAGAGCCCTAAGCACTTCAGTAGTTCCACTGATCTTCAAAGGGATTATTCACATACTTGAGTTAAGCACTTTATTAAATGTTTTGATGGATCACAGTCACAGTGTAGGTCACAGTTTCAGTATAAACTTGGGCCACATCTATATAAAACATTAGAAGATACTTTTTTTTCATACTGTACAGCACCTAGAGTGGAATGTTCCTGTGTACATGTTATAAAGACGAGCAATATTCTTCAAAACAGGGATTTATCCTACTGGTTCTTCAGCATGATGGATATGCAATACACATGTATGTTTATAACATTGTAATGGTAGTAATTTGATTATAATATATATAGAGATATATACAAAATAAATTTAGCTTGCATTGGACTAAATACTGTAGAGCTTGCTCATTTAGAGTATTTGCAAGAATAGATCAAGGAAGATTTAGCTCATTATTTGTACAAATATTCAGTACCTACTGTAGACAGAGACTGGAAATAGTGAATATCCTAAAGTAAATCTGTCCTAACTCTGTAATGAAATTTCTAAGCGGCTAAACATGGTCAAATGGAAAGAATGTAATAAAATTATTAGTTTGTTGCAAGGTGATTAAATTCACACAAAGACCATGGCTTTGAGTAAATGCTAGGGCGAAGGGAAGAATCCTTGGACACACAGAATCCCCTGAGTCTCTGACTTTGTCATGAAGTGTCACACTTCATGCTTACAGATTCACTTCAAGTAGCAGTAAAACCTGGGTTGTTTTTGTGTTGGGTGGTTTTTGGTTTTTTTGTTTTTATATTTTTTAAACTGAAAAAATGGGATAGCTGTAAATGAAATTTAGTTGGATTCTGACTGTGTAGCTCAAGCTTCATTTTGAAAATGAAATTTGGGAAAAAACTTTGCTTAGCTTTAGCTAAGCTTTAGCTTTGCTTAGCTTTAGAAATGCATTTTTTGTCTATTCTTTTGTATGTGGTTTGCTCAAAAAACATCATCAACATCTACACTATCAACAGCTAAAATTCCTAAAACTGAAAGAGTTCTTCCATGGTTCACATAGTTTTCATTAGTGGTGCAGGCTTTCTTATGAAATATGTTCTCAAAGAATTTCAGTTTACAAATTCCAGGAGAATTATAAGTGAGTAAAGAGAAGGGAGTGGAACACAATATAAGAAAAATACACTGATCATACCTGGAATATGTAATACAAGGCAATGAAGTTATAAGTTAAAATATGCACTGTTATTTTAAAATACCACAAATGAAATAATTATTGAAATAAGAAATCTGACAATGTTGTTTTGATTAAACATAGTAAAAACTCCTGAAGTCTTTCACTTAAATAGGAGAAAAATGCTTAAAATCATAGAAATGCCTTAAAAAGTACGAATAAATCCATTCATACCACTTTTAAGTGAAATAGGGAGAGAAGGGAATGCAGCATCAGCATATTATTCACTGAGCCTAGATTGCCTTACTCACTGTGAAAGAACTAACTTTGCTGCCAAATCTTGAAGAGTCCTTTACTATATGTATTTTTACAAATCCGTAGCCTAAGTACCACCAAGTGCCTTGCATAGATTCCCACTAAAATATGAGCCCTGTTAATGCTCTGCAGGTTTTGCAAGGTAAGATCACATCCATTTGCCTTCCCCTAGGACATCCTCCTGGTCAGTTTCTGACGTTCAAAATTTACTGCTAGTCATTCAGAGAGATCAAAGGTAGCAGCATCATGACAAAATCACTGTATTTTCACATTAAGGAAAATGTCTTACCGGAAGTTGTGTCTGGTATATAAATGATCTACTAGAAGTGCCTTATTAGTCAGTTGTAAGTACCTGTCTACCTGTAATCCACTAGCTACTTTAGCTAATTTATTAAGACAATATCAAATAGATTCTGTTTTTTCTTTCCATTAAAAGATCGACACTTCTAAATTTAAATTTAAATGCTATGACTTAACTTATGATCTGCAAATCACAAGGAAAGGGATGTTTTGAAACTATCTTATTAAAGTACATTTTACAAGGTAGCTTCTTTTGATTTGTGAGATGACTAACCTTAATAGTGTTTTTTGTTTCCAAAGGATGTAAAACAAAATCTTCATTCTTTGATGCTGTCATAAACACAGAATATAAAGAAAATGCCAGCAAGATACTAAAATTAAACACATAAAAGCAAGTAAATCTAAACAGTGACTTGTAGAAAACTGACAGTATTTCCTTGTTGCTGCAGTTATAGCTCCTAGCAAGGCCACAGTTCATCAGCTGCAGGCCACTCCAACAGCAAACTCAGCCAACTAATCTACTGAAACACTGTACATTGTTTTCATACAGTATGAGGATAATGAGAGTAGCACCAGTCACTTTTTCCTTGTTTTCCCCTCACAAACAGTTTTGGAAGCACAAGTCACAGACCACATACTGGTTCCACAACTGCCACCAATAAATACTTGCTTCTAAACGCCCTGATACTAACTTGCTGCCATGAGCAGCTCCAGATCTTCAACTGAGGGCCATATGTGCAGGATGTGTTAATACTAAAAAAAGCCCCTCATAGTCTGTTGAACCACCAAGTTTTGATTACTATTACAGCTGGATTTTTATATGCTAATTTATTTCACAAATTCAACATTTGCACATTTCAACAGATTCCTACATAGAGAAAACAACAAAGTCACAGACAGAACAACCATTTTCAGTTTTCTTGGCTTTTTACTGCTGGACTCCTCACAATCTCTTTTTCTTGTTTTCAGAGCAGCTTATCGTCTTTGAACAGATGAGTTTTAATAATTTGGTAAATAATTTTAACAACTTGATAAACTTTATAATTTGACAGAGCATTTCATGTTACAAATGCCACACACAACTATATTGGTAGATGGCTCCATGCAGCTCTGCTTAATGAGTTGTACCTACAACAGGACAAACCACTGATGGAGTCTCAAGAGAGCATCACTTCAGGTACTCAGCTCAGACAGACCCACTGCACCTGACCAGCAGGTAGCTCTCATCTGGGTATGTTACCCTCACATCTCAGCTCCAAAGATGGGACTTTCTAAGTTGACTAGACACAAGGCAGAAGCACAGAACTCTAGCTTTTCTTGCTTAGAAACATACCTAAACAGCAAAACCTGATTAAAAAAAAAAACACACACCAAACCAAACCAAACCACAAACAAACAAAACAAAAAAAAACCCCAAAGCTTATGTGACTAAGGCACTGCATTAGGAATAAGTACCCTAAGACCTTACTCGCTAAGGCCCTGTGCACTCATACCTCCTTGCAGGAGGCAGGTACAGGTCACCATAACTTCTGGGATAAAGCCACTTGCCTTCTAGCACCCCCCTTTCTATCTGTACGTTAGGGTAGGACATCTCAGACAGATAGGAGTGTTGAAAATACATTCGTTCATGCTTACATGATAGTTTCACAAGTAGGTGTTGGAGGCTAAGTACTGTGAAGGACATTGTTACTATTTTTTCATTAGATCTGATTTCTATTATCTTCCTTCTTGTGGTTTGTCACCAGGTTCTAGCCCCAAAACTGTTCTGCTGAACACTGCTATCTACTATTTTTGCTCTGCATTTTAAATTAATTCACTTCAGCTCAGGTCTAGACTGCCATCATCAGCATTGCTACAGATCCCATTAGGCAGCTACTGCAATGATTTATTATTTAATGACAGCAACGTGGCAGAAGTGCTGGTGTTCTGTTTCTTAATATCTATTAAGAGTTCAGTAAAACAATCTGCTGAAGGTCTTTTCATTTCTCTGATGTACAAAGACATTTTCTACAGATAATACAGCAGATCACACAGCAGTAAGTATGAATCTCAGTAGGAAACTTGTGCTTTATTTCAAAACTGTCAACATTTTTCATGTATCTCCAAAGAAACTATTTATTATATTTTCCTCCCCACAAATCCTTCAAATTAAATATGCTTAATGCAGAAAATACTTTAGAAAAGACTTAAAATGGAAAAAATGCAAGTATTAATAAAAGCAGAAAAACACATTTTTCATGCATCTTACTACATCTTCTTTCACTTTGCATAAAACAGTGTGTTAAGGACGTAATTCCAGTGGAGGTAAACATTTGTATATCAGTTTGTGTTCTCTGTGCAGCTCTTACACCTGTGTGTAAGAGGGCCTGGGAGTCCTCTCCCCTCAGTACTTAGATTCATAGTTTGCAGCAGCATAAAACTTACTGGTCAGGCCCTACAGACATCACATTCCAATCTAGAAGCCACAGAACCAGCCATGAGGAAACACACAGTTCTGTCACCCAGGCAGTAACTATAAAAGATTAAATTATCATTCAGCAGTAGGAAAATTCGTGGTCACAGAACTTTAAGACATACACCCTTGAACTCATTGTCAGAAGGATTAAACCTGATTGCCAGCTTCACTACATTTAGAACAAAATGCAAGAAATGCAAGAATGCCAGTGAAAATAAAAAACTTGAGCTCCAAATTCTACCTTTTTTAGGTCCAGCTATAATTTTCATGCATCACAGTCAGCCAATATTAAAAGAACCCCAATAATTCCAGAAATGAGAGTTTTTCCTTGAATATTCATCTAATGTTTGTCATCATAGCAAGCATCTCTGCTTGCTCTTTGAAGAAACATATTTTTACTTACAGATAAGCCTTCAAAATGAACAGTAGTTTCCAAATACAAGTGACTTGCAATATAGTTTGTGTGTTTTGTGACTAGTCACTAGTTTTGTGCACCTCAATTTTCCCATCTGTAAAGTGAAACCAATAAAAGATACTCTGCTCAGATAGCAGAAGTGTTATTTTGCAAATAACTTGTGATTTAGAATGCTCACATTCAGAATTCTAAACATAGATTAAACTTTTGCAGAAGGACTGCAATCTGAAAAAAAGAGCAGTAGAATATTCTGTTTTTTAGCCATGACCAGCCAGCCCACAAATACGATAGTTATTATGCAAGTTTTGTTTAGAAAACAAGAGTAAAAATCCCCTTTCAGATACGGGAGCATCATTAAAGACTACCAGATATTCACAAAGTATACAGGCAACCTTAAGATGTGCTAAGATTTATTTTAAAAATTTCTTTAGAAATTGGTAAAAATATTTCAAGATTTCTTCAGAGCTGTCACAGACAGAAAGCCAAGAAGCACCCAGACTGATCACTGGATAGAGTCTTCCATCTTCAGCTTACAGAACAAGTTCAGCTGCTAGAATCACATGCTTGGCTCAATTAAAATTTGCAAAATGCATTTAAGAAAACTCAAACTTAACACACACCATATTTTTCAGCTTGCTGTATTTCATGGTGACAACTAATACATATAAAAGGTAAGGTAAAGGCTTGTGATATGAATTAAATAGCTGGGACTTCCTAGAACAGCACAGATATTTATCAAGATGGATGTCTCTATGACAAAAATTTTAAAAGGTCACCTCAAGCAGGTTTCAGTGGGAACACCAAGCAGAAGAACAAATCTTATTCTGAAGTCATGTTGACATAATTGACTCAGTGCTGTGCAAAACTGAGTACAAGCTAAAGCCAAATATGCCAAAGGCATTAAAGAGTTGAAGAAATGGTGCGTGTCAAAAAGCAAAGAAAAAATAAAGTTAGAAAGAAATAGTGTTTGTAAGTGCCATATTGGGAGCTTAAAAGAGGAAAAAAAAAAAGATAACAAAAACCATGATAGTTCCCTTTTAAGAAGTACCAAATCTTGTGGTAACATTAGATGGTTCTTGGAATGCAATTCATAATTATTACTAACAGCCTTCCGCAAAGACTCACAATAAGCCTTTTTGAAGTCTTCTAACATATGTTCATAAGATGCACAGCAACTCTGAATTTGTCTAGATGATAATTCGTTACACTGACTCAATTTCTAAATATCTATGAGGGAAGATTGTTCAAAAAAGGTACAGAATTCTTCTCTTTACAATACCTCTTGACTGAAGCAGCCTAGTCTCTTAGCAAAATGTCTTTGGAATTGAAAAAAAAAGGCAAAGGACATGATGGTTCCCACATTAAAACAGTGTGAACATCAACATTTTCAAAGCAGCAGCAGGTGATTGTAAGATGTTGTGTGACTTAGAAAAGGATCCTTCAGAGGCCCCCTTTGCTGACTTAACTGGCTGTATAAGGCATTATCCACTCCTTGAAAGCAAGTCAGCTACATAAGAGACAATAAAACTCTGTAAACCTTCTATTTTTTGTATTATTATAAATTCAGAAAAGAAACCTACATAAGTCTCAGTTCTTATTCTGAATGTTCTGAAAAACTATGACCCTTTCTGGTTAGGATTAATGGATCAAAGCTCTTAAACTAACATTCTGATAGCAAATCAGAGGTGCAGACAATGTTTTATAGTGCAATAATATCTATCTCACTATAGAAAATAGAGATCAGATTCAACGTTGTAGTAATTGCCTTTCAACAATGTCAAAAGACAGCTAGGAAAAATGAACATTTGCACCCCCAAAAGAATGAATGTAAAGTTAAAAAACTGACCCAGAACTCAGTATCTCTAGACCTATTTAATGCTTTTGAATAGATTTCCTGTGTGACCTTGGTTAGATTATTTTTATCTTTTGCTGCTTCACTTCTCTATATCAGTTTTGGGCAGGAACTGCCTTCTTGCTGTGTGTTTGAAATTTAGAAAACTGATTTATTTAGAAATTTAGAAACTTTATGTCTACATATGCAATGGCAATTGTCAAGATTTTTTGAGGAAAAAAATTAGCTTGGAATATGCTTACACAAACAAGACTAACGAGCCCAAGTTTTTCTGTATTTCAGACAACTGAGTAACTGCATCAGCACAGCATGACGTCCAGCCTAGTGTGACTACCTGGCTTGTATCCAACCAATTCAGAGCAAGAAGCCTAGATGTATTTCTAGCCACCCACACAGTTCTCAAAATCTCCATATGCCCTGCTATTCCACAGGGGCTCTGCTATAATTTTGGATTTCTAGGCACCTCTAACAAAATTACCCACACATACAAATATAAATAAATAGATATCCTTTGCTCTAGCTCAGCTACATCACAGAGTTTTGCAAATATTTTCCACAGTTGTGGGTTTTATAATTATGACATTTTACTCAATGAAACCAGGGTCTGTGGACTGTGATAAATCAATATAAAATCAAATCATCTTACTGAATCATGTGACAATAGCCTGAATCTTAAATGCATGAACAGAAGTAACACAGGAAGTCCAGGAAGATGACACTAGGGTTGAGCAGGTGCAATAAAAGTTATTTATTGAATAAGCAAACTTGTTCTTATTTCCTTTAAGCTTTCCTCTGGAAGTTTACTTGTCAAATGCCAGCCTTTGGAACACCACACAGGAATGATGGAATGATTTGGGTTTTTTTAGAAGGTATGGTCCTTTCCCAGAGCTACCATCACAGATACTCGAAGTTTCTGAAACCTGCAAAGCGTTCAAGATGCTGTGTAATGAACTGACATTTCTGCAATTACTTGATCTTGCAGTCATTGCAGCCTTGATCGTTATCACTAGCTTTTTTGGTCAATCAGCAATTCAATGTGTGTGAAAGCATTTGTGTGGCATGGGGAGCGGGGAGTGTGTGTGTTTCAAAAGAGCATTAGCATGCCAGTGTTATTTTCAAATAGACTTCCAGAAAAATGTCTTCCCAGTAGAGTATCACAACTGAAATGGCTACTTCTGACCCCTGTACTTAAGCACACTCAAAATTCAAATGGTTGTGACTTGCTATTCATGAGGAAGGCCTACAGAACTGCAGAGAATGCAGACAGACTATATCAGTCTCTCCCCAAATCCTTGGGCAGACGGAGTTTTAAAGTAAACAAACAGCTTCTCAGAGCTCTTGTGGTTAGGAGAGGCTATGGACAAAGCTTAAAATGTAAAAGCAATGGCAACATAAAAACAGGTAAATTAAAATGATTAAACAAAGAGAATCTATATAAAATAGCTGGTATCAGTTAAATGGGAAATACTCTCCCACTAACCCAGCAATGGAAAAAGAAAACAGGAGGTAGGAAAAAAGAATTATTTCTCAATACTCACGTGAGCTTAAATATATAATTACCTCTCTTCTTATGTGAGAAGCTGTCTTTTCTGAGCCTGCTCTGGAAGTTAGTAATATCCATATCTGTGATGTTCTAGGATATCCCAGCTATTTAATTCCTCTCACATGCCTTTACCTTACCTTTTATATGTATTGTCAGAGTTCCAGACATTCTCCTCCTAGCCTGTATTTGTGCTTGGGACTACTCCCACCCAGGTGCAGAACATTGCACTTGGCCTTGTTGAACTTCATGAGGTTGGCTTGGGCCCACCTCTCAAGCCTGTCAAGGTCCCTCTGGATGGCCTCCCTTCCCTCCAGTGTGTCCACACATCTTGGTGTCACCAGTAAACTCGCTGAGGTTGCACTCAATCCCACTGTCACCGACAAAGACATTAACCAGCACCAGTCCCAGTACAGACCCTTGAGGAACACCACTTGTCACTGGTCTCCATTTGGACATTAAACCATTGATCACAACTCTTTGAGTGCAACCATCCAGCCAATTCCTTATCCACCAAGTGGTCCATTCATTGAATCCATGTTTTTCCAATTTAGAGACCAGGATGTCGTGCAGAACAGCGTCAAACACTTTGCACAAATCCAGGCAGATGATGCCAGTTGCTCTCCCCTTGTCCACTGATCCTGTAACCCCATTGTAAAAGGCCACCAAATTTGTCAGGCACAATTCAGCCTTGGTGAAGCCATGTTGGTTGCCATCAACCACCTCCTCATTTTCCATGGGGCTTAGCAGAATCTTCAGGAAGATCTGCTCCTTGATAATGAATCAATGGTTTGTTATTCTTACAGATTGGCTAAAAATTGTGGTGTTGCAGAATTACAGTTTGGAGTAGGGAAGCATCCACTGTGTGAAAACACACCAGTACTTAGCAGCTACTTGTTTATTCTCTTGTTCCTAAAGCTGCATAGGAAATTACTACCTGTCCGTGGTAACTGGCAATTACAAGCAAAAAAAATTAAGTAAAGTAAATGTTACCTCACTAAAATGGAAGCAGGCATTTAACAAAACAAATAGAACACAACTACAGCATGCAAGTTACTAAGGGTGTTCAGTTTCTTTACCCAGAAAATATAATATAGGTGATAATGTTTCTGGTATCTTGTGTTGTATGGTATGACAATTTTAAACTATGATAGAATAGGTAACAGATTATACACAAGTAAATACTTTCACATCAACATGATTCCACAGCTCCTGAGGTTAAAAAAATGCTGTGGCTTTAGATTTTAAGTGCTGGGTATAGAAAGAATTTACATGTGGGAATCAAAAGCTGCAAAACTTTGTTGCATTGTATTTGCCCTGTGCCATTTTCACAGGCACTAACAACACTGGAGGCTCTTCAATGCTGCCAAAATTGATATATCAGACTTCAAGTAGGTTTAAATATTGGTATCTAGAACTGCTAATTTCAAGTTCTGCACAGATTTAGCTGCATTTTGTTTTAACTCTGGTAATTTCTGTGCACACTTTAAACTCAAGTTCACCAGATGTTTAAATGCTACAGAGGATTATTATTATTATTCAATAATATAGATCCAGTCCTCATGTATCCAGACACCTAACAAGAAAGCAAGGACACTCTCCACAGTGACTAAGACCTCCTTCTGATGAGACTTGCCAGTTCTGAGTTTTAGATATAACTGACTGACTCATTTCACAATGAGGTCTGCATTCTCAGCAGTGGGCTTATAAATTAAAAATGTCCAGATTTTCACCGGTTAAACTTGTGAAACCATGACAATAACCTGTTCTAAAATCCTGGTCTTCCTTCTAACTAATTTTTGCAAAAGGAATCATAGAATCATAGAACTGTTTGAGTTGGAAGGGGGCTTAAAGTTCATCAAGTTCCAACACCCTATAGTGTAAAATGTTGGCTATTACATAAAGGTAAAAATACAGAACCAGAACTATTAGCAAAACCCCCCAAACAAAACCAAGCAAGATCACTATTCACACAGCATTGAAAAGGGAACATGCACAGATTAACCATAAAGTTTAAATTTTAGTATATACATGAATTTCTTCCTGTAAAATATCAAACTTAATTAACTTGGGTTGAAAAAAACCCTGTAACACTCAAAAGAAACATGAACTTTCAGAAATGCCAGGATATGTAACAGAAGAGGGGGAAAAAAAAGAAATTAAATAAAGGAAGCAGAGATACTGAGCTTACTAATGCTGCAGCACTTGAGTTCACATTTTATAGAAACACTATGAACTAACATCACAGGGCACTACAGGCAGTAGGGTCCTAGCACCAAAGCTTGAATTCTCTGTTAGAAAATAACACTTTGACCAGCTTGTTGCAGATTCATAATTTCTGCCACACAGCTGGACATACTCCTCCTAATGCATCCCAAAATACCATTGGCCTTCTTGGCCACAAGGGTACATTGCTGTCCCACCCAGACTCCAAGGTCCTTCTCCATAGAGCTGCTTTCCAGCAGGTCTGCTCCTAATCTGTACTAGTGCATGTTGTTGTTCCTTCCCAGGTGCAGGACTCTACACTTACTCCTGTTGAACCTCATTAGGTTCCTCTTTGCCCAGCTCTCCACTCTGTCCAAATCCTGCTGAATGACCACACAGCCTTCCTGTGAATCAGCCAATCCTTCCAGTTTCTGTCACCTCATCCAGATCATTGATGAAGATTCTCTCTCCATCTCTGAAAAAAAAGAGCCTAGGTACCACAAAGACCCAACACTACTTCGCTGTTATGAAGTTGGACTGTTACTTTTGAAAAAGTGTAACTAGACAGTTGAAGACCTATTAAAAACGCCAAAAGCATGTGCATGAACAGACCTTAAACTGCACATTGCTTATGGGACATCATCGGTTGTCTCCGAGAATCAGTACAAGTGGTTAAAAGAAAGATGACCAAGTAGTGTTTGCAACTGTGTGTTTGTATCGCTCAGCAGCCACATCTGTAGTTGTAAATTACTTGCTCTGAAGTCCACAGGAGTTGTTCTGCGGGTCACGGTGCCACCTAGGGGAACGCTGGAAAACACTAGGAAACACAGATACTGAGAAGAAAGTACCATTACATTAACAAAACTCTTAAAGTTTAGTCCAGCTCAGTTAACTATAAGAAATGAAGAATGCATATTCAAATTTGAACAGAAAAAAAAAAAATCTCTTATTTAACATCTTAGCTGTATGTTGAGCTATGTTTTTGTAACAGGATACAAGGTATTTTATAGTTTATTTACAATAAAGGGGATAAAAGCCTTCAATTAAAAACTGCTTTGATAATTAAAACATGGTCAGATTCTGCACAAAATCAATCTATATTTTATTTTAATTTCTTCTTGCTGATGTATTATAAATGAGGTTCATTTGACATCTTGATTAATGATTAAAATATATCATGGTGTACATTTAGATTAACACTGTAGAAATAACTGACAGTATATTGCTCTATCTTTGCAAGCATGCCTAGGAAAAGGTAACACTTCATCTAAGTAAACATGCATGATTAAAATACATAGTATCTGCTAATGAGTAAAACAGGAAAATGGAAATCAAGATACCTGACAATTAAGGGATGATTTAAGTCCAATATATATGAAAAATTCCAGAAAACAAAAGAAAATGCAGAGAAAGTATGAGATAGAGTACTTTAAAATATGACCTCAAAATTCAATACATATAAGAAAAAAAAACAAACACAAAAGCAACAACCACAAACAGATAAAATGATTATTACTGCAATGAAACCCACAAAACTCTGTAAAGTAATATACACACAAGTCCTTACTAGAAAGAGCAAGTCAGATGTTGACTATCTGTTTTTAAATCTTATGTAGAATGCTAAAAACAGTTTTAACCATCGTACAGCAAACAATTCAGTTCTAGTTTTGGCTTTTATACATTCTTCTAATCATCATTATCATAAAGAGGAACATCAAGTCTAAACCCACATCTGTTTTATAAGTCTCCATTTTATCTCAGATATTTTTAGATAGTAAGAATAGAAAAACAACCTGTATCAGCTAGAAGCAACATCTCTTCTAAATTCCTCATTAATATCCTTCCCAGTAATATAACAACTCATTTATTGGTGCCTTCTCTAACACAGCCTATATTGACACCAACATTCCAAAACAGAACAAACCCAACCAAACAAAATCCACCCAAACAAAAAAAAACACCAAACAAACCCACAACACAACTTCCACAAAAAAACCCCAACCCAAAAATCCAAGAAACAGAAATGGATTGACCTCTGTTACGGAGGCACTGCCCTCAGGGAATGTGTTTGCTAGTTAGTTGCTAGTTTGAATTCAGAGAGGAAAACCACGTTGTTAATTTTTATTAGTGTTTTATCAATAGCCAAAAAATAATGGTTTCATTCCAAAAGGACATACAGGACCAGTCTGAAAATGCATTTGCTTCTGCGCATGAATTCTTCTTGCAGTTCTTGCCAGGAATATCTTTTGTGATTAATTCAAAATGGTGAGGCAATTCATTTTCCCCTCTTTCTTTAAGTGTCTCCTGATGAGACAGAATCAAAAGGTACTTAGCCAAACACAGCAGAAATTATTAAAGAATTCCTAAGCATTGTAAGTGCCATGTAAGGCAGATATTACTAAGGAAACAAAGGAAGTAATGAATTACTTAGCTGTGACAGGAAGTGTGAACTTTCCATCTATTAATGAAATGATCTATGATTACAACAGCTCTAAATGCTCTTTCAAAACTCCCAGTAATGCCTTGCATCTGAAAACACATTAAAAACTGAAATAATTGTAAAGCTAGATGGCCAGCATCAACCAGATGAAGGATACCTTCTCCCTGTACAGCAGGAGTGCAGATCCATTAAAAAAGTTTTCAGCGTTTTAGAGGGCATGGACCCAGATCATGGGCCCATTACCATACAAAGGTGTTGATCAGTCTTATCTTTAAAAATGTTTTACACAGCCACATAGTGCACTCAGAGTTGCCTGTGGGTTGGACACAATAATCAGCAGGGGAAGGAGAGCTCATTACCACGAACTTGCCTTCCCCGGCAGATTACCTCAGCATGAAGCCACAGATCTCAACCAAAAGAAAATTGTTACAGAGAGCTACACAAGATATTTCTAAATCAGATAGCTTGGTGTTCAGCCTCTAGTTATGACCTTCTTCTAACCTTCAGAAAAGCAGAAAGACCAGGATAGTCTCTAAACATGAGCAACCTTACAATTTAGAAATAAACCACTAAGCAGATAACACTCACCAGCAGACCTGACCTGTCTGATGTTCACACAACTGATACCCAGTTCAAATACCTGAAAAATTCAGCAACAAGATCTGATGCAAAAGGGACAAGGCAGGACACTGCACATTCTGGGAGAGACTGGGGGGTTTAGGGGTGTCTGGAACACTGTATAGTACTGAGAAGAACCTTGTCCTCAGCCCTCAATCCCCTTTGGAAGGGGTGTGAGTCGTGGCTTTACCCACCTCAATCCTTCAAAAAAACCTGCATAGAGTGGTACCTTATATACATATTTAGCTGCTGTAAGTAAGACAGAAAAATAAGCATAGCTGCAACAAGCAAAGACATTTGCCTATCAGAAACTTTTTGGCCCCACTTACATGTAAGCTCCAAATCATAGCATCAGTCTTTGAAAAACTTTTTAATCAGAACATAATATTCTGGAGAAAAATAACAATGTTTGCCTCCTTGTCCCAGAAAGTAAGAAAATTGGGATGGTATCCCTTCCCTCAGGCATGTCAACACACCACTCAGCTTGGTGTCACCTACAAACTTTTTGAGAGTGCTCTCAATCTCACTGTGTCATTGATGAAGATATTAAATAGAATGACTGTTGATGAACAGTCATCTTGTCACCAATCTCCACCGTTCACCACTACCCTCTGGATGCAACCATTCAACCAATTCCTCATCCACCCAACAGCCCACCCATCAAAGACATAATGTCTCCAGTTGTGGGGGACCATGTCAAAGGCCTTACAGAAGTCCAGATAGATTACATCCATAATTTGTTGAAAACATGCCAGGAAATTTCCTTGCATTCTTTGCCTACTAATTGTACTTTTTTCTGTACAAAAGAAAAATGCTTTTTAATTTGATTTATGGAGCTAATTCTAAAAATCAAGAAAGCAAGGCTTTCTTACATCACAGCAACATACTTAATTTTCAAATGACAATACCTCCATTAATACTGATAAATACAAGACAAAATTTTCCAGTGAAATTTCTCTGTGCAGAAACCATGCTATGGACATGAAGTTACATTCACTAAAACAGAAAAAACTTCTTGCATTTTATTACTACATACTACAACATGCCATGACAAAAGGCAGTATGTTTGACTGCAAACAAATCCTAAAGGCTAATGCTCACACTCAACCTTCTGCTTTCATGTTGGGAATTTCAAAAAAGAACAGTGCATGTGTTCTTATATAAAATCTGTCATATAAACACGATCTAGTATGAAAACATACTGAAACCTGCATAAGAGCAAATTTAATATGTATGCATTTCATTCTTGAATAGCACCCTGAAATACAACCACATTTTTACCACCAAGTTATCCACACTGAGAAACCTCATCAAAATATTTCTCAGACACAGGAAAACTCTGCTCTAAGTAACCCACAGATTACTGATTATTTAGAATTCCAACACTTTTGACAAGGATAGTAATGTCACTGATTGTGTCACTGATAATGTCACAAACCAGAAACATACTCTACTCATGGGGCATGTGTGGGGTATGTGAGGTGTATATTAAAAAAAGAAGAGAACCACAGATAAACATTTCCAGAGATTTGTTCAGAAAACAGTGCTGCTACAAATCTGGAAATAAAAGAATCATCTAAAGAAACTAGAGACATGTTTACTAAAACACTTAAAGACAGTCATAATTTCTCACAATATATACAAAGAAACATAGAACAGCATGGTAAAATGTAAATATTTTAGTTCATCCAAAAATTAGAGGTTCTTTATTTGGGTATAAGAATAATATGAAGGTGGTTTTCCAGCATGTACTTAGCCTTCATAAACTACAATATTAGAAATAGAGACAGAATAAAATTAAGGAAAAGGGAGCAAAATGTAGAAGGTTGGTAGAAGGCCTTTAGATTAAATTGCTGCCAAAAGAATACAGAGACACAGCATCACACTTCACAGTGACTGATGTTCTAAAATGCAGGAAAATGCAATGGGTGTTCATATGTCAATGTAGGCCAGCCAGCTTCTCCTGAATTTTGATTACTAAATAGTGACCACTCAATACAAGTATTTATATTGTATTTCAAAGGTTATTAACAGCTGAAATTTCAGTTTTGACCTCAAATATCCTGGAACATTCTGCACCTTATCTTTACCCACATCTGAAATGAACTGTATCTGATCAAGTACCTTGACCTGACTTTGACCCAAGATAGCCCAGCACCAATTGCTATGTGCTGAATCATGTAAAATCAGCTACTAAGTGAATTTGACAAGGAACACAGCAAGGCATGCCCATCTAGATGAGATCAGACCCAGGTCCTTATAAATTATGTGCTAGGCATTGTTTTAGCTCCACAGAAAGCAGTTAACACATTCTGAAATGGAATTATGTAGTCTTTATTCTATCAAAAGTAAAATTAGGGACACCCTAAAGAAAGCTACTTTAGAGGCACTGAAATGAAGTATACTTCACAGAAGTATAGCCCAGACTTGTAGAATTTCCTGTTGCTGAGATTATCAGCATGTGAGGTACTGTGCCAACATTAGGTAATTTGGGATTTGCGTTAGCATGTGAGAGCCACAGTGACCAAAAGACCAAACAAAAACCCAAACAATTACATGCATCTAAGATGTCAAGCATAAGCTGATCATCTGCTAAGATCAGAATTAATTTTCTGTTTCATATTCACTGCTGTACACTACAAATGATTATCTTATATCCTGAGGAAACCTCCTAAAGACAGTTTACCACTCATCGTACAGAGGGCTGAACACATACACAATATTTGACAATTTCAGGGCCTTATTTAGGTGCTGCTATAAATTGTTTTAAGCCTTCCAGGGAATGTCATATTGGATTAAGTTTCTACAAACCAACTAAGCTAGTCTTCTGACAGGAGATATTTGACATTATATTTATTCACCGTCAGTAGTAGCACACAAGTTTTGTGCTATTTACATTCTATTTAGACCTGTTAGACTTGAGATTTTAAAGTATCCTGCATATTTTTGCTTCAATCAAGAAAAAAAATTATTTATGTGATGAAACACACAATCCAAACCCTACTATGAGTCATAAGACCATAAAACAAAGCTAACATTTACTTATACAACATGAAAAAAAATCTGGCCTATATTTTCCCCAAAAAAGTAACCCTCACATTAACTATAATTATGCAGTGGAAAAATACCAGAAGCAAATATCAAAAAAAAGCATGGAAGTTCATTACATACTTGCAACTCTAAACAGATTCAACAGGTTCTTCAACTAACCATGCACAAAATAGCTTAAAGCTGAAGAACATTTAAAATAATAACCCTGTAAAAACTACAATGACTTTAAATTCATATAACCTATTACCTTCTCTTGTTATTATGGCATTGTATAAAGGACTGGAATTACTCCAGATAGAACATTTTGAACAAGATATTAGAAATATCCAGGAGGGGAAAGGATAATGAGAACGGTAGGTATTTCAGCAAATTATAATAAAAAAATACAAATTGGTCTCAACACTTAAAGTCCAGCTGCCATAAAATAATTCACAATACACAAAATTCACAGATGTATATTTGAAGTGTACATCAAAAGCAGCCATCATAAAAACTACCTGAAGTGCTTATCATCAGAAAATCACCTAAGCATGCTGTCCAGTGCAGTTACAGAATACTAAGGTTATAGGCAAAGTTTTACTGACAAATACCTGTTATTAACAAACTCATAGGCACAGACAAAAAAAATCTCTTTAATCTTACCTTTTGCTGTATGAAGTTCCTCTGCCATTCTTAAAGTAAAGGAACAGTCCATCTCTCTCTTAGTGGAATTCTGGCAGATCACTTTTCTCTTTCCACCTCTGAGTTCCTGCAATTGTTAAAATAATTTTGAGATTTCTCAGGGTTGAAAAATGCAGTTCAACAGAGTATAATTCTGTTGAATTATTGAAGACAAATTCTAAGTCACTAAAATCAGTATTCAAAAATCAGGATTTGATGTTGGTGAATGCTCTTTCCTCTCTGTAAACAGCACTCATTTTTCTTTTCCATCTCTCCCAGCTTTCCTCCTTTGTCCTCTTTGCCTGTCTCTCCTTACTTCTATTACTAACTCATTCCTTTTTGTGAATGTTCTCTCCTGCTTTCTCTCCTCCCTGCTTGCTTTCTCTACAGTGCTGCATGCAAGGAAAAGCTCCCCAAATACTTCTCATATTTATAGCCCTCAACTGATAGATGTGGCTCTTCAGGAAAGATGACTCTCCTGTGATTCTGTTTGCATACAGAGGCATCTGCTGTTTTTTATCTTCTAGACCTGCAGAAAGTCAGGCAGGATCTCAACTGTTCAACCTGCTGCATCTGTAACCGTTTTCACAGCCTCTCGTTATTCAGCAGTAGTGTCTACCTTAATAGACTCTATTGGTCTATGTTGGAAATTAACTCAGTTGAAACACGTGTTCACCAACATAAAATACATATTGGTTATCTGATTAAAAATCAACAAATACAGTGGGACCATACAGCTACTTTAAGCCCCTCCTTCTTCAAATTATCTCTTACTGTGAGGTCTCTGGTTTTTGTTGTGTTCAGTGGGCCTTCACATATTGCTCCCAATTGCCAGGGTTGGCTACCAAGGATCACAAAGAGACTAGCACAGATAAAACCTCTATTATCAAACGATGACTGTGTTGTTTGAAACAGTTGTATTAGAAAGGCAAGACATTGATACAAAACACACATTTCATATGACAACAGTATACAAATGAGATTCTCCTCAAGGAGTAGGGCTGAGTGAAAACACTTGGGAAAATTCTCTCCAGAACAAGCTATTGGCCAAGGAAAACAGAGAGGTAAGAGATCACCAAGTTTTTATGTGTCAAATGTCAGTCACTTCTGGAGGAGCAAGGTCCTCAATGCACCCCTCCCTCCAGCTGTGGACACAAGGGTCCTGCTGCAGTGGGTAAAATCACTTGGGAGAGTTTCTGGTGCCTTTTTACTCCCAGAGGCCTTTGACCATAGAATCGTAAAATGGTTTGGGTTGGAAGGGACCTGAAAAATCTTCTAGTTCCAACCCCCCTGTATGGGCAGGGACACCTCCCACTAGACCAGGTTGCTCAAAGCCACCTGGCCTTGAATGCTTTCAGGGAAGGAGCATCCACAGCTTCTCTGGGCAACCTGTGCCAGAGTCTCACTCCCCTCATAGTGAAGAATTTCTTCCTAATGTGTAATCTAAATCTACCCTCTTCCAGGTTAAAGCCATTAGCCCTACATGCCTTTATAAAAAGTCCATCTCCAGCTTTCTTGTAAGCCTCCTTCAAGTACTGGAAGGTGGCTATAAGGTCTCCTGGGTCACTCCTCTTTGATGGTAAGCACCGGCAGTAAGATCATCACCAGAGCCAAAGCCCACAGGCAGATGCAGCAGTGGAGGCTCCTGCGGCACAGCCAGGGAACACCCGAGATCCCTTTTCCCCTCAGCACCCACAAAAACACACCCCTGGCACCACGCTCCTCTGGAAAGCGTTCGCCATGCCTTCACCACCACCCTCACTTCCCGGCAAGAAGCTGGGGGTGAGACAGCCGCTCCCGTCGTGGGAAAACCAGCAAAACACAAAGACCGAGAAAACCCGCGTGGCCAGGGCCGGCCTCGCTCCCTCAGCAGCGCAGCCGAGCTCGCAACGGTGCCGCCGGCTGCCGCCACACACGAACAGCTCCCCTCGCCGCCGGGGGCGCCAGGGGGGTGCGCGGCCGCCCCCGCCCACAGCCACCAGCAGCAGGAGCAGCAGGCGGGCTGCCCGCCGCAGCTCGGCCCGCCGGCCTGTCCCTCCGCTGCCCGTCACCCACCTTCCCTCCGCGGCACCGAGCGGGGCGGCAGGGCGGTCCCGCGCGAGCGGAGGGAAGCGCGCGGACTTGGCGGCACCAGGTAGGCACGGTCCGGGGGCCTCCATGGCTGTGAGGCGGCGGAGCGCTCAGCGTGGCGAGGAACGGGACGCGGGCCCTGCCGGCGGTAGTGGCTGCGGAGGATTGTGCCCCTCGGGGGCCAGCGCTGGGCTACCCGCTGAGGAGTGGGCTTTTAAACCCCTTTCGGCCCCGGGACCAGCCGTCTCCCAACCGCGGCCTGCGGGGCCGGGGCGGGCAGCGCCGCGGTGCATCGTGAATTCCTGCCCGCGGAGGCAATGCCTCCGGTCGCGGGGTACCAGCCCGCCGCTGCAGCGGCCCCTCCGAAGCCGAGGTGGGTCCTGGCAGCCGTGAGGCGGCGGCTCGGGCCCAGGGTGGCCTGCGCCCGGTGCGCGGACGGTGTTTGCAACCCGGGGCCCCGCCGGGCGGGAATCCCGCCCCCGGGGGGTGCAGATCGCTTGGGCGCAGCACCCTGATACACGGGGCAGATCGGTGTGTTTGTCACCGTCACAGACACGTTTCTGAAGACTCATATCAGGGTGTCTGTTTGTTTTTAGGAAATAAACCCGTTCCGAGGCAAGGGAAATTATGAAATGTGGTTGCCTTTCCTTCCGACAACCCTATGCAGGATTAGTTTTAAACAAAGTCAAAACAGTAGAGACTCGCTGGACTCCTTTGCTAGCAGGCTACAAGAACTGCACCATTGCTCTCCATATTGCTGTTAAGGACTGGGAAGATGAATCCTGGAGAGCAATTCTTTTGAATAGGCTTGCTATGACACCAACACAAGTGCAAGATTTGTTGGATAAAGGCGAAAAATTTGGCAGGGGAGTTATTGCAGGTAAGCAACCGTGGTTTCTGTTTTCCAAACTAGCTTTCAGTCTGTTAATCTGCTCCAGTTATGCCCATTATAACATCGCTTTAACACTTCCTTTGAAGGAGTAGTGCCTGAGTTATGAGCTATTTTGGTTACTTACCACTGTAAGTTGTAAAAGAATTTTTTTTAATTGTGTTGGAAATGTGAAGTATCTTTGATCTTTAGGACAAAGTTTCTTTGATCTTTAATGTTTTTTCATAATTAAGCAATATAGAAAAATCCCTTTCATGACATTAAAAGGGTTCCAGCAAACAGGAATATCCATATAATGTAATGATTTTTAGAGGCAGCTATTATCTCCTTAGGTGCAGGCTTCTTCTAAGAGAGGTATTATAAGTGCATGTTTCATCTGTTCTTCATCAACCTTGGTTCAGTCACCAGTCCTTCTGGTAGTAAGTCAGGTGTTTTGTATGTTCTCTAGGACATTTACTTTTGGAAAACTTCTATCTAGGAGATCAAACAGCCAACTTATTTTATATTTTAATGTTAATGATGCAGGATTAATTGACATTGGAGAGACATCACGATACCCAGAAACCTTACCTCCTGAAAAGATTCTGGAGCTGGAAAACAAAGCTGTCCTCAGTAATCTAGAGGAAAAATACTTGACTGTTGTTTCAAATCCAAGATGGCTCCTGGAACCAATTCCTGCCAGAGGGAAAAGAGGTGTGTGGCAGGTGGACATCCCCGAAGAACTGATCCCTTTGGAAGCATAGGTGTTGTATTTATTTTTCCTGCCTGAACACACACTTGTAACTCACAAGCCAGCATGTTGAATACCAGGGGTCATTTAGGATTCCCTTCCAAAAGTAATTGTTTGAAATAGCAAATACATAAGAACTGCTCTTTTAAGTGAAAATAAACAAGATGTAATTTTTATGACCATTACTGGAAATTAATGGTTTACTAGATTTTTTGTATAGAAACAACTCTTGAAGTAAATGCCCTTTTTTTTCGACAAGGTTGATGTATTGTGTGCCAATTTAAACCATGAGTAAATACAACCATATGATACACATATATATCGTATGTCTTTATCTCAACCCATGAGTTTTCTCAGTTTTGCTTTTCCAATTCGCCCTGTTCCATGGGGAAGGTGAGTGAGCAGCTGTGTGGTGCTTAGTTGCTGGCTGGAGTTAAACCATGACAGGCTGGTCCACAGGGAGGAAGAGGGAGGTCTGCAGCATTAAGAGTGAAAGCACCACATCTCTCAAGTTTTTCAGGTGTGCACCTTTCATACGTGCCAAAGTGTCCCTACATCTTTGCTCTTATCTCATAATTGTGCTAAGACTAAGGAAACACGATCCACAGTATTTAAGCTACCTAAACTGTGGTTTCACCTAAACACAAAGAGCAGCTGCAAGGATATGGGAGTATCCAACATCTGCTATAATCTACTGGAGCATAGGTTTCAGAGACTAAATTTCTCAAAAGCACCTGGAAGTCCAAGACAGCCTGTCAAAGGAGGTCTTTCTTCAAACAAGAAAATGCTATACCAACACCAACAAGTTCCTATCTTGAAAGGTTTAATCATTTACACCAACACAAGGTTGGTAATGAAGAAGCTATGATATTTATACCAGCTAACAGCTGTAAAACCTACTACGAATGGCTTCTGGCATAGACTGCACACACAATGCAAGAGGGAACAGCTTATTAAACAGCCAGTCTAATGGGAGAATGGTGTACATGCTGCCTCTGAAGAATAAAACATGTAACTGGAAAAGCAACAGCCAACTCCCAAGCCAGCACAGAAGTTGAAAATGTACATAGCTAACTGAAAAACATCATGTAAGTTGCTATACATTCTATTTTCCCCCCAAAAAAGCTTTCCAGTCTTGCCTGAGAAGTGCAACACTCCTTGGCCTCTGTGGTTAAGGTGATGATTGTGGCTGAACAGAAAAAGAGGTAGTATACTAAGACATCCCAAAAGCATTTAAAACAGACATGAAAATCAAATGTGTATTTAGGACCTAAAAGACACCCGAGATAGCATAGGCATTTCATACAGGATTTTTAAAAAAATACTTTTAGATAATACTTATACTGTACAGGACAAGACTTTTAAACAATATATTACACTGCTCAAATGTTCATATAAATACTATACAGGCAAGCATGCAACCAACCCGTTAGGAAGGTTTGCAAATTAGACCACCATGTATCTCTGGAAAAGCTCTCTGATTATCTTCAAGATGTCTGATTTGTGTAATCCAAGCCACTGATTCAGCAATACCTATTTTAAAGTAATTGGGACAAGGCATGAGATGAAATACATTTGTCTGCTGATTCCCAGTTCCAGTTTAATATGCTGCTGTCATCTTAATCTGGCATATCAATGTTTAACTTGGGAGGTGGAATCACATATTTTCCAGGACTCTGTGTAATGACCACTCCAGTCTTTTTTCGAAACATTGGTGCAATTTTTGGTGGTTCGGGCAGTGGTGTTTCTTCTGTTTCCTCATTATCTTCATGATGAAGATCATAAGAAATATTTCCATATTCTCGCAAGAATGGGAAAATTTCAAGCAGGAACTGGCAAAAGTCTTTGCGAATTCCAAACCACCCTGAAAAAAAAAAATAAATTACACATTATTGCAGAACAGAATGAAAATTTTAAGTAGGCAGACTACGATCTCGTTTAAGCTCCCCTGATTGTTTGCATGTAAACAATATAAAATTTGTTAGTGCTGCTTCTCAGTGTGTCACTTCACCTACCACATAATAACATTACAGTTCAGATGACAGACACACCGATAGAAATACAGAATATATACACACATGTGCATGCCTCTGCATGGATGTACATGGATGTCTGTGTATATACATATAAATATAAGTATAAATTCCAGCTATACAACCACAGCAAGAATCCATTTCACTTCTCATGTGAAGCAGTGTCAGGTCACATCAATACACAGAGAAAAACACAAAAGACCGCACCTCAATCCAAGCAATCAGTGCCACATGGGAAGACATTCATGCCTATTGTTTGATACATATAGGTTACAATACCAGAGGGAATGTGATGGCATAAGGCAGACACAGATTAGTAAGTGTATGTGTTCAGTTTTTCCCAAATACTTTGTTGTTAGCCAAATATGATGTCATTACAGGCATATCCTTGGTATTACAAGGTATTACCTGTACTAGATTAGAAAGCAGCACACTTACTGTGTCTGTCATGTATTTTGCTATGCAAAGGCTTGGAAAGAGAGCATTTGAGGAAGCAGCACTTGTAATTCAGCAGATGACAGTCCTCTATTAACCAATGCCAAAGGTCAGGGAACAGCCTACCCACGTCAAATCTTTCACACTGGACAAAAGCAAGGATGTGAAGCATTTGCCAGGGAAGATCCCATACAACATCTTTTTGCAAATACTGTACTTCATGGCCAACTGGTGTGTTTCACTTAGCACTTTAAAGGTGGATTTTCATGCAAGTCTTCTGAGGCTCACTTCACGTGAAGTCTTTTTAAAAAGTTTACATAAATATTTACTAACCATACAGAAGATAAACTGGACATGTAGCTTTCCAAAAGACTAATTTGGTCATAAATTATCAAGGGCATGTATTTAAAAATAAATCCCCAGTAACAATTCCCTATACCATAACAATATGAAAGTAAACTAAATATACAGATAAACTTAGTCATAACTAGAGACAGATATCCACAGTATACTTCACAATCAGACCCAAACTGAAGTGAGTTTTATATAACCAACATCACAGCAGGTTCCTTTCAACTCTGAAAAATCCTAACAGATTTTACTGCCTTATCAACAAGGAACATGAACTGCAATGTGGATGGGAAGAGCTACTCATCTGCACTGGCTCAGTAACATTAGACATCTGAAAGTGCAAATGCTCCTTTTGGCACTACTGTTTGTGGGGATAAAAGCCTAGTAAATTCTACACTGGCCACTCAGGCAACTCAAGTTACAACTGTGCAGCACTGAGCACTACTTGGCCAAAGACAAAAGAGAAGACTAGTTCAGGCTGCTAGGACAAACACTCATTAAATGGTGGGTGCTGTGCTATTTTCAGAACCCAGAGCAGAAAAATCCAGTCACATCCCATGAGAATGAAACCCATGGAAATAAGGAAGGATAAAAGGTTAAGTTGCAGTTAAAATCCCACTGAGATTTCAAGTTGAGTCCAAACAGATGACATGCTTCTAAGAACAAAAAAGGCAAGAGACACTATAAACACTGAAAACAATAGTAACAGACACCTCTGAATTCTTTCATGACAGAATATAAACAAAAAAGCTCTTTTTGAAAATACAAATTTTAATGAAATACATTTCAGTCTTTAAGCTGTTTAAATACTTACAGTGATTTCCTCCTTTTTGTCCAAATGTTGTTGCCATTAAAGTTATCAGTGAAAGCCAGAGAGGAACAAATATGGGTATAAATGAAAAAGAATTATGCCCATCCAATCTGTGTACTAGTAAGATCTAAATGGCAAAAAAAATGATACAATATCAGTTTAATTGCAATACCCACTTTCAAGCTTCTTAAAACATATGCTGATCTCAGATCTTTAACATCACCCATCTGTGAAGAAAAATGGCCTCCACAGAAATATGTTCCAGTTCCAATATGATGCATATTTTACCCAAAAAACTTTACATAAACCTAGAATTCTTGTTTCTCTTTCATACTTGCTGTTAATATTTTATTTCAAAACAAAAAGCAGTATTCTCCTTTTAATAAGTTCAAAAAGAGACACGGCAACATCCATCACTCACTGATGAAAGAACAAGATACATGGAACTCATCATGCTTCTTCCTACCTCAAATGTGAGCAGTGGAACTACAATGGTCATCCAGCTGACAGCCATTGTTATGTGTGTCCTTCTTTGCTCAGCAATCACATCCATAGAGCGCAAGAACAGAACAGACCATACAATGTAATAGAGCACTACTAGACACAGAAAGGACATCAAGATCCACAGTGGAACACAAACAACCTGAAAGAAAAAGAAATTAACTGCTTTCCCCACAAACAGTGAAACATTTTTATCAGTTTGATTTTTTTCTCTTCAGGTGTGCATTTTTTAAATAAAGCCAGTATACATATTCAGTCTAAAAAAAGAGAAAAGAAATCTAAGTATAAAACTCTTTAACTAAGATAATTTCTAGCAGAAAAGCTTCACAAATCACATGCGCTGTTATGAGCCGTATCAGCTCCTTGGGGATCCTCAGTTAGCTTTATAAACCCCATCAAGCTGAAACAAATTTAAATTAAGTCAATGTAGCTCAAGTTTACTAAGGGTTCTGTGATCTTCTGTGGGCTCAAACAGTACTTGAAATTTATTTTAGCAACTATTTTCTACATTGGACACTTTACTTGAAACAGTCTCTAAATTAGATCCTTTTCCTAGTTGTTTTTTTAAATAGAAAGGATTGTCATAATCATGCCAGATTGCCAGTTTTGTGGTAGTTTGCAAAAACCCAGACACAGAAACAGTGCTCTTGTGTTCTGAAGGCACTTGAGAACAAGAGATCTCAGCAGTTTTGACAGTGATCACTCGAACAATAAGTGGATTTACATGCACAGTAACAGAACAAATAAAACAAGTTATTTACCACACCATATTTACCAACACATTCCCTAAGTCACTGTTCATTTTCATGGATACCTTAGTGTTCCCACTGGAAATTTCTGGTTAGGATTTCTCTTTCAACAACTGATCAGAGATTAATTGCAGTTGATGGCATGTCCCTCTCCCTGAAAGGATGAAATGCCCAAACAGCAGCGTCTGTTTTCCATGATCACAGAGTGAAATGCCAGACCTTCAGTGAAGGATTGTTAAGGGAGCAAAAATGTGATCATGGATTCTGATCATACATGAACTGTTCCCTGTAGGTAAGTACCTTTGAAATCCAGCATTTAAGCAAGAATAAGAAAACACTTGGTACATACAAGCCATGGCCACCTGATGATCTCGTCGAGTCTGAGTGCAATAAATATGAATTGTAGAATATTGACTGAACACAGGATTTCCAGCTAGAAAAAGAAAATACATTAGTTAACTCTTAGCATGATAAAGCTATTTCCAAAATAACCAAAGAAACTAACAAAGGACTCTTCTGACTCCTTGCTTATCACTGCAATATGGAACATCAATTGCATTTACATTAGATGTTACTAAGCATCCCTAAATTTGGGAAGATGTGATCCCTACAGAGTAATTGTAAAGGCAGCTGTGTCATGAGGAAACACCTTCGGGTATTTAAGAAAAATAAAAGCACCTGCCACACTAATTAGGGTGATTAGAGAAATAAGAAAAACTAATCAGACTGAAAAAAGCAAAGCATTGGAAAACAACTATTTCCTGCAGATAAGAAATAGTGCTAGAATTAACAAGTAGTAAAAAGTCCTTCAATTTAAAATTAGCAAAATTTATCCTTAAAGATGTTGTTTAGTAGTTGCAGTAATGTAAAGCTGAAAGTTACATGAATTTAACTACCAACAGCTCAGCTTAAAAATCCCAGCTCTACCTGGGGGAAAAAAGAAATACATGTAACAGTGGAAGATGACATCCGGATTCAGCCATTTACTGTATAATTGAGAGATATTTTAAATTACACTGAAGACACCTGGGTTTTGAGGCAACACAAAAAAGCAATACTTCTCACTGCAAATGTTAAGCTTTTTGTGTGTCCTGCCTGCCACTATGAGAACTAACCCTAAATTATATTTTAAAAAAACCAACCCAAGTTTGCATCTAGCTTGCACAAAGTGAAACAATGAACCACCATCAGACTTGGCAAGATTCTGTTTCTAAAGTTCTTGAGCAGCCCTACATGGGTAGGAATTTCAAAGATCAGAGAGAGAATTACTATCAGAAAAGACTAACTGAAGCTGTTGAGTCTAAGTTAGAAACATTTTTCATTAAAAAAACATGTAGGGAAGGCATCTTTGAAAGGTACTATTTCTGGGAAGGCAGACACTACATGCTACTTTCACTAACATATGTCTGTGTACTCTCTCTTGGACAAATGCCTTTGAAATTCACAGTTCAGGGAGTCAAAACCCAACAGGCAGTAAGTAGGCAGCTGCCTACTTCAGAGTCTGGACTGAAGTCTTCACAGTTGAGGTACAGTTTACTTTAAAAAGACTGGAAAACTAGATTTAAAATAATTTTGTGCCACTAGCTTTCTTAAAAAAAGACCTCCAAAAAAACCCCACACTCAAGCATAAGAACAAGCAACCTGAAAACTGCAAGAGCAAATACAGCAAAAAAATACCAGAGGATCAATTGCCATAAATAATTTTTAGAATAATCATTTGAGCTAAATATGGCAAGTGCATGTATATCTGGAGTGGCTAGGCTCACAATCTAATTAATTCAATACGTTTTAAATAAACGGTGCTTTATTGACTGTAGAAATAGTTTAATACATAAAAGAAAGCTTTTTCTGAGCCCAGCATGACATGGAGACAAAACCCCACTTTGTACGTACTGATCACCTAATCAGTTTCAATAGGAACAAGCAGACAATGTATTTTCAGATTAATTATTAAAATAACAACAGATTAACAGCTCCTTTGATTACTCATGCAAAAAATCAATATCCTGGATTAAAGAAAGGCCCATCTTATGTTTCTAGCAAATGAGAGGAAAGTAGAACAGCACTAAAGAAAGATGACAAAACAGTAAAAAGATGAGTCGACCATTCAGTTGCATAACTTATTTTCTTTGAGACAGCTGTTGCCTTTTAGGGATAAGTAGATTCCATTTTTTTCTGCCAGTACTTAGGAGCTGTGCAGTCATCTGTAAATGAATCATCAAGCATCATCCAGTAGAAGGTAAGTACTTCTACACAAGTTTTACTTTTAGGAATGGTTAACTGTGGATATAACTTCAAAATTAAATTCTATTTGCAATATTTTTAAATCAAGAATTCACAGTATCAGTCTACTGGCCATCCTAACTACCACTTACCACATCTCTCACAAGGGAGAAACCTGACTTATGCCAACATTAGAGCAATATTCCCTTGAAATTAAAAAACCTGAATCTCATACAAAAATCAGATTTTTCATTGTCATGGGGTAGTTTGCAGACATAGCTAAAAAAATCCCTAAAAAAATCCCTAAAAAAATCAGTAAGAATTCTAAATTTATTGCAAAGTGCCACAACCCTGGAAAGGTCTTGTGAATCCTTGTAAAGTTCTTCCAAACCCAAAAGTAATGAGTTAGAGAGGAAAGGAGACGGAGGCAGAAAATAAAAGCCTACTGTTTTATGCCAACCATCTGCATTCCCAAATTAAAGATTAAGCAAACAGATTGGGATAGTAAAAAAATTTCAACCCTGATTATCTAGGGCTCTGGAAGTTCAATTCTGCCTAGGGATGGCGCTTACTATCAGTGGAATTTTCTTCAGTCATTTCCAATTAAGTGTTGAGTATCAGTCCATGCTGCAGAGTTCATGGTGAGTTCTTTTAACACACAATAATAA
This sequence comes from Hemiprocne comata, assembly GCA_020745705.1. Lineage (NCBI taxonomy): Eukaryota > Metazoa > Chordata > Aves > Apodiformes > Apodidae > Hemiprocne > Hemiprocne comata. The sequence continues at coordinate 7,736,059 of CM036597.1, read as the reverse complement.
AAAGGCAGGTTTAAAATATGTTGCTATTTGGGAGCTGAAAAAAAACTAGAAGAGATTAGAAAAAATGACATTACTCATCATCCTGATTTTTCACTCCAGCAGGTCAGTGCAAACAATTAATTCACCTGATGCAGCCATCCATAACTTGCTTTACTGAGAGATGAACTGTAATGGAATGGATAGAGTCTTGCACTGCCACGAATTTTACAACTAACAACTGAAGCCTTTTACAACAACTGAAGCCTTACCTCCAGAGACCTGTCATGTCGGAACCCCCACACACAAGCTGCGACTGACACTGGAGATACAAAGAACAATGGCATGAAGACCAGCAGCCAGAAATGGGTTCCTCTTTCGATCCTGTCACACACCAGAACTTCAAACATCAGCAGTAGCAAGTGGATGCCTACAGCAATTAACATAGCCTTGAACTCCACACAGGTTTCTCCTTCTGCTCTAAAGAGAGGATAAGGAAGCATTCAGTTCACTCCTCAGTAACAAATCACAGTATCCTGCAAACATCCCAAGACAGTTTACAACTCCTAAGTTTCAGCTGTTAAGTTACATTTCAGATATTGACATTTGTTTTTAGTAAGCATACACACTACGCCAAACTAATCACTATTAAACTACACTCCTGATGATAGAACAGGATTTCTTGCCCATAAAGCTGCACATTTAAAGTATTTTACTCAAAGGGGGCAGTGGGATTTTTGCAACTTGAAAAGTTTCTAAGGATTCCATAGCTGTGCAGATAAAACAGGGTTTCTTTGCTAGTACATAAATACTCTGGTATCATGCAGGCTGTTAGGAAATAAGCTAAGTCTAAAGTTAGCTGTTTGGTTCTTGCACCAGCTTTCATTGAATTAACATCTTTCCCCTGAATTTCTTCATTCACCAAAATCAGCATATTGTAAAATCCCTGTAAAACAACAGCATGCACAGAGAAACCATGCTTTTGCCTACACAAGTTGAACCATTACTAGAATGGACAAAGGTGACCTGAACCACACAATATGGTGTATCAGAATGAGGCCTGTGCACACAATTTTTCATCTAATAGTCACCATACATAGAAAAGAGGCCTGAATTTACTGCATTTCACTGAAGGTAGTTTAGTTTTCCCCTAGCATGTTCAAATTCACCTCCTATTCAGATTACCAAAAAAGGACAAAAACTGGTGTATTTAAAGATCTGAAAGTTGTTCTAACCTGCACTGACAATTAAAATATCAATGTTAAACAATCTGACAAAAATGAAAAACAATCTACAGACTTTGTTCCCACAAACGTCTTACTTTGCAAACATCATGGGTTTGCATATATTAGTTTATCAAACTACTTGAATATTTCTTATAAAACTACAGCTGAAGTCCGAAGAAAAAATATTTTTATGTCCACTGCACATTCAAGAATTGCTGAATACTCATCCATATGTTTACTGAGGTTAGATCCACACCAAGAAGGGAAACAAAAATAAATTAAAAACCCCCAATATTCTTCAGGCTGACCTATACATTTCAGGAAACTGATTTAGAAAGTAATCCAATTAAATATAGTATTGCATATGAAGATATGTATCTCTATATGGCTTATACTAAAGCAAGGAATTCCCAACTTTCAAACAGAAAAGTGCAAAAAGTCACTCCATGGGAAATTCCAGCTTCCCTAAGACAATACTGTTGATGCTCATGATCTCTTGCAACTAGGATTAAGACGGCCATAGCTGCATAAAGCTTTTTGCATACACTATAGGTTATGATCATTATTTTAAATATGCTGAAAACAAACCTTCTGGATGCTGTGTCTGACATTGTTAAAAGAACTATTTATGAATCTGATTCAGTATAGGAATCATTTTATGTTCCCTCTGCTTTGCAAAAGAAAGATCCTCAACTTACCGATACTGTGGGTTTCGGGCCCATACTCCTGTTCCCACTGAGGCACCAACAATCACCATTAACTTCCAGAGCCATATGGGAGCAAACACAGCCCAGTAACTCCATTGAATTTTGTCATCCAGACGTAGAGAGAGCAACACAGAAAAAAGCAGCAGGCAGGCATAAATCAGAAATTTGCTATGAAACAAACAAAAAACAGAGTTAGAAATTAAAAAATTAACTTAACATGAACTTTGTGGAGAAAAAAACATCTGTCATAGCTGAAATTCAGTCACAATACTTCCTGACAGAACATGCCTGTCAAACTTCTTTGCAAAGAATAAAATCAGTTCTGAAGAGTCAAGTATTTCATCATAGATGCAGCATGTGTCATCTCACTTACAAAACCCTTGCTTCAAGGGAACACATCAAAAGCATTCTTGTATTACCAACCTAATGAATGGACATCTATAAATAGCTCCCTCCCACAAGGATCCAGTCAGGAGCTGTATTATTAGAGGCTCCAAAATATACCAGTTGTACATGTTTTTAGGAAATGCGTTCTTTCATATAAATAAAACGAAATACTTTTTGACATTCACAATTAAGTTACATAACTTATGTAATCTTATCCACAGTATTTTAAGGTAAAGATTAAAAACTATTCCATTTTGTAATAAGGCAGACTCCAGAGATTTTCTTCCATTTTTTACATTCTGTTATAAAAAAATGAACATGAAAGAAACACCAAAAAAACAGGCTAAACTTTTTCACAAGCTACTGATTATAGAGTGAAGTTTGCCCCTGGAATTCTGAGGACGGTGCTTACAAGTTTAAAATAGTTATGTTGATATATTTTATGAACTAGACAACCTAAGAATTAGTAGATTTAGCTGGAATACCTGAGAGCAGGGGCACAGTGATTGCTTGTACAACTGAAAATGAGACAGAACAATTACATAGTACATTATTTCCTCACAGTACAGGAAGGGGAAAAGTCACCCTCCCAATCACCAGGGGATCACAGACTGCTTTACAAAACACGTAATTAGGCTTGAACAACACTTCACTGGAGTAATTATATGCCTTTTAAAACGTGGATAACCTAAGGAATAGAGTCAATACTTGGTACAGAGTAAAGGAGCAACAGCCAGGAATACCACGTTTGCTCCAACAGTACAACTTTAACTACTCACTTTCACTCTCATCAAGTAATCATTCATATGATCAGCATTGGCTTGTTCAGAGATCAAACTGCTTTGTGTCAATTCAGAACAAGTGTCTCAGCTACCCCTTAACAAGAAAAAGCAGTTTTATTGTGTCTGCACCTCCTCACATGATTGATTAAACTACCACAGGATAGGAGGATATAAACTAACACTCACTCTTCACAGCAAGTAGATCCCTCAGCTTCCCAGGCTATTGATACTTTTCCAATATTCAATGTTTGTGTAATTTGCACTTTCCCTGGCTCCTCATTAAATACAGAAATAAAATGCCATGTGGTAAAATACCCGTTCTCCCTGAGCATTCCAGTAAACATCAAAACATCCAAGATGAAGTTATCTGCACAAGTGCAACATTCAGCTTGCTCACTGGTCATTTAGACAGCACCCAAATAAGCTGCAAGCATTGCTTAGCAATAACAAAACTTTCTAAGCTTCTGGAACGTCTGTTCTTACTTTTCCATTACTGCCAACCACACATATTTAAGTTGTTTATTTCAACTTCTGCAACAATGCATTTCCTGAAGCATTGGTTACACTCCTGTTTGTCTAAACAACAGCCTGAACACTGCTTTTTGTAACTGCAATCACGTAAGGCCTCGTTCACAAGCAAGAGTTTTCCAGAACTCTCAGTATTTCATGCTACCCTGCACAAGTTACTTGCAGGCTTTATTCTGTGGTCTTAAAAGACCTGGTAACAGCAAAACCAGTAAAATTCAACTCATTCTGTCAGCTTACTTAGAAGTTACATGTATCCATAGTTGCCTGGCAAGACAGCAGAGGCCCAAGTTGTAGTGACTTGTTAATATTAAGAGCCCAGCATAAAGAATCTCAGTGAGCAATTCTGCCTAGACCAGGATTGTTAAGTATGATGCCTTCACACCTACAAAAAAAATGAGCCTCTCTCATATGCCAAATGCCTGGGCTAGAGCGCAGGGCAACGTGGCTTTCCAGTCTAACACTTGACACCCCAAATCATTAAGCTGAAAAATTCAAAAACCAGAATGAGACGTGGAGTAATGTGAGAAAGTTACATAATAATAATAAAAAAAAAAAAAGACTGGAAGTTGGCCTGGAAGCTGACCTCGGCTGCCCGCGCTTGCAGTCCCCTCACCAAGACGCAGCGGCGGGCGCACGGACCGACACTCACGGGAAAGAGACGGGTCCGGACCCATGGGCCGCCTGTAACGTAGCGCTTCCCCTGCCGTACAGAACAGCCCCCCGGAGCTGAGCCCCGCTGAAACAAGCCACACTCCAACGCTGCTCCAGAGCGGCCGGCGGGGCCGAGCCCGGTGGTGCTTCCCCCGCGCCCCTCGCCGACAGCTCCGCCTCATCCCAACGGCAGCTCGGGCTCCGCTGCCGCTTCCGGACGCGTCCCGCTACCGGCGCAGGGGAGCGGAGCCTCCGCCCACCAGCAGCACCATGCTGGGGCAGGGGGCCACCGAGACTGAGCCAGGCACCACCCCGCGGCCGTGCTGACCCTCACGGCCGCCGAACGGGCCCTGACGAGGCGGCACGACCCAAGGCCGCCCGTTAGGCACCGGGCCACCCTCACCTGGGGTTGAAATCCTGGAACAAGCCGCGCAGGTTCATTGCGGCTCGACCCTCCGCCCCCGCCGCACCCTACAAGGCACACATGGTGCTGCTGCCGCCGCTACGGGAGCCGGGCCTGACCTGGCCTCGCCGCCGCTCCGCCCCCGCCGGAACCGGGCAGCCCGCCCCGCCCCGCGCATGTGCGCAGGCCGCTAGCCCCCCACGACGGAGCTCCCTTGCCCGGAAACGGATCAGCCCTCTCTATGGGGCCTCACGGCGAGCATTGCGCATGCGCCTCCGGGAACTGCGCTTACGTCCTAAGCAGGACGGCCGCTGTGCCAGCAGTTGGGCTAGACTTTGAGGCGGGCAGGGAGGTGGCGGCCGCTCCTTCATCAGCCCTCCCGGCGGTTGGCGGCATCCCAGTGGCGACACATCTGCAGAATCAGGCTTTATGTGCGGTCCTGCCGGAGCCCCGGTGGCTGGCAGGCCGTTCGCCACCGGGAGAAGGAAGGGGGCGGCCCGTGTCTCCCCGCTGAAGCGGTCTCCTGGGAGGGGCGCCTGAGGGGAGCCGGGCCGAGAGCCTTTGGGGCATATGCTTGGTCTTCAGGGAACAGCTCTACTAAAAGTTGTCCTAATCCAGTACTCATCGGAAAACGTTTATATATTTAAAAACAACCAAACAAAACAAAAAAAAAACTCCAACGCAAACCAGCTAACTTTGTTGTGGGGAATCAGTATGGCCTTTTTCGAATTACCTTTAAAAATGTTTGCAATGGACTAGTTTAATTCTGCAGCCTTTACTGGAAAAAAAAAACAACCAACCCATGCAATATATCATACTACATAGTAAAGAACGGTGTTGCTATCCAGCTCACTTAAATTTGTGTTTACTTTGTGCTTCAGAAGGCTGGGTGCTCTAGCTGGGTGCTCTCATTCGGATTCTGTGAAGTAGCTTGCTGCAGAGACACATAAAGGAACATCCTCCTTGCAACCCAAGGGTCATGTCAGCAATGTTTATCTCAGGTTGTGTGATTTGCTTTTAAATTTATGACTGCCAAACACAATTACAGGTTGTGTGGGGAATGGATTGAGAAGAATCTCAAGGAAAGGAACTTGAGGGTGTTGGTTGATGAGAAGCTCAACATGAGCTGGCAATGTGCAGCCTTCCAGTACCTGAAGGGGCCAACAAGAAAGCTGGGGAAGGGCTTTTTATAAATTGAGTGTATCCCAAAAAACCTGAGATAACTTAATCATGCTATGTATGTACTCTCTTCGAGACAGAATACCAGGTACTGAAAGACTCTTCAGCCAAGCTAGAAGACACATAACAAGAATCAAGGCTGAGGACTTCAGCTAAACAATACTGGTTAGAGAGGAGAGAGCTGGGGTTTCTTTTGTTGTTTTGTTTGTTTTCTAAGTGAACGGAATTAGCTGTTGGAACAAATGACCCAGAGAAATAAGAGATTTTTCATTTTTAAATGAAATCCAGGTACCTCTGGAAGATACATGCTAATCAAGCTCAAGTCAATGAGCTTGACTCTGTAGCAAAGAGTATGAAGTTATACAGGAGATCAGAACAGATTATATGATGACTATATATGGGGGTAGATTATGGGATGACTCTGAACTGAAAATCCCCAAAGCTCCTCACTAATTAAGACTACATTGCAAAGCAAATGCTAATAAAAGAAAAACTCAATAATATCTTAAGCTCTAGCTTCTGCAGAAAGGTGAAAAAAGGCCTGAAAAGTAAATGGTCTAAATCTTCATCCAGTGCTAACAGGACTGGTAATTTATACCAGCTAAGAATCTAGGCTTACATGCAATGTGATTTATTAAATGCCATAGCTGCGTGTAGCCCTTGACACTATTCATTAGCCAATATGGTCTACTCAAAGATGTGATTCATCTAGAGATACTCACTGGCAAATTGTAGATGCAATTTTAACTCTATTGGCAGCAGCACAAATAAGTGACAGACTTCCACACCAGAAGCTTTCAGCTGATAAGGCAAAGGTTTGTCAAAGGCTACAGGTAAGCAAGGACATGCCAGCACAAGTAATGGCAGTGGGAAGGGTGTGTGAGGAGATTGGTTAGAAATCAGGATGGGAGAGAAGCATGAAAACAGAATGGAAGAAAGGAAAAGGAAAGGATGAGGGCTAGCCAGTCTCCAGAGACTGGTAAGATAAAAAGTGGACCTGTGGCAGGGCAGTACACAAGCTTCTAAGGAACCAAAGAATTGCCAGGCTTAAAAAATTGGAAACTACACCCTTTCTTTTCATTCTGCTTTTTAAAAAGTTGAACCTCTGTAGTTTGGAAAAGAAAACAACTGTGTATAATGTATTCATCCAAGATAAAATACATCTACTGCAACACATAAAGAAGCTACTAGACAAGACAGTGGCTTTAAGTATAATCCTCAGCCAGATGCAATCATAAAACAAAGTTGAAATAATATTAACAAGGAATTATCTTAACTTGAGAACTGTTAATAATTCAGAAGGCTAATGAAGCAGCATGCCATTTCTAAGAATATTCATGAAGGTCTGTAGGAGTAAATCAGGAAATATTTCTTCTGCAGTTAAAATGTTTGGCTGACTGCCCAGGCAGCAAATAATTCCTACAAGGGGCAGAGAACTAAGAAAGATGTACCACGTTGCAGAAAACATTATAGAGACAAAGCTTAAAAAAAAACAAAAAACAAAAAGGTAACTAGACAGACAGAAAAGAGCTCTTTGCTGTTGGACCCAACCTGCAGGTGCCACAGCTGAGAGAACCTCCACTCAATTAATCTGCTTTTTCCCCCAAAGAAATACATAGCAAATTTAGCCCCCTATAAGACAGTAAGCTTTTCCCCTTCTCTCCTCTGGAGGAAAAGTTAAGATCTGGCTGCTTAGCAGCTATTGTTGGATCTGACAAACACGCTGGGTGATGTTTTTCTCCCTGCAAGCAACAAAGCCATGCCTTGCAGGGGAGACACAGCTGGCACAGAAATTCTTATTCTGTATTCTTATCCTGCTTAGAAAACATAAACCATGGGATTCCCTTTCCCTTGACTGGCCAAAGTTAAGTGAAGGAAGAAAAAACTGAATCAGCCTTCTAATTCGTCAAGTTCACTTTTCTGTTGACAGTCAGCCTTGACTCCTTCTAACATACCTTATAATTCATGTGCCCTGTTTGCTTTACAGACTTCCCAAAGTGTCACAGGTAGATGACTGGAATATAGTAACATTTAAAGGAAGGACAGCAGTTCAGTAATAATTGACTCATGTGGCTGACAGCAAAGCCATGAACTGTTTCTACGATCATCTTTCATGGTCTGTAGCAGAACATCAAATTGTTTACAAAAACAAATCTCTGGGTCTGAAAATCCCCTTTTGAATTTCTGTTTATTTTCTTGTTGGCCTTACTGTTGACATTTATTCACAGAATAAACAGAGATTGACCAGTAACTAACAAAGAAGAGATCACTCAATTATAAAGCCTTTAGGCCAGCCTGTAATTTTGAACAGTTAAGACTAGTAATAGTCTAATGTCTACACAGATGTTACTGTCATTGGCATTGCATGCAGCTGTTTAGTTTTCAAATTCGGGCCTTCTGTTTCAATCAAGATTTTAATAATTTCTGTAGGAATCATGTTTTGTGTCCTATTTGAAAAGTTAGTTAAAGGGCAAAGGCTCTAAATAATTCTATTTGCATCTGTATATTAGATGTTGTGCCCCTAAATTAATATCCTGCAGCCTGAAACCTATTTGTTGAGGAGTTGTAGTTCAGCAAGTTGCTGTTGGTATTCATGCCAGCTAGGGCTGTGATGTGAAGCAAATTATATTCCTAAAACATGCTGAATTTAATAAACTGCTCTGCCAGTGGAATGCTAGAAAATGCATTGTTGTGGAACTATTTGGCCAAAGCAGGATTTGACACCATGTTTTGACATCATGTGCAAAAGATAGATCTGCTTTAATTATATATACTCTACTTTTCCATCTAGCTCATCTAGTTTCATTGTCTTTCTGTTGAGAGGAAGCTCATTTAGACAAGTCATGTTCCATGCCCCTTTTCTTATGCAATCTTTTTCCTGCCTTGCCACAGCTTTGAAGTTACTAGTTTTTTTATGATGCTCTATACCTGAGCTTTCTGCCACTCCTTTCCCTTCCACAGTGTTTAGGAGATATCAAAATAAAGCTGGAAAAGAAGACACTAGATCATTGCTCTATAAATAAATCCTATTAATCTCCTAATAATGGTGATTTATCAGAGTTGATGCTTTCCTTCAAGGCCTTCTTAATTCCATTAGGCTTTGATGGTGGATTAGATCACATGTATTGTTCTGGCAAAACTAAAATAATCTTCTATTCTTAAAACCCATGCATAGAATCCAGCAGAAAAGATGACTCTTAATTGCAGTTAACTTTCAACCCTGTTGTGCTATCAGGCTACTTGGACCAGCTGAACCCGTAACTGTTTAAGGAAGTTCCATACATTTCTCAGTGGAGATACAATTCTGAGAAAAGAAGGGAGTGACCTCTTCAGGAAGCCATCAACTGAGAAATATTTAGTTCCAAGAGACAAAGGCTGTTTAAGAGAGTTCCAGCTAAGCAGAAAACTGAACAAACTAGATTTTTGCTGTCATATGTGCAGGGAGATGTTAGCAATGCTGTCAGCCTTAAAACAGTCAGAACAACCTGCAAGTCTCCTAGGCCCTCCTCTCATACCAGATCAGTGCTGTGGGTGCCACAGCTAACATATTTGTCAGTGTAATGAATGTTTAGAATTCTGGGTACTTTCAGTGACATCTCAATTGTCATTGAAGTAGCATGGTTTTCTCTTCTTGTGTTTCTAACTTCTGGCATAATTCCTGTGCCAGGTAATTTGTCAGGACTACAGGATTGGAGATTTTGGTACACAGTGACCAGCAAACTGCCCTCACAGTAGGTTGGTGCTTTATGGTGACTGAAGCAGGAGCCCAATGCAGCTCTTATAAAAATAAGTGGCAGTGGTATCCTTACTGATTCAAATGAAGTCAGTGAGGTCTGTTTTGTGTTAACTGGAGGACACAGGTCAACCTGACCCGGGTTAAGATTTCTTTAGTTTGACCAGTGTGCTATATTCATCAAGTATTTAAGGTAATGTCTTCTTCATTAATTAAAAGTAAGCATCCAGCAACTAGTGAGATCTGATTTTTGCTTCCTTTAATGGCTTTTTCTAATACTGTCACTATGTAACATCTTCATTGATATTCTTGTCACATCCCTTGGAGAATTTTGGTTTTTTAATTGCTATTGAACTTTGTCTGTTCAAGTGAGCACAGTGCTGATTTTCATATTTTGTTTCAACTCACACTTTGTTCTTGTTTAATTGCCAAAAGCAATAGTCATCCACATTCTAAACACAACTCACTGAAGCACAGATTTTCTGCCCTGCATTTGTTTATTCTATGAGATGAATTTAGAAAACACTTTTTAAAAAAATAGCAAAGAATCTCACTTCTTTGCTATTTTAAAAATTATTCATGTTTATCATTAGCAACAAATATATCTGCAGCAGAAATGTCCTTATATAAATAGAAAAGAGAATGTTTCATTTTCAGTATTTTTGCATTAACAATTGTATGAATTTACAATTTGGAAAAATGCATTAAGTAGTTTATATAATAGAAAGACAGTATCTCTTAGGTTTACCTTTAGATGTTGCAGTTAATTTTAATACTGTTAACTAATACTGATTATACAGGTAGAATATTTGATATAAAATTCCCATGGTTTTGCTATAAGATTCATTATGTGGTTGTCCAATACCATCCCCTTAGTCTAACACAAAGTAATTTAATTTTATAATTTGTGTTCTTATCATTGAAAAATATAGAGGTGTTTAACATGAGGTATCTAAGTAATTTAAAATTTGCTTCTTTTGGAAGTCAAGTCAGATAGCACAAGATTAATGCTTAAATGCCACCAACTCAAGTAACAGTTTTCAGATTTTATGTACAAGAGGTGAGTTCAGTTCATGCCTTGCAGCAGTGTAATAATTTGCAGCACATGGGTTAAAATACTGGCACCCTGATGTAGTAACACTGTGCAACATATACTTTAGCCAGTGATGCAGGACAATGATAAATCAGGCTTCATCTTATCAGTAATCAGATAAAACATAGCTCCTTCTGAATGTATTCAAGGAAAAGGATCAAGTTAAATGTCAATAGGATTGTGGCAAATTCACAGAGATAAAACGCTAACCAGCTACTTGCTGTATTTTATTATTTGACAGGACCTACCTATATCTCACAACATTGAAAAGAAACACAAAGATATCTAAAAATAATAAAACTCACTCAGGTCTCTGATGTTTCAGCCATGAAGCAAGAAACCAATTGTTAACAAAATTGGATGGGAGACAGGGAATGAAAGTGAACAAGATCAAAGAGATGAGCTTTTCTTTTTTACCTTGGTTTCAGGCTGAGATCTAGCAAGATGACATTTCAGAATCACCTAGAGCTGTCTAAATAGAACACAGAGAAAAATCAGAAATCTCCAGCTCAATGGTCCAAAGAGGAGTGTAGGATTATCCAAGCTCACAAAGGATGACTGAGTAAGGGGGCAGCATGAGGTGATTTCTCTTCCCTGGGCTTTCAGCTTTACGTAAGTCTACCAGGGATTTGTTTTTTAAGCTTGCATTGTAGTGAACATGTATATACTTTACAAGAAAAAAAATTAAGCATTTTAAAGCATTGGTGTTCTTACATACGTGAGCTGTTGCAAAGCAATCTTCAATTACATGATCACATGCTATTTTTTTCTCACAGGAGTCCTGCAGTAAGTTGGGGCTGATTAGTGGAGCATCACCTGGTGTATGCTTTTGTTGCTGAGGGTAAATGGTGTCCTGTGAAGGAGTCGAGGAATTTCAGGAAGAGAAAGAACATTCTCTTTTAAGGCAATTGAATCTTACCCTGTGTTTCTGTGAGTATAAGCCAGGCTTCACTGGTCCCTTTCCCCCCACTTTGTATTCCTTGCCACCGGGAATCTGTCTTTGAGATCCTGGGACCTAGTGCAGTCACACCTGCAGTAGCAGGGATGAGCAGCTGTGCTCATTCAAACCTGTATTACAGGGCTATGTAATGTAAAAAATTTTGGAAAATCAGGTTCTAGATGGACAAAATAAGTAACCACAATTTTGAGTTCTGGATGGGGAAAATACGTGGCGGCAATTTGAGCCATAATCCTTCTGTCTCCCATTTCTGTTCTTTAATTCCCTTCTTTTATCAAAGGGATGAAATCTTCTTAGTGAAGAAACAAACACTTCTGTGATCAAAGTATTGAAATAGGATGAAAGCTTAGCCTGCAGTTGTCTCCACACATCCTGACCTGCTAGCTTCCAAAGGCAGACTGGAGCACTGCCCATGAGGCAGCACTACGGAAGGGGTAACCAGATCACACCTGCTCCCTCCTTAGCAGCTTGATTCTGTGCCTTCCTTGTGCTTGCTGGGAACAGCAGAAAATTTTGTTCAGCTGAAGCTGGAGTTTCTGCTGAGCATGTGCAAAGTAGTTTCTATTTATTTATTTTTAAAAGAAGGCTTATAACATTATCATGTTCATGCAAGTTGACAGCTAGATCAATACTTATTTTTGGTTGCTGGTGCTTATCAAGTTACAATTTATGTTCAGTTTCACCTTTTAAGACCTGCAGGGGCTTTGTATTTATTTTACTCCTCCAGTTTTCCAGCTAATTTCTGATTAATTTCATATCCTGCTGCTCCCCACTATCACTGTGGCTGACTCCTCCTAGCAAATCTATTTTCCAAAGCAAAGGTAGCTCATGGGTTTCATTTTGTGACTTAACATGGTACCTGTGAATGTCATTTATGTAAAAAAGGATCAGAGTTATTCCTTCACTTGAACAAACACATACCAGCACATATTTGTCCCTTTGTGGTTTTTACCTGGACCTTTTGGACCATAGAATACTATTGACAAATTATGGGAAAATGGTGTTTGGGGAGGGCATACTAGTTTGAGCTGTTTATCAAACAGCTCCTGCAAAACAGGGCTCCGTTGAGTCTCATTGGCTCAGGGGAAAATGATAGTATCCAGAAAAGACTAATTACCTTGTTGAAGTGTCATGCTTAAAAGCAATGAGAAAACTCAGCATAGGGCCTTTGGGATCCAGTACACTGACAGCTATTATGGTAGGAGATCGAGGATGCAGGGTAGACAAAATATTTGAGTTTTCTCTCTTTTTATACTCGCAAAAGAATGAAATGTAGAATCATTATTTTAGTAACCAGACACAAGCTACTCCATCCTGCAGTCATGGTCAGGCTAGTACTAATTTATGAATACACTGTGGATTGTGTCTTGATCTGTTATGTTTTGAATTGAGAAAGTGGCTGTTGTGGAAAAGTGGTTCTCAACAACTTTTCTTCTGGTGAACTGGAAAGCCAGCTGTAGAACTTGTTGTGTGCAGGGGTGATATCTGGCATGTTGATGGGATGCTTCTGGAGGTATAGGCCATTTTCAGCACACAAAACAGTGTTACTCATGGGTAGTTGTAGATCAGCTTGTCTGATCTTGTGAATCAGAATTTGGAAACTACTGGCAGAGTAACAGAACCAGTCTCCTATTGTGTACACAGTAAACTCAGCAGTGCAAGAAATGTCTACAGTGGCTGTGAGCAAAATTTTCTTCTGTAGTTTTGAATCGTCTGCCTCACAGATCTGTTCCCAAAGGTGAACTGTGAAGAAAGGAGATAGTAGAAAAAGGAAGAATTTCATCTTGTCAAAAGACATTGTTACTATTACAATGGCTAGTTCTATGTTTCTTGGTTTTACTACTGTTCTGTTTTAGTCAAGCATGACAAAAAGTGTCATTAAAAGAATCCTAAAGCAAGTCCTCGCTAATTTCTAAAAGGCTTTATCATAACCTTGAGCAATTTTTAATTCTGCCTTGATCTGCCTAATTACAGCTCCCTGCTTATCCTCCCCTGCACTTCCGCCTTCATCACACTTGCTTTGCATCCCACTCTTTGCGTGTATACGGGAGGCAGGATCTGTGTCTTCACAGGAATCACTCCTCTCCTGCTTTGGAAGTAGAATGACACCACAGAAAACATCACCTTAGTGATGTTTGCTCACTTTAGTCAGAGCAAAGTAGGTGTGTACTTTGGTGTCCTTGTCAAATTACTAATTGCAAGGTTTTAGTGTTTGAAATGGAGAGCTGCTTCACAGAAGAAGGTGACCTCCCTGTTAGCAATACCTGAATACTGATGAGCTTATTCACTTCCCCTCTAAGGCAGTTGTGACAAGGGGAATAGAGGGTCGATTAGATTTCACTATTAACAATAAACGAGGGTCAGATTATTTCTGTTTTTTTTTTAACAACTGTATTTTGTAACTACACTGAAGAGGTCATCCAAAATACCCTCTAAAATCTGCAGCAACTATTAATCCAGAATAGTAAACAAAACTGAGTTTTTACATGCTTAAATAACAGACCAGTCCTTGGCAGCTACCCACATTAAAGAACTCAGTAGTATTACATGACATCTTTTTTACACAGGCTTTCCTGTTTGCAGGCATTATCTCTTTCTTGTACTCACCACATAACTTCTGAAATTGCCTGTGTCCATGCTTGTGTGCATGAAAGTTATTTCTTAGGGGCTATGCTGCAGTGTGCTTGCCTGCCCTCACTAAGCACTTGGGACAGTGTGATTTCATTGAGCATTACCTGAATTGTAGGCACATTTCCTGAAATGGGTGCAGGGAGGATAAGGAAGAACTCCAGTTCCTCAATCCACCCATCTGATCTCTGGCCAGCACATCAGAGATGGAGCTGTGCTATCTAATTCGCCACGTTTAGAGGCCAAACAGGAAATGGAAGAAACTGTGACTGAGGTGTGCCTTTGATTCATTGCTTTTGGTGGTGGTAACAGCACCTGCCTTACCTACTGCCCAGTACTCTGAAGTCTGTCTAAACAGTATCTTAGAAACAGCTCTGATATTACATGTGATTGGGAAAACCATCTCTGTGAGACCACTAACATAGGACTTGGGAGAGAGAGGGCTGCAGGTGAGCACATCTGCATGACTTACTTCAGCTATGGAGAAATTACTCTATAGGAAATGAAGGCTTATAATTACTGTTTTTGGATTAGGAGAGTATTATCTGAGGCCTACAATGTCTTTTCTAGTGCACAGCTCTTCAGATTAGACTGCAAGGACAGACTGCAATGGTATCTTATCATGCATCATAAGAATGTTGACGAACTGAAAGTCTATGAAGAAGCCTCTGAATTTTTACCATGTCTTAATGTGGGTCTGTCATAGAAAATAATTTATTTTAAGATATTAGCTGTTATGTTGGTGGCCTCATCTACACTACTAACACTTGTGTGAGCACTACTGTAGACCCCCAAACGTCGGCATATTGCTAAGCTATCAAATTGTCAGATTTGATGCTCAGTGGTGGTGACAGATGGAGGAGGCTGACATTCATCAGGGCTTCTGGGACTTCTGGCAGAGGACTGGTGTAGAAGGTATCTCCAGTTCAGGCAAGGTTTAGGTTTAGCTTTTCCTATTACAGTCCTGAGTCATCACACCCAGTGGAGCAGTGGTTTAGTTCAGGGGCTGAACGACAAGGGGCTCAAATGCCCATACATCCGGGGTGGAGTGGACATCTGAGCTGTGAGACCAGTTTGTCAAAGACAGGCTATTAGGGCTGTGATTGCAGTGTCTGCAATACTTCACCTGGCATCATCCCAATTTGCTTTTCATAATCAGAACTTGTGTGCTGTTTGAAAAATAATTTTTCCTGTGTAATTCGTTCCTCTAGTGGACTGAAGTTAAGATGATTGCTATATACTCATGTTAGGCAAAGCAGAAAATCACTACTTACCATATCTGCTTTTGAGAGGGACAAGCATTATGGTAATTAAGTGCATGTGCAATAGCAAAATAATTCCTTGGCTTTTTCCATAAAAAGTCCCAAAATTAAAAGGAGAGAAGTGTCACTTGGGAATGCACTGTTCCAGCAGCTGATCTATGCTAAGAGAGTTGCTGATACCTGTGAGATACACTGGTTATAGACAAAATTAATTCCAAAAAATGCAATCATCAAATACACTGAATAATCATGAGCTGGCTGCATGTTTTGTAATTTGTACTACCTGAATTTGTAGTAACAGGGTTCTTGATTTGATTCAAGCATTTCCAGTGTGTGTAGAAAGGAAGTGCAAGATCCACATAAAAATAAACTTTACTGTAATAGTTTGGAGAAAGTATTTATGCCTGAATGTGTATGCACACTGTGTAGTACATAATGTATTGGACTTGGAACACACATCCCAGTGAACAATAGGACCGTGACAGACCATTTTAGCCAGTATTCCTGGTAAGCTTTTTGAGAGTGCATACACAGCATATTTCAAACATCAGTTATGCTTCTTTATAGAAGAGAGAAACAGGGTATTTTCTATCCCATTCTCATAAAGAGTTAGCAAAGCAAACCAATTATAGGAAACTATGGCATTCAGTACTGTTTGCAAACATCTGAAAATGCTTAACTGATTAATTGTAAGTTTCTCTTAATTGTCTTGTAGTTCTTGGTTTTTAGTTTTCCCAGTAAATCTGCTCTCTTCTGAAGTATTCCTGTAAGTATTTTAATAAAATAGCAAACTTGCATTAGAAAACTTTTTATATTGAATTCAGTTCCATAGTTCTGTCAGCTTCCCCAGAAATGAGAAAAAAGCTGCTTCTGTCTCTGAGGCAGTTCTGCTTTAAGCATTAATAGCCACTCCAGAGAAAGAAGCCACAAATTCAGGGAATATTGACAGAAAGACATTGGTGGTTTTAGGCTCAAGTTCCTATATTTTGGTTCCTGTTTTCCATTGCACATTTAGTTTAACACATGTGCAGCACGGCTGGCATATCTGGGTTGTATCACATGCACATGCACAGAGAACTTGCACAGATGTGCTAAGTGTGCTGTGCCTCACAGTTACTGGAGGTACTGTGTGAGCCACCAACACAGCAAGGTGCAGGAGATCCAGCCTACCCAAGAAGAGCTTGGCATATCAAATGTGTTCTCTGGTTGATGGGCACATGCACAATACGTCCAACATCTCAAGAAGGCATCAAGCCTCAGGTGTGCTTTGTGCTATTTATCTGGTAGACCTAATGCCCTGCTTCTCAGTATGTGATAAGGTATGCAGAAATCCCAGACAAGCCTTCAAAATCTTTATGTTCCCTTGGAATAACATTTCTGGATGGGGAATAAAATAAAATAAAATAAAGGAGCATCTAGGAAAGTCTGGACAGTAAGACTGTTTTCGTGGCAGTTTCTCTTAGTGCAGATAACTTCAAAGCTGCAGAAATACCACAATTTGCACAGTCCCAGCCACACAGAGGGACTAATCCACCTACCTGCCTGCTTCTGATGAGGCAGGCTTTGCTATCTGAACTTTTCCCACCCAGCTGTTGATTTTATTTCCATATGCTAGTCCTCAGTATAAAAAAAAAAAGTGATTAATTGGGGCTTTTCTCTCTCAAAACTCATGCTGCCAACATTTTAATTTTGGTAAGAAAGAGCAACTGATACAGTCCTGAAGCAGAGAAAGAATAAAATTATAGATTCCGTTAGAGATGCATTGCTTTTCTGTGAATGGAGGCTTTTTTTCCTAGTCATGGGGTTTTTTTTAATAGTCTGATCCTAAATACATTGATATTTGCCAGTCCATTTCACTGTTAATCTGCCATTTGCTGCCAAAGGAGCTAAAAAAGAAAAATCCACATGCCATCACAGGTACCAGTGTCATAGTGGCTTTCACATGCAAGTGGTAAGTTGGCTGTATATTTTCAATATGGGTATACTTTCATCACTTTACTTGCTTGTTAAATGTTTAAGACTACACAGTTACTGTCTTTTAAGTCTTTTATAATCTTCTTGTGAACAGCTTTATTATACCATCTTGGTCTTTGGTAGTCTTAAAGTTGCAGATTGGGAAGCATCTGTCTAGTTAACAGTGAGTTTATTTTGTACAGGAATACTGGCAATAAATCTATTCTCTCTTCCGCAGGTAAAGATAGAAACCATGAAAAATTTCAGAGCCTTTAATAAAACTAGTTCTTCCTGAAACTTTTAGTATTATGGGGAGGGGACAATATGCAGCTTTTCTGTCAGCTAAAGCCAAGACTGGTCTTTGAGGGACTGGTCAAAAAAGTCATCAGAACTTCCCTGTCCTCTTCTGGCCCTCTAGACCACTACAGCAGTCGAGTTGAAAAAAAGAAAGATCAATTGTCTTTAAAGCGAGTCGCTGCCTGCCCCACAGCCACAGAGGGGGAAGTCCGGCGCAGGTAAGCAGCTGAGCCCCCCGGCTGACACTCAGATCTCCCAGGGGTAACTCATCAGCAAACACGGGTGTTGGGGACCCGCTGCACGGAGCTCCCCTTCTCGCTAGCAGCCTGGAGGAACCTGACCTTGCTGGATCTTGAGGGAACTCTGTAATACAGGGGTTGTTTAAAGAATGAAAGCATACAAACAGGATTCAAGTACAACTTTGCGACAGCTTCTATGAATAAATAAAATCTTGATTTCCTCATTCCCTAGCGTTATTTGCATGAGAAGGAAACAAACTGTCAGAATGCCAGGATGTATTCCTTTTCCCAGGGAGCTACTGCGGCAAGTGCCCAGAGACTCCTGGAAGGACCGAACGCGGCTGAACGCCAACGCGCCCCCCGCCCTGCAGCGCTGACTCTGCACGGCCGCGGCCCCCACAGGCCCGCCCGCATGCGCAGTCCCCGCCGCCCCCGCTGTGCCTTTTCCCGCCCCGCCCCCTCACCGGCCTCCGGGGCTCCTGCGCGGGGCCATGGCGCCACCGTGCGGCTGCGCGAGGGAACGGCGGCCGCCGGCCCACGGCTGGAAGGCGGTGGGACAGGGAAGGGTTAAAGCCGGGCAGTGAGCCAGCACCGGCAGCTGGGGCGGGTTAAAGCCGGTCTGCCCGGCCCTGCCGCCCCGTTGGGAGATGGCGGCAGTTGCCGCTCGCTGTGCGGCCGCTTGGCTCTGCCTCTGCCTGCTGGAGCTTCCCCGCCGCGCCTTCGATTTCGTCCCGGGGGCGGTGGCAACCCGTCAGCTCGGCACCCACGGGGTGGCGGCGGGGACTGCAGGTGCAGCGGGGCCCCGCGGGCGGCGGCGGCGGCGGGGGGGTGGGAGGGCAGGTGGCCGCCTCGTCCCGATCCGCAGCGGCCCCGGGATGGTGGGGAAGCGGCTGGGCGGGTCTGTCCGCTTGCACCGGGCTACCCGTGATCATGTGGCGGAGCTCCCTGGTTGTGGCGGAGCTCCGTCTGCCGCTTGAAAGGTTGTCGGCCTTAAACGCCTTCAGCAGTCTGTACGCTGTTTGAACCGTAAAGTAGCTTTCCACCTAAGAGGGTGTTTTAAAAAGTATATATGTAATTAACTTCTGTAAAATGTTGTCTTTTTGTCTGTTTGTTGCAGGATTGTGTAGCATAACAGTGCCTGAGTTTTACCTGTGGTTTAACACCTCTCTCAAAGCTTGCAGGCTGTAGAATTCAGTAGTAGGGGGAACCGTAAATTACCCCTTTATGTCACACCGCCTTTCTGTAACCAACTGACGAAAACACCACGGGAGGAAGCAGCCAAATAGGAAGGGAAGTGAAAACTACTGTAGTTCTGTCTAGGCCAAATCAGAATTCCTGTGTGTTGAAGGAATTAGTCCCAGTGTTTACATTTTCTTACAAAAACATTAAACGTTCATTCTGTTTTTTTTTCTTCATAAGTATACTTCAGGGTTAAAAACTGATAAAGTAATCTTTGTAAAATAGTCTCTACTTATTGGAGCTCAAACGAATACATTCCTAATTTTGTTTCTTCTTAGATGACAAGAATGTCCTGTTTATAGTTGTGGATGATCTGCGTCCTGTTTTGGGCTGTTATGGAGATAAACTTGTGAAATCTCCAAACATTGATCAGCTTGCTTCTCGAAGTATTGTGTTCAGCAATGCATATGCACAGGTGAGATAAATAACCCAATAAAAATGTTTTCTCCATGTGAAATAATAACTGATTTTATCACAGTAGGTGTTAGGTAGACCATTGGAAAAAAGCAAGTGTTTATTAACCCTGAGTGTTTCCAGTAGAAAATATATGGTTGGGCTGAATTGTCCTGTATGAACCTATCTTTACTAAGGTGAGAAAAAATGAAAACAGGGCGTTTAAGTGGTGATATTTGTGTAGCCCTTGGGGAAGTGTAATGTCATGCAAACATTTTCACTTTTAGCAGCAAAACGCTGCTTAGAAATGATGTTTTACTAAATTAGAAATATTATTTTTTTTCTCCTGTGTAAAAAATATTTTATTATTTTTTCTTTTGAGGAAATCTATTCTGTAGACTTTTATGAAGGGGCAGCTTTTTGTGTTAAGCATCACTCTTAAATACAGGACTCAAAATCTCACTATTTGCTTTTTACTTGAATACTTTTCATAGGATGCATACATTCCCAAGTTTCTCTGTGGTGAGAAATTAGAAGTTTGTGTCTAAATCTGACTAGGGATTAGGACTTTAAAGCAATGCTCTTGCCAATCAGAAACAATTGATGAGGCCTTTGGACTGTAAGCTGGACCATCCATATGTTTATCCTTTTCATGATTCTTAAGGCAGTCCAGATCAATTAGACTTCAGGCTTTTGTCAGCACAGTCCATCTGCCCCTTCTGCTTAATTCTGTGTGAGTGTGAGCTACTAGGTTCTAAAATCAATGTCTCTAACGCTGGCTTCTTTTTTTCCCCTATTAGCTGCAAAACCAAAGCTTTTAGAGCTTAGGAATTGGTTATATGAAGAAAAATTATAGATAGGTAAATGTATATCTTGCTAAGAGCTTGCACTTGGGAATTGATGTACTTAATAAGAATGATGTCCATTCCAGCTTGACATGATACGAAACACTTTCATTGCAGTTCCTGAGCCTTCGGGTGTTTTGCCAAGCTACACCTAAGTCAGTTCTTAGGTGTGTTTTGATGTTGTTCTGAATTGATTCTCTCTTTGGCTGGCTCTCTCCTCAGCAAGCCGTGTGTGCTCCCAGTAGAGTGTCATTTCTTACTGGACGCAGACCCGATACTACCAGACTCTATGATTTCTACTCCTACTGGAGGGTACATGCAGGAAACTATTCCACGATGCCCCAGTATTTCAAGGAGAATGGCTACATGACCCTGTCTGTGGGGAAAGTTTTTCATCCTGGTATGGTTTGACTGGTCCTCTGCTTAACATACACACACTCAACATGTATAACTTCACAGACTTTACATATAAGTATCAACTGTGTGATTCTTGCCTAAACTGACAAACCTAAGTCATAATCATGAGCCAGATTGTACAATGACTGTAGGTTGTCTTAAAATTTGAATTTTAAGTATTAAGGCATTAGAGATTATTTTAGTTAGGTTACTCTTATGGAATGAATATATCCCTTCTTTTTGGTAGTTCTTTACCCCGGAACTAAGCTTGTGTGGATGTATGAACTTTCAGTTGATAGTAAAGCTAGTTAAAGATGTACACAAAGGCTGTTATTAATCCCGTTTGTCTTGCTTTTTTGGTGGGTTTTTTGTTGCTGTTCCCTGAAATAAGGCTCACTAGTAAGAGGTGCATTTCCGGGAAAACTGCCTGTCTTAAACTTTTGGACTTCTATTTCTTGTTCTTCTTTTTCTTAGTTGTCAAAGATAATTTGAAGTGTTTCTTCATTTAGCATATTAAAAACCTAATGACTGCAAACACGTTAATCTTGTGTTTGAGCTCTTCCTGCTTCAGTTAGCTATTAGGGCATTTCTAATGTCTTTACCCTTTTCAGGGGTTTCATCCAATCACAGTGATGACTATCCATACAGTTGGTCCATTCCACCCTTTCATCCTCCAACTGAAAAGTATGAAAATGATAAGGTAAGGATGATTTGTGGGACCCTAACAAAGAAGGGTTTTCAGGATATAACCAAGTTCTTTGTGTCAAATATAGGCTATACATTGTGTGATTTTCTTGAGACTGCAACCTTGTGCAGGAAAACAACCAACCAGTTTGAAGTTCTGTTTCTTAGCCTTCTGAAGGAAGGCCTATCTCTTCAGTTGTGTGTCATGTTAATTCATGTGCCCATCCTGCAGATAGTTAAGTATTTCCAATTTAGTATTTGGAAACTTAAGTTACTGAGATACGAGGTGCTTGCAAGAAAGAGTGATCTTAATTTGCATCGAGGTAATGAATTCCTTTATCTGAAAAGTGCAGTTGTCAACTTCCATGCCAATCTTGCTCTGCTTGGTAAGTGATGAAGCATTGAAGGCTTGGTGAGCTTAATTCAATAACGAGCTCAGGGCTGAGCTGGCAGAGGTCATCATTACATAACCTTTAAATAATCCAAAATGTTATAGTCTGATTTACTTTTCTAGAAATGTTTGATACTCTTAAGTCCTGAAATAATATTTTATGTTTATACAAACACTGCTTTAGCATCATGTGCTGGAATCTCCACACTGCAAAGCTGGGAGCTCCAGCCATGAGGCTGCAGCTAGCCTTGGTGATACTTTGTTCTTGCATTTACTGCTGAAAATATTTGTTTCTAACAGCAATAGTGCATCCATGGCATGCTTTTTATGTTCATTTAGAGACTCTCCCAAACACCCTGCTGGGGCCACCTTTTCCTGGCAACCATTTAGTCTAATTTGTCTTTCTTCACTGATTATACATCAGCCACTCCTGGTGTTTGCTCAGAAATTAAGTCAGTAGCTTCCAGGCAGCTTTCTGTGAGCCCTTGTAATCAGCAGGAGTTAAAATGCATGTATATGGTGTAACCAAATTTTGCCTTCTTGCCAGTAGGTCAGAAATTCTACTTATCATAGAAGCTGTGTGTTTTCCTGTATGACTATGTTTAATCTTCTGCCCAGCTTTAGTGAGGATTCTGCTTTTCCATAGACATGGAAGTTGCATTCTTCAGCTCCTGAAGCTGTCTGCTCAGTGTACTTGATACCTTTTGTAGTCATAGAAATTATGAAATTCCTTTTCATGTCCAATCTGCAGTCTTTTGTTAGTACAAGGATTGAGAAACAAATGGTTTTGAAAGTTATGGAACAGAGGATTTCTTCTTTCCTTTTACAGGAGTTAAGTTACTTAACTAATTTTTTTTTTTTAAGACTTGTAGGGGAAAAGATGGAAAACTTCATGCGAACTTGGTGTGCCCAGTGGATGTGACAGAAATGCCTAGTGGTACTCTGCCTGATATTCAGAGCACTGAAGAGGCCATACACTTGCTGAACATTATGAAAACCAACAAGCAAAAATTCTTCCTGGCTGTTGGATACCACAAACCACATATCCCACTGAGGTACCCACAGGTGAGGAAATGAGCCTGCAGGGAAAGGAACTTAGATAAGTGTTGCTTTAGCTTTGCAAAGCTGTTTCCACAAATGCTTTATTGCTACTGTTCCTGGAAAGCAAGCTGAAAAACACCTTTATTTGGTGTAACTTTAGCTGTCACCTGTGTTGCGTTTCAGAATGTTTAATGAGAATGAGTTTGTGACTACTCAGCCAAGAGCAGGGGTTCTGTCACCACAATAGTGACTGCTATTGTGTGGAGATAATGTTCAGCTTGATGGAGTATGGCATAATGAGGCCTTACAAGATCTCATACTCCATTCCTTGTTTGAGTTGGTGGCAACACTCCTACTCATTTCAGAGGAAGTGATGTTGGACTTTCATTTCAGTGTTGCTTTGATATACAGGAGGCTGATTGTATGTACTTACTAACTCAGTATTTTTCAGGAATTGGCTGGGGCTGACTAGTGTAGTATTGCTACCTTTTACACTCTGGGAGAGGGGGAGTGAAGTCTTGTAAACTGTAAGAATATTAAAGGGTTGTGCAAGAGAAAACTTTCTGCTTTACAACACAAAGTTTACAATAGAGCTTAGAGGTAAGGGCAGTCTCTGTGTTTGTATTGTAAAGGAATTTCTCAAGTTGTACCCCTTGGAAAACATCACATTAGCCCCAGATCCATGGGTTCCTGAGAAACTGCCTCCTGTGGCATACAACCCCTGGACAGATATCAGACAGAGGGATGATGTAGAAGCACTAAATGTTAGTTTCCCATATGGACCACTTCCAGATGACTTCCAGGTAAGCTGCCAATACAGGGCATTGAAGTCAAACTGCCTTGTTCAAATGCAGTGGAGCAGTTGGCTGCTCTTAGATGTTCCCAGGTATTCAGCAGCTGACAGTTTGCAAACACTGAGTTCCCTGCCATGCATAGTCACCTCTAGCTTTGTAGCCAAACCTTCACTGTATCTGCAGTCTGCCTAGTGAGGGTGGGCAAGGAGAGATCAGCCATCAACTAGTCATAGTAGCATGTGCTCCTGGTTTGTATATAAGGGAATGTACATAGCAGCTACCAATGTTGTGTTTGTTTTCCTTACCTGAATCTGTTTATCTGTTTCGAGCCACCACTCAGTGTGTCGTCTTTCACAACATCTTCATCTGTTTTCCAGTGCTTTTGTCAAAATAAGGTGCTCTGGCTGAACCCTGAGAGAAGCAGAACTAATTGGTTTGCAACATCTTGCCTGAAATAACTTCAGAGAGACAAATTTCTAACTTCCCCTCCCTGTTTACATTTTCTGGGACATTAGTCAGGCTACAGGCACTTAAAGAATAAAGCCTTACAAGTCAAATCCTTTAGTTCCTTCACTTGCAGCCACCCGTTGGTTCTCCTGTGTGTGTGTCTGGGGACAAGCTAACTTCTTCCCCCCTTGCCCCTGTTTTCTCAACTTGCAGCGTCAGATTCGTCAGAGTTATTATGCAGCAGTTTCCTACCTGGATACACAAGTTGGCCTGCTCTTGAATGCTTTGGATGATGTAGGGCTCTCAGATAGCACAATAGTAGTTTTTACTGCTGATCATGGTAAGCATTTTAAGTCTTTCTTCAGCTTACTGTTAATTGTGGAACTTAGTGCTGGCATATTAATCAAGTGTGTGTTTATATAATGTACAGCAGAGTTACCATACCTTGCATATCTGGCTAGTCTGTCACTAACTGAATGGACTGACAGAGGCTTAGGCTTCTGTGGCTTCACAGTTCTGTCCCCCAGCAGGCACGTCTCTTTAATCAGGTTGAGGGTCTGCTAGTGAGTGATGAGACTGCAAAGACACTGGACTGAGCTTGCTGTATTTCCACCTCCTATCCAAGGAGTGACTTCTGCTGGGAACAGTACTGTGAAAGGATAGCAACCACTCCTCCCCCCTTACAATTTGTAGAGAGCCATCTGGTACAGTGGGTGACAGGCTTTCTCATTAACTGCTGAAGTGTGTTCTTTGCTGCTTGCAGAGCATCTAGACTGATAGCAACATGGCTGCCCCCTCATAACTGAGGTCTTCCACACTCTGGATCCTGGTGGTAAAAAAACTTCATTTGAGCTGTGGGACAGAACTCGGGCATTTAATGTTTATTTCAGTACTCTAATATTCATTAAAAGAACTCCCTGATGATCCCTTTAATTGAGGATGGCTTACCTGACTTAAAACAGTTAGGATATCGCTGAACTAAATAAATCTGAAGTCACATATTTAGTTAATTTGGATTGACTTCTGTGTGTGTATGTATATAAGCAAGCCCTTATGAGTTAAAGAGCAATGGTATTAATACTGCTGGTACTAAAGTGACTCCAGATGGTCCCCCTGACTTGCCACTTTGACTTGGACTTTGTTGTAAACGGAATTCTTCTTTTCTTGTTGTGGTTAACTGTAAACAGTTGGTGTTGCCAGTACCATGGCTAGCAAAGCAATCCAAAAAACTCGTGTGTTAACGTAGCAATCATAGAGCCCCTTTGTCTTCCCCCCCCCAAAGTGAAGTTGGCAATAACTCTGCCTGGAAGGAAGTAATGCTGGCATCTATTCCAAGAGGAAGAGAAGAACTAAAGAGTTTAATCTGTAGTGCTTCCTCAGGGGTAACATCCTGGCATAGATAGCAGCCTTAGCTCCGAGGGAGGTTCAGTTACAGTGTTAACAGAAGCATTGGAGAGCTGGCAGCTGCCCAGAACTTAAATGGGTGCTTTGTGGAATTGATCTGGAGACTTCTGCAGGCACTGAGACACACCCCAGTTCTTCTGTTTTAATGCTTTTTTCCTAATTCTAATCTAGAGTAGGGGAAATAAGGAAAGGTGTGATATTTCCTTAAAATAAGGGTATAAAGTTGCAAGATTTAGGTGGCTTTTGAAACAGCTTTTAGAGAAAAACATTGTTATATTTAAACACAGATTATTGTTTTCCTTTTAATAACCTTGATAAGAGACTAGTGGCCTCAACAGCAAGAGTCAATTAACAGTGAAAAATAAATGACTACTAAATTACAACCCAGTATCTGCTCTGAATTGTATTCTTTTTCATTTAGGATGGTCCCTGGGAGAACATGGTGAATGGGCAAAATACAGCAATTTTGATGTTGCTACCCGTGTGCCACTGATGTTTTATGTACCAGGAATGACAACGTCCTCTGTTAGGCAAGGAGAGAGGGTCTTCCCCTACCTCGACCCTTTTAGTTATACTTTAGGCTTGGTACCTCAAGGTAAATTTCCAGCATTTGTTTTTCTTTGCAGTGGGTATATGTAAAGGAGAAGTGGTGATATAGTGATTCTTTGCCTACACGCAGCTTGATTCAGTGTCATTGACTGGGATTTGTATACTGATGAGAATCAAAATGGTGAAGGGAATCCTTGGACACAAAATCTTGCTTGGGTTAGATCTGCTTTAGTGGAAACAGCTAGATGTCTGTGTTAACACAGCAGGTGGTTTATTTTTGTGTGGTATAGATGCCTAAAAGGATGCTTGACCTACCTTTTGTAGTGGCAGCTGATGTCTTTTCAACAGTGATTAGTAAACATTCTTTGTGTAGCATCTGTACTTAAAATACTGGCATTGGAAACTTTTGATGGAAGCATTTGTGTTTAAACTATTGACACAGAAATGTTCTTTGTCTTTCTGAAGAGTTGTTTTTCAAAGTAATGAAGATTATTGTCTTGAAGGCAGCACGTTTGAGAAGTGCAAAAATGTTCTCGTTAAAAGTACATCATAAATGCATAAACTGGCATTTTCAGAGCTAACTGCCACACCTTAATTGACTTGATTTTGTTGCTCCACAAACCACTTTCCATAAAACACCTACTTAGGTGTCAGAATAAGTTTCTAAAGTGTTCTACTCGTGTCTGTCAAAGCATCATGTTCCATGACTTGTATTCTGATGTTTCTTCTAGGGCGAAGCAAAAAAGTGGTTGAGCTTGTGTCTCTGTTTTCAACACTTGCTGAACTTGCTGGCCTGCAGGTTCCTCCTGTGTGCCCAGAGCCTTCGTTTCACGTTGCACTGTGCACTGAGGGGGGAAGCATTGTCCGGTATTTTAATGTCTCTGAAGAGAAGGTGGAGAAAGAGAAGGGTGGGTGTGATGATACTTACAGGTGTTTTAATGAAGAACCACTTGCTTTCAGCCAATATCCCCGACCTGCAGACACTCCTCAGTGGAACTCAGACAAGCCAAGGCTGAAAGACATCAGAATCATGGGCTATTCCATGCGTACAGTTGACTACAGGTTTACTCTGTGGGTTCGGTTTCATCCTAACAACTTCAGTGCTGACTTTGAGGATGTCCATGCAGGAGAGTTGTACATGATGGAGACTGATCCAAACCAGGATTATAACATCTATAACAATACCTCACATGGTTCTTTTTTCAAAAAAATGCTTGGCTTCCTGAAGCACTAGGGTTCAGAAACTTCTTTATGCGTGTTCTCACAGCTGAAGTAACACTGCCTTCTGTATAAAATCTTTCTGTTGTACAGAAAATACTTGGATTAAATTAAAATCCTGTTTGTATCAAAACACTAGCTATTGCCTTTGTCTTGTTACAGCCCTTACTGTACTGAAGTAGTCAGAGTGAACTTCTGCAGTTGTGCTCTCAAGGCTTTTGAAAAGGCCACCGAGGGTATGCAGGCCCATACTGTGAAACGTCTCTGGTTGTCTGTTCTGTAGTGACCAAAGAGCTGAAGTTCATTATCTCTGCTGAAACTGGTAGTGTGAAAGGTGGAAGAAGAACTTCTGTGTGTGAAAGGCTGTGCAGAGAATGTGTGTCAGTAAATGGGTCCTGTCCACTTTAGCTGGGAGACTTGTGGCTGGAGTGGCCAAGGAGACATTTGACAGAGGTGAGGGACTGAGGTGTCTGCTGTCATCAGCCTTACCTCTGACTAGAGCTAAAAGAGAAACTTCATATTTCATTCAAAATTTACTTATTTTAATTAAAAGCTTTAATTTGCAGATTCATGCTTCTCATCATACTGGAGGGGATCTGAAGTGTTAATTAATATGTATTAAACAAGTGCTTTTATCACAGAAACACTAAATAAGACTGAGGGGTTAAGGTAACACCAGTATGCTCTTCTGTGGTTTTTTGTGAGGATTGATCCAGTGAAGCCTCACAGGTGAAAAGACATGGAAGCCTTTGGTGGTTGTAGCTTGCTGGTGGCTGTAGTTGCTGAACTGCTCCGTGCACTTGAGGGTTGTTGCATCCAGTGACAGAAACTTGGATGTTTGCATTGTATGCTAACTGGGGCTTGGCAATCCTACTTTTGGATTAGAATAGCTAGAAGCCTCCCATTTAGTTTTAAGTCTAATGTGGTGTTTAGCAACACGGGTTGGGAATCATTAATTGACCCAAGCTTTGCTGGTAAGTAAATTTCTGTATGGCCCAATGCATTAAGGTAAATGTTTGTGAGCTTGTATCTATAAAAAATGTTTTTGCTGAGTATGTAAGTGCTATCTGTACCTTATGCTCACTGCCACGAGGTACACTGCTCTAGGGTGATGGCAGTAATTTGTGTTGTGTTCTGTTAGCCTGCTGGATTTCTGCAATTCCATCTTGGTAATTGAGGCTCTTGGAATTTGTGCCATACCCGATAAGATCTTGATGAGACAGTGCTGACTCCTGCTACATTTTTCAATGAACAGCTCCAATTCCTACAAAAAGCAAAAGCAAGCCATTACTTTTCTTCAGATAAATTGACTTTAATATCCTAGAGAAGCCACAGACATAACTTCATTTCATTAAAATCCATGTGACAGTCTTATTCCTAATTAATGTAGGGATACCCACCATGAATCTGATTCTCTGTTAGAAGACAGCAGTTATTTAGTGCCTGAAACTCAATTAGGAGAATATATTTCATATTAACTTGTCATTTGTTTTAGTCAACCCTAGATGCTGTGTGTTCTGCAGCATTATTATTCCAGATGAAAACACTTTTTCCTCACTTATGCATGTATACTTACGTCCTCAGCTGGTGTGAAATACTACAGTTGTATGTAGCAGATTCAATGTAGCTCTACCAATTTCACACGGGTCGAAGGTGTGTTTTATTGAGGGTGGTGCCAGGCAGAGATTTGGAGTCTGCAGCTAGAGCTAATTATAACTGGTACACTTTTCTTCAAAGGAAAATCAAATATTGGGAAAATTATTTTGGAGGGAGGTATTAAAGTGCTAAGGATTAATCTAAATCTCTGGTATGCTACATCAGTAATATAAAAATTGATCTGGCAAATAAGTATTATCTTAGACTTGGGTTCCTGAGTTTGCATTTTGTTCTGCTAAAGCATTTGTAAAAAAACAAACAAAAAACCCCCCAAAAGAAAAAAAACTAACTTTTTGGGGGGGGACTTAAAATTATAGCATGTTGATAAATTATTTAGGAATTAGTTGCATGAAAACATTCTTGTACACACCCTGCCTAAGTCTCCCATCACTTCAGGCAATTTAATTTTTCAAGTGCAGATAAAAGTCCTGGTGCTAGGTGATGAGTATTTTTTTCCTCAAGTCATTCTGTTTATATTGGAAGGGAATAGCTGCCCTTGACCTTTCTTAATCATAAATCCAGTAATCTTTTGGGGAGACATGAAGCAGAATTGGCACTGACAGCCCGTGAATCAAGGCTGATACCCGCGTGTTTCAGGGCAAGGACATTACTGAATAATTGCACAAGTGGCTGAGCAGGACTGCATCCAGCTAGCACCTAGCCAGCACTTGCCTTCTGCCTGGGAGTCGAGGCATTTGGAGGTGTAGCAGTAAAAAAACCCGTTGCTCTTACAAGTGAGTTAGTTTTGTTATGGAATTGGTTGAATTGGTTGAGCAAACTGCAAAACCAGCAGAGACAAAGGGACAAGGCATGTTTTTTTCAAACCAAAATGCTGCTTCTGAGAGCCTGAGCTGTGGGCTTTGCTAGGCTGAGCAGCATCCACTGGAGAACAAAAGAGCTTAACAGGAGCAATAAAAGTAAAGTGCTCTTGTGAACAGCGTTCTCTCTAGAGGGAAGAGGATGCAAGCCAAGCATCAGGAAATAAATGAGATGCCAGTGCTGATCTTATTTCTCAGGATGGCACCAGAACAGCTGGAGGAACAGCATGATGCTGCATCAGCAGGAATTGTTACCTGTGGTACATGTATGGAGAGATTCCACTGGGGACCCTAGAGTAGCCGTTGTAAGCACTTGGCACAAAGCAGAGTCAATAAACAGGCCTCTGTTAATAAGCTAATGTATGGGAGTGATTAAGCAATGGAATTAAAATTTTGGTCCCTAAACAGCTGTACATCAGTCAGTCATAACTCGTGACATCGTTCCTAGTGTGTGGATGTACAACATCCTAGAGTAAAAGTTTTTAAAGCAAAGTAAGAAATAAGCCATGTATAAAGCAGCAGCAATAGAAATCTTGAAAAAATGGAGGCAGCTGTGTATTTGGGTGTACTTAGTAGCACTCTGCTTGAATGTTTACAGGATGCTATTTGCAAAGGGAAGATTTGGGTCTAATTTCAGACATGCTGTGCACACTGGAGTGTATAGAAATGCTGTAGCTCCATACTGTGCTGTGCAACAGATTGGATTCCCCCCTTTGGCCTGTGCTCTGTGTTTCTTGCTGGGGGAAATAGGGTATGTTTTGAATTAATAGCTGTCTGTGCAAGTGGTGAATGTTTTTGTGTGGTGAGACAGGCAAAGGCAGCTGACTGTCCTGGCTATTGGTCAGATGTTACCTAATTAATCACTGGTGCCAGTTAATTATATATTAGTGACTTGCTGCTGTGTTGTGTTGGTCAAGTGGAGTCCCCTGCTGGAACGAGTGCTCCACAGCATAAAGGCTGGGATATAGAAATGATGCTGCCTTCAGGGATGTTTCCTAATTCCCAGTGCTAATGTGTATTTTTTCTGATAGGCAGCAAGGTCACCGTTGGCAAAATGACCATACTATCAACACTTAGCTTTTGCAGAGCACTTTGCTCAGCTTATGTTTCAGACCTTTAGGGTAGAGAGTATGTTTATGTTTGGGAAGTGCCTGGTGGCTGCAGGTCCTTTGTTAAATGGGGAATTATTCCCCCCCCCCCCCCTTAGTGGTTACTTAGCATTCAAATGTGAAACGCTACATAAAGAATGAAATTACCCTCTTGGTAACTAGATTTTTCATTGCTTTACAGTTTTTTAGCCTATGGACCTTCCTACTCTTCACATCAGGAACTCCCAGCCAAGCTAAGATGACTGTGTCAAAACTTTTTATGCCTCTGTGTTTGATGTCCTAGCTAATGAAGATTATCTTCAGATCTGCATGGGTGGATCTTGAGCCCAGTGTTCTTCTCTGCCTACGTGCACAGATCTTTTAAGGTCTGTGGGAGTTCTGCTTATGAAAAAAAAAGAGCCTACCAATGTCAAGATCCACAATGTGAAGCAGCAAAGAGCCCTTTAACACTTGGCTCAGTGCTGAGTAGTAGAAGGAAATTCTTACCCAGCAGCGTGTGAAGGCCATGACTATAATGGAGCTTTGAGTAAGCAAAGAGAAATTGTTAAGTTTGTATTTCTGTAGATGCAGTTGGACATGGAGTGGGGATAATACTCTGAAGTAGCAGAGAGGGAAGGAGCAGCAAGATGTAATGAACAGTGAAATTGGGTATAAAGCCATGATCTGAAAGATTAGGGTCCAGCAAGAAGATAAAACAGAAATCTAAAGAAAGCAAGACTGGAAAGCGAAGTATTTTATATCTCTGGATTTAGGCACTGCAAACATCTAGGGGTACTCAGTTCTTCATGTTTATGCTCTAATTTCTTTCTGTGTTTTAGGTGTAAGATCTGTAAGTTTTGTATGTGTTGTGATTGACTGCACAACTTCTTTGAATTTATCTCTGAAGGACTTGTGAAAAATCTACTTCTGGACAGTGTGTTGTGACTTCGTCCCAAGCATATTTAATTTGGCATTATCCGTGTATTCAAAAGCCTTGCTTTTTTCTTTTGGTCCTGATACCATAGTAGAATCAGTCTTTAATTTGTAGTATGTTATATGCTTGTGTTGAATATTCTCAGTTTACTCCTTACTGTGTAACTGAACAGCAATTACCTGTAGGTTACAAATTCCTCATTGATTGAACCTGCTTCTTGTCCAGCCTGCACTAAATGTTTAGCAGGTCTTTGGGCTGGATTCCACTCAGGCATCTCACTGAAGCTGTTTGGTAAAGTGGATGCAAATCAAGTCAGTCTGGTCATGTTTCAGGGCCGTGTTGGGCTGCAAGTGAAGCTACAAGTCTTACAAACAGAATCTCGTTCATCATCATAAAATACCAGGTTGGAAGAGACCTCAAGGATCATCTAGTCCACCTTTCTAGGCAAAAACACGGTCTAGACAAGGTGGTCCAGCACCCTGTCCAGCTGAATCTTAAGTGTCCAGTGTTGGGGAATCCACAACTTCCCTGGGAGATAATTTCTATTGCTCTCATTGTGAAAAATTTCCTTCTAATGCCCAGTTGGAATTTCCCTGGGAATAACTTGTACCCATTACCCTCATCTTTTCCATGTGACTCTGCAAAAAGGGACACTCTATCTTTGTAACTGGTCTTTAAATACTGGAACATGGTGATGAGGTTTTGCCCAAGCCACCTTTTCTCAGGGCTGAGCAAACTCAGTTCTCTCAGCCTTTTTTCTTATGGCTTCCCAGTCCTTTCCTCATCTTTGTGGCCCTTCTCTGGACCCTCTCCAGCCTGTGCACATCTTTCTTGCATAGGGACCAAAACTGAACACTGTTCCAGGTGTGGCCTGACAAGTGCTGAGTACAGTGGGTTAATGACTTCCTTATCTTTGCTGGTGATGCTCTTGTTGATGTAACCCAGCATCCTGTTGGCTTTCTTTGCTGCAGCAGGACACACTTTCATTCATCTTGAGCTGCTTGTCCACCAGGATCCCCAGATCACGTTCCACAGAGCTGAGCTCCAGCCAGGTAGATCCCAGCCTGTGCTGGACTCCTGAGTTAGTTTTCCCAGGTGCAAGACCTCACATTGTCCTTGATGGACTTTTTAAGGTTCCTGTTATCCCAGTCTTCCAGCCTGTCCAGGTCTTCCTGCAGGGTGTCCTGCTCTCCTTTCCAAAGTGTCTGCTTCCCCACTCAGTTTGGTATCATTTGCAACCTTCATCAGGGTACACTTGATCCCATCTTTGTAGAGATTATAAGAGCTGGCTGTGTATCATCTGACCAGAGCATTTTTTTGTCAGGAAAATGTTTATCAAACTAAGTTACGTAGAGAGAGTGCTTTTGTGACATTTTTATTGAAAATTTTTGCTTTGATAAGATCAGGGACTTCTGCTTCAATTATATTTCAATGTTTATTATATTGCATAATTTTTACATAATATGAAAGGATTTTATAACAAATGAGAATTCAATTACGTTGTGAAAATAATAGTCAACAAAAAATTTTGACCTCAGAAAGAAAGCATTCACCTCTGTCAAAATGAAATGGCTCCTTTCACAAGTGTGTCAATTCATGTTTTTAAACCACAATTTTTTGCAATTTTTGTCTTCAGGAAAACTTCAAAATATTGGCAACAAGGAAGTGATGGAAAAATGCCAATTCATGCAGCTTCTCCTGGTATTAAAAATGCCAGTTCTAATCTGGCTCCACAAATAATTATTCACATTAGCACAGTGTTGAAGGCTGGGGGTTGGGTTTAGGCAATTTCTGTTTGCAGTGCCCTACAAAGAGACTGGTGTCTGTGCCCCAGCCCTCATGAGGGAGGGGCAGTCAGGGAAGATTACTGCCCTTTTTTACAGGTGGGGGATTCCAGCCTAGGGAGCTGGAATTTTTACTCAAGGTTGGACAAGAATTGAGAGCAGGCACGGACCTAAAAGGACATTGATTTCTTATCTGGTGCTTTTAACCATGATGCTGCCATAAAGAAGAGGTGCCCAACTGGACTAGGGTAGTGGTAATTCTTCTCTGAAAAATGGAGCACCAGCTTTTTCTTCCATTTCCTCTCAAACCTCCCCCCCGACTGTCAAGCTTTGTTGTACTGCCTTAAAGGCTTCCCCTGATGTTGCTGTCTGAGGGGCAATCTTCCCTCCTCCATGGAAAGCTAGGATGCACAGCACTGCAGAGCCAAAGAAATACTTCCCCTTCCTAGAGAGCTGCTGTGAGTTTTAAGCGGGGCTTTTTCTCCCAATAAATTGCCTAATAAAAGGGCAAGTATTAATCACATGTCTGGAAAAAGTTTGTTTTGATCTATGTGTCTGCTATTCCAGTTTTAAAGAACAGAGCCTTTTCTGAAATATTTTCTTGGTATTAGAATTAGGATTTAATTCCTTGAAGACAAATCTTGGCAGGTATGAAGTGTATAATATCTATCCTTGATGGAACCCACAGCCTAGCCTAATACTTCCCATGTTTTCCTGTTTTCAAAGTGAGTTTGATCTTTTGCTGAAGGAAATTATTCTCTTTACTTAAGCCCTCTCGACTATTTCACAGCAAGAAGGATGTGATCCATTACTTAGGGAACCCTCATTACATGCAGCTGTGGGATACTCATCTTTTTCCTTTATCTGCTCTGCTGGAAAACTTGGATACTTTGTTCTACTAAACAAAATCAAGGTCAGGGATGTTAAAAACAAATAGATTGGCTTATTGAACTTGATAGTATAATCATTTTCTTGTCACCAGCTTTAGCTTTTCTTTGCTGAAATAAGATTAGCACAGATTAAAGCTATTTATTTTGGAGGTATAGCATTCTGGGCAGGGAAGATGTGATGGGTTGGCTTTAAATGGGTCTTCATATTTTAAGAATTTGCAAACCCTCATTTCTATTGTGAGTTATTCGTTTCTGTGACTGTTACTCTGCCTGCAATTACTCTTTTCTAAGATAATACTTGGTGGGAACACCTCAAGTATCTTCTATATTTGTTCCATGTTGCTCTATTAAGGCAATGATGTTATTTCTGATATAAGTGCATGCAAATGGGATCAGAATTTTTTACTGCCTTTCTAAGTGATTGCTTGTCTAAGAATTCTTAATAGTCACTTTGTGAAAGAAGTAAGTCCTAGCCTTCGTTTACCTTTATTAAATACAGATAGGCCCTGACCTAGTAAAGCACTAAGCCATGCACTTAAGTACATTCCTATTCAGTAAAACACTTAAGTGTGTTAGCTAAGTATGTGTTTAAAATGCTTTGCTGAACCGGTGCCAGAAGCCATTGGCACATAGATCCCAGTGCTGGTGCTACCAAAGGAAGCTGAAGAGTCTGCCTGAGAGGGTAACTGAATATTAGTGAGATTTATTTTCTACTAGAAAAAAATACCATGGTGCTTTGTGTTTTAAGGTCAGTTATTCACTTTTCAGGAATATATTGGTTTACATAGCAAGGTTTTGGTAGCATAGGATGGAATCTCTATGCTCCTTAGGCTTCATAAGGCTCCTGCATCTCTCTTGCACCTCTCCCTTCTCTCTCTCTCACATTTATTATTTTGAAACAGTAGCCAGATCCAGATTTCTGAAGTTTCTCGTATCTTTAATTGCAGATCAATAACATTTCACTTTCCTTGAGAGTTTTAAATGAGTCACAAGATAGTAAAATTAAAAACTAGGCAGTGCAAACACATGATGTTCCGACATCAAATCTCTCAAACCTCATGTTAACCTCCCATCTGATTTACAGATAGTGCTTGTCTACACTTGGCATTGCCTCCTCTTGGTGACCACAGCTGAAAGGAGGCAAAAGACCTCCAGCTTCTCCCTTCTTTGTTAGGATTTTGTAATAGTTCTTCTGATGTGATCTGCATATGTGGGAGCGGTTCTGCCCTGTAGTTCCGGAGCTCCTCGACTAGAGGTCAGTAACACATCAAAGAACATGAGGCAAAATCATAAACTGTGGGATACTGGCTACAACTAGACGTTTTCTTTTGCATTTGAAATGAGGACTTGCGATATGGTTAATCATCATCAGCTGTAAGTCCCTGAGATATGTGACCAGAGTAGTGGAATGTTTCCAGTGTCTATTTCTTAATATTTAGAAGCACATTGGAAGTAGTGCTTCCAATTTTTAAACAATAAGAAAAATTATCTCTCCCTTTTAATATAATTTGTTCATACATAGTAAGTTCCACGTTTCCATGTGATACATGGTTTAGAAAAAAAATCTGATTTCTAGGAATTTTACTACTAAATCTTTATATAATCTCTTCAGTTGCATTGGCATTTTCTTCACACAGTGGTAGGAAGAAAAGACTGCAGTGTGAAGCAGAGGTGGCTAGAAGGAGATTAATATACAAAAAGGCTCAAAGTCCTGTTTTCATGTCCTTACAACTTCATAGAGTATAGAATAGATCAGTCACTTTTTAATAAAGGGTAAGTTTAGGAATACTTAAAGGTAAAAGAGAGGATTGGGGTTTTTTTGTTTCGATTTACTTTAAAAATAACACTTATTGTTCCTGTAATCATTCCATTCTCTTTTTTCTTTTTTTTCTGCTAAACTGTTCCTGCTGGGTGATAGAGGAGTTGGTCATCTGGACAATTAAAAAACAATTGATGGAGCAGCTCTTTCTCTTCCAGACACATTTCTTTAAATGATGTCTTGAACTGTGCTGCTATTTTAGTAGCAAGTTGTTCAAATACGTACTCTGAATCATTCCTCCACAGAAGCAGGCACAAAGGATTCTGTTTGTATTCTTTGAGTGTGTCCTATCCTGAAAATACTCATTTCCTTTATCATGACTAATGCCATTACTGAGTGGTTTTGCTGAGGCATTTAGTTCAGCTGTGTTCATCCCTGTGATTAGTGCATTTGTCTCCAGCTAAAATGCTGATTCTCAATTTGAATGCTGCAGTCCTAAGAGCTGTGCTCTAACTCTTTCTGAAGGAGAAATTGCTGTTTCCCAGCATTCTTGTCTCAGCTAAAATGTTGATTTTTTTCCCCCCTGCATAAAGAAACCCAGACCAAGGCATTTCAATAGTCTTCTTACACAAGTCCTGTTTCCTCCCCACACACCAGTTTTGCACTTGCAAGGTACCTTGTGATTTATGCTAGATTTAGTAAAAGTGGAACCACACCTAGCATTTCTAAAATCTAAAATATTAACAACCATAATGAATGGTGTAGTTCTAATGAATAATATCAATATCAGAGGTGCAAGGCTTTCTCAATGTAATGGCAACCAAGACTGGCAGGGCTGCTGTCAGTCCAGACCTGCTAAGACCTAACTAAGCTCATTGCACTCCAAAAATCACTTACTGAAATATGAGTGTAAAGGTGGTTATGCTGTCTAGCACAGGTTTCTCAGGAGCTTGGCTCAAAACTGACCCAGAGACTTAATTTTGGCTGGAATCTGCAATTTGGGTCTGTTTTGTTTGTTTCCATCCCCATTTAAATTGAGGAGAAGTGTAAGAAAGAATAAAACAAAGTGAGACACATTTTCTCAGTGCAGGCTGGTTACTATCTGTACAGACAAGTTCATAGGGAACCTATAGTATAGGGGAAATATAAAGTCATGTCTGCATTAAGAAACTCAGTTTAATTTGAACTGAAAACTTAGATACAAAAGCAGGTCAGCAGAACTCCTGTTGAGTTGTGAACACAGGAGACCTCTTGTGTTTGAGAAGCAAAATGCATTAGTTTAAAAGTAACTGTCTTTAAGACATCACTATGCCTTGGAAATGTTACAGGCAGGGAAATGGAGATGAGTTTTAGGGTTGGTATTTAGTTTTGTTAGGAGGATATTAACAATAGTTCCATTTGGACCTGGGATCAGGCTGAAAAGTAGTGTCCTTTTATTCAGTTCTCTTCTCCAACAAATCTTCAGGCTGCACAGCAGCTTAACTCTTGTATCAGCTTGCACTTTCATGATTACTACCTCTGATTAGTAACCCTGGCCCACTTGATGTGATACCAGCACCTCCCTCTTTAGCACCAGCAAGGCAAAAAGATATTTGCTGACAGCAGCCACTGATTGGAGGTTGAACAGTGTATCTGCTTTTAAAAGCCCAGAGCAGTAATGTCTTAGGGTCTGGTATCTGCTTCTTGAGCTTGTACATTGGCAAAGCTCTCCACTCCAGCCTGCCAGCCCAGAAGTGAATGGTGACGGCTGTCATCATCTGTTATCCCCTGTCATTCAGTCAGTTTTAAAATGGAAACCCAAGATTGTGGGGTACAAATGAGGACTTCCATGCATTTGATTATTGAATGAAGGGGGGAAACAAAATGTAATGGGAACTGTTTCTTTTTTGTAACCTCTCTCATAATGTAAATCAAGTTCTCTGCTGGTGTGACGGCATGAAAGCCACTGGGATTAGCAGATTTGCATGGTTTTGCTTAAATGGCAAAGGTAGATTTCTAGGTTAAGTGGTGCTGCATGGGGTTTTTTAACTAGAAGATGTTCAGTATTTAAAGTCTCCTGTTCTCAGTTGGGTTTCTAACTGGATAAGGGCTAGACAACTGGATGAGTTGTGCTAGACACTGTGCAAACCATGGCAGGGGGAGGTTTTGTGCTGTGCCTGAGCTAGCTGCTAAGAGTAGGGATGGTCCCACCTCCTGTTGCTGTTCATAGCTGGCTGGCTCTGCCCTCAAACTTCTGTTGGTGCATGTCTGATTCCTTGAGATTTGGTTCAGCTTATTAACCCAGCAAAAAACATTTATTTTCTTTTCTTTTTGTCCCCCCAACCTTCTGTTGATTTAGCTCACCAAGAAGTGAGTGACAGAGCAGGAAGGAGTGTGTGACCTGGGGCATGGCTGCTGCCTTGCAGAACTTAGCACCTAGGGGAAGAAGACAGATTAAAGCAATGCAATTACCATTGCCTTTCCTGAACTTTTCAAGTGGCTTTGCAAGGAGTGCAGTAGTTGTATGGAGGCAGGAGTGCAATTAGGAGATGTGCATTGGTATGTTGTCGCAAGGGGTGAAGGTGGTAGTCTGGCCTGGTTCCAAGAGGTGATGATCCAGGTGGGAACTGAATGAGGCAAGCTCATATAATGAACAGCAGTTTAATGCATTATAAAACTAGGAGGATCTGATACTATCACTTTCCAAATTGGGCAAGCTCAGAATCCTAAAACACTGACTTTTTTTGTCAGATAAAGAAGAGCTTTTCAACACTGGTATATATACAGCATCATACTGGTGACTTGGATAACCACTGAAAAAAATCTGATAATAATCACACTAGGATGTTTCTTTATCCTGTGTTCTCTGAAGATTAATCTTTGTACAGTGTAGTTTTTACCATTATGGATCACAGAGTCACAGAGTTGTCAGAGTTGGAAGGGACCTCTGAAGATCATTTAGTCCAACCCTCCCTGCTAGAGCAGGATCACCTACAGTAGATCACACAGGAACTTGTTCAGACAAGTTCTGAAAGAGACTCCACAACCTCTGAGCAGCCTGTTCCAGGGCTCTGTTACCCTCACAGTGAACAAGTTTTTCCTTATGTTTAGGTTAAGCCTCCTGTGTTTCAGTTTGTGACGATGGCCCCTTGTCCTGCCACTAGACTCCACTGAGAATAGTCTGGTCAAAGACTCAAAAGAGTCTGGATCTCTAATAAAAAAAATGATAAAGTTGTATGATATTAACAGGCAACTAAAACAAGCATTGTTTTAGGGTGAAGAGGTTGTTCCAGCTCTAGGTGAAATGTGTGGGCAAGCTGCAATTTACTTTAGAGGGTTGGAACTTTGTACATTTCTTCTCCTCTTTCCTGAACTTATCCAGTCTGTTGATACAGTCTACTGTCTTGGACTAACAAAATGGTGGTTCAGCTGCATGGTGGTGCACCTGCACAGAAAGCCCAGCTTTGGGCCTATTATTATTTTATCTCCATAGAGTTATTTTTGTTATGGTTTATAGCTTGTGAAAATGGGCTTATTGCCACTGAAAAGGAAAGAGCGAAACTCTTGGTGACAATTTTCATACAGCTGGTTTCATTATAAATATTTTATTAATAATAAATAGCAGTTCTATAGAAATTATTTCCTTTTATGGGTGATGGTAAGACAGCTGTCTAGTTGGCAATTTTATAATTTGTCCTATGGCAATTTTGTGCTTGTGGCATACTGACTTCAGTAGGGAATTCTGCTTAAAACCTGATGGCACAGCTGATAACTGTGTTTCCATGAAGGCAGGTGTAGGCAGTTGTTCTCATGGCCAGTCTCTAGGTACCTCTTTGGAGACTGGTGGGCTTTACAGGTGTGTCCTGCATGTGAAAGGTGAACTTGCTAGGAATATTTATACTGATCCATGGTGTGCGATAGTTGGAGAGCTTCCTGTCCTCCTCTTGAGAATTGTTTTAATCTCTTCAGAATCCCTTGGGCTTTGCCATTAAGGACAAGACCATAACTTAGAGTAATGTTACTGAAATTGCAGCGGCATCTCAAACTTTTATTCAAAAAAGAAGTTCCATCATGCTGATGCTGAACAAGTATAAAGACCTCTTCTTAGGTTTCCTGATGCGTGCTGGAAGACATCTCTAATACCATCAGTGGTCCTTGTGTTTTAGTGGGACTTTTGGGTTAGAGATTACTCCCTCTCTCTGAAGGATATCCTGATCCATTTAAGTGATAGTCTCACTGAGAATGGTTGATTGTGTCTAGCAGAACTCTTCTTGTGAGCTGAGCTAAACTCCTGTCTAGCAGGTGAATCAGAGAACTTGAAAGCAGTGGGTATCTGGAGTTTTATTACCTCCCCCTAACAAGACCCTGACTGGCAAGGTGGGTTTAATACTTCTAACATTAATAGCAAAAGCACTGCAACCTACTGACTAGTTCTCAGACACAAACCAGATACCAGGGATCCAGTATACAAAGTCTTAACCCCCAAGGCTATTGGCCCACTTTTTCACTCTTTCAAATAACCTTGTCTCTCATAAATCTGTTGCTCATTTAAAGCAAACTTTCTGCTTGCGTCAGAAATTACTTCCAGCACTGGATATGAAGCATTCTGCAATATGTTATAAAATGAGGTCTGGATTCACTGCTTAAATAAAGAAAGCCAGTTTGCTTCAAACAGATCATTTATTGCTACCTTCATGCTGTATATTTATTGTGAGGATATTGTCACATTTCTTTCAGTTTTGAAAATGTAAGTTGGATTTTCTCTTTCAGGTTGCCATCTGGTGTATTGCGAACAGTCTCAGAGTAAGAGGCCATCTGTTAATACTTTTTCAGGAAGCTTTTTATAGAGCAGTGAAGTGGCAAATCTCAAAAACACGTTGTAATGACTTACAAGATCTCGGGTATGTGTACAAGTAAAGGCTGATATTTTATTCGTATCAACAATATAGTTATCAAGCTGGGGAGGAAAGGAAGAGAAGAAAGAGAACTTGCACACAAATGCACATGCATTTTAATGGCTCTATTGCATACATTACTTTTTCTATTTTTACATAAAATGTAAAGTGAGTTTCTGAAGCTCAGATTCAGTTTATGCTCATGTACTTTAGCAAGACTGATTGCCTCTCTGAGAGACTGTTTTCTTCTTTAACCATTAATAGACACCCAGTGATCCAGGATTTTGCCTAATAATATTAAAAACATAGCACGCATTGCTGCACTATATGATCCCACATCTCTAGTGTCTGGTGTGCCTATGATGCTGATACATCTACTGCAGGATGGCTGCCACCTAGGAAGGCCATCAGTTCAGACCTTCCACTTTTAGTGCCAACAACTTCAAGTTAAATTTCTGGTGTACTCCTACAGCAGAAGGTGATTTCCACATTCAGCTCCACAAGTAGAGAGATTTTCAACTCAAATTTGATATTTTCACTTGGTCATTAATGGTAACAGAAGAGAACATGACTGACAGAAGCGTTGCCTGATCAACCACCAAAGTATTTTGATTGTTGTGGTACAAAAAAGGTTGGGAAGGTGCTACATATGAGAATTGTCAATCAGATGCATGCAATGAAGCTCACTGCAGGGGTATTAACACAGGCCTCTCTGTGTATCTGACAGAGCATGCCTGTTTTTTCTTCCCATGGCTGTATTGTGCATTGAGAGGAAGCAAGTAGATCTGGGTAAGGTGCTGTGATACTGGTGATGGGGGGAAAAAAAAATCATGCTGATGATTTGTGCTTTCGTTTTATGGTTAAGATAAACTGAAGACTTGAGGAAGAGAAGAGGTGACCTTTGTGAGGTTATCCATGAGGTCTCTGGTACAACTAGGAATAGGTACTGGGTTTCTTGAGAGCCTCTATGTGGGTTATATACACTGAGACATTTATTTTCTACTTGCATTGATTTCCTCATAATTTTATGGTACAGAAGAACCACTTAGAGCTGTCATGTGCCTGTTGTGTGCAGTGCTGAGGTTTAGCTCAACTCTCTTCTGGCCTCTCTGAGCGAAGACATGAGGAAAGACCACTTCTCTTGGGATCAGGCCCTTTGAAAGCACTCAGAGATGCATCAGATTACTGGTTTCTTTGTAAGCCTGACATGCTGAGGAAGAAAGGCAAGTGCTGATTATCAGGGCAGGTGACTGTAGCTTTGCTACCGCAGAAAGATGTGGTCAGGTGTGTTTTGTTGGGTGCTTATATAAATAGTCAGTGAATGGTGTGTTCCAGTTCCACCTGTGCATTATCTGAAATGGCCCAGTCAAGCACATTTTTCTGTATCTTAATGCTGTATTAATTCTCTGTGCTCTGTGTTCTGCAGCAATAAGATCTCGTGGTGATGGTTTTGGGCATCCCTTCACAGAACTAGCCCTGCTTCAATTAAGAGTAATAGTAAAATCTTTTTCTCTTCAGTGGTTCCAAATTTGATAGTGAGACATCAAAAATATCATTCAGGTATCTCTGGTAATAAATGTCAGTGCTGCTGCATGTCAAGGTCATGTAAACCTGTAGTAAGGGCTGTTAAGACTGGCATTGTGCTTAAGTATTACTATAATTTAAATAAAACTAGGCAGCTTTAAAAGCAAAGGCAGCATGAATATCACCATAAAATTAAGCACACTAGCCAGTGGTGAGATGATCTAAAGCCTGTGTGTTGGGAGAGTTTTAAAAGCAATACAGCTTGGTTTTCCAGTGCTAACAACTCCTAGAAATAGAGAAATAAATGAGCCCAGCTGTGTTCAATATAATGCTAGTCAGGTCTGCATAATGGAGGTTGGAGTGAGGTGGATGTTAGCTTTTTCCCAAGTTACAAGTGATAGAACAAGAGGAAATGGCCTCAAGTTGTGCCAGGGGAGGTTTAGATTGGATATTAGGAAAAACTTCTTCACTGAAAGTGTTGTCAGGCACTGGAAGCTGCCCAGGGAAGTGGTGGAGTTCCTGGAGGGATTTAAAAGATGTGTAGATGCCATGCTCAGGGACATGGTTTAGTGGTGGACTTAGCAGTGCTGGGTTAGTGGTTGGTCTTGATGACCTTAAGGGTCTTTTCCAACCTAGAAAATTCTATGATACTATGGTATCTAGCAGTGGTCAGAGTACATCTAAAAATTTTGTTTATAAAAAAAGGACTTTCTTCCAAATTATGTTGAGGTGTTCTATTTTATTGAATGAATGAATGAATCATCCTCTCTTTGTTATGTTTTTAATGTAAAAGGAAGGTAAAGAATGAACAACAGAAATCAGAGATGGGGTCTTTTGTCTAGAAAAGTA
Source organism: Hemiprocne comata (assembly GCA_020745705.1). Classification (NCBI taxonomy): domain Eukaryota; kingdom Metazoa; phylum Chordata; class Aves; order Apodiformes; family Apodidae; genus Hemiprocne; species Hemiprocne comata. The sequence goes on along the minus strand of CM036597.1, from coordinate 7,692,480 downwards.
CAATATCAGGTAGTTCTGAAGTATGCTATTTCCCCCTGCTGTTACCCATGCTAAGTTGCTGAATGTTCGTTACTCAACCACAGGCAATAGGCAAACAGTCATAATTTGCTATTTGAGAATGCTTTTAGAAAGACCTACTGTTGACTTGAATCCAGCAAAGCATTGACAGAAATAAGTTCTGTTGTCTCTATTCTTTCATCTCAAAACAAGCCTAGGTAGTCTTGACTGGCAGCTGCCCTGGGCTCTAGCATCTTTCTTTGCTCGATATGTGAAACTGCTGAGAGATCTTCTGAGAAGTCAGTAAGTTAAGTGCTGGTATGAAGATGTGCATGGGGTCCTTCATCCATTCCATGCCTATTAAGTCAGGGCAGCCTGTAGCTGAAAATGATTCCCCAGAGGGGGAGCCTCATAGAAGTCCCCTAAAAATTACCAGCCAACAGCTCTGAGAATGACAGCTTGTTGGGCCACTACAGAGAAGGTCACTACACTCTATACAGATGACTGGATTGAATTAATGGTGCATCATGTTGAAATTTCAAGTGCCCTAGCATATGGCAGAAACATAAACATTCCAGTGTTATCAGTTCACTAGCTGGAACACTTGCTGCTAGTTAAAGAAAGCTTACTGAAGGAAAAAAAAATAGTAAAAGGAAAATTAGCTTAATCCTGGCTCAACCCAGGACAGGGGTACTGCTTTTTGCCATCAGAACTGAGATGTTACCGAAGCATCTGTGAGCTACACCTGAGTTGTACTGGTGTAATCTGGAAGCCAGGCCTCTCAAAGTATCAGGAACATAACTTTTCTGTGTTGTGGTTTGTCTTGTGTTGCTGTACCCCACGTCTATTAGCTGGTGTTGTGCAGATTTACTGGGGTAATGAAATATGAAAGATTGAATTTAGTCCTATTTAGGGTTAAGAGTCTGTAAATCCACTGTGCTTTCAGAGACTAGGCATAATTTAAACACTGCTCACATTCCAGCCTTCGCAGTAGGGATGGGTATTTTGTTCTGAGGACTTTCTTTCCTTATCTCAACTGCTGTACCATTTGGCTATCTGAAGCTTTTGCATGCCTCACAAACACCATCTGTTACAACCCAAGACACAAATACTGCAAGTGATTAGTAATATAAGCCAACGTTGCAGCTGTATGTGGTGTGGAAACCTGATAGAACCAGAACTTCCTTTGTAAGCCTGACATGCTGAATAGTGTGTTTGTGGTTTGTCTAAGCTTTTGCATTCATCAATTAAAGATTAACTTTCTGCTGCTATGGAGACGTGCTAGATTAAAAAAAAAGAAATGGAAAAAAAAAAGACTGAAGAAAACAAGCATTTCCTTATAGGAAATGTTAATGGAGCAGGAAAAGTACCTAGGGCACAGGGAGTCCCTAGTAGGGAAATGATTTCAACTGCCACATCCTAATGTTTTATCAGATGAATCTTTGACGAGTGGAAATAATTTATGTATTCTTATCAATGCTCTTCCTTAAGTCATAAAATGCTGAAAATATACATATAACAGGGACCATTCAGCTGTTCTAGCCATGGGCAAATTGGAATAAATACCATTATATTCCTCCTGTTATTCAAGATGTGTTCACAGCATAGCCCAATTCTTCTTGAGTTCCAGTACTGTTTTTAATCTGTTTTATCCTCCAGCATCAGCCTTGATTGCAGCAATGGATGAAGAACTGCTTATGGGGTAGGATACCAAATTAGAGGAACACCATGTGTGCTTATGGATGTATAGGAGAGATGAACAGGAAAGGAGAGGAAAGCTTGGATTTGACTGCCTTGAGGATAATTGTGTTAGTACATGATAATCCAGGACATGGCTCAACCGCAGAAACTGAAACTCTGAAATGGTGGGATGAGTCCCTCTTAACAGTTCTGTTATTGCTAATCTCCCCCTCCATCTCTAAGCTATGCACACCTCTTTACCATCTTTAGGTCCATCTGGACTTCCTTAAAGTTATCAGGTGAATAGCAAGTATGAGGACAAAGTTTATATCACCTATTTCTTCTTTCTGGAAAAAAATTTCACAAAACACTCAGATCCTTGTCATTGTTTCATGTCGCATAGTCCTTGTTTTGAAAACAAAGAAGAGTTTTAATTCTAAAATACTCCTCTCTTAATGTTATAGATTAATAGGTCAAATTTGCAATGATTTGGTGTATGATTTTTGCTTATGCAGACTGTTTCCTCTATATAAGTGCACTATTGTTCTTGCAGTTGTTTTTTAAAAAATATTTTTGTCCATGGAGACATGACAAGAAGTAATGGCCTTAAACTGAAGCAAAAAGTTCAAGCTAGATGCTCAGAAAAAGAACCCTTGCTGATGAGAATGACAGCAAATGCTGGAGAGAGACTGTCAGGGAAGTTGTGATGTCTGCACCACTGGATATCTTTCAGAGCAAATACTGCATCTACAGTTGATCTCACTATGGATAGAAGGATAAACTAAATGGCCTTCTGGGGTGTCTTCCAGAACTATGATTTTGTAAGTTTAATGACTGAGGAGGTCTTTGCCAGCCCTGTGCTGTCAGCAAGAAATGTCAGGATCATCACTGGGGAGCAAGCACTGGATGCTGAGATGCCTGGTGCCAGGGTGTGACCCACTGCTGTGACCAGGAACCTGGTGCTTTAGGATGTGCAGGAGAAGTTAAATGCCTCCCAGTGGACTCTGGATAGAGGGCTGGCTGAGCAGGGAAGCACTTCATTTAGCTAGTGGGAAAAGCTTGAGAATGAGCAAATCTTAATCCTATTTCTCAGGAGCTGTGGCAGCAAGACAGCATCAGTGCCAGGCCAGTGTATACAGGTAAGGAGTCTTTGCTGCATGTCCCTTGCTAAAATACAGGGGTTGATACTTGGGCTGATGGAGGAAACAGAAGTTACTCTTTCCTCCTTTCCCTTTTCATGGCTGAAATCTGGGGTGTAGGACATGCAGATTTGGTAGGGTGGTTGGTCTGTGGGATTGCAAAACCACCTTTCATTTGTTCTTGAGTAACTCTTGACCAGTAGCCTGTGGAGTGTGCTGTGGCCTCTGGGCACTTGCAGTTGAGCACCCAGGCCACTTTGTACCAGGGGACAGCAATGAGACTTTCCAACCTCGTGAGCAGGGCACATCCTTGGAAAAGACAAGGTGCTGTCTTGCCCCAGGAACCACTGAGGCCAGTTCACTGGTCTGCATTTTGTGGGCTAGATTGCCATGGAGGGAGATGGCATTTTGTTAACACAAAGTCCCTTCTGGTGGTTTGGTAACTCATATTTAAATAACCTCAGCATATTCCAGAGCACTGAGCAGGCACATGTTTAATCCCTGCTAGTTGCCCTTTACTGTGTAGTATGAAGTATAAGACAGTAGGATTGTGAGTGGCTGTGATTTAAATAACTAAATTTACTCTAGATTAAATGTTTGCCTTTCATGTTTGATTTCTCATTAACTGAGAATTTACAGAGTCAAGTACATAGTCCTATTCTTATTTGTAAACTTGATGCTTTCTCTTTTAATGTCTCATAATAAGTTCTCCCCTCTGGTTGTTTAAAGTGTCACTTGTGATTCTGTTTTGACAAATCTCTCAGCAGTTCAGAAAACTCTTTGTTACAAGGGAATAAATATCCTGCTGACTCAATGGGAAAGAAATGCTTTTTGTCCTTTGAAAAATGTTGCAGCCCTGTGGATTGGTCAGTGTTACTTATCTGAGTAGTGCTGTTGTGGAGAGGAAAAGGGTACTTTATTGGGCCAAAGAGCATTCAAGGGTACTGGAGTATGCAGGGCAAGGTTATCAAGGCTTTACTTTGGTAATGTCTACTTTTGCTTTGAAATATCATCTTACTTGTATTTTTCTCTCTTAAATGCATTGCCTTTATTATTGCAGTAGCTTTTCTTTTTTAATTACAAAATGCTGACAAGCTGTTTTGCAGTGACATATTACAACTACATTAACTAGGTGCATTAGGATCTGTGTCTATGGCAATTGATGCTTTCTCTTTGTCACTTACATTATGAACCTTCTGCTTGTGCAGAAAAAAGTATTTATCTGGAATGCAGGCTAAAGCAAATACTGGAGACTGAAGGAGGCAAAAACAGGCTGCCTGCAGTGAATAATTGTTATAATCTCATTGTCCTTTGCAAAGTTGTTAATTAAGGCCTTTACTAAGCAGACTGTGCTTGCATGAGTCCCACAGAAGTCAAGTTGTTGTATTCTTGTGCATCTGTAAGCTCGTGGTGTTTTTAGCATACTTAATACAAGGCTCCACAAGTTTCATCTTCCAAGAGACTATATATTAGGGGGGATGTCCTGTAATGATCTCCCCCCTTCTCTGCCCTTCTCTCCCCTGCACTTCTTCCTTTGACGTAAGAATGAAAACAACACCTGAAGAAGGCTGATAAACTAGTGTATAGAGCTTGAGTATCCTCCATCATCAATATTGTCATGGAAGCCTGCTAGGGATGTGGGTCTGTTAGTTTACTTGAAGGTGCTCTCTGGAGTTTTCTCTGCAAGGAGCAAACAGTATAAATTGTGTGTACTTTGCCTGCTCTAGTTCCAAGTTCTTTTTGTTATTTAGTATTTATATTTCTATAGCAAGTAGAAAATCCACTTAGGTGTTTTGACCATTCCTGGTAGGCAGCAGCATAAACAGTTTAAGGAAACAGTATTTTATGTGAAGAGATCTGAGCAAAAAATGACCTTTTGTCAGTTTCTTTGTAGACTTCAATGAGAAGGAGATTTTTTGAAAAACAGAATTCATTTTTAGGTAATTTCCTGTGTGAGGGGACAACAAGGCAGGAAGAAAAAGCAAGAAAGTCCTAGTTTTATGAAGAAGCAAATGGAACAGTTTGGTGCCAAGGACTGATTGCAAGCAAAAACTGACATCTTGGGAGCAGATGAGAGGAAATGGGATGTGTCAGTAAGTCATGAACAGCCTCAAAACTCAAGGCAAGCAACCCATAAATAATGGAGAAAGGAGGGCCCAAGGAGGAAGGGGAAGAACAGCAACACATGAGCTAAGAAAAAGGTATTTGCAACATGATATGGGAGGGAATGGTGCTGGGGAAAGTTTGCGTTAGGAAGGCCAGAGGGAAGAATGTTGATGTGACTGTAGAATTGACCAGTTTCTGTGGGAAACAGCAGGAGAACCCCCCCCCCCCCCCCCCCCAAACATTATGCAGACAGAATCATCAAAATGGGGATGTGAAGACCAAAGCAGGGATGGATCAACAGGTGGAGAAGCCAGCAGAATCAGCGTGGGGACTTCCTGAGCAGGCAGAGAATATGGCAATTCTGAGTGTACTAAGACACAGAAGAAAATAGGAAATGGGATGAGATGAGAAGAATTTCTGGAGAACTGAAGGAGTTGGCAGAAGTAAAGTAATTTGCCTGATGAGAAAAGAAGGGGAAAAAAGACAGAAGGAAGAGTAAGGTGTGTAAATGTCTAAAAGTCTTGTGTTCTTTTTTTTCTTGGTAGAAAGGTGATAAAAGTGTGTGTGGATAACAAGCAGCAGAATGAATTGTGGAGGCTGATTTATTTTTATCAGAAAAGCAAAATTTGCTAGGGGGATGGCAGAGAAACTTGGAGGAAGTAATTCCACAATTCCACTGGAGCTGCTTTCCTCTGTGGGCTGAGCTGAAGTGGTGTAAATGGAGGTGATCTGTGATGGAAGCTTGGAAAATCAGACCTTGTAAATTGTGAAAAGAGAAGAGACACCTTAACAATGAAGAGAGAAAGGAAGTCACTGAGGAGGGGGCTGAAAGCAAACAAGTTTTTCCTGTGTAGCCACCTGATGCAATTGAGCTGTGGAAAAGCTGACAGACATGGAGTGGGAATGAGGTGGAGAAAGTGATAGTGCTACTAAAGGCAGTTGTAGAACGAGGGCTCTGCAGCAGGTGAGTCAATCCAGACCTCCAGAAGTGAGACCAAGGAGATGGGGAGCCATGGATGCAGGTGGCTCATCAGCATGGACGTTGCCATCATTGAGAGTTAAGCTGAAGGAGAGCCAAGAGTCAGTTGGAGAGGAAGGTTAATGAGAAGTTGGATCCATGGTAGACAGTAGCAATACTGAGCAGGCAAGATGGCAGGACTCCTTGTTTACTGGAATAAGGTGTTTCTCTGTTGCTTCATTAGTTTAATTTGGTCCGTTATTTTAACTTTAGGCACATTTCATAGTTCTTGGCAGTTTCTGTAAAAACATGATTTAAAAAAAAAATCAACAAATGCATGTAATTGAAAAGGAGCTCCCACTCACTGACTTAGACAGCTGTTTCCTATGTATTTGGTGAATATGCTGGGATAAACCAGGAGACATGCTGCTGAGCAGAGGGATTCCAGTGGAGGGAAGAGTGATGGCAGTAGCCCTCTCAGTGGGGCCTCCCCCAGTCCCATCCCAGCTCCTGTTCTGCTGTAAAGTGGGACCAGGAACAGTCATCAGCACAGTGCAGCTGTACAATTTAATGCTACCCAGCTTCCAGCAATTTGGATTTTCACAGCTAGTCAGGTCTCTTTATCCCCAATTTCTCCCATCTATCTGTAAAGAACTCAGTGTGGGGAGGGAAAGCTGTGCTTCCAACAGCAGAGGTGGCTGCAGTTCCCCACCTCCTCCTCTCAGGAGAGCTCACCTGTCATGTCAAGTGTTTAGCTGAAAGCAGTGAGGATTGTGAAGCTTTAATGTTTCCCAGACTGTAGTCTGTCACATTAACAAATCTTCCACTTTTCAGAAGATGATAGTGTCAATCATGGTGACAGACTGAAAGACACCACTCATTGTTAATTAATTATTAGCTGTCAACTCAAAGACTTTGTTGAACTAAGAACATTCAGGCAGATTGTAGATTTCCTCCTTTTTAAACTTTGTTTAAAGGACACTAAATACCCCTAATTATCAAAGTAAGTTGAAATCCTTTCATACCTCTTTCTTCTACAGGTGACTGCTTCAGGTACAATATTAATTATAAATAGAATGAAGAATCTCTAGCTTCTTGTTGCTGATTTATGTTTTCATAATGGATGAACTAAAAGGAAGAAGTTTCTTTGCTTTGGTAACAGCCCATGATCCCTAGGCTACTTCCAAATTCTGGTGTTTGGAGGAAACAAACAAAAGACAAGAAACTTGTGCTTTTGGAGAAGGCCTGAGGGCTGTATAACCTGAAAAGGGGAGTATAACTTCATATCTGACTCCATTGCATAAATCCTTGGATTTGATTTTTTGGAATATTTGAGTTTCACTCCTGTCTGTAAGACCTTGGCCAAGAAAATCCCAGAATCACGGAATTGTTAGAGTTGGAAGGGACCTCTAGGGATCATCTAGCATAGCTTTCTCACTAGGGTTCCGCAGGTGGGAATAAACCCTTATGGCTTTTTCCTAAGTAATGACCTGAGTTCCCAGCAGTTCTGGGCATGCCCAGCCATCACTGCAGAGCTTCTGATACAAGAGCCTCATTGTTAAATGTGAAGATGCTCTTACAGATACTCCTCTGGTTCGGGGGCCGTGGGAGTGCTCGGTACAGGAAGGCAGTTTGTGCACATAAGTGCTTGCAGAATGTGTCTCCGTTTTGAAAACACTGACCAATCATCTCTCCACTTGCCAAACACAGAGATAGAAAAATACTTACCTACCTCACAGGAGTGCTCTGAGGCTTAATTAATGCATATGGGTAAAATTCTTTGAGATCCTCAGGTCATAATGATACTTAGCACTTTATATCTTCAAAGCCCCATACCCAATGCAAAGGAACTAATCCCAAACTAATTAGGCAAAAGGCACTATAAAAGTGCCAAGTGTTGTTATTTGCCTTAAAGTATTATTATTTAATCACAAATTGCCTCAAAGTGAAGTGTGACTGTATGAGATTAGAGACATAGTAATTAAGGCCTTGATTTAATATTTTAAAATTATTCAGCATACTTCAATGCAGCTCTTGATAATTTTTTTTCATTCTTTCCCAAACACCCGGCACACATTTTAACTTTTATAAACACTGCATCCTCATCACATAATAGGCTTTCCCTCTTCTCTCAGTTGTGTGCCCTTAGGATGTTGCAGTGCTGAGGGAAGATAGTTTGGTGAACAAGGATTTGGCCAAGTTGGAAGACAGCAGACTGAGTGTGTGCATGAGTGAATTAAATATGACAAGAAGCAAATGTGTGACTAAAGTCTTTCTTGCACATGTAGTAGGTTTAGTTATGTATGTGCTGTGTAAGTTCTACAATGCAAGAACAGCTATGAAAGCATCTGTCACCCCACATTACTTATTTTGCCTTTGAGATACAGGCTACAGCAGACCTTCTTAAAGATGACACTTTGCTGCATGTCAGGAAGCAGCTGCAGTTGTTATACTGATTTGGGAAGCAATGACTTTGGGTAAACAGTCTGGAGAAATTCACCCCTCTATAGAGAAGCTCAGCAGAAGGGTCAAGCACCACTTCTCTCCTAGATAAACCTATTTTAAAGGTGGAAGTGAATATGATGGCCTTGTGTACAGGAGTAGATTTCATCCTATGGTGGGTTTAGGGAAAAGCTGTCCATGGGAAGAGACTATATTTGCTCTTCTTTGTAAAGCAGTAGAAAAGATTTATTTTTCAGATGCGAATGATTTGAAGCTCATGATTACGTGAGGACTGGATGCAGCATGACCATTCTGTGCCACTGTTGCTTTACAGACCTTGGTGGAGATAATCCCCAGTCTTCTAGTCTTGTGAGAAGAGATTATAACTGACAGTGAGGTTGAACAAGCAAGTTTAGGGGGTAGTTAGGCTTTGTAGTGACAGGGGAACAATGTAGGAACTTTGCACTGAGTGAGCCTTGCAGTGACATGCAGCCAATACAGTGACATGCTGAAAACTCCAGAGCAGCCACACAGGTGACTCTGCAGAGTCACCACACCCGAGTGAGAAGATGTGTCTGTAGCAGGAGAAAGGGGGGAGATCCTGTAGCCCTGGGTTGCAATAGCACTGTGCTTCCTGAGGACTCACTGCTACATGTAGAATGACGTTCAGAACAAAGGGCTGCTCAGTGAGACAGTAGCACCACCAGAATTGCCTTTACCCTTGTGTAGATGTTTACATTTGTAAATTATAATTATTTAACTCTTATGCAATCACAGTAAGAATTAGGAATTTTGGGGTTCTTCTGTAGAGCAATGCTTTCTTGTAGCAAAAATTATAAAGTGAATTTTCATGAAGCCATGAAAACACTTTGTCTCTGGACTCTTACCTTCCCTCCAGAACCTCCCCCTCTGCAACTTAAGAGCATTTTTTCATGCTTTGGAAGTTTACGGATCCTATTGTTTTGGAGGGGAAGCTGTTCTGTGCTCAACTGGTATCAGAGAAGATTTGAGATCAGGAAGTGTTGACATTGGTCTTCATGAAATCAGAGAGAATTGCTTAAGTAGCAGTTGGTAAAGTTGGGGCTAGCTGTAGAAAAACTAGTAAGATATTTGTGTCTTGGTTTCTCCAAGACTTGCAAAACGTTGAATGCTTGAAATCAATTTTGGAACAGGCAAATTTTGTGGGGGTTCATGATGCAACTACGTTCACTCTCAAGGCTCAAGCTTTTCTTCCTTTTGTTGTTTATCTAGCACAACACAGCAGCAGAAAGAAATCCAGCTGCTATGATGCAATGCCTGTGTGCAGGGGACCTGATGTTCAGCTGTGAAACTGAAGTAGGTTCCCTGACTTCACACCAGATGAGAACACAGTGCTCTACACTGGGACTGGGGCTGCAGAGTACAACTCTTGAACACCTGAAAGCTTGAGATGGTTTATCTTTCAGCATGAAGGAGCAGGTAGTGTCTGTTTATTCTTAGCTTGCATTTACCAAAGTGTTCAGCAGTCTTTTGCAGTGAGGGTGCATTGCTTTTGCAGTGAAAGTGAAATATCAACTAACCTTTGCCTCCTTCTGGATTGAATGCAAAATCGTTCCATCCTAACAAAAACATGAATGTAGGAATGGTCTTTAAAATGAATAAATGAACCAGGAACTTGTGCTTAGATACACAAGTGTGGTTTTGTGGTAAACTCATTGCCAGTACGTCTTTTAATAGAACTTCAGGGCAGGAGAGCATCTGAATACTCCAGACAAGATGATTCATCGTGCAGAACTGAAGCTCTTATTGAAAAGGCTGACAGGAAACCCTCTGCTGATGCTTACTCTTGATGCTAAGGGAGGAAAAGGTGAATAGATGAGACAATAAGATACTTGGGATAATTTGTTAAGCTTCAACAGCTCCTTTTGTGTTAGAAGTAAAGGGGCCTACATGGATTGTGAAGGAGAGAACTTATGCTCTGCTGAAAAAATGTCAGCTTTCCCCAGCTCAGTACTGGACCTGTTTGCCGTTATGATGACAACCTGCTGAGGAGTCCAACACATGGTGTTGACACACCCAAACATACACTGGGGTGAGACACATTAATGCCTTTCCCCTGCTTACACACCTTGGGGAAAGATGAAGTGAAATGAAGCGCTGACCTAAAAGACAAGAGCCCCTGAGGAGATAGGTGCTATCAAAATGTCATCTAGATAAATAAGGACCCGAACTTGTAGTATCCTAAGTAGCTAGACTATTGATTAAAGAATCATGATAAATGAGTATAGGGCTGTGAGTTAGATCAATACCATCAACCTTAAAAGTCAATCTCCCGTACCAGCTTGAACAGAGACAATAAAAAAAATGCACTCAGGACAACCACAAATCCTTGGGCTGATGGTGGCCTTGAGGCTTTAAGTTTTTCTCTGCCATTTATTTTTTCCTTTGTTTCTCTGAATAAACTTTGAAAAACTGGTAGAAGAGATGTTTATGCCTGCAAATATTCTGCAGTTCACAAATCAAGTAATACCAGTCACCAAAGTCTGGGCTTTGGAGAAGCTAAGGATATCTTCAGGACATTGTTATGCAACTCTTAGAGAGAAACTTTTCTGTGGCAATCATTGTAGGTAAAGGCTCAAAACTTTAGCTATGGTGGATGGACCTTGGCTCTCTTGGGGTAAGTTCACAGTTCAGGAAGACTTAAAATTTCTTTTTTTTTTTTTTTTTGAAAAGGAGAATGTATGTTTTTCTGCAAAAAATAAGCCTTCCTACAGGGATAAGAAATAACTGACAAGATTTTTGAAAACCAAGTACCTTTGCTTTATGTGCTTCTCTGGATGAGACTTGGGAGGGGTATTAGGCCATTTCAGCATGCCAGGTGTTGGGGCTGACTAAAAGCAGTGGTGCTGTACTGAGTCAGAGCATGTGTCTTCCAGCAGGGCTCTGCACAGACAAGGTTTTCATTAAAGGTCTGTTTTTCAGGTCATATTGGCCTTTTTATGTAAGCTTCAGCGAAGTCACATAACCTTTTCCCATCTCTGTTTTTGCATATATAAAGTATAAATGATTTTTTTATGTGCATGCCTTATTGGATGCTGAGATGATTCATGATTTCCGATTTCTTATTACTTCTTTCTGTTATCCTTGCAGCAGAATTGCTCCAGGGTTTCTTAAAGTACCTTCCTTCATTTGCCTACATCTCTCCAAAATGAAGATGTAGCAACCACTGTTCAGCCATGGCTATTGGTAGTACAGACACCTAAAGATGTTTGCAGGAAGTATTTATTTTGTTTTATTTTTGCGGGAGAAGTCCTATCTTACCCAATCCTTACACTTGTCCTTTGAAGTCTTGTCTTTTTTTAATGCTGGTTACTTTCAGAGGTTATAGGTATGTTATTGGTGTCTCACTGTGAGGAAGAGACTTTCAGCAGTGTTTCTGCACTGAGATAGGACTCAATTAGCACAGATGTTACCCATGGTTTGTTGAAGGTATATTTTAATGGTGCTATTTTTGGAAAGTTTTGTACAAATTAGAGTGTGTGAACAGCCTCTCTATTTCTGTATATAGCCACTGTAGTGAGAGCTTGTCTTATGATGTTATTAAGATGCTTTCCCAATACTAATATGAGAACTGTATCTATGCTGGTAAACTGTATGTGTGTTGATTTTGATAGAGCACTCTCTTGCCATCTGATTTCTTAAGATGAAATTTACCCCCTGTGCAGGTATCTGGTACTTGAGCATCACTTGAGTCATATTTTGATGTGTTAATTGTGATTGAAATGATACTGAGCTCTTCTGCTGGTTTACTTCACAGAAGTGAATTTCCTGCAAGCAAGGGAACAACTCTTAAAGCAGAAACCCTCTCCTTCCCAGCAGCATCCTCACCTTCACCTTCAGAGTGCTGAGCCTGCCACCTGAATTGAGGAGACAAGCTCTCAAAACAGTGCTGGAGAGCTGGTCATGGGCATTGCTTGGGAGCAAGCTGTCATTTATGATCATTATACAGAGGGCCATATACCCAGCAAGTGTTAGTGCCTAGGAAAGAGAACTCCATCAGAAATTAGGTGTCTAGTCCAGGGATTTGCAGTTCCCTTTTCTGTGAGGGTGACAGTGATTCAAAAAGATTAGTGGTGCCCTAAGACATCAAATTGCTTTTAATTTTTACATGATTCTTCTTCATGGCAGAAATTTGAATTAAAGAAGGAAAAAGTAAAGGAAATATTTGCTGTTGTCAAAGAGTTTTTCCAAATTATGATTCTAGAAAATTTAAAAAATTTTGAAAATGGACTCAATTAGAAGTGCTAAATGAGGATCATAACGAGATATCCAAAGTCTTGCCAAGTGAATTTAATCACTTTCTGATCCCAACAGCCACAAAATTCAACTCAACACAATTCTTAGCATAATTAAGCAAGTGACAATGAGGATGCTATTCCAAGACATGGTAATGAGACGCTGTGGGGCCTGAATTCAGCTGGAGGGGATTTCCTATTAAATATTTATTGTATGTGCAGCTTCTTCAGTAGCTAGAAATATAGAAAAGGAAACCTAGCCAAATAGAACCTCTTTTCTGAAATTAATCTGTGAGAAGCTAAAGAACTGTGGTCACTTGGTTTTGGACTGACTATTATTTTTGGCCTGCGGGCTGTATTCAGCATCAATAAAAATCATAGTTTATATAGGAGGAAAATAAATTGGAGATAGTTAGAGTGTAGGAAACTAAAAATGGAAAGGGAATGAAGAGGAAATAGGAATGTGACAAACCGATTAGGGAGAGTACAAATGATAAAAGTCAACAGGAATTAACTAATGATGGGCTATAGAATGCTGAAAGACTAGAAGGTTTAAGGAGAAAAGAAATAACGTAGAAAGGAAATAACTGGATAACAGAGATGATGGTATGAGCCAGTGCACTAAAACCAGTAAGACTTTAAAGCACAGTGAACATTTGATTCTGGATCCAGGGAGAAATGAAGTATGCTTTCATCACATTACTCTAGACATTTTATGGGGGTTATGGAAGTCATGGCCAACCTATATTTAACTGAAACTGTAGAAGAAAAAGCTTTATCAAGGCCCCAGGGTTTTTAACATTTTTACATATATGCATAGAGAAGAATGCTATTTAGGCTACAAAAATTGAGCTGGGCCCATCTCAGCTATTGATTTCCCTGACTCCAAAAAAACAGCCTGCTTTAATGTTCCTAAATTTTCTGGGCATCTTCTGTACTGTTTTATGATCATCCTTATGATAAAGGCAAACATAAAGGCAGAGTAGATTGAAATTAGATTGAATGCTGTTGCTAGTGGCTTGTTTTTAAATGCAACTGGTGCACAAGGAAATGTGTTCATAAATGCCTTCTTATTCCAGGTTGGAATGTGCAGGGGCAACAGGTCCTGGGGGTCAACAGCACAGTGCAAATGTAGGGGGCACTTCAGGACACGGAGGTGGTTGCAGACGTTCCGCGCAGAGTCCACCCAGCCCTAACGCTGGAGAAACAGGCTCTTGCCCTGCTTCCCTGCCTTAAGTGCAAGGCCTGCAGTTCTTGGCCTTTGGCAAAGTGTACTGGATGTTCTCTGCACCCTGCTTACATCCTCCATGGTTCTGAGACTCAGATGAATGGCTGAGGAATGAATGAGATATTGGAAAGTAGTGGAGTAGTATTAGCTCCCATGCAGATACTGTAACTGTCCCCTCTTTCCTCCCTCACCCATCTCTTCAGCTCTTTGGGCATACTGACCTTCTTTCCCTGGCTGTTTGAATGATGTTTCTGGGGCATATTGGAATTCCAAGCAGAAACTGCTATGTAAATAATAATAATCCCTGTCATACTTGCTAAATAGCACTAATAATTTAAAAAAAGTTTTTGGCAATAGGATCAAATTAACTTGATGAGAAAGCTCTTTTTTTCTTGTAAAGTACTACGAAAGCTGTGAGACAGGAGGTGCAATTAATTATCTCACTTGGATTAAAAGCTCTTTTATTTGATATTTGATCTCTTATTACTTGATTTCCCAGAAAATTGCTGGTAACATGCAGTCCCACTTAATAGCTCATTAGCACTCCAGTGTGGTATTTGTAAGGTGGTCAGGTTTGTGTATAATAAAGCAGTTGATGGCTAGCAGGGAACGACTTCAGCCATAATTAATTAATGTGTGTAAAACATGGTTCATTAGCAAGGTGTGTGACAATCTCGTGGTGTCCAATGCTGTCCCTCTAATTGTCTAATGGGCGGGATGCTGCTGCAGCATTGCTTCATTAGTTTCCAGCTTCTGCTAGTGTTGTTGAAGTAAAATACCTCTGATTTCCAGACCTTGTTCCAGTGACCTGGTAGCATTGAAAGGAATGCTTTACGGTAACCAATCGAACAGCATTTCTTACTGTTTTCACTTAAAACCCACACAATTAGAAATTATTACTATAGCTTAGCAGCAGTAGCAGAACATTTGCTAGGGTAGCTGGAAATCTCAGTTCAACTGTAGTTCAAGCAATAACTATTCTTTATACTCAATTATGCACTGTAACCCATTAGGGAAGTCTGTGGTTTCCTGATGTAGGGTTTTTGTTTTTTTCCCCTTTGGTTGCAACTGGCTACAAATATATGAGAAATTGGTATGATTGTACAGTTGTTCTGCAGGCTATCTAACTTCTACCCACTGCATTTATCTAGCACATTTAGAGACAGAACAAGGCCAGGAGGTTCAGACCTTTAACCCAGATGTTGTTAAGCGTGGGAGAAGGCTAATCTACAGAACTGATGCACTTGTGGTGTAAAGCCATTAGAAAGTCGTCCTTCAGACCTACTAAATCCAGAAGTCAGTGAATACCAGGTCTTATGGTCCTTGGTGGTGATTTTCTGTTCACAGAGGAAAAGCTTGAAGAGATATTTACTTGAACCACTTGAAACCTTTTGCATTCAACCTCTGTGAAAATGAGGTCGATTAGTTCTATCAACACCTTGTTTTGCTTTCATGAGCCAGGCAAAAACGTTTCTAAGCTTTTGAGAGTCTGTAGGTGTGATGATAACAAAATCAATTAAAGGAGGTATGATATTCCCTATTTCAGTGAATAGGGGCATTAAGAGTATTGCTTTTCCTTTGTTGAACCATGCTGAGTGTGAGGTTCAGGTTCTGATGCTCATGTAGTTGTTCTCCTTGTAGGGATGTTTCTGTGTGCTGTATTGTTTTGTGGTTAGGAGGGCAGGTGGGTTTGTGTTGTTAATGTTATGATTTTCTGCTGCCTTGTTTCTGAAATGAGTTCCTGGAGAGCTTTGGTGCCCTCTGATATTGATATAAAAAGCATGCTGTAAAGATGTTCTTGATGGCTCTGGCTCTTGTTCAGAAATATGGTTTTACGGTGTTACTGCTGTATTTGATGGGTACTTAATTAACTGCTGTTCTTGATGTGTGCTGTAATCAGAGCAAGCCAAGTGGTTTCCTTCTCCAGTGTGTGTATCAGAAGTCATTAAAGAGGTTATGGTGGGACTAGAAAAGAACAATTTGTGTCCTGGTTCTCATGCCTTCTGTGCAAAAATTTTCACATCCAAGGCATGACGTATTTCAGGACTGTTTTCTTTTTGGAGTTAGGATGCTAAATTCTCTATGAAAAACACCCTTGCTAGTTTTATCCTTGCTGGAGAAATTCTTCTGCTTCCTCTGGGGAAGGGCTTTGTGCTTCAGTGATGTAGATCACTATGGTGTGACTTTGACTCAGGCCCTTGGATTGGGTTGTTTGAACTAGCATGGTAGACTCCACCCAGAACATTACTAAAGCACTGCAATACACACTGAGGTTTTACCTTGTTACTTAAAACTTACCTGGCTATCAACGACAAAGAGAAATACAGGAACCAACTGCATGGCAAATGACCCTGAGAACAGCATTTCCAATTTAAAGAGTTACCTGCTTGTCCTAATTCAATTTTATTGCTATAAGCTTGAACATGAGGAAGTAGTTACAGGCCAATGTGAATGTGCAAAGCTTCTCTTCCCATCCCCTTACCCTGAGCATCCCACACATGCCAGTTCTGTGCTGCCAATGCTGTCCAAGACATTAGTCCTCATTTCAGTGTCTTAAAGTCTTATATTTCAAAATTCTTATATGTTTCTTTCCAGACCTAGGCAGTGAAACTTGTTCATTTTTGAGTGGCGATTTCTCAGTTTTTTTGGTTTTTTTTTTTAAATGCAGAGGGTTCTTTTAAAGGAGAATATATTATTTCCCCCTCCTTGAGTCTTCATTCCCCCCATTATTACAATTTTCAAAAATGTAGATGCTCCTAATACAGCAGAGACTGTTCCACAGCTCTGCCTTTAATGGAGTGAGCAGATTGCAGTAAGAATGCGGTGCTGCTCAGTAAATTTAATGACTTTATGAAGATAAATGTTTCCCTTCCAAAGCCCCTTCTTGTCAGAATACATTTAATACCGCCATTCCTTTGAGAACTAAATTCCTGTAGCACTTTGCAGCATATTAGCATGTTTTTCTCACCACATGAAATTGCACTTCAAGCAAGAAATAATAATGTTTCTGCATCCCCTTGTACATTTTTATTACTGCCAATGAATAGGAGTAAATTAACTATTATGACTAACATTATTCACAGGGACAAATTCCTAACTCATTTTACAGAGAATAATAAATAACTGAATAAATAAGATGCCTTTAATTTCACATGTGAATTATCAAGATTCCTCTGAGTATGAGGAATAGGGGCCAGTTGACTTTACAAACAAAATACAACTCCATAAGAGAAGTTAGATGTGTGTCCACTCATCTTTATTTTCTTTTATCCTCAAAAACTATAACAAATATCCTATTATTACACATGATTCCTATGAAAATAGGTTGGTTTTTTTTTTTTGAGCAAAGAGAATTATCTTTTAGAATATTTGTTTCTATGTAATTTTATCCAAATACTTATCTTGGAGATGAACCATGTTTTGCTGTTAGTTGCTTGGATGCTGCTGTGATTGATGGTAATTATTGTATGGTTTACTTCATCTGCAGACCTTAGGGTGCTTTTTAAAGAGTGTTGTATCCTCGTACAACAAGGGAAACTGAGGCTCTGAGTAAAAAGGTGTCTTGTAGTACGTTATTCAACATATTGAAGTCAAAGCTCCAGTTGATCATTATGTCTTAGGTCATCATATAGATTACCCTGTCACTTGACAGATTAAGTGACCCTAAACAAAAGTATTTTTATTTTTTTTCCCAAAGAAAAAATTATTTTGATATCCTTATTTTGGTCTTTATTTCAAGCAAGTGTGTTTAAAAAAGATTACCAAAATATAAGTATACTTTTGTAGTACTCACCAATTGCAATGTCAATGTAAAGAAATAGTCCACAGTTTTATAAATGGAAAAGTAGGAATATTTGCCCATGAATTTTTTCACTGGGGAAATAGCTGATGGCACTAAAATATTTCATTGAACCAAAATGGCATCTAACTAGGACATGTTACCATTCTTCTTCAATTTTTAAAAATTATATTCCAAGTTTGTGTGCTTAATCATCGTGTTTGCTTTTCTGTCCGTGTTTACACATGTGCACACCCACATGCACACTTCTGCTTTGGCTTCATTCCTAACTTTTCCTGCAGTTTTCTTCCAGCAGCACGTGGGCATTCAGCAGTACCTACAGGGTGAATGTGCCTGCAGGTGGCCAATGCCTGCACTTGCTTATGCTGGGTAGATCCTTTCTAACCATATTTGTCACCTGCTTCACTTGACTAACGCCCACAGGGGTCTGCCTTAAACCTTTAAATAGAGGAAATAAAATTGCCAGTTCTGCATACTGAGGTGCTAAGGGCCAGATTTTGTACAAATTTGTTCTCAAAGTGCTGCCACTGGGTGTTGGAGTTGGAGGAGGCAGTGGGTGGAAGTTGGTGGGTGTGTGCCCACCTCTCATGATGCAGCATCGGGCTTTTTGGTTGAGGCATGTATGTGTGTGTGCATGTGTAACCAAATCTGGCATCCTTAGGACATTACTTTTTCCTTGAGGAGGGTGGAGTCCCCATGGTTTAACATACATCTTCACAATTCTTTTGTTACAAATTGATGAAGTCATTTTTATAAAAAGTTACACCTTATTTTTGCTATAAATTTATAAATTGATACTTTCTGTAAAGGTGAGCAGGAAGGTGTGTGGGCGCTGTTATTATAACTGGAGCTGTTTAAAGATGATCCACAAAACCCATGTTCACTGAATGGAAACCTGCTGCAAAAGACGGGGGGAAAAACGTCTGTTCTCCTTGAAACTTTCCAATCCTTTTTGGAAGCCCCTCCAGCCCCCAGCAGGAAGAAAAGTTTATCATAATGTATTTTTTTTTTGTTGTTGTTTTCTTATGGAAAATGATTCCTGCCACTTACTGGTTTTATTCGGTGTGAGGAGTATTCCGAATACCAGGCAGAAAAGGCCACTGTCTTCCTTCCCAGCCGCCGCCCCGCCGGCACTAGAGGGAGTCCTGACCGCGCTGCCATCAGTAACGCACCGGGTTATCAGCGCTAAATTCTCCTTTGTACCCGTTAGTCGCTTTTTTTCCTTTCTTTTTTTCTTTTTTTTTTTTTCTGTTTCTTCCCCTCCTCTGTGCCTCTGCAATAACTGTTGTAAATTAAACAGTTACTTCTCTTCCTCTGGTTTCAAAGCATCAAAGATGTCTGTGAGCCCATTACCTTTGATGCTGATTTCCTGTTAGAATGCATGTTTTGGCGTTGCAACATCCTGAAAAAGTTTAATCTGAAGCAGAAGAACTGTAAAATGAAGAGAGCAATTATATACAGCCCAGAGCTCTGAGCAGCTGAAATGACAACAAAGTTTCATCTGTTTATTAGGTTAGCTCTGTTTCGGATAAAATGCTATTAGCAATTTATGAAGAGGAGAGTAGGACTTTGAAATTGAATATCTGTCAATTAAATCTGAAAATTTTAATATGAAATGCTTTTAAAAGTCAAATAACATCTATTAAACCTCCAGATTTAGTCAATGAGACCAGGCTGTACCCCGGGTATACACTGGAGGAATATATGGAAGTGTATAGATGACAGAACCTTACCTGGGAGTGGGAGGGGATCTTCTTGTAGACAGAGAGGAAAAATGAGGAATTAAACCAGCTTTTTAATCTGCAAAGAGAACAACTATGTAAAGATGGCTACAGTTGTCAAGGCAACTTAGCTTTTACTAGTGCTCCAAATATGGGCTCTGAAATCTCTCCCTCTCCCCCACACACCTCTCATCCCCCCAAAAACCCCTAAGCCCCTCAGAATGTAAAGGTGGTATTTATTTTTCAATAGAAAATGACTGAATAAAAAATACACAAGGGTTGACATTCCTTCCAAGAGGAAATAATAGAAAATCAACCAATATTTGGAATTGATGCTTCTGTCTGTAACTTGTTCTTGGTAGTTAGTGACCAAGGTCTAGTGTTTAACAGGGCAGATTAGGGAGTCTGCTTGGAGTATGCAGAAGAAGAATAGACATCAATCATCTTTAATGCAGAAGCAACTTCTGAGCTCTTTTTCAATAGTGTCCTTTTGTTCTGTATTTGTGCTCCACTTATCTGCTGTACAGTATTGGTCCACACACTGTGATAAGTCACTAAAAACCTCTTTCTTTAGGCTTGAATGTAAGTGTGGGGAAGAGCTCAAACCCTTGAGCTGACTCTATTGAAGAAGGTGGCAGGGCAGCCTGGGTGAATGGGATTTCCTCTTCCCTTTGCTGCAGAGTGCCTGCCTGACTTGTCCTGCGGGGTGGCCTTTTCTGTTATATTGCATTTTCACCTGGCGATTGAATGCTGCAAGACTGACAGCACAATGATGCTGTCTTGGATGTACTGACGCATGGATCTCACAGCTGTATCCTCGTGGGACCCTTTGCTTTCCAGACCAGAAACCATCTTTTGGTGTGTGTAAATGTATGCATGTTTACAACATCCAGCAGAAAGGGCGCAGGGTTTGTGATCGGTACCTTAAAGTTTGACAGCGGTAACATCAGTATTTTCTGTCTCCATGCCTACGGGCCAGACATGTATGCTTTAAATAATTTGTATGCCACTGTATGATCTTCACTGAAGCTGTCTCAGCTTTTCTTATTTGGTCACAACAATACTGTCAATAATCCTTGTTTATACAGATAGGACAATCTTGTACTTAAAGCCAAGGGTTCAGCTTCCTGACCTGTAGCACAGGAACATGAGTAATTCCTTTTTCTCTCTGTCTAATGGTACTTAAAATGAAAGCTCTGCAGGGCAGATGCTGTATCTTAGTATGTGCCTGTGTGGTACCTAGGATGTGCTCTGATCTCAGCTGAGCCATCAAAGTGATGCTTTATCACCTGTAATGTCAAAGAACAGATGTAGCTCAGTTTTTTTCTGGACTAGAAGAAGGGTTTAAGTTCTTCCTGTGGTGTGACTCTTGAAAATCAGTATGGAAAACTGTTGTTTTTCAACAAGTTAATAATGTACAAAATTTGTTACAATCCTTACTTTAAGTGACAGTTTCAGTGGCTTAATGTATCTTGGTAGCATTGCATGACAATATAAACATTTGCTGAACAAACTCCTTATGTTTTTGCAGTGGTCCCAGAAATTGTCTTTGTTGTCATACTTCACTGGTTGAACTTAATTGCCACAAGCCATAGTGGGCAGAGACCATTACCCATCCTTCTGAGGTGAGGACTTTATGCTATATAACTTGTAGGATATCTTGCATAATCCACCATGGCCTGAGAGCAGATCTGAAATAGTTCTGTAATACAGGTTGGTGAAAGCCAGTTACAAGGATGTGATATCCATTTCTAGAGCAGATAACATAGTCCAGTACTAGATGGTAAAAAAGATGCAGACAAGAAGATCTAGATGTGTAAAGCTCTGCTTGGGGAAATAAGAATAAATGGGGGTAGTTGGGATGCAAACAATACGATGCAATGTATTGGGGAGTTGCAGGACCACTATTCATGTTGATAGAATGAGTTAATTGTATATTTTCTTTGATGTAGGAAGGGTGTATTCTTCACAGATGTTCCCTTCACTGTCTCAGACCTTGTTTGCAGACAGTGCTTCTAGGACAGAACATCTGAGACCTTTGCCTCTGAGTTTGTTTGGATTTGGTTCATAATCAATGGAAATGATCTGTTTTCTAGGCCGTGACTTATCTGATGTCTTTTTGATATGTGACTTAGGGTGAGATGAACATGTAAAATCTTTCTCTCTAGGGGCTATAAAGCCCTATTGGACAAGTAGGAGAAGTGGACAAGTCCCCACCTGCAGATGTCTACCTGTCAGAACCATATAATCCTAAAGACTCAGTTGCCCAGAGGTTTGACTGGAATTGATGTAAAGGTGTTTCTGAACTGTTTGTCTACCAGCACTGTCAGGAGCTAACTGTCTTTTGAAAGTCCAACCTTAAGTGCAAATCTGAATTGCATGAGGTGAGTCTCTTTTCCTCTGGAGCTATTACTGTTCAGAGGCCTCAGTGGGACACGTACACTTGTGCCAAGGAGGGAAAAAAATTCCCCAAACTGATACCTGGGTTCTTGGCAAGTTCTTCATTGCCAACTCACTTTTTTATGTTACTATGACTCTCCTGTAATTATGTTTGGTTTATTTTTTGGTGGAACACATAAAGCATTGCTACTTGTCTTCCGTCCTCCAGGTTTGAATGTGCCTGTGATAAATAGTTCAGAAAAACATTATAGTATGAAATGAAAGTTAAGCTATGCTGACATTTGCTACTATGTAAACACCAGTTGTTAGGAAACGATAAGCATTATTGATATCCCAAATGTATGTATTAGTAGGAACAATGTTATGTAAAATGTTAACATCTGTCAAGACAATATAAACAATTATAAGTAACTTTCTTTTAATGATGCAATTATACCATAACAAAAGGTGCACTGTAAATTAACGTGACACCACACCAGGTTTATGTATTTTAGGGAATAAATTCCAATCCAGCTAAGAAAACAAACAAAGTTTCCCGAAAATCCCTTCGGAAAAAAATAACTCTGCTAAACCTTTATGAAATAAAGTCTGGGAACTGAGATTGTTATTAAATCTGACCTTGATCAGATTTTTATTATGTCAGAAAAAATGGTTCTTAAGAGACAGAGTTGTCATGGGATTAGAGTACATCTACAGCAAGATGTTTCCATGGCAACAAATCAAACACCATTTCCTAAGTCTGCAGTCGTCTGCTTCAAACCCATGAACTTAGCATTGAATAATTATAGAGAAACGCAGTAATGTTGTGTAAAGAGAGGGGGGCAAATAAATCAATCTGGAGGCAGTGATTTATTTCAAAATGCCAATTAACCCCATCAGTGTGATTGTTTGGAGCTTCTGTTGGTGGCGACAGGTCCCACGTAGGTATTTGGTTTTACAAATTGAAAGCATAATTTTTTTGTCACACGTAACCTTAAAAAAAGTGAAAGACGAATCATAATTCCACCAGAATTAATGAAGTCTGAAAGTTATGTATAAAAGCTGTAATAGAAATTCAGACTTGTGTCAGAGACTCCAGGCGGCAGCAGCACACGATGCTCTCTCTACCTGAATTCTCCTCATGTTTGAAGGATCTGAAAACATACTTGATACGGGTACGTGTTTAGTCTCCTACAACCAATGAGCTATCTAAATTCATAGACTCCAGTGTCACACAGCCGTAATCTTGGCGGAAAGTTAAACCAGTGAACACAGCGCCACTTAGAACTTGGGGAGTGAGTTAAGGCTATTTAGTTTATCAGTCTTTTTCCCATTCTGCCATAATTGTATTATGAATGTATTGTTCTCCTCCAGAAGCCGTGGAATTCCTTCTGAATCTATCTGCTGTGTGGTGACATCTGTCTCTGTCTCTTTTTTATTTTACCCCTACAAAATGGAAATATGCTCTTCCCCTCTAGTTACTGGGAGGTTTCCTAGGTACAGCTGGGACATACTGTACCACCAGGTTAGAAGACAAGTTGTGTTTTGACATTGCACTTGATGAATGACCTTTAATAAAAGGACACAGGTTCAATGCAGAAGCAGAGTCTTGGAGTGCAAATAGCCTGTGCTTGCTTGCTTCATTTTGGGTGTGTTTCTCCACAATGTGGAGGCTTCAAGAAGGTGTTAGCAGAAGTTTTGGAAACCACAGGCTTGAAACTCAGTAGTGACATGCTGTCCACCCTGTTGTAATTGCTCACACAGCTGCATGTTCTCTTCTCCAACCAGGTCTTGGTAACAGGAAAATTCTAGGATGAGCCATTCCTGTGCATTTATTCCAGCTACTAATAATTTGATTAAAAACAGTTGGTGTCTCACCATTAGGTCAGAGCCAGCCAGCAGAAACAGAAATGTGCTGCAGCAGTAGATCTACTGTCACAAATAGGGTAACGCTAAACTGGCCTCTGACTGCAATAAAAATTCTGACAAAGGGTGTGGATTTTTCACTGCAGCATTAAGTGATCTTAAGAGAAACTGGTATAGCCTAGAATCTCATCACAGCTGCTGCTTTCTCCTGTGCTGCTGGTCAATGGGTTCATTCAACCGATCTTCCATTTCTGCTCCACCTACCCTTGCTCCTGATGTGGTACAAGGAAATTTGTTGCCTGGCCTGATGCGGTGATGAGTCAAAGTTCTGCTCCAAATCAGGTAACTTGATACATGTAGAGTCTGGGTGCCACCCAGATTTTCTCAAGAAATGCTTGTTTCACTGTGGGAAAAATGGTGGAATCTGGATTCATACAGTATGAATTTGCCTACTTCAGGAGGCTAGCTTCACACTTTCAACCAGAAGCTGTATCTTATTTTAATTCAGAAGATCTGTGGGGGCATTCATGTAATTTTAAAATAGTGAGTCAGAATAAGGTAAATGCTGCAGCTGAAACTTTCATGGAGATTGAAATGATAGGAATCTTTCACTTATGTGTGCACAAGTTACAGCCATTAAAAGTATATTAGCATCGTAGAAAATGGGAAAATTGTTTGTTCCCTAAAGGTTGTAAGGAAAATGATACTCTTCTTGTTCACAACAGGGAATTATTAATAAAGATGGAGAAGTGATCCCACTCTGAAATGCAGGATGTTTTTAACATAGATAGAAATAATGGTGATACTCTGAATTTTTAATGGAAATACACTGATAAATATTTGTATTTTCTTCCCTTCATGAATATTTTTTACATTAGTAAGCCCATCAGTGAAGGAAATAGCCCCAAATCGAAAAGAATCTCCATTATCTTAGTGTCACAGATTTCAGTGAGTTTCTCTCCACAGCAGCCCTGTGGGGTGGGATGAGGTCTTTCTCTTCATTTCTACCATTGAAGAACACAGCCACTGAGAAGAGAGATTTTTTTTTTCTAACAACTGCCTTGATACTTTTGCAATTTCCACGTGGTGCTTACCTGTACCATTAATTAAATCAAAACTCTGGAGTTTAATGACTTCCCCAACACTACACAGACTATATTTAGCAGACCATGAGCTTGAACAAGCCTTTTGCAAAGCTGTGGTTACATTACTAACTGTTGGTCCTTTCTTTTTAATGAGGCCCACACTCTTGGGTAGCAACATTCCAGCATTTCAAGGCCACCGTGCCACCCACAGATGGACACCACATGGAGTGGGCAGGCCTTTGTTAGAAGAAATCAACTGCCAGTTGAGATAATTGATCACTATGCTTCAGCTCTCTCTGATGGAGCAAAGTTCTGTGAATTTGAGGAAGATAACAAGTAATCTTATTAGAAACAGCATATTGCTGTAGGTGTAATGGATAAGCCAGGCAATGGAAGACTGCTGCAAGAAATGCATGCAACATGCAACATGGCCCCAGTGGGGCTGATTTTGTGCAGTCACTTGTCTCCAAAAGTGGGGAGACAGTGGTGCCTCAGCCTGTGCACCCGCCAGGTCCTTCACAAGATGGATGACTTTTGTCTATTTTAAATTAAGACTTAAGATGAAAGCTACTGAAGCTTGTGGAAAGGGGTTTGTGGACAGTGTGTGGAGACCATGAAAGATCTGAGCTATGTCCTTTTGTTGGTTTAACTCATACACTCCTGTGTCCTATGTGTATTTCTGGAAATGTCACCTTGTATCTTTTGCCCAGTAGTCTTTACTTCAACAGTGGAAGTATGAAGAGATGTCAATCACACAAACAGAGGGGACATGCCATACTGGTGGATGTGTACAGTAGAGTTGCGTTATATCAACTTGTATAGATTAAAAAGCAAGAAGTAACCCAGGGACATTAGGACTCTGTTGTCATACTCAGGTCAAACTGTGTGTTCATTGCTACTTGTTTTTAAGCTGATGTTTTGCAGCCAGACTTGCACATGCTCCAGCCCAGTCTCAGAGTTTGTTGTGTCACCAGGGTATGCTATCGCCACTGATTATTGTATTGTGGAAATGTCTAAATATTACTTAAGTTGCTTCCATTATCCTAGTACTGAATTTGGCACTTTTGCCAGAGGAGTATGCTGTCCTTTATGGATGGCAGACAGAAGGAAGCCCAAGACCATCCATAACCATGGCTCACCTGATGTAAGGGAGGAGACTGCACTGGGTGGATCAAGAGTGTTTTGAGCAGTGAGTTTCTGGCTGGATGTGGTTGCTGCTATTGGGAGGCTGAGCTGTGCTGAGCTACTGAAGGAGGTCTGGGCAGTGCAGGATTGTGGTTCCTGGTTCTTCTGTGGAGCTAGGTCAGTGACTCACTATATAGTGAGTCAGAAGATTTATTTTGGAGCATGATTTCAGAAGAGCTACCCACTTCTCAGGTTTTTCCAGTAGGGACCGGGCACCTCGTCCCTGCAGACTCAGAAAAGCTCCTGGTCTCATTCATAATTGGCTGAGATTCCTTGAGCCAGGAGAAGGGCACATAATTTTGTGATGAGGACTTGTTGCTGTCAGTGTTGGTGGTACTTGGACAAATGAGAACATTCTTGGGTAAATGACGTAAAGTCAGAAGTCTAAAAAATGAGTCTGGGTGAATCAGACTGCACTGACGCCATCTATTTATGTGTAAAATTCCTGGAACATCTTCCTGTGTAATCAAATCTTAGATTTACAGGTTGTGTATCCTATGTAAACACTGAACTGCAGATGAACGCTGGAGCAACCAAACACAAACTGCAAACAAGGAGGGTAATCAGAGTGATTTTTCTCTTTAAATAGAAGGAGGAGGTGGCCCAGCATTACAGGTAAAATGGAGTTTAGGTGGTTCTGGGTAATGGTGCAGTGATGATTGCATTGCTCGAATGAATGCAGGAAAGGAAGGACTGCCCATCTGAGCTGAGCACACAGAAACGTAAGGCCTGGCAGTGCACATGTTTGGGTCAGTGGGGCTGAAGTACCTCACTGGCACTAGTGAGAGGGTTAAATATGATGGACACTTCATGTAATAAGGTGGGGATTTATTATCCCCAAGCTGCATTCAGGGGAAAACTTAAATGTGAGGAGAGACTGAAAAGTCAGACCAACTGATAAGTGCGATGATTAATAAAGGGAATATAATAAAGCCTGTATCAAATTACTGAATAGCATGAAAGCAGACACTGGTTGCTCCTGTTTGCCCTTTCTCAAGACGATATTGAAATGGGAAGGTGCCACACTTAAAATTAACTGAGGCCACTTGGGTTTTCAGAAACAAGCCCTATGATTAACCTGTTGCATTTATTGCCTCAAGATTTAATTGAGGCCACAAGCATTAGCAGCATTCCAGACAGGATTCGACGTTTATGCGGACACTGGGAACACGGACAGCTACCAGCGCTCTGTCTCCGTTCGGGAATCACCGGGGCTGTTTGTTTAAGGCCTGTGCTGGCGGAGGAGGCTCCGCGGGTCCAGGGAACGGGGGGTAGCACCGGCTGCCCGCAACAACCGGCCGCAGCGGGGCCTGAGCGCGGCCCCTGCAGCGCGGGGCGGCGGCAGCAGGTGGCGGCCTCCCCCGCCGCTCTCCTCAGGCCCCGCCGCTCTCCTCAGGCCCCCGCAGGCTCCGCCGCGCCCCCCGCCGCCCGCGGAGCCGGGTTCTCGGCAGCACGGAAAGTCCTTGTGCTGGGCCCCTAACGCGAACAGTTCCCGCCAGTTCACTAACGGGGTTACAAACAGTTCCAGGGCTGATCGGTTGGTTTCTTTTTAAGCATTAGATTTTCTACTTAGGCTAGAGAACCTAGTTGGGAATTTGCTAGACATAGTAACACTAACGAAAGTGACTTTTATGGATATGGTTACATTTAAAAAAGAATCTACAGTATGAATAAAATTAACAATGTATTACTTGTATTCCTGCTATATCTATTTTATATTTATCTTATTTTATGGGTACCCTTAGAACCTGAGCATTAGCAGAATGATTTCTGTCTCAGAGACAATAAAGCTTGTTGAAGATGTATTTTGTAGACATTAATTTGCAGATATAGGTAGGTGTGAGACCCTAGAGGTGCAGTGCTGCTGTTCCTGTTGTGAGACACAGATATCAACATAGATATTTCCTGAGCGGTCAGTTGTGCAAAATGAGCACTCACTGCCTTTGACTGGCTGATTGACTGTTGGGCTCTCTTGATGTGGCTTTTTTGGCCATGAAGGTTTGTGCATGGCCACCAGGCTTTGTGGGTCCTGGGGATCCCTCCCGTGACCCCTGTGAGCATTGTCCTGGGCCCAGCAAGAACAAACGTGTACAGTATAGGTATCTCTTCCCTCTAATCAATCTACCTCTCTATCTTCTGCAAGTATTGACTAGCTCTAAGGGCAGGAGCAGTAAAATATTGGACAAGGGTTAGTTCCTGAGAGAACGTTATGTCGTTATGCTGTCTTTGGACGAAGACTGAAGACAGTAATCAAAAGGGCTATTTTTAACCGTGGGTTGATTTATTTGTTTTTCTTGTACAGCTATTGCACCTGGAGCCACTGATGATGGCTTGATTAATTCTGGGTGATTTTTTTTTCTTCACATTCCTCCACACAACTCTTCTAACTGGCATGAAGTTGCGTTGCAGTGGGTGCAGCCTCTGGGCTTGCCCCTGCAGCTCCAAGTAAGGGCAGCTTTGGGCCTGCTAGTGAGGACAGGGATCCTGGAGCCCTGTCTGAGTTTGTGAAGTGGATGGTACGTGTGGAAGTCAGTCCTACCTACCCTGTGTATGGTGAGCAAGGTAGAGGAGGATAGGCAGTGGCCACTATTGATTGCAAAGCTTTCTCAAGAAAGTGAATAAATTGATGGTAGTTATTATCGAGCCTATGCTGGATAAGGTACTACCATCATTGCTGTGTTGCTGGTTGTACCACAGCTTGTTTAAAGCCAGTTTGAGTATCCATGCCAACACTATTACATTGGCTTTGTAGCCTTATGCAGAAGGAAAAAGAATGATCCTGAGGTTTTAAAATTCTTTTTCATCTACAGATGCTGAGGAATCTCCCTTTCTCTTTGGGCTTGTTACCTGCAGAGGGAGGTAGGCAGTGAGATGGAGTTTTCTTGCCAGATCCTGAGGCCTGAATCTGACAGATGGGGACCCAGCAACTTTCAGATACCTGTGCTGACCCTCGTAGCAGCACTTAATTGGAGCATTGCTGGAACATACAAGGAACCAAGATTTTGAAAAGTGCCTGTGGATTTTGAAATCTCAGACTTCAGGTATCTATCCTGAGAATACCTAGGGAAACCCAGTGGCAAACCTGTACCAAAGCAAAACCAGTGCTGCTAGTGTGTCTGCTCTATCCAGAAGCATTCTCAAAATATTCTGCCTCCTAGGATTTTCTAAATATTCTTCATCCCTCCCCATCTGAATTCACACCTTATTTTTTCCCCTCTGTGTGACTCAGTAACAGTCAACTCCCTTTTTAATTTTTTCCTAGTTAAAGGTCAGCCTGAGCTGTGTATTACAGATGAAAGGATGCAGCCCAAAGCCAGCCTAGAGGCCCAGTTTGTGTTGAGGTTCTCTCCTGAGGGCACTTCTGTTTCCAAGTGTGTGCCTTGCAGCTTCTGAGAAGCCTAAATAAATTGCTATGGTTCAGGATAAGTTCTGTCAAATTTATTATTCCTCTAGTAATTTTTTTTCATATTTCTTTCACAGAACCCAGCCACTTTGAGGCTGTAGTTTTGAGCCTACTCTGTGCCAAGTGTCAGGAATGACTCTTTGTCCTCGAAGCTGAAGGGACATTTCCCACCAGTGCAGATGAAAGTGTCTCTTCCCTCCGAGACAGAGGAGAGGGCAGAAAGTGAGCTAAGTTCTGTTCTCAGACTTGAAGGTAAGAAATTGCTGCATTTTGTCCATCCATGCGTGTTCCTTAAAATCTAATATTGAGGGATCTGATCTAAGGTACTGGAGCAAATGGTAAGTAAACAGGTAGACAGGGTAGAAGGGAATTCAAGGGCAGCTGCAGTAAGCCCTAGGTGTAAACACAACTGAGGAGAAATAAATAAGGACTGTCTCCTGCTGAAACCAACCCTCAAAGTGACAGAACCTCTACAGAACATCCTATAACGAAAACACATGAACACCATCCTTATTTTTTCTCCATAGCTCTTGTTTTCACCTAGGTTGCCAGGTCGATGTTTACTTCCAAAGCAGATGTTTCCTTCCCCCTGCGTGGATCCCACTGCCTGGGGACAGCGTGACTGCTGGCATGTTTGAAACACCTGGTTCCCTCCATGCTTAATGCTCAGAGCTGTATCAGTCTGTCACTCTGTGGGATAAGTCTGAAGCATCACTATGTGTGTCTTCATTTTAATTTCCAGACAGACTACGCAGATACAGGTGGTAGAAACATTATGTGTACCTTTGGGATGCAAACCTATAAAGAGAATGCCCCGAAAGCTGCTAACCTTGTATCAATTGTAAGGAAATCTATCTCGTGTCTTTTTTTATTCTTTTGGGGGAATTTAATCTCTAAGTTGAGAACGTTAAAGGGGTTTAGCTCTCTGCAGGTATACCTAGCTCTTTTATTGTGATGGAGCATGGACTGCACCATGATTTCTGAAGAGGTTGCTCTTAGAAGAGGTAAGATACAAAACCACGGGTGCATTCATATAATAGATCATCATTAAGGTAACACATTCTGCCTGACATGTAGTGTTTTGCACATTTTGAATTGTCTCCAGCCAAAATATTCAGGCCTGCAGGGGGAACCCCTGTTGGGAACACAGGACAGATGGATCTGAATCCAGTCATGAAACTCCCTGGGGCCAGCAGTGTGATGTTAATGATCACACCACAGTAAGATGTAAAACATACCTTTGTGCAGCTCAGTGTAAACAGCAACTCCGGTATTATGATGTAAATGAGAAACCAGCAAGAAATGATGTGTGAATGGAAACACAGCAAGGTGCTTTAGGAGGGAGCAGGAAGCACAGTGCAAGGGGAAATTCGGCACATTGCAAGCGGAGGTGGAATTAAAATGTGGATTCACTTCAGCGCAGAGAGAAACTTTAAATACTGCTTGGGCAGCTGCAGAGGGAGGGAGCTCACCAAGTAGTACCTAATCCCAGCTGACGGTCTGGAGGGGAAGTGTATGCGTTACAGTTAGGCTTGGGTCTCTGGACTCACCAATTAAGAGCTGGAAGATGGAGCTGGGTCCAAAGGTAAGATAAAAATCACCAATAAGCCTTATTCTAATATACTCTGCAGTCTACCTTCCTGCTCAAATCAGGGGCAAATTTGAAGGTAGGCAGTGTTGCTCAGGGCTTTGAGTGGCTGATTTTCAGGGATCTCCAAGGTTGGAGATACCTCTCTGGGAGGCTTGCTCTAGTGTTTGGGCACCTTCATGGTGAAAACATTTCCTGTAGCATTAAATCAGACTAAAATGGTTCCATGGATGGGAAGCATGAAAGATGAGAATGTGACTACAGGCAGGCATTAAAGGGGCTTGAAGAGGTATCCAAAGGGGAAGGATGTGCAGCTGGGTCCTCAGCTTTATTTCAGAAAACCCTGGTTCCCCTTTGAAAGTCCTCCCCTGTGGCAGCTTGCCTGCGAGACACGGTTTGCACTGGGTCCTTGTGAAACAGAAAGTGCAGCTGGAGAGTGTGGTGTCACCAATGCAATTTAAAAATGGGCAGCAGAAGCAGTGCTGTGTCTGCTGCTGGCTTTATTGTAACAGTGATGTGCCTCTTTGTCCCAGAGTTCCCTGTCCTCTTCCTCTCATCTCCAGCAATGAAGTGAAGGGCTTGCTGGGAAGCTG
The DNA here is from genome assembly GCA_020745705.1 of Hemiprocne comata. NCBI lineage: Eukaryota > Metazoa > Chordata > Aves > Apodiformes > Apodidae > Hemiprocne > Hemiprocne comata. The sequence continues at coordinate 7,661,037 of CM036597.1, read as the reverse complement.
AGCTTGAAGCTAGAGGAGGTCATACTTAACTAACCTCCTGGAGTTCTTTGAAGATATTACTGCCAGGCTAGATAAGGGGAATTCAGCAGTGTGCTTAGAGTTTCAAAGAGCATTTCACAAAGTTCCACATCAGAGATTAATAGCTAAGGCAAAAGGTAAAGGAAGAGGAGGTAATAGAAGCTGTTGGATCAAAACCAGCTCAAGGGCAGGTATGAGACAATAAGCACAGATGAAAACTTTTCAAGCTGGCAGAAGGCTGTTCTTGGGACTGTTTCAGGACCTCTGTAATGCGTAATCCAGATAGCACAAAGATGCCCCACTATGCTCATGTTGCTAAGGCAGCCCAGGTTTGGCATCACCAGCAGCAAGGCTAGACCCCTTCTGACTTCCCAGCCTGATCAGCCAGGAGCCCTTTAATGTCTTTGTTGGGTAGGAACAGTTGTCATCTTGGTCTGGAGTCACTGGTGTCCCTGGGGCCATGGCAAGGGGCAGCCAACACTGCTCTGCTGCCACATTCAGAGCAGTCAGTGTTTTTGTGGGGCTTTGGAAACAGGCAGCCTGCTCCTCAGGAACACTGAACATACGAAGCTGATGATGTCTGAGAAATTACTCCAGCTTTGCAGTGGGCTGAGAAAAGAGATAATTGGAAAGAGATAATTTGGTGTAAGGTCTCCTCAAGACTGGGCACAACCTAAGCAGATTCACCAGAGCCAAAATCTCTCAGTTACTCTGCCAACAAATGGCAAAAAGGAGTTCAGTGCAGAGAAATGTAAAGTAATTAATCTGCAAGCAGGGAATCAGGCTGGGGAATGTGTGCTAAACAGAACAAGCATTCAGCAGAGGGATTAAGAGAGGGATTTGATGTATGTGGGGGTTAGTTTCTTTTGGAAAAATCATTGAAAATGTCTGCCTGGATCACAGCTGTATTAAAAGGGCAAGCAAGAGACAAGGCTGCATTAATGGAGGGACACGATAAAAAACAAAAGAGGTGATATGTCTGTTGCTGTAAAAGGTGTTAGATCCCACCTGGAATATTGTCAGTGATGCTGGCCCCTGTACCTGTGTGCTGCAGCAAGAGGAAACAGAAGCAGCCCTGCAGAACCCAGCTGGTGAGCAAAGGCGAGAGCACTGGGTTTTCCTCTGCAGGCTTCCACCCACCCCATCCATTCATCATCTGAAGAGGAAATCTGAGGAGCACAAAGAGTTTTCCTTTAAGCTCTAACAGAGGCTGGGAATTTTAAAGGCAGTTATATTTTTCTCCAGAGTATTTATTTCTCTCTCTCTTTCCCCTACTCTCTTACCTCCATCTCTTCTTTCTCTTTTACTTTTTCTTCTTTTCTTCCCTCTTTCTCTCCTACTCCCAGACTGGGGGTTGATTTGTCTTTCCCTAATCTATTGCTTCTCCTCCACCCCTGCCCGAGAAGTGAGAATATTTTGTCACCTTGCTTCTTCTGACTCCTGAGGGAGCCCCATCTGCAATGAAGGGGTTGTTACTTTAATGAGTACAAGTTTTGCAGACTGTGCAGCAGGGTGAAGAATACTTTTTCCCCCCATAGATTTGGATGAAAAGAAATCAAAGTCGTTGCTGTGGAAGAGGAGCAGCTCAGCAATCAAACAGAAGGCAGGGCATGGAACATTACACAAACTGACCATCGAAGCTCTCAGATGTGGCTTTCCTTCCACACGCAGAGGAGTTCACAATGGTACGGCTGTTTCTAATCATAAAAATTCCACACCAAAATCTTCCTTTGTTTTCACTGGTGTACATTCAGAGCAAGTTCAGCAAGTTGCTCTGAATTTACCCTGCTATGGAGGACAGCTGATTTCATTTGAGCTGGACAAGAGACAATCTTATTTTGCTTTCCCTCGGGTTATGGTAAGCTTGTCAATCAATGCCCAGAGCCAGTCAATGCAACACAGTTGTGCCAGGTAAGAAATGCAGTTGACAAACTGTCACAATACCCATTTCTTCTGGTTCTCTCTTAACCAGCCCTGACCACTGGAGAAAGGCTGAGCATTTTAGGTTTTTATGTACATTAAGCTGTTAGTTACAAGCCACAATCATGATAGCAGCTTAAGTGACAACAATTATTTTTTCTCTTCATTAGCTGATGCAACAATCAAAAGGCTGATGCATAAAATGATAAAATATGTGTCTAATAAGAAAAGGAGAACTTGTTATTATTCTTGTCATTTAAATCCCCTGGAGCAGAATTGACAACTGCTGTAAAATCTGTGGAATTATCTGTGCTATTTCAACTTGCCAGACCAACCTTTAATCTCTTTAAATTCAAGTCTCTAGAGTAACTTGCCAGAATATTCCCTTGGCACCACTGAGGTGAGGATCCACGTTGTGCTGCTCATGTGACTTCCCTGCTCATAGGACCATTCATTCTGGAAAGATTTTGACTTTTAACTCTTTTAATTGCTTTTGAAAATATTGCCTTGCTATCTTGTGGGAAATGGTCATGCCATAATGTACCATGACAATGCTTGGTGTGGAGAGTGTAAAGAAACATTTAAACAGAAATTACAGCTAGAAATGAAGGCATTTAAGGAAAAGCCAAATGATAGGATTTACCTTCCAAATCTTAAAGGCAAAGAGAGTAGTAATTTGGCCCTTTTTTTGGATGTAGCTGGGCAAGGGAAAGAAATGCTGAGTCTCATATGATCTTAATTATACACTGTGGGTGCCAGCAACTTTCAGGCTACGTGTGGATTCTTGACTGAGGCTCAGTGAGTGAACTTCATCCCTGGAGGAGTATGTCACACACAGAGCTGGGACATGAGCCATCATTCACAATTCAAACAAACTCCAGCCCCTTCAGAGATTGAAAAGAAATGTTCAGTTAACCATAAAAACTGTGGCATGGTTCTCCATACCCTAGTGCCCTTTGGGAACAGAAATACTTCAAGCCCCAAAATCAAGCCCTTCTTGTGAGGTTTTTGACTAGGCTGGAACCATCAACTATTCAAACCATTTTACAAAATACTGCTCTTTCACAACTCCCAGCAGTTTTTTTCTAGACCAGGAGCACTATTATTCTAGGCTACAGAAGCAAGTCCACAACCTTCTTCAGAAACATCCCCCCTCAATTTCTCGGTTGTCTTGGCAGAGGGGGACTTTGGAGGTGACAGTTTGGAGGTGGGATGGAGCTGACAGTGGAGCAGAGGGGCAGGTGCTTGGCTCAGGGTGCTCTGGTTGTTACCGACTGCAGCAAAAGTGGCTGTTCCCCAGCAAGGTTAAACAAGAAAATCTAGGTGAAAGAGATGATGTTGAGAACTTCTCATTTTTTTGCAGATACTTGGCTTTTGGATTGTGTGTGGACTGAAGGATAGAACAAGATAGTCAAAGAGGAAATTGATATCCCTGGGGGTATTTAAAAGACATGTAGATGTGGTGCTTGGGGTCATGGTTTAGTGGGACTTGGCAGTGCCGGGTTAATGGTTGGACCTGATGATCTGAAAGGTCTTTTCCAACAAAAAAGATTCTATGATTCTAAGACTTCACCTGTCTGGGTATAAGCCACTCAGTGGATTGTGCAGCAACCTTTGAGCATAAGCGATGGGACAGCAGCCCCCTTTCCTCCCACTTAGAGCCACCTGCACTGCAGCAAGATGGCACGCAGGTCACACCTCACCCACAGGACGTATCTTGGTTTGGTCTTGCAGAGGAAATGTTGCTGTGAGGAGCAACTTCTGTATTTCAGCAGGAAAGTGTCATTTGTGTCACCTTCGGAAGCTGGGCTGTCTTCATGTTCCTACCTGAGCTGTGTCTGGGAGGAGGTGGGCTTGGAGGGGTGTCTGTGTGCTCCTCTGAGATTGCATCCTCAGCAGACAGCGTGAACAACTGGATTCCTGTGGCCAGCTGTGTGCTAGTGAAATGACTGCTCTCATGATCAGCAATAAAGGTTTTGCTGCTATTCAGAAACATACTGAAGGTTCAGACCAGAATGAAAATCACTTCTGCACATGGGTGTTCACACTGCGTGCTCTTTTCTGTGCATGAGGCTCTTTGTACTGTCTTCAGGTAAGAAAGTCTGCTGTGGAAATCCATTGTGTCCTAGCAGTTTGGTAGAATTACAGAGAACATACTCATCCAAAAAACCAAATGCGAACATATGGAGACAGCCTTTTTTTCCTTAACCTTAGGAAGCACCAAAAAAAGGTTTTCATGTCTGTAAATTGTTGTTTTCTGAGAGCAACCCCTTATGGAAAAGTCAAACATTTTTATATTAAAGACATGATGGAAACTATTAGAGCTTTGATCCTCATTATTGCTTGAAAAGCAGATGTAGCAGCAGAGGAGGATGAGTAAGCACCAAAGGTTAGATATGACCCACAGGAAAAATGATGGGACCTTATCAGAGTTTTCTTTGGCTTCCTGAGACCCCTACCTGTCCTTCTAGGCCAGAGCATCCTTTCTTCATTGGCTCTTGTGTGGATCTGTCCTCTGAGGGCTGAACCAATTGCTCTTCTCAGAAGTGACCAAAAATGAGAATAACATCTTTGTTTGTGAGGAACATATCTGTGCAAACATGATTATCTTTCTCTGTCCTGTTTGCTCTAACTTGCAGCTCCTTTTGACTCGGAAGGGGGAGAGATTTGTTTTTCAGTGTCTGCCAGCTGGGATCAAATCAATGACATTGATTTAATCTTGTGCCTCCAAAGAGCTGGGATTTCCCCCCCCCTTTTTTTTTTCCTCTGGCTCCATTCTTTGAGAAGTAGAAGAGTGAAACAAAGGCATCGAGTGCTGCCAGTGGTCCTCAGGCACAGAGGCCAGAGCTGCAGAGCTCTCCGTGAGTTTGAATAGCTTTGCTATTGCTGGACTAAATCAGGTTCGGATGTAGGAGCTTGAATTTTATTTTCTGGCTGGTTTGGTTCCTTGCTTGGAAGCCCTATCAGGACAGAGCACCCTCGCTCGCTGGTGCCAGTTCTACCTCCAGCCCAGGGCTAGATGCCTAGCTGGGGTAGTTGACAGTGTACTTGAGAGAGTTCTGCTAGCTTACAGTCTCTGTATGTTTTTCTGACAGATTATAGTTATGCCTATACTGTTTAAGGCAGCCACCAGTGACCTCTTTCATGGCCAGGAGCAGGGGCAGGAGGTGGTTGGTGCAGCCTGTTGCACCTAGGTAGCAGGGTGGGAGGAGGGTGTTGCACCCGTGGCTACTCCAGTCCCTGCTTCTCTGGGTGGTATGGACACAACCTGTGAAGCAGTTGTGGTCTATCAGGTTAAGGCCTGTGCAGTGGTTATTGATGCTAAAGTCACACCAAGATCCTCTCATGGACCCAGCAGTTCATGGAGTATCAGAGGGCAGAGCTGGGCAATTCCTACTGAGGCAACTATAGGAAAATATAAATGGAAAGTTGTGAACTTGAAAATGCAAATGAATTTACTTTCCTTTTTATACAACAGACGTTGTTTGACCTATGAGAGAGAGTAATATTATAGAAATTGAAATCAGTCTGAGGGGGAAAAATAAAGTAGTCTAAAAATAAAACACAAATAGCAGCTGCTTGAATTGTATTTCAGTGTTGACAGCTCTCTCTTTCCCCCATTTGAGCCAGAAATCCTATGGAAGCGGCTGGTAAAGAAGAGCGGTTTCCTGAGGGCTGCATCAGAGGCAGTGCAGAGGTAATGCCACTTCAGTCAGCGTGTGCCCTGGGCAGGAATGTGCTTCTGGGATGTGTGAGGGGATGCAGGTGGCATCGCTGCACAGGCACATGGAGGAGCTCGGGGTCAGATGGTCTCACCATTAATTGCAGTGAGTAACACCCTTCAGTCAGGAACCCCACCGGAATGGGGTAAAGAATATTGGAATAAATAGAATAAAATAGTCTGAAACGATGTTCTTCCTATAGTCTGAGCCCTCATTTGGAGTGAGCTTTCTGATTGGCATTAAATTTGATGACCTGGGCTTATTTTTGCTAGATGAGGAGCTGAGTGTAGCGTGTAAGGTGCTTTTGATATAAATGCAAAGCAAGTTTCTCACTCTGTAGGCTCAGCCAGTGGGGACAGTAATACCTAGGAAAAAAAGAGAATAAAACATCCTCATCCTGACTTTTCAGTCCAGCAGCTAGTGGTTTTGAACTGTCAAGCTTGGGCTGTTCAGCCAAGCCTGTGTGCTTAGGTCTGATTTGCAGCAGGTGGCAAACGCCTCCTCTTGAAAAACAAGAGGTCTTTGATAGGGGCTTCAGTTGAATGCAAAAATTAAGGCATTCCTTCATCGTTTGTGACCAGTTAGGCTGGATCTTGCTTAATATGACTGTGAGAAAAAGTGGATGTGATTTTCTTTGTGTGTGAGGAGCTCTGCCTTTGGCTGCTGGGTGCTGGGAGCCCAAGCAGGGACTCTGCAGCTCCTCCGTGCTCACAGTGCCCTGTCCACGGTGTGCTGTAGAGCAAATAACACATTTTTATTTTTATACAAATGTGCATAACTTCATCCATTTCTTGTGGCTGCTCTGACAGGAAAAGGAAATTTATGACGCACATCACCCATTTATTTGGCACAGGCAGTGTTTATTGCTGAGGGAGGCATTCTCATGGAATTGATTGCACAATTTCCTCTTGGTGTACTGTTTTCAAGTAATATCCCAAGACCTTTGTGTACTAAGATACAGGGACACTTCTTTAAGGCCTGCAGAATACTACAGCAGAGGAGAAAAAAAACACAGTGGAAAATATAACAGAAAAATGTAATTTTAATTACACTGTAAATCTGGAGCTTTCTCCACTCTGCTGGGAGTCTCTGTGGAAACACCCATTCCCAATAGGTTACATTTCTAGGTTTCTCTGCAGAACTAAGAACAGCTTTGGGATTTATGTCTGGTTCTTTTTCTCAGGTATTAAAGGTGGTTTTGGTCCAGTGTTAGTTCTTGTTCACACTTTAGGCATGCCAAGGTTATGGACTTGTAATGAGGCAGAAAGTGTGCATTTTGGGAAAAGAGAAAGGTACATTCTTGGCATGATGGCTTGCTGAAAGAATGGGGTTGTTGCCTGTACCAACAGACAAAGAGGGGTTGAAGCTGTTAATGTCACGAAAGACAGGAAGAGAGGGGGTTGTTGCCTTGATTCAAAGGACTGTGTGACAATATATATCTTAAACACCATGAATGGCACACAGTAGAGAGAGGGAAAAACATCCGTCCTGGAAATACATAGCTCTTGTTAATTTATTAATTTTTGTTAAATTATTTTAACCTGCCCATGCACAATCATTTGTATGAAAGCTTCAGTATAATAGTTGTCTCATTTCCACGCGGAGAGGCATGGAGTTGGATGCTTGCACATAAATAAATGCCAGGTGATGACACTGGTTACAAGTAATCATGAACTGACAATTGCAAGCAGCAAATGCAGGGCTCTGTTTTGAGATGACTCAAAGTATAGGGATGGAAGAACAGTGGTGAGTGACAGCAGTTACAGGCAGTAGATTCTGTTCCCTTGCACTCTGTAGGGAACACCAGTGACACCCCTGTGTGTATCTGCAGGCTGAAGGCACGCGCCTGCTTATGAAAGAGTTGCCTGATGAATAACTTTTTCTTTCCTGGCTGCCTGGTGAATGGCCTCTCACCTGCATTGCTCTCCTAAGTTATCAGAGGGGGGCTTGGCGTTCTTTCAGGCTCCAGGAGAAAGTGATCTCCTCCTAAGCTGCTGTTTTCACATTTCTGAACGGCAGTTACCTCTTCTCAGCTTCTTGGTGCTTCTCCTCAGGACCTGAAGCTGGGGAGCAGCTTGGGCACTAAGCTGCATGTTCTGCAGCTCTCTGGTTTGCAGGCACAGCAGTGGTTTGCACTGTGTGTTTGTTAGCACAGGGGTAGCTGGCTCATTGGTAATGGCCTTTTGTACATGCTGACCTCTGAACCAGAAACAAGACTCAGACCTCAGAGGCAGCCAGTGATTAATCAAATCAGGGATCAACTGGGACTCAACCTTTAGATCCCCAGCTGAGGTTGTGTCCATGGCTGATTAAAAAAGGGAAATACATCAAGCTATTTACAGCTGTATCTCCCTCTGACTGAGGACAAGGCACCACGGATAAACGTATTTATGTTTGTTAGATGTGCAAATTGTGGTTCCTTTGAAAACCTCACAGTTTATCATAAAGCCTCAGAAAGCACATGGCTGTTTATTGACGCTAGAGGACTTCCCAAGACTATGCCGTGGAAGTCGCTGCTCGGAGTGTTTGACACAGGCTAGCATGTCCACGAGGGAGAAGAGCCCAGACGTTGCCATCTGCACATGAAAGACTAAGGGTGGCTTTAAGCAGTCCTCTGTAGGAGATAATTTTCTCCCTTCAATTAGGTTACATTTTTTAGGTGCCACGCTTTAGAAGCCTACAGTGTTCCCAAGCCCAGCTCTACAGTTAGCCAGTGGTGAACAGAACATATAAACTTTATATTACTAATGTGTTTCACAGTGCTATGTGATATTAGCAAACTACAAATAGCTGTCAGGACCTCAAGGTATTCTGGAACATCCTTTGATGCTACAAAGTAATTCATTTTCCATATTATTCCTTTGAACATATTATATATGCAAAGTCTAGCACTTACAGGAGAGGTGGAATTATCATACAATAAGATTTTTTTTTCCTCTAGTTCTTTCATGGCTCATAACATAAAAAATTTCTTCTTAAAATCTGGGCTAGGAACTCAAACTTAATTTATACAGTATTGAAAACATTACAGGGCATAAATCAGTTCAATTTTTAAAGTTCCTGTATGATATTTTCAGAGCAGCCAAATGCCTTCATTTGCCTGGACTCCTTCCAAAATTCTGCCAGCACTCATGGAAATCTAAATAACTTTGGAGAAAAAGCAGGTTTTCTGTGGAGGCTCAGATTACCCTGTCACCCTTCCTCCACTGCAGACAGGCCTCTGATAAACATGGAGAATAGGGACAGGGAAATTACTTCATTACTTCATGTCCTTTTCAATTACAAACATCGAGGAGCCTGAGCCTCCTGCCAGCTCACGCCCCAGACCCTTGCAAATTTGTGGCTTTCAAAAGCCAACAGTTGCATTTCCTTTGCCAGCAGGGATAAGCGATAGCAAGCGAGCAGGGAAGCTGGCTTGAATTTTATTTCTGAGTGTTATTTAAAAGTTTCAAATCTCAGCTCTGTTTATTTAACGTATGACTCCAGCTGAAATTTAAGTCTGTGAACTGGAGAAGTGATCAAAACAGGGCTGCACCTTTCTGTTTTTCTGTGAATTAATCACTTAGTGGTGGTGTGTTACTGCAATATTTCTATGATCACTTAACCTGGAAGCAGTACTTTGAGTTAGCTTCATAATATCCTCCTGCTGGCATCTTCACATCTACTATTTGTACTGTTCATCTGTTTTCAAAGCATGTGAGGTTAATACATTGTTTTCCTACCAGCTTTGCTTTGTGTTTTGATTTACACCGAAAGAAACAAGTGTGTTTTCTTTGATGTCATTTTTCTATTATTGATGAACTAATATTGCAAAAAAAAAGGCTGTTTAAGATCTTGCTCTGAAATCTCATTATTTCTTAAAAAAAAAAAAAGAAGAGTAAAACCCAGTTTCAGAACATTGGGTTACACAGAGAGAAAAACATGACACGAGTCAATCTGATTTTCGACTTTGAGTGTAAATCTTACAGGCTGAGCTTCAGCTCGGTGTTTGGGTCTGTGTTAAAAGTCACTGAGATAGAAGCCAGTGTTTGGGTTAACCACAAGTGTCTGTGCAGAGCTCTGGAGAGAGTTTGCTGAAAGGCAGGTACAAGGTTTATTCTGCTCTTTTTGTTACGTGGTAAAGCTGCAATGTGGGCTCAGGTAACTTGGTACCTTGGTCTGGTCAGATGCAGTGGTCTGGATGGACAGAAGGGAGAAGAGAACAAGAAAAAAGGCTAGAGGTTTCTTCCTCACAAGTCAGGTTTGGTTTGATATGAATAAAAAAATTCAGACTTTCATGTGAAATGAATCTGCAGTGGGTGTGGATAGAGCAAAGAGTGGAGAGCATGGAAATCCAGAAGTTCTCACTACAGCTTTTCCCCCGTTTGACTTACTTCTTACTTACACATTACTTGTACAGTTCTGTTTAAGTCAGTGGGAATTTTTCTAAGTGTGGGGAGCAGTTAGTTAGAAGGCGTGCAGCATCTTTTTCAGGCTGTCAGAGCTTCATCCCTTGGCTAGAGCTCTGCTGGGTTCAGACTGGGGGAGAGTATGTCGGCATCTGTGTCTATGTGAGCTTGCTTCTTGATACTCCCTGCTACCTCTTGGGCCATAAATATTGTATGAACCACAAGGGAGGCATGTCCACTGCTGGTATCAGCCCAAATGTGGAAGTACATAAAACAAAAAAAATACTAAGGAAAAGTTCACCAGACTTGGAAACTCCCAGTTGGCCAGGTCTGGGCTTTGGGAACTGGCTGGAATGAATGATCTGTACCTGCAATAATTCCGTGTACTCACTGACTCCTTAAGACATGACACCAAAGTTCTTTTTTTTTTTTTTTTTTTTTTTTGCTGAATGCTAAGGTCATGGTGTAGATATTTTTTTAGTTAATGGAAGTTTTGGTTGTACTACATGAGCAATTTTTTTTCCCTTTAAGAGGGAAAACTTTAGATGGACCCTCCATCTGTTTGCTGATGTATGGCAAGGAAAGGCGTATCACCCCAACAATGCCAATTGATGTGACAAGTCAGGGGAAGTGCAGAAGGACTTAGTGCCTGCTAAATTTAGCCAGTGCAAATCCAGTACATTCCAAGTCCATGGAGTGAAATAGTATTTGGGGTAAAACGTGACTGAAGCATTTCTGGGAATATAGCTCCACTGGCTAGTTTACCACCTGGACTTAGTTTTCATATTGTAGGAGAGGAATTAAATTTTTATTCCTTTTAAATTATAGCCACCCCCCCACCCCCCCAAATATCAGTTTTCTTGTCTTCCCACTGAAGCAAGCACTGTTAAGCTGCTATAACTTTAAGAGCATGAAAGCAAATGTTGTAAAGAGGTCACTGTAAAGGTCACGCAGCAGGTTTGATGTGTCAGTGAATAAATGATGGGATCACATCTGGAACAGTTTGGTGAATAAATAAAATGTGAAAGCTCATATATCACTGCCCACCTTCCAATCTGTAAGGGAAAGAGAAAATAAATTCTCTAATAACCTTGTAAAGCACATAAAAGATATTGAATAAACTCTTGAAATTTTGTGACTAAAACTGTCTGTATTAAATAATGATTTTAAGAGTGGCAAAAAGCTTGAAATACAGTATGAGTCTTCCTCGTAAAATGTTGTTTTATTTTATGGTTTATTTATTAGACTATACTTGGATAGCTTTGAAAAATATAATTTTGAGTTTAACTATGTGTTATTGAAACACTCTTCCTTTAGATATGTCCCCCAGAGGTATTTTATATTTACACTTAGGGAAAAGAATTTTCAATTTTTATTACACAGTGCTGTATTATTGCTTATACTGCCACTATATTCTGCATTCTGCAAGTAACATTAATATATGCATATTTTACTGCCATTACCTTCAAAAGGCCTTAGAAAACCCATAGGTCTAAAATGATTTCTCGAAGTTGGTCATTACTGACTACTGAATTAAGATACAACAGGCTGTATATTGTTTTACTGGGCCATTAATAATAAGCCCCTGTGAATTGTAAGACAGCAAGCTAGAAACAGAGTCATTTCAGTCACCCAAGAAATGTACAGTATTAATAAAGGGCTCATAGAAACCTGTGCTGGAGTGTGAATGCCTTTGGTGTCTGGTGAGGGACTAGAGGCAGCGGGTGAGTTTTGAACTCCAGACCCCAGTGAGCAGCTCCCTGGGACGTGAGTGGAGGCCCATGTGGCTGTGCAGGCCAAGTATTACACTCCTGTAGGAAAATAATACATGTAGATGTAGGGAGTTATGATGTGTAGTCACTGCCAACAGCTGCAGAAGAGAGTTTTGCTGCTTGCTCTGCTCCCTTGTTGCAGACCAGGGCAGTGCCCTGCTCCGAGGCCTTCAGGCTCCCACCCACACTCCTGGGGGCATCCACCCACACTCCTGAGGGCACCCAGGCTCCAGGCAGGCGTTGGGTGCACCCAGGCTGCTCTGTGGGAAGAGCAGCCAGAGTAGTCGTGTCACTCCCACCGTTTTGCTGGGAAGAAAGAGCACAAGCCAGTGGCTAATGCTGTCATGGAGAAAGTGTCTCACCAGCATCAGCCACAGTCAGTTGGGAGCAGTGGGGTTAATGCTGTTGTTGGTGGCCATGGCTGTAGGCAAGTGTGGGTGGATGGCTGGAGATCTGAGGTACAGCGTGTAGGCTGTGGGTACTAGGATAGTTGGTGAAGAAACCTGAAATGTCATCAACTAATGCTGGTGTGACTCTTACCTTTCATTTATGCAGTGCAAGGCATTTAGCATCAGAGATAGATGATGGAACAGGAACTAGAAAAATAAAAAACAGTCAAAGTCGAAGTGGATTGTAACCACAAATACAGCCACATTACCTGTAACCTTTAACCTGAATGGCAGTGGCACTTCAAATTGCCGGTCACCTTGAAACTTTGCTGGACATCAATGAAACTGATGCCAGGAAGCAAATCAATGACTTACAAGAACACTTTATTTCCCAATGTGATCTTGTTGTAGGTAAGTCAATCCTGCAACTTCTCTAATTCATTTATTAAGCTCCACCTTAAAGTGGGTTTGGTTTCTTGTCCCTGTTGGACAGCTGTTCTAAATATCTTATTCCTTTGAGGAGCTGAAACCTCTTCAAATATCCAGCTCATACTTCATAGCCAACTTAACTCTATTAAACTTCTGGCAAATGCATGCTGATGTGGTCTTTGAAGACAACCATATTTAATGTGACTCTGTGCAGCTCTTTTTCCTCAGAGGAAAGGTAATTTAACTTACAGAGAGAATCTTGTTCTTTGGCACTGATTTCTGATTGCCTGAGCAGATCAGTGAGTGTGTCTGTCCTGCCATTGGAACTTGGAGCTGTGGGTTTTTCTGTCTCATTTTCCTGTGAAGGCTTTTAGTTGCACCAGAGATGAACAGGAGCATGTGAAATACCTCGCAGAGAGTGACAGGGCTGGGGCAGAATGTGACACCTGTTCTAAGGCAATAAAAGTTGTAAAGGCAACAATGTCTTTAGCAGAGACGTGATGAGGTGCTGTGTTGAGGCAGTCTCTGCCAGTAGTAGTGGTCTTTGAGTTTCTTTCCAGGAATGAAACTTACTTTTTAGTTAACTTTATTCAGCTTAATTTTTCCTTTTTGCAACCTGGATTCTATTAATCTAACATGGGTCTATCTGAGGATCTGCATAATAAATCAATGCTTTTTCTTTTCTCCTAAAGTTCCTCTTTAGAGTCCCTTTTTATTGTACTGCCTTTTCTGAGCCCACCATCACTGTGGCCATCAATAAACCTTCATGAGTTGAGTTAACCTGCTGAGAGGAGAAATGGGAGAACCTTACACTGCAGCTCTAAGATTAAATGCTGCTGTTGAACCCTAGACAATTTTCTGCCACTAATCTTTTGATCTGACTAACAGCTAGATATACTACCCAAATCTTTCAGGGATGGAAATCACATCTAGACCCAGTAAGCAGAGAAGACTGGGTGATAAATACATAAGAGAGAACTTTTTTTGACCATGTATTTGGCAACATCTTAAGGATATGCATGATTTATAGGTGTCACCTCTAAAACCTATGTTAAGAGAATACTATGGCTCCAAAATAGCAGAATTATATTTGACCACTTACCCTCCAAACTTCGTGTATCTATACATAATAATAGGATGTTATTTAGGAAACTTGCATATGAACAGTTACAGCGATGATCTTTCCTTGCCCAGTTTAATGTTCATCGCTTGAATGTTGAGTCTTCTTGTTTCTTTATCCACCCTAGACTTAGGATGGATATGGATTTGTAAGCCACATATAGTTAGTTGTATCTGTGAGGCCATTCATGTAAGACTGTATAGTAATGCATATACAGTGGCAAGCAAAATTAAAGTTGCCCAGGGAAATATAATAGTAGTAAAGCATATTTTTTTGCTTGCTTTTCTGGCAATCTGAAGTTTTTAGTATTGTTAACTTTTTAAGCAGAATTTTTCTTGTAAAGAAAAGTGTAACTCTTCCCAGCATAGCTCAGTCTGAGGCAGAGCCCTCTGTCCCATCACAGAACTTCATCTGAAAGCAGAGAATCCGTACCCATAATGGCCATGGGGAACAGCCCGTGAGGATAAAGACATGACACAGACTGTCTGTATGATGACTTATGCAACCACTGAGAAAGCATCTGAGGATGGGTGGCTATCAGAAGCTTAGTTCTTGTTACTAGCTGATGTTTTTGTCACAAGCTCCTTCAGAGATTCAACCTCCACTTTGGTTGTATTAGCCTGTTGGAAACATTGTGATTCCAGAACTAGCTAGGGTTTGAGCCCTCAGCTGAGAGCCAGTGCTGCAAGTCTTGCTTCCAAGTCCCCCAGGCAAACCCTTTAAGGCTTCATTCTCCCAGCTGCTGGGGAGGCACGACCTAGCCTTTTTCAAGTGGTTGAATGTCCATAACTTAACCTTTGCAAGCCTGCACTGAATTGTTATCATGCACACAATCTTGTGAGTAGTCACTGGTGAAGCTGGGAAGAAAACCCAGGAGTCCTAATTTCATATCTGTGTTTCTGATCGTGTCTTTCCAACCCAACACATGGGCTCTCAGGTTTCAGTGGTGGTGAAGCACATAAATATCACAGCTGATCTGGCCCTGATCCTGCAGTTCTTTGCCCCACGACACCCTCTCTGAGAAAAACCACTGTACTTTTGGAGCCAGTTTTCTGAGAAGTTTTAATCTTGGGGGACTGTCTGGGTTTAGAGACATGCACAGCAGAGCAACTGTGCTGTGAGGAATATGGTTTTAATCTGAGTGAAACAATGCTTCTGCTAATTATGTGGTATGGTACACTGTGAGACAGAGGAGATCCTATCCTGTGCCTTATTTGAGGCTATGCAACGTCTTGTATCTTCTGTCCCCTGCAAAAAGCCATCAGATCTTTTTGAAATTCAGGTGAACAACTGCTCTTGCAAACAAAGCAGAGGTTAACAGATGGTACTGTAGGCTGAAAGAAAATTATGAGATTGAGGAAGGAAATATGAACTTTTCAGAATTATAAAGATCATGGCAAATAAATTAATAAAATAGAAGCTGATGCCATGTTGTTAGAGGATCCAATCATTTTCATTTTGAAACATTTCAGCACTTTTACAAACTGTGGTCAGCTAAATGTGCTGCTAAATCAATACCTGAAACACTTCTTAACTTTCCCAACTTGGTTCTTGCATCTGGCTTTTCTGAGGGAGGGAGCCAGTCTTTGAAAATTTACTGTAATGTAACATATATGAGGTGAGATGTGATGCATGGCTGAGGGGAGGATCAGACCAATAATCCATTGCAGCGCTACATTATGGTTCTACAATCCACCATCTATCTATGTCAGGTGGGTACGCTTTAAATGGGAAGTGGTAGCCACTGGAACATGTAAGATTAATAGGTGATGTGTGTGTTAATCACAGGATCATAGATGTTTGGTTTGGAATGGTCTTTATAGATTGTTGAGTCAAATCACCAGGATCTCTCGCAGTTTATCCCAGATATTTTCCCTCTGAGAGTGCTAGTTGGCGTCGGTTGGAATGCGTCTGTTGATAACGCTCGCTGCTTCTCTCTTCGGACTGCTACACTGTTGAATTACTGTTCCTGTTGGGAAGGTTTTTTTGTTATCTAATCTGAACTTGCCCTTCTTTAATTTAAAGCCATTACCTCTTGTAGTACATTGCACTTGGCCAACCTTAAATAAGTCTTTCTTCTCCTTTACATTATTTCCTCTCAAGTATTAATTACCTCCAACACTTCTGTCTATTTCTCTAAGCTATTTAGGTTAACTTCCCTTAACCTTTCTTTGAACCCTCCTCTCAAAGGTTACCATTAGCTGACATATTGTCTTGAAAATGTTAACTGTTGCTAAAAGCACTTCTTACAGAGCACACTTCCTACCGAGCGTGCAGCCAGATAAATACGTGGTGACCTTTTTCTTAGGAGCTCTCGCAGACATAACATGGTTATGGAGGTGATCCTTAACTACTGACTTCACCAGCAAAGTACTTGCTGTTCTCTGCTTTTATTTGTAAATAGAAATCGGGTTAAACACGAGAGTAAAGGACCTGACCTAAAAAGTACCCAATACAATTGCTCAAAACCTAAAGTGAAAAACTGAGAGATGTAAAATCTCAATCGAGACCTTCTAGAGGAAAAATTCTCAAGAGTACTGAGGAGGCATAGCACAGCACAGAGGGTCTAGTGCTGTGCACCCTTCTCTTGAGGTCTTGGTTGACTCCCTGAGCTGAGGGCTGAAACCCCATTGGTGGTCAGGACACTTCAGCAATAGTTTGGTGGAAACTCAATTGCATAACTGGGGTTTGCAGCTAACGTGAGCTTGAGGACCCCAAAATATAACTACTTGGGAGGCAAGGCTGCCCAGAAACCCCCTCACCTCTGTCCTGTCCTTGGTAGGATTATTCCTACCAAGAAATGCCTATTTCCAGAAACCTGCAGAGGAAGGTGTCTGTGCTCCCCTGGGCACATGGGCTAATTTTTCAGCTTCTAATGCAGGGTCCTTATGAAAGAAGTGCCATCAGGGTATTTCTGCTCATTTACCTTGGAACTGGTCAGAATCTGGTCTTTCATCAAGAATTATTATGCCAGGAGGAAAAAGTTTTGCCATACTAGTCTCTGTAAGGCACATGCAGATAGGATGAATTATGTCATCCCCTTAACAATCTGGCCATTAAACTCCACATGGGAACATCTGTTTCCTTCATATTCTTCGCACAGGATGGGAGTTTTGCTCTCAAAGACAAGGAGTTTTGCTATCACATTGTATATTTTATTCTGTTCCCCTCTTCCACTTTTTCCAGAGGAGGCTGGGGGTGTTCTTTGATACCTGTCAGCAAAGAGCCCATCTCTTACAAGGTCGGCTTCTTGCCTTGCCTTTGAGACCCTCCTCTGTTGCCATCAGAGAATTAAGATATTCGAATTGATGCAGACAAGAAAAGTCTGAGAATCTAGAAGAAAGTTTTTTGTTCAAATTATCCTTAGGACAACAAAATGTGGGGACCCATGTGTTTAGGGGAGAGGAGAATTTGTGAGAAATCACCTCCATCTCCCATTTGGTGGCTGACAAAATCTACATATCCAGAGTGCCCGGTTTCTCCTTTGCCTGACAGCAAGATCCTTGGGATCTTGTTTTAGAAGCATGAGCTCCTTGGGATCTTGTTTTAGAAGCACATGAACACTGGTAAAACTGAGGTTTGCTGAATTCTTGCCCAGAGCTTTTCTGACTCATCATCTGGTATATTCTCATGTAACTGATTTTCCCAGCAAATCTTTACTCCAGACCTCGAAGAGGATACAGGAATGAATTCAGAGCTGCTGTTTCTTTTCTAAAAGTTTTTGTGGAAACTTTCTTTCCTATTTCTGTGCTTCTGATTGCATTCTCAAGCCTGGTATTATTCTTCATGATATTTTAAATCCAGTACTTGAAAATGTCCCAGAATAAAGGGAAATCCTTGTAGTAGTTGTACAGATGAAATGATCAGGTGACAGGTGATAATTTGGTGTTAAAAGGCAAATGAAGGTGTATTTATGAATATGCCATTCTCTCAGGCAAGTGAGAAAAGCACTCTTTTTATTTTTTTTTAACTGTCTTATGTGCCACATTGTAGAAGAACAATAAAAGGCAAATTCTGATCTTCAGATCACTTTGAATGAAATATTTTCACTATGCAAGAGCTGCTTACTTTTTCTAATAGAAGCCAACTGGCATTATCTTCCAGTCAGAGGTGAAGCATGGAGAAGCTCTGTGATTGCCCAGGGCCTGGCTGGCTTAGTGATGGTGTTTTCAGCTACCAGTTGTCAGCCTTGATCTCCTGTTGCTCTAGTGTTTCCTCCTTCCAAAGTGTGTTATTTTCTGCAGTCATGAACCAGTGATCTCTGCTGGGATAGTGTGATTTCTGGAAGGATTTCCCCAAAGGGAAGATTCAGTACCAATTTTGAATCCTAAAGATGAAAATACCTTATATATTGGTGTTACTTGACCACTGAACACTTTGTTATGCAGAAACAGCATAATGGAGCAAGGACACACTAGCAAGCATGCTGGTGAGGAATCCTGGAAAATCCTTTATTTCACTGAACTGGGCAGAAGGTTGGGCAGGGAATTCTTTGCATCTAATAAATCAAGGCTGCTCTCCCTCCCATGGAGGAGACACAAAAACATTCTGTAGAACCAGGATGCCTAGAAAGCATTGGGTGGTTGTGATGAGTGCATCTCACTGTCTGCCTGGGCACCGGTGCCTCCACAACACGGTGGGCATGAAAGGAGCAAGCAGTTGAAGTACAGCTCTGTTTCCTGCTCGCTGGACTGCTCTGCAGAGAGCTAATTGGTAGAGATGTGGTGATCCTACTGTTACCACTCACATTGGCTGCCCACACAGTAGAAGCACTGTTTGGTAAAGGAACCTGTTTTGAAACATTCCCAGAACTCCAGATTTTGCAAACCTCCTGATGTCAGCCAACACACACACACTTTCAGTCCCACAGAAGCCAGAAATCACAGAACCATGCAGAGACATCTCCAGAGGATCATCTTTGGCATTAAATGGGGAATGATTGTTCATACAGAATGTGAGAATGGGAAAAAACAAATGTGGCACCCTTTTGAATGGGTTGATTTATGATAGCAGAAGAGTTGGGAAGTACAAAGCTGCCTTCCGGGACCAGCTAATTTCATGTTTTAGTTGCTCGTAAATAAGTGAGTTTCAGATAAATGCACCCATCTAGCTGAGTGCACGTTTCATTACTGGGAGGATTAAGCTAGTTAAAAAGATTTAGGAGACTACTGCGCCAAGTTCACGTTTTTTAAGAGTGAGGACTGCCAAGCCCAGTGGGTGTAAGAGCTACTTTGGAAGCATTTTATGAACTATTCCTGATGCATATCTTCAAAATATTTAAAGCAACACCTGTCATAGACCGTTCTCTCTTTATCATCTCTTCATGCCAAGTCATGGTGCCACATGGTTTCTACAACTGAAATAACTCTTGGAATACAACATCCTGAAGCTTGGTTTGCAGTATACATTGGCAAGACTTCTTTTTTCCCCCTCTTGGATTACTACATGTTGAGTATGAGTGCTGATAAACTGCTTGGGAGCCACTATTATCGTGCTAATCTGGATTTGGCATAGTGAGGATATTAAAGCTACTCCATTATCAGCCTTGTGAATAGAAAATGCCATGGACTTTTAAATATTTACATGACTGTGAGCTACAGGCCCAAAGGTATGAGGGGGCTGTATTCAGGCCTCCCAAGATAGAGTCTGGGACGTAAAGAAGGATTTAGGCTTCTGATTATGCAGGATTATCACATCCTATCTTCCTATATAATGAACAGAGAAAATAAGTGATTGTGTTGGCTAAGCAATAGCAAACGATACTTTTTTTTCCACTGATTTTAGAGGGGAGGAGTGTCTGAACAGTAAGTTAAGCCCTTCTTGTTATTCTGATTGAAGCTGCCTGAATAGCTGCTTGCTTGGCATCTTGGAATATGGGTCTGTACCAAGGTCAGGTTGTGGAGTGCTTCAGGCTGGGGTCCTGTGAGTTCAGGCTTCTTTACCTGTTTCTCATCCAAAGAGTGCCTAATGAAAAGGAAAGCCATTACTGGGACAGCTGTTAATACAAACACCCTCATGTTCTTTTAGGGCATGTCTAGCTGTTTTAGCAAAGAATTATTTTTGTTGCTCCCTGTACCTGGTGGCTGAAGGCTGGAGGTAGCTGGCACAGCCCCACCTCTCTCCCCTGTGCTGTGCAGAGCCTCCATCACCACAAAACACACTGCAGGCCATGTGAGCAGTAATATGTAAATCATCATTAGCAGATGTTTATTGTTTCTTTTCAGAAAATCAGATTTGACTAATCAGCCTAAGTGAAACATATGCTGAAATTAATTAAAGTTTGTTTTAAAATAATTTGCATGCTTATTGCTTTTAACTGATTGTAATTGGGGCTTTTGAATACTTTTTAACAAACAGAGTCACCTAGGTTGAGCTTTTCAAAGCACTGATTGGCATGTCGCCATACCTCTTCCACTAATATTTTGCTGGCTAAATGACCTGTATTGCACTGAGTTCCCAATCCCACTGTATCACAGAGAAAAGAAAGAACATGTCATTGTTTCCTATTATGCCATAGTGGTTTTGTAATGAGTACAATTGCTGAAATATATGTGCCATGATGAAAGATGTGATGATTACAGATTAACTGGAGACAGCAGAGCTTTTATGAATAATACACAGAGTTGACAGCAGGCTTAAGCATCATGTGTGGTGGGAGGTCTCATCATTTTGGCAGGAGTGCTTACCTTCAAACTTAGCTTCCAGCCACCTCTAGCATCTCCCCTGGACAACAAGGGGTATGTCAGGACCATCACAGAAGCCCCTGGCTCAGGGTTGCCCTACAGGTAAACTCCTCAACCAGCCACACTCTGGAGATGTTGTCTGACACTCTGAGCCTGCAGGGAGCCAGCTGGCTCGGCAGGCAGGGACATTTAGGATGGGAAGGGACTGGCATTGTCTCGAGTTCTGCCCCAACAGGCAGCATGGCTCAACTGGCTCAACCCACTGGTCTCTGGGAATCCAGCACAACAGCCAAAGGCAGCAGAAACATTGCCAGAGCATACTGGAGTCTTGCTTGTGCTCCAGCCAAGGCGCCTGGGTTCTACATCTAGCACCGCTGTTGGCTTATTGCTTAACACCGGGCAACTCTCTTCTGTTTTGGTCTCCATGCTTTTTAGTTGAAGTCAATTTTGGGGTCAAAGAACTGCCTCTTTGATAGCAAGGGCTTGCACAATGGGACTCTGAACAGGACGTGCTTTTAACTCTGGGCATCTCACTGGGAGCTAATGAACCATGTGCTCCAGACTTTACGTGAGCTTCTTAGTGGTCTCCAGGTGGAGATGAAGGTGTGGGTTATGACCTGTAACTTCCTAAACAGCTTTGGGCTGGCCTAGCCATGGTACTGCCTTTCTCTTTGTTCTGTCCTGCCATGGTAGGCAGCAATGTGCTCCTTTATGGAAATAACAAGGTAACCAGCAGTCTGCAGCTAGTCTTCAGGAAGTGGACCCTTCTTCCCCACTTTTTTGGTTTGAAACTATCTCTGGTGACTGTCAAGAATGGCCCCATAAAAAGATGGTGTTTGAGTGAATCTAAAGTGCTGAGGGGGCAAAGGGCTGTCTAGTCAGCCAGCTGAGCTCCAGATGAAGACCCTCAATGAGGTAGGAGTTAAATTGAATTGTAGTTCAATTTAATTGTATTTAGCCTCATACATCCAACAACCCTGATCTGGAAAATTAAAAAAAAAAAAAAGCTGTCCTGAGGACTCAGGCTCCTTGTATGCTGAGTGGGCCCTTTGGTGGAGCTGTGTATCAGCATCCTGCCACTGATCAATACTGTTCATCCCAGCAGAGGATTTGTCTCACTAGCTCTGCTTACTCTGCAGTGGAGCTGGCAGGGTTAGTGTAGGACTCAGCTTGTGCTTTTCATTCATTAGCTCGCTTAGATCTTCCTCAGACCACACTGAAGACACGAGGCACTTATTAAGAGCAGTGGTTTGTTTCAAGTGCTTTCCCATAAGTTTTCAAATCTTCCTGCTATAGTGTCATAGCATCACTGGCTCCGGTGATAGAGAATAACTGTGGTTCATTAGGTTCATAAATCCAAAAGCAAGAAAGACTCTCCTGGAGACATGAGTAGCTTTATAACAAACAGAGCAGCAGGAGAGCCTGCAAATTATCAGCCCAATGCTTTAGAAGCATTTAGTCATCAGTTGGGGGAGGTTACAATAAAGAGCAACGAGTAAGTGAAACATAAACTATGGCATAAACATGCCCCATGTTCTCTGTCCACGTTTCCTGTAAAAGATTATTTGAAGCCATGGCACTAAGGAGAGAATCCAGGACAGCTTCTTGAGAAGCTCTTCTGCATCCAGAGATTTGCCCAGGCTGGAAATTACACAGAGTTATATGTTACATGTACAAATCCCGCCAGAAGAGAGAAAATATATTCAACGTTTAACAATACCTCCCCCTATTATTCCAATACAAGTGCTGCATAACAATGAGCTTGATGATGTTTACACCCTAACCAACGGTTTTGCCACTGCCACATTTTTAAGTGTGCAGCTTTGATTTATGACTAGTGATACTGAGATCCCGGCCTGTAAATTTTTACAGCAAGCCAACTTGAATTATGTGTTGAGTCTGCTGCACTGGATCAAAACCGCTCAAAATGCTCTCTGGGAAGATTTAAATGTATATGGTCTCTAAGCCATGGAAATATTGCTCTAATGTGTCTATGTGATTTTTAACAGATTGTGAGTTCAAATCCATTTATCAGCTGATGTCTAATGAGTTTGGCAGACCCTTACTACATTAAGTATAAGAAAAACTATGAGCATAATGATGTAGACTGAGGAGAATTTAATGAACAAATAAATGACATTCATGTTTATGTGAGATAAAGATTTCATGCCAAATTTTGCATAATATACACTGGAAATAATGGGGTATTTATTAGATTTTTTTTCTCTCCCTTCTCCTCTTCTTTGCACAACACATTTTTTGCCTTGCAGACCTGTGTCACCCACAGTATGTGACTGGGAAGAGTGCAGCTGAATGGCAGTGGCTGAAACTTTTAAGTCTACTTGGAGGAACCTGACTGAATATAAAGGAGTAAGTGATGCAAGGCCTGCTTCAGGGTGGCAGCTCTGCTGGAGGTGACTGCACGGTTGCCACTTGTACTGGGGTCCACCTTGAGGCCTCCACTACCATCACTGCTTAGCACTTCTGGGAAATCAGGTCCCCCATTTTGATGCTTGAAAATATATTTAGAAGCTTAATTATAGGCACTTGTCTCTGTAACATGCATTCCAGCATTCTGGCCTGAATTCAGCTAATTTCATTGCATGGTGTTTCCTGACTAGTGACTGCTAGTGACTGTCTCCAATGCCTTTGAAGAAAGGAGGACTCACTTTGGCTGAGGAAATGTTGAACTCAAGGATGCAGTTCAAGTTGGCTGGATCTGGGCTTTGTTTTTAGGGCTGCTTTGAATGATGAGGATTGAAGAGCAGGGTAAGGCTCCAAATATCTCCTCATCCTCCTGCCCTGCCATCACTAGTGAAGCTCCACTGCTAATTGGTATTTAAATGTCCCCTTCTCTATTTAATTGTCCTACCCTGCACGGTAAGATCCTAGATGTTGCATCATCCTAGGTCAGGACCTTGATTGCAAGCGCTGCTAGATGATGATGAAGGTGGAAGACCTGCATGTCTGGGTAGCCCGTTGCAGTCTCTACGCATCCACTCATTAAAAGCCCCAGTGCTCCCAGCTGGGTTCAGCTCCACCTTCTTCATCCAAGCTGGGCTCCTCAAGGGTCATCTCTGTGTGCCAGCAGTTCAGACCAGCAGTAGCTGTGTCTCTACCCACACTTCACAACTGCAGATGCAGCCTTGGGCCTGTTTGTGTACAGGTGTGGGGGATGAAAAGTTGTTAGATCAACAGCTGCTGTCTCTATAGCTCATCCCATCCCCCAGGGGAGCAGCTGGTGCTGTGAGTCTGTCCCAGTGCACCAACTGGAGACCAGCAAGAATGAAGAACAACCCATACTTATCCTTGCCCCAGCTTCCACCTTTTCTCAGAAGTGTATGGTTGCTTCTGCCTGCCCACGTAAAGCCTGGCAAACAGACGACTTTGCTAGGATCCTGCTTGCAGGAGTGAGATGGCCTGGCAGCAGAAATAATAATGTTTCTTGAGGCTGTGACATTTTGCTTTTATTAGAAAGTAACCAATGCTGAGGATATTTCCACCAGAGGCAATGGGAGTTTCTGCTGAGGCAGTCCAACTCGGTGGGAAAGAGAGAGTTGTCATCTGATCATTAAAAAGGGAACAGGGAAGAGGGGCAGTTTTCTGGAAGAAACTGATTGAGCCTTGTGGTAGGAAAAAGTCTCTTCCTTACCTTTTCTCCATCCTTGTTTATGTGGGAGCAGTAAAACCTGACTTCATTTTTCTATGTGGGATGATCTGTCTTTGCTGCATGTCCTGTAACTCGGCAGGTATTACAAACTGTGTTTCCAACTAATGAACTAAGAGTGAATAATTTATTTAATGTGTCAGACATGGCAGAAGGTAGTGCAGCCAGCTCATGAGGCTAATTGCTGCACTAAGAAAACAAATCTGTGCAAGTCCTCCATTTCAAAGTTATTTCCAAACATTAACTCAAAAGTTATTTCAATAATAAGGCCTCTTAAAAGAAGCATCACTTTTCACAGCACGTTGTGTAGCTCTGTTGACCCTCAAGCACTGTTCAGCTGGGTGAAGTGTGGTTAAAACAAAACTTTGACCATAAAACTTGGGCAAGGGGGCGGCTGTGTAAAGTCTGTGATTCATTAGCAATATTGAAATGCAGTGAGAAGGGAAAGAATTGGTTCTGTGCAGAGATCTTTTGAAGCCCTGTTTGCTCAGCAGGGTTTATGCTGAGGTTGTGGGCACTTAGGAGGTCTGAAAGTTGGGTGGTCAAACAACCTAAGCAGGAGCAACTTTGTGGCTTAGATGAGCAGTGGTTTAGAAACTCACCTAAACTTTTTTTTTTTTTTCATTGCAGTTGCCAGATTCGAAAATGTAGTCAAATTCCCCATGGCTTCAAACTTGTCCCTCAGGCCAATGCCAGGAGGTGTGTTGATCATGGAGCACTGTATGTTTACCAGGGGAATGGCCAGAGTGCCAGTGAGAAGTTGTGCTGCCCTGAGCTTCTGCAGATCCCTGTTCTAAGGTATTTAAGTGGTGCCATGGCTTTGTTTTAGTCTTCTACAGAAGGTGAATTTCCCCATCAGTAAGTGGGATTCCTGCTATCTCTTGCCTGATGAAACCAGATAAGCAGTAACACAGCATTGCTGAACCTCCTGTACATGGATGCTCCCAGCCCTATCACTCACTAAGCAGCATGGCCTGGATGAGGAGTAAGATCACAGGCAGAATTCCCCCCTCATTCTGTTCCGTTTTCTTGAGATCTTACACAGACCTTCTCCTACTTAAAGTCACTCTTGGCTTATCTTGGAGAGATTTTAGAGGTATTTCCCAAATGAGGCCTTAACCTCCTAACTTGCTGAAAGGAATACAAACTTATTGAAGGGAAATCCTGAGGTAAACTAAGCTTTTCAGGAAACGTTTAGGCAGCAGATAACAGGTAAGTGGAAAATGATGAGCTAGTAGCCTGCTCCTGCTCACCATAGCTGTTCCTGGGAAGCAACATGGAGAGATGAGGTTAGCTGCTTCCCTTTGCTCTGCGGCCAAGGGATGTGTCAGCTTTGGTGTGAGTGACTGCAGCTCCATTAATTTCCATTTGCATTTGATTACACCAAGGCTGAAGTTGGTCCATGGTGCTTTACTGTATTCTTTTATTTGATTTTGTTTTATTTCTGCTTCCTATACCATGAAGCTGACCAGCTGAACCATACAGCATGTAGCAATTTACGGTAAACCCTCCTTGTTCAACTCAGTAATGGATGGAAACAATTCTGAAGTTAATGGTATTAGTGAGGAAATACAGTCATTCTTAACCAATCTTGTAATGCCCTTTTGGAAAAACGATACTTAAGACTACTTTTATCATTCGATTTACAAGTCACAAATTTGTGCAAGAAACTTGACTTTAAGTCAGTCACACACCTTATAAACTGAGCAGGGCCAGTTCACAAATGGTTTTACAGCTCCATACACTTCCCTGGAGGAGCCATCTCCTTCCTGCTGGCCAGACACATTGCCTTGAAACGGCTGCCAACTTTTTAAGAGTTCCTTTTTGGCTATATTCTTCTTTTCATAGCAGCATTCATGGCCCCAGCCCAGGTTCATAAGGAACAAAGTGTAAAATTAATCAATGGATTGATACACTGTTTAGAATAAAAACAGCCCGGTTTTGGCTACATTTTCTGCCCCTCCAGCCAAAAGAGTGCATGTGTGTACATGAAATGTAATTTAGCTTTTCCTTTGCTGCCTGTTGATTTTCCTCTAATTCAGTTTCCTTTTGCCTCTGATTGAGTCTCCTTTTGTCTGGGTAAGCTTAACCCTGTAGTGCCAGGTCTGTGCAGCTCACAGCAGCCCACAGGACCCCGCAGGTGGGCCCTGGGATGGTTACAGGCTTCATTAGCTGATGGAAGGGATACATAGCCAGGAAAAGGACTGGGTGAGCTCAGCAAGCCACAAGTGAAGCCTTTGGTAGGTAAAATCTACCTGGAGTTTTAATGACTTATAAAGCCCCGAGAAAAACTCTCACTTGCTATTTATTGCCTTGAATGTCTTCCAAATTAACTTTATCTTAAGTGTAGCTCAGCCTTTTTGGAAGCGTGTGTGCCCAGGTTGAAGCTGTTAACACACAGAGCTGTTCCTCTCCTCCATGGATGGAAACCACAACTTCTCAGTCACAATGGGATGTAAGCTGAGGCTCTGTGTTGCAGAGCTTTAGTGCATTAACATGCACATTCACACTTTAAAATAACACTAGTGATTATTAATCAAACATCTTGAAGCAGAACACAAGCCCATGGGGAGGGTTTAGGTGGGCCGTGGGATGATTACGTACATTTCACAGCCTCCAATGAGCCCTTTTCAGACAAGGGAAAGTTGACAATAGCTGTGTTGGTAACCTTAATTTCAGAAGTAGCTGGTCTGGGAAAAAGTTAATGATATTGTAGGCATTGTCTACTGCCACTCAATTTCATTTCTATCACTCTCAGAGTCATGTATTTTTAAAAATACCAAAAGCAATTTAAAAATACATCTAACAGTAATCACTTCATTGGAAACAACACACTGCAATAACATAAAACAGCAGCCACTTTCCTGTGAAGATTTATGAGACAGACTAGTTTTCTCACGACTTATGTTATTCCTTCCTTATTGTTTTGTCAGCATTGGATATGGAAAGTGGATGATATGTGAACACTTCAGCACTAGAAAGCTGCAGAGTTTTGATTAGGTAACAAAATTGAAAAAGTGAGTTTGCTTGCCCTGTTCAATCTCTGTGATTTAAATGTGGGTATAACAAAGATGCTTCAGTAAGTAGTGAGTGGCCCTCTCCCAAGCCCACACGAGTGACTGTGGCTCTCGTAGACCTTGTCTGGATGTCTGGAGCCTGACTCCGAGTTTCCTCTCCTGGGTCTGGAAATCCAAAGGGATTTGAAGTGTCAGAGTCAGCCACTGCCTTTGCGGTATGATGAGAGGTAAAATGATAGCAATGTTGAATCAATGGAGACATGAAGACATTTCAGGCTGTGCAGAACCACGTTGAGACAGGCCTTGTGATCACATCAGCGTGGAAGGCTCACGCTGTGCCCAGGGGAACCCGCTGTCCCATGTTTGAGGTGGCCAACTGCTGCTGTCCCTTAGGAATCAACAGCATGAGATAATGAGGGTGGGCCAGTAACAAGGAGCCTGGATGGAAAAAAATCCTCAGCAGTTAATGGGGGGAACTTACACTCTGTGAAAGCCTGGGGAATTCACAGTCAGTCACAGGCAGAAAGTAACTGGGGTGTGTATCTGGGAGGCTGCTTGGTGGGAGGTGTGCTGCCAGCTTTCCAAGTGAAAGCAGAAAGCTGATTTTTCAGCAGTTTCACCACCACCCCATCAAACCAGAATAAGCCCATCCTGAATGTGGATGCAGAATCTCTCATAGAGAGTCAGGACTCCCTGTTACAAAAATGCCTCTTACCTACCAAACACCTGTTACGTTCTCAACAGTAACACAAAGGAGAAAACACTCTCCATGGCTTTTAAATCTAGATCAGTCATAGAAGTGAAATTTGATTCATCCATGTATTATATATATATCTCTATACAGAGAGAGAGAATGTATAAATGATAAAATGGGGGTTTCTATATGCAGTTTACCACCCTGGGACATATTACAAAGCACATTTATTATAATCAAATAGGAACCAATAATGTAAAAATTATATTATTGCCATTGGGTTCACACACCTTTTAGTCCCCTTCCCTGATGGCACCCCCAATGGCATCTTGTCCAGCCTTTTTGTAAATTAATTGCACCTTCTGGAAAAAAGTTTCTTGTGGAAATGCCATACCTCAGTGTATTCTCTGCTGGCATCACTGTGCTGCAAGTCCCAAGTTTCTTGGGTAGATCTGCTCATGGCACAGCTGGCTGACATCTACCGGGGACACTTACTGATGTGAGACTATTTTGTAGGCTCAGGCCATATAGTCATAATAATTTGTAGCAATTCGTTAAAGATAAGTTGCCTGTATTCCTAACAGAACAACAATTAATGTATATTGAAATAGTGATTGCTTTGCTGTGGTTCATTAGGAAGTCATATTTTAATTCCTACTTAATTACAATCCAGTTACTACCATTTATTACCAATAATTCTAATGAGGTAAAATAAGAGATGTATTGAGAACTAATTATAATGTTACAAAGGTTCATTTGGAATTCACACAAAAAAATTCCTGCTTAATTACAATGGAATTACTTCTACCTCATTTGCACAAGGTGGGATGTGGTGGTGATTCTTGCTGAAGGATCAGGCTCTGCTGACTACGGTTGGTGGTTCACCATCCTGTGCTTCACCCTCCAGCATCCAGACTGGTATCTGCTGGAGGGACAATGTGCCAGGATGCAGCACGGCTGAAGGGGGGACAACTGCTCTGCCTCACACAGAGCCCTGCTCTTTCCCTGCACTCACCCCGAGCCCATGTTCATCCACAGTGCTGTCTCACAAGGCCACCGACTTTTAGACAGACCTGTGATCAAAGAGAAGGATCTGCAGAGCCCAGAGGAGAATGTGGTGGTAAGTTCCCTCTGCTTTGGGTTTCCTGCAGGGAGATGGGAGCTCAAACATGAGCTGCAAGAGCTCAGGAGATAAAATATGGAGAAGGTACTCTCCTGTCCAACATTGGTGTGGGAATAATTTCTGAGTTAGAATGAGATGGAGATGATTGTATGTAACTGGGGAGGGAGTGAGATGTGCATGAGAGGGTGCAGTGAATTCAACAAGGATGTAAAACTGGAAAAAAAAGGAAAAGTACTGTCCTCAATTTTATCCTGAGCCTGGTAAGAACTCTACCCAGTAATGGGGCTGGTAAAGTGGCTTTTCTCTGAGAGGACCTCTGACATGCTCTGCCTGTGGAGGCTCCAGGCCTGCAGATCATGAAATGTTTAAGTGAATTACCCACTCTCCTCTAAAAAAGTGTTTTCAGACAAGACTGGGATTTATTAAAAAACGCAATACCCATAGAGATTAACAAGGAAGAGTACTAGGCCCCAGGCAGGCTTCTTAAGTCTAGCTCTGAGTGTATGCCTGTGCTTTTCCAGAAATGGGGATGGAGTCCCTGAAGTAAAGCCAAGACTGCATTGGGGCTGCCTTTCCCTTCTTGCCTTCAGGAAAGATTGTCCCTGGTCTAACTTCAGACTTATCTTTTGAAACAAAGTTATGTGGTCATTCCGAGCTTGGCGCAGTGAGACCACCTGATGCAGGGGAATCTGAGGTCAGTAATTTTTGCTTTGAGTTATACAGCCTGAAATGTTTGTGGAAAGTTACTGTGTGCTTACCTTGCCTGCATTAAGGTTTGATACCTAAAATTCCCCTTAAAAGCAATGATCCAAATCCGTCCCTGGTGTAAACTGTTTACTGTAGTCAAAGGCACTTCGCCAGCGACTGATTTGGTCAAATGTGCCTGATGCCATGGTCCTAACTCAGCAAAAATATTCCCTTCCTATAATCACCCTGAGGCACAGGATATTTATAATACCCACTTACATAGGCCTTCATATTTCCCTCATTCTAATTTCCCCCATCTCTTTATTTCTCTGTGTGTCTATCACCTTTTTTCATGTCTCTCCAGATGCATTTCCCAGCATCAGATAATTGAAAGTCAGTGAACTGAGTTTCAGGTTATTTTGCTAAAAGATGCCTATTATTTTGATGAAGCAGGTGCACAGAATTAAAAAAAAACCTCCATAATTGCTACTTTACTATCAGGCTTCTGCTGCCTAATCTTCTTTGATGTTGGTAGAACAAGCTTTCCATCTCCTCCAGGATGATTACAGGGAACATTGCTCTGTTCCTCCTACAGAATCCATTCCTGATGGATATTAAACCTGGGTTATCAATTAAAGTTTCTTTATGTGCTGAGTGATTAGAGCCAGGATTGCGTGTGATTTCTAGCATAAAGCAAGTTGGAAGTGATTTCTGCCATTAATATTAATTAATCACTGATATGTCAATCGTTCACAAACGAATGCACAAGGTGAGCATGTACAATTTACCATCGTAACCCAGTGCTGAAATAATGGCTGAACTGTTCTCATTTTAAACATTTGGCAACAGTTTTCATAAAGTCTTATTGGTGTAATTAGCTGGAAAAAAAAGGAAAAAAAAAAAAGGAGAAGCTGAATGAATAACTAGGGTGTTAAAAGTATGGCTGTAGTTCTGACTCTTACCAAAATGGCTGCCCCTTCCCCTCTTATGCTCTGCTATCACTTATGGCTCTGACAAGCATCAGATCTTTGGTATAAAATTTTGGGTGCTGGTTATTGTTTTTTCTGAGTGAAATAACACCCAGAGGTGGGCATGCTGAAAATCTTAGTGCATGTGCATGTGAAGAAAGAGGGACAGTACTCGACAGGGCATGCACATCTGTATAGACTCAGATTTTGGCAGATTCAAAATTTTTCAGATTCAAAATCTAAAAAGCATCTAACTTGACATAATTCACATCTTCTAGCAGTGACCAGCTGATGCCCACTACCTCCTCTCAACTTCTGTGTGGGACTGGGCTACCCCTGAACTTCCTCTGGACACACAGGTGGGCATGTCAAATGCTCATAGAGGCGGAGCAGCCTCAGCAATGTGCATACATGAGCAATTTCAGACCCTTGCTGTAAATGAGTGAAAAGTTTGTTTGTGTTGAGAGAGAGAGTAGTGATTGCCTTACCATGTAGTGTGACACAGGCATGTTTACAAGTATTTAAGTGGCACTTACATCTGTAGCATCTGACTACCTCCTAAGGCAATGAAATTGGGCAAGGAATAATTATTCCTGTTTCGGAGGTGGAAAAGTTAAGTTAATAGGAAAAAAAAGTGAAGTGGCACCAAAAACTGATAGCAGAGTTGGAAATAAAGACTCTGCTTAGTGTCAATCCTGTGCTTTTGGTAATCTTGGAGCCAAAAGCTCATAAGGCTGTATTATTGACATGATGGTAAAGAGGCACAGTGATGACCATTGCACTGTTTAAGCCAGATGAATAGCTGGCAAATGGGATTTAATTATCCCACCACACTAATCACACAGTCCATTCCCACTGATGCTACTTTTACTGTTGGCAGGAGCATGAACAGTGCTGCCAAGCATAAAGGGACTTCTTTTTTTTCCCCCAAGCATGTGATGTTCTTGGCGCATATATCAGGTGCAAGGGGCAACAAAAATCATGCTACTGCTTAATCAGCTGTATAGTTATATCCAGGACACCTTCCAGATTCTGTCAAGGTCCTCTTCTCTTCCTAAGATCCAAATTTCCTGCTAGAACAGGCAGATGCAGTACCTTTGGCCTCACTGGAGCTGTATGTGTTTACACCAGCAGCAAATGTAGCCAGGTGTATGTAGTAACTTACAGTCCTTGCAAGCCCTTTCAAATTTCTCCCAAGAAATGAATCTCTTAGTTGAACACTTTCTCATTTACATTGGCACATCTTAAATCTGAGTCTTGTTCAGCAAGTGCCCAGTTTATCCGTTACTCACATTGTCATAAATCTTACACAAAAGCAATTAGGAGGAAAGCATGTTTCATTCTTTTATAGAATTCCTTAAAGCTGATGTGAGCAGTCAGATGGCTATTTTCATCAATGAACCTTTGATAGAGCATTAGGAAACAGAGATGGTGTCTTTTAATAGACCATTATTACCTGCCTTGGGTGCAAGGAGCTCTCATGCATTCCAAAAGTATATTAATGGCAGAGTAAAACATGACTTAGAAATAATATCTCCAGAAAAAGCCTTATTCTATCTTTTAAAATTATTTTAAATGGATTTAGCTTTTACTGACTGCTGCACTCATGTAGAGCATGGGAGGGAGGTGGATGCAATGGATCTCCCTCTCCATCCCTCTGGCAGGGAGTTGCATGGCTCCTGTGCTGCAGCGTGCAAACCTCTGCCCTGCCAGGGACCTGTGGCTGGTCAGTCATGTGGGTGCAAGTGGGGGGAGGTGAGGGCACACAGCTGTGCCCAGAGCCCAGAGTGAAGGCATGGGTCCTCTCAAAGTGAGGTCACACAATGGCACCATGAACTAACACCCTTTTACACTCTTTTACAAACTTTGCAGTGTTTTGTCTCCCTGCCCCAGCTGTCAGGCTTTAAAGTGGGAAGAGATGTCAGGGAACAGAGTTACTTCCAGGAGGATGAGACTGGTATTTGCCAGGTTAGGTTTGTCACTGCACAGCAGGTTTCTCTCTCCACTATTTCAGTTCATACTGAGCTACCAGTGGAGCTGCCTATGCTGTGGCCTGCTGGACTCACATTGGAGTTCAGCAGCTCTTGCATGGAGCCCAGAGGCAGAGGAGCAGCCCTCCAAAGTGTTCCCCGAGGCCAGACGGTGAGGAAATAGTATCCATGCTGTGAGGATGGGAGAGGAAAGGTTTAAGAGAGAGAATAGAAAAGAGAAACACAAGGGAGACTAATGGGGGAAATGGACATGGGCTTCTGCATGTAAGCAAGCTGCTGTCTGGGAGAGACAGTGATTCCAGGGGAAGGGCAAGCTGAAACCTCTGGGGAACCCCAGGGCAAGATTTGGCTGCAGCAAGGAGCTAATAGGAAATTCTGTGTTGCTTCCATGGGAGGCGTGAAGCAAAGAGGTTGATAGAAAAATGAATTTCTCTGTTTACGGACAGATAAAGCACAAATGTTTCAAAGCCTACAGGAGGGAATGATGAGAAATGCTTGCAAAATTGCTTGCCGTAACTATGGAGCATGGTGTGCTCAACCATCCACAGTGATCCTTCCGTGGTGTGCACCTTTCTGCAGGAGCCAGGATGGGATCAATCCAGGAATAGGACCTCCCTGTCCTTTCATCTCCACCCGCAGGCAGGCAGGGAGATGAGCCCTGGGGGCCTGTGCAACACTCAGGAGCACGTAGCAGTGTAATTCAGGAGATGAATGTGTGTCTGACAACAAGCATACATTAACTGACATTATCTCCCGAAATAGGAAGGCTGCAGTTTGCCAGTTCAGCAACAACTTCCTGGAGGTGGGTTGTGCTGTCTGAGGCCATGTGCTGCTGCCGGAGGAGACCCGACCTGCTGCAGCCCCCGCCCCGCCTGGGAGCCCGGCTCGGCAAGGTCCCACCCAGCTGCCTTAACCACACTTCTGCAGCAGCCGTGTTCTAGGAAGCGCTGGGAAGGCATTTGGAGCAAATTGACAAAATCAATAGTAATAATATTCACCCTCTTCCATCGCTGTTGTTTGCAGCCAAATTATGTTTTGCTATAAACCAATCTTAAAACAGTAGTGCTTTTTCACTAGTGACTCTTAATTATAGGGACTCCCCCCCCTCTCCCAACATGAATTCTTTCTCCTTCTTTCTACTCAGGTAGCTTTAATGATCTTCACAGATCATCTTTAAGGTAGAGGTGAGCAAGCGATTAATAAATGTGTGAACAGGTGGTTGCTCTGCTACTAAAAAAGATCAGTAGTGCAATAATTTCCTAATTATTATTATACCTTTTAAAGGTTTTTAAATAAATGATAATATATTTCCCTATTGCTTCTTCTGGCACCCCTCTTGCTCCTGGCATTATTTCTCATTCAGAATAATAATTAATGAGAGCTGAGGTATCTAATATATGTTTTATTCCTTCTGTTTCAGTCCCTTAAGTAACCATCTTGTCACATTTGTTATGCAAATTTTCACACATTGTGTGTAATTCCAGCAATATGTGGGAATGCCTCTCAAAAACGCCTGGAGTATTTTGTTTTATGTATTTGTAAAAAATTATCTTTTTTTTTTTTTTTTTTCTTGAAAGCAGCATTTTTCCATAGCCCTTTAGAGAAATGGATGAAGCTACAAAATCGCGCTTACTTAATGAGGTAAAGGAAAGTGAAGAAATGTTTCTAAGCATAAGGTGGTAATAGTGATAGCAATAATAATAATAAGAATAATGATAAGAAGAAGAAGGATGGCTTTTTAAAGAGAGCACTCTGGCCTTGCTTAAAGGCTGCCAAATGTGAAATTAGAAACAAAGTACTGTCTCGGCTTGGACAGGTAAGTGTTTTGCATGTGTTTAACTAAAGTTATTTAATGCAGATGATGGACCATGTAGGCTGTT
Organism: Hemiprocne comata; assembly: GCA_020745705.1. Lineage (NCBI taxonomy): Eukaryota > Metazoa > Chordata > Aves > Apodiformes > Apodidae > Hemiprocne > Hemiprocne comata. Next base: position 7,626,569 of record CM036597.1, on the reverse strand, counting down.
GAAGATTCTCTAATGAGGGTTCAGCACATCCATTACACATTTGTCAGCTTGGTCTGTTTGCTTGTAACTGTCATTGTCTAACAGAAATCATCCTCACTGGTGGCTAAGTGAAAGGGTGTTCAAACGTGAGACTCTGGAGGGCCGAATGGAGCTGTGGGGTGGTGGAGCAGCTAGCTCCTGGAGCACAGTATGGGGCAGGAGCTCTGTCTCCATCCTGGCACAGGTCACTGTGCAGGATGCCAGCGCAGCAGGAGCAGGTCCCTGGCCCGGGGCTGGTGGCTGTTGGGGCTGCATGGGGCCAGCTGGGCGGTGCACTGCTCGGCTCCCCCGCTGGGACAGCTGCAGCCTGCCCGGCACTGATGCTGTGTCTGCAATTTAGCTGCTAAGCCCCGCTTTCCTCTGTAAGTTCAGGTGTAGAGCTGGTCAGTTGAGGCAGGGGATGTCCAGACTTGGACTTACTGGTTTGCATTTCCACAAGTCTAAATATGCCTGCACTGAGCTTTGTGCTGCCATGCAGGTACCCTCCATGCAGATACACTCCATGCAGATATACTCCCTGCCTACTTTTCATCACCTTGGAAAAATAAAGGCACCAACTGCCTGATTTCACCTGCCCCATCTGATTTCCAACTAGCACCTCAGGTAGGACTTTCTGCTGTGCTGATGGTGGGCCTGTCTCCGTGGAGCAGATGGTAAAATTCCAATTCCCTGCAGCAGGATGCAAACCCAGTGCACTTCTGAAGGCATTTCCTAACACAGTGTTCTGGGCCAAAGATCACTTTGAACTTACAGAATTGGAGAACAAGTGGTTGATCTAGCTATTAATCTCTCATTTAGCCCATGTAATTTATTTTTACTCTTTCTGGCCTGTCCACCACTCATTCATTGGGATCTGCAGCCATTCTCATGCACTTGAGATAGGAGTGTCCCCAGGTTCAAAGAACAGCTGCATGGGCTCAAGCCAACCTGTTTTCTTGCTAAGTTCAACTGTACTTTTCCTGCATGAAGCTATGGATTTCACTGTTAGACTGCAGATGTGCACAAAGTGAAGCAGACATCCATTAGGACTCAATCTTCCATTTTGCAGCCAGCAAATGTTCATCTGCGGGGCATAAGGCAGTTTGTCCTGAGCCTGTTTAATTTTAAACACATGTGGGTAGTCTCAGTTAAAAAAATACTTTCCTGGATTAAACTACTGTACTCAGCACCTCTCAGAATTGGTCCTTGTATGGAAAGACAATGTAAATTCATGTTGGGATATCTTAGCTTATGGTTCAGGAGGGGTGAGACAGTACTCTAACCTGAGCAGCCAGTGTGACCTTGTGTGCATACATGAGGACTTGGACTTTCTTTCGTGAAGGAAAGCCTTCTGGGTGTTTACACTGCTTGCAATCATGACAAAGTAAGGGAACTTGGGCTGCTTTTGCAGCAGACTAATATGAAAATTATGAGTCTATCAGTGGTGTACAACTTGGTGAGCAGAACTTTTCTCTAAAGGTTTCATGTATTACCTTCCAAAAAGTGTGAGTCAGTAGGTCTGGAATATTTCCTAAATATTTTTGCTGCAGTTTTTCACTGGCAGAGATCCTGGGGTCATGCAACTCTCCCACCTGGTTCTTCTTTTTAACTTTAATCACACTTTAGCAGTGTTGGAGAGTGGCAAGAATTTTCCCACAGAGTCCCTTCAAGGCCTTGGAAATCTACTTCTGCTGACTTTTTCCATGCTTTGTTGGAGATGGGGTCAACACTGGTCTCATATGGGAGATTAACCTATGAAGGGAGTGATTAATTAGGCAAATTTGAGGGAAAGTCAGATCAATTTTTAAAACTGTTCCACCTTGCTGAAGGCTGGAAATTCTCTGTAGAAAAAAAGAGCAAGTTATTTTCTATACCAAAATATTCAGGGTGGTTATATGGAATGAAAACAGAGAATTGCAACATCGTTGGCACTGTGATGAGTGAATGCTGAGAGCTGAGGTTTGAGTTTGGGCTTCTCTACCCTGTTCCTACAAGTTCAAAACCATATTTTGTTGTGAAATTAAAGACGACTATGTTTTGGACAACTATAAAAAAATGCTTTTTAACACCTATGGCTTTGCTTATGCTAGTCTTGAAAATTTCTTGGCCTTGAGATTGACAGATTTTAGGAAAAAAAATTAAATTACTTGTTTTGGTAAATTAAGCGTAAATCCTTAGAATTGCTCCAGTCTTATAAAAATTGGCAACATTAAAGCAGATTAAGTGGCACTCTCAGGAATACTGTATAATGAGAGTGCTGGTCCCATCTCCATGAGAGCTCTGGTCACTGGGATCGTGCCTTTGCTGAGAGCTGGGATGTGCTCAAGTAGCCCTGAGTCTACTCCAAGTTACTTGAGGCCAATGCTCAGTGCCCTTGAGGGCCAACTTCAGGGAGCTGTGACTGTTCTGGCACCAGCGATAGATTTTCCACCTGCACAAAAGAGTAAGAAATAGCAGGTCAAAAGCATCTGAATACCAGCTTCTGCTGAGAACTGTCACTGCCTCCAAAACAAGCCCTAGACTCTCAGCAGCAGCACTTGGAGCAGAGCCTGGTGCACATCTTGCTGTAGGGTGCTCTCCTTTGAATGGAGGGAGCCCAGAGGTGTAATTCTGGAGCTGCTTAGTCTGGTGCTTTCTATGCAGAAAATACCCCAAATATAGCAAATGCCTAACTCCCAAAGTTTTAAAAGCTAACTGGGAGGAAGCTGAAACCAGCCTTGTATGCAGTACAGGGGGGATATTTTGGTGTCCCCATCCTGAAAAGCCATGCAAGAAAAATGTAAATATCTGCCTTGAAGACTTTCTTAATATACCCTGTAATTTCCTTATAATTCTTTCTATAATATCAAAATCCTAAACCACTTTGAGATGAGCTATTTTAGACTGTAATTGTGCTATTCATTCCCTATGCATACAGCGATCCTAATCTAATATGTAACAAGAACTTAAAAGCTAATCAATAATGGAACACGATTCTATATCAGTAGAGCTGCCTGTTGACTCCTGTGAGAGGGATCTTCACAAGACAACTCAGCTCTGATGACAGCCTTATATTTATTTTGAACATGAAGTTGAAACATCATCTTTCTCCGTATTGTCACTTCCAATTATTTTTGGAACAAAAACACCAGGGGGAAATGAGATCCTCGCCCTGAAAAGCGCATTCATATTTGATAAACAGCCACAGATTCTGGAGAATGTTTACTGAAATGTGGGCTTGAAATGCTTTTGTGTGCATTTTACTAGAGCTGTTGATTATCTATTGTAACTTATGTCCAGGTCCCTTTACCACGCTGTCCCTTTCCTACCCCTTAGAGGTTAAGAAAGGAAAATACGTGATTACCCGGGTGCTGGGCTTCTGTGTTTTCCCTGGGTAAAACTAATGTAAAATTAGCATCAAGAAGGAATCAAAGTGAGCCACCACTTATTGTCCTTCAGTGGAAGTCAAGAAGCCTTTTATACCCTCACGTACAAAAGACAAATTCCCACTTTTCATGTCTATGCATTGGCTTGAGACGGAGAGGGTGGAGGGAAGGGGGTTAAGTGAGTACACAGATGTGCCTAAAACCGTATCAATCATAGGCATGAGAAAATGCCACCATTTAATAGGCAGACTGAACCAACGTGCACAGCTGGATTTGGGATTTTATGGGCTCTCTCAATAAAATGCAAGTGGAAGACATCTTACATCATTCCCACAGCTCTGGCCATTTGAGCACTGCACCACTTCCCCTCTGAGCCACACTGGGAATGGAGGAGCTGGAGCCCTACGGTTGTAGCCACGTCCAACGCCCTTGCTGCTGTCTGGAGCCAATTACTGCACATTTTGGAAATACATGGTGGGTTTCTGATGTCACGTACACTTCCACAGAATCGGTGGATTTAATCTGGAATTAGTCAGGGTATGAGGGATCAGGAGCTGGCTGGGAATGCTCCCCTCTGGAGGGTCCTAAATGCCAGTGATTTCATGTGACTATTTATTGGGCTTTATAATAGTGCATATATCCTCATGCACACCCTTTCTCCTACAAATTACCCTACAACTTTCCAGTCTTTCATCATGTTGTAGAGGTTAAGGCTTTCCTAAGTAATCAAAACATCTAGGAAGGAAAGCTTGCTAAATGCTGAGCTAAGCTTAAACACTGACCATATCTCCTAACTGTATCAGGAACTTTATGTACATCATAAAATGTAATAATTGCTATGGTAACTGCTCCTTCGTGTTAACTAAAGGCATAAATAGAGTTGTGTAACATAGCCAGTGCTAGTATTGGGAGCACAAGGGAGGCCTCCCCATTGAAAGGTTTAATTGATATGTGTGCCCTATAGGAAAATTTGCTTTTTCCCCCTTAATAGGTATATTTAACATCTTTAAGGCAGTTCTCTTTCATTCTGCTCCCACTCTTGCCTTGCAAACCCCTTGGGCATGGAAGGCAATTAGGCCATTGCAAGGAGATGGCAGATCAGGCGTGAGACCGTGTTTACCTTTGTTTCACTCCTGGTTTTAATAGTGCTATAATTCAACCTCATGCTTTTCTCAGGTGATGTCCCAGGTTTCAAAAGGTCCTCACAGAGGGAAGGAAAGCAAAAGTGTGTGTTCCTCCTTTTTGTGTGACCAGTGGTGGGTTATTCCCAAGCTTGGGCTCTGTGCTGCCATTGGTTCCTTGCCTGATTCTTTGTCACATCATTTTGCCACTATTTTGATCACTTCCATAGTAAAATTAATAACTTCATGTCAGCTGCTCAGAGAGGTCTGTAGAAAACAATGCCCGTGGAATGACTGGGGATTTTATAAAGGCCAGTCTTGGACTGTATAATAGTATCTCCCTGGCTTCTTTGCCATATAACCCTTAGAACACTGAAATAATTAGCAAGTGTGTACATGTGAGATACATTGATTGTCTCTTCTGTTTGTTTATTTGTTGTAGGAAGACAGTTTTTGCTGTTTAAACTAGAGACTGATTGTCTTTCTGGTGTTTTACAGGACTGACCATTGAAAATGTGGGCTCATTCCTGGCCATCCCAGAGGAACTGAAGTTTGGGACATGTGCTGAGAAGCTGAATGGGTAAGTTACGGTGCTTTTGGTTTGTGTTAGGGCTTTAAAATATTGGGGGGCAGGTACCTTCCTACTGGTGGAGAGTATCCTTCAGTGTGGGAGCATGCAAACGGTGCATCACTGTGCTAGATCTGAACGGTAACTCAGTTGCTCCTCCCTTCTTGTTGGAAAGAAAAGACATTTTCTTGATGGCAGTTATTTCTGTTATTGCATACAACAACTGGCAGCCATTAGCTGCTGGCCTACCAGCACTGAGCTGCAAATCTCTGCATCCCTCTCTGGGTCCTGGAACCACACCTTGTCTAGACAATGTATTTCTGCCATCTCCTAAATGAGGCACTAGGGGTCAAATTCATTCCTCATGCAATTGTTGATGTCACACCTGATGCATCTAGCCCAAGAAGCAGAATGAGTGTACTTAGAATGCAAAAGCTCTCTCCTATCTATTCCTAAACACACTCTGTTTAGTATTTTCCTTTTGCCCAGTTGAAGCTCAGTCTGCACCTTGAATAATACATACAAGGTTTTGATTGACATTCAGTCCTAAACGTTTAGCTATCTTGATGTCTTGTCAAGTCATCCTTTGATAAAAGCATTTTAGGTGCCACAAAATGTAATAAATTCACTGCAGCATTCTACATTGCAGATTCAACTTTCTCTGCACATTTTTCAGGTGAGGATCTTGGCACTGTCGATAGATCTGTTCCATTTTGGATGGATCTATTAATATTGCCTCTGAAACTAATAAGTCCCATTCTTTTACAAAGTGAATCATCTGTCTCTCCTGTGGACAAGTGAAATTCTCCCTCATTGGACTTGTAGTCCACAAGTTGGCAGGGCTTCCTGTTTTGTTAATAGTCTTCATACGGCAGTGAAGTCATTTCAAAAAATGTTCAGCCCAGTTTTGGGGCCAAGTAGTATGTCTTTTGGTTATTTGTTCTTCTAGACAGGCCATGTCACCATTAGTCATACTTCAGCATGATGGTTTACTTTCATTATTCACTGACTGCTCTGCTTCCGATTCAATGCGTTCCAAGTCAGCAAGATTTTCCTGTGCTAATTCATGTGAATCATTGCTAGATGAGTTTATATCAAAGGACACATTCTCAATGTTAATAAAGTGCAGGGGTTTTGAAACTCTGGTTCTTTAAAAATGAGCCTTTTAGAGGTGTTTATGCTATGTGTGTGAGCACAGTATGTGTCAGTAGGGGTCTTAACATGATTGATAGCCCTTTCCCTTTTTATTTATGTTCTGTTTAAGACACCTAGCACACACTCTGTGACCAGAATTGGGCTAACATGGCTCCAGACTGAACACTGGGTGTACTGCAGCAAAACCCACAGCCCATGGTTTCAGATGGGGCTCTCGGACACCACCACTCCCAAGGCCCTCTAAACCTCTTAGACTTCCACTGTTGGGATCACTTCCAATGAGGATGACTGAGATCTCCTGGGAGGACTAAATACTGTGGGGTTTTGGTAGGGCTCAAGTTATTTGTGCACTCTGATGTAGGCCTAGCTCCTCCTATGTTTGTTTATTGGGAACATACAGTTTAGCCACATGTTTATGTGGTACATTTTTTGCTCTAGACATCTACGACTCCAGGCAGAGGTTTGATCTCAATGGTTGTGTTTCTGAATGGGTTTTTATCTGCTTGAAGACTTCTTGGTTTGGTTGCTATTTCTGAACACCCCCCCACAAACAGGAGTTTGTGTTTCATCGTGTTTCATGCGCTCTTACATTTCTGGGTTGTCAGTCTGCCTGTAGCAGCAGTGAATTGTGAATGGAAAAAATGAACAGAAAAAGTTAAGTAGGAAAGTAAACACCCACATCATCTGGTGTGTCCTACTTCACTGATGCCATCTCACAACTTAAGGAGACAAAAGCAAAACAAAGGACACTTAGTAACTCAGGCTAGTAACATAAAATGAAGTTTTCTGAGTGGGAAGAACATAGAGGAGTTACCCCAAACTTGGAATTTTTGGGGTCAGGGTGCAGAGAAAGAAAATATTGACAATTGGCGAAAAAAATCCTTTTGCTTTGGAACTGGAACAAGAATTGTTCAGATGTTCACATGAAACAGAGATGCTGTTCTTTTTAAGTTTTACAACTAATGCTAATTACTAAGAGTATATCCAAAAATGTGACTCTTCATGGTGGGCCCCAATGACCCTTAGGATTAGTGACTACAGTATCAACTTCATGCTAATAAAGCTCACATCCCTTGACTTTCTACAGAGTCAATGAAAAGAAATAGGATGTTAGTTATTTATAGACTTGAGTGTAGACTCCAGACTGTATTCAGATTGTTTAGAGTGCTCTATTACATTAAAAAGAGTTAAACCCAAGAATCAGATTGGTTAGGGTGAACCAGATTCCCTGAAGTTGCCAAGTTTCTTCCCTTGGTGATCAATGAAGGGCCTTGTGTCCATGATCAGCATATGTGGGATGTTTTTTCTGAGTACCTGGACAGGTTTTGTCTTGAATTTGGAGGTACCTATTGACTGTAGGTGCCTGGAGGCTTATGTGTGCTTGCAGGGTGGGAGGTCTGCACGGCTCACAGCCTGCTCAGCTCCCTGTTTTAAAGAGACCAAACATGACATCAACTTTCACCATTGCTGCCCAGCCTTAAGGACTTGGCATTTCCCTTTGACAATACTTGAAACTATGTTCATTTCCCCTCTTCCTTTTTTTCTTCCATCCTTCCTTTCCCACCCCAGGATACTTTTTTGGTTTTTCTGATCCCCACTTGTCATGGCTGACATTTCTGAGCCCTGGGATTACTGACCATGCTTGCTGCTGCTGCTCAGATCTCTTCCAGCTCTCCAAACCAGTACAAAGCTCTGGGCTTTCAGCCAGTTTACTCACAGGTTTATCATATGCTGACATTGTTTCTCTATAAATAGGTCTACCTTTACTGACATTATTGATTCAGCTGCCTCTCTTCTCACTAATACTCTTTTTAATGTATCCAACCTGCCTTCGTATTTCACCTAATGAAAGGATGAAGTCAGAGGGGTAGAGGTCAAAGAGGTTAAACTGCAAGTGTAAAGGTCCTGGACTTTAAAGTCAGTGTTTGCTAAGTGAGACCCACAAGCTTGTCAGTGGAGGAAATCTGCAAGTCCAAGCTCTCTTTTCCACCAGAAAAAGACATCAAGCCAATTTCGCATTTTATTACTAATATTTGAGTTAAAATAAGCTTGTTTTACAAAACCCTCCATCTCAACTATTCATAGGTTAACAATGATAACATAGACCATAATCTGCCCATCTCAGACTGTCTAATTTTGAAAACAAGGAGCAAATTTTCCCTTGCAAATAGGAATATATCTGATGTGCGGTTTGTCTTGGAGCTAATCCAAATTAACAGACCAAAGTTGTAGTTGTCTTGCGTGTAGAGTAAACTCAGCTTTAATAGGTCATTTATGCACTTGCCCTATATAGGTGGGGTTTTCTTGTGACTGACCAACTGGGCAGTTTCTGTGTGCAGTGTAGCAGGAGAAGTGCTCAGCAATGTCTCTCAGTGTCCATGCAGGCAGCAGCACTTTCCTGTAGTGTGGTGGGACAGTGTTCTGGGCTGGGTAGACCTGCACCTTCTCTGGGTTGTTGCAGGGAAGGGCTAGTGAGCAAGCAGGCAGCTTGTGCTGCATGGCAGCAGGAGGTCACACATCGTGCCCAGCAGATGGCTGCAAATTCATTGCACCCTTACAGAAAACATCTCCACAGGCAGGTGCTTAGACAGGGTAACAGCAGGTGAGAGGTGGAGAAGATCACACTGCAGAACGGTGGTGAGGGCACAGGGAGGTGCTAAGGGCCAGGTGTCAGGTCTCTACTTACCAGTGAAGAGAGAGAGAAAGCTGCAGAATGAGATTAGAGTAGGAGATAGTCCACCTGCATATGGAACTAGAAGTCATTCAAGATGAGCTCAGTAGGGCAAACCTGGCAGCAGCTCTGCCCAGGACTCCAGGAGCCCCAGGAGGTGTGGAGGAAGCTTGGCTGGCCCACAGCAACACGGGTCTGAGGGGACAGCAGCTCTTAAGTGACAATGTCACCCTAAGGAGGTGCCTGGGAGCCAGCCACTCATCCTCTCCACACCACAGCTATCTTCTGTCCTCACTGCCTTGCTGTGCCAGGTTGGCAGAGCAAAACCCCTTCTTTGGTTCCTAGTTTATTTTCTGATGTTTGGGCTCTGGCAGGGCTTGTGGAGGCCATGGGGGCCCAGGCTGCAGGCCTGCCTGCTGCCAGCCTTCCCACCCCAGGGCTGGAGCCCCCCTCGATCTGGTGGCACCTCGGAGCTGCCTTTGGCCAAGTGTCCTCAGTGGGGCAGGGGAGTGAAATTAAACCTTCAGATTTGGCAAGGGAAGCCACCAAGGCTGCTGGAGCAATAGGCCGTTAAATCCAACAATGAGACCAAACAACTTCCTCTACCCCAAACAAATTGTAAGAGAGAAGAAAACATTTCACATTGTTAAAAGTTTATACTATCTGTGACTTCAGCCATGTTACCATTAACCTGGGAATTAATTGGAGATTTTCATTTGCTCCTTGTTTTGGACCATAATGAGCCTTTTAACAGTGTAAATAAAAAGATCTAAAGATTCAATAAACTATAATGTCACAAATGGCAATCAACTACCATGTGAGGCCTCTGTGTTAAAAAGCATCACACAGCTGGGAACAAATGCTTCTGTATAACATTGTAAATAACCTCTAAGCCCACTACTAATTAAACTGAAGCTTCTCTTCTCCTGGGCATTGAATATATGAACCAATTAAGAAAATATCATTTCTTTTCTGAGAAACCTGTGCTGTCCCCCTTAAAAAAAAAAAAAAAAGGGAGGGAGATGGAGAAGGAGCCAGTGACAAAGAAAGGGAAAGAAAAGACAAGGAAAAAAGAAAAGAAGAAGGGAGTTTCACAGGAGGGACCACACTGATGCGCTGGGGTTACAATAATGAGACATTTCTGCTTTAAGCAAATTTTGCACCTGTAACCTGCAGAAATATAGCCATAGCACTTGAAAAATTACTTCAATGCTGCACAGTGCCATGAAAATTTATCTTTGAGATGATTTTATTGCATGGTTACCCTAGGCAATTAAATCAATAAATCTTAACTGTCAGAAAGGTTGGCCCGCTGCCAGGAATAAATGAAATGCACGGAATCAGTAAATAAAAGGTTTCTGACAACTCATTCTAGGAATTATTTAGCAGTTGGGGTTTTTGTTGTTGATGGTGTTGGTGTTACTTTTGTCTCCAGCATTTATTGACATTCTCCATGAGAAATGATTATGCTAACATAAACAATGTAACATGGAGATATAGATAGATGGGAGAGAAGAGTCAGGCTCTTCAGGGTAATAAATTACCCTCCTGGAATCACACAGGAACAGCAACTTTGGGGGGCTGATAGTGCTGGTGGAGGTGATCAGAGAGCTGGGGTGGGAGCCATGGGCTGGCAGCACACTGGCAGCCCCAGTGCCAGACACCAGGAGCTTTGGGTGCTGCCCCGTGGTGCTTCGTTATTAAAATAGATGTGCTGTTTTCATGGATTGATTCAGAGTTGATTGAGATTGAAATGCCTTCTTGAGACATGGAGGTGACATTTCCATAGGCCAAGAGAGTCCAGTGTTCACCACAGGAGATGCCAGTTTTGACATAGAAATTATAGTTACGCCTGTGTAAACTCCGAGTAGTCAATGCAGCTGCACTGTTTTTCATGCTGCTGTTACAAAGCTGAAGGCCTGAACCTGATTTCACTTACACTGGCACTTGACACATTAAGTCAGTGTGAAATAACCTGGAATCAGGCTCAGGCTCATCTCCAGAAGACACTGTGGTGAGGGCAGGTGACCTGATTAATAAACATAGATTTTTTTTTTAGTCATGGTGGTCATCTACTTTAATCTCCTGAATACCAACAGGCCACTAAAAGTCACCTGGTAAGTCCTGGTTCAGGTGTACCTTTGCTGGCTGAACAAGACCACACCTTCAGCAGGGCAGCAGCTGCTGGGATAACCACAGACCCTGTGGGCTGCCCCAGTGGGGGAGCTCAGACCCCAGTGTCACCAGGACAAGGATGCTGCTTCTAGAGGAGGGAGAAAACCAGCTGAGCTGAGCAGTGGCAGAGGCCACTTCTGCCTGCAACAGAACTCATTCGATGGTCTGTGAGGCTGATCCCTCATTGTCAGCACCTTGGGGCAGCCTGGAGAATGTGGGTCTGTCCTTGAACCAACACCAGCTCTATGGAACCAAGAAGGAATTTATTTTTTGAGTAGCGTGGAAAAGATTCTGCTGCCTAACCGTCTGTATCCAGTCTCTGAGCACCCAAAAGGCCTTCAGTCATAAGAGCCATTAGGGAGAAACTCACCTCTTTACTTGGGGCTGGGAGAGGCTCAATGACAGGGCCTGGACGAAGCCTCAGACATCACATCATCTTGGCTGTGGAACATTTCACATGGAAGTATTTCCTTCACCATACCCTGTGGCTCCTCAACGCCAATGGCAGAGCTTCCCAGGCACATTGCTCCCCTGATGCCTCCTGTCCCAGTTAAGATTTTGTAGGTTTTTGAGCTCCCCTGTGGCACATCTGCTGCCTCTCAGTGCGGCTGTGTGGAACCAGGCGGCTGCGGCAGGACAACGCTCAGCAACAGAGCTCGGACCTTCCACAGCCTCGGGCAGGGGGCTGGGGCACTAGGGGGCCCTGGACACCCCTCTGGAGGAGGGTGCCCTCGGCTAGTCAGCTCCCAGGCCGTAGAGGGCATTAGAGATCTGAGTGCTGCACTTCACTGAACGAGTCGCAGTCACTTCTGGGTACAGCTAAAGCCAAGGGGCTTTTACAAGGCTGATTGGCAAGCAGCTTCTCATTGCAGATAATTCCCTGCCAGCACATCCCAAACACATAGGTGATTGCTCTTAAATTGATGGCTTGAAGCACAATAACAGCCTTTTTATTTAGTTTCTGCTTGATAGGCAGCAAATGCAGAGTTGCCAAAAAAAAAAAAAAAAGAAAAAAAAGAAAAAAAAGAAAGAAAAATAGAACAGAGAAAGAAAAAAAAAAAGTGCTGCAGAATTTGCTCTCTGTTAACCACTGGGAGGCTAAAATTCCTTGGGATGGAGAGTTAAACAAGGCTGCCCAAAGCCTGGGATCAGCAACAAGGGATACTTGGGGCATGCTGACTTTTCCAGGAGCCCCTGTGGCAGGTGGGAATCAGCCCTCAAACACTGCAAACACTCGGGAGCTTCATTCTTACAGCAGATTAGAGCTGGCATGCTGAATGAGAGCAGTTGGCACTGAGTTTTCACCCAGGGTGGCAGGGCAGAGGGAAGCTGGCACCCAGGCAGCAAGATTTGGCTCTTTTAGAAAGCACAGAAATGGAACATTTTTCATGCAGCTTCATCACGTCCAGCCACACATGGTTCTTACAGCAGCCCCCCCAGCCAGAAGGGTGAACACTGCCTGGAGCTGGATGAAAAATGGGGAGTGAATGGTGGTGGTAGTGGTGGCGGCTGTTTTTGTTTTTTTACTTTTTCACCCAAATTTTCCTTTCAAAAATGAGCAAATCTTCATGCAATCCTACCAGCAGCCACAATTCCAGGCAGCTGCCCGCCAGCAGCTGCAAACTACCGCTGAGTCCAGCAAAACTCACAAGGTGCCCAGGGCAGTGGGCAACTCAAGTGTGAGAAACATAACAAGAAAGCAGCTGAGAACAGCTCCAAACTTGGTTTCACAGATTAATGATACTTAACTTGAAGGAAAACTCATCCTACAGGTTATTGCCCAAATTTGCCAAACATTCCTGGCCTAGGAAGACCAACATGGTCAGGTAGTATCTGTTCTTCTGCAGTCAGTTCCTGAGGTCTAACCAAGTGACTCATCCCTTGTGTTTAGCTGTTTTCATGTTGTCATAGGTGTGCAGGTTCCCAAAAGAGAGGAGAACACTTCATTTTGAGAAGGCCAGTCTGCATACATGCCTAAAAATATCAACAGGGACTTTCCTGTAGCTCATATGACCATGAACTTCTGCTTAACGTTAGCTTCACATGGTTTGTGTGCTGAACACATTTACATAAGTTATGATAAAGTCCTTTCAACCACATGGACACAATATGGGGGGGAAAAAAAAAAGCCCCTGAAACTCCCCATGCACATGTGCTTTTTTCAATCAAAGGGATAAAAGGATATCTAAATTCACTTTGAAATGCAGCTGGTAAGCGAAATTCCTCTTTATTACATGGAGCTGATACTGCATTGCTTTCCTTTTGGGCTGGGTAGGAGGGGCTGAAGAGAGTCCCAGGCTTTTAGTGACAGGATTTAGGCTGTGCTTCCTACTCCTAAACTGCATGGGTCACAGGAAGCTCCAGCCAGATTCTTCAGATATAAATAAGGCTTCACAACCTCTACATCTTTTGTGCTGGCAACCAAACATCCCAGGGTCTAGAGCAGCTTGTCATGGGCCAAATTCATTCCTGAGAGAGTCGTGCAGTTTAATCATCTTAGCTGGCTGGGAAATTGTAGTGCTTCAGTCTCTCTCTTGAGCCTTGCATAGCTCTTCCCAACATCCTACTCTGCTGCCTCAGCCTCACACACCCAGGGAGGGGGGGAGATGTCTCCATGGCTGGGGAAGCGGGCACACTGTGCCTTGCCTGAGGTTGCTGTGAAAGTGTGTATGAAAATGAGCATTCAAATGCCCATTTTCTATTACACCATCATTGCCATGTTTGGAGGAGGCATTAGCAGCAGGCCAGCCTGCCACTGTGGCCATCCCATGTAGTGGCTACATGAATAATTATCCTTATAATTATCCTTTTTTTTTTTTTTTTTTTTTTCAGAGGGCTTTTTTCTGAGTGGTGCAGTGGCACTCTCAGTGCTGTACAGCACAGGTTTATGTGGAGCCATTCATCATTCATAGCTGGGATCACAGAACACTTCACAGCTGATTACAAGGTTACACATGCAGGGAATGACTTGAGCTGCCTATCTGAAGTCAAGCTTCAAGCTGGTTTCTGGGCACACCCAGAGGATGCCAAGGACTGGGGGAATGACTGGCACAGACAGCACCATCCCTGCCCTCCCTCCTGCTGACTCAAAAGACATCTCTTTCAGATAGGATGTTTTCTGGCTCCTTGAATGCAAAATGGGCATGTGCCATGCAAAGACAGCTCCAAATATCCCATTCCAGATTTATTTTTTTTTCTGAAGTGACCTATTGCTAAAAGGACTGGGGCTCTAGCACCTGCTTTGCACAAAACCATTCACTTAAGTGGGATAAGGAACACTGGAAAAGCCAAAGCTTGGTCAAATCTAGCAGCTTTAAGCTGCTTCATGTGATCAGAGTGGTGTGGAGAAGCTGGAGGGTATCAGCCCTTTGTTTTAAGCAGGACATGACAATAAATAGTCAGCCTCAAATCCAGACTAACACCCACTGGTGTTGCCTCTCAAGGCATCCTTCTGCAACACCATCTGTATTCTGGGCTCATGTCCTCCCCTGACACTGCCTAAGAGGAAGGTGGTGGCTGTGCTGGCATCCCTGCCGTGCCTTCCTGCAGCACCTCCTGAGCACGCAATTCTCCAGACTGAGATGAAGAGGTTTTACACAGGACTGTAAGTGTGAGGGGCCCTGCAGCAAGTCACAGTGACAGCTGCTTTTGCTTGGAGACAGTGGCCTGAGATGGACTTTGCGTGGGGAGCTCATCCCTCCCTGGCGGGCAGCTCGACCTCCCTTGCACCGAGTGTTCAGCCTTGTGTTGGGCAGCCACATCACATGCTGCTGAGCAGCTCTCCAGAGCTTTTTACATCTCTTTTGAGCTGGTATTCTTGGCACTGGCACTTAGAGCTATTTTTGCAATGATGATATAAAACCTGGCGGTTCTAATTTTGTCATCCTGGGAAGGCCCTGGGGAGAAAAACACCCGTGCAGAGGGTCAGCATGCTGAATTGCACCACTTCAGTCTCGCTGGAGCCTTGGGCTGCTTGTCAGCAAGCAACCAAAAAAATCCTGCTTTTGAAGCCAGGCTCCTTTGCTCTTGAGATTGGGTTTGGGACAGACAGGATTTTAGGCTGCTGTCGTGCAGCTGAGGCCCCTCAGGGATGGGGAAAACACGCTATTGATCCTGTTACCTCACAGCTGGTATCAGCACTACATTATTTTCTAACATCAAGTCATTTTAAAGTTGCTGGAATGACACAAACACATTGATTAAAAATTAAAACCAATGACAGCTCTCCCACAAACAGTACTTACTGTACCATACTTATTGTATCCTGGGAGGGGAATGAGAAAATAGCAGAAGACAGAATAATTTATAGTGATAAAATGGGTTACATTTTCATAAAAATTTTATTTTACTTTTTTTTTTTTTAAATAATTCAATGCACTGGCAGTATAATTAATCCCTCTATGAGAGACACAAATGTACCAGTTCAACCAATATTATTTATACAGAGACATTGTGTTTAAAAACAACAAAAGTACATTTAAAATGTTTGTACATAAAGTATTACTGTTATTTCTTTTTTTTTTTTCTGAAAAAGGAACAAATGTAAACAAAATGTATAATTGTGCAACACGTTGGAAATACAAAGCAAAACAGGCAAGATACAATTTTATACATATAAAGCAAAAGAAATCAAACTTTTATAACTATACAACATTTCAGTAATTGCTTGACATTTTAACAGTTACCTTGGTCTGTACAAAACATCTTAACTTATACTTAAAACTTTACAAGAATAACATGCTTGTTCAGAACAAAGACACCTTGTGGAATTGCAATGATTATTGATATGGTATTTGCACACATGAGGAAAAAAAGGCTATTTCAATAGTAAATAAAAAAACCCATAAGCTAAAGGGCCATTTAGTAAACTGTAATCTAGTTCCAGTAGCTAATTAAGTTGCACTGCAATGCAGAAATTAAATCTGACTTTTGCTGGAAGACCATAAGGTCGTAATGTTGCTCTGTTTCCAGGAACCAGAAGAAAGCATATATAAATTTTCCTGATATTTGGGTTACTTATACATGCACACACACACACACACACCACAAAAGAAAAAAGAAAAAAAAAGAGGAAAAAATAGTATTTGCCACAACAGCCAGAAGTGGTGGGCAAGAGAAAACGCACATAGTAAGTAGACTACTCCCAACATGGCTAGGTTTAAAAACCAAGACACCTAGAAAGAGCAAACATCCACTGAGTTTTCCAGAATTACTTTCCTTCTCTTTTGCTTTCTTTATTTTTTTTTTTCAGAAGACCGGAAGCAACTTGCATTGATTTGAGGACTGGGACTGCTACAGCCAAAGACAAAACACAAACCAAAGGACAGCTCAAAACCAAAGCAAAAAATAATGACATCTTTTGACTTGTTTTCATACTCTGTGATGGTATGTTCAAGACCTTTTGAATGTGGGTTTTAAAGAACAGCATTTAAGATTCAGTAGGAAATACTCAATCCAGGGATGTCAAAAATACAGACAGGAATAAATTATACACTATTTTATGGAATTACAAGGACTGTCAGCTTGGATAAAATGTACATAATTTTTAAGTGTCCTCAAATGATACATATGGCTAAAATTAAACTCCTGATTGCATCAACCTCACATACTCAGTGCCTGATTCTGCAATCTGTGTGCTGAGCACTAATTTACACAGTAACTCCTGGGGACTTCAGTGGAGCAACCTGCTGATTAGGATGCTCAGGGAAGAACGGCAGAATTGGCCCTAGATAAATATTTGCCATGACTTTCAAATGTACAAAAAACATTTGGCTTAGAAAAACCACTTTAGCCTGTTGAAATGTCTTCAAACTAAAGTAACAGATTCCATCTCTAGTCTGAGAGCGTTTATGACACGTTTGAATTTATTTGCTATTTTTCTATGCAAGCTAATGCTGATGCCAGTAAATATTTAAACTCAGAGGTAATGAAATTGCAACATGCCTTTTAGTTAAAACCAAAACATACGCAAGCCTAGATAGCAGGCAGAAATTACCCTCCAATTCTTTTAGCAGGGATTACCTGGTGCTGAATCAGAATAGTTCAACATATAATCAGCTTCAGTATATATTTATAAAGCTGCACGAGGGCACACAGCACAGTAAGAAAAGGGAGAGGACTAGTTTTTCAGCTGGTGTAAATCAGCACTGACATCTACGGAGCTACTTAGAGGCACATGAGCTGAAGCTTTGGCCCACAGTCATCAGAAACACACCCATCAGTCACTCCATTTGTAAAAGTCTCAGTGGTGGAAGTGCAGAGTGAAAGCGTAATCAACATCAGATAAAAAGCTGCTCTGTTAGTCTAGTTTCTGATAATGCTTTTCCAGACTGTGTGGTCTAAAGCAGTTTTATGATGTGCTCTACACTGCATAGCTTTGCAAAGTACTATATTTCCTTGCAGGCAAGGATTATAGTACATTAATCATTTCATTGGCATGATCAGTAGAAAAGGCATGATGATAAAAGCTTTGGGAGTTTATCTGCATAGAGATATATGGGCAAAAATTAGTCAGGGGTTAAAGGGTTTGCTCCTCAGTGTGTGCATATTGTATTAACTCCACTGAAATCAGTACTCCTATACCAGTTTACACCAGTTGAGGAACTTGTACTCTACCTCTGTCATAAATAAAGCATGTGTGGTGTTATCCACTATTCAGTTAATTCATAAATTCAAGTGTAAATGCCTCCTGCCAGTGGGTCAAAGCTTCTTCACATCCATAACTCCATGTTATTTGTCACTGAAGCCAATGGTGGTTTCCCTGAGCAAGGGCTGAGTCAACATATGGTCTGGTTGAAGAGCAAGTCTGCTTTGCAGTTATTCCAGGACTAGTCCAGAGACCTTGAACTAATTTCAGTGGGGTGAGTGCTAAGCCAGAAAAAACCCTGATGTAATTCCATTGAATTAATTGGGTTAATGCAGCCAAAATTCTGGCCCAATAAACTTAACTCTGGTAATGCTATGCCATTTTATTAGCCAGCTTCTCCTTTGATAAATGGTGCTCAGCAAGCTCTATAAGACTTGCCTGATTGCCATATGACAGCAGAATTTGGTCCCATAAATTCCACAAACTGTGTCAAGTTACTTTATGTTTGCTTAGCTCAAAGTTTGGTCCATTGTCATTACTCTTGTCCATTAAAACAGTGACATCCAGTTCAGAACCCGACTTGACTTCTAACTCAGAGAAGGAAATAACTGAGTAGAAATGAGGGCTATCTCCACTTGATGGGTTTTTCAATGGAATTACAACAGTGTTACCTCACACAACTGTGAGTAACCTTATAACCAGCACAGAGAGCTTACAGAACTTGCATAAAGGGGGAACTCAGTTAAAATCAAGGAAGAAAACAAGTCTCAAACAGCCGAATCATCCACTCCTCACATGGCTTTTACCACTGGTGTCAGTAGGCCTCAGCTAGAGTCCTGTAAGCACGAGCACTCCTGTGGACACTACGATTCAAACAGCAGTCCTGCACAGTGCCTATTGCCTGAGTTTTATGAAGTTACTGCATGCACCCCATCTGGCAGCTCGTTTGGCCTTCCTAGATGCAGCGTGAGCGAAAGTGAGAGCTCAAATCCAAGTCCCACAGGGGACCAACACCTAAAAGCAGTGCAGAGCCCAGCTCTGTCGCACCCAGGTGGAGGGGCAGGGGTCACTCAGTGCTGCTGGGCACTGGTCCCCTACCATGGCTCCTGCACACCAACACTGTGGCCAGGGCCGTGTGGGGATTCCCACTGTGCAGACCCGTAGTAGTCCAACACCCTGAGCCAGCTGGAGGGCTCAGGGAGCTCTCTGCAGCTCCACAGCCTGTGGCAGGCAAGGTCAGGTGCTTTCTGCAGCCTCTCTCCAAAGCACTGAGCACACACACGGCTGCTTGGGCTGGCCGCTGGGTCCCTGGGCTTGGTCCTTGCTGGACTTGTAAGGGAAAAATGGTTTAACACTATGGTGACTTCAGGGCAGTGACAAGCATTGCTCTTTGTGACATGTGGTGGCACCCTGAGGTGGATTAAGGAATTGGATGGGATGGTGCCATATTCAGATTTTGTAGGATACCATGGTATAGGTGTTATTTTAGAGGACATAGCAACAGTAATGACTCCCCCTTCCCAAGAAGCACACACAGGTTAAATGCATAATGCCAGACATTAACTTGCCCCAGTTTCTTTAAACCACTCTTCACACCTTTACCTGATGTGATTACAGTGTCAACGAGCTGCCTGAGATGTTGCTATGTACCCTGTGGTTCTGGGCACAGCTTATCTTCACAGTATTTCTGCTGAAGTGCCTTCTGATCTGGCCAGGTTTGATTCTCATCTGACACCAGTTTTATGCAGTAACTCATCTGCACCTGAATTTGCTCTCTCTTCTATCTGTAGAGCCCTGGGACGCCCCTGGCTGCACACAAGATCTGAACTCAGTCTCTTCTGACTTCAACAGCTACCACCATGGGTTCAAACTGGCATGAGATGAATCACTCATCTTGGAAGACAAAATAAATAGACAAAACATCTTTGAAACAGAATGGGTAACGTAAAGCTACCAAGTCCATCGGCAAGGTGTGTCTGACCAGGATACTGTGAAGAAGATGGCTACTCTGGAAGTCAGGCAGGAACATCTTGTATTCAGTAGCAGGGAGGTTTCGATAGTGAAGGAGAGCCTAATTGAGCTTTTAACCTATAAATATAGGCTATAAAATATCAAGTGGTATCTCTACAATATGTCACTAAATTTAGTGATTTATATATATCTCTCTCATTAGACAACACAGAATGCCTTAATGCATTGTTGTGTCTGGTGGTCTGCTTGTATCATGGGAGTACAGGAGGACTATTAGAGGAGTTGAGCCCTGGCAACATTAACAGGACTTGTTTCAGTTGTATTTATAAAATAGCACATGAAGTAAAGCTGGAGGATGTCATAAAGACAGAGGACTTGTTTCTCATCTTCATCCCCTTTGCCTCACTTCCAGAGCACTCCGGGGAGCCTGGGGAGATGCCACGAGAGGCAAAGGCCCTTTGCAGTGACACCTCGGTCTGTGGGCTTGCCCATGGGTAGGACATTTCTACACTTGGTTCAAAACCACAATTTTCTGTGTTGACCTGTGAAATGTTTTGCTTTTCTTAAAATTCCAAGACACTGGTCTATTGCAAATGAGGTAACCTTCTGGAAAACCATACATTGACAGCACATTCAGTTTTGACACTGACTTCAGAGACCACAGGACCAGATGACAGAGTTGTTGCTACTTTCTGTCACACCTTCATTGCCTGCAATGACATCCTTGCTTCAATACTGTGTGTAGTAGAGTTACTGCTGAACTCCAAACAAAGAAGTATATTAATACCTAAGTCAAAATCTGTTACCAGCCCCATTTTTGCAATCTTTTAAGTTGCACTTACAAAGCTAATCATTGAATTGATACAGCATTAAATACTGATAAAAACAGCATGAAAACATTTCTTCCAAAGTACTTAGAAACATGTCAGTGAACCTAAACTACCATAGTGGAAGAACATAATAAAACCTATGAAATTAAAAAAAGGGTAGAAATTAAGGTCCAGATTAAATTTCAGATTTTGTTTCTTTAGGAGGAATGAGGATATCAATCTTTATTCTTAAAAAGCCCCACACTGAAATCAACAGGCCTGTTCCCATCTTTCAAAGGAGGTCATCTATGAATAAGAAAATATGTTCACAGAAAGATTATTTAAATGATTAAAAGCCCAAAGACAATTAAAAAAAGTGAAATTAGCTATAAGAAGTTGGGAAGATTGCTACCAACACTATCAACACAAAGGCTGTAAGCTAAACCAGAATGACTAAAAAATAAGATAAAATGGAATAAAATAAAAAGCACAAATACTGTGCCAAACCTGGCTAGTCAAACTCAGCATGAATTGTTTACTCTGTTAGTTTGCTAAGAGTGGGAAGAGCAATTTACCCTTTGAAAGGAGCCAAAGGAGCATTGCTGAGATCAGTGACCATGGTCTGGGGAACATGGCCCATATGGGATACATCATCTCAGGCTTCTCCTTCGATCCCTGCTCTCAAGGGCCGTGGTTTCCGAACGCACAGCACATGGCTAGAGATACTCACAGCACTCTGAGCAGGATATTCTGCCTGCATGTTGTCAAATGCTTCACTTTAGACTTGCTGCAGCCCTTGACATGGAGGTTAAGTGCTATGTAAATGCCTCGGTTGAGCACTTAGGACTTTGCTGCCCTTGGATCTTGTACGGATGGAGCTCCCAAATGCTTGTGTTTAGCCCTTCACATGCTCCCTTCACTGCTGAACTATTGATATTGCTCCAAATCTCCTGAAGCATGGGACACAAATGACAGTCTTGTCAGCTCTGCCAATTTTTTATGAAGTTTGGTGTCCTTCTTAAATCCCAGCTGCAGAAATCAAAAGATTACATCACTGTCCCAGTGTATCACTATTAAAAACAAATGTGACATTTCTGGCCCTCAGCATGCTTGAAAAATGCCTGAAAACGTGTCATGAAATCAGTCTCCAAGCTCAGTATCCAGAAGATCATACAGGAACCAAAAAAGTTTATTAAAAAAAACCCCCATGATTTGAAGCCAATATTGTAATTTTTGGGGCTTGGTTCATGACTTCAGACAGAGCAAATGCCCAAGCAAACACATGCTGCTTCCCCATGGATTGCAACAAACAAACAATCTCATTTGATTAACTCTGCTGGAAGTAATATTTTAAGGGGTAAAATGATTCTACAAAGACGACATGTTGGCATTTGAAAAGAGATGAATGTAGAGCCTGTAAAAGTGCAATAATCCTTAATAACTAACCCAAAAGAAGCATCATCCCCAGGGATAAGATGGTAATTCACTCTCCATATTTAATTTGTTTCTAAGCCACTTTCAAAACAAGGCTGCTAAATAGTAAGTTGGCTTGTGATCCTAGGCTTGACTGCTGGACTTAGTATAATCATGCCATTGATTCAGCATACATTTCAAGCTAAGTCATGGGGTACAAAATCAGGTGGGCTAATTCCTTAAGCTGTTTAAGCACAGAATTGTGAACATGGGGTAAATGTAGAGATAGGAGTCTGTTTACTGCAAGCAACAGGGGAAAGGTAATATGCCGTCTTCATCAGGAGATTGCAGCTAACTCTTTGAACAGTCTTGTGTCTGAAGATTGTATTTCAAGACTTACCTATCCTTCATAAATGCATGGGAGTCTAGGATTTCAGTCTACGTTAAAGGAACAAGTGACGACAATGCACTTAATTAGACTAAATAGTTACTGAATCTCATTAGTGAGAGCTTGCAAAAAGAATGGAAAATGCTGCCTCACGACAAAACCACCTCAACACTACTTCACCTCAAGTGCTCTCCCTCTTAACAAAAATTATTTCAAGTATTTTGTGTTCTTTTTCTTTAAAAAAACCCAACAAGTACCATCTTTCATCTGCATTTCTGAATAGTTCTCACTGTCGTGGTTTTATTCATTAGCTCTGGGGGCCAGAATCAGTGTGACAATTGCTGTCAGGTTCACGTTTCAGCCACGTTACTGAAACCCTCAGAGAACTGATAAGGGTGTATCGACCACTTCAGGAACAAGAATGTGCAGATAATACAATATGTGCATGTTCTGCAAATGTCTTTTGCAGACAACCCTAAACTGGATGATCTCTCTAATGGTGCACCTTGGCTACATTTACAACACAGTCTTGTGGAAAAAAAATATTAGGAATTATTGATTTTTAAGAAAAGGTGGTACTACAGGGAGCTAATATACAACAGCTACAGCAATGTTTGCCTGCAGTGTGTATTGGGCAGAGTCCTTAAACTGCTCGTATTGCAAATATCCAAGGGCTGCTCTAAAAATCCTAAAAGCCTGAACCTTTAAAATGCAAATTTGTCCTATTTATCTGGTCACAACCCAGTGAGTAGAATCCAATAACTCACCAGATTAAAGGATATACAGGATTATATAGCAGAAAGTAATTGCAATTAACTAATATCTGGATGGCATTTAATACGCATATTGTATTATTTCAGTGAGATGAGACAGAATAATATTTACATTGCTATGAGCATTTTCTGTTTATAGAAATGGAATTGACAGTTCAGTAAGGTATGCAGGCGTTATATCAAGAATGAGATGAGACCATTTAAAATCCTGTGAATTATTGATATAAATTCATTTTGTTTTGTTTCATGCACCGGCGCTTCTTGCAGTGGCACCAGAAGAGCAGTGCAGTTTATAACAGGGGAAAAAAAAGAAGAGGAAAGAGCAAATGTGAAATGGTGTAATTTATTCACAATTGCTTTGAAATTCTATCTGAATTGTCTCATTCACGCATTAGAGGAATGGTCCAAAACATGACAGCATGGGTAAACAGATGCAGAGCTTGGAAAATAGGTGATCTGACTGAAGTATTCATGGCCATTATTAGACAAATGTTATATTGCTTTTGGGTAAATCTGGTGATTTTATTTAATTTGACATTGTTTTCAAGATAGCAAGATAATACTGTTTGTTTCTAATGCTCTGAAATGAACAAAACAGGTGAAAATTGATGCCACATGGAATTATAATGTTTCAACAGTAGCTGGTTAGTTAAACTTCTAAAGAGTTTCATGAAGAATCTGCATACACTTATTAATGGACTTTTACATACAATATCAATGCTTAGAGTGTAGCGGTCCTGTTAAAATCTGCTTTCACTGAGTCACTATGCAAGGAGAGATTGTTCTATGAAGAAGAATCTTGGATGAGTATTTGTTTGAGAATAAGCAGTAAAACTGAAAGAAAATTCACAGATTTAGTGTAGGAATGGTAGATGAGACTATGGAAGCTAATATTTTGAAATTGCCTAAAAACTGCAATAAATTCTGCTGCCTACTGAAATTATTAAGCCAACAATAAACAGGAAGAATGGAATATCAAAACCTCATTGCATAGTGTGTCATCATTGTTTAATGAGGCATTCCTTCAACCTTTTACCTCTTAACACCTTTGGTGATCTTACATTATGTACCTGTAAGATATTCAAAGTTCTCTTTTAGAGATTAAGCCTATAGGAAGTATGAAATCTTAGGAATGTACTGTTTTGGGTAATGATGCCAGAATTAAGCGTCAAAAAGCTCGGTTCAGGTTCAGAAGACAATTTGGAATGAGTAGCTATGACTTCTACTAATTTATTTCAGAAGGGACTTCTCATATATACCCTCAAATATTTAAGACGCTTTGTACTATTTCTCAGGAATCCATATCTTCTCAAAGTGCTTTTTTGTTTTCACTTGAAGGCAGCATGGACTTAAAACAATACTGCAGGGAATGTACCGTTTTATAAAGCACATAAGGATGGCAGGAGACACAAGGCATAGAAAATTGTCGAAGATGATTAGATGGTACAACACATACTGCTCTTGAGTCATAAGTTCCATTTATGGTGACTTCTACTTCCAATAGATAGGATATTAAAAAAGGCAATAAAAATGAAGTTACATGAATAAACTTCCAGAAATGAGTGGAGTTCCACCAGTGATCGTCTCTGCGCTGGTAGAGGTAGAAGAATGGGGATGTTATGAACAGGGCAGCAGTCACTACAACAAATGAGCCTCAATGCGGAGCCAGTGGAGTCCTTGGCGAACGTAACGAACCAGATTGGTCATACTGCTGTGTTGTGTTAAGGGTCCCATCACTGAGTCCAGGTCTACAAAGAACTCTGCAATACACAAGAAATAGAAGTCATTGTTTCAGGCAATGGTACAGAAATAGGAAAGAATTTAAACAAAGGCAACAAACTATTTAAACAGATCCAATTAGATTATCTATGCTGGAAGTCAGTCACAACATGGTATGCATGAGTGGTTGCCACTAGTCTTCCTTTAGCTCTGATGATCTTCACTTTCAGTTTTTCGAGCCTAGGTTTGCTGACTGCATGATTTAAATAGCTGGCAATGAACTGTGGCATTTCCTTTTCCAGCTGTACCCTTTTCTGGGCATGAAGAGCTAGTCTGGATCTTGCAGAAGACCTTTCTTGCTATTTTCCCCACCCTCTGATTTCTGTTAGTGCCATTGCAGCAGTTTTGGCCCTTGGCTCATCCTGCTGCAGCTACAGGCCCCAGAGGATGTGTGTAGGGTGGGGGTGAAGGAAGCAGAAAGAGGGAACACAGCAGTCAAATAGCATGTTGGAGATGGGAACCTATGAGGGGAAAAAAAGATAGGTAAGGCCACTGGGATTTGGTGTTGGGAAGGGTTAACAGGAGGTCACTAAACAGAGCCATAGTTAGGAAGCCACACACCAGTTTTCTTTACGCCATGTGTTAGATGATCTCTGGGTGAAAGACTAATCCTGTTAGGGCCAACAGACCTTTCCTAACTGCTTTCAATGGATAACTGGATTGTGTCCTCTATTCTCCCGTAGCTTGTTTTTTTGCTCACTGGGGCACAGGCATTCCCACATTTACAACACATACTATATTTAGGCAAATGGGAGCCCGCTCTCAGTTAAAAGCCCCTCAGAGCTCAGATAACAACCAACAACCACAATAACTGGTGGCTGAGCCCTTGCATTCTTACCCTATCTAAAGCCCAGCATGGCGCTCAGCCAGCTAACACTGTATTGGGAGAGCAGGTGCTGGGTACAAAATCATTATCAGTACTTTCTTCAGCAAGTAAGTGCTGCTTTGAGGTCTTCTATCCAAGTATTGACAGCCTGACCCTGGCCAGCCTGGGAGCTGCAGCAGTATCACAGCACAAAGTGATTTGGCTGGAGGCAAGCATAACAAAAGCTTAAGGCTATCACCAGTTGCTTTAAGATGCTGCAGCCAGCAGTTACTTCTAATCTTCCTTCCTCTGTCTTTTATTCCCCTCCTCCAGTGTGAAATCAATACGTTTAGAAGTGAAATAATGCAGTGTCTCACTTGCATTCTAGTGATCTCATTCTAGGCTCAACTAAATAATAGTTGCTTTAAACACTGAGAATTCACCTTAGAGCCTAATTTCAGTGCTACAAGCACTGAAGCCACTTACAAAATTTATACGTGAACTGACCTTCGTCACTACAGTGCTGACAGCTTTCTACTATAGAGAAAAATGCTACTATCTTTGGAAGCTTTAAAAAAATTATTTTAAAGTTAGCTGAGAGTTTGATGCCATAAATGGTGAACAACTCTCTAGGTGATCCAAAACAAACCAGCCCATGGGTTGGATTTGGGAAGTCTCCAGTTTAGCCTGGAGATGCTTTAATCTGCCACAGATGCAGAATTTATGACAAACTCCATCTATTCTCCCACACACTCTAAACTCTACCAACCAGGGGCAATTCAACCCAAGTTACATGGCAGCGTGTTCCTGCTTTCCTTCTCAAACCAGATCAGCTTGGCGGGCCACAGCTCTGCTGTTCTCCCTCTTGCTGTGCCTTTTCATTTTAATGGCACATCTTTTGTCAGGCTGACAAGAAAGGCTTCTGTCTCCTGCTCTGAGCCAGCTGGACATCAGTCAAGTTCAAACTGGGAGTGTGCAGGCATACTTAGAGAACCACAAAACCTAAGCTGACAGCTGTAGAGAAGGGGAGCTGCACAGCTCCTACAATGTGGAAGAAATCTCTTGTGTCTGCATCAGCATGACCTAAGAAACATCTATGACAGCAGCAAGACACAGAGGTAAAGGCTATTAGACACTACAACGATGGGGATACATTTTTATGACCATGTCTATTAGCTCATCAGGGACAAGTTCTTGGCCAAGAACTGGGATTCAGAAGACCACAGAAACAATGGGAGTCAATCACAAAAAAAAAAAAAGGAAAAAAAAAAGGAAAAAAAAAAGTGACTGGATCTGTTTGGTTTTTGTTGGTTTTTTTGTTTTTTTGTTTTTTTTTTAAAAAGAAGAAAATGCACTTTTATCCTAAACACGTGTTTCTTTGTAGGTTTGTGTTTGTTTGTTCGGTTTCTTTTTGTTGAGACCATTCTTATTTCAAGAGGGGAAAAAGAAAATTCAATTTTTTATGATTAACTGACTGCCCAAACCCTTGAGAGAGAGGCCAAGAGATCTGCCCTTTACCTGGGACTCGAGGCAGAGGCTGGGGCTTGGACCTATCCTTTTTGCTGTCATGGAGCATTTTTGAGCTCACAGTCCACATGCCAGAGCTCGGGCACTGCAAGGGCAGGTTCAGCTGGCAAAGGTGGATTAGAGACAGCTATGGGGAACAAAGGGTCCTGTCCCAGCCAGCAAGATGCAGGTGTTTTGAACGATTTGAGAGTTGCAGATGACAACTAGTAATTAGAGCTAGGTTTCATGAAACATTGTAACATTTCTCATGTCAAAAAGTCTTAAATATATCCTTCTGTAAATGGAATCCATTTACAAAGATATGACAATGACCTGCAGAGCACCACGGTTCTTAGACACTTTTTTTGTGACGCCATGAATTTTTTGGATTGCAGTTTAATTGTGCTTAAGCATGCAACTTTAAATTGAGTATTTAATTAGAAATGAGATGTTTTTCCAGACAAAACATAAAGACAGACACACTATAGCATGTATGAAACTCTGATCTCTCTCCAACGGTTTATAATACTTAAATTAAATTTGAAGTAACTTGAACTTTCCATTCCCTGTAACAGAGCTGCAGTTTGTGAAACAAGATATGGAAGAACAGGGCACAACCCTAGATGGCCCTCCTGTGAGAAACCCTTATTCATGCATCCAGTCCCACTCAAGTCAAAGGGCCTGCTCATCTGAATAAAGATTATTGCTATATGGCTTTGCAGAATTGGGTTCATTTGATCGTAAATCAAAACCAGAACAAAGAAGAGTGTAGGGGGAAAAAAGGCAGTAAGAGAGTCAGCAGGTTTTTTCTCATCAAGCTCTTGGACTGATAACAGCAGTGCCTGGGTACATTTTTTGTCTGCTGGCTGACTGCCTGAGCTATTTTGATTCAATACCAAGTAGAACATTTAACAACTCCACAACACACAGGGCTAATTACAAGATTATCGCCATCTCTTTCTCCTATCAGAGCATCCTTCTGCATTCCTGCTGTAACATTCTGCAGTGCATTTGACAGGGAATCAGTTTCACATTTTATGAAAATGGATGCAGCTATGGAAAAAATCCAAAATGACTGCACTGCTACTAAATTAACCAATGCGAACAAAGACAAGAAGCAGTGGGGAGGACTGGACAGAACTTCTATTATTGTTCCTCATCCAGGGATAGATCATTATGACCCACCATTCAGACATAAAACTCCATAAATCTCAAGCTTAGCTTCTCTAAATCAGTGGAAATTTGCCACTGACATTAATGGGAGTAAGATCAAACTGCATACAGTGAGCACATTTGTCAGGAAGAGTCAGCCATCTGAAATCTCAGTATAATTTAAGAGAATGAGCCAATTCACGATGAGCATATTTCCCAGTTAGGCTCTGCACCTCTGGTGTCAAAGAAAGCTTTGTCAATGATTTGTGTAAGCCCAAGGCTGGAATCTGAATAATTACATTATCATGGGGAAGTTCACAGCTGGCCAACAATAGGCCAAATTTGTCCTTTAGTTACATCTTAGCCACTCCACTATACACAATATAACCCAGTCACAAACTGCTTGCCAAAACTCCTTTGAAACGACTGCGGTAAAGACTGACATTCTGTTGTTCGGAATAAACACGCAGATTTGCAATCCAATCATAGGAGAGTCAAGGTCATGGCTTTCAGTGGACATCTCCTAATTGGACTCCCTGCATAAACACAACATCTAATGTTTGCTTATTATCCTAGCTAGCATTTTAATAGTCTTAAACCAGTTGACAGAGCAGTATGAAAATAACCTCGGTGCTCTACGAGAAACTGAAACTGTGAACGAATTCGCAGACTCAAAAGCTCTCACCACTTGGGGCTCATGTTCGCTAAATTATTTGCCAGCTGCTCTGATAACCCCATGTTCAGCGTGCGTTACACTTCCCCCCTCTGTGCTTGACAAGAGAAGACACCCATTGGCTACAGTGGCCAGCAAGCAGATTTGGTCTGCTTGCTCAAGCTGTCACAGTTGTGCTCTTAGATGCGGCAGTTCTGGGTCCAATGCCCAACAACGCCTACGAGAACAGAAAGCAAGCTAAAGCTGATGAGTCAAAGGGGACAAGGAAGAAGCCGAGTGGGCACCTTTGTTCTCCTTAGTCAGCTTGTCAGCCATGTCCCAGTGCTCGTAGCTCCGCAGGACGTTGTTGGTGATGTTGACGTGGCTGGCGGCCATGTGGTGGATGCGCTGAGGGATGGTGATGGTCCCCGCCGAGGAGGAGCTGGCGCTGCCCACGCTGCTCCCAGCAGAGCTGATGGGAGATGGGCTCAGGGACATGGGCGATGGCGTTTCTGTGCTCCTGCAAGAGGTGAAGGGAGAGTGAGTCCCCCTTACACACACCACTTCGTTGCCATCCTAAGTACACTTGAAAAATTAACTCCACACCCCAGTCAGGGGAGAATGTGTAGTAGTATCTCCTGGTTTAGTGAGAAAGGAGAGCTTATAAACTGGGAATGACTGAAAATAAATAGGGATTTAATTCTCTCTACAAATGAACCTGTTATTTAAAAACAAAAAATCCATCATAAAAATAGAGCAATCTTTCAGAGAAAGAAGTATCTCATAGCTGTAATGATTTTTCTACCTGCTGCCAGAAGCTGCAATGGCAGTTAGAAAACACTCAATGTGCAATATTGGCTTATTATCAAAGCATTTTGTGGAAACCACAATGACAGTTTGCTACAAATACAGTCACCACAGTAAGTAAAGTGCAAGTCTTAAAAGCACCCTGCAGAGCAGTATTAGGAGCTGAGGGTACTGTAGGATTATGAATATCTCTATAGGATTCTTTAAGGCTGGCTATGGAGATTTGTTTCTAATTGCCTCCAGTTTATCCGCACAGTTTTGTAGAGAGCAGTGTTTTAAGTTACCTACTTAGTGCAGCACTAATGTTCCAATATAGATTTTCCTTTAATTCTAACACCAGCAATTAGGAATCACCTCCTGGCTGCAGGCGGTGCGGAGGTCAGCACAGCAGGCTCATGTTTAGAGCTGTGCAGTGCTGAACACTCACATACAGCTACTCTTTGAAAATTTGTTTCAGTGAACAAGATTAAGGGTTCCAAAAATCTCTTCTCTTGCCCCCATTTGGAACCACTTACCTAAACAAATGCATTTGATTTGCTGTGGAATACACTTGAAATGCAGGGCTGAGGCGCTCCCGGCGCTCTCTGCGTGAAGCAAAGACACCAAAACTGGACGGGGATGTTGCAAACCCTCTGTGACAGGCAGCCACTGATGCTTCATGCTGTGCAACAGCATCAAGCTCACTCAGACTCTTATGGGCCTGATCCAAACCCCAGGATAGAGAGGCTTTTCCTCTTGGCTTCACAAGCCACCATCAATGGTCCTGAAGTGGGCACACACCTGCTGTGCTGACACCTTGCAGGTGTTGTAGGACAGGCTGCCACCACGGCACAGCCTGGGGCTGGAAGGTGTTCATGGCAACAGCTTTTGCTGCAGATTTTCCAGTAGAGCCCTGATATTACCTGTGCTCAACAACAGGCTCCTGTGATACGTTCTTTTTCCAGAGGTAGAGACCACATTAATTCAGCAGCTAGTAGCTTTTTACACAGCTTATGTGTTACAGTTTAAACACATCCTACGGCACAAATGTTTTATTTTTAAGTCTTTAAACATACTGGTTACTTGATATATGCCACAGTGTCTTTAATGCACAGAAGAGCTGAACTATACTAGATTAGGTCTGGGAGCAGTTAAAATCATAAGTATCTGAGGAGACCAAGAGTATTTTGTTAGAGCCACTTACAACAAGCTGACGCACTTCTGCCAAATAAAGCACATTGTTCATTGGATTTACCCTGTTGTGCACAGCCATTATTACTGTGGTGAGTCTATTAAATCCCTCTATTTTGTGCTTTCTGTCGCTAGAGGTGGGAAACATTTCTGTAATGAAACCAGGGAAAATTTGTTTCATTGCCAGGCTGGAACACAGGCCAACTTTGTCGAAGTTCACAACCCTTTCAAACAAAAGTGGCCAGAAATTCTAGTAAGCCAAACTGAGATTGATTTTAGATGGTCTGAGATCCTGAGCAGAATACACTTCATGGCAATGGATAAGTTTTGCTTCGTTCAAATAAAGATTCAAGAATACCCTGGTGTCTCCACATTCTGAACCAGGCTGCTGATCCATCTCCAGTGGTGCCATATGCTGATGGTGTTTGGTCTCTCCTCTGTAGTGTGTGACTTCTCTTCCCATCTGGCACAATTTTGCAGGGGAATAAGGGGAATCTGTAGAGTGAGTAGCCCTGGGGAAGGCACATGCTGCCAGTGGCAGCACCAGGCCTGTGACAATCCTTGGGGCCACCAGGAGACACCTGAGATACAGAGCAATGCTGAGCCAGCTGGAGAGCTTTTCTTCTGAGACTCCAGAAAGAGGAGACAGAAGACCTGAGTGTGGACTGTGGTCTTTGTGTACTGGGTCACAGGTGTCAGAATAACACCGTGACAACAAGGCCATGTCACATTCAGCTATTCCTACATCTCAAGCGCTTCCTTCTCTGACTACCAGACAGAGATGTGCACTTTCAGAGCTTTGCTTCCTTATCTCCAAAGGTAGTGGGAAGAGACTGACCAGCTGGATGTTATAAGTGATGCTGACCTGAATGCTGGGTTACTGCTGCCTACCTCGTGGCAAGGATTTTCTCCTCCAGTCAAAACCCACTGATTCTAAATCCTGGGCACCTAATCAGCTCCTTTAAATAGCAAGGGAGAAATCATCACCTGCACAGCACACACTTCATGGGGGTCTATTATAGGACAGGAATAAAAGGATAACTTCTGCTCCGTGAAATTTTTAGGTATAAGTCACTTAAGGAACAAATGAGGTGTAATGCTCCAGTGGTCTATTTCAGTACTAAAACTTTATGTAAACCTTACTGCATTTTTATTGCAATACAAGGTTTCATTGACATTTAAATGCCTTGAAAAACTGGCCCAATATTGAATAATTTAATTTAGTAGTTGCTTTTCCAATGTTAAAATACCTTTTCGTTTTTCTTTAAAGTGATTTTGTATTTTGTCACTTTGGTTTCTGTCTTAATCTACACTTAAACATCTATATACACAAATATTCAAAATAATCTTGTGTATTGGGTGTGTGTGTGTGTACCTATATATCCCAAAATATGTTGAATTATCTACGACAATATTTTTCTTTAAGCAAAATGTTGGATTTTTTGGTTTTGCAGTGATTCAGACCAAAGTCTGTTTGAAAACTTCAGTTCTTTGTGTGCTAAACTTCAACACCTTCTACAGTTTTATTACTTTCTTTCCTTGGACTGTCTAACAGTCATTTCTTCTTAAGAACCACCAGAAATAGGCCACTAACAATAATCATTTTCATCTGGAATTCAGCCTACTTAAATAAAGAAGGAAAGAAAGGTAAAGTCCTTCCCCTTAGTTTTACTGTATCTGTATGTATGGCCAGGAGAAAGGAGCAGGAGAAATGTGTGTCAGGTGGCAACAGACAAGATAAAGGCAAGGCTGCAGCAATGCACCTCCATCCAACAGCAGATCATAACTGCATTACCCTGACTTCATATCTGAGCGAGGCTGTTTTAACATTAGTATAAAGCCACTGATAATTGGTTGACTAAGTGCCTTCACATTTTCACCACTATTATGCCTTCAGTTTTATTTAACAGCACTTACCATATATCAATGAAATATTCATTGGTCTTTCATTACTGAACGAATCATTGAAAAATCATTGCAATGAAGGTTAACTTTACTTTGGCTTCCTGAAATGACATGGTACTTGCTTGCTAATTAACAGATATTTTTATGGCCTTCATTTGGCTTGCAAAGCAAACTGTCAAAGAATTCAGCACAGACCCACCATGGCCGATTTTAGACTTAAGAGGGCTTTGCACAAAGATAAGGTGTGTTTCAGCTCTTCCTTCCAACCCACACTGGATGGCTCACATGGGTACCTGATTTAGCCCAGTGGGAGCCTCTCACCCCACAAGCCCAAGACAGCCATAAGAGCAGTTCCATAGCCCAGAAGAGCATTTTTTACATGCTACATATTTGAAACATACCTGTAGCTCCCAAACCACTGAGTCATGGCCTGTTCTTTGCCTTTAGTGGCACCAAAACATTTCCCCCCCCTCTTGGAACCACTTGTTTCCAGCCAGAAGTAATTAGCAGAAAATACTCACTTTCCATTGCTGCCCCAAGGTGAGGGGGCCTGTGTGGCTTTTGAAGAATTCTGCAAGTACAAAATGAAAGAATAAAGATGTCACATGTACATAAATACTGACGACACAAGGCTCAACACTCCCTGTTCTCTTGCAAGAGCTACAGTGCATATAGCAGAATAGCTCTGCACATCAGTCCCATAATTAAATGGCTGGTGGATGATTGGTAGGTTCCAACCAGTAGCTTGGAAGTCACTTGATGAAAGAGGGAATACAGCAAAGTTCCAGTAAAAGCAGAGGTAGTTCACAAAGAATTGGTTTAATTACTACTGACACTTAAGCTACAAAGTTCTTCAGAGTGCAAATGACTTTTTATCTTTAGGGGGACCTGCAATCTTTTAATTAGAAACAAAAAGAATTTGGGCTGATGCCTTAATGAAATTAATCCCTCCCAGGTTGGAAGGGAAAGTGGCTTGGGATTCAGATAGTAGCAGAAATAAAATTTCTAGTAAGGATCTGCTTTAATGCGCTTGTTTTTATGTATTTTATTTGCACAAATTGACTTTCCTTACCTGCTTACTCATCCTGCCTTTCACGTCTGTGTAGCACCTTGTACAACCCTGTACAAAAAGATTGCCCAGCAACAATAAAGCTCAGATTTTTCCAGTCTTGCTCAGGCTGGGTGGTATCTTAGTTCCCATAAAAAGCAGTAGTATCAGTGCTGAAGCTATCTGTGTGTGCTTTCTGAAAACAATCACTCTGAGCTCCCTTGCAAAGAAGTCAGCAACCACAGTGAAAATTCAATCAAATTTTACAAGTTCTCTGCAAAGTATTACTGACATTATTACAAGATTCATCCGGTTACTGCAATTGCTGTTTTGCATGTCAGGCACAGAGACTGAGCGGAGCACAGAGCAGCTCAGGGCATGGCCCGAGGTCTGACTCTGGGAGCAAAATCCTATTCTTGACTTTTAAAACAGAACTAAACTTGCCAAAGCAGAAACACTGCCCAAACCATGATACTGGCCTTTCCTGCAAGCTCCTACACAGCATGTCACCGTGGTTCATTAAAGCTGTGAGCATGAAATGGACTGCACTGCAGGACAGAGCATATGTGGTGTATACTTTTGCCAACCACTCATATGTAAGTTCCTAAACTCCTCTGGAAATCTTTAGGGATGAAGACACAGCTTTGATGTTAGTTTCTACTGCCTGGGAATTGTTCCTGACAGTATCTGGAGACAAATACTAGATCTCAAGATTAAGACTGTATCTCGATTGGAGGTAGTTATTTCACAATGAAAATATTTGAAATACTTTTGCCAATGACTATTGACAACACATTTTCAAAATCATAACAGTTGTCCTCAAACCTTTAGGTGAGGTACATCAAAGGATGCCACTTTAGCTAATCTTAAAAAGCTTGATTTCTATTTTAAATTTTTTAACTTATAATTTTAGTTATATTTTACTCCAGTTTTCTCAAAATTTCCAAACTACTTTTGTGATTAAACGGTTATTTTCTGTTTTGAAATGTCAAGAATATACATTTTAAACTTTTAATGGGAAATTAATCAGAACCAGTTCTGTCCAATTGGTTTCAATTCTGTCCAAGTGGTTTCAATTTGGACAAAGTGGCATTCATGAGGAAAAATAAGAAAAACAATTCTGCCAAAAAATTCCTCTCCAGCTCTGCTGTAAACAGTGGGCTGCTTTTCACAGGTAAAATTCTGCAAAATTCTGAATAACAACTCTATTCAAACAGTTAATCTAGTCCGTTTGTATTACGGATTCTTGCTAGTGAACACAGAGAACAATGCAGCAATACAAAACTAATTCATAGTTAATAGCTCCTTTTCTTTTCTTTCTTTTCTTTTCCTCTCCTATGCCTTTACTACAAAAAGATCCTGAACATACAATCTGTGTACACTCCAATGCTACTTCCAGCCAATGAGTTACAGTGCCCATAGCATACACACAGAAACACTAGCTGGAATACTCAAGTTTCAACTGGACACCCCAAACCAGCATTCCTGATTCATTTATTTGAATTTTTTTTATTCATTTATTCATTCCTTTATTGTATTACGTTTTCAATTCTTTTCTTTTCATTTACATTAAAAGACATTTTTGCTGTGTGGATGCAGTAAAATGGTCTTATACTGGGAGTACTAATATGTTCCTCATTATACCTACTTGCACAGCTAGAGAAAGTGACTTTAAGGGAGGAGAGAATCCTGCCCGTCCCCTTCTTTTTTTAAGAAATCATTACTTTCTGCAGGAAAAGTTTATAAAATTGTCTCATAACCTTTTTTTTTTTTAAGAGACAATCTACATTCACCCTGGATGAAATCTGAAATGGATGGAACACATTTAATGAAAATGCTGAGGTTATCAATGTGTCCAGTTCTAATTTAATTTGTAGTGCCAACCCCTGACCGAAATCTCCGTGAGTACAACAGAGGCATTTCTAATGACTTCAGGAGAGCCTCAACTTAAGCAGAAGATCAGGGGTAACATCACTGAAGTTAAGAAAGGGACACACATAGAGGACCTCAGGGAAGTCAGGACCAAGTGGTGGTTGCTAGCATGATAGTACTGGAGTTTTACAGCAGAAGGACCATTTTATCACCATTTACATGGAAATACGAAAACTGCAGTGTTAAAAGTTTTATTGGTTTGCAGTACTAATCTGTCAAAGCCTGGAACAAATCCACAGAGGCTGAAAAAAAAACCCAACCAAAAAAGACTGATGGGCTGACAAACCAGTATAATTACATAATTATAGAATAATATGTAGTAATAAAGTACAAGAATTAATGTAGGCTTCAAACAGCATTAACCAGTAAACCATAAATATCAAAACCTTGGCAGGGCTGAAGAAAGATTCTGTTTCTCTCTTAAATGAGGAATGGTGAGGACTTGTCATTCTTACACTGGGTACACAGCATTTGAAAAGGTAAACATCACTGAGTCATGACAATCAGCTGATCTCCACTTGATTCAAGGTAAAGGCAAAATTTCAAGATGTAGATAAGGAAATTTGAAGTTCCACAGAAATAAAAAGAGAAATCTCTGAGTCTCCAATAAGCTTCAGCAAATCTCAATTAATTTAAAATCTAAATGTAACTAAGTAAAGCCTAAAGAATTGCTTTATTATGGTTCACTGGGGGTCAGTTCCTAATCACTTGCACATTGAAATCTTGAAAGAATCAGTTTCCTTTACAGAAACTTGCATAAACATTACATGGTGTTCAGAATAATGTTATTTTAGTAGAATTATTGAGTATGGTCCTTTGAATCAAGTGACTAATCCAAAAATCCCCCAAATCACTTCTGTCTTCACTCCCTGGCAGCCACCCTGCCTGCACTTCCCAGAGGAGAGGTTAAATGTGGGAATTTTAAGTCATGCAGTTATACTTGTGAGAGCTCTCAGTGCTGGTATGAATTTAATTTCATATCTATAAATTAAACAGAATAAAAATTACCTTAAAATATTCCATCAGAGATCTGGAGTACTTCATAGCATGGTCCTTCTTTAGTTTAAACATTCTCAAGTAGAGAAGTGATAAGCATCGGTAGCTGTGGTAATTAGGAAAGGATTATGTTAATTCCATTGCTTAATGAAACCTATAAACTGTAAAAAAATAAATGCTGACCTATATTTTGTAATTTCTGTTCTAAGGTTAGATTTTGAAACATAAGCAAATGAAGAAATAAAAAAAAGGTGGTCAAAAGCATTAAAATCCCATCTTGATAACAGTATAAATTAGAAGACTAAATGTTTAGTCAGCTACTGAAGAAATCCATTAGTTATCCTTTAATAGTTTAATGGAAAACAAGAATAATAATCTTCTGTAAGCTGCTTAAGTAATTCAGTACTTTTAAAGTCCTCCTTAAGATTTTAGCTGCTTCTCTCATTGTTGCAATGGGACTTACCATAAAACTGCTAATTTCTTGTCCCCTTCTGTGGCAGAAGAGCCTGTGAAATTCTTGAGTCTCATTGCATACCTTGTGAGAAAGGTGAGGAGAGAAGAAATTGAGAGTTAAGATGCTTCCTGGAATACTAGTGACACTCTGAAAAATAACAGCCACACATAAATACTCTTCTCTAACAGCAATAGTTAATATTCACATGGTTCTGTAATGAAGAGATCAATGTAAAATTCAACAGAAAGCACCATTTAAAATCTGGAGGGCTGAAGTAAATCACCGACCCATTTCCTGGGCCAATGAGGTGAACTCTTCTTGGGCATATTCATGATATTATATCCAGCCATCTAGGCTGAGCCCTGCAAATATTTGTGATGAGTGTTGGCCAGAAACATAAGCTCTTGGCCCTGTATGTACTGAAGAGTACAGTAATATATAATGAGGTTTTGCATATAGTACCTTGGGCTTAAATAACACCTTCAAAATCCTCATAAATGCTTTTTCAAAGCTTTAAAAATATTGTATATAGAAAATTCTTTTAAATAAAAGAAAGGTCATGTTCATAGCTTTTTTAATTCTTGGGTCCATTAATTGATGAGTCTTGTGTACTTGGCCTTCCTATTCCATTTAATTGCTGCTGTCCAGCATTTGGATGGTCAAAGATTGAGTATTCTTACCTCCTCTCTCTCTTTTTTTTTTTTTCTTTAACTGAGCACAGTCCATTCCATGCATTTAGTCTCTTGAAAATCAATTCATCGCATAAAATCATTGTTCTGAGCCCTAATGCAATTTCACAGGTACTTGTGTTAGAATAAGTAATAGGGTTCAGCGTTGCGTAAGAAAGTTTTAAGGTATCCAGGCAGTCTTGATGAGTTCTCATTTACAAGGAGGTAATGGAGTGCAGGCAGGCAGTGCTGCTCTCACTCTGCCTTCCTCCCTCCCACCACCCCCATCCCACAGCTGGAGCACACTCCTGATGTGCTTCCTCCATGTCCTACTTTGCCCACTCTTTGGTATTGTTGTTCCAGTCCTACTGAATAAATCTGATCAAAACCAGATTCATGGCTCTTTGGGATTTTTGGTGTTACATTAGGGATTTTAGCATTATCATTAACTGAAACCATCTTTGACAGTCAGATCTGATATTCCCTGTGTCTCTGATACCCCACTTGCTCTCACAAATAGATGTCTGATGCAGACACTCAGGGCAGACACAGCTAATGCAAAAGGGAAAAATGGTGCCTCTGATGAAGGGAGGAGTAAAAGTGAGAAAACTCTCCTTCTATTTCTTACCCCACAATAAAAATCTGTGTTAACATTAGGAGCCACATTGAGAAAGTGTGTGCAAATCAGAGTTGGTTTGTACATTCAGCACCCTTGGTAGCCCACAAGAATTGTGTATTTGACCATGGATTTTAATGAACCTGCACCAGCCTGCTGCTCACCTGGGCAATCACCTCTTTTCCATGCCTGACCACTGAGAGCAATTAAAAGGGCAAACCAGTCTCTCACTGGCTGCCTACAAGACACTGTGTCCAACGGTTGGTAAATTAAGCTCTGCCTTTGCTGGTAGGTGGTGGAATTGATCTCATCCGACTTCAGCTATTTAGAAATTGGAGATCTACTATAACAAAGCCCTCCAGATTCTTCCATAGCCAAAAGCAGTTCCAAAACCAATCCACAAGCAGTTCAGGTGCTGCTTCCATGCCAAGGTCTATCTATCAAGTAGCCTGCAGTGGGAGCATGGTGACAGAGGAGCTGCTGGGAGGGGCAAGGCAGTGGGGCTGCATGTGCTGATGGGCACCGATTGCTCCAAGATGCAGCCACACACAGGTGACTCCACCCAGCACCAGCACTGTAGGGTGGAGGATGCTGCAGGTATCACCCATTTGTGAGCAACTCCTAGAGCTGCCATTCTCTGAGTTAAGTGGTGCACACGCTGTGGCTCTTGATTAAGTGAAGATTTTTAGTCCATCTGCTTCTGAACATATAGACTGCTGGACTGAGGAACAACACTTTCAACGTGCCGTGTGCTCCTCATAAAAACTAAAAATAAATGTGGGCTCCTTTGAAGAAGCACTCACTTATTTAAAGCGTATTTCTTTAACTACAATGTATCCTGCCATACAACTGTAATTGTGTACTGCAGGACACGAGGTACTGAGCTGTCCACTGTCAGTGCAGGAAGAGGTTCAGCACCGTGGGGCAGAGGTAATCTGCTCCTTTGCTTAAATCCTCTGCTCTCGAGGGTTTAACTTGGATCTTAAGTGTTGAGTGAACATAATTTTTTTTGTTGTTGACTAATCTCTTTAGATTTTCTTCTTTATGAAGTTTAGAATGTAAATCATGTTTT
Organism: Hemiprocne comata; assembly: GCA_020745705.1. Taxonomy (NCBI): domain Eukaryota; kingdom Metazoa; phylum Chordata; class Aves; order Apodiformes; family Apodidae; genus Hemiprocne; species Hemiprocne comata. Next base: position 7,586,994 of record CM036597.1, on the reverse strand, counting down.
TAAATATTTAACAGGCATATAATTTACCTGAGACTAAGAGCTGCTTAAGATTTGATACATTTTATTATGTAAATACCTACTTATTAAAAATGTAAAACATGCATTATTTTTGGCAGCCCCAAATAGCTAAGCTGGCATGTTGAAATCCTGCACATTAAAAAAAAACAAAACACCTTTATAATATTAAAACCCAAACATTTAGGGCATGATTTGATTCCTTTTCTTTCTCTTGTGTAAACTGCCAGTAATTACACTGACATTAATGATGATATTCCCAGCATACACTGGGGAAAGCAAAGCTGCATCACAGTAAAGAGGAAAAATCCTGTTCTACTTACAGGTAGATTTAATCCTGCTTGATTTCACTTTCATAATTTGCACAAGTAAAGCAAACAATCCCTTAGTTTCTCAGGAGACCATTATTACTACAGAGCCAACACTATGGACCAGCTATAGGGAACAGTAGTGGATTTTAAAATAATAATTTAGACATTTTATTAGTAAGTAAAGGTGCTCTCATCCATATTGTAGCCTACAAGTCTACAAAACTGTATTAAACCTAATTCAGCTGGTTCACATTTCTTTAATATTAAAAACTGTACTTTTTTTAATGCAATACACACGGAAAGCTTCCTCTCTGGCTATGATCTGTGCCAAGTTTCACTTTTCTTTTTTTTACAGCCAAGTTATAAACCTCTAAAAACAGGGTAATAGAAATCCTGATAGACTCACTTTAATGTTTTGAATTATAAAACTACACCTTTTAAAAGACAAGTGTCATTGCCAAACAGTGAAATTACTATACTTTACTTCCACCCACTACATTTCAATTTTAATTTTATGAATATTGCAAATTATAACACTCGCATTATAACCTCTAAAGGGGATAATTTATAAAAGCAGTGTCCATCAATTATAAATTTTCCATGACATTAATAAAATGGCAAGAACTAATTATGATGACTTCTGAGATGAAGATGCCTTGGACAAATCATTAATACGTTGAAATGGTATTTTTTTAAAACATAGCAGGTTCTAATTATGACTGAAATGAGATTATGAAAATGATCACAGAAAGGACATTAACCTGATGAGTTCCACAGTCTCTGAGTACATGGTGTATGGAGATTTAGCTTCTAATGGATCTCGCTCCATAGCATTCCCACACTCGATGAAGGAGAGGGCAGCATCAGCATAATTCACTGCTTTGCCAAACTTCTCCAGCTGAAATGGGAATGACAGCATCAAGAAAATCTTTCAGCTTTCATTTCTAGGCAGACAGATCATAATACAAAGCAACACTAGCATTAGGATGAAAGCAAAGTGACACTGATAGTTAAGAATTAATTCATACAGTCATTAAGGCAGGTTCTACATTTTTACCAAATCTTTTCAGGTAGTATCTGGCCAGGTGCTCCATAAAGGAAAGTCAATGTATGTCCATTTTTAGATACCAGATTTATGGATTTACCCAGGCAATGAGGGACACTGAGCACATTTGAACAAATCCAAATTGTTCCTCGATATATGAGCTAAGTTTGAATGTCACTATGCAAGGTTTAAGTAACAACTCCATGTCATTTGTCAGATGTCACATTGTGTTAACTGTTGACCAAAAAAAAAAATCTCATCACTTAGGTGATGACTGAAAGAGCAGAAAAAAAGGAGAAAATATAGCACTGCTAAATATTTTATTTTACCAGGATTTTATTGCAAAAGGTTTTAGCTCTCTTAATGGTTGTGATTAAACTGACTTAGACATACTGATTTCTTTTTTTATGTGTAATGAATATTATATATGACACTTTTATAGTAAGTATTTTATAACAGTATTTAACATTTTCAATTTTTGATAGCTGGATGTAAGAATTCTACTAATGTGGCATTTGATATAAGATCTAATGTACTTGAAACAATTTTAAAATTTCTTTGTATGTCTCTATCAAAATATTTTTGATGCATCTGCATATGTTTGCCATTCACAAACTGGAAGCCTACCCTAGCAACATACTAAGCAGAACATTTAGTATTGGGTCAAGGTAGCTGTATATTTGCCTTTGTCACTACATCTAAGCAATCCTTTTAACTAGTTCCCTTTACATGCCCTTAATTTCAAGTTCTGTACCTGTGCATTGATTATGTACAAAGCCTTGGTATAATCAATAGGTATGACTTGAATGATCACAAAAGGGGAAGTATTTTTAAATATTTTTTCTCTATTCCAATGGCCACTTCTCGGCACATTCTTCAAACTCCTTGCTTCAAGTCTTCCAAATATGACTTTTTGTGATATGAAAAAGAAGGAATAAAGCTGCAAGAAGGTTTAGTGCAGGCACACAGTCCTGCCCTTTGCTCCACGTTGACTGGTGGAGTAGGTGGAATTACTCCAGTTCGGCCATGAATACAGTGAAGTCTCCAAGATCTCTTCCATATGCTTCCACTGCAGCAGCCCATCCAAATGAGCAGACTCCTTACTGCTGTCCCAGGCAAGGATGGGTTTTCCTGGGCTTGCTCCCATGAGATGCAAAAAGCCCTGCCCTTCGCCAGAAATCGATTTTCCATACAAGCTCACAAACAGCACTACCACAAATCTCATTAACATTTGCTGACACATTTTGAGGTCACATGCATTATCTTTCTAGCAACTGCAACACATCTTTCAGTGCTGTGTGTGCTTTGTCATGTCAGCACCAAGGAACCAGAAGCAATTGTTTCCATAGGACAACTAACACTACAGGATTGCACAGCAAATGTGTAACATGGAGATAATTTGTGTGCAGCTGTATTGGGTGGGAAAAAAAAAGCTGAGAACTAAATAGCGGAAAGAAAAAGCAGATACTTTGTTCACGGGTGTTTATGTCTGCCAACAAGTTGTATTGTAGTGGATGGCCTCACATTCCCACAAGAGCACTCAGGGTGTCAAACTGCATGTGACAGGCAAGGCCTGCCTGCAGGCAGCAGCATGATGTGCTGTGCCTGCTCCTCTTAGTTCTGCTTGAGAAACACTCCTGATTCCGCAGGGCACAGTCAAAGGTAAGAGGGCAGGAGACAGGTCAACACTTGGAGTGAATCAGGCTGTGGAAGGAAGTGGATTGACATAGCACGTTGAGAGCATCAGGAGCCTGAGCCTGGTAAATATTTGCCAGCATGGAGCAGGCATCCCCGTGCCAGAACCACGTGTGTTTTCTTTAAAGGTCAATCGGCTGTGGGAGGTGGTGTCAGTCTGCTGCTGCCAGCCCTGCCCACGGGCAGATGCCAGGGCTCTGTGCTCTGCTGAGTTGGGCTGCAGGAAGCTGTGCAGGCCACCTCCTGGAACTGGGCAGGTCAGGAGGGACAGCTGCTGCCTTACTGGCACTCATGGCAGTTTGCCAAAAGCCTGAACCCACCTTCCACAGAAAACACACCTGGTAACACTCTGCCCCAAGTCTAAAGGGAGCCTGAGGAGCTGAAGTAGACAGCTTGACATCTCACCTTTCCTTCAGCTTACTGACAGCACAGGGAAAACCATTTTTTATTTATGGGTCTTTTTTCTTTTTTAAAAACATAACATGCAAATGTTTTTTTTGTTTGTTTTTTTTTTTGACAAACACTTATTTCCAAGCACAAAATCTCTGATGTGGAATGATATAATATGCATGCATAAAACCCCATAAATAATAAAGTGGAAGGTGAATAATCACCCAGTTCTGTTTCAGATGTGATTTTGAGGGGCAAAGTGAATGGTCACACTCCATTTTAGACATCTTAGCTTGAATAAATAGAGGAGCCAAGTCCCACTACCCCTGCCTCAATGAGCTGCTGTTCTGTACTCTATGTAGAGTATAGGAGCAAAGTTCCTGCCTACAAAGCAAATGGCTATTAAAGGTGCCTCAGTGCTAGCAATAGCTTGGACTGAACAAACTATGCTAGAGCATAATCTGTCAGATTAAGTAGGTTTATCAAATCGGAACACTTTGCAACATTAGGTCAATCTTACTGGAATTGCAGCTGGGGTAAAATGAGAGAAAAAGCTTTCCCAGCATTGAACTACCTCATTGGAAGTTTTTTTGGGGAAGCAGTGTTTTGAGTCTTTATTTATCAGCCTCAAAGCATGCAATAAAAATGAATGTACCATTTAAAAATCAATTGTTGCAAATTTTTAACAATTGGATGGAAAAATCATTAAACAGTTTTACCACATGATAATGGGGTGGAGGATGATTTGCCTTTCTTAACTTTCTGTTATGGAATATTTCAACACTTTTGTTTTAGGCTCAAAGTGAATAGGAAAACAGATTTCAAACACACATCATCTTTCATGAAACTATCTTACATCCTCCATAAACAGCATGACTGTTGCTCCTCCTCAGAAGAGATACCAGCTATTGTTAGGAGCTTTTTTTCTTGGGGGGAATGAATTGTTAAAGGCTAGGAATGGTGCTCAGGGTTTGACTTGTGGATGCCATTTTTATGGTGCACAATCTGAAGCATACCTTAGTCAACAGCAGAGTTCCTTTTGCTTTCTGAGACTTTAGATGACATTCAGAATGTAATTTTTGTAACACCCAACTCTATAGTGGAAAGAGACAAAACCCCCCTGTGATAACATACCAATGCATCTGCTTTATGCTTTAGCTTCTTAGCCTCTTGCATGTAATAATCCGCATTGTGAAGCCTAAAGAGACAAAATAAATTAATTCAACTCTTTGCTTCCATACAGTTGGACAAATATTGTTTGAGAAAATTGCTGACTGCTTCCAAGAACAGTTTTGACATACATGCCCACTTAATCTCTATAAACCTTAACCTGACATTAATCTGAACCTGCTGTATGTGAAGATACGATGGGTGACCAGAATGTAAAATAACTAGCTGTAGAAACTGGCCACCCAAAGGACCCATTAATGTGTGCTGAACAGAGGAAAAGGAAAATATTTTAAACTAATTAAGTATAAGAAGTTTCCATTAGAGGACCTAAATAAAAAAATGAAGAAGAATTACTGTGAACTAACATTCATGATTTATCAACAGAGTCTTCATTAGTCAGTGACAACAGTTCATTTGTAAAGATTAAAACTGTGTGTGCCTTTGTGCAGCACTAAGCCCACAGGTACCCAGCACTAGCACTGCAATCAGAGACTCTTTCACCGTGAGCTCTGCTTGCATGAAACTCCCAACTACACAACATGCATCTAGCACAGAGATCAAGTAGTACTTACACATCATCAAATGTAATTTTGGGTCTTCTGGGCTCAGAATTCCCATTGGAAAGCATTGGCATTGCAGACCAGATGTCTGCTTCTAGATGGCTGGTGTCAAGAAGAGTGTTGGCTGTTGGTGCATTGTGAGATTCTTCCTCCTAGAAAAAAGGGACTGCTATTAACTCTTCATAGCTCGAACAAACAACCTCCAACAACAGGAGTACTCACATCCACATCCCCCCTCCCTCCCCACAAACACACACAAAAACCCAAACAAAAGGTTAAGCTACAAAGTAGCACCTACATATATCAAACAACATCCAGGCTACCTCAGAAAACCACCCTTCAATCCCTTATAAGCCTGTTAGGTTAATTAGGCAATATGACCCCTCACCTGAACTCATTAACTCACACCCTTAGGTGAAGTCAGGCTGGATACCACAATGTTACTGAGTAGAGACACTGGTTAAAGCAAGGGTGGGGAAATCTAATGCAGAAGGGCTGGATGTAAACTCAATGTCATTCAAGTGTAGCACACTAATGTACCTTTTTTTTCTATATTATTATTAGCTAACTGTAAGGTGTCCGAGAAGTCTGCTCAGATTTCAGCAAGGAACAGTTTCCTCACCCTTGCTGCACATACCAGAGAGAAGAATGGAAAGCAGAAGTCAGGAGTTGTGACTTTGCATTGATTAAAACCAGAAGCAAACCAGAAGCATTTAAATCAGGCAATTGCAACTTGCAAGCAAGCTCCACAACCAGATAAACTAAATTACAGATGAACCAATGAACTAGGGAAAGAAGTCTAACATGTTTTAGAAGACAAATATTTCATGTATCAGGTTAATAGATAAACCAAGGATTAATCTGACTAGAGATGCTGGGAGTGAGAGGAAGTGGCCCTGCTGTTTACATAGCATTGTTTATTTGCTGACATATGCAGTTCATTTTGCCATTGATTTCAGTTGAAGGGGTGTGTATTACTCTCACAGCTTGAAGTGACACAACAATATCAGAAAGCAACGGGGATGAATGAATAAGGTGAAGTGATTTGTCACCTACGATCCAATGCAACTTGTGAGTTTTACTATTACAGGGCACAGTAACAACCTCTCACAAAGCAGCGAACTGTGAAAAATGGGGCTGTGCATGGTCCTCTCTGTAGCAGAATTTTCTTCTTGTCTTTTAATTTTGACAGTGATGCTAAGATACAGTTTGATACTGAATGGTATGTTTGAAACTCTAGAGGGAGGACTGTTTTCTACAATGGGCCAAACCCCTGAAATTTCCCTGTTTAACCTAAAAGAGGATGACAAACTGATGTGAAATTGTATGGGGTTTTTTAGTGAATTTACTATGCAGCTTCTAGTTTTAGCTGTTTTTAATGTATTTTCAGTAAAAAAAATAAATCTTAATCTGGTCAAAAGCAAACAAGGAAGAATTGTCTGTGTGAAAACCTTCCATGAGGAGATGATGGTCTTAACAGCATTTTTTGAAAACTTTTTTTAAGGGGACACCTCCTATTTACATGGTATCTAAAAGCTTATATATGTAATTCATGCAGATTAGGTGTAAATAAACCTTACTGCTGGAACCTGGGAGCCTGCAAACCAGAGTGAAGGTATTTCCATGTAGAGTATGCTAAGGACAGGTAGCTTTTTGTTAGATTTGTATTGTCTGTTTAGTTTAAGCTGCAATATTCAGCATAACTACAGTGCTTAATTCTGGCTAAGAATTTGGGATAATTATTCAGGTGATGGATACTAAAATTCTTGAAGTTTTATTTTCAAAATATGTGTGTTCTAGCTATAGAGTTAAGACTAATTGCAGCTAATTGGTGGCTGCAAAGGCTCCCATCTAAGGCTCAGGGGCTGGGTGTTTCAGGGAGTGATACACAATGCAAAGTAGATGTCTAATGCTGACCTAAAAATGGAACTTGCAAGAGTTGTGTATGCCCAGCTCTGCAAAGATACAGTCCTTTCTGCTCTTGAGTGGGGCTACATAAGCATTTAAAAGTAGATACTAGGAAAAAAAAAAATCAAACAGAACAAAGCTAAGTAAATTTTATCTTGTTCAGTTCCAGCATCTGAGGTTGGTTACTTACACAGATTCCTTTGGGGTTAGAAGAAGATTTATTTTCATTCTTTCTGTGTTTAGAAACAGAGGAGGAAGAGCTGCTGGTCTGAGAGGTGTTTGTGATGTTTGTCTCTTGGCTGAAGGAGCTGTTGTCACCGCTGTGCCGCCGGTGCACAGGCTCGTCCAAGAGGGGAGATAATGGAGGAGGGAACAGCTTCTCTTCTCTTTTCTTTGCCACCTTCTTCACTGAGCTACTGCTGCTCCTGGGACACAGATAAGAATCAGCTGCATTTCAAGACCCTTGGTTAATCCAAGCTCTACCATCAAATATGTCCTGCAGTCCCATGTCCTAGGAGCTAAGTCAAAAGAGGACAAGCAGTGAAAACAGAAAAGCTACCTCTGCCTTTTCAATGGCCGCAGAAACCTCCTGCTTTGGAGGACAACCTCCAGTACATTAGTACAAATTGCATCCAATTTAAATGCTAATTTGAGTCAGTCTTCATTTGAGAGGTCATAGAGGTTCTGAATCAGCAAAGTGCTGGAAAGTTTTATGCATGGGGTTTGTTCCTTTGACATCAATATGACTACTTATGTGTTTAACATTAAGCATCTTTTTAAGAAGTGGAGACTCATAAGAAACCTTTGTAAAAAAATGTAACAGCACCTGGCATGTGAACCAACAAAATAATTTATATCAACTACAAAATGATAACCATAACAATAACAAGATGATAATAATAATTTGACCTCTAGAATAAAACCAGTGTTCAACCCTATATTAAAATGATACATTGTAGCTGGCAAAAGCCCTTGAGCAAATACTGGTTGATGAATTGAACGTGATTCAGAAAATGAATGTGGTTTTGACATGAAAGCTCAAGTAATATGATAATCTATTGTCTGTTTTATGTACAGAGATTGTTAGCTGGCTAGAAATGGCAGCTGTGATACACAGTAAAGAAACCAACAAACCTGCTAGACCTTTGTCCCCTCAAATCCATGAAAAAAGAAAAAAACAAAGCCCAACACCCCACACTGACTGTTTAACATGTTAATCTACTAATAGGTTTTTATTTTAGGTACTGTCCTAGCTCAGTCAATGAAGATAACCTGAATTTTAATCTTTTGTTAGACATCTAATATTGCACTACACAGTCATTTACTTTTCATTATTATTGACTAAAATTTCAATAATGAATTAAGTCAACAGGAATTTATGTTTCATTCCCAGTCACTTTCAGTCAGTGTCAGGAATTATAGGTTTACTTTGCCTTAAAGTAACCAGGGAAAGAGGAGAATGCAACCTAAGTTTCCTTACTCCTCATTCTGGAGCTATCTGTCATTCCAGTCTGGCCTCTTCTACAGTTTCACCAACAGTATCAATATCTGCATCTGCTTTGGTCATTCCCCTACTTTGAACCTTTGGTTATACAAAAGCATTTTAGCCTATCTATAAAATCACAGAGTGAAACCAAACTGTCTCCCCACATTTCAGGTTCTTCTTCTTCAGCTCTTCTACACAAAACTATTTTAATTTGACTGAAGCAGAATTAAAAATAACTTATTTGAAGCTCTCTGATATTAAAGATCTTCAGACTGAAGAAATATAAAAAAAAGAGCACAGAATTCATATTGCTTTACAGAAAGACTGGTACGGATGTTGTCCTGCTCTGAAACCACAGGGGCCTGAAGAAGATCAAAGGAAACCAAGCAGCCTGGAAGTGACTGGCAGTTCTTTGAGGAGACTGATCTGTGCACATGTGGTCCTGCAACATGTCCTCCAAAAAGTTCTCACATAAAACCCCATCTGTTAGCTTTCTTCACCCCAAAGGGCATTTCGGAACTCAGACAAGTTACCAGAGCTATAGCACAAGAATTCTCTGAACTTTTTCCAGAGGAAAGTTTTCCAAAGGAGGGCAAGCACTACCCCAAGAAAGCGTGCATGTGTTACTGCATTGTACAGAGGCAAAACAGACAGAGTTTATGAAATACCAAACCCTCTGCCTCCAAACAAACGTTCTACACAGGGAACCCTGAATATACACGGGTGAGAGCACAGAGAGATGTGAGCACGGAGGTGCATGGAGCTCTTCTCTCTCCCTGGTACAGCTTTGCAAAGGGAAAAGCAACCAAGTGTGGGAGACCTATCTCAAAAGTGTCTGAAGAAATGTCTGAAGAAAAACTGAATATGAGGCATTGACCAAGTCCCGTTTATGATCCAACTCTGCACCACTAGTGAGGTTCCTCAGTGCATCTGTGGCTCTCTCCAGAGCTAACGCAGGACTCTGTCACTTGCACGGAGTCTACCACTGCGTGGGGAAATGTAAGGCACATATAAAGCAATCAAGGCAACATCCCTCAGCTGCTACATGGGGCTGGAGAGATTAGGACAGTAATAAAAAAAAAAATAAGAAGGCTGCAGGTGCTATGGTTAAAACTTTGCTACTTAAAACCACAAGTTCACATCTTTGGCCTCAAATATAAGACGAGGCAAACCAGGACACATGCGCAGCTTCTCAGCTCTGGCTCACAAGTCATTCTGTGGGTGGGAAGACTTAACCACAAAGGAAAATGCACTGGAGGACATTTTTTTCCTACATAATTTAAAAAAACAAACAACAAAACCAACAACAATACTTTACAGTTAGAATTCTGTTTTTTTTTTTTCTTTTTTTTATTTTTCCCCTATTGCCCACTTAATCCTTTGAGTTTTCACAGGAATTAAGCTGATAATTTATTTAGCAATGTTACCTCCCTCAGATTTACACCAAAGCATTTATGTTAACAATAACCTCCATGAAATAGGTTGTTACCAGCAGTTAACCAGATTGTCACTTTGCTTTGGGCTGTTAATGGGCTAAGTAACTGGTCTTTGATTGCAGTAATCGCTAATTTTGAATTAATTTATTGCAATAATTACTGAGACTCAATGGTTTAATTTGCTGACATGACTGTTAGTTAAACTATATTTAAAATCTAGGGAGAAACACAATAAAAGAGCAAGGAAAAAATACAAGCAGAACTGATGGTCTTGTGGCTGCAGGCTTTAATCTTTGTGTCTGAAAAGGCCAATTATCAAGGAACAGGAAAGCTCCCCAACTGCTTTTTTTTTTTCTAGCTTGGTTTCTTTTAGAGCAGAAAGCAAGCAAGCAGGCAACAAGTGTGTGAAGGAGAGAGAATTTCCATCTACTCTCACATTTCAAGCTGCCTTTCTTTGCCCTCTCTTTATCCACTCCTCGTGGTATGCAGTGGTATCTCTGTCCTATTAGTGAGACAAAGCCATTGTCTCTACCAATCACTTGGCTTTCCTTTGCCTCTACTCTCCATGTCCACAATGAAATGCTGCACATTGATGGTGGATCTGATTTTCTGCAGGGGATTAACAGGGAAAGATCACTCCTGCATTAGCTTGGGCCATATGGCAGCAACTGAATGAAGTTGAAATCATTGTCATAGATGTAGAAGGCTGCCTTTGCCAAGAAGGAACCCCAGTGAATACTGTTGTGACTACCCAAGGGATTGGCTAAGATACATTGCCAAGTACAGGTGCATCTATAACTAAAGGTCAAAAAAAAGGGAACAGGAAATCTTGAAAAACAGGTTCCAGTGTTTGCCTCAGACAGACTTCTATCGTGCCTATTAGATGGCAGGCCTGTTTCACTGGTGGGAGTCTAGTTTGAAATTCAGACTCCCAGTTTGCATCAACAAGTAAGTCTCCGTGTTGTTACAAACTGCCAAATGTTGGTGAATAGTGCTCTGTCTGGACGGGGTCCACCAGCCAGGTATTCAGATATAAACAGTATTCAGCAGTACATACAATTAATGCTTGAATTAAAACTGCTCTGGCAAGCAAGTATATACGTAAATAATCCTCTGCTGCAAAGTGGGCAGCTGATCTGACAAAAATCTGGCCTCGCAGCAGTGTTTCAATGTGTTTACTATGTGTTACTAAGACAAAACACAGTATCATCTATTCCTTCATTTGCTACGAAATATCAGAAATAAGGAAAAATACAGTGGCAGTAGTTTGAATAATTATATTTTAAGTGTCACATCAGATTTAGGAAAAGGCAGCAGGGTGTTTGAGGAAATGAACAGAGATAACTAGTTGCTTATCCAATGACTACATCATACAAACCATTTCTTTGGTTGTGCAAATGGCCTTTAGGTTCACAACTGACCATCTGAAATTTCTACACTCAAATTGTACATGGAGTCATAGAAACTTGTGGAAATCAGGCATATAACAGCTCATACTAGACATGTTACCCTTTAAAATTAATCATGCATCTTTGCTTGCTTTATTGAGCCCATACATTTAGGGAAAGATTATGAGAGAAATGTATTCAAATACCTAAACCATAGATAAGCAGCCAGTGGGAGCTGCAAAAGCACAGGTGTGACCTGACTTTCACTGATTCCTCCAGTTTCCTAAATGCCTCCAAATTTTGGCCCCAAACTCATGGTCTTTCTGTCAAAACATTATTGTAGTTATAAAATAGCCCAGCGAAAGTCTCAGAAATCTGCCTTGGGGAACTTGGATTGTTGGCACGAAGACCAAGTTCTAATGGGAGACCCAAGTGAGGCCATCCACCATGGGATGTAACACCTTCTTAATAGAGTGACATCACCATCACATCTGTACCTGAATCTCCCTCATTTCTCAAAGTCCTTACCTAGAGACTTAGGAGTTCTGAAAGAAAATACAGAACCCTTGGGAACAGAGAAGTAAATGGCAAAGCCTGTCTTTAAACCTTTTCCCACTGAAGCACTATTTTCCCAATGCCCTTGAACAGTGTACTTTCAGCTTCCCTTTTCTTCTGCCTGCCCTTAAAACTATGCTTAACCCTCTGGAGAACAGAACCACTCTTGACTCCTTAAAAACAAACTGCAGCTCTCCAGAAATTTGTCGTCACACGGTTCAGTCAGCTCCCTAATCTTTTGGGAAATACATTGATCTACATTCAGTTGCACATCTCTGGGAGTTGAAGATTTGAATTATCAAACAATATTGCATTTGTGTCAAATGAACTCAGAAGATACTAGTAACAAATGCAGTGAGACCCAGGTCTCAATCACTACAGAGGAAAAGTCAGAAAATCTTGTTTCAAAACTTGAGGCAGACAAAAGGAAAAGCTATGGTATGAAAATAACTATCAGTGGACACAATTATATTTTAACAGAGAATACCAAAGGCTTAAAAGCTCTGAGGAATCAAATTAATGACCTGGAAAACAAGCTCAAATTAAGAAACATTAGGTTGGGGGTGGATCCTTAGGGGTTGCTGGCGACAAGAATAGAAAGATTTTTCTAATGGATTGTGGAGGTGTTGGGGATGAATAGTCCTTGATACCCTCTGCAATATATCTCTGCTCACTGTATTTGCAGCAATGACAATCAGGCAACACCCATCATGATGTTTATTCAATGTGCAACATGTTACAGATCATGTTGTAACTTTCAACTCATGCTTTCTCCAGACTCCAACTCTGATTTTCTCTGTGGTAGAATGAGGGGTTAATTCAAGGACTGCAGTTACTCTATAATTACACCAATATAAATAAAATTATGCTTAACCTTCTTTATGGATTTTAAAATTTGTTTGCTATTTCACAGATGATTTTTGAATGTTATCTAAATTTAAATAATACCACAATCAAATTGTTTTCAGAAGTACATTGTGGGTTTGGTTCTTCGCTTGTCCTAGTGTGAAGCAGAAAGAAGTGCCTCATCTCAAAATAGTAAAAGCACAAAATTGATGACAGAAGGGAATTGGACTCTTTGGTTATTTATAGAATGTTAATCTTGTGATTATACTAATCAGAATCATTATTTATGTGGTGTCTGTTTGCTCAAGCATTATAACCATCTCTCAAAGACACCCTGAAAGGCACAAACTATTTGCTTCTATGTCTGCTGAAATACAGAGAATGCATGTCTGAAACATTTAGGATGATCACCTCTGGCATTGCTGTGTACACAGCTAAAGAATAAGAGCTGCTGAAGTGAATGGCATAGTCACTACTTTGTTCAATAAAACTGAGAACTGTCTCTTATGAAAATTATTTAAAAAAATAAATTCCAGGCAATCAAATAAAGCCCACTTTTAGTATGATTCTCTGCCCATAGAGGTAAAGGACAATAGGGGCAAGATAGAACATTAAAAGGTTGCAGTCTGGGGGTAGGAGAGTACACCAGGACTGTGGTGGCATTCTGAATCCCTGCGCTCCGTCAGAAGGATGAATGAAATCTCATTCAGAACCATGTGGATCCTCTTCCTGATGGATGGAAATAGCAATGCTGGGTCATTTCTGCTTATGGGCTGTAAAGCCCATGTGGCTCTACAGCAAAGACATTTGTAGAACAGTACCATGAAATCCCTCATGAATCTTATGTGAAAAAAATAACTTACTCTTTAGTGCTGGTTAATCTGTGATTCGGTATCGGAGAGATACAAGGTGGGAGCAGGCATGAAGCTGAAGGGTCCTCCAGACGCTGCTTCTTGCTTTCAACAAAGGTATCCAGGCTTTCTGTCTGCTTTAACAACAAAGGTAGAGCTTGAAAGATCCAGCATCTATGCACAATTTCATTTGCCATTAAGAGGAGCTAAGGAATCTCAGTGTATTTCCTTTACAGTAGTAGCAGTTAAAATACTGGTCTAAGAGAAGTGAAAGTCACCTGAAATCAGGGCTAAACGTGCTCCAAACACATGACATAAAGTTATATAACAAGTGACAGAGCCAGCTAATTAGGAAGCAAAATGCCTCATGTGCTATAGTTATCTTCTATAGTGCACTGGAATGTAATTAATAATTCAGATGGAATGACTTGATAGCACCAAATCTTACTCGAGTAAATAGCTTTTACTTGTTGACTTAATGGAAGTTGATGGAAAAACTTCCCTGAGTAAGTATTCCTCACAGGACTAAGAGACTACAGGACTGAGCTGGGCTGGTCATTAACAGTGATAGCTGGTTTAAAATTTGCTTTGAAAGATTCCCTGATGCATGACTTTTGTGCCTGAACTAGGATGATACAAGCAAAGCTGATTACTGCTCTGTCACTGGAACCTTCATATCAGCCTTCAAGCCCACTAGTAGATGGCTAAAATAAATCTTCTAATAGTATGGTTCAGAAACACAAATCGGGCTCTCCCTGCCCTGTTTTAACTGTTGATACACCCTCAAGTCATCCTAATTGGTTTGTTTCCCCTTGGGTAGCAGTGAACAATCCTACAGCAACTGAACAGGCTGCTTGAGAGCATAGCTTATGTTTGTACAATCCCAAAGTGAGATTCCTCATTTTGTTGCTTTCTGATTCAGAGTCCCAACTAATGAAATTACAAGATTCAAGCTTTCATGTAACCTTCTCTGGGAGCCCCTGGTTTAGTTGTCAATACTATATAGTCATGTTTTAGCCAAGAGTCCTTCTCCATCATACTGACTCTCCACTACGTTACCTAGCAAGAAGGTTTTTTTAAGATAATTAATATATGTCCTGGTGTACTTATACATACACATAAGCATGGACATTTATACATCCCTTTCCTCTTTCTTCTCTTCTCCTTCCTTCATACATCTCTGCCTTCAGTGTACGGCTAGAGTTTAAATTGAATAAAAAACCTGCTGAGTTTACTCATGTGATTATTTCCACTTAATTCTACAGGGAAGGAGCCAGTGCAGTGACTCATGAAGGCAGGGGTGCAGACCCTGTGTCTGCCTGGCATTGTCTGCTTTGTCTTGTATTAACTCTCTCGAACTACTGGACTGCTCAAACTCAGGATTTCAAGGAGTCCACTAGAACAGACAGCTGAAGTCACGTTCACAACAATTTACAAAATTTGGGGTATAAAAAAAATACACTAGGATGACTTCTCACAGACAGACAAGAGCACAACAATTTCAGCTGGAAAAACTGACTACAAAAATTCATTTATGATATAAAACTTCAGTTTCTTTTCTGAAAACGCATTTAGTTTGAAGTGTATTGTCATATTCCATAAGATAGGATACCCTTGGGCATAAATAACATAAAACACATGATAAAACATAATGCCTTAAGTCAAAATATATTTGCTTTTTCAGGTAGCTGTGTAGAGAAAACAGCTAGTTAAGCAAATGATATTTCTATGAATCACATTTGTTTATACAACAAAACATAAAGACCTAATTCACCAGGAGCATAAGCAAGCACCATTCCATTGACTTTAATGAAGCTATGCCTGTTAAAGCCAGTGGTGAAAATGCCTTAATCCTGCAGACAGTAAGACCCTGCCTTCCAAACAGAAGTCACATTTTCTTGCTATGTCTGGACCCGTAGTAATATGAACTCATCACTGGGAATCTTTCTGCAGATTACAGAACACTGGAAATTAATGGGTAAGTGAGCAAATACAGTGAAAAACCCTGTAAGATAAATCTCAAAAAAACCCACAGTGTTCATTTATTTTGTCAGCTGGAGTTTGTTTTTCACTGATTTCTGATGTTAATTTGTAATGCACTTGTAAATGTACGTCCTCTGTAAAAACAGCAAAGCCTCAGCTTCCTTGCAGCCCTGCTGCAGGTGCAGTGAGGAACCACTGGCCGCAGTCCTGACCTCAAGGATGCATAGAAATTCAGTGTTTTCCTCCAAAAGACGAAAATGACTTACCTTGTGTTTCCTTTTGGATTTTGTGGATGGTTTTTCAGCTGCTGGGGTAGGGGACTCTCGAGATGGTCGCCTGTGTTTCACAGTTGCCTCTCTTGGTTCGCTTTTCACAGATGTGGTCTCAAAAGGCTCTTGTCCAGGTATCCTAGAGAGTAAACTAAGGTCTATTTTCACCCACAGAGTTTTGAGTTCTTCATATTCCCTCAGTGGGGACAGAAGTTCATTTTGTACGATTGGGATAGGAGAAAAGAGCTGCTCCTCCAAGTCATTGCTGGTCTGGTCAATGGATGTGTTGCTGCCATTGCTAGTTAAACTACTTACACTGAGGATGTTACTACCAGAGTCCTTCACTTTGACGCCATTGCCAGGCCCAGTACAAGCTGGCAATACCTTAGCTTGCAAGCTCTCCTCCTGGTCTGTATTTGAGTCAGAAGTAGATGAATCAGTTTCAATGAATTCCCGGGACTTAGGGACAATTTTGCTGGGGCCTCTGTATTTTTTCTTCTCTGAAGTGAGACCTGTGCTAGTTCGTGGTTCTTTCCTTGGAGCAGTCTTCCCAACTGCTGCTTTAGTTCGAACCTTTGGCTGCTCGGGGGGTTCCTGTGTGTCTTTTTCTTTGGGAGTGTTGCTGGTATTATTTGGTTTGGGCCAGTTATACTCTTCTACACTGGAAGTCCTTTCTACCTTTTTGGGTTGCTTTTTCCCAGTAGTCCTTTGTGAAGTTGGCTCATTATGAGCTGGTGACTTCTGCTTGGAGCTTTTTGCCTCTGGGGTTTTCTGGGCAACTCGTGGTTTGGCTTTTTCTCGGATGGGACTAAGGATCGCCCGGTCTTTGGAATCAGTTGGGGGCAGGCTGCTGTTGAGCTTCCCTTTGTTTGGCCCTTCGGCCTGCTGGTTGCTCTGGGCCTGGGAGCTGGTCTCACTGTGAGGCTCATTCTGATTGTTGATGATGGTCTTGTTGTGGGGGTTCACTTTATTTAGCCATTTATCCAGCTGCCATTTGTTTGTTGAGGGAGGTTCAGGCTGCAGTTTGAAGAACAACAAGGAACAAATTTCAGACAGCAGCAATATTTTTCCGTTTAAATGAAAATGTTTCTAACATTTTTATTTCAGTCAACTAGTGGTGACTGCTAGTTTTATGGGAGTATTTATGGAGTATTTATGGTTAATTAGGCTTCCTTATCTGGTTTACAACGTGGCCCTGGAGAAATTTAATACAACTAAAAAGTTTAGCTGGTCCCTGAAGACATAGTTTTGTCATGTTGCCGTTCCTTAGTCCCAACTGAATACTGTGTCAATAAAAACTTCTCTAGCTACTGGCAAAAATCTAAATATTTCTTTAAAGCAATTCAAATGTAGGCCAGAAGGATTCTTCCAAAAGCTAGAATGAGTATGTGGGTCATACATTTACAACTGTAAAGGGAGAAAAAAGTCGACAGCATCAAACAGCACAGAACTCCAACATTTCAACATTTTCCTAACAGGGAGGAGGATTTCATTCCCTTCCACACTCCCCCCTCTGAGATCCCACTGGGGAGGAGCTGAGATGTGGCTTTACCTCTGGCGTGGCACTGCGTGACTCCTCGTTGCACTCGCTGTCACTGGAGCTGCTCTCGCTGTCAGAGTCGGACTCAGAGCTGCTCTCAGACTCGCTGGAGCTCCCGGAGCCGCCGCTGGAATGGGCCAAGCCAGCCGCGTGTGCCACCGGCACTGGCAGACTGCTGTGGGGAGAAGGTCCACTCGTGTCAGTATGATGTTTGTGCTTTTTTAAAGTGGTGCCTTGGGGGGAACCACCCAGTGAACCCTGTTCACACCAACTTTCCTCAGTGTCTGCTTCCTCTCCTACAGCACAGACCCAGGGAAGCTCCAGTGGCCCTGCCACCATGTAGCCCCCAAAGGAGCTGGTTGGGTTTATGCTTCATGGGATACACTGATAATGGTGTTTAATAACATTACCACCATCATCACCCTCAAATGAGAAACATTTAAGTGTCACAAGTCTGAGCTTATTAGCCCAATGATTGCGAAAACTAACAATCACACTTAAATAATTCATTAATGGAATCATGGCTTCTTCATTTTTTCCTGGTTCATTTATAATTTATGATCAAAGGAAGGACATCAGGCAACTAATATTGGACAGAGCATTTTAAAAATTAATTTTAATGAATACTTTTATCCTGCAGTGTACAAAAACTACATATTTTTGACAAGGCTCCAGGGACTGTCCAAGAATTTTTTATTTATAGCTGTTCTTTCTTTCATGTTTATGATAATGCAGTGAGAAAATGGCATTCATGCTGAAAATAAATCTCTCTGTGAAATCTGCAACAAAGTTTTTCTGCGTGTTCAACTGTCCTCCAAGATGTATTTATTAGCAGTGGACTTTATGTCATTGTTTTTCCTCAGCATCTATTTCTAAACTAAGAGGTTGGATGAGCCCAGTTTTTAGCACTACAAAATTCTTCCAAGTCTGCGTCTTTATAAACTCTTTAATGTCAACTATTTTTGTCAGGCAGATAACCGTAAGGTTTTATGTCTGTTTAGCTGATCTATACAGAGACTTTTTGATGATTGATTTTAAATTTGTGAAGCTGACAAAGCAAAGTGTTTGAAAATTGACACCATTTGCTAGTTCTCCTTTATGGATATTCAATACTTCACCTTAATATATCATATGCTGTGTGTGTCCCATAGAGAGTGATCCAGAGATGCCTACAAGTTATAATACAGCTTTGCCTTAATTTCTACTATTTGCTTATCCACTTTCCTCTGAGAAACATTCAGGTAAGCCAGGTACATGCCCTCCTTCCCCTTTCAAAGAGTTGCTACCTGCATCAAGATGTGCTCTTAAAATAACACAGTAACCAACTAACTGGAAGTTGGAAGAGCCAGCAAAAAACCTCATGTGTGGCCCTGCTCCGCTACGAGTCCGTACAAGGATTGCCATCGGCTTCTGTGACAAGAATAGATGGTCTTTAATTTTCTTCTTAGGCTAAGCTACTTTCTCTCTCCCCCCTTGTTGGTAAACCTGTCCCTTACACCACGGTTGGTAACATCACTGTCTCTCAGAGCATTGCAAAGGCCCTGCAGTGCCCATTGACAGAACAGCTTGGTGCTTTAGGGTGCATTAATGAAACAAAATTACTCACTTGGGTAATTGCTGCAGATTGCTAACTTTGTTGCTAATTAAGTGCATATACTTTTTTTTTTTTTTTTTTCCCTCCCTTCTTCTAGAAGCTCTTCACTCAACTGACTCAAGTAGAGCTACTTAAAACAATTTCAGCTGGAAGTAACAGGTAGATCAAAAGAACAGATGCTTTAAAGATATGGGCATTTCCAAAAGTACTATGGAAAACTAAACACTGCTGAAATAAAAAACAGATCTTACACATTATATTTAATATCATTGCTTTTGGAAGCCATTTGTGCAATTGTTTTTTCTTTCTTCATCCCTCCTTTTCAGTGAAGCTCAAGAAAGTGTAGGGAAATACATTTTCACTTTTTTACAGTAATCCAGGAAACAGAACAGTGGAGACAAAGTCAATATGTTTGTGGGGAAGTTTGCCTTTCAATTCAGTATCTTGCAATGTTCCTCCTATATTTTCTTTCTAAAACAGTAAAAGTAGATGAAAATCGGATTATCCTACTTCACGACAACTGTTTCCAAGAAGAAAGACTAAGAAAAAAATAGAAAATAGAAAAAACTTCAAGCTCAGGGCCGGGCATTCGGCTGCCTGGCACAGGCTGGTCCTGCAGAGAGAAGCGTGGCCCACAGCATCAGCCACTGCCCCAGGGCTCAGCTCCTGCAGGGAATTAATGCACCTCTGTAGCAGGGCACATCATCCTGCAGCAGGGCACATCATCCTGCAGCAGGGCATATCATCCTGCAGCAGGGCACATCATCCTGCAGCAGACTCTTGCAGTGACCAAGCTCCTTGGCTGGGGTGGTTTATGCCCAGGCAACACCACACAGAAGGATGTGTGTGGCACTGCTCACACTTCTGTGCAGATCTGCCAAAGAGCTGCTCTGTTGTCAGTGCTGGCAAGTTTGCTCTCATTAAGAGAACTGATTTAAAGAATATCACCTGTTACAATAGATCAAAGAAGGAAAAGCCAGTGTCCCAGCAGCTCAGGCCAGACCTCTCTAGCCTTTAAACACAACCTGTGTCTTCTAGCAGTCTGAAAGAGAACTGACACTTTAGCTGGGATGCACTTACACAAAACAACTGGAGTTGTACTCTTGCAGACTGCAACTGTCTGACAAAGAACTCAAAGGGCAAGAATAAAACCATGGAAAGAGATGGAAGCTCCAACTTGGCATTTTCTTTCTTTCTGCACACCAGTCTCAGAAAAAGTAATCATATGCCAAACATTACTGAATAACATAGCTCAGCAAGCTTGCAGGAACCAGACAGACTCAAAATAATGTTTTTCATACAAAACACAATGAGGTCACATTTGTCTTTCATCTGGGATAATAAAATCAGGCCTTGGCTACATCGGGCAGTTTCATGCTGAAGACATCATTGCTGATCTACATTTTTAAAGTAGAAATACTCACTTTTCATCATGTAGTTTGGGTTGAGAGTAACTCTATATGCTTTGCAAAACACTCAAGTAAGACCCAAAATGACTTTCCTAGCATCTCACCAAACTAGAGAGATCTTGCACATGCACAATCGACTTCTAATAATGCTGCTCAGCAGAATAAAAGAAAATATACAGACCTTTCACATACAAGTGCATGGAAAAAAAAAATAAATCTTTGCTTCCAATAAAATGAGTTCAGTAGACAGATTTTGGTTTGTCTTCTGGGGTTTTTTTCCTTAAATAAAATGTGTCTTTTAGTTCAAAAGAACAGGTTGATTTGCACTCTTCCCAAAAACTTCTTCAGCATTAAAATTAAACCACATGTTTTAAAGGATGCTGGGATAGATTCTGCAAATGTGCATTCATGCACATGTTATACAAATAAATTGGACTTCCTCACATAAGCATCAACTATACGAACTGGGGGTTGCCTCTCTAAGAGACTTTCAAAGCAAGCTTTGTTGTGTTGCTGAGATCTAGACAAGGAACGCCAGCCTAGACAAGGTTTAAAATGGATTTTAAGCATTTTATCATCAGACACAAGTCCTCAAAGTGATTAAAAGGGGCAGGAAGCACTGGTATTTGAAACTCTTCAATTTTTATTTCCCAGCAGGAGATGAACACTCATATTGTTCCTCAGTGCTTGGGTGGACAATGTTTTTATTTCATTTGAACTGAAAAAAATATTAATAAAAACAATGCTGCACAATGGAACACAGTTTGTTTGGGCAAATAACACTTAGAAGAAAGCCAGTTCATTATTATCACTTGAGATTGGAGGCCTCTACTGAGACCACTGACCTGCTGTGCTGGGATCTGTGTAAATACATGATGAGAGACAGCCCTTGGGCCAAAGAGCTTGCAATCCAAACACACAGAGCAAACATCAGAGGTATTACAATCATCCCCACACTCAGTGCAGCCCTGTCACATTCTCTAAGTGCAAGGCTTCCCTCCAGTTAATGGAAACATCAGTTTCAATCCCTTTTTCAGTTTGTTCTCCCCATTTTCCAAGCCCTGTGCTCAGCACTTGAGTTGAATCCTGCAGGACAGTCAGACGTGCTCTGCCCTGACCCTGAGCCCTGATCACAGGTCTGCTATCTAGGAGGAAAAACACACACATGACACAGCAGCAAGGATCCCTGTTACTGAGGCCAGATGGATCAGTGTCTGCTTACCCCTCTCCAAAGGAGCTTCTCCTGTGCCATGGAGATGAGAGACACTGGAGCGACATGCATACTGTGGGTGGGAGGAGAACCAGATCTCCATCTTTTGCAAAGACCATCATGATGATGTCTCTAGTTGCCTGCAGATTGGTAAACTGGTCTCCTCCCTGCTTGGACAATGAAGCAGACACAGAGACATGGACATCTGGAAGCAATTTGGAAGGAAGCTCTTCAGCAGCCTTTTCACCCATCTCGCTTCATCTGTTTTTGCAGCACATGGCATTTACCTTGTCCTGTGCTGCTTGGCAGCATGACACAGTGTGGGCACAAAGTATGATGTGAGAAATGTCTTTAAGGGGGGGACAAATGCCAGTGGCCTCAGTACCTGACAGGGTTTTCAGCACTTGTTGAGCTCAAGCTTTAACTGCAGAACAGCTGAGATTTGCAGGTAAGTGTGTGGCATCTGTCAAGAACAGGCACTGGAGCTGGCTGCTGATGGCTTCTGGTGAGGAACTGCATCAAGCTCATCACACAGCAACCCTCCTTCTTTGACTGCAGTTCACTGGTACAGGTGATCAGCCTAAATTTATGTGTCTCCCTGCAGCTTGTCTGTTTCTGAACTCATGGGTTATTTTTCCAAAGTCAGTTACAGCAGATGTAGCATTATTGTGTCTGGATTATTATGCTGCCTAGAGAACTAAAGGCCCAACATGTGCCTCATGCTTTTTTTTGTTGTTGTTGTTGTCAACTAGACTATTATTATATTATTTTCAACACATCATTTATTCTATGTAAAAGATTTACTCTACAATTTACTAAACAATAAATTGTTTTCAAGATGAAACCTGGTACAACAAAGAAAATGTTAAATACTAACTCATTAACCTTTAATAAGATAAAGAAAAAACTTTTTACCCTGTAAATACATTTGTAAAATAAAGTTGTATAATTCAGACTACTGCACTAAAACTCATCAAGCAACAAAAATTCCTAACAAGTCCTTAGCTGTCTCCCTGAACTTTTCACCAATTAGATATAGTCACGTTAATTGCTGTGAAGAGAATTTGGCAAATAGACAGCTCCCTGGAACAATTGGTTTATTCATTCCAACCCTTCCTTTTTAGGGTAATGATGAATTGGCCACTTGTTCCATTGCTCTACCCAGAAATCAAAATGTAAACTTTTGAGAAAGCAGAGTGCTGCTGGGCAGTGGGAACATGTAGATGGGAACTGACCGGTGAGTCAACACTATGTCAATGCTGGCAATGTATTCCGCAAGAAGCAGCACTCTACAAAGGTTGCTTTGCTGCACAGGCCTATTTTTAGGGAAAATTCCACCAATGAAATCTGGAAAGGGGAAGGTCTATGCTGGAAGAGCGACTACAGACTTGACAGAGTGGTTAATCTTCCTGTTGATGCACTGAAGTGGAACTTGGATGAATTTTGCTTTGTGTCTGAGAAGAAAATACGTTTGTGCACCAGTTCCTGCTGAGTAAAAGAGAGACTGTGTTGCCTATCCTTACTCTGGCTTGTCTATTTAAAATGCAAATTCTTTAGAACAAAGACTCTTGATTGCATAGGGCACTGAAAAGTGGGCACAGAGCTAAGATCTTTGTGCACTACAACCACACAACAGGATCTACCAGAGTGGATGGTAACACTCCCTCTTGGGGGGATACTGCTGTTCATCCACTCACTACACTTTATTTTGAGAGAAGAGATAAAAGGAACAAACTGGCTTCAGCTTTTCAGAAAGTAGCCTCATCTCTCCTCCAGATTCTGTTTCTACAGAAAAGCTGAAGCTGACGGGCATTACCAGGAGTTGCTGGGCTCACTGAATTCTACATAAATGTTCAAAAAAGGCTGCTTCATTATTCTAGCACATAATAATAGAGCAGCACCTAGCAGATTAATATTTAGTGACAGAATTTAATACCATAACTGTTCAATAACGAAGTTTTATTTCTCTTCTATTCTTATACCATTATCAGGAAGTAATATTCTCTTCTAATTTGAAAGGGAGCAACCATTTTTTAAAAAATGAATTGTATCTATCTTCAAACTTACATATGACTGCCATTAGATTGCTTTTTAAAGAAAAGGATTGCTCTGAATGATTTGTTCACTGCCTTTCCATTGGTTAGTATTAAATTATTTATCATCAGGCTGGTAGGATTCAAATTTAAACGTTCAAAGACACAGGAACTGAAAACCTGTATCAAGCCCTTTTAAAATATTAATCAGCATCCAGGTCAATGAAATGAAATAAGGTGTGGAAATTGTTACTTCAGCTAACATTAGCACGCATAGTAAGACATCACTTATGATGGTTCTGTCATGTCAAAACACATGGAAAGGGAAAACCTCTCTAGTATGTTATTCAGGATGTGGCAGCTGATCTGCCTATATCAATCCTGAACACTGTAATGCAAATAGGAGTTCTGATTTTTTTATTTTTTTTTGGGGGGGTGTAATTTACAAGATGTTGTATGTAAAGAGCCACATTCTCACTTTGCTGTTTTCAGAAGTAACTTTTAATCAAAGACTATTTATAACAAGGTTGATAGAATTCCTGAAACATTTTTTTTTCATATACATAAAACTCTTTTATACTTCCAGCTTTAAAAGCCATAAAAAAGGATAGTAAAGATGAAAGAAATAAAAAGAATGACAGAGCTAACTCCTATGAGCCACAATCTATGTCAAAGCAGAACTAAAGTGATTGACAGCTTGCATTAGTAATGAATAGAGTGGAGAAAAGCTGCCAAGAATCCGTAACAAGGTCAAAGCCTTCCAATAAAGAATTACATTAGCCACAAATTCTAGGTGGAACTGTGTATATACATCTGCAATGTGACTTTAACCATGGTACTGTTTCTCCTGTCCTATTCTGACCCTTTTCCTGGTTTTATTCCTGGGCAACAGTACGTTCTGGCTCTTTATCACAACTGCGATAAAGAGCGGGTGTAATGTATCAAACTGCCTGTGAAATTATAAAAAACAAACAGAAGAGGAAGAATTTTAATGGCACAACCCTAACAGTACACATAAAAAAACTTTCTGAACTATTGGTATGGTAATCGCTCTCTTTCCAATTTCACAGAGCTCTTACACACTCTTGACAGGGAAGAAAAGGGGATTTTGCATATTAAAAGCAATTTTGTATCCCTGATTTGTGCATGTATCACCCTCCTCACCTCAGAGTTTGGAAACAATTTTGTGAGCATGATATAATTCAGGGAATGCAATGTATGTAGACTTTTTGATCTACAGTATTTTAGTGAATGGATTCAAGTGTCAGAGAGCATTATTTGTACTATGCCCTGATGTGCTACTGTTTGTTTGGCATCTGGAAGAGCAAGAATACTATCTCTCACTGTGAGACTCTGAAGGGCCTCATTTGATGAAAATGGAACCATTTTATTATATCAATATTACCCCACTGAACCAAGCTAGATAGGAGTATTGATATATAGAAACTTATTTATTTTCCACAAAGGAAATGTGGAATACTACATCTCGCAGTACATTTTGTGAATCCTTTGTGAAAGTTTAGAAGTATGTATTCTCTGCTGATAAGTCACTTATTTACACTTTGATTTTACTTATTCCAGTAGAAAGTCCAAGTGTGGTCATGATAAAAAAATGTCCAAAGTGAACCTCTAAAAGCAAAGTGTTGGCTTTTTTGTCATTCACATATGGCAGAAGTCTGGACACATAACTTTGTAAATGAACTATCCTGTTTGTTCTAACTCAGTTCTACTTCAGTTCTAACTGAAAATAGAATCCAGTTTACAGAGCCCAGTGAGAAGAAAACTGGGAGCTATGGGACCAAACTACAGTGATGCAGATGGATTCAAATGACACCTCCAGATCATCAACATCTCCAGTCTTATCTGCTATCTGAGGAAAGCTAATTTTACTATCCTGAGCAACGAAGCAGTCAGAAAAAATGAGAAAGTAGGACTTTTTCGCCATATAAGACAACACCTCTGAGCTTGAAAAGGTGCCAAAAGGCACATCCTGATTTTCCAGAGCTTTGCAGCACACACAGAGTCACTCACACCTGCACACTAGGTACAAGTGGCACAACGTCAGCTCAGGAAACCGTCCGAGGATTTACTCTCCAGGGGAAACCCTTGGGAGCAGATCAGCAGCATAACCACTTCCAGACCAGAGCAAAGAGGATCAACTCAGAACAGGCAGCTCTGAAAGCCAGAGATGGGAAAACAGCCTGTTGCAGTCTGTTAAAGCCACCCCCATTTAGAAGAGGCCCAAGATTGCACCAACTGTGGCTACTGTCAGGAGCACAAGGAGCACAACAAGCATTACAGAAAAGGGCAGAGACAAAAACTGAGTACAATCAGATCAAATTGGGTAGTATTTTAGTAAATGAGCTTCAGCTGCTCACAAACTGGTAGCTACCTCCATGCATTATCAAAAGTACAAAGCATGAAACAGCAGGACTGGTGCTAGAGGCATGGTGTGGCTCATAGGCATGGACTCAAAAGATTAAGGCACAAATAAGCCACCTCTATGGAGATGACTACTGCACCTTTGTAAAGACAGACAACCCTGTGGTTATAACACCAGGTTGACCCTTTAGAAAACTGGTTTGATTTCTGTGTCCCTCTGGGATTTCATGGGCAACCAATTCAATTCCTGGCACTTCTTCCCTGTTTTAATACAGAGAGTATTGTGTCACTCCAAACATATTTACATTCATCAGATTTAAGTTGCAGGATAAGAGGGGCCACAAAAGCACACAGACACTAATGAAAACTGCAAGCAGACAGTTTCACTGCTACTGCCATAATAGTAAAAAGGATTAATCATTATTAATAATGGGCAATTACTCTGAAATAGTTTTTAAAGAAGTATTCCTAAAGGCACATGATGAATTTATGGCACACCACCAGAGCCTTTCATGGATATAAAGATGTACTTCAGCACACATGACTTGTTTTTTGAACAAGGAGAAACCTGTCTAGTAAAATATTAATAAAGCTGAATGCTGAAACATGGGTATCTTCCTTACAATTTATTTTAAAATGGGTTGAAAAATCCACTGGAGTGAAAATCTAAACCTTCTCTGTGTTTCTGTCTAATGTGAGCTCCTTTTAATGCTGTTGATTTTTGCCAGTCAGTTAATACACTGCTATATAGAAAAAAAAAAAAAAGGTATTAGGATTAAATATCATATTGAAGAACAGAGCTAAATCTCTAAGCAGCATCCACACTTAATTATGACATACGTAGGTATTAAGGAAAAAAAGGTGCTTCTCTGAGTGATAAATGGACATGAAGATCCTTCACAACATTCACTATAAATCACAAAAGGCCATTAATAAACAGTCAGAAAAAGTGACAGTTACTACAAGTATCTGCTCTCATACTTTGCCTAATACTATCAGTGTCATGTTTAAACCTGACATCTTAAATCTTCAACATGAAAACCCTTAAAGTCAAAAGGCTCAGCTATTTTAAAGAGAATTTTCTATGCTTGCTATTTTGACTGACAGCAAAAGGAAACAGAGAATCTTAATTCTTTAACCTTATCTGGCTGAAAATCTTGCCTTCCAGCCTTTTTCATCAACATCAAAATAAAAGGAAGATCCTATTAGCTTCCACACTTGCTTGCTGGGATCTTGTAGGCAGAGTTGCCTTGTCTTCCAGAGGGAGCTGGTGGTGCTCAGCACCTTCAGGATGGAGCTCTGAGGGAGTCTATTGTCTATTTTTTCAGTAAGGACAAAATAATTCCAATCTTTAGGATTAGTTAAATTATTTCTTCTTAAAAAGCTTCCAGCTAAGAAGCTTTCATTCTAGACACTTACGTTCCTGAGTTACAAGAAATGTAACATTTCCACCATCTATTTTTCCTCAGACTGCTGAAGGGTTATTTTATCAGCACTGATTTGTTGAAGGTCTGCCAACAAGCAAAGGTCAGGAAGATCCAAACCCCTCATGGATACAGGCTTAAATAGGCAAAGCATGATCTTCCTTGAACTTTTAATTGTTCTCAACTTGATAATTACTCGTTTAGTGAGGTGCAAATGTGTTCTTCACACATCTGCCCAGACAGCCTCACTCTCCTAATGCTCTAGTGTGGCATGGTGGTTGCCTGTTACATGAGACCTGAAGCTTTCTTGCTCGTTAAATGACAAAAATCAGTGGCAAGATGTCACTCTGCTAGCAAGGAAGTAGAGAAATATTGACTTATTTTCTACATTAGATTTAAAAAGAAAAACATGTTCTCTAATTTTGCCTGCAGTATTTGGACATAATGGACAATAAAGCTAAATTAACTGAGAACAGAGCTCAAAAGCCAGCCCCTACAGTAGAAGGGACCACAAATGGTCAAAGGGGCTAAGCAGGACTGATGGCTTCTGCAGCAGGACTTCAAGGTCAACACCAGTGCTTGCATCTCCTGCAGATGTGCAGGAAGGCACAGAGACCCTGTGGCTCAGATATAAAAGGCTCACCCTGAATTTCAGATCAGTATTAAGCTGGATCCTCTCAATAATAACACTGCGTGGCTGATCTCTTTCTTTCGCAGAGCAAAACTTACAAGCCCAGTCTGTAAGTTCAGATGATGCCTTTAAAACACTGGAACAATTTAGCATCTATTTAATGTTTTGCTTCCCCCTTTGCTTTTTAAATGAAACAGCATCCTTAAATGTTCTTATAAGTCAGTTGTGCAGAGGCTGTCGAGAGAAAACACAGTGTGGCAGCATGTTCCTCCCACCACGCTCAAGTCAGGCTGCATTCCTGCCCCAACAGACTGTCAATGGGAGTTTGACATGGGCAGAGTTTTGAAGCTGAAAGCTGTACTTGCTAGTTTTGAAGTGGAGAAGCTGTTATTTTTGAATCTGAATTCATAAAATATCACTTATCGCCTAGGTTACAGATGGACTCAGGATCCCACACTTGGCTCCAGAGTTTGGATAGCTCACACTGCATATCTGGCGTTTGGGTTCAAGCCCATCTTGCATATAAATTTAGAATGAAAGAAATACATGCAAATACCAGGCATATTATAAGACACTGCCAGCTGTTTTCTTCTACTTACAAGACCATTTCTGAGAAAGCAATGTGTTTTTTTAAGTATATGGTGGAATATGGGAGTGATGACAAGCTGGTATCCCTGAGTTCAATGTGAACCTGACCTAATTCTCAAGTTTAGGGTGTCTCTTGTTCCTGACACATGCCTTCCTAGGCCTCTCAGGCTACATTCTTTATTTGTTGAGAAATGGAACAGCGTGCTCACAACCTTTTTTTTGGATGTCTCCTTGAAAAATATCTGCGTTCTATCTGTGCTTAAATGACAGCCTGCTGCTCGTTTTCCAAGAAAACCCCTGCCAAAAGTCCAGATAACATTTAACTCACAGGCTGGTATACACAGGGCTGGCCTTGCAGGTCATGTTCCCAGCTGAGTAATGGACTCACTATATTATGCCTGGCAAGTCTCACAGGTTGGAATTTTCAAACAAAAGCAAACAAAATCAACTTTTGCTTCGTGATTTGATTATTTTTTAATGCTACAGCTTATTCATTTTGGTTTATTAATTTGTTGGTCCAATGGTTTTTATGTGCTGCAATTCAGAATAGGTCTCTCTCTAGGATCATGTTTTATACAGATATGGGAAATGAAATGTAAGTCTGATACAATTAGGGTTGTATGCCACGCAAGACAATACTGTAAACACGATGACAGCCTGAAAAGCTGCTTAGCAAAATGATCTTAATATACAAGGCAGTGTGAAAATGTAAAAAGAATCTATAATGACAACAAAGATTAGCCATTTGCTCTCTAACCTTATTTACAGAAGCAATCAGAGGTATTCAGGTCGAGTTAATGACCCTGTCTCCAATTAATTCAATTGTCTACAAACAACACTGATGCAGTGGTTGTCTCAGAGTCTGCCACATAGTCTCTGAGGGAATACATAAGACTCCATTAAAAGTGACAATAATAATGCATTTATTACTGAAACACTATTGTATTATAAATAAATTCCTGATGTTAAATTATGCTCCACGCTTTAACAGAAATTCAATTACTGAAATAATAAAAAAGATGGTGTATTTGCCAAGTGCTTGGACTATAATTTGGCTGCTTAGTTACCAGCAGTTGGCTGTTTTGCAATTTCTTGTTCATAGAGTATTTCTTTTGAATAAACGCCAGACTTTTTCATACAAATTTCATGAACAAGTTGCAAAATGAAATTTTGAGCTTTTGAATCCAATTATGAAAGACATAACTAAATCTATTATTGAAAAAATATTCTTGAAAGCCCTTCTTGCTGTTGTTGGGCTCTGTGTGGTGATTGAGGTAAGTGCAGGTGCTGTTCATTACGGGCCATTGTGCACCATCTGAATTCTGGGAACTGAGGAATTCAGACAGTTTCTACTCTGTTTGTGTGAATAACAAACAGGCATGATTCAGAGGTTGTTTGTACAAGCTTGCACATTGCTCTTCTGGGACTCCTATGACACCTGCTTACCCTTTTGAAGCCAAAACAGTATCATTTCTGTTCTGGCTATTCTTCCTACAAGGATTTTGCAGAAGCAACATATTTCCTCATCCCTCTTCCCTTAGGCTGCTATCAGTGGCAGAAACAGGAAGAAAACAATGCAAGAATATAACAATTATCTAACATTGCAGGGACAAGAAGCCTTAGAGAGGCTCTTTTTGGCATGATGAGATTCAGGCAGGGAACACCTTGTGAGAAAAGAAGGAACTGCTTCTCGTCATTCCCCCTCTCAATCAGTTTCCTGCAGTAGGCTGTTAAGCATCAAGTATAATTTAATTTTTTTCTCCTAGCACCAATCTGTCTTCTCTCTTAGGGGCTTGGCCATATATTTATCTTGCTAATGCCTCGCCCATTGTCTTCAGATGTTTTACATGGAAGACATGAAGAGATGCATGCACCTTGCATCCTGTTACGCGAGTACAAATGAAAAACTGCTGACAGTTTTCTTATTGGATCCCATAGGTGCCTGCAGCCATATGGCAGCACGTATGTGGGTCCTGGCTCTTCAAGGGATCACAGACTCTCACCTCTGCATATTTCAAAATGTGCTGTCTCGACGATATATTTCTGCTGACAGTGATTATTTACTTTGCACTTTTATTTGTTGATGTATTGCTAGTACTTATCAGCAGAGATGTTATCAAAACATCTGGGGATGGAGTGCGCGTGTGGAGAGCGGCAGCCAGGCAGCCCAAAGGAAGGAAACATGGAGGGGAAGTTCTTGCAGTCTCAAGAGTTAAAATGAAATGTATTTTTTATTTATTTTTTTCCCTGACACTGATTAAAGTGCAACTAAAACTGCCGCAGTTCAGTAAGTACTACGTACTGAGCTGATGGGAGATGCTATCAGACAACACCTTGCAGAAGTCAGCAGGCACAAGAACTCCTTGAGAAGGTAAAAGATTCAGATATAATTCAACATCAGCACTACGACTGTTCAAAACTTGCAGCAACCAAAGTTAGATGACTTATTATTTGAATCAACCCCTGTCAAAAGCTGTGTGCAATTAACAACAGCAGACCTTAGAGCCACCTGAAAGTCAAGACTGGTGAAAAGGGAAGAATCTCACAGAACAAACCAACAGTTAAAGAAAGGCAACCACTCTCCTGAACTCCAGGGAAAAAAGGCCTAGAAGAAAGAAGGTTTGGGATCTCAGTGGGTTGCAGGGCTGAGGGTTTTACTACCTTAGAAACTGGCTGACAACACTAGAGAGGACCACATTTACACAGGATAAGCCCCAGACTTCTAAAGGGCATTGAGCTGTCTGTGAGGGACAAAGTGGCATCCTATTCCCAGTGTCTGCCTTCAATAATGAATGGCAGCACCCTCCCTCAGCTAAGGAACCAGAAGTAATCTGAGCAGAAGTGGGTATTTCCTTCCAGATGTGTGACCAATTAGTTATATATCAGAAAAGGAAGAAAAGAAGGAAAAGGAGAAGGAAAACAGGAAAAGGAAAAAAGGAAAAGGAAGAAGAGGAAAAGGAAAAAAGTGAAGGAGAAGGAGAAGGAAGCTGAGAGCACTCATCAGCTCAAAAAACACTTCAGGAACTTAAGATGAAGGCAATATTATCATACCAGATTAGACGTTGAATGAAGTTCAACAGCTAAACAACATATACAAGGATGAGAAACAGAAGCTTTGTTGGGGAAGGTAGAGACTAAAATCACACCCAGGCTCTTAAACACCAAGTCTAACATAGAGCCAAACTCCAAGGACAACTTGAAAGCTAAAGAGTTCATATATAGGTACTGCCTTTCACTGGGAGTGTGCCTGTTTTAATACACTGGTGTCAATTATTTGGGGTTTAGGCTTTCTTAGTGGTGACCATAAGTTAGGTTTATTTATATTCTTCACCTTGTAAGCAAACAATAAACTAAATTCCTGCAAAAGGCTATCAGCTTCAAGAGAAATAGTTCTAGTCTCTGGGACTACAATCCAGTCCTGATTTTTGCTATACTTTATTCAACTTTTATATATGCACTTAGTGCAGCCATAGCCACAGGCACTTACACTTCTGTACAACAATAAGGGAGGTTCATGAGAACAACATTTTGTATGGACCTTGCTCAGTTTAGTAGCTGCTGCTCACTGTGGGGGAGCTGCTCATCATCTGAAGAACAGAGATTTCCATGGGATAGGCAAGATAACTTTCCACAGCCATTTCTTTCTTCTCAGTAAAGCTGGCTGCCATATGAGGGGAAACTGACTCTCTCCTTTAAAAGGGGGAAGTGTGAGCACTTGCTTTGTGTAAGGGATGCCTTCACAGGCCTCCACACCACACCTCAAACCTGTGACAAATTGCCACAGTCCTGGACTATGCAAGACCCAGAGTGCCAGATGTGTGAGGCATTAAACACAAAAAGAGATTATTTGCAAGTGTGGCTTTCAGGAAGAGTCTAAGAGAGAAAAGAGAAAACTAGAGTTTAAAGAAGTAACCAATGAAAGGGACAGCAAGACAAAGTCTACAACAAGACAGAAGAACTAAGAGGACTTGAGAAGAAAGCTGAGGAGATACAAAAACATGCAAGTAGCCACAGCCAGGGCAGGAGAGAGAGGCTCTGTTGAACAATTTGCCATTTCTGTTAGGATCAGAATGAGTAGAGTAGAGAGGAGTTTGTGGACTGAAGACGACCTTACATATAGTCCTTGACCACATGAATTTTTTTGGAATTATTATAGCTATGGAAGCAAACATTTGGCCCAGCAAAAGCTTTAGAAAGACTCAGCTCTCAGATTCCTGCTAGAGAGACTTAACAGGTGGCTGTCACTCCTTACTCCTGCTGAAGACCCTCCCTCTTCTGCAGTTTAATTCACTGAATGTCTCCTCAACTCAACCAGAGAAAGAGAAGTCTTACCATCCCAGCCTTTGTGCCAGCATAGCTTTGTGCACCTCTTGGTAAAGCACAGCCAAGACCACTGCACAATGGTGAGGATAACCTACTCAAATGGGAGATCTGAAATAAGGCTTGAAATGCTCAGAGATAATGGGAGGAGGGTGATGCTAGCAGCAGTACAGGCAGACATTTAGGCAGATTATAATTACTTAAGTAGCAATTTGGCTGGGACACCGGGATTAACACCCCAACTAAAATTCTTATGAGAAAGCAATGAAATCTTTAATGACTGCAAATGGCCAGGACCTTTGCTTTACACCAAATCTGAGGCAGCACCTCTTACAGCACAGTGGCCTCTAACACAACATACGGTCATTGTTTCAAAGCTGGTGCAGGGAATACAGCCACCTGGTCATCTCCTACACCACCTTCTACAGTGCCCAAGTGACCTGGAATGTATGTCTTTGCAAGCACTGTCATGGCCCAGCTCCACATAGCTTCAGAAGAAGGCTGGGGGAGAACAGCACAAGTGGGCATGGCTGGGGGCCAACACAGCATTTAGCTGTCATTATTCCTACAGCAGATTCACATGTA
Source organism: Hemiprocne comata (assembly GCA_020745705.1). Lineage (NCBI taxonomy): Eukaryota > Metazoa > Chordata > Aves > Apodiformes > Apodidae > Hemiprocne > Hemiprocne comata. The sequence goes on along the minus strand of CM036597.1, from coordinate 7,553,370 downwards.
CTGCAAAGTAGGCTTAATGAGGGAATGTTAATTTATATCCATTCACAAGAGCATAAGGGGGCCCTAGCACTGACCAATCATGGGCCTAATGGGTTTTAGCACTTCGATGTGCTACGGGATCAGAGAAAGTTACAGACATGATAACATCTAATAAATCCAATAAAAATGGAGATCAACCAAAGTAAGTTCCTGCATGTCAGATATTAAATATGACTAATGGTGTTTGACAGTGTTCCACAGAAGGTGCATTGGAGTCTCACGTCTTCCTTATCATTATCACAGAAAGAGAAAGGTAAAGCACTGCAGGAATATAAATAATTTGAAAAGCCTCATAGACAATATTCTACTGTGTGCCTCATTTGCACTTAAAAAAACCTGCCCTACAGACCTTATGTACTTTTAAGATTCATCTGAAAGATACATGAAGAAGTCTTCCAGTCAAAAATGTACATATTTAATGGAATTAGATCTCTAGGCAAGAAAATGTCAGAAGAAAAGGAGAAATATTAAAGTGAATGCAGGGTGCTCCTTTCTAGTGCTTTCCTGCTTTGATAAATATCTTCTGGGATGTCATTTACTAGAAAGTCATGATTTAACAAAAAGAAAAACTGCAGTATAAAATATACTCTCTTTATTGCTGAAGTAAGTTGCTATTTTCATATTTTCCCTCTGTATTCTGCTTTTGTCAGCCAGAGGCCTTGATATTTGCTTTTATATCATCCCCATTGAAAATGCAGTGATTATTGTGAAATATTCAATTGCAGAGCTCTTCTGATTACATGGCAAGGGGAGATCATAGGAATCTGTACTGCCACAGTCCTCTCTCTGCCTTCCAGTCTCATGCGAGGGCAATCAAACTTAAAAAAAAAAAAAAAAAAGGAAAAAAAGTAAAAGACCCTGATTGTAGTGTTCAGTAATCACCCTGGGCCCAATGGGCTTGAAAGAAATCCTCTTTGTTCAGTCCCATCAGCTCCAGCTGCTTTTGCTGAACAGCAGCTGAGCATCTGCAGTGCTCTTCACCCCTCTGCTGCTGGCAAAGCAAAATCACCTAAGGGTGCTGCCCCAAGTACAAGCCTTCAGAGGCCCGTGGCCTGATCCTGTCTTGCAGTCAGGTAGGGGTACTGCAATCTATTCTAACTTATTTGGAAGGTCTGGTGCTCCACTGGTGATGCAGAAGGTTGTACCACAGATCCTGTCCCCCAGCAGGACTTGAGAAGTGCAATCCTAATTAGCTCTTCTATGGGAAACATAGCAGAGCTCTAAAAAATTCTCCCCTGGGATGACCTGACAAAAACAAATTCTCATTAAAATTGGCATTACTACCTGCAAGAAAGTTTCAAACTCCCCTCCAAAGTAATACATTTCTATTGGGAAAATTCAAATAAAATATTTTGAGTTAATTTCATCCACAATGAAATATTTTGTTTCATTAAATTGACTTGAAATGTTTTATGTAATCAGTTAAGCCCCAAGTGCAGTCCCTGCTGAGAGCTTTAAGTTGGCTGCATCCTGTCTATGAGGGATGTCTTATGCAGTGCAAGGTAAAACCAATGGAACCTTTCAATCAATTTAACAAAAGTATGTTGTTTTCAAGACTGTCAAAATATTTTATTTGATTGGAGATATGTATGAAAAAGCACTTAATATAGCTCAATTCAGATTTTGTTGTTTCCTTTCTGTAAAAAATTGTCAGCTTTTCAGAATACACTAGAACTTTCCTCATTCTTATGCTCAACCAACAGCTATCTGGTTTTTCATACACTTTCACAAAAAGACCAAGAAGAATTTGCTAAGAGTTTCCAGGCTCTTCTCTAGGCTTTGCAGAGATATAACTATTAGAGCAGTTTTCTTCTGTACACTGGCATGCCATCTAGGATGTATATATTACACTTATATGAGAACACCTAATAAATTTATTAAATATATGAAGTCTTCAACAAGTCTCATTCCAAATTTCTGTGCATTTTCCACAACAATCAACCAAATCTCAAGCAAAACTTTTAGTACTTCTTGTTTCTATAAGGATTTTTAAGATGTCTACATCTTGGCACACAGGTTGGAAACTTCTGAATTCTCTGACCAATACTACAGAGATTCTGGGGAAAAAAAGGCAAGCATGGAAAAATAGGATTCCAATTCCAAGTCTTGTTTTTAGGCCACCGGACTAGGCTTTACCAGAGCAGTTTCTCCTGCTTTCTAAATGCAGAACCCTGCTGCAGGAACGTTCAACCAGGAACATCCAGGATACCGTTTATATCTTTTTAAACACCTGCATGTGTTCATATCTAACTCTCCCACACACATCTTCCATACTGATAGTTTGTCACAGATTCACTTGCCACAGCATAGGGGGAATTCACCCTATAAACGCCCACACTGTATCTCCTTAAGAGATGTTCCCTCCTTTCTGGCTGTGCTGCCTGTTCGGGTAACAGATGTTGATCCTTGAAGCATCCCTGTCATCATCTGTATCAGCCCCCACTGCACTGAACAGTATCATTTGCATCTCAGAGAAAAGCAGTTTCAGGCTATTCACAAGCCAGACACTTCTGTATCAGTTACACTTGCTTCACATTTTAAAGCCTTTTTTTAAATGCTGGCTGAAGAGTTGCATTTTGCAAAACAACAAGTGTGAAGGTCCCTCCGTAGCTGTCTGGGGCACGTGATGAGCATAGGCATGTGTTCAATCACATTTTCTTGCTTCCACATAGAACTCAACTACAACTGCATGTCGTTGAGGAACCGATCCAGCTCACATTAACTTGACTGAAAGTTGGAGCTGATCCTAAAACATACCCACGAAGTGCTACTGCTCTGAAGTACAACAAAGTAATGAAAAAGCACCTAACGTACAAAACTTCTTAAGAAAGCATCATGCTCTTCTTCCTTCTTTCAGTTCAGTTTTACTGAAAGTATTCACAGCTTTATGATAAGATCTCCCCAAATCCTTCTCATGGCTGTAAAGTGGCTGAACTTCCCTTCTAAACAGGAGCAAGAGCTGCATGTCACTGACATAGTCCCTTAGTCCCGTTTCTCATTGCTGACACAGTTTTTTTAAAGCAAATGTTAGTAATAAGAGTCTGTTTTGAATGGAAGTCCTAACACTGAACTAGAAACAATTTTTAAAAAAAGTATCAGATATTTTGTTCACTGACTTTGAATTGCTTTGGATGTATGCCACTGTGACTCCTGGCCCTACTTGGATAGTCTAATGCTATGACAAGCTTAGCTATGTAAGACAAGCCTTTATTTACATTCTACTAAATAAGTAGGATAACAAATAATAAAAATCTTTCATCTTGAAAATTAGCTTGCTTACCCCAAAGCACCAAATTGTCTGTCTTCTCTCTATGTCTCATACCTCATGGCTTCAGCTGTTAGCCCCTCTTCTCATCTTGTCAGCTTTCTCTATTTCTGCAATTCTTTGGAGCAAAACTCTCTGCTGGGGTAAATCCAAAGAAATCAATAGAGATGTGCCAGAAGAGGTTTTGATTCATGGGACAAACCCTTTACTGGTATAAAATGATGCTAATCTAGTGAGGAAAATGGAGATATGTTGCTTTACACTAGTTGAGGGCTGTGCATTACATCTGTAATGACAGACTGGCTATTGGTGGCATCTGTGTCCTCTGCTTCCAGTCTGCAGATGATTTTAAGTTGTCAGGAGTATTTGCTGCTGTTATTAAACACTGTGAACTTCTCTCACATGCTGGTTAGCCCAGTCAGCTGCCAGCTGCAGCACTGCATTGACCTTGTTCCTGATGTGGCTAACAGAGACCAATGGCCTTGTGCTAGGAGAGTGCTCTGACTACCCACAAACCGGGACAAAGGATTTTCTGGTGGCATTTAATAATTAAGATTTCTTTTTTTCCAGACTGCAACAAGGGATGCTGCCAGAAGTGGTAGAAATGATGCACACCAGCCTCCTGCTCATTAACACTCACTTGGGGAAAGAGATAATTTGCCTTTGTCTTTCTGAGCCATGTTGAGAAATTTATTTCACCAGTGATAGTCACTTAAGATGATAAAAATGGTGCAAACCATGCAAAGGAAAAGAAGCTGCCTTAGCATGATTTGAGTTTAGACGATGAATAAGGTTACTAATAAATTGGTAAAATGCTATTTCTAATTGTCCATCTCTGAAAAATGGATTAAAACAGATGTTTTAATGTGCATTTTTTCTCATTGTTTCAGGCACAAGAATATGTACAAAACTGAAAAAAACTTGTGGTGATCCAGAAAGCAGGCTCTAGGAGAGAGATGGAGGGTTGTGTAATACAAAAAAATACCACACACTTCCTGGAACAGAAATCGCCCAAAGTGCCCAATAACTTTGCCAATATGTGCTGTAAATGATGACATGAATGAAATGCATTGTTCATAAATGTAGATAAATAATGCCTAATGACTTCAAGCACATAATTAGTGCTCTACAGTCCAGTACTCAAGCTGCTAAGGAGTGAACAGCAGTATCTTAGGAACTCAAGAGCACAACTCGATGTTAGCCTGATCCTGGGGCAATGGCATGTCCCACTGCAGAGCTGCCAGAGGCCTGTTCTGCTTCATGCCTGGTGCCCAAGGAGCCCCAGAGTGACAGTGACTGTGGATCTGCATGAAGAAGGGACTCTTTGGCCATACTACACAGAGGTAGGCAGCAAAACCCTGTTGTGCTGCCACTACCAGACAGCCACACTGTTCTCCCAGAGCTGGCTAGCTTGGCTCCCTTGCAGTCGGCCAGGGTCAGCCATCTAGAAGGTAGCAGAAAAAATGCAGCCTGCATGTTTTCACTCTGTTATACAGATGTGAACTCTTTAAGAAACTATCACTCAAAGGTACCGTAATTATCCTCTGTAACTGAATAATCCTGCATAATCTCCTGGATCTTGAGAGGTGAAGGAGGGTCAAGGCTGTGTCCCAGTCCATACATGGTACTGTGGAGAGCATCCTTAGGCGTGAGAGCTACAAACATACACAATCCCTTTGCTCTGCCCCAGCCCTGGCTGTGCTCCCTGTCCTGGGCTTTAGCCTCTCCTGTGGTGGCAGTGGCAAGGAAAATGGGAAGGCTCTTAGTGTGTGGTAGCACATTGGCTGTCCACCTCCTGTCTCCACAGCTCACCATTGAGACATTTCCCAGTGACACAGCACACAAGTGTCACCAAAGGGTAAATGGCATCAGGCCTCTAATCGTCAGTGCACTGTGATCTGAAAAGAATTCTGCAATATCAATTCTTCTAATGGTATTAAAGGAGGCAGTATTACTTTTCATTTCTCCAAAGTAATCTGATTGAGTGTAACATAGCTGAAATTTCATTTCCTATATCTTTATTACAGCAGGGCCACTCTTTAAAGAGAAATGTTAGCAGAAGAAAAAACAGAAACTATTTTTATTGTCTAGATTTTTTTTAGAAAAGGAAGCAAAGAAGAAGGTAGACTGGCTCCATATTAGCTTCTAATCAACCATGAATCATAAAAATTTCTTTAAAAGATATTAAAGGACTTGTAACTGCAACCTAATTAAATTTTCCATCACTGGAAGGATTTGTTTAAATCTGACCTGAGCCATTCTAGTTAGCCAGGGCATTTGTCAGCTCTTATTGAAGAACAAACGTTACTTATTAATTCAAAAGGTGTGTACAGGACATTTGTAGAATTGAATGGCTGTGACAAAATTAGTGGGTTTATTTATTTAAGGTGGTTTTTTTGCTTTGTGACATATGGCTTCAACCAGAATTCTCTGGTCCTATTATCGTGCAATGGGACACAATCGTCTTTTAAGAAATACGTAGTTATGTGATAAAAAACATTTGAAATGGGGTGCCATGCTCAGGTGACATTTGCTCACAGAAACATTCTTTTTAATTCTTTCGTTAGGGCTTTTATTGCACATAAAAATAAAGTACCAAAACTTCACTAACAAAATCTTACGAGAGTATCTGAAGCCAAGCCTCAAAAGATGCTCAGAGTATTACTGACAAATGCCACTGTCTGACACCACCTTGCTTGGTAGTAAACGAACTGAAGAAGTGCTAATTGCTTTGAAGTTAATAAAGACTATATTGCCTTTCAATAATTGGTGTTTGTTTAGCTGCTATTATTACAGCTATCTCTTTCTAGTTGAGCAATGTAAGATGGCAGAAGTTCCACCTTTTACAAGTTTTAAATCCCTGTAGAATTGACAGAAAAAGCGATAACCACAAATTGGTTTGCAATTTTCCCCTTCTTCCTAGCAAGCTCTGTATGGTTATATTATGAACCTTGCTTCAAACAAACTGCTTCTGACTTTTATGATCCTTTTGTGATCTAAATGGCTATCTCATAAGATATTCCACTGCAGCTTCTTTTTCAATTGCTTTTACTGTGAAATGGCATTCTGGAGATTTCTGGGGACCATTTCACACTCTTACTGTATCGATTTGCTAAACCTGATGATAGGCTTATATTTAAGATGCAGTCTAGTATATGAACAAAGTGTAAAGCTTATGAAGAACAGATTCAGGACTTTCAATAACCCCATCTTCTTGATGGGCTTTGCCTCTTTAAAGGAGGTTAGTGTTTTATACTGAATTTTTGAGTGCAGGTTGCTATATATGGACTGAATTTCTAATTGTCTTGGAATGTTTCCACTACACTGAATTATGGTCACAGAAAAAAATATGGAGAAGATGACTGCTAGTAACTTGTAACTCTTCCCAACATAAGGTCAGAGCAAATACACAAAGGCACTTGGGAACCTAAATGGAGAAATGGCTGTGAGATCGTTCCCCGAGTTCTCACTTGCGAGGATGGCAGAGGATAGATTTTCTCCTGGGTGCACTAGAAAGCTGACAACAAAACTAACTTATTTGGGCTTCAGTGTTGGAGATACGCATGTTTCTTTAAAAGACTGATCATTGTACAATGGTTATGGGCCAAGCAAAAATAATCTTTGATGGAGTTATAGCATAAAAATGAGTCAGAAATGCTTCTATGCAGAGAATGAATGATTCTATTAGGCCAAACCACAAGCCCATGGCTCTGCCTTTACTCTGGGAAAAGTTATAAGATGTTATCATGGACCCAGGTAACGCAGTCAAAGCAAAATAAGACAATCAGGTATGCACAAATGCAGTGAGGAACACTCAAAGTGCAGGGGAATGACCTGACAGAGCCTGGGGAGCTGAGTTCCAGGACATTTTGTTTAGAAGATGGAGCAAAACAAATGCTATAAATATGAACAGCATTGTACATAGACCCAAGCAAACATGACTGTGCTAGTGTTCCCCAAATGCTAGTGAACTCCTGTAGGATGGTGCAAAAGTAGGAGACTGAGGATCTGAGGAAGCTTCTGGAGTGGAGGCAGTATTTAGGTCTCTATATGCCTGTCTGTGGGCAAATTCAGGAGAGGAACTGAGACATTTGCTGCCGTGAACAACACAGGACAAAAGGAATGGGGAATCTTTTACCTCACAGCCAAGGCTTTTAGAGCAGTGACTGTAGGACAATTCTATGTTTAAAAAAAAAACACTAAATGGCTCCTTTTAAAAGAGAAGCTGAAGTACATATGCTAGGGTATATGTCCAGAACAATCCTCTACATATATTATTAGATGCCTGGCTTTATTCTTGAAATGTGTGGATGAATTTTGCAGTATGTGCATGAGCGATGATATGATTGCATATGACTGCTGAGTGAAGTCTAGATGAATTGCTTGCTGATATTAAACAAATGAATAAATTCCTCTAGCAAAATCTGGCATAAGTGAAGATAACACTAGTTAGAGCTGGCCAGGGTCAGCTTTTGCTTACACAACAACAATCCCCCATGCTCATTTCTAAGTCTAGCCTGATGTCTGACTTACTTCTGCTTCCAGTCACTTCCATTTTTTTGCTCTGTTTCTGCATCTCTGTCCCTCAGTGGTGTAGGATCTACACTACTCTCTCACATGTCACACAGACTAGAAAGAAATCTGGGATTTTCCTCAAGACAATTTTCATGACAAAATAAGAACATACAAAACTAAAGAACTGCCAGTGCTGCAAGAACATTGACAGAAGGCCAACAGACAATCAGAGCTGCAGAGCCTTTAATTGCTGGTGAGGAACTTCGAAATGTGTTGCAGTGAGGTTTTTTGCATTTTTGTGGCTTGCTAAATGAAAAATATGGGCAAAAAGCTGAAAAGTTCATATGCTCCAGGATCTTCACACTTCCATAAGAAGTCCTGCAAGATGTGCAGCCATTTCAAGATTTTAAAGGGTTGATCCATTCTGGGAAGCTACTCATTACAGATCACACAAATTGCCCAAATCCTCATCACAATTATATCTCATTTTTACTATACATCTGTCAAGACTAAAGCCTGGCTACTGTCTCAGTATCTATACAATAGACATGGACATTTTAGGATATCAGTAGAGATAGAGAGAAGGTGTGCAAGTATTTTGGAGGATGGGTCAGAACACAAAATTATTCTGATGAAGTGGAGATAAAATATGAAGAAACAGGATCAAATTCAGTGTGGGTAAGTGCAAGATACTACAGTTTATCAGGAATTGTCAACAGCAAAAAATACAAGGTAGAGAATGACTGGTGAGGTCATTTTCTAGAAGAAGATCAGATGGTTATAACGGATTACACACTGAGCATCACTCAATGGAATCTTGTCATTGTGGAAAAGGCAAGCATTCTCTTGGGATGAATAAACAGAAGTCTAGCTGGCAAAATCTATGGCATAATTCTTCTGCCCTGTATGACAGGCACAGCACAAGCTAAAGTATCTCTCTACCCAAGATGGCTGTTGGCAAGCTGGGAAATAAAACTCTACATTTTGCTTGTAAAACAACACTGAGTTCTGTTTCTGAGGTGGTACATGAAATCTGGCTATATGCAGCAAAGTTGGGAACTACTCACTGAAGCAGCAAGGTGCTTCTAGGTCTGTTCTACGCTGAAGATTTCTGCTGAACAGTAATAAGAAAATTTTCTTGTTGGCACCTAATATTTAATTCTTCAGAAATGTTTCTCTCATTGGTGAATACTGGCAAGTGTTCATTTGCCTTGTTTTATTTGAAAAATGAAAAAGCCTTAGAAGCATACCTACCTGCCCCAATTTCCTATAGGTTTAGCATAGATACCCATATCTACTTGTCTGTCTGCCTGACTGTCCATCTGTCTATCTATTTATCTTTCTTTATACCAATCTATATAAATGAGACTTACACACCTGGATATGCTGGAGAGAACAACATATAGTGTTTCTGTCACCCACCTAAAGCTTTCATCTTACTTTTGCATGTCAGATCTTTTTTCACCAGATGAAAATTTATGGTGCACCGAGATATATATTTTCTAAACTTTTTTTTCCCCCCAACAATTTTTACTGATTTTTAATTAAAAAATACCTTGGCCTGTTTGTAATCAAAGATGTCTTTGCTCTGTGCACATGCAGGTTATGTACCAAACTACAGTGCTGCAGAAGGCACATTTCAGAACAGTCATTAAGGTACTGTATCCTCTGGGTCAGCAGAGAATAAACTCAAAGTAAAGTTGGCAAGAATGATTCTGTGACTTCCTCTGTGAATTATTTCAACAAGGTCTTTAAAGACTCAACCAAACATTCCCAAAGCAAATTAAGCAGACGACATTATCCTTCCCTCTTGACTTCATGCCCTGAAACATTGAATGGAGACATTGCCAGGGTCAGATTCCCAGCTCCAGTGAAGCTACAGTGCCTAAAAATCAGTGTTTGTCAGCAGAATGAGAATAAACAACACTCTGTCAAGGAGGGACTCAACATCCTGGTTTGAAAACACCACTTTACAGAAGCATACTATCTGTAACAGGAGGAAAGCAATTACCTTTAAGATTAAAAAAAACTTTATGCAAATAGTCTTGGAGGAGACTGAACAATTAAAAAAAATACAAGGTTATTTTTCTATGGCTATGACAGATAAACATTAGCAACACACAGGCTACTTTTCAATGTTGGTATCGATATCAAAAGACTGGAAAATCTTATAACACTGAAAGACCATCTGTGCATGTTAGCAACTGCCAATTTTGCAACTGTGGTTTCTTCCCTGCTAATTCCATATTTTCCAGATAGATTAATGGGCACCATTTCTCCAGAATAAATAAATGTGGAAGGCCTGCCTCCCCCCTTCACTGCGCCTCATCATTTTACTGATTCCCACCAGACCACTGAGCACATTAATGCAAGTAAGCCACTGTCTGGATCAGAAATTATCACATTTGGTAGAGAAGGAATGCTTGGCATCGCCAGTTTCTTTACAGTCTGAAAGTCCTTGAAGTTAAAGCAAAATATATTTAGAGAACTCCAGACTACAAACAACACAGATAAACTGCAGTTGAAGGATTTTTCTTTCCTTTCCCTGACTTAAATGTAGTCTATGTGCAGAAAAGCATACATATTTTACACATACTACTCCTGTTTCACTGTGTGCATTCGTCTTGTTATTTCTTTTGAGAGGCATGTCAGACACATATATTTAGACTTCTAGCTTGTTAATTCATGCTTGATAGTGTAAAATTACAGGGTTGAGAATAAAGTTGCAGAATCAAACCTTTATATGTGCTTTGAAGGAAAATTTTCTACTATATACAATAAGACTTCCACAATCCACAATTTGCTAATCTTTCCACTTAGTAATTTGCTTTCCTGCATGCACATGCGTTCACAAACATACATACTTCACAGGTTTAATAAGAGAACTGTATTTCAATGAGCTCTCATACTATTCAGATTGCATTGATTTCTATAAAATGTATTACTGTAGCTCTGCTACAACATATCTCATAGTGTGTTTAATATACAAAAGTTCAACCACATATATCTAACACATTATCTACCACTTGGATGACTTCATTGTGTGTTCATGGGGTGCTAATTGCAAATTTGGAATGCAAATAGTACATAATCTTGTTAAACACATTTCTTTATAAGAGGAAGAGATATGCCTTTGTTGTATGTCTGCTGTCCCCATTCACTGTAGCTCTAGGTTTTGCTGAGAGGTATAAGCTGATAAAGCCTGTTGGTACATTTGCTGACATATCTTATCCTGAATGACAGTATCATGGCTTATTATATCTGAAAAAAAAGATTGCTAAGGACTTGGGCATCCCATTGGCAAGACATGAACATGCCACATGCCAAGAGAAGCACGTATTCCATGGAGCAAGGCCGAGGATTGCTGCTGTGCAAGCTTTGACAAGGATGTCTGCTGAAGGTTTCTGCTACTTTCTTAATTGTCTCTGTCGTCTCTCCTTCCTTGCAAATACACATTAGGTTAAAAACAAAGCCTGCAAATTCCTCCAAGTGAAGCACAAGAGAGGAGCAGCACAAACTCCCTAATCTTCAGAGACAGAGAAGGAAGGTAGAGCAGCATAGGGTCACCTTCAGCCCCAAACACTAGCAGATGAGACATTCTGGTTATATTTTCTACTAAGCAGTCTCCCATGACTCAATACACTATTGTTCCTAGTCAGCTAAAGCAGCAATAAGAAGGTTAAATTAATCTAAAAGAAATCACTATCAAAATCAAGTGAAAAAGGTAACCTCTTCCTTTCCAAGATGTTTTTCTGGACCTTATTTTTCTAAATACAGATGAGAAGAGGTAGTCCTATTTTTTATCTGTTTCAGACAGCTTTTGAAAGCCTGGACATTACTGGAAACCCTTCTGTTTCTTCTCCATTGCTTGAAACACTCTGTGCTAGATATATTTCCTATTTGCTTAATTTTTCCATATATAAAATGATTGGTTTTGATGCAATTTCTTTATATCAGCATGACAAGCAAACTTATATCCATAAATTCATGAGAATATTAAATAGAAACTTTAATTACTACTTAAGTAATAAACTGTAAGATTACTTAAGTGAAAGCTTAATGGGGCTTAGTGGGACTTAAGCAGATGATGAAGTATTTTCTGAAACAGGGTTATTTTTTGAAGACCATTTATGGCTTTTACAACCCTGACTGTGTCTGAAGTGACAAGCACCAAGCTAGAACATTTAAGAAGCTGAAGAAATAATATATTCACAGCCTTAGAGACCTGCTGTCTGCACCTGCTTGTTCATGCACTGAGTGGCAATGTCACCATTTTGAAGGGAACTGGTTATTCAGCTAACCGTATATATCAGGGGCTAGAAAGAAGAAGAAAAAAATCCAGCAACCCAGAAGGCAGTTTAAAAAAAATTAAAATCTCTCAAAAAACCACGGAATTCCTCAGTTATAGCTTATCCAAGATTTTATGGAAGGAAAAAAGCTTGACTCCTTTGAGCCAATACTGTTTACAGTTGCTGCAATGAAAATTCTAATTTTGTGCTCTAATGAACACAAAACGATCCATAGTCAACCTTGGCAAAACTTATAATGACTGCATAATTGAACTGACTTTGTCACATAAAAAAAAGATTTCACAAAATTGTAGGAAATTGCCAAGAAATAAAACCATGGGATGGGCAGTCCTGGATACGTATTGCAGACAGCCATATTGCCTTTGCTGCTTGGGAAATGTCAGGCATTGTGAGACAGCAGTCTGCAGTTGCTCTTCTTACAGCACATTGAGACAAACAGTCAATCACAGCAAGTGCTTCAATTGTGAACGTGTGACCCAGAATTAATTTTTCTAAACACTGCTTGTGCTCTTACACTATCTGGCACAATCGGTATCCGTGGGGGGTCTCTATGGCAAGCTTCCAGGGGAATCTCAATGTACAGGTTGTGTGACACAGGTGGACCTGCAAAGAATTCCCCCATTTTGGAAATCTTATGGAGAAGGGGCACCAAGAAGAGCTGAGATCTCAGCCCAGTGGGGAGGATATAGCTTCAAGCACCTGCATGACTGGAATTTTCTCCAGATTTCTCCAGAAATAATCCTGACACAAGTGGCAGACACTTGACTTGCAAGGCTTATGCTCACCATGATGCATGTTCCAGGATCTCTACACTTTGAGTTTCTTCCCTCCCTTCCCTGTACCCTGACCTCCAGAAGGGCCCATGCCTTTGTCCTCCAGTGGGCAAAGCATTTGTCTCCCTCCATCTGCCTGCACAGATGCCTTTCCACTGCCCAGGGACAGGGTTGAGCTGATGGAGAGAAGGTAAGTACCAGGAAAGGAGCAGTTCTGTGTCAGCAAATCACATTAGTATTTAACAGCTGCTGTGCTGAAATACAGAGGGATCAATTAATGTCTGAAGTCCAAATTCTCCTCTGATATAACTCCACTTACACAGAACTTTGCTTTAAATATCATAGTTTCGGTTTCAAATATGACTGAACAAATATTTTCTGTTTACTTACCACAACAATGACTTCAGCAAGCAGCTGAGTTAAGTCCTGTAAAGAATGCTAATACCGACCCCAAATCCAAGACTACAGCTTTTTTTTCTGAGTATTCCTGAATGATTGGGCAATGGAGAGTCTTTAGGAGAAATAAATAAATAATCTCTCCCCATTTTCACTGTGGTAAGAATTTTCCAGAGATCAGTGTTTCAGAAGACTTTTCACAGTGCTCTTTCACTTGAAAGGCAAATCTGATTCGACATGAAGTTTCATTACGAAGAAACTGTTACATGTGATGACACTGGTTATTGAAAATTGAAATGAAGTGAGAGGAAGCTAACACCAACTTGTATGAAATTCTGCTGTCTCTGAATGACACAGGGAACTCAATATATCTAATCATCAAAGTGAAGCCCATTGGGAACCGAACTACAGTTGTATTGCAGAAGGTTGCTACTTGATTGCTAGACCCAAAAGCGCTAAGCCATATGCCACTTATTTCTGTGTCTAAATAGCTTACTATGATTGATACCGAGGGTGGCTCTCCTCTTCACAGTGAAACAATCAAGACGACAACAGGAATTGGGCAACAGAGTATCCAGATTATTTTTTACAATCCTAATTTTTAACCCTGTCGGTTCCTGGAGCTTAATGTAATTTATTCTTTAACAAATTTAGTCCATGATCTTTCTATTTTTCCAGCAGACCACTAGCTTTTGCACAGACCTTAGCTTGCAAGCTGCATTCAGCATTTTTTTCTCTCACTACTGTTGGTGTGTGGCCAGACAAGAGTGATTGTAAGGGCTTGGTGATGGCCTTGAGTGTAAAATTTTTTCCTGCTTTCTTTCTTTAGGAAGATTTTCTTCCACCGTCCTTGTGCCAATCTCCTTGATTTTTCTTCCTCACTCATCTGTCTCTCTGAATCAGCCTTGTCCCAGCACTCCCCCAGCCTCCCCACTCTGAAAGTCCCTCCAAGGTCAGTGGAGGGCCCTGGTACGCGGGCACTCCACGTGTCCCTCCTCGCGGCTGGAGGCAAAACGCACTCTGTTTACAATATGCTCAGTTTCCACTTGACAAGGCCTGGAAGCTGCTCTGTATATCTGAACGTGGGTCCCATAGTTAGAGAGAGCTCAGCGCTGTCAAGATAAGGCCCACTTCTACAACTAAAGAGCCAGCAAACTGGCTCTGTAATGTGAGAGTTACACGACTCAACACAGCCTCGACAGACAGCACAAAACACAAATCAGCTCAGACATTACAAGCACCCCCGCTCCAACGATGCTAATCTCTTCTTTCATCCATGATCTTTGCGAGTCACATAGCGTTATGGTAAAGTGTTCTGCACTTAAAGGAATATCTGCAGCTTCCCTGCCACTATTAATAAAAATATTTAATGCTCTTGTTAGGAGGCGCAATTTGATTACTGAACTGTTATCCAACAAATCCCAAAAACAATTCAAAGTAAATTTCCCTAATATGTCTATTTTTCTATCCTGCCAGAAGGGTTGCTAATGAATTTGCTGCTTGAATGCACAGACAGATTGGGAACTATAACTGTGCTGGCCTGGGCAACATGGCACTGGCACCAAAAACCTATTTGTACCCATGCAAAGTTCTCTCTAGAGTATGTCTCTCATCCAGAGGTGATTTTCCAATAAAATCAGCCTCGATTATTGCAAGTGCAGGAGCAATCCCTGAGGGAGTATATCAGGCAATTCAATACTAGGAAACGTTGTACTAGGCAAAATTAACCTTGTAGCAGTGTTATTTCCTGAAACATTATCTAGCTTTTGCCTTTCTTTCCTATTCATCTATCCTAAATGACTGCATTTTTTTCCTAATTTTCTCACTTAGCACAAGATTATTATTTTCTTGTACTTGTATTAAAAAAAAAGAAACACGTTTGAAAGACACCTGTTTTGCTTTTCTTTCACTTTATCACTGCCAAAGTAAAGAACTGTTTGCTGTATGGCAGGCACTTTTTTTTTCAGATACATAAAAGATGACAGCAAGTAGGACTACCTTTGTTCTGCCCTATTTTCATGAGCTTGCAAGGCAGAGGAAACCTCTTTATCCAGTGCCTCACAGGCTCTCCAAGGCAGGGATCTTCATCTGGAGGGTGTCTAGCACGTGCTAGAACCTAAATAAACCACATAGTCATATACATACACTAACACTACTTCAGGTTTTGCTCTGGTTATTTATCTCCCAGCAGCACAAACCCAGAATAACAGTGAAATTAAGTGGCTGGCTCCTATGCTGGATGCAACCAGTTGTACTGAAACCAGAAGAACAAGTACTCCTGTTTATATCAGGATCAAGCTTTTCTTCGATTTTGCTAGCATTTGCTGCTTGGCTGCAATATCTTAATGGCTCAGAAGCACATTTTTAAAGCATTAATTTAAAAAAGATCACAGGTAGTTAGAAAATAGCTGTTACTTAACATGATGCCAAAAGGAAACACTTAGAAGAATTGTTTGAATAAATGCTAAGTTAACTTACAATTAAAAATAATAACCAGAAAGACAAATATAAAATTTAAAATTATCAAAATTGTAGCATCAGTGAGAAGAATGGTACCCAACAGCAGATACATGCTTAAACTGGAAAAAAAACCACCCTGACCCCACCTAACTTATTTTTTTCTGTCAAAAGTAGGAATCAGGCAACAGAAAAGGTTTTGTTTGGCTCAAACTTTCACTTTTTCACAATTTAAAAAAATTGACCTAAATTTAATCTTGACGAATGACCCAGTTAAAATGAAAATACTTATTCTCATCCAGCTGCAAGACTCCTGGTAAATTTTAAGCACATGCTTTATTAGCTTTGGTCAACTGGCATATATATGTCCCCAAATAAAAAAAAAACTCAAAAAAGAAGGTTTCTCCAGCTGTTTGAAGTTTTGTGATGGTTACTGAGTAACATGCCTGGCTGGGCAGATGAGGGGCAGCTCGTGGCTGGCTACAGCCAGAGGTGCTTGGTATTGGTGCTGTGTGCTCAGATTTGTACAAGATTAGATGAATGAGCTCTCAGAGTCTGTTCATCTCATTGTCTTGTAAGCAGACATTGTGCTCTACATTGGACGTGTGGTAATTTAACCATCTACTATAAATTTTACAATCAAGTCGGAAGCATTTCACTATAAAAATGTATTGCGTCCATTTGAAAAATGTGTGTTCTCTCTAGGTACCTGTTGTGGTGGTAGCTGAAAACCTTAATAAAGCACGAACTATTTTATAATTCAGGACTTGGCCAATGTGACTCATTTGTACAGTTTTAAGTCCAAACAAACTGCTAGTCAACTAAAGTATAACTTATTACCATAGGCTACAGACTTTTAATACATTCTGTGGTTGGAACAGATCTGATTTACTGTTTTGGGCCCTGCCAGTAGTTATCATGCATCATTTCCCTAGAAATAAAAATTGCCCCACTGTGGTTATCCTTTGGACTGATAAAAATATATCTAACAAGATGTGTCAGAGGAACAAATTCAGAAAGCAAAGGTAAAATATTAAATAGACTTATTATTTTGTGTCTAAAGTACTACATCTTCCAGCTGCCGTGATGACTTTGGAATAAAGCAAAAGGTACTGCAAAAAAGAAAAAAAAGATCTAAAGGAGCAATTGAGCTCTGATAAAATCACATGGGGATATCTGAATTGTCAGAGCTTTGCAAGAGTCAAAATTTACATAAAAATCAGTATTTAGGGATTAATGTGATATAATCAAAAAGGATTTAATATGTGTGTTTCTTTGCAAACGTTTAAAAGCGGCAGTTCTATAATCCATTGCCAACACTAACCTTTAACTTGTAAGAGTAAAATAATCCTCTGCAACATTTCTAGAGTTCACATTCTGCTGAGGAAATGTAGTCGCCTTAAATAAAACTCAAAGGAAACCAGGAGTAGTGTATGAGTATTGGTTTTCACAGTGACACTGCAGGTGCCCTGCTGTACCTGCTGTATTCCATGTCACACAGACCCGGCCACAATCCCCTCCTTGCAGAATCAGCAGCATTTGGGGTTTTTGTGAGTTTTTGGAGGCGCTTTACTGCTGGTACAATAAACTGAGCCCACTGACTGAACTCTGCACCTGTGTAGATGTCTAAGTGGACAGACTAGGAGGATCAGGGGCTAAAGAACGTAGCCTATAATTGCGTGTAAGCAGGCTTTTCCCTGGATTTCTACTGGGGATTTGAATGCTTTTGCATGCTAGACTTAAAGTATTAACACATAAATATGAATGGATTTCTTTGAGAAATGCATATGGGCAGGCAGTTTAGGCACTGTGTTGTAATGGATTTTTAGAACTAATTGAATTGGTGCTGGCTGATTTATTAGTTCACAGAAATAATCTGAGGATAAACAAGAGGAAGGAAGGTTCAAAAGCAGAGACTAACAGGTGGTGGTGTAGAAATTGCTTGGCAGTTTTGCTGAGAATGACAGCTATAGCAGGTTTGGATTTTTTTGTTTCTTTAAAAGTGGTTTAAATCCTTTAGGACACGTCCTTCAGGTACCCATACACAAATGTCCATAGGTACCTATGCTCCATAGGTGCCTATGTATACATGTACATACATATATACACCTACATAGATGGATATATAGCCGTCCTACCATACTATTATCCATGAATGGGAGGCTTTTTCAACCTAGACATGACACACTTTTTTCTTCTTTTTTAAAACACAGGACAGGAGATGCCCTGCAGTGGAAGAGCTGAGCTCGGCTACCAATGGCACATCGTCCCTTTCGTACCTCTGTTGGTTACAAGTGCCTGATTTGACTGGTTAAAGACAAATCAACCTCCAGACTGAACCACTGGCCTGCAGTTTTGCCAAAGGGAGCAAAAGACCTGTTTATGGTTACTGCTATTTCAGCATACATTAAGTGACCCTTGGAGCCTGACCTGCTTGCCCTCCCGCTTAGTAAGTCAATAAGAAAATCCTCTGGCTCTCCATGACTTGCTTAGACCTCAGACCTTCTATGCACAATAAGGTCTATGCAGAGAGGGAGAAACAAGGTGCCACTCCAGCTGGTAAAACAAAGATATTTTTAAAGTGCAGTCAGTAGAAACAGTCACTCCTATTCTATGTATAATCAAGGATGAAAAGGCCATGAAAAATACCACTGCGCTTTGCAAATGAGAGGTCAATTGAAATGTCAAGGTATCAAATGTTAATGGATTGCATTTCCAATGATGGTTGGGACAGAAAACCATACGAAGTCAGGTCAGATGCCCTTCTGAGGAGAAGATGGGTTTCATGGCAGGAAAAGACAACAAACACCAGAAGTCTTTCTCATTAACAAACTTGTGGCTGATGGAAAACAAACATATTTAGAAAATATAAAAAGCAGCAGGATTTTAACGCAAGCTATAATCTCAAACATGTATCTGGAAGTCATTAAATCTACAGGAAATAGAAGCATATGCAGGTGTTTGGGGAAAATGCCATTGCTTTCTATTGAAGATTTTTAAAGGAACTATAAAAGAAGAGAGTATAAAGGACACTCAAGGAAGGCAATGTTTTCTCCCCCGAAGCAAGAAGTCAATTCCAATATTCTCATAGTTCTGTAGCAGTTAATGTACTACATGGACCACTCTTAAAGCATTCATTTTCCATTAAAAAAACCCAAACATTCTCTCTTACAAAACTGTTCTATTTTGTAGTGTTGGATGACATTAGGTTTTAGCCAAATCATTCTTTCACCTGCCCACATTCTACCATGGCAGCCATTTGGCCATGTTCATAAAGGACTGTAATCTGAGGCATTAGCTTGGAGTCTCATTATATCCAGTGCTTAGTCACAAGGGCATTGCCATCCAAAGAACTCATCTCTTTAATACGGAAAACAGTGAAAAGAAACAAGTTATCTTCCTAACCATTGTCTTTGCCTGACTAATATACACAGCCTTCCTTTCCCAACTGCAGAGAGACTTGCCTTGTGTCTAGATTAGCTCACTGGTGGGCTCACACATTTAGAGGGATAACAGTATTATTAGTGGATTTTGAGTAGGAAGCCTCCTTGATGTATACAACAGAGATATGTAATATCAGGAATGAAGAACAGTGTGTAATCATTTCCTCTTTCGTGCTAAGAATAATGACTTGCATGCATTCCTCTGAATATATGAGGAAAGGGTTTAAAACAAGCATTTTTCACACACTATGGTGCTCAGTGCCCCAGGATGTTGTGGGGACAAGAAGCATAAACAGATTTCAAAAGAGCTTTTGCATGGAGAAGTTCATTGGCACCTCCTTAACACAGGACATGCAGTTACGGAAGTGTAAAAAGCTGTGTACAGGATGGTAGGAAGATGCCTCTGTAATTGCTCTTCTTGTTTTCCCACCTTCTGCCACTGCCAGAGACAAAGCATTAGGTTGATTGAGCTTCAGTCTACATTAATGGACAGGCTGCCAAGCCAGGCCTAACCCTGACTCTGCCTGGATCTGAGGGGATCCTGCAGCTCAATCCACTGATACAAGACAAGTGATTTGCTTCAAGTCAACATGCATGATTCCTCTAGGCTCTATGCTGATGTAGGCTCCAATTGCCTACCAAAGTTTGGGAAAAAAATCTGGGAATAGTGAGTTGTGTTTCATAACAAAGCTGCTATTGAATTTCAATGATATTGCTGTTCTCCCCCTCCATCAAATCACAGGGTATATAGAAGATTATTTCCTCTGGATGTGTCCTAATTAAAACCCATTTTTCACGTAAAAGCTCTTTAGAAATTGTAAACCCTCCACAGGGTAAACTTGCTTCAGCCATGTTACCTCTTTCAGACTCAGGGATAGAACCAGCATAATAAGGACCAGCAGGTAAGTAAGAAAGTATCTAGGAGTTTGGAACCAGGAAATCCTTTTTCTGCTACAGACTTGCAATGTAAATACGGATAAATCCAACGGGAAAAAGCAAGTACCCCTTATATGGCAAGGGCAGGAGAGAATAAATAAATTAAGTGTAATGGATTCTGCAGTTATGGGGGCCACATGGGTGCCACATACAGACAGAACAGACAGAAAAGAGTCTTACGTTTTTGGAAAAATAACTGCAGTATTTCCACTAAAAAAAAAAAAAAAAAATTAAAAAATTCAGTTCTGCAGACAGAGATTTCTTAGCTATTTTCTGTGAGCTTATTTACAGTAATATTACCTATTATGTCAGATGATGCTACCAATACATAAAGATGAGTTCCTGTGGATGTGTTGTGTCTTGCAGTGCTACAAGCAACATGGAATTGAGACTAAGTCTTCTGAAGAAGCCAAATGTCACCTGCATCTACCTTGGCTTCCTGGAAGTTCACACCAGTCAGTCTAAGCACCTATAGACACTTGGGCATTAGGAGACCAGCTGCCTGGCCGCTTTACTGAGCTGTAGCATGGAAACTTTATAGTTTTTTTCATCTGTAAGTGTTAAGTGCTGGAGGGATTAAACAGAACAAGAAGAACAGTAAACGTCCTCCTGAACATTAAATCAGGACATTAATAAACTGAGCAATGGAAAGTAAATTGACCATTTCTGCAGAAATCTTCATCATGTTCCTGAACTAATATGTTAAATAGTGGCACTATTTGGCCCCGTCGAAGGACTCTATATAAACAACAGTCTTTAAAAGGGAGTGATTTCTGATTCCAGTTTAGGGACACAAGAACTGTGTCAGCACAATGTAAAAACAAGGAAATTTTTTATGCTAATGACAACTGCAAATATTTTATATATATATTTATATATGTAAAAAAAAATAAAAATATATATTGTAACAGATGTCAAATGCAGTTAGATTCAACTCAATTTACTAGTGCATGGCTTTTAGCCAAAAGCAATTCACATTTTCAGAAGTGTACTATCACATATGTCTTAATAACAGAAATGTGTTTTTAAAAATGTATGTGATAAGTCACATATGGTAGAAGGAATCTGTACAGCTTTCAGCCCTTATGACAATGGAAGCTACTAACGTTATTTTGCATAGCTGAAGAACATTAAAATTCAAGTGAAATTCTCTTTGACATTTGAGAGCTACAAAAGCAACGACTAGAAGCCAGACAAGACAGAGCTGCACTGTGTGGCTGTGACACTTATATAAATGCAATCCATATCTACTACTGCTATCTTAAATACAATATTCTTACTTCTGCCCTGAAAGGCAGCATTTTAGCATGCAATCCTAATTGTATACAGGTACGTTAAATAGTTACATGTCACTGAAAAATACTAGGCAGATTTTTCAGCTGTTTTGTTATGCAGAATGTAATTAATATGTATAATGGAGTCCCCAGGGTACCAATTGAAGCTGCCACCATGAACATAGTCACAGAGAAGTTAAACAACCAGTTGGGGGAAACATGACAGGGTGAAATGTGCACATGTAGGTGGAAAGACTGAGACTGCCCATCTGGCCTTCTTCCATTCCAAAATGTTACACTTACTCAAGTCCCATAAAGAAATTATTTAACCTAACTCACCCTGTTCCCCCACTCCCAAATCTTTCTGGTGGATTAACTGGGCATCAGTGTTACATACATGCTGTTCAACGACTGCAACGCTCAATATCTCTGTCACATGTTGGAAAAGTCAATTCAGCTGAGCCATTCCTGAGAATTTGGCTCAAAACATTAAAAAATAAGTGAATGAATGATAAATATTATTTTGGAGTTGTTCCCCAAGACTCTCATCATCTTACAACTCCTGGATCCTCTAGAATGTGAGGTGAAAGCACAGCTCATTTCACACTCTCTATTAAACAACCACCAGCTAACAATGACTTTAATTCAGCTTGCACTGAATTTGAACTAGCCCTCTAGGCAAGAAAGGTCCCTTGTCTTATTAGAAGTTTCATGTGCTATCAGGTCCCTGCTGGATCCTATTTCTAATTTTTATCAGATTGAATGAAACATAGAGAGTGATTTATGACTGTCTTGCATCTTGCCTAATCACTCCAAGGAGTGCTCATATACATTTTGCATTCACTTTATAAGGTGTAAATGACTATACATGATGGAAGCCAAGTGAGAAGTAGAACTGTATTCTTTTGTTATGTGTGCTAAACCACAATGATTTGTGAGTCCTGTCAGTGCATGTTCTTAAAAATATAAACCCACACCAGTCCAAAATTCAGGATGATCAGCAAACTACTACAAAAAAAACATTTCCTGGGTCTGTAACAGGAATATACAGTTACTGGGACTTAGTTAAACTGCAATGATGACCTACTGAAGCTAAAAATATGTGTTTTATTGGTACATAAGTGCCCATTAAGCCTGGAGTATTCATTATTTAAACAGAATCACTGATTGCTGGTAGCTTGAACTGAAAATGCCTTTTCTCAAAGAGCCAGGACATGTATATAGCAACTTTCTTAATTCAATGATATATGGTTGAATGTTGCTGCTAGTGCCCTAAGATTTAAGAACTTCTCATAAAATGCCCTGGAAATTGCTCCCTGGTAGCTTGCTCATCCTTCACAGAGCCCTACTGTAAAGAGCAGAAACATACGTGTGTCTGTGGTGTGAGAGAGACACACACACAGAATGAGAAAGAGCTCTTAATCAACAGGAGGCAAAGCCTTGATACATAGGTGCAAAATATTCCCATGTGTTTAGAAATCATTCGGCACATTCCTAGTTATTTTCCCCCTGTCAGACCTTCTCAAGGATTGCAATTAAAAATCGGAATCTTTTTAGCATGTGCAAACCTCCCCAAGGCTAGGAGCACTATGTATTGAGTATGATTGTGATACTATTTGGCAGCTATTCATAGACAACATATTCATTTATGGAAACTGGATAAAAATTAGGGAGTGGGATCATTAGGGACACATGAGAAACCAAAAGCTTTCCTCAATGATACTGACCTTTTTATAGCTATGATTAGGAGCAAATTGAACTCTGTTCTATCTTTCATCACCCTTCTTACTGCCCTGCTCCTTTTAGTGACTGTATACAACAACTTTGTTAAAGTTGCACTTTCAAACAGATACAAAAATAACTTACTTTACAGGAATGTTTCTCAATTTTGTCTTTTCAGCAGCCTGTGAAGAGAAGAGGGGTGGGGGAAACAACCAATTAAGCAACACACCAAAGTACAATGAGGCCACAAGCAAATGTCAACCTGCAGATGCTCTTCAGAACCACACACCCAGGCAGCCCGCTCCAGCCAGGAGCTGGACCCTTTCAGAGACACAGCATTACAGCTTTTAAATACTTCTGCCCCAGTTTGTGATGTCAGTGTGGTTTGTTTACTTTTAATGGCCACAAATGTTTACTAATGCTCATTCAGGGTGATTACTTCACTTCCCACTCTGAGGTCTGGCCCCTTTGTCACAAGCTATCTGTCCATATCTGGAACAAGAACAACAACAACAGGAAAAAATAAAGGGAAGAATGGACTCCATCTCCAAAACAGTTTTTATTCACCAACAACAGAAAAGGGCAAGGGATGACCAAATGTTCAGATCAATTTCCTCTTGTGAAACCTTTGAGAAAACACATTCCAAATCATCTAAATGAGTAAATCTTTGGGCCTCTCGGCCTGCACCATCTCAGACATGGAGCCTGGTTCCAGTTTATTGCTGAACCCATTGATCTGTGTACAGTCCATTTATCATTCATGAAAAGAGCCAGTGATCTTCACAGTATATTAGAAGAAACAACTCAGATCATCTGTCAACGGCCCTCTTATTTCTGTTTCCCTCTCCACGGGGATTTCATCTCCTTCGATTCTTCTTGAATTAAAATGTTGCTAAGCAACACAGCTGGGGGCACTGATGGCAGAGTTGCTCCAGTCTATCATACTGGTTAAGCTGCTCGAGATTTTAGTGGAGATTTTTTTTTAATGCTTCTGTGGCATAATTATGTAATCTGAACCAACCTTGCATTCCCCCCTCTGATTTTTTTTCAGAGTAGGTGAATAACATTTTAAGGCGGATGGCTTGAAAAATCACCTTCAGATAAACCAGTGTTGTTGTATCATTTCAGAGAATTCCTCCTAGTGTTTGCAGAACCAGACTGTAATAGATCTAAATGTGGGAAGTGGTCAGATGGTTAGTAAGATTACAAGCACAGATAGCAGTGAAAGGCAGAATGAAGATAACTGATCCATAAACCTATTATAGTAAGGGAAATTTTAGTGCTCAATCACCTTCAGAGATACTTTTTTAAAGCCAACCAAAATTGAAGAGAAGGGTTTTGGTGAGGAACCTGCTATGTTTAGGGACTGGAATAAAATGGTTCCCACATAGGAACTGCTAATATTAGTCCTGAAAAATGCTCACAAAAGCCCTTGAGGAATGAAATCCTTCATGAAAACTGACTACCTTTTGAAACCTCAGGGACCCACACACCTGGCTTCCAAATTTTGCCAGAATGAGTTCTGCTTTAGGCTCTACAATGGTGCTAATTTTTCAAAATACCTGCTTTTTTGGCATTTTTCCTCCAATCATAACAAAGATAAAATCTGTGTTTACATCCATGGAAATCCCTAACAGTGAGTTTAAAATTTGGGACAAAGAATTAGAGCTTGAGAACTGAGATGGGGCGACTGCAATCCTCTGGGCTGGCTTCCAGTGTGCAAAGAAAAATGTGTTTATTTCATTTGGATTATATTTCCATCTAAAGAATAAATCAATGAACGCACGATAGGAAACAATTCTATTAATTGTACAGTAGGGCTGCTGAATAAAACACTTAAACCTCAGGAAATGCTAAACTTAAGATTGCACGTGTACATGTAACAGACCCAAACCCAATTACGTCCTCTCAAACAAGCCTATCATGAAATGGGGTCTCTTCTCATTAGTGAAATAATGTGAGTTGTGCCTCTTTCCAGTGATACTCTTCCAAATCTCCCTTTTTCAGCTGACACGTGTAAATGCAGAGTCAGAAGCATGTTATTAAGAAATCTTCCTGAGTAATAAACTACATGTAACAACACACAAATGCTTCACTTAAAATGGATTAAAACATCATAAAAAAAAGTCACTTCCATTTCCCAAGACTCCCACCAAATGCCAAGTTTCAGTCTCATCTTGCAGGGAAATAAAATTATTTTTAAAGCTCATGAACAACCTCCCACAATGGCAGAATTTTTTTTGACTGTACAGTTTTGCTTGACCCTTCTGTATACCAAGTAGCTGGACCATAACAATTCTGAGTTCGAGCATGTGAAACTTGCATCTAAATCAGTTTTTTCCCCCCCTGAATTATGCAAAAATCACTACAGAAAAACTGATCTCAAAATACAGAGAAAGAAAACAGAAGCATAGAGAGTGTCTAGGATCACAAGTATATAATAATTCAGTCAATTTAAATACAAAGTAAAGCAGAAGATATTCTGGAGAGTATGTGCGTGATGGCATGAGCTGAACTGTTTACATGAAAAATTAAAGAAGATGGAGATATTGCAGGGAGTGAGAACTGGCAATGTCAAAGTCACAGAATAATAAAGCGCAGAGTCTAAACTAGATGTTTGATTTTTGACTGCTTAGCTATGGCGATGGCAACTGCTCACCCTGAAAGAAATGTTGTAACTTCAGGGTAAAAGAATTAGAGAGATATTTTATTTTCTTGCACCATGAACATTCCAGCACATCTCTTTCCTTAGATTTTTACATGGAGAATTTCCACTTTTTTTTTTTTTTTTCTTCTGTAACTGGGAGAAGGCACTTTACTAACTCTTAAAAGGCACATGCTGGAGGGACAGTGTCCTTCACACACATGCTCACTCATAGGGAATTTTAAACAAATACCACAAACTCTCAGGTTAATCTACATGCCAGCCTAGTTTAATATTGGATGAACAAGCAACCAGTCAATTCCTATTACAAATGATTCAGTTTGTCTCTGAGTGGGACCATGATGGTCACAGATGGTCACAGACTACATGTCAGGGATTCCATCTAAGAAAGAAATGTAGGATCTGGCCTTCTGCTTTTATTTGTTTTGTAGGTGTTGCTCATTCATTTTTCAAAGTGCATTTGTTTCAATATCATGAGCATGCCCAGTGGCAGAAGGGAAAGAAAGGCAAAATCAAAGTGACACTGAGTAACTCTACACATTAAGCTTTGATGCAGAAACATATTATTTGAAAATATTTGGTATGCAGCAGGTCTGCCAATTAGAGCTAATTATTTTCCTCTGATCAGGAAGAGTGCAATCTTGTTTTAGGCAGGTTTCATTGAAATGTGTGTCTTTTATATAACTTCATTATAGAAAAATACTTCCAAATTACTTTTTTTTTTTTCCTGGGCTGCTTAGCTATTGACTCAAATTGTCTGCATTGAGTAGTTCTCTCTGCTTTGATAATTAACTTTTGATCACTACTGAATTTAGCAGCTCTAGTCAGATGTGTTCATAGCCATCCTCCTCAACTATTTCAGTGTTCATTGCCTTTAATCTTTGAACAAAATGATCTCATTGAGCCTCCATCAGCCTTGCTACTCAGTTAATAATTCCTGTTTCTCATCTTCGTGACTGGGTTTGATTTGTTTTAGACTCGATGCAAGCTTTTGATTATTAATTTAAGATATTTCAAAGACAAACATGTTTTAAGAGTTATTTTTTAATCTTATATTCCTAGGCCTTTACAAATAAGAAAATGGTTTTAACTCCAAAATTCCTCAATTTCATGTTATTAAAAAGCACTATATTAAAAGTACTGTACAGAAGCAGAGCAGGTAGGAGACCCCTAAACCATGATACATGTGCCTTGAGTGGGAGATGAAGCTGCAGAAGATTGGAACAAAATTGGACTGGTATAATGTAGTATTCAATGGGTGTTAGGAGAATTACATCATGGGGCCTCTGTTAATTTTGAGCTTGAAAACATGCATTAAAATAATTTTGGATTATTAGAAAATGGAAGTCAGAGTGAACTAGACAATCATTCCACCTTAATTTGTAATTTCCTTCTGATTTTATTTTTTTTTTTACAATTATGGCCTTTCCATAATTGTGCCTCTGCTCTCTAAGACCTTATTTGAACAGCTGACTCCAGTGTTGAATAAGAAGAAAGAAGATGAAGAATACATGAAAAGTGGTAAGATAGAGACCATCCATCAGAGAGTATTTGCCTAGGGATGTTTTCCCATGACTTTCATAACTGTGAATGACTCCTAGCTTTTATGTTGCATTTCACCTGATTTTGGTGATAGTTGTTTTAGCATTCGTTCAAGAACCATCTGCACTGTGCTTTATTTCATCTGCAGAGCAGATAGACCCATCAACTTATTTTGTTAGCAGGTATTTAACTATTACACAAGAGGTTAAACATGGGAATAAGCATAAACTGCTTCTAGATTGTGCACAAGGATCTCAAAATATGAAAAATGCTGTTTGTCTTCATCAATATCAATCACCGGATGGGCTTTTGGAGAGAAAGAACCAGAAAACTGCTTCAGTCTGTACAACCTTCCTACATTAGAAAGACCCTGAGGAGAATGAACTGACAAGAGGCTGGCTCAAAAATATCAAAGTAAAATAATTGGCATCTGCAGAAGGCAAATTACATTTTTGGTCAAATGTTACGGGGAAAGTGTCTGCTATCCAAAGAAACAATATATTTTCCATTGCATAACTGAAAACCCAGGACTATCAGGGAGCTGTATTTTATTCTGAGAAGGTGAGATTAAAGAAAAAGTATCTTTTAAGAATGCTTCCTCACCCTCTTGATTCAGAAGCACTGATCAGCCACCTAAGGCAGCAAGCAACTGCTGAGCCTCAAAAAGTCTCCCAGGGTGAGACAGATGGCATCAAACATGTTGGCAGAAGAAGGAAGGCCTCCATGCTTTAACTTTTTTCCATGAGCTGCTCCAAATCTAATTTAGGTTAATCTCCCACTTTCTAACCAGCTCTGTATGCTTGGGTGAATAGCTAAGTGACACCACACAAGAAAGTTTACAACCCACCATGTTGTTTTCCTATCCTGTAGGTACAGAGGAGACTCCTTGGGGACCCAATTCAACAGTCCAATAAAAACAAAGAAACTTTCCACATTAGTTGAGTTACATAGATAGTTTTATACATACATATATATATGTATGTTTGTTGATTATAATCAACAAAGTTATACCATGCTCTTATTTATACAGAATGCTTTACCTGTGATCCTAAATAACCAAAGAAAAATCACTACTTATCGACTGCACTGTATTGTGCTCTGATTCTGTAATGATACATTTGGTGGTAACTACAACTTCCAGTGGAAGAGGAGAAGATAGAGTGTAGCAAACAAACCATCCAGAATTGTGCTGGGAATCAGAAAGCCCAAATCCAAAGGCTGAAGGATCAGTATGTGATAATACATGCATAAATATATGTGTCATGTTTCTTTTTTTCTCTTTACTTCTTTGGTTGCACTCTCCTCTACCTGTCCCTGAATGTCAAGAGAGGAGATTGTATTTCTTTCTTGCTAATTGCCTTTGACATGAAGTTGGCCACCTTCTATTTGAGATTCTGTGTGTGATGTTCTAGGTCAGTCTCACCTCTAGGACAAAAAGCCCAATGTTACTGTATCCAGGACCAAAACCAATGGAGAACTCTCCTCATCATGCTTTATTTTTAAGAAAGTATTTTTCTTCAGAAGCCAAACACGTGGGATGGATCAGCTAAGATCCATTTTCTGAAATATCAAGTCGCCAAGCATGTGTAATCTACAAATCAGAACAGTTCACTGAGCTCTTGCTGTGTATGAACCACAGAGACCTTCTCATCATTGCTCTGAGCAATGCAGTAACCTTCATGGCTTCACAGAGAGATGCTCAAGAATACTTGAAATACTGGAGATTTCATTTCAGTTGGTGCAGTGGAGGCTGGATAAAATGAAAAACAGAGTTTAAGTGACCAACAGCTAAAACAGCCTGCCTGTGGGCTAAGAGTCACCTTCATCCCTGATATAAGTGAACAGCTTTTAATTGAACAAAACAACAGATACATTTGGTCATATGTTGGCATTTTTTCCTAAATCCCTATGTTTCCATCAGGCCAACGGTGGAAACCAAACTAAGGAAGTATGCAATGAAAAACATGGTCATTTTCCATTCTTGAAGGACTATTCCATGGTTTTTTAAGAAACAGAGAAAAGAGCTACACAGAGTGCATACTACTCTGAGGAGTGCTTGTTGTTTGTGTAGGCATACCTGAGCTGGTTTTAAATTTGCTAGTGTGGGTACTATGGACAATGTGGTTTTGTGGCACAGGCTTCAGTTTACTCAGTGTCTTTGCTGAACTTTACAAGACCAACTGACTTGGTCATGACAGAGTTCTGTGGCAGAGAACAGCGCTCCTGGCCAGAGCTAGGCCTGATTATTCATAAGAACTGCTTTATTTGAAAAATGAATATAAAGCCCTGGTGACAGAAACAGTTGGGAAAATTTTATTGAATGGTCCATGCTTAAGAAAAAAATTCTAAATTGAAATTCTCATTTGATTCATTGCTTCCAGCAAATAATGTGTTATAAATTCATTACAAATGACCTAGGCCTAGCAACTGATAATCCTATTGTGAAAATATAAAACATCAAGCTAGGAACAAAACTCTGTATTTGTCCTTGTTGCATTTCCAGATGATTTTTCTAAAATGTGTGCTTGGTTCAACCCTTCCAGACAGCTAATAAATAAAAATATTCCATTACTTGTTGGGTTTACTTCATAGCTGCATTTCAACATGTTAATCACATGATTAAAATCTTGAGGAGGCAAAAGAAACTGAGAAAAGGTCCAGAAACATTTGTAAGAGAAATGAAAACTCTTTTCTAAACTTCCCTCAAGAAATAAGCAGCAAAAGGCTAGATTCAAAGAATTCCCTGCGACCTCATTGTACAGCTGCAGCCTCCATAACCTGTGTATTCCCCAGTTCTAGCACAAGGAGAGTAATTCTTTATATTTTCATCCCTGAAACTTACCTGAACAGTGCTGATATTTTGAGGTCTAATAGTGAATTGTACTTTTAGTGTGATTGTTACTTTTGCAGCATTCACACCAGTTATAACTTGCTGTGTCACAGTGGCCAGGAGCACAGGCAGACATCTCAGACACAGCCCCTTGTACCCCTGCTCATTTGCAGTTTATGCCCTTAGATTTTCCTCTGTGGCAAAGGCCTTTTTCATATTCCTTTGGGAGTCCAACCTATCTTTAGTCTCTTCCCTACTCCAAATCAATGAATAGCTCCCCAGACTTGGGGAGCAAAAGGGCAAAAAGTACCAGCAGTGGCAGTGCTGGGAAGATGTGAATTGATGTTGCTATTGTTCACACTGCCCATTTATTTCCTGTGCAGGAGTTAAAACTTTCAGGATTTTAATTTATACTGAACATTATATCTATACTGAATGTTAAGTCCATTACAAACAGGCAGCAGAGGTAACAGGGGTAAACACACATGAAATAACTCTTTACTGACCTTGGTCTGGTTTAGGACATTGCTCAGATGACTTAGCCAATTATTAAATTCCACAGCTCCAAAAATTATACCTAATAGCATTGCCACAAAATCGGTAATTTTGCAAAGCAGGCATGCTGTCTGTGAGCACATCCTGCCAAATCAATTGCTCTGTCACTCTATGGTCCTGACCTGTCCCTATCAGTGGGCAGAAGGGCTGATCTGGGAAGATTTATCCTGCTGGCACAGAATGGAGCACCTCCAATCCCAGCAAACCTTGCAGTGGCAGATGCATTCATTGCAAGAAAAATTAAGGTGTTTAGTTCTCATTTCTGTTCTTCTTCTGGAATACCTCCAGGGAAGATCAACTTTCACTTCTGCTCCCCTTATTCTGGCTGACAGAAGCTAATTACTGGATTTATCATGCCCTTTTCATCACCTACTTCACACTTGTTCTGGACACATATGAGTCCCTCTGTTCAGACTTTTGCAACCCCCTCCAGTCTCAAAGATAGCACTAGCACTATCCTCTGGTGTGAAAAACTCCCAAGAATTTAGATTTTGAAGTTCACAGACATTTGCTTGGGTTTTGCAAAAGAGTGACACTGCAGATGGCCAGTGTAAGAAAGTCAGACTCTTTACCAAAATGCTTCACAAGGCATGCATGATAAAAATCACACTCTCCTTTTGAGGAGAAAAGAGAGATAAATGTTTCCTATGTGGTCGGATTAGTGAGTGTTGAGCACTGAGATAGCCTGCAGATATCACAAACTTCAGATTTATTTTTATAGGACAGTATGGTCAAGTCTGGCTTTTCTCTTAACAACAACAATGACAACAATGCTGCTGTCAATCAATTATCTCACCTGCTGCTGCCTCTGCTTGCTGCCAAAACAATACATGGCTTTTGCATAAGTGGCATCCATCGCAAGAGGCTCCGGGGTAATATACTTGGTAACATATTTTTCTACCATGCTTATAATAAAGACTCCTTTACAAAAAAAAAAAAAAAAAAAGTGTGCACAAACACGTACACACAGAGTACACGACCCGTCCTGTGGACTGAAAGCTGTATCTCCCTCCTCCCTCCCACCCAAAAGGGCTGGCAGATCTCCAGCATCTGGTCATTACAGCTGTACTGAGGAACAACTGGCCTTTGCACCTCTATTTAATTAGTGACGGAGGCATCAGGTCTCTTTAAAGCTTCTCCTTCATATGAGTGATGCTTTATGGGATAGCTGACAGAGCCTGGATGCTTCAGACTGGTGTCATGAAAAACTAAATCCAGGAGAAGCACCTCTTTAAGAGAGCACTGAAGGGCTATGATGTGCTGCTGTATTTATCCACCTTTTCAACTAAGGCATTTCATTCCCCCTTTGTTATGCCTGCCTGCCAGTATTGTCTTTTCCTTTATTATTTTCTCTGCTGAGGTGGAGGGTTTGGGCTCCTCCAGCTCCTGTATTGGTCCAGGCAGCTGCTGCCCCAGAGCCCAGGCATGGCTGCAACCTGCAGGGCCCAACTTCTTGCTGTTGATCTCTAGTACTGAGCACTCTACCATGACCATTTGTCCTGAGGGTTGTATTAATCCCCTTCCTCACTGATAGATGACCTCCATAATAACAACAAGTGCGGAAGCAACCCCATGAGATTCTGTGAATTTGAACAAGTTAAAAGCTTTTGATAACACTGTATTTCAGTGGTTTGTCATGTTTTTCACTCATAGTTGCAGCAAGCTCAGCCCAGATTTCAGAGTGGTTACTGAAAGCTTCTGCTGATAATAAACAAATATATGACATGAGCCTACGCCATTGCAATGTGAATTATGACCTTAGACATGTCAGCTATCAAATCTCTTATTACCAAAGATTTGTCTAATGTAAGTCGGAGTATTAATTTTACACAGTTGATGATATATGGTTGTTTCAATTAGTGTTGTGCAGAATAAAATAATTTGAATATCAATTAAAATGCACTGAGGTACCAAGAAGAGATGTACCTTCACAAAAGCTTTTTTCATGTTAGAGACTGACAAGGTTGGTGAATGACTGTGTTATCCTAATAGCTCCTGTATTCATCAATGGCTTAATGGAAACATTTCCCTACAATTATAAAACATGATTGTAGATCTTGAACACTGGAATGTGGCTTCTTTATCAAAACACATACTGCTGTGGCTACAGCTGATGCTGCATCACTCTGCAGTTTCACTGGAACCCAATGACAGACAAACCGTTTACATTAAAAGACTCTATCAAAGTTATTTTGCACCTAGTTTCATCCTAATCCATCTGATTTTTTCTATAGCTTTGACAAGATGACTTCTCTCACTGTGTGTGCAGTATTGATGTCATTACTGAAGAGCTGTTCTTCAGCTTTTCTGCTGGTAACAAAGTAAATGGAAATGTAGAGAAACCTTGGGGAGGTAAACAGATCCAGCTAAAAACCAGGGAAAATTACAAAAGGAGAGGATATCTGTTGTTACAAGGAAAGTGGTCACTGTTCCACTTTAAAAAGTATTTACATGATACGATGAAGGCATACTGCCTCTTAGAATTCCATAAACTTTAAAAAAAGGTAACTTGAATAAAGGCTTGGAAAGCTCATGATGCATTGTAAGAATTCAAAACTCAGCCTATCACCTTTTTAGACGCAGCTACAGAGGCAAATATTTTTTATGTAATTACCTAATACAAACCTAGTGAAAAAGAATGTGTAAAATATGAACGTTTGTAAAACATGAAAGTTTGTAAAATATTAAAGTTTGTGTAAAATATGAACGACAGAGCAGGGTCATGGATTATAAGCGTGTCTTGTGTTTGTATGGTTATCAGAGAAGGGGCAATAAAGTGGCAATCATTAAGGGAAGGAAGAAAAAAAATCAAATAGAATAGAATAACATCTTATTGATTTGTTCTGCCCCAAACACTATACACATAAAATACTGAAAATGGAGCGGGTCTCTAACTAGTATCAAAGTTTCTTTGGATCAAAAACACACAGAACTTTAGCAATGTGCTTTAAATTAAGTACGTGTTTCAAAGGTTAACAGGACTATTCCTTAGGCAGAAGAACAAAGAGGAGCTGGTTAAAGAAAATAGGGTACACTACAGCTACTTAAAATACTGTATCCAGGCACAACTCATTTGGATGCCTTTGAGCTCAAAGCTAATTTGAATTATACAGAGGTGTTTTAAAGCAAAAAAATACTAACCTGTGTTTTATCTAAGCGCTTTTAGCTGAACCAAGCTACTAATTAAAAATCTTAACTGCTTTTCCTAATTTCTCCTGTATTTTTTAACAGAGTAATAAAGCCATCTAAAAGCTCTGTCTTTCCTCACAGAAGAGTGTTAACATTAGCATCTCTGAAATGCCTTGTCATCTAATGGCTTTACTAATAACACGTCTGTCATCTGCCTTGACTTTATCTCTTGTAGGCAATCTAAAAATATTGTGCAGTAGGACTTCTGAATGCCAGCGTCCCTCTCAGTGACAATACTATGAGAGTTTAGAATTCAGGCAATGCTTAAATGTAACAATATCTCTCAAATAATACATTACACAGACATGTACCTGGTATTATAAATATGTGACATAAAAATCTATTGGGTTGGTCAGTGTGCATATTAAAAATCATTCAAGTAGGTGAAATTGTGGATAACTTAAAACTTTAAAGACAGCAATTTTAATAAAACTGTCAATACAATTTTCTTTGTAAAAACATTTGAGACTGATTATGCTGCTTATATTGAAAGAGAAACACAAGGTCTATATCTTTAGATCTTTTATTGAACTGTGAGTACAGCATCAATAACTGCTTCTCAGCTGTAAATGAAAATTGATTCCAGATCTAACCCGTCGTTTTTTGTGTGTCTTTAATCCTAAGTCACCGGCAATGAGATGTAAGAATCAGCATTTTGTCTATGGGACAAAGCATGTGTCATATGGCCAGCTCCAAAGTGTCTATGCTGAAGATACTGTGGGGTGTGCTTACATGTGTTAGATGCAGGTAATAACTACAGTGTCTTCAGGCAAGGCCCAAAAAGTCATGACAGGAATTTGCAGCTGGAGTGGAATGACTTGTAACTTGCCTCACGCTCTATTGCAAAGATCAATATTGTCCAAAGCTTTACAGATCTGAAGACCGAAGGGACCTGCAATGAACACCTCATTGGACCTCCTTCATGTCACAGCCCAAAGAAATTCACTTGGCAACTTGCACATCAAGCACACAACTGCCAGAAGTCTAAAAGTAGATGGAAACCACAAGGTTTCCAAGCAATTTGCAGCATTCTGGCACAAGTAGTTTGGATTTCCAGTCAGCTCTCACTTGCTGAAGCCTCTAAAGCCCTCTGGAATGAAATTGAAGTTATAGCCTCTTTTCAGAAATCTTTTTCTTGGTGATATGTTACTAGGCCACCATCATGCATGCTCTAACTCTTTTTGGCTAGACCAAAAATGACCTAACACATATAGTAAGGAGGGGTCTCCAGATCATGTGCATAACTCATAGGAACAACTTCCAGTTATTTAAAATCCTATTGGAAAAGTGGTCAGCATGCTCAGTAACAGCCCTGCTAATACCATCTATAGAATAAAAACCTTCCACTGACTTCAACCTGGTTGTTCTCATCTTCTCCAGAAATCAGGCTCAACTTCTTAAATTATATGACTCGCTGGAGCTATCATGTGTGTCAGGTTTCTCCTCAGCAGAGCAGAGCAAAGGAAGATGTTTAACACCTGAAAGAGCACAAGGTCCTTGGACCCCTAAATAAATGCAATACAGATTAGAAATAAATGTGCTCATTTATAGGAGTGAGAGAATAAGACAGAAGAGCTTTGTTTCTTGCAGACAAGCTTCTAACACACTTCCACCATGACAAATGGACTACTGGTAGTCTCAGAAGACAGGCTGATTGATCAAACTCTCTCCACATACTATAGACATCCACTAGAAGTTAAGATCAAGGTTCATTTATGGATCAGTGTCACTACCGCCCCTGCCCTGTAAAGGTTGAAGGGTCCCTAGCAATTCTCAAAGGACAGATCCTGGGGCTCCCTACAGACCACTGTTCTCAAAGGATTTCAATTTCCTTGAAATATGAGATAAAAATATCAAACTTGATTTTTACATACTGTGCTTTTACTAATAAAAATGAGTAAATGCCAGCTCATGCTTGACATTGGCTGCAAGCCTATAGCAAAAAAACCCAAACAACAAACCAAAACAAACAACTTAGAAAGATTGTAAAGACAACGATTCAATTTCCTTATAGAAAAGTTGCATGAACTGTTAGAGCAGTTTTGAGCTTAAGAGTTTTAATCTTTTCTCTCCCTGTCAGAATGCACACGTGTACAGCTGAATTACAATGGTCATTTGACTGCAAAATCTTTATGTTAAAAAAAAAGTTTTTGTCTAACCTTAGGCCCCACATCTGAATATTCACCATTTTAAAATTCGCATTTTGTAAGTGCCTTGATCTGTCCCTCATGAATGAATATTTCATATACATTTTGGAAAAATGCACTCAAAAAATGTTGCAGCTACTCTGTTGATATTTACAAGTCTGACCAGTGGGCCAGACCCTCATTTCTTTCCATTTCCAAACTCCTCTCTTTAAAAAGATGCGGCAGAAGCTGCTAAAGTGTGAAGGCACCGCCAGCGTAACGTGTGAGTGACCCAGCAGAGCTGTGCTGCTCAGCTGTGCAAGGCCTTACTCTGGGATGCAGTGTGTGACAAAATCTAAAGGACAGACATATACAGTCATTTATTCAGGGAACCTAAAAAGTTATGAGATTCTTTTGTATCACGTGGGTAACTTTGTCTATACACTCTATTTGCAATACAAAGGAAGAGATGCAACCATACCTGTGTGGTGTACATAGGAAAGGTGAAGTGCAGGGCATTTAAGAAATATGCTCAGCATTCTTCTTGCCCAGACAGTTAATTTCTTTTGTACATGATTGGAAGCATTCATGTTTGGCATCCCTAAACATACAGACCATAATCTGTTTCTTAAGAAGATATTTGGGAAAGCTTAGGAGATTTGAATCAATTCTAATTACTTAGAGTGAGATGAATCTCATACTGCCAAAAGGCAAAACATTTTTTGTGTACTGTAAAATTTTGAGAAACTACATGAATGGTCTTTATTGTGCTTTCTTGTTTGTCTGCAGCTCATGCTGTGAATGGTATTCCTGGGGAAGTCACATGGAGTTTTGGCACAGTCTGAGGCCTCCTACAGCTCAGGCACATCATCACCACACAAGGACACTGGGAGCAATATGCCACTGTTCACATGCATGACGCTGCCTTTGGGTAAGAGGTAGGTGTGCACCACACCACAGCAGTGATTTTCTGGAAGCTGTCACTACTCCACTGGGCAGTGCAGACATCAGCATGTCTTTCCTGCTTGGGATTATCATCAGAGATGAAACCTATTCAAGTCAGTGAAGGCTTTTTGATTGATGTCAGCAAACACTGGTCCAGGCATTTGCTTCTTCATTCAGCAATGATCTATAATTTCATCTTGGCAGTGTAAATTGTGTAAATTTGGAATAATTCTACTTGTCACTAGAAAACTACTACCGTAGAAAAACAAAAGTAATTCCTACCTCATGATACATTTCTATTCCTATATTTTGGGCATCTCAGCTAAAATATACTGAGTTGTATGACTAAAGGGGTCAACTGATATCAGAAGGTAGATCTTTCCTGGCATGACCCTAAAGGATGGATTAGGTAAGTTGAAGAAGAACATACAGGTAGTTTAAAAATAAATAAGAAAGAAAGACTGACTTATAATTAACAATTCCTAGGCTGAACAGATGATCTTATGCTGAATTATAGTGTTACCTTCACCTTTATTGCAGAGATTTAAACATTTCAGCCTATTGCATACATAAAGCAACATGAAGGTTGAATTTAACCCAAAGTCCGTTTTGTTTGGGCTTTTTTTCTGATAAGAATATTGAGAATATTAATTTCACCAGCTTTATTTCCCAGCATTATCCATAAATATTTATAAAGTGGGAAGGATAGAGAATAACATGAGACAGTTTTCTGAGAATGATTCTTGATTAAGGTCCCAAGCAGGTGGCTGAGAGACTTTGAGTATTGATTTTCAGCTACACAGTGAAGAATTTCCCTCTCACAAATGAGAATCACTGGATTACTGACTATGGACTCCCAGCCCTTTAGTCTCTCACTTGCACAAACTTTGTGGACCCAATCTTCTCAGGTGCAAATGGACAAACGAATTGCTAAGTGCAAACTGACTCTGCAGTTGTGTTGGTGGTCTGATGTGGTCATTTTACATACACTTCCAAAATGGTCATCCATTTAAGAAACTGAATGCAAAACAAGTGGAGGAAATCCCACAGTTAGTTTGGTACAATGGAGGATAGGAACTCAGAGCACGCTAGCTAGTCCTGGGTGCTGCCATGTGTAGTCTCCTATTCCAAGGCTAGTAAGTCACATTTTGGTTTGATCTACTTCACAAGGTTAATTCAGCAAAAGTGACAAAATGCATTCCTATTTAAAAATCAGTTTCCTCCCACAGAGGTTCTGCATGCAAGTAGGATTTAAGCTAAGGGATTTTGCAGCACCTTAAAGTGCTCTTGGTGCAAATACAGCAAACCAACATGCAATCACCCACAACCGAAGAAACAACTTTATCAGATTTTATTGTCTATGCACTTATATCAGTTGTAGTTACCTGTTCATTGTCATCTTCATCACTGCTGAGTTTCAGATCATCCTCAAGCATTCTGAAAAAAAAGAGACGCAGTACAGCGTTACATTTAATGAATTAACTTCATATACAATGGGCTGGATTTAACCTTCAGCAACATCAGAGGAACAATTTCCTTTCAATTCAACAACGGCAAAATCTGATTAGTGATAAGTAAACTGATGAATACTCCATGTAGATATGAATTAGTACTTCTTTGTGATGCTGGGTAAGAACAAATTACTTTCAGACTCATCCCTCATAAAGTTTGACAGTCAACTCCTCTTTCATGTTCTCTTTTGTTTGCACACTGTCTCACAGTGATTAGTCCATGTACATCTATGTGTATTGTCTTCTACATCACAAGGTGGAAGGGAAATTAAACTCTAAGACTGTTAAAAACTGAGAAAAGTTCCTTCATCTTTCATTCCTGATCTAGGCCATCACTGATCTTCTTTGACGTTGGTACCAATTCCCACCATATCAAACTGAGAATAGCAAGAAGAGGAGGAGCTTGTTTGAGCTTTGATGGGATGTCACAGTTGCTAATATCTGAACGTAGAGCAAGCATTTTCCAAGCTAGAAATCCACTAAATCATATCCCCATTTTTAAATTTGATTTTTTTTTCAATACAGGGAAATCTCGCATCACTGTTCCCTGCTCTTGGTTCAAGTGGAAGGAAAATCCTAAAAGATGTTACTGTCCAAATGCCTCCTTCCTTTCCTTTGGCAGAAGAAAGAAAGAGTTGAATAACGCGTATTACTATATTAACACTCTTTTTTTTTTTTTTTCAATCCAAGACTTGGGTATGACAAAACACAGAGAGTAAGAACCACAATATTTGCTGTTACATCTTTGCAGAAAAGGCCTCTTTTTTTTTCAAGGTCTGTCCACCTAAAGAGACATGACTAGCACCCAACAAATACACTCCCATACATCTTCCCGTATATTCACGCTTCCATCTGGTGGTTCTCCTCGGAGCTGCAATTCCTCTGGGCACAGTCCTACCTCACACCTGTCTTTTCACCTTGACAAATTCTCTTATCAGAGGATGACGTATGAACGAATCGGCACATCCTACCCAGATCCACTGTGACAGCCACTGAAATTGCCAAGTTTCCTTTCTCCCTGCCTGAGCTCCTTTACCCACGGCAGGAGGCTCACAAATTGCAATTACTGTTTCCTTTCTGCCTTGATGGAGACCGAAGTCTATGATTTTTTATTGTTAGCCTTTGAATAACTGTAGCAATCAATGGATGTTCTGTCAGGAAGGTGTGGGTTTTTTTGTTTGAAGACTACCAGTAAATCATGGAAGCCTCCTGGTATAAGGCATTTTAAAGAGGGGACAGTAATCCCAATATGGAAATATCAGAATGTTCAAAGCCCTGCTGGTGCTCTTAAAAAGAGAAAGTGCAAAGAGATCTTTAAACTGGTTTGTAAGTCATCTGTCTTTTGGTGACCTCTGTTATCGGGCAGCTCGGTGGTTACAAAGTATCTGGACACATAACTACTAGTCATTAATGTCTTGATAAATGGCAGATGCCTCCCTGTATTTTGTGAACCCATAAAACTAAGACTGTAGCATAGATAGAGAATCTTCTAAAAGTAAGAATATGTGGTGGGTTGACCTTGGCTGGACGCCAAGTGCCCACCAAAAAGCTCTGTCACTCGCTCCCCAGAAGGACAGGGGAGAGAAAACACAACAAAGGCTCATGGCCTCTTCTCACAGAAGCCACCCCTGCAGTGTTGTTGTGTCAGTCCGTGTCAACCCCCCTGCCAAACCTTGCCATGCAAACCCAGTACAGAATTTTTCAGAAAATATTAACCTTTTGAGGCCTGGACTTTGGTGATGAACAGGAACTTTTAGTTTTATCTAGCAGACACATCCATTTGCTTCCACAGTGCCATTACTTGCTGTGCCATTCTCAATGTACCTCCATCTATCCATGGCCCCAGATTGTTATCTGCAAGTCTCATTGCACACCAGAAGGACAATAGCCC
Organism: Hemiprocne comata; assembly: GCA_020745705.1. Lineage (NCBI taxonomy): Eukaryota > Metazoa > Chordata > Aves > Apodiformes > Apodidae > Hemiprocne > Hemiprocne comata. The sequence goes on along the minus strand of CM036597.1, from coordinate 7,512,986 downwards.
CAGGAAACAGAGACCATATTCATAAAGGACTATATCCTTCTGACTCTTAACACTAATTCAATTCCACACTCTTACTTTTAAACCTACATCTCACTTTAAAGTGTAAATTACCCACTTTAAAGAAGCACTGCTAGATAACATTATATTATTTAATATATATTTAATAAATGTTATATTTTATTGTACATTTACATAAATATATATTTATTATTTAATATATATTTAATATTAATAATATTAATTTTTAATGCAGATCTAAGAGGACATGATGCAAAGGATCTTTTCATGAACGAAGCCCAAAGGGCGGTGTTTTTTTGTCTTTCCAGCTATTTTTTTTTGTCTGTTTGGGGTTTTTTGTTCCTTTGTTTTTGTTTTTTTAATCATTTGTTACATGTTAAATTCCTTTTTGACATATCCTGCTAGAAATCGACCAAGAAGGACAAAGAAAATTCCGTATTCGATAAATGGAAAGAACAAAGAAGAAAACATAAAAAAGATAAATGAATACACTTACTAAACTAACCAAACAGCCATCTGAAATGGCCAATTAATAACTGTCCTCATACAGCCTATACTGCAGACACTTTCTAACAAGTACAGTAAGACCAAGACATGTTTATTGAATATTGAAAAATATAAAATGGATATAAAACATGATTAGTTGGAAGGACAACTGTTAGAGTTGGTTTCAGATAAACTAAATTTGTAGGATTTATGAGTTCCCTTCAAGAGACTAATGGATGTTTAGATGACTAGAGAGAGGAAAAAAATTGGATTTTGGTATTTCTTTAGCAGTTCCAAGCTTATCACTTGGAGCATATAATTCTTCTTAGCCTGTTCTGCTAAATGAAGAGTATTTCATCCCATTCAGTTACAAAACTCAAAGGTTAAACAACTGAACCACACAGCTTCTAAAATGCATCACACTCTCCTGACAGATGGAATAATTAAAGAGAAACTGAGTATGGTATCAACAATAAATATATGGTAGCCAGAGAAGTGAGGGAATAAATTAAAAATACACAGTATGAGCAAATGAAAGTAGAATACTGAAGAGATCAAATAACCTGCTCCCAGAGGATATTGGTTAGAAGAGGTAATATTTTACAGAAAGCAGAGGACTAGATGGTCTTCCACAACTTTAAAATGTGCTTAATATTCTGAAGACACGGGTCACAGTAGTTTGTACTGTTTAATGTTTCTATTAACTCTCATTTATAAGCAAGTAGCATCTGATCACACTCAAAGCCCAGTAAGGGCTTTTTAAGATTGCCCGCAACCTTAATCCAAGGTGACTATTTCACTGTCATATCTAGAGAGGTAACCCATTGTAGCTTCAAAGCCCTGAGACAGAAGAGCTCCATATCTACAATTCTCTCAAACACTGTCTGGATGGTTTGAACATGAAATTAGTCCCTCTTGAGTGAGAGATCCCTGTAAATATGCATATGATCTATTCTGCTGTATGTAATTATTAACCTCAGAAACACCCAGACTGGAGATTAAAGAATATATTTGTTAGGAAGCTCAGGCCAGCTATTAATAAAGGCCAATTTGTTGGATATGTTAAATTTACAATGAATACTGTAAATGAGGGGAAATCAAAGAGAAAACTGCCTGTATCAAAAAGCTATCTCCAGAGTTGTTATTAATTAATTTTATTTCCTATACTTCTCTGACCCAGCTGCCATTATTATTGAATATACACGTATGTGTTTGTCTTTTCATCCACAGCTAATACAAAACACCACTTTAGGGAAAGAATGGGATTAAGCAGGATTTTTTACTTCATTATTAGAGCAATGAGCAACGCCATTTACTCTAATAGTTGAAGTTGTGTGAGCACATTTATTATTATCTACAATTTTCAGAGGTTTATAATTTGGAATGTGAAATTATTGCAAAGCAGGAACGTTGGGACAAAGCAACAGATTTATTTGTGGTCTAAGTAGGGGCAGTCTTACTGACTGACTACAATACCCACCTCCTCCAGGGATGGATTGACTCCCAAAGCAGATTGTTCCTACATTACACATTTAACTAGACAAATGACTGAATGAGGGCTTTATTAGGATGAGTTCTGTAAAAGTCTCACTAAAAATAGGAACAACACAATATTATTTTTAGGAGCCTTCGACTTGTACCAGGCCTTGGAAGATGATGAGATGAAGCAAAATCAAAACAAGCTATTTTTGTAACAGTTTATGATGATTTTGGCATAGCAAGATACATTTTTACCTTTTTCCTTTGACTTTTCACACATTTTCCAAAATATATAATAAAAAATACGCCATGATAATAAACCAGTTTAACCATAAGCAGAAACTCCTCTGTATCTGTTCTCTTAAATCAAAAGTCAAAAGATTATGCAAGTCCCATTATGGCTTCCGTTTCTCAGTGGGACAGACTCTGTTTTATACCTTTTTCCTGCCTGTTTTCAGCTTGAATGAGTCAGGGAGTCCCTCCAGCAGCTCCCAAGAGGTGCTACAGCATAAGTTACTCAGTTAAAATGTGAGTCTAGACACATTTTTTTAACTGCTTCAGCGAAGTTAAATAGTGAGAGGCCAAAGCTGCTGAGCAAGATGACCTAAGACTCAATGAGACTTTTGGGGTCACTCCCACCCATGAGTGCTGGGAGAAGCAAAGGCTCCTTACTGTATTCAAATGCTTTTTACAAGTGAATAAGATCTAGACTGCCAGGAAACTTCTGAGAATCCTTTGCATTTCTTCTTGCTCTGGTTGGGTAGGGCTGTGATGGGAGTACACTGTGTTTATAAGATATTATGGGTTAGGTGAGACAGCTTCATCAATGGAGGAGGCATTTAAAGGCAGCATAAAAAGGATGAAGTTCTGCACTTCTAATTTGGTCTGGGATCAGTCCACCACTGCACTGAAGCTCCACTCAGATGTAAAAAAAAAAAAGAAAAAAAAAAAAAAAGGAAAAAAAAAAAGCCTTGTGGGAATGAAAAGGATGGAGAAAAGGGAAGAGGAAGTTGCAAGCAGACAGCGAAGGGAATACTGGGCAATCCCCTAATCCTGAGCTGCCCAGAAAATTAACTGACTCTTGTCAAACCACATTTGTACAAAATGCATATCCCATCTGGGTCATAACACAACAAATACAAGTGCTGCTTCTGCAGGAAGGAGGACAGGCAACGGCATTATGCAGACATACAGACAACAGCATTCTTTTCTTGCCAGGTTTGTCCCTGGTAAAATGGGAATATATTGCTAAGATTCCCCCTTTTCAAAATATTTAGCCCATTTGTTTTTGTAAATCTGCAACATCGTCCTTCTAAATCTGCAACATTCTGTCCCCTTAGCAGGGTAGGATGCATTGCTTAAATATGGTTGGAAAGAAAAGAAAAGGTAAGGATGAAACTGTGCCTAGTGACACAAAATACACAGCAAAGCATTGAAAAGGGGATACCAGCAGTGGCTGGTATGGGAATCATAAGGAGGATGTGGGTGCTTTTCAAGAAAAGAGTTCCCTCCTACTTCAACCTTACACTGACACCAAAGGATAATTTTAAATGGAGGCTTGTTTGATTGAGATTGGAGTAGCATGTGCTACAACTAGCTGTTCTACTTTATATTAAAGTTGTAGCAAATTTCACTTGTGATACTTAATAAGACTTAAATCCAGAACATGTAGGTATCAAATAAATGTCTTTGAGGTGAAAAAAAGTAGTATGTCACCATCCCGAGCTATGAAACCCTTGTTACACTCCTGTTTGCAGCAATACCTATGTGGAGGGAACATTGTCCATGCCAACAGGGACTAGCATCAAGATGCAACCTTCTCTACCCCTGAACTTGCATGGAAATAAGGTCATCAGTTCAACACAATTGATGCTGGTTTACCTTATGGTCTTTATTCCAAACTTGCTTTTCATTTTCCTAGTGCATTCCTATGTAGTATATCAGACTTCTCTTAGGAGTGGCAACTCAAAAGGTATCATGCAAATGACAAACTGTATAATGGAATTCAGATGTATTTCAAGAGTGTGTTGCACACACTGGAGCACAATTTTATCATTTATCAAGGGGGAAGAAGGGGGCCTATGTGTGTGAAAATATCTAACAATAGATTTCCCCAGAGAAGTTCATAATACAGTGGACAAAAAAACTGGAGAAATGAAAATAAATGGTAGAGTAATTCCAAAGAAAAAAGGATGATCTTTTGTTTTAAAACATCCCATCAATAAATCTTGAAACCTGATATTCATTCTTTTGCTGAAATGTGCAAGTCACCTTTAAAATACGTCCTCTGAGATATTGTAAGAGTTACAGTAAAAGAAAATCTCTGAAGATTAAATGGAATTCACAAGCACCATTTACCTTAATAGCCAGGACCACTTGTCCAGCAATTTTCTACATACCTAAATATAGTTTATTATTTTTTCCTTCTCCTCATCCACCATATTCTTTCATTACATTCTTGTCAATGATGAGGCCAGTCTGGAAAACTCTTACTCAAAGGAGTAACTTCCACTCATTTGAGCAGTTTCAGTGGCCTGAATAGGATACTTATTTGCATAAGGTATAGATCAAGTCCTCAGCCTCTGGCCTGAAATTGTGTCCCCTTAGAAAGAACTGCAGTCAAGTTTTGTGTCTTCACTGCAAATATGCCTGTGAGCAATGGAGGTACCTGGTCTCATCCCTCCCACAGGAGAGGGCACACATTAGCCTCATAACACAGTCACCCTTCCTCAGTCCCAACTGATGGAGAAAGATGGCTTGCTAAGAAACACTCCATTTTGTATTGTCACACTCAACCTGCCTTAGTGTTCCTGGCACCATATCAGTAATTAGTGTAATTACAGCTGGTGAGAGAGAAGTAACCCCTGTGGTTCTCTGTTAGGTACTTCACAATCAGAGAGTGCACTGTATTACTCATCTCTCAGTATCATCTCTTAATTTCAAAAGGTTTAAGCAAAATTAATTCTTTCCATAGAAGAATTTCTTTATCTAGCCACCCATTAATCTCTATGTATAAGAAGCTCTTCAAGCTAACCAAAATATTAAGCTGCTACTAAGTGCATTATAACTACTGCTCTGTTGACAAGCATTTTGTTTTTCATTAGAGCTGAGACAAGAACTTTGAGAGAAGGGAGAAAGCTACTGCCCAATTTTATCTGTATATTACAAATGTAGATGGACATCTGTATGTTTAGCACGAATAATATTGTAGCGTATCCAGTAACTCGATAGCTATATTGAGGTCCAATCCTGCTCTCTGAATACTTCCAATGGAATGGCAGTAGAATTGGAGCAAAATACTTTAACAGTGAGATAGGCAGTTAAAAAAAAAACAACAAACCCCAGCATTATTTTGTTTCAAGTTGCTGAGTTGGTATTTTTGTCTTAATAACACTAATACTTTGTGCCTTCTGTCTAGGAAAGTGCAATCTCTATTACATCGTGTCTCCCTCACTGTCCAATGACTCCTCAGTACAACACACTTCTCTCTTTGGCAAGGCATGAGAATGATGTAGCATTGAAGCAAAAAGGGCAAAAAAAAGAGAGAGAAAAAAGACAGCAGGACAAAAAGAAGCAGAGGTTCAGGAAAAACACAGGGAGGGACTAATAACAGTTGCTAAAAATGTCAGTCTAAAACTTGTATTCTTCAATTTTTTTAATAAAAAAAATGAGGACCCCATGTATTTTAGCATGCCAAGGTCTGCCAGCATGCACAAAGCTTGTACTATTTTCCCTTTGATCAACTGCAACAGCTGATAGAATTTTGGGCCCTACTATTTATCAAGAGCAATATATAGTCCAGCAGCCATTTCTGTGATACATACTCATTTCCAATACATTCCACATGAAAAACACCCGCTTACTGCAACCATATTTGATTAAAACTGTCTCCTAGTCAGAGCACCAGTATTTTCTCTGGTAAACAAGCCCTCAGTTGGCATATTTACACACAAAGGCTTTGGGAACTTAGCACACAGTTAAACAATGATTGATAATTCTACCGCAACTTGCAAAGGTGACTTTAAAAAATCATACCAGGAAATATATAAAAAAGATCTGTTCAACAGGGAACAAATAACACAGGACTGGTTCATCTGTCCAATGTTCTACAGTGCATCTGGAAGGACACTAATTTTATTCATTGATTACATTCTTTTTTATTTTATTCCTTTTTTAATCTGGTAGCAAAGTGAGTCCTCCAAGGAGCTGTTTGATGAGCTGTCAGTACCAACATGACATTTGCAAATATTTCTCTGTGCACTGTTTACCCCTTACATAGACAAATCTCACATCTGAAGAGCAGAGCTCTTTTCTTTCTGCAGATTGGAAATTAGTTGCTTCTGGTAAATCTTAAGCTTCAATAACATGGTCTGGAGTGGAAGCAGCTTCTTTGTTCATGAAACCCTTTATAGTAATGCATATCCATGGCTCTTTCTGCCATTTGAACTATTTTCCTCCAATTCCAAACTGCTGTCTGCAAAGTTCAGTGTCATGAAGAGAGACTGCACTTCAGTGTCAGCAATGACACCGAGTCCTCCATCTGCTTTACAGAGGCAGTGCAGACTGAGCTGAATTCCTCTGTTCCCTGGCATGACTATTAGGACTGAGTGGAGCTGGACAGTGGTGTGATGAGGAAGAGAAACTTGTCCAGCGCCTGCTATGGGGTAAGGCTGCACGGCAGCTCACCAGGAGCACTGGTTTGTTGCAGCCTGTGAGCTGCCATGCACCCAGAGTCCTTCCACACCAGCTGTGTGTGATGTTCGAACCAGTACCTGCCCATTCCCTCCCAACCAGAGTCCATTCGCAGTTCCCAGTGAAGGCAATGGGTGATGACAATTTATCCCTGGTTTACAAACCATTTCCTTACTGAAAACTCTTTTAGCCATAACGAGGCCCAACAGCCTTTTGACTACAACTAACATGAAAACTACTTCCCTCCATGGCCTCCACTGCTAACAAAGTACTCAGTGTTCACAGCCTATACACTTTTATGCCCCAAAACCAAACCCAGGTCTGCAAAAGGGTACTGCTCAGTTAATGTTTCTCCAGTGCAGACACATCTCCTATGGGTTCACAGAACTAATCACATGACATGGAAGCTTTTAACTCAGCTTTCATAGCTTAACCACATATAGAACGGAAATATTATTTTGCCTAGTAAAAACTATTTCTGTCTAGTATAAGGCTGATCAGAGTTTTGCAGCTCAAACATGGATGCTACTAGGGTCGTGTCTTGGTTAAGGAGACAGGGCCAAAAAGAACACAGCAAGACAGAGAAAGAACTGATTCTATGAAAACCCCATTAAAAGTAATAATACAAAAATGGAAAAGAGAAGGCAGAGGTGGAAAAAAAGGAGGAAGAAAATGCCAAAGGCAAACTAAACCCAAGTATCTCACTGTGCTGTTGCAGAATCTGCACTTGTGCCAGTCTTGTTTTGGAGGAAGAATGGAAGGGATAGGAAAGGAGCAGATAACATGGCCTCTTCTTCATGATACAAAGCAGATTTTCCTTCAGTAGAAGCACCTTTTTTTAACTGACCATTTGATGAAGTTTACTTCAACTACAGTATTTGCTAATTTAAGGAAACTTGCAAACTCCTAAAATGAGCTCAAGAGATGTTCAAAAGCTCAGGTACTGCTGGGATCTGCTCACCCCTTCACAGAAAGGATAAAGAGTATTTGGCAAGAAGCAAGCTGAAGGCAAGTCTGCCAGTTTCTTCCACAACACTAGCCTCTAAAATAGCTTAGTGTGACCAATGTCCTAGTATTTTAAATAGTTCAGTGTGAGTGGACCCTAATTAATTAAATAAGTAAAGGAATGGCAACAAAGCCTCTCTGACAGTCATCGCAAGTTGAGAGGTTTTTGAATCCCTGGGGTCAATTTGTCCTCAAGAATGAATTGTTGAGGTTAGTGTCCTGTTACCCAATAAAGGGGTCTGGCTGCTTCATTTCAGTGCAAATGAACAATAACTTCATAAAACTGAAAAGTATCAATTTACTTGTTCAAAAGGAAGACTCAAGATGTTTAATAAAGACTAGTAGGGGGAGGTCTTCACTGAAAAGGCAGTGCCTGAAAAGGCAGCCATGCCATGGTTTTCAGTGATGTGTTAGGCCATGGAGAACAGGAGCTTTAGCTGCAGAAACAGTTTATTCATAGGGAGAGAAGTGAAATTTGTCACAAGTCAGATTTTTAAAGAATGCCTTAAGCTTAGCACTTTACTTAAGAGACATTCTCAGCAGTGTGCATTACCAAAGCAGGATGGCAAGAGGGGGTGCAAGTCCCCTGTACTGGCCTGCTGATGGTGCATGGCCAGTAAGAGCATAGAGAAGATGAGCAAGTACCAGGGCTTATGTGTGCATGAGAGAACTGACTGGGGTTTTCAGTGCTGCAAAGGCTTTACACCTTTATGAAATATACAGCTGGACCATGCCTGGTACACAAGGCAGTTCAGGGCTGATCAATCAGCAAAAATCCCCATAGAAAGCAAAGATAAGGTGATCCTGGGGAAGGTGAGCTTCATTTTCACTGCACTAAATTTCTGATCAGTTTTTAAATCCACTTCTCCCATAGCTGCAAAATTCTACATTGAGAATCCACACTTATCCCACAGATCTGATACCTATTTTGGAAAGAGAAATGAATCTTAAGTAATACAGTTCACTTCTATACTTAAATGAACACGATGTGGATCGATTTAAAAATGTACAAACAGATTAATCCAAGCAGTACTAAAACTAATATAAGTAGAGGGGATAAAACCAAGCAAGACTAAAACAAATAAAAAGAGGGCATAAATGCATAAAATAGTTAAATGATTTCTGAATCTGGATGATTTATAAGTCACTGAATATGCATGAAAGAAATCAAGTGCCAAGCAGAGTCCTGAAAACACTGACTCATGCAAGTAATCCTTGCTCCTGCAAGCACTATTTTTCAGGCTCAGATCCAAACACAATGCCTGACACTGTTTGCTCTGATAATCACTCTTAGATAAACAGATATGAATAACTGCAAATACTTCCAAGCATTTCCCTTCACTTATAATGTAAAAAGAAAAATTAGAGGATAAAATGAAAATGTATGTTTCCACTTCCAGATTTCATACATCATTAATTCTGTAAAAATACATCCGTCTTCATGCTGATACTTCTCTTTGCTTGGTAAGCTTGAAGAATGCAATATGCTTGATATCCTGATTGAAAATTTGATCCTATTGTTTAACAAAACGAGACTTGTTTCATAAGGGGCTCCACCATGTCTGTGCACATTTTCCCCTAAGTAACAGTGTAAGACTTGTATTTCCCCAGACAGCTGAACACTTATGTTGATGTACTTGGCTAGAGATCCAATCTTGCACTGGCTGTAATACAGGAGAATTTTCCTCAGCATTTTGAATTATGGCACTGAAATAATTTAACAGTGCCTTCTGTGCATGTTAAACAAGTTTTCTGATATAGTAAGCTCTTACTGAAAGTTTGTTTTCCCTATAAATTATGCCACATGGTTAAACCATACTTTGGCCTGAAATCTGCAGAGGTTATTTTTTCAGTATCACTGCAAATGGTGTCACTCTGGAAAAGGTACCATTTCCCCACAGTCAGCACACCCCATGTACAAATACTCTCCATTCTTTAAATTCCCTAGGAAGCCCAGGTTACTTTTGGGCTATCTGCTAATTTGTGCTTGCAGAGCCCTCTCCAACGTTAGAAGGAGCCCTCTCCACTGTTAGAAGAATGAAGCTGGGAGGAACTAAGAAAGGAATATTCAGTTAGTGGTTTAAAAGGCTACAGTAGAGATACCCACAGACACTGTTTATGTCTAATCACTGAGAGCAAATCCTGCAAGTTACTATCATGGTCCTGATCCTAGTAAGAACATGCCATACATTGAGATCCATTTCCAAGATCAGGAGAAAGACCACCTCCTTTAGCAGCTCCCTGCTTTACTGCCTCTTTCCCAAAGTCATCTTGAGACCATTGTGGTCTTCCTTTAACACAAGGCCTTTCAGGAAAATTGCAGATGATTCTCTAAGAGGTATGTTAGTATTTTCATACTCCCAAATTCATTCATTTATGAGATGAAATGCATATTACCATTGAAAAAATAATCTTACGGTCCTCATTGTTAAAACCATTCCAGAAAAGGAAACTCCAAAATACCAATTTTTTGCCTTTCTTTCTCATTCTCTCTTTGTACGTTTATACCAGGCCTGGCACGTGGTTTGTCCATGACTAGAATACCTCAATGTTATTATAAGATAAATAAACAACAATATTAGTACATAAAATTGATAAACAAACACTGTATCTTTTCTTCAAAGGGCAAAACCTAGGGTTGATGTAGACTATGCTTGATTTCATTGATAAAGTCTAATGACGTCATGACGTTACAAAGAGAAATAATAGTATAATAATACATCAAAATTGTCAGACTGGATCAGGTCTGTGGTACATCTAGTTCTACATCTTGTCACAGGAGTCTGTTCAATAGAACAATTTGTTAGTACCGAATTATTTTTCCTAAATAACTGGAATGAGACAGTGGTTCATTATGTTCATGAAGCACGTGTGTCTCCTCAATTCTTTATTCCAGTCTTTTTTCAGAATCTCTTTGAACCCTGGCTCCACTGTTGGCAGCAACCTCAGTCCTAATTGTTTGCTGTGTAATAACTGATTTGTTGTTCTTGGCTTTCTGAATTTCCCTGAATGCTTCCTAGCACTTAAATGGTGAGAAAAGGAATGGGAATTTTATAGGATCTAAGTAGGTCTAGGTGCTTGCCTCCCCTTAAATTTCACTGGGGTTTCAAAACTTGATTTCCTATCATGGTAGTTACAAGGACATACTGTATCTTTTCCTGTATCTTATTACTTGTGTACTTTCTCACTTTATACAGCTGCTGTAGCAAGTCTAAGTCTTAGTGACAATTATCTTCTGAGGAGCAAGCATGTATATTTGGCTTATGTCTGACATGCAAGCTGCAAAGCCCTAACCACTTTTTGCTGAGTTTTGATGTCAGTTCAAAGGAAACAGGATGAGCCCCACAAAGAGGAAATTGCATGATACACCTGGCACTTGGAGTGGGAGCTGTTAATCTACACACTAATCCAGTTGATACATATGGTTGGGTAGTTTGGTAACTATCAGGGCACACCATTACCTTTCATCTCCTAAGGTAATGCAAAAGTTATATCTCAGATCCAATTTAATTGGTGCTCCCTTGAGCTTCAGGATAATTTCTTTCTAATCCTCTTCTGGTTGTCTATAGTGTAACCTTCAAACTCTCAGATATGACACAGTAAAAAAATAATCAAGTCATAATTTTTTTAGCACAAAACCCAGCTATTTTTCCTGGTGGCACTATGCTGTAGCTGTTATCAGATTCAAGAATTCTTCAATTGCCTTGAACTCTGCATTTATTTTACTTTTCCAGAATTTTGCCAAGAAAAATACCTCAGCACTGCTTGAAGAGAAAATAATCTTGTCAGTTTTATTGTGCCATATCTGAGATGATGAAGGTCATGCTAACTACAAGTCTGTTCCAATTGCTACGGGGTTGGGTGAGGTGGGCCTTTTATTTTATTTTTGGTTTTCCCCTTGCTCCTACCACAAAGTAATAGGGATTTTCCCCTTTCATTCATCTTGCCTTTTGTTGTTTTTAATCGACCACCCATCAGTGCCGAATTGCCTTGTAACTGTCTGCTGAGCTTTCATTTGACAGAGATAGCTGCTATTGTTAACACAGCCTTCACTTCAGCCCATTTAACTTTCCTCAGTTTGACAGCTTCACAATAGCCACCTTCCATCTAAAGAAAACTGTGATTTAGTAGAAAGGGAATGTGGGACAACAGCCTGATCTGTCACTCAGTCTCCAGTGAGTTCTCTTGGCATAAAGTTCCCCCACAAAGCCAGAGGATGAAATACTACACAAAAATAAGACGGTCATGAGACATGTTCAGTTATATATTCTGGTAAAATCTAAACAGCAATCACGCTTAAAAATATAGCCCTCTCCTGTCAGTAATCCCTTGTGCTGGGCAGCAAAATAAATATTTTGACTGATTTGAAATTTCCATGTTTTACTTATATTCCAGAACAATGCTTGACTTTTTTTTCTCCCTTTTATTCACCTACTAATTGTTCTCAGATTGATCTACAACAACTCCTGGTGGAAACAATATGTCACAAGTAAATTAAAGCTTTCATTGGATCAGTCACCAGTCTTACTCCGTATATGTCTACATGAAAAGATGTTGATAAATTAAGAGCCTGGATGTCTTCCCTTACCGACAATTAAAAAAGTCAAATTACAGCTGCCTAAGCAAAGCCTCAGAATACTTCCCAGCTCAGCTCACCACTCAGCTTTCCAGTCGCATGCGGACTGGAAATACACCTGTGGCTGATTTTTTACTGTTGTACATTTATGCCTAATGCTCTTTTGCAATTATGGTTAAATTTAGTTTTATCATTTGGCACAAATGACAAGCTGCAGACATCCCCCTGTTAGGCAGGCACCATTTTTTTTCTAGCCGTAGTTAAGTATCTGTATTATTTCCCTTTCCAAAACCGTGGATCCCAGTTTGTTGAACACTTTATTGTTGAAAAATGTGTAGAGAAAATTGACTTTGATTGCCATAGAGCATAGTTTATTACCATCCATCTGTATTTCTGTCCTCAGAGCTCTAATGACCTTCTACAGAAGAGATGAGAAACTAGAGTTGCACACTACAAAAGGAACCCCCTATACTGACTGCCATGCTTACCCAAGTTTGAGAACCATTTTCTAGTATTTAAAACAGCTGCTCTGGTAGTGGTGTTTTTTTTGTTTTGCAGAAGTTAACTTTAGTTAAGGGTTCACCACACCTATGTAGAAAAGTGTGTTCAGAACTGGAGACAGACAATTGGACAACAGATTAAACTCCAGTAAAAAGACAGATAACAGCCACTAGAGAAGCATCTATTGCCCAGAGTTCACTTATGAGAGAGTACCCACGAGGCTACAACTAGGAAGAACACCAGGCTGCTCCACTGTTTCTAATTAGGGAGGACATCCTTCATTTTATAGCTCCTGTGGTCTAATTTGTAGAGAGTCATATCCCCTAAAGCTTTCTGTAAACCAAATTAAAACTCATTCCATCAAGGAGTTTTAGCAAAAGAAGGTCTCTGATCACAATGCAAACTCATGGTCATAGAGCTCCTTCAGGAAGCCATTGGGGGCATATTCTTTTTCTTTAGGGCTATTCTTTTTCCTTTTTATTAGGAAACAGTAAATTTCTTCTAGGAAAATGAATTTTAAAGACCAGAGAATCTGGTTCTGTTTAAAAAGCAATTCATAAGAAGGAACAGTACATAGAGTCTCTCTACTGATTTTCCTGGTATTCTCTGACTTTTAATTAAAACATTTTTTTCCTACTTTTTTAGTTAAGACACCTCAAAGCTTCAGCCAGCTCAACAAACACTGCTAGCCATTTTTTCTCTAAATGAAAAAAAAAAAAAGTTAGCTTAGGGCTTTTTAGGAGACTTAGGACTCTGTGAATGCTTTTGAAGTTCGCAGCACCTTCTCAATCCAGAAAACATTCCTATCACGTGCAGCAGTAACACAGACATCCTATGACCTACTCTACTGGTCTTCAACCCAGGTCTGGACAAGGAGAGCAAATTAAATCTGTATGACCATTCAGTCATAGAACCACAGAATCAATTTGGTTGGAAAATACCTTTAAGATCATAAAGTCCAACTGTTAACCCAGCATTGCCAAGTCTATCACTAAACAATGTCCCTCAGCACCACATCTACACATCTTTTAAACACCTCCAGGGATCATGACGCCACCACTTCCCTGGGAAGCCTATTCCAGTGCCTGAAAACACTTTCAGTAAATAAATTTTTCCTAATATCCAATTTAAACCTCCCCTGGCGCAACTTGAGGCCATTTCTTCTTGCTCTGTCGCTTGTTACTTGGGAGAAGAGACCAAGTCCCACCTCACTACAACCTCCTTTCAGGCAGTTGTAGAGAGCAATGTGGTCTCCCCTCAGCCTCCTTTTCTCCAGGCTTAACAACCCCAGTTCCCTAAGCTGTCCTTCTCTGGACATGTTCCAGCACATCAACGTGCTTCTTGCAGTGAGGAGCCCAAAACTGAACACAGGATTCAAGGTGTGGCCTCACCAGTCTTTGGCCTCTATGATACCACTATCACCAATTAGGATTATAGCTTCTGGATTTGGACACATGTCCATTAGACTCTGATTGAGCCCTTTGATCCATTTCACACAGGCCACTGAATAGCTCTGAGATTGTAATGGCTTTTGTTCACTACCAATTTACCTTGAATTTGAACTGGTAACCTGAAGGTGAAATGGTCCATCATCCTATTGTTAGGGCAGCCTGGGCCTGCCAGAGTCCCCTTCCAAGTTAAAAGAAGAACCTGGTGTAATTTGCTTGCTGAAGTTTTTGCATTCATAAACACACACACAAAATTTTCTGAAAAAAACTTCCCTCTTCCATTTCTGTGGCATGTAATAGAAAAGCACAAGTAATTACCCATGCATCTGGCACGACTGCTTGCATCAATCAACAGCGCAAACACTAAGTAAGATGCTTATTTCCTTCCAGATGCAAAGGGACTGAGCTAAATTTCTTCGAGTAAGATTTCAAGAAAACATTAATCACAGCTTGTGTAATTACAAAATTACCTGTGAAAACCCACAATGGCTGAGAGATCTAATGAATAAGTGGAAAACCATAGCATAATATCAAACAAAATATCTACATTCAAAATATTCCACTAGGTAAAGGTCATGCATTTCCCACCTCGAGGAACAGCAGGGCACACTGAATGCAGGCAGGTGAGAGCTTTGCCTATATTTTGTGAGGATATTTTGATAAACATTCCCAACGCATCTGGATAATGGGTGGCCAATATGGTAAAGTGTTCCAGACTGGTTCACAGTAGCAGTTTGATATTAAAAACTGACCAGTAAAAATTTTGATAGGCTGGCCCCATAATGCTCAGAGCTATTAACCTTGAGAAGCTTATGAAAAGGGGATGCCCTGAGGCTTGCACCACCACCTGGGTGAGTCCCCTAGTCAGAGGGTGCTGCTGACCACTCTGCCTGTTTCTCTCCACTTTATATTCTTGTCTCTTTCATTAAGCCTTTATCCACTAATTTCAAACAAAACATGTATATTCACTGTTGTTTAAGGGCTCATCTGCATTTCCTGTGAGTTATTTTCATCACCAGTACTCTCTCTATAAATATATTTCAAAGTAAACTGGTGAGAGAGCAAGCAACAGACTGTGTAGCACTATGTCAAATGTCTTCTCAAACCAGTTAAATCTTAGTAAGAAGTTAAAAGAAAAAAAAGGCCTATTTAAAACCAGATTAAGCTCAAGATGCTAAAGTATAATAAATTGCTCTATTTTAACTGACTGAACGGTGCACACTTAGAATACAAGGACATATTTCATTTGGGTTTATGCAATTGCTCAGTCTACTTTTCTACCACTTCACCCATCACCAGATGAGAGAACTTGTCAGGCAAAATTGTAGTTAATGATGTTTAATGGTGGCTAAGCCCGACAGATGTGTTTATTTCTTTTCTTCTTTTTTGTTGCTTTACTCTCACTGAAATAATGAAAATATTACACGAAAAACTTCTATATTATTTGCAGGAAAAGCTTCCATTACCAATGCTAGGTAACATAAAGCTTTATCTGATTTATACAGCAATCTATATAAATCTACTTTTATGTTTTATTTGATTCCAGCCATTAGGCTGTGCTAGGAAGTAATTCTAAAATATATATCATAGTGGCAATTCACTGTACTATACCAAATTAATCTACATAAATCTATACCTGTGTTCAGGGAACCAGCATGGTAACATCACCAGTATGGAGGAGGAACGAATGCCAGTAATTCTACTTGTAGGCTTTCTAGGAAACACAAGTTCTTCCTAACCCACTGATCAGAATACAAATGTCTCTGATTGAAGAATTCCTCTATCTAAATTAACTGTATCATCATTAGCATAGCTCTTACATTTTAAATTTGAGAATATGAAACTGCATATTAGGAGAGGTATTTCCTCTTTATGACTGATCTAACGTCAGAGAGCTGGAGTATGAAGGGGCTGTTTGGAACACAATATCCTTTTAAAAACCTGTATTCCTTACTGATTTAAGAGTTCCTTACATAGCTGAAGCCAGTGTGCTTTGTACAGCTGAATGAGGCCAGCTGGCAAAGTAGGAGCGTATCAGTATTCTGACTGCTTTTCTTTTGTTTGAATATTACCTCAGCGGCCATACACTAAACGATGTGAACTTGATGGGTTTGACTATGACCTCAGCTAAACTGAACAATATGAAACTGGCACATATGTAATCTCAGGCTTGCTATTTTTCAATTTCTTTTTCACCTGATTTGTATTAAGATGTGGTTCAAATTTTAAAATAAAAATAAAAAGGGCCCTTCTGCATTCCAAATCAATCAGCAAATGCTGGCATGCCAGAAGGCAGGCTTCATCTGCCTCTTCACACCACATTTGGTGGATCCCTGACTTATGAGAGCTTGATTTCTAAATGTTTATGCAGAAAGAAATGCTTTACACATCCGCTCCTTCTCAGATAGCCTACAGGGATTTCTGGCAGTACTTTCCTTTTTTTTCTCCTTGCCTTCCAGGTTTTCTCCCTGTGGATGCATAAAGACAGAGTGACAGCAGGAGTAGGCTTGACTCACAGTGAGCAGCACCCTTACATATCATTGCTATTGACTCCATGAGGTAAGCTGGACATCTGTCTTTACTTTTAGCACGTTCCACAAGGATAAACATGAACGTGAATGTGGGCTGCCCACAGACAGGTTACTGGTGCTCTTTTAAAGCCCTGTCCCAGCTCTGGGCTTCAGTCACTTTTGTCGGAGCTATATTTCAGCCTCGGGTCACAAGAGTTCAAAACACAGTCAATTAATCAAATGGTTTCTATGAACATAACTGCAGTTCAATAACTGTTCCCTATTCAGCACAGCCAAGGAAATGAAAGGAGGAGGTTAATGTGGAGATAGCTAGGTTATGTGTGGAGCTTTAAGCAGCAATTCTTGATCAGCCGTCATCAGACAGGGCATTTTATTGGTGGAGTTATTTTATGTGAGACAAAAGAACAAACCTAGGACATTTATGGCCTGATCCTGCTCTCAATAAAGTCAAGTTCTTATGTTGACTTATGCCTACTAGTTCAGGATCTATGACCTTGACAACAAAATTAACACAGCAGCAGAAAAACAAAAGGAAGATATAAAAACTCTCTCTAACAATGCAACATCTTAACACTAAGAAAGATACAGGATTCCAGTCTCTGAGGTGAAATAACTGCTTGCAAGAGGAGGGGAACTGAAGATGGGACACGGCAGCTAATACGCTGAAGTAATGGGCAGAAGGGCATTAAATCAGAGCAACAGGTTTACATCTGTTGGAACTGGGGTATGAGGTGGGGTTTAGAAAGCTGCTGATTCCAGCTGGTGAAAGTGGAAGGCCCAGATTCCTCCATCTCTGCTATGACCTATTGAATGGGGTGGGAAGCAGTGTGCTCCCCCTGCCAGCCATCTGTTTAGGAGGGCTTTTCTCTGTCTCGCCTTTCTAAAAGTGCTGGGATTCTGCTTCACATCACCCAAGACTGTTAAAAAGGGGCTGAAACAAGCCCTCTAAGCAGCGTGAGAATTCTTTTTGATGCGATAAAACCCCATAAATATGTGTTTCTAACCACCGAAGACAGCAAGCTTTGGAGGGCTTAAATGGAAAAAGCTAGTTTAGATTGAGCCAATTCTGGGTATTGCTGCACATGTCAAATAGCACTTCACTTGACAAATGGTCTCAAAGAAATCTATGGGGCTATTCAGGGGGTAAGGTGGTGTTTGGTATGAGTAAGGAGATTAGAATCTGGCCCTTGTTTTGTTTTCAGAAAGATCTCAAACATATGTTTGTTCTAATTTTCCCTTCCTTCTAGGATTGCTGGTATTCACTTGGCTGAGCTTCAGAGGCAGAGTGATGTGAAAAACAGCACCAGTAAAAAAAAATAATAAAAATTATAAACTCTCTAACACATGACCAAAACAGTGGTTTTTTCCCCTGTAAAATATGTGGCATAAACAAATTCCATAATGATGCTATATCTTCTAAACGTTTTACTGGCACTTGTTTGGGCTTACCCACATAACTCACTTGTGAGTTCACTACTCATGGGTAATGCACTCGTCCCAAATGCACGCTA
The DNA here is from genome assembly GCA_020745705.1 of Hemiprocne comata. Classification (NCBI taxonomy): domain Eukaryota; kingdom Metazoa; phylum Chordata; class Aves; order Apodiformes; family Apodidae; genus Hemiprocne; species Hemiprocne comata. The sequence continues at coordinate 7,494,739 of CM036597.1, read as the reverse complement.
AAAACCAGCATGTAAAAAGCCCTATTAGAGTTTAACAGAGACTAAACTAACAGGTTTTTTACAGAAGCCTCTTATAGTACCAAGGTTCACAGAAATTATAAAAATCTTAGTCTATAATAGGCAATGTTTTCATTAGGTTTATCCCAAGCATCCCATACTAAATTCCAAAAGTTCTTACCCAGTGACATGTATATCCACTCTGCAGTTTAACATTTTTTCCCTTCCTATCTCTAACCACATCTTTGTGTCATATGCACATGTCTGCACCCAGAGAGAACATGGTCCCTTGTGCTAGGTCAGTACAAAAACACTGTGTAAGAGTCCTTGCTCTAGCAACTGTACTGTCTAAACTGAAAAGATGGGGAATGGGAAAAGCCATTATTCCTATTTACAGGCTGAGAACTAACACACAGTTTCCAAAAGGTCAGACAAGAAGTCCCTGTTAGAGCTGGAATTAAAATCAAATTCTCCTGAGCACCAATCCAGTGCCTTAACAAATTCATCTTCCACCAACATCTGTGTTTTCCTTCATCTACTGTATTCCACCCTCATCCCTGTACCATTTGAAGACCTTTGCTCAGTACTGTGACATGATTAGTACCCGTCTTGACTTAAAAGCATCACACACAAACTGCACACCTGGACAAGCCAACTCCTGAGGAGTCTAAGTAAGGTTATCAGGCCATGCACTAAGTGAGTCAAATGACACTTAAATTTTGCACAATGGCCATCACCAACCATCCACTGAAAAGTCTCAGGCAATCCCTTAGCCCCACAGAGAAAGATGCAACAGAAACAAGAGAGATGATGCTGAATGGGCAGAGTTAAGCTGATTTTCCAAAGATACCCAAAGTACCTAATTTTTTTCTTCAAGTATTTCCTCTCAATTTTCAAGTGAACATTCTGTGAAAGTTTATGACAAAAATTAAAATGCTAAGCAATGTTTTACAGACAATATTGTTCTATTAACTCACATATGAGAGAACTCTAAAAGCTGGCATGAATTAAGGTTAATCCTTAAAAGCACCACCTAATTTGCCATCATAGCAAAAAAGTGAGATTAAGAAAATGCTCTGGTGAATTGTGAGGCATATCGAGTATTAATGCAATATACTTCTTTCCAAGGAAGCTGGAAACATTAAATAAGGAAGAACATATTGTCCTCTTCATTTTCAGAATTATTTCCTACGTAAAGATAGAGATATCACTCAATTTTCAATCACTTCAGAGAAAGTAACTTTCTCTAAAATCCAAAGAATGTACCTGCTGTTAACAATCTCAGCAGTGCTTAATAAAAAAGCAGTTAAGCACAAACTGTACTTAAAAGATGAGTAGTTGTAAGTTATCAAACCCAGAATACTGTGCAGGAATTAAATACTTGCTTTTTCTTTACTGATTTGAGGAAGATTTTTATCCCTCAATTGTGCAAGCTTGACAGTGGGGAAAATCATTAGTCAAGTCAACCTTCCAGCACGAAACTCTGTCTCATGGTGGGTTGCTGGGAAGGCGAGAGATGCACGTCTGCTCAGGGAAGTCAGACAGGTAGAAAGTTTACAGACTTTCAGAACATTCTCAGTTGCCAATACAGAAATAAACATGTAATTTGTTTTCATTGAGTCCATTGGCAAAGCTATGAAATTGCTTGGAAAAAAAAAAAGTGCTGTGGTTTCTCCATATTTATTTTTTTTTAGCATAGGAAAGTACCCTGCTGAAAATGGGTTACAGCAAGACTGGAGAGTGCCTGAATCAACAGAATCGATCAGATGTGCTGGATAAATGCTAAGCAGAAAGCTATAGGAAGGACAAACACACATACTCTGCTTAGAATATATTAAAAAAGAAATGTCAGAGAACCAGTCAGTGTGGATAAGGGGATAGAAAGGAAGGTAATAAAGCAATAATCCCAGACGCAGCTCGGGAATTACCCAAAGTCTGCAGCGCTCTGTAGGGATTTTAAAGAGCACATTTAGAAAATTTGTTAGGAATTAGGAGAGCAGGGTCAATAAAGTTAAACTCTGTCAATAATCACTCTGTAATATGTACAAGGATCTTCCACCACAGTGCCTGAGGGCTACCCCTGAACTTAGAACTGAACTTTTCAAATTTAAAAAGACCCATTTATTGCAGCAAGTCATTTGAGAAAATCTTACTATGGAAAAAGGCCTAGAAATAGAGCTGTTTTTTTAGCACTCAGGACTGACCTCCCCCTGCAATGCACCTATGAACCAAACTTTGCCAGGAGGAATATTTAATGAGAAGTTTTTAAGTCATTAGCCCGGCCTTAACAGCACTTCACATGACTGCAGGGATTTGGGAGGCCGGAGCAGGCCACACACAGAGTGACCAGGTTATGAAAACACAGGGCCCAGCTCTGCGCTGGGCTGGCCAGAGGCCACCGAGACCAGCACCCGTGTGGCAGCGGGGAAGGAGGAGAAACTGGCCTCTCCCATACCTGCTTGTCTTCAAATCTCTGTAGAGTTAAGGCCATGTCTCCAGTGTGTCACCATGTGCTGCAAAGGGATTTTTACCTCATGCTGAGCAAACTGGTGCCAGCGCAGAGGCAGCACAGTGCTTCACCCCACTTCATGGAGCGCTCCATGGCTGCCGCGATGCCACAGCACTGCTGCCCGAGGCCCCCGCCAGCCGAGGGGCTGCCAGCTCCTCAGCACTGGCTTGGGGAGCTCTAATGCAGGGTGACACCTCAGCTGTCCCCATGGCTCTCACCCTCGCAGGCACTTCTGAACATCCCCCAGCCTTGAGACTCAGCCACAGGCATTAGGGATATCTTGGCACACAGCCTTCAGGAGAAGGGCTACAAAAATTCATTGCGAGCTTAAGTTTTACTTGAGTATTTACATAAAGCATGTGTTCCAAGTTAAAAGCCCTCCACTCTCTCTACTATAACTCAAAACATTATGGTAGTACAGGATGCTATTAATGCTGAATTTCTACAGATACTGACTACCTGAGACAAAAACCACTGGAAGTGTTTCACTCCCAGGTGAAAATAGCTAAGGTGAGGGGTGGGAGTTGTGTGCTTCCTGACATCAAAAAGCAAAATAACAAGTAATTTTTTTTTCAAGGGAGGTACCTAAAATCATGGCTGCTTTCAAGAGGGCTATCTAGGCTCTAGAACTGGATCTTGCTCTTTTCTCAGACGACATTCCAACAGTCTTGTTTACTCTTAGATGGCTCCATAGTGCTAATTTGCAACGGTATGTTACTAGAAAACAGAAAATGCTCAGAAGTACTTGGTAAATGTGGTTCCTAAAAAGTACCTTCATGTCCTTCAGATAAATGACTCTAGTAACTTCACTGAGATTCCTTTCATGACTAAGTGCACTGGGATTCCACTCCGCTGTTAACTCATTCCATTTATCCAGCAACATAGTAAAGTAGATTAATCCACCACACTCCATGCTTGTAGCAGATTTAGCTTTGGGTGTCACATATGAAAATACACACTCAATTTCAAAAATTTCAGCTAGAAGTTAACTGTTAATTTTCACTCAGAATATTCCACAAAGATGTACTTTGTCACCCCTCAATACCAAACAAGAGTTTCAATTCTGCTTTATGAATGGCCTTCAGGAACTCAGTCCTAAAGGCACTTGCCACTGAAGTCCCAAACCAATGAGGCATGAGATGACAAGCACATAAGACTACAACCAAGAGCTGTGACAAATCCACTGAATGCAGCTCACAGACTTTGTGGGACTGGGTGCTCATGAGTGCTAAACAATCTGCAGCTGAAAACCTTTAATGTTTAATTCTGCATTCCTTCTCCATTCTGCTTACTTACACTTTCCAGAACCCAGTGAAATCAGCTGCAGTTTGAGGGATACTAGGACTAAACATGCTTTTTTTCCAAGTACAAGCTATGGAGCTGTAAATGATTAAATTAATAATGGGAAAAATCTGTCATGGATAAACTATAAACAAACAGTAACAACCACTTAAATTTGTTGATCTGTGAATTTCTTTTCTCTGATTCTCTTTCATAAACAAAATATTTTTTCATCAGGCAGTATCCATTATGTTCGTACTTGGTGTAGTTACAAGGCAAAAAATGTGGATTATTGATGATATAGATCATAATGGCTCTTTCCAAGCCATTATCATTTATCATTTAAATGTGTATTCAATGAGCTTTAATCTGCAAATTTGTCACGATTGGGAGTCATTACAATTTAACAGATTCATTGTGTTAGCTTTATTCTTTTTTTAATACAATGCCCAGTGCATGTTCTGTGAACTGATTGTACCTATCTGGACTTCTAAAAAAGTTACTGCAAATGAATAACAGCCATTTATTAAAGCCTTCTGTCTTTAAAAACACAACAATGTGAAACACCATATTGTTATACTACTAAACGAGTCCTGCAAAATCTTCATAACCACTCGTATTGCTCTTTCTTCTGAAAAGTCTCAATCTCCCACTACTTTTAAGAACAGCACCATGACCAGTCATATCTGAGATTTCAACTATGTTAATTTTTTCCAATCCCCTAAATAGGCATTTTTTTCTACTGGTTGAGATAAAGCAAACAAAATCAATGAATGGTCTCTCACTGGAATTAATCAGTCTGAACTGTGTACTATGTATTACCAAGGATCCAACCAATATAATTCCTTGTGCAGTTTTTTTACTTTACAAGAGTCAATTAATAATAAGAAGAGTAGTATCTAACCCTTTGGCTGAAGTAAAATAGCAACAAGAAGTTCCATATTTTGGAGAAGGAAGGTGATACTGGATTTTTAGCTCAGCGTTTGTATAGCTGCACAATTTCCAAAACTGCACAAAGTGTCATCGATTGGCAATACATGAGCTTTTACTGGTTTGTGGCCATGGCATCTTAATTCCATATCCAGTTTGTATATAATTCACTTAACACCTTTTCTTACTCAAGTTTTGCAATTTCCTGCATAAAACCCCGCTGAGAGTGAGCTGCACACCGACGGAGCAAACTCCCCATTGCTGTTTCCTTCGAAATAAGACAGGATGAGTAAATGCAGAAAAGTTTATCAACCCTGAATTCAAATCCTCTGGTTGTGATCCCCCTTCCTTGTTGACATTATATATCAATGTTGCTTGTGGGAAGGCCCCTCAGCTAGGCATGAGGCAAGATGCCAACAAGAGATCAGAACTATTCATACCATGGCATGGTTTACCTCACGCCTTTTCTATTTGGCAGCAGGCTGCTCTGAACTGGTTTGGGGTGGGGACATGGGAGCAAGAGCTATGTCACTGACAGCTGTGCTAAGATTAGATGGAAAATGTGGCCTCCAAAATGGCTATAAGCCGTTGTGCTCCTCCTGGGTAAGCACCCTACTGTGAGGCGGCTGCCCTGGAGCAGCTGAAAGCTCAGTGAGCCACCGCAGAGCTGGGAAGTGAGGAGGCTCTGCCTGCCCCGGGAGATGGGCTCCAACCACCCCTCAGGCCATGCCTGCAGGCTGCTAAAAGGAATGACAGTGTTGAGGGCTTTTCTCATTATACATCACCGAACTGTAATTCCACACTAGCTGTAGTAGGACTGCATGACACTGCTGCACCCCACCCATGTGAGGTGCATGTGGGCACTTCCATGCCACCCTTAAGCAAAGTTTGCCCCGTGTTCACATATTAATGAATTATTCATGGATTTTCAGAGGACAGCTGGCTTTTGCCTTAAACACATTTCAATGCATTAAAAGATATGCATCTAAAAATAAAAAAGGAATAATCTATTGGGCTTTACACAAAATCTCACATAAAAGGAAGTGTTTTTTAACAGCACATATCTACTTTATGGCACTGGTCTCTTAACTTAGTGCTTATGAGTTAAGGAAACAGCCCCTTGGTGGATTACTTTTCATAGTGTGCTCAGTAATGTGTTTACAAAGTCATTGTTACAACTAGATGCTTATATATTTTGATATACAGCATGCAATACAACAGTACATCTTCAGAGACTACATCCTTATTTTAAAAACCTATTTAAATGTTTCTTTACTTTCCCTTCCAGCAAAACAGAAGTTTATTGCCAGATACTCCAGGGCTCCATAGTCCAGTCTGACAGTAATTAAGACAGAATTAGTGGTGCTTTGCAGGAAATGGTAACAGTGGCAAGTGTACAACAGGACAGGCCAAATGCATCTCTGACAGCAACTCCTCTGAAATAACTAACTTACTCTAGGAATTAATTTGACACTTGAACTTTCAAATAATGGCCTCTATTTTTAACTGACATCACTGAAGCACACAACTCAGAGCCTGAGAAATGTTAAGTGGATTTTGTTTTCCTTTGTTAGAAAACTCCTTATATACTCACCCACTTTCTGCCGTGTATCAAGTCAACGGTCTACAAGACGATACAACATATTATGTCAACTAAGCCTGCACTTGCTTAATGCTTACCTGCCCTTGATAATGGACAGTATTAGTGATAAGCATTATCTTTAAACCGTGAAGGGAATGATACAAAACACATTCTCAAAATTGTTTGTTTGTTACATTCTGATAATGTAATTATACAGTACACCAATATATAACAAATCCAATACTTTGGTAGTACAGCCTAAAGAAAACTAAAGGAAATATTTTTCTGTACATGCCTTCTACTTGAACTCAGACTCCAGACACAGTCCTAGTATTTTGCAGTAAGTTTGGACATTAAGCTTTGAAAAAACTATTTCAAAAATTTAATGCCATCTACCTACAGTCGTTAAACTTTCATCTAGCTATATATAGTACCTACAATCCAATCTGATTCTGTAACAGTTATCTAGCTGTACAGCATCTAATCCAATTCAACGGTATCTTTTTGTCCATTAAGAAACCTCCTTTATCTGATATGCAAAACATTTTTATGTTTTGTTTTGTTTCATTTTGATGAAGACAGCAATCCCTACAGGAACTTTAGAGAGACTAGTGGCTGCTAGGAGGCAGCATTCCCCTGTGTTACGGGGGGGTCGTCTGGTCTTTCCTCCTCTTGGGAATTAGAGCAGGGCCCTCAGAGCACACTCAGGACCTTCGGGTGTTTGGGGAAAACCACATGCAACCTGATCTTCAAGGTTGTTTGGTTTTAAGATGGGGGGGATTCTTGGGTAAGTGGAAAAAAGCAGGAAATCCTTTATGTCACCCTCAGCACCTTCTCCCTTCAGGTTACAACTGTATTCTACTCTCCATAAGGAAAAAACAACTTAACCTCCTTTAGCAAGCGAAGGACTTGCACTATTATCTCCCTCTGACTGTTGCATTGATTAGATTGGAAAATGAGTAACTTCTATCACACTTGATCTGAAATTGTACTACCTCACTTATGTTTATCCCTCTACATTTACAGAACAGATAATTGTATGGATCCTGGGAGTCAGACATGACACTGTGATGTCTCTTTTGATCCCTGGTGTCAGGTTAAAGGAGAAAAAAACTGAAAGTTAACCTGTGATTTAACACTTGCCACTGTCTGGCTCCTGCTACCAGTCCTGTCTGGGTGGTTTAGACCTTTGCAAGTGCCTATCTGGCTCCCTTCTCACCATGCAGGTCCATTTGCTGCCACCTCTGAGTCTGTGCTGGATTATGCAGTATACGCTTTACTTTGAATTGCAACAGATTTTTGCCTAAAAAAATAATCAAGACACCGTTTCCTTGGGGTTTTTTTTGTTTTTCTAATTTCTCTCTTATTTTCTTGCAGTACAGGGAAAGGCAGATTATTTCAATTAAGAGCCTGTCACTGACAATTGTAAGCAACCTTTCTTCAGTGCAGCAGTTGCAGTTTTAAGTTTCTCCCCGCTTCTGTCAGGATCTAATTTTCAAGGCCCCGTTGCCATGGCAGCAAGTTGGAATTTTAATCCAGTACTAAAGGTCAAGACAGGTCACCAGTTTCAGTTCCTCTTCAATCTCCCCATGAAGAGCCACAAAAAGAAGCTGAGATAAAGGTCTGACCTAACAAAAAATTCCAGTCTAGCACACAGCCAGACTTGAAGCTATATGATTTGTATAGGCTTTCAAATTTGTCTGGAACTATTGAAATTCATGCTAAAATTGAATATGGGCAGCACTGATTCGCATTCCTCGCTCTCTCCCAGCAGAAAAGCACATCTATGTCCTTCAAACACAGTTATGTGCATGCAACTTATCAGGGATACCCAACAGGCAAATGCTTCAGTAGAGTCTAACAGGTAAATAGCTGTGAAAGCAGTCCCCTCGTTACTGGAGATATTTACTACTTTTACAGACTCAGATGAGCCTGACAGCTGCATTTAAGTCTTTCTTGTCAATGTAAGGTAGATCAGTCAACATCTTTCTTTCAAAACCTGTAAATATCTTTTTTTTTTCTGAAGCATTTTGACTAACCAAGACTTTCCAGTAAGGGGCAATTTTCTGAAAGCTAAACTATCTTAAGATTTTGTTTACTATTTTTATCTTGAAGGACAAAAAAACTCCTGTGGAAATTTGGAAATAACCTCTTATTTGCCAATTTTCTAGGCCCCCTCCTGTGTCTTCCATAATATGGATTTTAATTAAACGATTGGTTTGCACCTACTGCAGTAAGGCTACAGACACCTCCCTCCTCCTCTGGGGCTACATAATTTTCTTGAGAAGCTGCAGTTATAGTATTAGGGAAGTCTCAAAATGCATTTTTCCGAGATACATGGACATAAATGGGGAAGCAGTTCTTCCTCCAGGAATGTAGAACAGCAATTAGCCCAGCAGTGGGGAATATTTTCCTTTTTCTCCATTTGGGAGGATCTATCTGTAAGGTAAAGCTACTCTGAATCTTGTGGCTCCAAGGGCTATCCAAGACAGAGGATAATGCAATGAGCGTGGCCTAGCCCCATGGGGTGTTGTGAGAACTTCACTTCATAAAAAATAAGCCCTCTGGCCAGAAAATTGATAGGCTTTGAAGCCCTGCTGAGCCCTCAGCCCAAAGGATAATGGTAGCAATATAAGTTCCTCTGGATGGAGAGCATAAAGCTGAGAAAAATGTGGTGGATTATTGGGGTTGTCAGAGGGATTCAGAGGAAAGATGCAAAGGATTAAGTTGTGATATTAGGAAAAGTGGCTGTTAGTCTTACCTAGGATATTTAGAACACAAATTGGGAGTTTCAAACCCACTCCAGTATTATGAATGCCAAGCTTCCTGGCAAAATCCATTCCTCTTTCAAGCTTATCACCCATTTCCGTTTGACTATTTTGCAGCACAGTACAGATGAATCTGGGTGACAATTCTCTCGGTTTGTCTCAGGCTACTGAAGTCTGCAAAGCCAGTAAGATAGGACAGTAAGAATGAAAGGGACTGGAGTAAAGAGCATCAGGAAGGAAAAGCGACAGAGAAAAATGGCTTGGCTCTGAACCTGAAATTTTCTGACAGGTCAGAGACAAAAGGGTGCAGAGTGAGGTTCAAACTACAGTGGCCAGAAAGTCAAGCAAGAAGTTAGCTTATACACTTCTTATCAGCAAGTGTGCTGCTCACAAAACAAATGGGTGGGAGAGGTACTGAGTGTGGTGGCTTCCTCTGCTCTATCCTGATTTACATGTTCAGATTTACAGAGTACCTTTGCTTTTCAAAATGCCCGTTGGAAGTTACACTGAAGTTCAGAAGTGATTCCATCCCACAGAAATGTCAATTGGGAGGTCAGTTTGAGAATGGCCTTAAGCCATGAAGGCACAACATATGTTGCTCCCCATGGAAAAGCTCCACAGGGAAATGTGGCAGATTTGCAGTCTAACCAGTTTCCAAAGTGGGAACTGATACATAGTGGACAAGAAAATACAGCCCAAATCCAAACATGTTAATGTATGTTTTTTACCAGTCTCTATTAATAGTGACAACTGAAGGGTCACAGTGCAGTGAATGCATACCATGTGGCAGTGATGCAGTCATGTATCCTACTTGAGAACCAAGTATTTCAACTGCTACTTGTTAGTTAGGGCAAATAAATGTTGAATTTTTAATGGGGGGTTATACAGTACAAGGAAATTCAAACGGTTCACTGCTCACTAGAGTTGCAATCAGCAATGCTGGCAAGAATGCAGCTAGTTAGCTTGTTTCAGGCAGTCTTAAATGCAGTAATTATTTAAGTCTCTGATAGTCAAGAAAAATTATTCAACATGCATCAGCAAAATACAAGAGAATTAATTTAGTTCTGTTCCCACAATCTTTAAAACTGATTTATAAACATGGCAGGAGAAAAAGATCATAGAAAAGAATGTATTAGGAAATAACTTCATTTTGACAGGGAGGTTAAACTATATGTGAACCAGCTGAATAATGAAAACAAATTAAAAGTCTAATTTGGAAATTATTTTGAATAATGGGCTTATCTGCAAGGATACAGGGCTTTTAATTACGACACAGGATTTTAATGTATTTCATAGCAGCTGAAATATTTTGCAAGTTTGCTTCTATCGGCAACTGTCCATAGGAGATGCTTGTATGTTTTATTCTCAATTATTTAGTACTTTACTGAAAAGGAAAAGCCTGCAGCAGTGAGTTACAAAATGATACAATTTCGACTGACTATCATTGCTCCAAACGCAAGAACTTATGAGGCAAAAGGATGCAAAGCAAACTTCTAACTAACAAAACAAAACTGTAAATACGAAAGATGAAATACATCGTATCAAAACAGACCCTTGTATTTTCATTTGCTATTTGTGCCTTTAATACAGTGCACTGGAGCTCTCTAAAGATTAATGGAGTTCCAATTACATGCCACTGTTGTTCACTTATCATAATTTGTGCATGGCAGTGCAAGTCCCTTGTATTCATGACTTTTCCAGCTTACCCAGAGGGAATATCTTTGGAACTTCCTACTTCTAACAAACAGGCAGTACTTAGTCTAATGATTAAAGCCTGCCACACTCACTAAGTGAAAATGAACTTCTGCTATAAAAGGAAGCAGGCGATCAACACTGTGGGATCAATTGCTGCTCTTATGCTTTAATATGATCAATTAAAAACTGTAATCAGAAATACTAAGATTTCAGCTTCTTCACTGTATTACACCTGGCCTGGATTGTGAATGGAACTTGGATATAGAGTCGGATAAATAAACAAAAACATTCTTCCTATTCCAGTTGGAGATTAATTTTGCATTTTTGGTTCATGTGATTGAACTAGAAATGATGCATCAATGTTGAAGGAATCCCAGTTTTTTAAAACTGATTCCTTTAAACGTTAAGAATTCATCAGTGCTTCTTGATTTGAATGTTCTGAATAACAACATTACTTGTCGCATTATCCAATATACAATCCTTCGTGTAAAATCCTCTTGATGTCTGATTACTCTTCATAAAGACCTCACGCTGATTCATTTCAAACTGTGAATTACCTTTAATTCATAGCTTGAACATGCTGCCAAATTTTGTTTTCCATGCTCCCAGGTGGCTGTCCCTGACACAGTGGAGAACTTCCAAAAAGCCATTAGATACTTATGAAAAGTAGTTAGATGTCAAGAAGCACATTTCCATTTTCAAATAGGTTTCCATCAAGTATTACAATAATCCTTGGGATTAGAAAAGTACTGGTATTACTGAATTTTTTTAAGTACCATAAACTGAAATCCTGGCCCAAGAGAAACCAATGCTGAGCCCCCTTTGAGAAACCCTTGCAGAAATAGTACAAAAAGAGTTTCAGCTTCTTGTTTTGTTTTTCAGCCCACTGTATTTAGGTGTTCTCTAACCCCTCACAGGTTGTGTAGCATTAAGTATGATGGATAACAAAAACTCTGTAAAGTAAGTTGGTTTTGTCTGATCCATAAAAATTTGCTGCTCTAAGTTTTTAATGGTTTCCGGTGGTTCACTGAGCCCATGCAAAGGGCCTTTTAATACTGTATTAATACAGTAAGTATAGGAAGTAATTTTATGACAGGGGAAGAACACCATTATGATTACATTCTTCTTTTTAGCTAGGCTTTTATGGAAAGTACCCAAGACTACTCTGCAGTATGATCTCGAAACACAGGATGTGCTTGATTAAAAAGCTTCTGGGTAGCTTCCAACTGGACAGAGGCCAAATGCTAACAACCAAAACAGAACAAAAGGACTGGATGTTTGAGGATGACATACTTGCAGTGGTAATTATATAACACAAACCTAAGTGGCAAGCTGAGTTTGTATCCTGAAATTCATGGAAGTTGACAGAAAATCCTTCTCAGTGCAATTGGTTGCACCTTATCTGTTCCTGCTTAAAATGCTTCATAATGAACTAATCAGAGTAGACTAGCTGAAAACTGACTGCACAACACCCAGTGGAGACTTACAGTGAATTTGAAATATAAAGAAAGGGAAATCAAGTGCTGTAGTTTTACATAGCCTGATTTCCACTTAATTCACCATGAAACACACACACACACACATCAGTATTCAGAATTTAATTTTCAAGATTTTGGAGTAGAAATCAGGATCTGAGGTTAGGTACATGTACTCATGTACAACATAGGTGCAGAATATGGACACAATCCCAACTACTCTACCTTCTATTTTACCTGCTGCAAAGCATTGGGGATTGGGCTTCTCCAGCATGTGGATGTAATAAAGTACATTGAAATAGTATAAAAAGGATGAAATTCATATTTCAGAAAGCTTTACTCAGACAAATGTCATGCATCTTGCATCCCCCTACAAAAGCAAGATGTTGGTCAATTAATCTACCTTGCAATATATTGCCTCCATTCTTCCCCCTAAAAGCACACACCTGAAAGGTTATCTTGCAAAGATCATACCTCCCTTTGGTCTGATTTTCCACCATGCCAATGTTTCTACACCTGAATTCTGTAATGACATCCAGGCAGCTTGGCTGCTGGAGCAGAATGCAGCATCAGGAAGGTAAACTGTCTTTGTCCTGCACACATTGCTCAACTAGTCATGGTATAACTCAATGATATGGTGAATGCAAGCACATTGCTACCAGTTTCTGTGGATTTCTAACAAAGCCAATGGAATCTGAAAGACTGTCACTAGGACCAATGCAAAAGGAAAATATAACTTAGGTTTCACTTGAATTGCACATAAACTTAAAAAAAGTCTAGAAACATGTTCAGGCTAAAAGGTCTCTACAAAGCATACAGATGAACAACCCAAACCCAAATTCAGTCTGACATGATGAGGCTGAAATACAGATAACAGATCTCACTGCTGACATATATAAGGAATTGGTAGGAAATACAGTTTTGAAGACAGTAAGACCATGCTATGTGGTTGAGAGTTGTAGCAACAAACATTACTGGGGGTTAGTTGGACTGCAATTTCAGTCCAATATCCCTGAAACTAACCAATGTTAGAAAGATTAAATCCTTCATACAACTGCAATCTGATAAACACTATATTATTAAAAAACATGACTGCAGGAGCTGTCAATCTATCAGAGTTTATTTGGATCACACTATCCAGCTCTACATGATACAATTACATCTTTCTGCCCTGCTCTCTGCTTTAATTTCATTATGTCCTCAAGTGCCATGATTCCCAGTGAAGGTGGTGGGATTCCCAGCACATGCAGATCTAAGGAAACAAATTGGCCTCATAATACCAAGTCTCACAGTGGACTGCCTTCTAACCTCCCAAAGCCCTGTGGAAATTCCTAGAAGCTGCCTTAACAATTTTTCTGCAGTAAAATAGAAGAAGTGATAGTAATGGGTTAGCTGATCTTCATTTGGAAGCTAAAAATAAAAGTAGCTTTATTGCAGCTCTGATCTCTCATGTGTAAAATCCATCACCTACCAAAAGAAGGCAGTTCATTGCAGCAGAAATCTGATTGATAGTACTGGAACTTTAGATCAAGCAGCAGAACAGAGAGCAACTGGTTCATAAAATGTACTCAGTATCTTCGGGTTTTATATCAGGCTTCCTATAGAGAGCTTTGGTCCCATTAAATGCACTATATACCACTGAGCTCTGAAGCACTGTTCTTTTGAAATTCAGCTTATAACTATAAACCATGATTGACAAGTCTATTACTGTTGGTTACAAACTATTGAAATATTGTATTTGATGGTATACTCACTAAAATATTTTTCACAGTGGAATCCAAATACACTTGCTTTAGGAGAAAAATAATTTTAAGATGTAATAATATTTTTTTACTTTTTTTTTTTTTTACTATGGAATGTGCTTGATGTTAGGCTTGGATCACTTAGATGTTCTGAAACATGAATGCACCCCTTCTGTTACCAAAAACAGTGGGTATAGTTGGCTAGGTTCTTTAAAAAAAAACAAGCCATTGCTGGAAATCAAATAGCAAGGAGCAAAATCAGTTTGTTACCAAGTTTCACAAATAAATGCTATTTATGCAAATCAATCTATTTCTCATTAGCATTCCTATCCAATTCTTATTCATTCTGAAAAAGAAAAAAAATATTTCATTTAAAAAATGGATTAGTCATTTAGCCATAATTTTTTAAAGATTTACTCAACAAACTTCATTTGAATAACAACTTCCATGAGTTGAGTTTATGAGTAAAGAACTGGACCTTCAGCCCCTGGTGAGTCCATCAATGGATTCATCACTCACCTCTAGCCTAGTCCTGCACCTCTTACATAGTCACAGACAAATCACTGAATGCCAACAAGTGCTTTTCTGTACACAAACTTGCACTAAGAATCAATATACTAAAATTAATTTTTAAAAAGTTATTTAGGCATCTCTGCATAGGGATTTACTTCAAAATGTGCCCTTAGTAGATTAAGGGGAACCCCTAGAATAATATCCAAGTAATTGTAAATTAACATACCGTATTTACATATATGTCAGTAGGGCTAGTGCAGCCCAGTAGTTTAAAACACTTGAACACCAAAAAAAAAAATTAAATAAAAATAGCAGCTCTGCACTGAAATCAAACCCATACATTTTCAGAAGTACAGAATCAACAACCTACTTTTCAAAGTTATTCTTTAATTCCTGTTTATAAATTACTTGGAGATCCTGGGGTAAAAGTAAAAAAACAATTCAGTCTCAACTCACTGCTGCTCTATTGCAGCCTCACACCACAGAAGCACCAAAGAAAAATGGTTTAACACAATGGAGAATTAGCTCTTCCATAATTTTCAACTGTCATATTTATAGATCAGCTGTGATTTTCAGCTGTTTCAAAGTGTATGAAACTCAAGACCAGCTTTTCAACACCAGCTAGTAGAATCATTCCGTATGATGTGTTTTACTCTCTCTCACTTTATGAATGTTAAAATTCCTGCATCATCTGTTCATTGGGCTGCATTTTCTATTGTAAGAGGCTTAGTATCTGATGAGAGAAGCATAAAAGTGATTTAATTTTGGCAAGCTGTACAACTAAAACCAGCATTATTTCTGCTTAATAAACTCATCTTTCACACATACCTCTGTTAGCTAATGCTTAAAAAGAAGAAACAGTAATAAGCACTGAAAACATAAAACTGGTTTATGGCTAATTTTTAAGGACTACTGAGAACACCTGAACACCAGGACAAGATTATGAGCAGAGCTAGATTTTAGTTACCTTTGGAGAAATAAGCTCATTCTTTATGATAAATTTAAAATGAGATTTAAAGCTGGAAATGATAATACTTACGACTTTTGTGGCACTGACTTAGTTGCAACTTTCCCTGCTGGATCACTCCACTCTGCAAACAAAGGGAACACATTTTCAAATGTCAAAAGATTACTGTAGAATTAAAATGCACCCAAAGCTGTCAGCCCATCTAATTATACTTGGTTTCACAACATGCCACAATGCATAAAATGTAATAAAAAATGGAACTGATCTGCTTTAACACCATGGAAATTATTTTTTTTAGCCTTTGTTTTAATGATATTAAGCAGGAAAAAAAAACACCCAAAACCAACCCTGTTAGGACTGGGAGGATAAAGACCTACTTTGTACATTGTATCCTGAGGTCAGATGTTGGGAGTCCTACAAAGGAGAACACACATAACGTCAGCATTAGTTAAATGAGATGAAGAAGGTAAGACACATCTTAGCTTGCTAGATTGAGGGCTCTGCCATTACACAAGCAGGGAAGGAGATGGTACAGGATTGCTAGGGCAGCATGAGTGACATTAGTTTAAAAAAAAACAAACATTAAATGTGAAGACAGAGCCCCACTGAGGGACCCTTTCACAGTTCAGACAAGAGCTTGTCCTCAGCTGCTGTAAATCTACATGCCCCTTTCAGGGAGACACTGCACCAATTTCTATGTGCAGTGGTCCCAGCCTTTTCCTGGCTTGGCCATGGATGTGTGTATGAGCCACCTATGATGTACTATTGAGACAGCAGCATCAATGCAACTATGCATTAAATTCAGCACCACTGCCTTTCTTTTTCTGATCTCACTGCCTGGAAAGACAGTAACCATTTATTGATAGTCACTGTTTTTATTTGGACTGTGACACACAGGATTTGATAAAGACTCAAGGAAGGAGACCTTCACCTGATGGAAACTGGTCCAAATCCAAAGAAATCAATGAAAGTACAACAACTCGAAACACAGAATCTGGCCTGTACCACTGAGCATGATAATGCCAGGGTTCTTGTTGGCTCACAATAACTAAGCTGCTTCCTTAATGTCACAGTATTTTCTTGCTTAGTTTTTCTCTAAGCTTTATAGTTCACAGAGATTGTAATCAGCTTTCCTTCCACGCAGGGTTTGATAATTTGAAATTAAGGTGTTATTTACAAGCTCATCTTACAGCCAGGCACTACTTTGCTGGAAGTGTTAGTTCTGTAAGATGTTAAAGTCATTAAAGCCCTCACTGCACTTCCTCTTAGGGCATTATTAGTTCCTAATATTATATTGCGCTGTCAGTCATTCCCTTGTGAAGTAAATCATGCCCTAAGAGTAAACATGGCACTTTAAATTTGAATGTCAAAGGGATAAATTGTTCTGATAAATTCCGCTTTTTTACCACACTTTTTTATACACATTTCTCGTGAGGATACTTTTTTTTCAAATAGTTAAATTGAGAACTTCTAATAGTGCCTGTCTCTGGCTGCACAATCTAGTGACATTCTGCCTCAGATCTATAATTTGGCTAGCTATAATTGATTTAGTGTGATGTTCTGAAGAGATGTTTCTGTTGTATTTTTAAAAGTAAAACTAGCAAACTTGGAAACATTTATGTGCCTGCTTATTTCCTGAAATGCTAGCTCAAAAAAAAAAATAAATTAAAAAATCTAATTTATACTTTGTATTGGAGTGACATGGTCAAGAATTTTAGCATCAAGATTTAACTTGGCCAGAAATTAACTTTGATGTGGATCTTAAAAGTTCAAAGCAAACTTAATAGAAACAGAAAAGCCAAACAAAATTATATCTTCCCTGAACTTACACTGCTTATACTGCTGCCAATGGAGACAGTGGCAGTCTGCAACCAATTTCTATAGGACCCATCAAAACCAAAGCAGTAAATTAAGAGATGGTATAAATTTGTAAAATACTGTGGGCAAAACCCTCTACCCTTACCATATTCACACAGGTCAGACTCCACTTTCACCTAAATGGGTTCCACTGACTTTAGCCCAATTTGCAATGAGGATTATACTCTTGTATGATTTTGTCTTCTGGTGCCTAGTGCTGCAGCAGTTAACTGCAGTGACAGTGGCAGTGCTAGAGCAGTAACAATCACATTCCATTAAAATAAGGCATTCTGGGCACTGGCTTTGTTTTTTTAAGGAGCCGCAGATACTGATAATGTCATACAATTTCCAATTAAGTATGGTGGCTGTGTTTCAGACAGGGGAATATCAACCAAAAGGATAAAATCAGTAAGAGGAAAATCACATTCCAGCTTCTAAAACAGGATATGATCTTTTGAACTGTAATGTTAAGCAGTACCAGTTTTATAAGTTAATTACCCAGGCCATGCCTTTAGAAAGAAACTTTTCTGTAGCTCCATGTCAGACTGGCGTAGATTTCCCACCCTGTGGAAGTTCTCCCCTTCCCCAAACATCATCAGCTCACAGTTGCTCAGGTCCTAGCCTAAGACACCTCCAGCAATAATTGCCCTGGGAATGAGTTCCCTCTCTAACAGTGCTACCAGAACCATAGCTAGAAGGCAACAACAGAATTTGGGCTACAGGCATGTTCAAGTCATACAACTTAATAATTGACTACATGTTGGGTGAAATGCAGGTGCTCTCCAGGCATGTGCTTTGGCTGTGCCAAGTGACAAGTGTGTGCTTTTAACAGGGCCAATACTGAGGATGGCATTGTGCAACTTTGTGTGCCCTTGGAGTGTGCACACAGGCAGATGCCACAGCACTGTTCACATGCAGAAACATTTTCAGTCACTGTAATTTGACCATGCAGCCTACCCTCATCATGCAATCAATCACTAAATAGGAAATAATCATAGAATGGTTTGGGCAGGAAGGCACCTTAAAGATCATTTAGTACCAACTCCCCTGCCATGGGCAGGGACACTTCCCACTAGACCAGATTGCTCCAAGCTCTATCCAACCTGGCCTTGAACACTTCCAGGGATGGGACGTCCATAGCTTCCCTGGGCAACCTGTGCCAGTGTCTCATCACTCTCACAATGTTTAACTCAAATCTCCCCTTTTCCAGTTTACAAACATTACCCCTTGTCCTATCTCTCCACGTCCTTATTAAAATGACCATTTTAGCCATTGCATTGCACAAATAATAATGGAAGAAAAAACTAAAAAAATAAAATATATTGTACTTGATGTAGAAAGACTCTTATAACAACAGACATAAAGTTCACTTTACCTCTGCTGTAATTTCTGCAGCTTTAAATAATGAGTTCCACTAATAACAACAGTCAGATTGGGAATTTGTAACTAAAAATAGTTTTAGAACTTTTTGAAAATGGAACAAATTACAAAAAATTAACTCCCCAGCAAAGGACACTCAACAGAACAGAATGTTAAATCAGGTCACTGGTAATAGCCTATTTGTACCTTGCTTGGGATAGAAAACTTGGTCTGCTCAGCCTTGCCAGGAGTGTGAATAGCAGTAAGAGGAGGAGGCCAGGAATGGGTCATCTCCTAGGGAAGAAAAAAACCATGTTTTTGAAAACAAATTCATGCTCATAAAGATGAAAAGGAGGAAAAAATTATCATTCACTGAGCCTGGAGATGTAATTGCCTAAGGAAGCATCACCACCCATCCTTATGTGGCAGGTAAGCACCTTAACTACCCACAGCACAAGGACAGCTCTTACTCTTGAAAATTTTGACCATCTGTGTCAGGTGGCAGCTGACTCCACCTCCATGGTCAGCCTGTCAAGCTGATAGGAAGCCATCACAGGTGTAGAAAAGGAGTTTACCTGCAAAGCCCAAGCAGGAAGGGGATCCCTCCTGTATCACACTGGATGTAACCATATAGAGGATCACATGGTGGCAAAATGCAACCCTATTCAAGAGCACTTAGTGGCAAAATAAACCAGAGACAGGTCTAGAAAAGACTGGAATGCAGCACGAATATCTGGTGTAGAAGTGGGTGGGGATATTGTCCTATGCATCAAAGTGTCTTCTCATAGCACTGGCCGTGGGCACTCCACATGGTATGGTATGTCAGTGCAAATGCCCTTCCAATGAGTGTGTTTTATGGTAGATGCTGCTCCATTTGCTCTTACCTTTGTTTTTAATTTAATAAATATTAAGAGGCAGTAAGACTTGTCTCTGGCAATCTGTTATATCTTTGTTTTTGGTTGTTTTTCTTTGCATACAAAGCTCAGAAAGGATTCTTTCTTGAGACATGGGAGACAAAGAGCAAAAGAGACTCTGATCTAAGAAATTTTGCATGCAATGGCCATAATCTTAACTGTAGGAAACTAAACTTCCCAGCTGCTATTTTGCACTGGTCAAGCCCAGGGCCAGTCACAACAAAGCTTATGAACACCCAAGTTTTTGTAAGTAACACAACAACCACTGCAAACGCCCCAGAAATAAAAATATTATGTAATACAATTAAGGAAAATATAACTGTTGGCAAAAGGGCAGTGTGGTGAGTGCTTATGGGTTGAAGACACGACCTGGGTGGCTACAACTGGATGCTAATGTACAAATCACTGAAGATACACTCATCAAGTTTCAGGTCTCCATTTGTCCCTCACAAATCATGTGGCACACAGGAAGTTAGGAGAGGGAAAGGACAACCAAGCACCATGGTCCTCAGTCCATGGGATAGGTGGACATGTAAAGTTCCTCCAAGCTTTTGTTAGGAACTGATATTTTATTGAAGCCCATCAAATTTTCACCCTTAGCCTAGGACCTGTTTTCATTGCACAAAGCCCAAATGGTGACAATGAGGAGGAAAGAGGCAGCTCATGAACAATTCATCCCTTCTGGTGGGTGAGGCTGCAGTAGCTCAGCACAATGATGAGAAGTACACTATCTCAGTGCATTGATTGTTTGACCTCTGCACAGAGGAAAGCAGAAAAAGATTTGAGCATCCAGTGAACTTTTCTGTGAGATAACAGAACACAAAACTTGCATGCCTCTGCCAAATCCTTTGCCATAGAGGTTGCTTTGTGGCAAATCTCTTCATAGCAAAATGATGAAGCAGAGACTATATCACATAATTAAAACAGGGACAGGCAGCCTTGATTGAGGGCAGAAACAAAGCATACTCTACAACTGCAATTATAGGCTTGACCTCAGTCTCTTGCTGCCCACACATAAAAGGCTGGACAGAGAGCCTAGGATTCATGGGAAGGTGATGCCAGCAATTATTTCAGAATATTCACTGTCAAAATGCATCTAGTGTCCACTGTGTACCAACTCGGCAGGCTGAAGTGTAAGCAAATCTAGTCATCTGCCTGTTAGGGGACACCTGAATATAAAACAGTGGGAAAGGGAAAAATGAGTCTGCTATTATTTGAGGAAATTCAGTTACAAGGTAAGAAATCCTGACTCCACTGAGGTCAGAGGCAAAAGTCAACTTCAGTGAGATTAGGACTATCCAATCTAAGTGTTTACAGAGTGACCTTGTGAGCATCAAAGTCTATTACAAAGGTACAAGCTACCTACATTGAAGCATTTCACTTCAATTATCACTGTAATAAAAAATATTGGATAGAAAATTCCAGATAGGATCACACATGCAAAACAACACAAGTATTTAAAGCTCAGCACATACATAAGTATTTAAAGCTTCCACTGTGCATGGAAGTGGTGAGGAAGTGTATAGTTACTTAAAGAAACACACCTACATCTACCTACAGATAAGTGCCACAGCACTGTTGACCAAAGAACCTTGAGTGATCATCAAGTTTTGAGTTTGCTCATCTGAAAAATGTCACTTCCAAATGTAAGGGCAGCAGCCCCACACTGACCACCACACAGCTGCGTATTATACTCACGCAGAGCACTACTGAGTTACAGAATGACATGCAAAAATGGCACAGCACTGTTTTCAGTGAAGGGTCAAAACCCCAACCCCACATCCTGCAGAGATGTGACCCTGTGCTTAACTCTCTCCTACTCTGTTCCTTAAGCACATGCACATTGCTTTGGAGAATCAGAAGAGAGGATGTCATTTGTTTAATCATCCACATGACTTCACCATTCTTTGCTATGCCCCAATTTCTTTTGGAGGTCCCTCATCTTTAAGTACTCACTAAGCTCTATTTTGTTTAACTTGTGAAATCTGATATGTCTGCCTTCTAATATGTTACAACTATAAAGAACTACACAGACAGCTGTGCTGTGCATGCATCCACTAAGATGTATAGATAAACATCTTGGTTTGTAAATACCTGGGAAAGTAGGCAGGTAATTGCACTCACTTTTTTTTTTTTTTTTCCCAGAAAAAGTTAAAAAACTTTAATCAATCCGAATTTGGAAGCATTCAGAAATTTCTGGAAGTAACAATAACAAAACCAAGCATATGAAATGCTTTAAAGAAGAATTTAATGGAAACAAAGTAATCCCACAAAATTGAGTTAGGATTTATTTTCACATGGTTCAGACTTACAATAATTCCAAAATCATGTTAACTGTTGGAGTGGGTGGATGACTGCTATGGAAGCCGGCATTTTTTATAGGTCTGGAGATTAAATAAGAAAGTAAACCTACACAGTTTGTTGGCTTAAAAGTCACTGTGGTCCTCTGATGTAGTAACATCAAGCATTCTCCTTTCTGAAAATTATTTAAACATTGTTTTAATTGACTCCATGTGCTTTATTTATTACAGCTAGGCATGCTCCCCTCTTCAGCTAAGTCTGCTTTTTTCAGCTGTAAAAGCCCTCAGGTAAGTAACTAAGAAGGACACATGCAGATGCAATCTAATGAATCACCAAAAATACAAATAGTCCAAGCAAATTTTTAAGGCCTGCAGAGGTACAAGGCCAAATCACTATTTAAATGGAAGGAGACGACTGGGGAAGGATTTAAACTTGCAAGTTTCTAAGGAAAAGGTCAGCGTGAGAGAACTGAGTACAGGGGATTTGGGGCAGATGGTAAATAGCTTTACAAAACCAGCCCCTAAAATTAATAGCCACCTTCAAGACTTATTTCCTTTCTCTGTATTTCATTTTTCCATCATTTCCTTCTTGTTCAAAATAAAGTGTGCAATGTTTTTAAACACCAATAAAAGCACTGAGCCAGGCTCTGAGAGGTTGTTCTGGAAAAGAGCAGCTGGCCTGTTCACTCTGTGTCCATACTGAGGCAGCTTTCCTTCCTACCCTGCGTTCTAAACTGCTTAGCCTCATCTGATTTGAAGTGTCCCAAGATACAGGGCTCATGCTACTTCCCTTGGGAGAACTGAGCCAAGACATGAGAACAGTCCTCAATTACAGAAAGAGTTCTTGCTAGAGGACAGTATAATCCGTTCTCCAGTTTTATGGTGGATATGAACTTCAATGGCAGCCAGAAAGATTCCAGTTTGGCATAAGCCCTCTAATGGTAAGGATTGTGCAGCACTGAAACAGATTGCTCAGAGATCTACACAAACTCCACCTTTGGAGGAACACACTTAGAAATGAGTAGGCATATATCAGGCAGGAATGGCTTAGGCAGAATTGATTCCTGCATTGGGATGGGGATGCATAGTAGATGATCAGATTTCTAAGATCTTCCCATGCCTTTTTCTTGATCTGTAGTTAGATAGATCTCAGTTGGCCAACAGCTACCCTTACTGTTTCTCTTGGGGATAGTTGATCCACAAAAAGACAGAAGAAGAAAGCAATAATCCTGGTGTTTTCCTTCTGTGACATTAGAGTCCACAAAGGCAGTTTTAGGACTGACTCTTTGCCCACATCATTAGAGGGCAGCCAGAGGTGCAGGAGGAGGAGCAGCTCTGCACACATTGCCAGCAATAAACGCAATCTGAGGTCACTGCTGCTAAAGAGACCTTATCTGTGGTATTTTCTCTGTCAACTGCCCCTCTCAGTCATTTCAACTCTTAGCTAAATCTGTTACTTTAAACTTTCTCCAGTTTTTGGTTACACGGTATGTTAAAGTTACATTCAGAAAAAAAGTTATATATGATGAGTAGATGTTCTAAGGTTATTACAAACTTGGTGTTACAGCTGGTGATGCTAAGCAACCTACTGCCTTGACAGAATAAAGATAACCAAGTGATTTACCATTTATTAAAGCCTCTATTAATGATTTATTAATGTTTTATTAACTATTTATCAAGGCAACCTTAATAAAAAGGATGTCTTGCTAGTTTCTGCATTTATATAAAGCTGATCAAACTCGTCTAGGAAGCCAGTAAGGCATGAGGGGCAGCCACATTTTATGTGTGTGATGCATGTGGAATTAGAAAACATTTTTACCCGTTTCATCTTTGGGGAAAAAGCTAAGGAAAGAATGAATATATAGATATATATTTATCCATGTACAACCAAATTACTATAAAGCCTAAAGGAACACAAAGGCAATAAACCTACATGTTGTTTTTTATTCATATTCCTTATGAAGGAATGGAAAATTTGCACAGGCTGTTGGGAATACCCTGACCAGTAATCTGGCCTGTTTTATACTGTGACAAATGCTTCCTGAGGGAGAGATTTCGATACATTGTCAGTATTGACAGGGACATGATAGATAAATTAATGGATATGCATTTCATTACCATGTTTCAGCACTTAAAAAAAGCTCTCAGCGTCAAAGGGTTACCCTGTAAGGGTAAAAAAAAGACTTCAGTGATGGCCTTATGGCCTCCAAGTCAGTTTTCCTGTCAGTTTTCCTGGTGTGAATGTTAAGGCAGGAAACCTTTTATTCACACAAATGTTTTAGCAACTTTATTACTAGTGGCTAGTGCCCAATACATATTTTTGGAGGAACACTGTGGTAGCATCTGCAATGATGCCTTTGTCATACTAGAATTTATCTTGCTACTGTACCAAAAACTATTAGAAAGACACTTGGAAATACAGAGCGTACATGCATGAGTTTACCATTGAAAAGCTAGGGTTCATTCTACAAAAAGAAACCATTTCCCTGACCATAATCTAAAAACAGTGTTCATCTTGTGAACCTTGTGGGTTTTATAAATGACAAAAAATAAGTTCCCTTTGCCCAACTGGTGAATGGGATGCATTCCACATCCTCCCGTGGTAAATTAGTATTTCTTTCCATATTAACAAGAAGTGGAAGGACAGGCAAAAATTATATTCAGTGAAAATGAATATAGAAATTCCTTTAGAAGCCAACAGGAGCTGCCTATAAACTTCATAATACACGTTTTCCTTTCCTACATTGCTAACATTTGGAAATCCACAAAAAGTGATAGCAATATGGACATTTTCTTTTTCTTTTGAGCTTCTCAATATTTTCTGACTCCCGTATGCCTCGCACTTTTCAATATTCTTTTTCTCATACTGTAGCTGTTACAACTATTAACACTCACATTCTCTGCTTAGAGCATTTAGAAGACAATAAAAAAATAGCAAATCATGACTGATGTACTTACTGCTCTAACCAATCTTGTGTATGTGGAGAAGAACAATGCTCCATTACAGTCAGAGGTGTCTCAGCTCAAGAGGCTGTTTTAGGGGGAGAGTAATGAAGCTACACCACATGAACCCACCACTGAATTTCCAATTTAACATCTCCGACACAACCCTAAAAGTAACCACAGCCTAACCAATAGTGTGTCTACATTGTCAAATGGTTCAGTTCCCTGCTGAGTCCCGGGCCCCAGATGGTCTCCACTGTGCATACAGTTCATTCCCAAGGCTCCTTTGTGAAGCAGGTTGGATACTTCTCTGCAAGGTGGATTGGGATAATTTTCTTCAGGGTCCACCTTAGGAAGATTATACAGCCAAAAACTGTCCTGAGTGTGGCTCACACTGCCCAGGTCAGTCCTTCGATTCCATCCCAAGCAGGTTTTGTGCCCTTGAGCACCTTCTCACACGTTCTTGGTATTTTCAGCAACATGCAGCACAACCCCCTTAAGTTTCTAGTATAGAAACATCATTACAGTGAACTGCAAGAAAACAAGAGGTTTCTAGCTGCTGGATCTCTGCTCTTGTCAGGCTTAGGTTACCGGTATGAGGAAAGTGTGGGAAGGACATTATGTTTTATTATGTTTCACAGAACACAATCAGCAAAGTAGAACCAATCACAGTGTAAAAAAATTAAACAGGAGCTTACAGGAAGCACATGGCAGAGTTTTCTCGACAAGTTTTAGATTATGAGACAGAATGAAGGGTTCTGTGGAAAAGGGAGGCCTGAGAAATCATGAAATCAAAGGCAGATGCATCCTGCGTGTATGATTGCCTCTCTGATGCATGCTGTCTTTGTCTTAGACCATTCCCTAAGCTTTCTAGTGAAAGTCCAAGAGATGAGCAGGAGTGAGTGTTGTCTTTCTGACAAGCCATGAGTCTTCAGAGAGTCCAAAGACAGGCATGTACTGATCAGGAGTAATGGCACTGAAGTAATTCCCCTTTCCATCCAAGAGAGGAAGGAGGCATCTTCTGTACGTGAAGAATATGTTTGGTTTGTTAAGGATAGACCATAATGGCTGCAAGCAAGGAGAGAATGATCAAAGCTTTGAAGTTTTGCAAAGCACATGTGAGATGCTGGACCATGTGAGGTATTAGTATTTCCATAGAACTGTTCTTCTGGACAGACCTACTGATGGGTCAGGAACATGGAAATGCCAGAATCGGTCAGACTCATATGGAGTCTCATATGGAGGACCTGCTCATATGGGATGCTGGCAGACAGTGGTCGCTGCTGTGTCTTTCACAGAGCCCTGCAGGAGTGCCAAAGCAATCATGAGGGTAAAATCCTGATCCACCATAGTTAATGATTCTCTGCTGTGCTGAGATCCTATCTGTTTAATACTGCATCCAGAACTGGACATTCAGTTAACACCAGCTAACACCAGTTTCAGAGGGCTACAAGTTAATTATACTTAATTATATTAATAAATATTGAGGAACTTGCAGTCAAGTGTGCTAAACCTACATCCAGAAAGCCAGGCATCCTTCATCTCTCACTCTCTGTAACTAAACTAATGACTTTGTTGCCCAATACACAGAGTCTTGCTGTGGACAGTATGGTCACCACAATGCCTCCTGTTCTTGGCAGCTTCTCATCCTCACTGAGATGCACAGCCATATTCCATTTTATCTATTCCAATCGATACTTGTTGGTAACCATCTTCAGGGATGGCACATCTAATTTTCATGAGGGCCTCAAGAGATAGGAAGTATGCATTGAACTGTTAAATACAATATAACATCCTGGCAGTACAACAGTATAATATAAACAAAGGCACAATAAGTAATAAAAAACTAATTCTTTCAAAAGTTACTAATACCAACATATAATTTCATCTCTGCAATTTAAAAAACATTGGCAACATTTCTCCAAGTAAATAAGCAACTGTGTTTTGAAACTATTCACTGCTGGCACTTGTTTAAGGAAATCTGGTAATTTGTTCCATCCATCCTGAGCTTCACAAGCAAAAAAGCATGTCGTGAGTCGCCTGTTTTCTTCTCTGAAACTTAGGGTTCACACCAAGAGGAGAGCAGAACTATAATTTACAGTTACAAAACAAGACTGCACCGACCCTGAGGCACTCCACTGTGCACATTTATGCAATACATTACACCATCTCCTTTACGTTGCCAGATGTAATCAATTCATCTTTTTTTCATAGAAAATACAACAGGGAATTATGCAGTCACATGACAAGACCTTATCCATGTAATTTATTACAAAACACATTTAATTTCTGGAGCCACTTATGCCAACATCGTGGAAAAATAAAATCTCCAAATTCAATAGCAGGCAAAATTAAATTACTAAACTACCAAACTTCTCATTCTGTAAGCTTAGCACAGAAACTGTGCAAGCTTTACATTGTGCACTAAATTTCAGGACCATGTAACCAGCATATAATCCATATCCTGACATAATGATGAAACTGAGTCTAAAATCATCAGGAATTCAAATGCAGCAACTTGTACCAGAAGATATCCACTTTAGTCTTAATACAGGAGCATCAATTATCTGAAATAGCATATAGGGGAAATTAAGAAACCAGGTTAGGCAACTTGTTTGAGTTTAAAGCTGAATTCTTTTGTGTAAGCCATTATTTGCTTTTATTAAAATTGGCCTCTAAGTTGTTACTCGTCAAATACCAAGAAATGAAGCTACCACACACTGCTGTACAATACACATTGAAATCTTTCACAAAAGCTGGGTTTTTGCCTTCAAAACCAAGACTCTGCCAGATCTCTTTTATTCTGCTTACCACACAAGCAGTACTGCAGCACGGGTTTTCCTGATGGGGTGTGCCAGGGTAGTATTTCTTTTTTAATGTTGAGTGTTTCCCCCTTACATGTCTCATCAGCACCTCAACTGTAATGCCACCAGAACAGTGGTCTGAGGCTGAAGTGAAGACGCAGTGAACACCTAGAAAAGCTCAAACCTGCCCTTACAGAAACTTTCCTTTTTCTCTATTTCCTTTGCTTCATTTGTGTGATGCTTTCCCTACCACGTCCCACTTTAAAACTTGCTTCTCCCTTAGTGTATGAAGAATGCACTCACCCCTGCAGAGTATGATTATCTTCTCAGTGCTACATCAGAGACTGTAAATGCTTTGAGGGCAAGGACTGTCTCATTTTTTGTCTTACACAATGCCTAGGGCACTGGTGGAACTTCTGAGTATTGCCTGGAAACTGGGAACAGTGAATATTGGCTGGAAAATCCTGGGTGGACAATATAACCAAGTTGATCAGCATTCAGTGAGCCCTGGATGGACAGAAAACTTTAAACTGAAGCCTGACCACTGGATCCTCTAATCTGGCAACCTGTTTTTTTATAAGGTTAAAAGCTTAGCATGTTTGCCAAAAAATATACTATGGGCTCTGTCTGGCTTGTAACAAAGAGGGAGAGTCCTTGCTGCCTCTCACATTCTACCCTTTAATTCCCTTCTCTTCTCTTCTCTTCTCTTCTCTTCTCTTCTCTTCTCTTCTCTTCTCTTCTCTTCTCTTCTCTTCTCTTCTCTTCTCTTCTCTTCTCTTCTCTTCTCTTCTCTTCTCTTCTCTTCTCTTCTCTTCTCTTCTCTTCTCTTCTCTTCTCTTCTCTTCTCTTCTCTTCTCTTCTCTTCTCTTCTCTTCTCTTCTCTTCTCTTCTCTTCTCTTCTCTTCTCTTCTCTTCTCTTCTCTCTTCTCTTCTCTTCTCTTCTCTTCCAGAAAGTGCAAAGCAGCCACCTGAAACCCTATCATGCAACCTGGCATTTATTATAGGAATTTTAGCCTTTGGAAAAGAACAAACATTTAAATCTGAATTTTCTTTTCCTCACTTGTGCCTTGAAGCAGGTCTGTTCCTGCATCTGTGTGTCCTATAAATCATGCCAACACTCTCCTTTGATCCACTCCTGCTAAACTAGCAGGTGTAGAAAAAATGGATGTATGTTATAGGAGATGTTTTGATACAACATATACTTTTTTGGCATGTCAGTCTTACCCAAATAAGCTAGCTTAAAGAGTAAAGAAAACTGAAGCCAAAACATGCTGAGGTCTTTTTTGATCTCCCTTAAGGTATGGAGGCTTCAGAGTATTTCTGGTAGACAGATTCCCACTGTCACATGCATGCATTAGGTTCCTTGTTTCCTAGCTTGTTCTTTCTTATAAAGCTGGTAAATCTGAGGTTGGAAACATTAAATACTCAGAACTGCCACCGAGATGCACGGCAGCTGAGGATCCTTGGTCCCACACAGAGCGGTCCTGAACGTCTGAAATCAGCATGCTCAGACTATACACCAGATTAATAGAACCTCCTCCCATGCCTGCATTTTTAAAAACATTCTGACAAAGACCTACACCGAAACTAACTCCTAAAAACAGAACTGAAAAAGGGCAAAGTCCATAACCTTCCTGTCTCCAAACACTACACTACTTTTTTTTTTTCCCACAGGAAAACCAGTGAATAGGACACAAAAGCCACAGCATGAAAATGCAGTAACTTTGGTGCTCCAGCATTTAAAAATTTTTTACCTACATGAAGAGACATTGACACATATTGCCTTTGTTGCTTCTAGGTGGCCAAAAAGGAATAGCAAACTGTTCACTAGTAATAGTTTATCAGGGGTCATATGAGCAATCTGGAACATACTTGGAGCAAGCCCAAGAAAAGACCACCCAGTAGACCCATGGTTGCTAGCTAGCTCTGAGCAGTTAGTGCTCTTTGCAACTCCAGCTGGTATCAAACACTGACAATTACCAGTTACCATACGAAGATGAACTGGAATAAACCTGCCAAAGAATACTTTTTTTCCCTTTCTTCCATACAAAGTGCAATGTGGCATAATGTTCAAGCAATTACAAAAAGCAGTTGTTGATCTCACTTTGCTGGAGAGATACACAGGCTAGATACAGTAACGCAGCATTCTTTTTGAAGGGTAACTTGTGTTATAAGTGAAAGACACTATAAAATGACAATGCTGCTGCAAAAGAAGACAGGATAATACATTTAGTCAAATTCCCAGTCTAAGCCTTTTCAAAGTGCACAAGCAGTTAGTGTAACATTCCTTAGGGTTCCTGTATCCTTTAAAACATGATAGCTTTCTTGTAGTTTACACTTATCATATTAAGAAAATGGTAATGAGGAGATCATGACAACTTCTTTTAAAAGCAACAATGACTCAATTGCCAAGGAAAAAAGGAGTGAGAACTATTCTCATGGAAAGAAGCCTCCAGTGAACACCTCACTGTTGAAGTTGTGTTCTTTGTTTTTGTCTGAACTCAGGAATGACAAGGGGCTGCTCTTCAAAAAAAATCTCAGTACTAGTTTTCATTTTATTGGTACAGCACTCCTTTTTCAGACAAACTGGCAGCTCAGACCTCTTAGATTAGGGACTCAAGAGGTTAGAAATGATAAAATACTGGAATGAGTGGGAAGGGATTAATTGACTTGATTTAAAAAAAAGTAAAATGACTACTGTGAATGTTCTTCTACAAACCAAACACCAAGGTTTTTTTCTGAGGCTTAGAAGAACATTTTAAAGGTTACTGTACCTTGGGGTACACAAACAATGTATTCTTTAGCAGGATATGCTCATGGCAAAGAAATTAATGGACTACAAAGCCCAAAGGGGCCTTTAACACTCGGTGTATATGCAATAAATTTCAACAGAAGATCTCAAAGCATTCCTTACAAGAGACCAGTACCCGCCATTTTCCAGCCTGGCTCGAGAGATGAAATTTGGTCCATGCCTCAAATCACCCACTCAAACCAGCAGCAAATGCAATGAACACTACCGTGCCCATTTGTTGTGGGTTGTTTATTTTTTTCCAATTAGTAACTCACGCAAGTCTCCTAAGTCCACGTTGTCCATATTGTTCCTGTTTCACGACGCAAAGTACTAGTAGGTATTATTTTCACCTCCCCCCAAAAGATAATAGTTTAGGCATTGCACAGATATTTTGGAATAGAGAAAATATTACAAGAGCTGTAAACTGTTGAGAACAGTGTTTCTAGTGACATCCACAGCAGAGCCCTCACCCTAGGAGCCCTGGAAGGCAATACAGAAACACTTGCTGCAGGTAGAGTAAAACAGTGCATGCAGAATGTTGAACAAATATAAATCTAGACACTTAGGTTTGAACTTCAGATTCATGTCTGTAGTCAGTTTTTATCTCTTGTCTCTGTACAATGGTCAACAAACACCTCAACACCTTGAACTAATAAAACCATTTTCCTTTCCAATGCTACAGCCTGACATTTTCTTCAGCTGAGTTCCACGAGGCCAGGTGCCTGTAAGACTGCTTTTAAATCAAAAAGAAATGTGAGAAATTCCCTGGCAAAAAAAAAAAAAAAAAAAAAATTTGGTTAGATTTTCTAGCTATCCAAAGAAATTATTACACATCTGACATAAATTAATGTTGCAGGATCTACGGGCTAATTAAACAAATGTGACAATTTTACTGTGACAATTTGAAAACGCTCAAAAGCTCCTCCAATACACAGTGTGCATTCTCCTCAAATGTGTATTAAAATTCATGTTCTGCATTAAGAAATTGAAAGGAACTTACATATTCAATAAAAAACACAATTATAAGCACAATTTGAAATATATAGCTAAAATAGATTGGAAGTTCATAAGGTTTCTCCAAACATTAAATTCAATGACACGCTTTCATTAAGGAAATGTTAGAAAATCCTCTACAGAAATGGATAAGCCCCAGTATGTAGTATAATTTTAAATATCTGATTCAGCCTGCTTTTGCATAATTATAACACCAATAATCCCAGCTGAGGACCTCAATGCATTTTGCCAGCAACTAATTTATCTTCGCAGCACGATGGCAGTATGGGTGAGGTTCAATTTCCCCATTTCATAGCAGGGGACACTGTGGAGTGAAGGGGCATCTCAAGGTTACACAGGAAGATTAAAGGTAGGATGGTTTATGTATTCAAACATTTATTGAGAGGATGTTCAAAGAGATGGTAAAATGGACCATATCAGTCTTTTGCTGGTAGGTGTGAAGTGGTGTATCCTGAACTTTGACAGCTGAAACAACCTCCACAGGTAAGAAGGAAGACATCTTCAGTTAGAGCTCCGATGACTAACCACATATGGCCAAATTATCC
Organism: Hemiprocne comata; assembly: GCA_020745705.1. NCBI lineage: Eukaryota > Metazoa > Chordata > Aves > Apodiformes > Apodidae > Hemiprocne > Hemiprocne comata. Next base: position 7,462,753 of record CM036597.1, on the reverse strand, counting down.
TTCATGGCCCTACCAGGTTCTTAAGCAGTGCTGACTTATGAGGAGGCTTCCTACCAGAACTTAAAACCACAAGACGTGACCTCAGGGCTGCAAAAATGGAGCCCTTTCCTTTCCTAAGATAAAGAGCCACAGAAGATGCTACAGACTGTAATTTCAAACCAGAATTGTTTCTAAAGCATGCATTCATTTCAGAAAGCCTAACTCGATTTTAATATGTTTTCAGAGTCTTCACTCTGTGCCTAAAGCAATTTGTTATGTAGAGTACACATTATTAATCTATTTAAATGAAAGGTAACATTGCTAGCAGTTTAAACGCTCAATGCCCGTATTTAACCATGTTTCATTTTGACAGGACACCATGAAATAACAGGAATGATTAATCTGAGACCAGAGGAATATTCTACTACCTATATTTCAAAATAGGACTAGATTTTTTTTTGCTTAATACTTTGGCAGTAAGATGTAAGTGGATTACAGGAGCTTCAGATGGCTTTTCTGCTTGACTACCCCGCATACCGTGTCAGTGGTTGTTCTTACCAGTCGTTTTGGAATCAGCAGCAATACTCCAGGACAGACACACAACAGGCTCTGAAGTGCCTCATCATGTTTTTATACAACATAAATTCGTGCGGCCTATGAGGTCCTCAAGGGAGGATACGTGGTACAGCTAAGGCCAGACATGAAAACAGTGTCGAAGTGTTTAAAATTTTCCATCGAGTTCAGCACTTGGGGCCTTTTTAGTGCATGGGAGCATACAAAAGGTCAAAGTTGATCTGACATGCCAGATTCCTTGGGTCTGTTTTCTCTCGCACTTTCACTCAGACATAAGGGGGTTACTCTTTATTTACAATGATGAAAAGGGACAGGAAGTCAGGTCCCATGGGTCTGCAAATCAGAAGTAGGAATCTTAAGCTTTTTGTGATACTCAACTACCAGACCTCATCAACGCATTTGCCCACATTTTTTCTCTCTTTCACTTCCAGTTATTCCTGGAACTATGAAACTTAGAGGTATTTGAAAAAGTAGCGTGTGAAGTGACCAAAGCTTTTAAGTGCTGCACCTGATCTTCCGCAGAAGCTGCAAAACTTATCTTTTCCTCCAAGACAATGATTTTGCTTGAACTACTTTCTTCTTTCACTATATCCTCATAAAATATCATTATTTCTATCATAACACAGTACTGAATCAGAGTGAGGATGCTGAGCATGTAACATGTTGCAGTACATAGTGAGTGGATCATTGCTGAGGTGACTGTCAACGAGGAAGAGAAACTAAAAGTGGTAGGTTTTGGTGCAAAAGAGATGCTGAAGAGCTTGGAAAACAGATAAGAACTAACACTTTTTCATTTAGTCATTAATTTCTCATGAGAGTGCTTTCATTCTCTTCAGAAGCAGTAATATGTGTTCAAACCCTTGAGATGTCAGCTCACTTTACAGTAATTTTAGTAGCAATGGTAAATCTGGCAACGATAGCAGAATTATATAATACTACTGAAATCAGCAATAATTCAATTTGGCAGTACAAACATATATGCTAAAATAATGTGGTTAAGGAGATAAGAAAACAGAATTGAATAGTCGTTTCAAAATAGGTGCAACTGCAATCTCTCTTTCTTTTCCTGAACACCTTTTGTAATCTTTTTTTATTGTTACAGTGTAGACAGCCTGCAATAGACCCACATAATGATCAGATTTTGTATTTCAAGTTCTTTGCTAAATAATTTCTTTAATACTGCTATGAAAATAAAAGCTTTATTTGATAAATGTGCCTGCAGGCTGGAATCAGACCTTGCTTGTCTGTCCTGACAAAGGTCTAATCTTTTGCTGCCTTACATCTTGAAGAGGCATTTATCCCTGTAACAGGCAGCTGCAAACCCCCACCTTTCAAATACAGGAAACACTGCACACCCACACGCATCTGTCAGATCAGACAGTCAGCCTTTTCTCCCCGTCACCTCCCCAACAGCATGAAGTCTGCTTTGCGTTGATCTGGCAGCACAAAGCAGATTTATAGTATATATCTAGATCACAAGTGAACTCCTCTTGTACCTAACCTGTGCTATGCCAGCAGTGCAATGGTGGCCCACAAAACCAACCACATAAGCTAAGTACTTGAGCTTTGACTGATGCCAATGTCCTAGCCTAAAGTTAGCTCTGAGTTTTCTACATTATGTACCTTCAAGTTAATATAGACCACTTTGGGATAATATTCCTGAGGTGCCTTTCTCATGGGTAGCACCACTATGTTGTCACTGAAAGGTGAATGGCCAAAAACTTGAATCATCCTTTTCTGCTGCATCCAGGTGTAACTCAAAGTGGCCAAGGTAAGCCTCTGTGTTAAGGGTCTGCTCTAGACTGGGAAGACCTAAGGCTGCATTCTTCAACTCCCAAAGAGCCTTTTGCACTTCAAGCCTACACCCAGCTGTCCTCAAATGACTCCAACCATTGATGTCACCATGTCTGTGTGTACAAAATGCAAGGAAAAGGCTCCTTTTAAGTTTCCTGGAATTGTTGCTGAAAGCTTGTGGTGGTACTGAGAAGAGAATTGAGCTGATCACCTACCAAAGTAGGAATGGGCTGTTCTCAAAGAACTACTCAGCATATCTATTTTCTGGAGTAGACTACATCTAGAAAGTCATCAGAGCAAAGTACAAGTTGCTGCTTTCATGTATACCTGAAGTGACTCAGGGGTAACTCCTTTTTATTTAATAACAGCAGCAGCAACGTAAGTGGAGCTGCTGCCAATTTATACCAACGTGGGAGGAAAAAGAATTCAATGAACTGAAATGAGATCAGAGGTCAGTGGAATTACCCTTTGATTTATTTTGATGTGAGAGCAGAAACTGGTTCTGCCTCCATTGAGAAAATGCTGATAAAATGCTGAAAATGCAATGGCTTGGAAATTGCTAAGAAATTAATTGTTTTTATCCATCCAAATCTTCATGTACACAAGCAAAGTCTAAAGAACAAAAATCCCTGCAGTTATAACACGTTGCCTTTTTCAAAGCAAGCTATTACCTGCTCCTTACACACTTCCAAAGGCTGCATGCCAGACAAGGGACAAAGGCCGCAGATACACATTTACAAGTGGGTTAACTTTTCAATCCATTTTTTCATTTCAATAGAAATAATAAATCACCTTATCCTGGAGAAAGAAGCAGTTTGACACAAAACATACGGTGCTGGGCTATTTTTATAGCACACATAAGACATATAGGGATTCATTTATTTACTCAGCTATTTAAAAGTGGCTACTCTTACTCATTCTCTGGACAGCTAAATGCCAGGTTGCTAAGTTACTGTTACTTGACATCATCTCCTCCCCAACGTGTTCCCACATTTGACAGGTTCACATGATTTACTAGGCCAGTCAGCTCATTATTCACTTGTCCAATGACGTCTGGATAATCATTTAAAATTCACATCATGTCCTCCCCAGCAAGTCCCCAGATTCCGCATGAAAATATTTAAAGTGCCTGTCAGCTACTAAGTGCATTTGTAACCACACTGGACAGCGTACCTGTATTTTTCAAATTACAATTATTATAATTAGGTTTAGCACCATTCTTCAATGTTGGTTTGTATTTTAGCAGAGAAAAACAATTACTGAGGGTCAAATAATGGGCTGTATCTGTTATAGTCTCATTTTGCTTTGTGAACAGCTCACCTCAGCTACGGATGATACATATTAAATCTGTTAGTGCTTTCAATTGGCACGAGGAAGGTAACACTACACATAATTTGCCCAGTCAAGGGCATTTTCACCTGCTGATCAATTTACATATTCTCCAATGTCATTAAACATGAGCTTGTCATCAGAAGAATAGAAGACCATACAAATTATAGACTTTGCTCATTTAACTCCACTCATTTTTATACTAATTACAATCTGAATTATATTTATGGTATGTTTTTCTTCCAGAATAGAATGCTTTTAATTAGTATCACAGCTGTCCACATAACATCAGAAGTCCATCTAGTCACTTGATACCTTCCTACAGAGAATATGCACCTACAGGAATTCTTTTGTTCCTCTAAGCAGAGACAGATTTTTAGACAGAAGTGCCTGCCCAGATGGTTAGCAACACACGCAAAAGCTTTATGTGTACAGACCAGAGTCTCACTTCTGCAGGATTATGTCTAATGAATTGCCCAAACACCTAGCCCAAAGTTTCAATACACACTACAAGTCTTCAAGAAAAATGTAGATAAATAAAATTTCCTTTCTTTCCCATGTAATGCTGTATGCTTATCACCTCTTTACCCAGAGGTAAACCAATGCTAAGACAGGTCCTTTCTGTGCTCTCTATAAGCAGAAAAGGGATTGCTGCTAGTTCACACTCCATGTCACACATACAAAAACCCCGTGTCACACCTACACACACCCATGTGCCTGTGCCAGCATGATGGTTCTCATAACCTGAAATGACTGCAACACACGTTGATGTAAAGCACTGGTACAAGTGCCAGAAGCTTCAGAATACTGGTTTAAAATGTCAGTTCTCCCACCTTGTCTGAACTTTGTATCACAACATTTCAATGAACTCATTTTTCAATGGCTGCTCATAGCAAGTGATAAATTAATTTAAATCCATATTAATAAAATGTGAATTACACACACACACACACACACACTGTTGATTGCTTGTCTTCCATGCTATCCCCACTTCCCAAGCCATTACGTTGGCTTTAAAAAAATGAACCCCATTTTGGAACAGAAAAAAGTGTACTGACCACCAGTGCATTCACCTTCATCTTTCAACTTGGTATTATCAATCAGTATTAAATACAAATCCCATGTACTACCTTTACAGCTTGGCCTTAGTTGTGCAAGAGATATTATTATTATTATTATTAATAATAATATTTTTAACAACCTTCTCACAGCCATCCTGGTTAGAAAAGCAAAATCAACAGGAGACTGGTCTGCTATTAACCTTTGTCTGTAGTATCAGAAACAGTCCTTAAAGCATTTACACATGATGACATAAGTGGCTAAGTGTCTCAGGAAATCTGAAGGACTGTGAAATTTTGTCTCTGAAGACTCAGGGGTCTGAATGGACTTAAGACCTTTCCCTCACTCATTTGGAAATTTTTGACCACAAAGCCAATAAAAGTTTTTTTCTAGGGAAAAAAACAAACAAACAAAACCCACAAAATAACATCAAAGCCAGAGATTAGGAATTGCAAACCTCTACAATTACAAAAAACATTAATTAATTTCAGCTTGAAAAAAGAACTCTGCAAAACAAGAGGTCACAGATCTTAGCTTGGGTTCCTCCTCCTTGTAAAGTCTAGCAAAAAAAACCTACAAGAGTTACTGTGTCTTTCTGAGAGGTGAAACTGAATTAAGTCACTTAATTCCCTGACTTAAAAAAAAAAGCAAAAAAGCAAACTTCAAGGCATAAAACACTCTCAAGGGATACTAGCAGGGCTGGGGCGAGGCAGGCAGCAGCACTTTGGGGCACACAGCTCAGCAGCAGACACAGCCCTGAGGAGAAATCACCAGTCATTGCTGATGGTGTGGTTGGTCAATGTGCACACTATTACAGCCCCATGTGTCCACCTTTGGGGCTTGACTGTCCTGTAATCCTTCTTGTGTACCTCTGCAACATCCTTGACAGGACAGAAATGTTAATAGCGTATTTCTTTACCTAGGGAAGTTGCTATCAGGGAGCTGAGGCCCACACTCCCAAAGGCTCTTTAGAGACTATGTAAATGGCCCCAAAAGGCCAGGAAGTATCTGCCAGGGCTGGGAACTTACTCTAGATTCTCCAAGTACAAATCACTGTTGAAAACAAGGGTCATCCTTTCCTCTGAAGCAGACAGTCTGAATCTCCTGACATGGGGCTTCCACAGGAAGTGCGAATACTTGATTTTGACCACTGATGGGCATCACAAGCTCTTATTTTCTCTCCATTGCCTATCAAGTAAAATATGATACTCTACATGCAGTCAAAACATATTTTCCCCTAGCTTATTCTGCATTGTAAATTTGAGAAGAACAAAGTCACTGACAAAACTCAAGTACTTCTACTTCCATGTGTGCTTCAGCACTATATGAAACTGAAAGCCTAAAATGCTGCTACTGAAGGCAACCAGTTGGGACTGAGGCTTGCTTGGTCTTTGATGGGTAGTCCCAGAAGCTGCTCTGTGATCTGCTGCTTTCATACACTCAGGGTCTTGATGGCAGCCTACAGCCTGCTTGCAGACAGGTTCCAAGAAGGCTGCAGACAGCCTGTCAGGTCCCAGTGCTGCCTAATGCCACGCCAATGCCATACTAAGCCACCCTCACCGTATCAGCACCCAAACAGGCAGTGTGCACCCCAAACAAATCATACTGAGGTCTCACGCTCACCTGCAGCGTGCTGAGCCCACACCTGCTCCCCAGCACATCTGATTTCACACACTAAAAAGGTTTCTGGCTATGCCTGTGGCTATGGCTGACAGGTTTGCCCCATGGCTGGATGGCAAGGCTGCACATGGGGGGTGCCTCCAGGCATCTGCACCCAGCAGTCAAGAAAGATCTGCTGGCTTATGTCTCTTTTTTGGGTGTCCATTATATGCTTGTGAGCCAGATCCCCAGAGACATGGAAATCTGCTGAATCCCTATTCTGTCTACCTTAAAAGTCCCCCCAATTTTAACAGCCTACTGGTGGCAGGAGATGCTGCTGTGGCCGCAGGAACTCTGCAGTTCATCCCCATCCTCTGAAGACAATAGACAGTCATGCACCAATCTCAGCAGGTTTCAGAAGAATGCCTGGGACATTCTGCCTTTGTTTATTGACTCAAATTGCAGCCATGGAGTAGGAAATAGGATCACCTCCTCTTGGTTAGAAAAAAGACATTTCTGCTACTTGTGATTTATATGCACTGTTCCCACATTAAAACTGTCACCTGGATGATTGATCCCTGAAATTTGCTACATCACATTTCCTTTTGATGCTGTTTACTGAAAACAACTGCCTTCCCCAGCTAACAAGTCATTAATTCCAACTATAGTAACGAAGCTAATTGAAATATATAAACAGGGAAAGAAGACATTTTAAATGTACCGGGTATTTCACCCAGTCTTTCAACATTTTCTTTGCTTTTGCTCCCTTAGTGTTCAGTGGGTAATAAACCCCTACTCACTTGGAAGGTTGAAACTAAATTTTATTTATTTCCTTCCAATCCTTGCTGCAGGGTGCACATGCAGATGCATACTCCTCTGTTACTGCAGGTCTGCATATGCACTCTTGCATGCTGGTTCAACACACTTCTGCAGCAACACTGCCAACCCAGAAGGACATTGGTAACATCCCAAGATAATGCATGTACACAAGACAGGCACAAGTTTCCCAAACTATTTAACTCTGGATCGCAATAATTACTGAGAAGACTATTTTATTTTATAAGTAAGAATAACTCCATGTCTTTGCAAGCAAGTTGGCCTGATTTTTATACATTATTTCAGGTCTGGATCAGTTTGCACCAGTTTGCTAGTGATAAGGACATGGCTGGCACAAATTCCCACTGAAATTTTATCCCCTCTGCACCAAAAACTAGCAGGTTGGCTGGCAAAGCCAGAGAGGTAGCTGTGACAGATGGGAAACTCAACCCACGAGGATAAAAATCTAAATCCCAGACAGGGTCTGGTGGGTTGCAAAGCTTCCCCCAGACAAATCTCACTGCAAACAGGGGACCCCAAAGTTGGGTTGTCTGAGGAAAAGCCTATCGTACACTTAAAGTAAGGCAGATGTACACATAGACAACTTGTGCACACTCCCCTTTTTCTTATTATATGATCTTGCTGCAATTAAGCTATGCTCAGTTTGCAGCAGTTGTTTTAATTTTCTGTATTCAACCACAGACCAAAGCTCCCAGAAAAAAATGTCTGTAGGTCTTTAACAAAATCATGAACGATGAGCAACTGTAGTCTGGAGGAAAGAGGAGGAAGACTGTAGGTCGGTCTGTGAGTGGGAAAAACAAGGTGACTCCATCTCAGGGGAGGAGAGAAATGTGTCCTGGAGAGACTCACAGAGACTGAGCGCTTTAAAATGAGAACAGGAATGTATGTAAATCCTCACTGAGACAAGCTGGCAGATGCAGAGTATTAGGTGAACTGACCTTTCTCACTAAGAAGAACCCTGGGCCTACCACTTGGCTGTCTCTCTTTAATACAGACCCACTAATACGCTGTTTACCTACAGTGTTAAAGACAGCCATATAACCCTTCTCCATGAAAGATGAAATACCAGCACTACAGTTATACAAAAGATACAAAAGCAAAGGGTATTACTCACCCGTAATATTTCTTCCACACAGCTGGAGTCATTGGGAAGGGTAACCTAGGTTTAAAGAAAAAAAGAAATGTTTAGTCAGGTGCTGGATGCAAAGTTCAATGACTACAACCACACAGGTGAACAGCTAACAAGCAACTGCCTCTGTTTGATGACTGCTATATCCACACTTGCTGCCTACCAAATTTTCCAGTTCAGATCAACATAAATCATCAGCAGGACCCATTTTGTCAAAAGTTGTTTTTTTCTTCCATGCTGCTTTGTGCTACTAACGACACTTTTGAAGCAATAAAGTACTCTGATTTCCTCACAGTTGAGAACTGGCACTAGAATTGCCTGAAACTTCTGTAATTGCAGAAGATCTCACTGTTACTCCTATCGGCAGTCTTCAGAGAGAAGGCAAGGTTTGGTTTAACTTGCTGCATGCTGCAGTGAGGGACAGAGGTGATAACAGTTAGGAGAAAGCTGTTATCATCAACTATCTTATCCTACAGCTTAATAGGCTAACAGCCAAGACAGCTCTTAAAACTTAAACATATACTGTAGTAAAATACTGGCTGGACTACAAGGATGGTTGCTGATTTTGTTGTCCCTCACTTCACCAGCCTGTTGCAGGTTAAGTATCCTCTGAAGACTGAACAGTACACAGGAATTTGCCTCGAGAGGCTTGACAGATATTCCTTCTCCCCTTAGAAAGATGTGATGTATCTATGAACACAACCATACACCTCCCACACATAGTAGTGCCCTTAATGTCTTCCAATTTAAAATACTATATTAAATTGTATTTGTAGCATTTACAACAATCCCTCATGCCAAGGACATGAAAGAGCACAAAATCTCTAAATACTGCGAACAATTACCTAAACAGGCAGACATGACCTGTACAATACAACCATTTTGTAGCACTTGCAGGAAGTTATGATGGGTCCTTATCATGGGGGTACAGCCAAAGAGGAAGCGACAATATTCAGGAGGGTACCAAACACAGGTAAGTACTTTTCATACCATAAGTATTCAGTGAGGCTTTTCTGCCCAACACTTTTACCTTATTGCCCTTGGTAACTACTTTGGTAAAAGAGACCCATGACTAAACTTAATCCCTCTCATCCTAACCTGCTTGACCAAATGCACTGACAATGCCTTTCCTCCTGTAATTCAGCCAGCATAGAGCTTCTAGAATAAATCCACACAGCTACAGAAGTCAAAGACCAGAAAGACCTACTAGATCACCAAGTTCATGCTCTGCTAATGTAGCACATTTTCCCCGTATCTTACAGAATCATAGGATCGTCAAGGTTGGAAAAGACCTTCTAGATCATCAATCTTCTAGTACTGTGGCTAGTCTGACCCAAAAACTGTGGGAAAATGGGTCTCCCAGGAGCAGTGTTATAAACTATTTGGCCCTTTTTTGTGATAACTGTTAGAATTTTCCTTGTGGTGTCACCTCAGACTTTCTGTAGAGCTCTTTCCACTACTCTAATTATTACTTCCCTTCACACTTAAACCATGCACACACATGCAGAATTATGTTCAACTTTTACCTTCTTTCCTGATAAGCAAGATTTGCCATCCCTTTGGCTTATTTCATCACTGTTCTCTGAATTTCCAGTAGTTCATCAGTATCATGGTAAATAAGTACTCAAGTGAATATGACTACACTTCAGGGATATTAGTGATTTTTATCTACTTCAGCAACTGTAGATTATAATTTTCCATTTTATCACTTCAAAATGTCCAACTGACCAAAAAAAGAGCCTTACCTTTTACCCTCAGTTTCTACTCAGCTCAAATTCTATCTAACAAACCTAGGCTGAGAACTTCCATCAGACAGTCAGCAGTAACTGCAACAGGCATGCAATCCACCCTCATACAGCATGACTTGATGTTCTAGCACTTCACTGGCCTTCCTTCATCCCCTGACTTTTCACTGAAATGAGTTTTTTCCCTCTCAGTAATCTGTGATTATTCATAATCTTTCCCCTCTTTGTTAATCTAGGTTTTCCATACCTCATACCAACTCTCCATTCAGCAAGGAATATAGCTCACTGTAACAAAACGATGAGCAAGCATGGGTATTACTGCAAAGTGCAGTGGGACACTGGGAATACTTGTGTCTCTAATACATTCTTGACTTTTTTCATTGAAAAATTAGGGTGTCGGAATATGAGAAAACAAAACAAATACTCCTCCAATAAACTTGCAGTGTACACACCAACCACAAAATCTCTCACTGCAGTAACAGGAGCAGCCCAAAATCCAGATGAGTGAGTCAGACTGGGAAGAGTGAGAGCAGCAGATACCAAAGTCTTCTCTTTATTTAACACCCCTCCCTGCCCTTACAGGTTATTTTCAATGGTTAGCTGAGATACTATGTGCATTCTCCTTTGTTTAGAAATGTCTTAATTGTTATAATTGTCCCTGACTGTTAACACAGGGCAGAACATGTTCTTACTTGTTTCACAGTCCTCTCCCAATTCACAGCACTGTTTAAGTTTATGTCACTTCAGAACTAATGATGATAATAACAATAAACATACCATTTTACTTTAATAAAGCCCACTATATATCATGCAATCACAACCAGCTTCTGCTGGCAGCACTCGCTAATAACTTTAAATACTCATGCATGAATTTAATTGTGTTAATGGCAAAGAAGATTTTAATGGCTTGACAGAACTTTTGTTTCCTTTGACATTGCTTTCTTTTGAATCACTGGTATTAAAGTAATGCAAGATGTCAAAGTGCTGTGATTGTCATATAGGGAGATCCAAGTAGGAGCTCACACAAAGAGGAAAACATTTAGATTGATGCAAACATTAAAAGAATAATTATTACAACATGGCTATCAGAGAGAAGATCAATGTAACAGTCTTTCAGTACATTACTATTAATGGCTTTCTAAAGAAATGAGACCATTTTTCTAAATTTATGCTACAGTTGTACACTGTAAGAGACTTGAAAGGCACAGATCTGCTAGAAACTTAGTCTACCTTGGAAAAACAAAAAAGCAAACCAAACAAACCCAACAAAACCAATGCCACCAAAATACAACCTCTCAGCCTTTCAAAGCACAAATCAAAAATTGCAAGTTTAATTGTCCATAAACACTTGCATTCAGCTAACAAGTGCAAGCAGGCCCACATGGCACACCATGGCATCCAAGCATAGATAGATTCATCAGGACAGAATGAAACAGAGCAGATACAATATTCATCACCTTCTTGAGTTCTAGTGCCATAACAAATTGTTGTTAGAATTGCTATTAATAAAATGCCACATTCTTCCTCTAGTTTAGTCAAGATTGGACATGCATCCCATACTACTACTTTCCTAATCAAACAAAAATCAAGTAGTTTAGGACCCATTATGTGATTCTCCACCCCTCTCCTCTTCAGTTGTAAGATTCTAAAAAGGAGGACACAGCTTGCATTTGTGCACACTTTTGGTGTGTTACTTCTGTTGTGAGCAGCGTGGTCTAACTCAGCTGAAAGGACAGATTCCAGGAATTTGGCTTCCTAAGACCAAGTGGTGGCATTTCAAATCATGAGCTCTTCTCCCAGCCAGCAGCACTTTTGTGAACCCTGAAGAACAGTGAATATTACATAAGCTGCAGACAGACATCCTGAGCTAATAAAACTTCCATCAAAATAAAAAGATTTCACAACAGTTTCATGCTACACGGAACTGATCTTCCAATTTCATTTTAATCAAGCAAAACCCTTTTGCATCAAAATGCTTCATGTTTACTTTCAAACATTGCTGGCTAAAAAAAAAGAAAGAACTAAAAATGAAAGATGAGATGGTCAAAACATTCCACCTAATACAAGTGAGTATTGTAAGGCTCTTCATATTTTGGTCTCACAAGACAGAGATCAGAACTTAAATTATGTGGAACCAGAGGTTTAATGCATGGCTTGGATGTCTCAGTGCTAAACTTTAAAGGGAGGGAAGGAGGGCAGAAATCTAAGAGTGAGGGAATAGTAGCCTTTAATGTTCGGCAGATCAAATGACATTGGGTGAATGGTTACAATACCTGATGAGTCATGTTGATCTAACCTTCCATTTATTCATTCAACGGTTCTTTGACCACTCTAACCTCCTGGACAATTTATAACCTGTATGAGATCAGATTTTGTTTTTCGCAGCACAGAAAAATCATATAAAGTCTCTTTTCCCTGCAATTTACATCCGACAGCAGGCATTTCTCAGAAATGTTAGGAACAAAATCTTCCAACAGACTTGTCAGAATAGTTCTGAAAATTCAAATGCAGTGTCAGGAAGCTGAAATACACAATGAGTAATGTCTTTGCCAGAACTGACCGACTGCATTTTCATCTGGATAACAATCCCTCTGGCTTTACTGATGCACAACTGGCATTCAACAAGTAATCTCTTCTTTCTATCTTTGTTTTATTGGAAATATAAATGTAGCATGCTAAATGGATGTAGGAACCTACTCTTAACTTCTTCCATATGAGCACCTATGTGCTTATACATCAAGAGCTTAGCTTTCATTGTCATCTCCTTTATCAAGGAACCCGTTTTGACTCTGGGGAGATGAAGCTCATACTACTGTTTACTCCTTCGAAGACAAATTGATTTTTCACTTGCTAGCATGAAAAGATCCTGTGCATGCGCCCGGATTGATCATTTCCAGTGTGCACTACACAGTGATAAGAAGAAAACACTTAGAAAAACAGAAGCAGCAAAAGCAGGACTGTCAGCAGAAACCTTGTCCTACGAATACCTTCAGCTCCTGCCATGCTTCCTCTTAACACAGGGTGCTTCTTTTTTTGATTAATACAAGAGGGAAATGGATTGGGCAGTACTAAGAATAGCGGGGATTTCAGATACAAGACGCTGGACTAGATGACCTTTGAACATCCTCCCAAATTATATGAACCTATGATTAAATTTTTGCAAATCTAAGAAGATGCAATGCTTCACCTGCACTTGAATGGAGTACACACCCACGCTTTTCCAACAGCAGCTTTCCTTTGATTACTATCAGTATCTCCTTGCATGCTTAGGCTTCATTTCCCCTCTTCAGTCATCCCTTACATCTCTTCTGGACTTGCCCCTTCTCAGACAGCAGCCTTCCCCTCAGCTGCCATCTGACTACACACTTCTCCTCCAGAAGATGACTGTTCCATATTTAGTTGAGGTAAACTTCATACTACTGCTCAGAACCCAGTGTTCAAACCTCCTTGGGTTGCTTCACAGTTCATGCTTTTGTCTGTTTCCTATCTCACTAACATTTGGTCCCAAAAGGGTCACCCATGCTAAAGACACCTGAAATAGATCTCAGATTAATGTCACTAGCTGGGAGGATCTTGGCTCTTCCTTACAAATGGGTTAGAATGGGAGCAGCAAAAGAGCAATCAATTACTACTGCAACTTGAGTGGTGTTTTTTTTCTGGTGTATTTGATATTCATGAGGTTATCACCAACATATATTAGGAATGTGTGTTTGGGCTCTGGAGGAAACTGAATGAAGTAAAACATGGTGGTATTAAAAAAAATTCCAAATAAAATTATTCCCTTGGTATTCAAATACATATATGTGCTTTTCACAGGGTTATTAATTCTCAAGGGACCCATTTGTGGGTTTCAAATAACATATATCCAATATTTTCTTTCAGTACCTCCAGCACCCTGGAACTAAAATACCATGAGAAGACTACATTTCCCATTATATCAACCCCAAAAATATCTCCTGGAGCTTATTAAAAGGTCTGCGAAAATATACAGTGTATATATATATTAAATTAAGAGAGAAAAACTACTGTCTAAAATAAAATACAGAAAGCTGCTTCTCTGTTATCCCTTATTACAAATACTGTAGAAGCAGTTGAGTCAAATATGGAGAACCTGAAAACAGGAAAAAGTTTTAAGGACTGGACCAAGTTAATTAAGTTGTTATGGTAAGACAGCCTGGCCTGCAGTCACTGCTTCCAGTGGTGGATGGAGCAGTTTATGCCTCCTCCTTCAAGTAAAGCACATTAGCTAGGAAAAACAACTTACTAGTGTAGTCCAAAACGTGACTGAATTTGACTCCCGCTGACTTTAGTGAACTTCCAAAAAGGTCTCTAGTTCAGAAGCCAAAACTACCCACAATGGGTACCTTTAGTTTCATACAAAAGCCAACAACTCTAATATGCTCCTCTCTAGTTACCTGAGAGCTAAACAAAACAGTGCAGTTACACCAGGTTGGGGTGCTTGTGCAATAGCCTAGAAATCAGAAGGAAGTATAGTTTGGCTTCCCAGGCAAGTACTCAGCTTATGACCTCCCAGAGAGAACAACCCCAACTGCAAGGACAACATTTTTTCACTGGCATTTAGTTCTGCTACGGCAACTTTTAAACCAGACTGACCTGGATGTGACAATTATATTTTTCTTGTTCTTCTCACTGCATGCTGTATTTAGTCCATTTTTTCTTTTTCATTTCTTTGATGCTTTCTTTAAACAATACCATTTCAATGTTGATCAGCATGAAATAGTCTCCATGAAAGCACAATATGCTGATGCTCTATTTAAACTCAATGGTTCTCCATTATTTTCATGCAGTAAATTGCCAAACTCTATTAGAAAGCAAAGCCTGCTAAAGTGATCTCTCACTTCAAGGTCTCCTGGGAGTTTTTTAATGTAGGTAAGGCTGCACATTTTACTTATGGAAGATTCTGAATGTAGCATGTTACAATCTCACCATGATGATAACACCAGAGTACATGGTAATGTCAGTATTCAGTCAGACCCCAACAAAACTGACATTTGCAGTACTTAATTTGTGACCAAAGCACTGGCTTGGCATAAAGACTGTTAGAACCACTTATTATTTTCAAAGAGCAAGGAAATTTGGAACTTCACATTTTCTTGTTTTGTTTTTTTTTTCCTTTACTCCTTCCTTCCTCGCTCTCCCTCCTCATCCAATGACTACAATTACTAATTTACTTATATAAAGTAAGTACATTTTCTTATGTGCTTTGGTATTTTCACCTTATTTGGGAAGAGGTTACCTTATACATTTCCATTAAATTGATGATAAAAGGCACCCTGACCTAAAATGCCACTGTGCACTTGCCCACTGGAAACATCAAAGCCTGACTAACAGACTATGCAACCCCCTGGTGCAGTGAGATATATGGTGTGGCAGAAATAAAGATCAAGTGTCTGTTTCTTGTCTTACTTTCAGCAGTGTGAATGAAATCTAACTCCTTGGAAGACAATGAAGCTGTATAAGTATAAAAGGAGTGTGAGGGGAGTTTGACTTCCAAGTCTATTTGCTCTCAGTTTAGGAGGATGCAAATTAGAGGTCATATTCACTCTCAGTGTAACCCTTTGTGTAAAACCTCTTGGAAATAATTCAAAATCCCTTTACTATACAGACATAGCTGTCTAAATTTAATACAACTTGGAACTGGATCTCCTTTAAACCTATTTCTCCTGAGTGGAATGTGGTGCCTGTCCCCAGCACACGCCAGCCCAAGAGTGAGCAGCATCAGGCAGGAGCTGTGTAACTTCCTGCTAAAATAGCAGCAAAGGCACCAGGTCAGACTGTGGCCTTGGTGACATGAATAGAACTCTGCTGATGTCAATGAAGTTGCATCAGTGTAACCTGAAGCATGATTTGACCTCATGAATTCAGACTAACATTTCTTTTGAGGTTTAAAGAGGAACCTCTTAAAGTATCTATTTACATCTGACAATACCGTTACTGTAGCTGCAGGAATACAGCAGGTGACTGAC
This sequence comes from Hemiprocne comata, assembly GCA_020745705.1. NCBI lineage: Eukaryota > Metazoa > Chordata > Aves > Apodiformes > Apodidae > Hemiprocne > Hemiprocne comata. The sequence continues at coordinate 7,446,722 of CM036597.1, read as the reverse complement.
TGGACTGGTTACCTGGTCCACTTTTAAAAGCAGATAGAAATGTCCTCACTGAAATATGTACTTCTGGGTTTAATTTGTAGAGTAGTTTGCACAGCTGCAAGGCAAATGTTGGGACCCGAATTAATTGCTCAGTGCTTGTTTGGAAATTTGTCATTTTCACACATCCCTCCACCACAGTCACAACTTGTCTCCGACTGTCTTCAAAACAGAGGGCCAGAATTCAAAGGGAAAGGACATGGTCTTGGCCAGGGGAAAACAAAACAAATGCATTTTGAAATATCTTAGGGTTTAAATACCAGTACTACCTGTTAGCATAACTAGACCACATAAATAAGTTTTTTTATGCAAATGTCTACCAAATAAACGAAATACCTATATGAAACAAAACCAGTTTTCCTCTTATTAATAGTATAAAAACAACACAATTAATGATTATGTCTTTATTGGGATTGGATCAAAATTCAGACTACATTATGAGGCAGTTATTACACTCATTAAATAGTAAGAAACACTATTATCCCACTGCCACTGCATGTCATGGTTATCCTAGAAAAGGGAAGCTAAAATAATACTTCTTGGACTGTACTGAACTTAGAGCAAAGAAAATCTGATTTTGAATGGGATCTTTATGGTCTTTCTTTTAGTTACATTTCTAATTAAAATGCTTTGATCTATTAATGCCAAGGGACACTGCTAAATGTATTCAATGCAGAAGTCACATACTATTCCTGAGCTCCCAAAATCTCTTAGATCTGTGTGCACTTATGCTGCGTGCAGTTAAACTGCTCACTAAAATGAAAAGATATCTAAGAATAACTCACTTCCATTAGATTTATAAATCACATTAATTAATTCTACATCTCCAGTGGTGTAGAGACCAAACTCTAATGCAAGATCTAATTAAAGAAAAGGAAAAAAAAAATGGAATTGAAACACAGAAGTAACTGTTTAGCCTCAAATTAATGAGGCGCTATGCTAAGCAAGAATGTCCATAAATCCCTAATGAGGATTTTAAACACATTAAAACTTCCTAATACAAAGTGTTTGCCTTCCTTTTATCCAATAACAAATAAGCCAATAATTTTCTGCCTCTAAATGACACTATTAACTGTCATGGCATGTTTTATTTGAAAAACCCTCCATTCAAATACAGTAAAACCAATTAATTTGCCTGCTGTGAAATGTGTTTCTTGATAGCTTTTATGTGATTTTTCTTCTCAAAGAAATGTAAATAGGAGGTCAATGTAGGTGCCTGATTTTGCTTAAAAATATGCCGCAATAACTATAGATTTTCAGTCAGTTTGCATTTCAAATGAATTGAAAGATAACCTCCATTTTCAGGTCATCAATCACATAATGGTCTCCTGATAAGTAAACATTTACAGAGTAATAGTTTTATTACAAGGGAAATGGTCCCATATTTGAGCTGTGATAGCTGCAAAATTACCACTTTGTTCTGTTATAAACAGGGGTTTGCAATCAGGGTGCTTGGCCTCTGCCGTGCCCTGCAGCCCGGCCAGGGCCGCGCCGCACCCAACAGCAGCGGCAACCCTCGGCACCCAGGGCCCTGCACCACGGGCCCCTGCCTTTGCACCCCAGCTAAACTCCTTTTTTTAAAGTCTTTTAAGCATGAGGATGGCAATGTGCTACCTTTATTTTTTTTTTGTCAGAAAAATCTAGAACAAATAAAAGATAGCTCTGTGGTTTCAATGGTCCCCTGGGCCCCACTTAATAGATCTCGGGAGAAAAGCAAGATGGTGTTACGACTGCCCCACAAGTAATGTCTATCTGGATCTCCAAAGTTCTGCTAAGGTGCTGTCACTGGGAAGACCAGCCTACTATAAAGTACACATGTAAGACTTCAGAAACACACTTTTTTCAGTCTGTGCCCACTGTGTGAACTGAACCGCCCTGTAAACTGAAGGCAAAATAGAGGATAATCCATGGCATGCCATGCTTTATAGGGCCTAACTGAATACCAGTTAATCTTTACAACATATGTACAGTTCCATCAGCTCCTGCACTGCATCATGATCACATGGAGACTGTGGTTTCTTTGCCTTAAGATGGAAACACAACTTGAAAAAAACCCACAACACAGCACATACAAACACACAGAGAAGAGGGAATTAAATAAAACAAAGATGCCTACCAGCACTGGAAAGGACATAATTGCTCTCTTATTTAATCGTCTGCAATATATTACCAACAAGAACCAGATAATTTATGTAGCGTACCATGACAGCTGATTTCCAATTTGCACTATCTTGTACATGTGTTTCTTACTGAAATAAGCAAAGAAAATCTGCAGCCTCACTCAGAAGAGCAGTGCAAGGCTGCCTGACATGTGAGGAGGGCTGGAGCAAAGTGAGGCTGGGAGAAATCAAAGGCAGTGAAAGTGCTCTGCAGCTTTGCTAGCCACCACTGTCCCCATCACTTAGACACACGGTCCTAAACCCTTATTCGGTCCTTTTTCCCGACAGAAATTCCTGTTACTATTGCTAGAATTTTTTGCTGTAGTGACCTTTCCTCAGGGAAGTCTGGAGAAGCAATTTATATTTATATATTAACATATACAATTATGTAAGAATGTACTCAAATAAGGCAAAAATGCATTATGCAACTATGCGCATTTTGCTCCTTAATCACAATCCTGTTTAATAAGCTTAGGCATTGAATTGCAGCAGTTTCAAAAAATAAATTTAAGAGACCCCTTGTCTCGCCTCAGCAGTGAGAAAAACATGTTCTCTCTATATACTCTCAGCTCATAAGAATTCTCAAATTAAACTTTAAAAATTGTTTAAGTAAGAACTATGCTTGACACAGTCAAATATCAGGAAATCAATTTCTGGATGGATACAAGCTTTTGAACTTAACAGACCACATATTTTAACCCATATTTTGCTCACTGTGAAATCCAGTGCTCCTGAAGTGTGAACTAAGCTCCACCTCTCCAGAATGCAGCTGTCTGCATCTAATTTTGCTGATAACATGTAAATAAAAAATTATTTATATTTCTGCAAAGGATCTGAAATGCTATCCCATATCAACAACTTTTTACATCTACTTCTTAATCGAGACATTGAATTGGGCTAAGACCACCTGACATTATTTCACTTCTGACCTTTTCAACTGTCAAAGCAGACAGATTTTTATCCTACAAGATTCGAGCCAAAGCCTCAAAGGTGCAGTGCCAGAGCATTAATCCATTTCACTAGACAGTCATTGAAATTATAATTGAAAGTTCAACTTACTTTAGCATTTTATGCTGAAATACTTCTGGCAGCCCAGGGCAGAAAGTCGAAATCAGGTTTCCAATGGAGACCATTTCCAACGGTTTCTAAATGTTGGCAGTGAAATTCCTTATTGTCAAAGAGATCAGCAGATGCTGGCTTCCATTAATTTGCTTTCTGTGACTGCTGCTCACTTTAGGAAGCCTTTCTTTACCTGAAGATGCTGCTGACCTGCTGCTGGATCCCATCAGAAATGGACTAGAAAAGACATTTATTAGGAGACTGGGGGACACTTCAGGGAAACTCCCTACAGCAGCCAGGGCAGACCCCATCCCTCCATTTTTTCTGCCTGATACCATAAGCAGGAAAACCAATCTGCACAGAAGACATAATGCAGGTCTGTAAAAGCTCCCAACTCAAGCTAAATAAACTGACCAATATGTTTTATACTATCAGTAGTATCTCCAGAGTCTGAAGGATTGGTAGACAGCTTTTCCTCTTCACCAACAGGTTGTCATAAAGGAAAAAGAACTTTTGAATTTGAAAATAACATCACCATTTAAGTACTCAGTGAGCTGTAAATCCTTTGTTCTGGTATTCTGGAGCTGCCCAGAGGTCTTTGGCCAGGAAGTTCCCTATAAATAACAGTTTATTATTCTTAGACTAATCTCAAAAGCTATCTAAACAAGCATTTAAGTTAACTCAGAAGATAAGTTTCATTAAAACCTAAATGTCTTTTTTCTTCATTTTTACAGTTGGGGCTGCCTAGTAATTCTTAGCATCTTATCCAGAGACTAAAAATTTTCCTTTCTTGGGAATGGGAATGGGAAACAGGGAAAATGAGATGTAATACCTAGTATGCAATTATAGGTGATTTTATCAATGTTTTCAAGACTACTGTTGTATTTGCTCCATAAATTATACTGTCTACATCTGCACAAGGTCTTGTAACTCCTTATTGCCAGGATAGTAGCCCCTTAATTCAAAGCACTGAGAAAGAATGCTGCAGCAATGCATGAGCAATGGGAAGAAAACAGCCCTGATGACCACATTAACTGGGTGCGTGTTGGATCTCCTTGAGGCACAGTGATCTCAAGGGTTAGCTCTCAAAGTCAGAACATTAAGGCAAGGAGAAAACAGATTGGCTCCTAGGCAATGCAAATCTCACAGAAGGGCATCTGAGACATACCAGAATTGCATGATACCTTAGGGACTTCAATAGTGACATTAGCAAACCTTCTGTACCTTGGAGAGAGTGTCTTGGCACTTACTGCTTCAGTACCTTTAATTACTTTGCCATTACCAGCCCTATCTGAGGTGTCTGTCTCCCACCCTGCGTGTGTGTATGTGCACAGGGTGCTTGTGCTCGTAACTGACTGTCCAGGTATTTCTCCTTCCCTTCCTTCCTGCTTAGATCTTAACGGCAAAGACGATCTACTCCTCTATGGGCTGCTGCTAGTGTTATTTCACACACAGAGGGTGACCCCTGTTTGTGTCCAGGTCCTGATGCAGCACAGGCAGTGATGGCTCTTTGGGCCCCTGGACTATTACCTCAATCTACAGTTTGCTGCACTGCAATCAATCCGGAGACCCTGTCAATGATCCCAAGGCACAGCTGCCATTGCCTGCAATGCGATCAAGGACACAAGCCCTTTAACAGTCAGCTTGCATAGAAAATGTAGTTAATTTCAAACGGTTTTATCTTACAAACTTTACAGTAAATAGTCTGACAAAATTTATTAAAGTAAAAAGTCAAACAATTTTGAAACCACAGAGACAGAGAGGATTTGGGAGTTTATATTTTCATTTTGCTAAAGGTTTACGGCAACTTTGGGCAAGTTAATTAACTTTCTCTGTACATCTGTATAAACACAATAAGCAAAATAGAACTAGCCATGATCTAGCAGGAAAGCAGTGGTTTGGAGATCCTGGTGTCATATAGGAGTGACATATATACACAAAGCTGTATACAACTGGAGATTCCTGACTGCTGTAAATGTCAATCCTCAATAAATGGTTTGACCTTTTTTATCTATTATTTCCATTTTATAACTGAAATCAGGTCTGACACACTGAACATTTCAGGGGAATAAAATGCCGCTTGGGGATGACTTTGCAGTCTCATGTCTCACATCACACCCTTGAAATGCAATGATCTCCCCAGAAATACAATGCTGTCTTGGTACTTAAGCCCCAAGGACCTCCCAGCATCTCTTTTCTGGCTGACCTAACAAGCCAATGAGCCCATTATCAGCATGTCTCTATAAGCCAACACGTTTTCTTTTAGCGGTACTGCTTAAAGCACATAGCAGCTTGATCTTAGAGAAGTTATTCTTTAGGCATTTAATTGAGATCTTCCATGGGCAGAGTCACCTTCTGGATGAACCCACTTCTGCACTGACTACACAGAGGCGCCAGGGTCATCACTCTGCTTAATCGGGGCATCTCAGCTAAAGACTGAAAGTTAGGTGAATTAAATATGGATCACAAAACCCACAACTGCACTGCAGCTCATGCATCAGGCTGAACTTGGAAATGGAGAAATGGAACCAGAAAGGGAATAAATTCCCCATCAGACAGTGGCTTGGGGATCTCAATGCAAGACTGAGAGCCAACCACTCTCGTCAAGCTAGACAAGGAGCAATTTGTTGTCTAATGATAATTTTGAATTGGAGGGAGAAAGGGGAGTTCATTTTATTTGGACTTAAAAAAATATTAAAAACTTTTAAGAAAGCTGAAATTTTAAATTGTTCATTTTGTGTTGATAAAAAAAAAAAATCTTCACTGTGACAAAAACGGAGGTGTCTCCTACTTTCTCCAACCTGGTAAAATTCTTTCATTAAGAAAACAAAACGAGACAATGGCAGGACCTCCAGAAAGAAACAAAATAAAATTTGTTTTAAAAAAATTTAAATGCTGGATTAAAGGCCATTATAGAGTCCGTCTCTCACAATTGCCAATTATGGAAATGCTTAAATGTCTGCTTCTGATTTTCACAATTTCCCAGAATCTGTAAAAAGCAATAAAATATATTAAAAAATTAATCGAAGTGGCAGTACTGCCAAATTTGATCATCCAGTGTAGAAACTGTGTCCTGCAAGCTGCAGAGCTGTATGGCTGAATTCAGGCTTCCCTCACCCACAGCTTCACTAGAGGGATAACAACATCCAGTTTCCCTTCCACATACAACTCAATTCATTAAAATCACAGAATTGTTACAGTGTTAAGGTGGGTGTTTTTTTTTTTACATAAATGCTTCTGTTTGTATGTTAGCAGTAAGCTCAACAAAATGAAATTAAGAAACTCTCAGGAATTATCAAACTGCCAAATTTTTCTCCTTGGTTTTTACAGAGAGCAGCCCCACTTTAATTGGCTGAAGGGAAAAAAGCTGTCGTATCTGAAATGGCCAGAAGAGAGAAAATGCTGGCAGAATGATCTCTTCCTAGGTGAGAGCAGTCCAAGACTTAATTCCATGTGTCAGGGCAAGATAACACTCAGTCTAGGCATATGATCTCATCAGCCCTTCAGGAGACAGGATTTTACTTGACGTTGGGTAATATTTTAGAGACTTTCTTAATATGTTTGCAGAACACACAGAGAAGGAAAAAATGCCATGTAAACCTCAATCTAGATACCGCTTAAAGGGATATGCAATCATTCTAATCAGAGTAATCATGGCATCATTAATTACAAGAGGGAAAAAAATTATAAACAACCAGTAGGAATTCCACGTGTTGGCAAAAGCGTTTGCTGTCTATCAGCAGCATTCACATCTCTCCCTCTCGGATGCCCATGTGTATGTGTGCCCCACCTGGGCTGGCAGCACACCCGGAGTGTATCAGCCTCAGGGCATTAGTCAATCTATCAGGGTGAAAAATCTCCCTGCTGCCACCCCTGCCCAGCCACCACGAGCTGCTTCGGGAGCTCCTGCCTGGCCACCCCTCCTGCTGGCCTCCAGCAGGCAGGCATTGCAGACAGTGCCGTGGTCCCCACTGTAACAACATTGGCTTATGTTTTTAAAAAGTCATTCCACAGCTTTGTACTGACTAAAAGGGAATTCAGAGTCAGTTAGTAGATTGCTTCCCATTTCTTGAGATGACTGCAGGCATTTTGTGGTCCTGCCCTGAAGCTCTCTCTGCAGGGACCCCAGGCAGGGGTTCCCCAGCAGCCTCCGGGCAAACCTGACCTGGTTCCTGTTTCTCTCCCCAGCACCATCAGGGTGGCAAGTGCAGCAGTACAGTCGCCTCCCACCAGCTGCCCTTTGGCTCCAGCGTGAGTGGCCTGCTGCAGGAGCTGGCTGCACCAGCAAAGGGGGTCCTGCAGGTTTGGAAAGTTTTCTGCTAAACAGCAAAGGCTAAAAACATAGGCCTTAATTCTCTGTTATAACCTGACAGCTACAAGGGAATACGAAATTGTGCTGGAAGAAACCCCCTTCTTAGAAAGCAGCCTGGCCAGGCTTGCAGGAGCACTAGATGTTGGTCCCTGCTGTGCCACACGTGGGTCCCTGTGCCAGGATCTGCAAGAGGGGCTCCCAGAGCAGACTGCCCCCCGAGCCCAGCCACTGCTTGGCCCCACAAACACCAACCACCACCCTCTGCCTCCCTTCATGGGGGGGCCAAAAAACCTAACAATCAAAGCTGTCTTTTAAGCCATGAAAGCTTAAACTCTGTAAAGCCTGACAGCAACTTGCACTCCCAGCTAAACCATCAGCATTTGCAAGCCTTAGGGAGATAGATACTTGCGTGTTTTTTATATATAAAGTCCTATGTATTTGTAAATACTCAAACGATTTCCATACACACCCACCAGCCACACAATGCAATAATAAGTTATTCCAATAAATGGCATTCATCTAAGAAAGCAACAAGGATAAATATAATTGCACAAGGTTTAAACAGGATGTAAATCAGCATTAAAAAAATAAAAGCAAGTTAACGTGAAGCTGTTTACTCCTAGAGAATCTCCACTGCTCTAACATTTCAGCAATAGCCTCCAGTCGTGAGTGTGCTGCAGGAAGTAACAGAGAGCAGTTCAGCAGATGAAACAAAGAGGACCTAATTACCATGCGAAGCACAACATCCTTCAGATGTGATGAGAAACGTGACTGCATGAAAAACTGGTCCTGGGGAAATTTCAAAATATGACCACCCAGGCATAAAGAAGAGAGTGGTGAAAACCAGAGAAACTGCAACATGAGGGTACAGTATTCCTATACAGAGAATATTAGTTTAAACACATGCACATACAGATACTGTGCACATACACACATGTATATGCAGACACACCAATACAAGGAACTATGTAATTGTGGATGAAAGCTATACATGTATAAAGGCTTTCAAACCATCTGCTACATATTAATAAAAAAAAAATCACATAAATTCCTTGTATGTTGATCCATAGAGATTCTCGAGGGAAAAGCAAAACAGCAGTCAAATGTATGAAAAACAACCAAATAGCCTGAAAATCCAGCCCTATCTTTCAATTTTCATCATACTTGGCAATTTAATATTAATTTTTGCCTACAATTGCAGGGTTTGGATGTAAATAATTTATTAATATTGGCCATAAATTATTTTGGGCATTTTGTTCTGGTTGTTTTTTTGTTTGGTTGTTTTTTTTAAGAGGAACACAGATGATAAGCACTGCCATCTTACTGGAGCAAAGGGAAGCCTGATTCTCAGTTACAAATAGAGAAGTTGTGTCATTTGCAAACAAGTTCAGGGAGGAATTTAGCCACAATAGAGAAAATGCTGGCTTGTGCTGGGGCTGGGCTCAGCACAGGGGCCATGCCCCTGGCTCTGCAGTTGGCTTCTGTCGGCTGCAGGGAGCTCACACTGTTCTGGCACCAATGGAAGTGGGAGGGCCAAGACCCCTGTCACCTGCATGATGTGAGACTATGCTCAGGAATGGCCATTCCTCCCTCCCAGGTGGCACTATAGTGTGCCATTTCTAATTTTGATCTACCAAATAGCTTGCCCTTTTCGACAAGAAATTGTTAAAAAAAAAAAAAGAAAAGCATCATCTTCTGAACATCCTTTTGCTAGAGAACCTGAGCAAGGCAGATGTTAATCTATTCATTTTTTACCCCAGCCCTGCAGGGGGGGTGTGTGTGAAGCTAATGGGGTGTCTTGAAAGGGTGTTCAAAGTCTGCAAAAACTGAGAAATAGAGTTTGCAAATTCCTTGGCAAGCTTTCCAGCTCCAGATTCCCTTTATCAATGACAGCCTTTCTCATTGCAGTGATTAGAGATTCTACATCTTTTAATCACAAAGAACATGACAACTACACCCTATCTATTGCTTTGTGATTTACAGCAATTGATGCACTATCATAATGGCATTAGTGCAATGATAACTTTTGGGTGTTACCCCAGCAGCTGAATTTAAATATGGTTGCATTTGTGACAAACTGACAAGGAAAATCTCATGTTTGACTTCAGTACTGATTTTAACCCATTCATCTGCTCTTGTCTCCCTCTGCCTGTTAGTGGCAGGGATGAACCATTTTTTTCCTGCCTCATCAATTCTAATCATAAGAAAATGGAAAGCTGACTCGTGGACTAAAAAGAGAAGCCACATGACGGGGCTGTCTTGTGTATATGTTAACAAACAGAATATAAGTTTTGGGAGCAACATCCCACTCTTCTAATAAAGTATAAACTCCTGCTGCTATGAGTGGGTGGATTTCAGCTTAGCCAGTATAGCCCTTATTTTGGATTTTTTTAGATGACTCCCCAGTTTATACAATAAAGTCATTTGAACATTGATGCTTCTTTTTAATTTCAGGGGACTTGTTTGTTTCATTTTTAGCCTGATTCTTGACAGAAATGAGACACCCACAGGTCATAGTCACGGGAGTCTGAAATAATGCATGTGTTTGTGCTCTCATACAAAAAGGGTGAACAGCTCACCCCTGCAGTCCAGCATCAAGGTCAAAAGATATGGAAACTCTTCTGAGTTTGAAAAGAAGGCAGTGGGGGAGAGGAGAGGGACCCTACTGCTGTCCCATTACAGGAAAAGCTAATAAAGCTCACCCTTTGTAAGATATCAGAGGATCCGCATGAGAGAAAGAGACATTACAAGCCAGGCTTCATTAGCTCCTCCGTTCACAGAGTGACTTCTTTTTACAAGAGAACAGAAGATTTCAGTCTCCTGAGCTGAAAGCAAGCACAGGCTGGCAGGGAAGAATGAAAGCAGATGAAAAGCAGGTTCTTCTTATCTCTTTCTAAATATTACCAGACAAAGTATTGGCTTGCATCCCGCCGGCAGCGTCTCACCTAACAGCACTCAAAACAGTGAGCAAATGCCAGAGCTGGTGCCTGCTACTTGCAGGCAATGGGAACCAATTCAGGACAACTTGCATCTTTCCCCAAAGCCTGAGTCATTGCCAAAATGGCTGTGGTGTGTGACAAAAACTTCTTGGAAGACCTCAGTTTAGCTTTGTGCTCTGCCAGATAACTCTCATGGAAGCTCAGGGAGGCTACACTCATTCTCTGACCCTCAGCCTCTACCTGAAGGTCAGGATGATACCACAGGAACTCTGGAAGTCCACATCACACCTGACGGGGGAAGCCATTTCACAATTCCCTACACCAGCACCTCGGCTGTAGGCACACAGCCAGCCACAGAGCATTTCCTGGTGACAGCTTTGGATTTACAGCAAGAAACCAAAAGATGCAGGTCTGAGATGTCACACAAGATCAAGGACACTACCAATGGCCTAGATTTCTGTAACAGAAGTATCCCAACACAACCCTGCATCACCTGCCAGTGTCCCCGTTTATGCAGTTAAGTGCTGGCAAGAACAGCACTGGCACCAGATCTAGCACACACTGCATTTATCAGAACAACGGGCAGGGCTGGCACCACTTCTCCTCTTGCTTTGAACACAAAGAACAAGGCCTGGAGTGACCAGCCCATTCACCAGCCCTGCAGCAGGGCAGAGGGGGAGCACACAGGGAGAACTGAAGAGCTAATTTCAACACGAAACCTGAGAATTAACCTACAACATTTTATTAGGCAGTTAATTTAAATACAACATCCCAGTGATGTTTCTGAATATTTGGAATCACAGGATTATCAGGAACTCCAAATTGCAGGCAGGAGTCCATGAAACAGAGATACCTGCTCTCTCACTTCCTCAGTGGAGATCCCCTGACCCAGACAGTCTGTCCAACTGCAATGTCCTCCTCAGCAGCTGCCTTCCAGAATAGGATACTGAACAGGATGCAGCAAGTTGCCTGGGACCAGCCCCATCAGTCTGGCTGTAAATTTGGCTTTGCTGCTGGGGCTGATAATTTTCTCCTGTTGACAGAGCAGAGGAGCAGACTGAACTGTGTGTTTAGTTTGGGAAGGTTTAAATAGCTGGAAGGATGCTCAGCACTAGTGTGCATAGAGTGTTCATTGTTCTAAATCGAAAGCCAATATATAAACATACATATTTTTAAAAATCCACTCTTTTCCTTAAAGCCCTGAAAACTCACCCAGACTATTAAGTGTTGTTTCTGGGATAAAATCTATCATCAATGCATGCATGGCAGGACTGCAGCAGACTAATTTCAGACTAATTTCTTGTGCAGCTGTATTGTGCTTCTGCCTGTTCCCTCCATACTGCTTGAGCTGCAGTTTCATTAAAATCCAGGTACACATTCCAAGGCACAGGTTTGTAACCGTGTTGTGACCCAGATGGATTGATGTATTTGTCCAGTCTGATGTCTTGAGGCTCTATTGACAAGTATCAACTGAGCTGCTAAACACAGATTTAAGAAACTTGTTTTAGGCAGCTGCTGTATCCTTTCCAGTCTGGATATTCTGCTTCTGGATACAGCTCCCAAGAATAAACAACTGTTGTAATCACAGTAAATACTTTATTACAGTTGAATAATGTTGGTTCTAATTACAGTATCATTGATGCATTTTCCTATTAGAGGAAGATTTCCACTTATTCTTTTTTATATTTATTTACCCAAAACATAATACTCAGCGTGATGTTTGCAACTGAGCTGCTGCTCCATTCTTTTTATGCCAGTTTTGTAGCTGGGTTGTTAGGCAAAGTTGATCTTGCATCCTTCCAAAAGTCAAACAGGTATCATCCTTGCCCAGACAATGGCTCTCAAAAGCGGGCTCTTCCTGTGCCTTCTAGGGGTTAAATCCCTGACAACTGCTCTAGCATCTGAATGGGAGCGTTTTCCAAGAATTAAAAAGCCTTCTGGATCAGACCTAACAGGCATTTAGCTTCATCCTCAATGCTCAGTTGGCTGTGTTGAGAAACTCAGGTTGATATTTTGGTATAACCAGCTCTTTTTTGCCAAGGAGATACCCTATGGATTAGCACTTAGCAGGAAGAGAAAACTGCTACAAGTATTGTTCCTCCAAGTAGTTTTTCTCATTGATGCTGCAGGAGAAAACTGCAACCACCTAAATATGGGACAGGCCAGGAGTTGAATAAGCAACAGCTTTATTCCCAAGTCTATGCTGCTGGTTATCTGCAAAATCCCAAGAACATGTCTCAGCTGCAATAATATCATATGTGCTGGTAAAGGTAAAACAATAGCACATACCCCTGTTCTTCCTCCCCAGTGGTTCCCTGCCAGTGCTCCTTCTCACCCAGCTCCCACACATTAGCCTGTGTAGATGGTCTCCAAGGATGTGGGTAATCTGAGATTATAACCTGAAACCTTTACAAATACTGCTATGTCAGGAGTGGGTTATGGGGGCAAACAGAGCAAGTGTTACTATTTATTCGGGCACTCCATAGCAAAACTAAGCTCCACAAGAACAAGATGATGACAGTAAAACTGGAATGTGCAGTTTAACAACATAACTCCTTCAGCAATGATGACAACACCACACCTTAACCTCAGCAAACAACCACAAAACCAGGTTGGTGAACCATTATTCTACAAGGGCCATCCCTAGAAGCATGCTCAAAACCTGTCAGACCCTTTTATACAAGATTCAAGTTCTCTGGGTAAAAAAAAAAAAAGGAGCTGGGAGAAGATTATCTATTTATCTCCCATGGCATTGAAACCATGACCCCTCTACATGCTAGGACTGACACTTATATTCATGAAGAGAAAGACTTAATGTCTTTTTCCCCCCCCAACTTTTCTTGGAACCATTGCTACAAACAGCACCAAGATGTGATGGATCTTCCTAATGCACAGAAAACACGTATTAAAACACCTCCAAAAACTGAAGAACTTTGCTTTGTGCTTGTACTAGATTCCCAGCAGAGAAGTCAGGAGAGAGGGAGAGTGGCAATCACTGATCCATAGAGTGGAGACAGCAACACACCCAAGGACCAGAGAGGACTAGGAGTTTTCTGGAGGTTGTACAGGAAAACTGGGAACTGAATCCAGGGTCTGACACCTCCACTGGCAAAATTGCCAGTGACTTCAAACACCATTGACTCATAACAGCTACAACAATTCACACCAGCTGAAGACCTGCCCCCAGGAGTCCTGCCTTGCTGCCCTCTGCTCTTACTGCTAAAGATCGATGACTCTTACAGGTCAGATTTTTTGTTTTGTTTTGTCAGGCTTAGATTGCTTCTTTGTACACTGCTGAGATCAAATCAATTACTTTCCACTTCAACCATCTGACCAAAGTAATTCTAATGGAGCAGAAAGCAGAAACTCAGATAAAAGAAGGGACAACATATTTTTCACTGTTATCTTTGTGCTGAGCATGATAAAGAAGGAATGAAGGCTGAAATAAAGATCATTCTTAATAATTCCTCCTCACATAAGAGTAATGATCTTAATTCTCATCCTTTGTCTTCGTTGTGGAGATTGGGGACATGAGTTTAGATGGAAGATGAACCCTGTAAGTCTTCAAAGGAAGAGCACTTATAACAGAAATCCTGTTCCCCCAATAATCATATCCAGGAAAACTATTATTTTGGAACATGATTGCATTTTTCAACTACCTTAATACGATTTTTACTGTTCAGCTGCATGAAAAATTACCTAACCTGTTGGAATGGATTTCTTGACCCACACATAGCTACATTAAAGGGTGTAATTTAATGCAATCTAACTAAATTAGCACCAATTAGACAGGCTAAATTAAAGGGCATGTCACTAATAAATTTTATGCTAAACATATTACTGATAATAAGCTCACTAAAAATTGCATAATGAAATAAAATATTCTTTTTAGCACTGCTCAGTCTAAATATGAATATATAAAGTCATGAAATAATGAAATACAGTATGCTAATTCCCAGTTGCCTTTCAGGATAACATCACAGCAATATTAAAATGCAGTGCTTATGGTGGTGTTTAAAAACAATAGGTCAAATCCTACAGGGAAGCAGAAAGCCCGGCCAAATTCCATGCAATATCTAGGATCCTAATCCTGCAAACATTTACATAGATATCCCCAGCTCCTTTGAACTCAGCAGGTCTGTTCTTGTACATGAAGTTGTTGGCTTGCTGCTGAGTCTGCTGAGAGAGCTGAATTGTAACATGGACCAGGGCGTGAGGGAGGACTGCAGAAAAGTGCTTGGATTTGCATTTGGGCAATTTTTGTCCATATATGTATTTTATATTTTCCAAGTTTTACTTTCCAAAATACTAAGTACCAAAGTTTTACAGTGCACTCGTCCTAAATCTCATATGTAAAGGTATCCCACTGTACAAAAACTAAGGTTGGAGAGCTTATGCAAAGCCTTAAGCAAGCAGTTCTTTGATCAGCGCAAGTAAGGCTGATTTCCTACAGCTCTCTGTGTGTGTGCATCTGTCTGTCCTCTCTTCTGGGACTGGATTCTGTAATGTCTGATGAGAGTTGGCCTCATGCTGTTCTTTTTCACAACCACAGCCTCGCAAAGTTCTCGCTTTCCTAGCTGACTGCTTGTTTTCTCAAAACTTCCACCTTTGAAAGTGTTACCATCTCTTCCAAATTTGGTGGAAATAGGTCAAGAGGTGCTGAGTGGGCAAAAAGACATACTGAGATCCATCCAGATTACATAATCCCCATTCCTACTAGCAGGTAGTGGGCATTTGGTGGCTCAGCTATATGCATGGTTTAAGAATGGGATGTTTAGCAGACTGAACACATTGGTGTCCATGTCTTCAGCTATGCCCCAGTAAGCAGCTGGGAGAGGTGTAAATGAGCCATTTGTGACTCCATTCATTTGCATCCTCAGGGAAGCTCAAAACTCTTGCATGCTCCTTGCTCCCAAGGGCTACTAAGGTACTAAATACCATCAGGCAACCTCACTGCATCCCCATGCAATGCATATGTCCTCTGCTGGGTACCCCAGAGGTTTATGACCCTTCTGCATCTTCTTTCTGACACAAAATGATCAAAAGGCCAGACAAGCTCTGGTACTCCATGTACAATTAATCTATCAGATATTTATTAATCAGTAATAAAGTAAATCAGGCATAGTAAAGTGGAAGTGACATCTTTATTACGACAGACCAACACGTCCTGAATAGTAACAAGAATGGGCTTCTGGAGCACACTCTCTGCATCCACACATTAACTAATTAGGGCCCTCAGCAGGGTCCTTGCTCACAAGTTGTCTTTTCTCACACAGGTAGTCTAAAGTTAATAGGCCCGTTCATGTGAGTAACATTTGTAAAAGCATGTTCCAGCCTCAAATCCCTTGTCTTCAGCTCCTCTGCAAAAATCAAAACCCCAAAAATACTTTGAGGCAGAAGTAGAGGTACTAACAATTCTGCAGAAAATCTTCAGTAAAGTCCATCTGGACAGTTTTAAATGGCTTTGCGACACCTTCTGCACAGACTGAGGCTGATGCTTGATGCAGAATTGAGCCTTAAACCTCAGAGGAGGACCAGTAATGTCCAAGTAAAACTATGTGGGGAAACTTAGCAAGTGAAACAATAAACGTGTGGACATCACCCACGTTTTGGGACTGCAGCCCATTCTCAGAAAACAGGAAGATTTATCAAAGCATGCTTCCCCTTGCCCCTTTCATAAATACATCCTTCCCCTTATAAAAAAAAAAAATAGGATTTCCTGGATTCTGTTCAGACAAAAAGAAAAAAAAAAAAAAGTGCAATGACATTGTGCAGTGCCCATTAAAATCCTGAAAGGTGCTAAAGGCACCTTCAATCTTGACTTTTCCTACTCTAGTGTTTCCACTGTTCAAACAGCTTTTAAAAAAATACCTAAGAATCCATGCCAAATTACTTTTGTTGATCAAAGACCCCTTTCAAATTGTATGAAAACAAACCAGCATAAAAAATGGTGAACTGCCATCTACACACACTTTACTACATGAGGAACTGAAAAATGACTGAACTCACATTGATGCACATTTTGAGGAAAATGTTGGCTTTGAAATAACAGGGACATATTCTTTTTTTTTTTTTTTTAGGAATGCTGTGTTTTTGTTTAAAAAAAAAAAAAAAGGATTCCTGATTTTTAGAATTTTTTCCCATTCAGTCTTTAGGCCAGCACCTGTGTGCATGCAAAATGCCATGTCTTTATTTACTGCAGATCAGCTTTCAAGGTATCAGCCTCTGCAGGGCAGAGACAGAAGTACTGGTCCAGGAGACTTCTGTGCATTGTGCACTGTGCAGCATGAAGCCCCAGATGGTGGCTGCCTCTCTGCAAAGTGTTCTTGCTAAATCAAAAGCAGCCCTCTAAATATATGGCTTCACTCTCATTTCAAAAACAATACACAAGTGATTTATTCTCTTTAAAAAAATTATCAGTTTGGTTCATTAACCTATAGTCATACAAAAGCAGGAGTCAATTACGTTGCCACATCAGATGTGTGTAAAGATAATTACCCTGAAAAGAAGATGTAAAGGTGTCCATAAAGGCAGTGAAATGTGACCTATTAAATCAAGCTGTAACCTATTATGGGTCAAAAAACACATTTGTAGGGCCAACAGGCTCATGGCAATGGCCAATCTAGCATGAATTCTGCAGGTGTCTTTTTCAAATAAACATGGAATCTATCCCTTTCACTCCTGCAATGTTCCTGCCTTCTAACCTCCATACACACTGTTTGCTCGACACACGTATATACAAATGACACACATATATACAAATGACACACACAAATGTCTCTTCAAAATTATGCAGAACAACACACCATGTATGAGTGGTTAAAAAGCAAATAAGACACAGAAAATAAGCAAGAGAAAATCCACAAAGAGCACCATTACCCTGTTGTTTTACTGGGCATTTCATAACGCTTTTAGTCTCTCTGTCACCAAGTCACCAAATCTCTCTGGTACACCAAGTTCCCTGCCCTTAATAGGGTAAATCTGCATTGAGGTCAATGATCCAACTCAAGATCTGAACTAGCTACCTATGAACACTGATACAAATCCGGTAAATGTCCTGAAATTCTTGTTTTGTGGAATTTTCTAACACTAACTTGAAGTTATTAAAAAATTATATATTAGCTTGCAACTTTGCTTGGTGGTGACTAATTTCTGAGTGATGTTCCTTTTGATTTATTTAAACCACTTTATTTCCAGTAAGCACCTCTAATTTTTGAAGGTCCTCATTTAACCAGTTTAGATTACAGTTTGCCTCATTTGTACTCGGTGCAACAAACAGTTTGAAAGAAATCTGCTTTTTGTCACATGCTGAAATATATATGCATTATTGAGACCTCTCAGAATGCCTCTCCTTTGCTTCTCCTTTGGGATCACTCAGAATAACCTTTTGGGTTATACTGGGCTTGATTCTGTGTTCACTTGCACCACAAGTCCAATCAGAAGTAATTAAATGGAAGTCACCAGAGTTTTTTCATGGCAATCCCAGTAGAATTGGGTCTGTTATTAAACTTAACACATTTTTAAATGTAAGTATTGTATTAATGCAGGTGTACAGAATTGAGGCAGAAACACTGATGGCTTATAAGCAGTTTCTCCATGGTGCCAAAGACTGTAACAGTGTTAGTGTGGGAAGCAGATGCATTTCTGATGGATGGAGCTGCAGTGCCAATGGTACTAACTCCAGTCACTTCAACAGAGCTAGGCCAGATGACCACTGAGGAGGGTCTCACTCTTGAAGGGAGCACAGAAATAGACTGCAATCTAAGCAACATGGGAATAAATAATGAGAAACACATGCTAAGTCACCAGAGTTAATGGTGTAAAATTCAGACACTTAGGGTCAAAGCTAATTTTTAAATGCATTTACATTATTAAAAATATGACCTGATCAAGTTTTCCATCAGAGAAAGAGCTCATACTCATCTCTCTATACTTTCACCCTGGACTAGGCAGCTTTGCAGGTAACACAGAGCCCCACCTCTGCCTCCTTCCTTATCTAAAACACTCCATACTCCTTTATATCCTTCACAGCAGCATAGCTGGCTTTTAACTGTTCTAAAAATAACAGTCATTAATGGAAGCACAGAGATGTTTCAGTCTCTTTGTTGAATCTGAATTCACAGCAGCTCTGTCAAGGAAGGCTGGCCACAAACCTGTCTGCAGCAGGTGTGAAGCCAAGCTCCTTTTTGGAGAATTAGTCTCATCTATCATATACATTTGTTTTGGGTTAACTGGTATGCTGCTCACAGCAAAAGAAATTGAGAAGCCTCCCACCCAGTGCAGGAGAATTTTAAAGTATTGGTCACTAAAGTAAAATGATTCTGCAGAGATATCTGTGGAGATAAATTGCCCACTTATCTACCTTAATTTGTAAGACACATCAGGTGTCATATAAGACATTATTCCTCGGGGAGTAAGTCACCTTCATAATCATCACAGAGGTGAGAATGTTGGGCAAACACTAACTAAATCAAAAGAAAAAATCATTTTCTTCAAGGAAACACAATTTGTGTAACACAGAAGCCCAACAAATGAAGGCTTAGTAAATCCAGCATCTATTGTTTGCTTTCCTGTGCATACCTGTATCTGCATACATGGTTTTTAAGAAAAACACACTTAATATGGTTATGATGATAGCAACCCTATTCTCAGTGTTCCTTCTTTTTCTTAAGCAATTCCAGGGAAGAAATTAGGTATTGATTCTCTCCCTACCTATGTCATCTTTTCTCTTTTAAAAGATTCACGGCTTTCAGGCTTTAGTTCCACAAACCAGTAGGTAGCATCTAAACAAGATTCCCTTTTCTGAAAGGAGCCCTGATTGCTATTAATTCTTCTGGTTGTTGTGGGGGTTTTTTGTGGGTGGTTTTTTTTTGTGTGCTTGTTTTTGCTTTTTGTTTTTTTTTTTGTGTTGTTTTACTGTGGTTTTTTTTCCCCTCGAAGTATTTTCTAAATGCCTTTTTGGAGAAGCTGGGAATGAAACATTTTCAAGTTTCACCGGACAAAGCTGAGAGTTGCTCCTTCACACTCACACCAAACCATTCAATGATGCTAACATGGGCAACAAGCCCACCCTGCTGCTTACAATATTGAGGAGGTATGGGACAGAGTAAGATTCAAGCCTCTAAGTTAACTTCAGGAGAGTGGGAGAATGAAACTTTGCCATCCACACCACAAGTGAATGCCCTGATTGCTGGATGGGGTTCCTCATCATTCTCCACAAAATGGTGTCTCTCTCCTGACCAAAGAGGAACATATGTAATGTGGAATCCCTTGTATTTTCTGGGAGCATGCTAATCTTCTGTTCAATTAATTCCTTCAAATGGGTCACTGTCATTTTGCTGATGCAGAACACCAAAGTGGCATCGGTGGCTGGAGTCTCCAATCTGAGACTGAAAGTCAGAATTGGCCAGAGGAGCATGAGCACCAGGGTAACAACCCCTCTGGTTTGCCACAATTCTACCTGTAAATGCAACCTTTAATCCCAAGAAATTCACTTATGCTATCAGGAAGTTCTGTCTGGCAAAATTAATTCCATCAGGAATAAAGAGTTTATTGTTGAGGCAGATGTAAACTGGAGTACCTAAGTCAGCTTCAATGGAGGTGGGCTGATTTATGTCAGCTGAAGATCTGCCCTTGGTTCCATTCAAAAAAGACAAAACAGCCTCTTCTGATCAAGAGGCAGAATTTTAGAATTTCATAATTCATTTAATGAGGAAGAGCTAAAGTCCATAGAGACACTAATGATTAATATCAGATGTGTCAATCAAAATCTGTTAATGTTGAGTTGCTAATTTGATTTGTGAAATACTGTAACAAAGATTCATATAATTTTTCCTTAAGGGATACTCGTGGAATATTAAATTAACCAAGTGGATGTTTGTCCTGTTTTCCAACTAAAAAGAAACATTTTCACAATACCTTACTATACTGGCAACTCATCAAGTATAGAAAGAGGCTGTGGTTTAACATTAATATTTACTTTAGCTATGTTTCATTTAAATTTGTCTTATCTTCGTCAGCTCTTTATAGAACACCCTAAAATATGGCCTCCTGGCCAGGTTAATTTAAAGAGCCAACAAATTTAAGAGTTTTGCTTTCAAGAAAAGTAGGTACTTAACAGACCATTCTGACCAATTAGCTGTTTTGCTGGCATAAGGATACATACATTTCAGGTATCTTTTGTAACTAGGCTTATGCCTTAGAAAATGGCAAGATGACTGGTTAATCAGAAGTATATTGTTGTCTCCCTAGTTCTGTTCTACACTAATTACTTCAGAATCACTCTCAATCTTATGACTAAACTCCTCTATATAACTCAACAATAAAAGGCACTGAAAATTAATGGATTAGTATCACAAACAAGTATAGAGATATAGACTTAGATTTTATAGCTACCATTAAGTTCTGAATTTGGGAGGAAAATATATGGAAATGGGCATTAATTGAAAGAAGAGCCCCTCTTCAAGGAACTGTGTATGTTTACATGTGGCCATTTCTAGGCTTTCGGTGAATGTACATGAATGCAAGAATGAATTTTGATTTTATGCAGAACAGCAGTACCAGGACCATCCTTCGCTGTGCCTGACAAAAGCCAGACTTAAGGTGTATACTAATACATTGTGTATACTGTAAACTAACCTCCCTGAACAAACCATCCTATGGCATCAGCTAAATGAAATTCCTGCTTGCTGGATTATTTCCTTTAGCAATGTTTTCTTCAAAATTACAGCAGCTCATATTTATCATGTAGGGACTACATTGTACAAACTCCACACTAAGTGCCTTTGCACTCTCTGATTTAAGTGGGACACTCCCCAGGAGAAAAAGCACTAATTTACAGCAGTTGCAGCAGCACAGGGCCCATAGAAATGCTACAGATTAGATTTAGAAAATAACCACACTGGCTATTGTCGTTACAGCTAACAAAACATTCACTTCTCATTCATAATCGTCAGTATTTGTTTTTATTAAAATAATAATAGTAATGATTATTAATAATAATAATTCCAGATGTTCATGTAAAGGCAGCTCATTAAATCACAGTTGTGCACTCTTCCATGTTGTAATTTTCTCAGTTAAATTTCTTTTTCTTTAAGCAGGTAATAAATACATAAAGCTTTTCTATCTATATATCTTTTAATCGACTGCAGTCATTTAACCTAGACCCTCTAACCAGATTAATAATAGAAAAAGTGTCATAACAATTCCTTACCACAGGATGAATTATCATTATTGTTTTGGCATTGAAAATCCTTTCTGCTACCTCAAATTACCCTTCTTTTCAACAGTGCACAATACATGAATCACTTCCCTAATCCTACATGTTACTAAAATCACATCGCAGTACAATAGAACCATCTGACAAGCTACTTTCTGACAACATGCTAAACTATTGTGGTGGTGAATTCCCAGAGACCCTCTGGATCTGTTTCATTAATAAAAGTTGCAAGTGAAAGCCAAAGGAGGAACTGCTCACAGCCTGTGAGAATCCACCCAAAGGCTGAACTTCACATCCCAGTTCTTCCTATCAGCCTTAACGTCATGGCTTCCCTTTTGCCAAGGAGGTGTTAAGCAGACAAACATCATTAGAGTTCCAGCTATACATCTTTTGAAATCTAAAAATCTAAACATCTGGATTTTTTTGCAGCTGGGGGCAATTACAGTGCTGTTCCCAAACACTATTATGTGTGTGCATTCATAACATTATATATAGACAGGCTCTGATCCTCAGCTGCCTGGTAAATCAGTCAAATTTAACAATGTCAAGTCAGCTGTACTGGATTTACAGCAGCTGAGAATCTAGCCCTCCAAGTCTCAACCGTAAGTAAAAGGATGAGTGATCTACAGAGCAAGGATACAGTTGAGAAGCAATGAACTAAAATTTTCCATGTTGACTTTTGTCCTGATGCTGACACCCTCAACAGTTTCAAGCTAATTCTTTCCTACAGCAACCTCATAATACATGTTTACTTCCTGGGACTTGCGGATGAGTGAATCCTGTGCTCAGAGTGAAGCTTGGAAGTAACTCCCTGTAAGCCAAGTGAGCGGCAGCTTCCTCGCAAAGGGGACAGGTTTGTGTATGTAAAATGCTTTCAAGCTTTATGTACTGAAAAGTAAACTAGAAGTAGGTTGCATGGGTATTAGATGGGCACCATCCTTCCAGGAGCCCAGCACCTTTAATTTGCTGCTCCAGGTTGGCAGAAGTGAGGCTTGCTCTTCTCAAGTTCAAATCCTGGTGTGGCAAACGCTTTGCTGAGTGCCCAGTGAACCACTCATAATGCACACTTACAATTTTTAAATGACAGTAATTATATGCATGGACTTAGGTCCTGCATCAAAAAATCTAAACTTTCAAAGCCCTGGAACACGCTAGACAAAATGTTACTGAGTCGATTTCCATTATTATTGTTTTTAAAAAGCTATTAAACCATCTGCCCCCTTATGATCTTCTAATCAGAACAAACTTGTGCTTCTACCAGACAAGTATTTAGGCAACTTTTTATTGCAACAAACCAGCATTCATCAGAAGTGGCATATTTTTAACACTAATTCTAATTATAACAAGCAGTGCATTTTGCGTGCTTTCCAATTATGCATGAGAAAAGTCAGCACAAGTGTCCTCTCTTATCATAATTATCTGTTTCTAATTTCAATTTTGGCTATGACTTTGCACTCCATGATGTAAATGTAAATGTTCCTGTCAGATAAAGATTAATTTGATTTCAGCCCTCTTTGCTCTAATTATATATTCTATTTCTGCTCACCATGCAAGTTTCATTTGAAGCCACATCTGTATTTTATCACAACAATGATGAAATTTTGTGGTATTTAAAAAGGTAACTACAGGATTTCAGCTAGTCCTGTCAGGCACTGTTATGACAGTGTACACTAGGACTGTGCCAAATGAATTAATATTTTAGCTGACTAATTTACAGATTACTGTAATTATTACTTGAATATTAAAGTATGTGAACTTTTATCAAATGAAATAAAACTTGTTGCCCTAATTTCTCCCTTTACTCCTAAGGAAACATGACCTTTATGGGTTTTGAACCTGAGCACACTGAAAACACTGAACGATATCCCGTAGGTGGAATAGGAGATTTAACATGGAGAGAAAGATAATTTTATCTGTGACTAACATGGAACGTATCTCCCTGATATTTTCCTGTTAGGAAGCCAAAGTTTTGGGGATAATCTAGAGAGATTCCTGTCATCGAGCACATCAACACTGTCTGGGCATTCCAGGAAGAAAGTGAGATAGAAATAGTGGGTGGGTAATTCTGCTTTATTTGTCCAGACTTTGAGTGTAGTCTCAAATTACAGGCATCTAAAACTGCTTAAATTATGAGTTTTGCAGGGCCTGCACTGCAGGGAAAACTTCAAGATCACAGGCTAGTGCTGGCTTTAACCAAAATGGGACGTGACCCACCGGTCATGCCTTCTGACAAAGCTCTTCTGGAAGTAGCAAGAGAATAGGCTTTGGCAGAGGCATGATTCAAATATTGCCAGTATCACTGCATTTAACCCTGCTTGCATTTGCATCCTGAAACATGTTTTTCCACCAAAACCATGTCAAGTGAAGGCTAGCTTGAGTCAGATCTCAAGTCACAGCTCAGAGGTGTTCCTCATAAGTCTAACCAACTGAGTTCATATTTCAGCTCTATTGCTAGTAGGGCTGGTAAACAGCCTTAATCCCACTGCTTTCACAAAACTTGAGCAACTTTAACAGTACTCAACAGCTTCACTGACATTTGGTTGAAATTGCCCAACAAAACCAAAAGCCTTTATACATATGGATGCAACCGCACCCAGGAACCCCTCTCCTTTTTTGAAAGAAGTTTGACCAATAAGAGTTGAAATTTCGAAGGCAGGAAACTTTGTGGCAGCTCCTTTTCTGCAGTTGCAGAGTCTGGCTCACCATTCAGAGTCTGTTTCTAGCTCATCCTCTCAGCTGCTATCTTTTCCCAGACCTCATTTCCCTCCCCTCTCTCCACAGGAACAACTACACACACATATTTGCTGTAAGACTCACAAAGAACAAATTAATGCACCTGACTTTCAAAATATAAAATATCTAGAACTCATTAGAAAACAAAACAAAACAAAACAACAAACAAAAAAGATTTTAATACTAAAAAATAAAATTAAAAAATACTTATGGCAACTTTACAGTCACAATCAAGACTCAACAAGGCTATAATCCAATAGTTCAGTGGTGCAACATCTCTCTGAACAGTTTTCTCCTGACATTTCTGTCCACCTCTGGGGTCAACCACTCAAATAAACAACCTAATGACTTGAGAGATCAAGATTTAGACACTTACCACTCACTGACATTTAGACTTCCAACTTGATCTGTGCCAACTGCTGTCTTAGATGCTGACTTGTGAGCATGTCCAGGCTGCAAGCTGGCATGTAAGTACTTGTGAGTGGCCACTGTCTTCAGAATGTATTTACAGCATCTTCTGACTATTCTATGGTGCTGAGAGAAGCTATGCCTAAAAGTGTTTTTACACAACATCTCATCACTTCATTCCATTATTTATAAATGAAAGATGGGATGCACACAACAGCATTGTTTGGATTGGTGCTGTTGTAAACAGTTTTTCAATTTTTTTCATTGACAAGAACATTGCTATTTTACTTGCAAAAACAAAAATACACTGCTGGAATATTGCTGTGATCTCAGCCCAGTATTTCTGGACACAGGATGACCTTCTATACCTTTTATCTGGAGGAATTTGGCCCAGAGAGGCAGAATTCAAACAACATGTGATTCAGAGTTGCTGCAGAACCCGTCACCTCTCATCAGCTTGTGATTTAGTGTAACCTGAACAGGGACAGCCCTGTTATTTTGTATAGGAACCAACATGACATTATCCAGAGCCAGGAGGTCATTGGTTTAAATCTCAACTAATCTGATGTGTCAGACCAAAGACTCAGATTAGGCAGTTGAAGAAAATGGAAACATTCCTCTGCAATGTAATATCATAATTAACTATGGACAAAGGATACGACTACTTCAAAAGAAATAAAGCTTTAACAACAAAAGATAATGGGTCAAATTCACTGTTGGTATAAACTGCCAGAACTATGCTGATCTCACAGATCTCTGCCAGCTTTCACTAGTGGCAAATTAAGCTGCAATTAAGGAATTTCAGTGATCAAACTCCAGATAATTGTTCACTGCTGAAATAATCCAGCTGGAGATGTGTGTATGCAGACAAACACTTTATAAGATCATTGCAGCAGTACTTCAGTTATCAAACAACAACAGAGTAAGAGGAACTGCAAGCAACAGTTGGGAGTCATAGGTAAATGTACCAATTTTGTTTTGGTTAATCTTTTAAAACCAATCAGGTTCCTACTGCTACCAGAAAAACATTCTGCAGACTGGGGAGACAGAAAGGACAGATACTGTAAGGTTTTACCTAAAAGTCAAAATATTCCTAATAAAGGAATGACTTATTGAAATGGGTTGGACTACATCCATCTGCAGATGAATATTGGCTGCATGTGCTTTCCTGGAGAGCATGCAATAAAATGATTGAACCAGTGATTAAAAGAAACACATTAGTAAAAATGTCTACCATAAATTTATAATGTATATTTTTAAACTGAAATATCTCTCAATCACTATAAACATCATTAAAAAATGAACAGTGAGCAACTTCAGGATACTTCCTACCTTCTCCTGCAGACCTGATTGCCTGAGCTCTTGCCTAATCAGAATGACCATTAAAGTTCGTTGGGGTTTATCTATTAGAAAATATATACTTTGAAAATGAGATCTTGATTCAGGAAAGCTTTTAAACATAGGCTTGAGTGCTCTTTTAAATAGATGTAGTTTCTATGTTAGGACCTTGATTTGGGAAGTACTTGTAGACTTTTAACAAAAATATAGTTTGCTTCAACAGCTTAAGTAGTCCAAGCTAAGCACTTATGTCAAGTGTTTGATTGGAGAGGGGTCTAATGTGTATTTTTTTCATTTTGCAATGTTTGTTTTTTGAGGACATGAATAGATAAATATTAATTGAAACTTTAGAAAATGTGTTAATCAATTTGTATGAAAAGGTAAAATCCAGTCTCCTGTAGAGCCCTCTGTGAACCCGTAATTCAACAGCAGGCACTTCTGTTCAGAAGAGTACCTCTGGATTGATACAAATATTATGGGAATAACACTGACATGTTGCTTCTACTTCCTAAATATATTTTCAGGGGGGAAAAAAACCCAAAACAACACAAACAAAACACAACAAAAGTATCTGGGACTGACAAAGGTTGATTGCTTCTGAATGACCTTAAACGCCTCTTCCTAATTCTACAGCATTGCCCCCTGCTCTGAACTCCTGAGTTGCCTCTTAAATTCATTCTTATTATTTGCAGCAGCAGTCTCCTCTGGCAATTTATAACCACACTTGAAATTTACCCCATAGTGTGTCATTTTCTGTGCAAAAAACATGAACTACAAAGCAGCCAAAGAGCTAAAACAACTATTGAAATAGTTTCTACTCAGTTTCTCCTGGCAAATTTAAAACAGTGTCACCCTAAGGCAGCTCTTTTTTATAAAACAAGAAAAGTATCTTCCATGACTTCTGCATACAAAAAAATATAATTAATAATGCTTAGTATGAAAAATGTGGAAATGTATGAATTTTGTTGATTTCCTACTTATTAAATCGTTATTATCCCTGAAGCAAAAAGCTACATCACCACCACATCTACGATGTAAGGCAAGCAAGATGGCAGAGCTAATCATTCCCTTAACTACTCAATCCCTACCTTTTGTGGATTAGTAAAAAAAAGGAGACTGTGCTTCCCAGGTATATGGGTGACAGGACAATT
Organism: Hemiprocne comata; assembly: GCA_020745705.1. NCBI lineage: Eukaryota > Metazoa > Chordata > Aves > Apodiformes > Apodidae > Hemiprocne > Hemiprocne comata. The sequence continues at coordinate 7,419,369 of CM036597.1, read as the reverse complement.
GTTCTTGAGATGAATGATATTAACTGCAGCACAAGGCAAGGAAGAAAAAGTGGATTTTAATGCTGTTGAAAATTATGGCCTTAAGAAATACAGTGGATGACTAAAGTCCTCTATTCAATGAAGAAATCATTGAGAAGTTCTTGGCAGGATGTCAAAAACTGCATTTAAGAGGACAATTAAAACAGTATAATGCAAACGCTATAATTAGAACCATATTTGGTTGAGCAACATACTATTTGTCTTCCAGGCTGTTAGAAGAAAAATTCCACATGAACTGTTGCCAGTTTCTATTGGGGTATTTACCAAATAATACAGATTTAGCAAGAAGATGAATTTTGCTACTATAAAGATTAAGCGAGAAATTGTAGACACCTTTGAACCTTGAAAGATTCTTCTATGATACCCATTTACCTCCTACAAATAACTTACTTATCCATATATTTATGTTATTTTACAGGGACAATGTTCTGGGTCCCCCTTCTGATTATGCAAATTCAGGACTGCTCCAGCAAAGGTGTCAGAGTTCTGGGCAGTTTCAAGCCCACACAGCTTAATTTGCACCAGTTGAGAATCAGTGCAAAATTTAAAGTAGAACACGGGAAACCTGCCAGAAGTGCTGCAAGAAGCCCAAATTTCATCTATCAGCAATGAAACAAGGCATCCATATCATGCATTATGATGCAGAAACCATGGAAGTAGTAAAATTACAAGAATTTGCCTCAAAAATGAAGTTTACACTTCCCAATTAGTGAAGACAAGCTTCAAGCACAAGATTTTCATTATTTAGGAAGACATCGAAGAAAAATATCTAAAATCAAATGCAAATTACTTTCATGACAAACCTCTCTCTTTGGGAAGCAGTGAAGCCCTGATTCAGCATGATGTCTAAGAGTTAACCATATGGTTGAGCAAGTAAGGAAATCGGGGATTTCCAAATTGGTAAACAGTGTCAGCACTGGGAGAGGACCTGTCTACCTGCTCCTCTCAGTAGTCTCCTGCAGGCTAACATGAGAGGGGCTGGTGCTGATAGCAGATGGTAGCCACACGTGGTCACCTCTGATGGAAATGAGCTGGATTCTCCTTTCCCAGCCGACCCTGGCAGAACAAGCCCGGAGCTGCCTGGAGCACGGTGGCACTCCCCAGTCACTGCCAGCCCAGGAGGGAAGATCTGTTCCATGCTGCAGTGTGTGGAGCACCTATAGAAGCCCACAGCCATTGAAGCTCCGTGAGCTCTGGGGCATGACTAATAACGGACTTCAAAGCTTTGGAAAAGCTGAATTTCTTGACGATTACCCAAACCAAATTTCAGAATCTTTTGAAGATGGTTTGTCTCTGCTCAGGGGGTCTGTTTTACAAGGCACTGGGAGAAGTTGCAGTTGCTTAACCTCATTTTAGCATGCAATAATTTTACAGTGTGCTTTCCCTTCTTTCTTAGTGCTCTTGCCCCAGCCACAGAAGTTAGGGATCCCAATGTGCTAGGTATCTAAGATGGGGGAAACATGAGAAACCACAAGGAAACCATGAAGAGAGTCTAGTTTTCCATCCTGGGCCTGGGAATCCTGCAATTCAGAGACACTACCTTGTGTTCGATACTGCCTCTTTGTGGAAAAATGCTGTTATACATTGTAAAGTTTAATTGTTCAGAGAAGCTTCTGATCCAGTTTTGGAGGATAGTTTCTCTGAATTTAAAACCAAATCTCATGGAGGATCTCCTAATATGGAGTGTTATTTCCTGTGGGAACACTTCTGTGGAGGAACAGGCAGGGGAATACATAAGAAGTAGATGCAAATTCCAGTGGTACAAATAATCATAATGTTCAGAACAGTGATTATACTATGCACGATGCAAACTCCAGCAGAGAAAACCCACACATACGCATTTCTCCTACTGAAGAAAAAGTGTAACATTAAAGCTTAAACCTTGCTTGTTCTCCCCCACTCTGAACTGCACAAATTCTACACCATATTTTATTCTTCTTTATAGGTCCTGATTAGTCTGTGTGAGATAGAAGGTTTTTTTCCTAAACCCAAGAAAGCAGATGGTATTTTCAGCAGTAAAACATTACAAAATTAATGGATAGCCTATAAAGAATACATCCTCATCATAAATAGTGCTAGCCTACAACTCAGCCTACAAAGAAAGCAGATTTTCCAGATACTGTAACCACTGAACTAAATAGTAGGTCTATTTTCTTTAGCAATGTATTGCCTTATACACATGAAATATAATAGGTATTAGTAAGATACTCCTCTCTGTACATGACAGATTACTTCAGATTATTTCAGCATAATCGAGACCTTGAGACCTCTGGAACCTCTCATACCAGTAAAAAAAAAAAAAAAAAAAAAAGGAAAAGGGAAAAATATAGCTCAAATTTGTAAAGGTCAGCGAGTAATTGTTAACCTTGGAGGGGGAAGAAATCAGTATTTTTACTGACAGCACTCAGAGCCTCTTGTAAATCATATTCATTTTCATATACTTAAGCATTAATTTACATACTTAATTTCTGACAGGTTGACAACTGCAGTCCTTCTATCCTCTTGGTGTAAAGTAAGAAGTCAATTGTTATTCAGTGTATCAGTTACAGTGGTAGTGCCACTAACTGTATTTTATATAATGTGCTATCTGCAGAAAAGCAGATAAGAATTTGATTTAACATCCAATTAAAAGCCGTCATTGAAAAATTACTTCAAATAAGCCTTTTATTTTCTTTAATCAGTCCTCAATTCAAGCCTTTCTTGGACCTACTGAACCAAGCATCAGGACTCATGAATTTTGATTAAAAAATTTGAGCCCATTTCTAACTTAAGCAGATTTTTTTTGTTGCACTGTTTGATAGAAATTTAATAAATCTATGAATCCTTGCCAGCGTCATTTATCATCTTTTTTTCCACAAGACTGGCCTATTATGCCTCGGCAGTAAATTATGAGGAAGCCAGCAAACCAAAACTTTTCAGTCCGATACTGAAGAAGAGATATAATCACTTGCATTGAACCATATAATTATAGTAGAATATGAATCTCTGAAACATTAGGTCCTGTTTTGAATATGTAATGCCCATGCTTTGAGAGCCTACAAAGATTTCTAGCTGATCTAATATAGCTCAGTTTAGCATCATATTGAACAATTTGCTGTTAATGAAAATGACAGCAAAAGCCATAAACAACAAGCTGAGAGACTCGGTAAGAATTATTAGGGAAATTTCCCTGGTTTTGGAAGAACAAATCAGAAAATCAAACAGTCACCTTTTAGGATTCCAAGTCAAACATGTTCATTCTGAACAAACACATGGAGCTTAACCTGGGGCCATGTTATCGGAATTTTGCTGGTTTAGGGCTGAAGTAGGGATGTGACTGAGAATGGGGACTTCTCAAAAGCCCTGGTGATGCAGCTTTTCTACACCCAGAAAGAGGCACTGCTTATCATTTCCCCTCCAAAGGGCAACTTCACCCACTCTTTGCACATGTAGCTGTATTAAAAGCACAGGGAGCCACGTGCCTGGCTGTAGTGTAACACTGGGGGGCTATGACAGTGTGGGAGTGTTCATCTAAAGTGTCCCTAAAGACCACACTTGGGTGCCCTGGTTTGATGCTGGTCTCCCTACCTTCCCTAGAGAGTTGTAGGCAGAGGTCCCTCTAGGGATGAATTTGGATCAAGAGTTCAATTAGCTTCTCCAACTCACACTACAGAGATGCCCATCCCTGTTGATACTGCCTTCTGGCAGCCAAGATGACTTGCTTCCTAATTTAGCCACTCTGCACGTCCCTGCCCCCAGCTGCCCACCACATTAGTTTGGGATCTCTGAATTTACAGGGAGGGACAGATTGCCCTGGAAACAGAAGGAAGCCATGTATATACATGTGAACAGACACACAAGACAGAAAAGAAATTGTGTTTTCAAAAAATGTCCAGTCTAGGTTTTCCATTATTTTGGTAAGGAGGTCCTTTCCTTGTTTTTTTTTTTTTTTTTTTTAAATCAGAACAAGTTGTTGCACGAGCCATGGAAATACCAAGGGCTGGTTTTGTGGCCCTTGGTCCTCGCACAGCAGAATAGTCCAGTACCTCCACACTCCTCCTGGCCACACATACACAGTACTGTGCACAGACTGTGCTGGAGCTACATAAACATAGGTCAGTTGATTAATACTAAATATGTGCTACCAAAGACATCACTCAGCTGCTCCACTCAGTTGGACTTTCCACAGGGTCCAACTCTCCCTTAGGAAGACTAAGCAAAAATATCTTTAAGTTCTTCAGCCATCAAAAACATCAGGTTAGGCCCATTTTTGATCTTACCTAATCTGGTTCTTCCCCCATCACTGCGAAAGGGAATCCTCAAAGCATCTTTGTAAAATAATCACACTTGTCCAGACTTCAAGTTTTTTTCTCAATATGAAAATTACCTAGACTCTAGACTGGCTGATCCAATGAAACAAACTGTCAGAAGAGCTGTTCTCTGCTGTAAAGCAACATGAGTTGCTTATTTTTCTTTCAAACCACGTTGAAAGTTCGGTGTGGGAGTCTGATGATATAAAGTATTCATTCAAAAATGAAAAAGGCTTGAAAATGAAGGTTAGGCTGAGTTGTAAGAAAATTAAGTGCCAATGCACAAACAAGGGGCAACACAGAATTTTAAACGAAAAAGCCTGTCAAGTATTCAGGAATTAATTAAGAATAGATGTAAAGTAGATGAATATTCTACTTGAGTAGCTGTAGTATTATCAAACTTTTGCTAATAAGGCAGCCATTATTCTGACACTATCTTCTAAAGATTGATATTTCTTATGTTACTGCTAATCTACCACTTCTTAATTGAGGAGATACTCTGTGATCCTGCAGCTAGGGGTGTGCTAATGTGTGTTAGCTCAGTACTGTCCTATAATATAAAAGATTTTGCTAAAATTGATGCACTTCATTACAGCCTGGAGATTCTTCAGACAACTCAGTTGCAAGAGACCAAAAGGTCCCCAAACAACAGCTGGTTCCACAAATTTGTACTGTGATTTCTTTCTACATACATATGTCAAACTGCTGGACAGAAGGCAGTGGGTCTGAAGTTGGTTCACAAATATATTGCTTATTACACTCGACCAAATTAATCTTTGCAAATTCAGCCGCTGTGAGAACACTGAGGGTAACCAGATCCAACCATTCTTAGGGGACTCCCGATATAAATCACTCCAACTACCAGCCTCAGTTTATTTTACAGCACTTGCTGGTCCCTCTCCATCAGATAGAGCCAGACACAACTGCAGAGCCTCAGAGTATGTCTTAGAAACAGTCCAACAGTTCCAGATTTCACAAATAAATACCTGTTCAGGAAAGCATGCAAGTATCTGGCAGGCAGAAAGCTGCCAATCAGCTCTGCAGTTTTAAATATTTTAAGTGAAAATAATGGAAATTGCATTTCCTCCGCTCTGTAGCAGGGAACAAAACTTCTTCCCCCCCCCCTTTAATAAGCTTAGTAAACGAAGTGTAACCATACCTGCTAAATTACCTAACTGATGATCTCCTGGCATGGAGAAGAATTTCTGCCTAATAAAAACAAAACTGCCCATTGTGGGACATTTTGCATTAGACTCAGAGGAGTGCAGGGAATAGAGTTTCCTGCCCTGATTTTGATGCTCTCTACAGGAATTGCCCTCTGGCCCCTTGGCAGGAACTCCATGACCCAGCTGAGCTTTCTACTGAATAGCTCAGCAGGGTGCAGGAGCCAGTTGCATGGCTTCACATGGTGCAGAAAGCGGTGGAGCTTTTCTCCTGAACGGCACCTCAGCCATTTTGAAACATCTGCAATAGCTACTATTCATGGTACGGAGGGAGGGGGGAAGAAATTCTCCAGCTGTTACGTCTCTGCTGAATCTTTTTTATTCCCGTCTACTGCCCTCATGATGATTTTGAAGGACACCAAATGGTTTCCATTATTCAGAATGGAATAACATCTGCTCAACAAATACTGTTACTCCTTGGGAAGCACCTCATTCAAGCAGCAGCTCTCTTTATGACATTACAATACAACACACTTTATATAGTATTCAGAAGACCCAGTCTCACAGACACACTAGAGAAAGTAAGCAAGGAAAAGCAGAAATGGCTGTAAACAAAAAAAAATAGTAATTCAGATGGTGTTTAAAGAAAACATCTCATTCTATAATTGAAAAGGGTGGCTGGACCATGTCCCATACTTGTAGGGTATCTCAAGAGGAAAAATGACCTCTCTTCAGTGCACCAGCTAATACACCAAGAACAACTGTCACAGAGAGGTGGCCATGCTGGGATAGGGTATGTGAGCAGATGGACATGAGGTCAGTCGCATGGAATAGGTCCAAAGAGATCAGTTTTGAGTTTTATTTAGACTTGAACTGAAAGCTAAGAAAGAGAAATGGAAGTTACCAAGTCCTGCTTTCTTGCAGCAGAAAAGGAATCAGCTCGGAGAACCGAATTTTAAAGATCCAACTTCACATTTCTGATAGGCATGTACAGGCTAGGAGCTATGAGAACTAAGCTGTTACTGAAATCAAAATGTCCTTTTTGGCTGCTTATTCTTTCACAACACATTTGCTAGAGCAGACTAGCTCAATAATCCAAAAACTGGGTAGGATTTAACACATCAGCTTGGGTGCTGACAAACCACAACTGAGATATTTGCTGGACTGCGCCCCATGACTTAGCTGAACATGCTCACGTACACTTTTACCAGTTAAATTAAAAGGTTAAAAATCACACAAGGATAAGAATATGCCTGTCTGCCCATCATGTGAACACATAACTGGTTTGTTTTTTGTTGTCTGTTGTTTTTTTTTTGTTTGTTTGGATTTGTGGGTTTTGTTTGGGGTTTTTTGGTGGTTTTGTTTTGTTTTTTTTCACTTCGCAACTATCAGCATCCTTTGGATGAGGAATTAAAGAAAGAAATATGATCACATGGAGGCATATTCCCACATTAAAATGATCTAGGGGCATACTTCTTAGCTTTATAATTTCTTTTTGTTCCGGGGACAAGTGAATTTAGCAACATCACCAACATTTCAATTTACTGCAGCTTCACTGAACTTGCAATTCTTCAGCACCTGTCAGAAGGGCACTGAAGACTTCCCAGGACTCTGCCTGTGGAGATGCAGTCATCAAATTACAAGAGAAAGCACAGACATCTGTACAGATGACCTCAGAAGAGATCTTTGTAACAGATAAACCCAGGAGTTATTTATTGTACTTCTGGCAAATAACTATTTAACCAGATTTAGGGTAATATTTGGACTAGCGATAACATCTCTCTACTGCTTATACATATAATTTCTGTGTGATCTCAAGTTGTATCATTTGTACGTATTTGTACAGTCGTTATAAAGCTCGTATGTTTCATGTTATCTACACCTTCATGTAATGTGCCAGATGATGTAACCTGTAGTTTTTAAAGACGTTGTGACATTTAAAGGTCTATTTCCACAGCTATTAAAAACTGTTTAGAGGCACATAAAGAAGAAATACACTTAGATTGTTAAAAAAGTCTTTCGAAGTTTGTTTTTTAAATGTTGATTCTATAACACTGTGCCAATTCTTACAGCTTTTGATTAGCGAACAGGGGACTAATAACTATTTTACTTGGTAATTCATAGTGTTTTCAGCCTCAAAAGAAAAGCAGAAGACATTCTCAGCTGTTTGAAAACCACAGGATTCCTAACAGATAGTTGAAAAGTCAGATCTTTAACAGTCACCTCTGGCTTTTGTTTGCTTGCATGTCTAAATTGTATTTTAAGGGACATAAAAAGCATCAGATACGTTAGGATTTTCAAACCAATACTTTAAAAATGTTAATTTTACATTTCTGCAAGCACCTCACGGACATATTTCACTTTAGATTACATTAGAGTATATCTGTGTGCTACATTATTCCCACATTACCACTGTGTTTAGAGGAACAGCTTAAAAATAATGTGTTTAAGGACAGCTTTCTGCAAAAGAGGAAACTTGGCCCCATGAACACATAACAAACTATGCTGCTGGAAACCTCAAATTCAATACCTGAACAAGCTGTCTGGCTGGCCACATCAGCAAGGCATGTGCCTTTATCGGCTTCAGCCTCCCCTCCGTGGAACACGTACAACAGCAGAAGAACCTCATTAATAGCAAAACCTGGGGACACTGTCACCAACGTTCCTCCTGTGGTGCCTGCTTGTCCCAGTATGCATCCTTTACGTTGCAAGCTAAAGAGTTTTCATGGCAAATTAGTATTTCAGGACAAAACAAAACAGAAGAAACAGTAACAAAAGTGAGGGCAGGAAATACAAAAACGCCTCCGAGCAGCAGGCACAGCAGAGCCAGTAACAGACTGATGTTCAGCTCTCCGAGTCATTCAGATTAATGAGCTCTAGAAATGTGGGGTCCCACTGTATTAATATCCATTATATAATGTGCTTCCTCCCCTAGTAAATAGAGAATTCAGGATGCCTGGGGTATAGACAGTCTCTTACCAAAGATAATGGGCCCAAACTGATTTTAGACACAGGTCCCTTTCCCTGGAGACAGTCCCTAATGATCTCCAGTGTTACAAAGGCATGACAAAAATATAAAGCAGTCACGTCAGCCCAGATAGATCTTTCACAATTACCTTGACTCCTGAAAGTAGTCCATCATATCTTATTCATAAAATTTGTATTTTTCTCTGTTTGCACTTACATAGCCTTTCTACTTTAGTTGATTGTACCATAAATGGAATATACATTTATTTTTCATGGGCACACTGAATTGTCTCAAATAAAATAAGCTAATGCTTCTCAAAGGCTGTTCTTAATTTTAGTTTTCTTTCCTAATAGTTAATTGCACCATGACTGTTTATCAAATTATACTATTGGAAATTGCTAATACTACAAATGCATAACTATAATAGATGAGGATGTTTTCTAAATACAGGTTCCAATCTTATATTTACTCCTGCTGAAAACTCTGGAAAGGCTTTGCTTCCTATTCATGCTTGTCTCCACACAACTAGGTGAGGGTCTGTCCCAAAACAAATCAGTTTTTTCTCAGCCGTACTGTCAAATTAAAACATTTCTTTATGCTTCTGAGACTGAAAGCCACAATTTTCAAACATTAATTATGTTCACTAGTGGTAGGGAGCACATACATACACATGGATACATTAAGAAGATGGCAGCTTTCCAAAAAAGCCTAGCAGCCAAAAAAATTAAACATTAGTAATTTATAAAGAATGATCCTGTTTAAAGAAAATATGAACTTTTTGCTCAACTGGATTTTTTAAATATAGCATGAAGAAAAATAACTGTGCTTCCTGGCAAAATCTGAAGAGGGAAATAGAGCTTTTGAAACATCCAGGAATGCTTTGGCTTTGATAGCTCTCACTGAAACCATCAGTGTCTGATAAGAAGGAACACAACAAAACTATTATGTTTTTCTCTTAGGGACCCTTCTCACTCTTTTAAAACTCTGCTGGAGCTTTGCCACCTACCATGGGGGAAACAGTAATGCTGCCTGTGAGACATCTGCTGCAGGATCTCATAGACAAGCACCACCTGAGAAAGTTCAGACAGAAGCTCACCCCAAAGCAAGTGTGCTTCCCTATACCACGTTAAAGAGCACTTAGGTCATACCAAATGCAGCCAGCCAAGCAACCAGCAGAGACAAACCCAGCAGATCATCCATCCTTGGTCCTGGTCGCCTGCTTATGCCTTCACCTGCACATCTTTCAACATCATTTGAATCCAGTTGAACCAGTACAAGCCACGAAATAAATAGGCAAAGGGGGACTGATAGTTCCAGGGTGATGGGAACAAGAATAAAATCTGTTAGGCTCGTTCTGTTTAACTACAGTATCTGGTAAAAGATCTGGTAATAAAGTGTGGAAGGACAGTGAAATAATAAAGTAATGAACACAGGGTGTATAAAGCACTGAGCTGTTTTGCTAAGTGACGGGATGCTAAAGACACAGAGACACGTTTGTAAAGATCTGCTCTCCAGCAAGAAGGACCCTTTCTCTGATTTACATGAGGGCTTGCTTGAGCCAATTCTCTTTTGTTCTCTTTTCTGTTAGGTCCCATGCAAGTCTCTTACTTCCTAATTTAAGCCCCCTGCCTGCCAAGCCCCCTTGCTACAGCCAGCCAGGTAGATCCCAGCAGCAGCCACACACCTTGCGTGGTCAGCCCAGATGCTTTGTCTGTGAGCAGTGACAGGGACATTTGACAAGCAGTAGATGAAAACTTCCTTTTGGACAAGATCAACAGAGCTGTGCAACTGGAGTAGCAGCCAGTCCCAGGGGCGTGAGAGACATTGGTGCTGTGCAGGTAGGAGTGTGGCTGTCCCTGCCTGGTGACCCTCAGGCCACCCCTCAGCCAGAGAGTCCAGATCAGCCTGTCCCCCTGGAAGGGCTCCTGGGGGAAGGCCTTGGTGTACCTCTGGCTTCCCCTGCTGCTTGCAGCATGCCAGCCTGGGTGAAGCACATGGGAGATCCACAGATAGCACCTAACACAGGTCATGGCTCCACCAGGATTTTGCTTTTCGTTCCCTGTGTTGCAGGCAAACCCATCAACAGCCACACACCTATTGCACCAGTACTGGTGTCTGCATGGAATTAATTGTGCCAGCAATTAGCCTTGGGCCCTAATGACTGTTTGATTGTGGGGCAGATCTGGATTCCATGCTCAAGCCTGATTGAGTCAAAGGCATTAATATCAACACAAAAAGATTTGGCTGCATGCTTATATTTTTTGTTCTAATAATGCTCCAGGACAAACTCAGAGGAACGACATCTGCAATATTTACAATGACAAAGTGCTAGCATAATGTGCCTCTGTCTGTGCTGAACAATTTGTAAATATCTCATTAAAATGTACTTTTTGTTTCTTCCCTCTTCACCTTAGACTGGTTCATCTCCTTGGTTTTCACCGTTTCCTGGGAGAAAATGTCAAATTGCACAGTAGCAGAACAGCCACTCTAGTTTGGGTTTTTCAGTTTTTAAAGACATCCTTATCTGCATTATTCTGACACATTCTGTAGTCAGGGAAATGGTTTTGAAATTCACATGTTCAGAATGATTTAACATTTCCTTTTTTTTTTTTTTATTTCTAAGACAGGCTACTTATAACAGCAACAGCTAGAGTTGTGTCTCTAATGACACAAATTAGATATAACTTAATATAAGCAAATATTGTACCTACACAGCTTACTGTGCTAACATATTCTACTACTACATGCTTATACTTAAAATGTGGGAATATAGGTGAAATGGATCTTCAATCTGTTTCAAAGCAATGAGAGGAAAAATTATGTCAGATGCACTCTAAATAAACTCAAGGAGTAATTTAAATTGTTCTAGAGAAGACACATACATGTCTAGTATTGCATGTCCAGCAATACCTTTAAATGGCTTTATTACTGGCCATCTGTTTTGCCATTTTCCCTTAGTGTTTACATACTTACATAAAAATTCTGCTTACATATATGCAACACATTAGTTTTTATGGGAACAAATCAAATATTATAGGCAAAAGGTACTTTATTTTATAGGAAAGGTATGACCAAAAATAGAGTGTATAAAAGGTAGGGATGCAGGACTGTTCTTGTCGATTGAATAATCCTTTTTATACATTCAATAAATTGACCAAGGAAAGTGAGCATGCCTCCAGCCAGGCGCAGTTTTACTATTCTCCCATGGAACATCCACCCACTCTGTTCCTGTTACATTTCTTTGCAGCTTCTGATTGCAGGAGAATATAAAAACTGTAACTAGGTAAGACTGAAATGAAGCAGGGATAGAGCAAAACCATAAAACTGGGATGCAAACTTTCCCAAAGTTTGAAGGTGTTTGAACTCAAGATTTTGGCTCAGACCCATCCTTAATTTGAAGCAGCATCTGGCAGGCCAAATGCTCTGCAAATGCTGGCACTATGAAAGATGAAGTCTCATGTGACACAGCTTGTTGGAAGAAACGCTTCCTCCACGGAGGAAGCTGCGTCGCACAGGAAGGGTGAATGTAGGAACCCTGGAAGCTGCAGCTGCACAGAGGGACCCAACTCCCACCATCCCTGTGGTGCTCACTTCAAAGGAGAAAAGACCTCCTGCTTCGGTTCATGTAGTGCTTGTCCTCCCTGCTGATCCTTTTGTTCTCACCCCTATTCTTTTCTTAGACCTAAACCCCATCCAACTCAGGGATACAACTGCCAAGAAGCTGTGTCTCTGGTGCTATGGCCTGTGTTGCTGCACCAAATGTCCCAGCTCCTCCCAGGCCAAGTGCTGTGTCCTGAGCTAGCAGAGACCATTACAGGTTCTCAGGAGTCTTTTCACGCCTGATTTTCAAAAGCATTTATGTGCCTAAAGATGCATAGGGATCCCTAAAGGGATTTTTCCCTAGGAATAGAAGAAATTTCAAAAGTACCTTGAGTCTGGTGTTCCTAGGGGCTGGGAAAGTCCTGAGCATTTCTGAAAATCTCACCCTGTATTATCCACATCCTCACACACAGGCACAAGCTTGGTCTTCTAGCCTTAAACTCACAATTTTCCACCCAAACCAGGCAGATGCTTTGTCCTGATATTTGTGCATTTAGTGTGAATTGATTCTTAATTATAGCTGAAAAATCTATCTGTATGTTTTAACAGTTTGGATGTGGCTGAAAATAAGTGGCTTATTAACTGCTGGGAGGAACATTTCACAATAGGATCTGCATTTTTCTAGAACTCTGTAATTAAAGTATGCGCTAACGTGACCACAACATTTTTAAACAGCTGGCACATGGAGCTGAAAAAATAATTAGTTTTCAATAAAAAAGTTGCTTTTTATTACCCAGGCAAAGTTCTCCAGTGACTTTTAAGGATCTGCCAAGTGAAATTCAAAAATGAAAATAGAGTCTCTACGCTGGCTGTTAGCCAAGCTGAATGAAACACGAATACACTGATTTGTGCCAAGTATTAGACACGCTGAACTGAGGCAAAGTGGTTAAGTATCTCCCCAGGTTTAATGTTACAGAAAACAGTGTATCTGCCCCCAAAAACACTGTACTCGGGGGGGCCCACTGCTGTGGCTTTTACTTGTTTTATCCTTCTTCTCCCAGCAGCCAGGAAATGAAAAAAGTGGTTCAGAAGACAACCGAAATGTTTTGCTATGAGAAACTGAGACCCTTGGCAGCAAAACCTCTGTATCTGGGTTTAACTGCTAGATAATCGGGGTAGGGGAAAAAAAAAACTTGGTAACACATAGGAGGTTGCAGCCTAATGGCACTCTGACAGCAGCCTCATGAGAGCTGCCCTGGGCTCATTCTGCTGGCCCACAGCTCTGGGCATCCTCCGATGGCCACGCTGCCCCGTGAGGGGCCGACAGCACAATTTTATAAGTTGAGTAGCTGCAGGATTAAGCCTTGAATGCAATGTTTCTCAATTTTACCACCTTTGCTTTGCTGATAAAAAAGGATCTTGAGAGACTTCTTTATTTTATCAAACCTGTAATTCCCATAGCTGTACCTGAGAATGAGCCTATGGATCTTACCCACTCTGGTAACGACTTTTCATGTGATTCTTCCCGCTACTAGTCCAACAAATTCTCTTTGCATTTATATTAACCATCATGTCATTACAAATACAGGCAACCTACACAGGATAAAGGAACCAGTAAAAGCAAGTGATGTGGCTGTTGTGTGCTAAAACAAGATAATCTACAAAAAGCTGAGACCTTTGGCAGCAAAACCTGTATATTTGGTTTTAACTGTCAAATAACTACAGGATGGGGGAAGTGAACCCAGTAACCAAACATTTCAACCTAATTGCATTCTCAGACAACAGGCACGTGAAAGTTACAGCAATTTATGGACACACTGACAGTCTTCCCAAACTTCCTAGGTGTCTTAACCTTCTTCATCACTTAACAAAAGGTGGTAAGAAAAATTAAGATAAGTTGTGATTTCTTCCCTTCTTTCATTTTATCATCACCGTTTAAATATCAAATACTTAGAGCAACAATGACCTGAAAGCTTATAATTTATCATTCACAGCTATTGGGAACTCAAGAGTGTCAGTTCTCCCAAGTTACATGGTGGAATTGCAACTGGCAACTGAGTGGTTATCTGAAAGCACCAGTCTGTGATTCAAGCCAAGACCAAAAGATACTTTGGCCCACTCCACTCCACAGCTGCTGTAAGAGGTATTTTTATAGTACAGTTTGTCTACTGATTTACTACTAATGTTAAATGAATTCTAAAATTTGCTTAAATATTGGTGTTTGAAGTTGAGGGAAAAATAGCTTCATTAGCAAAGGTTGAGTCTAATAAAATGGAAATAAGTTGTCTGTCCCCAAACCCCCATCGACTAGCTCTTAACAATTAGGCAAATTGTGGTAAAGGAGTTTCCAGGACAGGGAAAAAAGAGGCAGAATTGTATTTCATGCTCCAATAATGATAATTACTATGCTATTGTTAATTTAATATATAAATAAAAGCAGGATGAAAATATATTTCAGAGTTCGAGTATTCTATCAAGTCCCCTTCCACAGCACAATGCTGCAGCAAGCCAAACCTGGAACCAGTTACTTCAAAATGTATTTTAATTAAAACACATGGGCTAGTTTCAGGTGGATGAAATCACAGTGGATTCAATGGCAAAGGGCTGGCTGAAGCTGCATTTGCACACTGAGTAACCTGGTGTTAAATCATTGCAGCAAAGGTGCTCTGTCCAGAAGGCTTTCAAGTATCACAAGTAAAATAAGTCTGGGTTGCTTAAGTTCTTACAGCTGATCCCCTTTCATGGAAAAAGCCAATTACAGATCACAGATGTCTAGACTAATCCTTTTAAATATCACAGAGGCAGGAAATAACGTGAAAGTGCAATAAATGACAATTTGTATAGCTTGGGTAGTGGTGGAATAAGACGGCACATGAAAAACAAACACAAAAAGGCTCAAACATACAAAGTGGGAAAAAAAAGGCTTATATTAACATTCAAGCTCACTATGGTAAGGCTGGAGACCATGGGCTAGATTCTGTTCTGATTTACAGCCTGCAAATCCCTTTCAACTGCATGGAGAAAAATTAAGCACGGAATGTCTGCCTGCACTATTGAATTACTTGTTCCTCCTCCTTCCCCTTTATTTCAACACTGCATTTTATTCTAACTTTTGTGTAATTTCTGAGGTTTATTTTAATCAAGGGAAAGGAAAATTCTATTTTCTAATAGTGTCTGCATCCTTCCAAGGCATATGTCTGGTAATTAGCATGGTGGGATCATTAGCATAAATATACAAAGAAATTTGATTTTAGAGCACGAATACCATTTTTGCTATGGAGCAATATAGGACAGGTGACAGGCCCAGCTGGGAAACCTCTTTTTCATTTTTCTGTGACCACAAATCAGACATCTTGGGCTCACAGCAGGACAGGCTCTACTGGCAGTAATTGGCACCATCTGTAGCTGTCAGAGCAGTGCCTGGCATTCCAGCATTTCATCTTTCCAGTCAAGGCATTCATCACTAGTCCAAAACTCAGCCAGCTGACACTGAAAGATTAACTTGCATTGATTTGCTTGGATAAGCTCGCCTGTGCCTCAGTTGGTACTGAACGTTCCTGTTTAATAGCCATCACCATCACAAGATGTTTACAAGGTGATTGTCTACTTAGCTTTTTCCATTCCCCTTCTTGGTCATAACGTGTTTTCAATTATTATCATATAGTAGATAGTGAATTAAAATAAAGGAAAGTGAACGTATCCAGCAATCACAGAGAGCAAGATTTAATGAAAGGATTAGAAATTCACAGCAGTGGCTGTTTACTGGTTTTAAATGAGCAGCTTCTCCCACCCCCATGTATGTCAAGAGACAAAACTTGTTGATTTGGGGGTTCAGCAACAGACCGAGTCTCCTCCAGCTGTCAGTCTGCATGATAAAACTAAATGAAACCGTTATTATTTTCAAATGCAATTTTCTAGTACTTGGGTAATTTGGTTTACATTTTCCAGGAAAGCTTTATGGTAGCTACACCAGATGCAAAGTTCAACCTAATCACCTAACACTACATCCACTTACCAGTATTTTTAAGCCTCTGATGTGTGTTCGAAGTCCAGAGCTTAATCTTTCACAGTCATACAAGGGTCATTACTATTTCAATTTAGAAACCTAATGTGTTCTGTAAAATGTTTTTGGGTGAACAAATTGCAATCTGAGAGTTAAAAATTCATGTCTCTCTCAGCAAATGACAGTCAAATATAAGGACATCCCAGGCAAACCCAAGACTGAAAATTTGTGAGTGTCACTTAAATGATCATCCTCTTTCTTGAAAATGAAAGTAAAGATTCTTCTGTGAGTGAATAAAGGGGATTATTGGAGGGTTTGTTAATCATCTATTATAACCCTATCAAAATCCTACTCAGAAAACCTTATTACTTCTCCCTCCTAGGCATCTTCTCATTAACAGCTTATTTTCCATAGCACAGGTGATGTGTTACAGCCCACAGAACATGTCTGCATAGGACTTGTTGGAAGTTTAGGTAATTGGGTCTTCTTCTTGTGTATCCAGCTCAGACCAAAAGCCCTATCATCTCAGACTTCTTTCTACACCTATTTTGGGATGAAACTGCAAGGGGTTACGAGTTGGAATCAACACTGAAAAGCACCTGTGGTATCGATGTACTGTATCTATAGGATACAATGAAAGACTAGGCAGAGATACCTGCCAATGCCTCTTGTATGAATCAGCTTGTCGGAACAGTGGGTTGCATCAGCCCAGGCAAAACATTGCACCCAGCACCTCCACTGCCTCCTGGGGCAGGGAGGTATCACACACAGCCAGCTGACACACCGCACTGGGGTGGGCAGATGTGCCTCCAGGATGTCCCATTCACCTGGTGGCACTCGTGGAAAGAAAAGTCATAAAGCAGAGTGCTCATCAGAGAACAAGCGTTGGGAACATGCATGAACAACTGGGCACCGTGGCAAGGAGACGGGTCAGAAAGGGGTTTCAGAGCACAACTGCAAGGTCCCAAAGGGGGAATGAGATAGCAGATCCGTCTATCAAAGCCCTGGGTTCAGCTTTGGGGATGGAAACCTCATCTGGGCACGGGTGCCTTCATGCCCAAGAAATACCAAAAGCAAATTCAACTTTGCATGAGGTACAGAACAGAAATGGGAAGATGATGCTGCATCAGGAAACATGAAAGCAGACAAAACAGAGGCTCGGTCAGGGGCTGGTGGCTCCCAGCAGAGCTGAACTTGTGCTCCTGAAGGTGATTCGTTTTGCCTCTGAGAACAAGGTATTTTGGTTAGAAGGGAATATTGTGGCTATGATTAGTGGGGCCTGTTCCAGCTCTGACATGGACTGCCCTGAGAGCGTCTCCAAACCTTAGAGCCCCATGTTAAACTAGGCTTAAAACTTCGTGGGGTTTGTCCTTTTTAGCACACAAAAATAGCATTTTCCTCTCTTTCTAAAATGAAAACAGGATGTACAATACTCTATCAAACAGAAAAGAACAGCAGTATTTAAAATAGCTTGTATAAATTACATATATTTTCAATTATCTTTGTTAAAAGCTTTTCATCTACTACAGAACACTCATGACTGTTTGCAACACATCTGTGGAATAAAATAAAGAGTTAAGCATAAAAGAGTATTAAGTCATCTGGTTTGGAGGGATTTTTGTATTAGATCTTGCTCATTTATTAAGTGTAATGTGATAGTGGCCAGATGATTAATACAGTGTGGTGGGAGTGATGTAACAGAAAAGATAAAAATGGATATCGTAAGTGGAGAAGAAGACAGAGATATGGAGGGGGTATTATAGAGAGGGCTGGGATAAGGATGTTAGTGTTTACAGTGTCTGAGTGTGACAGATTTCCTCTGGAATGGGCTTTAGGGAAGATTTACTGTTTCAGTTGGTGATAATATTCTACAGGATGTCCCAAGTGAGGGAAGAAAGCACAGCATTACTCTGTTTTGAGACACGTGCAGCTCCTAGCACAAACATGTTCAAACCATTTTCCTGCATCTATGGGGAGTGAGACTTTGGTTGTCTCCACCTGTGCTGAATGGTGCCCACTGCGTGGCCCCACTGCAAATGTGACAGGGACTTGGGGCAGATGAGACAGAAGGGATGTTCTGCAGATAAGGAGCAGTGCTGAGAAGGAAGTGACTGAAGGATCTGTAAATCCCTTCTATTAATGGATACAGCTGCCTTACGCAAGAAAAGTCTAAAGAACAACCCTAGCTATCAACAGCATTGAGTGACAAAGACCAAAAAAAGGTGGAATTTATTCACAAAGTCTCATTGCTTTCCGATATATGTTCTACCATGGTTGTTGACACCTCTCACATCTAACTGTATTTGGGATGGATCCTTTATCTGGTTTGAACCAGAAACCACAAAACTCAGCAGCTAACCAGGTGTCCCATAGGACAGTGCTAAGGAATTGAGTTACACCTGTGCTCACAGTGTGACCTTATGCTCTGGACAGCAAAAGAAACTACTCACTACACCAACACCATATCATGGAGTACTTCTACTCTATGGCCTGTGCATGTCTTGTAAAGGGTGAGATTTTCAGTATCAGCAGATTTCACTGGGGAGGTCTGGTCAGATTTTCAAAAAAATCTGATCACCCAAGAACATCTATTCAGTAGCTAAATCTAAGGGATAAGCAAAAGGGTATTGTAAGTTGAGCAGATTGTTCAGCTGCAATTTTTACAGTGTGATCATGCCGATTGAAGTTGTGAAAGGTGATGCCAAGACAGAGGAGAGGCAAAGAAGAAAGGAAAATGCTCAAGGTCAGCCATGGCAGCAGTGTGCTGATGTGCTGAGAGCCAACAGTTTTATCTCTAGTAAGCATACTTGACAGGCTTCCCCCAGAATGGCCAGGAACATAAAACCATCGCTGCGTAGAGAGAGGCTTTCTCTTCAGAGTGGGAACTGCTCAGGGGAATCAGATTTCTCTATCGACTTTTACATATATAGAAGGTGACTAAAGGAATTAGGCCAGCCTGGATTGCTCCAAGGGGATAATAAGCCCTGTGGTGAGATGGAAATGCATGTGGATTGTTCTAAACCTCTCTCTTTCTAAGCATTTTTACATACTATTAAAACAAAATGTACTTTTGTTTCCAAATAAAGGCTGTCTCTCTACTAGAGTCAAAGCTGGGCACAGACCCACAGCAAAAGACCTGGTGCCCTAACTCCCCCACGACGCCAAACAACCACCATTACATGCCAAACTCATTGCATGAGCCAGAGTGCTGCAGGATGCCACCTCAGGAGAGTCACCAGATGAAGAACAGAAACTGCCCTGCCCAGGGACGAGAAAAGACTCAGAGCCTGAGCCAGGCTTTCTGGCCACAGAGCAGTGGAAGAGAGAGAAACCAGCAGAGCTCAGCTCTCCAGTGACCCAAGAAAACTAAAGTGACCTTTTTTCTCTCTGACTTAGCTGGTACACTACTACTGGTAGCTCAAAACTTGCAATAATTTACCAAGTCTATTAACAACAATAATGAAACTAGTGTGACAACAAGGTTTACACAGAGGAGGCATTCCAGAAAGTATGGAGTGGTGGGAGCTGTCAGCATTTCTTACAGTTTTATCAACAAGGTTGGTGGGTCTCTGCAGTGTGCTCCCTCTTGCATTACAACAGAGAGGGCTCTGCTGCTTCTGCTTCCCTCTTCTGGCCCTTCCATATTCAACCGGGCAAAGCCAGGGCCCTGTTTTTAAAGCCCATGAGCAGAACTCAAGAGAAAAACTTCTCCTGACAATAAGTCAGAGTTATGTGGACTACTGGTTTCTAAAGGGTTTAAAAAGACACAATTCAGGGAGACACTGAAGAACTAAGTATGGGCTCTGTTTTTATGAAGCTTAATACTTATAGGACTGGAAAGCTTCCTACTTAGAATGTTTGTTTCCATTAAATGGCAGCTTCTTCCATACCTTGCCCACCAAAGTCCACTCTGTACATGCGCGCCTGTTCCTTTCAGAACAGCCCAGCTTACAGGGTTTGGGTTGCACAGTAAAACAGCACTATGTTCACTAAGATTAAGGTAATTATAGAAGAAAACATGCATTCTGAGACCCTTAATGAAAAAAACATCCTATTTATGGAATAAAGCAGGATCTGTTTGCTATCAGACTGCTTACAGAAATAAGGGACCATTACATTTTTAAGATAGCAACATTATTTTTTAGAAGGTATTTACCTTTACCTAGCAAGCATTAGAATAAATCCACTAACTTGGAAGAAACAGTGCTAGGCCACCAGATTTACATAGAGTTCTTAGACATTTGGTGCTTTGCCTAAAGCCTAAGCTACTACATCATTTATTCACACAAAGAACTTAGTTTCAATTTATTTAAGAGCTTTCTAGCTTACACGGTCCCAGAGAAAAGCTTCAGAATGTTACCCTTATTCATTTGGAAACCAGAAAGCAAATAAAAGCACATAAGACCTTATTACTTTTTTAAATGTCATGATAACTATGCCAATCTCATGATTTTTTTGAGAAAGAACCTTTGTATGTCACTTTCTCTCTATTTTTTTTTTCCTCTTTTTTTCTTTAAGTGCTTGTGGGTGACAACATCCAGTTTGATACATGGCTGGTTGTAAATTCAGGCTAGGACTTTTAGCATCACAAACGACATTTTCCAAAATTATTATTGGTCTGTGTGGCTTAATTAGAGGAAGTCCAACTTGAATTTCAAAATTGCTGAATGTTTTCTGTGAAACTCAGGCTCTTTTTTAGGGTCCCTTAGCTTGTTCCACTCCCTCCTTAAATAAGCATTTGAAATTGCACAGTGTACCTGAATCCACTCAACAGAAGCATGCATAGAGTGGAGTACAGCTCTCAGCCACACAGCTCTGAAACTCTGAACAAAACAAAGACCCTTGGAATTGCTAAATTCATCTATTTCAGGTCTATTCTGGAGTAAAAAAGCAGAATTTGCTTCTCTTCCAGCAATAAGCTTCTACCAATAAAAAACACTATTGAAGGATAAATTAGGAAAAACCCCAGCACCACCATAATTCATAAGAGACAAAGACCTTTGTATATGTAAAGCATAGTAATAATTATAAGAAAATATTTGAAAACAGAGAGTCTGATATGGCTGTTTAAGGGATTCACATTGCATAAATTTTATTATGGAGTCTTGCCTGCTTTTCACTACATACATGTTGTCCTCATTGATTTCAAAAGGATTTACATGTGCATACAGAGGCAAGAACATATATGCCTATGTGTTTGCAGTCTCACCTGTTATCTTTCTCTTGCTATTATCTAGCAACTTCCAAAGGACAACATCTATAGCTCACTGGTAAATATAAGGCAGATAAATTTTATGTACTAAAGCAACATGAGTATGAAGTTGGTCTGACTCAATTGTATCAAACCAGCTGAAACAGATATTGTGTACACAACAGACACATCTCTGGTTTCAAGGTTTTCATAAGGAAAAATTCCTCTGGGCAAAAGAAATCAAAACATTAGGATGAAATACACTGGATCTCAGGAATTTCCTTTGCAATTATTAGGATCTCCACAAAAATGAACCAGTAAAAAGCAGTACTTATTTTCCAATCCCATCAGCTACAGTACATCATCATCAAAAGTTTACATAATTCTTAAAACCAGATACAAAATGTCAACAGACTGCAGCTGAACGCACCATGGATACAGAATACTCTTGCAGAAGGTTTCATTAAGTCTAACATGATTTACAGAACTTAAGACACATTGCTTCAAGATTTTTATATCACTGCAGTAAGTACTCCAGGGATGTTTCGACCCACTCAAAATTGTTTTAGCTGTGCTATTACCTGGGTCAGAACTGATGGCAGCATATATCAATTAGATTGTAGCAGTTTAATACCTCCTCTTATGCATCTGGTCACTCAGAGATTCACATTCTAACATTTCCATACCCTAAAAAGAATATTAAAACAGAGCTCTGGAATGGGCTACGCTTACCTAATTTATTTAAGAAGCAACCTTAAAGAAATGACATCAGGAGACTATACTCATTCAGATTACAGATGTTCACTCCATTCACCCAAGACAGGACATACTTCTTTTTCCTGATCACTGCTAAATGTTTGCCTTGCCCATATTGAAGATTATGGAGCAGCACTGTAACTAATTAGGAACAGTGGACTGTAGACTTTTTCATAAAGTGAACCAGTATTCCAGTTTAGATCTGATCTCTTGTTTTTTATTATTTTGATCCTTGTTAAATAAACATTCTTAGTGCCACTTCAGGATTTTCTCACACCTGTAGTGAGAAATACATGGGTGTTACTTCCATATAGAGAGGTAACTATAGCTAATGACTATGTCAGTGTTGATTGCTGGGTGTATTTTATATGACATAGCAGTAGGGTAGATCTGCTTTGCTGCAAGTTGTTAATAACCATTTGATCAGCAGTGAACTTGTCTGTGAAACTTACACAGCTTGAGAATAAGTGCCCTTGTGACAGTTTTCTTATTCAAGACCAGTTTTATCCACACGTTTTTCACCAGTGCAGCACAACATGGGTAAGAGCTGCCTTTTTAGTAACACCTGAGATGCTTAATCTCTAAGCTAATAAATTTTATCTGGTGTCAAAGGGTGAGGCATTTGAGGAACATCTGTTGCTTGCCTCTCTGCTTTAGGACTGTGAGGTTTATAAATTGCTAGAAATACAGGGTTTGGTACCTGGTGTATGCAGCATGAGACAGTTTAGAGCCAAATGACCTTACACTGACTCAGAGAGAAACCTAAGTTCACTAATATATTGTTTGTGGTTATCTCCTTATGATCTCTGTGCTGCTCTGTACATGTTCCTTCATACAGGTGCCATTTTTAGCATAAGAAAAACAAGACAGCAGCAAAAGACAGTAGAATCTGTCTCCACAGAGCTCTTCTCTGCCTCTTCTTCAAACACTATGCATGTCTGTAACAGAGTGCCTCATTTTAGCAAAAATAACATGAGCTTTCAAGACCTCTTGCTCCCTACCTGAGAGTGCCAAGATGTGAAACAGGAACAAAGACAATTCAGTATAAACACTAAAAATATGGTTAAGCCTCATCATCAAGGAAAAATTTCGCTTAATAATATTGTTAGTGCAAAGGACTGTATATAAAAAACCAACTGAGGAAGTTAACTGGCATATTATGTGGCAGTAGCATTTTTATAACAAAGCTTTTAAAGCTCTGCAAAACCTTAATAAAAGAAGAAACTAGGGCTATAAGGGCAGAGAGCTACAGGATTTGCCCTCCAAACTTTCCAGTGGGAGAAATCCATCTCTTTCAGCACAACCATGTGCAGTTTTACAGTGGTCCTGCTTCTGCATGAGTTTCAGAATACATTTACTAGAAAATTCATTATATGAAACATTTATCCCATGAATAAATTAGAGACTCTGAAATACAGTGCAATAAAACTTTTGCTGCTAGAAAGATTTTTATGGGTGAAATAATGTGAAAATTAGTAACATTAAATATGATTCTCCTTAACCCAGAATAGTCACCACACAATTATTTTGACATGTTCTGGCATACATCATCATAGATCTAGTCAAATAGTGTTACAGAGCAGATTTTGAACCCTTTTACAAAGTATCAACGAACACAAAAAAAAGGGCAGCGGAGAGGAGAGTTTTCAATCCTAAACTGAAGAGAGCAATTTTTGTGACTATGTTCAAGAAAAGCAGGATGGCTGTTTTCAGAATGGTTTTGTTCAGTCCTTGAGTTGATGAGCAAATACTTTTATTTTTGTCCCTGTTGTGCGTTAGGTATGATACTTTAGCACGGTGTACATGTCTTCAAGGCAAGCCTCCATATGCATGAAATGTGAAGTCTGCATGCTGTATTGAGACATTGAATCATTTATCTGCTACAAATTTCAAAATTTAATATGTATATAAAGCTGCTCTGTGCTATTAGGTTATCCACAGATAAATCCCACTAACAAAATGTTAGTGCTGGACTTCTGGAGGCTGGGTCCCACCACCCTTCTTCATGTAGAACAGGTAACTGCACGTGTTGGAAGAAGATGCCCCTTCCAATGGGCAAACACACCTGAAACTTTCAACCTTTATTGGAAGGTATAGTACTAGGTCAATTTACACTGAAATGTCATTTCAAGTTAGACTGACAAGGGAGGTGAGATCCCTCACCTAGTCTTCTCACCTGAAGACAGCCTAGTCTTGGATGAAATGCCTTACATTTTAAGTAACCAAAATCTGGATGAAGCACACATCGAGGACTTAAATCTAACTTCACATAGCAGAGTTTTCTTATCCTATGCTTTCCCAAGTGTGATGGAATCACCACGTGTTACAGAGGTGCCACACTGTGCTCAGCTGCTTCAAAACAGTAGTGCCAGGCTTGCAAGAAAAGTGTATCTGCTTTGGAGTGCTTGTTTGTAAAAGAAAACAGATTGTTTTTTCTTTAATGTGGAAGGTATTTTAGGGAAAGAGAGGCTGAATCTATTTATTTTCTTTGGGCATTTCCCTATTCATAGATTTTTGTCTAGTTAGGTGGATCTTGGGTTTTGGCAGACTAACAGCAGACTTTGTTTATTGCCTATTCTGAAGAGCGGACATTTGCGTGGAGCCTTTCTGGAGGTGCCCCTTTCCAGACTCAAATGATTAAATAAATGTTTATGAGTATTAAACTATGTCTCTTTCTTAGGAGGGAGGAAACACTGATGCAACTGAAGCACAAGGCTGCAGAGCACCCTGTATACACCAGCTATTCCAACCCAGAGCGCATGAGCTCGACTATCCAGAGGAGTTAAATCAGACACCCTTGAATGCTTTATCTCCCTCTCTCTCTGTTTGGTTTCCCACAGCATAACTTTACACATTACCTCATGACATCTTTATAGTGGTGGAGAAAATGATTAGACTCCAGTCCCTGAAAAATCACAAACACAGACTCATTTGTAGCATTTGGCTGCTCTAATTAGCACATCACTGAGGGGTAATGAATAGAAAGAAGTCTGTGAAGAACGTAAAAATTAGTACCACTAGCACTGTTAGAGTAAAAATCAGAACTGTGAGCAACAGTACTCAGAGGACTTGGGTAATTACTGGATAGTCCCAATATAAGGGCTGTCACTGGATCCTAAGGGACTCTAGGGCTTCAACAAGTCCCGGAGGCCCAATATTCCACCCCAATAAATGAGGCTCACAAAGTTCACTCAGAGTTAAAAACAGCATCATAACTCTATTGTTCTTGCTTTCTTTTTTTAAAGGTGGTTCTTAAACTGCATGGAATTAGACAATCTTCTTTTGTATGTTAATCACTGGACTCCTACCTCTGTAATAAGATATTATAGTTTCCATGTGTGTGAAAGCATGGAAATTACATCATTCCAATAACTGAATGTGCAAGGACACATGTATTCGTGAAGACTGACAAACAGCTGCAGTATCTGGTTAGACAAGTTCCTTTTAACATTTCAATGGTCTCCACGCAATTGAAAGGTACATTTTGAGAGGTGATCAGAGGGGAGGGCAATGTTACAATTAAGAGGATGGAAAGAGGCCTTGATCATGTAAAGAAATGGCAGTGCCTTCACCTGCTCCTGCCTGAGCACTCAGGCCACTCATTCCACCAGCCCTTGAGCAGTGGCAGCACAGAGGCAAACCTGCAGCAAAGCATGTGCACTCCACCCTCCCAAAAAAGCGTTAGAGCAGGCCAGGGTACAGCAGCCCCAAGAGCCAGCCACAGGCAGCCTTCGGAAAAGACCAAACTGGCACTTGCCAGCCTCGGGAAGAGGTGCCGGCCTGGCGCTTCAGAGAGTCTTCCCTCAGCTGAGCAAGGGCTTCCTCCTCCCGTACTGGGGGAAGCTTTCAATTCTGAACCATTCTTAAAACTGATGTAATGGCACTTTGGCCTGGAGTTTGTAACATATTTTTTAAAAGGCCCTTTAGGATCAACAAGTTTTATTGCAACTCTCAGTTGCACCATGCACTTGTAAAACTAGATTAAGTTGCGGTCTAAATGTCATGACCCTTTCCTCTTACCTAGTCCCCTTCTTTCCACCTTCCATCATTTTTCATTTTTCTCTAAGTGATTTCACTCTTAAGATTTAAAAGAGAGAAGAGAGGAGAGAGAGAAAACAGAAGAGAAAAGAAAGAAAAGAAAGAGAAAGGAAAGAGAGAAAAGAAAGAAAACAAAGAGAGAGAAGAAAGAGAAAAAAGAAAACCAAATTCTGTATGTAAACACTGGCAGCTTTCAGGCTTGCTTTTCCTCCTGAACCTAACAGGCAAAGAGTGTTAGTGCATTTGCAAGCTTTTCCAAGTGAGCCTAGAGGGGCCTGTTTACCAGAGATCGAATCTCTGGCAAACAGCTCATTGCAGCTTTTCAAACAAGCTGAAATTATGACCTTATGTTATTGTTTCTCAACAACCCAAACCTTTGATGTAAACTAACGTTGACCTTTCCAGCATAAATTTGACATGAAGCCACTTTTGTTTAAAAAGCCCTATGAAAATTCAGCTCCAGTCTTATTGGATAAAGACTTTTTATGGGATAATAAATAATATCTAATAAACAACTGGAGCCAATTTAGTAATTGAAGTATTTTCTTTTCCTGACTGGCTATCATAAATGATCTTTTCTACCTCGGCTTGTGACTCACACCATACTGTGTGTCCATCCAACTGAAGTCAAATCCTAGTGAGGTCAATGGAAAAACTTCAACAATTTTAGGTCTTCAGAGTCTGGGTGAAACCTAGATTACAGCTCAATCGAGCTGCATAGCTCCCATGGACTTCTGTGGATTTTATATATTAGGAGATATTCCCACCACCCACATTAGCTTTAGGTGGGTGTCCAAGATAAGCAGGTGTCTCCGGAAACGAGATAATATCATTTGGGCAGTTAGGTTCCTAATTCAGCCTCAGCAAGTGGTTACTTCTGTCAGCTACAGCAAGCACATAGAGGTGGGCTCCTAATATAAGCACATTTCCTCTCTTGAACTGTTGACTCTGTTCACTCTTGTTCTACCATGCCCACCAGTGGTGATCTCCACATCTTCTCCTGCTGTCCAAAGGTCTTTGATGACTGGTGTGTGTAGGTAAGCTGCACATTCTTTTCCAACAACATACTGCATTTTTCATTTCTAATTTCTAGCCCCTTACTGTTTTGCTTTTTAATTTGTAAAGTAGTAAAAGGGAATCAACAGACAAAAAGGAAGATAATTCTGTTAAATTTTCAGTGCTGTTATTAATATTTAGTGCTGTCCTCTCCAGCTTAGCAGTTTTAAATATCAGAAATTTAGTTGGAGAATCCAGATAAAAAATGAGCAACCTTTATGTGGAGTCCATTAACTAATGCCAAATTAAAGTGGCAATGAAATGGAATTAGAGGGATGTGTATAAAAAAGAACATGTGACAAGCACATGGATAGCACATGAATCCATTATGATAAGTATTCTTCCAGTAAGAGCAAATGAATTCATTCTGACCATACACTTAAAAAGCCAAACCTAATATTTTTTAAAAATAAATGTCAAAATATAATCTCATTATTAAACTAAACATACTATCTTTTGCTGAACTAAAAGATTAATAAAACAGTGTTTCAGTGTTAAAATTATAATTCACTATATATCACTATAATTCACTATATATATAATTACTATGTATCAAATAGTAAGAGCCTCACTTTCTGCTATAGATTTTGCACTCAAACTGGGGATTCAAGCCTTAGCTGAGCCTGTTAGGGTAATCTGCTTTGCTGCACAACACACACTTAGAGTGTCTGAATTCTTTTCTGCAGAAAGTTGGTGTTGCCTCCCTGAATGTCCAACTGAGTAAATACGAGCAAGCTGCAAAACAAAGGTGATGAACCCAAGCATTTAAGGTAAGCTCCACTGACAGCACCATGTTGCCTAACCAAATAACCACTTTAAGAAAGGAGCATAACTATCACTTGACTATCCCGTAATATTAGAAATATTGAGCCTTGGGTTACAGCCTAGTTTGGGGCCAGGCTAGGAGGCCATGGGGTTTTTTGGAGAGCAGAGATCCATGCATATAAAACACAATCTTGTGAACTTCGCTTGCTAATCATAAAGCAAGCCCCATGCAAATCACAGAAACAGCAATGACAAATTTCATGGGTTGGTCATGGCAAAAATGGCAGATTTCACAGCATGACACTGATTAAAAGACATGGACAGAAAAATAACAAATAAAGACATTTAAGCTGCCAAGAAAATTAGGTTTTTACGTACCAAAGGCTTTCTTTGTTAATAGTCTCCTAGATGGATACTCTCCAACGCAGCAGAACTGTCACTAAAACAAATCTGTAACACAAAAATACTCCCAATTTTATGAGTATTTTCCAAAGGAGATCAGTCTCCCTAATTCTTAGTTTAGATAACCTCGGAATAAAGAATGAAGCGGACAACAATCCAGGATGACAAAATGAACTTCACAGAAACGTATTTTCTGAGTATAGGCTTCCCTGAACTGGTGGTTTGAGTCTTTATGCTTACATTAGTATAAAGGTGCATTACTCCTTTCTGTACAAGAAGAAATCCCAAGGGAAGCCTATTGTCTGATAATAAGGTCCCAGTTCTCACTGGTAGACTAAGATTTCCCATTTACTTTCAGAGGCATTGACTAATCAGTCATTGCACTGTAGGTCCATGTCCAACTGCTTGTCCAAAATTTCTGAAAAATTCAAAGCCACACATAATACAGCGGCTTTAGAGTTTGCATAAAGAAAGGTTAAGTAGCTCAGCTCAATGCAAAACTACCCTGTCTTGGTGTGAGGATGGAACCTCAAAACTGAACCCAGGAAAAAACAGTTAAAGCTCAAGTCTCTATTACAGCCCAGACTCTGGTGGCAATTCAGAATTTGCACAGAGGAAATTGGTGGTCTCACTGATTTACTAAACCACGTATATTTAAGTTAATTTATTTACTATATTAGTTCTTAAGTTCTAGCCTTTCAGTCCCTTCAGAGGTTGTGTGTGAACAACCAAAGGGAAATACAGCAGCACAGTTCCTACAAGCACACTGAGTCCCAGTGGAGAAGGAAGGTAAATCTCTCCACAGTACAGTTCCAAGGTAGCCTTTTACTGCAGGTTTCTTTTAGGACTGGAAAGGACATGATCTCCTATGACAGCAGAGCACCCTTCAGGATCATGAAGACAATGCAAAGATAGTTTTGTGAGGGCAACATTAGGTATCTTCCATTTCCATATAGAAGGATCCATATGGATCCTTTCAAAGCAAACATCTCCGGGGCCACCTCTGAGCAAGGGAAACTTGGATGTCCTCCCCTCCAAGGAATGAGGTGCCATCCCCCCAGTTGAGGAAAGTTAATGCAGCCTATTTGGTACAGAGAATTAACCTGAGGGTTTTGCACGTAACTGAGGCCCAGAAAAGTACAACACTCGCAGTATGCTGGCTACTATTTTTTTATACAATCTCTTACTAATAAATAGTGGCACAAGCCAAAGAAAACTTCATAAAAATGAATGGTTTTAGTACTTGCTGAAGAAAGAGTCAATCCCTCATGCACAAACAAAAACTGACCCCAACATTAATTTCTCAGAGGGAAACAGCAATTTCACAGGGTAGTAGCCACACAAGGGACAAAAACTAACATCTTCATTATTATCTACCTCCCAGTTCTGTTCATCTATATCTGATCAGACAAAGGAGGTGTTCAGATTTATTGTCAACTTTAAACCCTTGTTGAGGTTCAAGGCTGTTGACCAACAGTGGAAAACTACTTCTGAACTGGTTTAAGGTCAGGTGTGAAAAGGCTGTACGCTTCTTGGGTTTGAGTTTTCTCTAGTTTCTTACCCAAGAACAAAGATTAATTAGCATCTATTTCAAATAATTATTTCAACTGTCAGCCTAATGCTCTGACTTTTTCTATGGTGGACCTTGGCCTCTAGCAAGATTGTTGCAAAATCACTTCCAAATATCAGCAGTCCACATATGGCATGATGGACATTTTTCAAAACCTACTGCACCCCTACATTTTTCTTGATTGCTCAACACATTGGTAGTCATTACTGTAGCAACTTATTTCAAGCCAAGAGATATAAATGTCTCTCTGCACTGGCTGGCAGGGTGCTGTAAAACAATGCAGCCAGCCAATTGAACACAGATACCCTCTCTTCCTCTGTGGGGAGACAGTTTATATTTTCAGTGGTATAGCTGGGACTGATTGCCATCAATCAAGACTTGGATTCTCAGTCCATCTCCACAGATAAGTATGCTGAGTGAAAGGCCAATCTAATTCACAAGTATCATTTGGTAAACTCCTGAAACTTTATTAGATTAACTTTTTGGACAACACAATAGAAATAATCAGTTCATCAATTCAGGAAAATATCTCAAAAGTCAAAATGCTTCCAAAATTAGATCTCCTCTGCTTTTAAAGGTAAGCAGATGGAAAACATTTGATTTTTATTTATTACCAGTTAAATTTATGTCCCTTATTTCACCATAAACTTCACAAAAGTGTATCTTATTTCACTGATCTTTAATAACCTGAAACCAGTAACAGAAACCTATAATGAAGCACCCCATATACTGTAAATTAAAAATAAATAAGAGACCTCAAAGAGGTTTTCTTCAAAAGCTGCTTCAGTTTAGTGTTTCGGTTTATATATACACTAAGAAAGAGACATCTGTAAACATTTCTAAAGTATAACCTAAAGGAACTAGCTATGTTATTATCTATTCTAAGCACATGGTTCAACATTTGTTTATGCAAACCATATAATTGGAAACTCTGTCCATTTTCTGCTTGTGCTAAATATTCTGTGTATAAATACTTTTCATAGTAGATAAATAGGGTTTTTATTTAGGTCTTATCACCTTCATATTACATATTCATTGATTTCTAAACTGCCTTAAACAGCTCTGTAGATGTGAAACATTATGAATTCAGTTTTGGCACCTTGGTATTAAATTTGCATATCAGGTCACGCACCGCTTGACATACATGCAAAATTGCACTGCGGCTATTTTATTACAGCCCACAAAAGATATTCAGAAACTGCATGCAGCATCAAAATAAATTAAAATGGATAAAAGACCCAATAGTGAGCCACATTTTTTTTTATTGTTTAGTAGTGCCTAAAGCCATTTATATGTTCTAGTCAATAAACAAAAGTTAGACTAAAACAATTTTTAGGCTTTCTGTTATTATATTTTAATTGCAGGGGTATATGCATTTCTTTGTCCCTTAACCAATTGTATCCTACTTAAGGCTTGAATTGTTTCAAATTGTATGCTATAAAAAGTAATGTATATGGATTGCTGGCAAGCCTTTGTGTTTCTCTGCATGTGTCAGAATGTATACAGACACCGTGTATCAAGAATCAGACATACAAAGCAATATATTTGTCTAGTTGATTTTGTATTTGAAATGTTTTTGTAACTCACTGTGTATGCCAAGGCTGCATTTGCATGGAAGTTCTGCATTTCACCAAAGTTAAAAGTGCATCAGTCAATGCTGTTCAGATATTACAGTGCCCTCAAAATATACCAACTAAATACATTAGGTGGTTTGCCTGCAAATTACCCTCTTTACATTCAGTAAGCTGTAGCAAAGACATTTGAAAATTAAATAGTAGGGGACACATTTTCCAATTGCTCCTCACTAGGGCTCCATTTTAATGTCTGCAGCATTTCAGGATAAATAATTTGGCATTTCCATTCACTTGTTCCCCAGCCATGCTCACTTGGCTGCGTAGGCACCTCATCATGCCTGCTAATCGGGGACTCAGGTGTCCTACAAACTCTCAGGGGCACAGAACAGTGCCCGTGAGGCAGAACGGTGCCCACGAGGCAGCTGTGCCAGCCCAGTGCAGGTGCAGAAAGGCCGGGTGAAGGCAGAGGGTCTGGCCGCCTCTTCCAGCTCCACCTCCCGCTCCTCGCACTGCAGCCAACGGGTGGGCAAGGCAATGGTGGGCAGCGCAGGGGTGGGTGGGCAGCGTGATGAGCTATCATGTGGCTGGGAGATGTTCCTGAAGAGCCAGCCAGAGCTTGCACTGGGAGCTTCTGCTGCATGCCCAACACTGTGGTTGCTTTTATCACCCTTCGAAAAGCCATAGTTCTCTTGCATGTAGATGCAGGCAGCAGAAGGACCATCTTGCTCTACCGTGGGTAACACAAGTACCTGTGAGAACGAGAATGAGCCTCTCTTCCTCAAACAGCTCAACCCCAGACCCTGTGCCACAGCACTGGGACCTGCTGCATCCCACAGATCTGCAAAGGGTCTTGGGAGTTAACATTTCTATTAGAAAAAAATGGCTGGGGGGGGTGTTGTTTAAGAGATAGAGCAGTGCCTTCTAAAATGCATATTCCATCAAATCAGGGCACCAGCCCAGATGGAAATCTTGTAACTAACACTCAGAAAATTTGAGAGCGCATTTCACTGAGTTGGTCTAACTCAAGCTACCATAAAAAATCAGATGGCAGAGCACCTAGATAAAGTCAGTAACCAAACTTCACCCACACAAATGAAGGAGGAGGTGCTTGCATCAGTCAGTATCTGCTGCTGGGCCTTTAATAAAAACTTCTAAGTTTAGTTTTCTAAGTTTTTGCTTCTAAGTTCACTCCATTTTTCCTCAAAACACCACAAAAGGAACCCGAACCTCTACACTCTTCCAAGGAAAGCATTCACTGAACTCAGAGGAGAAGGATCAGCGCCCCATCAGTAGCAGCTTGCAGAAGTAGACAGACCTCACAAGAAACCTGCATGACTGCAGTGAAACTCTAAGCTAATCACGACCACTATCTTTATAGCAGAAACCTTAAAAAATCGACATAATATAACAAATTGGTTCAAAGCATTACTACAGACCACCATGCTAAATTCCCACATCCTTAGCAGTT
This sequence comes from Hemiprocne comata, assembly GCA_020745705.1. Lineage (NCBI taxonomy): Eukaryota > Metazoa > Chordata > Aves > Apodiformes > Apodidae > Hemiprocne > Hemiprocne comata. The sequence continues at coordinate 7,386,547 of CM036597.1, read as the reverse complement.
TGTAAAAATGTTTAATTTATGTTTATGTATTCTTATTCAAAATGTTAGTTAACAGCCTGTAGGGACCTGGTAATAGGATCCTTTTTTCTTTTTTATGTTTATTAGCTACATTAATGACTGTTTCTGCAATTCTGCTACAAAGACTTGCGTTAATGAACGCCAATTAATTCTGAAATGATTTTAAACAAAGGGTGATGAGAATAACCAATCAACCATGACAGTGTAAAGAGCAAGCAAGCTGCTGTGACCTAATTTTCTGTGTTGATTCTTTGCTGTCAGAGTGCATTGTTATTCATCAAGAACACCTATAGATTTTGCATATACTTACTACAATATTACGATTTTAGAAATGCTCTGTTCCTTTTCAACATGGGATATTACTGCATTTAAACTACAAGGTTTCAATAATACTGACTCACAAACAGCAAATACTTGTGAGGTCAGGCAGATCTCCACCAGTATTAGAAGGACCTTACTAATTTCATCTTCTTAAAATTTAAGACATGAGGGCTTGTTTAAACCCTTAGAATATTTGGCCTTCCAGACAGAAATATAATAAAGAACCTCTAATGGAAACATCAATCTATTTATTTTCCACAACAAATCAGCCTTTTAGCCATTTAATTTGATCACAAGGACCTGAATATAAAAGAATTCCCTGAAACCAGCAACAAGTCGAGTGATTACACTCCTGAAATAACACATATATGTGTCAAATCTGACCTAAAAAGTAAATAGACCATGCAGGCAGATATGACTGTTATGTGCCTGTTGAGTGAACAAAACATTAGAAAAGCTATCCAACTCTATTCTAAATTTAAAATAAATTAACTGAAATTGAGAAATTTCATTTGCATTTTAATCTGGTACACACTTAGGATATGTGCTTCCACTACAATAGCCTTTTCAGCAACAAAACATCGATATTTTAAAGTTAAAATTTCTATTACATTTTTCACACAGTAAAAAGGCATGTTTATTGATGGTTTTTCAACCGGAGATAACACCATAGTTTGATGAAGATGCAGAAAATCATTAAACCTGTGAACTGTCAAGGCCTCTACTGAAGAAATGCCTATTTTGTCTCACACGTCTTACCACGTCCAGTGCTATGGGGTCATAGTAAGGAAGACAGAAGAATATGTCAAGGATTACAAAAGGCACTACTAACTGATAAAGAAGTATACAGAAAAAATTCAGCAGTAAAACCACGCTTTTTTGAGTTTACTAACTGGTGTCATGGACAGAGCATAAAATAGGATAGAAAAGGAACAGAAAAGGAGCCCCATATTCTAATTGTTAACATAAACTGTATAATTCCTGACAGGTGTATATATGTGATACTAATATTTAATATAGAGAGCATTCATACTGATTTATATTGATCTTAGTTATTTATCTTCCTTCGTAGGCAGGATCCACAGTCAACACCTTTCTCCATTCCACCTGCACAGTAGACCACTTGAGTAAAGATAGAGGGCTGGATCCATGATGCCACAGAAACATATATTGAGATAGACTTTGGTGCCTGTAGGAAATACAGGCACAAACTGAGGCTACATCTAGAAGATGCAATCCATTTCAACTTCCTTCTCTCCAAACACAATCGATGCCAGCTGCTCCTGACCTACGGTGCTGGCTGATCCCTGAGTAGCATTCCTCCTTCAGAAAATCAACAAACTGTGTTCTTGATGTGTAACCCCTGGCAAACATTTTGGTGGCATGATATCAGGGTTTTGACAGCTGCATTATCAGCATTCAACAAATCAGGTTCTCCAGTGTCCGTTTGCTGAAGTCGCTCCATATTGTTGCTGACTGATTCATATTTATAATGATAAAAGATTTGCATTAACATCTAGCCCTCTACAAAGGGTTTATTAATGAAATACCAATTCAACCATAGCTGTAATGACCCTATTTTATAATGCACATATTTCAGGCACTTTTGCAAATGGTTTAAAAAAATGGAGCAGTTAAATTACGCTACTAATATAATATGAATGTGTCATCACACCCTATCAAGCAATTTCATATCAAACAACAATGTGATAGGAATTTTGCTGCTATGATACAAAAGGAGGAACTTGGAGGAAAAAAGCGCAGTACTAGAACAAGAATGTCCTACATCACCTTGTATTCAGCAACATAGAGGGTTATGAGAAAGTCTAGCGACAGATGAAAGATGAAGACAGGCTGACATCTTGTAAGTTGTCTTCTCCTCTGGTTTGTAAATATTAAATGGAGGGTCTCAATTTTACCATCTGATTTCAACCAGAAAAGCTGCTGTGTGAAACAACAGATACTTCAACCCTAAGGAAGCTTTATTTTCAAGCTCTGAGTCTCCCGGCTTTTCATCAGCGTATTTCTATATGCATTATACCCCTACCAATGCGATATACAAAAAGGACAAAATGTCAGCCCTCAATGGAAATGAACTCACCACCCTTCAACATTCAACAATCAGATCTTGCTTAATTTAAATGTGTTAGATCATCAGTCTATTATTCCTCCAGCTTTTATAATGATTGCTAACACTGGCCAGACATTGTACACCTGGCTGGAAAATGTTTCTTTTTAAACAATGTAAGAACTAACCAATATGTAAACCCAATAATTAAATTACATTTAGCTGCTGGCCATTGTTATTCTGCACTGCTTTCCCACTGAGGGAGCTACAGTCATCCGATTTAAACAGCAATCTAGCAAACACTTTTCATTGCCCATGATTGTTGTGCAGAGTAAATTGGCTCACATCAGATTTGACTCTAATTTGGATTTCAGAACAGTTAATTTGAACTTAAGCACCTATGGAAGGGCTGTTAACAAGAGGTGTGTGCACAGGAATTCTTCTCATAGCTATGCTGTTTAAATCCAGCAACAAGAGCTCCTTATAGAGCGTATATGCTTTCCAGCATGCTACTTGCAATGTTGTGCACGGCAGAAAACAACTTATCAGCTATTTAACAATGTCAAAGGAGAATAACATGGATGCACACAACAGATTCTTGCTATATGCATGCCCAGCAGAAGTAAATACGTTTCTTTTCAAACACGTAGCTACCTTGTGACTTAATCATCCCAAGATTAAATGTACCTTAGTCCTTTATTAGGGTATTTTGGTGTTGTAGCGAAGCATGTAGGGTCAAAATCTGCCCATTCATAAGTTACCAAGAGATCCATGGAAATATATAAAGGCTCAATTTCATCATCATTACCTATTACATTAATAGCACTAATGTCTTAAATCTTAGTCTTCTGGCTCATTAGCTAAGGTAAAAGACTATTAGTATAAAAGGTGTATTTAAGCCAATCAACAGAATTTATAAGGCTTTTGTTTTGTTTTAAAACAGTGTCTCTCTTGCAGTATTAGTGGTTAGTACAGAAACTAAATATTATTAATTCTATAATTAATAATGATTATATCATCTAACAATATAAATGTAAGACCTGCTACCGCTGTGGCTCAACTTAATTTTACTGTATCATAAATCAAGCCTGTTATCCCTATCCACACCCAGCTGGTTGACAAACTTGGTTTTTTTCCACCAAAACCACAAAAAGCTAGAAGGGGCTGAAGGAAATCTGTGGGTTTTCTGGTTTTGGATTTGTTTGTTTTCAAACATATATCAAGAAACAAATTATTCTAAGACTGCTAAGCAGAAATCTTGCAAGCAGACTATGAGAGAGTCTGTGTTAAAGGATGTAAAGAAATTTGACTAGTTGATATACAGTAAACTAGGGTGAGGACCTACATTCTAAATTAAAATATAAATTCTATATGCTGAAAACACCTTCTTCACCTCTGTCTTTACTACTGCTGTTGGGTCCCAGGCCATAGGAACAAAAGTTCAGGTTGATGCAGACACTGACCCACCATCAGTGAAGGAAGAGTCAGTGTGCCAACTATTACAGGAGCTTGACCTGTACAAATCAATGGGTCCAGATGCTATCCACCCTAGGGTGCTGAGAGAGCTGGCTGATGTCATTGCAAAGCCACTGTCCATAATCTTTGAGAAGTTGTGGAGATCAGGAGATGTCCCTGAAGACTGGAGGAAGGCTAATGTCACTTCCGTCTATAAGATGGGTTCAAAGGAGGACCCAGGTAATTACAGACCCATTAGCCTCACTTCAGTCCCTGGAAAGGTCGAAGAGCAAATCCTCCTGGGGATTGTCACAAGGCAATTGAAGCACGTGATTGGGAAAAGCCAACATGGATTTACCAGGGGCAAATTGTGCTTGACAAACCTAATTGCCTTCTACAACAAAGTAACCCACTTGGTTGATGCAGGGCGAGCAGTGGACATCATCTACCTGGACTTCTCCAAGGCTTTTGATATGGTCCCCCACAGCCTCCCTCCTCCTGGATAAACTGACTCATTGCAGCCTTGACAAGTCAATTGTGCAGTGAGTGGGGAACTGGCTGACACACCATGCCCAGAGGGTGACAGTAAATAGTTCCTCCTCAAACTGGTAACTGGTCACAAGTGGGGTCCCCTAGGGATCGATATTGAGCCCAATGCTCTTTAACATCTTCATAAGTGACTTGGATGTTGGGATCAAGAGCACCCTGATGAAGTCTGCTGACGACACCAAGATGAGTGGAGAGGTTGACACTCCAGAAGGGAGAGCCACCCTCCAGGATGATCTGGACCGTTTGGAGGAGTGGGCTAGAAGGAACTTGATGAAGTTCAATAGGGAGAAGTGTAAGGTCTTGCACCTGGGAACACATAAGCCAGGAGTGCAGTTCAGACTGGGATCCACCTGGCTGGAAAGCAGTCCTGTGGAAAGGGACCTGGGGGTCTTGGTGGATAACAGGCTCAACATGAGCGAACAGTGCGCTGCAGCGGCAAAGAAATGGGCTGCAGAATGCTGGGCTGCACCAACAAGGGCATCACCCGCAGAGATAAAGAAGTCATCATCCTGCTCTACCCGGCGCTTGTCAGACCACACCTGGAGTTTTGCATTCAGTTTTGGTCCCCGTTCTACCAAAAGGATAAGGACAGGCTGGAGAGGGTCCAGAGAAGGGCCACAAGGATGATGAGAGGACTGGAGAACCTGCCATATGAGGAGAGGCTGAGAAAACTGGGTTTGTTCAGCCTTGAGAAAAGAAGGCTTCAGGGAGACCCTATTACAATGTTCCAGTGCTTAAAGGGTGGCTACCAAGAAGATGGAGACTCCCTATTTACATGGAGTAACATAGAAAAGACAAGGGGTAATAGGCACAAGTTGCTTCTGGAGAGATTCCAATTGGACACAAGAGGTAAATTTTTCACCATGAGGACAGTCAAACATTGGAATAGTCTCCCAAGGTAAGTGGTAGATTCCCTCACATTGGACAGTTTTAAGTCTCAGCTTGACAGGGTGCTGAGCCATCTCATATAAACTATAGTAGTACCTAAAAAGGTCGGACCAGATGATCCTTGAGGTCCCTTCCAACCTGGCATTCTATGATTCTATGCATTTAAGTAATACATACTAGATCCATATTAACTCGATTTTGTTTGAATATTACTCTTTTGCATCTTGCATTGAATTATGAACTGTATTTTTAAGTTCAGATGTATTTAAAATAATTAGCAATAGCACCACCAACGTTTTATTTTACTATTAAAATATGTTCCTCACTGTTTTTTCTTGTGTACTTGTTCATTTCCCCCCAGACATAAGTAATGTGTAGACAGATACATTGTTTATTTACGACCCCAGTGACAGTTAATGTGGCATATGTGCCTACAATGTTTGACAGATAAAATGAGTTATTTACAGAAGCTGGGTTTATTATGTATGAATACTAAAGCAGCTATAGTATTTGGAAACTTCTCCATTTATTTTCCCAAGAGCTTGTTTCAGTGAAAGTTGTGGTGTTTTGAAGGACTACATAAGAGGATAGCACAAATACTCAGTCCAGTCCAATCTATAATGCAGTCATCATCTGCATGTGGTAATTTCAAAGTGGCTCTTTCTGAATTTATTTTTATAGGCCTTGATCCAAACTCTACTGAAGTCAGTGAGAAGTGTTCTATAAGCAACAGTAGGTTTGGAATTCAGTCCTTAAAAATAAAATCTCTGCAGCAGAATAGGTTCATATCTGGGTCTCACCATTTGGCATATTATGAAGTAGGTACAGACATTTGAGAGGGGGAAAAATGGAGAACACTTTTAATCTATTAACCTTAATTATAAAGGGCCAAAAATTGTTTCAATTGAAGCTAAAAATAACAATTTCACTGACTTTGGCAGGAGCACAAATTGATCCTCCTGGACAACCTAGGGAGGCTGTGGAAGCCCCCTCCCTGGAGGTGTTCAAGGCCAGGTTGGATGAGGCTTTGTGCAGCCTGTGCTAGTGTGAGGTGTTCCTGCTTGTGGCAAGGAGATTGGAACCTGATGATCTTTAAGGTCCCTTCCAACCTTAACCATTCTATGATTCTATGAAGATACCTTCATTTTTCCTTTTTAGTAAATAACCTCAAAAGCTTAGACACCAGATTTTGAAACAAACACATCTCATTTACCTAAAGCCAAATGTGCAAGACTGATGTGCTGCATGGAAATTTTTTTTTCCCAAGAGTTTACTCCATTTTCCATCCCTATTTTTTGGAATGGTTAACAACATTCTCACAAAACATGGCAGTCAATGTCAGTGGCAGAGATGGCTGATTACTGCCTTGAGTTTAAACCTGCTGCCTGTGAAGAGCAGTGTTTGTTGTGCAAGCATGTTATGCAAGATGCTGCAACTTTAAGAGCCCAGTGTCCAAGGTAATCCCTAAGGCAACTTGCGTAACAGCCACATGCAAAAATGCCACTGTTGGCTTTTTGGTGATGTTTTGTTTTGTTTTTTTCTTTTTTTTTTTTAAAAAAAGGAACTCTGTAATTTTCCAAATGCTTTTTTCCAAGAGCAATCTCAATAGAACTGTGTGCACATTTTGCTTGATTTTCAAATGGCTTTATAGACATCCTATAGGGTATATATTTTTACGCACACATACAAACTCTTGCCACAGCTATCCAGGCCTCAAAACTTTTGGAACCCTTTCAAGGAATACTTGTGCTGCCTATTGTGGGCAGACCTGAGTTATTTCAGCCTGTGTTTCAGGCTGGAAAAAAAAAGTGTAAGCCTGAGGTGAAGCTCTCAACACAGTTTATTAGCTCAGACACAGAGCTGTGGTAACTACAGTCCTGTGGCCTTTTTTTTTTTTTCCTTCCTCAGAGCAGAGAGAAAGCAATCATTCACAAAAGAGGGAAAACTCTGTTCCAAAATACCTGCTATGGTCTTTGTCCAATATGACACCCAATCCAAGGTGAGACTTTGCTACAAGGATGCAGGAATAAAATAATCCATATGCAAGGTCCAGCCATCACCACCATAAAAATACATTTAAAATTTTGTGACAACACATTTTAATACCTTCTGTTATACACATACACAAATACAGAAGCTTTGGCTCTACGCCTTATACTTGTGTGCTACGATCACCTCCAGCTTTAAGAGCAGCTCACTAACTTAAAGCTTCCAAACAGAAGATACTGGATTGTTTCTCAGGTACCAAGCATTCACTTAAAATGTTCAGGCTTTTCTATGACAACAGAGTACAGGCTGTGCTGCTATCACAGCCACAGCTATCTGCAACATGCATCTGATGGTATATAAGAGGAAACTGGAGTTGGGCAGAAGTCTCATGCACAGCTTACCTGTCCTTAGAGTGGATGTATTAGTGATCTGATCTAAAATCACATTATTGCTGACACTGCTACTTCCCTGTAAATGGTGCAGACAAGTCACAGGAAGAGGCTGAGACAATTGAGAAGTCAGCAAAGAGAATATCCTCCAGGTTTTATGTTTGTCCAGGTGGCCATCCTGCTGCTTTTCTACCTCAGGATTGCACTGTCTCCCTCTCCTCCAGCTCCTGAAGCACACAGCTCTGCTCCCTACGCTGTGGGCAACAAGCCAAACTTCCCTCCTCCTTTCTCCCTCTGGCTCCCACACCACAGACCTGCACCCTTCCCCACAGCAGGCGAACCAGTAAGTTCTGGGAGCCATGGGACACAAGTACTGTGGGCAAAGCTTATCTTGCTTTGTTTTGAGGGAGACTAAGTGTGAAAGTAGCTGTGGGAACAAAACGGAATTTAAGAAGTAATTGTATGAACCCACTCAGCAAGACACAAACAAGCAATGCCAGTAAATTTAGGCATTGAACAGAACAGAGAACTTTCAGTGGAAAACTAATTCCCTTGGGTCTCACTTTTGGAGAGGGGGCCAAAAATGACAATTGTTAGGGCCTGTGATATTTGTCTGTATTCAGGGCCAAAATCAGAAACCAGATGTAGTGAAGATCTCCACGTGGCTTTATGTCACAGGAGAGGAGGCAACAAAATGTGTAATTCCTTTCCACTTTGTCATGTGTGATCTATTGTGAAAGCACAGCACTGTGCCAGGGAAAGCCTTTTCAGCCTCTGTATTGCAAGTGTGGGTGTAGGGCTAAGTGGTCATATGACTGTCTATGTACTGCTTATCTGTAATTTTACATCTGGATTTGTACATATGCACAGAAAGAACAAACCAATGATACCACTGCCAGAAAAAAAAATCATCTATGAAGTATCCAAAAGCTCAAGTTCACAAACACAGTGCAGAAGCCAACTTTACTTCCAGTACTTTGAAGAACCAGGTATCCAGAGAAAGGCAAGTAAGATGAAAGTTTAAAGCTCAACTCACTGCAGTCACATCTTTACATGGGGCAATGCCCCATGTTAGAGAATGGGAAAAAGAGTGAAATACAGGGGCTTTACATAGTCAGCACCCCAAGAAAACTTGGCCTAGTTAAAGGACAATCCTCACAATGGTTTAATCTGTGAACAGTATTTCCTATGTATTTGACACAAATAGCCTTTGCTTCGGCAGAGCTGCGTGTCTTCTTATTCCAGCTATTTGTTCTTGAACAAACATATTTATTGTGGCTAATGAAAGGGGAAATCCCTCTCTCTGTTTATGTCTGTTCCTTTTTGTCCTTCAGTGACCTGACATGTGCTTCACCCTAGAAACCAAAATGACTGGAGCAGCCAAGAACAAGGAGAATTGTTCTGGGCTCCTAGTTCTGAAACCACATGCAAGATTTATCATGGAAAATCTCCCACACTAGGCTGTAAAAACCAGCTCCCTTTTAACGTGCTTAGCTATGGAAGTTCCCTCCATCACTTACAGAAGTTTTCCCTTCCCAAAGAGCTAGACTTAGGCTGTCCCTGTAGAGGTGCAGACTGTGGGGAGAAGGCAGCAGAGTCCTCTCCATTCCTGCCACCTGCTCATATAGGTGTCCACAGTTCTTACAGGCAAGCTATCAGAAGTCAGTCACCCTTTCTATAACACCATGACAGTTAATTTTATCCCAGGCCACAACCTGTCCTAGTGCAAGAGAATTAAGCTTTACCTACCCTTACAGTAATAAGTTCAGCACAATAGGAGTTGATCTGTGGGGAGAAAGAGTTGGTGCCAAGAGGCCCCTGAACACAGTGTATGTGTCTTGGGGGAGAGGAGGTGAGAGAAAGGGCTGTGTAGCACTAGTCTGACTTCTCCTGAGCACTAGAGAGCATCTGGAGCATGTTAAGGCATCCCTGCAGAGCTTCTCTTGTTTTCCTTTCAACCTAAAGAACTTTAGTTCACATATCCTGAGACCACTTCCCAATGAAACAAAGAGCAGCAACTCGGGAAGATCAGATTTGTTTTCCAAAGTGTGCTCCTAAGATAAACTAAAATGCTAACAGAAATGCACCCTTTTTCTTTCTAGTGCCTGGCTCTTGTAACCAAAGTCAACAGCAATATGATATTCCTGATTTAGCCAAACATCTGAAATATAGTTGCTTATCTGAAGTCTTCATTATAGCTAATACACTGGCTTGTAGAAAGTGGGATGAGAATTTTAAGTAAACAGGCCATTTCTCACAACATCTGATACTTGGGACAAGGGACATAAAGTAGGAAGAATACTAATAAAAGCAGAAAAATTATTATCAAAATAAATCAAATCCATTCAATATATCAAAATATATTAAAAACTGTATCAAACAATTTTCTTGATGAAATGCAGGTGCAGTTGCACCTTAATAAAATGTGTTTACGAAAAAAGCATTTGCAAATTTTAATTTTTCTTTTGCTTTGAAGAACAATAATTCTCTATACCCCTGCTACATCCTGCTCCTGCTGCTAGTCCTAAATAAGTCCTATTCAGACTGATCATTCATGGCCCAGTTTTGCTGCTTCTATTCAAAATCAGACAGCCTTAGTCCTCAGGTGGAAGTATTGGGATTACTTGCACAGCAACCCCATCACCAAAGGGTAAGACAGGTCTAACCTGGTGGTGCTTCATGGTAACCTCTACACCCCTTAGAGAAGGGTCTGCTCCCAGTCTGGTTTATTTTATTTATCTGGAGTACAGCAAATGGGGTACTTCAGGTTTTAAGAAACAGGCAAGAGCTAGTTTATCACTACATGGAGGGGAAAAAGCAATAGCAGTTTTAAGTACAAATTTAGTGGGATTTAAATGTATTTATTTGTATTCATTTGCAGAAACTTTTTGAATGCAGCCCCCCCTCCATTCCACTCGGCACAGTCATTTTCTGTCTGGTGGTGGAAGAAATAACTTATGAGAATGAAAAAATGTCAACCATTGGCACAGACAGTGCATATCCTCTCACTGGCTTTTTGAGACTCCACAGACCTTAAAAAACTTTAATGGTAAAATTTTTCTTTTGGAAATATTGGCAAAGCCCTAAATCCCTGATTTCCAAACTTGGATCTGCAAAGCATTTGTGGTCCGTCACACCACAGTGCATGGTCCCTGCCATGAAACCATGCTAAATGGTGACCTTTGTGACCATTGTATTGTGCAGCAAATGATGTGGTTGCTAGGATAATTGCTTTGAATAAAAAATACATTTTAATATTTCCCTAGCTAAATTTGTGCCATATTTCATGTCAATGTGTAACTGCCTGTGTTGGCAGGAAGGGAAGATGCTACAATCTCTTTCTTCCCAATGCAAAATATACCGTGAAGTTTTACTTCACAAGGAAGCCACTTGAAGAAACTGCTCCTGGATGTAAAGAGAGGTTCAAAATTAAGCATACCCAAGTGTCACTAGGATGTGCTAGTAGGCATTACATGTTTTTAAGTGTTTAGTTTCTGATGACATGGAAGTTAGGGTTTCCTGGCATCAAAGAAGACTAAACCCCACAGACATAGGTTACTGACCAGGACATGAAGCCTTCATCTAGGGTGAACTTTAAGTAATTAAATCCAAATCCCGAGTCCTCCAGGTGACTCAAGGATCTTTACAGTTTTCTAAATTTACAAAGGGTATGTGTCAATGTTTTAACATCTTTAAGAAGGAATTAACTCAATGTTTATATTTAAGATACTGGCAAATGTAAATGGTGCCTGGATATTTACAAACAGTGGCAGCAATTGCCAGCTTGCCTTGTGGATTGAAGTGTCACAGCTTGCAGCTCAGTGAGATATAACCCAACAATTTTGCACATCTGGGGATATAACAATGCGAAATTGTTCTGAGGAAGTGTGCAAGGGAAAGCAGCATGTATTAACAGAAATATGTTTAGACTGGCAGTATTAATTGGCAGTATTAATGGGGATTGAGGCTTACACCCATGATCACTGACTCCTCTCAGAGATCTTTACAAATCCAAGCGAAAATAGGCTCATTAGCCTGGAAAGTGACTGAATCTGTACTTATCTTGCCTCTTCCTCCCTCTGCTTCCCAAACCTTTTCTTTATGCTCAATGGCTACTTGAACAGCAACCAGAGAAAAAATTAAAATCAACAACTACCTTCTTCTGAAGTTCCCCACACTGGATATACACAAAATCATCCCTACCAATGTGACTGTGGAAGCTCAACCCTGGGATGCAACTTCAGAAAACCCTTGGAGGAGGTTTCTACATATTTTTTTGTCACGGAAAAGAATGGTCACTCCCTCCCTAGGAAGAGAATTGGGGTTTCACTACTCTATGGGCTAACCATGGTCTCTATCCTCAGTTAGGAGGTAGGTATCTATAATGTTATGATAGATATTGCTATCTGTGTGTATTAATATACCCATTTGTTCAGTCTCATTTGCATACTTAACTAAATTTATGCTGTTCTGCTGCTTGCAAGACTCAGCATGAGGGAATGGGAAACAAACTTTGCAGTGACCCAGCAGGAATAGAAAGGCAAAAGTGAATTATTCTACTCGCAACAGGAGATGTAGTGTTGGTACTTGTTCCATCCTCATGATTTTCAAAGGAGAAATTTTAAAACTTCCTTTGGCCTGAGATGAAACTCTCAGCATTTTTAAACTGTTTTTCTCTCACTTTATTATGAGAGAACAATTTCATGGTTCTTTTAAAATGGGAAATGGATCACTCTCTCTGTCATAAAGGAAGCCTGTTTTAGATTGTTTTATTACACAATTTTTAAATGCACATTGCCATAGCATTCTATAGGAGTGTATTTACATTTACCTTTCTAAAATACATAGTATAGTATGTTGCAATTAAAAGCCCACAGACTCAATTTGATGTTTCTTCACTAATTTATTCCCAAGCCACTATGTATTTTAATGTTCGCAACTGTTGCTAATTAACACATGGAAATATTTTAACATGGATTTTGATTAATTCCATTTAACAGTCTAACCAGTGCTAAAACATATGTGGTGTGTCATTTCTTTCTTTTGAGGAAGGCATTGGCATTAAATCTTTCAATCTTCCTGAGCACCAAATGCTAATTTCAGGAAGATTAAATAACAGACTGCAGCTACAGTTTTCTTTCTTTACTTCCCAGAAGGTGAAATGAACATATTTATGTGGGAGGAATTTCTTTACTGCACAAGCCAAAATACAGAAATCAGATTTTTTTTTTCCTCCCAGCATTGCTAATACACTAGCAATCGCCTGCCAACTAAATAACTTTAACCTATATCTGCAGTTCATGGAGAGTTGCCAAGTTAAATGTTCAACTTTCTTTCACTCTGGTTGGTTTTTTTTCTTATTAAAGTATTCCCATATGATGTTTTCACCTGCAACTCCTAAATGCTTTTCCATACTTGAATCAGAGACTACTGGCTTATAGTGGGGTGGCTCTGGCCATAAAGGCAGAAATGCTCATATAAGACCCTCCTCTGATGTTCACACTTTGAAGGTGTGTTATAAATATGATTCATTTGGTATTGCTCTAAAATAGTTTTAAAATCTGAGTATAATTCTGCATGACAATGAACTAAGCATCCAAAATACCCAGAGGTATGCATGCGAGTAAGCATCGTAACACATGTAAAAATGCAAGAACATGGAGCAGGAGGGGGCTGCCTTCTGGATCATGGGTTAATCACTTGTTTATCACACACGACTTTCACAAGATGGAGTTTGAAAGCTTAAGAACAATTAAGCACTTTTGCTCTTGTGAATCCCACCAGAAAGCTGACCACACATGAGCACTGTAGTTCCTCTTTCCCCTATGGTAAGTCCAGTTTCCTAGTCCAACCTCTGCTTAATGGTCAGCATGTTCCTACTGAAAGCTGAAGAAAAGGTTTCTGATCTACCTTTTGCTAGCTGTATTTCAGTCTCAACTGCTAAGGAAGCATCTGGACAGTGGTCTGTGTTTGGTTTCCTATTACCTCTACAATATCTAATCACGCTTTCTGCACCATTCAGCTGTGCAGATTACCAGCAATTTTCTACTTGACAACCATTTTCACCAGGATTTGAACTGTCCTCTCCAAGTCTACATTTACACCCACTGATTTTCTTGTATTTTCCTTAAGCTTTTTATACATTTAAAAGGTGTGCTGGATGTAATGTTTTAATCATAACCACTAAATGAGTGGCCCTGGGAGAAGGTCAATTACAGCTACTAGCAGGAGTCCCCAGTCTTATTCAAGAAGCAAAGACTGTCCTGAGAAGCCCCAGGTTCAGTCCCATTGAAGACTCACAACAGCTGTCCTTGCCCATGTAACAATGTGTGCACACTCTCTTGCCTGTACTTTAAAAAACATGTGACTTCTGTGTTCTTAGACTATTTAAAACCTTAATTCCTGTGCTCTCTACAAAGAGCAGAATATGTGGGAAAAATATCCAAAAGTTATTACAGGAAATGGCAGCGAATATGTAGGTAGGTTCTTTTGAATTAGCTGTTTGTTACTTTAAAGTTTTGCATCAGATAAAATAATATTTAACATAGCTGATGGTAAAGTTTAAAAACGGCCATTCATTCTAGCACAGAAGGCCAAATGCTGATACCCAAATACCTGCCCACCCTGTTCTCAGTAAGAAGCCTGCATGCTCTTCACTCGAGGGCTGATCGCAGCCCAGAGTGAAAACACACACAATAAAAAATTCAAATACCTGAAAATGGCATTTGCTCATCTTTTCTCACATGAGCATTCTTCGCTTTACAGTTCACACAGAATATATTTATTAAAGCAGGTCATGTGCCAGAAAAGTATTAACAAATAGTGCAAAGGCTCCAACTTGGTTACACCTGCTGAACTGGTCCTAGAAGAAAGCCCTTGTTAGCTGACAAGGAACTAGACCATCCACATCCAAGAGCATCCTTCCTTATGCAGCATTTGCATGCCAGAGGGATGGAAACAAGATGCTGAAAAAATAGCTCTACCAACTCCTGGTCATTATTAAAAAAGTACATTGCCAGTCAATGTGAAAATATCACAACACTTCACACTGGTTTTATATGGCTTATGAAGTTTTCCTTAGATTAATGGGAAGAAGCAGAAAAGATGCAGTTTTAGTTATGGAAAAGCAGCCATAATTACGCTTTTCCATCAGGTATCTGAACAATATTCCTCTAAGGGTGGAGAGTAAATATTACAACCCACCTTTCCTAGTCAGATGCACCAAAGCACTGAGGACCACTCATCAAAATGAGTAACAAGATTTCTGCCTCCTGTTTGATAAAAAAAACTCTGCAAATTAAACTGACTGATGACTTTGAATAGTACCAAAGTGACTGTCCTACAGTCACACACCAAATCAAAACTAGATGCTCTTTAAGGTCATAGAATCACAGAATGTCTTGGGTTGAAAGGGACCTCTAAAGGTCATCTAGTCCAACTCTCTTACAATAAGCAGGGACATCTCACACTAGAACAGATTGATCATAGCCCCATCAAGCCTGACCTTGCACGTCTCCAGAGA
The DNA here is from genome assembly GCA_020745705.1 of Hemiprocne comata. Lineage (NCBI taxonomy): Eukaryota > Metazoa > Chordata > Aves > Apodiformes > Apodidae > Hemiprocne > Hemiprocne comata. The sequence goes on along the minus strand of CM036597.1, from coordinate 7,371,348 downwards.
CAGGGCCTCCACCACCTCTCTAGGCAACCCGTTCCAGTGATCCACCACCCTCACAGGTCTCTTCCAGCCTAAACCATTCCATTCTATTGGTAGTTATTAATACACCCTATAGTCCCCATGCAGCTGTTAAACGATGCCTCCACATATTTGCTCATGCAAAACAAATTCTACTACTGCTCTCCCCAAAGTCTTTGGAGGTAATTTTACTTTGTGACATTTCATTTGACACCAATGGAATAACAGTATTCCTTATACTTAACTTGGACCAATAATAAGGCACGTAAAGCACCTACTTTGGAACTGAGACTTTAAAAAAAAGTTAAATAAGAATATAACTTTTCAAGACACCATGAGATTGCCTCTTCACCAATAGAGGTACTCTAATTTCACTGAGATTTATTTTTTTTTCCATCCCAGAAAGAAAATATTAGAAGTAGGTTAAAAATCAAAAACACACTAATAAATGCACAATTGGAAAGAAGCTGTTGAATCCTTCCTTCCCCAAACCAAATATAGATGGCCAGTTCCTTTAACCACACATATTCAACTGGCTTGAAGTTACCATTCTGTAGCCTGATGTGAAATGCAAAGTTCTCATTGGTCATAGTGGCTCAAAATCAGGCCCTAAATATCCTTATTTATGTTTGATGTAAAGTAGGCAAGCTGTCCTCTTGCTGTCCTTGAAAATAGCTTCACTAGCAATTGTCCAAGCAATTGGACAGTAGCCTTAGAAAGGCCACAATGAGAGGTCTTCAGTCGAGTGGTGTCGTATGTTCTTCATTTAGAAGTATCACAAGAACATTACTTCTCACAGTATTTACAAATGAAAAACATATGTCTGCAACCTGTAATACTGCAAGAAATACTGCTCTTTGGGTTTGTTTTTGGCCTCAGACTTTTGAAATACGAACGAAGCAAAGGGATTTCAGCTTAATGCGTGATTCAGCCCATTCTTCTTGAGAGCTCAAAGTCTGGGGGCCAGCTAGAGCTTGTATCTGAAAAAAGTGATTTGCTCACAGCTATGGTAACATACTATAGCTGGCAACTGGAGTAGCATGTATATAAAAAGGTGTGAAGGTGGCTAAATGAAGAAATCTACTTTCCATTTAATTAAAAAAAAAAAAAAGATATATTAAACTGGCTTTGGTTCCTATAAAGAGTTTTATAAGTCATATATAAGCCTCTTGCATTTACTATTTAGGTTCAATCAATACAGTTATCTACCTGTCAATTTTTCTTGGTCTTTAATGCAGAAAGAGAGCAGCCTTTTTTATAGCTAGCTCAGAAAGTACTAAGCTAATCAATACACGCAGCGATAACAGAATGATTTGAAACACGTAACAGAAGCTTATCACTTTGCAGTGTACTGAACCCGTCAAAATATTTTCCTAGAATTAAAGTGAAAATAGAAATTCTCCATTTTTTATTTCTTAAGTGGGTGGTGACATAGATGTTGTAGGCCTTTTGGATTTGTTCCTAGCTTTGGATTTTTGGGAAAATTTGGTACATGAGCATTTGCTGCTTCGTAGGAACACGACACCAATTTTGCAGCGAGATTTAAAAACTCTGCCTTGAGAATCAAACATTATCTCAATTGCCTTTGATTTCCCGTCCCTAAACATTTATTGGAAATCCATGCATTGTTCTGGAGAACTGTGCATAAGATTTTCCAGGAACACATCTTCTGATGTTCCCACAGACCTTAAAACCCTTCACTTTACTCAGTACTCTCAGTAATTGTGTTCGAGCCCAATCTGAAAAGCACAGGCTTTCTTTCAGCTATCTCCTGCTGAGCTTGTCAATCTGAGATAATTTGTAAGCATCCAATTCCTAGAGGTTTAAATATACATACATGTATCAAGATTCTGGATTTTAATGCAGCAGAGAGAGGATCAGCTGTTATTGTGATCTGTAACCTCTATTTTTTGTAAGAAATGCATAGGATTTAACTATGCAGTTCTCTAAGTGGCAAGTAACAATCATCTGCCATCATAAAATTTAAGCACATGGAATTCTACATAATACAAAAGCTCTTTGCAATGTTCCAGACTTGCCACAATTTACCAAATGTTAAATGCAGGCTCAAAATTAATATATATATGTAAGTATGTACGTAAATACAGACTAAAGTGATGAGAGTGAATAAGGAACAGGAAATAATGTTTACAGCTTGAGGCTTTCTGTAATTTTTTTTTATCAGTTTTAGCTCCAGGGCCATTATTATAAATTCTATGACACAATATCTGGTGCATTCCTGCATGTCCCCCTGAAGTCACACGATGGCCTTATGGCCTCCCAGTTATGAAAGGTCTGCTTCACAATCTCTCCATCTCATAGGCTCACAAGCCTGGTTTCTAGTGGTTACATTGGGTTTTGTTCAAGGCACCAAACCACAAAATTTTTTACCTTCACCCCTAGAAAACAATATTGATAAGTAAAACAAAGGAGAACAGTAAAAGAAACCAAAAGGATCACAAAATCATAAAGAAATGCTTACAAGACATAAATAAGTCTACACAGGCTCTGCTGTTTCTATTTGTCTACCAGAAATGGTCACGCTTGGTGCAGACAGGTCTGAACTAGCTCTGTCTGGGTGAGTCAAGGTCTGGAAATCACACAACAGCATCCACTCAGAGGCAAGAATTAGTCCCTGAGTGCCTAAGTGCTGCTAACATTTCATCTGGACCCAGTCTAGTAAGTCTGTGTGAACTTACTATGAATCTCTACAAACTCAGGAATCACTAAACCACAATCCATTGCACAGTGGAGACATGCCAGCAGCAAGGCATTAACAATGTTGTCCACCCAGAGGAGCTGAAAGATGGATGGGCACCTCTGAGGGCAGAATTGGGCCCAGTGAATGAGCAAAGATTCTTAGAGCAACACCTCAAGTGACACAAATTATGTTATAAAATTGATTACTTCCTTACACATGGCAGAATGCTTCCAGGGCACTCAATGTCCTATTCCATTAAGCCATGATAAATGACACCATATTTCCACATAAGTCTGAACTCATCTTTTAAATCTGCTTGTTCAAATATTTGGTTACTTATTCCCCTCCTTCTCCTTAAGGTAGCAAAACCTGTCTTTTTCTTCTCCAACTTTGCACATTTTAATAGATGCCATTATTGCAGGACCATCACCTAGGAATTTTATTTCTTCACAGAATTCCTCATCTTAAGAGCATGCAGATTTTTGAGGGAATTCACTCAGAAGTGTTTGGTATGCAATCTCTATGTGTAAACTCGGCCACTTGAAAAAATGGACTCCAAGGTACAGGAGAGCCACAGAACAAATTATGGAGAAATGCCTCCAAAAAGTAACTTTCCTACTGCTAGTTTAAGAAGTTTGCCACCACCACCACCTGGAACAGTGTTAGCATGGAAACCCATGGAGCAGCAGCAAAATTGTTTCAAGCAGATCGCTATGGCTCAAGGTGGCTAGGGAAGGTTCATAAATTGATAAGCACCACCGAAGGATCATAAGCCTCCACATCAATTGTGTAAAGATTACAACAGAGCCACTCGCTGCAGTCATTCTGAAAAGGTTATGGGTTTCACAGGTGTGCACTGTCTGTTCTGATTAAGCTTAAACTAAACCAGTTATCTATAACATTGGATTGGAAGGAGTTTTATTGCTGAACGCAGGGTAAATCAAATTCAGGATGCACATCTGTGGAAAAACACTGAGGGCCAAAGTTCAAAGTCCTGACACAGGCAAAAAAAATCCAACCCTCCAAACTCAGAAGTAGATGTGCCTCTAAAAGATCCATCAGTCTGGCTATTGTCTTACGTTCTCTATCGGAAAGGAAAATTATTAGTCACTTCAACACAGCTTTGGGTTTTCTTTCCCTCTTCAAATTATTGTTCACTCTTATAATTCAGAGTGTTTTAAGATTATCATCTGCACTCATTTCCAAAGTGCCTAGAGTTTACCATTTATCTGATCGTAAGTGAAATTAATTATACACCTATGCTTTTCACTACACAGAATATAAACTAAAGCAGCTATAGCAACAAACTCACAATGTCGTTTTTCCTCTGTGACTAGAAATCTTTCCAAAAACAACATCTCAAATCAGAGGTTCTTAGAGCTAAGCAAAAAGACTGTGGGTGAAATCTTGCACCCCAAAACATTGCTAACAACTCAATTGTTTTCAACTGTGCTAGGATTTAAATTAAAGAAAAATTAAAATAAAAGAAAAAAAATGCATTCTTAATAGTTGATACAAGTTGCAAAAGGTACATCCTATTTCCAAAAATACTTTGCATTAATGCTGCACTCTGAAGTGCCTCTATTGATTCATAGCGTTAATAGATGGCAAAAGTGAAAAAAATGTATTTGCTTTTGCAACATCATTATTTCCTTTGTATGTAATTATTTACTTGCCAAACAATGCTAGTGACAAATCGCAACAGACTATGAAGCCATCTACATCAGCAGATTTTTATCCTAAGGTAAAAATAAACAGAAACATCTGTAAAGTAATCTTGTACAAAGCTACGTTTATTAACAAATACATTTTCTAATAAAACACCATCTGCAAGCAACCCTCAGCTTCCACTTGATATAAATAGGCCTTTTACTGTTTTCAGATGCAGTTCCCAGAAAATTATTCCAAGCTCTACTGCAAAACACATCAGTCTTTGTTGCTGCCTGGAATGTTAATAAATAACATCAAGTTTTTTAAATAGTCAAACAAATTATTGGCTTGAAACAATTATTCCAATAGAAAAAGCTGACCTTTTGCAATGAAGTGGTTTAAGAATGCATTGGTCCTCATTCCTAGTATAAAAATATTACCAAGCAGGGAAATATTTTGGGGAAAAGAGAAAGCTATGAAAAAGTCATATTGCAGTTTTGCTCGTACGTGCACTATAAACTGACCTTGCAAAGGTTACTGCTTTAGAGAAACTCAGAATAAGAGAAAAGTTTATAGAGTATAAATACTTCAATTGGTATCCTTATTATACATCTGTGCTTGGAACAGACCCGAATGTGAACCAACTGAAATGTTCCTCACAGGACTACTGGACTGACCAGCAATAGGAAATTCAACAGCTTAAACTGTTGGTAGCAGAGATTGGGACTGGATCCCAGTATTAAGAGCTCTTCAAAATGCATAAAAGCTTTAATGGGACACATTTTCATAAGCATTACTCAGAACTTAAGCCACATTAATTCCATTAAAAGCAATAGGAATTTAGCAGACTCTGCAAATAAACTCCTTACTGGTAGAACTATTTGGTACCACTGAAATTTGAACAGGGCCATTTTTCCTTAGAGTTTAAAACGGCAATCTTTTTATCAAACTAGCTCCTAACTGAAAATGCAAGAGAGAAAACTACAGAGGAACTGAGATACTGGAGTTCTCTGTCCAGAATTCTAGCTGGTATAAATATATTACCCCCAACAGAGAACTAGCCTTTTAATATTAATCAGAAACAAGCAATGTTGCTATTCCAAACTGTGCTTTTAAAACTTCGTTAAATATTGCTATTGGGACTATCACAACAAACTTTGCCAAAAGTAGTCATGCAGATTCTAGAAAAAAGGGACATTTTAGACTGTAATTCCAGGAAATGGAACTGCGTATTTCCAGAGAAAAATATTCAGTGCATGAAATACTGAAGTGCTATGAGAGATACGATATGTTTTAAACTACTTACTTCACTAACAGGAGGAATGTTGAGCTTTGGTACTTTGTTCTTTGAGCTAGGTGTGTTCACTTTTCCTTCCAGCACTGTTCCAAAGGACTGAGTTCCATATCCATTCTCAATTTCTATCGGAGGTTTCAGTTCAGGTGAGTCATTGGGTACCTGGTCTTGACCGTCCATAGGCCTGACATATGCTGTAGGCTTCTGCTGGACCATGCTGTTTTTACAGTGAAGTCCAGGTGGGAAATTCTGGGTCGAAAGACCACCGTTGGCAGACAGCAAAGAAGTGGAAGGAAGTGGAGATCCAGGACCATGACCTACAAACTCCAGCTCTGTGGGTGACTTCGAATGACTGTTTTCTTTGTAAGTATGTTCTCCAGGTGCTGACTTTGAATGAGCATGCCTCCTCGAATGTGAAGATGCTGCCATTGAATTGGCTTCCTCAGTTCCTCCACTTTTATGCTGCTCACTCTGACAATTATAGAGGTCTTCATACCTGCCCTGTGGCTGGTCATGGGATGTGCTATGCTTTGTCCTACTCTGCTGACTACTGGACTGGCTTGGCTGGGCCCCACTAGAGTTGTGACCACCGCGTGACCAGTCTGTCCTCGACTTCCTGCTGCTCTGGTGACTGTGTAGTAAAGTAGAATTAGATGACAATGAAGAAGGTGGAGGCATTGATGTCGATGAGTGGCCACTGATCTGATGAGATGGGATCATCCTGTTTCTTGGTTCTGGGAAAAAGTTCTGTTCATTTTTGTCAATGGGTGTCTGTGGGACAGAACTCTTTGGGATTCCTACAAGGTGGCTCTGGTTGCAGTGGTTGGTTAGCAGGTCCTTCATCTCATCATAATTTCCCAATGTGTTCTGGACACGGTTTGCAAGGGCATCACCTTTATTTGTCTAAAATAGCAAAAAATAAAATAAAAGAGTGAGTCAATTCCTGATTATGAAGTTACTGCTCAGAATAGTTATCTTAGACGATGGCAAATGTTAGCTGTTTAATGGTGTCATGCTGACATTTAATTTAATTTCAATTACATTTTGCATATGTTATGTCAGAAAAACCTATCAATAACTGTGTTCAAAGGATCTCTTGAAACAGGCTTGCATGAGTAATACTTGTATAATGCTTCCCATTTTCTTAAATATGCTCTCAGAGAAGTGTTTAAATTGCATCGGTTATGGATATTCGGAGCAAAATAAGCTGGCTTAATGTCAGAGATGTTGGGCTTGCACATTTCATATCGTGCAAAACATGAACGTGCAATTACTGGCTACTGAGCATTTGAATTGCTAGCACACAGTTTATTTAAGTATGTTATTGCTCTATCAGCCCCTTGACCCACAGCTCTGCTATAAATAGAAGACGTGTACTCTGTGTAATAAACATACAGTGCCAAACTCTTTGCTCCACTGTAACTTCAATTACTTTTCTATAGAGGGTTCAGTTTGACCTGAGGTATCTACCATCTGAATCCAGAAATTCAAAAGCTTCTACCCACTCAAATGCGACAGTAGCTTCAAATTAAAAAAAACATGCAAAAATATTATCTTATAGAACATAAATAGACATGATTGCACATTCTTGAGAATCGGGATTCTTCTGTTGTCTGTGGGCTGGCTGTATTTGTGAATCATGCTTTTCTTTGAATTTCAGTAATTATTAAATAAATACTGACTCATCTGTGTTTCACTGCTTTATTCTGAAGTGGGGTTTTTTGGTCCTTTTTCCTTTTCCCTTTCACTTGTAAAGAGCTGGACAAATAAGCTGGAAGCTTAACTAATACTTAACTAATTTCCTCTCTTTTTCCTGTTCTAACTCACCTGAAGTACCAGCCTTCTTATTGACCTTATGTTCCATTGAAATGACCAGTGGAGAACTAAAAAAATTCTTATTCCTCATGCTTATTACTTTATGAGATTCAAACAAGAAAAACAAAGCAAATTTATAGTTCCTGTTCAAGAAGATAGTTAACATCTATAGTCGAATTACACAACAAAGTTGCAGTGTATGTAAGACACTTCGGGATAGAGCCAACTATACTTATGTTTGTGTCCCAAAATGCCTTAACACCAGGCTATGAAGATGAGGAAAGGCAGCACTATGAGCTTGTGTTTGGTTAGAGGGTTGCACTTCATTCCTCAACCGGGATCCTACCATGCCACTGATCCCATTTTCCTTAAGTATTAAGAAGAAGTTTGAGTGATGAAAAAAATCCATGCATGGATTTCTCCTGCAATATCTGCTTATATTCCCCACTGCTGGACTAGTACAGAGATGAGAAGAACACTGCAGAAAGATAGTTTTTTCTTTAGTACTGCACATGCCATAAAAAAAAGTCAAGAAAGAATTTCCTTTTGCCCATTCTCAGGAATTGTAACACATATTAGCACTGCACTGAGGCAGAGATTTAAAAATTAACTGTTGAGTGTTGTTCTCTTCTATATACATTTTGCCAGTGCTTCTAACTGACACAGTTAATAATCGCTGTTGTGGAGAACCACGAATCACTTTTATTCTCTAAGTCCCTAGGTTGGTCATTTTAGTGGCAAAAATTATATTCCAGCTAAACCAAGAATAAGCCCTTTGTATATGAGCAGTCTCCTTCAACTGAGTTGCACAATGAGCTTTTTGGGCAGCAGCCAAAACCAGGCTCCCTCTGTTCAACCCCCAAATTTAAAACAAGGAGATTCCATTGTGCTTAAGGGCCCAGCAGGAATTATGATGCGAAGTCTAAACACTTACATACTTGTTCTGTTTCCTCCTTCCCCAAACACTTTAACTCCTTACGGGATAGCACATGGGAAACAACCAAGTACCAAAAAAAGCCTGACCACCAAGCTTTGACTCTGGTTCAGCTACACTTCCAGGGTGCATTTAGCTTACTTTCCAGAAAGCAGAAGTAAAAAAAAAAGTACTGACATCACAGTAACACTGCAACATCACAGCACATTAAATGGCTCTTGTCTAGATCCTCACAGAGGGAATCAATATTTTAATTTGAATGTAGAGCTTTTCAATCATTTCTGTGTTGGAAGTACCTGATTCTCTCAAATTATTTTCTTTTACATGTCACATAATGATAAATACAGTTTTGCTTGATATTAACTCTCTTTTATGCAGAATGTTCATACTATGGGGATAAAAGACACCTTATAAAGTTAGGTATTATTTGTAGTAATTTACTGAGACCATAAATAAAAATATATTTTCCGAAAAGCACAGAGATTAAACTAATTTAAACATCCTTACCATATGTACTAAAGCTCATATCCAATAGTTATTTAAGCCAATGGAAGGAATATTACTCTTTTCAATGGCTTTTAAACCAGATGTTGAAGCAAAAAACACAGTGAACCTGAGTGGTTATTTGGCTTATGCTGAAGTAAAACTAGAGCACACAACTAAGACCAGATTTGTGCATCACAACCTGAATGAGCTCAAGTATGTAGTACAGTGTACTACCTGCATTTAAGATATAAAGCTAACATTAATTATTAATTAATTAGTTATTTTAATTCCTCAACAAAGTCAGGGCTCTCATGAGAAGCAGAGTATTCTTTACAAGCCTGGATACCAGCAAGGCAAATACAAAATCCAGCCATAATTTCTGGCTGCTCTTTGTTACTTCCAGATTGAGGACAATTTCTACCTTCATATTCTGGATAATAGGCTGATTTCTCAAAGGAAACCTCTGTACATATTATTTTCTGAACAGCATGTTGAATCACAATTTTGCCACTATCAAGGAAACGCAGCATTTTTTGAGTATTCCAAGGCATAAATTATATATCTGGTTTGTGACTCATGGCTAGTAGCCTTCCCCCTCATTCTAGGTTCTTGTTAATTTAGGAAATGTACATCTTCCTACATTTGCTTCAATTGCTTTCAAAAAAGATCTGTAATAGAATCCTATTGGAAGACTAATTTGCTAGCTGGCTATTGCATTATGGTTTTACAAAGAAAAGAACTAATGCACTCAAATTTATAGGCCTAATTTACAAGGGTTTTGTGAAAATTTGTATGAAACTTGAGGTTTCATCATTCATTCATTTTCTTATGCCTCACAGTTAAACTAATCTCCATGGATTAGAAGCTGAGATCTTTTTTATGCTAAGCTTGAATAGCATGTAAGGGCTTTACCTGAAAAAGATAAATGATTTAACATTCATTAAAGGCTCCCCAATGGAAATGCTGCCCATTGTGTTCTCTTTCTCCAGTTCAACTCTTCCGAAACAACTCAGTTAAAAGTAACAAAAAACACTGCTACCATTTTCTCTAAAATACTAATCTCTGAAGCTCTTGACTAATTCGAAACATTAAAAAGGTATCAACAATTCAGTAGTAAAATTGCAGCTTCTCTCAGGAAAACTCTGACATTGTTTTTCAAACATCTGTTGTCATAACACTGCAGGCTCTTCTCTGATCACTTCTGCAAAATCAAGCATTAGCAGGTGACACCAGAGTTCGAAGGCAAGACCTGCTGCAATCCCACTTGCATTGAACAGCAACACAGCCCCTGCTGCCCAGCCTTCTCAAAATAATGCTGATGCCATCAAACTGTCAAGTGGTGTTTTCCCAGATGAGACAGCAGAGCTTCAAAACAACACTTTTAGCTTTTAATAAGCATGTACAAATGTAATTCATACACACAGAGAAATAAATCTCTTTTCATGTATGCGTACACATACTACAACGAATCAATGTAGAAACACTCACTTGTCCAAAATTATAATGATCGCTTCAGTTTTATTTGACAGAGAGACAGAAAGAAAGATGTTCTAACAGCTACAGCAGAGATGACAGATGGAGGCAGATACTCCACACATCTCATGATACACAATGTCAGAAAGCTCCATGAGAAAATTTGCGCTCCTTTCTCTGACCAAGTTTTAATATCTCCACAACTCGAGAGTGCTCCTGAAACAGCTGCGAGTTCTTAGTCTTTAAAAGATCAAAACAGCAGTGGTGGTATTCCCTACCCCAGCAGTCCCTTCTCTGTGTTACTGTTGAAACAAATGAAGAAGGAGTGATAAAGAAGTAAGGACACAAGGTCCAGGAATAAAAGAAGAGATGTTTTCTATTTCCTGAGACCCTTCAACCTTCTTTGCAACCTTCCCTTTGTCACTGTAGCGTCCACCTTACCTTGCATCCCCAGATGCAAGCCATCCCTTGAGCTGATGCTCATTAGAAAGAGCTAGCCCAGCTGAGGATGTGGACCTTATGCCTGTCACAGGCCACAGCAGTTGACTTTGCTGGGCAGTGTTTTATCTCATTCTGCTCACACTGAGAGCAACGAGAAGATTCAAGAAGGGTGCAGCTTGTTGCGTGCACCAGGCCTTGAGTCTCCTCCACACAGAAACATTTGTTCATCTCAAAATGGCAAATGAATTCAAACTGAATGTGCAGCACATTTGTCCCTTTCCTTTTATTTTAAAATAAACATGAACAAACCCCTGAATTTAGTTTTTCACTTGCTTAAGACTACAAGTCACTAGATATCCACTAAGAGTTAGACCCAGCTTTTATTAGCTCCTAAAAACTGTACTGTGGCTGGTTCTTAGCAATGCAGAACTTCCAAAGAAAATATTAGTCCATCATTTTGTCTTTTTTTTCTCCCTTCATGTAAAACGTAGGCAAGATCTAGATTTCCTATTCAATCTTGGATCTCTTTGTTTTGCACATTTAAGACTATTTTCTCATGCAATTTCCTCTTAATTTCTATCGTTTGCAATTTATAATGACAATGTTTTTTTAGAATATTAATACATTCTGTTTTGCTCAGTCTCACAGATCTTACAAACTTCTCTGCCAAGCAGGTGAAAAGCAATTAAAAAAAAATTGCTCAGGAAAATAATCAGGATAATTTTTTGCTTTTTAATTGTTCAGTTTTTGACAAAACATATGTTCTGTGTATGCTTGGTGCAAACACAGGCACACTAAACAGATGTCAAATAATATAATTCTTATGGTAAATAGATATGGGGGGGGCTTTTTTTTTTTAGTTTCTGTCACAAAATTTTGCAGTGATTTGCATATGGATCTACCTACTGAAATTTAAATGACCATTTACATGAACAAAAACATTTGCACCACCTGCAGGAAGTCTCAAAATAAGTTGATACTAAGTTATGATTTCCATAAAGGTGCTAAAATGCAGTCCAATGCAGACATAGTGCATTGATTAGATTTTCATAAAAGCAAAAAAAAAAAGACCCCACAACCAAACTGTCCTAGTGCATAGTTTTACTTGGCTGAATGAGTGTTTGCCAAGGATGAGTGGATGCACCTCACTCAAAAGAGAAGAGCAGCAGTCTGTTTTACTGAAGTAAAATATTTTTAACAAATTCAATAAATTTAATGGAATGTAACAGTTTAACAGTGGTTTGATGAGGTTCAGTAAGTTTTATGTCAAGGTTCAACTTACTAATTACTGCATGGAAGAAACATACAAAGGAAAATTGAGTTTGAATGATTCACACAAAGACCAGAGACACAAAAAGGAGGACCTTCCCATTAAGTCACGAGGTTCAGAGTGTAACTCCTTGATTTCTAAACTCCTTTTGGAGCCTAAGTGCAACCGAATCCAATTTTAGTCTCAGACTTGGTCTATGGTTAATGTGTAATGGAATTATTCATACAATATTCACTATACTATTGAGTAGCTACATGGATTAGTAATGCTTCATAGCATTACTTCAGCAAGCTATGAGTCACTTACCAAGCATATGTCACAAGTAAAGGACTTGTACACCTTGGGTAAGGAAGGATATCTTAGTTTCAGGTAAGGCATCTCATCCCTGCTCAAGGTGAGACTCACCTGGCATGCAGTCCAGCTGCAATTCAGGAAGCTCTAAAATTGGGCCCATCCTGACAGTAATATTTATAGGGTGAAGTAGTTGGCTGCTAGTCAGTAATATGGACAAGATAGATGTCTTCATCTTAGCTCTGATATCTTGTCCTGTACTTCAATTAGCTTATACTTCTGGGTTTCAAAACCACCTTTTGAAATATTTTTCAAGACACTTTCACTCCCTTGTATGTGAGCCAGGGTCTTTACAGCTTGTGAGTTCATCTCAAGGATGTGAGTCTGTTGCTCCTTAGTCATCCTGAACCAAAGTACAGCTAGGAGTCAAGTGTATCTGCCACAGTCTACCAGTCTATAATTATTAGACACCATTTGATAATAACGCCATTATTTCCTCCTCCTTTTCAGGCAATTTTCAAAGGGCCTCATCCTCCCTACAGCTGCTAACAATGTAAAATGGAAAGGCGAAGTGGTGGCCTTTCAATGGATGTCCCTGATTGGGAGGAGAAAGAGATATGGAAATTTACATTCTGATGAATTCTTCAGGGAATGTCTTCCTGAAAATCAAAGCAGCAGAAATCACAAAGGGAGACATCCCTTGGTGATGAAAATCTCAGGCACGAAAGCTCCTTAGAGAGAATAAGATTTGTCATGAGTCCCTTTCATACCCTTGTTATGGTTCCCAAAGATTCAGACAGTCTCCCAGAAGACTTCTTTGGATGGTTATGATTGCACAAGAATGCTTACAGACTCATTATCTATAGAGAGAACATTTGTTTTAACAACTCAGGTATATTTTTTCTTCTTAAAGATAAAAAGGCCTAAGTGCTAGCTTTGTAAGTACCAACCCCCTTGTAGAGATATCAGCTGCACATACTTCTATTGCAGCACTTTGCTATGTTTACAAGAAGAAATCTTGAACTGGACTGTAACCAAAATTCCTGATTCTGCCAATGCTAGCATGCAGTGTTGGGCAGAGCATTCAGTTTGTTCTGCTGCCATATGCTTATTTGGATAATCAGTGTATTCAAGAGTAGAAGTACCAGGGCAGATGGGATACTTACAGGTATCTTACAGGTGATGAGAAGCTTTATTTGCATTTGTAAAATGCATTCCGATAAAAAACATTCTGAAAATGTAAAGCATAACAATGCCGTTTACCTTGTAGGGTTCCCCAAAGAGGTTAAAACCTGAAGCAAAGAGATCTTCATCTTGCTGGACTTCCTGGTTTCTTCTCTCCCACTCTTTCCGCTTAAGTGCACTCCGGTCTTGCTCATAGTGACTGAAGAAGAGAAAAAAAGACAACACATTATTTTCCCCATAATTAAATTACATGTTCATTATTATCAGTGAGAGCAGCAAAACACCCGAAACAATGCAACTCCTGATTACAATTCTGAAAGAAAGAAGCAGCCACTGAAGGATTTTCCCAAATGTAAATTTGGAATCAAAATACTATATGAAATTGGGCAGTAAGACAGTCAGAACACTTCTAAAGTGAAAACAGACAAAAATGTTCTTTTCAAATTAACAGAGGATTATACAGAAGAATAAAATACATTTTCACACATTTGCATGAACAGTCTGTAAAATACAGGTACACGCACACACGCAAACACATGCACATGTGCCCACGAAGAGTATGTCTATGCAGAGAAAGCAAAGGTGAAGTCAAGGAAGCACAGCAACATCTTCAAATCCCTTTAACCAGGTACACTTCTCTCAAAGCATTTTTGAAGCAGGCTCCCAGAAGAGACTTTAGGATAGTTGATTCCAGGATCAGATGATTCTGCACACAAACAGAAGAGGATCTCGTGCCTCAGTGTAGCAATGGTGAGTGGCACTTATCTGTACGTCAGCTTGCTTTGTGCACATGCCAGACATAGATGACAAGCTGAGAGACCACATTCACTTCTCCCTTGAATAGCTCTGAAGTACTTTAGTCTCTTGGCTTTGCAAACTACCTCCTGCTCCTCTGAGGGAAAAGATATAATTAAAATCCTGATGAAGAGGGAAAAATAAGAAAGGAAAGAGGAAAGGAAGAGATGCATGCTTCAACTTGCACTGACAACTTCTCATGTGACAAGCATTAAGGGACACTTCTGTGCTTTCAACCCATATTTGATTTGTTATGAGGCTTTTGGCTTTGCTTTGTGTCAGTTAATTAGCTACCAAATTCCAGATGACAATTTGAATAGCCGATTCTGTGTATGCACTGATGTTATCTGTCATAAGCAGTATTTCCCCAACAGATTTTGGACATCCATGCACACAACCCATGCACACCCTCTATGTACAAATGCATGCATACAAACATACATATTACACTTGTAACAAAGAGCAGTTAATTCTCCTGTCTCTGGTGAGAATGAATTAAATCTCCATAGAGCTCCACTGCACTTGGAAGATAACCAAATATCTACAACTTTTGCCTTTTTAGCTCAGCGTGATGTTGTATTGAAAGCTTCACACCGAGAGATATAATGAGGAATGAACTGCACAGTGATGAGGCTTTAACAGTGTATAAAGTCACTGATTTCTGAGCGAAACTACAATTACTAATTTGAAGCACCAGCTAATTAAAACCACAGCTATGTATTTAGCCTCTTGTTATACCTACTGCAGTTTATAATTATGAGGACCTCTTTATCTACTCAATTAAAGTTCTTATGATTCAGGCAGGTTGTGTTTGAACCTGAAAACCCTGCAGAGAGCACAGGAAAGCATGTGTGTGCTGCCTGATGACTCCATGTATCCTTACACTCTTGTTTTTGTAGAGAAGGAAGGGAAAAAAAGAAAGCCTAATGCCACAATGAGGTCCCTAAATAAAAAAAAAATATGAATTAATAACTAGTTTAAGCAATTCAAGATCACTCAGCCTTGGATTGAATAAGGCTTGAGTAGGGCTTGTAAACAGAATGCAAAGCCACCTACATAGGCTGAGCTGAATGATTTCCATTTCCACATTTTTCTTTTACAAGTTAGAAGGCTGAAAAGATGCTACATTTTATTTATTTATTTATAACACCTCCTGATGTAGTGACATCACTGGCACCAACAGCTCCAGAATGTTGTTATAACCATTCTTGGTATTTTTGCAGAAGCTATACAACTATTTGCTGGTTTCCTGAGGGAGATGGAAGGGAAACTGTCGTAAACAATAGTCACTTTACTATATTGTACATGAGCATATTGCTGACACAATACTGCAAACCACAAGCAACCTGTTCACTAAAAGGTGAAGGGGGCCACAAGGCTCCCTTCCTTTCATGTCCTTAATCAAGATTAAAATCCACAGGTATAGGAATAAATAAGTACTAACTGTTTCCCAAATTGGTACACAAAGATGAGGACGAGATTGACTCCATCTCTCCCCACAGCTCTTCTGGAGCAGGGGGCTGGTTTAGACCAGGAGCAGTAGGAACACACAGTATTCACCCCTCTCGTGTGAGATCTTTCCAGTGTAAACAGGATTTTATATCCTGCATAAGTAATCTTTGCTTATGGGAGCAGTTCTATCCCAGGCACTGCCAGCATTCACTTCAGAAAGAATTATTCATGAAAATCAGAGCTGCGTTTTACAGCTTCCCAATGGCAGCCTTGGACTGGAGTTTCAGGGTGAAATCTTGGGTCCATTCAAACTGAATCTGGTCACTGAACACACAGATCACAGAATCGCAGGTTACAGAACAGATCTCACTCTTCATGTGAGGTTCCAGCACTTTGTTATCTAAAAGTTGGCTCCAGTCTCAAGCATGCAAAGTATTTAGGAACCAAGTGAGGCATTATGCCATAACCTATCTGACAGAAAGGAGCAAAGGCTTGAAGGCTGTTTAGATATGTTTTGTGACACATTACAAAACCACGACTTCAAAAATTATTAAAACAGTGGTAATTTAAAATGGCATCATCACTTTAAAAAACATTAACTAAGACAGTATTTACAATGTTAACAAATGTTAACAGCATACTTTCTAACACAACATACTGAAGTATTTCTCTTCTAGTGCTCATGTTTATGAAAGATATGTATTCAATGCACCCAAGAGGTGAGCAAAAAGGTGCAGCTCATGCCCTGGACCCCAGCAATGTTTACAGTCTACCAAACTGTGAGCACCCACTTCACAATACAAGCAAAGCCTTAAGTGAATTGCTACCTCTGCATCAATCATCACGTATTCTCTAGTGAGAAAAAAAATAAACGAATTTAAAGGTTCATTTTGAACTTTCCACTCACACAGTCACATCACAGCCTTAAGTGTACAAAGTATCTATTCAAAAGGAAGTGGTTGCTCATCCTGTCAGGTCAATTACTTGGCTTATTTCTCTGCAAATGTACTTTTGCTATGGGAATGTTTGACAGGGCGCTGATTGTGGCTACAGAAAGTCAAATATGATAAGATCATACACAGATTAGGATAACGACTTCTTTGGGTTCCTTGTAATCCAAAGAGGGATGCTTATTAGATTTTAAGGCTGCAGTGCACAGAGAACCTAATGGGATGCTCTCCAGAAACTCACAATGCAATCTCTGGGACTTATGTTTAATATTTAGCTTAACTAATGTTCTGTGAAATACAGATATGTGATTAGTGGTGAAGGTGTCAGTGAAAGCTATAGTCAGATACCATGAGGAACACAAGAGTTCAGTCTGCCTCATTAGTATGAGAAATACTTCACAACTGCTCTAAAGCTAGGAGAATAGGAAATCACAAATACAGACTTTTGCAAACATTTTAAAAAAAAAAGCAATTTAGAAGAAAACAGCTGCAGGCCCGATACTCACTGTATCCAAGGGGCCAGTTCCCAAGACACAGATATTACATGACAGTGTAGCTTAAATACATGAGCTTTATTGTTTTGTTACCATTTATTAGATTAATAATTGAATTGGAATGGGGAAGTCTGTACATAAATCTGAGAAGATCAGGAATGATGAGCAGTAAGAATGCTACAAGAGCACATGAGACCATTGATGTACAAATTACCAGCGTGCTGGATATGGCAGAAAGAACAGTAACCATAACTGTATTATTGTTTTGGTACGCTTAACGTTGAGGCAGGCTGCAAATGCATTTTGAATAAAAACATTTGATACTTAATCCTTTAAAATCAGACCAGCGTACATTTATTTGTCATTCTTCTCAGCTACAGACACCCTAAGGGACACTGGGGAGCCGATGCATTGCGACAGGCCAGGTGCTCAGCCTGTATGATGACCCTGCAGGGTGTCAGGGAGGCTCATGGAGCTGCACCCTTCACACCTGCTGCAGCCAACAATGGCTACGGGGACAATCCAGAGTAAGCAAAGAATGGAGAAGGGGAGAAGGTGGCTGAGGCAGGAGGAGGTTATATCAAGGCAAAAGATAACAGGCATGCACTTACTTTTTGGATTGGAAGCTAAAAATGTAGATCTGGCCATAAGAGATGGAAGTCAGACATGCAGTGTCTACAAAAAGGAGAACTAGTAGTAGTAAAAAATTTGGGGCATTGAAAAGGATAGTGCAATCATCTGTGGTGAAAGTGAGAGGATGTGGTGCAAAAGATCTGAAGGGAAAAAAGCCAAACTTTTTCAGATAGAATGCAACAGAGCAAGAGGTTAGAGTGAGGAGAAAAAGGAAGGCTGAAGAAACAAGACCAACAGCTGAAGGCCAAGATCTAGCATTTGGGGTTTATTTTCAAAGATATGCTAAATAAAGAAGTAGTCTCCTAAAGCGCGGAAGACTAGGCAAGGCAGAGAAGAGCCTGAAAGACAGCAGAAAGAGTAGAAGGAGTCAGACCAAAGAAGTTTGAAGTAGTAGTCACTGTGATATGAAGAAAAAGTGGAAGAAAAAAAGAATTATCAAACACCTGATACTGCAGAAGAATCATGAATGAGAACAGAACACTGCTTTGTTGATTCAGTCAAAACAAAACAAAAAAATCCAACAGGGAAAGAATCAATAAAAAAGCTGGAGCAGAGAGGTTTTATAGTAGTGACAGACTCCATGCACGGGGATAAATGAACAACAATCAAGAAAAGCCGTATTTATCCACAACTTAGGGAAGAAGTAGCTGCTGTTCTCAATAACGTCTGACTTCTCAAAAATGCACCTTATGATCAAATCAAATATCTTCTTGTTCTAGTTCTGCCCCCCTTAAAATATCGGATATATCTAAATGATGAAAGAAGTTCTCAAACTGAAATGTTTGTCATTTGCAGAAACAAGAAATAAACATAAGCATCTAAACTAAGACACGGTGGATATAAAATGATATAAATTTGAGAACTGAAAGGCCTTTCCCAAGGTTATTTCTTCATAGTTCTGACTTTGGGAAAGAAACGTTGCTCTGCCACAAGCACTCAGGAAGTTGGTGAAGTAAACTCAGAAATTGGGTTTCCTCAAAAACTAACTCATAAAAATTGCTTTACAACTTCTCACTATCTTTCATATTTAACATTTACTTAAATGTTGTGTTCTTCTTCATAGCATGAATAGTTACTGAAACTATCTAGCACAGAACATATCTATCACTGCACTTCAAGATAAATGATTTATTTTAAAATATAGAATATTCTGTCTTTGATGTTCAACAGTTCTGTAGAGAAACACTTAAGATGGTCACTGGTTATCTATCCACATGAGCCAAATCTCTTGGCAATTTGCATTGAAAACAATGCCATTCCTGTAGCACATTTGATAGAGAATACCAAAGATTAAAGCCTCTGAACAAAATCACACCCAAGAGACCCCTGGGCAATTTATGGAAATTTAAGCTAGGTGGCTAAGGGTTTGGTTTATATTTGACATATTCTTCATTCTTCTTAGTTATTTTCCCTCCCCACCAAGTACCTAGAAAATGTTATTTTTACTCAATTTTCTCCTCTTTTTGGTATTATGCACCCCCAAACCTTTCCTTAATGTGAATTTGGAAGGAACGATTCTGGGGGAATGGATGACAGAGATAAGCTCCTGAACAGTAAGTGTATAAGGAATAGATGAGGTTTCAAAGGGGAACATTTATTGTTTCCTGTATCATAGCACATTGTCTTTCAATATGATTAGTTATCAGTCTGAGTTATCAAAAACTGGGATGAAATAAAGTGCTTACGCAGTTATGCTTCATTGATGTCAGCTCGGGGAGCATGAAAATCTCCATGAAGTTGGGTAATTGATGTGTAAATCAGAGCTCAATCACCCTGTAATAGAAATGGTCCCACTGAAAGGATGGTTGTTGAACAGTATTGCAGAGGGGTGGGAAAGAGAGAAACAGAGTCAAGATAAGATTTATATATTAAAAATTATAATAACTGGCAATTTACACAATTTTCTCTTCAAAAGAGAAGTGCTGTCAGATATATTTAAATGCAAGCTGCAGACCACTATATTTGGATATCCTTATTCAGCAATAATTAACTGTTTCTGTTTCATTAAAATGCTTGGGGACACAGCTATAGATATTTTAGAAGCAAATGAAATGAACATGTTCATCCTTTGAAGGGGAACACGTGTAAACACATGTAACATTTGGTTAACAATGTGTGTTCAAGGCATGTTTTGGAGTCCTATTACAGCCGTCTTGTCAGTTCAAATTTGCAGTATGAGAAAGAAAAGTGAAGGAAAAAGGGAGGAAAAAAGAAAACTAAAGAGAAAGATGGTTACAACCACAGCTCCAAAAGGACATTAAAAAACAAACAACCATTAGAACATTAGTTATATAAAATAGCTTTCCAACATTTGATATTTCTAAGAGTAAACACCTGATAGATAAATAAAAGATCTAGTTAAGATAACAGTATGGGGTTACTTTAATAAATGAATGCACATTAAGGCATTGATATCAAGTTCCCAGAAACACCTGGAATCCAGTTTTCTAGTTTTGACTTACACTAAACCATTGATAAACTGGAACAAACCTACATAAATGTGAAATTTATGGGCATTTTTGGCATCAAATTAATTACATTCAAGACACAGGAGCTAGATTAGGAAGCTTTATTAGATGGGTAATGCAGTGTGACTGTAAGGGGACTCTGATTACTACAAGGGAGTTGAATAGGGAAGGAGGTTCAACCTAAATTCCAAATTTCATTTTCTTTATTAGTTTAACAGGATATGAGAGTTCTTTTTTTTATTATTTTTTTTTTTCAATTCTGTTGCTGTCTCCTAGTTTTTTAAGTTTCCTAAAAATTCAGTGATGGCAATGAAGCCTTTAAGTCTTCATCACTGTAATTCAAACATATTTCACAGCATATCTAACAGCTTCCAAGCTGCCATCATACTTGACATGCACACCAGCACTAGCATTCTACCTATTAATGAGTTACATGTGTTTAATTGTATGCTGTGCATTATTATTTACACACAACAACAGCAAACATGGTGTAGTACCGCTACAAAGTGTATATTCCTACATATATTACACCTGAGGGATAACACTAATTTCATGCAATTAAAGATCTTCTGAAAATGATTGTTACAGTCTGTTTTTCCTTCACCTGGATACCTCAAATTATGGAAAATTTCTTGAAAATGCCCAAGTTGCTTTTTGTACAGATACCATTTTCAAAGATTAGACTATATCTCAATAGACCGAAACACAACATCTTTAATTTATTATGATTTCATGTGCACAGATTGCATTCTTACATCTGAGCTGAACACCATTTTGGAACTCTACTTTTGTCTTTACTTTTTCCATATTTTTCCAATTATAACTTTTCTTCAATATTGCTACTCAAAACTTTCCTGGGCACTTATAGGATGTGTCCTTAAAAATGGAGCAGACACTTTTGTATTTTCTTGAAATATTGGCAACGATATGCAATAGAAAACAAACAGAATTAAATCTAGCCTTCTAAAAAAAGTTATAAAACATTCAGTGATTAACACAACCTTTTGGAGACAGATGAATCAGCAGACTCAACTGCTTGAGTATTTTATCACAGAAGCTCTTCTGTGCTACTCCTACAGCTCTAATAAATGCATTCATTTACTAACAGGCACCTCTACTCCCTTGAGCATTTCCACATGCTGTGCAGCTCTTTAACCACATGTTTTTAAACTTAACATGTGCTGAGGAATACCACTACAGGAAAATTAAGAATTCAGTCGGATGATTATTTCATTCATCAATTTTAAATAGAAGAAGTGCATGCAGGTCTCTGCATGCAGTGCACACATACTGACTGATTCAGAGACCCTAGCAAAAGAGAGTACTGTAAGCCTAATAAAATTTAATGATTGTTATTTAGGACACTGTTTGGCTAGAGAAATTATCTTCTACATAAATTATTTTTCACTCAGTTAAAATCCTATATAATTTCCTCCATTTGTTGGAGCAATATTTCTGGAAAGGAAAAAAGTGATATGCATCCCCTTTTCAGTCCTGTGGTGAAAAATATTGCCCATCTTGGGCACTAACAAATTGCAGGCGATGAAATGATTTTGTAGCTTCATGAGATGTAATGGTCACCATCTAGGAAAGAACCTAGAATGTTTCGAACTCCAAATTCTAAGACTTTTCCCACTAGACCTTAAAAAGCCTCAAAGCACCAAGGTGCCCATTACACACAGCTGAAGAAAGAATAAGTATTTTGTACTTATTTTTCCTAAACAGATTCAGAGTGAGCAGGTCAATGGATTATCATCATCACTGGCTTCTAGTAAGGAAGATAATCTATATCAAATACTGTTCATGTCTTTAGCAAACATATGATGTTTTTTCCTCATTTATAAACACAGTATAAAGTATGACAAAATAATTTAACCAAAGCAGCACAAAGTTCATCAGCATTGCTGAGGTTTACATCCTCTCTAAAGTCATAGTTCAACTGATGCTACTGGCAATTTTCCCAGTGAATTCAATATGGTTTGGATGGGACCAAGCCATTTAATGACAGAAGAGCCAGGTCTCATAAGACAGCCAATTCTAAGCAGCAGCAGCTTATTAGTATAAAGTAGCTTTTGTGTTATATTCTTCATGCTAACAGAATTTTGTTATCCACTGCCAAGAGTTTAAAAAGTCTTAACTACAAACCAGCATATGCCAGAGCTACAGAGCTTCTGTGGTCATTATTTACAACAGATATTGACTGCATAGATTTCCTGGTTAACAAATGCAAATTAAATAAATTTAGGAATTTCTTTCAAAAAATAAGCTTCCCAATCTACCCCACCGGCCATTACCACTTTGAGGTAAAGCACAGGGGGTTTTTTGGTCATGTTCTAGATTGTATATAAGACATCTCAACCAACTGACTGGGGAATAATCAAATTTGCCTCTATCCCACAGTAAGTACTGACACACAACACACACACACCAGGCAAAAGATCACAGAATATAGTCACTGAGAAAAAGTGCAGAAAATATAACGTGCTCCCTAAAGAATCAACACCCTTAAATGTAACTCAACACGGGGATGTTGTGCTTTCAGGACCATGGCATGTAGGTGCTTCTGACACGAGTTTGAAACATGCCTTGGGATTTGAAAGCTAAAAGTGAACACTTAAAAAAATTGTAAAATAATTTCACTTCTTTAGATAGAGCAAAATCATAACACAATCTTATTTAGACTGGCCAAAACTACAACTTCTGTCAGAAATTATTTGAATTTTTAAGGTGGGTATGATGCAAAAGGCTATCCCAGTACTGCAGTTTCCAGAGCCAAACAGAAACTGTATCTGTTTCCCCAATCATGCTTTCAATGTTTTTGAAATCTCACATGTATATAACTGACTTCATGAATGACAGAAATATCACAATGAAGAAAACATGGCCATTTAAGGCCAAATTCCCATAAGAAAGCAAGACCAAAGCTCCACTTAACTCATCTTTGTATTTACCTTCTCTAGAAGACTTCTCTCCAGAGAATGCTCTCAAAAAGAATACACTCTGTGGCAAGGAGTTCCTCTACTCATCTATAAATTATCGCCTTTTGTCCAACTTGGCCTACCATTCATATAGGTCTGAAAACCTGACTGATTTAACAAGATGGCTTGTATTTTATTGAATATATGTGAGATGATAATTCACATGCATTTTTTGTGTGTGCACCTACACTAGTTACAGGCAAACAGACAGGAAGCTTCTGTGCTTTTCAGTCTCCGAAGAACTTCAGGCGCACATCCCACGGCACTAACTATACCATGCATTTTCAAGGCCAGACACATGGATTACAGCATCCTGAATAACAGTTATTTAGACTCCAAATCCTTTATATTTTTGTCCATTCTGCTGTCAATCAGCAAATGAATATCACTTATTTTCATAACGTGAACATGATGTGTTATTTAATAAAAATGTACCTTTTTTAAATTCCCTACCATCCACCACTTGTCTAATAGAAATATTATACTGTGTAGCATGCAAATATTCAAATGCAATGTAAGTTGAGTCATATTCATTGGAAGCTGGCAAACTCCAGCACATCTCAGTATTCAATAATAAAGTAGTCTAATGTAAAAATATGTAAACTAGCTTCCATCCTGCTTTAATACTCACTTAAGATGAGTAGAAAGTGAATGCAAATTTGTTTAAATATTAAACATTACATTTCCTCTTTTGATTACCGAAGTCTTATTAAAGCTAACTGAAAATGTATTTGCAACCTCCTTCCTCTGAAGTCTTACAGGTCACTGTTACCACTGGTATTTTGTCACTCTCGCTGACTTGTTTGGGGGATCTCAAAGCTCTTTACAAATCAGAGCAAGTCATGTCCGATTACACCTCTGGGAAGGAGCAAGTACTGTCAAGGAAAACAACTGAGAGAATGAAAGTTTAAGTGAGCGGATGACGGTCATTCATGTAGTAAGAGATGGCTGTGGGAAGAAAGCTGAGGAGTCCTGACCTCTCAGATGTTAAACGTCACTGTAAGACCAGCTGTAACCTGCAACCATTCATCCAACACTAAACACTGAGGTGACAACCATTGAGTTGAAATTTAAGACTATCTAACAATACCATCCAGCAAGAAGGAATTGTCTTTATGTGCGTTTCCAGAACATTGGGTCATACACTGAGACAAGTTTTCTCCTGCTGAATGTCATTGGAAGAGGTCAGCAAGGATGTTCTTACTACCTTCACTGGAAGGAAGTGTATCAAATGATTTAATGTTGTGTAGTGCCCCACTTACTTTGACAAACTGATACTGCACAGGGCATAATGACATTAGGTGATTAAAGTACAAGAGAACTCAGCTTCTTACCTCTCTTCACACCAAGGGTCTGCAAGTGCTACTGCAGCACACTTGAAACTGGGAAAAGTTGTGGCTGCAGAGGCAATATGGTCCTAGTAACATAAAACACTGACCTCCTCCTCTCACCAGAAACTCTCATTCTGGCAATAACCAGAAATAAGCCCAAAACCACAGATGACCTTCATGCATTGTGTCCACAGTCCTATGACCCCAACAGCAAAAGGACTCTGAGTCAAGCTGTATTGACAGTAAAGTGACAAGATACAATCTTGAAAGTATGATGTACTTCCACTTTTCAGCTGGTATTGCCTTTGACAATAACTAATGTTGAACTCTCCTGATTATGCCAAATATATTAAAACCTCAGTACCCACCGTAGGAAATGTGTTTTTTCACACACGCTCTTTAATGTGACAGAAATACAAATTTATGTTTTCTTCCATACAAATAGCTAATGGGGTTTGAATAAAATAAAATAAAATCTGCACATCACCATGTGGAAATTAATTTTAAAGAACTGTTTATCAATTTAATTCCACTGATAGTAACAGACAGATTTATGAGGCAATTAACTAAATATTTGTTTTTTTCACATTTCAATTCATTATTGTAAATTAACAATTTTCCACTTGAAAGTCTTGCATTGCTACACTGAAAGCCTAAAAAAAAAGTGTATATTACTGTCACTCTAGGATGAATTTTCTGATTTTTGCAATGTGGCTTATTCTCCTCACATTAACTTAACATACTGTAATTCAACACCCCCCCCCCCCATTTCTGTATTACCCCAGAACCTGTCTTTCTTTAAATGCCAGTTTCAAGCAACCAGACATAAATAAAGAATAATTACAGCTTTAAAGCCAATGTAACATCTGTTTAAGCAAACTCCTACAGAGTGGATTTTGTAGCCACATAACACCTACCTATGGTTAAGACAAGCCTGAGAAGACGAAACCAAGGGCCTTGACAGATCTAGCCTGGCCTCCTGAGCCAAAAATGCCCACATCAGACAAGATGCCCTCAAAGAGCTGATGGAAGGAGCAAAATGAACCAAGCCTAACACTAAGTTAAACACCAAGTAGAAAGTTCCCACTGGAAGAGTCAACCTTTTCTGTAAGGTAGCTCATCTCCCTGGTCAGAACAGCCCAACCCCTCAGAAAAGGAGGTTCTATTGAGGCTGCCTCCCTGTGCCCCAGGAGCTACTCACCAGTCCCCCTGGGATCAGCTGGCCATGGCCAAATGTGCCTCTTCAATGCCTCACATTAACGCCAGTTGCATATTAGCTATGAGCTCCGTGACTGTGCATGTAAAGCCACATTTCATACCTACCTTATTTTGATGATTTAAACATGTTAATTGATTATTTCACCTTCAAGGAGGTCATCTGGCCACAGTTGTGTGGATGTCTCCACCATGGCAGATCAGGTATTAAAACGATTAAGCAGCAGTCAGAAGGTAGAACTACCGCTTGATGTTCTTTTAACTGGCACTGTACCAAATTAGTATCAGCATGGCTACACTCTATGAATATAAACCCATCTCCTTATATGACTCCTTAGATTCTTTTCTCCTCTGTGTCAGTGTTCCACTACCTGAACAGAAATAGTCTTGGCCCCTCCATACCTCAGCTTGCCCTTATGGAGAGCCAGTCTGTCAATACTTACTGATCTCATGGGTTTCTGCCAGGCCAACTCGTCAAGAATGACCCCTCCCGAGGAAACTGTACCAAGTACTTTCCTTAGTTCTGCGTAGATTCTGGCTAAGTATTTCCTTGAAAAAATACAGTTTGCCCACTTTTTTTAAGCATCCTGTTAATTCACAGGATTACAGCACAAGCACATCAGGGCATTAGTCTAAATAGGATTTTGTGGCCAGATCAGATCTAGAAGACCTTTTACAGGCCTCCATCTCATAATGCTGACATAAATCATCAGGCAAAGGGAGAAGATGGGACTGCCAGCCACACTGAACAATGAGAACCTGTCATTCATCAGATAAATCTTTTTCCCATTGTTCATATTTACGAATTTGGTAACAACCACAGGGAACAAAGGCTCTCCTGACAGCTAGTAATTCAGAACAATGTGCTAACAGCAGTTAAGCAGTTAATTGCTATTAGCAACATGCATTCTGAATTGAGAAACTGAGGCATGCAGAGACTAAAGGACTTGCTCATGGCCACAGGATGAACGAGTAGCAACAGTGGGAGTGGAATCACTTCCCATTGCCCATGTCATAGCTCTATTAACTTCCCTTTTTAATGGCAGGGAGCTACTTACAGCATGTCTATTTCCACTACCTACCAAAAAATATACCCCCACATGTTTTAAGAGCTAAAATCTAAACTGAATCTTACCAATAATGCTCCATTTATAGTGTTTGTCTCTTCCTAGTTGTTATACTGCCACAGCCACCACCAGAAAAGTAAAACTTCAATTTCTGCACTCCAGAGGCTAATAATTGTCAAATTAATCAAATGCTAACAAATTTTAAAGTACTCTAACTGGCTAGCAGAGAGGCATTAATTCTTGATAAATAATAATGTATGGAGCATTTATCAAGTTCTTAAGCACTGCATAGTATGTCATCCTATCAATCTACCAGGTTAAAACAGATTAAATCTAAGCACAATATTCAAGCATCATTAAAAATGCAGACAGCAAATTGGTATTGCTCTTTATCCTTTTTCTTAAAAAAACCCCAAAAAACAAAAAACAAAATAGTAAAAAATTCAGTAAATCACTGACTTCAGTACAGGGCATTTTCTGGAGACTAATCATGGGCTGGGATAGATGGCCTTCACTTGTACTTTAGGTTATCAGCTCCTCCCATCCAATTATTAATTCCCCAGGAAATGCCTTTTGCTTCAGTAGATCACCAGTGAGAGAAAAAAAAATAAATCATGCCACTAGAAATGTACTACTGTAGAGCCTCTGAGTCGCATCTGCCATAATTTGCACACTAAGACTTTACAGGTGACTTGCAAAAGCCTTTTTAATTGTATTTCTGACTCCTCCTTTTTTTCCCTTAGCATGATAATAAAGGCAGCCAGTGGACAAAATTTGTGATGCTCCCTATAAGCTTTCAGAGACTGTTTGGAAATGTTCTTTAAGATGCTTTCCACGAGCTCTGATACATTACAAAGTGCAGGATACTGAGGCTTAATTAAGAGCTTCTTTTTAACAGTGTGAATTTCTGATACATGAAACAGTATTAGGCCCCTGTTTTATCTTGAGGGGAAAGGAAAGACAGGAGAGAAGGAGAAAACAAGCTTTCAACCCCTGAATAGCACAAAAAAAACCCCCTAAAAGACCATATGATCAACTTATTTTGTTTGCAAGACACGTTTAACATCAGGATGCTGTGGAGAGGCCCTGCATCACTCAACTTTCATTATCATTACAAAATACAGCAAAATGCCTTTACTCAGAAGTTTATTATCATAAATAATTAAAACAAAACTATCCTTATGGTATGAAATAAATGAACAAAGTACATTATAGGATGCATTTGTTCTGGGTTTTATAGCTGTTTGCTGGCTCCCTACATCAGAATATTCTGGAATTTGCAATCACTCTCCTGATCATTAGTCTGAATCAGGAAAATTTTACTGCAGCTGGCTCAAATGACTTGTTCTGTCAAAACCAGGACCAGAAGTGCTCTTTACTAGCTGCATAAGTAATATACATTTTTGTGATAAATCAGAGTATGTGATATGCAAAATGTTAAAAGAAAATCAAAGCATAGGATTGATTTCTGAGAAAAATAGAGAGAAAGGATAGAAAAAGTCTAGTTCTAAAACTAAAAAGATTGCTTAAAAAGATTCTTAATTACAAAAACATGCTAAGGTACAGATTAAGTTATTAAATCTCTGCAATACTCACACTAACAGTTTGTTGTTCTCCTAAGCTTGAAAGTTTTGGGCACACTCTGGTTCTTTGAAGTTTTTCTTTGTTCCTTTGACTTATTTTATGCAGGTCAAAGATCACCATCACTGCACATATCTGCCACCGAAGGATAAAAATGCTACTACTCAGTTTGGAAGCAGGCTAGGCTGGCATGTTAAACTAGCAACAGACACATCAATCTCACTATTCTTGAAGACCATGCAGTTCAGCGCCGGGAGGTTCGAATTCAGAACTAATGATAGTTACTAGTTTCTGCATCTTGATGCACCAGGTTAGGTGTCTCTTCTCTTGAGCAGCCTGTCCCTATGGACAGGCAAAACATGCCAGGAAAGCAAATTATCCTGCTAATCCAGCTAACAGTGACAGAACCCTACTGAAGAGCAGCAGGATTGTGGGGAAGCGTGCAGAGAACTCTGGCAGCAAAAGGAGCTTGCAAGGGAAAAGACTAGGAAAACAGAACAGTCATCAGCAGCTGGATACTAATCATAATTTGTGAGAACTGGAAATACTATTATTTGTGCAGTAGCATAAAATATGAAATATCAGAGCACATCTATTGTCAGCTAAGTAACTGAGAAGCACCAACCAAGAGACAGCTCAGAATATAAACCCTCACTCATCAACTAAAATAAAGTTTTCTTATATATTACTTACTGCAATAAACTGAGAGTCAAATAGTTTGTTTTTATCAAATAAACCAGTGTCCAAAATGAATACTTCATGCATTTACCTGCCAGTCCTTTGCATCCAGCAAGTCCAGTTAAACAAACCCAAGGGGGTATGGTACCTGATGAAATTTCAATCTCTGTTCTACTCTTACAAATCAATGAAACCAGTGTATGCCTACAACAAAAAAGCAGCCATATTTCTGCCTCAGAACGAAACTCATCTGCCACGCTGAACACAAGAATTTTATACATTAAGGCCATGGCATTTCTTAGTGCCAAAAGCAAGGGGAGGAGAGGTAATGTTTACGTTTAGTGTTCATACCTTCACCTGTCAACACAAGGCTCCAGTGTTAAATACCAAAGAGGATGTCTTTGCTGAGGATTTGGTTTTTGTTTTTCATTGTTTTTTCGTTTGGTTTGGGGTTTTTTATGTTTGTTTGGGGTTTTAGGCTTTTTTTGTTGTTTGTTTTTTTTTTTAGTCGAGCCAGATTTCAGAGCAGGCATAAATGTGTAGATGCATTTACACCACTGCACCAGTTTCTTCCATGTCCCCAGCTTACACTTCCCATCACCTGGGCTACCAGAGGGGGAAATTTAAAAGAAACATATCATGTAAAAATCATACATGTATAAGTGCTTGAGAAACACAGGAGGCAAATAGGTATCTTTTGTGTTGAAACTATTGTAGCATTTTCAAGCAAGGAGAGGAAAAGTGGCTCATAGATGAAGCAATGAGTTTAATGGCCTACAATTTTCTCATAGAACTTGGAAATTGAAATTGCAAAACTGGCAAGAATACATTTGTTTCTAGTTCCACTGGGTCATCATCTCCTCCAGGTGCCTAGAGGCAAGTACTGTATTCCAGCATGCAGTTTCTATTCTTTCTATCCCCGGCACAGCTCAACGGTTCTGTGGATCAGCTTTCCCTCGTTGTACAGCAAAACCAGATCCTTTCAAAATTAAGAGAAAGCTCTCTGCTGACCTCATAGAACTCTAAATCACGCCTTAGTGCATTCAAATGATGGCTTTGCTTTGTAAACAAATAGTATTTACCAAAATCACATCAAAATATATAATGCAACAAACAAGCATAAATTATTTGTAAACATACACACGCATATATAGTACCTTCTTTATATATTTCCACTGAAACATTATTGAGAAAGGGAGGGGGGGAATCTCTTCACCTTCAAAGCACCCATGTGCTACTATTTAATTGGGCAACAGCTCAGAGAAATACTCTAGGAAGCCAATTACAGCTGTGTTACAATAAAGAAACCATGTATGGTTTCACATTTACACACAAAAAAATGTTTGCACTTAAAATGCAGAACTGGTGAGAGAGAAAAATATTACTCATATATGTAGGATATTTTTTAATGAGAAACTCTGAATAGAGCCATCATCAGCTACTCTGTAATCACAGCACAGAACAGCTCAAAAATTGTTACTGAAACTGCACAAACTACAAAAAATTAAAATAAATTGAGAAATAACACTGAAATTATTAAAGCCAGTTTGATGCCCAGTAATACAGTTGACCTCAGAATCAAACAAGCTGCTGATCTGTTAGGGTGCCAGATGAAATGCCCTACAGGAGTTTAAATTCCAATCCTAGCTCAGGAGTTTCTCTTAATATCAAAGTAGCTTCTTAGGAAAGCAAATGAAGTACATTACCTCTGGTAATGGTAACCATTTACTTCTTGAAAAGCCTTGAGAGAGCTCCCACACAAGGTAGCCTATGTTTTATTAAATGCTTTTGCATACTTTCATTTTCAGGTCATATAACCTGAAGGACAAAGCATTCGCTTAAACTTTTTAAAGCATTCTGATTTTATCAAGGATTAGTTGTTCTGATTCTTCAATAATTCAAGCTTCATCCTAATAATGTACCATGTTTAAATGTGAGCAGCATTAAAGCAGAACATATTTACAAAAATTTCTATTGAATCCCAAAAGCTTAGCACAAACAAACCACTGGCAATACAATCAATATGAAGAACTCAGCAAGATCTTCAATTATTCACATTTGTTGTTTATACTAAATAGAATCTCAATACAATAAACCTTATTTAATTGTACAGCATGAGGATATGGTCACGCCTGCCAACAGGTAGTTACTTTGCTTTTTAGAAAATGAGAAACAGAGAGAAGTTCTCTCTTAACTCACTGTTTTACAGTTATATCAAATAATAAACTATGACTGCCTTGTGCCCTAAAGTTGGCCAAAGAAGCAATATTAA
This sequence comes from Hemiprocne comata, assembly GCA_020745705.1. NCBI lineage: Eukaryota > Metazoa > Chordata > Aves > Apodiformes > Apodidae > Hemiprocne > Hemiprocne comata. Next base: position 7,339,879 of record CM036597.1, on the reverse strand, counting down.
TAGGTCAGATAAGCTGTGCATACAGGTGCCTTGTTTTAAAGTAACAAATAGTATTTTATTTTCAAATAATTCTTAATATAATTAAAATAATGCAATTATCAAGGTGTTTCTATTGGGAACCTTCTGTGTTTTAATGCTTATTTTGGCATTATACAACGCAAATATAGAAATTTTACCCCAGACATTAAGTAGGATCTGACGTCATGAGATCTGATCCACAGAGGTCAACACCAGGACATGTTGGGAAACACATGACAGAGAGACCAAGAAGGAAATGCAACTACAGGCTCAGTTTGAATTTCTGCCAATGACTGAAAAGACAGGGCTTTTTAGAAAAGTAATGCTTGACACAGACATATGAATTTCCCTCTTTGCCAGATGAGACACACTGCTTTGTTTTTCTTCATCAACATTATGTACCTCTCATTCTTCTCAATAGGAATGAACAATTCCTGATACCAAACTGCTCAATCAAACAAAAGTGAGCCTCCCCTGCTTAGCTGGTTTATTCCCTACCTCCTCTAACACTTGGAAAGGATTCAGACAAGAGCTACAAGAGCGATTAGAGTGCCTGGAAAAACTTGCCTTACAAGGAGAGACTACAGCTCAGTCTATTTAGTTCATAAAGGAGAAGGTTAAGAGGCAACCTGATCGCAGACTATGAATACTTACACAGGAAAGAGATTGCTGAGAGCAGATGGGTATTTAATCTAGCAGAAAAAGGCATAACAAGATCCAGTGCTTGGAAGCTGAAGCCAGTCAAATTCAAACCACTTTATGCAGCATCAATTTTCAACGATAACAAAATAACTATTCTAACAACTTAACTAGAAAAGCAGGGGATTCACTGCCATATGCAGCTTTTAAACAGGCATTGCAAGTCTTTCTTAAACATACAGTCCAGTACAGGGGGTTTGGCACAGGCACTGGTAAGAAGGACGAAACAAAGCCTTCTCCAGTCAAGCCGCACAGCTCTTTCCTGCCTTTGCCCTCCACAGCCCAGCAGATGGGCTCCTCACCCAACGTTCTGTGGGTGCACTTCTGGGGTCTGAGCTGCTGAGAAGGCAGACCTGTTTATAAATGGCCTCTTCCAACCCCATGACACTCATCGCAGGAACACAACAAGACTGCATGACCAGAAGTTCCCAGCATATGTTCACACTGACATTCATAACCTTGTGCACAGAAAGATGCTGAAGTTCTAAGCCACAATATCAAGAGAGATTTGGAAAGGATCTTAGGTGAAAAACATAAAACTCAGCCTAGCAGACACAAAAGATATAAAATGATGCACCTGAATCCATCACTGCTATATTGGTCCACAAGACAGGAGTTAGTCACATACATTCGGACCCACTAAAATATACTCAGCCATTCCACTGCCTTCCCCCAGACAGCCCCTTCTGCAAAAGCAGCAGTTCCCCATCTGTGACTGGGCCACAGTGTCTGTACCTGAGGTCTTGGGGCAAAAGCTTTGCACTGCACCCCATCGTCCTCAGTAAGGACTGGACTGACTTGCTTCAGGCAGTAAGTAATGCAATATTTAAATAATATTGAGTTGCTAGGGAAAATACCAACAAACAGGTTTATATCTTACTGTATTTCCTTTCCATTCAAACTGTATTATGCTGTCTACTATTTCATCACTTCACAATGCCACAAACTATCTTTTAATGCAAAACAAAGGTTGTCAATGCAAAGCCCCGCATATCATAATCCAGAAGAATTTTTCATATCTATTTCGACAGCAAATCTTTAGTGGCAACCACATGTTACTGAGTTTTAGGGATTGAGACTTTTGTATGAACATGCTGATTGTCTCCTTGAGACATATATAACCAGCATTTTGTGCCAAGAAACACTTAAGCCAACAGAGACTTATACCATTCTGAAATGTTGTTGGAATTGAAATGTATATCTTGGCTTATTTCCTTAAGCCTGCAATAGCAGGAATTTCTTAGGGTTTTTTATTATTTTATTTTTAACTTCATACTCTTCTCAAGCTCTCAGAGACTGCACAAAAGTCGAAACACATGTTCTGAAAGAAAGCAGCAATACCAATAAAATAATTCAGTCTGATACATTGGTGCTACCTAATACGGATCCCTCCTGGAATACAAACACCTGCCTTAGAAACTATTTGGTCACTTCTGCCTCTGTCCATGGCTGAAGAGCTGTGCCTATATGCTGTCTACTCAGGAGCAGGCAGCTGTGAAAGTAGAAACAAATATATTTTTTTAGATAACTGAGTGGGTGACTATGAATCTTATACATCAGAAATTGAGCAAACACAAAACCAAACAAGTGTCTATGTGTATATTTTAGCAGTTCCCAAATGTCAGTTTGCTGCTCAGAGGAGTTGCAGGAGTAACATGTTCAGTATTCAGAGAGCATCCTGTCACATTTGCTGCAACAGATATTTTTAACTCCCTTTTGCTCCGTATGTAGAATGTGCAAATACACAAAAGAATGTCTTAATTGGTCCTGCTTTATATAAATGAATAATGGGCTAAATGGGTTGAAGTGAGTGCCATATTTATCTCTCCACTGAGGAAAGACATGATGATTCAGAAACAGCAAAGCCAAGAGGATTCAGAGCCTTACTCACAAGTGGAATATATATCTCCTGTCAATACATTATGTATTCTATTTCTGCTACAGCCCCCTAAAGGCACAAATAGAGAAGCAAAATCTAAATGTTTCATTTCTGCTCAACACAAATTCATGGATGTGGGAGGTTTTTATACTTGCTTTCAGGAGTTAGGAATCAAATCTCTAGAGCTCTTTATTTTACTGAGTTTTTGTAAATACTAAACTCTCCAGTGTTAGTTTCATCATTTGATATTACCATTGCCAAAAGACATTTGATATTCCTAGGAAGCAGAGGTAGAAGTAACAAAATAGGCCTGAACTTGCCCTTGCTCATATGAGCAATCCCACTTAAGCCAAAAGCTCTACTCAGCAGCTGCAGCATCTTTCCATTTAAGCACAGATATTTCTTACCAGGCATCGAAAAGCATGAAAGCAAAAAGAGACCAAAGATTTGTACTTTTTTTCTGCTTACATACTTCCACATATGACTACTGATTAAAAACCTATGTAATCAGCATATGAAAACTTTTTAATCCGCCTCTCAAAATTCCAAGCATCACCATGGAGTTCCAAGCAAAGTAAAATGTTGGATGCCAAGACTGGACTGATATTTTGATTCTGCTGATTCTGGAAGCTGATATTTTCAAGTGCTGTTGGTCTAGCTGGATTTTATAATTACACTACGCAGAAAGCAAGTCTCTTTTTTACTCATCCTGCCAGGCAGAGAATCACTTTTAGAGCTGGTGGAAAAGTGGAACATCTCATTTCCATTAATCTGGCTCACAGCTTCAGATTCATAGATGGCATTAGCAGAACACTGCTTTCAGCCAGGGTGGAAGTTCAGCCTTTTGTTTAACTCTGCATTAACTTGAGCATGACAGAGTAAAAATGCAGGAAGGATGGCAAAAAAAAAATCATCTGGCAATATTTTTTCAGCAGAATGAAAAGCTTTACAAGATGTATAGGTTCAGTTATTCCCAAAGCAGTGTTTTGTTAGTAGCATAATTGTGCATACAGCGCCTATGGCTGGAGGATCTGCCTTGCCCACGGCAAGTAAGGTAAAGCCTCAGGCACATGTAATTTAAAATTCAGTTCTACTCTAGCAGACAGCTTCAGACCAGCACCTATTTTTATTTTATAAATACAGCACTCTCGATTTGCATTCCTGTCGTCCTTAGGAGCTAACACCAAAAACATCTTATGTTCTAGATGTGTTTTAAAAAATAATACACAATTTTAAAAAAAATAATACACAATTGTGTTTTTAAAATCCATCAGCATGGGTTGCAAAGGATCCCTGGGTTCTGCATCAGTCCAAGTCTGCAGTCATTTCCTACTGGATACTGTGGAGCACCTCCCATTAAAAAGTGGTGTTGTTGACAGAAGGTATTTGCCAGACTGTGGCCAAGCCAGTAAAAAACATGACCCTAATACTGTGTATTTTAAACACTGTTTCTTAATTAAAAGGCAACGAAGGCTCCCCACACTGTAGTAATTCCTGAGTGCACAGTTACTAAAGGTGAGCTCTCACATGGTATTTGGGGGTGCCACAAAAATGATGGACAAATATTTTGTTGTCACATAACTGGTGTCAGCTGTATCTGTTCTTAACAATTTAAAACTATCAATTTTTATTAGGAGTGAAATTTGGAGAGGGCGGATGGATATCAAGCTAACTTATATCTAAGTCTTACTAGAACAACAGACCAAGTGCTGCAAGAAAGGGCTCTCATGTATACCAAAGAAGAGAAATCTAGCCTAAATATTACTGTCCTGATCAAATGATTAGTTTATTTTCTACATTATACCATTCAAATACTATTGAATGCCCTAAAATCCCACTGACTTCCCTTCAAAGTCACAATTAGATCTTTCACCTCATCCTAACTTACAGATGGGAAATTACAGCAACTTTGATTCTTCCAGCTTTGGCATTTTAAAGAAGTCACTGTAGCTTTGGTTCTTTGGAGGGTGATGGTGTTTGGCTTTAGTTTAGTTGGGAACTTTAGGAGGGTTGAGAGGTTTTTGTTCATTTTGGGTTTTGTTTGGGTTTGGGGTTTGTGGGGGTTTTTGTTGTTGTTGTTGTTTTTTTGGGTTTTGTTTTGCTTTTAATAAGGACTATACGAACAGTATAGTGAAGCTAAGTGAAATGTGGTTTTATCTGGGGAGTCTGGAGCTTTACCCTGGCTAGAGATGGCAAATCACAAGTGAAAATGCACTCTACTCTCTGGGATTGGGCTGCCCTACTACCACTGGCAATATTGTATATGCACTACAGAGATTTAATAGCAGTTTCTGCTCAAAGCAGCTAACAGAGCAGCAACAGTATTTGCAAGACAAGTAGGAAATTTATCTTGTCAATGTTTAGCCATATCTGTACCAAGTTATAGTAAACACTGGCTTCCATGAATCTATATATGCTTTCAAAGAATTACTGTAAGAAGTAAAAAAATGTCAACTCTAGGGAACTGCTTATTCAATTTAGCATAATATCAATGGTGAACAGTTTCATTGACATTTTGATTATTTTTCTTTTTTTTAATACAAATGTTGGACAAAAACATGGTACAGTCATCTACTACTCTCTATACAACAGGATAGTAAGTGGAGTTAGTAAGTGTAGAAGATGCCATTTTCCAAAGACCATTTACAAATTAATCTTGATTTCTAAATGAAAACAAATACCTGACACACCACAGAAACAAGTTATCCACCAGATTGCTCCAGTTGGATTCTTAACAATAAATAGTCAGACAGCAAGAACAAAGGTCAATAGGTGAATATACTGCTGGATGACTCCATAAATTACTAATTCCAAACACCTAAACCCCAAAGTACACCTACAGGCACTTGAGACAAACAGAATGTCACAGTCTCAGTAACAAGGGAAGACAAGTGAAATACGGTCTGCTTGAGGGTTTGATACAGACACTTCATTTTTTGAAACCTTGAGAGTATAAATACTATCAGAGAATCTGTATAATATAAAATTTGCAATTATTGGATCAGGGACTAATAATGAATATTTTACCACCTGCTGCAAAACTGTTTAGGCCAGCTTGCTGTGTAACACAAAATTATATACATGAAAAGGACAGGGTATCAAATAATTTATTGTGTCCCAAGGACTTGGGCATGACAGTGAAGATTTGAGTAAGTCCTTAATTGGTTTATTCAGCCATAGTTCAGACACCAAATAGTTTCAAGTCCACTTAAAATTACCAGCTCTGCCAGACACATTCTCATCAAGCATGAGATGTATTTGACATACAAAACCACCTGTACACTAATGCAAGAATAGGAGTGTTCAGCATTCAATAATTACAAGGATTTAAAAGCATATTTCTTTTTTTTTTCTATAGTTATGTATTTGCTGAAGGTGAGACAAAGGTTTGTGGCTTTTAATCCATTTTAATTCCCCTGCCTCTATGAAAGCTGAGGCCAAATTCAGAGGGTATCAGTCAAACTGCTTTACTCCTAAGGAAGATGACTGGAGAGCTCAGATTGAAACAGGAAGCCAAAAGAGGAAACAGGAGGTTCAGTCAAGGGTGGTGTATAGCAAAGAAACTATTCAAATTTCCAGAATTATATTTGGTTATTAGCTGCACTTATAAGAAAACACATTATGTATGCTGATGTGACTTCAGATCCCTTCTAATCCCTTGGAAAAGCAACTCTTTCTTCAGCTATGCATTTGCAAGAAAAGAAGATATAAGGAATAGGATAAGCCTGGCTTGTGTTCCTAGTACACTGTGCAATATTTGCTTCCACTGTTCCACAATCAGTTAATACTGGGATTCCATTTTATTAGTTCTAGAAATACACTCAAGTAATGAGGTGACAGTGGTCTACACTGATCACATAGACTTCCCCCATACTAAATAGCAAACGGAGAACGCTGAAGGTGAACCATTTCAGCCTGAAATGCTTATAATTGCCTATGGTTTTCCATGGAGGGAGTTCACATGATCAGACATTCAAAAGTCATCACGAGGAGCTATGTCCCAGCCTAAGGAGAAATGTATTCTCAGAGAGAGAAGAAAATAGTAATCTGGGAACATCTTTCTCTGTATAGCTGCACAAGTCCCCATGTCCATACACCTCCAGCTGCCTGTGTGGTGCGACAAATTACTAGACCAACCACTGATTCAGTAGTGGGTGGAATCAAATATTTTAAAACGTTCAAAATGCAAATGAACAATGATGCACCTTAGGTCATATCCCTCATTGTGTGAAATTCAGATTCTCATCTAATTCTTTGCTCTGGCTTCATCAGGCCATATTTTTGTGTATACTCCTAACACATCCACCCACAGCCAGACCAAAGGTTCTTCCAAAGCAGCACTGGCTCTCCATGAATTAATTCCCATGCTGGGAACCAGTGCTGTAGGTCTGTTTCAAACAGAGTGACGTTTCCAGCAGAGTCCAGCTGCTACAACCTACCTCGTGCAGATGGACTAATACATTTCTTCATGGGTATTATCTGAGTTGCAGGGCCAGAAAGCAGGGGAATGTGTAGCAGACTGAGCTCTTGTCACATTGTGAGCAAAGGTAAATTGTCAACAAACATTTCCTACATCTGATATCTTTTGTATGGAGAGCTACGGTTTTAATAAAGAAGCAGCTGCCACTGCTGAACGATTAATCAATACTGGTAAGCTGACATCTTAAGAACTTGCTGAACTAAAGCTTTTCTTTTCCTCCTGCATTTACAAATAAAGTGCTCACTATTTGACTAAAGCCTGTCTACTTGACTGGAAAATATCAGAGTCCTATTTAAATGACATTTGCAGAGAATGAGATTTTATCCTGGTCGCTGCTCCTTATCGCTAATAATAACATCAGATTAGTGGATTTAGGCCAGCCGAGTAGCAATGCCTTTTCTGATCCCTTCTTAAAGCAGCTCTTTCCATCTGTCTAGCCAAGCTTTCCTCTGCTTGTATGGGCCAACGATTAGGTCTTAAATGGAGCTTCAACTGATACCATGTGGGATATCTATACAGAGGTTCATTGTGTTGCTAAATTCCAGCCAAGACATTTATCAACTCTGACTGCTGCTTACTTCAAAAGAGCAGAACACCTGGATATTTACAGGTATAAACACTCCTACACCCTGCTGCCTTCTTGAATGACAACAATAATTAGACAACCCAAATTTAAAACCACACAATTTTATCTAAGATTTATTTTCCAAATAAGATACAGGATCAGACACTAAGCTTATGTCAAATAACATGATGCAACTGAGGACTGTGAAGTACTTGATGCACAACTTTCTGCACGCTCAGAATCTGCCCCACAGCCCGTCCATTAATGGGTAACTCACGCTTCAGCACAGTGGGGCTTGATAGCAGCACTGGTTTTCAGTCAGGGCTTTGGAGGTAATGGCTGAGAAATGTTGGTGCAGACAGAAAACACACTGTGCACACACACCCCACCCCCCCCATATAAACTCACAGCTCAATACAACTTTTTTAAGGACAATTACTGGTTTTGTCATCGCTTTTATTAATAGCTGAGTTCAGCATCATAAGCAGATGCAAAATCCAAATGCCAAACACTCTGAATAAAAATACTAAAGCCAATTATAAAGTAAATCTATGTTTTATTTCCCATCCCTTTTTTGCAGTTTTTAGTTTAAAGGTCATTTTGCATTCCTAGCTAGGCCACTTACAGTACGTTAATAACTGACATTTCCTCTTCTTAATATATAATGCAGGCCTGACAACTGCTGCACACTCAAGATAAGATGTGAAACCAGTAGTTCTCATAAGAAACCAGTGTTTCTAGATCATGCAAATCTATCTCCTGTGCTTGTTTAGTTTTTAACAAGGTCTTGCTCATTCCTAACCTTGACCAAAAGCGTTTCCACATGGCAGTCAGACTCATGCCAAGCACAGCTATACACAGAAAGTTGCCTGACTTAATCAAGCACTGGTGAAGACATGAAATGAATATTTAGCAAGGTCAGACTGCTCTTTGAGAAGAAGCAATCGCTGACAGTTGAATGAACAACACACAAATCTGGGATCCTATTTTAATACCTACATATTTTTACTATTTGTCATCCTGTTAACAAAACTGCATTAAAACACAATATCAGAAATTTAAGAACATTTTTATGGAAAGGATACAATCTACTGTATATTTATGCATGTCATAAAGCCCATAATGTATCTCGCATGAGACCATTTATCATAATTTCATAGGGTCACAACAAGTACACACTACTTTTCCTTCAGGAAGCCTGTGGCATGTTGAGTCAGGCATCAGTCATAATAAGAAGCAAAGAGACAAACTTATTTCATTAAAAAATAGTGCATGAAGCAAAATGGAAAACTCCAATTTTTTAATTAACAGGATTTTGAGCATCACTTATCTTTGAAAACAGCAAATTGGAATTAATCACATTTCAAGACCAAGTTAATATTCTCTCTCTCTTCTACAAAAAGACTGTGATTGATCTAAATCTAGTTATTTCATGCAAAACTAGGTTAAACACGGTGGATCTTTATGGCCACACAGAAGCATTATCATGACAGACTATGCTATTGTATTTCTGTTGCTGGGTGAGCCACAGTAAATCCAACCGCAAGCTATCAAATCAGGAAAAAAATCCACCCCACTCACCAGCAGCACCAGTCAGATGATCAATGGGCTGCTCCCATGTCTGACTGCCATGTCCCCAGCTGGAGAGGGCAGCTGGGGTGCAAGGTGCTCCAACCATATGGTTTTTCAAGCTCTCTTTCTTGGGGAGCATGATAGCAGCCTACTGCATCTGCTGCAGATCCAGGCAGGACTGGTAGATGCCAGGCATGTTTCCCTTGAGAGCAGATGCTAATCTTTATTCTTTAGAAGGTACCTGAGCATTATGGTCTCTGAGCCTGGGCAACTCCACTCATGTGCACGTAACTATCAGAAATGTTGCGGTCTTTTTTTAAATTTATATATGTTTAGTATCTATTAATTACCATGTACAGGAACATGCTGGTATCTCAGCACAGCTATAAAACATTCCTGCTCTGTGACCATGCAAAGCACTGATAATGTGTCCATAATTTGGGATAATGAGAAGTAATAACAGTATAATAAATTATGACAAACATCACCATAAACCTTTTTTGGATTCATGTTATTTTGTGCACATACATATACCAAAGCTTCTTTATAGTGTAGCCACCAATATTTAGCATTTCAGTTCAATAGCCTGAGTTCAGGGTTTATCAATTGTCTGAAGCTAATGTGAACACAGGGCATATTTGTTTGCACATCAAAAAAGAGCTACAAAGTATCAAAGACAGATCTAGACAACATTCAAAGAACTGGCAGTAAATGCTGGTTTAATTGAGAAAAGCTGGTTACTGGGTATTTATGAGTTGTAAATTACATATGATTTGGTAAGCCTCCCAGTTAGATGCTGAGCCTAACTCACCATTCCTCTGATCAGACTCTGGCAAGATTTGTTTTCCCCTCTAATTCAGTTTCATTTAAAATCTTGAAGAACTGCCTGCTAGCAAGAAGGCAGTTGCAGGGTACGTCGTTATACAAAGATAAACCAATTCCTGGGGGAGCAGAGGTCCTCATGTGCAATATATATTTATTTTTTTTTAAATCCTCAGGAGGGTGATTTTCTCTCAACACTCACACCCCCCTATCCTATTGTGCCTTATTGCTTAATTAGCTACCAGATGAAATGTAGTTCTGTTTGCACCAACTTTATGTCTACTGTAATTGCCCTGAGTTGCAGTTCCAAGAAGAAAAAATGGATCAAATAACTACATATATTTTATTTTATTAATCATGAAAAAATCATTAAGGGATTAAAGTGAAACCATTTTACTCCTGTTGATCATGTTCAGCAATTTGAAATTATTTTACGATCCTGATCAATGTAATTAATGAGAATGGCTGTTAATTAGTTACACTAGCAGGTGGGCCATGAAAAACGTATTCACTTAACACCACAGAATATCATGCCATTAGAATGTGTGTTGATTCACATAATGAAGAGTTTAAAAACTGCACAGGACCATGGTTTTTGAATTTTCAGCACACACACCACACAGACACGCATGCACACTCAGCCATGCATAAGAAACACAGACACAAAGCTGTTTGGAGACTTATGACCATATTCAACCTTCCTTCTTTTTGCAATTGTCTGGTTTATGTCAAGTCCTTACACCAACTCTCACAAAAAACCCTCCTACTGGTACATAAGGAACAAAACAGGTTTCAGACTGGGGCTTCACCCTCAGAACCTTGATAATTCAGTGACTCTCATCTGGTCCTTTCTAGTCTCTCCCTAAGGAGAGGGATTTCTTCAAGAGAAATTACCTCTTGGGTGTGAACTTGAGACAGACAATCAAAGTGTTAACTGTTCAGCAGTCCTATGTAGCTAATCATCAGTTTATTGGTTGTTTTTACTATCATGGGGTCTAAGGGGGATCTCGACCCCCACAGAACACAGGCAGCTTAATACTTTTTTTTGTTTTTCCTTTTTTTATTTGAGGGGGAAGAGGGGGTGGAAGAATTAAAACTGAGTTATGGAAAAAAGTGTGTATTTATGTAGTGGGATAGCTCAGGTTTGCATTTCCTGTAGGACCAGAGTAGACAGTAGAACATTACTCAAACTGAGGGAGAGGCACAGCTTGTAGAATTCCTCTCCAACCAATGTATAGATTTGGTCTAAACACTGCAGCAACTGGAGAGAATTAGTAGTCTCACAAAAGGAGAAACCATTTCTGAAGCATACTGGTCTATTTCCAAGACAACACAGAGAAAGGAAGGCCTGGGCACATTAACAGGCTAGGTAGGACAAGAGTAAGAGGAGGGTATCCACCACATCTGAGCATAAAACTTCTGCCTCATTCTTCCAACAAGAACTTGGTGAAAAACAATGATGGCCCCCCTTGCTCTGCAGCCTGGTTTGTCCAGATACTGCAGAGATATCCTCTCCTTCTCTCTTGTACTATACTCTACTCATAATATGTTAATGAGCCTGTGTATAAAACTTCCATATGACATGCATTTGGCTATTCCTTCTAGTCACACACAACCACATTGAGGTACTAAGACAAAACTACATCTGATAACCATTAAACTTAAAATATTCCTTTAAAAAACATTTGGCCCTGGGGTTAAAAAACAAACTGTTGGAGGTCATCCTTAAATATCAAAATGACAAATGCATTAGAAATGAAGATTTGAACTTACTATTTGGAGACAAAGACATTCAAGACTAGAGAGCCCCAAAGCAGAAGCGGGTTAACAGGAGAGTTCCTGGCTGCACACCAGAACATGTGGCCAAGCTATTGTGTTTGCTGTTGGTAGGGAAACTCTAGGTGAGCTTGAGCTTCTGATCAATCTCTGACATGCTGGGTCAGCCCGTGGCTCTGAACTACACTGTTTGCAGAAGGCTTTTTTTACTATTAGCATCAGAAAGAAGGCAAGGTCTGTCTCCCTTTGAAAGAGACTGGCAGATCAGTGAATGGACAACAGAGCAAAGCTAGTATTATAAACCTTAGAGGTGAGCAACCCTGTAAAAGTTCATTTTTAGCAGGACGCAAGTTTATTGAGCCCTTCAATGGCTGTGACCCCTCATCATCAGGGACATCTAGGGATAAGGGGAAGGGCTATGTTTTAGAGAAAGTGCTTCCCAAAAAAAGAACAACTCCTCTCTTTAAAAAAAGGAATGGAAAAAACAAAACAGACATCACCATTGATTCTAAAACATCTTAATGATAATCCCTATGGACTGGATCCAGATTGTAAGGAATCAGCCTCAGTCTTACCTGCTGGTTCCTGCACTAAATATTCCATGTACATAACTGTCGGCTTGAGCCAGTGTATATTGGCCTCTTCAGATGAAAGAAAATTGGTGTCGGCAGCCTCCTGAGCACATTTTAATAATCAGCCTGATCACGGGTGCATGGCAGCTGCTCGATTGATGGTGTTAGACAGCGAATAAAGAAAGATGCCAGCAGTGCCCTCAGATCTGACATAACGAGGGAAACATCAGTCATTTGGCTAAAAGGCTCATAAAGGCTCCATCAGCTGTGACACAGGAGCCTGTCTTATGCAAAGCTAATGAGGAAATGTGGCAGTGTTAGCATTCTCTTTAGACAGTAACAAGTTGCGAGTGAGCTGCATTTTCAATGAAAAAATCCAGTTGAAAACAGAGCAGTTTTCATGATCTTTGCCTAAATAATATGCTAATGTCTGGGAAAGATTTAAAAATCAAAAGATTTTGAAAGGGTTTTAGGGCAGCCATTCCCAATCACAGTAGCCTGTATAGTGATTCACAACTGATACCACGTGTATCAGTACATAAGTCTTATCTCATCCAACTAGACTTTGACCATCCTCTCCATGGATCTCAGACTCACTCAGGCCGCTATTCCACCCTTTAATACTGGGAACTACTGGGTGTCCAATGGCCACCAAGTAGCAAGGTTGGGGCTCAAACAGGGCTTTCTAATTGATCTATACTGACCTCAATGGGAAGCAGTGAAAACACAGCTGCATAACCCAATTCTGCACTGGTCTGCTGCTTTACTCTGCCTCAGGGCTTTGGAAGCAGTGGTTTGAAGTCATTTGAGAACCGTGCCAATTTCTACTATGTGAATATTTTAGAGCAGTTGTCCAGTAGGAGGGTAGCAGCAGCTAACCCTGTGTGTGTATTGGGTTGCAGATTTCCCTCTAGGAGAACAGTATACCCAGGAGCTGTCACAAGGGTTGCTTTGGAGAGTACGGTAACAGAAGGGAAGTGGGGGAGACTCACAGATGAACTTTCAGTCAAATTTCCATTTCTAACAACTTCTTCCATTTGAGCATTGCAGCACGTTGATATATTACACTAATTATAAAAATGACCTTCTCCCCTTCTACATTTTTTCTTCTTACCACTGCTCCAGTCGATAGATTTTCAGTCTAATGTTATTTCTGTGTATGCCATGAGAGCCATTCCAACAGCAACAGGGCATTATGAAAAATACAGCCAAAAGGTAATTAGAAATCTTGCTGAAATGTTATGTTTGTTAGGTGAGGAGTACAATGAATGATTCAATGAGCCTCAAAGTTCATCCTTAACATTGATAAGTGGGTTTCTGCCAAGAAATGCACAGCTGGTGACAGCAGGGATTCAGGGTTTGGGAGGGACACACACTTCTAAGGTGAAATTGGAGACAGGGATTAGAATCAAAGAAAACAAAGGTGGTCTTTATTCCTGGAAATGTTAAAGTCATTTTTCAGTGGCAAAGGAAATGCCATTTTTATAGCACATACCTAAACTTCCCCTTAGTTTTGATAGCAGATGCTTAGTTATATATAGGTAGAAAGTGGGATTCCAGTGTTAGAACAAAGAAAATCAGGTTTTCTGACTTTGTTCCTCAGTCACAGTGATACTGTGGCACGTTGTGTTGTGGCCTTGTCCGTGCCACTCAGTCTACCTGTACTTCTAGCTCCATGTTGACAAAGCAATGAGAAACATAAAATTAGATTGATAAGCAGGGTTAACTTGCTATACAAAGAACTTTCAAAACAGAGATCCCAGCACACTGTGACTGTAGATGCACAGAAGTTTCCCACAAGTCCTAACGTCACATTCCAGACCGTTCCCACACAAAGTTTCACTGCTAATTGCAATGCTAATATACAATGTAACTGGCCTGAAAAACCAATTTGCTTAAATAACTCACTTTCCTAAGAGGTTGCCCTTAAGTACTCTCAATTGCTGTAAGTAATGTTTCATTTTTCTTAGAGGTCCATCTCAACTGATTTTTATCAGACCTCTGAATGACTATTTACAACCAGTTTCAAAATAATACTCAAGACTAGAGCTGCTACTGAGATTCATTAATGTTTCTGAAGACTGTTGAGATTCTCGAATGAAAGGTTGCACACTGTATATTGGTCCTTCACTGAATATTAGAGGAGAAAAAGACATGTTTTCTTTTGAGAATTAATTATCAGGCCTCCGTTTAGACCTTTGTGCTGTAAGCTAACTTTAAGTGCTTTTTTTGTAGTAATGACTTACAGACTGTAATACCTTTCCTGGGAAGAGACTTCAAAAGCCCACGAGTACTTTGGAACACCCTGTCAGCATCAGAGAGTTGCGCTGCAAATGGTCTAAGTGCTTAATTTTTTAACAATAGGACTTTATTTCTGCTGAAAGTTAATATCACTGAGGTGTTTCACTTTTATCTAGTTCCATTCCCACTTACATTTGCTTGGTAATGTGGCTTTGCCAAGTTACACTAATATAAATTATAGATGATTGTTTTGGGACACACTCTTTGTTCAGCTTATATTTTAGAGCTGCACAATTTGTAGGTGGTATCCTTCTCAGTTTACTCTCTACAATGTATCTGGTATAACCACATTGCCATTTAGTATAATGTATTAGGTTAAGGGTATATAGTGCCTAGTTTGTGAGAAGCCAGTGAATTTTTCCTGAGAAATAAATGCATGCCCTAAAGCCATTTTTGCAAAATACTAAATGGTAAACAATTACAATGCTTATGCTAAGCTCCATGTTAACAGCTGCATGTATTAGACTGACACACCAAACATTGATACAGCAGTGTCTCTACAGAACGTATTTAAAACCATATTTCAAAGCTTGTAACATGCCAACATGCAAATTAATAAATTTTTCTTTCCAAATGTCACCGGCATGGTGATTTCCTGCCAGCCTGAGTGTCATTCTCCTGAAGCAGTAAAAGTAACACAGTCAATCTCCTCTGAATCCTATCTCCTCTGCTTCCTGCAGGGTCCCTGGGAGTTTATGATTCATATTCAGAAAGCTGTACGCAGTGGCCCTTTGGGGATGTATATTAATGAAGAAATTTTCTCATGCCAGAGCTGCCTCTTTATTGGAGTACGAAGGGTACAGTCTGTTCTGAGCAGCTTTTTAATTCCTCATAATTAACCCTGCCAGAATTAACATCGGTGGCATCACTGACAGCAAATTAAAGAAGCCACATCAGCAGAGTTAAAGCTTTTTCTGTCTTCCCCTTCCCCTCCTCCCCTTTTCACATACATACACACCCCATTCTGTACATGTTTAAAGAAAGTTCTCAAAGTCTGTCAAGACAATTGTCCTGTCATTGTATGAAGAGCCCTGCTGGGATAGGTATGATTAGAGCATTTTCAGACTTCCCTACTACTAATACCAATGTATTTCAGCTCTTCATTGGCCACGTGCCATGTAGATTTGTGGCAAAGATCCATGGTTTCAGTTTCTTTCTCTCTGTAAGGCACAGTTGTTCACCTGATCTCCACTGTGAGCTGATGGAACCAAGATCTAAAGCCCACTGCAGCATTCAGACAGTCTTTTCTACTGACAATGTATTAAAAGGCAGATCAGCTGTGCTTTGAGCCACTTTAATCTAGCTTCATACCAGCCCCTTTTACACAATCCTGGACAGATGATGAAAACAGACTATGAACACCAAGATATTCAAACAAACACATTTTTTCTTCTGTTAAGTCAGAAATAAAGGTGTTAAATTTTGATATTCCTGCAGGCACTTAAACACAGAATTTCAGGGATGGACAAAAGGGATATACTATCAGTCTCCTAGTGATTTTATCTACTGCGTGTCTGAGAGGAGAGGGTGATCCCAGGGAAAGCCCAATGCTGTGAAAGCTGTTGTAAGAATTACAGTGCAAGCACCAAGTGAGTGCTCTCAGAATCGAGGCTCTAGAGGTCAAAACCTGGATTGGCTTACACAAATATTTTCCCTGCTTGTTTGACCTTTTGGTGAAAACTGACAAATTATAAAGTCAAAAGATCTAACAAAGAACAGATATGATAAGACTGCTGCTGTTACAGTGACATGCGAAGCACCAGCAGATGACCTAAGAAACAGTGCTCTTCATTTGTCTACCTACCAATTTCTGTGAAAATCATGTTTATTGATCTTCTTATTCCTTTAGTCTAATAATAGCTTTTCTTTAGCAATGAATGAAACTTGTGATCATGGTCACTT
Organism: Hemiprocne comata; assembly: GCA_020745705.1. Taxonomy (NCBI): domain Eukaryota; kingdom Metazoa; phylum Chordata; class Aves; order Apodiformes; family Apodidae; genus Hemiprocne; species Hemiprocne comata. The sequence goes on along the minus strand of CM036597.1, from coordinate 7,323,293 downwards.
TGCTTTCTGCTGGAGAGAACCTGACCCACACACGTCTTTCCATGGGATCACGCCAGGAGATTATTATTTTAATAGCCCTTAAGGAGAATTTCCAGTACTACTATCCTGCTACTCCACACTTGCTGCTTTTCACACTGGCTTGTTCCCAGGGGCCTGGCATTGCACCCTACTTAAAAATTCCACATGGTAAAACACCTGTCTGGACTTCAAAATGTCCCTGTAAAGAAAGATGCAAATTTGGCAAATATGGTAGGTGAAGTAAGTTCCACTAACTACCTCACAACGTTGTTACTGTAAACATGACAACCTAAAAAGCCCAAATCCACAAAGCCAGTAATGTTTTCAGAGATTTGATGGCTTAAGAACATGAATAGAGATTTCCATCAACAGGGGGTAGAAGTCAGGGAGAATACAATGGTTATGAGCAAGCATGTGACAGCTAATAGAGGTGCACACACACTTCCCTCGGCAAGCCACAGATTGCATTGTCAAACCCTGCAGTTGGCAGAGTGTTGGAAATATGCCAGCGCAACCAGAATGATGATATGCTGCTTGCATTGTCATCTGACTTGATAGGCACTGTTCGAACACAATCTGTGAGTAATTTTAGTTTGCCACAGAGACCACCAGAGGGTAAGGATCTGATTTACATTTGGCGGCCTGAAAGGTCGCAGCAATGATGGTACTGCAGATTACTTGCAAATATGACAGCAGCATCAATTGTTTGAGACTGTAATATTAAGTGTTTGTGTGTGTGTGTCTCTGTATATAAAATATATGTATAGCTCTTTGTGAAGGAAACTAAACTGTTCAATAACCTTCTGCATTAAAACTGGGAGACAACTGATTTTTGCAAAAGTTGTCATTAAGATGACTTCTTCTAAGGGGATCATAACAACACCGAACGGGAATGAGTTTAGGACAGTACTGTTACCATTAATGTATCAGTTCACAATGGAATAATTAAGTATGTAGCACTAACATACTGGAGTCCTACCTGAAAGGCAGCAGAAAATGAGGAGAGCCAAACACGCCCAGAAGTCAAGGTCTTTGCGTGTTTATAATTCCTATGTAACCCAAGCTGTTTTAGTGGCAACGTCAGTTTGGCTCATCAGTAAATTGTCTTGTATGCAGCTACAGTCATGGACTATATTCTTGTCCCTCTTTAACTTCTCTAATCCCTCAAAAAGTCTGAAGGATACTCAGCATTTTAATTAACTCGCTGCGACTCTCAGAAAACACTACAGTTGAGAAGATTATCAACTGCATGGGATTTCTGGAGCTGAGTCTTGAAAGTCCTTGGGTAATTATGATATGTTTCCAATAGGCAGTAGATATTTACCCATCTTTCTGAGTTAGCCATCTTAATTTTATTACTATTTCCATCACTAACATAGATTTATTTTTTTTTAAAGGTCTACAGATGGACAACTGAGATGCAAGTGCTGTACTGTTATAAGCAAGGAAAGAGGGAACACACATGAAAAGGAACAGCCAAACAGTTCTCGGAGCAACTGGGAAGGTATTTAGAGCTTAGAATAGAAAAACCTCTGAAGCCATTTGTTCTGCACATGGCTGCAGCAAAAGAAAAAGCAACAAGGACACAGAGATTCATCAAGAAAGGGCTGCAATACAAATCATAGGAAGGGAGATGATTTCTCTAACAACTATTTCACAACTGGAATTCTGTCCACAGTTTCAAGCATCACACAGGTAAATTGGTTTTACTGTAGAGGGGTGCAACTTTAAAAACCTTGAACCACCTTGGATACTTAAAGATTTTTTGTCAAGACAGGCCAATGTGACTAAATTTATTCTTGCTAGGAAAGAGATAACTTTGAAATGACCGAACAGAAATATTTCATTTCATATTAGGAACATTTTAAATACAGCACAGAGATGTGGGAGAGGGGGAGAACCTGTTCATTACCAGTTTAAATACAAAAAAAACAAAAACAAAAAAAACTGTGGGCACCATTTCACATTTGGAAAGGAAGAGCCAATATCTGCTATCAGTGACAGCTATGAAACTCTCATTGACTTCAATGAAAGCTGCAAGTGTGCATCTAATTAAGGAATCTGGATCACAAAATGTTAAGAAAAATCATTTTGCTTAGAGAGTAATGAATATGCCATATTACACTGCCAAGTAATATTATTGCCACAAAGTCTCAATGAGTTTATGAAACAGATTGATATTTTTATTAGTAGAGAGTAGATTGAAAGAGAGAGACAAAATGAGGATGAAAAAAGGTAAAAGAAAGCAGGCTTACTGGGCCAAATGGCTTTTTCATGTCCATAAATTGCTAAGTGTATTTCTAATTAATTTCCCAATTCAAACAGCCAGAAATAAAGAACAGAAGCTTTTGAGTGAGCCGTGAACTCAGCAGAGACTCTGTAGACTTGGACAAATAATAGTATAAAATGGTTTATGAAACCAGAGGGTTTATGGTCTATAAATAACTTCCACGTATTTTTATTCTTTACACGTACAATATTACTGAGGACTGGATTATAGCTTTCACTGCTGCCTGGTTGACTTCGTCCACATACACACCCAAGGTAATGACGATATTGATCCTGAAGAGACATTTTTTGAGACAGATAAAAAAGCCACACAACTGAACTAATAGAAAGGGCCTAGCAACTTAGTAGTAATGCTGCAGCCCTTTAAGCGAATAGCAACCGGCTATACAGTTTAAACCCTACATCCTAGTATCTTCAGGGGTCTGGGATGAAGAAAAAAGAGGAAAGGAGAAAAACAAGATTAAGACATCAATGACTTAGGGAAGTTAGTGTATTTAAGAGCCCTTTAGATAGCTACCATGTAAATTTTTAGGTATCCAAATATTATTTAAATCCAAAAATATGTAAAATACATGTATTTGTCAGTGTAAACAAGAGACTCACTGAGAAAATGCTTCTTATCTTCAGGACTTATAACATGCTCTTTTTTGGCTAAATGTGCAATTCAAAACATGCCTAATTCCTAAAATCCATATATGTGACACTGCCTGGGTTTCCATGACTACTGCTCTGAAAACCATATTAATTATTCAAGAGGTCCATGCCATTCTCCCTGCGTTCCATAAGGAATGCTGGGAAGCACTGTCTGCCTTTATAGAGCAATACAGATATTTAAAAGAACTGCATCACTGGCTCTAAATACCACAGATATTTTCTTACAGTACTATGACATATGCATAAATATTATTTGAACAGTCCAGTATGTAAGTAAAAAAAAACCCACCCACAAAAAAAATCCCAACACAGAAAAACTCTCCTCTGCTTTTTTTTTTTTTCTGTATTCCAACAATCTTCAAAAGGTGCTTTAATTCTAGTCTCTTTATCATTCTGATATAATCCTATTTTAAAGAAAGTTACCTAACTTGCATGCAGTCAGGATTAACAGCCTGTGTTTTTCTAGAGGATAGTTTCAAATTGTGAAACTTACATTAAATCAGATTTCTCACACCAGCTGTGACTAAGCAGCTGTTTGCCATATCTGTTGATCTCTTTATGTTTTAATAACCATAATCAGTGCAAGGAACATGCTTTACAGATAACGTTATCAAAACACACGGCAACAAAGTAAGGAATGTCAGTGTTCAAGCAGCCCACACCACCGCCGAGATCCTGTCACAGCGAACTGATCAGTGCCAATCACACGGGAGCAGCACGGGCACGTTACGGGGCCAGTTACTCAGAGGCAGAGAAGAAAGGAAAGAGGGCCAGATCCTCTCCTCAGTGGGAGCAAAACAATAGAGTTACCCCAGATTTATACCTGTGTGACTGAAAGCATAATCTGGCCCAGCATCAATCTTCCCGACACAGAGTCGCTGGGGATCTCAGATTGGCATACATGTAACACCCAGGCAGCCCTCACAGAAAAAAGTCCATAGAATGTAAGGGGAAACGATAGCTTTTCTGCAGAATTTTTAAGTCAAACCACTATATAAAATTGTCACTGATGAGCTATATTCTAGGTGTCGATTAAATGCTCTATATCCATTCCATATTTTAGCTGCAAAAACGATATTCTCTATGAATGTCTATACATTTAAGGAACATTTTTCTGTTAAAAAAATATATTCAGTTTTTCTTTCCAGATCCTCCAAGCTGCAGCCCTATTACATTCTCCAGTAACATCTGCAGAATATCTGAACATGCTGCTGACCTTTTACATAAAGTGAGGACTTAAATGCAGTTGGTAAGGTGAATCTCAATTTCCCCAAAGCATGGATACAACCTTCTTTTAGTCCTGTCACCACATAAAAAAGCCAAATAAGCAACACGGAAAGCAGAGCTCCAGATTCAAAGCCTACTGAAGTCAGAATATCCTGAACAGATCCCAGACTGACACTCTTTGAGCATGATCAAATACACAGTAGTAAACAAACCAAAAGTGCAGAAATATTTTAAAGTCTCAGAATCGTGGGGAGGCACCCCGTGCCTGTGCATGCCTCTCCCAGTGTCTCTTTAAAATACTCCTCATACTCATCACATTTTACAAGCTGGTCTGCATCCTGACACTGCTCACAGTCTAGTGGCGATGCAGAAGCAGGACCCAGGATTGAGATGGCAGTTTAGTCTGATAATCTCCCACATCCTGCATCACCTACACACTGTCTCTCAACATCTGCCTGCTCTCCCAGTGTATGCTGGATGAAAATCTCTCCCCCTCTAATGATGTACAGCACCTAGCATCATCCTCATCCTCTCTCAGCTTAGCTGGAACGTCAAGATATTGTTATAATGCAGCTAATATACTACTATATACAATAATTTCTCATTGCTGATTTCCAGGGTTTGTTTGTGGGGGTTTTTTAATCTTCCTCCCAAACACATTCCACTAACAGGGCACCATCATTACTATTATTATTTACTATTCAGATTGCAGCTCTAGCGCCCACAGTGCACATTCTTTATTACTCCCAAGTTCTCACTTGCCATACAAAGTGCTCCATCCAAATACAGATAAAAAGTAATTTCCTCAAGAGCAAGGTATGAACTGAGCATACTTAATTGTGCACTGTTATATCAACTGTTTAATGTTGCAATAAAATTTGAAAACAATGTGATTAAAAATTATACCAAATGAGGATACCAAGGTGCCATAGCCAGTCAAAGCATACTTATCCAATCTAAATTATATGCTAAGCAAATAAAATAAACATGCAATTTGCTAATTAAAGTGCACTCTCATGTATCCTGTAACCACCATAAATTATACAGCAACATTTAATTTTTTGACTGTTTAGCAAGGTTTATGACTGCTTTACTAAATTAAACACAGAATGAAGGGGGCAAATTAGTAGAAAGCATTTGCTTTCCCTCTCCCATTTCCTTTAAGATTTGTGGAGGTTTTTTTCCATATTTTTTGTTGTTTTGGGGTTTTTTTTTAATAATTGCACCTTCCTACAACATTATCTTAATTTTACTGTGGCTCTTCTCCACTTTTACTTCCAAAGTATATATTCTACTCGATTCAATGACAGCTATTTGCTTTTGCAAATTTTCTCCAGTGGGGAAGATAGAGCGTTTTGTTTATCTTATTTGAATAATCCTTTATTAAGAATTCTATACTCAAAGTCCCCATATTTGGACAATAAGAATGGTGTTTTTTTCCCCTCAAGTAAGATGAAGACTTTCAGTCCTTTCATTTCACCCAAAACAGACTGCCCAAATCACTAATGGCAGCTAGGTTCTAGTCGAAGCTGTGAGCCTCCCATCATCCGAAGTCAAACGCTGCAGGCATTCCTGGATTCCACTTGAGGGGAACTGTGAACATTCGGGGTTTGTTTTCTTTTAAAATATAAGAAAAGTCTCAGACTCTTTGTTCACCCTGCAACCAGGTCAGCTGTATTTCAGACTTCTCAGAAACTATGTTTTATCCCAGAACATAGTCAAGTAAAGAGAGGGTGGGGGGGTGGAAACCACTGTTCAACCCCTAACTCTACTTAATTGCTTTGTAAATTCTCTGAAAACTACAGCAAGATTAGTTATGGGATCTGACTCTATCCCAGTTCCTCCCTTCCCTGTTTTCCATACCTCCTCTTCCCTTTGCACTTGTACGAAAGGCAAAATGCCAATAATTAATAGAGTATGGAAGCAAAGTGGTTTATTTTCATCTTCATGCCCAATACCCGAAGATTAACATTCCTCAAAATTTTCCATCTATCTGAACTTTAGAGACCATCTATGACTAATGTACTCTTGTAAGTGAAAATGAGAGCATCAACCACAGACAACCTTTGTAGTTGGCCAGTGTTATCTCTGACAATAAAACAGAAATTCATGTTCAGCTGTATTGGCACTGGAGCTGATGTTCTGTACTTGACAGTTACCTGCAACCTCCCCCAACCCCTGCGTATCACTGGCACACTAAACCCTCTATAAATGGGGAGTTTATCACAGACTGTTTAGCCTTCCTGGGTAGCAGTGTTCCTAAGACAGCTTGGCAGATTCTGAGGCATTCTGTATTCTAAAGAAATGCAAATCCAAACCAACACACAACTGCCAAAGACAATGCTAAAGTTTTATTCAACTGTAAAGGAAGGGCAAGAAAATCTTTCAGCTGAAGCCCACAATCACTCCAAGAAGCCCCAAACGGCTTTATCCAAACAGGGATCTGCTACTGTCACCACCTTTTTACAGAGATCAAAGTACTTTGTTGGAAATGTACAATGTTAACATCCTAATGTCAGTAAATTCATCCAAACGTTAGAATCTCTGCAGAGTTCTTTTTTCTCAAATATCCTAGAAATTAATGCATTTGCTGGAAGAAATTTGCCAGCAGATACTCTGCATGGAGTGGGGCTTCTTACAACAAAGCAATGAGGAACACTTTATCTAAACCTTTTAGTTGCACTTCAGAATAATATTGTTTCATACATGTCTTCCTTTCACAGCAACTGAGATGAGTGTATTTGTACCTTGTTGGTTACAGATGCTTTTTTAATTGGCATTACTTCGCTGGGAGGATCAGTGAGATAGCTGCTTTATGCACAGTGCTGCCCAATTTGCAGTTTTGCTGCAAGACCTTTTCCCTTAGAAATTCCTGTCTTCAATGAAAACTGCCTTGCACTAGAACAAGAAAATGGTTTTGCTATCTAATCTGCCTCCAGAAACCTTGCCTAAAGACAGCTCCTGCTTCATTGGTAATTTATTTTTTGGAAAATGGGGTGAAAATGCATTTGTTTTTGTCTTTCTGCAGCGAACAAAGCATTAGATTCTCTTGAAAACAAAATGTTGCCTTTTTTTTTTTACCAAGAAAGCAATTTCTTCTTCTTACAAGTGTACAGAGATATGTTAGCTAAAAATATCCATTATGCCTTGCCCATGGAGGGATATGACACCATCTCTCAAACCTCTGCTTATGGCATGTGATGTAAAATAATTTTAAGTACTAGACAGAAACGGTTCCTGCAACCCTGCAGGTTTAAGGATGAATCATATTTTCTGCTCTCTGAATTATGTCTCCATCTGCTTTGATTTTTGGGATTGGAAGCAGATCTTGGACTAAGAAAGTTGATGCCAACAGCTTGTGAAGCTAGTGCCCATCAAAAAGATGTGGTGGTTTTAAACTGAATGGCCCATGTCAGTAAGTATTGTTAGGTTAAGCGCTCCAATGCAGAGACACAATGTGCTAATTGAGAGGAAACAGCAGATGCAGAATCCAGGGTTTATAAAAAGGGTTTATTTAGCATAGGTGAGGTTCTAGACTCAGTAGTATCTGGTCCAGCTGTTTATCAAACTTAGCACATTTACATACGACCTTCTTCAGTCCCTCCTCCCCTCCTGCCTGGCTGAGAAAAATCAATAGTGCTTTGTTGTAGGGTTATGAGAAATTCCAGAAGTGCAAGATAAGCTACTCTCTCAGTTCAACCCTAACAGCCGATGGAGCTCAAGGGAACTCACAATTGCCAGGGCCATGGCTCACTATTTCAGTGTTTTTATGACTTAGGATATTTTAATGCTGGAAAAAATAGTTCTTATTATTTCCAAATTTCTTTCTGCAAGTTACTTATATATCATGTCCTGGGAAGCCTTCCTATGAGGTCTAACTCTTGGACAAATGAAATGAGAAAGTCCCCCCACCTTCCCTCCTCCTCACAACATGTAACAGCAAACTTATTGTTAAACCAAAAAACAGTGGCAGAAAGTATTTTAATTAATTCCTAAATTATTTAGAGGAGCCCATTTTATAGGAAAAACTGTAACTAAGCTACAATACAATTCAAGCACCTTGTTTGTAGGGTAGGGTTCTTCTCTGTATTACATTGTAAAGCCAAAGCAACACTACAGGACTGAATTGTACTACACCAGATTTCCAGAAAATAAAGGAGACCGCAGCCCTGCTTGTTGACCTCTGTGGGATTTTTGCCTAACTGATTATTGCAAGATAAAGCCTTTTGACATAAAGAGGAATGAAATTGAATTTTAAAAGAAAAATGTGTAACAGAAAACGCAAGGAAATTATCTGATTACTAATAAGAAGAGGTAGAGCCATGATGTATAATGTTCAAGGGATTATCCAGCTTTGAACAATGCTTGCTTAACAGCTGCTACTGAACTGTGGTTTGTGTACTTGGCAGAGAGTTTCATTAATGATAATCTACAGCATTTACAGCCCATAGGCCTCTAAATATGTTAAGAACCTTTTTTATTTGTATTTTATAATCCTTTTCCCTTATGTTTTATGTTTTTCTTGATATTTTTGAGATCTGAGGAGGTTTATGATTCAAAATGATTCATTCTGCTCTGACAACTGCAGAGCAAGATTGCAGTAAATGTTCCCTTGTTATCAAGACTGTGTATTATAAACAGAAAGGAAAACCATCTAAATTCATACCAGGGTTTGGATCACCACCAGCTAATACCTTCAGATGCCAATAAACAGTGCTCTATTGTTTACATGTGAAAGTAAATGTCAAACAGAGGTGTCTTTGCCAGTTGCTAGATCTTCCTCAGTCACTTCTTGGGTCTGTCAGGTTGCAGCAAATTGAAACTGCCTTATTTTTGACATTGCATTTGACCTGAACTTCATTTAGAGGAATCCTGCAATTATTTTAAAGGTACAGTATTGATTAAGACTTAGATTTGCTTTATAATTTGGTTTTCAAATGTTTCCCTGAGCTGCTCTTTATTGCAACACTTATGTGATACTAGGAAAACAGAACATAATTAAGAATATAATTCTGTTGTGGAGGGGATTATGTATTATGTAGCTTACTAGGAAGAAGATCATGATTCAAAGCTACTGAGTCCTAGCTGTAATCATTTTGACACACGGTATTTCAGTGGCCATGATTCTGTCATGATAAAACCAAAGGAGATTATTGCTTCAAAGCAATTAGCATCGTTAATTTTGACACGGGACAGCACCCTTCTCCAGCATTTTTCCCCCTCTTTTGTCATCTCCCTCTCTTTTTAACATTTGTGCGAGTTCCCGTTGCGGCTGGTTTCCCGTCTCCGCGGTGCTCAGCTGCAGGGAGCCCTCCTGCCAGGCTGCACTCCCCAGGGGACGTGGCAGTGCGAAGAGCTCCCTTCACCCACAGCAGTTCGAACCAGGAACTCTCAGTGATGTGTTATCCTCATCCCAGATGGTATCCCAGGGGCAGGAACACCGCATTGCAAGCCACTAGAGGGTTTTTCTTTCCACTGGCCCTCCAGTGCGCTGAGCTGCTGAGCAAGCCTCACTAAAATGCACACTTGAAAGAAATCCTCTCCCCTCCTGATCACTATTGGTTTCTATAGAAACAAGAAGGAATCTCTATTCTTCTCTAAATTTTTTCCCCTAATGCTTTTTGCAGTACTGTATGAAACAAATTTTTTTATTGTTTATTGAGGTTTTTTTTAGACTCCACAGCCCTCCATTTATAACCTCATTTATCCAATTAAAGAACAATAGATTAGATAAAAAATGGGCATGGGGTTTAAATTCTAAGCAACTCAATCCTATGCATTAACTATCTATTGTGAAGCCATTTCTCCTGGGTCATTTTATGACTCAAGGATTTCAAAGTAAATACTTTAAAACAACGGTACATCACAAGAGTTAAAAGGGGTCAAGAGGATATTTACTTAACCACTAGTTGACTTTTTAACTTAGAAATATTTCAGCAGTTACTGTATTTAAATGAAATCCATCTCTTCAGCATCCCCATAAATTACTCTAAAACTCCAGGGTTCCCATCCAGATTGTGAGTCACCATCCCAATGAGTGCAACTTTGTATTATTTAGAGAACTGTGATGTTTTGCTTGCTTTGTTATTGTGCCCTTCTCCAGAGATTGCATTTGCACAGGAATTGCTAAGGCTTGTAAATATTGTATCTGGCTTGTTGTAATAACTAGGCAAATATACTTGCACTCAGTCATACAAAAAAAACCTAAGCATTGTTGAGCCATGAAAAATTTCTCCAACAGAGGTTTGATTTCAAAAAATTAGAGAAGAAAATCTTTACAACAAATAGACTAACAGAGACTACACTAGCCAGCAGTGAAAGCAGTAATACAAAGATGTTATTTGGGATCTACTGTTCTCCTACCAGAGAAAAAGGAAGCAATAATCTTTATTCACACCACGATGATGCGATGTAATGCTTTTTTATAAAAACAATAATAGGCACTCATTTTGAGTGAACATAAATAACTTTCTTTCATAGTCAACTCATATTTACTCACACGTTTACTTGGAAAGTTTAATATTCATGCACACAGAAATCACTTACGGTAGGTAGTGAGCTGAACTAAACAGAATAGAGGTTGATTATATTAGGCAATTGCAGATGGGACCGAATTGATTGCTGATGAAGTTCTAACACAGCAAAGTGACACACAGGACAGCTTCTGTCCAGCAAGTCTGATGGACATTGAGTACAAATACTGATTTTGCTACTGTCACCGCTGTACCAGCACTGTCTGCTTATCAGCAAAGATGACAATGGGACAATCGTGGAGTTGCAAGCTGGGCATTGTTTGTTGTTTTCTGGTCCTGTGTTAGCTTTGGTGCATTTTTACTTTAAATGAATTAAAATACTTCTGCAGGTGCTAAGAATATTATGAGAGTTGTAAACTGAACAAAGCGCTGTGTCAGATTTATCCCTACTTAAACTGTAAGTCAGCACACAATTCTTGTACCACTATATATAATGTCATGACATTCAGCACCATCTTTGAGGCTCGAGCACATTCATGTGCAGGACTGCACTCATTGTATAATTTCTTTCAATAAATTACTTGTCTAATATTTAAAAATATTTTTTTCTTGTTAGATTCAAGATGGCAGCTCCAAATGCAAAACTTCTAATTCAGCGTAGAGGAACTGAATAGTGAAACATAACAGTGCAGTATTTTTTGCAAAACAGTTATTTCCACCATAGAAACAGCTGCCCAATATTATTTGTTTTGCATTGCCAGAGATAACTTGTTCCATAACTTACATATTTTCAATTTCTTATAAAAATAATTACTAAGTGTTTCTCTGTGGGCACTAATTACACTACAAGTCCTCAATTTGCAGAGGTTTTGTTCCATTTTACCATACAAAAAAGTGCCTATGAAGAGCCATTTCCAGCATAAAATTATATTCCACTTTGGAACGTTCATGCATTACGACCAAAAAACGGAAAACAACCACAACAAAAAAAACACCCACCACAAAACCCCACCAACCCAAAAAAACTAACAAAACAAAGCCAAAGTTCAAACAAATATAAAAAAAAAACCCGTGAGTCCCAGCACAGACTGGGAGTCCTCAAAGGCTAACATGAGAAAAGATGTATATGCCCAGATTGCTTATTCCAGCACTCAGCTGGAATGATGCTAAGGATACTAATGATATTACAAGGATGGAAATACTGAATGCCTGGTGATGTGCCAAAAAAATTGTATGGTACCTATTTAGCTTTTTTTCCTGTGTCTCCAGAGAGAAAGAGCTCTGTACAGCTTCTTATAAAGAAACCTATTTTAAGGGATATGCTGGTCAAGGGAGGGGCTTGAAAATTTCATGTTGAGAACCAGGAGGAAAATGTGTGCCATGGCTAACTTTTATTGGTGTATCTAGAAAGCTTTTAATATATGCCAAACTGAAAGTCAACAGACGTATGGTATAGAAGGCTGAAAGATCTAACTAATTGTTAGTTCAGAAAAGCTCTGAAAGTAGATCTCTCTCTACCAACATTAGGCTGTTTTGAGGCCATAATATGGCAGTAGGGGAAGAAAAGCCACATTAGTGAAACTATACAACTTTTGGAAGGGAAAGAAAAACAAAAAAAAAACACCTTTACGAGCAGATAATTTTTATTTTGCTAACAGCAAAACATGCCCTCATTCTTTACCTTATTCCTGGTTTATCCTACATATAACTCTAGGTCCCACTTGTGTGTGGCCACCTCCAGGTCTCCTGAACAGTTAACTGAACCCACTGCCTATTTGCTGTGGCTGCTATTACAAGATTATGTAGCAAAACAAGAATATACAGTTGTTGGTCATTGATTTATCTATAAAACAGTAACTGTAAAAATGACAGAAGAGGTTCTGTACTAGACAGTCTTGTGAAACAGTTTATTACTTAAGCATTAATGACCCGTTTAGAGGTCTTTACTGGTCAGGTAATGACCAGCTAAAGGAGTTAAGGGCCCGAGGCAAAGCACTCTAATAAAACCCAGCATATAGCATGTGTTTGGTTCCTCCAAATTCTATTAGGAAAGAGAAGCATAAAGGGTAATGAAAGACATGTCCAAGAGGCACTCATATCAGCCCTCTCATTTTATATTTGGCATAACACACATGGCCTTATTCCAGTGGCACAAATCATTCCTTGTTTATACTACCACCTATCACAGAGAAGAGCAGTAACTACAGCCAAAAATGGCCAGTCATGACGTTAAGAACCCTGTTGCTCTGGGCAAATAAACTTTCCTCTAACTGAAGGAATGGGTCTTACAGTATCAGTATCCTTTGAAAACCCAGTATCCTTTGCACTTACACAGAACACATGCTCAGAAGAAAAAGAAGGGAGACAACATGCTGCCAGGCATCTCAGCCAGTCCTGCCAGTCCTAAATCCTATGTTAGTAGTATTAATGGTGGAGGGATTAAGTGTTTTCTGTGTTCCTATGCAATTCTACTTGAATATGAAAGTCCACTTGCTTTTTGCTGTTTGCATTATGAGGAAAGGCATATTAAAACAGGAGTTTAATATGGTATCTTCTAAGTCCAAGACAGAACAGCTGTATATATGTACTTGCCAGTAAATTAGAAGACAATGGTTGGAATAGTACCCAGGGCATCACTGTTGGCTTCAGAGGCAGGTGAAACACTCAGGCCCACATAACCACATCTCACTATTACAGCCCCACGGTATCATTGATTTTGGTCCTGATTTATAGCATCATTTGTTCTTGATAAGAGCCACTTGCTAGCACTACTCAGAAAAAAACTAAAATACAACCTAAGAGTGGAAATTAGAAAGAAGAGAGGAAAAAAGACGACAAAATTCTAGAAAAATGTGCAGAGATTCCTCATTTGCAGGACGAGATGTTCTAGGTACAAGGAAGTTTATTTGCTCAGCATTTATTACTGTCTCATCAACATTAAAATGAGGATAAAGAGTGTTCTGATGACTTAGTCAAAAAGTTACTTAATTTCACTGTTGTTTCTATGATTATACTAAATTTTTAATGTTTATTTTAAAAACCACTCTAGTGTTTACAAGACTAATCATAATAGCTTCTTTAGAGCATTTCCAATTTTTTGTGTAAACAGCCTTTTAAGTAATTTTCAAGGCTTATTTCAGACTAACAATCCTTCAGAGTCATTGCAACTAATCATATAAATACATATTAAGCCAAATTTAACTCATGTACTGAGTAGAAAAATGGTGGCTTCCTATTTACACCTCCCAGTTTCAAGGTCAAATATCTCAATGGTTTATTTCAGGCCCTCTGAAGTTATTACAACACAGCCTAGGCATTTACTGAAATTAAATTTTCCATCAAAAGTGGGCAAAGCAAAAAACATAGAGATATTATTATCTCTACAGCTACACACTTTGAAGGGCTAAGAGTGCAAAAAATAAAATTCAGGCCCTAAGTAAAAGTTGATTCTGTGCATGTAGCACAAAGCTCGAATTCGAGCCAGAAGATTTATTCATTTTTTAGAGCCAAATTCTAAACTTTTGCAACACAGGGTTAAGAGCAAAAGTGCTGACACAACAGTAAGTGTATAGTGGCGCCTGCAAGCAGCACTATAATTAATCTAAATGTACTGTCATTACACCAAACACTGCTTGTGCAGGATCATTCCAAATCATGAGGCACTTTCTCTCTTTCTCAGATAACATGCAGTTTATTTCCAATCATGTACATTTCCAGTCGTGGCATGATTTGCTAAAGGAACATTAGGTCTTGAAGCAGTATCTTAATCAAATCAGAATTTTCTTCTGTAAAACAAATCTTTGGCTTTTGGAGAATTAGTAACATCTAATGCCTTAGGATAGAGATGTGAAACTGTGAGCTGAAATACGCACTGCTGGAGACCATACTCAGCCTCCTTGCTTCTAGCCATTTACAAGTACATCTATCTAACCTCCTACCTACACACCTACACTTTATATGGTCATAAACCACCAATGCAATATCTAAATTATACCCTGAAAACTCCAGGTTTGAAATGGATTGTATGAAAATGCACCTCATGTGGTTTACTCATTTCTGGAAGAATAGAAGGCTCTGATTCCTTTTGGATGGAACTCATTTAAACAAAGCCCAACAGCAAACACCCATAAATTAAAGCATTATTGGTATTTATGCAAAAAGATGTATGTAAACCGAGTGAATTCTGTGTAAAAAGCATTAAAAAAGGAAAGTAGTAGAGTCTTGCATATAAAACACTAACTGCATTTACAAAGTTATTAAGTACTTTGTGAATTAATACTTTGAAATACATTTCCCCTACTGCCTCTCACATCCATTGAAGTCACAGCACCTTAATATACTAAGAAAATATGGGAACAGAATGAATTTAAGTATTTCACTATATCTATCTGAAGCTGGTAATTTATAATGGATAGACATCTATCCAGAACATATTCACTTTACTTCAACATCAGCTGTATTTGAAGCAATTGTCTGCTTCAGGAACTGTATGATCAAGCTACTATGATTATATTTACAGAATTAAAATATATATAGCCAAATTACTCCTTCATTACTTTTGATACGCAGGTCATTGATTAAAGACCAACTGGAATGCTACAATAGGATTTCTATAGTACCAACATTAACACAGAATGGGTATGCTATATTAACGTAAAATCTTTTGTAAAATGATTAGACTCCTCAGTGTAGTGCTGGGTACATTCATACACAGAAACTGAAAAAATACATAGTAAAGGTCAATGGCAAGATTAGAAGCCATGGCCACTAGGCCAGGACAGACCACTGAGTAATTAAACATCTTCACCCTTTGCAGACAGCAGACCTGAAACAGTGAGTACTACATAAAACATCTTCAGAACAACATGTGCTTGAAAGACACCAACACTATCAAGCTGATGCAGCATAATCATTCATGCTAAGGCTATTGTGGTGCAAAGTCCAGTCATGTTTTTCCACCAATAAATGTATTTCATCTAGTAAAGAATACCACATTACACATACACACACATATATACTCTGAGAAGCCACAAAACATGCATGATGACTACGCTCCATTTCAAGATCGAAAAATTACTACAGACATATGGGTCCTAGCCTATAGTGTGTCAAAACCTAGAGCAAAGTAATATTAACAAAGTAATCATTCTTTCATATCTAAAGATGGCAGTCCAGAAACATTTTAATTTAGCTGTAATTTTGCTCCCTTCCTTGTGTAGGCAGTGGCATTCATGCAACTGCACAGGCAGATAAACCAGGAAATTAATCTGGCTGCAAAGTAATTTCCCTTCCTCCCATTCCCACCCCACCCTCCCCACAAAAAAAGAGAGAATGCTTTCAGCAGGATCATTTGCTTGATCTGACTCACAACAGGACATCCTAAAAGCCAGTACCAGCACAAAGAGGGAACAAATGCACAACTGGGGTAAGACTGGAAGGCAGGACAGCATTTGCCCTGGCAGCCTGCACATGTGTCATTCATTAAAGTGAATGAAGAAACACACCTCCAACTGACAGCGTCTTGGCTGAGGATATTTTACAGATGCCTAAAAAAATATCCAAGGTTCATTATCCTCTCTGTCCTTTCAAGCTTTCCAACTCACCTTTGGAAATCCAAGCTACCTCTGGCTCAGATAACCACATATAAAATGCACCAGTGTAACAACTAACAACATTACCATGTCCTCTGTGTCAGGCAGCAGTAGCACATCAGGCTGTTACTGTAGAACTGGAATGGCCAAACTACCCAGCTCTGCTATAGCCTGTAGGCATACCTGCAGTAAGGAAAATAAGTAACATCCACAGAACACACTCTCAGAGTCCACCAATTTGCTTGGTGGGGTAATTCCCTGAAGTACAGAAACAGCCAGAAAGCTGCTGTGGAAGAACATCTGAAGCCAATGCCCTAAAACACTCAGAAAAGGGGCGATCAAGGGTGCGCTGTTCCTGGTTGACTGAAGAAAGACGTCAGCACTACGAGACAAGGCAGTTAAATTGTGTGGCAGGTCATATTCCACCTCCAGCCACACCTGGCTAGCCCTCCACATCACCATGTCACAAGTATGCCTGAGAACACAGATGAACACAGCAAGTTTTGGGAGCCAGAAACAGGTTCTCAGCTACTGCTTCCACATCTACTTAATCCATCTTCACATTTTTAATATCCTTTCCTCAGCAGCGGCGTGAAAGATCTGCTAAAACCAAAAGCAGCAAATGACACTGGAAAGCAACTAGTGCTCCAGATGCAAAGCAACCCATCATGGTGTGAAAGTCACGGTAACCGAGGTCCTGCTGAACCTCACAGGCAATGCCTACACTCCCATGTTACAACAGCAGCTTACATCTGTCAGCCAAGACTTGAAGCAACGATCCTGGTTATTTTGTCCAGTTCCTACTTGCTAGAAAACACTAACAGTTCAGACTGAAGACCCAACCAATCCCCTTCAGGTGAATCCCAGGCCCCAAAGTGACATGATCAGACTTACTTCTGGTGCTGTGACTGCTGCATTTTCAGTTGTGTTGTAGCTCATCTTCAGAAGGGTGCATAGAGGCCAGTTTGTCCAGGATATCCTCTCCCAGGCGAGGGCAGCAGGCTGTGCCCCCTCAGTGTGCCGAGAGCCCCAGCAGCATGCTATCTCTGTCACCAGGTGATTACAGAAAAGCCACGAAGTACTACTAAAGCAGACATTTTGTTGAGGGTTTTGCTAATTTTAAGGAAACAAGATGGGCTCAGATATCTAGCCTCAGAAGAGGGCTGTAGGCACTGGATCATTAGTGGGTAGACACTACCCTGAGTCAGAGCCTTATGCCAGCCCTAAAAGGCAGGAGCTCAGACATCACTGTGGATCTTGCATTTCCTAGTGGCTAAATCTAGTGATTAGTCAGCACTGAGAGCTGCTGAATCACTCTTCAAAGGCACCTATCTCCCTGCTTACATCAGCTAGGCAGCCACCACACTTGAATAGTCTGGGCTGTCCATCTATGGCCAGTATCCTTTTACTAAGCTTGCACAATGCCTCAACTCTGGTACACAAGTCTCACCTGCCACAGTTTACCTGCTAAGAAAAGCATGATATTGGCACGCGTAACAAAAAGATGCATGCGATTTTTTAATTTGTTAATATATTTTTTCTGATAAAATAATTTGTAATGTAATGCAATATTTAGCTTCTGTCTTAACAATCATTAATATATTTAAACATCTTTTAAAGTTCTTTTCAATTCAGAATATCTCATTATTAATTGCTTGGATATTAATTATTTTGGATTAAATTAATGTAGGCATTGATATTCATAGAAGACAAATTATGTACTAAGCAGATGAGACAATTAGCATGAATTACTTCAATAAGCCTAAACTCCCCCAAATCTCTGTATCATTAAAAAAAACCAAACCCAAAAAAAACAACAAACAGCAAGATTAATATAATTTTATTGCTGTGATTCTTTTACATTTTTACTGACTGTGACAGAATTCACCTGGCTAAATCTGAATTCTGTCAACTCTCATCGTAACAAAACCCAGTCTTAGAGATAAGGTGGTCTCCACAGGGGCCAAACAAAAGCAAATCAATATTTTCTAGCTAAAGGACAATCTTCGAGTCAAGATCCGTGTGAGGAAAATCTTTAGCCAATTCTTAGAGGAAACTAACTACTTAGAAATACATAATAAGCAATTAAACTTTTTGCTTCTGAATTTAACAGGAGTTTTTAAAAGTGGCAAATGCTTTCTCACATCAGGGGATGAAATTAAGTGTTAGCAGCACTTAAAAATCACGCGTGCAACAGAAAATATCTGTGAAATAAAACAGAAAAACTAATAAAGTAAAACTTCTGCTCCTCGGTGATAAAACTGAACAAAAGGCACATTGGTGTACAGTGAATTTGTCCATGACAGAATTTTGGTATTGTTCTAATATCCACTTTGATAGAAAATGGCTGTTAAGCCCTCTGTAAAGAATATCTTTGAAAATTTTCTTGGGGTATTTTTTTTGCCTTTTTATATCTGAAATCAATTATACAGTAATTAAGAATTGATTTTGGAATGCTTAATCCTGCACATTTGTGCAATTTTTTTAAGTTGGTGTTTGGCTTTTATTTTTACTTCTGGGGAGATTTAAATATAATTGAACAAAATCCTCAGGACTTTTCATACCAAACAGTGGCATTTACAACAGAGAGGCAAATCTTACTCTCCTTATTTAGGAGTGCTCCTATCAAAGTCAACAACACTGCAACATCCTTTAAAAGCAACAGAACTTACACTGTATCACCCACTGGAGTCAAGGAGTGCCAGGAGGATGATAAACAGAGCTATGTTTCAGTAGTACTTTAACACCTAAACAGAGACAAATTAGAAACACTTAGGGGAGGTGTGTATAAGCAAGGTTAATACAATTCCAAGGAATGTTGCAATTCAGTTCAGATCTCCAATCTGTCCACTCACAGTGTGGCAAAAAGTCAATATATGAATTTCAACAACTAAATCCTGGTTGTACTTTGAACATGGGAGTCTTCCAAAAGATGCATGTTACATCAAAAAACAGAAGCATTTAATATATCTGTACTTGAAGGCTGTGAGAAGGACCTTATCTGACCACGAGAGGGAGAATTGAATCATACACATTGTTTATTCACATATATTTCCATCTCAAACCAAGCTTACAAGGAGTGCATTTCATAAGTTGAACATACTCACTTCACAGCACTGAGATCCCTGCCTACACACATTTAAGGGAGGAGGGAACAAAACCAAATCCCAGAACCTCACTTTTATCAAGGGATAGTCAGGAATGGTGGAGTCACCAGGAACACACCATTTAAAGACAAGCAGGGTCGAATTTTTATAAGGATTTTTGGAGAGACTCAGGAAAACTGTAACTGATTTTTATTTTTTTTTTTTTTCAGATTCTGCCTTGCTTTGTGTTTTTCACCTCAAAATAAGATAATTGTGTACACTCCTGGGACTACCTAGTTCTGTAAATCCCACTTCACACATGCCACTGGTGCTTCAAAGCCTGTATGGGTGGCTGGTTAATTTTGATGCAGGCTTTTATAGCTCCTAACACTCCCGCTGGTTTGGATTTTGCCTACTAAAAAATCTCCTGCTCCTCATATGGAAGATGGCAAAACTTATAACTAAAGCCCCCACAAAATTTAGATGGCCAAGTATTTTCCATGAAGAACATGGGACAATGAAACCTGATCTTTTCCTCAAGTCTGCAGACCAGGGCTTGCTGGTAACTCTTTTCAGGCCATCTGCAAAGTTCATCTATTTTTTGGCCACTGGGGAAGTCACAGACTGAGGGATGTATGAGGCTGTCATGAGAGGTTTATGTTTATTACATTTAACGCTGCTGATAGCAATAACTAAGAGCAGTCCCTGCTGTGCAGGACTTTGCAGATCTGCAATAAGTTCTTATGTTCTGGTTGTGTTTCAGTGCTTGGAGAAGTGCAGAGTAATGGAAGTAAATAAATAAATTACAACATGTGAGTTTTTTCACCCAGCTTCAAAACAGTCCTATTTCTCATTTTTCAGGATCAACCATTACTCACGCTCACTCCTGAGGATTGGCTTTATTTACAAAAGAACTCATAACCATATGACAAAGTCTATCTCAAAGCCTCCCTATGTTATTTGTGACTGGAATAATCACAGACCATTTATGAGAAATTTGAGGCAGTATTAAGTATAGAACATATTTTGGCTGTTAGCCAGGATATCTGGACCTTTTACTCTACTCAAATATATTATGCTAATCTCCAACCAGCAAAAGAAGATGGGAAGAAAGCTCTGCTCAAGCAAAGAACATCACAGCAGATGTGACTGGGTCCCAAACCTTACTTGTCAGCAGAGAGATCTGGAAACCCCATCCCAAACCAACAGGAGCTTCTTAATCTGCTCATGAGTAATGAACAGCTACTGATCTCATAATCAAAACAACAATACATGATTTACATTCTGCTGCTTCTGAGGCACACAGTTATTTTTCTCCCTTGGATCTTAAATTCCTTTTTTCTTCCCAGAACATGGCTAAAATCTAATCCTACATAGGGAAACCACTTAGAAAAGCCAGCTTGTATCTGACATGCGACAGCAATAGGGGAACACCTGAGGCACAATTACCATGCCATTGTAGCTGCACCAAAATTAATGAGCTGACCTACCTGAGAAGGGAGTCAAAACAAACTCTTCCTGCACAACAGCAAAAGGTTTGTTCAGAAATAGGTCTATTTAGATTATTGCATATTTTAAAGTTATATATACTTAACCACAGGAGAGGGCATTTTGAAATCCAAGACACAGAAAACCAATTGCTGTTACATTACTATGCTTTGGCCGTGCTGAACCTAGGGAAACAACTGCTCACCAGCCCACTTTCCAAGTGTGTGTGGAGAAACCAGCTGCAAGTACATGATCCTGTGTGATACTGCAGAGAAGCTGCTCAAGAACACACCTGTATACTGTACACACATTGTAATATACATCCCATACATCATGAATATATGTATATATAATGCACATACATACATAACCTGTATTATCATATAGCATATAAACTATACCAGCACCTACAAAGCTGTGTATACACATATGCACATCTATGAGTTCTCTAAAGCCTGAGACCTCTCCCTAGTATATACTCAGGACTTGTTTATGGATGGTGTATCCTAGCTAAACATGCAGAATGCCCTCAACAGTGGTAGAGCTGGAATGTCCCCAAAGCTATTGGGCAGCACAGGGCACCAGGGCTGGCACACGATCTCCCTGTCCCTGCAGCAGGGCATGCAGGATACGGCTAGAAGGCACAACAACGGCTCCACTTCCCTGATCAAAGGGTTTGTTCATAGTCAAAGGTCCTGCCCTGAAAGACTGCCACCACTGACACAGCAGAATCGGTTTATCTAGGCAAGTACTTTTCAGAAGCTCAAAAACCTGCAAACAAGTTTTAGTGAGTTCTGCAAGTCTGCTGAAAGCAGAAGTTCTTAATGGGCCAGTAAAGCTGGCCAGTGATACCAGAAAATACCAGATGCCAGCCCTTCTGATAGGCAGGTTAACCTGTAATGCTTCAACTACTATCCTTTGTGTCACTAACTGCTCCATCCTGAGTGTAATTGACTCCAGGGGAAAACAAAAGAGGGGATTTTGTTTTGTTTTGACAAATCCACTGCAAGGCACCACACTAAGGTGCCAAAGGCTACTTTGTATTTACAACGATGACGATACGCACAACTCAGAAGTTTCCTGACCTCAAGTACAAACACAACATGAAAGGTGATACATCAAACTGACACTATCAGAGCTAGGGAAAAAAAAAAAAAAAAAAGAAAGAAAGAAAGAAAGAAAAGCACCTTAGATTTACACCAGGCTTGCCTGTCTAGCATAAATACTAACATCAAGGTATGCAGGCTTTGTTATATCGCTGCTTTAAAGTTCTGTGACACAGCACAAGGGCGAAACAGTCCAAAAGCAAATAGAAAGTGTTCCAAACATAAATTATAGCAAGAAAAGGATGAATCTGATGAACCTGGAAAGGAACTTTAAGTTCACAGAAGCAACAGCACATTCAGGCCTTCATTAGTCTGTCTTCATCTTTGCGTCTTTCCCCAAATTTGCAGGCTGTTGGCACCCCCTCTATTCATTGTTTCTACGCCTTTTTTTCCACCATACCCTTGTGCATGTGGAAAGCTCTATCCCTGGAACAGTTTCAAAGGATTTCAGGCAAGCCCTTAAAAAATGCACCTTCCAGAAAGCATCTCAACTTTGGGCTTCTTTTAATTGAGGCATTAATAAAACCACTCTTAGAAAGCCCAAAATGATGCAAGCTTCCCCCCCCCAAAAAAAAAAAAAAAAGACTACTGTTGGTTACCTGAAATCATAGAATCATATGAATCACATCGTTCCCATACTCAGGTTTGAGGTCACTCCCTCTGTACATTTGGGGTATTTTAATTGTTAAGAAAGAGGGTTCATCCATTTTGAGCTGTTTCTCCATCAGTTCCAGCAGCACAAGCCAAAAGCTACTTACTGTGCTCCAGGATGCTCCAGTACAACTGAGGTGAAAAGGAATTTTTTTGTAAGAAAGTTGATAAAGATAAAAATAGCACTCCACAGTATCTAAACAGAAGTAATAACAAAGAAAATTTTGCAGCTGTATTTGTATATGGCTGAATGACCCACTAGAAGAGAGACATTAAAATAAGTCTGCCAGTTTACAAAAGATAAAATAAAAGCATCAATCACAAGTGAGTATATACTAAAAGCAGTCATTTACAAAAAAAGTTTTGTAGTGCTTTCTATATCCTTTCACACAGAATAGATTAATGGTGAATATTTTGAAAATAATAACATTGGTAACTCGGAGGTAGTATTGCATTTCCTCCAAAGAACATACATTTGAATAACAGAATTTATAATATGAGCTCTGTATCGTAATTTAATTTAACCATGAAACCAATTTCTGCCTTCAACATTTTATGTTTTACGGTATGAAACAGAACATTATTTGCTGTAATGTAGTTTATTTAACCTTAACCTGATGTGGTGCAACATTGAATACAGATACACTCAAAATGTTAATAATATGACACGCTGAGCTGATTAAAATTTCAATTGTGTTTCCTCCATCTCCTTTGGAAAGTTAATGAATTAATGAATCTTTAAAGGACAGTCAGGGAGGCCTTAAAAAGAAGATGCCTTTTTGAATAAGGAGAGAAAGTGGCAGATTACAACTTAATGGCTTCAGAATAATGGTAATTTCCCTATTTTCTTCACTTGCCTTAGCTCAGCTAATGGCTTCATTAGTGTCCACACTCTCGAACGAATAATAGAGGCCCATGTCACATCCATCTTAGTCACATCACAATAAAACCGTTAAATACAATTCAGCTACCTGCCTTCTGCCAGTCTGTGCTACCAGGCAAAATTAGCAGCACAATCAATACAGAATCTTGCTATTAGATTCTTTTTCTTTTTTAAAAGAAGTGTATCTTCAGGTATAATCATGCATTGCTATTTAATTGATGTGCAAATTTTATGCTTATCAGATAACTAGAATTGCTCAGAAAGGACACACAATGAAGGGGAAAAAAAAAATCCACATACTTTATACCTATTGATCAAAAAAACCCCGAATTCCAGCTCTTTATTTGAGAAAATTGATGGATTACCTCAAAGTCAGCACAGATGATGTCAAATTCCTCCTGACATCCCCTATACCAAATCACTGCACAAATCAGGCTAATTAAGCAGCTAAAAACCTCCTTGGCTTTAGCTACTGCTATCTTGGGAGAAGAGATTCCATTCAATCAATTAAAATTTTTGGAACAAATTCAGTGTAACTGAATGTAAGTCTATCAAAAGGTATGAAGATTGATGAAACATGTTCACAAACTGATCTTAGAACTGTAAAAACAAATGGGAATTATGACTTCTTAAATACTTTAATAGGTTTTTATTTTCAAAGGAGTTGAATTTTAATTATTTTGTGATCATTAGTTTTAAAATGGACTTAAGCAGCATTCTTCTGTTTTACTCCAATGGTTTGGCTACTCTATGCAACATGAAATCTCTATTCAAGCGTATTTTTTTTGTTATATACGTATTTTGTAAAACCAACAATATGCAGGCTCTTTACAACAGTGGTTGAAACATGCACACTCGGCAAAATCTAATGCACCATTATCCTCTACTTTTTATCTGTGGAAACTAAAGGAACAAGCTCCAACTTCTACCTAGCTGAACTGCAGCTGGCAGCAACACACCAGCAATACGAGGAAGAAAATGGCCCATTTAATATAGAAGGAAAATCTCAAATGCTTCAGGCAAAATTCTGTTCTCAGATCCATACCACAGATTCTGACTCCAGTGCTCTGCCCCTTCTTGACCTGAGTATCTAACACTACCAGAGGCTGCTATGGACATGCAGAGGCAGAGATTTATTGGATCATACCAATCTAAGGCAGGATTTTGCACAAAAGGCTTCCTGGACTGACTCCCCAGGTCTCTACATAACCCTCACATAACCACATCCAACTGACGTCCAGGAAGAAACTGCTTTGTAAATCTTAGAATACACGACATGTCGGGCATCTGCACTTGTCAGCTGAATAAATTTTTCTGACAACATAAATCTAATCCCACTGAGAAACCTTTTTAAAAATACATTATTGACTAAAAATATTTATATGCAGCACTTTTCCTGTTAGCAAAGGTAATATATTAACTGCTTTGCCATTACCACAAGTAACTTTAGGCCTAAGAGAAAATGTTTTTATATGCATGCTATATATCCATTTTGAATTAAAACACAATTCTGATATACTAAATTACAGCTGGAGTCTCAGTCTTAAACAGATCTGGAGGGACACCTGCATTCTAATTTTTATAAGCAGTTTGTCAATGATAAGACCTTAATGAGAAGTAGTGCTTTCACAATACACAGCTATGGGTAAACATGAAATATCCTTTCACATTATGACTGTTTATAATTATAGTTCTTAGCTGTTATTTTACAAAGGATTAAGTGTATTCCAACAGACAGATAGAAGGGGCACTAAAACGTTACGTATAAAAATAAACTCATTTAACAAGCACAGATCAAAACATCTCAGAGTTGGGCCACCACTGTATTTCTCAGAACACTAGCTGCAAGTGTCCAGGTACACAATCTTGGCCTAAGGAAATTCCCAGAATGAAGGAGGAAAGCTCCACAAATACATTTGCCTGTTAGACCTCAGAATTTACTTGAAGAAAATCATGGCAGACCCCAACTTTCTATTATACATGTGCCCATCAGGACCCTAATGAATTCTGTGACTAGGCACAGAGAGCTGCATCTACAAACAGGGCAAAACCAACGGGTCGTAATACAAGATGCTGTTATAGCATCAGCCTTAGAGCATTACCAAGCACAGACAAATCCAGATGTGACATTTATTATTTTACATCAAATGGTCGCAGTATTGCCTGTGCTTTAAAAAAAAAAAAAAAGTCAAACTTTAAAAATTGTAAAAAGTTTTTCTAAAACTTTGAACAAATCATTGAAACAGAGCATTTAAAAAATGCAACAGTAAACTTAGCATTTACTTTTACAGGCATCCTTTTGAGTTCAAAGTAAACTTTTTCTGCTTACTGCCTCTTTAAGTTCTCTCCACCTTCTTTCACTTAATTGCCTGTAGGAAGGATACCTTACTGCAATGTAAAAGATGCAGGAGGGAGATTACTATTTGTAGGTAAGTTAGGCAAGAAAGATGCATTTACAACTTTTCTGCTTAAACTACCACACAAACCAGTTTTACACAGAGTCCAGGTCCTCTCAGAGTAAGCTCACTTAGCATGCAAGTACACTATCTGCCTAAACTCTGCTTTTCTGATTAAAGTTTTGTATTTAATTAAAATTGTCTTTAATTAAAATGCAAATATTCTAGGACTTTAACAATAAATTGTTTACGCTAGACTGAGAAACAGCCCTCAAAGGCTTTGGGAAAAAAATAGTTTCAATTGAAAGCTGTATATTCAAACTTCACTGCTCAGTGAAAATGAGTAAAGATCCTTTTTTCTCCTATTGGCCTAATCTTTTTTAAACAAATGGAAAGATATCCCAATTTGTACCTAGAATGCATACAGAAAGTAATTCCCAAAGTTATTGGCTGCTGAGCAAGTAATTAGGCCAGTTCAAAATATCTTTTGTGTTTGCAACAATTCCTTTAGCCAATTTTGCTAGGAAATGATACTGACACCACAAAAGAATTGCCACTTAAATGAACGATGCATACAGCCCCTTCTCTGAGTGACAAACACGGGAGCATGCCTGTGTGCGTGCAAGGATCCATCTGCATTATCCCTTTACCAGAAACATACTGCTAGAGGTTTGAAAACAGCCATTCTGTTTACAAAAGAGCACAGTTTAGATACAGCTGATATACAGCTTGCTCATTTCTTTCTTTAAACACACACAGAAAGATGCTATATCCTGGGTTTTGATTTAGTGCAATGCAGACTATGTGCTCTGCAGCATCAACAACACTTTTCTGTGTGAAGTGCAGTGTCAAAGGTGAATTACACTTCTGACCCATTCATAACCATCCTTCAATTGGGAATAATATTGAGCCCTTGTAGTTAACCTGACTCTCAAATATGTAACTTTAAGAACTTTAATTTTCTTTCCAAGAAAATTTCAAACTGGGCTCTTAATACTCTAGTGTAATAACAAAAACTATATTTATGCATGGTTTGAAATCCACCAATTTCCAAACCTTTCACAAAAAAAAACCCCACCACAACCCAAAAGGTAAACAGTGCTTGGAAGGTTTTATGGTTCATTAGCAAAATACTGCATTATGCACATCACCATATCCCTTTTCAAACACCGAAGAGCAGTGATGCAAGTTAAATGTTATTTCCATTTTCTCATTTAAAGTTTGAAAAATCCACTTACAGAAGCCAGTGGAACTAATAATATGTGGGAACTTTCTAACTGGAAGTCCCAGCTAGAATAATCATATGAATATGACCCCGATGGAAGTTCCATAAAGTATCCTCATTCTTGCAGAGAAATGCTTACAAAGCCCCACTTGCTATAAATTTGAATTTCCTAAATTCATTGCAGATCTGAGAAACCAAAATGAAATAAATTACCACAGTTTGACACCATCTCCTTCATCACAGTAATTCCAGATTTCAGTATAAAAGCCATTACTTAACTTGCACGCTATAATTTACACACTCTTTTACACAATAATTTTGATCCAAGAAAAGATTCATTTTCCTTTTATAATTATCTTGTGTCAAAGTCTTTAACCTTTTAATCTGAAAAGCTAGAGCTGGATTCCTTCTGGAAACACATGCCCAGAGCTCAGCTCTGCTCAGCATGCCGCTGAAGGAAGACTGGATGTCACCAGATAACAAGAGGGCAGAGCAGCCAGTGCCACAGGGCTGCAGAGTAAGGAAACACTGAAAGCCAGGGTTCAAAGGCAACTACTGAAAACTGCCCCACTTCTGCATTATTCAATTATAATTTCACAGTTTCCTAAACCTGAGATAAAACAAATAAATTACCTATTCTTATTAGAGCACATGATCACTTTACTGCTTCCACAAACATACCCCCACAAAATGGCGGGTTCCAACTATGTACATCAGTGAGAGAAGCTCACTGACCTTCAGGATTTCTCCATTAAATAATATATTATTAAATAATAATAATATTATTAAATAACCTTAAGAAAGTGCACCAGTGTCACCTACAACCAATTACCACTACCAGCTGCCTTCCAAACATTCTACAGCAAAACCATTTGTTGTCACAAATAAAACCTGTGTCACTCCTATGTGAAATTGTAAGCACAGCACTAGACCCACCTAAACCACAGTGGTGCACAACTGCTACTCGGTTTGCATAATTTATACAAATTCATGTAGATTCAATAATTAGCATTTTGAGAAGGTTTCCCAGAGCCCAGAGAAGGCTGGTGTGAGCCCAGCAGCTTGAGCACACCTTGCCTGACATGGCACCCATGCCTCGGGAGCCGGGCAGCAGGCAACCACCTGGGCATCACACCCTTCCCATAACACCAAGTCGAGATATGTCACTCTGGTGCTCCTCCAGTGTTATGATAAAAACAGAGCAACATTCTATCTTATTAAAATGTACAGTATTTATTTCTTATAAATTAAAGTATAAATTATCCAGGCATGGACGTACTTGCCTTCTCAAACCCAACCTTCTCGTCACAGCTAGGAGGCCCGGCCTGGTTCCAGCTGTTGCGGTCTCACTTTGGGATAGGCAGCAGACAACATCCCAATAAAGTAGGTTTCCTGAAAAAAAAGCCACTCTAGTTTCCACGTTCAGCTCCTTTGCTGTGGTGCTGGGTCAAGGTCTGCTCCAAGCCTCTAATCCATGAGGCCCCGCCATGCCTGCAGGGCCGCAGGCAGCTGCCCAGGCCTATGCACTCCTCCTGCCCAGGCCAGGTGTCCCCTCTTCTCTGAGGCACTGGCACATATCTCTGGCTTTACTCCTCCTGGGGTGGCAACATCTGCCCCATTAAGCAGCACTTAAGGTGAGAAACAATTTGAAGACTCAACAGTGTCTGAGGAAAAGCCCTTATGGACCTCAATAAGAGCACAACCAGGCTCATACAACCCAAACCCTCTGAAATGGCCTTTCCTTCATGTCTGCCCCAACAAGCTATTTCTCCAGTGCTGAGGGAGGACAGTTAAGTCTGGCAATAACACTGACCTTAGCCTTGGTGCAGCAGCCATGATCCACACCAGCATCCCTGACACTACCACACACTGATCTGATTTCACCCACGCTTCAAATTTCCTGCATTTTATGGGAACACAGACCACCGCATCAAGAGCGAGAGAGGTGATTTTATACAACTATGTGGTCTGTGTAGACTTGCTTCCAGCTCAAGTCATCCAGTAAAATGAAAAAAAAATCTTTTAAGTGATACAACTACATTCCCAATTCCTAATAAAGTCCCACTCCGTTACAGGGTCAGCAATTAGCTCTTACTTCAGGTAGCTTTTCTGCCTGAGGAACAGACTGCTTGTTTTTTATCCTGTTTCCAATTTACCTGCTGGCAGAGGTGCAGGAGAAGTCTCTAGCAATCAAGTTGCAAACCCACATTGGTATAAATTTCCTTTTTGAGAAGTTTCAATCTTGTTTTATCAGAGACCAGCGGCTGTGCTGAGGAAAGCCTATAATGATTTTCTCTTTTTCAGGCTTATTCTAGAATTGCATCTATTTTGGGGTTTTGTTTAGATCTGTCGCAGCTTTCATACCGTTGATCATGTTGTTTTTCTAACCCGCCCTGAACATCTGTTGGCTCTTTCCAAGGCTGCATAATCCTGGGTTTTTTTCCTCTTATGTATTCTGCTGCTATCAGCTGGCTGTTTTTCTTGGTTTGATTTTTCAGTGTACATTTTATTTCTTTTAATTTGAAAAAAAATATATTAAAAGCATGGATTCTTTCTGGCCTCGTCCTGCACAACAAATTCATACCTGCCACTGCTTTTGTTTTGTTCTGCTGCTTTGTTTTGTTTATTTTTAAAAACTACACCAACGTAAAAACATCAGCTCTCAGCAGACCTAAAGGTGGAGTGAGAAAACGATGAAGGGTCTCGTTTTCTTAATGATAAAAATGAGTACTTATAAAAGATGCCAGGCTGACAGCCCTGCAGAGAACAGAGCACACACCGTTTAACCACAAACCAGACACATACTCTCAGCAGGACCACTGCGAGCACTGAAAGGGGAAATAACAGTCAAACCTTGGCCTCCTTGCTGAGGCTGCCAGCGAGGGTAATAATTAGTGCCAAGCGTGGGGGGTGTTTGGTTTTTTTTTTGACGTGTACACTGGGAACTGTTTGGAGACTACAATTATTTTGCATAGCCTAACAAACAGTTATCAGATGGTAACAGCTTTTGGTCACTATCAGGCTGGACTGTATTCAAACCTAAGAGCCACATGCATCTCCACAGCCAGCAAGTCTCCTTACCCAGTGATTACAAAACGAGTAAGATTTTGAGGTTGACAAGAGTCCCTTTTAGCAGCATTTGGATTATAAAATTGCTCTGACTCACTGCAGCGTATTGCTCCCTCTTAATTAACAGAGCTGAACTTTGTACATGTCTAGACTTTCTCCTCCAGAATGGCAGATTTTGGCCTTCATGAATATCATTTGAAGTCATATTATTTACAGAGCCTTTATTCATTTCAGTCATTTGTTTCAAACATTTTCCACAGAAAGGAAAAATGCACCAACTGCTGGGCCATTTAATCCAAACTTAACAGTTTAGATGTTTTATTCAGCATTTTAAAAAGGATTGTCTTAGGGAATTTTATGTGCTGCATTTCTAATGCTAACTTTACAGATTGTAAAGTGCCTTGGGATGCACTAGCATGAAAGGCATTAAGGTATTGCAGGATTTAACCAAATGTGTATTGCACTAAAAAGAACCTTTTATGAAAGCACATACAGATAAAAAACACAGTAATGCTAGTGTTTATTAAGAGAAGCTCAGATTTACTTCTTAAAGCAAAACAATCTTCCTCCTCCACTCTTTTTCTAAATTAATTTTTTTCCACCAATGCCTACATAAAATTGCAGAAATTTTATACTTTATGGGAAAATGTATTTTCCTACATAAAAGTTTGGTCTTTAAAAAAAAAAAATTGGGATTCACATGAAAAAAAGCTTTTTTTTTCTTTTTTAAAGTAGGTAGGCTTTAGGATTCCTGGTTTGTGGTGGGTTTTTTTTTTCATCTGCTAGTTAGTAGTCTGAACAAATTAATGAACTATATTAATTAGCTTGGCTATTGTTACAAGATTTTATGGGTACAAAAAAAGGATGAATCACACATTTTGATCCACGCTTCCTATTATTATCAAAAGTTGCATTTCAAATACAAGAAAAAGCTTGTACAGCTAAATCCCTTGACACGCCTGGAAATCACAGAGTAGGCTTGTACACCAGTCACTTATGAGAGAGGATTTAATGTCAGTGGGTGAAGTTCACCACGGCGAGGAGGAACAGCATTAACACAGACAGAGCAGCCCTATCAAGGAGAGGTGGGGTAGTATATCAGGCTTTATCTCCACCCTTTGAATGGGAGGGTGGATTTGATCTTCACCACTTGTCTCCCCATATTCCACCGTTGTTAACACCCAAATACTCAAGCTCTGTGGTCTCAATCCAGAGACTATTACAGTCTGCTAAAAAAATATCAATTGATTTTAAAAGGCTACAGATAAAGCCTGAAGAAAGTGCCACGGATTTCAACTCATAGGACTAAACACAAGATCAAAGTTTAAGTGCAGAATATATATAATATTATTCCAAAAAAAGGTAACACTGCTGGAACTCCTATCACTGTGACATCAGAAGAAAAGCAACAAACAACCACTTTATAATGACAGATCTGCCTTTTCATTAAAATTACATTAAAAATAAAACATGGTGAAAAGCTAAAATGCAGCACATGACTCCTACCAAGGAGGGAAGGATTAGTTGTCCTTTGCATTCTGACTATGAAAGTTAATATGACAGTCACAATAGATACTCGAGAGCTTCAGATCTTTTTTGAATGATAGGAGCATTTTCTCAAAGGCTTTTGGTTAAGAAATAGCCCTCAAACAGATTTGCTTCTCCAAAGCATCTGTAATCCAAAAACATTTCTTACGAATACAGCTGAAAGCATTCCTTATGTTTATAAGCTGAAATTTTCAGATTACTGGCCTGAAATCCAATAATATTCTCCTGTTTAAAGAAAAACAGTGCAGCTATGGCTCCCAATTACAGTGGGTCATAAAACTGAATTAAAGGAAGAAAATACATTTTTAGCTAATGATGCTTTTTAACTAGCTATCCCTCACGCCTTTCAAGTACTATGGCATTTTCAGTTACGTTTGTTACATTTTGTTTTCATACAATCATCTCTTCAACCCAAGTTCAAAGGAAAATCAACCCATACAACTTAATTTACATTTTCACTGTAGACATCACATCCCCGTCTCAGTCCTTCCTGAGAGATCTATTTCCCTTGTGAAGAAAACCCAGAAAACATAGGTTAGCAGAGTAATATTTGCCATTGCAAAGACCACATTTCAGTGCCTGTAAAATGGAAATACCACTATGTATTTTACACTTGAATTGAGACATATTTCTCAAGTGCTTTGTCCATGCATTATTGAAAAGACAAAAGGTTCTACTGAGCAACAAGCTACACGGCAGGTTGGAACATGCAATTGTCCTTTTCCTGTGAAGGACCTCAAACTGGGAAACCTGCAGCTTCCAACCTTTGGTTGCTCCCATAAACAGCACTTTAAGTACTGTCAAGATCCTGATACAGATCTGGGTGTTTCCAAATACCTACTCATCCACCTTTCTGCTATTTCCTACCTAACAAAGATGTCCACCAAAACGGGCTGAAGGAGACATTTCTCCTCTATGTCACCGGGTGTGCTGACAACCATGTTCATAGGGCTGCCAACTGAGGCACAACTGCCATTGGTCAGTTTTACTCTGATGTGCAACATGTAGTTGTTACTACAAATACAGCCCCTTACTGTTTTGCAAACTGTGCACCTGTGTTACAACAGACCAGCTCATATGAGGACTCCATGAAGAGCAGTCTTGACTCCCAGATCTGAGTTGGGCATCACATTGAATATCATAGAAACTCTAGCCATATATAGCTTCTTTTACCACAACCCCTCTCTTTGTCTATGTGTTTATTTTACACTAATCACTAAAACATCACAGCACAGAGTGTTGTGTTATCTCTGTAGCTATCTCAGTATCAATAATTACTTTCTCTTTTGTAAAAACTAGGACAGCGAGTTGTAGCCCTCAAAGATTACAGATACCCATCTTCCCAAGCCTGACTAAGCCTAAACACACAACAATTATAAGATGGTAAACAGCAGTAATTGTACACTAAATGTCTTTTTAAAGAGCCAAATGTGCACTTAAAGTTTAACTCCCACTCACTGCTGCTCCAGAACAAACAGTAAATTAGTGAATACAAAACTAAAAAAAAAAAAAGCCCTGCAGCATGTTCCTCAGGCAGGAAGTAATTGTAATTTTTTTTCCTTTTCCTCCTTTTTTTTTAAAACTTTGTAGACATAATGCAGGATAGCTTCAATAAAGCACTGCATGAAGTAAAAGCATGTGATGATCTTGTAATCCAAAATAAAGCATAACATCAGGCATCGAGAGAAAAGGTAGCAGCCAGAGAAATAAGCCACCCTCACCCTGCAAATGAGTTCAGCTGCATTCTAATCTCTCAACTGCCAATTTATCACCTTATATATTTTAAAACAGAGGGTTATTTGCACCTGTATGTCTCAGTAAAATGCAGCTAGTTTCATGACAGTTATAAGCAACTAAGACTTCCTCTTTTCACTGGAACAGGTGGCTTGCATAGGGCAGAAAGCACAGCTATTTTTATCCCATGTGCATCAAAACTCACTCTGAGGTACCACTCCAGCCCCATTCACTGAGATTACAGAGTCTTGAAACTCTGCAACAAGCCTCATGATAGGTTTGCCTTTTGTTGGGTTGGTGGAAGATTGCTTTGGGAGTGTTTTCTGAGGGAGAGTATTACATAGCAAGAATGAATACAAAAGTCAGCCCTTAGCAAGCATGGTTCAGATTACAGTGGGCATCAAGTACAGGAACAAGGGGGACTCAAATACCCTCCTTCCTTCTGGAAATGACCAACCTGTACAGAGGAAGAACCTTATTCTGCCAAGGCCTCTTGAGAGGACACCGGTTCCCAGAGGTGTCTACCTTACACATGAACATGATGTTTACTGGAGGGAGCTGTGGGGGTGGAAGAATTAAAACATGTTAAAAAATAATAAATTGTAGCTGAGAAATGACAAAAGCTGACTGCTCTTGCAGCATGTGTTGTGGTGTGACAGCTCTCCCGACAACAAAAATGAAGAGGTTGTGTGCACTAATGGCAATGCCTCATTATGGAATACATAAAATATACCTACAAATATTTCAGCATTCCCAAAGAACGTCTGTGACATTTACCACCCGAAGTATCATGCTTGGCTTTTCCATGTTCATGTCTACACTTACAATACTGAGCATTTAAAAATGTCTGTAAATCAGGAAATGCCCTCCTCCCAGGCAAGAGTGCTTTAATATTTACACTGTTTTGCCTGGACATTTGAAAGATATTTGAAAGACCAAAATATCTTCACAACTAGGCATGCCCTAAACTGCCTCTGAAGCCAAGTGTATAGTACAGTATCCATTTTGCAAACATGCAGGGTGAGGTAGAGAGAGAGACTATCTGCTCTAAAGCCCAACACAGAGTGCCCTCTAACTGGAACTCCACTTGCAGTCTACAGCCATCAGATGGGTTGTTGTTGCTATTTATTATCCAACATTTGCTACTCTAAGTCTCTGGAGACTAAACAGTTAGGCCACACTAGTCTATGCTGTACAAATATGTGACAAATTACTAAATACGGATTTTACTGCAATACAAAAAAAGTAAGAATTAATTGGTCTTGCATGAAGCATCATAGGACAGGGGAGAAGGGCAGAAGACATTCTGAAAACGTTAAGCTTCTCTATTTTAGGAGTCAAATCTGCGTATTTTAAGCCTCCTCAAACCTAACGGTTAAAATTCAAATACTTATTTTATTTTGAAATATGCTTTTACTCTGAACACAGCAGCTAAGCAAACCACCACCTGTGAAGTCTACTAAACTATTCTCTATTTAACCAGAATTTACATTTAGTTCAGTCAATTAATATAAGCCTT
Organism: Hemiprocne comata; assembly: GCA_020745705.1. NCBI lineage: Eukaryota > Metazoa > Chordata > Aves > Apodiformes > Apodidae > Hemiprocne > Hemiprocne comata. The sequence continues at coordinate 7,288,336 of CM036597.1, read as the reverse complement.
ATCAGGTTCATGATAATTAGCACACTTATTAACAGCAGTAGCAGCAGCAAAAATGGTGTCAAAAGAAGAGCTTTGTTGTAGTTCTGTTGTTACCACCAGAGACTTCTATCTGATCTTACCCGGTGATCTACTTGCTCTTGTACTGCCAAGGAGACCCACTTACTTTGCCCTTAAGCCAGACAAATGACTGTGACAAGAAGCAGACTAAGGGTAGCTTCCATTCACAGATCACTTTAAGTACTTTACAGGTCATGTACTGATAAACTACTTGCTTTACCAATTTCTTTTGGCTTATCCAGGGCTAAACTGTTTTAGTTGGAGGAGAAGGTTGTTTTTTGGTTTGTGTTTCTTTTTTCTTTTACTCCTCCCTTGCCGTTTTATTGTAACCATGTATGTATTGTAAGGTTTGGGGCATTAGAGTTAAGGGCTGTTGGGCAAAAAAAATATTATCAATAAGGCACTTTTTCTTTCCAGATATTGTTATTAGTTATTTGCTTCACATATATTGTTAAAGTGCACATTAACACACAGATTTCTTAAAGCAAGCATCACGTGGAGCAATCAATAAAGCCACTTTTTGGTAATTTTTTTTAAGATGGTCTTTTTATGGCATTATATGGCAGGCGTAATTTAGACTCTTCACATGAGACGCCCTGTCAGCCCAGAACTTTAAGTATTTTGATCACAATTGTCGAATTCCAGATCACTGTTTATACACACACACACTTTTTTGTGTCTTTCTCTTGAGTTGCAGGGTCATAAGGGTGTAATTTAAAATGCAGAGTAATGATTTAAAGAAATAGTAATATAATTGCTGATTTATTTGCCCAACTTGAACTAAGAATTGTCCTTTTCTCTTAAACTCAGAACCATTAAAGCACATAATCAGTCCAAATTATTTTAAGAATAAGCCTAAAAAAACTAACATTATTTTAATAAATTAGCCACTGCTTTAACAACAAAGGGAGTATTGTGCTATCCTTCGCTTATCTTAACTACTCAGCATTAGATAAGACCTAGAAAAAAAATGAAATCCTTAAATTGTACTGTGTGGCATATTATACAGGCAGGCAGGTGACTATAAAAGGTGAGACATTGCTGTAAACTATGAATCAAATCAGAATTTGAATCTTAATATTTTATATTCCTAGGCTTTTCAATGTTAAAGACAGGCTGCTAATGCTAGTTTAACATTATCTGGTTTTGTAGTAGTTACTACAGAAGCAGGGACAATTTGATACAAACTGAGTTGAACTATAGTGCAGGTGTTTCCAGGCTACATTTTTAAGAACATACTTGAAAGACTGGCAGAATAATCCAGAGCTCTGATGTTTTCACAAATTCAAAACAACGAGATACTTAAGACTTTATTCGCAGAAAAAGAAAAAAAAAATAGAAGAAAAACTGAGACTTAAATGTTTCTAAGTGGAAGAAATACACATTTTGTATCTCAATTGAGAACTTCAACACTTCATTCCTGACACAAAATGAAAAAAAGTGCTCGTATATAACCCAGCAATGCCAGCAGCTAAATGAATCTCCGGGTTGTGCAATGATCTAAGAAAATCTGAATGGGCATATGGGAACAGCTCATTTTGCAAGACCTCCAAAACCAACCTACTGATAAACACCGGAGGGTGCCTGACTGCCTGCATAGTCACATGCCTATTTGTTGTTATTCTTATTCATTACTGAGTCATTATTATTATTTAAGTGCCGACAATGCACTCCTGAACCAGAGCAGATGCAAACTATCCTGTGCTAATGAGAAAATCAAAGCCTTTCTTATATTAGGAATTTCATATTATAGGATCTCTTTATTTTTGCCAATAAACCACAACAGTAATTAATACAGCAATATTTTCTTATTGTTCACAAGTAAAGCAAGTAAAACTGCTCAGATTCTGCTTTGGCTCTCCCCCCTACCAGCACAAAATACAATAAATACTATTGAAGAATTCCTATTAAGACAGACAGCTGCCAAATAAATTACAACAAAAATCTCCCACAAAAGGCTCTTGTCTGTTTATTCAGAGACACAGTCAGGCACTCCTCACAGAAAACAAACAGTGTGGCACTGCTCTTTCATATTTAAATACTTATGCTGTGTCTGATTGCTGTAACCATCACACAGGATGCTGAGTGCTGGAAGGTTGTAGTGTGTTATGGAACTGTGGGTCCAGCTCAAGTTCTTGAATAGCAACTAAAACCATATGTACCCAGCACGTGTTTTCCACCCCTGAAATTACACTACTACATATATGAGAAAGCTGACAAATACTTCCATTTAAATAGTTGTGCATACAGGAGTTGCCAGGTTTGGACAGTCTCCAATAGCAATGATGAATGTGTGCTCCAGCCACGTGCAGCTCCAGGATGACCCCTCCCAACAGGACAGGTTTGCTGGGAAGCAGGGTGGCTGGGGAAGGCTCCCAAGACACCTGCAATGCCCACTTGCCCCAGTGCCACCGGAGCCACACACCAGAGCACAGGACCTGGTTCTGCTTATTTCATCTACCTGTTGGTAAAACTGCTGCAGTGGATACTTAAATTTAGCTGAGAAAGAGTGCACCCTTCATTCAGTAACACCAGTTGGAAACTACTTGCCCTCAGCAAACAAACCTGTACATACTCCCTGGACTTGGCCTCGAAAACTACAACAGAGGGTGTATCTCTCCACCTCAGCAAACTTTCTTGCCCTTTTGAGGAGCATTCTGCGTCATGGGAATGTACTCATGAGCAAAACCACTTTCATGACAAGTAAAGGTTGTGTTTTTTTTCCCCTCAATTTCAGTAATGAACACAATTGAAGCAAAAAATGACTCAGCTGTGACTGTGCAGTTCAGCCTGTGAGTGCACCACTGCTGCAGAGAACATGGCTGCAGCAAAGAGGTAGGTCCCACTGTCATTTCTCCTAAAACAAAGTGGGCTCATGAATGATATGCAATTATTTAAGTCTTGTTCAAGAAGCTTGCTGAATCCTGTGCTGGAAGTCAAATGGGCAGAACCCTGTACTAAGGCTTTGGCAACCCAAGGCCCTCTGCAAGGGCAGAGCCCAGCACAAGCCTCCCTGCCCAGCCAGCCCTACAACTGCTCCCACTAAATTTGCAACCAAAGCCTGCAAGTGGCTCCCTGCTCTACTGAAGAGGCTCACTACACATTTGATATCAAAATACTCCTACTGATTCATAGCAAGGAAAAGGAGCCAAGATTGAAATGCCACAGACAGTAAATGGCAACATGTATCAACAAATGAAATTGCGAATGAAGAAGTTTCATCCTCAGCAAGTCCTCGGAAGTGAGAACATAGGTCCCCAGAATCTGCTTTTCTGGCTAAAAAACCAACTAAAAGAGCTGGATACTAAGTCTCTGCTCAACATCAGAAACCAAGATAACCTCATGATAAGACCACCAAGTTTGGCCCTAAAAACTTAATGTGATTAAATAGAAATGTCAAGAGCCTTAAATTCAAATAAGAAAACATTTATGAAAAGATCATCTGCTGCTCTGACTTTAAATGTCTACGTGAAAACAACTCCCAGTTTTAACAGCAGCATCCTGTCAATGACACATTTAAACAAAGAGAATAAAATACACAAACAATAAGCCAACATTCTGGCAAGAATGGACAAAAACACCTGAATCTGTAATTTTGCATTAAACATTTAGCTTTAAAAAAACCCACCACCATGCATTTGAACTAGAAGAATGTTTTAAAAATCACTGGAATGGTGACAGATGAATGACAGTTGGACAGTTTGATCACAACAGACAATTCCCCTTTAAGTTCAGAGGAATGTCCAACCTTCATGTTTTCCTAAATCAGCCGTAAGTCAACATGCGCTTATCATTAAGCAGGCACTTGGGTTCCCTGACGTAGGCACACTCACAGTAAAGAACTGTGTAAACTTAACTACCTTGCTGAAGCTGGCAATGCACACATGTGCCACACTGCTAAAAGCCATCATTTTCAGATTTTTGACAGTAACCCCTTGACACATCTCCCATTCCTTCCTGGTTGGGTATTTTCTTTGCCAGAACGGTTATAACCCCTGCTATTACCCCCAAAGCTGTGACGAAGTCTTAACCACAACTTTGAAAACACACTGACATTATAATATACAAACATGTAGAGAAGATAGACACACTCAGACACACTAGGGGATAAAACAGACTGGGAGGAAATGAGGAACTTTATGTTGCTGTCTTTCCTAATGAGATAGAAAGTGGCAGATGTAAAGATTTCATTCAACTGACAATCTCTTTTATGATATGAACAAGCTACTAAAACAGATTTAATCCTTTATAAAAATCAGATTATAAGAAGCAGACAAAAATCACAACTTCATTCAATACGCCATTTTATCCAGTGTGACTAATGCATTATTTGTATGAAGTTAAAGTGGAGCATTGGAAAGCTATGAAATAAATCAAATGCTCTATTTTATGTAATCTTAACAGACAGATCCCATTAGGATTTTACTATGCATAGCTGTTGGTTAAAATCATTGACCAGTATCCTTATAAATTAATCAACTGAGGTAATGCTGGCTTGGCTGTCATCATTTGCTCCTAATCTACATTTAGAATTCACTTCAACTTTTCAAGCCCTTTGGAATAGGTTTATAAATTTTCTTGCCCTTGCTTCAGACATCCACCTAACCCATTAATTGCTTACAAAAGATCTGGTACAATGAAACTGCATCATTTATGTTCCTTTTCTTTCAACAGATACTAGAGCATATACTGACACTGCGTTACAATTAGTTAGAAAGATACTAAATCTTAACCAAACATTCTCGCCTGCCTCTGTTTTTTGATGAGACTTTTTATCACTGCAGTTGAATTTGTAGGCAGATTGTGAGAGTTTACACAAGTAAGAATTATTACAAAATCTAAAATAACCCTGATCTGGTTGAAATGCAGCTATCAGAATACCCTTGGTTATGGATATACGGGTTTAAAAAAAAAAGCCTTTTAGATATCAGGTTATTTGTGAAGCTCTAATGTGCTTTCAAACATACGACTTCTGTGTTATGCCTGTGTATGTTATGCAGTTTCTAGTCATGTTTGTTAGATGTCTGCATGTCATGTACTGCAAGATTCATGAGCAGTCAACAACCAGGCAAAATTCCCACACAACAGCTTGTCTTGGGTAATGGTGAAAGAACCAGGCAGAGTGAAGTGACAGGAAAGTGTATTATTTGTTATCCTGATGAGGGTAACACCTCGTCATGGTCTACAATCCAAATGTGCTCAATGTCCTTTTGATGGGGCTGTATGATTCTGAACAAGCACACAGGTGTTTTCTTACACAAACATCAAAACCCTCTTTAATTATGTTCCCTTGCCTGTGATCCCTCCATGTGCACGTTAAAGAACAGACAGTTCGGGCAAGGGCTCTTTAAAGAGAGAAGGAAAGACTGAGCAGTAACAAAAATATTCCAACAGATTGCATAATGTTTCTGGAGCTCTACCACTGAGTAGGTAAAGGTCATCTTCTCCAGACATTGAGTGAGAAAGCAAAGGAAGTTCTGGCTAAGTATGTTTTAGAGTTTACTAAGGCAATGAAAAGCTTCAACCAGCTGCAGTAGCCTTTGGCTCAGCCCTCTAGTGCGACTTCACTGTCCCACAGACAACCATCAAAGCCACAAAGACAATATTTCTAAGTATGTATGCTACTAATAATCTCCCTAATTGCCTTAAAATGATACACAGCATTTAATCAAAATTTATTTCCTTCTTCAAAAGCCCATTGTTAATTTCAGAACCAAATTCCACCAACATAATCTAGTAAACCACATTTGCGCAAATACCTCCTACTTTTCTGGGACATAAAAATGAAGACCATAAATTGTTTTACTGCTTTTCTTTTGAACCTTGAAAGAAAGGACCTTCAAATAAAATCTTGCCTCTGTATTATTATTTTTTTACATGACAAAGATGCACTCTTCCCAGTGCTCACTGAATGCAATTCAGTAATTTGTACCCCCAAGTGGTATAAATAGAAACTACGTTCAGTCTAATAACATATGTGAAGAAAACTCATGCCCAGGGTTAACCAACAAAGCAGTGGTCTGCTACAAACAAAGGCAGCTGGCTCAAAGAGCAACAATGCTTCTGAAAAAGTGTGGATGTACTATTCAGTGAAGCACCCAAGACATGACACTTCCTTAAGCTACAGCTGCATATACTTTGCTGCAAGACTTGGGGAATGACAAGTCTTCTGGAGTAACAAGATGATTCTATCTCCAAAGGGTCCATGGCCTTCACTATACTGCTGAGAGCAGGGTGAATTATATCAAATATGCACACTGTAAATAAATTCTCCCCTTTAGAAGAGCTTCTCTGCTTTGATCACCTTTTCTTGCAGATATGTTCTGCCCAAATCCTACCATTTTGCTTTATGGGCTTGCCTTTCCCCTACTAATATATCTGCCTAGGTTCCTGTCTTGCTCTATCACCATAAACATTCATAAACATTATGGGACTTAACCTCATCAGACCCCTGTGGAATAGGAAAATATACCCATCAGAGTGGGCAAGCAGTGAACTGGAACTCAGCTGCCAGCAGTCCTGACCAACACCAAGTCCTTCTGAAAGTCACTTCGCTCCTCTCCTGCCATTCCCCTGTGTATAAGAAGGGGTAATGACAATGATTTCTTTGCAAAATGCTTCAGTCTACCCGTAAAAATTTTGAGATGTTATTCTTCTCACTTTACAAAAGGCAGTAAAGCAGAAAGACATAAATCAAAGTTGCTTGAAAAGGTCTGTGGCCAGAAATGTCACCCCATTTTTCTAAGTGTGTCTGATATTATCAGCATAAAAGGTGCATGCAACACAGGATCTCAATGCCTAAACTCTGCCACAGACAATCTGCATCAGCATTGCCCTTCCTGTAGGTAATGCAGTACAAGCAAGCTATTGGAGGACTCTATAGATATGAGTGAAGTTCAGAGTAGAGAAAATGTCAAAAACAGCACCCAGCTGACACCTAGGAGTACAAAAAATTGAACAGAAACACCAGATACAGGTAACTACACAGCTAGACCTTCTCTCTCATGCTCTCCACCTGAACAAAAAAAACAAATTACCAAAGATGTAAATATCATTACCCCACTTTGATGAACACAAGGTGACTTTCCCAAGGCAGTAAAGCAGCCAGTGGCAGAGCCAGTAAGAGAAACCATGTTCCATTCCTAAATATATATTCATCTTGATTTAGCAAACTTAAAAAAGGATGGCAGCAACTCTGCCAAACATTACCCAAAAAAGCAAGGCAACTTAGCTCCTTCTCCAAGCAACTGCTACCCTCAGCCATTGGCCAATGCTTCAATCCCTTCACCTATCCCTCTTCAAAGGCTTGGTGAAGACAAATGGGCCTTCCAATGTGAAATGAAGCATAAAACCATGAAAATCAAAGGGCTGCTTTTTGACTAAATATGAGCTCCAAAGCCATTGTCCTCTCCCACAGAGGAGATCTATGAAAATGCTTACTATAGCATATGCACAGTATTCTTTACAGCTCTGCCTCCCTGCTGACCACCAGCCCCAGGGCCCAGTCCGCTTCCCATTACAATCAACTTCACCACACCCACTGACTTGTATTGGAATTCTTTCAGAGACCCTAACTAATGAGTTTTTAAACACTTGTAGACAGAGAAGATAATTCCTCGTCATTACTCTTCATAGGAAACACCAGGAAGAATGTCACTCCATTGTTCTACAGGAAAGAAACTGGAAGAAAAATCACCCATACATTTGAAAGAGCAGCCCAAAGTTTTTATACACGAATTGGCTACCCCAAGCTATGGATGTCTCACCTGAGAGCTCAGGACAGGGACTGAAAAAGTAGGCAACCTTCTGAAATTAAGCCCCCTGAAATAATCTCTCAGACTGGCCCCTATGCAGACAAAGAGGTCCATAATCAACAGGTATACATTTTTCCAAGTCTAACACTACATTCTCAAACATAAGCATAGGCACTGATAGGAGCAGAGAAACAGACTAACCTAAACACTGCAGGATCTTAGTTTCCCCCAAGACATGAGGCTGAAATAAATGGGAACTGGCAACCTTAATGACTTTTTGTATTTCCTCATTTTATATTTAAAGCTTTGCATTTGCTTTCTCTCTTCTTCTTTTGTTTTTTTCCTCACAAGTGAAATCTTGACCTAAACCCATGATACGATACAAGTAGACCTACATCATGGACTGTTACCTTCAGACCTAAAACCATTTTAAATTAAAAACATTCTGTTGTGAAGCCAGCTTCTCAGCACAGATAGCATGCCACCAAGTACTGCTCCATTTTGCCCTCATCTTACTTTTAGGTGTCTATTACTTGGTAGGATGCAGATACTATCACCTATCCATAAAAGCCTACACTTGAATGACCAAGAAGAAAATTTTTAAACTACAGTCAAATCCTGACAATAGTCCATACAAAGTACCATAAGGAAAAAGCACTAGTCTTAGTAAGACATCTGCAGGTTTGAGCCCCAGGCACTGAAAGCAATGCAGAGCTGCAGAATTTACTTAATCCACACCACCATCTACACCCACAGTGATACAAAAATAGCTATTATAATACTTGTCAAAGGAACAACTGAGTGATGTTTAACTTGGTGCTCTCTCGTTTTCTTCTTTGCTGGTTGTTAATACCCCATCCCTATAAAAAACGTATAATTATGAGTGGGCTATTCATGTCTTACTATAACTGGTAGCACCATCTGAGTCAGGAAACTGAACTGCTGACTGTAGCTCCTCACTAAATAAGACTTACACACTGTACGTAGTAAATGGCACTCCCCCACACTCTGTCACCTACAATGAAAATCAGCTTCCAGTCGTGGTATCATCTCCAACTCCCCTTAAACCTCACCATCTCAAATCACCTGGAATAAGGACTCATGGATAATCTCCACTAAAAAGACACAGTAACTGTTGAGGTCACATAAAGGAAAAATTCTCCAAGTAAAAGGTTTTTTCTCTCCATGGCTTGATTTGAACACATTCATAAAATGTCATTAAAACGTGATATAAAGTTTTACAGAAGAAGAGACTACTGACTAGAGTAGACCTTTGTTTAAAAGTCATAATAATTTATGGCATGGATCTGCTATGTACAAGTTGAAAAACAGTCTCTTCATGATAAAACAGTTTGTAACAGCTGGGAAGTTTACTGCAGGAAGTTTTGATTTATTCCCTTACCTCAACTCTCTAGTTTCATATTTTTTCAGCACTATGAGCCCAACCTTGTAAACCCATTGCACTGACCACATTCAGCAGCAGTCCTGCAATTAAGGAGCAATATGCAATTCTTTTCAAATTTCGAGAGACTGGGCTTCACTACAGAGTTATTGAAAACAAAACCCCCAGCTCATTTCCCCAAAAATCTTCACCCACAAAGGCAGATTGAGTATCACATGCCCTGTGTGAGAATCTTTGGTCAAACAACTGTATCATTAGAGGTTATTTAAAATGGAGTTAGAAAGCTACTGACATGCACATTGTCATCCTTCCTCTCATTTTTTACCTCTACAGTTGCCTATTAGGACTAAGGCACCTTTTGACCTCTGACCAAAGCTATTAGAACAATTTAAACAAATATTTTAATTACAAAGCATCGATATAGAACATTAAGTAACACTAAACAGAAGAGCTGTCTTTTGGAGTCCCTTGTTGTGACTTCCTGACTACATTATATTATGAGTGGTCTGGAAGGTTATACTAACTTGACATATTACTGGATTTATTGTCTTCTTTTTCAGTGCTTAAGGAAGAATTTGTAACATTGCAAAACCCAGAGTTGTGGCATAGTTTCAGTTTTCAGTGTTAATAGATGTTTGATGGCTTTATGAAGTCCATTCTGTTAACTGCAACCGAGCTAAAAGATTCAAGTTTTCCTCTCCATTTTTCTTGTCTTTCTTCCCAGAAGAAAGGCAGTAAATTTGAATTAGACAGGTTCAGAATTGGGTTCTGTGGAGTTCTTCCACATGCACAATAATAGGTGTGTGCAAAGTGCCTTGATGATCCTGGTCATTAGAGAGTTGCTTTACGTTTCATGAAGACTGCGTTTTGGCCAAAACGGGGTCAAATCCAGTACTCTCTGAAGTCAATTGGGAGCACCTCCATTGATGTCACTGGCTAGTGGCTCAGGCCCACGCTAGAGGAAGACTTTCAGAGGTACTTTATGGTATTTATTGATTATATACATTTAACAAGCATCCAGGAGCCCAATCCTTCAAGTCATCTACACAAAAAAACTCCATTACCTCAGACTAAAAGCATCAAGGAAATACAGGATGGGATCTATCTGTCTAGATGCTTATTCCACATACTTCATGGGTTCAGTGTATTAAATGCTTCTTGCAATTCTTTGAGATTTTTTTTTTTTAAATGAGATTTAATATTTGCATTCTTTCTAGCTGCCCAGTTATTTGGGCAATTGTGTAAAACTGCTGATAGATTTCAGGCAAATGGATGTGTGCTACACAGTCAAAAATAACATCAATTTCCATCACCAAATACATGGAGAACTGGGGTTTAGTCATCAGTAAAATACACTGAGCATTTTCAGAGTGATCAAGAACCCAGTTCAATAAAAATTAACTTGAAATCAAAGTTGTTTCAATAGGACTGCTTGTGTGCTTTAAACTACCTACCTGCCTATCAACCCTGCTATATTAAGGCCCACATGCTTTTTCTAAGTCTTAAAGCCAATTTCATCCCATCTTGCTTGATGGGAATTTTGCTTGACTTGGATAAAAACAGACTTCGGGCCTCATAACACAAGCAGCATCACAACACTCCTCCCACAACAGCGGAGCATACAATCTCAGTCCTAAAAAGCTCAAAAAGACCAGTGGTGTCCATCCATTTTTTCACAGATCATTTAGTATATTTATTTAACTTAACACTTCACAGAATGTCACATTTTCCCCTTACTTAGTTAAATTCCAGGTTGCAGTGACAGTCTTGTCAGACAGACAAAAGGCATAATTCTGTTTGACTGAAGGACCTGCATCATAACACCATTTTTTACTGAAAAAGAAAATCCCAAACAATGTAATTGGCATACGAAGTGTTTAAATGCTCTGAAGTTCTTCTGCCTGGCTTCAGAACAGCTGAACAGTATCTGAAGTATCTACTCTTCATCCCAATTTGTGTATTTTAAAAGTCATTAAATTCTTGAATGAATCATTAGGAAAACAATTCAAATGCTGTTAAACTGATAGTAATTTTGCCTCATAGGATAGATGTGAGCTTAATGTTTGCAAATGGCCAAATTCTTTTAAGATTTACACTCCATGGAGCTCAATATCAGCCAGGGAGGAATTACTAAATCAGGATCTACTTCAAGTACAGGTTTTGGCCCAAGACTATTTTTGGTCGTCTTCAGCTGCTTGTTTTGACAACGTCTAATCCCTCTCACCCACCCACCAGCAGCCACACAATCCATCCATTTACACTTTCAAAGCAAATTGAAAATGAAACGTTTTCAAATAATTACTCAGGGATGTCTGTAATATAAATCCAAAAAGTAACTGCAATTCAAGTGTAATATTTCTTGAGAAGAAAGGGAGCGGTAGAAAAATCTTACAGAAATCCATTCAAGATGTGACTTTCTCCTACACTAATGCTCTCACCATCAAAAAAACCCCACAAAACAAACAAAATCAATCTAATTCCCAAAGAGCCTATCTACTCTATTTAACACGTTCCCATTAGAAACAACACTCTTTCCACGTTCAGAAGACTTTTCATTTAGCAAGCGATTACAGACCTTGGTGAAAGAACAGTGACTGAGGTCTTCAGCAGAGGCACAAAGCAAAGAGGGAAGGGGGAAGGTGGGTGATGGGGGGCAAATACCCAAGGCTGGAATTGAAACAGTTCACCTTTGTCTGGAGAACAGGATCACCCCCTCCAGGTTGAGGACTACAGGGAAAGAACATGCTGCTGTGGCACACAGTGTGCTTTTGCAGTCACACAGGAAAGGAACCTGGCCCACAGATGGCCTGTTCTCAGCTCTGTCAGCCACAAACAGACCTTTGAACTTTCTATTTATATAACAGTTTAGTGAGTTTAAGCCTCTTCCTGTATAACTGGCTGTTTGCTGGTTTTGCTGTAATTAGGCTACTTGTGATACATAGTATAAAAAAATAAAAAAAACAAGAGGTTTGTTTCTCCGCAGGGAGCAGTCTTCCCCATCTCCACCCTGCAGCTACAATACTCTTACCAGCTGATCTTACTTCCCTCTGCCATGTTTTATTTTATAAACCTCAATATGCATTTTCCTGCTAAGTATTTTCTCGACTTCCACTTTTTTAAAGATTGCAGGTCTTAAAAGCTATTAATACCAACAACAATAAATGTAACATAAACCATGAATCTCTCTCCACCTTTGTTTGTGTTAGTGAAGAGCTGTATATTCTGGGGCGGTTTGGTTTCTGTTGGGTTTTGTTGTTTCCCAGCTGCTGATTAATGGCATCACCTTACTCTGTAAGCAGGTTCAAATCTAGCCACATGGTCCCAGGACACTTCAAGATTTCATTTACTTGGTTACCACAGACAAGCGTGGAAAGTGATTTAAAAGATGAAATTTGATTTTTAACAGCAAGTGGTCCCCTTGGTGCACACAAGCATTCAAGCTTTTCATTATATCCATCTCCCTTCCTTTTTCCCTCATAGAATATCTCGTATTAAATGCAAGCCCAGGTGAACATTTCTTATTCATCCAGGAATCACAGCAGACTTTAGCTTTGGCCCTTTCACTTCAGCCAGAGCTTAGATTCATTTAAATTGTTTGGGTGTTTTGTTTTTTTCAGCTTTTCAAGTCTGGCAAAACATCCACTAGGATATTTGTGGCCTTATTTTACACATATTCCCCAGTGTGAACAAAAATCCCCACACCAATCCTCAGCTACCCTCCCAATCACATTGTTGATGAAGGCTCAGTGAAACACCTCAGATCTCCCCTAATATGAGAAACTAAAGGGCTGATTATCCAATTTGTATCAAGACAAAGCTCCCACTAACCATCCAGAAAACCAGGTGAGAATTTAAGAACACATGTAGTGGCAACACATGCTGTAACTCTGACAGTTCTTGACCAAGTAAGTTTCAAGAAGTTGACACAAAGACATACCTCCATAGGAGGAGGGGGAAAATTAACTGTATTCTTCCCATCAGCCCAAGACACTTCTGGAGCCATTTCCTGACAGAATGCCAATGCATAGAAAGTGTTACCTTTTTGTCAGCTAAAAAAAAAAAAAAATCTCTGCTCAAGCTATAAATATTACCATACATATATTTCTCCGGCTATGTTTCTGTTGTACTTTCCACACAGATAATACATACAAACACCCACACAGACGCTGTAGGCCTGAGCTTGCCTTCTTGGCGATTGCAGCACAGATTAGCAGAAGTTTGGGGTTTGCAAGGAATGCAGAAGAGGGTCTCTAATTGCCCTATAAATGCTTGTGAAACACGTTTTACAAAGGCCAGTTTACAGACAGAAGCACAGTTTGAAAGTAAGAAGCAGCAACTCACGCATCATGTTATATACATACTTACAGGTAAATAATATGACATAACCATACTATATTGTATACACGGACCAAAATTAATAAATCCTGATGTGTGAGCATGCATACTTCTGGGTCAGTAGAGATGATGCATGTATAACATATTTCATACATACACATGCACATTTTTATGGAAAGATGAGATAAATTCAGCTCTCCTTAAGCAATGCAACTACTTGTCAGAGACAGAAATCTTTACAGGTACAATAAAACACATACAATGTTTGTGCATGCATATAGATTATGTACCTACATATTATATATATATGGGCACTTGCATATACTAAATGGATTATTAAAAGCTAAACCTAACTTGATCTCTGCAATAAGCAATTGTGTGTGAACGCCTATGCCACACAGAGAGTTTGTGTAGATATCAAACACTTTGAAACAGTCAAAGTAAATACCTTCTTTTGTCAGGGACCCTAAAAACACTAGAACAAACACATTTCACTGTACAAAAGAAAGCAAATGGAATTTCTAGAACAAGTGGCAATATATTCATATTTTATGGAAAAACTGAGGCACAAGAGTTTCCTTCTTTCTGATGTACACATCTAAATCCACATAAAACCAGAGTCAAATGAAAGTAAGTTATTAAGCAAATATTAGAACTCAATACCTATAAGTGTGCTTAGTATTTGAACTACACCCACACATCGGGTTATAACAGCTTCTTTTAAACTAATGATGTTACCCACACTATAAATTAGGCAAATTGTATGCAAATATTATTTGATTAGCAATACAGTGGTTATCAGTTGCCTGCAAAATAAATTAGTGTAGCAGAGTAAAGATAGTGTGGTAGAAGCATAATATTTAATTGAACACTAATTTTATTGTTATTATTACTTTTAACAGTATTGTTATTCAAAGATGTAATACGATGGTTTATGCAGAGCTGATAAAGCACGCACAGGATCCAAAACGCCTGCTTACAGATTAATATTGATATAGTGTAATTTACAGTTCCAAGGATTTACTCCAAATTGCTGTAAAATAGAACATGACAGGTATTTGGTTCTGATTATCTTGGATTTGCAACCATAGCTGTTAGACTCCGTTTGGCAAAATTATAGTTATTAACTAAATACATTATCTATTTGGTAGACATACCTTTATATTATCGACAAAGTAAAGTGAACCTTCTGCAAAACATGAGGTCCAAATGCACATGCATACACACATATAATCTATGTGACATTTAAAGTTTAGGATCACAAAATACAGTATTTTAGTCTCTTTCTTTCTCGGCAAAGTGCGTTCCAGAGTAAAAGCATTTAACAAAGCAGTAACCAACCACTGGATTTCACCGTGCAGAGTTAAAGAATTATAACTCTATTTGCTATATTAAAACTTAAAGAAAAAAAAATAATAGAAATAGCCAAAGAACAAGCATAATCTCATTAACCCGCCGGGGAAGTTACTAAATACCTATCCAAATCTAACTTTCCCAGCTACTTGTCACCCATCGAAAATTCCTCAACACTCACTTTGGTAACAAGTTTACAATAGACTTAAACGGATGCACCGACCTTTTTAAGGTGTGCACCTATTTGCAGAGAAACAAACCGAAAATCCAACTCACAAAAAAAATTAAGAAGGAGAGAGGAAAAGACCTGTTATAGGATCAAGGGGACTGACCGTCCCACTTTCAGAACTAACTTCAATAAAGCCTCATCCAGAATAGTAAACCAGTAAAAACAGCAACAGAAGCCCCCGCACTGAACAGGGCTACAGTTGAACTGTGCCACACAGAAAAACTACAGTTGCGTTTCTCCCCGTGAGAGGAATATTGTCGCTGACAGCAGTAAACACAACATTAGCAAAGCCGCGATCCCGGGGAACACATCGCCTCTCCGCACCGCTTCCCTGCTCGGGGATGGAGGTTGCTGTTGCTTTTGCTATTTCACCCCGGCACATTTCAGCGTTTCCCCTGCCTCTCCTCCCCCTCCAGCCAACTTCGCCCCCCGCAGCCGGTGGACCGCGAGGTGCTCCCCGCCAGACGGAGCCGGCAGCGCGGCTGCGGAGCGTGGCCCGAGCCGCCCGGGCTGAGGCTCCCCGCGGGCGCTAAGCGGACCCGCTCCCCGGCCGGCACCGGGCGCTTCGTCCCTCAACAAAGGCTAAGGCACCGGCGGAGCGAGCAGGGAGGAAAGGAAGGAGGCAGCTGTTAAGAGAGGGGTGGAGAGGCAGGGGAAAAAAAATCCAAAACAAAACAAACAAAAAAAACCCCATCACCCAAAAAAACCTACCACTGCTGCTCTAAGTCCCAGTCCCTGAAAAAGTCGAATAGGTCCATAACGATCTGGTGGGGAGACTCAGAGAAGTGGTGCCCCCTCCCCGCCCCACGCCGAGCCGAGGAGAGCCGAGCCGAGCCGGCACGGCTAGGGCTGCCCGCCCGGCATGGGCAGCGGCGGGGAGCGGCGGGGACCGGCGGCCGCCGCGGGGCCGCGCGGAGCCGCCCGGGGCTCGCCCAGCGCCGCCGCCGCCGCCGCCCGCTCCGGCCGCCGCCAGCAGCGCGGCGCGGCTGCCTGGCTGGGAGAGGCGGGCACGGCGGCGGCGGCGGCCCTGCACGCACACACACACTCACACACACACTCGCACACCGCGAGGGGAGGAGCCAGGGCGGCCCGAAGCCGCGGCATGGAGCCGCCGCGGCAGCAGCGCCGGGATCCGGCGGAGCCTCACAGCCCCCGCCTGGGGTCCGCGGGGAAGTTTTGCCCAAAAGGAGGAACAGCGGGGATGGGGCGGGGGGTAGTGCGGCTTCGTGCCTCGGGGTGATGTGAGAGCGTCCTGGTTGGGCTCGGGGAGGGGGAGAAAGAGATGGGGGTACGAGAGAGGAGGAAAAAAAAAAAAAATAGGCACCTACAATTTAATTGCCAAAGCCAACTCCTGTTGAGAGAACAAACCTGACTCCCACTGACACAAGAGGTGGCGTAGACATGGCACGGACAGCGCTGCGGGTCAGCCTTACCGGGAGACGCAGGTGGCGGGAGAAGGGGGCAGAGGAAAGCTCAGGCCTAGGTAGCCCTGGGGGGCTGAACAAGAAGGGTCCTCCCAGAGCTCCTGGGGTTTTACTCCAAGTGAGCCGCGGCTGCTCAGCAGTGGGGATGGCCGCCCTGCTCCCTGCTGCCATGCTTCATTGGGAGTGGAAGTGGCACAGCTCACCTGCGGGCATCAGGCAGGACAGGGGCATCCTGAGGTGCTCCCGCAGAGACCATCCCACTGCTCCACCTACCCCAGGGAAAGGCTAAGCACCAGTCCCAGGTGCCCCACAAACGACAGAAGGGGAAGGGGGCCTACTGTGCCCTCCATCGCCTAAATCAAATCATTTTCTACCCAGGTTCACACACCACTGCCCACATGCTTTTCTATCCTACTGCCTTCTAAGCAGTAACTAATACCTTATGATTTTCCACATCCATTTGATAAACTTCCTAATACATATACCCACTGAGCAAACAAGTATGGACATTGGTAATGCAAAGGCAAGACCAAAGCTATGTTAATTTTTACTCGAGTTTTCCAGAGGACCAGTCACCGTGAAATTCCCCGCTTGCCGTCGGATCTCAGGGACTTGGTGTTGGCAAAGATTGAAACAACACTTGCTTTGTTGGGGTCCCATCTCTACAGCTATGCCCCAGCCCTGGGAGGCTCATGCAGCTGGTCACAGCAGTCAGCTCTGCCACCACAGAAACTAGGCTCCAGTGAACCCTCTAACAGAAGCACCTTTAAGGTCTTCCTGAAAATTAAGAGACAAATCCAAGAGTATAAAGTAGATCAGTGGCAGAGCAGTTAATGTAATCCACAATTTTTTCCTTCCTAAGAAGTACAGAGTTGTTTTATAAGTGCTATTGGGTTAAAAATATTCCTGAAGAAAAGCTGTAAAACTGTTACCAGTGGAAGTCAAATGTGACAAATGTCATCTTAGCTTGGGCTTCACTGCAAGATTCACATTTGCATCGTGTGTCTTGTGGGCCCCCAAAAGGGAGGGAGCCCAGGCCAGGCTGTGCTGCTGACAGTCTGCACCCGCACCCAGCAAACCCCAAAGCACTGCTCCTCTCCTGCTGCAGGCAGGCAGGTGCATGCAGCATTTCCTTCCCAGCATCTGTTTTCTGCACAAACTGAGTCAAACAAACTGGGCCTCAAGCTTTAAAATACTATGAGTCAGGCCCCTCTCTGTTTCTTATTTTAGTGTTGTTGTTGGCTTTAAAAGCCCCATTCAAAATCATAGTTTGTGGCCAATACTTTTGACCAACACTAGAGGTGGAATCACATTTTCAGAACTTTTCTCCACAAATATGTACTGAGGTTGTTTTTTCTTTACATTATTATTATTATTAATAAAAGCCTAGCCTGTCACCTAATAACTTACATTCAGTAACTCACCTGTTTTCATTATCTTGAGCTTGAACCATTAGACTCAATTACCAACTTAGTAAAAGCATTCCATGCTGGGACTTGCAAAAGCTGGCAGTTCTGCTCCTCCTCTTTTAAGAGTGAGGTCTGGTGGCCACCAGCCCACCAGCCCTGCACCAAAAGCATCTGCAACAACAGTTGCTCTTGTCCAGCAGAAAAAAAAAAGAAAAAAAAAAAATCACTTCTAATGTATTAGTGCCTAAACGTCTCTTAAAGCAAACTTTTTTCAATTCTTCACCAACTAGCAGAAGCTGCACAAAATGGTTCCTGAAAAGGTTTTCAGAGCTGATTCTAGCCAAGATAAGGGGTGGGAGATCCTGTATGAGCAAGCAAACCTGCTGTTCCCATGAAAGGCAATAGTAGCGATCATCCCTCTCTTCACAAGTCATGTGTTTGGCACCTGGTGCTCTCCCCAAACCCCCCACGCCCTCAGCTGCATGAGAAAGTTTGTGCATGAACTGGCTTTTTGCAGTCAGGTTTCAAACCGCCTAAGAACACTCCTGAGAGTCACAGCTGCAGACACCTAGTCAAGACTCCATCGTGGCCCAGCTTGAACACACTGTCAGTCCATGGGGGCTGGCAGGAGGGGGCCTTCCCCACCTGTGTCCCCAGGGACACAGGACACACCACTGTCAGCAGCCACGTTTGGCCACACACAACCTCAATGCACACTAGCTGGAGCAAGAGATGGCTCATCCCCCTGCCTGCTCCCCACAGCCTGGGACTACAGGATCGAAGGGCTGTGGGGAGCACGTCAGGGCAGTACGAGCATGCGTAGTCCATGGCTGTGGGTAGCAAGCAGCACCTGCAAACCACCAGCTCAAGGGCAAGTGCAAGCATGAGACTGTCCTAGCTCTGGCTTCAAATAGCAAAGGGTTCATTTACCCGAACTGCCAGAACAGAAAGTTCAGCTGCCCTCCGTGTGACCTCTTTTGCAGTTACAGTGGAAAATACAACTGCAGTTCCCAGCACCTGCAACAGCTCAGGACGGGGATAATAAGATCAGCAAGGACTCCTGGCCCTGTTCACCACCGCCTGGCTCCGCAGTCTGCTACAAAGGGGAACGCTGGCTCAGCACGAGCCAGGCTCCAGTTTTGCCGACGAGGCTGCAGGCTACGAGTCCTGTTGCCATTTCTCCCGCCCCCGCCCTCTGCCAGCCAGCCCTTTCCCTGCCCATCCTGCTCTACAAGCCCAGAGCTGGCTTTCTGGCCAGATGTTCCTGGTGGGTGGCTTTGGCAGTTGTCCCTGTTTAGGGTTAGAGGAAGAGGCTGCCTGCCAGAATGCCCCTCTGATGAGGATACAAATGCCTCTGGCCCCCTTGGGCGGCTGCCACAGCTGTGGTCAAGACTGAACAGCCATGGGTGGAAGCACAAGGTTGAACCACCATGGGAGCTACTGAGGTTGCACCAAAATGGTTGGTTTTCCCATCTGCTCATTCAGGTTCAGCAGCAAACAGCTGGGTACAGAGTTTGAAGCAAAGAAGGGGCATCTTAGCCTCATCTTTTCAAACCTACAGTGCTCACCTTGTTACCTTGGGGCTTTGCACACATGTGCAATATACACAAAGGAAGATACACAGGCAGTGAGGAAGATGTGAAGAAGTGGAAATGAGGGCCCTTTCAGTGCTCTGCTCCAAAGGCAGGGCTCAGCAGCTGGGTACAGTCACCACATGCCTCCCTGTTGTCCCTGTTCCTGAAGGAGAAGTGACAGGACAGTGGTCATGGTGGGTAAGCCAAGAGAGACTGAGGCCAGCAGTCCATAGCTGCAGAGGCAAAAAGTGACTTAACTGCAACCCTTGAGACAGCACGGAAACCTTTTATGCTGAGAATACTTCATTTGATCCAAAGAAAACGCTATTTTTCCACAAAACAACAAGAAAGAAATCACAGTTTTCTATCCAGAAAATGTTAATGGAAAATTTGTGCCCAGCTATGCTGTTGAATACAGATTGGAGATATTTGGATTTCTGAGGAAAGGAAGGTCAAGTCATTTTCACAGTGTGAAAAATGAAGCTAGCAGAGTTCATATTTCTCTGTGAAGCAATGATTGATTTTTCTTTCTGTGTCTCATTCATACCACACTAAACATGTATAAAGAACAAACATAACACCCTAGATAAAGCACACAGATTACATTAATACGTTGAAAATTAAGTTAACATTAGCATCTGTTTGAAGGTAACACAAGAACATTTAGCACAACTCCACAAGAACAGGCCATGGGCATTAGTACATAAATCTTATGTATCCTAAAGCTGCCGTATCAGAAGAAAGTCACCATTGAGATGTGCATATAAATTTTCCATTTGGAATTACATAAGAATTCTGGTTGCTGAAAGTATGTTGTTACTCAGTTTCAAGTGCATATCTATAGGTAATATTTATTTTCCTGCCATCTTAATTGTAATTATCTCTGTGCTGCCTGAGTGATTTATTTAACTGTGCAGAGCTATTCTCTCATTAGTGTTGTTGCTCCTATTTTATGAAACAAGAATAATTTAATACCATAATAACTTTTGCAAATATATTGATAAAGTTTTCTTACTGTGAGAGGGGGAAATGTTTTCACATCCTCCTGAGTAATCCTCCCTTCAGTAGGTTTTTCTAGACTTCTTTAGCTAACATGGTAATTTGGTATTTTTATTATAGCAGAGTTCACAATGGCAAGGCATGTGACCACAGCTACCTGCAAGGACACACCAAGTTTAATCACACTTCGTTCATATAAAGTGCCCAGTGGATGTCATGAAGTTCCACGATAGTCAGATGTGGATTGATCATGGGGGATTTCAGCTCCCTCTTTTGGTACCTCTCCATATGCTGACCACATGTCCACAAATGCCCCAGGAATGCTATTCAGGTGGTGAGAAAGTCCTCCCTAACACAGGTTACAAACTAATGGTTTCAAGAGGTGCAGGCAGCTAACCCAGCAATCATGTTAGAAGCATTGCAGTACTTTGTGACACTGCTCCACCCTACCTGACCCAGGCACAGCTTCACCATCATGTTTTGCTATTGTCAGAAAAGAAAACAAACAACAAAAAACCAAACAAAACCAACAACCAAGGGGTAAAAAGCCAATAATAATGAGATTCCTATTTATACTGCCACTCTGCACATTAGCCATGCAAGTCTTGAAACACCATCAGAATAGTCTAAACCTCCAAAACTAGGCAAGGCAGACACCAGATTCAAGAGCTATGAAAAAGTCACTTTTCAGAAACAAGTAATCAAAGGAGATCTATTAGAAAACAGATAAAAATCAATTGCAAAAAGCAAGAGGGAGGGTCACACAACCAGGAATTTGGAGGGCATCAGTGATTAAAAGTACAAAGGCTCTATGAAGAAAAAAAATTTTTTTTTACTTAAAAATAGACATTTCATTAATTAATTAGGATCATCACAATTTGCTCTTCTCCCATCAGCCCCCCTTTTTTTCCTTCTCTCCTCATTTTTAAGTTTATGACCAATACTTTGTTTTGCAGGTTTTAAAGCAGCTGGCTATCTTCTTCTAAGATTTAAGGAACAAAATAGTATTTCCTCCTTACCAAGTGATTGTAAACGATGGGCCAAAGTGAGCAGGTAAAGAGGAGGACATCTGTTGAAATCCCTTCCTTTAACCAAACCAATTGCTTATAGCCTTAGCATGGCCCTTACCCTCTCCTAGCTTGGCACACATAAGCAATCCCTGTAGTAGCTTTTTAACCAATTGCATGACCATATCTATGTTCCTTATGAGTGGAACCAAAGCTAAACGCACAGCGTAAAACAAAACTACCGTGCCAACTTTGAAACACAAACACAGCCAGAAAATTGAAGTGCAAAAGCATGGTAAAAAGGCTTTTCACATCAAGTTTCCTTCTTTCTGCCATGATGCTTGCAAAAGACAGAGGCACTTTACAGCAATGATGTCTATATATAAAGCTGCTGAAGTACTGTCTTTTCTTCAGTGATTTTTATGATGATATTCTCTAATGCACTTTGCAGAAATATAAGAGTAGGCAAAGCTTCCTTTTTATGAAGGAAACAAAAAGAATAATGTATGGCAGATAGCATTAGCACAGAGGTGGAACGTCAGACAAGAAAAGTTGAACTCTTCTTCCCTCTCTCTTTCTCCCCCTTTCTTTTGTTATTCTGATAAGATCACTCTGTTATGTTCATCCCTTTCAAACTCAATTGTCTGGTCACCTTATGTCAAGAAAATAGTCTTTCCTCTCTTCTGCAAATATTAGAGCATGGTGTCTCTAACAAATATGTTGAGAGCAGATCCTGTAGCCATTCTGGATTAGCTCCAAGAAAGCAACATAATCCAAGCAACAGTTTGAGTATTTGTCTAAATGTCCAGTACCAAACAAAGGAATCTGATGATAAATGCAAAACAAAAAAAGTGCAAATAGCATCCATAAATATGAGATATTCCATGTATACAATGGACAGGTCAGACAATATTGAAATTCATTTAAGGAGAGACTTTCCCCCATGAGGAGGTTGATAAAGATGGGCACATTTTTTCTTTTTTAGTAAAAAGCATTAATAAATTATGCCAACTTAACTGCAGAATCACTGTGTTTTCACAAATGCATACCCAGCTGTAGGCACCTGGAGTTTTTTTGGCAAATTTGATCAATTTCACTGGATTTTGGGAGCATTTTACTGGTGCGTGGGGAGGCTGATAGACTAGAGCCAGTAGACTTCTTCCTGGCTGCACTGTGACAAAACCAGAAGCATCTGTTTTCTGTGGGCAGACACAGCCAATCATCCAGACACCAGGGCCATTCATGGGTGGATCCTATAAGCTTACTACATCCTAGTTTGCTGTGATGTAACAAATGTTATGACACACAATATACCTTTAGAGCACCAGCCTACATAGCCATTCTTTGGCAAGCAGAGAGTGCTGCATGAAAGTCAGTGGGTTTGGGAGTTCCCACCCCTTCAGCATTTTACAAGAAACAAAAGCCAGTTTTGCCTTTACAAAAAGGTATCCAGGCCCACCTACAAGACAATGATAGAGATGGCTCTTCAATCAAACTCCACCTGAGCCCTGGAAGATCTGGTGAAACTGATACTCCCTATAAAAATAGCATGAGGATTAGAGCATCTGAGATGGTCCATCAAAGGTCTTTGAGAGGTCTCAGAAAGGTTCTGCTGAGAACAGCACAAGACCATTGCAGCAATTTCTTTTCATTCAAGAGATTAATGTCTGGCATATTTATTTCATAAAGTGAGAACCAGTATCCCAAACAAATAGCTAGAATGAGCATTATTCAGCCTTTTTCCTGGCAACCAACTTAAACAACTGTGTCTTGCTTTTCTGGGAAACCTGCCAGGTGAGCTTTGAAAGGATTGTAGTGCTGACGGCAAAGTCTAGAGGGTTTGCTCCGTGTGCTAACTGGAGGCCTGTTAAAATAATCAGGAGGAGGAGGCAGAGGCCTTCATCCTACATAAGAGGGTCAGAGCGTAATGGCATTGCTGAGGGGCAACCAAGAAGGCTGTTAAGCTCACTGGGGCATGGACTGTCTTTTACCATGTGTCTATACAGCTCTACCCAGACTAAACTCTTTAAAAGTGGTTAAATGACTTATGGTCTTAAAATCTATTTCCAAAAAGTGAGTAGTATAAATTCCATCTACTCTCATCATTGGGCCTGGGGTGCAATTCCGCTCCCACTTTCTTTTTTTCTTTATCCCCAATGAAAAACTGCTGCCTGGTCCCTTACTGGGGTCACCTGTGATTCTACCATTTACAGTGACTGTGCCTTGTGAAGTCATCTCCAAAGCTAGATGAGGCAGGTGGCAGCAGATGACCATTTTGTGATGTCACCACATTTACTGAAAATGAATTTTTCAGGGAAAAAAAGTTCATAACTTAAAAGAATTCTTAAATCAGAATTAATCCAAGCTACATAATGAAGAGCTGCCAAGTGAAAAATTTGCTACCGTGACTTACATATTGAACTGATTTAAATGACCTAATTTATGAAAATGCATTTTAAAATGCCTTCTTGTCATTGTAGAAAACTAGTCCTATAAGAGTCAGTAATCATCATCCTTGTGATAGCATTAATGTGAATTTTCCTATTATACAGTATACATTATTAGCTGTTTCATCCCTAAGGAGAACACCGATATTGACAAAGGGAGAATTTAACTTTGAATGAAAAAGCCACACTTGGCAAGGAGGCTAAAAGCAGAGTAGTATTTATGTAAATAGAATGAGATTATAGCTGATCTCCTTGATGTTACTCTTCCATAAAATGACAGAAACATTGGACATTTATCTGGACTATGCGAAAATAACTAAATATTGAAAGGAAACCTTACAGCCAGCTATGTTGAGGGGATACCTGGAAAGCCTTTTGTCCACTCTGTTAGGAATAGGAACTTCATACATTGTAGGTGACTAAAACCAAACAGTACTTGTTACAGGTAACAGTGCAAACCTCCATAAGGAGGTGCTTGACAAAAGTGTCAACCTAATCAATCATGGAGCCTTCTGTGGCTTGTTCACTCTGTTTTTAAAGGTCCAGAAGCAAAAATTGAGGACAATGATGCTCCTCCTACATGCAATTGAAATATGATATACTCATGAACACCATATTTGTTTTTTTTAAAGGGAGAAGTAAAATACTGCACCACTAAATCCAGCTACAAGAGCAAGTCACCATGTCGGTGGTTGTACTTGCAATTTAGTTTTAGGCACCTGCTAGACATCATGAAAAAAATAAGTCAATCAAGAGCAAAACTGCCAGCTACAGCCTAAAGATGTTGAAAATATAGAACAATATCTATCACCCAAATTGCAACCTTAAAACTGCATGACAGATCAGTTGTTGGAAGGAAAAAAGTCAACTACAGATCAATGTAATCAAGTGACTGATTACTTGACTGAGAAAAAATTAGTATCCTATGCATAGAGAGATTTATTTTTGGATTACAGTGACAAATGCTTCCTGATCTTTCTAAGTCCTGCATGCATTTACTGATGGTTCATTCAACAGGCCTTAGAAAAAGCAAAGATTTTCTTAAGTAGGTGCTTGAAATTGCATTGGCATTTTTAGAGGAAAATCAAAACAATTCCTTTGGTCCTGGCCTGTGCTTTTAATAATGTAGTTTTAAGGGTAAACATTTTAAAGATCAGGGCAGGAGCCATTGGGAAGGCTGTACACAAGAGAAATGTAATACAGTAAGCAGAGATAAGTAAATACACAAAGTGTGCCTAGGCCAGGACGGCTGCTATAGTTTTCTGTATGTTATTTTAAAATTATTATTTATTTTAGATACTCTTTCTGATTAAAGCACTTTACACCTCTCACATTTCCTATAATATCAAAGCCATGAGGTAGCCATGAACTATAAAGTACTACTGCCATTATGCAAGATGAGAGAGTAATTTTAGTGGTCTGCTCAGGCCTTCAATTTCTGAAATCCAGTTTTATTTCATACATTTCCTTTACAATTGGGTTCCTTGGTCAAAATACAGAACTATTTGTATGTATTTTAGAATTAGTTATGTTAACCTGTACTTTGAAAGCAGTCACAGTGTTAAATAATAGATACCCATTAGAAGGAACAACTTTGAGTCATTGAATCCTTTATACAACATTTTTGTAAAAATTTAAACATCATTTTGAGAAGTAGAAAACGTGCCAGTCCAGTGATATCTGTCGTTACTCATTTTTCATATACTCAATATGATTATTCATTACTCAAAAATGACATAGTTAAATGCTAAGTCTTGCTAAAATATTGATCATAATATGTAGGGGCATATAATTTATCTGAATCAAGTGAAATATGTTTTCCTCAGCAGGATGATGAAAGCTTGTCTCATTACAGCTTTATTTCTACTGAAGTTTCCACCATTAGTTAGTTTAATGACTCTGTGAACATTTTAATTGAGAAGAGCCCTGTGTAAGTTGCTCATTCCAGACACATGGATGGGTTTAGATTTGGGAATGAGAGAAATGTGCAGTCAGCTGTGCTCAGTCTGAGAGAGCAGGCAGAAGGCAGAGAACCAGATGCAACTAAATAACCGGATCAGGAGGGGCAGATAGAATGGAAGGGGAAAAGGCAAGGTGTTACAAGCTTGGAGACATAAGAGGACATAACTTGCTGGGAAAATACTTGAGCTGGCAATTTGGTGTACAAACACCTATTCACTTAAATCATTCTCACCCCCCAAAAAAAATCCACTAAGACTAGTGGAAAACTACACTGACCTTTGAGAATCAAGACTGATAAGAAAAGGTAAATGTTGCTATTACAAGTCTTGGTTTCACTCCGAGTACCTACTTTATAAAGGAGAACAAACTAAGCAGCAGTCTTGCATCATCACCAACCTGCACACGATTCTTCAAAGGAAAAATTACAGTAAACCACTATTTAATATCAGCTACATGTAGAAGGTCAGCAGATCTGTTCAAGTGGTGCTCTGCTGTCCTCCCTGAGGATGTGAGCTGGGTCTTTATCAGCTCTTCTGTGAAGTCTTGTGGTGCTGTCAGTAGTGTGACACCAAAGCACTGATATAAAAATATTTTGTGGCTAATCTTTTCCTTGTTACTGATAAATTAAGGAAGGTGTTGCTGGAGGACACTTCTTCCTCTGTATCAGCAGCATAGAAGTGGGGTCATTCCCACCTGTACATGCACTTCTCTAAAAACAGAGTAATCTAGGGGGAAAATAGACACAAGTAACATTTTTATTTAATCAGAAAAATACACTGGGGATGGAGAAAGAAATTTTTATTTCTGCTTCCGAAGTACTGAAACTGAAGCCAAGAAGAGCTTGAGTGATTTGCCTGAAGTCACATAGTTCTACGTGTTTTAGTGTGGATGTCAGATGGTAAACTGTTAGCTCAGTCTCCTTTCAGCTGCTGCTGGTATCAAAGAACCCCACAGGATTTATACTTTTAACACCCACAACTTATTTCAGAACACAGAAGACATGGAAGTTAGGGATTGTTGAGAGCAGTCTACCTTCTTCAGTCATTTACTTGCCTTAACTGAAAGATGTTTAACTGTAATCTTTACCCTGTATCTTTGTGTAGCTATCTACAGTGTCCAGCAGAAGAGTCCTTGATCCTGGCTATATTCTCAGAGAGCTGTAATTACTGGACGTGAGAACTAGTGTCTTTTGTAGCAACTGATCCAGGACACAGACAGCTGATTGAAAGCAAGTGAGTTACAGAAGCATAACTAGTTACTGTCACACACACAAAAAGACCAAAAAATAGATACTTGAAAACACTGTAACTGGGTCAACAACTCAGTTTGTGTGTAATTTTGTGCTACATGCACCACAGATTATATTTTCCTTCTAAGGGCTCTTACAGGACACCCTCCAATATGATGCACTGAATTTACTAGTCCAGGGCCAAATATACATTTGCCTTCAGCAAATGGTTATCCAGAGAAATGCAATGGGACTAATTGAGTGGGCCAGCAAGGTTTGGCTTTGTGAAAGCATTGCTGCCATAGCGCATCCCTCCTTTATGAATAGAAATAGCAGAGAAAAGCATAGCAGTTTGAAAATTTCATTTCTATTAGGATAAAATAAAAGAGGATGAATCTCTGAATATTTCTCAGATTGCCATTTTATTAGATGCATCCAAACCTGGAAAGCTTAAGCCTAGAAAAAAGTAATTAAACATGATAGGATTCATTCTAAACAATCTCCCCTTTTACGTGAAGAAAATGAAGTGTTTGACAAAAACACTTCATAAGCAAGATGATTTACATTATTTTCACTTTGTTTCTGATTATTTGAAATAAAATATATAACCCTGCATTCATTTCTTACTTGTTCTCTAGCACCTTTGCTGAACCTTTCTGTGAAATTGTACATATGCGAGATCAAAACAGAGATGGGAAGCAGAATGTGCTTCATTATGGCAAGTACAGCTCATATCCTCCTCCACAACACAATTTATTAGTATCTAATAGAATTGTAATGTTTCTCATTCTACGTTTTTACAGCTGCATCAAAATATTAAAGTGTGAATTGCAATTAAACTCACACAGTGCTCTTAGCATAATTTCCCTTGTATTAATACTTATCAAACCAAGTTATTGGTGTAATATTACTCTTGATACTGGTTGTCATAAAGGGATAAAGCCTCCAAATAGTAATAAAGTATATTTTACTGTAGAGAGCGCAGCAGTACAAAAAAAACATTATGCTACTGGAGTTGCTAATTTCTGTGGAAGGGGGTAAGGAGAGAAAGGCTTTTGGCTCCTTAAATTATAGTTTCCAGGTTAGTACACCAACTCACTTAATCTCTCTAAACAGGTAATTTACTTGCTTTCTGAAAGCACCCATGTGCAAGAAAATGCTAGTGCACTCCAGGGATGATTCTAAGATTGATTGCTTGGCTCTAGTCACCAATAACAGTATGTATTGTGCTAAGATCTATTCTACATGTGTGTAAAATCTTTAAAGATTTTAGAGGGGAAAAACTGGAGAGGCAGTATTTGTTTCAGAGAACCTCAATTTATGAGCGCGTGGCCTGCTTGAATGAAGAATATTGAAGCAGAAGGGCTAAACTACTACTTGCAAATGGCAATAGGTACATTAGCTAGAAATGAAGCCATTGCAGGTGTGATATGCTTATGTTGTCCATTAACAAGTCGGGAAGTTACATTTTCTATTTTCCAGCTGCCTCATAGATTTGCAGTTGGCTGTAGCTTTTTGTGGTTCAGAATTGAGCTCTGCAAGAACATGCTTATGGAAGAAACAGAGAGCTTTAGTGTTTGCTTATGGAAGGAAAAAAAAACACACCACCACAACAAAGAGACTGAGTTAAATGCCATTAACTGGACACGATTTTTGTAGGATTGTCTGGGCTAGATGTTTCTATAGAAGCACCTGGATGTAGAACTTGAATGTCAAGGTTTAAGTTGTTGCTGCTTCTTTTAAGAACTCACCAGGTAAAGCAAACAATTTTTTACTCTAAGTGCTGACCCATAGTATAATCAGAAGTAGAGCTGCAATTTGGGTCAACGTGTTTGATCAGATTTTGTCTAGTTACTCAGGGGCTGGAAGCAATGAAGACTTGGCCATGCAGGCTGTAACCAAAAGCCCAGTGAGCTTGTGCCATCTGTCCTGTAAATCATGTCATGAAAACAAAAGACCATTTTCACTTAATAAAAATCCCAGTCTCAGGGTGATGCTGAAGGAGGTTTTGAAAAAGATTATCTTGACTTATTTCAGATAGGCTCGTGGTTTTGCTAACATCCTCTATGTGTTACTGATAGAGGACCCTCTTAGCTCTTGCCCTCCGTACGCAGTGTCATTTTTGTCAGGGGGGATTTCTCTCCCTTCTAGATGAGAAGTCCCTTTGCACCAGGATTAAAGACTGCTGGGTAGGGGAGATGGACCATGGACCCCTAGGTTCTGGTCCATGTATAGTGCCACACATTATGGAGTAAAATATAAGTAAAGCAAACCTTCCAAAGCTGCTGAAAGCTCTGGTCCTACCTGCCATTGATGTCAGATTGTTTTTAACAGCACAGGCTTCATTCTGTGCCAATTACCAGTGATAGATCCTCTGATTTGGGTAGGCTGAACATGAGGAGTCTGTATCACAGCCCACAGAATTAGCACTGTTTGTAGCGTCTGGGATTTGCTGTGTCATTCATGAACTGCCAAGATAACTGCATCACTGCAATGTGTCACACATTTCACTTTTCCTCCCTTTTCCTTTCCCCTCCTTTATATTTTATCTCCCAGAAGTTTAATCTCTCCTGCCTAAGCCACCAGCTACCAGAACAGAGCAATGTACTTGAATATGATGAAAAGGCCATTAACTGCCACCAGCTTGACCTCCCATCACAGGTTCCCTCCCCCCTCCCTTGCCATGGGGAGGTTAATCTCCTAACTCTGTGCTGCTGTACCCGTGCAATAATAACTCCTGAGCAACAGCAGTGGTGGCACTTCTTTTGCTTGTCAGCCTGTAAGAACTTGGTGAGCTGAAGACTACAAAAGCAGTACGGTGACTTCTGTGTAAAAAAAAATTGTTAAGTGTTCAAGGGTCTAACCAAAGCCTATTTAAATGCAGTAGAAGTTTCAAATGTGGCCCCTAATATCTTAAGAGCATCTTAGAAAGACCTTGAGCACCCAGGACTGTGGCAAGGCTTACTCATCTAAGCCTGGCTGAAAGTAAAATTTTCCATTGCTTCCTCTCTTCCTCACGGCACATTTCCTAACAGTATAATTTACAGGGAAATGATCAAAATATCGTTAAGAAATGTCAGTACTCTCAGTCAAACTTCTTTCAGAAATATAAGCAGTGTGTGGCAGGCATAATAAAGTCGTGATTAGGAGTGTCCTTTAAGTCACAAGAAAGGGGGGCAGAGTGGATGTGACCTATTCCATCTCTGAACAGGCTCTTTGCATGACTCTGAGCAAGTACATAACGAGCAAATGCCCAGGCATAACTCAATTCTTTAATGTCTGGAAAGATGTTAGTACTTCTGCACCACCCAGCAATAGCAATAACATCATTTTCTCCCTGCACATCAGTGAAGCCACTGACAGGCCAACCTGGAGAAGTGCACTGCTCAAGCTGCTTCCCTGCTCAGGCAGCTCTGGGACCAAGCAGGGGTAAAGCAGCAGCTGAATCACAGGGCACAAGAACAGAGCCTGATGTGATCCCTGTCATCAACAATGGCCACAGTTACCCCAGAGTTAGATTTGGTTTTACCCTGGGAAATGAAGAATGGCAAGGAAGGTGCAAAGAACCTAGAAGAAAGGCATCAGAGTAAGTCATAATACTAAAGAAATGAGTCTGCACGAGCACCACGAGTTTTCTTTAATCTCCTCCCAGCCCTGTTTCCACTAGCAAGCCCATGCACACAAATGAAGGCAGACACCTATGCAAGAAGCAATCCATTTGTCCTATGATAACGTTACTCTAATTAGCCATATATTCTTGGCAGCTAGGACTACGTCGGAAAAGAGGCATTCTTCATTGCTTGCCCTTTTCCCACAAAGAAATAATAACATGCCTTCAGTAAAAAATGCTCTCAATAAATGAATTTGGATAAGACCAGGAGTTTTGTGAAAGTGTTCATCAGCAAATCTAACTGCAACTGAGAAAAAAATTACATGCTAAGACAACCAAGCACATCTCTGTATGTAACACTAGGTTTTTGTGTTGACTGCTTTGAAGGAAAAAGTACACATGAAAACAGAAATGGGTGAGCCCTCCTGGGGCATTATCCTTAGACTTTTTAAAAAAAAAAAACCAAAAAACTCACATGTTATATTTGGCAGACTCTGCCAAATTCAGCTCCCTGGATAGACACTGTCTTTATTGTGAGGGACGACTTCTAAGATCCGGGTAAAATGTTATGTGAGCAATCTAGACATGAATTGAAGGAAAATGTGTGCAGGAAGTACTGATTGTATATAGCACCTGTCAGAGATGCTGTGGAGCTGGAGATCTTAACTGCAGTCACAACCTAGGACCAGTGGATGAAGAGATGTAGAAGCTTCAGTTTAGCTTGTGGCAACACCATCATGTATATGCAAATTTCTTTAGCAAGCTGGTCATAAAACAGGTGCCCAGGAGTGTTTTGGACAAGGAAGCTCCTGGTTTCAGACACAGTGAAGGAGTGGGGTCAGTCCTATTAAAGGGTTATCTGTGAGCCTGTTTCTTTCTCAAAACAAGCCTAAATCCACCTATGTCTATGTTGCCAGATTTGAAGCAGATACCAAATTGTTTCACTTCCTAACTTTGGACATAGTAAACAAACAAAAAAAACCCCAAACAAACCCAAAACCACAAGATTACACACGTGGGAGCCATGAGCTTTCTTAAAGCTGAAACGATTCTTTCATTAAACAAAATACTGCTATTAGCCTTCTCTTGCTGTAAATAAAATCAGTGCCAAAAGGTACATCAGCTTTCCTAGCCCCATTTGTCCAGCTCAGTCATGAAATGGTAAAGAAGCCAAAGCCTAGATGCCAGCTAAAACTGTGGTAAAGCCAAAGGTGAAGAGTAGATCGTAGTGTTCTACCTACTGCTGGAAAAGGCACACAAAGGCACCCAAAAAGGATTTGACTTATAGACAAGCTGACAGTATTTCTGAAGTAAAAGATTGGAATACTTTCCTAGTGACTTTTTTAGGGTCATAAAAAACCCCAAAATACCCATTGACAAAAGATGTGTGCGGGGGTTGTTATTGCCAGCTCGTGAGGTGATAGCTGCACTTACATATTACAGTGTAGGTTTATTTCCAGACACTTGGTGTTCTGGAGACATTTATCATACACCACCAAACAACTAACACTAACATCCACTTTGAGCAAAGGAACAGCTTTACGTGTCTGCACTGATCCAGCTTTTTCTCTCTTCACTCCTCTGTTCAGCAGACAGAACACTTGTTCCACTGGACTGTTTATTCCTGGCAAACACAGAACAAATTCTTCTCAGTCTTGGAAAAAGAGCAGCTTGTAGTTATTAAAACAGGAAGAGAAGCAAAAGAAGAAAACTGGGTCACTGATGTGTCAGGAAAAAACGAAATTGCTGGGATGTTATGAGAGAAGGAAAAAGAAAGAAAAAAATCTAGATTGTTCTAAGTTTTGTTATAGAAGAGACAAGCAGGATCTTCAAAAGAAGGCAGGGATTACATTACAGTGCTATACTGTGACTTCGCCGAGCTGCCAAAGGGCTGGCAAATCCAATAACTCATGACCAGAAATAAAGAGCAATTATAGCTGGGCAATGGAAAACTGATACCTCTAAACGTATAAACTCTTTTGCTGATGCCTACCAGCAAAGAACAGAAGCTGGACTGGTGAGTTTCCAATGTAAACTTTTGTTGTCTGTTTAATTCTGCTTTTATTTAATGCCTCTGTCCTTTATGTGGCATTAACTTTAATGTAATATTGAAGGCTTTGTTTTTAATAGCATCGTAAGTGTAAATGTAATAGTTATATTATAATAACAATAAATCACAAATGCAGTAGAGTCACTGCAATAACTAATAATAATGCTAAGACAGTCTATGATGTATCTAAAGTTCAGTACCTTAGAGAGTTAATTAAGTCCTAAGTTAATTGGCAATGATCTTATTTCTAGACAGGAAATTTAGCTGATTATCTTGTTTAAGCATAAACAAGTATCTGAGGTCATAAGACGACTTTTTTTTTATATTATCGATTGATTTGTAATTTATTCATTTTGACTTTTCAAGTATCTTGCTGCTTGACTTAATTCTTTGTTTCTTGGGACATGAAGCTACTGACATGACTGGTGCTACTGCAAAGTCACAATGACTATTTTCACTGAAGTGTGTAGTTTTCATAATTCCACTGTACTTTTGAGATGCTTTACTACTACTACTGGTAAAGCTTTTGTGACGAAGTGCAAATCAGCTTATTGTTTTCATCATGTCATGCTTACCTTTACCTGTCATAAGGCACACAGTAGCACCAGAGATGCCAAATTCCATTTAACCATTCAGACAAGCACTGCTAGGTCATTTCATATGTTCCTATTGTTAATTGTACAAACATTACTGTTTTTGGCTTCAGGAAATGATTGCCTTTAAAAACAGTTAGTGGATAAATATATGAAAACCAAACCCAGGTCATTTTTCCCAGATTGGAATTATGTGGAAGAGAACCAGTCCTTTACAAGACAACTTTATTCCATCACAGCCTACTCAGCATCTTGAACCCTTTGTAATTGCAAATGGCTTCTCCCCATACAGCCTTATCCAGAACCAAAAACTGAGCATAGTGTTAAAATTCAGCTCATGGGAAGGAACAAGCAGAAAAGGACCTTCAGCTCATGGCATCTCCAGTGAATAATTTCTTTAGCTGCACAGTCATATAACATTGTAAAAAATTAACAACTCATTTACCTTGCCTTCTGCCATTTTAGACCAGAATGTAGTTAAAATACCTGTGGTGAGGCTGGGTGACAGTGCATGGGGACGCATCTGACTCGGAGAGTCAGAGTGGGATGAACTGGGCAGCAGTGCTGCCAGGAGCTCCCATGTCCCTGCAGGAGAGCCCCTCACCAGCAGTGCCAACACACCTCCTGCCAGCAGAGCCCCGAGGGAGGGCTCACCCCAGCAGGACTTTCTGCTCCCTGGGGACTGGCTTGGGTAAACTAGATGGTCTCTCTGTAAGAAGGCAGATTAACCCAGAGATAAAGGCCACAAAAGATGTGCAGGAAATTCATTGCTGGCAATATCAGAATCAGAGGGGACAAGCCAGTTCCAGGAGGACCAAGAGTTTGAACAGAGAAAAATATAAGACTTTTTTAAAAACAGAAGTGCAAACTGAAACTATAGCACTTCATAAAAGACCAAAGTGCAGATATAACCATATTTTAAACCACCTCCAACAAGACACTAAATGACAAATGATATGAAATTGAGACTAATCTTCTGCTGTAGATACAGTCCCAGAATGGTAGAAATACTTTCCTTCTTTATCCCACTCCCCCCTTCAAGTTCAGAACTTTTTTTTTCTCCTTATTAAAAATCCCACAGTTTGGGAATTAATTGTTAAACTCAGGATTTTTTCTTCCCTTGTGTTAATGGGCCAGTTATCACTTAAATAAAATATTGTGGCAATTTATAAATTATTCTTACATTGATGCAAAACTCTCCTACTTGATAATGTTTTATTCCATTGCTGGAGTTTTCTATTTCCTTCAAGTCCCACTTCAGTATCCCTTGAGTACCACTATTTCATGCTATTCTAATTTTGGGCCATGTGATTCATAGCAAAGCATTAATTTTCAGTTTTATCAGATATTCAGTGTTGAACATTGTACCAAGCACTCTGTCCTGTACTGCTTTGTAGTTAGCTCAGCACTTCTCCAGCATCACCAGTCTTTCCAATAAAGTTATCCTTTAGATAAACACTTTCTTTAGAAGAATTATATGGTCTGATTTACTACCCATGTCTCCTCTTATGGAGTTAGCACTAATTTCCTGGATCAAACTGCTCCCAAAACTTGCAACATTTTGGAGGCAGGGGACTTTTTCACATACGCTGAGGTTTAGTCCAGGGCCTTATTTGCTTTGTAGGTAGTTTCACCTCCCAAGGATCATAGGACCAGCTCTAGTCTGAAGCATGGCTTTTGGCACTATCTTATCTGGAACGAGAGTCCATCCATCTAGGGATCTAAACCAAGATAGGATTGCCCTAGTAGTGTTGTGGGAGGTTTCAGGAATAAACATGATAATTTTTTAAAGATAAACTTATTTTTAGTCCTGATTTCTATTGTTTTCTCAACTCTTAAGGTGTACTTGTCAAACGGTGTCCTTGAAGCTTATGAGCATTTATCCTTTCTTTCCACACTTGAAGCCTAATTGTTCAATGGAAAAATGAGAGTACTTCTTTGCTTACATTTTCAGAT
Organism: Hemiprocne comata; assembly: GCA_020745705.1. Taxonomy (NCBI): domain Eukaryota; kingdom Metazoa; phylum Chordata; class Aves; order Apodiformes; family Apodidae; genus Hemiprocne; species Hemiprocne comata. The sequence goes on along the minus strand of CM036597.1, from coordinate 7,252,947 downwards.
CTCATGGTACACTTTCCACTAGCAATCTGCTCCCTACCCACCCGGCACAAGGGAAACCCCCTACATCCAAATATCAAGTCTACACCTCTTTCCACCCCCAAGCAGGAATTCTGCTTTTTCTATAGTTCAAAACAAATTAAGCAAGTTAAGAGCCAGTGTTTTGGGGTGGCCTTATCTGTAACTTTATTTTGTACTGAGACAAATCAACCTCCTTTTTCTAGGCTGGAAAATACAATCTTATACAACCCTTATACAACTCTCCCAGTTTCAAAACCAAATGACTCAGAGCAATACAGTTTTGAGAATAAAATGTACTTTAAAAAAACCAATAACAGTAATGTCTTCTTCATGCTAGGTAAGACCAAGGACACACAGATAATGAGTGGTTATCAATTTTTTATTTTCTTATTTATTGAAATAAGAAGTCAATATATAAGATATTTAACTCTCTTTAACTGAAATAATTCCTTAAGTAGAATGACTAGAGAAAAAGCCTTCGCAATGTTATTCACAGTCAGGAAACCTCACCTCAGGTGTACACGTGCCATGCAACATTTGGCAAAGCCAAAGAGCCCAGGCTGGCTCAGTGTGCAAGGTAGCTCAGCCATGCTCACCAAGGTTTGGTGGCTGGATAAAGCACTCTGCCAGCACAACCACACAATGCTGGTGTTTTCACTGGTGGAAATGGGAGCAGGTTTTGGCCCAGTGACTCAGCACTCCTTTGAAATGCTGGGATATTCTTCTGGGCACCTTTGCTCTCCCTGCCAGGCCAAAGTCTACACTATTCTCTTTGGGACAACTTGAGCAAGACAATGCAATAGAAACTTTTGCTTTTATTATCCTGCCCTGAATTCTATGGTCTACTTCAAAATGTATCTTTAAGTTATGAAACCATTATGCCATCTTTTTTTTCCTGATTGATGCTCTGTGGAAAGAGGACTGCCAGTAGCATTTCTGTAGAGTAAACATCTCTCTTCTTGCCTAGCCAATGTATTCTCAATTAAAAATATATTAATAGCCACAATCCTCAGCTGTGCTCATTTACATACAAAGAGTGCCAAATGTTACAGAGCCTCCTGTGCTGCCTTTTCTGAATAAAGTGCCTGAAGAGCACTGTAAAGATCTGAGTGTTTCCTGTACAATATTGAATGCACTGATGCTGACCATTTCCAGTACATTTTGGTTTGCTTCTGTTTTTCTTAATCGCAAATGGGATTTTAAACACAACAAATTACAATTCTGATGCTGTACACAACTCTTAACAAAACAAACAGCCTGCTCACAAATGCCATGCAATTTACGAGTAGTGTCCTGTGGGTAATGACCAAGACAAAACACGGAGATACAGATGCACAAGTTAAAGCAGATTGGCCAAAAATCAATTCTGTTGTCAACTGTGTGGTATTTAATAACTGGGAATAGTCACTGTTCTTTGAATAAATATGGGCAGGTAAGGCAGGATTGTCTGGGTCATGCAACTTCATCAACATAAAAATATACAGGAAAACTCCCCATCAAGTACAAGTAGTCATCAGCAATCATCAGTTCATGAACTGCTGCAGCAATCTCATTTTGATCAGCCCTTTATTTTTGTTGTGGTTAGAGAGGGGCAGAAACAGTATATGATCATTCTGCCAAAAATAAGTATTACTCAAAACACAAGATGTGCAGAAGACATATCAGAAGCAAGCAATGGTCTTATTGATCAACTGTGGACAAGCTTACAAGTGCCAAAACCCCAAACAACTACACCTGGGTAGAAGAGCTTCAGCAGCACACCCCGTGCTCCTTGGCTGGGGGGTCTCTGTGCTGGCAGCTCAGGTCAAGACAGCTCTTTCAAAGTGACTCTGGATCAAATTGGGCCACATCTCAGTTTAGTTTCCATCAAAAACAAGCCTGTTAGCCCAGTCCAGGCTGGCTCCACAGTGCAAGCCAGGACATGAAGCCTGACCAGGCTAGAGCTAATCTGAAATACTAACACTGAAAGCCCAGGCAACACAGCCCAGCTCCTCAGCACCAGCTGCTTGCTGCAATAGTTACAAAGCTTTGTGAGTAGTGTGTGTGGGCAGAGGATGCAGCATGAGCATACAAGTATCCTTTTCTATGCAGAGAAATATTTCTGGGTTTTAGGCTGAAGACTTGAGTCTTTTAGTGATTGCAACTTCTTTTTAGTTCATAAAACTCTTCCCACTGCAGAGTTAACTTTCCAGCCATTGTCTTGGAGCTCATTTCCCTTTCTCCAGCCATTACAGCCAATTCTCCTCTCCCACCACTCTCTTGGTTATGGTTTGATGTTTTGATTAATTTCAGCTACTTCTCCAATTTCTTTGTTTTGTTGATGGTTTTGGTTGGGGTTTTTTGTTTGGATTTTTTGGGGCAGGGGAAGGAATGTTCAATTTGACTTCCTGACTTTGTTATCCAACCCATTTCCCCTGTCCAGTTTTTCAGTTGTTACAGTCATCTACAGCTGCCAGCTGCAAATTAATATTACAATTGTTATGCTTTAATGCTTTGTATTTCCAGCCTCTTTAAACATCTTACTTTTGAACACTGTTGTGCAGTAATATTTTGAATATATGAGTAACTGTTCTTATATTTATGAACAACCAGATAAATTTCTTCTTTTTTTGCAGCAAATGAAAAATTAGAGATACTTTAAAGGCTCCGAAAAATGTATTTTCAGTTGCTACCAGATGTAACCAAAGAAACAAAATTATTTTTCTGCTTAAATATTTCATGGATTTTTCTTAGAACACTGTCCTCCTCCCTCCTCTCAATCCAAGGTGTGTTCCATGATACTTGGCTATTCCATGAGGCATTTTTTATAGGTCTAGACCTGATCAGAGTATTTATAAAGAATGGCCCACAACCAAGTTAAATGTGTTTTGATGCACATATTCTACCTGTACACACTAGCGCCCAGGAACTTCGTAATGAAGGAACTGAATCTGGCTCTCTCTGCTCGACATGTCTGTCTACAAGTACTGACTCTGCAGTGCTAAATTACACCCATATTCTAGCTGCCCGTGGCTTCACACAGCCCATGCACACTAATTGTTCCATCCAGAAACAGAATTGAGAAAGGCATGTGGGACTGTACATGGAGAGGGGGGGCATTCTGATTGAAATTCATGTATTGCTCTGCTTGATTCCCCGAGCCACACGCAGGAACACTCAGCCATAGGCTGCTGCATCCCTGTCTTGGGGAGAGGAAAGAACTGGGGCAGAACTGTTCCACTGTGTGGTTTCACTCTTGGTTGCAGCTTTTCAGACATGCAAGGCATAAACCCAGGAACCTTGCCCCTTGGGTTTCAGGGCCTGCAAACCCAGAAAAAAACACACTTAGAGGTACTGTGCTAATTGTGTACCAATTTATGTGCATTTAATCAGACCTCAGATATTTTCTGAAGATAAAATAAAGCCTTATAACTTCTCATCATATAAAAGCAAGATAAGCTTATGCGTTCTTCCAAGCTGAGATCAAGCTGCATCCCCCAGATATGCCCAACAACCTGCCCAGCATGTTAGTGACAAGCTTCTTTAGTCTCTCCAAAACAGACACAGCAAAACATGAGCATTTTCAAATCACAAAAAGAAACTTCCCGCCGCACAGAAAGACCACACACCACTACAGCAGCACCCATGTAACTCTGCATGTATAGTTTGGCTCTCACCAAAGCAGCGCAGAGCCCTTTGCTGGTGTTGCTTCCTTAGAAGCATCAGTTGTTTCAGCAGGAAGCTCTGCACAGGGGCCATCACAACATCAGGGCAGACTTAGAAAGAAAAACGCTTTGATTTCAAAAGCCCATTTCTTAACTCTTAGCAACTGACATAAATCAGGAGCTCCATTCCAGTTGCTCCAGTGTAAAACCACTCTAATTTAGAGGGAAGATCCAAGTTTAGTCCTTCAACTGACAGAAGCACTTGGACTCTACCTAGGCTGGGCAAGGTTTGCAAGGTTTAAGGCTGAAACAAGAAAAGTTGCATTTGCTACAGTTCCACTGCTCATCTTTCTGAACCTGACTTCTCCACACAGTATCTGAGAGAACACAGCCCACAGGGAGGGATACAAGTACAGCACTTTTCTTTCTGGTTAGATTGAGTTTTGCAAGTATAGATAACTTTTTAATATTTTAAAATACATTTTGAATTACAATTGTAATTAGGCAAGGAGCTTTTTTTCCTATAATCACATAAAATGGCCCAAGCAATTTAGCTTTCCAATTTTCATATTCATAGAGCAAATATTAGACTGTCCAGTTACATTATGGAACAATAGATAGCAATCCTAGGTCACACCGTATGTTCTTTTAAAGTAGATATGTAATATGGAAGACTAAAAAAAGCATTCTTCTAAAATTACAGGGTCTTTTCATATAAAATTTCTCTGGCTTAGAATTGTAATTCTAACTGGAGAAGGAGCCAAATTATTTCCTAACATTTTCAAACCACAGCTTGCAGGACACTGCAACCCTGAGCTGAGACAACTGTGTATCTTCAAAGCAGTCACTTAAAAATACAACCCCATTTATGTCAGACCCCTGTGAACCCATTAGTCCAACACTAGACATGGTGCAAGGTTATGCTTAAGAGTATTGCCTGCTAATTGAAAAAATGAAACTAAATACATATTTGCTCACCACAAATTAGGAAAAAACATCATTCTGCCACTCCCCCTTCAGATCCCATTTTATAAGCAGTCCTTACAAACATCTACACTAAGATAAATCATGTCCTCACGGATGCCAAAAATTCACATTTTCCATAAATATGTTTCCTTGAGCTCTCTGTATCAGTTCTCTGTTCACACTCAACTGGATCCTATCATACTGCATTCCTCAGGCACACAGCTGCTTTTCCGTCTTTGGCATTTTAAAGAAACTTGAGACTTAACACTTTTAATTAGATGTTTAATTCATGCTTTTGTGAGCTATTTCCTTCCAATCTGAATTTTGTCACACAACTATAACAGTCTTTCCACTGCCAGAATTTGTTTTTTTAAATGCTAACTCAGTGTCTCATGAACAATGTGTATTGCACAGTTTGGTAAAGAATTTGAAAGTGAAAGTCTCATTGTCAGTAAGGCAGGAATGCCTAGTAACTGTCAGAAGCTGGGGCTGCAAAAATATGCAATGTTCAGTACAAAAAACCCTGCAAAACCAAAGGAACAGTTTAAACACATTTTATAGGGGAACAGAAGAAGAGCAGCCCAGTTTTCAGAAGGAACTTCCCACTTCCCCTCTCCCTGGCATTTGGTGCATTCACAGCATTGCTTTCCAAATCCTTTGGTAGCAGCTGAGCATCATTCAGCCAAATTATGTTCCCATTAAGAAAGCAACACATACCAAGCTAAGCCTTTTCCTCTGCTGTCAGTTATTGCTTTTAATCACAGGATGAGGGTAAGCAGGATTTGGCCTGTCCTCAGGACCACATCGTATAAGCTGTGTCTCGGTTCAAGCAGAGCTCTCCCTTTTCACTCCAACCTCTTATCCAAGACACCATCAGTGTCACCTGCTGCTTGGTATTTTGTTGTTTTATTCATTGCCCCGTTGCATGATGCCCCATTGTGGGAACCATCTTTGTTGCTGCATGTTGCCATAGGAATAGACTGCAAGAGTTGTGGAGGCAACATCAACTAAGATGTTTCTAGATGAATCTGTAAAGGCATCTGTTCATACTTCCAAAGGTATGAGTACTCCAGTGCTATCAGTATAATGGGCTATCATTAACAATAAAGAGATGTTTTGTAGGCCGATTCCTGGTTTTGCTACATCTGGTATTTACAGCCTAAAATGATTATCACTATAGAATCTACTTATTCATCCTCTTGTATGCAGTTGGCTGACCTGGTGTTCCTGCTCAAAGTTTTCTGAGCCTGTTGCACCTGTACAGCCTCACTGTGCACACCTGGCGTGGTTTCTTCAAACCACAGCCTTCCATTGAGTTCAACAGCAAACCCCATAGCTCTCCAAGAGCCAAGCCCTGAGCTGAAGGCAGCTTCTATTCAGTGATGGAGACTGAGTTTTGAGGACTTCCTGGAAATATTTAAGGTTTTTGAAATTGCTGGTTCTGTCTGGACACTATCATTCTCCATTAGAACAAGTATTTCCATGTATATTCTTGTATAAGCAGATTGAACAACCTTTGGATAGGTTGGCTGGAAGTTCTTGCACACCTTTTGAAAGTGACCCAGAATCCAGGCAGGATAAGAGAAGTACAGTTCTGCCCATAGCATTTGTGGTGTCATGATGCAATTTGTCTGAAAGCCCTGTCAAAGCAACTATGATCTGAAAGTTGTACTCAGAGTCTGGCTCTACCAGGAGCATAGTGACCAGCAAAAGTGGGTGGCTGTGCTTCTGCACTGTTCATCCCTTCGTACAGACCCTGTCACCTGCACTGAAGACAGCAGCTTTTGAGTCTACATTTTTGGATGCAAAATTATGAGCTGCAATTGCACTACAGAACTAACACAACAGGCAACAACTGCAGCAAAAATTACCCCGCTCTAACTTGTACCAAAGCATCCAGCAGGACAGGATCCTCCCTGCTGAGTATTACATGGTCTTAGCTGCTTGTAAATACTGCCAAAATAACTACCAGTTCTTGCCAGTTACTTACTATTCATCAACACGGACATTCACAGCCTAAAGAAAGTGTCATTGGATTATCAGAAGCACTAACTGAAGGAAGGAGAACCCTGATAACGCAGCCTGGAAAGCTGCAGGTTAGTGCCTTGACTGATCCTTTCCTCTTCTTGAGGCAAGACAAGATAGTAATTACCTGAGTGGCCATATTTGCATTGTTTCAAGTAACACATTAGCTCATAATTTGAAAACACCACCAAAAATCTATAAAAGAATCAACCCCTTCAATAACCAGCATCTGGACTTCACTCCACATAACTGTGCAAAGGCCTAGTGTATCAATAACTTCTTACGTGTTTACTTCAGTCAAGTGGTTAGCAAAGCAAGGTCAAAACCTCAACAGTGGGATGTAGAGACACTGCAGAACCCTTGAGTCCCCAGCAGCCTCACACATGTGCACAGGCTGGCAACCAACTGCTCCTTGCAGCCAGTGGCTGCAGGTGTGCAGGGATGCACTTCTCACACTCATAAACATCTAGATTTTTGGCTTTCTCATCTGGATGGCTGAATTCAGAAACCACTCCAGACCCCTCTCAAAGTCTGCTCTCAACCACGAGTCTGGTGAAATCACTTGAGGGGAAACTGAAATCAAAGATGGTTTTCTGCATCCTGCTGAAATGGATTGTTTGGTGATTACAAAAATATAGCCCTTCAAGTGGGCTCAGGGTTCTGTGGAGAGGTAGAAAGGCTGGGAACAGCCTGCATGAAAGAGACTAAATAGTTTTGTGGGGGGAAAAGGCATTTTTCTCTTTTAACACAACTGGTAATGAAATAGCAAGAGTGGCTTACAAAGAAAACATGCAAACATTAGAATGCTGTGAATTATGTGGTTTGGTAAGAGATAAAATAATAATCAGCTCAACCATCAAGACCAAATCCCAAGCTGCTTGTAGGATCATGATCAGAGTGGTGTTGAGTCATCTCTTTTGCATACCTCTGTGGCACACAGCATTCTCAGCATACCAGCAGCTCCAGCCACCAGCATGCTGCAACTCCAGCAACAGCTGCCACCCAGCAGAGGTGGCCTTCACGGCTACTTCAAAGGCACATTTTGTATGATCAGCTTTTCCCCCTACCAGCTCCTAGGCATCTCCTCTTCCTTTATCTCCTTAGGAGGCAGTTTCCTCCCTCCCACCCTCAGCTGGAAGGGCCGAAGCTTTGGGTCAGCCCATGTGGTGATTGGTGGCCAGCTGGGCATTAATGTGTTGGTATGAGGAGGTGTCATTAGCACAAGGAACCCTCCCTGGCTGGGTGTATTTAAGGAGCTGTTGCAGCAGTTCTAGGCTGCCTGATAACCTCGTTGTCACCTCCCTAGGTGGCTGTAGTAAAAGTGCTGCAATTTTCTTTAGAAGGGCAGGAACCTGCAATATAATTAAATATGTCAAGTCAGTTCTGATCCAGTGTGTGGAGACCCCAGGGTAATTTGCTTCTCTTTATAAACCTGAACTTGATTTGCTTAATTTCTTTCTAGATGAACCTGAACACTTGCTTTCAGTTCTTGTGGCCTCTTATTTATTATTTTTTAGACAGTTCATCCCTCCAGACACAAATCATAATTACCAGAGACTAGAGGGAAAGAGCCCAAATTCAAATGAATACATGTATACATGTGTGTGTGTGCATGGGTATTAAGCTGCTGCCTGTCAAAGGCAGTTTAATGAAGCTGGAGGGAAGCTTTTAAATAAAGTCATGGAGAATGTCAAGCAACGTGAGGCAACCTAGTTAAACACAGAAAAACCTGTCCTCCCTTTCGTTTGGCTCCTGATTTATGTCAAGCTGAAATAAATGATAATAACACAAGGTTATTAGAGTGCTCTATGGTATAAATATGAAGTGTATGCATTTAGAAATCATAAGACTATAAAACACAGATGGAAGCACACCATCCCTAAGTTCCAAACCATCTCATTTAAAACACATGCAAAGCACACCAAAAAGAGAGAGCATGAGAAGTAAAGATTGAACCCTTCCTGAAACACATTTTCTCTGAGAGCCATATTAGCACAAAATTGTTTGAAGGCAGAGACTGGCCAGTATAAAAAAATGCTAAGATCGTGTTTAATTTTCATCAGATCTTAAGCAAAACCTCCTGCACATATATTAGTTTTACAGTTGTAAAAAGGCATAACCCCAGCAGGGCACAGAAAAATGCTGCAAAGGATTGTGAGCCACCTCAGGAACCTGTTGCCCACCCAGTTCTGATGCCAGGCTGTGTAGCAGAGGAGAGCTCCAGTACCTCCTACCAGCCTTGAGAGGAGGCACCGCTGGTGTGAGGAGGCTGCACACATCCTGTGGGTGTTTCTTTGCTCGCTCATGTCCTGTGTGAGTACACACAGCCATGGAGGTTGCCCTGTGGGCAGGACATCTCTGCAGCCAGGGTAGTTTCCTACTGCCTAATAGTTTTCCTTTCTGGGGTGGGAAATCTGTAAAAAACTTCTCTGAACATAAATAACCTGCAGAACATAAATTTCCAGGAAAGTGGCAATGCTGGTAGTAGTTCTGCCTTTTCTCGACCTCTTTTGCAGTGAAGCATTTTGACAATGAATATATCTGACTATAAATAATAATAAACTCTACAGAAAGGAAATGAATATTTTTATACATCTCTGTTCAACAGACTCCGGTTTAATTCTAAGCCCTTCATTTGAGAAATCAGTTTTGAGGCTGATTACATGTCAAAATATCCAAGCCAATGAAGTTACGTTGACGCTATTTCAAGAACAAGTAGAAAGTGTAATTTGAAGAGATAAGACCAGCAAAGAAGAGAACATTTGAATATTTTCTTCTATAGGCAACTAAAGATCTAATTACTGTTAGTAAAAGCAAACCCTTTGTGTCAGAAAGAGTGCTTACTTCAGTAGCTGCAGATTAAAACACACTAGTTAGTCTTTTCTATATTCAGGAAAAAAAAAAAAAAAGCCCATAAATTCTTTTTTACTTTCAGTGAAGATATTTTTGGAACTGCAATAAATTTCTCATTACATATAATACACTACTGACTGATTTTATTTTTTTTTTACCTTAAAATTATGTCTAAATGGGACAGTCCTATTATGTCTGATTTAATGTTCTAATGTAATCCTGTGTGATTACAAGAAAGGTCCTGGGTTATTTAACAAGTGATGTTTCAGATTTATTACAAAACTATATTGGAAATATAGGACCTGTGGGGAGCCAATTAAAGTTTCCTGGACATCATCTGCTTGGCTGTGTCCTCCTGCCACTAACTTGCCACCTTGCCTGCAGTAATAACCAGTGCAGTGCAGTGACTGGGAAAGCTGAGTTTACTTCAGGGCTGTATCCTTTAGGAGAGCAGAAGAGGAGGACAAGAAGTTGTTTCAAAATGACCACCTTGTGGAAATAGCCTGGCCTCCTTTTTCATGCTATTCCAAAGAGTCAATGCCCTAGTAAATATGTAAGTTAAAGGCCAGAGAAGTGAACTCAACCTGTTCTCTGTCACCTGAACCTGGTTCCCTCCCTTTTTTTACAAAAACGTCATTGTGGCTGTTCAGGATGTGTGAGGAAGACTGACCCTGGCTGGGCTGCCAGAGCTCAGGTAGAGAGCTACTAGAGCTGGCAAGTAGAAAAGCTAACTTTTAATTGCAAATTAAGCAGATTTGTTCAGTGGTGGACATGGAATTGTGTGATGAGTCTGTAACAGCATCTTTTTCAAGAGCAAAACTTGCACTTGAAAATAGATTTATTGAAATTAATATAGCTGTACTTCCGATCATGAAATATTGATTTTACAGCTAGATATAAATGAGTCAAAATAAAGAGAAAAAAAAATCCTAAGCTTTATCTTAGTGACCAAAGCAACTTCTGCTATAAGAAGCCTTTTGCTCATATAGGCATGCTATTGTTGCTCAATCCTGGCACAGCAGCTTTGTGTAGCCAGGCCATGCAAGGAAAGTTTTGTATCACTCCAATAAAGCCACTTGCAGAAGTAGAATAGGCTCCCTAGGAGAAGTGCAATTTTAGCAGAATAATTCTGTTTATATAGCAGCTTTCACTGGTGCAATTATGATGACTAGATATTACACTCTTCTTTCTCTGCACCTGAGAGGATTCATTCCTGTGCCAAGAAAACCTACAGACCAGGCCAGAAGCAAAAGTTGGGTTAATTAGAATACAGATAAGCTCTTTATGACTTACCTCTGTTTTGCCACTCTTATTACACAAGCAAAATGAAAGTCATCTTGTTATGCTAGAAACTGTACCAGCACTCAGCTTCCTGCTACTGGTTTCTAGCTGGAAACCAGCTACAGTGATGGATGTAGTGAAGAATAGGCAGGTACAGACAAGGATAGATCAAGGGAGCTACCAATCATCACAGGAAATACGATAATCTTTTGATCTCTTGCTGTATCCAAGTCATTTAAACATTGAAACCAGCAGCAACAACAGTGTCACATGAAAACACTCGTTCTGCCTCAGAGTACATTGCAACCATTTATATATTCCCCTCCAGCCCTCAGAAATATTATGCTTGTGTTATTTCTTTGTTGCTTGTTAGTTTTTCTCTCCTTCACTGCGGACTAGCTCTGCTGGTCCCACTGTCTCACTGTATTAACACCCACCAAGTATAAAGCAGGGTGTGCAATACATGTTTTCAGGGCATTCAAGCAGGAACTATTTTTCACTTTGGATTCCCTCTATCCTGTTTTGCTCCATAACTTTTCCCAGTGCAGTGATCAAGCTGTCCTCTAATCAGCTTTACAAACTCCCCAAGAATAATGCTCCATAGATCAGCCCAGGTCGCTGCAGGATCACAAGGATTTTATGCCTCCAACCTGCCACTTCACTCTGTCCCTAACTACCCAACGAGTAGAAGTCCCAAGGTTGTCTGGAAACTGGTATGTCTAGTACAGCCAGCAGGCTGGCCTGGATTGTAAATTTGATGTATTTCATACTTAAGTAGGAGTGTCAACTGTTAAATCCATTCCTTGCTAAAAATAAAAGCTACATAATAAGCCTGATACTGTAGATCACTTTAAACCAGATACTGCAATCCCCACTTGAGACAGATACATGACCTATTAAATTAAACATAGATTCCCTCAAATTGCATGCAGAACCTCTCTCAGATCAGACTAACTCCATTACTTTACCCTGTAAATAGAAATATTGAACTTCTGTATATATTCAGACATGATGTATATAGTCACTTATCAGCTTTTGTATATGCATGCTGTATTACCAGGGGTGTGCCTTGAAACAAAAACAGTGTTGACAACATTTTCAAAATAAAATACTTGATACCATCTTCCTAAATATGTATTTAATTTTGTTACAAAATAGGACTTTGTTTTCTGAATAGGTGACATTTATGGCAGGTGAGGAGAAAAAATGCCATCAATATTAACGTTCATATAAATAATTTTGGGGACCTACCTTTGAAAACAGATCTTAACAATGGGGAAGAAACCCCAGAGCTGACAACCTTTGGAATGCCCTTGTATTTGAATAATTCTGCTGAGATTTTTTTTTTTTTTTCTGGGAAAACACACATTTCTGTAGAATTTGCAGCTCAATAAACTCTGTTGTTGTTGTAGTTGTATTTTACAACTTTCTAGCAGTCTTCAGTCTGACACTGAAGGGTAGCTTTGGTGACTCATGCAAGGGAAGTGTTGAGAAGAGCACTGAGTTGAAACCAGGACAGAATACGGCCCAGTGACCTGGGCTAATACACCTGGTCTGGAGAGAAGTTTTGGTCACACCAAGGCTGCAGCCTCATCTTTTTGTGGTTCCTGAGAAGGACAGAAGAATGAGTACTGTCTTCATATGAATTACTGCAGATACAAAAGAAACAGGTTATGCATATTTTATGCCTGTGTGGCACCTACATAGTGTATTTTGTCACTTACTAAGCATGGGCTGGACATTGCATTCTATCATTATGTTCAGGGTTAAAGCAGATTACTGCTGAGTACCCACACCCAGCCTTTCACAGCTGCTCTCTTGCTTTGGCACACAATCAGGGCTTTCTTCCAACATAGCTCAGCAAAACTGCTACCTCCGTGTCTTGCAGCAACTCTCATTTATTTATTCAGATTTATCACCACACCTATCAAGCTCTCAGCTTTTACATGTTTGGGTTTGGGTTTTGGTTTTTTGGTGGTTTTTTTCTTCCCAAACTTCATCACTTTTTTGCTGTTTTTCTGAAGGCTCACTGTGAAACTGGGGCTCTCTCTACCCTGTTGCAGTGCTGGAACAGCTCTGGTATTCTGACATAAAGCTCCAAATCAGGAATGTCAAATGGGATCAAATGCATCTGACAAACAACCAGCCAGCTGACCAAACAAATGAACAAGCAAAAAACTAAGCAGGTTATGTGAGGTCACCGTCCAGGTGGATGCAACAAATAATGCTTGCACTTCTAGAATGGAATAAATCAAGATGATGCAGTCTGTAGCAATATTACAGGGGTAGTATTTTCCCACGCACTGAAATGAAGTTCTCTTGAGCAATTCCTGCAGTGGATGAGTCACTGTCTGCCTTGGACCGTTTATTCAAAATTATTTCTGTTCAGCAAGAATGGAGGAGAAAGCTTATTCTCCACTCTACATGAGCCCTCATATTTGGCAGTGCTGTGCTGGTGCCATACAGTGTTTCACTCCACAGTCACACCCAAGTTACAGTACGGTGTCTCCCAATGCAGGTATCCAAATGGCATATCCATGTTTGGAAGTGAGGAAGCTGAATGTACCTTATTTTTTTGCAGGAAGGTCTGCTCCTGAGCTGTGTGTTGCACACCAGACATGGAGGCTATAAAATTAGTGTCTCAGTTTGGACAGTTGTTCTATCACCTGACCCCACCCGAGAAGGGGAATTGGGAAGAGGAAGGGAGACCCGTGAGTTGAAATGAAAACAGATTTAATAGAATAATAATAATAATGAATAACGTTAACCCCACTACTAACGTAAGATACCAAGTTGTACTTGGCTCCAGCTATTTAGGTGCAAGCTTCTATCAGTGGAGGCTGAATGCCCAACCCTGCAAGCACAACACTTGCAGTGAGAATGCGATGGTCACAGCAAGCAGAGGTGAGGGTCAGCCAACGAGAAGGACAGGATCCTCTCAGGAGGGCAGCCACAGTAGAAGAAAAGAACATCTCCAGAACTTTCCAATACATAGCGAGAGTGACATTTATGGTATGGAATACATCAGTTGGCCAGCTTGGGTCAGCTGCCCTGGGCTTCACCCCTCCTGGCCCACTGCATCTGCACCGTTCAGAGCTACCCTTGACCTTGGTCACTATGGTAACCCACACCCTGGAGCTAGGGATAAATGGAACAACGCATCTTACCTCTTTTGTTCTCACAGAATTGGATTCTGCAGCTCTTAAAACTACAGTTTCTCTGAACAGAAAAATAATTTTATAATTCTGTCCCAGCAAAACCAGGACAGGTAGTAGTAATAGTTCTGTGAATGTGGCACGGCAGCTGCTGGCAGTGGGAGGTGTGATGCCTTTCTCAGAGGTCACAGCTCTGGAGAGTGGCTGTGACTGGGAAGAGCTGGAGCCATTCTTCTATGAGAAAGTGTGAAGCCAGCCTATACACTGGTGAAACCACTTCAGGGATATGCTTCAGCAATAAGACATGACAAGCTGTGAATTACAGTGCATTAATTCAGGCCTAGCATATTGTCAAGTATGAGGCCAAAGGGCTAAGAGCCATCCATACAACTAGGTGTGAATTAATTCACACTAGTTCACACACTGAAGTGCCTTATTGTGATAATAGATTTAATACTCCTAAAATGTTATTTTAAAATATCTATATATTATTAATTAAGATACAAGACTTATGCCTCCTGAACACTGAATTATATCTCAATGAAACCATTGCTCAAAATTCTTATTAACCCAGAAGGTCACTCAATTTCTCCTGCCCATTTCTTAATAATAAATAGTATAAACTATTCAGACCGTTCCATCTCTTTGTTACAGGAACTATCACCATCAAAAGGGAAATTCCTCTTCCTGTATGTAAAATTAATGCTCAAGTATGTGGTTGGATAAATGTTTCCTGCATGTAGATGTGCAGCCATACATTTCTGGATTTCTGTTTGATCAGTAAGTGCTGGCTACCAGTGAGTGATTATGTACAAAAACCATACCAGGAGGAAAGGTGCCTGTACACAAGCTCTAATCAATGCACTTTGCTACCCGTCAATTCATATTTCCAAAGTGCTTGCATTGAAATGAAAGTCATTATGGATGTGCCAATTAGTAAGAAAAATACTTTGGGCTTTTGTCTCTTGCCAGTGGAGGTCAAGGTACTCTAATTTTAATAGAGTGTCATCCAGAGAAGAGCTAAAAAACAGATTGGGTGGAGCCCAGCCCTGAGGAAAGTCTATTAAAGCTGATGGGAATTGCCCAGAGTGGGTCAAACTCATTCACTTCTACCAGGAAGAAGTCTGGTCTCCTGGGAACAGCTAAATATTAAATCCATTTCTGGTTTTTGTTTTGTTTTTAACCGAGTCTCAGGCTTCTGAGCTGTTTATAAAAGAAAATGATATAGTAAATTATGTAAGATAAATGATACAGTCTGGCAGTGTGAGAAATCCACTATTCGTAACTAATTCTAATTTTTTAAGCTACTGTATGTCATAGCTAACGCCGCACATGCTATCACCAAGCTGTCTTTGAGATTTACTACTTATGTTAGTGTTGCATCTCTGGTTTGTTTAAAATGTTTGGGGGGCTTGAGTCTACGGTGCTGTGCTGAGGCTGTGAGCTGCATGGAAAGGGCTGAAAATACCTTTCTGGAGCTGGGCGGGTGAGCGGGGAGGTCTACTGTGGAGGCAAACTGAGGCAGATGACCAACAGTCGTTTAAATGTTTCTGCATCAAAAGACAGCTCTGTCAAGGGGTGGCACTGGAGGGCCTTGGCATTGGGTGAAGGCAAGCTTTTGCAGACCTGAAGGGAGCAGAACCAGGGAGATCTGAGGCTCAGTACAGAGGCAGTCATGAGAAGACCTCCCCTCACACACTGGCTAAGCAGAGCCGTCTCCTCTTAAGGCAGAAGGTTTCCAAGTAAAGGTTTTTACATTTTATTGATCTTGGTCTTTTATCTTCCTCTGCAGCAAACCTTTCCAACAGCACAAACATTCTATTAGATAGTTACACCGTTGTGGCTGCTGTGTGTTTCTTAGAGAGTACACCTTTTCTGTGCCATGCCACTTTTCCCTTACAAAGCGAGTTAATAAATTATATAGTTATGAGCTTTGATTGCATCATATTCAAACTGCTCTCGCCAAGCAGTTGTGTTACCCAAGATATTAGCAGAGAGCACTGCTCTGACCTCATTTACTGGGCAAGGAGGAGCACTGCTGAGCCACAGACCCCGGAGCATAGTGAAACCATTGTCTCCTTCCAGGACAAGCCACCGAGCCTGAACCGCAGGAGCGTAACCTTGGATGTCCGTTAGCGTTCCAGGCTGTTACACGGGTAAGAAGTCAAAGGAGACAGTATCTAAGCATCTGAGAGAAAAGACTCTGACAGGTTTATTTGATATTTTTACTGGAGACCATACAATTACTGGAATACCTGGGTTTATTTGAATGGAAGTATTATAGAAATATTCTCTCCAGTGGTTTCCTGAATGGAAAGGAAATTTCATTTTGCAGCCAAAATTTTGTCAGAGGGTCACAACCTCTTTCTCAATGCTGAAAAACTGTTGGAACTCACCCTCTAATAAAAATGAAAGTCTTCCAAAGAGATTAACCCCCCCTGGCCCACAACAGAGTGTCCCTGCGTGCTGCCCAGGCCAGGGTGAGAGTGGGCCAGGCAGCCTGGCACTCTTGGACTCTTCCTCATCAAAACCCCGTGAAGGGCCACATCCTCACCAGGACCTGCTCTGGGGCCTGATGCTTGGCCAGACAGGCCAAAAATGAAAATACAAAGAAGAAATGTGTGTTAGCCCTGTTTCTGAAGGCAGCAAACAGCTGGGGAGGTAATATTGCCCTGACTCCTGCGCAGGCAGGCACCGGGGCTTCAGAAAAAGAGCATCACAGCTACACTGAGGAAAAGGAGTACAGGATCTTGACTTGTGCAAAATCCAACCCGAGTTTGTTTTCTCACAGAATTACTTCTGATTGCTGTCTTCTGAGTGAAACTTTTTAAACATGCAAAATGTGTGGCTAAAGCAGGAATTCAGAAGTACTGGTCTGCACACTTTGAAGTGAAACTGAAAGTTTCGATTTGGAAATCTCGATGGCCCGGTAGCCCAGCTCTGCCCCGTTGCCTTTCTGTGGAAGCACCTGCCATGGTTGTCTCTGTGCTAGTGTGCATAAAAACACAAGCCTGCCTCCCTCTTTATTTCCAGCATCTGAACTGGCAAATAGCAGCCAGAACCAGATGCCTTTAACCAAAGCACAACAAATCTCAGTTTTGGCAAAAAGAAATTAATCTAACTGCCTTGATGGGTTAATCTTAATCTCTAAGAGCGGGAAAGTGTTTGAAACCCTGAGGTACAAGCTTTTACATCCTTTCTACAACTCTCTTAGCATTAATTATCATAACTCTGGCACCTCTAAAAACTTGTTGTAACATTTGGCACTGTGTTAAGAGTAAAGCATGTTGAAAGAAGGGAACAGGACTTCTAAAAAAGCTGAGGCACTGCTGGGATTATTGTCTCAAGGACCTCAGTGAGGGAACATAACACAGGGTCATGTTTCCCAGTAATAACATGGGTGGTTGACTTCCCAGCATAAGGAAAAACTGGAAAAATTGGAACTCATGTTGTTTTGGATAGAGCCCAAGAAGTTACTGGAGATTTACAATTAGATCATGCAGAAACCATGGGCTGATTTGGTTTCATTTTTTGAAACAGATGTTGGAGAGGTCCCACAAGAGGTGGTGTGGAGGGCGGCTATATTAGTAACTGAAATAAGTGTAGCTAATTCCAATTTAATCTGTATTTTATGCGTTACAATCACTTTCCTAAGTGTAAATACCAAGCATATTAATTATTCCATGGTAATTTTCTAGCCTTATAATTAAGTCGTTTTCCTTCAAAAGAACCTATAGAGCTGTGGCTCAGATTTTCAGCAGGCATTTCTCCTATTGGCAGCGACATAATCTATTCCATTGTCACTGATGAGCTCTTTTGACTAAGAGGGAAAGTGACAGTAACATCTATATCAGATCATCTGGAATGGGCCAATTGCACATTGCATTAAAATATGAAGTGGAGAGCAGTCCCATGGGGCCAGTGTTAGCAGTTCCTTTCCATCTGTAATTCCTGTCATTCCTGGGTGCAGCCTAGAAACTGTCACGTGTCACAAGCATTTGTGGAAGATACGTGAATTACCAAAAGCTGACCACAGCAAGACAAATACAAACCCTTCTGGGACTACTGGTCAGTGTGGGTTTGTGTAATAGAATTTAATTTTCTTCTGGGACAGTGGAGACTGTCTTGAGCTGAGGGATGGCACGTGGAGTAGTATCTGACAGACTTTTTCAGTTTGTTCATCTTACTTGCTGTCTCAGGTGGTCATTCCTGCTTTTCCATACTTGAATACTGGTGCTACCAGTTTAACTTTACCCAACTGTCCTTAAGGACAAATATTTTGTGTGGTTATATCCTTAATTATATGATACAGGACCCAGGAAGCAAGCAGACTATTTTCCCTGCTGTCCACTATTAACAAAACCCCAGTATCACCACCAGCATTAAATACTGTAGTCAGAAATCATATTACTTAGAAAACAATCTCATTTTCTTTTTCCTAAAAAACCAAACAGAACAAAACCAAAGCATGGTTTTGATGTCCTCTGGTGTTTATTCTGTAAATATTGGAGGACACAGCCAGCACTAACAGGGAAAAAGCTCAGCTAGACAATGAGCCCCTCCCAGCGCTCCCTCTGGATTCCCTGGAAGTCTGGCATACAGAGCACAGACTAAGCAAATCCCACTGTGGCTGACCTTCTCTTCTTGGACAGGCACCTACCAAAAATAAATTCTCCCTATGCTTTTGACAAAGCACAAAAAAGCTTCTAGAAGTTTTGCAGTGCTATCAGTGTCCTCTCTAAAAATAGAACTTCAGCTCTTACTGAGCATAACATCAGGAAAACATCATCGTGTTATCATTGTTCAACCTGCTGACATGGTGGTTCTCCCATACTCTCACACTGAAGATTAGCCAACCCTTTCATTCCTCCATTAGTCACCTGTCATATTTAGAAGGTAGTAACCATGAAATAAGCAACCCAGTGACTCTCGTAGCAGTTTGGCATCTTTGTGCCTCACAGCATGGCTGTAAACTGTTAATATTTGTGTTTCTAAAGCAAAGGACCTGGGTGCTCCTGACATACTCTTCCCATCCCACCTCAGCACAGACAGCTGTGCTACATAGCATCCACTGTCTGAAGGTGATTAAGGGTTGATGCTTTTATAACATTCAGTGGGAACTGAATATGCTCACAGCCTTGAGGCTGGGGCTCCAAATGGCTGAGCTAACCTTTAGACACCTCTGAAAGTCTGCTCTGATGTGTATTTAGTAAAGTGAAAGGAAGACTATAGAACAATCAATTCCTCTAGCCTGTGACAGGTCAATTGCTTATTTTAGAACTGTCTTGGCTGGTTGATTATTTAATTTCCTTGAAAGCAAGAAAAATAATCATTGTGAAAGTTGCTAATGTACTCCAGGTGAAATGCAACTAAACCATTCATTCCAACATTCACATTAGCCAAAATATGCTTGCAGTTTTGTATTTTGACCCTTTGCTCCTTCCATGTCACAAAATAATTATAAAAATGATTGAATGATTTTAAACTATTGAATTCTAATTTTTTAAATGATTGACTTGACATTTCAATTCATTAGCGTCCAACCCGAATTGAAATTTATTCCACAGTCCTTTTCTTAACTTGTTATGTTCCAACTTTGCTGTTTACATGATTGTCACTAAATGAAGAAATCATTAACCAACGCTGTAATTGAATGTCATGCTTTGTAGGCAGTACAGTGCATTTTGACTCTGTGTGTATTCACTATAAAACAATCTAAACATGGAATTTGACTTTCTTTTTCCTCATTCTCCCAAACTTCAATACAATTTGGGATTTTCATAAACCTTTTCTGTAAAAGCAAAGGTTCACGTGCACTTAATGTTGTTGAAGGAATAATAAAAGGAAGCTGTAATTATACTGTCAAATTTGTTTTATTTCTTCTGTGCATTTCTAGCAATATTTAGGGCTACTTCATGTTTTTGTTACCAGATAAACCCAACTTGATTGCAAACTGCGTAAATTAAATAAACAGTTACTCTCTACATGCTGTGCCTTTTCACAGCTTCTGAGCTCACTTGTATCGTGGTAAAAGAAGCCACTTGCCCTTTGGTGCTACTCCAAGGAATGGTTTTGGTGAGTTATATGTGCCAAATTGCCATTTCAGGCCCCTATATCTGAACCTTGTGTGCTTTCCTCACCACATTTCACCACACGGCTGTTGAGGAGGAACATAAGGTCCACTTGCCCTTCACCAGGAAAGCACTCCACTGTCAGTAGGGCCTCAGTCTTACCCAAAGCGAACATTTTTGTGTCCTTTCACCCCTAAATCTCCTTGGGGTGCACAAAGCAGATGTCTGCCTCTGGTGACCTTGCAGAGCACATCCCATGCCATCCCATACTGTACTGAAAGAAATCCAAGCAGCCCACATTTTCTGCCCTTTGGACAGAGTAATGGACAAGATGAGCTTTCAGGATCATCACTAGACCTATTTTGGTGATAAGTATGCACAAGAGTAAAAAACACCCATGAGCAAGGATGAGCATGGCTCTGTGAGTGTGTTGTTAGACTGATCATTAGTGGAGCAGAGAGACGAGTTCTGCTCTTCAGTGTCTGCTTTGGATTTTTTAAGCACTGGCCCTGTGTTTCTAGCAGGACTTTGCAGCCATCTCATTACACACAAACCAGATTTTTTTCAGTTAGTACTAACAGTCAAGTGTTTTCTTTACCTGTGGACTGAAACAGGCAGGTATTTTTCAGCCCATGACTGCATCTGCATTAATGTTCCTGCAGCACAGAGTACAAAGGCTGAGTTATTCAAAACGAAGGGTATGGCCATGGAAAGGATCCAAGCTAATCAAATCGAAGTAATTTCAATTATATAATAAAACAGTTATATTTTAATTATAATTGTTGCCACAGGGCAGCCCAGGATTACTTTGTGTGAACCTCTAGTTGAATGTTTATTTCTGAAGAAAAATATTATAAGGCATCTAAGGCAATTTCATTATTATTAAGAAACTAAAAAGAATCTATAGTTAGCTAAGGGACCAGTGCAATTACCTACATCATCTTTCAGAGCAGTAAAATGTAATAATAAGCCACAATGAGAAACTGGAGCCTTAGAAATGAATCAGATGGCACTAAAAGAGATTCACTGACAGAGAGCTCATGGCTTACTGAGCTCTTATTTATTACAGGGCTAGATTTTTTAAGCTACACTAGTGAAAATAGAGCAACAAAAAATATTGCACCAGAATTAATTGTACAGATTCACTCTTCAAGCAAAAATAGACTATCAGGAAGCAGTTTTAAAACTGAGTTCAGAATACAGAGAGTTTAATTCATTTTCCTTAATTGCCAGGGAATCTATCGTTTTCCTGACAGAGGGCTGAGCACAACTCAAACCCCCCTCCTCTTTATAATCCACAGCCCACCCTCTCCTACCCACCCCTCTGAAAGGTCAGGGAAGCACTTCTGGAGTCCTCTGACCTCTGCTCCTACCAGAGCTGTACAGGTATGCTTTGATGAGTATCCAGCTTCAAGCTTTTCTGATCCATAAGACAGGCATTTTGACTTCTAACAAGGAGATTGAATGAAATGAAGGCTTTCAGTGAGAACCAATCAATTGCCATTGCGATCCAAGTGAACAACAATTTGAAAATAAACTGGACATGTATTTAATTTGATTTGAGAGTTCTGTTGTCACCAGAGAAGAGAGCTGAGGCCTCCTCCTGCTCTCACCCCATTTCCCCTTTGGTGCAGCCAACGTGGATTATCAACAGGCACCTCACACATTGGGGGCCATGGGCACAGGCTTTGCAGAATACTCTGAAAACCTGGCCATATTCCATATCCTATCACATCAGAGTACAAAAAACCAGGCCTTCATAAATTCTGCATGACGACAGAGAGGAAACTGCAGGAATGCACCCCATGGCTTGCAGAGGACTGTTTTTGTCTCTTTGAAGTAGGATTGTGCTCCACAGATGATAAGGAACAAAGCAACTATGGCCAACACCTGAAGAAAATATACTTTTTCTGAATGTGGGCTGAATTGATTGGGAAACTAAAACTGCACTGGAGAATGTAGGAAAAAAAGAAGGTTTATTCAGTAGCAACATATCTACTTTGTTTTGGACAGGAACAGCAGAATAAACCTCTTGAGAAATCTTTTGCTTTATTTTTAGTGTCGCTTTTTGGGAATAAAATTGTATTGAAGAAAGGTACATTCTTCATTTCTTAACCCAAATTGTCATCACTCCCCACACCCTTTTGAATCAACAGCATGATTTGGCTGCTCCTTGGTCAGCCTTTTCTCAGCCCCAATGACTCATCTTTGAACTGACCCACCACTGAAAAGCTTCTGGTCTCAGGGAAAACATTTCACCTAAATCTTCAGATTGGGACAGAATTTTCCACACTCTGATTCAGACCCCACCCGGATAGTACTTTAAATCTCCTGATCGCATCCTGCCCCCCACTGTACACACAGATTTTGTCAAAGGTAAAAAAATGATCCAACAACGATGGAAATCCTGTCATTATTTCAGGGTAACAAAAGAACCATAGACACAAATGTTTAAAAAAGAAAAGAAAAATAAATTTTTGGAAGATTTAATGAGGTGCACTAGTTAAACAGACAGGACAGAAAAGGAAACATAAGATGGATCCTTAATGTAAATTTTGCTTGCTTGTTGCAATAAGTAAAAATTAGAAACCACCCAAAGATGCACTAATGGCAGGTTGTAGCCAGCCTTTGAACATCTCATTGCCTTGAGAAAATTCACATTCTGTGTTCAAAAATAATTGCTAGCCTGAATCTTAACATGTCTTGGTCTGCAGACCAACCTGTACAAATGCTCCTGCTATTGCTGCTGCTGGAAAAAAAAAAATATTCCAAGAGGGCAATGGAAAAATTACAGACAGAGAAGTAGTTTCCTGATGGTTCTTAATATCTTATTAACACTCCTCAACAACCAGATCTAGCATATCAGCTTCCAAAGTTTACTCACCCTGAACCCTTAGCTATACATGTTGTTTTGCCTCTTACATGGTTGCACTAGCTTTACAACTATTGCTTTTCCTTGAACACAGCCACTCAGAAAAGATGTTTCATGCTTATAATATAATTTGTTTTTAAAAAGTATTTCTTGCCTGAACCTCTGCCAAATAGCTGATAGTTTCACTTTATAGTTTCATTTATATTCTTTGTATTACAGAAATCACACAGAAAAAAAAATGAAAATGGAAGTCTTAGGGCAAGATTTTGCTCACCATCTTCGTATGCGGGCTTACATTAATCCAGGGCAATCCCACTTTGGAAAACTACCATATGAAACAGCATAATTTAATTACCAGATAATTACTGCCTTCAATGAGAACTTTTTCTGAACAGGATCTGCTCAGCCTGGAGGCCTGAGGGAATAGCAGCCACCAGTTACAGTTTCCCTGTTTCACACACCAGCCTGTGCCAGGCCCAGCACAAACCTTGGAATGATTTAGGGAAGAGTCGCTATTGCCTCATTTCTGCCATCCTACCCGGAGACCCAGCTCTCGGGCTTTCTGTTCCACCTCTTTCCCAAAACAGTCTTCCTAAACCTCCTCCGTGCACAGAGCCTCATGCAAGAACCCAGTTCCAAAAGGATTTGAAAATGGTCCTTTCCATACGTTACATGGTTTCTCTTGTCCTGGGAGCATCATGTTGTTCCCAAAGTCAGTTTTGCTGTCACTCTCCTAACGTTAATATTGTCATTAATGCCACAACATTAAACTATAATGTTATGCATCTCCTGGGCTTGTAGAACACCACACAGAACTTTGCAGATAGGCCTTAAACACATCTTTGTTTGCAGACTTCCTGTAAGATATGACCTTTCCTCTGGAAATAGCACTGCCCTGAGCCAATCATCCCACATGCAGGCAAAACAGGCACAGCCAGTTCATTTACATAACCTCATCAAAAGCTTGCTTTCAGATGTTTGCATCAGATCAAACTGCATTTACTGCAGGTTTTTATGATATAATGGGGGACGTTACACAGCACAGGAACTATAAGCCTTAATAGGGATGTTCTAAATACATTATCCAGGTATCATGGCCAGTTCGAATATGTATTTTGTTTTGGCCTGTGGTGTTCTGGTAAATCTGCCCACGGTCTGGTGGAGTGGTGGCCACCAGGACTGTAAATCATCTGCCACTCTTTAGTGTTTCTAACCACAGTCAGGGCACAAATCCTTTCAGCAATGTACTGACATCAAATTTTTTGATGGACAGATATTTAACGCTTTCTGAGAACTGCCTCCCGTTTGGGTGTCTCAGGTTAGGATCTCTAAACCAATAGCTGGTTTATACACATCGTGTAACTTTTTTAATCTGTATATATTTTGAAGCAATTGTATGAGATTTAATTTTTTTTTTTAAGTCACATTTAAAGACATTGAGAAAAGACCAAATTGCCAGCTCTTCTTCATATCCTCTGGATTCACTGACTGTGGTATCCCTGAAGTGCTGCTTTACCTCTTACTTTACTTTCCTCTCACCAGTACAAGCTGAGTCAGCTTTGATGTTCTGGTCTTAATTGTTACAGCACATTGTGTCCCACAAGACAGAATATGGCACAACTGCTTCATAATGAAAAGAAAAACACCAGGACACTTGAAAGATGGGTTGATACAATAAAAGGGAAAGAGGCAAGTGAGCCACATCTGCTATTGACAATTGGACTCTTTGATTAGCAATTAATATATCCTATAGGTTTGGAATAGAGTTTGAATAAACAGATAATTAAATGAAAGTCCATCAGAAGGTGCAAGGCACAAATTTAGCCTGCCTCACAGAGGGGGACAGGGCCACAACACATCATAAGGCATCTGATCTTTCCAATGCTTTCTTTCCAATGTTTTCCATGTCACTGGTTTCAAATATATCCCTGAAATGGGATGAAACGTTAAATTGACAGAATTGTTTGCTAACTGAAAACGGAAAACTATGAAGCTAGTTCAGGTTAATTTAACACTTTGATTTCAGTCCTTTGTTTTCCCTTCCTCCATTCAACTTCTAAGTTTAAGTTAATCCCCCAAATTTCCCAATAGAAGATCACTAGAAGCAGAGGAAAAGAGTTTATTTTGACAGGAATGTGCTGAGTTCCAGAATTTCATAGAACTGAATTTCTTTCCAAAACATCTGGGATTTGATAGAGTGGCGTCTCACAAGGGTGTGAAATGAAACAAAACGCTTTATGGAAAACACCTACACCATACAGTCCCCCATAAAGCAGAGAATAGTGTCTCTCTGGACCACAATTCTCCTGCATAGGAATACACAACACAGAAACTGCCCCATCCCTGTCCAACACAACAGGAGACAATAACAGAGTCAGGCTGGACAAGAGGAGGCTCCGGGGACACCATATAGCAGCCTTCCTGTACCTGAAGGGGCTACAGGAAAGCTGGAGAGGGACTTCTTACAAGGGCTTGTAGTGATAGGACAAGGGATAATGGATTTAAACTGGAAGAGGGGAGATTTAGATTGGACATTAGGGAGAAATTCTTTAGTGTGAGGGTGGTGAGACTCTGGCACAGGTTGCTCAGAGGAGTTGTGGATGCCCCATCCCTGGAAGTGTTCAAGGCCCAGTTGTATGGGGCTTGGAGCAACCTGGTCTAGTGGGAGGTGTCCCTGCCCATGGCAGGGAGGTTGGAACTAGATGATCTTTAAGGTCGCTTCCAACCAAAACCATTCTATGATTCTGTGATTTGGGCTAGGAGGGAGATAAACAGCAATACCTTCAGCTAAATAGAAGTTCTGTCCACTTTTTTTTTCTCTTGGTTGTAAATTGGAGCAACCCATCCTCTTTGAGGTTCTTCCTTGTCCCTTCAAAGGTCTAAGCTCATTTCTGATGACTGCTGGATCCATTTGCATCTGTACCTGAGAGGCAGTGCTCTGTCAGCCAGCACAAGCCCCAACCCAAACATGGTGTCCCTGCTTCTGCCCATCTGTCTCCACAGCCCACATGCACAACGAACCTGTGTCCCACAGGTCTTTTACCAACCCACAACCATGTGCTGCATTTCTCAGCCAGATTCTTCTTCACCTACAGCTTCAAAAAATCACAAAGGAAGACATCTGCAATAGTTTAGTTTCCCTGGCATGACACAATCTGTAATGGCCACTGGCTCCTAACTCGTCAGAGCACACTCCATTTCCATGTAATTGAGAAGCAGACTAAGTTTGCACAGATTATATGGCTGGTTTAATGAAGTTTAGTAAAATGAGCTCATTAATGCAGCTTTCAAAGGAACTTCCATTTTCTACATTGCAAGGCATGGTTTTACAATCTTTCAGCACTAACATTAAAATCTTTCCGATTCTGCCATGCTGCCAAAATCACAAAGTGCATGTGGAAACTCCAGAATTTCCTCTAATTGCTTGTAAAATGCAATTGCCATCCTCTGCTTACATGAGATGGGGCCACAACTGGTGTTTCCCTCACTGTGGATGGGATCTGCTGCCCTTGCTCCCATTTGTTTGTTTCAGAAATACAAGGAGGAATGTAGAAATTTAAAACAATATTAGGAAAATCAGAAAGGGACTCAGTTTCTAATGGTGCCATGTGCATACACACACACTTTCATGGTTTTTTAAACACCCCCAGTTGAGTACTTACTGTACGATTTCTAATTTCTATCACACAGTTGTTTTATCACACCATTTGAAATCTCCCAAGGTGGTTTTGAAAGGAGGTGTTTTTCTTAGGTTGCCAGTGCAGCACTTCAGAAGAGCAAGCAGGTGCTTCTGTGGAGGGGACTGTGCAAACCACACACTGGGGTAAAATACCCAGCACAAAAATTTCTCATGTCTCTGTAAGATACCCAGAAGTCAATTAACCAGCTTATAGCTTGTCGTACAAAAAAACCATCCATTGTCTTGGGCAGAATGGAAATTATTTTTTTCTTCAGTCTCAGTGGCATGATAGCACTTGTGAAGCTGTTATCAGAATGGGAAATCCCCATTGGAATGATAAAATGTGTCATCAGTTTGTTGGCCCAGGTATCTGCCATATTTTATTTGAAGCATGAAGCCTGCTGGAGGTGGTTAAATCTCTCCAGATGGCTGTTTTAAATTAAAGCCCACCTGGCTGCGTGTAATGTAAATCAAGATAAGGTGGGGAGCTCAACAGTTTTGGAGACTGCCATTGTAGGGCTTCGCATCATGTCAACATGGAAAACAACTAAGGAAAAGGATGAGGAAAAAGGAAAAACGTGCATTTGAGAGGAGTTTACTTCCTTGATGACAGCAAGCAAAGAGATGGACAGAAATGGATGGCAGAAAACCTGATCCAAATCTTTTCCTCATTCCTTTTAGCCATGAAATTGGGCCATTAACATGCCTGTGTATTAATGCAAAGAAAAAAACCCAGCAATGGTAAAGAGGCTCAACAAGGTTCCTTTGAATGAAATGGTGATGATGCTCTAACTTAAAAAATTTGAAAGCCACTTGTGAAGAAATTGCATGGGCAGTCTCTGCCCCTGTAACCACCCAAACACATGGCAGAAGCAACAGGCAACAACTGGAATGTTCCTTCTCTCCCCCCTTGAAAGGGAAGCAGGCTCTAGGGCAGATCTTAAGGAGGTATCATCCTGAAGCACGTTTTCCCCCTGTCGTGTCTCATAGAAACCAGGAATCTCACCTGGCAAGGGGAGGGAGTCTTGCTCTGAGGAGCAAAACTTGCCAGAGACAAGAGCAGAAAAGAGCACTTTTTCTTTTGCATTAAAAAGGAACTGCAGTCCCCACAGCATTCTTTGGCTAAACTACCAACATCAAATGGATAGCCAGTCATTATCTTTAGCTTTCCAAATAAACATCAATCCCTGCTTAATTAAGACCACAAAGTAAATGGGCAGCACTAGACTTCTCTAGAGAGAAAAAGCTCCTGTTGTATATAATTATTTCCTTTTCCTAACATGTGCTTTGCTTTACCTCCACATACAGGGGCTTGAGGTGACAAATAACATCATTACTGGAAAAGAGTAAACAGCTCACAGAGAATAATTTACATGATTTAATATAGCTTCACTTTCTGTTCATAGAGTATATGTAAACAGGTTGTGATTTTGTCCAATTATTCAATTGAATTAACTTGACAATATGTATATATATTAACTTGTTTACATTCTTTTATTGTGAGGATCAGATGCAAAACACAATATCTGAGATTTAAACTCTGTTGGTCCATTGGTCATTTTAATCATTGGAAAGTATTTCTGTCCCCTCTTTAGATATACTCATCCTGAGGATGAGGAATCACCTTTCCTCTGTTTGTTCAGCACCCAGAGCAATTTAGTTCCAGTCCTCCCTAGAACATGCACACGCTGCCCTAACTCGGATTTATGAGGACAACTGGGAAACTGCTATGAATTTGAATTTCACAGTACCCTGGAATTATGGCATGGACCTATGACCATAATAGAAGAGTTACAAAGCAAAATGTAGAAGGACACCAAAAACTGATGGGAGACAATGTCTCTGATATTCATACTGCTCCTCTTTGGTTAATTGGAATAAAATGGGGCAATGTTGTTGGAAAAAAAAAATGCAGTCTTTCTCACAGTCATTCTTTCAGTCACTGAAAAACATAAGACAATCAGCCATCATAAAATAAAATAAATTTTAAATAACTCTCCAGTGACTAAGACAACCAACATTTTATTTCCTGAAACACTTTTGACATTTCTGCTTGTTTTTTAGAACTCAGCTATGAAATTATTTCTCTAATATTTTTTACTGATCTCTTAAGTTTCAGAGTCATGGAGGGAAAGAGTTACCCAGCTGTCCTAGCTTCTCTTGGGTTTCTGCCAATGAAAGAAAATCAATGAGGATGGAAAACATAGTCCTAAAGTTGGTTCCCCCTTTTGAGTCAGCCCCCTCAAAAAAACATATAATTCTTCTGTATAACCTCATATGCTTTTTACTCTCACTTCTTCTGGTTAAGGTCTTTGAATAAATGATGGAGGAGGAATCAGGAGAGAAAACAGACTCTATAGTGCTGATGGCATTAAGCCTCAGAGATTAGTTAAGAGTTTATCTCAACACAGATGGTGATTCCCCCAGAGGAGGCTTGGACCTTGGTGCATCTAAGTGTTATGCAAACACAGAGCAGAGATGGTGGCTGTCCCACAGGGTTTATAGTCTGAGTAATCGCTTTCTGTACAATTACCCTCATTCAAGTTCATTTGTAGCTTAAAGCATCGTTCAGTATGAACTAGAACATCAGTCTGAACTTCCATGTGGTGATGAATAGAGTTCTTAGTTTGGTGATTACATTATTAATAATATTGTTATTGTTATTTCATTAGATTAAAAAGGCTAAAGGAGATGGGGACTGGTAGGAAGGTCACTCTCGATCTAGATGTTCCCAGCCCCAATTCAGCACAAGCAGGCTACTGACATTATTGGTGGCAGCAATGTGCAGGAGCAGTATAAGGTGGGTAGAAGTACACTCTGGATAGCAATTTCCAGATGGAAAACTGCAGCTGGGCATTTGTGGTTGGCCTATATGTGCTTCATGCCAAAACCAGCGGGTTAACATTGCCTGTGCCCTTCCTGTGACCAGGGCCCACTCTTTCCATTGAAGTGGGAACCTCTCCTCCTAGCACAACATAAAACTAACCTGAGAGAAGGTTCCAAGTTTTCACCTCATTAGCCATTTTGTTGAAAAGAGGCCGTGTAAAGAAATATACATGAAATCCAGGTGTGAAAGTCATCCATGTTATATGACAGTTTCTAACTAAGCATTCTTCATGCATAAAAATTGCAATTTTGAGATTGCTACCAAACCAAACAGGACATCTTTGAGTGTGTTTATTTTAATAGCCCACGCTTGTAGAAAATGTTGGCAATATTTTTGAGAGAATGGAAAGATTTCTTGAAGTCCCAGGTTTCTCTTCTTCTTTTCTCAGCTTCTTCTTCTATTGCTCTCTTTCTATTCAGCACCAATTTGCTGATTTGCAATCCCCAAAGACATGTGTTTTCACTTCTCATTTGACTCCAGTTTTGGCTGGACCTCAAACCAAAGCCTGTGTGTTTTCTGTTCAGAGATTCATTATTAAGTATAGTCTAGTGGTTCTTGCATCCAGCCTTTTATTTTCCCAAGCCTAAATCCACAGAGAGACTAATAAGTCTGAAGTGGAACATGGGTGGAATTTAAGCACTTATGTAGAAGAGCATAATTCCTAAAATGTCCTACATAAAAACTGGCTGGAGTCCCCAGATATCTAGATTTGCATTTCTGAAGTCTATAGGCATTTAACTTGCCTGTCAAGAAGTGTTGCCCTCCCAGAACAGCACACTAAGTTAGTGCCTCACCTGCTCAGGGGCTCTCCAATTTGCCAAACCACAGTTCAGATCCCTGCAGGGGCCAGAGCCATCACCCAAACCAAGCTTAGTGTGCCAATGAGTTGGGCACAAAAACATAGCAGCAAGGGCAGCTTTCCTTCGGCTGGCAGGTGGTGTCCTCCATACTGGCTTTGCTCAGTATGTAGGAGGTCTGGGCTAAACAGCCTTGCAGGAAAGGGAGTTTAAAACCTTCTCTTCCATCTTGTAAGAGTACCAGTGGCTCTTCTGAGCTCTGGGACTCTGCACTCTTAGAAGTGGAGTCACAGCACTGTGTAGGAAAACATTTCCAGTTCCCTATTCCAAAGGACTAAACTACAACATCATGACTCAGATACCCAAAAGTGGGGTAGAGCTTTTAGTCTGCACTCCGAAAATTTTCCAGTCATTTTACATTAGATTACCTTTGGAGAAAATAGAGAAAAAATTATATAGGACTTGCTTGAAGCACCAAGTGCTCCCCATCACCTTGGGGAGCCAAGACAAGCTCTTCACAGGCTTGGTTGAGGGGTGGCATAGGTAGCATTTGTTCATCGAACACCCCTCTGAGGTGCCTGTCTTTGTCCACACAAAGCAGTCCAAAGCCTTTAACTCAGATTCACAACTTTCACATAGTCAGGCCCATGACATCTAGGTGCAGTGATGACAAGTATCCAAGACTGACACCATTGATAGAGCTAAGCTTCAGTATGGTTTCCTTCTGCAGGTGAGCAGTCTACAAAGCAGAAAACAAAATGTAAATGCTCTCTCTCTCCCTAGTTCACGGCATAAGATGGACAGGAGTCTCACTCAAAACCAACAGGCACAGAGTCTCTCTCACCATATGGAAAGCAGGTGTGGTTCTCTAGTATGCTTTGGGGTGAAAGGACTGAACAGATACTCCAAAACATTTTGTGTAGACACCTGCCTGATCTATATGTTCTGTTGAGTGGGAAACTGAACTGTACTGTGTGCATCCCTGCAGATAAGGACAGACCCAGCCAGGGTATTCATTAATGCTTCCCCTGAGAATAAGACATAAAATAGGAAATTAGTAAATTGCCCTCTGACACAGCATTAATTCCTAAGTATTAAATCCACACATTTTAGGAGCTTGTTGACAAGCTGGAAATGATCCAGAAACACTTTTGCAAATATTTCAAGAATGCAGAACCCATCATGCAGTTGGAGACTCCAGAAACTCTGCCTAGTTACCTTATTGCAAAGAAGGTCAATGGGTGATTCACTCATGGTCCTCGTTAGGAGAGGGGCATTAGAGAAACCACAGTATTATATAGAGGAAAGAAGCTTTTATATTTTTTGGTAATAAATAGTGACAACAATGGAGTGATATGACTGCGTATCCACAGTTGGAATGAATTCCTCAGCCCTTGAATTATTTAAATAGAGAATGTTTGTTCTCTGGGATGTGCTCTGGGGCCATATGAGAGCAAAGACTTGACGCAGGAATGAATGGGGGCAAGTCTATGGCTCCGTGGTGCTGGTAATCTTAAGGTCATTGGAATGGTTCAAACTGTTTTTAAGAACCCATGCAACCTTTAGGAGAAATCCTCAATTATTTCCACCACTATGCAGCATTTTTTCTGTCACAGTTTTACTTTGAATCTTTCAATGAAACGTATGATTTTCCATCTCATTCTCCAAGACTGTCTTTTTGGCAGGGATTGTAAAAGTTTTTTATTCTCTAAGGATGTCAAAAGGTTCTGTATTTTGTCAAACTTTGTGGTAAGTAACTCAAACATTTACTTTCCTCTTTCTCTGGCTGCTTCACAGATAGAGTGCAGGACCTTTTCTCCAAGTCAGTATATCATGTCCCAGATCTGTAAGGTGGTACTAGGAACAATTGGAATGGTTTCTATGGCACTCAACAAGACATAATTTCAATGAGTAAGACTGGTAAAGTCATTAGTGGCTGCACACAGGCATATGGTGGTCAAACAGTTACTGTGTGCTCAGGATTTCTATTCTACTGCCAGTGTTTAGTATAGACAGTGT
The DNA here is from genome assembly GCA_020745705.1 of Hemiprocne comata. NCBI lineage: Eukaryota > Metazoa > Chordata > Aves > Apodiformes > Apodidae > Hemiprocne > Hemiprocne comata. The sequence goes on along the minus strand of CM036597.1, from coordinate 7,220,680 downwards.
CACATCTCTGTGACCTGCTCAGCCAACCATAACCCCTGGCTACTTTTAGCACCATCCTGGTAGTCTAATACCTGCCACTTCAGTTATGGGATACAAATCCTGTACACGAACAAACCAGAACTGTAGCAAATAAGGGGAACACCAGTGATGACTTATAAGAAGATGGAAATCTGTTATAAAATACATCATTAATCCCCAAGAATTCTGTTCTGAAGCCCCAATTGCAAGTACCAATGGATCAGTTCCTGATCAAGAACCATTGCACTTTCAAATGACTCTGCAAGGCAGTAATTAAGAGAAAATTCAATGTATTTCAATTAAATAGGCTTATGAGTTCTTACAATGTTTGCTAGCAACAAGAACGACTAGCACTATATGGGTTTTTTTTTTTAAACTGCAGCTGAGCTACAGAAGCAGAGGGATATGAAAAGCTACCTGACTGATGTGTTGGGTTCTTGGATTTCTACCATGCTAGGACTGAGTGATCTTAAAGCTTAGTAATGACAGGAATGATTACCTCTCAGAATAGATGTAATGCTACATTTCAGGGCTTAGGTGCATAACTGCTTTCCTCTTATTATATCTCCCTTTTGTACTCGATGTATTCTAGTCAATGGCACTGTAATTTCCCAAGCAACTCCTGCTTTCATAAGGAGCCCTCCTAATGACTCTGCCTTGCCTCATTTTCTCCTCAACAGAAAGAATAGCTTCCCTGCCCTAAGCAAAGCCTGTTTTTATTTTCCCTCCTTTATTTTTGTGCTTGCTGTGATGGACCCTACAGATCTGGCCATTTTCAAAAATTAATGAATTCAGTGCCGAGGAAAACTCCACACCATCAGCCCAGGATGCTGCAAGTCCATGGCTATCCACAGGACCCTGACACTGGGTTCCAGCTCAGCTGCCTGCTCTGCATTGCCCCAGCAATAACTGGATATTACTGGGAAGAACAGCCAGCATGAAGGTGGCTAGTTTCTGGCCCCTCTGCCTAACTTCAGCATGTCATGGGGATTTTAAGCAGAGCATCACATATGTGGACCCCAGGGCAAGGAGGGATGTAATTTCTAGACCCCTGTAAACTGAGGCAGGTGAACTACAGAGTACAGTGACCAGCCCAAAACTAAAGACAAAGTCTATGGAAGAGTTACAGTTATATCAGACTTGGACCAGTGACTTGTCATGAAACACCCTCTACCTCTGCCATCCTCCAGCATCAGAGATTTCAAATACCCTTACGCTGCCTCCTCACTTTTTTTGCTGTTTGTTATTTTAAATGTTGTCTGTGAGATTTCAGGAAACAATTTTCATGCTGATTCTCCACAAATATTTATCAGATACAAAATGCAGCATCAGATCTGCAAGCACTGACAGATCCCTCCATACCAAGCTGGTTTGCCCTTGCTTACTGAGGTATGCAAGATTTATTCCTTCAGCCACTTGTTATACAAGGCAGGTATTAAAAGGCAGTCAGCACTCCTGGATATATTCATGATGATGAGGGAAATCCTCCAAGTCATAGAAGCCAGATGGTGGAAATCAAGCACTTTACTCACTGTTGCATCTTCAAAAATCTCCTCTCTTATATTTTACAGCACTTCATTATTTTCTCTCTTTCTCTACAGTGCAAATCCATAGAATGTGATAGGTGCTATTTTCTTTCCCTGTTCTCCCCCACTAATCATTATTTGCTTCCAGTAAGTAACATTTTAAAAATGCTAGTATTTGTTTTGTATTTATTGGCTTGTTCTTTAACATATGCCCAAATGAAGAAGCTGTCAGTATAAATGACACTTACAACCTCATTTTTGTATTTGCTTCATGCAGAACATATTCATACTCACGGCACACTTACTAAAGCACAATATCCCTTTAAATCACTCTGAACATAATATCTTTAAAGCACTGATTAAGTAGTTGCCCCTATCAATGTAACTACTGCCTGCTAAGTGTGCTGTTAAATCAGCAGCTCATCAAATGGTCTGATGCTAGGATGTAACAAGTTTCTGATGGAGTTGTGCTCCTTCAAAGAACAAGCATTTTTTTCATCACCCTCTCAGTCACCTAATTTGACAGAGATCTAAGATCCTAATGCATCAATCTTGTTAATTTTCTTGCCAGTACATAAGAAATTGAAGCAATAAACCACAACCTGTTTGTAGTGGTGTTAACATTATTATGCAGTACACCAGCTGACAGGAGCACAGCTTTTCCATTAAACTTCAGCCAATACAACAAGCCTGTAGCTCTTGGGAGTGTCTATCTTGTCATGTCCTTTTTCTTTTCTTCTTCTTTCTAAACCACTGATGACTCACGCAAAGTGTTGACCCTAAATTCACTCTACTCTGTGTTGGGTTTTGCATTGTAAAGCACTGACACGACCTCTCATTTCTATTGTATTTTCTTTTTGAGTTCTGTATCACTAATGTTAAGGCTTCAGTTCAAACCAGCAGGTGCTAAACATTCCAGGAGAACTGTCAAAAAAATTCCTAATGGGGTTAAAAAATATTTTTTTCCTCTCAATGGTTGAACCTGTTTTGTTTAAACATAAAAAAAAGAGAAATAACTCAGGCAAATGGCATCTGTTTCAGATTGTCAGCCCTAAAGCTGAAGTTTGGCAAAGTTGTATATACAACTATAAATATAACACAGCATATGATAACATGCAGTGTTGAGGAACTGTAAGCATCACTGATAACAGCTCACCCTTGACAAGCTAGCTTCATCATAAAGAAAGAAGTTCAATCTCAAAATTGGACACAAAAGCTAATGTAAGCAAAGTGCCTGTAAAAGCCTCAATGGAAAGCATACAGAATGAAAACCATAAGACAGGATTTTGATGGCAGCTTTGTCTGAATAAAGGCAACAGCATTCCAGCCCTTGGGAGTCATGGTGGTGCTGATGCATGGGAAAAGAGAGAAAGGGAGTTCTGAGGGGTTCTTTTCACCTCCTGCATTTGGGGCAAATACTGAGCTGCTTCTTCCTTTCTGCAACCCTTTTTTCCCATCCTTAATTGCAGTGCATTGTTTCCTCCCAGAAAAAAACCTGCACCCTCTTGCATTTGCCAGAACATGCGTATTCCCCGTTGGTGGTTGTTAGAGATACCCTACCAGTATATAACTTTCCATGTGAGGGCTGCCATGGTAACACAATTTACTGTATACCAGGGTTAATATGTGCATAGACACAGAATAATGTGCAGACACACAAATTACTGCTTCCCTATGGACTGCTTCTTCTGGCTCTGATTTTGTTGCTGTTGTTGGACACATGCTTTATATATTAAAGAAAGACAAAAACCTCTTTGCATTTGATCTCGTATGCTGACTGTTAGGGTATAGAACAGAAATTTGATCTTTACACTTGCAGGGGAAAGAGGTTGCAAAATCACAAATGCATTTATTCTCATAAAAAGGCTACATGCAAGTGAAGTAAATTTTGAACTGATCTCCAGGCATTTTTACATATAGCAAACAAATGAGCAATTGTTTGTTAAAGGTCCTGTCCACTCGCAATGGCAAAAAAGTTTTTTATTCTAAATAAGGGAAGTATTTTGAAAAATAAATGAATGAGGCAAAATAAAAGCTTTGCAAAATAGCAATGGGAGTTCCTACTCTGCAGCTGTGTGCTATTACCAGCTATAGTATATCACTCAAATGCTGCTTTTATAGGGGTAACTGTCAGCCTACAGGGATTAAGATTGAGAATTTGCAATTCATCATCTTTATTTGGAAGTCTAGTAGCTTGCCTGCCCAAATTAAATACTTTCTCTATCACAAGTATACTTTTCAATTAGTTAGAAACATGGACTGCATTTGATTTCAATAAATAAACAAATTATAAACTCTTGAATCTTTATTAATTTAAATCAACAGTTTAAAATTCAGTCTTGCAAAGTACATGACACTCTGAGATATCTTAATATAATTATGCCAATCTGCTTTTCCGATTGTCAGAGCCTCAAACATTAACTCAATTGCTTCAAATACATTGCACTTTATGCAGGCTGTTGGCATCAAGCTCCTTTAGGATTTTGTCACAGAAATTTTGCTAACGGTGACACGGAAAGCAGAACCAGGTCCATATGTTTCCATCCTCTTTCTTTTTGTCTCCCAAGTCAGATTTGCTCTTAGGAGTAATATTTTTTTTTTCTGTTTAAAGACTCCCAGTAATTTTCAGAAGCGGATTTGCAACCAGAGTAAACTGGAACTCTCCCTGCTGTTTTCAGCATTGTTTAGAGCATTCAGGCAAGACAAGGGGGGAAAAAAAATCATTTTAATTAAGAAATTACTACTTGTATCACACGTTAGCTGACCTACGGATAGGCAGGGAAACAAAACTACGGTGGAGACTGAAGGAGTTGAGCCTGTTGCTTAGATTACAGCCACTGATGGCATTGCTGAAACTGGCTGGGCTGTCTGCACTGCGAGAGCAGCTCCTGGCTTTAACACACGTTCAGCTCATTTTTATATGTGCATATAGGCACATGCATTTACAAAGGCACAGAAGTGTGTTTATGCATCCATACATGTTTGCAGGTCCTGGACTCTCCAGACCAGGTTTGGCTACAGTATGTATCATGCATATGAGTGGAGAACATGCTTTCTGAAAGGGTTTGAGAAGGTACAGGAAGTAGCAACGTCCTTGATTTAATTCAGCACCATGTTTCTAAGATATTTATTGACATTATTGGGTGAGTAGTGTGGTTAATAACCAAAATGAATACAGTGCCAACCTATTCTCCTCGGACTGCCTGTTCCCTGGAGCATGAGATGGAGGCTTTAGCGGTTCTAGGAACCTTTGGAAATGTTGGGTTGCAAAGTTGCTGTGGATTTTGCAAGAGATTTTAAGACTGTAGGATTCCCAAGGGTGCAAGACAACATGCTATGCATCATCATGATACCTTGCAGACAAACCACTCATGGGTGCTTAGAAGCTGTAGAGCTGTGGGTGTACAGTGTCAGCCCAAAGCATAGTGATTCAGTGTCACGCTGGCAATAGCCACACGCTTTTCATGGCAGACACTCTTAAAAGTATACATACCTTTTGCTTTGACTAGGATTTAGTGTTTCTGGAATCCCATCCCCTGACTTCTGCTTCATGAGCCTACAGACCTGCTGCCAACCCTGTGGCTAGACAAGAGATCTCACAAATTCCTTCACGAAGTGCATTGCTACCTCTGAATTCACCCAGCCCCCGGCTCGTAAGAATATCATGGGCTCCCTTGTTTTCAGTAGTGGATTCTCCATTAAAGCCATGAACACTAATGGCTTGAACTCCAGTTAATGAAACATAACCACATAACCACAAAACTGGAGCTATCAGCACAAAGGAGAGAAGAAATAAATCCAGATAAAATGAATAAGTGCTATAGTGCAGTGGTTAAATGACTAAACCAGCAAGGACTAACTGCACATCAGACTGTTCTTCAGTGAAAGGAAGTGTGCTGAGAGGAAATCTCCTTCAGTTACCATAAACACAGAGTAAAAGCTCACATAGGACACCACGTATTATTCACCACCTATAATTGCTTCCTGTAAAAAACAGACAAACAGGCAAAAGTCATTAATCTGACTTCTCCCTTGGTTTAACAGAGGAGATAGAAACTTCACATCAGAGGTCGAGCATGCAGCACTCCAAGCTGCCCAAGGAAACAGGCAAAAGAGCAGCTGTCTCTGATGGACACAGGGTGCCCCAGCCTGGCTCTCCTCTAGCCAAGGCAGTGCAGGCCCAGGGACACCAGCCACCCCGTACATGGCACAATGCAAACTACACCCCCAGGTGACACTGTGGTGGTCCACAAGTGCTCCCAGCTTGCAGCCCCTGGGTGCAGCCCTGGGCTCAGAGGTACAAGCCAGCAAACACTTTTAGCATATTGACTTGCACCAGTTTAGGAATACTGTTTATCTAAACCACATACAAACAGTTTTGTCCTTTGTAGATCTCCAAATGTTAGGTAGAACTTCACCTTAATGAAAGACCATTACTTATTTAACCATGCCTTTGTAGCTTATACATAATACAAGTGCATAATTTGTTTCCTTTTTGCTTGTGTGTAACACAACATAATCACTCATCTTCAAATACAGAACAGCAACTTCATATATGGTTTTACAAAATAACACTTTTCCTTTGTCTGACACCTTCCCCCAAAACCAAACCAGAACCCAAACCAAGAAGCTGACACATCTGTTCAAACAAAGTCATACTTTTGTGTGCAACAATCGGTTGCTAACCATTAATCTAGTTGAAAGTTTATAAATACCACAGAGAAAGCAGGCTCAGTTCTCCATTTTAGTGCTATATAAAAATAATATGGTGGCTTGATTCCATTAATTACAAACAAAAATTATTGAAAAGTGTGTGCTTCCTGTATTTAATTACACAGGAGAAATATACTCAAATGCATCAAAAATCATTGCATATGATGGGTAGTTCTGGACAGAAATTCTTCATTGTTGTGATTTGACATTCACTAGGCATTACAAGAGAAACTCTCTGCTGGCCTAACTTGGCAGTGGCTGAGGTCATGTTTTGTCCAAACTGTGCCAGCTTCTCCCCAGGCATCCCCAAGGAACGGCAAGTGGCTGTGCTGGAGGGTCTGGTGCTGATCCTTCTAATGGCCACATTTGAAGCTGACAGAAATTGTCCAATCTATATTTTTAATTCAATCTGTGTTCTGTAATTAATTCATAATTTTTTTTGCTTCTGGTGGGTTTTGCAAAACTCTTTCTGGAATCTCTCTGGGATTTATGAAATAACTGCTCTAAGAATGGAAGAAAGCTTTTCAGGACATCTCTGCTGGTATGATAGTGCATGTTTGTACCTGCAGATATATTACTCTGTGGTACATTTAAAAACTGAAACAAATGCCTCAAACACACTTCAGATTAAATGCAATTATTATATAGAGTTTTCACCAGTAAAAGAAGAGTTTTCCCCTGCATAGTCATGATCCAAGAAACTGTTAAACTTCAGGATGGTTTTGGTGCCATTTTGGTCCAGGCTAGGAAAAGATATGTGCAGTACCCAGAGTTTTTTTGTGATGTAGATCATCTAAGCGAGATCACTGACAGAAACCACTTCTGCAGTTGGGAAGTCTAATAATAGAAAAATGTTCACACAAAACAGGCAAGCAACTTCAAAATAAAAATCAAATACAAAACTGAAGAAACTCACTAAACCTAAGACCAGTTCCTAGGGGAAAAACAAAACAAAAAAGTTACACTGTCTTACTATATGGGCATTGTGTGTGTTCATCAATTTTTGAGTGCTATTAAATTGGTTTAAATATAACGTGCAGGCTACATTTCCAAGCTGTGTTTCAGGAAAGGCCTTTTCAATGTGTCCTCATGAGAAAATCATGACACGATTTAAATGGTGACATTTCCAAAAGCAGAAAAGTTGCACAGTATGAAATTGTCTGACTGTGGAAGAGATTAATATGCTATTTACTATGGTAAGTACTAGTTATGTCCAATCATTCAGAGTTTACTCTTTAATGTGTGCAAGGGGAATGCAAGCTACTTAAGTTGCAATTAAATGCACCTTACACTATTGAAGTGATGACGAAATAGTAGGAGAAACATAAAAGAAATCCTACAAGTGAGTTACAAGAGGGGCAAAAAAGCAGCTCTTAATTTTTTATGACAGACATAACAAGGTGGATCAGAAAGCACAGACACATTGCAGACCTCGGGTTCTGGAAGAGTAGGGCAAGAAGTTAAACACCAGCAAACAGACTGGTCAATGGCATTTCCAAAAACATAAACTGCACTCACAATTTCTTCTAGGACTAGTGAAAAGAGGCCAAAACCCAGTTTTAGGCTGATGTTATAACAACTCTTTTCATGCAAAGTTGGCTCACTTTCTCAAGAAAACGAAATGTTTCATACCAGAAGTCTATTTAGAGGGGGACTGTGTTTGGACAGCACTCTTATCTGTACTCCCTCGTGTAAACCTCAAAGACTGGCAGGAAAGGTTGCAAGAGTCCAAGAAAACAAAAGCTGCAGAGAGCATGCCAATGGAAAGTGGAGCCACCCGAGCAGCAGTGCCTGACTATTCCAGCTATTGACCTGTTCACAAAGGGAAAAGCAATCATATTTGATCACTCTACCAAAACAAAGATTACAAGAAACTCCACTTAGAAGACTGTAGATCTTTCCAAAAGTCAGACTGGAAGAAATGAGTTTCAGGTTTCAGTTTAAATACGCACATTTGCAAACTTGCCCACACTTGAATTTAGAGGAGAGACATTTTCCTATGAAACAGGATTTCTGTGGAACACTCATGGAAAATACTATCTATATCACAATTAGTTAAAAAAAAAAAAGTGGTGTTTTTAACAAATATCACTCAATTAAGAACTAGTATCAAGATTTCCATTACTTTTGTCTAATCAGTGAATACAAAATTACAAATTACTGATATAACTGCAATTATAGCCATAAAGCTTCAGCAGGCACTATTTCCCACAAATGTTTAGATTGCTTAGAAACCATTATAAATATAACATTCATTAACTAACAGAGTCCCAGCAACATCACCACCAACAGTGTTAAAAGAAACTTCCTGAAGTTTCATCACAAAATACAGCACAGTAGCATAAAGGAAACAGTGATGAGTATTTCATTACTAACTGAAAATTTATTGAATTATAACTAATAAATTTGTCAAGGTGTGTGTAGTAAATAGTCTTCTCATTTATTTATTTTGTTTAGCTATATTTAATGGTTGCAATAAAGAGAAGATGAGTGGCATTTCAAAGAGCAGGAGGGATCATTAGAAATAATAAGTTGCACTTCAGGTAGCAGTAAAAGCTAGCATTCAAGCTGAGTTTGTAAAAGCATATAAGGGACTGGATGGTGCTTAGAAACAAAGGTAAAACAGATCAGTGTCTGGAAGCTGAATGCATTGTAGACAGTAATTTTAAAAGCCCAACTCTTCCTCCTAGTTGAGTTGATAAGAGAAAGAAATACTGGAGGATCACAGACTCATAAAACTCTGGTTCAGTAGCACCTCCCACAATGGACTACTCTGCTCTTTGCTGTGTACCTTGTGTGTTCCACTTAAGTTTGAGAACTGATACACAGATGGTGCAACCTGTTGTTCTGCAACAGGCTTCTTCTGAAATCTTTTCTTTCCCTATGTATTTCTGTGATTTTTTTTCTACAGTGTGCTTCTCTCTTCCACTTATTTTTCCTATTCCATTTGCTTAACCGAGAAAGGTGAGGGAAGGATTGAGGAGAGACAACACATGGCCAGCAGTGGTTTACTGAGATAAAATTATCATAGAGAAGAATAATCAAATAGACATTGGGTTATAGTTCTCAATACATTGAAAGCTGTGATCATGTTTTCTTCCCTCTAGCAAGTATTCCAAAGGTTTGGCCAGTTCTCAGGAAAATTCCCTCATGTGCTCATGAATTTATGGCTATTTTTTAAGATTTCAATGCCCAATGGAATACAGATACCACAGAAAATCATTACTATAGAGGAAGAAACAGGCAATCTTTCAATCTGCTCAGGGTTACTTGCTTGGAAGACTGAATTAATTTGTCCTCTGTATCAACAAAGATGCAGTCAAAGAAGAGCACATGAAATTTGCTGGAACTCATTCAAGACATGCAGTTCCATTTCTAGCCCATATGCCCTGAAAATCACTTAGGCAATTTTCTCACATGTAAAAGGGGTTGAATTAATCTAATCTTTCCCCCAAAGACATTGTGAGGTTAAACACAATATTATTTTCATTTAAAAAATACATCATGCATTGAGAAAATATTGTACTATTCCTGAAAATATTGCATTTCTAATGTGACTAGGAGTCCTAGAAAAAAAGAAGAGTACAGCAGGAATAATAATCTATTGATAGTTGTGCTTATCCCATAAAATTTCATGAGTAACACTTGATTGATATAGACCCAAAGGCCTTTGTTTCAAATATTATTTCTAATTATTCATGATGTGTAAATGCAATCACAAATAAAGATGAGAGGAAAGCAGGCTTACTGTTTAATGAATTGGATGGGAACACTGAACTTTAAACATGTAAAGAAACTGATATAAACACTCATCTCTTCAGTCTAACAATTAGATTTTGTCAGAGGTAGGATTTTCTTTTGCTTAGTAATAAATTTGTGTGAAGAGCTTTACACACAGTATAAAAGTGAGCAGAATACAAGATAAAAAAGAAAAATTCTGTGAAAAATATAAGTGAAGGAGCTCATTTTTAATTGAGTTTTCCTATTAACTCTGTACAGGATGAGTGCTCATCAGCAACCCCACTGAGAACTGTGAAGGGTGAAATCCAGGCTAGGTCTTGGGCTACAATTACTACTGCTGGGTTTTTGCACATGAGCAGAGCAGGTCCAGCTTCCCTCTATGTGAAGAATGAAAGGCTACTTAAATCCCTGGCCTTTCCTGTCTATAGATTGAAATGTGCTTTTTCAGATATCCTGTGCCTAAATTCCATGACATAAGGGAAAGACAAAGTCAGGACAGAGTAACCTAAATTGTCAAGATGGAGAAACTCCAGATATTAATTACCCAAAACCCACCTGATGTAAACCATGAAGGGATGTGTATCTAAAACTAGGAAGACTCCCAACTCTATTTTTATGGCACCATTTTGCAGATATCTGATCCAACTTTACAAAGTGAGGTACTGACAAGCAAGACAGTAGGAATTCAATCAATATATGAAAGCGTTCACATTGTCACAGCCTGCTGATGTTATTTGAGTTTACAGGAAAAAAAACCCTGACACCTGGTGTTAGAGCATGACACTGTTTCAGGTGCAGCCCTCTGTAAATCTATTGCTCAGCCAGAAACACAGTATTGTGCTCTAACACCCGTTTTATTGGAGGAGGGAACAACATGGAGCATTTTCCTTAAGTACATCCACAAAGCATGACACAAGAAAGAATTTGCATGGAGCATTTGTCCAGTTTTGCTCTACTGGAGGATTTATTTTAAATTTTTTTTTAAGAGTCATCTTCCTACAAAGCTTGCCCTGCCTGTGTTCTTTGACCATCATAGCTGTAATTTTACCAGATCTAACTTTTTCTTTTGATTATTATTTTATTAATTACTGCAGGAGTGTCACTTTTTTTATAATGTGCTCATGTTTCACATGTACTTTGATGTGGACTAATTCCTGAGAGTAGCTGTAATCTAGAACACCCTGTGCAACTGCTGGCTTGCCTGGATTTAGCCACGCATTAACATCATCACACTTTACTCAGCTTTCAGTGTGCTGCAAAGAGAAAAACAGATACATGAAGTGAAGGCTTAAGGAAACACCAGGCAGCCATCATCATAGATACCAAAGTGAGATATGCTATATTCGGGTCCTGCCAACCGAGCACTAAAGCAACAGACACATAAATTTACAACATGAAACACATTTCAGTTCTAAAGCGGAACTAAAGCCTTAGCTCTACTTTTACTCCAACAAGTTTTACACCAGAGCAACTGCACCTGGTTCAGAATTACCCACCTTTTTTTGTCAGAATACAATCCGGCCCCAAAATGCCTAGAGAAGCTAAACAATACACGGTGGAAAGGAACACCCAGCCAGTCAACACCTCCACAACTGCCTTTGAATACTAAACAATTCACAGCAGAACCTAGAATATTCCGTGTTTGTCTTTAATCACCGAGCACCACTTTTTAAAATTTAAATTCGTGCCTTTGAGTCAGTTTTTGTTGCCAAAAGCAACAGGTCTTAACAGATACAGTGTGAAACCTATTGTTTAGAACTGGCACTAACTGTTCTTCCTCTCTCTGTAGCAGTAGGGAATTTTTCCAGGTATGTGGGAGGCAAGCTGCTTGGAGCCATTATATTGCTTGTTCTCTGCATGATCTCCTTCATTAAATAATCTTTTAATGCAACATTAATAGTAATTGCAAGATTACAGTTCAAAATATTTGATAACATCACACTATGCAGTTGAAAAGCTACCGATCTCGTCTGTAAAGCTGGCTGTGGGGGGCAAGCCTACTGTGAAACACCACCAGTCCCTGGAGCTGAGATGGCTGCAATTCCCTTTGTTATTTCTGTTCCAGGTCTGGATGTCTCGCAAGCATTAAGCAGTACAACCTAGCAATGGAGGGCAGAGGGAAGGAAAATAACTGGTTAATTCGTTGTTGCTTTTTTTCACTTGGAACTTCTTCAAGGACATGAACATAGAAGGATTTTTATTGATTCACGAAGTGCATGCCTGTCGATCAGCTTTTAGGAGATGATATTTATGAACCAGTACTTGTATTCATACTGTTTCAATATCCATAGATATTTCAGAAAAGTAAAATTATTCATTTTGTACCTATGTTGAGCCATCTGCTTCTTCTGCATATTCTTCATAGATATAAAAAATGAGTAGTAAGGAGTTTGCAAACTTAGATTCTGTAAAGCATTAGCACAAATGTGCTTGAGCCTACTACTCTTAGTCAAATACCCTTTCTACTGTGATTAGTATTGACTCTTTTTGACTGGCAACTCCTTCAGACAAAAGAATAAATGTTAAGCTGTTGCTTGTAACAAACACTTATGTGCAGTTAAATTCTATTCTTCCAATCTCTCCCATCTAAGTATCCATCAGTATTCTCAAAATTGGTCACCTACAAGTTAAGAACTGGAAAAAAAAAGAGTCCCTCTACTTTTTCTCCTGAATATGAATCTTCAATATGAAGCTTAGTGGGGATTCTAACTTGGAATACCAGTAGTATTACTGGTAGCAACAGAAAAGTTTCCTACCTGCAGAATTAATCTGGATCACAGTTAAAAGAAAATGTTACCCGTTCATTGGTGGTTATTTTTGCTGTACACAAAGTCCTCAACCCTAGACTCTCAACTGTCCTTAAGATGAAATAATAAGCTTTGCATTGAGGAGCATGACAAGATGAACAACCCAGGAAGCGCACAGAGCAAGCCACAATTTTCACTTACACTAAGGTGTTGATAAGAGATCTTACAAAAGCTTCACAACAGAACAGTTAATCAGCACAGAAGAAGGGCTTAAAGCCAAGACCTTGTATGACTGACTACATTAGTGCAGCTCAACCGTTCAAAAGTCACCAGGAACCCAGACTGAGAATTACAGTACATCTTCCCTATAAATGGGCAGAGACATCCAGAAACTCAATTAAAAAACACTGCCTAAATTGGCTTCATTCAATATAACTCATTCAGCATAACTAATGCTAAGTTCAGCATAACTGACATAACCTTTCAAGAGCAGATTTTTTTTTTTTTTTGAGTAAGGTAACAGAACTCCTAAACTCATCAGGCAAATGTGAGGATGAGAACTATCCAGAGAGGGCGGACCATGATCTGGCCTGCATGTCCATCATTGCTATTTTTCATTTCTATGAGGTTTTCAGGCTTAAATTCTGGGGGGAGGGGGAGGGGGGAAGTTTTTAGAATCCATTTCACCATAGAGACTATTTGTGATCATTTCTCTCAGTAGGACAAAGCTGCCATTCCATCACTAACGTAACCTACCACTTATCTGAAGTAGGCTTTTACAAAAAGAGCTGAAATCCAGTTTTGTTTTCTGATTCTCTGTCTTGAAATAAAAACCACGTGAAAACAGCTTTTGTCCCCACTTTTCAGAAAGCAGAGCCAGACTTTCCTTGTGTGTGTATATATATATATATATATATATATCTATCTCAACACTCATAATTAGAATAAGGAAACATGCCATCTGCAAGTTGTGTGAACATACATGTAGGGAATGACACTAGAGCTATGTATGACATTTTCAACCAGTTTTCTGGTGTTGGAAAGAATGTGCAAAAGCCAAAAACATGGACATGGGTCCGGCAGGAACCACCAAAGTTGGATCAGCACAAGCAGTTCCATGAACCTGGAGAAGTGCCAGTAGTATCAGGAATCTGCCAATATGGAACATGTTTGTTAACCACAGGACAGAGGCTGCCAAGGAGCCCAACAGCAGCATGACAAAGACATCTCAGTAAAGAGGCAGAGGTACAAATTCCAACCTTAGACCCATGCTGAAGCCTAACCCCAGTCTATGAGGACATATAAAGCCCTTCATGACTCAGACTGTAACTGAGACCCCCATCTCCCTCCCTGAGCTACTGTTGACCCTACACTTGCTGTGCCTAAGCCACACTGGGCCTACTAGGCATGGACAGGCTGTTAACACTACATGGCAGGGGAAGACATTCCAGTAATTGGCTTACTGAGTTGCAGGCATAGAGAAATAAGAAGTCATTAATAACAAAATTGTTATGAAATTACATAATTTAAGTAAAAAAAGAGAAAATAAATGAAATAATTGAATAATTAACAGCAGGATTCATCACTAAAGGAAAAGGAAAAAAATCAAATCAGAAGTAGCCAACCACCCATATCCCAGGGAACTTGTAATAACAGTGTTTTCTGCAGGACATATTAGTTAAAAATTCAGAAAAAAACGTAAAATATTTTATAATTTATATGATATATACATACCGCTGAGTATGAGGAATTCTTTCTGCATGAAAAGCCAGCAAGTGGCACCTCATTAAACAGGACCTAGACTTAATCTAACTTGGAACAGATAAAAAAGAAAGGATTCATATGAAGCTATCCTGCCTGGGGGTTTAATCTCAAAGCTTTCGAGTATAATGAATGAATTAAGTAGGGCAAGTGATTAACAACAAAGAAGCGATCACATAATAAAAACAGAAATAGTACTGAATTTAGAGCAATGTTTCCATTGTTTATGGACAAGACCCTGCTGTGCTATTTTTATTGTTTTAACTCTTAAAGAATAGGCAAACCACATGACAGCACATGTTCTCCAGGTTCAGACGGAAAGATGTGGGAAAAGGCCACGAGCAGAATACCTAATGGTGCATAGATAATGGGCTGTTCAGATATCAATATTTGTAGCATTATGAGAATAAAATTCAGCCTGTAGGACTTGCCAATATTTTTTAAAATATTTCTCTTAATAATGTAAGCATGGGATAAACACCATCCAAATGATGCTGCTTTCTATTATGGGTGGGTGCTACAGCTGGTTTGCACATCAGCAGTGGCAGGAGGCACAGATGGAACGAGGTGGTTCCACCAGGAGCTCAGTGCCCCATCTCCAGCCAGCCCCCCACACTCCCTGCGTGGGCAGGGGGGGCATGCTACCCTTACTAGTGAGCTTCCCAGCTGAACTGGGAACAAGCAGACACTGACAGATCTCAGGGCTTTGTTTGGGCTTGTGCTTTTATGGCTGGCGTAACTCAAATTAAGTTGGCTGCCAATTAACGCAAGCCAATTCCCATTAGGGTAAATGTGAGGTGTAGACAGGTACAAAGCAGTGCCCCCCTCCCCTCAGCTACACCCCGAGGTAAATCATGAAGCACTGTGGAGAGTCCAGCTGCTCTGCTCTGCACTTTCTTGTTTGTGTTCTTCACTCCCACTCTTGCATTACTCAGTCCTGCTTAAATTATTTAACTCATGTTAAATCACAAGCTCTAGCTTAGGGAGAACCTGAAGGAAACCCACTGAGCAGAGGTCAAGGTAATTCAGGGTCAACAGCGAGAAGAGACAGGAGATGATTCCTTGGCATAGCAAACTCCCCAGTCTTCATGTGACAAGAAGGACAAATATCCTTTAGACTACCACAGGCCCAGGTAATCATTCCCCTCTGAGCCAAGCAGCACTAGGTCAGCACTTAGCCATCCATCTTTACCTACATGGGCCCAATTTTCTTGAAGCAAGAGGGCTTCATAGTTCTTCCTGGGTCATTGGTTCTTCTCAGAGCTTGTGCGGAGCAACAATCTCTTCAGGTCTCACACACAACAATAGACAACATACAGCAGGTACCACAGTGGCCAGCAGATTGAGGCCTGTGATCTTTTGGATGCCTAAGTGAACCTTGAGAACACATAGCAATCACAGTGTATTTTTTCTACTAAATGAAGGTATCAGTGCAAATAATACTTCTGGGTCTAACAGGTATCAAACAAATTGTACATAATCCTTCTCTAGTGGTATTAAATGACAAAAAGAATATGTTTTTTGGTGTCTTTTTTTTTGTTGCCTTCACAAACAAATCCAGTTTATACTGAAGTATGTCTAACTGAGGGATATAAGCACAAGCAGTTTGGAATTTGAGATTTCAAGACAGACCACTAGGGAAAAAAACAGATTTTGTCAAGGCACTTGATTGGCTCATAAATTTTGCTTTCCATTCACTAAAGCTTTCAGGAAAGAGAAAGAGAGGATAAAGGCTGTAATTGATGGTACAATGCCCACAAGCCTCAACAGATGTGATCCCTCGTAATGAAGCATGTGGGCCTAATTTGGCATTACTTACCACCAGGAGGATCTTATGCAGGGTATCTTTCTAAATCTATGTTTGGTTGGCACCTGTGCCTTGTTGAAACTGGCATAGCACCTTCTGAGTGGGCATAATGCCATTCTAGCAGATGGGCATGAGAGCAGATAGGATGCCAGAGATCTAGTATTGCATTTGCAACAAACTTGAAGTTGCAGGGTCTGGGGTCCCATCACAGGAGAGCTGAGGTGGGAAGACACCTCTGGAGATCAGCCAGTGCCACCCCCTGCTCAAAGCAGGATCAGCTAGAGCAGGCTGCATCCATTTGTGTTTTGAGTATCTCCAAGGATGGAGATTCACAGCCTGTCTGAGCAATCTGTTCTGTGGCTGACCACCCTCACAACAACAAACTTTTTTCTTATGCTTGAATGGAATCTCCTGTATTTCAGTTTGTGCCTCTTGCCTCTTGTCCTGTCACAGGAAGCCACTAAGAAGAGTCTGGCTCTGTCTTCTTTACTCCCTCATCATGTATTCATACAGATTGATAAGGTCCTTCCTCTTCCCAAAGCTGCAGCCCCAGCTCTCAGCCTCTCCTCCTATGACAGATGCTCCAATCCCTTAATGATCTTCATATCATAGAATAATAGGAATGGTTCTGGTTGGAAAGGACCTTTAAAGATAATCTAGTTCCAATCCCCCTGCTCTGGGCAGGAATATCTCCCACTACATGAGGCTGCTCAAAGTCCCATCCAACCCGGCCTTTCAGGGTTGAGGCATCCACAGCTTCCCTGGGCAACTTGGGCCAGTATCTCACCACCTTCACAACTAGATTTTACTTCTTTTCCTTGCCTTGGTCGCAGTGCAAGCCCCTGCTGAAGCAAAGAGAAGACTACTGGAGCTCATAACTATTATATTTAGTTTTTTTCTTGGGGCTTTTTTTACCTAGTACTTGGTGAAAAGAACACTCCTCTGATTGAAATTTATCACCTGAAAGAGGAAATTATACATCTTGGATGACAAAATGATTTATGAATGGTATTCTAATAAAAAGTTGCCCCAAATTCACAAATCACAGAAACCACACAGATTGGAGTGACTATTTTGAAGTGCATACATGGTGATTTGCATTATATTTATTGTGTTAAGGTTGAAAACATTATTAACATCTTTGCTCTAAACCTAACAGACCAATTCATTCTAACTGGCACGAATAAAATGTTTCATTAGCAAACTGGGGTCGGTGGAAATCACAGCACAGGGAACATGCAGAAGTATCACAGATAGTTCAAGAAAAAGGATTAAATCTACTTCAAGCTGGCACTGTACAAGTGGCTCATCAGAACATTATCCTAACAAATGTAATCTATGATATATCAAAAGTGTAGTCATCTCTTCTGCTGGGTATTAGTGCAAAATTGTACTTAAGGAAAGTGATGCAGAACAAAATTATATCAGCTTCTTGGATCATCTTTAATGATACCAAATTTAAAGTATTATATTTATGTGCTCATCTTCTAGTCTTCTAAAAATATTCTTATACTGATTAAACTTGCAGATTTTTAAATCTGTATTTTGATTTGCTAGAATTTTTGTATTCAAGATTCCAATTATTACCACTTATTTCCAGCATGATGAGCTAATTTTGCTCCTTTGCCTTTATGTCTTTAGTTATTTGTTTTTAAAACTACCCTGCAATGTTGATAATTTCAGGAAGACAGAGGTTGCAGAGCATTTTGTCATAGTACAGGCTTGGTTTTTTTCCTGTTGGATCCAAGTTTTTCAGAACTTTCAGTGTTTTTTAAGCCTCTCACTGTGTTATAAAGAAAAATATAAACCATTTGCAATTAAAACACACACACAAAATCACACAACAGAAAGAGGTAGAAAGAGAAAATACAGTTCATCATTATGAAGAAGTCCTTGGACAGCCTGGGAGCTGAACCCAAATTTGCTGTGTCTCAACACAGAGCATCATTTCTTCTTCTAGATAAGCATGGACATCCCTACTCATCTTCCCATTTAACTTCATTTTTTCTTGGCAAAGACACAAATATTCTGAGCTGTTGTAATTTCTAGTCTTATACAAATATTTAAAACTATTTAACACAAAGAAACCCAAACTGCCTCCAAGGGTAACATTCAAAGATATTGTCAGCATTAATTTTATCAAGTGAAGGGTTTTGTGCAGAGTATCTGGGAGGATGCAAAGTTCTCATGGATGGTATATTGAATAAATGAACATTCAAGCACAATAAATATTGAATGAGCCAGATTTTCCTGTACAGGTGGAGAAGTAAAAAGTCAGAAGCTGTTTCTCTCTCTCTCTCAAGTGTATTTATTCCATTCTGGCAAAACATTAGACTTCCTGTGTACTAATATTTGCTACAGAACACAGTCTTGAAGAGGGTTTGGTTTAAATACCCAACATCATGAGATAACATTTCATACTTGTGAGGAAACAAATACAATGAAAATGGAATATTCAAGAGCCATAAGGCAACAGTGTCTACAAAATGCACTATAAAGCCAGCCAGAATTTTGAAAATAGCAGATCTCCATTAGGATAATAAATTTAAACTCAATGATAATTGTACAAAATATGGTAATTTTAGTCTCTAACTGTGTGTTTTAAGCACCCTTTCAAATGCTATGAAATAGAGAGAAAGTCAGTGAATTAAATCTACTGCGACAAAAATGTCTGCTCTTACAATACTTGGCAAAAATCTGGTACTGGATGAAAGCATGTTAGACTTCACTTCAGTGTGGATAAGGCAGAGGTAATGCTGGTTGGCAGACAAAAGTGTTTTGAAGAATTGGCAAGGTCTAAGAAAACTCCCTTGGCTGAGAGCATCTGCTAACCCATGGTGAAAGCACTTTATAATCTCAGGGTTTCACTCTTCCTTGCTTCTGGGCTTCAGGTAGCAAAAAGAATCAATCAAACACAGATATATGCTTCTCTAATCCACAGGTTACATCTTTGCCCCTCAGATTCAACCTCGGTCCAGTTTGCCTGCTGTCATTTTTCCATCAAACCAGACTTCTAGCCCTTGGCTATGGTTCAGTCCTACTGATAGACTTTGGCAAGAGCAGGCCAGTGCTGCTCCCTGGGAGGAAGAGCCACTGAACACAAAGCTACACCTGCGTTCCTCCCCTCACCCTGCACCCAGCAAAGCAACATTTGCACCACTGTTCACAACCAACAAACAAAAAGCAGCAGGAGCACAATAAAAATAAGCAGCTGTTCAGCATTGGATCCCTTTGTTTGAAGTTTACACCCAGCAACACGCCAGCTTGCAGTGGGATGCTCTGGTGCCTGGGGAAACCTGCTTCCCTTCTCTGCTCTCTCCCAAGAGCTGTTTTTCTCTCCTCAGCCTCCATCTCACTGACCTATGGACCTGATGTTTCTATTTCCCAGAAGGGCCTGGATATTAATGTTTTTGTCAGGTCTACACCTTTGAGGAATAAATGCTCCCCTCCACCCACTCCCACTGGGCCCCTAACACTCTCAACACACAATGCAGACTGTGCAGAGGAAACCACATCATAGCAGGTATTTAATAAAAAAATATATATTTTAGGTGATGGATGCATACCTCAAATAATTTTGACCTAGATAGAAGCTGCTTTTATTAAGTTGCCACATTTATTACCAGGGAGAAAGAGTCAAGTAGGCTATAGTATTCCATGGGTTTCTTTTTATAAGCTTTGCTCTTAAAGGAGAACTTTTGAAACATTGTTCTCTCTCATCAAAGAAGATAAGAAAGAATAGGATTAAGGTGAGGAGAAGGATTTCTTTGAATAGCTAAGATATAATTACACATTTTACCATGACACATGCTGGAAAATGTAATATTGGATAATGCAAGTAACCTCAAATTTTTCATTGTATTTTAATAGAGAGCTCTCTTTTAAGTATTTTATACTATATACAGTATATAGTTATATGTATAGACACTTATTTCACATAAAAAGGATTGAAAAGGAATCAAACAAGAATAAACTCTTCCTCCATAATCACTAAGGAAGTATGATAAAGAAGGACAATATCGCTACAAATTTTCCATCTGATTGTCTCCTGAAAAATAAAATTTTATAATGAACATACTCCACACAAGCTGTGCAGAGCAAGTATCTCTTCCAAAAATGCACAGAGCAGTAGTAAAAATCAAGCATGGACTCGATGACATCTGTTGTGGTATTGTTATCAAATGCCATCTTTTTTACACAAATCTATAACAGTCACTACTTTTTTTTTGTGTGGAAATATTAGTTTGTCTGCAGTATCTAGAAGTTGGCACACAAGGACCAACAGATGCTTTGGTTTTACCTCATCTTCAACTTACTTGGCTTCTTGTTACACTAGCTACAGCTCGGCAAATTATTCCTCTGCTTTGGAAAGCCGACAAAGTGCCATCTGTCTCTGCATGGTTATCAAAACTAATACTGTAACGTGAAAAAACTATGAACTGAAATTGTACCTGGCAACTACATGGTGAGGTCGAGTATCCTGTTAGATTACTCATATACACAAATTTCAGTTAGTGAACACCCACCTATCCCACGATGTGCTCAGCCTGGGGAACAGTCAGTCTCTGACCTTTCTTGTGTGTGACTGTTTCTCATGCCATTGACATTGACTGACACTAATTATGGCTTAGAATGCAAAATGAGGTAGCTTCTCACCAACTGAGACTCCAAGGTCACTGTGATTACAGCATGAGTAGCTTCTGGTTTTTCTTATAAAAGTGAGAGCCTGAATGCTTGGAGGAAAGGAGGTAGAAAGGTCAAGGAAAGAGAAAGAGCAAGATTACATCAGCGTGGTTCAGTATGTAATCAGGTTGGTCCAACAGCTACAAGATTCATCACTAAGGCTTTAGGGAGGGAAAATATGAACAAGGTGTCATTAGATAAAACAGAAAAGAACAAAAAGGTATGAAAAGGCCTGACAGTTCCACCCTTAATCTGACAGAGAAAAGGTAGACATCTTCAGAGCTTCTCTTCCTTTCTAAATACCATGGAAATTTCTCCACCAGCTGGTGAAGTGCAGCCCAGAATGAATACCTCACACAGACACATGTAACAAAGCTTGCTTTTCTACACTGCAGAAACACTTAGATACCAACTCCAGAGCTAGCTCCAGCCAAGTGCATTTTAGAGAAAAAAACTGAGTTGGAGATCCTACGGATCAGCAATGAAGAGATGGTCAGAATCCAGGCTAGCAGACACTGCCCTCTTTTTCACGGAACTTGAGCTGGACGCTGTTAAAAATGGGAGACTAGAGAGTTCTTGCTCTTATCTGCCACCTAAGCATCCCCTACTGCTTGTGGCTAGAGATAGGAGGTAGTCTGGTCTTTGGTCTGAAGCAAAACCATGTTCTATTTTATCACAATGAGAAGAGGTAGGGATTGCACAAACAAACCACTGCTCCGTGTTGTCCTTCAGCAAAGTGAGGATCAGATCCTACCATGCTCTAGGAGCAATACACCACTCGTGGGTACTCTCTGGTTAAGATACCACCCTCTGGTCAACCTTATTCATGGAACTGAAAAATTTAGTCAATATTGCACAGAGCATTTTTTTTATTTCATGTTTAAAACACTACAGAAAGGGCATGAATCTCCCTCTACCACCTGACATACATTGAACTTAATGTTAATTCTTTCCAAAATTGCATAAGATTAGTACTATTTAATATGAGAAAGGCTAACCACAAAATCTGTTGTTCCTCAAGTATTTCCAGGCTGAAGCTACTCCTGTCTTGCATTGATGAATGGCAACATTGAAGTTCCCTGTTCATACAAATGTGAGTTTATTGAAAGCTATCCAAGGTAGGGGAACAATCATATGAGGAAAAATTGACTTAGCTAAATGGCTTTTTTTTTCTGAAAGACATTAAGTGTAAGAACAAAAATCAACATCTACTCTTGAGTTTCTACTATTTTCCTCTACTATTTCCATTCCCATTTATCATGATTTCTTTTTTTTTTTTTATTCCTCAAGAAAAGCTTGTGTAAAACACCACCTTCCATGCAGTTCTGGAAATGGTTACTAGAGGTTCCTTACAGGCATTCATTGTTTGCTCTAGTGAGCAGTCCCGTGGCATATGCCTTAAGAACGATGTTACTTTAAGTTGTGCTCTGCTACCCCTTTGAACTGGCACCATAATGTAGGACTAAGAAATCATTAATCCCTCTGGAATCCCTTTCTGCAGAAGAGGCAGTGTGCCTTGCCTAGCAGTGACATTCACACCTCATCTAAATGAGTAGAAAAGAGCAGAAAGACGGAGAAAGATCAGAGCTTCCTCTCTTTCTTCAAGGCTCCTTTTCTTCCTTCCACACAACATTCTTCCTTGTGTTCTTGGCTATGCTGTATTATCATGAGCTCCTTGGGAAAAGACCTCTTCTCCCTATCTACAAAGAAATCATTAAAAAACCGTAATGTCTTGGCTTCACTATGTAGTTGGTTTCTCCTTGTATGTTCTTGCTCCCAGCAGTGTTAAGTCCATGTGTATCTCTTATTCACAGGAAATCCTTTTAGTCTTACAATGAGGTCTTTGTAGAGTCTTTGGTGTTATTCTTCTGTATTTGCAAGGACTCTTGAATACTGGGCTGTCTGGGACACTGTATCTAGGGGAATAACTAATATAGGCTGAACGTAAACTAATTTTGGAGAACAAAAGCAGCCTTCAAGCTGCATGCAAAGTTACTACAGGCTGTTTTTTCAATGAGGGTGAGTGGAAGTGACAATTCTTTTGCACTTAATGAGCCAGAGTAGCAGAGATTAGAGAAACCCCTTAAATTATTTGGCTGTTGAATAAAAATCCAATTTAAATCTTGTGGAAAGTAAGAGCTTTGGTTCAGCTGTAGAATCGGGTGCATAAGCAAGGAAAATAAGCAGTCTTTTAGATCCAGTCCCTAAACTAGTAACAGTTTATTATATAAAGGCCAAGCATGATAATGAGAAAAAGAATATGTTAAGAATGAAGACAAAAAGAAATCTTTGGGAGACCAAGAGATTTGCTCAGTGTTACCAACTACTTCATGCAAAACAGTAGCCTTTCCAGGGAAACTGATATGCCTTCCTCTTACACCCCTCTGGGCCAGGGTCTATGCGGAGAGAGCAGTTCATAGTGAAGCCAGCATGGCAGCATCAGAAGATAGTTCTGCTTGCTGGTGTTGCTCAGCAGTGCCCATCAATGCTTTTCAAGCACCTAAGAGATACTCTGGGAGGACCTGGAAAAAAGAGTGCCCTGCAAGGGAGTGAAACCAAATAGAACATCAATAGAAGATCTAAAAAAACTTTACGGTGTGGAGGACTTCAGTCAAATATTCTCAGCCTTTTTCATCTTGGAAAGTCCCACTTCTGCACCAGCCAGGAAAAAAAAATAATTTCTTGTTTTGTTCACAAGCAAAAACTCTAACTTGGCAGTGGTCCATCGCAAACAATAAACACCAACAGAACTTTGCCAGTTACCACAGTGGTTATGCATCTTGGAGCCTATCCTTTCCTCTTTACTTTGGCTCCCTGTCTCTGCAGTCTGCAAACTATTCAGGCCAAGGATTGTCTACTACTTTGATGACCACATATGCTACCTCAGTGAAAAGGAATGCAAAGCTATGTGTACCAATAAATATTGACTTTTAGCCTTCTTAAAAAGTATGACTCCCTAAATGAAAAACTAGCCTTACAAAATGAAAGTACACAGGGTCTTAACACAACAAATAAAAATCACACACACACACAATCTTCCCAAACAGTACTGTAATGGTTGGTTTAGCAGAGCTTACGAAGACTGATTTCCTGTGGATTTGTCATCATTAGACAGATGTAGACTTGAACTAAAACTGTTTCATTGAGGAACAGGGCATTACATCCCTCCGCTTTCTGGAAAATGTGTAACTGAAACTCAGAATCCAGATCTTATTTTAAATGGGGTAATCATCATTGTCTTTCTCACCAGGTACTTTTGCACTTTCATAAAAGCTTGTAACCATACCTCATGGAGGTCTCTGCTTTTCTGTTTTGTTTCATTAAAATAATCAATACACCCAGCAAATAGGAGGGGTACAGAAGAGGGGTTCTGACATGGTCACATCACCTTATTTCTGAAACAAGGCTGAAAAATCCTAACACCATCACCCCACCCCCCACCCCAGATGGTGGTGTTAGCTCAGGCCACAACTGATGAGGTTTCCCAAGACAGCTAAGCTAATCCAATGCCTAGATGAATCCACAACACCCTCTAGCCCATTATTAAATACAAATCTATAGAGCACATCACTGTGTTCAGTCTTCAGAAGGTAGGTCTTGATGGTGACTGTAAAATTCTCATTAGGCTACTGGGATTATCGCTGCCCTTTCTCTTATTTGTTTGGCTCTCTATAAATACTGAAGAAAAGACACGATGAATCAATGAGCGATTCAGATTTTGCCCTCAGTCTTTATTATCAGGCATTTATCCACTTTTTGTCTCTAGAGTTTTCTATCCTGCAGTAAATTTATTGTAGTCCTTCTGAGTGATTTTTTTTCCTTTTCTTTTCCATCCCTTTCCCCAATACCCTATTGATTTTCTCATTTTTACAAATAAGCATAGCAATAAATAAAATTATGAACGCTCAGGATGGAATCATAGCTGAATAAATACACTCATCAGGAATAATTAAAAAAAAAGTTGGCTAGACTGAGGAAGTTACAGTTCCCTCATGTGCATTCTTTATTATGAAGTGGAAATGTAACTAGTAAAGCAGAAGAATCAGGCTTCCATTTTCCTTTCTGCTACTAATGCACTGTGGTCACAGTTGGTGTATTTTGAAATAATTGGGCAATATTACCTAAGATAGAAGTGAAACAGAGGTGTTCTAATGCCATTAGAACTACTGCTTGACAAGGAAGTAATTGTATCACCTTTCTGTCATCATCACAACTCCATGCAAGATGAGATGACTGCAATAAATACCCATCTTAGGTTTGGCTGAGAGATGTACAAGTCAAACCTTGGCAAGATTGTTATTAACTTTTTGGATTGAAAAGCCCAGTTATACAGCACATACAGCAATGATGGATCAATATTTCTCTGAATATTCAACATACTTCAAGATGCTAAGTTCTTGTTCCAAAGTATCATGGAATCATGTTGTGAACTTAAGCATTTACAAGGTCACAGTATTCTGCTTAGATGTGACAGCAGGGGTATGACACAAGACAAGATCCAGCTTTTTATTTTCTACTGCTAGGTTTCTGCTTTCTACAGAAAAATTTGTATTAGTACAAATAATCTCTTAACACTTAAAAAAATAGGGCTCCAAATATACAATGAAAGTTTTCTGAAAGCAACTGTTTAGGTCCATGTCACAGCTGGTTAAGGAGCTGCATGCCTTGAATGACCTTATATGTTTACGAATTTTTAAAAATTTATAATTTTTTTGAAAAAAAAAAGATCAGCTGTCATTTCAGTAAATCTGAAAACTAGTTACGATAAATGCTTTTGTAAAATATCTACTAAATCACTTATTCTTTTTCATAGAATCATAGAATGATTTGAGTTGGAACAGACCTTTAAGATCATCTAGTTCCAATCCTCCTTCCCATGATTTTTTCTGCAGAAGTCTCTCTAAACAGGTTAAAAAATATGAAAAAAGTGCCAATACCTTAATATCTCTATTATATCAGATGTACATTTTCTGTGATTTGAATTAATTTACTCTTGGATCACTGCAGTACAGTAAGACACCTCTATCTGGTTCAAAAAGAAAGAAGTGAAGGCAAAACCTGTCACGCTTGCTAACGATGGCTGCCCTGTAGATGCCCACATGGCGGGGATGAGGGATTATTGTAGCTGCAGGTGCCCAGGGCTGTCTCAGAGCAGGGCTTTGGGATCACTGTCGCCGGGGGCTGCAGGACAGGAGCCCAGAGCGGGGGATGCGCCCGGCGCCGCGCCCGCTTCAGCACCTCGGCCAGCGCCCGCGGAGCGAGCCGTGCGGCTGCGGAGACACGGGTGGGTGCTGGGGGGGGGGTTTGTAGATGTATTGATAGGTGGGTGGGTGTGTACCCACCTGGGTGCCAACGATCAGCCTAGCACACTGCCAGGAGCTAGCCACAAGTCATGCCACCACCATGACTTCTTGTTACCTGTCATCAGCCTTCCCCCCCACACACACCAAGGTTCCCAGGTTCCCTGCAAGGGGCCTGGAGCAAGTAGGACGAGTGGGAGAAAAATGGGTAATAATTCTACCTTGCTCCTCTATGTTCAGTGGTTTAGGCAGTATATGCACAGCTGGTTTCAGCTGTGGCCTTGTTCAGAAAGCACATTTTTCATTCCTGTCAGGAGACACATTCGAAAACTTAAAATATGGAATAACACAGGTGAAAAATGAACAAAGAGAAAGAAATGTCAGAGAGACAAAACCAAAGGAAAACATAAAATGAAAGTTGATACCTGCTTTTTTGCTTCTCACAAGGACCACAACACAGTTTGCTTGTACCATTTTTAAAGGGAGCAATAATGGGGCATGAGGACAAACTACAAGACAGCTGGAAGAAAAGTACAGAAGTACTTCATGGCAAGATGCACATGCTGAAAAAAACAATTTATAATCTCAGTTTAAAACAAGGTAGACTGTGGTTGAGAAATTAACTATGCTGGACAGCAGAGCTAGTAAATGAAAGCTCCATCTGGATCAGGCTGACACTAAAATAAGCTGCAATAAAGTCTGGAAAGTTGACTAAGCTAATGCAAACTCCCAACAACAACAGAGAAAAACAAATAGTAGAAGAATTAGAAAACCAGGAGAATATGGAGACTGTGGGGTGTGGTGGTGATTTGCAGCCCTGTGTAAGAAGCAGTACAGGAGTTGCATAAATAGAGGAATAATTCATTATGCATAAGAGTACCTGAAACCTAAATGTTGACAGAATTCCAAAGGAGATAAATATTGCAGAAGTTGCTCATGCAAAGCTGTGTGGGATGACATGAACAACATCATAAGTGACCTCACCCAGCATCTGAGAAGCTGCCTCTGGCACAGGAAATAAAGCAATTGCCTCTCAACACAGGCCTCTTGTTTTTTTTGCTAAACCTTAGTGAGATGGACAAAACAGAGGAACTAAAGAGTATTTTCAAATGATGATACCTACATCCATATCTACATTTCAAGAAAGTTAACAGACTTTAATATTTACAATTATATAAAACAGGCTTGATTTTAGTCTGACAAGAAAACATTTCTACCACTAGTCACTTGTAGAGTCTAGAGAACAAATGCCACTTACAGTCTAAGCATAGAGAAATTTTGCTTCATAATTGTTCAAATGCCAAGGAGGTACTGAATGGTACTGAATGGTACATATCTAATTCCTAAATTCTGTATTTTAATTCAGTGAGGTCTTTAATTTGTTTGACAAACTTCTGTCTATGCAACGATGGCCCAGCGTGTGTCATGGAAACCTGCCACTCTACATCAAGGACTTTAGAAGGCTCCAGAAAAGGACAGTCAGAAAAATTTAAAAGCTAAGGACGTTTGGAAGGTTAAAAAAAAAAAGTGCCAATACAGAAGGACTACAGTCCTGCCCAAATTTGATTAAAGCTTTCAGCAAAGACTATTCAGTACATATTCCACCTTCAAGGCAAAAATAAATTTCTTCATTTCAATCAGAGGTACATGATAAGTTGAAATAAATTTCATTAATTGGATATATTTGAAAAGGTCATTTTAAAATCACCACAAAGAAGACTGCATCACTTGGGCCTAATCCTGACTTCATGGAAAGCAACAGTGCTCCTAAGCTCAAGCCCTCATAAAGAAAAAAAGGTGTAAATAAAGAAGGTCACAATATGAACTGACAGATAAGAAGATATTCTAAACAGAGATACCTTTCAACCCCACATTCCTTTTCTGTATTGGGTACTAAATTGTATTCAACACAGGGGTAGCTGAGAACTGATAAAACCCAGAGTCTCTTTCTGTGAAAAAATACTTCAAAATCAGCAAGAGTAAAACATGCTCAGTGATGTATGAATAACAACAGGTCTGCTTCCCTTTATTACTACAGAAATCCTTTCTGATTTGCTTGAACATTGACCTGGGACAAACATGATGCACTGGGAAGGAGAATGGCCTCTTGTTTTCTGGTAGCTCAAGGGTATGCATGTGCACAGTAGAATTTGGCCTTATCCTCAACATCAACAAAAAATATAAAGGTGGAGGTATTACACTCACATGTAATGTCTGGTCTAATATATATGATACTGAACAAGAAACTAGTAAATCAGTAACTAGTATACAGACAGCTCTCCATACTCCCTGGGCACCTGACTTTTTGTCTATTATGATGAGTCAGCTTGTGAGATGAACTCATGGATTGAGGCTGTTTTGCCCTATCTTCTCTCCCTGGACACCTGTTTATCTGAAGACATCTCCATTTGTGTTCGGTATTTGGTATTGCCTTAAACTATCCATGTCCTTGGGAATTGATAGTTTCTGATTTTCCTCTACCCTAAGCCACAGGGGCTATATTCAGTGTTAAACAACCAACTTGCTGCTCACTACTAAGAATAGAAACAGCAGTTTTTCCTGGCAAGATGACTCTTGATGCCAGTACAGGACTGTGAGCTAAGTCAGAGCTTGTCACCTCTGTGCCACTACCTCCCTTGTAATCATCACCAAATCCATTGATCTCTCTGGATTCCCAGTGTCCTTTCTTTGCACAGAGCTTTACTGCCTCTGGGGAACACTGAGAAGATGAATTCATTCATGTCTCTAAAATGCTGAGAGGTCTGCTCATCACTGGTGTCAGAAATGCATCACCATGGGAGTAGATTGGCTAGAATGGAAAGAGCAAAAATTGTCTTGTTTGAAACCTACATAAGGAATCTGAATCAACAGAACTGATGAAGGATGAACACCTCTGGTGGAACTGGGAAAGCTGTAGAAGGGAAATACCTGCTGAACTGACCCAGAAAGAGTTAAGAGTCTAATGGAAAAACCCCTGTGGGTTTGAACTTAATGTGCAGTGACAATGAGGAAATCCATCTGGATGTAAAGCTGCAAGAAATACAAGGCATCAAGAAAGGAGGCATTCATGCTTTTTATGAGTTAGGAGTTATTGTATCCAGCATTTGTCATGATACCTAGATAACATTTAATTGTTCTTCAAAGGGTTCTCCACAGAGCACGCATAATGAAGTGGGTTTCAAAAATGCAGGCTTTGGTGTGAAGAGAAGAGAGTGCCTCATGGCAAACATGAGTGTCACTAGCATTTCAAAAGGAACCAGTTTCAGTAATTCAAATAAATTCTTCACACTCATAACAGGCATGTGAACAGCCCAGCTTGTATTTAAGATCAGGAAGATAATCAGAGCTCTTGTCCTGCATGCTGTTAAACCCAGGGTGCTGGTCTGAAATTTGCAGACAACCATCTCAAGCAAGAGCTGAGCAGGGTCAGTCACTGTTCCTTCATAGAAGAACTAGGATTTACAACAGGTGAATCAAGAATCCAGGGTAATTTAATAAAACCAGTATAAAGTCAGATCGAGAACAGAAAAGGCAAAGAGGAGTAATTAAAAACATTGACCTGCAAACTTTTTTTGGCGGTTGATTTTGTATCTCTGTGGTTTCAGGTGCAAAAAGGACCATTCCGTCCTTGCTTGCTTCCAGAATACAGCTGTTTGCAGAAAAGGAGATAGGAGCCATCACAGACCCAGCAAAGCACAGTATTGCAGAGCTGAGAAAAGATAAATGAGCCCAACTCCATGAAATCAGGAAAGTTCAAATGACATTGTTTGTAGGAAATGGAAAAGCCTATTTAATTGATATTCATGCCAGGGTGATGAGCCAATTTTGAGGCAAGCTCACAAGACAGTTTTGCTGGACGCAGCTGAGGACTTTGGCAAGTCATTTAGTCAGCATTGTCCTCACCTGGCTAAAGGAAATAGTTTTTCAGTGTCTCAAAGGCACAGTGAACTACCTGACTTATATATTGATACTTGACCTGCTCTGGAATTGTATAATGTGCTCGTTACCGTAACCTTTAAACAGATATTTTATTAAACATGTTTTTAAACATTGCCATTTAGAGGCTGGAATTAACAAGCAAATAAAGTAGAAAAGTCAAAGACAAAAATCACAACGAGCAACACACACTGGTTATTCCTCGAGGCTGCTCATGTTTTAAGCAGCCCCTCCCAGGGCTGCTCAGTACTTTCTGCCACACACGGCAGCGTCTGCTGGTGATTGACACTCGGCCATTACACAGGGCAGTTTTGCCAGCAGGAACTCCACAAAAAAGTGAAGCTGAACACCTTTGGATAAGTGTGCACTCCTGAAAATGGCCATCATTTACTCAAGCCTCTTTCATTGATACTGATAGGTGTAACATTTTAAGGTAAGTCTGTAGGAAAAAAACCTGTAATTTTCTGCTTTAAAAAAACCCACAACAAAACACTTGTTTCTTTCCCTACTGCTTTTGTGGGAAGAGGAAGCCCCAGGCATCTGACTACAAGCTCTCACTCACCCAGTGACTCTGACCTACAGAGCATAATACAGAGCAATCACACCTCCGTGGGGTAGCTATTCAGAGACAGTCGAGCCTATACAGGGGAACTGGGTTCCTTGGGTTTTTTGGGTGTTTTTTTTTCTGGGTTTCTCTTTTTCTTTTTTTTTTTTTTTCATTT
The DNA here is from genome assembly GCA_020745705.1 of Hemiprocne comata. NCBI lineage: Eukaryota > Metazoa > Chordata > Aves > Apodiformes > Apodidae > Hemiprocne > Hemiprocne comata. The sequence continues at coordinate 7,189,726 of CM036597.1, read as the reverse complement.
CATCTCTGAGTTCCTCAATCTGTGCCAGATTTTTTCTCTTTATTTCACCTCATCTTTTCCTTTGCCCCCTCCCCCCGAAGGTACATCAGCCTGAGCTGGGAAAGGAAGGCTACTTCGAGGTCACTGTGTAAAAAGCCCTGATGCTTTTCAGTGAAAGGGAAGGGAAAAGAGGCCGTGTCTTCCTGTTGCTATTAATTGTTTAGGGAAACTCCTTAGGAAGGAAGGAGAAAGTATGCATGGGGGGAAGGCTGCACAGGCAGAGGAAGGGCCATGCACAGAAGGGCAGTTCATGCAGATAATATCCTGCAATGAGGAAAAAAAAACTTCCTGGCATGCTAATAGGTGAGTGGAGTTGGAGAGAGATGGAGACAGACACAATTCCTCAGAGACAAGTAGTTCCCTTGAGAGCAATCGACCGTGAAAAGGGCAGGCCATCTTTGACAAGGACAGATACACAGAAGGGAAGCAAGGGAACTTCTACATTAAATCCAGCATGTTTCTTCCTGGATTTTCTCCATGCTGCCAGAGCAGGCTGCACTGAGCAGCTGCTCCTCAGCTCAGCCCTGACATGACCTCTTGAGGTAGCCATTGCTTCTGCTTGCACTATTCAGGTGGGTACAGAGGGGCGAAGGAGCTTTTGCCATGGAAGCAACTTTGAAACCTTCTTCCCCTTCCTCCTCTGCTTTCCTCCAAGCTTGTAGGTTAGTGATTTGCAAATGAGATGCTGACACCATAGGGGCAAAGGCAGCAGAGGAACTGGCTGCGTTCAGCCACTTGGTGCTATATTTGTCTCCTCCTGTAGGTTTGAGGACCAAGTCCACTACCCCATCTCCAAAACTGTTACCCATCCCTCTGAACAGCAATTACTGCATTACCTTTGGTTTTATATCCACTATTTATATTCCATATTTAAATAAAACTACACTAAACACACTTCAACATCATTTTAGAAGTGAGGAAATAATCACATTCAGCTCTGATAGCTGGATGAAGATGCACATACACAAGGGTAAAGCTAAGTTACTACATACTCTTTCTTGTTATCAGAGTATTTTGTAACACTGGTTTCCCTAGGTTTAGAGTTTTATGTTTTCTTTGATTATGTGGGCACAGGAGTGGCAAGGGAAGTGTCATATTTTTTATTTTTATATTGCTTACAAACTACAGACTTGCAATAGAGCCTTGATATATCATCTTTCAAAACACATTTTGAGTACTGTTGCTGTTGAAATATTAGGTTTCAATACTTATTCACCTACAGTCACTTACAATGACACTAATGTTCTAGGTATCCTACGAGCAGAGAATAAAAGGCAATGTCTATCTCCAAGAACTTATAATCTACAAATTACATATAAAATTTAGGCAAATATTTTCATACAGATATTCTTATTTTATTGCTGGAGAATTTAGACACAAATCTTATTTTCCTCAAGCGACATACCCATAAGCACCTAGAGCACAACGGTGCCATTAAGAGGAAACTGTGTTAAAAGAATACACTGATTTAAAAAATAATGTAAATATTCATGCAGAGCCACAGAAAATACAGATTATTTTTGTCACAGAAACAATGAGAGTGATTAATAATGTAGACATTCTTGAACTTTCATTTCCTCTTGAGTACTTGATGTTTGCTTTCTGATTCTAAAGTATTCCTCCATTATGCTACAGCAACAAGCCTCTCATCTTTAATTATCAATTCCCCCACAAAAATCAGAGAGGCAAAATGTATCCAATCCAAGATACAGAGTCAAACAATGCCCCCCAACTGCCCTATTGCACTGTATTTCAGGGAGTCTGTGGAGAGATTGCAACACAACAAGAGAGCTAAAAAAAGACAACCCTGGAACCTGAGATAAGGAAGCACTGAGAAAAACAGCAACCACAAGTTCTCATGGGATGAGGCTTGGCTGACGCTAGAGCAAGAAATACATGAAAGAAACAAGTGAACCGCACCCATGAAGTGACAGCTTCTGTTCAGTGATAAAGACCCACATAGGCTCTGGCAAGCTGGGTCTCTGCCTTAGTTATTTATATCATTCAAATAGGAAAATCTCCTAATATATAAACAAGAAGTTTGGAGTCAGAAGTGGTTGGCAACTATCTATTTAGTCCTCTGTACAGATTCAAAAAATAGCACATTGAGCACATTCTGTAAGGAAAATTAAAACTGCAATAGAACCAGTTTCTGATTAAAGACTAATAAGACTATTAGTATTAGTGCAAGACTATGGACACACTTAAAATGCGTAGAATTGTCAATTTTGGTATCTCTGCCCCACCAATACTTTCTCCAGTAAGGCAAAAAGATCTTGCCATCTCAAGCTTGCGTTTGTATATGCATCAATTTCACACAGGCAAAAAAGCTAAGCCAAATACATCCTTGGTGTGCAGCAGCCACTACAAAATGATGGAAAGGCCAAATGATGAATTTCGATTCAGCCTGAAACCAAAGCCTTGTTAGTTCCCTTAATATCTGGGTTTTCTTTTCATTATAACTGTGCTCCTTTAGAACTTCACTCTTCTCTGCCCCTTAAAATTAAGCTGCTTCCCAGTTTGTTTGTTTTCCTGACAGTGTACACAAAAAGTAAAACAAAAGAATACAATTCAACACATCTCTAATCTATGCTGTTCCTCTAACTGATGCACTGGGCTTTTATAGACAACGGCAGCACAAATCAAATTCTCATTTCAGATTGATTTGCCTCACTATTTCAACATCAGCAAATACATGAATTAAACACTCTAATCTCCCTTTACCCCACCAGAGTCCTGTAAAGACAACTATGCATGACTGCTTGGCAGGCCCTGCACACCTTTCATGGCTTTAAGGACTAAATTATTCCATTTTAATAAAGTTGTCATTATCAGTAAATTTTATTATTAGAAAGATTCCTGTAGACCCTCATCTGTCAATTGATGCCTACTGAAGCTGAGAGTAAGCTGAACTTTGTAGGAGAGGCCTTAAATGACTCTTCAGTGAAGGCCTCTTCAGCGATGAAAGGAATTGACTTGAATTAGACATCAGGAGGGATGGGTCACATGCTTTTTTGTTCCTGCATTAATGAATATACATGGCAGACACCTACTGTTTCATCTCTCCAGAGACAGGTGTTTACACTCTTGATTCAGCTATGTGCTTGCATTCTTTCCTTTGCCTGAACCACCTGACCATCCATATACAAACCCCTCAGCCATGCACTTATTTCTGTTTTGAACCTGCATTGAGTACGTGGGAATAACTCTCAGCTGTGCTTTAGCTTAATTTGATATCTCATAGCATCACTTAGTTTGGACAAGACCTACAAGATCATCGAGTCCAACCATTAACCCTACTCTACCTAGTCTAGCACTAAGCCATATTCCCAAGCACCACATCCAGGAGACAAACACATCCAGAGATGGTGACTCAACCACCTCCCTGCCCTGGGCAACATGTTCCAATGTCTGACAACCCCTTCAGTGAAAAAGTTCTTCCTAATGTCTAGTCTCAACCTCTCCTGGTGCAGCTTGAGGCCATTCTATCTTGTTCTATCTCTGCCCTGCACAGGGAAGGGGCAGGTTAAGCAGAGTCCTGCAGTTCTTTGCCCACCGTTTCATTGCAGAGAGCAAGGAAGTCCTTGTCCAACTGGAAAAGGATGATAGAGCATCCTGGCACAGGGAACTGCAGGATTTCCAGCCGTGCAACAGCAAGAAGAGTGCAGAAGAGGTGAGGTACAGTCACAAGAGAGGGGGAGTATAAGAAAAATAAAATAAAAAATAATTAAAAAAAAACAGTTTAGGTCCAGCTCCAGGCACTGAGACTTACTGTATGGCATAAACACACCTTTCTTTGGATATGGCTAGGTAAGCTGCTGCTCTTACCTCTAATAAAACTAAACTCAGGAGTTGAAGATTTTGGAGATTCACTCTTACCAGCCCCATCTGTCTGCTGGATCATGCACTAAAATTAGAACATTGACTATGTTATAGCATGATACGAAAAATCAGCATTTGAAAACAGGCCCTTCTAGAACAAAGAGAGTAGTGTAATTAGAAGACATGGTACGAAAAATAATGAAACTGCTAGAGGGACAGAATTGTAATGATGACATGATTTTGTATGTAGATTCATGTCTTCTAAACAGGACAGGATTGAAAGTCCATACTTCAGTTTATTGATTTTGGCAGTGATTTGTATTTCTTACATCTTTCAACAGTGTGAATGAAACACTCTATGAAGTTACTGATGAAAAACAGGCTTTATGTTTGCAATTTGAAAATTAATAAAAATAATTTAAGCAAACGGAAATTAAGGAAGCAATGTAATGCTCTACTCACTGTACATCAAGGCAAGTTTCAAGCTTAGAAACTAAGGAAAACCATGAACCATAAATACTACTTACAACAGATCTGGTTTTAAGTAAGGCAAGGGAAAGAGAAATATGACCTCCAGCAGTCACACCTTCAAAATTTAAACTGTAAAGAACACTACCATATTTTCTTTCATTTTAGGCTGTATTTGAAAGTTTCAAATGTTTTCTCTTTAAAGACCCAACTGGCAAAAATATACTTTTACAAGTACATATGATGTATGCTTAAAAATCAATCTGTTTAATTCTGCACTGTGTCTTGTAGGTATGGCTTAACCATTATATTTTCCTCATGCAATGGTCGATATTAATTCTAATGTCAGACTGCTCTCTACTGGTAATAAATTATGTTAAAACTCATTAAATAATACCAGAAACATGTAAAGAGCTGCAGTTGGCATATATCCTATGTTTGAATCAGTGTAGAAATGAGAGCCTTAAGAAGACAACAATAACTTGAAATGAAGAGTAAAATGTGAACACTTAATTAAAAAGATTATTTCACTTTACATTGACCCATCACTGCCCTATTCCTGCTCCCACTGAATTTAATACCAAAACATGCAGCTGTCCTAGATTATTTGGCAGAGGCCTGGTCTTTTGAACATAAATAATTCTTTCTGCACTCAATCAGGATGGGACTTGCAAGAACTAAACATGCTGGTTGCAAGTGGAAAATACGGACAATCTGGTCCTTGTGCTACTTCAGCTTTTCTTGACAACCAGAGTTGTCCTTGTGAAAGAACTCAAACTTGTTCCTAAGTTTGATATATTTTAATTACAACTAATGGGTGTAAAATAGATAATTGATTTCTTCTCACAATTTCATACCTTAAGAAATTGTTCCGTAACACTGGAAAGCATCAGTCTAAGCCTGTAATGCAGGCTAAGTGCCACACACTATGGCACTGGCATTTTTCTTTTCCTTATGGCATTTATGTAGAACATTTGACAATAACAATGAAATACACTGTTCAAGATCTGATCTTGCTTCCCTGGAAGGTAGCAGTGAAACTCCTCTTAACGAGGAGGTGTACATGCTCTGAACCTCAGGGAACAAAATTCAGGCACTGGGTTTTGTATTTTTCTTTCAGGTTACAGAGCAGTCAGGCTTCAGGCCTTGCTGAGGTCCTAGCTTTGAAGCTCACTAGTTACTGAGACAAGAGCTCTTGACATAGACCAGGCACAATTGCCAGCCAGTCTGGTTCTCATTTACCTCAGACCAGCCTCAGGAAAAAAAAAAAAAGCAAACCAAACCCCAACTACTTTTCAGAGACAAGTTTAAGTCCTTTCCCTTTGTCTCCTCTTCCTATTTACTTCAGTGTTTGACTGTATCTTCCCATCATGCTTTGAAACATCTCTCTCTGTCCTGGCACAGATTTACACAGGGAGGGAAAGAAGTTAATGGCAGGGATTACTCACCCTGTCCAGTGCAGCATGTGAGTGTTGCCCTGGACACCTCTGTTGTTCCACTTACTATCCCATGCCACCTGTTGCTTATTCTGTTTTCCACGTGTTCTTTAATAACTGCCCAGACTTAGTTCTGCTTCTTGGTAGAGTCATAACTTGCCTTCTCTATCATTCCCCCCAAACTTTTATTGCTAAGATGTTTAATTAACCAATGTTTCATGCTGGCACATATACTATATATTGCTTTGTCCATCCTTAAAGTCTGAATCTATCGCAGTTATTAAAATAAACTGTAATCTAGCATTGGGGCAAAAAATTTAAATAATTAAAAGCAGATCACAAGAAAAGTCCCACAAAATCTGGGTTATAACAGAAGTACTGGCTGATTTGTTGCCTCCCTCTGTGGCAAATTCATCCAGTGTGATAATTGTTTGCAAACATATGGATCATATGAAAAAAACTGAAAACTCCTGTAGGTCTGGAGAGTTCAAAAGCATCTCTCATCATGGGATCTTGCTTCCATTGAATTGAGTTGGATTCAATTCATTTCATAGACTAGCAAGAATTTTAATGAACTAAATCTGAGTTGCTCTAGAATAATTTAGACAGTGTTTGGGACCTTATTAAGCTGTGAGAGTCTACCCCCAAACACCACAGCATTGCGTGACACAACCCTTTCCAGCAACATCATTAGAAGGATGATCCCAAAGGTGCCTCCCTACAGCTGACAGTCACAACAGCTGCACTAGAGGAGCCCTCATGGGGGGGGGGCCTCACCCCACAGTGTTACTCTTGGCTGTGTTCAAGGAAACAAAATTAAGGCAAGATCTTGCTACAGAATTGAACTGCACTTCCAAAAAGGGAAATGGCCTTCATATTTCTGGCCACTGAATTTGAGAGGACTGATATTCACCAGCTATCACCCAGTTGAAGCAGCTTGTCCCTCAACACTTCTTTCCTCTAGTGTCATTGTGATGATTATTTCAAATTTTGTAGAAAATGCCACATTATATAAGGAGCTGTTCAGGAAACACAGCAATGTAGAACATGCAGCTTAGCATTGAGTTACACAGCAACCCAGCACAATACCAATGAAAAAAGAACGTACTGATGGAAAATGGAATAAAAAAAATGCCCCAAACCAATAAAACCCCACAAAAGCAGGCAAAGTTCCAACCATCAGCCAAACAACTCAGGCTGGAGAATTTACTGCCCAGTTATTACGTGACCAGTTATTGGATAGAGTTGACAAATATTTCCTGCGCTTTCCTTTGCTTCAGAGTTGGCACTGCTCTTCTGCCTTTTGGAAGAACTGGAGCTCTCGCCAGACTGCTTGGCACTGCTCTAATTGACAATTTTAGGGCAGTAAATTAGCAGGGTTTTTCATGTTGTTTTACTTCTAATTTTAATCAGACATACAGCCACTTGGCACACCAAGCCACGCACTCTTCCGTGCAAGTTCACGGTGCCTCCATAAAAATACCCTCATTGAAATGTAACTTAACTTTAAAAGAGTCACACAAAAGCAATGTGCTGACTAAATGCACTAGTACGGTGCATTGAGAGACTGTGAATTCCAATTTCAGCCATGCCAGTCATTTGGCATTAAAATATGCACCAGCTGTGAGTGTTTGGATCTCGATAAGTCAGAGTGTGCTGGAAAGCTGACAAGATACTGCTGTGAAAATGTTTCCAGCCCCTAATCTCTGCTGTCTCCTCTTTTTCATATTTTGCTACCCATGTTGGTGTATAATGCAGGGAGAAATAAATGCAAAATCCAAGGAAGATGTGCATGGGGTGACACCAAGTATTTACAGAACTTGCAAGATAGTGCTGCCACTCACACAGCTCTGGACTCTTCTTTGATGAGTTGCCTCTGGTCAACCTTCCTAAATTGCTATTTTTTTTTTTCCTTACATGAGAAAGAGCTCTGTGTCAGTAAAACTGGGAGATGTAACATTGCTGGAAGAGGTAGGAAAAGTGGGAGTGAAATCCACAGAGCACCCTTCAAACTGGGACACTAGCTGCTGTCAAAGGAGCTGAAAAATGAATCTTGACGAGGAAGTATTTTTTGCCTGATTTATCAGTAGAGCATATCATTCTGTAAACTCCATTTTGAGCAAATATTTCTTTCCCCTCTATTATTTATTCATATCCACATTAAATCTCATACACAAGCTGCCAGATTCTAACCTGCTGAGGAGGGCAAAGCGGTATGCTTCCCATCTGTTCTACTTAGCCAACAAAATGCTGTGGATCTTATCCTGCCTTTCTAGAAGGAAAATCTTCCTCCCTTGTTGCAACCATCTTCCCAGCCACACAACAGGGGTCATTAAGAGCAAGCAAAGCTGCAACTTCACTTCAGAGCCTGAACCTTTTGTAGCAGAAAGCTGAAAAAAGGACTGCTAAAAGGCAGTAAGTCACTGCTGGGTTTGCAGCAGTTTCAGCTGCTTGGAGTTTGAGCTCAGCACTTGGTAATCAGCAACCACACCATGATCCTCCTCACCTCCCTGCTAGTTTCAAGGGATACAAGAAAGGACAACAGGCAGAACCTGAGCAGATTGGCAGACTACACCCCAATTTCCCTCCTCCCCTGCTTTGCAAATGTCAGGCACAGAGGAAAGGTAAGGGCTGGTGAGTAGAAGGTGTAGAAGAGCTGCCGTGACCAAGGACAGCCCTGCTCCAGCTGCAGGAGAGGGACAATCTGCAGAAAGGCAGGGGCTGATGTAGGAGCTACAGGACTGCTCCATGCCAACCTAACACATTCAAATCTAGATACTAAAGAATTTGAATCTAGGATTTTAGTTTTAGCTCAAGGATTTTTTAGTAATGTAAAGACCTCATAAACGCTCTAGCCTGGGAGAATTTCATCCATCAAAGTGAGACCGAGAAGTATCAGAAACATGCATTTATCCAAAGGTGCAACTACATTTCCTCCCTGGAGCCATCCTCTGTTATTTCAATGAATGCAGCTTTAGCCAGAGAACACTCCCCCACCCCTGCACACACTCACTCTATTTAATATCAATTAATATTTTATAAAAATTGTGAGTAAGAAGGAGGATACTAATTACAGAACCCTACATTAAAGAGGAACTGCTACGCTAGATCCCTTTTCCCCAAATGAGGTCTGCAGGGGAATATTATAAATTAAGGTATACACACAAAATTCTGAGCTAGACAAAGCATCATTTTATGATCAAAATACCATTCCATAAATGCAAAGGTCACCTTACATAAAACTGAGCAAAACTGAAAAGTAGAAATTTGATAAATCAAATACAGAAGCAAATTTTTTTTTGTCCTCGTAGATATAATAAAAAAAAGCCTTATGGCCAATGTCTGAAAGTGGAAAAGCAATTGGGTGTAACAGTTAAATCCAGAGGAGTTTCCCATTTCAAGTCAAGCTCACTGCAGGGAAAACAGAGCAAACTAATTATGATGTAAATCCACAATGAATGATGCAGAAATAGCGTGCAATGTAAACAATAATTTTGAAATTCTCAGTTTATTCCCAGCACTGATCTGTTTTATACACTCCAGAAGTACAACTCAAAAAAGATATTTTTGTACTAATGAGAGACTTATATTTTTTAATCAAAGAATAAATGAAAGCATTTTCAAAAGCATACCAGCCTCATTAATTAGTTCCATTAAAATGTAAAAGATGAGTATATCTATTTGCCTCACTTTGCGCTCGCATCTCTTTACCTTAAATATCCTAGCATGTATTATTAGCTAGAAATAACATCTATTATTAATATTCCTTGACACCTCTCATTAGAAAATCCTGTGTTCAATCGTTAACAATTTGTCTCCATTATAACTATTTGGGCTGAAGTTTCCACCGTGGGTATTTTAGAGGATTTTGGCCACAGCATTTCTGCTTTTCCGAGGAGGAGAAGAGGGAAAAGATTTTATCTGTGTCAAGAAATTCTGGTAATTGCTTCTTGAACACTAAAAAACCCAAATTAACCCATTCCAGAACACACATTTTGGAAAGTGTTTGAAATCTAAGAGAAGGCTACTTCCTGCTATCCCTATGAAAATCTATTGGCATTTAGGAAGTTATAATCCATTCTATTTTCCACAAACCAATTTATTCAAAGGCAGACTAAGTCTTGCAGCTTAATTCCTTGATTGCACCAAGCTTAAAGTGAGAAAGAACCAGGATGGGGGGATACTGCTGACCATCCACCCAGGTAAGGTGATTTCCATTATAGGCTCCCTCTTCCACCAGGGTAGAAGCTCCATGTGCTTTGACAAAGCTCATATTTCCCCACGCAGAGGGTGATAGAATGCCATCTGGGCAGCTTCTCTTAGCTGAAGTGAAATAAATCCATTGATTTAGGCATTTCTGCACTTTCAATCAACTGATACCTCCAGTAGGTATTAGCACAACGCTGCAGGACAGAATTGGTACATATTCAGTTCTCTTTTCAAAAACTAGAAAATCACCCAAATCGAATATCCACACACTGTTATGTGAAATGTCTTTGGATGGCCACACTTATCACTCAAAAGTGAGGAAATGCTAAATTTAAGCTTGCCTCTGCAACCATAAGTCATTACTCTTTTTGTAGGAATTATCCTAGTCTTTCTATTTTCCCCACAGGACCAATTTCATCCAGTGCACAGCAGGAATCACATTCACTAAATGAGCAACGAGTCAATAATTTCTCCTTCTGTCACTGTTCATTACTGGTCTAGAGCCTTATTTTTTGCATATTATTTAGACCAAGTTTGAAACCGAGCATTGTTTCTGTGTCTGCCAGTGCAGTATCAGACCATTTCCAATACACTAATTGACTAATTCTCACAATTTCCCTGCGAGATAAGGGGTTTTATTATTCTCATTTAGAAATGCCAAACTAAGGCATCGAGTTCTGTTGTGTGTGTGGCATAAGCTGAAGGAATTCAAAAGTAAAAACCCAGTGAGTACAGGGGAGAAAAAGGCCCTATACATGTAACTACTGACCACACTCACAAATTGGAGAATTGGATCCATGCCTAACACTGCATTTTCACACACAACTAATTGAACCTGCAAAGATGTGGGCCCCATTATCTGCAAACACAAGATGTCAATAACACTTAGGCACCAAGGCTAACAGCCTGGTTTGCAAAGCTCTACCAGCTTGTGAGGACACGCTCACTTGTAGCAAGGAAATGGATGTATTGATGCAACAGAAAGTTGCACAAGGTTTACCACAGCCTGATGGACCGTGGGCTGCCAGCAAAACGCGCTGAGCAATTTACAAACTAAACCGAGCCCCCAACCAAACGGGCACTAGCATGGTTTGGTCAAAATGTGCAGCATCTTGTTCCAGGTCTACATGGACATTTTAAACAAGGCCATTTCTGGAGGCAACCCTGGCTGCTTAGGAGAAGTCTGCAGCAGCCTGCAAACCCCCCCAGCCCCTGAAGCTGCAGGCAGGAGTGGAGCAGCTGCACTGCTCAGGAGAACAGCAATTCCATTAAACCAACAGCTGGGAACAGAGCAAGAATTTACTTTACTATGACTTTGTTTTCTGTGATTTTTATCTGCTTATCTTTACTGAATAAAGCAATTTGAGTTTGATTTTATTGTCTCATCGGTCAGACTAACAGGTGTCCCAGTTGCAAGAGTCCCCAGTAAATGCATGTTTCCTCTGAAACTGAAGGAACAACTTCAGACCTTTTTGGTTCTGTATCAAACAAAGGGTTTCTTCAGAGAGGAAGAATCAACAATTTTTTTTTTTAAGTATAGCACAAGACACTAATTGATAAGAACAGCCCATTGTTATTGTAAACATAGAGAGGGCATAAAAATGTAATCTCTCAGAGTGAGGTAACAAAACACTCCCCTTGTGATACCAAGCCTTAGTCTGTGTGGGCTGACAGTACCACCACATTTACTGCATGCTGACAGTTGAGTTAAGAAGTGTAACACTATGATACAGAGGTGTCAAGATTGCTGAAATTAATACTGGGATGTGTGGTGTTTTGCTTGTGGACTCAGCTGACTTAGGTGTGTTAAAGAAGCAGTATCATATGACAGTAGAGGCACTGCAATTTAGCATACAGCTATTTCTTTCTGGAAAGATTTCAGATGCTTTCTTAGAAAATGTATATTTTATAATAGACTTTTAGCTGAAGATATCAGTTTCCTGCACAGGCATATGCCTGTTATTACAGATGGGGAAAATGTAGCAGAGATGGAGCTACTCAGAAGGAGAGCAGCCAAGTGAATGATTTAAGATTCTGAATTACAATACTCTACTGCCATTCCCCCACTCTAACCAAGAGACATTAAAGCCTTGGAAGACAAAGGCTTTTTACTGTTGCAATAAGTGGCATCCTTTCAGAGCTCAGTCATTGTCACTGGCCTGAACAAGATGACTCAGAAACTTGATGAATTTCCCCAGAACACCCATGTTTCAGAGTAGTCTCCTGGGGGCTGGATCACCTCAGGCTGAGCAAGAAACTGAATGCAAATCTCTCTTAGTCTGGGCATGTGCTCTGGCCACTGGCTGTTGTGCAAAGCCCTCTCCTCAGAGCCTCTCCTTCTGGATGTATTTTCAAACAGGGGAAGGGGGAAAACAACCTGTTCTCAGACTTCACCATTACTCATGGCCTCCACACAGCTCACTCAAATTTATGGAGTAAATGGCAGTCTTTCCCTTAGTCCCAGAAGTATTAAGGTAGCCATGTTAAGCTTTCACTAGTTCAGTAGGTGTTGTAAGCTCTGCAGCTCATTACTGCTTCTAAACAAGGACTTTGCCACCTGATCTTGCATGCACTGGAGCTAATGATAGCACTCCTATTAGCCACTAAAGGACACACTAAGTCATTGTGCAGGTTTGGCATTTAAGGTCTCCATAGAATAGAATTTAACTGGAACAACAAACAAAACATTACAAAAATGCAAGCCATAAGAGATGTGCCTTGCTACTCTCAATCAGGAGACTTGTACCACACCTACTAAACAGAAATCATCAGAATATTGCAGGAGAAATGGAAGTACAGCTTTTGCAAAAATTGCCACTCTTCTCTCTTACTATATGGAGAACACACATTCCACTGAGAAACTCTTAGAATCACCTCCAGGAAATGTACTTCTGTCATTCACATTTCTTAGGATAAGCTTGAATCAAGAATGTAAACATCTAAGGAAAACATGAGTAGGGCTTGGTCCTGCTAAAATTAGGGTGTTACTTAGCCTGACTAGATACATCAGAAATGATAACACAGAGTTATTAAAGACAAATTAACAAAGGACAGTTTTTAAGTTAATCTGACATGCAGAAGGTGATACATTTCTTGTTTCTGCTCTATGCAGTTAAAGATACTATACATTTAAATCTGTCTATGCCTATATCTACATATTCCTATCTATATTTAAGTTTAGCTTGACATTTTCTTCTTGGTTAAAAACCATTTCACTAGGCTACCAGTTACAGCAAAAGGAAAATTACCAAAATGTCTCAAACATCTTAGGCAGCCACATGTGTTAGGTCATCATAACATGCATACAGATATTTACATTCCAGGCTCTACAACAGTCACAATATGGTTTTAAGTGTGTATCTCCTGCAGACAGAGAAATCTGAGGTTGTCAGTCATTGCATTCATGTTACCTGAACATCTTGCTTTTTGCTAAAGTTTCCATGCACAAGCAATATTAACATCTGTTTCAAGGATCTCTGCTGGAATTGTAGCTTCACACAGCCAAATTGCCTATGCTTCCACTGAGGAAATGGCTATTTATTTTATGCAACCATCTGGGCTCTAAATAGTATGTTCTGTCATTTGTGGTCTTGTTTTCCAGGGATTCTTGTGTGAAATTTGATTCCTTCATAACTTATTTCTTCTGTAAATGACATTTTTTTTAGTAATCAAACTAGTGAATGTTTCATACGAGACCTACAACATCAGTGTCAATTCATAAATATTTTGGATGTAGAGCCAAACCCTAATTGCAACTGCTTTGATGGTCTACTTTTTTTTTTCTGTAGAATCATATGTAAAAATAGTCTTTACAACACCCTCTCCCAGTTAGATGAATGACATATGTTGTTGCAGAATTTAATACTTCAGGGATGATACCAGTCAAGTTGTTTGCATGGTTTGAACACAGACCTTTGCAGTCTCAGAGCCCAGGCCCCAACTTTTTAAACAAAGGGACCTATGGTAATGACTAGCAGCAGAAATAGTTATTCACAACCTTTACCTACAAGTCTGCTATTTTTGCTTGGAGTATGACAGAAATGCAAACACTTCTTTCCCTTCTCCTATCATACCTTCTGAGATTTTTGCTGAATTGATTTTAGTCTCAGAGGTACGTGCCCCAAATCAGAAAGTATCAGGTATCCCGGAAGGCCACTTGTGGAAATGGTAAGAAATCCTGAATCACAAAAGACAACAGCTGACTGTCCCAATCCCTGTTTGCTGTAGTCACAAACTTGTTTGTGTTACACCATGAAGCTCATGACACAAAGGAACCAAGAGCAGGACTCAGATCTGTTCATCATTCCCTGTATCCACACAACCAGTATTCCCCTGTTACTCATGAGAACAAGCTCTCTATAACTTTGACCTAACACTCCACCTTTCCACACGAACAAGACAAGAGGTCTCTTCTCCCAGAGATCTACCTGGCACAGGAGCCAAGACCACAACAGTCCATCCTCTAGAGCCTGGTACACCTCTTCCCTGCCCACATCTTCCAGCAACAGGGGTTCTCTCACTCTTCCCACCAAGGGTTAGTTTTCTTCCCACTGTTACTCCTTTGCCAAGGAGGCCAGCCACACAAACCATCTGACACTGACCAAGCTGCCCTTTCCTTTTTGTGAAATGGTGAAGAAGACAGAGCAAGTAACAAGCTACACCACAAAGAATGAAGAGACTGCAGGGACGCACACAGCTAAATCAGGCTACACAAGCTCATTCAGTTCACTCTCCTCCTCCTCCTAGCCTAATCACCAAGCAGAAGAAAGAGCCCCATTCTCTCTCCCCTCTTCATGAACTATGTTAGAACCACTCCTATAGACCCTAAACATAAGTTCCAGACTTCAGGAGATACAGAAGAACTTATTGCTATCAACTCTCTAGATCCATTTCTTTTGTTCCCCTTACCTTGACCATCACTTGTCTTCCTCACCAGCTCTGCACAGTCCATTCTGTTTCTCCTCCATCTGGTTCTTTAACTTCTTTTCACTCAGGTGCAGTGGCCAAATCATCACATTCATCATCTTCACCTGGATCAGCCACTAAACAGCTGCTGGCAAATGCTGCAATCTCAATCTCTTCCTCCAGGTTATTTCTTAAAACCTCTTCTTTCAAGAACTGTTTTACATAATCAACACATCTTCAAAGACAAAGTACCAATGATTCATACAGAAAACTCAAAGCCTGTTACATTCAAACAGAATGCAAAAAGGAAGAATACATTGAGTAATCTAAGACTGTATGTAGTACCCAGAAATTCCACAAAATTCCATAAAGCATTAATTCAATATTGTCCTTTTCTGGAGCTGGTATGTGGTTTATTTTCCTTCCAAGCATCACTCAGTTTCAAACTGTATTCTTCCAATCTATCAAACCATGACTGAGATAGAAGGAGGGGGCTATCACAAACCCAGAGAAAGGTCCACAGCATTTGTAAGGAGACAATCAAATGTGAAAGGAAACAAACACTTTTTCTTGATCCATTCAGACAACCAGCTGAAATAATTATTCTCTCCTCTAAGGCTAAACTCAGATTGGCATAATTCTCCTCTTGCTCAGCAGAAGCAAATACAAGTAAAATGGGTCTGAGCAGCTTTGGCACTACAGGAGCCTTGGCTGTGGATGAAGTTTTACCTATCTTCACCTTAGACTGTGACATTAACCACTAGTCTCCTAAATGCCTGAGTACTTCCCTTTAACCAGAGTGATTGAGCCCAGGAAAATGACATCTAGGATATTTCATGATCATCTGTGTGGATGATCTAGTCCACACACTATAAGACAATTAATAGCCAGGTGCAGATGTGAAAGACACTGGCTGGAGGGAGGCATAATGTCTGTCAACACCAGGTCAGCTCTAAAGCTAGAAGTAGTACTGAAACAGCAGAACAGCTGGAGCAGGTAAGTGTTAGAGTAGCTATTCTACTCACAAAACCAGTGTGAGGATGTGAACATCCCACCCTGACCATCAGCCCATGTGGAGATCGTAGTAAAATGAACAATCCTCTGGATGGTAAAAATACACCCACTAAACAAGGAAAATTCAGTTACTTGTTA
The DNA here is from genome assembly GCA_020745705.1 of Hemiprocne comata. Lineage (NCBI taxonomy): Eukaryota > Metazoa > Chordata > Aves > Apodiformes > Apodidae > Hemiprocne > Hemiprocne comata. The sequence goes on along the minus strand of CM036597.1, from coordinate 7,173,695 downwards.
CGCCTCTTGCTGCTGTTTCAAATAATTGCATAAATGTGAGATTCATGCTGTAACAACTGTAACCTGTTGAGCTACAGATGATGTTTTAAACTTACCATTATATTTTTTGCAGACTTTGCAGATTCTAAGCACGTCATTCAGTATTGGCTGCATGCTTCTTATTAACAGCAATAAGAAAATAAAAAAGCAATTGTTCTAAGAAAAAAGTTTGTTGAAGTATATGAAAATTGCTGCAGTAGATAACAATAACTCCTTTGGGTTTATCCTTACATTCTTAACAGTATATATTACTTAATTGATAGATCATAACAGCTCATTTAGAGCTATTAGGTCTATTGAATAAATATGTGGTCAAGAGCTCTTTAATGCACACCACTTACTGTAGACCGTAACAGCTGCTTTGGAGCTGTCAGCCTAGTTTGTCACAATCTCTTTTAATCTGAAAGAAATCTCAATTACTTTGTAGTTGTCAACGTGCAACTTAAGCTGATTGTTTGGTACCATAGCTGAACATTGTTTGAGCATGGGAGGTGAAATACTAAAGTAACTCAGAAGACCAGGCATCACTATCATCAGACAAATCACAGGGGACTCAAACTCAAAGTTAATGGCAGAGATGCTTGCTGTATGTTTACAGAGAGCAAACAATGAGGAAAGATAGGATGGGAAACAGATTATTTCTCTGTTTAACTCTCTACTCATCTCCTTTAGGAAGGGGGGGGCGCAGCTCAGCTCATCCACTGTAGCAACGAGTTTGGATCCATCCAGCATATTGAGAGCTTCCAGCACAGGAAATCAATGGAAAGAGTGATGCCACCTCTTCCTGTCATTTGGCCCTTTGGCACATTACACTCCCTCTCCTCTGCCCCATAAGTACAAACAAGCGGTTGAGAAGGTCAGAAATCGGTGCGTAACTTCGCCGGTAAGACATGTATGGGGCCCAGGAAGTAGATTTCAGCTGTTCTTAAGTGCAGGTAAAAGCTATTATAAATGCTCAGAAAACCCAGCTGTCTGTCTCTACCTGTCTCTTTGCTCAGAATGTGATTGTCTATAATCATGTCATTCAAAAAGACTTTTGCTAAGTACTGAGGGAAAAGAGGCTTCCTTTGGTGAGGGGAGGAAAATGCCTGTTGCTGCAAGCTATCCATCATCTTAAGAGTCCAAGATGTACTAAAGCTCACTAAATTTTTATTCACAACAGAGCCAGATAAGACCAGTGTTTTCTTGATAGGTGCTCCTCCTGTGTCAAAATCTACTTTTGCAGGCATCCACCTGCCTGCTAGGTTGAATAATATATAAAAGCTCATCATGTCTTTATTTGAGAAAGATTTTCTTATTGCTGCTTTATTCTTTTTCCTTAGACATTTGGGGAAAGACACCCTTCCCCCCAGCCACGAAATAGCTATTTTGAGGTAAGACCTTAAAATTGATGATTTTGAAAGTTTTCCCTATTGCCATGCTGTTCTGCTCCTGCATTCCTGTGGTGCCAACAGATGAAGTTGTAAGCCTGCTCGCCTCCCTGCATCTAATCCTGATACTACACAGCAGCAGGGAAGGTGGGCAAATGTTCACTAGCAGTTGTTGGCAAAGAAACACAGCAGGATTTAAACTGGATGACGCCACTGCATGTGTAAAACAACCATTTGAGCAAATGCTGTTATAGAAGCATCTTTAACCAGTAAAACAGAATTTGCTGTTAACCTTTTGCTTCCTAGCTAGCTGCACTGATGAGTTACGACCAATTGTAGTTATACTTTAAAAAAAACAAAAAGGCTTATTGATAAAAATATAAGATAAATGCTTGTAGCAGTTGCTGTGACAGACTTTTATATGTGACCACACTAACAAAAATAAATTGCAAAAGCTAAAAGGGAATAATATTCTGTTACATTCTGGTAAAATATTCCACATTATTTTACACAAGGTCATTTTCTCCATGATCTTCCTTTTCTTCCCTTTCAGCTTGCACAGCCTGGTCTTTAGTTGATGCACCCCAACCCCAGATGTTTCACAGTTTAACCATAGTAATTTTATAGCATTCTGGGACTGTTATGAATGAAGAGGGCCATGAGAGTAATTTGCCATGCCTATCCACTATTTAAAAGCTACTGTGTCATCAAGATAACTGGTCAACACCATTCCAATAACTGTTTTTCCCCAGACTCTCAGGTTTCCTTGCACTGATCGTTGTTCATACATAACAGCTCCCTCTCCTTCAAACTGAGTTCCATCATTCTTTAAAGTCACCAGTTTGGTATTGAGAAATAAAACTTGAAATATCAGCTAACAAAGTATCCAAAGTTAGGAATAGGAACTAACTTTTCCCTTGAAGATGATGGGAAAAGGGGCATCATACAGCCAACCACAATTCCTACATGCTTAGGTACTGCAATTCATAAGGGGATGTTCAATTGAAGAAGTTGCTTTTGAGTAATGCTGCTACCTGCCTGGTGCATTTAACTGAAACAAGGCTTTTCTATTTGGAAATACATGCAAGAGCATTGCATACCTGTGTATTATAGAATCATGGAATGGTTTGGGTGGGAAAGGATCTCATGTTTAGATCATGCACATTAGTGCTGGATCAAGTACCTTGAATAAGACAATGGTAAAAGTTTATAGAGTTAGTAAAAATTTTAACAGGAGCCTGGGTATGAGTGCAGTGCTAACTGGCAGGCCAAGCAGATGCATTAAAAAATGCCATTTCTAAGGAAAAGTTGTTTTAATAATTTCACTTCAATTCAGCCAGTGATCTACAGTGGGTGGAATATTGAACAGCTCTAGCCTTACAGACTGAAAAACCACATACTTAAAAAGCAGGGAGATGGGATGCAGCAGGTCTGTAACATTTGTAGCCATATTCCCTTTTAGAAGGCAGCTCTTTGTAGAACTGCTATCATCTTTCCCACATTGCCTGAATGTCAGCTGACACCACCAAAACTGCAAAGCTACCAGGATGAAACGATGGTTGATAGTGCAGAGAAATAGAGCTGCAGAGTGAAGCTCTATTCCACTTACCTGCACACATGCTCAAAGATTTACCCACTTGTATGGGATACATGTGTAGGAGAGTGGATTCTGTGAGGAAGCAGCACAGTAAGAAACATGCCTTTTGTGAAGGGACTTGCAAGCAGTACAGTGAAACTTAGAAGGCTGGAATAGTACAGCTCTGGACAGATTTTTCACTTTTATCTGGCAGGAAAAAAAAAATTCCAGTGTTTTGTGAGAAGAAAAAAAGTTTTGGAGCACGAAGTTCAGAAGCAAAACTGAGTTAGAGTCAGTCACTCCACTGGGACCTTGCAGGATGAACACAAACCAGTTTTTCCAGGGAGACCTTTGCACTTCATTTTAGCTGTACATAGAAGCCTAGGTCAGCAAAGGATCAGAAGAACAGTAACATTTTCAAATTGCATCTCTTACATGAAGAAAAACTGGGAAAATATTTGTTGAGCAATGAAGTACATTCTCCTGCTATATCTGTAGTATCTGACATTGCATGAATCTCAGATGGGTAAAACAGGTATCAGAACTGAACCTCAAGCCTTCAAAAACATGAGACAAGTTCTCCAATCAGGCATTTTTCTTAAATCCAAATTTGTATTTGGATTTTTGAGCTTTTTAGTTAAAATCAGTTCTCTCACTATAACTCTGAGAAGCCTGGGTTTCATTCCATTGTATTTATTTTTTAAGTTCAATTCTCATGACTTGGAAAGCTTTCTAAAGGTCAGATGGAGAGAAGTACCAGATATTGCCACCATGGCTTGCAGTGTTATGCAGTCATTTCATATGGCTTTAAAGCTTTCCAAAAATCCTCTCAGCTCTCTCTCTTCATCTTACAGAATGTGGTTAAAGATGCGGGTTATATTTCAGAGGGAGCAGAAAGTGAGAAAACCCCTTTGCCATTAGACATGGTGCAGGCTCCAGATGATGTGATAAAAGAGCTGCACTACTGTGGAAGCACTATCACAGCTCCTGTCTCCAGGGTAGCAGCATCCACTCTTGGACACAGCTATTGTGCATTGGGGCAGGTTGTTTAGCTTTGTATTTATGTAATCTTTGTGAAGATAAAGAGGGATGTTCCACTGAGAGCTCTATTGTTTCACTCTGTATCTGTTCAATAGGAGAGAGAGCGGATCTACAGCCACAAGCAATGGTTTGTATATCTTGTAAGTCTTCTAAAGCCTTGTCATCATATGCTGTATTATGTTGTCTTTTTTACTGAGTGACCACTGCTCTATTGTACCCTATCTGCCTTTTTGTGACTTGATGAACCACATTGTAAAAGGCAGAAATCAATAAAGTTCTCCAGAAACCAAAACCACCGAGGGAAAAATGTTTTCCTGCAGCACCATCTTGTGGTCACAGATTTCAATACTGGAAGTCTCTCTCCCTGGGCCTGGGGGGTGGAAGGTCTGCTCTGCAGCCTCGGGAACCACACCCAGCCCTTAACAGCTTCTTTCACTAGCCCCTAAGGCTTGTGCTTTCTTCTAGCTGACCTGGGCCTAATCGAGATCTTTGAAGGGATAGAAAGGTCAAAGGAAAATTGAATTTGGGTCAGCAACATGGTGGGTATACAAGGTGCACACCTGACATTTAGGCACTGGGGAAAAGTCATCTTCCAGGTAGATCTGAGGTAACCCCATGCTGAAATTGTTCTGTAGTATGCTAAGGTCCAGGAGTATAAAAACAAACAAGAAATAACTATCAAAGTGACCTGTGAACATAAGCAGCTGATCAAAACATCCACATTTGTCACAATGTCAGTTGTTAGCATCACACACAGGTCTGTTAATCAACGTCTGCAATTTGACCCTAAGGTGATAATTTTGACCTTCAATAATAACGAAATAGCTATTATGACATTTTAGGCACTGATAGCAGTAGTTTATGCAATACACATGCTTGACAGCTACTGATTCAAGCTACTAAATAAATCAAAATTTAAGATCAAAGCTTTTGTCTTATTCAATCAAAAAGCAAAACTTCCCCCTTTTAGAACATCTTTATAATGAAGCTTCTATGTGCAAAAAGGACAGGGCCCAAGTCTATGCCCTGTGTTCTTGACTACTGTGCTACTAACTAGGGGGAATATAATCCTTGCTATGTCTTTTTAAACTCATCTCATCCTCTTACAGTGCATTTATTTTGCTTATGCTCATCTTGTTCTGGTGCTGCCAGATACAGTTACTGCAGACACCTTGATTGCTTACTGTTAAATACAGTTGTTTTTATCAGTATGTGTCCCTTTGTCAGAATGTTACGTGACATTGAAAGCAGTTGTGCTGTCAATAGCATGGAATCACAGAAACTATTACCCTTCAAATCAAAATCATGAAGCACCATATGAAAGCCTAACTTTCTCCAGAGCAAGGATCTCTTTCTCCATAATCACCATCAGCCATGATGATCTACATGATTTGTCACATGCACATTTCAGCTGTGACAGTGTCCCTAAATTCACGTAGCAGGAAACTCTCTTCATCTTTGCTTAAATGCCTCTATACATACTTCACGATTCAGAAAGGTAATACCAAGAAAGAGCACTTACACACCAGCTTTGGAAGTCAAATAGACCCTTATCTGCTCCTTTACATCAAAAGCATCATACTACTTTTGTTTACGAAATTATAACCATATAATCTGTCATAAAATGCTACTGGCAAAGGTTGCAATGTCAGGCTTTAAACCTCCTGCACATATTTATGTCTGACCATCAGTAAGTACTCTGACAACTTCATGAGATTGCCCATATGCATATTCCACCTCTATTACACTTGGATTTTAAGTGATGCCTTTTTTAGGACCAATGAAACTAAGACAAATTTATTAAATGGGGAATCCTGAAAATACACAGAGTTTCTAAGAATCACTCATAATACTTATTCTCTCTCCAGCTTAGGAGCAAGGCTCCATTCCTCCCAGTTGGTAGGTCTTGGAAATTCTGCTCAATAAACTTCACAGACCAAAACAAAGACCACCAGTGACTGCATTATTATGGGTGATACTGATTTCTACTGACACTCTCATTTTGCACTCAGCTGCTGAAAACTGCTACATGTTTGTTTCTTTTATTTTTGTTACACTACAGAGAAATGGAAAGAAATTGCATTTTAAAATCAGCTACCTTGGGAGACAGGTCATCCAAAGATCAAAGAAAGTTCTGTGGTGCAGTGATATCCTGCAGAGAGAAACAACACCAGAGAAAATACTTCCACAGTTTCCTCAAGTACTTTGTGTTTTTGCCAAGCATATCTTTGAAGCAACAGCCTGACAACAAATCCTCTGCAGCCTGGTAAGGAATTAGCCATTCTCCTCAGTAAGAGTAGCACCACTGGTGCCATCCAACAGTGAAACAGAATAAGCTTGCAGCCTTATATCCTTCCACAGGGATGCTATATTAATAAGAGAAGACTGGTATTATTATTCAGTTGTCACAAGCAGTGTTTATCTTTTTGTTTCAGTGTTTCTTAAAGAGCATGAAGAACTAGAAATGAAGACCTGTTGCAAAATCAATAGCATTATCAAAGCTTGACAACATTTTATTATTTTGATACTAAACCAAAACATCTAGTATTCTAGGGCATACTCATGTAATCCTGGTGTGCTTCTGCTTGGGGGTCTTCTTTCTGAAGTCAATCCAGTAAACGTTCATAAATGCCTTCACTCTGTGCTCTTTTCTTCACAATTTGTTCTACTTTCTTGCTTGCCCTTCGCAAAGGATTGAAACATCGACTGCAACATATTAAAACAGCATATGAAATTGGTTGGCTTTCAAAGAAGGAATTTAGAGAAGATTGCCTAGACTTCAGCCATGAAATCCTAGCTTCAGTGAAAAAAAAAAAATGCAAAGCTACAGTTGGTTTCAGGGGCCATCACAAGATTTCATCAGTAGAACACAGACAGATTAGGGCTAGGAAAAGCATTTCAATAAGCTTTTCCCACCTCTTACATTTTCTTTATGAACTTCAGCTCACCTTCAGATTGATAAAATGCAATCATGAGCAGAAGTTTCCCCAAGTAACAAGTCAAGTTTCCCCAGTAACAAGTCAACTAAATTCTATGGCCTGCTTCCCACAGCTGTACAAAGAATTCAGCATAAGGAAATGAAGACTCTTCTAATTCTTACTCTATTTTAAAAATTTACACAGTATTATTCAATTATACCACAAGTTGAGTACACTTATATTTTCCTAGCCTTTTGTGCCGTAACATACCCATCATTGCAGGTGGCTGTTAATGAAAACTAACAGAATGGAGAGAAGTAAGATAGGATAGCACAGTTATGGACATAGCAAAAGCACTGGAGAACACGGCTCAGGAAGTGACATACTACGTTGATGGCTCACAGGAGAAATGGTCAGTTACCAGGGAACAGCAGACCCTGCTTCCTGCATGGAAAGAACCATTGGAGTGGGGACGCAGCAGTAACAAAGCATCACTGACTTGGGAAATTGCTAGTTCTGCTCAAGTGTGGCAAGGTGAGGAGCAGTCAACTTCCTCTGTCAATTTTACAGGAATTCCATGCTCCTGGACACTTTATGGAATTACCTCTGCTGTCCTAGTCCTGGGCATCTCTTTACAAAGAGCCAGCCCCAGCTACACAGCACAAGCGGCTGCAAGAGCTTTCCAGGGCCAGTCACTCTGGTTTGGTGCCTTTTTAAAAACAAAACAAAACAAAAAAACCCCAGACCTCCATGGGAAACCTTGGAATTTGCTCTAGAAGAGGCATAGTAGAACTAATCAATCATCTCAAATTTCATCAGCAAAATCCCTCTTATTCTTTTGATAACTTTAGGGAATAACTTTTACTTTCGTGCATGCCCTTTGCAGTACAATTTTGGCATTGTATGTAGTACCCTCTCAACAATGGCCTTACAACCTTGAAAATAAAAGGATTTCTATTCAGAGAGAAGGTTTTAGGCTCATTAGAGGAATGCTTTTCAAAGCCATATCCTTTTTCAGCTGTCTCTAAAACTGCTAAGACTCAAACTTACAATGTTACAGGATTGCTCCTTTCCTAGAACTCAAATATATGATGTTGGAAATTAAAACCATTTAGCATCTGTTTAATCACTGCATTAAAGAACAAAGCAAAAATCAAGTCCTAGCAGAACAGCAATATTCCTAGTTTGACTGGCTATGAAAAAAACACAGAAATGTTCATTTAAACATTAGGTGAATTCTCTCAAAATGAACACATATTAATTCATTTTCCAGAAAATTTATGATAATTTAATGTTAATTCTTCACCTCCTGTTTTCAGAGTCACTGCTGACTCAGTGCAGCTATCTGTATGCTGAACATCAGCTGTTGAGCACAGTGCAAGATGTAATGTGGAGATTTTCACAGCAGGTCTTGTCTAAATGTGGAACTCCATAGCAAGTAGCCATCTGCTAAGCAGCCACATTAGTAAAGTCTATGTGTTTGTATGTGCATGTGTATGATGCCACACAGTCTACTAATACCTTAGTAAACCAAAAGTTTAATACCTGGAGAAAAATAAAAAATCTTCACAAAAAAGATGACTCTGTCACATTAACCAAGCTATAGCATTAGCCATTCCATATGAACTACCACCTTAGAAAAATAAAGCAGAGTTATGTTAATACATTCCATCTTAGTTTAATGATTTTGATGTTGTGGAGCTTACGTTTTCCCATTATCATAAGAACATAAACACATGCTGAAACTCTTCATAATATCAAACACTGAACTGCTTGCATAGCACTCACAGGTTGTAATGTGCCCTATACATTAAAAAAACCACAACACTGCACTGCACATTAGAAGCATTAGAGAAAATTAATTCACTTTTCTCCCAAGCACACTCCCAGCCCATCTCTCTTACTCTATTCAGGTCTACTGCTTTGTTCTTTCCTTCTGTGCCTTCCTACATAACGATAGATCTACCCCACATAGACACATTTCTACTTGTTCTTCTTTACAAACTCCTTTTTCTCATTAATTTCTTCCCTATTGTCTTTCAGATAAATAATTCCTGCTCAGATATGTTATGCCTGTGCTGCAGTCAATTGCTTAGCATAGGTAATGTCACTCTTTGTACAACAGCCTTTGAAGACAGTGGTAAAAGAATCATTGTCTCCCTTCTCCCTGTGATTTTTGAGAGCTAAGGCAAGCGGCAGAAGTTTTCTCTCTCGTTTCTGTTTAAATTTAAGTTACAAACTGAAATTAACTTTTCCTCAAAACCTTTCCTTTTCTTTTTTACTGGTGTTCTGGGTTTTCTTTGCACTCTAGACAGTGTGTCCTAAAAACCTATTCTGGGTTGAATAGGATGAACTGTGCAGTGTTACAGGCTGATAACTTGGTTTGCTCTCGTTTCCCACCTTTTTTGCTCACAGCTGGCAGTTGTTGGATTTGCCTTCCTCCCAATGAGAATGGAAACTAGGTTCCTTTAACATATATGGATATACCAGCCTTTGGTGGGGAGCAGGGGCAGAACATGGTGGAAGGTAAATGGAGTCAAAGGAGCAAAGCCTGGTCTTCCACATATCTGTATATTGGCCCAGGAGAGGATCTGCTTCCTGCAGAGCTAAACTCACCTTTAGGCAGGGCTGCTCAAGCTCCATTCAGGGCTTTATACAGACTTATTTTCTAACCTGCAGGCTGTATGCCTTCATGTTCTACTTGCAGCTTTCCAAGCAAGAGAGGAAAGAGTAAGTTCAAGTCCTTTAAAACTGGGTCTTCTGCTATTAACAAACTTTTTTTCCTTAAGGCAAATTGAATCTCTGTTTTATGTAGCTTCAAAATAGAAGGAATCATTTTTTTATGTTTGCACATTAGTTTCTTGCCTTTTTTTTTTTTCAAGTCTTCTCCCCTCACTGACTTCAAACATGTCAGTTGTCCATATTTGTAGATACGGTGCTTAGGGGCATGGTTTCGTGGTGGAGTTGGCAGTGTGCTAGGTTAACAGTTGGACTTGATGATCATAACAGTCTTTTCCAACCAAAATAATTCTATGATTTTCGAGGTTTCGAAGCAGTACATCATAAATTCTGTCTGGTCATATGCTAATGCTTACCTTCTCTGCAAACAGATTGGTAGACATCCCAAAATCAAAAACCCTCCTGCCACAAGCACAAGTAGTCGAAATGTCAGTAGCATATCTGTAGAGTCAGCAGAAGTTTGCATTAGTTTTGAATCATTCCAAGAGATATATTGAGGTATTGATGACTGAGATTAGCCTCTAAGACAGACCTGTATGTATCTCAGCCAGCAGCATAATGGAAAAAAGTAGGTTAGACATGAGCTTAGACGAGAAAGATAAAGTCTTGCATTTGATCTATGTTTGAATGGTGCTGATGTTTGGTTAGCTTCAGAAGCAACTGGGATTTGAGTGAGCCCAGGGCATGGTAGGGTAGGAAAAAAAAAAAGTCCTTTAGAAGCTTCTTTAGGAATGGAGACAAAATAATGCAAATGAATGCTATTTATCTATTTTAGTTCATAACTTTTGCAGTGCGTTCCGAAAGCCTCATCTTATTCCTAGTGAAATACAAGAGAAAAGTCCCAGCTAAGAAGCAGCCTGCATCTTAGAGAAAGACAAGTGCCATGAGTCTAATATCTGCTAAGTGCTTGTATTTTGTCAACAGATTGCTACAAGGCAAACAGCATGGGCTCCCAGGGCAGTAAGTGTTTGTATTTTATTTGGACATATGTTGTACATCCAGGAGCATTCAAGTAGCTAATTAATCTATGAACAAATAATTCTGTAAAATACTCAGTCCTTGATATTTATGTCCAACCAATAAAAGCTTAACTGGGATAAGGAATCAAGCAGTAATAGCTCAATAAGCATATTTAATTTTAACATTTGCTTGAGAACATGTCCTAAAAATGAGAAAAGCTGTAATTTTCACTCTACAGCTTTTTTTCTTGCTATAGCAAAGTGCCTTTTATACATAATGTAAAGGCCCAAGCAGGGAACTAATATTATTAAAGCATTTTATTCCTGCAGTATGCCCCTAGCTAACAGATTTTGATGGCCTCATGCTGAAGGTACTGCTATCTTAAGTTACCTAGCCAGCAGTGATTACAGCTGCTCTGGCACTGGAATGTGGAGCTGCTTAACTACAAGAAACATTTCAAAGCTTGATCCTGACCCCTACTTGCTTCAGAGCAAGCACAAACAAACAGATGGTGAGTTCATGTTCACTTACCAGTATTTTCTTGGGATTTCGTATCTATATTAAGTTAGGTCTTCCTGAAAAGTGGGTATCATCTCTGAAATCAACGCAGGTATGTTGACTTACACCAGGAAGACCTAAACCTCTAAGTTCTAGATCATGGTTTCTTTTTACTAACTTAACATGCATGTTTGGCAAGACTGCCTGTGTCTGAAAACTCCTCCAGCTTAAATGTTCATGAAAAAAGGATTCGATTTAACAGGAATTGGTGTGTTAGAAAAAGCATAGTAATATTTGGCTCCATTCCTATTTTAGTCTATGATGACTCTCCAAGTATCACTTTAATATCTTGACATTGTTCTTGACAAAAAAATCACGGGATACCTATCTAGTTTCAGGGTATGAGGCAAAGTACACAAATTAAGACACAGAATTCCATCTGAAGTTAAGATTATTTTTTTTTTTACTCTGAGGATTCAAACAGTAAACACTGGGAACAGGTTACCCAGAGACATTTGTGGTTCCTTCCTCTTAGTAACTGCCCTTGTAAATAGGCTTCAGTAGCTATTAAATAACCAGCCTCCTCTTCACCACATTAAATACATCCAGTTCCTTCATCTTCATAGCACTTTGAGTCACTGCTACTTTGGGTTAATCCCCCCCATCTCCACAAATGAAGTCTTTCCTCCATTCTTTGTACTAACATAAATCACCGCATTTATCCATATCACATAACTTGTCCTTTGCTTGTGCTGGGTTGGCAAGTTTTCCAGACCATTCTTTATCAACAAATCATTTTCTGTATTAACATATGTGCAGAAATAAACGCAAGCTTACACTTACTTAGAAGAGAGTGGTGACCTGAAAAATTAGAGGAAGAAACAGCAATGAAATTGCATTGTCTGACCAGAAGCAGTGTTAGGCTGTGAGGCAGGAACCTGCAGAAGACTTACCGTCTTTAAATGGCATGTAACACTGCAGCTCATCACTGGCTTTGGAAGGACAACATTTATTTTCCAAGCATTCAGTTGTGTTAAGGTCCTCTCCTACACTACAAGGAATTAAGGCGTGTTCATCTTTGTGACTGCATGCTTCAAAAAAAGAAATAATATGTAAGATCTGTATTCTAGGAACAATGCTGAAGTAGAATGGAATTATCATTTTGGTGTCCCTAGTTCTGCCAGAACACAGTATTGTTTCAGTATCACACTTTCAAGTATGTTCTTTCCAAAAAACTAATCAATTTTTTATATTAACAGAAAACCTAAAATCATGTCACACAAAATCTTATTTCTTTTGTTTCCGTAAGAAATATTTACAAAACTGAATCTAAATACCCACCATTGTGCCACTTTTTTGTATCTTGGTTTGTCAAGTGACAAACTAAATTTTCTGACTCAACTACTTCTAATTAAAAAAACAAATTTAAGACAATTTTTTTTTAAAAGGGCCCAGCATAGAATATACAAATAACCATCTGTTTGCCACTAATTATGTTTCTACACACAGCTGAAAATGAGCTGATAGGAAGAAACCCATAAGATATCCAAACCAGTTATTGAACAAAATATTTAACCGATTTAAAAAATTTGCTATTTAATAACAGATTCCTTGAAAATAATGAAATCCTCTGTGGGAAGGGTTTAAATATGTATGTTATAGATAGTAGATGTCTATATATTTCATTCCAGTAAAATTTGGTATCACATCAGTTATGTGACACTTTCACAGTAGCTGCAAAACATGACTTGGTTCCAAGAAGATTCCCAGGATCGGCTGCACTGCCAGTATCATGTTTATCACGGACATTACTGGTAGTCAGGTTCAGTTTGCTAAATGGAGGATCAGGGACTTCATGAAACCTCTATGTTTACTTAGGGCTTGGTGGTACTTACAGCAGTGGAGGTTCACAGTGCAGAAACACACCAAGTAAGAATTGCTACTTCTGCTTCTCCTTTCTTTGCCTGTGATCCAATTATGGAACAAGGCTTGCAATTTTTGTACATGCCAAGCCCTTTCCATATACACAGATGGTAATTCTTTCTAATAGTTTTATGAAATAATGTATTTCTTGTCATTTAACTTCAGCAGTCCAAAAGTGAGCAGCTTAATTAAGCTAGTGGCCCTGGAGCCTTGCCTAGCCAGTAGATGTGGGAGAGACACTACCATGGGGCAAACTCCATCCCTCACTTTGGATGTACCAAATCACTCTTTTCTTCCTCTGCATACAAGAGAAGACTAGAAAACTAGTTCAGATCAGATACAACAAAGCTAAGCAAGGGGGATCCTCTGCTGAACTGCTCAGCATTTCTAGCACAATCACATCACTGATGATGAAGGGTTTTGTAGGAGGGTAGTAACACAGTGGAAGCAAATTTACAATTGTTCCAAAGGGCCAATTAACAATACGATTTTGAAGAGACCTAGTGAGTTCTACAGCATAAGACTGAGGGTTTTAAATGCACTAAATGCTGACAGGTAGGAGTGGGAAGGTGGACTTGGAAGTGAGGCAGAAGGCAGCAAAAGGGAAGAGAGAAACAATGCTGCAGTGATGAAGTGACACTTACTCACTGGCCTGAAGAAGCTTACGAGATGTTCAAACATTTTCTTCAGTTTCACGTTAAGCATGCTGCATGCCACTTCACTTTTTTCTAAAGCATGCTGAGTTGGTGATGCAAAACCTGAAAGCTCATAATGATTAGCCCATTACCACCAAAACATCTGAAATTAATTGAATGCAATGACATTTTGATACTGATTATCTTTCATTATGGAGGCATTTATAGTCATTATGAATTGTGACTACTGATGGCTAGCAAGGTTAGCATAGATGTCTTTCTGTTGTAGTCACTTACATTACTTCAAATTGCTTCATGAACCACAATGAGTAAAGAACTAAAGCTGTGAAATTTAAATTAAAGAAGCCATTCAGGTGGAAATTGTCAAGATAAAAAGCCCTACTGTTCACCTATAATCATAGAATCATTATGGTTGGAAAAGACCTCTAAGATCATCGAGTCCAACCATCAACCCAACATCACCATGACCCACTAAACCATGTAAACACGTCTACATGTTTTTTGAACACCTCCAGGGATGGTGACACCATCACTTCCCTAGGCAGCCTGTTTCAATGCTTGACCACTCTTTCAGTAAAGAAATGTTTCCTAATATCCAATCTAAACCTCCCCTGGCACAACTTGAGGCTATTTCCTATCATCCTATCGCTAGTTACCTGGGAGAAGAGACCAACCTCCACCTCGCTCCAAACTCCTTTCAGGTATTTGTAGCAAGTGATAAGGTCTTTCCTCTGCTCCCTTTTCTCCAGTCTAAACAATCCCAGTTCCCTCATCCTCAGCCACTCCTCCTAAGACTTGTGCTGTAAAGGTGAGGTGTGGGTTACATTAAAATTATTCTATTTATAGATGTATTTCTCTTTTGTTTGCAAGCAGAATTTTTAGCCTTTTAAAGATCACATACCAACTGAAACACAAAGGCAGCTTTCTCTTGCACAACTCAACATTCATCTATCCCAACATCTTGTTTCAGACAACAACCTACAGCAGTTGTGTAAAGAAGGGCAAAACATCCCCAAATACAGAGATACTGAGTGTCTCAGTATATTGAGAGTATTTTCTGAAACCCCAGTGATTTCATAGAATCATAGAATGCCAGGTTGGAAGGGACCTCAAGGATCATCTGGTCCAACCCTCTTAGGTTCTACTGTAGTTTATATGAAATGGCTCAGCACCCTGTCAAGCTGAGGCTTAAAACTGTCCAATCTGGGGGAATCTACCACTTCCCTTGGGAGACTATTCCAATGTTTGACTGTCCTCATGGTGAAAAATTTAACTTCATTTCTAATCGGAATCTCCCCAGGATCAACTTGTGCTCATTACCCCTTGTCTTTTTCATGTGACTCCTTGTACATAGGGAGTTTCCATCTTCTTGGAAGCCACCCTTTAAGTACTGGAACATTGTAATAAGGTCTCCCTGAAGCCTTCTTCTGAACAAACCCAGTTTTCTCAGTCTCTCCTCATATAGCAGGGCCTCCAGTCCTCTCATCATACCTGTGGCCCTTCTCTGGGATGTCTCCAGCCTGTCCACATCTTTTTTGACACTTTTTTTTTTAAGGCAGAACAACCTCCTCATCTAGGTATCATAGAAGCAGTTGACAATGACACTTTCAGCAATCGACAGCCTTTTACCAAGATTTGAAAAGGTCATCTCTGAACTCTGGTTTCCCAACGCATAAAAGATCAAATGCAAGCTTAATGTGTGGGCTCATCCTTTACACACAAGTCAGATGATGAAATTTAACTTCTGGTGTGACTGCAAGTTATCAGCCAAAAATCTTTGCCAACTATTTTAAGCCACCTGCTGTAGTAAGCAAATACATCAAGTGTCAACAGATTGTAAGAACACCTTTAATTGTATGCTGGGGAAAAAAAAAAATCAAAGTGGAGAAAAAAAAAAAAAGAATCTAGAACCAAAGGTAAAATAAAAGGAAGATACACTGCCAGGGATGAAATGAGCATGTGTTCCTCATACAGATGCACAAAGAGAGAACTGGCAACTATAGCTGGGGGAAAAAAAAAAAAAAGTATCTTGCTGTACTTAAGTGTCAGGACTGATGAATCTCATCTGGAGTAATTATCTGTTTGTAATATTTTTCAGTCATGTATTTTTCAATCATTACCAAGACAACAAAATTGTAAACTTCTTGCTAGAGAAAGTACTTGCTGTTTTTAAGAAAATGCTTTTCTCCTTGCAATACTCACTTGAATTGATGCTACAAAGCAGTATCAGTACCACACAGTTCCATGCTAGGCAGGTGCCAATTAGCATTACTGCAATAAAACCAACAGTAATAATAGGTATGTGGGTTATGCATAAAGAAATTATTCATCTTCATTTTTATGGATAGGAACAAACATGACAGCAGATTAGTGCACAGAGCAGGACGGCTATTTTTTTTTCAATCAGTAGTAAAAGATTTCTTTTGCAGTAAGCACTTCTGAAGAAATTACTCATTTAAAGAGGGCTCAAAAGAAGGCATCTTGTTAACAGAGACTAGCTGAAAAATGATCTCTCTGTAGTGTCCCAGAGCTGGACACCTGACACCTTGGAAAGATCACTTTTAGCTTAAAAATGTAATCCAGGTTTAATGAACAGGATCAGAACTGAAGAACTAAAAATTGTTGGAAGCTTACAATTGGATTCTAGTTTAGCTTGTTGAATTCGCCAGCCTTCTCAAAATCAGAGCATGAGATGCTTTGGATAAAAACATTTTTAAAAGGTGGTTCAAAATGCTATTATGGATAAAAAATACTTTCAGAAATCCTCAAGTAATTCATAGCAATTTAACAGCAGGTTTAAGCTACGTTTTTTACCTTCAACCAACCCCTGAAGATTGCTTTGCCAAATGCTATATTTCACTTTGTCTGCTGCTCCTGTTATCCTAGAAAGGTCTTTTTCAATTACCACCACATATATTTAGTGTTAAGACAGCTTAAACTTAGAGATTTTGTTGGTATTGGTGAGAACCCCATTTTCTGAAGTGCTATACAGGGAAAAGAAAGATGGCATTTTACACAGGTATTGGCCTTTGAGATGTCTGTTCTCTCTGCACTCCTGCTGCTAAATGAGGAAAGCTTTCCTCCCATTAGAATGTACCTGTTCTGTAGAGTAATATAAAACACTCTGTACCACAGAGAAACTTTGCTTTGATAGTTAAATGTGAAATTATTTCTGAAAAGGACACGAATCACATTTTCCAAGCTACCCATTAAAATCTAATGCCATCCAGGACAAATCAGGAAGAGAACACTTCCTGGGAGAAGGAAAGCAAGGGAGGTAAGAGACAATTCCAGTTTTCCCCATTACATACTTCTTTTGCTGTCTTCTCCACTACTATTGAAATGGGGAGACCACAGCTATCCTGAGACCAGCAACGACACACTTGTATTCCATGTGGAATCAAAGCTCATCACAATAGGCTGTTACTAGGATGTAGCTCAGAATGAACTGGACATATGGGATAAATGCATCAACAGAAGGGCCAGAAAAAGCTGCGCACACAGTTTGAAATTAACTTATCTCCCCCTGACTGTTACAAAGCCTCTTAGGCTTTCAATTCACTAAGTAAAAACCAAATTTATGCTATTACCAACCACACTTCAGTGTGCAGTTGTAGGGACCAGGTAGTAAGTACCTCAGAACATCAAAATACACTCTTCTCAAAACAAAGTTTGGTCAGTGTTTAAGTTGGAGCTTCCCAATAATTCTTTAAATGTGAATTAGGTAACAGGATGATCCCACAAATTCACCAAATATCTGCACACTGAAGTAAACCCACAGTTTGACACAAATCTTGGTACATTTAAGGAAAGGCTCTTCGAATACACTAGGAACAGTGTTTTAAAAAAACCCAGAAACCTAAACACAGATGCCGCAAAATCAGCAGTTCTCCAAACAACTGAGCTGCATAAAGCACTTGGTTATGTTTTAAAAAAGCAGCATATGCTACACAGTCATCTTAACAGGTAAGTGGTCTTGAAAAAAGTTGTATATTCACATGCAAATTTCTGAGTTTAATTTCAGTTGAGTAATGAGTTTAAAGGGTGACTCTTGAATTTGTATGCAGCATAAGCTTGCTAATGTAAGCAGCAATATACAGAATGCTCTATTTCCTTGTTTCATTCTACACACAGACTAGACAGAGTCACTGTCAATAGTACCAATGAGGAAATACTTAGGTATGTCTAACACAGAACAAAGTTCCTTCATTTTCTGAAGCAATTAAGATTTCCCATGTTGATTTCTTATGGAACACTACGTATCTCATGATGCATTTCTGATGCTGAAATATGGGACTTTTCAGACTGCTAAGAATCTGAAAAAAATGCCCCATTTTATGTTGACCACTTGATTTTCTTTTTATTAATTTTAGGACTGTTGACTTTCCTTGTAACTGTAGTCTATGCTGAAGGCTCAACCTGAGTCCACTAGCCAAATATGCAAGCCCAATACTTCAAACCACCCCAACAACTCCTTGTTATGCCATTCCTGCAACAGTCAACTTTCTAGTCATTTATACAGATTACATCCATAGGAATTTTTTTTTCTTTGTTATAAACTTGTATTGGAAATCCATTTCTTACACTCAGAGTAAAAATTTGAAAGTCTTGTCCTGCTGAACCCTTAGCAGAAACACAAAACAATCATTTATGATTGCTGCTATTTTTTATCCACTTCCATACAGCACTTGAAGCACACAAAAATTGCTTTGAAGCCTACTGTAATTTTTAATCAATGTAAAAAGGAATAGTAGCAACTAATTAATACTCATGGTTTAGTAGCATTTATCTCCAAAACAAATTGCTCAAAATGGATGATCTTCATAATCATGAAGCAGGAGTGACAGATGTGGGATACATCTAAAAAAATGGTTAGGAGTAGAAAAAAGATTGATACCCTGATGCAGGCACAGGATCCATAGGCTGCTGAGAGAGACTTGTACTGCTGAAGAGTAAAGAGCTGCTGTAGTCAATCTAACCCTTTCAGTGGTGGAAACAGCATAAAAATGTGATGTGAAAGCTACACTGCACTTAAGCCTAGTGCAACTCTGGCAAGGAGAACCTTGGCAGCCCCAACTGGAATCTATTCAGAACACTTAACTCAGAAGAACTAACTGCACTTCTCATAACATATAAAGCTTACAGTCTTAGACAAGGTATTAGAAGTTCTTGTAGTCACCTTGATTTTCATGGATGTGAATACGGCTGGAAAATACTCTTTGACCAGCATCTTTTAGGATGAAAACCTAAATACCATTAAGTTCAAGTGGATGATAAACAAGTTCATTACACACTACTGCAGAAAATACATCAAGCTAAACCTTGTCACTTTTTGAAAAATTCCTTTGAAGTAGGCACCAGAACCAATACCAACAGCTTCCCCCACCCCTCAATATAGGTATTCCACTAGAAATCTTACTATTTCTGGAAATAGACAGAATCTTGAACAATACCCAGGACAAAAAAAAAAACCAAACAAAAACAAGACACACCTTTCCTCTTGCAGATTACTACAGAATGCCACTTACTAGAACCATACAGCAGGGTTCCTAAAGTGACTGAGGAACACTCATGGGAAGCTAATTAATCAATTCTCTTTTAATATTGAAGGTTTTGCAGAGACACCTACTGCAGTTCAGGAAAACAAGTTATCTTTCACAGCAGTGCTCCTATGAAGGACAGAGTCTACACTTAGTATCATACTCATAGCACTTCATTTCTGCACTGTTGGAAGAAAGCATGGTACACAATAATTAGTATCAGAAACAAAGGGCTGAAAAAGCTAATCTATAACTAATTGAAATAATTTCTGTATTGAAGAAACTAAACCTGTGTGCTTCTTGAACTCATGAATGCTCATAAAGATTTTTATCTACGTTTCAAAAAACTGCACAAAAAGATTTTTTTCTGTTTGTTTTCTTTTATACCAACTCTGAAAATCTCAGCTTCCCACCACCACTACAAAAAAATGCATTTAGTGAAGAAAGGAAACAGAAACCTTCTATTTTCATAAGCATTTGTTAATTTATAGGCTTTGAGCTTAGCCCTATTGAATTTAGACTTCGGCATCATTCACAAATACCTCTCACTCTTTTTAAAGAACTTTATTTTAAAAATAATTTTAATTCATGAGATCATACTTCATAAGTTACCAATAGGATGGACCTGAACTCACGCAGACATTTGTTGCACTTTCAAGTTTTGTAACAACAGGACTTTGCAAAATAAAATTGTACAGTTAGATTCACAGTTTAATTCGCTGAAATAACATTTAAAAACACTGGAATTTGAATTGAAAGGGATACATGTTAAGCACACAAATACTGAAAAAGGTCATAACCCCAAAATGCACTTGAAAATGGAATGCAGTTAGACTTTAGTAATTTCACATTTAACCTAGTTAGCACCTTAGTGAACTCAACCACTGAATGTGAGAAATATAGTACATAGTGTGACAGCTCAACAGGTACTGTATCATTCCATGAGACTGTTTCCTTGAGCATTGTGTGCCATATTTTTGAAAAGTGGTATTATTTTAGAAGTCTTCTAAAATGCGTAAATCAACCATGGCTACAGTTAAAGTCTAAACAAAGAAATACTTTCTAATTTTTGTAAGTTGAGATTTCAAAAAGCAATCATTTGTAAGGATTGCATCAACATCAGTTAGCAGAGGAAGATCAAACTTTATTGAAACTGCTTGCATACAAAATATATTGCACTATAACCAAACAAATGTCAACATAAAATCCAATCTGTTGTAGCTAATATGTACAGAGAATATTGCCCAAGAGCAGTTACATTACAAGGTCAGTCTACCTTGGTTAATTATCTACAGTATTTTAAACCAAACAGCTTACAGATGATGTGTGCAAGGTACCAATTTCTGCTTTCAAATACTATACATTCCCAAAATAAATAACTAGAAATCAACATTAATGTTTGGCAATACTTTTTAAGACATTTTTATATTTGTTAATTCATGTGCAGTTCGTTGCCATTATTAGGACGCTCACCTGTATGCAAAGAAAAGTGAGAATGAAAAAAGCAAAGAAACAAAACTCACAAAATACATCAGAGGCAAGGTCAAGTTTGTACAATTCTGTACATATACAGTGGCTCTCCTTCTGGAGTCATCTGAATAAAAATGGATTAAAATGAACGTCCGTATACAGTTTTGTCCAATAAGTTTAATGTGTGATCAGAAATAAAAGAAATTACAGCTCCTCCCACCACTTCCCACCCTTCCCGAGTGTATGACTGTACCTTTGGATCAAATTCTGTGACACCTTCAAATTGGCGGGTAATTCAGGCCTTGCACCTCAAAATATGATGAATTTTTGTTCTACCTCCAGTATCTCCAACTACTCCATCTGTACTTTCCAGGGCATTACAGATGGTGATTTTCTTCCTACCTCTCCTGAGACAGCCCCTGAATAAAATAAGCAATTCAAAAAAGTCTGGGAGGATGAAAAACATCAGCGCTTTGAACTGGTCATCTGGCCAAACAGCAGGCACACATTACTAGCTTGTGAACACGTTACACTTGTTCCCCCAGTAACAATGAGTTTTTTAGTTTTCCACAATGGAAAGGTTTTTTATTTTCTTTTTTTTTTTAAAAAAAAGCTTCTGTACTGCCTACAAAGAAAAAAATTACACCCCTTTTTCAATAACACTATTTGCCAAATCTTCAGTGCAAAATAAATTTCCTATTCTTATAACTGCCTAACTCAATGTTTATGTAAGGAAAAAATTATGGAAAGCATGCACTTGTCTATAAAGTACTAACGTCTGACAAGGATTGCTACATATATTTTACATTTAGTGTTACCAACTCATCTTCCCTGATTTCTGCATCCAAATATAATATTCCTACCTGCCAAGATATAAAAAAGGCACAGATCATACAACTTTTTTGCTAATGAAAATGACAATTGTTACATCACACATATTTCAGGGTCCACTAAAATATTGAAAAAGGTGGACCAGAATGTGAACTGACACAGGACATAAAACGACATAGCATTTCATGAAGAACTTGTAAGTTAGATTGAAAACATAAGCCAATTTGATTACTGCAAACACTATTTATTCTGAAATTTGAAATTGAGCAGTGAATTTGACCCGGTGTGTTAAAATGGTACAACTGAACAGAAAATTTACCAATGCACAGCTCCGTATTTTTAAAACAAACAAAAAGAATCTTCCATTGTTTGAACTGCAATATGTACTTGAAAGCGACTTTTGGAAATCCAGGTATTTTTATGCAAATATTTGAGTAACTTCTTATTCTGAAAACAACTGCATACTGTTGATGTTAAAAAAGGCTAACAGAGAACATACGTTCATTTCATGCCCTGCGCCATCTTGCCTACTATTTGTCTTTGGCCTAACAAGTTTCTCTAACATGGAATAGGAATTACTGAAACAGTATAGGAAATATGACTTCAGAGTTATGCAGTTTAGGGTACTCCATTCACCAGCGGCTGCTGCCCGTCTGCGCTGTCCGTCTTCTCTTTCTTCTGGTTACGTTCTTTACCCGTGCGCAGCCGACTACCTTCATGGGAGGTATTCTGTAATGTTTTAGTGTGGACACTTCTTTCATTATTGCAGTCAATTCTGATCTGGAACAAGTCAGAGTTATATAAAGCATTCTCTTCCTTTCATCTACCCCTTACGCATTTCCTACCTTAGCTGCCCGGGAGGGGCACTATTTATTAAATAGTCAGAGGACACAAATAGTACCACACCCTTATGGCTTTGTTATATGTGTCCAGCTGACAGAGTGTCTCAAATCTCTCCTGTTCAAAAATGCCACATATTTGTAACCTAAAAAAAAGGACAAAACCAAAAAAAGTCCTATCTACCTAGACTCAGAAGCTAAAAAAATTTTTTCCAGTGTTTGTGCAAGAGAAAGTTGAAGAACCAACAGCAGATGGAACTTGGAAACATCATTCCACTTTCAATAATTCAACTTTCTACTTGTTGTATACAAGCTTTAAAGAAAAAAGAAAACACAGAAAAGCTGCCATGAAATTACATTAACACTTAAAAAAATGTCCTCAGCCGTCTTTCCAATTCGAAAGTTTCATTTAATCCACCAAAAAGATTCTGCAGCTTTTTAAAGTGGTCATAAAAATTTAAAAAAAGTTTTTTGAAAGCACAATTTTTATGCTTGTAAAAGGGGTAAGCCTCAAAATATTACAAAATCTTTACAAGTTGATCAGTTAGGTTTCAATGACATGCAAGTAATTATTTTCCTCTAGAGAATCATCTTACCCAAATCTCAAAATCAAGAGAAAAATATCATGACTTATTGGTAAGCGACTTGGTTTCTTTTTCAGCACCACAATTCTCCACTGTCTACTTCAAACTTTCTAAGTTAATTACTGATTAACTATAAAAGTTGTGTGGCCATAGAAAGTTTTTTTGGCACGTTGTTTGCATTTCAGATGTGTATTCAGGTTCTACACCTTCAAGTACAGCACTCCCACTCGGAAGACTGTTTGGTCACTTGATCCATATTTCCCCCTCTCCTTTCTTAAAACCAGGCTTTCTAAAACCAAACCAAAAGTTATCTCAGTCTCCCAGGGGAACCATGACTCCTGGTACCACCATGCAGAGGGCAGCAACTTGCAGCTGCTCATTATTTCTTCCTCCCAACATAACTCATCCTATGTGTTAAGAGATGGTAGAAGGCTTGCATGTTATCATTTGAAGCAAGAACAGTTTCCATGTGGTGAAACCTCACAAATACACATAAAATATCAGCCTGCATAACTTCATACAACCAAATATAGTCGAAAGAACTGTAGAAATATCTTTATGAAAATATATAAGTTTATAAAATATTTCAATATGACTTGTATAGTTTCTTGATGTACAGTTATAACTTACTTTCTAGACTGCAGAGCCTTCAATTGCAAATGTTTCATTTAGTAGTGAAGGTAGTTTCTGAAGTTTAATCTTTCTTACTCTGAAGATTCTGGCTACAACACTCCTTACAGAAAATGTTAAGGATTCTCCTCCCTCAGGTATATAGTGACAGACAACAATACATAGCAAGAATGAAAAGCTAAAGACAAAAAGCTAGTAAGAACAAAGACTGAAATCAAGCTGATTAGTAAATCCTTGCGACTTGTGATCAGAGTTCTAACCAAGGGGAGAGCTAAGCTAACATTATGCAGGTCGCATCTTTACACAACTTGATCTGTTGATAGACCTGTGTGTGTCACAAAATGACACAGAAATCTTGCAGATCTGATTAGGGAATTAGGGAATAAGGAACAATAAGGCTACTGTGTCGCCTGTGGCTTTGAAGACTAATGTCAATATATGATGCTTAAGCAATTTTAAACATTGCAGACTTCTAAATAAGAGAAAAATTACCTCAAGAGATCCATCTGCTGTTCTCCCTTTTGCATCTCTTGAGTTACGCTGACGGTTATCTGTTCGTGACTGTTCATCATTTCCTGTAAGAAAAATTAATCCACAAAGTTGTTCTACCAGACCATACAAACTCCTTGTATTTTAAATTCATGCAAGCATAAAAGGGAATTACTTCAAAATTTTCATGCTAAAGAATGTTAAACAAATGTTCTTAGTAACATATAACAACTTAAAACTATTGGCCAAGAATCACTACAGAAAACGTTCTTGGGTGTTAATCAAAGTAGATAAAACCAGTGTTTAAAAACCATCACAATTTAAAAGACACTCTCTGACTGAAGAAAAACACCTCTCAAAATTAACCATAGGAGAGAAGTACTGTCAACTTTAGTAAGGTCGCATTTCTTCTAATGGCTTATGAGCTTTCTAAAGTCCACATCACCTTTTTCCAAAAAATCTTATTAAGCAATACCTATACCTTGAAAAAAAAACATTTCAAGAAATAGGCAGAGTTGCAGACAAAAACATTAAGAAATATAACAAAATATCACATTATAAGTTAAAGTTCTCCCATCTTACTTCTACCTGGTCCTTTCCATTAAAAACATAAATTACAATCTTATATAATCCTGCCATATGAAAATCCAACACAAGAAGACGGGAATATGGACACTTGAATAAGAGAGAGACTAAACCATTTCTCTATATCCATTGACAAACATGAACTTGATTCCTTGACTTCCATGTGTGATGGCACTGCCCACAAACTTGAGTCAAGAAGTGCATTAGGACAGCAAATGGCTGAGAATGCTATCCCAGTTTATTTGTATAGTGAGGGGGTACTTCATATGTATGGGGAGACAATGGGATGCAATGCCTGCTCAGCAAATCTGCAGATGACACCTAACTGTGGGAAGTGGTTTGATACATTGGGGGTCAGATCTGCCAATCACAAGGACATCGACATGCTGAAGGGATGGGCTGACCAAAAACTCATTAGATTTACAGATCAATCTCAAGTCCTACAGCTTTAACAGGACGACCTCATGCAATAGCACACATGCTGTGGACAGTGTCTGAAGCAGCTCCACACAAAAGGAGCTGTCCTGATGAACAACTTGAATAAGACACAAGTGTGCTCTCACAACAATGACAACTGACTGAATAATGGGTTGTGTTAGTAGGAGTGTGGCCAGCAGGTCAAAAGAAGGAATTATTCTCTGCTACTCAACATTCAACACATCTGAAACAAAATATTTAATTTAAGAGATTGACAAAATAGAGAAAATTCAGGAGAGGGCCACTGGGATGACTAGGAGGCTGGAGCAGATGACGAAACAAGAGGCTGACAGAACTGAGTTTGCTTGAGGATTCCAACACTGACCTCTCTTTCAAAATTAAGTCTACATTTACCTTTGAATCCTCCGCGGCCCCTCCCTCCTTGCCCTCTGCCACCCCCTCCGCGTCTCCGCCCGTCTCCTCTGCGCAGGTAGTTGTCTCGCTCCTCTTCTGCTGGGGCTGCTGACCAATCGCTGAGCTCATCTCTGTGATCAGATTCTGTTTCAGAAGCATTTGATGCTTCAGAATTAGTGCCTATCAAGAGGATAAAAAAATCCAAACACACCAGTGTAGCTTAGCATGAAAACACCATAGAATAAAACCCCCTATACATTAAATATTTTTTCTTCTTTTTTGTGTGTTAATAAACAGTCCTGGGATTTTTTGCCTCCCAACCTCTACAGCATACATAATGCAGAAATGTGTACTTGACCTATTACTACTTCAAAAAGCCAAGCCAGACATAAAAAAAGTTAGTGTGTTCCAGGTTGAATAATTAAGGTACATCACACGTTTATAATTACTTGGTGTTATCAGCTTATTAATATATTATTGAATCTACTATGCAAATGTAGTTCAGTCTAGTAAAATGTAAGAAGTCCTATAGATGAGACTTTCTTTTGCATTTCTAAAAGTGGAAGTTCTGGGTATAACCTGTCCTGTCTCCCCTCACTACCACAACTCCTCTATGAAAAGAAAAAAACTCCACCATGAAACAGCCTGTAAGAGGCTATCTTAATAGACTCACACTACAAAAGCAGAGAACCAAGCTAGAAGACTAGAAATTTATTAAATCCAAAATAATTGGCCATTACAATTTTTCCAGCTAACAGACCACCTTCACTGGTTCTTTTCCCCAGTATTTCCCCCCTATAACTCTGTTACTACACGGGTGATATAGTCTAAAAATAATATAAGGGCTTCAGCACAAAAACATTAATCTGTTTCATGTACACTGTCTTATCAAGCTCATACTACAGACCTTTCAGCCAGGACAAACAGCAGCTGACCTTCATTATCCATAAGGAAGAGATTTTCAGAAAAAGCACAATCCTGAAAACCATTCATTAATGAACTATACAAGGTTTTAAAGAGGAACACTGTATTTTGGTGACTATGTTCTTCTAGCAAAAACGTGAAAGTCCAATTTGAGGAAAATAGCTTTTCTGCAAATTGAACTACACAGTAATTTTACTTATAAATATATTTCTATTAAGATAGCCTCTTACAGGCTCAAACGAAAACTGAGGCTTTATTATAAGGAAACGTTCAAAATACAGATAAAATAACAATCCTTGCCCTGAAGAGCTCATAATATAGAAGACATAAGCATTCTGTGAGAGACAGAAACTGCATGGAAATAAGTTCAGATTACATACAAGTACATCATTTTACTTCAGAATATTTTCTACAGCATAAAGCTCTATATAATCTTCAAATATTAATGTTAGCTGAATTTCTGTTTTAACAGCTCTGTTTGCAAGTCAAGTCTTTTCCAAGAAACCAAAACACCCAAAGGCCACTCTTAAAACTGTAAATGTACTTCTAGTTACCCACCTGAAGCATAGCCTGGACCACGTCTGCTATGCCCTCTGTTTCTGTAAGGTCGACTGCCGCGCCCAAGTCCTGGCCCATCATCAGTCATGTACCCTTTGTCCTTATCTGTACGATTTGGTGGTGGCCTAGAAGTAGCTCCAATCTGCCGGAGCTGCTCATCAATCTGCAATCTTTCCAAACGCAGCTGGTCCACTTCCTACACAAACACAAGCATAACCAGTCATATGTAACCACTATTTAATCATCTGAATATACAGACATGCAGTTCTCCAAAAGGGCACTTGAGTATTGTAACTAATAGTCTATTTAATACTTAAATAGTAACTCTGCTTTGAGAATAATTTGTTTACCAAAAAAAACTTTGAAATGTTCCATCTGTTTGTCACCAATACAATTCTCCCTGTGGCACAGATGGGAAGTTTACGTTTGTTTTAACTAGAAGAAAAAGCACTCAGGTCAACTGTTTTCAGATTATATAATTAACTACACTTCAATATTAAATTTTTGAGAACTTTACCCTCACGGAAGTTAAATATTCTTTAAATGAAGTAATTGTCTTTCTTTATTTTTGAACACAGTAATGTAATCAATTTCTAGCATTCCAACAATGACATAATCAAAACTTTTTAGGTTCCAACACAAGCTTCTTAGACTGTTGCACATAACAAATATCAAAGTTACTAAATAATTATGATTACAAACAATCATTATCTACAGTGATACACACTCTGTACTTTTGTCAGCCCAAGATGTTGTCTAGCTACCATCAAAAACTAGCAACCAGGTTTTTTTATGTCAGGGAGAAAGCTATTTATGGAAGTTTCAGTGTGATATTGGAAGGGACCTCTGAAGGCCACCTAGTTCAGCTATGACTTTGACAAGATCCCTCGGCACTCTGGGATGCATCCCATCAGGTCTCACGGATTTGCGTCTATTCCTTTTTGTCCTCCAGATGTTCCCTAACTCAATCTTCTTTTAGGATGGGTAAGTCTTCATTGCTCCAGATTCTCCCACTGGTTTCAGAGGCCTGATATTCCTCAGAACAAATCTCAAATAAAAAATGGAAATGAAGAGGACATTCAGTACCTCATCCTTTTCCTTTGTGATCAAGTTCCCTCCTCCACGCAGCAGCAGGCCTGTGTTTTCTGTAGCATTCACTTTGCTGCTGATATACCTGTGGAAGCCCTTCATGTTACCCTTCACATCCCTTGCCATGCTCAGCTCCAGATGGACTTTGGCTTTCCCACACTCATCCTTCACTCAGATTGTGTCTTTACAATCTTCCTGGGTCACTTGTCCTTACTTCCACCCCTCATATGCCTTTTTCTATTTGCATTTTGCCAGTGGCAACTTGTTCATCCATGCAAGCCTCCTGCTATTTTTGTATGATTTCCTGCACATTGAGATGGACTACTCTTGAACTTGGAGAAAGTGATTCTACCAATATCAGTCGTATCTCCTGGACCTGTTTTCTTTGCAGGAATGCATCTCATGGGATTCTTCCAAGCAGATCTCTGAACAGGCCGAAGTCCATCCTCCTGAAGTCTGGGGCTGTAATCCTGGTATCAGTCTCTCTCCTTCCTCTCAGAATCCTGTAACTTCACTACAGAACAGTCACTCCAGCAAAGTCCGCTTTCTTCTTTTATAGAAAAATTCACTACTTTGAGTTGATATAGTACATTTGATGTTTATGCCCTATTGTCTATCTTTTACAAAAAGTTTCCTTAATAAACTTTGCCTGGACACAAAGAAACACAAAATCTTAAAGGAAAAAGTCAGTGCTATTTCTTGTCAGTGAACTGGAAGATATTTTCCTCAAACTGAACAATAAGGGAACAGGTCACTAAGATGATAATGTTTTGTGTGTGTGTGTATGTTAAACTGGATGAGAAGGCCAAGATCAAAACCTCCAAGATAAGAATCTATCCTATTGTTGTTCAAAAGGCTGATGAACAAATGTGCCCTGCTGCTCAGGAAAGTTAGAAGCACAGTACTAAGAGAAAGTTACCCTAACTGAAAATGAACTGAAGAAACTAAAAAACTGCTGGGATATTAAGCACTTTCCACTCACCTATCAGTACCTCTTTAAGTACTGACTCACGTGCAAGTACCACAGCAGCCAAAGTTAAACCACAAATATCTTCTGAAGTAATTGTAAGCATGCAAGAACGGAGCTTGATTTTAAGTACTAGTTTTCATCTGATCCTTCTGTGCCTCTACTACCTGATAGCAGAAGAGCTGCTGTATCTCTGCTCCAAAACAGAAAAATCCAATTGCTCTACAAGCAGGATTAAAAGGTATAGTTATTGAGTAGGTAACTAAGGGAACAAAAGTAATTTCTTCTTCTACATCCTCTGATACCTATACTGGTAAGTTGCTTTTAGCTATGTAGAGAAATTCTAGCACTCTACAAGATTAGATACTGCACAGACTGGATGTGTATCAAATTATGAATGGCCTGGAGGTTTCAAAAGAGATGCAAGACTATATTTAATTAAATAAACTCAAAGTAGTCCCTACTATTAGCATCTGTCCCTGCCATCAAAGACTGGGCACCTGGCCATAATAACCAAAAGTAACTATAAGCAATAATGTGGGATATTTTTTGCTCCCTATACAAGAGACAACAAGCAATGCAGACTACTGGAGAAGTTATGGAGCCAAGAGGCCAACATAACATGTAAAGCTGAATTGCCTACAAAGCATCCTCAAGTATGAAATGTCAATTAACTACAGAAAATTAGCTTAGGGTTTTAGAAAAAAAAGCCCACTGTATACAAGATCTGTGCATAGAATGCTGCTTGCTTTGCAGGTGCATGAGGGACTAACTATACCTTTTATAAAGTTGCCTGCATTTTTTGAGATAGGCTCTAAACTTTTTTTCTTATGCCTTTGTATTTTGCACTCTGAAAATAAATTGGTTTTCACCGCACCCTTCAGATAAATGATTCTTTTAAAAAACATGGCTTTTACAAGAAGCCTTTTTAGACTGAAAACCTGTTATAACATCAACTTTTCAACAGCCTTCAGGGACCAAACAGATTTTGATCATCATCTTATTCTTACCATCTAAAGTAATGACAGAAAAATTTCAGTGGTAAAGCAGCATCTTTTTCCTCACCTTTAAATAATTAAGATGATAATCCAGAAGGACGGTTGCATTAGTGATGCTATCCTTGGTTCCCACAAACACAAATGGTACCATTCCCTAAAACACAGAAACAGTAGTCCTACAGTTATTGATTAGGCATCAAATACTGAAGAGAACCAAACACATTACTCTAAAAGTTGAAAACAATTTTTACAACATGAACAAGCATATACGAAAAACGGAGACAATAGCATATTTAAATGTTGATGATCATTGCCTAGATCACGTAGACTAATTTCCTTAGGCAAAAAACATTTTTAAATAAGAAAATGTAGATTGTATGCATCACAATACCAACAGCTATTTTTTCTGACCAAGAAAAAAAGACGTCAATTCCAAACACTTCAGGTTTCCTCCCTGCAAAATTAATACAGCCTTTCCTGATCACGTCTACTCTCTCACACCAGTTTCTTTTAAGCTACATGGCAGTAAAGCAACTTTTAGTCTTTTAAAAAGTAAATCAAATTAACACTGTCATAAATCAAAACTTGATCTTTCTTGAGGATCTCTTATTTTGTAAATGGCAAAGAACATTCAGGAAATAATTCATTAGTTCAGGTAATGATTGTTAACTTACATGTCTTTTACTTCTCAAGCATTTTCTTTAAGCAATTCAAATAGCGCCTGAAAAATGTAAAGCTGGAAATTCTCATGTCTCAAATTATGACACTTAGAGGTAAAATACCTGAAGACTAATTTAGGCAGCCAAAGCAGGCTAAGCAACTTACCTAAAAGGCCCCCTTGAGTGCTGAAAACAACTAAACTTTAGCAGATATAAGGATGATTTCCACACCAAAACTCCTGACACTAAAATAGGTCTACACAGCATTTCAGAGGTGTGACTGCAGCCCATGCAGACCCTACCTTTAGGCTGCCTGATCCTCCTACCAGCTGCAGCTTCACCTCAACAGTACAAGCTTCACTGTGGAATACAGAAGTCAATCTGAAAGTCTTACCAACAGCTGCTGAAACCTATGCCAGTGCAGACCCAGTGCTTGGCTACACCTACTGAATTCATTAAAATTTTGTTTTGGTATCTCACCACAACCTCTAAAGACACCTTCAGTTTTCACTGTCCACATACTCTTTACAGAACTACATTCCAAAGGAGGGTTTTTTTTGCAGAAGTTCAGTGATTTGAGACATTTGTGTCTTAAAAAAATAATACATACAAAGAATGTTGAGGCTCCCCAAGAGTGGCAAGTCTATAATTTATCTCTGCTTTTTAAGGTTTTAATGCACATATTTCAAATATGAAATACAAATAAGCTGAAAAGAACAAACTCTTCCCTGCCAAGATTTGATACCAGGTTTCTCTGTTGCTCCTGGCATGACACAACTAACAAGTGAAGCACTGTAAGCAATGCCAGTGTTAACAGTGTCATTAACAGGTAAAACAGAGCTGTATAAATGAAGAGCTTGGCGGGTAAAGTTTTCATGTTAATCTTTAAAAGCTGCATTTTTGGATTGAAGAACACCAACAAATAAGCTTTTTCAAGCCAGAATAAAAAACAGAAACCTGACATAGTAATTGCAGCCTTGACTGCTTGCTCTTTTACCCTTCTGCTGTTCCGTAAACACATTAAAAATGTTGAAAGTTTTAGCCTGCAGCAATAATGGCACCCTCTTGCTTACAGAGTTAGTTCACGATTTTATGCTGCAAGAATTTATGATGAGACATACAATGTAGAACTAGTAAAGTAGTACAAAAAACTTAATTGCATAACCACCATTTACAGAAAGATAGAAGTTGAATTGTGGATATATACTGTCTTCAGCAGTAGTTTTACAGTGATAATACAGAAGATAAAAGACTAGAATGTAAGGATTTCTGAAATGCATTTCATCTTATTTAAACTAGCAAAGGCTCCTTACTTGGTACATATTTAGATTTCCAAGTAAACTAAAGACAGTTCAGTTTTCTTTAAGCACATTCCACAATTGAAATTGGAGGGAATCTTTTTGCACTGAGCTGTTTAAAGCTTCATGCCTGAAGCTTTCCCTGCAACCCTTCCCCTCAACACAGCCTCGGACAGAAGCGTCTCAAATTCATTCCAGATTTCCTCACGGCCCTTCACAAGGCTGACAGCCTTCCTGTGCAAACCCGGAGTTTCACACTCCTCGTGCTTGCTTTTTTCTTTAGGTTACAATTTACAGGCTATTGTGAATTTAGTTAATATTTTAAAGAAAAGAGGTTTACACATACAGCACAAGCTCTTCAGTACAATCTAATAAATTAGTAAAAAAAATTTACACCAGGTAAAACCTTCAATGATCAAACTTGGAGCAAATCAGTGAATGAAAACAGTAAGTTTCACATATACTGGTTTATAGTTTAGCAAGTGCTAGGACACAGCCTCTGCTTCTAACAGGAAGAAATGAAGTCTCCAAGCTGCATCACCAACAAACGTCAAAGCATTTTTCAAGCCCACATAACAAGGCGAATTCATATACAAAAATGCCCATCAGCTTTAACAGGGCAATATAGATTCCATCAGAAACACACTAATGAAAACTTAGTCTTACCACTACGAAGATACCAGGAAGAATTTATTTGATCACTGGGTAGAACACAATCACCACTTAACACATACAGAAATCACATTAACTGAAAACATACCTCCTCTTGGGGAATATTTTTATCATTTTCCGCCTCAATTCTCACTCTTACAACACCGGATTTGTCGACTATCTCCTGGATCAGCTTCCCATTTTTTCCTATTACTTTTCCTACAGAAAGAACATACAGAACATTCTCCCTTTAGGGTTTTCCCCCAGATCTGAGAGTACTACTATAATCAAACGGGAGTACTTAGTACCAGTGCAGGAACTTGTCAAAAATGACTTAATACTCCACAACAAAGATTTAGTTAACAAGCCACATCTAAGCAAGCTTGGGGTGTTAACTTTGGTCATGTTCCAAAGCAATCACTGCAGCATTCAGAAAGAGAGCTACTTTATCATGAAAGTTTGTTACTGAGTATAGTTTTTTTTCCAAAGCTCCTATAAGAAAACAAAGGAAATTCAATCACAAATGCCTTACCTCTGTATCAAATTACCTGAAATTACACATCTTGATTTCAGAAATATTCAGTTTCTTGCATGCTTATTTGGCTTTGCTTTGATCGGTTTAAAATAACTTCAGTGATTTACAAAAAACATTGCTGGTTGCATTTAAAAGAACCAAAACAACAAAACATAAAACCAACAACCCCCCCCCTCTTCACAATGCCCTGACATTTGCTGCAACTACCTTTTGGGTAGAGAATAAAGCAAAACTCTAAGATAATTCACAAAAAATTGAGTTGATTGAGATTTCTCATACTAACAGAGATACTGTTTGCATTTTCTTTAGATAAAAAAAATCAGCATATCAATAATGAAGGAAAAAAGCCTTCTGCCTTTTTAAAGCAAATTATTCCGTTTTCTGGCAAATTATTAGAAAATTTAAAAAGCAAATTATCAACCATAGCTTATTTTGGATGTAACATACGGTTCAGCCAATTTTATTTTCTAAAGGATCCAGGCCAAGAATCAGAGTAGAAATTAAAAACTGCCAAGACAGAAGTAATTGCAAAGTTTTGAACAGAAAACAGAAAGAAAGAAATTAAAACCTCAAGTTAAAAAACCAGCACCTTATAATTTTTCCTTATCACCAGTAGAATCAGGAAGGAGTGGGAAATGGAAAACGACTGTTTTAAAATGAATTCCAGAGCTGAGATGCCACATTTTTCAATACTTGTCCCACTGCAGAATTTCACTGCTTCAACACCAGCTTTCATACACTGCTTGACATCCTATTAAAGTATTTGCTTTTAGAAGCAGGTAATATACCACATAGTATTTTCCCTGTTCTTTCCTTATCTACTGAATTAAGCCATGTATTTTTATGTTGCTTTGTTGCATCAAAAGCTCATTAAAGGATCCACACACACATCCCCTGCCCACAGAAAGGCTGCATGCATTCCTGAGTACGTTTTTTAGGGTGTTTGACAATGAAAATCTATTAGATTGCCTTTGGCATATTTTCTTGATCATTGGGTACCTTAACTAGGTGCTGAGTTCATCCAACAGGGCTGCTTCTAAAACTGTATTTCATATGTAAAAGCACAGGAAAAAGACAAACAGAAGTCAAAGAAATTTTTTATAATATACTAGGAACCTATGAGACTGCAGAACTAATCTCTGGACATCTTTGGAGGAAGTCATCTAATTCTTGGTTCAATCCAGAAGCTATTTTACTTTGTGTTTAAACATCAGCACATTGTTTCTAGCTTAAGATATCCCTGAACTGCAAACCAGGAGATAATTTCTTTCACTATATTGAAGGTAAATGTGTCTATAAAAATTATGCACTGGAAAACAAACAAAAAAGCCTCAAACCCCAACACTTTGTACCATCTAGAACCCTTTCACAAAGATGGCTTCTCTAAACTTTTAACCTGCCACCCTTCTAAAAGAAAAAAAACAGTTCTCAGAAGGCATTTTTCCTTACTATCATACAGTTAGCTTCCAGAATTTACATACCTACTAAATTTCTTGGGACTTGTATGACATCTTCAGCAAATTCAAGGTAACTTCTTGCCTTTTTCACTGCATCTTGATCCTAAAATAGACAGAGGTATGAGAGAAACGAGATCTGTTTTCTCAAGGAATGCCTTGTGGTTTTGTTTTGTTTTTTTTAAAGGTTAAAGAAGGGAATTCACCTCTCCATAAATATGGAATGTGCAAGTGTCTTCATCAAGATCAATGGCAGTCACTCCAGGGACTTTTCTGGCTTGCTGAATATTAGCACCGTGAGTGCCAATGGCCAAACCCATTAGATCTTCGCGTACAACAAACTGCTCATGAAATCGTGACGCAAGCTGTCTAGAACTCTGAAGGAAGAGATAATGTTCATTTACTTTTTCGTACAGAGAGAAAACAAATTTACAGCCAATTCTTTAATCAGGTACTTAGCCTACTTTTTAAAAAAAATCAATCCTTTTAATATACTTATTTTCACTTCGAAAACACTGAAGAGTCTTCTTCAGAAGTCTTAATATCGCCCTTTAAATATTAACATAAGGATAGCCTCTAGCTGTATTGACACCTCTCTGTTTTAAATTATCACAGAATATCTACAGTTATCAAGTGCTACTAGGAAAGATAGCATTTGTCTAAATTTGTAAAATAGAATCAGAATGGTGTGGGTTGGAGCTAATGTTGATTAGTAAAGCAAATCCCATAATCTCTAGAGAAAAAAAACCTGCTCCTGTTTCAACGGGTTAGAAGGAAACAGCAATAACTCAATCACTAGGCACAAAAGTTATAAAGAAAGCAGTAACTGTGGATATCTACTGCACTTAAAAAGAAATATAATCCTATACATTTCTGCATCACAAAGCTGTAACTACTATAAAGACATCTATACAAGCACGATTTAAATTAGCTGCTTAACCTCAGCAATATGAGACCTTACAGAAGTTGAGAAACATCAAAGTGCCTATACCAAACCTTCCTCTGTCCCAGCTAAACTGCTGCAGTTATCTGACCTGCACCTGCTTAAAGCTGTTGATAAATACTCTGTGCTAAATCACTGTCACAGAGAATTGGCTCCAGCAGATAGTGGTATAAGCATCCAAGTGTCATTAAATACTTCAAATACTCAAGAGAGTTCTGTCAAGCACTTCATTAACTAGATTACAGACAACTCAGAAAGCAAACATGTTTAATGCTCCCAGATCTACATTCTAACAGATAATCCAAATGCTGATTTACTAGTTGGCATCTGTTCTAGACTGCCAGATGAGAAAAAGATCAAGTTACATCATCACTGGGGGCCTTGGCTGTGACAAACTGTAGTTACATTCCTTATACTAAAATATCATTAACTTTTCTGTAAATTATGTATTACAAGATGCATTTTATTTTAACATAGGAAATTCTGTATTCTACTTTCTTCCAGTAAATTATTAAAAAACAACTATGCAAATAATGTATTAGTATCTGCTTAGAAGCCATGACTGAATTGCATTTAGACAGACTAAAATACAAACTGGAATGCAAATCCATAAACTTATGAATTTTAATATGTCAAAATAACAACTAAGCCACACCTGCTGGGAAAGAATGTTAACAAAAAATAGTTGGTTATTTTACTTTATGCTCTAAAGGCCATGTTTGAGAAGTAAAGCCATGCAAGTCAAGAATCTAATATGAAAAAAGATACAACAAATGGAATAAAAAATACAAACAAAAAAATAAGCTTGTCTAGCAATTATGGCTCAGAAAGCAGGAAAGGTAAAACTGCTAGAAGAAAAAAGCGGCAGACGCTTGAAGTTAATAAATTATAAGACACAGAAAAGAGCTTCTTTCATTGAAACAACTATTCATAATAGTGCAGTAAAAGCCCAAAGTGTTCACTAAATATTTTTTCTGCAGATGGACACGTACAGTCTGTTTGTCAATGTCTCAACAGAAATCATGAGTATGATTTGTACTATGTGAAGCTTTTTTTTTCAGGTTTGGCTGAAATCCATTTCAGATTTATTGTAAGGAAACACACATGTCAATATGAAAAATACCATGTAACACTTGTCACACAAATTATAACCATGTATGTTTACATCACAACCTTCATCTAAGTACTACTCAAGTAGAAACTCAGGTTCAGTAATGGTTTTCTAGTGAGAACCATATCAAGTGCTCAAATCCTTCACAGCAGCAAAAACGTTCTGCCTTAAAATGACAGATAGAATCCAAGATTAGTTTGGGAAAGGAATCAATTACAACAGTTGTTGGTGCATGCATTTGTGGGGGCATGTAAAAAGAATTAGCTCTAAAGAGGCTGTTGTTACCACCTCCAAATTAATACTCTGAACTTCAAGAGGTAACCTGCCCACACAATTCTCAGCTCTGGAGGAAGACAGAAGAATGGATTACTGAAGAGGTATAATGGAGTGCTCAAGAGAAACACCAGCGAGAAGGAACTGGTCCTCTCCTAGTCTTGAGAAAAACTGACACCTAAACACACCTGGATTACAGCTCTGAAATACAGAAATCAAGACACTAAAAAAAACAGAAGAGAGAACCTCTTGTAACAGTGAGCACATCTACTGGATACAAGAGTCCTGAACTACTACTTCTTCACTACTTCAAGCTAAAACCAAACAGATGTAACCTTTGGGGTGGGTAGAATGCATGCTGGCTCTAAAGTAACAGAGTGGTATACCCCCATGTAGAACTGAATTACAATAGTTTAAGTGGTACTTCTACTTCTTGACAGTGAATCTAAAAAGAAGTTTTCAGAAACGCCGCTATTTTTTCTGATTTGCAGACAGGAGAAACCATGAAGAAATGTTAATTCTACTGGGAAAAAGATCCCGTTATTTCCTTTTTCTTTTTTTGATTATTTTTTTTTTTCCATGGACAAGTATGAGTCAAAGCTTCTTGCTAGTCAACACCCACTCTCCAGTCACAAGAATATCAGAAGCTGTATCTGCTGTGAGATGAGTTCCTAACATTTAATCTGTAGACAAACCCATGCCTTTGTACATCCTACCAACATCAGTTCCACCCTTTCCATCTTGTATTTTCACTCTTGTTTTGCAAGATTCAGTTCTAGTCCAGCTTAGTATCATCATATCCACACTCATTTATTTTTAAAAACAGTAATTCAAAGCTACTGAATATGTAGCACTATTTGTGCAACAATGGCTACTTATTTTCTGCTTCAAACAATGAAAGCAATATGTCTGTGTATGTGGTATTTGTATTTAACCTCACACAAACTCCTCCTGAATAAAATGAGATTAGATAAAACTGAGTCTTCACAAGTACAGACCCTGTAAATGGAAAATTCTTTGCTGAGTTACATCTCCATCTGCCTCTTTTTAACACCAAGAGTAGTTTCAGTAAATAACTACTTTCACTCCAATGCAAGTCCTATCAGCCAGGAAATGCATTAGTATTTTTAATTATTTTTTTTATTCAAATTACTTTAGGAAAAACAACATACCTCCAGCTGTTTGCTAGCTTCTTCATTTCTCAGTATCAGGGACAACTTGGTACGAAGACTTCGAAAGTGCATATCAATCAGCATGTTTGCCCTCTTTGTGGTTACATCATTGATTGACTAAATTGTAAGACAGAAAATACAATGGCTTACACATGAACTTTTGAAACAAACCACTGCTAATGATACGGTTATACATTCATACTTACCAAAATAATAAGCTGGTGGTTTTCAGAATCATATGTTACAGAAAAAGCTCCAACTGCCTTTTTGAAGTCCTTATGTGCAGATTCTTTGGCACACCTAGGAATAAAACACTACAAAGTTAAAAATAGTAACTACTGCATTTGTAGTTCACAGCCAAAAAGATTAACTTATTAATAAAAATGTCAATAAATATATCCAAGTTCTCCCCTTAAATGCAGGTGTTACTTTATTCTACCATCATTTAACTAATTTTTCTTTCATTTTCACATGAGTAGGACTAGAAATATTTCAGAAAATTTCTGTATGCACATCTATGAACTGACAAACCAGTTAAGCAAAACTACATTAAAAGCTGTAATTATTACAAACAGCAAGTCCAAAACACACCATGAACCAGTATAATGCATGACTTCACTGTAAGCACTGCAGCATTCTAACGACCTTATGCTCATCTCATGCTGTACTTTGCTTCTCCAGGCTTCTTCTGTCCACTCAACTTAGTGAACTTGTGTACTACAACATTAACTTCAGAAATTCCTGAATTTACAGCTTATTCCACATCGAGGCAGTAACATGTATCTCAAAAAAGCTGAAAGTGATCTGAAGCTAAAACAGGGGAGTCAGTATTAATATGAGCTTTAGAGCTATATTTACATGAGAATGACATGTAAATTCTAGCAGTGTTGTAGGAGAAAACAAGCTGTTTCTGTATCATACTATGGGAGGTTTGATTATTGCAGAACTATTTCCACAGCCATTATTAAAATACCTTATGCCCTACAATATGAGGCAGCATTTTCTTTTGTTATTACAAACTTGCACAGATTGTCAGATGCTCTATCAATGAAAGAGTGACCACTTGAAAATTATTAATAAAGTTGACAAAGAATGGATTCAGATTAATCTGTGCACACCACTGAACAGCTGTAAAAATAAAAATCTCAAATATATACTGAGCACAAACCTTAAAGAGAAAGTATTTCTTCCTCCAGGACTAAGATGAATTTCAAAAATAATCTTTTCTACAGAATGAGCATGTCCACATTTGTATTTTCTACATTCTTACATGAAAACTTTTAAAGCTAATTTAAAGCAGTAAAAAGCAATTTTATTCCTTTTTGTCTCAGGCTCAAGAAGTTACCCACACTTCGAAACAAGTTATAAAGAAACGCTTGTACTTACATTTGCCTTAAATCTTCTGGAACTGCCAGTTTGATTTTATGAAATGTATCTTTTGTTGCCGGTTTGTTGGGGTTCACAGACCTCAAACGCTCAATTGTGACAATTTCGTTGTATGTAGCATCACAGGCTGCATATTCTATTACGTAGAACTGATATAAAAATAATAAAATCATCCAAGCCACACATTTTATGCCAAGAGTAAGCATTACACTATTAAGTGAGAGGCACTTTTGTTAACTGTTCAAGTCAAATTTCAACTCTTCTCATTGAGGTTAATGATAATTGCAACAGTTCTAACCAAGAAACTTTGCAAATGAAGGGGGACAAGCTAAAAACAGCATTGCACATCAATAAAAAAATCACAAGAGAAAAAGTATAAATAAATATTAAATATATATATGTATATATGCATATTCCTACCTCACCCTTTATCATTCTCACTTTAGCCAACCACCAACAGCAGGGTTCTTTTTCATTTGCCCTGGAATAAACCTAAACAAAATACATACATTATGTATCTGTAGCATTCTTAAAAGACATCACAAAAGCTGACACTAACTAATATGATCAGGAACTCTGCTATACAAACAAAACCCAGCAAAATGTATTGGCACATGAAGTGTCTAATCTAAGCATTATATAGCAAGCATGTAACAGTTGAAACATCTATTGCAAATACAGGTAAGATAGAAAACTATGTAGGTAAGATTTTAGAGATAAATAATATTGTACCCAATCTACTGGCATTAGTTGCTTCAGTCTTGCATACAGTCAGAAGCAAGATAATTCAGCCTTTTTTATCTGTTAATATTTAATCAACAATATTTCTCATTGTGTTTAGGTTTGATGAGGTCCTGCCAGTGGGTGGAAGGGAGAGGACACATCTACACTTGTTTGGTACATAAATGATACCAGCCACATCTGCAAAGTCTTGCCATTTTTTTATCTTTCAAGTAGAAATACACTAAAATACAATGCAAGCAAAACATAAAACTTGAAAGTTACTTTAATTCTGAAGTGATTATAAAAATGACTTTTATAATTTCATAAAATAAGGAATTTTAAGGGATGTACTACATAAAGGCATTCTCTCTCTACATATATATTAAGAATTTACATATACACATATTTTTATATTTTATGCACACACATAATGCGAATGATCTCATGCAGCTTAAAGTTCTGGTAATAGACATTATTAACTTACAGCTGCACAACTACAGTTCACAATCTATTTCTAGATTAATTCAGCTCTGATAAGATTGATCTGTAACCAAAGACATGCTGCTCATGCTTGTAAATTAGCCCAGAAATCATGGTACATGGAATTCCAAAACTGTGTTTTATGTAGTACTTGGAATCAAAAAAAGGTGACAACATATAACATGGAGGCAAACCTTCCATGGGTTTGGCTGACATTTTACACCCCAAGTTGTGTCACTTTTCAAAACAAGTGTTGTTAATGGAGCACACCTACCTCTACTTCATCACTTTCATTTATATCTTTATTATAGCCCGCAGGTGGTGGAAACCTCACATCATGAAATGGTATTTGTCTCTCTGGTTGCCAGCTACAAATAAAAATACAATGAATGGCCTAAACATTTTCACTTTGTAATAGAAATAAGAAACATTTCCAAGCCATTAATTTAAGTCCTTAAATTCTGTGGAGCTTTTGTGCACATATGTATTAACGGTAACATGATCCAGTGTATATAGAGTGAGAAGAAACACATCTAAGTCACCATTAAATATCTTAACTGAATCCTTGAAGCTACCTGCACTGTTTTGAAATCTACCAGCAGCAGTTTTT
Organism: Hemiprocne comata; assembly: GCA_020745705.1. Classification (NCBI taxonomy): domain Eukaryota; kingdom Metazoa; phylum Chordata; class Aves; order Apodiformes; family Apodidae; genus Hemiprocne; species Hemiprocne comata. Next base: position 7,132,345 of record CM036597.1, on the reverse strand, counting down.
ACTCCATTTACAGTTATAGGCTTTAACCCCAACACTAGAATCATAGAATACTAGGTTGGAAGGGACCTCAAGGATCATTTGGTGCAACCTTTCATGGCAAAAGCTTTGTCTCGACAAGATGGTCCAGCACTCTGTCCAGCTGAATTTTACAAGTGTCCAATGTTGCAGAAACACTGGAATGAGGCACAGGTGTTTCCCCAACACAAGTGAAAAAAAACTTTAATAATGTGTTTGGACACTTTCTTCAAAACAAGTCTGTTTCTTCTTTTTCTTTGGTTCTACTACAGATAAAGAAAACCTGACTTACTCAAACACAGGTTGTCATAATGTCAATTCAGTAACAGCATGCTTCCCAACAAAACCCATGTGTCTATAGTTTTGAACTTAAAAATATTTAAACAATTAGAAAACATTTATACAGAAATGTCATAACACAGTAAATATCAAACATAATTCTAAAACACACTAGAGCATCTCAAAGATGCTACTCTACATTATTGTGTTATATTTAGGTTAATCAAGTGCAAGGTTGACACTCTTACTGTAACATCAGCAATGCACTTACTTGTTTTCAAATGCAACTGTTATAGAATCTTCGTGCACATCCTTTACAAATGCCTGTGTAGAAAAAGGTATAATTATGGCATGCTTATGGATATTTAAAAAATAATTTTAAACCCATACAGTGCCATTCTTTCACAGATATTGATGAAACTCAATTTCAGTATGCTTTCAAGTCATCCTTTTAAATTTTGCAATAGACTTATATAAAACACATACTGAAAGCTGATAACCTCCTTGGATTCATGACTGCCAGTGTACTGATAAACAGATTGCCCAAGCTATACCTGCATTCTTCCTACTTCTTAAGTAAATGAAGAGGTTACTAACAAATTATAAGATCATTCTTAATAGTTGCATAATGCAAGTTAAAAATGTTTCACTTTATAACTATATTTTTGTGTATTTTGACAGGTGTAGAAATTACACCGTATCAGTACTCCATAAAAAATATTTAAAAAAATCTTGTCTCCTCTCTCTTGTACTTTCAGGTAGTTTGAATATCGCACCAGCAAATCTCATCTGTATCCATTTCAGCACAGTTTTCCTCTTATTTACTTCACACTTAACTTCGATAGTGCACAAACTTCAGACAAATGCCCTGCAGCCTTCCTCCACTTCTCTTCTGAGGGATGCAAAGCAGTTGTGCTCAGTCTCCCATGCAATCACAAAGCAGAGCACAGAACTAAGATTCACAACCAAGAAGGCTTTTTTTGCCTTATGTACTCGACTAACTGACCTTTGATCAATTTTCAGCCCTAAAGTCTCCCCCAGGTACAAACCAGCAAGATTAATACTCAAAGAACTCTGGGATTTACCAATGAAAATATTTTTCATAGCCTCAAATGATGGAGGTCATGGGGCAACCAGGGATGAAAAAAATTGGGGCTTTCTTGTTTCTTTCATTTTAAAAATGTCTCTATGAACTTCTGAAACAAATCAACATCGGCGAAGCGGTGAGTATTCCACAAATACTTGTCCATATACAGTAACTCCTATATATATATTTATATGCAAGGTAGGTAGATAAAAGCTCAGGAGCAAGAATGAGCATAAAAGTTTCTTCTATCAATACAGATCCATCTTAGTAGATTAAAAAATTCTCAGTAAATTGAAAATAATTTAGCAGTAACTATCACTTCTGACAAATTAGTTAATGAATTGTGGAACATTTTATTCTCCTCGCATATCAAGTTTCCAAGACAAGAACAGCTCTTATCTCTTAAAAGAAGGTAAGAGTTTCTCTCTTGTATGGAACCTAAATGGTTTTAAAAAATTATTCTGGTGTTTTTCCTTTATAAAGTATTCCAAAGTATTTCCTGAGTTGCAGGAGTATCTCAGTATCCAAGCTCCAAGACCTGCTTACACTAAAATTAAGCAGTACATGCACACAAGAGTCATTACTCAGAGACATTCAGTACAAGAAAGAAGTGCACTGCTAGTTAATTAAAATAACTAATGCCACTTTGACTAGAAGTCAAAGCAAAGCCACAATGATAATAATAAAAAATGTTTTTATGCCTTGCTCACCTCTCAATACTGTAAGAATAAAGTTACTGGTAAGTTTATTATTGCTAGCATCCAAAGGAGATATTAACCAGTTTCTAAGAGTATTTCTGTAATTACATATTTCAAAATTTCAAGATATTCCTTCCAAGGGGATTATACAAGCATTTATTGATATTTTTTAATGACATGATACAAACAGGTTTCAGACCAAATCTCAGGATAATGTTGGTAGTAGTACAGAAATGCTCTTTACATGAAGAAGCAACAGAACTCTGAGTTGATTATTACAGATCCTGAACATTTATCTAATGTTTCATATTGCTGTGTCTTCTGTAAGAAAATTCCAGAACTGGGTATGCACTTGACAAATACTATGGTAGTCCTGACTTATTTTGTGACATTACACACATCACCTTCAAAGGCTCCACCCACATTTCTTCCAATGTTTGTCATGTGCAGCTCTGAAGCACCTATTCTTATAGATGTAGCAGAAATGGATGCCTTTAATACCTGAAAAATACTGTAATCACTACCAAGTATTTGGTAAGATTCCTTCACACCACAGACTGGAAAAGGATAGGACTTAGTATTATTAGTAACACTTCAGTATGCAAAAGCAGAGATTATTTTATAAAGCAAATCCCACAGAAGTGACATCAAGAACACTTAATAGCCTTGAGGAAAACAGGTAAAAGTAAAGACAATGGCCTGAGAAAGTTAAGAATCGACAGATTCTCTCTCGTATTCATAAAATAATAATAAAAAAAAATCACTTCTCCGCAGAAGTCATCTCCTCTATGGTGATAAAAACATGAAGAGATGCCCTAAAATAGTACTCTAAAAATTACAGGAAACGACAGAAAAATACACAAGCACAGCAGCAAAAAGCAAGATTGCACTTCATATTCAGATAACAACCAACTCCTCTTGAGTAGAATCTAGGGACTACAGCAATATGTGTCACTCGTGGTAACAACGCTAAAACCTACCAGTAATAAGTAAACCAGATGGTGACACAAATAGATGTTATCAATTCGAAGAGTAGCCTAATACCTTTAAACAGTCTGGTACTTATGTTATCTGGAAAAAGTAAAACTCAGGATAAATAACTAAGTTAAAGAGTAGTGAACTATGCTCTCCTGTGTAAGCTCTCCTTAAACAGGCCTTCAGCATTGCTTTGGTCATAGCCCAGAAACCTGAAGGAACGTGAACCAGTAACACTGGTTATCAAGGATAACTGCTGACCATCCACAGGTAGCATCAATACACACATTGCTAGTGAAAATTATAAAACCAACAATTTCTTTAGTTTATACCAAGTTCAGAAGACTTGACCACAGAGACAGATGGAATACCTGTTTTTTCACTTCACTCATCCAAAAAACTTTGTGTCTTAACATTGTTGTTTGCCTTTTAATTTCTAGCCTTGCAAAATTACAGAAATTGTAACGAATTTTTAATTAATTACAAAGTGAATGATGTATTTCCAAATATCTAACTTCAAACATGTAACATATAAAGCACTTCTGCCTCATGTCCTTGTGAGATTTATGCTTAAAAAAATTAAGCAGACAAAATACATTAATACCCTAAATATCTGATTGTCTGATCTTACCTATCCATAGAAAGGTAGTTTTCCTTGTTCTTCAGTTTCTTGTGACACAGAAAAAAATGTCAGAGATACTTATCACATCATTTTTTCATAGCCTGTATTATAGCAGTATGTCACTTCTCAAGTATAAATATTTAAATAGAACTGTAAGAAGTAAAATGTATTTGGACTCTAGAACACTATGTATTCGTATACTTCCACATACAAATAAATGTTTTCAAACATTTTTGTTTTCGTAAGAAAAAAATTAATATCTAAGCATTAATACCTTTGGAAAACAAAAATTAAAGATTCTCAAAACTGTTTGGCTTTCTTTATTCTGCGATATGTTTAAAATTATATAAAAGACTAAAAAGACACGAAACCTCAAACATTAGAAGCCAAATTCTCAGACACAGGACAAGCCAGCCCCAGATAGATGTAAAGGCACAGAAGAGGTACGATTTCAAACAAAGTACTATGGAAAATACAGTAAACATTCATCAAGACTTTTTGAAATAAAGAGTGTAGGTGGAGCATGGAAATCCAAACATAAAGGTGCATATAAGCAAGTTTGAATAAACACTCAAGAAAGGACAGAATACTGGCTACAAAAAACGTGAAGCTAGATGGAAGTAAAATTAGGGAAGAAGACAAAGAAAGACTACAGCAGCTGGGCTATCACTATCACTAGTAGCAGAGATACCAAGTAAGAGTACACAAAGAAATCAGAATCAGTGAACAAGCATTTTACAATGTCTAAGGATTATTCCTCTTCCCTAATGTGGAAAAAGATCAAGTGTGGCAAGTATTCTACACCAAATTTTACTTTCAGTCACACAAACCACTAACATTTCTCTCCATGATTCAGACATAAATAAAATGTTTACAATGCAACATTGACATGTCAGGGAATTTATCAAAAACATGAGCTTTCACATTCTAAGAGGGTTATAAGTTGAAGATGGTCTAAATTTTACAAATTATTTGATACAGAATTACAATTATTCAGTAAACTTTAGTGGAGTTTCTAGTTCAGTGGTGGACCTGGCAGTGTCAGGTTTACAGTTGGACTTTATGATCTTAAAGGTCTTTTCCAATCAAAATTATTCAATGATACTATGTGTGTTATTTTTGTGCTACATGGAATTGACTGACACTTCAAAGGAACAAATAAAGGCTCCTCCAGCTGTCATGAAGTTTGCTGCTTTTTCAAAAGTCTACTCACATCAGATGTTTGCATTGTCAACCATTTAAAAAAAGGAGGATAATTAACTGTAAGGAAAATATGCTTTTTTAGGGTAAAAAAATGCTATGTTGCTACAAACGTGTACCTGTTTGCCTAATAGTTCTGTAACATTTCAGTTCTGTTGGAAGTAGAAAGTCAAAAGCGAAATCACATGGCTAATCAAATCTGAGAAAGGCAGGCCACAGAAAGAAACAGCAGGGAAAGAACAGTCACATAAATGGTAAAAAAAGTTAGGGAAAAGGGTACAGGCCACCATCCTCAGAAGGACTGAGTGGCCAGGCTTGTGAACGTACAAAGAAACTAGATATATTTGCTGAGGCTATGTCTGTAGGCAACAGTGGGAGAAAATACGAAATTGATACAGAATGCAACAGGTGGCCAAAGAAACACTTGTTAATAGCAAGACCTGAAGTAACAAAAAACTAAGATGTATGATTTTGTCAAATGTAGCTTTACCAAAAATATGGTAAGTATCCATAAAACCAAGGAAAAAACACCAAAGTATTTAAACCACTGGAATAAAAAGTAGGTTTTTACCAAGGTTGTAGAGCAAGAAGTGGCAAAAATTGGTTACTGACAGCACATAGATGTTAACAGCAAACATCATTCCCCATTCAAAAATTACCTGCCTTATAAACAGGCTAGTTTCCATCTTTAGAAGAGGTTACAAAAGAGAATCACCACCTAACTGGAAAAGAAAAACCAAACCCATGCTGGAAAGGCATCCAGCATGTCCCCTTTAAGAAGGAAATAATATCTAAAGCTAGTCTCAGAAAGATTAGGCAAAGGACTGTCTATTAGTCCTCTGAGAATGACATAAGAACTTCAAAACCCAATTTCCTACACCTATACAAGAAAAGACAAGAAATACCCGAACAGCACACACATTCAAGCTTCAGTTACTTAGCTATGAGCTGCAAAAAGGCAGTTGCCTCCCCATAGGATTCACAGTCCTGGTGGTGTGTTGGACCAGCTTTCTTAAAATAAAGAAGGGAATCTCATTTTTCCCTCCCAAGGATTCTGGCCCAGCAACATACCAAGTCATGACTAAGCATCTCTAGGTACTAGATTGTCAATTATTTCTGAATCATGCACATTGATTGCACTGGACTTTCAGTAGAATAATTCTTCTTAGCCAAGGAGAAAAACGTCATGAAAGCACAAAGTAGCTACCAAGCAAAGTTTTAGTTCCGTTCAGATAGAACTACTTTCCTCTACAGTGATCACATCAACACACTCCAGTACTCTGTAAAATGTAGTGCACCTGACCAGTATGAAATTTTAATTCAAATCTTCCAGTTGAGATGAATGCATCCTCAAACCATCTCCTATGCTTTGTGTGGAACATGATACCTCCAGATATATCTCAGAGTGCATTCTGGACCAAGTCCCACAGGTAATACAAGCAGAGAAAAGACAGGTTTATTACTCTCAGCAGGGCTTAGGTGACAATTAGGCACCAGTTTTGTACTCTCAAGAAGGGCACATTCAAAAATGAAACTGAGTGCTGAGGGGCTTGAATTTATAAGGTCCTCAAACAGAGCTACAAGGAAGATGCGAAAACCTGAAGTAGCAATTAGGTGTCTACTTGTGCTACTTAGACCCTTTGTGACTCTAGCAGCCTCATATTCACCCTCCCCCATATCTGAATATCAAAATAAAGGTGTATTTTGCTAAAACATTTACAAATTCTGATTAAGATCTTCAGAACTATTCAAAGCCAAATAAATTGTCACAAGTTACCAGTAAACCATGAGACTGAATAAAAGTATTATTTTGCTTTTGATTTGTTTGCAGTGTTACTTCTATAGAATATTTCTCAGAGCTTGCTTACAGAAACTTTCTAAATGAAGAAAAAAATCACCTTGCAATTAAATCTGCATTTGACACCATCACACACTTTTTGTTATTCTGGGTCAATCAATTTTATAATAAAATTTCCTATCTGCAAGACAGGTAGAAAACTCACAAGAAAACTGTTAGATAAACTACTTAATACCAGAGTGATACTCAGACATTATGATGAAAAATTATACCTAAAATTCAAGTAATTCAGGCTAGAGAAAAACTGCTGATTTACACTGAACACTACTGCATGAGGTTTGTTTTTTAAAATGTTTTTAGTTTAAAAAAATAATTTGCTCTATTTGTCTTAAGTGTGATGCTCCATCTAGACAGGTAATACAGATGAAGGCAAATAAATATGCGTGCCCCATTTGATCCCTCAGATAATTTAACCAAGTCTTCTAGAGTAGAGCTTAAGAAGGGATAGAAAAAATAAAATCCTATGTTTACATTTCTAAAAGTTAAAAGGCAAACAACATATGCAACTTGGAGGCAATGTCTGTGTTATAACTTGGATACACTAAATCCTGATTAGTGAGTAAGCTCCCATGAACATACCTGCTCAAATGAAACTCTCACCCAAAGTACAACCAGAAATGTTGGTATGTTACAGACAAAAGGGGTAGAGGACCCCATGATGTCAAAATTGAATGTAAACAAAAAAAGTTACAGAAACTTTAAATTCTCCCAGGTTTCTTTCATAATATTTGTCACTACAGAATGCACAATGCAATTTTCATCATTATTTTGCATGACTGTGTAAATACTCTCATATAATATGCTAGAAGCCTCATTAAAAGTTCTTGTATGCAACACATTATTCTTTCTGAGCAAACACTCTACGTTTAAAAATGCAAAATTGATTTTTGAAAGTGCTAAATAATTTAATTCCTGGAAGCAATATACAGATCTAAGACTTTGGCTGTAACACTGCAAACCCACAGGATGCTTATTAACCATATTTACAGATTTGTTTCATACATACCTCTAAAAAAATATTTTCAGACTAAGAGATCATCACAATTATTCTAAAAACAAACTTTTAAGAGGTTTGGGGGTTTTTTTCTTACCAACACTCAGGAGCTGTTGGAACTGTATCATTTGGATATCAATCTGGCCTACCACACTAACATCAGTGTGAAATTCTACCTGTTCCTTCATTGCTACCATAAATATTGGATGTCGCGCAATAACTAGGCCCATTTTTTAAAGAACTAGGAACATCTGAACAACAGCAGACTTGCAGAAACCAATCCATGACTGTTACTGATATGGTGATAACTTGTCAATGATAGTAGGCCCAAACCCACTCTGTCCAAATTTAATTTTTCTGTGAACAGAGCAAGCCCACAAATTACACCCTATTAATATGCTGATTAATACAACCCAATTCATGCAAAGCCACAGCAATACTACACAGCATTAAAAAAAAAATTAAGTACTCAGCATATACATTCAAGGCTTTATTCAGCACACAGGCTTGGCAACAAACATGGAACACCATTAAGTAGTTTCATTAAGGAGTAGATTTGATAATTAAATTTATTTAGCAACTCAGCACATATATATCTGGTCAAGCAACGTTCTCTTTAATATCAGCAGGCAGTGCCCCCTGCCATGGCATTAAGAGCAGGAATCCACGACAGCATTTTATCATGAACATGTATTTAAGCAGGGCCCCCCCTCCTGCCTTGCCTTAAAGGCCGTGCACTAGCAGGCTCTCCTGGAAACCTAGAGAGCAAGAAAGACTTTCCTTAAGTAGCGACAAAAGCTGAGGATTTAGCAATTAATGCCCCATCCCCAGCCCTGATCCTGGCTTCAGCGCCAAGGAGAGGGCGGCCCAGGGCTCTCCTCGTCGCCTCCCTCACCCCGGCAACGCGAGGGCCTCCCCTTCCCACAATAGGGGGAAGGCCCAAGGCCTCCTCGGACGCCGGGGCCCTCTCCCGTCTTTCCTGTCTTCCTTCACATCAGGCCTCGAGCTCCCTCAGCCCTGGGGCAGCGGCAGCCCCGGCTTCTCTTATCCCAGAGACGCGGCTCCCTCTCCCCATAGGGACCCACCGAGGCCTCCACCCCTGCCCCCTCTTCCTCCTCCTCTCTTTCCTGCCCCGGGGCCTCCGCTTTCCCTCAGAGCGGGGAGGAGGAGCCGCCACCGCCGCCTCCTCCTCCTCCTGTCCCTGGCCCCACTCCCTCCCCTGCGGCCCAGCCCGACCCAGCCGCGAGCACCCGGTACCTTGTAGAAGGCCCCGTTGGAGCCCCGCACCTCCACCACCAGCTCCTCCATGTTGTACCGCGGCGGCTCGGTGCGGGAGACCCAGGCCCGGTGCCTCCTCCCTTCCCTTCCCTTTCTCTCTCTTGGCGCAGGAGGGGGCAGAGGAGGCGGAGGAGGGGTGGGTGTGTGTGCGGGCAGGGGAGGGGGAGTCTCGGTTCACCCCGAGCCCGAGGGGGCGGGGCCGCGGCGGAACGGGGGCCGCGGGGGGGGGGGGAAGCACCGGGGACGCTGGGGCCGCCGGCTCCTTGCCCTCGCCCGCCCGGAAATGAAAGCGAAACGGTCACCGCCGGGCGGCGCGCGCGGGGGGGCGCCCCTTTCGAATGTAAACGCTAAGCCCGTGTCACGTGACGGGCCGCGGCGGCGGGGGGGGCGGGGCGGGGAGCTGGCCCCTGCCAGCACGCGCCGCTCGCCCACCGCCTAACGGCCGGGTCGCGCGCCGCCCCGCCCGCGTGCGCAGCCGCAGCGGCAAGGGGCGAACGACCCCGGCAGTGGCGCCTGAGATCCCGCCTCTCCGTGTGGCGTCCCTGAGTGACGGCCCCACTGGCCAATCGGATTGCGAAGTGCACCGCTCGGGCTGACCGGAGGGGGGCGGGGCGCGCGGCCCACTCCGCCGGGCCTGTGGCGGAGGGACGGTGGTGGGACCCCCGAACTCGCTATCCGGGCCGGGAAACGGCTCTTGGGAGCGATGGTGTTGCAGGCGCCCAGGGAGAGGCGATGGAAGGATGGGGCCGAGAGAGCGTGGGGGCTGCTGGCAGGGACCGGCGAAGGAGGAGGCCGGGGCCTGCGGGGTCTCGGCTCAGGTCTCTCAGGGCCGCCGCGGGAGATGGCTGCGCCGCGGGCAAAGAGGGTTCAGTCACGCTGTGGCCACTGCCTCCCTGGTTATGGGCAAGAGTGAAGAATGAAATATGAATTGTGGCAGTTTTTAACGACGTCTGCACTACCAAATGGTCTGGCCAGTGTTGTTTTGTTGAAGACGTAAACACCTCGTAAAGGGTGCAATACCAGATGAACAGAGCTGTCGGCCTGGCAGGCTGATGTGCTAGTCCTCTACCTCGCCATGTGAGAGTTAACCTTTGTTCAGCAAACTAACAACTTCGCCATATAACACGAACTATTATTTTAGCTACATTTAAGCACTCGCTGACGTTTTGACTCCTAAACTTTCATGACACCAAAGTCTTAACACTGCATTCGGTTCACCATAGAACCTGGTGGTGAACATTTAAAGAGCTGCTATATCCATGAAGGAGCATTTACAATTGAAGGTATACTGGCCCGAAAGCTGTTTGTTCAGCCTTTCATTAGACCTGCAAAAACATTAACCTGATCTTCCTCTGTGTTTTTTTTTCTACTAGCTATGAAGGGTAAGAGAAGAAAAAAAAACACCAAAATTCCAGCAGTCTGCTGGAAGAGATCGTGTCGAACTCAATAACAAAGTTAGCTTAAGTTGGTGATTGTTTGGGTTTTTTTGCATTCATTGTCATAATTATTCTCTTGTTAATAAAATACGTTGCTGTCACACAGGCAGATTATCTCTGAGGGGACAGAGCATAAAGGTGTCTAATTTAGCTCTTGACTTCTAGTGATTATTTCACCACTTTCCCTAAGGTAAAAGCTGCTTTACTGTATAATCTTCTCTAATGCTTAACTGAAACTTTCCTTGCTGTTGCTTAAATTCAGCAGTTTTTATTTTGTCCTGACTAGTGAATGTTCTAATCCTTGTGTGTTTAATGTAAAGACTGTGCGTATTTCCAGAGCACCCTCTAGTTTTTCCTCTGGTTGACTCTTGAACCTTTTATTGTCCAAATTACTTTTTGTTTTTGCTATTTTACTTCACACTAGCTTCAGACTGAACTGTCCATCCTTGTCTGAAATGCATTCACAGATTAAATAACTGGTTCTTATGTAGACTTTTGACTGTTAGATCTTTTAAAATGTGTCTAAATGTCCAACACAGTGACAGTATAAAAATACATATCAGTAATTCCATTGAAGTCTTTTAATATTGAAGGTAAAATGTTATTTCATTCAAATGTTGAACTTCTTGTATTTAATCCCAGTGTTCAACTACATTATGCAGTGGCTTTGGGATTCTAATTCAATCAAAATTCCCTGCCCCTCTATCCCAACAAATTGCTGCTTCCCAACCATCTCAACTCACTTGTTCCGAGTGTTGGGTTTGGTCCTACAAGAAGCTCAGTGCTTCTGTTTCTTACTCAGATCTACAGTGCTTGATGTTAGGAGGCTGATCTGCTAACTGGGGAGTATTTCAGGCACTTTGCATTTGGAATACCTCTTTTCATCATCAAAATAATTTAAAAAAACCCCACAGCTTTGCCTGTCATGCTTTCTGAAATATTTCTAGAGAATAGAAGGAAAAGGTTTCTCCCATCTTTTCCTCCTTCAGAAAGCTGAAGGACAGAAAGCTAAGGCAAATGACACCCAAGGCATATCAGGGTCCTGGTCACTGGTCCCAGTTGAGCTAATACTATTTCCCTAGGATTTGTATCTGAGGTGTTCAGTTCATTGTCTATTGATCTTCTACAGGAAGTGCCAGCTTTAATTCAGAACATTGAAGGAGATAAGCATTTAAAATGTAGCCACCAACACCAGCCTGTCAGAATAATAGCAGCAATCACCCTTTCCCAGCAGAAGAATTGATTTGTGAAAGAGCCTTCATAGACACTGGGGTAAGAGTGACAGGAAAAACAGAGTGTTTTTCCCAACTTGTTTTATTTGCCTTAAAGCTTAGTCAGGAACTACAAATCAGAGTTACTCATGAAACCTCTTTTTAAAAGATGGTAATCTGATTAAATATCAAAGTCTCTTCATGGAATTTTATACAACCTACTTTGGGCTTCAGCTTAGTCTTGCAGAGGTTCATTAGAGTTTTTAATTCAGCCTTTCAAATTTTTATCTGCTGGTTTTCTGTGTGCATCTCTTCAGCCAGGAGCCTCACCTGGTTAACTTCTTTTCCCCTACATTATGGTTTTCTTTATGCCCTATTGGTGTTATTTAGACTTAAGTATTTCCATCTAAGCCTGATAGTCACAATATGTATTCATTTCTGGCACTGTGTTTCATACTGAGAAAAAAAGAGTTCGCATTCATCTGAGGTACATAGGATTCCCAGGTATTTCAATTAGACCAAACAGTTCAGACTGCTGTCTTTTCAGTTTACAGCTGTAGCCAAAAGTTTCAGAGGGCAAGAGACTGTCACACTAGTTTAAAGGTGGTCAGATTCTCTTTTCTTCTTGGCTTACAAAATAGTCTCAATAAAGTGCCTCTCAGTAATTCTGTAAGAACCAGGTTGGCAATTGGAAGAAGCAGTTACAATCAGTAGAGTTACAAAGATGAAAAACTTCTTAGACAAGGTTGCTTTGTGATTAATCAATAACAGCTGAAGGTTGACTATAACCAAAGTATTGCAGTTTTATTAGCTTGTTCTCGTCTCAAGTGATAACCAGAAATGTAGGGTGTAGAACAGCAAGTATTCTCAGAACTTGTGAAGAGAAGCTGAACTAAATCAGGGAAGATTTGCAACTGTTACTTTCTGTGTGTGTACAAGAAACCAGATTTTGCTGTGCCTGTTTTCATTCAGATCTTTGAATAGTTAATGTGAACTTTACGTGAGAGTCCCAATAAAATAAAAGGTAGTGTTCACATTGAGAGGCAATGAAAGCATAACCATTACTAAAAGACAAAACCAAATATTGTAAAATTACTAAAGCCAAAATTCCTTCATTACATGTGTTAGACTGGTGGGTAGTCTTCTTTGATGTTGTAAAAATATGCTCGTGAGAAGAGCCAGCTCATCTCTATTGATTTTCTATCATAATTACTTAAACTGACCTTCAATTAAACTTGACTGTTTGTTTCTTGTGTAAGTCATTATTCTACTTCTCCTTCAAATGTACAGTTTTCTCATAGTATTTTTGGGATGGATAGGCATCTAAGGTTCATTTTGTCAGATATTCTGCTTTAGTGTAGATACATTTCCACTGGTGGTTTTCAGTTTCTACAGTATACTGTATCTTCCTGACCTGAATATGGAAGGGAGCCTGAGGGATTTAAGTCTCCTTTGCGCCTGCAGTACAGACACTTCCCCATTTCACAGAGAAGAGTAAAAGAAGTAAACACTGGAATCTAAGCTTCAGAAGGTTATTAAACTTCATAACTTACAGAAATACAATCTTCTGAAAATATGTATTTTTAAAATACCACCTACTGTCTAGCTTGGTTTGGTCACTCAAAACACAACTGTCGTCATTCCTCTCACCTGTGAAATAATTGTCTTGGTAGGTAATCTCTTTCTTATTTGCTCCATGTTATGTTATTTCTTGGAACAATGGGTCTCATTTAAAATTAATAGTAATTTTTTATTCCTCCAAAACCATATCTGTATATACTGTTGTTGGTTTGCAACTCTCAGAAACATTTCCTTTTATTCTTTTTGAATATCAGTAATGAATTTGAAGACACACCATGTAGTGTTTTGCTGCTTACTTAAACAGTTTTATCTCCCACTTAAGAGTTTCTATCTATTTCTCTTGTAACCCCACAAATGCATTTATTAGTATATTAAGCCTGCATGTTATTTCACCTGCAGAAGTATATTGGTATTGTAAACAGTCCATATTAAAAGGTGGCACCTGCACTCGTGTAAAACTGCATGTTATTTTATTAATCTAATTTATTTTTTTAATAATCATTAACCACGTCACATTTGAGATGAAAGTGAAAAGATTCCCTGAATTATGTGGGTCACGAAAATTAATGAATGAAGACCAAAAAAAATTGCAGGAAACTTGAAATACAACTGGTTAGAATGCAAGAGAAATGTTCTGTTCTTTTTATTTGGTTGGTTCATAACCATAACCATAGAGATGCTCCTCACAATGTGCATGCTGCATGGATGAATACAGCTATCCATACGAGATGGTGATCCATACAGTATTCCTCATTTCAGTTAAGTGAGTTTTAGTGTGAACATAGAGCACTTAAATAAGAGTTTCCATCTCTGGAAGCTATAAGCCTTAGTATTTGGTGATTTTCATAAGTATACACATTAATATTGCCATTTAGAAAAGAAAAGATTGGTGCATTAACTCACCAGGGATGATTTCAGTTTGTAGAATTACAAATAATACCAAAAGTTCCTGGCATCAAAATGGCTGTGATTCACTTGGCCATATTGAGAGTGAGGCTAGTACAGCCCTACATTTCAGTGGCCACAAGCAGAACCTTGGATAACAATTTAGATGAAGACAGCTACACTGCAGACATCCACACTGAGTTAGATGAATTCCACAAGATGAGCCTTTACTGAGTTTTCAGCCAGCTCCTGTATATTTGTTAAAGGGTAGCATTCATTGGCATCAGGGTCAAAGATGGAACTCATGAGCTTATAGGGTCTACATTTCCAGTCAATCCTGAACATCAAGTTAGTTGTACAATGGGTAGACATTTACAGACTATTCCACATCTGATTCCATAACACAGAATGCAAGCATGTTTTTCTAGCACCAGTGGTAAATCAGCTGAGCGCTCACCAGGTAGTGATTTTAACAGTCCATTTGTTTTGTGGTGCCTGTGAGCAGGATGCTTCAATACTGAAGCTAGGACAAAGATTCATGAAGGCTGATTTACTGCCTCTTTGGAACATGCTGCCATTTGCACTGAGATTAATCTGAAAAGATCACGTGACTCTTGCCAGTCCATAGCAGAACTCCCAGTGATGTTGGGCAGCAATAGGTCTGTATTTCAAAGGCTATACATGCTAGTATGTTTATATGGCCTTAACATTATTTGTATTGACCCTGATGGGGAGTGCTGTGGCACTGTGGCAACAGGTGAATACTGAGGAGGGGGAAAAAAAAAAAAGCAATCAGCATGTAATAATAGGTTTTTAGTCCTGCTTTCCATTGTGGTTTTTTGGTTGGTTGGTTGGTTGTTTTTTCAGCTAACATAGCTGACATTTTTGTCTCAAGAGCTAGCATTTTATCATTTACTAGCCTGAAAAACAGTCTTTGACATACCATTTATAGGTTTATATCCTGGACATGTTTGGCATAGCTATACTTTGACCTTTCTCTTTTTTTCCTGTGGGTTTCAAAAATCACTTAATATTAACTTGCATTTTCTGTAGCTTCACAAACTGCAGAAAATAACGTTTGAAGACAGATCAGTTTAAAGATTGCGTGAAAGCCACGATTTTAAGTGCAATAATTAAGTCTTACCACGAGAGGGCCCCCAAAGACAGTTTGTTTTGTAATATAGAAACGAGCTGATAAAAATTGGTCTTCAGAATACTGATGTGTGCCATATATTTAATTATGCTTTAACATAGCTTATACATTTCACTGTAATTTTGGAAGAAGACATTATATTAACTCCTAAAGACTATGTTGGGACTAATAATTTTTCACATAAACCCAGGAACCATATTTGAACCAAATTAAACACTAAGAACATGTAATGCTTTTTGTTACTATTTTTGTTAGTAGTACATCTAAATATTTATAAAGGATTATTTTTTATTATTGCTAAATGTATTTTAGTTTTGAGAACTGTCTTGTTTGAGAACTACCATGATCTAGATTGTTCTTCAATTACTTTCATCCACTCGGAAGACTCTGAAACATGGAGTACATGTGTTGAATCCTGAAGTTCCCTTATGAACCCTTTAACTAGACTATCCTTACTCTAATGATCCTGTCTTTTCCATTTTCACAGACTTTCAAAGAAAATAATGTGTACTGAAAGCAGAGAGAGAGGTTGTGCTCTCTTGGGTTATAATGAAAAGTCAACTAAATGTTCTCATTCTACAGGAAGGACTTTGGTGCTGTACTCTTCAAAAAGTTCCACTTCAATAATGCATTGCTGAACCAAACCATCTTGATATTAAATGGAAGGCTGCTAAAGGAACAACCCCCCTAATCTAGTCTCTGAAAAAAAAGGGGAGTATAAAACAAGGAATGGAAATTTATTCAAAACTTTTACATTACCTTTTAATGGTAAGCTAGAAAAGTCTATCTTTACAAAACAACAGAAAATGAAGATAATAACTTAAAAAAGATAATTGACTTAGTGTTCAGAAAATTGAAATTGGGACATTTAGGTGAATAAATATATGTGTAAAAATTAGCTTCAGTTACCCACTAAAAAGGTCTAATTTTAACTACAGAAGAAGTGATTGGTGATTATAAAAGTGTATGGTATAAAGCCAAGGCCCTGGCTTTATAGATAAACAAAACCAGGACATTTTCCCTTATTTTTTAGAAAAAACCCAAGAAGTGCAAATAGTTTATGATGTTTAAACCAAATATAGTTCTAAGTAAAGCAAGATACATTTTAATACTATAAAAGAAGGTGATATTCTACTTACAATGATAAGACAATGGCAATTAATTATGAATATTCTTACCAATCTGTATACAATTACTTCAGCTCATGTAACAATCAAAGGCTCTAGGCCCATGTTCAACACAAGCAACACTCAGGTATTAAAACAAGTATGAACTAAATGTCATAGAGAAAATGTTCCTAAAATCTCTTAGTCTGAGTATGAAAATATTGATGACATAACTCTGAGCTCAGACTTGAATAAACTTGAGCTCAGAGAAATCATTGCTACAATAATCAGTCTGCTTTGATTCACAAAAATACATCTAGATTGATTATCCAGTATTAATCAGTACTTCTTCAATAGCAAAGCACCTGAAAGGCTAACATAAATCTCATGCAGATGTGTCATCATGTTAGTAGGAAGCCAGGTTCCTGTTTGTGTAAATATCAATAAAGCATTTGCCTCCATTGACTGGTCTTTTCTTGGCCACTATGGAAAATACCAGACAGCAAGAAGCACTGCTGGACCTAATTTAATGCAATTAAAATTATTTCATTTATAACTTGATGGTATTTTACCTGAAGTGAATTCAGCCCCAGAGTTATATGGTATGCTCACCAATAAGAAAATATAAATTAACTTCATTGCTAATTTGTTTCTATATTTACATATTCTACTGCAGGAAGCAGCCTGTGAGTTTGTGTTCTGTTTTTGAGAATGCAGTTTGAAAGGCTTTTGCATCAGAACTTGTGTGACAGGGATTCAACACCATGGACACAACATGGTGTCTGTTCCCCACCCACCACCTGCCCTAAAAAAAAAGAAAAGATCATGAGACTAAACAGATGATTTTGTGGTCTTTTAGCTTGTGATTACCAAATGTTTTAGCAAAACTCATTTGTCTCCCAGCTTTATACGTCTTCTGCTTTTGTTAACATTACTGTCAAAACATCAAGTCCTGTTCTAAGTTAGATTTGCAGTTCACACCTTTATAAAAGATTTGGCAAAAATCCAGTGTTTTGGTGTCAGAGATGATTATTGATACACATTTTACAGAGGTGTCATTCCCTCAATGCTTCATTTTTCCTTTTGTACATATAACATTTTTCAGAAGAGATGGAAAAAAGGAGTGTAAATTTATTTTATGGGTACTCTCTGAATCTCTTGGAACAACAGACCTTGCTGTATCTGGGAGTTGGTGGAAGAAATATCTGAACTGTGGAAGGAAGTTAGAGATTTAAGTGAGTGAAAGACACAGCTATTCTTGCAGAGATGTTGTGCCTCTGCTGCAGTTGCAGGTGGCTGTTTTTCTCTTGGTTGCCTGAGAGTGTAGGCTGGTTGGCATCACCTACTCTGCATGCAAAATGACAGCTTGGGTTGGCAACATGCAAAAAGTCATCACTAGGAATCACAAGTTTTTTTCTCACTGCATCACAAACTAAACCATGCCACAAATACTGAGGTCCTGTGATAAGATTTATTTTGGTGAAGGGCTCTGCTGAACAGAAGTACCAGCAGCTTTGCTACTAGTTTCAGTGAGGTCAAGATTCCTCCTTTCATCTGCCACTTCAGTCTTCAGGATCTAAGTTGCCCAGTTGCTACAAAGAAAGTTGCACTGCATGACCTTCAGACATGCAGTTGGGAAGAACTGTTGCTAAGAAGTTAAGTTGGGAAGAACTTCTGGAGAAGAGAAGGTTCCAGGGGTACCCTACAGTGGCTTTCCAGTACCTTACAATGGCTTGTAGTGAGAGGGCAAGGGGTAATGGATCAAATCTGGAAGAGGGGAGATTTATGTTAGACATTAGGAGGAAATTATTTAGTGTGAGAGTGCTCAGACACTGGCACAGGTTTCCCAGGGAAGTTGTGGAAGCCCCATCCCTGGATGCTTTCAAGGCCAGGTTGGATGGGGCTTGGAGCAACCTAATGTAGTGGGAGGTGTCTCTGCCAATGCAGGGTGGCTGGAACTAGATGACCTTTAAGGTCCCTTCCAATTCAAGCCATTCTGTGATTCTATAATTCTATGATATGCCTTCCAAGCATTCTGAAATGGTGCCATAATTCTGAATTTCAAACATGTTCAGATACTCATGCTGTTTGATGGAACAAGAAGTGATGTCCAGGTGGCCAGTTCTCATTAAATATTAAAATGCCACATCTGTGGTTAAAAATAAAACTTTGGGGCTTTTTCTCCTTTATTGACTCTTTCAGTGCCTTGTTAAAGCTCACCTGCTATGGAGTGCATTGCAGCAGATCTCTTGAGTTGGAAACTGTACCACAGAAAGGTTGTAATGTGGACACAGGTTCTACCCCCCAGGATTTATAGGGGTGTCAGGTATTGCCAAAAGGTAGCTGCTTAACATGGAGGGGTAAAATAACAGAAGACACAGTTAACCAACAGCTGCAAAAAAGTATCTCTGAATAGAAAGAAAATGTCTTTGAAATTACTGTCTGATATTTCCCAGGAAGAGACAAGGATTATCAGTCAGAATCACAAGAGACCAATTGTTCTTATATGACATTATGATGATGGGCATCTTAAACCCTGAAGGAATTTGTCTTAATGAAGTAGTGTGGCAGTTTCATGTAAAGCAGCTTCCAAATGATAAAACCACAAATTGTTGTACCAATTTGTATGGGCGGAAATGTTTCTAGAGTAAACTGTAAAGGCTATCAATGGCTTTAGTTGTGTTGCTTGGGAAAGAGAAGAAAATAAAGCTAGTCAAGGCTTTAGGCCCATTGAAAACCCATTATGCTTTTTACAACAGCCGAGGAAGAACAGCAGGACAGTGGTTACTTGAGGAGAGGATATGAAACAATATTGCTCATCAGGTAATTTCTCAACTATTTGTTATTGATTGGACAAAGAATAAATAAATCTTAACCTCTGGGCTAAAGTGTTAGGGAAGATGAGTCTATTATCAAAATAATAGGAAGTATTTTGGATAGAAGAGAAGAAGAAAAATCAGGAACTCCTGCTCTGAATGGTGCAGTTGAAAGGAGGATGAAAGGCCAAGGAGGAGATGTTAATGAAGCAGATGAAAATGTGAGCCTAGATACCAAAAGAGTTACGTACTGGTTAGCAAGAGGCTTTATGAGCCAACAGTATGTTGATGGGGAAGCTTTATGAGCTGAAGAAGCTAAGGTACACACTGAAAGGAGCAGGAGCATAAAGCCTGTTTCCACCTTTTCCCTGCCCTCTGTCCTGCAAGAGCATGGGGGAGGACAGGAAGAAAAGCCACTGAGTGTGATCCTGATGGAGGACAGGAAGGGCATGGACAGACATTGTGGCATAGCGTCTTTCTCCTTCATCTCTGTCTATCATAGTAGGCTAGCAATCTTAATTAGTCACTCCAGTAAGACAGCTATCTAGTAAGAATGATTCTTATTGAAGTCAAGAACAGTTTTGTTTGCTACCTAAATAGGAGCAGGGTAGACCCAACAATGCTCTGTGCATGAAACAGGTCTATCAAGTCTCAGCAATGCTTGGTTGTATAGTAATTAGCTATTGCTGATGAGTCCACTTGATTTGATTATAGCTTTGACAGCTTCCCAACATGAAAAGCAGTGATTAAAACAAGTAATTCAGAGGTATTATTTAAGGAGAAAAAGATGATTGAGAGGCTGTATGTACTCCTGTGGATAACAAAATTCTACATCAGAACAGAGAAAGAATTATCTGAGGAGAAAAGTGAGGATCTATGTTAGAATAAAAAATATTTAGGGAATTAGGAAGACAAACAAGGAACTACAACTGAGGTACCTCTTTTCAAGTCTATTTTCAGTCTAAATGAAGTAAACAGTGAGGGGAGTAGCATCCTTCTTGGTTGTCCACAAGTAAGGGACATTTCTCAGCTCTCTTAGAGCCTGAAGCACATGCTGTGCAAGCCATTCAAAGCTCTCAGCAATTTAAAGATCTTATTTGGTTTCCACAAACATGAAGGCAGATTTCTCAATGATTTTGATGGAAACTAGAAAGACTGAGAAAACATGTAGAAAAACACTCCTGCTTTACCACATAAAAGAGGAGAACTTAGCCTGTCAGGTTTTTATTTGGAATTTCTTTTTTTAGGATCTGGTAGAAGAAAATCAGTATGGTGTTCTTGAATAGCTATTGTTAGTGAAGTATATGTTAATAAAAATCTGATCTCCTTGAAAACTTTACTCTACTTGATCTATGTCAAATTAATCAGCGTTAAGATTTTATCCAAGCTCAGTAAATACAGCAGTGTCTCTGTCAAAACATGAAGCCTTGGTTCCTAACCATTGTTCTTGGGCTCTTGAAAAATGAGTGCTTATCAGATGACAGTCTTAATGAAAGAAGAATAGTTACTCATTTTTAACTCTCCAGTTACTATACAGCAGACTATCAAATGGTTTTCTGGGAAACTTGTATTTTGTTACAGTTGTTTGCTATCTCCTAGAACTGCTTGCTTGACCAGCTATTCTTGTGCAAAGCTAAAAAGAAAAGCTTTTTCAGCTAGAAAACAGGATTAAATTTTCAGTCAGTACCATAAAAGAGAACAGCTTACATTAGTTCCCTTTTTCCCTTAGCACCCCAGAGTTTCAGATGCACCATAGTGCAAAAATACTGGTTTTCCTATCTTGGTGTGAAAGCCTGTCATTAACAAGTGATTATACAATTTATTTTTCCTTTTTTCTCCTAAAACATGGCATGAGCCTTCTAATCTTTCACTCACATGAAACAGAATAATTATAACTTCTTTAGAAGCAATGCTGAAGGTATTTTGGCCCCTTTGATAGTCTAGGGGTGATTGATGCTTGGAGGTTTGGGGATTTTTTCAGAAGTTGGATTAATTTATGGATTTTTGGTCACTTTCCACTGTGAGCTTTGATAATAGAGGCTAAACACATGGAGGTTTAATCCCTGTTAGGACTAAAAAATGTAAAACACAATTTTTCTTTTTATTAGAATTTGGCTGCGGAACCAGAAGCTATAGTAGGAACAGTAAGTGAGATAATTTTATAAGCATTATCTGTAGGAAATATAATAAAATAGCTACAAGAGGAAACGTGTTTGGAATTATCTTACTGAAAATATCACTCAATATGTTAGAGATTAGAAACAATAACATCTTGTTTCCTGTGGTAAAAATGTGCTAATAAGAATGGCTATATTAATAGCGTTGTTGCAGTCAGCCTGTATTGTTGGGGTATATTAACACTGAAAAAGCCCAATTTTTTTAGACTCTTTGTGTTTAGATTTTGCCATTAAATAAAAAAGCCAATATTCCTTTCTTTTTGTCCTAAGTATGTATTGCAGGTACTTTCGAGTGCTGTGAAGTTTGAGATTTCACTTTGCAGACTGCATCCATAGAGAATGTGTTGGGTTGGAAGGGACCTCTAAAGGTACCTAGTCCACATCTCTAGCTGAGATTCTTTTGTTTTAAGGGCAGTATTGGTTGACCTATTTGATCCTGCCTGAAGGCCAGTGTCTTCTATCATTCCTGTGAAAGTGCAGAGGAGACTGCTGTGCTGGTAACACTGAAATCTGTTTTATTGCACCAGGTACCAACTTGGTTCTCTGAGTGTGTGGTTGCAGTAGTGGCTAAGAAATGAAAGATGACCTCATGATAAAACAACAAGCCCTGCTTGGTGGAAGAACGTAAAAGCCAAATAAATAAAATTACCGCAAGAATCAATGAAATAAACAGTACCGGACAGAGTCTTAGAGTATCTGCAAGAATATAAAATTTTCAGCTAATGTGTCAAGTTTAAAATACTGACTTCCCTTGATCTCTCTGTCAGGTTCTTAATTGCTGCTGCTTTCTTTAGTGCACCATTCTGTTTTTACTTTTCTCTTAAAGAAATCTGTTTCAGACTTCTCTGAACTTTACCTGCAAACGTATTGTATTTATTTTCTCTTTTGTTCTTTCAGTTGTTAGCAACCAGCTTCCCAGTGACTTTCACTGCAGTTTCCTTGTACTACATTTGCCGGATAGAGCTTAGAGTGAGAGCTTACTTGGTTGGCATGGTACAGTTAGAGAAGTAGGTTTGTCCTTGCTCCAAACCATTGACAATATGAGCAGGCAAAATGGTTTTAGGGAAAGGGTATAAGGCATAAACAATGTAAGGTACATTATTTTGTTTTTTATCAAATTTATGTGGAAACTTGAAAAGGAGTTCTGAGTCTGAGTACAACTGTTAAACTAAATAAAGTGGAAAAAAAAGGAGCTGCTAAAGGAGGCAGATAATAGAAAACCTATTTATCACTTTCCACAGTTGTAGAACATAAATTCTTTCACAGAGAAATATGTGAAGAGACCTTGAGGCTGTGTGTGGTACTTGTGGAAATCATTAAGTAGAAGCAGGATATTTCATCAGAAAAGACAAATGAAAACCAGCAAGAACTACAAACCACCTTAATGCTTTCCACATAGTTGTCAGCATTCACTAAGACAGTATTCAGTGTTTTCCAAACAGAAGGACATAGAGGGAGACATTGGTAGACTAATGTCTGTGTCTTCAAGTTCATAACCAATATTAAAGCCAAGTTTCAGGCACATGGAGTCAGAGTTTTAAGGTGCTCTCAAAGCCTCAGGCTTCAACTTCAGACAATTATTGGCAGTGTCTCAAAGGTTACAGTGCAGGCATGTTAATTTGAGCAGACCAAGATTGAAGGCATCCATTTTGAACATAATAGAGAATTTCTCACAGGTAACCCAAGAATTACACTGGAAAGTGAGGGCTAGAACTCATCTGCTGTCAGTGTTACCATTTCACCATGTAGCTGTAAGACCTTTCCCCCCTGCATTAGAAATGCAGGACTTCATGTTTGTGTTGAATCAAATCAGAGCAATATAAAAAATAAGAACTCCTCAGCTCTTATGTGGTAGGTAGCAAAACACATGCACTGTAAGCATCCTAATCCACTATACCAAAATACACTGAGTTTCCTTAAATTATAATTGAAGCTTCTTCTAGTTAAAACATAAAGGCTGTCAAGTACTGCAGGCTGCAGGTAGTAGAGTAGTGCAACACAGCAGGTAGCAAGAGTGACAGCAAAACTGGTCTTGTTGCTAAATGCTGCTACAGATTTGAAGCCAATGAGTGGCATAACAAATTAAGAAGTCTGTTAGATATTCTGTTTGTGAAGACACAAATTTAAAAATAACTAGTCAGAGCATCAGCTTGTTTCTTGGGCTGAGTGACATGTTTTGAAATTTTCTCTGTACACAGAGAAGGGAAAAAGCTGACTAAAGAGTTCCTATTGACCTGTAATGCAGAGACGTTTCAGGTACTAAATGGCTTGCTTATGTGCAAATCCAAAATATCTTCTACTGCATGAAATATTGAGCATGTCCTAGAAGGCAGAAAGTAGCAATATGTTCAAAAGTATAAAGTTAAATAGGTCTTACTGATTGACTATCACACCAGGTGTAAAAAATGTGCAGCTCTGTGTTCCAATGGGGTAGGGGCGTTGTGGACTTCAGGGTGATCTGAGCTAAGGACATTTATCCACCTTTATGGCCCTGGTTTTATGCATACAAATTGCATATCATCCTGAATTTCCTGCTGGGTTTTAGTCTTGTCCAAGGAAAGAGAGCTAAAGCTATTAATTTTAAACACTGTGCATTGCTTCTTACTGATTATTCACTGACGGGCTAGGTGATCATTGAAAAGAACTTCTTCCTAATTCCCTTCCTAATACCAGCAGGCGTTGGTGTTTGACACCCCTAGAATTCAGAAGGACTCTTAGTTTAATACCATTAATCCTTATATTCATTACAACAGTTATTTACATGAATTGTAATCTTCTAACATGACTGTGCACCTAGATGTGTGAAGAAAGCACCCAAAATCACTGCTCTGTTTCATCTTTTATTGCACACTTCTCTCTGCTCTGCTGCCAAAGCCGCTATTATTCACAGCAAATTGATTTTTATATAAACACGTGCCAGAAGCAAGCAGCGGTTACCTTCTGTGCTCTTTATGCTTCTCCCCCTTCCCAATTTTGACATCTACCAGTTCAAAATCGCACCTCCTGGGGGTGCTGTCCCACCTAAAATAAATGGTATTGCATTACACTGGGAAAGGCCTCTGTAGAGCAGAGTAATATAGTGACACATATTTGAAGACATTTCCTTTCCTTCCTCCCCCCCGCCCCTTTCAGCATACTCTATTCCTTTATTTCCCACAGGAAAAGAACAACTCTACAACTGAGTTTCTCTTCTGCCACAGAAATCTTCAAGTAAAAATTAGATTTTTCTTTCTAGAATAAAGTAGCACCTTCCTACGTGAAAAACTTTCCCAGGTGAAAGAAAGAAAGAAAAATGCATACTTCAAGAAACAATAATTTCTAAATCATAGCAGCATAAAGAGTTTTAGCAGGTTTCAAAGAAGCTACTGAAGATTTATACCTGCTTGTGTGATTAGCATCACAAGATAGAAAGGCAAAAGTTTGCTTTTATAGTACCTATTTAGGATGTTATTTGAAGTATTTTCACATATTTTTCCAAGTAACCTACAGTCTTCTGCTCTTGTGATAATTCATGAGCAGTAAGACACTGTAACAATTCTTATGACACTTTACATTTTGAAAGTACCAAAAAGAATCTAAGAATATCTGTGTTAACTTATGTTAACTTACAGGTTTTCCTCCCATTTTTAAGGAATAGATGCAAGTATGCCATGGACCTTAAAGCTGTGAGCAGATACATCAGCGACAATATTTATCCTTTTATATATATGTGACAGTCATGAGTGTACTTATGCTCAAAGCTGATGAGTTCTGTCAAATTGGGAACTATGTTTTTTTGCTTCAAGAAATCTGCAGTAAAGCTTGGTCTATTCTGTCACTTGAATCCTTCTGGTTTTCTTAAAATCTTACCATTTGAGGCTGAACTTTGAATGCCCATGGTGAATTCATTAGAAGTCTCAAAAAGTAATTTAGATGCTTTGGAACAACAAAACAAAAAGCAAGTTTTGTGGTTAGAGGGAAATGAGGTTGTATAAGGTTTACAACTTACACAACTGTCATTCTTTTTTTGTTTGCTGCTAACCGCAGACTGATTGAGGGAAAAAAGTTCCAGGTTGATATTTAGTTAAGAATTGCCTTTTGAAGTTAGGCAATCTGTGCTTAATTCAAAGCACGATCAGTAGCACTTCCTAAGACTTTAAACAGAAAGTAGTATCTTGCTGCTTCTATCATGTCACAAGGGTTTCCTTTACATTCTCCCTCAGTGGCCTGACAGAGAAAAGCTGCTGGTTTCAGGCTGTTGCTGTGTCAAGTAAATATCTTACTCAAAGCAACTGAGCAAAGTCATGAAGAAATTCCTCAACTTCACTGTGAAAAACATGCAAATAGAGAAAAAAAGAAAAATCTATTCTTTTCTCCAAGTAATTCTGTCGTCCACTGCTTCTAGATGACATTTCCTTTATGGTTTCAAGTGCCTGTTGTTTCGGACCATAACTGTGCATTAGGAAGTGTTACAACAGCAACTATTAGTTTCTAGCTTGAAATTCTGTTTCTCAGCCTACAACAGCATTTTGCCATGCCTGAACTTCACATCATCTGGAACCTGAGCTACCTGCATTTGTTTAGCTACAGATGGCAACACCTCCACAAACACCTTTCATACAGGCGTTTTACTTAGA
This sequence comes from Hemiprocne comata, assembly GCA_020745705.1. NCBI lineage: Eukaryota > Metazoa > Chordata > Aves > Apodiformes > Apodidae > Hemiprocne > Hemiprocne comata. The sequence goes on along the minus strand of CM036597.1, from coordinate 7,106,358 downwards.
GAGGAGGTAATGAATATCACCACGTGATCCTTCTTCTTCTTTTTTGTTGTGTGAAAGAGCTTGTAATGGGCACATTCAGAAAAATCACCATATGGACTTAGTCCTCATAAAGGGAGAAATCTAGATTCAGGCTCCTAGCAAGGATGAAATGTATTACTTTGTAATTCCCTTCCCCAGTCTCAAACAGAGCTAATGCAGCTTGTATGAATTAATGTAGTGCATGATTCAGTGGTGAAACAGGAGCTCACTTCAGGGATCAGCCCTCACGTACTTTGAAACTAGTTATATAGGAGATTTGGTGGAGAACATGACAGAGAAGCAATTAAATAGCACAGGAAACAAGACTGTAAAGACAGGAATGAAAGATAAGAGAATCCATAACACTTGATGCTCTGATTTTTATTTTGGGCCTCAGTAATCCTTCAGCCAAAGTAAAAAAAACATTGTTGCATAGCAGAATTCAAACAGGGTGTTGTGGAAGTAGCAAAAATATACCCTGAAAACAGAATGAATGTAATGAATGCAAACAGTATGAATAAGTCTAGATCAGTGATTACTGGTCTCTCAAAAAAGCAGAAGAGTGAAGATTATTATAAACAATCACACACAAGACCACAGAAGCACTGAAAAATTCCCATGGAAGAACATGGATTTTTTCCTGGGGAAAGTCTGCGACCTTTTTGAGAAACACTGCTATGAATTAGAGATGTTTTTTCCTGGAAATGGAAAATCTCCCTTTGCTCCACTGCAAGTTCATCACTTCTGTAAGAAACGTGATAAAATCTGGGGAAAAATTATCAATATTTCTTTATATCTCAAACAGCAATGTTTACAAGCCTCTCAGATTCAGTTATTTTCAGATCATGATTCATTTTAAAACAATACCTTGTGCTTCTTCCAAACATTGGTATAAACACAAAAGACTCTGCATTTAGCATTTTTAAAATAGCCCATAGAAAATGCCCTTAGATTCTTATCTTTGCCTGCAAAAGGTCAACATTGGAATTTTGTTTTTCACTTCTTTCATTCTTTATCTTATATTCTTTTTCTTAATCCACTATCCCTTCCTTCACTGAAGAATACTGTCATGTTTTTTGTGGAGTACCTGCATAGAATGAGAAATATTTGCACTTCAGTATTTCGTGTTCCAACCATTGCCTCTCTTCAGAGCCAGGTTTCATTAACCTAAACCACACAACTCCTTTCAGCTGCTCTACACGCTCACGAGCATCAGAACAGCAGAGGTGCAGTGCAGGGGGTGGGCTGTGTTGGTTAGCAGTTATTACTTCTACTTATTACCAGACCAACTCAAGCCAAATAATTGCACCAGGACTTCTGCTTTTAATCATATTGAAAACTAACAACTTGATGTGTCTATAATGGCTGCAAACCTTTGGAAGTTTCCAAAAGCAGGTAATCAATTGTTAAATCAGAAATAGGAGACAGGCTTTCAAACAGTAACCACTCTTTGGGGCTTCCTAAAGTACTCAGATAATAAATTTGAGTTGTCTACCTCTGTTGTAAGTCACTTCTTCAGCAAAAGGACAAAGTAGAAAAGTAGGAGAGATTCTGTAAGTAGCAGCTATTCACATGGCAAGTCTCTCAGGCTGAGAAGTTATCTTTCTCCAGAGAAGCAGAGCTCAATACAGCACTTGCATTTTAAGTACCACATATTCCATCAAGCATACATGATTTCTGAGTAGTTTCATAGGTGAAATGATCAGGCCTCATTTCTTCCTCTCCTGCCAATCAATTCTGCATTGTTGAGCTTCAGTTCTGCAAACACATCCGTGACTTTACAACCATGAGCAATTGCAAAACAAGCAGGACAATTAGCCACAGGAATAGGCTTCAGCAATTGCAGAAGTGTTGCTAGGCTGGGGCTCAAAGTCCAAGTTTTCATGTAACTAACTAAATAATTCTCATACTTGCTCTTGTGGCACTGAGCAAACAGAAGATTCTTGAGACCCAGGTGAGGCATGTAGCACAGTGTGTCACTTCTGAAATTATTCTCCTTTGCTCAGCATGCATCAGCTGTGCTTGGTCAGGTTTTAGACTCTGGGAAATATTACAAGGCTGTTCTGCAACTGTCACTGAGGGGCAGGAGGACAACATGTGCTTTCTTCCAAATACTGTGTGTCCACATCAGCTAGACTTCTGTTTGGGACTAAATCACATCCTCCCTGCCCTACTCTTTCTGCACTGACTCTCAGTTCATGTGCATAGCACAGTGAGAGTCCTCGGCCTTTTTGGTTAGAGTGAGAGGCACCGAGCTCACAATATTTCACCTCTCACTCCTGCAGAAAGTTGTCTTCCAAGAAGTAAGTTAGGTGCGAGAGCAAATAAATGGTATTTCAGGAGGAAGAAAAGGAAAAATAAAATTCAGATCAACTTGAGAGAGTTTTGGATTAAAATATTGACAGATCAACAAACTTCTGGTTCTTATATTTTGTTTAAAAAGGCTGATTCATACATTAAAGTTTAAGAAAGTGTTAAAACCCTCCAAAGCAAGATCTCTCAGGTCAAACGGTTCATTTAATTTAACCAGAAACTCCTTTCATCATCTTCAAGTTAGTTATTTGCACAGAACTGATTTCTTTATTTAAATAGATTTGTATTCTCACAGCTCCATCAGACTCAATTTTATCTTAATTATATACATTATATAAACAAAAATCAGTCTATATGTATCTTGTCTGACTTGATTTAACCAGCAATATCGGGACTGTTCAATATTAAGACACAATCAAGCTAACAGCCCCGCTCATGCAAATAGTTCCCCATCTCTGGAGAACTTGTTGACACGAAATCTGCATTTCTATGTTTGTATATTTAGTCTTCCTAGAGGGGAAAATCTTCTGCAGTGAAGCAGATGGTAAGAGATACAGTGAAATTTTCCATTGGACAAAGTGCATGAACATTTTATCATCAAAACTTTGAAAAGAAAATAGCTTTTAATAGGGTAGAAAGTTTTATGAAAAAACACAGTATCTGGTGTAAGAGGCTGACAAAAAAGACAGCAATTTTCCCCTTGTCTTTGGCAATATACTTTTTGTGTGTGTGTTTTGACTGCTGAAGGCACAGGAAAAATTGTTTTCTAGTAACTTGATAAAAACCTTCAAAAATACAAGGGAGAGTTTTAAATAACTGGAAAAAAATAAGTGACAAAACTGATTTGTTTTCAGAGGAAAAAGAACAACCAGGCTTTCCCAAATCATGACAACCTCATGTATTAGGCTCTCCTTGTTCAGGAGAGAAGCTGTCACAGAACCTGGGAAGGATGCATTTTTGCCTTAGACTCAGGAGAGCTTTCAGGGCTGCAGCATGCAGGATGCTCACATCTTTTCCTGGGGTTTTCTGTAAGGAGATCACTTTTAAATGCCCCACGCACTTACCCTGTTAAGAACAGCATCAAAACCCTGGTGTAGAGCTGAATGTAAGCAATCAGAGAAACTGCTGAGTACTGACATAATAGGCTCCCCTTGGCTTGTCCTACCTCATAACTGGCTGCCATCTCTCATCCCCATTGAAGCTGATATGTCTGAGCTTCTTACTCTGGCACAAATAAAGAAAAATAATCCAGACAAGAGCTGTCATAGGCCTTGATGGCTCTAGCCAACTCGCTGCAGGACAGGAAAGAGCAGCTTTTTCAGAAACAAAAAATAATGTATTTTCTTTTCTTGCAATCAGTTTGCCATCTCAAAGAGGGGAGATAGAGAGCAGATGATTTTGGATGTCCTTTTTATCCCCAAATTAGTACTTCAGCTGCACCTCCAACTTCCCTTGGGAGCTGAGAAAAGCTGGGATTTTGTAGCAAGCTGGTACAGAAGATACCATTTCTATCCTTCCAAAGTGGAGGTATTAAACTTGGTCATCCACGAATTAACAAGGGGAAAAAGGCTAACATCAGCCTTTTACTGACATAAGGCAAAACCAAGCCATGCAAGGGTACAAATACCTTCTAAGATGTCAGGGCAAAGCAAGGGCTGGCTGCTCCACTCAGGATGGGGAGCTGCAGGATAACAGGGCTTGCAAGGCAGAGTCCTCACCAGCACCCACCCCACTGTACCTGAGAGAGGCTGCCCCAGAGAGTGTGGCTAGGGTCAGCCCAGAGTCTAGATCACCAGACAAGTCTCTGATGGTCAAGGAGGTCTGAGGTCACAGTACAGGTTAGGAGCAGGTCTGAAGCTGGGATTGCCAGGCACAGCTGTGCTGGAGACCAGCCCTCTTCAGGAAACCTCCATCTAGGCCTGTAAGCCCAGAGCAGAACTTAAACAGGGCTCCTGGCCATGTTCAGAGTGTGGGTGGAAGCCACAGGTGAGGCTGGACAGGGCCATTACGGTCTTTTAGTGCCTCTACAGTGATCCATCCCTGCCCCGGCTGGGAGCTGAGGGACCGGCTTCCACTGCCTGTCCCGACTCCTCCTGGGGCTGCTCCTGCTCCACAGGGAGGGAAGCAGTTGCAGGGGGGTCGGGACTCCTGTGGAGGGTGGCCTCTGACGTGCTGGGTTGTTCCTCCAGGTCGGCGCCTTCAGGGCTGCTGGAGGAGGCCAGGCTGGTGTCAGGTGTCCCCACCCGGGAGTTGCTGGAGCTGGAGCTGGGGCTGGAGCTGGGGCTGGAGCTGAAGCTAGAGCTGGGCAGGCTGTCATCCTCCTCCTCAGCAGCCTGGGAGCGCAGAAGCCTGCAGGCCTCCTTCCTGCACTGGTGCCGGATGACTTTGATGAGGCCACGGACCAGCTGTTCTGTGTGTTCCCTGAGGCTGCTCTGCAGCTGCTGGACCAAGGCCTCATTGTCCAGCCCGTGCAAGCACAGTCCACGCGCGATCACACCTTCTGCTTCCATCACCTGCCACCACTCTGCCCCATAGATGGCCTCCAGCTTCTGGCGCAGCCAGGGCTGCACGGGGTCGATGAGATGCCGGTGTTGCCGGAAAAGTGCCCCCCAGACCTCGGGCAGGAGGCCGCCCACAGGAGCCCTGGCCTCTGTCCCCACAGTCTCCTGCTCAGCAGGGGACAGCATCGCCCGCAGAGAGGACACAGGGGACAGTGAGGGGCCATGGGGGCTGCTGTTGGCCAGGTGGCTGGGAGCCCTGCCTGCCCTTCTGGCAACTGATGGCTGCGCAGGGGATGTGATGACAGACTCTAGGTAGTCATCTCTTCCCCGCACTGAAAACTTGACCATCTCCATTGGTGTGCGGCAATAAGGGCAATTTGATGACCTTTTTGCCCACCACAGGATGCAGCTCAGGCAGAACTGGTGTTGGCAGGGCTGCAGGAAGGCGATGCTCTTCGGAGCATCCCGGCAGATGGGGCAGATCTCCTCCGTCTCCGTGTCCATGTTACACTCCGTGGCAGGTCGAGGGGATGCAAGGATGAGGAGCCACTCCCCCTCACTGACACCAGCGCTGCCAAAGGGTTTCACACACTGCAAAATGGGGAGACACCACGGTCACTTGCTGTCCCAGGAAGGGGAGGAGGAACTGCCTGGGTCCCTCTGGGACACCCTTCTGGCTTCCTGACTCCCGTCGCCCACCCCACAGCCACCCCACAGGGACATTTCCCCTCACAGCTCACCTCTGCTGCTGCAAGCATACCCCATGGTGCCCAACTGCCTGAACTGCAGTGGTCTCAGCAGCAACAGTAATTAATTTGCACTGAAGGTCCTGTGTAGCTGGATTTATACAGCCAGAGAAGGAAGAGGATGGGAAGCTCCTGCCTCTTGGAAATGTCAGGACCAGCCAATGCAAGACTGCTCAGCAGGATGAAAGCAGCTGGCACTTGTGCTTCTGCTTGTGACAATGCCTTCAGGATCCAAGCAGCATCCACAAGTCTCCTCCTGTCTCTGACTTAATCTCCTATGCATCAGCCCCTGACATTCAGAGATATGCAAATTGTATCATGCTGCACCCTGGCTTGTAGATATGGCCCGGAACACACACTTTGAAAAACATCACTTATATTCCTTCAGTGCTAGAGTTAAAAGCTTATTATTACCCCACTTAAAGTCTGAGGATGTGCCAAAAAGTTGCAACAGAACATAATACAGATGGTAGCAAAACTTCCTAACATTGAAGTGTTCTGAAACTTGCAGCAGCTCTGCTCTGGCAGGTAGGCTGGCAGAACAGGCTCATCTCAGGCAGTGGTAATGCTATCAGGCAAAGCACTATTTTATGAAGAGATGACATGAGGTATTAAGTTTAGCTTTATATTTGTCAATGTGTTTTAAAATTATTAAAGCACCAACGAGAAGCAATCTTTATAAAAAGTATTTATAATGTTCAAGTTTAATAATTCACAGTGAATCCATTAAATTTTCAAAGTTACTTTAACAGCATCAAGGAGCCATTTCTACAATACAATAGACTAAGAAATGCACGTAAAAAAAAATCACGATGATGATATAACAGTTAATTATGACGATCCAAAGGGTTTTTAGTTATGTCTTAATATTTTTGGCTCTGTTACAACCATAGTAAAACTCGCATGAAAATATCACGTCGTTAAGCATAGTGTGAAGAAGGTGCTGGGGAAGTGGAGAAACTGAAATGTGTAGTTGATGCTGGTCTGAATATCCCATTTAGCTTTGTGACTTTTGACAGCTCTTTCAGCAATTAGAAGCTTTTATTATTGGTTGAAATACTGTGTGTGTAGGTGCATGTGTGTGCATACTCATAAATTCCCAGTGTATGATGCAGAATTTCTTAATTTGAAAGCACTAAACCAAAATGATTCAGTGGATATGTGAGAGCTCCATTCTAAACCAGACAGAACTCGAGATTTTACATTGTTATTTTATCCTTGTAACAGAGCTTCAAGTTTAAAATCAATCTTCAGATTCCCCTAGATCAACTTACAAAGCTTTATTCACATTGCTCACCTCAGCCAAGAAATTAATCCAAACCGGAATGTGTCAGACTGCTGGGTTCACTGAACACGTATAAACAGGTGTCATCGGGTTCAAGAGATGGGAAAAGAGGGAAGGACCAGAGTCACACAGATTATTAGCATTTTCTTTTGCAAGACCTGTGTCCTCCCATTTCAATTAAGCAGAGAAGGAGCTTTACTGCTCTAAGGCTTTCCCCTCAGTAGGTAATTTTTGCACAGTTGCACCATTGTACGGGGTGTTTGCTATGCATGTGAAGTCTGCCCTGATGAGCCCTGAGGACGTGCCGGTGGCACAGGTGCTGAGGGTAAGGAATGAGCACTGCTGCCAGAGCTGCACTCACAACTCTCCACATTCAGGGCACATGCTTGTGTTATGCCTCCCCTCTGCCAGGGCACTTTCATTTTCTTAAGTAAAGCAGTACATTCAGCTATCAAAATGAAAGGGTGAAGGCAAAGAAAAGGCCAGGAAGTTCCAATGTTTATTGAACCTTTCATCCAGTGTATACAGCTCCTCACATAAACTGAGTATGTGAAGAAATCCCATGGAATTTAGACCAGACAGTGCGTGGGCTAAATCTTTGAGCAGAAAAGTAAGCAAAGAGTTGGCTTATTTGGTTATCACATCCAGTCCCTTGTTATTGTGGGCAATCCTATCCTGTAGTTCAATTCATAAATTAATGTATGATCCCATCATAAACTGGTGTATGATTCAAAACAACATTTTTTTTTGTGAAAAAAAGGATAGGGGGAGAATTAACCTGTTCTAATTTTCTGTATGACCTTAGCATTTGGCATGACAGATGCCAAGAGAGGATGATGGCCACCACTATTCCTTCCTCCAGAGCCATCGATCCCATAGCCAGGACATAGGCATAGTGTGGCACCGAAATCTATACCACAAGCAAAGAGTTGATTATAGCTCCCATGTATGTGTCAATCCAGCTAGTCTGGTGAGAACCAAGCAGCCAAGACTCAGCAGCACAACCTTTATCATGTGATATAGCTGCCAGAATAAGTTACCAGTGCCCATCTGCCCTATCTAGCTGGCACTGAAGCCACTGGTATGCATTGAGGATTGAGGGAAATGAGATGATGCTCCAGTGTGCCTGCACAGGCTGCAACAAATGCTCTCAGTGTTGCACAGCCATCCGTACACTCACCTTTTCAGAGGCTCAATATACCACCCACCCCTCCTCACTCTTAATTCCTGAAACTAGGTTTTACATAGGATTTGAGCAGCCCACACAAGGTTTTATTGGTCCTTTTCTTAGGAGAGTATTTTGCTTATACTGAATATGCGTAGGCAAGTTATTGACCCTGTTATTACTAATGTAAAAAATTTTAGAAAGGCAAATTGGTGTCTGTAAATATTCAGCAGGAGACCTGCCTGTGACTGATAGTTTTACTTGCACATGTAACATATGTATGTGTTTTGGCTTTATATTTCGTAACAGCATAAACATGGATTACATATTCTGTCTTAGTATGTAACAAGTACAGCAACATCTGTGCATCCAGAGATTAGACTTGACAGGGAAAGCAAATTTCAGCATGTTGGACAAACAGCACTTGCCTAAAATGGAAGCTTTTCTATCCCATGCTATCATACCTCTGTAATAACCCACTGTAATAAAAGCTAATAATGAGGCACATTAAGATGAAATTAACTCAGTTGAACAAATGAAAACATGGAATTACTATGAATCCCAGAGAGTAAATTCAAGGGTGGGTACTAACAGTTGACACCCCATCCCCTAACTTGTATATGGGCATGTGACCCTCAGATCTGGGAAAAGGTTGGCCTTGTGCCAGTCCTTAGAACTGCAATAGCTGGGCACCAGTGTGGTTAAAACAAGCCCATCACAGAACCACAGGAGATTAGTTTGCCAGGCTGTTTCATCCTGTAGCCTGAAGGCTTAGATTAACAACCTGTGTCTAAGCAACAAACTTTGGATCTTCAAAGGCTGTGGAATCCTCACTATAGAAGGCTCCAGAGCTGCACTGTTTTTATCAGTCTGAGAAAATCACCCTGCTTAGACTGTGGGTTAGACTGAGTTTTTTATCCAGAAATGAACTGATTCAATCTGTAACATTTAAAAAGGATAATGAAAATATATTTTTTGTTAAAAAGCAAAGCAGCATATTTTTTCCTTGTAAACGCATACTATGCTGATCATCAGTGTTATCCCCTGAGTTATGCCAATGTTGTGACAAGAGATCCATGAGAATGCCCTAATAATTGGCAGATGATTTGTGGCTGCTGTTACATATGTCAAGGAAATGCAAGGTCTGTTTTGTAACACCAAGGCACTAATCCTACTCTATTAATGAAATGGAATTACACAAGTCAGAAAGCACACAAGATTTGGCTGTTGCAAGGACGTTATTTTTTTTGCCTACGTGAGAATTCCCTATGGAAGTAATATTTTGCTTTCATTACATGTACAGTATTGGATTGACTTCTATCACAAATGTGTCTATGGCTAGAGTAATTTCTCATGTTGGAGGCAGGTTTCATCTCTGATTACTGACCCTATGTCTTGGACTTCATATGTGAAGGAAAACCAAAGTAAAATGATTCAAGGGCTTAACATGTTGACCTTTGGCAACCTTTGTCCTTGCTGTTGGGAGCAGCTGCTAAGGAATTCTTCAAGGAGACAGTGATTCACTGTGGCTGTGTGTGCTGGGGTTAGTGATGGCTTTGTTATGGCTTGACCAGGAACAGAATAGAATCCAAGCCTTGAGCTGAACCTTTGCAAAAAACAGAGCCAGAGGAACAAGGTCCAAACCAGGGGTTAGTCCTCACAGGTGATTGGATGTGATGAGAATCACCCATGCTTAAAGGAAAATGAAGGCTTCCCTTTTCCCAGTATCCCACTTGCTAAATTAAAGTACTTGTTAAGCACCAACCACTGTTTGTTTACACAGACTCTTACATGCATGCTCAACATTACTTATCTAACAGTCCCCCTGCAGTGAGTGCTTTCAGGGCTGTGATCAAGCTGGGAGCATGTAACAATCAGGAACAAGTGCAGCACAAGTGCTTATGGTGTCCAGATGTTCCTTCCCTAGGCTCAAGCATTAGGGACTGGGTGAGCTATCCATAAGTTATAATAAGATTTCTCAATTTTAGATTTGGCAGCTTTTGCTGTTTATTTCTCTCGTACATTCACTTGTAGCATTTAAACTAAGTAGTGTTTTCAGGTAATTGAGACACTTGGGAAAACTGGTATTAACAAAATCTATTTTTCTGTGTAAAGTATTCGGCAGAAAATGAGAAGCTTTCAAGTGCTTTTTTCTTTTTTAAAATGCTTTTGGCTGTTATTAGTGAGCACTAAAAAAAATCTCTAGTGTGAACAATTGGCCATTCACCCAGCATAAAATGACTATGGCTGTATTAGCTCCTGCCCTTAGGGAGCACTGTAAAGTCTTGGTAACGATAGCACAGCCATTTTGGCAAGTACAAATAAAAAGAGAAAGCAAAAATTATGCAGAAGGCTTCTGCCCAAAGATAAGCTTGAAACTACTATACCAGGAGCTGCTCTTGAGTGCTCCCCGAGACTGCTGACAGGAAGGATACTGAATCCCTGAGGACTTCATGCTGTCTCACTGCTGCAAGTCTGGGGATAAACCAGGAAACTTTCACTTCCATCTTCCTTTTTTTCCAGCTAACTGCAATCTGACAATTTTTTTATCCTACTTAGGAAGTGTTTGTGATTGGATGAAAAATGGTAAATCCAAATGATAAATCACTATGAAATAAACACTTCCTGGAAGTAGAGTGAGGGTGGCTACCTGAAGGAATGTAAAGGATCTGGAAGGAAGTTTAATAGGACTGACCAAATACCAGCCTGGCTTCTGCCACATTTCCCCACTGGGCCTGTGCTATTTCCCTGTGTAGTAGATCCCCAGACTTTAGTATTTGTGCCTTTTAGTGTGGCCCACCTCACATTCAGTGCCCTACTACACCAGGGAGCTGGCAGTGCTAATTTATCTGAATAGAGGTGGAGGTTGTTCTCCACAGGGTTTCAGAGCAGATAGAGTAGATCTCAGGCAATAGGAAGTGTCAGATGGAAAGACGTATGGAAAAGCCTGTGTTTAGCTCCCATATTTATTTAGAGCAGCAGCAGAGCTCAAAGGCTGAACTTGTGTAGACAATGATTTCATCCTCCTTTCATGTGAATGTGTGTTCATTCAGTTGGACATATCTCAGGTATTCCTCGGGTTAAGGGTGTTTTGCAGTGGCAGCTCCTACATCAAGGATAGTGTCCTTGCCGCAAGGTGATATTTTGGGTGAATGCCTCCATTCTTTTTGAAAAGATGCCAAGGAAGAAAGGATTCTAGCTCAAAGAAACCTAGAGGGAGCCAGGCTCCCTGCTGTTCAGGAAATGTCTTGGGACTGTTTCTTAGGAGACCTAACATGCAGATGTCCCAGTGATGAGGGAGCAAAGCCCAAATCTTTCTGTTCAAGTTCCTGAGACCGTTTCTCCTTCCAATTCATGACTCTCTGGTTCCCTGAGTTGCCTCAAATTCTGTTACTCAGCCTGCAAGTAGCAGCAGGCTGCACAGAGCAGCTGTGGGACTCACCAGCTGAACACTCTTCCACTTCCACAGCCTAAAGGGTTGGAGTCATGTTCAATGTAGACTTGCTAAAGAAGGTCACATTAAAAAAAAAATAAATAAAAAAATTCAAAGGACAACTCATGTCTTTGCTTTTATTTGATCATTCAGTAGGATTTGGGAACCCAGCATGACATGACGCTGTCTGTTTGAAGTGATTTTCATCAAGTCTGTCTCTGATCTTTTCATCAGAGCATATATATTGCTTTCTTAATGTACTATGCTGCACCTCTTCCCCTAACAAGCAGTACTTACTACTGGGCGATCAAATGCAGGCAGAGAAGTAACCTTTTCACCCATCTGTCATGAAGACATCTCTTCACGTATTTTAGTGACTGGATGCATTTATTAACATTGTGGGATAGTTCATTAGTATAAGCAAAATAGAAGCATCAGCCATCGGTTTCTGAAGGCATTATGAGGCATGGTTTATGTATCTTCCATGGATCTAACTTAACATGTAGCAGGAATTAGGTGAAACAGTCCAGCTTCTTTCAACAACTACTTCATGGCACACCTTGATTACAGATTCCAGCTCTTTCATTTATTTGTTCAATAATCAGAAAATTGTTTCTAAGGCAGCTGAAAACATGCTGTTGAGACATTTCAGCAAGATGAATGGATTAAAAACTGCTTCTTGTGGGTTAACCCACCCAGTAGGCAGCTCAGCTCCAGGCAGGTACTCGCTCACTTCCCCACAACGGGATGGGAAAGAGAATTGGAAAGGTAAAAGTGAGCAAACTTGTGGGTTGAGATAAAGACAGTTATATAGGTAAAGGTAGAGCTGCACATGCAAGCAAATCAAAATAAGGAATTTGTTCACTACTGCCCTTTGGCAGGCAGATGTTAAGCTGTTCCAGGAAAGCAGGGCTCCATCACATGTAACTTAGGAAGAGACAAACACTATAACTCCAACTGTGCCCCCTTCCTTCATCCCCCAGCTGAGCATGACGTCATATGGTGTGGAATATCCCTTTGGTCAGTTTGGGTCAGCTGTCCCAGCTGTGTCTCCTCACAACTTCTTGTGTACCCCCTGCTTACTTGCTGGCAGGACAGTGTAAGAAACAGAAAAGGCATTGATACTGTTCAGCAATAGCTGAAACACTGGCATGTTATCAACACTGTTTTGGTCACAGATACAAAACATAGCACCCTACAAGCTGCTATGAAGAAAATTAACTCCATCCCAGACAAAACCAGTGCACTGTTACAGGCTGAGAAGTTTTTGTTAACATTTCATTGCTAATTCAGAAAGATAAAATGATTTCTCAACTTGCATAATTATTTCTGTGCATGGGTAATTTCTAATCTGCTGCTTTTAGGATGTTTTAATAACTATATGACAGATGTTCAAAGCCAATTTTAACAGGGGTGGGAAATCATTATGCATTAGCTCAAGACTATTTTGTACTTTAATATGTTCTATAAATGGTGACAGATGTAAATAGCTGCTGTATTTCACCGCAGGAAGCAATGACCAAGGCAGACTGGCATAGGCTGATGCTCCCTTTGTGCTATTTCCAGTTGGCAAATGGTTCCTGTTCTGTACTTCTTCCTGTATTTATCCTTCATTTTTCTAGACAATATCTTTTTAAAAGCTACAATCGAATTTCAAGGGGTGCATATTCTTAACATATTTCACAGACTACTTTCCTATTTGGGAAAGTGCTCTGGATCATTGACTCCACTTCTGTGATTTTAGAGGAATACATTCTCATGCTTCAAGCACTTAGACCCATTCCCATGGCATATTGATCGACACTAGTCTGGTATATCACCAGTTCTAAAGCTTAACTTCAGCAGGGAAAGAGACTTCAGCAATTGGGTCATCTCTGTTTGTGTTTCCTCTTCTCCTAGTAAATTTTTTAACCCATGAGCAAATTTCTGCTAAGTTTGGCAGAGGGATACAGGTCCATATAATCATATTGCCACAGGTTTTGTCAAAATAGAGGACCAAATAGAGAAGATGGAAAGCAAAGATCCTAACCGCCAACACTAGGGTTGGCTGATGCAACTGGGTTGTCTATCCTTGAGTCACAGATTTCCTCTCAGATGGAGCTTACAAGAAGAACATGTTCATGAACTATTGGCATAATGGAGACTTGGTGGGATGGCTTCTATGATTGGACATAATTATTTCTGTGCATGGGTAATTTCTAATCTGCTGCGGGGGTGTTGCCCTCTATGTCAAAGACCAACTGGAGTGCATGGAACTCTCCCTGGGGACAGATGAGGAGCCAACTGACAATTTATGGGTTAAGATTAAGGGGAAGGCAGGCACAGGTGCCATTACAATGGGGTCTGCTACAGGCCACCTGACCAGGAGGACAGTATAGACGAGGCATTCAGATAGTAGCACCTTCACATTCACAAGCCATGGTACTCATGGGTGACTTCAACCACCCTGATATCTGTTGGAGGGACAACTCTGCAAAGCACAAACAAAAAATTGGCTGGATGGCAGCACCCAGAGAGTTGTGATCAATGGTTCAGTGTCCCAGTGGAGGCAAGTGACGAGTGGTGTCCCTCAGGGGTCAGTACTGGGAGCAGTGCTGTTCAACATCTTTGTTGGAGACATGGACAGGGGGATTGAGTGTATCCTCAGCAAGTTTGCTGACGATACCAAACTGTGTGGTGTGGTTGACACCCTAGAGGGAAGGGATGCCATCCAGAGAGGGACCTTGACAGGCTGGAGAGGTGGGCCAATGCCAACCTCACGAAGTTCAACAAGGCCAAGTGCAAGGTCCTGCACATGGGTTGGCACAACCCCAGGCACAAATACAGGCTAGAGAGGCGTGAAGTCTCCCTGCTCATTTTAGGGAGGTTGGAACCTGATGATCTTTAACGTCCCTTCCAACCTTAACCATTCTATGAATCTATGTATTTCAGAGCAGCTGTGGAGCTTGGGGAACACTTGCCTGTGGAGAGGTGCCACAGATGGGGCTGAGTGTAAACTACAGAAGAGCAGAACATTGAAACTCAGGAGTTAGTGCAATCACTGAGCATGTTGGCAGAGCTATGAGGTCTCTTCAGAATCAACTCTTTGGTTTTCTGAGTCAATATCCATCACTTTCTGATACCTGAATGAAAACTCTGAATCTTGGCAGCTGGACAAGGAATTGCAAACTTGACTATCAGAATTAAAACCTTGATGAACACTGGAGCATGACTAATTCAGCAAAAATCCTCACCCAATTTTTGGTACCCATTGGCTTTTTGCCTACATGCATACTGCTAATGTTGCCACTAATAACATTCCTCTTAGCATTGTAAATCTGCTTTGCTCTCTACTGCATATGCTTGGGGAATATCTGAGAATTCAAAGCATCGAGGAAAAATGTTAATTATTAAGTACAAACTATTTGAGGTGCTGCACTGCCATGAAACCTCCTTCCCCAGATTTCTCTGTTTATTATAGGCCTTTTGTATCCATGAGTGAGCAACAAGGAGGTGGGTGGGTATTTTGCAACTTACTTTTGGCCAAGATATTAATCCTTACCAACTGAAATAATTTTTTTCTCTCCTAACCTCTAATTTGAGAAGCTAGAAGGAAGTGCACCTTTTAAAGAGCTTTTTTTAAATTCACATACAGTCTGGCAAAGCCCACAAATCTTTGTGTAAACTTCAGATTACCGAGATCACTTATAAGGCTCTTGAATATTTGAATTTCAGCACATGATCAAGTACATTGCTGGATGAGTGTCTTTCTTTCAGACCCAGGGCTGTTCTGGGTAGAGGTTCTGGGGCAATTCCTCTTCCTTCACTGTCTCTAGTCATCTTAACAGAAGGAAGGAAGGAATCTATCACACAAGCCAGGTCATGAGGATTTAATTCTTTGTGTGAGGTTAGAACATTGCCTACAGTTTAAAGAAAGAATCTTTTTTGCACTTGGAAGTGTTCACAGATGAATCTTTTCCAACACATTTAACACTAAGCTAGGTGCTGTCTGCAAGGAGCTGTACACAGTGCTGCTACGTTCTGGTGCACTGAGCTCCTTATCTTGCTCAGTGGTTGTCAGCTGGTGTCACGGTGCTGTACACATCTTATCAAAGGATCTTATAGACTCACAAGTTAGGAGGGAAAGGATGGGCCCATCTGTACCTTTCATGATTACACAGGGAATCTGTTCTCATTCACAGCATTATAACTTTGTCCATGGAGACTCGAGAACTTGTTTACCTGGAGAAAATGTATTGTGAAAGGAACTTATGAAATACTTCCAGCTGTTTCTGAGGTCTGTGATTTTGTCATTACTGTGAAATGCCAATTTTCTCTCAGATTTGGAGTCCTGAGTTTGGAAAAGAAGCTGCCTCTGTGTAACCAGATACATGACCTAGCACCATTGTTCAGAAGCATCTGACGAAGGACCTGGGAAGGCTTCCAAATCTTGTATTGTCTCAGCCATATACCTGCACAATTCACCATCTCTCCTCACTTCTCACACAGTTTCTCATTATCTCTTACACATCCATCACTGTAAAACAATGTTTTCAGTCCAGTCAGATAGAAACAGCAGTGTTGGAAGCAAACCAATGATTTGTAAGAAAGAAATAAACTTTGGCAATTACCCCTCTAGAAGATGATTGTTGATGCTTGTGGACTGTATTTATAAGAAATGTTTGCCCAACACAGAGAAATAAAATAAGCTAAAATCCTGAGAAGGGATTGCAATAGTACATTGAAGTGCTGAAATCTTGGTTTCCTGCTGCATAGTCACTGTGCCTCATTATAATTGGTGTGTATATATATAAGCAGACTTTCACCACCCCAGAAATCACATGTATGCCCTGTCGAATAGCATTTGATGTTTCAGATGAAAAGTTGGGCCAGAAGTGACATGTTACTCATTGAAATGAAGGACATGTCACACACGATTTCCTCTTCATGTCAGGTTGAGTCACTTTGCCCCAGTGTCTGGCATGTGAGATGTGTCAATGGCAGTGGTTCCTATTTCATGCACAACATCTATTTGTAGCTCACTGGTTAGATGAGCAAGTCCCAATATCAGCCCTGCCAGCTGTCTTATGTACTATTTCAAACTGCTATGAAATGTGAGGATAACTATAATATGGGACGTGTCATGGGCTGTGCTCATTTGACTTTGCTCATCTGAACCTTTGACACTGTGTGGGGATTCTCATGGCTTGCTCTGGTTCTGCTGTGGATTAGGCTGTGTCTCAAGTAGGTTATTTTCAGAGTAAGGGAAGGATATCTTAATAGTCTTGATGTCTTAACATGAACAGATGTGAAAATTGGAATGATGCTGAGATGAGGCATATAAAAAACAGAAATAGAAATTTGCATCAAACTTTGGCTCAGCAATAATTCTGGGAGTGTAATTTTAATCTAGTCTAATTAGCCTAATTTCTATGACTACTGATTTTTCAGCATATGTCTCTAAAGAACCATATTTAGGAAAATAGTAGCAAAATTTGCAGTTGTCACAGCAGATGCAGCTCCAGTCCATCTAAACAGGGAAATTGGTACATTCAGGATTTGATACCACTTTTTGAGAAAAAAGATAATGGGCTAAACAGCAAATATACTGACATAAACTCTTGCATTATTTTTGTCCTTTATGAGGTGAAGGCAAGGATTACTCTGGGATGTAAGCAGAATATAAGCCAGGTCTCTGGCTGAGACTCAGCACTTTTTCATCATCCTTGTGGATGTGGATCAATTCCCTGTGTTCCTGCCTTAGCCTATTAGGCCCAAGATGATATACATTTCCACCTAGAGTAGAATTTCCCCATCCTCCTTTTCTCTGGGAAATGTAATTCAAGAGTTTGTAGTTTTCTGAGTCATGAGTGAGAGCTTCATGAAGAGCTCTCATGTATGAAAGTTGCTTTGCCTGCTGCCAGACAGGGTCTGAATGTCATGACTGCAGGGGGGCATTACAAGGTGGGCATATTACTGGGGCAGACTGGGAAAGAAGATTTGGTAGTGAGAAACATCAGTTCAGCTTAGGTTCCTTGTGTTGTCAGTTTTGTAGACTCACCCAGAAAGAATGATGTCATATTTCATAAAGCCTCAAATACATAAATAAATAAATGAAAATTAACTGCCTGAAATTTTAAAGGACTTTGATAAATAAATGACAACCTTTTCAACTTGGGTCCCTTTAGGAAACATGTTCTTAAAATGGCTGTAAGCAGATTCTGACTGAAGAACTGGTTGGTGCTTTTAACCTATAATTTAATTTGCCCCAGAAAACATATAGCTGAAATGAAAAAGGATTGGTCAATGTCACATGATATTGTATGGATGCTCCTGATCAATCCATTTCTTTACCGTCACATACATCATTGTAAAACTGGTGAATTTCTTAACTTTATTTATATTGTCCCTGATTTACACAATCACAAGTGAAACTATATTTGACATTCTAATTTCTGTTCCTGCCCTTGCTCAGAAAACCCTCACATTTCGTTCAAGGTTTTGTGGACCATGGATTGAAAAGAAACCCCCAGGGTTTGGCCAAGGGAATAAATAACCCTGTCATCTGGGAATTTAAATGAAAGGATGAAATGTCAACTAGGAATTATTATGCAAAACAGAAGGAATGCTAAAATGTAATTTGTGTGTTTTAATATTATTTTCTTCTTATACTTTAAAGGCACAATATCAAAAGAAATATGACAAAGGGATAAATGCACCTAGCATAATTAGCATGAAAATTACACCTCATTTGTTTTCTAGATATTGCTTTGTCTGGATAATAAATGGCATGTAGATACAGTAGAAAGTGAAATATCTTAGAATATTAAATTATTTTAAGATTATGCCTTGGGGGCCTTAATGTCTTCTTTTATTCCTGAGTCTAATTTATTGTTCTTGCTTTGTCAGCAATAACCCTTCCACGAAAATGTACTCCCTATCCCTGATCTGAGCTCTGCCAATTTCTAGTGCACTGTCCACAGTGATAGCTCATGTGGAGTGATATTTTCATACTGAGTGGAAATAAGAATATGATTCCTTACCACAACGTTCCAAGTTAGAAGCTTAGAGCCCATTCTTTTACTTTATGAAGCGATCAGCAAACACTGTCATTCATACAAAGGTTAAACACATCAATCTTAAAAATGAAATAAACTCATTCAACAGATATCCAAATATCAGCCTGAAAGATGGGGTGCTGGAGACTAATCAGATATTTGCAAGAATGCTTCATTATCAGATATCTTGGTTTCATGCTGTCTATTTGTTCAGGACTAGATAATTTCCAGAGCATTTGCTATCCTGTTCAAAATCATGTGTGGTTTGTAGTGGAATGGAATTTGTTCCTTTCCTCACATTTCACATTAATATTTATGCTCTCAATACAATGGAAGCAAAATTTCTGCAAGAACTCTCTGGTTCTAGTTGCTGTGTAGAGCTGATACAGCCTTTCTCCCAAAAATCTTACATACTGTTCTCGTTTCTGATGAACACTTTCAAATACAGATATTTTCTAAATTTGAAAGAAATTTAGAGAGAGATTTGCAGCTGTGATATCATAAGATCATACAAAATAACTCTAGAAGGGATGTTGAGAAGTCAGTGAATCTGCCTCTCCCCCCTTAGGCAGAATGAACTATACCTAAGGAATTGTCAAGAATGATTTGTCATTCTAAGCTGTTCTTAAAAACCTGAAATGATGGTAAGGTTACAACCTTACAGTCTAATCTCATTCTTAATATTCTTACCATTACAACATTTTCCTTATGTTCGACTTAAATCTTCTCTATAACAGCTTAAATCCATTATTTTTTATCTTATGCACAGTGGGCAAGAATAAAATGGAGGTCTTTCCTCTTTGCAGCTACCTTCTCTGTCTTCTAGCTCTCAGCAGTCTTCTGTGAACTCTAAAGCAATTTTATTCAATACATGCTGATCTCATAGTGTTAGATTTGCAACATGATATCTAGAGACTCTAGATAACGTTTTTTACTTGTTAATAGGAATCAAGGAGCCACGTGGAGATGAGAAGACATTTTAATTTTTAAAGCCTAGAATAGAATAATAGCTTGTCTGTGCAAATTATATTGGATTAGTTATACTGTGGATTTCTGTGTTTCCCATATTATGGCACTAAAATTGCTGCAGAGACATCTTGTGAACTCTTGGGGACTTGCAGCACAGACTCCTTTGAAGCAGCTCAAAACCCTGGCTTGTTCTTCAGTCCTTCTACATCCATGACTAGCATTTGCTGGATGGACAGATGTGCAAGCCAGGGGCCATCTTTTCATGTTTTACAGTTAATATCCTCAGTTGTCATCTATTCTGTGAAGTAGGAATGAAGTAATATGGCAGAAATGGCTTTTGAAATATCAGGAGTACTATCTGGATGCAGCTTTAGCTTAGCACAGTGTCCCTTGTTCAGCTTTATTAATGGTTTCCCTTTTGTTAAATCTGACTAACATATCTACTCAGTGTAAGAATATTCAATGTGAGACCTCAGAGAACTCACATTACAAAAAATTAGAACTCCTTTTTAAGTAATTAAGCTGGATAGTGAAATAATAATGTCAGTGTAATCATTCTCCAACACCATAATTTTAAAATTGAACATAAAGTCTACTCCAATTAAAATTTTTGCATGGAACATAAAACCAAATTGCTGTGATACAGGAAACATTTAGACATGCACATAAGCTTTGTAAAATTCCCAGACACAAGAACAAAGCTTTTATTCATTCAAAGGGTAAGGCAGCCAAAGTGATCTTTATACATTAAAATTGTTGGTTGCACATTGTGCTGAAGAGGACAGACTCATCACAGAAGGCTGAGCACAATAAACCAGAGGATGATCAGGCTTGAAAGAAAATATAGTAGCATTTTAACAAGTAACATAGATTCTTTACGAGGCCAAAATGCTAAATGAGTTAACAGTGGAATTTCATACAAATGTGAAACCAGGAACAAAAACTGAGATGAGAGACCTCTATATACCAGTATTACATACAAGTATCACTCTGGTCTCTTGAAGTCTTACTTTTTGTGGCATAGGGAAGACCTAGATCATCCCTAAATTGCAAGCATTATGAAAGACAGCATTTCCCACTGGAACTTGTGCTCACCAACAAGAACAAAGTTTTATAGTAGAATCCTGGTTATAATCTTCTTTTTCAAGAAACCAGTGAGTAATCCCTGCCCTAATAATACAGCCTCTAATTTCCTTGGGAAGAGCGTTTTGCAGGCAAATAATATTTTTTGGTCAGGATTTTGCACACCACTTTCAAATTAGATGTTCCATCTTGTACCCAAATATTCCTTTACATACTTGTCTGATTTTAGATTTTTTCCAGGTCATCATTTATCTCAACTGCCTGTATGTAACCCTTCATGTCCCTCTCCTATTTCCCCAATTCATATTAGACAGGTAAGACTTCCTAAAATGCAGGAGCTGGAGTTAATAGAATGGTCCCCACTTACAGAGCCTATTGCTGTTATAATAAGGTAGAGGTGGAAGTGGTGTAGCAAGTACATGGCTGCCAGGTGTTTGGATGTGTAGCCATAAACTGTTGTCCAAATAAACAGCCATGAACATCAGGCTGTATAACAGCTGGGAGTCCAGAGGCTTTGAAAGACCAGTAAGCAATGTAGCACATATGGGCAGATGTGACAGGTATGCCTGCAGATAGCTACAGAGACACTGCAAGGTGCATCATCAGAACAGCATTCTAGTTCTAGAAGTGACAAGCCATCATATGGAAAAGAACATGTGTGTTTTCTTCCCCCTTTGCCATTTACATCCCATACATTTGAAAACCACAGGGTGACATCAGGTTACTAAAGCTCTTATTTGAAGTGGGCATGAGAACAGCAGTCCCTGCAGGTGAGACAGAAAGTGTGGGAGAGAAAAATAAAATGAATCAACATCCCTTTGGTAGGTCCAGGGACAGGATCCGGCTCCTCATTCCCCTTCTGATTGGATGAAATCCTCTTACTGCCTCTGCCAAGTGGGAACACTCCAGGTGCAGCTTGAAGGAATGTGGTTATCTGCACAGAAACCTCTGCTGCGTTTGACAGCTCTGCTTCAGCTTTGTAACAACAGACTGCTCTCCCAGCTCCTTCATGTGTTAAAAGCAAGCAGCTCAAATTATAATTGGCTACTTAATTTTAGAATAAAAGGACAGTGAATTTATCTCACGTAGATGTAGTCATTTGGGAATAGCAAATTTCTTGTTCAGCTGAGTCAGTGGTAACACGTAGCTGCCTCTGAGGTGTAGCTCTCTGAGGTGTAGCTCTCTGAGGTGTAGCTCTCTGAGGTGTAGCTCCAAGGTCACCAGTAAGATAGAGGGAGAGACCAGCACCAGCCACAGGAAAGCACCAGATCTCCAGGGAAATGCTCCCCTTGGGAATGCCCGAGCACCCCCACAGGGAGCGTGTGGAAGTGCCAGGGTGCAGTCAGAGGCTGCTGTGCAGGACATTCCAGCACACGTCTGCTCTAATCCTTGCTCCAGTTACCCACGGGGCCGAGTTCCCTCACTCCCCCCTCAAAAAGCTCTCACCTGCACTGTGCACGCCAGAGAAGGCACCAGAGTGAAATGCACTTTTCTTCCCTGATTGATGGCATGCTGATTTTTTCCCCAAACAAGCTCTGAGTGCAATTTGAGATGCCTTCTTGCAGAACCACCACCATAATGGCTGAAGCACTAGTTGGCAAATTTTCTAAGGATATTTGTCTTTCCTCCAGCTTTTTGAGCATTTGTTTGCACACCTAATGCTAGCTTTCTTTCTGTCAGTTAAGATTACCTGTGTAGTCCATCTTAAAGAAAAGAAATATGCCAGGAAGCACATATATAAAGCAGTTTTTAGCTGTGTTTCAAGTCGCACAAGTTTGTGGAGCTGATTGCAGCCCATAAAGATAGCACAGGATGTTTTGACTTCAATCACTGTGACAGTAGTCAGATACAAAATCTAACTTCAGATGTTCTAGCCCAGAGTAAACAATAAGATTCACTAAGAATCTGACATCTATTTTTTAAGAACCCTTTTCAAAGAGACAATTACTCAGATATGCAAAGGTCTGTTTTACCTTATGTTTTTATTTTTAATAAATTGGCAGCAGAAGCTGAGAGCTTTGACAATTGTTTGTCTTAGAGCTGTGCAATGCATAACTATCTGTAATAATTAAGCTTTATATTTCAAAGCATCTCAGCAACAGTAAAGCAAATGCCATTAAAAGGAAGGAGGGATGTATTTCTGACTGGATCTTACAGTGAAAATACCCCTTCCTCCCAGTCCCCCATACCTGATTACTTTTGGTTGCCAGAAAATCTTTGGCATTTTACAGAATTCTTGAGCTCCTTCATGGTGGGGTTGACATAATTGATGCTGACCTGTCTGGCACATATAACAATAGAGAAATATGGTTGAAAAAATACAATCTCCTAAAAGAAAAACAGACTGAGAGAAGAAGCAGTCTGCTTTTTTTTGCTTGGAGAAAATAATGACTGACAGAACACACAGTAGTTAGTGGAAGGTGCTACTGCTGATTTGCCATCTAACATTTGCTGCTTTACAGAAGTTTTAGCCACGTGTTCTCTCTTACTGTTTTTTTCAAAGTGAAGCTTCTGCATGTCATGTGAAATCCATGCAAAAGCTTAGCTGCCCATGACCACGAGAGCAGGACGAAGCTGATTATTTCTGCTTATGCAAATTACTCTCTCAGACTTATTCAGGAAAATATGTGAGTAGCTGAGTGAGATACAGCTCTTCCCCTAAACCCACACTTCCCAGAAAGTGGGAAAAATTTTTCAAAGAAAAGGTGTTAGGATACCAGTCATGCTATCATGGCTTCTGCAGCCAGAGATACAGAAGAGGATAAGGAAAGAACACCCAAATGCAGCGAGGAAATATTTTCAGGTATTATAAATAGTAAAGCAAACTGAGAAGCCTTTGGGAAAAGAGGGGCTGTTAGGTGTTTGCCAGCAGCTATTCTCTGTGCCTCAGAGGCTGGCCAAGCCACAGGATGAAGCACCTGCCCTTGCCTCAGAGACTGACTCCTGGGCACCAGGGAGCTGGTGGCTGCGGGTGAACAGCCAGGGCTCAGAGAAGCAGCACTATTGATAAGCAGGGGCCTCAGCTTTGCAGCCCAGCTGAGGATTCTCTCTGATGTGGCATTAATTGAAAAATCACATGCGGAGCAGAGTGGCAGAAGCTGTTCTGGCTACAGCTTTGCCTGAGTGGGAGAGAGAAATTTGGGCTATCTGCAGGTACAGTGGTGAGGAGTCCTCTCTAGTTCAGGGCAGAGATTGTTTCCTGTCTTCCCCTTGCAAAACCTGGGGGTCTGGGTTGATGGCAAGTTGAATATGAGTCCACAGTGTGCCCTGGCAGCCAAAAGATTCTATGATTCTATGCAGTTTCCCTGCAGGAAGACAGGATTTCTTACTTCCCTAGACTTCTATGAGATCTCTGATAGCCCCCTGATCTTTTGTGCCTGTCTTTTCTTTTATGGCTCTCTGCTCATACATCACTCTTCCTTTGTGGATATTATAAAAGTTTCATTATCCTCTCATGCTGTGGAATCCCAGTCCTGCCAAACCACCAGGAATGCAACAAACAAACACAGAAGCAAATCAACTATTTAATCTTAAGAAGAAGTTAACTCTTCCTCCAAAGGCAATCAAGGGAAGTAAAATGCAAACATTAAAAATGCATAGAGGGATGGAGGGATGGAAGCAGCTCATACCCAATTGAAAAAATTCATATTTATGTGAGGAGGATAATTATTTTTAGATTTCTGCAGGTTGCCTATTTATATGATTTGATAGAATAAAACACAATCTGCTGCATGGAGATATCACACAAATGGCTTGGAAGTCTTGAGACTGAAGAATTTCTCCACTAGCAATAGCAAAAGAAAACACTTAACTGAATCTTTGTTAAGCCAAGCTCCCCTCCTTTTTTTTGGTTGGTGCAAGTCACAAGAAAGGAGTTTTCTGAGGTGTGCTGCTATCAGCCTATTAAGGAATACATACATATATGCACCTAGCAAAAGCATCAAAGGTGAAGATGGCCCAGTTACAATACAATTTGAATTTAGTTTTCATGTGATTACCAAGCCTTCAGTTGCATTCGTTTTAACAGCAATCAGAAGAGACTCACTCATGTTGAGTACTATTTTCTTGACAAGTGAGCTGGACACATTTAGATACGAAAGCTGAAGTTATAGGTGTAGGATTATTTCTTCCCTGTGGAAATTATTTACTGCTTATTTTTTCTCATCTTCAAACAACAGAATGAAATTTCACTCTCCTCTGGGAGTGGTAGAGACAAAACATTTAAAATTTACTGAAATGACCGAAGTGTTCTCAGATGTTACTTTACGGTAGCAAACTTTGCTGGAAATGGCAGCTGTGGCCTCTGGGTGAGTTGCTGATCGTCACACAATGCAAACTGCAGCTGGGTCATAGAGCCTTTAATTGCCTGTTTCCTCAGGCTGACCCTGGAGGACTCGAATATGAGATAGAAGTTGTGCATTGCCAGTTCATGGCCCTCTCAGGAATGGCACTAATTACAGCCCCTTGCTGCGTTGTGTGTGTAGATTCTTCTTAATTTCTCCATATGAAAAAGGTGCAGGCAGCGAGTGATTGCTTTACACAAGCAGACTGAATCACAGTGGGAAATTTCTTTTTTAGCAGTGAGGTGGTTTCCACTTAGCAACGCTAAGGCACCAGCTAGAGAAAGCATTAACTTAACTCCCTTTTGTAGCCCTCTAGACACCTGTGGGTTTAGTTCAAAGGAGTGAGAGTTCAATGGCACGAGAAAGAATAACATGATCATGCCCATGGAAACGCTGGTTTGGTAGAGCTGACATATGGAAGGAAAATGCTCTATATAATAACTCTTACATAGGGTTCCTACATGCAGTCTTGTCCAGTGCTAGCCTGTGAGTCTGAGTGGGAAGAACTCAGATTCCTCCTACTCATCCCCCTTGCCAAACCTATAGGAAAGAACCTATACAAAATGTAGAGGAAAGAGCATTCTTCATACTGAGAAAGGGCAGGACCAGAATTTTCTTTGAAAATCCCTGCCAGTCTGGCCCAGCTGATCATTAGGATGTTTGTAGATCTCAAATGTAATCTAAAATTCCTATTTCAGGCTGGTTTAACTATTCTTCAGAGCCCGAAGTACCTGCTGCCCCCTCTCCCGTAGTTCAAAATGCAGCAGAAAAACCTTCACTGTGCCTCCTCATAGTACATTACTTCCCTGGCCTGCTATTCCTCATCTAAACTGGGCATTAAATTCACACTGGTTTCATCAGCAAAAGAAGGAACAAAACAAGAAAAAAATGTGAGAACCGTTACAATGTGCTTAATTTAATTGGATTTTCCGTTCTGATTCAGGAGAATGGAAGAAACACTGAACAGAACATGCCCAAATGTTAAGGCAGCATGAGCACTGCCATCTGTCACAATATTTCTCTAGTTATTTTTAATCTCTTACATAGTTAAAATTATGTTTTCTTAGTGAGAGGCGTTATTGTAGAACATTTATCCATTATAAACAGGAGCTAAAGCATTCATTATCCCCAGGATCCATTAGTAAGAATAAATGACCAGAAGAGAGGTTAACTGTACAGATTTCATGCTCTGCACAGCTCAATATTTGATAAAAATGCCAGAATTGTCATATTAGACCATAGTTGAAGGTCTAGTGAGTTTATTATCCTTCCTTCAGAGGTGGCCACCACCATGTATGTCAGGGAAACCTCACGATAAAATATCTTACAGAACAAGCTATTTTGGAGGAAGAGGTTCTTCTTATAGTGGTTGCCAATGACCCGAACTCAGAGAGCACACATTTTTTTTAGCACTCTTCTGTGTCTGTAACTACTTAAACCAGTAAAAACCCCACTGAATTCTTGTCTCCAATGCTGTAATAATCTGACCTTCATTGAACTAATGAAAGGGTTCACAGAAGGTGCTTGAGCAGGTGCACAGTGGGTACCTCAATGGGAGACCACCACCAGGCAACTGTAGGCATTTGTGGTCGAGCAGTGAGAAGAAGCCTCCTCACATGAGTGGTTTGGAGACACAGCGGAGCAGACATTTAGCTGGGGTGTATCAGCAGAGCTCCACTGACATGAAGGATTTGTACCAACTGAACATCTGATCTGCTATATGCAAATGCATGCACAGTTGCAAATCATACATTTCTCTGCTGTGAAAATTACCAACGAATTAAAAGCAAATAAAAAGGCTTCTTGAGATAAGCACTTGCAGCTTTTTTAACAAACAAAACCCCCAGTTTCTGTTACCAAAATTTGGTTAATGTCAGTCTCCTTATCCTTTAACATTTCTCTGTATTTTCTGTCAAATCCATTCTTTTTGTAGATTCTGGTTTTGCTTTTAGAAAATCTAAGATGCTTTTTGACCAACACACAAGCTAGAAAGCCACATGTTAACAACAATTTTATTTGAGCTGGAATTTACTGAGTAAATACCTATAAACAGCCATTCCAGTAATCCTGGGCTGTTAATCCTTGTAAAATAGATGATGAGCTGAATGCAGAGCAGCTGGCCTTATGCCTCAGTGACCAGTATTGTCTTGATTTGACATATGCTGGCTAGTCCATACACTGGCTGTGCTGGCACAACCTCTGTCCAAGTTAGTTAATTTAACCTCCTTTCTCAGGAGGTTATCACGCTCACGTAATCCTTGGAGGCAGGTGACCATGCCTGAGCCAGGCCCCTTTCCCAGCTGTAGGACACCACTGGGGTTTAAGTGCTCAGGGCCTAGGGCTGGGATATTTCAGAACACCAGCTGCCTGATTATAAAATGCTACAGTTTAATGGGCTGCTGCAGTTCCTCTGATGCCACCATGTCTTGTGTTTGCATCAGGAAGCTTGTAGTATTTGATGTTGTACTCAGAGCTTCAGCATCTGAAAATATGGGGTTATGGTTAAACTGTCAACATTGATGCTCTTATTTTTAAAGGTTGTTTTGTAGCTCCCTAGCTGCAAAGAAAAGCTCACGTTTGTGACCCTAAAGATTCTGTTATAATCTCCTGTTTTGTGAATACTTGATACAGACTATATAAAATTCCTGCATAAATCCATGGCTGATGCTGTGAGGGATAAAACACCTCCTAGTGGTAGGGATCGCTTTTATCTCTATGGACAGCAATGGTAGCCAAGGATGTGGGTTGTTTTGTGCTATGCTGAGTCCTGCACCAGGATTGGCAGGAAGTATCCCAACCCTTTATAAAGTTGCTCAACAGAAATCAGGCACAACCCTCAACTCCTGCTGTGGTAACTGGGCAATGCTGGAGAGGTGAAAATAAAAATACTCAAAATTTGGCCAAACCTATCTCAGAAAAGGCTACCGTTTGTTGCAAAAGCATGAGACATCGTATCAAAATGCTTGAGGTGTTAAGGAAGAGAGGTAAATCTCTCTTCCTTTCTGTGCCTGTTACTGTTTCCATGTTTCCATGTTTATCCAGTGGGAAGGAAGGAGAGTGTGCAGCAGAGGCAGCCAGTCTGTCCCAGGAAAGGGCAAAGTTTACCTAAGACCAGATTTCTTCAGTCCTTTGTGATTTGGTCTGCAGCTGCTGCTTGCTGTAAACCTGTGGGTGAATAAAAACTAGATCCATGTTTTGGATAAAGTTATCTTACATCTCTTCAAACAGCTGCTGCTCAAAGACAGGCAGACACAAATTTGTTTTAAGTGCTGTAGGCACGTGTGCCACAGCATTCGCTGAGCTGGGAAACAGCTGAAACGGTGTGAAACACAAAGGTCCAATGATTGAACCAGAGAACTAAGGCTTTGGCAAAGGGTACAAAACAAAATCTGTTATTTAAGGTGTGTACTTCATCTTGCTTTTTCTCTTACCAGAGCTGACAGACTTCAGCTGGGAAACCTTTCTTATAATAAAACCTTCAGTGAAAAGTTCTAGGACATTAATACATACAAACAAATACATACAAATACATTAATACATATAAACCCTTTTTCCTCATAACTCTAAAAATAAAATTTATATTAAGTACTTTAATATGCAGCTATGTGGAAGGAAACTTTTGGTTACACTACATCTCTTTCAGAAGTAGAAAATGGAAGAAAAGAAACTGGAAGAAATGTCCTACCTGCTGACAAAAACAGAGAAGCAGAAACGAGTTGCAAAAGAGATGCTTTAAATTAATCTCTTATCTGAGCATTATAGAATTTAAAGGACCAGCCAAAAAAAGTAGGCCAGAAAAATGTCCTATAAGAAGGCCTGAATGTATTAATGTTGGTCCCTAAATGTAAGTAATCAGCAAAAAAAAATAATCCAATAGGAGGAGGTTATTCTGACTTTTGTACTGAGCACCTTTTTCAGGGTTATTTTTTATTGACATTGTGTCTCTTTTATAAGAATTAATAAGGATTGCAAACATAACCAATGTGGCTAATGCTGGATGCTTATCCAATTACTGACTGCAAAACACTTATGTCACAAATAATCCAGAGATCAAGCCTGAAACTCTGGTCATGCTGGAGTCAATATAATTTTTCCATGTGCCCAGTGAGGTCAGGATTTTTCGTGGAAGCATTTTGCAGTAGCAAAAATGACTGAGGTCAGGAAATGAACAATGAAAGGGATGGGCTATTGTTTTTACCTTTTAAGGTAAGGGAAAACCACAAAAAATTCTTGGCCAACAAGGGCTCTTAAAATATAGAATCACATTCCTTTGTATAAGCCCCCTTTTAAATTACACAATAAGCATTAAAAGACATCACTTACCCTTCTGCATTAATAACCTACTCAGGGATTTATTTGTGAAACATACAGCATCGGAGAAAATGCCAGTCAACAGAACAGATGTTGAAAGCTGTAAGAAGCTTATATGGAGATTATATTCACAATAAATTCCAGGACTACATGTATATTCTGTCTTCAAATTCCACCAGCTGATGAGTGTCCATCAGCTTGTGGGCATCAAGACTCATCTTCAGGGCTCAGGCCACAGAGCCTGGTGAGAAACAGAACTGGAAAACGAGGAGGCTCCTATACATCCCATACCATTGGTGCCTGTGGACATAAATCTTCACTTAAAACCACTTAAAGAAGTAGAAAACCAGGTCATCTTCCTGCCTGTTACTGTCACATCACAAGAATCTATAAGCAGTGCTAGCAAAAGGCATATGCAAAACTTAAAGAAGCAAATGGTCCAATTTAATACAAGCTCTTAACTACTGTGGAAGTTAACCACAGGAGATGTGAATTTTCCCCCAACAGCCCCAGAGCAGCCTGTAATTTAAAAGGCCAGTAGTAACGTGGCCCTGCAGCCAGTACTGAAGTCCCACTGCAAGATGGAAGAGCAGATCAGCTACTCTGAATATTAACATCCTTGAAAAAGGAGTGGGACCAGAAATAGGAACAGGGGAAGAAGCCGGTTGGTGTTTTACATAAAGAAGTTTGAAAGGAGAATATGAGGGAAGAAAAATAAACTAGTTCCCACCATTGCCTCACGCTAAATGGAGATTTGCTGCTTTCCTGCTCACTTGTGCTGTGCTGTTCCTCTGCAACGACTTGTTTACATATTGAAGCCCACAGCTTGAAAAGCAGGACAAATGAGGCCTTGTGTTAATTTGTTATGATTCACAGTTCTCAAAGAATACCATTCTTACCCTGCAGAAAGAAAATAATTTGTCAGATCATACTTGTTATCCTTTATCATGGTTTGGCTCTTGTCTCCCAGTTTGATCTGATGCTCTGAGTTTCATCAGGATGTAGCCCCATAACAAATGCAGGAGGGACAGTGCAGTGAGCAGTGGGAGATCTGTGAAGGTTTGGGAAAGGCCCTGCCTGCTCCTCCATGTTGTGAATCGTTCAGGGGGGACCTGGCTACAAAAATTCTTGCTTATTCCCTACCACCTCCTCAACCTGACCAACTCACCTGGCCATGTGGCTGTGTGCTCAAGAGGATCTGTGGAATGGTTTTTCAACTTTCCCCAAGTGTCTTGTTTGTTTTCAATCAGATTATTTCAGTAATGAAATGTTCAGCACTCATCCAGCCACACGCAGAGACAAATGGTACCAGCAAGAGGACAGTTCCAGCTGTTGAGGGTGGCTGCAGAGGAAGAGGCAGCCAAGGTTCTTAATCTGGCCTGGGGACTCCAGGTAGCATGGACGTGCTTCATACATGAAGTTTGCTAAGATGGAACCTACTGTGCACCAAAAAAGAAGATACTTCCTTCCTTAGAAAGATTAGGCATGGTTTATTTAAATGTATTCATCTATGTATTGATATAATGCACCATCATTATATACGTGTTATCTTCCAATTCCTCTGCTCCTATGTGGCAGAAGTGGGCAATGTCTATAGAGGGATTAGAATAATATTTGGCAACTTGTGATGGGTCCTATTTAATAAAAATTCTTGACTGTTTTGTGATTGATTTATTATTCATGGTTGAAAATTGGAGACAGCTGCTGAAGTAACAAATAGATCTGATTCATGTGAGTCTCTTTTTTTACTCTCTTTTTTACTCTTATCTACTACTCAGCTTTTTATTCAGCTTTGGCTGATTTTTTACTCTTGTTGCCTTGTACTTCTAAAATTAGATTTTTTTCTTAGATCCCATCAACACAATAGACAGATGTAGACCTGTGTTCATTAGCAGCAAAAATATCTTGGGACAAAAGCTACTGAAAACGTTTGCTGATGTATTCAATACATAGAGGAAGAGCACTCAGACTAAGGAGGTGCTTGACCATGGGGTTATGTCTGAATACTTGGGCCCCACTGAATTTTTTCAGGCTATTTACATCCTGAGTACTCAAAACAGCCTCAGCTTGCAGCAAGCACTGAAAAAAGAACAAATCAGAATATTATAATTGGTCAGATATAGCTAACTGGACATAATGAAGAGAAAGGAAAAATATTTTAACTGTAAAAGATCAGTTACAGACAGCTAATGACTAAATTAAAGGTGGTTATCTACATTTATTTAAAAAATTTTAGGGAAAATGCTATGGTTTTTTTCAAGGATAAACCAAAAAATTGCTGTGCTTAGTGAAAGATAGTGCAGAGCATTTTTCATGAGTAACTAGTACGTAGGTAGACAGACTCTAAGCAACAATCAGAGTTATAAAACCAAAATAGAAACCTGGGAGATAATTGGCATAATCTGTTGAGGATCATGAAAAGGAGGAGGACAGAGTTATTGAGTTAGACATACTAGTGAGTGAGTGAGCTGATGCATTCAGCATGTCCTTAAAATGTGGATCCTCTACATGATTTGTGTTCACATGCTGTTCAGAAAAGCACTGGAAGGACAGAAAAGTACTGGAAGGACCTCATACATTACTTTGCAACAGGCCAGTCGTTGCTGCATTTTACAAAGTGCTATCTAGGGAGTTATGACAGGTACCTGATCATTATCTGAGTTAAAGTTTTCTTATCTTTCTTTATGAAATGTATAGATCCCCCTACTCAGGAAATGTCTGCAGAACAAGTGCTATTTTTTCTCTGTGGAAAACAGAAGTGTTGCTTGTTGCACACACAGTTCTATCAATCCATACTTAGACTGTCCAGTCATTCAGTTTCCACAGCTGCAGCAGAATGGTCACATCATTTTAGGGCTTATGTTTAATGCACTTCCTGAACTTCATGTTGATGCAATGCATCAGCTGAGCCTTTTTCAGACTATACTAAATTCATGAGGCAGAATGACAGTGCTCAAGATTGCTCTGATAACTGCTGAAGTCCATGGAAAGACATCCATTAACTTGAATTGCTGCTGGTCTAAGCCTTTAATGATGATGGAAGCCCACGTTAAGAATAGAGAAGGCACTGCCATTTATGTGTATTTTCATAGAATCACAGAATGGTTTGGGTTGGAAGAGACATTAAAGATCATCTAGTACCAACCCCCCTGCGTGGGCAGAGACACCTCCCCCTAGAACAGGTTGCTCCAAGCCCCATCCAACCTGGCCTTGAACACTTCCAGGGATGGGGCTTCCACAACTTCCCTGGGCAACCTGTGCCAGTGTCTCAGCACCCTCACAGTGAAGAATGTCTTCCTCATGTCTAACCTAAATCTACCCTCTTTCAGTTTGAAACCGTTACCCCTTGTCCTGTCACTCCATGCCCCTTGTAAAAAGTCCCTCCCCAGCTTTTCTGTAGCCTCTTCAGGTACTGGAAGGCCACTATAAGGCCTCCCCAGAGCCTTCTCCAGAGTGAACAACCATAACTCTCTCAGCCTGCCTTCACAGGAGAGGTGCTCCAGCCCTCTGATCATTTTTGTGGCCCTCCTCTGGACTAGCTCCAACATGTTCATGTCCTTCTTGTATTAGGGGCTCCAGAACTGGACCAGTACTCCAGGCGGAGAGCAGAGTAGAGGGGAAGAATCACCTCCCTCGACCTTCCGGCTTCTTTTGATGCAGCTCAGGACAGAGCTGGCTTTCTGGGCTGCAAGTGCACATTGCCAGTTCATGTTGAGCTTCTCATCTACCAACACCCCCCAAGTCCTTTTCCTCAGGGCTGTTCTCAATCTGTTCTTGGCCCAACCTGTGACTGTCCTTTCCAATTTTCACGCTTTCCATGTATTTAGTGCCACGTGTCTTATTGCTCTGCACAACAAAGGAGTCTGCTGCTACATTTGATGACTGCTGATCTCATCATGCTTTGAACATAGTGCCTTTCTTTCTATAAGATCCCATAGCACTTAGTGAGATACTGATAAATTATCTCCAAGGAAGACTTACTGTGGGCTCAAGTACTATAACCCTTCCTTCAGCAGGGTGTCCTGCCACAGTACAGACTCTGGGTCAGTGGGTAGGGAATGGTTTGCCACCATGTAGACACAGTGCATGGCAGCTGTCTCTGGCCCCAGGTTACCTCTCCCACTCCAGCAACTCTTCAGCTACTCACAGCAATTGCACAGCAATAAAATAGTTCAGCAAGTGGGTGGACATTAGTTATATGTGAAATGCAAAGGAAACATAATTACTGGAGGCAGAATATAATTACTGAGAGTGGATTCTGGCTTGAATTTTATGGGCTAAAGCTTTCCATTAGAGACAATGCTATTGAGATTAAAGAGCATAACCAGTCCTTGCTTTTGTGTTAGATTTCAGATGAAAGATCATTAGTTCATGAGCTCTGAGCACCACGATGGGGCCTTAGTTCATTCATCTGTCACCTGCATGAGTGCTATTTCATGTTGAACTTCCTTAAACATGTGCAGAGTTAGGGTCTCACCAGAGTCAAAATCAGTATTCACTCTAAAGCTATGCACCTTTTAAAGCTATTAAATCAACCCCCTGTACCCTACTAAAGTTCATCCTAGTCTGCTGTCTGTTGCCCACATCCCAGAAAACAGGGGAGTCTTCAGAGGGACTTTCATACCATTAGCCCAGGATCTTATTTCAGGTTTAAAATTTGCAGATTATTGTGTATTACCTTGCTGAACTGGTAGACAAGAGACATTTTATGCATTATTTATTCTGGTCATTCAGTGAGATACATTTGTCCCAAAATGACAATGAAAAAACCCCTTTACTTTAGATACATTAAAAGGTTCTGTAGCTCCAGTGCCAAGGTCTCATAGATGGCTTATGTGCCATATTTTCTTCTGATTGCACTGCACTGAGAGTTGTGTTGGTTAGAAATACAGGGCTAATTTCCATGTGAAAATGTGGTAAGGAATTATTGGAGCTGTGCCCTTGTTTTATACATAGTGCTGATGCCTTCAGTTACTTTCACCATGTTTGTTTTTTGTTACACCTACTACAGACACTTTCAGGACGAGCAATGAACAAGAGTATCAGGGGGACACCACATTTTCTGGTCTTTATTAGAATACAGACACAGGATCCAGGAAATCCAGACTTGATTAAAACATATGGGTATGCAAAGGAGACGTGAAGCTGTCTTGGTTTAGTGGTCAAGGTGAACCAACACCAGAGAACAGAATTACTCTCTGTTACCCCCCTCCATCCTCCCAAGGAAAGATAGAAGGGGAGTAAGAAAGAGAGACTTAAAGTTTGGAAATGCTAATAACACATGGGATGAGGAACAAAGACATGCAAATATACACAAAACCCGACCTCGATGATGGCAGATATAAGTGTTTCAGGGTCCCTTGAGGCAGGGCCAACTTGGGAAAGGGGTCTGGGAGTCTTCCCAGCACTCAATGGATTCTGATCCTGCAGATCATGGGGACGGCTAATGGAAAAGCAGAAACCTCTCTCCAAGACCTCCGAGCACAGGGACCAAGAAGGAGTGGGCTTCCCCATGCTTTTATGAGGTATGGTAGGAAATGGGAGGGAATACTGACCCCTCACTGTTCTGCCCCTCCCAGATCCCTCAGAGTCCTAAAGACCCTCTCTCTAGGTCCTCGTATTGGTACCATAAAAGTAGCCTGACCCTCCTAAAACCGTAACAGAAGTCTTTATGTTGGCATATTGTTATGTGGAGTGACTGATTTCACAACCTTGCCATTTCTCTGATGTAGATCTTTTTATGAAACTCTATCTATAGATTGCTAAAAATGTAGCAAATATTTTTAATATTGAAAGGTAATCTTGTTGCTCCAAAATCTCACTGTTTAATTTGAGGCACGATGAAATGCAAGTAACTGATGAGAAATAGGTGTTTGGAAAACCAATAGATGTGGCATTGGCTCTGAGCATTTGATGATGGCTTGTGTGGATTAATGATTGCCAGTTGTGGATGGGGAAACTGATGCACAGAGAGGGAAGGAGCACACAAAAGCTGAGGTTAACTACAAAACTGCCCTGGTGCTTCCTTAATCCCTCTGTAGTGCTCTATTCCCTTCTTCTCTTCCTTAAAACAGTTCCTTTTCATTAGACTATCTAGTATAGGAAAGGGATTTTTCTGAGCGTGAATTAAGATAGATGATGTTCCTTACAATTAAGCAGTCTTTACAAGAAAGATCCTAATTTTCAGCATAGATGTCCATTAAACAATAATTTCCTTTTCAATACAGTTTGGTTGTGGGATTTTTGGTATTGTAGGAGAATTGGTGACCTTAGACCTGGAAAACTGTTGGGTAAGAGGAAAGAGGGAAAAGAGAGAGAGTTAAATCATAGTTGATATGGCAGTGTTCTTTCTCATAATCACTATTTAACTGCTGTGACATTCAGTCCATGAAAAAAATTTGATGTGGGTTTTAACACCTGAAGGCATGAACAGAAATATGGTGGGGTTTTGTGTGGTTCATTTTATTTTATTTTATTTTAGAGGAACAGAAAGGATTAAGATTGAGAGCACCTGAAAAGAACAATGCTTTTCTTAAATACAGTATATATATAACAGAGAAAGGAGTTGTAGAAACACCCTTGAAAAAGGCCAAAAGCACGATGCAGGGGACTTTGTCATGGGATTAAAAAGAAAATCGCTCCTATGCCTTCCACATTCCTCATCTCTCTATTCTGATTGCTAACAAGGGTGCTGAATGACTAAGGCCTGCACATTTCTGCCCATCTGTCTGCTAAAATATATTAACTCATGTAGCACAAGCCACCACACACTCAACAGATGGTAACAGCTACCAATCACTTCTAATTTAACTCAGCTATGAGCTGATAACCCAGAGCTCCCACAGAACTCAAAGGACATTTTTTTGTTGTTGTTGAGCCAATAAAAATACAAAGCCCTTTAATGTTACCAGTCTTCTGAAATGTTAATTGTGTCATAGACTGTTCCTACCAAACTTTCCTTTTGTTGTTTGGAAGAAGTAACACACCAGACCAACTTACACACTGCACTGCTGGAGATTTATAAGTGTCAATAAAATTTTATGGTAGATTCATTTGGTACCTGGAGCAGTATTCCCATGTTTCTGGGCATCAGAAGCCTGCTCTGGGCTATTTTCCACTTCCACCTCCAGTGCCTCCTATTCACCTTCATAGCCAGATGCACAGCCAGATGTGTTGGTATGTCCTGGGTTTCTGTGTAAAAAATTTATCAGTCTCCTCAATGTGGCTCAGGGTAGAGAAGCTCCTAAAGTGAAATCCAAATTTCACCCATGGCAGATGTCTTGCCAGATCTAATTTTGGTGTTACACCAGCAGAGTGTACAGCAAGTCCCTGGCAAATATCTGGATCATACATTAACTCTGGTCCTTGAGAAAGGTTCATACAGGCCATGTTTCCCACAAAAGAGTGTGTATGAATAAGTTTATGGCAGCCCAAACTGGCAAATGTATATAGAATAGCACAGTTTGGTATTGACATACCAGCTCTGGTCCCAGCACTGGGTGAACATGGTTGCTGCTTTAGACCTAGTCTCAGGGGGTGCATGATATTTGGGATCTACAGCAGTGATAACTGGAAGTGAATTGTATATCCCTTGTAGAAATCCAGGTATTTAAGTGAAATTCTTTATGGTTCATTTTGTGGTAAACAAGATAAGAATTAAGTCTCTAAGAACAGTATCCATAATGTCTTTGAATTTATAAAACCTTAAGGAAAAGAAAGTGGTTATTCCCCTAAAAAAAAAAAAAAAAAAAAAAAAAGAAGAAGAAAAGCTTTAATGGCTTTACATTTTAATCTCTTTCTTTAAAAAAAAAGAAAAAAGTGCAGTATTGCAGTGAACAATATCAACTTCATGTTAATTCAAGAATCCTTTAGTGAAATTCTGTGGTATGTTTTATATAGAATATGAGAAAAGAATCCTCTAGACCTATCAGCAGATTATATTTTATGAAAATAGCACCCCACTTCAAAACATTTTTATCTCTCCAAGAGCATTTACATTAATAAAATGCCAAGTAGAAAGATCATTCAAATGCCTCAGGTAGCTGTAGATATTAAAAATCTGTATTAGCAAGCTATTTAAAAAAAAAAACCAACAAAACACAAATGTGGCATTTCCAGAACTTATGGGCAATCTTTTGTTTTTCTTCAACAATGAGTTTCAAGGCAGGTACTTGCACTTTTTGGGATGTTGCCCTGACTTCAGACATAGTGTTATTTTGTTCATAGTGTTATTCCTTCTATGTGAAGGAATTAACTGCAAATCTTTCACATTCATTTTAATGAAAACCTGAGAGCTCCGTGTGTTTCACATGACTGGATGGAAGAGAGTATTTTCCATTGCCCAAAAGGGGTAACAGATTAATTTTAGCAATTTAAAAATTATATTTAAAATAAAACATAGTTTGATGTACATATGACTTTTTTTCCCCTTCTATAACTGTTAGAAGTGTAGGGATAATAATGATTGCCATCTGCTATAACACGTGCATGTCAAAAGTAACAGGATCATTATCTTGCTAAAAACAAATGAAGGAAACAGCATTTGTTTGCTATTTTATAAATAGATGTATATATATGAACAGTATTAATGAATAAGTTCAATTGATTAAACTGAAAAAAATTAACTACAAGTTTTATCCTATACACAGAGATGTTTAGTTATGATACTGATGCTCTTTGTTCTCTCATTACCATTTCTAGACGTTTACCATGGGGATGAGAGAAGAAATCTTCTGAATGCCTCAAACCATTATCTTTTTGCATGCCTACAAAGTGATGTAAAGCACAGAAACCTACTGCAAATGATAAGTTGTAGTATCAGGACTTTATATGATTTGGACAATTTGGTTAAAGTAATTACTTGAATCTCCTTTGATTCCGCGTTTTTTTTCACTTTATTTTTTTCGTAATTGCCTTTTCTCTGCAGGGTTCCTTCCCTCACCAAGCTTTGTTCATGTTTTTTCTGTTCAAATGGGCTGAGACAAGTCGGTCAAAAAGAGAAGGAAAATTCAAATAATTAAATCTATTTTTTTAAAGCATCCTCTCTTATGTTTTCCATTTGGAAAAGTACAACACTAATACACATGCTCCAGATCTCAGATGTT
Source organism: Hemiprocne comata (assembly GCA_020745705.1). Taxonomy (NCBI): domain Eukaryota; kingdom Metazoa; phylum Chordata; class Aves; order Apodiformes; family Apodidae; genus Hemiprocne; species Hemiprocne comata. Next base: position 7,068,050 of record CM036597.1, on the reverse strand, counting down.
TGTATTGTCTGTATCTTGGAATATAACACCATAGCCTTCTTGAACTGTTTTCTGATATGCTGAAGTCATTCATTCACTGGAAAGAGATTATTGTTAACTTAAGGCCTGAAGTTACAGGTGGATGCCACTGGTGTGGGAATGAGTAGTAGATCTTTTTTGTTCTGTAAGTTGAGCTACATGATCACAGTGGTTTCCAGTTACAAGAATCTGTAAAAGGAGATACACTGCTCATCTGCCTGATCTGGACCTCAGTTGGAGCTATATTTGGATAATCTCTGACTGTAAGAGATCATTCTATAAAATTATTATCTTTCAACTTTGAGTGTAAGAGATGATTCTATGAAATAATAAAAACCACCTGTTTCTTTTTACATCTCAGCACTGCTGAGAGTCCCAGCCTCAGGCCAGTGCCTTTTTACATGAGGCACTGTGTAGGTATGCAGGTAAAGCAGCCCTGACCCCATTTCCTAACAGAGAAAAAGTGCCTGGCAGATCACTTCTGTCTTCTTCATCTCCATTCATTTCTGCTGCTGTGCCCTGAAGACAGTTACATACCACACAGCAGTTCACTATGTTGATTCTTCTGCCCTTTCCTGTGTCTTGGACAGTTCATTAAAGTGTAATTTAAAGCCATTTTTTAACAAACAGGGGCAATTGCCAGAGGTTTTGGTAATGAGAGAACTGCCTCTCTAGGCTAAGTTAAGTAATAAAAGTAAATTCACATGAATGTGAGAGAAGGGGACATCCAGACCTTGACTACATGTAATGTGAACCTTCTATAAATTGTTGACCAAAACATATGCCTATTTTCTTCCCACTTCACAGCTCCTTTCTATTGAATATTTTCTTTAACTAGCTTGATATGGGTTGAGGCAGAGGGAGAGAGCCCTCTATTCCTAAGTTGTTTTGGAATCTCTGCCCAATTAGTTGTCTCTCTTCCTAGACTAGACTTCACCACACTACCCTGGGGAATTCTGGTAGGTGTGAGAGATCTCTGTGTTTGCAAATCACTGTGAAACAGCCAGGAAGAGAGCACTGGCATTTTGGGTCCTGGTTTAACAGTTTGGCTGCTACACCATGTTAGTCCTCTGAAAACAACTAACACTGACACAAGACTGCAAATTGCTTAGCGTTTGAGCCATCCAACCTGGCCTCGAACACTTCCAGGGATGGGGCATCCAAAACTTCCCTGGCCAACCTGGTGCCAGTCTCTCACCACCCTCACAGTAAATAATTTCTTCCTAATATCTAAATCAACCCTCTTCCATTTTGAAACCATTCCCTCTTGTCGTATCTCTACACGTCCTTGTAAAAAGTCCCTCTCCAGCTTTCCTTGTAGCCCCTTCAGGTACTGGAAATTTTCAACTAAGAATGAAGCAGAACAGCTGCTAATTTTGGAAATAATTTTTTGCTCGTGTTATTTGCACTAAGTCTCCTGTTTAGATGGTCTTTTTTAGAGGAGTACATCCTCATTGCACTGACTGTCTTCTTACACTAATAGTCTAAAGTTGCAGCCTCAATATCACCTGAACTAATCCATTAAACCTCCAAGACTGCTGTGTGAATTTTGCAATTCATTTCGGCTAGCGTTGAAACACTCAAAGAGATGGTATTTCAAACTTCCTTTCTGGTGTGGTCATATGGTGACTCTGTACAATGACTGTCCTTCTGCTTAACAAAGCAGGGACCACCAGAGCTAAAGAACTCTTTTCTAGAGTTTTGCCTGCATCGAGGCTATCTGAGCCAGAGCTGGAATGATTTGTACTTACTGTGGATCATCATAAAGGGGTATTTCCTGCTACTTGCCAGTACATTTCATGTGCCCATTGGCCTATGTCATCAGTCTGTGTGAGCTGGAAGGATGTGAAAAAAACCACAAACTACAAGAGTTCAAAGACATCATTGTCTATTTTTAATAGGATTGGTATTGCACAGGAAGTCCATTATCTGACTTAAGCCCTTTTAAAACCTTCTACTTTCCTTGAATCCTGAATCTTAGAGAAGTCCCTGGGTTCCTGAAGTCTTAATTTATCTTGCATTAATGTCAGTATGTTGGAAGAGGCCAGAGTCCTTGGGTTCTGATCATCCTTGGGTGCTGAATATAGCCCTTGAGTACTTGGGTACACATACCAGCAGTCCCATACAGCTTTTATCAGATGTGCCATGCATTAGCTCTCTTTCAGACAAGAAGCATTCCAACCATGTTGTAACATGTAACCTTCACAGGAAGAAACATTGCCTTTCCGTTCTATTTAATAGAGAAAAATATACATGTGAGTTTTATGACAGCAGAACAAACACAGCTTCAAAGAGATGGAAAACAAGGAGTCAAATGCTAAGTTAATGCAATGAACAAAGACTGACCTTTTTTGATAGGAAAACAAAAAAAACAGGAAATTCTTCAGGAGATGGTTCACTGAACAGCATATAAAAAGGTCATAGCATCATCTGAGGGGGGATTTTCCCTACATTTTGTGAAAACATTTCATATATAACCTACTAAATGAGACATGCTGGGCACTGCAGGAGCAGCTCACGCTTGCTATGGCATGTGCAGGTCCTGCTCAATGGATAGAGATACGTGGGCCAAAGAGTCAGCTTGCATAAATTTGTGTGGCTGCCTTGAGATCAGTAGAGATCTGTATATATCAGCAGCTGAGGTTTGTCTTCTGTTTCTAAGACTGTCAAACCTCAAAACCCACTTAAAAAAAGTATATAAAAATAGGAAATATTTCCATACCTTTCTCAGCTGTTCTGGGAAATACCAAACTTAACTTCTACATAATACAGTGGTAGTGAAATTACAGACATAACATGCAAAACTGTAACACAGTTACATGGTCTGTAATGATGATTAAAGAATACTGAAATTGAAAAAGATGCTAGTGATTTGCAAGTGTTATAAAACATTGCTTTTCTTTCAAGTGTAACAGTCTATTTCAAAACAGTAATAGCTTTGCAGGTGGCTCCCCACTGTACAAGAGGATTGCCAAAAGGATTGCTATCTAAATTAGAAAACTGGGCAGTAGAAACACAGGCAGAGAGGCATGACTCAGGTCATATTCCAGATTGGATTTGAATCACTTGGGTCCTGCCACAAAGTCAGTGATTGCTTCCTGCAGAAATAAGCAGTTCTGTGGCTTATGTGCAGCTTAAATTTGGAAATGCATATTGTTCCCGTCCTCTGCCTGCCTGCTAGCTCTGTTTCAGACAAAGTATCAAAGAACAGTATTCTGCATGTAATTGCCCCTTGTATATGCCTCCCTGTGACTCAACATTTGTGGCAGGTCTATTTTAAAGACTATAGATTTTGGTGTAGTCTCATGGCACTGGTAGAATGCTAGTCCAATGACAGATTCTCACAGGATGTGGCCAAAACAATGTCTGTCTGCAGAAAGAAAAACAGAAGATGAGTTGGTACAGGAGAAGGCTTCAGGTAACCATACAGACTTTGGAATCGAGACAAATATAAAATTAATATTGGTTCCTAACTCTCAGTGTTTTGACAAACTTATAACACAATTTTGTGCAGAGAATTCTGGTGACATTCAGTTTGAATACAGAATTTGTATGAAATGTTTCCTCCTTCACACAGATGCTATATTCTGGAGTTCACAGTTTATTTCACTCCCTTCCCCAAAGTGCAGATATTCCAGAACGTAACCCAAAAATAAAAGGTATCTGACATTAATGACCTTACTTGTAGCATGCAAAACAAATGCAAAACAGTAAAATAAACCAAGGGGATGTGAGTGGTGGTGAGGAAGATGACTATCAGAGATTTGACATAGAGGTGACCTGTTTACTTCTCACTACTCTGGAGCTAATTAAACACAGCATCTGTAGAAATAAAGTGCTGGAGAGAGAGAAAGTAGTCAGTTGCTCTCACTGCATATGTCACTTGGGATTATGATTATACCCATTGCTAAAAGGCAGTTGAATAAGCAAATGTTGTTTTGCAGGAAATAGGAAAAAAATTCCATCTACTGTACTGTACAGTCAGAAATGAAATGTATAATTCTGGTAATGAGCACTGAAAGTATGAGCTATGTTCTAGGCCATATTTTAAGCCTCCCTTTCTCCAGTCTGTTTAAAGAGAAGGGAAAATTTTTTTATGTAACAAATGTGTTTTGTTGATATAAGAGTATATATCTCAGGCTTTATGCTGAAAACTGTCTCAGTGCTATAATGCTTTGGGGCCTTGATAACATTGAGTTGCTGCTTCAAAACTCCCTGGGCTGCCACCTCAGCCCTGCTACCTGGCCAGTGCAGAGCACCCAACAGAGAACGCGTCTGAACCCCAGAAGATTTAGATTAATTTTTGGTTTTATGTTTCAAATGCTCACTTATTTTTTCCAAGCATCTGACAGGACTGCACCAAAGCCCAAACTTTCAAAATCGTGCAGCCATAACCATAACGTGAGCGTGGGCTGTCAGCGTCACCGTGGGACTCTGAGGCGATTCAGTGCTCCTTCAAATCTGGAAAGTCCCAAGGGCTGAAGGCCACAGCAGGCACCATGTATCGTAAACGAGCTGCAGTGTTTTCCCCAGCAACAGTTTCAGCTCCTTTTCCACAGAGAAATCGTCCAAAATGGAGGCCGATGGGTAGGATGTGCAGCGTGCCAGGCCCGACAGCCCCGCTCGGTCCCCTGCCCGGCCGCTGCCACCGAGGCCGCACAGGCCCCTCTGCAGCGCGGCGCTGCCCCGCCGCCCCTTGCTTTGCCGCAGGGCTGCCACGGGCGGGCTGCGAGCAGCTGCCATGCTCCAGGGGCAGGTGCGGCAGCGGCTTTCCCCGGGCGGACAGGGGGCTGCGTGCGCCGGGGATCAGGAGTGAGAGGGGAGGAGAAGCTGGTCCCGCCAAGCGCCTCACGGCCAGGCTGAGCCATTGGGACGTGCAGGTGGGTGAGAGAGAGGTGCCCACGGGTGGTCTCTTCATTTTTTTCTGTGAGGAAGGCACGTGGAGCCAGCGCCATGCCAATGTTTCACCTTTCCTGGTTCGCTCACCGGTTACCTTGGCTAGGTCCTTGTGCTAGCAATAATCTCCATAACAAGAGCTATCTCTCAACGACCCCATTAAACGCTACAGGCTCAGGAGGAGTGGCTAGAAAGCTGCCCGGTGGAAAAGGACCTGGGGGTGTTGGTTGATAGCCTGCTGAACATGAGCCAGCAGTGTGCCCAGGTGGCCAAGAAGGCCAACAGCATCCTGGCTTCTATCAGAAATAGCATGGCCAGCAGGAGTAGGGAAGTGATTGTCCCCCTGTGCTCAGCACTGGTGAGGCCACGCCTCGAATCCCTTGTTCAGTTCTGGGCTCCTCACTATAAGAAGGACATTGAGGTGCTGGAGCATGTCCAGAGAAGGGCAACAAAGCTGGTGAAGGGTCTGGAGCATAAGCCTTATGAGGAGCAGCTCAGGCAACTGGAATTGTTTAGCCTGGAGAAAGGAGGCTGAGGAGAGACCCAAGTTACAAGTGAAAGAACATGAGGGAATGGACTCAGGTTGTGCCAGGGAATGTTTAGATCAGATTCTAGGAAAAATTTCTTCATTTAAAGGCTTGTCAGGCACTGGAACAGGCTGGCTAGGGAAGTGATGGAGTCACCCATACCTGGAGATATTTAAAAGATTTGTAGATGTGGTGCTGAGGGACATGGTTTAGAGGTGGACTTGGCAGTGCAAGGGTTGGATCTTAAAGCTCTCTTACAACCAAAACAGTTCTATGATTCTCCTGTCCTGAGTGGCTCCAGAAGCATGGCAGAGCCTCAGGTAGCCCCCAGCTTGGCTCTGGCAACACTTTGTACAGTAGACACCCAGATTTTGGGGTCACTGTACTGATTGTCCTGTCTGTGTGGGGGTGTCCCCTCATACCCATCGCCTGGGCAGCTCAGCCGTGCTCCTTTCCTCAGGTGAGGTGAATACAGCTGAAGGGCTTCTGTATCCAGAAGCTTGCCTGGTTTTTCTTTCCAATGACATCAGTTAGTCTTAAAAACCGGAACAAAAAAAGCTGCAATCTTTCCTCATGTGCTACATTATTGTTGCTTTGTCACTGAGCTGGTGGGTGGTTCAGCGCAGTGCTCCAAAGCTGTACCAGAGATAGGTGAGCTGCCTTGCTGTGCAGTGCCAAAGTCTGAAGCCTATAGTGTGGTTTTTTTCACAAAGCAATATGAAGATCACCACCTCTGTTTCCCCATGTGCTTTACTGCATGCACAGTCAGTTCAACCCCCTGACTCTCTGGGCATGAGGTGGGGTGAGCAAAGCGGCCTGACCTCGCTGTGCGTACGCTGCAGCTCTGATACTGTGGGACTGTGGCACAGCATGTCAGGGGAGATGGTGTGACATTTGAAAAAGTAGCAACAAACTGGTCCACACCTGTGGACACATCGCACAGAGAGCACACTTACATGCTATGTAAGGGAAGTAACGTTTTTTGTGTTTCCCCTGGGCTAGCTCATTGACGTGAAATTGAAGCTTTTTTCCTGCTTCTAAGCACTCTCTGATTCTGCAACTATTTTCAGCACCCTTCTGGGTCCTCTTCAACTAAATATCTAAACCAATCTCTTTGTTGTTCTCTTCCTCTCTCAGTATTTCTGCTCAATGACTCTCCCCCCTCAGCCCCCCTGCTCCAGCATGCCTTTCTCATGCATCTATTATCACAGATGGGGACAGTTAGCTGCGATGAGTGGGTAGAAGAGAAGCAGGAAGGCAGATCAAGGGAATGGTGAGAGCTGCAGATCTGCTGGTTAACTGTATTTCACATATGAAACACAAAGACCTGGGTTTTCCTTTTATCCCTTTTCTTCTCTTGGTTCAGGAAATTCGTTTCTTCCCATATCTTGGGGACAGTTGGTGGCTTTCTCACTGTCCAGCTTACACAAGGGTTAGAGCTGCTACTCAAAACGTTAACCAGAACACTTGGCACTCCTTCTGCACTGGATGTCCAGTCAAGCCTATGCCAGACAAACTCCATTTGCTAAGATGTTTTTCAAAAGACTATTTGAGCAGTCTGTGCTTTTGTTAGCTGCTGTGCAATAAAGACGTACTGTAACTGAAGTCTGAGGTCAGCAATGCCACCTCTTCTTGCTTCTGTCAGTGGAGGGACCTGATGTGCACACTGAAATTGGGAAGAGAATATATTTTTTTTGCATTTCTTGTAAAGAAGGAGAATCCTGATCTATGCCACTCATCTTCAGTACTGCCTTTAAACAGGGAAGTACATTGATTAGTCTTGGGGGTTTTTTGGCATCCACGCTCAAAATCGAACAAGAAACCTGGAAATAGGAGAGCTTGTAACTGCTACCTCTTCCTTTTTTTTTAAGGAAATTAATTCCAAATTGGAGTCAGGAAAATCAACAGAAACCCATTAAAAAAAATAAATTGCAGTAATTTGTTACTGCAGTAATTGCTCTCATACTAAACTCTCTTATTTTTAGCAGCATGATGGTCAAGATACACTCCTCATTTAAAACTTGGAGTTCCTGTGTGCTGTGAGAGTTGAGGTGCTAAGCTGTAGTCAGGTGTCTTTGCTTGTCTGCCTTTTCTGATGCACATACAGCAGATTTCTTTATTCTTAGTTCCTGTTGTCTACAAATTGAGATATCTGATGATATGATGCAAGAAGTTTTAATACTTAGCTTAATGAGAGGTCAAGTCCTATGTGAAGAAACTACTGGCTGCATTATACGAGGAGATGAGAAGCTGTCCACAGAAGCTCTCCTGGGTAGGATTAAATTTTGCATAGGTTTCCTGTGCTACACTCTCTTTATGTACAGCAAAGGAAGTACTCTCTTTGTGTACTTTGAGGAACAGCTCATCCACCTGTGAGGTGGACAAAATTCTCAATGTCATTACTTAGACTGCTCAGAGAAAAGCTTCAGTTGCTGTAAATTCTGCCTGTCCAGGCTCTTGCAAGGCAACTACTTTTTGATATACTTCCATTTTTCTGTACCCTGTGCTTTCTGAATATAACAGGTGTAGTGTTGCTCCTGTTGTGTGTGTAAATACCCTCTGTACACAGGATACCCTGGAATCATAGGATGTTCAAGTGAAAGGAGAGAAAAGATAATTTATTTTGTCTGGTTATCTTAATTTCTACAGCAGTGTTCCTGGACTACTTTTTCACAGGCTATTCTATTAAATCTTCCTCATTTTTACCAGTTAACATTAACAGTGGTATGAATTCCTTAATGCTGTGTAGAAATTCCAAAGGTGCTTAATTGCCATTGGAGTTATTCATATGCAAATGTATGATATTTTTGAAGTGGTTGAAGTTCTGCTGAGGGGGCAGATCAGCCTCTATTATACTACACAACAGATTCATTTTAAATTTAGATTTTTATTCTGTGAAGAGAGCAGTACTTTGTTCTTGACGTTACCCAAATGCAGTGCTAGAATTGGATTGTCAACATTAGATTTTCAAACAAGGAATTAATAGTCCACAGTTTTTGTCTTGGCATTGCTGTGTGGCCAGAGGTGCTGTCAGGCCTGTGGCTGCAGTCTCTGCCAGCTGTCACTGCTATGTTGCATGACCAGATGTGCTCTGTCCATGTAACTTGGGGAGGGGGTGTGCTTCTGTCATGTGTTTCAATGTATGAAGATGTCTCTGCATCGTGTGGCTCATTGCTGCAGGCCCTGTGGCAATGGAGAGGTCTGCTTAAGTGAATAATGCACTAGCTTAAAGAAAATGAAAAAAAACGTGGCATTTTTAAATAGCTCTCTATGGACACTGAGTTTGTTGGTTTTTTTTTAAACTAGTGTAATCTATGGAAGGGGACATTTGTATTCTTGAAGTTCTCTTTGATGTTTACAGAATAAATATAACACAGCAGGAGGCACTGACTTTAAAAAGGATGACTTCTGGGCTGTTGCAGTACTGGAAGTATTGTTTTAGTTTTATTTTCTTCATTGAACCATCCTTTATTGGTAGCAGACTTGCATTGGTGAGACTGAGTAGCACTGGGCTGACCTTTGAGCTATGCCCAGACAGGTGGCAGACTCTGCGTGGTTTAGCTCAGTTCATAATCTTTAAGGATGTTTTGTTTTCCATCTAGATGTTTGTTTTGAGATGCATGCTATTTTGTTGCCAGTTGTTTGCAAACATAGGATTACTTTGCTTTTAAGCAGGGTAATTTGTGGGGGAAAAAATATTACAAAGATGGCAAAGAGTTAACATTTCTGTAAGAAGAGGAAACTCTGAAAATGTCTTTATACCATAAATGAATGGGTAGACATTCATTAATGCAGGCTGAAAGCCTCCATCTGATGTGTAGCAAAAAAATCTCATTATGGGTCAGTTTTACAAGCTACTGAAAGTCTATGAAAATTGGAATGATTGGAAGTCAGGCTATCAATGTAAGTAGATGTGTCAGCTCTTGTAGGGGATGTGATTGCAGATGTTCATAGGAAGAATGCTATGTCCTTGTCCTGACATGAATTTTTATAGACCTTTTGGCAAACAAGATGAAACAAATAAGGTAATACAATTGTTTCAGTGTTCATCACATTTGGCTCATCTAAAAATAGTACTTTAAGACAGTATCATAATACATTAGAGCATTAGATTGTATGGGTGCAGAATTACTTCCCCACCCCTTGGTATGTGAGCTCTGAAAACATTCCCATTCAACAACAGAATTAAACTGGAGCCTTTCAAAATCAGTGTATATTCTTTGTTTTTTTTTGTTTATTTACAACTGCAGGTAAGGAGCACAGGAACAGCACCAAAAACACCCAGCAGTTGGGGCTGAGCATTCAGATGTTAAGCTGTTACTCTGAACTGTGCAGCTTTGCAGCAATGGTGTGAAAAAGAAGGAGAGCTGAGAACAGCAAAGGTATGGGTTTAACTTCTAAGCAACTCCTGGGAAGAGTGTGCGTAGTAGAGGTTGTCAAAAACATCCCTTCTGCTTTGGAAAGTTTGTTCTAATGTGAAAAAAACTTGCATTTAAGGGGGGAGAGATTTGTTTAAAACCTGAATAAACACAAATAACCCAAAAATAGACCGTTTTATTGGAGATGTTGTGATGGTTCCATGTGCAAATCATCCTTTGTACTCATTGCATGAGACTTAATGGTTAGATGCTCACCGTGCTGCTTTGTGCCTTCCCAGTGTAGCTGTGAAACAAAGTCTGTACAGGGATACTTGAACTTAAACTAACAGCTGTTTTCTTTTCTCTAATTTAGGAAGGACTGATTAATCAGATTGGATATTTTAGATGATGGTAAAATTCTGTTTTGATGCCATGGAACACTAGACCCAGTTGTTGCTGCCATTAGCTTTTAGTTTTAAAGCCTGGGAGCCAAGGTTACGTACTGCTTTAGGGGCAACCTCAGAACAGGAGGTAGGAGCTGCAAAGAGCACCACTGAAGCAGTAATAAGGCAAAAATCCAGCATGCAGGAGCAGTGCTTCTGTTCATAGTGAAAGGATTATAACAAGTAAGGCATATATGCTGCATGACTGAAGATCAATATGAATTCCATCTCCTAACAGGCATATCGATCTTGAACACACATATCACTTGTAATCTCCCTGCTGTAAATTCCAAATGGAAGTATAAAAAACTAGGATGGCAGGACTGTGAGTTAGGAGATTGAAGAACAAAAATGTTAAGAAGTGCACATTTTTGATCCTTGGGATGTGAAAAGGACAAGGTCATCTGCTGTTGTGACCACATTGACTATAAAAGCTAAGTGACTCGTTGATTTCATGTGCCTACCCTGTAGAATATTTTGTTTTATATCATATAATCTTCCTTTCCATTAGCCAGAACTGAATCACTTTCTAAGCAGCTTGAGTTTAGTGTATCAGTGAAAGATTGATTGTGCCTAGAAACTAAATTGTGTGGAATACTAAGCTGTCTAGGTTTAGGAGGACTCTATTTATGAGTTTTTAAGAGTTGAGGAGATAGTAAGAAAAATACTGAAGGCATTTCTGTGAATTGATAAGTGGCTTTTCTGGTTTGTTTGGTTTTTTTTTGAAAGTGACATTTAGTGAAGATCAAAGGTGTGACATTCTTTTTAGTACTAGTCATTCCACTTCAAAGAAGTTAGTAATACCATAAAAAGAATTTACCTTGTATAAGCCAGCGTCCTTCCATGACTAAAACCTAATGGCATCTCTGATCTTTGGATTGATTGTGACTAATTATGTAGTTCTCATGGATTAATATAAGCAGGTAAGTATTTGTGGTGTAAACACAGGCAATAATATTTGGCACAAAATAAGGAGATTTATTGTAGAATTTAAAGCCCTTTCTTTCCCAGACCTTGCCCCAAGAAAATGCTTTCCATGGCAGACTCCAGGGATCTTCAGTGACTGTATTAAGAGTGTATAAGAGAAAAACATGTGTTGTTGGGTGGAGGCCCTAGTGCAGGACCTAAACAATATGCTTCATTATTTGTGTGGACAGAGTTACTGTATTATTCCCATTTCACAGGAGGGAGGCAGATGATGGAATTATGTCAGTGCAGTACTTAAAAGGAATGTGGTGGAGACATATGCAATGACTGATGTGTGGATGGTATTGGGAAGGGTCAATAGTTTGCTCTGAATAAGAAGTTGAGTGGAATTTCATAGTGGCATGGAGTCATGCATGTCTGATTCCCATTGAGCAGCATGAGGAGGGTCTAGTTGTGGATCTCTCCCCCTGTATTTTCTTGGAGATATCTACATTGGTCTCTGGAGATAGTGTCTTTCTGTGCTGTGTTGATACATTGTCTTCTTGAATGTGAATTATTCCATGTGTGAACTTGACATTTGGGGAATGTTCACCAAACATACTGAGAGCAAAGCCTAAGTTCTAAAATTTTCAAAGCTTGACACTTCACTGTGAATGAGCTGGTACTGCATGATGCTTGTGTAAACAGACAAGGAAGGTTAAATGTGAGCATTGTTCCAAGATTTAAAATTTAAATTTGTATTGGACTTTTCTAGAGCTATCCAGCTTTTTGTGAAAGCTTAAATGTTAGCTATCGTGAGCTATTACTCTGTTTCCTGTTCTAAATTCTCAAAGAAAGGGCCTCTACAGTTAGAAAATACTTCCACTGACAGCCGTCTTGGACAGGCAGTCTGACCAGCTTTCAGGACTTCAGCATGGACCATGGCTGCAGCTGCACTGCTGGAACAGGCTGCCCAGAGGTTGTGGAGTCTCCATCTCTGGAGACATTCAGAACCCATCTGGATGTGTTCCTGTGTGATCTACTCTAGATGATCCTGCTCTAGCAGGGGGGTTGTACTAGGCAGTCTTCAGAGGTCCCTTCCAACCCTTACCATTCTGTGAAGACCCAAGTCTTGTTCAAGGTCGTGTTCTTTCACAGGCCTTGCTGAAAACTGTGTGAATGATTCACTGCAAAATGCTGTTTAATGATTCTGCCAAGAACAAAAGGCCATTTGGGAAAACAGAGAAAGATGAGGGATGTCAGCAAGTATAATTCTCACCAGATCTCTACAATGTTTTTTTCCTGGCTGTATGGAGATGAAGTTGCCTTCAATTCATGTCTCAGCATTCATTCCCAAGCCAATGTCTAAGGATTGTACTGAAGTAACTCTTGAGTGTCAGTTTGTCTGTGGTAATTGTGTACACGAATTCTCTCAATCCAGTTTTTATTTGTTTATCTTTGTAAAAGAGTGTTTTAACATAATTCATTAATCACCTAGATTAAGAACCTTTTGACTTTTATTGTTGTTATACAGATCTCATTTTGCTTTCATTGCTCATTTTGCAACACTGGTAACTAATGTTCAGCATTGAGAATCTGTTTTCTTTTGGGGATGGGGGAGAAGGACAATCAGTTTTATTAAGAAAGGTTATTTTAGATTAAAACCTTCAAGTCTGACACAGATGTAAGTGGCTATCAGTTTGCTTCACTGCAATTTAACCTTTCCAAGCTATGCTGAAATGAGATTTTAAGATTAACTTTAAAAATGCATTGTAATCTGCTTTTGGGTATGAGTCTTGGGCTAATACCACCTGAAGATTTTCACCTTGTGAGTGGTGGATCAGAAACATGGCACTACCCTTGCTTTGACTTACCATGATTAAGGACATAGCTAAACTAATTCTGAGCATGTATGGCTGAACAAAACACACAGAAGGTCAAATGAATGTGTGAAACTAAGACTTCACTTATGTACCAAGCCCAAATACAAAATCTATTGATTCATAAATAATGTACGTGGTGGCAAAAGAATATATTCAAAGCATGATTGATTTTGCAGTGAAAGAATTGCTTGGGAAATGCTTGGGGAGCATTTTTGTGAAACAATATTTCATCTGCAATCATAATTTCATTAAGGAAGGTCAGCTAGCTAAGCATTCTCATGACTTTTAGTGCTGAATTTCTTATGATCATGTCCTGGGTTGAGACCATCATGCTTTTATTCCCTTTTTTCTCCACAGTAAATGAATGGGGGTTTTTGTATTCCCATACTAGTAATTGCATTGCATGCTGGGCACCAGGACTGTGTTAATATGCTCTTCACCAGCACCCTCCCTCTCTTCTTTCAAACTTTATCTTCTGTTAAAAGGTCACTATAAGAAGAGCAGTGGAGTGTATTATGAATACTCTGGTAGATGTCCTTGTTCTTACAGGCAGATAAACCAGTCTGAGTAAAGCTGGACGTGAATCGATGGCAAATCACCTTGTTGTAGTGTCTGCTGGTTGTATGGGCTTTCTCTCTCTCTCTCTCTCTTTGGCAGGTAGGCAGTAGCTAGCCTTCAACAAAGTGTCATTTCTGAAAGAGCTGCTTCCAGAGTGCCTTGGCCATCACACCCCAGCTGCCCCTGGCCACTTCCTGAAGTGTTTGAAGCTGCTGGGCTGGCACACCAATGGAGAGCTACAATGCGAAGCAAATACCCACCTGTGACTCAACATGTCACCTCACCCGAGAAGAGAGCAGTGTGTATTTTGTAGTAGTTAGCAATTCTTCATGTAGAGGCAGTAGCAGCAGGAGGGGTGATTGACTTGAATATAGGTATTTTTGGGAGAAGCTTTTTTCTTCCTTATTGGCAGCCCTTTAATCAGGATGGTGCCATTTGTGTGACAGTAAGAAGCAGCAGGCGTTTCCTAATTGGCTTATAGGTAATTGGAGTAGAAAACAATTAAATCTGGACAGGTATAATAACAGCCATCTATCAAAACTAATGGTTCTGAAAGCTTGAGGACTCTGCGTGTCCTGTTAGTCCCCTACTTGAATGTAAACAAGGGGCATTGAAGAACTCTCTCAGGGCAGATGCTACACTTTAAATATTTGTTAGTAAGATGGCAGTGAACTGTTTGTAATATAATGTGTATCACCCAGTCAGCCGTGAGTTTTAATTTTTAGTGATCAAAATCAGGCTGTGTGTGCCATGGTTATAAACTGTAATGAGGATTGCTCACCTGCTGGGAGCCTACATGGACTGTGATGGAACTGAAGGAGGTTATGGATCAGAGTGACCCACAAGAGCAGCAGGATGCAGTGCTGTGCTGCAGTATGCAGGAAAGTACAGGGCCAAATTGAGGGACAGATGAGATGGGAATGATAGATAGAGCAGTGTGTTGGATGAGAAGGGGACAGAGGAGAGAGCCTGGGGTGTGGACAGGGACTTCACTTGGACCAGAGGACAAATTCTATCTCTGGAGCTAATCTGTGTTTGTTAGCAGGCAGAACAATTCCTAGCTCTTGAAGTACGTGCTTCCCACTGGAAAGTTAATTTATTAGAATGCTGCAAAACAAGGTCAATTGTTCAAAAACTGAGCAAGGAGACTTGCTTGCTAGTTTGCTTTTGTATTTGCCAGTAAGATTAAAACATCTTTCAGAACCAGACAGAGTCAAAGTATATTAACTTAATTGGCATGTTATCTAGATTAATAAAGTCTAACGCTTGGAGGTTGTAAGTACATTTAGAGTTTATTATGACTGTTAATCAGAATTAAAAAGTTATGAAGGAATTAAAAAGCTCTGAGGAAATTTCAGTGCAATGAGGACTCTTCTATTCATATAGTCATTTTGGTATAAACTTATTGCTGATACATCAACTTGTCATAAAAATGTAAATGAGAACTGTATTGGTGCTGCAATATCCTTTTGGTATTAGTTTTGTATAGGCTATTGCTAGAAGACTCATTTGGATGGTTACTGTGCAAGCAATAGGATGCCTTCATAGTTATCTGAGGTTGCTTCTGAGATCCTGAACTCATCCCCGTGTGTCCTAGAGCATAAAGAACAGACCCTTGGGACTGTTCCTTGTTTTATTTTGTTCTTAATTCACAGCATATTTTTTTAAAGACTCAGACTGTGGCTGTTTTGAATTTGACACAGGGAGAAGTTACGGCCTGATGCTTAAACTGGAGTTCAGTTTTAGGCTGAGAAAATGTTAAACCTTTCAGAGCAAAAGGGGAAGACGTTTATTTTTCAAACCTGCTGCATGGAGTATGGATTTTTGTAGTGTTGGGAATTTCCATTCATGTCTAAATCTGCAGGACACAGGAAATATTTAGCTTTGCTTGGCTTTTTGAGTAAACTGTTAGAAACCCATATTGAGGGCACAGGAGTCAAAAGCAGTTTTGTAAGGTTGATCATGAATATTTCAAAATACTCAACTTTTTTCAATTCCTTCTTTGATCTGTTAGCATATAAATTGCAGGATTGACTTTATTTGTGACTAATTCCACAAACTTTGGTGAAATCCTGCCCAAGAATAAATTATCCCTAGATGTTTAATTACATAATTTGCAAACAGAGGGGCTCTCTTAGCAAGCCTATAAAATCTGTTTAAAGCAGTGCAGAGGTAAGTGATGCTAGTTGTTTTGTGCTGAAAGTGCAAAAGTAGTCTCGGGAGTTCCTCATCCCTTGCCAGTTTTGTTCCTACTGTGTGTTCAGTAAATTTCATAAAATATTAACCTATAGTAAATATTTAATACATAATTTATTTGCATTATATAAGTTCACTCTCCAATATATGACGTACTTGAATAGACAGTTATATGAATATTTCAAAGTGACAAATATATAAATATTTAAATGGCCAATATAAATATTTTAAATGTAGGTACAAGGGCCATATTCTTTTTTCTTTTTTCCTCAGAGTTGAGTAGGTATAATTGCTGACAGCACTTTGTTTTGCAAATTGGAAGTAGCAGCCTCAGCTAAAGTAATGTATGTTTTCACTCACTTCAGTAAACTTCAGATTAGGTCAGGAAATACGGTAAGTTTCCGTATCAGATAAGGACAACAATTATATTATGATTTTATATATTTAATATAATTTTGTGAATATTAGAAAGTGTCAGGGCAAGTATTAGCTTAGATTTTGAAATTAATTAGTTTTAGCTGCATTCATTTACTTGTAAGGCTAATTCAAATGAAGTCTCAGGTGAGGGAATGAGTTTACTTTCACTAATAGGAAGTGGGAGGAAAACTTTCAAATTTGGTAGCTGTAACACTTGGGGGTTACTTCCTGCACCACAATCAGCTCAGTTTATGTAGGAACAAGGAATGAGTTTGTGTAATGCAGCTTGCTAGCTCTGGCTGCAGAGGCAGAGGGGAATCCTGTCTTGGTTTGGGATGACTCCAAGTATTTTCCATGGGCCGTTCTCCAGGTAAGTGCAGGTTACACTTCACCTGCAGGCATACAGAAACTTGGTGAATGATATTTTATTAAAGATGCTCATCAGAGTACCCCTGTGATATAAACAGTATTTTTTTTTCACTTTACATAAAGAGTGAAAAGTGTTAAAAAAAAAAAAAAAATCTTTGTTTTGGTTGTGTTAAGGTCTGTGGCTCTGCTCACTGTCTCATGCCTTCTCTGTGTACTGTTTTAATATATAAGCTCTGTGAACAGTGGCAGGTTGCAAGCACACCTGAGTCATGTGCTGTCAGGAAGGTCTTGAGTTCCTTGCAGCATCAGGTAGAGGTGGCTTTGTAGCTCAGGAACTACAGTGCAGCTTTGGAGGGCTGCCTGTCTTCCCTGTATGCAACCCCATAACTGCATCCCTGTGCCTTCTCTTCTACTACAGATAAAATGTGTCCTCCCTTTTAAGGCAGGTAATTTTTTTTAAAAACTTATTCCTAATGACCAAGGATTTTAGATGATAACAGAATATAAGGACTAAAGTGCAAGTGTGTTTTTTTTGTCCTTAACTTGTGTTTTAGGTGTGGGGTGGGTTTTTTGGTTTGGGTTGTTTTGTTTTGTTTTTTATCTTGCTAAGAATAGGAAAAAATGCAACAAGGCCCAACACTTGAGAGTTTTAGGGTCTTCACCTGCTTTTTAATTTGGAAGAGTAAGAGAAGTGAGTGATCTGACTAACTTTTTGAGTGTTTAGTTTGTAGTACTGCTTTTCTTCAGCTAGGAGGAACTAGAAGAACTAGTGCAGAGCCAAAGCCTGTAGCAGTTAAGTTTGGAGACCAACTGTAGTCCTAACTAAGAGTTACTCTGTACTTCTGTTACAACCACCTAGTTGACATAGGGAGAAGCTGTAATTCTAGCTATTTCTTACCATTCCAAGATTTCACAGTAGTGCTTTTCTTAAAGTTTGCCCATAAACAAATAAAATGTATAGTATTAAGCCTTTTCTATTGAATAAAAAATGTTTTTGCTATCAAAAATATGTCCAGAACACTCCTCCAGCTTGTATTTTTCTTTGCAGTTAACTCTGCAGGCTATTTGTGAAGCTGAGTACCATAATCAATTGTAAAAATTATAAAGAGATGTTAAATGCTAAATTTTTGATAAACTAGGTTAAAAAATATCACGTGCAAATCGGTAACAGACTTAAAAAGAAATGGAGCACACTTTGATATTTTGTCTGTCTACATGAAACTTGTCAAAACAAGCTAAAGTCCAATGGTGATCAGTGCATTTGTAAATGAGACAGGACAGCTGGTCCAGCATTTCCTAGAGGAAACAGCAAATGCTGTTTGGAGAACTTGCAAAGATTAGAAACTTGCACAACAATATAGTTCTTTATATGCCCTGTCATTGGTGGTGGTTGAATTATTTTTCTTTTTTTCCCAGTTTAATTAAAGTATCTTTTTCAAATAATGTGGAATAGAAAGAACCAAGTCATTATTAGTCTGGGGCTGATTTGAGCCACAATTATATAGGCTGTCAAATAGTTGAAAATTGGAGAGTTTCTGCTTGACTTCTTTAAAGATGTCCCTTATTAACAATTCAAAATTCCTGTTTGCTGCCCAAGAGCAGAACCAATCAGCTCTGAGTAACTTGTCTATTAATTGTAAGTAAATCCTGTTAATTCAGTTCTTAAAAAAAAAACCAACAAAAGCAACAAAAAACCCCCAAAAGACACAGAAGTTAACGAAGTTTATCATCAGATGAAGGGATATATTTGTTTTTATGGCATGAAAAAACTTTTTCAGATAGTTATTCTGAGTTTTGATTGCTTTTGTTTAAGCAGAGGCAAACCAAAATACAAAGTCAGACTATCCTACTTTGAACTGTACTAGACAGCTTTTGTGAGCATCTCAAAGTTTGCTGAAAGAAAAATTGGTGTGACAATTTATTTTATAATAGGAATTACCTATTTGGCAAAAAAGAGTTATCAAATTTACATCTGAATGTTACAGATACTTCCAGTAAAACTGTGTTGGTATTCTGGTCACTTTCATGGTGCAAATATGTTATAAAATATATTTTGATGGGAGTACTGCTGTGTGGATGGTCATAGGTCTGGGTAGGCAAGAAGGACGTGTGCAGCCAGACAATTGGGATGGCCTACCTAGAGGACAATGGGGACTGCATACAGTATTCAAGGCAGCTGTCCACATTTGATATTTAATCAAATGCACTTAAAGAATTAAAACATTAAAATAATAAAATGCACTTATTTAAGGTCAGCTTAGATAGCACATGGACTTTTGTGTTGAAACATTTGAAGTCCTGAGCAGTTAGGCCTGGATCTCCTACTGTGTGGTATGTGCTTGTGTATGTTCCTGAAAGAGAAACCTAAATGCTAAAATTGCTGCAGGGTACTTTGGGATTGATATGCATCAGCTTATGAGTAGCCAAAACCCAGACTAAAGTCTGATTGTTTCAGTACAAAGGCAGGTGTGTATATCTAAAAGTGGTAACAAATTGCTTTGGTGCACATATGACAAAGGTGGACATATGGGATATACACCTTACATGAATGTTGCTGTTTTCTAATGTCTCAGTCTTTGCAGCAGGTCAGCTTCTCTTGCAAATAGAAGATTGGGGTGTGGAGGAGTTACTTTTCAGTCTACACAATTATCTTTGGGTTATTTAGGCTTCAGTTGAGTGTGGTAAATCTAGAAGCTGTCCTCTGGTTTAGTTAAAAAGATGCAGTTTAGAGCTTCTGGGCTTTAAAAAGAAGGAGAAAAAGCAAAGGTACTTTTACTCCTGTCTTTACTGGCTTTTTAATAGTGGAATGCTCTCTGTACCCTGTTTAAAAGTGGTTTTTCATTTCAGTAAAGCAGTAAGAATCATATGAAATATACTGGCCTTCCCAGATGCTGTAGTTTTCTCTCTTATTTGTGAGAAGAACCTGAGTAATAGGACAGTAACAATGCAGGACCTCCTCTTGGAGACATAAATTAATAATGGATGAGAATTCAAGTGAAGTTCACAGATGAACAGTGTATTGTGCAATGTTGGCCTGAATCCACTGGCTCCATTATGTTTGAATTACTTCCAACCAAAAGCACGATAGAAATACCTTTCTTTTTCTACCCCTGCCTTTTCTAGTGGGATATTGTTTGATTCTCAGATGTTAATTCCTGCCCCAAGTTGTTACTCTATTATGCAAGACATTGAAGAATATGAACAACTTTTTGAGGAGGATGGGAAGCAAGATGAGAAAGTTAATAGATGTTGATGTAATTAATCAGATCTGGAGAGATGCTTTTTAATTACAGCTTGCTTGATTGGAGTTTGTTGAAGCTGATTACATTTTTTCCTCATGAGTATTAGTATTCTTTTTATTTGTAAGTTAAACGGACTGTACCTTATCATTTTGAACTCGCCTCAATGATAGCAAATCCCACAAAGGAAATGGAGTAGGCCTCAACTTAGTGAGATGGTGCCAAGTACATGTTGTGCACTAGTCTCTACAGGGATAGTCCAGATGCTTAAAGTTCACTACATGCATAAATATCAAACTGAGCCCACTTAGTAATAGGCTTCAAATTAGCCCAGGAGTGTATCAGAGTTAAAAACTGTTTTCCTCAGCCAGGGAAGTATTTCAAATTCAAGCAGATGCAGTTTAGCACGAGCTGACAGGTATTTCTTGGATTACCATTAAAACTACCAAACGTTGTCCTATGAATGAAGATGCACTTTTAAAATCCAGATTCTACACAGATTTATTTCCATGGTTAAATCTCTTAGCTTAATTGTAAATTGGGTACTGACAGGCATGTTGTCACGGTCTGACGACCATTCTCCATACATGTATTAGAAGAGCTTGTGTGCTTTTGGGACTGTTTGTGAGACCTTGTTTGATTTCGCATAAGATGTAGGTTGGCTGATTTTTAGATTTCTAAAAGGTAAAGAAAGCCACTTTATTTTTGTCATCTAGAGAAAGACCAGATAGTTGAGCAGCATGAAATATAAATTAAATCTGTAGCTTCAGTGCAGACTTAGAAATACTTTAAATGGAAAAAGAGTAAGTAAAAAATGAGGGGGTCTTTATTGCAGTGGAGCTCCATGTTTTTAGCCAGTGCAAAATACGTGTCAAATAGCATAGACCAGTCAAGTTGCTCTCATTGTTAGATTGCTGCTCTACAGAGGTTTATGTTCAGAGATTTGAGTTGTCGTTATCGTTTAGAAAAAAAAATCTTTCAGAAGTCCAATTTATTGCCAAGTGCTTCAGGGTCCTTTGGGAAAAAGTCTTTGTTGTACACTTAGCCAAAGTAGTGTATATATAGGTGCTTTAGGGAAGGATGTTATGATGATAGTAAGGCAGTAAAAATTGCTTGAGGGAATCAAGCCACAGAAAAATTAAGTTCTCTTGGAAACAGCTCGATGAGATAACTTCAGATTTCTCTTTAGCCCATTCCTGTGCAAACTGGTTATTCTTCTTCCACTTCAGAGAAAGCTATCAATAAATTTCTGCAACAAAATGAAAGGAGGAAGAAAACACTGGAAAGGAAAGCAGAGCAATGCATTTGATAAGTGTTAACTGCCCCAATGCTGCAAAGGTGTCTGTAGACTTCTCACAGACTTTGGAGCACTGCCCAGGCTGGGAGGAAGGGCTGCTCCAGCCCATGGAGTTGGCACAGGTTGGCCGAGCCTAAAAGACAGGAGGAATGGCCAGCCTTCAGCTCCACGCCTGTCCCCAAGAGAGTCCCTGCAATGTTGTGGTCAGAGTCAGTCCCTACCTTGGGAGCAGAAAGTTCCAGGGAGCACAGAAAGCTGAAGGTGCAGGAGTGCAGGTGGGGTCTGGGATACCACCACAACTGGGGATGCCCAGGCTGTGGGGAAGGCTCCTCCTGCCCATGTGGTTGGTACAGGTTTGCTGAGTCTGAAAGAGACAGGAGCAATTGCTGGCTGTCACTGCCACTCTCGCTCCCAAGAGCATCCCCAGACTGCAGAGGTTGGGGTTGGTCCTTACCAAGGGAGTAGGTTTCTGGGAGCACATCAGGCTGATGGAGCCAGGGTGCTGGGAGGGCCCTGGAGTCACTCCATGGAAGCCACGGTTGTGTCCATTCCATGATCCCTTCTGTGTCTTTGTTAGTTGCCAAGGTCTCTCTGGCATCTCCTAGGAGAGAATGTGGGGGCTCTCAGTGTTCTGCCCTACCCCCAACAGCATCCCCAGCTGCTCCTGGTATGGGAAAGGGTCAAGGGGGGCTGAAGTGCCCCCAGCCCCTACAGGCAAGTCTTGGGAGCTGTGGGTGCAAGTACCTTTGGCTCTTCATAAGAACTTTGTTTGTAGTGGACTGAACTTTGACACTTTTTTATCTGTTGTCACTTCTTGCTGTTCTGAAGCCTGAGAGTTACGCCTTTTTGAGCCTTAGATTCCTCAGAGAATCATCAGCTGCAGTAAAAATAAAGTATTGTGGGAGATCTTGTCTTGTTTATGTACTTAGCCAGTTGCTATATAGGGGGCATTTAAAATCAGTTGTACTAAGTGCTTTGTAGAATGGGAATAAACTTAAAAAACACTTAGGGAGAATAAAATTTTTTTGCTATATCCCAGTTTAAAGTCTCAAGAATATTGATTTTCTAAAAATGGTGTTCATTTTTTTGCAGTTCTGAAGTCTTCAGGATGATGCTTCTGCTGTGAGATTCAGAATTCGGTAGGAATCAGAACCTTAATAGAATTTTTATACTCTTCAAAATAGTGATGCATAGTGAATGCTGGCAATGTTTTCCTTTCCTTTGAATTGATGTTTTAGGATCCATGCCTTTTTTCTTGTTTTAGCTGTTAATTGGCAGCTTTGGACCCAGAATGAATTGCACATGGTTGACCTTTGCCACAATGTCTTAAGATCACCATACAGTAACACCTTTAATTTCCCTTTTCCTTAAAGAGGGAAAAAGATCTGTGAAGTGGATCTCCAATTCTTTGCTCTTCTCAGACTGAAGGGTTGAAAGGAGGGTTCCAGGAGTGGAACTGGCAGAGGGTTCCAGGAGTGGGTAGCTCTGAATTGATTTTCTTTTAGGTTGTATCTTGGATACCTACATAAAAAAATAGGGGAAAAAAAAAGTACAAGATTTTAACTTCTAACCTCAGCTGATTGAAAATGTGTTTGTTTTTTTCAACAAGTGTTTATTTGCACTGAAATGTTGAAAGCTTTACATTGCACATTTTGAAAATGAAACATTTCAAAGTAACTGTCATCTTTCCTATTTTTTTAATGCCCTTGTTCTTGGTTATGGACTTTATCTTTTATGTTCTACCATGAGTCCTTCTGCTGAGCAATCATGGTGAAGCACAGGAGTCTTTACTGGTTTTTGTCAACATTGTGGTTCAGAAACCAGGTTACTGAGATTTGTAGCTCCAGGCACTTATGTTTAGGTTGCTGTGCCAGTGCTTGCATGTGTAAGTGCTTCCATCTCCCTGGTCTGATTTTAATCAAATGCTGACTTTTTCCATGGATGCAGATGCATTTTTTTATTTAATATTTTTTAATTTTTTTTTTGGTGGAAAATAAATCTTAAGTGAAGTAACAATTTTATTGGAATAGCAATACTTTAAAAGGAAGGAGCCATGGTTTAGGCCTAGCCAGCAACAAAGAATCACATGGCCACTCACTCAGTCTTCCCCCCTGCCCCCCAGTGGGATGGGGAGGAGAAAATGCAACAGAGAGCTCATGGGTTGAGATAAGGATGGAGAGGGTTCCCTCACCAATTGTGGTCACGGGCAAAACAGACTGGACTTGGGGAAAAAAGCTATTTAATTTGTCACCAGCCAAATCAGCAGGACAATGAAACAAAACCAGATCTTAAAAACACCTCATCACTCTGTTCTTCCTAGGCCCAAATGAATTCACTCCCAATTTTTCTTCCTCCTCCTTCTCCTCCACAGCAGCGTGTGGAGAAGCTATGATGATGATAGTTGGCAAATGCCAGTAGGCTGCAAATAAGATTTCCACAGGATGGATCTAGGGAAGAAAAGGTTCTGAAGTGACCTCCCAGGAGGAGCAGGAAAAACTAAATCCCTCTTTAAAAATGGGGTTTGTTTCTTCAGAGAATTAATTATTCAGCATGACTGATATCCTCTCTGTTGGAGGGGACTATTTCCTAATTTTCTCATTATGTGATCTGGCCCAGCTTACCTACAAGCTGTTGGTGGAGCCAGTTCATATTTGCCTTTGAATTCCTAGGAGATCTAAGAGGTAGTTGTGTATTGGACAAAATTTTGCCTTTTTTTCCAATTTCAGGACTTTTGTGTATTTTCTGCAGAGCCTTGCAGGCATGAATTGTACAAAACGGCTCTGAAAGGGATCTTTTATTTGACAGCAGCTAGATAGATTCAGAAACACAAAGTACAGAGATGGTAATTTATTGTACTGGGATTTTAAGGTGCACTTTTTTAGCAACTGACATGAGACCTGATGAGAAATGAGCTATCTTCACAGTCAAGTTTCCCACCAACTCATATGTCAAATCCTTTGTAAAACAACAAGTTGTAGTCAGTGACTATCATTGACCCACTGTCATTTGGATTGCACCACTTCATTTTGATGTTTTACTGTGGTATTTTTAAAAGAGAACTGGGGCAATACTTTTCATTTGGGCCTCCTCACACTCTTACACTGTCTTGTAAATCATTGTTAAGATTGCTTTATAGTTCCCTTTAACAGGCATGTTTTTATTTGCTAACTTGCTTAAACTAACTCTGTGCTAGAGGTCTGGCTCAAGCTGAGTTGTTATAAAAAGTTTCTGACAATAGCTCAGGTCTTTCTGAAAATGAGGTTAGGAAAAAAGTAATAGTTTATTAAACAATGAAAAACTTTCACCTAATATAGCACATCTTTACTTTGTAAGGGAAAGCATGGTTGATGAAATTTTGGATAAACATCTCCCTTGAACATTATCTGAAATGTGGACTTCCAAGCAAAAATTAACGGAAAGGAGAATTCTTCTAAGGAAAGCAGTTTGTGATGGTGTAATTACAGTCTCTCATAGTGGATGCTACTCCATGTGGCATTGTAACAACAATCTTCCTAGAATGAAGGGGGCTGTTATATTTGTATAAGGAAGATAAAAAGGTGATTAATAGTTTTTATGCAGATTACACAGTTTTCCAGTTAAAAAGCTGATCTAAAAGTCTGAAGATATTTTTTCTGCTTAGCAAGGTTGAAAATTGAAACATTACCCATAAAATGGAATTACTGACTTCTTATGTTTGTCACTTTCCATCTTTCTCTGTTAAGAATGAAGAAAGAATGAAACAGAAAGAAGATATAAAAACATAAAAACAGGAGAGGGCTGGAATTTGAAAAAAGTAACAGCTTGCTTGTTTTCAAAATCTTTGATTCTTTAATTCTTTACAGTTTGACTAATATCCGCAACTCTCAGTCAACTAGGTTACTTGATTATTTTCGCCAGGGATTTTAAAATTGGAGAACAATAAGTATTTTTTGTAGGGTTGGATCCAAAGGTACCATTTCAGTTACTTTCTGTCAATCTGTCAGTAAAAAATTGCTAAATTGTCTCAGGTATCAGCATGACGACAGCTGCTCACAGTGGCTTGTTTTATGCACTGTTTTGGGGAAAGGCTTTCAAAATAAGTCTTACCTGAGTGCTCCTTGAACACCTCCAGGAATGGGGCATCCACAACTTCCCTGGGCAACCTGTGCCAGAGTCTCAGCACCCTCACAGGGAAGAATTTCTTCTTAATGTCTAACCTAAATCTTCCCTCTTCCAGTTATAATCCATTACCCCCCATCAAAAGTCTCTCCACAGCTTTCCTGTAGGCCCCCTTCAGAGACTGGAAAGCCTCTATGAGGTCTCCCCTGAGGCTTCTTGCACCTGAAACACCTTGTTGCCTTAGTTTTGTCCTAGTCCTTTAAGATAAGAGGGCCAACAGCTTTTAATAGAATTTCTGCTTTTTATGTCCTAATGTTGTGGACATACAGGAAAAATGTGAAAACATGGAGCCAGATTGCATGATCAATCCAGTAAGAGAGGTATTTATACTTAATAAATTTGAAAAATAGGAAAAATTTGAATAATATTGGAAAAATAGGAAAAATTGAATATGGCAGCTGTGAGTAGCTACTTATCTCCAGCCTCCAGTAGATGGAAATATTGCTACAACATTCCTGATTTCAGTATCTTTAAGTTTCTCTGTTTCAGGAATGCTCATGATTCTTTCCTTTTTTCTTATGCATTAACTTGTTGACAACAATAAATCATAAGCTAGTATTTTAAATACAGAATACAAATTGAATGCCTCTCATTCATTATTCACATTTATTGAATTTGCACCAATTTATCAAATTGCATGAAAACAGACATTTCTAATTATGTTTATAATGTACTAATCTATCTGTAACTGTGCTGGTCATCTGATAATGACAAACTGATACAGAAAGAAAATAAAACAAAATTAGTTTGGTTTCTAGTTCTCATTTGATTTATGCGTCAGTTGTTTAATAAATAATTGGGAGGGAGGAGGTTGCAGTAAGCATTAGGGTTTGTACAAGATTTCAGTTTGTATTATGTACTGTAGGCCAAAACTGAGGGTGTTGCTCTTAAATTAAGAAGAAATTGAGATTACTTGGAATTACTTATGACCCTCTAATGATTCTTCCTAAAGAAAACTAAAGATTACACTGTGTTTGTCTATATGTATATACACACATATATAATAGAAGCAGAAGCAAAACAGAAAAAGGATGGATAGGTATGAAAATATATAGCAGAAAAATATGTATGAAGAAATATGCAAACTATGTGTCTAGTATATACTAGTGTTAATATACACATACATACATATTAGTAAATAAAAACACCAAAGTAGAATAATAAAGGACAGTCCTAATATGACTGGTTATTATCTTGTTGGTTTGCCCCCAGGAAAATCAACTTGCACATATTCATGGTAAAGCTTTGTCTGAACCATCAGAAATATCCAGTGATAGTCCATTGGTGCCTCCATGTCTGCTCTGGAGCTGTCTTGACTAGTAGGTAATTATGGTAATTATCTTGGTTCATAACTTGAGTCTTTCCTGTTTTAACTTCAGCCTGTCTTGCACCATCCTAACTACAGTGATACAGAGGGAGACTTGTTAATCTTGACTGTAACTGCTTTGACATATTTGAAGTCCACTGTTAGGTCAATGCAATGATGTGTTTCCATGGCAAAATGATAACTTCGTGGGTCAACCATTCATGTTCTTTCCACCCTTGCCCACTGCCACATGTATAGGATGCCAGGGTATGGAGAGAATACATTTAAAATCTTCTGATGTAAAAGAAATCTTACAGTTGTTTTGTAAGGCTTTGGGATACAAAACCCTGGGGAGCTCAGGAGGGGGAAGGTCTTTTATCAGGTATCTCTCAAATGCACACTTTAAAATTCTGAATTCTCCTGGTCTGTTTAGTCCTCCCTGCTCTAAACTTATGTTCCTCAGATCAGGATGAAGGTGCTTTTATGCTACTTATGACCAGCCTTACTAAGATTTATAATAAATATATTTGCAGTAAGATGTTTGTAGACCATTGGGGAGGGTGGGAGGGAAGGCCTGGTGTAGTTATGGAAGAGATTAACTTGCTGACAAGATGAATAAAGTGAAGGATAAATTTGAAGAAATTATTTGTTGCACTGTCTTGGTTTCCAGCTGCACTGGCATTGACATAGTTTATTCTGTTCTCATTTATGAATTAATTTAGAAATGCCTACACTATTTAAAAAGCTGTTGAGAAAGTTAGCTAGTGTAAGACCACTTTGAAAAATCAGCATGAATTTTTTCACATAGAACATCAGATTGTCAAAACAGAGGTAGAAATACCATGCTTTTCACATGTTAAGTTGTTGCAAACACTATTAACATGTTAAATTGTTAATACTTGTTGTGGAATTTTAGGTGGTTAGAATGGAAAAGTATGCTAATACCAACAGACATTTAACAAAACTGCTTTCTGTTCCAGTTTTTAAGCCAAGATATTGCCAAATGTTTGTACATGAAAAAGTTGTTTTTGAAATTGCATAATAATTTGAACAGTTGTGTTAAATCAAACCTTGAAGCTTCTTATGCACCTGTACATTAATCTCTGCTTTGATCACTGCTCACAGTTAGCTTCTTTCTTCTCTCCAGATCAGTGTTGGTGGATTCCCAGCAAAGCAAATTGAAGGATCTGCTTCTCAAGTCATTGTTGTGGACTGTTCTATTTTCTGGTGGTTTCAGGTTGGGAATTGTTCAACAGTAAAACAACAGGGAAGTAGGTAGTTTGAAAAAAAAGGTATTTTTTTTCCCTAAGAAGTATGTTGCTTTTGGAGTTGGGCTCTAAGATCCATGGTACTGTCTTTTGATCTTCAGTTTTATGTATGCACTTGCCTTTCTATCTCTTCTGTAGATGCTAAGCCAGAGAATGCCTATCTTGGTTTCTCAGGAAAACGAAAAAGACTTGGTCTACCTAGAGTCAGGACTAATCAAGCCCATTTTGACTGCGGATTTTTTTATTTCTCACCTCCTCCCCAATGCATTTGCATTGGATGCAATCAGACCATGTGTGGGTTTTTCAGGGCGTAAGGGGTAGCAGTGGGCATAGGATTCTGCCATTTCTTATAATGTATCCAGGTCCTGGATTGTTGAAGGAGGCAGGAGTAATAGGAATTTTGTTATTTGTCTTGTGGGCTGACCTTATTTTCAGTTATATATAAATGGATTTTTCAGTTTTTGCTAGGGAACATTTTGATGTATGTATGGTATCGGGCACTTCTAGGGAAAAAAATTCTTTGCCTGTAATGCTGGAAGCAATGAATGGCTTGTTGAGGAGTTTATTTTACTACTGTGTTGCATCCTGTCAAAATCTAGGCTTCCCCAGAGAGAAGGGAAGAAAAGCTGTCTGTCTGTTCTCTAGGCCACAGTTATCAGAGGGGTGTGAAATAACAAGCGATTGGACAAAATCGTGGTGCAACCTCAGGAGAAAAGCATGTGCATGTCTTAAATAAATAAATGCTTCCTCTGTCGGCTTAAACTGTTATCAAGAGGCATCTTAAAGGAGGTGAAATTTGTCATTTCTCTTGGACTACAACCAAGGAGAAGTAATTATCAGGAAAAGTTTTCCCCTGTGTTCTGCAAAATCAGTCTTTAGGTCAGAATAAATGATAATGAGGAAGTATGGTTATTAAGTCAAATGCATGGTTTCTAGAGAATAAATATAAAAGGTCATTCCGTAGGGTTTTGTCATACAGCTTTCAAGCCTGCAGATTTTTATTTGGTTAATAAAAGATGCTGAATATTTAACAAATTTGCATCTTTCGTGCTTCCCTTATCTCTGAGTCATTAAATGAAAAAATGTAACTCCTGAGAAACTTTAGCATGAGGATAGAAGTGAAATTCTTTCTTCCAAAAGCCCAATCTATTTCTGTGAGAAAAGAAAATAACGTGTAAGAACACTGATTCAAATATTTCACTGATGGTGGCTGCTGGTAAAGTATGTTGGATGCAGTAAGTGGGAGCCTAAGTGAGCATGGAGATAACTGTGTCCAGAGAACAAGCTCAGGTTGAAGCAAACCCTTTCGTGGTTTTACTTCAGGTGGTTTCATATTGGAGGCAGCTGCTGGCTTTTGTTTTTGATGCCTCCCACTGATCCTGCATCCCTTAAGTCAATAAGGGCCGGCAGAGTCTAGCCTAGTTAAAAATCACATACTCTGCCAGATGAGCTGGCAAATGTAACAGAAAAGAGCAGTTCTTAGGCAGGGGAGTGAGGGAGAAAGAAGAGTGATACATGCAGTAAAAAGTCTTACCCACTCCCTGCACTTCAAGGCTGCCACAGCATGGTTTATGATTTTAACATGTTTGTTAAACCTTTGCCTGAAATGTGGTGGGTTTTTTGAAACCTGGGATGAGGTTGTACAAGGTCCATAAGCAATCCATTGAATGCTTTTCTAGCATTATGGTTAGATGCCTGATTGTAAACCTCCTTGTTGCAGTGTGAATGCATTATGTCTGACCATGAAGATCAGTTCATTACCCTGCTTACAGGATTTAGGAAGAGGGTATTCTTCACTCTTCAGGTCTTTCCTTGCATGCCAGCAAATATTCCTTATCTAATGATCCTTCTTTTTTCCCTGTGGACAGTTTTCTACATGTTTTTGGAAGGGTCCTGCCCTTTGAAGGGGATGGCTACAGTGGAAATTAGCTTTCAAGGAGACCGAAGGCTTTTATTAGATTTTAGACATAGGCTCTTGAACACCTTTGAAAACTTGAGTTCAGAATCCAAAACAGCTCTTCCACCATACTACTTAGTATAAGCTATTTTAGTGGGCTTCATTATGGAGTGGAAAAGAAATTACCTACCGTGATTCATTAATAGAGTTTTCCTTTTTTCAATTATTTATAAATTAATGCTTAATATATATTAAAAAAAATATTTTTTCATTGTCTTCTTTCGCTTTCCCTCCACCCCTTTGACCAACAGTGACTGTTTCATGACTCCCTCTGACTTTACAGAGGTGTTGGGAGGAGAAACACACACCTTTTTCTGGGGAGAGATTCCTTTCCTCTAGCCTTTCAATTCAAATAGAGTATCAGAGTGTACTCTAACTGTTGGATCCATTTCCTATTTTCATGTTTAATTTTTAAGTTCTGAATGTGTCCCTTTGCAATGTGGTTTAGTTACAGTTTAAGTAGTTCTAAATTGGGACTGAAATATTAATGCTTTATTGAACTTTAAAATATATGTGTGATTCCCAGATACCATTTTCAAATGGAAATACCAGTCTGTCTGTGATAACTTCGTGTAGGATGCATGCAAAATGTTCTCTTTAGGTTTTTTTCGTGATCCAAATAGAAAAGCTTGTTTAAAAATTTACCCGTTTATATTTCACTGATAGTTTTTCTTTTTGCAAAGCATCAAATAAGAAACAACCTGGGCAGGCAGCATTAATTTAAACTGAAGATGCTGAACTTAAATTTAGGAAAATCAGAGGTTTGCTTCTCAGGCTTCCTCATGAGTTTTGGTGTGATTTGAAGAGCCAGGTTTTATGCCTCTCTTTTCTGACTGTGAAAATGGCCATATTCCTGTAAACTCATTTTATGAAACAATTCCAGCTTCTTTGGAAATAAAATTTTGATTTAGGGGTGTGTTCTCACAGCAGCTCTTACAGCAAGTTTTTTTTTTTTTTTCTAACAAAATGTTGTTAGCAGTGTTTGAAACAAATCATAACTAAAGAACATCTCATTGACTGGGAGTTCCTGGATTGTGGCATGCAGGTGGATAGCAGCTAGATATAATATTTTTTTATTTCTCAAATCTTTCTTCTGTTGCACATAAGTATGTAAAAGGAATTAGATTAATGTATGCCTGGGGATTTCTAGCTTGTTTGGGGTGGAAACTTTGACTCCTTCCCTGAAATCTCTGGCTGGTACCGAAAATATGGAGAGGCAAAAGGTACACTTACACAGAGGAAATTAAGGGAACTGGAAAGAGTAGTATTGCCATTGTAGCATTATATTCTATTTTTTCACAGTTCTCACTAAATACAGGGAGTACTGGTATTTGAACAGATGTTGTCCTTCCATCTAACTTTTTGGTTTTGTGAGTGTAAGTGAGAATGTGAATATAGGTGAATGTTGGCTTTGAGCTGTTAAAGTAGGTCTCAAACTTCACCAGAAATTCTGAAGCTGAAGAATCCCTGTAAATGGCACAGGAAAAGAAGTCAAAGATGTGCTAATCTGCTAGCTAAAACATTTACATAGTCTTGCATCTGCTACAGTCTGTGTAGGAACAATGAAAATAAAGTATTATGTATAGCACACTGACTTCTTGCTTTAGGTCATATCAGATGAGAGTTCATTCATGGTTCAGTTCTTGATGTAGTTATCTTTTTGCTGTCAACCTTTAATATTATCAAGGCAATATGAGAATATGCCACTGCCAAATCCAGTCATCCTGTTGGTATTTCACTTTATCTCTAGCATCTTGTAAATGTGAATTCTTGGCAGACATGACTGGCATTGAGTGAGCATAATAATTTCTGTTTGCATTTTTGGATACTGTGATGATAAGAAAATGGTAAAATAGAAGCTGGGTTTAGGCATAAGATTTGTATTACCTTTAAAGGAAGTGGTGCTAAAACTCTATGGAATTTAAGTTAATTTGCCCCATCAGTGTAATGCCAAGTGGGTGAAAACTTCTGCTAGTGTCTGCTCCACATGGTGTGTAAAAGAACATGTGGTGTTCAGTTCATCTTTTGGGTGGCTAATATAGGTTTTGCTGGTAGTACTATTGTTAGTAGATTTTCCTATCCTTTCCTTCCACTTCAGCTTCTTAACACCTTTTTGGAATTTGAACTATTTGGAATACAGTTTTGTTTCTCAGGCAAGCTTAAGAAGCCCAGGGAGGTTCAAATGCTTACGTATCAACACAGGGACATATCCAGACTAGGTGACAGACCTCGTTAAGGATTACCTATTGAGGATACCTAATACCAGGATTGAGTGGTATGATGGTAATGATGATTGCTAGGACAAGAACCCGGCAAAGAGACAGCTGGTGGTTGAGAGAGCAAGAGCTCCATCTCTGTGTGTGCACCTTAGGTGCTTTCACAAACTCTGGTTTCCTCCAAGCACGTGTAGGACTTGCCACACCAACTGTCATGGTTTAATGCTGGGCCAGCAATTAAATGAATGACAGATTGCTCTCTGTTCACACCCCTCCCTCCCCGTATAGGAAGAAGAGAGGGAATAAATGCATCTATCTATGTCCTCATAAAATTAAGATTCATTAAAAGATGCATCTTCCTGACAAGTCAAAATTGTGCAGAAGTAGTTTAAAAACAAAAAAGATAAAATTCCTGACATAAGACTTTGTAAATGAGAAATCTTAAGTAAACTGTGGAGTTGTTCCCAGAAAATTTTTAGCCTTCTTGAAATGTTAAATCTGAAAGTTAGTAAGAAACTTGAACGTTTTTTTTTTTTGCTGGGGAAAATAAATTTTCTGTAGATATAATCTTGTGCAGTGGAACAAAGAGGCTCACTTCTCTTGCATTTCAGTTCTTGCAAATTATTTGAAGTGTTATTTATTGGATGCCTGAGATAGAAATGGAGACTATTAGAGCAAATAAGGTCCTAATTAAAAGAAGGAAAATTGTTGAGAGTGGGTTTTGAAAGAGAAGAAACCTAGCATGCAGCTGGAATTTTTGTGTACAGCTGTATTGGATGTGCTAGAAAGAAACTGGTTCTCAGCTTGCAAAACTCTGAGAAAAAGAGCCACAAGTTTTAATTAACAAAAACAAACCAGTGTCATCTTTTTGCTTTTCTAAATACAAAAAAAAATTAACCTCTTAAGTACTAGAAAAATAACGTTTTTGTACAGTTTGTTTTAAAAACAATTCTGAATTTCATAGAAACATATCATAGAATGGTTTGGGTTGGAAGGGACCTTAAAGATCGTTTAGATCCAACCCCCCTGCATGGGCAGGGACACCTCCCACTAGATCAGGTTGCTCAGAGCCCCATCCAACCTGGCATTTGAAAATTTGAAAGTTTTAAAGAAAACATTATGGCATCTAAAACTTTCCATACCAAATTGCTAAACTGAATGCAGTTCCATTCCAAGAACTGGGGAGTGTACAACTGGAAGGAATTGTCTGTCATTGAATCCACACTTCCTGTTTGCAAGTAACCATGCAGCAGATAATTAGCTCAGATTTCAGGCAGTTCCTGTGCCAATGTCTTAACCAGAAAACATGTTATTGTGCATTAATCAAAAGCTTCAGTGGAATGAATGAAAAGTCTCCTAAAAAAACCCACCCAAACTATAAAAAAACGCCCAAATATGGATGTCCTAGGTTCCTGTGATAGCAAGGGATTGAAGTGAAACCATTCTAGAATTGCTTTTTTCCTACTTCGAAATAGTTTTGGAGGTGTGTGTTATTTGCTTTCATGTGGTAAAAAGGAATTAATATAAACATTTGAATTAAGCATTTGCTTTATTGAAATCTGTCTATCCCCCTGTCAAAAAGCTCCATTATGTTGCTTGACACTAGTCACAATAAAAAAAAAACACTGCTGTAGTTGGGAATAACAAATACTATGTCAAAAACACAGATTCATTCTGAGAATTCATCTGCATCACTTTGCATCTGCTCACCTTCCACTTAAACCAGCTGTCTAGAGATAGCTTGAAGAAAAAAGAGTGAACTTGAAGTTTTTCACTGTGAGGGTGGTGAGACACTGGCACAGGTTGCCCAGGGAAGTTGTGGAAGCCCCATCTTTGCAAGTGTTCAAGGCAAGGTTGGATGAGAATTGGAGCAACCTGTTTCATTCTATGATTTCTACTTCTGCTATTTATCATTAGCAATTTTTTTTAGAATCGTACTAAAAATGTTCTTTCTTTTGTTAGCTGTTTTTCTCAATTTCTGTTTTCTACTTCTGATTACATTTTCTCAAACTGAAAGCTGCACTAAGAACAGTTCCCCACAATAGAAAAGGTGATGTTTTTGTTTGCTATTTCCAAACAGAAAATGTCAGCTCTTTGAATCTACAGGCATGATTAATGTTATCATTAGGAAAAAAGACTTGATTTCTTGCAGATATCACAAAAGTCTTAGACAATACACGACTTTCAAAATAGAAGTCTAAAATTTATAGGAAAGTGTACACCAAAGGATTTTTTAATATAATAACATGAACACTTCATGACACTTTGGAGACCACAGAGGACTTTGCTGAGGGAGAAAATAGTGTTGTAAAGGGAGAAATCCTTTTAAAAAATAAAATACAGCAGGCTTACTCACAGATTATGTGGATATATCTATGCTAATGATGGTCGAGTCTTGGGGTATGTGTACTATGGTTGTCATCAGCACCTTAACGTTAAGTTCCTCAGGTAATTGCAGCTGTGTCTGACTCTGGTAAAAGCAGTATCACAGTTCTGTGACTAGTACCAGGGGTTTTCATGCCTCCCACTGTAAAACAGTGTGCCATTACAGGGCTTTCTAAATACATCTCATCATGCATCCATGATTTATCTTTCCCTACTCTACTGATTGGCTCCTATTCTCCTGAGACGTATTTAAATGTAATTGTCTTTTGCTTTCAGAAATGCTGATAGTTTATCTTTGAGTGAAAATGACACTGAGCAATATTTTGAAAAGAAAGGGTAGAAGGATTTCAAACCACTTTGTTTTGCTTATGTGTAGGCAAGTATTTAGTTCTAGTATTATCTGTAGTTGTTATTTTTTTAAAAAAAATCACTTTGTGAGGGGTTATTTAGAGATTACTGGCAGATTGTATTGAAAATTCATGCTTTAAATTGTCAAGGTAATGCATTATTGCACTCCAAACAGTTGTTTTTCTTCACTGTAGCTGCAAAAAATATTTAATGTGTTCAGAAAGGAAGGAACTGAGCAAACCATAATGCCTTAAGAACAGATAGATTCAATGACAGATGGCTATGCATGTTGAGTGTGTTTTTAAGCTATAATTGGATACTTATGTAAGTATGCTTAGTCAAATATGTGTAATTAAGCTATCTTGATAGGCAGGCTAACTTAGTGAGTCAGTCCAGGGCTCAAGGATGTCAAAAGTAATGGTTAAACTGGACTTACCCTTGTTCTGTTGCAACACTTATCTAGACAAAACCCAAACAGAAGCATCTGCTGTTTCCAGTTATTGCTGTTTACTGTAAAGCTACAAAATCAGTTGAAGACATAAAGTAAATGAAACAAATTAGGAACTTTTTGTCTGTTTTATTTTTAAACTTCAAACCATGGTACACTTTTAAGTGAGAGAATGAAATGCCACAAGTGGCATTTATTAACACAGTTGGTAGTTTCCTTATTGTAATGAGGTGTAATTGTAGTGCAGAAGTTGCTAGACGAAGCCAGTAAGTTGGTGAATGCTTAAGCAGACCCTCAAAAACTGATAAGGTTGTTTGATTCCTCTTCTTCCTGAGGAACATCCTGAATTCACTGTTACCTGTACCAAAACAAAATAATCAATGAGCACTCAGGTTTCCTGCTTCTTGAGAACAAGCAAACCCAAACTGCAGAAATACAAGTTTGCTGTGCTCATGTGCTTTTGCTGTGATGCAGGAGGAATGTTCTCCCTGTGAGATAAGAAAGCCTTTTTGATCTCTGAAGTTGATGTGAGTGCTAGGACTTTTTTTTTGTCACTTATGAGGTAGCCTGGCTTACATCTTTTTAGCATTAAAGATTTGTTCTCTTAATTATTCTGTTCAACTTACCTCTGCTTCTACTCTTATGTAGCAAGCAGAAAGCCTTCATTTTCCATTCTTACCACAGCAAAAGAAAAAAGCAGCGATGTTGGAAGAACTGCTGCTCATGTTCAGACCAAGTTTAGTTAGTCCCTATATTAATATGAAACTTTGCTTATTTCTTTAAATTAGTCCTGAGTGTTGACCTCAAAACCCTGGTAACTTATGTTCTTCTAGTTCTATTATGATAAATTCAGAAAATGATTGCTAGTAATTATCTTAACATAACCTTTATGGTTTTGCCCTGAAAACTGAGCCTTTGACACACATAGGCTAGGGTGTTTTCCATCATACAGTTAAGAATAAAGAACCCTTTTACTTTCAGTATGGTATTAGAAGTATAAATTAATACCTAAGTTTCAAGTTTAAAATAGGAGAATGTTTTTCTATTTAATGTTTGCATTTTTTCCATGCAGAAATCATACCAGCTTTGAACAGGAGACATCTGCTGACATGATGTCTTTAGAAATACATGCATTTGATATTGTTCACATGCTTTCCTTCAGCAAGATGTGTTTGCAGGAGTTATGATCATGACCTTATTTTCTACTGAGCATGGTGGTGCTCCCTAAAAGAGTATTTGCTGGCTGCCCACAAGTTAATTCTCTGCTGTAGGTACCAGATGATCAGAAGCCTTTGCTTTTGGCTCTATACCTAATCCCCAGAGAAATGCTGGGTTACATATAGTTCCTATATTTGCATCTCACTGCAAGGTTTTGCTGGCTGTTTAGAACTATGTTCCTTGGAGCCCTGTTTTCCCCAGGAGTTGAATAAGGATCATAATGTGTTTCTGAATGCTATTCTGAGAGTGAGGTGCTTCATAATTAAGTGCTTTATGTTGAGGCTTTCCAAGTCTTGCTACCTCTAGACTGGAGCCTTGAGCAGTCACCTGATGATTTCAAGTTGCTGGGCAACCAGGAGATGCAGTAAATTTGGAAAAGATCAGTGTTTTTCCCCTTAACTACTCCCATGTCTTCATAAATTCTCACATGGATTAGTGTTTAAAATGCCAATTTTAAAAAATTAATTTTATTTCCCTCCAAATAAAAAGATTACACATGTACCATTTTTATTGTCATATTTAAATTAGACCTGTGATTAGATCATAACTTGCAACTTTAATCTTTGACCTTTGGCATTTCAAGTACCTAACCTCCCGTATCTATCAATTTGCAAGGAACATTGTTTAATATAAATACTAAACAGTAACTAGCATTTTGTTTCTCAGTTTGAGAGGTGAATTTTTCATGTTACCTTAACTTTGAGTTAGCTACGTAAAGATATTACAACTGTCATGTTGCCTGTGATTGAGTGTTGACACTTGGGGGTAACGAGCTCATTCATTTGGAATGTTATCAGTGTGTTTGAAGCCAAAAGACTGTTTTCCTGTGTTGCTGGTAATTGTTTTATAGGAAGACACTTGGATAGTACACAGCACAAAAATAATTTTAAGACTGAAAAGGCAATGTGTGAAGCATTCCATCATTATTCCAGTTCTGCTGCAGAGGAGTTTTGTTGGTCTAGAAAGCTAGTTAATAAGAGACTGGAGGATCATAAAATAGCACTGTTTGTGTTTACCTGATGAAATCTTTTTTGATAGAACATACCTGAATGTTCACATGAAGAATAAATCAGCTATGGCCTTTCTGTAGTCGTAATAAGCCTACAGCTGTGGTGATGGGAGATGCAGGAGTGATTCGGTGTGTCAGCTTTCTAGTTAAGAATCACAATGAAGGCTCCAAGTTTCTGCTTGCTACTGACGTGGTTCCATTCATGCTGGAAGGAATGTTAGAATGAAGAGTTGGAAATGTAGCTGCTATTCTCATCGCAGCCATTTTAGAAAGGCCAAATGCAGTGGCAGGAAGCACTGCTTCAGGTTTTGATTTCTTTTTTTACATTCAGTCCTTGGCATGAACTTTCGTGTTGAGGGCAGCAGAGTTACTCATCAAGACAGGATGCTTTCAGTCATGCAGCAGATGTTGCCAGTGTAACACATTTGTGCTCTGGAATCAAGCACAGAGATTTACCTTTATTTAAGGTCTGAGACCTTTGTAGGTCAGGACTATATAATTGGCTGGACCCTCTGGAAACAAGTGGCCTCCATATGTGACTCAAGAGTTCCTGTAAGGTACATCATCACCAGATCATGTACATACTTTACTAATGTAAACATCTGCATTTTAAAGGCTCGCAATCAGTTAGCCATTTTTTTGCAAATAAACTTTAAATACAGATAAACCAGTTATTTTCCAACTGAAATGAGACACCTGGTACCATTTCCAGTAAAGAGGAATCCTTCATTTGTTCTTAAACTGTATTTTTCCTAGCGTAGATGTTTATTTTTCTTCTTTTTTAAAGCAGTGTTTTTTCTGTGCAGTGTAACTAGTTAGTAGTATTGTATCCATAAAAATAGCTACAGTTGAGCTGTCTTCTCTAAAATTACAGTACTGTCAATCATATATCACTGTAAGCAACATACACATCTGCAATATGGTCTTTTCTCTCCTTTCCTCCTTCCCTCCTTTTATTTTCTTGAGATGCCTCCTGAAAGCTTGGATACTGCTTTCCCTTTTCATGTTCCAGGATACTATAGGAGTAGGTTGTGTAGTAATGATAGGTGTGTGAGTTGCCTGTTAGAAACACACCCCATCTTTCTGTCTTCTGGTAAATGCTAATGCAGGGCTTCTGCCTTCACAGTGGAGCCTGAGAAGCAAATGAACAGGAGCTTCTTTTTTCATGCACTGTGGAAAAAGTGCTTTGTTTCAATAATTGAATGGTTTTAAATATTATGCACTAGGCAACTGTGGTTTAGATCTGTGTTTTTGTTCACACAGAGGAAAGGAAAGTAAAAAAGTCAGCTTTGACATGAGACATGCTCTGTTCTGGATCAGGGACAGCAAGGCTGCTGGGAGCTCATGCATAGCTACTGAACCAATCTTCCACTTTAGCTGCTCGTTTTTTTCTGTCCTTCTCCTGAGGAAGAGCAAAATCCCAGGTCTCACATTCTTACTAATGTTAAACTGGAGATCAAGTTGACCAGACTCCCTGTATAATACACTTACATGAATGAAAGACTTGGTCCCAAGCCTGGTTTTTTTAATATTTTTTTTTCTGTTTTTGGAATTGCAAGAATCTGTTACTCTGTCCACAGTGATTTCCCTGGAGTCTAACTCCTAGGCCTCTAGCATATGAATGCAAGATAATTCATTAACTACTTCTTTACAACTGAAGACTGAAACAGCCTTAGCCTACTGAGAATAGCAAGCAAAAGCAGACTGGATTGTCTGGATGGTAGATTCAAGGTTTTTATCTGTGAAACAACTTGCTTTCTTATGTACAGAGCTTATCTTTTGGAGCTGTTACTTTCTGAAATGAGAGAGCTTCCTTTTGTGTAGATCCTCTGGGGGTCTTTTTTTCTTTCTCCTGACCTTCCAGTTTTAAAGGGAAACTGAGGGCTGAGATTCAGCTCTGGTGATTTGCATTATTAGCTTTCACTGGGCACAGTATTTACCATTGACTGTATGAGATAAAAAACAAAAGCAGTTTCTCCTCAGAGCATGGCAGCTAAAATATGGAAGCAAATTCTAGGGTCAGCTTAATCTGGCTGAGAAACACAACTTCTTTCTATGAGCACACAAGTGGCTACTGAGAACCCTTTTTTTTTTTAATTTGTACTTAGACAATAACAGATAAGATCTGAAGCAAAACTTTAGCTTTACTGACATATGAGGTACTGGAGAAGATTTTTCAGTCTCTGCTGTCCCCATTGCTTTGAACAATATCTTTTGTTGAAGGAAGGGTTCT
This sequence comes from Hemiprocne comata, assembly GCA_020745705.1. Taxonomy (NCBI): domain Eukaryota; kingdom Metazoa; phylum Chordata; class Aves; order Apodiformes; family Apodidae; genus Hemiprocne; species Hemiprocne comata. The sequence goes on along the minus strand of CM036597.1, from coordinate 7,028,397 downwards.
CTTTTTCAGTATCTATCAATTTTTTTTTTCAGTTTTATCAATTGCATATGTTCTTGGATACGAACTTTTCATGCTTGGGAGTAGGGTATTGAAAGAAAACAAATGCTCCTCCTCTTTTGCTCCCACCTTTCTAGACAGAAGAGGCATAAAAATTTTTGGAAATGCGTTCCTTAAATCTTCAGATAATACTTTCTTCTGCTGTCATCTAGAGTTTTCAAAGTTAGAAATGTCTGCACTTGTTTAGACATGGTCAAAGCTCCTTTTTTCTTATTTTCAGTAAATAACAAAGATAATGTCACATTTTTGAGGTTGCTGTGTGGTTGCTATAGATGTGAGGGAGTAAAATGTATTGTTTGTATTTCTCAGCACAGTTCATCTATATTTAAAAAGAAAAAAGTGTATTGTGCTTCCTTAAAAAAAAAAAAAATCCCAACCACCAAAATCCAGAACAAATACACGGAAGGAAATTCTTATTCAGGTGGTATGCTAAATGAGCTGGGGCAATGAGGAGGCATTAACTGCCTGAATCTATCCTTCTAGGATTTGGGGTCTTTTCAATATTGTTTTAAAAAAAAAACAACCCAAAACAAACAAACAACACCCCCCCCCATCCCCCAACAAAAAAACCATAAAAACCCCAGAACAAAAAACTAAAACAAAAAAATCCTACAAACCAAACCAGACAAAAAAAACCTCACCACCAAAAATGTTAAAAACTTATTTTAGTATTTAAACAACTACTTTGTTCTGAGTAACTATTTGCCAAAACTGCTGACTAGGTAAATAAAGACTCTTGCTGTCCCAGTCCTCATTTTCAATCATTCAGCCTGTGTGTTGTGCAGCAGCTTGTGGAGTTTTAGCTGAAGGCAGGAATATTATCTGTGCAGCTGAGAGAGGACTTTCTGTCAAACAAAAGCATAGGTTTTTAAAAAATCAGAATTGGTTCTTTTTCACAGACCTCCTACTGTTCCTTCTCTGGTACATGGGTATGGAAGCCCTTGCAACCTGCTTGATGCATTTCTTGTCACTGCTTTATTCTTCTTAATATATGCTTTTAAAAGAGAAAGTAATTAATCCATTTCTTGTCTAAGTCATCATAGGGATGCAGTTATTTTTCACATAGAAGCCTACTTGTAGAAATGCTTGGATATGTATGCAGCCATCCTTTAATCTTTTTCTCTTTGTGAATACTTTGCTGATAGTTTGAAAACCATAATTCCATGATGACAACTTTGCACTCTCTAATTGCTTATCACTCTGCATTCATACCAATGCTGTCCTTCTTAAGCATATCTACATAAAGCAAAAGTATAATTATCTCTAAATATACTGCCATTACCAAACATAAATTTGTGCTTCATAAAGTGTTACTTTTGCATATTTAGTCCAGATGCTGTATTAGGATTTATACTTAACTGGCTTGGGAAGCAGGTGTGACTTGAGCAATAAGAACCTGTGAATATAGATCTGTCTTTTGTAAATGAATGTACATACTTTATGCTTTCAAGTTAGCTCAGGATGGAAAATATGATAGAATTTTTGCTGTTAGATGAAAATTGTAGCCATGTAGATATTTTTCTTTAATGTCAAATTAAAACTTTTACAATACAGCTTAATTTTTGTGCAAAATTTAGCAGTATGGTGGAGATAACACTAGCTCTTAGAGAAACTTACCAGAACTTGCTGCTAGTTCTCTGCATGAGTTGTGATTTACTGCATAATGTGTATAGTTGTGGACCTTAAAGATAAGATCTGCATTTTGGTGAACCTGCAAAATCATAATACAAAGAACATCTGTCACAATTTGGGGATTCTAAGACAACCAAAGTTTTGAATTGGACTTTTCAGACCTAGTTTAGCTCCCACATCATTAGTAATTAGTTGGTGAGGTTATTAAGGCAGAGTTATAATTCTTCATAAACTGTAAAGCCATCTCTCACAATCAGTTTTACACTTGTAATGTAGGAAGAGTCTCCATGCATGCACTGGATTTTAGGGAACTCAAATGGTTAGCAATCTGATTGAATACTCCTGAACAAGACTGTGTTACAGGAGGTTTGAGGATGAGCATCCACTGCTCTGCATGTTGCTGTATGGCTCTGGCAGAGCCTGAGTACAGAAAGATCCCTAAATGGAGACAGGATAGTTTGTCTTGCTCCTGCTCAATACAGGTTGGTGATTTGTTTTGAACAGGGGTAGTGATTCAGTCCTGGTGAATTCCCAAATCTACAGGAACTGAGCGTTGCTGCCACTCACGGACACAAAGTAATTTCTGGTGATGTCTGGGCTCAGTTCCACAGGATTCAGGAAACATTCTAGTAAGCTTACCCTGCTACTTAAGGAAGAACAACACAAGCTGGCATGTTGCCCTTGAAAGTGCCAGTTTCTGGCCTGGAATACTGCAGTGTCATAGGAGTGAAGTCTTTTTTATCCCCTCTGCTCCTCAAGGGAATTGCCCAACTGTTGCCTGCACCATCTGCTGTCATGCTGTTGTCTGTCAAAGGTCACAAGTGAGGGTACCTTTTTCTTCTAACCCACATAACTTTTTTTCTTTTTGGGATAAGTGATTCTGCATGGAATCACCATGTGTGGAAGCATTATATACTGATGGGTTCAGACTGTGATCAAAGTGGTATAATTGATGTGAGCTTTCCTTTTAGCAGGGATTAGACCATGCAACCTCCAGTGGTCTCCGCCAGCCTGAATTATTCTGTGATTCAACTCAATTTTAATATATTTTATTTTATCTATAATTTGGTTTTTCTTTCCCCTTTTGTCCTATAGGGTTTTAGTTAAAATTCTTGTATTGCCATGGTTTTTGGTAGGTTTTTCTTCTAGGTCAGTCTTATGACCATGTCATGCTATGTTTTCTGTATTAACACCTTATTCTAGACCTTATCTGAAGTTGTTAGGAAGATCAGTCACATTCAAAGGGTCTCAATCATAATTAAAGAAATGTTGAATAGGTGCTCTTTTTGAAAGTCTATTGAATGACATTGGGTTGACTCTTTCACTGTGCTGCACCTTTGGCATTTGCAGCAATTATACCTCTGAAAACATCTAACTGAAAATGCAGTTAAATGAGACTGGAAAGTTTACACTTGTCTTGCAAAGAAATGAATGCAGTATTTGCAGGGCAGCGGGGATTAAATTTCTTAACCACTTACAATATTGGCAATAATAAATGTGGAAGTCAAATTAACAAGTGAGATGGAAAGGTGTTAAAGCAGTTCAGAATTCAAGTAGTTTGTGGTTTGGGTGCTGCAGTGAGTAGTTCAAATTGGCAAGCTGTGGTGACTGATGCCTGGTATTAGAGGTCAAAGAAACAAAATTTAATGCAATAATCATGCAAGAAAATAGTTTGTCAGTAACAGCAGCAAATGGCATAATGTTCAGTTGAATGTCATGCTGGGTTTGCCTCAAAAATGTTCAGTTCTTATCTGTTAGAGACAAGCTGGTTACAAGCATTTAACTTATTCTAAAAGAAAAAAAAAATTACTGTTTAGGAAAAGAGGAAAAGCAAGGGTTACTCTTACCTGGAACTGCCATTTTCTGTCCTCTCGAAAAACAAAAAATAAGAAAAATAACTTTCTATTAATAATTTTTATCAGACTTTAGTGTGTAATGAAGCATCTGTGTGTTGTGATACATTTTGATATATAAGGATATACTTTACTTTTGTGTGGATACAACTCTGGAGATACCTAGCAATGAGTGCCTTAGCTGTGGATCATTGGTGGTTGCCTGCTGAATTCAGCCATTATGTTTGACTGTGTGCAGTCAAAATTGTTTATTGAAATGGTGATTCATTTTAAGGTAACTTCTGTCAGGAAAAATATTGCACAAAATCATTTCCATCTTCCATTCTTTCTAGTTGGCATGTATATCTAGATCTAGTACAGATGTATAGATATAAATATAATAAAAACTGAAATGTATGAGGCCTTTGTGAGCTTTTTCCCATAATCTGAAGATGCCAATTATTGAAATCTTACTTTAGTAAGAGCTCTATAAGGGCTGCAGCACTAAACTCTAGGTACTGTTTACTTAAAGTATTACATGCTGTGTTAATGGAGAAGCATGCCAGCTGCTCATAAGGTGAGAGTTACTTTTATGAATGTTCTGTGTGGGAACGTGGCAATGTTAATGCCCTGTTAGCTTGCACCTAATGTTCCCTTGAATGTGTGTGTTGTAACAAGTACCAGGAATTTGAAAGCTGGTAAACATTTGCAGATTCTTTCTACAAAGCAAGGTATTTCTAGTGGAAAAGACAATGTAACCTTGCTGATAATTGTACCTGTAGTCCATATAAAGAAGGAAAAAGAGAACTTCATAATTAATCTAAGCCTTTCTAGACCAGTGTTCAGCACAAGCCAATTTAATGCAATCCCATACATTATAGCCTCAGAAAAGTCACTGATGTGTGTGTGAAGCTTTTTACCTCACATTTGGTGTCTAATTGCAAAGCTGTAGCTACCATACTTTTAGAACATAATGGAATATTGGACCTATTTAATGAAATCTTGATTTTTATCTTAATGTATGAGCTGCAGCCAGATCTGTACTTATCTTTCAAGTCTCTGATGTTTTATCAAAATTAAAACAGCATTTCTCAGCACATGCAAATACCTAGTGCTCTCTAAAAATCTTTTCATCAAAAAATGAGAGATTCTATGAAATTTTATCAAAGCTTAACAAGTTTTTTTTAACCTGGACTGTTTAATAAGGATGTAAAATATGGTGAGAAATTTATGCTGCAATGTGGTCTGCAAATGAAAGCAGTTGGAAGGTTATTGGTTAGAGGCTGTTTTAACTCAGTGGAGAAAAGGAATATCTTTATATTAATCATGCAAAGGTTATTTTTAGGAGAGAGAGGGCCTTCTATACTCTGATTTCTTAAAACAAGATAGGAGTTTCTAGGAGCAGAGATCAGCTTTTTGCTGTGCTGTGTGTGATAGAATTGAGGTAAAGAGTTTGCAATCATCCATTTTCTTGAGAAGCTGACAATGTCAAGCAAAAAAAGAATTTTAAAAGGATATCTTTTGTACCTCAGGTGAGGTTATTTCCATGTAAAGTAAAAATTTTGTCAAAAAAAGTATAATACCCTACTTAAAACTGCAAATATAGAAGAATGGCCTGAATTAAATTGAAAGAGTAAAAGAAACCATGTTCCACAGGTAGTGGTGGGTAGTGAGTTAGCTCTCAGTCCTTTGAGAATTGATTGTGTAGAAGTTATATAGGTTAGACTAAAGATATGTTTCCTAAATATATTAAATAAGGATTTTTTTGAAATATTTTTCTGATGTCAGCATTGGAAAATAAACTGAAAGGTCTTCTGGCAATTGTTTTGTGTCCTGAAAGCGTTGCAATAGTTGCAGGGATAGATCTAACTTGTAAAAAAATTCATTTGAACTGCTAAGCTCATTTCTTTCTAAGTTGAAAAAAAACCAAACAAACCTGTTAAGTTTGAGTCATTAAAAATATTACTGAATGGCTCAGAACTGTTTCATTTTGTTACAATAAAGCTTGTTGTCATCACTGGATGTCAAAGGGATTTATAAAGAATTAAGTATTGTTATACCAGTTTGACAAATTGGCATGCTGACATATACAAAAGTCAAGTGCTTTGCCAGAGATACCTCAGGACACAAATGGAAAAGCAAGAATAGGCTTTAATCTCTTCATTCTGAGTCACTCCAGCCTTATAATCATCAGGCCATAGAATGAAATGTGAAGGATTATAGAAGTTTTATTATGTGATTCTGTTTCCCTCTTCCTGTGTTCTTACTGTGGGTATGTGTTGTCAGCTGATGGACACGGATACGCATTCGTGTTCGCTTATATAGCATTAAAATCTTACGGATCTTCTGCCAGTTGCATTTTACTGCTTTGTAAACCAAGCAGGAGTGCAGCTGTCATGCTTTTTTGTTTCACATATCCTTTACAGAGCTTACTAAAGATTATTATCTAAAGGTCTGCACTTAAGTCCCAAAGTTTCATGCATTTGAAATCCATGGAAATGACAATTAAGCTCCAAATTTGGCCCAAGAACCAAGCTTTTCTTTTGAAATCTGGATGTTCATCCTTCTTCAGAGATGTTACTTCAGTGGTGTTAGGAATGTGGACTCACATTAATGATTTACATAAATGGAGCTATTACTTATGTCTTCCAAGTTTTTCTGGAAGAAATAAGTATTATTTTTGTATCTAGAATGTCATAGGAATGTGGGTTTTTTAGCTAAACTGGATTTTATGAACACCAGTGAAGTGTATGTGTGCATATGTATTAATGACTTGTCTTAAATGATGGCATCATTATAAGAAACCTTCCCTCTTTTCTGAAGTATTATAGGCCTTTCAACCTGGATTTTTGATTTTTGTGTATGTCCAGTTTAATTTCTTCTTGAAAAAGCTCTTAACTGCACCATCCTCTCCAAGCATTCAAATCTGTTCACGAAGTGCACAGGGGAGAACACATCTTGTACTACTACAAGGGAGTCATTCCATCAAGCTGCTGATCTAGCAGTTAATTTGTTAGCTTAGACAGGCATGTGTCAACTTTTCAGTGGCAAGGGAGTTAGTCGGTTGTAAATATCAAAGTTTTCTGAAGATTGCATCAGGGAGATATTTTCAAGAGTAAACAAGAGTGAATTATCTGGGATGAATAAAGCAGCTTGTCTGCATTATGCAATGAATAGAGGGTGTAAGGCTTCGTGGAAGTAGGTTGGCATTACCAAAGAGGAGGAAATTAGGGGAGTCCAGAAGGGCCTGGGAAGTTTGAGTTGGATTTCTTTGGGGATTTTCCTTGAAGGCTACTAACAGACTAACTCACAGTCTTCAGGGGTGGGGAAAATGGAACTGAAGAATTTTTCAAGACCAAATAAGTAAGAGTTGGAAAGTCAATATTACAAGTATTGTGGGAGCTGGAGTTTGAGTGATGCTGAGCAGGTGCTGCCAAGCCTGAGCAGGCAGTTTTCTGCAGCATCTCTGCTGTTCAGGTGCCCTGCACAGCTGCTTCTCTGAAGATAGAGTGTAGTACCACTGCTGGGCACTGGGGCCAGGCTTTTCTGCAGGGTTATTACAGTCCAACAAAATACATTTTTTGGAGAAAAGAAGAAATAGCATCCTAGTTTCCAGTCACTTAAAAACCTAAATATTGATACTATCTAGATGTTACTGGGTAAAAAAAAAGCTGTATCTGAAGTCAACAAATTCTGGTTGAATCTGGACTGTTAATTATTCTGTCTTGTCATTACTTTGTACATTCAGAACTCACCGTGTATGTGCTGTCTTATTTTTGACCTTGATTTTCTTTCAAAACCAGCCTTATCTCTGGAAGGACAACATGTTTTTTCCTGTGCTTTATTTTTTTCAAACAGTAAGTGGCAACAATATAAAACTTTCATCTATCTGTGTAGAAAATAAATTAAAACACAGAAAGCAGTGACACAGCCACCACAGCTGGGGCTTACAGCTCATGTTTTTGAAGTCTTTGTCTTATGAATTTAGTCAACTAAAATTGCTTTTAGCTGTCTAGATTGAAAATGTACACGGAAGAGGGAAAAGAACCTTAAAAAAATAGTCGTCCCAACCTCTGCAGTAACTTTTTTGAGCAGTGTGACCATTCACCAAGAAGAGTATGCTGTTTTGCCATGTTGAAAAATAAATATCCCTCCCTTGTAATTAATTCTTTCTTAATTTTCCTGTGAAAAATGAGAAGCATGATTAAGAAATTGAGAGGTTCTCATATAAGCTATATAAAAAAAGGAGATTTGCATCTCTCATTCTTGGACTTTGGTATCCAGCAGCATTCTGATGGACTGGCAGAGAAAGTTAAGATGAAAGAATGGTTCCAGCAGTTCCAGTAGGAAACATACCTTAACAAGGTTAGACAAAACCTTTCAGCAACACTGCAAAAAACAAAGTTAAAAACTAGTCAAGCAGCTGCCAGCCATAACTCTGATCATTTATTTATTTATTTTGCAAGCAAGTGTTTCTGGCTTTTGCACTTTAGGTGCCTTACATCAGTATACATTGAATCCCTGTAGTGCCCCGAAGATGACAAAAGTAGAATGCTACAAAATATTGTGCAAGAAAATTAGATGTATCCTTGAGTTGCTTTTGGAATATAAGCCCAATTGGTAGCAATCTGCTATTTTATATCTTTAAGAAGGCATGCTTGGGGAAAATCCTGAAAACTTGAGGTGCCATTAAGATGCAAAGTTGTGATAATGTTATAAACCAAAATGTAAGTACAACTGCCATTGCATCATTCATAGGCCTTTGTTGAAGTAATGTTATGTAATAGCAATCAACTTTTTCTTTATGGATAGGAGTTGGTTTTCTGCGGGGAAAAACTGGAAATATTTCTATTTGGAAAACAGGAAAAGACCCCAGAATACTCAACCAAATGAAGAAAAAAAAAATCTAACCCCATACTGGGCAAGAAGTATAACCCTTAAGACAGATCCTAGTCCTTAGCGAAATTTGGGCTTATGTATGACTTTTCCCTGTTTCTTCCTGCTGATTAGAATACAATCACAGCACTGGATGTGGCAGTGAAGCAGTACGTTGTGTACCAGTTTTGTCAGCCTTTTTTCTGTTGGAATATGGCCAAATGTGCTCAGGTTTCAGATGAGAAGGCTTAGGATAATCTCCTTAGAACTTTTGGTAGGTGAAACAAGGCAGCAGTCTGGACTGGAGAGTTTTTTGAGCAGTGAATATCACACAATAACAAAATAGTCTCTAGAAGCAGAAAAGTCTTCTGTGAAAGTTTAAATGGCATTTAAAAGAACAATTAAAATGTAATTGCTCGGGAAAAAAAAAAAATCAAGATTTCTGCTCTGGCATTTGTTGCTTAAGGTACATCTTGAAGCAGTGGAAATCTTTTCTGAGACAGGTATGACACTGGATCTCCTTTAGGAGAATGAAATTTGGTGTTGTCTTTTCTAGACTGAGTAAGACATTCAAGTAAAAATAATTGAAAAAACCCTAATACTAGGTAGTTTTTGCTAGCTTAGAACTCCAAAATGGTAGCTATTAAAAAAGGCATCAGATGTACCCTAGAAAGAATACCAGCAGTGAGGTGGCAGCTGTTGGTCCTGCAGAGATGTTTCTAGCTCAGTGTAATTGTGCTCTGTGAATAATAACTTTCAGTGTTGATGAGCCACAAAGGTGGTAATGGGAAGTTGAGCCATACTGTGGAAGAGATTTTCAGTAATATTGATGTAACAATGTATCAGAACCCGGTCCAAACGGATACAATTTCTGATTATTTCCAAACTCTTTAGTGGTGGTGTTTCAAAAATGACCTTAGTTGTGTCTGATTTTTACTTTGGTGTTGTAAAACAAGGATATTTAATTCAAGCTGCTAAAATAACTGCTGTGGTCAGGTCCTCAGGTGTTGGAAAGCCCAACTGTTTGTTATTCTGCAAAGTTATTCTAGGCAGCACATAGTATTTACCTTTTATTATTTCTTGAGACTTTTCCATAACTAACAAGAACAACCTCTGTGGCTGCAGAACTCTATTTCCTTTATCCTTCTGTGAAACACAGGGTCCAAGATTAAAGCAATGTGAAGCAGTTCCCTTGAAAGACATTCGATATCTGGAAGTATTTAGAAATCATTAAGTCTTGGACTGAAAGCAACCAGTGCTCATGTACTGTGGGAGAAATGAGAGGCTCCTTTAGTACAATATTATTTCTACTTCAAAAGTTTAGATGAAATACAAACTTTTCCAGCTGCTCTTAGACATACTGATGTTTTGCAGGTGCTTAAATTCAGATGAAGAAAGCTGATACACCCTGATGACCATAAAAACTACTCCTTTGTGTAGTTTTGGTTTCCTCTCCTGTATCCAAAATAGTGTTCATACAGTGCAATTGAATTACATATTTACTGGTGATTTTGGCTGTGGTGAACATATTTATTGAAAAAACCGGAGGAAGATTGGGAAGGTGGGATAACATCTGTGACAATACTGTGCAGTATGAGGTCACAACTTCTGCTATAGAAAACTTGAAAATAGCATTTTCTCCTTGTTAATCCTTATAAAAGTATTCATCTCTTTCATTCTCCATGCAACCCCCTGCATTTTGGTAATCAAGAATTACTACTGAACCATTGTATATTATCCATATGGAAACATTAGATCTTGGTAGCGTGCAAATAGAGATATCCCTTAAGTTACCCAGCTTCTTCTTAGAAAAATGTATTTTACAACTTCCTGATATTTTCTGCCCACTTGGCAATGAAGAAAGCTTCCCTGTTCTCAGCTCGTAAGCAGCAAACAGTCTCAAATGTACTGGCTTTGCTTTTGCTAGCAACGAGGTTGGAACCAGGGGTCCTTGCTCTCCCCTAGCCTGTGCTCCCAAAGCTCTGTCCTGCTGCTGCACTCGAGGGGACAGGACAGGGCAGTATTTGTGACTTGTGCTGGGACCAGCACACACCGTGCCAGTCCCACTTGCTCAGCATCCTAGGCAAGAGCTGTTTAAGCTCCTCTTTGAAGAGGAAGCTATTCTAACAGGAATAAAGGAGAAGAACAATTTCAAGTGCAATCATAATTACAAGGAAGATGGATTGAGTCAACAGAAGAGTATAATTGTTCACTATGTGAAATGTAAGTTGTAGGTGTGCAGCTGTTACTTCTGTGTGGATTTCCAATGGTTTATCTGAAAAAATCTTAGCTATTAACATTTAACTTTCCTTGAAGAGGGAGAAGGAACAATTTTGGAGCCTAAGAATGATGTTAAATTAGGTGATAATGTTTGACATAGTTTGGCTATAAAAGATGCATTAAATAGTTAAAATTGCATTTAGTGTGAGTGGGTTTTGAAGCAGAAATATGGAAATTCAGGGGCTGTAAAATGACAAATATAGCAACATAAGATCAAAGAGATATGAGAACAGGGGAAAGAGAAATGGGTATCTTGAAAATATATTCTCCAAATAAGACAAAACCCTAAAGATTTCTCTCCAGTCTAGATAAATGGGAATTGTAGATATGTTTAAGAAAGTAAACAAGAATTTTGTGTTTATAAAGTTGTTGCAGTCAGTCAGTAGTTTATCTTATAATCTTTAAAAACAAAACAACCCCTAAAAGATCACTTTTAGTAGATGTGTTCAGTACAATGGAACTCTCATATGGTAAATGACTGTCACTCCGAACACTTGTTCTTGACTGCCATACCTGGTAGAGGGAATCCATTTGAAAAAATGGCATAACTGATGTGTATTATAAATAAAGCTGTCTTGGAAAATGACACAATGTTTCAGTGAAATAGGCTTATTAGTATTTAGTAACATCAATCATTTCACTTAATCTTCGTTTAGCAAAAAGTTGAAATACCATATTAACATTTAACACACAGTTAAGGGTGAAAAAGGAACTTGAAAACATCTTTGACTTAAACCAGAAACCACGTAGAGCATCTCAGAGTACAGAAAAATGGTATGTGCCACTCAGAGCAACGTGGATGAATAATTTTGCAGTTGTATTTAAAGCTGTTGTACACTTTTGTTTTGCTATATCATTTGACCAAATGAATCGTGCTTTTATATCTGTTTTTTATTCAGTCTTTTAACATGCTGGTGACACTTGAATTAGCATACGTACTTAATATTTGAAACCTCCTACTAGAAGGAGACTCAGACTAGTGATAAACAAAATAATGTTACTTCAGAATAGCTGCTAGGACTTCAATGAACAGTGGCCTTACCCTGTAAGGGTAGTTATATCACGATCCTAATTAATAACAACAACACTGACCTGTTACTAACTCAAAGTAATTGCAGTTAGAGATTCTTCAAACTTTGATATGTATTTTTTTTAGTATTTCATTCTTAGTTCAGATCATATGCTCTGTATGCAGTAGGGCATCATCAAAAGATAAAAATGTAATTGAATGTTGGCAAAGTTGACAGCAGTTATTGCTTCATGCAAGATCCCAGGACTTCAAGGTGAGCTCTTGAACTGATGACTTCAACTATTTGTCTTCTCAGCAAATATCCCATTTCTGTGTTGTGTTCCATTGCTACTGTCAATGAGTTTTCTTTCCCATCAATATATTCAGTAGCTCAGCAAGTCAGCTTTTCAGTAATGTATTTATCTTCCCATCTGTCATATAATTTTATTCTTGGATCTAGGTTAAATTAATGTACTCTTTCATTTCTAAGTCCTAAGTAATTTCTTTGACCATTTCTGTTAATAATTTAATTGTTTTATTTGTCTGGGGCTTTTTTCTGTTTTAGCCTTCTGAAGATGAGTTATATGTTTGCTGTTAGGACTTCATTACTTCATTTCTTAATGTAAAAATGCTGACTGATTATTTACTGCAATTTTTACTCTATTTCTAATTATGCCCAGTGGGAATTTTAACTGTTATAACTTAAATGTCAAAATACTATGTAAATTTCTGGCTCCTATTGGACAATTACTGTTTTCTAGTCTGAAAAATCTTAAGGTATGATGGTCAAAATATGAGCAAAGAAAAAAATAAAGCAAATATTTAATATGTATTTTCATTTTTTTTAAGAAAACACAACACTACCTCTGAGATTTTTTTTCACCTTTGGTCTACTTGTAATTGTGTCATTAAAGTAATGATATGAGGTAATCATGGTTGTAGCTCTGACTGTGCTTTTCCTTTATGGTGTCTGGTTTAGTGTGAAACTCTGCAGAACTGGTGTAGTGTAATGGCTGGTCAGATGAAGTGCTCTAGTTCTTTTGATCCAGTTGCTATCTCTAGCTGTGAATGAGAGAACCCAGAAATGAAGTGCTGTAAATAATCAAGCCCCTTGAGGAGCTGAGACATTTTTGAAGGAATAAAAGCACTGGGTCACTATTTGTTTCATGATCCTACTGTCAATCCTAAATATGCCAAATATAGTAGTTAAACGAAATGTGCTAAAGTACATTTCAGGTGTTTTAGTGCATGTCAGTCTAAAGCATTCACCTAAGTGCATAGTTACATTTATAAACTACTACTTCTCAGATATTCCAAAGATCACAGCAGTTTCCAAACAATGACAGAAAAAAATATTTTCTGTGTCTGATGTGAGAGACGGACTCTATTATGGCCTATCCATTAGGTACAGACATAGCATAAATGTTTTCCTTTTATCTTCATTCTAGCCCTAATGCATATTCTCCTCTTCCAGTGCTGCAGAATCCCACCTGCTACTGTTTCTTTTCTCTTGTCTGCTGGTGCTCCTTAGGAAGCCAACTTCCAATCTTTGAAGTTTAGAGAAGAGGGCCTGTCAGCTGTTCCTGTTACTTAACCTTTGTCTTTTAAGGGAGAATTGTTCATGTTTCTTCTGCAGGTTTCCAGAATCCTCTCTTAGGTTCAGTTCCCTAGCTTTTCCAATCTTGTAGGAAATGTGTTTTTTTTTTTTTTTTTTTAAAAGGGTAGGTGAGATGAGAACAGATGCAGGAAGTTATTTGCTTTATATTTCTATTCCCATTTTCTTTTGCCTTTTTTTGCTTATAATTCAGTGCTTTCAATGGCTTTTTTTTTTTTTGGACTCACAGCAGAATGCTCATACTTGAGAAAAAAAATGATGGGGAAAAAAAAGCTGATTTCTGACCATTGCAAAAAGAGGAACTAATTGCTTAAGAGGGAGGTCCTTGATAAATTAGATAGCAGTTTAAGTGGGAGACTCTTCCCAGATGGGAGAAACTTCATTTTTGAGGAATGATGACTAGTAACTGTAGCTGGGAAATATAAAACTTGAATCTTCCTGTTGTTATTTTTGCAAGTGTCCTATTTCAGTTTAAGAAGCTGGTAAAGTCTTGTATTTAAAACTTGGGAATGTTCATGTATAATTTGTTAAATCAAATAATGTTTCTGTAATACACAGAAAGTTTTTTATCTTCTTTAGAGTTTTAACTACCCTCTATTTTACTAAAGAGCTTGATTAAAACTATGGATTGATTTGAATAGCTTTCAACTCTTTCATTTCTTTTGCCTTTGTATTTCCCTGAAACTGAAGTAAAGATTTGATTTAAGGTGCTGTAAGTATTTAAGGTTGCACAGACTCTGTGCATCCACACGTGGATGGTAACAGGGTTGGAATGTGCCTTTGCAGGATCACATAATAGGCAGGTGCCCAGATAGTTTGCTACTTATTTTTGCAGTGAAAAGTTGTTGCATCACTGCCACTGTCATATCATGTTCTCCATTCTGCTTTCATACTCCTTGTCAAGGCAATAGCATTAATTTGTGTCAATTTGAATAATATTTATTGTCACATGGAAAGATCTTGTGATAGGCATGGGCTTTGTTTAGAAAAAACACTTAAGAAATGGCAGTTTTGAGAGAGTTTTTTACAGGAAAGAATCAGAGTGGCTAAACAATTCAGACCTATGATTTTTTAATTTTGGTTTGACCATTTGCAGATGCACTAGGCATGTGCTAAATGTAATTCACTGTCCATGGTGCAATCTAAATACTCCATAAATACAACGATCAAACTACATCTCAATTTCTGATTGCTGCTGTTTAGTTTGCTGAGTGATTCCAAGCTCTTTGATGCATCTTTGTGCATAGATAGGAGGTCCATACTGCAGCTTGCTGGCAGTCTCCAAACTGTATTAATTTCAAAGTGACATTGTGGCCAAACAGCCAAATATTAGCACATTATCAGAAATTACTACAGTGATGTCAGGCTGGTACTTAATTATGAAGGGATATCAAGCAGAAGCAACTGCATAGCCTTAAGCTCCATCCTTTTATATATAAAAGCATTTGTAATTGGGAAGATGAAGTGCTTAATGTATAGACTAAGGGACATTCTATGTTTTCAAAGCATATGAAAATATTTCTTGTGATCTAGCACTGGAAGCCCCTGAGGACAATTAGTCACTGCTGCATAAACCAGCCTGCAAAGTTTGATGGAAAGTCTTGATCAAGCCTATGCCACTTCAGTTTGTCCTTTTCAATTGACAATAATATCTAAGAAGTTGTTCTAGCATTTTGGCCATCTTATTTCTGCCAAGATTTTCAAATATCACCTACTCTTAACTGTACAAGAAAACCTGTCTATTCATCACTTTTGTTTTGGCCTTTACTGGTCCTTTTCCTATATTTTATAGAGGTTTTGCTTACTGTATTTCAGATCTGGAGAACTTTATCCTCATGGTTTTACTCTCTACAGACAGTATTTTCATTTGAAAATGCAAATCATAGAATCATAGACTGGTTTGGGTTGGGAGAGACTTTAAAGATCATCTAGTTCCAACCCCCTTGCTACGGGCAGGGACCCCTCCCTCTAGGCCAAGTTGCTCCAAGCCCCATCCAGCCTGGCCTTGAACACTTCCAGAGATAGAAAATCCACAACTACCCTAGGCAACATGTGCCAGGGTCTCACCTCCCTCACAGGAAAGAATTAGGGTTAGAGTTAAATCCTACTCAATGAGCTGGATGTTAATAATCTAGGGTTTTCTGACCAGTGGTGTTTTCTGTAAAATCATGTCAACTGTAAAATGACTGGGTGTCATATCTTCCCATGCAAGTACGGTCTTCAACCTTCTGAAGCAAATATACTTCCAGATGTGTCTTTTACACTGCTGATAAATGGCTAGTGATAAATAATGAACACAAGAGCTTTGGCTGTTCTGTCTTTCTCTGCTCCTTTCCAGAGTGCCGAAATAGAAATCTCATTAGCCAAGCCTAGCAGAAGCTCTGTTGGACTTAACTGATGATCAGTCACATAGTCTCATTCTTCTGGGCTATTTGGTAGGTCACGAGCAAAGAGTGAAAATGAGTTTTCAATATACATAAGCACAGCTGGAATCTGGCATAAATTTATCAGTGGAAATAAAGTCTGTTTTCTACATGGATAATGACATTTTCTACTTCTGTTGCCCCTGTATGGCTTTTCTTACCCCTTCCTTCAAGATTTTATGATGTGTGAGAGACTGCAGAAAACTGCTCTGTGTGTCAGCTGTCTTTAGAGGAGTGGAGCAGGGGTTTTCTGCTTGTGTACTTGATTTATGAGGGATTTTATTTTGGCCTTTGAGCCTGAAGTAGTTCACCATTGTTGCTTTTTACCTTTTGGTTCATTTTTCTACTTCTCGTGGCTCAGTGCATGTTACAGATGGGTTCTAGTGCTTTAGTACTCAAAGTATTAGCCCTGAGTTTTTCCTGGGGGACAGACATGTTTTATGAGTAGTTAAACCATTTTTGCCATCTGACTGTCACTTGTTAACTTAAGCTTTAAACTCTGTTGCCCTAGGGGTATTTTCTGTAAAGGAATCTGACACCTTAAGTTAAAATCCTGCTGATGATTCAAACGAGAAAGAGTTACAAAGGGAGGAATATGGAGAGTGTGAGGAAGATATGAGCTGTGACCAAGTGACAGCTGCCTGTAGTTCACCTAGGTATCATGAAGTTTTCACATTTCTTCTAGCTGTTTGCTACAGATGGAGAGACAAGTGCTATACTCTAACACATGCTTTTTCTTGTCTATCTTGTGCTTAACTGGCCTTCCTTGTCCTGTGTTCTGTGTGATCTGCCAAGAATGAATGTAGATGTGGCTTTAATGTAGGCTTAGGTGATGCTGCTGAGCTATTGTTGATGCACACTATTTTTTTTTTACCAGTAGGTAGCTGGCAACAGCTCCCTGTTTTTATGCTGTTGAGGGCAATTAGTATCAGTAAAGGTGTTTTCAAAGTCTATAACAGAAGTATGATAAAGATTTATCCTTAAATATATGGTGTGCATTTAATCAATACACTTTTAGTGTCTTTATACAGATAGAAAACACATATTGTACAATAGTATAAAATCTATCTTTGTGGTTAGGTTTTGCTCATAAAAGTATCCATCAGAGGAAGGAGTATTTGTAAAGCTTTTTATTTTGGGTGGAAATGTCATTACAGAGAGAGAAAAAAAGCAAAGTAACAGTCTGAAGTCTTTGTTCTCTTTTCTAAACAGCCTCTTTTTCTTAGCATGAAACTTTTTAGAGCAAATATTTTAAAGTGAGAACAAGTTGATGGAATCATGGCCAAGAGCCAATTGCTCAAGTTGTGTTTTCTCATTGAATATATTTTGCTGTCACAGCTTATGTTATAATGGTGTGGAAAAAACATGAAAAATGTGATTTATTTTTTTTTATCAGCAATAGCTTTTTTCGTAATGTGTGTGTTTTAAAGTTTACATTCTTACAATTCAGTGCCTTTTTTCCATGATGTCTTTAAAACTTGCAGAATTCTCTAGAGAGTTAAGCTAGAGGAAAAGAGAATGACTGAGACAAGGTTTTAAGTAAAGGTTTGAGTAAATGTTTCAGAAGGGATGATAGAAAAGGTTTCTGTCTGTGCTAGGAGACAAAGTGAAAAGCCAGAGATGTGTCAGGAAGAAGATATCCAACTATAAATGCAACTGAGGAGAGTGAGATGAGTGGATCTGCAATCTTCCTTTGTTCAGAATCTAGAGGACATGGGAAAATATGGAGATTTAGCAGTGGGCAGAAAGATACTGCAGGTTATAAAGGAAGTGGCCAAATTTCTGCTTTTTTGGGATTACATTATGACTATGTAAAAAATTGATTGGATTTGTAAGAAGATTATAAAGGTTCAAGGTGATATCTTGTTCTTAAAGACATGAAGGTTCAGCAGAATCTTGGGTAAAGGAAACATTTGGATGTTCATTCAGTGAGTGGGAAATGAAGTTACAGACTAGGAGTAGAAAATTTGGGATGAAGAAAAGCAAACTGGAAAGCCCAGGTTTTCTGGTTGTCAGAACCACAGAAATGCAACAAAGGACACTTTACCCAGAGGAAGGACTTTGTTTGAAGAAGCATCCCACTATGTTCAAAACATTAGTGAAAGCTGTGGTGTATCCAGCAGCTAAAGAGAGAAAAATTAAGGAGCCAGTAAATGAGCTGAGACAGACAAACCTGTGCACTATTCAAGTGACAGTTACATTCAAAGTCAAAGCTAGCAACAAGGAGTCCTTGCAGGAAGAGTGATGAAGAGGGGAAGTGTGGTCAGCCATGGAGCTTTGAGATGCTTCTGAGATAATGTGGGAAAGTTACAAATAAAAAAATGGGGCATTTAGAGAAGCAGTCTTAAAAGTGAAGAAAAAGGTCTAGTTGGACTGCTTATGGAGACAGAATTGTAGATTAATAGCAGACTGCTACCAGAAGAGCTAAGAAAACTGTTAAAAGGATCCAAACTTGGAGTCTGCAGAGGAAGAATCCAAATACTGTATTTACTTAAAGTACAACAAAGAGAAAAACCAGTAACTTGCTCTGCACAGCTTCCCCACTCCCCTGCACTTTCCATCTAGTGTGAAAAGTCAAGGGAAATACTTTTTTTAAAGTTTGGAAATAATCTGTTCATAATGTGGGGGAGGTGTTCATCTTCTCAGATGGTGAAAAAGTTTTGGCAAAAAATCTCATGGGATTGCTTGCAAAGGAATACATTTAAGGAATTTTTTAGTTCAGTATGTGGTGAGGTTGGCTTTTAAAGACTAAAGTATTTGATCTTTTCCTTGGTTGTTATAGCATTGTTTTTATAGAAACTACTTAGGAGGGCTTGAAAAGAATTCTGAGCTATCATTGTATTTATTATATTATGTCGTGGTGTGTGGTGTCTTTTTTGTTTTTCTGATCTTCTGGAAATTTATTAGTGTCATATAAAGTGCTAAGTCCATCTTTCCTGTAAAATTACTTCTATTATTTCTTACCTCTTTTTGTAGTGAGCTTGATAATTTGTCAGATCAGGTTGTGATTTTTAGCTGTTGTTCTTTGGGGTCTGTACTGAGAGTTTTGCATTGACAATTAGTAGGTGAAAAACACACAGTCAGTTTCAGGACATTTGATATAAATAGGCTATATATGTTAATATAATTACTTGGTGATGTCAGAAAACTTTTATAGAGATTTACTTAATTCAGGACTCTTTGATTTATCTAAATTTGAATGGAAATGTTATCAACCTGGAGGCAATTATAGAGCAGCAATAATTCAGCTAATGTTGATAGCAACTCATTTGGTGTTAAATCATTATGAAGATTACCCTACATCTTTAAAGCTGTAAAGCTTTCACTAATAAATTGTGATTGTCCAAACCATTTTCTCTTTTTATTTGTTATGCTGTTTTATTTGTTATTATATCTAGAGTTGGGCAAACCTACTGAGGTATAAACTTGTAGGAATTGCCCTGCTGAAAAGGAGCTAAATTGGAATGCATTTCATCTGCTCACTTCAGAGGAAAGTGGGTCTAGAGGCTAAATTCTCTCCTGTTTTATCTAGTGTGAAAGAAATACTTGTTTGAAGGTTGGACGCTGAATATTGACTCAGGATTCCAATTGCATTTGTGGATCAATTACAGACTTCCTGTGCTGCTGTAGCAAGTCATTTAAGTGATATTTTCCTTCAGTTTCTCCTGTGTATAATTCTTTGCAGAGGCATTGTGAAAATGAAATCCACTACTTATTTGAGCTGCATTGATTCTGCAGTGTGAGGGCCATATTAGCACATAAATGAGTTGTCAGAAATCTAATGATATAAAATTATATAAATGTAATTATGTATTATCTAATTATATTTTCCTGAAGAACTTCACAAAGACACACTCTTAGTTTCAAAAATTAAACATGTATGCCAGCTAAAGGATAGATGAGATTGACAGCCAGTAGGGAACTGAGTTGGAATAAAACCAGTTTGTGTATTCCTTAGAGAAACATGTTTCATTTAATTCAAAAGAAATGTGAATCGTGTCTGAATTCAGCAGGTGTTGTATGTGGAAGTTTATTTAGAAGATATGCTCTTATGGAAAAATGGAGTGTCTAGTATCTGCCTTAATGAAGGATGCCTTAGGACATTTCTTGGCTTATATTTTCTCAAGCAGGAGTATTTATCGACTGACTATTCTCCACCATCAAAGTAAATCCTCTCTTAGACTTCCACCACAGTTACTGGGCATCTACAGAAGGTGGAGGCAGCAGGGACTTTTCTATAAATAAGGACACACATTGCCAACATGAATTTGTAATTTCCAAGGGTGTAGCTGTTTGAATTTCGTTAGCCAAATGATTGTAGTAAAACATTGGAAAACTTACACTGTTTTCCTTGTTATCGTTTGTATGTGAAATATTCGTAGCTCTTCTACTTTATTTCTTTGTTTTCCATAATTATGTGTGGTCATATTTTTTGAAGACTGAATATTTTTTGTTTCAGAGCTCTATAGTTAAATGTTTAACGAAACTAAATCAAATTGTGACTTTTATCTCAGTAAAAATCACTCCAAGTTACAAAGAACATAAGTTGTACACTTGTAAGGTATGTTTGTGATGAAATAAATCCTAATTACTTAAGATGTTACAAAACAATTTGCTAATTACCTATTCATAGAATTATAGAATTAGAGATTTGTTTGGGTTGGACTGATAAAGCAACCTGAATTAGTTTCAGCTCCAGTGTCATAGTCTTTAATCACTTACTTGTAATTGTGAATTCAGCTCTAAGACATAGAGCTGTGTGCTATAAATGTTTAAAATAATGCTTTATTTATCCAGGGATTTATTTAAAGAGTGTGTCTGGTTTTCATAATGCTTAAGAGTGAACTTAAACTTGGGTAGTAGGCATTAGATGGAATTGTTTTTCACCCCAAATAGTAGCATTGGACTGACATGTTTAAGAAGAGTCTTTTGGTTCTGGCACTCAGAGATAGATCCCATGTATGGGGTATATCCACTGTATAGAAGCATTTCTATAAAAGGAGAACTCTTTTTCTAGAATGGAAAATATTATAGAATTACAGAAAACAGATTTTGAGGTTTGCTGTTCTATTCTTCTGCCATAAGGCAGAATAAATTATGTCTTAGTCATCTCTGCCTTAGTAATTTCTGATACATTTGTCTAATGTATTCTTTCCTTCTTCCACTCCTTTTAGTAATTAGCAGTGTGGCATTCCCTTAAATATACTCCAGTAAATCACAGGTACTGTCTCTTGCTAGGTATTACAGAATCACACAGAATCACCAAGGCTGGAAAAGACCTTTAAGGTCATCAAGTCCAGCTTATGACCAACACCACCACACAGTCTAGACCATGGCACTAAGTGCCACATCCAGCCTTGCCTCGGATGGATGTAGAATTAAACCCAAAAACTTTCTTCAGGCATTTGCAGCCCAAATGTCAAAAATAGTTTTGCAAAAGTAGCAAACGAGAGAGGATGATTCAAAAAAGACCAGTACCAAGTAAAGCTGCTGATCTCTGCACATCTCAGATTCTGTTAACTTTACTCATGGCTGTTTTTCAGTATTTCATTATAGGGAATGTGGATGAAATAAGCCTAAATACAGACGTTAGGCATAGAATCTGTAACTGAGAGCTTGGCTTTAGGAGAAATACCAGCTTCAATGGCAAAGCAGGATCAAGACAACTGACATGTAGCCTAATGAACACCTCTGCCTATCAGTGCTGGAAGAACTCGTAAAACAGTGTCATTCCAATCCACAGCTGGACTTTATTCTCAGTGTGGGAACATGCAGGTGCCAGGATTGCACCAGATGACTTTTTTTTTTAAAATACACCAGGCCATGTGCTAACTTCTAAACGTTTTTATAGAAAGCCTGCACTTCGCTCAGTCTTTGGTACCTTAATAGTGCTGGCAGCAAAATAGGTACCATTTAGTCTTTGGGAGACAGACCTGTCAAAATATTTCATCCTTGGTTTAAACACCTCTGTTTTAATCTTGATCTGAGACTGACATCTGTCAGATTGTGTGGTAATGGAAGAAATACAGTTTAAAGGTTACAAGAGCAGATGGAATTCCAGGATTTCAGATGAAAGTGAAAGGAAAGGTCCTTAAACCAGTAAACTCAATAGGTTTTCACTCCACTGTTAAGCCTAGTAGAAATAGAAACCCAATACTATATGAACATACATAAAAGTGAGGCCAGAGATCTCATGGAGTTAACAGCAAAGTGACAGAACAATCTTAGACTTTTTTTGAGTCGTTAAAAAGTGCTTATTTAACTGCTGAAATTAAGGGAAAAATTCTAATGAAAAACTCTTATTTGATACCAGTTCAGAAACTGGCAGGGGAGGAATAAGAGCATAACTGAAAATGCATTAGAATGGATTAGCTCTGCTTATTGTATTGCAGTTCATGAGCTCAGGCAAGAGTAGATATTTGGTTAAAAACTGCTCTGCTGCCATTTTGCAATCAAGAGATTAATCAAAGTAATGTAATCTGTCTCTCATGCTCTTGGGTTTTAAAATCTGCAACTACTAATTCAGGGAAACATATGAATTCCCATTCAATGAACAAAGTATGTACCTTACTCTTTTTTGAGTAATTTTCTAGAGAACCTACAGACTGAATATCATTATAGCTTTTTTCTGTTGCTGCTGCTTTGTGTTCCATGCTTCCTGTGACCACATCCAGGCCTTGGGGGATGGTCTGCTATATTCCTCTGGTTTGGGGTTTTTTCATGTATCTGCCTATGTACTCCTGTTCTCTCAGTTACTTCTAGATGTAAAGACTAACCAAAGAAGCCCTGAATTAGGGACTTCAACAGGAAAAAACAGAGCTGTCTAACTATAAAGAATAAAGCCTAGTTTGGAACTGCATAAATTTGCCAGGCAGCATAAAAAGAAACTTGTTTGATGTTGTTTTGCACACTTGAAAAGATGATGTTTAATTTGGAAATATGTAAAGAAAGCCCAATGTGGATAAATCAGTATTCTGTTGCATGGGTTTAGTGAATTCATGCAGGTTTAGCAGAATTTACCTTCCAAACAGAAACTGCAGTATAAGCTTTTAGTTTTCCTTTTGTAGAGGTAGCTTTGCTGGTATCTCATTTCTAACGAATCTTACATTGTTTACACCTACAGTTTTTGATCTTCCATCCATACACCAGCTGTCAGGAAAACACCAAGACCACAAATTACTGATTAGACACAGAGCACAAAGGACACAAGCTGCTACCATTTCGAAAGCTCAGCACTCTTTAGAAAGATTTTGCACCATTTGAATCTTATTAGTTTTACTTTCACTAATGATATACTGTATAGCCTGTTTGGCAGTGTGGAGTTTATCATAAATACCTCTTTGTTCAGTTCTGAAGTGAGGTTAATAAGTGTAATTGCAGCTACTTGTCATTGGAGGTCATGTTTTTCAATACAGAAAGAGATGCAATGGCTTTTAAATAGTTTCTTGATGAGAATTTGTATCAGCTGCCCATAAGAAGCAGCAGTTTGATCATGCTGTCTCAAAGCTTTTCATCAAAGGTTAGAAACAAACTTTGACATTCAAGAGACGGATTTTTGCAAAGCGGTCAAGCAGACCACACTAACTTTACAATCTGCATGCCAATTTGCTTGGGTGTTCTTTCTGTTCTGTGGGTTTTGTTGTTGTTTTTCCTTTCTATCTCCCTCTTACTAACTTCAGCTTTCAGGAACAGCATCTGTTTTCTGGAGTGGGGAAAAGAGGACTGTGTCAGGAAATCCTTTGTAGATATTGTGAGAGATGATGCATTTTTCATACTATGAAAACACAGTTTAGTTTCTGTCAGCCAAAGCATCAAAATGGGGAGCCTGTAACTTGCCTCCCAAACCCATCATTTGGCACCTATAGAAGGGTAAGAATGGTATGTTTTTCAGGGACTTTGAACACTCTGCACTTACCAGTCTGGGCATATGATTGGGAAAATCTTGGAAAAGCATTATCATTTCTGAAGAACATCATGGTCTGTGTTTTTAAAATTTATTTATTCTTTTTAAGTTGTGCTCTCATGCCATTATTGTGGGTACACTATTTAGATCCAGCTCCAAAACTCAGACCAGTTGTTGTCAGTGCAAATCCATCCGTTCACTTCAGAAGGTCAGAACTCCAGTGCACATCAGGAATCAAGACTTGCAATGCCATGCACTGTACAACTACACAAACACATCCCAACTCTGCAAAGCTTATAAACTGTCTGGTTTGGGTAGCTCCATTTAGGGCACATGTGTGACTAATCACTCCCATGAAGTGCTACATTCAACAAGGCTTCCTTGTGTCTCGGTTCTGCAGAGGCTGTTCGTCTGTAATGCATTCCATTCTTCTGTGCAGACATAACCTAACCTCAGAGGCAGTATTTAACCTGCAGTGTGGAGAAATTGTCAAAGCTGCCCCAAGATTGCTCTCAGAACCTCTGTTTATGGTTTCCTGTAGTTCTGCTTCAGTCTCCAAGCTGTCAGTCTTTATTCAAGACACTTTATTTCTAAATAAACCCTAAGCTTCAATGGCATTCGGTAGCAGCGACTTTTAGATAAATA
Organism: Hemiprocne comata; assembly: GCA_020745705.1. NCBI lineage: Eukaryota > Metazoa > Chordata > Aves > Apodiformes > Apodidae > Hemiprocne > Hemiprocne comata. Next base: position 7,004,126 of record CM036597.1, on the reverse strand, counting down.
TAGGCAGGGGCTGCTCATTTTGTAATTTAAAGTCTTTGTGGTTATCTTTGAATCCTTAGACTACGCTTTTTGCTCTCTGAATCTGTGGATGTAAAATTGAAATGAATGTTTAAAAATTAGTACAAATAACTGGTAATCGTGTCCTTTCAGTTGGTATAACCTTTGTTTATGAGGTGCAGATAAATTCAGTCAAGGTTAAATAATTTATTATGTGTTTTGTGAGCTCAAATCTGCAGGCAGATGATAGGGTGCATTGTTTGAGAAATGCAATCAATGTAGAGGATCTGATCAGAAAGGCTTTAATGAAGAATCTTCTCAGTCCTTGATAAAACTTAAGTGGGACAGACTAGGTACTTCTTGCTTGCAAACTGAAGAGGCAGTGTCTTCCAAACAATGGTATTGCAAAAGAGCTAGCTAAAAAAGGAAATAGCTCTAGAGAAGGAAACTGGACAAGATAAGAAAGCTCTAGTCCAACTGGGCCTGTTTTTTGAAAAGATATATGAGCGTATAATCTACATTATCCTCCGCTACATCTCCCACCTTGCTTTCCATGTGTCATTTCCTTTCTTCAGATAATTAAGAAGTTCTTAATGGGAGGACGTGATTACTGAAACTAGGGATAGAGTAGCAAAGCAGTTTTGGTGGTCACTGTGAGGTCAGAGGGCTTAGTTGGACAAAGATAAAACCAAGAAAGTTGATTTCTTAGAAAATGTTTTATGGTTTCTTTGCATATGCTCTGTATAGAAGACTTGTTCAGAAAAATTTTAGTTAAAATAGTTTAGGGATTTGAACCTATATATTGCACATATCCAGTCATGTCCTAAGTGCCAAGCTGTAAAGTAAAGCTGCCTTTTCTTTTTTAGCCTGTATGTGTGAGAGATTCCCAAATGATCAAAACCTGGTATTTTTCCACCTTTTCTTGGGGTGGAACAAAGTGTGAAAGGTTTTTTTTCAGGCTAACACTTGCAAGATTAGATCATAGACTTGTATGAATGACTGTTATGTTTAATTTTTATGGATAATTTAAAACTTGGGGAGGCAGGGAAGGATGATAATATATTTGTGCAATCCTAAATCGTTTCTTCATTTCTTTAAATAAGATGAAAATGAAGAACAGAGTTTGGATATGTGGGTAACTAGCAATCTCTGTGATGCAGGTAACTTTCCTTGTTATGAACATGCTTAGTTTGAGACCTGGACATTTTTAATAGTGAATGCAACAATTCACTATACAGGTAAAAATGTAGACTTCGTAAGATAAGTGATTTTTCCTTACAATTAGCCAAATTATTGTTTCTGATGGAACAAGAAATACATTCCTGGGTTGTATCTGTCAGTAGAAGTGTATCTGTCATTTATTGGTATCTCAAATTTTGCCATATGAGTTAAACTGAATTTGAGCCTACACATAAAATATGTTGTTCTGTCTAATTTACAGTACTCCTAAAAATTAAAAAAATCTATTCCTGCTCTTAAAATTATTATAATTGATAAAACACTTAGTGCTAGCATTTAGATTAGAAGTTCCTTGAGTTATGTTTGTAGTGGCATTCGTTTTTTAAACTGAAAAATGAACACAGGTTTTCAAGAGAAATTATATGGGTAGGTAGGGGCAGGAATTGAAAGGGAAAAATAGGTGTTCTAGAATAATTTCTGCTAATCCTTTTTTTAACCTCTGTCTGCAGTGGCAGTATATACCACTTCTATAGTACTGGTGTAGCATGCAGTTGGATACCTATGCTTTGACTAAAAGATCTTGATATGTATGAAGTAAATGAATTCTATACAGTACGCTCTGCCTATACTGATTTGAAATTCAGTTCAGATTTTTATCATATCCGTGCAGACACTATTTTTTATCAAGGTGGTTGCATAAGAAAGGAAAACAGCAAAATTGTTTTGCTTCCCTCCCCTCTTCACCGTTACTGGTTTAGCAGAAAGAACAAGAAATAAATGGTAATTGACTTTCCAAATATGGAAATACAACCCACTTCAAAGCATTTGCTTGGGAGCTGAAAGAGGAAAAATCAATAAGGAAATGAGAAAGTTGCCATCTCTAGTATTCCATTAGCTGCTGTGTAATAAGATCTCATCAAATAAATCTTATCAGCAGAACAAGTGCAATTAAAACAAGAAAATGTCACAAATTGCTCCAGTTAAGTCTGCAGTTTCCCAGTATCTCATGTATCAGCAGTTTAACCATTACTGAATGAAACAGTCAATACGTTAAGCTCCGGTGCATGTGCCTGGATGGATTACTATTGATTTCAGTGAAGTTTAGGTCAGGCTTTAGTAGCTGAAAAGATCAGAATTGGTCAGCTGAAAATGAGTGACAGTGTAGGCTGTATATTCTCATTCATTTTCCTTTCGGAGAGAGGGATAAAGAGAAGATTTTTATAAAAGGGATGCAGTGAGGCTTGGCATGTCTGGTATGCTGCTTTGATTTGGTGTAACATTCAAGTAAGGATAATTTCTTCTATTAGTGCAGGATAAACAGAAGCATTGATTTTTTCATTTCACTCCTTAATGGCATCCATGTTTATTAGAAGAGTATAAGACAATAGAGTAAAAGTGTTAAAAAAAGAATTAAGTGAGGAGAATCACAAATCCATACCTTTGGTACTATTTTTGTAGTGTAAGCTTTATTGTAGGGGTGGGGTTTAGCAAGTAGTTAACACCCCAAGCCTTTTCCTTATGTAGAGAATTGTTTACTGGTCAGCTGGAACAAATGATAGTTAAATGTTGTTAATGTTTCCCAGATAGTTTTGGTCTTTTATCTTTTTATCTTCATACTCTATGAATACATGTGGAATTGCGTTTGAATTAAGAAACAATCTTCTTTCTACATTGACAAATAATTTATTAGATGATCAATCTAAATGACACTACTTGGGAGATTGATGTCTGCCATGTTTATCATTAATAAAATAATGGATGTTAAACAGAATAGTGTTTTTCTATCAGACTGTTCATGCTGGTTTTGTATTATTTTTCTGTTGAAGTACTTCATACTGTGTTTCTAGTAATTTTCTATTCATAGCATTTTAATTATATGGGCTTCCCTCCTGGCGTGCATTAATGTGGTAGCACCTACAAATCTAATAAAATACCTATTCTGATAAAAATTTTCAGTCTGGCACAAAGCGGCTTGAATAAAAATATTCTAGATCAGTCAGAATTATCACTCAAATTGTTTCTTTTTAATTTTTTTTTTTTAGGAGATGGCAGTCTCAGGCTTTTAGATTTATTAAGCTGGAGAAAGTCCCGGGAGTAGAAATGCCAACTTAAGACTCATTCCTCCCAAGTTCTTACACCCAGCATTCAGGCTTACAGGGCCTGCTGTTGGCTCCAGTGGGAAAGATGGAGAATATTTCCACCCAGTTTCTGGGTGATAGATTGTTGGCACTGCTATGAGTGGTAAGTGAAGGTTTGGAAAAGTGTCAAGTAGAGGAAGATGCTACATGTAGGTCTCTCATTTTTTTGTGATCAGGAAGCTCTTTCATTATCCGCTTCTAAGCACAGGGTGGCTAAGCCATCATTTCCTTTGGTGGCTGTGCTAAGTGTTGATTTTTCTGCAGCTGTGTGACCTTAATTCCCCACTGTTCCTGACAGAGCTAGTTCACTCTGCTTCAGAGATTTCCACTAGCCCACTGACTAATGCTAGATGTGGAACCAGAGGATGTGTGAGCACCTTGGTGGTCGAGATGCTCAGTGTCAGCCCCAGCAGGCAGCACAGAGGCAGCCAATGGGTCCACCTGTGTCTCTTGGTAATGCTCTGAGAGAGTTTAGGTCTGTCCATCTGAAGACTGCAGTTCTGGGTGAGGTGTGAACATGCAAGTTTGAAGCACAGCTCACCTCATGATTATCTGGGTCTGGTTGTATGCGTGCTGTGGGCAGCTGACTCTGAAGTGCCTTTCTGTCCATCTTCCTGGCTGAGCCAAGTTCACCTACTGCAGATGCCTTCCAGGACTGCAGGCAAGCATCTGGCCCCGGCCTCTGCCTTCCCTTTTGGGTACTCTGGGACTAAAATAATAGGTATTAGAGAACTTAACTTCTAAGACCCTGAATGCTTTATTGGATCTAGCTTTTGCATTTAATATATGAAGGTAAAGAAAGAAGTATAACAGAGAAAGGAGGAAAGGTGTTGGTGAGGTAGCCACAACTGTTCCAGTACTATAGAAAAATTAGTCTTTTCATCCTCTTTTCACAGTGGTTGTTACTCAGCACCATCATGTAAACGTGTCCTTAAGTTTGATGTCTGCTTTTTACATACCCCTGAATGTCACTTTTTTTACCTTCAAAAAACAAACATGGACATGTGAATATAAGAAGACTGTATATCAAAAGCTGTGTGAACAGTAAAACTTATTTTTGAATTTCAGAATTCATATGGTTTGACTTTGAATCAGTTAAACAGAAAATACGGGGTATGAAGTATGTTATAGTGTAATTTTAAAAACTATTTCAACCTCTAGAATTATGAAGTGTATTTCCAACTTTAGAATCATGAAAAATATTGCTCTTTCACGAACCAGTTAGTTATCTTAAACAAAACTTCAGGCTTGAGAACTATATAATATCTGATTATTCTCATTTTTCTAAATGGAAATAGATTTAGAGGTGTGAAAGTAACTATACCTGTTTTAAAGTGAGTCTGATTCTTGTGAACTCTGGAGAGCTCATGGACCTGAGTTCTTTGAGGTTGTTGATAAACAATTTAAATTCTCTAAGCTTTGTACATATGTACAAACGTACATTATGCTTGTGAAGTTGTGGAAGGTTTCTCTTTTCTATTCTCTGTGACCTATTTCTTTTAGACCTTGCAGTTCCTGGTACAATTTGTCGTATGTTTCCATGTGTGTTTGAATAAAAGAAACAGAAAAGTAGTGTCACTGAAAAAACAAGCAGATATATAAAGAAAAGTTGGAGTTATTTTTCTTGTCTCTGTCAAACTAAAGTTATGTGAAATGTATGCTACCTTTATACCTCTCCAGAGAATGTATTTTATTTGGGGAATATAGTTTACTGAGAAACAGAAGAATAAAATTTTAATGTTTCTTTTTGCAAGCAAAACTGCAGTTTGCTGTGCTAATTAGAGCAGCTGGATTACACAGCCTGCCTTAAATCCCAGGAGAAATCAGGAAAAGAGGCTGACTTTAAGTATTTCTTACTGTCTCCGAGGTTTTAAATTAAAGCCTCTTTTGGTTAATGAGCAAAGCTTAGATTCAGTTTTTATTTGAGAGGAGGAGTGACAGGGAATTCTTCCCTATTCATATTTCACTCAGAGCATGGCCTTTTGATTTAGAAAAACTATCACAGTCTAATAAACTGTGGCCAAAAGTGCTTTTACATTTATTGTAGAAGTCTGAAGTCTCCGATAGATGCCTGAATACAGAGGAGACGAGATCATAGAGAAGCTGTAGGAATAAAAAAGGCCCTGTTGGTTCTCTCTCAGGTCTTTTAACAGATACATGGTTTTTACCCAAGGTAGCTCATACATTAAAAGGCTCCACTTTGGGAGACGCATTTGAGTGCCAGCTCTTTATCTGCACTGTTTTGCATCCTAAGGTCAAGTTGTGACTACTGATTTATTTTTTCCATCCTTTAAAATCATCTTTAGGTTTTTGGTAGAGGTCTGCTGGGTATCAGTCAGTGGGACTCTTGGTTACACTAGCCCTTGAAATCTGATTTATGTAAGTCTCTGCTGTGGTGATAGAAATTACACTGTTATTGCTTCTTAGTTTTTATTTGAAGCTTTTTATTATGAATAGCTTGTTTGCAATGTAAATGTTGGGATATTCATACTTGTCAACCTTAAACACTAGAAAACCCTTAATGGGGTGACAAAAAACATGGGCTAAAAACAGCCTTTGAAATTCTGTGAAAAGAATTTACTTAACTAGCGAAGAGAAAAATGTCAGTTTGTCTTGAATCATGGAAAATGAAAATTAATGAGAGTTGCTACATATGTAAATGTGTTGCTTCAGAGAATTGTGGCAGATATCTGCTCCCTTCATCTATAGTAAGGGGAAAAAAACCCAAAGAATTTGTTTTAGTGAATCGTTAGGGAAGCATATCTAAGGGCAATTAAGGGATAGAATAGGAAGAGTGTTTTTAAGCTAGGGAAATTTTACCTTAATCAGACAGGTTGTTCTGGCTTGTAACCTCCTACTCCAAACTATAAGGCTTAACTATATGAGCAAAATAAACTTACCTAGCAGGGGTGTTACTTCTAATAAAATTAGACAAGTGCCTTAAGGAGAAGTGGCTTTACAGTGTAAACGCCAGCGTTCCACTGTGTAGACATTTGGATATCAATTTCCATTCCTAGTAAAGGGCATGGTTAATACCATGTGTGAATCTTGTGTGAATCGTAGTTTTTTGCTGTCACTCATCTGATTTCTAGTTTCTTCTGATCTGGTGGCTATGATTATTGAGGTTAAGATTACATTTCAGTTGCAACCAAATGCCAAATTAATCATCTTTAGCTTAAAAGTAGCTACAGAGTTTTTCAAAACCAAAATGTGCTCATGACTTTAATCACCTACAAATTTTCTGAGAAGTAACAAAGGCTAAAGTCAGAAGTTATTCCCAAGTAACGTAATGAAATCAAAGGCCAGAAGTCGCAGCATGTGAACTGAACCAAAATGAATCCATGATATCACTTTGAGGTGCTATATTAAAACTCTTCAGCTGTGGGTTAATCAGGTTGCGGAGACACCTGCTGGTACTGAGCAAGGTTTCACAGAACATAAAAGCAGGAGTGCTGCTGCCTGATTGTGTCACTCCACCCCTCAGAAACAGGGATTATTACCAGTGCTGCACTATATTACAACTGTATGGTTTCCACAGACCAAATGTGTTCTGTTTTCTGCTGAAATGAGATTCTTATTACTAGTCTAAATTTCCACAGTGGGAATCTTTCCAGAACTAAAGTAACTGATACCTGACAAGTGAACTCATACGAGCTTTCAGAGAGCCATAAGGATGTTGGGTGGAGGGAGGACTTCACCCTTGTGCTATCCCCACAGGTCTGACTTTGGCCTCTTTGCAAAATGGTATCTCTTTGTCTGAAATAGCTTGCATTCTATTAAAAGCGAGGCAAGGCATAGTACTTCTGGTTTTGATATGCCAGAAAAACCAAAAGGATAGAAGAATCTTTGTGTCCTTTCTGGGATCTCATTATGCCATGTACCTGGAAATAATTATAAAGCTTTTACGTTTAAATATGGAAGTATTTGCAATATTATTAAAGGACGCTGAAGTGAATTTTAGATATTGACTCCTTACTCACAACTGCTATAACCACTTAGTGATACTACTTGTATTTAAACATGTGGTTTCATTTTCTGAAAGTGGTTTTGTTTGGCCAAATGTGGTAACTTTCTGTACCTGAATTATCATACACAAACACCATAAACTGATACAGTTTAAGTAATAGCAATCCTTCCCATATGGCCAGAAAAAAAATAAAAATTCTTAAAAATTGTTAAAAATTCTTTCTAAAATCTATTTTATCCTGTATTCATGCTTTGAATATTCAGATGGAATCAAGTTGTTCTGATCTGTCAGTGAAATGCTAGTTTTGAACTCTGATTGTGACAGTTTGGCTGTCAAGGATGGCTATTTTACTACTTATGCATTTGTCTGGGGCTTGAGGACAAAGCTGGTGTAGCTTCTGAACTGTATGTACTGCAGCCCTCTGACAGCTGACCAAGGAGTGCAAGCATGTTAAGATCCAGGCACCTTGGGTACCCTTTGCATCCTCCTGTAAATGGCTGAAATATGTTTGAAAAATTACCAGAACAAAAGCCTATTCACTGTTAAACATTTTATACCCTATAATCCAGTAATTGTGGCACTGCACTGTATTTAAGTTAATTTTTAATGTTAACAAGCTACTTAATCTTTCTACATTACTTATAGTTCCTGAGTTCATTTTTTGGAAACATTTTAGCTATGTATTTTTTTAGAATCCTAACAAATTATGCCCATCACATTATCATTAGCTGCATCTCTATAGAATACTCATTTCCACCACACTTTTTTAGACACTGTATCATAACCTTACCTGCTTCAACTCAAATGTAGCTGAAGGTTTTTCTGCTCAAAGTACATTTAGCTTTGCACATGTGCTTTTTCTGTTCAGATACACAGTGTCTGAGCTGAAAGTAACTTGCACACAATGAGTAAAAGTAATTTCTTAATTAGATTTTCTCTAATTAAATAATTTATTACACTTAACTCCTACCTGTGAGTATCAACACACTGATAAATTTTCTTTTGGAAATGAGGAGAAATGAAATATAGATCAGAACCATGTTGAATGTTGGGCAAGTCTGAACATCTGGAATCTAAATTCGAAGTAGGAATTCATTGCTTTGAAAATAAGTCCAAGAGTTATAAACTAACGAATAGACTTTTTTTCCCCAATATACAGAGAAAAGCATCTGAAATTGAAAGCCACCCTCCAGACCACTTCACAAGCAAGCCAGTGTTAAATTAGGCATATATTCAGAATTGTAGTGCAAAGCTAAGTTTTGCAATTCATTAACACCCAGTATTGTTAACATAAACAATTCTTTAAAATTGAAAGGAGAGTATAGATATATATGAATGAAATAATGTTAACATCTATACTCATGTATAGAATTGAATGAATTATTGAGAATTATGCTGCAGGTTATAATGTACAAGCCATCTGAGGTCCAGAAAATTTTTCTCCATGTTACAGAATCATGGCGATTTTTATGGCCTCATTATATTTGAAATAGTCAGTATAATTCTGTGTTAATGGTAGACTTGTAACTAGATAAAACATTGGGATGATGTGCAATTAAAGTTCTTAATGTTTTGAAGATCCACACATGCACAGAAAAGATGAAAAAAATACCAACTGTATTTTGCCACAAGTGTGAAATTAAGGATCTTTATTGCCCTGAACATGCAGATCTGTGGAGTTCAACAACCATTGTGCCTACATGTAAGCAAGTCTGTAATGTGCAGGCCAGTGATGAATCAAACTGAAAATGCCTTTATGACTTTTTCAGTCTCTGCAATAAGCCTAGTGTAAAGTTAACACTAATCATTCTACATCATTGATTTAAAGGATGTAAGGAACCAAGGACAAAGCTTTAAACAAGTTATCACTGCTAGCCTAGTTTAGAAACTTTTTTCATTGTTTTGTTAGTCATAAAAGCAAACAGAATTTTATCAGAACTTGTAAAGAAACTTTTTATTGGATTCCTGCTAGAGGCAGGCTGGTCATCAAATTGCAGCTTTGCATTTCTGTCAAACAAAGGTAGAAGATTTTTAAATCATCAGAAAGTGATTACAGAAAAGCAATGAAAGAAGTATGTAAAAATAACCTTTGTTCCACCAGCTGATGTCTCTGAAATTTAATAGGTCTTATTCCCAGAATACTGTGCATACAGTGAAACCACAGCTAGTAAAACATGAGCTTCTAAAATGGAAGATATGATGGAAATGCTTTGATTTATAATTAATACAGTGCAAGTGCAATAGCATGCAAATTCTTTCAGACTACTTTTACGGGGCTAGTGAACTATGGAAGACAGTCAATTTCATCTGGGGAAAGCTGAACACTTTTCACTTCACTTGCAGATTAATGGATGCAGATATTACAGTCTTTTCATTTTTTATTTTTCTTTGCCCTGTAATATAGAATTGTGCTTAAATCAGCTGATGAAAGGAATCTCACATTGAAAAGCAGTCGTTCTAAAGGCTTAATATAGACAGTGTGGTTGTTTTATAGTTGTAGAAGGAAACGTGCAGGAAATGTCGCTTAATTTGTTCCAGGAGGGTTTCTGACTTGGAAGTATTTGGAAATTTCTGCTGGTGCATCATCACTGTGCTCCTGTCCATGTCCACCTGGGCAGTGACAAAACAAAGCTTGCTACTTTAGATGTTAGTACTTTTATTTTAAAATCAGAATTTACCAAGGAAATTTAGGAGTAAAAGTTGAAAAGGTTTAGGACTTGAATTACAAAATTAGTCAGCATGCAGAAATGAAGTTGGTGAAGTATTGCAATACTGCATTATGTGAAATGGAGGCCTGGATATCAACTGGGTATATAAAATTTTCTAAATGTCTGATAACAGGCAGGAGACAGCTGCGGCTGCCAACATGCCTCTAAGGCCAGGGCCTCTCCGCCAGCAGCAGGAGGAGGCTGAGGGTGTCCCGCCATGCTGCCATCAGCCGCTTCGGCCCCAAAGCAGAAAGAGCGGGAAACTGTGGTGGTGAGCAGGGGTTCCTCAGGTGAGGCAGCTCCCGCCCCCTCAGGTGAGGCAGCTCCCGCCCCCTCAGGTGAGGCAGCTCCCGCCCCCTCAGGTGAGGCAGCTCCCGCCCCCTCAGGTGAGGCAGCTCCCGCCCCCTCAGGTGAGGCAGCTCCCGCCCCCTCAGGTGAGGCAGCTCCCGCCCTGGGAACTGCTACAGAGTCTCCCCCTGGGCAGAACAGGACTGAGCCCAGGGCTGCCATGTTTGGGCCTGCCATGAGGCTGGTGGCCTGGTCTTCCCATTTGCCTGTGCCACGTCTTCACCTGCTCTCCACAGCCAGGCCAGCTCCTCAGCTGCAGCCCCTGCACACTGTTTGTGCAGTATCCCAATGGCGTTCCCCAGTTCCTGTTCCCCAACGTGATGGCTGCTGTACCCACCGAAGGCTTCTTTCTTGCACTGTAAGCCAGGAGATCCTCCTTCGTAGAGGTTGCAAGCCCCTGGTAAGGAATTAACAGGGCTCAGGAGGGTCAGGGCTGTACCTATTACTGAGGGCTTTAGTCCCCTGTGCCCTTGAGAGCAAAAAAAAAAATACATGTTCTACAGGTGGCTAACAAGGGGCCTGGGAAATGTCAGTAATATGAAATTATTTCACTTCTGTTGGAGACCAGCAAGTGCTTTTCCAATGCAGGAAGGAGGAAAGATTTGGTGGCAGAGAGACTACTGAACAGCTTTGTGGAAGTTGGCACAGAGCTAGAAGGCTGAATCCAAGAAAGTGGTGACCAAAGTGTGAAGGAAATTGCATGGGGTGGCTATACAAATTTTGAACAGCCCTCTGCTCCTCAGGCAAGCTACAGGTGGTCTTATGGTGTGTACACTGTCTTCTGGATAGGCCTTAATGCAGCATGGAAGTTGACTCATTAAAGTAGGGAGCAGCTGTCCTCTCTGAGGAAGGCAGGGGAACCTGGGAGACCTGAGGGACTTCTCTGCTAACGCAGAGGCAATGAGGATCAAGACAGGAGGACACGGGACATTTTGCCTCATGGATATTCAACCCACTATTGAGTGGGCAGCACATCAGGTAAGAACACAAGCGTGAACTTGGCATAATCGCATTGTGGTTACATGAAGAAAAACCCTAAATACACTTCTGTTTGTAATAAACTGAAGAAGGGTGTGTTGTGTAGTTAGGCCTTGATCTTGCCTCACTATTTTTCTACCTGCCTCATCTGGCTTGCATCTCATGTCACAGGCAATGTTATTAATGCACAAAAATAATTATAAAGGGAAGTCAAAGCGAGTGTTTGACATTTTATGTTTGAGATGTTTAGCTTTCTGATTTCTTAATTTTTATACAGTAGAAATAAAAAAAAGTAGAACCTTTCATGGAAATACAGGATAGCTGACCTTAAAGACTTCATTTTTACTTTTGGACAGCACTCTAATTTCCAAACTTTTTTTTAATGGATCACAATAGCTACTTTCAGTAGTGTTTTTTTCAATTATGATACTGTTCTAGAAATAGGTTTTGGGGTTGGTTTTGTTGCTGTTTTTTTTGACAAGTTTCTCCGTTCAGACTTAGTATTACCAGCAATGTAAAATGCATTACTTTGACATATTTTTTTGAGTTCTGAATGCATGCAGGTTAATTCTGTGCCATGTACTGACCTTGCAGATGCATGTTAAAGTTTTTCTAAGTCTGGATAAATTAGCTAGCCTTCAAAGCCATACTACCTTGGTTATGACTCAGTTTTGCATTGCCTGCTGTGCTTTGCTGTGTATTTCTAATTTTGGGTTGCTTTGGTTTTCATAGATGCTCTTTAGAATCTCGCTCTTCAGGGTATTATTTTTCCTTTCTTTACTGCATGTCCTGTTCTTAAATGCTTATCCTCTTGCTGTCTGGACTTGTTGGTTTTCTTTTCCCTAAACTGTCAGTTCAATTTAAGATGATCAAATACTCTTGGTGCTGGTGGAATCTTGGAAGTCCATTGGCTGCACCAAAGCAAAATTGCTGAGAGTGGGTGGAGAAACAGTTTGAGATTCTAGCATATTTAAATAAACTGCTTCTGGATAGAGGGCTTACATTCGATTCCCCACTAAGTGTAGCAATACATTACTTTGGGTATTTCAATTTTAAAGATTCCTGCTTCATTGAGAGTAATAAGCCATAGGCTCTACCTCACAAAGCAGAGTGATTTAATTGTTTCATCTTTATGTAATCCCGAGTCATATCATTAATGGGCAAAGCCTTTTATAACACCATATGACAGTAGAATTACCCCTGAGATCTGTGTTCCATTGATTAGTGTGACATTCAGGATATATAGTGCTTGTCTTGAACAACCCAAGAGATAAGCAGTGTACTTCGGCACTCAGGATGTCTGGTGTTTATCCTGAGACATCTAAGAGGTAAACAAGACTTGTTGCTGGACTAGAGATGTCTCAGCAACCCACCAAACCATGTTACTCCCCTGAGAACTGGGGAGTTTGGTGTGGGACATGCTGAGATTGAAGACAAAGGAGCTCTACAGCTGGCGTTGAGAGCAGAATATTCAGCAATAACTAGGCCTTGAGATTTCATGACAACCACTGACTTAGAGGGACAAATGCTGCAGGCAGCTGAGAAACGATAGAGGGTGCTAGTCTCAAGTCGCCTCCTGGGACCGAACCTCTACTGCAATAGACTAATCCTGTAATGTCGAGTTCTCTCAACCTCCTGTTTACTGTTGCTGGCCAGATCAGTGGCTTATCTTGTTAATTAGCCGAACAGAGACTATCTGCAGGACCTAGTCTTGGCACCGTACTCCGCCTGCCCCCCATCTCTAAGGCACAAGAAGACAGAGGACAGGGAGAAAGGGGGGGAGTAGGCAAGAACTGTATAAAAGCGCTTTCCCACTGACAACTTTGCTGGACCACAGTGGTAACTATCCTCACTTGCTAGTCTCTGTATTTCTGCTTTCTCCTTTCTTTTCTGTCTCTGTTTTCCTCTCTGTCCTATCCGCTCTAGGGACTTTGTGTAACTCCAGTGTGCATGTGACAGCTGACCTTGTTTGTGTCTTAATTTCACCATTTGGGATTACCTTTAAACTCTTTCACAGGACCTGCTGGACAGAAAGGGTGGAGCTGCTGTGTGGCTTATACGAGGAGAGGGAAGGCAGAATCCGGCCGCCCCAGCCTCCCACTGTGGTGAGGAGTGTTAGAAAGCAAGGGGGTTCTGCCCCATCTCTCATAAGGCCGCACACCAGCACCAGTGTCTGTCTGTGCACCTGATATCATATAATCTGTTTTGTCCTGGCGAGATCATAAAAATTGCCACGTATCCAAATATCGGATTGTGACAATTAGAAATCAGGAGTGTTTCAATAGTGAAAATAGTTGAGATCAGCTAAAACCAACCATGAAATAGCTCTCTTGCCCTACAAAAAGAAATAATTAAACACTGAAAGGGTTTGACTGCTACAATAAGTGGTTGTGCATTCACACATTCAAAGTGTGTTAGAACCACTGTGTTTGTCATTAAGACAGCAAATTCTTTGACCTAGGCTTTGCTTTGAACTCTAAAGCACTGGCTGATAACAGTTGTCTTTTCTACTTTGGGCAGGAATTCTTTGTGAATTTCCAGTTCTGGGATTGCATTACAGAACGTTGAAACCTTCCCACTCTACTACTAAATTGGTGTAATTTTCAAAGAACACAGATGGGAAGGTAAAAGCAATTAGCAACCTGCCTGCTTTGGCCTTGTGATAAAAATTTTCTGAGATAATAAGAGAAAAAGTAACCACAGCAAGAAAATACGACTGTAATCCACCCAATTAGTGTAGTTTTAATTATGGCACAACTATCTGTAAGCCTTTTTTCACATCTGTTATGCAGCTTAGTTCTACTCCTGTTTCAAAGCCAACACTGGAAGGATCTGGTAAGTAGTCTAAGTAATGAATGCTACGTGTGGACCAGTAAGAAAGGAACTTCAAACTGTGCCACAGAAGGTTTTAGACACTTTAATACTTGACAGAAAGCTGAAGTGTCATTTCATATGGCTGTATTTGGTATCTCTCCATACAGATCTACATCTCTACCTTGTCTCAGTTCTATCAGTGTTGTACCTCACTAGGAAGACCTTATTCATCTCAAAAAAGTGAAATGATACTACTTTTACTTTTTAGGCACAGAATGGAAAAAACAGTTGCAAAACAAACCATCTTTTTATGTCCTTGAGATCTGAATCCTGCACTAACTTGGAAACGCATATTGATGATTTCTGAGAAGTTCTGTATGACTCAAACAGTAGGGTACAAATAAAATAGAAAACCCAGATGTACTCAAATTATTACAGCATTGATTGAATATCAGAAAAAATCTAATAGAATAACATTTAGCTTTTAAAGAGAAAATGGAGAAAAATATAACTTCCTGTAATAGTCCAAGGTGACGGCTAATTTTTAACAATTATTCTGTTCTGTTTGAATCATGTCTAATTTTAATTTATTCCTTTTTGATGCTTGTGCTTTTCTAACTCGTAGGCATCAATTAAAGGTGATCTAACTGTGTGACTTTTCCTTAAGATCCTGTCAGTAAAGCTGGCTATTGTGGAACTATTAAATGTGGTGGGTAGTTGTTAACACACCAGAGATTTTACTGAAATTGAGTGAACTACAGTGTCAAATTATGTTGTGAAGTTTCTCACTAGGAGGATAGCAAAGCTAATGATCCCCATTGACTCAGTTTTATTTAAGTTACTCCAATGAGTACTTGGATAATAAATAATTTCTGAAACTCAAGAAATTATTGTATTTTAAGAATTTAATGTTAGGTACCATTTGTGTGCATGCTGGCTTTGAGTGGCACAGTAATTATATTACTTGAAGAAAATTCATTTGAGAGTAATCTATGATATTTGGTCCTCTTCTAATACTGGAACATTTGGAGAGATTAAATCTGGAGAAAACCCCGATTTTTCTGTCTGACTATGCTAGAAAATTGCTAATCTCTTGAACTTTCAAAAGTCAATATTAATAATGTGTCCTGATAAAAATCCTGAGAAGGACTAACACGGTATGTTCAGTAATCCTTGTTAGATTCAAGTCAGATAGGCATCTTTTCCGTGAATTAAGATAGAATTTACTTCCTTTCTTTAGGAGGTGAGCATGTGAGTGAAAAGCCAGAGCATCTGGCTGAAGAGATCTCTCTTACATCTATCTTACGTGACTTCAGCACAAAATGATCTCGTATAATCTTTCTAATTTCAGTATCAAAATAAATTGCAGATTAGTATAATCTTTCACTCAACATACAGAGTAGAAAAGTCAATATTAGTCATGCCACATCTGTCCTTTTAAAAGGCAGTGATTATGTTTAACTTCTTGGTCTTGCATGGTCCTGTAATGAATAACCTTGTACTATTTTTAACTATGTCCTTAAGCAGAACTCACTGAACCCAAGCAAAACACTTTCTGTAACTTTAGAGGGCTTTGGATTTATCCGTTATAGAAATACAGCCCTTTTTTTATTGTTATAAATCAATACCTGTTTTTTTGGCACGTATTCAAATGCTGCCCATGAAATAGCTGCTTGTTCACTGAACAGCCTGTTGATAGCAAATCAGAATGTTGCCAAATTGCTTTAGTTTTACTTTGCATTGATAGGTCCTAATTTCATAAATATAATAGATCTTCATAATTAAACATTACTTCCTCAAACTATTCTCCCTGATTTCCTAATACCCAACCTGAGTCTCTGCAGAGACTGATGTGCCTTCTGTTTCAGTAAAAATTAATTACAAATGAAATGAGAATTTAAGTAGAAGGAAATAGGCAATATTGACTATAGTAAGGCCAGGGATAGGGATATTCATTTCTAAGTAACTCTTACGTTAATCATGTAATGTGCAGATAAAGTAAAGCTAATTAAGGAAAGAAGGCCATATTGTACATAAGTTGCCAGGAAATGTATCTGTGAAAGGGCACATAAATGTTACATTGCTTTGGTGTTCCATGTTGTAGGATTTGCTTCAAAGTAAGGCTCAGTATGGTAGTATTTTTGTTTCCGTAGTTTTGTAACAAAGAAATAAGCTTCTTAATCTCTTTTATTGCTTGGGCACCAGAAAAACTCAGCTGTGAAAGTGATGAAGACAATTACCTGCTTCTTCCTGCTTCAGATCTCAAAAGTAATTGGTGAAGAACAGTGGTACTTTTGAGTTGTTGAGCTTTGCAAATGATCTTGTTTTGAATTTTTGATGGATCGTGTACAATCATGATACATTTAAACACATTAAAAAATAGCTACTTTTCCAATAAGTGTGTGAATTGTTCAGTTAACTGCCATTGTCTGAGAGTTTTGAAGTACACAAAAGGACACAACTTTAATATGCTTTGTGAGGAGTATTTGTTCTTGGTAGAAACAGTATCTTGCTATTTGAATTGAATAATTTTGAGTTTCTTTTTCCCTTAACGTTGTAATAGAATGTCCACTTAACTGAAAAAAATGGTACCTCTGGGAGCAAATAACAAGAAACTCAATAGTGCTTGTGACTGACTAGCTAGGGTTTTCTACTTCCAGGAACATGTGTCTCAGTATTGCTGGATTGGTAATTGATTTATAGCTGAAAGTTTGTTTCCTGAAAAATGTTTAACAGATAAACTGATGACAACCCTTTATGTTTAAGAGCAATGTATTCTGGTAGATTCTGAGGCACTGAGCTTATTAAAGCAGATTTTATTAGGCCAATATTTAATATGTTATTTGTGTATTGCATTCATATTTGTGATAGCCTAGAGCTATGATAGTGTTATATTCCATAAAACATTTTGGGTTTGGGGGAAATCTTCCCGCTCAGACAGCGCATGCCTCTTCTGAACTGTGGTGAACGGTGAAGCCATCTGTCTAGTGAAACCTTGCAGAACAGCCCAAAAGTATGGACTTCAACAGAAAGAATTAAAAAAACAGCATTTGGGATATACCTTCTGTTGTACCAGGTCTTGCAGCAGTACAGCAGTCCAGTCTAGGGCTAGATTTTCAGGCCAGTATTGTTCATGCAGTCTGTTTCTAAAGCAATGACTTTGTAAATGAAACTTAAATGTAATTTTATTAGTGATTATTCTGAAGTACTCTGGTTTAACTATAAATGTAAAATGTTTATGAATGTTGCACTTCATTCAGGGTTAGATAGTGTTTTTCCCTTCTGTTTGTCTAGTTGTGCATATTAGACTGAAAAAGGTTTTCTTATGAAAACCTGGGTTGGAATTGGATGTATGTGAGGAGCTCTACTCTTTCCAAGTTTGTTGTGCTTGTCCTCGAATGTAGAACATAACTAGAGGGTAGCAAACCAGAGGTGACTGTCATGAGCTATAGGACTGGTTACTGCTGGAACTACTGCTGCTTACTACAACTGCAGACAGCTGTTAAAATTAAGATAGATCCAAATTAACCGTAGGATTAGAAATTCAGGTTTATGGGAGATTTCGGTCTCTTGACTGGAAAGAAAAACTAAAAACTTATTTAGAAACAAGTTCAATGGGAAAAAATAGTTTTGAATTTTTCCAGAAAGATACACAGAAATTTCTGATGAGAGTGACACTTCTTAAGAGAGGAGCTCTCTTCACTCCCACCAGATTAAATTAAGCTTGAATTTTTTACGTCACTTGAGGCATCTCAGCAGTTGGTTCAACACCTTCCTCTAAGCTAATCCAGAGGGAATGATTAGCAACCTCTAGTAGAGAACATGTGCAATTTAGGAGGCATCTTTTCTTTGCTTCACTCAATAACACAATAATTTATATGCTATTGCCCAACAATTTCAGGTTTCTAGGTCTCTGCTACAGTTCAGTGTAATAATATTAGTTTGGTTGTTAATACACAGAACTAATTTTATTAACTAACAACTAAAATGTTTTATTCTGTATTTCATTTTACTTGATTCTTTGGTTCAGTATTTTTTCCTGAAAATTTACCATAGAAAAAACATTAAGTGGTTGAACATATGCTTTAATAAATACATGAGGAAATCTTCAGTGGCAAAATGTGCAGCAGAAAAAGGAGGGTAATGGAAGTCATATCTTGACATGTCAAGGAAAGAACAAGAGCCACAAGTCTAGGATGTACTGTGAACAGGTATTCCATCTCGCTTGTAATAATGAGCCATAAGATGTAGTCAACTTGCTAGTGAGCAACTGTTCATCTATTCTGTAAGATCTTCTAGAAGCTGAAATGTGAAGTATCCTTTGGAAGGAGGTAGAGGAATATGAAGACAAAGGAGACGATACTTTAGTCTTGGAGTTGTGGAGTATGTGATAACTAGAAGTAGCATGAAGTTAGCACAAGATCCAGACACTCCTGATTTGCTTGTCTGTATGGTCCTGTGGCTACTTAGGTAAGAAGCTGTCCCTAGGAAACATTCCATTTTACTCAATTGGATTGAACAATTTTTTTGTTGCTGCTTGGCATAATAGTTTAACCAGATCAAAATTTTGGCCTTTTTACTTTCTTTAACTTATTTGGAAAATAATAAATTAAAAATTTCTTTCTCCTTGTAGGCAATACTTATTACTAAGAAAATATATTTATAAAACACCCTGAAGTATACACAACAAGTAATTTCTGTAATAGGCCAAACTAGCTTTGCTTTGATGTAATATTTTCCCTTAAAGGAAAAAGACTAATGTATACATATTCATTTTAACTATCTGAATATGTAGTTCCTCTGTGAAGTGCCTGTGCTTTAAGATTATCTAAAATTCCCAGCTTTGCATGAGAAAAGCAGAGATTTGTTCCTGCATTAACCCACACGCTTTTTTAAACGGCAGGTAAATATATCCTGAGAGGTACTTTGCTGAGTTGATGTTTCTGTGTTAAACTGTACTTTGAAAAGGGCCACATCACAGTTGATTGGTGATTTTGAACAGTGCTGGTGGGGACAAACTGTTAGAACAAGTTGATGCTGCAGAGCATGTAAATTGTTCAGTTTTATTTACTTCTACATCTTTGGCTTGTACGATCAAAGTGAATGATTAAAGCATGAAGAAAATTCAGCTCTTTTTTAGTTTTGTGTATTCAGGAATTTTATGCAAAGTTAGGCAGAAGTGACTTGAAGTAGATTTCGGCAAACTTTGAATAGTTTGATGTGCGTAACACGGAGATACTGTAGTCATCATATTTCAACTAGACAGAAAAGAAGAATGTTTGAAACGGGGTTGTTTTTGTAAACGAGACCTCATCAGAGACAGCAAAAGCAGACAGGCAACAGTAGTAGTTTTATCTATTACATAAGTTTAAAGCTCCAGATTTAGATCATTTTTGTAACAGATTTGTTTTTCTCAGTGGCTGATTCTAAGATGTGTATACCCAGATTTTTAACAGTAATTAGGCACTCAGTGCTTGTAGGAACTGAATGCTTAATATGTTTTAAAAGTGTCACATTTGTTCTGTTGTTCAGTTTCACTTTGTAAATCTGAGACAGTATTATTCCACTTCCTTACATGAATAGAATACGGTGAGAGAAGTTTTAAGTGCTGCAGTGTGCTTGGAACTTATGCTACTGTTAGGTATCTAACATGATCTAGTAAGTTATGAAGTACCTAACGTGTCTAGATGTTATCATTTTGCAGAAATTACTTGGGTAAAACTTACTATAATATTAATTATCTTTGTAAATAAGATGAGGTTTTGGGTGATGATGGAAATACTAATACGAAAGACTCCAATTGACTTGAATGAACCTGGATTCACATTAACTAAAATTTGTTATGAACATTTTTCAACACACAGGTTTTGCAAAGTAGTTTTAGTTCTGGTTGTCTGTCTTGTTATGAGTGATCTTGTTACTTTAAGTAGGACTGCTCAAGAAGGTCCATAACATTTGAACTGAATTATTGGACTGTCGTATATGCATCTATAATGATTGTGACCATTTCTGTTCAGGTCAAAGGAGTTTTTGTTTCTGAGGCAGTAAATATTGCCAATATTAAAGGCAGCCGCCGATCTCTTTAGAAGCTCTGGAGTGTCATGACAGCTAACTTGCCATTACCTTTTCCATGTTAGTGGAATTAGCAAATGTTTATTTCCTCCAATGCTGCTTTATTAACTCATCTTACCTATTCCTTTCCATTGCCCCTACCAAAGAAATGATAAATTTCAATTATAGTGCAGGATATTGATGTGCTGTCCTGTATACTGTGCTCCTGGTCAAACTGGCATGCAAATGTTCCACTGGAGTGTGCCATGTTGTACCACCACCAAATTGATCCACTGGAGTTTTCCATTTTGTAGCTTGAAGCACTTCTGATGGCACTATAGAGGCTGTCTTGACCATTTTATAGAGGTTGTATTTTGGAAGTAGTATCTGTGTGAGCGAAATAATTAATCGTCACTGAATTAAAAAGTCTTACTGGAATTGGAAAGAAGTCTTACAAAATTTCATTATGAAAAAGAGTTTTGAAATATACATCAATAAATCCTATGCATGATGTTTCAAGGAATCAGTAGCGAGATTCATGATGAATCGAAAATTTCTGAACCTTATTTTGTAATGGAGAGTCCATGATGATTCCTACAGATCTATGTGCCATAGCAATGGAGACAGTATCTCATTTATGCAAAACTAAGAATCCAACTTCTCCAAAAGAGTTCAAATTCTTTTTAACTATAGACATGGAAAAATACGTTCAGTAGTTTCATTATCAGTGTTCCAGTAAGTATTAGAAATCATTTTATTTCCAAATTAAATCTAGGAAAATTAACAAAGCCCATAAAATGAAGAAATAGAATTAATGATAATTATTATAATTATACTCAAAGTAAATTTCTTTAACTGTTGTACAGGCAAGCAAGATAGAATGTCTGAGTAAGTTAAGTCTTAGATTTATCAAGGCCAATAAAATTAGGATTCTTTACATTATAATGTTAATACAGCCAAAATTTAAATAGTTATCTTAAACATTTATTATGACTGCTGTACCTGTTATATAAAGCCCATTAATTTAATTGCCAATGATGTAAGATACAAAAATGTGGACACTTCTAGCTAAGAAGAAGATTATTGTAAAGTTCCCTTAATTGTGGACTTGTGTAGAGGAAAGTGAAAATTAAGTTTTGAAACAACAATCATTACAACAATCTCCATTTTAATTTACCAATACTAGCTAAAGGTATTAAATCCTCTTGAAACCTGATAAAATAGAGAATTATCTCTAATAAAAGTAAAGCCACTCTCTTTTACAGAGTTGTAACGTTTTACAGTTCATCTTGTTAATTTCATTCCACCAAAATGGCATTTTTAGTATGTTTAGTTCGTTGTGATGTTCAGCACATCAGGTCCTCTTTCTCTGGAAGTTTTTTTAAGAATCATGTATATTTGTTTTCAGTGGCACATTGTGTCTTGTTGGAAGGATTGGAATAGAACTGAATTCCTGAGTAGTCCAGAATTGCAAAATGCACCCTCCTTGGCGCGTTGCACCTTCAGGTGTTTCTTTTATACTATACTTCATTCCTTAACAGAATAGCTCATGACTCTAATCAATTCAGCTAGGAAGTCCTCTGGATAAGAGAGCTCTCCTGCTTTTTTATTTTGACTATGCACTTAGACATATTTTGGCTACAGACCCAGAACCTGAAATAAGAACGTGCCTGAACTTTAAAAGTAATCGACCATGAATATGCATGGCTATGTGGAGGCTCATGGTGCTGTCTGAGAGCCAATACAGGAGAATGAGGTGTCACAATTTTTTTGGTACATCTCATGTGATAATTTCCAATCCCATTCTCTCCTCTTTTCTTGGGTGTCTGGTGATGCAAACTTCATGTAAGTAGCAAAGGTAAAATAAAATAAGAAAATCACTTCCACAGCGTCACCTTCTTTTTGTTCCTGTGTTTTGGTCCCCGGTTAAATCAATTAAAAACTTAACTTCTAAAGATATCTTCTAAGCTTTCTACTTGGATTACTATGTCAAAGAGTTTATAAGCTCCATTCTATGCTGGTTTTCTGTTACCTAGCAAAGTGTCCTTATTTAATCACTGTGGCTCCTAAACACTATGGCAAAGGAAATGCATCATGTTAATGTTATTGTGCAACTATCAATAAGTGTTAATTAGAGCTGTAATTTGCTTATGATCTGTTTGGATTGCTTAGGGTAGTAAAAGCCTTGCTGAATGATAGCCATTTGTACAATTCAACTTTTAATTCACCCTCTGAGGAAGAAGACTATTCAAAGTAAGGTTTGTAATAGTTTCAGAGTGCATTTGATTTCTTAGCAACAAAAATAATTTCTCATTTCATTAAAGAAAGTATTTTTTCCTCAGAATGCATTTAGTTATCCACATTTACTAAATGGAAATAATAGTTTTTAATTATCATACCATATCATAGAATGGTTTGTGTTGGAAGTGACCTTAAAGGTCATCTAGTTCCAACCCCCCTGCCAGGGGCAGGGACACCTCCCACTAGACCAGGTTGCTCCAAGCCCCATCCAACTTGAGCACTTCCAAGGATGGGGCATCCACAGCTTCCCTGGGCAACCTGTGCCAGTTTCTCACCATCCTCATAGTGAAGAATTTTTTTCTAGTGTCTTCCTAATGTTGTGGTTAGTGGGTAGAATGGCTTTGTCAATAGGAGTGTTTTATGTTTGGTATTTTTACATAATCTTTTGATGGAAATAGCATTTTTACCATAAAATGTAATGAATGGGATAACAGCTAAACATAAATTCTGCTTTTTCAAATTGTACTTTAGAGTTCTTTTTGATGTCTTGCTACTTTTCAGTGTGTTTTCTCTCTGCTTAATACAAAGAGTAAAACTTAACCTGACCCCTTCTAACCAATACTATATTAATTTGTTGTTGTTTATGTGCCTGGCTTTCTCAGGTGTTGGATAGATACCCTAATAGACTGACAATTAGCCAAGTGTTTCTGGCCAAGCAGACCCTTGGAACTATATATTTCAGCTTTTATTTTTAATGACCGACAATTATTTGAGTACTAAAGAATTGAGTAGCAAAGCTCCCTAAATCTCCATTGAGATCAGAATTTTACTTACATGACATTTTTTGGCGGTTTACTGAAGAAAGTGGCTGAGCTGTAAATGTGTGTTAGCATAACTTAGCTTGTAGAATCAATCCTATGGGATCTAGAGGTTAAGTTATTAGAGCATAAGGACAGGATGCTCGTTATTTTGCAGATTGGTAAAATAATCCTTGATTAGGACTGCCTTGCACTACTGAAATGCAAATGAAATAATTGACAATTTTTTAAGTGCAAGGCTGTATAACCATAGCATTGAAGACAGATGTTTTGTCTCTAATGTCTAATATAATTTTTCTTGTTACAAAAAAGAAAAATTTGGGCCAATAGCTTCCACTTAAAAAGTAGCTGATACTTTTATCTGTATTATTTACAATTTCCCTTGCCAATTTAAAATTTTGGCCCATTACTTTCGACTTAAATCCCGGCTTATGTTGCTATTAATTTGTAAGTATTTTAATTTTTTAAGTATATGGAAATGGTTTATATTGGACATTTATCTGTTAAAAGACTCAAATTTGAAAGGTACCAAATCCTTTGCTGAATTGGAAGACAGAAAATTGGCTACATTTTATGCTTTATAGGCAGTGAGTCTAGATAGACCCTAGAGTCTTAAGTAGTGAAATAGTTATAAAATTCTTATGAAGTGCACCAATTCTGATATTCAGCTGTAAAAAAAATGTGTATTCTCATCTTTCAAGTACATTTCTCCTTCAGGTATTGCATACAAATTGTGCCTCCACAGTTCATTTATATGTTCTAAAATTTCCCTCCCTCATTTTTCCCCACATCTTTCCTAGTCCTGACTTTGCCAATGTTAAAGCACTTCAGCATCTTCAGAGCTTGCTTGTTTTCTGTAAAACAGTTTCCTGGTAATAAAGAACTTTGACAAGGTGACAAGGTTTGATAAAGATAACTCATCTGGGAACATGTGGGTATTGATTGTCATTCAGGACAATAGTTTCTATATCTGGTGTGAAGATACCTGCAGTACCACTTATTATTACTCACTTGTATGTAGCTTGATTGTTACTGTCACAGAGCCTGGATTTATCATATTGCTGAGAGAATTTAGCAGGAGGTGAAGGCCAGAGGAGGTCTCTTGATTTATTATGAGCTTTGTAATATTAAACAAAAGGGCCTTGTCAAAGTAGGAAGAAAATAAGCATATCTTAATTTTGTAATGCTGTTTTCCAGTTGTTATATTAAGTATATCCTCACTACAGTATCTAATACACTTGTCAGTGGATTTGAGCAAAAACAAACAATGAAAAGGCACTTTTTAATCACTTCAGGTAGTAGTGAGTGCAAAACCCCTAATATATATATCTTTGAATATAATGTAATTTTTCTTGGTGTATTGTTAGAACTCAGGTTTTTTTTGGTAAGGGTTGTTCTTTAAGTTTGAATGCAATAACAGATGCCTCACCTGAGTTATCCAGGGAGTGCTACCATTTCAGTCTTTTATGTCAGTGTTATTATGAACCGAAATGTTCTAGGACTCTCTTACTTATTTCAGAAGAAAATAATTGTATGGAAACGAGGAACAAAACCCAGAATCGTCACTGCAGATAATCTCTCAGTGTACGCAGGTTTCTTCCCTTGCTTTCAGCAGCTAGTGCTGCTAAACTTCCCAAGAAGTCTTAGAGAAAAGTTAATCTTTGGCCAGGAGAGCGGTGCAGAGTGAAGTCACATGAGGAGAATAATGAATTGGAAATCAGAGAAAACTGCAATTGCTTTCAGTAATAATAATTTTTTTGTTTTCTTCACTGGTATTAGATGACATACTCAGACCAAATTTCCTTCCAAATTGATGGCATCCCTTCAAGCCAAAGTTAAGATTTTATTAATAAATCTCTAAGGTTACTGTAAATGTGAACAAAACTGAAGGTTTAACTATAATTTTGGAATGTTAGTAGTTCTCAGGGGACTAGCACAATTTTTTTTTCCTCACATTAAGTGATGCATGTCCTTCTTGTATTGAATATTTTGTTTTGAGTTTAAGGAGGATTTACAGTGGTTATTTAGCACATGCTGCTCTACATATTTTCCTTGTGATCTTTCAACAGCCATTTGAAAGGGAAAATACTTCCAGTTCTGGGAAAGGGGAAAAGAGCAACTCTCTGCTGATGTTCCAGAACAAATGTTCGTAAGGGTCTGGACAGTGATAATTTCAAATGATAGATTTTACTGTGCAGCATCATACTTTTGTTGGTCCTGAAGCTGCAGCCAATGTCTGAACTGTGAGAGAGAACATGTAAATTACTGTGATGACATTGGGGAAGAGTAAAGGAGAAGAAAGTCTTTAAAATAATATGTAGTAATGAATAAAGATTTTCAGTGGACTGTTACATGTGGTTATTTCCAATACATTAATGTAATTGGTTCTTTTCAAGTGTAAACAAAATGTGACCTTCCGTTAAAAGTGAGGTATCACCTACTCGAACATAAAATCACTCATTCCAACATCTAGTGTACACATCTTATCTTCATGTAAGCCTGTTAATGCTTTCGGAAGTTTGACTTGCATCTAGACATTTTTATATTCGGTGCAAGGTACTTTAAATGTGTCATGCACACTCAGCCTGTTGTTTGTGTATCTTCTCATAGTCAGTCTTTTGAAATGTATATAAAGGCATGCAGGAAAAATTCATTTTAGTGGAATACCACCAGAGATGTGTGGTAGTATCAAGCAGTATATCAAACAGAATACTATTAAAGTCTCTTTTCTCCTCACAGTAATTTGTTTTAAGGGCATAATCATGCTTTTATGGAAATTCTCACATTTTTACTACGGCCATCAAAAGCCCTTCATTTTTTTTTAAGGCAAATCTGAGTGTTTCAACTTCTAATTTTTATTTTTTTTTTAAATAATTGACTGCTGGGATTGTCACAGGCAATGCATCCGGAGAGTGGCAGGTATTGGTTCCATGCTTTGCAAGATCAGTCATAATGCCACCGTGGAACTGCTGGGGCAAGAAAGAAGGTCTGTGTTCAGCAAAGCACTTAGCTCCCTTAGCATTAAATTGGCTTAAACTTAATCAAAGTGAGAAGTCAGATCTCTTATCAGTAAAATACATTTTTGTGTCTGTTGGTGTAAATATAAGATGTTCTTTAACTAAAGCAGCTTACTGATATTTAAGGAGAATTTTAAATAATACTTAAAATCATCACATTACCAAGTTTATGTAAATTATACAGTTGTTTTTTTTTCTGGTGCGCATCTGTCACTTGCAAATGTAGTAGACTCAGGGCTTTAATGATGCAAATTACATTTTCCAGTGAGAAAATACCGATATAGGCCAAGAATTAATTCTGAGTTGAAAGGGGGAAGAATAAACTATTAATTCATTACATCAGGCAGAAGCACTTCAGTTATTTTCCTTGTAGTTATCATCATAACTTGGTCTTACATAACAAAGGAAACTGCCCCTTCCCAATATGTTATGCATCAATTACAATTACTGGAATCCTCATCTCCCAAACTGAACAGGTTGTATGTTACTTTATTTATTCTTCCTGCTCTGTCATCCTCTTTTAATAAACCTCTTAGGTCAGCTGCTTGAGAGAGGGTGCTGAAATCCTCATTTAGTTATCTGCATAAGTGTACACCTAAGTATACAAGTGGTCTCTTGAAAATCGGGTGCTTAACATTGGATCGGGGATTAGTACAACAGGAACTGTAGAAACCTTTTAAGCCCTGGCTGAGTATTTCCTTGGATGTGAAGACTTCTGGTAAACATTTTTTTACAGTTACAGAGCTCTGTTTAAAAAAAAAAAAATGGAATACCTGGAATATGTTGTTTTCTGGAATAAAATTGGCGTTACAAGACAGGAGTCCAAAGCTGCCAGACCTTCACCTCTGCACTGTCCCAAGTCCCCTGCAGCTGTGGGTGCCACCAGGCTCCCAAGGTTGGCTGCTGATGGCAGGTGGGCAGAGTGTGGGGGCTGCTGTTGCTGCAGCCAGGGAGTTTTTTTGGTCCTAAAGTGCAAGGTCTTACAGGCAAGTCCTGATGCTGAAGTGCACTGTGTGGTCTGAATTCTCTATGGAGAATTTCTGTTCTTGTCTGTAGTCCTACAGTGTGAGAGAGCTGGTGTTGCTGATATTTATGTGGAAATATCAACATCCTGCTGATGACAACTCTGCCAAAGCAGTCCATTTCACTGAATCTGGCAAAATGTGGAAATACTTGAGCAATATTTTCTTCACAGTAGCAATATTTTCTTTAGACATTTTAATTAAAAATAGATAATTAGAAATCTAGGTGGCTTTGTTATGAAAGAATTAAGTTTTAAGATTTCATACTTCGATTTACCTTCCTTTGTCTCAAGTAAAGGTAACTTACGTTACCTTGGGATTTTTTTGGTCTGCTCCTATATGCTAGACGAAGTACCTGGCTGCTTGAGTAATAATGGTTTTAGATTTAGATTATATACAGAGTTTCAGAAATCCTGCCTTAGCTATCATTAATTGCTTTTGTGTAAAAGTCAACCTATGTGAGGAGGTTAATGGACTATGTAACTAACAGTACACAAAATGCTAGTTTAGGTAAAACACATGCTGCTGATAACTGACTAAGCCTTCCTTGGTATGCTAATCCTAATTTATGTTAAATCATAATTAAGACAATTTGTTTATTGCTTGTAGTCATGAGCACCTGGAAGGCTGACTAATCCCATCCATGTGTTGGGGACAATCCAGCTGCTATTGTTGACTCACGATGCAGAAATTTTGTATTTGTGAGTTGTTTTCATTGGTATCTTCCCAGGCTTTTCTAGAGGGCCTTTTCTTCTATCGTATCAGGAACTGAAAAAGAAGCAGCATCCTAAATAAAACAGATGAAGAGATTTTGAATCAGGAGACAAAATCTAAATAGGCTAACTGCATTTCCATCCAAACTATAAAACAGAAAACATCTGAGTTATCTGTGCAAAAATAGATTCACAACTTTTATTTTAGCTTTGTTTCTGGTTTGTGTTGCACATATAATTAGGCATAATTGTCAGATTTTCAGGATTCTGAAAATATTCAGAAGGCCAGAGGTGATAATTTAGCAGAGAGATGATACAGGATGAGGAGAGAAAAAGGGGAAGCATAAATTGAATCTCAGGAGAATAAATCCATGAGAATGGGGAACACCTGAGCACATTTTCTGTAAAATTTCAAGTTTCCAGTTGCATTCTTATTACAGGCTAAATCTAGGTTATCACATAAAATTAGTGTGTTTTGTACCTGTATCTAATATATATTTTATGTAACTAGATATATTGCAGATTGTATCATCAGTTGACAAGAATTCTTTTCTGTTCTTCTATAGCTTATCTTTTAAAAATATAAGTAGGAGGACTGAGGTCAATTTAAAGTCTTACTGTGAAAGATTCCCCCTTTTGGCAGAATTTTTTCCCTGGAAGAGTATTCATTCTAATGACTTGATATGATTGATTTTTAAAATCATGCAAGGATGGTAGTGTTTTATGTTTTCTGTTGTTAAATCTTTGGGCTGTCAAGGCATTTCCCGTGTTTAAAAGTTTTCTGCTAACATAACCCAGGCTACTGTTTCTCCAAGAGAAACATCTAGTATTTCTTTGTTCCGTCCTGATGGAAAATATGCAAACTAATGTTCTCTAGACTTTTTTAAAATCAGCCTATGCAGACATAATTTGCAGGATCTGGTGTGGAAATTTGCACCTAATTTTGCATGATTACATACTGAAAAATATTGTTGGCTGAATTTGTTAGGAGGTTGTCATAAAACAGGAATAAAGAATTAGAGGCTGAAAGTGGAACCACATAAGGGTATATATATAATAGTCCACACACAATTCAAGTATGACTGCAACTGCTTTGCAAAAGTTCCTGATTCTTCTTATGTTTGTTACCTTGTGATATTTGCAATTGCATGGGTTTTCTTGACACATGAAATTAGAAATTATTCTGGTACAAAGGCAAAATTAGAAATGAAAAAATTCAAAGTGAACACATCCTTATTACAGACCCTAAAATGAATCACAGTTCTGCAAAAAATTAATGTGAATTCTTCTTACAGACAGCAGAGAGCAGCAGTGTGATGACATGAATCAGAAGAAATGATGTTAAGGAATACTGAAACTGTGAAGTTAAATACTTCCAAAAAATCAATTATTTTATACTGGTATAACTTTTTTTTAGAGACTTTAAAAAAAAAAAATTAGAAGATTGTGAAAAAATGACTTTAACAATAAAGTTATCATTATGGAAATAATTGTCAAACATGTTTACATACAGTAAAAAAAGTGAAAGTTGAGGGAGGTTAACTGATTGCCTAAGGAAAATGAAATGTGGATTGGTGTCTGAGCTGTGTATAAAACTCAAAAATTATGATATAGTGTAATTAAGAGCAGAAGACAAACATTAGCTCACAGGCTATAGTTTAAAGAATGATTTTACTTGAATGCATACTGAGAAGTGTGAAAGTTGATGACTTGAATTAGTTTTCAGGAATCATTAACTATGTCTAGTAGTAGTTTACAAATCAGCATTTGTGTTCATCTTAGGAGTTTGTAACTACAGATCGAGCCACATTAAGACTTTCAGGTGTAAGTTGTCATGGAAAAGATGAACTACTGTTTCTGAGGACTTGAAAATAGTTTGTTTCATGTATCATACTTCTTCATTTGAGACTTTATTAAAGCAAAACCAAAATTTGCAATTTTATTTTTCATCACTGGCTATGTTTTACCCTCCACTATTTTCCACAGTAAAAGCAGGATGTGGACTTTTGTGGGTAATGAGCAGATATAAATGTCTATGAGTCAGAGGAGTTACACTGTATGCCTTCATTCCAGAGAAACTGCTACAGTGCAGGATGTAAGCAGATGCCGTTGCCCTGGTGATTGCTCATTTGAGCCTGGATTGCACCAAGTCTGCATTCCTCACTTCTCCTTAGATGTTTACATTAATGTATTTAACTCACGTGAACAAAGGCTGCAAAATAAATGCAGCCAAATAAAACAGTAAACATACAGTATATATGTGGTGTGTTGAAATGGCATCTAGTTTATAAGGAATATGAGTAAGAGATTCCACTGGAATAGTACCTCATAGCTGTTCAAGGAAATCTTAGCTCTGTGACATACAATACCAGTTTGGTCATCTCTTTGTACTGTTACTCAGATTAAACTGTAGAACTAAAGATAGAGGAATGACATTTCAAGTCTGCCAAGCTGTTCTGAGTACCTGAGTTGTGTGCCCCTTCTGTGATACGAGAATCAGCAATTGTCATTTTCTGATAATTGAATAACGGATGTGTCTGGGTGGTTACTTTTTTCCTCTATGCTACTGTAGGCTACTCAACCTGAGCTGAAGAGCACTGATTAAAAATAAAAGCAGCTACACTACACAAATTATCCTCAGAGCTCTGAAAAAACAGTTTATGTTTAATGTTAAAATTGTTTTCATTCAGTTAATTCTTTTAATTAAATCCTTCATTTTGGAAGCAGGTTGTTCCTTAGCTGTTAGAAGTTACTTGGATTTTGGAATTGGTGTTTTACAGAGGCTTTGATAGTACAGACTATTCTTAATGTGTTTGTGACTCTCATCTTCGAGTTTCATGTATTTCTCAAGACATTTTATGTTTCTAAGATTCTCCCTTTCTTTGTAGTCTTACATTTCTTGAGCCTGAGAAAACATGACTTAAATTCTAGAACAAGCTGTTATGCAGCAATGGAGCTTGTACAACCTTACATCTTTACAGTGTTTTGAAAGGCAAAATAGAAGTATCAAAAAGCAAAAAATACCAAATTTGGTACACACACCAACACAAAGGACTCTCTTCCAGAGTATCCATCAGATTTTCCATTATATGGGAGGATGTAAGGATACTGTGAATGGTTTGGTAAATTTGGGGAAGACAACATTACCTTGCTGGCTTTTAGGAAGTCTACTCATATCTCTCTGGATGGAGTTCAGTTGTGTCTCAATATATCTGAAGTCAGGTGACACAGAATGTATAATTAGTTATACACAATTTGTCACAACTGTTGTTTTAAGTGACTTTGCTATAGTAATTGTTACCTAATATCAGCATTCCTTTTCTAATATAAATTTTCTGTCACTTTACTCTGTATTACAGGGTATTCTATTTGTATAATTATTCAAATAGAAGCATCAGCTGTGTAGACTTTGTATAGCATTATAATCATAAAGAAATCAAAATAGGCTTCTTAAAGTATTCTTAATTCCATTTGAATCACAGAAAATGCTTAAAGCATTAAAGTCTGTAGGTGGATTTTTTTGGTTTGTATTTCTAGCTGCAGCATTTCTGTCTAAAACAGAAGCACAAAGATACTAAAAAGTGAGGGGGGGAAAAGACCAGCAAAATGATATGACAGTGTGTAATAAAAGTATCTTTTCTATTTTTTAGTAGCATTTTCCTTCTGGTCGACGGCACATTCCTGCTCATCAAGTTCCCAAACTTTATTTTATGTTTGAATGTGTTGATTGACTTTTCTCCAAAATCATCTCTGTGGTAGGTGTTAGCTGATTGGTTTTTAATTTTGAGAAGAGTTAAGCCTCCTTTTCAGGAGACAGCTACTGATGTATTTCTTTTATCTTGCATTACAAAGGAGTAATAAAATACTAAAAAAATGGCAGGTAGCTGAGAATGGGTCTGGTGTCACAACTACCCTATTTGGATGCTGAATAAATGTGTTCTGTTATGGAGAAACCAAGATAATGAGAGAGTCAGGAAAATCTGGGAGTCTTTAAGGTCCCTTCCAACCCAAACTGTTCTGTGATTCCCAAAACTCTGGTTTATAACTTAAAGCAAGAGTGCAGGAAGTTAATGTCAGCCATATACAATCTAATTTTTTCTCTTGAGGTGGGAATCTTGTGTTCAGTTGCAAAATTAAAACTTATTTCAGTTGCAATGAATGTGTGAATGTTAATTTACATTTTTAGTTTCTAAATTAGTCCATTTAAGGAAGGGAATGAAGAAAGAGAAATTAAATTAATAAAATTTACGTTAGAAAGGGATGAAACATTTTAATTGTCTCCTGGAATTTTTTGTCAGAAATTACATTGATTAAAATTGTTCATAAAAGGGCAAGATCACAGGCACATCTGTCTGAAAGTCACTGAAGTTATTAAACTATTAGTTTATCAGTGCTGTCATTAAAAGAAGAATACTTTATGCAAATGTATTTAACTTTACAGATAATTATTCATATTTTGGGCAGATTACTGCCTTTCTAAAGACATTTGCCCTCTGTCATGTTGGCGATTTCCATTTGACTCTATCAGAATTGGCAGACATGCTCCATGCTGAAAAACAGTATCTTGCTGTAATTTTAGTTCCCTTAGTTGATTATATGGCAGAATAGGACCAGCAGCTAAATTCTAAACTAACATTAAGATAAAATGAGCATAATACTGAAAATTTCAAGAGTTCACATTTATGTTCAGCTCACAAAGCTGTACTCTAATCAAATAAAGATAGAAAGTGGATGACAGAAGACAACATGGTGAGCAGCACTATTGTCTTTTGATAGTCATGGACTGCCTAAGTGATCAGTAAACATTTTGGCATATCTCTTACCTTTACATAACTCAAAGACAGTAGAATTATGTGTGGTAGTGTTGCCAACTCAGTGATGTAGCATTTCAAATGAGTAAACTGATTCACTACAAGCATATTATTGAAATTTTGTAAGAACAGTAAAATTGACAAAATTAATCCCTTCTCTGGTTCTCTTGGATACAATGGATTGTAGTGTGGAACAGATTTGGCTCAGTATCAGGAAACAGAGATCATTTTTTAAGGTCTAAGCAAGCTATATAGAGTTTTAAGCCAATACAAAAAGCTGCTCAAATTATTAAAATTAGTAGTTTATTCAACTAGAAGAGAAGCAACAGAAGAATTCATAAGCTATCAGAAAAACAGAACATTTGAACAAGGTATGAGATATTCCAAAAATCAGGCTGCATTCATCATGTATTTCATCAGCACACACTGTTGGTGCACTTCTGCACTTCGGCGCCAAATGAAGTTCAATGCCAGGAGAAGGTCATCGAAGAATGAATGGATTCCAACACTACTGTTACCTTCTGAGCTATTGCCCATTTTACCACTTCAGTGTTGGGAGAGATTAAAATGTATAATCCTGAAGTTCTTTGGATTAGCTGCTTAGAACCATTTTGTAAATTATTACTCTCTAAAGCACCTAATTTTTACATTTTTGAGCTAAGAAGAACTTCCCAAAGAAAAACACTGCATACTGTACATGTGCCAAAGTAGCTCATGGGAGGTTTGAATACCTCTGAATGGCATGGTGCCAGCAACATCTTGAGCTGGCTATGTTATCCTAACATAACAATCTTGAAACACTGTTTAAACTTAAAAAAAATAAAATCTCAACTATATAAAGCTCTGGCTATCTGTAAGCAAAATAAAGAGGAGAGATTTTAATGCAGTGGGCCAATAGGTGAGATGAGGAGACTGCCTGCTTAAATCTTCTCTGAGCTAGCATAGTGAAAGAATGATAAAGACACAATTGCATACACTTAGAACATGTCTTCTCTGGGTCTTGTTGCATCTTCTCTAGGTAGCTTTGCTTTGAAATAAATAATAATCTTGCCCAGTAGGGAGGGTGCATGGGAATTGTTGATTATGGGGTATTATGCAGTGAGAGTTATAGGAACAATTTATTTACTGGAAGTATTTTGTATCCAGTATTTATAGGGTATCAGTTAGGCCCAGTAGCACTGATAATGAGACAGTAGTTCCTAACAGTCTTAAGTGAGGGCAAAACATCTTTTAGCAGAGGAAGATATACTTTTTAAACTAGGTGCCAAAACTTCTTAGGCCTTAAAGTGAAAATTATGAAGCGCACACAATTTTCTGAAAAATTTCTGTGAACAATAAAAAAAGCTTGGAGCTTTGTTTACCTCTTTCCAGTTGTCAACCAGTGGTGATGGCAGAGGAGATTTTTCTAAGGCACTTTTTTGTTCTTAGAAATTCAGACCAGATCACACAAACCAGTAGGATTTTTTTACTATAAATCTATGGAATGGTCCCAAAGAGGTATGTACAGCCCAGAGCTGCTTTTAAAGCATGGAATTACATGGGCTTAATTGCCACTGTGATAGACTTATTGTCACAGAATTCTCACCCTGTATACATGACAAGATCTCCATTCAATGACAGAGGGGCAGTGTTTGACATACAGATTAGTTATTAATTACCTGGACACCACAATTGCTGCCAATCTCAGCTAAAGCTATTTCAGGCACCTGGATTCAACTAGATAAGCTATATCCTAGGACTGTGACAGGCACCTGCCCATGAGCATACACTGGCCTCTTAATACATTTCACAGAGAGAAAAAACCCCATTGAGAAGCTTGATGATTTATATTAAGGAAAAGATGTGTATGCTAAAAATAACTTACCATACTGTAGTACTACAAGGGAAAGTATAGTGTCTATGAAGGATTATAGTGATATTAAGTGCTAAGCAGACTCCCTCATAATTTTTTTTCAATAGTTTTTCTTTTTTGGAAATGTCAAATTGTGGCATTCAGAAGTTTCCAGGTTTTTTTTAAGAACTTTATCCATTATTTTGGATGCTGGATGATTTGCCTCTTTCAAGCTTTCCTCTGTACTTCAAGTGTAGTGATGGGGAATTTTTTTTTTTATTAAAGCTTAAATCCAAAGGACATGTCCTGCTTCCAGATACCAAGATTTGCAAACATGTGCCCCCCATCATAGAAGGCCACCAAATTTGTCAGGCATGATTTGCCCTTAGTGAAGGCATGTTGGCTGTCACCAAGCACACCCTTATTCTCCATGTGCCTTAGCATAGTTTCCAGGAGGATCTGCTCTGTGATCAAAACACTGTACATATTCTTGAAACCCAAAATTCTTCCCCTTACTTCAGCATATCCTTTTAGCTAATTTAAGAGCTTTACACTCAGTATTGTACTTTTCATGAACCACTTATTTTTGTTTTAAGGTATCTCATGGTTCATGCATTTTTAAAGGTCTTGGCCACCCCACTGCAAATACAATTTGGTAGCACAATGCCTAAACACCTACTCCTTTTTCTGAATCTAGCCTTAATGTCTTACTCTTGCACCTCCCATCGCAAATCTTGCACACTTTCCTTGGTTCTTTCTAAGGCAAAAGCCCTCATTAATGTCAAATAAAAATGGGCTGCAGAGTTTTGCTCTTTATTACTTGTCAGGTATTTCTTGACAGCCTGAAATTTGCACTAACCTCTACTTGATCTTTCACACTCTGACAGCCTCCAACTGGAAGTTTGTTAAAGGGTGCCAACGGATCTTGCATATTAACATCTATGTTAGACTGTCTTTTAAAAGCATTCCAATAGTATTTGGCACCAAATAACTTTTTAATGGTGACAATTGTTGGCTATTAGCATTGGAATTATTGTTCCTGATGATATCAATTGGCAACGTTTTCTGAAATCTCTCTGGAAAAAGATACCGGTTCAGTCATACCTGCACATTACATTTCAGGAATGTTTAATAAAGTTGCATACTTCTCAGGAGTGATCTTTTGGCCATTCTATTTAGGTCACATATGCATTTTATTTGGCTATAGCTGGACACAAGAAAATTTGATGGACAGAATGGTATAATTTCTAGATTTCTTTCAGTGTAAGAAAGTAAGCTTTTCCTTCTTGATTTAATGCCTGTTTACCATGAAGTACTATAGAAACATAGTACAATAGAAAAAAGATATTTCCTCTTTCTGTTTATGAAATAGCTTGATCTTGGTCAGCACTGGTTGAGGAAAAGGGCTACTGCTCTCTCTGCTTCTTCTCTGGAATGTAGCCATGGCAAACAGTAGGGTGCAATTTGTGGGTGCATGGACAGTACTTAAAAATAAATACGAAAAGGAGATTTCTTTGTACACAGCGTCACCTACTTCAAACCTTTCAGCTGTATGTAGCAACAGCACCATTTTTGCACCATTCTTGAGTTAGTAAAGTACTCAGGCAGGGTCATAGGCTGTCTGGGAGTATGTTGTCATGTTTAAAATACTAACAGTTTATCTGTGGCAAAGTTTAAAGAGTAATTTCAGATAAAATACCTCTGCATCCTATGCTGCTGTTTTCTCTGGAGATGGTCTTCATAGTTCTCAGAAACTTGCAAAATTTGAACTTGCTGTCTTTTTCTCAGACAAATTAGCAGTGATTACAACTGAGGAAAGACTGCAAGCTATGATATGGTAATTATTCTGAGAGATAATTAAGGAGCAGAACAGAAAAATATTCCAGAACGATGAAGACAGCAAGCTACATTATAACTTAAAACAAAATGCTGAAACTTGCATCCATATGTGGCTCTACTTTTGTGTGTTGTGATATGCTATAGAAAATTTATTCATCTCAACAAAATCCATCATCTCTTTTTTACCCCAGGAGGTCACTTGTAAGAATCTGAGCCAGAAGGGTTTCTGAGAGCTTGTCTTATTCCAATTGTTATGTCCTCTTTTCCTGAAAGCGTTCTCTCAAAAGTTCTCTAACCTGTTCTTAGCTGAGTATCACCTAGTGTCCCAAGGCAGTTTGTATCAATGTTTACTGCCCTAATTGTTAGGAAATGCAGCAAAATCCAATATAAATTTCCCTTGCTGTACTTAATCCCCTTATGTGTTTTCTGTACTTAATGGACACAGGGAATGGTCCACTGATTTTTTCTTTGCAGTAGAAAATATGGAAAATTTTTCTTGTTTTTTCTTCAATATTCTCCTATACAAAGTTAGTCCTTAAAAGAAGTAACCAATCCAAAGAGAATTTAATTCAAATTGATGGAGGATATTCAGCCAGTTAACTTCAGGGCTTGATCCCATGCTGAATGAAGTGAATAGGAGAGTGATATTGATTCACAGAAACTGCATTTTTTTACCACAAAGTGCCAATGCCCTCATTCCTGCTGCAGCCAGACATGCAGATTGCTGGGCAGCACAAAGCTGGCTACGCTTCTCAAATACGTTAACAGTGTTAGTTGTACCGTGTCCCAGCCCCTGGCCAGCTGGACAAAGGGAATTGTACATTCATGCCACCCAGGATACACAGATGGTGTTCTTTACTGTTTATTCCCCTTGCTTCTGCTCTCCTTATCTACTTTCATGGCCATGTTTGCCATCTATTTATTTGTGTATGCAATATTAAATTTCCTTGTTTTCTCCTCCTCTTTTATTTCCTCTAGTTGTTTTACATGGTGGCATCTATGGAATGTTGTGACTTTAATTACATGTTTAGCATGCAAATTGATAAGAGAAGCTTGGGAGAAAGCAGCAAAAAGTCAAGACAAGCTTAAAAAAGTCCTACAGTTTTTGTTAAAATTGCTACAGTTTACTTTGCAGTTTGACAGCATGGATTAGAGTTTTTAGTATAATTTCACATTGTAAGAAAACGTGTACCTATGCTCACATAAAAATAAGATAACAATTTGAATATATAGGAAAATACAAGTAAGTTAGAATTTACTCCCTCATTCATTCATGCAGTACCTAATTCTATCTTGGAAAGTTAATATTGTACTATTAAGAGTACTCATTCAAGATCAAATGAGAGAAGTTGAAGTTATTTTCAAAATGCTTGATTTATTTAATTTTTTTGGTGGAAGTTCATTTTTCAGCAAGTTTTATGTGTTGTCTAATGCATCTTATATGGAAGACAGCAGGAGTGGGCTTTTTGAAATATCAGATCCAGTCTCATGGTCTAATTCTTTCTGGATGGTTTAATATGTAATGACAAGTTGCATGTATGCTTGAAGCCTCTTGAGTTATGCATATTAGTTATTGAAATTATTACTTTGTCTCAGAGCACTCTGGAGAGCTACTGGCCACCTACTCCTTTCTAACCATGTTCACATATATCTCAGAAAAGGAAGATTCTGTTTGTCTTCAGTGCCATGTTTAACCCCAGAAAGGCCTTCACTTCTTTATGTTCACCCGTCTACAAAAAGCATCAGCCATATTTATGAAGATTATTTTTGAGTATTGGTTCATATATATATATATATGTATATACATATATATATGTATTTATAGTCACATACATGCATACACATTTCTGTTGCACCAGAGCAAGATAGATATTGATGTATATATATTGCACTTGATAACTTAACCACATAACTTGAAGTGCTTCTGAATATAGTAGTCTGTGTGAGTGGAGATGGCTGCTGTGCATCTTATTACTGCTGTTTAAGTGTCATCTTAGTGCTGTATCCCACCCACATCATGCTGTGTGAGCTCTCTGAACTTCGCCGAGAGACTGTTGACATCAGGGGACCAATTGGTTTTAGTTTTTATCTCATTGCCTACTTTGTCCTTTAACATGTGTGATCTCAGTACCTTATTTTAGTATTCCTTTGTCATGGTCTGCAAACTTCAGAGTTCAGTTTTATGTGCATCATAAGAAGCAGAAAAGCAACACAATCTAAAGTTATCAGAAAGAAATTGCAGCCTGTAAGTAAGTTT
Source organism: Hemiprocne comata (assembly GCA_020745705.1). Taxonomy (NCBI): domain Eukaryota; kingdom Metazoa; phylum Chordata; class Aves; order Apodiformes; family Apodidae; genus Hemiprocne; species Hemiprocne comata. The sequence goes on along the minus strand of CM036597.1, from coordinate 6,965,397 downwards.
TGGGTTAGATCTGCTAGCCTTTCTCTCCAGATGATCTTGGGTATCCAGGCAACACGTATATCTATAAATATCCCTTTTTCATTTTTGATTTTCAGTTCTTTATATTTACATTTGCAATTACAGGGCAACTTCAAATCTTCCATGCTGGCACAGCCTAGAATGACTAAGATACCTCCAAGCAACAGGAATAGAAGCCTTCTATGTTGCCACACAGATAATGTAGTAGTACAATAGAAACATCACTTACATAATTATGCTTCAGTTTAGGCTGAAGGAAAAGCAGCCATTTCCAGCTTAATTGCTGCCCTTGTCTCTGAGAGGTCTCTTTCTTCCAAATTCTTTTTCTCTTAAGAAATTCAGCTACAATGTAATTAGGAGTGCAGAAAAACTGTGCAAAAAAAAAATGGAAGTTTTGGAGGATGTGCAGGCAGCAAAAGTACTTCTTGAAGTTATGCAGCATGAAAATACACTTTCCCCTGTGATCTAAATTGATGAATTTACTAGCACAACTCAGTGGTGTAAATAAGGATTTCTTGTACTTTAAATGCAACTCAGAGTTTAGGGGAGTAACTGGTTTAGAAGTCATGAGTAATGCTTCCCAGGCATAGATGTTACCCACAGGGTGTTTCAATATCAATAAAAAACTCTGCTTTTATTCATTTTTCAATCATGAGACTTTGTCTAAGCCTATGGCACTCAATAGAAGATCAAATCCTGTATAAGGCTAGAAATATCATACAGTAAACCTGGCTTTTTTTTTTTCTTCTTCTTTTTTGTATTAGAACACTGGTAGATTGCTTAAAAAGTGCACTCCTTTATTGAGGCTGCTAGAGGCATGTTGAAATCCTTAAAGCATTGAGATAGTGCAGTAATGACACGCATCTGATGCCAAGATTACAAAACTTTGATAAAAGCTGTAGCTTTGTTTTTGCTGTAGATATATACCATTCATTGCTGCAGTGAATTAAAACAAAGACTGCTATAATACCTTTCCATGTTATATTTAAATCTTGTGCTCAGAGTCCAATGAGACATGTCAGCAGCTGAGTTAGTAAGTGAATTCATAATTGTATCCGGATAAAAATCCCTTTAGGTTTATCAATGCTTCCCCTTTTTAAGAGCTGCTAAGTATGCAGCAGTTGCCTGAGCTATATGGACTTCCTCATTAGGCTGATGAACTTCAAAGAAGCATATGGGGTGCCTTCCAAGTATGAAGGGAGGATACACAATGCATTTCAGTTGTATTTAAGGGTAAAAAGAACAATTTTTAGAACATAATGTTCCAAATTCTTCATTTCTTTCTCAACTAAAAAAAAAAAATGTAATTTTTCCTCTAGTAAGCTACTCCTTCCTCTTGCCATTTCTGATTAAATTTTACTTGAGTAAAGACCTTTATTGAACTCGTGTATTGGATTTTTCTCTGTGAAAGTCAGAATAGGTACATACTCAATGAAGGAATTCTGGCCACATTTTACTGCAGATGGATATTTAGCAGTATTTTGTATTCTTTAATTTTCATTTCTGTAAGTTCTGTTTTGCTATGGTTTAGCCATAGTCTGCAAGTCCTACTGGATGTGTTTAAGTTAAACTGGATATATGTTTTGTCTTTTTAGAGAACTTGTGACAGATGTTCCAAAAAAAGGATCTTATTTTCTGTTTTAATAAATCTCAACCTGAAGACTGATTATTTTATTGATTTTTAGGATTAAGCAAATAAACTGCAAATTCTACTTGGAGTCTTGAGTCTGGGAATAAGGCTTAGTTCTTTGGCAGACGGTGTGCTTGAATGGGGTGAAATGCAGTCATCTAAAAGTCATACAGTTGCAGTGGTTCTGTTTGGTCTTATAGGACCAGTTTGTCTTGGGCTTTTTCAATCTTTAAATGGGAAGTAAAAGTTGTTTTGATCTTAATTTGTACCGAGTTGGTTTGCCATGTTGCACCTGGCATCTTGTGGCAATACTTTTTTGGATTTTTTTAGTTCCAGTGAGTTTCTGATTTATGCACTAGTATAATAGAATGTATTTTTTGTTACTACTTTAATTCATGATTTTGACTAACTCATTGTTACTGCAAATCCCTTTAATCTGTCTGTATTGAGAAGTCTGCCTAATTTGCTAATTTCAGTCCTTTGTGCCCACTTTCTCCCACCCCCTCCCCAATGAAATTGCTTTAGAGAACTGTCTCTGTTTGGTGGTCAGGGTGTACCAAAAGACAGAACAGAACTGTTCTGCATTACTACCCCACCACCCCTACCCTCCCAGGGGAAGATAAAAAGGGTATAAGGAAGAGAGACTTGAAGTTAAAACCCGAACAGGTTTAATAGAACAGGGAAGGGATAGTAACATGTGGGATAATAATGAAAAATAGACAAATGTATACAAAACCTGATTTCAATGGCTACTGATATAAGTGTCTGAAAGTTCCTTGTGGCAGAGCCATCTGAGGAAGAGGGTGAAGGGCTCTTCCCAGCACTTGATGGAGTCGGGTGCTGCAGAGTACGTGGTGAGCTGGAGACAAAGAGCACAAGCCTCTCTGAGATGTCCAGAATGAGTAATCCCTCCGGGTGCTAAACAATCTCTCTCTAGGTCTCCATACAGATACCATAAAATTACCAGTGCCCCCTCAAGCCATAACAAGAACATAAGAGAGCTTAGTTATATAGGGATTTTATGACATTAACACAGTTTAGACTGAAATAATTTGCATGTAGCAATTCATTTTGCTCTAAGAATGGTTTTGAGTTACTGCTGTTGGCAGTGTTCCGTCCTGAAGGATATGCAAGTTGTATTTTCAGATTAGCTGAAGAGAAACGCTAGGAGTGTCTTTGAAATCACACAGCTCTGCTAGTCCTGATAACAGGATTTTTCACAGAGGAAACAGCTGAGTGAGTGGCATACATGTTTCCTCTATTAACTCCTTCCAGTTTAAGTTGCATGAAGATATGCATAAGTAAGCACAAAAGGTCTGTGTTTGAAATCCTCACATGAAAATTCCTCCCTTCCATCTAGTCTGATTGTGCTACGCATGCTGATAGGAATCTTAAGTCTGTCTGTAGATACCAGCCAAAATGGCAGTGGTACAAAACTGGTGTAACAGATTGAGATTGGGGAAATTGGAATGAAATACCTGGATTAGTTCAGTGTCCTATTTGATTCATGAACTCTACAATCTTTTTACTTCCTTAGTTTTGTTAAAGGCTGATTTTAGTTAACAAATTTAGCAATTATGTAAGCTGAACTGATGCATACAGAGAACACCAGTGTTCTCAGTACATGGGAGCATTTTCTGTGTTACTTGTGAAATTGGAGCTCATGTTGTTTACCTCTGGAAATCATGCTTTCTGCATTCCTTTTTCTCAAGCGGCAGCTTCTCTATGGCTCTGTTGCCTGGAGTATTAAGATATGAAAAGGTAATCCTGTAACAGTTGGGATTCAGTAGCTATACATAAAAGGGAGAGGGAGGAAAAAAATCCTACTATGCTCAGAGAAAAGCCCAAACACTGTAATTAAGATAACACTTCATTTGAAAACTGAACAGGTGCCAGACCTTCAGTCATTTCAGAGCTGATATATTTCCACCAATTATTTTAAATCTCTTCAGTCGCCAGATATTGCTGCTCTTCTGTCTGGCAGGACACCAGTGATGCTGATCCAACCAAATGGGAAGAATAAATTAACAGCAGTGTAACTGGTATGTTCTCAATCCACCCGAATTAACCACAAGTGCAAATCAGACCACCATGAGGTCATGACTGTGTCTGCAGAGTAGACCATATTTAAGGTACTCTTTATTGAATGAGAATGTGGAGGGGCTCCATGATTATAAGACTAAATTGATTGCTTCTTATATTTCAATATAAATATTTTTAAACATTGTAAAATCTATATTGTATTATTTATTCTATAAATGCGTACCTTGAGTTTTCCAACTCAGAGAGCAAATTCCCAATTTGTGCTGAATTTTTACATAATGCTGCCATTTACTGATGAACTGACAAGAGCAGGTAAATTACACTTAGAAAAGTGTTTTGAGTAGAAATCATGCAGATTTCTGCAGTAGTATTCTTGCAACCTGAGTATGTGCTTGATAACTCTTAGTGGTTTTTAAGTAAGCTTCTGTCCCATGATATGAATTTCCCTGTAACAGCTCTTATATTTGCTGATCTTTAATGCTCAGCACTCTTAAAAATATATAAATCCTAAATTCTTACCTCTTAATAGCAAGGAAATCTCCCAGGCAATGAACCTCTGCTTGTTACCCAGGGTGGTACTGGTGAAAGAAAAAGAGCAGAAGGAACCCTTCAAGAGCTTTGCTGAAGTTCTGTAGTATGTGACAAACTTTCACTTCTAACACTCTCATACTGTTTGGTTTTATTTCTTGTTACATAGTTTCATTGGAAATTTCATTTTTCAGGTGCATTTTTGAAATTGCTATGGTACAGCTTTATAAATATAATCAGTGTCAGATTTTTCTGTAACGGATTGCAAAGTGACTTCATTGGTTTCCTTTCTTTGCTGTTAACTGATAATAAGCAGTGAGCTAGTTGACTAGTTTCCTTACTGTGAATCATAAATATGAGGTCTTTAACATAAGCACATTTTGTCCTAACTCATGAAGTTGTTTTCTGGAGAAAAATGCAGTGCATGTTTTTAAGCAACATCATAAAAGAAGATGGAAATTTTTATCTGCAGATTTGTAGAGGGAGCCCTAGGTAGGAGTCTAATACAATTTAATGTAAAAGCACGATGTTTGGGTTTTTCATTTAAATGAAAAGGTTTAGTGTGCCCAGAAGAAAACATATCGTTATGACTTCATCCTTTGCAGTCAAATAACTCCTGTCATCTTGGTTTTGTGTATTTAAAGAGTGTACCCTGATTTTATTTATTGATTTTTGGAGTCATTTAGTCATCGCTTTTTCTTCCTATGAAGAAAAAGTGAAAGTATCTTACTTTAAAACTTGATTTTTAAATATATGAATCATAAGAGTCTCTTACTGATGGGTGCTGAGACAGTTGAGGTTGATGTTACTGGGAAAAAATACAGGGCTAAATTGTGTATGGAAAGACTTGTTGCTTCAATGTATGATCGTGTTGTCCTTTCCTGCATCCTTATTTGGAGTGGCATTGCCCTTCAAGCTAAATTCGTAAAGCAGCACTCACTATAAAAACAAATTTTCACAGCTCTGCTTTAGGGTACTAGGTTTATTTATATGTTATATCTCAAAATCTTACATCTGAGGCTGGAGCCCTGCCATCTGTGCTTGACTGTGCATTAAGGATATGGCTGCCAATACAAGTGTAATTGAAGACAAGATGAGTTGGAAATTGTCTGCTAGAAATAAGGTAGAGGCACATGTGATAAAACTAGAGTCTTGCATTAAAGGAATGTGTTAAGTTTCCACTATTTCTATGCGTGTTCTTGAATATTTCCCTACTTTAAGCCCTGTGTAGCTCTCAAAGGATGTTTGCCCACATCCTCTTCGCCAACCCAGTAATTGCCAAATAAATGAAACTGCACTATTTTGGAGGCTTAGTTGACAGACTGAGCAATGAAAAAACCCCAACCTTCTAGCGCTGGACATATCCTGATATGCAGAGAAGATAAATGAGATAGTTTTACATCACCCTTAAGGTCAGCAGCAGCTGCATTCAAGGCAGGGAGATTGTGGCTGAAGGACCCTGTAAGGACTGGCACCGCAAGGCTACCAACACATTGCCAGTCTGTTAGTTTGGACTCTGCAAGAATATAGAGGCTTCTCATTTCAATGAGACACGCAAAGCATGGTGTGTCATCCTGTCACCTGGCTGAAACATGAATCATGATTTATGTGCATGGCTGAGCACTGTTTGTTGTGAGGTTTTGCTGAGATGTTGAAGGCTAGTGAAGTCTGGAAAGCACTGAGGTTAGACATTTTCTAGTGCAGCGTCATAGCATTGCACTGAGGAGAAGATCTGCTGTACCTTAGTATTTCTGTATATAGACTAACATGGCTTATGTTTGTTTTAGATTCCTGTTCAAAATGTGAAGTGCAGAAATGCTTTAAGATGGGCAAATCCATTCCACATGTTCTCTGCAATGTGGTAAATATTTTTACGACTTGTTTCGATTTTTTCACATTTTCAACAAAACTGTGGCTGCTGGTGGAACATCCTAAGTTCATAAAACTGATATAGGGAGCAGGAGACAAAAGGGTCACCAACTTAATCTGAAAGATTAAACTACTCATTTGTATTTGAACCAGAGTTATTAACATTTTCTGGGCGGGAGGGAGATTGGAAAGACTTCTTTAGTTTAGGCTGCAGATTCATTTTTCAAATGAAAAAGGGTAAGTTTCGTTAGACGTGATCTCCCTGTGTTTCTGAAGATGAAGTACAGGAAAAGGCAATTTCTGGCTGACATTCATTTGGATTTTCTTTTTCTTGTACGTGTAGCAGTCATCTAAGTAGAGGCCTGGAAATGTGTATGGAAAATATATTAGTTTGTGACTCCTGTGTATCGAATTGCTGCATGACCTCTGCTTTACTTATTCTGCTCTGCTGCTAGAGATATTGAACATCTGAGGTTTTCTTTTCCCCCTGCAAATTTACATGTCAATAAAACAGTATTATACACAGAGGAGCAACTAAAGAACACAGAAGTTAATCTTAAGATTACACAGGACTGAAATGTAATTTTAGTAACCGCTCTGAGTTTTCTGGGTAATTCTATTATCCCAGGAAGAACAAAGAAGTCCTAGTACTCCTCTGGTTTAACATTTGATACCAGTGAGGAATAAGTTGTTTCCTCTCTTTGAGCAGCTAATTCCCAGCCATGCAGTCAATCTGGCTCTTGGCAGAGTATTCCATACTGTCTGCTCTTAGTGGAAAGGCACAGAGCAGTAGTACTTATTTTCCTTCCTGTGCTGGTCAGGGCAGCAGCTGTGACATCTCAGGGACAATCATTTCTCTGCTGCAGAAGTGAGGTTTACGTGGCGTGGTATGTCTGCCCACCCTCTCTGGCCCCTGATGTTACAGATGTGCCATGGGACTCTAGCAGAAAGTGGACTCTAGCATTGCAGCATACAGAGGAGCTGCTCTAGTGGGTGATTCAGAATAGGATATTGACTTATGCCTCTCAGTTGCCTGCAGGAGGGACTAAGGTCTTGGATTTAGTTCCTTAAACTTTCCTTAAACTTTCATGGTAGAAAATAAAAAAAAACATCGTTTCTTCCTAGGATCAAAATATGAGTCTCCAAATACAATTGCTTGCTCTAAGAGGTACAAACCCGTCACATCCGTTGCATTAGTTTAATTGGCAGTGATTTTCAGATTTACATCTTCTGTAATAGGAATGTGAGTAATACAAAGGCATAGGGTGCTTTTTTTTTTGAAAAAAGCTTTACTTCTGTGTAGAATAAATTATGCCCCCTATTAAAAATAGTAGCCTGTGAACAGTCTTCTGTGGGTGATGGTGAAGAGGGACAAGAGATGCAGACTTTTTGCCAACTTGTTAGAAGCAAGTATGCTAATGATAAACTGATAATTTTTTTAAAAAACTTCATCTTTTTAAGGAAGAAATGTAACCAAAAGCACAGGCTTGTCATGTGGGAGGGGATGTTTTCTTTTAGTCAGGAACTCTTATTTCCAAGCCTGTACATCAAGGGAGTTTTCACTTCAAAGCTGTCTAGACTGAGGAGTAGTAATAGCTAATGAAACTGATAGTTAAAGCCTCAACTATCACATCATAAGTGAGTTGATATAATAGTGTCTGCAACTGTTGCACATCCTCTTTGATTTATTTCACTTTTGATCTTTACCACCTGCTGGACCAGCATGGCTTTGTTCACCCTTTCTTGTTGAGATGTTTTTGAATTAACCAAAATAGCAAACAAAAATACAATAAAAATCTATGCTTACTTTTAAATGATCAATAGTAAAGGACAGAGGTAATAACTGATCAGCTATCCAGAAAAAATGAGCCTTATGGAAGAAAGAGATCTAGGCTACATATTTAAGTAAAACAAATGCCTGCCATTTAAAGATTGCAATTTATTATGTGCCATGTTGGCTGTGTACATTTTTCCCCAGGCTTTTCTTAAAGACCTGACAATGTATATTATTCTTATTTTAACACAGTTGCTGCTTTTGGGCAAATAGTATTTTGAAATGTTGTTGGTTTTGAAGTTTGAAAATAGATTATATAGGTATAAATTTGAAAGTGATTGTATGTTTTGAAGTTGCTGAAACTGGGTTTGAACATAGACAATATGGATAACTTCCATATTGGTACCTGTATTTCTTCACAGCCAAGTATTGTATCAGTTCAGTTTGTCACATCAAATAATATGAGGTGGGCAGAAACCTGTATGGGTTTCCTGGTTAGAAATAACAAAAAAAAACTAAAGTTGTCCTGAGTATATGAAGAATCTTCAGGTTTATGTCACTAGTTATTGAGAAAATACAGTTTTATATCTTTGGAAAAGAGGTGAATTGTGGAACATTTACTGTTTTGTATACCACGAAATACTTTCTCTAACCAACTCTTATAGAATGCCCCTTTCAATATTTATTAAATTTTCTTCAACTGGGAAGCAGAGGCACTCTGACAATCGTTTTTGCTCCTGTTGAGGTAAATCTGGAGGAATACCCTCTTCTCCAGAGTGCACAAGTGCACGCACAAGCATGTGTGAATGATGAAAGGAAGACTGACCTCCACAGTGACCAACTCCTAGGTCTTTGCTGCCAACAGAAGCTGTTTTTTACCACAATAAGATATTTGTCCTCTTAAGGAATACAAGGCTTAGATTGGATTCTTGGAATAGTGGCTTCCAAAGAGAGTAACATATGCATTTGCAGTGTTTGTTAGTTTAATAGGAGTCAGTTAATATCATGTTAAAAGGAAGCAATTTGAGTCAGTAGTAGAACAGAAGCCAGAGAGTAGTTTCATTGTAATTGTTTTCACTAATCTTCCAAGCACGGAATTTATTGTATTCCCATAGAGTTTGTGACACTTGTTTCATGTCTTCCATTCTCACGTTCTTGTCCCTAGCAAAATGCATTTATTTGAGTTTTCTTACATAAAAAAAACAAAACAAAAAAACCAAACCAAAACCAAAAAAACCCAACAACAAAAAAAAGCCAAACCGCAAAACAACCAGACCCTTGATAATGCATGCTGGTTTTGCAGAGCTTTTAGAATTACATTACTCTTTATGTAAATCACAAATGTTATCCATTTACTGGATTAACGTAACAATACAGAAAATCCTCCAGGGTTTGTACATTACGAACACATCTGCTGTCTGAGACGGTAGATACAGAAATGAGTTTGGTTTATGGAGTTTCCATTGAAGATTAGCAGTGTCCTACCAATTGAACTCAATGTGACACGTTTCACTCTTTGCCTTTATAAACCTTCAGATGACAGAAAAATTTCTCACAGTCGTAAGATACCAGCTAGTTCTAGACTGGGTTGCCTGCTTAGGAAAGCAGCAAATGGAGCATTTAAGCAGCCGAATCTCATCCCAGGCAGGGGCTCAATCTACACCCAGCTAGGGGAAAGATTTTTATTTTCTTAGGATATTAGGCGGAGGGTCTCTAAGATGATTAAGAGACAGGAGCACCTCACATGCGACAAAAGGTTGAGAGAGCCATAACTTGTTTATCCTGGAGAAGAGAAGGCTTGGGAGAATCTTATTAGTATGTGGCATATTTGAAGGAAGGATGTAAAGAAAACGGGGCAGACTCTTTTCAGTGGTGTCCAGTGGCAGGACAAGAGGCAATGGGCACAAACTGAAACATGGGAACATAAAGAATTAATTTATTTTACTGTGGATGACTGAGCTCTGAAGACTATGTAAAACAAGACATTTAAAATGTCACTGGGAGAATAAAGTACCTTATCTTTAAAGCAATGAGGCAACCAATGGTCCTCTACCAACTTTTTTTATACTCTTCTATTTCCCTTATTCAGGGAAACTCCACTTCCATGCCATGCAGAAGTATGTGCCTAGGCATGCTGAGATGCAATGATGAGTTATTCAAGCTGACTCGGGAACCATGTATTCAGTTTATCATGGGGACCATGTAGCTTTATCTGACCACTGATTAAGCAGACCTCTTAGCAGGGCTGAGTAGACTGCAAAGGGAGCTTGGTTCAAGTATGTATGCTTCAAGATTTATTCAAGATTCCCCTAATTTAAATAAACAGAAGCATCCTGTGATAACATTACCTGGATTCAGTGCTTGGTCTTTCATTTAGGTGTGGATTTGCACACTGCACTGTTACTCACAGTAGGTTTGGTCCAATCCAGTGATAATGGATTTAAAAAAAGCTTCTCAACAATTTGAGAATTTTATCTGACAATAATTGTTGTCTATACAGGGATCTGAGAAATTAGTAAGTAATTTGATACATAACCACCATAGTTATGTAGTTTAGATTATGTAGGGATGTGTTTAGTCAAGCAAAAGAACTTCAGAAATAACCAGCTACTTGATCTATTTCACTATCAAGTTATTTCTCAGTTTGAAAAAATGCTATTTTTCCATAAGTCTGTATTGTTTCAGAAACAGATTAAAGGGAGTCAGTTCATCAACTATAAATACCTCATTTATTTGAAGTAATTATGTGAAAATTTGAAGAATATTTGATATAAAATGAGTCAGTTGTATGTCCTAATGTTTCTGCGTAAATGAGGCTTTGTCTCAATAAATTAGAGCCTGTAAAGCCATAATCTTAATAAACTTCACAAATTACTTTGCTAGTGACTGCTAAACTGGAAGTGTTATCCACTCTAGAGGGAAATAATTGTTTTCATACTTGTTTATTTCAGAATATCACAGTAATTGTAAGACATTCTTTTTGATGCAATCCATTTTACAGTTGTATTTTAAAAGAGATACTAACTATTTTGTGTTAAGATTAAATAACGTTGGAAACCAGCTAGTCAGTCACCAAACATTATTAAATTAATTCACTCAGAAACATTCCAATAATTACTAGGAAGAAATTAATAAACATGTGGGTTCATTATTGGCTTTTGAAAGTTATTCCCTACTAAGCAAGGTTCTCTGCTATTCTGGAATAGGAAGTTGTGCAGGGCCTATTGAAATAAATGAACTCCCATGCCCATTCAGCAAATCACTTATGCATTGGTGTAATATGGAGTTTATTAACAAATCATTTTAAACAACTGTAATAAAGTGACACTTTCATTCTTTCTAGCTGTGGGGGGGCAGAGTATTGAAAAGCAGCTCTGAATCCTGTTTTAGTGGCTTTTGCCTTTTCTTCTTACCCAGAGATTTCTGTGTCTGTATTGCCTGAACTTATTCCCTAGATCCAGATTACAAAACCAACTAGGAACTCTGCTTCCCCCATGCATCCCTCTGCAGCTTTTACTTTTGTAGGCTTGTTTTCCAATTGACTGACTCTGGGAAGCTTTATGAACATAGATAATGTTTTAAAAATGGGCTTTTTAAAAAAAATCAGGATATAAATATGGTGAACATGTAAGTTTGTAAATGCAATTAATTGTTTTCATAAATATGACTAAGAATTCTATAACATAATTAAGAGTCAGTTAATTATTTCCTGAGAGGATTTCAAAATATGTAAATCAACTCTTTTGGTGTAATGAGTGGTTTAAGGAAAATTAGTAATTGGACATGTTTTTGTTGAGTTTCTGAAGGCATCAATATGAAGCACTGTGTTTTTTATCTTCATCAATGATTTTTAGAGTAAGTGTAGAAGGACTGCTTATTAAATAGGATTTTAAAATGCAGGAAGAGTATGGAATAGATTAATCTGAAAATTGATGAATCTGCAAAGTATTTAATAATCATATAATGCAAGGAATTAATTGCGAGTTACATTGTAGGGTGATGTGCTAGAATGAAGTTGATGTAGTTCTTGTATAGATGAACAAGGGAAGGAGAAATAAACCCAAAGTTTTTTGGAGAAAAAAGTTCATCATTTTTTCCTCTCATGTTCATACTTATTAAGGATTTGAGAGTAAGGAAAGAAAAGAGCTACAAAGATACTTGAAGAACAAGAACTTGCAGCAGAGACTTTAAGATCTCCATTCCTTAAGCTTATCAGAAAGCAGATTAAATGAAGATTAATTATGGTGCATGAGAAACTATGAAAAAAATGCTTAGCTCTAGAAGAGACTCTAATTTTCCAAAGAAAGGTCAATTCAAATGGGAAATCTGACTTTTTAAATAGCTTTGAGGGTGATAAAAATTTGGAACAAACTAACAAAGGACAAAATGGAATCTTCATTCCTTGTAGGATGTAAGACAAAACTGAGTGCCTTTCTGGAAGATATCCTTAAGATATCCAAAGATAAGATATTAGGCTGAATGCAGAGGTAGCTAAGCTTGTAATATGCTGGAATTCATTCTGAGCGTTCCAGTAGTTCCTGTAGATTTGAATTTGGCGAGTCTGTAAATTTCCACTGTAGTCAAGAAACCTAAATTCCTTCATAAATACCTTGATTAGCAGAAACAATTTAACTCTCTGTATCATGGACTAGAGTCTGGGATTAATGGTGGCACTGATAAAAATTGATGCCTGTAATACTTTCTTGCTGAGATTTTGCCTGGCTTGGCTTGTCACCTCTGTGGTTGGCCAGATTGTTTCTTTTGGGGTTTTTCTTCCCATTTTTAGTGGTAAACTATTTTTTGAATGCGAACTTGATTAGAAAGTGCATAAACTCTTGCTTCTTTGAATGTGAAAGATTTATGCTCAAAGCTTACAAATTTAAGCCTCTTTCTGAACAGCAGTTTTAACTTGAATTCTATGAGGGAGAAGCCATTAAGTGTGTTTTGGCCATGCTGTTCCTTCCTTGCTGTCTTCTGTTTTTTCTGCTGCTTCTCTTTTACACAGGCAAACAGCTACAATCAGATCAAATCCTCTGTCTCAAATTAATTCAGTGAGACTTTCTCCATTTAAAGCTTTTCAAGTATTTTGCTATTTTTTTTTAAATGGCAAAAGTCCTTTTTCATTTTTACATTTAAGAAGTCTTTAAGAGGGTTTATTTTTACTTTTTATATACAAAGCTTTTTCATCTTTCTTTGAATAAGACTTGAGTATTTGTAACATCTTTATGAAATTGAGGTTATTTATAAAATACCATGCATATGAAATGCTCTTCCAGAATTATAAATAGCTAGGTAGTATTTTAAGTCCAAAGTAGAACATTTTGCAAAGCTGTTATGGCCAGCTGGCTTAGGTGTTGTGCTGAACTTGTTGTCTTTTTCAGTTTCTTTCAATCTGCAGCTCCAGGGAGAATATACCAGGGGCTGTTGGAAATTTATATTCTCTCAATACTATAGAAAATATGGCATAAAAAATTCTTAACTTGAATTTTGAATTTCTTAATTGAAAAGATCCTAATTTGAAGACTGCATTTTTTTCAAAATTCCACTTTAATAATATCTCCAAAGACCAGCCCAGGATATAAAATACATAATCTGTTTTTTTAGAAGCATTACCTAATTGAGACTGCAGCTAAGGAATTGTGAGGCCATGCCAGGGGAGGTTATTTTGTGAATATAAACTAGAACTAAACTTGAAAAAACTGTAAAGCAGATATGATAAAAAATTGCATGAATTTAGGACTCAGCATCCGGCTGTCATAAAGAAGTCATAGTCCTGTCCTGCTGGTTAAAAACAATTTGTGTGACCATGGACTTGATATAAAAATTATTTCACTTCTAGTGGTTCATCCAGCCCCTCTTTTTGCTAAGCTATTTTACTGGCTGGGATCAACTTTATCTATTGAAGTTTTCTTTACTCCAGCTATTTTTTAAAGTAAATAGTTGAGGTTTTTGACATCGTAATCTATTAACTTCCTTATCTTGTGAATTTTACAATTGTGGTCATGACTGGTTTACAATTTTGAGAGTTGTCTTAAAAGCAAAACATTCTATATTTACATATATATGAATGAGAAACTTAGCAGGCATGGTCCCTGAATAGGATTGGGAATGTAGGATTGTGGCTAGCTCCTTTTCAAAATCATCATCATTTGAGGGCAAAAAAAGCTGATGGCGGGCAGTTTCATTATTATTATATTTTATTCTTAAGGAGTGTTACCTTTACTGGCAAGATTGACATGAAAGGTTGAAACCCTGCTATTTATTTATCAAATTCCTTTTTGGTAAGGGGAACAAAAAAAATCCCAGATTTTATCATAATGGATATAAAGAATTTTAAGACCATGTAGCAATGTGTGTGATGTCTCTTTTGATAAAGAGAAACAAAGGAGATATGGAAACTTAAACAGTTTCTTTTATTGTGGGAGCATCTGTTCAATTTTGGCCCCTCACTACAAAAAGAACAGTGAGGTGCTGGAGCGTGTCCAAAGAAGGGCAACAAATCTGGTGAAGGGTCTAGAGCAAAAACCTTGTGAGAAGTAGCTGAGGGAACTGGGTGTCACGGTTTGGCTTCATCCTGGCTAAACCAGGACACTGGGGTTGTTTGGCCTGGAGAAAAGGAGGCTGAGGAGAGACCTTATTGCTCTCTACAACTACCTGAAAGAAGGTTGGAGCGAGGTGGGCATTGGTCTGTTCTCCCAAGTAATAAGTGATAGGACAAGAGGAAATGGCCTCAAGTTGTGCCAGGGGAGGTTTAGATCAGATATTAGAAGAAACTTCTTCACAGAAAGGGTTATCAAACACTGGAATAGGCTGCCCAGGAAGGTGGTTGAATCACCATCCCTAGAGATGTTTAAAGGACTTGCAAATGGTGGTGCTTAGGAACATGGTTTGAGCAGTGGACTTGGTAGAGTTGGGTTAATGGTTGATAGAGTTAGGTTATGGTTGGACTCGATTAACTTCAAGATCTTTTCCAATGAGAACAATTCTGTGATTTCTTAAGCACCTGAACAGGTAGACTCCTTTAAGTACTTGTAGAGTAAATTAATACAGTTGTGGCTAAGAGATGAACAGCTGTAGTAGTTTAATAGCTTGTTACCATTTCATAGAGGCATGATACCTGTCTGAGTGCTCATTATCTACTACATTACCAAGTCAGGCAGATCAGCTGCCTTCACTGTTGGCAATTTGTCAGGTCAGAATCCCATCATTCTATTGCTAGTTATTAGGAGGTGTGAATTTCTGTATGGGATTATTCATATACTGTGAAAACAAGTTTCCTATGAGAAGTGAACACTAAAAATTTATGCTAGGACTTCTAAACTGTATTCTCATAATCAGAGACTCAAGTGAGTGCATTCTAATGTAAAGTGGGATTCTGTCAACTGTCCAACCTGGAGACAGGCTGGAATAGGATTTCACTGGAGTTCCTAAATCTGGGATAAGTGACACCACAGCTGTGGACTCCAGATCACAGACCAAGCTAAAAATCAGTACTTTTTTTTTTCTCCAATTACTATGGGCTTGGGTAATAAAAAAAAAAAAAATCTGGTAAATTATTTATTTGCACACAGCCTCTGACCATCTCTCAGCTTCAGGAAGATATTTTTTAACTTTTTTTTACATTTAGATTTTTATTATTTTTCCACATCGACCAAATTTATAATAAACTGTATTTTGCTTTTCCTAGTGAAATTTTAATTTGAAGTCCTCCAAGAGCTATGGCAAACCTACTAGTAAGTGAAGGAATAGTTTTCAATGTTGAATAGTTCAGTTAGGCACCTGCTTTGCATTTACAAAAGACAGACAGTTCTCATTTAAAGAATTAATTTTGGAGGAGAATTTTCATTAAATGAAATGAGACATAGGCTTCTCTATTCTTTTGTCAAATTTTGAAAATAGGACTTAAACTTCCCATTTAACTAGATGGTACTTTGGCCCCTTAAACTCTATAAATTTTGTCCTTTACATTTATGACAGGTGCAGATATATTGATGACATTTAATTATAAGCAAACAGACCATTTCCTGCCATAGTCATATTGTCACGGAATAGTTGATGTGGAAATTAATGACAATGACAGGTACTTTATTTATTACTTTATAAGTAATAAAATGTATCACTTCAAAGATTGTTCTAGGCTCAAGAAATGTGCAGTACAAAATGCTGAAGCAGTCATGTCATCTAGGTGAGAATGTGAAGATTTAGCCTGGCATATGGTGATAGAAAGTTGTATGTTTTGACAGGTATTGTAATTTGACAGTTAAAATAAATACACCAACTGTCAGACAAAAATTGTATGGTTGATGAAAACTATGTTCTGTATTCTTTTCCTATAGTTTCTCCATTTATGAACATACAAACATTTATGCCATTGGTAATCTGGAACGTGTAGAGTGAGTGAGAACCAATGATGCTGCATCTCACATTACAGTGAGGCATTTTCTTTAATTATTTTATTTCCAGAAGGAAAATTGTATCATTCCACAGTAGAAACTTACCCATGTGAGTATTCCTCACAAGTGAATCCTGAAGGTTACCACAAATGAATAAAAATACAGAACCACAGAAAGATATTCTAGGTCTAAAAGCAAACAAAAATGTTTGGTCCTTTCTTGTCCCTTTGGTTATAGGCAAAGGAGAAGGGGTCCACAGGAGCACTGGAAGCACTCAGGTCTTCAAAAGAAAATAATTATATAGGTAACTGTTAAAGTCTTTAAAGTTGTCTTGTAAGGGTCAAGACATCCAGATTCTCCCATCTTTTCATTAAGATACAACATTGTGTTAGAAATCCTGGGACTGTCTCCAGGAAAAGCACTGCCTGGGCCTGCTGCAAGTCCAGCCTTTCAAAGGCAGAGCCAGCACTCTTGGAAGCAGTGCCATGGGAGGGCTAATGAGCTCAGGCTCCATGTTGGGCTGTAATGGGCAGTGGCTGTGCTGCCTCAAACTGCTTTGAGCCTGTACTCACTTGCATGTCTTTTTGCTGAGCTCTTTGTACTTGTTGCTGGAGCTCAGGGAGCTTCATGGAGAAATGCCTTTCATATGCAGATGTGACTAATAAGTGGTACAAATTACTTTTTGGCTGCATAAAGTGTTTTCATGTATGCCAGCTGAGGATCTGACTCACAACATCTGCTTTGTTAATCTCTGTTATTCCCCTGCATTACATATTTCCTATTGATACTGTAAAAAAAATTTGGAAGAGTTTGTAAAGAAACGCAGAAAGCTGAACTTGTGTTAGATGCAGCATTTTTCCTTAGAGAAGGTAGATATTGGCATGTGCAGTGGCCAGCTGCTACTGTACTTTGATGGATACTTTGCTTTTCTGTCAGGAAAAAGATCTGAATACATTAAGATATGAAATGTAGCATAGTACAACTTCCTTTTATTTAGTTCCTTGTTGCTGTACAGTTCTTATCAACATAAAGGTGATTGCTTCTTAAATCTGTTATTATGGAAATGAGATATTTATAATTTGCTAGACTCAAATTTAGATTTGACCCAAGGCTTACCTCATTTTCCGTTACTGAATGTAACTAGACTGCAATATATTGTGAAAGTTTCGGAGAACTTCCATGTCACTAGCTGCACCTCCTCTATGTAATTACATTTTTTTCATTACATCAGAGAATTATGCAGAAGCTTAAATAATTGTGGCTGGACCATTTTCCAGACCTGGATCTGACCAATTTATTTCTGCTTTGTGTAGGAGCTGTTCCATTACTTTGATCATCCTTTCCTGTTCTATTTTTTTCAGTTCTGATGTCTCTCTTCACTGAAGGAAGGAATAGGGTTAGAACCACCCACAGTATTTAGGTTTTGAGCTTATGGATTTATTGAGTAGCATGATAAGGGTTTCATTACTGACTTCAGTGGCATCACTGTGTCTGAGAGCCCTTTAAAATGAAATTTCTGAGGTTTTTTTTAATTAATCTTGTGGGTTTTCCCCTCCCTAAACTTCCTGTCTGGTCTGTCCCTCTACAAAAATCGGAAAAATTCCAATTTTCCATAGACTGGAAGGTGTTAAGTCTCTGAAAAGGAAATATGGCAAGGTTGCCAGAGTTTATCGGTACTTACTGCAAGTGAGTGTCATCACTTTAAGATCTCAGATTGCCTATTTCTGCCTTTTTTAATTACTAGTAAATGAAGGCCTTTCTTGAACTAAAATGTAGAATAAGAAGACACTGACCAACACAGTGTTTGGCTAGGTTAATTGCAGTTATTTTTGTTTTTTTAATGTATTTACATATTTATATGTAAGAAAAAAACCAAACCCAAAACAAAACAGAGCCAGAATCAGCCAGCCTAAATTCCATGTCCTTTAGCCTAGTGTCTTCTGTTACTTGTGAGTTCCCAGGACCAACCAACAGGAAACCTGTGGTCACTGGAATAGAGCTCAAACAAATACTTGTCCCTTTGCATCTACCCATGATTTGTAAACAAGTTCATGTTTTAGTGACTCAGACCTTACCAGTTTGGAATATGTGTCAGAGCTTTTGCTGAAATATAGGAAGGTGGTGTTGGCTTGTGTTTACTGGGTGGTGTTATCCTTTTGTATTGAGTTAGCTGTTTTATTTGGGTGTGGAAAAGTGATTATCACAATTCTGATTCTTGGGTTCCAAAAAAAGCTAAATCATTGACAGAAAGCAAAATCTTCATCTATCAACACAGAATTCTCAGCATCTTAGAAACTTCTTTTAATGATTACTGTATGTAGAGTAGAGTACTAGCACTGATCAACAGGCTAAAGGTTAAGGGGTGTGTGTAAGCCCTGAAATGCTGAACTATTTAGCAATATTGAAAAAAATCTGTTTGATACAAGGCATTAACAAAATGCTTTGTGAAAGTTTGGCACCCAAATTAATGTGACTGCCAATGTCAAACCAAAAACTTTGCTAGCAAAACAATTTGTCCAGTACTAAGCAGACACCATCATGGCAGACTGAACATTCATACAGGGATACCATCTGTTCATAATGGCTTTTGAAGAATAGCAGATGAAAATGCACTGAAGACATCAATGTGCAAGACTGAGCATCAATGGAAACAGGACACAGGGCATACAAAGCACTAGTGGAACAGGCCAGCTACTACAGGCAATAGAACTGAAGGAACTGATGCAGAGGAGATTGTGTGAGTGTACTCATGAAAAATAAAATAGTCTTGGGGCAGGGAGAGAGAACCACCATGAATAATTATGACTACTAGTTATTGGATAGCTGTTATTTTTGGCTGAGAAAGGTTGTTGTTAGAATGGTAGAAAATGGAAGGAGCCTCCTCTCTTCCATGCTGGAGAGGTGATTCCATATAGGATGAGTCTGTCACGATCTTAGATGCTTAGCTAAATTTCTTTGATTATTTCTGCAAAACTCAGGCTTTTTGCTGTGATTTGGTCCACCAAATTTGCAGTCATACAAAATGAATTATTAATTTAAAGCCCTGTAGCCTCTGGTGCTTAAGATCATGCTAGTCAAAGGAATGATACATTACTATAGAATTCTCTATATTCAATAGAATTCTCTATTTTATATTAATATTGAATAATATTGTATATTGCCAGGTGGGAATGCGTTACAGATCGATTTTTATGCCTTAACACGGAGAGAGGCCAATATCAGCACTGCAATACTCAATTTTCAAGTTCTCTTTCCTTGGCAAAAAAATTCCAAAGTTTAGAGTCAAGTAATTGGTATGCTGCCAGGGATGGAGTCCTATGAAAGGGAGGCTCCTGGGGCCAGCTTGTAGGATGTATTAAGCAAAGGATATATCTGAACTCCTTTCCTCTCTGCAGCTGAGATGCCTAGGCTGAACAGAAATCTCTGTCCACTGAAGATCCAGATATTAGTCCTGTCCTGAGGATATACTCCTCTTTGAGCAAGACTGACTGATTTTGGATGGTGTGGTTTGGGCCTAACACAACAACAAAGAAACAGCTCATGTGGCTGCCCCCAACCACCCCCCAGCAACTCCAAGTCCCCTGGCAGCGAAATCCAAATCCGGTGGCCAAGGCACCTCCTGGTGCCTTCAGGGAATGTTCCACCATGTTCCTCCATGAATGTAGGGGGACAGCTGCCATCTCGCTATAGGTTGCAGGGAAACTTCTGCTTGGGCATCCTCTTTCCCATCTTCCTCACCAACCACTGGCACCGCTCTGCCTTTCCAGCTCAGCTCTTCTTAGCTGCTGACTCTACTCAAGTCTTATCTCAGTTCTTTCGTATGTTAATTGCAGAGGTGCATCTATTGTCTCTCTAATGGCTCCTTGGCCAATTTTGGAGCAGGTGGTGCTTCTCAGCTTCTTACAAGAGCCGCCCCTGGCACCTTTCTCTCACTACCAAAAAATCCCACCAAACCAGCACAGACGGTGACAGGTCATCATAATGGCAGCCTTGTGGCCAGCAGTGCTGCTTAGAGGGAGTCTGAGTGTGCCTCCTTCCCCCCAAGTGCAGCTAGCTGTGCTTTATAAATGAAGTGGCTATTGACACACTGGAGGGACAGGCAGGGATGAAAATCCTGTCAGTGACTGTATAGGTAGATGCTTTGAGTGCTCAAACAGGAGTGGGCATTTGGAAGATTTAGTTGCAGTGTTACCTCACTCAATATTCCAGTAGAGTCTAGGCAAATGTTGATAGTCTGATTATTCCAGCTGGGTAGGGGTTAAGCAATTACCTAGGAAGGAGCTCTTTTATCAGGAGTGGGGAACAGACCATCTAAGACAGGATTCAGCAGGTATTTAGCATGGCTTGAGGTGTTCCAGGGCCTCCAGATAGCTCTCCAGAAAGGAGTGGATCTACTGCAAGATAGTAATGTTTGCTAACTCTGCATAGGGTGTCTCGGCCTCAAGCATGAAAAGCTTTGGTTTAGACAACTGAAACTTGTGCCAGAAGTCCAGCTACATCTGGTCTAGGTACTTTGTCGATCAGACCTGAGTTTTTAGAAGTCTAGAATAGCCCTGAAGGATCCCACAGTTGTTTTGGGTTTTTCTGTAATTCTGTTAAACAGAGTACATATGTCAGCTACTCACACTGGAAGAGACCACAAAAGCAAAGAATTATTTTTTTTTCCTTGTTTCTTGTTAAATGTAAAGGGTTGGATTCCAGCCTCCCGTAAATTTGAAGGATATGTACACTTCTGTGATGTCTGTCTGAATATCAACTCTGTATGTCTGTAGTACTTTCAGTTTATTTGCGTCTTTCACCTAAGACAGTAATTTAGTAATATTTTTCATAGCAAAAACAAAAAATTGAGGAGTATTATGAAACAAAACGAGTAATAGTTTATGAAGAATTAAAATAACTGGTGTTGCTGTGTACTGGTGTTGGCTGGGATAGAGTTAGTTTTCCCCATAGTAGCTGGTATAGGGCTAGGTTTTACGTTGTACTGAAAACAGTGCTGATAGAGATGTTTTGGTTATTGCTGTACTTACACAGCCCCAAGGCCTTTTCTGCTCCGCACACTGCCCTGCCAGCAATTGGGCTGGGGGTGCAGAAGATGGGAGGGAACACATCTGCAACAGATGCCCTGATGGGACCGCTCCTCACTGTCCCCTCACTGACACCTCAGTGTGGGGTCCAGGGCTCCAAGGATGCTCCCTGCAGCTGGGCAGAGCTTGGGATGGCCTTAATGGCACTGGGACTGGGCAGGGCTGCTTAAGGCAGGACCACTGCTGTGCTGCAAGTGCACAGCAGCCACAGGATTTCCTGCAGTACGAGTTGATGTCAACATGGGCCTGGGGCTCCAGGACCCCCATGGCCGTGCCCCCAGCAGGCTGGTGGCACCCACTCTGGGGAACAGGGAAAGGCCCCAGGAGAAGGGGGAGAAAGCAGCAGCCAGAGACTGTGTCAGGGAAATAGGAATTTCCCTTTTATCCAATAATGAGGTGACGGAGGCCTCTAGCACTAGCAGTGCTGCCTTTTGCAGGGCTGGGCAGAGTCCGGGGCGCCGGGAGCCCTCCTCTTCGTTGGGCGCCGGGGCCCCCTGGATGAGCGGTCCCTGCCCTGGCTGGGAGCTGAGGGACCGGCTGCCGCTGCCTGTTCCGGCTGCTCCTGCTCCACAGGGAGGGAAGCAGTTGCAGGGGGGTCGGGACTCCTGTGGAGGGTGGCCTCTGACGTGCTGGGTTGTTCCTCCAGGTCGGAGCCTTCCGGGCTGCTGGAGGAGGCCAGGCTGGTGTCAGGTGTCCCCACCCGGGAGTGGCTGGGGCTGGGGCTGGGGCTGGGGCTGGGGCTGGGGCTGGGGCTGGGGCTGGGGCTGGGGCTGGGGCTGGGGCTGGGGCTGGGGCTGGGGCTGGGGCTGGAGCTGGAGCTGGGTGGGATGTAGTCCTCCTCCTCGGCAGCCTTGGAGCGCAGAAGCCTGCAGGCCTCCTTCCTGCACTGGTGCCGGATGACTTTGATGAGGCCACGGACCAGCTGTTCTGTGTGTTCCCTGAGGCTGCTCTGCAGCTGCTGGACCAAGGCCTCATTGTCCAGCCCGTGCAAGCACAGTCCACGCACGATCACACCTTCTGCTTCCATCACCTGCCACCACTCTGCCCCATAGATGGCCTCCAGCTTCTGGCGCAGCCAGGGCTGCACGGGGTCGATGAGATGCCGGTGTTGCCGGAAAAGTGCCCCCCAGACCTCGGGCAGGAGGCCGCCCACAGGAGCCCTGGCCTCTGTCCCCACAGTCTCCTGCTCAGCAGGGGACAGCATCGCCCGCAGAGAGGACACAGGGGACAGTGAGGGGCCATGGGGGCTGCTGTTGGCCAGGTGGCTGGGAGCCCTGCCTGCCCTTCTGGCAACTGATGGCTGCGCAGGGGATGTGATGACAGACTCTAGGTAGTCATCTCTTCCCCGCACTGAAAACTTGACCATCTCCATTGGTGTGCGGCAATAAGGGCAATTTGATGACCTTTTTGCCCACCACAGGATGCAGCTCAGGCAGAACTGGTGTTGGCAGGGCTGCAGGAAGGCGATGCTCTTCGGAGCATCCCGGCAGATGGGGCAGATCTCCTCCGTCTCCGTGTCCATGTTACACTCCGTGGCAGGTTGAGGGGATGCAAGGATGAGGAGCCGCTCCCCCTCACTGACACCAGCGCTGCCAAAGGGTTTCACACACTGCAAAATGGGGAGACACCACGGTCACTTGCTGTTCCAGGAAGGGGAGGAAGAACTTCCCAGGTCCCTCCAGGACCCTCTCCTGGCTCCCTGAGCCCCATTGCCCACCCCACAGCCACCCCGCAGGGACATTTCCCCACGCAGCTCACCTTGCTGTTGCAAGCACACCTCGTGGAGCCCGGCTGTCTGATCCAGGCAGGGCCAGGGCAACACGGGGAATGGCTCTGGGATGGGCACTGAGAGCTGTTGACAGCAGCCCCCTAAGTACCACCCAGCACCAGGATAAGCCTTGCTCTACTCTCCAGACCTCACAAGAATGCTCGGCAGGAACCAGGCACAAGCAAGACTGAGCTAGGCTCTGCTGGCACCCAAAGATAAGCAGTGAGAGATGTGATGTCACAATCTGTCACTCGGTGATGTTACCCTCCACTCCTTGGTGCTGTCTCAGTGAGCCTCCTGCCCCTGCAGGTGCATGGCATCAGAGAAAAAAAGAAAATACAGTTTCTTGCTTTCAACTTCTACATTTCCCCATATCTCTGTCTTGGTCATCTGCAGTGTGCATCTGTGACTCTGTGTCTCGTCCCCACTCCTGCTGCCTTGCAGAGATCTCCTGCGAGTGGGAGTGTGGTGGGACCAGTCAACGTCGGCTGCCCGTGGCTGGGTGATAACTCCCCCAGCTGGCTGCCTTTCCCTGTGCAATACCAGGGTCTGCAGGAAGGACCTGGGTGGTCCATATCCATATCTAGTGCAGCAAGAAGAAGAAAAAAAGTTGTTGAAGTGAGAAGAGAAATGTGACCTTGAATCAGTAAAAGACACTAACAGTGAGCATCCTTTGGTAATTCCACATTTTAGCACCTTTGTGCATCCCAAATGATAGACATTAATGTTAAATAAAGACTATGCTAAGTGCAGACAGTCCTGAAACTTGTCAGTGTGCTTTTTTTTCACTAGATAATTTCTGCTGAATCTTTGGAATTTTTTTGAGGTGTACAAGAAGAGCTGTTTAATACCAAATAGGAGCACAAAAGATCATGAGGAAGGGGGAGTAATTCTGTAGTTTCTGCAGGATAACCTACACTAGAGAAGGAATGTTAAATACATAGAATATGATTTCCATTAGAAATTGGTGGGGGCACAATTTCTCTGGCTTCCAACAGAGGAAGTCTTACTGCATTACACCTGTCTAGAGAAATGACTTCTTAAAATGACTTGCAAAGCAGTGTGAACAAGGTGGATACAAATATTTATGAACTGGAAAAGGTTATTTGCTTTACCTAAGACTGTAATCCCTGCAAACTCCAAATTCAAAGACTTAAACCAATTATTGAGACACACACACGTCTAACTAAATGGTTCTTGTCATCACATATGACTTGCAAAAGAAGTGGAAGGAGCATAAGAAGTATTTCCAGAGTCTCTGCTCCAAGTATCTTACTACTGAGTGGGGAGATATCTTTGGAAAGTCTGTCTAATCCAGACAGCTGCTTACATTTGAGAATGATGAAAAAAACAAACCTAAAAAAAAAAAAAAAACCAAAACAGAGAAGTTGCTACATGTTTCAATAGAAATGTTATACTTTTTACTTATTTTTCTGTTTTAAGAAGAAAATTAAACACAGTAATTTATTAAATCATTTACATTTTAATCAATATATAGAAATTGCATGGCAGCCTAATTACAAAAGATGTGATAAATAAGTGATTAAAAGGTTGGGCACCTTTTAGAAGTATCCATAAAGCAGTTGCATGTGAAACTTCAGATCTGTCAACAAACAGCAAGTACAGTAAGTGCAACTGTTTCCATTTAAATGTGTGTAAGTAGCATTCCCAGAACAAATTATTTTCTAAGGGTATTTAGTCATCAGCTTCCCAACCTTTATGACTTTTTTGGTACCTTTTACTTATAACATTTGCATTTTTTTCAAATACAGTCATGCAGCTGCACATTAGCAATTGTGTTTACTGGCTATATTCACACTGACTCTGCTTCTATCAAAACAGTAAATTTTCCAAGGGAAAAATTTATTTTTTGGCGTTAATAATGAAATAAAGACTGTGGCACTGACAAAAGCTGTAAAATGCAGAAATAGAACTAAAATGTGTTCTCCCATCATCTGTCTGAGGATAGCAAATAACAAAGAGGTTATGAGGAATAACGTTTTACTCCAGATTGAACAGAAACCAGAGAGAATGCAGATATGCTGAAATAATTGAATATACTTATCTTCAGCTATAGCAGGAAATCTAAGTCCCACACTAATTTTTCAATTTAGATAATTCCATTCTGCATTCTTTACCTAAGGTGCCCTCAGTTTTCAGTTATTCTTTCAAGGTATTCTTATGTGATCACTTCTCTAACACCTGATTTTCCTAGTAAGCAAAATGATTAAGGTTTATCTACATAAAATATGAGTAATAGATAAATGTGCAGAATTGCAGGAAAACTGTATCTCCATAGCTAACCAAAAGTTGTTTGGTTGAGCTGAGAATAATGCCACAAATGCTGTATGGTGGTTTTTTCATGAAGATACTTTAATTGGGTGATTTTTTTTTTTCCTTTGAATGAATACTTTCCTTTAAAATATACTTCTTTTAAGTGTAGAAAAAATTGAGCCCACAACTTTAGAAAAGTAGCTGGTTTGCCTTTTGTTGCTGGTATTCTGTGATATGCAGATGTGTTAACAGTTCTACTTCTGGAAGTCCTGGGAGATATTCACACTTGGAAATATACCTAATTTCCCACTTCCTTCTACTTAACAGCAAACCAGCTAAAATGTTAAGCAGGAACGATATATAATGAAACCTGGAGGAACTGCAACCCTCGCATCGGCTGCTACTGCAGTATTTATAAAATAATTTACCAAAGTTAAGTTTCCAATGCAAGCTCCATGGAGAAAACGAGGTTTATCATAGGAAAACAGATGGTTTCCTGAAATTAATATCTTCTTCTCTATTCAGAAGACCACAGTAATAGGATATCAGCAATCCCCGAAGAGGTGAGCCTGTGACCATGAAGTTTATACACAGGAAATTCACAAGCTTTGCTCCTCTTTACTAAATAAGAGATTTCATCTCTATACTAAAAAAATAAGTAAAGAATTGTAGAGGGGTGAGGAAATTATTTCAGGCCTCTGTTTTTTGGTTTGAAGATAGAAGATAGTAGTTCAGTTTAAAAATAAGATCCTGTTTTGAATTATAATTTTCAGAGAATGTTCATTGAGCTTCTTGGATGAAACAAACTATACAATGTTGAATTTGTTTCCCACCTGTAAATTAAACAATTGATCTTTTATTATTATATCTTTATTTATTATTTCAAAACACTGCATTTCTCATAATTTTTGTAGTACTTACAGAAGTCAAGGTAATATTGATGCCAGGTATTTTTCTTCCTTCTATGTTCAGTTTTATTTATATTTATTTGCAATATTTCATTAAGAGAAGTATGAATGGTGGGAAAACAGGAGTGACTTTGAACCATGACAACATTTTTGTTTATACCATGAGCTGGAAAGAGCCTGTGTTTTGAGGCACTGTGCAGGAATGGTGTGTAGCAACATAACAATTAAGAAACGCTGTAAGCATCTGACGTGAATGAGTAGGTGTTAAAGATATCACAGGCGGTAAGAAGGACTCTTTTGGCTCACTGGAGTATTTAACAGTCAATAATGATTGACTAACTATGAATTAAAATGAGAACTGTTTGGAAAATCAGAGGTTTGGTAGATGGTTTTGGCTTTTTTTTTTTTTGCATTTTGCTTTTACTGTTTTTCTGATTGATTGCCTGTCAAGTCTGATGAATTATTAGACCAGAATAACAAAGGAGTGCAGTAGTGCCTGGAAAGGGATAGAAATATCCTAATCATCACAGTGTGCATAGCTGGGCTACATTTCAAAGGGCTGGGAGAAGCCTGGAGCCCCTCTCCCTTTGCGATTGGGACTGTATTTCAGTGCAGGTCCCTGCCTGAGCAATGTTGTTAGCAGTGCCTGTTGTCTGGTCATGTACCTCACTGCTCCTCATCTTGCTTGATTTGTCTCATGTCCAAGGGATGATGATTAGAGAGCTGATTAATTGAGAGCACTGCCTCCTGTGTAAAACCAGGTGTCTCCTGGTCTTTCTGTCATCTACCTGGTTCTGTTCCCGGTATCTTTTCACATGCTCCAGAAATCTATGCTCAGCTGTCATCTCTTAAATTCAGCTACCAAGGTTTCCCCTAGAGAAATTTCCTAGTTACTTAAATATTCAGTGAGGCCAGTATTGGGCATTCATAGACGCCTTTTGATCAGCTGAATACCCAGCTCATCTCCTAAATTCCTGATGGATTCACTAGCTAAGCACAGACTTTTTGCCAGGTGCAAGCCGTGCATTAGCTAACTCACACAGATCACTCAAGGCAAAGCCACTGAACATTTCCAATATTTCACAAAGTATGAATGGAAGGAGAGTTAGCATTCCATTTTATTTGGATTAAAGCATTCCTGGGTTATGCAGCCATCGGTAGAGGTAGAGATTAATGTAGAGGAACATGCTCTAACCACTTAGCTGGAAACGTTCTGCAGTGGGAGTCTTGAAAACCCTCTTTCTGAAGCTTTTACCTTTCTTTGGGTAGTTAAGTCATTGTTGACACTGAGTGAGAAAGTGTGCTGTTAGTTTATTGATTAGAGGCTCTTCCTAAGAGAGGGGATACTTCAGGGTTTTTTTTCCAAATATTTAAGCATTTCTACAAATATGTGACTAGAGCCTGAAACTGATCTCTCTCTGGTAAGGACTCTAACCACTGGAGTATTCAGTAATTCTCACTAGTATGTGTCCCACAGAGAATCAGTTGCAGGAAGAGGGATCGACAGATTCCTACTGAGAGTTCCCAGCTGGCTGATACAGATGATTATTTGATCAATAAGTTAACCTTTGTGAATCTGAATGCTTACAAGAACTGAATATGTGCACCCTGAGTTAGTGCTATTGGGGCAGAGTGCCTAAAATTTATTTGCTGAGTAAAGAAAATCCATTCTCTAGGCTTGAATTTAATTTGATTTTGGTTGTTCTTCACTGTGCATTTAGGGTGATTAAACTTGCTGATTATCTGCTGATGCTGTTTCCATGAGATACATTGGAAGTGAAAATGCTCTCAGCAGAAAGTATTAGGCCTTAAGTTCTTACAGTTATCTTAACATTTTGGTAATATTTCGGGAAATTTTTGCAGGGGAACATTCCTGGAGCTTTTGTCCCCAGTTCTCCCCTTATCTAAAGTAGCACTTTCTCAAAGTATTTTCCAATGTATTTAAGGAGAGTGCTTGTTAGCAAAAACTAGGAGTATTTCTCTTTGTCTTCTACTAGAAAAGTATTAATACTAGAGTTGTTAGGCAGCCTGAACTTTTATGTTCAGTACTCCAGATACTGGAGCAGTCATCAATAAAATATGATTATTTAGAAAACTGGAAAATGTAATCAGGATGAATAGTTTGAATATTTGCTTTTGTTTGAAATTTAGATGTTGTTGGAGCAAACGTTTGTTTGCTCTTTCCACAGCTTTTATTAAGGAGAGCCTTCTGCACTGTCCTGTACTGTTAATCTCTCACCTATGGCAGTGCAATAGGCATATATTTCCTTTTCCAGCTTGACCTTGCTGACAGCTCTTGTATTTCATTCTCTTGATTATGTTTGGCAACTGATAATTTGCTCATAGCTGGCATATCAGAATGAGTGTTCCTGATGAGTATTCACACCATTAAACTCTTATTACCTGACTTAATTGGAGAGAATTACCTGAATGTTACCCTTACTTGCTAAGGGGAGTAAGACAGTGAGTGTTCATTCTATCAAAGCAGGAAAACAACCAACTGACCAACCAATGGCTCGTGTGAAGAGGATGTTTCACAGCTACCAGGTAGATGGTAATGGCTGTTTTTTTCTTTGGTGGATTTGGGTTTGATTGGATTGGTTTTGATTGTGTGAGTGCATGTTTAGGGAGCAAGTGCTTAGGAATGGTGAGGATGGAGTACTAAAGACAGGGAAATTCTTGTAGTATTTGATCTTTCCTAAACTATTTCATAGTTTTTAGATCTGCAGAAATGTAAATGTATCTATATATATAAATAGTAGAAGTGAGAGAGCACTGCCTAGCATGCTCATTGTAAGTCAGGAGATTAAATGAATGCTGCGAAGATTTTCTGAGTGGGTGTGGGGGGTTGACCCTGGCTGAACACCAGGTAGCCACCCAGCTGCTTTGTCACTCCCCTCCTCAGCTAGTCAGGGGGGAGAAAATATAACGAATGGCTCATGGGTCAAGATAAGGACAGGGAGATCACTCATCAGTTACTCTCATGGGAAAAATGGACTCATTTTGGGGAAATGATCAATCAAATGTGCCATGCTTTTGGGGAAGTATGTAGACCTAAAAATATAAAATGTTGATGTTTCTAGTTTGCATCAGTTCTGATTTTGAAATAAAACCAGCATTTTTAATGTCAGAATTATTTGCAAAAGTAAATTTGATTGTTCTTTTCAACATTTTTAAGTGGACTGAAGCAGGGCTTTCAGGATCAGGTGGCAATGACTGGCTACTTTTTCTCTATAAAATGTAAAAATATCTTGATTTCACTTTTATTTGCTGAAGTATCTCAATTCCGTCTTTGATTGTACCACCTTGAGCCTATTATACATAACTCCTCCTCCTTTGATCTTTCCTGTTTGTATACAACTCCTAATCAGACTGCTTTCTTCTTTCTTATTGTTCCAAATAGCTTTTATTGCTGGCTTTGACTTATCTAGACAGGGAATTACATGTTTGCAATACTTGATGAGCATACTTCAAACTCTGTAGTTTGTCACTGTATTGTTCGGTTGCAGGAGACAGCTCTGGAAGTTCTGTTCACTACCTTACTGGTTTTTTCAACTGTCTTTAAAAAGATAACTTTTGCAGTTCCTATAGACTGGGCAGTGTTAATGAGACACCGTGTCCTGCCTAGAAGGTTGGACAATCCTTAAACTTTTATGTGAGAAGTATAAACCACTGTGACCTTTCTTACATTTTCAAAATCAGAGAGGATAATTGAATGCTAGTAGAGGGAAACTTCTGTTGACATGCTAGCCAGAGCTCTAGAATAAAAGGTTCTGTGTCTGTTATCTAGACATAAATGACCTTTCCTGGGAACAGGAGTAGAATTTATCAGGCACTTGTGGAGAAATAGGGGGGGGGGGGGGGGGGGGGGGGGTTGTTAGAGATCAGAAATGTTATCTGACTGAGACTGGGAAGTTTTCATTTTTATCATGGCACATTTGATGGGAAGAGTTTTGCTAGGCAGGGATAAAATCCTGACAAATGTGAACAGTGTAACTCAATGCCAAAGGCCGTAATGCTAGTACAGAGGGTGTTTGCAGAGAAATTCCTTAAGCCTGACAAGAAACAGTCTTAGCAGAATCAATAGTTAACTACTGGGCTTCCTTTCAGAAATGTCTGAAAAATGATGTGATGGTTTAAAACGAAGGAAAACAACCAACAAGATACAAACATTTTGCTTCACTACATTATCCAACCATGTAATGGTCACAATTATTTCCTTGGCTTTTATATTATTTAAAAGCCACAGTAAGAGAAGAAAAAACAGAACTCCCCAAAGCAAAAAAGGTCTTTATAACACAAAACTCTGTGACTCAAAGCAATTCCAAAGAGAAGCACTGTCAAGTGTAATGGTAGAATGAGATGGGGCAATACAGGAAAGGAGGAAGAGGTTAGAGGGTTCTTGTAGGTGGAGAAGAGCCTGATGTTGAAATCTGGTTCTTGCTTTGCTTATTGCAATTATGTAACATATCACCAGCTACATATTTAAATTTACCTTTTATACAAAAAAATTATAGGGAATTCTAAGAATTTCCAGTTCTTTTATTCTAGATAGATAATATTTTTCCTTAACGCCTGTATTACTCTGAGCATTCTCAGATATAAATACATATTTCCCTGTAGTATGTAGTAGTTATAGTCATCCCCATGACATTTTTAATTTTGAAAAGACAAATTAGATAAGTTGTTTTTTTTTCCCAGCTAGGCATAATACAATAATATTATTAATATCTATGGTATCTGGGGCTATATGTAGGAATTTCTAGCATATCCAGATAATTTATTTAAAATGATGTGATGCTTCCTTTTATTTTTCTGTGTTTGGAGAGTTACCTTTTTCAGAGTCCATCCCAAAGTCTGCATTCTCAAGGGTTTCAAGATGTTGCTCTGTAAAGCAAAAAGCTTCCAATGCTACTGCTGCTTCATTAAAAAATCTCTTCTGGATCCTGTGCTGCTCTGTAGAGGAGTGTTCCACTGTAAATAAAATTGCCTTCTGAATGGTGTGTATAGGTATGGAAAGAACAGGATCTTGTTTTGTCATTTTTGATGATCTAAGGTCCTAATTTGCATATCAACTGGTAAATAGCATCAAACCATAGTGTTCACACACAAAAAAGCCCCACAAAACAATCACCTGATCCAGTACAGCTTCCTTCTCTATGTGACTAGGCTAAGTACAACTTCTGCTGCAGCGTATCCCTGTTTAGATCTTGCACTTGTATTGTTACTTCATTGAATCTAGTCCTGCCCCCAAAGCTCAACTAAAGGTGGCCAGAAAGACCACTTGCTGTGTTAATGATTAGTCTTTTAGTCAGGGGCTTCTGTGGGTACTGGGGGTTTCCGGATTGTTGTGTGGTTGGGTGGGGATTTTTTTTTTGTGGTTTTTTTTTTTTTTTTAATTTACTTAACGGGGAAGAATAGATCTTTTTAAGATTTAAATGAACTTCAGTGGGGTGAGAAGGAGACCAAATTGAATCCTGACACTTACTCGTGTGTGTTCAGGTTTGCTCAACCATAATTAAAAGATTCTAATTGGTTTGCATTCGTTTTGGATGTAAGAGAGAAAATGCACATCTTTTCCACACTATTTGCAACGTGGTGATGCCAATAATGTATGTATTTAATTCAGCTTTCAGTTGGATATAATCCAAGGCCATGCTGGGGAACAATTAGAGGAAGGACTTGTGTGAATAAACTAGGTTGCTGTTAACATTTCTATTATTACTTTCTGAAAGGTTTGCAATTACTTCATCTTTTTCACTCAAGCTACCTCTGTAAAGGTCAGGAAAAAAAAGTGGTTTTGGGGGGAGGAAGGTTTTCTTTTGGGGTTTTTTGGACAGGAATTTCAACATGACAAATGGTTCTTTGCTGATAAGAGGGGAGAAAAGAATTAATGGTACAATTAGGGGTGAACAAATGCTACCAGGAAGAAAATCTGAA
This sequence comes from Hemiprocne comata, assembly GCA_020745705.1. Lineage (NCBI taxonomy): Eukaryota > Metazoa > Chordata > Aves > Apodiformes > Apodidae > Hemiprocne > Hemiprocne comata. The sequence goes on along the minus strand of CM036597.1, from coordinate 6,933,168 downwards.
CTTGACCGATTCAGAAGCTGTAAATGATCAGAGTGGAAGTTCAGTGATTGCTTTGGTGCTGTTTGTTCTGGTTTGAGCCCCTCCTGAGTCAAACCGTGACACTGTTTAATGCTAAATTCCATGCTAAAGTTTCTTAAATCTCCAGTGGGATATTTTGGCTGCACTGGCATTCATTCAGCACTTACTATTACATTCTCTCTGAGCCTCTAGATTTTTGCATTTGTTAGGCAACCTTCTTATGTTTTTAAGTCCATTGACACCATTGCAGAGTCCTGTGGATTTGATCCCATTTGGCTTGTGCTATTTTTTGTAAGGCAAGATTTCTCCACCATCATTCTTCCACTGTCCAGTGTGCTTGGTGATAAAATGTACAAAATGCCAGCTAGATCTGGGACACTTGCCTTTAAGTTCCACACTGATTTATGCTGCCCCTGTTCATTTACTTAGAAGGTAACAGCAATTTCATAACTGTAGCTCTTTATATACACTTGACAGATTAGCTGAGATGCTAGACTGAGGTTACTTGGTTACTCTCTTAACCTTTTTTTGTGTATCTTGCTTGTCCAGTCACAGTTTCTGAGGCCAAAGAGTCAGTCACAGCAAATTTGTGTTTAAATGAGGACTAGTTTTGACCATTTACCCAAGCATGGAGTTGAGTTTGAATTGGCTGATCGGTGGAGCTACTTTGTGAAGCTGTATATTTTTTAGACCAAGATTTTCAAACATTTTATACTGTAAACATTGTGGGTGTGACTTTTTTACTACAGCTGTGAAAATGTCTAATCTAAGCAAATTGCTTAGGCTTCCTTTTAGTCGGTAAAAACCTTGAGGAACTGATCAGTCCCTTTTTAAGGTATGTGAAGCAAATTACCTGTAGAAATGGCCGTTTGTCTTCATGGACTACAGAAAAGAAACTGGGTGACCATCTTTGACTAGACCTCAAGGTAGGTAGAGTGGGTGCTGTCCTATGTGATGAGAGCCTCTACCTTAAGTTTGTCCGTAATGTTGTTTTAAATGTTTATCTTTTGTTTCATGTTAGCATGTCACCAATGTTCTGACAAGTTCCATGATAGTATCATTATAAATTTTAGGGAAATAATGTTATAGAGATTTGGACTATTTCTTGAGTGTTTTTGTGCTCTTTCAACTTAGTTTACAGTTCAGGACAAAGCTGCTAAAGAGTAACAAGTAGACTTTCCTTACATTGGGGTAATCCTTAAAGGCTGAAAAAAAAAGCTTTTTTTGTTAAGTATAAGTTTATTACTTGACTTGAGACTTGTAATACCTTTCTGTTAAATAAAGTTCAAGGTGCAGTATGTTTTGCAGAATTGCTATTTTATTCAATTTGGTGTAAAGATAGAATGGAAGAATTCTATCACTGAGTAGTGCTAAAATAAAAATCTGTGTGATTCTGTGATTCTGTAATATGGATTTATTTTTTTCTTCCAGCTATGAGTGCTTATAAAACACTATACACTAAAAGTGTCATGTCTGCTGAAAGATAGTTCTAAGGCACTATGATTGTTACTTTTGATCTTCCAAATAGGCATGAGCTTAGAATAAAAAATTCATCCTTTGTTGTGGAAACCACATTTTTATATTAAATATCTTCCATTTATCATTCTTTATTATTTTATTTTGCCATAAAAACATGAGCTACTTAGTTGAATAACTGACAAACTTAATATTATTGCAGATCTTTGCAGTATCCCATAACTCTCTAAATTAAAAGAATAAAAAGATGGAATATGGAATTAAAAAAAGGAGTATCTATCATTCCCATGCCTTGCGTAGCTTTCAGAAATTATAAATTATCTCCAAGAATTTGCATTAATATGTAGGCTTCTAAGGCAGAGAAATGACCACTCACTAATGGGGTAAAAACGTTGACATTGTGTGGATGTCCACATGCTACTGGATTCCACCAGAAATTACCAGAGGAGATCATCAGTTGGTTTGATGTTGGTATGTGTTGATTTATGCTGACAGCCTGACTTCTGAAGTAAAGTATTAGCCCACAATCCAGTGTTGTGAGCTACATGCTCATATATTGCAGTGGTGTAAAACTAAATCCTGTAAGAATGTGCTTTTAGCACTCTTGCTTTGTGATATTATCCCATCCAGTCTCACTAGCCAAGCAAATATGAGCCAGCTCTGTGTGAGTAGACCCTTCAAGCTCCACTCCTGTATTCAGTGCAGGGAATACACACTAACTCAGAAGATGCCTGAGTATCTCTTTATGTTTTTGGGACATGATGAGAAACAGGAGGTGTTACAAAACAGGAAGTCTTTCCTACAGCTTAAATGGCATGCTTTTCTCTTGCATCCTTCAGAAAATGAAATATCAATTCCAATTTTTCATGTATGAATTTCAAGTCTTACCCAGGAAGGGTGAAGACCTTCCTAACATCATTTCTGTGTGGCTAGAGAGGCCCACATAATCATTTATATTTAATTTAGTAATTTAGACAGACTTCAGAGCTTATCTAGCAGTATTAGCCAGCTGCTGAGATTATGGGCAGCTGAGGCAGCTTGCTGTGGTCCTGCAGCAGTAACACGCTGTTGCAAATTCGTTTTTTTGTGTAAGGGACACAATTCTGAGACTTTTTACATTTGTGTATGTTTTTTTCAGGACTGATATTACGGATTTACCATGAACGCAGAGACCCTAATTTAGGATCCTGCTTCAAGTTCTCATCAAACTTTTCAGTCTCCTGTAGATATATCACAAAGTCACAGAGTCAGGGTTGGAAGGGACTGAAAATCATCTAGTTGAACCTTCCTGCTAGAGCAGGATCACCTACAGTAGGTCACACAGGAATGTCTCCAGACAGGTTTTGAATGTCTCCAGAGAGGGAGACTCCACAACTTCTGGGCAGCCTATTCCAGTGCTCTGTTACTCTCACAGTAAATAAGTTTTTCCTTATGTTTAACTGGAACCTTCTGTGCTCCAGCTTGTGCCCGTTGCCCCTTGTCCTGTCATTGGACTCTGTGGAAGAGAGTGGACCAATCCTTCTGACACCCACCCTTTAGATATTTATAAACTGTATAGATATTTTATAGATATTTTTGTTTAGATATTTATAAAATGTAGGGATTAATCACTTTATCTTAGAGCACTTGGTTAGATTCTTAAATTAAGCTTTGCCTGTTCCTTAACGTTAAAATGTGTGTTGCTGCAACTTTGTTAATGGCATTCAAGTTAGCCAGATTAAATCTAGTCTGGATGTCTGCACACATTGCAAACACATGCATTTGCAAATTGATTGCCCTAAGTTATAATAGTGTCTTAGAGGTCTTTGTGAGCTATTCCGCTGCTGCACACATTGTGAATTTTTCAAGGCTCTCACTCATTCAGTCTGTCTCTCTCTGGCTCAATAGTGTGAGAGGAATTCAGAGTTGGAAGCTAACTTTAGATGTTCTGAATTATCCTTGCGGGAGCCTAGAGATAGATTTCCCTTGGCTAAAATTGACCTTTGTAAACCTACTCTCTTTACATAAAATTTGGCAAAACATAATCAGTATCAACTTAAACTGCACTTACTTCCACAGGAGTTTCTGACTTATTTAGCATTCATGTATGAGGCTGTACTTGCAAGGAGTTATTTCAGCTTAAGAGACTCAGTCTTTCCAAGAAGTTGGATATCCTTCATTTGGAGTAGGTAGCTTTGTTCTCTTCTAGTCAGTTTTAACAGCTTAGTCAACCATAACTAGAAGCACTCAATTTTTTCATGTACATTTGGGAACAAAATCTGTCTATTGTTTTTCTGTCTTTTTTTCACTAGGAGCATTTCAAGTAAGGACAGTTCAACTTTATCATTGGCCAGGACAAGGTATTTATTAGGAAAGTGGATTTATTAAAATAAACTTAACTGGGGTGAAGCTTCTTTGGACATAGGTAGTACCTATGACTTGACAGCCTGTTCACTTCTGCTTCCTTGTAATCAATTTATTGCCTGAAGACCTAAAGTCACTTTGTGGCTCAGTTACAAGGAGAATAGACCACCTCAGCTGCTCACTGCTGAGCCTTTCTCTCAGATTTCCTATGTTAAATTCCTTTATAGCCTCTTCTGAACATGGTTCTCATAAAGTATTTCTGGTTACTTAAATGGTTGTAATTCACCCTCCAACCTAAACAGTGTTTTGAACTATCTTGGAGAGCAATTACGTGTACATGCTGGTGCGGTTGGTGGGCAGTAATGTCAGCACTATATCAGGATAGCAATCTCACTACCCTTGCTGTGTTGTAGGTAGGACAGCCCATGGCTTTAATTTATAAGCACTTAGATTTGAATGACTGTATAACAGCTATTTATACACATATTTATTGTATTTTTTGTATTTTGTATTTATTGTATTGTACTTGAAATCATTGTTTTCATTTTCTTCTTTGGAAGATTCTCTTGAACCTCCTTCTGAATCTGTGCAGAGCATCTTTTAGTTCTGGATGTTTTTTTCTGTGCATCCTTCTTGATGCCAGTGATATGTAATCCCTTTTCTTCTTTCTAAGTTTAGTCTGAATTCATAATGGGTAAGTGTTCCTTGTGAAACTTAAATTGTGAGGAAAAAAGTACATTATTTATTCAGCCATCAGAATGGTCTGGCTGTAAATTAAAATCTACAGTTGGGCAGCGTGGACAGGTAGCACCCTTGCTGTGGTTTTGTGTATGTTCTGAAAACAAAACAAAAGTCTGTTGTTTATACAGAAAGACTTGAGTAGCTGCTTAAGTTAAAGCTTGTTATTAGCAGTAATGTTATACTTCTGTAAAATAAATATAATCTCCAAGGCTCTTCTAGTAAATAAACTCAGCCAATGAACTCAAAAGACTTCCTGAAGGCTTTGCAGAACTCTGCTGCAGTAGTGGATGTAGCTGCATACAAGGCTGTGTAGTGTCTGGCAGGTCTCTTCTTATCCATATCCCTGGGATTTTTTAGTTTCAAGACAAATTTAAAGTAGCCCATGTTCAAACTCAGGATAGAGAAATAAACTTTCCTAGAAAAATTTCCCTTAATATGTAGGGATTCTTCAAGAAAAGTGCAGGGTAATGTGCTGCATATTATAGTACATCTTAACAACACCAAATATTTAAAGGGATAAAATCAGACTTGGATGATCAAAACCTGCTATTGAAAAGGAGTAGTGGCTAGCTGAAAAAATGTTTCTAAATGCTTGGATTCTTTCACCTGTTCTACTTTAAGATTATTATTAGTCTTCCATTCTCCAGTTCTTTTTTATTTACTCTTTTATTGATTTATTTAGTCTCCCTTCTCTATCTACTGCTAGAAAGAGGGTTTTTTTAACCTTTTGTATTTGTTGTAGTGGGACTTGAAGATGATGAATGAAACAGGTAAGAAATAACTATTGATTTAAAATTGCGTTTCCTGGCTCTTTGGCGTTCTCTGAAAACATATTATATTATTCTGAGTTAATAATCAATTAGTAATAAGATTTTCATAATCCAGTAATAGCTGCAATAAAGGACAATTTAGTGAGCTGAATATTGTTGGCTATAATAGCACATGCAGCATTGCTTTTGGCCTCCACTGAACATTCCCTGGAATTAAACATGTTGGAAGGGTAATGACAATGGTATTGACTATGCTTAGTAAATCTTTCTGCATAAAAATCAGCAACCACCCTGCCTAAAAATAAACCAGAAAAAAAATTGAACACAATTATTTTTCTTCTTTCCTCTTCTTATTAGAAGCTTCAGTAACATATGATGGTAGGTAGGTTGGAAAACAGACCTTGAAAAACTTTTGTGAATTAGGACAACAATTTTAATATGAAATCCTTACACTCACATATGCTCCTCTGTTAAATCGTAGCTTCAGATGTTGTAACTAGAATTCCTGTTATTCTTCTATTTAAGAAAATCACTAGATCTGTATGTTGAACATTTGCTGTTCAGCTCCAATGAATTCCATCATTATTCCAGCACTGAATAATGTCTTGGAGTTAAAGTATTCTGACACTTTAACCTGCTTTCTTGCATAGCTATTTCATGTCTTCACTGAACGTGCTTCAGACCATTGCACTGCAGTATGCTTAATGCTTTTTTCCCCAAAAAAAACCCACTTTCATTTTATTGTTGAGGTGACAATTTGCTATATGATTGATTAAATGTGTGAAAGTTATTTATAACTTTACAGGAGATGGAATACCAGTGAGACATGCTTGATTTTACTTATATAGTGCAAGATTTTTGTCAAGCACTTCTAAGTAGTATTTAATCTTCAACTTGGCTGGAAACAAAACAGAAACATTCTTTGTAGTTAAGGACTATATTTTACTCCACCCATTACTTATTCCTGGGGAAATCTGAATAGATTGATAGCTAAATAAATTTCTTGTATTCAAGATGATAGTTACTGTGGTCATCAACAGAAACTTCTTTCCTATCTATAATAGTAGGATTATTAACGTTGGAATGTTTTTAAATTGCTGCAAAGCTAACTTCTTTGTTGAACCATTTCAGTGTTGGTAAATTTCACTCAAGGGCGTAAGAAGTTTACTGAAATCTCATCAAGTGTGTTTTCTTTAGGAAACAAAATGGTTCCAGGTAAAGTGGTTAAAAATACTTCCAAAAATAATTTGTGCCATTTCGATTTTAGTAATTAGTTAATTAAAAAACCAAACCAAACCAAACAACAACGAAAATTATGCTTAGAAACCCTGGTTGCCTAAGTGGTGACTTGATTGTGCTTGTAATTGCTGGACAGCAGCAGTTACCAGCTCACTCTGTAGAGTTCTAGTGGGTGTCTTACTTGGTTTGCTGCCGGTGCTCTTCATGTTGGTGAATGCCCAGGTAAGTGCTGGCCATTAGCAGGGTCATTAGTGCAGCTGCCGTTCTCCCAAGAGAGTACCAGCAGCAGTTGTTAAAGGACATCGTAGAGGTTTATGCATCTGCCCCTTGCTCAGAATGAGCATTTTGCAGCTGGCAGATGGGCATTACTACCTTTCTAAACTCAGCTGTGCATGGGTGCATATTTGTCTGCCTTTGTGAGAATCAGATTGATCAGTTAAGGAAGAGCAGCACAGAGGGAAGAGCAATCCAGTCCTACAGTAACACTCCCCGTCGATTCCTAACGGCCAGCTAAGCAAAGTGGTACAATTTTAAAGAACTAAGGTCAGATTTTAGCCTGGAAATAAATGGAAGACTCTATGATCTGAAAATATTTATTGCCAGTAATACCTGATTATGCCAACTGACTCATTGATACCTGCTAAACCACAGCATCATAGGCTAAGTTAGGAATAAAGTATTAGGTGATTTTGCAATTTGCATTGAGGACAATATAAAATAAGATTGGAACAACTCAGTGGCTGTCTTGCCACATCTCTGATGTTAAAATTGAATTAAGAATTTGAGATAAAGTATGGAAAGGGGGAAGAATGAATGGGAAAGCCATTTTACTAACAGCTCTGTTTGGAGGGAGATGTTTTACCCTGACCTTCCCCTGCCCCAAATAACAGCATTTTAATATTATATTGTTTTCATCGGGGTGTGTTCCTGTTTCTGTGTCGCCTTTGGCAAAACAATTTGCAATGTAAATACAAGAGCACCTGAATTAAAATCTTTTGACACAAAGCAGCAAAGGACAAAAGAGAAAATGTAGGGATGTGACTGAAGCTGAAAGGACACTTTATTATTTTTTTTTCAAAAAGTCAGACTTAATTTCTTGCATTTTGTTCACCTTCCTCATAAACAGCAATGTTTGGGATTTGGGAAATCGCCAGTAGAATTCAAAGATACAGAGCACCTGGCCACTCCCAGTGATGAGCTCTGCAAGTTGTTTTACGACCACTGGAGACAAAAGCAAGGAATACATTACAGCTGATACACCACCTGCAAAAAATTGATTTGGGTTTATGTATCAGCTTCTGTTCCCAGATTAAGTTACTGATTGGGCCTTCCTTTATCTCCTGCCACTCTTTCGCTGTTTTTTGATTTGACACAACGTGTGGCCGGGGCCTTTAGTTATGTTGGCCTGTTTGAATCTGCTTGAGATAAAGAATTAATTAATCTGAATGTGGCAGGCAAGTATAATGCTAAGGAAAATGGTAAATTTGTATTTAGGAGTATTGGCTATCTTGTCTTTTTGCAATGCATTTCAAATTCACATTTTAAAAATTGTGAATTAATGCTTTGGATTGCTAGTGCATTTATATGCTAATATTTTTAAATTGTTTCATGAGGATTTACACTTGGAATTTGTATGAGATTTACTGTAGGTGAAATTCAGTAGAACTAATTGGTATTTTTTCTTCATAAAATTAACTCCCCTATTTTCAAGACTGTTAAACACTATGACTGGCTGTCCTTTGGACACCAGACTGTGGACTTACCTTGATAGTAAATAAAAGCAGCAGAATGTACTTAAAAATACAAAGGGTATGGTTTCTAAGGAACACTGACTACATTAAAATTGTAGATGTTTTGTCTCTCTAGGCACCTACCTTCTAGGATTTGGAGGGATTGTAAAGAATAATCAAAAGGCTATTATCAGTTTATGAGACTGAAATGTCAGAAATTAATTTTTATAACAGTTGTTAGTCCAGCAATGTTCCCATAAATAAAATCTATTAAATAATACACTGGAAGTTTTTAGTGTTTCTCCCATTCAGCAGACCATTGTAGCTCAGACTCAGCAAAGCATATCAATCTGTGAACAAAAAATAAGCCTTTGTGTAAGTCTTTTACTAGATGAGAAAGTATTTCATCGTATGCACAAATTCTTTACTAATATTGCAGCTTTTATCAGTAGTTTAAAGAGCTGTCAAACTGAAACATATTATAAAGCATCTGCCTTGAAAGAGCCTGAAAGCAAACTATCTATGCAATCACAGAGCTTTGAGGATTTAAGAATCTGTACCCTTCTGAATTTCTTATCTGATTTTTAGCTTTGGAAGTGGAACATGCAAACATTTTCTGCCCAGTGGGATGTTTGTAATCCCATTTCTAATAATCAGGAAAGAAGTGTAAGCTGCCTATTTTGAATGCCTGTTGATAAGCATTTCAACAGGATGATTCAACACATAAACTGTGCTGGATTATCTGCGATAGATTTTCCTGTCAAAGGAACATTTTGCTTATGAAAAGTTTTTCCGTGCTGCTATGCTATTGAAATGGTTTAAAAATGTTTTTCTGTCCAACAATGTACTCCTGCAAGTGCCATAACATCCATCATGTAAGAAATTATTACTTTTTCCATTTTTTCTGCCTAATTTATGTGTGCAAAGCTGCATACAGCTGTAACACAATAGGAGGATAATTACTTTAGTAAAAATGGTCTGTACTATTACTGCAGTCAGCAGTGCACTATTTCCCTGTGTTCTTTAGTTTATTGAACAGCTGATAAAAATGATGTGCTGAATGTTTTTGAGAAAAAAACAAAAGGACATACTTGATCTTTTCCAATACTTCTCCATTTTACAAAAGCTCTTCAGAGACTCAAGATGTGTGATTATCTAAAATTGTCTTTATGGCTCATTCAAATACATATTTCTGTATTTATGCAAAACACAGGAGATTCAAAATTGTGATGGATGTAACTTTATAACTGTTTCATCAACTTTTGATACAGAAATCAAAACATTGAAAATAATTTCCTTGAGAGGAAAAAAAGACTCTGTATTCTTCTTGGTGGTTCATTTTGTTATGGACATAATTATTGCAACAGCTCATCTAATGAAAAGGTGAGGCCTGATTTGAAAGGAACTCTTTTAAATAACTACATGCAAACCTGATCCATATTACCTACACTTTATCAGGAAGAAACTGAAGGATGAAGTGTCTTCTAAATTGGCTCACTGAAATTTTGGATTTACTACTTTACTCTTTGGAAAGAGCAAGACACTTGGCTGTGATAGAGGTGTCTGAGCAGGTGCCTACTGATCCAGAGTTACTGTTCCAGCTGTGGAGCTCTGCTGCTCACTCGGTGGGAAGGCCATGGGGAAGGAGCTGGCAGTGAGAATGAAGGCAGAGATAGATAAACTTTTCCAAGTTTTATCAAGGACACTTTGATGTCGGAGATGGGGGGAAGTACAGAACAGATTTGAAGGGCAATGGCAATAGAAGAATGTCATTAATTTGAGATGACAGAGAAGGACAGGAGAGCTGTTTGGGGCAAGCTGAAAAATAACCTGAATGGATGATGATTTTTCTGGCTGTTTGAGGAGAAGACAGGTTTTTCTAGAAAATGCATGAATTTCTGGAAAGGACCTGGAATTTCTGAAATTGCTTACCTGTCCAGGTTTCCCAGTTAATACAAAGTAAATCATGTCTGTCCATCTCCTTTCCCACTGTTCCCATGCTGCTAACATTAGAATTTTTTATCAACAGCTTGGAAATCAACTTTTATCAGAAAGGAGAAAACCCTACTGAATCCTATGCTATCTCAGCATTTGGATTGTAAAGTCTTATATTTAAGAAGCAGTATTTAAAAAAATGTCTCTCATCTGAATAATAATACAGTAGTTCTGTTTGCTACTTAAAATGTGTAATTTGAAAAGATGCCCCAGCATTTGCCTATAAGTTGTTTTAAATCTATTCCAGTACTCTGATTTACTATATAAAAACCTAATACAAATTAAAAGTAAAAAACCCTGGGATTGTTGCTTTGAAAATTCAATTTATGCCCTTATTTAAAAGAAGCAACTGCAACAACACAGGATTCTTAAGCCTGTAAGTGCAGATATAGATGTTTCTATTCCATCTTAAATCTACTTTAAAAATATTTTTGAGTAATTTATGACTTTGCAATTGAAACAGCCATGCTTAACTGGCTTGCATACAACAGAACACTTGAATAGTGAATCCAAAGACATCAGACATTATTACCAGTGTCCTAGTTATAGTACATTAATAAATATTTCTATGCATAATAAAAAGAATTTACAGGAAAGAGATACTGCATTTCTTTTAGCAGTTATATATTCATTAACATGCCAAAGTTTTTCAGCTTCACTGAATATAGGTAAGAAAGTTGCCAAGGAAAATGAGATTAATTGGCTGAAATAGCAACTGAAATAGCAACATCCAGTAAAACAATAGTAAAAAGTATGCTGAGGTCAATAAAATGTCTATGATGAGGGAGGTCTCTTTCTTTTGTCTTTTTTCAGGTTTCCTGGAGTGATGATTTTTTCTTCCTCTTGGCTTTTTTTTTTTTAAAGCAGTCCTACAAGGATGAAATGAAAGCAAGTAAAATTCTCTTCTCTTATCCTCCTGACATTGAAGACAAAAGGATTTCTCTAAACACTACACAATGTGGTATTTGGTGTAAGAAAAAGAGTGCTGTACTCAATTGAAGGAAGAATCCACAGGAGGCTGCAATCAAAAGACAATATGAACTTGATCAGAAGAAAAAAAGGGACTGTGATTCAGTGGTTAGGTTTTTTTGTTGTTTTTCTTTTTTTGGTTGGATGAGCAAGTCACACTGTTAGCATCAAGAGCAGTAATGCCCTCCCTGAATAAGTGTCTTGGATAAAAAAGTATTTAGTACTTCATTTCCAGCAAAGAATAGAGGTGGAAAAAAGAGGCAGAGGTGCAAAAGAGACAGAGAACATCTTACCCTTCCTGATATTAAACAGTGCTGATAAATGCAGCTCACAAAGTTCAGTGCTTCTATTTCTCTTAATGCCCAAAGAACTAAGAATTTGATCTTTGATTCACTTGCTGCCATCAGGAGCTTGGGTGGTTTTGGTACCATTGAGAAACACCATTGAGGGCATAAAAGTCTGAGAGGCTTAGGGTGGTCCATGCCAAGGCCAGCAACCTGCAGTATGATGTAGCCTTTGTCACTTACGTTGACTGAGAGACTGATATTAATCTGACCTAAATTACAGTCTGCTTGTGCCTTCTGCGTTTTGTTTTGTTTTGTTTAGCTGTCATATGTGTTTTAAATTTTTAAATTCAGAAGTTGGGAAAATTAGGCTAAATAGTAGGATCTTCAGAGCAGTGAAATAGTGCAAGTTTGGGAAGATAACAGAATTAAGGAAAATCTTTTAGGTGGCAAATTTAAATTGCTTCATCCTGAGCTGGACCAGGCATGAAAATACCTTTTCCAAGGATGTGACCTGATTGTGCATCTTAGTAATAAACTCCTATTTTTCTTTAGTGTGTTTTTAAAGGTGTTCATTGGTTTCTAACTTCAGTTTGGTTTGTCTTGAACATGGCATTTGTAGAAATGATGCAGTCACTCTTTTCCTGTACTTGCTTCAAATTATGCTGGTTCTGATGAAGAAGCTTGATCCTGTGACTGAGGAGTTTAGTGTACTGTGCTTCTATGGAATAAACTTGCCTTCTGTTTGCTGAAACCCTCTGTTCACACTGAGTGTTCTCATCCTATATGTGAGACTCATGTTCCCTATTGTTTTCTCTTAGGACTTTTGACTTGCTTGTGTCAGACAGAAATAGCACAGCATGTCCTTCCACCAACAAAAAATACCTTACTGCTAAAGGCAAATTACTGGGAAGTGGGAGATGAGGGCTAGAATTCTTTGACCTAGAAAAAGAAATTTAAGACAGGTTTTTTGTGTACATATTACTGGAAGGTTATAATAACCTCATCACCCTCTGCTACTACCTGAAAGGACGTTGTAAAGAGGTAGGTGCTGGTCTGTTCTCACAAGTAACTAGTGATAGAACAAGAGGGAGTGGCCTCAAGCTACTACAGGAGAGGTTTAGACTAGACATTAGGAAGAAGTTTTTCACTGAAAGGGTTATCAGACATTGGAACATACTGCCCAGGGAGGTGGTTGAGTCACCATCCCTGGATGTGTTTAAAAGTCATATAGATGTGGCACTTGGAGACATAGCTTAATGCTGGACCTGGTAGAGTAGGGTTAATAGTTGGACTTGATGATTTTGTAGGTCTTTTCCAACCTAAGTGATTCTATGATAACAGCACTCATGTCCCTTATTTGTGAATGGAATTGAACCCCAATTCCCTCAGCCGCTCCTCATAAGGCTTCTGCTCTAGACCTCTCACCAATCTGACTGTTCTTGGATGTAAATAAAAATGCCCTCATTAATGTAACTGCAACTGGCAATATCTGTCAAAACCAGCTTTTTGGAATGTTAAGGTCTTTTATGGAAAACATTCCATGTATAAATACATTTAAACATTTACATCAGATTTGTATGTGACAATTTCTTAGGTTTAAGTTCTCTCAATGTTATGACATAATACAAGGAATCTGATTTTACATGCACAAAAATGTAGGAAGAAAATGACAAAACACTTATTTTGTGCCAGGAGCAAAGGAACATCAACAACAGGCTACTTACTGTATGCAGGGAGCAAGAGTACCATCAGGATTATTGCTGAGCATTATTCATGTTTATGGATCATGTTGTACCATTCTACATTTTAAACAAGTAATGAAGCACAGAAACATGCCTAGTCTGGAAATATTCTTAGAGGAAAATTCCTCATATTTTCACTTTGTGATGTAACAGCTCACCAGAGCAGAACATCAGGTAATTAAAATACATTAAATTTGACTCTCCAAGCACTTAGTTTTGCTTGACAGTGAAATTAATGTTGAGCAGAATAACGGAGCAATCTGTGAATACTGCACAGTATTGCAGCGTTTTGGGTAGTCAGGCTTGTGATCTCAGGTATGACACAGTGTTCTCTCATTATGAGCTGTTAAAGCTGATTTGACATGATTGGCTTTTGCAAGAATTTTAAAAGAAAAGTCTTGTATGGGAACTGGTGACTGAAATATTATTTATTATAATCATACATTTAGAAAATGTGGGTGTGTATTGAGAGTACTGACTCACAAAAGCTAAGGTTTGCAACTTGTACTCATCCAGTACCTCCAGTTGGCTGTCCCTTCCTTGGAAGGGAGTGAGAATCCCTTTCAACTGAAATTTCTCGAAATTTCTCTCTTTCTCCTTTTTTTTTTTTTTTTTTGTATGTGTGTTTTGTTGGGTTTTTTTTAAGAATTTACATAGGCTACAGAAAAACTGAAATTTCAAAGTTGTCTCATTTTTCTTCTTGTGATGAATAGGTCTCCTTCTCTGATGTTGCTTTTGTATGAAGGGAAGATCTGCCTATATTTTTGATGCATCATATCCTTCAGATATGAGAGGCCTTGATCCAAGATTATTCATTAGTGGGTTTAGGAGAATAATCCTATTACTCATTATCCTTCCTTCTTCCAAGTTGGTCTCAGGCGTGTTTAAGTCTAGAGATAGTTTGGTCTTGGTTTGGGGAAAGCTGTTCTGAGCAGCAGTAGTTTTAGATAAATGGATGCAGCTTTTTTTTATTTTTTTTTTGTCTGTACATAGGGACTGGATGTTTTCTAATTCATTAGGAAAACATATTGCAGAACTTCTCTGTCTTAGCTATTACTGTTTCCTCATATTGGTGCAAAAGCAAACAGCTCTAGAAGGTGTGGGAGAAAGCATAACAGTAGCTTCCTGGTTATAACTGTATTCTAGTCTGAGTCTATTCTATTTCAACCAACTGCTTTTACAATGTATTCTATGAAAAGTTTCAAAGGATACGTGTCTTCATTCAAGAAAAACTATCCTTCGTGGCTTGTTAGTTTGAAAACAATAGTAATTTGTATTTAGTGATTTAAATTTACTTTGTATTCAGAAAACTGTGGAAAAAGAATTTCATCAGCACATTGAAAGCTACAAGTTATGTCATGACAGGAATACCTGTTCCCTAATGGAATTGTGCCTATACATAGGTCATTATGTTACTGGTGTTCTGTCCGGCTGCTTTTGTTCTTGCCACCTGATCTTGCCATATCTTTCACCTCTTGACAGCAGTATCTGGAAGTATTTAGCAAGCTGGGCTTCTTCTCTGTTCAGTGTTCTGTTTCTGTGTCTATGCTCTAATGCATACTGCATGTCAGAGTAAACATTTTTAAATGTGTGATCACTACATTCACTTGAATTCTTCTGTCAGATTTGACAAAAAAATGAGCACCATACATATGGTTAAGCCTTAATACCTTTCTGAATACATAACTATTTTAGGCAAGTACACAACTTGCTTTTCAATGAGGAATTCTTTGTTATTGCACTTTTTCCTTATCTTCTGCAGAGTTCTAGATTAACCTTTCTTCCCTCTTTTTTAACATTTTAATGTATCAGTAAGAATCTGTTTTCTCAGTTAAGACTAGCTTGCCTGCTATATTTTTGACAGCTTCAACAATAAAATGTGAATCATTTTTTGTATGTGAAAAGCAGAAGCTCTATCTGCATAAGTATAAACTGTGGGGCTTTTTCCACAAAAAATACCTAACTCTATGGGTGCCCTTGCATGTATTTTGAGCAGGTTTCTTATTGGTAGATGCTGCAATTTCTGTGTGTGACCTATAAGGTAATGAAGTGTTTTGTGTTTGCATGTCAACTTTCCTTAATTTTAGTGGTGGCTTCACATGTCAAATTCTAAGTTAGCAAGTGTCATGTGGCCTTATCCTACTGTGATGTCTCTCACAGCTCACATGGTCTTTAATGTGGTTTGATCAATATTAGCTTTCCAGAAAAAAACATATATAAGGCACTCACAGTAGTCAGGAACAGTGGAAAAATGGTAGATACTTATAAATAACGACATGAAAAGTAGTAGTAAGGTGAAAGAATGATGAGGGAGGGAGGGAGGGGAGACTTAGGAAGTCATGAGAAAAATGATGTTACATGAACGTTTTCTCCTTAACAACTCCTCTAAATCTAATGTATTAAAACCATTCTATCTGTATCAAGTGCTGATAAGTGTCTATGGTAAAAAATGAAGAGTTCAATTGTATGCTGTCATGACTAAGCTGTACTATTTAAATTTGAATTATTTTCTTTGTGGGTAGCTAAAAGGATCACCCCCCTACCCACTTCGGAGAAAGCACTAGGAGTTCAGAGTACAAAGGCTCTATTCACACCACAGAGGTATGGGGATAAATTCCTGCAGGGTGTATTGGAAAATGCTTAGTGAGGGAGAACAGCCACAGCGACCTCCTGGGTTTCATGTCTCACTGTAGATTTGAACTCTGGTTCATATTCAGCAAATGGCTTGACCTTTGCAAGGGGGTTGTTGCTTGGTGAATAGTTTTGCATGAAATTCTCCCACTTGCAGAGATGAAACCCAAAATTAAAAGCAAACTTTTGAGTCTCAGCCTTACTCTGCAGTTGTGTTGTTTTTAGCTATATGCTGCCAAACGATAGGGCTGACACACCAGATATGTCAAATCTGACTTTATCATCTGAATTAGTGCTGTGTAAAATTTATTAAGCCCTGCAGGAAGTAAAAATGTAGGTTTTTTTAGTCTGGATGGCGATCTTGTCTTTTGTAGCTGGATTGAGTAGCATCAGGCAGCTGGGTTGTCTGCTTGCTCCGAGAATGTATGCTAGGTCAGAAAGCCACTGTCACAGCTAATTCTAGAGATGTTTTCCATAAATGCAAAAGTTTCATTTTGCTAGACATCCAAAGTCAAAGTAATGAAAGCTAATTTCATGTTCATTACAGGTTTTTATGCAAAAATGCACCTTTGACACTTGCAGCAAAATTATGATAGGTGCTTGAAATGGTTGAGTAATTATGTACAAATATCTCTGACTATTGCTATTTAATTTCACTGCAAAAAGTGTGCAGATATGTCAAAAAGTATAAACTTTCAAAAGAAGCTTGTTGCAGTTGCAAGAAAAGATAGCCTTGTCATTGAGGTGCTGCCTGGGATCTTAAAAGGTCTGGTTTGTCTTTTTTCCTGGCTCTGCATCTGCTTCAAGAGTGACCTTTTGGGAATGTTCTATAGTCCTTGTACCACAGTTCTTCACTTAAGGCTGCACGTAGTAAGTATCCTGTGAACAGCTGTGGAATTTTTATAGCATCCAAAATGCAGCTCACATGGTTGTAGGTGCAGGTCCAAGGTTTCACAGTTGAAAATTAGGCTCAGAGCACAGAGCAGCAAGAGGGATCGCAGGGAAGGGAGAGTAATGGTTTGTTGTTCTTGCCTCTTCTTTCTTCCTTTCCTCAACTGCTGTGACTCAGTTCACTTTGTTGCCTGCTAGTCAGGCTGTGGATGTCACTATTTACCATGCTTCACTTTCAGGGGCATGTTGACAGTCTGCAGTAGTGTTGAACCTAAATGAAGAGTCAAGAAATTAATGCCAAGTCTTCATGATAGTTGTGTAGATCAGCCTGTCTGTAGAGGATTGTATAAACAATGTAACTGCTTCTGCTTGCTTAGAAACTGATTTCTGATCCTTACCAACTTTGCAATACGTGGTTGAGAAGCTAATCACATGAAGATAGTAACTGTTTTAAAACAGGGATAGCAGGATGTCTGTGCATTGCTAAGGTAAGTGACAATTTGCATATATGAAGGTTACCTAATTATTTAGTGATTTTTGAATTGTCTTAAAGGCTGATACAGAAACAGTAACAATTGGTTGTGTGCAGAATATTTACAGTAGCTCTTTTACTTAGTGTGCTAACTTACGATGCTCATACTCTGCAATATTTTGGATTCTGCATTGTACTGCTGATGTGGAGCTTCTCTGGCAATATCCCCTATGTTTCTGCCCCCTCCTGAGTTTATCTGCATTTCTTTTAAGACCTGAGAATTGGTGTGTTACTTCCCAAAGGGATGTGAGGCCTATCTTCTTTTAAAGGCTGTTTGTTTGTTTTTCACAGCAAGGCATGTAGTAAAAATTTGTACTGTAAAGATTTGTCTTTTCCACAGTAATTAAAATCCAGAGGCCCTTGTCATTTAAAACACTTGTGGATGATGTTGAGACAGAAACATCTAGTCATGCATTTAGCATTGTATTGAAGAATGTGTTAAGGTAAAACAGCAGGCTTTAATATGAGTAGCAGTGTAACAAGTGGCATCACTTCTGTGCTGCTGGGAACTGCCCATGTGATGCTACCTCACTGTGCCCTAGAACAAATCTGGGAGGAGTTCAGGACAAGAACAGAGGCAACTCCTGTGTGCTGGACCCAAACATTGATACTATTTAGAGATGTATAGCCATATGTTTTTCCTGGCAGAAAGTATTATTCTTTCTGTTAATATCTTTCCTGGCAAACTTGTTAGTTTTGCCTGACCCTCAAAATAGTAAGAAGGAAGTAAATGCTTTAATTTGCAAAACAAAAACCTTATTTTTCTGAGAGAGGATTTTCAGCAAGCTTTGAAGAACACTGCTTGAAGCTGAGGGAGATAAGTTTGCTGAGTATCAGATCTACAAACTGCCTTATTACTTAAAAGATCCAAGCTATTGTTGTACTGTTTTCTTTTGAGGGCAGTGAGTGGGCAGGAAGAAAAGGGGAGGGGTTACCTATATTGTTAAATCATGCTTGACTGACTTGGCAATAGGGAAAATGTTCCGCTTTTGTGATTGGATACGTATTTATGTTCTGTCTGTGATTAAATAAACTATTTGGTATATGCCTCAATAATAACCACAAGTAAGTACTTCATGTGTATTTCTCAAACACTAACATACATTTGTTCAGGACCACAATTAGGAATATAGACATTGCACAATAGTGAGGAAGACAATGAATGTTGATATATTTTACTAGAAATCCTTTGTGGATTTATGTATTACTTTGGGTTATGATTTTACCTTCAAAGGACTTCTGCTTTGGCCTGCATTAAGATAAATGGTACACGATACACGTCTTGAAGCTTATTAACTTTTTCCAGTGTATTATCACAGTTGTTTAGCTCTTTTTAATGATCAGAATGATGCATCTACCTCATTATACAGAAAAAAATATTTTTCTCTACATCAAATAATAAATGCATGACTTCCCCATCTGGTTCTTCCACCAGCCATCATCACCACCCCTCTATGTTTCATATATAAGAAAAAGTTCCCTCAGTATCTCAAAATATCTTGCATGTGGAGAAACGGCAGCTCAGTTCAACCATTCATAGGTAATTCTTCTCCCAAGTAACAAGAATAGAACAAGAGGAAATGGGCTCAGGTCGTGCTGGGGGAGGTTAAGATTGGATATCAGGAATTATTTCTTCACTGTAAGGGTTGTCAAGCAGTGCAACAGGCTGACCAGGGATGTGGTTGAGTCACCATCCCTGGAGTTATTTAAAATACATGTAGATGTGGTGCTTAGGGACATGGTTTAGTGGTGGACTTGGCAGTGCTGAGTTAATGTTTGGACTTGATGATCTTAAAGATCTTTTCCAACGAAAATGATTCTATTATTCACACACAACTCTGAATTTGATTCCTCAGTCAGAAGGGGATATGTAGCTGAGTTTGAGTCCTCTCTTCAGTGAGGGACAGACTTAAATGCTTTGGCAGAGGGGTAGATTTTCTAAGTCTTGCACTTTTTTCAGTGTGGAATGAGATCACGTTTCAATAACCAGTAACCTATTGTACAAAAAAAAGTTATTTTTTTCCTGAAAAGCCTAAGTGCTTTGAAAAAGGAGGAGAAGATTTAACTTTCTGTTGTACTTTGCAGCACAACCTTAACTGTGCTCTAGTACCAAAAGCCAGTGTAGTAGGCAGATTGCCACATTATCTGGCAATGCCTCAATAATGAAGTTTTCGGCTCTTTCAGTAGGAATCCTCAGGGCACAAACCTGGAAATGAGCTTCATTCGTACTATATTATTTAGACACTTCAAGCACCTATGTACTGAGGCTAAAGGCTTTTAGTTCATATTTGGAAGCAAAGACATACCACAAACTGACAAATATTTGAGGCTTATATTTAACTGTAAAGATGAAGGGAAAAAACTATCAATATAATAGTTTTCTTACATAGAATTTTTCCTTAGGAACTTAACAGAAGGATTTAAGGCAAACTAAATGTGTACTATTATAATGTCATTTAACATCTTAAGAACTAAAGGGTCTTTCACTGAGTGACTTTCTCATAGGTTGGTCACTGACAAGACAAATTAGCCATCTTTCCTTTGTTCTTTTTTTTTCCCTCTCCTTTCCCCAGGTGAGGCTTCTACTACTGTGTTGGGAAACTTGCCAGTACACATAAATCAGTTTTATGTCTTTGCTTGTTTCCTCATGCTGAACTCCCACAAAAGTTCTGCAATTCAAAAGGTATAAAATGTTCTAATTTCATGCCTTGGCTTTAGCAAGTTGGAAAACAGAAGCTTTGATCTGGATCTTCTCTATTTAATTGATAAAATCGTTAATAAAATTGTGGAGAATCCAATCAGTTGTATGTGAAGGGAAGAGAGAGAGCTCCTTGTCTTGGTGGGAGTCCTGCAAGGTCTCTGCTTTACTTCGGTTCACCTTTTCTGAGAGGGAATCCTTGCAGAATGTTAGTGCCAGTTTCAGAGGTGACTCTTCCATGTCTTCCCTCATTTGCCCTCTTCATCTTGCTGATAACGAAAAGGGCTGGAGCAGCCACTGGAATAGAGATAGGTGTTTATATTACTCCCTTGCTATCATGAGTCATTTACTCTAGTACACATTTGTTTCCTATTCTACCCTGAGGGGGAGAAAAAGATAAACACTCTGCTTGACTGAGAAAACTAAAATGGAAGAAGTCGCACTTACATTCCCTCATTTGTTCTGCCAATGTGCCACCAGCTTGTGGAAAAGAGGATGAGCATAAACATTTAGTTTTCTCAATAGTTTAATGCAAAGAAACATGAAAAAGTCACTTGACTATTTATGGCCAAGAGCACATTCAGTGGCCTGGCTAGGTGTGGCTTGAAGAGCTTATATACATGGCTTGGTATATCTGCCTCTCTCTGGAGCTTGCTTTCCTACAGCGTTTTGAAAGAATCTATAGCAATGCTCTAATAATTTCTACCTTTAAATAACTGCATTGCCTAAATTATAATAATAATAAAAAAACCCTGACTTGCACATTACATATAGTTGTAGGAAGTTAACAATTATTGAAATGGGTTCTGGCTCATTGAAATGCTTTTTCATCTCAAGGATTGAGACGTTCCTTCTATTCAAAAAGATATTTTCTTTAGAAAAAGAATTCTCTAAGCAGCATTTGACTGTTGGCAAAGATATTGCTTTGTTATTACTAACTTTACCCACTGAGGTTTGCTGCATCTGTTTTAGCTAAAATCATATTTATGTAAGTGGTCTATCAGTCATGCTTCTCCTCTGCACTCTCAGAAATGGAAACATTATTTCAGATACTTTTGAAATAGTCTACACCAACTGCATTCATTTCACCAGATTTTATATATTCCAAGGATTACCACAGTGTCAGGATATACAATAAATAGAGTTGGTCCAAAGGTTTTTAGGTGTTTCAATAGGTTTGCAATGTATGGGCCAAAGGCTGTTTTTGCAATGCAATTGATGAATTGAAAGCTGTGTTGGAATTTTAGGCATTTTCACATAACTTCAGTTTTGTCCTATAGAGCTTTGGTTTTTCATTACAATACAATGAAACCACGAAGTAGAAATGGTTTTCTCTGGTTACTTTCCTGAGATGGCAAAGGAGCTGGGAACAGGTTCCCTTTTTTCCTTCTCCCCAGGGATTTCCCCTCCTGAACCTGAACAGCAAAGACAAAATGGAGAATCATGGACACTGTTGTGTTTGGAACTGGCAGATTAGGTAACACCAATGATCCCTGAAGGTTATGTGCACACCACATATGGGGACTTAAATTAGGCAATTTGGAGAAGCTGCAAGAAGTTTGATGACCAGAACTTAATTGGCAGTCAGACTCTACATAAATTTTTTGTAGGTGGAGGTTATTTTGTGCTCTGAACTGTGGTTTGAATATTTGTACTGAAATTCTGGAAACTGTGGCTGAAGGAGCTAGATGCAAAGCCCAATGCTGGACACCTGGGATTCACCACGCAGAAAGACAATGCAAGGCTTTCTCCTCTATCTTATCACCTATGTGAGGAAAGCTGCAGTGAAACCTGGTCTGTGTGAGACACAGCACAGCAGCGATATTGTGAGTTAATACACCGTACCATGAAGTAGTTGATGGCAGTTTTGCCTCATCTCTGGGAGTATAAAAGGCAGCAACAAGGAAGAACTATTGTGGCTTGCCTATACAGAAAGGTAAAATGCCCTTACAGTTTGAACAACAGGAAATATTCCTGCTATTCCTGCTCTCCTTAGGTGAGCTCTGCGTTTGTGGCAAGACAGGCTTAGCTGACAGACCTGGAACTAAAATGGATCCATGAATTCTGTCGTGTCACAAAGGAGACTGCAGAAGAGACCCTCTACAAGGGCTATGTTCATGGCTGTGTGCATTCCATCTGGTTCCGTATGAAAAAGGTGGGAAGGTCTGAAAGAAGGAAGCTCCATTTCCTTGCTTAAAAAAAGATGTACTTCTAGAGTAATCCCAGGACTGAAACAGTAGGGACGCTGTCAGTGAACATAGAGTTGGTTCAGTGGCAATGTGCAAAGATGGTGCATTGGAAGAGACTACTAGCTTTTGAGGTGGTGGTTTAGGTAAAAAAGTAGCCCCACTGGTTATATTCACCTTTTAGATGTGTGCATATGCGCTTAGAGTCCAGACAGCAGGAAAGTAGGCTTGTAGCCTTCTGATGCTTATCCTTTGCAGTTGGTGAGAGGGAAAACTAATGGACTGACTTCTGTTAGGCAGGAGTCAATAGTGTGTCTGGATTATGCATGAAAATGTTTATTTTATGAAGGTTGCTAATGTTATAAGTGGTATGTTTTCCATATTTGCTTCAGATACATCCTGCTAATAATTATGTTAATTTCACATGTTGTGTACAGTGTAACTCATACCTATCTATCTATGCTTCATCTACTTCATGAATGAAATGACCCTAACCTTGAACTGTGAGCACGGAACTGAATTTGAAATGCTCGTGGATACTGCATTGTAGCTGATCTTCAGACATGGAAGGCTTATTAGCACTGCTGATTCAGAAATTAGGTCTTTCATTTTATCAATATCCCTAATAGACCTTGCTGCTGTAGAAAAAAAAAAAAAGGCATTCTAGAGGAATCTTTTACAAGTTAATTTTAAGAAAAAGCTAGTAACTGGGAGTGTCTGAAAGTATTTAGAGAAGTTCCTGTTCTTTTTGTTAAGCTCTGGAAACTACCTTTTTAGTGCTGCAGTAAAAGCAATTTGTGCTAGTTGGTGTCTGTGGCTTGCTCTATTTTTGTGCTACTTTCATAGTCCCAGAACATCTTCACCATTTTAAGTGCTTTCAAAGCTACTACTGAAGAGCACTTTATTACATCTAGGCATTAATAAAGCTAGAGATGTAGACTAAACAAAAATTACAGAGTTTACAATGTGAAATAAACTCCAATAGCTAAATATAATTATCCTGCTGTATAAATCGCATAATTTCAAATCTAAAAATAGGTGTTTAATTGTCATAGTTAAGTATTGTCTAAAATAAAACTCGAAGTGATATGCATGTGCTGCGTGAACAGATGGATTTTCTACATAAGCAAAAATTAAACAGAAATGGTTACTTTAAACTGTTGGAAGCAATATCTTGATATACTGTCCTTAATCTGCACAATTCTAATCTCAAAATATTTAGAAACATTTAATCTAGTGCTTATTAATCTTGATCACCATTACTTTAGTTTTTTGGAAGGTACATAATATACCACTGTCTGTCAATCTTAATCACTGTTTTGTATACATCTAGTTCTTCTTCCTGATCCTTTAATCTTAAAATGAAATATCCTTCTTGTACTAAAATGTGCTGGAGAAATGATGCAACTTCTTCACGCCAAATACTGTAAAAAATAAGATACACCCTTTTTCAGACTAACTGCAGTAATTTAAACAATTATCCCATGGTTTTTTTTTTCTCATAGCCTCCTTCCAGGGGAAAAGGGGAAACAGTAAGAAGAATAAGAAACTGTTAATGGTGCAACAGTAATACTATTATCAATTTTAGAAAGCCTAATTTGGTAGAAAGGAAATATTTTCCTCACAGAAACAGTTCTTAATACATAATAATGTGAACATAATAAATTTGATATGCTCTATATAGGAAAACTTCAGATTATGTTCTCAATATTTTCACTTCCTTCTACCTCCCAGTGACATACAAGCATTCTGATTTCTAAGTCTTTGAAGGATCTTCTGCTGCTCTCTTGGAATAGTAAATTCATTACAGCTGTTTAAAAACCCACAAAAAATTTAATGAGAAACAGAGTGTAAAACATTTTGATTAATACTCCAATTCTTTGCCTGAGTGCCACAGTGCCATAAGACCTGATTTAGCACTAGCAGAGAAATCCATTGTCAACCATTGACTTTAAATATATGGGTTTAACCATAAATGTTTGTGATGATTGGCTTCCTCAGATTTGAAATGGACTTGGCTGTCAGTGCTGTGTGTATCATAAATACTCTGATTTGGCTGCACAAGATCTCATCTATTTCCTGCAAATACTCTTTTCTCTCCTTTTCATTCCCCAGGTATGATGAAGGATCTGAGATTAGGATTTGTATTTGCATTATGGAAGAAATGGTTATACTGGAGGGAAAACGTTGTATTCCCCTTCCCTCCTCTTTCCTCTGTCTTGCCACACCACCTGAATAGGAGCTACAGAGGAATTCCCTGCAGACATGACATATCTAGGGTTTCATAGCTGAGGCTTCTTGCTCTGACCTTGTGTCGTTGTGCTCTAAAGGAGCTGGTGTCTGTAGTGAACTGAGGTAAACCTGTACAGAAGTCAGTGATGAGGTTCAGTGGGATACTCCTGGAGTTTCCTATGGCTGGAGACATGGGAAATACGAGGATATGGGGTTAGTAATTCTGCTGAAGGAAAAGGGCCAGCCCTGAGTTGTTCTGTTTTTAAACTTTATGTTGTTAATGTTTCAAAAGGACAGGAGCCCCCCAGTAACTGTAGAAACAAGAGTCTCTCTCCTCTAGCCTTTGAAAGCAGATGCCTTTGGAGTCCTCTTTTCACCCTCAGTTGGATGTGGAGCAATGCCCAGCTCTATCAGGAATATACTCAGGTCATTTGTTAAAGAGTCTAATCCTTTCCCAGATTCTACGTGATTAAAGTATAAGGTAATGGGGATCTTTTCCCATTATTACCTCTCTCTAATGGCAGTTGGGTTTTCATTTTTTTCCCTTTTTCCCTTTTTCCCTTTTTCCCTTTTTCCCTTTTTCCCTTTTTCCCTTTTATATGTGGTCTTTAAAAACTGTGGTGAGAATATGGACTTGAATGAATTGAAACCATTGTTTTATGTGGTTTGACAAAAATGGACCCAAAATAGTGTAATTCTTTCCCTTGGTTGCTGTGGGCTGTTTTGTTTTGGTAAGCATTTAAAAAGTCTTATTTTTGTCATTAATAAGGATTTGTATTATTGAAATTCCACACTTGCTAAGAAAGCATTAGAAACTTGATTACTAAACTTGATATTCTATATTAAAAAAATACCTTAATTTATCAATGCTAGAGGATTGTTGCCTTATTTTTAGATTTTTTTTAAAAAGCAAGATACAATGTTCATTTTTAAAATAAAATTAAAACATATTGAGGTTGTATATCCAGTGTCTCAGACAAAACCAAAATGTACCTCAATATGGGTTCTAAAGGCACCAGGCAAGGTTTTGGTATATTGACAGCACTTTATACACAAACACTCCCTTTTTTGATTCTTCAAAATAGAGGAGAGTGAGTCTTCTTACAATGATCTTCTCTCTTCATAGGTGAGAATTAATTAACAAGCTGTGAATGCAGCTGACAACACATTTAAAAAAATATTAAATTATTTGTTCGCATTAGTGGTAGGATAAAAATACTCTTACTTTATTGTGTAACAGTTATTTCTGTTGTTGTGTTGCCAAGTCTTTTCCAGGTTTTCTTGTGTTTTTTTTTTCTTTTCCATTTGGAAAGTTTGCAGTCCTGGATATTTTCCAGGTTGTTGTGCACAAGACAGTGATTCTGTTTTGTTACTAAATGCACAGGTCACCTTTCATGTATCTTCACTGCTGATGAAATTATTGCTTTAAGGGTCAGAGATCTGTAGAATTGGTCCACAGCATCCCTGTTAATACTGTAAGTGGGTAGGGGGGTTCCTGCCTGGCATAACTGTACAACTAGAAATGGGAGTAGTGGCTTTTATGAGTCTCATGGGTGGGCAAAATATGACAAAAACATAAACCAAATTGGCCCAGAAAAGAATCTGACCTACATGTTAACTTCACAGTTTATAATATTCCAATGATACAGAACTGAGCAAGATGTCGGGGGTCTGCAAATAGTGACTCTGCCAGTGGTCACTCTGTAGGAAAGCCATTTTTCTTGGCTAGTCAGATTTCTAACACTTGTAAAATGGCTGCTGGTAGGACACAACTTTGGTGTCTCAGTTTTTTGTTTTGAATCAGATAGCTGAAAAAAAACAACCAAGTGTATCAAAGTATGTGAGGAGCAACAAACATTATAGCTGGCAGGATTTTTTTTCAATGCCTCTTTCTATGTTCTTTAATAGTCAGATCTGGATTATTGTGATCTATTCAAGGGAAGGAGAATCAGTGTTTGCTCAAAGGAGGACAGAAATGCTGTTATTTTTATCACTAGAAAGAATTGAGTGGGGAAAACTGTAATTTGTTTGCTTTTTAAATTAAGGTTGTAGATGTAGGGCTGATGCTTGGAGCAGTTACAATATGGGATGTGGACTTAAAATACTACCAGGCAATAATTGCAATAGCAATTCTCAGCACATATCACAGATCTCTGTGGTTTGTGCTGATGTATTCCTCCTACCCTGCGCTTCAAACTGGTGCCTGGTAGGGAAGAAGCAGCAAGTCTTTGGGAGAAGCCAGGTCCTGTTGTTGCAGTCAATAGTAAATCACAGTTGCTTTTGATCAAGTTGGGATTTTGGCTGTTGTGTCTGGCAATTGAATATTCGAGAGATGCTTCAGCATGGTGTTATTCATCAGCTTAGTTGCTTGGCAAACACAAATCTGTATCAACTCAGTTCTTTGTGCTCTACCCTCCATAGTGACTTTTGGTTGAACACTGAATCTAATTTAAGATCTCTGACCATATGCTCAGAATTACCTATGGGACTGGCATTAGCAAACAGATTAAATTGCTTTGTGCTAGACATATCCAGTGACAGCAGATTTTCACTGTAAAAATGAGACTGCTAAGTGACTTTGATTATTCATAAACATGGGATACAAAGTATTTATGGGAATTTGATTTAGTTAGTGACTTGCCTTCAAAAAGACTAAGAAAGGAAGCAAAAATTAGCAACATATTCCTGAGCAAAGCCAGCTTTCAGATAGTGAACTCATCACCTGTCTCAGACCACAAAATGTGGCCAATAACAGATGGAACTAGGTGAAGTGGATTCTTCCCTATCATGCCAGGCTACATTTGAAATTCATATCGTCATCTGCCACTTACTGCCTAATGGTAGGGTTGTGTTTTCCAAAATGAAAAAGGAATGGATATATAAAAACGCTGAACAAACTTATTCTTGTAGGGCAAAAAAAAGGGCCCCAACTTTCACTCTATGCTTGGCACATCTCTGGCATTCTGCAAACAGAGTGGTGGAGTGAACTTCAATAAACCCTGTGGTGGTAGAAGCTGTTGTTACATGGTAACTTTTAACAACAGAGGTTTGGCATTTAGGTGTAATCCCTAAAAACTGGTTCTGGTTCATTTTGGCTGACAAAGCGAAACACCTGCTTTTAAACTGGTGAGGCAAAAGCTTCTGTCTTGAAACTGAATAGTTCCTGATGGCTGGTAGGGAGCAGGTTTAGCTGAAGTAGCTTAATATCAACACATTAACCTAGAACAAAGGAGTCCAACAGCAGCATTAGGTACCACTTTCCAATACATATGCTTTGTATTTTCCCCTCCTTTAAAAATGCCTTAGTTCACAAAACATGGCAGAGGGTTTTGTCATACTAGCAAAGTCTCGTTACAAAATGATCTTGTTACAGACCTGCAAATAAAATTCAAACCTGAAAATGATAATTTTTAGAGGAAGAAAGCATGTACTTCTGATCCAAATTATTTACCTATGCTCCTAGATACCATGTGGCAATAATAATACTACTTCTCAAGTTGAAATACTGAGTAACAAAACTTGAGCGAAAATGTATGTAATTTGCTTGTAAAAATAGGAACTTCTTTCTGGGAAGCCTGAAGTTTCAATTTCAGTCTGTTGCAAGCTCTGCATTTGGGTATCTTGAGGCTGAAATGTCTTTGGAAGGGATAAAGTTATGCCTGTGGGTGGGTGACTTGGAGATCATCTCTCCCAGTCTGTGAACTGACAGACTTGGTATATTTTTCAGAACAATCATTGGCTGAATCCTGGCCCTACAGTGCCACTGTGACTGACAAAAAGGTTATGATTTTTCTAGTAAGTGTTGCCTTGTGACTGAAGGGTAAGAATCCAGCAATATGAAGCATCAAAACGGACATCTGCTGGAAGGTAACCCCGAGCCAACCAGCAAATCTATCAACAATAAACACTAGAACCCATAAGACATGTGGGGGTTTTTACTGTAAACCGAATTCCTGAGGTTGAAGAAACTGACAAGAGCGGGGGATGTTTCTGACCAAGTTTGTTTTTTTTTTCTTTTTATGTTAGGAATTGTAGGAGGCATTTTTAAATGTAAGATGTCAACTTATAGCCCCTGAAAAAAAAATAAAAGCCTGTAAAAATTTTGATGTGCAAAACTGGGTAAAAAATCTGACCCGTGTTTCTCCCAAGTTTCCCATCACAATCGCTGCATGGATAATTAAATTCATATATTGTAGGACTGGAAGGAGCAACCACGGAGTCTCCAGATCCATCTCTTGAGTTTCTCAGCCATCTGTAATATATCAGAGGGTATCTACAAAACTAATGGAAAAACAAAACAGAGGGAAAGAAAATATACTAAAAAAAAAAAAATCACAGAAAAGAAAATAAAATAAAACTAATGCACTTTCAGGAGTGTGTACAATATTTATCCTTTTACAACATCAAGACATTTGTGATGGTGATATGCAGAGAGTCTGTGGATGACTCCTTCCTTTCCCACAAAAAATTTTGATAGGTTTTTGCATTAAACAATCTTGAGAAGCATGATTTTACTCCAGAAACTTTTTCCTACTGTCCAGTTGCTTCTGTCCACTAACAAACTTTCACTCTGGTAAAAGGTCACATGCCACATCCATAGGTGACTTCTTTCCATCTACACTGTGGGTCTTAGGCCCACTGACACTCTAGGACAGTGGATATTAGCAGACCAATTCCCCCCCAGTAAATCTATACTGCCAATGCTGCTCACAATGTCATTTGTGTCATTACCCTTGCTTTCTGCTGCAGTGCCAGCAGCAAAGGCCATGCTGTGATGGTGATGGTTTGTTGGCCCAAGCTTTAGTATCACACTGTTTGAAAATTAGAAAACAGAATTTATTACTGGAAATGATTTAATCCTGAGAGAGAGCTTCTGATTCATGCGCTCAGACATGGTAGCCAGGCAGACCAGTGTTCCACAGTAGTGTGCATAGATGATGCTGCCAGCCACAGATCGTGCTTCTATCATCCCACTTGTTTCCTCTATTTTAAAGTGAGAGAAATCTTGACTGTGGCTTAGGGCCAGTTTCTGCTCTGGCTTTCCCAGTTCTTCATGTATTTGCCTCTGCTTCTTCTTCTGCAAAAGCTTACAATTTTGATCTGTAATTTTACAAAAGCGTGGCTCTCTCCACCCTCGTTGTTTAATGTGATGCTGCCAGACTTAGATGCAGAGATGTTAAGATTTGCCTCAGTGCCTCAGCTGCTATAATAAAAACAGGATCTCAAATGACAAGATTCATACTTATTTTTCCTCCCTGTTCCCTTTTGCTGAAATTGGTTAAACTTGTAAAGTTTGATCGGGTAAGATGTAGCCTACTGTCTCTTTTAAATGTATACTTACTGAAGACAAACTAGGGGAAAATACTCTGTTTATCTGATAAGGAATTAAGGGTTGGTACAGTGCAAACATCGAGACCTGAAGGTGGCCCATTGGTCTTGTGGTTAGCTTGCTAGTCAAGTGATGTGAGGTAAGAGGGTTTGTTTCTTTTCCATAAATATTTTGACATTACCTTAGAATTTTATTTTATACTCCAAAAAAACAACATAGTAATGACATCTCATTCAGGCGGGTTTGACTGGGCAGCTTTCACTAACCAGAAACCACCCAGTATGGCCTGTGGAGGTAGCTGCTTCTGTTATCAGTTTTTCCAGTTGCCTCTCACTTTTAACAGTCTCAGAAGACTTCCCCGTGTCTTAGAGGCTACTCCTGTGGATTGCTTTCATCAGACCTGTTACAGTTAACCTCTTTGGTCGATGGGCCAGTTCTTTAGCAATTTAGTAAGGCTTTGCCCATCCTTTCTAGATGAAGTCAAGAAAGCAAGGTAGATCCTGTGAGCAGTAGACCATATGTCTCTGTTCTTATAACTATGAGTCATGTGTGTCCATCTGATCCATAGAAGCAGCAGCTCCACAGAGGATTTGGGATAGTCCATCTCAGAACTGGAAAGCCTGACTGTTCTGGTGAAACTGTGGAAGAACGGTTGTTAATATGTTATCCAGGCATTGTGAAGGAGAAAAGTTTATATAGACTGAAGGGAGAGTGCAAAAGTTCATAGAAGAGAAGTCCCAAAAAATAAGATATAGCTGAGTCTTCATCTGTCCATTTCTAAAACAAGTCACTTTTCATTCTTCCATATTATGAATCAATTGCAGATACACTATAATTTTATATCTTGTGATTTTTTTTAGGCTCGATTAGTTATTTAAGAATGTGAAGTTTTAAGTAAATTGTAACTTCTTTCTGCATAGGTGGGGATTCTGAGGCTTAATCTTGCATTTTGCTCATGCTCAATCTCTACATGAGAAACTAACACTAGGAATTTATGTGCAAGTTTAAAATGAATCTTTAGAAATTGTTTTGAATCATAAGTCTGAGTCAGTTTTAGGTGAGTATGACAATGCAATTTTTCACCTGCATTGCTATCCCTAATTGTTTTCTTTGTTTTAAATAAATGAACAGGCAGTAATGTATATGTGTGTTCTTCTTTTGTTTAAGAATGTGTGTGTTTTGTTTAGTGTGTGTGTCTAAAATAAAGTAGGTCCTCTCAGCTTTCAGTAACATACTGTCCTACCTACCTACTTCAGAGAAAAACTTTTAAAGGTCTGACTCTTTCTCCTCTTTTCTGGGTAAGAACATTGTAGGCTTAATACAGCTCTCCTACATACATCAACTGAGTGGGGGTGGCATGTGAATTAATTAAAAATAAATCTTGTACTATATTTTATTTTTAATCCTGTATTTTTGCTTCAGTTCATACCCATTGTAAACTCTTCATCTTCATCAGTCTTAACGAGAGGATTATTAGTGTTGTTATCTTTCTGAGCAGCATATGTATGGGGTTTTTTTATTTTATGGGACTGTAAAGTTATGTATATGTCATTCTTTTCTGGATACTTTAACAAAGTAAAATGCTTGATGCATAATAAAACAGTTTTGTAATGAAAAAAATCCACCTCCTTCAGCATTTTGAATGCTAGATTTTAAAGTTTTAGCTTCATTAAAACATTCACCCCATATTGATTTATGCTCTACTCCCCTCCTTGCACCCCAGTCTGTCAACAAAAGGCAACTGGAGCTTAAGGCATCAATCTAGCAGTTAGTCTGACTGTGTTCCTCTGGCTGGATATCAGTAATGTCCCTAGAGTCCTTTCTTCTACTCTTCTATACTCTTCTGCTTATTGCTGCTGTCAAGGCATATAAGTTTTATTCTATATTTTGCATTATTCTCCATTTCAAATTCGGTGAGCTGTATCTACATGTCATGAGTCATGAAAATGTTACTCCAGTCTTTCTGTGTCTTTCTTTCTCTCCCTCCTCCCCTTTCCCTGAGGTATACAGGGAAAACTTTCTCTGTAAAGGAAAGATTTTTGGGGTATAATTTGAAGCATCTCTTACTCATTTTGCTTAGTGCTTTGGACTTGCAAGGGGGAATAAAAAAGCTGTGTTGTCAGTCTTCCACTCTCTGCAAGATTGTCCCTGTTATTTTTATAGTGTACTTTATGTCTATTTGTGATGGCTGAGTTTATATTTGGTAAGACTTCAACGATGTTGTGTATTGCTGTGACTGTGTATTTTGCTGTGATGAAGTGAAGATCACACAGTGAAATCTGTGGTATTTGGCTTGTTATGATTTTATTACCAGGCTTTTCTAGCAAGTAGGATATTGTGCCTGGAATGGCCATTTTTAGATTTAGTAGTTTGCAGTGTGTTTTTAGAGGATATTCTTGTGCATTTGGGAGAAAAATGGGTAAAATCACTTTCACAGACAACATTTGAGGTCCAGACACTCCACCACTGAAGCTGATTTACAGTTGGTCAGAGAAAAAGTGCTTTATGCATCTGTTCACTTACCTGACTGGGAAGACTTGTGATAAAAGCCATTTTACATCAAAGCGAGTTACATTGCAAAGACATATAGGACTGTAAAAAAATACTAAATTATGTACTTTTAATCTATCTTATCAATCTGGTTTTGAATCATGACGTTGGTATTGAAGAGTAATTGGTGCTCAGATGATTCTTTTTACAGAAGTTATGCTTAAAATAGAAATGAGTGGGTTGGTATTTTTTACAGAATATTTCTTCCTCTCTTCCTCCTCCTTCCCACCCTGTTCAACAAAAGTAAGCCCACGGGAAAACTTACGTTCAAGTTTCTTTTTTATTTATTATATAAAAAGATGAAGCTGATCAAATACCTATGGGAATGCCTAATAGCTGTGCTATGACAGTATTTTACAAGACAGCTTGTCAAACTTACAACCTAGGTAAGCTGCTATAGGTAAACTGTCATATCTTCAACTAAGTAAGACTGTTCCTCTGTCACCTCCACTGGGTGAAGGCTCTGACACCTCAGCTGTGGCGTAAGGCAGAGCTCTGTTCAGCATAATATTATTTTTAGTTCCTATAGAAAATTCAATCTTTATATTTGTTTAATGTGCAATATTTGACTTGATCCCTTTATATGATGAGAGCAAGCACAAAGGCCTGGCAGCCAAGAGTAGCTCATTACACACAGAATCACAGAATGTTAGGGGTTGAAAGGGACCTCTGGAGAAGGAGACTCCACAACCTCTCTGGGCAACCTGTTCCAGTGCTCTGAAACCTTCAAAGGAAAGAAGTTTTTCCTTATGTTCAGATGGAACTTCCTGTGTTCCAGTTTGTGCCTATTGCCCCTTGTCTTATCACTGGGCACCACTGAAAGGGGTCTGGCCCCATCCTCCTGACACCCACCCTGTAGATATTTCTAAGCACTTATAAGATCCCCTCTCAGTCTTGTCTTCTCCAGGCTCAACAGACCCAGGTTTCTCAGGTTTTTTCCCCTTGTGATAACAGTCTTAACATCATGATTTTCTGTTTCAGTGATTGCTATAAACGAGGTCTGTGGAGACCAGCTTAAAAAATGCAACAATTATATATATTCTAAGGAAATGTGTTGAGCCACTAGAGCATCAGTGATTTGGTAATATTTGGATAGGAGTGCACTCCTACTAACAACTTCTTGGCAATATTGTCTTACCTATTGGCTTCTTTGTATTGGGGTTTTTTTCTGACATTTGTTTTGGACAATAGTACTTTCTCTAGCTCACTGAATATTTACATGGGTTAATTTGTTAACATTTACATGATGCTGCAAGTATCAGACATTCTATTAATTCCAGGAATTATGATTTTTATCATGGCTCTCCTATTCTTAATTAGGGGATTTGGAACATGAATAAATCCAGCATATGCAAAGGCTTCTGTGATGCCCGCAGATTAACCACTTTGCATTTAGTGTGCAAACAACATGTGAATGGATTTCAGAGGAATGTTTCATCTTTGACATTTGAGTTACCTAAATTACAGGTACTGATCTATAGCACAGAGAGAAAACTTTAGAAACTTAGTCCCTGTGACTCCAGGTGAGACAGTTTGTAATTAGCCAATCCTCAATCAAGGAAAATGAACCTGCTGTGGTAGCAGAGGTAGCTGTTTATATGTAGCTGAACATTGGTAATTGTTTGCCTTACCACCATTGCTGAGATTGAAATGCAACTGAGTTAGTCTTGCTTCTATATTTAGTCATTTTATTGGGGATTTGGGACATCAATTCAACATCTGCAGTGCTCTGCAGTGCACAGAAGCAGCTCAGGTAACCAATAGCTGTGTAGTTACCTGCCACCAGGCTGTGAAGTTGTGGGGTGGGAAGGCAGGCATTTTAATACATCTAGGAATTTTAAAGCCATCATTTCAGGACAGCTGGTTGATGAATGAGGTTATATTACTTTATTTACCTACATACACAAGTAAATAAGGACCCTTGATGGCATTTAAATATAAAATTATTAATTAGCTTATCCAACACACTCTTGAATAACAATGGTCAGGCAAGGAGAAAATTAACTTCTTGCAGGTTTCTTCTCATTACCTTAATCATGATTCTGCACCTTAAAGTGCATGAAGTGTATATGAGGCTTCTACTGGAACAAAAGAATTGGCTCTGGAAAATTATAGACCAGTTGAGATGTGTGTTTGTGCTTAAATATGCCACTTAAGACATGCAGTATCTGATGTTGCTTCCATTTCCAAAGAAGTTGGATGTAGTTAAATCTATGTATGAAGTGCTGTATTGGCTTTACCTTAAGATCACAATGACACTGATGATTAGAGAAGACACAGCAAATAATATCCTGACCTCCTGCAGACAAAAATAAAGCTGCTTTCTATACTGCTCCTTGTTGATCACTCAATAGCAGCTGGGAATCTAATGCTCAGAGCAAAAGGCCACTGCTCAAGGGAAAGCACATCATCCTCACTCTGGTTTCCTGTGTTGTTGCATTTGCCTTTTTGTGAAGCCTTTTAATGCCTCCTTACGCAGGCCTTGAACAAAGAGATGTGATAAATTGGGATTCTGCAGAATATTAAGGAGATTTCCATAATCTTTGAAAGTGTTAAAAGTTGAACCATAAGGGAGTGAGGAACAAATGTGCTAGTCATGGAGCTGTTTCTACTTTTCAATAGCCTTGTCTTTAAGACTAGTTTGAAACGTGAGAGGCTGATCTCTGTCTCTAAATCATCAACTGTTATGGCCTACTTACTGGATAAAGGAAATAGATTTTTCCACCCAACTGGATCTATTAACCAGCTTTCTGATACGTTAGATCTCACTGTCCATAAGCTAGATGAAATGCTGCTCTTCCAATCTGTAGGGTGTTGACATTTCCATTCTGAAGTGAGAAGAAACTGAGATCTACATTTTTCATGAGAGTGAGTGAAAAAGCTACACTTTTAAAATAGAAAAAAATACGTGGGTAAGGAATTTACAGTCTCTAACCAAGCAGAGATTTGAATCTGGACTCCTCTTCTTCCAGGCAATGGGTCCAGCGACAAGCCTATTGGTTATTTTAGTTGGTCTTTTTCCTCTCCATGTTTTAAACTGTCTGCTGACAGAGAGAGACTTTCTTACAAAAAAACCACGTTGTCAGTACTAGCATGTGTCTGTGAAAGGTCAATTTCTTATCAATTTTGATCAAAATCCCTCCTTTATTAAGTTCCCAAACTGTCCCACCTTTTTTTTTAAATTTGCTTTATAAATACAGACATAACAAAAGTAAGTCCATCCCAATTGCTGACAAGACACTTTTTTGTCTTTTACTTGGAAAACTAGACCCTGAAGTTTATTTGTACTTTTTCAAGATATTGGCCTTTTTTCAATTAATGGTGCTGCTTCATCTCATCCCTTTCATCACAGTTTTGAATGAGAGAAGAAAGGTTAGAGAGTGGACGAGCCAAAAGTGCGACAAAGTGCTTGCTTTTGTCTCTTCTTTCTCATATTCCTCCCTAAGCACACTGCAATTAGGACAGGAAAATGTCTGGTGCAGCTCTCATGGAAGTTTAATTTATAAGTAGAGTTTTGAAGATGAATATATTATACTTTTTATAGCTACTGTCAATAGCTACCAGGACAGAAGAACTTCTGCACCGGCATGGAAATCCAATGTAAAAGCTCCATTTAAGAAAACATTCTACTTTCTTGGGCAACTGTCAGAGACAACTGAATTTGGCCTTGATTTAATCTTGCCTTTCCAAAGTCACCAAAGAACAACTGTCTGGTTGGAACACAGG
The DNA here is from genome assembly GCA_020745705.1 of Hemiprocne comata. NCBI lineage: Eukaryota > Metazoa > Chordata > Aves > Apodiformes > Apodidae > Hemiprocne > Hemiprocne comata. The sequence continues at coordinate 6,897,083 of CM036597.1, read as the reverse complement.
TGGAGAAAATAGATGGGGAAGAGCAAATAAAAGAGCAGCAGCCCTGTGAGTTGTGTCCATGATACCATCAGTGAGAGGCAACATGCTCTGCTGCATTATTTTCAGCTGAAAGGTTGACATTTCTTCCCAAGCCAGTTGAGAGGATAGTTTGGTAAGAACTGAAACAACCTGTGCAGTATTATAGATACAGATTTTTTCCATAGTAAATGTGAATGGGATGGAATGGGTTATCTTATTTAAAAACAGGTTTTTCCAGCTGCAAAAAAAGTGAGAAATGCTAACCCTTGGGGTAGGATGCCAGGCTGAGTCTGGAAACTGTGTGGTGTGGGTTCTTTTCTTGGCATGGTCAGTGAGTGCCCTTTGTGTGCTGGTACCTTACCTGCCTTACCTGCACATTGGCCAGAGAGACTGCATGCATATTGTCAGCACTGGTTTCAAATGAGTGTGAGGGTGACAATAGCCTTCAGCTTGAGGCACCATGTTTTTAGCATAGTAAATACATTTCAATTGCTAAAAATGCACCCAAGAGGCAGAGAGAGATTATTTTATTAAATAAAGCTTACAACAGAAAACTTTTCATCTGCTAGCAGGCGAGCAATTTACTGTCAGAGGGGATGTGTGAGGAGATTGACAATGTACCACTTTGGAGTGGGAAAGGCATGAAAATAGCCAAAATTATCATTATAGAACAAACTTGTTATGTAGTCATGTCATGCCTCCTCTCTGACCCATGGATTTTCAAAAAGAGAATCATTACTTTTATCATGGATTTTTCTGACCTACAGTTCACACTAGAAAGGCTCCTCATTAGATTGTTCACAGTATGTGCTCAGAGCAGGCAAAAAATATTGTCAAAAGCACTTCACCTGCCTGCCCTTTCCTTTGAAGTATATCAGGAACTTAGCTTCCATTCCAAAGGTAATTATCCTTTTAGTTTAGCATCCTTGAATAATAGCTATTGCCATACAAAACCTTCTCTATTAATTTCTCTCCCTTTGTGCTTTGGACATTTTTTGTTTAAAATATTTTGCATAAGTAGATGCTTAATATATTCGAAACAAAGATATATCCTAAGTACTGTGAATCCAGAAATAAAAGTGTTGGTAATACTTTCTTTTGATTTTTCCATGCTGATTTGGAGTGAATAGTCTTTGGCTTTGCTGAAAACTGGAAAAGTCCATAGTTTAGTGGATATTTTCCTTAATTTCAGTCATTCCAGATTATCCAACCACCTGAATGTACACGAACTTCAGAAGCCCTGATCCTGAAGTGGTCACACGTTACCTCTATGCCCGTTTGAGCAAACACGTGGAATCGAAGCTTGCATCTCTAGAATTTTCAAGTCAAAATACTAAATAGGTGAAGGTTCTGAAACTTGGAAATTTGATTTTACATTTAAATAGGCTGTGAAACTGAATTTCTCACAAAAAGGAGATACTGGGAAAAAATCCTATTTTTATACAACAAAGTGTTTTTTGACATAATACATGATTGAGATAAAATGTAAATGTCAACAGTGCCTTGAACTAGTCAAAATGGAACTGTCACTATCTGTTCTGACACTTTGCCATCGAAACAAACATGATCCTATGAAATGTTTCTGTTGCATTCTTTCAGCCAGATCAAGAAGCCACCAAAATCCATCTAGTTTCATTCCATAAACTTAGAAATATGTCCGTTTTCTCTTAGTCCTATAAGGAGTTATCAGTGGCTGCTTGTCAAACCAATCCCAGGATGACTGGATTAGTGCTTCATTTTACCAGATCTAAGCCTTTTTTTTTTAACTTATTTTTTTTAAAGCTCGCCATAAATTACATGCTTCGTATGATTTTGATTTAATGCAAACATAAGTTAATGTAACCTTTATCATCAAAGACTAGTTTTTGCCTTTGTTTTAATCCTTGGCTCTTTCACTCCTGTATTGTCCTGTCAGCACAGTTGTTGGTATATATGCTAAGTTGTGGCCACCATGCAAAGCTATCTTGTTTTCTCCTCTAGAAATACAGGTAGCCTTGTCACTTAAAAGTTCTGTACCTTAATGAGCAAGTATACTAAGACTGCCTTCAACCCTGGGTTAACTGTGGGTGAAGCTATTAACTCTTCATCTGCATATTCTTTGTGATTCATACTGTATTTGGCCTTGTCGCTATTTCTAAGGCTTTGAGGTGCACTGGTCATTGATAGAAACAGTTGTGCTGTATAAAGAACTAAGAGTTTATCCCTGCCCCAAGGTGATTAAAAATCTGTTCATGAAATGAGAGATATCAGATCATTATTGGCAGGTGGCAAGTACAGAGAAGAATAAGGTGCAACTGGAAAGCTCAGTGAGCGGTGGGTTCAGTAACTGAGGTCCCAGCCATTCTCAGTTGTCTTTTAGCTTCATGTTAAACATTTTACAAAAGCCTGTAAAAGAACAGCACATTCACAAATAATGCCTACTCTAGCATAAAAGTATATGGATTTGGTCTCAGGTCATTATTGCAATTTCAGTAATAAATAAGGTAACCATGAATCCATCCACATTTGAATATGGGAAGAAGCATGAAGCAGATGGTCACTTACTACCATTAGCATTGTGGGGTTTATATTAAGGCAATGTGCAGCCTCCCATTTTCATCATTGTACGTGTTTAAGAATATCTGTGTTAATACTGACAAGCAAAGTAATAACTGTAGTTGTACGTATACCTATTAGCTAGCCACTGAGACTGCTGCTGTACCTGGCTATGTACATGTTGAGTCTTTTTCACATAAGTGCAATTGCTGTATTATCCAGGCAGAGGTGCATTGGCTGCAGGTTACAGATACCCAAACCTATCAAGTTGGTAGGTATTTGTAGTCAGAAATTTTTCATGTTTCATTTTTAGCCCTGTATTTTTGAGTTGTATGACACTTTTCAGATGTGGTCTAGCAAGCTCACAAATTTATTCTTGGGTTTCTGGAGGTGCCTTTTGGCACCTTGGATTTTTCTAGAGAAGGGTGCTTGGGTTTGCAAACAAAAAAGAAATGTTCAAGTGGTTAATGAACTGGAGGCAGCGCATGTTCCTAGGCTTTGAAGAGTTGTTTTGTCTTAAATCCTTGAACTAGTTGCCTTATCCTACTTAGGTTGTTTGGAATTGGAAATGATGATTTGTGGGGTTTTTTACGCTTTTGTATTGCCAGTTCTGCTTTTCATGCTTATTATTCTTGCAGTAGCAGCTACAAAAATCCTCCCAAAAGCAGACTCTCACTGTTTAAATATAAGACACTCCTTGCCCCAAGGAATTTACAATCAAATGGCTGGGAAAGACTGAAGGGAAAGAAAAGTAGAAAAGTACCCCCCCAAACTGAGGAACAGCAACTTATTTTCCTAGTATAAGACTCTAGCCATTAAGTAAGTGTGGCACACTCAGGGGAATGCACATGTGAAAGTTACTGGACCATCAGTTAGGATGTGAATTTTCAGCTCGCTGGCTGCTCTACACTGACCTCCCAGGTGGGCACTAACTGTGAAGGTTCTCATTCCACTGGAGCAGCAGTGATGAGCATGCTGTAATTGACTCAGTGAAAGCTGCTTCTGGCATAGGTTACAGCATCCTCGAGGCTGCTGTAACAAGTGACCTAATTTTTCACCTGCTCCTCTGCCCCCCTGCCTGTCCCACTGCAAGTACTGGTCACCTGGATACAGCTGTAGCCCGTCGTGCTCTGTGGCTCTGAGCCACAACAACAATCCATTCCTTTGGGGTATCTTGTGAGGTTACTGTCCCTCCCAGTTTGCCCTTACCCTAACTGCTTGAACAGTAAAGGTACTTCTGAAAGAGCAGCCTGATGTTTCAAAGTAAGAACTAGTTTACCTTAAAGCACTGGGCTGTACTTTGCAATTCTCCTCAGCTGTCTGTACAACAAGGCTGGGGTTACATCTGGAGGCCATAGCCCTATCAATCATCTGGACTGGGAATCAGAACCCAAACTTGGCATTGGAATATTTTTCTCCAGTCACTTTAAAGTAGTATGAAACAGAGCATTGGTGTTATAAATTTGCCATGGAAATTCTTTAGCAAATATAAGACATATGTTTGGAATCAAAGACATATGGTCTGGAGCTGTTTTCAGGAGCTTTGTTTATTTAGAGTACAATGTGATTTTCTTCCTTTCTGAAGAGTAGATAAGCATTTGGGAGGAGCACCAAGAGATGAAAATTGTGTATTTACGAACATGCACAATAAGAAGGAAAAAATACTTTGGGAAAATTCTGGGATAAACTACAAGACTCATGCAGTTGAAATCTGTCACTCAGCTGAGTTCCTGCTGAGTTCCTTATGCCTCCCTGTCCAGTGCCAAGTATCTGTAGGACCTAGAGGAAAGTAGTGGGAAGCATTTGGGCATGCTGCTATTTTCAACAAATGCCAAGTTACTGCTTATATCCTGAAGGACATGTAGCTGCAAACCACTGGTATCCTCTCCTCATTGCTGCTATCCAGTTTCTGGGTGACCTGAGGGATTTGCTGTCAGACCTATAAAGATTTGGCATGGATCAAAGTTTTTTTAGTCTGGCCTGCTTTCATTTTCTTTTGTCCAACACTGTGATAATTTGTGTGGAGCAGATGTTGCTTGGCTATCTCTGCTTGACTTTCAAGTTAGATGCTCTTTATCTATCATTATATGTTGATTATATAAAGAATATCTCGACTTTCTGCACAATAAGCTGTGTCAAAATTGTTGCAAGTGGCAGTGATAGTACATTAACTGTCTAAAGAGTTGCTTGGTGCACTTCCAGCTTTTCTCCCCTTTTCTTCCCTGTATGTCCCGTTTGCATTTATCATCCTTTATGCATTGTCTCATGTACTACTTCTCCAGCCAGTGGCCAAACCTTCATCTGGATGAATCAGCATAGACTTTAAACACAAGCGTTTTGGCACAACTTCCAATTCTGAGAGGGAATTGCTATTTTAAGATGAACATTTTATTGGTCTTACATCATACATTTGGACCAACTGTTATCAAACAAAAGCTTTGGTAGGGAGAACTGATAGTTATGATTTCAGAACTACTAATTATGATTTTACTTAATGTAAGCAGCAAATGCAGTTGAGGGAAAGCTTTCTGAGTAGAATAATGTCGTCTGCAGTATTATTTTAGATGAGCTGTTATGGGAGTACAGTGTGCCTGCCTGCATTGCTTTTTTCTCTCTCTTCATTCCAAGAAGAATGCCAAAAATTGAAAAGCCACACCTAATTTCTTGCTGCTTCTGGGTTAATGTATTCAGACATCTCTGCAAAACACTAGCAAGTGTTTAAGCTTTTCAGCTTGATGCATATTTGGCACACAAGTAATATTTACCCTCTAGAAAACACCTGCAATTCCTGAAAGGCAGCTAGTCCCTCTTAAATATTGCTTTTAATAGGAGTAGTGACAAAAGATTGTACTGTTAGGTAGGGCCCTGTTTTACCAGACAGTTAAAGATGGTGAAGGTTGTAGGGTTCATTAGTTCAATTAATTATTTTAATAATTCAGAAAACTTCACTACCTAAAAAAAAAGGCATGAGTCTAGTAGTCTTTTAGCCACAGACATTTTAAAATCACTCAAGTTCTTATCTACAACTGTGGTTGCATTCCTTTTTCACTGTGCTCATCCTCTCTGCAGGAAGTCTGCTGGAAATGAATTGTCCCAGTGTGTACTGTTCAGTAACTTCCCCAAATAGACATCATTTCTTTCAAGCAAAGCAGACACTGAGATTTTGATTTAGCTGGTACAATTCTAGACTCTATTGCAACTTTTAACATTTTTAATTGAGTATGCTAATATAAATGTCTAGCTTTAGTTTGTACATTCCACACTGTAATACATTCCTAACCAGTCGTAGAAATAATAAATAAATTCCAGTGCATGTAATATAAGCTTGCCCTTATCTCAAAAGAAAAAAACAAAACAACAAAACTAAAACCAACCTAAGGGCTTTTCTGAGATACTAGCTTCCTGATGAAAAGAGTTTTGTCACTTGTCATTTTAAATGGGACTATAAAGTGAATCATCAGGTAGGTTCTTTGTTACAGTTGCAACAGAGAAATGAACTGTTCATAGTTCCAGCCTATGTGTGAACTTCCAGGGCTGAAATACATTTGTTTGTACCTGAACTGGAACCAGCCATGCTATTTCCTTCAGTTTTGCTAGTCTAGACTGTTACATGCTGAATCTAGTGCCTAATGGTGTTGCTTGTGTGTACCAGTGATGGATGAATAACAGAACATGTTACTCTATTTGCATATGTAATTGCTTGAGAATAAGTAAAGCACAAATTTTCTACCACTGATTTATTGAAGCCATGGTTGCATCTTCCAGAATCTGTGTCAGCTGAAGAGGAACTTCCTCAGCTTGCTTGGCTTCCCCCTCACCCTGACTCATGGAGGTCAGGGCTCTTGCTGTGTCATGAGCAATTTCAGGTGAAATGAGCAGGTTTGCAGGGAGCTGTGCTGAGAAAAGGGTTTTTGCCAATCCCAGCCCTGCTCAGCACTTTGGGCATATGCTGGAGTTTAGTTAAGATAGTTGTTGCCTATCTTCAGATCTGCAGTACTTTAACATGTCTTACCTCCCTTTTTAAAAGCATGCTTATTCCACGACAGTCCCAGTTAAGACCTATGCAGGCCCCTCTCTAAAAACCCTCTCAACCAGTGTCCTGAACAGGCCAAAGTCTGCCCTCTGCAAGTCCATGGAAGTGATTTTGCTGACCCCTCTCCTGACTTCACCAAGAAACCAGGACTCTGTCCATGGTTGCTAAGCCCAAGATGGCCTCCAACCACCACATCTCCCACAAGTCCTCTGTTTGTAAGCAGAAGGTCTAGCAAAGTCTTAAAGCACTTAACCTCTGCCTTTTGTTATATTTAGCAAAAGAGGAATGCCTCCAGCTTTCATCTGTCCAGTTACATATACTGTCTGCATTGTAACTTCATTGGAGAGGATCTCTAATGGAAATTTCTGCTTTATCCCTGCAGTATCATTTATCATATTATCCACAGAAAATATTTTCCACATGTGCTTGCATCCTATCTCCAAGCAAATGTCTGTGTATACCCTAGATTTTATATATATTAAAAAGCAGTTGATTTTTGGTCAGACTCCTATATGCTTTAGCCACCTCCAAAAAAACAGCTTCCTTTTAGGATTTTTCCTAAATTGCTACACATCTGTCTTTGCACCACATCTTAGACCTCTATAGGCAAAGTGCAAGCTCATACTAAAATATTTCTAAATACAGTTTATACTATTTCCATTTTCTCATGTAACTCTTTTCAGGAAGCAAATAACATAAATAGATATTTCATGCTGTAATTTGAGTGAATCCTAAGGAGAAGCTTTTTGTTGTGTGTGCATTTTTCTAAAGCTTTGTGCAGTCTCTTTCCCTTGGATTCCTCTTGCCACATCTCTGCAGTGAAAATCCAAACACTGCTATCAATGGTAAATCAGCATTATCATCTGGTTTGAAGTAGATACTGGATGCAGAGTTTGTAGACTGAAATAATAAGTTTATGTTGTTTTCACATGAATTAAGCAAGGAGTTGAGTTTCAGTAGGTTTTGATGAAGGTCCCTTTGACTACACGGGAAGGGAAACAGCAAGGTACAATGCATGAGTGTAGTCTTGTTTGTGTCTTGGGAAGATCAGGCAAATGGTCAGGTTTTTAATTGTGTTGTATGGTGAAGTATGCATCAGGAACAAGGTGTTTACAAATGAATTTTCATCAAAAAATAAAAACAAAATCCAAACTAAGGGGTAAAGGTTCAAATTAGTTAATATGCTGAAGGAGATCAGTGTAGAGCAGCCCGTGAAGTCAGCTTATTCCATGAGTTCACTCTGCTGTTATTTGACAGTGCGAATGACAAGCTGCTGCTTTGGTCTGTATAGAAAAGAGGTCTGGTTTTGCTTGAAACTATAATTTTGAACAAAATAAAGACCACTCGATTTATGAACTTCATTATTATTTAACTATTTTTTCTTATACATTTTTAATAGTGCCTTTCATCCCTGATAAATAGTGGTAATACCTGTGTTCTAGTTACTTGTAGAATTTGATGAAGATACTTAAAATAGGTCACTATTTGCACAGTCTTGTATGGATTCTACCTGGACTACAGTGAGGTAAATATAAAAAATTACTTTATTGCTTAACAGCATCACCACAAGGCTTGAAATAGCTAAAGTAGAATGAAGGCTTGTTAGAGAGTTCTGATAGAATGAAGAGTGCATCTATAAATCTTTTACCTCTGGAAAGCCTCAGAAAGAGGCTCAAATAGGACAAATAATTCAATCTTTAATGCAACAACTATGAAATGTCACTTATCACCTTTGTGAGTTATCCAAGTGAAGATAAAAGCATTCACTGCTACACTTCCAACTTACAAATAGTTTTGAAGGACTACAGGGCTGGGAACCCAGTCATCACTGAGTTTAAAAAACAAAAACAAAACACTCCCAGTCTTTTCAAATTACAGTCTGTATTGTTTTCTCAAAAAAATCACTGCATCACAGGCAGAACTGGCTGAACTATCCAAGGAATGTTTTGTTACATAAAAGAAAATATTTATGTGAAATATCAGTGAGGAACTTGGTGTTCTTGTAATCTTAGATGTGTCAATAGATCCCTTTCCCTCATACTAAATATATAAGGCTGCACAGTTATCTATATGCATTAATTCATCTCTATTTTAATGTTTTCCTTTGATGTTAAAATTTCATACTCTTTTCATAAAACTCTAAGTAGTGCTTTTTGAGAGAATGCTGGCAAAGCTATGTGAGAAAAATGTCCAAGCAAGAAAGCTGACTGGACATTTCATTTACCTCTCTTTCTGTGGTGCAGACCCACACTTACTTGAATTTCTAGGACGTGAAAAAAATTCACAACCCCCCCCCCCCCCCAACCCCTCCCCTCAGTTTGTGAGCTGCCTGTCTCCTTTTTGCCTGCAGATGAAAAGGATTAGCCACCATTAAGAATTTCTGAATAGAGAATGAAATGGTTTGGGACAAAACTGGAACTTTCTGGTAAACTTCTGCCTTGTGAAAAAGGCACAAAATTCTGCAGGGAAACTTTCTAATGAGACATTCTGGAGTCACTTTACTCAGCATCCAGGGAAGATAGGCCTGGAACGCTTCATAATTTGGAACCGTGTCCTTAAAATTGAACTTCGTAATCTGTATTCAGACAACTCAGAAGAGAGAGGATCAATACTGCAACAATCATCCTCACCCCTAACACCTGTGGTCCTCAATTCCCTATGTAGTCACAGTCACAGGCTAGATGGACGGGCCATAGAAATATACGTGACCACAACAATGTCAGGTTTTGGTGTTTAGCATGTGGCACAGAGACTCCAGAAACCCAGACTCAGCTTTTTGCTCTGTATGTTGATAAGTAAATGTAGTCCTTTGGGCTCATCTCCCACCTGTAAAATAATATTTAATAATTTGCACAAAGGAACAATGACAACATAAAAAAGAGAGAGAGGGAAAAAAAAAAAGAACACATGAGGCTCTTGGCTTTTCTGGTAATGGGAGCAGCAGAAAGTGAACCATGTCAGGAGGGTGATTTTAGCTACAGAGTCTTTCCCTTACTTCTATTTTACCTTTTCCCAAGCTGAATGTAATTCCATTTCTCATCCATGTTTCTTTCCTGGTAACCCTCTTTTTCTTAAAATGTTTCTGAAGAGATGAATTCCAGTTTGTTCTACAGGCAAAATAAATGCCTATTGGGCCACCTACCTAATGAGGACATGGAGTAGCCAAATAGATGTCTACCGTATCCCATGCAGTATTGTTTCTCCTTCAGTATCCTTCACCAGCTTGCTGTCCTGCTCTTATTACTCACTCTTTGCTTCCCTCATCTGTGCTGCATTCAAGACAAGTCATCCTGGATTTATATTTTCAAGTAACATTTTGTGACAAGCTGTATGAAGTGTGCTCCAGAAGTACAGTCACAATTGCATTCATTGCTTTGTCTGTTACACTGATTTATTTTTTTTTTAACTCTGTTTTTTAAGGAGGAAAAAGTAATCCTTCTGCGTATGACTTCACTTCCATCAGCTGAACCTGTGAACTGGATTTTGCATGCTATGGCTTTTCTTTTTGCTACTGCCTTTTGTTATCTTTCTGAAATTAATGCAGAAAGGGATCAGGGACCACTGTGCATCACCATTGCTCTAAGTGTCATTTGGTATTAATGGCAGACAAATGCAGTACAGATGTAACTATACATTAATGTTACAACACCCTATGGGCCATGAAAAGTATCACAAAAGATGTTCTAGGAAAAGTAAAGACAACACTTAACTAATTTAAAAGTTAAATCAAAATGTGCTATCTTTTTTTCTGGGTGACACATAGTGAACACAGTCTCAGATTGTACAGGGCATTCCAAGCCTGTGAGAAATAGTTAAATGGGATTGGGAATGTGACTGAGAAAGCCTGTCTGAGCTAGGCCAGACTGTCTGGGTAGCCCTTTAAGTTCCTGTGCCTCAGCATCACAAGGGCTTGGATAACGTGCTCCAGCCTCTTGGTACCTTGTCGCAGGGATTAATCGTGGACTGGCAGGGATTTATCCTTTCAGTGCATGGGCTACTTGACTGGCAAGGACTTCTCTGCACCTTTTGCTGTTCAGAGAGTGTCAAGGTATCTGTGAAATAATTCGTAATTTCCATCAGTCTGATCACAAGGCTACATACTTTATTGGAACTCAAGTTCTTCACAGTCTCTTTTGTAGATCATGAAGTAGAGGAGAGGTTTCTATGGTTTGAAAGATAATGTATTTGTGTATTTGAGGTGAAAACAAATCAGGCACTGGAATTGAATGCCTTTGCTAATGTTATTTCCTCCAGCTGTAGCATGTATTACGGAATTAATTTTGATCCGGATCTTGACTTTTTTACCCCAAAATGTTTTTAATTACAGAAAATATCAAACTGTCTTTGTAAATGAAACATAATACAAGTTTTTACTAACCCCAAATCAAAAGATTTTTTTGGCCATTGATCTCTATTGAAAATGTTATTTAGAACAGAAAATGGTTCAGTCTTTTTAAAATGTTGTAAGGAAGTCTAAAACTTATGCTAATTAGAAGTAGTTTGTTTTAGTAAGGACTTGGGGGAATAGAGTTGATCCAAATTTCTGATGTATTGTGAGTGTGAAATAGTGTCTGTGGCTATTGCTTCCTACTGCAAGGCTGAGGCAGAAGTGGCTGAGTATATGTGCAGGTGTTAATTCCGTTCCCTAAAATGGGAAAACTTTGGGGTTTAGCTTCTTTTAATAATGAAATGAAGTGCATTTGATTCTTCTCAGTGTGACTATGACTGTATGTATTCTAATAACTCCTTGACCTGTTGGCAGACTTCTGGTAAGCTCAAGATCTTGAATGCTCTTAAAGATATTAAGTACCCACATGTCATACAAAATGAGTTGTCTAGAAGAGGATGACTTCTGTATTTTAATTCAGTAATGTGATAGCCCATTTGTCAGAGGGTCTAGACATTGTCTTTGAGAGAAAAACTTCAATGTGAGATCACACTATTTATTAGAGATCAGAAAATCTAAATGGAAGACACACAATGTGTGCCTCAACTTTTGGAAAAGTCTCAACAGAAATTGATCTATCAGTAGAGATCAGAAACTCAGTCCTGAAGACCTCCAAATTGGAGACTACACAGTCTATTCTAGTGCTCCATTTCTTTACCATTTTGATAGACACTACATTTACTCTTTTATGGTCTTTTTACTGTGTACACCCTTCACAGATTTTTAAAGGTAGTGGTGTCAGCTCTTCAAGCACTTTGAGATGGAGTTTGCCTGGCCCAGGTACTTTGAAAATTTTACAAAGAACAAGACTGAGTAGAACTGTACCTGGTTCCCTTCAGGTACAGCATATCATTTATTTCTGAAAAGGGAGGTCAAATATCAGGAGACATATTAAGAAATCTAACTTTTAAAATACGGGATCTCAATGGAAAATGGCTCCTATGGGAATTGTCAAGTTAAGCTGACTAATCTTTGAGGATTTTTTTTTTCTTTCTTTCTCCTTTTTTGTAACCAGAGAATGAGAGATGGTTTAGTCAGTGTGTGTAAAGTTGGAGCACTTAAGACTTGTAGGATCTACCACTCCCTGCAGACTATAGAGGTAAATCCAGTCTGATTGAGGTAGTGAGGCATTCAAGGATTCATAATGCCTGGAAGTAAAAAGAAGAATCCCCACTCCTGGGATTGTTTAAGTCTCATCCAAAAGTCTGGAGTTGCACAGACAGGAAGCATAGCAAATTCAGTTCTCGAAATTCAGACCAGATCATTTTGCTCTAAGCAGAAGTGTTTAGGTTCTGCTGAAGCCTCAAGGGGAATAACTGATACCCATTTTGCTAGCTTTGTAGAGAGCTGCTAGTATCTTTATGTTAAAATCTGTTACACCCTCCAAACTTAAGTGATCCGTAGGTGAATGTTGAAATAATTGGAGTGAATTTAAGATTTTTAAATCTTCCGATGGACAGTCGTTCATGCTGACAGTGAAAAGTCAAATAGTATGCCACAGGATAGAGCATATATTCTGAATTGGCAGAATGAAATATGGCTGCTGCTGCATCTGGGTATAAAATGGACATTTCAAGTTTAAACTCAGACCAGAGTGCAAAAGAAATTATGCTCAATAATAAGGTAATACATGGGAAGCATAGTAATTCTGAGTGGATTAGAAATTTGGCATGTGTATAACTGGTGCTCTATATGGCAGACATTTAGCAATCAGATTATTTTTATTTAAAACATTAAAATATTTGTCAATGCTGTGTCATGAGTGTCATTTTGGTCTTCCACATCCAGGGAGCATAGAAGGCAGTTTTAAACAGAACTGGTTATAATATTGCACAGCATCCATGTAAGAATGCATTTTCCATTGCAAATCAAATTATAGTTTTGTGATGCTAAGCTGATAATATCTCAAAGCCTCCTTAGGAGCAAAAACAGTATTCTCCCATGTTCTTCACTTGTATTCACACTGCTTTGCAGTTCAGCCAGGAAGCTGGCAGAGGAGGCATATATGATCATGGAGGTAGAGATCACCTTGAAAACTGGTATTGACTTTGCCTCCCTAGCAGAAGTGTATGAGTGATAGGTAACTGACAAATTAGCCCTTAACAGATTTTGCTTCTTGGGAAGATCATGCAGTTGTAATACCTGCTGTTACCATTAAGTCAAAGAAATATAAGAACTATGGAAATGCAGTAGGCAGCTAAAAAGAAAATTTTCAGTAACTTTTCCAGCATTAATTCTGCTTTTATGTTTAAATTGAAGTAGGATGAACATTTGAAGAAGGAAGCTGGACTACTCTAAACCAAAATGGGACTAGATTCCTGGTCAGACAAATCATGATATTGAGGGTTATTATTTAAAATAAGAGTCTGAAAGGAAACTGGGAAGTGCTAGAAGCATTCAGGTCAGATAATAGCACATGTTGGTGATGTCAGCAACAGAAAGCTGGAGCTGTACCTCAAAACTGGGCTTAGATTCTTTTGGGAAAGCTAAGAGGGTTTTAAGGCTCCCCTACAAGTCTTTTCTGTTCTCTTGCCCACTGTGCTGGCAGCTTGCAGGATCCCTGGCTGCAACTCAGCAGAACTGCTCCTCTGAAGATGCAGAAATGTTTGGCACTGCATAGTCCTCAGGCTTTTCCTTGGCTGCAGTCCCATGCTGTGGGCCCACCTGCCCACCTGCACCTCAGGTGTGACCTGGAGGCAGGAGCACAGGGAGAGGGGATCTGTGCAGACCCCTCTCCTGTTTCTCCAAATGCACTGGGGCTGTGCCTGCTGGAAGTAAGCCAAGCTGGGAGAGAAGCAGATGGAGTTCAGAAGCAATCTCTGGGAAGGAAGCTATTGCAAATAGCTCTCAGTCTACCACCAAAATGTAAAACTGCAAATTTTCCTGCAAAAAGTTTAGCTTTAGCAGAAAGCAAAGCAGAGTGAAAGAAAACAAAAAAAAGGTCTTTTTTTTAATTTATTTGGAAGTTATTTGATTTGAGGTCTGGGATCTCCTACCTTTCTTTGAAACATTTAGTATTAGTTGCAGTCAGAAACAGCAAACAGCACAGAGTTGAGAGATCTAGTTTAGCTCTTCTTAAATTTCACCAAATGAGTAGCTGTGTCTGCAATTTGGCTAATGAGTAACACAAGGCAAAGAATGCCCTTGCCTTTCTTTAGAGATACTGTGGGTTTTCCAAGGAGAGCACACAGTGCTTTTTCCCAAGTGGTAAATTACCTAATTTCAGTAAATTGCCTCCTTTCCAAGTTGTACAAGCAGCTCACTTTTATAGCTCTACAAGGAGATGCTGCCACTTGTTACACACAGTGCAAAAGATACGTGATGATGCCAGTTGCTCCCAAACTAAAAAAAAACAACCCACAACTTTTTTCTCTTTTAAAAAAAAGTAATTTCATTAATATTTTTCCAAGCCAATGAGCAAGTAAAATATATCTGGCTGTATACTGGTTTCAGGCACAGCTTATCCTTCGTAGTAACTTCACATAGAAAGCAGCTTTCATTATTCATGGTTTTGATCTACTTTGTGGAGGCAGAACAGCACTAATCACTTCATTTGACTTCCTCTGAAGTAGCTATTGTAAAGCTTATTTGGGAAGATGATAAGAAGCATGAGATATCTTTGCTTTGGAAAGGGAAACAATAAAGGCTTATATTGCCATAAAACCCTAACTCTTTTCTGTAATCTCTTTTCTTTGGGAGTTTTTTTTTTGGGGGGTGGTTGTATCAGTTAACAAGAAGAAAGAGTTGTAAACTGAATTTCATTCATATGCAGGAGGTGGAGGGGAATGTACTCATCCAGAATGTTTTTGAGAGGTGGTATTCTAGGTACATGCTCATATCTAATGGTCTGATTCTTCAGCAACATTCCTCTCAATGCTGTGGTTGTTATGAGTGTTGTATATACAGAAAATGCTTTCCAACTAGTAGACACTCTCAGGAAAAATGAGGCTTGCAGAAATAGAAGGGTAAGGCTCTGTAAGGCAGCATCCACTGCTCTGTCTTCCATATACAATCTACCTCATTCTACCTTATCCTGCAAATCTGTTAAATGTACAGGCACAGAGATGAGCTTTCTAATGTGAAATGGTCCTGGATTTCTGTGGAAATCTGATCAGGATTCAAAGCTGTATTAGATTCATAAGAAATTAATCTCATAATCTTTATCTCAAATAATTGCCTATTTTTTATATTCATATGATACTGCTCTTTAATTGCACTTCTGTAATTTTCCACTTTTGCTCCTTGTGACATTAAAATGCTGTTGGTTTTGAGTTAATAATTCTTGGTTTCTGAAGCATAAATGTGTGGTCACAGTATATGAAAGCAATGTTTTATGCAGCTGTATTTTAATTCATCCTTTGTTACCTTTATTATTACCTATTGCTATTTGATAATAATGCTACAGTTTGGAATCAGAATAGTTATGCTTCAATTTAAACTGAGCTGGAGCCTGGCAGGAGCAGTATGTTTATTCTTTCCAGAAATGAAGCCCTCCAAAGGCTGCTGTACAGTTAACCCATTTCTGTGTTTGAATGGGAGATATTACATGTAGGGTCTTGAAATTATGAAGTAAAATTAATACCTGGAAGAACTGAGTTACTATCAATATTTACAGAAAACTTCTCCATGAGTAATATACTATGGGCAGATCTCTGGAGATTATTTATTTTAATGCAGCTTGAATGGAATATTTCCATTTCCAAACAGATTTGATCGAATACAATAAACAGAGTGCTGGAGTCTTAATGTAATTCTATTACCTAGAAGCCAGTACATAAAACAGTAATGCAGGTGCCTAACAAAAGGCAGAGTAGCTTCTTCAGCTTTGCTGATAAATATCAGTGTAAGTCATGTAAGTCTAATAATCAAACACAAAAGTAAGCAAAAGTAATATCCCTAGTCTTGTCAAAACTTAAATGGAATATAGATGAAAGTTGATGTTTTGAGTAAAAATGCCTGCTAGGTTTAATGTGAGCAATAATGATGTAAAGCTAAAATTCAAAACTAATAAAAATATCCTTTGATAACCTGATATACTTCATATATTGGGAAATAAAACAGCTCTGAAATAAAGATCAGGCAGAACTAGACCTGCCATATATTTGATTCATTTGTCTTACCATACCCTTATTTAAGCAAACTAAGGGCTGGATGGCACCTGGGGCCTCTAAGTACAAGCAGCTGCCATATGACAGCTATTGAAACACTGAGTCTAAAACAGCCTGAGGAGAAATTTGATTTTTTTTTTCTCTGCAGATCTTTCACCTTGGGTTTAATCATGGAACTTTAAAATTTTAATCTCTGAAATGGAAAAACTGTTAGCTTGAACAATTCTTGAAAGAGAGAAGAATTTTATCACAGTTCTAAAGTTACCAAATGCTTTTATTTCTGCAGAGTGTCATTGGTGGCATAACTTGTTAGCCAGCACAGTGCAGGTTGTGTGTGCTGATGGTTCTGAAGACAAGACAGCAAAGGTAAGAATGTGGTATCAATCCTGGGTTACGTCTGCTGTTCAAGGAGGCCCAAAGAAGGTTGTCAGGTATGCATTGCAAGAATATTAGAATAAATAAAAATGTGGGGGGGGGAGCATTTAGGGGAAAAAAACCACGCAGTCTGTAAAGGGAAACCAAGTCAATTGTTGCTACTGTTTCAGTGAGATTAGAAATTAAATTATAATTACAATCTTTCTACATTTTGATTAGAAGAAAGTTAAATGCCTTTTCTGTCTGTCAACTACACGCTATTTTTGCAAACCTGTCAGTACTTAACAGTTGGAATCAATGAGATAGAAGCTATTTTGTGGAACACCTATTTAATAAAAAAAAAAAAAGGCAAAAAAAAGAAAAAATCCATATTAATTTTGTAATTTTGTTTAATAAAAAGGGGAACACCTCTTGACATAAAGGAATGATCTTAAATGAACAGGATAAAGTCCATTACTGTCACAGATGAAATTCCTGTTGACACTACTGACAGGAGGATCCCACCCATTGTGAAATCAAAGGAGTAATCAAATCAAGAGAGATTAAGTTTCCACCAGATCATGCTGGCAGAGGAACTCCATTCTGCTTGAAGGAAACATAAATGAACAGAAACTTTCTCTTCCCCATTCCTCTTATCACGCACAGCTTCTGAGTTTTGGGAGCTCTTTCTAGCTGTGTCTGCTCAGGATGCAACAGCTCAAAGTAATTTCATGTTTATATACTTCCTGAAGGGAGTTTTAGCAATATACTGGAATAAAAGGAAACAGCATGATTCTGACAAGGCTGCGGCTAGAACTTCTTGCAGCTCACTGCTATTCTTCTTTATTATCTGTTTTCAAACACACTCCAGCCATAGGTCTACCTTGTCACTGTTCAAATGCCTTGACAGTCTCTGGTCATTATCCTCCCTGAATGAACGTAACTACATGTTTGTATGCTGTTGGGTTTGAACATTGGTGTGTACAACACTAGAAAAGGGATCATCAACTGCAGAAGTCCTAAGTATGAAAATATTATTCACTTCTGTAGCTATTTTTCTTTCACTGTGTGTCTTGGTTGTTTTCTTTGAAAATTTTACCTGTTATGGCTCAAAAAACACCCATCTGTTCTCTAATCATCTGGGTTCTACCTCTGGAGAAACTGCACAATGTCAGCAGCTAGGCTGGTATGTTGTAGCTCAGATATTTTCAACTGAGTGTTGCATGGTAAAGTGTACTACTTACTTTTGAACTGGAAACCTGGGGAATGAGCTGCCTGGGGCAGTGCCCCAGAGTTAAGGACATGATGTGCTACAACAGCACATTCAGCTGTTCCCCAGTCTATCCAGAATGATAATTTGTGTTACTATATGCAAATCACCAAGTTATGCACTTTCAATAGGCTGTGATTCGATAAAAGACCTCGGACCTCTTGATTAGTCAAGGTCATGATATGAGAATTTCCCCTGAAAACAAATTAACTGCTCAGTATGTACAAAGTGTATACATATAAATGCATGTGTATAAATGTGGGACTTGAATATGGGTTGGTTTTGTTGGTGGATTATTTTAAACTGTTCTCAGTATAATGGAATGGCTTCCATCCTACAGGCTGCCATAAAGGAAAATCATTGCTAAGTAAAATATTCAACAGGATTTCTTCCTGTGCTCAAATATCTAGCCAAGCATCATCCTTTATGAAACAAATTTCCTGCTCCTGCTATTTCCAAAAGTAAAATAGAACTTTACATAGCAGCTCTAGAAAATGGAGAAGCACAGGTACACATTTCAGAGAAGCATGTGATTATAGAATTTAATCTGAGTAGACCAAACCTCTCAGGAAGATTGCATCTCAGTCTGTAAGACTTGGCAAACCTCAGAGTCAGAGAAATGTTTCTGCCTTGTTTGTTAAAAGCAGAAATATTCTTCCATTTTTCTCTTGGCTGAGAAAATTAATCTAATTTCTAGTCTGAGAAAAATAAAAGAATAGCCTGGCATAAAAAGGTTGGTTTAAAATGTTATATTTTATATCAAAAAAATGAAGGACCTGAGAAGGCTTGTCTGTAACTCACCTTTTCCATTTTAGCCTTCACACTGGCAAGTTTACCTGAGAATCAATATTTTACATTGAAAAAAATATGTTCTGTGTCAGTAATATTCTCAAGCAATATAGATCTTAAAGAAAAATGCCAGCACTTGCCAGGCAAATATTTGTAATGAATAATCTGTCTGAACCCCAGGGAAACTGCAGATCTGGAAGCTCCTCCAGTGGTGCTCTTGAGCAGCTATTCTTCTCCTTCTCCCCTTTTTTTTTTTTTGTTCATTATGTTTACCACGGGTCTGCATCATTACTCTTCCTTTGGCAGCTGCGACTTTTTTCCTTGCAAATGTAAACCCTCAGCAAAAAAGCAGCTCTTAAACAGTAATTACACAGGCTGCCCTGCAGGAATAGGGCACTTACTACAGAGCAAATCATGCTAGGTAATCTGGCAACTTTCTATTGGTCCCAGCTTGTCGTGTAACTAGAAAGAGGTGATAGGATTTTTTTTTTTTTTAGCAGGGGAGGCATCCATGGAGCAGCGGCTGCTAGAGGCAGGCAGTTGTTTCTAGTCTCTGCTGTCAGTTTGTCTGGGGTATATATCACCTAAACTTTCTATGTTTCAAGCACTTCCGTTAAATAAAGGTGTTCATACCTGCCTGTGTCTTGTAAAACAATTCAGGATCCATAATACAGGAAATCTTCTTGAGCTTATATTCTAAGGAGGCAGCTAAATGATGACTGGATTCTTTGCACTCTTGAACAGGCAATCTGAAGATTTAATGTGGTCAGTTGTTCCCACTATGAACCTGAATTGTATCCTTCAGGGAGGTTGTGCAGGAAGCAAATCCTTAATTATTGTATTCTGCATCCATGCCTGTAGTCTCAAAATATCCTTTTGTACAGAAGTAATATTTTCAGAGTTTGACTGTCCACCAGCTGCCAATATTTCAACCCTGCTTAAACCCTGGCTCAATAGGAAAGTCACTGAAATTATCATGAAGACAAAGTAGAATGATTCTCTTATGTCATGGTGGCAAATTGGAAAGTGGAAACTGGTTTTATATTTAAAATTACTCTATTATCACTCAGTACTTAAAAACAAGTGCATTCTACTCTACATGTAAATTAACACTGAAGGTTTAATCTTCTGGAAAACCCATGACAGCTATCATTGGAGAACATAAGTCAGAATCTACGTTAGTAGGGAGCTTTGCTGCAGGTGCTTGAAGGCTCCAGCCAGATTTTAGAAAGAGAAATTATGTCTCATTCTGAAGAAAATGAAGAAAAGACCAAAGCACAGCCTCTCTCATTAGAATATGGAAAAACATTCAGGTTACATATTGCTTGTTAATGAAGTGTTTTGATTATCCTTGCAATTTTATGGAGATAAGAGCTTTTCTGTTAAGTGTACACCTTGAAACTGATTTTTTGCATCACAGTCTGAAAGCAACTGTTAGAACAATGAGAACTTCAATACAAACCACCCCTACATTTTTATTTTTATAAAATGTGTGGATATATATGCATCTATAATTTTAAGGAAGCTGTTTGTAATGAAACTGAATACTGTTCCCCCAACCTAGTTGTCATTGCAGTCTTCAGATGCTTTTCAGATAAGAATAATCTTTTTGTAGTGTGAGTTTACAGGCCCAGTGCAATGCAGCCTTTATTATGACTGATTACCATAGGCCTGCCTCAGCTTAAAGAATGATAATCAGGGGCCTTTTTGAATATTAAAATAGCAGAGAGATGAGTTGGGGTTTGTTTTGTTTTGTTTGTTTGTTAGTATGTCCAGTTTGCCCAGTGTTTTACACAGTAATGAAACTACAATGGGGGCAATATATTCTTTCATTCCCTGGTTATCAGCTCTGCCAGTCAGGCATCCCTAGCTTAGGTTCTTCATTTCAGCTCTTTGGCCCTCCCTGCAGCTGCTGAGCTGCTGATGTGCTGTGTTGACTCTGTGGGTGATCAGAGCAGGAGAAAAGCTGCCAGTGCCACACAGCAGCAGCCTAGGAAGTGGCTGCTTTCTCTTACCTATTACTCGGATGCTACCACTGCCCTTCCCTGCTCACGTGGCGCAGTGCAAGCACATCTGCTGTCAGCATTGACAGGATATCGCCAGGAAGGGGCAAGACTGATCTGGGTCATGTGAAATGACTGCAGCTTGCAGGCCAATCCACTGTTCTCCTCCCTCCTTTTTTAGGCTGCTGCATCTGCCCCTACCTTTATGTAAAGATCTTATCCAACCTTGGGGGTTTGACTAGCTGATCTTTCGGGGTCCCTTCCAACCCCTAAGATTCTGTGTGTGTGTCTGTGTGTGTATCACTGACTTTCACCTAATTAGGCAACAGGTTTTGAAATATTTCCTTTCCCAAAATTAATTGTGAATAATGAGACAAACAGAAAACTAAATAGAAATGCTCCATGGCTTATCATAGGCTTATTAGAAAGCAGATTTTAAGCTGTATAACATGTTTGGAATGAAAGCTAAATGTTTTTCCAAGGAGAGAATGAGGAGGGAGACTGTGACTGTCTGAAGTACTTTATGCAGTTAATGATTCTACCATTGATAAGTGAATGTTATGAGGCATAACAGAGATTTAGAGCTGTCATTGCTTGGCAAATAGGACAAGAAGTCTATGCATAAGAAGGACAAACAAATACATTTTACAAAATTAAAATGATTCCATGTTTATGCTCTGTAATGATAATGTGCAGCATATCCTGACCCTGGATCTAGGGCTCAGTGTCCAGTGTAATGATGACCCTTAGGCCCATTTCAAAAATAATACAGATTTTTGAACAGATAAGAGAAGATCCAGGTTTTCTGTTGGTGTTTTGCTTGAGACTCCTAGTGAGGAATAAAGGAGATTTACTTGTCTTTAAGAGTATTGCATAACTTAACGTTTTCCTCAGGTTGCTTTAGCACGTGTTTCTTTCCCCTTTGGCAAGCAGACTCCTTGCTCTAAAGAATTTAGAACTGGATTGTTTTCCAAGCCGTGAATAAATAATTTAGAAGGATATATATCATACAGGAGTGAACTTAGATACACGTTTTGTAGTATTTCTCCGTGTTACCACAGGTAGTAGAGAAGGCCACCCACACTGAAAGTCCAAGTACAGAGTCCAGAACTCATAAATAGTCTTTCTCTTTTGTGTACCTCCTCACAGTGTATTTTCATGTGTCTCTGGAACCATGGCTGCCCATCAGGTACCTGGCACTTTATGATTAAAGCTACAGCTGTGAGAAGCTGTTATAAAACGTATGTGTTGCCAGTAGTGCTGGTGAAAAGTATTCTTCAGTCTGGTTAGAAAGAATGAATATATTGTGACAAGCCATTGGAGTGAAATGGTCCAGAACCAAAAGATTGGAAGGGATTTGATGAATAGGTTGAGTAGGTTTCCAAAGTACATGTTCTCATCCTGACAAGCCAAGATATGACGTGGGAGCAAAGAGAGTATTCTTCAAAACACGTGCCAAAAAGACTCTTGAGGATTACAGACCTCTAGGCTTTATTTCACAAGACCAGTTGGCCAAAGCTATGACTTAAAGTAGAAATTCTGTAGAATTGAATCTTGTGATTTCAAGGGATATTCATGGATGTTTGTATATGTACGTACATATGCAGGTATGCATGTACACACACACACACTTCAAAACAAAACTAAACAAACAACACACCCTACCAACTTCTTTTCATCAAATACTAACTGTCCTCCTTGGGACTTCATGTGGAGTACTCTGCCTTCTGACCCTTGCCATGCCAGGAATTTCTGTTGGAGGCAGAGCCTGGTGAGCATCTCTGCACAGTCTGAGATCTGGTGTAGGACTGGATGTAGGAAGCAGAAAGTTGACTGTGTTAGAAGTGCAGAGGACCCTGCCTTTTTTTTTATTGTACTAACTTGTCCTAAAGATTCAAGCTGCCTTTCCTCTTTCATACTGTTCACTTTACTGCCAGTCTGGAGAGAGGGGAGACCTGAGTGTTGCTGTTACAGCCTCTATGGGTCTTCCTGCTGTGATGAAGGCCTTGCCTGGGTGCCCAGCAGAGCAGCCTGCTTGTCTTGGAGCTGGACCAATGTTAAAGGATGTTAAAGTATGTGGTATGGCTGGCACCTTGCAGGGGAAAGTACAGGAGAGTTCCCATGTCCACCTTGTACACAGTGGCCAAATATTATTTTGTTGTATTCCTGAGAAGGTAATCCTGTAACTGCAGCTGTTCTTGAACCAGTTTCCTATCTGAGCCATTGATATTTTACTGTAAACACATGCAATAAAACCAGCTCTATTTTTACTGAACTACGTGAAGTCATCCTGGCTGTAGGCCAAGATGAATTGAGATGGCTGTGCATATTAAGCAGGACCTGAATCTCTGTGAATGAGGCATAGGTTTCCCTTGTCTCAGTGATTTAATGTTGTGGTGACTTAAACCACCTAATACTTTGGCAATTATGTACCATCAGAAAAAAAAATTAGCAAAATATGGAAAACCACTGGGGATATTGCTTCTGAGCTAAGTACTGAAACAGCTAAAAGGGGATATTATCCTTGCACAATCAGACCTGTGAAGTGATAGCAGTTAACAGCAATTTAAGAAGCCATTCTTTTTAAAAAAATAGGTGAATCCATACTGATTTTACCTAACCACACCTTCCATAGTACAGCAGTAATTTTCTCACCTCAATATTGCACAAGTTCTACATGCAGTACTCCTACAACTAAAGCTGAAACAAGGGACAAGTTGTTATTTTTTTGTTTTAAAGGGACTTGTGTCATTAATTACTTCACCTTTCACCTATTATTAAAAAACAAATAAGAATAAGGGAGAGGACAGGCATTGATGCACAGAGAACATCACAGGAATATTTCCTAGAGGAAAAACACTGAAATGCAGCCAACTATGTGCTGGAGGGATTTTCAAAGTGATCCACAGCTTTATGGTTGAAATCTTGTCTTATGTCTCCAGCATAGATGGAAAACCAAACAGAGAATGTGTCCTTCAAATTTTAGAGTTCTGCAGCTTAGGAGAAAAGCTGTGAGAGGTTACAGTTGGACCTGATAATCTCAAAGGTCTTTTCCAAGCAAAAGATTCTGTGATCCTATGATTCCATGTCTGATTTCAGTTTTCATAGGTGACCAAGAGAGCAATTCAGCATTCCTCAGCATCATGGCAGCAATAAAAAGATCTTAAGGAGGATATATAATACCTTAAAAAAAATCATGTTCACATGGACGCATTCTTAGTTTCCCCAGTATTTTCTGAGATTTGTGCTGAAATGGCAGCCTTTTAATAAAACAATTGATATATTGCCATAAAAAGGTAAAAAAAAGGTAAAACTAATATGTTCAGCATGCTATATATGTGTATGAAAGGAAGAGTAATGAACAAGTTTGCCAAAGCAAACTAGATAAAAGCAAAATAATGAAAAGCAAAGCACTGTTAGTAAGTGCTACAACATGCACTTTAGCTGTGTAATTCTTTTTTTGGCGTGGACTTGTAAATATTTGTTGCAGCAGGAGTACAAGGCCCCTGTGCTTTCTATATAAGCTTTACACAGGTAGTTTCCAGTTACTGGAGCCAAGAGCTTGGCACTATGGAAGCAAAGGCTTGGCCATTTATAGGAATTGCAAGAATAGAATTGTGCAGCCATATATATTGGATTTTTTTATGAGAGGGGATGTGGCTCAAAACTACTTTGTGTGAGAGAGGAGATTACCTGCAGACATATGATTCTACTGTATCCATTTTACCCTGATTTTATAAGCTTATTACTTAACCTCTGTGACTGATGCTCAGTTAAATCTATGACCATTGGCCTAATCCAGCATATCATCTCCTGTAATTCTGTCTTCCTAAATTTTCCTGTGTATCAAGCTTTTCATTAGGTCAGCTGGAGTTCACACAAAGAAACCCTGGCTTGTAGGGTTGGCTTGAAGGTGTTTTGTTTGGTTTTCTTGGATGAATGGCTATCTCTATCATCAAGCACAACTATTCAAATATTTAGCTGCTGTGAGTTAATATCTTTTGCAGTAGAAAATATGGTAAATGCAAAAAACAAAATATCATTACAGAGAAATAAATTCCCTGTTCTATTCTAATAACAATAACAAGGTGTGTTGGGTGGTGTTCTTGGTTTTGGGTTTTGTTTTGGTTTGTTTGGATTTTTTTTTTCTGTTATAACTATACTCATGCACAGTTACAAAGAAAATAAAGCTTTCCTTTCTTCTCAGAGCTGGGGACCAGACATTTTGCTTTCAAGTTGATAAAATGCCATTATTTTAAATACATTTTTATCTTCTTCAAAGATAAAACACTGGTTAGCATAGAAATCCTCCTTAGTGTGCAGTCTCCAGATGGACTCCATCCAAAACCTCCTGAAGTCATTAGAAAAATACTCATGTTCTTAATTTGATATTGTATCAAGTCCTGTTTTAGTATGACCAAGATTACTTTCACATTTCTGGTACGTCTCTGAATATTATAGGTTTATATATAAATCTGTACTTACTAAAACATTTGAAATCAGTAAATAAGTAGTCATAGGGTGAAGTTTTCCCCAAGTGAAGTAAAAAGAAAATTCCCACTGATTTTCAGAAGACCAGCATTTCATTCTTGCTCTGGTTGGTTGAGGGCAGAGTGGGATGGAGTGTTGGGGTGGTTTTTTTTTATCTCTTAGGTTTGTCCTTTTTCTCCTCATGAACTGACAAAATGAGTTACATTTGTATTGCCATGTATAGGAAATTAAGGCACACAGTTTCCATTAAGAATGATCTGTTACCTCGAAAAAATGTTAATGTTCTCATTTCTGTCTTATTATTCTTCATTGCATTGTTAATAGTAATGGAGTTGCATGCCTAATTGGACCCTAATGAAAACTTGTCCTTTTATCTATGGTTAGGAACAGGTCCATGCATTAAGTGTTAGGAAGAGAAGAACTTCCAAAGGAGTGGCGGGATCTCATCTGAGAGAGCTCTAAGGAGAGAAAACTTGAAAATCTAGTTGTTTATCACAGCTTTTCTTTAGTGTCCTTTTCTCTAGTGACTTACAGATCAAAGTTTCACAGCTTGCATTTAATGAACTAATTTGGATTGTAACTTGTATTAAAATCACAAACAGAATGTTTTCTATTTGTATTTTAGTCTTTCTATATTGAAACCATCCAGCGAACTTTAGATTGCTTTAATTGCATGCTGATTCCCAGCTCTGTATACAGAATAGAGCTATATATTCTTCAACCATACTCACAAGACTGTCTGTCTTTTACTCTGAGATAGCAACAAAAAATGCTGAGAGAGCAGTCATTTATTTTGCAGCAATTTCAGATAATTGTCTCTTGTGGTCATAAAGTATTGCAGGATGGAGAAATGAAACATGTTATGTTTTTAAGAGGAAAGATGA
Source organism: Hemiprocne comata (assembly GCA_020745705.1). Taxonomy (NCBI): domain Eukaryota; kingdom Metazoa; phylum Chordata; class Aves; order Apodiformes; family Apodidae; genus Hemiprocne; species Hemiprocne comata. The sequence goes on along the minus strand of CM036597.1, from coordinate 6,871,151 downwards.
ATATTTGCTATTAAGGGGTGCAAAGACCAGGAAATACTCTTGAAAAAATAAAAATAAAATAAAATATCCACAGACTTGGTCTGGGTGAAGCTGAAGAATCAGTGTTGATGATGGGACCTTGTAAGGTGTTGCATGAAGGATGCAGGGAGATGAAGATGTTAGGTTTGTATTTCTGAGGCTTTCTCTGTATTATGCTATGACTTCCTATGGACTTTCAATCATTAAAACGTTATGGACATTCAGACGGGTTCTAAATGTTCTTCCATACAGATAGCTATAGAAGAACAATGCTTTTCAATAAGGACTGCTAAATGCTGTCCACAATAAATGCTTCTCTACCCCTGAAAATTGATTATTCCACTCTGTATTTTCCTAAGTCATTTAAGTACATCATATAGTTATACATGTTTGACATGCTAAGCAATAGTCTGGCTAGAATAGCACTTGCGTGATTTAAGTGAATTGTTTCCAGTAAATTTGGGACATATATATTGTCAATATGCTACCACCTACCTTAAAAATTGGCAGTCAATTTGTTGCATGGCATTTTTGGATTAAGAGGGTTGTATGGATTAACTGTGTTCATTCTAAAGATGTCATGGATTTTTTTTTCCAAAATGATCTGCCCTGTTATTTTTTTGCTTCTTCATAATTGATTTTCAGTGTATAAAGCACTTACTTTATTAAAAAATAAAAAGATAAAAAGCAATAGATTGTGAAGAATTTTTGCATTCTTCCCTTCCTCATCATAGCGTTTGGAAACAGTGGTGCCTTATCTGAAGTAGTTATTATTGCCAGACTATGTAGGAAGCCAGAGATAAGGACAACAAGTTATTTTCCCATGGTAAACTCATTAATTAGCATTTTCAAAGCTCTATTGGGACATCACTAAATCAGGTGGTGAAGTAATAAATGTGAACTTCCTGATGAATAAGTAATTTCCTTCTCAAAGTTGCAGTAAGCATAGGAAAATAATTAGGAGTAGGAGTGGGACTAAGATGAAATTTTAAACTGTGGATCATATTACTCCATTTCTCTTGTTCTCATTATAGTTCTCTTCTTTGAAAGATATGCTAGAGACATACTGTCGATGCAACTGATAGTGGTGTGAAAAGAGTGATTTGGAAGCTTGAAATGCTTCAGCCTATCTCTCAGTGGCCACAGATAGTTTGACAGAATTGTGTTTCTGCTTGGATTGAGGGAAAAGTCACAGTTTCAAATGTCGCAAACCGAGATAGGAAAACTGCGACTCACTGCCCTACACAAAGGGAATCGAGGGCTGAGGACCACTCCCTGTCACACTCACAAACAGTGTTTAAAAATCAATAGGTTTATTAAAGGCATTATTAGAGTCCGTCTCTCACATCAACATACCTCAAGAGCAGACAGGACAAAGTACTGGGGTTTGATTTTCCTGATACAAGCCTGAAGCCTCTCAAGTCAGGTGAGGGTTGCTGACCCTTTGTTTACTAGCTAAGTGACAGGACATCTGAGTCATGCTTTCAAAAGCTGAGAAAATATTGAAGAGGTATAACATGTGCTTAGTCTGATAGTTTAAAGAAAATGTATTGTGACGGAAGAGGGTTTTGTTGTTTGTTTGTTTGTTTTTTTTAATTTTATGCTAGTGTCTTAGCTTTTCTCTTGTCTGGTTCTCTCCTGTATTTCATTAGATTTGGGGCCACAAGATTACATGAGCAATCTCCTATTGACTCCCCTGTAGATGTTGAGATGTTGCTGATGAGAAGACACTAAGGTTTGTGGGAGTACAGCTCTATGTTGAAGGGCTAAATTTGTGCTTAAGTCTGTGGATCTAGCAACAATATAGAATGGCTGTTGCAATATAGACATAGTCAAAATATTTATGACCAGAGCTCTGGCATGTCCATATGACTCATCCTGCTTTGTAGTGATACCTGAGAACAGAAAACTTCTCCAATTTCTGGAGCATGTAACATTTTGTCCTGCAGTTTTAGTCCTTTATAGAAGGACTGAAGACATTTTCTTAATTTATTCTGGATAACGGGAAGTTGCCATATCTTATGACATCTTTAAAAAGACCAATCATACTTCTAATTACTTAATTAATCACAGCATGAAAGGGGCACTGTCTTCAAGGACATTTACTTTTTTTTCTTGCCTAAGAAGGTTGGTTGGCTGCTTTCTGTATCTACTTTGATAGTAGAGAATACAGCTAAGGTGGTTGATTAGACACAAGATCATCTTTGACACTCTTTAGTGTAAAATGACTGACCTGTAAATCCTATCTAAGTATTTCTAGCCTATTGGTGTGGATAAGCACATGGTCTCTTCCCCAAAAGTCAGTGTATGCCTTTCTGTTTCAGCCAAACATAGAATTAAAAAACCCCACAAACCTAAAATATAACAGAAGCCTAAACACAGAGATGAGTGTCTTGCCAAATGGAGGGGTGCCTAATTTGAGAACAGCCAAGGATTCGGTTTCTCTGTACTGGTCAATGGACTCATTACTTCTCACCACTGAGAAGCATGCTGTTTCTTTGTCACACAACCTGTCTCATCTCATTAGCACAATGACTTGAACATGTTGACAGCATGTAATGGTTTTCACTGCATATGCTAACAAGTGATTTTAAACCAATTTGCTGTTTTCTTTGTAGGTAGAGTGTGACTGCTGATTGTTGCTAAGGTCCCCTAAAAGTTATTCATTTGCCACAATTCCTACAGGTAAAATATGAAGCTGTGAAACAGATGATACAATGTACCAGCATGCTTGTTTCTTTCTCTGTATGTTAATGAACTCCCACTCATTCCCAACTGGTGGCTCAGTACGTTGCAGTGAATGCATTCAGACTGAATCAACGTTCGGTGACTCAACAGAGAGTTTCTACACTGGCTGATTGTTTCCCTGGATGCTATTTAAGCATAGCTAATTCTTAAAGCTAAAAGTTTAAGATTTTCTGAACACACTGTCTGCATGTAATAAACATATTTGAATGTTAGACTCACCACTTAGCAACCTTATGTAATGACCTGGAGTGGTGATCTAGTGGTTTGAGTCCTAACCAACACACAGAGAAAAAATGTTAAAAAATAAATATACAAACACTTTTCAAATTGTCTTGTATCTGATAGCGAATTGCCTGTAAAGAGCTGCTTTAAGCCATGGTGTTGTTTTTTCACATTATTGCTGCTAGATTCAACCTTGTGTGTCCCCTTTCTAGACTCTGTATTTGATAGGAGACTGGCACGTACTAGAAAGCTGTTAAAATTTTCAACTCCTGTGGTAATACTCTGGCTCATTGCTGGTGGGTGATGTTCTTTGCTCTGGTGATGGAAGTAGAAATCACATGAGCAAAGTTAAGCAGAGACTTACATTGTTTTCAGGCAGGACTATGAATACTTCAGTTCTACCTGGGGAACTGCTTGTATTTTATTTTTTTCTTTAGAGAACCCTAAAAAAACCTCCCTATATCAGCATCATTTCTTTAGTGGAAAGTTTTGGGTTTTTTAGGTAAGCCGAGTTACACAAAATTTCTTCCTTCCTCATCAGTGAACACTTTGACTATTGGCAACTACCAGGACAAATAAATATGTAAATGTTCTCATGGAAGGTGTCATGAAGTCAGAGGGTTTTTTCAGGAGAAAGGAGAAACCAGCTGTAACTTTCTTATATTCATCTCTGTTGAGAAAGGAATTCTTTTTAAGGTTCATAAGACCTTACTTAGGTTGATGAATTCCACTTTAGTCAAATGGCTACTGGATACCCCCGATTATTGCTGTGGAGTTATATTTGGAAAAGGGATTGAAGTGTCCTCCCAAAACCTGTATTTGAAATATTTTAATTATTCCTCTGAAGAGCATCTGAATTTTATTTTTATTAGGATATAAGTACATTTTTTGAGAAATAGATCTAAATTATTAACCTGCAAATAAAAGGCAGGAAGAAGTGCTTGAAAGGTTGAAAGTCTGTGCTGGCAAATGATACAATACTTCTTACCTCCATAAAAGTTTGTGTTTATAAAATTAGACCTTTTATGTCTCTGATTTATTTTCTCTTGAGTTAACGTTTGGAATTATGTTATGATCTGAGGTTGGCAAACCTACTAGGTTTGGAAGAGTAATGTTTGTTCACTTACCTGGGAGATTGTCAAGTTCTAAAGGTAGGAAGCAAACATCCCATTTGGAGTTGCATTCACAGCTCTCTCCTGTTCACTGAACTTGCTGGAGTCACACAAGCACCTGCACAGCACCCAGCTAGAGGAGTGAGTCACCTAGCTGGTGCGTGACTGCGTTGGATTTATTGGCACGCAGTCTTCAAACATGCATTTAAGCTTTTTGCTTAATGCTGGTTTGAAAGCTTACAACCTTAGGTCACAAATAGGGTTTGTCACGTACAGCAGCTCAGCCCTAGAGTGCCACAGGCTGCATTTTATTTTGCTGCTTCAACGTTTTTGAATCAGCATCCTCCTATTATATCTAGCTCAGCTGGTAGCCTGTGGCTCCAAGCTGCTGTCATTTGATTTAACCACTCACAAATCAGTTAAGTCAAAATTAATTCATTAATTCCTATTTCCTTCCTCCTGAGCTCTCCTAAATAACTCGTTTTTGATTTACTCAAAGTACTAAAAACATTTGGCTTGGCATTATTTGTCCAAGGTGACTATGACAATGGAACTGCTCAAAAATACATTTGGAGAATGGTGCTTTTAAAATGCTTACAAAATTGTTTTAAAATGCCTGGTTTTATTGTAGACAAGGAGAAAAATATAAGTCATGCTTTCAGAAGTGATGGAAGCTGAATAAGAAATAAATACGGCGTAACATCTACTTTTCCATGCGGTGAAATGGCTCTTGGGAAAAAAATAGTCAATAATAAAAGTTGGACTTCGTTGACTCTTAGGGAATTAAAGACAAACTTGATGCAGAAACGTGTCAGAACTGAAGCATATGACTATCTTTTTTTCTTCTGTGGCACACCACAGGAAGAGAATATGCACGCTACATCATCATTTGAAGCTAGCAATTGTAGAGTCACTGCAAATTTTATTTTACTTTTATAGAAGACTAGGGGTTTTTTAAAGAAGAACCGAAGAAAGACATTCACAGTAGCAGGGGAGCCTGTAGCTGCCTGCATTTTAAGGTTTCCTAAAATGAACTTGACCTTTCAACATTGCCTGGATGATTTCTGTGACATACCAGCAGCAAAAGAAAGAGGAACTCAAGAAATATTAAAGGAGCTTTCAACAATGAGTGATTATGACCTTAGAGTAACACTTGGCTCCTATTGATTTATTTTTTATTTAAGTAGTAGCTTAATCACAGTTGGTAACTAATTTTTACAATGGATAGCCAAAGTTACTGAAAAATGAGTCAGATTCCCTAGGCAATTTGAAACCTGCAAGTTTTTTTAAGGTAAAGGTTTGTAATCCAAGTCAGGTGAGCACTGCCAAATGCTGCTGGAGTCAGCACAGGTTACATTCTGCTTTGATTCTTGACTGAAGGCTTGCTGTTTGAGCTAACTGGAGATGTCACTCTAATTTTTTAATCCTCATGGGGGAAAGAACAAAATAAGTGTAAAAGATACTTAAATATGAACCAAAAACGCATTATTTAATAATAATAAATAATGTAGTAGTATAATAATGTAAGAATACTGTAAGAATAATTTAATAATAATAATAACAAAGGAGTATTAATAATAACAAAGGAACATTATTTAATAAATCTTATGTTAAAGTCCACTGGAATTCCTCTGCTGAATTTGGTTCCCAGAGGTGTGAAATGATACAAATTTGATTATATGTGCCAGGGGGAAGGACATTCTTGGTAGTTTGTGATGCCAGAGCTTAGCAAACAGTCACTTTTTGGACAATGTTTTCAGTTTTATTTCCTCTGTGTCCCCCAGTGAGGGAGAGGTGGTGCCATAAGGTGCTGATTCGTGTATCCACATGGGGAAATTCAGAAAAGCTGAGCCATGTTAAGAGTATATATTAGTTAAGATTCATCAAACCTTTTCTGAATGAAGGGGAAAGATTTGCATGTTGAGGAGTGAAGCAGCATTAGTTTGTTCATGTTACAGTAAAATAAAATGAGCCACTTAAACTGAAAGGATTTTTCTAAACCATCACGCTTTTAGTTAATGGCAGCCTTTTTATCTCTTTATTTAGACGACTCATTTAGAGAGATAACCTTGACAGATAGTTAAAATTGACCTCTTGAAATTCAGGGTATGCCCTGATCATCATTCCAGATGGCTTGTCAGATATCTCATGTAATCATGCTTAGAAATTCTCAAAACATATTTTTGCACCTATTCACAAGTGCTTAAATAGCATGAAGTTTCAGCAGACATTTGCAGTGGTGGTGTGAATACTTGTTCCATAGTTCTTTAAGCACTGTTGCTCTAGCATAACAGAGGAGATCCATCTTCTGCAGGAGGTTTGATAGTGCTTCTGAAGAATATGTATTGCTGAGAAGGGAAGCTGTATGTAATTAGAGTACAACGTGTGCAGGGAGGTATCTGACTTCATTTTATTTTAATGTGCAAAAAAGATAAATATGTTCAGATAGGTGTTCAGAAGGAGTAGCTTCCACTGCTTCATAGATACACTGTGGCTCCTTCCTATGAATAGGATGGTCCCGTGGTTTGAACTCAGCCACTGTTGTTTTTGTAGGCAAACCAAAAGGGAAAAATGTTGAGCTGTTCCCATCAAAATATCCTATTCTGTGGCATTTGTCATCAATAAAGTGGAGGTATGTCTGGCATCTTTGCATTTTCGATCACTATAGCCCAGCCCTTGGAAGAGTAGACTGACACAGAGACACTGAGGAGAAGCCAGGCCTATGTACAAACAGTTTATCCCTTTGTAGCTACTCTAATATCCATATGAATTCCCCCTGGAAAGCAGAACATCTGCTCATTTGAAAGGCTGTAACTCTGCAAATTGCCCTCTAACCAAAGATGTTAAAACTGACAGCTGTTTTGTAGAAAATTTCAAAATATATATATTCAGTTGTGTGATGGAAGAAGAAAGTTATGAAAAAGCAATGGGTTTTTTTTGGTATGTTATGGATGTAAAAGTGGTGTGTTCTTTGGGTGTTTTGCAAATATTGTTTAACAAAAATAAATATTTTCCCCTGCAAGTTTAGTTAACCCAAAACCTTTAAAAAAATTCCTTTTTTTTTCTTTTAAACTAAAAATTCAGAAGTAAGGAAAAGTTCATCAACATTATTAATTTCCTTCAAAAGTCTACTTCTCATAAAAAAAAAAATAAAAAGAACCCTTGACTGGTTATCTGCACACGTTTTTCTTCTACTTGTGCACATCTGAATCAATAGTAATTTCCTCTCTATTTCTATGATAGAACTAGGGTTAAAAGATGGAGAATTTGACCTCTGGAGCTGTGCTGAAATCGTGTTGGTTTGTTCCACGTGGTTGAGATGAGCCCTGCGTCCCTCCATGTGTCTCCCATTGCCAACATGTTGCTTTATGAGCTGCTTTTAGCTGAGAGCAGGTACTGAGCAGGGAGGAAGCTGATTCCTGACCTTCTTTCCCAACCTCTAACCTTCCTTAGTGCCAAGTATTCTAAATGCACTTGCTAGGCTTGGTGTTCAAATCGGTTTTGAGCCTGAGGAGTTTTCTGCCACCTCCCAGTAGTGCCTGCAGACAGACCATGCTCCCACCTCTGGCTCTCCTGAGGAGAGCTCAGCTCTGCCCCTCTGCATCCTCCTGCTGCAGCAGCATCCTTGGCTCCCTTCATGGCTCTGCTTTGTTCATGCACTTGAGTAAATTGTGTGCAACTAAGGTCTATTCAGTATAATTTTGCAACTGCAGAAGTTTCCTAGGTTTTCTTTGTACAATTCTTTCCACTGTTCTACCTGGAGTTGCCTGTACAACTCTTTTCTTTCCTTGATCCTTGCTTTCATTGCTAATGGAGGCCTGGAATCACCCACTGGCTTTACTACCTGAAAGAGAAATTGGAGCTGTTTGGCTTTATTTGAGAGATACTATTTTACTGAAGCATTGTCATTTTTTAGAGTGGCTGCATATAGAATATTTCAAAAAGAAAATGGCTGTAATTGCTTGTGTTATTTATATTTTTGGAGTAAAAATAATAATAAATTTTACTAGGAATAGTTCTTAAATAAATATTTGTATTAATAATTAATTACTCAGTGGGAACTAATTGCCTGTCACAGTGATGTGCAGCATGAGACACTGCTTTGAGCTTAATAAATAACAGTCTGTTCCCATAAACATATGTTGAAATCATAGGCACTGAGTAATGAAAATCATGCATCATAAAGAGATCAGTATGGTAGAAGTTCTCCAAAGCAACCTTAATATATCACAGATTCTGACTTGGCAATTACAACACACATAGCTGCAGTGGAGCAAATCCCAGCTGGCATAACTTGCTGTAATGCCATCAAAGCTGATAACCACCCGTTTAGAATTTGGGTGGAGGTTATGAAGTTCCTGTCATATACGTCAAAGTGCTTTGAGGTGTGTTCTGCAGGGGTTTCTAGACTTGGGTGCTCAGCTGTTTTCAGTGCTGTTGTGTTCAGTTCTCACCTTTTGACTCACACTTAATTGGAATAGTTGAGTTATGTTCAGGTGCAGCTGGGGCACAGTTTGGGATTTGTTTATCAGCCCTTTTCTGACAAGAGCAGTACCTCTTTGCTTGGCACACAGGCCAAGGCAGCAGTGTGAAGCTACCTGGAATCCCAGAGTGTGTTAGTGGAAGATCTGAATTTCTTTCAGAGTAGTTTTGTTACGGGCTTTGTCTGCTTCAGAACAGACTTCTCTTTACTTGGTATGTGACCTTCCTTCTCTTCTACACAGGGTAAAAATTAAGACTAAAAATGTCTGATCCCAGAAGTATTGCCTTCCAGGATTGTTTCACTCAACAGAGCCTTCTTTCAATGAACTGACTTTAATTTAGACAGAACACGGACAGGGATGATGCAAAGAGGTAGCACTGAAAGACTGTCAGAAGCCATTGATGTTACTTGTGAATCTTTCCAATTTTGCTCTATTAATAATCATAGGATGCTGGGGGGTAGCATGTCTGTTGAAAACTGCTATGCTCAGAGTGAGGACCAAAAGCTTTTCTGTAGGAGAGTCATAGTTGTGCTCCTGTTCTTAAAACAGTGTCAGTTTAAGTGCTCACTGCTTGTACTGCACAGTTAACTGGAAGTGTAATACTTTTGGATCTAATGCTTTAGGGTGAAAAGTTCATAGAGGAGTGCAGAACCAGTATTCCAGCTACTGTCTCTGAGCCTTTCCATGATTTCCATAATCCATTGTGGGATCATCAATCACGCAACCTGTGATTGATGTTTTTCCAGTCCTGTGGAGTATTTACCAATTTGGTTTGGATATCAGGAAAAGATAAACCTGTAGCACAGCTCTGGTTTGGAAATGTATTCCCACCTGAGAGAGAGACTGTGTGCAAAGGACAAATAAATGCACACACAAGGTGTGCAAGGAGATAAAGCTGGACATGAACGTTTGTAGGCATAATGGTTGAGACAGCAATGAAAATATTTCCTAAATACCAAGATTAAGAAAATTGCTCAGTTACACCTTGGGGTCTGCAAACTCCCCAACTAATCGAGGACTGATAGCACTCCCACACTGCAGCAGCTCTCCAAGTCAGCCAGAATGTATGTGCCTTTCAAGCCTTTCTGATGAGTTATCACTGCTGTCCTTTATTGCTTAGGCAAATGACAAACTGAGGCTTCTGATTTTCTGCCAAACCCAATCCATTTTGTTGTCTTTTGCTTCTTTGACCCTGTCTAGCTTGACTACCTCATGCATTTAGTCTGTACTTCAGACTGTAGTGTTCTGAAGCAAAGACTGTCATTTCAAAGAGAGTCTGAGGATGGCATTCCCAGGTGTGGCCTTTATAGAAACCAAATTAATTATTTTGCTTACTTTGCATTGAGGTTAAAAGTCTATTGACTCTTGGTTATAGTGAACAAGGAAGAAGATTTGGATAAGGAAAAAACCAAACAAACCCAAACCTTCTATATATAAGGTTGTCCTTACAAATAGGAGAGGCAAAATTTCCATTCATTTTGGAAGGCAAAAAAATTTCACTCTGCTTTTGCATTTTGTGTGGTGATGGATTTCTCATCTGTAAATGCTGCAGCACACATTAACTTACAGGGGTTCCTGCTGTGTTACACTGGGAAGGACTTTAAATCTCTCCTTCACACCCTGATGGTTAATGAAGAATAAGTAGCGGATATGTAGGATCATAACAGACTGCTCAGCATTCTGTAGGATTTTGAAATATTCCAGTTTTTCTTCCATGCTCCTTTGGACTCATGAAAGGCTAAAAACTATTTATTTTTAAATTTAAAGACATTTACTGGAGGAAAGAACCACTGGTATGGACCATTGTGAAGAAAAAGTGGGTTTGGGTTTTTTTCTAAGCAGTAGTATGAAGATTTTTGCTCAAAAAATAAAGAAGGATATTCACTGAGAAGGAGCAAAGTGACTCTTACTTAAACCTGATATTTGGAGCTCCAAAAGAACAAAAATATAATTTGTCAGTATTCTGTCAAGATTGAAAATTACAAGGGATATCAATCCTAAAGCTTCAGGGCATGAACTGATTTCTTGCTAGTATTATGAAGATACCCTGCAATGTAAGCTAGTGCAGCTGGCTAGATAAGCTACTCTTCCCACCTGATGATTAGAAGCTGGGAGTGTGGGCCGTTGCTGGAGGTAGGCTGCTAAAGCTAAGCAGTTTTTTTCTCCAGCAAGGTAGTGTCTAAATTCCTGAACTCTAACATTTTTACGAGGTTATTAAAAACAAGCAAAGCAATATTTTTTGTTCTGTTCTGTAAGGTAGTTTTAATTTCGAAGTGTCACTTCTTCAGGCATTATGGGTTTATGCTTCAGCAATAAAAGATCTGTCTTTTTTGAGGGAAATGGTGACAAAACTATTGCTGTGTGTTATAGTCGGAGTGCGGTGGGTCTCTAACTCTGGCCTTTGGAAGTGAGGATGTCTGGGGTTGTTTCAGTTTAGACTATTTGCATCAACTTTCTACTCAAAATGCTTTTGTTGGGCAGTGATTGCAGCGTGGGAGTCACATTGTCTATTAAAGATATCTAGAGACAGTCATTAGTGAACTCTAAAAAATTCTGGTAGGAATTCAGGTGAGTAGTCTTCATTAGCTAGATAAATCTCTGATGATTTCAGCCAGAAATGACTGCTGCAATCCAGAGGCAGAGCAGAAGCTAAACGAGGAATGAGGGACACTCCAGAGGGGCTGGTTGGATATCAGCCCTGCTGGTTGCCATAGCTCTGGTCATTGACTCAGCCAGAGGGGTGGCACTGATGGAAGCAGGGAGCACCCTAAAGTGAAAAGAGACAGAGAGGCTATAACAGCTGGAGAGCTTTGAGTGGGAAGGGAGTAATATGTCAGCTATAATGAGAAAGAAGAGGAGCTGCTCGAAGAGAATAGAGTCTCATTTGTGTGGAAAAGCAACTGCAGGAAAATGCACAGGCATACCCCCAAAAGTGCAGCCTATAATACATAAAATTAAGCATATAATGTATCTCTGTGTGTATATACATACACATACCTCACCCCCCTGTAAGCTTGATTCATTTTTTTAGAAAGAAGACTAGTTCATAAATTATATTTAGTTTGTCCTGTTCACTTCAGTATGCCTGTATGCTCAGTTTGTATGTGCTGGCATCTCTGACCCCTGACAAGAGGAGAAAGAAGTGTTAGGTCTTGTCTGCATGACTCATCTTTCTTCTTTAGTGCTTTTAAACAGCCTCTACAACTCTTTTCCTGCCCTAGGGGGGGTGAATTCTCCCCTTTCTTTTCTCAGCCATGAAAACAAAGTAGTTTAGAGATGCAGAGTGAATATGATCAGTTGTATGAAGAGCTGACATGTTGCTATTCTGTGACTTTGGTGTGTAAGCAATAACATGACAAAATTAGTACTTTAACTTAGTTAAAACAGCGTGCTACAAGTCATGTGTCCCTCAGTTTTGCTTATAATTTAGTTTTGTTTTCTGAGTTGTGCAGTTGGTTTTTTTTTAAAGTTTCAGGTTAATTAACAGTCTCTCTCTTAAGTTCTTTCTCGAAGACCTGATGTAAAAATTCAGGCTAATACAAGGGAGGTTTTATTTTAATTGTGAATTTATGCAACAGTATGGGATCACAAATGGTTTTATGAAGCAACGGAGGATCTGGTAGTTTGGCAGTTAATTGCTGGTGGCCATATTCACAGAGGTGGAATGTCCCAGGTTCAAATGGGTTACAAGCTTACTGACTCAATTACTTAATTGTCAGTAGGTCAAGAAGTTAAAACCCCAAATCATAAATGAAAATCCTGTGCAGGCTTAATACTTGGGGCAAACCATGGAGCTACATCCCTAAATCTTTCTACAGAAAAGTGGTAGGGACTTTGTTTAAAAAAATGTAAATTGCAATTGGGACATTAAAAAATGCCCTTTATTCCTTCTGCTGAGCAATATTTAGCTCGACTGAGCTCCAGAGTTCATCTGTGCCTAGTGATTCCCCATCAGAACGGCTTGGTGGGAGCATCAATAAGCTCCTTGCTCTTGCAGTAGTGTTAACTTTGTTCGCCCTGATTTAATCTTCTGTGTAAAACTACATTTTAAGCTTGACATTGAGCTAATAAAAACATGAAAATAAACTTTTAATGCTGCATAATAAGAAGCCCAAATGGAAATACACATCTCTACTTTTTAAAGAAAAAGAATGTATTGCCTGATGGGTGGTATAGGCTGACCTATTTAAATGTTCTGTCTGATAACGGATCTGGAAACAAAGAGAAATCACCCTCTAGGACAATCCTCTGAACTCTCTACGGGTGAAATTTTCTATGAAATTGAGGCTTTGCAGTAGTATGGCCTTAATCTTCCCACAGTTCTGTATTTTCTGACTAACTTCTGAAGGGTATTTAGATCATCTCCTGACAAAACTAATTTTTACATTAATGTATGTTGCCCTTCTGTGGTCTGTCTTCTGTCCTTGCCTGTCACGCAACTGTTTGTATTATCATTGAAGAAAGAGGGGAAATAGGCAGGATTTTTTTTATTTTGTTTGTAATGCAGGGAGCCCTAAATGCTACCCTACCTTACTTTAAAAAAACCTCTTATGTCTTTTGTGGCAAGCCATAAGATTATAGACTTACAGAGCAGTAGAACTTGGCAGAATAAAAGAAAACCTAGTTAGATTGATTTGTATTATGTTGTAAGATTGCAGAAGATTAAAGATACCTTCCCTTTTCAGTTATATACCTGAGTTAAGCTTTAAAGGTAGGCCAAAGAAACTACCTTTTTTTGTCCTCAGACGTGTCCTAGCATGCTCTTGCTAAAGGTCTCTCTAATCACGCCACCCTATTGAAATACTTCCCTGAGTTCCTGGTTGTGTTATGTATCAAATTAACTTCCTTTACAATTAAAAACTTGACTTTATACATTCGATCTTGCATCAGATCCTCCATTGGTGAAAGTTTCCACGACACAACTGAAATGAAAAGAAAAAGAATTTAAAAATACATAAATATATATGGAAAAAAATGTATGACATCCCATTAGCAAAAAACCCAAACCAAATCCAAAACCTAAATCTTGTTTCTCATTAACATTCATGAAGTATATTTCATAGTAATGATAATGGTACTCTTCCTTGTCCTGCTGTTTGATTAAAGAGCCCACAAGTTTTCATGAGGATTCTCTTTGGAGTAAATTATCTAATCTATATTTATACAATTTTTGTTGCTTTTTCACTCTAATTTTTATCACTGAATTATTTACTGAATCTGTGGAATGCAGTTTATGAAAGCAGGTAAGTTGTAAGTAATGGAAACACATTGCATGCAGGACTGGCAATTTGTTGAGCAGTGTTAGGAACTCAAGCAGTGGAGCTGCGTCTCAGACACAGCCAGCCAAGGCAGTGTTTGATGGTACACAATAACAGATGTGTAATCCAGAAATGAAATATTGTAAGCTCTGTGATTATAACCATATAATGGGAAAGAGAGGGGTTCTCTGATATTATCTCCAAATTTTGTTATATAAACACTACACAAGTGCAAAAATATGGTTAAGCCCACTGGGCTTCCTGCCAGTACATTTATTATTTCCCTTTACGTGGTCTTGTGTACATTATTACTCTGCCAGAACTCCCGCTGTCGTGTGTCTCGCTGATTCGTGTTTGTGAAGGCAAGGAGTATCCTATCATGAAGGATAATTATGATTAATACTGCACTTTAAAGTACTCTTTTTCATATAGTAGAATATAGTCCTGTAAAATGTTTTCACCCTTCATCATCTGAGCTTAGGAGCTGCTTAGGAAAGCTGTGTGGATTTGAACCATGAAACATAAAAATGGAGGTCTGTCTGCATTTTTTGCTGTTCTCTGTAATTTACCATTTCTGAACAATTTGTACAAATCAAAAATGAACACAATTACACATTTTGTACAATGTATGTACAAAATTTACACAAAATATAAACCTAGGATAATGGAAGTCCAAACATAAACGATGTACCACCAATTATATATTATAAGAGACTGAAAGGGTAGAAATATGTAGTTTTTCTCCATTCTTTCTCACTCCCACTGGAGTAAAGTATTAGGAGTTTCCAGGAACTGAATGTTTGTAAAGATACAGCCTTGACATATTCACATCAATAACAGAGGCAGTAATTTCCTTTCTAAATCTGCAGACCATGACAAAATCAGAAGACTGCTGAGAAATACCTTGGGAGTGCAGAAGAAAACCTGTAGGAAGCTGCCTAAAGTACATTCCAGTCTGAATTAAAAAGTATTATAATCCTTCAAAGGATATTGGACACAGTCTGTTAGGTATACCTCCATTGAAGGATTATTTACCATCTTCATAATAATGAAACAGAGACAATATAGCACTTAATTGCAAGAAGAATTTACTTGATTGCAGTAAAGGTATTTTTTACAAATTGTTTTCACTGATTTAAAAAGACTTGGATTTTCACTCGAATTTGCCCCTGATGTGTTGAAGGACTACTACTGACTTCTATGGTGTGTAGATAAAAGCCTTGGTGATTTGTTTGTAGCTGTGAGGAATAATTATGTGTAGACAAACAGAACTGACAGTGCTTCAGTCACAAATTGATGCTTTATACAGGTGCCAGTATAAAGTCACTGTCCCTTATACCAGGAGAGGGGTGGAGGGAATCTCTAGAGAACTGTTGATGACCTTCAGTATGAAATCATTCTTCTGTCAGCCTGGGGGAAATTGGCTAAAAAAAGCTCTAAGATGTTCCTATCAGGGCTCTCAGAAACCTTGTATGACTGAGTTTTGTATCATTTTTGGCAATAACTTCATTTTACAGTTTAATGGTGTAAGATGAAATACCGTTTGGAATAAACAGTTAGCTGACCACTCTCTGCCAGACCTCAGCTTCTCAACTTTTACATAGCCAGAATTCACACCAAATAAGTAAATAATTCAAGTATTATTTTGAGTAATAAGTAGAAAGACTTAACATTACCCTTGCATGTGTTTCACATTCTTAAAACAATTTTTAACTGTGCTGTGATTTAAATAGTTGATATTGGCCTTACATTGGGAAGATAGTTTTGAAGAATATAAGTGTGTCAATTAAAAATCCTTGATGATATGTTGGATGTACAGAGGCTTGTGAATGGGTGGCAAGTTGCATTCTATAGCCTTACGTTATGAATAGCCCAATTGTAAGTAATCCAAATTTCAAAGCACAGACTGGCCTGAGGAGGTGTGTACAAGTGATTAGAATTTCAAAGAGCTCAGAATAAACACCAGCTCTTTGATGGGATAATTTATGCATGAAGTGGCAGGAAGAGCTGTCTGAGTTGTTCTTGGAAAGTTCACACGGAGCAGCATTAAGGCCTTAAAAATGAGTTTTGATATTTGATTACTAGCAACATGAATGCAGCATGAGACCTTTACTGAATTAAGGCACTGATCAAGGTTCCTCCATGACAGATGTACTGGAGGCTGTCAGTACTTAAAGATTTGTGCAAGAAGAAGAGGATGAGTAGTACCAAAGAAAAGAATGCATCCTTAGTTCAGTAAAATTTAAGTATGGTCATGCTCCTTGAGGAAGAAAAATTTTTGTGCTATAAAAAGCTGTAAAAAGGAATTTGTTTTTCTATTTTAATGCTCTGTTCCTCAGTTTACTTTTGGGATACCTCTTCATTTTCTTGCCTTTTTGGTCTCTATGTAATAAAGTTACACTTTCAGATCTGAGGATGCAAAAAGGTATGTCTGAGAATCACAAAGTCCTGGGTAATCTGTTTTCAGCTGTTTAGTGTCTGCTTGATCTCATCCATGTTTCTCGGATGTTAAACATCATAGTGGAAAACAAGTGCACTGAAATCCAAGTGCTGTAGAAAATGTAGAACTTCAGTGACTTTGACCGCAAATTTTTAGTCACTTAGGGACTACATTATGTAACCAAGAGGTGAATGACTTTTTCACAGGGCTGTATAGTGTTTTTACAGGCTTTGAAATTAAATTTCATGCTGCATCACCCAGGAATACCAGTGATACACATTTGAGAGCTGAATGTTCCCATCTTCCTTTTAAACTTTGGGAAGTAAGTATTGTCAGAGACAATGCTAATTATGCCAATATAATGGTTTACTCCAATACTCTTATCTTTTCTGTTCAGTGCTTTTTAGTAAGATGAAAAAGTGCTCATTTTTCCTGAACACTTTTACAAAAACAATGTAAAAATAATACGGTAGAATTTATATTATTCATATAGATTTATATATTGAGTAGCATTTACAGGAGTAATCTATCAAGGCCAACCCGTGATCAAAGGAGAACGGATTCAGTAATTTAAACTGTCCTTAGAAGTGTATTTCCATTCTTGTTAGTGTTGGAATCATTATATCTTTGTAACTGGTGCCCCTCAAAGCAGTTTGATACCAATGCAAAGGAACTGGTGCCCATCCAACAGAGAAAAAGAAGATGTAGCCCCATTGGGAGGTGTTCAAAACTATTGCCAAAGGGAGGGCAGAAAACCCATGCTCAGAGAGACATTCATCCCTGTGTGAATTCTGTCCCTGGGAGTTACTCGCTTCTCCATTCCTGTCTCAGAAGTTTCAGAAGATGAACAGTTTCACAGTTACATCTGTGTGGTTTTCAATATGTTTTTTAATGCAACAACTTTTATCTCCTGCTACCTAGTAACATTCATATACAAGGTATACCTAAGTACAGGTGATAGATGTGAGGTAGGCAGATACAGGACTAGAACAGCAAAGGTGGTTGTGGATCCTATGCAAGCATCCGGCGAGGGTCCTGTAGCCTAACAATTCAGAACACCTTTACTTCAGAAAACTGACAACTCTGTAAGCCACCACAATTGATAAAGAGCCACTGTACTATGGTATCCAAGGGTGGTTACCAGTCCCTCCTCTCATGAACATTTCTGCAATGTGCAGTGAATTCCAAAATACACTGGTTAGATTTGATCTTCTGTTATTTGTGACTGTAACCTTTTTTTTTTTTTACCTTAAAAATCTCGTATCAACGTTCTGAACTTCAGATTTCAACTAAAAAATAGAGAAGTATCATATTTTCTTTGAAGGAAGCTTATGTATCAGAAAGATTATCATTTTAGTAGGCAGACTAAAAAACTTTACTAATATACTCTAATGGTGATAACATTTACTTATTTGTGGACCAACCTTTGCTAGAGTACAGAAAAGAGAGCATCCCATAGAACACTAACAAACAAGTTAGACAAAATCTTTTCAGCTATGAAGCTCACTGCTACAGGATATTATGGAAGTCAATAAGTTAATACTTATATATGTATATACAAACACACTCACACACATTAAACTCTAAATAATAAGAGCACAGAGTTTTGTCTGCTCTATTAATCTTCATGATTCACAATCTGTGAGCAGGTCAGCCAATAATTTTATAGTGTAGAATTGTTTGTCTTTCACTTTATGTTTCAAGAACCAAATAATGGTCAAATAATGGGACAATGGCCAAGTAAGCTACTGATCTGATGCAAAAAGACATCAGTGTTCCTACATTAGAAGTAGGAATTTCCTTTACAGGAAAGACCAAACCTTTGCAGCCAAATTTACCATGGATTTTAATCCACTCAGTGAAGCTGAGATATGCTTGCTTACTTGTAATAGATAATTTGACCTTTGAATTTCTTATTTAGATTCCTTTGTGTTCATGTCATTGTGTAGGAGAATTAAATGCATAAAGCTGCTGAGATAATTAAGGTAGGTATCCTGAGGTTTTTAATTTATCAACATTTAAATCTAAGTATTATGCAAAGAGATACGTCAGGAATTCTAGGACACTTTTATCTTCACAAAGCAAACCCTGTGTCTTTGATAGAGATGAGCCCACATGGGTTTTTGTCCTAAAGAAATTATTTTTGTCAGCTCAATAACTGAGGAATAAATTAGACCTTGAAGAACACAACACAAACGATTTCTGTAAACTGATTCAGAAAAGGGGAAATACAACCACCCCTTCAGAGACTGAACCTGAGCAGGTGTGAGTGCAGGGGGTAGCATTTCAAAGACAGAGGCTGACATATTTTTAGACAAAATGTCAGTAGATTTTGAATCAGTACACAAAGTGTGTTGCATGTGGACTTTGAAACATCAGTTAGCTGTTCTCCAGTTATTAGACATTCTATTTCTATGCTCCCTTACATCCTGTTTTCTTGCAAAATGGCATTTATTAGAAGATTCTAGTCAGAGGACACATCATTTTGTTTCATCAGCCTGAACTTGCACCCCCAAGAGTTTTGCCTTTCATAACAGCCTTTGATTCTATTTATCCATTCCTCCACAGATAGAATCCATCGACATATGCATAAGCGTATGTGCCATGTACACTGACCTGACCCAACCTTTGCATGTAGGTTTCTATATTATAGCAGAGGCTTAAGAGAAGAGTTGAGATGGGTAAATCTTCAAGAATTCCCCCATGTCAAAAGTGTTCAGAACCAAGCTCATAATCTACTCAGTTCATACTGAATTCTGTTTGAAGCTAATCAATACTTGTGCTGTTCTGTGGGTAAAACAATTCAGGATAGATAAATACATATACATACAAAAGCATATGAAATCTGCATGAGTGAGTAGAAATGAAAGGTTTTTTCCTGCAATTGTTATGGAGACGTTGAGAAGGATGGATTGAAAAATCACTTCTAAAATAGAGGCATCTGAATAGAAAGCTTAGAGCATCGATTTGAATGCTTGGATTAGCAGCTGGGTATTTTTAGTCATTGTTGATGGATCTCCACTTTTACAGTGACAATAACAGCAGAGAAGAATATTCAGGACTTCTGGGATTGGTTTCTAAATGTTCATATGTTCATTCAAGTATCTAGATGTCTCATTAATAGAGTCCTGTTGCATACATTATAATCCCCTAAGTACAAGTTTCCTCAGAGGTGTCCTACATGGCTGCCCTCTCAATGGAGATCTATGTAGAAGTAAATGGTTCATCAAGCAAATGGCTTTCTTCAAACTCTTGAGAGATTTGAAAGAAATGGGAGAATAAAGGCCATGTTCAATGACTATTAAAAGTTACAGACCAAAAGTACTGTGAAGTGGGAGGATGAAGAAATTTGGTCCTTATGAAGTATTTTGGGTAACTTATAATTGTAACACTTTCAGCAGTGAGGTCTGACACTGAGCTTTGAAGTCATCTTATAAATAGAACTTGCAGCACCATTTCCTTTGTGGAAATACTACCCCTTTATCAGCTGGGTGGCTTTGGGGTTTTTTTTTCCTTTTTCTTCTGTTATGGAAATACCTGGCTTCTGTACAGAGTTATAACAAGTGCATGTTCAAACTAGATATATAATCATCTGATCTGTGAAAACCAAACTCTGAAAATACTACTTTTTAGGAATCATACACCAAAGAGAAAATCCTGGATACTACAAGCACTTGTGTCTGTCCTGGCTAATGCAGCTTATCTTTAGAGAAAGAATGTGAGCCTGGTGATGGTTATGTAGTAGCTGGCTATGCTTTTCACTGTGGTCCAAGATAATGAAAATTACTCACTGATATAAATCTGGAATGATGTAAGATATTAGTATAAAATACACAGTAAATAAGTTTGGGGTTTTTTGCCTGGAAGAAGGCAGGAAAATTGAAAAACTTTTGGTTTATTAAAATCAACAGCTTCTCTTGTTCTTTTGGGCAAGGTAAAGTAAGTACTTTACAGGAACAGAAAGGCATTGACTATTTCTTAGTTGCCAAAATTGTGTTCAACAGAACTGAAATATCATTATTAGGTTCTTGTTTAACAGAAGGAAGGTGTTGCCCTACTTTTGGTGTCTAGTGGAATCTCATTTGATGGACCACAGAGGCCATTTCACACATCTTGCAGCCCATCAATAAGAAAGATAACCACCTGTTTAATTAACAAGGCCAGATTATTGACACATTGATCCTATTTCATAATTTTTAATAGACTGTTCCAAATTTCATTTGACTTTTATATCCTCTTACCTGTGGATGCTGTTGCTCAAATAGTGGCAGCATTGCCACCCTACCCCATCTATTTGTATTGCCAAATGCTAAATTTCGATCATAGCATCAAATATTCTTTTTTTTCCTGTTATCATTGCATACAGTGCTGGCACTCACAAAGACAATACCACATGAAACTGCAAGGTTCAGCTATGTTTTTATACTTAACACTACAGTATAATTGTGTTTTAGAATGTTGTACAGAGTGTAATGAGTGAAAATATCTACAGTATAGTGGCTAATCATGTAGATATGATAACAAAAGCCTATTTACTCTTAGTTTCAATTTACTCTCTTTTTTTTTCTTGATATTGCAGCAAAGAAAGGAATTAACAGTTTATTTTTGTAATGGGCCAAAATTAAACCTTTATGGTGTCCATTTGATATTTTAAGCAACTCTCTTGATATGTATGATTTGCTATTTGTTTGGGGGTTTTTTGTTTGTTTGTTGTTTTTTAAGAAAAGACAGTAAGTAATTTGTTTTTGAGAGAACATTCAATTTTGAGATAGCATTCCCAAATATGGAGAACAATTGGCTCCTGAATTGATGATAGTATTATTACTTGATGATATTATTATCAATAGCAGTTTCTTTTTTCTAGCTTATTCTGGTCAGGTGTTGCAAAATCTAGGGAACTTAGCCACCGAATATTGGTCTTTTAAAGTACTCCTCATAATGGTAGAGTTAGGAATCAATGTAGATGCACAACACAGGTGAACTAGGTCTGTCTCAAATTCTGGCTGGGGTGCACTTTCCCAGCAGGCTTCGTTGCCATGTTCTTCTCATCACAGAAAATGTTCAAACTGAAAAGAATTATTTACTTTTTTTCTAAGATCAAGGTGGATCTAAACTTGTGGTACCTCCATATCTGATACAAAAGCAGCACAGTTAGGAATTTTTATTTTCCAGCCTGTAAAGTCTTTAACCAGACAAGCCTAAGGGTATGCAGAATGCTAATCTTTCCATACCTGTCATGGTAATGGGACCTCATACACACGCACAGCCTTTGCCTTTCATAATAGCAATGGTAGATATTTATTTGCAGCCTAATACTAGTGTCCACAGAGAAATCAGCCTTAACTTCAACTAGTGTTACAGAAATGGTTTGTCATTTTGCAGCTCCAAAAAACATCCTTTATGTTATGGGTGGGGTGTGGGAGGACATGGGTTACAGTATTTGAGACAAAGCTTCGCTGAAAGTGCTTGTACAAGCACTGTTCACATTTTACTTAATGAGCTATTTGTCATGTTCAAAAAGAGACAAAAAATAATGACTAGTAAACTATTTTATTTGGTTTGATAAATCCTTGGATTCATTTTAATTTAGAAATATTTTTCTAACATTAGGACCAATAAATTTTCTAGAAAATACTCTTAACAGAATTCTTTGAGAACATTGATTATTCCTTCACTGTTTGGACAAATAACAGAAAATACAAATCCAGTTCTTGACCCCATTCAGTTAAGTAAGGCACTGTAGTAATCCTTTCTTCACAGAATATGTTGTACTTCAAATCACTGTAAGCGTTTTTCTAAGGGCAAGGAATTGCTTTCCCTGTTTTCCCTAACAACACATAGAATAGTGTAACCTGAGTAATATTTATTGTTTTTTCAAGGTGTTTAGCTATAAAAAAAATTTAGCAGTATTAATTAAAAGCAGTTGCTGGTTCTTCAAGGAGACAATAAACTCTAACTGTCACTTTAAATAATTATGGAATTTCTCAAATTAATCCAGTTTCAGGACTAAAAATATAATCCAATCTATAACCTATCCTAACTTTTTTTTTCCTCTTCTCAATAGGCTTTTTTTTTCTTCTATCCAAAAATATCATCTACTCCTGTTCCCTGGACTCACAGACATGCTCTGAGTTTTCCATGACCAACATTTCTCCCTGATGATAATAAGGCTAATGAGTCATGGAATTAAAGTTGTTGATTTATAACATATTTTTTAAAAAATTCTGATTAAAAAATTAATAAATCTGATCCCTACATTATTTATTGTAGATAATAACTTCAGTAGTTCTGCCACTATTGCAGGTCTGTGTAATTTGATGCACACAAAGCATTTTTTTTAGTCTTTATGTGGAGATGTTTCTACCTAGGTTCAGTGTTAGTGGAAAAGGAAGGTTGACAGGACATTGTACTATTTGATAAATAAAATGCATGTTGGAGCAAGTGCTGTAGAGGAAAAGATTAGTAATTCAGAAGATGGTATTTTGGGCTTCAAGAAGGATAAAGAATAACATAACAAGGGAATATTTTATCTCCTTGAGAAGGTTGACAATCTGGAGAATCACTACAAAAGATCAAACATGAAAATAATTGGCTTTCCAGAGTATGCTGAAGGGTCTGACTTTATAAAATGCATTCACTCTTTTCTTAAAGATCTGTCTGCAAGACACAATTCTTATTTTCCAAGTTACATAAAAAGCTCACTGACCCTGGAAATGGTAAGAAAGCAAGATCACCTCATCCAAAATGCTTTAGTTGTTGCGATAGGAAATATGTATTAAAAATAGCCAGTGGTTAAAGGGAAATTCTGTGGGGAAAAAAATGGAGAGAGGGTACAGAAATCTTTAAGTCCATAGAAGCCGAGTGCTCTGACATTGCTGGTAATACCTGCTAAAAGTAAGAATAGATTATGAAGGTCTGAGGCTTTTTCTGATTTACCAGAAATACAAATGAACTGGAGACTAGCTAAAGAATTATTCTTTAAGGCCCGGATTCATCTCCTTTTTAAACTCTGTGGGAGGTTCTGTGAATATGAAAACCATAGGATCCCCTCAGGGAGTTAATTTCTTATCTTCCATTGCACTTTCCCAATAGAAAGATTATTGGATCCCTGGAGGCTTTAGGGCTCATTCAGATATTGCTGAATTTTAGGATTTTCACCAGGTTTTCATTAGGTGAGTGTAACTATACATCATCTTGCAAGATCTTTATTTAATTTGTCTTCCAAACAGGAACCTCCTCTGCTGGGCCTGCAAAATTGATTTTTCTACCCTGAGGATAGTAATAATTTTGCCTACATGCTTAACAGAAAACTTTGAACCAGTTCTGCCTAGTTCTTTCGTTTGTGATTGAGTAGGTTGTTTGCTAAGCTAGTTCAAAGTTGTACATGGAAATGTTTTAATTGTTTGGGCTCTTGATTAGACCTTTGTTGGGTCTGGCTAGGTAGCTGTGGAACTACCTCTAGCACATACAACAGAGGACTAAAGTTTTAAAAATGTAGAGCTCCCACTTCCACCCTTAAGCAAAATGATTCCTCTCTCAAACTGCTGAACATCCAATAGCTCCAAATAGAAGAATGGATGATCAAAATTTAGGGACCCTTGAAGAAAGCCAGTTGCTTGGTTCATCTGCTTAAGTGGGCATTTTCTAAAGGCTGATTTCTTTGTGAACATGACCTAAACAGTTTTTTGTGTGGTGAGTCCATGGGAAACTTTCATCCTTAAAAATCTGAATCTTGACATCTCTTCTCAGACAAAACTCACATTAACATCAGCAATAATTGATAACAAATATAAGCAGACTGAAACGCAAAGAGAACGACTTTCTGGACAAATGTGTCTCCAAAAGTGCTCTACTATTTTGCAGCTGATACGTAAATCAGTCCTATTTAATTAAGTTTTCTTCACACATTAAATGGTTTCAACCTAAGTGTCAAATAGCTTTTTGCATTAAACAAATGTAGTGGTTTTGATGGAAGCCTTGTTAGAAACAGAGTGCTCATTGAAAAGGAACCACTGTGTGACTGCAGAAAGTAGCTTGGAGCCAACCAGAAAAACACAAGCAGGAGTGAACAGTGATTAAATAATATCAATGAGTAAGTTATTTTATTTGCCTGTCCCCAGCCTATTGCTTTCATTCTTATATGAAAGAAGAAATCTAAAGCAGACAAGAATTAGTTCCTGCAAAACCTTTTTGTTCTAATGCAAGATCCATTCTCTGCATGCATGAGTTCATCTAGCCTCAAATACTGGAGGTCTGCCTTAACAAAAACAAAACAAAAAGTCTAATGCTTGTTGAAGTCAATACCTGGCACTAACTGCATTGCATTTTGGGTCAGCACCATAACATTTTCTAGTTTAACTGATGTGCAGCTCACAGAGGCTTGACTGAAATTGCATGCTAGAAAACTGACCAGAATGTTCTGCCATGAGACAAGGGAAGATATTGATGAAATGGCATTAAATACATGTATTTGTTTTCTCCTGAGGAAAAAAATGTGATCTAAATAGTATTAAGTTATTTTATCAAATTGTAGTTGCTCTAGAAAAGAGTGTGCTATTGTTTATTTACGTTACACTATATTTTTAAGGCAGTTGCAATAAACTGAAAACATTTTGTTACAATAGAAATTTAAAACCTGATGAAAATATGTCCTGTCTTAAATTGAAAGGAGTGTCTCGAAAACAGTGGGATAAGAAAATAATGTTTTTGAAAATTTTTATTACTCAAGAATTTTTTCAAATTTTTAATATATATATATTTATAATGATGTAAAAAAGGTGCATTTTAAAGATTTGTCCTATGTTGTCTTTTTACATAGCTTTGAATAATTAATATCTATTGCACTGAGTAGCTGTTACTACAGATCTTTAGCCTGTCCCTGTCGACTCACCTTTGAAATGTCGTGGACTATCTTATGGTTTTTGCAGATTGGGAGAAATAAGAATCTGCCATAGTGTTGGCACATAGTATCTAATGTGCTGAGCCTACCAAAAAGGTAACAGCACAACTACACATAGCAAAGAATGAGATAACTGGTGAGGAAACTGGTGGTGAATGTGGTGAACTAACATTAACCACTCAAACATTTTGAACAGGAAAGGTACCTGAATAAACTGGTACCTGGATAAACTGGTATCCTCATTGAAGTTCAAGTACATGCTTAAAACAAAAAGGACACGACATTTTGTCCTTCATAGTGTGGTTATAAGGATATCAGAATAAAATTGTATTAATGATACAACTTTTAGTAATTTGGGAGGGAAATTAACTATGCTAATTAAAAGAAGACAAGCCAATTTTATACAGGTATAATGATGTCCGTGATAGGGCTGCATTGGTTAAAAAATGCCAATAAATGTATGCTGCTAATTGAAAGAGTTTTCTGTCTCCCAAATTTTGCCTGTGTTTCTCTAAAGTAGCATCCATCTCTGGCTCCAGTGGAATGGAATTGCATTTTAGTAATTTGAAACCTGTATGAATATAATGCTGGAAGTATTTCTTGCATTTAGTGCTGGAAGTAGAGTTCTTGGTTTGTGTCTATTTTTCAGAACTGACAATACAATACTGTTTTGTATTAAAACATTAATATCTATTTCTGAAACTTTATCTCACTGCCATAGAGATGAGTAGTTATTTAATTCATTGACTAGTTTCTTTCTAGGGAAGTAGTAGTTTTTACTATCTTGCAAAAGTCAGGAGGGATTTGTACATGGAGAGGTCTTGAATTTTTTAGTTAATGATAAATAACCTCCATTCTGATGTTGTAGGTAGAGTTGTGAGTCAATTTAGCAAGCAGCACAGGCAGAAATCTCATAACTGAGTATGAAATTTTGCCTGAACATAGAGTCCTCATTAGCATTTTGACCATCTAGCATGCAGATGCTAATCCTAAAATATCTTTCACAGTGTTTGCCTCATTTTTTAGTTCTAGTAAACAGTAAAGCCAGTAAATTCATTGTGTTTATACAGTGGATCTTTTTAGATTCACTATATCCAATTACCAATGAGAATGCAGTTGGGAAAACATTCTATTAAAAAAAAAAAAAGGCTGAACCATGATGTTATTTCATGTCATGCCACCATCTGTAATATCACAGCATTCCACACAAAGAAACCATTCTCAAATCACATTAGTAGCTTGGCTTATCCATGTCTCTGCCCTGAGAAAGCCAAGAAATAGAGAAAAGATAATGTCTCTGATGAAACTGCCTTATGCCTAATTAACTGTGGTTAACAAATGAGTTTCTAATATTGACAGTTCCACACAAACTTGAGGACAATTGGCAAGAGTGTTCAGATCATCTCAACAGAAAAATAATGGAATATGTGGAAAAAAGATGGTAATTTAGCAAGCTAAGAGCCAAACTGTAAGGCTGTGTGAAAGCTGACATTTTGAAGTAGACCCAGGGAAAAAAAGAACTCCTTGTTGTCTATGTGGGCAACAAATTTATGATCTTTGCAGAAGATGCTCCTTGGAAAACTTGTGTCTACATTTCCTTTTAGCTGAAAGTCCTTAATAGAGGTTTTTTTTCTGGGGGTTGAATTTTAGGTAGTAGTATGCAGCAAACTGGGAGATATTTTCAGTTCGATTTAATTATGCAGTTGTAGTACGACTGTTCTCCAACAGCAACTGTCCTCATCATCTGCCTTAATGAAGGAGAAAAATTCTTTTTGCTACCATTGTCACTTAGAATAAAAGAGCAGAGACCAAATGATGCTATTTGTGGAAGCAGACATACACACCAATTAAAGAATGTACCCCTAATTTGTGCTAGAACATTTGCAATGCTGCTTCTTTAAGTAGAAGTTTTAGAGCTAATTTACAGCTAATTACGAGGGTATGAGAAATATTATGTTCTTAATGAAACCTTGTGTGGTATCTTTCCAGTGCTGATTTATAGTGTACACTTGTGTCTGGGAGACTCATTGCTTGTCAGAGAATATCGCAGTAATGAAATTAAAAACTGGCTATATTAGTACAAATGGCTGCAGCCTGACTGTAAGTGGCAGCACCATGATTTTGCAGCCATGTTCAGATATTTTAGTATATTGAGGCCTCTTTGGATGGGAGAGAGAAGCATTCCCAGCTAACAGCACATCAACTCTGTTACTCTCTTTACATAAGGACTGAGAAGCAGGGAAGAACTGGGATGATAAACAGGGAGTTCCTACATCTGCAGTCTGGGCAGGAAGAGAAAGGGAACTCAATGTCTGTATCTCCTTGTCTATCTTCCATAAATCCATCTCTGAAGGTTGATTATTTTGAGCTCTATGTACATATCCTGGAAAGGAGCAAACATAAATGGCTGGTGTGCAATCTTTTTCCATTCAGCTGTGACAGCCAAGCTTTCCCTTCTCGCGAACAAGGGCAAAACCAAAGGCAAAGCTCTCTTCAGTTCTTCTGAAGCTTGCCCAAATAAATTGTTCATATCTTTCATCTGCACCATAGACCCGTGACAAAACCTCACCAGTGCTGAGCAGAGGAACTTAACAGCTGTTGGAAGACTATTCCATGGGTTATGACAGATACCAAAGTGTCAGATGTTTACAACTAGGATGGGCCAAACAAATTAAATACAACTAGGGACTCTATCACACACTTCTACCTTGCAGTTTCTGGAATAGATATGAAATAGGCTGCCCACAGAAGCTGTGAAGTCTCCTTCTCCAGAGACTTTCAAGACCCATCTGGCCACGTTCTTGTGTGAGCTTCCCTAGGTGTTCCTGCAGCAGGGGGGTTGGACTTGATGATCTTCAGAGGTCTCGTCCAACCCCTGTGATTCTATGATTCTATGAAATGGGGTATGTCAGGTCAAAAGAAGGACAGATCAAAGCAGACGTAAAGATAGTTAACAATTTAGGCTTTTCTTGTCATGCATATTAATCATCTAATTGCTGCAAAAAAAACCCCAACCAAACAACCAAAAAAACCGCAACTAAACCACAACAAAACCCCCTAACTTTCTACTTTTATTGTCTAAGGGGTTAAATTTTCCTTCTGTTTTGTTTCCAGCCTTATTTTTCATCTAGAATGCAACCATTTTCCAACTGTCAGTTCCTTTCAGTGGTGTTTTTTATGAAAGTGGAATGCTGGATTGTTCATTGTTCTGACAGGTCATCTTTCAATCACTGAATTGTTGTTCTCTTTCAGCCTGGGTGCCATTCTCTCATGTGATCTCACGTAATGACTAATTTAGTAACAGAGGACTTGGAATGTTTCTTGCCTTGAAATTGGTAGTTAAAAAAATCTTGCATTTGGTTTCTTCCCCATTGATCATTCTGTAGTATATTTCCATTTTGTAGCTAATGTTATTCCACTCTAAACATTTTGATGGGATGCAATTTTTTCTGCTTGAATTAAACAGATTGCAAATGAAAAAGTTCAGTATACATTTCATTCATGTATTTATTTTCACAAAGTAATCATCTACTCCCTGCATAATTCTGTACAGTCAATGAGTAGGATAATCCATGTCAGGAAGTTTATCAGATTGGGTTTAAGTGTACCAAAGACATTGCTTCAACTCAAAATTCTGTTACAGTAGAAGTTCTGTTACACTATTTCCAGATTACATTATAATTTCTATGCATAAATACATTTAATTTTCTTTTTTCTTGTAGGGTCTCTTTGCTGGATTTGACTGAGATAGAGTTAATATTTTCCATAGTAGCTGGTGTGGGGCTATGTTTTGGATTTATGCTGAAAACAGTGTTAATAACACAGGGCTGTTTTCATTATCACTGAGCAGTGCTTACACCAAGCCAAGGCCTTTTCTGCTCCTCACACCATCCCATCAGCGAGGAGCTTGGGGGTGCACAGGAAGTTGGGAGGGGGCACAGATGGGACAGATGAATGCAGCTGGCCAAAGAGATATTCCATAAGATATAATGTCATGCTCAGTAATAAGAAGGAAGAGGAGGATGTTTGGAGTGATGGTGTTTGTCTTCCCTAGTAACTGTTACACATGATGGAGCCCTGCTTTCCTGGAAATGGCCGATCACCTGCCTGCCAATGGGAAATAGTGAATTAATTCCTTGTTTTGCTTTGCTTGCACACATGGCTTTCACTTTACCTATTAAACTGTCTTTATCTCGCATGATCAGAGGGCTGGGGCACCTCTCCTGTGAAGACAGGCTGAGAGGGTTGGGGTTGTTCAGCCTGGAAAAGAGGAGGCTCCAGGGAGATCTTGTAGTGGCCTTCCAGTACCTGAAGGGGCTACAGGAAAGCTGGGGAGGGACTTTTTACCAGGGTTTGTAGTGACAGGACAAGGGGTAATGATTTTAAGCTGGAAGAGGGGAGATTTAGGTTAGACATTAGGAAGAAATTATTTAGTGTGAGGGTGGTGAGACACTGGCACAGGTTGTCCAGGGAAGCTGTGGCTGCCCCATCCCTGGAAGTGTTCAAGAGCAGGTTGGATGGGGCTTTGAGCAAACTGATCTAGTGGGAGGTGTCTCTGCCCATGCAGGGGGTTTGGAACTAGATAATCTTAAAAGTCCCTTTCAACCCAAACCATTCTATGATTCTATCTCAACTTATGAGTTTCCTCACTTTTACCCTTCCAATTCTCTCCCCATCACACTGGGGAAGAGTGAGTGAGTGCCTATGTTGGGCTTAGTTGCCAGCTGGGGTTAAACCAGGACAGATCCACATACACCTAAAAATATTAATTATTTGTAATTTATGAGGCAATATTTTTGATCGATTTGTTAGTTCTGGTGTTATGAAGCTAATAGACTTGATAGCACATCCATTTGAGAGGGAGGGAGAAAAAAAATACTGTTTCATTACAAAGATAATGGATCAAGCAGATCAAACATATGGGACAGCTCTTATCAAAACCATGCTTATAATCATAAGCAGTGGGAAATGGGAAAGTGCTGAAAAAAAAGTTCATTGTAGTTCATTAGAAAAATGCTGTACCAAAATCTGGGCATTATAATCTTTTTAGGACGTTCATTGAATGTACTGTTTCCTGAGTTATAAAAATCTGTACAGTTGGCTATAAGCATTAATGCATTCATAGGGAACTCCTGAATGTAAAAGAAAAACGAGGCTCAAGAAAATCTGTTTCTGAAACTTTCCTCATGAAAGTAAGTCTACTTTTGTGAAGGAAGTCCATCAGGCTTTAGGCACTGTCGAGGCTTGAGGAATGAACTCTCAGTCTTTCTCACACAAAGTCTGTACAAGAGATTTTAACTCAAGTGGATTCTATCAAAAAAAGTGTAGAAGAGTTTGGAAAGCATAAGAAAAACATTATACAACCTCTACACCATTGCTGAGAAAGCTATAAAGGGATCTATCCTGTTTATCAGCACTCAGCAGGATGGGGTAAATGATGGGTTTTATGGCTGAATTTTTTGTGCCATATTTGCCACAAAGGTAGAGCTGGGATAGCAAGTCCGTAGCTATGATTCCTCTGGGTCTGTTTTCACAGAGCAAATTCATCCCTTAGGAAGTACTATAACAGGAAGGGCTACAAAATCAGTTTGTGGCCAGGAAGCTGGATGGAGTCTTTGTGGCAGAGTGGAGCATTAGGGATGGTATTCCTCTTTTGCTTCCCTCTGGCAAACCAAAGCACGAGCATGGTTAGCTGAGATGGAGCGGGAGGCACAGCATCTGGGCTAAAGAGAAAAAGCAGAACACTGACTTTGCTAAATAAACCATAGGAGGGCTGGCATAAGAAGCCACACTTCAGGAGGTGACTAATGTGTTTTTTCTCTGAATCTGACAGGATTGACTGTTCTGTCCTCTTGCTGTTTTGGTCTCTTTAAAAATTAACAACTATGAATAGAAATAGATGAAAGACTTTCAAACAGGCAGATTCATGGGTACAGTTTTACTTCTCTGTGGCTGAGAAAATATTGCTGATTCCCTTTAGGTATACATTTCTTTGTTATATTTGTGGACCAAAAGGGGGCTTTTATTTTTTTTAGGCTCCCAGATAGTGTTTACCCTATGTATGAATGTCAAAATAGATTTTGTGAAAAAACAGAGCTGTGAGAATCAGCATCTGGTTTTATTTGATCACCTAATGATAGGTGATCTGACAAACATCGAGTAGTGAGGTCTAGAGGAGCTCATGGAGACATAAAAAGGCTGTGAAAACAATAGATTCTGGAGCTTTAGTGTAATATCAGGATCATGCTTTTTGCCTTCTATTCTTTACAGCAACTAGTACAGTGGCCAAGACCTTGAAAATGTATTTGTTGTGCAAATAGTAATAGTGAACTAAGAGCCTATTCAGATCAGGGATGATGCCTCTTCACTGTCTCTCAAGAAACACTCCAAAAGAAGAGACAGCAGCTGTGGAGCCACACAGCCTCTTAGATGGGACACAAGAATGTAAAAACCCTCTAATGAGCTGATGGACACATTAGTGCAGTTATCCTGTAGCTGGTTTTGCCAGATATTTTTCAGCTTTGCAGTTTAAAAGACTTTGAATTGTTTATGAGGATCCTGGAGGTCTTCCATGATGTGCTCTTGGACGGCAGTAATCACTAGCACAGAGAATGGTTATCTACATGTGGAGAATTTGGATCCTGAGATAAGTGTTTCACTTCCTGTATGTCCTTTAAAGGCTTAGGGGAGAAAATTTCTTACTATTTACTCCTTTTGAACATTATCTTTAAAAATTCCCTGATTTTTAAGCATTTGCCTCTGCACAGAGGACATTATTCTTTTTTATTGATAAATAAATATAGTTTAAAAGATCATGTCATTTGATAGAATTCCCTACATATTTCTATCTCTCATAGTGCACAAGACAGAGTTCCTTTGGAGGATGAAGACAGGAGTGTTTCTTTTCTCTTTATGTTTGCATATAAAGGCTTTATTGACAGTTTGGCTTTTTTTAAATTCAAATGTTTGTATTCAGGAGCTTGCTTTCTGAGTCTGTGCAACAAGGCAGTGTGAATTGTAATGAAGAAATTGGTAAATGGAGTAAATCTTTGGGTCACAAGTAACAAAAGTAATGACCTAAAAATCCACTGTACAAATTACAGAGTATGACTTAATATGAGTCAGAAAGTAAGCATGTTTGTGCTTGGAGCTTTTCAGTCCACCAAACTGGTAGAGACCTGGGCAGGGATTATGGCATTACTTAAATCTGACATAAATTCAGTCCTGTCTTTCCAATTGCCACAGATACATGATCTTTCTGACTCCATTGTGCTGACACTAGCACGTGTCTGTGCCACTTGCTGAGCTGTATCTGTCCTCTCAAGGGATGGCAATGGGATACTTGTTTGGATGTCTGGCTGGATGCTCCTCCTCAGCAGGATCCTGGCCTAATGCCTGATCAAAGTGAGAATGTAACCATGGCCTCATGTTCTTAGGGACAAGGATCTGTAAGTCAGTCACCAAATAAGCTATTTTGCAGCTCACTTTACTGGGTTCTTTTGCACACAGAGGAAAAACCTACAGGCAAGTGGAATTTCTTGTTTTAATCACGTTTCCATGCAGTACTCTTAAATGCATCTCTGTAGTGAGTAGGTTGAAACACCAAACCCAGCTATACTGGCCATGGTAAGCCTGTGAAACCAGCTATTCACTGTTTAAATGTTATTTTTTTAGACATTTGCAAATCTTCCATAACTTCATTTGGTGGGTGAGTTGAAAACACTTTTTTGCCTGCTCAGCTGTTAAACACCAGTTCTTCTGTCCCGAAAAGTTACTTAAATTATTCATAGCTTCATAAATCTGAAAATCAGAAGACAACATTATAATCTTGTAGTCTGACCTTCTGTATAGCACAGGCCAGATTCACCCAAATAATTCCAATACTTTTTCCTGTAACTAATGCTGTGTAGCAAACATGCACATGATTTGAAGTTCCTTGTTTCCACCAAATGTCAAGGTTGGTGGCTAAATTATGCAATTGTAGGTTTGACTACTTATTTTTGTCTCTCAGAAACATGGATTTGCTAAAATCTCAGTGCTTAGCCTAGAAAAATATATGTCCAGTCTTACCTCTGCCTTTGAGCTTCAGGTTGAGACCACAGAAATCTACTCCAAGAGTAACTCAAAGGAAAAAATTAGTCTCAGCTGTTGTCTCAAAAGTCAATAGCTTCTCTGGACTTTAATTTCCTCAATGGTTAGAAAGAAACATGAACTTTTGACTAATCTAGTTGTATCTGAGTGTCTCAGTTTGCAAGGTCTGTACTAAACTGAAAACACTTTTATCAGTGATTTAAATAATAAATGTTTATCTATCTTCTAGGAAAAAAATAAGCTGTTTTTGATGGTACTAAAATATTTTTCGTTGACCTGCTTTGGCCTTTTGTATGAAAAATCATAATTTTTGCAGATAGAGCTACTGGGTGTAGAAGTGTTCTAGAAACGGGGCAAGGATTTAATGGGAGAAGAGAAGACAATTTTAGTGGTTTAGATGGCTTCATAATTTGGCAGACATTTGGTGGCATTGATACTGGCATAATTGAACATCTTATCAGCAAACCTGACTATAACTCATTGGAGACAAAAATTCAGAAGACAGGTCTTAACATCAGTCACCCACCAACTGCTAGAAGGGCGAACAAGCTTATCATTCATTCTGTAGGTGCTGCCTGTCACAGGCATATCAGAGACAGCTATGAAATGAGTACTGCATTAAGCTAAAAAGAAGCTGTGAGGACAAAGCATATTACAAAGATGAAATTAATCCACAGCTCAAATATTTTAGGGAATGATAATTAAGATAACTGCAGTAGTGATGCATTTTAGGTATAATATGAGCCTTGCACTGCAAGCTGAAGTAATGCAGAAGAATATGGTAGAACTGACTTATTTTTCTGCTAGGTATATCTTCTTTTGCAAGGATGTGTAGTAATGTTGTGCTCTTGATTGTTTATGTTCAAGTGTCGTTCTTATTCTCCTTTTTTATTTCCCCCCCCCCTTTCTGATATGTTAACTCTTTAATTAATTAATTTTTAAATATAAAAATTCTTTTTTCATTTTAAGTTCCTGATGATTTAATGTGAGTCCAGGCTCTTTGTGGCAAAAGGAGAAACTGGATTCAGTAATGCAGAACACAAGTATTCCTGCCAGTGATGAATCAGGTCTTGCATAGAATGGCAAATAATTAAAATTGCACATACTACAAAACACAATCTGATCCTGTCTATTAATCTGAATTAGTGTCTAAGCGGGAGTTTAAATCTCATTAGCTTGAAAGGTAGTAAAATTATTAGTGAAAAATTTGAATAATTTTTATGAGGTCAAAACTGTTCAGCATTTTCTTTGTAAAACCATAACACGGAGTATGAAGTATTAAAGCTGCAGTGGGCACAAATTTGAAAATCGTGTGTAGAGGAAAAGCCATAATTTTGAAAAAGTCCAGTATAACTTTGAAGAATGAAGTGATTAGTTAGGTTAAAATGCAGTAATGCATGAGCATTATGTACGTGGGAAAGTAATACTGTTCTTGAGAAAGAGGCTTTTCAGTTGCAAATGGTTCAGTATATTAAGGAGATAATTTTGATGAAAGAAGTACCAGAGTTGTCAGTATGGTGCAGTTGTTGGAACACTACATATACTTTGGAATATGTTAGGGAAGGTGTTTCCAGGCAAAACAGTAAAGTGTCAATACTGTTACTTAAGATCCTGCCAAAACCTTATTAGTCAAGTTAGGCAGCTGCAAAAAGAATTAGTATTGGAATGGGTCCAGAGAAGAGCTGGGCTGATAGAAAAGAGGAGAAGATTGAAAGAGGAAAGTTCTAGAAAGACAGAGAGGGCTCATCTGTCCTGAATAGTGAAGCATTATAAAAGGGTTGACTGTGTCTGGGATTAACTAGATGCCCAGAAATTACAGTATCATGTTGGATCAACATGTCTAGGTAAAATTTATAGCTCCTGCACAAAAAGTCCAGTATGTTTTGAGCCCTACATGTGAGATGAGAGGTTGCTGCATTTGTACCATTCAGCACTTTTACGTACGCTGTGTGAAGTTCTGGACAGAAATATGGCAATCCTGCTTTTGCTCCAAAGCAGTCTCAGTTGATTTTACCAGTGAAGACTGGGTTTTCCTCTGCTTTTTATCAAATTACCTACAAACTGTGTATGAGAAGAAATTATAGCTTTTTTATTACCTCCAAGGAGGAAAATACGAAAGGGAAACCAGATATGAATGAAAAAGGGATGTTTTCAAGTGAACCTTTGAATTCCACCCAGGGTTATCTTTCTTTAGCATCAAAGAAAAAAAGTCCACTTTCTTCTTATATTTTCTTTAACAGCAGAATATCAAATTATAGATTATACAGTACAGATTTTCGTTCACCCCAATATGCTGCAAATATGGACATACATAATGTAATAATATATTATTTTTTAAATAAAATTATTCTTTGAGTCAACAGAAAGTACTGTTTAAGTAAGATTAAACTTACAGATAGTTAAGCTTAAGGTTAAGTCTCATTTACCCTATTCTTTCAGGCTTCTGTGGCTTTCTGAAATGTCATTATTTCAAAGAAATATGGCTAGAACTGGGAGAGTAAATGGCGTCTCTATACACTGAAAACTTAAGCTTTGCAAATAATTATTTCATGTCTTAAACTCTGACAGAAATCTCTCATAGTTTTCACAAATTCCTACTAAAAAAAGAATTGTATGAATCAGTCCTTTGTTGTAATCTATACTGAGCTTTAAAGGATAGCAGGCTTTTAAATGTGTAGTTATGATGAAGCATTAGATAGAGGACTGTAAGTACAGATTTTGACTTGATAAGCCATAACCTGACTAATTAAAACTAGAGGTGAACATTGTCAATTAAGGTATTTTCAGCAGGGAAGCAAAATAAGAAACAAAGATACCAGAGTATTTAAGTGAAGTGAGAAGCCAAATTAATGGAAAAGAATAGTGCTTGGGGTCCATTCAGAAGAGCTGATAAGAAACTAGCATGCTCCAAGTGGAGCAAACATCTGTGGAACCTGGGAAGAGAGAACTACTCAGGTAGTGGAAATTCCTTTATGTTTGCTATTGC
The DNA here is from genome assembly GCA_020745705.1 of Hemiprocne comata. Taxonomy (NCBI): domain Eukaryota; kingdom Metazoa; phylum Chordata; class Aves; order Apodiformes; family Apodidae; genus Hemiprocne; species Hemiprocne comata. The sequence goes on along the minus strand of CM036597.1, from coordinate 6,834,893 downwards.
ACAGGATCTGTACTGGTTCAGCTTTCCCTTCAGAGTTCATGCAGTTCATGAAATATGTGATGGAAATCAACAGGAATATTTACATCTCACCGTTATTTTTGCTGGTCACCAGTTTCCCATCTTGTGGCATATCAAAATATCCATAATTAGCTAAAATCTTAAATTAAAGCTTTGAGCTAACCTTGTGTACAATACAAATATTTCTAGAAGTATTTTTATTAAAAGTATTGTTTCTTCCTAGTGCTCAGACCAGAAGATAAATTTTATATATTCTGTGAGGTATGGGAAGTTAATTTTTACAGCAGTATTTTACAATTAATATTATTCACTAATTTATCACATTTTTTGCTGTTATTTCTTCACCTCAGATTTCATTTTCCCTAAAAAGCATGTAGCAAAATAATTTTTTCTGCATTTAAATAAGCTGTTTGATTGACTGGTAAATTTGCCAGTACTTATGTATCAGTAGTCCAATGTAAATTTCAAATTTAGCTCGTTGAAAGTAAATGCTAGTCACACTTCAAATTTTTGTTCATTATGCCAAGGCTTCATAAATTATAATGGGTCAAAACATTTATTATTAGACGTTATACACATAACAAACCCTATTCATATTGTGCATATTTAACAAATATCACCAGAACGTTTTGGGATTATAATTGCTAGCTGGGACTTTAGCAAGATCGTTGATAGTTGAACTCATTAACAGTTCATACCAAGATCACCTGAGTGCTCCAAATGTATATTAATAATTCATTAGCTTTGTCATAAACTATTTACAAATGGATTTTCAGTATCAAATGAAATCTAAATATTTCAGAATTCAGGAAGAAAACCAAGAAACAACCATGTATCTTGCTGTCTCCCTTTAAAAAGTTGGGCAGTGAGAGAACTTTATTGGTAAATTTTCATGGCTCTGCAAACCTCTTCCAGGAGGGAGAGCTCTGTGCACCTCAGAGCAGAGGGTTTCTTGCTGTTAGAGACCCTCCCCATGTCTTCCAGATGAGAGCTTCAGGTTCTTCTCTGTGCTAAACTAGTTTGATTCCTCCCCAGTGATTTTGTCAGACCAAAGTCTGTCCTGTTCCTGTCTCCTGATTCATGTGGAAGTTAACTCTGGATGTAGATTTTACTGTTAAGTTCTGCCAGCTTGTTTATATTCGAAACACTTTGAATATCATTATTCAATACACCTAATGATTTTTCCCACTGAGAGCAGACACACCATATGTGACCTTCTCCACTCACATTTCCCTCAAATCGGGAAAATTCTCTAATGTTCAACTTAAACGTCAGTATTTTGAAGCTCGTCACCATCTTAGAAAGGAATGAATCAAGATTCAGTCTGAGCAAATGGTATTACCACTTATGCATAACGTGACCTGTTTCCCCAGTCTCCTTTAATGCTGTTTTGTTGCTTGCAGTAATTTTCAGTGTTTTGATGTCATTTTGAGTGATTTATTTTCTTGAGGTAGTTCTGAAATTCAACTGATTTGTGTGCAAATTTGTAGCTCCTTATTAATAAGGAGCATTGTTTTTTCACAGGTGAGAATTAAGTCTCATAGCTTCGAAGCTACTCTCTTAAAGAAGTTCATTCCAGAAGAAAAAGTCCTGTTTTCCATTTTAAGAAATATTGTACAAAACATTTTACTGGAAACACTTTTATAAAACAGAAAACAAGATGTATCTTCAAAATAACAGTGCTCATATTTGCAGTTCCACATAATCTGTTCTTTATATGCGTTTATAATGTTAATTTTATTAAGTGAATATTAAATTTAGTAGTAAATATTAAACAGTTTGGATATGATATTAATCTCAGTTTCATGCAATTTCCATTGATGATTTGCTCACTGAACTACGGAGATATTTCCAGAAGTATAATTTTGCATAGTGATTAATAGCAGATTTTCTATTTTAATGTCACAAAAATTCTTTACAGTCTAAGTTAGTGTCAGAATTTATGGAGACTAAACTGAATACTTATTACAACAGTGACTCAAGTTAATGCAATAAGCCTGTAGATACTGCGCTGCATTAGGGCAGAAGATACTCCTGAGTAGGCTTTTAATGAAAAAGATGAATCCTTATGATAGCACTCTTATGCTACTGCTTCATGACTAAATTTCATGGGTATTTTTTGCCTCAAACACATCATCAAATACTTGACTGTGTAATAAAGTCATATTTATAGGACATATCTATTGCGTTCTTTCTTCTGGTTAAAACGCACCACTACCTGAAGCTACCAACATTTTGTGTGCTTTGATTTGTTTCATCTTGTAAAGGATGAAACATCAGATTTGGTATATAATCTGAAACCTTATGAATAAGGAACTATTTGCATTATGGTCTCAGGAAAACTTTGCCAATAAGAGTATTTCTTATTTTTCTTCTAATGTATGTGTTCCTTCCCTATTATAGACCATTCTTAAAGATTTATTTGTCATGTTTTTACATTTATCTGAATGTATTTCCTGCTTATTGTGGATATTATTTGCAGAATTACTTCACTCATGATATAGGCTGTGATAACTCTCACATTTCTTTGGTTTTTGAGGGCTAAAAGTAAAACTTTGCTTGTTTTGGTTTTAATTGTAATACCAAAGTTAGCATCTTGAGATCTCCTTCCATAAGGTACTTTGTGTGAAATGTTCTGGCTGAGCCTTTTGAGAATTTTGCATCTTCATTTACCAAGCCATTTGTATTGATGGTAACTGCACTGCTCTTTCTTACTGTAGCTGCACTGAAGACTCTACCTTACCTGTTAGAAGCTGATCCTGCTGCTTCCTTCCCTAGTGAGATTGGGATAATGACACTACCCTACATAGCTGACACATGATTCCCAATTATGTCTCCTGCTACCTTTATTCTTTCTACTTCTACCAGTGGTCCTGTGTCTCTCAGAGGAAAACAGAATCTGTCATTTTAAATGAAGCCTTGTTTTTTGGTTAAAGCAGTAAAAGATATTTATGATGAAAAATGATACCTTTAGCCCTGTAAGGCTAATGACAGGGAACATAAGGAAGTTAACTTGCAGCAAGCTAACAGCTGAGTGTTTCCCCAATTCCAGCTCCTATTTATATCTCACTTTCCTTGACTTTGGGCATATTGCCTAACCTCCTTTGCTGCACTCTGATGTGTGACAAGGGAAACATAGAGTACTTCCAGACCTGACATTTCTGTCTGCCTCTTCCTGGGCATGTGTAAACCTTCTACCCAGTTAGGTTAGGATTGGATTTAAGACTTGGAAAAGCCACACAAAAGGATACTAGCCATCTGTCTTACATGTCTTGCCCATGGTCTAGATCCTCTGAATAAGCCTTTGCTCTGGTTCAGTTACTCCAATGATTATGTTGGGATTTTGATACTAAAACACCCAAATTAACAGCCTAACGTTAACGCTTACCTCCTCATGTCTTGGTTTATAATTCTACTGAACTTTACTGAACTGTTTAATAAATCACATCTGGAATGTCAGTGCTTTGCCCAGAAGCACATAGTAAGTGGAAACAGCCCATATTTAAATTCATTCACCATGTAGAGGCTGAATCATTTCATACTCCAGGGATCCCCAAAATAAAGTCTTTGGGTCAGGAATATACTGAGAATGAGCAGTGTTTGATGTCCATCATTTTATGCCTGCCTCTGGTGTCTCTCTTTATGTCTGGTGTCTCTTTTTTTTGCTCTCTGCTGTATTTCTGCTGTCCTACCTTGGGGATACTCTTTAGCATAATCTGGCAGTTTCTGTTTTCTTCCTGTTCTGTGAGCAATTTCTTTTAAATCTTCAGCAGTCTCAATATACTCAGCATTTTTACTTTTATCAGTTCAGGAGGATGAGCAATTTCTAGCACACTAGTAAATTCTTCTCTTTTTTTTCCTTTTTTTCCCCCCCATTAATAGCCTTCCAGATGCATTGAATAGTGTTCAAATCAAGGCTTGTCTCCACTTATCAAAGTTAAATTCATGGAAGCACTTCCTGTTCCTAGGAGAAATAAAATTACTGAAGCTGAGCTAAATGCTTGATATCATTAACTCCAGAGATTAGATCCTAGTTCCTTGATGTAAACAGTTTTTACCCAAGGTTTAATCTTTTTATACTTAAAAAAATTGCTGGTTTGCTGTAAGTAACATAATTGTTATTAATAATAATAAAGTAGTAACTAAAGTTGCAGTCCTGAAGTGCCTTTTTTTAATGAAGGTAAAGGCAAAGTTCAAGAAAAATGTTATTTCTTGGAGGAATGATTACAACAGCTGAACAAAAATATTGCTGAATTAATTTCCCTGTATAGGTTCTTTATTCCATAGACTCAGGACCTTGGAAGGCTAGTATCTCCATTGTTTTATTGAAGTCTGTGTTCTGCAACACCCATAATCGAATACAATTTTTTTTTCTCTGCCTAAGGCACCTTTGAAAGCTTAAATACATTGATTACGTTTTTTCCTGAGCTTTTTTACTACTATGACAAAATTATAACCTTTACTAGGAACCTTTTTTTGGTAAGGGATTTTCAAATAGCAAAACAAGAATGCTCTTTGCTCCAAAAGGCTGTCTCTCAAAGGCAGGAAAATGCCATTAGGTTGTTTCTGGATCTGGAGTTAGCTGGAGGTCTCTCCTCTCTGTGGAGGTATGCCCTTTCAATGGCAAAGCTATGTTTGCTTTTGTAACTATACTGTCTATTCTGTGCCATTTTATGATGGGACTCCATGATCTTAAAGGTCTTTTCCAAGCTAAATAATTCTATGAGTCCATGACCTAATGAGGCTAATTAGAATTGCTGTTTTTCATTATGCTAAGCATTATGCATGTATTGCACTAAAAAGAAGTATAGATGTTTTCCCATAAAAGAGGGAGAAAATCCAGAGTAGGGACTGAATTGTCCTTTTCTGTGTACAGCTGTAAGAGCAGAGAGTGTGGTTCAGGAATTGGTTTATATGTCAAATCTCTGCATAAGCCACACTTGCAAAAGAAGAAAGGCACATCAGAGAACAGACTGTCAAAGTGTTGGCATGGAATGGAAATTTATCAGAGGCCTTCTTTAGTTAGTTCATCAAAGTGAGTGCACTTCCTTTCTTGACCAGCGTGGCCATTGGAAAATGATACGGCACTGTGTATAATAGCAAAATGCTGAGCAAGTTTCTGTGATTTAAACCCCATTCGCTATCACAATTACTTCCAAATGGAGTTTGTCATTTGGACATCTGAATAAGTGTGATCAGAAACCCAAATATAATGACTTGTTATACACTTAAGAGGCCACAGAAGTACACTTACACTGACCTGTGAATTATGGCTGTTAAAAGTGCAGCATGTTTTAGTGAGAGCTAAAAATCATATATATTCAATCTGATCATTGGAACAGTCATTTCCGCTTGCTGGGTTAAGACAGTGGAAATTACCCTAAGTCTGTCTTCATGAGGCAATTTTCCACAACCCTTGCCATGACAGGACTTGGCTAAGTTTAAAAGTAGAGTCTAGTTAGAGGAAGGGGGAACAGACACGTATCTTATCTTCTGTATGTTCTCCCCATTGATGTGAGATTGATTGTACCTTGGAGGTGACAGCAGAGTGACTGAAGCTATTGAACAGGATTTTCAAACAAGTGAAGTTCTGACAGCCATTCTGGGAATAGTGTCTACAGCATACCCTCCTCTGTAAAGGGCTGGATTTACAGGAGGTACAATACAGATTCAGATACAAATGTTTGAATTCTGTGGATTGAATGATTGAAGGTTTTGGGGTTTTTTCCCCTGATGATTTTCTTTGTTTGGCTTTCAAGTTTCGGAGCCATTCAGATTATGTTTCCAGGTTGCTTTTTCAGTGCATGTTAAAGCCAGACATTGCTTCTAGAAAAGGAAGGTGAAGGGTCAGAGTCTTTCATGGGCCTTTGGTTGCCAGTGGTGGGTCTTTTTAAGGAAAGTAACAAATAGCACAATATCTGGTAAGAAGTTCTTCATAGCACAGGGTTATATAGCACAGTTTGACCCTGGGTTAAGAGTCTAACCTAGCAATCAGTAGCTCAGTACTTTCACCTGACACAGAAGGGTGGCTTAGAGACACCAGCACCTGGAAGCAGGGTGATTGTGCTGGCTGTGCTAATTAGCACCTCATTGCTTTATTTATCCTGCAGCAAGTTTGGGGACTTGCTTGTTTGTAGCTGACTCGGGTGCTCTGCACCAATCTGCAGTGCACTGTAGATGTATGAGGACAACTGCAGATCCTAAATTAAATGTGGAGGCAAAGCAAATATCCTTTCTGAGAATGGCACACATACCTGCAGGATTTGGTTGTCGCTTGACTTGGTACAGAGAAGGTCAGTTTGTACAATTTGTTTCTTCCCACTTCTCTATTCACTCCCTCTTTGTCTGTGAAGTAATTTTAAGCTCTCTCTGGATTAACTTTTAAACCTGGAGCTCTGAGTTACATCACTAAGCAACACAGTTTACCTTGGTGAGTTTTATTGAAGAATGCTAATAATATTCTAGGCTTTGTGCATCCAATTTGCTAGAAATGCCTGGAAAGAGTAGATGTGTTGCCCTGCTTTTAACTTCATCTGGCTTGACTCGATTAGACTGGAGATAAAATTATGTTAATGAATGGGCTTGCACAGACAGAAAAGCCTGTGGGTGAAGATGCAGGGTTTTAAATAGGTTAGAGTCTTTGTTTTTGTTGTCTGAGAACTCTCTTTTTCCTGTAAAAATTATTTGAGTAGAGAATTGTCCATGTGTTCTGTGAAAATGCTTTTGAAGCTGTAGAAGGAATATTGAACTGTAGATCTATAGTTTATGGCTGAAAAATTGTGGCTCATTTATATAAAATCTTAATGAACTTCTGTATGCTATTGTTACCTTTGTTCCCCATTTACAAGTGCACTTCGGTTCTGCATCCTGCCCCTTTCTATTTGCTGTAAACACAATCTTTCAGAAATATAAATGCCTATTATTTTCCTCCAGATTTGTCAGAAAAGGGCTGAAATTCCATTTCCTGCTACAGAGTCACTTAATCTTCACGTTCTCTATTATCTTTAACTCTTTCCTCTTCCTGTCGGCCAATCTCTGGCTTTATTTATTTATTTATCTGGGGGTGGATTTCTCCTGCTTTTTGCAGCTGTGGTTGCCACATAATGTTTCCTTTCATCTGTATGTCTCAAGGTCATCCTCTGCTCATTTCTGAGTTCCGGTGAAAGCTTTGCAATGTGACCAAGTATTATTTGTCCACGTAAATGCCAACTCTGCCAAACAGAGGATAAACCAACACAGATTTTACAACTCGGCAATCGTCTTCCTTTTGAATGTGACATTCATGTTGAGAAGGTGAATCTGTGTAAGCAGCAAAGGCAGGCTGCGAGGACCAGTGCTGGGGGGGGAGGAGGATATCAGTTTGGCACTTCTGCAGAAACTAAATTAAGTTGGTGTTAGCATAATAATGAGGAAGAATAAACAGAGAGAAGTCACCACCTTAATCCTACTGAATGAGGCTGATTTGCCTCTTCTTGTTTAGGTGCACCACTGCTGATACACCATGTGTTAGAGAAGGAGGGGAGTATGTTGAGAAAAAGATACAGAGCTGAACAGAGAGAAATGTCTGTATTTTGCTTAACCTCCCTGCCTTAGTCCCTCCACAGACACAACAGAGCTAACCAACACAGATTAAAAGCTGTTTGCAGAAAATTTCTTGAAAAGGGTAGCATTTGTATTGAACAACTCTAGGCAGAATCATATGGAATGGTTAAAGAGGTACAAAAAGACCTTAGCTGTAGTAGAGTTGTTGCTTTATTTGTTATTCTTGCCACCCTTGATATGGGAAGGAAAATTTTATTGTAAAATTCCCTTTGATATGAGAGGGAAATCATCAAAATTACTGGAAATAGGGTTGGGTGAAATATTTTTTCTACACTGTAGCGTGCTTGCGTTACTAATAGTTGCTAGGGAAACCAACAGCACTATTAAATTCTTCTGCTATAAAGGTGGCTGTGGTTGTAAATAAAGTAATTTAAAACTGCCTGCAGATTATAGGAGAGCTAGTGGGGACCAGCCTGGGATTCTGCTCCATGTCCTGGTGCCCTTCTGCATGCTTAATTGTGATTAGATTAAAAATGTTATCCCGGTCAGTGTTAAATGTGGTTTGGTTTTGTTTTTACAGAAAACAAAAATCCAAATTATTCTGGTTTACCTCGAGAAATTATTATACACCAAGGGTGAAATTTGCCTCTTTGTATTGTCACATCCCTCTGGAGGTTTCTGTTATAACCCCAGCTGGATACCATGCAGTAGTTTTAGTAACCTTTTAATTTGATAGCAAATTGTAGCTCTTTTTGAAGCTGAGGTGTAACCATTTTGGGGGAGGTTAAGCTTGGCTAACTGTCTGCCTTTCATGGACAAAGGCAAAGTTTCTTGTGTTTTACAAAGTGTCCACCCCTGTCGGGCACAGCTGTGAACCTTTACACATCCATCATCAGGCTTTCGGGAAAAAAAGCCAAAGTTTGTACATAAATCTTTTTAAGGAACAGATGCTTATGGGCTTTCTTTCATGTTGAATTTACACAACTGACATTTATTACCTTAGATTTCAGCTAAAGCCTACAAGGGAAATTGATTTCAGATGAAAATAGGTAATAATAGCTTGATTAGAATAATCTTCAGCTTCAAAGGACCCTCATGTCCTTCTGCATTAAATAATGACCATAAAATCAATTTGTGTATCTGTGATTCCCTTTTTGCCTTTTCTGAAGGTGGTATGTCCTTTGCAAAGGACAGATTCTTTGTGGTGATTTTACTGCTTTGAATAGCACTTCATTCCTTACTTGCTTGAATTTTTTAGTCCCAAGCCCAAATACAATCAGGCTGTTAAGAGAATCAAAGGCAATTAACAGCTATGAATGCTTCTTCCAGAAAGTGCCACAGACCATATACAAAATTTTGGTCCTTAAACAAGCTGTTTCTGACAGTCGCCAATCCCACATTTTATCCTTTACAACTCATTCTTGGATCTGATTTTTCTCTTTTTAGTGCTGGAGGGGGCAAATCAGATGCTTAGAGAAGGAGCAGTTGCAAGCATGTGCTGATGCTGCTCAAATGTGACCAAAGTGTGTGCAGATGTGTCTAGCTACCTCCCTGCCAGTTGTTCCAGGTATCGTTGACAGCATATCCTGACATTTGGAAAGCTGTGTTGCCCACACTGAACTCCATGCCCTTTGGCCTGAAGAAATGTGCACTGAAGGTTTTGCTGTAATGTGTTTTGATTCTCAGCTGCGTGTTCCTGTGAATGAACTAGTGCAATTTTGTCTCTTCTTTCATGTGCATTTGGTTGTGCAGGCAGATTACAGACGAAAAATTACTGATTGTGATTAGGTGATATTTAAGCCTCAATATTGTTCTCATCAATCAGTTTTCTTTTCAGCATCAGACATTCACATATGTAGTCATTTTCTTTGGCATTGTTATCCAAGTGATTCTTTGATTATAAATGCCCCAAAAGTAAAGCATTATATTAGGGAAGCACAGTGTACTTTAAGGACTAACATTCTTTTTTTCTCTAGTTCGATTTTTTTGATGTGTCAGTTTTCTTTGTCAATAGTTATGGCTAGGTGAGAACTACTGTGATAGCCCAATAGCTAAGACATACATTCATTACCATGTTTAATTTGTGATGAAACACAATTTACAGAGCCAAATGTAATCCTTATGGGAAGCATAATAACTATTAATATAAAAGTAAATACATTTTAGCCTAGTTTTGGACATCATGCTCTCAACAGAAGTTTCAAAACGGATATTTTTCTATCAATGTGTCTAAATGTTGTATTATTTGGTGAAGGACCAAGACCAGAAGATTCCACCTAACATATTTTTACTCTTTGAAAAGCAAAAACTTAATGGGGTAACTTAATTGGAAAAAAAGGATACTTTCAAAATTAAAAGACATTTTAGATTAAGAAATAAATATATTTAATTCTAATGGAATCTCAGTCCACTTTCTCTTTCAAAACAAAGTGTGTTTTCCACTCATTGACAACACTGAGAAATGGTTTATGATAAGTCTTGATATAAGAAAAAATTATTAGGAAAAAACAAACAAACAAAATCAATTTATTTTTTGTCAAAATTGCTGGGTTGTTCCACACTGGCTATAATGTAGAATTTTGTCAGAAGAAGGAGCTGGCTTCTTGCATTACTGCTATATAAGAAAGCGCTAAGATGAATTCTGCCACCTGACTTCTTGAGTACTAAATATATTACGTGCATTTTTTTCATTTTTCTCTGGTCATGTTGTAGGTCTGTGGAAATATAATCCAGAATTCCTTGCCCAGTTGGCAAGGCTGAGTTTAAAGGACTAACATGTTCTATTTATACCCTAGCTGTGATATGCAGTATATGACACTGCAAAAAAAAGTAAAGGAGATATAAAAACATAAATTACAGTCCTCAAATTGGAAAATTATCATGTGTCCCTTTAAACACAAAGCTTTGATCCCAAGCTTTTTATAGTTTTGCTCATACAAATTCTAGCAGTTTGTCATTCAAAAGGACTTGTGTCCAGCTGTTCCCACCTGGAGACATGGTGACTAATTAGCACATCGGGCCACCTGAGGACTAGTGCTTGTTGCTTTCCATCAGGAGTCAGTAGCATCCACCTTTCTGTGGTGTCCTCATGATGAGTGCCATATTGTAGTGCAGTATGTCACAAATACAATATGACATATCAGATTATTCAAGGGTCTTCTTACCTGCAGGTTGTGTTTTTGTCGGGTCTGTAATTATGGAGCATGGGAGAAAGGCAGGGCTTTGAGGGCTGGAGGGATTTTTCCATGCCTGTTTTAACCTTAGGAGAGGCATAATGTAGCTATACATGTAATCAGCTGCTCAGACAGACAGTAATGATGACCATACATCAAAGACATTGTCATTGCCATGCTCTTCCCTGGACATGCCCCATTGGCCACTCTCACAGCTGTTTGGCCCTTTGGCCTGACACTGCACAGCAGTTCTTATTATAACACCACGATTACTTTAATCTCATGTATAATTCAACTTCACGTCTGATTTAATTCTGTTGCCTGTCCTGTGACCTTTTATGACTACTACAAATGCCAGCCTTGATTCTTCTCAAGGGCTCCAGTTCCATCTCTTTTTCCACATACAGAAGGATCCTCAGTTGGCTGAATCCCTCTATGGCTGCTCAGTGTACACTGCCAGAGGAGTCTCTGAGGAGCTGATCAGGGATATTTCACAGGGACAGTTTTGCCTTTCCAGTAGAGATAAGTTGCAAGATTTAGTATGTATTTAGTGTTATTTTTATTACTACTGACAAATGAGAAGGAGCAGGATTAAAATAATTTACATTCATGAGTGGGTCAAATATTGTAGCACACTTTTTTTTTTTCTTAAAGAAAAAAGTAGAATTTAGGTACTTTTGGGTAACAGGACCATTCTGGCTGGCAAGGTCTTTATAATTTATTTGTCTCACTATTCCATAAAAAGGCAATCATTAACCGATTTACTAGAAGCCCTTGGAGGTTAAAGATAATGATGCTGTATTTGTGGTGTAATGACAATGTTCTCATTTTTTCATGATGTGTGTCTTAATACCATGGTATTTTGTCTTATAAACTAGAAAGCCAGGCTCTCTGTAAGGAGAACATTATGCTTTTTCTCATGATGTCACTTGTTCTGCCACTAGCATCTCCCAGAATGCACTATAATAATATGTGCCAGGTAGCATTTTAATTATACAGCCTGCAACAGAGTTCTTATTTTATCTCTGTTGAAGTATGCAGAAATGTTTTTCCTAAATTAGTATCCAGAAAAGGAAGAATAATGTGCATTGCAGAAGCTGACAAATCGGTAGCTTTTTTCATTCACAGCCCTGGCAATACTTGATTCTGGCAATACTTGATTTTTTTAATTATTTTTTTTTTAATCCTATGGTAATTAGTGTTCACAATAGTCAGATTTTATCATTAAAAGTATACCCTTGATCTGTCCCTAGGTGTACAGTTTTATCCAAATATTTGATCTTTGGAATTCTGCCAGTTCTGTCAGACTTAAAGATGACTTGAAGTTTCTTTTACTTAATGTATGCCAACTTGTTCTTCTCATACAATAGCTACAGAACTATTTCTGCTATTCCCACAGCCCCACTGAGTCATTTCTTACTGCACTGAATATTCATGAAAACTTATGAAATATGACAATGTTTCTTCTAGAGGTGGTTCTTCCAGTCTTTTACCCATAGTTTTACTTTCTTATGCCTTTTTTGTTGCAACTGTTACTTTTTCCCCGCTTACTTATGGTTGGGTGGTTCCTCAAAAGGAGAGCATAAGACTGAAGAGCCATGGTCATTGTTGAGTCCTTTGCTAGCACAGATGACTAATATCTAATCTTTTCCCAAGTTTAGAAGACCTCTTAAACTCTTCAGATACGTTTATTTGATACTCCTATCAGAATATTTTCTCAGAACATCATTATGACAGAAGAATTTCCAAATTAATTTTGGCCATGGCCAATTAATACCAGGTTCTCTTTGTACACTAGAATGAAGACTTGAATACTGAGCACCACCAGAGATGGAGTGACAACTTCCATTTCAGTGTCCTAAGTAAGCTCCATTAGTTTCACCCTTCATTTGTCTTCTGCAATGTTGAGTGCATATGATGATCATATAGAATGCCATGTCCTGTGGGTATTGTGAACTTGATCCAGTACTGTACTCTTTAATAGAGGTTGTTTCTGCAAAAACTGGGATTTTTCCCCTCATATAAGCGAATAACGTGTACCATTTCTGGAAGCCACATATGCAGGGGTTTTTCTGGTTTTGCATAGCTCAGGTTTTTTTAGAGAGGATGCTGATATTTGTTAGCAGCTCTCGTGTTCCGGGTTACATTAACAGCTGCAGGAGGAGAATTACATCAAAGGTTACTTTCAGCTATACTCAAGTCTGATCCAAGGTCTCTACAATTAGAATTCAATCACTGTTACCAGTTTATCTCATATCATTTGTATGTGCTTGTTCACAGAAACACTTAACAAATGAGTGATGATGCATTTTATTCAGAAGTCTCCAAAACAAGGATTTTTTTTCTTTTCATTTGTTTGATTATATATATAATTTTTTTAAATCACAGCTTTATAAGTTCAATATCTGGATGTTGCTTCTCCAAGGATCAGTCTCATGATTTAGGACCCTTTAAGAACCCCTCTTGTCATGAGATTAAGAGGGATGAATAATGTTCAGTACAGTCAGATCTTCCTCTATTATTGCTCAGTGCTTATTGTTATTTTTACCAACAGTGTTTAATTAGAAAATTTGAAGTAAATCACAGAATCACAGAATTGTTGAAGTTGGAAAGGACCTCTAAAGATCATCTAGTCCAACACCCCTGCTAAAGCAGGATTGCCTAGAGCACATTACTCAGGACTGCATCCAGGTGGGTCTTGAATGTCTCCAGAGGAGACTACACAACCTCCCTGGGCAGCCTATTCCAGTGCCTTGTCACCCTCACCATAAACAAGTTTTGCCTCATGTTCAGATGGAACTTCCTGTGTTCCAGTTTATGCCCAGTGCCCCTTGTCCTATTGCCAGGTGTCACTGAGAAGAGCCTGACACTCACCCTTTAGATATTTATAGACATTCTCTTCTCCAGGCTATAGAGTCCCAGCTCTCTCAACCTTTCCTCATAAGGGAGATGCTCCAGTCCCCCAGTCATCTTTGTTGCCCTCTGCTAGACTGTCTCCAGCAGTTAGTTCCCCGTCTCTCTTGAATGCTGATATGAACACAGTATTCCAGATGTGGCCTCACTAGGGCAGAATAAAGGGGATGACATCCCTCAACCCACTGGCCACACTCTTCCTAATGCATCCCAAGACACCATTGGCTTTCTTGCTCACAAGGGCATAATTCTGGCTCATTGTTAACTTATTGACTACCAGGACTCCAAGATCCTTCTCCCCAGAGTTGCTTTCCAGCGAGTCAGCCCTTACCCTATACTGATCCATGGAGTTCTTCCTCACCAGGTGCAGGACTTTACATTTGCTCTTGTTAAATCTCATTAAGTTCCTCTCCACCCAGCTCTCTAGCCTGTCCTGGTCACACTGGATGGCAGCACAGCTCTCTGGTGTGTTGGCCATTCCTCCCAGTTTTGTATCATCAGCGAGCTTGCTGAGGACACACTCTGACCCCTCATCTAGGTCACTGATGAACATGTCAAACAATACCAGACCCAGTGCTGACCCTTGCGGAACACCACTGGCTACAAGCCTCCAATTCTATTGCAGCTCTCTGAGCTCTGTCACTCAACCAGTTCTCAGTCCACTTCACTGTTCTTTATTTTTTGGTTTTTATTTATTTTTGTTAGTCTAGTTTTGTTTATTTTTGTGTTTTTTTTTTAATTAGTATTATTTTTTACATGAATCAGGAAACGACCAGTAGTTTGTAGCAGCTCATTATAGTAGAGTTCAGCTTGTGACTACAATTTTGAATGAAATCCCTGAGACACTTTAGGGCCGTATGGTGAAGAGTTATATTTATGGCCAAGTTCTAATAGCTCATTTTGCTGACTGGGTTTGGTAGAGACAAAAGACTGAAATGAGAGCTTTTCTGGTCAAAATGCAGCCATCTGGAGCTTCTGTTTAATTAATTTTTTTTAGAGAAGTGTTTGTATGAAGCTTCAGTGAAATGTATTTCAGTCCACTATTTATCTTTCTTTGTGACCCTGTATAAAAATGCTTATGGCAAGTAGTGAAAAAAACAGAAACAGTACAATGTATCCAAACTAAATAGTACATAGCAAAATCAAGTAACTCAAGTTGCTATGGTGTATCATTATTTTAATAATTTGTAAAATACTTGCAAATAACAAATACATTTGATTAAAAAAGAACAGTATTCATTTATGAAAGATTCAATAAGTAAGGGACTAAATGAAAAGGAAGCTTATTTTTAATGAATAGTTCTGTAATGCTGCATCTTAATATTGGCTTCCCATGCCAACCAGTCCCTTCCCTAATTGATTTGTTAATACATTTTCTTATTTTGAAAGAAATTAAATCGATCCATCATGCTTATTTTATACATCTTTAATAGACCAAATTGTTATTGTTAAGGTCTGCAATTATCTGTGACAGGAATGTTAACTAGAGATAAATAAAACCCTTTGTTTGCATGTTGCTCTTAATTATGTTCTCTTGATTTTCCTGGCATGCATTTTAGAAAACTTAAAAAAGAAAAAAAAGTAGTTACGTTGTGATTATAGTTCAGTTTCTCTTACACAAGCATCTGATTTTGAATATAAATATTTTTTCCTGTTATTGCATGAGCACGGGTACTAAAGTTCCTATGTAATGGTAATGCATGTTGTCGAGGAGACATGTATGTGTGAAATGTTACTTTGAGTCTAAAGTATGTTGACAGTGAAATTATTTAGGCATAGAGAAAGACTTAAACTGAAATAGTATTTCTGCTATAATGGTTGAAAAGCAGAACTTCTAATTCGGAGGAGATTTTAATTTTCTTTCCAATCCCATCAAATCTGATAAAATCTGCCTTAGAACATGTTTGGCAATGGTGAAGTCTTAGCCATAGTCTAGTTAATTTTGTCCTGTGATTTCCCTTTCGTAGAGAAGATCTTCATAAATGCAAAAATGCAGGTGGGTAAGGCACAGAACAAAACCTGAAATGCACATTTTTAGTTTTCGTTGAATGGACCATAGACGTAAATACACCGTTACCAATGAGACCAGAGCGATGTATGCTGCTGGCTAGTTGTCCACTGAGAGATGAGTCAAAGGAATTCTCCACTACAGCGTTAGACAAGGCAGAAGAGGCAGACTCCATATTAATTCTGCTTGTTCTTTAATTTCAGGAAGTCAGTTCTGAGCCTTATGGATATGTTCAGGCAGGAGCTCTGTGTGATTTCCGAGTAGCTGAAGGGCATCAGATGCCCTATTTCTGCCACCGAGATGTGCCTCAGCAGCTGAGTAATAGATTGTAAATCTCTGAAAGCATTTTTCAGTCATGCATTTTTACCATATCCTTAAACCAACCACAAGATTTCAAAGAGCATAAAAATCACTTGTACCAGAGGATTTTGCAATATAGATAGTACTGTAGAAAATCACTGTACTGTCATTTTGACACAAATAATTGGGTGTGGAGGTACACATATACAAAAAGGGGGGAAAAAAAACTTTATCGCATGCTACCACACAGGATGTGCAGTATAGAGTTACAGTTGTAATAATCCATCACTGTCTCTCTGTATTGAAATTGAAAACGAACAAAAAAAGGTGTTTGGACTGCAAAACCCAGAAGTGAACACCTGAGGTACAGTTACATTATTGGCTTATATTGTAGCTGGTATGTCTGCAAAATTGAACTCGTTTTCTTTTCCACTTCAACTTTATTGCTGAGCAAATCAAAAGTCAGTTTGTGAAGATGAGGACCTGCCATTTTGTAACTAAGATGTTGTTTTATTCTGAACAATTTGGGTGCATATTTATCATTCCTCACAATGTTACTTCTTACAAAATACAGGCATTTCTTCTGTCTTGATTTTGCTCGCTTCCTACCAAAAGGATAATTGCATTGCTGACTGCTTGCAAAAATTTTTCATTTATATTTGTCAACTGGAATCTGCCCATTTGTGTACTGGAGGCTGAGTTTTGTAGGCAGCATGCATAATAGGCACAGATCAGAGATATATGTGTACTCCCCCCAGTCCTAGACTGTCTCTAGCTGGGCTGCAGCCAGAAGAGAGCAAGGTGTGAGTTGTCAGCTGTGACATGCTTGAAAGGTGATCTTAATGGAAAACAATTTGCTTGTGGGCAATGGGCATTTGTAACTCACAGGGAAAGCAGATGCTGGCGTCTCTTTCAGGGTCATTGGACATAAGGAATACTTTTGCTGTCACTGTTGCTGATGTTGATTAAGGGAGTGGAACATCTCCCTTATCAGGAAAGGCTGAAGGGAGCTGGGTCTCTCTAGCTTGGAGAAGAGGAGACTGAGGGGCGACTTCATTAACGTTAACAAATATGTAAAGGGTGAGTGTCAGGAGGACAGAGCCAGACTCTTCTCAGTGATGTCCAATAATAGGACAAGTGGCAATGGATGCAAGCTGGAGCACAGGAAGTTCCATCTAAACATGAGGAAAACCTTTTTCATTGTGAGGGTAACAGAATACTGGAATGGGCTGCCCAGAGAGGTTGTGTCTGTGGTGAGGGATCAGATTCCATCAAAATGTGACTTTGAAAATCCAGTATCCACAGTAGGTCTGTGAGGACATTTTGTATACTCATTAAACAGCAGCTGTAAATGTTCAGTGAAGTGCCTGAGTCATGCCACAGAGCAATACATCTCTTCCTGTACACTTGTAAAACCTCAGAATTTTTTTTTTTGTAAACAGGCACATAAATGTGATTTGTTTATTTTTTGATCTTCTGAAAGATAAACGGTGTTCCTACCAGGAAATGTCAAAGGTATTTGTGTCATTAAAAATAGTTTATTCCAAGCAAATAAACAACTCCTTAACACCTAAACCAGATAATTTTTTTAAAAATTGATTCACTTGTAAACCTGGAAGAGTTCTTTGAATCACAAAGGCAGACAAGTTGTCAATTCGCATTGAAAACTCTTCAAAGCTCACCTAGTGTATCACTTAAGAAAATTGTTTTCTTTTTCCTGAACCAGCATCTCAGTAACAGCACCATTGCCCTGATAGGACTGAAGTATGTTTGATATGTATGATAGGTTTTGACTGTAAGTTGTGCACTTGTTTATGTTTTAGTCTTCCCAATCACAGATGAGAAGAGTGTGCAGCAAAAGCTGAATATTTCCCTTCATTTGAGACAGTTCTCCGTAATATGAGAAAACGTGTAGATAGAATGTATTACATTGCCACTTTAAAGTGTTTGGGTATTGAAAAGCATGACCTCAACATGGATATCCTTGGGCTGAGCAGGATGGTAACACCAGCAAAGCAGAACAGACCCACCTAACCACTATTACAAAGCAAATTTTGCAGCCCATCACTGAGTTTCCAGGGCTTATTTGCAGATCAAGCAAAATGTTTTTACAAAACATCATGCTGGAATGTTGCTTCTGTGCTTGATATCTGCTGCTTTGTAATCACAACAATTAAAGGTTACTCATATATATATATTTATCTAAGGGAGCAAAGAGGAGAAACAAGTCTAATCCTGTGTGGTTGAGAGAAGGTATGAGGTATGGAAGAGCTCTGCCTTTACCAAGTACTCAATCTCACTCTGGGAATGAAGCAAAGGTGCATTAGAAATATGACAATGGGGCTTCAGGGGGTGCTGGTGGGAGAATACAGTACAGCATGGAACCTTCTGTAGTTTGATGTATGGAAAGATGCATGCATTGTTCAGAGGATGGACATTTGTGATGTAGAGGCAGCTGCTTGTAAATTACTAGGATGTCTCATGCTCTTCTGGGTTGTAAAGTCACTCAAAAGAGAAATGTAGGATATATGCAGAGATGAAGTGCTACAGATGGAGACTGGAAGCGTAAAGCAGCTGAGTGGGCAGGTTTGATACCCACAGTAGCAGAGACGATGGAGGAATCTGGAGTTCTGTGCATGGGTGTGGAAAGGCTTGGAACTGTCCTGAAGTGAGCTCAATTTCTATACTACATTTCAGTGTCATTTCTCTAATAGTTTTGCTCTTGCTTCAGTGTCCATTCTGTTTTCTTGCTTGGGAATTTACAGGCTCTCGTTAAGCAGGGTTTCTTTTATGGCATTTGATATAATTAGAGGAGTGGAGTTCTGGCTCTCTGTCTTGGCTTGCTCTTATGATTTCCCTCACATTTATTCATTGCACTCTCTCCAACATGTACGTGGAGAGTGTGGGAAGGAATTTTATCACTTTTAAAAAGCCAGGTTCAAGAAGGTAGTGTACTGAAACACCAACTCCCTGTCCCTAACGACCTGTCTTTTAATGCACAACATTCTTTCAACAGTAGGAAGAATGAATTCTTAGGGATCAGATAAGACCCTGTTTCAAAGCCATCTTTGAAATGGTCCAGTATAAAGGATGTTCTGCTAAATTAGTAATAGTCCTGTGGGCAGCCCCAGAGGAGGGACATCTGAATTGCAATGTTGAGCAGGGACAGGGAAGAGGGAGTGTCAGTCATCTCCCAGGAGGCGATTCCTGGAGTTGGCTTTACTGTCCAGCTTGGAAACTACGTACAATTTTTCCAGCTGCTTTAATAAAGAATGTTGAAACTTTTTCCCCACAGCTCGACTTCCATGTTCCCGCTGTTCCAAGATCACACTGGGATAAAAAAACCAAACAAACAAACCCTGCAGCAAAACTTCTTATATTGCCTTTCCAAATTTTCGGCTTCTCAGAGTTGCACAGGATTAGCTGATCTGCAGGAAGGGAGGGAAATGTTTGTGGTCTTGCAGTCCAAAAGATCTAGAATCTGTCTGGATCAGTGTAGGAGCATGAGGAAAAAGTCACTAGAGGTATTCTCAAATGGCAACCAACCCAATAATTTTTCAGGTTGTTACATGATTTTTAATGTGTTGGTTGTTTTTAGTTTTGGATTTTTGTGCTTTCTCTTTACTTTTTCTCCCCCTAAAAATTCATCAGACCTTTCCATAAAAGCCCAGAGAATTGGCTGATTTCTTGTTCAAACCATCATTTCAGAGTTTCCAGGTATTGTACCTGATGAAAGAGAAGGATATAGCTAAGTGTCTTATCATTTAGGGGACATTACATTTGTACCAAAATTTCTTCCCTTGCTTACATCAGAGATCACCGTGCTTATCCTTGGTAAAGTCTCACAGGAATACAAACAAAATTTGTGCTATATACACAGTAGAGCTGCCAGAAAATGTGGAGAGTCAACTGAGCTGGGGGTTTTTAATTTGTTTTCTGTTGTGGGTTTTTTTAATTTATTCCAATGTTTTGTTGGTCCTCACTGAACCTGTAACTGTCCAGCACAGTAGCAGAGGCTTATCCCACCATTGCATATCTCCACGTGCATGCTGTTAATGAACAAACAAGTTGCAGAACGAACCTTGGGGGAAGATGCCCCAATATAAGAAAAACAGACATATCTGAAGACAGAAGAAAAGATCAGTTTGAAAAATGAAATTACCACAAGAACTGCCCTAACATCAAGATATTTGTACAGTTATAGGAAGATGTATTAATCAGCTTCATTCATGCATAGAATTAAATGCATTTTCATTTTAATTCCCACCCCCTTCTCCTCAGTGAAATATTTTCAGTCAACACAATTTATGTTTGGAGTTAAGGGTATTTGTGAGATAAATCAAGTTCATTTTTCATTTTACTATTTCAAGAGAATTGCATCAGAGAGTGATTTCATTGCAAATAAATAAATATCTGAAACCACCACAAGGAACTTGTAGAGATTATGGTTGTAGGAAAGCTTGAAAGCCAGTTTATATAGACCAGCATTTTCTAGTCTAACATTCTTCAGTGCCCTGGAGAAAGCCTTTTCTGTAGCTATTAAAAACTTGAGCTGGCAGGCGGGACAGAAGAACTTCTGTGGTTTTCTGATACCTTTCAGAAAGACTTTGTTCTGCAGGTGCAACAACTGCATAACCCTTCTCACTGCATATGTTGTAGAAAGGTTTACCATCCTGGGGGATCCTTTGAGGTGATGCCTTAAAAGGCTCATGTGGATTCTGATAACACTGTTCATGCTGAATTGTTTTTCATCACATAAAGTACTATGTGTGCGGTAAGTTTCCGTTTGTGAAGGATAAAAATAACAATTTTTGACTAAAACTTACATGTTATTTACAGTCATGTATATGCCTCCATAGGTGCTAAAAGAAATATTTAAAATTGTCAAGTACTGAGTGTTTATTTCATGTTTTCAGTAACTATTACTCATTTCATTCAGATGTGTGAATTGTGTTTCGAAGGGAAGTAGAATTATTTGCTAAGTTTAGGAGATCCTGGCATCATAGATGAGCAAATAATCAGTTTGAAATAGCAGTAATTAATAGAATTAGGATAAAAGGACTAAACAGCTCACAGTAAGTAGAGTGACTTCAGATGCAATCTCAGAATTGCAAAATTGCTATGAACGTACTTGAAAGTTTTGTGGCTTAATGTAGTTATTTTTTGACACTGGAGACTTGACAGCGCATGACAGAAGGCAGATTTCTTAGAAATACTCTTGGCTAGAATATTTCATTTTATTAGGTAAGCATCTGTTACTATTTCTCTAAGCAGCCAGAAAATAATTGTTGGTTTTTCTCGCTTTCACAAGAGCTACCAGTATCTTTGTAATGATATAATACTATGAAATAATTTTTAATAACTACTAATGATCATCTTAGATGTAAAAACTGTAGAAAGGTTCAGGAAGAGTCACGTTTTCTTTGGTAACACCTTGTTAATATATCCTGCTGCTGAGTCACAGGTTCCTGAGTGATAATGGTATGAATACCTATGGGAAAGGACCTGCTGTGGGTGTAAGGTGCATTTCAGTGTCCAGGTCCTGTTTAATGGCCAAAGTTCACAGATGTCACCAGTCATTCTACAGTGCATCAAGCACTGTTGTCTCTTAATAATGTAAACTGTAGCATTTAATTATCTTTTTGCAATAGTCTGTGATCAACAGCCATATGTGAATTACATGACTGAGTAATTGTACCTGATGACGCTGCAGTTGATAACTTCAGACTAAAATGCTGCTTTGTTGCAAGGCAGTTTGATTTATCTTTACCTTTCTGCTTTGTAGGCTCAGACAAAAATGTAATTTGAGAGCCTTTCATTTTACAGCTGCAAGTTTATGCAGCTTTTCTTTGGCTGTAAAATCCAGAAGCCAACTGGGTTAGCTGAAGCTAGGGCTAGGCTTTTCTATAGCATCATGGTTTAGGGCATCAGAAGCAACTTGAGATTGCCAGCAACCCAGAGGATGCACATAGATACTGCTTGTGCAGTTACTTGCTTAGTCCAAGGTGACTTGAATTCAGAGTAAGTTCAAGGTAAACGTGTTTTTACCTTGAAGCTAATAAGAATATTGAGGAAATGAAAGTTTTCAGGGTCCATTATACAGTCTGATTAATTTGACACATTTTGTCTTCTCTGAGGCTATGAAATTGAGATTTGGGCTATTTAGGACTATAAGGACCGAAAAAAACCATCAAATTTTGTTATCCACCATCTTAGGCATCTTCCAGAGGATGTAAAATCCAGGAAGAGAATATTGCCTCTATGACTCCCCCCGTACTACTTCTCACATATGTTTTTCCTTTCTCAATTTTGAGAGAACATTTTAAAAGTACACTTAGTTAAAAGGAAGCTTTGAGGCTTTTGAGATGAAAATAAATAATTTCAATCCTGTTAAGGCTTTTGTTGCTGTGTGGCACTCAGAAGTTTGAGCTTGGCAACTTCTCAACAGAGGAAAACTATACAAATAAAAATAAGTTATGTTTGATCTTTTTCAGGGCACACTGTCCAAAGTGGTTTTATCTAAACCTAAATTTTCAAAAACTGATGCTGGTGAAGACATTTGGCTTTTTACCTAGGGCCAATCCATATTATTTCTTAAGACCTTAGCAGCATCTTTTATGTTGATTACAATGCAAAATAGTTTCGCAAAAAAGTGATGCAAATGTCAGACTTTCTTTAAAAACTGGACTGCATTTTTTTTATGTTGATGGTAACTAAACAGTGATGGAGTGGAATTCCTGCTAAGGCCTCTTTTCTGTGTCTGAATTTTGAAGTATCTTAAGACCTTACCTTATCTCCTTGTCATCTCATACAGGAATTCCCAGAGCACACAAACTACCAGTAGCACTAAGATACAGCTCTTGTTATGATTTGGGAGATTCTAGTCAAAACCAAATTACAGAGACTTCCTTCCTCCCTGCTGAGTGCTGGGTGACTTCCACTGCCACCTGGCCTGAAGCTTTAGAAGTTGCCCTTAGGCACTTCTTTGTAAAAGTAGCTCCCACCTCTTGTCTTTCATTGCTGTTTAGATAGTAAACTGGTGGGACATGGGCTTTTTCTTTCTACATGTGTGTACAGCCAGAGATAATTTTATCGGACAGCAATCAGGAAAAAGGCCTGAGGCCTCAAGTCAAGAGAGAGGCACCTGCTGGACTATTAGATGGTGGATACATAATTCATGCATGTTTGTGAGGAAGAAACAACAGCACAGAGCTGTCCTAAGCAACCCTCTGTGGCTAATGGATTGTGTACTGCAAACAAATTGGGCTTTTGCTGATTTACTCTACATTATACTGCAATAGTTAATGCAAGTGTAAATTGAATGGTTGTATCAGCTGCAAAGATTGCAGCTGCAAGATCAGAAGCCTCTTCACTTGCACTAGTTTGATTCCTTGCTTTTGTCTCTGTGTAGGCTAATACCTGGGAGACCTTTTTGGGGAATAATGGGATTAATCAAGTGTTCACATAGGATTTTAAAATGGAAATTTTTTTTCTGCTTTTGTATTTCATTTCTTGTATACTTTTTACATGCAAACCTGGAGTTTCTGACAGAAAATTACAGCCCCAGTCCCACAAATACTGACTTTCCTATTATTAATTGATTGTCCCTGGTGGCACGTTGCAGGGATGTGATTTGTGAATTTGGAGTTCTGCCTGCAGATGGAGAACTGAGCCTCAGCTACTGTGAACACCAGGCAGCTCTCAGATGAAAAGAGTTCTCTAGCCTGCAGTGAACAGCAAGTATGTTGTCTGTATTACAGACAGGCTCTTCTTGTCTGTGTACAGGGTAGATAAAATCAGATAAAACTGGGAAGAGAAGGGCATAATGCATGCAAACAAACATAATAAATAAAATACAGTGGCAGAATTAGAAGTGGTTGGTTAGAACAGTTTCTAAGGAACTGTAAAGTGAAGGTGAATCCTCTGTCAGAGGCAGTAATTAAGTATCAGATATCTACTTCCTAGGTGGATGCTACTGCGAAACACAGACCCAGCATCTATCCTCCTGGGCTCAGTTTGGAAAAGAAACTACCACAAAAACTGTTCTTCAGTCCTCTGAAGAAAGTGCCAGGTGCTACACTCCTCACTGGATTGTAAACAGTGAATTTAGATTGGAGGAGTTGTTACCTGTAACAATGTGAAGTGCATAAGCATCATTGCTTGATGTTTTATACACTCCTATCATTAGTGTTTCCTCTCTCAGGACCATTCCCAGACATGATTCATGTATTTGTTTAACTTTCGTTATTGATGGCTTTTCTTTTTTATGTGAAAGTACAAAAAGAACCACTCCAGACCAATTAAAACTCAGGAGAATAAAATACATTTTAAAATAATACGGTTCAGGTAACCTGCAATTTTTAGTAATGTAAGAAACAACTCTAATTACTAAAATAAACTCATCAATGTCCTCACTTCTGTTGGAATCAGGAATTTGGGCCACCATTCTCAGCATGTAGGTGGTAAAAATCTGTCATTCAATCTGGAAGCTGTAGGAATATATTCCCTCTCTCTGTATGAATCCCCTTTCTGGTTTTTCCCTGTCCAGAGTGCAGACAATTTCCTTTAACAAGGACTGAGGAACAGTCAGTCTTGTTTACGGTCTCAAGAAGTCATAGGGTTTACAGCATTGCTTACTGTGGCATACTTGGCACTCTAAGGATATTGCTGTCTTGGTGGTAGTGCAGTAGCCAGCTCCTATCTTTTTCCTTTTCATTAAGAAATCTTCCAAAAGATTTATGTGACTTTAAATTTCCTTGATACCTAAAGCAGAAATGTTAAGAGCCAAACAAGGCCTTTGTAAAAAGTATGGAATTGGCAGCCACACAGTAAACATGAAACTTGTTTAATGGTAGAAAGGACTCAGAAACTGCCTAATTGACCGTGCTCAGTTGGAGGAAAATAAATTGTCTAGTCCTAGTCAACTGGTTTTCTGTGGGTGTTCTGAGAGGTGTATTCTGTAGAAAAAGGGGTGGCTATGGTGGCAAAAATTGTAACTATTAATTTGCTAAAAGGCAAAGTAAATGAACCATTTCAGAAAAAAATTATGGAATTTTTCATCTGTAATGCCCAACAACAGGGAGCAAAGTCTGGTTTTTTGCATATTTGTAATGGCCTTGAGGAAAGATACATTAGTAGACAGAGAATAATTAAAACCAAATTCCTGAAAAAAAAACTTTTGATCAGAAAATATATGAAACTTAAATGAGCAATTTTTCACTTCCTCTGCAAGTTCTGTTGTAACCACTGGATCATGCACAGAAATTGTGGTGAAATGAAGAGAAATTTCTTATCAATATCAATGCCACAAAATGGTAAGACCAAAGTAGTTGTTTCTCTTTATTTGCAAGAATGTTTCTGCATAATTATTTCTGCCAATGTTTCATTGCTTTAGTGTCCCCTTGAAGGATTGCCTTTCAAAGTGTGTTTTATTGCAGTCTTTAAAGGTAATGCAAAGTTGTATCTCTGCTGCTTCAAGTGAGAGGGAATTTAAACTGCAGACTCCTGATTTCCTTTTAAACTGACCAGGGTGTACATGCAGTGCCTTTGAGAGTGTTTCAATGTTTATGTAATGCTTTCTGTAATAGTTTTCATTTCAGCAGAAAACATATTCCAGAAGGTCACCAAAAGGTTGGGATGTACCAGTTAGCAAATATTGTAATGATTTGCACAGCCTCAATCTGAAACTCTATTTAAAACCTCAGATGAGTTTTTGAATGCAAGCTGTGCTTCTAAAGTGTCCCTCAGGACGTCACTTTTTGCTTTCTACCTTCTCATTGTATCCCCAGCAGTAATGGATCTTGGTTTTCCAGGGTCCTATGACATTGCTATCTGGAGGATATGTATACAGGCAACTAAACTGCATATTTGAATTAACTTTCAATACAGAGCTGTTGGAACTCTGAGTCTCCTTTCATTTGCATGAAAGGCTCAATTCTGCATCTCTAGGTCTCTGTGTTGAAAGCTATAGCTGTCTCAGGCTTGACTGTGTAGTGAGCATGAAACTATGCATAGGCCCTGTTAAGTGCAAAGAAAAGAAGGTTTTCTACCAGCTCTGTTCCTTGAGGGCCCCGGTGGCTTAGGCAGGGCAGGAGGAGCCTTTGTAGGGTTTGTCATCTGGCAGAGGATATCACTGCTTTCTTTCAAGAATGGCTAGCAGAAGAGCAGAGGGTTGTGTTGCTCCCCCACAGCCTGGTGGTTAGAGCATTCTCTGAAAATAGCCAGCTGTGTCCTGTGCAGTAACCACCTTGGATTAAACTTCCATACTGTCTTTTAGGAGACGTCCCTGCTGTTTAGAAGGTACTTCTGAATTCATTGGTTCAAGAAGTATGTGTGACTCTAGCCCTTCAGTGGAGTACCAGGAGGTTTCTTGATTCTGGTCCTTGATTCCTAGGGTTTTTTACCCCTGTTGTGTTATTAAGGAGCTGTTAATAGAAACATTCAAAAAAACCAATAATAATAATCCCAAAACCAACAACTCCCCACCCCATCCCACAAAAGAGAAAAGAAAAAAAAGACCTTGAAACAGCTTTCTGTGTACTTGTCTTCTGGAAGGCAGGAAGGAAGGGATTTCTGTTGTCAGTGTAGAGCAGAGGAACTACATAGCTCTGTTTTATGCTATCGGTTTCTCTCAAAGGTAGATTTAGCTGGAGATTTTGTTTGATCTCTACATGTTTCTGATTTCTCAACTATGTTCTTTCTCTGCAGAGCACTGCAGGAAATTTTAAGTTGTAATTTGTTTTCAAGCTACCACCATTTTTTCTCAATAGAAAAGAACACTTTGTGTCAATTTTAACTGGTGATGGACGCAGGCCATTTTTTATACCTCCAGCTAAAAGGCCGTGGGTAACTCTCAGAGCTCCTGCCCATGTACATTTTCTGCAAATTAAACAAAAATAAAAAAATGCACTGCCAATTCTGAAAACTGATGCCTGTCCTCTTTCAGGAGCAGCTGACAGTTAATTTCAAAGGAAAAAAGTTAGCTAGAGTTCACTGCTTTCCTCATTTTTAGCCTAACTCTGCAGTAATTGGAGACTAAGAACTTTCTATATGCTCTTGGGAAAATGTCAATGTCTTCTATTTTGTTATGACATTTGAAAGCTCTGACAAATGACTACATATATGTAACCCACTCACTGGTAGTCATTATGCCTGTCCTCCCTGTTTT
Organism: Hemiprocne comata; assembly: GCA_020745705.1. Lineage (NCBI taxonomy): Eukaryota > Metazoa > Chordata > Aves > Apodiformes > Apodidae > Hemiprocne > Hemiprocne comata. The sequence goes on along the minus strand of CM036597.1, from coordinate 6,807,772 downwards.
GCCCACTCTTTTGTACATCTGAAATAATTTCAGTTCTCAGGTATAGATGCTGTCTGTTTAATTCAAATAATAGCAGTTCATGCATTAGTTCTGATCACTGTCTACAAGAATCAGTCGTGACGGTGTCTGGTGCTGCTTTCAATTACAGTGCTGCAAATTTGAAGAAAACATAAGTGAACTTCAGTGCTGGTGAAGTGTGGTGAGCAGAAACTCCCACACAATGGGGTTTGATGCCAAATTTTGCCACTTGTTCACATTATTGCTTTTCTGCAGAAGCATTGTGGTATCAGATAATGAAACTGATGCATCTGTGGCTAAAGCAAGGCAATCCTACCTGCCAGATGGATGGCTCTTGGCATGTTGTGCTACCTCAAACATTTCAGTGTGGTTTGGGGCAAAGTTCTGTGATGAATGTCAAAACCAGATTGCCTAGAATGATTCAAAGTAAGTCGTAGCCCTCCACAAAGGTGAATTCAGGTAGATCTCAGGCTATCCAAATGGGAACAGGGACGTTGGCTACAAGCTCTTATGATTATCCTGGACTTTGCAACGTAGTCAAGATGTGAACAGGGCTTTCTTACCACTCTTTGGAGCAGCAAGATTTCGACATGTGCTGGTAGAGCTGTCTGCAGGCAGGTGATCTGCCCAGAGCTTATACTGGCCAGTCATTACTTTTAATTAATAGCAGGACTGATTTGGAGATATCTGCTTCAAGGACCGAGGCAGATCATTTTTTATTCTCTTTCCTCTGCTTCTTAAAAAAATTCTCCATCTCGGGGTTATTTGTAGCATTAAATATGGTCCAAATATATGTTGTCAACAGCACAGAAGATACTCCATGTTTCTGGTGTTTTGTGCAGGGAGTTGAGCATGCATTAGGAGAGCTCCAAGCTTGGATGAAGCTGAAGCATACAACTGAGGGATCGGTTTGCAAAGAGCTGGATTAGCAATACATGCAGTGTTAGATACAGTCCAGCCCACTACTTTATTCTGCTTGTATTAGCAGCTGAAGTTACATACACTTAAAGATAGTGGGAACAGAATATGTAGGACGTAGGTCTAGTCTTAACCAAGTCCAAATCATATAGTCATTAGGGACTGAAGCAATTCCATCTTGTGATATAGGTAATCACTTCTTTACAGAAGAAGAAGTACTTCAGTTAATGGAAGGCTCAAACTAAAGGCCAAACCGTGGTCTTGAACAAACATGAGTGTGCTAGATCAGCATTTAATCTGCAGGAGGTAATGTGAGGAACATTAGCACACTTATGTCTGTCTTAATGTTTACTGAGCTACTGCACATCCAGAACCCAGTTCCCATGTAGGATGGAAATGAGATGAGAGATTGTAGCAAGAATGCAGTGTTTGCAGTTCCTCTTTATTTCCTTATCTTAGTATAGGCAATGTAATTTAATGAAGTCTTGGGTGCTTGGCTAAAAGGCTCTGCCTAACTTAATTTCATTCTCTGTGACACATTGCTGTTTGCAAAGAGGTTATGCACAAGTTAGACCATAGTAAGAGTAACATCAGGACAGTGAGAGTTTTATGCTGATGTCTGATAGCAAATTTGACCTTCTGAATTCTGAAGAAGCAGCAAAGATCTTGGATGTTGCAGTACATGTGTCAGAGACATAGTGTAAAGAAAGTCCTGTCAGATTTTGGCTTGGAGCCTTCAGATTTGCAGCATCCTTGCAAAAGAGCAGGCCTAGGTAGCTGTCTGATGAGTATGGAATAGACAGAGGTTTCAGACATCCACATATAAATGCATTTTTTTTTCAGTTCAGGAACTACCAACGTATCACATCCACAATGCCCCAAAGCATCCTCCCAGCCAGTTGGCTCTTAGCAAGAATAGAAACAATTTCTTAATCCTTACTACCACCTCCTGCCAACACACTATGGAAATAGAAGATGAATCCCCTTCGAAACACGTTTGTCTGCTTTCCTAGCCAGGCATGTGCTTCAGAGGTGACAGCTGGTGCAGGAAAGAAGCATTTATTTATAGATACATATATATAGAAATATAGATATATATAAAAGGATATATATACCCATACATATATGCATACAGAAAGTGCTTTATGTGTGCATGTTTGTATATGAAAAGGAAGAAACCAAGGAAACTAATGAAATGCCAATTTTCCTGTTCAATTTTATGTCTTAGTGCTTTAGAAGGGTAGGGACAAGATCTGTTTCCCTAGTGAGCAGCAAACAGAGTAGACCTTATCTTGAGACAATTTCTATGCTTGGCAAAGTACGCCTTCATTCTTAATTTGACATAAAATAAATTCTTAAATATGCAAAAGATCAACTGTCTCGGTTCTTCTCTTCATTAAAAAAAAATCCTGCTCTCACCATTTACTGAGAGTGACTCAGTAAATTCTCAATAATGACATCTGTAGTGAAGGGAAATATCATGAGAAAACTACAGAAGGCAGATGAGTTTTGTCTAAAAACTGCATCACCTCAAAGAGAAAAGTAACTCATAATCCTTCTGAAAGAAAAAAAAGCACCATGTTGACACAATTGTAGCAGAGCTAACAGATGCTATATGCCATAGCCTGTGTTCTATGCAAATGAAAACTGGAATAAAAAGCATTGTAAGAATATGGATTTATTTTTTTTTGGCAGAAAAATTCCTTTTTCTTGTTAAATCTTTCTCAAATACATTTGATATGACTCCCTTGCCTTGGCACTGAAAAAATGCAAAAATTCTCAAGCTAAAAATTTAGTTCATTTATAAGAGAATAAGCATACATTGGATGCCAAGTTTTAAATGCATTTATTAATTCCCTATTTAGCACGTACTCATAGCATAAAATTCAATGAATTATAAAGGATACAGAAGAACACTGCCCCTCCCCCCATGTTAATAGCACATACCACCATTCTTATGTTAATGAAGTGTTTGTACAGCTGCTATAGTGGGCACAGGAAGATTAAAATCTGCTGTCACTCTGCTTAAAGAATCTAAAGGATATCAACACATCTGGTCTAGGGGGAAAGTAAGTCTGTCAAAGTAATTATTTCCCATCATTTGCAGCAGCTTAGAACAAGGATGGGAAGGAGAGAAGGAAATTTATTAACCTTTAAAGTAACCACATATCTGTTACTTTATCCTACCTGCCAATTCCTCAATTCATTTGAGATTGGTAACCTTGACACTCACAAGTCATGTTTAGTATCCTGATAACTTTTATTCTTAATTGCTCTCTTGTACTGAATTAGTTATAGCTCACCTACTGGAAACCAAGACTGATTCACATTAGAGACAGTAAGTACAGCAAGTACCCAAGCCAAACTCCAGTGGTGGGTACAGTTAACAGAAACCAGGTCTGTTTACATGGGTTGATTGGTGTCTCCTGTGTAAGATCTTAGATATCAAAAGGGCATATTTTTGACTGAAAGTGAATGGATGGGATGGGCAGATAGACATTTTAAGGGTGATCCTGAGGAACTGCAGTTTTAGTCTCATTGTGCTTAGTGAAGCCTGTAGGCTTGTTTTTGCTCATAGCTTGGCAACTCTTCTACATAGCAGTGAGTTTCAGTCAACTAATGCAAGAAATATTATGAAAAGCACTAATACTTTGTAGTTCTGTTACCTGGGGAGAGTAATGATATAGGCATGAAAGATGGTAGTGGGTTGGGTGTGAGTAGATAGAGCAGATGGAGGAGGACAGATGTTTTTCAAAGCAGTTAGAACTATTTTAATCCACTTTGTTACAGTGACATTGCCTCTAATCCTTTCCTGATATTTTATTGATAACCTTTTCACAATGTACATCCTTTGGGAAACTCAGAAGTCCCGTTTTACATTTACATTTATTTCTCATTTTCCTGACATTGAGAGTAAAGAGAGTGTAAGACAAATTGTTTGAACTTGAGTTTCTGCAGTTAGGCAAGAAATGCTCATTTTGTTAAAAATCATGCCAAAGATTTTTGTCTTTAAGAACAGATTTAAACATCTAATATTAGATACCTGATATGTGAGAGATTGGCCTCTGATTCACCAGTACTGGGCAAATGCCCTGCAGTAAATATTAGAGACAAATTTTGGATCTCCTAAAGCTTCATCACTAAAAAGATGCTTTTCCAAAGTTTTTCATGCAAGTCAATCTTTTGCTACATCTTAACAATGAGACAAGTTGGCTAAAGCTGTGAAAAACAATTTATTTTCAGAAGCTGAACCAAAAATAAGATAGAATAACTTTTGGTAAGTTGGAATGAAAAATATTATCTGCTTGTTTGGAGATAGGATGTTCTAACATAGCAAAAAGCACTTGATTTTTTTTTTTTTTTCAACCAGCACCTCCAGGTCCTTTTCCACCAGGCAGCATTTATGATGTTTGAGGGACATACTCTACTTCAGAATAATTTTTTCCACTGAGTTAACTTCTAATATTATGAGGGGAAACAAATGTTCCTGATGTGTTGTTATGCACTCGGCTTTGTTCAATGATGTTTTTTATAAAAAAAAGAAATGTCATTTTTTGCATTTGTCATATGAATAGATTTCTTTAAGGCTTAAATACCGTGTTAACTCATGCCATAGGAAAACACAGGCTTGTATTACAGTGGCTGCAAGAAGTATGATAACAAAGGTAATGAAGCATTCCCTCTGAGACTATGAAGTAACTAAACTTAATCACTTCAGAAAGTTTTACAATTAAAATAGCAAAATTTGGCCATTTATTGCTTTTCTTAAAGGGTGAATTCATCACCCCAAGGTCTTTCTTGATACAGTTTTAACTATTTTTGTCTTTTTTCTGACTCAGTTAATCACTGGATAATGTGAAAAAGAGTTTTCAGCAGTTATATACAGGTTTTGTCTAGCAAAATCATAGAAGAACTGTTATGGGACTAAGCAACAGAATGATAAGAAAATCAGTCTATTTTCTCTTACTCAAACGAGTTCTCTAACTCTGGTAACTGATCTCCATGAAATTTCTTACTACTTTTTTGCCCCAGTGCTACTGACAGAAAAAACAGGCCTTAAAGGCTTGCTCTATGGATTCTAAAACAAGCAGGCAAGCAATTCACTTTAACGTTTAATCAGAACCTCAGTCTGAAAGTACATTCATATCACAAAAGCAATATTTAAGTCAATAGAATAAATGGTCTCCTTAACTGATCAAATTGTCCTGGAGTGTGTTTGTCAATTAATGATGCTGAAAGTGATGAAAGCAATTATTTTCAAAAGTGGAAGAATTTCCAACTCTTTCCCAAACCAGCATGATTTGATTTTAAGCACCTCCTTGCTTCTTAAATAAGTGCTTACCTGTGGACAGCTGGGTTCCTTAGTTCTGTCCTCAAAGGACAGATCAATGAGAGCTTACCAGAAATGCTAGGATCCTAGTTTAGGAATAAATAAGAGGATTTTATGTAGGAATAAGTGAAGCAATACGTTATCCTAAAACTATTCTTCAGTAAGGCCCTACATTACTTCTGTGGGGATATGTGAAAGATCTACGGGATCCTGTCATAAATACTGTACATAACTGTGCTGTTGATTCTTGTGCCTTTGACAAGAAAATGTGCCAAGTTTGAGTATGCACCTATGTTTCCACAAGTTGTCACTCCTGTTAGCAGCATCACTGTATACTTACTCTGGAATTCTCATCAACATACACTAAATGGATCCAACTCTGTATTGATCTATGTTCAGCAATTTTTTCAAAGCTTAACTGTGGATTTGTTTTTTGCCTCTTCTTTCTTTCTGTGGCATTCAACTTTTCATCTCTTTCACCACAAAGTGCTCTAAGCAGGACTGATTCTGGGGCTGTTGTGTGAGACAAGATGGCAGTAATCACAAGTGGCAGAAAAATTAGAAAAAACATATGCTAGACTAGGAAATCCAAAAGTGACAAAAAGTCATTCTACTGATAGGATGTCAGATACAGCATCAACATTAATTCCATGTAATCCTTCCTTTACAAATCTTTTTTATCTCACCAGATGGACTAGTTAGGAAAACCTGAACAGAGGTACATATTCAAGAAAATACATATTTGGAATTCTGCTTCAATACCTGATTAATTTTATCAGTTTGTTCTGCAAAGGTTGATCCCAGATTCAGTAAAAAACTATTGGGATGTTCACAAACAGGCTGTATATAAAAGTATTTTAGAATTTCCTTTTAATATGGAAGATTGATTACCTTTTTAATATCTTTTCCATTTCCTAGATTTAAACAAAAATTGTGATCAACTGAGCCTCAAAGCATTTTTTTTTCCCAAAAACCCCACATGTGCATTGGTTAGTCAGGCACTTGCCTATCTCCAGATGATGGGTAGTCTGTTGCTTACTGTAAAAAAACACATCGTGCATCCTAGATATCTATGTTTGTCACAAACTTAGGCCAGTACAGACACTAGAATCTAGTTCATTAAGGAAGTTGATTAGTGTATATTTAATTGGATAACTAAGCAGGTAATAGCACAGAAAGTTGAAGAGCTTTAATAGTAGAGTCTGACAGAAATAACAGATAAAATCAGTAGGATAGGGAATTGAGTCTCATTTAAAATGAAATTATACAAATCCATTCAATTACCTTAAACTAATTCCTAAGTGCCCACATGTAAATTTGTGAAACATCATCAAGAGCCATCACTGTCATATTGATTTGTATTAATTCTCTGCAACAGTAGAGATCTAGACACTATTTTGTAAACTAAATAAGCTTTTCAAGAGCTCTGTTCTCAAGTAATTCAATACAAAAAAAGGCAGGAAGAGACCAACAAACAGCAGGAAAAGACCAACAAACAGCAGCCAAAGTCAAACCAGTGAGTATGGTGTGATACACCAAGCTCAGCGATTCTGAATCTCACAGCAACAGCACCGAGTTCACCACAAATGGCTAAAACCTGTCCAAAAGCAGGTTAAAGTAGACTTCTTTTTCTGCAGGACTGAGAGCTCTTAGTACTTGAACTGGTTAGTTCAGAAGAAACCTGAATTTCTGCAGAAAGCCCTCTGTTTTATTTTGACTGCACAGCAGATACCCTCAGAATGACTTCACACATCTCTCTTATCAAAGAATCTAATACAACAGGAATGCAATGTGCTTTGTTACTTGAAGAGAGTATTGTGTGTTAAAAAGCAATTTTTCCTTTTGAAAAATGCTAGCACAAAGCACCACTACCAATCTTATTCTTAGAGTGACCTGATGTTATTTGTTGTCAAATTCGGATGCCTTAGAGGTACACGACATAATCATTTTTCCTGGAAAGGGCAGAAAACTCATAGAATTTTTGGCTGCTTCTGTTCAAGGCCATTATTCCTTTTGTTCAGGATAGCACTTTATCATTGCAGGCTCTAGATAGCAAACTCATAACCCCCTCTTGACGTAATTGGAAAAGTCTCTGTAATGTAATTTGAATATAAAATTACAAAACGCCCTTAATAAATTTAAATATGATAGGATTGCTAAAACAAAATTTTACATCCTCACGGTGTAGTGGCTCTATGTGAATAAATATTTATTACAACAAGTTAGCTGTGGTTTTCAGAAAAAAAAAATATGGTTAAAAAATTCACAAACTTCAAAAACTTCACAAAGAAGAAATTTGCAAGAAAACGTCACAAATAGACTTACAATGATCAAATGGTTTGAGACTGTGCTGTTTGCTGCTTTCCTATTTGTTACAAAATCCCTTGTAGTGCACTACATATAAAATGTGGAAGTTGGTTTTTTGTAGGACAAATTACCCAAAGCTTTTATTGGCTTCTTGAGTTTTCAGTAGTTTTTAAGCCCTCTAGTCCTTTCTGTAACCATGTGAGCACAATTTACGTGTAGCCATTCAGGAAAAGTGAGAGAGTAAATGATACATGAATTTGATTGAGTTACCAACTGGGTTTTTTTAAAGAGGAAACAAAATATTAAGGTTTACAGTATGCAGAAATGAACACACCATCTAGTCAGGGACTGTAGGAAATACTTTTTGTAGAATAATTTATACAACGAACTGGAGCATTACTGGTGAGTACTTATAGAGGGCTTAGAGGTTTCTTTTTATAGTAATTGACAAAACAGACCTTACCTGCCCCTGTTGAAGTCTCTTTCAGGAGGATTATTTGGTATTCATACTAGTCACAGAAAACTAAGAGGAATAATATAGCCAAGCAGTATTTCTGTTAGGAAAACATCTATTTTCTGCACAAGGTAATTAGTGCTATGTGACAGTCAAGTGAGGACAAAACAGGCTCTTGTTTTCACATATATGAGGTCAATGCAAAGAGTTGGTGGGAGCTTATGTTTTACATTTACTTGTTATGTGTGGTAAGACTGTAAGTTGCCTTTGGTGCCCTGGGATGTGCTCTCATTAGGTACGATGAGTTGGGCAATATTCTACGTGGCATCAAAAGCTGGCTCCCAGCCTTTACTTCCTAGATTTTTGAGCACAAGACAGGAGGAACTCACTGTAAAAATCTTTGCAAGCGCTTCAGTAGCTCCTTAAAATCTCCTTTGTCTCTTGATAAATTAGGCTGCTCCTGAGTTGAGTTGTACTTTATGGCTCTGACCAATAATGTCCCTCTCTTTGTGCTCCACCATCTTTTCCCCAGCTTTGCCTCTTGCTTACACGTTAGGATCTTGGCGAAGAAACTCTGGGTTTCTTCTGGGACACTGCTGGGTGTCATTATGTTAAAATTATGGTTAATATAACAGCTTGATTCCATCATCTACGATGCTGTTAAAGAGCTACAAAATTATGGTTAAGGATTACTGACAAATTAATACTAAATTTCAGTATAATGATTTAAATTAAGTTAATGTTAGAAATGTGATTAAACGCATGGAACTGAAAATGGGGAGATTATTTTTTTCTCTTTGCTCTTGTCTCCCTCATCTCTGGCTACCTCTTTTCTGATATCACCTACGTCAAGGGGCAGAAAATAGAATACATACATTATTTAAGTCTGCATAAATTGAATTCAATGCAAAATAAAAATAGTTCACCTAGTAAACAGACATTAACCTTCTGAATTAGGTGAATTCATGAGAACAGTTATTTCAATTTTCTAGATAGATTGTAACTGAAAGTCTCTCCTAAAATTCTTAATTCATCTACATACAGTACAGCTCCATGAGGGACTCCCCATCTTTGTGAGTTACTGAAGTACTTGGGATTGGTGCATTCCAGCTCTCAGTCTCCTGGGCTGTATTTGTGGTGGTACAAAAGAGTGATTTTTCAGCAAGAACTACCTGGTATGTACCCTAAAACAGTCTCTTTCGTTGACAGCACTGAAATGTCTGTTTGAAATGTTACACTGCATGTACACTGCAGTACTGTAAAGTGAAGTGATCAGATCTGCAGCTGATGTAATCCAACTTATCATCACTGCCAGCAGCCTGCTGCACACCATGTGAAAATCTGTTCTATTAGTTTTCACTTAACTTTTAAATTATTTTCTGACAATTTATTTCTTAGAGTTGCTTGAGACCCTTATTTTTTTTAGTTAAGCTGGCTAGCTTACAGGCTAGGACTTTTAGATTGGGATCAGAAAAAATAATATTGTTCCTTTTGACACCAGTGATGCGTCCAAGTTAAAATAGGGAATTTATTCACCCTGTACTTTTACAGGGAAAAGAATTCAGCATACTTTACTATGGCTTTCTTCTAAGGAAAATTTTTTTCTGTAAAGGTTACAAGAATGTAAAATAAGGGGCCTTGTAATGAATGTTGCTTCTTAATCTTGTGTTGTTATGAAGAGTGCTACGATAGTGGCAGTGAATGATCCATCTGGATCTGTACCTCGGTGTCATGGTTACCTTTCAGGATGCTGTGGAGCTGTTACCACCTCGTGCTGGAAACTTTTTTAAGAGAGCTGTTTTAATTCAGAGTGTTTTGGTATCCTGGAGAGGGCTGGCCAGCTTGAAACTGCTTTGAGGTGAATACGTTCATACGTAGAATATATCTGCTGCTTAGGAGTTGAATCTGTAAGCTCAGTGGGAAATCTGGTAGGTTGAATGGTTTTTCCTCCTTAAAAAATCCCAAAGACATATGTCCTAACTGCATCTTATCATAAATCCAGCCCTGTAAAACATGGAACAGTTCTAAATGTTTCCAGCCTGAGAAATCTTTTTAAAATGTCAATAAATGATCTAAATTTACAAGGTTGAATACTTATCTGAAATTGAAGGGGAGAAAAGCAAGTAACATGTATTTAGCAAAGAAAAACCACTACTGTAGTTCATAGAAAAGTAATTTACTGAAATCTTTCGGAATGTACTGAAAAGGATAATGCCATATTATTAGGAAAACTTACAATTAGGATTCAGGTAGGCTGTTAAATTGGCTTATTAAATTCAATTTGCAATCTGAATGGCACAGAAGGTTTGGAGGAAAAAAATGTATAAACTAGTTATGTCCACTGTTGCTGTGACAACAGGATTGGAGAGCAGTCTGATTAAAACAAAACAACCTCTCCTTAAAATAACCACTAAACCCAACAAAAGAACATTTTGCTGGTCACAATAAGATAAGAATAAGATGGCATGCCATCCCAGTGAAAATGAATCATGTAAGTAATAAACTTGTGCCTGCTGTTGCCTAGAGAAGTATTAAAACTAGAAATGGATAACTAAAATTAAAGGCAGCGTTGCTGAGGATTTGCTAATTTAGATAAACTTTTAAGTGTAACACTCAGTGTGTGTTTTATTAAATTTTACTGAGGAATGTGTGTGACCTACTGCTCCATGACATATGGGTGTCTTTGCAAAGCAAACGTTAGATGCCTGCAGACAAGTGCTGTGCTTCTTAACCATGGCTTGTGCAGAGCTCTGCCACAGGCTGAGCACTTGTGAAAAATCTGTTGGCTGTTGGGGTATCTAAATAAAATGGACTTAATCTGTCTTGTGTGGAGCTGCTACATGAATTATTGTTATCTGCATTTTTCATATAAGATTTTTCCTCAGAGTTGTAGACTGAACAAGCTAATTTACCTCTTGTTTTGGTGCAGTCATCTCCCTAATTTTAGCTCTGTACGTGTAGCTGGTTATTCCATTGAATAGGAACTGTTATACCCAACAGCAGGATCACAAGGCACAGCATGGTAACAATGGCAGGCAAGGGCTGTTGTTTTCTTAAAATTAATTTTTTCTCCTTAAGCCAAATTACAGTGGGGATCTACAAGTTGTGAGGCTGAGAGCAAAGATGGACAATTATTCTAATTTAAATTGAATTAATTTGCTGATTGGGGAAGTTCTGGTTGTGGGAAGCAGAGACAAAAGGGAGAGAGAGAAAAGGCTAAATTTTATACCTGCCACTTAAAATATGTCTACTGTGCTGTAATTCAACTAAGCAGCAGCAAGTAACTTCAATTAATCTCTAATTAGGCCCATGAGTTTTAGCTGAGAGAGGTATTGGTTTCTTAAAAATAATAATAAAAAAAATAATCCCTCCACCACCAAAGACTGTTCCAGACTCTTCTAGCCTTAATTGCAGTCCCAAACACCTCAAGCAATTTTCTGGGCCAATTAAATCAGAGCAGTGGCTGGATTAACACACTGCAGTGCCTTACACTTGGTGTGCTTGCTTGTTAGAGTGAAGTGGTTGAAGTGTGAAACAGCCTGGCATCCAGACCCAGATCTTGCAGCTGGTGTTGCTGTGCAATTGCTGTGGCCACTTCAGATCTTTGTGGGTAATATTTTTTTCTATTGATGTCTAAGGAGACTTAAGAAATAGGTGGAACAGCAAGGGCAAATAAAGAGGGCAAAAGGTGAGGGGAAAAAAATTTAACCCTTCTTACTACTAGGGTTTTTTACAAGCTGAGAATGCATTCCACTGAAGAAGTAAGAGTTCTTCCTTCTGTGCTCTATTACACTGTAATATATTAGCATTTTTTTTATGTTGCATATACAATGGAATGAAGTTTTGAAATGACAGTTTTTAATATACAACAACCCTAATACTACTTTGGAGGATGCTTCACTGTATAGGAGCAGATATCAATGTTTAACACAAGGCAATATTTTCCCTGTGTTTTTGAAAGTATTTATATAACCAAAAGACAGCAAAATTTGGCAATATTTTTCCCAGTGCATCTGCAAACTTGGAGGGTCTCTAGATAGTTCTGTTTCTGAGACTTACATCTGTTGAGCATGTGATTTTTATAATGCATTTGTCTATTTTGTAAAGGGTTAATTAAGAAGGGCCACTGAAATAAGGTAAACATGCTGTTTATGTGAGCTGCTCGATTTCATTCATTTCATTCAGTCTTAAAAAATATTGTTACACTGCCTGCCTTTCTGTTGGCCTTAGATTACTTCTTATTTGCTGCTGCATTTATATTTCATGCTACGGAAATTGAACCAAAGAAGTTTCACGCTGTAAATAGAAAGGAAGAGGACACAGTAACCTCAAGTACTGATGGCAGATGAGAGAGCCATATCAGAAAATTTAGATGGAAATTATCTTTGAAATTGGGAAGTGTCTTCTACAGCAGTCAAGTGAAATGGAGGTCACAGGAATATACAAAGTGCATTTTAAGTTCATGTAGGAGAGAGAACTTGCCAGCTCCAAAGCACAATTGGGTCATATAAGTACCACAATGGGCATAAGCCCCTTTCTTTCCACCTAAATTGTACTCATTTAGGGTTTAGGTGCCTGTGCAACCTTCCAGGCACCTACATTTCTGCTACGGTGTAATGGTAGGAATCTTTGACTGTTCAGCATCTACCTTATACACATGTCCTGGTGAGGATTCACAGACTGGGCTACTGTATACTACTTCATTTAGGAAATGTGACCCAGTGTGTGTGCTCAGAAATAACCACAACCTTCTAGGAGGTACTCAGATTTTTAAATCCTTGCATATTCCTGGCTTAGAAGAAAGACTTCATGATCATCTGCCCTGCTAATAGAGTACTGAAACACTGGGTAAGGAGATATTCAGAGCTGGTGTTCTATAAAACCAACCTGAGTTTCTGTAATTTCAAATATCTTAAAATTAATTGGGAAAAAGGTAGGTAAACACACTTGATGGTCTGAGACAGTCTTTGATGGCTTCAGCACTGTAAAGTTGGCACCTGAGAAACATCATTGGATAAAATTTTCCAAGTATGAGTAAGTCAGTCTAATTTCAACAAAAAAGATAGGTCAAGTGTAGCATTAAATCACTGTTTTAAGTATTGCCCAGAAATTGGTTCATTCTTGTGGTGTCTTTATAAGGTTAGGAAGTGTTAGGTAAGAATGTCCTTCTTTATAAGGCTGGAATAGAGGCACTGATGCATTAAGAAATGGTTTGTCTGTAGTCTTACTTGTTTGCAAAACAAATTGCACTCCTAGTACCCCATTGCTAAAAACTGTGGATTGCCTGTGGAGAAGATGAACACACTGTATTTGTACAAGAAAATAAATGTGAGATACCCACTTTACAGACCAGCACAAGCTAGGATATTAGATGCCACCTGGAAAAGGACAGGGTAACTCTCAATTGTCAAGGGTATAGAAGGTGCTGCTGCCCTAGGGTTGCCCAGCTGCAGGGGCCATTTTTTTTTTTCCATCTGTTGCTGTATCAATGCTATACCTCATCTACTTTTAATTTCTTCTCATGATGACATCTCATTTTTTCTTGTAAACATCACTGCTTTTTGGAGATAGTTTTAAGATTTTTGAATTCAAGCTTGATAACATTTCAAATGATTTTTAAGACAGGACATTTTGTGATAATACATATTACTCTTTAGAGTTTTAAAATTATATGGGTTGATGTCCTTGTCTTAAAATAGTGATACTACTAAAAGAAACTGAGGCAATTTAAAAGTAGAAAGAACATGACTGGTGACATTTGCAAAGATATGAAACTGGCACTCCAATGTCAGAATATTTTAAAAAATTCATGTCTGTTGAAGCATTACCTAGCAGATGTATTTCTGTCTTTATAGTATTATTAATGCAAATTCCTTTTGAATTGTAAGATTTATAAAGTTTATGTCACTAAATCAAACAATATTACATGAGACATGTGAAATGTGGGCCAAGACAGAGTAGTGTGACCTTTTTGGGTAGCCTCAGATTTTATATGCTTGATTTCTCACCTCCATTCTCACAAATAGATCTGGATTTCCTTGTCCTTTAATAAGCATTTAAGTTAATTGCATGTTCTTATCAAAGTTAGTGGCAGTGAACTGAAGCAACATTAAAATGGTGTTTAGAGAGAAAGAAGAGCAGCCTTTTATGGCTGCCCTGATGAAAAAGAGTGCCAAACTCATCTGGTATTATTTCTCTTATTTTGCTCCCATTATTTCACCAGTTTTGAAAAGCACAAACTGGCTGTAACAAGGTCTGCCATGGCTCTTGCTCTGACTTCTGCTGGCTACTTTATTTCTTTGACCAGGAGAGCCAGGACATGGTTTGGAGTGATTCATCTGTCACTTATGCCCTAGGGCAAACAATAGTGCTGAATACATGTGGGTGGCTTTATCCTGCTGCCTTACAGAAAGCAACACATCACAGTCCATTTGAGGGATGTGGCAGGCTGACTGTAGTTGCATGCGAGTACAGTTTTTTACAGCTTTGAAAGAAATTCATGTTTGTTTGGAATTTTCTTACCTAGAAAGTGAGTCTTAGCCTTTTTTATATGAACTGATAATAACACTGATGTAAGTGTATGAACTGTTTAGGTAATGGACTGTGTTAGAATTGCACAATCAATTGATTTGATCATCCTAATCAAAGTCTTAATCAGGTTCCATCTCAGTAAAACCTGTACTGATGTCACAATTGTTTAGCAGAACAGAACAAATCCTTCCCCTTCTGGGACACCAGTGACAATGTATGTTCCAACTTCTTAACCTGAGATGATGCAATAAGCCAAGGGAGAGCTAGTAAGAGAACTCCCATGAAGAAGTTTGTTGTTATCCAGAAGCTAAACATTCTCAATATAAGGAAGAAATGAAAAAAAATCCTGACCTTACTGTGTTAGAGCCTGGTGCAATGTATTTGCATTCTGTAATAATTATTACTTTTCAACCTTTTTCTTCCCCACCCTGTTTTCTGCTGTCATAATGCAGCCATCGAGGGGTAAGCAGATATGTAACTGGGCAATATGCTAAGCAGAAAAGGAAGTATCTGCTGGGAGAGAGAAGCAGTAACAAAACTTGGAATTTGCCACTCACTTGGCATTTTTCCATCAGTGAAATTTGAACATTAAAGCTTCATTGAGGTCATTGTCATGAATTCCATATAGTAAGTGCTTCTTGGACAGGTTTGAGTTTTGTGTGAGTTCCTGTGTAAGATGTGGCTCTCTGGAGAATAGCCATTAATATTTTAAGTGTGCTAAGAGGAGGCAATTTCCCTTTCCTGAATATAAAGTTATTTTTATTTGTCATTTTAGTGCTTGAGGATTTGCTACTCTTGACTGGTTTGAATTTTAGGTGAACTTAAAGCTTAAGATGAGCTGGATCCAAGCTTTACTTGATTAAGGGGGTAAAAATGAAATAATATCTCTTGTCCTGGAAGTGCCAATTCCTAATTTTTTCTGAGTTTATATAAATAGTGGCACAAGTATTTCTGGCACCACGCTGACTATTGTGTGTGGAATAAAGTTGGGAGCTGCTAGAAATTTGTGAGGTTTTATTGGAAGGATTTCCAAGATGGGAAAGGCTTACTGTAGCAAATCTAGAACTAGACAGTTCAGAGCCGTATACCAGATGAGATATGTAGACATCAGAAATTATCTATTCTATAAACTGACTGGAAGAAACAGAACCTGGAAAGAAAAAGAGCAAGTTTTTGCTCAGACTTTTGGTACCATCCACACAAACCAAATGAGATTCATGCTCCTCCTCTTTTCCGGCATTGCAAAGTCCTTAGCAAATTCCTCAAAATATCCTTCTGTGTGAAAGGCAAAGTGCAGCAATGGAAAATTGAGCGTGATGGTAAAGTGCACGGAAGAACTGTGCACATGAAATACTTGCTCAGAATCTGCTGTGCTCCATCGTGCTGCCTCTGCAAAAGGAGTTTGCCTTTTATGTGCTTTTTCATCCTTTGCTGAACATGAGGTGTTTGAACAATGCATCAGTGTGTGAGTCGATGCAATCAGTGTACTGAAATACAGAGCCATAACCCCTCCTTTCAGCACAGCCTTGTTTTATCCCCATTTAACAGGATACCTTACAATTTCACTAGAATTAGACAATCACTTGGAAAGCTGGTAAGAGCAGAAAAACAGGGCTGTTTCATAAGCAATTTTGTTAAAGTCTTGAGCTTTAAATATAGATAATTTAATTTGGAGTGATGCTCTGACTGAACAACTACCATGTTTTTAGAACAGTTGTAACTGTTCACTGATGATTAAGTGTTTGAAGCTTGAATTTTGTGAAAAATCTCATTTGCCTTGTGTATGTGAAGAGCTCAACAGCTTTAAAACTCTAAAAAGTTCCTTAATATATTTGACATATACACAGAAATCTCTCATTCACATAGAGCTTGAGTTTTTTCAGTTCTGACCTTCTGAGTATATTGGATTACGGCTGAAAACCTGACTCCTGGCATTTCACATCCAGGCTTCTAATCACTGGACTTTTTGATGCCTTTTGCCATTTTTCCTTTGTCCTTGCCATCAAGCTCCATCGTAAATAATTAGTTCCATTTTTTTACGTAAAACTTGTAAGATGGTTTAGTTCTTTTTCAGTAGTCCTAATCCAATTTATTTTCCCATGCATTTAATGTACTGTTCACTGAAGTACTCACATTGTATTCTCTCTGTCTTAAATGCTGTCTTCTCATCCAAAGCACTCCACTCAACAACTTGAGATTTGATGAGCTGAATGATTCTAATCTCTGGCAACAAAGTGAAAAGTACTAAAAAACTAATATTAGGATCTGAAAACTCTATACAGAAGTACTTAAGGTGTTGTATAGTAAGAGCCTGAGTACTTCCTAGAGCCACTTAGCAGGCCAGATTTCACAACTTGACTTCTGCTTGGCTTCTGCTCTATCCATTAAGCTGTGCTTCTTTAAAGTTCATTGCAGAACTGATACCAATGAGAAGTTTGTAAAAATCTGTACTTGAGCTACTCCTTCCATCTTCATATGAGTAAAACTTAAAATATTAAGCAGCTACCATTGGAAACTAAACTCTGACATTAGAATGGCAAGAATATGCTAGTCCCCAGGAAAGGCTGTAGAAAATAAGCAGTAAATCTGTTATGACAAGTGAAAAGTAGCATAAATGTTATAATATTCACTGACAAAACCATATCCTGGTTTAGGCAATATTAAACTTCAAAGCCTGGTTGTTCTGTGTGCTATGCTGAATTCTGCGACTTTCCTTCTGAGGTGAATTCACTTATGGAAAAGAAATTAATGGAACATCAACATCATGTAGGTCATCTTGATAGCTTAGATTATGTGCAAGTTCATGATTTGAGGTGTAACCTCAAAATCAGTAAGTCACCTCAGGGAATAGGCTAGTGACTTAAGGCACACTTGCTGTGCTTTTAGCACCTGGTGTAGAGAGCAGAAAGTTCCAAACATATTCCTGTTTGTGTCCCCAGCTGTGAGTAATGCACATTTTGGGAAGTGAATTCTACTTTAGAGATTTATTTTAAATAATGGTGCCCTGCAGTTTTACACCAGCTTCGGATTTCTGTGCCCAAGTGACTACAGGGATGCTATGTAGGTTAGAACCCTTGGGTAGAGCTGCACTGGGGTTTCTAATGAGTGACAAGGTAAACCCTTTAAAAATGCAATGAGAAAAAAGTCCAGCAGATTATTTGAATAGAGGAAAAGGTAGATATAGAATATTAAAACCTGTAAAATAAGTAGTTCCATCCAAATGGTTGTCTATTGTTCTCAGCTGGTTAATGGGCACATCTGAAGGGGAGGTTTATTTAAAAAGAAGAATGATATATTTGGTAAATATAAAATAATTTGTAGGATGAGTTTCCCAAGTGCTAACAAGCTGAGTTTTTTCTGTTTAAAAGAAAAAATCCCCCAAATCCAGAAGTTGTTTACAGCAAGAGTTTAAAAAATCTCATCCTAAAAAGTAACCTGATTTTTATCAGTGCTAAATCCCCAGTATCTCCTGTTACAAGCAATTGAAATGCCTGGTCTCTTCAAATGCTAGAATCATATGATTTAACATCAGTCTTCCTGTCTGTGAAAACTCATAGCCTCTTTGCTTAACATCCACATTAATTTTCTTCACCTCAAAAAAAAAAAAAGAGAAATTGTAATTAACAATAAACTAGCCCCCTAACATAGATTCAGTGTTATGAGCAAAACCTGCTTGATTTGAAAGGGATATGAAGACTGTTACTCTGTTGGCTTACAGAGACTGAGAGCACTGTAGAGATGACACATTTGATTTCTTTAGGGAAAGGGAAAACTGACTACTCTAACTAATGGCATTCCCTGTTGGCCAGAGGGAGTGTAGAGAAAATGGCAAGTCTGGTACTGCAGTAGAAAATGTTTAGACAATGAAGTTGAACTAACAAAAAAAGTGTCATGAAAACCGCTCGTGTAGGTTTTAACTTGTTTGACTTTGAGGTGTTCCAAGCAAGTAAGAAAGCTCATCTGAGTGATTGATGATACAGAAAGAAAGTTAAACAAATTTATGGAGAGAAGTTCCTTTTATATATAAATTCCTTTGAATTTATTTCACTTTCTGGAGCAGGTCTGAGCTATGTAGATACAGCTAAGTCAAAAGGGCCTCTTGTGCTCAGCACTTCTGCAAATTGCATCGCTCAGTGTGGCTGAGTATGAAATGATTTGTTCTCAGAGCACCTATTGTTTTTAGGGTTGCTATCCTGATTTGAATAGATTGTGTGTGTGTGTGTTAATCAAACCAGTAAGAATCAGGGTTTTTATTTTTAGTGCTATGTTAGCACTTGGTCAAGCCTTAAAGCTTTGTGGCTTTTGACACAGTGGTGAAAGGAATGTGTTGATTCTCAACGGTTGCTGTGTGCCTGGAGTTCGGCTGTTATGATCCATCTAATTATTTAAATTAAACTTATTTGGGAGTGAAATGATGCTCATTTTTCAAAAATATTCAAATAAAGTGCTGTGGAAAGTGTGACATTTCACCGCTTGCAACACAAGTTATGTCATAAGAAAACAACTGAAATTGGTGTTTGGAATAATTATTCTATCATTCTGGTGCATTAGTACTTGTGTGGTCACATCAAACTTGCCCTCCACTCTGTGATACAAATCATTGGAGAGACTGACTATGGCTGAGAGTCATAGAAGAAAATACAGAATGTACTCAAACCCCCTAGGAAAATGTAAACTATTTTGAAGTAAACTTTGTGGCTGCTGTAGGCGTTGCTTGCACATACCCCACAGAAGGAGAGGCAAAGTTAAGGCTGACAGGTTGATCCCTGAGGTATCATCTGCTTGTGCCTGTACTATTACTGCTGAGCAAAAAGCTGGTTCTGTTTGTGCCCTTCCCATCCGTTTTCCTTACTTTCTTTTAAATTATCAGGGAAGGTATCAGTGGACAGTAAATTAAGAAGAAGTTGAGGAAATCACTTACTGTTGCTGCACAACCTGTTGCTGGGTTTCAGATTTAGAGATGGAATAATTCACTTTACACAGTTGACTCACAAATTGACTCACTGGAGAGGTTTGTTTTTTATAAGTCCTTGAGGATGTTTCTGCCTGGTCTGAGATTCAATTCTCAGTTGTTCACATTCCTTGTGTTTCCCTCTCATTTTTCTATTTTTATTTGCACTGCTGCATACATTAAAAACCAAGATTTTACTAATCTCCTCGTGCCTGTGCATGTAGTGTATCAATATAGAATAAAGAGTGATTGAAGTTCCTTTTTAGAGGATAAAAAATATTATATAATATAATTTTGTTTACTTTTTCACCACACGAATACACCCTGGATTTCTGTGTACTGTCTGCTGCAGTAGTGTGAGCTGGAGGATTGATGGTGCAATAAGACACATCATCTGCTGCTCTTAGAGAAGGAATGTCAGTCTCTGCAGTTGTAAGCTCTGAGTGGAACAAAAATACCAAGAGTGGCAAAGGCAAATCACAGTCATCACAGCTTTTTTCACAGTCATCAGTCATCGTGTGCTTTTTTAGATCCAAACAATCTGAATTTCCCAATTAGGCTGTTGCAGGTGCTTTGTGCTACATAACTCTGCTTGTTGACCGAGTGCACCAGATTGTGTGCCCAGACAAGCCTTGTGCAACCTGACATTCAGAAGTTGCTGTGGAATCAAATGAGCAATTTCCAGTTTCCTGGCTGGGTGGATATAAATAGAAAGAAAACACAGTAGGGAAAGTATTCCTTTATAAGAGGTTTCAATGACTGTTAGCCAAAAGTCAGTTCCATGAAATCTGGGTAAATCTGTAATAGTAACTGTGGAAAATCTAAGTGGATATTTCAAACTCTGACCACTTTCTTCTGTCCCTCTACTGCTGCAAAGTCTCTGCCTAATCTAGTGATTTTACACGCTGTAAAAAGAGGCAGTTCTTTTTACCTTGGTGTATCATGTACTTCATGAGGAAAAAGCAGGGCATCTTTTTTTTCTATCTTTATGTATAAAGATAGCAAAGGATGCAAAATTTAATTAGGAGCAATTGTCTTTTGTGCTTGAAATGCATGAATTCCTTTCTATAGTTAGATCTTTGAAAATCTTCTGAATATTGTATAATATATCACTGTTTAAAAGAATCTGAGCTTCATATTGCTATGAGAATTTTTGATTTTCAACAAACCATTTAAAGATGACTTTTCCCCCAAGGCATGTTAATCGCTGAAGTTGCTATAAGCCCAATTTTAATTAATCAAGGACATCTTTAATAGCTTTATTTTTTTCTTTAAATATTCATGGTATAGAAGAGGTTGAAAAAGCAGTTACAAAGTCTAAATTAATTGTAACTCTTCAGAAAACCCAGACAACCAGATATACATTTGCAATTTAAAATCAGGACAGTTTTTGGGTAGATCAAGCTTGTTTTCTGCCTTTGAAGGAAGACAGTGAGTACATCATTCTTCTGTGTGCATAGCTCTGATTGCAGACAATGATATGTTAACAAGGATGGCTGGAATATTCAGAAAACTGCACAGTAAGAACCCGTTTACACTTGGATATTTGACTGCATATTCAACCTCCTTTTAACAATGCTTTTCTGAGGTTACCAATTCTTAACTTGTGTGTCTTCAATAAAGGAAAACTGAGATGGCTCCTTTGGAAGTCACTGTCCAAAAGACCCATGTCACTGGTCACAGAATTGATGTAAAATCTGACTTAAATGCCATCTCTGTGTTAAGCTGTTGATGTGATCACACAACTTTCTTCCATTCTGACCCATACAGTCACACCATTTCCTTAGAATGCAGTTTCTTTCTAGCTGTCCATTTTCTCTTAATTTTTCAGTGGAAGTTGTTGAAACCAGAAACTTGGTTGTTTGCGCTGCATGTGGCACAATAAGGTCCTGGTCTGTGGTCAGTGCTTCCCTGCTAGATGATAAGCAAATGGAGAAGATTTCTGGAAGAAGATAAAGGCAATAAAGGAAGCCTTGGCTTCTCCTGAATGGAACATGGGGTTAGGTGTCTAACGGGAGGTTCTGTGCGTTCCTGCTCTGCAGTTTGGTTTTGTTTTGTTTTTTTTTGGCGGTAAAACATTGCATTTTGGGTTTGGCTTTGTTTGTTTAAAATTGGCATTTTAGATAAAAGGCATGGGGTTGTAAGTAGTTTCTGTCTTATGTATGGCTTTTGTCTTATGTAACTGAAGAGCACTCAGCACCCACTGCCTGGAATAATACTGCAATAAATGTGAAGTACAAATGCATTAGCAGTGAAGATCCAGCTGAGACCAGGAGAATTAGGCACAGGACATTTTTGCATGACAGAAGGTAGTTGTAGAGGAAAAAACCTTACAGAATTCCAAGAGAATAAAGTAAAAAAATGTTAGTACTATTTTGCAGTAGTACTACAACACATCAAATAGTAAGCCTCAGCTGGAATGAATCTCAATAAAAGTTGTTTTTAAAAGTGCAATAAAATTCTCATATCCTCTGAAAGGTCTTTATCCAAGTAACAAAGCTATGCCAATTTGTCTCCTCAAGATGGGGCTTTTCATCACACCAAATGTGAACTAATTCTCTTCTCACCTTGTGAGTAGCTTTATTCCAATACCACTGAAGTCAATAACGGAGGTGCCATTAAATTGTTTTCAAGTAATAGCACAGAACTAATGGTAAAATGGCCATGAGATGGCAATTCCAGCTGGCAGCATTTACAAAGGAGACTCTGTGAGGAAGAGGGATAAATTCAAAGTGCAGTAGAAGGCGGCAAATTCTCAATCATTCATTGGTCTGGATTTGTAGAAACAGAAAAATTTACTGTAAAAAAAAATAAAAAATTAACATACGATTGTACTAGTGCCATTGCATTTAATTGGTGGAATGTAGCAGAACTATGGAGTTATGAGCTGCTGAAGAGGTTTATAGAAACCAATTAAAGTGTAAACACTAAGAATGGTTGTACTGAGTGGCCGAGAACAGTTGCTAGGCAGTTCCTGAGGTTGTGTTCCTTCATTGAGATGCATTAATTGCTAAGGACAGTGCTCTGGAAACCTTATTTTACTGTTTTCTATTATTTCTATAGCTACCCACTTACCACTCTAGATTGTAAATAGTTCGTTTATGCTGACTTGGTTGTTTAATTTGGCTTGGTTTTCTTTCATTTGAAATATTTAGGGTTGTTTAATTTCTCTCTGTATATTCCTTCCATGGGGAAGATGAACATTCACCTCTCACCAGAAAACCACTTGTGTTATTGTGGCAAGATCTTTAAAGAGGTAGTGTCATCCACAGAACATGCTTGTCTAGTAGTTCTGGACTGGTCTGGTTCTAGTTGCTAGTAATAAGCAACTGAAGAGAAGGCAAAGCTAGCGACTGGAGTAGGATCAAGTAACAAGCATTTATGACACTAAGTGAAGTGTCATTATCAAAGGAGTCTCTCCTGTGGGATTTCAATATTTTTGTATCTGGACCTTTGTCTATCCTCATACTTCAGCTCCTCACTCGTAAATTGGGAATAGTAGTATTGTCCATCTTCACAATCATGTAACTCAATCTCAGAAGCATATAAGGAGGACAGATACTTCAAAGGCAGAGGGACTCATTTATATTACCCTCCTTATAATAATGTCTAGCTAGAGTGGATAAATGTTATCCAAATTCCTTTTCAGGTATGACGATCCCAAAGAAGCAGCTCACATACAGTACTTAGAAAAAGAATGCTGATTTCCTAGACTAAACTAGAAAGGTGAGGGAGATTCACAGTAAATATATTTAACTGATATAATTCCAGGGTTCAGGAAAAGATGCAAAATGGAAGAAAAAAAAACTATAGACAGCCTCTTGAAATTATAAATGGTACTTTTTTCCACCTTGAACAATGATACTGAACAAGGAACTAGGCAAATCAGGCAAAGCTGCTGGAGGACTATGTGTGCTCATTAGTTTCTGTTTAGTTATATCTTCCTATGATTTTACTTTTTATATGCCACTTTTTAGTTCCACCTCATGATCTTTGTGCCTCTATGTGAGTGATGGAAAGAGTTCCTGATCCTGCTGCTCCAGATCTATTGGCATTTTTATTCCTTATTCAAATTTCTCCCCATTCAGGCCAGTCTTCAGGTAAACAAGTCTTTTTTGCAGTTTTCCTATGCATGCCAATTTTCCCATGCCCTTAATCAGATTTAACTAAGTCCTTAATTGTCTCATTATATTCAGTCAGATTTTCTAATACAATCATTTGCATCCCTTAGATGACATAGAGTGGTCATAATCTGGCTGCAAATTCCCTGTGGCACAGACAAACTGATGGTTGAACACAATTTGACAGCTCTGAGTTTCCCCGTTCTCTCCAGCATAGTTGATGTATTGGAGGAGAATGACTGAATCTGGGAGAGGGTGGATGAGATCAGCTTTGCTACATCAGTCCAAGGCTGGGAAAGAGTATGGCCCAGTGGGTTTCAGCCACCTGTAAAACACAGTGTTATAAGAGTACCTCAGTGGTTGTGTTCATCTGTGTATTGTGAACACAGTAAAATTTGCCCAGAGAAGTTTGAATAGGCATCTGTGTCTCTCAAACGGGTGAAACATTGAAGTGTCACACTCCACAAATCCTGATGACTGTGTCATTTAAGGCAAGTTCTGTTTTTATCAATAGATCATTTGTGACGTATGACAAAAAAGAAAGCCTGTGGCAAAATAGATTTTAGCTAGATTTTATAGGTCAGCTATTCTCATTTAATTCAATACTATCTGATTGCTAAAAAGCTACTTAATGAGCCTTAATTAGAAGGGATGTCTTTTATTGTCACTTAATGCCGTTGCATTTACATGAGCTGAAGGATTGGCAGTAGGCTTTTCTCTTTGTGATTCTTGGGTCTCAATCTAACAAAGACCAATAAATGATCTGATCTGATCTGCTCGCAGGTTTCCTATTGGATGCTTGTAGCACAGGCAGCACAAGGATAAGCTTTAGAGAACATTTGACTGCTGCACAGAAAGAATCTCAACCTTAAATTGCTTGCTAGCTTGAGAAACAGAGAAATTAAGCAGTAGATGTTGCAGCAAGTTGAAACTTGAATTTTGTCTTTCAAGGGAACTATTTGAAAATTCATCCATGTTTTCTATCTCATTCTATTCTCCAATTCAATTCCTTTAAAAGGTGCTCCACTAATGTTATTATGTAGCATAACCACAAAAAAAGGCTATTCTCTTACCAAGAGGACTTAAGAGTAGCTGCTTCTTGATACTGACTCTATCATCAAACTTTTTGTAAAGATGTTTTCTGTTGGTCCTATCAAGTTTGTCTCATGTATATTGTGCAGTAGTTCCTAAATATGTCATGAATATAAAAGCAGACAGGTATTTTTTTAGAAAAGTAAATCAGGATGTAATCTTTAAAGTAAAATCACAGCATTTTAAATTAAATTTGAAGTATTTAAGAGAGAAATTATTCCCTGAGTATTTGGGAGATAAATTTTTAGAACAAAGGTAAAACCATCAAATGCAAAACCTTTCAAAAATATCTTGGTTTGGAAAAAACTTCCAGTATTTTCAATGTTTCTCTAAAGGAAAAAGTGCTTGAAATTTACAAAATGTTTTCTGCTGGCCAGAGAGATGGAACAGGTTTTGTGATCAGACTCCTAAGAGGCTGCTGCATTGTTTTCTCTGAAATATGTCTGGTTCTGAACACCAACACTCTGTGATCTTTTAAGTGAAACACAGTGTACACATATAACTAGCCACTTGTGCAAGCCTCAAATTATCCAATCCACAATGTATTTTTACTGAACTGATATTGGAAAACCTAAGGGCAGCCAGACTTCCCTGTCAAAAAAAAAAAAAAAAGGATGTTGACATGGCAATAAATGAACTAGATTTGAATTATAGCAAATGTATCTTCATCAAGCTCCTAGATGTGCTTCTCTCAGTTGAATGCTGTTAAAATCTATATAATAACAGCCTTGTTAAATTAAAATTAAATGCTAATTTAACACATCTAAAGGCATTATCACATTTTGTGCTGAACTGTGGTTTTAATTAGTTCAAATAATGTGTGATGTATTTATTGAAAATTTCTGCTGCAATTCTTCTGGAGAATTTGTTATTTTTATTTATTAAATTATATCTTGTTCCCCGTCAACCTTTTACAACAAGCAATGAAGTCACAATAGCCAGTGGGGCACAAACCAAAGGCATAAGCCTTTGTGGTTCACACCAAATACATAGACATTTAATGACAACATGAAGGAGAAATAAGTTTGTAATGAAGACGATGCAATTAAGATTTACAGGAAGAATTTTGGGTTACACTTTCAGCCATCAAAATGCTGCCAGTTGAAAGGCTAGATAAGTCCTGGCATACTCATACATTGTTTAGAAGAACAAGTGTCTTTCTTCTTTAATGAAATTAGGATATACTTCTTTTCAATACAGCATGCTGCTTGAACAACTAACCTTTAACTAATGTGCTAATGCCACTTCCAATTGATGTACCTATTTAAAATGAACAATGCTAGTGACAGAATACGGAAAACAATTTAGCTAAACTTGTCAAAATTAATAGAAGAGATGGCATCTTCATCTTAGCCAGCAAAGGCTATTAGAATCAAATGTTTTTTGTAAGTAGACTTTGTATTGTTTGTGTGTGGTTTAGAAAAGATGCACACTCCACATTCTTCTCCTTCAAAAGCTGTGCTAAGTGATGTGAGCAGGTACCAGCTGGATATTCTTTACTTCTTACCTTTCTCTGATGTTGCTGTAAAAGGTACCCCCAGCCAGTCCTCAGGAAGTCAATAGGCCTCCTTCAGTTGCTAGCCAGTGGGGTACGTGCATATTGTTAAGTAGGTCTGAAGTTTCAAGTACTGATGGACTTTGTAGGTATATCCTCAGCTTCATTGGTGTGAAAGGATACTCCATGAAAAATAACTCTTCATGAGAAAAAGGGAAGAACATATGTAATATGTAACCTGCTGTCCCACAAGCTATGGAGCTAGGTACGTTTAGTTTCCAGTAGATTTTTCTCCTATGTTTTTATATCCAGCTTCACAGTAGGTGTCCTCTGTGCTCTGCTTAATTTCAACGCTATCTTTTTGGCCCCTAAATTCCTCTGTGCTTGAAACTTTCTGCCTCACAGTTGCTCTGGATCTCTCTAATAGATGTTCTTATGTTCTTTTATAAAATATGATCACCTGTGCAACTTGGTAAATAAACCAGACTTCCTGGACAGTGCCTGCTAGTAGCATCTTCTCTCCAGTGTTGGTATCATTATTTTATTGGAGGAGATAAACTGCCATTGTAATAATGGTCTTTCTTTAAAATAAAAAGCTGAAGTCATTGAGCTAAAAATGCTAACCAAACTAAGGTTAGGGTATATAGTTCAAGGATAAGCAGCACATCACCTTGAGTGCCATCACACAGCACATACGGGACAACAAGGCCATCAGATCCAGTAAGGTTGGATTTATGAAAGGCAGGTTCTGCTTGACTAAACTGATCTTTTATGACAAGGTCAACTGCTTAGTGGATGAGGGGGAAAGGCGGTGGATGTTGCTTACCTGGACTTTTGTAAAGGCATTGACACTGTTTCTCACAGAATTCTCTTGGAGAAACTGGCTGTTCATGGCTTGGATGGATGTACCCTGTGCTGGGAAAAAGCTGGCTGGCTGGCCTAGCCAAAAGAGATGTAGTGAAAGGAGTCAAATCCAGTTGGTGGGTGGTCACAAGTGGTGCTCCCCAGGGCTCAGTATTGGGACCAGTTCTCTTTAATATCTTTATCTACGATCTGGATGAGGGGATTGAGTGCACCCTCTCTAAGTCTGCTGATGACAGAGAGAACTGAGCAGTCTGAATTGATGGGTCGAGGCCAATTGTATGAGGTTCAGCAAGGTCAAGTGCCAAATCCTGAACTTGGGTCACAACAACCCCAGACAACACTACAGGCTTGGGGAAGAGTGACTGGAAAGCTGCCCGGTGGAAAAGGACCTGGGGGTGGTGATTAACAGGTGGCTGAACATGAGCCAACAGAGTGTCCAGGTGGCCAAGAAGGCCAACAGCATCCTAGCTTGTATCAGAAATAGTGTGGCCAGCAGGACTAGGGGAGTGATTGTCCCCCTAGCACTGGTGAGGACACCTCAAATACTGTGTTCAGTTTTGGGCTCCTCACTACAAGAAGGACATTGTGCTGGAGCGTGTCCAATGAAGGGGAACAAAGGTGGTGAAGGGTCTGGAGCACAAGTCCTTTGGGGAACATCTCGGGTTTTTTAGCTTGGAGAAAAGAAGGCTCATAGGAAACCTTACTGCTCTCTACAGCTACCTAAAAGGAGGTTGTAGCAAGGTGGGTGTTGGTCTCTTCTCCCAAGTTACAAGTGATAAAACAAGAGGAAACATCCTGCAGTTGTGCCAGGGGAGTTTTAGGCTGGATGTTAGGAAAAGTGTCTTCACTGAAAGGGGTATCAAGCAGTGGAACAGGCTGCCTGGGGAAGTGATTGAGTCACCATCCCTGGAGATATTTAAAATACATGTAGATGTGGTGCTTAGGGACGTGGTTTAGTGGTGAACTTGGCCATGTTAGGTTAATGGTTGGACTTGACGATCTTGAAGGTATTTTCCAACCTAAATGATTCTCTGATTCTATAGGCTGACTTGCTAGGTTTTGCTGACTGCTTCATAATGTTTCTGGACTCAGTCAATAACTTACCTGTACTTTGGTAAAACAGCTTTGCTGTGTCTCTCCCATATACTGAATTAAAGATGATGCTAATCTCAGTAATGTCATTGAGATCTTCCTGTCTTCATGTGTTCTGGCTATGTCTTTGCAGTATTAAAAGTAATTCTTTGGAGTGTATTTCCACAGAATGATAGTACATTGCTGTTATTTTTGGAACTATATTAGGTGCTGTGTAATTACTACTGTAAGCTCTGTGCTACCAGAAGCCTTCATTAATCACAAATATTTTGCTCTCCTAGTTATGACTCTTCCTTCCCTTGTTCCACTGACTTCCACTTTCTTTCTTATTTTGTTTGAATCACTGGCCCAGAACAGCTATCAAGTGTAGACATTTATGGCAAAAACAAAGAACAGCAAATTCCATGCTGGGCAATGTAAGCAATCATTTGTTTGTTTGCATGCTGAGAAACCTGCCAAAAGTACTGAACTTCTCTCTAGTGCATAATGTAATAAATTAGATTTCATCACCATGTAATCACAGATCCATGAGAACTGGATATAAAAATCTTTCTTCAAATATTTCTCAATGGAGCCCATCGTGCCATACACACCAACTCTGTTTGAAAACATACTTGCTTATTAAATGGTTGTGTTTGGTTTTCAAAAAGACCCAGTCTTTTTTACCTCAAAAGCTGCATGGAAGCTCTGCTTGTTACTAGCTAATAAAAATGCATAAAGGAAAGATTACTTAAAAGTAGGGCATATTTATAAGCATCTTCTACACTTATATTTTCTAAATATGTCCATTTGAGTAGGCAGGTCCACAATTTAGCTGAAAGAAAACAAGACCAAAAAAGACTTAACAAATATTCTGATTTTCTTTTGAAAAGATCACATTTTAAATACACCAAAATGTAAATAAATAAAATCAGAGGACTGGAAATGTTCATGAAGAGACAATGAAACTAATATGTTCTGGGAACCTGAAAGCTACTTCTGTTTATTAACATGTGTTCATCCTTAAGTATCCAAGGCAGTTGGTGGAGGGCCAGATGAGCT
This sequence comes from Hemiprocne comata, assembly GCA_020745705.1. Classification (NCBI taxonomy): domain Eukaryota; kingdom Metazoa; phylum Chordata; class Aves; order Apodiformes; family Apodidae; genus Hemiprocne; species Hemiprocne comata. Next base: position 6,778,558 of record CM036597.1, on the reverse strand, counting down.
GAGAGGCATCCATCACTTAAAGGATGTCCATCCCACAGTGCTGAAGAGCATGCTAAAGCCACAAGAAATGGAGAATGTGGCCTCTAGCTTGTGACCTGATTTTCTGAAGTATTAGTTGCTCAAGAACTATATTGAAACTGTTAGAAGGGTTTGAAAATGCTCAACAAAGGAAAGTATCTGTTGGACCCACTAGTGTCCCACTCTTCTGAATGGAAGATTTAAGGCAACCTAAATGAGACTATAAGGTGATGATCTTACAGTATTTTTAATACACACTGGTAGGAAAATACTGCATTTTGGTGATAACAGCAAGCTGGCAGGAAGACACAGGAATAGGAGAATTGAGGGAAGGTGCCTGTAGACACGCTGTCCAGAAAAATGTTCTACTTGATAAAAGGCTCCCATATTGTACTCTGTTTTTGTGGCACCCTCTTTATAGCTCAAGGGTCTATGGACCCTAAAGTTTCTTCGGTGGGTTCGTTTTGATCTGTTTCAGAAAGTGGTTTTTGGGGGAATTTTGTTTGGGTTGTTTTGTTTGGGTTTTTTTTGGGGGGAAGTATGTGTTCATTTTTGTATGTAGCCAGCCTGCTAATTCTCAGAATCCTGTTTTATTGTTTTAAATAAAGCTCATTAGCATTATTTCCCCTCTTTTTTTAATGAAGGCCTAACTACAGCTTTCTGCAAGAGGCTTTTTACTTCTAATAGTCTCTTTTATTCTTCAGTTTAAAAGCAACATATTTTTTACTGATTCCTTTAATATAGTCTTGAAGGTTTTTATATACTTACTGTGAGCTTCAAATAATGGTATCTTTCAGTAGTCTTCCTATTGTGGATGAGGTTTTTACACTTTTAACTGCTCCTTTTTGTTTGCTTTCAGAAACCTGCTTCTTTCTCATATAATCCTCACCTTCGAACTGAATTACTGTGGTTAATTTGTGTATGTATGTGGCTTCTTCACACCTCCAAAGATTCTGAAATCAATTTTGAATTGAAGAGTTGGTCATATTTAGAAAGTGGGTTTTTCAGTAATTGCAGCTTGGGCTGGGTCCAGTGTGCTACTAAGGGTGTACTGAAGAGTTGCTTTTGCAATTCTGGATTCTCCTTTTTATCAACGGATAAATTAAGGCATTTTGCTCTGACTGGCTTTCATCTTACCACAGGTGTAAGAAAGGCAATGTGGAAAGCGTTGTGTAGGAATGTTGCAGTTCTTTGGACAGCTTTACTTATTATTACTGTATCTGAACTCTGCATTCAAAGGTTGATTAAACATTGGAATGGACTGCCCAGGGAAGTGGTGGAGGCACCGTCCCTGGATGTGTTCAAGGAAAGGCTGGATGTGGCACTTAGTGCCATGGTCTAGATGGTGTGGTGGTGTTGGTGATAGGCTGGACTTGATGATCTTAAAGTTCTTTTCCAGCCTTGGTAGTTCTGTGATTCTGTGTGAACAGGGAAGAAAAGAATTCTGCCTGAACCTTCATCCATTTCTTTTCCTTAAACTGTAATTATTCAATGTGTTATAAGTCTATATGATTGTTAATCATCACTCAAAGGGAAAAAATAATTACCATTTAAAATTAATAATCTGAGTCTTTTGTTTACTGAAAATTTTGCCTCAAATCTTTCATTGGAATATAGTAAAGAATATGCAGAAAGAATCTTACTTTCATGCAACATGTACAAATCACTAACATTGAAAATCCTCGTTTAACTCAGAAAAAAAAAAAAAAGCCAGGAATTTCTTTTTAAATTAAGGAGTAAATATTTTATGCAATTAGAAACAGCTTTGGAAACATTGATCTCATATTTGAATACTCAACTCCATTATGTGTTCTGGGCAAGTTTGGGGAGATTCCTTAGGGAAAAATTGTATTGATATTAACAGTAATTTGCAGGAAGTTTTGTTCAAGATTAAGCTCCTGTGAGACAAGGTAATTTACAAGTAATTGATAAATATAGTAACAGCCTTACATTGAGGTGTAAAATCTGAGATGAGTTAATAAGAAATCTCATTAGCTTCTTATCTTCCAATATTCACTAAGGTTGTTATCCTGATACAATCAACTTCAATGACAGTATTTTAATTTTTACTGTATTTTCAGGAGAAATGGGGGCGGAAAGAAAACCCTCTTGTACTCTTATTACTAAATTCAAACATTTTGTACAGTCCTTCCAATGTCTCCTTGGTCTAAAACTGAAATTCTGTTTTTCAGAAATGGAAATGTGGATTTGATATCAGTGCATGACACCTTTGACTAGAAATAAGAGTGTTATTTTTACAGTTCTTGAAAACATGTGGACTGTGCTGGTCCAGAGTTTTCAGTGGGAATAATAGCTTGATTTAACCTCATGAGCAGCTGAGCCATGTTGTTTCACTGCAGTCATCTTTTCTACACTCTATTGTGGAGAAGTAAGAAGTCAGCTTTGTATGTCCTCCTTCACCAGACCACTCTTAGGGGAGCTTTGACAGACACTCCATGCATATTAATTATGTAAATTATGAATATTTAAGATTAGGTTGGGAATGCAGCTAAATAAAATATAATATTTTTTTCTTTTAAAGCATGTGAAGTGTTCAAAATGAGTTTGAATATGTTTTGCCTCTCATAAAATGTGATTATTCTCAGTTTAGAAAATAGCACTTTCAGTTTAACATAATGGAGAATTTGCCATATAAATTTTCTTCATCTATTTCTAATGACTTGTTCAGTCAAAATGACCTGGTCTACCATTCATAGTTTTTGGATGGATGCTAATAATTGAAATGGAAATTTTTTGGACATACTGCAATATAAATAAGTAGTAATTTGTATAGTAAATAGAAGAAAAGAAATGCATTTGAATTAATGAGATCTATCTCTGTGCACTTGTAAAGGAAATTATACTAAAAAGAAAAAAAGAAGGATTTAATCCATTCTTCATCCAATACTCCGTGGAGTTAGGTCTGATGTTATTTCAAAGGCACTTCTCCTAAAATGACATAGACAAAGCCACTTTGATACAGTAAACACAGTAAAAGCCTATAAAAGAGCAGTTGTTTTAATAGCTAGTTAAGTGTGTTGTCTAGTACAGGGGCAGCAAAGAAAACAGTTAAAAGGAGCACAGTTAAAAAAAGGCTCCCTGCAGGTCATTTCAGCCATTCCTATTTTGATTTTCATCATCAATTGCAAGATTTCTTTTTTTTTAATGAGGCATTGCATTTAAGTAGAGTTTAATTTATTCAATAGATAGCTAATTGGACTAATCAGCTACTGTAATTAATTAGAGATCTAGTCCATCTTTATTTTAAATGTTGAAGGCCTCATTAAAATTCCTCCTTGAGGAGAAGGAGAAGGTACCATTAAGCTAATAGTTCATACCAAGTGAAAATGTTCTGCTCTTTTACGTGACAGCAAGGATCGGAGCACTTAAAGATGTATCTTGGGAACCCTATTCTCCTATAAGGACTTCCTTGGGATGTGCTATGAGTAGGCAGAATGTGGTAACCATTTTCCAGGCTCTTCTGAGCACCACAGCACCATGCAGAAGCCAGAGTATGGCAAGTGTTCAACTTGAAATTGTAAATGCATCATCAAGAGGTGTAAAAGAGAAGCAGAAATTATTTGCAAGATTTCTGTCAAGAGGACCTTAGTTATAATATCTAAGGTTTGACTCAGCAGAAATTTAGATAAATATCAATGAGAAACAACCTATAGTCAGAAATTAATTTATGTACTGCAAAACCTTATGTTTTAGTTGTTAAGTTTATCTGCTTATTCCAATTAGAACTTGAATGTTCAGTAAGAATGATGTGTACTAGTTTTCAGTTTATTTACTTTGCTAAGCTCTGAAGAAATCATAGCAGAATTGTAGGTTTCTGTTCTACAGTGGGAGGTTGGTGTTTATTCTCGTAGCTCACAATTAAGAAATCAGCTCTCCATTTTTCAAAGTAACAGTGAAGTTAAACTTCTGCATCTGGCAGTGTAGGTCAGAACAATTAACTGAATCTTCTCACAATAGAGAAACAGTTTTTTCGACTTAGTGGCAAATGTTTTCTGAATTGCTTGAAATGTCTATTTGTGTATAGTGAAATTTCTTGGGATGATATCTTACACATTCTTTTCTTCAGAGGATAGAAAATACAGCTAACAGCTTGATAACAGTCTTATGTATTTCTGTAGTCCTTTTCAAAGGTAGATACAGCTAGAATTACATCAGAGGAGCTGCATTATGTCGTTACTGAAGAGACTCTATTGCCAGGCTTGATAGGGCAGATTAGAGACAACAGCTCTGAAATGTATCGTGAGCATTCTGAAGAGTTTATGAACGATTGCATTGCACACACAGCAGGGTGTCATTGCAGGACAAAGTGTTACAAAGTAGGAATTATCTTAAAAGTGAGGGTCTGGACATTTCTTTTTCAGCATCTAGGACATTTTTGACACGTGAACCAGCAGTGTGGCTGCTGGGATGTTTTGGGAATGTTACAGCTGGCACCTGTCATGCACTGTTTATATAGAAGAAGTAGGGACTTCATTTCCATTTGCTTTTGATACTACAGGTTACAGCCATCTTTTTTTTTAGGGGCGACCATAGTTTTTATCATTAAAGGAAATAATTCCTATATTGCAACCGTGGAAAGGCAATGCCTGCAGGACTTTCACTGGGATTACCAATCCTCTCGTGAGACTAGCTCCCACACAGCAACAAACAAGTACATCCTGAAGTGCTTGTAATTCAGCTGGGTGCTGTGCAAGCCCTCAGTTTATTTCTGTTTTCTACAGTTTATGTATCTAAATGTTCAGGAAGCAATAATCAGGCAAAGAAAAGTCTATTTAACCGTGGTCCTCTTGTCTCAAGTGATTTTCATCCCAAGACATGGCATGGGAAAGCTGGTATCTTTCTTTTGGGAAATTGGTGGTGGTTTCATTTCCTGCAACAGCTCTGCCTTTAGTCCCTTCTGAGCAAACAATTTGTAGCACAAAAATCTGGATTCAAACAATCCACTAATCCACCCAGATCCTGCACTGGATTTTATTGAAGTGATTCTTTGCTAAAGAAAAGGAGTGATTCAGTTGTTTAAAGATTGCTGTTGGGACAGAAAAAGCATGTCCTCTCACAGTTTCTTTGGTGTCTTCACATAGATTGATCTGAGACACTATTAGATTTTATGCAGGAAAATTTTGTTTTGCAGACATTTTTCAATTCCTTTTCTTGTCACAAGTATCATAAATAAAACAACTCTGTTTGGAATGGCTTTAATTTTCACATTCTGCTTCAATATATTGAATGTGTACTATAAATTTACAGTAATGTGTTAATTCTTCCTCTCTCATATGCAGTCTGACCTCACATAAACTGGTGTAAACAGATAAATTATTTGTGCCAGCAAACATACTGTAATTTGAGTCTGTTAAAGTAGAGGCTAGAATCTGGCCATGAGTATAAATAGAATGTAATCTACTTCCCTGAGGTCTGCAGATTCAGTAACTTCTGATATTTATGAATTCAAACCCTAGCAATGGTTTATGCTTACATGAAACTCCTTGATGCAGTTTAAAATTGGGTGAAGGAAAATTTATGAGAGGAACATATGTCCAACTTAAAACTGAGTCTAAAGGTAGGGCTGTGAAAGCGAATCACTCATTCCTAATGTGCTCCATCCCATCCCCTGCATACACACCTGTGCTCCTATTTTCTGTGCTTACAGTCTAGATATTTTTCTGCATGTCTTGGCAAGAAACTGTGAAACTACACTTGCTAAAGAACACTTTTGCTTTTTGAAAAAAATAACACCCCAAAACAACAAAAATACAATATCCACCAAAATCCTCCCTATTTGTAGGTTTCTACTGCTCTGTTTTGCAGGAATGACTTCTAGGCTTTTATTGCATTTTCTGAGCTGTACATTTTTGCATCCCTCAAACTCCTCAGTGCTGCAGTGATCACAAGGACATTTGTGTTGGTAAAAGCAGCACTGGTCAGACAGAATGGGTAATTTTCATCTCTTTCTCCCTATGTATGATGACTTGGCCCTCTAAGCAGCAACAGTCCCAGGGCACTCTCAGGGCTGGCGTTCTCGTCATGACAGACATCACCAGAGCTGAAGTAATGCAAATGTAGGGGTGAGAGGAGGAAAGACAAATAAGGGAGTCTGTGGTTTGGGCTTCAGGTTGAAGAGCTAAGGGCACAGATTAGGTGCTCTGTCATTTTATGAGGCATAAAGCTGAGCTAGACTTGAAGGAAGACAGCTTTGTGTTCCTTGGGTAACTGCCTGAAGCAATTGCAGGTACTTTTTAATGGAAAAGCCAGCTGAAGTTCCAATACCTAAAAGACACTAAACACAGGGCCTTTTTTCTTAAAGAGTGATAGATCTGGGAAATTTTACACCAGTCAGCTAAACTTCAGATCTTGGTAAAGCACAGGAATACAGAAAGCTGGCTGCATGGCTTATTTTGCTTACTTAATTCTGCATGGTCAACAGAGAAGGGTTTCACCAAAGAGTAATTCAGAGCAGTGAAGCTAAGTTTTCTCTGAATCACTCTCTGAAAAAGTCTGTTTCCTTTGGTGCTCAGTCTAAGATGACTAGGCTTTCAAACGGGCTACCTGAATTTGTGCATTACAGACACTCATCACCTTATACTGCATTAATAATTCCTGATTTTAGGTACTTGACTAAGGAGCATAATTGTGGTCCTACTTATCTTTAGGCTTCTTTATTAATGGTGTAAACTAAGTACTGGTAGGGGCAATTGTAGGCCATAAATGGGTCATGGGAATCAAATGTAAAAGGGAAATGTCTGGTTACATACCTAGAATTTTATCACTGTAGGAATAGGTAAGTATTGGAATAAACGGACTGCAAAATGGATAGTTCTGAATAATATATTAATTAGATATTTGTTAAGAATGGTTTAGGAGAAGATAACTTTGGATTAGGACAGGTATACAGCAACTTCTCACAGTACTGGCCCACCTCATTTCTATGGTGGTAGTTAGCTAATTGTACTTTCTGTTAGACTGTAGACAGGCAAGTTGTGAGTGAGCTGTAATGTTTTCAGCAGCAGAAGCAAGTACCTCATTAATGGGCTCCAAGGTTTCCTTCCTTTCACTTTTATTTAACTCTGTTAACTTCAATGGTTTCTTGTGGTCTGAAGGTATATAAATAATAATAGAGGTAATATTGTAATCAACTGGGGAGAACTGTGCAACTGCAAGGTTAAAGTTGTGGTCCTTTAGTATCTTCTGGAAGATTTACCTACTCTACAGTAGTTTACTAAAAGGCACAACTAATCTCATGGGTGACACAATTGCTGTTAATGTAGCCATAAAAAGTCAAGTTACACATGGTATTCATACATATATTTCCCATATTTATGATATTTCGTTACTTCTATGTTGAAGCAGTAATGATGGTTAAAGAAAAAGATGCTATTCTCTCTTCCTGATCTCATAATCAAAGCTGGAGTTTTTGGATACAGGACAAATCACACTAAAGCGTCAGGCACTTGGGATTCAGAGGTAGCAATATCTGCTCACAGTGCAAATCACCAGTCACAGTGGGGAAAGCAGTGGTTAATAATATGAAAAGAGATGAAATGTAGGACTGAAACAATCACTAGTCTAAATTTGTTTCACTTTATAGTCCCATGAGACAGCTAGATAGTATTTTATTTCATTCTTTTAAGTGCAGAAGAGTTTCAATTCTAGTTGTAACAGAGTGCTGCTCCTCTTGGTCAAGATGGTGAATATCTGAGTCATGTTCTGCATGACTAGGGGACAAAATCTGAAGGACCTAAAATCTGAAAATACCAGCAATGGCTTAAAGTAGGGTCCAAAACTGGGAAGTCAATGTATGGAAGCATGTATTGATAGCTCTATGACTATCACTAACATAGAGGTAAAGCTACAGTTTGGGTCTCTTTAGAAGTTAAATGTGGCATTTAGGCACGGATGAATCAGAAGTCAGATCTGAATGTGCCAAATTTCTATCAAGTGTCATTAGGCTTTTATAGCTTCATTTTTTGTGTTTTGTTGGGTTTTTTTTTCCCAAAATGTTTCCAGCGTTTGTTCAGCATAAGAACAAAGGGCCCTCAACAGCACGTGTTTGGGTCGTTTCTGTTCAGTTACCAGCCTCTTGAGCAAAAAGCCTTATATAGGCTGTGACACAATTGTTAATTAGGAGTATTGCTGTGCTCATACTTTGGAATACTAGTGGAAGATGGAGTGATTCAGAGAGACTTAAAATTAGCCGACCTTGTGTCACAGTGGCATGAAAAATGTCTTCTTTGGGAAGTCAATCTCTTGAATTCAGTGATATTTGGAGAAGTCCAAGTTTGTATTTCTAGTATGTATCATGGAGTAGCAAAGGCAGGCTTGATTTTGGAAGGGACTCTCCAATATCCTGAACTTTTCTGTAAGTGGAATTTTGTTTCCACAAATTTTATTTCCGTACCTCCTCTCAACAAAAATCCCCTCCGGATTCTGTTCCCCTGTGCACAGATAGTATGGAAAAAGTTTAGTGAGTCAGTTCCCAGAGTCCTCCCTAGAAATGTGTTGTAATTAAATGACACACAGTGGTTGGAAATAAGAAGGGCCACTTAGCAGATACTACCAGCTGGCAAGAGGCACAGGGAAGTGGCTAAGAGGAAGAGGAGCAGCATGGTCAGTGCAGCTCTATATACGGAGCTAACTCTGGTGCTGAGCACCATCCACTCTTGTTGCCTACCCTGGGGACAAGCTGCATTATTTTGTTCATCCTGACAGAGCTACCACAACCTATGGGTGACAGATGCCCTGCTGGTTTTCTATGCAATACCTGCTAATAAGTGCAAAATAAACACAAACAAATAAGCAGACATTGTTTGTTGTGTGCAGCATAAGGAAAACAATTAGCACATTATTTTAGTCCGTTTCTGTCTTGGTTTTCAGCTCTCAGATAAACACAACTTTCCATTCAAGGACAGTATTTAGCATAGCTTGAAAATTGGGCTGGTTTATTTTTAGTGCGTGGAAGTACTCAGTGCTCAGCTCCCAGACAATTCATTTTCCATGCTAAACCAACTCATAAATTACTAGGATGCTCTCTCAGTCACATCCCAAATATGCCAAATAAGTGAAGGTCACATAATGTAAATTGAATCTGTCCAAGTTCATCTACTGTTTTTTTGTGTTTGTGTACAATGGAAGAAAAAGTTCCATATATTTTATTTTTTTCTTGAGCTGCTTTTCCACTCCACCTGCAACCCCTAAACCACTGCGGGAATACAGTTTCCTTGGTGGATAACTGGTGTTGGTGAGTAATGTCAGTTCAGTTTGAACTGGGCAGAGGACTAGGACTAGGCCTGTTCTTTCTGAACAGTAACTTTGTAAGAAATACAATTTGCTATGGGTTGTCATCATCCAGAAACCTTGATCTTCAATTGTTTTATTTGTATTGGAAAATTAAAGGAAAAAAAACAACCAACGAACAGCAAAGCAAAATTCCCAACTCTGCAACAGGAAATTCACAGTAGTTTTTGGAAAATGACAATATACATTACCTTTGTCTGCCAGCAGTGAGTCTGTGTCATTGCCAAACACAAACTCAGCTACTAATGACAGCCTTGGGTAGTCTGTTTGAATTCCTAAACACCCTACGTGATAAGAACGTCTTGTATGGTCTGCTTAAATCATGCAGTACCTCTTAAAACATTAAATAATCAATTACATCAGGAATTTCTTGAAATTAATAGGCATAAAACTAATGGCTTACAAATTACAAGCTTACTTACTAAACAGTTAAACTTTAGACTGAATTAAAGGACCTCCAAAGGTCCCCTCCAACCTTAACCCTTCAGTGTTTCTGTGAGCACATGTAAAAAACTTTGCAATAAGAGAAACCACAAGAGGGAATGCGAAGAAGACTAAATTCTTTAATCAAAGACCTTATTTACTGTGTAATGAAACTGAATGTTGCAGACAAATTTTCTAAATAGGGACTGTAGAGTGTTACAGCCAAGGGCAGCAGTTAGTCACTGTTCCGAGATGCCATACCTTCTAATCTCCTCAGTGCATGAGAAACAATTTTCCTTAAAACATGCAGTATCTGTTGAAGAGGTTTGTGTCCCCACATGCCCAGTGCTTAGGGAGGAAAAACTTTCTCCTCACTCAAGCCATCTCTTCCCCTAATGGAATGTTTTGGCAGCAAGTTGTGTGAAAGGTGTGAAACACTGGCTAGCCCTTATGCAGGCTGTTAGAAGTAGGTTACAGAAATGAAGGCTGCAGTCAGGTTACTGGTTTTTGGCCATCTTCACTTCACCCACAGTCTAATATTAAACAAATTTTTTTCTGTTTTCACAAGCCTTCATTGTGGTACATGGGAATATTATTATTATCTGATCTACATTTGTAGACATGTGGGATAGTTAAATAACATTTTTTCCACTTTTACTTAACATATATTAGTTCTAATGTTTTGTTCCATACATGGTCATAAATTAGTACTTTGCAGTAGGATTTAGAGTACCAAGAAACTCTACTTTCCAATTACACCATATGGACACATATCTGAAAAAAGAAAGGATAAAAGATTAGTTGTGGAAAATGGTCAACCAAGCTACAGTGTTCACAGAACTAGAGCTTGATCAAGACTTAGCAACTTTGGAAGTAATGGATTATTTCAAACAATAGTTTTTCTTTTTTAGTTGTTTAAAGGATTTCTCAGTCTCTAAAATGACACTTCGATTTATGCCCCTACATTCTGGTGGCTGACTGCAAAATATTTAATCAATTGTGAGACTGTCACAGAGGAAAAGTCAAGTGCCTATTTAGGATGCAAATTGGTGTATAATAAAAGCTGTGGTGTTTGTGTGCCTGCTACAGCATTCTGTCCCCTTTTGTGTTACTAACATCCAGTGCTGCTGAATATTTAATTACATACTGAGCTGAGTGACTGAGGCCTTATTATATTGTACATTAATAATGTGGGGTGAAATTCTAATGTTCATCCCCACATACATGCAGGACTCAGTTATCTGAAGTTTTAGACTAAACTGATCTTAATACAATTGCAAGGATGCTTTTTTTTTTACTCTCTGAAGTATTTTAGGGCAAATTTGAAGTGTAAGATCCGATGTTTGTGTTAGGTACTTCCAAGTATGTCTTTCCAGTACTTAGGCTCTTATGAGTTGAGAAAGTTGTGACTTCTTTTCCAATTACTTTAGCCTTTCTCTTTTTGTGGTTGCTAGCTCTCCTGATTTTCTGCTAGCCACAGCAATAAGTGAATAGAATCCATCCCTGAAAATGTCTGCCTGAGAAGGTGTCCTCTTCTGCACCAGCCATTCTCTTTCAGGTCACAAAACTTTCTAAGTCATGAGGCAAGATGAGCCCTTTCCAGAATCCCCAGGTCTGAGGATAACTGAAAGAATTCAGACATATTTTTATATCCTTGATTAGACTGTACTTTAAAGTAGCTCAGAAAGTGAAGCCATGTAATATAGGAAAATATTTGGAGTAATTTAAAAAACTGTTGTGTATACTTTTTTCTCTCTAATATTGCACAGACTCTTTTTGTCAGGCGTTGGGAGGGAAAAAAATCTGGATTTTGCTATGGCAACACAGAGGACTTAGAAAATGATCTCTCAGCATGGAAGAATGATGACTCCTAAAAATAGTGTAGAAGCATTGAAAAAGAGAGAGAATCTCTCTTCTGCCAAGGTCTTTTCAGCTTAGGAATGGGAGTTCTCCCAAATAATTGGCTGTTATTCTCTCATCATTAAACTTCTTTAAATGTACAGTAATTTAGGGCAACCTATAGACTGGTCTAATTTATGACTGACTATTCTTTTGAGGTCCCTTCCAACCCCTCCCACTCTGTGATTCCGTGTGATTGTTTGCAAGGATCCATGTTTATATTGTGAGCTGTCAGAGTGAGAAAACACTTTGCCCAACTTTAATGCATCCCCTGTCCTGAAGTGAGGGAAAGGGATAAATAGCAGAGGATGGGGATCCTCTGATTTTATACTACTGGTTAGCTCCAAATAGCTGAGAGAATTCTTAAGCTAATTGTTTTTAGCCAGATTTAGGTTCTTTGTACTGTTCAAAGGATGTTCTATGCAGGCAGAAAATTGATCAGCAGCTGCTTTAGGAACTGGCTGTTTTGCTTCATTAATCCAAGTAGCCAACAATGTATGAACAAAACAATATCACAAATCTGTAAAATGATGTTTTGGCCAGTCAGTCTCACCTCTGTGCCTGGCAAGATCATGGAGAAGATCCTCCTGGAAACCATGCTAAGGCACATGGAAAATAAGGAGGTGATTGGTGACAGACAACATGGCTTCATTAGGGGCAAATTGTGCCTAATGAATTCGGTGGCTTTGTATGACAGGGTTGCAGCATTGTTGGATAAGGGAAGAGCAAGTGATATAATCTACCCGGACTTGTCAAAAGCATTTGATGCTGTCCTGCACGACACCTTTTTCTCTAAATTGGAAAGACAGGGATTCAGTGGGTGGATCACTTGGTGGATAAGGAACTGACTTGGTGATTGCACTCAAAAAGCTCAATGGTCAACAGCTCAATGTCCAAGTGTAGATCAGTGATGAGTGGCATTCCTCAGGGATAGGGGACCAGCACTGTTTAACATCTTTGTCAGTGACAGGGTCAGTGGGATTGAGTGGATGCTCAGCAAGTTTGCTGACAACACCAAGCTGTGTTGTGCTGTCCAGAGGGACCTTGATAGGCTTGAGAGGTGGGCCTGTGCAAACCACATGAAGTTCAACAAGGTCCAGCACCTTGGTTGGGGCAATCCCAAGCACAGCTACAGATTGGGCAGAAAAAGAATTGCGAGCAGTCTTGAGGAAAAGGACTTGTAGGTGCTGGTTGATGAGCAGCTCAATATTAGCTGGCAATATGTTTGCAGTGCAGAAAGCCAACTGCATCCTGAGCTGTATCAAAAGAAGCATGGTCAGCAGATTGAGGGAGGTGATTCTGCCCCTCTGCTCTCATGAGACCCCACCTGGAGTACTGCATACAGCTTTGGAGCCCTCAACACAGGAAAGACATAAAGCTCTTGTGGAGAGTCCAGAGGAGGCCACCAAGATGATAAGAGGGCTGGAGCTCCTCTCCTATGAAGACAGACTGAGAGAGTTGGAGTTTTTCACCCTGGAGAAGAGAAGGCCCTGGGGGGATGTTATAGTGGATAGCGGTCTTCTAGTACCTGAAGAGGGTACAGGAGAGCTGGGGAGGGACTTTCTACAAGGGCTTGTAGTGATAGGATGAGGTGTAACAATTTTTTGACTAAAAGAGAATTGATTTATGTTAGATATTACGAAGAAATTCTTCACTGTGAGGGTGGTGAGACACTGGCAGAAGTTGCCCAGAGAAGTTGTGGAAGCTCCATTCCTGGAAGTCTTCAAGGCCAGGTTGGATGGGGCTCTGAGCAACCTGATCTAGTGGGAGGTGTCTCTGCCCATGGCAGGGGGGTTGGAACTAGATAATCTTTAAGGTCCCTTTCAACCCAAACCATTCTGTGATTCTATCTCAACTTATGAGTTTTCTCACTTTTACATTTCCAATTCTCTCCCCATCACAGTGGGGGAGGGTGAGTGAGTGCCTATCTGGGGCTTAGTTGCCAGTGAAAAGACAGGTTTTCTCAGTGATACATCTGCAATTCAGAGGTGGAGAGAAGAGGAGAAAATTCAAAGTTACAGTTATCAGTAGACTTCTCTGTTACTTGGCAAACGCTATTGCTTTTTTAACTAGAAAAATACATAACAAAAATAAGAAAATGAGCTATGGTTTGAAAAGTTCCTTATGCTATTAAAAAGAAAGGACAATGGTACTTATATGATCTTTAAAAACTAAGCAATACTGACACATGAAAGGCTTGAATGAATGGAACAAGAGGTGATTTGCTGAAGTATTTCATAGAAATCTCTTCCCCTAGAAGCATCACTAAATAGATTAACTTATTAGGAAAGCATACATTTTCACTGAAAGAGAAGGCTTTTTATCCTTATTTCTGTGATCTATGTGTTCTGGTTATTTTAACAGTTTTTAATAAAAAGAAATTGTTTAAAAGCTTGACTACATAGCATAAAACATTGTGTTAAACTCCAGGTCAACTAACAAACACAAATTGTGCTGGCCACCTTTAATTAGAATCATTTTTTTAATTCCTCCTGTCAGGCTCCACAGAATCTGTCTTTATAATCTTAATGTTCTCAGGGTAAAAAACAGAAACATGAACCACCAAAATTCAAATGAAAATGTAAGAACTGAAATGGAGTGAACATTACTATTTGAGATAAAGTCCTAATAAAACACTCAGTTTTTAGCTTCTGAAGGAGATTCTTGTTTTCAGAAAGTTAGAAATCCCTTGCAGCACTGAAGAGACTGGTATAATATTGTAATTGGCATCCCTGTCCTGTTTTATGTGTGCTGCAAGTAGGATTTTTTCCTACTCCTTTGGGAATGTCAATTTATAGCTTGTAGAATGCTGTATTTTGCTTGCAAAGTTCAAGATAAAACAGAGATCCCAGAATTCCCTAGTCTTTTTCTTTGAAGGTCTAAAGTTATTAAAAATACTTATTTAGCCTTTTTATTGAAGTATCTGTGGAGGTACTTTATCTATCTGGTATCTGTGATGCTTAGAGGTTGTTGGGTTGGTTTTTTTCTTATAGCGTAGAGACAAATGAATGGGTTTACCTGTGACACCAGAGAGCATAATCATCAGATGTTCTGCCCCACACACTCTTAGATAATTTTTTTTGTGATACCTTTGAAGAGGATTCCACTTGGCAGACTGTGAAAGCATGACCTTCAAAGTTATGATATGTTATAATCATGTGTACAGTGCCCTGTAACCAAATTCTAAAGCTCATGCATTGTGTGTTTGGGTGTCATTTTTCAAAACACTTTTATTGCTCATCTAGGCCTAGAAACTGTGTTAAAACCAAATCAAGCATTTATTCCTGTGAAAGAGGCAAAAATACAGGCTTCTTAGCTGTGACAAAAGCAGCATCAGCTCTGGAATAAACGGGATTACCAAAGGCAAAACAAAGAGAAGGATGCAGGAGCTGCAGTATTTGATTGAGGTTGTGAAGGTACATTACAAGAATTAGCAATTTTTTGCAGGCAGGTATAATGCATCCTTCTCCCTGATACTACTGAAATTACAGTGATGAAGAAAAGATCTTCAGGTCAGGTCCTTAATTTCAATACTTCTGTCTTAATGGTCAAGGGTAACAAACCAAAAGATTAACATTTTCAGTTCTGAAAAGATTTTAGTGCCTTGCAATGTTTCGCTCCAGCCAGCTTTGTTGTGGATACAATTAATAATGGTTTGTAACACAGACTCTGCTCTACAGAAATGGAAGAACATTGTGCTTCTTTCATTCCTGCCTGACCATCACTCTCAAGGTGGCAGCCTTTGCAAATCACTGTTTCAGCACCCAGTAGGGGTGGGTCCTCACCAAAGGAAAACAATAGCTTGGGCACAGTGTTTCATTTATCCCCTTTCTCTGCTATGTCCACCCTATGGAGCTGCAACTATGCACCCACCCATGTGCATCACTTGTATCTGAAGCCACAGCACTGACATTCCAAGTCTCCCCCATTGCAGCAGAAAATACAGGTACAAAAATGGTAATCACTGAGACATTGCCAATCTTAAACCATACTTTCCTCTGTGTGAAATCACTGTTATTGAGCAGGAAAAGAACAGGCTTTGCTTTGCTTCTATTCATCAAAATTTCTTCCCCTTTCCCAGAAATTTGCTCTGACTTGACAAAATGTATGGTTTTCTGAGTAACAGCCTATATTACCATACACAAAGGTTAATAGAATTTGAGCGTCTTGAAATGTGATTTAATTTGGAAGACTGCAGTCTGTGAATATTAAGTACT
Organism: Hemiprocne comata; assembly: GCA_020745705.1. Taxonomy (NCBI): domain Eukaryota; kingdom Metazoa; phylum Chordata; class Aves; order Apodiformes; family Apodidae; genus Hemiprocne; species Hemiprocne comata. The sequence goes on along the minus strand of CM036597.1, from coordinate 6,762,692 downwards.
AACAAATGAAATTATTCAATGACAAATCACATCAGGCACCTACCATAATATCAAGGTATTGTCATTATAATAATTCTTCCAAACAGTAGGACACGGGCAAACTCTGCATTAGTATTTTGGCTCAAGGTGTTAATTTGCAAATGATCAATTCATCATGTGAAGGAAAAGGGAAATAGCTTCAGGTTTGTGTCAGATTGCCCTGGTGTTAACTGCTGCTCTCTGATGTGACATTGTCTAGACCTAATGCCAGTGGGAGTAATGGGGGGGAGAGTGGCCATTCTGTTATTTTGAATGGATTAAACTATTGGCTGCACGACTCAAGTATAATGCTTCTAGTGATCCATATCCATGACATGCATTAAAGAAAAATCTGATACGCTACATGTTTGCTTCCAAACTTTAAAAATACATCCTCTATATACTTACACTGTTATAAGTGCCTAGGCAGTATCTTAGTTATTTTTTAATATTTAAAAAAACAAAAGATGGTCTGAGTCAGGGCCTGCTGAAATTATCAGGAGTAATTCTTTTGTTTTCTATTTACTTTACATTACCTTCTCTAGAAATGCATTACTGAACTGCCATCAGAAACATAATTTATTATGGCAACTATAGAATAAAATTAACAATTGGAGAGTTACTGCATAGTGCAGCATAAGGGAAGAGGTGCATCCTCAGTCACCTAAATCAGTATACGTTCCTGCCAAGACTTATGCAGATAGAATCTAGATAGTACCAAGGTACATGTTTGTGCCCCACATCACAAAAAATGAGGGGAGCGGAATTTAGATTTACTAATTCTCTTGTAAATAAATAGATTTGAGGGTATGTGACTGCTGGTTTGAAATCTTTTGTAATTGAAGAAAACCCTTTTATTACAAATTTAATTTCTGTGTGTACGCTAAGAGACTAGACATATCAGGATTGTAAAGAACATTCAGTTTCTATTACAGAATGCACAGCATATGCAGAATATGATGGATTAACATCTATGGAAGTCAAAGATATATTTTTAATGTGTCTGAATCAAATCAATACTTTGATATTTTAAAAAAGAATCCTGAGAATTTCTTCTTATTAAGTTTATGTCAACTGCAGGGCTACATGCCAGGAATTAGATATAATTTCTTCATCTTATTTAAAAATAATGCTGTATACTTCTGAAATAACACACACAGCTTCTTTCTTTGACCTTTTAATGTTTCAATAAGTGTTCTCTTTCAGCTCTCAGGCAGTCTCTTTTGAGATATTCTTTATCCTTTTTACAGATATCAGCCTCAATATAAGAAAACTAAATCCAGCCAGAAACCTCTGCAAGGCCCTAAAGGTTTGTCTTCTCCATTGGGTTTCATAAATTTAGAAATAAGGTTGTCTCAGCTGAAAACCAGCAACACAATCTGCTCCAGTTATAAAGTCTTAGAGTAATAGCTTCAGTACTGTAGCAGAATATTGATGTTACATGAAAATCACATGCTAGGTTACCTTGACCTGCCAATATGGGATTACAGCTGTGTTAGTATATTTGACTTCTTTGCCTACTCTCAAATGATCAAAGAGGCTTTTGTTTCTTCTCCCAAGAGCCATCTGCACAGCACAATAGACCCAGGTTAGGCCTTTTTCCTCATTCATTGCTGAGTCTTTTGAGAACAGCAATTATTTGGTACCATCATAAAGAAGTCTTCTCCCTCCTTAGTGTTCATTGTCCTGTGATATGCCTCTGTTTTCTGCTTTGAACAGTTAAAACATATTTAGATGCCTTTCACAGTCTCTCCATTCTAGCCAGAAAAATGTGGAAAGTCAGAGCAAAACTCAGCTCTTGCTTTCTCAGCTTTGCCAGTCTTGCTTGTGTTCAGTCTACAGCCCAGTCATGTTAATAGGAAGCACCTCATATCACAACAGTGTGACATAAACCTGAAGCTGTTTCCTTTCTATTTCACATGATGAATTGCTCATTTGGAAATGAGAACCTAGAGCCAAAATGTGACTCCTGACTTTGACTACATCCTAGTGTTCAGAAAACTCTCCTAGTTTCCAATTCCCCACAAACTTAAAAAATCCTACGATGTTTACTGACAGGTTGATAAAACCTTTCTAGTCAACAAGGACACAGTTTACAGTTGGACAGAATCACTGGAAAAGTTGAAGCTTAGCCTTCTGTTGAGACAAAGCAAAACTCAAATAATTCGAGTACACTTTGTTTTAAGGTCTGGGATTTGGTCTGGCACAAATGTGAGGCCACCTAAATAAAAACTTAACTTTATTTTGAAATAAAAAGGCCTACTTCCATGACTGCAGAATTCATCTTTTCGAGGCTGTATATTCTTTTTACTACCCTTCTTAAATTTATACAAAGGACTTAATAACTTTTCAGCGTCCAGAGCTGTATGTTGCATTGTAGTCACTAAAACCCTGGTGTTAAATACCACCTAATTCCTTAGCTAATTACTTTGATTTTCTTTTAACGTTTAGGTCTCCGACTGGTGATATTACATAAACCATCAAAGTACTGTGTAATATTTTAGTTAATATCAAACCATCAAAACCAAGATTAGTTGTTTTACCCTAAGCCCTAGAAGTTTAGGAATTTAGGTACTGGAGAAGCAGATTTGCTGAGAGAAGAGCCATGTCTCAGTGTACTAATAATTGTTTCTCCTTTGTTTCATGAACAGTCAATGTGTCTGCACGTATAAAAACCTCATTGCTTAGAATTTTGTGAGGAGAATTTGTATGCTTCTGAAGTTATAGCCATTTCAAGAGGCACAACACAGCTCCCACAGGAAGCCAGCAATGCAAAAATGACAACAAAATAAATTTACAAAGAGAACTAGCTTCTTAAAGATGGGGAGAGCTTTGTAAATGGAACTGTAATCACAGAATAATTTTGATTGAAAAAGACCTTTAAGATCATAGAGTCCAATACTTAACCCAACACTGCCAAATCCACCAGTAAACCATATCCCTAAGTATTGCATCTGCACATCTGGTAAATCACTCCTGGGATGGCAACTCAACCACTTACCTGGGCAGCCTGTTCCAGTGCTTGTTATCTCTTTTGGTGAGGAAATTTTTCCTAACATCCAATCCGAACCTCCCCTGGCACAACTTGAGGCAGTTTCGTGCTTATCACTTGTAACTTAGGAGGAGAAGAGATCAACCCACGTTGCTACAACCTCCTTTCAGATATTTGCAGAGAGTGATAACATCTTCCCTCAGCCTCCTTTTCTTCAGGCTAAACAACCCCAGTTCCCTCAGCTGCTCCTCATGGGACTTGTGCTCCAGACCCTTCATCAGCTTCATTGCTCTTCTTTGGATATGCTCCAGCACCTTCTTGTAGTTGCTTTCTACATCTTTTTGTAGTCCTTGTAGTGAGGGGCCCAAAACTGAGCACAGGATTCGAGGTACAGCCTCACTAGTGCCAAATACAAGGGGACAATCCCTTCCCAACTCCTGATGGCCACACTATTTGTGATACAAGCCAGGATGCTGTTATCTATTTTAGCTTATCTACGATTGTAAGAGTGATTAAATAACTAACATGCCTATGCTTAGCAATCCCACTGTGTACTTCCAGACTTAGAACACAAACAGGTTTTTAGGCATGCTTTGTGCTACCTACCATTCACAGTTTCTACATCACTACATTTGCTAGGCAGTTAATTTTAGTACTCTATCCAATACCAGAACAGAGACCTATCCGTGGAATTTGGCATCAAGATTACTAAAATTCTACACAACCAGATTCAAGAATTTTAAAATATCAGAGTGTTTAAAATAACTGGCAGCAGTGATTGTTTCTTTACAACCATTTCCCATTTCTGTTTCACTATCTAGTAAAAGTTCCTGTCCTCATGAAGTTACTATGACAAAATCCCAAATTGGTTATGTTCCAACTGCTTCCTCTACATCTGACTGTACAAAATAGCACCAAACACCTTGTGTAGATATGATTGCAATACTCAAGCTCAGTAATTTCAGGCCAACTTCATTCCACTATAAGCCTAAAAGACCTCAGCAGTCTATATTTTACCCAACCTCAAGCTTCCGTGTTACCTGTTTTGATATTTTTCTGATATAAAACAGATCAACTCACAAATATTGCTAGGTAAGCAATGAAAAAAGTTGAAACATAGACACAAAGAGCATAAATTGTTCTCTCTTAATTAGTGTAGTTTAGTAGTGTCCTTCTGAACCATACTATGGCTGCGATTGTAGATCAAGATAACTCGCAGCACTCTGAGATTATTTTCCTCACTCTTCTGAGATTTAAATTTCTCATTAGTGAAAGGTCAAAGTCATTTAGGAACCACATTAAGTCAATGAACTCCTTCTGCATATGAAAATGTAAAAGATAGTATAAAAATCTGTTTAATTTTTTATTTTTTGGGTTTTAGAAGAGAGATGGTGTAAACTGTTTGGCTCTTCTGTCAATGGCATTATGCAATATTTTTGAATGCTCTCAGTTCTCTTATTTACACTTACAGCACAACTTATAGCTAGATTTTCTTACAGTATGGAAAAGGAGCCCAAGGTAATCTGGCATGACTCCCCCACAGAAAATCACTAGTTAGGCTGAAGAAGTTGTGTGTCAGTAAAAAATACCAAATTTCATTCCAAGGTATAAAGAAACATTAATGACTTATATACACCATACTGTGTGCAGCTCTGGTCATCTGACTTTAGAAAGATGAACTCAGGAAAGAAGAGGTTCAGAGGATGATAACTAGGATGCATAGAGGAACATAGTACCTGTCTTCAGGGAATACACTAGGCAAGCCTGGCTTCTTGAGCCTTAAAAAAAAAGATTGAGAGGAAAACAGAGAAAAACTGCAACCTGTGAATATATACAAAGGTAAAGGAAAGAGACATGAAGGGTGTTGTGAAACACCCTGGCAGAGAGATAGCAAATTAAACATACATTGTGTCAAGGAAAAGCAGATGTAAACTAGTCATTAATGTTAGAAAAAGCTCTGAACTATAGGAGCAATCATATTCTGGTGGGGAGTAAAATAAAGGCATTTCACAGAATCAGAGAAGCATAGAATTGTTCAGGTTGGAAAAGACCTTTAAGATCATCGAGTCCAACCTTATCCTAACCCTATCACCCTATTTCTGATGACCCACCACTAAACCATGTCCCCAGGCACCACATCCAGACGACTTTTAAACACATACAGGGATGGTGACTCAACCACCTCCCTGGGGAGCTGGTTCCAGTGCCCAACAACCCTTTCTGTAAAGAATTTTTTTCTTATATCCAACCTAAATCTCCCCTGACGCAACTCAAGCCCATTTCCTCCTGTCCTGTCATCAGTCACCAGTGAGAAGAGACCAACCCCACTCTCACTACAACCTCCTTTCAGGTATTTGTAAAGAGAGAACTGCTTTATTTGGTAAAAGCTTTAGAAAACCGAGGACAGTGTATTGACCACACTACAGCTATCCACATGCTTGTTGACTCCTTCAAAGAACTGTAAGAGGCTTGAACAACATACATTCCACCTACAGTAGCTGTGTGACTTCTTCCCTTATGAGTATCCATGTATCTGCCAGTTGTAGTTTTTCATTCTGATTTTTAGCTATTTACTGGAAAGTCACAATTACTTATCTACAGTTTCTTGTATGCCCATAGAGTGCCTCTCAAAGGCTAGGGTTGCATTTGCTGCCTACCATTCTTCAGGTGCTGATAAGGATTTAAGTGACAGATTGTATGACACTACAGTTAGTATATATTTTGAGTTCTACTTATGTGTAGTCAAGTTCTCTCTAAGGACACAAGTGCACAGCACAGTACAAAACAGTTGTTTAAAAGCTGCATTTTATTCACTTCTTCACTGAGATGAGAGACTAATTTTTCATTATGGTGTAAATCAAATATATTATTCAGCCAACATGACCTTGCTTGCAGATTCTGAGTAACTTCCAGTCCTTGAGATTTTGTTTAGTACAAATATGTCATATTAAATATTAGCTGGAAGAAGATCAAATGTAAATGCTCATTTACTGGTTATAAAAAACCATGAATTATTTATTAGGTATCAATCACTGTGTTCACGACAGATAACTGAGAACACACAATAATCAATACAAAGGGAAAGTCATAATTTATTCCTTATTTCCATCTGATGTAATTTAAAAAAAAAGGATAAGAGGGCTCTTCTCTTCCCAGTGGAATTCCCTGTGTAGCCAGAACTGTAGCATGGGTGGCAGTAGAAGAACTCAGCCTGAGTTTTCCTGCCTCTCTTGCTGGAGACTGACACTTTTCATGGAGAATAGTTCCCAGCAGCAGTTTTTGGACATCTTGCATACTTTCTTTTACCAAGGGACTAGCTAAGTGCTGTACATTCATTTCCACCAAAGCTGAACTAGTCAGGAAACACCAGACACCAGAATGATCCAAGAGAAAAAGTTAAACTTCTGCTTCATTTTGTAGTAAGAAAGATCTTGAGGCTGCAAAATCAAAACTTTTCTTGAGTCTAGGGTGCATGCTCCTAGACTTCAGAGACTGGGTGGCAGTCTTGGGAACACCCTACAAATGTATTGCTGTATAGTACTGTATCAGACAAGGTACATCACACTTAAAACTCATGTAGCTAGAAACCTACCAAGAATTAACTTACATCTGCAATGATACCCCTCATTTAGGGGCTGGAATAAAAGGCTATGCTTCCAAGCAAATTAAAAGAATGAAGCAGAACAATAAAAACAGAGCTAGGCCATTACAAAAGCTAACGCAGGGATTTTATTTTTAAAAGGGGTTAAAAATATTCAGCACAAAAAGCATCAAAGAAATATCTATTATGATGAAAATACTGAGCTTTCAAAGCAAATCTAAGCCAAAAATAAAATTACCTGTTCATTTTGGTATGTGCCCTATGGAAATGCTGTTCTGAAATTGTTTTTTCTAAGTGTAGAACAAAGACTATGCTTTACTGTTAAGCTTTTTATATTAATAACCCATTTTCTTAACATTCAAACTATTTGTCTCACTGTGGATGATTCTGTGTTAACGATACTAAAATGAAATAGTAAAAACTAGTTTTAACTCAGTTATGGCTCTTGCCCACTGCTGGAGTCTTCAGTTGTAACCATTCCCTATGCCCTGCCTATCAAATCTGTTGACAGCAGCAAACACTGTGTGTGTACTGCAGTAGGACTTTTTTTCAAGCAACAAGATTTTTTTAGCAATTTGTAATGCTATAATGTTGATAATACACAGGCCAGTAGGACTATGGAGTAGAAAGGAACTCCTCCAAAGAAGGAGCAATCTGATAACACTTTATGCATAAACCAGATGGTTCCAGACTATGAAAAGCAAGGAACTAGAGACTAGGGGAGCTGGGTATTGCAGCTGGTTTCAACACAGTAGCACCTGACAGCCCTTGAAATGTTTGTACTTACATATAAGCCAAAGTACAATTTTGAGTAGAAAGAGTGAGGAGATAAATTCTGGTCAATGGGATGGAGTAGAAGGTTCTTTGGCTTTTTCTCCCCTATTCGCTATATTACTTTTCTGTGTAAAATAAAAATTTGAAATGGGATTATATGCAAACAACAATGATCTGAGTCAATAATCCAAATGCCCTGTAAAGTTTTTTTCAAATTCGATTTGTAGGTAGAATCATACAAAGACTTGAATTCTCCACCTGCTTAGATATTCTACATCAGTGTAGAGAGGAAATTTAAACCTTGCACTTAGAAAGAAAATGTAAATAAAGCCATTCCCTGGAAAAGCATCCTTGTGTAAGCACAGGAGAGAAAAACTGTTACAGCTCACAGGTGTGAATGTTCAGAGAGTGGAGTCCAGCTGACAGTGCCTGGGAGGAGCTGATCCTTGTTTCTGGAGACCATAATGAAAATAGAAATTGTGTTCCTTAAAGACGGTGTGAAATTGGAAGCTCTGGAAACTGAGAGGGTCTTTGATGGATTCTTCTCTCTGACATTTTTGTTTGTTTCTCATGGTCTAATTAATAGAGAAAAACTTAAGGTGTGAAAAGGAAAATTTCAGCAATAAGGTCTTTTTTCAAAAAATATACACATGAATTCAGTGACAGAGCTGAAGGCATGATGATTGACAGGTCCTGTTCACATGAGCAAAGGTTATGAAGCTGCACATTCAGCCCTTTGCAGTAGTTTATTAATACATGTTCATTTACACACTTTGGACACTATAATTAGTAGATAAGGTGAGTAGTTATTAATATTTATTTAGTGTAAACATTGGTTTTGCCCAGTGTCAGTTCCCCCAACATATTTAGCTGCTCTTTCCAACTTAATTTATGCCATTTTTTCAGCATTGACATTGATTTTTCTGTTGTGCTTGAATGACATTGCTTGTTAGTCTGTGATTCCCTTTGCTCATCCCTGGTGACCTCAATATTTCAGTTGATATTACTGCCTGTAGCATTCTGGCACAGCCTATTGGAGTCAGTTGTTTTTGTTTCTGTTTTCTAGAACCAACTCAGTAACATACTTCACTGCCATTGTATTTACATTAATGACCCTCTGTTAAATCGGGGGGGGGGGTGTTTGCCCTGCATTTCTTATCAGACTTAGTTCTGGAAGTCTCCACTTCTCAGAATTTGTGGCTTAAGAAAGTTCAGAGATACAAATTCTTGGAGGCTGAGAAAATACTCCGAGGAAGTATCACAGCACTGTCGACTTGTTTGTATAGGCTTTTAGACATGTGTTCTTGGCTGTTTGAGGGAAAGGATGCAAGGAAATTGTGATCTTTTTTCTGATCAAGAAAGTCTGTCTTTTTATATATTGAACCTGTGATGCTTATCACTGTAAAGCAGATAGTGCAGAGATCCAGAGTCTTCATGCTTACCAATGTCTTTCTCCGCTTTTCTCTTTCAATTCTGCTTAATAAGAGGATTCAGTCTGTAATTGTGCCATCCAGGGGGGATAAGAACATCCCTTCTGAGTTCCCCAGTTTGAAATGGTAGGGCAGCTAATGTTAACTAGCAGTGAGTGTGGTTCAGGTTTGCTGAACTAGTGCCAGCTTAAGTGCGTCTTTTTAACTAATTTCTTTTCTTCAACACACCAGCTAGCATGAAGGGAAAAAAAACCTGAATAATGTAGTCATTAATTTGCCATAAATAAATAGAAATTTATTTTAACATATGGTGACAGTTAATGGTGGTTTGCTTTTTATAAGAGAGTTCTCTATTGTCTGTCTGTCCAAAGGACCTGGCCACAGGAGCATGGCAACATTTAGTGGGTGTCCTGGATTCAGCTGGACATGGATCATGGCTGAGGAGTGGGCTGGGCATTGGGTTCCAGGTGGGGAGCAATTGCATTGTGCATCACTTGCTTAATGTGTTACTTTATTATTATTTTCTTCTCTCCTTGTGTTGTTCTATTAAATTGTCATTATCTCAACCCACCTTTTTCTTTTCATTGTCCCCCCACGTTCTCCCAGGAGGGATGAAAGTGAGTGAGCAGCCATGTGGTGCTAAGTTGCTGGTTGGGTCTAAACCACGGCAGTGGGATACATCTTTCTTTCAGATCAGTTCAGGGCAAAAATTACCTTTTCATTCACTCATTCCCTTTATTTACAAGTCAGTAAAAGTCAGTAGCACTGGTTTGAAAGCAGTTTGCTGGTTGTTTCTAGCAGGTAGGCAGAGCAATTTAAAATTGGCAGCCTTAAAAACAATTGATACTTGATAATGGATAGTGGCAAACAACTCCTTGTGGATAGAAGGAATACCACCTGGCCTCTGAAGGATGGCTTAATTTCCTTACAGGTGGTTTCAGTTTGCCCTGTTCCATCTGTCACTCTGAACTTTGCAGACTGAAATGAATCTTATAGCTCAACAAAACCAGGTATACACCAGTGGGGTTGCTAGCAGTCTTTATAGAGTTTAACCCATTAGCAAAGACATTTCACTTTAGAAATGTGCCATAAGTCTGCTTTGTCAACTTATATAAAGCTTATTTGAATTATCCTCTTAGTAGAAATTAAGGAAGATGGATGGATTCCTTTGTCTGCAAACACCAGCACTGTGCATTTTCCTTGGACTGTGTATGAACCAGAGTTAAAACTACACAGAGGTCAGGGAAGAATGAGGGCATTTTTAACTGCACACTGTGAAGGGTCCTTTTTAAAAGTCTCTCAAAAAATTCATGTTCTGCTGTAAATTACCTGTCATTCTAGCAAGGCCTGGTGGTGCCCCCATCAATAACTGTGTAGTACCTTTGTGAGTGGCCTGTTGAGTCCCAGGTGGCTCCTTCTTTAGTATGGCTCTGAACTTCAGGATGTGAGGATGCTTCTAGTGGAAGGACTGGAGCACAGTCTAGCCCTTGGCATTTGGTCAATGCAAAGTATGGCTTAATATTAAAAAATGAATATTCACTGTTCCCAGAACTCTGCTCATTATTCATCTCATGAATTCAACAAGCTGTAAATAGCAGGCAATCAGGCATTATTGGTGAATGGTCTCCCTGCATTTTTACTTAGTCCTAAAATACCAAAATACACATGGAATACAGAAACCTGTGAATCATTCCCAGGGAAGCACTGTTATGCCCTGTAGACACCTGAATTATACATTTCCTTACACATATTTACAGATGCATTCTTTACTTTTTTCAAGGAAAAAGGTGATAAATCTCACCTCAAATGCTTGCTATAAATTGTTGATATCTCTGTAAATTAAATCCATTTGATTTCCTGGAGTGTAAAGTATGGATTGATTCATATTTTACTATAGCATTCTACCTGTTCCAAATGCCATTTGTGGGAGTTGGACACAGAAGCTGTAGGAAGTCTCATAGTTTCCACATGCAGGTTTAGTGAGAGGCCAGAGTTTTGAATTCTTGTGAAAGTGTTCAGACCTCTCACCAGATCTTAAACTCTATTTACAAAACTTGTCATTACTGTTCTCATGTGTGATTCCCTCTTCTCATTTGTATGATGTATGTTGTCCTCTCCTTGTAGCAAGGTTAGACAAGTAATCTCAGAAACTCTAATGGTCAGGAACAGCCACTTGATTATCTTCTGCAATGCTGGCAGGGCCTCAAAATGTGTATGGGATGAAGTGCAGATGAGTTGAGTCTCCCTCTTTTCCTCAGCGTGTGCCAAAGTGTCAGAATCTTACAGATACAAGTCAAATGGATGGACTTCTAGGAATGAGAGAAATGGTAAAGAAGTGCTGGAGTACTAAGTTTCTGTGAAGGATTCTGATTCTCTGTTATACTCCTCTAGCTTCAGTTTGTGATTGCTAAAAGGGACCAAAAGAGTTAAATGAAACAATATGAAGAGCACAATGAAATAGTGAGTTCTCACCACCTTGATACTTTACTTTAACCTACTGTTTTCTATTTCTGAAAGCATTTGAATTGTTCCCTACTGCATTTTGGTGCATTTTATAATACTTCAGTCTAAATTTATTCTTTACAGGAACATATTCTGTTACTGGGGAAAAAATAATTAATGAATTCATCACGATCCTGATTAATATTTTATGAGAATCAAGAAAAAGGAATATATAAAAATTCTAGAACACATTTTCCTTGACTTTCATAGCATTTATATTTTGATGAGGTGGCTTCCATATTATGTAAACATTGAGCTTGGGTCTCCATATGCAAAGAGACAGGAAATCAAGTTTCTTCCTGACAAGTAAAATATAAAAATAATGATTTTAACTTTCTGCATTAGGTGCAGCATTGTTTAATATACTTTGCAATTCCTGAAAAAGATGATGAATAGGAAGGCAGCAAAATTTGCAGAGGGTATGAGTTAGTCATCACTAAGGAAGGCTAATTTATGGTGTGTGGGAATGGAAAGATGATGTTCATACTGGTTTTTCCAATTTAAGCATCAATTATGTGGTGAAATGCTTCCAGACTTAGTGGCCCCGTGGTCTTATTCAGTACTGTGTGCTGATGGACGAGCTTCACCTTCACCAGGATCATGACAGCAAATGAGACTCACCATCAATACTTGCAAAGTATTAAAACATCTATGAAAGTGGAAAGGATTTGGAATTAATTATTCAGCTCAGGAAGGAGATTCAGATGTTGTTACAGACAACTTAATGGAGACTTTCTGGTGTGGATGAGCGAGCAGCTCCTAGAAAAGCTCAGACATAAGAAGGAAGCATACACAGGGTGGAAGCTGGGGCAGGTACAGGGAGGATTACAGAGAGATTGTCCAGATTGCAGAGTGGCAGAGCAACTGATGTCATCTACCTGGATTTGTGCAAGGCATTTGACACTGTTCCACATGGCATCCCTGTCTGCAAACTGACAAGACATGGATTTGACAGATGGACCACTCAGTGGATAAGTAATTGGCTGGATGGCAGCACCCAGAGAGTTGTGATCAATGGTTCAGTGTCCCAGTGGAGGCAAGTGACGAGTGGTGTTCCTCAGGGGTCAGTACTGGGAGCAGTGCTGTTCAGCATCTTTGTTGGAGACATGGACAGAGGGATTGAGTGTATCCTCAGCAAGTTTGCTGACAATACCAAACTGTGTGGTGTGGTTGACACCCTAGAGGGAAGGGATGCCATCCAGAGAGGGACCTTGACAGGCTGGAGAGGTGGGCCAATGCCAACATTATGAAGTTCAACAAGGCCAAGTGCAAGGTCCTGCACATGGGTTGGCACAACCCTAGGCTGAGGGGAGAGTGGCTAGAGAGCAGCCCTGAGGAAAAGGACTTGGGGATGGGAGTAGATGAGAAGCTCGACATGAGCCACTGGTGTGTGCTGGAGCCCAGAGGGCTGCTGTGTGCTCTTCACTGAAAGAAATAAATGTTTTTGAAATCTGGTGTAAAAAAAAAAAAAGTATACTGAAGTTAATAATTAGTGCAAAGTAATATAGGACCTGGTTAGTATAACTGTGGTCCATTGGCCTCAGAATAGTACAGTATGCTCACTGCAATGAAATAATGTCACTTTTATTTTAATAGCTTTATTAGGTATCTGCTTTAGGCTGTACTTGAACCAACACAGTCCAAATTCCCCGCTGGTGTAAATTAGTGTAGCTCCATAGGGATCTTGATAATTTTAGCATTAATTATCAGATTCAAGCTAGCTTGAACATAGAATTTCCCTTTGACCTTGTGACAATGATTTTATTAATTTCATAAAGAAAGAAAATACAACAGAGCAGAAAATAGACCCTGCTACATTTGTAACAGTATTTTTAACAGGACTGTGCAGAAGCAGAAAGATCACAACCCCCATGAATGAGTAAAGGATACCGTAAAACATTTAGATGGAATGGAAATAATCACTACTTAGCTGTGAGTGCAAAATAAAGCTCAGCCAAAGACTCAGTGCTCTGCCTTCCCTCTGTCAGTCTCAGTAAAGTCCCATTTTCTTTTCTTGTTAATCAGGAATATTTGTTTTCCCCTTCCACCTATTGGCATAGCTCCCTCCTCCGTTTTGTTTTTAATCCTAGCAATTCTGTATTCTTTTCAGCTCTTGTATCCCATCTCCAACTTTTTTTTATTCCCTTTGCCTTTCTTTTAGGCTTCTCTTAACTTTTTTCTCTCTTATCTTTTTCTTCCCTCTACCTCTGGAAAGTTCAGTGTGCAAGTTAATCTAACAGCATGAAGCTAACTGATATGATCAGGATTTGTGAAATAGAAACTAAGCTCTTACGGACTTCTAGAGCCTACCAGTGGCAAATCTCACATCAACAAATTGGTTCTTGACATTTGATCGGGTCTGCTTGTTTCTCAAAATAAGCTTTAAAAACAACCTGCAAGTCTGATTCTCTTTTTATTCTGGAAATGTTGTACACTTGTTTCACAAAAATTACTTCTCTGGCGAACAGTTGTTGATGTGATAAGTATAATCAAAGTCACAGTTACATTGCTTCATTATAACCCTGTATATTAATGAGAACTTAGAGTCTCCTTCTGTGTGCCTATAAAGATTCAAGCTTTGTAGGAAAAAATAATATCTTCTTCACATGGTTAATGTGTATGGAAAAAACAGACAAAATTTTGGTCTTAGGAAAACCTGGAGGCCACCAGGAAAGGTGGTCTGCTCACCCCAGTCATATTGCTTGGATTACTTTGCATTTTCTGTCTTTGGACTAAGACAACCCAACACTGCTGCCTCTCTGATGACCCTGAAAATACCTGTCAACCTGTCATCTGGACAGATTAATTAAATAACTGTTGCCTTTTAAGGACATAGAATAGGCGTTCTCAAATACATCATAATGATTAAGTTCTTAATTAAAACAAGAAATGAGGTTCAAATGTATCCTATTGAGAAACAGATAGAGTCAGATCAGCACAAGCTAACCTCTGCAACCCATCGTAGGACAGAGGGTTGTAGCTCTTACATCCGTTCCTAATCATGACACATGCAGCATCCTGTTTAGTGCTGTGGTAGGCATGAGATGTGACATTAGAGAGTCTTTTCTCTGGCACAGTGACTCAGCTCTCCATTTCCAGTCTCTTGAGCCAAAGAGGTTCATAGACAGCAGCCAGGTCCAAAGTCCATTCAAATCAGTGCACAGGTGCTCAGGAAAGCTGGATAAGGCCCTGACAGAATAGATGAGCAGTAACTTTCATATTGCTTCAAGGAGGCAGGAGACTGGCTTTAAGTGTCACTGAGATCATCATCTGCAAGGAGTTCACAGAGTATGTCAAAGTGTGGGTCCAGTCGTGCAGCTGTAGAAGCCACTGCCCTATATGAGGCCCTGGGGGGGGGAAGGCAAGGCCAGGACTGGGGTCAGCTGCAGCTGGATGGGTTTCTGGATGGTACCTCCAGTTTCCAGAGGGTCTCTCTCCCCCTCCACCCCCCTATTTTATCTTTAACAAATGATTCCTGCTCTTTCCTCTCTTATTTGGAGGATGTTATTGACTGTATGTATTTCAAGCAACTGCAACAGTCCTACTAAATTTACACACAGTTCCAAATATATGTAGAGTATCATAACCATAATGCCCTCATTCTGTCACATTTGCTTGAAATGTGTGTATTTGTGTATTAGGTAGTTTTACACTGACTAGAAAAATTATAAAAGGCAGAACTAACTGTTTCTCAGTGTTCAGACAGCTTCACTCTGTGAGTACTATTAACAAATAAAAATAATTGCATTGAGATCAGACATAATTATTTGAGAGGCATATTAACATTGTTTTCCTTATAATTTCAATTAATACAAATTTTGTTGTATTGGCTCAGCAGTACTTTTTAAACTCCCTAATCTAATGGAAATCTTGTAAGGAGAGTAAAGGCTTTAAAACAATGTCTAAATAAATGGGAAATAATTGAATGGACTTGCTGAATGGCAAACTTCATACATCTATTTTGCCACAATAAAATCAGTCAGTGACAAAAAGGCTTTGTATGTTTTCCCACAGGTACAGACACAATATATTAATTTGGAGCTATAACCACCAAAATGCAAATGTTTGACTGGCCATGGTGTAAAATGGGATGTTATGACTTCCATTTCAGAGGTAAATTATTATTGTGCAGCACAATCTCTACTAGTACAGAAGCAGCTAGATGTCATTTTAGCAATTTCCTTTGCAATAGAAGATTTTTATGTTGATCGTCTTACAGGATAATCAATGGATATAAGCAAGAGATTTTATTAAAGTCACTTGTTTTATATAGGTAAAGCTCTTATTCAACTCCAAGTCCCTAACAGCAGAGAGAAAGAGTGATTCCTCTGCTTGAAAGAGGGCAGAAGATCTCAGAGGCACTGAGGCTGTCATTCCAGTCTGTGTAATACATGCATTAAAGTGCTGTGGAAATCTCTGGGACCTGTGTGTGGTGGGGATGATGCCCATCCTGTGGTGTTCAATAGCAAAAATTCCACTTATTACATTGCTGTTAAATTAGGCTCTTATTAAGTGTATTTTTTCTTTGGAAAAGTAGAAGATGTACATGTATTTCCTGAAACTTGTGTGTATTCACTTCATATAGCTCTAAGGTTTAAGGATCTTCTGAAAAAGTAGTTGTAAGCTCAACTGTCTTTAGGGTTCCTGAGCTGAACAGCCAAACTTTCAGCAGCAGAGATTTGATGAGCAGCAGAGGAAGGTCATATCTAGGACACTCATTAAGATTGCTAGTTTTTGCAGGTGTGATGTGCTCTCACTGTGAAGCTCTTCATAGCAAGGAGAGGTAAGGCAGAGTTATTCCCAGGCTGTGAAATACAGCAGTGCTGAGCAGTCTTCTTCCACAGGAAAGATGCAGGACCAGAAACTAGTGGCTTGGCACATGCTGTGTGGTTTAAAATTCTCTTTTCAGCTACAAACTCAGTGCCTCCTTACAAATCACTTTGCTGCTGGGAGGATTTTCAATTATATGAAAGCTTCCTATAATACACCACTGCTGTTCCAGTAAATTCTTTAATCCTGCTCCTACTGAATTTACATGGACTTCAGTGATACAGGACTGCATCAAAAAGGTGCAGCTGGGCTTATAATATCTTTGATGGGTGTATTTCATCCTTTCTCAATAAGAAAGAAAGAAAAAAGTAGATAATGGGCTGATATTTTTAGAAGAGTTGTCCTTACAGCCTGAATTTTCTTTTATACTTAGCATGCCTTAGAGTGGAAAGTGAAGGGTATCAAATAGCAAGGAGCAACAATAACAATACAGATCTTACACTTCAATAGCTCTTTCTACCTGGGAGTCTCAGAACTCTAAAGACTAGCTGATGGAATCTAATGAATTGTGAAAAAAATACACACCCTTTCTTTGCAAATAAGGGAGTAATTCTCTAAGTAGTACGACTTTCAAAGAACTGTTTTAAGTTACTTGATTTCTCAGTTTCAGATTCTTGCTATAGAAGGAAATTAATTACATGCAGCTTTGTGCATTTACCAAATTTACATTCTACTGGTGTACAAATTTCCCATGGGGAAATCCTTATCTTCTTTACAGTTCTTCCAGATATGCCCACAATTATGCAATTATTGCATGGATGAAGTGCCCTATTTGATCTGTTGATATCTGAATATGTTATTTTAGTAGAGCCAACATAAATGAGTATGAGAGGTAGTTATTGCTGTTTTATTTATTTTATGAAGGAGAGAAGTGTGGATATGTATAAACTGGGAGACAAGAAGGGCTCTCCTAAAAAAAGAATACAGCCTGCATTGTCTTTCTGTCTCCTCAGTAGAAAACAGAAGAGTAAAATATGCATCTTTGTTATTACAGAGAGCAAGTAATAAAAAATTATTATTTGCTTGCTACAGAAAGTAATATCCATGGCTTTCCAAACAAAGATTAATGGTGTTGAATCTGTGAGTGAGATGTTAAAAAGCCCAGTCAGGAAAGTCTTTATGTGTTGTATTACACATTTTGTCAGGAAGAGGTGGATGGAGACAAGCTTGTTTGAGGAGAGGGATCTAGACATCTCCAGCTACTTGATCGTGTATCTTTCCTTGACTTCTGCAAAAGGGGGATGACTAGAAGTTGTAGTGTATAAATGGGGAATGCTGCAGAGGCACCTTTTTCCTTATGTGAGCATCTGGGGAAGGCTGCAGCAGCTACTCAGACTTGGGTTTCACCCTGGGAGCCGGTACAGACACCTCAGGGGATCGTGAGTATCATGTGTCCTTCCCAAACGGTGTTCCTTAATTTCCTGAAGCACTGTTTACCTGGACAAATGTGATTGGTGACAAAATACCACCAACTGAAAGAAGATGAGTCACCAAATCAAGGCCAAGTGCAAGGTCCTGCACCTGAGTCGGCGCAACCCCAGGCACAATTACAGGCTGGGGGGAGAGTGGCTAGAGGGCAGCCCTGAGGAAAAGGACTTGGGGGTGGGAGTAGATGAGGAACTCAACATGAGCTGGAGTGTGTGCTGGAGCCCAGAGGGCCAACTGCATCCTGGGCTGCATCAAAAGAAGTGTGGCCAGCAGGGCCAGGGAGGGCATTCTGCCCTTCTGTGCTGTTCTGGTGAGACCCCACCTAGAGTACAGGAAAGACATGGAGCTGTTGGAGAGGGTCCAGAGAAGGGCCACAAAGGGCTGGAGCACCTCTGCTATGAGACAGGTTGAGAGATTCGGGGCTGTTCAGCCTGGAAAAGAGAAGGCTCCAGGCAGACCTTATAGCACCTTCCAGTGCCTGAAGGGGCTGCAGGAAAGCTGGGGAGGGGCTTTTCACCAGAGAGGGCAGTGATAGGACAAGGGGTAATGGTTTTAAACTGAAAGAGGGGAGGATTTAGGTTAGACATCAGGAAGAAATTCTTCACCATGAAGGGTAGTAAGGTGCTGGACAACCCAGGGAGGTTGTGGCTGCCCCCTCTCTGGAGGTGTTTAAGGCCAGGTTGGATGAAGCTTTGTGCAGCCTGGTCTAGTGTGTGGTGTCCCTGCTCATGGCAAGGAGGTTGGAACCTGATATTCTTCAACGTCCCTTCCAACCTTAACCATTCTATGATTCTGTGACTTGTCCGTGTAACAAAAGTTCTTCATGCTTGCTCTGCCAGAGTAAAGTGGACATTTAGGCATCTTCTAGAACTTCTCAGAGCTTAAGAAGCAAATGAGCATTAGCTGCTTAAAAATATTTTGTATGTCTTTTATGACCAGCTGTTCAAAAAGTAATTTATGGTTCAGCACAACACTTGCACACCAGAAAGCCTTCAAAAATGCTACCTTTTCCACCCAAGCTTTTTCATTTGCAAAAGCACACGTCAAAAAGATGGAGAGATTTGTCTCAATGAGTAATAGCAAAGTGAGGTCACTCTCTATAAGCAGCAACTGTTATGATGGACAGCAGACCATAAAGCCATGGTTGGCAAAGCAGAATAATTTTAAATCTTTGCTAGATACTCACAGCAACTGTATATGACTGGCACTGTCTCAGAGTGATCAATGTGAAGATTCGAAGCACTTGGTGGAATCTCTTGCTTGCTCACTGTACAGCACAAACCCACTCCTAGTCCCCTCATGGTAGTAGCTCTGAGGCATCTTTCAAATTACTTTCTCTCTCTCCTGTACTTTTCTTAAATATAGTTGAATATATGAAATGCACGGGTATCTTTGCTACTTTTAAGATTTCTGGATCTTTCTCTTTGTGTAAATATATCCAAATGTGGCCTTTAAAAGCTGGAGGTGATGTAATGTTTCTGCTGTTGTGACGTGTGGTGCCACTGAAGGATTTATCTGCTACAAAACCTCATTGGTGGTTAGGACAACTGTGTTTTAAAAGGACTACAAATCTCAAGTCACATGGCTGAACGAGACCTATTGCCTGGAAGTAGGTAAGGAGGGAGATGAGGACCCTTTTTTTAGGTATCTGTGTGGGATTCCAGGATTAGCTAAGTGTTGGTGAAAAGATGGTTTTCACAGGAGGAATCTGGGCATAGGCACAGAAAATTTGGTACAGCATTATCAGAGATGAGTGTCTTCAAGAAGGGAGGTGGGCAGAGGAGATTTAAGGCTGAGGGAGCACTGAGAATTTGTGGCTGTGTAGGGGGCTGCATACCCCAAACTGTATGCCTTTCTCATAAAAAGGAATTTATAGAACAGAACATTTCTTTCTTCTTTCCCTTGATTCTTTTTTTCCTCCTGGCAAGAGTTTCACATTGCCTTTAAAGCACGGACAATCATTTGTTTCTACAAGAAGCCTGAAGATCCATATGGATGTGACTTGAAAGTAAAAACTGCTTTGGAGGTCTCATTCATTTCCTCTTCAGTAAGATTTTCAGCTCTTAATTTAACTTGGGGAGAAGACTAGTCTTACTAACTCACAAAGGCACAAATAGAGTGCAGACAATGACAATTTGCTCAAGTGGGTGAGATGAATCAACTTGTGGTGGGGCTGATTTCTTCTGTTAACTATAAAAAGAACACTGATGATTAAAGTAGACAAGGCACTTCATGCTTAGGTAGCTATTGTTAAATGACATGAATCCCACATGAATGACAAAATCAAACAGCAAAAATAGCTACATTTATTATAAAGAACCATCTGTGGAGGCCATAATGCTTACAGTTCATCTGTCAAAGGACCCTCTCCTGTTATCACTGGAGATAATCTCTCTCTTGCTGTGCTGGACTAGAGAGTACAGTAGTGCCCAGTTTGGTATAGAGATTATAATTTCTCTGTATTAAAAGGGTAGATCAGTGCATGATTTTTAAGAACAAGTAAAGTAGTGATTCCAAGGGAGCAGCTTTGTTT
Organism: Hemiprocne comata; assembly: GCA_020745705.1. Lineage (NCBI taxonomy): Eukaryota > Metazoa > Chordata > Aves > Apodiformes > Apodidae > Hemiprocne > Hemiprocne comata. The sequence continues at coordinate 6,742,584 of CM036597.1, read as the reverse complement.
AAAAAATTGATGGTGCTGTTTGACCTACTTTATTCCAAGGGCAGAGAGTCCAATGTTCTTTCTGTCAACCAAAAGCACTTGGAGCCAGGGTCAGTTAATAAAGAAGACAGGGCTCATCTGTTCTTTCAGTTTTGAGGTCATCAAGGAGTCCCATCTCTCTAAGTCTACTGTTTAGGATGGTCCTGTTCATATATTTGGGACAGGCGAATATTTATCTAAGTGGAGAAATGCAGTGCTGGTTTGGTGGCATTTCCCATATTTTCTACTGCCTGCCCCCCCCCCCCCCCCCCAAACACAAGTTGATTTATGAACATGATATTGTTCATCATAGAGGATACAAAACCCAGTGGAATACAGTGTCATTTGTTGGAGTATTAACAGAGTAGGAGAGCTAAAATATTTAAAGTAGTCATCCCCAATGTTTGCTGTCCCACGGGAAACAATACTTAACTAATAACATGTTATTGGCACCATGTTTTCCTCCACAGGGGTTATGGACTGCATTCAGAATAATGTCTTATCATCCAGTGGAACTTCACCCCATTCCTCCTCCCAGTATCTGCAAATTCAGTGGCAAAGTGGGAGCCTTATTGGTTGGCTAGGCAGGTCCCTGAAAAGAAAGGCAGTGCCAGATTTTTGCCTCCCATTTTTATCTGTACCCTATTCACAGTGAGACTGTTTTTGGTGGGGAAATTCAGGAGAACTCAGCATGAGAAATGATGAAAGAAAAAACCCTTTTGAAACTGTGGGAGACCTCTGATCTGTGCTTTTCTGGTGGCAGCAGTACCAGTTGTCACAAAGCAGCAACACGTACATTCAAGGGACTGTACTCTTGGATGCCAATTTGAATCTTAATGGCTCCACCACTGGATTCCTGTTTGACCTTAAGCACCAAATTCTTCCTCTTATACAACCATTTTAATATGTATCTTCTCCTGTGCCCTTGCTGAGACATCTTACTTATGTTTTCTTCAAGAATAGTGGCAGCTTATTCAGTGCAATGAGATTAGGAGGGTTGGGTCAGACTCCTAGGACTCTCTTGAGGAGAGCTGTGTTTGCTGTTCACACTTTTCCAGTCAGCTGAAAGACACAGCACTCCAGACTTAATTCCTTAGCCCTGGGATTTCTACCAGCCCATTGGATTTCTTACCATTTTAGCCAAGTTTAAGAGGATGTAGACATTTTTGGATGGGTAGACATCAATCTGTGCTACTGGTTGAATGTGTATGCTCTACAAACAGCCCTAGGGGAAGGGAAAAAGCCAGGTGCTCACTGGTTTGCTGATGCCATAATGCACCAAAGCCTGACAGCAGAATGTGGGATGGCATGTTGTGCTGGAGGTGCCTGTTTCTACACGTGAGTGAGGGGTTCCCTCCTAGGAGGGCAGTGCTCTCCTTCTTGGTGGCCTCAACGTTCTCTTTGGGGCTTTGCTTTTGTGTCTCTGTTGCAGTTCCACTTCTGTCCCTTACTTCCCCTTTGCAGAAGCAGTCTGGCTCTTACACAGCCTTACTATTCAGCCCAGAGGCAGCAAAAATCACTTTATCAGTTCAATTAATTCAATCAATAAGCAAAATCCAACAGATCAGAGAACTAGAATTGCAATCAACATTGCAATCCATGTTGCTAAAAGGAGTTACTTCATAGCCCTTGTTATTTCCACATTCAGATTTTATTCATTGGAAGAAACTGTTATAGGTATTAGTAAATTGGAATGTCATCTAATGGCAGGTATTCTGGAAGGATTTGCAAAGTTTTCTGGCAAGGTTTGCAAAGTTTTGTTATTTTTTCTCAAAGCTTTTTCACAGCTTTCAGTGTGGCTTTTTCACAAAGTTAAACTTAGAGGATTAACATTGCTCTCCTCATGGTACTTTGTTTACCAAGGGAATGTTGGTCAAAGGGAGGAAAGTGGACAACTTCAGACTTTTCATGTCAGTGCTACTTACAGAACAAATATCCATTGGCAGGGTAAGAGCCTGAAGAAGAAGAAAAGAAGCTTTCTATCTATTGTGCAATAAATCAAAAGATTCCAGTGAATTTCTTTGAGTGGTAGCAAAACTGCTTAATCTAGGATTTCAAAGGGTGATCAAAACTATTTTCAATTATTCCTGACTTGCACTTGTATCATTCCAGACTGAGCTGAGTCTTTTTCCCTAGTACATTCCTTTATTTAAAGGCAATAGAAAGAAGAAAAGAAGTGAATTTCATGATCAGAATCCCAATGTGTGGGAAATATGACTTCAGTTCTTCCTCTGGAAAGTCTGAGTAAGACCAAATAATTACAAGTTCTTCACTAATAAAAGCAGAGGAAAAAAGAAACAATAATAGAGCATTTTCAGAAATTGGATTTTCGTTATCTGTAATAATACAGGAAGCTTATCTATTGTGAAAAGAGCAAGCCTGATTCTAATGTGGCATAAATATTTGCATGATAATAAGGTTATGTATTTTAGACAAAGACAATGTATTGCCCACAAAGAAGAAGAAACAGCTGTGGCCATCCTTGGGAAAATAAGACTTTCTAAATGTGACTCTGTGCATGTCCCAAGACTACAGCTAGTTTTCTTTGAAAGTACATTTACTGCCATAGTGTAGTTCCCACTAATTACAGACTAACAGCCCAACACTAAGGGTGGCAGAATGGGTGTGCAAGAGTTATGTAGCTTTGATCTTTCAGAATAACTAAGTAGTCCCATATGGAGAACACAACAATATGCCTGTGTCACTACTTCGTATTACTAACTGAAAGACTTAAGAATTAAAAGGTTTTGTAAAGTACCAAATATCAACCATAGTTTTTTGCACAAGTTATTCGTTTGCATCCCAAAATGAACTAGGTGGTGAGCTTTCAAAGATCTATTTTTAAACATGATCCATTATTGGTATAAAAGTTGATTGCTTAGGTTAAGAGGTCTACAAAACAGTGGCTGCATCCTGAGCTACTATAAACCATCAAATGGATGTTTATGGAGCTAAACACTACTTGCAGCAGCTGAGGATCTGGATACCCCTTCCTAAATAATAGCCTGTTATTCTTAGGATGGAAAAGCTAACATTTAAAGACTAAGCTGAACACATTATTGAATCATTGGATCATTAAATGTTTATATTTCTTGATCTAGATTTTTTCCCAGACCTTAAAGAGAACAAGTCTTTTGAAGGAGTATTTGAACTACTGCTTTTGATGTACTTCTGCTGGTCCAGAACAGATGGTTTACACTGCTCTGCTAGAATGTTTATATGGTCTATATAAATAGCCTCTAAACTGTCAATTATCTAGAAGTATAAAATTGTGCATGGGATCAGAGCACTTACCACATCCAGCCAAAATCCCCCCATGCTGTTTACTGTCTAGAAACCAGGAATTGTTCACGTGTCCCATTTTATGCATCAGCAAGCAAACTGAGAGCATCAGTCTTGGCAGTCTCAGAATTTAGATGGGCGCAAAATCTAAACCTAAACCAGAATAACATGCCTAGCCAGCCAGTGAATTTCAGTCAGTTAAACAAAAGCCTTTTTAAAAGTGGAGGTGAAACTGGGGCTCCATTGCACTGACTGGATGTGCTGCCACATTATTGGAGCATGTAGTCCTACATGTCAGTCATGTCATCTCTCTGTTGCATAGAAGCATCCTCCGATTCCTAGGCATGACTTGCCTACATACATCCTGGAAGACTGTGGAAAATGGTGGGCTTTCCAACACAAATAGTTGGATTTTACAGTATGTAGTTGGACTTTAATATGGAAAAATATGCCCACGCTCTGCATTCAGTAGGCAAGAGATTTATTACAGAAACTGTGGAGTAGAAAAAAGGAGAGGTTACAGAGTGCAAAGAGCTAGAAAATAAAAGTTGAATTAATTCCTTTCTCTCTCCAGAGTGCCAGGTTCTTACTTCAGTAGCTGTCTGCCACTCAGAGCCTTTTTAGGCTCACTTGCTAGCATAAAAGCTGTCTGCAATAGCCAAACTGACTTCATGCAGAAAAAAGGTGAATAAAAAACAACTGGTAAGAACTATTTCTGAAAGGATTCTATAGGGCAGAAACAGACAAGGTAATTCAACTCAGCCAGACAGGGAAATTTTAGGAGATGGGATGCTGTGAATTTTCAATAGTTTAAAAACAAACTGTAGCTTTTTTTTCCCCTATTTCATTCCACACATGTCATATCTTTTTCCAAGGAGGTAGTATTTTTTCCCTGTACAAGGTAATCTTCATGGTCTAATTTTATCTATAAAAACAGAAAACCAAACTAAATCTGAAATGTACACACCACATTCTTAGATCAGAACAACATATGCCAGGGAAAGAGGCCATAGACTATTGCTGTATTTGGATGAAGCTATAAAGCCATAAGCACTGGCTTTGAAAAACAATTATACTTAACATTTCTCATCAGTAAATCTCACTAGACTAAAGCAGAAAGTATCATCCTCCTCATTTAATGATGCAGAAATTAAAGCATGGGGACACAGGTATGCTTTGTGAAAGGTCACTGGCAGATAAAAAGAGAACACTAATTTCTCAATTCCCAGCAAATGAGCTCTTAACTAGGCCCACTGCTACCCTATCTAAAGCAAATAAATAAATAAATGTAATAGTGTGAGCAAAGTCCTTGGTTGTTCAATTTTAGGCATTCACAATGAATTATCCATTAGGACTCTACAGCTAGGGATTATTCCCACACATTATCTGCAGAACAATGAAAAGTCATGGAGAACATAAGCCACCAGCAAACAAAGTAGTAAAAACTGCATTATGAAAAAGAAGGCCACATTAATAAATAAGAATTATCCACTCAGTTCTGGTAAGTAGTTTATGAGTTAGATGGGATGGTAAATACGGTTTTAGGAAATGCAAGCTAAAACTACACCACTAATTGAAGTGTGAACTGTAGCATTAAGCATTTTTCCCACTGTCATTGTCTTTCCTCATGCTTATGTCTCAATTGCAGTTAAATCTGGTATAACTTTAAGGCTAGGACTTCTCAACTGTCCAAGAGAATTGAAGTTCCACAAAAAATAGGCATTAGTATAAGCTCTTTGAATGATGAGTGCTGCAGTCTTTAACCTTCTGGTAGGCTCCTTTTAGCATCTTGGAAGTTAAAACAGTTATAATCTACCATTTTTTTTCCCCTCTCCCCCTTCCCCCCCCCCCTTTGTTTCCCCACTATCTTGCATAAAAAGCCCCCCCCCCCCCAACAGAGTTGTTAGATTTTCTTTTGATTGTCTAACGGTCAGAAAAAGCCCCTCTGAAACCTCCAGAGAAAAGCCCAGAAAATTGGAAAGGCTTGTCCCAACTTCTAACCCTCTCTCCTTTTTAAGTACGTATGTAAGCTCAGTATTTCCAGATACTTACTAGGTGCGTGTGTGTTTCAAGTTGGAATACATCTGACTAGAAGCAACAGCTTGGCAGAACACTGCAGATGAGATGGGAGCAGTAAAGCTTTGGTAAAGCTTTGCTCACTTGACTGGATCACTGAGTTTGTGAAACTGTTCTGAGCTCTTCAAGTCTCAGCTGCCCTGGTACTTAGGGAACTTGGCTACTTGTGAAAGAAGATAAAGGAAAAACAGACTTAGCTGAATGCATTCCTTTTGCCCTCCATAGCAAGAATACAATCAGGAATAATCAAGAACTAAAATTCAGCAGAGATATAAGAGATATATAACTTGAGATTCTAAGCAAAACCTCACCCTCTGGGGAGCAGGATATGTCGCAGCAGTTAAGATTTTGGCCACACTTTAGGCCAAGAGGTCACATCATGGAGTACTCAAACATTACTGAAAACCTGATACTTGAGTGACTCGGGTATGAACTTGGAGTATGTTGACTTTAGATTTATGTGAATAAGTATTCAGTTTGGAAAACATCCAAATGGCATTGTAAGTGATGGTAAGAGGACATTACCATTTTTCCCTCTCCTCTGCCACTCACACTTTGGTATGTCCAGTGACTGCCCCTATTTGACTGCCTATGGCAGGAAGGTTTGATCTAGCTGATCTTTAAGGTTCTTTCCAACCCAAACCATTCTATGATTCATTCTGTGATTCTACAATTTCATGAGATTCTTGTCACCAGTTCCAACTCCAGGGGACTTCACTGGAGCCACGCAGAGATAAGGCTAGCAAAGGTTCTCTGCATCTGCACCTGAATCGCTCAGATTTGACTGTACCCTGAAACCTTTAAAAGTGTCTGTGACAGCTTTGCTTCGGTATTATGTTGTTTGTTCTTTTGTGATTAGAAGAGAATTTATGTAGTCATTACATTTTCACAGCTCTTTCAAAATCTGTCCAGCTAAGATACTGGCACATACCAACTCAGTAACAAATCCTTGGGGAGAAGGAAAAAAGTTTATAGCATGGGAAAAGACTGCCTCAACTCCAATTCCTCTGGCTTTCAGAACAAAAATCAAGATATCTTAAAATAGAATCTGTCATATTATCAGTGATCTCAAGAGGTATTTTTTTTTTCCAGGCTTTTGTATGGAAATAGGTCTTATCCCAAAAGGAGATAACTATATACATTAGCTGTGCCTTTTCCAGTGCATGCAGCATTCTTAACATGGCTGTACTGCCTCCCACTCAGAAGATAATTGGTGCCGAACGCCTCTGGCTCTGGGGAGCAATGCCTGTGCAGGGTGAGAAAAGAAGATAGGAGTCTGTGTTGCTAAGACACAAATCTATACTGGTTCTGTCACCATAAAGAATCCTGACATCGTAATGCAGACACTTTGTAACGTTGGTGTAATTTCTGTTATGCTTTAAATATGGATTTACACTATCTCAGTTTCTAAATGCAAGTGCCACCTTCCTTCCTATGATCAGCAATGATGTTTTGTGTTGCTCTTGCTTTGTCACTAGCCACATATATTGATGTGAACAGTTTGCTGAAAAGTTACTTTTTACAAAGGACCTTAGAAGTTAAAAATTATGGCATTAATTACACAAATGGTTAATTCATTGTATTTTTAAAAATAGAGATAAAAATGTCCAGAAATACTGCAACTAGCTCTACTGTTTCAGACTTTGCCTTGACTACTTTTTCAACCACAGTGCATTACCAGATGCATGCACAAATAGGGTAACAATCAGAGATAAGAAGCAAATTCTGAACACTTCAGTTACCTGAACATCCCTAAAGATAATGGAGCTGCCTCTGGCCTCTAATTTCATTTAACAGAATGTAACAAAAGCTGCTGCTGTACTCAGATGGGGGCCCCTCTGTGTTTATGATCTCGGGAAGAAATTCAGTTTTATGATTTCTTGTTTTTCAAACTTCACTCATACTCTTGAGTCTGTTTGTCTTTAGAATGACTGCATCTCCAATTGCAGCTCCAACATTTCTTTCATTCAAAATGATCTATTCATCTGTATTCATCAACATGTCAATCTGCTGTTTAAAAAAAATCCAACCAACCCTCCAATAACAAAAAAACAACAAAAAGCTTCTCATTAGTCTACCTCCCTCATTAGTTAGGATTAAAAACCTTAGTCAAAATGATTGGCCTAGTGCCCAGAAAAGCTATGAGATCAATAATCCAAACAGACTTAATGATCCTCTTACTAAAGAATAACTTTTGTACTTCTCCTACAGAACACTTTGAAAAAATGAAGGGAAAAATACAAGAAATGTCACAGCATCTGCGTAAGTTAATTTGTCTGTTGGTTTGGAGTTGTACAGTTGGGGGAGGGACTTCAGGAAATATGTTTGGGTTTTTTTTCTTCTCTCTCTGTTAAATGACATTTATTGTCTGCAAAAACAGTAATACGAAAAATCACAAACTGTATCACTGATTAGCCTCTAATAGCCTAAGAAGATTCATTAACATTTCCAGTATCTCATTTCACTCATGAGCAGTTTAAAATTACAGTATTTGTATTCCTATACAAGATTGGTATTATTTAAGACTTTTGTTTAGGCAATTTAACTTGTTGGTATCCTTATTTTGACACTACTAAATACGGTTTCTACCTTTAAAAAGTTTGGTTTTTATTTTGAAAACTCAAGTGTTGAAGGAAAGGAAAAGAACCTTATTGTATAGTTCTCTATCAGCAGAAGAAGGTGTTATAGAAAGTCAGTGCCTTTGGCCAAAGCAGGCTATAAACTCCACAGAGAACATTTCTTTCCTGGACAGAATGGAAATGAATTGGGGTAGAGACTGGCAGACACTCAGCAGAGCATACATCTTGCACGTGGGTGTGCTAGAAAATTATCAGGCTGGGCTGACTGCACCTATGTGGGAATTAGCTATCTAATCAATGCTCATCATCTATCCTCTCCATAATCACTGGGAAAAAAAAAAAGCTGGCATTATCTGTAGCCCAATTCACGTTACATTTTGGAAGGGAATAAATCACCTTTGAATGGCCTGTTTTATGCTGTTTATAGACCCTACACAACCAGTTTGAGTCTTAAATTTTAGTCGCTAATTTTGGCAAGATTAACCCGTGATGAAGACAACTCATTGAGATGACAGCAAAGCGTGATGTGATGCCAGTAGTTTCAGATAGCTCATCCATTTCTTCTTACTCAAAAATGCGGCTTGAATAGCCAGGGTTGACACATGGGAAATCCCGTGTGGAAACTGAGACACTATTTGATCTTACACTTCCCTCCTCTGCTCAACGAGTGGAAGAAGGAACAGCTCTGCAGACCTTCCTCCAGAGCAGACCCTGGGAATACCACTGGGATCAGGTGTCTCATTTGACATGGGGTGACTCAGCAATGTCCTGGGAGGAGGTAAGGGCTGAGCTCTCAGTAGAGCAGGGACATCAGTTCCCTTCAAGACTGAAATAGGTCCTTCAGAGCTAACTAGGGAAGGAAAGGAAAGCCCAGAGGGACAGATAAGAGGGGAATAGTTGGGGTCTTACATGGTCAGGGTTTGGGAAGCAGATAATGCAGGGGAAGTAGGAACTGAACAAATGCTGGAAACTGAAAGGATGAAATCTGATGGAAGAAAGACTGCAGAAAGGAGAACTACCAATGGACAATTGGAATGGCTCTGCAGCAGATGTGAGAACCCAGGTGGATAGTAGAAACTCCTTTGCAAAAGTGGCATTGGTTTTGTGGGGTGAATAAGAGAAGGCAATTAACTTGTCATCCTCTGGGTTTGTTCTGCTGCTAGCAAAGCCAAAGCATTGTCCCAGGAGACAGATGTCTGCCTCAGAACCATAGGGTAGTCTGGGCCCAGCAGTGTAAGGTTAGCATCTTTCTCTATTTTGCCATTGAAGTTACTTATTGAAATCTGGTTTCTAAGATTATGGATAAACTTTACTTCATGCTTACACAGAAAGATCTCTTAAAAAATGTACTCATGTGCTGAAAGTGTACTGCCCCTCCTTTTCACTGGAGATAACTGCACAGTTTTAACAGTGCTTCAGTCTGCACCATCACTGTGTCTGTAAAGGTCATTATGTCCACTTTCACAAAAGAAAACCTAGTAACAAAGAAAACTATCTGCATCCCATTTTCCTGAGGAAAAAAATACTTTGCTAAACTGGTTACATAATTTTCACAGTTCAAGTTTTCAAACTGTGAAGGAAAAATTTTTAAGACTCATTATCAAGCCACTACTCAGGCAAGCAGCTCTCCCCTAACAAGCAGCAGCTTCCAGGGCTCCACAGCTAAAGAAATGTAGAGACCTTCTACACAGCAGCTGCCAACACACTTTGCCTGTTAAACAAATCTCTTTAAGCATAACTTAAAAAAAGATCTCCTTCTCTCTCACCTAGACACACTATGAGAAGAATTGCTTAATAGATACCTACCTACTGAAGGGTGTAAAAGCAAACCTAAAAGATCTACAGCAATGTTTTTAAAGTTAGTACTGGTAATGCAAAATAAAATCCAATCACTAAATAAATTCCCCTAGGAAAGCTAAGGAAATGTAAAGCAACGGCAAGGTCTGTAAAATGAGGCTGTGCTACCAAAGCAAACAGTCTGAGACTGAAACAGTAAAAATAAACAAGATAAAGTTACTAAACTAATAAATTCCCTATTCCTGTTGGTTGCAAACACTGGAAAATAGAAAACATTTTTGTAGGAAAAATTAGCATTTTTTTAAGAAAAAAGGTTCTGGTCCTGCTTCACTAGAGAATAATAAATAACAATTTCCTAGCTTCTAGAGTGCCAGATGTAACACAGCACTTGTTTTGCAGGCAATACTAAAATCATACATGGAAAGAGTTAATAACTTTAAAATAATAGTTATACTTGTCTAAGGGTTTCAGTAATAAATGCTTTTAATTACCCAGGGAAAGGAGCCATACTAAGACAGTCACTACTGGAAGCTTTCAAATGAGTACCTCACTCAAAGATGGATGCTATTTCCAGGCAAATGTTCCAAGTTGAACTAATGCGATACGATTTCGCCTCCTTCTTGAAGTGAGACCATTTTGAAGACTGATTCTTCAGTAGTTCATTGTAGTACTTCACTTTTAAACCTGATCTAATGAACAGCCAGAGATGCTATGGACTCTAAACATAAAGAATTGACACGTTAGCATATTAATGTACTTAGATGTCACACAAATCATTAGAACACAGTTTACTGAATGACTCAGGTATCTGGCAATATGAATGCAAAGCCTCTTTAGCTCTTAAATATACAGCAAATTCCTTTTGGCAAAGTCCTGATTAGAACAACATTGATTGTAGTTATTTATAGCTCAAATGCTGTTGCTGAAAATTTCTCAAGAGTTGTAGATACTGTATTATTAACTATAGTAAAGCTCTAAAAATCAGTCAGCAGAGGCCACTTCAATCTCCACATGATAATAAAGGATTATTATGTGCAGTAACCTATTTATGAAAAGGAAACAGTGTGCTTCTTTCAGACTCCATCAATTGCTTTAATAAGGAATTGAAAAGACTGGCCTACTTTATATGCAGATCACCATCCCAGTTGCATAAGGATTTACAATGGACAAAACAAAACTGTTTTTGTTGTAAATAAGGGCTGTTTGTTTGAATCACACAACAATGTTTGCATCTAAAAATTACTTAGAAGCTAATAAGGCTTAATAAAGTTTGACTGTATACTTGTTAAAAAAAATGTTCGTTATTCTCCAGGAAGGAAATGTAAAGTGAAGGTGGTAACATAAAGCTTGAAGTAAAACACGCCTGAGTTAATGGCAAAGGAGATGACTTACTGTGTTTCATAGAATGTCTTGGGTTGGAAGGGACCTCTAAAGGTCATCTAGTCCAACTCCCCTACAATAAGCAGGGACATCTCACACTAGAACAGATTGCTCAGAGCCCCATCAAGCCTGACCTTGAACTGTTTCCAGGGATGGGGCCCCCACCACCTCTCTAGGCAACCCATTCCACTTTCTTCACAGATGGGCTTAAGAAAACCAAAGTTGAGAACAGAATTCAGTTCACTTAAAACACTTTATAAAATTTAAGATAATGAATTTACTAGTAGTTTTATCTAGTAATTAGGATTATCATGTTACTTTTGGTTTAGAGACTGAAAACTTGACATAGCTCAGACAGCCGAAAGTTAGTGGAATGCACATACTGATTCCTGCTACCTTGATTTGGAGGACTCCAGAGACTCAGGTTCAAATTTTACCTTTGGCATTGGTTCATTTGCCTGTATGTTAATAAATTTAATGAGGTGTGGGATGACCCCTGCTGGTGTCCCTGCTTATAAAAAGAAATATGTATCTGACAGGAAAAGGACATGTTAATTTCAGTCCAAAAAAGTTACAAATATAAACTCTGTCATAAAATGTATAAAAATACTTAATGCGTAAAATATTATGAGTAATGTTCTCCTAAGTATGAAAATAATCTTAAACCACAGAACATTACTGTGTTAGAGCTGCAATGCAATGTATTAAGAAGGACATTAATTGTTCAGTTCACTGTGACACTGTGTTAAACATCTTTTATTAATGAGCTGTTACTCCCACCTGAGGCATTTGATAACCTCTAGTCCATAGCTAAATCAGTTGATTTCAGTGACTCACTCTAAACAAACCTAGAGGGAAAAAATACCCCAATAATTTACATTTGAGTCTGTAAGGTCCTAGAACTAGATTCATTTGAAGAAGGGCAGCTTTCCTATAAATCAAGCCTTCTGATTTAATGCAGCTGACATATAGATCTATTTTACATTTTTTTAATTTCAAAAATACAACACATTAAAATAGGTTCAATTTATCAAAGCTAAGAGCAACAATTAAGTAATAATGTACTTAAAGTGCAAAGGCACTTTAACACAAAAAAGTGACGCCCAGTGGCTATACTTGGTAATTGAAACAGCAGAACTGTATATTATTATTTACAAAAGAAAGTCATAGTCCAGGAAAAAAAGATCTTTGGAGATCTTCTACATAATACATTAAGTTTCTGCTTTGAAATGAAAAGAAAAAAAACACAACAGAAAACCCAAAGAACCCCTTCCTCATTTCCTTCCAAATCAAAAAGAATTATGCAAGATCTATTACAGAAACATACATTTGCAGTGACAGTTCCTACAGAAGGGTCAAAAGGAGAGAGATATAGAAATAACTTAAAGGGAACATTGCAAAAGCAACACCATATCCCTGCTATGCTGTAAGGGTTCAATTTCTCTCTCTCACTCCCTAATTTAAAAAGTGGAAATGTTGGGAATGTGACAGATGACATCAGCACGGAGTTCAGACTCAATCCAATGTGATGCTGAGATCATTTAAAATTTTCCTTTGTCTCCCACCTCCCCCCTCACAGCTGACTGATTGCAGTTTGTTTTTCCAGAACTTCGAGGTAGTCTGGTTCTGTTTGTAGCTTTCCTTGGAGTAAAGGATGCTCAGGTTTAGACTGTTCTGCAAAATATTTCCTGGGAGTTCCATATAAAACAGTTTTATTTATCCTGTCCTGGTTTTGGCGTCTCGATTCATATGAAGGGGCAAACTGCCTTTTGGGTAAGGTGCAAAAGTTATAATGAACTAATCCTCCGGTGGGGAGTTCCTTGACCCTTTCTGCAATATTTTGATACAGAAGCTCTGGTTCCCTTGGTGAGGATTGCTTTTCCAGTAAATCAGCTGCACTGATTGTAAAAGCAAGACCGGTGGGGTCTTCCTTTTTGTGGTCAAGACTACTATAGCTGAACTCGTGGAGATTCCTGTAATAGGCAACTGGATCCCCTTCCTTTTGCATGTAGATTGGGTTTTGGCACATTTGTCCAACAGGAGGGGGAATGTAGTTATAAACATGTCCTTCAGTTTTATCATGGGTCTCAGAGTTGTAAGACCCATACTGGAGCTGAAATGAACTTATATCTAAGTTGTTTGCACTGCTGGGCATGCTCTGCACCCCCTTCCGGCGCTTAAGGACAAAGACAAACAGGCCTGCCCCAAAACAGACTGACAAGATAAACACAACCAGCAGGCCTAAAATTAAGACAGACAGTGGAACTTCAGTGTGTATTTCTGGGTAGGAGCTAGGCGAGACACCAAGGAGACGGGGTGTATCTGTGTTCTGGTTCATGGAGAAGAGAGAAGAATCTGACAAGTTGGGGTTCTCTGGGCAGATGGCTTCTTTGCTCAGGAATTTCAGATGCTCTCCAGAGTGCTTGGTGGGAGACTCGCATATGACTTCGTTGATAACTACAGGGGGGTTTGACTGCTGGTTGTGCTGGTCAGTGACTTGCTCTATCCAGTTCCTCAGCCCAAGGATGTCACATGTGCAGTCCCAAGGGTTCTCCTGTAGGTCTATCTGAATTAGAGCTGAGAGCTGGTCCAAGACTCCTCTCACAGGCAGGTGTGAGAAATGGTTGTTTCTAAGGTTGAGCCTGGTGAGGGAAGTGCCACCAAAGACGTTGTCAGGCAAGGATCTGAGCAGGTTGTTATTGAGAAATAACAGATGAAGGTTACTCAGATCATCAAAAGTGCGTGGCAGGATCTCCTTAATGACATTGTACTCTAGGTAGAGATACTGCAGGCTGTGCAGCCCATCGAACATAGATGGGTACAGCATTTCAAGGTAGTTGCCATTAAGATAAAGTCTACGTAAACTTGTGAGGTTTGTAAAGGCACCTTCTTGTATCACTGAAATTCTGTTATTTCCTAGATGTAACAAATCCAGAGAGCTGTACTCTACAAGATCGGTTCTATAAATGACTTGCAGATAGTTACTGGTAAGGTAAAGTTTCTTTGGACTGGTTGGCCTAGGGTGGAGATCAGAGATGTTACTTATCTTTTTCTCTTGGCAGTTCACATTTAAGCCGTTGTCTGAGCTCTGCGAAGTACAGATGCAGCCAGCTGGGCAGGTGATGGGCACAGGAGACTTAGTCTGGTAAACCATGATAGGTCCAAATATTTGTCTGTCTTTCGACACAGTGACACGGGGCGTGGGGCGGTTCCTCGTTTTGGGTGGCCGGCTGGCTTTTGGGGCTCTGGTGGGATTGATGGCAGAGTTGGCTGTGGGCGACAGCCTTGAGATGTGTGGGTCTGAGAGGACAGGGTGTTTTTCCCTCTGGTTTGAATCACTGGAGCTTTTCCTGGGGCAGAGATCTTGCCTGGTGAGCTGGGTCACATCTTTCCCATGTAGCCTGAAGGGGGTTTCACACACTATCTCACCCACAAACACGGTGATGGTGTCTAACCAGGCCTTGAGTGGCAGCAAGTCGCAGGTGCAGTTCCAAGGGTTTTCCTCCAGCTGGATTTCCATGATGCCTCCAATGTGCTCCAGCACACCAGCAAAAGGCATCATCTTCAGCCGGTTCCCCCGCAGGTCCAGGTGAGTGAGGAGCACAAAGCGGAAGACGTTGCTGGGCAGGGACAGCAGCAGGTTGTCATTAAGGATCAGCACCTTGAGCTTGTTTAGCTTGCTGAAGGCCCCTGCCTCAATGGCACTGATGTAATTGTAATCAGCCTGCAGGTACTCCAGACTCTCCAAGCCCAGGAACGTGTCCTCCTTCAACACTTCGAGCTTGTTATTATTGAGGTGCAGCCTCTTGAGGGTTCGGAGGCCACTAAAGGCCCCTGTGCGGATCTCCTGCATGTCGTTGTTGCCCAAGTGGAGGGTCACAGCATTGGAGTAGTTGACAAACTCATTGGGGAACAGGCGGGTCAGAGCATTCCCGTTGAGAAACAGCTGGTAGATCTTGGAGGGTGGTGGCAGGAGGAGGCTGACAGTTGTAAATCCTTTGTTTTCACAATTAATGTTCAGCACGTTCTCCTTCTCCTCACAAGGGCAGCGGCTCTTGCTGCAAATGTCTTTGGCAGGTTTGCGACTCTCTGTCCGTGAGATCCCAGCCACTGTTAACAAACTGAGCAACCAAACACCCTTCAGCATCTTTATGCGCCGTCGATCCTCGCTTCAGTACCTACAGTCAAACCTTTTGAGAGAGGTAAGGAGAGAAAGAAGAAATCCCCAGTGAAAGCGGCCAGGAGCAGAGGCGGCAAGGGGAGGGCAAAGCAGGGTGCAAGGCTGGGGAGGGGCGGCGAGGCAGAGTCTCGCAAAACTCCGAAATGCCCTCTCCTCCACTCCTCCTTTTCCTCTCGGAAAGCGCCTGCCGAGCCGCTGCGGGGGAAGCCCCGTCGGGGAGCTCCCCGAAAACCGGTGCCGCCAGCACTGCCCCCCCCGCCCGCCGCCGCGGTCGCCAGCAGAGCGGCTCCGTGCCCCCCGGCCCGGGGCTGCCCGACTCCCGTTCACTTGCAGAATTTAAACCGGGTGGGGGGACAACAAACGATCGTCCGCCCTCCCTGCCTGCCCGCCTCCCGGCAGCAAGGCGCCTCCGAACCGCGCTCTCCGTGCCTCTCCCCGCGTCCCTCGGCTCATACCTGCTCTCGGGGCGCCCGAGGGGGCAGCAGGGGCAGGGGCCTCCGCCAAGCGCTGCCGCCGCGCCCCGGGAGCCAAGCGCCGGGCGGCGAGAGACATCGCCCGCCTCACGCCTCAGGAGGAGCCCGGCGAGGTGCCACCGTCCCGGCCGCGGCTCGGCGGGAAGTTGGGCCGGGCGGGGGCGAGGAGCGGCGGCGGCGCCGCTGCGGGAGCGCGGGCGGCAGTGCGCGGGGCGCGGCGCAGCGCGGGGCTTTTGCCGCTGCCCCGCACGGAGCCGCGCTGACGTCACGCCGGGGGCGGGGGGGACACGTTTTTCCCAGCCTTCCCCCCCCCCCACTGCCCGGTCCCCCCTCCCGTTCCCTACCCGCGGTGGCTCTCGCAGCCGGCTCCGCTCCCAGCTCGGCTGCTCATCGCGGGAGCACCTGCCAGCACCTGCAGCCTCGCTGCGCCCAGGACTGCGCGGGGACTCGGAGCCGGGGAATGGAATAAGGTAACAAGCGGATTTACCTGGGTCCGGAGAATTTACGGCCCCGAGTCCCTAAATCCGTGCCCTCAAAATCGAGAGCAAGTCAAGCAGGTTCTTCGGCACAAGCCAGCCGGCAAGGGCGCAGGCACCGCACAGGGGCACACACCACACACACGCGCATCACACACACAAACGCACCGCACACGCACAATCTGGCTGTTGGAGCAGGGGTGCTGCGAAACCCGGATCTGGCATCAGCACCTATCCCCCCTTCCTCCCCCAGAGTGCCGTGCTTAGCTCTGTCGGGCGCGCTGGCGTTTTCTACACGTTCAGGGAAGTTCAACACCTTCTACCAAACGGGGCTGGCAGGTCACACCAGTCGTGTGCCCGAATCCCGACACGCTCTGGAAGGCTCACCCGAGCTCTGGGCAGCAAAGACCACATCTAACGGGATCGTTCACGCTGGCTAGACTAGTCCTACTGCCAAATCGCGATGTTATGGTATAGCATTTGCCTGCCTTTAAAAAAAGATGTTGGATGTGGGATACTGTGATTTTGCTTAAGCACCATGCGCTGGGGCACAGACCTGTTTGACAGGAGGGGATGGCTGCTCTTGATCTCTGTCTGGAAGGTGAAACTTTGGGTTACCGTTCCACAATGAATTTTTAAAGTGCTTATGTAGCAGGGTGCATTATTACCAGATTTTTAAAGCAAACTAGACACACTTCACTTAAGAACGTAGAGGTTTGCTGCCAAAAGAGTGCTGAACTTGGCAAAAGTGGTACTGTCATCTTTAGCCATGAAGTATCAACGCCCAAAATTTAGAAGCAGCAGCAATTTATTGTCTATTCTTACGTGGGGCTTCAGATTGGAAAAAAGGTAGCCAGCATCCTGCAGCAGCCAGCACAGCTGCCTTTGAGGTGCTGCTGGGCAGGAATAGTGCTGGACTTTGTACTCAGGATGGAGCAGCTGCAACTTCCTTAGGTTGTGGAAAAAGCAGAAGCATCCCACACTGCAGCATGCTTTCGGAGTGGTGGAGCTTGAATTTCAACAAGGTTGAAGTTCTGAAACGCCCTTAGAGCTGCTCCATTTCTAACTTTCTTTATCCAGCTGAATTCGGGAGCAAAAATTGCTAAGATCTAGAAAGACATGCGTAGCAGACGTAGAGTTTTACAACACTAATACACCAGCAGCTAAACTGTTGTTCTCTGAGATTTTTTTGCTTGTTTTCTGCTTTAAACATAAGAATATGGTGTTTGAGGAGCAAAATTGGGCTAGTTACAGAACACAGCAAATGTTACTTTCACTCTTCCTAACACAGTCTAGGGACTAAAAAAAGAGAAGGTAAAAGTAGACCCAGGTTGAATTTTGTTTGTTTTTTTCTGAAGGGAGCCTATTCATACCCACACCTGCCCACACTGACACACGCCCAGGGGCACACACACCTGTAACCTACCTTCAGCACATCTGTCCTGAGCAGCCCTGCGCAGCGCTGCCAGCACTCGCGGGGCTCGCTCCCGCACACAGCAGCAGCTGAAGGCAGAAGTAAGTCCAAAGCATTTTCTCTCATCTCACAGTGTACATTTGCTTCATGTCCTTGAGTTTCAGTGACGTGCAGCTTTCTGGTGAGCGAGGATCATGTCCAGGAATTGGCTCGTGGGGCAACATACATTGTCCCACTTGCATGTGTTTACTAGTACGTAGGAAACGCGTTTGTGGGAAATGCTGATGCTGCCTTGGAAGGGGAAGTGTAGGCATGGCATGCCTCAGCAGTAATTACCAGATTCATGTGGGATGGAAGGAACAGCTTGTTAGGGGATTGCAACAGTAATAAGACACAGAGATGATACTGATTCTATTACCCTGCAAATGCATGCATATAATAACTACTGATGTAGGAGGAGGAACAAGGATTTTTTAAAAATATAGCTACAGCTTTTTATTTAGGAACAAAGTAATGATTTCTCAGCATGCCCAAAGTGTTTCATAATCCCTTCAATTAAAAACACGAAGTATAAAATAACAGCTTTTTTTTTCCCCACCTGTTTTATTGCCTTTTTTTTTTTTTTCATGTTGAATGTGGGAACATTCTCAGGCTGTGACTATCTGGGAGCCTCCAGGAATGGAAGGTCAGGAGGCAAGTTGATACAGCAGCCTATGAGGGTTTGGGAACTCAGTCTTACATCTGGTTTGCAAGCATTGTGAAGGTTTCTTTTTTTCCCAAATACTTTGCTGTCTTCCCTCATCCTCCTTTTTGGAGCAAAGTTATGAAAACTGAGTAAAGATTCATAAACTTACAGATTCCTAGATCATAAGCCTTAATGGAACTACTGCGGGTTTTCCATCTTGCATAACCCAGGCCAACAGCTAAACTGGAATTAATTCCTGTTTAAACTAGATTATACTTCCTAGGAAAAAGAAAAACAAACACTGGAAAACCAATAACATATCCAGGTGTATTTTAGGATTTGCTATGGTGAAAATCTGCCATAATGTTTGGCATATTGTTCCAATACCTTTCATCTCCCCCAGGTAAAATATTGTGCTTTCTCTACAATGTTGCATCTGGCTACCTTCGGTTTGAAATTTTTATCCTTGTAATATCCTTGTCAGCTGCCTTAAGAGCCCTCAATTATCCCATACCCTTTTTCCCATGGGGGCACTCCCAGACTGCTGCAGAGCAAGTATGAACTAAATACCTGCCTTAACCAACTTCAAATAGTCTGTGTTAGTCCAATGCTGGTGAATACATCAGAGCAGCTCTTGGCTTCTGCGTGGTCCTAAAGCCACCACTTTATCTATCTGCTGGCAGGGAAAAAAAAAAAAGCCAGAGCACGGCATCAAGCATAAGCACATAAAATCTGGCACAGACCATTACCCTTCCTGCCTAGTGCACATCATGCTGTTGTCCTTCTGTGAGAGTAAATACCGAGGAGCAGAGTAAGTCTGGAATTGTGGAGATAATTTTCTTTCTCCTCATTGTATCTGCAGATGGATGCTAAACACTACTGAAACATCTTTCCCCATCAGTTTGTCGGTTTCTGTGTCTCTGTATATAAATGAAGAAGGAACAAACGTACCCGCCAAGTCTCATGAAATAACAAAAAGAACGCAGCAAGTAACTAAGCAAAAATCTACATTAACTGGATTTAAGGAGTTAAGTTTTACTGATCAGCAGAAACTATCAAGGTAGCCTGGGTGCTGGTGGTGGGTAAGGAGGGATTTATTCATGTAGCATATATAAATAGATGCAAATATTGATTTTTGTGAACAGCACATGATGACTGATGTGATGGAACAATGGGAATTTGTAAATCTAGGTATTTAGTGATCTCATGTGTTCCATGTCCTGTTATCCTGAACTGCAATATTCTGAGATGCCAACTCCATGTCAGCTTTTAGAGTTCTGAGGTAATCACCATAACTATTAATCAAGTACCCTATATTCTTGCCTTCCAAGGGGGCTATTTCTCTGTATGCCCATGTGTGTGTATGTGTGCCTATTTGTAGCTGGAGACGTTTTCCCTCCGCGAGTACGTACATTTTTGGAATCTTTCTTGTACTGTAAGTGGGATACTTTTGTACCTCACTGAAAAGGAAATAAACAGTTTCCAGATTTAGGAGTGAGCACTGTGCAAAATAATTATTGCTTGTAATCAAAGATTTTCTGTCCTCCAGCAGCACTGGAAAGTATGCTGTAAAGGAGAGAGTGAAAGGGGAGGCTCTGACTTTTACTTGCTTGCTTTGGGCAAGGGATGGGAAAGGGATGAGTTCAAGGAAGGTGAGCCTGAAAGACAGGGAGGAAGGAGCTGGCAGGCTATGTCCTCCATGGCCCTGGTGTCCATCCCCACTCATCTGTGCTGCCCAGAAACAGAGAACTGGTGTATTGCTTGCCCAAGAGAGGCAGAGGAGAGAGGTGTTTGTGATGAATCTCTGTGGAAGGACAGCTGGTAGATGTGCCAGTCTGTGGGTGCACTGAGTGACAGTGGCTTGAGTCTGTGGTGGCTACTGAGTTGCTTTTTGCTGGCAGTCCGTAATTACCTTTACTGCTACCTGTAATGAATTTCATTGGTTTACTGATGCATTTTTAGCTCCATTTCCCCCAACCAGTCAAGCATATGGAGAGCCATGGGCTGCTTCAGAATATTGTTTACTGACACTTCATGACTGCCTACTGTATAAATACAAGAATTTAATGAACTATAATTTAAAAGCAACATGTTCACTACTTCTTCCCTCAGTTGCTGCTTCCTGCAAGCACTCAGACCCTGGCCAAGGATACACATTTTTGAGACCCATTATTTAATTACAAGATAATTTTTTGCAAAGAGACTTTGCCATGATTTGTTTCAGTATATCTTGAGTAATCTGCTTTGTAACACCACAGCGTGATTTTTACACTGGTCGTGCAAAACACAGCAGTAAAACTAACAGTTTCTGATGTTTTGTGTCATTAATGTGGAATCTTAACTTTCTGAAAAATAAGCTAATTTTGGGAGTTATAATACCAGTAATATTAGTTTCAGTAGGAAATGTGATAGAGAAGCTGTCTGTCAGAAATCATCCCAGGTAGCCTGTGCACTGGGGATACTAACAGACTTACCACTATGGAATTAAGATTGCATTTTATTTTAGCTTCAGTCCAAATTTTTTGTTTCTTGCACAGAAAAACAGATCTCCCCTCCCTTTGTACACACACACCTTTTAGCATAGGACTCAACAGAGGACTGTAAGACAGTTGATATTTATGGATGTGTTCATTCTATGCAACAAAGTAGTAATGTCTGATCCAAAGCCCTTTGGTGTCAGTGGAAGGACTCCTACTCATTTTAGTGGGATTTGGATCAGATCTTTGAACAAACATTCAATTTAAAAGCATGCACTTAGGTCTTATTGAGTGGGTTAAGTATTTTTGGAAGTGCTTTGTTTCATCATGTCAGTGGGTCTTTTCCTCTGATAGGAACAGCAAGATGAATCTTCCTGTTGATATTCTGTGATAATGTTCTTCCATCCTTTAAAAAATTGATTTATCATTACTTTCATTTCAAATGGGTGAATGTCAATAGTAATATTTATCACTACCATTTATAAGTGCAGTTTTTCAGATTTCCTGAGGCATAATCTACAGGTTACATACTGTGAATGTTTGTGACTGGAAATGTCCCACAATGCAAGCACAAGTGCACACAAGTGTTTTTAATCAGAGAGTCTCGTTGAAATTGTCAGGTCTTCTTGCTTTACTGAATGGACTTGCCTTAGTAATGGGGCTCATGTTTTCATAATGCAGTTGATATGTGGGTGTCATGAATATTCACTGTTGAAAGTCTGCTGAATTGATGTGAGAGGTTTCTTCCCTTTATTTATTAGTAGTAAAAGAAACATAATGAAATCTCTCCATATAATTATTTTTATGGCAGCAAAGTTGAAAGAATCCAGATTCCACTGTGCTAATGCAATATGTGAGGAGCAGCAGCAATGGTTGGAATTCAGTCCTGGGCAGAGGGCCAGCCCAGAGTGATTAATCATGAAAGCCTGCAATTAAGACCTCAAAACAGGGCTTAACTGGGACTCCAGTGCCCTACACCTTGAGCTGGCTTTCTGCAGTGGTGTGGGGAAGAAAGTTCCTCCAAATGAATTATTCATCATAAATAATGCATTCTATTAGTTTAGCCTCTTTTTCTTGATTCCTTGAATTTATTTAATTGAAATTACTCACCAAATAATTTCTATGAATAATCATGGCTTGAGGATTATTTTTGAGCAGTTCACGGTGAGCATTTCATATTCCACATCCAGAATGAGAGCCGTGTCATTGAGTTGTCATTATGCACAGAGGTCCCATATTTCTGGTTTTGCTCCAAAACAAAATGAGATGAGTGAAAAAAAAAAACCACACCAGTATTTTTTCAGCCTCCACGTGTCCCCAAAAGTTCCTTCCATTAAGTTAATTTCATGACATGTTTGTGAACAGCTGCCAACTGAAGAATTTGGGCAGTCATTGGCTTTTGTGTTTTTCACCTGGTTTCTAAAAGAAATGTAGTTGTGCTGTATGTATGTGCACAGTATGTGTGTATGTCTGGCTGTCACTCAAGGTCCCCTCTCTTAACAAATACTTTGAACCAGATTTGATGAAAGGCAGTGGTGATTAGAGATTTTAGTTTCCCACTACTTCAGCAAAAGTAAGTGACTGGGAATTGCTCCAACCAGAAGAAAGCTTGGGTCTGGCTGAAATGGAGTTAATTTTCCCCCTACAGCTCTCACAGTGCTGTGCTTTGGTAGTGGAAAGGTGCTGAAGAAAAATATTCTCTGCTTTTCTGCAGTCTTTGCCACATCACTTTAGCCAGAAACTTAGCTGTCTCTGAACAGTAATCATTTACCTGAAAAATACCCTATAATATTTCTCTTTCTGGAGGATGGTTGGTTACAAATAATGACTTTGAAGAGTGATGTATAACTCAGAGTGGCACGAAAAGAAATTGATGAGACAATTAGAACTTATGAGAATAGTGGTTGCATTAATATGTTGGGGAGAATCACTTAGAATAAAGAATTCCAAACTCCAGGGAAACCTTAAAATTTGTTTGGCATCTGAAGTAGCCCTCTGAGTTGTTACTGCACAAAGCACAATGCAAACATACATAAAATCCTGACCCAGACTTCAGCCACTGACAAATCTCCCTTTGACTTAATGGGAACAGCTGACTTCTACTCTGGAGAGATACACACAAACACACAAATTTCCAGTACCTAGTATGACATTTTATGGTGAGATTTAGGCACTCAGGTAGAAAACAGGCATAGTCAGAATCTCCTCCCCTATTGACAGTGATCAAATTCTGATGGTGCTTAGGATTGCTTGACATCTCAGTTTTTAGAATTACAGGTTGTCTGGGCTTGAAGTCATTTTCCTGGGCATCCTCAGAGCCATCTCTTGATAGACTCATTTCAAAGCAAAACATGGCAGAGTAACCGAAAGGACAACAGGAAGGGAAGAAGTTATGATAATACTTCTGGTTTAAATTGGTAGTCATTTTAGTCATTATGTTGAAGATATTTAGTTATCTCCCTTCTAGCCTAAATGCCAGGGGATGTCAGGGGACACCTGAATCTGTTGAAGGTCAGTGGATGTGTCCTAACCACCTCATGTGGGAGATGATGTTCCTTGTGTGGTGTCTTTCTAGACCATTGGATTCCATGTGGAGTGGAACAGCTTTGGCAAGAGGGAGTGAGCATTTGGCCTCCATCTAAGTGTGTGTTTGTATTCCAAAACACTTGTGCCATTTCTTTCCATTGCAAAGCATACAATTTTTGAATAAGTGCCCATCCTTTATATGACATCTTTGTTTACCATCTATCAGTCTCTTTCCTTTAATGCAATAAAATCCTTTGCACAGTAGATTTTCACATCCCCTTCATGACTGAGCAGCAAGGGAAGCTGATAGGAGAGGAGGACCACTCAGTCAATTTTGGTAATCAACTCTGGCTTGGAACCTTGGAAACTGTTGGCAAAACCAGTTATTTGTGCATGTATTTGCTCCAGAATATTTTTGCTTTGCAACCACTAACTACACTAGTTAGCATTTGAGCTTTCTGACTAGAAATCTTGTTGTTGCTTTTGCAGATAGAAGTGTTTGGGTTTATTGTTTCTAGCTGGTGCATTTGGAATTATATAGGGATGAGATAATTTCTTTATAGGTATTTGGCTATGAACTGGTGGGTGGTCCTGATCATCTCAAGTATAAGCATTGCAATGCTTTCTTTTTTTGAGCTGTTGTGGCTTTCTGAAGCCTCTCTTTCCTTATGACAACTGCTTGTTTACTTTTGATAATATTTCTTTTTTTTTTTCCTAATACAAATATCTTTTCTTTTGACAGACTACTTCAACAGCTAACAAGTCTCATTTTGCAAATCAAAGCTTGCACTCTGTCTGTATCAGAATTGGGCTCCAAGGCAGATGAGCTGCACCTACAGATTCCTCCACCCCACCAAACATTTGCAGTTATTCTTTACCCTTTTTGTCATTAACTTTTGTACTCAGTATTATTAGTATTTTGATACTGCAGGAACATCTGATAACATGAGTCATGGACCAAGCCTTCATTGTTGCATTGTTAGCTATTGTTTTGCTTATCTTTTTCCTCTGTAGAGTGCACGTATACCTGTGAGAAAGTGTCACAACATTTTTGTTCCATACCTTAAAAGCTTTTGTAATAGGAAGGCTTAGATCTAGAATTATAATTGTGCACCAGCAGAATGATAGCACTTGCCAGGTAGGTTACAATGATGTCCTGAGAATTCCACTATTTTTTTAACTGAAAGTGTAGGTGAAAGAGAGGTGCAATCTGATTGACAACTTGTGTGTCAGGCTTCTTGCTGGTGTAGTTATTTTTAAAAGTTGACATACAGTGTTGCCACTCCCTCTCTCCATCCCCTGAAATGAGGGAATGCTGACAAGACCCTTATCTTCTGAGATGGCTCCATGCAAATACTGGGTTTAAATGTTTATGTGTTATCTGGAGGAATTTTTTCCCACATGTAGGCAGCTCAGGATAGTCTCAGTAATAAATTTAATGAGTTCAGGAGGAAGACAGGGTATGCTTATGTGAGTATTATAATGATTGGCATTTTTGCAAACACCATATGATAAGTGGTGCAATTTTGTTTTCAAAGTTTAATCAATAGAGAACTCTTTGATATTGCCATGTACTTTGCAAATAGATGCTTCCTTTGGATGACAGCAAAACAACTTTATCGCAGTGTGTTTACACTTAGGGTTTAATCAATCTGCTTTACTGATTGTAATAAATCTTGATATTCTGAAAAATAAATAGAAGCTATAAAATAATTACACTTCAGGGTGGCATCCTGCTGCTGCTAGCCTGGGTCACCTGGCTTTATGAAGGGTGAAAAGGGTGCAAAGTCCATCACTCCACCAAGTACAAGAGCATAGGCTATGTATCAGTTTATTCCCATGTATTTGAAAGCAGTGCCAGCTGTTACATAGGACATTGAGGTGGATCTTCGAGGGCTTAAGAAGGCTTTTATCGGTGTCTTGTGTTAGCTTTTTGGGAATGATTTTTTTTTTTTTTTCCTCTCAAGTAAGAGAAGACAGAAATTACCTTCTCCTCCAGTATGGGAAGGCCACAGCATTACAATGCAGCCCCCCTGTTGATCCACATGGGTAGGCAGAGGTGTTTGAAACTCCTTCTGTGTGAGCATGAACATCCACCTAGTCCAGAACCCCTGGGATGGTTCCTTCAGTGGAACCCAGCACCAGTGCTTCTGCTCTTCAAGGGAGGCTGGGAGGAGCAAAGCATCCCTCTCTCTTTTCTGGGACATTTCAAGCCAGCACAGAGGAGTTTGGGTAGGTGCCTGCTGCTCTGGGTGAGCTTTATTCTTGCTGAGCGGATGCTAGTTGTCTGTGTCCATTTTGTTCTTGAAAACAACAGTAGCAGTTCAAAGCTGAACTTTGAAAGATGATTTTGCAAACATTTGAAGGCTGGCCATGGCCTCAAAGAGCTCTGGTGCCAGCCCAGCTTGTCCTCCATATTGCAGCAGCCTGCACAAATTCGTGCTGGCCCCACAAAACTGATCCCAGGGAAGCCTGCTTGGAACAGACGGCATTAACGATTTATTGGATGTGGCAGCATAAGGACACACAGTGTGAACTTGGAGATAACCTTTGGCAGGGAACTCTCCGTCTCTCTCACATTTTTTCTGATAAAACTATAGTAACTGGTAGGCATTTGGGAAGCAAGGAAACTGGAGGATTTCAGGTGACTTGACCTGAATTTAACGGACTGCCACTAGCACTGATGCAGAACCTCCAGAGATGTCAGCAGGAGATCCGTGCCTGGCACCAGCGCAGGGATGACCCGGTCAGCATCAGGCTGGATCCTGATCTCAGCACAGAAATTCCTCTGGAGGCATGAGGGGTTACGGCAGGCTGACATCAGCCTAAGATCAGGGTTTCTGTGTGCTGTGCATATGAGATGAACTGTTATAGACACCAGTGAAAAAAATGGTCTTTGGAAATGTATTTATTTTTAACACTTTTTACTTGCAGCAAGAAGACACTGTTTCAACAGCCAGATACTGCAGGCTCAGCTGTAGTTCTGCTTGCTTTCAAAGATTCAAGAGAAGGACCAAAGAGACCAAAGGTTTTTTCTCCTTTTAATATAATTTTATTATGTGATATATGTGTCTGGGAGCTCTGTATGTGTAAAAACATACATATATGTACGCACATCTGTTTTTTAAATAATGTGTAGTCCTTTGCTGTCCCCAGCCAACATCCATTTCCGTGCTGCCTTTGTAAACATCCCGTAATGGCTGATTCTTTTGCATTCTTTGTGCTGTCTTTGCTTATGCTGAATAACAGCCGACATTTTAATTGGGATGACTGAGCTGAATGCATTTGCCTTTGGAATTGGAGACTTTTCAGTGTGAAGAGAGGGTACCGCAGACTGACTCTTCTGTCTTTATCCTCAATCAAAACTCCATTAAATCAGACCTGTAGTTTGTAGTGAGGGACATTCTCTGTTGCATTGAAATGCATGGGAAAGGCTGCAGACTCAGTTTTTAAGGGTGATTAGATCCTGAAAAGGAGAACTAACTGAAGTTTTTCGCCTCTCTTTTTTCCTATTTTTAAGAGCCTTTTTAATTACCTTTATCTCTGTTGGTGTGTTCATACACACTTTTTCCTTTATAGGAAAAATACCATGTACTTTTGAGTTTATTAAAAAACTTCTTGACAGATAGATTCTTCTAGTTCTTATTTTAAAGAAAAATGAACACAGTGCTGGTACATCGTGTTAAAATTTATGCATCGGACCTTCCTATATATTAACATGAGCCATGCAGTTAATCTTTACTTCTGGTTAACAGAGTGCTAGCATTATTCACTGCTTAGGCACTAAATGAGGATTTGGTTTTAATTTACTATATTGTGATCAGAAAATAAAGGAAGGAATAGTTTAGAGCATGACCATTCAAAAATTCTTTGGTGGGGGTGGTGGTTTCAGCCACTAAGTTTTTTGTTTTTTTTCCAGGCTTCCATTACATACCTGCTGTGGATCCTACTGCCGATTCAGAGAGGTAAATAATCTCATTTTCCACTCTGTTTGCAAGGTTGCCTTTGGCTGCATGAAAACATACTTCATGTATTGATGTAAGAACAACAGTTAAGTGGCCTGCCCATGTGCCAGTCGAAAAATCACTTCTGTGCCCCCAGAGAGGGCTCTCAAAGCCTATCTATCACTGTCAGCAGAGCCAGTCCCTTTGTAGGTGACCATGCAAGGTCTGAGGCAGTAGAAAACTCTTGGCTGCAGTCAGTCTTAGAACTTCTTTTGCATATATCCCCAAACTTCTTTCATCTTTAAGTGGCTTAAAACAGCTAATTTTCATGCTTAGCCTTCTTATCTCAGTATGCATGAAGATTGGAATGTAACAGAGAAGGAGACAGCTTCTTGTTCTTTTACTCAATTGGAGTTGAATTGATTTTGCAGATGAGGAAAGTTGCATTCTTAGTCCTCCCCATTCCAGGTTTCCTTTTGTTACTCTCATTTCCAGCCCTTGCCCCCACTTCTCTTTAGTGAATTCAGTTCTCTAAACCCTTAGCATTAAGGCTCAAGGCATGAGATGGCTTGAGCAAGTTCAAGAAAGGCACTGTAATTTCAGCAATTGTATGGCTCTTCTCATTCTAATGAAGTTCCTTCCTCTACGTTAGATGAAAGCAGTGCTCTGTGGCTCCCCCAGTGTTGCTATACAACACACTTCAGTCATGAAAGAGCAATGTTCTCCATGGATTGCAGGATTTTCTTCTTGATCCTTTTTTCTGTTCCTGTGGTCATTTTCTTCTCATCTCAGCTCTAGGTTTTACATCTCTTGTACTGAATGTAAAATGCATGGCAAGATCAAGACTGAACAGAGACTGACAAGTTAGACTTCTGATCAATCATGTTACAAAAAAAAAAAATCAGTTAAACTAGAAGAGGAACAGAGGAGGGACTGCTGTGGGAGTGGAGAAGAAAAATGAGGTGCCCAGTTTGGAGATCCTGAGGTTATCAGAAATAATCAAATGCTGGAACAGGAAACCGTGTCAGTGTAAAAAAGTGCTGAAACTGATTTCCTGGTGTGATGCTGAGGTGAGCTGATACCTCCACGGTGTTTATGAATTAGCACGTCCTGCACTTTGCTTGCTTTCTTGGAATAGATGGAGGATCTCAGCAGATGGCAAAAGGGCAGTCAGGATTGTTCTTTCTTTTGTATATATTGGGCTGTTGAAAACCAGGAGATAACAATGCTTCTTTTGGTTTACTCCTCTAGCCATAGTGGCAGTGTGATCCAGCCTTCTGCCATGACTAAGCCCCCTGTACTCTTGCAGCCACGATATGGTGACTCCCAACTGGGCAAAAGCAAGTGAGAAGCTAATTTAAGAACACAGGTCCCTGCATTTTTCTTGGCTCTAGTGCTTTATATACATGATCACCTATAGTTTTCAGAGCTAATGACCTACTTGAGATGCTGAATGTATGCAGTCATACAGTTCATCAGGCTTGGCTTCAGAAATTATCTTCACCACTACTAGAGCTGGAACTTTCTCTTTTCCATTCTAGCATATGTTTTGCTAGCACAGGTTTGGTGTGCCAAAAAGGCAGACTGAAAGGCTCTTCTGAGCATGTAAGACTTCTGTCCCCTATACCAGGTGTTCATCAGCTTTGCTTTGGATCCTTAGCATCAAATGCCAAGTAACTACAAAGAGCTTGCAGATAGGGTCAATGTGTGGTTCTCCTGCAGTGCTTCCTTCACACTTAGGCATTTCACACATGATGTCATCTAAGAGTTCTCCAACACAGCCTGGATCCTCAGGCATCCAGGAATATCTGGAAAGTTATTGACCTCAGCCATCTTACACAGCACTCTAAAATCTTGTCATTCTTTTTTGCATATAGCTGTGGGGTTCTGCCATGTCAAAGCAAACAGGCATCAGTGGACACAAACAGCTACAAACAGATTAAGCGGAGGTACAAAGTGTGAGGTGGGGATATTCACAATTCACTGGTGGCTTTTAATGGAAGCTGAGTCATGGATTCCCCCTGTGGCTTTGAGATTGCCAACAAAACAAAGTGCTGGGCTTATTTGACATTTAATGTAGCAGCAGTTGATACCAGTAGTGCCCAGGAACCTTGACTATGGCTCAGATGCCCCTTGCTTTAGACGTGGGAAAACACAGAATAAGATGGTCATTGTCCCAAGTTAACTATCAAGTGAAACAGAGATTCCTTGATGTCATCAATATCAGAATAGCCTCCAAAGAGCACAAAAACTATCCCTTTGAAATATAGACTTGTTTTTGCTGATGTGGGAAAACAAGTTGTTTGGATTCCATACAAGGGAGTTTCTGGTAATGAGTCACTTTTATACAGAGAAAGTCAAGATGCTTTATGTAACTGCTCAGTGTCAGAAGAAACCTTTTTTAACAGAGCTTAGTGAGTTACAGATCTAAACCCATCCTCTTCTGGCATCTCCTGAAAGTAGTATATTACCTTGCTAACAAGCAAAATGCCATCCAAGCAGATGAGCTGAGGTAGGCAGCCAAAAATACCATGGCTAGGTTCATCAAGAGTGTTTGCTGAGGTCAAAGCTTCTGGAAGGCAGAATAACAGAGGTGCTGTGTCCTGAGCTTCTGAGGCTGCCACCTGCTAATTGGATAGACTGTCTCTGCCTTAGCACTGATCAGAGTTAATGCCTGAGATCAAAAGTTAGCTCAATGAAGATAAATTTGCAGCATGAGAGAATTCATCGAGTAATTAAGTTACTGAAATACGGAATAACCAAAGCACTGATATTATGTAGGTGTGTGTAAGAGTGTAGTGCAAGATCCTGAGGCACTCGCTGAGTCTGAACAGTTTGCTGTACAGTTTAAAAAAAATTAAGGGTCCTCCTTTCTGTTTGAAGTTACAGGCTACAAAGAGCAGAGGAGGGAAGACTCCTGCAGCTAAATTGCATCCTTGCTAGCTATTCCCATTATATTAAATATTCCTCCCAAAAATTCTCTAGAAATGGTCCCATGTACCTAAAATATACCACCAGACTTTCTGATTGCTGTGTGATCCTTTCAGAGATGCTGAGGGAATTAGCATGTCAACATAAAAGCCTGCGAAGACTGTTCTTATACTGAGGCAAAACTGGCTCTGCCTCCCAGCTTCTGTGATACAGAGGACTCTGGCTGCAACAAAATCAGAGAAATTTCTGCCACAGAGCTAGGAATGGGGAAGCCCATTATTTGGGCTACTACTTTTCCCCATTAAGCTTCAGTCTTGTCTTTCCTCACCAGTGAAAATTTATTGTCTTACAGCTGAGTACCACTTATCTCTATCCTGAAGGCCTCCTTCACTCAGTAAGAGACCTTATGAATCATGTAAGCTGCTGAAACACCTTTGTTACAATAATTTTTCCTTTTACAGTAGTCAGAAAAAAATTTCCAAATACCCCTTTCTTTGTATTCAGAGAAATTCCTATACTTTGGGATGTACAGCAGGTAAAGGCTTTTGAAATAGTGTGCAGTCTAACTTGGAAACATGGGGGAGTTTTATTTAAAGCAGGTGTATACATACACACCTCCCACGCATACAACCTCCTTTTTTGCCCATACGAAAAGAAATGCTTTCCCAGAATGTGCAGCCAGTGCATCCTGTTTGCATGTGTTACATTTTCAGGGCATCAAGCTGTGATCACCAGGATAAGGCTGGAGAAACCAGAAACTTGCTTTCTGCTGGAGAACATCCTGGAGGGATGTAAGACAACAAAGAAACACTCTTGGAGACTGCTGAGGAGGTCTGTGCTATACAGGTAGCACACAGCATCCTCTGAAAGGGAGCACAATGCCTATACAGAGGATGAGAGCAGTTTTTAAAGGTACATAGAACCAAGCTAGAATCTACCAGGAGCATTTTGTGGTGTGTGTTCTGCTACTTCATTAGCAGTACTCGGTGTAGCTTCAGTGTTCTGATCCTTGATGGCCTGTGAGCATGAGACTTCTTCCAGTTTTTTGCCTCATCTTCTGATCAAGTGGCCTGTAGCAGATGGCCACCACAATATTACCCACTGTGGGCTGCCCTCTAATCCTGACCCATAAGCTTGTCAGCTGGCTCCTCATCTGTCCCAAAGCACAGCCCCTTGCACCTCAGTTTCTCTCTCACATCAAGGGCAGCTCCTCCTGCCTTGCTGTCCTTCCTCAAGAGCTGGATCTATCACTGGCAGCCCTCCCTGGCAGCTGACTGTCCACCCTCAGCCAGACCTAGTGCACCACATTGCTGAGATCCCAGCACCTCTACTGGCTCCTGTTTGTCCCTGTGCTTCGTGCCATAGTGTACAGGGACTTACTGGCAACCATTATGAACCACTATTAACCACCACTAAGGTGTTGCACTCTGCCCAAAGACCTCTGCCCCAGTGGCAGAGCAGGTGCCATGGAAGCCTACCAGCCCCAGAAAGACTTCCTTACTTGCACAGCACTTTCCAGTTCTAGCAAAGCCCTTGACATGGAGGGGCAGGTGTCTCACTGGTGGCTCAGAGATCAGTTACAGTGTGTGGCACTCACGTGGCTCTGGAGCCACGTTGCTTTTTGGTGGTGTGTTTCACAGGTGTACCAAGACCAGGGAGTTTAGCAGAACCATGACCTGAGCCTTCAGCATAGCACTCATTAGCAGCGGGCTCAGCCTCCTGCAGTGTGGTGCATACCAACGACTTGTTTTCATCTCTCCAGGGCCTGGGAACTGCCTCCATGCATTCTCAGCTGTTCCTCACCTGGCATTTGGAGCCTGCACAGCAGCAGATTTGCCTGGCACACTGGCTGCCAGTGCTTAGGGCTCTGGGCAGCCCTCAGGGGCCTGCAGGAGTTTTGGTAGGTTCCAGGTGATCACATTTACAAGGGAAAAAAAGGAAACTATCACTTGTTCAGAAGCCTGTGGACAGAGTTGGTGATAAGTAAGATTTTTGCATTATTTTTGCTAATAGTGCAGACACCTTTTTCGTAACTTCTCTTTCACCTTGAGGTGAGACACGCTGCCCACTACACAGGCAATATGATGCTATGGAACTGGCAGCCTTTCTTTCTCACATCTCAACACTAAATGCAGGGCAAACAGGCAGGCAAAAAAAGTTCTGAAAAGTGAGAAATCTGTGCCAGTCTGTTTTCCCTTTCCCCCATTGTCTGCCTGCTTTTTTTCTCAGGTCTTTTGCCCTAGTACAAATGTAGGTAAAACCCTCCAAGTCAAGTAGCAAAATCGAGAGAGCCGCAGGCTGACTCGGTACGTATCAGCTCTAATTTCTCTTTTATCTCTCCTTGTAATCCAGAGAAGTCTTGCATGTTTTCTGCTGCATTCTTTGGGTCAAGATCACACTGGTTAATAGCCAATTATTTCATACCCTAAGGAAGTTTTGGGAAAGAAGTTCCTGGGAAGAGTCAACTTGTTTCAGGAAACGAGACTAATATTAAGTAGGTGAGATATTTCCCTTTGCTCTCCTTGTTAATACTGTGCCATCCCAGCACAAGGATGAATTTATGGCTGTAATAGGTATGGTTCAGATAGAAGATAGTAGTTTCCCTGAATTATTTTTTTTTCTTCTTCACAAAAAGTGAAGGTTTACCCAGGGCATCATGGCAAAATTCCAGTTAGGCAATTAAATTCTGCTTACTGAAAATACCCCTTTTAAAATCTGTCCCAGAATACAGTCTGCTTTTCCTGTGAGCACTTTAAAAGGACTGATTTATTTCAACTTCACAGCTATCCAGATTCTGAAGCCTACTGAAATTATCCTTCACTGCCTGAACCAGAACAAGCAGTTCCACCTGAGGTATCTAAAGGTACATTTTTGCATGCTTAATTGTTGTTGTCTGAATTCTTTTTTAGATACAATTCACGTAGACTCAACCTGTGTAGCAAATAAGTCAGATTCTGCTGACTAGCAGGAGTGAACAAAATTAGTTGCATGGGAAAAGCAAGCACTATTTAAAACTATATTGTTATTAACACGTTGAGTAGGCCATGAATAAATGCAGTTTGTGCATCGAGGGTCATTTTGCATGTGCAAAACTACAATTAAAGGTCTGAAAGATAATCTGAGGTGTGCAGTCTAGAAAAGCAATCCAGAACAGATTATTCACAGTATAAATTACTGCAATTTTTATATATATTTTTTTAATTTACTTGTGCTACGTTAATTTGTTATTGTTTATTCATTTGATAGATAGCATTTAATTTCAGTATGAGAGCTTCAGGATGAGCATTTGATGCTAATGGTTAGAATTTATTCCTGGGCATAGAGCCAGCATGCCACACTCATGCCCTCCAAGCTGTATTTAAGTGGCTTTCTGCTGCCCTTGGGGTATGTTTCACACAGGAAGCTGAAAGCCTAATGCAGGCCTGCAGCTCACTCACCGGAGCGAGGGAAAGATGGCTTTCCCTCTCTTCTGTTCTCTTCACTAAGAAAATCAAATAATTGGATTACTGACCTTTCGATTGTATTGAGCACAAATGGTTCAAAACCCCCTTGTATTGGACTTCTGAGATGAAATGTAAATTGATAAAGAAAAAAAAGTATTGAATTGGTCTGATGTCAATGGCATGCTATTACCTGATTAAGTGGAATGGCTATTACTGGTCTTCCAAACAGCTAAATATACATAAGACATCTGCTGCTAGACTGGCCACATAAAAAAACCCCAAGCAATAAAATAATAAAGGCCCACCCACAGGAGCCTACTAGAAGCATAAATTAATGCAGGTTTTCCTTCCTTGCTTATTTTTATCTCTGGGATAGAAAATCAAGGCAAAACAGATCAATCCATTGCAGGGTTAAAATTAAAATTACAATTACCCAAGGTTCTATTGCAGCACATGGAATATTGAGGCTGACAGAGTAGAACCTGGCTGCTTTGTTCTATTTACATGTTCATACTTGAACTTTGAATTTCCTACTCTCAGTCATTTTTTTTTTGTTACTAGCACGTATGTGTTATGTATTGATTTAGGGCTAAATTTGATCTGTTACATTGCATTTTTAAGACACACTATGAGCTAAGACTGGGAAAAGCACCCTAACAGATTTTAGACTGCTTTATTGTCATTTTTCTGTATATTCACACATGCATATCATGATCCAAAATATTTTGTGGCAATGCATTCATTCGATGGTACAAAATAAATAGGCCCATGAGAAAGTGTAGCTGAGGTAAATGCCTGTACTTTACACAGTGGAGAAAACTTCTTTAACAGCCAGGGATTTGATTCTTACCTTTTATATTAGACTTGTTTCTCTGCATGTTTCTTGTTAAAAATCGGTATCTTACTGTCCTTTTGTATTTATGTGTTGACAGAGCAATAAATAACTATTGAAATGAGGCTGTCATTGTGACCCTATGTGTATTTATTTCACAATGTTGATGAAAACAGTCTGCACAGGGAGCAGAGGGCTGTAACTTTAGATGATATAAGTTGGTAGCTCCTGTGTCCAGGTGAATTTTTTGCTGGCCAAATATCTGAGTAAAAATTCTAATGACTTGGGTTTGGAAAAGAGCCTCTAAAACTGACTAATAAAATACGCATTAAATTGGAAGCTGAGATACATTTTTGTAGCTTGTTGAGATTCCAGCACATATTTGAATTAATAAGATAATAAATGCATAATGGATGCGACTTTACTACCTGAATATTTTCGAGTTAAAAAAAAAAAAAAGATTGATAGACAATGCATTCCATTAGTTCTCTCTTTTACAACTAATAAACTTCCAGTTCATTAAGTTATTACATGCCATTCCTCATCTCACAAATAGAACCCGTAATTCAGTTTTTCCCAGAGCTGCACATTCTTTAAGTCTACAGACTAAATTACCAGAGCAGATTTTGTCAATAAAGCTTCTGTTTGGTGGGGGAAGGAGGGGGCAGTTAAGTAAAGTAATATGAAATGCAAGCCATTTTTTGTGTCAGAGGTCACTTTTTTGCTTCAATGTTGCTTTTATTCTATTTATATATTCGCTAAATGATGATTATTATGGAAAGCCCATGGTTAATCACTACATTACATTTAAAATGTTTTACATTTTTTTGCAGACTCTTACACTTGCAAATCTTTAGCATTATTTTGAACAGTAAACTGTCCGTTTGCAATGAATCCCTGACAATCTCTTCGTTCAGCTGTGCATTTATTGAAAGATAAAGGCTTTCTTCTGTGAGCAGTGGGAAAGCCACAGAGACAAACAAAAATCATCCATATTCTGCACCACCAGACTTGTCGGTTCCTGAGCCAGAATTGCCCAGTGCAGATGCAGGCAGCCAGTGAAACCTGCATAGAAAGTTATATGGGACTAATTTGTGTCCTATACCAAGTTTCCAGCACTGATCTTCTCACCAGGGCTTGAAGTGGGATTACTGAGCTCTGTGTTGAGTATAATATATAGTATCTGTTTGTAAAAAATATAACCTAGGGATAAAATGCTTGCCTAGGGAGTGGGATAGAGAAGTCCAAGCTGTTCACAGCTTGCAGTGATTTAAAACCATTTCTGCTATCCAGAAAAACAGACAGTCATAATGGGGGGAAATAGGGCAGTCCACCCTTTGCTCTCCCAGCCCTGGCATTTAGGTGGATGCTCAGATAAGGGTCCGTATAGGTTGTAACTAACCTCCCCCATGAGACAGCACTCTGTGAGGAAGGGGTGAGGGAGAGAGCCAGGAGGGGGAGCAGGGCAAAGGGGCCAGGCTGCAGCATGTTTAGCTCTATTTTGGGGTTAGGGTGGGCAGACCCTGGAAAGCATTGCAGTGCCTTCCTTGTGGAGGAGTTGATCTAACCCTGGGGAAGGTCAGAGCCTGCTTTCTTCCCCACTCAAGAGATCACTCAGAGCAGCTCTCATGCAGAACCACCTATCTTTGATGAAGATGCAGTTAGTGTATGTTCATTCTCTGCAACAGTCCCCCACAGTTGCAGCAGAGTATACATCTGAGATCCATCTTGGGGCTCACTCCTGAAAATGCTGGAAATGTTCACAAGTACCAGAAAAGCAGACTGGGAGCTGTGGGCTGACTGTCCACAGAAATTAGTAACTGCTGGCAGCTGGAGTCTAGCTTCCAGCAAAGAGTAACTTCATTTACATGAGCTGACACCTCGTGAGAGGCCCTAACACTGAATTTATCCAGTATGTTTGAGCTCTTCCTTTATGTTAAAAAAACCCAAACAAACAAACACAAAAAACCAAGCTATTATCTTTAAGCTTTTATGCTTTTTTTATCTGGGAAAGTTTTAATGAGAAAGTTTAACTTATCAATTGTAAGCTTTCTACTAATTAGGTGAAAGTGTTTTTTTCCTCTGCAAGCACTTTCTGTTATCTGGCACTCCTGAAATAGTAGGTAGCATCCATGAATAGTGCTATCCTGCTTTAGTTTGTTTTGTTTTTTAAATCTAAGAAGTTATTGACTACTATAGCATTTATATTCTGTGAGCACAGTTAAAACAGACACTTCAGAGCTGCTTGTTGTTTCTGTAATTCCAGAATTGGAATAGATATGCTCAGCCTGCTGTTTCAGTAGCAAGAAAATTTATGGTTCAAAATAATATATTTGACAACATGAATGAGTGGTCTAGGTCACATCTAGTAACTTAAGCATGTATTCTTACTCATTGCTATGAAAAAAACCAAAGCTAGTTAAGATCAGTATTAATTCCTGACATGCTGGTTATTTTTACATGCAGGCTGTTATTTTATAGGCCTATCATGAGCTGGTATGATAGTCACTTTTTTCCCTATTGAGTGAATAAATTACAAGTCCTGGAGCAGTGCTCAGTACACTGTAATTCTTAGCGATAAGACCTATGAGATATATTTAAACTGAATGATCCACTACTCAGAGGAGTGATGGCTTCTTTTATAGCCCTCTTGTTCCTGTGGACAGTAAACCATTGATATAGAAATGAAGACAAGGGCAGGTTTTTTTTCCTGAGTCTTACTAATACTTTTGTCAGTGCTGCAGGACTCCTCACACCTCACACACTCAGGACCAACTTGGTATTTTTTCTCCAGTCTATATTTTGCATACTAAAACTGATAATTTCTAGTAAAGTTTGTGCCTCTCTTTAAAGCATGTATTTCAAGCTCAAACCCATTTTTAAATGTTATTTCCTAATATTTCTTTATCTGCCCAGAAAATGTTTTTCTTTTTCCAGACAGACTCTACTCTTCCTACATCCTATTTACTCAGTCACATTGTAAATATAGAGCATCACTGTGCAGAGAAAGCACAGCTTTTCCACTGACCCTGTGACTTTGACAATTGCACTTACTGTAATTTTTCTTCTCTCTTGCCCATCTTGAAAGATTCAGCAATTTAATTTTATCCATTATACTTGGCATTCCTTTGTCTCTGCTTTAAAGCCAGGCATAAAGAGCTGAACAAGGCTGGGATATATGGGAAAGCAGAGGCCAGGATTGTCCTACATAGATCACAAAGCAGATGTGTCTGGGAATTTCTGGTCTGTTTACAGGCAATTACATTGCACGTCTGTCTAAATGCGAAAGAATAACACACATACTCATGACCTCTTCATATGTCAAACTATTTTTCATTCATAAAACCAAGGCAACACCTAACTTTTTTTTTTATACTCATGCTGGGTATTATGATTGAAAACCCCCACCCTCAATACCACCAACCTTCACCTCAGACTTTTAACAGGTTTCTACTAGTGATCAGTATGGTTTATCATTTTGTGTGACAAACTGTTTTCATGTACTTAAATACAATGTCTGTTTAGGTACTGATTTTATTTTTCTGTTTAATCTATTCTCTAGATTCTCTGGCCTTCAGTCAATGCACTGGCTGATTAAATTATTATCCCAGTAATGAAATTTTACACAATCTATGCTAGTTACCTATGTGACCTGCTAAGTAGGTTAATTGGCAAACCTGAATATTCAGCCACCTCATCTTGCTGACTGAGAGTTTGACAATAAATGAAACATAAAGATGCTGAAAAAGACACAGTTTTAAATTTCATCTTCTGAATTGTTTAAAAGAAAACTTTTAACTAGTAGCTTATTAATTAAATGCAGCAATTAAAGAAATACCTTGTGAACTTTTTTGTTTTGTAAAAATATAGATGTTTGCTCTTGTGCATGGCTTCCCAGGAGAAGAAGTGGTGTGTGGCATATTAGGTGCCTCTGCTCTACAAATTGCTTGTATAAGTGGATTGTTGCATCCTACTAGAGCAAGCTCAGATGCAAGGACAATTCAAGAAGTCCAAGTGATATTTGTGGTGACATCATGTTTTAATGCTTTTCTGTGAAACCTTGAGAACTAGAAATTAACTTCATCGTTTAATGAAACCTGTGATTCTTCTGTTCCCATTTCTCAGGAAACAGAGTTAAGAAAAATAAATATATTGTAATAACAATAAAAAATAAATATTATGGTGACACTGACATGTATATCTATCTTTTCTACCTGGTTCATTTCTGAAAAGGCAAAGTAAGATTTCTTTCTGCCCTAGAAAATAGAAGATTGGAACTTAGAAGAAGAAAAATGGAGTCCTAGGGATGCAAACATGGGAAAAAAATACATAAGATTTAAGCCTGTGGTCTTTTCACAAGCTAATCAGCCCAAATTAGTCGGTCAGAACCACAGACTCACTTAGACTTGTCCCAACATCACTCCTCTGCCCTGGCCAGAAATCCCACCAAAACTTAAGATACCAGCAGTTAATGATTGCAACATAAAATGTCTTCACAGATACACTCTCGAGAGCCTCCCTTGTGCTCCTGTCAGGAGAGGGGGAGCTGCTGTGCCTCATCCTCGGGCGTGCTTGTGGCACGGCTGTGCCCTGAGCCAGGCCTGCTCCACTGTGGCTCTGCCACCCAAACCACACAAATAGGTATTAAGTGCACAGTAATTCTGGCAAGTTAAATCTGATTATCATGTGCCACCTCTCACAAAATGTTAATAGTTTTCCAGAAATTAAAAGCTTTCAGAGGCCTGATGTCACATCCCCTCTGGCTGCCATCATCATTCTGCTTCCTTCAGTCTCTGGGGGCACAAAAATACATTTCCATTTCTGAGCACACACCATAATGGAAAGCAGAGTGTGCATTTTCTGTGTCCAGAAAAAGGATTCTTTGAGTAGTTGCTCAATCCAAAGCCATTTGTACGTTCAGTTAGTTGGCTTATGGGCTTTGGAGAGGGGCAATGTAATTCAAGAGAGGATCCTGGCTATGATGAAATCACTAAAACCTGAGCCCAAGCAAGTGGGCAGAGCTCAGGTTTTGAGAGCGACTCACAGGTTAAAACTAAACATAAGCTCCAGTGTTTTTCTGGATCATGGCTGCGTTGAATTATAATGACCTAGACAGATTTACTCCCTGGACAGTTATCCTTCCCTTTCCTGCTACCCCCACATACATTTGCACCTTAATTAATCACTTATGTCTCTCTTTATCTCCTGCAATCTACTTTTATTGAAAACTTTATGGTTTGTTTAATCTCTTCTAGACATGACTTTATTTCCTTTTTTATTTCCTCTATGATTCATTAGCAGTTTGGTGGGGTTTTTTTTAACCAAACCCAAAGGATTTCAATTTCACTTTACAATTTTAATCAAAGCAAAATTTCTAAGATTTATTAAAGAAGCTGTGCTGTCCCTTTGTGCTCCTTCATCTTGCCCCCCTCCCCAAGAAAAGATTAAGAAGGTGCTGAAGATTCACATCAGGTGAAACTACTGTCTACAAGTGGCAAAAGTAATATCTTTCAGCTCTCTACGTGTGAATTTTTTTTCCTGTTATGTGGTCCTGATGTCTAAAATTATAGGCATTTAGATGTCAGGTAGCAGGAGAGAAAAAACAAAACCAAAAAGAAGAGATATTATAGTAAAATAGCAAAGAACTGATGTCTTGTTGATAGTTATAAGGTATTTTTTTCCTTAAAAATAGCACAGCTTTATAAAGTTTTCATCATACCTGATAGAAAATTAAGGGTTGCCGATATTTTGCAACTCATTACTCATTGCTTGTTGATTAGATAAGTGTTTTTGAGCACTTTAAGGTCCTGTCAGAAGCTAAGCTGACATGACTTCTGTCTTTCCTTTTTATTACGATATTCAATAGCTCACTTGTAAGGAACATAATTGCTCTTTGTGACTGTATTAGACATTCTTTTGGGAGAGCTAGCTAAAATTTCAGAGCAGAAAAGCATTTCTGAAAAAAAAAACACACCACAACCCAGCATGTCAGACAAATCAATAATAAGTGGATGTAGCTGCATCTGAGACTTTCGGGTTGGGTTAGAACCTAAAGCAAGACAGTATTGACTCTGTAAAGCCTGTATATTTAGGGCTGGCTGTATCAAAATCAATATTGCCTTCTTGCTATATTTGAAATCTTGCATGCATTTGTGCGAGCAAACCCATGCTACAATTGTATTTATTTTCTTGAGCTAAAGTCTTCTATTTGGTATGTGTGACCTGTGTTCTGTGGCTTTACATAAATTAACAAAAGGAGGATTGTATGTGATATCTCTTGCCAGTCTTTTCTACTAATGACATTTATGAAGGAAATTAAATATCTATGCAAATTCTTCAATGCATAAATTAGGTACAACTCATATAAATAAGTTCTGCACAAGCTGTTCACTATTACCTCAGAAAAAATTATTTTATTTTCTGGAAATAGGATGCAAGCATACATTGATCACCAGAATGTGAAAGCATGAACTGTGGGCACTAATGATCTAATGCTTTGCATTTATGCAGTTTTCCCACCTTCCCACTGTATCAAATATATCCAATATTACATTATTTAAACATACTATACATGTGTGATTGGTACACGTTTGTATACCTATTTTGCAGCTATCTCTGCAGGGGCAAACGCAAATTTTGCCTTTTTGTGCTCTGAGATAGGCATGGATCTTGTGATCCTGCACTTGGGCTGATCCTGACTACTCAGGGAGCTCAGTGGGGCTTAATAGCTTAGGTATAGCTACATGGCTCCTGTTCAGAACTAGTTTATGCTGGCCATTTCAGAGTGTGCTCAGTGAAAGCCCATCTCTTTCTGCACCTGCCTATATAGACTTGCCTTAAATGAATTTGAAAATGAGACTTCTGTATCTTTGAACATTTAGAGTGGATATGATGCAGTATTCATTTGCTATAAAGCCAACAGAAGTTTTGAGCCTAGTCTCCAAAGTTAAACCATTGAGCACTCTGTCCTCACCTCCCTGTCTTCTGCAGGTTTGAGAATGAAAAAGCATTACTAATATTTGAATTAACTGTTCTGTAGAGCAAAACCACTGCATTCCCAGTAAGCTCACAATGCTAGAAAAATGCATCTATCACAGGCAACATTTCCTAACTCCTAATACCTCTAATTTTTGCTTGCACTACCAGTCTTTCCTTATCTATCTCAGAAGTACTCTGTGTGTGGTATTTATGAGATAATATCCAGGTATGATGTTTAATTTCTTAGCAGGAAAGAAAAAACACAATGCACTTGCTCAGCAATTCCTTCTGAATAGTGCTTTGATGATCTGATTTTCCATCTCTTGATATGACCAAATTGTTACCTCAGCAAAACTGGTACCCTGCAGTGCCAACACACAGCTGAAGTGATAATAATAGTTCATTTTACACATACATATGCACATTCTCCAAACTGCATTCCTAAGAATAGAGGTTAGAAAAGCTATCTGATAACATGAGTGAAAGGGGGTTTTTTGTACAATCAGTATACTGCCTGATGTTTGGTATTGATTGCATCTGCTTCTACAGGAGATAATGTTTAATGTTTAAGTGGATAAGTATTACTCACATTACATGTTTAATGTATTTAAGCATATAAAATAAGTGTATTATACTAGTCCATGTTTCCAATAAATTAATTAATAGTTGTATTTTCCATTATTTTTCTGGTACATTTTATTGTCTCAGAGTTAACATCAAACTGAGTTAGAAGAAAGAAATTCACACATCTGGGTAAAACATTCCCTACAGAACTGGTGAAATTTCAGGCTTTAAATG
Source organism: Hemiprocne comata (assembly GCA_020745705.1). Classification (NCBI taxonomy): domain Eukaryota; kingdom Metazoa; phylum Chordata; class Aves; order Apodiformes; family Apodidae; genus Hemiprocne; species Hemiprocne comata. Next base: position 6,700,295 of record CM036597.1, on the reverse strand, counting down.
TGTATGTATTGTAAAGCATGGTTCACTGCAGCATGATAAAATGTTTAGAAAAGACAGGCAGAATGCAGGAATGCTTGAGGGACTGGAGACTACCTCAATAATGTGTGCTTGTAATCATGGTCTATTGAGTTGTAAGGATAGAAAAAAAAAATTAATAATTACAACTAGATACTATTTCACAGATAAAGAATAATTAAGTTCAATAATAGTAGAATCATAGAATGGTTTAGGCCAGAAGAGACCTAGTTCATCATCATCTAGCTCCAACCCACCTGCATGGGCAGGGATACCTCCCACTAGACCAGGTTGCTCCAAGCCCCATCCAACCTGTGCTTGAACACTTCCAGGGATGGGGCATCCACAACTACTCTGGGAAGCCTGTTCCAGTGCCTCACCACCCTCACAGTGAGGAATTTCTTCCTGATGTCTAATCTAAATCAATCCTCTTCCAGTTTAAAGCCATTGCCCTTGTCCTATTGGTACATGCCCTTGTAAACAGTCCCTCCCCAGCTTTCCTGGAGCCCCTTCAGGTACTGGAACGTGCTATAAGGTCTCCCTGGAGCCTTCTCTCCTCCAGGCTGAACAACCCCAACTCTCTCAGCCTGTCTGCCTAGCAGAGGTGCTCCAGCCCTTGGGTCATCTTCGTTGCCCTCCTCTGGACTTACTCCAACAGCTCCATGTCTTTCCTGTGCTGAGGACTCCGGAGCTGAACACAGTACTCCAGGTGGGGTTTCCCTACAGCTTGTCCTCTAAGACTAAAATTTACTTAAGGAAAAGGTCAATAAGAAGGCAAATCTGGTGTCTGAGTCAAATGGAGCACAGGGCTGTGCAGACAGAGCTCTTCAGCTTCCCACAGCTTCATCTGTCCCACACTATTTACCACTTATTGCCCCTGTGCTATTTGTTTTGTGGGACCACTTTTATGAGGCAGATCATCAGAGTGATCAGTGTTAAGAGTAACCAGTCAGAAAGAACAATTACCACACTGAAAGTAATAATTTCATAAATCAATTTGCAGCACAAAGAAACTATTAAATCTGATGGGCAATCTCATAGTTTGGTCTTGAAAAAAGCAGACGTTAAGAGGTCTGATACTAAACAGCAAAGATTTCATTAAATAACCATAAGCAATTGCTCTCTCGTTTGCACCTTGGGAATCCCTTTGGTTCCTGAGAATACAAAACAAGCCCAATAGCTACCAAGGTACCTTTACATATACATAAACCATCAGGACTGAATAGGGCACAGTCTAGCTTTATGTAACAACTGATAACAGTACAAAATCACTGTAATCTTAATGACTACATTTTGACTACAATCAATTCCTTGTGAAGTCTGCATGACAAGTGAAGATCAAATTACTGGTACACACAACAACTTGAGAAGAAAATAGTCCCATTAAAATATTTTGCCAGCGTTCACAAACAAATGCTTCCCAGAACTCCATCCCTGTCAAGTAAATAACTTTTTGTTTCCTATTAAATACAGAGAGTACAGGTTGCTATGGTGATCAACAGAACACAGAATAAACTCTGATTCATCATAATTGCCACATGCTAGAGGAACAAAATATCTGACCATCATCTTGCAGTTTCAAGCTGGATCTCTGACAAATATTTTGAAAATATAAAATGATTTTATGATGTCCAAAGAGCACTAGGTGAAATATCACAAAAATGAAAGTGTTATAGAGGTGTGCCCCTTCAAATAAAAGTGTTTCAGGCCTGAAACATTTTAAAACTCATTATCACCAACCTTAGGGTTTTTTTCTTTTATTCTAATCAGCGAAACATATAGAACTGTGACAACTGCAAAGACCTGTAGAGAAATAGTATGGGCCACCCTAACATGCACATACATCTTCATCTAGGTCATGGAAACCCTCCCCTTTGCCTGTCACTTACTTTAAGTGCCCGGTTGTTTTCAATCCCATTTACTCTTTTTTTTTTTTTTTTTTTTTTTTTTTTTTTTTTTTTTTTTTTCTGGTTTTGGCCAATACAAAACACAATAGTTGTCAAATACATACAATTAATTTCACACCGCAAAATTAAATACAAAGTTATTTCTAGTCATTCCCAGGGTTAGCTTCTAACATGAAACACAACTTTGATTAATGTAGCTTTATCTCAATACAAGTCAGACCTTCCTCTTGGTCTTCACAGTGTCATTGAAATGGTTTAGAAGCAAGCAAGGCAGTGCTAGAGCTAACAACCAGGGAGATCAAGGTATCTCCCCCTGCTACCCTGATAGGTTTTTGAAAGGGATAATAACCTACTTTTCAATTGTAAGGCTACACAGGGGACTTAGTAAAAGTGATTTTAAAAAATTATGGTCTATTGTAAGGTACTTTTAACCACTGCCCACTCCAGAGGTGTGGAGCCTACACAGTTATTACCTAGCTGGTCCCTTTCCATCAGTTTTATCTCTAGTCCCAACCATGCTTTCCCCAGACATTCATGGTACTGAATTTAAGTCACACAAAACTCATGCAGCAGGGCAGTCTTCTACAGTCTTTACAGTTCAAAAGGACAGGCCTGTGGGTTCACAAATACATGAAGCCTTTCCCTCAAAAGGATTAAAAGCAGGAGATTCAAGGCTAGTAAAATCCAGAATCTACAGCTTTCATCATTTAATCATGTTACAGAGGACGTTTCCCTTCCCAGCTGAATGTTGCTTACTCCTAGTATACAAGTTATCAGCTGGGGTAGCTCGACTGTGATACTTGTGAGAGAATTGCAGATGCTCTCTCATGATCTCTATTCCATGTATCTAAGGGGTGGAAGAGGAATGGGGGGAGAGAGAGACAGATGAAAGAGGTATCTTTCACATTTCATATTATTGGCAGCCTTTCCTGAATTTCTTAACAGTTTCAGGACAATGTAAGAATAAATTTGGGATTTTTTTTCCTAGAGGACATGCTGTAATGCAAACAAGAATCAATTCAGCAAAACCCTCTGCTTTATGCCTCAGACAGACCTTGTAATCTAGCTGTATAATCTATGAACCCGGTTATTCAGAAGGTAACAAGTATCCTTGTTATTCTGCACATGTCCAGTACAAAGTAGCTCTTATTTCATAACCTTTAACTAATTGGTGTCACTCTGGTGTCATTCTCTTAACCCATCACTTCTCTCTACCCTGGGTGCCTTTTGTCTTTAAATACCATATTAAATATCAGCATTTGCAATCTTCTGGACAGGACATTTAAAATCAAAATAGTTTTGGCAAATATAAATAGACACTAAAATGGAACTCACTCAATGAAAATCTATACAGATTAACAATTACTACAGTACCAGCTCTTCTCTAACCCAAATGTCATTCTACATTACGGCCTGGCTGATATGACTGTATTGCAACTGAGCCATCAGCTCTAAAAGCACCATCCATTTCAATTGCCCCTTTAATTAAAATCAATCAATCAATCCAATGACTTCTCCAAAACTTATTTGCCCATTAACAACTTTTAATAAAGGACTCTATTGTATGTATATGACTAATATCTGTATATGACTAATAACTTATCTGGAACCAATATAATCATTCCTACTAACTGTGGTTTTTGAATTGAGGAAACACCTGGATAATGGGAAAGTGAAGAACTGCTGAGGCGAAATTTCCTCTTGTGGATCACAGGCATCAGCCTTTTATGGGATAAGTATGTCCCAAACTCGTGTAGATACGAATGCCTGTGTAATACTCCGGCTGTGCTAAGTGCTACTCTACATAAATATTTATGCCTTCCTATTTTTACCTGGCATGATTGTGGAAAGCCAATGTAGTAAGAGTATGAACATGCCAACAAACAACTCGGTTTTCATCTCAGAAAGCAATCTAGTAATTTTCTCCATATTATTCCAACATTAGTAAAAGTTCAGGCAATCGACAACTGCTACTTGTACCAAACTCTGGACAGAAAACATACGTAAAACCCCAAATTAAATTTTAAATCGAGTTCTTAGTTTTGCTACTACATTTTGTCCTCTGTGAATTTGACCGAGAGTTTGTTCTTCAAACTCTGCCGTGAGATTTCCCAGCTGTACAAGCAGCAGAGACTACACACACAAATGACAGGGGAGCAATCAGGTGCCATGATAAGTCAGATGCAAGGGTTATCAACAAAAATCTGGATCAGTTTGATCACACTGTTTTCAGGGACTGCTGTTACTAATTTGTGTTCTGAAGTACGTTATCCAGTATAAATTATGTGTCCCCAGTATAAATAGGGGAAGAAAATAATAAAGTATACTTGTAAATAACATTTGATGAAGTAAGTTGGTGCCCTCCTGGGAGAGGAGTGATTTCTTACCAGGGATAAGCTTCAAAGCAAGGGCTGTGCACAGTGTTTTAGGTTGAGAAGCTGACACTTTTTGGAAAGAAGAAAAATCTACTAGCTGCAGAGACTTAAGCTCAAGGTGGGTTTGCTATGAATGGAGTTGAAGACAGACTGAAGTTTTTAAGCAGAACTGCTCAGCCTTTGCAGCTTTCCATATCAAAGCAGGCACCAACACAGGTCCGGAATGAAAATGTTTTAACAATGACTTTCCATGCAGGAACTTCAGCTTCAAAGTCACATGCACACCCACATAACTGAGGATAAAATGCAGATGCTGGTGCATCAGACCATGGGGTTTAGCTGTTCTATCCAGCACACTAGATGTGTTCAGCATCACACTTGACTCGGGCAGGGATGAGGACTACCTAGCTTTTGCAGCCCTCCAGCTCTTGCAGGCCATTGGGGAAAGCAGAACAGTCTGAGGAAGTGTTTACTTCTGCCATATTGTCAGCCTGTCTGTCCAGCCTCCTTCTTTCTCCTAGCTCAAGGATCACAGGCTGCAATTCTGTAATTACATCACTGGCTCAGGAAAGCCTGTAGCACCAAGACGAAAATAATGGATTTTTGTTTGCCTGGTCATTCAGTGTTGTTTCCTTGGTGCGCTTGGAATGTGTGTTATTCTGAAAGGCACCTTTGCTATCTGGCTCTATGCTGGTGGGACTTCAACTGTTTCACTAGTGTCAAGTTTGTTGAGGAGATATGTAAGTCCCTGGAAACTCTTCCCACACATAAATTTTATTTCCAGCATGATCTCTTTCAGTGAGCACTTGGACTTTTGCCTACCTTATGAATCCAAAATCACACCCCAAGTTATTGTTAAGACTCGCATGGCCTGAAGTGTGGCACCAATCAGCATCACCAGTATCCTTAATCTTGTAGCTCAAGTATAAAATTTCCCTGCCCCTACATCTCTCCTTCTTTTGGTCTGTGCTGGTTTCGTGGGTTTTTGGTAACGAGGGAGGGGCCCCAGAGGTGGCTCCTGTAAGAAGCTGAAATCCCTCTCAGCTCCAAACCAGCTAGGCAAGGCCGAACATTAGGGAGACAATAGATGCGCCTCTGCGATTAACATGTAAAAGAACTGATAAAAGACCTGAGAGCAGAGGGGCAGGAGAGGAGGGGAGCAGAGCAGAGCCGAAGTAGAGATCCTGAGGTAGGTGAGGAAGAAGGGCAAGGAGGTGCCCAAGCAGAAGTTCCCCTACAGCCGATGGGAAGATAGCAGGCTATCCCCCTGCATTCATGGAGGAACGTGATGGAACATTCCCTGAAGGCGCCAAGAGGGGCGAAAGTGAAGCTGCAGACCGTGGACCTGGATCTGCAGCCGTGGAGGACCCCGCGCCAGGGGAGGTGACTGTTCCCGAAGCAGCCCATGACTGTGGGAATCCCAGGCTGCAGCAGCTTGCTCCGGAGGGACTGCACTGCGTGGGAAGGACTCTCCCATGGGAGAAACCCCACGCTGAAGCAGGGGAGGACTGAGGAATCCTTGTCCCCGAGGACTAAGGAGGGGCAGGAACGACCAGACTGAACTGACTTTAAACCCCCATCCCGTCCCCCTGTGCCGCTGGGGGGGGAAGGAGGGAGAGAAATCGGGAACAAAGTAATTTGGGCCCGGGAAGAAAAGAGGGATGGGGGTAAGGTATTCAAGCACTGCTCTTTGTCTTGTCTGTGTCCTGTGTGCAGTCGATTAGTGGTAAGTTATTTTTCCTGAGTTGAGTGTTTTGCTCGTGACCATAAATGGCCAGTGAACCCTTCTTGGGTCTGGACCCATGAGCTTCTAGTTGGCCTTTGTCCCTCCCTGTCCCAGTGTGCGTGTGTCGGGGTGTTGAGTGAGCGGCCACGTGGCTGGTTCTTTGTTGGTTGGGCCCAAACCACAACACTGTCTTTGATTGTTCAGTATGCACAGATGATTCAAGAATGTCTGTCCTAGTCCACTCTTTTTACCTATTAGTGCCGACACATAAATATGATAATAAAGTGCCTTTCCTGGTATCTGGGGAAGCTGAGATACGGCCACAAAGCACACTTGCTACTTGTCAGCCCGTATCCCAGAGTAAACCCAAGGAGTTCACTTCTCTTTCATGCCTTCCCCATAGTGTGCATACCTCGGAGCACACCAAAGAGGCATTTTCATAGAGCAGTTGATATGCTTTAACCTTGCTCCTTAGCACTGTAGCACAATTGCTGCACTTAGGCCGATTTTCTTTGGAGTGTTCTGCAGCTTCGTTTTCATACCATGTAAATGCATAGAGTATTTAGCCAAATAAAGCAGGAAAATGTCCGCTTCGATTTTTTTGCCAGAGTAATCCTCCTGACACCAAAACACCTGTAGTAAACTGGCTCAAATTACTAGTTTGAAACTAACCCTTTCATCCCATTATCAACATTTGCAAAAAAACCCTCATCCTCTTTTCCCTTCTAACACACAAGTAACTGTTGCTGTATTTAACATTGTCTTGCTCAAGAATGAATGTTAATTCTCCAAAATGTAATTTAAATGCAATTAGAGAGAAATGCTATTAAAAAATCCTATTAAAAATGACAGAAGTTCCAATTTTACATTATCAATTTCAGAATGCTTAAATAAAAAATATACAAGTGCAAAAAACGGTACCCAAATAAATTACAGTTTAACAGAGGAACTAATAATATTCCTATTTAGTTTTTTAACATTAATTCACTAAGAACTTATTTCATTATGAGTGAAACACTCTGCAATCCTGATATTTTGTATTCAACTCCAGTGAATACATTCCACCTGCTTTGTAGCAATTGATTTTGATGCAGGAAGAGGAAAAATAGAAACAGTTTCTGGAGTGACCTGTCTATATGGAGAGCTGTATTTAATTAATTGGAAGCTCATTTATTGCCGAGCTCCTATAACAGATAGGATTATAGGGAACATTCCAATAAACGCTCTATTGTGCTTGAAGCTGGAAATAATTACCTTTCAGTTTGCTTCAGTTGTGATCAGAAAAGCAATCCTAATAGGAGAAGCTGAATTTCTTCTTCAAAACACCATTATACACTCCGCAAGAACTGAAGAGAGATGAGTAGGCACAAAACTTGAGACCTCCTCAAACTGAGCATGAATAGGCTCCTGTCCTTGCTTTATTGCAACTTTTTAACCAGGTGATCTAATCAAGATGCCTAGAGCTCACCTGTGTAGGCTTACAAGGTGCTAAGTAGCTCTTGTATGGTCCTCTACAGGTGGATCTCTTTGCTGGAGCCCCTGGGGGCAGGGAAGCAGCCATTCCAAATTCCTTTCTCGTCCTGGCTGGTATGGCCTGAGAGACATTTTGACTCTGTTTTCCCAAATTCCTTGGCAAACAGCTCAGAAGCCATCACTGAGCAGGCAAGTGAGCACTGAGCACCCACAGAAGTGCCAGTTCAATTGCCTCCTGCCTGGTAGCAAAGGCAAGCTGCAGACTGTGAGTGTCGGGCTAGTTCCAGCCTTACTCTGCTTGTCTCTTAGGCAAAACACCAGAGTAATATCCAGGATTTTTTTAATGAAGACTCGGCAGGAGATGACTCATCCACCATAAGTCTATGATTTATGTGATAACAAGGAAAGTAATCTATATGAAGATACCCATTTTATACTCCATTGTCACATGCCTGTCATTTATTTATCCATGTCCTCTAAGATAGACAAAAGCCTACAGAAGAGTATAGAGCCATACAAAAGCAGACATCATCAATAACTGTCTTCAATCAGAAACATTATTTTTGAAATTGCTACTTCTTTCTCTTCTAGTTTCAACATATTTTCCATTTGATAAGGAAGTAAAGAAGTTCCAAAGAGTCCTCTACATATTTCCTAAGAGTGACTTTTCTTCAGTACCTCTCTTGGTTTTATTGTGTGTTATATCATTCCAGGACAGCTGGTTGTGGCAGAGCAATTCCACAGCCCTGTGCCAGCTCAGCCCAGTGTGTGTGTCATGCACTTGGCTGTAGCTCATGGCTGGGGTGTTCTGCTGTAGCCCCGCAGGATTTAGTGCTTTGAGGACCCTGTCAAAGAAGGGATATTTATGCCCAGAGGAGAGGGAAGGTTGTAGATAAGAAGGTTTCTAATGCATGACTGTCACTTACAACCCCAATCTGCTTGCATTTCATGTTCCTGGGTGGAAATGTTCTGGTGAAGGCAGTGTCATTGGAGGGCAAATGAATGTGTTATAACAATGCTGGGATTACTCTGAGCAGCCAGGAGGGAGGACTTCGTTTCAGAAAAGGAAATATGATTATATTCCTCCTTGGACAATTCCTTTGGTTTCTTCACAGGACTTGTGGGAGGTTCCCTGATGCCAGAATCCTCCAGAGGCCGTGGTCTCAGTAATGCCACGTAGATTACAAGAAAACTTGGAAGCAACAATTTCTCTCTTTGTCACTCAGGACTTCAGGTCTAAAATAAAATTAAAGAGGAGGATGTTTGTGTTGAAGTGATGGGTCCCAACATTCTACCTGATAATGGGGAGGATTGATGTAGAAACTGTATTTGTCATGTGAAGCGGATGGAAGTCCTTTCCCAGGAGAAAACTGCTTCTTTTCACTCCCAGTTTTATATTCACCAAACTAACACCTAATCAAGTATGATATCACCACTGCTACTTAGCATATGCATTTGTGGTTTATTCTTTTCTAGAACTACCCATAAAACACTTAATTACAGTGGTGATTAACCAGTGGAAATTAATACCATAAATAGTGTTTAAAAAAAACCCATGGCCTATGATTCAGCAAGATATTTAAGCCCATGCTCTCAGCAGAATATCAGAACACTGGAACTGGGTGAGTCAAGAAAGGCAAATGGTTCAGGAGATGAGCTTCTCACAGCAAGACATTTGTTGAACTAAAGTCTCAAAAATATTATTTTCTACAGACCCACCTGAGATAACATAATCTGACATTTAAACAATTTTAAATAAAAAATTACTGTTCTTGAAAAAGAACAGGATCAAAATCATAAAAGACTTGGAGATCTGGATACATCTGCTGGCATTTTTGCACTCATGAATGCCCAACTGACATCCAGGAGGGAGGTGGAGAGGGAATCACATAGACATTTCTTCTCAATAAAGTGGAATCTACCTTAGCTGCAGGTTCCACACAAATACCAATATACCTTTGCTTCATGTACCTCTTTCAGTCTCTGCTACTTAACTATTTTTCTGCAAAATTTCATCAACCTGTACAAAACAATACCCACTTTTCATCTTGCACTCTAAGCACTAACAGTCATTCTCTATGTCCTGGCCTAAAAAGTTGGTTTGAAATAAAGTAAAATCAAAGTAGCTGGAGATTGGAGCTGCCTTACTGATTAATCTCTGTGTGGTTCACTATAAAGTGTTCAGAAAAACAGAACCTAAATCTGTTCACATTTAAAATGTCAGTATTGGACTATGTTCAAGATATTATCTGACTACGGGTATTATATCAACAGGAGAGCAGGAGGATAAGATACTATTTTAGCTAGAGAATGCCTGGAAGGATATGGGCTGTAGCAGAATCAATATTTAATGTTTCTGGGACTATTCTGGTTAAGCAGGAAAAAATGGTGGAACTCCTACATTTCTGTTTATTATAAAAATGTGGAAAATCCTGCGTTCTTGAGAATACAGAGAATCAAGTGAGGCTGGGTTTTACGTTTACAGTAGCAAATTTTGTTCAACTGCCTCATTACCTCAAGAGCCTAAATCTTTAACCTGTTTTCAATCCCAGGTGTTGCTGAGGCTGTACAGAAACATCTGCTGTCTCACTCCTCCACATGAGCAGCCTGTCATCTGCACAGACACATTCTCACATACCCCTTCCCATAACAGTACAATACGAAGAAGAAATTCTGAAGCACAGAATATTGGTATTTTTGTGATATCCTACAGGTGCTTTTGGCTGTGGAGAGGACCACTCATCTACTACAAATGTCTTAAATGGAAATTAAACACAGACATTTTGAAAGTTTTAATCCAAGCTGTAAACAGAACAAACAGGAGGAGATTTCCTCTGCAAGACACTAAATAATTTACCAAAAACAAAACTAGAATTAAAGTTTCTTCTCAAGAGTTAGATTGTCAAGGTAGGATACCAAATAAGTCACTGAAGTGCAAAGAAAATGGATTTTAGTGCTGCTTTAACTATACATTTGAACCAACTATCTTTACTGTTGAGTCAACTTCTGATGTCTCCATAATGTGTGAGAATGTGTATAAAGGTATAAACAAACTAGATTTCTTACTGAGTCTAGACAGTGGAAAAAAATCTCTACTGGCATGAAATGCTCAGTTGCATAATGGAAAATTCCAAAAACAGCTGGGATCTGCTCACAAAAAATATCCCACACTCTATTCAAAGACACTTTATCAGTTTTCAAAGTTTTTCAGTTTTCTTATTTTGCACTTTCCTAAGATACATGAATCTTTTTTTCATCCCTCCTCCTTTGCATGTTAACGTTCTCATGGCACATTCAACTTCCTACCTTCTTTTCCTAGAAGTGATGCTTCAATCCTGAGCATCTGTGAGTAATACCAAGTAAAGAATTATCAAGGTTGCATAATACAGGGACAAGCCATTTCACAGTTGAATAGATCTAAGGTCTCTGGGCAACAAGGTAACAACAGTCATGGCCATGAAATGACCTGGTTCCTCCTTAAGTGAAAAAAAATCCATCTTTACCCAAAGGTGAAGCAAAATACAGCAAAATACAGCAGAATAAATCAGTATATATATTCTCATGAAACTTTTTCTTCTAGTAAGGAAGGGAAGGGCGACAAGGGAGAGTAAGAGAGAGAGATAGAGAAAGAAATGTGTTTTACTGGGTCATATATTACTTCATCTGGCATTGTGATCTTCTGAGAAACAAGTGAAAAATCAGATTTGCAATAATTCACTATAGAAAAAAATATTGCCTTTATCCCATAGTCAATGTACTTGCCAAAATTAATGCACCAGCACTTTAATTTGATAACGTGGAATATCTGAGATCACACTGAAATCTAGTAACATTTACCAGTATTTTTCTTTCACAATCTGGATACGAAGACAGTTAATGGCCTTAAGGAAAAAGTACATTGGAACACTGCATTCTGTACAGAAAAGCATGCAGCTATATAGCAAGAGTGCAAAATACATTTACCTAGATTTTCTTTCTAGTAAATTAATGCAAGTCTTTTATTTAATTTAATTGTGTTGTAATAAATATATCACATTAGTCTGTCTGGCTGTGGTAAAGAGATCCAGGAGTGAACCCTTCTGGAAGGGCTGTTGCCCATGTGTTAGCATCCAGAGATAGGACACTGAAAACAAGCCAAGGGGCAGATGAAAGGCTTTTCAACAGTCAGAGACTTTAGTTTAAAAGAAGCTAGTGAGCAGCTATGGATGTTGTCTTGAATAGAGGTAGTTGCCTTAAACAGAGTTCACAGTTCTTTGAACAGACATAAGGCAACCACATGCCTGGCATTGCACCCTCCCAGAAAGAACTTACTTGTTCAGTGGTGGCTGGGAGGACATGGTCCCAGGCACGGGACCCCTGCCATGTTCTGTACAAACACACCAGCAATGGGTTCTAACCCAAGCAATTTACTTTCTCAGATGACTTCTCATTTTATGGTAGCTCAGCTTTAAAGGAAAACAAAAAGAAAGAAATATGGAACACCTTCATGCCCACCTGTCCTCCGCCTCCCTGTAATGTCATGAGTATTTTAAACAAGCAAAAAATATCCAAACTGGCCTGCACATTCCACTCATGGCTAATCATCATAATGGGAACCACAGTGCATTTTTCATTTTTCTTGAAGTTTGCAGCACGTAAGTATCACTTACATCTATGCTCTTTCATATACCAGCTCTCAAACAACACTCACCACTGAGATATTCCATTAGTGTCATGCTGGGAATGGAACATGCTTCTGGGTTTAAAACTTGACTTTGAACCAGTGCATCACAGCTAGTCTTACTCTCAAGATTACAGTTCATCTCACAGTCAGAAGGAAAAGGGAATGTAATGCATTTTAGCATTGCCCCTGCCTCTGCAGTTAAGCTTGCTGCTGGCTGACACCCAGCTGCTTTCATCCTGAGTGCACAGTGAAACAGTTAATCCAGTCAGACCAGGGTACAAATTGAGACTCGGTCAGTGTTTTTTCCCTGCTCCTTGTTTATGTAAGAAGTGACTAACTTCACACCTGCTTGTTAAATAGCTTACTCCCTGTCATGGATTCAAAGAAGAAATTATCCAACTCTTTGTATCTTTGACCTGCCTCCTATCTGAGACTGTGTATGTCCAGTGGGCTCAGCGACAGCATGACGGAGCAGCAGCCTAAGGAAAGGTAATTTCTCTCCCATAAATACCTCTTTGTTTTGCCAAATGGGTTATAACAACAAAATCCAAAATTAATATCAAGTGGCTGTAATAGTTATTATTTTAATGTTTACCTTTTATTATTGGGGGGATATGTGAAATACTCTTTTCAAATACTGAATACACATAAGGGCAGGATTGATAACTGTTTCATCTCTAAAGTGCTCTGCTTCCCTTTTAGAGCACATCTTGCATTTTCAGAGAGTTTAGTGAAGTATAGGATTACTAATCTCAGATCAAAGGATGAGAGTCAAATCAGAATCTAGATTTTACTGATTTCTTCATTTTTACAAATGGAAAATGTTGCATGTGTTACTCATTGTGGTCAGTCATAGAAGAGGTTGGTGATCTTAAATGATTTGATTAGTGGTCTGGTTGTTAAGTATTCACAAATCAGCATTTATGTCTGTTTCCTTTGACCACTGAGTCATACAGCTTGTATTTTTTGAAGTTTGTATCTGTTTTGTGTTTTGTTTTTATTTTTTTTCATTTTCAGTAGGATTTTCTTTCAAGAGTGGGGTAATTAACTTCAAAGAGACTGACTGTGGAGAGCAGCGATTAGACTGTCCAGCGATGGGGGAACATAGCTGGTATGGAGTCAGGGAGAGCATGAGGGCCATGTGATGTAGGCAGGAAAGCTGAACTGACTGCTGGTAACAGAAAGGAGGGACTAACACTCACTAAACCACTTAGTAAATCTGTGCTGATTACCTGAGTAAGGTGAGTAAAGAGCAATGCCTTTATAAACGTTTTTCTGTTTTTTTAACACACCCCCATTTACTCTTATTCACACAACAATGTAATGGATCACAGTGCCAGGACTGAAAAGAAAAGCAGTAGCACTACGAGCTGTCATTAGCTGCCTTGCTTTCCAAAGACTTTGTGTATATTCTGGTCAGCAACAGAGCAAGCTGCCTGCCCTCAGAAATGGCTTCCTGAAAGGAGACAATTCTGAAATCCTCAGTCATATCAGGTGACCCTCTGCAATGAGCTTCACTGACTTAATGTGAGAGGAAGGTATTATTCAATATGGTTAATGTTCTGCAACATAGCAGAATGTTGCCCATAGTAAATTAGAAGACAGTTTACTCTTATTAGTAAGAGGAGGAAAGACATGTCTAGAGTCTGTGTCAAGTTTATCTGGTCCCTCACTGACAGATCTAGGAGTGAAGGTGAACTGCGCTACATCATTCTGTCTGTGTTATTGCAGCAGAGCTCCTCTTGGTCAGACTCACTGCCCGTCCCCTTCACTCATCCTCTACCTGCCTACCAAAGTGGGAATAAAAACCTATGAAATCCAAAATACAGCATTATGTAGCCCCTTTGCATTACTGTAAATCATTACACAAAATGAGAGCAAGGTTGAATTGGTTTCAAATTGACTCAGAAAACATTGTCAAAACATATTCTGCAGTAATAAGGACAAAGAAAGAAAAAAGGACTTTTTGTTAGCTCCCATTTATTTAATGACAATATAAACTCTGAGCTAGCTATTTTGTGTGTCAGGAAGTAATTGTGCATGACCAATTTTTGCTCTTGGAAGAATTTTACCTTGTGGCTACATTCTGTTTGAGAAGATTTCAAGGAATACTTTTATCACCTACAGGCTTTTCAGTGGTTCATTCACTTATTGAACAAGCAGGGGAAAAAAGACAAGAGACTTTGTTAATATATGAAGTAACCTTCCCAGAAGGTCAGGATTCATATAGGACATTTAAAAGCTGTGAAGGCCTTTTCAGTGAGTATAGTAGCATCCCATGCTTCCCAGTAATCTGCTGAAAAGTTCCCAAAATCCTGGAAGATACATCTGCCTCACAGACACTTCCACGATTAGTTTTCAAATCACCTCTTGCAGCCAAGTGATGGTACAGATTGCTGTTACGTATCCCACAGAAATGGACTGGAATGTCCTCATCCATGTCATAAGGACCATCAAATACAAAACTATGAAAAGTCGAGACTGAAGCCAGTTCTTTGAAATCATCCTCTACTCAAACAGGCTAAGAGAAGACCAAATAGCCCTATATTTAAAGTGGCTTCTAGTGGTTTCTGCTGAACTAGTACTACTTTTATTTTGACACATTTGTTGGACAGTGTATTTGCTCCTAATTTCTGCAAAGATGGTCATTTTTGCTTTGCACTGTACTAGTTACCAAGTTCATGAGGATCAAAGTATGCACAATCAAATACTTGCTTAGAAGTTTTACAAGCTCAGATTATCTCTAATTGCACAGGCTTTTCAGGCCTGAAGAGCAGAGGTGAGGCACTATTCTGTTTTCAACCTCAGAGACTTTTTCTAGGGCAGATTTACACAACTGATGTAGGTTTTTTTAATGCATACTTGAGACTCCGCTTTTATTTATCATCAGTGTAGGAATGCATGACATACAACACAATGAAATTAACTGTGGTGCCCAATAATAACCAGGATCAAAATTCATATTAATTTCTTAAAAACTAGCCAAGGTTTCCCACAATGTACAGATCTGAAGGGGGGGGGGAACCTCAGTGGTATGCATTTGCTATTTTATGTTTACTAGTTTCCTCTACTGTACATTTGATTCAGTAGATAATTTATATTTTAGAATTAAATCCTGCCTGTAAAGCAGGAAACAAAATAATTGTACCTACACCTAGAAACCCATGTATTACATGGATTACATCTCACAAAATCAAATCTTATGTTAATCTCATGTATTTCCTCTTTACCTAACAGACCAAATTAAGACAGAATGAGAATCTTTGATACGTTATTTGTGGGGCATTGAAGCCCTGGGTGTTGCTTTAAACATTTATTTGTAAGATAGAATTTGTTGCACACAACTTTTTTGTTATACATATTTTTCATTATATATGTTTATTAGCACTCAGACAATAGAATGTGCTACCTTTTGTGCTTTGCAGCACTGACCATGTAATACTCAAAATGTGAAAACCATGTCAGAGTGAAAACCATGCTGATCAGAATTACAGAAAAATGACCCAGGATTTCAAATAATACAGCAAGTATCTAGCAGCCTTGCAATTACTGAAGACAATTACCAGGCTAGTTCTAAGGAAATACTTTCAGTTCAAGATAGATAATGATAAGGTACTTTTATCTTTTATTTTCACTCCTGCCACTCAAAAATACCCTTATATTTGAACTATCTCAAGAGCCAAACAAAAATGTAATATTTCAACTGTGTTGTGCTGAATTGATGGGATTTTTAGATGTTTGGCAAAAATGGTAGGCCCAGGTACTACCACTCTATGCTATGTATGACTCCTGTGTTACTAACAGATACATCCAAATGGTTGAGACTATATTTAGGCATTCTAAAAGATCTCTTGCAAGCTCAATCTCTTACTAAAAACGATTTTTTCATTAAAACTGTTTGAAAATAAGCCTTTAAAATGCATATAATTCCTTGTCTTGCTCCCATTCCTTTTCCAGAGATAAATGAGAGGAGGAGCAAAGGGAAAGGTGATAAAACTGAAAATAAATTAAAAACATTAATTTCTATTTTCTTTTCACCAAAATTACTTGTATATTTTGCAAACCACTTATGAAAAAAAAAAAGGAGTTGACATAAAATTGTAAGAAAGGAATAACTTTTTTTTATAGTGGTTTGCTGCAGGGTGAAGCACCAGTTATCATAGTATCATAGTATCATTCTGGTTGGAAAAGACCTTCAAGATCATCAAGTCCAACCACTACCCTAGCTCTGCCACATCCACCACCAAACCCTGTCCCCTGGCACCACAGTTCTTGCCTTTGCCTTGTCTCTATCTACATGTCCATGAGCTCTGAGGAATCTGCAAGCTGCCATTTGTTCTTTCAAACCAGGAGAACTGACTGCAAGTTCTATTTCAGCTCACCTTCAGCCTCTGCAAAGGGAATGAACAGAAATAGAACAAATCCTGTCCATACTGATGTAATATTCTTTATATATATGTGTGTGTGTGTTTTAAAAATGGAACCATAAACATCCCAAAATGCCTTATCAGCAAACACATTCGCACATCTTGTACTGACTGACATCACCTCTGACAAAAGCCAGTTAGGAGGAAAGGCTTTAGAAACCCTTCTGAATTATATTTGTCACATAACTTGAGTAAGATGGTGCAAAATAAACCAAAACAGAGTTGAGGTGATCAGGGCACATACCTCAGTATAATTTTTTTCATAAAATTCCTATAGTGTTGGCTGTTGGGGGACACTTCTTTCAGCAATTTGGAGCATTTCTCTGGGAAGTTATAATTCTGGCTTTTTTCCTGCTATTTTGCTATGAGACCCAAGAAATTATTCTGAGGTATTTCCTTTCCCACAGGCAAATGGAAAGTTAATATTTTATATGAAGATGAGCACAGAGCTCTGATGCAGCTTAATCTATTTTTTATATTTTTATTTTTTTTTATATATTTTAAATTTCATTGTATCACCAGCACAATGGGTAAAATTTGATGGCGACTGAGTGACCGGACGGCTGCGACAGGCTCAGAGCAATGTAGGTACATTGAATAAACAGGAACTAAGGGAATCCAGAGGAAGTAAACATATCTCAGAGCCTCCTTTGATATTTTAATGTTTAATCTGGGTAAGCAAATGGTGAAATGAGCTATGAGTTGTATGACACACTATTTAATGCAGGAACAATGACAAAGTTGGAAGAATCGAAGCCTTGCTGACTACGCAAACAACCCTCTTCCACATTCTCACACACGCCTGCCAATATAATCAGCTGCATTTCTGTTCCCTTTTATATTTGTAGCAAGTTCAATCCAGGGGCAGCAAGAAAATGAGACGCAACCAGGAAAATGCGCAGAGAAAATGAAAATACAATAGAGAAACACATTATTTTCTGCCTTCTAGAACCACACTTGAAAAATCCTTGAAGCTTTCTGGAAATGAGATGTATGTAGGTGGTCACAAGGAGTTTCAAGGTCAAATTTGCCAAGGAAAATGGGGATGAAGTCTTTGCTCTTTGTGTGCTTAAAGGCTGGTAGAGATGGGAAAGACTCAGATCAGCCAATCTGGGCCTCATGGTTTTAACCAGATGATCCTAGACCTATGTATCCAAGAGGCATGAGGAACAAAGGCTTGGGTATAATTCAGGCTGGCTGAATGTGGACATAATGCTTCTTCAGTATCTAAAACACCATGTTTTGCTGCTTTTGTCTTTTCTGCTGGTACAGTAAACTGGTACAGTAAACTGGTCTTCAACCTCGCTCAACAGACCCAGGCATGCACATTTTCTAGGTGAGAAAGGGATGAAAGAAGTAGCTGCTATTTGCTCTGCTTGCTTATTAGAAGATAACATATGTGCTGGGGTGCTGGATTTTAAACTGCCTTATGATATGTGTTGTCAGTATGCCAAGCAGAATGCAAAGCAAATGTAAAATACCATCTTATTCAGTTGGGAGAGTGTAAACTGTATATTCATACATTTTGCTGAAGGTACGTGAATATGCAAGGTGCTAAGCAATAGTAAAATCTTCCTGAAATCTTTAATCTGCACAGATATAGTATTTAGGATACATAGAAGGTAAACTAGATCTGGGTAGAGACTGCAATTAATAATCTCTCCAAATTCTGATTTCTGTTCTACTGATTCTTTCCAACCTATCCCCTACAAGAGGATAGGACCATATTTTGATTTTAAAGACTGACATTTTCTGTAGGGCTATGTGTTTTAAGAAAGAATTTATTTCATGTCAGGGAATTCAATTATTTGATAGCCATTGCAAAGAAAGCCTAAGAACTGTTTCTGGGCTGAAAGGAGATGAATTTTGAGTAATCACTGTTCCTTTTTCCTCAGGAATGTAATTGTATAGATGCGGATTAGTAGAAACATACAGTTGAGGTGTGGAGGTGGGAGAGAGTATGTTCTTGCCTAGGGGAATAGATGTGGTATAAACATTTTTCTCATGAATACACCTATTCTGGTACCATTGTGTCACATTTATCTTTTTAAATGTATGCATCCTTGGGAAACTGAAGTAAACGGTACACCTCAATTTCCTGAGGGAAATATTAACTCCTTAGTATTCTATTTGTATTTTGAAGCCTGGAGATAAGAGGGTGCTGTGTTAGTATACTGGTGTTGAAAAACATTTTACAACCAGCTCTTCATTCAATCAAAGCAATAACAATGCTGCATATTATTAATCTAAATTTTCTTCACACAATGAAGTAAAAAATTTTAATTCAATTTTTTAATATATAATCAGTTGGAGATGCAGATGGAGGAAGAATAAAATTTTGGGGCCAAACAATGACATGTCTGAGAAGCCCCAGACATTTGCTGTCAAGGGTCAGTTCTGTGAATTGTTGCAAATGCTGATGATTTCATGGTAGGCACGGTCCTGCCACCCTGGCCTTGTGAGTGGTACTGGTCTAGCAGTTACATGGTGGGTGTAAAAATCCAGCCTCTCCCCCATAAACTGGCCAAATAATGAGGATAAGAGATTCTGTTTGTCTAAATCAGTTCTTCCTCTGTGTAAGTGGGAATAAGGCTGCTCAGCTACAGAGGAGCTGTGAGGCTGGAGGGGTACTTGGAGGCCTGTCTTTGTACTTAGCTAGATGAATAGTGAGGCAGTGGGGCATGGGAAAATGGCTGTCACATTCATCTTCTTCATGCTAGCCACTGGGAGTTATTACCAGGATCCTAATACACCAAAGGATACTTTGAGCAGAGATGATCCACATTTATTTGTCTACACATACTTAAAGTATTGTTTCACATTGTAAGTTACAGCCACAGAAGGAAGAGTTTGGGCTTAAATTATTTTAGGGACTATTTAAGTGTGAAAGATTAAAGCTGATTTGTTCATTTCCAGTATCCCCTTTGTCACTGTACTGTAGGGAACCTGTTTTTCTGAGCCAATCATAACTTTTCTTAAACATATAGAGAAATTATAAAGGATAATTATATCTCAGGGGCACCTTAAGTGTCCCAATTACTTGGCCAGTTTTGACAGATCTGATGAAGAGAGGGAGGAAGGGAGATCCGCAGACATAAGACAACATTTCATGTGCTACTTGGACAATACTCATGGAACAGCTATAATAATCAAAGTATCTGCATTTAAATGTATAGTATATGCAGCATAAAACTGGAGGGAAAAAAGAGCTTCAGCAGATTTTAAGAAGCCTTTTACCCAGTCAGCCTTCTGCATGAGATATACAGCATTACCACTAAATCAATTATAATTAAGCTGCATGAAACCAAAATTGGCAAATTCAATTTCCCCCACATTTCAGTTCAGCTTAGCTACTATATTGATAAATCAGATTAAGCCACCTTCCACAATATGTTCCAGGTATAGTCATTATCAAATATCATTTTACTTTTCAGCTTTTTTGGATGAAAATTAAACAATATATAATTGTCCTAGATCATTGATGAGGTTACTTGTTCTGATACGATAGGCAATATAACAACCCTGTCATCATACTAGAGTGCACAGGTGTTAAAGAGCCATTTCAGGGTTTTTTAGGCATAATGGAAATTCTTTGGTGTTAAAAGATGAAAGCCAAATATCTGAACTCACAGTGCTAACACTGACTTGAATAAAAAATAAAAGTATGAGAGTGCAGAAACTTGACTCCCTGCAACTTCTGAAGATGAAACTATTAGCCTCTTCTATTGGAAGGCACTGGTTGATGATTTAAAGAATATGGTTCATGTTGAGCACACCATTATATTCTGTCTTGTAGAGGTGCTTTCTTGAACCGAGGTCATGGTTAAGTGTATAAATATAAAAGAGGCCTTCCACTTTTCCTCTCTGAAATGCTTTTACACCTGTAACAAGGTTTTAACATCTTGCCCAAAGCAGTAAAATGTTATTGTCATCATTAAACTGGCAGTTGCATAAAAGTAACTAGACCAGATATAAAATTGATGCTCTTTTACAAGGTTATACTTGGGGTAATCAGGGAGGAGGCAACCATAAACTAAAGCAGAACTTTAATCAAATTCCCTAGTCCCAAAACCTCCAAATCAGTTATTTAAAAATGTCATATTTTTTAAAAGAAAGGTAAATGAGGAGCTAGTAAAAAATGTCCATCTGTAATATGCACATATTTTGAATATCTCTGTAGGATAGAAGTATCCAGCTTCTTCAGCCCAGAGTTCTCAGTAAAAAGTAGCCAGAAAAAAAAAAAAAAAAGGTTACTTTTGATAAAAATTAGGAGCAGTCTTCAGTGTCTCTGAAATCATTAGGGACGTATCTATGCTCGTATTGAAATGCAGCACAAAACCCATCTCTATGATGAACTACTAGTACTAGGCATAATCTATAGCCCCTGTTCCTAATAAAAATGTATTCATCATGTGAAAGACGTGGTAATACAGTCAAAGGCTTGCTACTAAGACATTCTTGCCAGTGCGCGTATCATCTATCACACTGAGACTCACTGGCAGATTAGCTCTTGAAGACCAGATCGTCTTCACGCAAACCCTTTCGCCACTATAAACCACTCTAGGCAAGCAGTGGTGTGCCTGTCCAATCATTTTCTAACAGATTTGTTTTACTGGAAAACAAAAATTATTAAAAATAAGGAACATAACAATCGAGTTCAAGCTTACCTCTGTTTTTTGCTCTGATTTCAGAGATTACCCTCTTTGTTTTCTACAGAGGGATTTGCAATCAAAACTAAATTATATTTTCATTGGATATGTAATTTACAAGTCATTTAGATCTTTGATCATAAAGCTTGTGTGTGACTGAACAACACTCTTCTCCCATTTCAAGGGCATTCAAATGGAATCTATGTGTGAGCTGGTCCTATCACCAACAAATCCCAGTCCATTGGAAAATACCACAGACAGATGTGAAAACTGTTATCGCTAGAGAATTGTATATTGCGTATAATTCTTAGGGAGGAAGACACATTTTACAGTTTCTTTGGAGTCAGGCTACATGGCTACTACATGGGAGACCACAAAAATTTCAGGGCCAAAGTACTTAGTTAATGCAGAGGTCTCCAATAATGATGCTCCAGACTGCATGCTAGATATAGCTAAAAACCTTCAATTATATCACATACTTGAAGGATGAGTGAAATCCTGAAAAATTCATAGGAAAAGTTTGAGAGCCATAATTAATCTATTTATCAGCCAGATGTGCTCCAAGAACCACAAGCTAGTCATTATTCTGCAAGCAAAACCAAAATCAGGTCCTCATACTTACTATATTCAAGCACTTTTCATAGTTCTTGCTAACCTAGGCTTAGTATCAAGGCTGTTGTACTTAAAAGTGCAAACATTGCATTCTGTCCAAAAAGCTTTATAATCACTTAGAAACATTTATTTCCTGTGGGTCATTAGGATTCATGTCCATCATACTTTGGTGGGGGACAATGGATCAAAGGGAGAACACGTGCACTTGGGCCAGGACACAAATCCATCAGTTTTAATTTTTTTTCCCAAAGATTGAAACCTGCACTATTTAAAACCTGTAGATGTCAGCCAAGCATAGATCTTCTAAAGGATGAAATAGTAGTGCCCACAAACTAATTATGCTCTCCTAGCTGCTCAGTTTGCTTCCTTCTTGGCATTTTAAAATCTCCAAGCATGACATTTTTCCAGCATAAAGTAAATAATTCATCCAAATATAAATAACTGCCCATGGACTCCACTACAACTATAAAAGTAGTAGAAAGTAGCTAGACTCCTGTTTCTTCATTTGTGCCCCTTTTCACAAATGTATAGCTCTTCATGTTCCTAGAGCTCTTTCCATCAGGAGTGATTCACGGTACTCTGCAGAGCTCACTCCGGTAGCTAAGTGAGTCACACAACAGAAAGCATGTTTGGATGACACTGATATTCACAGCCATGGATGCTTCTTGCAGGAAGCCTGTTGGAAATGGACAGTTCATGCTAATGAGCTCTTCTCTCTGCTGTCCCTTGAGGGAACCTTAAGTCTGATTTAAGTGAGCTGTGCATTTCAGAGATAGAACAGATAACATCAGGTGCTCAGCTAGCTGTGGCCAGCAATTTTCTAATTCACATCAGTTAGCACTTAATGCCAATGACAGTGATGTTTTAAGTATATATGTACATACCAATTCAGTATTTAATTTTCTGTGGTACCCAGGATGTCTCAGATAGTAGTTAGCATCACTTCATCAAATTGAGAGAATGTTGCTGCTTTTATAGATATGTAGTAGAGTACAATTGATCAGGTATCCTTATTACATTCTCCTAACAGGACTGGAAATCCCAAAGATAATTTCACTGCAATGTTTGCCTTGCCTTGGCAAAATACTCTCAAAAAATGTGTGGCCTTGCTGATCATTAAGAGGAAAATTCATCCATCTTCAGGGAACCTAACAAAAACTTACTGAAGAGTCCAGTTAAAAGAGGACATTAAGAGGGCTAATCAATAAGGTTGGATTTCCCCCCAGGTTGCTGTGATTTCATGGACATCTGTAGATGTCAAATAAGCCATTGAAATGTCAAGTTGTTAGTTTTTAGTGTATATTTTAGCATGTGCTGTCGGTGTTTCTGAATAGATTCTTGCAGATCCCTGGAAGCAAGGTAGACAATGCTGAATTCAGCAAAAAAAGTACTTTAAAAACAAAGCCAGTTTATTAAGCAAAACTTAAGAACTGTGATAGTTAAATATGTTTTTTTTATACAATTCACTTCATGCATTAACTATATTTTAACCATACTTTTCTTACCCCTTCCTTTTTGTTTCCTTTTCCTACCCACCCATCCGTCAGACTGCACCTTTGTAATATTTTTTGGGAGATGCTATCTTAGAGTGATTGCTCGTGGTGTGTTTGATCCCATGAAGATGTGGTCTTTTACTTTTTTTAAGCAGACAGTCTCAGAACATGAATCCCATGAAACATATTGGACTGTGTAGCCAGAAAGTATGTCACCAATTAGACTAAAATATCGAAGGAAAAGAATTAATTAATAAGCCTCTTGAGATTTGATGCCCATATGGGCCTGTAGACTTTTTTCAGAATAAATACATTGATGAACTGGTGATGCTTTTTTTTTTTCTTATTTTTAATATATTTATATTTAATCTTATATTTAAATTCAATTTGGTTTGCAGTTCTGACACCCTGCAAATTACCCAATCCACTGGGAACTTCCTATACTTTTGCATATGGGTAGCTCAAAGGAGGATGTCTTTGCTTTGAAGTCATTACCTTAAACTTTGAGATCTATTCATTCAACTAGGTGTACCTTTTGGTCTCTCCCTCAGAAGTATTACTACTGTCTATCTGTCTTTACTGTCTTCTGATCATCACCTGAACAAGGAAGGCTCCTCCAGAAATGTCTTTGCTTCCACAGATTTAGGGAGTAGACTACTGGTGACTGGGTAGTGCTGGGTAAGTGAGGAAAAGCATGTCTTTGCCTTGTATCTCAGCAAAATATTTTACTGCGTGCAGTATAATATCACAACAGCAACAGTTCTAGTCACAGATTAGAAATCCACTGCGAGGAATGTACTTCACTCAGAGAACAAAACCTACTTCCTGCCCCAGTAGAGCTTACAATACCAGGATAAAGACAGAAACTACAGATGGATATAGATGGAAGGGAGCACAGGAGCCATCTGTGACTTATGATGATGAACTGCAGTTCTTACCTCAAAGACACTGCTGAGGTTATTTGTCCAGCTCTTCATCTTGCAAAAGGAAGCTGGACAAAGTGCCAAGACACAGAGCTGTAAGATTTGGGTGTTTGAATTTTTTTTTAGTAGAAGAAATTTTATCTTTCAGTTTCTGATTTCTGTTTCCCCAAGGAAGCACTTCTGGAGTATGTTGCTTTAACTTGCTTGATAAAAGAGTACATGTTTGCACTCTTTTGTACATGGGTGCATGTATACAGGCAAAATGGACACATATACACATTAGAATGTGCACTTTGATATATTAATTTTCATTAATAATAATATTTAATGTTAGAGGAAATTAATAAATACAGTTTAATGTATTCACTTTGCTACAAAAGATAAGGTTAAACTACTAAAGAAATAAGAACTAGATCATGATTTTCCTTTATCTCCCCAAGCCATCTACAATTGTTTTACATCTTACTATACCCAGGCTTCTTCCATGAAATGGCTCTGATGTGCTGAAGGAGTAGATTACCAGAAAATGACTAAGTGACTCAAATCCTGTTTCATTAGACAGAATACAGAAAGGTGGAATGAAATAAACTGCAGGTTGAAAAACAGAAGCAAGAACAATAAACAGTTAATAGAAAAAAACATTATATGCAAACGATATTTAAATTCAGTGATGCATTAGATCTTCTATCTCCAATCACAGTGCTGCTTTCTAGCAGATGAGGAAAAATACATGCCCATGCACTAAAGGTTAGCCTTTTCCAATCAAATGTAAACATAATTTCTGAAATTTGTATTTTCTGGTTGGTACTTAACCCTATTCTGTGTGGGGATCATGCTTTTGGCTGTTGTACTTTTCTCTCTTCTCTTGTCTCAGAGACAAATGAAAATGGTGTCTGTTTTGTTGCTGAGATATGAAAGTAAACACAGCCTGATACAAAATGGCGACGGTAATGACAGAACAGGTGACATTTCAGCTAACATTTTAGTGACATTTACTAGCATTTTAGCTTAAAAATGTGTTGAATAAAGGTTTTGCAGACTTGGGCTCAAGTCTGAGATTATTTATACTGGATTTAACCAAGTATAACTTACCTTAGTTTCTGGAGTAAATGACCAGAGCTAAGTTCCTAGATAATGTTTCTAAAACTGTGGCTTACAGCCCATTAGTGGTGATAAATCAGTCACAAAAATCACAGTTGCTCAGACTTACTGGGCACAGCTCTGTTCTCCTATAACTGGCCTCTGTAATTTTAACTAGTTCTCATCCCTCTGTCCTAGATGAGCAGAATTGCTGCCAGGAATAAAAACTGCAGATGCTGCAGGGGTTTTCAGACCAGGGAAGAGGGAGAGGAAAGGAGAGTTATGAAGTCCATAAATGGGTCATGCTCAAAGCCATTCGAGGAATAATGCTGCAAAGAAAAGAAAATGCTTTTTTCTGCTGCATTAGTGCAAACATGAATGGAAAGGCTCCCAGCTACAGCATCTGTACTGCAAGAAAGCAGAATAATACTGGGACACGAGACCAGAAATAATACAGAACAACATCCATTCAGCCATCCATTGCACCAGCTGTCACAGAATAAACCTGGTTGACTTACTTTAGCTCTAGAGAAATAGTGCCCAATGTCATACTTTGTAAGTAGGTGGGAAAGCTAAATAAAGTGTGGTCCGAGAATAGAATCTATGTGTGGCTGCATGCAGATTAAGTCTAGGTCCTGCAACTGAAACAAAACCATAGGCACTGAAGAAGAATGGTACTCTCACCTGAAAAATGTGGAAAAATTTGGGCCCTCTCCAGAAGGAAACAGGAGACCTGGTCATGTGGGATATGGAGAAGACTGAGATACTCTATGATTTTTTTGCCTCAGTCTTCATCAGCAAGGGCTCTGGCCACACCACCAAAGTTGCAGAAGGCAAAGGCCTAGACTGCGAGAATTTTCCCATCTTTTGCTTGAACTGCTATGTGGCCTTCTCTAAAATAAGTGCATTATGGAAGATAAATAAATAGCTGCTAAGTCACTGCTACCCTTTCACAAAATGATGAGAGTGAGTGAACTAGGTATGACAGATATTATAAACATTAAGCATTTCAAGTGGGAACTCCAATTATATTTTAATGATTGGGGCATAACAACTTACACAAAACAGAAACTGTTTTCCAGCTGACTCTAGAACATAACTTGTCCTGCCTGAGATCACAATATTTACCTATTGAGGTTTTCATTGTTCATGTAAGAGACATGAAATTACCTCTGCCTGCAGCCACTAGCACCTCCAATATCAAGCCTAGAAAATTAAATGTCTTATGCAATATAAATAAAGTATGTATGTTCTGCAGAGCTTGTTACACTACCCAAGGTGTTCTATGATCTCATCCAAAGTGTTTGGAGACAAATATCCAGCTAGACAAACACAGCTTCTACCCCAAAAAGACATATATGAGGTTCTTTAGAGGTACCCAAACCACTGAAATCAGGGCAGCAACTTGGGGCAGTAAAGCTCAGTATAAATCTAAATCCAAACAAAAATCTTTTCACAATCAGAGCTCAAGAAAATATTGGGGATAACTATAAAGAGAATACATTAATAATCATTATAGTTACTGTATTTTTTTTTCCTGCCGCTCTATCTCAAAACTGACTCTGTAGGCTTCAGACAGCAGAAGCCTGTGCAGAAAGCAATCCCAGTGCCACTCTCACACTTTCTAATCTACTTCTACTATAATTAAAGTATAAATCATACAAATTAAATTTTCAAAAATGCCTCTACTGTTTTACACTTACTTCCATTTTTTATTCTGACATTGCAGATATGTTGTTTCCTTATTCATCATCAGTCACATTGTTAAAATGTAGGAAGTGACATGATAGGGTAAATGTATGAAGGACAAATCATTTGGCTGGCATATATTAGTGACTATCATCTGATATTCTTCCTGCCCCAAGTACATGGAAGAGAAGGCACAGTTTGGAAAAGTGTTAAATATACTGCACCATGGTGCCTACAAAATATTTGATGACAATTATTGTTAAAGCAGTAATAGCCATGGAGAGGGTGCCTTGGATAATTGCTACAACTTAACATGTTATAAATAGAACATTTAAACCTTCTATTTTAGAACTGTTTCAGTTAGAAAATGAAAGTATTTTCATTACAAATTGACTTAAAAAAAATCATTTGTTTTTGGGCAAAGTAGTTTTGGAGGGGACACTTCCAATGTATTGTTCTCATAATTTTTTGGATCAGCCACTGAATACAAATGTTCTTGAACTACAAACATTGCGCTGTTACTTCCAATTCAAGTGTGTTACTAAGTGTATATCTTACGCTTTATATAACTAGAAGTTATTTAAGACAATGTTTTTTTCTCTTCTACATTTTCAGAAGACTGGAGACCTGATGCCTGCCCATGCCTGTCCATGATTACATTATAGAAATAATTAATCTAATAGGAAGAAATGGGGTCTCAAATTCCTAACTGATGTTCACAGCTATTGAAAAGATTCTGAGACATATTGTAAAACCATAGAAGGAAATACCTGCTAGAATGGTAATTTCCAAACTATAAACCACTCTCTTTTGCACATTCTCTGTAAAAGAAGTGTAAGATGAAATACTGGCTGTTTGCACCACCCGGTATTCATGTCTGTTAGGGCTTGTCAAAAGACTCTTTCTGAATTAGCTAATAAAGAGGTGCAAGCCCCACTTGCTGCACTCTGTTGATGTTGCAGTATTCCCAGTTCCACCTCACAGTTACAGTTTAGTTAGTACATTTTGTGGAACATAGGAACTTTCTAATTTGCCTTTTCTCAGACATAATTACAACATGCATGAAACAGTAGAGATTATTTTGTCCGGATTGTTATAGTAGTAAGACAAGAGATCCTTAGAAGTGACTTTTCTTGCTCAAATGTATAAACGTTACAGAATAATTGAGGTTGGAAAGGACCTCTGAAGGTCACCTAATCCAATCCCCTTTTCACAATAGGTAAAAACTCTGCTGCATTTACAGGAAAGATTCTTTCTGTTCTCTGATCTAAGATGCTATGAACGTTTATATATTGTAAGATTTATATTCAGGAGACAAAAAGTTTTTTTTTTATATCTAACCACAGAACTCTGGTCTTCTGAGACTCAATTCCAAGTTCCTAATTAGCTCTTTTACTTATATATCCACTTTCTGCATATTACCATGGAATAGAAATTGGCCATGAGGGAGAAGGTTGCTGATAAGGAACAGAAATTCAAAGATATATATGTTGAGATGCCACCTGACAAGTAGGCAAAAGGTGAAAATAATCTAGAAGAAAGTAGTGAAGGGCAAAGAGCAACATGGGCTAGTAGTGTGATACAGAGGCATGAGCACCCATGGGCTGATGAAAAAACGGTGCAGAGTACAGAGACTGGGACAAGTGGCTGCTTCTAGAAGATGGCATTTGTGTGTAAGTAGCTCTTAAACGTGTGTTGATTTGGACATAGGCATTTGGCCACTGATCCATGATTTGGGATGTGCTATGAGACCTCAGCTGTTTGTCTTTCTGTTTGACAGCCTTTATGTTTGCCTTCAAACAAATGTTTTTTGCGGCCCAGTGAGACAGAGAAGGTTGTTAATAGGCTATCTGCACTACCATGACAGTCTCCTTGGGAGACAGCATGGAGGTTCAGCCAGCATGGCTTTGTCTTGCAGCCAAGTCACTTTTCAAACAGCTTGTCCATACCTAGAAGCATTTCCAGCAGCCTGCATGCTGCAGAAGGCTGCATGATTTTTCTGCTAGAGACTGGGAACTACCAAGCCAGAACTCTCTCACTCTGTTAAGTAAGAGTTTTTTGAGGAAGCCGTGTGAATTAATCAGGGAGTCAGAGAGCAGCTTGACTAAATCACTGAAGAAGAGTCATATGGTAGTAATGAGTTATTGTGTCCCCTGCTCTAGAGGAAAAGGAACACGTGTCAGGAGCTATGCTGACTGTATAAAATGACCTGGACAAATTACTTGGGGATCTTCTGCAGAATGGGGAAAAAAGTGTATTTTTTTTCCCCAGAGACACATTATCACAGAACAGTGCCTGGATGTTTATTTTCTCCTCAGCTGAAAATCCAAGGATAAAAGCAGGATATTTCAGTTGCTTCTATCCAGTACACAGAGAGCAACAGAATTAGGTAAAAAGGAAAATACTGCCTTTTAGAAAACCCTGCTCTGATAGAGAAATCTGATTTGTGACTGTGAAAAGTTCCAGCTGCTCTATTCTGCAAGCGTCAGGCTTGTGCAGTTACTAATGGAGGTTGCACAAAACGTGCCTGGAGTCTTGGAAGAGTAACTGGGCAAATAGAAAAATGGATATACTCAAGCTTAAGTACTTAATGGTTATTAATGGACAATCTATGGCACAACATATTGATTATTAATATATGTGTCATATTCTTGCATTGCACATCCATAACAGCAGTTCACCCAACACCTTAACATGCAGGAAAGGCCACAGTTAGGTATTTAAAAGTGATATTCAAAAAAGCACCCAAGGAGGCCTTGTAAAAGAGATGTCAGGAGAAATAATTGGGAAATCTGAGTCAAAACCTTTAGAAGATTTGCCTAATTACTTACATTTTCACAAATACAAGTGTTCTCATTTTTAGGTACCTAAATACTTCTATATATACATCTAAATCAGCATTTGCTGAGAACAAAATACTCTGGGGAAAAAAAAAATAAATAAATATCTCTGTTTTAACAGATGTTCCAGAGTATTTGCTGCTTCTTTGTTTTACAGAATCTCAGATTTATCTTCAATTATCATACAACTATCAGGGGTCTATGAGTGAATCACTGCCTCTAAAAAATCTAAGAATTTAAGAATACTGCTGTATTCTTTATTCATAAGATGTAGGGAGCTAGAGCTACAGCTTTAACTTATGAGAACTTCAGAAAGAACTGAAGTTTTTTTGTTGTTTTGTTACCGATGTTGCCATATAAGCAACTCTAGAGGAGAACTTCCCAATAATATTCCAAAGATAATTTGAAAAGTTTATGAAAACTGTAATCTCATGCTTTATCAATGATACAACTGAGTATAGGGTTTTAGTTTTTTTCAAATTTTGCACATCTGATACTTCTTCCTTGTTTGTCTGATCTGCAAAATGTTCCTCATAACATATGAGTGTATTCATGTGAAAGAGATGGGTTTAACCCTCTCTGGCAAACGTGACACTGGGATACAGTGACAATTGCCTGTGTTTCATAACTACTGCCCAGAATGCTTGATCTGTTGAGAGTGAAAAAGAGTGCCTGTGGCAGGGAGCAGGGCCTCTTCTCTCATTCCTTCTAAAACTCCCAAGGAGGGTATAGCCAAGGGCACTTGAGCCAGGCAGACACCTGAGAGAACATAAATTAATTCCAGCAACTATTTCTACCAAAGAGATCATTAGTATTAGTTAGGCCAGTTTAATCTCTCTGTCCCTGGTTCAAGACCCTATCCACAAACTATTAATCTGTGTTTCCAAGATAGTCTATATTTCACATTAAATGTGGCATGTTAGTTCATCAAGCTAAATAAGGTCCTGCTTCATTCTCTGGTGCATTAGCTTCCTTTATATCTTATTTGTATTAGCTGATTCATTATAGTATACTGCTTAAGCTAAAGGACATAGCTTTTGTAAATTTATAGTTAAAATAGCATTGTGATCTTCATTTGTGTGTGGTAGCAGTTCTCTCTCATAGCACAGGAGATAAACTGCTGCTTGAGGAATATGACAAACTTTAATACTTATTTGCCTCTTTAGACTTGCAGTAAAATTTCCAGAAATAAACAACAATCACCCAACACCGAGCGCTTTTTCCCACTGAAATCTCTCCTCTCAGAATATATAAAATGAAAAAACCCCTCAACTCTCATTATGGGGTTATTGTCTGTACTTGAGGATTTAAAGAGGAAAATACAACCCCCTATTGCAAGGCGAAGAAAGTATTGCCTTCCTGAATGTATAAATGTTAATCAGATAAAATAAAAGGCAGTGTTAATGGCTGACTTAAACCCCAAAGCCCAGAGACATTTACATTCAGTGCAAGTAGAGAAGATGATGCAGTTTTCAGTAACAAACACAATTCCTAACATCAGCTGGGTATTAAGTACAAAATGCCAGTCCAGCTTGCTTTCCTGAGTTTTACTAGCCCTTTAGTTTTACTTCAGATACTGTTATTTAATTTGATCTTCCTTTGAATGGTTGTGGTTTCTACAAGAGATGTAACAATGCACAGGGAGCTCTCCCCTTAGAATCAGTCTGACCTGAGTGGAAGTGGGAAAGCTTACTGGCCTGTAATAATACTGTAATAGTTTCTATCATGATATAATTTTTTTCACATTGAAACCAAGATCTGTGTGTCAGTGCTGGCACTGCATATCATCCATTCTTGATACTGGCTTCAAAGAATTCCTCAGCTACCTAGTGTTAGATATGAATCATGAGCAAGGGCTTACAGAGTCTGTATGCTGTTTTAGCATTACTGGTTTTCTGATTAATCCCCCAGCTCCCAGTGAGTAACATGCTTACAGGGGTCAGGCAAGCAGGACAGACAAAAGGCTACAGCTGAGTTCAGAATTCTGTTTTTGACATGCTACCTTGATAGCTGGTGTATTTTTTCATTACTGCTCTATATGTAACCTCCAGGTGATAAATGCATCAAATACTCCAAATAAGACATATTCTAAGTAATGGAAAAATAGAGGTTTCCTTTGCAGACAGTGATTGTGAAGTATCCAATTTCCATTCCAGCTGGCATGCAGACAGCCTGTGTCAGGTTTATCTGACAGTGCATCTGAGATAAGTTCTTCCACATCATCTGGCTTTGTGAATTTTAACCGAGAATAGTGTATTAACAAGGGAATTGGTAAAGAGCTTTTCTTATTCTTGTCTATGCTATTGCCACATCTTCAACTTCATTGAAAACAATAAGCACTATAGCAAAGCCAAATAATATCTGTTGCCTTTGTTACCATGTGCTTTGAACTAGGGCTTCCCAGACACTCTCAGAGGTCACCCTACTTGCAAAGAATTTGTAAAAGGCTTGCAAAGGAAGTCCTTGTTTGAGACATTGCATTTAATTTAGGCATTGCATTGAAGATTAATTTTGTTATATAGCATTCCTAACCTGATTTCTCATGTCTAAGCATCCATTGTGAACAAAACTTGGAAGTCCCTGCTCAAGATTTTCTAAACCACAACTCCTTTGCATTAAAATTACCAATGCTCATTTCTGTTAAAAGGTAACATTTTTGGGAAAAGTTTGAGCAAAATTCTCTCAAGTCTCTCATTTATGAAAGAATATAAAAAAATACATATTCTGGTGTTCATTTCAGTAACTGACTATTTGGAAACCAGAATTGCCATGACAGTGTTCTTCAGGATTATAAAGATAAAAATACCTGTCCAATAGCATTAGTGAGACAGTAAGGCTGATGGATCCTGGGGTCAGGTTTTAAAGCTACGAAAGAGAACTTTCTGTGAATATTTACAAGAAAAAAACAGATAGAATTGATATTGGAAAAGACTCCAGTAGGGTGCAAGCTGTGTGAATTAAAGTACTTTAATTAGTGGTACTAATTAATTACTTTAATTAATGGTACTTTCTAAGACATTTTCCCCTGTACAAACTACTCACTTTTTAATCAAAACTTATAACAGTATTAGTACCATATTGAAACACAGAAAACAAAAGAAAACATGCTTAAATTGGTAATTGGGGAAAGAGAGACTTGCTAGGAATAGACAACAACAAGGAAAGCATATCCAAATCAGAAAATGCAGTTTTTACATTATATTATAATTTTATCTGAAATTTATTTTAATCCTTGCATAATCCTCAGCCCAGGTGGTGAACTGCATGTTGAGAGCATAAATCTAGAAGGATTATCACTGCACAAATATTTTTGGTAATTGCTTTATCTTGGAAGAAGTGGGCCCTGGCAGGGCCAATAAACTTTAAAATTGTGACAGCGTGGTGAAAAATTTTACAATGTAGCACCATTATCAGACCTGGGCACAAACTTTACCTTCCGTCACAGGTATTCCTCTAAAAGGAACTCTTGGCTTGATCAAATTATATCACTGAAAATACAAAAATCCAAAAGCTGGTCTAGGAACAGCTTCATTTGTTTCCTTGTATATTAGAAAAAAACATTTTGCTCCTTTCCGCCCCCCCAGGGTTCCCAGCTTAGTTTGCTAACTTAGCAGTCCTATTGCTTCTTTCCCTGGTTATCATGAAGGAATTGCATCTTTGCAGCATGAATGCAGCCCAGCTTGTTCCTCCTCACAGCACCTGTCAAGAGGAGTGCTTTGACTTTGTAGGAGAGAAAAAGGATTTCTTAGATGCACCACTGATATCCCTCAGCACGCTGCAGCCAAGTGCTTACCACCTGGGGAAGTGTTATAGATCCTCCTCACAACACTGACTCAAGGGATGGAGAACAACAGCTGTATTTCTATACAAAGCTGATATTGAGGATCATGATGCCCAACCTATGTGGAGAAGTGCTACTATCCTTATAGTTGACATAGGTATTCCAAATGCTTTCATGTCATCTTTCAACACTGAAGCTCCCCCAGCTCCAAAGCTGGACCTTCCTCTGTCCAAGGCCGAGCCCTCTGTGACTAACATTGTTAAGAAGTAGAAAAGGAAACTGCTGTAAGAGCTGCAGGGCAGAGGAGAGGGGAAGTTGAGAGAAATACCTGAGCAGAGATACCAAGGTCAGTGAGGAAGGAGGGGGAGGAGGTGCTGGCACAGAGATTCTCCTGCAGCTGTCGTGAGGCAGCAGCTGTTCCCTGCAGCCCATGGAGGAGCACAGTGAAGCAGCCAGTGAAGGATCATGATGGAGCAGATGTGGACCTGCAGCCTAAGAAGGACCCCACAGCAGGGGAGGGGACTGTTCTGAAGCAGGCCATGGCTCTGTGGGCAGCCCGCTCTGGAGCAGTCTGTTCCTGAGGGACTGCGCATGGTGGGGGGGGGTTCGTGTGAGGTTGTAGGGTGGATGGTTGGACTTGATGATCTTGAAGGTCTTTCCCAACCTTGATGATTCTGTGATTCTGTAAGAGGTTTGGTTTGTGATGGACTCTCTCCTGTGGGAAGGAGCCCGCACTGGATCAGAGGAAGAGTGTGAGGAGTCCTCTCCCTGAGGAGGAAGGAGCAGCAGAGACAACGTGTGAGGAACTGACAGTAAATCCCATTCCCTGTTCCCCTACGCTGCTGGAGGGTAGGAGGTAGAGAAACTGGGAGCAAAGTAATTTAGGCCCAGGAAGAAGGGAGGGGTGGGGGAAGGTGTGTTTAAGATCTAGTTCTGTTCTTTTTGTCCTGCTGACTTAATTGGAGATAGTTTAAATTGATTTTTTCCCCCAAGTCGAGTCTGTTTTGTCCATGTGGTTCTTTGTTGCTGGCTGGGCCTAAACCATGACACCCAGGAATTAATACCAGGAGCTTTTTGTCTAAGAGATTAAATATGCAATATTTTATAACCCAGTTTAAACATGTCCCATGCAAAATTCAGGATTGGTTTTCAATATGTAATTTTCTTTTAATTTTTAAACAAGGTCTTGCAACAATTTTCTTTTTATTATCTGTATCTATGGAATGACGAACAAATCAAAATACGAAAATCTACTTGTAATTTGATACTAAATCATTAATCTATTCTTGTAAAATGAAATTTTAACCAATCATAAATATAGATGTAATCAGAACTATATCTGTCACTATATAATTAGATTGCTGAGTTGTCAAATAACAGAAATCCATTATCCTTACATAAACTTCTAGTTTCCAAGGCAATTCAGTCTCTAAGCTCTGAAAAACTGGCAGTTAAATAAGTGTGGTTTTCTTTTAAGCTTAACATGGAGAAAACTAAAATACAAAATGAAGGAGAAAAAGAGAATTATGGAACACTAAAAAAATGAAATTAAATCAAGGGAATTTTTTTAAATATAAAAACAAATTCTTGACAAAAAAAAAAAAAGGAATGTATGTTAGAAATCTTGAATATTATTAGTAAACTCCACGGATGAAAGAGTCTTAATCCCATGGTTTTTATCATTAATGAATGGGCTCCATTAATGGAGTCTCCAGGTACTGTATTTCACTTTTTGCAAATCTACTCACAGTAAAGTTTAGAAATAATGCAAAAAGAAGCTTACATGAAAAAGAACTTAAAGTAATAACCAATTTGGGAGGAAGGGAAACAGACAACCCTCATTTGCTCTTCGAGGAAATCTATTCCATTGATCTAGCTTTCAGAGCCAGACAAAGGGTAAAAATATATAGATTATAGATCTGCAAATGGGAAGCTCATTTTGAGCATTGTTTGTCAATTTGTGGAATAGGTTCTGATTAAAACCCAAGCAAACAAACTCCCCAAAATTACGTTATGTATCACTTTAATTTATTGAGAGGTATTTAGCTCCATGGTTAAAAAAAAAAAAAGTCTCATGGTTAAAAAAAACCCATGGGTGTCTCTGCCCATGGCAGGGGTTGGAACTAGATGATCTTTGAGGTCCCTTCCAACCCAAGCCATTCCACGATTCTATGTTTCCATGATATAAATGTCTGAAAGTCCTTCGTGGCAGAGGGTTTGGTCATAGTAAGTCCAACTGTACATGCGGTTCTGGCACACAAATGACAACACTTGTGAAAAAGTTAGTTTTCCCAGATATTCTGCATCTGGGTATTTATAAACTGCACAGATGGGGGAAAGAGAGAGAAGACTTTCCTGTTTTCAGTTTAAAAACTCTCTTCCTTGTCATTGAATGAGGAAAAGAGGAGGACAGATGGACTGTGCTGTTAGTCTTAATGGCATCCTCATATACCTTTTTATTACCAGAGCAAACCCTCCCCATCATCCTAAACTACTTATGTGGAGATTCTTCCCACTCCTCCACTAAAAATATCAATGAGCTGTTTATTGTCCCTAGATACAACTTTTTTGTTTTTACAACAGATTTAAAAAATACTGCGTGCCTATTATCTAAAATGAGGACATTTCATCTGGTTCTGTAACTGCATTTAATATCCCTGTATTCTTCTCTCTCAACCGCTCATGCAGTTGAGTGCTGCTTTTGCTTTTTTGATTGCAGATGCCTGTTAAAATGCTGCCTTAATTGCTTGTTGTGGGGATTGGTGGTTTGGTTTTTTTTGAGGGGAGGGGAAAGACATGTTATTACTTTGTCTCAGACTGTTGTGCCACTACTGTGCCTCTTGCTTATTCTATTCACCTCATTCACAATTGACACAGCTGAAACTCAAAAGAAGTCCAGCCTAAGAGAATTGAAGTCAGGAGGTGGCTGTGTTGTGCAGACACTGATATGAACACTGGTGTGCAAATATCTGTAGGCCTGGCTGGTAGTATCCTTCCCTTTATGTGTCATGGGCTTTCAGACAGACTTAAGGATTATTCATGTGGCAAACATCTGGATTGACATAGCAGCCAGTAGAGCTAATCTGTTCTGGCACAGAGAAAGGACATGCAGAATAGAGCTAACAACCCTAAATCAGAACCTGCTGAGGGGCAGGCCAGTACCAAGGGGCAGTACAGTACTGCACTGTCCATCCAGCTGGAAAAGTAGAATTTAAGGAGAGGATTACAAAGAATTAGAGATTTTAGAGGAAGGATTATATTGGCTGCTCAATGGCACATGGGCTGTATCTAGCACCTTCACAGAAGCTTATGTCTAAAACCATAATAGTCTGTGTTTTGTTGCTAGGACTGATTTATCAGGAAGGCAATAAAATGAAGCAAAATAAATTCCAGAACAAAAGACCAACATCTGATAGAGCTTACAGGAAAATAAACAAGAAGCTTACAACAGTGTTAATGGATGTTATTAACACTTACATACAGTCCAGCTCTTGGCCTAGCAGAATGTGTCTGTCACCATCCAGAAACAGGAATGACAAATTGTACTAAAGCCTGTGGGAAAACCTAGTTACAATTCATCTAACACAAGCAATGGATAGACCAAGGAATAAAAGGGAGATAAAAATTGTAAGAGAAAAACTAAGAGATCTCAGATTCTGCTGCGTTTTCATGTATTGCTGTTTCTTGTTTGCTCATTTAGATACACAGGGAACATAGAAGAAAACAGCTTTTCCACAAAAGTTATTCAGTAAGGAAGGGGGATGGATCTCTTTACAAGCAACTGCCAACATCCTTTTCCCCATGACACATACCAGGTTTAGGAGGAGAGTCTTACCAGTATCCCCAAACATACCCACAATCTTGGTTCTTTTAGGATATGAAACTACTTTCTTGGTATTTGGTTTGCTTTTGGTCTTGCTGGAGGAACCAGAGATTGGCAAAAGGTGTTGCACAAAAGACAGAGTAACCAACGCTTGCCCTTTGAAAGCCAAAACCTTATGAAGGCACATGACTACAGGATCAGCTCCATTTGGTTTCAGAATGAATCCAATGCTTGTATGTACTTGTGAGATGAAACCATTATAATAACCATACCCTAAGTGGACAAAGAATGTGATTATGTGCAGTTACCATGAATCATCAGTTTTACTCTCTACCAACCAACTCTTTCTCTGATATTTCCAGTATCAGAAATGCTGCTTTTCCAAATTGTCTCTGGGGGAAACATTTCAACCTCTTAGAAAAACTGTGGTTTGTCCCTGAATTAAACTGATCTGAGTTGTGGGATGGTTGGCTAAGAAGATAGTGGGCTCTTTTTACTACTGAAATACACATGAAAAGCAGAACAGCTGGAAAACAAGGATTACAGATAGGATGAAAGTGGGAGTGAGAAGTCAAACACATCTTTTCCCATACCAGGTGTTGATTAGACTAAGAGTACCTGCTGAGGTTGAAAAAATGACAGCCTTTTCTGGCTTTTATACTGAAGCTGGAAAAATTTGGTAGTTAAAATGTAACATGTTATGAATTATTTTCCTAGTTTCAGTTGTATCTTTGGTTGACTTCAGCTCTAAAAATATTAATATAAAATGTTGAAAGGGATAATGAGACCATGGTACTTCAGTATTTCTCTCACTGATGTCAGAGAATGGTTTATTGATTCTATTGAACTCCTAATTGGCTCACATTATTAAATTACCAGCATTCAGGCTAGAAATTAGTGGAAATGATCAACCAATGCAAAGTAAGGTCAAGATTATTAGTGACAGACTGGATAGGCAGATAAATAGATCAACAGAAATAAATAAAGATAGATCAATAAGACATTTAGATTAAACAGAAAAAGTAGGTCGACCTTTTTTCTTTTTCTTAATTACATACCCACTGTTTTTTTCTGTGGGGACTTGAAATCTTGAAGTCTATTTCTGTATAATTATAATTCTTAGATCTGACTGATCATGTCAAATCTTAAAGCAGAACAAATAGTGAAAACTAGAGACACAGAGATGTTGAGCCATCAGATTACATTAGTAAAGTCACAGCTTATTAGAATCCTCTATAAATTCCACCAAGTTCAGATCTGGAGAACACTGAAATACTTAAAAACCCAAAAATTCCACATTAATTAAACAAACTTACAATTGGTCTAGACTGGTGCATAACCTTAAGTTTGAGCTGTTAGATTAGGCTGACTGTAAATTGATTGCACTTCTTCCTAATCTATCACAACCATTAATTATTGAAAACAATGTGCAGTCCTAATCTAAATAATATCCTCAAATCAAGGATTTATTTTCTTGCCTTTGTTCTGTCAAACCACTAAATGGACCATGGTATAATATCTAGCAAAACTTTCACAAAGTATGTCTGTTCATGTCTCAGCCACATCCAGAATATCTTGTATTTTGGCCTCATTAGCCAAGAATAGGGTGGATTCATCTTAATGATCACTAGGGAGCACTCAGATTTCTGCACAAACTAGGACAAACTATTTACTTTTCTGTTCCGGCTTTCCCTTCTGAAAATGACAATTCTAGTGGCAGAACATTAGACTTCATAAGCCAGTAATTTCCATGTTTCTATAAAAACTGCACCCTCATCCTCTCTTAATCAGCCATAAAACTTTTCCATGTGTAAGTCCACCAGTAAGATTTCTGAATATATCCTTTACTCTATTTTTTATCTTTTTTTAAATTTTGCCTTTCTTTTTTTTCCACTGCTTCTCACACTCCTTAGGCCTCCACTGCTATGTATTTGCCCACAGTAGCAGTTGCTGTAATTAGAGCTGCTTAAAAACATAGAGAAATGTACTGAAGGAAGAGCTTATGGGATTCACTCCTGGAAAGCCTGCACAGCCATTTCATGTTTTCAGTTAGTTCCAAATAGTAGGGAAAACAAAACAAAACAAAAAAAGGGGAGGGGAATTAGGAAGAATTTCAAGTAATTCTTCATGACAGCAAAACCATGTTTCCAAGTCTTTCTGCACTACATTTTCAGCTCCCATTTGCCCTCCAAGTCTCAAACACTGACCTCTCTGACCGGTTTCTCTTGTTTG
The DNA here is from genome assembly GCA_020745705.1 of Hemiprocne comata. Taxonomy (NCBI): domain Eukaryota; kingdom Metazoa; phylum Chordata; class Aves; order Apodiformes; family Apodidae; genus Hemiprocne; species Hemiprocne comata. The sequence continues at coordinate 6,660,587 of CM036597.1, read as the reverse complement.
TCTTTGACTTCAGTGTCTGTTGCAGTTATTTTATTCACTCTTCCAGACTGCATACTGCTTTGCATTTTAAGTCTGCAGGATTCTCTTATCTACAAACAAAAATCAATCCTTACCTGCCTCATAGCAGATAAGAGCACCACTGGATTCTTCAGCAGTCTTCTGATGTGTATTATTTTAGGTGTCTAGTCTAGGAGTCTGAATACAGCAGAACAGATGAGTTGTCTTTCTCTAGACAAACTCCTCCTCAGCCTTTTCAAACTCCCACTGGAAAGTCACTGTTTATTCTCTCCTCACCACCCACTCAGCCTTGCCGTGCCTCAGCAGCAGCTGCCGTAAAATTCTCCCCTTGATGCTAACGCATAACTCACATCTGCATTAATCAGAGTATATATGTAGAGGCAGTGAGGGGAGAAATATACCCTCTTGTGAATTTAGAAGCTCCAAGAGCATCTAAAAATATGTGGTATCCTTACTTGAATGTACTATTAAAAATAAAATACCTCAAACACACAGGATTCAGTTCAAGATACTCAGACATCTGAACCCAGGCGGCTTCATTTTTTCCTTGTTTATCTGGTACTGTTCATGTCTGCCTAAAAACAAATAAACAGTAAAAAACTGGAAGGCACTCTGGAGAGTATCTCAGCCCTGCTGTACTAAACTAAATTGTGAAGTATCGTATACAAACTTGACATTGAAATTTTTATCAAATTGTCACAAATTATGGTTGTCACATGCATTTACATTAGCTGCTGAACTGACTTCACAACATACCTAAGAAAATTACAAACCAAGTAAGGGGTTTCTTCAATAATTGCAATACATACTACAGGGCTTACAAGAAAAAATTGCAAGGAAATAATGGTGTTTCTTTTCTTAATTTTGAGACAAAGCTGTCAGTAGGGAAAAAAAAAAACAAACCAAAACAATTTTGCATTAAAAATAAAAACAATAGGCTGAGAACCTTAAAACTTTAGAGTCAATGTCACAGGGTAGATGAACTCATCCTGTTTTAAAGAGATAGCTGTATGACTAGCAGCAGACACAGAGATGTTCTAGTACCTTTCTCACAGACATAGATTTGGTGATTTGAGGTTTGACAGAAAAGACATTCCTAATTTACCACAATCAGAGGTATTTATTGGTTTGTACCAGGGTGTCCAGGGAGTATGAACCCAAGTCTTCCCCCCTCTGTACATCGCTCTTGTGTTTTACCACACCTGCCCGATCCTTGCCAATGCTGTTATTGTAAGAAGCAACACAGCAGACATGCAAGTTCATAGCATACAGGTAGGTCAGTTAGTCTCTCAAGCAAAAAGAGAAGAGGGGGGGAAAGAAAAGAAGAAAATTTAAACAGAAATCTGAGCAGTATGTTCTGGGAAGGAACTGGCAGCTTATTTTCCTGAAGTTTAGAAAGGACAAAACATGAGAATTGGAAGGAAAAGGAATTTATCACATAAGGCAAATGACCTACTGGGATAAAGTTATATCTGTCATCTTTTAGGTGGTTTCTTGCACGTAAATATAGGAGTTGTGCACACGATGATCTTTGTCATTGTTCTGAGCACACTGATAGATTACAGAACGGACAAGGTCTTTCTAGGACTAGACATGTTTGAAGTATTTCTCCTCTATCTGCGAATAAATCAGATCTAAATTTTCAGTGGAAGGCAGATGTGCCCTTCCTGAGTTCCTTTTGTGCTGCTCTCTGCATACAGGTGATTTGTAGTCCACTCACCAGCTTGATTGAAACATGAGACAATTCCAAATATGGGCTAAAACAAATGCTTGCTGTCTGGATATTTTCAATAGTGAGGAATTTCCTTCCATGTAGCTTAAAGGGTAAAAAGTCTTACAGAAAAAAGATCTTGAAGGAGAATAACCAAAGGTCACCATACTTAATAGGCAAAGTATGTTTGCAACGTTTGGAAGTTTTTATGGTTTTAATTTACTATACTGTTTTAACTCCTTTTCAAACGTTCCCTCTAGGAATAGTCTATTAATGTAAATGTATCTCAATCATTAAAAAGTTACAGGAGACATTAACATCATGTCTGCATCCACCACTAAGAACTGTGATATCAGAGAATTATTAATATCCAGAAATGAATGACAAATAAAGCCCTTACTGGCTTGAAGCTAGATATTCTATGAAAGATGGAACCGTTGCACAAGAATGATTGTAAATTAAAAAGAAGCAGCAGCAAATGTCTGTGTAGAGAGAGGGGAGGAAAGAAAAAGCTAACAGCTCTGAAGATTAAGAGCAATAATTTTATATGGCAGCCAATAATGTAGTACATGCAACTTAGCTGGGTGTTGGAAAAATGTAGAAAAAGCAGTAAACAACAGTAAACAAGTGATTGCAACAAAGGAGTTAATGGATATGAAAATTGACACACAAACAAGTAGACTGTTCTTTTCCAGATGGAGTCCTAAATACATAATAATATTTTACACTAAGGATCTTTACAAGAATTAAGAAAAATCCCATTTACACAGCACACATGGAGAGAAGCTGAGACACATGGCTGTTGATCTAAGAACCAAAATTCGCCTACAGTCTTGCTGGGAGCAGGGAAAAAGGCAGAACTAATACACAGGTCTGTGAATTTCTCTCCCAACCACCAGACTTTTCCTACTTGGAAGCATAGTGTGTTGTGACTTGATATGCTTCCAAACCCATTGACTTTTACCAGCTTTAAACCAATACCTTTTGGCAATGCTGTCAGCTCTTTCTGCTCTATTTTCCATCCTTGTAATCTTAGCTGAAGAATTTCTCAACCAGATGCTTTGTTTTTAAATGTTTACACTTCCTCATCATCTTCTGCCTGTATTTAATTTGGTTTACACCTATTCATACTGGTGTTGTGATTATAAGATTGTCTTGCTCAGTTTCTACTTGCCTTTTGATCCAATAGATCAAAAACCCTTAGGCCTTTAATATGACACATTTTTCCTCATATTCTACATTTTCTAACATTATGTAACAATTTTTCCCTGTAGGTTCTTCTCAGAAATCTTTTCCTCAAGGCATCTGCATCTTCTGCCTTCTTCTCTGGAAAATGCAACCTTAAATAATTTGAACTAAAAAACAATGTCTCTTTCTTAATTGAATGTATAGGCTGAAAAGAATACCACTGCATTTAGATTCAATTACCTTCTCTGTGTTATTCTGTAGGAAAAACCTTCTAGAGCTTTGAAGGAAAACCCGGTGTTGTTAAGAGCTAATGCTCACTGTGCTTGAGAAGCTGCTAAGGAGGCCCTTAGGAACTCTTGGAAGATCCAGACACAGTATGGTCTATCACTTTTAATGGAGTATGACTATCTATAGAGAGACAATATGTTAAGATTGGTTTAGCAGTGCAGAGAACATTTGTGGCCATGCTGGGCAAATCTAAAACCACTATGTTATTTTCTATTATACTACATGGTAAAGATAAAAAAAATCAATTGCATTTTCCTGTCCCTCAGGTTTTTGTTGTATCCTTTCCTTATTTCTCGGTAATTGATAGAGAGACAAAAAGAAATATTTTTGATAGTGAGACATGAAGAAACTTGGAAAGAAAACAAAATGTTCTAAGACTCCATGGAAATTAAGTCACTTAATAGATGGAGATGAGATGAAATGAGAACAGTCCTTGGAGCAGTCACTATAAAGAAGCTCACATGCGTATAATTTCCATCAATACTGCAGTATGCTTTACATTGTTCTCAGCTGTTTAAATAGATTATTTTGTCACCTGTTTTACTTATTTTCAGCTCTATGGGTATTTGCATCCTTAGATTTAGAAGCAAACAAAAGAAAGCTCTAAACTTCCATTTGAGATAACTTTATAAAATCTACCTAGTCATCTGTGAAAATCTCCTTCTAAAAGCAAAGATTTTATGTGTGCTAGTCCTGACCCACCTCTGCTCCAGTGATGTAGTAAGAGATACATCTCAGTATGAACTTCAAGAAATCTTTGGAAAGCAGAGTCTCTGTATTTACTACTTTCAGTACCAAACATCATGACTCTTGCTTGTTCAGAAGCTTGCATCTGGGTATACAGCCCCAAAGCAGGGAGGGATCCAGGCAGCTAAGTTAAAGCTTTCTGCCTTTTACTTACAAAAAACCCCCAAGCCTAACCAGCTAAACAAAACAAACAAACACCCAAAAAATAAGCCACCAAAAAAACCCCAAACCAACATCAACAATGAAAAGGCATTTCTGTGGAAAGATGTGTGCGTATAAAACTGAATGCAAAGATCTCAGATGTGAATTTTTCTTCCTTAAATGGGTAGTTTAGACCTATTCTATTGGGGAAATGCAAAGACTAATGCTGGGACTGGTTCAAAACTTCTAAGTACTACAGACAGATTTAATCTCTGGCTTTGCAAAACATGAAAATAATAAAACTGCTTTAAGTTCTATAACTGACATACAAACTTGCCTCAGCCACTGAAATGTTGAGCATCAAGTAGCTGTGTACTATCACAGACATTGTAACTTCTGAAAAGGACACATCACCACGTGTAGGTATGTTAATTCATATGATCATCCCTCAGCAGGAAAACAGTCTGTATGCAAAAATATTTTTTCATGGTCACTTAGAACCTATTCAGTCACGAATTTAAACAAGTATCTAATAGCAGGATTCTTTGCAAAACCCCTTCACAGATAAATCAGACTAGTGCTTATTAAAAAATCTCCAATGTCAGGGCATGAAAATATAATAAAAAGCAGTAAACTCGCAGTATTTCTCTGTTCTTTAAATTAATGTCAGACACCTTTTTCTGTCACTGAAGAGGAATTCACCATAACCGATTAAAAAAACCCCTCCCATCATCCAGTATCTTAGAATCCTTTACAGAATAGAAAAAAAAAGTGCACAAGTCCTTATTACCCAAGGACAGAGTTCATAATGGTCTTCCCAATACAAAAAAAAAACAGCTGAGTTTTGTTTGTAAAAAGAAATGTCAAAAAAGACATTCTACCATTCACAGAGAGCTAGAGGAAACATGAGACTCTTCATCTGGTGGTGACAACATTTGTTTTATAAGGAAATTTATCTGTTTATTTGCACATTGAAAAGGACTGTTTAGTTGACAGATTGGATTGTTTTGCACTTTTGAGACTGAGCTAATCCTGTCATGAGAAGTAAGAGGCATTTTTATCAAAGCAACTTTCTGCAATAAGTAAGGTGGGGTTTTTTCTTGACAGATTTTGATTTATTACAATCCTCTGTAATGAAGGGCTCTTTAGAAAGGCAGAGATTTTCTAACTTGGCAAATTACAGTTGAACCAGATTTCTAGGCATTCTTTATGTATTTATTCTTATGCTTACTTTATTATACTACTTTTTGTACTGATATGGCAAGGAATACTGAAGACTTTATGTATGGAGTAAAACTGCATGGACAGTGCCATAGATTCTGTAATAATAGTAAAATCTCAAAAACATAGGCCTTTATCTCTGCAACTATTCTCTTGAGACTCAATAAATATAGAATCTCAGGTGACTACAAGGAATAGAATAAGGATAAATCAATTATGCATTATTAGAATTGTCTTTGTCAATAACATACAGAAGAAATGACCATTTTGTGAAAGCTGATAAGGAATATTGTAAAGAAAGAACATGGAAGAAAGGCAAAGAATTAAGAGAACTCAGGTTCTATCTTCAGAAGGAAGGCTCTACCACTTCCTATAGATAGCAGAACTTCCCCAAAAGAAGTTGCAGTAAGGAGGATAAGAAAGGGTTTGTGATATTCCTAAAAAATAGACTGATGACTTTGAGCTCTCTCTCCTAGTCATTTGTGAAATGCTAGAATAGAATCACAGACTGGTTTGGGTTGGAAAGGACCTTCAAGATCATCAGGTTCCAACCTCCCTGCTATGAGCAGGGACACCTCCCACTAGACCAGGCTGCACAAAGCCTCATCCAACCTGGCCTTGAACACCTCCAGGGAGGGGGCATCAATATAGGGCAACCTGGACAACCTATTCCAGTGCCCTTACTATGCTCATGGTGAAGAATTTCTTACCAATATCTAACCTAAATCTACCCTCTTTCAGTTTAAAACGAACTATGAAATGGTCTGACCATTTTTTTTCTCTCCTGACCTATTATTTACATCTCTCAATTTTTAAAAATTGTTTTAATTAAGCTTTTCAGCAGCTCCTGTTAAACTGGTGTGGTTTTGCTTCCAAAGTAGACATTTCAGTGTATTTCCATTCACTATTTTCTTTCTTCCTTATAGAAGATATTACAAAGGATTTCCTTAGTACCTGGAAAACATCCAGGTACTATGTGAACTCTTTTCATTTGTGATCATGATAGAGAGGAATGCTAGAGCAAAACTGAATGGCCTGACCAAAGAAGTCCTATTTCTGACATGCTAAGCCAAAAGCATCCTCAGCCAAATTCAGAACTGCATCTCAAGTGCAGTGGAATAAAGGATATCTAGACAAGGGTATCAAGACATACAGATGCTGCATATTGAATGTCTAAGCAGAACAAGAGTCCAGCTGGACCCCTGCTTAGTTGACAACTGGTACCAACAATGTTTACAATGATTAACAGATCCAGTGGGTCAGTTAAGGTTAGTTGCTGTGAAACGATCCAACAAGATTTGTTCAGTTTATTAATTTTTTTATTTCACTTTCTTTCCTGACCTATTTTTTTGCATCTTTTACATTTTGCATTGATGTTAATTAGGCTTGTCATCAGCTCATATTCATGTCACATCTTCACAGACAAGTTATCTAAAATTAATTTTTAGCATAACATCCATGTGTTCATTATTCAGTATCCACATATTCCAACATAAATGATTCTATGAAAACTTTTTTCCCTCCAAATGAAACCGACTTTAGTATCTGTCTAATGCAAGTCAAGCCCAGGTGCCCCAAATAATTAATCTTTGTACTGGCTCTTAACTCTCCAAAGATTTCAGAAAAAAAGATAAGCCACTTAAAAAATAAAAAGCAAACCACAATAAAACAAACAAACAAAAAGTTTGGAGACGGCATCAAATATGGCAGCAGCATTTATATTGGAAACTGATCTGATAAGAGGAAAAAGGGAAACACCTGCAGCAGCTAATTAAAGCTCTGAGAAGTTAAGAAAATTAGAACAGAAAGGAGATGGCAGTATTGAAGCTGAACCCAAAGCTGAGAGAAAATATCTATTGTGCAACACAGTGTGCTTTTTAGAACTTTGAAAACTTTTAATACCTTGATTGGAAAAGCTGCAGTAATGACAGGACTGTTTTCTGTTGTGTCCTTGAATTGATTGTATTTTTTTTTTAAATAGCATCCATCATCCTCCATCTGAACTAACTAGGAAAATAAATGAACCAAGATACATGGACTATTTCAGAAACAACAATCCTTCTTATGCTTACTTGACATAACATCGGCAAGACAGGATAATGATCAATTCATGTTGAATGTTTCTGAGAGATTTACTATGCTGCAAGAGCAATGTGAAGAAGCAGGAGGTGGGAGGCAGAAAGGAAAGGAGAAAAGTTATGTGGTCAGAATATACAAAAGTGAAGGATCAACTGAGTACATATTCAGCTTTGATTTTGTATCTTTTGTTGAAATAAAGGGAAACATGCACAGATTACCACTATCTCCTTGCCAAAACATGGATTTCAAGCTCTTAGAAGATTGAATTTGGGAAGTCATAATTACAATCTAGAAGTCTTTGAAGATTTTTTGTTGTTGTTGTTATTTTTATTAAATTCTTCATAACTTTTTGAGGAACAAAGTATTTGAGAGAAACATTACCTGGAGAACCCATTGCATCCACTTGTAAGGAAAGTTTTGTTCTCAAGGCTCATTAGTTCTATTTATCTACATCCAGGAAGTACAAATGTTGTGAAATGGTAAGCACTGTAGTCAAAAGCTGATTGCAGATATATCACTGGGTATTAAATAAGTAACAACAAAAAATTAAAGGGTGCCTTTCAATATATAAGATCAAGAGCTGTCACAAAGCCAAGGTCAGAAGGGGCTGAGTATTGAAACTAGGAAGGCTAAGTTTGATTATGCTGGACCAGATAGGTTGTTTTCAGGGACAGAAATTTAAACACATGAACTGGTATGATCTGAAAAAAAAAAAAAAAAAAAAAAGAAAAAGTGCCTCTTCCCACTGGACAGGTCATTGTAGCATAGGATGGTTAGGATTGGAAGGGACCTATAAAACTCATCCAGTCCAACCCCTCTCCCATGGGCAGGGTCATCATTCACTAGATCAGGTGGCTCAAAGCCCTGTTCAGCCTTACACTTCCAATGATGGGTCATCCATGGGCAACCCATTGCAGTGTCTTATCAACATCATCGTAAAAAAAATCCTTATGTTCAATCTAAATCCACCTTCTTTCAGTTCAAAACACTTGCCTCTTGTCCTGTCACCACAGACCTTGGTAAAAAGTATCTCTCCTGCACGTCTGACAGAAAGTGCATACTGCAAAGTAAATGGGGAGGCAAGAGAGGGTTGAAGAACACGTGGAAGAGACAGGAGGGACAAAATACGCAGGGAGAAGTTTGGATACAAAGCTGATTGATAATAATACAATGACCCCGTAAACAAAGAAGTGGGGTAGCTCGTATTTATATGACCTACATATACAGGCATTTATCACATTACAAATGGGTGTTACCACTGACTAACATAAATATATAAACTGTTACTCTTCCACAGGCAGGATGCTCATACAGTGCAACTCCCCCTGACAAGCACTTACTACCTTACCTTGTCCTCCTGACAGAGATGGAGATTGCTTCTCCAGTAACAGACAGAAATCTAGCTGCTTGCTTATGAATATCTGCAAAAGATCTTTATCTGTGTATAGTTTGTTTAACAGGGTTATTCCAGCAGCTGATGGAGTCTGGAACTGCAAGTGAGGCAAGGTTTTCAGAGAAGAGGTAATATCCTTTCTCAGAACAAAGGATGCAACTGGAAAAACCAGGAGAATTCAGGGCACACTCTCAGAGGCACAAACTTTTTTTTTAGGTAACCAAAGGTGGATTTGAATATCAGTTAGTTAGACCAATAAAGATGTTTCCTATGCCTAAAATCTTCATACTGGATTATTTTTTTAAGACCAGAAGAAAAGGCTGCATCTTTCCCTTTTATATATTTGATATGATTCTGTTCTAGCCCTATATTATAGCAGTCATACTTATTTCCAGTTGTTTTTTACAAGTCATGCAGAGCTGGTTATATGCAGGGGATTCTCTAGTGTCTGCAGCACCATTCCACACCAACTGTTTTCATAATTCCTCTATTACTAAATAAATTGTCCACACTAAACTGTAACCCAGACCTGCAACTTACAGCTGGGCCTAAAAAGCAATGAGGGAGGCCACATGCAGAAGCATCAGAGAATGTAATGGTGCTTGTTTGCCATTTGACAAAAAGATACTTCAGTCCCATTGGTTTAGCTCTGTTGTATTTTGTCCAGTAGATAATCAGAGAAGTCAGGAAAGATAATAAATTATGAGATGGGTGAAACTGGAAGCTCCCAACACTATCTCCGTTTTGTTTTTTCCAAGTCCCTTAAAACAAGCAAAATAAACCAAAATTCCAACCATAGCATTCACCCATAGGAATGGAGTTTCAATAGGAAATGTCCCCATACAGAGATAACAGAGGTGGGATGCAAAACTGTATCAGATCATTATTGGCTGGGAGAAAAATACATATAAATTTAAAATGTAATATAAATCACTGAAGAAAAATATTACCAGAGAAATTTCACCATAATTAAGATAAGTTTGTCTGTGCCAATTCTTTGTTTTAATACAATTTTTTTAGGGGTTCTGGTGTACAAGAAAAATGAGTTAGCACCATAACTCAGCACAGGCATGGCATTCCTCAGCAACAAGTGCAGACAGAAGCCAGCTAGGAATTGGAAACATCAGTGGGAACATCACAAAGGGTAATAGAAAAGATCCAGCTGATGTCATGAGCCTGTGGATCAGGCAAAAGAGTCATCAAATGTTGGATGGAGGTGGTACACTGAAGTGGAACATGCTTATCCCTTGGTACTCCTGGAAGAAATTATTTTCTACAATAAGTCTTGGGAAAATTGCAGTGGAAAATATACAACTCTTTAGCCACATATTTAATCTTTAATGGTTGAATCGTTCTGACAATTTCAAATATATTTTGTTTTCATACAAACTTAATTTCATGATGAGAAAATCCTCCTCTATGCCCCTCTCTTCTCCCAACATTATGGCAATGAAGATCAATTAAAATAGGTTATTCTAATTCTCCTAGACATTTTATTCCTTCCATACATACTACCATGTTTTAATTCATATCAAGTGTTCCTGATGTGATTTTAAAAAAACAAAATCCCAAGTCTGTCATATCTGCTAGAGTCTTCCTTTGCAACAGTATTCATTATTGCTCAAATCAGTGTAAGGAACAGACAATACATGTTTTGTTCTTTTGACAACTATTCATTTCATTGAGAGCATAGATGTGTAGGCCTGTGTAGACACAGGATTTAAGCAAACAATGTTTAAGTAAAATCTCATTTTAAATAGATTGATTGACATGGAAGTACTCTATGTGACTATCTTGCAAATAATAACTTATATCCACAGAAGAAAAACGTAGAAAAAGTTTGGGGTTTTTTTAGGCAGACTCTCAGTTTTGGATTCAGGCAGAACAGCTAAAGCTGCCTCTGAGCAGGCTGTGGGATAATTCTCTGTCTGCGGGGCTCCCAGAAGCCCATTTTGCTCAGTCAAAGCTAGGGCACAGCCAAGGTCTTGTGAAGTTTTGCACAATGGAGAAAGTGGTGCAGTAGCTGAATCACAGCCAGGTCTCTTCCTACTTCTGGCAGGTCTCTCTCACCACTAACACTTCCTAAGCCCAGAAATTTCCCTGACATTTACAGTATTTAACATGTGTCTGTGACAGGAAATTTAGCTAATAGTGGGGAGAGCATTTCTGAGCATTTTAACTTGTGCACTAGACTTGGGAAAGAGATTTTTCTACATCACAGATGTTCCCAGAACAAGATTGAAAATTAACCCAATTATATCATGAACCTGCAGTGAGTCAGTCAGACAAAAACAAGGGATGCACCTAATTAAAGATTTTTACATGCACTTTTTTCCCCCATGTCAGAATCAATCATTAATGCCTTAATAACTATTTTCTTCCAGATAACATTAGTGATTGTTCTTCTAGAAAAAAAAGATGCTGAAACAACTTAGAGATCTACAGTTACCCAGAGAAGCCTCTCAAAGGAGGACAGGAGAGTTATCCCATACAACCAGATGATATAACAGGGCTCGTTCCCAGCAAATGCTGGAGGAATATGCCAATAGAACCAAAGAAATAGGGTTAATGTTTTTGGTTGTTTTCTTTATTCGGCGTATGTAAACTGCCTAGTTATCAGTAGAAACTGCTAGATTGCACAAGATATTATCTGTCATGTAAATAAATAAAAACATTTCACTTGATTGTGTAGGTAAGTTTTCCACCTTGGAAAACTATGAATTGTACAATCATGTTTCCATTTATTTCACTAGCCTGTTTTCTTTGTACTGTGTGGATTTTCTCAGGACTATTTCTCTTAAAGCACAAAACAGTGCTGTGAAGCATGGTTAAAATTAGAAAACTGAATCAGGATGAGCATTTCATCTGAGAAAAAGGCTGGTCGGACTCAGCAAACTCACAAGTTTCTAAGTGGACTTATGAAAATGTTTGGATTTGATAATTGCTTTTCTTTTAAAAAACCACAAACTTTAAAAAGTTGAATATATAAATAGTTAAAACCTCCCATCAGGAATACATTGACCTTCAAACCCATTAAAAAATATCCTTTACTTTGATTAATGATTACCAAAGATAATAGATCATAAAATACACATTTATATATATATATATATTTAGGATTTTAACACAACTCTAAACCTTAAAATTTCTAGTCTGCATTCAGGCTAACCCAAGTCTACAATTTACTCAGCATATGTTTTACTGTAGAGTGCTTCAGTGACAGCAACTGCTTGCTGAGAGTCAAGTTTTCAGTCAACTGCAGACATCTTTAAAATACAGCTCTTCAGTAAAGATAGGATCCTGGCAAGCCAAGTATTCATGTTTGCAGTTGTCACTGCTTTTAGAATCATTTCTTCACTTGCAAGCCTAGGCTGCTAAAGCCTTTCTCAGACATGCAATCCACAATACTACAAAAAATGCCTAATTTAAATGCTATTTCCCCCACATCTAATTTGCAGACAATTAAATAACTTTAAAACTCACTGCAGACTTTTTTATAACAGCCTTTTGGAAAGCGGTTTTATTACTATGTGGATCCCTAACCATTACACTACCACTAATTAGGGGACCATGGTTTATGTGCCCATGCAGCAGTGCAAGGGTAAACAAACTCAGTTCCTCTTATTGCCAAATCAAATGATGGGTAAATTGTGTTTACCTGTATTCCCTTCCATACCACAAAGTTTTGACAAGTAAGTGTTTTACAGATTGCTCTTGCCTGGAAGTCTTTTAAATAAAATTACCTGCAACTTTTGTGTATTCTGTAAAATGTGTAAAAATGCTTTAACATTTCATTTTAAGCAGAGAAGCAAGTAGATCTGTCCTATGGGAATTGGAGCAAGACTTGGTCTTAGCAGTTTATCCAAATCTGTATTTAGCAGAAGAACTCTCTGCTTACCCAAAAAGCTTAAGAATATTAGAATTATTCATGTTCTTCAGGATATTTGGCTGATAATCTAGAGATTGTGGGGCTGAAGGCTCAGAGGGAGTGCTCTCTGTGACATTATATTTACCATACATCCTGGAGAATGTCTTACTTTAAATACCACTTTAAACTCCCATTCTGCAGAGTAAGTAGCAATGACTTTTTAAGCTTCTTTGTAAACTATCTTTTCAGAAGAAAATAAGCAAACCTTTGTCACTTGGCTCTCACCTGAGGCTCTTACTACTGTAATGCTCTGTGTAATGCTTCTCACCCTGATAGTATTTTATTTTCTCCAGACCTTGAAAGTTTCCATCCATTTTACATTCTGTCATCCCCCAACTGGATGCCTTAGCATGGCTCCACATCAATCCCTCCCAGTCCCCTTTTCCCCACGGTGGCTCTCCCTCCTGTCTCTGCCTCACTTCCCATTGCTGGCACATCCTTCTCTCCCATGCTGCAGGTCCACCCTCAGTCCATCCCACTTCTTGACCTCCCCTTCCATCCTTTGCTTTAATAATCAGTGTATTTTTCAGACGAATAGTCCTGAAACTAACATCACATGATTCCCAAGGGGTTTGTATCTCATGGCTGAGGGAGTTTTAAACTGCATTATACTAAGGCTGCAGCACGAGTCTATCCCTTATTAGACACTAGAGACTCTACCCACAGAGAAATACCTCCTGAGTAGCTGTTTAGATCATTACTAAGGACTTAACTTTTTCTTTTAGGAATAACAAAACAGAAGCCAGCACTCAGAGAAATTCCTTAATTCATATTCAACATTTAAAATGCTTATATATAGCCAATATTTTTAAGTGTATGATAAATAGATCCAGAAAATTTCAAAACAGAGAATAATGGAGTATTGGAAAGTATTTATCCATTTCTCCTAATTAAATGACACCATTGCAGGCTTGAGCTAAAGATGAGTCTGGGTGAAGATACATGAAAGTGAGGCATAGTAATCAGACTATAAATGAAAACAAGAAAGGAGTGGAAATCATAGCAAGGAGATTTTTATCTTTTTTAAGTGACAGGTCAATTACCTTGTTTGCTGCAAAAGATATTTGTATTTTTCTGTTAATGCAGACCAAGCTCTCAAAATGGCAAGTAAATGGGTTTTAAAAGTGTCAAATATATTTTGTCTTATTTGTCAAAGGTACAAATATTCTGGCTGGGAATTGTGAAGTCATGAAAAAAGAGTTTTCCACACAAATTAAATATACAGGCAATTTATCAGTTCCCACAGGAAATTAGTCATAAAATTGCTTGTAATTTTTCTTACATACAGTTAATAATCATGTATATTGAAACATTTACTTTATAATTCATGAGATTTGGACACTTAAAGAAGTTCTGAAATTGGCCATACAATTTTAGAAGCTCATAAATATACATGACTAAAAAGCCATAAATAGCAACATGTCTATCCAGCTCAGAAATGTGCTACTTTTGTGGTTTTATAATCATGCATTGAAATGAGATCAGCCAGCTACCAGTAGTTGTTGGAAAATGGGATATAGACACACAGACCCTTGAATATCAGAATAATGGCCAATGTGCAATGTTAACTAGAGGTCTGATTCAATACCTCTAAAAATCAGTAGAATTAGCCAGAATGTAAAAAAAAACAGGTTCAAACTGTGATGATTTGGGGAAGGAAAAAAAAAAAAAAGACAGAGAAAAAGATAAAGATAAATAATAAGAGGAGAGAAAAAACAGGCCTTGGAGTATTATTATGACAAGCCAATCAAATTACAAGGTAGGGTTGACTTTGAACTTTTGTCTCCTAGAATTCACCTCACATATACAGTGGCAAAGAAAGAGGTTTGAATACACTGAATGTTTATTTGTGATTTAAAGTAGTTGTTATCCCTGTGTACTAAGAAGAAAAATTAACAAAGGTTTTAGAGATTTCTCAAGAAAACAAGCCACTGTTCTTATTCCTCCATCCCAAAATGTTACAATTCTGGTGGAATTATTAATGAAGTTTTTTAGCATATCAAATGCTAAAAGAAAGATATAACTTTAAAAGCCATTTCACAATGAAATGGGATCTGTTTATTTTTTCTCCTAGAAGAAGTATGTCCAAACTGTCACATTTCCAAATAAATATAGCCCAGGAGAAAAACATGCTTTCTCAAAATCTCAACTAGAACACACCCTTTAAAAATAGTACGTAACAAGCTTTTAGGTTTTGCCCTCAAATGAGATATTTCAGCTATTTCAGAAACAAAAACAACTTGAAAATTACATCTTCTCCATCTATGTATTATTTTTAGCTTATTTATGGATCTAATCTTCAGACTAACTGAAGATTTGTCAACAAGATTTCTGTGCCCAGTGTTTCTGTCAACACAGAGAAAAAGAAGTCTTGTGCTACCTGTGTCCCCTGCTTCCTAACTGCAACCTGAGGCACCTCAGTCACTTTAGCTGTCAAAAGAGTAACAGGACATGCAGGGTAAGTTCACCAAAGCTGGGGAAACAGCCATAATAAAATCTTTGCGTACAGGTAAGTGCCTTAGGTTCCACCTGATTTGATTTTGCTTGTAAGAATAAACAGGCACTTAACATTATTAGTATTAGTATTATTGCATTTTAAAAATCAAGTATGACATTTACTGTGAGTATATACTAATAAGCTTATCACTTTCTTTTCCTGGGTAATGCATGTATTCACATTTGTCACCAAAAAAAAGCAATTCACCATGTAATAGTAGAAACTTTATGAGGAGTAGAGTCTCAACAGAGAAAAGAAGCTGTTGCAATTGTTTCCAAAAAAGTACCAAGTGCAAAATCCCCTATTGTGTTTCCCTGCTAGCACATAGCCTTTTGCTTTTCTCTGCCCTTTAAGTAAGATATACTCTTCAATGCACAGCTCTGTTCACATTACACAAAGAGTGCTTACCAAGGGCAGAAGTCAGCAAGATGACTCTATGACATGTTCTAGAAACCAAGTCAAAGAGGAATACATTTGAAAAATAACAGGCGGCAGCAATGCAGCCTTAGCAGGCAGCTCCTTCTCATGCTACTTTCTGCTTTGTTCCTGTTCGTTTATCGCAGTTAAATTCTATCTTTGTTGATTGCTGTTTGTATGTTGGTATAGACTTACCACCTGGAAGGCCTTAAAGACTGCACACAGGAACAGTTCTATGCAGACAGGTTTTTTCAGGTAAGGTTGAAACTTCTTGAAGGCAATGCCAGTGAATCCTTGGCTCTACTGAAATTCCTATTAAGAGTCCAGTAAGCTTCTCATTAGAGCTGGAACTTCAAACAGCTGCCATGAGTCTCTAAGGCACTGTACTTGATAGACAAATGATTTAAATAATAACAGATCTCCTCCACAGCTTTCTGCTGTTGCTTCATGCTCAGTTTAAGCTTGCATACACAACATCATTGCTGATAGAGGGATCCTGAAACTCCTGTATTATCTCTACATTGCTGCCCCTAGAGAACTGGTTCAAGTGTGGACGCAGCTGAACGATAAACAGGCTGATGAAATACACCAGCTGAAAGCGACTGAGGAAAATGGGGGGAGTTTCACTGAGGAAGGTGTTTGCTTCTGCCAGTAGAGGGAAGGGATTAGTCTGAAGTGGGAAATAAGTGGCACCACATCAGCGGGTTTTAAGACATTACTGTTATTTCCTACCTTAAACTGTTTTTTTTTAATCTCTTCCTGATGAGATACAATGCTAGAGAGTGCAGCAAAATAAACTATTTTTGTCTCTTGCAAAAATGTTCAAGCTAAAACCAGAACTATGTAAAGGTCTTAGAAAAACCCTGCAAGGCACCAAAAAATGTTGAGCAGTCTGATACTAAGGTCATGATGTCATGCACCCAGCATGCTGTAAGACTTTAATTCCAGTCCCTCGTTTGAATTAGGCAAAGTATGAAGCTGGACCTGCACTTCCCACAAGCCAGATAAGTGCCTAAGCCTTTGCTCCCAGCTACCTGGGGGAAGGATGGGCCCTCTTGGTTCTTTTCAGTATTCCCCAATAGGGAACTTTTTATGAAACTAATATATTGCCATAAAAGCTTTTCAGTTTACATTAATCTTTGCTTTCTGATGAAAAGACAATCAAGAAAAAAAAACCACCTTGTACTGAAAGACAGGAGATGCTGTTTATTGCTCAGGCTTGATAAAGTCTGACTTGTATGAAGGGTGAAAAAAATGACCACACAGAGTGTTTTCATATTTCACAAGAAAAGAGAAGTTTATTCCCCACAGCACCACCATCCTCTGCTTCATTTAGGCTGGAGCCAAGGGGCGGGGGGGGGGCAGGGAAGGAAACTGAGAAGACAGACAAGAAAACAATTCTTCTGGTTTTGAAAAAGGTACAGGAAACTTATGAGGGACCAGCTCATCAGGAAGATTTCCCCAACAGTGCACCACACAGGACAGCTTCGTAAGCAGTGTAGTCTGTTTGATGATAAACAACACAGCCTCAACAGCTAGGGCTTGAGCTGGAAAACAGAGTAAAGGATTGAAGAGGAACTGAAAAGTATGTGGGGGATGTGGATGGGTTCTGTCACATCTGCTCCACCTTCCCTCATCAGGAGTCATAATCAATAAACTTGCATGGGGATGACTGACACTATTGCCGTAAGCCCTTGGAGGATTTGAACTGTTGAACTTTGCCATGATGTTGGTAACCATTTTGGCTAATGTCTCCTCCAGCAGTTTTTCGAAAGGACACTAGATCCTCTGTAGACTCTGGGGTTCTTGTAAGTCCATTATGCAATCTAGCTCATGGGTGCTTTTCTTGAATGGCCAAATCAATGATATTATCACATCTACCACTCTGAGAAAGTGTTTTGTGTTTTTCAAAGGCTCTGAGATTAAGTATCTTGATAGCTAAACAGTATCTGCAATCTGACTGTTACTTCTGAAGGAGTGCCACACAGTAAGGGATCACACAGTTGAATTTCTAAAGATTAGATGGGGGGGAGGCGGGGAAAGAATAACACAAGCAGAAGTAGTAGCAGGAAATGTGTTAGTACATGGCATTTGGAAATGACCCTTCAAATCAACAGTCTGACTAACGCATGAATCATTATTCATATAAAAATAAATGCTTATAAAAAGCCCAAATGAAGTTCTGTGGAATTTTAGTAACACATATATAAAAGTTTTCTGTACAAACTAGAAAACACTTATAATCTTAAGCCTTATAAATCACTGACTTTTGACCCTAAAGCAGACATAATACATTACTCAACTGTACACTTCAGCCATCATTTTATAGCTTGTGCCCAAATTTAGATCTTGTGTATAGA
This sequence comes from Hemiprocne comata, assembly GCA_020745705.1. Lineage (NCBI taxonomy): Eukaryota > Metazoa > Chordata > Aves > Apodiformes > Apodidae > Hemiprocne > Hemiprocne comata. The sequence goes on along the minus strand of CM036597.1, from coordinate 6,642,599 downwards.
TTTACTCTTCTACTAATGCATCCTAATATCACAGCTAATTCCTCAGAAAAGACAGTTTGGAGACTTCTACAAACAGCTGGCTGAGTTAAATCTTTGCAGTTCTAACCTCAAAGCTTAATTGATTACAGTAAAGATTAAAGCAGACACATTTCAACTCCAAGATCTATTGGTTACTGTACCAAAGATAGGTTTCTATCACATTAGGGTCAATAAAGACTTTCTACATTTACAAACAGTAAGGAAATACAATATAATTGCACTTCAGAGTTAGATGAGTATCAGCAAAGAAATAACTGTGAATCTCTCTAGCTAGACGAAAATACAGGTTCAAAATTGAACTAAAAAGCACTACAGAGAAATTATTCTAGATCTATAAATTTCTTCAAATTTAAGAGAAAGTATGATGCGCACAGATGGGCAAAAAATAACAATACAAATTACTTTGTTGTTCAGTTACTGCTTAAAATAGCATTCGTTTAAATATTAAAGAATATAATAATTTGGCACATTATCAATAATTACAATTATTTTTAGAAACCAGAGAAAAGTTTGGAGCCTTTATGCTACCTGAACCTTACTATACTGCTTTTGCAGCCAAGAACTAATCTGAATCAGCCGAGAACGTACTTTCAGGAAAAACCTACCTGAAAGCAGTTTTGCAGAAACCGATTACTAAATTATTTCTTTGCCAGTCTCTCAGAGGTTCACCGTGCCTTCATCTGCTTCTTTAGTCTTTGCAGCAAGTAACTTTGCAAACAATGTTTGTGTAAAATTTAAGACTTATTGGCAGTATTCTGAATACATCAGCGTGCACATGTTGAAAACATTGCAAGCAGGATCAAGTTGGCTTTTTACCAGTGCAGGAACAACAGAGGAAAAAAAATCCTTTAAGTGCCCATCTGACTGAAAACACCTTAGGATGACTGATGAAATTTAAAGATGTCAGATTGTCTGAAATCACACTAAACAAAAAACAAACAAACAAAAAGGACAAAAAAATCTGTAGAAGCCAGGCTTTTAAAGTAGAAGCAGGGTGAAAGATTGATGCAATCTCAGATAGAAGACCCCAGAAAATGAAAGTGGTTTCAGAAAAGAGCAACCATGGCGATGGGCATGGATGGAAATTCCTAATCCAGAATAGTCACAGCCAGGACAGGAAGATTCTGTCCAAAGAACATTTGTGTGATGGGAAAACAGGCTCTGATAATTGATAATAGTATGCAATTCTGTTTATAATGTTTCATCCATCTTCCTATTTCTCTTGCGCTACCTCATGTGAAGAGCAACTTTCTATTTTTTCCTGACATCTGCTTTATTTCAGTTACTAGATGGCCTGTAAGAGTCAAAGTGTTAGCATCCAAGGAAGCACACAGTCCGTGGGACTGTGTCATCCAAGGAGCTGGTACTAGGTCAGAAGTTAAAAGTGTGCAGGAGGAGTCATAAGAGATGGAAGTCTCACACAGGACAAAAGCTGAAATCAAAGGTGTCAAGTGGGCTGAGGTCTAAAACCTGCACATTGCTAAGTGTTCAGCTTACACTCAACATTTCAGTGTAATATTAGAGATGGTGAATCAATTAAGTGAAGTGCAAAAAAAGACAGCACTAAGACCAAGTGGTCTGAACAATTAGTAGTTCACTGAAGTAAGTGGAATGACCCAAATTTACATCAGGTTATTGCCTGGATTTGGATAGCCCTAAGAACACACATGTCATTGTAGAAACAGACATGGAAACATTGTAATGCTGACAGAAACCTGGAGTTTACACTGGGATTATGTGGGGTTTGGCCTCCTTAGGGCAGTTATGCATGTAGGAGACCAGTTACCTGATAAGTTTGAGACATTACTGTTCCCACAAGCCAAATATACTGTGACAAATCCTGCAGGTGGCACAGAAGATGATGAGACTAGCTGCAAAAGATTGTCCTTTCATAGCTATTGCCTATCTGTAGAACAAAAACAAAACCTAGCAAATCTGATTACTGTTCTTCTAGTCACAGAATTCCCATAAAACAAATCCAGTTCCTGTCCAAATGCATTATAAGTTGAGTGAATGATAACAACAATCTAAATATAAACCAAGGCTTCCATTATAATTTCTAATGTTTCCTAAATTAGATTTACACAAGCATATACTTCTTTGTAGGTAGTTTTGAACTGAACTCTCTTATAGGAATGTGTCTACCGGGAAACTGAACAGCTAGAAAGATGTGGATGATTCAGATGCACCATCAGGAAAACAAGGTCCCAATGCATTGTTGTATTTCACTGCCTCCTACAAAATTAAGTTAATTTATTTGCTATACTCTCAATCCATTTCTCCATGAGAAAAAAAGAACTGAGGCTTGGAAAATCACTGCTGTATGCTATCTAGTGATAGATCTAAGTTTATAGGGATGTAGAAATACATTATGACAGGAGAATATGCAAAGAGACATGGTGTGATGAGATTTATTTCAGCTAGCTGTGACCACCCACATTTTTATACCAGCTATCCTGGCTCCCTCTTTTGTCAATGAGTGTCTCCTAGGAGAGGAAGAAATACCCTCTGGCTTTGACTGTATATTGGTTTTGGATTAATCAAGTCCCTCAAATTCCCATTTGCTAAGCATGCTGAACGTAAGTCACACTAGGCACAGAGACTTTGATAAAATTTAGTACATTGGAGTCCAGGTGCAAAGGCTTTAAATTATTAGATTAATTTTTAACGACCAGAAATTGTGTGGCTCAGGTAAACAAATCTCTCTGTATTCCTGGAATTGTAGGCAAGAAAATTCCTTTACACATTTTAGTTGCTATTAGTCTTACAAATTCTGTTCATTATCAAATATTCCTGTGGGACAACCAAGACTGGGCCTTTGTCTATGTGGCCCATGCAGCCCAGCACAGCAACCTAGGAATCATCTTTTCTCCATTGCTCTAGGCTATGTGGCTACTGAAAGTCTTAGAGAGAACTGAGGGTCCTGAATGAAGAAGTTTTTCTGTTTAAAATAGGTGTTGCTGACCATTTGAGGGAGCTGGGGTTGTTTAGCCTGGAGAAGAGCAGACTCAGGGGGGACCTTATCACTCTCTGCAACTACCTGAAGGGAGGTTGTAGTCAGGTGGGGGCTGGGCTCTTCTCCCAGGCAACCAGTGACAGGACAAGAGGGCACAGCCTGAAGCTGCACCAGGGGAGGTTTAGGTTGGATATTAGGAAATAACTTCTTCACGGAGAGGGTGATTAGATATTGGAATGGACTGCCCAGGGAAGTGGTTGAGGCACCATCCCTGGATGTGTTTGAGGAAAGGCTGGATGTGACACTTAGTGCCATGGTCTAGCTGATGTGGTGATGTTAGGTCATAGGCTGGACTTGATGATCTTAAAGTTCTTTCCCAGCCTTGGTAGTTCTGTGATTCTGTGATCTGAACGCATTATTGCCAAGTGAATAATAACTGCCCATGTTATTTTTTTTAATTATTTGTTTGGTTTATTTGGGTTTTTTTAAGGACTGCAATAGATTACTTCAACGTCCACCTTGATTATAAAAAACATTGCCAAACTGCATGGTGGCATAGAAAAAAAACTGATCAAAATCACAAGCGACTCTTAAACAGAGAAGAGCCACAAACATGTAGGAGGACAGGTTTACTATTCGAAATGATTTGAAAAACTAAGAAAATATGACAGAAAAAAATAAGATGCCATTTGATAAAGACAGCGGTAAAGTTTAACATTTGGGAAGGAAGAATAAATTGCAAAAATACTGCATAGAGAACAATTCACTAGGCAATGGTAATGCTGAGAGGAGCCTAGGAACTGTAATAGCTCAGAACTTTCAAGCTATTGAAAAAAAAGAAAAGACCAAAGGAAGATGCATAAGGGGGCATATTCACTACTGGGTATGGGGAAAAGTTCTCCCCCTGCACAGGCTGGGAGCCCTGCATAATGACAACTGCCCTTCAGGAAGGATGAGGATAATGGTGCCCAGTGTAATTTTCTTATTCATCAGTATAGATATTCTCTTTAATTTAAAAGTGTCCAATGTGTACATTTTTCTACAAAATACCTTTGCTAAACGTATTTGGGAAGATTAGAAATAATTTACCTTCTGATTTATTGTTTCATATTGAATACACAGGTGACCAGAAAATAAATCTGTCCTTTTAATACAATATGAAATAACTGTTATTGCTGTACGCATTCCATACATAAAACAACATGAAAAGTGCATTTGGAAATGCTGAAATATTTCACTCTACTTTTCTGACCTGGAATAAAATATTTATTTTCAGCCGGCCATTAGCTGAGTTGGCCTAAATCAGCCACTTTGCTGCCCAGTGGAAACCCCACAACTGTGTTCCCTTTGGCCAGGATTCAGTTCATGTTACTTATTGTTAGCTCCAACAGACAAAAGCTAAGGTTGGTCAGAAGCAACTGATGTACTGGCAGAGAATTTTACTTACATAGATTTTTCTTTTGCAGAAACTCTGGAGGAAAAGGAAAACCCATTTAGTAGTGAGGAAACATTTTAAATGAAATCAGATCCTCAGATTTTTCTCTCTGAGGAAAAAACATCTTCCATCATGGCTAATGTTACTCAATCTCCAAGAGCTAGAGGTCTATTTTTAAATTCTCATGCATGCAGAGTGTCCCACATGAAGCTCAGACAACCCAACACTGCTAGACAGCATTTTTTGGAAAAAGATCCTATTTTGTATCCTCTCTTCACTGGACTTCCGAATCATTAAAACAGAAAAGGTCATGCTTTGAGTTTGACTCTAACAACATATGTTTCAGGGATTCCCAATCCTTTTCCAGTAAGATTTAGGTTTTGCAGCTTGAATGTGAAAGCAAGCTCCACCATTGACTTTCAAAGGTACATTTGCAGATCAGCTTATTATAATTTGCACTGAATTATTAACGCTGAGCTGACTGATTAATTCAAAATGTGTGTGCTGGTTCTATCAGAGCATACTGTGCTCTACAGAGCAAATTAAATCAGAGCAGATTGAGAGGGGCAGAATTTGTGCAACTTCTTTGCTGACCCCTGCAGGCACAAGCCGATTCTGTCAATTTTTACCTTTGACTACATCTATTTTGTACACTTCTTGAACAACACGGAGCTCAGATGAAAATTATGGCCTAAATCTACATTCTAATGCAATTCTAATGCATCGCATTATTTCTAGTACTAATCTTCCCTCACAGAAAGAACTGATGCATATTATAAAGCATGAATATATGTAATGATTTAAAAGAGAAATGAGTTTATTAAAATATTATTCACCTCAAAACAGTACTGTCAGAGAAACAGATGAGGAAATAATTTTGCCAGGTTTTTCAAACAGCACAAATACAAATTAAAGCATTTCATATAAATGGTGATATTCACATTTAAGTTTTCAAAAATTAAAAAATATTTATTTTTCTTTTGAGAAATCTACACTTTTGGGGTGTAGCTATATCATTCATACTTAGCATCACTGAGGTTAGTGTTCTCCAAACTTTCTACTGCTTGGATTTCTTCTCTGGCACCCTCCTTCTGCTTGATTGCCACCTCCTCAAGACCCTACGGGCTGCCTCCTGGGCTCTCAAGCTCTAAAAGACATCCTGCTGCTTCCTCTCTCCAACTCTCTCCTTCTTTTCCTCAGATTTTTGTCCCTATTTGTTACTTCCATATCTCTGCTTTTACCTCCTGCTCCACAACTCCTACTGTTCCCTTCTTCACCCCTCCAGATTTCATTTCTTTCCTCCTCCCTCTCTGTGAGTTTGGCTCTGCTTCATAGAATCATAGAATGGTTTGGCTTGGAAGGCATCTTAAAAACCATCTAGTTCCAACTCCCCTGCCATGGACAGGGACACATTCCAGTAGACCAGGTTGCTCCAAGCCCCATACAACTGGGCCTTGAACACTTCCAGGGATGGGGCATCCACAGCTTCCCTGGGCAACCTGGGCTAGTGTCTCACCACCCTGACATTAAAGTTCAGCTCCTCACATCTCCCTCCCACACCTTGCCGTGGGGTGGCATGCCCAGCTGAGCTCCCTGCTCAGTGTACCCCAGACTGCTCCCAGTACTTAGTGCCCTTTCCTAACAAGCAGCACTTGCCTGTTGGGGAGAGCTCAGCAGTCCTTTGATGATATTATCATGAGGGCATCATCCTCTGTTGTACCCATCCTATGAAAGCTGCTATCTCTGAGTAAAGAGATCAAAGTAAAAAACTTAACATTTGACAATTTTGAGTCGTTAAAGATCAAGAGTTCCAATTCATGGAATCACCACATTGTATTTCAAATGACAGTCAAAAACAAACAACCAAGAACTAAAAAAATCTAATGTTTTCAGCTTGTTTTGGAAACCAGACATACAGTTTTACCAGAGGAAAGAACTGATGTGAACTCCTAATGATATATAAATATTACCTGTGGGAAAATAAATAAAACAATGTTCTTTTCACAACAGTAGGTATGAAATCTTACAGTGTGAAAAAAATAATCCTATTTTAAGCCTTTCTATGTTTTTGAAACTGTTTACATAATGAAGCAAGTGAGGAATAAAAGATTATTAGACTCACAGAATCATAGAACGGTTAAGGTTGGAAGGGACCTTAAAGATCATCAGGTTCCAACCTCCCTGCTATGAGCAGGGGCACCTCACACTAGCCCAGGCTGCACAAAATCTCATCCAACCTGGCCTTGAACACCTCCAGGCTTCCACAACCTCCTTAGGCTACCTATTCCAGCACCTTACTACCTTCACAGTGAAGAATTTCTTCCTGATGTCTAACCTAAATCTACCCTCTTTCAGTTTGAAACCATTACCCCTTGTCCTATCACTGCCCTCTCTGGTGAAAAGCCCCTTCCCAGCTTTCCTGTAGCCTCTTCAGGTACTGGAAGATTCTATAAAGTCCCTTGGACTCTTTTCTTCTTCAGGCTGAACAACCCCATAACAACCCTCTTCATAAGAGAGGTGCTCCAGCCCTCTGACCATTTTTGGTTGCCCTCCTCTGGACATGCTCCAAAAGATCCACGTTGTTCTTGTGTTGGGGCCTCCAGGGCTGGATGCAGTACTCTAGGTGAAGTCTCATTTAGTTGGAGATGTCCCTGCTTATTGTAGGGGGCAGGACTAGATGACCTTTATAGGTCCCTTCCAACTCAATACACTCTGTGATTCTATGATTCTATGATTCTTCCCTCGGGTACACCTACAGGTGAGATTCTCAGGCAGAGGAGGACCAGTCAGCTCTCAGACTTCAGTTGGCATTTTCTGTCTGGTTATTCTACTTATTTCCTTAGTCATAATACAAAATTAAACAACATTCCAGTCATGCATGAAATTATAGCAAATGAAATTTTCAGTGACAACATTTGGATCCATCTTCACATTAAGAAAAGCTGAGAATTCATGGCTGATACAAATCAGTCTGTGCCTGAGAGTCTATGACTGTGGGCTAGATTTCTTGATCTGTGCAGACTGAAACAAAGGAGAATAAATGAATGGCTAAGTGGAAGGGCACAAGGTTATAGTTAGTTCTGAATTAATGTTCTGAAATGGAAAATCAATTTTGAATGTTGGGAAATAGTTTTAAATCATATTTCTGTTAAACAAGGGCACGTGTGCCCATGAAAGAAGCATTATAAGGTGACATTTTATAACAGGATGGGCAAACTAATTTCAAGTACCCTTTAGGGCATAATTTTGCATTGGTTAAAATACAGGAATGGTATTTTGCTTTCAATTGTTCCTATAATTCTAAGATTAACTAAAATATTACTGGTCTTTAACCAATCCCTTCTCTATTAATATTTTTCTATCACATTATTGTTCTATGTCAAATCTCCCCCTTTCACCAAGTATTTATGGTAAGAGAGGACCTGGTCTGGGTTTCCAAATAAGCAGTGATTTCTGGTGTGCAGTAGACACCAGGAAGACATGCAGACAGCTGAAAGTGCTTTTAGAACCATTAGATACCTTATGACATCCTTATGTGTCTAAAACCAGAAAAATACCGCTCAAATTTTCATCATCAAACTTTCTAGTGGCATCAGCAAAACTCTATATTTCCCTTCTTCAGAAATTTATTTTTTCTAAGAAATATTGTTCTTTGCAGATTTATTAGCTGCAAGGCCTTGCTCCTGTATCATCACTGCCATAGGTCTTAATCCTGGTCTGTGGTAGTAAACTGAAAAAGTCCTGTTAAAGGACCATGACTTGTCCTATAAAGATTAATCAACAGATAAATGCTTTCAGAAATTCAGTTTAATATGTTCTCTTGGAACATTCCTTTTGGCTTTTCTCTTTACGCATGTATTTTTCATTCACTCTAATTGTTCAGTTTTAAATTAATTAAAATTAAATTAATTAAATTAATTGTTCTTCTCTAAGCATATCATTCATGCTACATTTATTTTTTCTTAAGGTAAAGAGGAAGTCCTCAGTAGAGTAGTTATGAAAACACAACAGAAAGAAGGAAAATTACAAGGCAATAAGACAATATTAGGCAAAATCCATGGCTGTGAGCAAAATCTATGTTCTTTATCCCTTTAAACAGCTGCAAGATCCTTAGGAGATTTCCTATTGTGCCTTTTCACTCATACAGGTGCCTATTCCCTCATACATATTCAGTTTCTCTCTCTAAACAGAGATTTTTATGTAACTACCCAATTAAAGTAGTTTGGAAAGAGGTGGAGAGAATAACTTATCTTGTTCACTGTTTTTGCCCAGAGGACAGGTAAAGAACAGCCTGTTTTTCTGGAGATACATAAGTAATATAAATCAGAAACAGTAAATTGATTCCCTATCTATATTTATAGCAAAATTGCTATAGTTTCCCATTTCAGATTAATTTATTATTTTGGCTATTTTTATTTCAATATGCTGTTCTTCTGTTCACTGTTAATTCAAATACAATGAAACTTTGTCAAAGTTTTGTTTTCTTTAAACATCTCTAAAATCTCCACTGATTTTGATGGAAGCAGAGTTAAGTCAATAATGAGAGCTTCATAAAATCCTCATCTCTGTCTCAAGAGTTATTCACTACTGGGCAGAACTAGTACAATTTGATATTATGTTCTGTCTCAATTCAGAATAAATTATGCAAAACAACTGTACAAAGGTAAAAAAATTAATTACAACTTTGCAAAGTTAGAGAATATGAAAGATTAAAAAACCCTTTAAAAACAATGACTCAATTCTGTAACTCTCCATTCCACAGAAATTAAGAAGCAAATTACTTTAATGCAAACAATTTGCAACTATTCAGCTAAATGTACCCCAAAATAACAGTATTTATGCATACATGACTGAATAAATCCCCAAAGAAAAGATTTTCTCACCTAGAAATTGTTATTATAAAAAATTCAGCTCATAATTTCAGTTCATGAAGGCAAGGGTTCAGTCCTACTGTGCAAGTCAAAATGGTGATCTGTAACAATTTCTTGCAAAAAGGTATAAGGTTCAGAAATTGGCAAAATTAGTGTACTCTTCAGTATGATTATGTTGCCATAATGTATGTCTAGCTAAATCACCTAACTTGGAGGTGTCACCAAGATTGAATCGGACTACATCCATCAACCACTCCAGTAAAGAAAAAAAGGTGAGTCATTGTCATCGGTGACTCAATTCTGAAGGGAGTGGAAGGTCCAATATACAGACTGGACCCACTTCATAGGGAAGTCTGCTGCCTCCCTGGGGCCTGGGTCAAAGATGTTCATAGAAAGCTCCTTTCCCTAGTAGAGTCCTCAGATTACTACCCATTGTTAATCTTTCAGGTAGGTAGCGATAAAGGAGTTACAAGAAGTCCAAGGCAATGAAGAGAGACTTCAGGGCCTTAGGATGGCTGGTTAAGGGATCAGGAGCAGAAGTGGTATTCTCCTCTATCCCTCCAGTTGCAGGGATTGGTGAGGGAATAAACAGGGACAGCCAGCAGATCAACAGTTGGCTCCAAGACTGGTGTTAACAGCAGGACTTTGAGTTCTGTGACCATGGGTTGATTTACATGACACCAGGCCTGCTGGCAACAGATGGGGTACACTTGTCTCAAAGTGGGAAGAGGATCCTGGGACAAGGGCTAGCAGGGCTCATCAAGAGGGCTTTAAACTAGAGTTGAAGGGGGAAGGGGATGGAGAGTCACGCAGCAAAAAAAGGTGCAAGAGTCACTGGTTGGTTAGTTACTAAGGGATGCATGGCCAACAAACAAGAGGAGCTGGAAGCCATTGTGTAGTGGGAAAATATGATATTGTTGCTGTCACAGACACATGCTGGGACTTGGTAGGCTTAGGTTGATGGTTGGTAGAGTTAGGTTATGGAAGGGCTTGATCTGAAAGGTCTTTTCCAACCAGAACCATTCTGTGAAATAATTGAATGAAAAATATGTTAACTGCCCCACTAAATTTTGATGGTTTATTTTAAGATACAGCCTAGGTTAAGAGTAAGATATTTCAAGGCTTGTGGCCAGCAAGTCAGAGGCAATGGAGTAGTAACACATCAAGTGAAATGCTTCCTTCTCCACGATTTCCCAATAACTTCAGGACACTGAATGAGTTAAATCAGGCAGGCTGGCAGAGATGATGGAAGAGGTGCTATAAGCACTCGTTCACTGAGTAAAACAGCTTTTCTGGCTTTAAGATGACCTGATCCAATATATAGAAGATTTTCTTATTCCAACTCAACCAAAATTTTAAAACCACCCTCAAGCATTCTGAATCAGAGGTAACATAAAACCTGCTTTTAGCAAAACTGAGGAAGAGAGCATCAAAACTTAAAACCTCTGCCAAACAAAGCAAATGAACAAACACAAATCCCAGAGCAGAATTATACTCAATGAAATCCTACATTAATGCTTAATCTGTTAAGTCATAAGGTACCTTTTAGGCAAGTTAGCTATTTTTTTTCTGTACTGCAATTTCCTCACATGTAAAATAGGACAGCAACGTTTGCTCAGTTGCAGTGGCTGTGGGAATTTAAACCCTGCACACATCTATGTTTTGCAGACAGTAACAAACATCCATTTGCATAGTGCTGAGCTGGGGAACGTATCATTAATCATAAAGAACATTAATCATAAACAAGAGGTCAAATAGTTCTCTGAATTGTTCTGACAAAGATTGTTAAGGATAAAATCCAATATGGGACTTCAGTCTGCTTGCACTTCCTCCAGCTTTGAGCATCTACCTGACCTGCCTAAATCAGAACCCTCATCACTCTCAGCTCCCTCTATGGCTTTTGGGAGGAAAGGTTTTGTTGAGGCAGCTGCCTCTTCTCTGCACACACAGCCTGAGGTGAGCACTTCAGGTGCTTCAGTTGGAAAGTACAGTTAAGTAGGAACTTAACTTGTTACTGAGAATACAATTCAATATTATGCCAGGTTATGCCAGGTCAACGGTGTTCTTCTGCAAAAGCCAATTATTTCAGGCTACAATTATAATGTATTCAATAGTAATAAGTCAGAGTTACACAAACATTTTAATCTTTTTTAATTATATTTGGGAAACAGGTGAGGGGAAATACAACAAGTGTTGCTGATAATGCAAAGCACTAGGAAAAAAAAAAAAAGAAAACATAGATGCAGCTGATCTAATAGGTATATCATTGGTTGCTAGGAGGAGGATGTCTTTACTATTACAAAAACCTCTTCTGAAGCCAGAGATGGAGGAAATACAAATATTTCAATGGGCACTTTAGCAAAACAACTAAAAATAGCTTTTAAATGTTCTCCCCAGGTTCAAGCATTGGTAGGATGACTGTTTTTTTTTCCTCTCTTACCTTTCTATTTTCTTGGTTTTTTATTACTTGACTGTTCTTCCCTGAAAACCTGCTCAAAGAAAATACATTTTTTAAAATGGACATGTTCTCTTCTTTCCTAAAAAGACAGTGGTAAGGAGGAAATCACATATATTTTCCATCCAGTAGAGGCCAGTTAAATCTACAGGCCCATTGATTTTTCAGCTACTAGGTAACGAGAAAAACTCTGGGTTCTTACCAACACATGGAAGAAGAAAATAATTTAAACCATATTCTTCTCCAGTGAGATGTTCTACTTGGAAATAAATTTAAAGGAATACTGTAAGAAAAGGGGGGAAAAAAAATAAATAATCACACTTCAACTTATCCTCTTCCTGCCTACTATTGCTGAGCCAGCTTCAATGGTTCCCCGAGGCTGTTACCAGACTCTCCCAGCTTCCACAGCTCTCTATAACAGCTCTATAAAGAGAAGCAACTTTTTGATGAAAAAATTTATGAAGCTACAAAGTGGCAGGGAAATCCAAAGCACATGCAGCATTTAAAATGGCTTTTGAGCTTTTTAACTGACCTTGGGCCTTTAATTTGGACTTGCTTTAAATTTTCTAGGGCAATATATTTCCATTGTATTAATGGCCTGAAGGGATAAAATGCAATACATACTTGAGTTCCCTTTACATAGCACAGTACCTATGGAATAGTACCCTAAGATAAAATATCTGAACAATAAAAACTTGGCTTTGTTGATATTATTAGGAAATTTGCCATGAACTGAAGGAGTCCAAAACTTCTACAATAATACCGAATATAAGATTCATGGTGTTTTAAATGTCCCTGTAAGTCAGTGATTTCAGTAATGACTGTATAATCAGAGTTGACAATATAGCATGTATCTAAATAGCACTCACACAGTTTCTAACTCCAAAAGAAGTTTTGCAGACAGGAGTATCAGGCAAATGTTATTAGGTAATTATATAGGCTTAATTGTGCTGTTCTGATTACATGAAGATTACTCATAATCTCTGTCATAATTCCTTTCACTACTTGCTGGTATAAATCCATATTCTCTTTTAATTTGCCATTCCTTCTATTTGTTTTTTAATCTGTCATCAGAGAAACAGGATCTTTGGCCAGCAGACTTAATTTGACTTGTCTTTTAGTTTTTTAGTAATGAATGGAGTTGAGCTCAACCTTGGGAATTATTAATTATATAATATATATGCACATTTTCATCTTCTGATTATGAAACTGTTAAAGAGAGAGTAGAAGTGACTTGTGCAAGATACACTGTAGCTGGTTAGCTGGCTGGGAAGTACAATTTAGATCATCTGACCTCCATCCACAGACCTACATGCTCGATAACTGTCTCTAGGGTAGATAATGGATCCTATCCCAAGGAAATGAATGAGGAACTTTCACCTGGAAGTTCCAGTCTTAAGCAGGGGGATGTTCCACTACATGGTGTCACAGAGGACTTACAAAAAAAGAGATTTATTAGAGGATTCACCTATGCTGCCAAATAGGTAAATTTTCCTTAGTTGCCATCTCCACTGGATTTATGATAATATGCTTAGATTTTCTATTTATTTAATTTATGTTTGATAGGTGAGGGAAAAAATGGGATAGGGAAATTTGGCCACCTTTAGTTGTTCCTGGACTTTCATTTTGATTAAGAACTTTCAGGAAAAAAATAAGAGATCCCAAATTTTCCACTGGACATTCAGCTTCTGTACAGCTCTGATGTTTACGATGTGCAGCTTTTGCATTCCTGTTCTCTCCAAGAAAGCTACGTGAAACTCAGAACATTATCTAAACAAATCATTAAACATCAGTCTCCCCAAGCAAAATATTTAACAAATGTCAGTCTAAATCCTGTCTCTTGCATTAGAGGAAAAAAACCCACAATACTAAAAACCCAAGAAAATACAGCAACATTCTTTAATGAGTGGAGAAACACCTCATAGAGCAAGATGCTCAACCTGATTATCAAAAAGAGCTGTGCCTTGATTAGATTGGGAGTAAATATAGGCTTTATAGGCTCTTTAGTCTCAGGGAAAAAGCATAATTAGAATCAATGTCTAGAAGCTGAAGCCAGAGAGATTTCATTCAGTTTGAATTCAAGCACAAAGCCATTTTGTTTTTATTTGGAACAGTGAAGGATAAAGGATGAAGTGAATTCTTGTGACTTGCTTGAATCTGAAATCATCCCCCACATATTAATTATTGCTTTAAGTGGATCAATTTAAATAATCTACAATATACCAGAATCCAGAGTAGGTGATGAAAATATGTGTTCCTTACACTTCACACAGATAATACATGGCAGCAAATTTAGAGTAAAGCAGGCTTCCTTTCCCTATAACTCAAATTACATAATATCCATACATCATGACATATATAGTTGAATGAAATATGAATTCAGGAAGTTAATCACAAGGAAACCATTTGAAGATTTCCTTCTGTTCACCACTACAGACAAGATACTAGCCATGCAAAAAGAGCAAAAATGTCAGTTTCCTTCATTTGTGGAAAAGGAAAATGCATTTAATTGTTTCCTATGTTACAACCTTCTATGCTGTGCCATTAAAAGCCTATCAGTGACAGCTGAAAAAAGGAAAAAAAATCCTGTTAACACTTCCTTATATCTCCAACATCAGCCTCTGTAAGAAGAAAACAAATTCTGATTACTTGCCTTTTTTTTTTTTTTAAACTTATTAGCTGCAAGATCTGAAATGTAGTAAGGGTCATCCTCTCCAATGAATCACTTGAAAAGAGAACTCTTCTCCTCTTGCTAAGGGCGTTTGGGGTTAGAGAGACAAGAGAATAATCTACCTTCAACAAATGTCTCCCAAGTGTCTATCATTTTGATGAAAGAAGTAATGTTAATATTTCATACTCAGAGGACTAAATACTATCCATCCTGTAGTATCTACCCTGACCCTAGCACCTACTCCATATTACCTACTAGGATTCAACCCTGAGGAACAACATACCTTGCAGCTGATCACAAATTTTAAAAAAATATCACTTTCTACCTAAAACATCACACTGAAGGTTGTTTAACATCAGATGTTTTTCTTCTAATGTATTTTGCTTTCAGCTAGTAATAAATATCTATAAATAAATTACTTCCAAGATGCTGTTTTATCCATTCCTCTATCCAAATAATCATTTCAGAAGGAATATTTCAAATGTATATACATTCAGTGCTGTCAGATCTGAGTGATGAACACAACTTCTGTTATCATTAAAAGAAGGTGGGGCAAAACCAAGTGGTGACTCAGCTACTGCAACAAGATACAGTTGTACACAACACTTGCAGTTCTTCTTCCCAGCTAAGGAGAGTTCTGTGGGAGTTAAGCTGTCTAGTTTAGTTTTCAATCCGGAAAGTTTCTCTCCTTATTCTCTCTCTCCTTTCCCTACCTGGGTGGGAGGGGGAAGGAATCAAGAGCATTGTTGTCACTTGTTTAATTGCCAATCCTACGTTAAACCATGATATATTGAAAGGCTTATTCTTGTCATACCTAAATAAGTGTGCAAATTTGCATATGTTCATGGTTTACTTTAATAATTATCAAAGTGAAAACTCTGTACAGTAAATTTATTCCTTACAAACAAAATCTCATTCTCATACTTGAACCATTACTAACTGTGGCCAAAATAAAATAAGACTTTCTTGCCTCAAAGAGCCACAGGTTGGAATGTACTCCTCAGTGCCCTCAATTGTATTAGATATGTCTTAGGAGAACTGTCCCTAATGCAAACATCAAGAATGCCAAAGCAGCAAGGGCTCCCCTACAGACATTTTCATTGAAGTGCAACATAGTAATTAATCATGCAGAAGCTGCATGAAAAAAAACCAAACAACAACAAATGTATTTTTCACAAAATAGAACTCATACTTAAGCCACAGATTCATTTTATATGGCCACAAAGGCAACTGCTTGTTCTACTATTCACTTTTTCTCTGAGCTGCATGTCCAATTATTTCTTAATCAGGGAATGCATTTCTCCTTCCTATAAAATATTTGCTAAATTCATAGCTTAGACATCTCTGAATGCTGGCACAAAGCACAGAAATATTAATGTGGCTTTTCCCCATACTCCAGAAATTTCACAAGTAGCTTGCTGAATGTTTCAGGTTTGATGGTTTAATTATGAATAAGAGTAACAGAGTTGCCTGGGGATTACTGCTTTTTTTTTCCTAATTAAAGTAACTTGGCATGGAAACAGATATGAGAGGAATATGACTTGCTCCGATTAAAAAAAAGTACATTTGCCTACATGGAAAAAGATTTTCAGTCTAACATGTAAATATTAAGTGCATAGATCTGTCATTAAATAAGAAACAAAAACAAGACAATGCCTAATGGGCACTGCTATCAATATTAAGCCTGCAAATTTTAAATCCTGTTTCACAAATGATATTGCAATGACTCCAGGATGAAAATAAGTCTGTATTTCAGAGTCAGCTGGAGGGTGATGGCACTCAGAAGCAATAAGATTCTGCATCCACCTGTACCAAGAATAAAAGGAACAGAGACTATTGAACATGGTTATGTTCCAGATACCATTTATTACTGCCAAATGCCCTGCTAGCATCAACTGTTGTGCTCCTAAATGTGAAGAAAGCACATTTCTTACATTTTCTCATTTTCAACTGTTTTGCCGCAAGCAGAAAAGAAAACAAACTCAAAAGAGAGTGAAAGCTGAAGCTTTTCTCTAGCCCAAGAGGTTAACCATCAATTATACTTTTTTTGCCAGCAGCCTGTTACAAAGACAGAGCTAATAAATTTGGATGGTGTATATGCAGTTATTTTTCAGATTGGGAAATCTGAGGCCACTTCCCTTACAATTTTTTGTTAAAAGTAATTTCCAGTAATACATTAAACTGAAATTAAATTACAAAGCAAATATATCTCAGCTAAAATGGAGACTGACTGGGCTAGCAAGGAGAAAGAAAGGGAAGATAGATTTACTGAACACCAAAAATTGTCTTTTGTGAAAAGACTTGTTTCTAGGTTTATTCCCTTACATTTGAAAATCTACGTGGCACTTAAGTGGACAAAACAACACTGAAAACTATTTCTAAATTCTTCAGAATTAACATGGAACTAAAAGAACAACTTTAGGTGGATTTGTTATGGTACTTAATGAGAGAGATACATAAAAATTAAATGCTTCTTCCTAACGCCAGTAATATGTAATGTAGTAATGCTTTGCTTTTGTCGTGTATACAAAAAAGACCTTTCATGTGTTTCCTTCAGTCCTGAAATGCAGAGGAACCTAAGTGTACATGAAACACAGCAAGCTTTCAGAAACATACAAGTGTGTTTGTATATTCTGAGGTTAGAAACAAAGACTTTTTTTAACTAAATGGTTTCAAAAATAAAATAAATTTTCTGAACAAAAGCAACAACAAAAACTTTTTTGGGAATGTATAAGCTCCAAATAGGAAAGTTTACCAAAAAGGCGTAATGTAAAAAACACTGAGTTCCTCTCAGAAGCTGTTAATTTATTTGCTCTTTGCATCCGATTCTCTTCTGTGGGTAAGGAACTTCAGCAGAATAACAGCTTCCACAAAGCACCACAGTCCTGGGTGCACAGCATCTGACTGCCACCGCAGACACCAACATGCAGTATGACAGACTACAGAAGAAAATAACAGACATTTTCTAGGAAGTTATCTAGTTCCAGTGACTCGAAGTAATTCTCAGATCACATATAACCAACATGAAATTTTTAACTCCCCTGTCTCATCCAAATCTCACTAAGCATAAGTAAGCAATGTCAGTAAAAATAAATTACCACTCTCAGAGACAGCCAGAGTTTCATGGTTCACAGCTTTACATGGTAATTCCTTCTTGTCATTACCTGGTTTGTATATTCAGTGTAATATGTACCCTTCATGACAAATGATTCATAAAACTTAGCTATCTGGACAATGATTAGTGTCAAAAATATGAGGAAAAACCAAATCAAAACAAAACCATTCAAAAGCTTCCTAAAAAAAAGTCCTTTTGGGTTCTCAAGCATGTTATTCCTCTTCTGAAACAATTTATCTGCCATTCTTCTGAGGCATTCACCAGATGTACTTCCCTGGGCATCCCTGGAAGTGCTAAAGGCCAGGTTGGATGGGGCTTTGAGCACCCTATTCTAGTGGGAGGTGTCTCTGCTCACGGCAGGGGAGTTGGAGCTAGATGATCTTTAAGGTCCCTTCCAACCCAAAGGATTCTATGATTCTAAACTAAGTCTAAGCAACTTCTGAAATAGGGCACAGGCACTTTTGAAAAAAATTACCCTTTATATCTTTTGAGAAAATCTTTGTCTTCTTGTTAAACCTAAAACACAGATCACAGTCCAAAGTGCTGTGTTAGGTATCTAACCTAGTCAGCACCATGGTCACTTGCACTGAAATTTCCATTTTAATCTTCTCAGAGAAAACTTTCTGAACTGGCTCTTTTTTGTTGTTCTTACTTTGAATTAAATAGTAGTTCCTCTTGAATGACAACCAAATGATGTGTCCTGTAGAGCTGGCTGTATCCACTCATGCAATTGCTCAGTCACCTACCACTGAGGGATCCAACTACCCCACCTCTTCTTCTTTCATGTTTCTTAGTCACTTCAATTTGCAGCTGCATTTCTGCTAAGGTTTTCAGTTGTTTCTTCCCCACTTCCCTTCTCCCTCCTCTGATGGCTGTATTTATCTCTGACCCTCGTCCTATTTGCTAGATTTATTTTTGACTGTTGAATTTCAGTCCTCAGTTTTTGTTGTTGGTTTTTTTTTCTTGTTAATAAGATGGTCTTTGCTGAGCCATAACGTACTACTGCAGCTTTCCTTTCTGCCTCTCAGTTCAGCACTGCTGTTGCTTCTTTACTGCAAGGGCAGTCTGACTCACTCTTCTCAATTATCATCCTAATTCCTACCTGTGTAATCAGGGGTAAATATATCGATTTTCTGTGAAACAACTCATATTTTCATATGAAAAGAAGGGTCCAGTAAGAGAAAGGAACCATTTCAGATGTGTAAAGGAAATTTTCCTGACACTTGTCTTATCCTCTGTCTTTTGTTCTATGAATTTAAGTGATATACCTGAGATACTGTGTGTTATGGATCTGATGCCTTTCCATCCCTGGCACAGAAGGAACCAAATCAGTCAGTCAAGGCCACAAAAAGTTCTGGGGATTAGCTGTGAGCTAAACTCAGATATCACTGAACGTACTAAAAACCCCAGGAGAAGCTGCATAATGCAACCTGTTAAAACATCAACCATTTTAGAACTAACAAAAAAAAATTACACTGAAAATTGATGGAAAAAGGCAAATTCCCATATTTTCAGACTCCTCTTTATTTCATTTTATAACCATAGAGTGAATTTGTCAGGTTTTTAAAAGGTTAAGATTGCTAGCATGAAATGCAACTAGCTACAGATGTTCTGGGAAAGCAAAAGTAAGCATCAGCTGCTTCCAGACAATTTTTTCCCAACAATTATATGTTAAAAACAATTTAATTCCAGTCAAGACAGAATCTACTGATTGTGCTTCTAGTGTCTTTTGTTAAAGAATAACAGCAGCCTTTCTTTCCTCCATCCCTCCTCCCCCCTTTTCTTACATGAATCAGATTTTTGGCAAAGGGGCTGGACTCTCCTCCTATCCAAAATTTCTCCCCATATGCTGAACAAGATTTAACCTTTTGTACCCATTTATTACATCAGCAGGCCCACATCCGCTGTTGTGCATTGGGAAAACAAGCAGTACAACACTGAACAGGATTGTAATTATAGCACTGGCTTCACCCCAAGCTTTTCTACAAATGTGCGCCTGCGTGCACATGCACACAGAGTCAGAAGGAGGGGGAGAAACATTGATACTGAGAAACTAGCTAAGGTTTAACAGAAACGATCTTTGCAGTTCACTTTCTTTCCTTCAGTGGGAGTTACTTGCTCAGCCTACGATGTACTTGGTGGAGATTTACAAGCAGACGAGACTGAGTCTCACACACTAGCACTACCTACTCTTTTCACAAGGATGGCATGTCCCCATGTATACATGATTCACAAAAGCTGTTGCTCCATTGTAATCAAAACACAAATTCCTTTGCATTTGTTCAAAGACTGCCTCTTCCTTGCAAGAGGCTGCAGGCCTGAGTGAGCTGCCACACTGCGAATCAGATCACAAGTCAGCCAGAAATTCAGTCAAAGAGGTCAGGTTGGCAACTGCGACCTCAGTTCTGTCTCTTGACTCCTGGAATCCCAGAGGCAAGGTTTCCAGCAAACAACTTTGAGAAATTCTACAGTAAAAAGACGTATCATCTTTCAGTTCTTTGCATGGCAGCCTAGAATGTGGATATCAGTTGCACTCACTATTATTAAACAGTATTGAGCCTCCAGATTTATAAATCTGTATCTTTGATACATGGGAAATATGTAACACACTGTCCCATCACTCAAGTCTCTTTATAAAAAGATTTATCAAAACTTACTGCCTTCAAATCCAGAGGTTAACTACTTAGAAGTTCATCGATACAAAGGCTTCTTTCCCAGTTCACGATTCCAATCTTGCAAAAATGGTCATATTTTAATTCCTTGAGACTACTAGAATGAGTAACTGCTTAGAAAATGAGGGTTTATTTTTTCCTGTAAACTGCTTTGCATACTTTTTAGTCAAATACTGTAGGTGACTAAGGTGACTAGCCATCTACCTAACAATTTAGAATTCAAATATTCAATAGAGAAATCTCGATGGGAAAGAGATAACTTTCTTACACAGACATCTTGATAATTTTTTAAAATAAATTAAAAAATAATTACTTTTGTAATTTGCAAATTGAAGATGTCTAAATTTTGTGAATAAATTTATTTCAGTGAGGAAGAGAAACTTTGTTTTCAAGGGACTGTCAAAAAGTGACTTTGATTTTTCTAACATGTACCTCTAAACTTGGAGTCGTGGTTGAGGTCCAGCTAGCAACAAAGAACCACCTGGCCACTCAGTCACTCCTCCCCCTCCTTCTTCACCGACCTTGGTATCTCTGCTCAGGTACTTCTCTCACTTCTCCCTCTCCTCTGCCCTGCAGCTCTTTTAGCAGTTTCATTTTCTTAAATAGGTTAATCCCAGAGGTGTTATCACTATCACTGATGGGTTTAGCCTTGGCCAGAGGCGGGGCCAGCTTCGGAGATCCTGGAGTTTCCAGCAGCTTTTCACAGGAGCCGCCCCTGTGGGCTCTGCCCCACCACCAAAACCCCACCACACAGACCCAACACACTTGGATATCAGTATCTCTTAAGAGTTCTTCAGAGAAAAAATTCCCCAAAATAAAACAAAACCACAAAGCAAAAGAAACTGAAATCAGATTGTCCTGGCTAACTGCAACAGTAAAAGCTTCACCCATCCATGTATGTGTAACACACACATCTATAAATAAATCATCAAATTAATTTGGGGCCTTTTGTTGCTACAGTAAGCAATTAGGAATACTTTGGTATAATTAGGGACAGAATTTGAATATTAATTTCTTTCATCTTGGTATTAATTATACATTAAAAAAAAAACAGAACAGTTGCTTTTAAGAATTATGCCCTAAAATTTTGTAAAACATGACTCTCAATGATGAGCTAAAGCTATTCCTTTCTACATTTTTGCTGCAAGATTGACCCAGTCTGATTTCCTTGTGTTCTCATTATATGGAATATCTATTGCCTAAAGGATCTCCATTAACCACCTTTTTTGAACCCACCACCCATGAGCTCGAAGATTCAAAAAGGTCTACATGTTTCTAACACCATACACCAATTTACTTGTTTCTATCCAGTGATTACATACTTCTGCTTAGATCACTAACCAGCCAACTAAAACCCACCTAAATCCTCAGATCATAAAGCCATTTAACACCTACCTCTTACTTGCAGTCACTGGGCTATTCCCAAATCAGCTTCTTCTTCCTAAATCATGTGGTGTAATAGGTATCAATTGTATCTGGCCTCATCCCAGACAACCAATACAAGAAGAAATGTTCTGTGAATCTGTTCCTGGTTTACTCTGAAGGTGAAGATATGTTCTGAATTGCCATCCTGCCTGGCTGAAAGCAGACTTACAACCAGATTTCATGCAAACCAGAGTTATCACCTGACCATGAAACTATGAGGTAATCTGGACTGGGTTTCTCACACTGTCTCCTGCTATGGTGCTGCAATAAATAGTTTCTCAGACTTTTGTCTCCCACATCCCAGCTGAATGCCATAACTACCAGCCTATAAACAAATTTTTTCCTTCTTCTATTTCATCTGTGGTCCCAGGAACACTTAATTAAACACAGGTGAAATAGCAAATTACCCTGGAAATCAGGTTCAGTCTGAATCCATGGGTTGCTTTGTCAGTCTGTTATAGGAACTCAGATCAGAATAACTTTTCCAAGTCCTTTTTTTTTTTTCTTGTATGCTCTTGTATCTGTTCTTTATGAGGAATCTTTCTAGAAAAAAATGCAAATCAATCTTGCCAGTGGCAATTAATAATGTTGATAATTATAAATTCATAAACCTTGTCCATCAGGATTAAACACACAAGCATGCTCATGTGCAAGATGTTGATGCAGGGGAACATGTGTATAAACTACTCATTAATGCTAAGGAAAACCGAGAGATTATTTTTAGCCTCTATTTAATGATAAAGTCTGCAATAACCATTCCCATACGATAAATTATCTTTAATGTGCAGAATATTAGCAAACTGTCTCATTATGCTCCACACTTTTATGCTTTTAATAGGAGGAAGTACACTTGAATTTCTCAAATTACATTTCAGATGAGAGATATCTTATGCAAGTGAGTTAGATCTTGACAAATGAGGCAAGGTATTAATTATTGCAGTGTTTTCCCTATTGTAGGAGAAATATTAAATCATAGCGTCAAAGATGTTATCCAGCAATGTGTTAATAAAATTAGGTAAGACTATATGCAGGTTAATTCAAATAATTATCTAATTTCTTACTTAAACTTTGATATTATTTAATATGCTATGAAAACAATTCCTAGTTTAAGGAATTAACTAGCCTTGCATGCTAGTGGTAAAACCTTTATTTACTAGCAAACTCTCCTGCAAGCTGGGATTTTTCAACTATTCAGTCTTGCACATTTCATGAAAATTTGTTACAACATTCTGGTCCAGAGTAGTCAACAGGAGGCGTGGTGCTGATTGTAACAAGGCCAAGATTTTACTTCCTATATTTCATGGATGAGACAATTTAAGATACTTTTTTTCAGGGATTGATGAAAACTTCATAAAAATCACTTTTTGAAGCTCATTCCATCATTCTGAGAACTTACCACAAATTGTTTATCTGCTTATCTTTACTCAATATGTTCAATAGCTACCTGAATTTCTGATAATACATCTTGCAAATCATCACCTCCTTTCTTCTCTTATCAGTGGCATATTAAGCTACCCTCTCAGTTTCCACTTAATAATTTCTTTTGAAATTGCGAGGGGGGAGCAAGGGAAGAGAGTATCAAACCACAGATGAAGTGTTTTGAAAATGTAGAGTCTTGGCCTAGTTCTTGTCAAGAGGAGGATTCCTCTGTCTTAACTGGGAAAAATTCTACATGTTTGTCAGAAATAGAAGTGATGAAAAATGTTGATTTAATTAGTTCAATACTGTTAAATCTTAGCAAAAAACCCCATCGTCTACAGCACTCTGCCTAACAGAGGAATTTACAATCAAGCACAGATATCTATGCAGACTTCAATTTTAGTTCAGTAATTTCCCGTTTCCAAAGATACCTCAGGCTGTGCAATTCCCAACAGTATTCAGACCTTGAGCTCATTTCAGGAAGGTATGACATTTTGTATAAATGTTATAGAACAACTTTATGGACTTCAGAAAAGTTAATTTCATCCTCCAATTGAAAAAATAAAAAAATCCACTCTCTCCTTATAGCAGCTGAGACCAGCAGGACTAATCAACGTGGTAATTTTCTAATCTGTGCTAATGACAAAGGTGATTAGCTGCAGGCCAGTTGAGTCACTAAATAGTTGATTGATATAATATCTAAAATGGGGGCTCAGAAAACAAAGGTTTTATACTTATCTTTACTCTCCAAAATTAATCCCCTTGGGATTTCAGTGCTTTTTTTCTTTTTTTTTTAACCTAGAATGCTTGAGGATCTTTATGTTCACTGACAGCACCATTTGGAAGTCCAGTTCCACTGAAAAGAGGAGCTTTGTAAATTAAAGATTAAGAAAAGCAGGGGAGCATTTTACTCCTTTACTAAATCTGCTGTTTTATTATCTTACTGCAACACAAGTATTTCATCTAATTGCCATGTAGTCAATACATTCTTTCACTTGTCTTTTTCAGTAAACAGAATCTCAAGTTCATTTATTTCATATTTTTATGACACTGAGCTAAGATTAATAGAAAATGCTGCAACTTCAAACTGCTAAAAAGCTCTCTTCCAGTTGGGCAATCACAAGTACTACATCAATTTTCCAATAGGGTGAAAATATTTCTATCTTGCACAGTCTTTTAAAATGTTTGTTTGGATAGTCCAATAGTCACAAATTGTTTATTTCACCTTATTATGTTAGAAGCTTATGTCATTAAACCAAACTTACATAAAAGATGAATGAATGTTTAAACTTTTTAAGGGAAAGTAAATGGAAAAACAATGACATTCATTGTCACATGAGTGATCCAAGGAAATAAGACTTAATCTGCTTATTTTAGAGACAGAAACTTATTTAAATTAACAGCAGGCTCTCTCTTTCAAGAATAGGTGAAAAAATAGGAAAAGTGTAAGAAAAACTGCAAATATTAAGGCTAAATAGCACAACTGCAAGGGTGTTTGGTTTACATATTTTGCAGTTCCAGTGGATTGCAGGTAAATTCCTTTTCCCATGTTTTTTTACACTCAGTTGTAAAAAAGTCTGTGGTACCTTCTTGGGAGAAGTGACAACAGTATCAAGGATAATCCAAATTACATGACCCTTTTCAAGTTTCCCCCTGCTGAAATGAATTAACAAACACATTTTGCCCAGTGTTCCATATGCTAATAAAATGCAGAATGTCAGCACCTCTCTCCTCTCAATGAAATTAAACCCATCTATAACTCTCACTCTTCATCTGTCTAGTCAAACAGGAGTGCTGAGACGAGACGCTATGTTGAAAGAGTTTTTTGCATTTTTCAAGATGCAAGCTCTCCTTTTTATTTTGTACCAATGCATTTTGCTGCTACAGCATGTTCTTCCATTAATGCAGTTATCAAATGATGTGCAGGGAAAACACAGTGATGGCTTTTGCATAACACAAGGATGTAGTTTAGTGCTTTAGTGTGTATAATAGAAGGAAGATAGGCTATATCTCTGGTATAACTGTAGCAGTAAGAAAACCACCTGACTAAATTATCTGCCTAATTTTATGTGTCCAAAGTTAGACAACCACATTTCTGCTGAGGTATTTGCAGACCAGTTCTGCAAAGTACTTGATCATTTGCCAGCCTGAAAAGATGTAAAAGCCAAATGGCCTGTTTAGAAGTTTCAGGGCAGATGCAAGCTTAAGTTCTGTGCTGAGTAAGATCATTACATCCTTGTCTTTGCTTAGTCCTTAATCTTTACTGTAGCTATTTCAATACTCTGAAACTAGGCCACCTATTTCTTTGCCTAGGACTCTGGTTAGGAACAGAAAAACTGTCATACTAGACTGAGGTAAGGCCTACATACTTAATAATCTCCACCACTAGAAGAAAAAACAGAAGCAATCAGACATGAAACAATAATCTTCCTCTGTTTATCCATCTACATAAGCCTCTACAGTTTGAAGCTGGAGGTTTAATACTGCTTCTATATTTTTCTTAGTGTTAGGTTTACTCTGAATTCTATTTTTCATCTACATTTTTGCATCTTGCTATTTTTTTTCCCTCAACAGCTGCCAATACCAGACTTCAACAGTGATTGTACATTGTTCTGTTAGAAGTGTTTTCTTTTTCCAATTTTAAGTTAAACTCCTTTTTCCCTATGTGAACATTCATTGTTTCTTGTCATCTTGACTACCCAAGGCAAACAAATTTGAAATTAGCAGCACAGATCTCTGATAAATAGAATTTACAATACTGAATCAGAATGACTTGTGTAATTCAGAGAGATATTTTGGTAATTATTTATCAATATATGTATTCACAGACATGATATGCTAAAAGGCCCAGTCCCACTTCACTGATTTCACTGAACTTAAATTCATGTTTGTATGAAATGCTTTGAAGATTAAAAGTCTAATATGATAAAAGTTAAATATAAATCAGCAGGATCTAAACCTTTTTTTTAAGGAAAAAAAAAATCCATACCTTAAATTGATTCCTGTTATTAAAAACAGTAACAGCGGTAACAAGTTAATGCCTACCTTCTGGAAATAGTTGATGTTACCATCCTACTACTAGAAGAGATGAGGTCTGGGAACTCAACAAAACATTCCTTCTACTTCAAATAAAATCCCAGTAGCATAGATGTAGATGCAATCTTCCAAACTTTGCTAAAATTAAAGATTGTTAATGATATTTAAGCCCTCCTCAAAACATTGAGACTCAGGGGTGGTGTAATCGCATAAAAAGAAAACAGCCTTCCATCTGTCTGTGGCTGAGTAGGAGGCCAAAAAAATCTGGATCAATTAAAAAGAATAAAGAAAAACATCTACCAACATAATTGAGGCAGTGGCACTATTATCAAGAAGATAATCCAATATCATCTGACTGTCTTCAAAGAGGATGCTGTTGTCCGCAGATATTTTAAAAGAACTAAGTGCATTATCAAACCACAAAACCATTTAAAGGAGACTGCTGAATAAGCCATTTGGGATTAGAATAAGCTACTCTGGGATTCTGTGGCAGTCACAGAGCATTTTAAATTATTCTCATAATATTTTTTTCCTCAGGAAGGTTGCAAAATATACCTTAATGGAGTTGACAGTTGCATATCTACCACAGGAGTCTGATGAACTGAACAGTACTCAAACATTTTTTCCCTACCAACAGTAACTTTGTATTTAAAAAGAGCTACAGCACACTACATGCCAGTTCATCTACAGATGAGCATGTATTCTTATGGAAATTTATCTTAAAAATGTATCACAATATTTGGTTTGGAAGGACATGACATGTCAGGAGTTTTGTCAAGGATATGAAACTTCCCCCCAGGTATCAGAATGTCTTACAGAATTGTAACATCGAGAAGAGTCTCTGATGATACCCCTTCCAAATTATTTTTACTGTAAATAAGTCACAAATTAATCGAGAGTATGTCTCCAAAAGTACCCCAGCTGAATAGAAACTGTTATTCTGTGAATTCTGAGGTAATAAGAACATAGTAATAAACCTCTAAGGGACAAAAAATCAAACCCTCCCTCAACATAGTTTCTAATGCTCTTGGGTGCTCGTTAGTACAATGTACAGAGATCTTCCTCAGGTCTAGTGAAGGGGTAAGATGGTCATGGTGATCTCAGCCCTTTAAAAGTTAATTTCACTGCTGCCGAGTCAAACTTTACAGCCAAGACAAAATGTCAGAGTGACTAAAAGGTAATATATATATATATATATATATGTAAAATCTTAACTTACTACTCCAAAGAACATATTGAAAAAAATAAATAAATTGGGCAATCTCTATTAGGAATACAAACATTTTTCCTGTAGCAATAATCATAGATCATCACAGAATCCTAAAATAATTCAGGTTAGAAGGTACCACAGGAAATCACCTAGGCAACCCCCTCCTACTTGATGCCTCCTATGACGTAGTTTAGGACTTTGTCCAGTTGCATGTTAAGGAATGCTTTTGAATATTTGAATCTAGACTGAGGGAGGGAAATATATTCCTGTGGATGTGTCAGACAGAGTCAGCTACAGACACTGTTAATGTGTCTACGGAGTTACCTAAAATTTAGTAAACTCAAAAACTATAATTTTAATTAGCATTTTGTTTATGCAACCATGACTTTTAGGTGTCCCTTCATTAGCTACAAAAATAGTATTCCAGATCTGGCAGAGATGTAGAAGAGCATAATACAAATGACAATTCTTTTTCTTTAATGAAAGAGAATGTACTAATTAATCATATGAGAAGACAATAAAGAAGTTATGTAGGAGAATGGATACGAAAATTATGGAAAAAACTTTGATCAATAAAAATCAATCCCCTAGCCATTGATGGACCATACAATGAGCTACTGTAGTGTTTTAGTTTTTCATTGATTTTTTTAGATCAAATCTGCCAGACCAACTATGTTTTGATTCATACAGCAATAAATCTTTGAGCCCATGGATGAAGCTCAATTAAAAGGTACATTCCAGAAGCCTAAGTAACATGCTTATCACTAACTGCTGTTCAGGCCACAGGACCAATCTAGTTCCAATGCTGAAAACTTTCAGATTATGACATTTTAGGCTTAGAATCTGAGTAAACTAACAATCTAGCAAAGCCTACTGTATTCCTCTGACAATTAGAAAACATCTAATTTACAATCTGAATTTATCTGTGCCCAATTAAGAACTATTTGCTCTTGTGCTAACTTTGTTCGCTAGTTTACATAGCTTTATCTGTTACTTATCCCTGATACATTTGTGGAAAACAGTCCTGTGCCCTCTGTATTTATATTTTACATCCCAATTCTTGTAAAATCATTAAAATTAACTAATAATCATCAGTTGGTACTTATAAAATCTTCTGTACTTGAAAAGGCATATGTAAGTGTTGGATACCATTTGTTACCAGTAGTCATTATTTTAAGTTCCTTACCATTCCTCTCCCCACACAAATCACAGAGCAGAAATCTTGAGAAATTATGTTTTCACTTACATTTCTGACTAAGTTGCAGAACAAAAATATCCAGCTGGGACTGTTGTGCAAAGCCTAGCTGGAAGCTATACTATCAGTAACTTTTGCAATTAATTGTAACTAGCATGGAATTTATGTTAGTGCTTTGCCTTGAAGTGAGTAAACACCCTGTTTTTTAAAAAGATAGCGATACAAGTGAAGAGAGAATAAAAAAAAACCGAAAGTAATTCTTCAAGCATTTTTGTAGGAAACTCAGTCACCATGAGCATCTTTGCTACTCTCATACTGTTCTGTTCCAAACAGCTGAATACCTGATGAAAGGGCTAACATCCATACTTTCAAAAATGCTTCATCATGCATGTGTGTATTTATGTCTGCCACCACCCTAATGAAGTGTCGTGGAAAACACCAGCAATAAATAATCATCTCAGCCAAGAATGCAGAGTGTTAATGTTATGGTTTTCAAGTGAAATTTTCCATAATGTTTATTAACCTGTCAAGTTTTTTAATAAAGTAAAATAATTTCTCATTCATGACAGTAATTATGCAAAAAAAAATTTGTATTTGAAGTCTTGATTTTTTTTTTTTTCCTAACAGGACCACCTATTAATGTATTTATTCTGGAAAATTACATCACCACCTGCAATGACAATGACCTTGTGGGTAAAAAAGTGAAGCTCAAGTACCTTCTCTCCTCTATATAGAACATACATTATCACAGCATAAGTTAAATATAATTTCCTTAATGGAAAAAGGAAGTCCTTAATTGCTTTATATAAAAATCAATTTAAATAGCAGAAGATGGAAAATGTCAAACCCTTAAAAACTTACTAATTATATTTCCAAATATGATTTACCACTTACAGTTCTGTTATTGACAGATTTAGAAGTCAGACATAATTTTATGAGTCCAGGAGGAACACTAGAAACTTGTGTTACAAAACACATAAATGGTATATAATAGCATTATATTTTAAGAGATTCCACAGTACAGTCTATCTAAAGTAAGACATTTGTCTAAGCTTTATAAAACTTTTCCCACTTTAAAGTTCTTTGGAGCTAGCTGAAATGCCAGTTTTGGATAGTGAGCTATTAATAGTTTTTTAAGACCAGATGAGACTATACAATTATCTGGTTTGATTACGTACTTTTGTGGGTTACAAAACAGATGTGTATATTTGGAAGAATACACACAGATTACAGCACATTAGTGGTGACAGATTCACAGAGAATTACATGCAACTTCGAAATCCTGACATTCAGCCTCTCACAGAAATACTGGTAGCGTAGCTTTAATTCACTCATTATAGTAGTCTCTAGATTCAAATAAACAAATGTTTTCTGTTTAATTGTAAATACCACTGGTAAGGTAATGATCTTACTGGCTTCTCTGTTGCCAGTAACATATTGTTCTGCCTATTTATATTAAAATGGCTTGTTGTTTTCTTATAGTTCTTCTAACAGCTTCTATAAAAAAGGCATTCTCCTTAAAAGAAAGAAACATAAAACCACTTTACAACACAGCAATCAGCAACATTAAACTCACAAACCAAATACACTGCTTTGATCAGCAAAAGTAAAGAAATGAGGTGTGAGATCAAAGTTGGATTCAGATGAATTGAGATCAAACTATCTGTGAGGTTAAGTCCAGTCAGACCATCTTGAGTTCCTGGCAAGAACTGAAATAGGTTTTCAAAGAAGGTCTTTCACTATATAAAAATAAGTATGTGGCATTAAAAACTCAAATAATGTGTATACTGGAGCTGGCATGGCCAAAACAGAACTTAACCCTGAAGAGCAGGCTTTCTTCATAGTATAGTTCTCTGACTGCCAAGGGATCCTTCCATAATTAAAACCCCGAAAAACCACCCCAGACATCCCCCCCATGTGTTCTCTATGCTTGGAAAACTCAGGCTATGGGCTGAAATATCTGTGTTCTTTGCATCATATATCTTTTCCATCTGATAGAAAGTCTACAAGGAAATTCAAAGCAATTAGTAATAGAGTGCATCTGAGAGTAAAATAACAGGTATGTTTTACGTGGCACAGAGGAGTCCTACTCCTTGGTCAGAGCTATGAGGCAGTTTATTCACCTGAACTGGTTGTTGAAATAAAAACCAATTGTCAAACTTCCTATTTAACATGGAGCATGCATCCTAAGAGTTTTGGTTTTGGTTTTTTTCCATACTCACTTGGGTGGCTCATTTACCCTTCCTTCAATTCCAACTAGTTTTTGCCTCATCTGAAGCATGCTAAAGATGTCTACTTATCACTGTATATGACTTTGCAGAGCTCTTCTCCCCTAAACCTGGTTGATGCCTGCCCACCTTTGCTCTTAGTGTCACAAGCCTGAAGCTAGATGGTTTATCAGTGACCTCCTTTTGAATCTGCTCCAGAGCCAGTGAGGAAATAGTACAATTCAGTCAAAGATGGAGGAAGAAGAGAAACATCAAGATTAAATTAGAAAATTCAGTGATAGTCAACTTTTCTGTCACCTAAGCTTAGCATTTGAGCAGTCCTGCTGACTAGAAGAGTTTCTTCTGACTTACGCTGGGGGAGTTGAGGCTTACAATATACTTTATGAGAATGAGTAAGCAAGGAGGCTGAAATAAATCGTAAATCTTGTTTGGAACAAGAATGAAAGCAGATCCAGGGTACTAAGGCTGAAATATTATTCTTTTAACTTGATTGGTTTTGTGCTCTAAAAGCTTTTGGGTGAGGGTTGTTATACTCTTTCTTTACTAGATGCTCTTCTATAACATAGACAAGCCATTACACTCTGTTCCCTGCAACCGTTTTATATAGTGATTCAGTTCCAACACAAAAATACTTCCCTTCCTCCTGATTGATTATGTTCTTTACAGCTGTTGATGGAAAAGACTGTCCATCTAGCAATACCTTGAAAGTTGCAAGGCACTTCATAAAACTGTCAGTCATCCTGTCACACCCTGCCATTAGAAAACCTCCTTTCACGTGTGCCATAACTGGTTTCCACTTCACTTCATGCCACAATGAGTTCTTCTCAACATTCTTGTTAAATTCAGTTCCACAACTGAAGAAATTAGTGTCTAAGCATTATTTACTTTAATCAAAGAACTATCTTTTCATATTTTCACCTTCACATATGATTTCTCATCAGATATTATCTTTCATATGGGTTGGAACAAAAAATGTCAGAAAAAGGTACCAGAACCACAGCACAGGAAAACATGCAAAATTAGTCCATTCTCAGGAAGCCTTCTGTTCCCTGGCACATAGGGACTGATTTAAACACAGACTCACGAGGTTTTAGAATGAACTCTGGTTACTATTTTTATCTATTTGACTTTAAGCACCAGGGAATTCCTCTCAGATGAGATCCAGGGAAATCCAGTTAGTCTCTGATTCAGTAACAGAGCTAAGACCATGTTAGGCTTCTGTCTGGGTATTCTAGAGGAAGGTGAAGATATGCACTGAATGCTGAGTTGACAAGAAATGTACCTTCTTCACCTAATATATTTGTCTGTATCTCCATTTAATCATCATATTGAGCCTTTCCTATTTAGTAATTTTTTGTTTGGAACTCAATAAAAAAATGTCCCCTTTGAAATTAATAAAGTTGAATTAAAAAGTCACAGAAGCAAATCATGGCCCTTTACTTGTATGAAAAATGTCACACTATGCCTTGAAAGGTCAGACTTATTGTTCAAGATAGAACATTTCTCTTGCAGAGAGTTTTAACAATTACATCTATTTTCCAGGCAATTCTTTTTCTGGATTGTAAAGAATGAAGATCAATTTTTGCCTGACAACTTAAAATAAACATCTAAAACCTACAATATTAAAAAGTTCACATTAATTTAGAATTGCAAAATGGCATATTTAAGTTATCAGATAATTGGAATGTGTGCAGCTTACACAGACTTATGCTCTATGAACATTATGGCTAGAAAATAATATTTGAAAATAAAATTATGGGTAGAAATATACACCAAAATAAGGCTAAAAATTATTCTAACAAAGCAAGTCAAATTAAAACTGATATATTAAATAAAATTAAACAGCAGAGGTGACATCTATGCAGAAAATCCATCAGCTGGGAAAATGAGAACTGATACTGTTACTGATGCTTTTCAAGCAAAGCAGCATGTCACACTGTCAAATATCAGAAGCAGTTAAAATTAAAGCAATTAATACTAAATAATTTTTAATTACTTTGATGGAAATATATTAGTGATTAGATTGCAAAATGAGCTTACACAGGGAAGCAGCTTGTTATGGTTTGAGGGGGACCAGGCTAATTTTATGGTACCAATACGAGGACCTAGAGAGAGGGTCTTTAGGACTCTGAGGGATCTGGGAAGGGCAGAACAGCAAGGGGTCAGTATTCCCTCCCATTTCCTACCATACCCCATAAAAGCCAGGAGGACTGGGAAGTCTGGCCTTCCTGTTCTCTTCTTCCGTGCTGCTTGGCTGCACTCAGAGGTCTTGGAGAGTCCTTCCTATTTTGTCATCAACTCACAATGTGCTCTGCAGGATCTGAATCCATTGGGTCCTGCAAAGAGCATATTTTGAGCAGGGCCCAAGTCTTAACAACCTTTACTATTGGAAAACCTTTGGCAATCCATGGATATTCTCATTTAGTGGTTAGTCTGTGCACTGATCAAGAAATGATGAACAGATAATTTAACAGTGTGTTACACGGCACAAATAGGAAATCCAGCTTTGCTAATGGCATGTCTTTATTGCCAAGTGTTTCCTTTCAGTACAGTTGTTCTTATTATTTATTTGCTGCTTAACTATAGAATGTTCAGTTAAAGCAGGATGTGCAATAAATCCATCTCCTTAACAAGCTCCTGTGCAGCAGGAGGCTTTGCAGGCTGTTTATATGGGCAGCAGCATTTTTAGTTAATCTGACACTAGCTTTACCAATCTTCTATGGAGAAATCCAGAGCACAGAAAACTGAAAGCATATTGTTTGTGAAAACCTCCATATGCTGAGAGCAACTTATTTCTTAGAGCAAATGGCAAACAGTTGGACCATTTTTCTTAAAGATGTGACAGCCAAATGCTGAGACAGAACAAAGACAGCAATTAAAAAGAATGACATAGTAAGTGGGGATGAATATGGTCTATCATTATGAACTAGATTCACACTGACTGGCAGGTGACAGACCAGATTCTTTGAAGTTTAAATTATTTTGTAAATGTTCATGCCAATTTAGGTTTTTTCCACATTACTGATGTTATTACATTTGCAGTATTGTAACTAAGTGTTAAAATTAAAACATGCCTATTTCTCTTTGTTGCAACTAGACCATGCTTTCACTGTTTGGACATGTGTAGAATCAGAAAAAAATCTTCATTTTCTTCTTCCTTCTCCTTCTCCTGCACATTTCCACTCCACAGTTTCAAACTCAAGATTTCCACTTTATGAAAGAAAATCACAATCTTAATTCAGATTAGCAGCCAGAATCTCAATTAGCTTCTCCTATGGTGATTAGATTGTATAATTGCAGTCAGTATATTCACTGGCTTCTTGTTTCACTAAACATAGGTTCAGATGGTTCATGACCCTAAGGAAAAACACTGACCTCAGCTTTGCCTCAATTAATACTTCCTTTCCAAGGTAATTGCAATTTTCTCGTTGGTCAAAAGTAACTTTTGTGGCAAAGTAATAAAATGCAAAAGTCAGGTTCTCAAAACTGAAAGCCACAGCACATTGGATTACTGATCAAGAGCATGTCTTGATGCCTCATCCTTAATTAAAATATACAACCTTGTAGCAAAATACATGCAATACAGGCATTAACTGACTATATTTACTACCATGGAAACAGTATTTCTTGCCTTTAAACAGCTTTGCAAACATTAACTAGTCTCCAAAACTGCTGATGAAACAGGAAACCACTGTATATCTGAAGATCTGAATCAAAGAAGTGAGATGACAAAAAATGGCGCTTAAATTCCTAAGAGTAATTATAACCAGTAGATAATTGTTTAGCTTTAAAAATATAGTAAACTGAACTTTGTTACATAGCTAATGTACTCAGCAGGTCATGTCAGTCTCATGAACTTAACATCTTAAATACGTATGTCAACACTTGAACAGGTCCTAAGTATTGGAATAACACTAAAGTAAATTAATTTATATTTTCATTTCTGGTGTAATTAAAGTTATAAAGTACTGTTTCACATTGGCATCAAACACAAATGTTCAATTTCTTGCCTTAGACTAAATTTTTGGAATGCACTTTATAAAGAGAAAATTTTTAGTTCAGTTTTGTCTCTAATACAGAGACAGTCAGGGGAAGATCAAAGGATGCATGAGCAAAGTGGTCCTTCATTTCAGATGATGTCTTAGCTGACAAACTTAAACTTTATGGGCATTTGCAACTGGAGATTGTACCTGGATTACCTTATTTTATAGTTTCTCGATAATCTATCCTTCACTAATCTGTCTAATCTTTTGCTTTGAATTTATTTGTAATTTGACTTCTAAGACTTCTCACAGTAATGCTTGCCATATGCAAGTGAAGTATTATGCAAAGAAATACCTCCTATCTGATAATTTTGGGGGCATCCAATTATATCGCTGCATGTGAAACTGTTTCCTACTCAGTTTTCCTACAGAATTTGTGGAAGTCTGCTGCATCTCCCTGTTGCGTCTTCAGTGCAGCTCTGGCTTAAAACATAGTCAGAAGTAACACTTTGCAGGATCACAGAAGACACAATTTTAAGTCCTAGATCATTTGTAATATAATTCCAGTAATTTTTACCATTGCCTTGAGAGTCTTTGCAGTCTTTCCCAGCAGAGTAGACTACATCAGTTGCTGAAAATAGAGGGAGATTATTTGCATAATGCCATGCATTATTTGGAAAGTTCCTAATATCATATAAGCTAAAGGATTTTAAAGGGTTGCTACTATACTATTAACCAGACATCAGCTTTGGTGGTCAATGTTTCCTTCTTGTGCATACAACTGAGATGTACTTCTCCTCTCACCCCTCCCATTCTGTTTTTCCCAACCAAAATCCTAGAAAGTTTTTGTAGTTTTATGAAACATCCATTTTCTAACACAAAGAAGAAAAAGAATCAGTCCTGAAACTTTTTGACTCATGAGTCTATCTTTATGCAGCAGTGATGAGAATCAACAAACAAATGAAAACTCATTGCTTTTCTTAGATTCATATGAACCAAGATGATCATAAAGTAAAAACTGTTTACTGATGTTACTTCTTTGTAGGTCAAGCATCATGGTAATAAAAAAAGGTTGCTTGAGAAATTAATTCCCGTATCTACTAGCAAAAATATTAAAAACTGAAGAAATAGAGAGATATTTACCTATAAACCAGTTAATTTACTTTTTAATGCGATTAGTCTCATAAAAATGTGATTGCCAGTGACATAATGGCACATAAAACATAGCTCTGAGAGAGGCATTTTTTTCTGACTGCAGAACTAACTGGCGACAGTGGTTTCACTTTTAGTTATCACTGGTTTGGTAATGAACTTCTGATCTTTTAAATTAAATATTTGGAGGTCAGCTACATTTACAACTGGCTTATTTAAATGTTACATTTCATGTTGAGATCAAATTTGGCTTTAAAATGATACTCCATTCCTAGACACAGGTATATCGGGCACCACAAGTAGTGCTCGTTAATAATGTGCTGATGTAGATAGTCAAACTCAAAAGCAGCAGCAGGAAAGTCACAGCAAATTAAATACTCCTCAGCTGTAAGAGCAGTAATTGAACCCAGTCTCCACGGTAGTGTGAGGTGAACGCACTATAGCTAAGCAACAAGCCAAGGCTTCAGGCCCTAAAAAGCTCTGACTCCCTGTTTGCTCCTCCTCCTAGTACTAAAGTAGACAGTTCTACCTTCTGTTTGCTTTTAAAAATATTATTATACAAAATATCAACATTAAACACTGCAGTTCTATCCTTACCCATCAGACAATTTTTTTCTCTAACAAAGCCTCTAATAAGAACTTCACGTTAAATTTCAATTCCTCTTCCCATGTATTGAACAGTACTCTAAAATAATGGAAGACCACAAAAAGGGTACTTTTTGGAAAAAATATGAAAGTTTAAAAAAGCTGAACTGCTAAATTTAGAGAAGCTCCCACTGAAAAAGCCAAAGCCCTCTAAATACTGCTTACCCTGCAGCAGGGATGGACTGGATGACCTGCTAAGCTCCTTCTACCTTTTTCTCTTTCCCTAATGTACCGAGGAAGGAATTTGCTGTTCACGAGTGTTCGATGCGTAGCCCCTGCACTATACCCCAATGCTGAGCGCCATCTCCTGGCAATTATCAAGCTGGTTGTTCAGACAGACGGACACCCATTCATGCTTCGTACTGGGAAGGACAAGAGCAGCCTGTTTGATCAGTAAATTCTGCTGGCTGGAACAGTGTCAGCCTATCCAATCCCATGCAGCTTGTCCATCCCAACAATCAGCAGTTTCTCCTTACTCCTTCAAAATCAGAAATCAACTTGATAGCTAATATTTTACATCTTAAAAAGAAGGATGTAGATCAGTTCCAGCAATGTTTTGAGTAATTAGTGGGTTAAAATACTCTCAAATGCATACAGTAATTGAATCCAATTGATTTTTTTTCCACTCAATTATTAAAAAAAAAATAAATTTGCTTCTCTGATCTTCCCACCTTTACTCATCTGTGGAGAAAAAGCATTTTTGCAAGCAGAGGAGACAGCTTAGTAACTCAGCCAATCATGGAAATGGATCTTTCAGCTTCCCATGCCTATATCCTGGTAACTCTCCAAACCATATTTGAAACACTTGTGTAAGACTTACACTTTCCAATCAACAAAGAGTAGGCAGCCAACATTCCTGTTCCTTAGTGTGTGCTTAGTTTGCACATATCCTTGTTTTCATACTTGATAAAAAAGATCAAACGAGCTCATTACTAAAAAAAAAGAAAAAAACCCAAAAAACCACACAAACTACCAAAAAACCAAAACCAGCTGCTGTTTTGCAATGGATACATTTGTTGCCATGGCACAGAGCAACAGAATAAAGCTGATTCCTTAAAGGAGAAAAATCTGCAAGTTTTGAAGCTGGCAGCTCTGTTTAAACCCCCTGCACAATGAAAAATTTTGATCCTATGTCAGCACTTTTGGTGTATGACAATAACAAACCATTGTTATGTGGAATGCGTACACTGGTGTAAGTTATTTGGCTGACACTGGCACAGGTTGCACAGGGAAGTTGTGGATGCCCCATCCCTGGAATTGCTCAAG
Organism: Hemiprocne comata; assembly: GCA_020745705.1. Lineage (NCBI taxonomy): Eukaryota > Metazoa > Chordata > Aves > Apodiformes > Apodidae > Hemiprocne > Hemiprocne comata. The sequence continues at coordinate 6,604,826 of CM036597.1, read as the reverse complement.
GCCAGGTTGGATGGGGTCTAGTGGGAGGTGTCCCTGCCCACACAGGGCGTTGGGAACTACACGATCTTTAATGTCCCTTCCAACCCAAACTATCCTATGAGTCAATCATTTTAAGTTCTCTCACAATCTTAACTTTTTCCACACCAAATAAAGTTAGTTTCTCACCTGGGAAGTATGCTGATAATAGAAACAGTTATGTCTTTATTTGATTTCCCATGTGAGATGTATTTTACTGGTTCAGTACTTCTTCCAGTGGTCAGTTTGGTCAGTGCACACTAAGAACTCCTAACAAAACCTTCCATCTTTGTACCGAGTTAATATCATTACAGTTACTATATGTCTGTCTGTACAAGATTGGCAAGGTACAGACATTAATTTGCTTTCTATTAAGTATTAGAAAATCAGTAACTCATTGAACTGGGTTTTTTTTTAAGAATCTGCAAGGGTGGTTATGCAGTGTTTTCCTTGGGCATGCTACAAAAATAGATTCAATTACCATTCTCATCCCTAATGGTTTGCCTCTTATCAGAGTCATGCCAGGAATGTGAGTGTGTTCAAAAGTCTCTTTGTATCTCTATTTATACTGTTTCCCAAGGCCCTAATTTATACATTTTGTTTTGCCTTTTTTAATAAATGTTGTGTTCAGAAACGCTGGTGTAGATTAATAACTAGATTTCACCCAGATGCTTGTTCTTAGTCATGTAATTCAAAGTGCAGTACATGAAAGCCATATCAACTCAGAAGCAAATCCATGTCTGCAAGTGTTCCTCTAAAGCAGGCCTTGAAAATCTACCCCAGAAATCTACATGGTTGACCTGCAGTAAGGTCTCCCTACCAACCACCACCTTTGTCCCATACCATTGCAACCCATTACACTCTACAGAAGATCCTGAATGCAGAGCATCTATCACAAGTGGTTTCACTTGCTCTCCTTGGACTAGGAAAAAATCCTGGATCAAAAGGATAAGATCTTGTCCCAGAGAGCATTGAGACCAGCAACTAATAACAACAAAATGAAAACTGCGCCCTTGACATGCCCTTCTGGAGCTCAAGTTCTGTCACTTATGAATGTCCTTGATTTCTGTCTCCTTAGGACATACGATACAACAGCTGGCTGATCTTTGGAATAATTTTGCAAGGCATAAATGAGTAAATCCAGAGCAAAGTGCTTTTTTTTTACTGCTTGTTTGCTCATCAAGAGCATTTCCCTGAAGTCCTTAAAGATAATACCTTAACTAGTAATTCTCTATAAATTGTTTGCATGTTTTAATATCTTATATCACAACTGCTCAGTCCTGTTTCCCAGCAAGGAGTTCCATCAAAGACAGATTTGGGAGGAAAAACAGAGTACATGGAGTCTGCTGTTGTGCATATGAAGCCTGAAATGGGAAAGAGAAATCAGGGATAGGGTACTAATTAAGCATGGACACTTTCAGCTGAGTTAAAGAAAATACGTAATTATTTTAATCGAGAAAATATATGTTTTCAGAGTTTTCTACAAATATTTATAAGGACATGTTGCAATTAGCTAAAAGATAGCAACTCAGCCTGCAACTCAAGATTTCTAAATAGAGTTTTACAAAATGAGCTGCATTTGCTAGTTAGTCAGATGGCCCGAACCCCTTGTGACCCACTTTATAACACTAGTCTCAACATCTGGAAGTATGAACATTCATACTGACAAAGTAGCAATGCAGAAAGGTGATTGTATCTATATATGTATATAGATATATTTTTACAAATGTAAATTACAGCAAAAAAAAAATTATCTTCAGGACTTCGTTTACCCTATTCCTAATACATAGAAATTTACAGCAAGTGATACAAATGGAACACATAGTAGCTTTGATATGCTAGCTGTGCAGCAATTTTAGTTGTTATCTGAAGGATTACTTTGCACGTAACCTTAAAATGTTAATCCTCAATCTCAAAACTGTTCTCAGATTTATAATCCATCTACGGGTTTCATAAAGCTCTCTCTGAATATTAATCTTAGATGATGTCCCTAACTAACTGACCCTGTACCCCAGTGGATCCACCCATAGAGAAGCAGCTGCATAAGCAAATAGTTCCAAACTTGGTAATCAATATAGTAAGTAGCTTTGCCTTATCTGAAGCACAGCAGTTTCGAATATGGTATTTGCCTTTCATTACTCCTTTTCACGACTTCTAAAAATTACTTCTGGTGTAGTTGCACAGAATTTTCAATCTAATTTTCTTTTTCCATCAGAATCCTTAGACTCATAGAATCCTAGAATGGTTTGGGTTGGAAGGGACCTTTAAAGGTCATCCAGTCCAATCCCCCTGCAGTGAGCAGGGACACCTTCAACTAGATCAGGTTGCTCAGAGCCCCATCCAACCTGACCTTGAGTGTTTCCAGGGATGGGTTTTCTACCACCTGCCTGGGCAACATGTTCCGGTGTTTCACCACATTGTAAACCTGCAATAAAAGGCATAACTTGATATCACACTATTTTGCACATTTTAGGAAGAGTCTCAATCCTGCTGTCTCTAGTAACTATGCTAAGGAGAGCTTAAACAGGATCTAACTGAGGATACCTTTATAAAGCACATTTAGGCAGGGTTCTACAATCCTGAATTGATGGCCATTCACTTGACTGGTTTAATCTACCACTTGATTACATGGCCCTGAGGAATTATGCTTTTTCAGTGTTTTTCACTATACAAGTTTCTTTATCCTTGAAAGAGCAGCTGAGATCCTTATCCAATAGCTTACTCTTAAAACTGGTACTTAGAAATACCTGCACCTTTTAAGGGGCTTTCAACAGTCACAAGGGTAGTCACTACTATGTATATTTGATGGAGACATGACAGATGCTAATTTTTGGAATAATGTGGCTCTTGGAAGTATGGGCTTCTCTGTATAATAGAAAGAAACAAGCCAAGAAATCAATACATGATTCATACTAATAAACATCTATTTAATATAATGATACTGAGTTGCTATCAGAGTGTAACACAGTTATATGACGTGAAATACTAAAGGTGATAAATATAATCTATATTTTCTTGTTTACAGGAAACTCTTGCTTATTTATAATTACTATTACTTGAATAAAGAACAGTCAGAAACCAGTGTGCAGCTGTTACGTTATCATACCATACAAACCTGCCAGCAAAACTTCTAATAATTGAGTTAATGTATGTCAAACTTTCCTTAGCATATGCATATTTTTGCTTCCCTACAAAATGATTATTTTAAATTCAGGCACCTTCTGTTAAGACTAGAAATTTTGTGGTCACTTATGATAACATACTGAGCCTTTATATTTTTGCAGCAATCCAAAGATGCAAGCGTAAACATTTTTTACTATTGCACAGAAATTGGATGGTTCATGGTAATGAAAAATGAACAGTAAAAGATGATACTGGCAGTCCTTCCAGTGGCAATTATTAACATGATGGCATGGCCCACCTGATATCTAGCCTGAACAGATTGTGGAAGGACATTGAAAGAAAGGAAAGGGGCAAAGAACACAGACAAGAAGCTAGCCAGACACATTCATTACAAGACCATAGCCATGCACTATTTAAAACAAAACAGAAGCAAAACAAACAAACAAACCAACCCGAACCAAACAGAAAAATAAACTAATAGCTTAAAAAGTCTCAGAAAGGCCTACGCTCCAGTAAAATCTCTTCAGAGCTATAATAAGAGCTAGGTTAGGGGAGAGCAGTTGACCAGTACTTTTTCCTCATTAGCTTCATAGGACTCAGCATAGACAAGAGAGAATGTGCGTAATTACAAATTATTTAAATATTCCACACAGATCTATTTTAAGCACTCATATTTCAATCAATGGTTCAGAAGGAAGCTGCAGTATAAACACACTCCATTCAACCAGATTTGCATATTGGTGTCAGTAGTTTGAATCAAACCAATTAAACCACACAGTTATCTATGGAAAACATGTGGCAGACTGATAAAAACCCACTTCTGTGTTTAAAATCTACAGTATTTCATTTACATAGCAAAAAGCAGCTGAAGGAGGATGTTATTCTTCAAGAACTAGACAAACCGATACAAGAACTCCTTGGGCTGGGTCCTCAGCTGGTATAAATCACACTGAATACACTGGTGAATTGAACTGGAACTACTCATTCTAAAAGCAAACGTGCTCATGTAGACACTGAATCAAGCACTGATTTCTTTTTATTCTCAGTTTCTTATCCATAAAAGGGGGGTATTCCATTTTCTCACTCATTCTTATTTCAATTAGAGCAAAAGCTCTTCAGAAAGGGCATTGTCTGTTATTTTGTGTTCTAAAAAAAACACCAAAATTTGCAAGAGGGATACCACCTTTTTTGAGCTACTGCCCTAACATGAATAACAGCAATGGTACCTCAACCATTTTACCATTAAGTTTTCCCTTTCATGATGGCCTAAAGGCTTTTCTTAGCTCATGGTTATCTTAAGTTATATATCATATTTTCATTGCAACCCTGCCTCATTGGGGTGCAAATAATGAAACAAGACAAATTAAACTGTAAAGCAGTTGTTGAGAAAAGAAAGGACAGATAAATTAAAAAAATAAATCAATCCCTTTGAGCAGTCAATAATTTAGCTTTAAAAATATCTGGTCTGCTGAACATGACTAATCATCTCATCAGTGCCATTTTCAGATGACAAAACCTATATGTTGTTCTGGCAATATCAGTATGCTAAGCATTTAAGCCCTTCTTAATAATATGTTCATGGCTCCTAAGCTGCTCTTTTACTGAATGAAGCACCCACATGGTTTGTTGGGTGACATCATTTGCAAACAATGACATTGCTGTCTGGAATGACTATCAATTTTAAAAAAAAGAATGAATCCACTATAATCTGTTTGAAATTCAGGCTTAGCACTCTATAAAGTGAAAGTATATGCTAATTTCTCCCCACTCCTACACATTCTTCAGCAACTAAGTCACATTCTTCAACAAGTAAGTCAGCTCACTGCAGATAAATTATTGCACAACTACTGAATCATGAAACACCAGAGAACATGACCACGGATCAGGACAACAGAAAATTTATTGGGGTTTTTTTTCCTACCCCACTCCCCATATATATATATAGAGAGAGAGAGATAAAAGGAAGATCCTGGTATCAAAATCATCAACATCTAGACAGTAGCTGAAGTTCAAGGAGAAAACAAACTGTTATCTTTTTCTAATTGGTATTCCAATAGCAAATGCTGAAGCAAGGAACTCTGCTAAGTGTTGTCCTGTTCGTGAACCCTGAAATAGCTTCAGTTCCTCATGAAGATTTTACTAAGTTTCTATAAATTACATCCAATAGCAAGGTTAGTAATAAAACAAGTCTTGGAAGTAAAAAAACATTTTAGTTAAATAGAAAACCTACCACCTGAATGCTAAAATTAACTAAGAATCAAACAAATCTCCCGATACTCCAGAAAATAGTGTCCCCTTTTGTATACCCAAATCAATCTGGAAAACAGTAAATATATATTAAGAACAAATACAATTATTGAACTGAAATCCTCCTTTCATAATTTTTCACCAAGAAAACAAAAGAGAAAGCAAAAAGGGAAAATTCAAGAAACATAATTTCTTCTCTGTACACTTTGTCAAATACATCTTTCTTAAACCTTATAATCCTCAAAGCAATAACACTTGTTTAATCTGCTTGTTAGTATATAAATACTTGCAGCAAAGGTGAATTTATTTGAGACTAACATTTACAAGGCCATGTACTGGCTTTGCTCTCCAGAATTCTCTGATGTCAGTTAGATTGAAGGTCACTTCTGGCTCAAATTGCTACTGATGCTATATCGGAAGGATTTACTTCTGCATTGTTGATCTTTGCTTTCAAAGTTTTATTTCTTGACTATAAAAAAAAAAATTCAAGGCTTTTACTTTGAAATACAATGTACAAGGTATTAGGTTACAAAAGTTATTCTCTAAAATATTGCGTTAATGTAAGGGGGGAGGGAACAAAACAAACCAAGAACATGCCAGAAACCACCGAAACAAGTCTCAGATATGACTGACTTCTATAAAAAATGTAAGGGTTTTAATTTTGGTTTCAGATGAAGATACTAGGTAACAATATTTTGTAAACTTTCACAATTGGTCATAATTTGTCTGAATTATGGCAAAGTACATTATACTTAAGCACCTCTTTACCTTTCATTGCATGGATTATTGGATACAGTGTATTCTTGGATACAGTTAATGTCACAATGTATTCTGAAATTGTGACACAGGTCTTGTCAAGTGATGTATTTTTGAAGAAACTAAAGCAAGCAACAGTTGACACGGGTAAGAAAGAGCTACCTGTCAAGATAGTGGAGGAAATTGGGTAGAGAAGATTCCTAGCAATGTTGAATGCAGAGTTTGAGCACTGCTACACTAAAGGCTCTGTTTCACGGAAACATCTGTAGTAGTTACCGCCTTGAAGTGCTTCTCCCACTCTCCCTTCTTTCGAAGTTCCTTTCCCACCTTCTCTGTTGGAGCTCAGCTCTCTGAAGAGTAACTGCTGAACTGCAGAATTTGTAGCTAAGGACATTAAGTTAAATCAGAACTTATTTTACAGACGCTTCTGTTTTATGCCACAAGTTGTGGCAGCTCAGACATGCTTGGAAAGGAATATAAACTCACAGAGAGCTGCCCTCAATAGGATTAGCTGAGTCATCAGCTCCCACAGCTGATTTCAGATCCATGTACCAGGGTAACACTGGATAGATGGTACACTTCACCTTCAAGTGCATCAGTAGTAGCATTTCATTCTCAGCTGTGACAGGCTGAATTCATTGTTATTCTTTGTTAAAATATCTAGCAATAGTTAAGCAAGGATTAGAATTAAATGTAAATATTTTTGTAGCCCTTTTCTATTTATTTTGTACATTGCCTTGAGTCCTGCAACTTTTCTTTGATTTATCCATTAATCGTTTTTGTTTTTTGTTTTGATAGGCAAGCATATCTGAAAAAAATGACAAAATTCAGTCTATAGTCAGCTGATCAATATAAATGGAAGAGAGGGCTATCTCAAAGGAAATTATCTCTGATGGGTGCCTTGAGATAAGCTATGGAAGCTGAATCAGCAAGCCCTACTGCTGCTCTCTCAGTTAGATGGAAATTGCATCAACAGAGAGCAACAGCATTGACTTGCTGTGAAGGTAGCTCTCCCAGAAAGCAGTTAGCAGTAAACTCCCCTATATTTGCAGACAATATCATTGGATAGGTCAGAGGTAAGAAAAAGTGAAAGGTACCCTCACTCTAGCTGTTGCTCAAACTATAGATTTAGAGAAGTTCGGAAAAATATGAATAATGTTACTATTTACAGTAAGCATACAAAAGGGTACTATTCTTCCCTGTTAACCTGATGAAATTATAGCAAACAGTACATTGAAATCAAAACAGACATGCAATTAGGTTCTTGTTTCATGGTATGTCTTGCAGTTTTAACCATGCATTGCATCTTAAACATGTATGCTAGAATTTAAAAATGAAACTACACCAGCTAATGGTTTTAAGACATATTATACAAAATATCTGATATTCAAGATGCAACAAGATTAGACAGATCTAAATAGAAGGAAGACATTTCCTGTCCCCCTGTCATAGGGACAAAGAAGCAAAAAAAAAGTTAGGAAACTTCCTGGAAACATCTTCTTTCTAACAACATAAACAGGCGGGTGCATGAATTCCCCTAAAACATCCTAGTTCTGGGTGAATGTGATAAAAACAGTGGATATATGTTGAGTGTGGCACAGAGATGATAGAAAGCCATTGAGTACTGACGTCTTAATACATTCTTTAATCATCTGAGCTTTTTGAACTGACAGAAACATATATTCTCCCTCTTGATGTTTTATTTTGGCATTGGTAAGGGATGACAACAACAATGAAACAGCTGTGCCTCAAGCTAATGAATATTAACTTTCTAACACAATCACTTGTGAATATACATCCATGGTTTTTGTTACATTGCTTTATGCATTATTATAAGATATGTTTGAATAAGGCAATGACTAATACAATATATGAAGACAGGATGGGAAGCATCTTTTAAACCCCTATGAGATACAGGACAGAAACACAGCAAGGAATTGCAAGAAAAAAACTCTAGGGAGCCAATATCATGCAGGTACTTAAGCTGCTAGTTATCCACCACACATGCAGATACTAATGTCATTTCAAGGGCAGCAGGGTTGTTCATCATTCATCAACTCTACCGCTCCAACAGGCTGCTTTACTGACACAAGGTAATGTAGCATAACCACATATGACAATCCACAACAACTGTAGCAAAGAACAGCATGAAAAAGCATCCCCCCCTGAAAGGCACTTCTAATCTCAAGGACTCTGAGATTTCAAACAGTGAAATGTCCCTTGGCGTTTTGGGACAAAGCATACATATACAGGCACACATGAGAAGAACCAGTTCCAGACACTGTGCTGGACTTCAAAAAATTGCTGTTAAATTTATCTTTTGTACCTACATACTGCCTCTATCTACCTCAGAGTCATTCAACTCTTTAATTAGAGAATCCTAACTGAGGGCTAATTCTATAATTAATTTAGCTATAAATCCACATGGAAATTGCATGGGTTTTCCTCTTTGTTTGCTTTTATGTACTCCTCTGCAATACCCTGTGCTCTCTGGATGAAGAGGTTACAGAGAAGCTTTGGGTCTAATGCAGTAGCATGGATAAAATTAGAAACATCAGGTGAAAAGACGCCTGACTGAACATGTGCAGCAAGCAGTGAAGGCTTTCCTGAGGAAATCGCTCTTTGAAGAAGGGTGCTCTCCACACTACATTTCATATCAGATAGCACTAATGGAGCAAAACTGCTTTAGAATATTCATTGTACCTATTTGATAGCATTAGGGCTTTGCTGAATCAAAATTATTATAATAAGGTGGCCAGCTGTCAAACTATCAAATATATTTCGCATAATGCTGTTTGGGTTAAACAGTTTCTGTTTCCCTTCCTAGATCTCACATTGTTTCTTTTTGCATTTACTCCCTGAAGACAGGATGGAACAAAGAAACATTAAACAGCAACCAAAGAAGGAATGGCAGCCTGTATTCTATTTCAGTGAAGACGTTATGATTACAAAAAAGGGAAAAAATCAGGTGTCCCCACCAATAGGTTCTTGGCATACTTCTCTTTCTATAACTTATTTTTTTCCTTGAATTCTTTTTACATTACTATCCATTCCCCCATTAAGTTGCATTGTCTCCCAGATATGTTTATGAGACTCCTCTCAACTAATTGTTGAACTTCGTTAGTCTGCTGTTTCACCCTTTTTCCAGTTTATTGATGAAAATGTTATTTAAAACTGAAGGCATTTCTGGATCATTTGATACCTCCTTTCCTGGGCCTGTATGGAAGATGTTTTACAGCATGATGGAAATATCTACTGGAAAAAATATTTCTGCCTTGTTAACAACAACATCAATAGGTGGAGGTCTACATTTAGTAGGAATAGAATGAAACAGCATATGTTCAGTTTGATCATCACTGCTTTGACCTTATTATGCTGTATCTCATTATTAACTTAAAATGCAGTATCATTTAACATACAGTGCATTAGGGCTTGCAGCAGTGCGAGAGTATTCAGGACTCTTTTCTCTTTTTACAGGAGTACATTTGAACTATCCTGAAGGCACAGCAATGAATCACATTCTATTGCAGCAGCAGGGTAACATGGACCTGTCATCAATGCACACAATGGACTTCAATACAGACATTTTTGTCTGAAGTCAGCTGCAAGGGTTTATTAGAGGGCTGGAAGTTTGTGTGCAGCGACACAGCCTTTTGGGCTATACAATGGACACTGGGCAGGGTTACAGGGGTAATTCACCTCTCATTTTTTCTATATAATTTTCTGCCTACTGATGATAATAGGAATTAAGAAAAAAATCCCCTGAAACAAACAACTCTCCCCCAACCACCTCCCTGCTCAGCTCTAAAAATAACACATGAAATGAATACAGGCATTTGTTCATTAACTTCCTTTTCATCCAGTGCAATCTTCTGCCTTTGATATTGTAATTTGGATGAATTTATCATCACTAAAATGGTTTTTAAGAGCAGAAGAAACAGTAAAAAATATTCTGCTGGTTATCCTGTTAAAAATGCAGTGATGATCAGTAAGGTGTCACTGATGCCTTTCTACCATTTTATGTTTTGACAGAAGATCCTCTAGGTGCAGAAAGGTAATTCATTTCCAGGCTCTGTCAGTCCTCAATTTCTTGCCAAAATTTCCATAGAGACAATAGACTAAGACCCTCTTTTTTATTACATGAATCTCTTCTACAAGGAACTATACTGAGAGCACAAACTTATTTCACATAGACCATCAATCAGTCTTTGGAGAGCAAGACCTTCTGGTTACTGCTTTGCTGGTCTGGTCTCTAAGTAATGATTTAAGGAAAAAGTTTTGGAATATCATTACCAGCTCTCTAGGCCAGTCAGACTTCCATTCAAAATGAGCAGAAAACAGTTCCTATGAAAAAGCAATGATCAAGAATTCCGAAGAGCTAGACTTCTTATGTCTGTCAGCCACATCACAATTTTTATTTATCTTATGCATTACAAAGAGTAGTCATTCACACATTTCTATGAGGAACAGCATTACAGGATTTGAATAAACCAACCTTGATCTTTACTAGAGGAAGCTGGCAGCAGAAAAGTTTTTTTTTGAGATTGGTATCAATTAATGCACCTACCTTTCAATACACCCTAAAAAAAAATAAAGCAAGCTCTTAAATATTATAAAATTTCATAACACATTAACCAAAGCTTTTTAAAACCTGAACATGATATAGCTTAAGAGATGAACTAGTGAAATTAAAACTTTGCTTTTATAATGTTATTTGAAAGTCTCCTTACTCCAGGCTCCAGTGTATTTAAGTGTTGCACCCTGCCACTGCCCTGGAGAGAGGGCAGCACTTCCCAGAGCAGCTCTCACCACCTTCACCCAGCCTATCTTAGAGAGGGAGGCAAAGGATCTAGCAGGGCAGACTCACTATATGGCAGACTTTGAGGGGAAAACATCTTTCTGACCTCAGAGGAAGACTTATTTAATTTCCTGTATGCTTGCCTTTCCATATCAAGGCAAATCTCAAAGGAACATTACACAGCTTTAAGAATTCTTTCAAATGCCTCTGCAGCAAGTCAATGCTGCAAAAGTTTCCTAACACCTGGGCTAGAGTCTCAACTACAATGCCAGCAGTGTGGGGCTTTTTTCATTTGGGTTTTTTGGGCTTGGTTTGTTGGGAAGGTTTTTTTGTGTCTTTTCCCTATTCAACAGACATTCTGCTTAGCTGTTTTGTACTCAAAGATTTAATGTCTGGTGGTAGGTACTTAGTCATCTAACACAAAAGAGAATTTAGCTTTCAATGTTAAGAAGAAAGCTTGCTTTATTTTTATTGGTTGGCTTTTTTTTGTTAACGTTTGCAGATTATTTCAAATCTGGATAAAATTGCTATCCAGTGCAACAGCAAAACAACTCATGTGAGACCACATCTGTGAATTCTTTCTGTGAAAAAATTAATACTTCAAAGTCATACAAGTAACAAAGTCATAGAAGTAACTTTCTTGCAGCCCAGTTCTTATTGGCAAGGAGTAAGAAGAAATAACTGCTGCTGCTTTAGAAAATGAGGTCACAAGGAAATTCACTAGATGGACAGAAATCCTCAAGGCCTTGATTCTGCAATTAGATGTACGATATTGGAGGCCTGTGTCTCTGGAGAATCCCAGTACTTTGAAATAGAGTTTGAATTGACTGCCATGGGGTACCATACTAGTGTTGGAGGGTCTGTCTCCATCAGAAGAACTGATAAGCAGAACGTACTTGAATCACTATAATTTGAGAAGCTTCATATCCAATTTAAATCAAGTAAACAGACCTAATTTAAATTTCTGCCATAAAGAGAAAGTCAGGAAACTGATAATGAACAGGAAAAACAAAGACAGCCTCTAAATTGCGTGCTCTGCAATAGCAAGAATTTCTTCACTTTCTATATAGTCTTTTTTACTTTCCTAAATTAAATAGTTATTTGCTGGAAGAAAAATGAAACAAAACCACAACCAGCCTTTTATGCTTTTCCTCCCCTCTATATAACATATACTTTGAATGCTGTCACTATTGAAAGCCCAGGGAAGTTCCTGTTCCTTCCCACAGTGAGCTTATTCAGCATGACACCCTGCTGTATGCATGGACCCCATGATGCCAAGGACTGCAAGAGACTCTGTACACTGTAAATATTAAAATCTGCCATTTGAATTGCAGCATAGAATCACAGAATATCTCATATTAGAAGGGACCCATAAGGATCATCAAGTCTAACTTCCTGCTCCTCATAGGATTTCCTAAAACTAAATCATATGACATGGACGCTCCTTGAACGCTAGCAGGCTAAGTGCTGTGACCACTCAAGTGGGGACCCTTTTCCAGTGATCAGCAAATCCCTCAGTGAAGAACATCTTCTTCATGTCCAATCTACACTTCCCCTGATGTAGCTTGACTCCATTTCCTTGTGTTCTATAACTGGTTACAAGCAGGAGTAGGGCAAGGCCTAGCTAGTGGAAATACTTACCAATAATTGATTATTTTTTTAAGAGCTGCTCTTTGCCCATGGTGCAGCTGCAGAACTTCACTGTAAGCTACAAAAAGAGCTTCTGGGTTTTCACTTGGATGAAAATCTCCCCATTTTTAATTCCACACATTAAAAAGATAATGGGTGATGCTACTCACACATTTTAAGGATTTAAGACTGAGGCAAGGAGTGTTCAGTGTCTATTGGCTTTGAAATAATTAGTAGCTTGAGCTGCTTAAGCTATCATTGCCAGAAAATGTAGTTTTTTACCTCCTTTTGGGTAAATGCAGGTAGAGCTAGGCTCATCTGATGAAGGCTTTGTTGTATGTAAGCACCCCTGGTGAAAATCAATGTTCCGATGCTACTAGGTATCTTTTGCAGGCACAACACAGTCTTAGTATATGGCCATTTGCATCTGAACTAGAGCTGGAGCATGTCTGTGCTCATCTTTGCCTGAAGGAGGACTTCCACAGAGCCTGAATGTTCTGAAAATGGGATTTACAGAGAGCCTGCAGGCCCACATAATGATTGCTCACAGTAAGGTCACCCTAGCATTGCAAGGAAACCTGGAGAGGATGGGAAAAAATATCTCTACACAATTGTATTATCTTAATCATAGGTCTGTTCTTTTTTCTTTCTACACTCTCCTGTTCCATATACTACTTATCTTTCAGTTTCTGCAAGTAAGATGGCAGAAATTAATACAAAAAAACCCAAAACAACACCGTGAAAACCAAACAGCCCCAAAGAATACTTAAAATAAGAGAGGAAAAATCTTACAGACTTAAAAAAAAACAAAACAAACAAAACCACACAGATTAGCTACCTGAAAAATGCAATTAATCTTTCCCTAACTTTTTTGTTTTGACATTCAGAGCAGATCTTTTTTAACTCAAGCTCAGTATATATATGTCCTCTATGGAACAACAGGTTGGTTATAGGTATTTTCTTCTTAGAAAAATTATACCACCTCAGAAGCTAATATAAAAAGGCAAGAACTTTGCACTTTTCCATTTCTCAGAGAATTGGATTGATACCACAAAACCATCAATTTATGGCTAAGAGAATAAGGTATTATTTTTAATTTAAAAGGGAATTATTCTGGACTTTGATAAATCAGCTTCATAAGAAGGTTTAAATTAAAATAAAGTAAAAGGCAGCCCTCAAATGACATTCCATTGAGAGAGAGATTGACATTGAATTTTAAGAGATTAAATTCAGATTACTATAGGTTCATATGCTAATTATGAAGTTCAGATTAACTACAAAATCCCAAAGCATAATCAGGCTTATTTATTTCAAAGTCATGTCCTCTAAGTTGCCCAATTCAGATTTTATAAATTAGTTCACCTTGCTAATTCCAGTAAATGAAAAGAGCTTTTCCCACTGCACTGGAAGTAACTAAGGGATCAGTCAATACTTGTGAGTGGCAATATTAGAAGTTAGCCTCGGGGGGACCAAAGAAAAAAGCATGGAAAATCTTAAACAAGATCTTGATCCTTCAGTTTCTCATGCATCAAACAAGAATGACACCCTACTGAATGGATACTATTAGGTAAAACACAAAACTGCATAAGAAGGGCTCCCCTTGAAATCCAGACTAGAGAACCAGAGTACAACTCAAGAACTAAGAGGTACAGGTGACTGAAAGCTAGTATCTTCAGAGACACTAATTTTCTGACTAAAATAATATTCTAGAGACATTATATATAAAATAAATGCAATTAAATATATACATATATAAAATTAAAACATAGTGAAGAAAAGTAAAACAATTAAATTTCCATACTAAAACTCTGATAGATGTTAAATGATTGCTCACAGACTTCGAAGGCTTGCTTTATGCTACTTAATACAAAGACTTTCTGGGACTTGTATTAATTTTCGACAAAAGAGAAACTTCCTGAAGTAACAACAAAGTGGTAAAAAGGATTTTGTCCTTTGAAAGATAACTAGGAGAAACTGGGCAGCATACTGTGTCACTATGGTACAGTAGATGAATATATAGTACTTCCAGTACTCAAGGGAATAACTAAGCTAGGAGACCTTGACAGCAGAATATTTCTACCTAATTTAGATTCCAGAGCAGAGAGTTTAAGCTGCTTGTCAGCCAGCAGGTAAGCTTCTGTCTCTTCAGAAGAATACAACCCTCTACCCTGCTATGCTCCAAAGTATTACAGTTTATACACAGTCTCAGTTGCTTCCCAAGATTATGATTTACTTAACCACAAGCCATTATACTTTCCCCCTTTTCCTCTATCTGTCATAGACATTACAAATTTTAATTACCTCTTAGAGAATTATTTTTTCTTGGGACCCTGCATAGTTATGTTCAAAAAGAAAATAATAAAATCAATGTTTTTTTCCTTTGTGACAGTACATTTCAGAAGCTGTTATGGAAAGCCATCAGGCAGACCTTGTGTAGTTCTGCCAGTTCTTGAACTAGAAAAAGTATCTTTTTCATTTTTTCTCCATCTCTGTCTATTTATTTCATCAAAATTGTTGATCAAATTCTAGTTTTTCAAACCTTGACACTCAATGGGAGCATCTTCCTCATTCTTTTCCCTGATTCCTGATTCCACTCCAACCTGTTCCTCAGTCTCCCCTGTCCCTTTACAACTAATTTCCCCTGATCCCCATGTAAGTCACTCCAGTCCAATTCCAATTCCTAGACATCCCTTCCACAGAGTACATGAACTTTGCTGTTGAATTCTGTTAAGTCACACTTCGATAAATCTGTACTAAAAACACCTTTTCCTGATGTCTCTGTTGGTGATTCTTTAAGAAACCTTCAGACCTTCCACTCCAGTGACAACAGGAAACAAGATTATTACGAAAATCTCATTTTACTTGTTCACCAAACAACTTCATTTTAAGGTAGTCCTATTCTTATTACAAAATTCCTCCTTAAATTATCAGCACAACTTGGAGCCCTCAATGGGGGCCACAATTCACTGAAATCACTGACATTATTCCCAGACTCACAAAAGCCCAAAGATCTGAGCACAATTATCTGGGCTCAGTGCAAGGGTGGGAGGAACCAAAGCAAACTTCCATCTGGTATTTTAATGACTAGAATAGAACAGAGTAAACTAAAACAGTAGAGAAAAAAACCCAGTTTAAACAAGAAATAAATTGGAATCAATATTAAATACACATAATATTCTACTGTACTGAACAAGTAAACATAGTGTATGTTTCCTGTTTCTAACAGAATTGCATTGAAGCAGGTCACTATATTCAACAGTGAGTGCTTTGTACTAACTTTTGAAGACACTGCTGATCACTGTGTGGTCAGAAATGTCCTAATTTTATTTAGCAACTGGAATACTGTGGCTTTTTCAGTTTATGAATATTTTTTTAAACAGAATACCTGCAGGAGCAAGATAAAGATAAATATATTAATAGCTGAACTTCACTGCAAAACACATAATTACATTTGGTATTTAGACCCCTGGTTATGAAACATGAATAACATCCTTTGCCTCTAATCACACACCAGAGTGGCAAAAATACAAAACATCGGGAACTTCCTACAAGGTCATTATTTCTCCAAATAAAAAGAAAGTGAAAATATATAGCTATCTTCACTCAGTCTACAGTTAAATCCTTTTGTGGACTGCAAATGTCACTTATATTAATGTGTACTTTGAACCGGGACAGATAGTGCTATTAAGAATAAATAATAGATTCCCGTAAATTCTAAGAATTTGCTACTTGTCATGAAAATGTTGATTAAATTTGGCTTAGCAGTCATTAACCTGGCATAATTAATAGAGTTGAATAAAAGGAGAATTTAATTAGCTGCAGTTCAGCTTCAGATGGTGTCATGCCCAGCTGAGCAGCTTGCCCACCTCCTACTTCTCCAAGGCCCCAGCTCTCCTTTGGAGCACTTGTCAAGGGCAACAGTTTCTCAGACTAAGCCTGCAAATTCTTTCCAAGCTATCTGTCCGCTCTCTGGAGTCACCCATGGCTAATTCATATTTGGTCTATTTGTCATCTTGTCTGATCTTCCTTCAAATAATCAATTTCTTTTAAAAGACTGTGTTCTAGCACAGAGTGACAAACCCTGCCCCTCACTCATGCTGCTCTTTAGGAGTTGCAGCCCACCAAGACTTGGTCTCAGTAGTTGCTCTTCAATAACAAATATTGTAGGAACTGCAGAAATTTGGGATCTGCAGGCAAGAAACATGCAGGTTAGTGTAAAGGAACAGCCATCCTCTTTCTGGCAATACTGCTATAAATTTCAGATGCATCAGTTTGCAGATGACAGCGTAGGGTCCACAGAGGCATCTTTTAAATAGTTCAATACAGAAGAGAGGAGAATTATTATAATTATTCCTTCACAAGTGCAAAAAATAAAAATTTAAGTTGAACCTTTTGGATGTTTGTCTGATGTCACGGCAGGATTACAAAAGTCTACTTGAAATGCTGATACTGAAAAAAGCCTCTGAAAGATAATATAGAGAAAATCCTCACTGCCTAAGGTAATGTCGTGGGGTAACCCCAGCAGGCAGTGAAACCCCACACAGCTGCTCACTCACTCCCCACTGTGGGATGGGGGAGATAATTGGAAGGGTAAAAGTGAGACAACTCTTGGGTTGAGATAAAGATATTTTAATAGGTAAAGCAAAAGCCCCACAAGCAGGTAAAGCAGAACAAAGAATTAATTTACTGCTTCCCACCAGCAGGCAGGTGTTCAGCCAGGAAAGCAGGGCTCCATCACCCGTAAGGGTTACCTGACAAAACAAACTTCATCACTCTGAACTTCCACTCCCTCCTTCTTCTTCCTCCAGATTTATATGCTGACCATAATGTCATATGAAACATCTCTTTGGTTAGTTGAGGTCAACAGTGTTCCAGCTTTATCCCCTCCCAACTTCTCTTAGACCCCAGCCTCCTCACTGACAAGGGGTGTGAGGAGCAGAAAAGGCCTTGGCTCTGTAAGCACTGCTCAGCTATTAAAAGAAACCCCACAACAAACCATCTCTGCATGATCAGCACTGTTTTAGCACAAATACAAAACATAGCCCCATAGCAGCTACTATGAAGAAAATTAACTGTATGCCAGCCAAAACCAGCACAGCTAATATTATGATGACATATACAATTAAATAGCGTAAGTGGAATGACTCTAGGGATTACACATTACTCAAGAAGGGCTAGGACAGGTTTTATCCAAGCTAGGAAGCCATAAAACTCATGCAGGCTTCATGAAAACTGCTATTAATTCCAGTGCAAGATAGAAGTTAACTAGAGTAGTCATCAAGACAGTAGTCCGTCTAGAAGAGTGCCATACCTGCAGGCACATTAAGGTAATGCTTGTACCTACAGAGGGAATGCTTACTGAACTTTACAACCTTCACCCAATACTGCACACCTGGAGACAGAGGCAGAACTTCAGCAACTGCAAGTCTTTGCAAATAGCTGTAACAAACAGAACATCACCCTGGTGCCTGAGGGGAGAAAAAATAAAATAAAATGGGGCAGTCTGAACCTACAGGACTTGCAAGCCTAACATTAACCCAATATTACCTGTAAATCAGTATAATAGCAACTAGATTTGTCTCATTAGACTGCAACAGGCATTCCTAGCCTAAACTTCTAGTGAAGCACATGTTAAAGGAAGTGAGAAGTACTGTTGTCCATTACTAGGCAGAAAACTTCCATATCATCCGTACTTTTTCTTTCTTCTCCTTTCTGTATCCTGCCTCCTCGTCAACTGTGTAGGTCCAAGAGTAAAACTACATTCCTTAAAAGCAGAACAGAAAGTTTTTGTCTGGTCTATTGTGCCATACTGTACTTTAATCCAGGCATTTGAGTCAATTCACAACTGAGAGAGCAGTGTGGAAAGGGACTGGAGCAAAAGGGCACTGGAACTATATTGACATAGTTGCCAGCATCGATATCTGTGAAATGCTGGTCTCACTCTGGCTGCCCTTAGCAGTTAACTAATATTTATGTGAGTGGAGCAAAGGAGATAGAGCTGTATGCACCACTGATGTGCTAGGGATGCAATACAGTCATTAAACTCACTAATCGTGTTCAACAGTAACATTCCCACATAGAGTTTTTAAAACACTACACTGAAATTTGTGCCTTGACATGGGTTTCTAGAAATCATTTAGAATTCTTTATCAGATTGCTAGACTGGTCCAAGCTACTCCAATTATCTCCAGAAAGATTTTGTATTTTCTCAAGGATTTCTAGATCGAGTAGCTAAATTTCTTCATAGCTTTAGTTCTGCAACTAAGCGCAGACTTCTCTGTTCAAATAGCCATTGGAGACCCAGACAAGGCTCACTAACAGGAGCAGATGTCAGCCTGTGGCTGTTAGCAACAAGGGTGGTATTAAGATGAACATACGTATCCCTATTAAGATGTCACAGCACCCTTCATCTTGGCAGTAAGATTTTGCTTTTGCAAACACCACTGAAAGAAGAAATATCTACTGATCCAGTAAGAATCCTACAAATGATATTTCACATGCTGGGAGAATAACATCTAAATTGCAGTTCACATATTCCCATTAGGGTAAAACTAGCTATAATTAAGGGTTAATGAAATAATACACTCACTTCCTTTTACAGCTTCTTCTGAGAGCTAACAAGATCTTATTTCAGAGGAAACAGAGAAAGAAATGTATATGTTACTCTCTTTGCTTTCCTCTGAACCATTGGGTTTGGAAAGACTGAACATTACTTACATTGAGAAGATTTTCTTAGATACTGTTAGAGAGAGCTTGAAACATTAGTAATAAAGTTTATGCCCTTTCTACCTTCCTGTTCTCTTGTTAAAGTAGAACGATGGGGAGAAAATGTCAGTTGGAGACCTATTTAGTTTGAGTTAGCCTACGCTGAACATTTAGGAGAAATCTGAATAACTCCAGTACAGAACTACATTATTTATGTGATAGCCGTGGTCAGAGGCTGAACCAAGATCATATGCTGTGCCCTGCACCATCATAAAGTGAGAAAGAAGTGTCTCTGTCCAGAAAGTTTAGTCTAAATTTGAGCTATAATCTTGGAAATGTCTTTAGATATTTTTTAAAGAAGGAAATAGTCCAAGTGTATAGTCCAATAGTTGCAATGGAACTCTTGGGTACATCTCTATTACATCAGGGAGTCTGGTATTACCCCAGGTAAGTTAGTGCTCTGAAAAAAGTGGGTGAGTCTTCTTACACAGCACTCAACTCAAGCTACTTAGCAAGCTTTGCTGTCCTGCTTCCAAGGCCAGGCAAGTGTCCACAGGGACACCAGACTGGAGTTGTGCCATCTTGCTGGCCTTGTTTTTAAATACAGACTTTGTGTAAAAGCTGTTTATTTGTACTTGTGTGATCAAAGATAGTCATAGTTCCATAGAGTGCTTCAGGCAATAGGCTAAATGTATTTGGCCCTGTGGTGGGTTAGTATGGTGGGGTTTTGGTAGTGGGGCAGAGGCCACAGGGATGGCTCCTGTGAGAAGCTGCTGGAAGTTCCCCTGGCTCCAAATTCCAGCCTTGCCTCTGGCCAAGGCCAGGCCCATCAGTGACTATGGACAGGAGAGGAACAGGTTAGAGAAATACCTAAGTAGAATTACCAAGTTTGGTGAGGAAGGAGGGCAAGGAGGTGAGGGGGCAGAGGTTCCCCTGCAGCCTGTGGTGAGGCAGCAGCTGTCCCCTGCAGCCATGGAGGAACTGACTGCAACCTCCATTCCCCATCCCCCTGTGCTGCTTGGGGAGGAGGAGGTAGAGAAATTGGGAGCAAAGTATTTTGGGCCCAGGAAGAAGGGAGGGGTGGGGGAAGGTATTTAAGATACAGGTTTGTTTCTCTTTGTCTTACTCTCATTTGATTGGTGATAAATTAAATTGATTTTCTCCCGAAGCCGAGTCTGTTTTGCCCATGACCATAACTGGTGAGTGAACCCTCCTCATCCTTGTCCGACCCATGGGCTTCAGTTGGATTTTCTCCTCCCCATTCCACAGTGGGGGGGACAGGTGAGCAAGTGAATGCATGGTTCTTTGTTGCCAGCTGGGTTTAAAACACGACAGGCCCCAACTGCCCCCCACAACAGAAGTGTAAGATATCACAGTGGCCATCAGTCAAAATGACAGAGTACACCTGGATAAAGTGCTGCTGCCTTATTCCTAGGCAATTGTACAACTGGCTTAGCTGACAGTCTATGTCAGCTTTGTGGATGCAACAGACAAATGACTGATGAGCACAGCAGACACAGTCATGTTGCAACACATTGGTGAGAAGAAGTTGAATTCAAGAATAAGCATTATGGAGTTCAAGGAAAACATGTTTCTTTACTTCTAACCCCTAGAAAGGGCACATCAAATTCAATGGAAAAACCATCAAATTAAGTAATAGTTGGAGGTTTGATAATCACATCTTTTTCTTGGAAGGAACAAAGCAGAAAAACCATACAACAATTCTCAGTAATAGTCAAAGTTCCCAGAATGTTATTTTCTGATCATCTGATTACATAACAGATGAAAACTGCAGTTCAGGAGAAATCATCGATGACATCCTATGGCTTTAACAAAACAGAATATATCTAGTAACTTTTGTACTCCATTATTCCAAATTTGGAATGGTTATCCTGCAGAACCCAAGATATCAGAGGAAACGAATACAACATACAGTCAAGATGAGATACTTCATCAGATGAAGTAGTGTAGAACGTCTCTCACAAATAGTATTTACTGTAATTGTTGGTGGCCAATGATAAATTTTGTATCAGCTTATTTACAGAAGAATCCTTTACTTCTTACAGCTTCTACGATGCAAATAGTTGTAAGCCATTGTTTTGTTTTTCTGCCAAGGATTTTTTTTTCCCCTCCTGTCACAATTTTTAAAAACCTGTGCATCATTATATAGATAAAGCAAAATGCTCTTCTTCAAAATATATATTGTTTTTTACTATAAAGTTAAAAAAGAGTTGAATAATAAATAGAAACATCTACAACATAAAACCCGCAAAGTATTACTTTACCATTAGGACTACTTGATTTCTGAATCTTTTATTTTCTGTTGATAAAAGAAGGTACTATGGCTCATAATGGCCAGTGTTAATGACTTTAAGAGGTATTAAAGTCAGCCTTATTTTACATGAAGTCCTTTACATGTTAAAGAAAAAAAAAAAGCTTTTTATTTCAACTGGACTGGAACTGTTAAAAAGTGGATGCTACACCTCTTGCAAGAAATTGTTTTACTTCAGTGCTTACAGAAGCCTGTGGTCAAGGAACCACGCAGACTGATTAAACACAAGCTGCTAATAATTAACTACTCACAGATGTCTCTTGCAAATCAGACATGACTTTGATTCCTATGTCAAAATAGAAACATTCTGGCAGGACACCTATGAATAATTTCTATTGTCATCTGCTTGAAACTTTAAATAGTTCTTATATTTCATATTCTTATGGGACAATGGGGATTGAACACAGTTTTCATTGACTGTTCTTTCCGTAAACACTTAGCTTTTGCCCCACTTTGTTCAGTCTACAGACCGAGTTTAAAAAGAAATTATTAAAAAGTAGCAGAGCACAGCAGTAAATCCCAAAAAACAAATCTGAGAAAGAAAAAATATTTTTTTCAGTTCTGGTGAAGATTGAAAAGCACTTCCATTTTTGGTATGTTATTAAAGATAGTGTTCTACTCAAGAAAACAGATTCCAATAAAGATTGGTATTCACTGGGGATTCAATGCCATTAAATGACTGGAAGACTTCTCAGTGAAACTGTATTTAACCAATCTCATTGTACTAAGCTGTACTGCATACTATAGTATTGGTACATCTTATCTTCACCTTGACTTTTTTTTTTTTAAAGAGTAATTTCTAAAATTCAGCCTTCACAATCCATTTTTAAAAACTCCTTCATCAGAAAACTGTTAGGATTTTTGAATTCAAACAACTAGAGCATAAAAGTTTTTTTTCTTATCCCCTTAACTCAACTGAATGGCTGCCATTATTTTTAACAGGTGCCTTTCTGTTTTCAGTTGGATCCTAGTGCTCTGAAGAAGCATCAGAATTGCAACAAGGTATAAGAATCATGACAACAGAAGAATACACACTAATGGCTCAGCTAATTTAAATAAGGATTATTTTATTACTAATGGGGCTACAGCCAATGAGGCAAGGGTCTGACAGGCTTCTCATGTTAGGAGTGCACCAACAGACTGACTGCCCTAAAGAACCTGAGGCATCCCTTCTGTGCCCATCCTTGGCAACCTCGTCCATCCCAGCCCCAGAAGCTCAGTAGCTGGTACTCAAAGTCTGTTCTGGTACGGCAGTTGTATAGCTTCAGATCAGCAGAGTGAAACTGTGAGAAAGAGCAATGAGAAACCTCAGCTGGGGCTCCCATGCCACCACCTTCCATTCAACATCTCAGGAGCTGCCCTTGTCCTTGACCCTTGCCTCAGCTATGTTGTAGGTATGTAGGTGTAGGCAGCTACTTGCCTTTCGCTTTGGTTTCCTGACCTGAATTCAGATGTACCTCATAATTAGCCTTCTCTAGTATGTTCTGGACTACCAGCTGCGCCCCTTTTTGCTGAGGGCACTGTTTGCCTGCTTTGCTGCTGCCCTTGGCTCCTGGCTCACCTCCCTTTGCAGAGCCCCTCTTTTGCTACTCCGACACCTTGTCCATGAAAGAAATGCAAATGATTCCCCACTTCCCTGGCAAATAGAAATCGTAATTTCATTAGAAACAGTTAATTAAAACCTGAAGGAAAATATCTTCTTTGTTTTTTTGCTCAAAATATCCTTCAACATTCTACTGACAACTCCAGAAAGGAGGGCAATTGTCAGAATAATATTATCAGACTGAATTCGGAAGTACACAAAACTTCGTTTTATACACAACAATCTATGATCACAGAATAAATACATTTATTGTGACTGCAAACTATTCTGGACTTCAGCTCAGAGGCTTGAGGTTGCCAGTTTACACAGACTCCAGAAGGAGGGACCTCCAACAACTGCCGTGCCATACGATGCCTGACAGCAGGCAGCAGCTCTATCCGTTTCACAGTGGATGCTCCACCTGTTCTCAGACTTTTCTGAACAGCAACATAAAAACAAGACAGAGGTGGTAGATTATTGGAATTTTCAAGTGAAGTAAAATCTTTTTAACTCCCAAGGAAAATACATTTTTGTAAAATTACCTATAAATGTACTTGAGGTAATATTTTGACCCTCATTAAAAACAGCCACAGAATTCTCTCAGCTTCAATAGAAAGAGAACTTCAGCCAAAGCAAAAGCTATTGTAGTTCCTTCAGAACTTTAGTAGAAGTAATTTTAAAACTGTATTGTAAGGTCTACTCTCAGTTACATAAATCATCTTCCTGACATTATGGCTGTGAGGAGAGTTTCTCAAATGTTTTAAAGCATATTTGAGCGTCATAAAAGTTCTTTAAAACCCACCATGTTTTACAGAAAATTTTCACTCATAATTCAGCGTTCAAATCTCCTTTTCAGTATTAATGAATGAAATGGTCAAAAATTGCCTAAAATTATCATAGCTGCTGGTGTCTGAGGTAGCTCCGTGTTGGGATACTTGCATTGCTGAGCACAGCATGGAGCATCTCATGAAGGCACAGATTCAATTGGCTTGTCTACTGAACAACTCCAGTATATATGGTGCTTTTGAAATGGGATATGAACTCCACAAAGTTTTTAGAAAACTCTGAACATTCCTGACTTTTTCTGGCACAGTGCATGCACCCATCTGCTCTTACTGTCCTTGGGCTCTGGTTCCTTAGCAAGTGTTCTGGCTCAATAAAAATCAGTTCAGCCCCTCATCAGAAAGGGCATGGTACACTTCCTAAGACGCAATTGTCTCTCACATCAGAACAGTCAGATTATGTGAAAATCATTTTGGTCCATACAGAAAAGAGTGAGTAGATTAATGAAAAAGCTGAGTTGGATGTTCCTCAGATTTCAAAAGGTGGAAGACAAGGCATTAGAAAACACCTTGAATTATCCCAAGCAGAGTCACTGTAATAAGGAATACATCCAAGTCTCAAAATGGTGAACAGAAGATTCTTTTCAGGCAGTTGCTGACCTGGGATTACATGAGCAGACCATCTTTCTAGTAAAAGAGTGAAAATTACTGAACTGCATACAATCTTGATGAAAGCTGAACTTCATTAAGCTGCTGCAGTAAGAAGTTTATTTGACCTATTGAGTAGGTAAAACACTAAAAGCAGTGAATGTAATCCCAACATTGTTGAGAAGATTACATTACAGTAGTTTTTGGTTTTCTTTGAAGTATTCCATTGTGCAAAAATGTTGGACAATGTTGTTCCACTCCATCAAACAAAACTGTTGAAGACTTTTCACAGCCTATTTTGGTACTAACATTTCAAAAGCAAATTACTCAACATCAGTCACGCAAAATCTTTCTAGTATCAAGACCTTTTAAAAATTGTAACTATGACTAATTTAATAATGGTATGACATTTTTCAGTAGACAAGTTACCTAGATAAAAATATCCAAAACATGCAATCAAAGACAAGTTATAAAACGTATTTTAAAGTTATGCAATTAGAATAAATGACAGGAAAACTTTTGCCTCATTTATCACTGGAAGCATTCTATCGCTACAATAAACATGAAACAATTTAGAAGATTATGTGAGACAAAGTCTTCTAAGACCTGGTGAAAGTTACAAAAAATTTAATTGAAAAGTCATATGTGAGAATGTTTTTTCAAGCTAAAGTAGTCTCCTGAGACCTTATTAAGGCTGAAAAACACAGATACTTGCATGAAGTCAGTAACCACATCCTGTTATATTTTATAACAAACACCAGTAAGAGTTATTGCTGAAATTTTATACCACAGAAAAACCCAGATATACGGGTCTTTAAGGGTCCAAAGGCTAAATGAACAAAAAATTAGTGTTGAAGACTGCCACAGCTTATTGTTCTTTTGCTTGATGAAAAGTGTCCTACAGCAAAAGTATTTCTACTGTTTCTCTTGAACTAATACACTAATATCTATGTTCCTAAATAATAAAAGAAATTATGTTTTATCTACATTTTCAAAAATAAAATTCTTTCAGTTCATTGGGAAATATATTAACTTTCCAACTGGTATTTTTCTTTGTTTTATCGTTTGCACATCCACCATAAATGAAATAATACAATAAAACTTGAGTATGTAATAAAATGAGCATTAGAATTATTGACATTACACTGCTTCAACAGTGCAAGTGTGGCCGACAGCATGCCTTTGATAAGCACATTACACTTATGCAGAATGTTAAGATTTTTCTTTTTTATTTCTTTGATATTCATCTGTGATTTGGTAATCAAAAGTCTAAGGGTGTTCAGGTTCTCATCAAATAAATCTATGGAAGCACATTATGTTTTCTTTTCAGAATAGGAGTGGATGGGGCTCAGGGAATGCAAAAGAATATTCATTATACAATTCACCTCTCCTGAGTCAGGTCTGCTTCTTTCATCTAAAGCATTCAGAGCTCTGCCTGACTTGAGAAATGACAGTCACCATGCTTGAACTTCAGACAATTTTCACTTTTACTCTACATGAGGCTCTAGGACCTTTTGCCTGTGCTGGATCTAATCCAAGACTTACTGTATCTAAGGTCAAGGATAGTCTCTTTAAACAGAATTAAGTTCTGAAATCCCTCCATCCATCAATATTTCTTTTACCTCTCAGAAAAAGAATTGGTGCACTGAATAGCACAGAAATCCCTTCAGAAAGCAATCACACCACTTGTACCAGCTAGCTAGGCATTTCTCAGAGCAAGTAGCCAAGAGGGACTCAGGAAGCTCCATCCTTGGAGGTATTCAAAACTGCAACCTACTCTGACTTTGAAATTTGATCTGCTCTGAACAGAGAGTGGACTAGAGACCTCCAGTCCTGGAATTCCATGATTCCGTGACTCCAGGCATCCTTCCTGAATTAAATTATTGTGTGATTCTCTGCTATGATGTTACCATGTATACAAATAATGAATGCATTTCTCAGTAAGCACGGACACAGGATGGACTGAACAACCACCTTTTGAAGACTGTGTAGGTATCTCCTGTTGAGTAATCACAATGTGGGAATTTAGTGCATTCCTGCTTCAAAAAGTGTTTAGCTGCAATTGAGAAAGTATGGGAAAATAGGAATGGGTATCCTAGGAAATCATCCTATGATACCAAACAGTACAATTTATCTCTTAAGAAACCCTTTTAAGAACTACTACCAGTTTTTCTGTCCTGAGTACCAGAATAAAACCTCTGGGTTTATACTGCTGCTGGCAGATTCCTTCTATTCAGAGCAGACCACTCTCCTAGCCCCAGCGGCAAAGTAGGCTGGTTTGGAGTGATGATAGCCCCGCTTTCCCCTCTTATTCTGGGTGGGTTTTGGTGGTTGCTGTAAGATTTAATTTTTTTTCCCTGCTGCAGCCATAACTTCAGGTGATGCAATCCCTTTTCAGTTGTTTTATTTTCTTGAATTATGATTATAAATTTTAAAAATAGATGGTGTAAGACTACTATGTTCTCACCATACACTGTATTGGTTTGCACAGCAGATGCCCTGCTTCAGCACATTCTGGAGTTTTCAGTATTTTCAGATGCTTTGTTCCAGACTACAATCATGCTCCTCTCAGGAATTTTTACCTTGAAACCTGGTAAGTGGCTGATGAGTCACAAACTTGCAAATTTTTCTTAAATTCCGATAGTTCCCTGTACATTCTTATACAGAACATAGGAGAGTTCACAAGCCCACAAAAGTCCCCTTGGCTTCATTGTTCAAGGAATATAAAAATTAAGAAATAAAACTACCTTTTTCTCATTTATTTTGCTGTCAGCCATTGATTTCAGATAAAAGAAGAAAATCTATTTGCAATCATCTGCTGCAGTTCAAGAGTGATTCACCTGACGGCACTTTTCGCTGTGCCGTTTTTTATTTCCGTATTTTTCTGAGTTTGTTTTATTATTGGCATTACATGTTGTTTTTAAAAAATTACTTAGACCTGAAGAGCTCGGAGGCCTCTTCTATCAGTCTGTTCCCATGTAATAAGGAGATAGTTCAAAAAGGCTTATGCAAAAATCTTAAACATAGTCTTTTTTTGCATGTCCTCAGAACTGTGACACATTTCAGAAGGAAGCACTGATGTTCATCTTTGCATCTGGTTACTGTTGGGTCAAGCAACCTACCAGTAAGTCAGTAGAACAAGATATTCAGTGTGAAAAGAGCTGAATGCCACATTTTGGGGCTGTTAAATGTGTTATTCTCCTCCACCATGCGTTGTCAATTTACCTGAAGCAGTAGTAACAAATAGTTGAAAGACTGAACTGCCAGAATGTTTTTTTCACAAATGCTCAACTGTGCTCAATATTTTTCTAAACAAAACAAAAACCCACACACGGCAGAACATGCTGCATTGAGTCCCTATTGAAATGGGACATCAATTTTTTGTACTTGTAAAGGAGTTGTTTTTAGTGCTTTTTATTAGCAAAATAAGTCTTACTTCAGAGATTCACATTCAGAATAAAGAGAAGTATTTTTAGTTCTAATTCTCAGTGAGTGGCTGTCACTTTCTTGCTTTGTGTTAAGAACTTTCAGTTTATTTTTCCATTCTTTTTTCTCACTGCTTGCAGAACATTGACAAGCTGTGTGGGAAACAAAAGCAAGAAAAGGAAAAAAAACAAAACAAAACAAAACCACAACAACAAAATACAAACTCACCAAAAACCCACAAGTTAGACTGTTTTGCACTAAACTTGCTTGGGGGTAATAGAAGAGGTCTGCTTTGGTTAAATTCCCTTGCTGATATCTTAGTCAAACAAACAAATCAGAGAAGTACAGTGTGATCCCATGATTTAATTCAAGTAGAGTCTCTTCATTTACTTCGATGAAAAGGAAATAGTTCTGCTTACAAATAGCAGCCTAATAAGACCTCTAGTTCACACACTAAGGAATCATCTTTTGGCTCTGCAGTGGTCAGGGACTCAGCTTTGTCCAAAACTCATAGATAATGGGCAAGAGCATTTTATTTTTGCCACAGCCTTAGGGAATGAAAAAGGTTCTTTCCAAGTGTATTACTACTAGTTTCAAAGGAACAATAAAAGAATGGATAAATCTGACCTATCTTCATCAGTCATTATGGGGATAGTGCCATTCTCTCCTGCAGCACTTGAATCACAACCTACAACATGCTTTCCATCTCCTGAAGATGCAGGAGGTGAGTGAGTCTCTTGACAAAGCACAGTTTCATTTCTCTCCATTACCCGTGTCCTGAGATGAAAGTGATCAGTCAGGGTAACGGACCATAACCAGAAAGTAAGTAGTTCTACACCCAGAAAACAGATTGACAAGCTAGTAAATAAAATAACTCTATACCCTAAGCCTCTCTCAACCAGAGAGATATAAAACCCCCTCTTATTTTGGTTTTCCTTGCCCTGCTATGCAAAGATACTAAATTCTAAAATCTTTGTCTCTGCAACAGAAATAAATATTGGCATCAACATAACTGCACCAGCAAATCTTTCATTCAGAAACAGGTAAGGTGATCCAAGACTTCCTGCAAGTTACCAGCACTTTAATTGTTGCCACTTCGAATTCCCACAATCACAATGACGAACATGAGGCTATTGGATGTGTATTGTGGATTTATGCAACTATACTACCCTCTATGTAGCAGATGCACAGCATTTGATCCCTGACTGCTTCTGTACCTGGTACTGTCACTTCCATCTGTGCCTATCTACTGTTCCTGCAACACCGTAAGATCTAGGGTGACTATGAAAAGCTCCCTGTTGGCTGTATAAGCATAAGTCAGATTGCAAAATCAAGTAACTAATCCACAATCTGCTGCTGAAGGACTCCTGGTGTAGAAGAGAATAGGGTTTCTCTCTCCACTCTCATTTAGTAGCAATGTATTATACTCAACTTGTATGTCCATAAATAACACATTATGAGGGCCATTGGAAAGGTAACCCAAAAACATCACGAAACAAAAGCAAGTGTAATGTAGTAAAAACTCTTAAAATTCACTCACAGAGAAAAAGTCCGTTTTGGTGAAAAAGGAGGTAATATTTTAAAGCTCAATGATATAACAAGTAAATATGTGAAAACACATTTTAAAAAGTAATTATTAACAAAAAAACAAACCAAACAACAACAACAAACAAACCCCCAAATCTAAACCACAAAACAAACAACTCCCCCCCCCGAAAAAAAACAAACCCCAGCATTTACCGACATCTACCACACTGTGGCATCCTATGATAACACAGTATCTGACTGTGTATTCAAAAGAAATTAACATTCAACAGAAACACTCCTGATAATCTAATGCAAGTTATTTGGATGAATGTTGACATTTTAAGAGCAACAAATCTAAAATGGTAGATTTTTCCTCTCAGAGAGCTGGGTAAGTTGTCTTTTAGTTAAGGAGGGCATTTAGTCTATAACATTTGGAGTTCCCTATGAAGCATTTCGAAGTTCTCAACAACAAAACAAAAATTCCGGGGTACTGACATGGAAAAAGATTGTTAGTTAAAAGGAAATGGAAAGTATGACTGTCCATGTAAAGTTCATTTGGCTGCATGAGTTATTCCAATTTTTTAGTGGCATAACAATATTCATGCTGTTGTCTACAGGTTTATTTTAAAATAATAAGCAGTACTTTGTTTTATCTTTGTAAAAAGTAGACCTCATTTTAAAATCAAAGCAGAAATATTACTACAACTTCTGTACACAGAAGCCACTAACATGAGGATAGACACATTATGGTGGATGTTGAACAGTGTTAGAAAAAATAGAAAATCTGAAGTGCATAGCTGCATTAATACCTGAAGATTGCATCATAGGTAATGATACTATAATGCATACTCAAGGAATGAAAATAATTTTACCACCTTGTCAGTTCAGGAGAATCCATTTTACTGTGATCTCCAAATAAATACAATTTGGTCACAGGTTTGTCAGTCACATTTTTTGTATGACCTAGAAAAATAGAATGGAAATACAATTTTGAAGTCCATCAAAAATCTGTTACAAAATGTTTTTCAATTTCTGGGCTGACAGCAATAATGGAATGAGTTTATATTGGAACAGGTGACTGATCAGTGAGAAGAACCCAGTGCAATCCTATGGCTTTTCATTCAGGTGCACCAGGCTTATTGGTTGTTCCTGACACCTGCCATTCCTTTCTTGTAGCTCATGCTTCCTCAGAAGAGACCTATAGGTATGTATGCTTCCATTTTTAATGGAATGTTCTTACTGTATTCAAAGCCATCTGCCAGAATGCTGCTTTCTGGGACACTTTCAGAGGAGTTTGTCTGTGTAGAATCTCCTCACACTTCAAATCAGCAGGTCTAGAAAATTCATAACCTGTCTTTTGTTACAGGTAAAGGTTTTCAGGCTGGATAATTTGTTCAAGTGGGGGATATTGTTATCTCAAGTGCTGTAAAGAGTTATTGCAGACCTATGAATTTGTTGTCTCAGCTGGAAGAAAATGACTTTCTGTAAAATTGCTCATCTCAGCTATCATACCTAATCCAATGTGGACTGAGGCAAGGAGAGCTGACTATTCTGTAGGAGGAGCACAGCTAAATCTGCCACCAAGAGCTTAGAAATGTGACATGACACACTGTGTGTGAGCTGCAAAATAACAGTATGGCAATTTGGTTAGCCTGAAAAATACAAGCCTCTTTCCCTGAGGTCTACCTGACATCACACCATGAATAGCTATTAAATTGCTTTTAGGTTTATTCAGTGCACTCAGCAGGTACACAACAGAAAGGATAAAAGACTATATGCCAAATTAGACACAATGGTCTTTCTCTCAATGTATGAATGACTCTCTGAAACTTACTGTCTGATGAAGTGCAAGGTCACTTGACAACTACCCCAGCCAGCTTTGAACCTGTTTGGGTTCAAAATAATACAGCTACAATGATGAGACAGCCTGCCCAGACTAACAAAATATACATACTTAGTATTACCTCACTACCTGACATACAGCTGTACTGATTTATACCTTAGTGTCCACTGCATAAGAATTTTTTCAGATATCCTAATTTATGCCTAAAATACTATCCAGAATAAATACGTTCACGTGCCAGGAGGCAACCTCTCTGAATTCAGACATTTTGCCCTAACCACTCTAGACCATTTCTTCTTTCTAACCCAGCTGATATTTGGGGTTCGGGAATTAATTTTTGTTTGTTTGTTTGCCTGTTTGTTTGGTTTATAATGCAATCAACTTAATTTATAACTCTGAATTTTAGTGCATATATAAAAAACATTATGTCTAGTCAGAGAAGCAAAAACTTCTCTGCACTGCCCCTTTATCCCAGTAAATTTAAAAAAAAACCATAAAAGTACAACCACTGTTAATAAGGTTACATGAGCTCTTTTAATGTTGAGAAATTCAGGGGAGAAAAAAAGGTTCAAGATATGATTTCTCTATCAGAAGGAGGGATCTGAAAACAATCAAAAATACATTAGGATGGGTGACATGTTCAGTAAATGGAAGGCAAGACAATTCCTGTAAATCATCATGATGTGGTAGATTAAATTTAAAGCTTCCCAGGATATGGACAACAGACTGTTCTAGCTGGGTTCTTATAAAGGGACATCAATTAAGACTCTGTTTATTTTTTCCTCTTGTTCCTAGAATATGTCATGTCTTTCTGATAAGTGGCTTTTTTCTGTTGGGGGGAGGGAAATAATCAGAATGATGATATCAAGAAGAAATATTCTGGTTTGGGAAGAACTGTATTTTAAAAGAGTATTTCTTCAGGTAGCTCAGGAAATTTCAATTTCATTGACTTCTTCTCATGGTAAGCAATTAAAGTTTAGCCAATTAGTAAGATTCTAAAATTGAGATGTTCCTTAAAGAAACATTGTGGAGAAGGAAGCACATTTGCACTATATAACAAAGTAATCTTCCAGTGCTTATTGTCAGAGAAATTTAAGTATCCGTAAAGGACCTAAAACTAGTTTGTGGCTGAGGTGAAACAAACAGGTTCTAAAGTAGTCAGAGGAGTGGAAGTCCTCTTTGGATTAAAGTAGATTATTCTACTGGCAGTGTGTTGGGAGCACAGATGCACCAGATGACCTTTTGTTTCATTTAAGGGAGTTTAAGTTCAGTACTGCACAGAGCCACAGACTAAATGCTCGCATGGTTTCGGTTTAAACTCATTCACTGAGTTAGTAATTAATATTTTTCAGGATCTGATCACTTTTTAAGAAATACAATAAAGTGTTGCTATTTGATAACATTTTCTTACCATTTCAAAGTGGCACTCACAACAGCAACAGCATGTTGTTTATAGAGATCTCTGCTCAGGCATAGCACTTTTATTAGGGGGAAATGAAAAAAAAGCTGAGTCAATGACTGCTGTACTGCCTTTCTAAACCTTTCTCAATGTGTGAAAACAGGACATTTGTGGTCAGATAGCCTTCTTCTACAGAAGTCAGAAGCCAGCAGGCGATATCAGAAGGCGTCTTATTTCACCCTAGTGGGGGGACACAGGCCAGCACTCGATGACACCTAAAAAGCAAACATTGCTCCTTTCTTTGCATCTGTAAGAGCTAGTGATAGTATTTCCATAGTATGTATCATAGTACATGTATCATATGACTTAACAGAGCAAAACAATATCACCAATATTTGGGCTAGTATTAATTAATTACTTTAATATTAAAATAGGAATGAAAGAAAAATTAGGAGACGTTTCTATGTGGAAGTTGTTGATTTGCCCACTGAAAACAAGAAGTCTTTTTGCAATGCTCCTAAAAAAGAAAGATACTAAAGACCTCATGCAAAATATTGATAGATTCAAAGTTAAACAGCCAGCACAGGTTTTTCTTACATCCTAGCTGCCCGTCTCAGATTCGCCTGTACAAATCAGATATTTCAAGAGAAAATCAGGGGTCAAATGTTTGTGAATTCAGTCCTTCAAACTGAAGGATAAAATTCAGGAAAATATCTTTGCAATTTTACAAAAAGGAAATAAAAACTAAGTTCACCTTGTGACTAAGATTCAATTATATGCCCTATAAAACAAGATAAAGCTTTATGGCCAAGATATAACCCTCTGAAGATATCGTTCAGTAATCATACATCCTTAACTACATTAGTGTTGGCTTGTGCATCTATGGATGCCTGTTGCTACTTAATTTTAAAAGGTTCCTAATCTTGTAATGAAACTGTATTTTTGACCAGTCACAAAGTAGAATCTGATTTGAGCATTATAATGTAATTAATCATGGATTTTAGTGTCTCATTTTAAATAATTTATTCAGATCTGAGAAATATACCGCATGTCTATGATTGCATTATATAAAAAGCAAATAAACCACATAATTGAAGATTAAGCACATGTGTTATTTATCATAAAATGGAATTACCTGGAGTTTACAGCTTAGTCCCAACTAGCTTGTGTTTTGACTCCTGTTTAGTCACTTGCAGCTATACAATAAGAGAGTGAAACTCTGCTGGTTGATTTTTAGCCACTTCAACAGGACTGGGAAAGTGGCTGGAAAAGTTAGGTCTATAGCATTCAAGATTAAAAATGGGCTTCACATTTGGTTGGCAGATACCAATATTACAGTGCAACCTGTACCTTTATGAGCCTTCACAAGCTGCTAAAGGAATGAAAAAAGAGGAAAAAAGAAAAAAAGAAAAAAAAAAAGTGAAAAATGGTATGGCCTTTGGAGATGTACAGTACAGAATATAATTATTCTTATTTCCACCTGCAGGTTTTGAATCTTCAGACATCATCCCAAACCTGAAGAACATCTAGAGTAGTAATGCTCTGGTGTGTTGTTTCTGAAAACACTCTCTGCTGTTATCCAAGTCATCACCTATCACTGTAATAGCACATGGTAATTAGCAGATGTAATAAGCTGTTTTAAAAGCATGACCTATAGCACCCACAAGAAAACTGGAAACTTGTGTGTGTTACTTGACTATTTTGCTGACCTAGCCAGTTACCTACAGTGTAGAATACAGCTTTCTGGTGTTCACCTGATGCTACATGTGAAGAAAGGTGAACAAGCAAACGTCATGGTTGCTTAAAGGACATAATACAGCTGAATGGGAGTGGTGGAAAAAGCAAGACACCAGGCTACAGATACGTGAATAAGGTGGCTTATGTTCCATCCGCAGTAAGGAGGAATGGGAGACCATGCTAAGAATAAGAACACACATTGCATAATCTCTGCTGGTGGAGCTTCTAACGAGAAAAGAGATGGCTCTTCTGCTTTCTTTCCTTTCTTTGTTTACACTGAAACACAAGAAACAGAGCCACAATTTTACTCAACTAGCAATTTCCTTTTAGGAACTCTGGGTTAGGGAACTCTGGGTAGTAAAATCCACTTAGATAGTCTTGAGCAAATATGTCCTAATCTTTGCTCAGGAGCAAGCAGTGACGAGAACCATTCTAGTGCTGAAAGCTATACACCTATTTCAGTCTATCAGCT
The DNA here is from genome assembly GCA_020745705.1 of Hemiprocne comata. NCBI lineage: Eukaryota > Metazoa > Chordata > Aves > Apodiformes > Apodidae > Hemiprocne > Hemiprocne comata. Next base: position 6,569,805 of record CM036597.1, on the reverse strand, counting down.
TATAGCCTTGGTGCTTCTCTTCTACAATAGAAGCTTCCTGTGGGAAGGACACACATTGGAGAAGTTTGTGAAGGACTGTCTCCTGTGGGTGGGATCCCACACTGGAGCTGAGGATGAGCATGAGGAGGAAGAAGCAGCAGAGACAATGTCTAACAAACTGACCACAACTCCCATTCCCTGTCCCCTGCACCACTGGGGGAAGGAGGTAGAGAAATCAGGAGTGAAGCAGAGTCCAGGAAGAAGGGAGGAGTGGACGAAGGTGTTTTAAGATTATTCTTATTTCTCATTTTCCTTCATTGATTTAGATCAGTAAGAAATTAAATACATTTTCCCAAGTCAAGTCTCTTTTGCCTGTGACAGTAATTACCAAATGATCTCTCTGCACCTATCTGGACCCATGAGCCTTTCATATTTTCTCCTCCTGTCCAGCCACAGAAGGGGAGTGATAGAGTGGCTTCAGTGAGCACCTGGTGTCCAGCCAATCAACCAACCACAGTCCTTTTTGGTGCCCACTTGCTCTTCCTTCTCCTCTAATAGATACATCACCTTTCTTACTTCCCTGCTTCCTTCCAGTTTGACAATCAGCACAACCTCTCCTGCACATATTTTAACTTTTAAAATTAATAGATAAAATAGCATTTTCTGATTGAAAAGAATTTCAGTGTAAAACCCTGCTCTATTCACAAGGAAGGCTCTGAGCTATCCATATCAATTTGTATAATGTCTTCTGCCAAAACTAATCAGAGAGTATCATGACACTAGACAGAAAAAGCCCCATTGGTTTCTATGAAACCATTTTTAAGGCATTATGTTATGATGAGCAATACATCAATATTTGGTGCCATTTGAGAGAGTGTGGCAGAAGTTCTATCCATTCATTTTTTGTGTAATTCCATATTGGGCAAAGATGACATAATTCGACCTTAAGAGAACAGTGCATTTATGCAAACATATGCACTGAAATAATCTTGTCAGACAATTATTCAAAACTAGAGCTAAGCAGATTTTACATATATCTAGTTTGCTGTTCAGTTCTTAAGTGCCATCAACTTTTTAACCAACGCATCAGTCAACACAAAATCCCAGCACTCATTTGTTACATTAGATTCTTATAGGGAGCTCTCCCACACTACATGTCCTTGACCCACTCCATCTGCCTTCCCCTTTCATTCATCTTCTGCCTATGACCTTCTAAATTTATATGTCCTTCAAGTATTCAGATCACCTAATTGCCTTAGTAAGCTTCAGTTTTCTAAATAAAGAAAAAAATTATTAACATGTACATACTGTGGCTGTCTTGAATGTCTGGACAATGCAGATAATTCTGTGTCCTGGCATTCTCTTCTAAAGAACTCTCCTACTGTTTTGTGTGTGTTAATTTTCAAGCTCTGTTAATGATTTGATTGCATACTAAATGAAACCTTTGGGACAACTATTGTCCAACATCTGAAACTTAATCATTCATCTCAGGTAAGGCTTCCAAAGCAACCCAATGTAATTGCAACTATGCCACGTGCAACTGTACTGCTCAACTGTTATGGACAGTACAAATTCAGTCATAGACCAAACTCTTCCTAGAGCTCAATGGAATCTGGATGCAAGGCAGACCTAGCATGGTGATGTGCTTAAGGAAAACATCTGTAAACTCTGAAAATCTGAACAATTTGTATGCTTCACGAAAATATAGTCAGTGAAAGGCCTAAGAGGAAGACCTTCTGAAATGTAAATTAAATACATCAGCTTCCATTGCTTTGTTTTTATTCTGTGGTAATTTTATCAGGATGGAAAAAAAAATGTAAGCCTGTATCTACTAAATTTAGAAGTCAAACTGAAGTCTAATGGCATTTGAATGCTTGCTATTTTAAAATATTTTCTCCACCTATTTTGTCCTGCCCCATGCTGGATGATCTATGGGAACACAGTATAACAAGCATTTCACAGAAGATGCTGCACATCATGAAGTTTTGTATACTTAATTATTTTCTGTATCACCTTTAACTTAGGTAATGTAGATTCAAGTTCTGGTAGAAGGCCAGGAGAAATCAGCAAATGATTAAAAGAAACAGTGTACTCCCTATTCAAGTTTGGAAAGGCCAAGTGATAAATACTGAGGTCTACAGTCCCTTTGTGAAAATCAAAGTTAGAACATACTCAAAATTTAAGGCCTCTCTCAGTGTTTTATTACATTTTTTTCCAATATATATTACAAAAATTAGAGGCAATACCATTAAAAGAAAACTAGAGATGAAATGGTATTTCTGTGGCTCAGATCACTGTTACTGTGATTCACAGAAATCTATGAAAGCTAAGACTATTTACAGTGTGCCTGCAAGCAGATTTTATGACATCACTTAAAGTTGTCCTATTACAAATCACCACAGAAAAATTCAGAGTTAAGCTGTTCTCAGGGGGGTTGGACTAGATGATCTTTCGAGGTCCCTTCCAACCCTTAGGATTCTGTGATTCTGTGATTGTGTGATTCTGTCATTGTATATGGAAATATTATACACAATTTATATATAGCTTTAGGAGGGCCAAACTCTGTCAAAACTGAGCATATCTTACATGTTATTCACTGGTTTCTGTTGACCAGCTGAATGGTCACAGCTGTATTCTATATGCAATGGTCAAATGTGCTGCTTCTGTAAATTGGGACAGCTGAATCAGAACAGTTCCTTGATCATGTTGTCTGTGTGGAGAGAAAGTAAAGTGTGTACATCTGCCACCGCTTTAGCTTCTGCATGAGAAAGGAGAGAATACTCATTTCATGGAGACAATAATGCATTTGCATGCTCAAGCAAAGCTTCAGAATGTCTCTTCTAATTGCCTGCAGTTATAACTTAAATACCAAATCCAAGTGGCATATGCACAATGACTCAATGCACAGTGGATCATACGAGAGACTCTGAAGATGTAAGTAAGTAGAGATATTACTGTTTTTCAGGGCCTCCTGCCATGAATCTCTCTGTATGTGCAGCTACATTTTTATAGAGGAGAGGCCTGGAAAAATCCATATAATTTTAAGTACATGTTCCATAATATTTTGTTGTAGGATATTTGCAGATACAGTGTGCCTTATTTATGATCCAACCACACAGTAGATGAAATAATATAGCTGAGAACACTCTAGGAAAATACACACACCAGAAAAATGCTTTTCAAGGACTTAAATAGCTGCAAGGCATTTTTGCTTTAGTATCAAGTTCAACCTAATTAAAGCTAATCTCATTCTAAAAAGGAGAATTAATAACTTCCTATCAGAGTAGACACTTTATGCAGTACTGGACAATTCTGGTCAACCAGCAAACTTATAGGCATAAGTTTCTTGTTTTGCCCTAGGATGCTTTCCTTGTGTACTTTACATTGCCAATGTAGACTTGAATTATTTTAAACTAGAATTTGGCATATGAAAGTAAACTTGGATGTAGTGAGTATTGTCTTTCACTCTTCTGCTGTCTTTTTGGCACAGAATCATCCCTGATACTGATCACACATTGCAGAAGCAACTACTTACAGTGAAGTCCCAACCAGTGAGGGACTAGATAATTAAGCAAAGTGATACCAGGCTGCCTGTGGTACATTCCAGTTCTCCTAGATCTGTAACTTGTGCAAATGCAAACTGTCTGCTGAAGTTACTTTTACACTGAAATCTAGTTGGGAAGGAATAAAAAAATTATAATCTCCAGCACAGCTAAGCAGTGTTTTGTTTTATTTCTTTGCTTCTTTTTATTCCCTTTGCTTTTGAGTTTATTGTATCCATTGGTGGCATGTATCAGGTCAGTGGTTGAAGACACAGTGCTTTCATGCCACTGTACTGAATATTAATGAGAAAATACTCCAGTTCATCCTCAATCAGTTTAAAAAACAAACAACCCCAAACACAGAACCTAACACATTTGCATACCAAGTACTTGATTGAATTTAAGATGCCAGGTTTCCCCAGTTACTATCCTAACACTTTACAAAAGATATAAGGAATTAGAATTGATGGTGTTGCTAAATTCCACATGTGATAGTCTCTCACTCTCCTTCCAGAAAAAACTCAAACTCTACATGGTATTTAATTCATCTTCTTTTCTTACTGCCTGTTTATAATCATATATTTTATACCAAAGGTAATTCCCTGAATGTCAGTGGGACTACATGAAAGCTTGGTGAGAATGAAGCTGGTGCTAGGAAGAAACCTAATGATAAGGAAGTTCCTAGACTGAAACTCTTTAGCAGCACACAGCTTGCTTTTGCCACAACAGCATGTGTTATTCAACAAGTTAAAATAAAAGAAAAAGTACAATGATAGGAGTTAAAAGCTCCTAGAATCTGCCCAGTAAATGCATCCATGGTGACTACTATCACATAAATGTTAATTTAAAAATTAATAAAAAGAAATTAAAAAAAAATTTAAAAGAAATCCATTTGGCAGAACATACTGGATCTCTGGTATTTTAGATAGCAGTTAAGAGGGAGGGCAGAGAAACATACATGACAACAGTCAAAGCAATCAAACACAATACCAAAAACATAATGGAAAAGAGAATATATGACTTCCAATGGCTTGCTACTGACTTAACATGAGGAGGTCTCTTCAAGTCCCATTTGGTAAGAGTCTTTTGACAAAAATATAAAATTGTAGACTTTCTGAAACAACCTGAAGTGACATGAGGACACAGAGGTACTTATACTAGAATACAAAATATGCTAAGAAAGAGAATGACACTATGTTGTGATTCACATTAGCACAGACTGTGTCCTGGAAAAGCGTATCAGTGAATGTTATAGTTTACCTAAGTATCATCTGAACACTCCCTTCCTCTATTAAAAATGAACTTCTTTAAGAAATCTTCAGGCAAATTTAAAATATCCATTCACACTACTGTTTCTGCTTGTTGTTTACATACCCGAAGAACCATTCTTGTAGTTTTTTACATCTTTGGCCAATTCACTAGTTTCAAAGCCTAACAGAAACTTCTCTACCTAGATTAGACTAACTATATGGGCTATTTCAGTACCAGGTATATGGAGTAGAGGGTTTCTTGCTTGACATATTTACTAGAAAACAAAGTTCAGAATGCCTTTCATGGCACACCTGATGAACAAAGATCTTAATTCTACCATTCTAAACCTTGGAGAAAGGAAAAGGAGAAATTAACACTGCACTACATTCACTTCTATTGACTTGCATCTAGGAAGTGGGAACTTATAAAGCTTTCAGGGTTTGGGGACCAAAGACAGACAATCAAAGAAGAGTCTCCCATCAAACTTATTTGAAACTTTTAATGAAACCTTGATGAACCACAACTTTGGAAGCCATTCTTTGCACTCTTTCCTTCTAAGAAAAACAAAAATTATATTGTCACAACTCTAGACCAGACTCCATAATGTAGTAACCTAGAGGACTTAATCACCACAAAAATTTACAGCTCTCCCCATGAACACTGTTCTTTTTCAAATGATCTTTATTCAAGCTTGTTCTACAAATCTCATATTTGAGATACCATTTTCATAAACAAGATACGACATCCTCCTCCCTCTCAGAAATACATGCATTTGTATTACTGCCAGTCACCTCAGAAAAAGGGAGATCTGCTAGAGAATAAAAAGCAAAAAGGAAAAATAGTTTAAGCTCCAGAAATGTTAATTTCCTTTTAAGAGGTATAAGTATTCAAATTGGCCTGAAAGCTGGGCTTCCACCTAAACAGGACTCTCATTACTACAAAAATCCTTACATACATATTATTCTTTGACTTTAGAATTTTCTGCAAGGATATAAGCCAGATAAACACATTTTTTCTTCGGGTTGGTTGTAAGAGAAGGTCAGGAGAGAGCTTATTCTAGGCCAGTTAGATAGAATATTGTCACATCCAAAGCTAGTAAAAAACACCATTGTTCCATTCACCTTAATCAAGCTACAGGTTACAATACCTGAACAGCTGCTGTGTTTTTCCTTTCTTTTATGTGCAAACTTTTATAAATTTGATAGATTGATAGTAAACTTCAATATGTGACATAAAAAATTGACTAAAGTTTATGTTCAATGACTTCTTTTCATAATTTGCATAAGCAGTATTTTGAAAGGCTGTCCAAATCTTTCCTGCAAAATCATTCTTGCAAACTGAACCCTTGAAAAACCCTCTAACATTTGTAAAGCAAAGGTTAATTTGATTATTTTTGTTCATGTAAGTTATTAACATTTTAATATACTAAAATGTGGCTACTTCAAAATAAACAGTAAATCCTTTACAATTCAAATAGATTTAGTTCATTTCATTAATAGTGGAAATGAAGCTTTCAGATCCCAGCAAGTTATAAGCATACTTTTACTCACAAAATAAGTTAGAAGAATTTGAACACTAACTGTTCCTGAGAACAATTAATTTATAATTTTAGCCAGGAACATTTGCAGTGATCATCTGAAGGAGAATAAGATGAACAGAAAAAACTAATTTTATTCAATTCCAAATCATCAATTTCCTACAATTAAGGTTTTACATTGACATAACACTTGCCTCCTGGCTCTTTTCTGAGTCAATTACATTATCTGCTTTTGACAGAAATGAGATTCGACTTAGATATTGTAATGTCATCAACAGCAAGTGCTTTGTGAAAACAAAAAGCAACTAAGACTGTTTAGAGAATATAAGAAGTTTTGCACTGACTTGTGTGTCTCTATGCTTCTTTCCCTTTCCAGTACAAATCCTTTAGATTTTCCAATGTGCTGCTGTAGTTATGGCATTTTCCCTTCTCTCCTTCTGTTTAATTTCAAAGCTAAAGGAACATACCCCTTACAAGAGTTTTCTGAAGCTTCTCCTAACCACTTCCACCTTGGGTGCCGTAGTCCTTATTCCAATTTACAGAAGGATGTTGTGGGGGACCATGTAAAAGGCCTTACAGAAGTCCAGAGAGATGGCATCAGTAGTCTTCCCTTGTCCACTGATGTAGTCACTCCACCATAGAAGGCTATGAGGTTGGTCAGGCCAGACTTTGCTGAAGTCATGCTGACTGTCTGGAATCACCTCCTGGCCCTCCATGTGCCTTAGGCATAGCTTCCAGGAGGATCTGTTCCATGATCTTCCCAGGCACAGAGCTAAGGCTGACAGGTTGATATCTCCCAGGGTCGTGCTTTCTACCCTTTTAAAAAATGGGTGCAATGTTTCCCTTTTTTCCAGTCACTAGGGACTACACCTGACTGCCACGACATTTCAAATATCATCAAGAATGGCTTGGCAGCCTCATCAACCAATTCCCCTAGGACTTTGGGATGTATCTCATCAGGTCCCATATATTTATGTATGTTCAGGTTCCTCAGGTAATCATGAACTCGGTCTTCCGTTACAGTGGGAGGGACTTTGATCCCTAGTCCCTGCCTTGAGGTCCATCAATTTGAAAGGTGTGGGAAGAGATGTTGCCAGTGAAGACTGAGGCAAAGTACCTCAGCCTCTCCTCATCCATTGCTACCAGTTTGCCAGTCTCACTATAGTCTAGCAGCTCTTAACTTTTCTTTGGTAATTCTCTCTCTTTGGTATAATGCAAACTGCCTAAACACATACTACATTCATTTTGGAGACAAGGGCAAATTTAAGTCACAAACACCAGTAAGAGAGCAAATCAGAATCAGAAAACATTCTACTGACAGAGAATCTACCTCAGTAGGGAGCCAGATAGCCACCAAGCCAGCTAACGTGTACTAATGGTTTGAAAATGCCAAAGCAGATTCTTAAGGAATATACATTCAGAAAAAGATCTTTAGACTATCTAACAATGATGCTGTGCAATTAATAACCAAGAAACATTAGGAACACTGTTTAATAGGAACCATTCTTTATACAGCAGCAATTACAATAGTTTTGACTGAAAAAATATTAGGAAAAATAACTCTTTTGTGTGCTATCTTCTTCCTAGATTTTAAATAATTGTCTCCTATCAGAAAATGTTTGCCTTATATGCTTCAGTAATTCAGTCTGCTTCATCGCATTCTCTAACACTTTGTACTAAGCTATGAAATCCTACTCATCAAAGATCCTCATTCCATTTCTTTTCCTAAAATAATCCCACAGACTGTCTTGACTTAAAATGCGTAACAAATACATGGCTAAAGGGTATACTTAACCTAAGAGATTTCCACATTTATTTTTTTTTCTGTAAAACAAATCTCCAAGACAGGCTTTTCATAGTAGTTTCACAGAAGAACATAGTACTACTCAAATATTTTTGTACATTTGTCTTCTCCTTGACTTTGGTAGTGCTTACATTACTGAAACTGAAGACTGAGTTTGGTGCAAAGAACTGGAAGATGTAGGTGAAATCACAAGCTGGCAACAGATAACGAGGTGAAAGGCAGAACTCGCCATCTATGTCAACAACAACATTTCAGCACCTGCCAAAGCTTCATAAAATTCTATCATCCTAAAGAAATCTTTAAGGGTCATAATGAACACGTGAATGCTGAATGTTTACCTAAAGCGTGATAGGTTTGCTGTATCTCCAAACTTGTATTCTTAAATTTTATGGTTCTTTTTGTCCAAACTGGATTTGGAACATAATTGTAGAATCTGAATCGAAAGTAAGACATTAAGGAGAAGCTTAAATAACTCTAAATTACACCACTAATATAATTCTTTAATGTAGATGAGCTATGCACCGAACTGATTATATCTCAACCTCTTTTGCAGCTAATTCATCTCAGAACAGACACTTCAAAGTGAGTAATAACACCCAAGTTCAAATCAGCAATCACCTTTTTGAAAATTTTTCATGTCACGTGTTTAAGACTTTACAAACCATGCATCCATAAGAAGTTACTTTTTTTTTGCATGTATTTCCTCTTGTACACATGTTCAACTTAACTAAAGAAATAGCTCCAGTGCATTGTGCTAAAAGACTACTAAAGATAGGTTAGAAAACATTTGTAGTGTAATACAATTTTAAAATATAAGGCTAGAAGTTTACTTTTAAAATGTTGACTTGTGCTACCTAAGTTATCAATCATTATATAACGCCTTCAACAGACAGTGTCAAAACATATAAAATGCATTCTAAATAATTTATATTTTACTCACCAAGAAAGAGAACTCTGATGACTGAAGACCATGAGGATAAACACACATCTTTAACATGCAAGAAAATAAGTCTGAGCTGGTTTCTCTCTTCTACATATCCTATCTCTAGAAGGCAGCTTTAGAATCTAAAACAGTGACTCTCATTCTAAAGGGAACTACATCCAACAGGGTCAAAAGCATCATACATATTAAACTCTTGTCTACACATAAACCTTTTTGGCTCATGCATTCCAGTAAAAACTGAAAGGTCTAGATTCTGTTCATATGATACAGGGTAATTAAAGAAAAAAAACAGCAAAGTAATCACCTGCTGCACCTGAATTGCACTGCCATTTGATACTTAGCAATGAATGGCTTCTTCAATTAGGAGCCACTTACGGCCTCTGATTGGAGGTCCCTCCCACACAAACTGAGGTGAATTGCTCCTCACACAAAATTTTGCTAAGGTTACGTAGTATTACCTTATCCATCTCTAACAAAGCTGCTAAGGCTGTCGGCCATATTTAAAATCTAAGCTTTTCTTATCAGTTAAATACGCAAAATAGGGATTGCAAAGGTTGCAAGTTATATTTGAAAAGTAAAAAGCTCCTTGCTCAAATTAGTGTTTATCCTTGATGAAGTAAAAAGACATTCCTAAAATTTTATTTGGAGTAATAAAATTATGTTCAAATTTTGATTTGTTGACCATGTTGCCTGTATTACGGCGCAAAGACTCAGAACTTCAGAGAACCCAATGGATAAATGGGGCAAAGTCAAGCACATCCTCTGCCTGTTTAGATGAAACATTTCTGTCATAATAATCACAGGACTGATGCACAGTTCAAAAGAAATGAACTTAGGTACTGGATGGCTACATCCATGTGATTTTGTAAATATGGTGCTACAGATAATCCTAGAATTGATCCTTTCACTTGCCCAGAACTACAGTATGATTCATAGTACAAGTTCTTGTAAAGTTCCTCCAGGACTTCTCTCTTACATCCAGGGTCTGGGATTCACAAGGGCTGGCCTTAGGAGTAAATACTGAAGCAAAGACAGTATTCAGGTAATGCTGCCTCCTCTGTATCCTCTGTTACCAGGGCTCCAACCTCATTTAGCAGTAGGCCCACATTTTCCCTATTCTTCCTTTTAGTGCTGATGAATTTGGAGAAGCCCTTCTTGTTCTCTTCTACTTCCTCAGCCAGGTTTAGTTCTAAGAGGGCTTTAGCCTTCCTTGTTGCCTTCCCACATACCCTGACAATGTTCCTGTAGCCCCTTCTTCCACAAACTGTAGATTTCTTTCTTGCACGAGACCTTGTTCAATAGCTCCTTGCCCATCCATGCAGGTCTCCTTCCTCCTCTACCCGATTTTTTACTCAAAGGAATGCACCTATCTTGAGCTTGGAGGAAATGATATATGAAAATTAACCAACTCTCTTGGGCCCCCCTACCTTCCAGGCTTAGCCCATGGTATTCCTCCAAGTAGATCTTTGAAGAGTACAAAGTTAGCCCCCCGGAAGTCCAGGGTTGTAATCCTACTTATTGCCCTGCTTCTTCCTTGTAAAATACTAAACTCTACCATGTCAGGATGACTGTCACCAAGGCTGTTCCCAACCCTAACATCCCCAACCAGACCTTCTTTATTTGTTAATACAAGGTCCAGCAGTTAAGCAGCAAAGTCCTTAAGCTGTGGTGCTTTCATGGACATTTTCATCTATTCTGAAACTCTAAAAAATAAATTAAATAAAAAGGTTTCTAGGTCACTTAACACTTGAATGTAATTTTTTAGACCCGCAGCTCAGGAATGGCCAGCACTCAAGAACAGAGTCCTGAAACTGAAGATAATGAACATACTCTGGGAATGAACATTCCTCCTGGAAGGAGTATCGCTAATCCTATGTTATTCGTGTAACTCAGTCAAGAAAATGGAATATGGTGTTGCTTTTCTCAGGTGCTGTCGATTAAACTTCTTGTAGATACACACTACCACTTGTCTCTTTCATCAGCTCTCAGTAGGAATCTGGGACTAGTGCAAACTGACGGTACAGTCTTTTGAAAGAAACACTCCATGTCCAAGCGAGCATCAAAGCATAAGAAGCTGTGTTCTGCAACAATGTACAGACTGCTCTCATAAAGGCTTCATATTTTGAAATATTTGGATATATTTCATTTTTGAGGTAATTTTTTTCAGGAAGAAAATCTCCCTGAAGGAAGATATAGCAGCAATTGAAGTAAAGGGGGAGACGAAAGCTGTTAACACTTTTACTACCACCTCCCCAGTTGCTATGTTTAGTGTGTAATGGGATGTCAGAACTGACAAATTTTTTATTACTTGATCTGAGTTGTTAGAAGCATATCCCTGTAATGGATGTACATGAGAAATGAGGTGTCCCCCACTTCAGATGCTTTAAGAACATAGACAATTTCTATGAAGGAAGTTTAAGAGTTAAAATCAAAAAGCTAAAACAACCTCCAAAATGCAGATGTCATGAAAAAATAGAATCTGGACCATAACAAGAATTTTGCTCATTTAATCTAATGATGGTGTTTGGAACTGGAGTATTGTTCAGCTATGTAATTCATGTACCTATTTTCCTTGCCTAAATTAATCATTAAAATCTCCACTTCAGGCTTTAATACCTATAAATAGATTTGCTGTAAGGATGATAAACAGCAATGAAGCTTCATCTTGAAGGTACTACATTGAACAGTATTAATGGTTACTGCTTAGATTATGCATCATTGACCTTCACAGAGCCATTGACGGAAGTCTGCACAGTCTGCATATGCAGATTGTTGTCTGTGTGGTTTTAAAAAGAAAACCTGTTCAGACACATGTGTAAGCAGATACAACACTTTTAAAAGCCCAGCAAATCAACATGAATATGATATGAGTGTAAACCCATTAAAACCAGCAATATTCCATACTGCTCACATAGACCTCAGTAAAATCAAATATGTGCTGCAAAAAAGTAAGCATAAAGAGTACTTACAGTTCATAGAAAGAACAATTTTATTCCATTAGAAGGCATAGTTTCAGACCGTAAGTGAAAGAAAAAAGAACATAGGGCTCAACAAGACAACTCGATCTTCTCTGAAAGTTTAAGGCACTAGGCCTGGAAAACTGAAGCAAGTTATAACTGCTCCTCTGACAGTCAACTATTGCAGATCCAGAAAATCACAAGGCCTCTTTCCAGTACTTATCACACAGAATCACACAGAATCGTCACAGTTGGAAAAGACTCTTAAGATCACCGAGCCCAACTGACCACCCAACGAGGAAAAAAAAATAAAAAAAGAGGAAACCACAAAACCACAACCACACACCCCACAAAACCAACACCACCCCAAAACCCACAAAAAAACCCACGATGCCCACTAGAGCATGCCTTGAACTGCCACCTCTGCATGTTTCCTGAATACCTCCAGGGATGGTGACTCCACCACCTACCTAGGCAGCCTGTTCCAGTGCATGACTACTATTTTGCTAAAGAAATCATATTCCTGATACAGGCCAGGATGCTGTTGGCCTTCTTGGTCACCTGGGCACACTGCTGGCTCACATTCAGCTGACTGTCAACCAACACCCCCAAACCTTTTCTGCTGGGCAGCTTTCCAGCCACTCTTCCCCAAGCCTGTAGCATTGCATGAGGTTGATGTGACCAAAATGCAGGACCCAGCACTTGGCCTTGTTGAACCTCTTACAATTCACCTCACCTCATCAATCCAGCCTGTCCAGGTCCAACTGTAGAGCCTTCCTACCCTCAAGTAGATCAGCACTCCTGCCCAACTTGGTGTCATCTGCAAATTTACCGATGAAGCACTCACTCCCCTTATCTAGATCATTAATAAAGAGTTTGAAGAAGACTGGATGTCATGGACCAAGATGGATAAAGCCACGACCCACAACTGATCCCTGGCATACACCACTGGTGACTGGCCATGAACTGGATCCAACCCTGTTCACTGCTACAACTCTCTGGGCTCAGCCAACCAGCCAGTTTTCTACCCAGCAAAGAGTGTACCTGTCTATGCCATGTGCTGCCAGCTTCTCTAGGAGAATGCTCTGGGAGACAGTGTCAAAGGCTTTACTGAAGTCCAGGTAGACAAAATCCACAGCTCCTCCTTCATTGGGTGACCCAGGTGGGTCATGTGGTCATAGGAGATTAGGTTCGTCAGGCAGGACCTGCCCTTCCTGAACCCATGCTGGCTGGGCTTGACCCCCTGGCTGTCCTTCACTGGCCATGTGAGTGCACTCAAGATTAATCTCTCCACAATTTTCCCTGGTACTGAGGTCAGACTGACAGTCGTGTAGCTCCCTGGATCCTCCTTTGGGCCCTTCTTGTACATGGGCATCACATTAGCCAGCCTCCAGTCATCTGGGACTTCCCCTACTGACCAGGACTGTTGATAAATGATGGAGAGAGTCTTGGCAAGCTCCTCCACCAGCTCCCTCAGCACTCTAGTGTGGATCCTATCTGGCCCCATAGATTTGTGAGTGTCCAGGTGCTATAGCAGGTCCTTAACTGCTTCCTCCTGGATTATGGGGAGGTTGTTCTGCTCTCTGTTCTTCTCTTCCAGATCTGGAGACTGAATACCCTGGGGGTAGCTCGTCTAACTATTTCAGACAGAGGCGAAGAAGGCATTAAGTACCCCAGCCGTTTCCTCATCATTGCTTGCAATGTTCTCCCCCGCATCCAATAAAGGATGGAGATTCTCCCTGGCTCTCTTTTCATTGTTAATGTATTTGTAAAAACTGTTTTTGTTGTCATGACAGCAGCCAGATTGAGCTCCAGATGGGCTTTTGACTTTGTAATTTTCTCTCTGTATGACCTCATGAGATCTCTGTACTCATCTTGGGTTGCCTGCCCTTTCTTCCGAAGATGGAAACTCTCCTTCTTTTCCTGAGTCCCACCAAGAGCTCCCTGTTCAGCCAAGTCAGTCATTTTCCCCACCATTTCATCTTACGACACATGGGGACAGCTTGCTTGTGTACTTTTGGAATTTTCTTCTTGAAGACCATCCAGCCTTCCTGGATGCCTTTGTCCTTCAGGCCTCTCTCCCAAGGCATCGTACCAACCAATGTTGTAAAGAGGCTGACGTATGCCCTCCAGAAGTCCATGGTGGAGGTTTTGCTGACCCCCCTCCTTATTTCACTAAGACTTGAGAACTTTACTGTTTCATGGTCGCTAAACCCAAGACAGCTCAAGGATGGCCGGGTGTGGCTCCACCAATCTATCTCCCTTTCACACTCCCAGATACTCCTTAATCTTTCCACCTCCTCTTTCAGCTCAGCCACCAGGCTGAGCAGATCATTCACCTGGGGGCAACGCACACAGGTGTTGTCTCCGCTGCCCTCCACTAGGAGGGACAGGCTCAGGCACTCGCTGCAGCCAGAGCCCTGGGCAGCTGCGGCTTTCAGGGGGACCTCCGCCTGGGTCACCGCGTTCCTTCTGGCGATGGTTTCTGGGCGAGTGGGAGCCATGGCGGGTCCTGCTCTGTGAGGCGGTTCCCCCAGCCGAGCTCTCCCCTGAGGTAGAGGAGACACCGCGCCCTGCCCGCGCGCCCCGCCCGCGCAAACCACCGCGCCACGCGCTGCCGCTGGCTCGCGCTCCCTGGGCTGCTCCTGCACGCGCGGGGTTTGGCCGCCGCCGCTTGTGCCGCCCGCGCTCGCTCAGAGCCGCCCGCGGCGGGAGCTGCTCGGCCCCACCGGGGGGGCTGCGGCGCCATCTCGCTCCCTGCGCTGCGGCCGCCGTTTGGCCGCTGTAGGAAGGGTCCATCGGAGCCATCCTCCGCTCCTCGCCTCGGTGACTTCCGTATGTACACAGCACTGCGTGATCAGATCTCCAGTGAGAAGCATTTATGAAATGTTTAGCCAGAGAGCACCCCCGAGCAGATACTAATACCGAAATGGGGAAGTAAACCACAGGAAGATTTGTGTTACCAAACTGGGATCATGAAGCAAATCTGTGCAGGAAAAGGCATCAAAGTTTGTTCTAGCTGGCTAACACTGAGCTAACCTGTATCCACTGAGATATTACTTGTTTATACAGTAAAACATTATCCCTCTCCCACAGCCACCAGAGTGCCTAACAAGGCATGTTGTCACCATTCCTGGAGCTAACATGGCCAGAGGAGAGGAGGAGGATGTAGGGCCTCTCTCTGGAATTACTGCTAGCTTAACAGGATGGAGGATGGAGAATGGCAACAGCTGTGTAGGATTTTGGAGTCACATTCAGCAATCTGCTTACTTTTCCTGATTTTCTTGATTTATTTGAGCTGTGAGATCATGGACTTGATGTGCTGTGTTTTGATAGACTATAAATTGACTCCAGTTAATGAAACAAAGTGATTTTGTCATCACTGAAGTATATAACCACACACACCCATTCAAATATACCTGAAATAAAAAAAAGGACCCTCAGTATTAAAAAAACCCCATGAGTTTAGAAAATGCCAGGTTTGACTATGAACTGATTTAGTATCTCTAGATCGTACTGTTAAACACAATCAGTATCAACTCTTTCATGCTTGCCTAGAGTTTAAAGAATGACAGCTGATCTAGATACAAAAAATAATTCTGGAAGGTTTTTTTAAGTTTCTTTTTAATGTGTATAAATAATATATTTTAAGAAAAAAGTTGAAATAAATTTAATAAAAATTCATACTTTTTTTCTTTTTTTTTTTTTTTTTTTTTTAATCAACCTGAACAAGCAGTTCTTAACTCCCAAGCTGAGACTGTAATCCATTTTTGGCTGGAGGACTTTTTTTTGCAGTGAAGTCACAAATCCTTGAAAACAAAGTATTATAATGAAAAGTTTGTGAGACCCTGAAGTGTAACAGCAGGAATAGTGCTCCTATAATATGTAGGAAAAATTCACACAGCTACTTTAAAAGCAGAGTAATAGCCAAACAGCATAAAATGACATCAAACACAAAACACAGCAGCATTTTAATAGAACAGAATAAATTCATCATTCTGGCAGTCTGTAATTTTATAAAAGCCCCTGCTCTCATTATGCCTTTGAGTGTTTTAACTACAGATGAAAAATAGAAACAATTTTAGACTATTCCCGGCAGACTCAAGTAGGTTTAAGGGTAGCTGACCAGATGGAAGAGGCTTACTTTTAAAGCACTATATTTCACCTTCCGTTCCCTCTGGCACTGAAGAGAGGAAAGCACTTCTGAAAATTTCAAGCTCTGCTTGTGGAAGCTGTAATATAGGTTTAGTTAATATTATTTTAAATAGGCTGCTGTTACTGCTGAATTTACTGTAATAAAAACAGTTAGAAAATGTTCATGTAGCACAAGAAGAGGCTGGGGAAACAGCAACTTTTGAAGAATGTAACTTCAGGTTAGCGTAGGGAAAGCAGTTTACACTTGAGAAAATAAATGTGTTCTGTAGTGAAACACAAGAGGCCACAGGTCATGAAAGGTTTATATGGAACATGCATCAGAGATATTGAAAGCTGTTGTCAGGAAAAGCCCTAGTTCTGGAGTACTGAAGAAATTACTGTTCTTCTGGCCTATAGTTTGAGTTTAATTGAAAACAACTTTTGTCTTCTGCATGTCCAGTGCAGAGGGGTTATTCTTAGCCTCAGCATATTCAGATCCATTAATGATGTGCAGTATAGGGTGTGAAACAGATTTGTTCATCAAAAATCTCTGTCCATTTTAACAGGCTGTAGTCAACAGGACTCAACTGACTCCTTCCACTCCATCCCTATGATAAAATATCTCTGATAATATCAATTGGGATCCAGTTTGGATCACACTGACAGTAGTAAAAATGGAATTAAAACAGAGGCAAGGTAAGCATAATCCTCCCTAATCAAGTGAAGTTCATCACACAAACTGCACATTTTTCAATAATTTTAACTTAGAATGGTCGCTGAAACCCTCTATTAGGCTTTTATTATACAAAAAAGTTTAAAAGCATTGGTTTGGTTTTTGGTTTTGGTTTGGTGAGGGTTTTTTTGTGGGTAACAGCATGAGAAAACTCATGTCCACCAGTTATTTATTTGTGACTTTTTCATTAAATGTCACTCAGAGTTAGCGATGTTGGATTCTCTGTGTTTGGCTGTTATGTAAAACTAATAGATTTTGAACTTTTACTCAAAAAGTGTCCTCTTCTCAGTGGGATGCAAGTGTTGGGTTCAAAGGCCGACCTGGAGATCAACACCAGTAATAAGATTCTCTGTGTGATTTCTGTTGAAAATGCATTCAACAGTCCAGCCTGGGCTATCGTGTGGTGCTTCTAAGGAGGGTAAAACTCTTAATGGTTTCAAAGTAAGGAGTGACTTTTGGAATCGACAATAAAAGAGGAAGGGATTTCTATCTATTCAGCAAACTGTGAGTCTAAGTACAAACAAGAAATTAGTAAGTTGATAGCACAAATAAAATTAGTCCAAGCGTGTTGGTGCGTAAGTGACCCAGTGGCAACACGTCAGTTCCACAGACAGTACCTCACAAGGGCCCAAATGGCTGGTCACCTTTCATATAGGCAAAACAAACTCATATCTGTTTTTTCTTATTGAAATGAATTTCATTGCAAATGCAGGGCAAGGCTTGGACTTTTCAAGTAAAGTAAGAAAAAGAGCCACTTTGTAATTTTACCCCAAACAATGCAAGTTAGATTGTGCAATTTCATTGATTTCATCACTCCAGTTCCTTCCTGACCTGATTATAACTGAAAGTGCAAAGATGAGTAATTCAAATCCACAGATGAACATAACTAAGCTTGATTGTTGGGGACCTAATAAGTTTCTGATTTTTCCACTGACCTTTATGTAAACGACAGTGTGTCTAAAATAAATTGCAATAAATGCTAAGAAATGAAGGTTGGGAAATCTAGCAAAGAATATGATTATTCAATAGATAGTTTATTGCCCAGTTTGTTAAAAGATGCAATTGATAGCATTACTGCAATTGAAACATGCAGATGTTGTATGTTTGAGCCCATGGACTGATCTCTTTTTGTGCTCAGACTACCTTAGTTTTCAGAAGCTGAGATAGTGAACTCCATGAGAGAAGATTTTCTTTCAAATATACTGCCCACTATCAAGAGCTAGGCTCTGATGACTTTCTGATATGACCACTTGCCTGGCAGGCATCTTGGTCTTTTTCTTATATATCAAACTGAATAGAAATTCCTTTGATTTACAGTCTTTAAGGGATAAACATCAAACTTACACCTTGAGAGAAAAAAAATAATAAAGCTTGATGAGAGTTTTAGGAAGAAGCAAAACCGAACAAGAAACAGAAATTGGAAATGAAGATTCTGGAAAAGAAAACACAGGAACATCTAAACCTGCACACAAATCTAAAGATGTGTTCGACAGATCCTGAGTAAGTGTGCAGATAAGCAGCAGGAAATCAGTCAGAAACTGGCTTTAACTTCCCTATCTTTTACAAATTTATTTTAGGCTAATACTTACGGTATTTTTCCTATAAAAAACAGTATATTTGCACAGTTCATGTTCACAGCCTATGGTGCTCTGAGGTACTCTACACTACTTACACACCTATAGATTTGTTAGAAGACGTATTTTATTTTTAGAAGGTTGTTCTGTTTATAATATGTAGTGACTACCTGTGTGCTTTCTTATTCCTGCCAGTTACAGCTGTGGGAGTGTTTTTGAATTTTACTACATAAATGGCCAACATGAATAAACAGGGAAGTTAAGCAGACATTATGATTTTCTTTCTGAACATCAGGTTACAACTTGTAGTCCTTCCCACACATCTTTTCTCACCAAAAACACATAAAAAGGGAATTGGCAACCTCAGTAAGTTGATGAATTCCACTTATTTGACTTCCATGAGTACTGATTGTATTGAAAGTGTTCATAGGATTCAAGTTATCAGTATTTCATCCTTGCCATCTAAACCACAGTTGTCTAATCCTGTTAATTAGGATGAAAGCCAGATTATGTTGAGCTCAGTAGTGAATTATGTTCCTGAATACTGTATTTCATCCCTTGTTAAGATTTAAAAATACTAACACTAATCATTAGCACTTACACAGTACTCACCACTCTCTCATCTTGGGCATTGTATATTTAGGTGTTACAACACTTGGGTAATGGTTCTCAAGTCATATTCATCTTGAGGCAAGACAAAGCTTTACTTTTTCAAATATAAAAGGAGGCTGACTAAGAAATTCATCTAGTAGCCATAAGAGGAAGCCAAGAGAACGGCAATGAAGCTAAGGGTAGGTCCTTGAAGATGTGGCTGGCAATTGCAGCTGGTACTAGATAGTCCTCGTAATTACAGCTGCTGAGGCCCTATACAGACTTTGCTATCCATCAGTGATGACATGGCAGCAGCCCTCTAGCTTTCCAGCCCTCTAAGGATGCTACAAAATTGGGCCAGTTGTCTCCCTCAGGGCAGTGCAATATCCACAATGCAAAATCCAGTATCACAGAATTGGAAGTCGGGACCCCGGAAACCAAGTGCTCAAGGGGATTGTCCAAGGCAGGTAGACAATGGGAATTCTGATTGTGGTTCCTAGGAAATTTTGACCCCTTGGTTTGCATTCCCAAGAAAACACATTTTGTCGTTGATGTGCCAGTTCAGCAAAGGATTTAAATATATACTTCATGAAAATAAATTTAGGCAGCTGCTCAAAAAATCCAAGTGCTATCAGACTTTCCTGAAACAGACCCATATCCCATACAAATACCCACTCATTGTCCAGTATACTTCTTGCAAAATGTTACCATTTCATTTGTGTCACCAGTCCCATATCCCAGTCCTGTAGCCAGAGTGTGGTTTCAGACGAGTCATGCAACCTGAGAAACAGCTAGAAGCACAAATGAAGACTCTGACCATAACTATTTTTTCTTCATAACCCGGTATCTGTATGACGAGGATTTCTAAGCGTGGAGGTGATCTTCACAGTTGCTGAAGTTCATGCATTGCACCAGTAGCACAGCCACAGCAAATTGAACTATGTCAATTAAAGTTGCATTGATTCTTCTTGCATGGGCTACTTCAGCATTTGCCCAAGGACTTGTCATGTCTGTGTTCCACGTTTATTGAAGAGAGTCGTTAGAGAACAGCAAATCGTCATCCATATGCTTGCAATCTACAGCTACTCAGCCATGTAAGTCACATACTCAAGCTCACTGTTTGCATATTGATTATAGCTTGGCCTCAGCAGTTTTTCATCTAACTTCCCATCCCTATTTTTTATGAATGCTATCATTAAGTGACTGTTCATTATTTCATTGTAAAGTCTGTTTCTCCCTAATGATCTCTTAACAATTCATGATAAGCTAGAAATTGGCTAGTCCTCTTGGGAAACAAGTAAAAAATTCAGCTTGAAATAGAATCAGTGTATTTTTTTAAAGGATTCTGGCTAACCTGCATTGTTAGTACTATATAAAGACTATTAGGTAATTTTTAAAGTTTGACTGGAAAATGCCCTTATGTCATCAATTACTCTTATGTATTTTTTAAAAAGTATTTGGAGGTTTCATAGGTATATCCAGCCTTCTTTCCCATTAATGTTAGCAAGAATATAAAATATCTGCCGAAAGCTATAAAAATCTAGAACTAATGGATAATATAAGGTACAATACTGTCAAGAAGATGCTGCCCAGCTACATCAGCTGAGCAAAAGATACAGTATGCATGATTCCTGCGTGTGTATTGTAAAGATTCTGTACCCTTCTTGTATTAAATGCATTTAAAAAAGAAAAGTAAATCAGGCTTTTTGATAATCAGAGATAATGATAAATGTAGACTCTGGATCTGAGAACCTTATCTATGATTCTGCAAAGCCAAAGAACTACAAGAAGACTGACTGACTTTGAAGTTGTGCAATTAAGTTATACTAAAGGCATTTTGTTTAGCAGGATAATCACGCTTTTTCACACTGCACCCACTTGATGTCCAGTACGAATAAATTACTAATTAATGTTTGAATCTTCCACTGATATTGAGAACTACTGCTCTGCATGAGTTTATATTCCATTAACAGCAAGCAGGGGAAAGTCTTTAGCAGGTAGTACTATGCCTGGAACTTTTCAAAATTAATAGTTCCCATCCCACAGTAAATCAGACTTTACAGTACAGGTCTCACAGTACTTGAACAGGATTGGGTTCCTCAGGCCCTTCTGTGGAGAGATCTTGTAAGCAAATAATGTATGGCAGGATCTAACCTCCTGCTATGTAATTCAGGGACGTTGACAGACCAAGCTGACTTTCTTCACTGAATGACCCATAAAATTTAGAAATATCGACAACTAAGGCTGACCTTTCTTGTTATATGTTTATTGATTGTGCTTTTTATTGTTTAATGGATGCATTTATGGTAGGATTGGGTATTGAAAATCAATTTTAAATGTTAACCTTGGCTTTGGTAATTTTTTTTAGCTACAAAGCAAGACTAAGTGTTGCTATGATACTTCTGTGGGTTCAGTGAATTGATAAATATGTTTGAAATAGTTTTCATATTTCTAACACTTTTAAGAAAATCTAGTTAACATAAGTGCAAATTATTCTGAAGTGGATGGAATATTTTTTCTAAAAACCACAAACTTTAATTTTAAAATTAATATTTCTCTTTTATTTTATTTATCCTGTAATTATTCCCATAATTTAATGCTCAAGCTTCTTTTAAATTATCACCATTGTGTACAACATTATATTCCATAGTCTACAATGTTTTTCTTGCAACACTTCAAAAAAAAGAGCTTAGGTGGATTTTATCAGGAAGTAGTTTTTTCGTGACTTTAGCATTTTTTGAGATTTTTAGGGGGAAACGGTTATGTAAAATCACAATAAAAATTTAAACTCCAAAGCATTCATAGGTGGAGAAACAACTCCCACTGAAACCTCATCTGTTACACCAGAAATAGCCATATGTTTTAATTCTGAAATGTTTCATTGTAATATGAACAATTTTGTCTTATCTGAATTTGTTTTTCTGTTCAAAATAAAAAATAATAGTTTCAAATAAAAAAATATGGGCCTTTCCTTTTTAAAAATAAAAGATTTTTATATCTTCCAATATTTTCCATTTAAATACACTGAAAAACATGTATTTCCAAGCTTTTTAGAGACTTTTTCTGAAGGAAAAATTCCCAAGTATTATTTCTGATTATTCAATTTATAAGATCATATTTAAATGTTATTTATCCTTTGCAGGCTTCAAGTAAAAAATCCCAAGAGTTTAGTATAGTAATGTTGCTTTTGAAACCTATCTGCCTTTCTGCAGATGGCAAGAGCAAAGCCTCACCTCTTTTTTTTTTTCTTTTTTTTTTGAGAGAAAAGAAACATACTACTGAAGGAGAGACCCAGCCATTCTCGATCTGTGAGCATTTGTACCCACTGCTGTATGTAAGTAGGGGGATCCCTGATATAGAGCAAGTTCTTCATACTCTCCAGGAAGACTCTCTCCTGATCTGTCAAGTCTGGTTATTTGTTTTCTTGCTGTCATTGTCTGCCAACTAAAAAGCAGAATGAACACAGGGTTAGATGTAGGGTCTCATTTGTGCCCTTACAAATCACATTAAACATCACTGTTCTATGGGAGACAGGTGAGGCTTTAACCCGGAAAACAGAAAATCTTGCAAATGAGACACATCATTCAAAAACAAGCCTGTAAAGTCATCCAGATCATATGTATTACAAGGTCACTAATGTGCTGCAATTCTAGACATAACAGGCAGATCAAACCTTTAAACCATCAGTTTAAGTTTCAGCAATTTATTTTCTTCTTTTCACCTCAGTCACTATTTCACAAAAGTACTGAAACTTAACAAGTGCCCCCAAAACATGAGTTACTGACGAGCAAGCTACTCATGAGCCTTATCAAACCAGCGTTCCTTTTTGCAAGCTCCCTAAAGAGAGAATCAGTAGGAATCCGAACTTGTCCGGGAGTTCACTGTTAAAATACACGGAAGCTGTCTGCACCCCAATCACTTAGAAATTACTCAAAAGCTCTAAAATAACCTGACATTTCTGTTCTTTAGAAACCTGTCTTAACAAAAGGTAGCAGCACTGTATTTGTAGGAATAGGCTATGATGGCTGCACGCTGCGGTTTTTTCCGCGTTCCCGCTCTGCCCTCTCCCGGGACAGGCAGCACACCGCGCGGCCCAGCCGCGGCAGGCGGTGGCACCGGCCAAGCGAGCAGCTCAGCACGAACGCGCTCCTTTGCAGACGTGACTGAAGGACCTGCTGTGAATCCCTGCATCTTCTGGAGTATCAACCAGGGGAACAAGCGATCTGAAAAGCAAGACAATTCGAGTACACGTCTGCTATTTACTGCCTCATTCTAATGAATATATTTAGAAGAAAAGTGCAGTATTTTTCTAAAAAAAAACAAAACCCAAATCCATGGTAATATTTATTTATTCATTTCTGTTGTATTACCTGAATATTTTATTTCAAATTTTGAACTTAAAAAAAAAAAAATCGGAACTATAGCTATATATTTATGTGGATTTGTAGACAGATTTTATGTTGTTTTAAATCCAGAATTTTATGTTGATTATATCCTTTATGAGTTGCTTTTGACTCACACATAGCCTTCTTTTTACTTACTTTTCAATGGAAAGTAATTTCTAGGTAATTTCATATTAATCATTGATTGCTGGCCATCATTACAGTTAAAAGTTCAAGGAGACAAAATGTTAGCGTTTTAAAATGAGAATGCTTAAAAATAGAGTCTGAAATACACTTTAGGAACCTAAAATAATCTGCTGTTTCCAAAGCTGCTGAACGCTTCCATGTCATTTTGGGGAAAATAACCCCAAACCAATTCAGAGTTATTTGAAAGCCTAAAAAGCAAATGCGGTATCTTAATTTGAAATTGTCAGTTTAACAGCATTTATGAAAAGTTTTAATCAATTGGGAAACCAGGTCAGAAGTTCATAGAAGGACAATTTATTTGCTAAAATGAAAACACTCTTTTTGTGGTAACTGCTTTCTGATGGGCCAGTCTTTAGATCTGTTCTTTGTAAAAGTTAAAAAGCATTCTATTAATAATGCTTGAATGAGCAGCTGTCACTTTACAGCACCAATATCCATCAGACAAAATGTGAACATGTGCTTCAGTTACAGACATTCAAGAATAAAAGTTACAAAACTAAAACATTTCAGATACAACATGCTGTTTTAATTGAAAGCATGTCTATAACAGACTTCACATTTTCCAGGTGAGGTAGAGCCTCTTGTCTTTGTGAATTTTGATCCACCTTTTTTTATAAAGTAGAGGCCAAGAACTTAGACAAAAACTCATCAGCAGTTCATCAAGCCATAGCATAAGTACACTTCATGAATTGTTCATTTGCCGTTTAGTTAATGCAATGACCTGTTGTACCGAGGATAAGTTATTAAGTAATGAAATAGGATGATTGGATTAAGCTAATTGCTTGCTTTGAAATGACATTTGTACATAGATTCTTTGGCCTTGTCAGAATGAATTATATAATCTAAATGGTGTTTTTTGCATTCCGTTTCACAACTTCTAAAGCCATATTTTTACCTGATAGATGGGATCACTAAAATTGTGATTAAAATAATAGGTCACATAACACACCACTGCTGTGAAACGGGCTCTATACCAGGAATCAGATGTTCATCAATCTAGCCTGAGGTGCCTAAGCAGAGGATATATTTAAAAGTACAATTATAATAATAGATCCGATCACATTATTTACCAGAGCTAATATTCTGTGCAGAGGGATATAGAATCTAGGACTGCAAATTTTATATTGGAAAGAATCATATTGACAAGAAGGCTGTCGTATGAAGAAGTGTTTTTTACTTCTGTTGAATTTTACTGGTAAAATCAAAGTTCAGAAAGTAAGAGAAGACTTTAATACAGTATATCTCCTGGGGACTCTTTGTGGACAGGCTAGAAATTCCCACTGGTCATGCTACCCATCTGCTCTTTTCACTTTGTGTGCATGAAGTGAGCAGTAATGGCTCTCTCGGTAGGACAGCACAAGGTTGGTAGCTGTTTCAAATGTAATCCCACAGCAGACACAAGCCAAATAATGAACTATTTCTATGGTACATCTCTATCTGCATTGTATGTCCCATTATCTTAATCCACCCGGACAATTCTGCCACTGTTTCTGAGACCTTCTGACAAGAATCGCTGAATGCAGAAGAGAGGATGCATAATCTATCATCAGATCAATCATTCCAGCTTCTGGCACAAAATACAGACTGGGATTAGAGTCAATAGAGGCAGAACGTGTTGAAGTGGTGGAAAGAAGCATAGCACATGCCAAGTAAGAGAAAGGAATAAAAGGAATGGAAGGAGCAGAGAAACGACAGATACGTCAGAACCAGCAGATGCTCACCATTGCTTGTGCTGCCCCAAACCAGCCCAGTACCGTGGAATATGAAAGACCTGCACTTGCAGGGATAACTACCATGGTTAGTTTTTTTAAATAATTTCTATTCTTGGACGAATTTTAATGTTGACAAAGGTGAAAGGAGCCCAAAGGTGAAGTGAACAACCTTTCCTTGCTATGGTTAAGCAGAGTTCAAGAGATACTAGACCTTGTTTTCCAGGGTGAGGCTTAAGGAAGACAAGTGTCAGGGCACTACTGTTACTGCAGAGATCTGCCTCTCATCTCAGGGGGTTTCAGTCTCTCTGCTAAGTGCTCACTGCTGTTCGTGCGGTACAGTGTAGTGGTTTGGGCCTGACACCACAACAAAGAACCAGCCACGTGGCCGCACACTCAACACCCCCCCACACACACACACGCACTGGGACGGGGAGGACAAAGGCCAACTAGAAGCTCATGGGTCGAGACAAAGGACAAGGAGGGTTCACTCGATATTTATGGTCACGAGCAAAACAGACACAACTTCGGGAGAAATAATTTAATTTACCACTAATCGACTGCACACAGGACACAGACAAGACAAAGAGCAGTGCTTGAATACCTTACCCCCATCCCTCCTTTCTCCCCCGGGCCCAAATTACTTTGTTCCCCATTTCTCTCCCTCCTTCCCCCCAGCGGCACAAGGGGACAGGGGATGGGGTCTAGAGTCAGTTCAGTCTGGTGGTTCCTGCCGCTCCCTCCTCCTCAAGGAGAAGGATTCTGTACAGTCCTCTCGTGCTTCCCCACGGAGTCCCTCCCATGGGAAGGGGTCCTCCACGAACCTCTCCTTCATGAGTCCTTCCCACGAGGTCAGGAGCTGCTCCAGCAATAGGCTTCCCACAGAGTCACGGACTGCTTCAGGAACAGTCACCTCCCCTGGCGCGGGGTCCTCCACGGCTGCAGATCCAAGTCCACGGGCTGCAGCTCCACTTTCGCCCCTTCTGGCGCCTTCCACGTTCCAACACGTTCCTCTGCCTTTCACCTCTCCAGCACAGCTCTTCTCCTCTATTTGCTCTCTCCTCAGGCCTCGTATCAGTTTTTTCATATGTTAATCGCAGAGGCGCATCTATTGTCTTTCTAACGACCCAGCCTTGGCTACCTGAGCTGGGGGAGCTTTTAGTAGCTTCTTACAGGAGCCGCCTCTGGGGTCCATTCCCCGCTACCAAAACCCTGCCGGAACCAAACCAGCACGTACAGACATGCAGTTTGAACTAAAACTTCATGACATGAACTTTCTTTTCCCTTCTGTAGCTCATCAGGAGCCTTCCACAGAATTTGAGATGCCACGTTGTGACAGTATTTGTTTTAGCACAGACGGGAAGGCTGGCAATTTTGGAAGTAAAACCATGCTACTGAGTTAGCCCAGTTTTAGTATGACTCTCTTTGCGTGGGTCACCTGCAGCTGAAGGTTAAATTCACAAACTGTAATATTTTAAATGCTAACATTAGCCATAAAAAAAAATAAATAATTCTCATCCTGTATTTATTCCTATGAACCCGTACACATCTTCCTTCTTCAGTGTGGCAGCAGAAAATACAGAGATTTTAATGTTTTAACCAAGCTTAAATTATCTCTGTGTTACACTGATCAAAATAATTTTAAGTTATTCTCACAAGCAGAATTTAGAGTTGAAGGGACTTTTTACAAATTTTTGATTGCCCTAGGGTAGAATCCAAGCCTGTGTACACCTACAAGGCAGCAAAGGGATACTATTTCTTGTCTCAAAATCTTGGGCTCTTTTCCTCTTAAACAAAAAACAAAACAAAACAAAACAAACAAAAAAAAAAGGCAAAAAAGCAATGTTAGTTTTATCTATTTTAGTTTCTAATTCTTTCCTGAAAGAGAACTCCGATCTTGTAAAATGACTTTTCCTTCCTTTGGTGTTAATCACATATTGCATATTTCCTTGGAGCTTTTTCTTGTTCTAATACTACATATTTGCATCTCCACTTGGGTCTATCTATGCTCTGGAAAGAGTCCTATATGAAAGTTAGTGTTCTGCTTCTCTTGTGAGGTGTTTGGTTGTATCCTAGCAAACGTGAAAGCAATTTATCACATTTGTTGGAGGGACTTTCTGCAATATCTAAAGCAGAATCAATCTGCAATGAAATTTTAGCTAGTAGTGTTAAATACATAAACTCAATTAAAATGAGTACAAAACAGGATCCTGTAGAGTTGAGTTACAAACACGGAAAATGCAAAGCAATGAAGTTTGACACAGCTAAAACACGGAAGATGTTTTAGATTTAAGCTGCTTGGAGTGAATTTCATTTGAAAGGAAAGGGCTCTCTTTTGTAAACCTTGTCTTTACAATCTAAGTGAAATCTTGAACTGTGGATAAGTAGTTGGCATGATTTTTCTTGCCGTTTCTAATTATTTTTTATAGCACAGTACCACCTAGAGGCTCTCCTGTTCTCTGTGCTGTGTACGTGAGAAGCAGGAAGCAAAATTTTTGGAACTTTTTACCATTTGCATAGTAAGGCAGACACAGCATGAGAAAGTAAGTGGAGCCCAAAGGTGGAGTTCCTTCAGAAAAAAAATCATCTGATCTCAAAGAGAATAGAAGCCAAGTTTCCTTAATCATGACATTTCTCTAATACAAAATAAATAGCCACTCAGACTGGTTCAAAGGTTATTTCAGATCCAAAATATATTTGCTCTCCAGTGGTTTTTGCGTATCTCATGTCATGCTTTGTCATATGAAAAAAGTTTGTACAACTATTTCCTACCCCAACTGCATCACAGAGAAGGTGCATATTGTTCCCTCTGGCAGTTATATGCTTCCCAACTCTCATCCGTGCAGGCATTTTCAACCTGGAAATAAAAAGCATAATCACTTATGCCAGATACAATTTTCCTTTCTGAATCACTAAATGGAACCATTAACATCAGACATAAAGAATTTTCATTCTAAGGATAAGCAAGCCATCTTATTGTCTAAGAGTCTCTTTTCACATGCACCAGAAATTACCAGATTAAAAAAAATTAAAAATATTTTAATCTTTGACAGCCATATTTAGCATATGTCATGCTGCCTGATCATTTATGCTATTTGCAGCCTGGAAAATCTCCTGGAAGTTACAGAAAAAGGTAAAGTAGAGCAGAGTGCCTCTATTTAGCAGCCACTGCATATAATCCAGGAGGACATGGCCTCAGAAGATGGTTGTCTTTCTTGAAGGGAAGTAGAGGCAGTGCTTCTTGCTTCCTCCCTTGCAAGGTTTCCGCCCACATCCTTTCTCTTCTCTCTGTATAACAAGTAGAAGTAGTCATGTTAAAATAAGTACTAAAGTGCCTTCTTTTAGAGAGAAACAGATCCCAATGGAATTAAACATAATCCTCTTTCCTCCTTAACAGAGTACAGACCAAGTAAAACACTGAATAATCTTTCCTACAATTATGAGCTTTATTGATAGGTATATGATGAATATATGAAAGACAATTTTTCTATTTCTAATGTGATATGAAATTCCTCCCATGAATTTCAAATGAGATATGTGTCTTTTAAAGTGTCTTTTAATAATCAGGGACTAGATTTTTATTTATTGATAATTGCTCATCTGTCAGGAACATAAAAGAGAGGAATTAGTTAGCTTCTTATATTTTCTCAATTTGTTAACTCCCCCTTATTCCACTTCAGCAATCTGTATTTGTCAAGCACTCTTCAACACCTTCCAGGCAGGAATCATGTCCATATAGCAACTTCCATGAACTGGAGGCTGCAAAAGGAGGGCTTTAGTATAGACAAAGAGAGTTCTTGTGATTGTAGATTGCCTCAAGGGTGGGATTTTCAACAACAGCTATTAACTCGCCTTCCATTATAGTGTCACCTGGGACTTGATCCTCTGGATTTTTCCTGTTTGAATAGCCCTTACACTACAACACAGACATGTAATATTTGTAGGTATTTCGTATGGTTTTCTGGGTCCATATCCTCCAAACTGCAAAGGGCTCCTTATGGGAAGCTGATCATGGCCCTTAATGATTGAATCATACAGAGCAGTTAGTGATTCAGTATTACCTGTTTGAAAGTGACGCTGGCATGAGCACGCAAAACTCACTCCGCTGTGAGCTGAAAGTCTCATAAATAGATGGCATAATACATTAATATAGAAACAAGAAAGAAGCAAGCAATTCTTTGGTGTTATTTCATCACATTTTTAGCTCACAGAAAACAAGGTATTTTCTTTGAGTCTTCATAGTCTTTAAGTGACTGCTTAAAATTGGAATGCACAATAAACAGAGCCTTGGGTAGCTTAATGTGTTCCCAGAGTCACGTTTTATTAGTTATGCAGGAACATAAATTATGCCAAAACTTGTGGCACAGTCACAGCCAATGTTAGGATGAGTAATTTATTTGGGATAATTTAAGAGAATAGTCTAGTTGCAAGGTGCTCTAGTGCTCCTCTCTACTTCTACCTATATTTTTCTGTAGAACTCAGCACATCACATAAACAGCTTAAAAAGTTGCAGATGAGCTTTTGAAAAATCAAAGCACATTCAATGGAGCCAAGTATGCTTCTGTGGGCTATCTTTTCCATTCTGTTTTCATAACCACATAACTTACTGTATGTGCTCTCTTAAACTAAAGGAAATGGTGTTGTTTTCTAACTTCAGCCGAGTCTTCTTTGGTGTTTGGGCCAACATTAAGAGGCCTCACTAGCTGTACAGTGACATATTTTTGATTAGTATCATTATTGACACTAGCAGAACTTGTGAAGCTAGCATATAAAATCAGACCAATGTTTATTAAGAAGGACTATATGCTACTCTAAAGAAAAATAGATAATAAAAATAGTTTCTGCTTTCGAAATTTATTTTTTTTTTGTTATTAGAAACTTTAACAGTGCTAAAATGGTTAAGAAAATAGTTGCTTAAAATCTTACCTTTCTCACTAGAAGTATTAAAGTCAAGGTTAAATAACTGGGTGAGAGAAACAGAGAATTTGCCACTGCATTTTATTGTTTATTCACATAGTTGTGATTTAAAAGATACATCCTATTTGCTAGGTACCATGGCATATTTTTTTTTATATATGAAAGCACAAAGAGGAAATAATATGAAAACAGACACAGAAATTATTCTTCCTAGCACTGATTCAAAATACTGAGTCTGTGTGTGGGTAATTAGAATAAATTGCAATAAATATGCAGGCTAATATTATCTCATGATAACCATGTCACGAATGTCAGGTAATTATAGAATTATCCTTAAATGAAGACTGAAAAAAAAAAGTAAAAAAAAATCACTCAAAATAAGTCACCTAAAATTGATGGCTTTTTAGGAATAACTTATTATCTCCTATTCCCAGCAGCTCAATATTTCTTTAAATTATTATTCTCCTGATTACCAGAAAATGGCATGAAAAGAGTTTGGGTCTGATGGAACTCTCCCTACCACCTCACATCTATTGCAGGATATTAGCTAAGGATATTAGAGAAATACTGAGCAACATCCAACATCACATTCTTAAATTTCAATAACCTGAATACCAAATAAGACCCATTCTTATATGGAGAAGTTAAAGGAAATAATGCCATATGATAAAAAACTACTAAAGATTTCCACGAGTTTGACCTTTTAGCATGTTGAGCAGTGAGATTTTATGTAAGTCTTTATAGGCATAAATAATATATACTATATATGTAATGTATATAAATACATACATTCTATATGTGTGTGTTAATGTGTGCACATCATATGTGTATATATATACTTAACCACATTTTTATTATCATGATAAAAACCTCATATTACATCAAAGAAAGAAATTAAGTAGCTTGGGAAAAAGTCCTCTTTGAAGGCAACAGATTTAATTGCACATTTTCCTAACCAGATATCCAACCAAGAAATTGAAACACTGAAAGAACACCCCCTGAAGAGGAGTTTTTTTAATTGAGTCTAAAGCATTTTGAGAAACAGGACCAATGCTTCTGAAATGCCTGTATATTAATATTGCACAGTCCAGAACAGCTTTTCTTTGCACAGTAGGTCTCCTTCCTCAAATGCCTTTATAAAAGTGTTTTGAAGATTTAAGTAGAATTGTGTGGTATATTCCTGTGGTTACATCTGGTTTCCATGTTCTCTCAATCCACAAAATGTCCTTTCTGTGTCCAAGCCTTAATGAGTAAATTTATCTTGGATACAGAAAGACCTGCCAAACTAATTTTCTAGTGCCTTCATCATTTTTTCCTCAGACAAGTTGTCGAATCAGTTCAGAGGTGGTTGACCAAAGGATCTCTGATGAGGGCAGGATCTGAATTTGGGTCTTATGTCCTATGCAGGTGCCCAGTTAGCAAAATTCCTGGGCAGTGGTAAGCTCTTTCTCTTTGATAAATGCATTACACTTTGAATCTAAGAAGCATAATCAGTAAAAATATTGTTTAGAAGAGTACATTTCTGTAAAAACCTATTGCTTTGACAAAATTCTTTCAAAAATCAAAATAACAGTGGAGAAATCCTAAGCAGTTATACTAACTTACTTGTTGCGAAAATTTTTTGTTACAATAAATA
Organism: Hemiprocne comata; assembly: GCA_020745705.1. Lineage (NCBI taxonomy): Eukaryota > Metazoa > Chordata > Aves > Apodiformes > Apodidae > Hemiprocne > Hemiprocne comata. Next base: position 6,537,909 of record CM036597.1, on the reverse strand, counting down.
TATCCTGGAAATACAGGTAAAAATGTGTCAGTTCTGCAAAATATCACTAGTAAGCTTTCAATACCAGGAGGTCTTTGTTGTTGTACTAGAGCCACAAGGTAAGGAGCATCATGTCAGGACTCAGCAATCTGTAGTCAGTTAGCAGAGAGGTGGCTTCCTAAGCTTTCCTGGCAGCTGCCTGCCTGTGAGACTGGCATGAGATGTCCTGCAATTAATTTGTCAAATAACAACATAGAAAATCAGTTTTGCTTATTGGACAATTTTGCCATCCCTGATTCCGGGTTCGGAAGGACATATCTTCACAGCTGCATCTGGTTACTGAATAAAGACAGACTGACATGGGTAATGTTATCAACATTTTAGAACACTCCCATGGAATTAAAATTCCTTCCCATCTGAGGAATTTCTGTCACACTCTGGAGTTCAAAGCCACAGCCATGGCATAGGTCCCTGAAGGGAAAGCAAAGCTTCTAGTCTCCTAAGATGTCTCCTAGAATGAGTGACTAGGAGTGACTCAAAAAATGCAAACCTGTGGAAGGTTTTTGCAAGACCAGTTATCTAATTGCAGAACCATTAATGCAAATTGAAAAAGAATGAGCACTTCTATTTTAATGAACATTGTGATCATCCTGTGGAACCACATTTACCACATAATGCGTTTAGAAAAGCAAGTTACAATTAATCTTGGCTTTCCAAAGTTCTCTCCCAAGTATAGTACTTCATACTGAAGAATTAACCTAAAACTACTGATATGATATATGCTCATTCCATTATGAGATCATTACTTTCTGCAGTTATTGTGCTAGTTTCCTTTGTAATTGCAGGTTAAAAAATGCTTTCTGTGTATGTGGGCTTCAGTGAGTATCCATATTCTCATGGCTAATTTACTCTTCTATATTCATACAATATGAATATGGGACATCAGTTTTTAAAGGCGTCTCACTGATAAATTAGTTTCTCTTTGCTTATTTTTTCCTGTCAAACAAGTTTTATTTATTTATTTATTTATAACACTCCTTTATGTTAGAATAAAATGTTGATGGATATTGGTTTGCATAGATTTCACAAGAAGCTGAAAAGGTGATTTAATATTTTCTATTTGCAGTGGAGGAAAAGGCTGGAAGAAAAATAACAGCTTTCAAGATGTCTTTCCTTTACTAGACTGAAAACCACTAGAGTCTGATGTGTTGGTTTGCTTGCTTTTCTTTGTTTTCAGTTTTCATTTTTTGATGACCACGGCTGAATTTAAAAATAAACAATTAAGCTGAAAGCTCATTAACACAGGCAACATGATTTCTTAGCCTCAGAAGCTAACTTTTAAATCAGTACAAACTGGACTTGTGAAGGGGTGCAGTACAGACAGATAGTCTCTCCTCCTATACTCAGTTTATTGTCATTTTCATGTTTATCTGTAGGGGGCAATATGTAGTAAGAAATGCCTAATCTTTAGTTTTCTTCAAATAACATCAGGAAAGCTGCAAGGAAAATATTGATTTTACCAAGTCAACTAGAAGTCCAGTATGTGAATTATAGCTCTTTATTGGGGATCTTTATGTATGTAAGCTGAGAGCTTATCCGCTATTAATCTAAAAAACTGACTAAATTATTGTCCTTGATTCTTCAAGCTATTCAGATCTCCCTATGTGAATATTCTCCTTTTGTATTTTTAGGGAACTGCACTATTTTCTGCATTGCCTAACACAATGATGCACAGCATGTACACACACAAACTCACAAAGCACGAAATAAAGGAAGGGTATGGACACACTAGAGGGAGCAGATAATGAGGAGGAAAAAATGCTGTCAGTTCATTCCACTGTCAGAAAATGCTACATAAAATGTGCACGCTTCTTAAAAAAAAAAAAAAAAAAAAAAAGGCCCTAAAATTAAGAAGCTCATGTTTAACTGTTGGTTATACTAACTATTATATGAGTACTGGCTCATAGGAGTGTGCATTTCTCATAAAGAGAAAAGATGTGAATTAAACAAAAAGGATGATGAAGAGGAAATTGCTTGAAATAGGATGTCAAAAAAATGCTTGCACTTCACCTTGACTTTGTCAGGGCTGGTGAAACTAACAATTTGGTGAAGAGAGTTTAAATGAAATAATAGTAGCAGGTATCATGGTGAATAAGAACAGAATGGAAACGTATTCAGGAGGGGCAGAGCAGGGAAACTTTCAATCTCCGAACGAATATTTTGTTCAAGATTCTGCTGTTCAAATATAACATCAGAGACCTTAAGAAACCTAATACCTGTGTTCTTAATACAGGTGTTCTGACAGAGAACTATCATCTTAATCATTAATGTATTTAGACCAGAAACAAAGATGAAACCTCCATGGTAATATGCCTGAGAAACTTCATTGCTACTGCCTCCCTCATCAGGTCTGTAAAATCTCTTTGATAAGGCTTTGAAGCAGGCAGAGCTTTACAGTGGATCTGCCTAAACCTCCTCCTGTAAGTGTCCCCAGGGGAGCCAAGAGGCTTTTTCATTAAAAAGAAACCACAGTTTTTATTCAAATATAGATCGGAATAATTAACTTTTTAAACAGACAACAGATGATTACTGGCGAAGACACAGTAGAAATAAAAGACAGTTCTATAAAACGTGTGTGCAATGCAGATGCTTCAGCCAACTCAGTGACTGCAGCTCTGAGCTGCAGCAAACTGGCTAGTCCCTATGGCCCTTCCTTCTGCTCCCTCCTGCCTGCTGCTCCTCTTCCCTCCAGCCATAGCTGAGACACCGAGTCCTGCATTATTACCTAAGTGCCAGCATGATTTTCCTAACCATGGAACTCCCTATATAGCTCCTTCACTCTGCACTCCTGTCTGTTTTTCCCTTTGATCAGCAAGATTGCCAGCACCCAACCTTTCTTTAATTAGCAAGAGTGTTATCAAGGCATTTTGTGTTGGAATAACATTTGACACAATTTGAAACAGACTTCCTGCCACAAAGCTATGATACCACATTCTTAACTGCTCTTCTGTATGACCCGAGCAGAATGCCATGAAGTGAATCTTTCTTGATCTTTATGTAAGTCTCCCTGCATGTAGCCAAGAGAATTTTCTCTTTAATGCTTTTTCATGGCATGAAACATGAATATTAATGGTGAGAAGAGGAAATTAAATTCAGAATTTTTTTCTTACTGGTTTTGATTATTCCAAGTGAAAATACAAAAGGCAAATATGAAGCTACTATAAACAATAATCAAGAAAAGATAAAAGTCTATTACTAGATCATAGTGGTGAAAAAGATATCAACTGCATGCAGGAATTGAAACATCAGAAGTGACTTCAATTCCCATCCAAGCACAATGATGTCCTCTAGCACAGAAAAAGACGTAACTAAATTTACAGATTGCAGTAGTTGTGCATTGGTGTCAAGAATATATTTAGAATGCAGTTTTCCTTAAAGGCTACTTTTTGTGTCATACAGTATCAGTTTCCAGTGTGTGAGATGGGAGCAGTATTTCTCTGTAGGCTTTATGATGCCAGAATGCTCCTCAGCAGTTCATTAACATAATACTTTGGCCTTTCCCAAATTTAGCGTTTAGTAGCTGTTCTATGAAAGATTCTTTGTCGTCATCCACATCTCTGCATATATGTTCACTCAGTGTCCTTTTTAAATCATATTCTAGTTTGAATGAAATGCAAACGCTAAATTCTACATACACAAACAGTATCACATCAAGTCAACAGAAGACAAATACATTGAACGGAGTGTATTGGTAATTCCTTGAATAAAAGAAAGCCATTTAGTAAATGCTCAACTTCCTTAAAAGCCAGTTCTGATAAATTTTGAGTTACCACTCAAATATGTTTTGGATTACAAGTATGTTACTACTCTAACACGTTTTGAAATACTGCTCTCCAATCACTTTTTGAGTGCTCGTTAAAGAATCTTGTAAGTCTTTAGACAATACAATTAATTGTACTTTGTCAAAAAGAAAACATATAACTATTTAAAGCAAGACTACCTAGTGTTGAAAGGGTAAGACTGGACACTGGGACATTTTGATGCATTTCTTGACTTGCTGCAGACCTCTTGTTCAGTTTTGTTGATCTTACCTTTCCACTGTATAATAAATCTATGACCTGTATAGGTGTTTGGAGAAAATAACTCATTGAGAGCCGTGCTTGGATACTTCAGCATAAAGAGTCAACATATTTATCACATCCTGGAAGGTAATTTTATTTGGAAAATGTGTTTTGGATCACAAAGGAGGAGGCTGAGTTGCTTTTAAGTGTAAATTATAAATTATTGAGAACAATTGATTTTCAGCACTGTGAAAACAGCAAAATTCAGAAGGAGAATGGTCTATAATTTTAATTTGTAAAATAATTCATGTAAGCTGTAAAAGGATTCAGTGATCATTCAAAGATATAATATTTTCTTCAATTTTTTATAAACCTGTTATTAAAGAACACAAGTTTTTATGGTATTTCTTAAAACTCTTTCTATTAAAAAGACTACAAGTCTTAGATGAATGTGCAGGCAGAGTTTCTTAATCACTAGTCAAAGAAACTTTTTTAGTCTCCTGTGTGACGGCTGGTGGATCTATTTGGGTCATTCTGTCACTAATGAAATGTGCATGCCTCCAGAAAGTGGCACTTCAGCTGTTTTGCCATATCTTTAATAAAAATCAGAAAAGTTTAGCATAAAATCTCAATACCCTGTAAAGTATAAATAAGAAGGGAAGAGCATGAAAATTTGCAACACAGAATATGATAACCTTAGAACCATACATTCAGCTCTTCTTTTAGAAAAGGGGACACAAATTCTGTAAGTAATCCAGAACCTGACCCAGTATCCATAAAATTATTCAGCCCCATATCTTTCTTAGGCCCATCAGAAGCCATCTAGTGTTCCATCTGCCTTCTCATGGTGCTTGACAAGCTTTTTCCTCTGTGTATGCTTTCAGACTGGCCTTGAGCAATCTTACTGATTTTCTGTGTCTCCTCAGATGAGTCTATAAAACCCAAGCACCATTTTGTGTCTGCAGAAAAGGTGCCATAAATGCATCTTGCTAAGAGGGGCACGACTCAGTCATGGAGAATTTCCATCTCTTTTGGAAATTACATAGACTAAACCTACACAGTATTAACAAACAGCACTATGACCACCACCACACTAATAAAATCAGGAAGGGAAAGGAAAAAAAAAGAAAAAAGCCAATACAAATCACAAAGAGAGAAAGTATGTATCAGGTACAATAACCTGGAGAAAGATTGAGAGCCCCACACAGTTCTAAAGTTTTAAACCAAAAGTTCGTTAAGTGACTAGATCTCATGATCAGTTCAGTTGGCTCCATGAGAAGTTCTAGCAGCAGAATTCAAACCAAAAGTCACACAGCATTTTATTTCAGTTACGATGAAATCTAGTGCCTAGTTCAGGTGCAAAAATAACACCTAAACCACATTTCCATTAAAAACATGGCAAAAAATGTATTCTAAAGGACAGGTGCTATGGTCATTAATCTTATTTCTGTATTTAACTCCTCAGAAAGTCTACTCAGCTAAGGGACACAGAGTACAGGTTAAGAGATGGGAAGCACAAAAGTCGACCGATGGAGAAGCTCAAGCTCTTGTTTTCTATTCACATTTCTCTGACTTGTTGCATTTTAGATGTTTGAATACTACTACGTTAGGAGAGTTCCTCCAGCCACACTTATAAAACTGCAGTTATATGAGGTGCTATTTTAGACATACAGTATTTTTTAGATATTAACTAATTCCTTTTTGTTGCTGTATAGTCTGTGCGAGTTTTAGAGCTCTTGTTCCATCACCACTCTGTTAGTCTGACAAAAGCTCCCATATCATGAAGCCTCCCATTTCATGCAGAACTACTCATACCTCCCATTTAGGTTCAACACCAAGTCTCTTCTTATATACCTGGGAACAGGCAAGTTTTCAGCCTTGATGGAAGAGCAGGAGTGCTATGAGGTGAAAGCAAACAGCACACTATACAATGGTCTGCAGTTATTGGTCAAAGGCTCAAGCTACAATTTTTTGCTATTTCCCCTCTTGACCGCAATTCCATGAGGTATCACTTTGGTACTTTCATCTAATAATGTTCAAGTTTTATGAAATCAAAGGGTTACATTGTGTTTATATCAACTGTCAACTTGTACTTCTTGGTGCAAAAAGTGTTGTCAGAAGCACAGAGAAATACAATACATTTAACTTAAGAGGTGATGTGATCTTTAAAAACAACGTGTAGCTCGAGGAGAACCAACGTAAGATCTCCCTGAAATGTAATTGTAATAGGAAGTAGAGAGACTCAAAGCATCAACAGACCTTAAATCTAGGAGTCAAAGCTGAATGAGAAAACATTAAATTCACTGAGAATTTCTGCAGTTCAAATATATCTTGTGGTGACTAGCTCTTGCCATCTGCTGGTCTTCCCTCCAGGGCTTTATCCCCATGGTACTCTACCAAGCAGCCTTCTCACCACCTCCTACAGCTTTTGAAATTAGAAGAGATTTATTCCTGCTTCTAAAGTGAAGAAAATATATCAATAAATTATTACATGGAGATTGTGTTTCATGTTACTGAGTATTAAAAAATACCTTATCTCAGAATTGTGAAGTGATAATGTTTTAATGAAACGCATTCTTAATTCCCCATTAGGTTTCACATTGCATTAGTGAAGTGCAAGTTCAAATCACATAGACAACAACCTGTCTTCTGTTTTCATCTGTTATCTACACTAGACAAGTTTTTAAAATGTGGTTTTCAAGGCCTGACAGGAGACCCAGTTTTTTAAGGAACAGTGATTAATAATCCTAAAAATCACCTTTTCTTTAACTTCTGCTTGACTTCATTTAGGAATATTATGGCTACCACATTGATGGGCTTTTAACATGCTCTACCTTTCTGTCCAGAAATGTTGCCAGATGGAATTAGAAACCTTTGGTAATTTTCCCAGGATTCCAGAACTTATCAGTAGTGTACTCAGAGCAGCAGCTAGTTCTGAGAGGACTGCAGATGTCTAGAAATCCCAGACAAACAGCCAGTGATCATGTGCAGATCAAAAGTATGTTGCATAAATTAAAACATTCCCATGAGAGTTCTAGAAAATATTACATCCTGCACAGTCTTTGTATATTCTGTCATTAAAATAATTTTAAAAAATCAAAACATACAGTTTGTGAAACAGTAAAAAAAGTAAACATTTCAGTAACAATTTTTCTAAGAGCTTGGCAGTAAAACAGATTTAAGTATAAAAATTACAATAGTATATTTTTTATTCCAAGAATCTTTATTTCTTATATTCAGTGCAATGATATGGCTTCTGGTTATCTCTTCCCCAATTAGTTTTAAAAAGAATATTTGTAGAATATCCCATTGTTTTCATAGTATTTTGTAATAAATATAAATATGATCAATGAATTTTGCTGTTACCAATTGTGAATGCACACAGATTATTCAGAAATTAGTAACTTCAACATTTGTTCATTAAACAGTTTGCATCAAGCATAGCAGTTCCTTTTTGGACTATAAAGTGATTGTTTTAGTCTAAAAGGGAACAAACCAAAATGCACTCATGTTGTAGAAAGCACTTTCCTTTTGTTTTCTTCTACTATAAATGACCTCTTACTATCCAATAACCTCCTAAATTCTCTTGGCCAGATTCTCATGTAGTGTATACGGAAGCAATTCTAAATTGGCTTCCCTCAGCAGTTTATCTGACTATCAAACTGCCAAAGGTAGAGGTAATTTCCAAGGACATTCTGATTTTCCCATACTTTAATTTACATTTTATAGAATAGTGAAATGATGGCCAGGTGTACAGCAGATTAATTACCTAACAACAACCAAAGTGGCTGCAGTTCAGTGATGTGTGAAGTGATCCTGATATCAAACCTGTACCAGCAGAATAGTGGTCTTAGATGACCTAATGGGTCATTCTTATTTCTGATGTCCAGAACTGTATTATAGAGTCAATAAATCAATGTAATATCCTTCTAAAAGGAAAACGTTTTAGCTATAAATGCTATTAAGTGTATATAATGTCTGTGATTTGGTAGAAGTTAAGGTAGTAGTCTGTTACTGGATATGTCTACGTGCCAGTAGTTTTCATTCAGTGCAATGGATAATCTGAATGGCTAATCCAGTGGCTTTCAAATCAAGTGATTATTCATTTAACTGGAGATGTAGAAGATGGTTGGAGTTGAAAGTCGTAATTTACTCACCCTTTATTTTGTGGTTTAGATAATGGTCTGTTGTGTAGTACATGTGTATCTAAAGCATATCATCATTTTATTTCTCTGTGCTCTGGCACAGTGCATTTCTGTGTATACTTCTGAAGAGTCCTTTCACTGTTACCCAAAGGACCATCACAGAGTATGATGTCTTACCCTTTGTAATGTGAGAGAACCAGGCACTTGTTGACCAAATGCCAGGGGCAAAAGAAGTTAAAAAAAAAGTTTCCACTCTGTTCTGCTGTGTATGACAGTGTGGTGATACAAGAGACACTGCCAGACACCTCCTCCCTTACTTTTGCAACATTCCCTTAAGTAAAGAACCACTGCACAAAAATCAGTGTTTTCTGGTTTGAAATGTAGGAAACACAGATCAGCCCCATGATGGTTGTGGCTGACATATTTATGGAAGAAGAATAATGATGGGATCCCATAAAAGCAGATACCACTGCTGTGAAGCTGTGGGTAAGACATCAAGGTGCAGCTCTGTGCATTGGATATGCAATGAAAACTATGTGCCTGGACAGCTGAAGTAAGTGGCAAGTGCAAATTAATCCTCACCCTGAAATGAAAGAGGATAAATAAACCAGGAAACCTGCATGAGTTTTCAGCTTTAGTCAAAGCACTCCAAGGGAATTTTCTGCAGCCTCCTCACAATAGGCCACTGCAACAACTCAAAGTGCCTCCAGGTACAGATGGTCACAGTGAGGGCCATGTTTAGAAAATTCATAACATAATCTAGACAGAGGAGGAAAAATTACCCATCTCCACACTTAAGAGTCAAGTCACTGGAAGATGAGGATATCACTCCATCACAGTAACAGAGAAATTTGGGGAAATGAACAGGGAGTGTTTCAGGTCACAGAGGGCACTCACAGATAGAATGTTATTCTTGGATGAGACTTAGTGCTAAATTGACCTGAAGTGCAAGCACCTTGCTAAAGCTATTAACTCATCTATATCATCATCTGTGATATCTGCATGGCAAAAAACAAATGAGTTCAGCAAAGAGAGATCCAGTTGGTCACCACGTGGCATTGGTGGGAGAAACTAATCACTGAACCTCATGAGTTAGGACCAAGATAGCATCCAAATAATCTGTGTGCATTCACAATTGGTAACAGCAAAATTCATTGATAGCATCCAAAGATTTTCTGCAGTTTGGAAAGATAGTACACAGTAAGGTATTGTATGAATTTAAAGTGAATTATCTTACTTTGCATTAATTTCCATCAATACACAAACCCTCAAATTCCATTCAATAGAGTTTAACAGGTATTTCCTGATCCTCCAAGGAAGGAAGTGCTTCACCAATGACACATCTCCACAACGTAATACAAGTGCAGATGGGTGACCCTTTACATCAAGATACATTTCCCAATGCTATGACAAGAGAAGATTTTAGGTGAAATCATTGAATTTTTACTGCTCAAAACTGCACCTAACGTGTCAGGTTGCACCAATGAATTTATGAATTGTACTCATTCTGGAGTAGCTTGGGAGCTGATGATATTCTTTGAGGGACACTGTGAGGGAATATGTAACAAACTCACTCTGACATTCAATACTACCACATGATTGGTTATCTGCCCTTAGGGAGTGAAGAAGAGACAAGGAAGGGAGTCTCTATGACATAGTGTCTTGGTACTGCTATTGGCTTTGTGAAATATCTGTTAAAGCTGTTGAGAAAATACATATAAAATACTAAGAATACTGCTTCACTATTAAAAGGGGGGAAAACCCAAAAATGTTCAAGGCATGATTAGTATTTCACCATGGTTCTTACTTCACGTTGCCTAAACTAAGTAGTAAATAAATGATAAGTTAAAATCTGAGTTGGAGTAGCAGGTAAAGATAAAATCCCTGTGCCAGTCTGTTGTGAACTGCAGATCACCATATTTGACTGAAAAATCCCACTCTTCCACTTTGATTCATCCCTTCATTCCAGTAACACCAGCTAGGTCTACATTATAAACTCAGTGGTAGAAATGACAGCTTCCCAAATCCACTGCAGTAAGTATGTAAAAAATAATGTGATTAATTCTATGCTACAGAATGCAAAGAAGTTATATAATTTATTTCTAACATTCTTAATCAGTTTCCAAAGTTATATTTCTCTTGGGAACTCCTTGGGCATCCCTGAAATGAGAATAAAGTTCCTATGAAGAGAGGGCTGTGATTTTCTATTTTATACCATGCTTTACTACTCCATTATTCCTCCTAGCAGAGAGTGTTGTGTGGAAATACTTTTGACTTCTTCAACAGAAACATTTGTCTGCTTGGCAGGTGTTCCCAACAGTTATTTTTACCAGCTAGGATGATATTTTTGAATTTTACATAGATAGATAGATAGATAGATTCTTACATATGTATATACTCAGCTCCCCATGGAAAGCAATTGTAAGTATGTGCTTTGAAATGAAAAAATCCTATAGATTCTATCAGATTTTCATTATATATATTATATCACTCCTTCTCTGTAAGTAACTGGGTTCTTTCCTATGTAGTCTCATAAGACAATTTCTGTATCACTTCACTCTGTCATCTGTTTTTGCTACATATTTTATTTTGAGAAGAACTCTAGTATCTTCCAATCTGTAGAAATCATTTTTATTGGAGGTACAGAGCTCACTCACCACACTTTTAATTAATGTTATATTTTTAGTCTTCCAGTCATAGCTATTTTTCACTTCTTTCTTTGCCTATAATTTCTCTCTAGTAGTGTGTGGAATTTCATTTTCAAATCTAGTTTTGCTAATCCCATCATGCACCATACATTTTGATTCATCCACTGAAGACTGATTTAAAATTAAATAGACATTACTCATGAGCAACTACGTCAAAGTTTCTATAATTCTTTATTATCTGACTCTAGAAGAATATGACATTCTAAAAGTAATTTTTACATCTCATGGGATATTCACCTATATTTTCTTCCCACTCAAATTCAAATTCTCTGTCTTCCAAAGGCTAACAGGGAGACTGTAGCAGGATGAAGAATTTTTTTCTTCCAAGCATGTTGGTTCAATAACAATCTTTTTTTTGTAGCATCTTTGTTACAACAGCTATTCTATAATTATGATTTTTGGGGGAAAAAAGAACACAGCAACTGTAGAGGCCCTATAAAGGCACATGTACTTATTGCTTCTCAGTTCCTAACCCTTTAAGTCTCCATTTACTCATCTTTATTTTATTTATGGCTTCATACTGCATGCCTTTTCAAGCAAAGATTATCTTCATGTAGAGACAGCTGCTAGCATAAAGGATGCCATTCCCAATCAGAGCCTCTAGGCCCTCCTGTAATACAAATAATAAACATAACCAGATTCTTCTATCCCTTTGACTTGCTGCCATATCCAAGCATGGGCTTGCTATGAATTGAACAAAATTGTGGCATCAGTTGCATCCCAGCAGTTTATAAGTCTGTCAATCCTTCAAATTCCTTAGGACATAAAGACTTAGAGAAATCTACCAAATGAGCCATTGCAAACCTTATGGATACCCTATTTGTGCTGTTACAGTTATCAGGGAATTACTGTTTTCTTCAGGAGCTGTCTGGGCAGGCTTTCCTCTCTAGTGCTTAGCACATGGAATTGTGTGTTTCATTTTTGTGTGAATTAAGAAAAAGCATGAATCTATGTCATGGATCACTTACTTATCCCGCACACAGGCAAGAAGGTTCTTTGCAAAACTGTAGGAATATGGAGACTGAGTTCTGCCCTTTTTGTATGATTTCGAGAAATCATAGAACATCACAGTATTGCAACTCTCTCTAATACTTTAAAAAAATTGAATAGTAATAATTCGCTAAAGTCAGAGAAGGTGCTGCAAAGTGTCTTTCCACAATCCACATTAAACATAGCTTGAAAGACTCCAAAATACTGGAACTGTACTCTCATTGTGGTGTTCTGCTAGTTAGCAGCAATGGGAATTTCTACTTGGGGCTTGGCCACATCAAAAAAGATTAAAAGTCTTGACATAAAATTAATCTCAAAGTTAGGTCCCAGTTGCAGCTGGGATAGAGGGTAGAAGGCAGTCCAATATCAGGGAAAACAATTCTAGTTTTCTGTTTGTTGACAACTTGTGATATTTGCTTTAGTTTGTTTCTGTTTATTTGTTTTCCAAAATCTAAATTGAAATCTTAGAAGGAATTTGGCCAGCTGTCATGGTAGTCCTGGTTCATAACAATCAACTTCCCAATGTTCCCTGTGAATGTGTAGTGTCAAAAGAGAGTAAGAAAGACACTGCCACGCTACTCATTCCGTTATTCCCATGATACTACGATATTAATGAACCACGGCTGATGCATTGTTACAGGTATTTCAGAGCAGTATCACTATGAAATGAAGCCCTCAAGGTAGTGGGGGCCCAGTATACAATGGAGATACAGTGCCCAGAGAATTGCACACAGTTCACACACTGGTAAAGATGCTAATCCCATACCTGTGCCAAACTGTGTATAGAACGTGTACCTCGGTGCGCTAAACTGTTAAAGAGAATTCAAGCAATTGATTGCAATGCTCCATTAGTTTATTCCATGGAAGAGCTTGTTGTTAGATAATTTATTTCACCACGCAAGCTATTATTTCTTAAGGTGAGAAAAAGAGACAAGCAAGCTTTCTCACAAGTAAGCCAACAATGAATAATGTTACTAACTGCCACTATGGCCATTCTTTATCATCAGTTTCAGGGTACCACCGCTCAGCAAGTATGGAACCATGTGGAATCAGGAATTTAGCTCCTCTGTGAGTGCAAAACTGAACCTGAAACCAGTTTATGCATGACCTGAACAAGAGGCCTTACTAAACTTGCAGAAACAGAGAAACCCTTTCAAAAACACATAGCCTTAGAATGTATCTGAGTGCGTGATCATCCTGCAGCTTTTGAAAAAAAAAAAGAGGTAAATAGATTCAAATTTCAGAGTGGTCCCCAACAGCCATGAAGTAATACCAGAGTTCTGCAGAAGGTAAATACTTGCTGAGACAGCAGGAACAAAATACTTCAGCAAGTTAGATTAATTACAAAGGTTTTGGCAAGTTCTCACAGGCACAAGGTGCTTTAAGATTTGTAGTTCCAACACACCACTTGGCAAATACTCTTCTTGTGATTGCTTTTCAAAACATGCTCAGCATCAAAAACAGTTCAACATTTGAACCTGCAAATGTCAGAACAGTCTTCCAGGAGCAAAATCATACTTTGATGACTTAACCATCTATGACAGTAATACTAGTAAGCAGTGGAAATGTTTTTGGTTTTTTTTTTTAAGAGTAATAGAAATAATAAGAAAAATATAACCAGCCCCAATCTACAAAATGAAGTTAGAGTTTTGAAGTGTTCAGTTTAAAAGAGCACAGTGATTAAGACTTAAATAGATCCTGTTCTTGTAACTTCTAAAAATCTAGGAAAGTAATTACTAGGATTTCAGCAACAAAAAAAAAAAAAAAAAGATACGTGAAGTTTTAGAAGACTTTTCGAGTCAGTAGGGCATATTGCAATAAGTAAATAAACACTCTATTACTCTGCGAAAAGTTCAACCTCAGAATGTTCCTTCTGGAATATACGTGAATAACCATGAACGCCAGCTCAAGGAGTCCTTCAGTGTGAACTAGAAGCTTAGTTAAATTCACAAAGTGCAATCTCCTCTTCTAATTTATACTTTCAGGAGGCAGGGATACAACTTTGAAGATGTCTAAAGTGCTTAAGATGTACAACTTGCTTACATACCGATGGAAATAAACGGCACCAAAGTACTTAAGTAATAAATAAACCTCAGTCAATACGAGTAGTCAAGATTAGCACTGTTTTGTACTGTAACTAAACAAAAAATAATTCAAAAACTGGGTAAAAATATTACAAATGTGTTTTTCTTAGGCTATGATTCCATTAATCTTTATTCTTTAAAAAGTCAAGGGTGGCATTCCACTCAGAACAGAAATACTAATCCTTTCAATGCTGTGGATGTGTCAGACCAAGAATAGCGGAAACATATTGTGTCTTTTTTATTCTTCATGCTTCTTTTTTTTTACATGACAAATTACATCAAGTAAGATGAAATGTGATGCATGCAGGAAAATTAAGAGTCAGCAATTTAAACATATTGAACTTTTATGGTAGACAAAACCTCAATTACTCATTCTGTTTTACCTGAGCCAGATGCATGGAGGTGTGCGTAACTCTATTAATAATTTTGACATAGCTGTAACTTTGTTTTTTTCCATACAGTCAACTAATAAACTTGGCACTGTTAATTGTCCCTGACTTCATTTTGTATTGTAAAATATTGCAAGAGAACATTTTGTTGATCCCAATAATGAAACAAACTAGTGATAATCTACCTGTCTATATAATAATAATAATAATAATGTTCTTCAAGGGAATCTACAATTTTTAAGTCACTTTAAAAGTTATTTATTCACCTTCTGCCTCAGAAAAGAATCTGCTCCATTTATGCTTTGGGTTTGTTTTTGTGTTTGCTTTTTTTTTGTTTTTAATCTTCTAAAAATCCTGGCTACATTATGCAAAACAAGGAAACAAACACAGAGCAAAAGTCACAGTGAGACCTCTGTCCGGGTAATGGAAACTCCCTGACCTCAGTACAGCTCTGCTCCTAACACTAGATGTTTTCTCATGTTTATGGTCTTTCCCCTAAGTACTTATATTTCAGCTGATCACATAAAACATATCTGGCTCATTCAGATAGTCGTAAGATAAAGTGAGCTTACTGTACAAAAATAATGCTATTTATATTGCATTACTCTCAGGCAAGTAATCTTAAATCAGGATGTTTGAAAACAATTACAATAAGTCATGGTCAGAGCTGACCCTGCTTTACATTCATTTAACTTCTTTATCAGCAGAGACAGATGATGGTTCTTCACATGAAAGACCACAAGGAAGATAATTTTTGAATTTCATCAAATTCCATCCTGGTCATGAAAATATTTCACAAAATTTTGTAGAGAATGTAAGAAAGGGAATAATAGCTTTTATTTTCTTAATACAGTTGTGTCAAGTTGCTTTTTGAAGCCTAGGACTTAAATGAAAATAAAATACAAATAAATGTTTAATGAAGATGGTAGGAGAAAGACAATAGGGTTTTAAAAAATAGCAAAATAAATGTCACAAAAATGAACTGCCACTGTGACTATGCTTCAGTCTGAAAAATTTGTCTACCCCAGTTTCAGAAAACCAATGAAGAGGATAAGGTAATAATGATGATAGTAACAGTAATAGATATTAAAATAAAATGTGCATACTGTGAAGCTGTAGGAATTAATGCAGACACCTGTAAATACAGACTTTTTATTTGTTACTGTATATGTCATGTTGAACTTAGTAGGCATTAAACAGTAAACAGTAAACATTGCATGTTAAAGACAGAATCACAGAATAGTTCTGGTTGGAAAAGACCCTTAAGATCATCGAGTCTAACCACAACCTGACTCTACCAACCATAAACCTAACTCTGCCAAGTCCAGCACTTAAACCATGTTCCCAAGCACCACATCCATATGACTTCTAAAGACCTCCAGGGATGGTGATTCAACCAACTCCCTGGGCAGCCTATTCCAGGGTTTAATTACCCTTTCTGTGATGAAGTTTCTTCTACTATCTAATCTAAAGCTCCCCTGGTGCAACTTCAGGCCATCTCCTCTTGACCTGTTGCTTGTTACTAGGGGGAAGATACCAAGGCCCACCTCGCTCCAACCTCCTTTCAGGCAGTTGTAGAAAGCAATAAGGTCTCCCCTCAGCCTCCTTTTCTCCAGACTAAACAACCCCAGTTCTCACAGCTGCTCCTCATAAGACTTGTTCTCCAGACCCTTCACCAGCTTGGTTGCCCTTCTCACTCCAGCACCTCAGTGTCTTTCTTGTAGTGAGGGGCCCAAAACTAAACCTACTCACCTTGTAGTGAGGTTCAGAGGGATGTTATGTATTAGTCAGACACTGCAACTCAGCTCATATTGCTCTGAAACAGAACTTGTTCATCCATTTGTTCATGGAAAAGTAGTACTCCCTTGTCTGAATAGCACATTAAAGATCATGTGAATCGGCCACAGTAACAAGGAAAGGATTTGTTCTATTTTTGTGGGGCCTGTAGATCATACAGGCATCCAGATATGCACCCCCAGCTTTGTAAAAGCTACCACTAGAGGAGGAGGCTACATTTGGCAAGCCCCATGTACAGTTGATCTGACCAGGGCACACAGTTAGTAAACATGGTTCTGGTGGATCTTTGCAAAAAGTATTCCCTAAGGAACAATATTTTATAAGACTGTCTACAAAAATTGTAGAAATCCTAACAAAACCAATTCTCAGACAGAGACAATGTCCAATTTTTAAATTACTGTTAATTATATTGGAAGATTATGTTTTATGGTGGGACACGATGATCTTGAAGGTCTTTTCCAACCTTAATGATTCTATGATTATCTCACTTATTCTGTGAAGTTGTCACTCATTCATTTAACTGTTCTTAGTTGGTTACCAAGTATGGCTACCTCATTGCCTTCCTGTCATCATAATTGTTCTGCCAGACTGGTTTTCACCTTTTTTTGTGTGCTTTGGAGTTTGGATATTTATTCTTCCACATTGCATAACCTCCTATTTGCACTGTGTAAGTTATGAAATACCTAAGCATTCCCTACAAGCACAGAACTTTTAGAAGTGTATTAACTTTTAGAACTATATTAAAAACAAACTGAGTTTCCCCAGATGGTTGTATAGGAGTAATTAAGTAAAAAATGCTATTCCCAAGGTGTGCTCATTTCTGCTAATACCATCAGTACTGCTGCTGCATACTCAAGCAGGTTAACAAACAGAATCAGATTAGCTTTTGTTCTTCCAGAACAGCAGGGCTAAACCTTCATTAAATACAAAACATGAAGACACATTGAATGAGAATGATATGGTGTGGGTTTATATCAGTTGAACACATGGTCTGTACAATTATTTGACAAAATAAAAAAAATTAAAATAGGATCGGTTAATAAAGTTAAAAATTCAATCTATTTTCTAGCTATCCACTCAGTCATGTATGAAAGCCACTGGTTTGACATCAAAATATCTCGTGAGTAATACTTGTAAAGGTAAAAGCAAATTTAATTTTCTAGTTGCAAACCAAATGCATTTCTTGAGATAGGAGAAGAAATAAAAGGAACAGATGTTGCTCCACATCTAGAATGTAAAGAAATTAGTTGGAAAATTTAAGAAAACAGAGATTTTAGATATTTTAAAGTGAAAGGACGTTTCTTACCAGCATTGTTATTTTTTTTCATGCATGCAGATAAGCATAGTAACCTAGGATACATATATAGCAGCATTGTTATCTGTGTAAGAGATGCAAAATGATATCATTATATCAGTTAATACAGGGTCTAATTTGTAAAGGAACAGGATCTTAGTGAAGACCCAACACAGTTCTGCCTTAGCTTAATGGACAGTGATTTCTTGTGACACATTCACTAAAGTTACCAAAGTGCATTACTCTGTAATCAAGTTTCTTTTTCTGTTACTTAATCACATATTAGACATTTCAGCAAATGTCTCTGCAGTGACATATTCCGGAAAAGATGTGGGACAGAGTTCCAACTCCTGTATTGAAATATCCAACCTTTAGAAAAGGGCATTTTCCCCTAAACTATAGCTATCTACATGTAAAAGCACCACCCAGGGAATCTTGGCAAACTTCAGCATATTTGACCAGAAATATTGTCCTGAAACATCCACCACTGAGGCCTTCTCAGTACTCCGGCTTACACTTGAATGTGTGTATCAAAATATGGCTGTAAGTCCCTTGGGGAGCTTTAAATAGATTTTTGCTTGTTAGGAGGTATTTGATCTGTGTTTGTTAACATATATCAAATGCAAATTTGCTCCCACTACTGGTTTTCAGTCTCTGAAACCACTGCCCTGAGAACAGTCTGCAGTATTTTTCCAAACACCTCTTGTGGTGGGGTAGCACCAAAGCTGCTCTATCACTCCCATTCTCAGCAGGATGGGCAAGAGAATGTAAAACAAAAGGCTCGTGGGTTGAGACAAGGACAGGGAGAGATCACTCACCAATTACCAAATCGGGCAAAGCAGACTTGAATCAGAGAAAATTAGTTTAATTTTATTACCATGCCTCCTCCATGGGCTGCAGAGGGACAGCCTGCCCCACCATGGTCTTCACCACGGGCTGCAGGGGAATGTGCTCCAACGCCCAGAGCACCTCACCCCCTCCTCCTTCACTGACCTTGGTGTGTGCAGGTTGTTCCTCTCACATATTCCCACTCCCCTCTCTGGCTGCTGCCATGTAGCAGTATTTTCCTTGTCTTAAATATCTTATCCCAGAGGTGCTGCCACCATCACTGATGGGCTCGGCCTTGGCCACCAGTGGGTCTGTCTTGGAGCTGATTGGCATTGGCTTTGTCAGACACAGGAGAAGCTTCTGGCATCTTCTCATAGAATCCACCCCTGTAGTCCCCCCACTACCAAAACCTTGCTACACAAACCCAATATACCTCTCATTCAATAAGGCCTTGTGAAACTGGCTGAGTCGCTGTCCTCAAAAGGAACATTTTCCCCTTGTTGTCAGGGCTGCTGGTGTTTTAGGGGATCGAGGACTGTAGGGAAGTGCAGTTAAACACTCAACAATGAAGAATCTTGATAAACAGCCCTTGTACTACTGAAATTACCATATCTCTTGATTACCAGGAAATAGGCACTTGCTAAGATACAGTTTCATTGCTTACCCACGTTTGTTTTCAATTAAAATCAGAAGCCTATAATGTGCGTTATAACATTGCTCAGTTTGGTTTGAAACTAGGCAGGTAATTAATGACCAGACATTGCATCTATTTATTTAAGACAGTCTCCAGAGATTTCGGTGGCTGATTATTCCAAGATAATAAGCTTGTTGAAGGGCCACAGGAATAGCAGTTTCATTAGGACTTTTTCCTTATGTCCAGTTCCTACACTTAAACTCCTTTAAAAAAAAAATAAATAAAATATTTTGTCTAGGCAGCATACAGACATTCACTGCAAGCATAACCCTTTCAAGCCTTCCCACACTCTGTACCATTTGGTAGCCTGGATGTTGCAATTTCCAGGCTTCCAGCTGCCCAAAGCATTTTGGAGCTGCTAAGCAAATTATATTATCTACACTGTTTCATTATAATCATTTTTGCATAGCTGCTAGTCTGATTAATCTGTTGCACTTTGTCAGACTATCAGGTGGTACTTTCTTGTATTAGGAAGAAGGCTCACAAATTTACTCAGTACAAAAGTATTGTTGGATACAAGTATTACAGCATCTCTTGTGAGATTTGGAGATAAACCACTTTGTATCTGCAGTTACCCAAAACCATCTGATTATCATAATCTCCTGTTTCAGTCAAGCTAATAAGCTACATGCATTCATACCTTGTGGAGTCTGTATCAGCAAAGACTGAGAAAGCACAAGCAATACTGACACAAGACATATCACTCTGAAATGCACACACTAAGCCATCAGAAAGGGGAGACAGCCAGAGGTGGATGCCATGCAGGAAGACAAAACACCCTACCAGCAGTGCCACACGAGTCAGCTTCAGATCCAGACAGACAGACCTTTCCTTCAGGACCTCACCACAGCTTCAATATCTGCATTTTAAGCTATGTTTTTTAATGTTAGGTACTGTAAGCAAAAGCTTTACTTTGTTTTTTACCTTAATCTGGTTGAAATTCAGTATGATTTGTAAGATGAAGAGATACAACTCCTTTACAAAACAGGGAATTTATCAGCTATCTGAGCATAAGATAACAGCCTTCATCCTAGAAAATACTTGAGTCAGGTTTGAGATCTGACACCACAGGATTCATGAGAGGAAGACGTATCCTCTGGTGAAGAGGATTAAGCAGATAGACATCCTGGCATGGAATGAGACAAGAGAGACCACTCCTGAACCCTCAAGTCAAAGTGGGATCATCTCAACAGCAGTGACAATACTCGCTAGAACATAAGCATTAAATAAGATTTGACTAATAACCCAACTTGCAAAGGAAAGTGCAAATATAACATTTCATATGTCCTAAGGCAGGAGAGGACATTTAAAGTGGCCATTTACAGCAGATTACAAACAAAAGATTGCAGAAAACTCTTCAAAAGATATTAGATGCTTAAATCTCTATAAATTTCAATGAGAGTTACGCACCCAATTTAAACACAAAAAATAATAACCATGTTTTTTTCTGATTTTAAAAACTGGGACTGGAGCTTTAAATTCACAATCCATTTTCTTCATAGTGTGATTTCCTTCAGTTAGAAAAAAGTGATACATACATGCATATGAATTTCAGATGAACATACACACCATGTATATAATGTGTGTGTAAGAATGAACACACATACAAAACATACATGTATATATATATGAAAATTTACCACAATTTTATATTAGTACATGGCTAAGCAGTTGTGTTTCCTCTATACAAAACAAGGTAGATCAGTTACTTCCACTGTTTAAAGATCAAAGTCACATTTTCATCATACTTTGTGTCTATATGCATTATACATACACATCTCCCCTTTTTTAGACTTATGTGACTCACTATTGTTTTGAAGTTGCTAATCATTTACATAACTGGAAGTTGTGCTGATATGCCTGAGGAACATAAGTTCTTTATATAAATAATATTTCTTGGGTTTTTTTAGTATAAATAATACGGTCATTACTCCTAAATGACACAAATTCCTTATCAATGAGGCAAAAAAGCAGCCCTTAAAACACCCTAAATGCAGTCTAGATTGTTTCCATTCTAGAAATAATGAAGAAATAATCTCAACATGACCATTTATGTAGTTTAATAGAGTGATCCACTGAACTGCTAGTATCTATGGCTATAAGACAACATAATGCTTTGCAGCCACATCTGTTGTCATTAATCTAACTCCCACTGAATTATATGGAAAGTCAACCCCTGGGTTTCACTGGAAATCTGATTTCTGCTGATTTCAGTGGGACATGGATTTTGTCCTTAGTGTCATGCACAATGGAATTCAAGACCAGTATTTGCTTCAGCAGTTTGAGAATGGGACCCTGTTTTCCACTCGGTTTTCTTTATAATGCAAGAGATGAAATTCTGTTTAAATCATGCCTTTCTGGAGAAGAACATGAAATGCAAACAGCTGATCTTGTAATATGGAATAGTTCATTGGTATAATCCCTACATTGTTTCATGTGAAGACACATTCGTAAATTCTATGATGAAGTATGTCTTAATGAGGCAAGATGGTTTCTCAATGCAACTTCATCTTCACTGAGCTATGCACTAATGAGAGTTTGTCACTTTTTAGGTAAGGACACAAACATATTTCATTCTTTATGGCAGTTAAGCATGCCTGTAGGGATTGTCAACGATAACAAACACAGTCAGATTCACTTTGAACATGAAAAAATAGAAAAGTGAGTCACTTCTTAAGTTGTCACATTTAGGACAAAGTTCATATTTTCACTTTGGATGGCAAACTACTGTATCAGATGGACATAAAAAACTTCCCCTTGGAGAGCAGTCTTGAATTCTATACATTTTTGGCGTGAAACTTGTTAATAATTTTTTAACATTGCATTAATGAAACAGCAACGTATTTTAATCATGTCTAATTATGTCATTTATTTGTTATCAAAGAACCAAGCAATTATGAGCTACTGGGAAACATCTGCACTATCAGAAACTGCACATGGAGCTGCCTTGGTTTTGTTTCTTGTTGTATACAATGCTCTCCACAGAGCCTATTCTCTCAAGTGTAGGCTGCATTTTTTCTAGTCAGCATGTGTATTTCATTTTTTAAAGGTATTCCATGGGGAGCTGGAGTGTTTGTATTCTAGAATTGTAGCTCTAACCTCTTTCATTAGAACAGCATTATCCTGTGCAAAAACTATGTCAGAAATACTGGAGAGCTCTGTATCTGAACAGTTTTTTGGATTCAGTTTCCTATTTCTAGTTCCAGGACATAAAAGGCTTATTCTATCAGCAAAGGCGGACAGCAGACAACTGTGGATGCTCAGTATATACTCATAAAAAGAGATAAAGAGGAAGCAAGGGAAGAAAGATAATATTGCAGTAAGATACACAATGGCAAGATAATAATAGAAAGTAAAGAAACATACATACATAATTGTACTGGTGAAGACAGAGACAGTAAGGGAAGAATTCGCAGACTTTCTGTATTTTTACTAAAGGCAGATGAATAATTGTGTAAGGCATCATACACTATAAAAATCTGGTTTCTTTGAGCCATTTCTCATTTCAGTGGTAAGGTGAACTGTAAGCATAGCTTTGTGAATCAAGTTTGGATGGTAACATTCTGAGCATACCTTTGTGAATAACTGCAAAGAATCATTTACATAATTAAAAAGCTTTTCCTGTAAGCAGTCATATTTTCTCAAACATATTAATGATTACTTTAATTTGTTCTATAATTTGTTATATGGACCAAATAACGAACTACTTCTAAGTGGGAGTCAGTTGATATTAAAACTTACACATTCCTGCTTTCTTTGCTTTGCCAGGTAAGCAACATGCTTGTGCCAGCAACCTCACTGGTGGACTGTATGGATGTGCTTTGCCATACCTGAAGCTTGTCATTTACAAATTCATTTTTCACAAACTTTATTGCCACTACAGATCTATTGTTCAGCTCTTCGCATGGAATTAAAAACATGTTATTTTGTCAAAAGAAAATACCTCTTGTAAAGTGTTTGCAGAAATAGATTAAGGATATTTACTTGGGATAAGTTTGACGTAATGAATTAATTATATATATATATCCAAAATCTTACCTAGATCAATAAAGCAAACAAAGGCTTTATGCTCTTGAGATGGAAAAAACTTAGCCAATTTGGGGTAATATTTTTAATCTGGAAAAGTAGAATAGACTTACCAAACTAACATGAAGAGCAGAAAAATCATCCCCACTTCTTTTCTTATCTTTCCTTGTCCTGTAATGTGCTGCAAAATTTATTTTGAAGGAAAGGCCTTCCACTGGTTTTAGAATGGGTACACATCACTGCAAAATCCTGGTCCTATTTGTGTAAGATTTGTGTACAAATAAACACACCACCTACTTTTTTATGTGACTGCAATTCCAGAGGGGTAACTTTGAGGTTTTGTGTCTTTGGCTCTCCTGCACTGCTAGCCTATTCTCAGGAACTAGCCAAAGAAACAGAAGTCTTCAGTCTAGCTTCAAAGACAAAAGTAACAGTGGTTCAACATCACACAATCTCTTCTCCCCATGAACATTAACTTCATGGCTGTCATGAGAAGCCTGTGAAGTCTCACAACTACAGTCTCATTGCAGGCTTGCAAACGCATGATATGAACATGAGTTTTTCCTAATGTATCACTGTATCTTTTCCTTTCATCAGTATCTGGAATGCAAAAGCAGCTTCTCTTTCTATTTGCTGAAAGCACATGTTCTGTCATTTCCAAGGCTTCACTGCATCATGCCTATCACACACAGGGTATGTTAGATTTATATTTTCTTTGCCAACCAAAGTCTCAGAGTGCTTTGATACATGTTCATACTGTGGGACTAAATATTGATCTGCGACTTCCAATATTAGTCATTTACATACTTCAAATTTCAAACTCAAATGCAGTGACTAAACTTTTCAGAGCAACTTCTGCCCACTTCTCACTCCCCAGAAAAAAAAAAAAAGAAAAAAAAAGAAAAAAAAACCACAACGAACAAACAAAAAATACCAAATGAACACAAAATCAAACCCCACCCCACTTGTTTTTCTTTATTCTCCAATGCCTGTTTATATAATGAGCTTGGATTTTTAATTGCAAAGAGATTTCAGTGGTGTTTAGCTTGATTTTCAGGTGTCTTGAGCTTTAGTATTTTGAGGATGAACGTTTAATATCTTTGTTTTCCTGGTTCCTGCAAAAAGACTATGCAGTGTTTCCTTCTCTCTTGAAGGACTGCAAGCTAATTTATGTATAGCAAGTCCTCTTGAACAATAAAGTGCTGCAGTGCTTGAGTAATAAGCATGTTATTACATCAAAGCTATTTTCAGTTTGTCTTGCAGCAGTCACTCATAGGCTGTCATTGAAGCATGTTTTTTCTTTAACAGCTTTTGTCCTGCTACAGATGCCAAAACTAAAAAAAACAAAGAAGAAGGGTTTTCCATCCTGATATTGTGCCTGTTTCTATGAGTTTGACCCTAACAGCAGCAGTGACATGCTTAGTCTTTGAGAAACAATGACAATGACAACACAGTCTAGCACCAGCGAGAATTACTTTGATCATTTTCTCTTTGTCTTGTGCAGTGTTCAGCAGGAAATATAAATGGCAGTTTTAATGGGAAGGTTGATAGAACCGACCAAATGATTTAGCTTTCGGACTATTTAAAAGTATGCAATTCCCTTAAAATCTATTTTCTGTACATTCTGTTCAGCAGAATGTCAGCCAAGCTTCCCGAAGGAGAAATACCATTCTGTTTTCTTTGTTTCTCATACTACTGTCCTCTTGAGCAAGTAGGAGACAGCTTAAGAAGGCATGTTAATACTCTGCATCAGTTTTGTTCATTTTTTCATACACTGGCTTACAGTATTATGAAGGGAGAATCACTCATGACTACAGCTGATTTACTGTATTGCTGAAAAAGCAAAGTACTCAACTTCTTTGGACTCAGCTATTTATATAGAGCTGTTTCTTTTGCCAGTTAATTTCAGTGTTGGTTGTGCTGGTCTGTACCAAGCAATTTATAAACAAGGTCCCTCCCCAGCCTCTCCTGAGTGATTCTGTAATGTTTTATACAAGACAAAGAGAAAAAAAATCCATATTCTGAATCCTGAGCATGAGCTTTAAGGCTTCCCCTACCCTCAAATTGCTGAATATATTAAATACAGTAACTCTCAAAAAAATGTTCCAGCTGTGTCCATCCTTCAGCTTATTCTGTAAGGCAAGAAGTCCCAAACACAGAGGAACTATTGAAAGCATTAATACAGAATTAATTACCAAATGATTAAAAGAGCATGTAGTGACAGAGCAAGGGGTAACAGTTTTAAACTGAAAGAGGGTAGAATTAGATTAGATATTAGGAAGAAATTCTTTACTGGGAGGATAGTGAGAGACTGGAACAGGTTGCCCAGGGATCTGTGGATGCCCCATCCCTGGAAGTGTTCAAGGCCAGGTTGGATGGGGCTCTGAGCAATATGATCTAGTTGAAGATGTCCCTGCCCATGCAGGGAACTAGATGATCTTTAAGGTCCCTTCCAACCCAAACTATTCCATGATTCTGTGATATTTATTCAAGGTTTAAGCCTAAATGAAAAATATCTGATACATCTTCTACCTACTTGTACACCATCTTAATCATTGGCTCCTGCCTGAAAAGGAACACAACAGAAATTTTGCAGAAGCAAAATGGTGTCAAGAAGGAAGAAGACACTCCACAGCAGGGATAGCAATCCTCTGGCTATTTGGACACTACTGGAATTTCCAGGTTCAGTTTCTAGCTCCTCTAGAGACTCATGTTAAGCTAGAGAGTTAGACAGTCTTTTGAGATGGTGATGAGAGTCTGCGATGGTTGATTCTCAAAATGTGAATATCTGTAACTCAGATCTTGCTCAAGATGTAAAGGGAGACAGAGATGTGTTAGGAGAATGTATTAAGGCTGTGAAGAATTCAGACACTACAGTAGCAAAATAAGCAAAAATAGCTTCAACTGCAGAAAGCTGTTTGTCTTCTCATTGGCCAAGCATGTTTTAGTTTCCTCTTTATGCTACAATACTTCTTTAATGATACTGCAGTGGAGAAAATTACTGTGGTGAGTTGATTCTACCGTATGGTGTTTTGTTTCTAAATGAAGATGTTTGGATTGCCAGCTCAAAGCACTGCAATGCTGCTTAAATTCAACAGCCAGCTACAGATGAGCATTTGGAAATTACTTTTTCCAGACTGAACTAACTGTTGAGTATTTATACTACAAGAATGGCTTGGAGCACAACTGACAGGTCAGAACCCCAGTCAAAGAGTTGCTGCAGAAATGTTCCAAAATGACAGCAGTTCTACAGAGCACTTTTCAGTACTAATTTTCAAAAGAATGGAAAGTAAGTCTGATCATGAATTAGGTGTAAAAACTTAATACAAATAATCAAGACATAATGCTGAATTATAAATATCATATTGTACTGAACTGTTTTGTAATATGCCCTCATTGCCAGATTATCTAAGCATTTCTTAGTTGTGTATTAAGTAAAATAATTAACTTCCATCATCAGTGAACTATGAAAACATACATATTTCATTTGTGGTGTGAATTACATTTGAAAACCAGAAAACATTGTTGCCCTGGTCTCGAGAAGCATCTTTCAAAGTTAGAGCACTGGAATTTGTACAAAAATTCTGCAGGAGGATACAAAATATACTAATTTGTAATTTTGATTTTCTGAAGCACTGAAATTATTTTATAGTGGACCAATTTCTTCATTATGACATGCAGATAACTTAGTTACCAGAGCAGTCCACTGCTTTCCGGATAATTTCTGTTTGCAATGTTATTAGTGAACACAGGGTCCTAATACAATTAGACCAGAAATCCTCTCTAAATAAAAGCTATCATTGGTCTGCCAAATGCAGCTTTGCTTTATTCATCTAAATATATTAATAATGCCCAGGCATAAATAACTTCTCTATTTAATTCAAATATGATAGCATTATTATCTTGGTTTACTCATGGCTCAATACAAAATCAAGAAAGAAACAAAAGAGAAAGCACAGCAAGTTTCTAGGAAAATAATCATTCCAGAGGATAACTGGATGCTGATGTTCTCTTCCAGAACACTTTTAATACCCTATTTGAATAAAGGTAACTAGGCTGCACTAAGGTCAACAGAAAGGAGCCAAAGAGCCCTGTTGACTCTGAAGGGTCAAGATTCTGCTCTAAAAGAAATGTCACCCTTCCATTGGAACAAATCAGACTTATCCAGGATTGTTCATGAGAAGATTAAATTGATCAATTCTGGTAAATACATTGGTTTAAACTTTGTAATGACAACATAACCTTTTATATTTTATTAACTACAATGTCTTAGAGGTATGTTACAGTTTGATTTCTCAGATTTAGACATTTATACAAGTTTTACAAAAACAGTCATTTGAGGGGGAAATGGAATACAGCTCTTCCAACCAAGGTATTAAGTAATATAGTATTTTCTCTCTCCCTGCATTTTGCACAAGCTTGTCCCTAAGCTACATTCCCAGTTGACCTTTACTATGATGAGATATTTAGGCTATCCAGATCAGAACTTCAGAAGGCTGGGAAAAAAAATATATATACACATGCCATGAACTCTAGGCACTCTAGGTGGGAAATAACATTCTCAGTTTAGGTGGTGAAAGAGACACAGGAACCTATTTTGATACTTGGAAAGCTCATTAGTGTGGGTCAATCGCGGCACATTAGATTTTAAGTCAAAGGCAAATATGGCAGGATTTAAGAATCTAATTTCATTGATCGAGTTAATATAACTTCTCATGTCCAGAGTTCCTAAAGGGGGGATTTCAGTTTTGAGAGACATACCAATGCAGTTTAAAACCTGTTTGACTCAGATGCATATTCCCATGTAAATATAATCACCAAGTACAGCACACAGCAGCTCATGTGAAATCACACTCTGCTCTGTGTCACTACATTACTAGCAGTATATGAATCAGTGATTTTTTAACACTCATATCATGAACTGGAGTTTAGACTTCTGAGTCACTTTTGAAAAACTGGGCATCAGCCTTTAAAAATCTTATCACATGGTTTGCTGTAAGTTTGTTATTGCAATAGCCAACTCTAGAGTAGTACATTTATAGCAAACAATCTGCTCATGGTAACAATTCCCAGTTCTGCCCCTTAGCTGCAGACCAAAGTGACAGATGCTGCCTGTGTCCCTCTTACCCCTGCTGCCTGGTGGCATAGCTCAGGTCACTTTCATCATCTTTATTTCTGCACCTCTGAAACAGGTGTCATTGAGCCTATTCATTTCCCCTTGTTTCCCCTCCTTGCCTGTTCTTTTCCCTCCTTTCTACTTCCTTGCCTTTCCTTGCCCTTCCTTGCCTTTCTTTGCCCTTCCTTTCCCCTCCTTTCCCTTCCTTTTCCCTTCTTTCCCCTCTATGCCTCTCCTTTCCCCTCCTTGCCCTTCCTTGCCCTTAAACATTACAACGAAATTCTTCACTATGAGGGTGATGAGACACTGGCCCAGGTTGCCCAGGGAAGTTGTGGCTGCCCCATCCCTGAAGTGTTCAAGGACAGGCTGGATGGGGCTCTGAGCAACCTGGTCTAGTGGGAGGTGTCTCTGCCAATACAGGAGTTTGGGATCTAGATGATGTTCAAGGTGCCTTCCAACCCAAACCATTCTATGATTCTATTATCTGGAGCTTCATTAGCTATGATTGCACTGTGTTTTTTCAGACATAAAACTGAACTGGAATATTATTTTCTATTCCCCAGAAGTATTCTCAGACCCATGAAAACTTTGCAAGTGTACAAAAATGCATTAGTAAGAAAATAGTAACTGGTGGTTTCTTTAGTATCTTAATTAGTCGTTGGTCTCTCTAGAAACTATTCTCAGACACTAATGCCAGTAGTAGAGGTGACAGATTAGATGAGGATGGTTTTACCTTTGAATTTAGCTGATGATCTCCAAATATATGCCACTAAAATAGACAAAAGTGAAATATTTTTAATTCAGGTGCAGATGGGAGTGGGTGGAAAGGAAAGAACAGTTGAGATGGATGCAATATAAAATCATGTACATAAAAGGAACCTCTTACTGGTTCTTCATTAGAGAAACACAGTGCTGAAATCTCTCTCACCATGTGGTGCAGAGCATATCAATGTGATGTTAGATACTGAAGGTCCTTCAGCCTTTCAGATAAATTTATGGTTTTGGTTTCATGGAGGGAGGAAAAACTGGATGGCAGGGACTAATTTTGTGTACAGTAGCTATACTGTATTTCAACGTATGTTAACATTTGTTATTTCAGGATTCCTATACGCATACAGAAAGAACTCTCTGTTACTTTAAAGGATCTTTGAATAGATGAAGAGTAATGCTAAATATATTACATCATCCAACCAAATGTTCCTTGCAGTCTCTAGTAATAAATTTATAATACTTAACTCTCATTTAGCACATTTCATTAAGAGGTATCGACTCAGCATAACGAATGGCAAAATCATTGCTCTCACTTTGCAATTAAGCAGATTAAGGCATTAAGCAATGACATTCACTAAGTTGCAAACAAGCTCTTGAGCTCAGTTATGTCCCCTATCAACAAAGCCCCTAGTAAGGCTTCAGAGGTAAAACCAAGTAGCAGAATGGAGTAACAGCTGCTTAAAATGAGATCTGGTGGATTACAGGGTACTAACAACCAGATTCAGACAACAGTGAGAAAATGCAGTACAAGGAGAAAGAAATTGGTATTTAGAGGTGATAAAAGTGGGAATGTTGGTGATTAATCTTGTCTATGATTAGGTTATTCCACTCACCACACAACCTAACTGTGCTATTAATTCATGCTAATTGTGATAGTACTCAAGAACCAGGCTAGACTAGACACCTTTGTTAGGCACTCTGCTGAGTAAGAGAGTCCCTGCCATCAAGATCTTATAGTTGAAAGCAATGAAACAAGGACTACCCATGACATCTGATATAAATGAGACAAAAGGAACACTGTTAGGATGACAATGTGACAGCATCAGTGCATGCACCAAGAACACAACAGTGATTCTAATAGAAGTTATACTCTCCCTCTGCAGGTTTGGGTTCTATTTCCTTTCTGATTATCTGATGAGGGAAAAATATAAGACAAGCTTTTACACTAGGGATGAACTAGTTTAAATATTAACTTATCTAGCACACTGTGGGAAAATAATATAGAAAAGTGGTTGTTTTTAACATAATTCTAGGTCAGTAAACTTCTTTGATTAGGGAATGGGAAATGTTCCAGAATTACAACAGAAAATGTGCCACTGTCATCATATTTTGACATTTCACACTGGCAATTATATTTGTCCATAAGAATTTGTTTCTAATTTATTACAATATGAGTACCCCAGGAACACAGAATTAAAAATATTCTCTCAGGCAATTGTAGTTTTCCCCAGTGAATTTTAGTAGTACTTACAACAGCTGGCTAAATTATGCCTATGTCCTTCACTTCAAGAACTGATGTTTTTTTCAGACACTGTTTTCTTGACTACTCGAGCAGCCCATTTCATGGATGTTTTGCATCATGCACCTCTGTAATGCTTATTCCTTTTGCTGTTACTTATCCTTGATCAGGATCTTTCATAACAGCAAGCTCCATTTCCACATTAGCATTATGATTCAACATAGCTAGCTGTGTCCAAGGAAGCATACCAGGTTACATAAATTCAAAACACTTTGGAAAGAACTTGGAAAGAGAAGGAAAAATAAGAAGTCCAGCTGCTCAGTAAGAAAGGCTACTCCCAGCTGTCATATGTCCTTCAGAAAAAGACTCTTAGTAACTACCATTTTCCTGAGCCTGTCTCATTTCAACACCCCAGTGAAGACATCTTCTGGGACCTCCCAAAGAGATAAATGGGGCATTAACTAATATTTCTATTGAGCAGGTGCTGTAAATTTACTTGTTGAAGAAGAGCTTTAAAAAAATGCATAAAGGGACCGTTCCTTTGTACAGCCCAAAGCTCATGCCAAGAGCTGCAGTTTAGAGAGGACTATGAAGGTGACATCAAGTGGAAGATCTCATTCCCCTTGTGCCCACCTGCCTACGTAGGATGGTCATTTTGAAGGACTCATTTCAATAGAGTTACAGTAAAATTACTTCACGCAGGGGACCAAAGACGGTCCATAAAGGGGTCCACTTAAAGATCCTGCTCTGACACTCACTTTTTGTATTAAAACACATTTTTTTATTCATAACATTCTATACTTGATAAACATTTCTGACAAAGCCTGAGGAATCATACTTCTGTAAGAACCCCTCTAGTTTCCCTCAGCTGAAAGATGTTTTCTTGAGTTGAATAACACTCTTAGCAACAAAAATGGCTAATAGAAATAATCAACCTTGGGGAATAATTAATCTATAAACCATTTATGTATCTAAATATATATATTTAGAACAATGCATATACTGTTCTGTCTGAGATTTGCTTGTGGAAAGTAATTTTGGAATGGAATATTACCCCAATGTTTATTTCTATCAGGATTCAAATGAAGTTTTGTTAGAATCTACTAAGAATCTAAAATCCTATGTTGTTCCCAACATTACAGTAAGGCATCACCTGCCATTTCCCAATTCTATTGATAATATGAATGTTATCTATATCAGTTTAAGTTGCTTTCAAGGGTCTCTTAGCAACACTCATTTTTCCAAATGGCTCTGCAATTTTAAAGTTTTCTGACTTATGAGGACATTTGATGTTGTCATATTACAAATAATCCAAACCAAAGGAAACAAAAAATTCAAAGAGCACAGAAAATAAGATGTGAAATAACCCAACAGCAAGAATATGAAAGATTTCTTTTTAGCTCTCAAATTCTTTTTTCCTTTTTAATCCACCATAACAAAATCACAATTGAACACATTTAGTCTCATGCCTGTACCTTTTTGTTTTGTTTCTATGCTGTCTGCTGTTTTGGTAACTCTTCTAAAAAATATTTGTAACTAGGAATAACGTACAATGCAGGCACTTGATTTCTGGTAGTGTGTGTAAAAAGCCACTGATCAGCACTGCTACCAAATGCCTGCTGGTTTTTTAAATATTTCAGTGTACCTCAGATTAGTTTGTGAACACCGACCTCAGTTGTGTCCTTGAGGAATGGCTTTCTTCCAATGTAGAATTATATTTACTGAAACCAATTTTTCATGCTCTCTGCCTAGGTTCTTATAAGGAGAAAAAATATTTTCAGCAGGGAACTAATTAGCTTCAGTAACTATGAATGTTAACATGCAGGAACTTCTCAAAGACAATTGATAATGTATGCCTTCCTCCTCAGCCTCTGGTTCTTTTTCTGCCAGAAATTATTGTGCTTGGTTTTATTTAATTTTAGGTTCTCTTTTAAAATAATCTCATGTCCATTATTCACTTTTTACTCAGCAGTAACTTGTGACTTAAAATTCTCACTCAATGCATCAATCCATGCTCTGG
The DNA here is from genome assembly GCA_020745705.1 of Hemiprocne comata. NCBI lineage: Eukaryota > Metazoa > Chordata > Aves > Apodiformes > Apodidae > Hemiprocne > Hemiprocne comata. Next base: position 6,505,548 of record CM036597.1, on the reverse strand, counting down.
GATTTGACCAGCAGAGAGTAAGCTTGAGTTACAGATAAAAAAATTGGAAAAGAAAGACTTCAGGGTAGTCCTGGATCCTGGAAATGAATTGCTGGCCCCAGTAAACTCAAGGCTCCTAAATTCAGAGAGTTTCAAGATCTCTAAGACCAAACTTCAATCAAGACTTTTACATAGCAAGTAAATTGTACTTTTCTTCAGAAGGGCAGAAGAAAGAGAAAGGCAGGAATAGAGGGGCAGGAAGAAAGGAAGACAAATTGTGCTATACTTGAAAATAAGAAAGCAGAAATTAGCTGAAAGTCTGTCTATGGTTTACACATAAAAGTCTAAATCTGTAGCAACTATGTTAGTCTACAGGATAGCAACCACAGCCTAAAACCAGAATGAAGCAAAGTTCTTAGGAAGTTTTACTGCCAGAGTATTTTTGGGGAGAAGAGCAGGGAAAGACAAGGAAAAAACATTTTTAGAGCACTAACCAAGAAATTACCTGCCCTTAGGACATAGAAAAAAGTCAGGAAGCTAAATGACTCAGATCATCTCATGTGCAAATGGAGGAGAGATTAGTCGTGTTCTAGCTTCAGCTAGGGACTCCCAGGAGCCTAAGGCTGGAGGCTGTATCTTAAGTCACTTCGCTGACGCCAAAATAGTTGCTGCTCTTCCTAGATGAAAGAGAATATGAGAAAGGGTCCAATTAGTTTAAGCAGCAATACAGTGTAGCTTTTTTAATCAAACAGGAAAGAATATGGTCCTTTACATATTATGTTTTTACTGTACTATGACTGCAAAAATTGCAAAACATTAAAAAAAAACTCTTAGCTGAATCCAGAGCATTTTGTGATTTTTCTGTTTCTTCTAACAAGCTCATCACAAGCCAGTTAGTTAACCATTGGCTTGAATTCTAGTCCTATCTCATTTATCTGGGGATATCTCTTGGTTCATTTGGTCCATTGCTTTAGAAACAAGAGAGAATTTCATAAAACTGTGAAAGAAACTAAGTCAATTTCCACCACAAGATGCTAAATTCCCTCTCTCACATCCACCATAACATCATAACATACCTGTGATACATCCAACTATCTGTGTCCTGATCAACACCTGCACTGAAATATCTTCCTTTGTTGAAAAACTATTTCAGTATCACTAATTATTTTTCATAAATTCTTTAGGGACTTAATTACTTTTAAGATATCTCTTTCTGTCTGGATTGTGAAGTGAGGAAACAATCATATGAACTTCATTTTCTTAGGAAAGGAGACTAAAATAAAAGCCCCATTCACTTAAGTTCCTAAAACAAAGTGGAAAAATCAGTGTTTTCCTGAGTGTAAAAAAGTATGAAATTTGTATGAAAACTCACTTTGCTTCTGCAAAGAACAGTACAACCTGAAAAAACAAGCTGTTAGCATATTGATTGAAATTTATCTGATTATCAGTTTTTCTAGCAAGTTGACTCTGTGTATCAGATACACAAATCTTCTAGATAGTAATACTCTATCAAAACTAGATTTTTTTTTATCATCTCAGAAGCTGATTTTCCTCACATTCTACAACAGGAAATGAGACTATTGTGAGATAAGTGTTATATATTTTTTAACCATAACAGTCTTCATCGCAGTGGATTTCAAAAATAAATTAAGCTTAAATTACAAAACTATTAAAATTCCTAACCTTCAAAGCTTAGGAGAGGACAATCATAGGTTTAACTAATAACATTTTCAGGTGGATACCCTGAATTTTTCTATTAGGTCATTTATAAAGCCATAGGAATTAATTAGGTAATTTTTATTTTCTAAGCCTCCTTTCTCCGAGTGCAAAGATTTTTCTTTAGGTGTCATTTGCCAGTGAGCAATTTTCCATTGTTTTTGAAGCCATGGTAAAATTTCAACAATTACCCATGTTTTGGATTTAGCGTGGTGGGGTCTTGGTTGTGGGGGGAGGCTCAGGGGTGGCTCCTGTGAGAAACTGCTGGAAGCTGCTCCGGCTCTAGTTAGGCCCTGCCTCTGGCCAAGGCCGAGCCGATTAGGGAAGCTGGATGGGCCTCTCTTGAGTATTCAAGAAGGGAAAAACAAAACTGCTGTAAGAGCTGCAGGGCAGAGGAGAGGGGAAGGTGAGAGAAATACCTGAGCAGAGTTGCCAAGGTCTTTGAGGAAGGAAGGGGAGGAGGTGCCCGAGCAGAGATTTCCCTGTAGGCCTGTGTGCAGCAGCTGTTCCCTGCAGCCCATGGAGGAGCAGGGTGGAGCAGCCAGTGAAGGGTCACGGTGGGGCAGGTGTGGACCTGCAGGCCGTGAAGGACCCCACACCAGGGGAGAGGACTGTTCTGAAGCAGGCCATGGCTCTGTGGGCAGCCCGTTCTGGAGCAGTCTGTTCCTGAGGGACTGCGCATGGTGGGGGGGGTTCGTGTGTGAGAGGTTGGTGAAGGACTCTCCTGTGGGAGGGACCCCGCACTGGAGCAGGGGAAGAGTGTGAGGAGTCTTCCCTCTGAGGAGGAAGAAGCAACAGAATCAACGTGTGAAGAACCGATTTTAAACCCCCACTCCTCATCCCCCTGGGCTGCTGAGGGGAGGCAGGAGTAAAACAGTTGGCCCCAGGAAGAAGGGAGGGGTGGGGGGAAGGTATTTAAGATTGGGTCGTGTTTTCTCTTTCTCCTGTTCTGATAAATTTATTTCTTTTTCTTTCTTTTCTTCTTTTCTTTCTTTTATCTTTTTTATTTTTTCTTTTTCTGCCCTGGTGGAGTCTGTCTGTTTTGGCTGTGACCTTAACTGGTGAGTGAACCCTCCCTGACTCACAAACTTTTAGTTGGATTTTCTCCTCCTCATCCCACAGCTGGGGGAGGAGGGTGATTGAGCAGAGGCCTGGTTGTTACCGGCTGGGCCTAAACTGAGACAACCAGAACACATTTTCATAATATTCACAGCCTTAAAATTAGTAGCAGGATTATTCCTGTGTCATGTATTCTTTTTAAAAACAGACAAATTGAAGACTTTTCCAAACTTTTTGCTAAGAGGGAGGACTGTATATCCATAAAGCAACAACATTTACTAATTTTTCTTCAGAGTCTGTTTTCACTAGGAACTGCTTTCACAGCCTTGATTTGATTCTCAGTTATTAAAAAGATTTAGAAGGCACCAGCATGATGGTCATGGTTTCTCAGAACCTTTTTGTACAATGCACAGAATTGTATTTCATTTTTACATTAAGGTCCTTTTTCAACATTAAAATGCTTCATTAGTATGAGAAGTATCATTAAAAGGATTCTCACTTTAGCTTCATGCTAAGTTCACAAATCACGTTGTGTATTTAAAATCCATTCAACAAGCCAACTTAGTACACAGCAGGGTAACTTACTGTTGCCTGAACTGATGACATATTGGTTACTGTGGAAACAGTATATTTCAAAGAGGAAGAACACAAAATGAGACTGGCAGCAATGCTAAACATAGGGGAGACATATACAATAGGAAAATACGTGTTTGTTTATGTGCTAGATTGTTAGTTGTTAAGAAAACTGACCATAAGATTGTCTGCTGCTACAAATTAGTATGATTTAGTTCTCAAAATTACACTGCCTCTCAAGATGTATAAACATGCCATGCCAACTCTTACAAATGTCAGAAAATTTAAGTCCCTGTTGGAGAGTAAAATAAATATTGGTTTTGCTTGCAGCTAAACATTTAGAGTTTGGCTGAACTAGGCCATGGGTTGCTTTCTGCTGACCACAAGTAGCTGAGATATTGGAACTTTAGGCTGCACAGAACTACTGTTGAACCGTAGTTAAACTGTGACCTGGAAGAGTACTAAGGATAGATTAAGGATAGATCATGAAAAAGCACTGAAGCAAGTCCCCCATGACAGACAATACAACAAGACGGGAAGAGGGACAGTTGAAATCAGAATGGGAGGAACTATAATTCAAGGAATGAAGAGACCATTTCACCTGGAGTCAGTAGAAGACAGATGAATTTCAGGTGCAGATGGAAAATGATGAAGTCAGAAGCTCATGTAGAAATTACAAAAGACCAGTCACCTCAAGAGAATATGGACCTTAAACAGACTCAATAACCGATTGTTTGCACATCGTGTGGACAGATTGTGAGGATTTAAATGGCAGAGGTAAGAAATGGGTGGGGTCCCTCTTCAGAGGCACCCAGCTAAAGCTGAAATAAACTGACTCTGTGGCAGAACTTGGAGACCAAGCTCTACAGGCAGGAGTTCATCAGACTGGATCCAACCACACCTAGACTCTGCTTTGAGAAGGAGTTTAGAAAGCAAGGGGGGCTAGTCTGAACCAGGCAACTTGGCAAAAGAGCCTCCCTGGACTCTTCTTTAGCAGTCCCTTACATGATTTAAAAAAGGTATCCACTATTTTTGTCCATTCCTTGATCCTGTCTTCCTCTTTGGTATTAATTCCTTTCAACTCTTTTTCAGAAGCATTTAAAAGGTTCTGACAAGATAAACTGCTTAGCTTGTCTCTGTTATAATATTATCTTCCCTTTCAGGCTCACCATTACTGCCTTCTCTTTGACACCATCAAACATAAAATTCTGTCCTAATCTTCCAAGTCCTTCATTTTAAGGACTCCACTTTATGTTCTCCCATGAGAATCCTTTAGCACATTACAAAACAGAAATCCAGAAAATCATTACTCCTATCTTCCTATGCAGACATACAAACAACCTAGGTGACCAGGCTGAATAGCATCATGGGTTGTCCAGTAATGTGTCCATGTGTCCCTATACACATATCAATTCCAGTCAAATAAGCTCCTGGTTTTGTTAACAGAGTGTATAGTTGGAGCAACATTTGCCCACTATTGTGCTGCACCCTTAGGTTTGTTTCACTTACATTTCTTTCTTTTTTCATAGCAGGATGATTCATAATATTCCTTCTCTGCAGGGCTGCTCTCAATCCATTATTTCCCCAGCCTCTATTGATACCTATAGAAATAAAGGTCTATGTTAAAAACCAGGAATCATACTAAAGACTAGAAAGTTATACTATATATTACAAGAAAGGAATGCAAAAAAATAGTATTTAATCACAGAAATCTTCAAGTTCACCTTTCAGACATATTCTATATCAAGAGAAACATAGAAGTCTAAGAGCCTGATCCTGTACATTGTTCTATATCCAAGTGTTCAAATGGCTGCATAGTGCTCAGAGGGACTGCCCATATACACTAGGTTACAGCAGGGTAGGACTTGATATTCCCAAATAAATGAAATAATGTGTAGATCCCCTTTTCTTTTGCTTTTCTTTTTTTTTTTTCTTTTTCTGAAAAAATATCCACGTTTTTTAATTGCCTCTTAAGAACAAAACCAAACACAACAAACTTCCTCCATACTGCTTGCTCTACCACTGCTTTTTGCTCTAATAGTTCAGCTGTGACAAAGAGAACAATATACCCTTCACCTCACCTCAAACTGTATGTTACTGAACAAGCATACATCAGAAAAAATGTTGTTCTTTCCGCTTATTTCCAGATACCATAATTTGCTTTTTATACACATAAAACAACTTTGTACTTGCAACAAAGTTAGAACAACTGCTGATGAAAGGATGACCAAATTCAGCCTCAGAAGTTTGATACTGAGTTGGTTTTCCAGAGCCAATGTTGAGATAAAAGCAGCTGATGCTTGATGTGATTTGACTTTCAAACCCACTCTCTTAACAGTATAATCAATGTCAGTTGGTGCTGCCAGACAACTAGCACTATGTGAAAAATATGAAAACCCATTCTTTCCAGGGATAGATTTAAATGAGATAAATAAGAACTCCTAATATGAATTGCTAGTTAGTATTATATTTTAAACAGAAAGTCCATGCAAACTGTAACAAGCACCAGAGATTATCCTTGTACTGCCCACCCCTGTATTGATGAGACATCTGGAATATGAGAGAAAATCAAACATACCTGGAATATTTGTTTCTTTACAATATCTAGCCAACACTCTCATGGCTTGCCGTTTCTTTAAAATTCAAGGATTGCTTTACGCACAAAGAAGTTTCTTGGAGCAGAAAGCCCATTTCTTCATGAAGACATATAATCACTACAAACAAGAACTCCACATGATTATGAAGCAACAAGATGCAGCTTGATCTTCTGTTTCCAATGAAACCTTCTTGCAGATACTTGATGTGCAACCATGTTTTTACACTCTATTGAAAAGGAAAGACAGCAACCTCATGAGGGAAAAATGGCCTCCAGCTTCACTTGCACACAGCCTGCTGAAGCTCTTACTAATGCATTTTGGTTTCATAAAAAACTACCAAGGTAGTGTTGCTAACACCAATACCTGTATCAAAACTTCTACAATATTAATATCTTTTTTCCTCATGGCCTCTAGTGGCATTTGCAGACAAATTATTAGATAACTCAGCTCTCATTTCTTTAAAATAAAATCAAGCTGAAGACATACGAGTTTCTAGTCTTCGTAACATTGGAAAAAACCTTGAAAATATTATACAAATGTAACATGAAGGCTCTGTGAATTTCTTAAAATCTCAGCATTAGACAAATCAAGATTTCTTTCTCTTCATCTGGATATCCCTCAGAAGATATTTTTTTAACCCTCTAAAAATTTCTATTTACTGCTATGGAGTTAAAAAAATTAATGGTGTTCACAATATTAGTGCCATTGAATAGGAGGTGTTTTCCTAGCAGTGAACTACCATCATTTAATGCACTATGGATGGAAGATACTGGAAAAGCCCACTTAATTTCCTGATTATTTTTTCTTTAGAATTCCATTCAGAGGGAAGCACATATCTTTCCAAAAGGGATGCTAAGAAGAATGATGATTTATGTAGACTGGAGAACAGAAAAAAAAACTGGACTCTGGCTGAAGGAGACCAAAAGTAGGCTAGCTGCTTTGATCTAGAACTGTTTAACTGTGTTCAGGCTTTTCTAATCTAAAAAGCAATTAGCAGAAGGTGAAAGAACCAAATATATTTTCTCTCTTAGTTAATAAAATATAGATTACATCAATATTATATAGCCATAAACCAGTTTCTACATACACATCCACTTTCTGAATCAGCTTATAATTTTATAAGCCAGTAATTAGAGGCCAAACTCAGAGATCTTTCGTCTCCTGCTTTTAGGACTGTTTGCTTCCTTTTAGCAATGTTGTTAATTGTATTATTTGGAATATCAATTGGTTTTTATTTTTATTTTTTAATTCTCTCAGGTAAATTATGTGTCTGATCCACTTAGATAACTCAGAGCTAAGATTTTTCTAATCTTGACCTTTGCAAAGGTCTCTTTGCCATCTGTTTTTATATTTAATTAGCCCTTTTCCTTCTTGCAGCAATCTCTCAGAGAGTGAAATAAATTACTATAATTATCACTATCAGTTTGCCCTTATTTGATCTCCTAGCCATAGTACTATCACACACAGGTGATAACACATTATTTCCTCTATGGACTAGTCATTAGACATCATACTTGTTATAACTATTAATCTTGACAAGAACATAGAAGATGGATTCCCCACACCGATTCCCCATAAACTTAATTCACAGCAGAAGAACCATTGTGGTTTTATTTCTTTTCTCTTTATTATTCGTACAGTTCTTTCCTCAGATCTTTTGGGCAATCTTAAATTTGTCAATCAAAACAATTTAGAAGTATTTAGATATTTATATAAGCAGCTCCACTGCAGGTGGTACACAGTTTTTAACAGCTAAATATCATTTAAAGTAATGCAAACACAGAATTAATATCAGAGATTAGACTGGGTTTTTCAGTCTCCAGAAGCTGACCAACAAAATGGAAATCTGCTTCTGGGAGCTATGTCCCACACTAAGGCAATTCTCTGCACAGCAATCTAAGCATAATATATTAATTCTAAACAAAGAACCCTGGACCTGAAGTGTGTTCATCTCAATAACACCATTTCATATAAGTCAGGCAATGGTGGTTTTTTTGTTTGGTTGGGTTTCTTGGTGTTTTTTTTTTTTTGTTTTGTTTTCTTTTAAGGCAGGTTAATTTCTGGATAAAATCATCCATGCCTTGATTTCCAGGGCAGCACTTAGGCATGCTTCAGCTGGGGCAGCGTGTAACTGGAGCAGAGTTGTCTGCCATAATAGAAAGCATTGCTCTGTAATAAAGTGACCAGGATGGAGAAAGAACCAAAAGATGGAGTTTATGCAGCTAGACACATTCAGCAGACAGGGCTCAGTAAGAGGGAGCTGCTGTGACAAACTCTTCAGCTGGGGTTTGTGCAGCTGCAGGATGCTGCTCCTGTTCTGTGCAGTCTGATCTGCCTGTGAAAGCTCGCTCTCATTCCCTCCAGTTTTTTACAGAAGTCTCTGCATTAAGCCTGATTATTTGCTTAGTGTTCAGTAAAGGGGTGAATTTAATCTTTCTAGAACATAGCTTTCTAAAATGTTTTTTTTCCTTTTAAGAAGGGCTTCATTTGCTTCCTGAATTTTTCACAAGATCATGCATACAGAATTAATACTGCACTAATTAACTGGTCAAGAAGCACGATTTCAAAACCTTGTATCAAATATTTCCATCCCATAAACTCAGATCCTCTGTATTTTAATTTCCAGAGGATGCCTTTGGTCTCCATGGAAACTGCTCCAAGGAGATTTGAAATGTTACATATTATTTAATATATCTTATATTCACATAAATGTTGCCAGAAGATCTGTCATATTTGTTCAAGTGTAAAGCACCAAGGGAGTTAAGCAAAGGAATACATTAAATTGGAACTCATTGTAGCCCATCACTGTTGACACTACTGGCCTTGAAAGATTTTCAATGAGACTCCTGAGAACAATCTTGAAAAATTAATAATCTCAGCAAGAATGGACCAATTATTATAGTCAACAAGCTCATAATAGTAATTCAACATATTCTATAATCTATGCTATTGAATTTTGGGTAGACTTTAAACAATGCTTCACTTGTCTGTCAAACTTAAAAAGTAAAAAAGTTTACCTGGATTAATGTGAATCTTTGATATCTAACACAAATAATACACTTAAAATCTATAAAGACATTTTGGTGATCAAGGAAATAAAAATACATGACAGTTACCTGATACTCTTATCCCTTAGGTTTTCACAAAAGAGATAATTTCATTAGCAAATTGCTGTTTGCAAGTGAGTTTAAAGAAAAAAGAACATTCTAGAGCTACATTTGCAATTATGCTAGACAATCATTGAAATTGTTCAAAACAGTGCATCAAGATTTTTCCTGGATGTAAAACTACTTCTACTTAAATATTCTTACATTATAGTACAAGTTCCTACATGAGCCTCAGCTTCTTTTGCAAAAGAAAAGCATTTTATAAAAATTAGGTACTTCAAAGTCTGCAGGTGATCTGTTTGTGGATGCTGTTGCCTTTTGAATAGTTCCCAGTTTCTGTCCTGTATGAGAAGTTACCCCACACGTGTGCAGCAAGTACAGTGACTTGTGGTAGCATCAGTGATCCCTGGCCAGTGATCGACCTACCATGTGAACTTTTCACTAAACCTCCCTGGGTCTCTGTCAGTCCTGAAGTTTAAAAATGTGCAAATAGGGGGATGTTCATTGAAAAACCCATTCCTTTCCTCAGCTGAACTATATTTGAGTCAAGCAAATTGCCAGGGAAAAAACCCGCCCTATCAATGAGAGAGTCTCTAAAACAGGTCCTGTCAAACCGTTTATTAAAAGACTAAGGAAATACAAAAGATCTTGCTGTGTCACTGTAGCACACGGAATGGCTGCAAATTGATCTTCTTTTCATGAGAAAATGAGAAATAACAGTTAAAGCATTCTGCCTAGTTTTTAAATATTGATCAAAAAGTTAGAAGATTTCACTAACTTGTTTCAAGATCTGTGTTGAAAACAACTCTTCCCAAAGAAGCAGAGGTGAAATAGACTGCAACTGAAATCAAAAGGGTAGGAGAGGGAGAAGCGAAAAAAAAATAAATCCCAAAATAAAGGAGGAGTGGTTTAATCTAATTCATTGTCAGAGAAATACCTACATTGCCAGTTAGAGTGTAGCATGCACAATCTCAACTGCAGCTAGCACAGAAAACAAGATTGAAGGTATGGTGCTCTAAGCACTGTTCACTGAAGAGCCTTGATAGGTAATTGTGCTGCAACTGCGTCTTCTTTCCTTTCTTTCTACTACACAGGCTTTGCCAGTAAAAACTCTGCCTGCAACCTTATCCAAAATGAGGGCTGGCCTACTGTACCTTGTTCTCTATTTCTCTGTAATCCTAATTCTGAGATAGAGCTGTGGTTCTCTAGCAAGATGTCTGCATACTGCATGGGATACTTTGGCCCACTTTTTCTCAAGCTGCGAAGACCTGCTGCTGGAAAGATTTTGGCCCAGGGCATCTTGTTGAGGACATTTGCCTCCTCTGTCCCTAACCAAGGTAGCAAGTCTATTACTGGTGCTTGCAGGACAAGCAGACATGAGGTGGGAGTGTGTTCCTAATGGGAACAGCTATTCAGATGAAGTACCTCTTTGGGGAGAGAGACTAATTTCATGTAGCTTTGCTTAGAGCATGGAGAATACAAATAGTTCTCATATTTGCATTTAACAATTAAGAAGCGTTTCTCTCCCTCCTTTACTGGCTATTACTAGTGTTACAATGAGAACAGACTAGCACAGTAATTACAGGAGCCAATATAACAGCAGTATCACCCACTAAAGAGTCAATACACCTGTGGGATTGATTCTTTGCTTTGTATTGTGCTAATAATACTAATACTAATACTACTAATAAGTTCAGCATAGAGGATTTCTCTGGGCTTAATGACTGACTGGGTTAATGATCTGCAACTCAGTTGTTATTGCTTGATAATGATGCTTTACATTCATGTAGTTCCTCTCTTTGAAGGATCTTAAATTTTAAGTATCAGTTTTCATTCAGTGCATTTATATTCCAAGTATCCCAAAGCAGTAGTGGAAAGATGTGGGCAAGGGCAATAGCTCTTACGTGCTTAGCAGTAGTGTGGAGGTTTGAAAATTAGTTTAGTAGCACTGATGAGAGAGCTACTTTCTGCAGAGGAACTACTGGAATGATTAACAAAACCACATATTTATTTTAACATCCCACTCAGAAGGGAGGACAAAGTAAACAAGAGCTCAGGTTCCTAATAAAGTTTTCAGCAAGGACAGTGGGAGATCATCTAGTCAGATCCATTTACATCTATTGTTTGTTGTTTTAAATGCTCTATCGTTACTATGAAGGATCAAACATTAATTGGCCAACTTTTTACATCATCTGTGGAATTACAGATATTACATCAAAGATGATATATCCCAGAGGAGTGTGTTAAGTCCACAGTAAAATCTTCACTTCATTGTGTTGTTCATTGCCAACTGTCTTACAGTTGAACTGTGAAATGCAGGAACTCGATATTATCATGAGGAAAAAGTCCTTTAGCAGTCATGGTGACCCACAGCAGGGAAAAGGTTCATGTACGGAGTCTTGTAGGGAAGCTGTATTACATTATTCCCAGAAATTAAATATTTTCTCTGTTCTTGAAGGTCTGGGCATGAGTCCCTGCCATTTGTCACTACATACGTTGAATTATAATTCTACTTTCATGCTGTAATCTCCCATTCAGAAACTAAATAAAACAGAAGGCTGAAGTGAACAGGTGTTTGAGATTGCAGAAGAAAGCTGAAGTTTATTTTGAATAACAAGACTGTTAGACCATGAACCTCAGATTAAAAGGGAAATCAGTGTCAAATTAATTAGAACACAATGCATCAACATGTAGTTTTGTGGTGGATAAAAGTGAATGGAGTTGATGGCAGTGATTTAAAAATAACAATCACCCCAAAACCCTAGAAAAAAAAGCCAGTAAACTCCCCTGGTCAATATGAACAACTATGTGATTCATAAATCAGTTTGAACTTTTAGAGATGTTTTATGGACTTCTGCCATTTGAACTAATAGAATAAATGATAGCCATTGCAGGTTGTAGTTTTCTGGGTGAATATCAAGAGCTCCACTTGGCCAAGTCTGAACTTACCAATTTCCTCTCAAAAATTTACAGGATAACAATACATCTGGAGTTGCAGTACTGCTTGTACAAGAGATTTGAATCTTCAGATCTTCCCAGTATCAGGTTAGGAGAGCAATCAGGGGAAATAATTCATTTTTTTGTGAAGAGCCATGTCAGTAAGGAGAACATTTTATTTTCTTTTAAAAAACTGGCTTTAAGGAATGCATGTTCTTTTCAGTAGGAAGTTGCTCAATCTGTACAAATTAAAACAAAGAAAACAAAACAGGTTTTGTTGTTCAAAAGACAGAAGATAAGTTCCATAGACACTTCGTGTTTGAAGTGTCTGGTATTTCTGTTATATCCTATGAACGACCTTTGTGACACACAGTACAAAACCTACAGTAGCTGAGTAGAGAGGGGCTGGTTTGGGCTGTACAAGTGAAGCACAAAACCATTGTCAACTTGAGATTTTCTTGCCAGATGTGAGCCTCCCATGCAGAGGTACAAGAGCAGCCTCGGCTCTCTGTCACTATTCCATCAAGTCCTGCAGCAAGTAGATGAGCAGTGATGTGTCATTGCACTCCTAGTTCAGTTTTCATTTACAAATTGGCCAGTAAAGCTGGTATTTCTCTTTTTTCCCTCTCTATGACTTTTATCAACAACTTGCAGATTACAGTAACACACAAAGGCATTAAATAGCATACCTTGAATTCCACTGGAAGAAATTTTCTAATCTCTTAAATGTTGAATGTTTCAGAAGTATTTTGACAGGGAAAACCCTTGATCTTCAAAAAAAACACTGAAACTGCCTTTGAAAGTGTCGTTTTGAAGGTAATATTAACTCCTGGGTGTATCCAGTAAGGCACCCTTTTTATATATAAGAAGGTAACAAAGTTAAATAATAATCAATTGTAGAAATCTTCTGGAAAGATCATGTAATTCTCCTAGCTGTAACTCACTAGATATCATCATAGATTACATCCTTACTGACTGAGCTGGGAGACCTGCAGGGCTTGTTAAAATCTATAAAATCTGTATCACTTTGGCATTTGGTAGAAGCAACCTAACATCAATTAACCTGAAGTACTTTATCTATGGAAAAAAATTAATTAAAAAAATCACTGTAGTTCTAGAATTAAAGGCAGGAACTTTAATATTTTTATATATATATATTTTTAAATCTTTATGGCCACATAATAAAATGCAACATATCAACACATTTTCATCATCTGTTTTTCCCCCAAAAGTTTACTCCATAATTTAGTCACTTCAGTGGCATAACTTTAGTTTTGGCAAACTTTTCTACTTTGTAGCCTCCCAAAAGGTTCACATTAATCAGAACAGCTGCACTACATTTCTAGGAGTGGTTAGTAACAGATGCATCACAGTTTCTGTGTAATTACCACTACTACCTAGAGTAAAAATGGTTTTATATTTTTGGACCTGGTTCAACATTAAACACAACACTCAAGAAGTCTAACTGAGGGGTGATGACTTAAACACATGTCTAAATAAACACTCTCACTATTCCAAATATTCTTTTTTCTTTTAGATATTTATTTGCACCAAATATTGACTGAGTTTAGTGTAGCTTCCACTGTCATACTTTTTATTGTTTCCAGAATGTATAGGCAGGCATAAATGAGATCTAAATAATGAAGGCTCTAGTTTCAAATCAAAAGACGCTTCTTTAAATATTAAAAATGTGCAGGTTTCAAAAGTCTACCAAGGGTTCCCTGGTAATCAATTTTCATAACACAGAAAGCTCCTGTTTGTGCTCACCCTGTTACATCAGGGATTTTCCTTATTCCAAAGGAAAGAATCAGGATCAGACTGAAGCACTAAAACATATCTGCAAGATGATAGCTTCCCCTCTCTGTTAGGCACCAGTGTCATTAACTGTCATAAGCTAGATCATCTGCTTTTGTATTTTGCTAATCAAGACTTTGCTCTGTATTTACTTGTTAGGGGGCTGCTAGGTACTATTTGCCCATTTTGCTTTTGCCCTCCCTCTTTGAACTCAAGGTCACAGACATAAAGCCTTTATCAGAATTAAGGATTTGGAAAAGCATATGCATCCTTACCACTTTCCTTCTAGAGAGCATTCAATTGAAAGGGTAGTCTGAAGACAGAGCTGATATGCAGTTCATCGTGTTTTCTGCTATGAAATTTGCAGAGGATACCTTTAGCTATTACTGATTGACAAATGATATGTTACATATTGTAAGGCAAAGGCTATATCACGAGCTACCATTTATTTCAGAACAGTGACAGAGTATTTTAATTAACTGTATGAAGAGGTATGTGGTAAGAGGGGCAAGGTACAGTAACACTTCAGGTACATACAAAGCTATCTAGACATTTTAGCTGTGTTTCCTTAGATATTGCCTTTTATTGTTCAATGTTCGCAAAAAGATTGCAGGGCTAAGAATTAACTTTTTGATCTGACAGCACTGTATTACAAGAGAGATGCAAGAAGCTCAGAGCAATGCTTTTCCTGTCTGTAAAGCTATGCAAAAAACAAAATCACATTGACTTTTTGTGTAGTCAACAAAGGACTGCAAAATGTTTCATCACTCTTGCCTTGTCAGACTGATCTCACTGAGGATGCAAGTTATTGTTTACTTTTTACAAAGAATATGCCTAAAATATAATATGGTCCCTAGTAAGCATTATATCACACTGATATTTGTAAGCAAACATTCTGCAGAACAAGCAGTGTTCGCTGATGACACTCCCAGTTATCATTTGTGGATATGGATTCAATTGTTGGTACATCAACTGATCTCGAAGGAAAAGTTAGACAAGAATTTAGGGATTTGCCTTCAGACTTTGTTCTTCATGCTGCTATTGGCCACTTCTGCATCTTTGGAAAAGAAGCTTCTGAGCCTTAAATTCAAGCATTTTGCCATAACATCATTCATCTACGGACTAACATCCTTCATTTCTCTTGAGAGATATGTGCTTCCACAATATTGTGTCATAATGGTTTTCCTTTTAGCCCTGATGTAGCCAACTGTCATTTTACAGAATTGTAAGTACATCAGAAAAAAGCCAAACCACAAACTTTAAGAGATAGTAATCCACTACAGAAATCTTATCCCACAATTAAATGCTAGGAAGTACTGATGACCGAAGACTGATTGTCTCCCATTAAAAGATAATTACTAAAATGTGGTTGTGTTATTAACTAAAAGTAGTCCTAATAAAAATGCCATTTTTTCATTACAGCAGCCAGCAATCACTTCTGTTTAACTGTATTATTTTGAGCTCAGTGTTTTGCAAAGTTTTCAGCTTATGCTCTTTTAAAGCTGCCATGTTCTTCCATAATTGGAAAAAAAAAAAAGAAAAAAAAAAAAGATCTCGCATACAAAAAGGACAAAACAGAACAAATACAGAAGAACAAAACACTCTGTTGAGCACTGAATTCTAATGGCTGCTTTTTAATTCATGGATGACAGAAATACAGGCAACTAAAAAAGACTTTCCTTTTGCTGGAAAAGGCAGATCACTTAAATGGGCTCACAGAGTTTGGAAACTGTTCTTAAGAAAGCAAGAAACAGATTTTAATATAATGTGAGGTGAAAAAAACAAACCCCATAACTAGATGGATATTCCCACTAGGATTCTTCAGGTTAATTTATCCAGTCCCAGGAATTATGAATACTGGATTCCTGGACAGAAGATGTGCAGCAGCATTTTGTGCAACATCCAGGAAGTGTTTGCCTGAGGTTGGGGTTTATCACTCAAAGCAATATCCTGGAAGCAAACTCCCCAGTTTCACACTCTCTTCAACTCGAAGTCAAATTGGAGAAGATGGAGGGCAGAATGCAGAGACACATTTCCCTTCACCACTGCCCAAACCCTTGGTGGAAGCACCAAGTGTTGACAAGAAAAAGGATGCCAGTCCCATATTCTGGCATCAAAAGATATGGAGGATTTCACACAGGAACACTACTAAAAACACAGCAGTCACTGTTCACTCTGTCAGAAAATATGACTAAACATAAACATAAAAGGCTCAAAGTACTATAAGGACAAACCATGATGATTTTTTTTCTTTAATTTCTCTCTCCTACTACTTATTTCCTGATACTGCCTTGTATCTCCATTCCTCCTTGTGTGTGTGAGATAAAAAAAGAGGACAATCTTTTACACGGACTAGGTGATGTTTAACCATGAACTGCATTGACCCCACAGCTTATGGAGAACAATTGTTCTGGAAGCAGTGAAATGGAACAAGACAATATAAGCACCAAGAACATGCCAACTCAGTGAGTTACCTTGGACAACAGGGAATGGAGCCACAACAGTAGCAAATATTGGCTTCACTCACTGATCAGGAGTAGTAGCTAGAGTAAAATTACTAAGGAAGAGGAATAACAAAAGAATCCTAGAACTAAGAGTAATGACTACAAGTATCTAGGAAGCTGATTAAGGTTCCTGATCCAGCCCCCTTCACAGCACCAGAAGAAATAACGGCAAATGTAAGAATATTTTTAGGAACAGTAGAACAAGTATATATGCAGGGGGGAACAACTCTGATGTTTATATCAAATAGCTGCCTGAGTGTGCATACAGTTCTGAAGGTGCAAAACAGCTATTGGCAGTAAGGTTATTTTTCAAATTGATTTTCAACAGAGACACTAAACCTTTTTGTATTCCTTCTCTCCTTCTTCCAGGAGGGCAGCTTGAGTAAAATGTAATTTAGCATGCAGGGGTTCTGGTCCCTTCTAAATGTAATTATTTGGGAAGAAGGTGTTGAATGGTTGGGAGTTTGAGTCTGAACAGAAGCCAGGAAAGGAAATAAGAAATGCCAGAAAAAGCAGCATAGCAAATAGACAGAAATCCTATTAAATACTCAAACCTGAAGAAATAAGCATGAGAAATACACAGCTGGAACAGAGTAGAAAAACAGCTTTTTGCACATAATTCTCACAAGTAAAACTCTAGTAGATTTCATGGGGTTTGGATCAGGCTACCAAAAATGGAAGACAGAAATGACAAATCAAGTAAGAAGGTATTGGGAAAAAATATCAAATAAGGAGAAAGAAACTCTTAATTTACTAAATGTTAATATTTAGGGAACAAAATGTATTATATTAAAAGGAATAATCCATTCATCTTAATCTCAAGACATACTGTACAATTCTTTTTTTTTCCAAGGAAAATACATTGCAGCTTTGACTAGACTGGGAGCAAGCACAGAAAAAGCCTATATTTTAGTTAAATACCAGTTCAGTATAAAAAAACCTTGAATTGTGAATCAATTCGAATTTTTAAAAGTGTAAAATTAAATAAAAATAACTTCAAAAACCCCTGCCCATGCAGTGCTGGCAGGAATTAATTTGTCAACAATTAAAAACAAAAAACCACAAAAGCTGACACTGAAAAAATACCATCAAACACAGCAACCAAACCTCAAATCTAAAACAAAACGACCCCCTTTGTTATTTTCCTTTCAAGTCTTTTCTGCCACAAGAATACATCACAACAGGGAGCCATGAATTGGGTGTTTTGCCTATATATACCCCCATCGAAGACAGGATGTTCCAAATAAGGGAGCAATCTATGTGATCTAACTTCAAAGCTCATTTTGCTTCTTTCGGTCTCTACACAGAATATTCTATCCAAGCAGCCTATTTTTTTTCTTTTTGACATTTTTGTCCCTTGTTATCTGCTCCTTGGCTTTCTCTTTTTTACCTGTGATAATTCTCTAGTTCTACATGTGTTTTAACCCTTTGGGACTTGTAACGCCCATCACAGAAAAGAAACAATTTTCTTTTGTTCCATTTATTCTTCAGCCCAAATCATACCCTCTGTCAAGGCAGTGTAAATTAGTAGCACCATTGAAAAAAAGGCTTTTGATATTTTAGAGTACTGGGACATTGCAGGATTGCTGATGATGACTGGGACCGATGACAGAGCCTAAAAGATAGCTTTCAAAAAGCGTTCTGCTAAAAGTTGTCTGAATGCAGTTTTACTGGTGAGGAGGAAAATAAAAAAAATACTAATTTTCTTATCACTGCTACAATAAGTGAAAGAACAGAAACATAGTTGCCTCACTAAGATTGATTTTAATAAACATATTTTACTAAAATCGATTTTTGTTAAGAAACAGCCACTCCATTAATATTACATATTTCTGACCAGCTCTCTTTGTTTTTATTATCTCATGTGTCCTAGGAACTCAGATCTGTGGATTTGTAGAAATTGAGAGGCAGCAGTTTCCATTCTTATTAAAAGGTTTACTTATCAGTGTCATAATGGAATTGTAGCAACATTACACATTTTTAAATTTGCATATTGATTGGAAACTACAAGGAGCATGGAACAAGACACTATCACCCCAATATGGGAACTGTCAATTGTGTGAAGATTCTGTATTTTTAATCAATAATATGTCTTAATGCTTCAGGACATGTTTAAAATCTATTATCATTCTATTGCATGCAAAACTTCTGGTTGCATTTGACCATTAACCACTTTAAAGAACTTCAGTCAGGAGGACGAGCCAGACACTGACTTAAATCCCTGGTAGTCTGCTTGCTGCGACATGCAGACAGCAATTGAGTTATCTACCAGAAATGAGTTCTCAGTTTGGAGGTGGTGGTGATGAGTGGTAGTATCCATCTGTAACACCAACACTTGTATCTAGCTCCCCACTTTGAAGGTCACTAGAAATCTGGACATTTTAAGAACTTTTCAGAATTTATAGCATTTTACTAAAGCAACAAATGTATGCAAGTTAACAAAACCAATTTTGCCATAGTGAGATAGCAGAGTTTGCCCAGCAACAGTCTCCATTCAGACTGAAAAAAGATCTACATATCCTAGGCAAAATTAGGATAATCATAGGAAACACTTCAGGAGACAAGCCTTTTATACAGCAAAAGACAATCTTAGTGTGATTACTAACTCCCAAGAATATCATACCATAAAAAATAATATTGATGACAATAATTGTAATAATGATCATAATAATTATTAATTTTCAGCAAAAATATTTTCTTACTTTCAAAGTTATCTCTTTTCCAGGGCACTTTACTGCAAGAACACATTGCAAAGAATCATACCATTAAGGCTAACAACTGATCAGTGGAATTTTTATCAACAACTTAATTAAAATAACAGGGAATGTAATTTTGCTGACTTGTGAAAGTGAAGATGTTTCAGGACTGCAGTTCTCAGGCAGCAAAGTGGGAGACCTCAGCAGAAGGCAGAGGACTAATTTTAACCAAAAAGCCCAGCATGGCTAATTGGATTGTAAAGCACAGGTTTTCATGATATTGTGAACAAAACAAAAAAACACTATTTTTGAACACTATTTCTGAACACTATTTTGAACTATTTTCTGAACACTATTTCTGCTGCTCTTGTTTGTCAGAGATTCTGACAATAGTTTGGATATGTGCTTCACACTGACATGTTAAGGAAGAGATACAGCAGGTCTGTTCCCCTCATCTGCACCACAGGCAGAGTAGCAGAGACAATCACTTTCACCATGGAACCACCCATGATAGTTAGATTGAACAGTTTCATCACTCACCACTCATTTGGGGAAAAAAAGATAGATTTTTGCATCCAATGTTGTAATCCACTAAATTTATTCTTCTTCATTCTTCTCTATTTTGATACATACATTATCTTTGATGTCTACTCCTTTTTCCAAACACGATTGCTGGAAATCAAACCAATTCTATTCTACCTGGCCACTAGGGTTTAACTAATCAGATGTATCATTAACTTGTTCTTTCTATTCCTTAGAGAGGAACTTTTTTCAGATTCTTGTCTTCTGACAAATCTAGTAAAAAGATAATTTTACTCTGAGCTCCTTTCTACTGCAACTTTATATAAAGGGATTTATTGCCTTTTTTCTTTTTTTTTTTTCCCCCAGTATATCAGAGAATTGAAAGCTATTTGCTTTAAATTTCAAGTAGCAACTTTAATCTTTGCAAAGGTGGTGAGTTTTGTGAAACCCTGTGGCATTGTTTAAATTTTTGCTGAGGGGTAATAAAAATAAGTCATATTTTTATTAGGATGTGCAGTGGGAGACAGCAAAAGAAGATTTCTGGTTAATATGCATTAAAAATAGTATGAGCTCCAGGTTTGTAAATCCTCTGAGCTAGTTACATTCCTATATAAGCATCCCTTTTGACCATTTAAAATGTGGTGGTATGGAGAAATTTTTACATTTGTTCATTATTTTAACAAAAGAGGACTAAATTCTATTAACTGTTCCATTTAAAAATGAGACATTCAAGCTCACAAACCCCTAAAAGCAAAACAATTTATTGTGAATGAATGGTATCACTCATGTATTGAATGTAATTACTGTATTTGATCTGTTTGGATGTAGTTTTTGTATCTGATACTGCTGTACACAAGTCTAAGAACTATTTTTACTATTTTATAATTATTCATATTATTCTGCTAAAAGCTATATTTAATAAAAACATAAAACAGAGTAGCACAGAAATTTTTCAAAGAAGCCCAGTTTTTAATTAATAAATAATTTCTTACACACACATATACATATATATATATATACACTAAATTAGGTTGTAAGGATAACTTAATATTTTTTCCTAGCTACCTGAAGGGCCATCCTAGTGCAGCAGCAGATAGAATATTCAAACATTTTTACTATAAAATAATAATAAAAACAGGTTGTTAATCATTTGAATGTGCCAGAATGCTCCAATAACAGTATATTTGGGATAAATTTTTAAACCCATTTAGCCCTTAATCTACCACATTTTCTCACTTGTTCCTCACCATCCTAAAGCTTACGATAGTCTTTCTTTGAAAACCTGACAGGAATCCACTATAATGTAATTCAGCAATTTTTCATCCAGTTTCTGTTATTAATGTGGATTCAAAAATTCTTTTAAAGTAGTTAGCACTTCCTTTTGGGGGGAGGGGGGGAAAGGTAGGCATTTGGCTGTGGGCATATGTATTAAGCCAACAGAAAGATGTTAAAAGCAATTTGGTACCAGTAATGACAGGGTGTTTCTGCAATTCTGCACACCCAGATAACAAGTAATTAGGTCTTGAAACAGCATTTCTAAAGGGGGTCTGAATATGTTTAGCTAAACTTTTCATTACCCAAGTTGCTTTGGATCTAGCACCAAGCTTGGTGCTTGCCATTTGCTGACCCAAACAGGAGCTCTAAATCAAGAGAAGTTGAAGAATTCTGCCCTGATGTAACTAAAAACATTATTTTTAAAGATCTCTATAGAAAAATATTAGCCAGAAAATGCATCATGTGAATAAAAATATGGTGTGGTTATAATTTTATAAAATCATTAGACTGAAAAGAGACTTTATCAAACATGTATGTTTAAGAGAGTAAAATCCACTTAAAGATGAACTGTTAATCAGAGGAAAACTTTTCTAAGGTTCGTATGTTTAACCTGAGGAGAATATCACTGCATATGCAGGAAGGAACATCGATGTGAACTGAGCTCAGTAGCAGAGGATCACCTTTTGTCATCTGATACCTCATATTTAAGTGCATTACAATAAGTTGGGCAAGCACATAAAGATAATGTTATCACCTTGTTTCTGAGAGGCAAAATGTCAGTTGGATCTTATGACCTGTCAATCTATCTGTCAGGGGTGACTAGTTATTAAATCACTAGCTATGACCATTTCCTTTCTTTTTTTTCTTCTTTTTTTTTTTTTTTTTTTTTTGTTTTGTTTTGATATCTTCTTTTGGCCTAACTAAGGGCAAAAGCCTTGACTTACAAGCAAAAAAAATTAGAATGCCCCCCAGTAAGGGCTACAAAGTCTGTTATCATCACATCAACTCTGACTGTATGTTTTCTACTTGTCCTTTGAGGAAGGAGCAATCTTTTTTTGCCTTTCATGTATTCAAAACATAGCAAAATGTAGTCTTGATTGATGAATGGGGTAGGTACTGGTAAAGAGGTCTATACCTCTTTGAATTATAATTTCCAGTTGCATGGCATTCACGTTCCTTTTTTGTCTCCTTGCAATGCAAGCCACCTTTTTGTTTGAACTGGTATCAAGTATTAACAATTCTCAGTGCAGAATTATTCAATTTTCTTTCATCAACGGACTTAAACAGGAGTAGAGTTAAAGTCTGAAGTAATAACATTTGCAGAAATAACATTTTACTCTTGCATTCAAACCCTGGAGGCTTTTTAATTCTTAAATGAATCTTTCCATTTCTAGTTTTTTGACAATTTATCCCAGCCTGTCCATTAGTAAATTTTTCTTAAATGACTCTGTAAATGGAAAAAAACCCAAACAACCTTGAAACTCTAATGGCACATGTTAGTTATCCTGATCACCTTTTCTGTTCTTTTTGCAGATACCAGTTGTGCACCTTCCATTTTGAGTGAAAAGATATCCTGTTTCTGATCAAGTCAATTTAGGAACTGTCAACTGAAAATCCCTTTTGACACATGAGCTACATAAAAACCCGACGCTTTCAAGTTATACTCCAGAATGTGAGCTGCCTTTCTAAAAAAGCATGGTCATGATGATTTGATGGAAACCTTGAAGGTATCTGTGAATAGAAGCCAATGCAAGAAGGTTTAACAAGCCTATAGGCAGTAAATACATTGATCTTGAAGTCCAATAATGGAAATAGAGCACTGTTTCACTGAGGTGATACGAAAAATGCAGAAAGATCCATACAAAAATGTGCTAGGCATGCAGTACTAACAGCATTTTACCTCCATTACCTTTTTTAAAGTTGCTTTGAAGTAAAAGTTTGCCAAATAAATTTAACCTCCAGTATGCTTCAGTACTCAATTCACTTCAATGAACATTAAGGAGTATTTTAGTGGTTCTGTCTTCTGCATAAACAAGGGAGAGTAAATTCATCTCTTATCTCTCCCAAACTCTGTGCAAGGTATTAAAGTACATGACTGATTGGGCAAAGATCTTGTACAGCACAGTGTGCATGCTCAGTTATGGACAGTCTGCTTAGTTTCCCATAAGAAGAAGGTGTCAAAAGCTATCTATGACTCCTAAATATGGTTAGAATATTGCTCTAATACTGTTACAATACTATTATTTTCTAATCCAACATACTTTTTTTTAAATAAAGCTATGCTTATTACCTTTCCTTTAGAAAATATCAAGATTTTGAACAAGTCTGGGAAATTTAGAAAGGAAATTTAAGTTTGGATGGATTTACCATAAGGGCTTGCCACCAACCTGTGCTGCAGTTGCTCCTACCTGCTTTGATGGTGAACAGAGTCTCATTGTGAAGTAAGGTAATTCAGAAACAAAGTGCCAAAAATACTTTCAATGATTATTTTCTTAATGTCAAAATATAGATAGATCACCTATACATACATCACCAGTGCATGAACAGGCAGTAACGTGATAAGTGCCACCAACCAAACACACTCATTGTATCAAGGGTTATGTAGGCATTATGCCATGCATCTGTAGGTGACTTCTATATTTTGATGGAGAGTCCCTATGTATGGGAGGAAAAATAGAAATAATCCAAAGAAAAACTGGAATAGCAGGAAATGAAAGTTGGTACCACTGTCAGAACAATGGGGCAACTGGAAGCTTTCTGAGGTGTAACAGGTTAGGGTTTTGAATAGCCTTAAAAATGGAGTATGCAGTCTACTTTTGCTTGGAACACTGGGAGTCAGCATCTGACCTATACTGTCTTCTAGAGAGTGCCAAGACTTGCAACAGGATAATAACATTTCTTTCTCATGAGGGCAAACAGTAGGAATCTTTATGAGTGTAATAAAAAGACATTTTAGGAGAGGATCAAACAAAGAGCTAGTACTGAATCCCCAGTTCAGGAGGGTTTCTTGCAATTGCGAGTTGAGAGATGTAGAATCTCCTTTGGGAAGAAAGCAGAGAGGTCTTCAGAATCAACAGTTATCAGGCTCTTTATCCCAAGATTCATGTCTTCCACATAGGCTAGGGAAATTGTGAAGAACCCAGTGCTGGCAATTGGTTGGTGGTGGAGTAGCTGTTCCTTTTACAGAAATACCTGACTATAATGTCTATGAGTATATTGAAGATAAGAAGAGTTAAGGACTTAGTTAAAAACAACTCTAAAAGTAAGTAACTGGCTTTAAGCCAATGACTAGTAAAACTCTTCATGTCAGTATGTATAATTATTTTTCTTCATAAAGCCCTCTATAAAGTACTTGATTTGAGTGGATGTTTCTGTTCTTGGGCTGTGTTATGATTTCTTTAGTGGAACAACTCATGATTTTCTGCCTTGTACTTCTATTTGGCATTTCCCTGTTGTGCAAGGATTTAGAGCAATTTTGCAAGCAAGCACAATTTTTCCTGACAAAGAATCTTTATGCATCCTAATCATCTTACCACCTATTTAATTATTTATTTCCACTAAGGGTCTGACACCTCTTTTGCAAATCAGAGAAAAAAAGACCTTGTTGGGAAACACAGAAGGGTTTCAACGTTCAGAAGTGTTTGATGTTTGTGCTAATAGATATTTCTGTGCTCTTCAATTAGCTAATGACCTTAATGTATTTATACATGGAACAGAACAAAACAAGCAGTGATAAGCAGAGTGTGAAACTCAAAATCACAGCTTCACAAGTATGTCTCTTCTTTTTCCCATATAATACATGCCAGTAGAATTGAGAGGTGCCCAGTTTCAAACTGAGGGGAAAAAAATGCAGTAGTTAAGCATATTCTATACCACAAAGTTGAGCACTGCATTGCAGTACTTACTCTGAAGTCTTTTGGGGAAAAAAAAAAAAAAAGAAGAAAGAGTTTTTATTCTTTACGACTTGAGCTTTATATCAGTTTTCCTGAAGATGTTAATAGTTAATACTAGATGTTAATAATGTGCCAGCAAAGTACTGCTAAGGTAGTACTGAGGAATCAATTCTCAAAAGCTTTCTAGTTCTAACATAGGGAATACTATAGATATTTCTTTAAAAGTATTCCTAAATAAACCCAATACATTTAATGTAGCAATATCCATAAAAATAATTTTTAGAAGTTGGCCATTTTGGAGCCATTTCTAATATGCAGAAGTCCCTCCCTGATTCTCAAGAACTGTATTCCCCACTTTTGTTAGCCCTGGGGATCCAAACAAAAGTACACTGAAGTCAATGAAAATATTTCTATGAACTGAAGAAGAATACTATACTATAGAAAGCATTTTAAAATATTATTCATAGAAATATACATACTTTAAAAAATGTCAGCAGGATTAACAAGATAAACAAGTCTGCTCCTTAAAAAGACTTTGCCAGGCTATCATATCTACTGGACACCTTTACTCAAGTACAGTAAGAGTGAATATGTCTTTGTGAGTTCTTTTATCCAATTACTTAATTCCTGCTTACACTCATTTTTGTGAAATACATCATGTGGAATCATTCATTACAAATCAGTGAGAGAAAAATATGTAACAGGGAGGAAACTATTACAATCTTGTTCAGAAAGTCTGTACAAGTTTTTTTAGAAGGAATGGGAAAGTAATACTATTATCAAGTTCAGACTACATCAAGGATTAAATTTCAGTATGGTGAGAAAAAGATCTGAAACCAACAAGATAAAATCTAGAAGCATGTGAAGAGTATTATAGTCAAGAATACTTCTATTTTGCCATCCCAAGACTTGTTCTTTTTATCTTTAGGTACATGTAGTAGACAAACTCATTGAACGGTTGAGGTTGGAAGGTACCTCTGGAGATGGTTTAGTCTAAGACACTGCTCAAAGGAGAGTCAACTTAAGCACATTGCTCAGATCTTTGTCCCAACAGATTTTTAGTACCTCCGAAGATGGGGACTCCAAAACCTCCCTTGGCAATCTGTTGCAAGTTTATTTCTTTCTGTTCCTGTTCCAAGGGTGTTTGATCAACCTCACAGTGAAAATTTTTTTTTCCTATGTTGAAGTGGAATTTCCAGTATTTCAATTTGTTTCTTGTCCTGTCACTGGGCACTGCTGAGAGAAACCTGGCTCTGTGACACTAAATCAAAAGGCAATAAGTTTTTTAAGCATCCTATCAGGTATTTTCTCGCTTTCACCTTTAGCCACTTGGAGACTATTGCTGTCTTTTCCATTGTCTCAGAAGCATTTAATAAATATCTTTATCATCTTCTCATCAGGCTTTTGAAACCTAAGATACTTGGACATCCAGGAATGAAGCAGACTGGATACAAACCTGTTTTTAAACTGCAGCTATGGCTGGCTTCTGCTTCTAAACCTTTATATTTCTTCTCCATTTCCCACAGCCCGTTCTATTTGGTAATACCCAATCCATCAGCCATAAACTGTTGTGCACAAGATTAATACAGTGCTTTCACTATAAAGCACTGGACATTTGCTTAACTCAATTTTCTCATTCACTGTGGATTTTAGTAGCAATCAAGATATTCAAATGGTGTATTTGCTTACATTTTTTCCCCATTCTAGTACTATTTCATGGAAAGTGTCGTTCTGGTGCCTACAATGTTTCAATATTTCAGAGATTAAAAAAACCTCAGCAGCCAGTAATTTCACAGATAATTACTGTACAGTCTCTTGCAGTTTTTACCACTGAAGCTCTTGCATGTGTTTAATCAGAAACCTTCTCATTAGCAAAGAAAATAAACAACTCAGAATATGTAAAATTTCAAAATTATGCTATTTTTTTAGTAAAGACCTAACAGACTCTGCCTTTGAGCATTAACAGAAAAATTAATTCAGATACACTATCTATTATGCTTGCTCCATCCTGTTGCACTACAATGTATTGAAACATAATGAATTTTTTCTTCTTTAAAATCTCTATATACACAAGGATAACTGAACCCCCATTATTATAGTGGAAACACTCATATATACAACAAAAACAACAATAAACGCAGAAATTCACTCACCAATTACAAGCACATCACTAATTTGAAAACATTTGTGCCATGTACATTTAAATAGTTTTTTGTTCATCACTTGTATTGTGCCTGCCTAACAGAACAGACTCACACCTTAACTAATGTTTTCAGGTGTTCCTACACCTAAAATACAGAATTGTAACACAGAAAATAACATGAACTACAAAAGAATACTCTGCCAAATAACTTCCCTTTCTCTGCCTCATTGAGTAAGACGGTTAATCTTGTTAACTCCTAAAGATTGCACAAGCATGGACAAAAGGAACCTCTGGAGGTCATTCTGTCTGTAGAGAATTCTATCTCCCTGTTTCTGTCCCCCATCAGTATGTGAGCTGAACAGGCCATGATTGGAGATCTCTGAAGGATGCTAATAATTGCTGAGCAGACTTGTGATTTCCCCTCCGGTTTTGTCATTGCACTCCAAACGTTACCTCCAAGGACCAGACAGTGAGGAATCTGATTATTTGCTTTTCCAGAACTCAATTACAAGATAACACTGAGATAGCTGACTCTCTTCTGTCCATCAAGTCTTCAGAGTAGGGTTTGATAGCTTCTCTGGTCTACAAAGCGTGTTACAGAATGTATATTTCTATAGATACATACACACAGAATCAATGGACAAAATACATTTATGCAGACACATCCTATTTTTTCTGAACCAATTAATTTTATTGTGTGTATTATAAACAGCTTCATTGCTTCAGCTTTTTCCTACTTGCTCCATAGGCAGGTTGCTTTTAATAAGTGATGAGCAGTACTGTTGAGCTGGGTTTGTGCTACTAAATGTTGATTACCATATGCTTATTTGTGTAGGACTTGAAAATACAGGGTCAGGGAAACACTGTAAATTCTTTCAATGGATCAGTCTCAAATCTATTTGATTCAGTTTGTGTAAGAGCATGTGTACAACGAGAAGCACCTTGGAGATATATTTCAGCAGCTAACTGGTAGAGGACTGTCACATGGTTTTAAAAGGATGAAAATAACCTTGCCTTCTTTTTGAGTCCAAGATCACGTGATAAGTTGGAACTCTCCCATACAGGGAAATATATATTTTCCAATGATCTAAAAGACTACCTCAAGTGCAAATATGATCCTTTTGCAATTGGTTCATATTTACAGCTTTCTCATCCTACCAGCTGTTAATGATCCTCAAATCCAGTTGGTTGCATGTTGGTTTTAGGCTGCTGAACATTCTGCAGGATTAGGCTTATTGTTTTTTGACAATGAACAATACTCAGACACATCTGTAGTCACATCATATTTTTTTATTTGTTAAAGGCCATCTGTCCATCCTATTCATATTCCTGGTTCTCGAGCTTTGTTTGAATGTGAGACATAGTTCTACCTTTTTAACAATAGCTGTGTGCAAAATCACTAAAACCTTTTAAACGTTTTAGGTAGATTTACATTGAATAGGTCTGTCTAATGGATCAGCTTATTGTATTCTCTGACAAAGTCATCCGCATGAAGAAAACGCTATTAGATGTGCAGCATTCAGCTCTTCTCTGGAGAGGAGCCCTTTTCTCTGAAGAGGAGCCCTTCTCAGCAGTCTTTCATTCTCATTCTCATGATGTCAATTATAAATCATGAGTATTCTGACCTCTGCTGCACATTAGCACTAAGAACTTTCTAATGGTTAGCTCATAATTATGCTGCTTCTTTGTTTTCCTTTTGTTCTTCATTAAAAGTTAACATTATTTCAGATCTTGCAATTCCCCAGGTAATCTATAAAGACTTTCATGTGGGAAAATTAATTTAGGAAAAAAAAAGGAAAGGAAATTACGTATTTCTAGTGTGTCTTCCTCCTTCTAAACACTCTCATCTCCATTAAAGTATCTTTCAATGTGCATTATCTAACTGATTGTATAATACCTCATTTATCTCTGATTTCTACTGACTTGAAAAAAGTAAGAATAAATATATTGCAATAGCTTGATATCACTGGCTTGTACTGTCTGATTTCTAAAAGCTAGTAATATGCAGCTGAGATCAGGTTCCTCTATTGGCAGGCCTGTCTCAAAGTCCATAAAGTCTATGAAACTTTTGTCCCCAGCACTGCTGATACCAGATTTTCAACAAGCCATAGATTTCAAGAGTTTGAGAAATTCCCTATATCCACTTGCAATGGCTTGTAATTAAATCCATGTTCCACATCCTATAGAGTCATGACCCTGTATTCAAGCAGGCTGACACTTTCATTTTGCTTTCTTCCAATGTTCTCTTTCTCTGAAATATCAACCATTGCTCCTATGCTCAGGAAGGGCAGTATTTTATATTTTATGAAAGGTATGATATCATTATAGTATTAGAATTTAGAATTTATTTAGAATTAAGTATAACTGCTGTTTATGTTATTAATATATTACTCTATGTTTAGAATATTTATTTTAATATAAAATATCCCAGTTTAGTTGGGTACAGACATTATCAAAATGGAAAGTCTTGAATGAAGAGAATTGGATGTGCTTCAGATGGGATAATTAGTGTGTCTTTACCAGAACATCAATCAGCCTCTTTAACCCATGAAGCTGATGGTACATTACTTTGCTGGTAAATTACTTTGAAAATTAAAGCAGAACCACTGCTTACTCAGAACCATTTTTGTGCCATGAACTGGGCTGGTGAAAGGATCTGGATTAAAGAGAAAAAAAGACAGCTTGGCTTAGCATGTGTTAAAGGGTTGAGGAACACGGTGATCGTTTCAGCAATGCTACTCATCAGCAGCTACTCAGAACCTGAAAGTGAACAAGATGAGATCCATCCGTGGCTTCTGAGGAAACTGGTGGATGAAGTTGCAAAGCTGCTTTCCATCATATTTGAGAAGTTGTGGCAGTCTGGTGAAGTTCCCACTGACTGGAAAAGGGGAAACATCATTCCCATTTTTAAAAAGGCCAAAAAGGAAGACCCAGGGAACTGCAGGCCAGTCAGTCTAACTTCTGTGTCCAGCAAAATCATGGAGCAGATCCTCTTGAAGGGTCTGGTAAGTCACATGGAAAAGGTGGAGGTGGTTGGTGGCAGCCAACATGGCTTCATTAAGGGCAAAATTTGGTGGCCTTTTACAATGGGGTCACAGCATCAGTGGACAAGGGAAGAGAAATTGACATAATCTACCTGGACTTGTGCCAAGTGTTTGACACTGTCCTGCACAGCATCCTGGTCTCCAAATTGGAAAGATATGGATTTGATGGCTGGACCACTTGGTGGATAAGGAATTGGCTGGATGGTCACTTTCAAAGAGTAGTGACCAACAGCTCAATGTCCGAATGGAAACCAGTGATGACTGGTGTTTCCCAAGGGTCGGTACTGGGACCAGTGCTGTTTAACATCTTTGTCAGCAACATGGACAGTGGGATCTTGCTGAGTGCACCCTCAGCAAGTTTGCTGACATCACCAAAGTCTGTGGTGAGGTTGACATGCAGGAGGGAAGGGAGGCCACGTAGAGGGACCTTGACAGGCTTGCGAGGTGGGCCCATGCCAACCTCATGAAGATAGATAAGACCAAGTGCAAGGTTCTGTACCTGGATGGGAGCAATCCCAAACACAACTACACGGTAGGGGGAGAAAGAAATGAGAACAGCCCTGAGGAAAAGGACTTGGGGGTTTTGGTTGATGAGAAGCTCAACATGAGAGGGCAGTGTGTGCCTGGGCAATGGCAGGGGGGTTAGAACAAGCTGATCTTTAAGGTCCCATCCAACCCAAACCATTCTATGATTCTATGACTCAATGAAGTGACTTGGACCTCTCTGCAATGTGAGCAGGTACCAATCCCATTAAACTTTCATTGTACAAGATAGATACCATTAGAGTTTCACTTTTCACAGATCAGCTCTTACTGACCCTCTGACCTTCTCTATTAATGCTCTCCTCCCTCCCCCCAAAAAACCAACCTAGCATACTCTCCATCAGCTCTGTTGACTGTAATTTCCAAGTAGCTTCACATGAACTCTTATGGTAATGAACAGTAATTAACACATTCTCTTAACTCATCTTAGAACTTAATGTTGAACTCAAGCAAGCAGCAAGGGTTATTAACTTTAATGAGTGGATAATGACAGAGCAAAACCACCAAATATAAGTGACCTCCAAGATTTGTTTTGATTCCCAGACATTAAAAAATCTTTGTCCAGCAATTGTTACCAGTTTTCATTCAGTTCAGATAGTACTTCTTGAAGTTAGTGGGAGATTTGCATGAGTAAGGACTGACTATAATTGAGCTTGAGAGATTGACCCTTGCTGAGATTGAAAGAACTGTTCTTTAGTTTTTTCACTACCTTTATGTAACTCAGAGTTTTTGTTACACTTCTTCCCAGATGTAACAATATTTTTGTCTTAATACCAGGCATTTGCACATAACCTATAGGGTTTCAAAGCAATCTCATACCAAATCCACATGAATCTTACAGTTTTGTTAATGCATTCCAGCCTAGTTCTGAGTAATAAAAAATCTCCTACTCATATTTTCTTTAGCTTCTCCTATGTTTCATAATTTATTTGCTCACCCATTTCACAGTGTAGCCCTTTTTTTCTTGGACAAATCTATGAATGTTAAAGTAACTAGTTTATTACTTGTATCTTTCCAAGTGCAGTCAGTAACAATCCCATAATATCAGTTTCTCTAAGTCCATTTTTTCTGTGACAAACCTTCTGCAAAGAACACATCTTCCATTGCCAACCCATATGCAAATGTACTTGGCTATAATTACTCCAGCAACATAAAATGGCTAATAAAAAGAAATGACTGAATGAGGCATAATTATACTTAACAAACTAACTTGAGAATTTAGTTTGCTCATTAACAAATACATTGAAATTCAGTTATACTGCATCTTCTTAAGGTTTTCTGGAAAATATCAGGTATCATCTTCTGAAATTATGTGAGAAATTATGTTTGTTTCCTACACAGAAATGCAATTTGGCCCCCAAACCATTTCACGGTCTTTGACCTCAGATGACTGTCCTGAACGTGGATTTTTTCCCATTAACTCTTTTACTGCAAATGGAAATATAATTCCCTTGCTGTCAGTCTGTTAGTGCCAAGGGCTGTATTCTGGCTAGGCCTGCATGCAGGCAGCTACTGCTAAGAGGAAATTTGCAAGTATAATTCTGTTTTGTCACCACTCAAACCACTGAAACCAATCCAGCTAAGCAAACAGAAGAACTTTTGGGGAAGAGAGAAGAGGTGAAAAATATCTAATGTGTACACGTGTGAGCTGAACAGCATCTCAATCTAGTGTCTAAATTTAATGAATCACATAGGGTTTCTTTTTAGGTCACTTTTTGGCAGAAAATTCATTTACTCCACAAACGAGAAAGAACTGAACTTGAAATGGAGTTGCAAAATTTCACTCTTCACTAAGTTTTGTCAGTGGTATGATTTATGACACAGTTCCAGAGTACCAAGATCAATAGTGATAATCCTGTACTTTTATATGGATTTTTGTTTCTTTATTTGGCACAGTTAAAAACAGTTTATGAAAGACCTGAAATGCACAGCTCCTCAGAGACCTTTAAGGATCTGTCTTCTGTCTAGAATTATTATCACCATTTTACATGATAAGCAAACAGTGATACTGGTCTACTGGGTAATACTCTTCCATCCCTCTGTGCAAGCTGAGAATAAGGCACATGCCTTGGAGCAGAGCTCTGCCTCACTGCTGCCCTGGCCAGATACTGGTTTTCAGTGCCAGCATTCCTAGACAGGCCTCTCTGAGAGACTTGTCACCTCTGCTAGGCCCTAGGGTCTCTGTAGGTACAGGGATTCATTTACATATTAGGACTGGAACTGTGCCACTGTACACAACATGTTTTTTGAATTTCCAGATTCCAAATCTCCAGAAGCAGATGGGTACTTGACAGTTGTTAATCATGGCAATATGGCCTCAAAATATTTCATAAATTCCTTCCTGCTGGTAGAATTGATCCTGCTAGATTATTGTTTGCTTTCTGGGGTTGCAAAGGACTGGACTTCACAATCCAAGTGGTTCTTTTTGTCCAGTCCTAATGGTGCAGATAAAGCAGAGAGGAGAGCTCAGTGTGCAATTATGGATGTAAATTCTGAAATACATGTAAATGACCTTCATTTTCTCTTTGATCTTGTACTTTAAAAACCTGTTTCAGTTTTGTCAGCAAAATGGCGGTAGAAAAACTGGGAAAAATAAAATAAATGGCATTTTTTTGTTCAAGGAAATGATATTCCACCCCTTTACAGTGCTGTTGAAAGAATTCTCAAAGGAATTTGTGAGTGATCTTAGAGTATTTTAGGATCTGACTCAATCCCAGGAGACAAGGCTACATTTTGAAAAGTGAGTAAGAATAATCCTCAAACTGCCTTTGCCCAGATGATGGTATTCACAATGTGGCAAAGGCAGCTTCAGGGATTGGTAATAAGATTCATGGACCCCATTTCCACATACATCTGACAGGTGGTGTGTTGTCACCTCATCTGCTTGTTCTTCTGTTCTTCTTTCCCTCATGGTCTTTCCTGTCTGCAGACTGTACAGGGCACTACCTTTAGTTCATGTAAAGTCCTCTACACAGAGCGGTCTCAATTGCAGCTAGTGACTTCACCTGTGACTGTCATGCAAGTATCACTTTTAAGGACAATCAGATAGGAAACAAAATGAACTCAAACACATTCATTGCTTAAAAAAACAAAGAAAGAAAAGTTCTCTTTACATAATATTCTTTCTTCTCTCCAAAATAACAGTTTTCAGCAGTAACCAGGAAATTTATAACTTAAGTTTGGTACTGAAATTAGCAACATCAAGAGTGTCTGGCTGCAGGGATCCACTACTAAAAATTGCCCCTTTTTGTCATTATTACAGATGATTAGATGCCAGTGTCTTGGCAGTAACAATGGTTCACAAGTAAGAGACTAAGGCTCTTGGAAATCCTAAAGGTGTCTGTCATATTTTCCATTGTGACCCTGACACAGCAGCAAAACATTAATAGTGCTAGGAATAATTGAATCCTTGCCTTGGTACTTAGCATAACAAATTAATCTAAAGTGGCACATGAGAATAACGTAGGTAACACAAAATGAAAGCTGAAATCAAGATTAAAGAGGTAAGATCAAGCCTATTTTTATCTAGCACTAGTAAAATGTTTTGATAAATGGAAGAATTTCAATTAGTTGTAGAAAACTAAATAAAAGAGAGAAGATGAGATGAAGTGGAGTTAATTGAAGTTTGAGAATTTATTCATGGGAGAAGGGTACAACATCCAGGGAGTCTACAGAATACCTTTGCATATGGCTGTTTGTTTGGAAAAGTTACCTGGGAATTTTTTTTTAAACTGAACAGATGTCCTAGTTTGAGCTTTAACAGTAACTTTTTCCTGTATTGTGATTATCTTCACTGGAGCATTGTAAAGGAGCCAGAACGTCATCTCTGATCCTTCACCATGTGTTGTCTCAGGAGTTTCATAGAAGAAAAGGTAACGTGAGCGTAGGTGTCTCAAGGTAGATGGCTGTGCAAAGTGAAGGACAAATATGCATGTCCTTGGGGAAGGGAAGAGAGAGAAGAGGAAAGAGATCTGAGTGCTTCAGTTTCACTACTAGTATGAACAAATCTGAGTACACTTGCAGCTTGTGGTCATGGCAGCTGCACAGCTGGCGGATGGGGCAGCTTCTTGAAAGAAGCTTTAGATTATTTACTGCATAAGCCAATTTTATTGCCTTTTTTTTTATTGCTTGTTCACTTTATTTGGGTCACAATTCAACAAAGCATTTAAGCATTTCAAACAGGTGAATGCTTTGAATGGAACTGAATTAAAAGGTAAGGACATATTAAAGAACTTTGCTAGTTCAAGACCTTAATCATAAAATGTCATAAATAGGGCACTGCAGCCATTTGTGTGAATCAGAAAGATTTACTTCTTTGAATCCCTGGAGCACAGATTTCATACAAGGCCTTTGCCTTCATTATGAGAAATAGATTATTTCGGAGAAGTGTAAAACCATGACCTACTGATCTGTAGGCCACATGGTATAGATCCATATGGAAATGAAACACATAAACTGGAGCTGCTTCTAAAAGTGCAAGACTAAGTAGCTATATGAACCTATAGTGATATGAGGATGATTAACCTTTTAATTACTGTTAGGGTTCTTGAATATTAAAAAATATTCTATTTTTAGATGAAACGTCAGCTTCAAGATCAGTTCTTGGCCAGTGGAAAGCAGGAAGAAATCTGATGAACATCCTGACTCTATTCCAGACTAATGTGGGGCTGGAGTAAATGCATATATTCTACTACAGGTTTTAAAGTATGTATTTTGTTTAGTCTGCAGTTCCTTTGCTGTATGTCAGAGTCAGATAATAAACTACCTCAGTTGGAGAGCTGTGAATCCAGTTTTCTGACCTTGTTATTTTTCAAAACACCAACATCCATCAGCTGTTGTAAATTGTAAAAGGAAATAGATGTGCTCAGTAGCCACACGCTTTTCTGCTACTTGCTATGGCTTACATTATACAAGCTGAAAAGTTAATCATGCTTTCTACTTGTTGCATGCAATCACTATATATCATACTACAGGGATATTTGAAGCTACTGGAGTTGAAAGAATCTCTGCTTCATCACGTTTCTATGAGTACTGTTTTCCTGAGTCATATGGCTGATGCTATACTTACTGGAGAAGTTAAAAGCTATAAAACTACTTTCAGTAGGACGTTAGGGAGACATTAGACAAATAATTGTACCAGCCAGTTTTGAAATCCATAGTCATCATAATCTACACTTGTATTTTAATACTTATACTATTTTAAGAGTTTCAAATGTAGAACCATTGAAATGTGCATGTGTTCTGCATATTTAGTTAATCAGGCATAGCTTAAACTTTTCTTTAACATTAAAAAAATTAAAGATATGGATAGAAAATCCTACAAAAGTAAGCCACTGCATCTTCTTTAGTATCTAATCAGATACATTTTGATTTTTTGGTATGAGGTGAACCCATTGGGCTGAGAATTGAGGATATGAATGTCAATGGAAAACCAAACCAAACAATGGAATCGGAAGGAAAAAAGTAATATGATATTGGGAAGAGATGCCACAAAAGAGGAATAAAATTAAGAAAAGTCAATTTTCAATATTAAGGTTTGCAGTAAGGGAAGACTGCATCCCTTGATCTTTGTGCACTCCCTTTCCTGACATTTGTGAGGATCCTCCGTGGAGAGCATGTAATTTTAGTTTGTGTCATACCCTGAGACTGCTGCCTGTGACGTGACAAATGACATTCTCTAGATATTCTTCAGTTGTGGCTTTCTTATCTACACATCCTCGCTGCTATAAAACTTATTTGGGCTCCAGTCAGAGCTGTGTCATAATTGTAGGCCATTTGGATTCTTCTAGAGATGCCAGTCCTCTGAAATTTCTTGGCAGGTAGAGCTCATTGGAATTTGGCTTGCTTTAATTTCACTTTAATTTAAAGAAGATGAATGTTAGCCCTTTCACTCATTCTAGGAAGTGTTTCCAGAAAACTGCAGTTACTTTTCAAGGCCAGGTTATTGAGGGAATCCATACAGTAAATTTTCTAAATGACACCACATTGGCTGAAACCCTCTCTAGCTCTGAGAAACAAGTCACCCAGCAATAAAAACATTTTTAAACTGCTTCAACAAGATGCCCTTATTGTGAACTACTGGAAGAGATGGAAGCCTTCCAGCCAGTGGTTGGAAACAGTGCCCTTCTAAGTCATGAGGGTGGAGGATCCAAGTTCAGTTGGATCCAGCAGTGATTGCTAATGAATCCAGACACACTGCTATATAATGAGATTTCACATATTTTTCCATGAAATCCTGTCTCCCATAAAAAAGAAAAAAAAACCAAACCACAAGGTGTCATTTATGCTGTATTTTTATGGCTTTTGGTGGCTTTTCCTGGTATTTGGAAGCCTAGGCTGTCAGCTATCCATAAAATGTCTAGTAGTCACATGCAATAAATCATACATGGTGTCAGGAGGCATCAGACATACTGCACATACTTATGCAAAATAACTTTGTTCATGCATAATTTGTCTTACTGGGACCACAGAGGCCTGGATAAGTGTACAATCTCCCAGATCTTTAGCTAATACAGAGTGGAAGGCTACTTCTTTCATCATTCCAAACCACTTTTTGTGCTGCTGTTTTTCAGCTCTTAAGAGTTGCTCAGTGGGCTGGATAGGCAGGACACGGAAAAATTCAGTTCCATTTAGAATTCAGTGAAGTTTTGAAACATTTAATTTTAATGTCAAGAAGGAACTGCTGACGTTTGTGTGGTTTGTTGACAGATGCTGTAGAGAAAATAGGAACCACTTACGTCAAGGTGCAATTCATAACATTTAAACAAATTCACGTGTTTTTAGGACTTTGCCATATGTTCCATGCATTCCAGAAAGGGTCCTATCAGTCCCTCAGAGGTGTGACATACACAGTTTGGGATGATTGTGGCTATCTTTCCTGTCAAGGCCCATACAATGACTATCATACATTAGAGATAGAAATGCCTGAAAAATAAACACACATACACTCAAATCTATGTTTAAAAATATGTCACTTGCCTAACAGATTTTTTGAGAGGAAAGCAGGAAAGCATGCCATCCTTACCATCTCATCAGTTCTTCTTCACATGGAGAATTCCTTTCATTCAAGGCTGATATTGTGAATTATAGACACCACTGATATACTTGAGACCTCTCTATCAAGCTTTACTGCAACTAGCCTTTATTCAACCTAAAATGTATTACTTAGCCAGGAGAGGTAGTACTTAATCACTAGGAACTGTATTGTCTGTTTTTCTTCATGAATTCCCTTCCATGAAGATATAAGCAAATTTGGAACACAATGTTCTTTCACACATGGCATTTTCTTCTAAAAATTGGTTTTGTTTTTTGGCTCTAACACAATTACTTCTTGCTGAAAGCTGCAGAGGCATATTTACTTGTCTTTCTTGAGAATATTGGGGGTTCTGAATTATATTTTCTTGTAATTGTCAGAACTGTGCATGAAATTAAACTCAATGTAGGATTACCTACCTTACCAGTTATTAACCTTTATTTTGGTCACATACTAAAGTATTCTGCTATTAATAACCACTGCTACCTCCTTGAACTTTGAACTTTTCAGAAAAACATGGAGCGATAGCATCAAATAGGAAAAGTCTCTTAACTGTAAAAGTGCCAGCCAGGCAGTGCCCTCCTGTGTGTTGAACAGGATCCAGGGGCCAGGTACCATCTGTGCTGCTTCAGACAACAAAGGCTTTTTACCTGTGCTGGGCAGAGGTGCTTTGAGTTCTTGGCCTCAGGGCAATAGGTAAAGGGGAACATCCATACAGATCCTTGGAGACATCTAAAAAGACAGATGTGGTGCCAGGGGACAGGGTTTGGTGGTGGACGTGGCAGAGCTAGGTTTGTGGTTGGACTTGATGATCTTGAAGGTCTTTTCCAACCAGAATGATGATACTGTGATACTGTGATATACCTCTGTTTTCTAAGAAGTGTAGATGAAACTTCTCAGAGTTTTGTTTTTCCAGTTTGGTTTGTCTGAGTTTTTTTCTCTGTTATTGATTTCCCTTTCTCCACAGGAAAAGTAACCAAAGGAATAATAGGGAAAGAAATAGAGAGGATAGATGCAGCAAGAAAGTATAAATGAATTATGTAAAACAGAAACTGAAATTCTACAAAATATATCAAAAAGATGGTCTGCACTGCACACTCCCTGTTTTGGAGGGAGGCTACCTGCATGTACTGTTGACTTCAATAGTGGTAGAAGACACTCCTCAAGTTTGGCCCTAGGCATTAAAATTAGGGAAGAGAGAGGGCAATTTCACAGCATTCAGTAAATACTGATGTTAGTTCACTTCCTGCATGCAGGACATTAATCACATTATTTGGATTGCTTAGATATGTAATTGTACTGTTAAATCTGAGGAGCTTGTAAGGCTATCTGTACGGTGTTGCTTGGCAATACAGAATTGCCCTTTCCTTCATAATTATGCCTAATTTGCAGTATTTTTAAACTAGCTGTACATGTCAATCATTCCTCACAGACAGTTGATTTTATTCTTGACTACTTTGAAGGGTTGTATGAAAAAAAACAACTCCCTTAAAATGTTGGAAGCAGAAAACACTATTAGAAAAATGATTGAATTTTGAAGCAGTCTTACCTTTTTCATTTTAGCAACTATTTTAAAGACTTTAAAATTAAATTTAAAAACCTTTTTAAACCAAGAAGAATAAATGCCTTCAGTAACCTTGTTGAATGAACTCTTAATTCTAAATGTTTTCTACATCATTTCTAAATCAGAATTACCGGGTAACAACAAAAAATATTGACCAATTTAGGTTTTCTATTACCTAATATGTTGAAATTTTTAAAATGGAAATTTCTCAGATTCATCAAAAAATTATTTAATTATTTCAGTGTTTATTTTAATTACAAAATTTAAAAATGCATTATTACAGAACATATATAAAATTATAGCAAAAGACAAGTATTACCAGATAAGGTGAGCTCAAATTTAATTAACAACATTTAATGAACAGCATCTAATTAACTGTACAACCACAAATTGAATAACATTTTCTGGTAGAAAATTCTCATGTCCCATCTGCTCATTATCTCTTAGATGGCTATCTTCTGTGCCTGGTATTTGTAACAATAGCATCTCCTTGGCCTCCCACACACCCTATTTTATGCACTAACACAGGTAAGGTTGTCGTGGTTTTACTTACCTTGGTAGTTATATTTCAAACTTGAGTCTTGCTTTCTTGTCTCTTGCTTCTGTTTAAGACCATTCAAAACGTTCATTTATTTTTTTCCTTCTCCTATTTACAGTGAAGCTTATATTATAGTGATATTTTCTTGTCACCATTACAGTATTTTAGCTGGTTTTGGGTAGTTGTTAAAGTATCCCAGAAATGGTATGGTTTTATATCAGATTAAGGTTGCCCAGAGAAGCTGGGGGTGCCGCCCTCCCTGCGCCAGGTTGGATGGGGCTTGGAGCAACCTGGTCTAGTGGGATGTGTCCCTGCAGGGGTTGGAACTAGGTGATCAGTTCCTTCCAACCCAAATCATTCTATAATTTTATGCATCTGAATAACATTAAAATGAACATTTTATGTAAAATGAAAGTGCTTTTCATCATGAATATGTTCAGATGTGTTTATTCTCTTTGTGTCCTGTCTATACCTGCTACTCTTCCTGTTGCTCACTCTCCTCATTGTTTAGGTTTATTGTGATGTTTTTTGTAAAAGAGAAAATAGTGGCCGAGAAGCCATAATTAATATTTTGTCAGTCATTTACCCCCATGTTGACTCTGGAGAAGGAGAAATTTCTCAACTAATTGTTTAACAACTAAATCTGGGTACACCTGTACTACAGTTTAGTACAGACTAGCATTAGTCCAGAGCACTCTCATGGCTAATTTATTTGTAAATCACTTCATTGACTCTCTTAATGTTTGAATGAACTCAAGCTCTGCACTTCCTTAATGAATGAGGGCATGCTCTTTATCCTGTGGAACATTTAACTTCTGGCTGATACTACAACTGAATATCAAAGCCAGAAATACCTGATTTGGAATTATGTCCCAGGATTGGTTCAGAATCTAGTTGCTGAACTTCAGCGGGAGGATTGTGGTGGATGTGCTGGCCATGATGCTGAAATTGTGTCAGTAATAGGACTACTTTCAAATGGTGAAAATATGTTTAAATTTTATGGCTCTTAACTGTGGACCTTCAGGCTTTCCAAGTTGTAGTTGTGGTCAAGAAATATGTAGAAGTAACTTTTCACCGGTTTGAGTTCAAACCTGACCTTGTTTCTCAGGCAGTTCTCTATCTCATTTGCATTTGGGTATAGCAAATTAGAGTCCTTTAAAAACTTTAGATCAATGTTTCCTAAAAATAGCTCATTTGCAAAATATTTATTTCATTGGGTGTGCACCTGCTCATGTATAATGGTGCTGGAAGTGCTATAGAGCACTTGAACAAAAAATGTCTCTGTTCTCCGCTGCACAAACACATTTCCTTTCCAGGCTGTATTGGACTAGTTCTCTGTCTCTAGCTTGCTGTGAATGAGCTGCAAACCAGCTACTGTTCATTGGACTTTCTAGCCTTTCCAAGGCATAGCTGAAGGAAAGAGGAAAGGCAGCTTACCCTGCACTGCTGCCAGCCTTATTAAAAGGGAAATACTGTAAGAACGCTTTGCTGATGACTGAGCCATAAATCTAATGTTCCCTTGTGTTTTCCTTCTGCTTTGTATTAGTTACTGAGACAGCCAGACTCAACACAATAAAAACTATTGTTCCATGCATGTATATTTTGAAAATGGGCCTTTTGCATTGTAATTATACTTTAAAATGATGCTGCTTGCAGGTGGAATTTATATTCATTTTAAAGGTAAATCAGAAGAATCTGAAGAACCATCTGCTCACAAAAAGCAGCCAATGAAATGATGACATTTCTCCTTTGTACTCCATCAATCAGCTATGCAAACATGCAAGTGTATAAAGGGAAATATCTGGTTTGAGCAGGTTTCATATACCTATGCAGGAGATTCAGGATATAGTCTTAGAGGTATTTGGTATCTATAATATCTTAGTACAGTTTACTTAAAAACTGGGGACAAATGAGTGGGTCAAAAAACCCAAGAAAAAACAACACTAATTTTGTATTTTAGAAGTGAAAAATATATTTTTATTCTTATTGAAATAAATTATCATAATATAATTTAACCTCTTCCTCCTCACACCTCCCTCCCTGATTCCTCATTCCAATAGTTACAGGTTTTGTGTAAGTTTCACTCTGAACTTGTTGCACAAATGTCTTTGGAATGCAGAATACTGGCAAAGAGTGATAAAGATTATGTAATGTCTAAGCATTTAAAGGTTATTGCATAAACAGGTATTCAGTATATCAGGTTGGTTCCATATTCTTGTCCCCACTAAAAGCTTCCTTGAAAGGGAACTGAGAAATTAAAGACTATGTATGTTGCATGTTTACTATCTCTTTCAATAGGAGCTTAAATGATTGCTGCTGGAAGACCTCAAAAGACACTTTTTTTCCATTTAGACTATTAGTCCCTTTTTCATTACTCTCTCCCCCTCCCCTGGCCAAGTGTAGAAAATGGCAATAATTTAGATCAATTTTTATTATTTTTTTCTTTTCTTTTCTTTTCCTATTTATTGTTAGTCTTCCCTTCAGAGTATCCAGATTTGGGTGGAAAACTTTGTACAGGAACAAGCTAGGTGTTTGTTTTTAAAGCAAGTTTTTCCAGCATTTATTTTTAATGTGAAATTTCTGCTAGCTCTTGCTACATCATCCTGTTAGATTCTGCTCCAAGCAGTTTGAATTTAAACCATACTGTAAATCTAAGCTGCTGTTGTACTATCCTATCATTGATGGCCAAATAATAGGTATAATAGATTATTCATTGTGTGTTTGTACAAAAAAAATAGTGGAAATGAGATAAGGGAATGGGTTGCTTGTAATTGTTTTTTCCCCTTTTACGCTGATGTGCCAAAATGATGGAGTGCAAGCTGTGCACAGATTAATGTTTCACTGGCTCAGTTGATCTTTATTAGAAAAATGTTCTGATCCTTCTTAGGTGTTTTATCAGAAAGGATTTTCCTTAAAACCAAAAATCAAGAAATGAATCTCAAGGGAACTGACCTTCACTTGTTGAAG
The DNA here is from genome assembly GCA_020745705.1 of Hemiprocne comata. NCBI lineage: Eukaryota > Metazoa > Chordata > Aves > Apodiformes > Apodidae > Hemiprocne > Hemiprocne comata. The sequence continues at coordinate 6,463,064 of CM036597.1, read as the reverse complement.
TGTCTAATGCAATTCTCAGATGACACAGGGTAACAGAGATTGCTGGTGGGGTAGCTGAGCCAGAAATGCAGAGCAAGGGTGGAAAGGTCAGCAGGAATTTGGGGTATGCAAGCAAGATACTTTAAAGGGAACAGAAATATTGGTAACTACCCATGAACATCCAGGAAGGGGAAGGGGGCATAAACCTTAATGACAAGAAAAACTACTTAACTTGAAGGATGATTTGAGAGAAGGTTCAGATGGATGTTCACAACTATTTTTGTCAGTAGACTGAGAATTAGGAGGCTTCTTTTAACGTTTCTAGAAACTCCATCATTTAAAGAAAGTGACTATTTGTTTCTAATGATAGAGCTTAATCATCCTTTTGGAAGGGACTGACAGAACAGGGAGTTACTGAAGAAAGGAAATTAAGTCTGTGATATGAACCCTTGGTGCTGAATGTGTTGGTAAAACAGGGTGACAGGTGGAGGGTGTGAAGAGTGATTAGGTTGTTGCTTGAACTGTATTTATATTCTGCTAACTCACATTTAAGACCTTCTGCTGGCTATCTGCTGGCAACCAGAAAAGGTTCTTCTCTCTCTTTTGATACATAACTTGGTTTCTAGGGTTTATATTAGAATTATTTCCTTGCTTTTTTCTTCTATTTTTTTCTTTTTTCTGATGTATTTGAGCTTAAGCACAAATAGAGAATGGAAGTGGGATGCAACATCATAAATCAAGTTTCAGCAAAGCTGAGCATTCACCAATAATAATTTTGAGGTGGTGTAAATTTTCTTTAGAAAAAGTTTGCAATAACGTGATGTGTCTTCATTCTAGATTCTGTATGCTGTACTTGGCACTGGTGAGGCTGCACCTCGAATGCTGTGTTCAGTTTTGGGCTCCTCACTACAAGAAGGACATTTAGGTGCTGGAGTGTGTCCAGAGAAGAACAACAAAGCTGGTGAAGTGTCTGAAGCACAAGTCTTATGAGGAGCAGCTGAGGTAACTGGGGTTGTTTAGCTTGGAGAAAAGGAAGCTCAGGTTTAGATTGGATATTAGGAAAAATTTCTTCACTGAAAGAGTTGTCAAGCATTGGAACAGGCTGCCCAGGGAAGTGGGTGAGTCACCACCCCTGGAGGTATTTAAAAGATGTGTAGGTTTGGTACTTAGGGACATGGTTTAGTGGTGGACTTGGCAGTGCCAGGTTAATTGTTGGACTTGATGATCTTAGAGGTCTTTTACAACCAAAACCATTCTGTGATCAAATAGAGTAAAAGACAGAAGTTACAGGCCCTATGATGTACACCCAAGGATAATTTAGGGCCCACAAACAAGCCCAGTGAAGCTGATTAATAAATGCTGTTGACTTTAGTGGGAGTAAGATAAGGGGACCTGTGTAATTTATAGTGAGATTCTTAATGCATGCAGTTTCCTTTCATCTCTCAGTGCATCGATCCAGATATTAGGTTGTGGCATACTCTCCTTTATTAATGAGCAGATGACCAAGTGAAGATTTTTAGCCCATTTTGACATCTTATACAGTTTGTAATGTGTCCACATTATCTTGTTCTCCTACAAATGCTCTGGAGTATTAGGGAAATCAGTACTACTCACCTTTTTGCCCTTTGGTTCTCATTTGCTTAACACTATTGAATTTGGAAAGAGACAAGATTGTTATCAATTTAGAATTTGAAACAGTACCGTGTCTGTCTTCTTTTGTTAAGATGGACTCTCATTCATCACTAGTCAATTTCTCCTATGAAGACAGGCTGAGAGAGTTAGGGCTGTTCAGCCTCGAGAAGAGAAGGTTCCAGGGAGACTTTATAGCACCCTCCAGTACCTGAAGGGGCTACAGGAAAGCTGGGGAGGGGCATTTTACAAGGGCCTGGAATGATAGGACAAGAGGGAATGGCTTTGAACTGGAAGAGGGTAGATTTAGGTTAATCATTAGGAAGAAATTCTCTAGTGTGAGGGAGGTGAGACACTGCAACTGGTTGCCCTGGAAGTTGTGGAAGCCCCATCCCTGGAAGTGCTCAAAGTGAGGCTGGATGAGACTTGGAGCAACCTGTTCTAGGGGGAGGTGTCCCTGCCCATGAAGGGGGTTTGGAACTAGATGATCTTTATGGTCCCTTCCAACCTAAACCATTCTATGATTATATAATAATTAATAGTTACTATAGTCTTAATTCATTCAAATTTATCTACAGATCCATAATAATAATGCCCCACACATACCTTTCTATTTTTACTTGCTAGTTGTTAGTGTTGTGCTATTACTCTTATCAGGTTTATAAACTGATCCTGTAATAACATGGGGAAATTGCATATAGTGGCTATCTAATACGTAATTTTCTTCAAGCACCCATGTATATTAAAGATTTTGTTTAAGGGAGTAATTTCAAACTGTTTATCAGACTTAAGCACTGTGTGGAAAGGTTTGCTTTGGATTATTGTTCCATTTTTCAGGAAATTGATTTAAAAGTTTTATTAGATTGAATAATGATGTATCACTGGTATATTCATGAGACTTCATTCTGGGTCTTGATAACAGAATTTGTTTAATTTCTGAAGCCTTAATTTAAAGCATTAAATAACATACTTCCCCTGAATGAAGCCTGTGCATAAGAGTATCTCAATGACATACAACACCTTAAAAGACAGAGAAGCTAGAAGACAAGCAAAGGCTGGAGTATTCATGTCCCTGTCTAAAACATAGGCCTGGGTGCCTCATCAAACCCCTTAACAGCAGCACTTGGATAAAACGCTGACATTAAAATCTCTGTGACCAAGAATCTTGTAGCCATTTTATATTCTAGCGGAACAGATTAAAATTCTTTTTCTTAAAGCATTCTATTTACATAGTTAGGAAACACTTATGTTTTCACGTCATGTGAAGATCTAGGAATTATAGTGCATATAATCAAATGATTCAGTGCATAGGTCTTCAAACTGATCCTAGTAGAGCATTTGCAGTTTTGACTAGAACAAGAATGGATTCAGAGATTAAGTTTACAAACTTGTAACAAGATACTGCTGGACAGGAACAAATCAATCTACCCGTTGCAAAATATTCACCAAATGACAATGTATTTTTTTCCCTCCACTTATTCATCTTTAAGTTAAACATAGTAGGTGAAAATATTGGATGATGTTATGATTTTAATGTTCTGCCTGACCTTCCACAGTTATTAAGATAGGACAGCCACTCAGTTTTTAATGAGCACTTTGCAGGAATGATACCTTTGGGATTAACAAGTTGGAGGACATGTAAAGAGGACTGCAGGATAGACAGGATGTGTTTGTGTCCAAAATAATGTTAAATGATACAAGCAGAATCCTAATTCTAATTGCAGTTAAATGCAATTAATTGAAATTGGTGCCATATGTCACACTGAACATTTGGAAACTGTGGTACACATGACCTATTATGAGACATGTAGTAAATATTGTTAAAAAAAGGAGGAAGCTTGTCTGCCCTTTTTTTTTGGGGGGGGGAGGGGGTGGAGCTCTATATTGTGGAATTTCTTTTTCAGGTGTCATTCTGTTAACCTGGGAAAAGCTGGATTTGAAGGATACATTTGGAAGATGCTCTCAGTTTGAAGGTGTCAGCTCTGCCTTGAGTTACGTGGCTCTAAAAAAATGTTTCGTTTCACTTGTGATATGTAGGAAGATAGTATAAAGCCAGGATCATCAGCATCTGGCACAGATGCAAAAAATAGATGGATTTGTATTTTACAAGGAATATAGCACACCCAACACATTTCTCCCTTATTGGTACTATAAATGCAAATAGTGTCATGCCTCTGTGCATTCTCATTCTGTGAGCGGTGAGAAACAGCAGCAAACACGTGCTGGTTCCTGTCATGCTCTAGGCTTGGTGGGACCCCAGAGCCCCTTTCTCTCCTAGAGGCACAGCAATGATAACTGACAGTATCTTGCTTCTCCCAAGCCCTGCTGAATTTCTAGATATGTAATGATTTCTAAACTGAAGAATGTGATCTGGCGCAGCACCCTGATCTGCTGGTGATCCCTGTTTCAAAAGGGTGATTTGTTTCTTGAGTTAATATTTCTCTCCATTTGGTCCCCACTTTAAGCACTTTTATGACAACCCTGCTATGATTTAACTCTACCTTCTACAGTGTCAGAGGGATTTTCATTAATAAGGGTAAGATCTTGGATCTACTGTGTACTGCCTCAAATATCTCCTGGAGATTAATTATATTCATATAAAATCTATTTAAACAGCTGTGTTGAGGCTTGTTATTCCTGGCTCCTATTAGTGTTTCTAGGCCTCCCTCCTCATGTGGAAAAGTGACAAACTTTTGTTTGGAGTTTTGCATTCCAAAAGTTTACTTAGCATAAAATTCCCTGGTGTGAAAGATTGCTTGGGTGTGACAGATAACATCTCCGCATGATGTAAAAGCAGTTTGGAAGCAGAAATAATAATTAAAAAAACAAACCACAAACCCATACACTTTTTATCTATTAAGTGATTGGCAGATTATTTCTGTCCACTTTTTTTTCTCTTCAGAATTTTTATAGTTTTAACAGATCTCTGTTAGTCTGTTGTGTCTCTTCTATAATGGGTAAGAAATAAAGTTTATTTATTTTTTCTTTAAAGTCATCTTTTATGTACTCAATGTACATTATTTACAGATTGCAATAGTAAAAGAATTGATGTTAAGGGAGACTTGGTCTGGATTCTCCAGAACCACTCCATGCCAACCAAATTCATGCAGCACTCAGACACAGTGTTACAGTAATGGCATGTTAAAATGGATCAATTCAGATTTATAACCAAGTTTTTGTTTTAGGCCTTCATAGTGTTACAACCATTTCTTAATCGTGTGTATGTACAGTAGCAGTAATACCATTTTTTAGGCCAACGAAAGGGGTGACAGGAAATTGTCGTATGTTGTGGTTTCCACAGCTCTCTTCAGGTTTTAAATAAAAGCTGCAAAATTCAAACCTATTTGAAAAATGAGAAAACTGATTTTGTTCTGAACAGTTAATGTATCTAGTTAAACTACCTGACAGAAGAAGCTATTGCTACCCAAGGACCAGGAGGTCCTTGTTGTAGAAAGGTATTTCAAACTGGTTTCCTTCTGTAGTGGGAAAGAGAAGGAAAGGTAACTTTTTGGTCGTGGAACATGAAAAAGTGTCTTGGGTTGAGCCAGGATGAAGCTAATTTTCCTGTGAAAAAGAGATGATTTAATGGATGAAAATGTTATTAAACTTAGCACACACATTCTGAACTTTAATTTAAAATTCGAGTTTATATTTTTATGTTACATTTGAAGAAGTCAGGTGAAACTCAGTCATATGAGTCACTGAGGCGAAGGGCTCCGGAGGGTGCTCTCTGGCTAAACATTTCATAAATGCTTCTCACTGGAGATCTGATCACGCAGTGCTGTGTACATACGGAAGTCACCGAGACGAGGAGCAGAGGATGGCTCCGATGGACCCTTCCTACAGCGGCCAAACGGCGGCCGCAGCGCAGGGAGCGAGATGGCGCCGCAGCCCCCCCGGTGGGGCCGAGCAGCTCCCGCCGCGGGCGGCTCTGAGCGAGCGCGGGCGGCACAAGCGGCGGCGGCCAAACCCGCGCGTGCAGGAGCAGCCCCAGGGAGCGCGAGCCAGCGGCAGCGCGTGGCGCGGTGGTTTGCGCGGGCGGGGCGCGCGGGCAGGGCGCGGTGTCTCCTCTACCTCAGGGGAGAGCTCGGCTGGGGGAACCGCCTCACAGAGCAGGACCCGCCATGGCTCCCACTCGCCCAGAAACCATCGCCAGAAGGAACGCGGTGACCCAGGCGGAGGTCCCCCTGAAAGCCGCGGCTGCCCAGGGCTCTGGCTGCAGCGAGTGCCTGAGCCTGTCCCTCCTAGTGGAGGGCAGCGGAGACAACACCTGTGTGCGCTGCCCCCAGGTGAATGATCTGCTCAGCCTGGTGGCTGAGCTGAAAGAGGAGGTGGAAAGACTAAAGAGTATCTGGGAGTCTGAAAGGGAGATAGATTGGTGGAGCCACACCCGGCCATCCTTGAGGCTTTGCCTCAAGGTGGAGGCTACACAAGAAGTAGAGGATCCCCTGCCCTTTTGTCACCAGGCAGAAGGAGGGGACCTGAGAGACAAGGGGGAATGGAAACAGGTACTGAGGGAACTGGCAGAGGAGCTTGCCAAGACTCTCTCCATCAGTCCTGGTCAACGGGAAGTCCCAGACAACTGGAGGCTTGCCAGTGTGAAGTCCATCTACAAGAAGGGCCTGAAGGAGGATTCGGGGAACTACAGGGCTGTCAGCTTGATGTCAGTACCAGGGAAGATCATGGATAGGTTCATCTTGAGTGCGCTGTCATGGCAAGTGCAGGACAGCCAGAGGATCAGGCCCAGCCAGCATGGGTTCAGGAAGGGCAGGTCCTGCTTGACCAACCCAATCTCCTTCTATGAGCAGGTGACCCCCCTGGTGGACGAAGGAAGAGCTGTGGATGTTGTCTACCTGGACTTCAGTAAATCCTTTGACACTGTCTCACAGAGCACTCTAGAGAAACTGACAGCATATGGCATAGACTGGCACTCTTTGTTGGGTAAAAAACTGTCTGGATGGCTGTGCTGAGAAAGTTGTAGTGAACAGAGTTAAATCCAGTTTGCATCCACTCACCAGGGCTCAGTTTTGGAGCCAGTTTTGTTCAATCTCGTTATTAATGACCTGGATGAGGGGATTGAGTGCTTCCTCAATAATTTGCAGATGGCACCGAATTGTGTGGAAGTGTTGATCTGCTTGCAGGTAGGAAGGCTCTGCAGAGGGACCTGGACAGGCTGGATCAATGGGCTGAGGCCAATTGCATGAGGTTCAACAAGGCCAAGTGCCTGGTCCCACACTTAGGCCACAACAACCCCAGACAATGCTACATGCTTGGAGCAGAGTGTCTAAAGCTGCCTGGTGCAAAAGGATGTGGTTGACATGAGCCAACAGTGTGCCCAGGTGGCCAAAAAGGCCAACAGCATCATGGCTTCTATTAGCAATAGGGTGGCCAGCTGGACCAGGGAAGTGATTGTCCCTCTGTACTCGGCACTGGTGAGGCAGCACCTCGAATCCTGTGTTCACTTCTGGGCCTCTCACTGCAAGAAGGACATTGAGGTGCTGGAACATGTCCAGAGAAGGGCAACAAAGCTGGTGAAGGGTCTGGACCACAAGTCTTAAGAGGAGGAAGCTGAGGGAACTGGGGGTGTTTATTCTACAGAAGAGGAGGCTGAGGGGAGACCTCATTGCTCTCTACAATTACCTGAAAGGTAAGTATTCCTATGGAATAATGACTAGAGGAAATGGCCTGAACTTGTGCCAGGGGAGGTTTAGAGTAGATATTAGGAAGACTTTCTAGTCTAGTTTAGACTAGATATTAGGGAAGAATTTATTTACCCAAAGAGCTGTCAGGGACTGGAACAGGCTGCCTAGGGAGGTGGTGGAGTCACTGTGCCTGAAGGTATTCAAGAAACGTGTAGATGTGGCAGTTAAGGGCATGCTCTAGTGGGCATGGTGGGGTTTTTTTTGTGGGTTGTGTGGTGGTGTTCGTTTCGTGGGGTGTGTGGTTGTGGTTTTGTGGGGTTTTTTTGTTGTTTCTTTTGGTGGGGTTTTTTTTCCTGGATGGATGGATAATTGGACTCGGTGATGTTAAAGGTCTTTTCCAACTGTGACAATTCAGAATTAAAAATATTTTTCCAATGAAACCAGATAAGCTGATAAAATACTACCTCTAGTCTCTGACCTTGACTGCCTTACCTGCTTAGAATATCACAGCTACAGTAGCACTGCCTGTGGAAGTATTCAGAATTTTTGTCTATTTGAAGATGTCTTTGATTAATTTACTAAATTAGCACCTGTTTTGAAGAAAGTGAGCACTTATCTAAAGGGTTGTATTGCTAGCACATAATCCTATACAGTGTCACCTAATAGCTCAGTTGTCTCTTTTTGACATGTATGGCCTTCTGCAAAACTTTATATAGTGTAGGCCATTGTCTCAAAGCAGCTGGTGGTGTGTCCACCACATACTTCCATGAAGTTCAAGCCTGTTTGAGGGTATTGATTTGTCCTGTTACTCTGTGGCAGGTGGCTGCACCCACATGATCATATGAAGCACTAAGTATATTTCCATGTGTTGTTTATAGTTGCTCTGTTGTTAAACTCTGGGTTGACAAATCTCAATAAATAATCATGAGTGTTCAATGATACTACAGCTCCACCATTAGACTGGCACATAACAGGCACATATATCTGTCATACTTTATAATAAGGTACTATTTTAAGTGGCTAATTTGTGATTAGGAGATATTAATAATAAATAATATTTCCCACTAGGGTGCACAGGTCATTAGTTGCATAAGTCATGGCTATTTTTTATTCTCATATATCACTAACTCCTACAGCTGTTCTTTAAAATGTATATGCAGTATACTATTTATGACAACAACAGGAAAACTTAAAACATCTCTTAATCATCTACTAACCATTTATAAATGAACATTTAATCAAAAGGAGGCTGGATAAATAACTTTTTAATAGTTTATACCACTACCATTTTTTATTTTCTGTAGCATACTTTTTGCTGAATGGTTGTAGAGAAGTGTTGAATGATTTGATTCAGCCTTGTGGGCCTATTGCAGACTTGGGAATATAATAACATAGATCAGTCTTTAGAGAGTGCTTTGCTGTTGCTTTCATTGTTCTTTTTTGTAACTGAACTAGTTTTTATTGACTATGCAATATATTTCTAGAATTGAAATGCCTTTAAGGGTTTATTTTTTTATTCAGGGAATATTTTTGGTTTAAAATAGAGATAAAAGACAAGCTTTTATTGTTAGTATTTAAAGCAGACTGCATACATGTTTTATAGCAAAAAGAATAAAAAGTAAAAATATTAATAATAAATCCCATCTATCCGAACTACTTACACTAAAGTTACATAAGTAAATACTAGTGTATTAATAGATACCCCGTCTTGTCTTTTGCCAGCTGAGATGAATTTGTGAGGTTATCATAATTGGCTGAATGTCATGCTTGGTACTAGTTTGTTCACTAAGGAAAGTCGTGACACAGACATCGAAACAAGTTCCTCTTGTGTTTCTTAGCTTTGTCTCTTGATTGAGACCAGGCACTGTGCAAACACTCTGTTTGGAGCAAAGGTCAGCTACTTCAACTAAGGTAAAATGTAACAGTTGGTTTTCCTGGATAAGTTACCACTGTAAAAATAAAAAGCATTACTGCTTTGAAAATTGTTCCAATTGTTCTTAGTAGATACACCGGTGACAATGATTCATTCCAAAGGAAACTTACAAGATGTAGTTTTATCACTTGTTTAGAGGACTGTTGATATCCATAGTTTTCTCTGCATCATTGCCAACCTCTGTTTGAATCTCATCTATCTACTTGTTAAAATGTCTTCCACTTCACTTACCAGAAGTACATTTCCTCAGCTAAGGTTTTTTCTCAGCCTTCAAGAAATAAAGGAGAAAAGAAAAAGCTACGGTTGTAAACTGAGAAGAAAAAACATAACCAAACATTAGCTAGCTTAAATTAAGAATAAGATTTGCTTATGGTATATATCAAGTATCTAAATGTGATGGTTCCCTGGAATTCTAGTTATTTTCTCCTCTGTGATATTGTAGGACTGTGTAGATTAGCCTAGAGACATGTTTTTGGGTCCTGTTCATGCTAAATCCAGTGGCTTCTACAGAATTAAATGGGGAATGATTTGGTGTGTTTTTCAAAATATGTTGCTATTTGAGACTGTTTACAGTCATTCATAGTGGATATTAATGGAAAAGAGAAAGCTTGCAGCTAGAAAGAATGGCAGAGGAGAAGCAGAAAGAGTCAGATTCAGCACAGAAATTCCTGGGAATTTTCATATAATGCCTTTCAGTGAAATACATGTGCTTCTGGGAAAACGGTGACAAATGTGAGCAGTTTATCTCTTAAACCTAAGCTCTTGGGAATAGGTATCACTGAAAAGGCGAGGAGTTATGGCAGAGATAATAGACACTGACTGCATCTGACTTCTGTACTGCATGACAATGCCATTGTTTTTTGAAGTGGAAAAGATAATTTTCTGGTGACAGAACTTGGGGATATGTGTGAAGTGGGATTGTGTGGGGATGTCTCAGTGCTATGTGGGCTCTTGTAACATGGTAAGATTTGGCAGACGCTATGCAGCATAGGTGCTGAAATACACGTGTGTGTCTCATAGTGATACTGTTGAGCTGACTGTCAGCTGCATTGATTTTTGGGGACACTTAAATTCAGAATTTGGCGAAGACATCCTGATATGGGTCTAAAAGGTGAGGGATCTTTAGATTGAACTTAAGCTATCTGCATTATGTTTGAGAAAACTTTAAACTTGAATTTGGGATACTGCAAATTCCAGCTGTACTTGTGGAAAAGTTGCCTTGTAGAAAGGATCTCTGGATGATTTGGCTAACTACCATTAGTTGCGTGACAGTGCTGTGAGGACAGATAGCGTATATGGAAGGTGAGTGTGCACTCACTAGGAAGGAGGTACTGTGCCATCACGGCAGTGGTCTCCAAGTTTTTCTAGCAGGGAAGTAATATGCAAAGTTAACAAGTTTATTCCTAAGTACAGCCTTGAACTTGTTTCTACAAGGGAGTCCAGCCGCTCTACTACATCCTGGTACTGGCTGTCAAATTCTTAGGACTGCTCATTCACAAGGCTTCTACAAACTAAACTTTGAACTGGAATTGTTCATGTGACTGGCTTTAGGACTGTGCTAAAAGGAGAAGCTACCTTTGAACACACTAAGACCTGATCTGAAAGTTCTGTGAGGAGAATGGCCTGCCATGTTGTAGCAGAAGTATAGTAATGAGGTAAATAAACCAGTACTAGTAATGAACTCAAATATGAAGATACTGTTCTAATCTTCCTCCTTTCCTGAAACTGAAGGCATAACATAAGGCACTGGACAATGCAAAACACCAGTCACAGTTCTTCAAGGAATTCAGTGTTAATTTTTTCCTTTAAGTCTCTGGAGTTCAAGTGTTGTGATTAATATTTTAGGTGATAAAATATTAAATCTCAGTAATCATGAAACAGAATATGCACACAAGAAGAAACCATTTTGTTGTCATTTTAAAAAGTGCTTAACACTGCTCTGGGATTGATTTTCACCTAAATGGTAAAAAAATTCCATAACTTTATTGTTAGTAAGCACTGTTCTACATTGAGCTGCTAATCCCAAAATCTGCTAATGTCCATAAATTCATGTAAACTGGGATATTGTATTTTGAGAGATAGTACAATACTTTTTAGCCATGTTCAAGACGACGCAGAGTTGTACTTGTCACAGTGCAGAACAGAGCTAATGAAGCAAATACTGTTTCTGCCCTGGAGTCTGCTTCTCTAGCATTAGTTCAGGGATCACTACGTGGCATGCTATAGAGATGCTTCCAATTCAGCAAGCTGAAGTCCCACTTACTTTTAGCACTTGAGATTAAAGCGCTCATTTCAGTGTTTACTTAATTTCAAGACTAAACTGAAGAAACTAGTTTTCTTCCTAAGGACTCTGGACTGAGGCCCTTACTCTGTTTTTTGAAGGTACTGCTTATAGATTACCTGAACAATGATGTATTAAGTCCGGGGTACTGTTCTGACCATTTGGGAAATTCCTCTGCTGATATATTGCTATAGTTTGCGTCACCAGATAATCTCATTGGTATATAATGTACCACGTGCATGATGCCTATTTCAATAACTTATATTTTTTACAGCATAATATATATGCATCACTGAACAGCAGTACTTGAAGTGTGTTCCCATCAGACCCTGCATAAACAGTGAGCTGAAGAGTGGCCCTAAGGCACAGAGCTGAAATATAGTATCAGTGTGCTTGTGTTCAGACATTTAGCTGATGAGTGATGATGGTTTTAAAGGCTTTTTGTATTTCCCTGATGAAAGATGGCAGAGGGGCGGCGGGGGGTGGGTGGGTGGTGGGCAGAGGGTAGTGGGGGGAAGAGGAGGGAAGTGCAGGCAATCCAGGTGTGTGTTGCCCTAATCTCTGGAGAACAGGGGAACCTACTATTAGTGAAGCTCAACTAGGAAGGATTCAGGTTTGCTTGCTAGACTGGTTGTTTTCTTGAGGTGTTCATAAAAAAGTCACTCTAACTTTGTGCTCATATCCATCTCTGGAAAGGGAAAATAAGGATGCTGCTAACCCTGAGCCTTTGAAGACTGATTAATGAACAGGTGACACACTGCTGAGTCACTCCCTAAAGCAGGGAGAACAGATCTGACCATGATGTTGCAAAGACTGCCTGTCAAAGATACCCTCTCCAGAAAACATCAGAGAACATATCCCTAATTCTGTCTATCAATACTGCAATACCTTTTTTGCACCTGTTAAATATTAACAGACTGATTTACCCTGGGCTGGCTCGCTGCTGTTTATGCAGACACATAGGTAATGGTACTTTGGAATAGAAAGCTCTGTCTGCCTTTTGCTAACAGTGCTGCAGTAAAATGAATGACTTCAGCTCCCTGTTCCAGAAAGGTCATGCAAACGAATATGTTTTTTTTACTAAGCTCATTTGATCTGCATGTTACGCATTTTTTGAGGAAGCTTGGTCAGGCTGAACAGTATGACAGGATAGCAAGTGCTTTTACATTAAAGCCACCATCTCTCTGTTGTAATAAAAAACCCCTACTTTGTCATGATGACAATGACCAGCAGCTCTGCTGGCTTTCTCTGTCATTTCCAGCCTTCATTCTCTTTGTAAGTCTTGACTATAAATCATCTTCAGTGCTCACTATACACAGCACACATCAGGACCTGATTATTAAACTGTTTTCCCCAGTCCCATTCTGCATGAAAGGCCACTGTCTGCTGCCTCCTGTTTAGTAAAATATTTTCCTGTCAACAGGAAATTATTCCTCCTTTTGTATAGAGAGAAGGTGAGATTACTTTGTCATTTTCAGGTAATACTATGTTAATCTGTGACATTTTGTATCTCATTGAACTTTGCTTAGCACAATAATATTTGATACAAAGAAAATAAATCAGCTTCAAACTATTAGTCCAAGATAGTGATAAGAATTGAGAGGGGAATTTCCTTCATGATACAAGGTATTGCTGCGTGATTTTTTGTTGGGTTTTTATTTGTTTGTTTGTTTGTTTCAGTTTCCCATTACAAGCTCTGCAGCAGTAGTCCTAGCTTCATCCTATTCCATATCCTTCCAGTAACAGCTTTTCAACTGTGGGTTGATGAAATCTAGACAATGGACAGGAACTGAGTTGTATACCATATAAACTATTCTGGTTTTCCACCCTTTTATTTCTTGTACTTCCTCCCTTTTTTGGTCTTGCCTACCCTACTCCTCATTACAAACTTCTCTTCCTCTTTCTCTGCTACATCAGGAGTCTTCACCTGCATAAAACCACAGCCTCACACATACTGTCCACATAGAATCTTGCATGTACTTTATAAGAAAATTGGAAGAATTCAGCATGTCTCATTGTTTACAATAGCATCTGCAATTATCTTATTTTTCCTCTATCTGCCCTTTTTCCCCCTCTGATCTCTCCCTTTACCTTTCCCTCAATCTTCTCTTCCTTGTCTGTCTTCCTTCACAACTGTAAATCTGCTTTTCTTCTTCTTTACTCTTGAAACAAACAAACAAAAAGTTTGTGCTTACATATGTGATTTAATTTTAAAATTCTTAGATGGTCCCAAGTATTGTTCTTAAACCATGTTAGAGTTGCAGCTGCAATACATCATGTTTTCACCAACTGTGACGTGTCAGGAAGCTGCAGTAAGCATTTCATGCATCTTGACATTTTCCTTCACTATGTTTTTCTGGCACTTCTCACTTTATAGGATGGAGCTAAACAGGAGTTTAATTTCCAGGATTTGGGATTTAGTCCATGACCTTTGTCTTTAGTCCTTTGCTCATCCTCCACAACTGCTCTCAAGGTCTCCTCTGGCAACCAAAATTAAACTGTAAACTTGTAAGGTGCTTAAAAAATCACAGCTCTGTCCAGCTAAAATTCTTAGCAGGTTCTTGCTTTTTCATTTAATGCAACATGATTTCTAGGCTTGACATTCTTCTTGCATGCATGTGGCACAGTGATTTTCACTCTATTGCCATTTACTCTGCTGTTCCACAATCTGTCTTTTGTTATACTAAGCATACAGGACTTGCCTTTACTTTCAAGTCTCAGAAATTAGATTAGTAGGTCCCTATATTATATATAAGTGTTGAGATACAATCATAGAATCATAGAATGGTTTGGGTTGGAAGGGACCTTAAACATCTAGTTCCAAACCCCCTGCATGGGCAGGGACACCTCCCACTAGACCAGGTTGCTCAAAGCTCCATCCAACCTGGCCTTGAACACTTCCAGGGGTGGGGCATCCACAACTCCGCTGGGTAACTTGTTCCAGTGTCTCACCACCCTCACACTGAATGCAAAGAAACTGACTTCAGGCTTATTGGAAAAAATGGCTTGGATTCTGAGTATAGACTGTGGGTTCTGCTTTATTCCTATTAAAGTTAAAGCTCTCACATTTTATTTCTGTGTAATCAGGCCTGGAGAATTTTATGTGCTGGAGACTTCTCCATTTTATTACTCATATCTGCTAATGCTCACAAAGGAAGAAGCAGAGAGAGGATAGTTGGCACTGTAAGAAACATAAGTAGCTTAACTGGGTGTTGCTAAATGTCCTGCTGTTTCTCTTTGCCTCTTGTAGAGGCTACTAACAGCTGGGGTATTTTATAGTTTCACAGTTTTGTGCTAGGTATTTTTGAAGACAAACCTTCTATAATACCATTTTCAGTACATAAAAATGTCTTAGACATAGTTGAAAATTACAGATTATAAAGGCACAAGCTAGGAAAAGCCTTCAATTGTATAAAAATATTCCAGCTTTTCAAAACTGTGGCTTTGGTTTAATCTGCTTGGTTTTTGGCAATGTCCTCAGGTAGGATAGCAGTCTGGAAAATATCTTTCTTATTAGCCATCATTTGCTTCAGAAAGGTGGATCTGACCTTAAATTATACAACCAGGAGGCCTTAGTGGATTTAAACTTAATTCTGTCTTTACTTTTGGAATGACAAATCTTTCGTTCTAATTTGGAAGATATTTTGTCTAAAAATTACTGTTTATATCAAAGAAAACTCTTGTTAGAAAATACTATTTTCTAAAGGTTGTAGGTGGAATTTGTATCTGTTTTTGTGCTCAGATATTGCTAAATACTGGTGGTGAGGGTGGTGAGACACTGAACAGGTTGCCCAGGGAAGTTGTGGATGCCCAAGCCTCTCCGTAGTACCTTGCCAAATGCAATAACCCAGGAGAAGAGATCCTGGCTCCAGTTTTGCTTATCTTAGATAAGCAAAAGTACAGCCTCTGACTTCCTTTCAGGGACCAGTTTGCCAGTTAAGCCCTGACACCACACAGTGTTAAATGGGCAATAAATTACTTATAAGGCCTCAGTAGTCTTGCATAATCACCCATAGTGTTGACTGGTCTTTAGTATCTTATATATTGGAACTGTCATTGCCTTAGTGACAGTTGTGTGATAACAAAATATCTGAAGGCTGAAATAGCTCAAATTGTTTCATACAAGTGTTCTGGTTAATCACAGATTTCACAATGTAAGAGATAACAGCAGGGAGTGATTTCTCTGATCAATAAAATAAAGAATGACCACATGCTTCATGCAGGGTCAAAGGCAATGCTTGGCAAGTAACTTCAGCTTGCAATCAATTCCACAAGAGGTTTCCTAGTATTCCTTCATACGATGGAATAAATCACATCCTCAGCTTTCTCTTACTCTGAATGGTTACCCCTGCTTCATATATCTATACAATTTGCCTTCCATAGCCAAAGCTTGCTTCCTTCATTCAGTGATAACAACCACACTGGGAAGTGAAGGTAGTTTTTAAGGCACCCATGTTTGATGTGCAGCAAAGAGGACAAATGTGTCAGCTTAGGCTTTTTCCACACTCCTAAAGAAATTAGCAACAGACTACTAGACCCATTAACTTACTTTTAGTTCTACACTTTCTTCTTATCAATGACCTTGGTTGTCCTTCACAGCACATAAACTTACCACCTCAAGGAGCAAGTTGCCTGCTGTCTTTCCACTCTGTTCATTTCCTCTTGCCCACAAATCATTGACGTGTGGTAGGTGATTAAGGCTGCAGCAGCTACTAAATCATTCAGTTACATTCAAGATTTATTCTTAAAATAGTAATTTAGTAATTGTAGAATTTCTGTCATGTCTTTGTTTTCAAAACAAAATGTGTAATCTCTTCTTTCTTGATTAGTAACTTTGCAGGGGGAAAAAATCAATGAAAAATTAGGAGAATTTGTAAGTTTTTCTATTTTCCTCTGAAAATACCTATTCCTTATAAATAATTTGTATGATATTCCCAATCGAGAAAGATAAAAAGAGTAATAAATAAAGAGAAAACATCATGTTTGTAAAGCAATGAAGCTGGAAAAAAAAAAAGGAAAAAGTGGTTTCCTGGCGTAGAGGGAATCTTACGCTTATTAAACCCCATCACCTCAAAAAAATCTTATACAGGAATAGAGAGACTAGTTTCAAGCAGTTTTTCTACAATATTACTTTTATGTGAGCACTTGTGCTGGATTTACCTTCTGACAGATCCTGTGCCATTGTACTCTCAGTATAGTGAAGGGCAGAGCCATGAATGCAGCACAGCTCTTCTCAGGTGGAAGGCATCAAAGAAAGACTCCATATTTTTTCATCCAGCAGATACTTCTTTGAACAAAGTTCTTAACATGCTAAGTCTTGATCTGAGCAAAATAATAATCGAGTTACTTTTAAATGCTGGTAGCTAAATATGCATTGCCTCTGTGTCCAAAATAAGCTACAGTTATTCCTATTTATGCAAGCTGCGTTTTGCTGAGGTGCAAATTGTCATGTGGATGAGCTCATGCAGTGTTGTTTTTCAGATGGAAATGACACTGTTGGTATGGGGAACACATTCTTTCTTTCTAGTGCCTCCTGCCTCTTTGCTGTCTCCTGTCGCTTAAGCCATTTAACGCTTTTAAAAGAGTTTCTCTGTAACACTGCCAAAGACGGTGCTTGCCTGCACTGCCAGTCACAGAAAGTTAAAGCTGTTTGGGCTACTGTTCCCTGGCACTTTACGTTTTCATTTCATTTTTTTAACTGCTTTGTTTCATGCATGAATAGTAATGAGACAAATGAATTTCTAAATATCGGAGTGGTTATGTGGCTCATCTTTTTTTTTTTTTTTTTTTTAAGTGATGGGCTCTATTCTGCTTAGTGTCTCATTGGAGTGGAACAATGTACATGTTCTGTGATAGCACAACAGGACTGAGGAATTTTATGGCTAGGGGCAAAACAAGCAATGACTACGATTACAAATCTTATGGGTTTTTGTCTCAATCCTAAAGATCTTATTTCATCAGACCATGTAAAATATGCAAGATGGGTGGGATCTGATTTTGACATGTCTCTGAAAATACACTACCTGGCAGTCATGAGAATTTTGTTTATTTGTTGCAGCAAATACATGAGCTTTCTGGAAATTATTTACTTTGTAACTTTTCTGTAAAGATGTCTGTTTTCTGTCCTCATCTTTTTGAGTTAATTTGGCTACTCCCCTTTTTACTGAATAGTCTGCCATCATTGCTACGTGGTGTTTATATATTGAATATGTATTTTAGTATCATGCTTTTAAAGCATTTTAATGATCACAGAATTTTGTGGTTTGCACCAATCAAGATTTCTACTCAAAGCTGAACATCTTTGTAATTGAAAGCTTGTAGCTAAAGGCTGGAAAGTAAGGGGCGGCTACTAGACATACTGTTTTCTTGTTCCATTTTTTGTACAGAAGCTAAATTACTTAAAAAAATAACCACATGAGTCAACTGGAATTTTTGGCAGGTGCAATGGACAGTTCACTCTTATTTTACTTATGCCTTCTTCCATTGTGTTAGTAAATATGTATAACTATACATTTATTTTAAGATTTTGGTTCATGTGTGGACAGTTGGTGATATGGAGACAGGTCCTTGTTAACTCAAGATATGTGTGATTTAGGAAATAACATTGTTTCCACTAAGTACACTTATTTAAATCTGTGTTTGCTCTTCTGAATCGGTGTAGCTATTTAGATGAAAGCAGTGGTATAGCATTCACATTCCTTACTGTAAATAAAGAATCCTTCTGCCTTAAAAATTCCTCTTTAATTTAGATCAGGCTTGACCAGCTGTTAAAAGCAGGAAGAGCAGCCAGCTTGATGACTGTCTGCAAGAATAGGTCAATTAACTTCATGGACTACTACAAGGTTAAATATGGATTTTAATTTCATATGAACTCTGCAGCCAATTGTGTATTGTCATATGACAGTCACATGAAGTAATAAACCAGGTTTGCTGCATAGGTTTCTTCACTTATGATTAGTAGAATGGATTAGGCAGGCTGTATTTTTAAAACACCAGGGCAGCTGTACAAGGTTAACTGGATTATTTTAATGATGGAGTGATTTCTGGCCTGACAGTCCAATCTTGGCTAAAAAAAAAAAAAATGCTTTTTCTGTTTTCAACATTTAGTTGTGCAAATCTTGATAAAACCCAGCATGACTCAATGCAATAGATGTCTATCAAAAACAGACTTCAGGAAAAATGCATGCCTCTGTGACATTGAATTCTACCAGGAGCAGAAGATCTATATTTCATGCAGCATATCTAAATGAACAATCCTCTGCCCTAAGACAGAAAGCATAAACAAGTGTGTCATTCTGTACCCATTGCTTTGCAACTAAGTACTGTGTAATTCGAAGCTTAAAGCTTTATCTTTTATTTCTATCATGAAATTTTTATCAGATTGAAAGAAAAGTAAATTCCAGCACCACAAATACAAATATATTGCACATCAGTGCAAGGATAAGAGAGGCAATAGTTGTTTCTGAAAGCTATTTTGCAATTGCGTGTAACAAATTAATTGACGGAAATTAAACTGTAAAAGCCATTTTTGAGAGTAGTTTGTTGTTCTAGTTCCTTTGTAGTGTATTTGATGCAATTTGTTGTTCAAAGGCCCAGTATAAATACAGGTTATCAGGGAGAGGAGTAATGGCACCTCCTTTGGTATTGCGTATCCTGCAGTTTGGATTCTGCACAATATGGTGTATGTGACCACAGTTTAGCTGTTATTTTGGAAGATCTGTTCTGCTGCTCAAAGAGAGCAAACTGCAGATTTCCATTGTTATTACATGCTGATTGCTCTCTGGTACCTCCTATGAAACATTATGACACCAGAGCCCTTTTCTAGAGGCCACCGTAAAATAAGCAACCATTGATTACATACCAGGTGTAACATTAATATATGGTGTGAGCAATTTTACTCTTTATGCAGCATCAAGTACAAGAATTTATGTTCCATTCTTCTTGTCTCTTGAATGTTGGTGACCATAGAAGTTGCAGTTTATTTACTTGAGAATAAGGATCTTTAACAGTATGCTGTACTGTTCTCTATCCAAACAGAACTCTTTAACTGGCAGAGAGAAACCAGTGGCTTCCAGGTTTCAGAGGCCTGATTTTTGGGATACTGAGATGTTCCTCTTTTGTGTCTTAATTTCTTTAATTCAGTGTTTAAATAGTTAAATATCTGTTGTGCTAGAGAGCAGCAGAGAAGCATGGATTTTATAGTTCATGGTTATAGTATTCATGTGGGCTATGGAAAACCTCTCTTTGTCTTTGCTGCAATGAGTATTTGTTCATATAAAACCAAATCAGTCCAGTAGAAGAGACTGAGAGGGACTATTCCCAAAGCAGCCAATGAGTCATGGAATAAAAGCTGCCTGGTGAATGGAAGGCTAAGCAAGGCAGGGGACTGAATGTGGCTCTCCTACTGTTAAGGTGAGTCCTTTGATCAACATTTGAGTGGTTATTGCAGGGCTAGTGACTCTGCATTTTTGATGACCATCTATAAAAATCAGAAATGTTTCTCAGTGGAGTTGTTAACAAAGCTATTTTGTTTGTAAGAAGAAAATAACTGTTGGAAAAGTAATGCTTTCTAGTTAGTAATATTAGGTTTAAAAAAAAACAACTTTTTTTTTTTTTTTTTTACTTGAAAGCAGTTAAGTTTTACAAGGTTTCCTGGGCAAACACCAAGTTGATGTGTGAGAATATTTGAACCAGGGAAGATATGAGGGCTTATTGGACTTATTCAGGGACATAAGCAAAATCTTTGGTGAGATTGTTTTCTTAAGCATGATATACTTGAGAACTGTGTCACAAATTGTTTAACTCAGTGTTACTCCATCCTAAGGGTTCAGCTGAAAAACTGCAAAGTCACAATCCAGCTCTGCAAATTTTTTTTTTTTTTTCTGAAGATAAGTGGTATGAACATTTCCTTTCGATGAGAGGGAATATTATATTTAGCATAAGTTATTATTGTGCCCAAAATATTTGTTACTGGTGACGATACTGTCAGTCTGTTGCATGAATCATCAGAGCATTAAACACATTTAAAACTCAACCAAAAGCAAACCTACTAACATTGCCCAGTGCTGTATTAATTGTCATTCTGTAACTATAATAAAGCTGTGAAATTATCTCCCCTTCTATCAAAGTAGCAGTCATAGCCCCTCTTTCTTTTAATTAGTTTTGTATTTTCTGCCACACTGTTGAAGATATTACTAAATTAAATTATAAAACTATAAAAAGAAATGTGTAAATTAAATATATAAATGTGCCTGGAGTTGCAATCTGACATGATAATAATTCATTTAATAATTTGCATTTTGGCAATAATGAAATTCATAAATAGTCGAGAATAGGAACTTTAAAACACACCAGAAAAATTATGCTGATGTTATCAGGTGTTTAAAGTTCTGATTCTCATTTCCAGAGGCGAAACAGTTATTTTAGCTGAGGAAGAGCAGGTGAATAGCTATTCAATGTATTTTGGAAACAATTTTTATAACCTTTAAATGAAGTGATAAAACATACTTACAGGGAGAATCATGGGTCTCAAATCAAGTGCCTGGCAACTGAACACATATGAAAGTTCATTTTTTGTAGCTGGAGTTTTGTCAAACCCTGAATTTAAGTGGATGTAGTATATATACATCTTACACAAATTTGAGAAGTGTATCTTGATTTTGAAACCCCTTAAAAAATGTTGAGGTTCCTCTTCACTTCCGTTTTCCACTTTACTTGAATTATGCATGTGAAACTCTTTTTTTGTTTGTTTTTTTTTTTGCATATAACTTCTTGATGAATACCCAGAACACTAAGAATTTGCAGATTCCCATCTATTGTTACAGAGAAGCTCTTTGGTTTTTATTTCAGATTTTTTTACAGCAATATGCATGAAGATACTCAGAAGACATTATATGCAACATTGCTGGCAGAAGAGTCCAGAATTGGATCTGTTTAGTTATGTTTCTTTCTAAAACACGTACTTAAACGTTATACAGACATGACCAAAACGTAATATGGAGATTTTCTGTCGGCTTGACATCAGAAAATTCAGTCAGTATGGCAACAGTGCTAGAGACATGCCTCCACTTCTGATCATAAGTTGTGTTAAACAAGGCATTAGAATTAGGGGATGCCAGTCTAAACAAAAGCACAAGTATTAAAAGAAGGCAATTTTATAGCAGCTTTGCAGAATGGCTTCTTTGTTGTTTCAATATCCTTTGCCACTTTTATCTCCTCTTCTGGTTTTGTGTTGATTTAGGAGTGCTATCATCTGCAGAATGTCTAGTTCTACCCTCAGGAGGAGCATTATTTCTCAGGGTGTTTGGACACTGGTCTTGGTTCTGTGTTTTGAGATTAATAAAATAAATCATTAATTGTGTGGTTACATTTTGGACTAACATCATTCTGGCAAGGGTTACACACACTCATCCTTCCTGTTCCCTAGATGCTGGACTTCATAGTACAAACTTAATAATTGCCCCAAGACTCATGATGCATTGTGAAAGTTCAGATATTTATTTGCAAACCTGCTTGTAAGACCAGAGTCACAGAAGGAGAAAAATATTATCTAGCCTCGAGCGTACATATCTCCTTTTAGAATGGTGAATGTGCTGTTAGGTCTACATTCTCACCCCAAGCACTGTTACTGCAGCCAGGTTAGTCTCCAAGGACTGACTTCAATGAGTCTGTGCATACGTGCAATAGGACATCAGTGGGATTCCTCAGAATGAAATTCCAGGAAGAGAAAGAAGGGAGGGGTGGGGGAGCTAGAATTAATTCTTCAATGGCAATATTAGAAAAATTGTATTTCCTGTTTTCACTAATTAGCAAAATAGTAGTTAACCGTTAAAGAGTTAATGGTTTACAACAGTTGTTCTTGCCAGTATTTTCTAATAAATCGTCATTATAATGCAAAAAGTGTGAAATATCAGGTGTCTCATGGAAAAGTTTTCGTGATGTTAAGCGTATCATTTATGAACTTATTTTCATGAGAATGGGTAACTAGAGTATGAAATTGAACATGTGTAGTAATAGTTTGTGCAATTAAACTATGAAGTTGAAGTTATTCATATGAAAATTGATGGAATGAAGGGATTTGCAGTCTGATCTCTTACAACCCAGACAATCTAGAATTAATTTATGGGATAAATAAGACATTAATGATTCTGGTTTATTATGTCCATTTTTTTTAAAGTCCCAGAGGTATGTTTTGAAAGTTTAAAGAAAATACTTTACTAACCATTTTATGTTCAATAGCTATCCAATTTTTCTCCATGGAACTTTTTTATGGCTTGCAGTTGCCTATTTGTGGAACATAAGTGTTCAAAATCATTATAACTCCTACCTCGTTTAACTTAACAGATGATAAGTAAGACTGCTTTCTAGAAAAGTTTTGTATATTTTCTCATTAGATGATGACAATGCAAATTATTTTTACCTGTACTTTCTCATGTTTTCGTAAGTTGCCTTTTTCTCCAGGTCATATTGTCCTTTATGCTAAGTGGATTCAAGAGAAATTCCACTTTCCAACAAAATCTTTGAGAAAAAAACATTTTGTTCCATACTGTGCTTTCAAAATATTAATATCACTGCTTCAGCAATCAAATTCCCGTGAATGTCACTGCCATAAATAACCATATTATATCTGCTGGTGGTTCTTCTACATTTTCAGAAGGTATTAAAGCCTCAAAATTTGATAACAACCTGCCAGTAGAATTTTAAAAGAAAAACTCCATAGGAAAACTATTAAGAAATCTCAACATTTATCAAGTGTTCTTTTCCAGATAACAATCTTTTTTACCTTAGACTTTAACTGAAAGTGGGGGCGGGGTTTATGTTTTCTTGTAATAATTTAAAGGCACACTGAAGCAACGCTTATGTATTAAGCAAGAAATCAGAATTTGCAAATGTTTATTTTCTTACCAATTATAACTAAAGATAACAAAGGAAAATACAGCACTTCTGTGTTATCATAAATCATATAATTAACTGACATTAGAAGCTTTGATAGAGACTGTAAGGAACATTTGTATCCTGGGATTACTTACAGTAGAAGATGCTAATATTACCTTATATTAATAAGATCATTACCTATTTAACTAATTGACTCAGAACTTTTTTTGTGTTTGCTCTAAGTTAGGATCTGTGTGTTATTCCACTTACCAGTTGTGTTTGTGCTCTTCCTCCTTATACCATAATGTAAGCCATTAAATTGTGAGCACAGAGCAATGTGACTTTCCTCAGTCCTGAAAAGATTTAGGGAAATGGTTGGTTTTATCAAAAAATGTAGACTGGTTCTTTTTCAATAGGGCTGTTGCAATAAGTCGAGTTCAGTATAGATGTTTTTCACAAGATTAGGAGCTTCAGAAATGGGGGCCTGTCCCCCTCTTATTTCTCTTCAGGATCTGAATTCTGTGGTGAGGGATTATTCTAGCACAGACCCAAGTAAGGACTTGTAAAAGCTCCTGTAATGTAAATAATAATAGTTCTCTGCTAACAAGATGATAATTTAAGGAAAATATGGAAATTTGGTAATTCTTACATTCTTGTTATTGGTTTGGAAGATGATAAATTTTACTTTTTAGCATCTTGTTTCCTGGTAAAGTTAAGGAATGTGAAATTGGCTTCTAGACCTGGCTTTTATTTCTTTTCAGTTTTCTACCTGTGAACCTCCACTTTAATTCTGATGTTGCAGTTCATGTGCAGAGTAAATGCCGCAGTAGATCGACTTTTAACCTATTTACACGTTCAGGTTCATTTGGGGGGGTTTGGGTTTTTTTGTTTTTGGGGATTTTTTTGTTTGTTTCTTTTTTGTTGTTGCGTTGTGTGTTTTTTCTTGTTTATTTCAGGACTTTATTTGCTCTGCGGTGCAATATAATTTGGACTAGTCAAATGTGGGTGCAAAAAAAGTCAATGTATTCTTCACCCTTGCCATAAAGGATTGGGCAAACACCATTATTTTGTTTTCTGCTTGTATGTGCCTGAAATCAGTTGTTCAGATGAAACCACTGTATCCATCATCTGGGAAAGTAACTTTTTATATACTGAGATGTTGTACTCAGAGTACATCATTGTTGCACATCAATATAGATTGCAATGATCAGGAGTGATGCTATCAATATATAGTTTCCCTTGTGGAGTTTTCTCTCACAGAAGATTGTATTTTTTGATTCTCTTACCTTAGTTGCGCTTTGTTTCTTTGCACAATGGGTTTACTGAAGCAGCTAACTGGCATGTAAGAGTACAAGGTTTTAAAGTTTCTTCTCAGATTTGAAATATTTTTCTTTCATTTGTAGGAGGATGGTTGTTGTTTTTGCACAAAAACCTCTTCTGTTCTCTGTTTACTTTGGCCACTCTATGGCAACACATCACAATAAGTATTAAGCATTTTACTTCTATTATTACATGAAAGAGATAGTACTTAACATCCAGGCAGTATAAATGACTCAGCTATAGGCAATCCTGTTATTAGCTTTATTGTTTTACTTCCCATCAATTTCAGTATGCAGCCAGAACAACCCTTTCTGTTTGTTGTCCTTCATTAAACACGACCCTAGGTGTCCCCCTTTCTTCATTTCAGTAATGATTTCTGGCAGAAAGCTAAAAAACAGCCTGTGCTATAGGTGACTGTTCTAGCATTTGGCCATCAGGGGCAAACCTCAAGTGTCTTAAATGGAGAACAATGAAGTACTGATTTGATACCAGTTGATTTCAGTTGAATCTGTGCTGATTCATGACTTGTTTTGGCCTCATTGTTTTAATGTGCTAAACATTTTCCCATATGAGACCACAAGCAAGGCTTGTAGGTATTTTCCTACACATGTGCCAAAACATGTTTTCATAGCATCAATTCTGCTTCTTCCCATTAGATTGTGTGTGAATAACTCTGTTTATATCTTGATGTATCACAAATGCACGTGGAATTTTTCTGTCCTTAAGGCTCATAAGCTATGCTACACATGTTCAGGGCTGCTATACCATCAAATCTCTTAGCAAAGCATTTAACTAGGTTTAGGAGTGTGTTTAATGCTTTCACAGGCTATTCTTCTTTGACTACCAAGACATAATTTTGGAAGTTATATCAAACTAGATAAATCTGAGGCATCAGGTGAAAGAATGTAGAGTTTTTCACCTTGTCATATATAAAGTGCAAAGAGTATTCAGTAGAGCACCTGCAATTTTTTAAAAAAGCAAGCCCACAAAAAAGACCTGAAACCAAACCGTACAACACCCCACCCCCTTCCTCCTTCTCCCTTCACACCCCACTTACTTTTACAAACAAATATTTGAAAACTGAAAAGTTAGTCTTAACTTTGTCCTGCCTGGAATTTCCTGCCCTCCTTATTATTTTTTCACTGAAATCTATTTGGGGTATTTTCTTTCTTTTACTCCCATATATTGACTTCTTTTTGGACTGGTAAATATGTGAACAATCTGGGTCCTACTAGGTCATGAAATATGTAAGCTGAATGCTGGTTCTGTGAGACTGAATGATTGACTGATACACTTCATAAAAGGCTGGCACCATTCCTGGAACTGCTCAGTGATTTGATTGTACTTACTTGCAGAGTAAAGCTCTATGAGACAGTATCAAACATGTCCTCTTGGAAATGAATTTGGTCTTGACTGTTCAATCTATTGTCATGCAAAACACCTCTGAAACCTATACTGTATTTTCTTTTCTTCCGTATATATATAAGTTGGATTATTCTTCTACAAATATCCTTTCTCTACTGGTGCCTTATATTCTTACTGTATTTTTTTTATTTGTTGTTTCTCTAACATAGCAATGCTTTGTTTTGCACAATTATGTAAAATTAAAGTGAAAAAAAAAACCCTACAAAGCAAAACATTGGTTACACTTAAGATCACACTGTCTGTATTATTTGGCCTTCTATGTAAAGAGGAAAGAACTTTCTACAATTGAATGTCAGTTGCAAATACAATTGCATTCTTTTTCAGACCTGTTCCTGTTCAACCCTACCATACAGAGATTATTTTCTACATTGGGACAATGATGCCTCATTCATTGTCTAAAATCTACTTCAAGACATTGTCTATATGAATGTATTTCAATGTACTTGTGTACATATTTGCGTTGGCTTCAGAATTCACTAAGGCTACACTTGGTTTATGTTGCTGTAATTGGCTTCTTTTCTGAATCACAAAAGCATGATGTTGCCTCAAGAAATATTGTTTTTAATAAAAAATTAGCCATCGTGGAGGAATCTTTCCCTTAACAAGAGCATCTCCTAACTATTCTTAATTGAGCAGTGAAATCTCAAAAGTAAATGTATATCCATCAGTGGGTGACAAGAAGCTGTAACAAACAGCTAATGTCAAGTAGGAAATTACATGGCATTTCAGTGTTTGTTCAGGTAAATGCAACAGTAAAAACCTTAAATCCTTTTAGAATTGGGCATGCACACATGAACATGGCCACACACAGAAGAAAGCTGAGAATAAAGTTAGTCTTAAGGTAAATTCCAGGTGAAGAGATTTGTCTCAGTTTTGCTTTCTGTTTTCACCAGACAAGAGTTTAGAAACTCAGTAAGAAATAGTAAGACTATAGTTAAACTTCAGAGGACTCATTCTGAATGTTCACATGCTTCATCCTTTAATGACTGCATCTTCAAAGAAGCAGTGGCATCTTCATCTCAGAAGATGCTTTATGCAGTTCTCACTGTGTTTTGATATGCTGGTCATGCAGGGGTTCTAAATGCAGTCATTTAAGATTACAAGCCTCATATCAAACCATTTAAAAAGTCTTCCCATTGTCTTCAGTGAGTTTTGTATTAAATCATTTATCAGGTATTCTTCATTAAACCTTAAATCATATTCCTGATTTCTGCCTTCTAGATTTTGCGCTGATATATTCCTGCTTCCCTGTCTTTTGCTCTGCATCTGCCTTTTCCTCACATCTTTCTCTGTCTATCCTTCTGCCAGCCTCTTACTGCTGCAGGCACTTCCAGGAACAAGAAGTAGAAGACTCCTTTTTTCCATTTTGCCAGCATTCCTGTGCCTTATTTCAGGTAGCTTTGCTAGACAGCTAACTTTCAGACAGCTTGCCAAAACCTTTGAACCTGATCTTTCAGAAGTATGAGAGCTGGCATGCTGCTTCTTGCTGGTTAACCTTGTACCAGACTGATGACTCAGGCTTTGATCACCCAACAAGGACCACAAATACAGTGTCTACAATGTACCTTTAGACTGGAACTTTAGATATCAAACTCTCTTGCTTTCACTACATTTTCTGAGGCCTCTGTTCTCTGCTTTCAACAGATAGTGAAAAAGAAAAAAAAAAAAAGTAATTTCCCTAGTATATAATGTTTTATAAGAAATCAGTGTCAGTAAGTGATTGTTATCTTGGCATAGTGCTGCTTTTCTGGTGCTTTTCAAGATACTGAATGTGTGTAGTTATGAACATAGGCATATATATGCTGACTGCCTCCAAGTACTATAGTGCAGAGAGATAACACTGGAGTGTGTAAAGTATCTTTTAAAAAAAGAGAGCTGTCCATTTATTGTTTTATAGCAGTCCAATTTCCTATTGATTTATTGTAACTCTAAAACTAACTAATAAGAACACTTCTTACCTTATTTAAAGAAATATTTTTTTACTATTTCACACAGTCTCATAAATGCATATCACTGCAGGTCCTGTTTTTGCAGTCACATAATGTATTAAAACATCTTATGGATGACTTACACATTTGGTTGCGCAATGTTTGGTTTTTTTGCTATTTTGGTTTTCACAGTGCACTTACAACACAAACTCAAAGAAGTAGAATTCTCAGATTTGATAAAGCCTGATAATTTTCTGTTGAATTCTAATTTATTAAGATGAAAAGATTTTTAAAGTAGTTTTTAAAATAATTGATGTCATGGAAGATGAAGAGGAGGAGCCTGTAGCATCTATGATTAGCTCTTCACAGTTTAATTTCTTTTACTTTCATGTGTCCTAACACACAGGTTGAACTTGGATGCAGCTACTAGAAAAGCAGGTCTGAAGTTCAAAAGAGTTAGATCTGGTGTGTTGATTATATGTTACGCATTACACCGTTATCATTACCTCTCATTAAAAGTTACATATACTTTATATGCAGTTAAAATTAATCTGAACCAGACTAAAGATTTTGAGTCAAGTTTTTGAGCCAGGAAAGTAATCTCAAACTGAGGCATTTTGTGAAAATAAAATTATTTTAACATTCCTCTAAATCTTTATCATTAATGAAAATGGATAATTTTTTCCCCTCTTCCTCCTTACAAACCTGTTCTGCTTGACAGTTGGGGAATTTTTTAAGGTTTTTAGGTAGCTTGGGGATTTACTGATTGAAGAAGTTTAATTGCTTATCTGGGAAAGGGTTTTATTAGATGTTACACAAACCAATAAAAATGTGCCTATTCATAAGGTAATTTATTCCTGAAACTAGCAAATATATTTAAGAATTATAGGCTTCTAAAATATTCAGCACTGGAGCATTAATACAGGTAAATATAATAAATAATTATGTTAAATTGGCTACCAAGGAGGTGTAGCAATATGAAGTTGCTATGGAAATCTGCTCAGTGATGCCAGCACAGCTCATGCAATCTCTTCTAGTTGCATCACTTTAGCCAGATACAAATCAAGATGGGGGGGGGGAATACCAGTGATACATGTGGGATACAAATCCAGATTTTTGGAAGAGGTCATGTAGGAACCATAAAACTGATATATTTTGGGTTATATCAAATGTCCAGAGTATTTCACAGAATGGAAGAATATTCTTCATCTTGACAGAAAGACAAGTATATTATCACATGGGTAGATTTTTAGTGACCAAGTTGTCATGAATCAGTTAATGAGTCTTTACGTTGTTATTGAATATCTAACTCTCTCTGTAGTAGAGTTTTGTCATCTCTTTAGGATTATTTTCTGAAGCATATGGTTACACTGTGATATTGAGTAGCAAGTAGCCACTGAATGATGATATGTGCTATAACATGTGACAGACATATAATGTGATGTGTGCCACTCTTGTTTCATCATGGACTTTTTGTGTCATACATTTTGAAAATAAAGGAAAGCCATTTTTATCCCTGAAGATAATTTCTCCTGGTTCTCCTAAGCTATTGATTACCTACTGCAGTTTCCTTAAAGAAGTAAAACAAACATGTTAGTCTGAAATTTGCATAGAGATGACATTTCAGAGCACAAGATTTACATAATAATGAAATAGGCTGGAGGAAATAGGTGAATCACAAGGACAGACATAACATAACCATGGTAGAACTCTACTGGGGATTAGAAGCAGTGTTGAGCAAAGCAGATAGGTAAGGCAACAGTGGTGTTTATGTCATTAAATAAATATACAATTAAACTGCTACTAGAACTTCCTATTCTATCACAGGACCTATTACTGAGACTATTGATCACAATTAAAATTTCAGGATTCTGCAGCTGAAGGGAAAAATATGCATCTGAATTATGAATGCAAATTCACTCCCAGTATTTTCTTTAGGTCCATGGAAGACTTAAGACATGCAGGTTTGGCAAAGCTTGCAAACTTCATGGGAGCTAGTACTTCTTCTGTTGGAAACACCAGGATGCATGGTTGCAGTCCAGATAATCTGTGGCTTCTTTTGAAGATTGTACAGACTGACTCTATGTAAACCAGACTGGTTGCACTATGTACCCAAACTGTTGAGATCTCCAAAACTCAAACCTAAGTGTCCAGATCTTAGCTATCTCTGCAATCAATTCTTTCAGAAAACACAAAGATGTTCCTGAAACATCATTGTATTTTGTTTAAAAAAAAAGAAAAGAAAAAAAAAAGTGGATTTTGAATCTAGATATGCAGTAAAATTAAAGGACTTTTTTTTCCACTGTGGGTTTTGTAAAAAAAAGGAAAATAACATATGTAAAATTATAGGAGTATCCAGAAATTATTTGTAACTTGAAATTTGGGCAGGATGATGGACAGATTCGGAGTGTCAAATGAAAATATCTTCTGCTATTTAATTACGGAATTGATAAGAACTATGGCTTTGACTTAAATAAAAAATACTCCGTCCTTGGTGCAAAGGTATGTTTCAGTGCTGTTTGGTGCCTCTAGGTTGAGGTTGTGGTTGAAGGGGAAGGGAGGAAGGGAGGGGAAAGAGGAAGGTAATGGAAAGCTATCTTTCTGTTTCTTAGAACACACAGAAGATTTCAAAGAAGCTCTATTTCAGTGGATTGATGAGACTTGACCAGGGATATCAACTACAGCCAAAAGTGCTCATTCAGTCCACAGTCTGAAAAAGAGACTGGGTGCCAGCATTCAAAAGCAATTTTTCTTTCTTGGTGTAAAGTAGTACGTATATAGCAATAAAGAGGAAAGCACTAGAAGGTTCCTAGACTAAACCTGACTCAGAAGAAAGCATTTGCTCCCTTGCAAGGTTTCTTATGCTAAAGAAAAGGATGAAGGTCTATCAGATCTATAGAAAACTGATAGACAGCTGATGTGGTGACAGGACAAAGAGATAGCTTTATTAGGAGAATTAAGACTGAAACTAGGAAAGGACCAAGGTAATTTCTATGACAAATACCTTTGTATAACACATTATCTACATTTTATTTACTTCTATTTTTCTCAGCTGTAATAATGCTACAGGTAAGTTTTACTATTTAATTTATAAAATGCTCTTTGCAGTTCATATGAAAGAGTATCTTGTGTGTAGTGGGAAAGTGGGAAAATGGAATCATTAGGACTAGTTTACTGGAAAATGGAATATTCTATCATTACAAATATGTGGGAGTGATGTATGTAGCAGTTAGAGGGGAGAAATAAGGATAGGAAAAAAAATTACGTACTGCACTACCCAGTTGTAACTTGAGCTTTCTATACTCCAGCTATATGTAGGCTGAACATGAGCCAGCAGCATGCCCAGGTAGCCAAGAAGGCCAATGGCATCCTGGCTTGTATGTGGACAGTAGCAGGGAAATGACTGTCCCCCTGTACTTGGTACTGATGAAGCTGCACCTCGAATCCTGTTCAGTTCTGGGCCCCTCACTACAAGAAGCATATTGAGTTGCTGGAGTGTGTCAAGAGAAGGGCAACAAAGCTGATGAAGGGTCTGGAGCACAAGTCCTATGAGTCGAAGCATCATCCCTGGAGGTGTTTAAAAGAAATACAGATGTGGTACTTAGGAACTTGGTATAAGCACTGGATTTGGTAGAATTAGGTTAATGGTTGGTAGACTTAGGTTATGGTTGGACTCGATGATCTCAAAGGTCTTTTCCAACTGGAGTGGTTCTGTGATACATAGTGCAACTACATTGGAACTGGCTGATACCTTTTGTGTTTATAGCAGTACTTTCACATGGATGCCAAGAAAAAAACATGAATGAAAGCAAATGACAAAAAACATAAGATGTTTTTTTGAAAAAAATAGAATCTTTCACTTCTGGTGTAAGGCCAGCAAGTCTTGCATCCTTTGTGAGATAACTAACTCTCTAATACCTGGAAATAATATAATACTTTGCAAAGTATGCACTTACAAGACAGATGGGGGTGATTAAATGGTGGCTTATTATTCAGTCCCCTAACACCAAATACTGTTGTTTGATTTCCATTTAGTATTGTTGAAGCTGTTGTGGTTTTATGTGTTCAAACTTTAATTATGATCATTTCCCATGTCTAATATTTTCTTTCATTTTTAATACAGCTGATTAGTGCTTCAGAGCCTACTACCTCACTTTCCCCATACAAATGAGGTTTAAATTCTTAAGGGTTACAATATTCATTTTTTGATTGCTGAGGGACATGGTTCTTTTTTATTGCTTTCATTAGAGTATATGACTTTAAGTCTTTACCAAAGCTTTTTCTTCTTTAAGATAGTGAAATGTACACATGTTCAAATCCTGTGATTAGATACTACCTGCTTCACAGCTCGACTTTAGAAAATGTATGATTTTCAGTATCTTATTTGCTGACTCCTGAGGTAATAGTTGACTCCAGTCTGATTTGTAAAAGTTACTTTTCTGGGTGCGTCTCTATAGATACTGAACTGCTATTTTGGAAGGTTATAGATTTTAAAAAAAATTAGGATCTTTGAAAATCAAGCTGTGAGGGCATAATCTTCAAGGGAATGTTTTGGAGTTCCATGTTCATAGGCTGATGTATTATGTGGTATTAATAATTAATTACGTTTTAGTGGCATTAGTATGTGGTGGCATGACCATCATGGCTTGGGGAAAGCATGTTATCTACTCTACAGCTTCGAATAAAACCTTCAGCAGAGGGACAAGCAAACAACTGCCCAAAGGCTAATCTCTTGATAATATCTAAATTCAACTGAATGGCTGAGTTGGCTCCCAACAAATTATTGTCAATAATAATGTCAGACAATTGTGAAGATATTGCTTCTCTAGTGTTGATGATTGTGTCTTTCTGTATGTCTTTATTCTTGTATCCCAGTTCTGTGCTTTGTGGCTGTGATTAGAGCCAAGTGCTCTACATTGCCTGCCTAAGATGTTTATCTCGGTCAGTGAACCTTGGGGTTAACATTGCAAGGAGAAACTCAAGATTTGGGCAACTTGGTTTACTCAGTAGTTCTCAATATTCTGCTTTCCCAGCATCTAGCTGCATGGGCAGACTCGTTGGTTTAGATCTCTGAATAATATACAGTTCATCTCTGGCTTTCTAGTATAGAGCTCTTGCAATATTTTTCAGTGTAATCCAACCAAAATCTTTAAGTACCAGAATGATTCTTCAGATAAGTATTGTAAATTGATATTCTTATCTGATTAAATAGATTCTAGTTAAGCATCAAATGAGCAATGTTTTTTATTTTTAAAAAATAGAACTAAGAAAACTCATGTTGTTATCAATTTTGAAAGCTCCAATTAAAGCCTGTTTTTAATTGTTGCAGTAAGGAGTAGCTGAAAAATTAAAAGCAGTAGCAGACTCGCAAAATGGTCAACATTTTGTAAATGGGATTCATTTGAGCAACATCACTTGGAATATATTAGTACAAAAACTTCAGAAAAATGGTAATGAAATAAGGGTTCCTTTTTTTATCTATGCAATTTGCATTTCATAAAATATTAGAATACTACCATGTTGTTATGCTGACTTGGTTCTGTTCCGCTATGTAGGTACCATTACCTGATTATTTCTGTAATGAGTTGATGAATACAATTTTCAAATGTGAGCAAGTGTAATCTCCAGGCTACTTGATAATGCATATTTTACCTTAAGTATGATCAAAGTGTATTTCATTATAAGCTATAACCTTTCCTATAGAAAAAAAGATTTAGAACAGTTTGAGGTGAGGTGTTTTTAGTGTGAGGGTGATGAGACACTGACACAGGTTGCCCAGGGAAGTTGTGGAAGCTCCATCCCTGGAAGTGTTCAAGGCAAGGTTCAGTGGGGCTCTGAGCAACATGATCTAGTGGGAGGTGTCTCTGCCCATGCAGCGGGGTTGGAACTAGCCCATCTTTAAGGTCCCTTCCAACTCAAACCATTCTATGATTCTATGATTCTAAGAATAAAATTGGGGAGGGGGGAAGTATGATGGTTCTTTATCAGAAACACATTTCAACTTAACTCTGCTCTCCCTGACTCCAAGTCCTATTAAATAAACGGTAGTAAATCTGCTGACCAAATAATTACTGAAAAGCACTGATCAGGAAGAGTTTATGTTAAAAAGCTAGAAAACAATTCCTATACTTCTACTTGGGGAAGCTGTCAGTTAACATAAATCAGCAAGACATGTCATGAACTGACAAAAGTCCTCTAGCACGTATCTTATGAACTTAATCGGGGACAAAGAAACCCCCTCTCTGTGCAACTTTTCACTGCAGAGTATGTCAGCAGCTGAAAAAATACCAAGTTTGTGGAGAAGTCCCACACTTAAAGAATAAAAATTGGTAATAAAAAGCTACATAGGCAGCCTTTATAAAGCACAGGAGTATGCAGTATAGGGAGAGTGGAAGTAAAATTCTAATCAAATTATGTCATTTTAGTTTCTTATTTTAATGTCCCATTCTTCAGCAGTCTTCATCACATAATTCCTCCCTTCTTGTCCCCCCTCCAGTTTTAACAGCTTACTGTGCAAGGCCAAATGTTTGCAGTGAGAAGTCAGTGTTGTGTCTTTCAGTCACATTCCTATATCTTATATTTTGTTGCCTTTTTATTAAGAACAACTTTTCAGCTGAATAACATGCCATACCATAAATTGTTTGCAGTTATTGTTGGACAGAATTTAAATTCATGATTAATTTCCAATGGCCTTTTTAATATTTACTGCTGTTTTCTCTGTGCATATGGGTGAAAGTTCCTCTCAAACCAGATCCCGTGTACTGTATGAAAATGCTGGGAAAGCATAAAAGCCCCTTTTGAGCAAGCAGATCTTGCCCTGATGCATGCGATGCAGTAGATGGCTGTACTGATGGCCCCAATAGAAGGATTCCTATCAAATCCCAAGCCTGCAAGGTGAGCTTTCAGCTCCCTTTGGAATGGGAACAGTGCACTGTAAGCGAGATCATAACATAGAGACCTAAGATAGCTACTGTAATGTAATCAGGTAAGAATA
Source organism: Hemiprocne comata (assembly GCA_020745705.1). Classification (NCBI taxonomy): domain Eukaryota; kingdom Metazoa; phylum Chordata; class Aves; order Apodiformes; family Apodidae; genus Hemiprocne; species Hemiprocne comata. The sequence goes on along the minus strand of CM036597.1, from coordinate 6,428,059 downwards.
AAGTTAGTTTAGCATGATCTCAGTCCCATTTACTGTAAGTGTGGGATTGTTGAAACTCTGTTTCTTACAGGTCAGATGTTTAAGACTCTACTCTCTAATGATCTAATTACATGGCACCTGAAATTGGAATCAGAATTTCCAGCATTCTTTAGAGAGGGTCAGACTTTGAAAAAGTGCTCAAGATGTCCATGCTCTGTCTCCCTTCTGCTCTTAAGATGCTTAATGACAACAAGCTGAGCTTGCTCGATAATCTGCCGATGAATTTAGATGCTAAAATAAGAGCTAAATTCCTTTGAAAATCTGGCCCTAATACCAACACTGAGAGAGCTACTTATGTATTTAAAAAGGCTTAAAAGTCTAAGAATAGAGAATTGCAGATTCTTTTGAAGAAAAGTGGTAGAAACCATGATATTTGTCCTGTTGAGCGATGTGTTAATTTAAGGGAAAATTGGCAAGTCGCTCTAGTGCTTCTATGGTATCTATGCAGTTTAGAGTTTCTTGCTGGACTTCCTTTCAGGTGAATGGTTAGGAATTTTCTACTTGTAGGCTCAATTCTGTGCTACAAGAACAGATAATATGCTTGTGCTCATTTTTTGGCAGATCACTTAGCACTGAAAGATATTAATTATTTGCTGGTTTGCCTTGACCAAATTGTTTACATTGTTCAGTGCTGCTGAACATTGTTCATTTTATTGATCACACTTGCATAAATTGTGTTTTAACTTAACCTGAAAAAAATTAAAAGGAATTATATGAAATGTACTAGTAAAAAATATTTTAAGTGAGAAGCAATTCAAAGCTTTTAGCTGTCAAATATCTGCCCGTGTACTGTTGAAAACACTTAATTTTGAACCTTGTCAGCCAAAAACTCTTTTTTAACATACATATTTCCGTTGGTTAGCTCTGTTAATTTCTGCTCATTAGAAGCAGTTTCTTGTAGTTTGCAGTGTTCTGAAAGGCAAATCTAACCTAGTATTTGTTGTAGCAGTCTCAGCTACACCTGCAAAGACAGTGACATTACCTTCTGAATTTGCATCTATTTAGTAGGTCTCGCAATGCTTCTGGAGGAACCTGCAATTTAGCCAATATTTTATACATATTTACTGAAATTAATGCCATAATAAAGTGAATTAAGCACTGGTTTATAATCTTAGACAAATACGCTGTCTTCTACAAGGACTGCACTTCGGACATAAGGTTGTTGTGATACTTCCTTGAACTCAAAGCGCGTTGAATGGGAGAGAGCACACATTAATTGAAATGTTTAACCAATCTTTATTAAAGAAAGAAATACACATTAGGCAGAATTGACTGGAGAATAATAGTTCTGGTTTGTGGAAGACTTTATTTCCAAATGTATTGAGAGAGCCAAGTATTTTGAAACTCTCTGGGAAAGAAAATTGTGTTCTGGTTTGAAGCTGTTCACCTGGCAGCCTGCCTAGGAGCTCTCTATGTCAGGAGCTCATGCTTAGTCTTCCAGGTCATCAAGGCTTTCAGCACACCAGGTGAGCTGCCAGGATCTAAACAAGCAAGCTAGCAAGACAAACAGAAAAAGGTTTTCCATAAAAACATGATTTGGCATGTGAATTTGGAAACATTTTGGGTCTGTCAAATACTGCCAAAATTAAACTGTTTAATGTGACATTTAAATTTAAAAAAAATCAGCAAATGCCATAGTAATATTTTCTTTTTTGTGGCCATCTTGACTTTTAGTTTCATCTTGGACTAGGGAAGGTTATAGAAGTGATATAGTAGTTACTGTATTGATGAAGTATAGGCCTGGACAGAGCAGTTTTTGATTTCTGGATTAGCTCTACTTGTAGAAGTGGGCCAGGGAAAGTGCTTGCTGTTTGCACATTGTACTTCGACAGTGTATGCATAGAGGCATAGAAGTAAAACAAAATCCTCATCTGAGTTTACTTCCCAATTTTTACGATAAAACTGTGCCTCTTTGGCACAGAGTGCAAAGTAATCAGCACACGTCCATGGAGTCTGAATATATGGAAGACCACCAGTATTCTCCCTATTATGGTGTATCCAGGATTTTGCCAACTCAACAGTGGAAGGAAAGCTGAAATTCGGTACTGAGTTTGTAGGAGCCTGAAGACAGTTTTTATCTCTTGCATGACAGTTTCTCCTAGGTGAATGCTTAAATTCCCTCCTATGCTCTATCTAACCAACGAGCTGATAGGATGATGGAGAAAAAGACAGTACAAAAGATGACAGGCAAGCAGGCAAAAGACTGTATTTCAACTATATTTATTTCACAACTATACTGGTGATTTTGCTGGAGGTGAATGAAACTGTACCAGAACTTGGAATTTAGTTCTTTAAAAAAGTCACTTTGTTTTAAAGTGGGATTAGGAGACAGTGTCAGAGGGAATAAAAAGGACTTAACTCAGTGTGGTATGGTCAACTGCAAATGAGGAAGGAAGTAAATTATAAAGTTATGATGTTTGCTGCATATACTTTTTTATTAATATCTGTACATATCCGTGTGTATTTTGCATTAAGATAGCTCAGACATGAGAAGCTGGTTGACATGATATGCATTTAGGGAAGGCAAAGGGACATTAACCATTTGCAGTAAGACTATAAAATCGAGACTGGGTTCCTAGGCATGATAACCAGTTTTTTGAAACTGCTGGGCAAACATTCAAACTGCAGATCACGACAAGACTATGTGGTTAAGTACTTTTCAGTGAGGTAGGCCTGAGAAATATAAGAGCAGTAGAGACAGATTTTTTTATCACAACATACACAGAGTTTGAGGGTTTATAAAGCATTGATGGGGTTGAGCTAATGGTGATTGCATTCATTAAATAAAGGAAGAAAAATCCCTCAGCTGTAATTTCAAGACCTTCTGCTAATACTAGAATAGATATACACATTTTAGGAAGATTAAAACTATAAAAAGGAAGTTAATCAGTTTGCATGAATCATAGTCAGAGAAAAACTCAATTGACAATTGTAAGAATGAAAATAGACATCATGATCCATAATTGATATGGTTTAACTTACTTTGCAGAGTCAGCCTCTGATTTAATGTATATGTTAATTAGGTAAAATAATTACAATTTTGTGTTAAATAGATATAATAGGCATATGGTAGTTGTTAATGGCAAAATATGAAGATAAGTAACCATACTGTAGACAGTACTGCTGCTCAGTGCTAATATGAGATATAAAATTAGCCAGTTACTTTACTTGACCCTGAAGTATTGCCAATACTTAGTTTTTTCCTCTCAAGCTTGTAGAAATTTTGTCTTGTCAACCATGACAGGTTTATATGATGCACTTTATAAAAATAAATATCTAAGCACTGTCAAGTATATACAAGGCTATTTTGGTTTTATGTTTGTCTAAATAACACGATTAACCAGGAGCAGACCTTTGAAAAAACACACATTCATCACATGGTACAGAACTGAGAAAACACAGATTCCCTTTGGATCACAGACCTTCAGTGTCTAGGGTATCTTGACTTTTAAAAGTAGTATATCTACTTCTGGTGCCATAATTCCATGCTTTTTCAAAAAAGAAAGCTATAGCTCCTTTGAATGCTTTATTTGTTGCCTGCCTAAGCCTTATTAAATTACCAACTATTTGGATGTAATTTTCCCAGAATAAATTCATGGCTCTGCTGGTCTTAGTTTGCAAGACAGTCATCCTTTAGAAGGGCTAGTGTTTCTTGTCCTCAAATATTCAGCAACATTAGGACTAATACATGATTTCTACTGCACTTCTAGAGCCTTTTCAGTATCAGAAACTTTTGCTTCTGATTTTCACATGGAAAGAGCACAAAGCACCAGTATAACCTTCAAAGGAAGCCTAATTTGCAGGAGTAGCTGCTCTGCAAGGTGTGCAGACCAGTAATAATTTTTCATGTGCGGGACATGTTTGACTTGTTTTGCCTGATCAAAAGCAGTATCTGCAAAGAGCATTACTGTCGTTAAGATTAGTTCTGTCTGTTAAGATATTGTAATTACAAATTCGATAGAACTTTAAGTAGTGTAATCAAATGTATTACTTTAGAGATTTAAATTATGAAAACAAATGCATCTGCCCCCCAGTCTTCTGAAAGTTTTCTTTACCCTCACAACGTAGTAACATCAGAGGTAACAATTGAACAGCTGATAGGGTTCTGTCAGGCTTGAACTGTGCCTAAATGGACACCTCCATCTGGAAACAAGGAAAATTCAGCTAGATTTGCCTTGGTTGTTAGTCGTGCATACTCCCACTTACCTATGTTGGTTTGCAGTGTGGGTAACAGGTAATTATTCAGCTGAAATCTGACCATAGGGCCAACATTTGTTATCATATTGGTGAAGTGTTTGAGAATAGCTTGAAAAATAACATTGCAAGGTATGTTAATATTTGGAAGCTTATGACTAGGAGAAGTTACAATTTTCAAAGTTTTAAATCTCTCTCTCCCTTTTTTATCCCTGATTCTAATTTGTCTCCACTAATTGGAGGAACACAGTGAAGATAATCGCTATATATCTTATCAGACAAAAGAGGGAAAAAAAGCATGTGCCAGATGATTCAATGAGCAAGGAGATGTAGTGGCCAGATGGGAATGCTTAAGTAATGAATGACTTGGAGTTAGCAGGAGGGAAGCAGACGTACTGTACAGATATTGGTTGTGAATAGATTGAAGTGTTGCAGGTTGAAATTACTCATTTCAGTAATTTTATTGAGCAGCTGGAGGTGGTGTCCTGAAATAGATTATAAACATCGCACGTGGAGTTTCTTCAGTCATTATCCAAGTGCTGTAAAACTGACACAAAATTTTACCACCCAAATCACAAAATATGCCCAGTTGTTCTTTGCCAACATGACTAATCAGGGAAAAAGCCACAGGTGTTTTAGTTACAGAAATAAAAATAAACACCTATTCCCTTGAATACTGGGCAAGAAGAGATACACAAAACAGAACTTCAGTGTTACTATATTGGTGACATTGCCATGTTTTTCTTTGCACTAACTTCTGATTTTCCATATGGGAAAAAGAAGGATAGCAAATAACAATATACTAATAACAAACAGTCTTCATTATGAGTAAATATTAGAGCTGGGAAAATATTTTTGAAATAAAATCTCTGTCAAAGTTCGTTTGAATTTCAAAGTACCTTTACCTTGATTGTACTTGCATTCTTTTTCTTCACTCACTGAAGGATCAAATTTTAATGGAGAGGATATCCTCAAAGGTGAATTACAAGGCTGTTTGAACAAACGTCTTAGTTTGGCGTAGAAATACTGTCTTCATCGTAGAGATGGTGTAGTACCATCTCTTCATTTATTCAAACATGAACAAAAGTTTATTTCAAAACTAGGTGTTGGACTCACAGTAAATAGACCACACAGAAGTTTTTAAGTGGTTTGAAATCTAGATGTCACACAAAAAATTGTTAGTGGAATGAATCTGAATATGTGGCATTTTTTAACTTGGGTCAATTTCTGGGGAATCCAGTATTTTTCAGTCTTGGGTTTTGTGCACTGCAACTGAAAATCAGTCCTTCTGTGTATTCCTCCAGCCTCCAACCAAAAGCATGCATGTGCTGGATGGGAATGCAGTGAAGATTAACACGCAAATTTCTCACCCAATTTTCTTCTGGGAGACCATCTGATTAATTGTAACAGTTGCTTCACCTGGTTAGCTTATGTAAACCACATTTCTTAGTATTACTAAACAGGATTATGTGTCTACACCTGTAAAAAGGTCTAATTTGGTCCCCTAATGCAAATGGGCACTTTCAACTGGACAGACTGAGTAGGCTTCTGCATGAGTAAAGAGCATGACTTCAAGTCAGTTCTCCAAATCTATAACAGGATATCTTAATTCCTCTGCTGCCAGGCTGGAGGATGTTGCTGGTGGGAAGAGAAAATTAAAACAATGGACACAGACCTGCTCTTTTGAAGGTACTCTGTGAGTTGATCATGTTTCCAAGCCTACCTGTGTAGTTTTTTCACATTTTCAAATATCAGCTTTTTGCTGGAACTGTTTGCAGAGTTGTGTTCAAGACCATTTTTAGCAGTTTGATTCTCTGTGTAAAAGATTTCTCTTTGCCACACTTGGCTCTCTCTCAAGAGCCAAGCAGGGAAATCCTCTTTGGGAAAAATTATGTGGTGTTACTTCCCTGCTGTCTGTATCATACTTCTTATGTGCGATAAAAAATTACTAGAGATAAATATATCCATTATACAATTAAAAAATCAGCATAAAATACCCACACTGCATTAGTACCAGCTACTGGTACTTTCAGCCACTGATACGACATATGAAGTATTCTCCCTGGTTTAGATCAAGATTCCCTACTCCTAAGCAGATAGAATACAGGTGTTTTAGAGGTAACATAAATAAGCTTGATAAGTTACAGAGACTTCTAGCTAAATCCTGATTCTTTGTTTATCTTTTTTCTTTCTCATACAGTGGTATTGATGCTAACATTTCAGCACTTAAAAGTCTCTTTCATTGAATGTAATTGTCCTGATACTTGTGATTCTTTTTAGAAGATTTTTGCTGCTTTGAAATTCCTGTTTTGCTAACATTAATACATTTTTATCAATGTTAAAATTATTTCTTGCTACATTTCACATCTTCTGAGTCATAAATCTTAGTAAACTCTTGCAATGGTTATTTTTAAAGAAACCACAGTCAGCAAAAATACTTACAATTGCCAGCTGCATTGATTTCCTAGGAATGTAAAAGCTTGCCTTTCTCTAAAGGAAAAAACACTGACACCTCAGTCACTACATTTTTAGTAATTTAGAAGTGAATGTGGCTTTCTATAGCTAAAATTTAAGATATTTTTCTTCACTGAAACATTACAGGGCCAAAAGTGTAAACTACAGATATATAAGGACAAGAACTGTTTAATAATGCTGTGGTTAATTTAAATGAATACATATGAGAACCAGATAGTGCAAGAAAATCACTGAGTTACTGGGAACATAATGTAGAGTAGAAAAATAGGGGAAAACTATGTATATGATGGATAAGTGGCATGCCTTTTGGGTACCCAGGAAATTTACATTTTGGATGATCTGAAAAGAGGTTTGGAAAGATCTGAGACTAGTAAACTTGGGCCATAGAATACATTAATTAGATTAGAGATTAAGGGGTGATCATGAAAAGAGACTAATGAGTAGAATTTGTAACTAGGCCAGATATCCACATTGGGGTATTTAGGCTATGGACAAATTTTGAAGCTCAGAACAGCTGCAAAGTGTGGGGGATAGGTATCCTAATAGTGTAGGGGCTAATCTCTCACCTGAGACAGCACTATTTTCAACTTATTTGGTAAAAAAAAATTGTAGGAGATTGTCTTGGGACTAATAAAGCATTGCAGATCACCACTTTTTGTTGATAGAGAATAGCATCATTGGTCATATGAAAAGTATTTTTGCAGTGTATTAAGTATAATACTCTCCAAAATTTCATTTGAAACATTTTTGGTGGAAAGTAACAACTTTCATTTAAGTATGTTTGCTTTTTTTTTAAAATGAATATTACTGATTTTAGTATGACATTGGGAAACTAAAATACATTATCAAGCTAAGAGGGATTAAATTTTCTCTTTAGGGATAGAAGATGTGTCTAGATCAGGATAAAATAACTAGGAAAAGCCTGTTGTATCTCTGCATTTGCTAAAGTTATTTTAATTTTGTCTGGAGTTCTCAGATGTCAAGTACTAATCAACAGAAATAAAACAATAAGAACAATAAGTATGTGTAAATGAGAAGAAACTTAATGGGAATTGAAAGAGTAAGTTTCAGAGACATGCAGAAGGCTATGAGTTAAAATGATTGCTTAGAAGGAAAGTTTTGTGACCCATCACTTTGAAGTGAAGCATTGTAGGTCACCTGTTTACCAGGCTGATGTTCTGATCTTGACTTGATTTTAATAATGAACTTATATGAACATCTTACTAATCCAATATGATCAGAATTTTACTTCTTTCTGTTGATAAATAAAATACCCTGGCAAAATGGGATGCATGTCTAGGTGCCTTCCATTCCAGTATTTCATAATTATTATTTCTCTCTTGACTAACTGGAAGCCCTTTGTTACATCCAAATTAGAAGAAGAAATATTAAGTGGAATTAAAATAGGTGGCTGGAGGAAAATGTATTAAAAGAGAATGAATGGTGAAAAGATTAAAAGAAAAACATTCATAACTACCGTAAGAATCCAAGCAAAACCTACTGAGGCAGATCTCTTGTTGGAAAGCAAAAGGAAATATTTATATGAAGATTAAAATTGCCCATGAGTAAAAGAGTTTTGTGCCTTGGGATTAGTGATGAAAGGAGGACAAGGGACACTGTTTGGTATGCAATAACAGTTCAAACAGCCTTCTACATTAATCATCTGTGTCAGGTAGTTTCCTGATACCACATCTCCAGAGCAATCCTCTCCAGCATGAAGATATACACTGAGAAGGAAAACTAAAATGCAAAAATGGACAGATCAGAGGAGGGGAAGCCTTAAAAACTCAAAAACTCAAAATTCTCATGTGTTAAAGTTATATAAAGGCAGTAAATAATGAAAGGGAAATTCAGACCCCTTTTAGACTGATTTTGAAAAATATTTTCTCTTAATGTGAGTAAAGCCTTCCTGTAAAGCCTGAAGGAAGATTAAAAAAAGAGATACAAGATCAATACTTAATTTCACAGAAGAACATATATAGGCACAGAAAGCCTCTTTAAGATAGTTTGCAAAGGAGAATAAAAAACTAAATCTATCACTAAAAATATATATATATCTCTCCTTTGTCTATCAGGGAAAAAAGGGAATTCTGTTGAGCAGTTGTCTTTCTATTCAATTAAAATACATTTTGGTGATTTTTATTAACAAAATCGAAATAAAACTCAGGCCCTTTTGCCTGCTCCCCAAGGACAGTCTGGTATGGTTGTGTAAATTTATGACAGTGTTTCTCATCTATATGTGGATTAGGTGGAATTTCTTCCCCTTAAGTCTATCGTTTGTTCAGAAAATGGTTTCTCGCCAAATTTTATGGCAAGATACGCAAATATTTTCCTTTTGTTTCAACAAAATCTCGTGTTTAAAGATCATTCAGCGTGCAATACAGGGAAGTAAAGTTACAGTTAAATTACTCTACAGAATTTTCTACTATTACATAAGAAGAATGTTTTAAAATGGACCTGGGCAATATATTTTTAAAGTCAATTCATGTAAGAATGCAGCTATAGGAGTGCAGCTGAATGTATTTTGAACTTGGGTCAAATTACGGATTTTTTTTTTGAGACAAAAATGGTTATATATGGGAGAAACAATGCAGTGAAATTAATAAAAGCTGAGGAAATACGGGAGTGAGACCCAAAAACACTGCTGCAGGAGTAGGCAATGTAATTGCTGTACTGCCTTTTTCCCTTCTTCCATAGCCTAATGGTTGAGGCATTGCCCAGGAAGTAGAAGACACATTTTCAGTCTCCTTACTTTACTTGAATGCCTTGTTGTCCTTCCCCTCCCAGAAATGCTATGTGAGTGTGGCATATGGATTGAGACAGACAGAAGTATCTAGAAACTGAATCTTTGTTGTGAAAGAATCTGTGATGAAGAGGGTATTTTAACTATGATCTAACATGTTGCACAAGAATATCCCCTAACCACTGGCCAAATTCCCTTTTCTTTTTTTTTCATCAATAAATACTTAATAAGTACTTAATATGCTGCAGCTTTGTGGCCCTTCTCTGGACGTGCTTCAGCACCTGAAGCCCTTCTTTTAGTGATGGGCCCAGAACTGAACAGAGGATTGGAGGTGTGGCCTCACCAGTGCTAAGCACAGGGGGAGGGTCTCTGCCGAAGTCCTGATGGCTGCACTGTTGCTACCTGGGCACACTGCTGGCTCATATTCTGCCAGCTGTTGACCAATACCCCGAGGCAGCTTTCCACCAATCCTTCCATCCATTCCTTCTGGACTTGGAAGAAAATATTACGCTGCTGTCAGCATTTTGCAGGACTTGGCCTTGAATGCAATGTGTCCCTTTGGTGTTTTACTGAAATAATGTAGAGCGTGAGTTTGATAAATATGCAGAACTGGACTACATATCTACTGAAGCATATTAATACTCCTCCCAAAAATGTCATATATAAATAGAACTGATTTAAAATATTGCAGGCATTTGGTTTACTGGGAGATATTTCTGGCCCTCTGGTTTCTTGTATGTTAAAAAGTCAATTATTGCACACTATCTCTGTAATTTCTGGATCATTACCCTTTTTTCCTTAAGCAAAAATATCCTTGTTCAGAGATTGCTTAGTGTTTAATCTGGTTATTCTACATCTTTAATGCTTTTGTGAAATTTGAAATATCTGTTACTTTACCATTATTACAATGACATAAATTGTTTATTCTGTTGTTTACAGAAGACACTCCCATTTTTGTGTGTGAATGGGGTTGTGTTGTTCTCTAGAATAAGAGTAGCTTTGGTACCTGGTAATGATACTAGTCTATATTAGGAATTTACTGAAGAGGTCACTGAATCTGTGTATAGGGTTTAACAGTCAAGGATACTTGGAAAATATGGTGGTGATATCAGACTCCATATACAATAGAAGCATTCTCCGAGATCATGAGGGTTTTGTACTTGACAGCAAAGTTTCATAGCACAACATCATGTTCTCACAGTGCTGAGAGTTTTTCCCTTGGTCATTGCAAGATGGTCTTTTTGCAGGTGAAGTATAATGGTATGCTTAAAAATACAGCTGTTCTTTTGCAGAACATGCTTGTTTTCTCCACCAAGGAATTGAAGTAATGTAATAAATGTTTCTGTATTTCAATTAGGAAAGGTTTATTCTGGACATGTAATCCTCAGTTACAGCTATTGTCAAATGAAATAAACTTGCTGACAAGGATGGACAGCAAACCAAAGAGGCTTGTAGTACAGGTGGCATTCTGTTTGCAGTTCACTTTCAAAATATTGGCTGTGTTTGCAATTATGTAAATAAAAATAGCCATTTCTGCATTTAATAAATATAATGTGCACATAGTGAGCAATACCAATTAATATTTTTTACTGCATAAATAACAGGTAATTAAACTTCATATCTAAATGCTTGTTTCTTGCAGAAGACATTTTCCTCAGCTGTATTGATCTGAGCTGATATTACATTGCATCTCCTAAAAAAATTGTATAATACATTGAGATTTCAAATTGCCTTTCACATCTGCTACATCCTGTTATTGGGAATGAACAATGTAATAAAATCCTACTTATTTTTTCTTTCTGTTGGATTTGTTGGACACTTTTTTTTTCTTTTCATTTTTTTTAGAAGCAATTAATGGATGTGTAGTTTTTCTTTTGGATAACATTTCATACTTGCTCTTAGAGTTCAGTTTTTAAAATTCTAAAGCACTAACATTAATGAGGTATATACACACTTCTTATGGGTGGCTCCCTGCTCCAGCTTACTGTTCATTTGTCAATATGAAGAGGAAATAGGTTTTAATTTCTGTTTGTCTATCTTAGTTTCTGTACCTCAGTTTATCTTTTTGCTAAACGGAGACATATTAATTACCTTGCTTGTAAAATGCTTTATGAAATACTGATGACTAGTATTAGTGATTAGAATTAATAACTGCTAGCACTATTATTGATGTATTTTTCTTTGTTTCTTTTAGCAAAGAAAACATTTTATTTTGTTTCCATGTTTAGTCCTAAAGGCTGAATTATTATGTTTTCTAAAATGGACAGTAAGCTCCAAGATATCTAGAAGCTACATTTAATCTCCTAAAGGTTATTTGGTATACAGAGTGTTTCTACTTTTCCTTTTCTGTTCCCTGCAGCACTTTATAGTAAACATTAATTCTCACTTTTGGAGCTCCCTTCAGTCACCCACATACTTGTGATATCTACTCACTGCTAATGCATATGAATGAAATGAAAAGGAATCCTTCATAACTTAAAATAATTATTGTAGACTCTGATAGCAATGGAAAGGTTTACATAAAACACTATAAAGCATATTTTTTAAGAACCCTCTCTGTAATTCTTTGAAGAAGAAATGTCAAAATGTGCTGCAGTCATTTCTCTGGGAAAGGAAGTTGTATTAAATTAGAGGCATAAAAATCACAGAAGAGGCAAATACTTAAATTCTTAAATTAAATTTTATACAGTACTGTGCATATGAAAAGAGCTGCTTGAATTATTCATTGTGCATAACTCACTGGCCAAATTTAAGCCTTTTACGTTGAAGCACACCAAGATTTTTATAGCTTTATTTTTTTGTTATTTGCAGCACTTCAATGAAACCTTTGTAAGAGTAGATGTACAGGGCATCTTGCTCTGAAAAATACTTGGCCGAAATGATGGTATAGAAATCTGATGTGGTTTAGAGGTCCATTATTAATACCCTTTCTTAGAAATAATAATTAAAAAACGTAATTTCTTCATATGCATCATAATCAATAATGGGAATTGACAGCTACTTTTTTGAAATTTCTTAATTTAAGAATATTACTGTAGAACAATAAAGTGGCAGTTTGTAAGACCAATTTGAATGTAAACTGAAAATGTTTATTAAACTACTGTCAACACTGTAAACCCATGTAAGAATCCACATAGCAGAAGTTTGCATTAAAGCTTTAGCTTGCCCTGATGAAGGCAGATGGAAAGTACAAACACATCCCTTCAGATGATAGTGCTGACAATACTTGGTTGCTTTAGCAATAATGTCTAATTCTTTTCTAGGCAGACTATGTGTATATTTATGTACCTATGAGTACAAATAATAACTAAGTAAAATAATGAAAAGAAGCATCTTATTGCAGGTGTTTCCAAATGTGCCATGTATAAACAAAACTCTTAAATTGCTTTCTTAGTCTGGTTACTTAATTTGGGTTAACAACCTTGTTTACTAAAATGATTAGTTTCCTGAATAGCAGTCTCTAACATTCAAATCCAATGTCTAGATTGAAGGAAAAACAGAAGATACAAAGAGTTCTGAAAGAAAATAGTAAGTGAGAAACAAAATCCTGACAACTCTGAAAATTCTGGCACTAATATCCACTATTGCCAAACACATTATGTGTAGATTATATTAAAGAGGTCTGTGAAATTGTCCCAGTGAACTATAATATATCAAAATAAAATATGGACAGAAGATTTTTTTTTAACATTTGTACTGTTCTTGTGATAGCATTAATTGCATTGCAGGGCTTAATGCTTAGCTCATAGAATAATGGAATGGTTTGGGTTTGAAGGGACCTTAAAGATCATCTGTGGAGTATCTTAGGGTTGGCCCATTGCCAGGAAGCTGCAGTGTATAAGTGCCTAGATTCATGAAAATATTCAGGTTTATCATTGGTAGTGATAAATTCACATTTATTCCTCTCTCAACATGTTTCAGAGTCTTTATGCAATAGAAATCTTAAATGTCTTTACAGGGCAGTTTGATTTTTTACATTGGCTTGCCTTGATTCTTTGATAGAGAAGAATAAAGCTAAGAATGGTTTTGGAGATCAGGTGAATCTTAGGAGAGTGGGAAAGCAGAGGCAAGGACATTCCACAATTACTGTGATACATGGCAAAACAGGAACAGCCAGAATCAGTGAAATTCAGGGCCGTGTTGTTTTAGTTACTGTATGAGCAGAAATCATGAATCTCTATTCCAAGGTGCGTAAAGGTTCAGAAAATAAGGTATAGAAAGGGATTTACAATGCTAAATTATTAGTAGTATAAATCTAAAATATTTTTGCATTTTATATTGCTTATTCCATTAAAAATGTATCATGTAGAATAGTCTGCAACAATAAAGGGTGTTTGATGGGGCCTTTGCTGTTCAAAATCTGCCTTTTTCCATTTGGGAGGTTTGATTGTAAGCTACACTGTCGTGCTGAGCTGTCTGGTATCTTCATTTTGTTCTAAGATGCCCACAGCCTTGAGAAACATGGTCATCCTCAGGTTCTGGAATGCTCAGCCAAGAGCTGAAGAAAATTGATTTTATTTTTTTAACTGAAATAAAAAAATTGCAACGTTTACCACTTTTTCATTTTGTGTCTAGACCACATAAGATGACAAAAATTCCTTCTAAAATGTCTTATTGAGCAGTGATACATTCTCTCTGCCAAATTACCTTGGAGACTACAAGATATCTTTTTATGTGCTAAAAGAAATAGTGTTCTAGGAGATGATTTATATTTTTGATTAGCGATGTCATTAGTGAAACCCTTCAAAATGGAATGGGAAATTGTTTTTTAAATGTAATTCTTATTTGAGATAAATGTCTTGTTAGCCTAAAACATCCTATAACCTTCAAGATAGCATACTCAGAAATGGGAACTGGTCTGTAGAACTTCTTCATGGAAAGAATTAAAAATTTTGCTTCAACAAAAGGCTTATGAAGTGAGGTAATTTAAGCTCCGTGACAGTCCCTTGAAAGCAATACACTACTTTAAGCACTTGGAAAGAACCTTACTAGTCTCAAACTAAGTGTTGTTGCTGTACTCTTATTCTAAAAGGGGTAGCTTTAGCTAAAAAAATTCCTAAACAGGACAGAAATGCAAGACTTTCAGGAGCATGTTGTTAGTTGGAGTCTTCATAGACAACGTGGTGGTTCCTTTTTATTTACCCTATTTTTTTTAGTGTTTGTTTTATCATAAACACATTTTATTTTGTGAGGTATGTTCTTGTTCTAATTGCTATTTAACATGATAGTTAAAGCAAGCAGGTTACTGTATGTTTCATTTTATTAGCATAGTGTACTGCCCTGTTTAATCCAGAATAAATGGTGTGCATATTTAAGATAGTTACAGTGTTAATTATTTTGCACTGGAGTTTGTTATTTTACACTTACCAGTAAATTAATTTGCCTCAGCTGATACATATTAAATCCAAATCCTTGTGAAATATGCTTGCTTAAAAATCTTGTTTCAGTAGTTCAGAGAGTATATTGCTGGCAAATGTGATTAGTTTATGTAATTGAATTAGCACCTACCCAAGTAATATACACAATTGCTCCTTTTCATCTGTTGAAAGATATTCCAGTAGAAAGTAGAAAGGCAATTTTATCTTTCCCCATAAAAGACCATTTTAAAAATTACAAAAGTTGACCATATTTAATTAGATCCGTCTTTAGGGAAATGTGAGTTTTATGAACAAAGAAAAAAACAAGAAAATAACCAAACCCAAACCAACCAACCAACCAACCAAAACCATCCACAAAAAAAATTGTGTTTCTCTGTAAAGGTTTACTCTGTGAAATTATGTAGAGTTGCGAGAAGCATCTCTGAAACTATTATGCTTCCACATAGAATGCGAATACAGGTACATTTGTAAGAGTGTGTCTACATTCCTCCTACTATTATATGCAAGTGGCTTTACCCAGTTTTCTGCATTTTGAAATGTTGGCCAGTTCCTCTCAGTGACCTCACTCTCCTAAATGTATTTTCTTTATACCTTATGGTTCATCATCTCATTCCCAGGAAATGTTTCTGCCTATTCAGTTTCTTTGCTGTTTTCTTTAGTTTTTTTACAACTGAAAAGTTTTAATGACTTCTTTTGTTTTTCAACCTATTAGGAGACGAAGTTACAAAATTGTTCTAAAAGCTAATACCAGTGGAATTTGGTACTATTAATTGTATGACTGCAGTTATCTTTTAGAGTGGCAGACTGCTGTACGTTCTTTATTCTGGATCAAAGAATTTTTTACACTCCAGAAAAGTGAGGTTTTATATGTTACCTTTAATGGATTTCTTAGTCTTTCGAAGATTACAGACATCTTTCAAACAAAACTCACCTAAAATCTTAAAAAAAAAAAAAGTAATGCTACAAAACTTTAAAAAGTAGCTTTCTGCTTGGGGTAATTAAGAATTACTGGACAAAAACCTTTCTTTTTATCAGATAGCACTACTGAATCAAAATAATGTTTTCTTTTTCAGATTTTTAGAGCTTCTTTCTTTTTTCTAAAGAAACCCAACAAGGATGCCGAGTTGTAACAAGAAGGGCGTTACCAGTAGTGATAAAGAAGTCATTATCTCACTCTACTCAGTGCTTGTCAGACCACACCTGTAACACTGTGTTCAGTTTTGGTCCCCACTATACAAAAAAGATGTGGGCAGGCTGGAGAGGGTCCAGAGAAGGGCTCAGAAGACTGGGAAGCCTTCTTTCCATATGAGGAAAGGCTGACACAACTGAGCATTTTAAGCCTTGTGAAAAGAAGGCTTAGGGGGGACCTCATCACCATGTTCTAGTATTTAAAGGGTGGCTACAAAGATGGAGAATCCCTTTTTACAAGGAGTCACACAGAAAGGATGAGGGGTAATGTGTACCAGTTAGTCCTGGGGAGATTCCAATTGGACACAAGAGGAAAATTTTTCACTATGAGAACAATCAGCCATTGGGATAATCTCCCCAGGGAAGTGGTAGATTCCCCAACACTGGATACTTTTGAGATTCAGGTGGACAGAGTGGACCAGGTGATCTTTGAGGTCCTTTCCAACCTGGTATTCTATGATTCTATGATTTTAAAACTCTGTTGCCTCACTGGTATGCTTTTTCTCATGAAGTTAATTTTAATTGGGATGGGAGAGTAGGGGTGATGTTTGTGTGAATCACTTTTGAAGATCAGTTGGTACTCACTTCCAGTCCAGTAGGATTATGGATTAAATATGGGGATTTATTTGCATTTGGTAGTACTGCATCTCAGTTGCTGCTTAGTTCTTGCATCCCAGCAAGCATTCATATTTACATAAAGCAAGCTACTAACCTGGAAGGTAACATGCCTATAGATTTCACTTTAATATCCTTTGCAGGAAAAAACAACTTCAAAATAAGTAAAAATTAAACATACTCTGTTTTTAAAGGTTTCATTCACTATAGATGTGAGGTCAAGTAAAGCTCAGTTTGAAACAAATTAAGAGAAAAAGAAAGATAAAATCAACCTTAGAGGAAGAATCACAGACTAAGCACTTATTTGAAAAGCATGCACTTGTCTGAAGAAGAACATAGCTAATTCACTTACCTAAGGAGGAAGGGGGGCAGAAACCAGAGAGTGGTGTGGGCCAAGATGTCTTTACAATTGAAATATACTTTATGGACAGATTGGGACTGGTACAATTGCTCCATTAAGTGCAGGTATTTTTCTGGCTTAGGCCTCTGAAATCAATGCCACTAATCTCATAAATGAAGCTAGATTTGTCTTTGAGAGAATTAATGCAACCCAAATGAGACTAGATGTAGCTTTAATGAAGGAATATATTTATACTGTAAATACAAAACAATTTGATAAACTACTCTAAAAATCGTAATGTTCTAACCTGGAAGAGGAAAAACTGGATTAATGATAGCAGACTTACTTAAACTCAATTAAACCCACAAGAGAGACTTTTTTACATGGAGGATTAACTTATACAACAGGAATCTGTGTAAAACTTCAAGATTTTTGAGGTAAAAGTCTTTAAGATGTCTTTAAGAAAGATCTTCTAAAGGGAAACTATGATTCAGTGCTCAACAAGCTTTTTAGTTAGAGCAAAGTAATGCTGAAAAAGTTTCACAAATCAGATTGCATTCTATACACTGCATAAACAATAACATTATCATTTTAGGACAAGTGACCCTTAATTTCCCTCTTCGGAACACCTTCTTTTCTCAGTTACTAAACCATACCTATTCTTTAACTGTTCTGTTCCAACATCCTTTGGGAAAGGGTAGCACTTGGTCAGGATGAGTCCTTACTAATCAAATACGAGGAAGGAGATTTGATGTCCAGTTCATGATGACTGGAACACCTCAGGATAAGAAAGAGAAAAGTAGTATAAGCTATTTTGAAGTAAGTTTTCAAGAGAACCATCTGCAGAGGGAAAGCAAAACCCTCAAAACCACTGAGATTTAAATTTATCCAGACTTGAATCAATAAAAAGCCATGCTTCTGGAAAATCACATTATAATTATTTTTTTTTAACAGGTCCTTGGCTCAGGCAAGTATATTGCTCACCACTTCCTTGATGTTTTGTTTTTGGGGGGGTTTTTTGTGGATGTGTGGTTTTGTTTGGACTAAAAAGAGTCAAAAAGGATTTAGCACAGGTTTCAGAGTGGTATTGGAAACTGTCTGCCAGTAATCTGAAGAAACCAGCTCTGCGTTGCTGTCTTTGGAGCCATTCTCTGAAGTAATGTCTGTGCCTTTATTATGGTAGTGCTATAGGCCAACTAGACTGAATAGTATTTTTCACTCTTCAGAGCCTAAAAGGCAGCCTACAAGTCTGAACTTGACATGTAAATCTAAGTACACATGTAAGCTGATGACAAACTTCACCTCTATGTTCATGCTTTCAAAACAAGAATAATTAAACAAAACTCAGAGGACAGTGACAATTCCTTAATAGTTGTTCAGTTGGTTTAATGAATAAAGAAGGTGTTATTCATATGCACTCTTTTATGATTTAATTCATGGGCCTGCCCATATGGAACCTTTTCTAGATGAAGAGATATCATAGCTTAAAAAAAAATAAAAATTCATTTAAAGAATCATAGCAATTAAAATAATATTTCTGCAACTGATGCGAAATTGTTACTCTGAAAGGCAATTGTATGAATGAGTTTCAAAATCCCTGTTGTCCTATATTCACATCATAAGTTTTCTAAAGAGTCTTCAGCTGCCTGCTGTGTATTGTAAAACTTGATGATCTGTTCTTTGGGAACAAGAGCAATTAAGATTTAGACCATGCAAAACATTTCTGGTTACACAGTCATTAAAAATGATCTCTCTAGCCCTGTCATAGCACTGCTGGGAATGTTCAAAGGCTGCTGCAGTGACACCAGAAAACAATCCTAACGCTACCCATCCCAGCCACTGTTACAGGGTTACAAGGCAGTGCTGGTCTACCCAAATTTTCTCCTCCTGCCTGAGAAGATAAAAAATAATGAATCTACTGTGTTTATTATCATGGATAATATAATCTTTCATTACTTGAATTTCATTCTATTCCATCTTTTTTTTTCCAGATGATTAAAAAATTCCAAAATTAAAATTGTATTTTAGGGCCTAATTGTTTAAAAGCATAATGTAGACAAAGCAATGAATCAGCAAAAGTGGCAAATAGTCAAATAGTTCATTACAAGGTTCTATGATGAGTATATTGACCCTTTAAATTCCCTAAAAGTTATTACTAACATCTTTTATCTGCAAACTTATAATACAATAGCAGGTTATTTCATTACCACCCTTTATTACTTTCCATCTGCATGATTGACTTGTTTAGTTACCTGAATATAGAATCCCTTCTTCCCTTCAGAGAACCTGACATATTCTATGCACTATGTTGTAAGCTTCTTCCTAGAAAGGTTGTGATAGAAAGTACTGCTTGTGGGAATCAAACAGGCTGTGAATTACCCCTCTGTTATGTTCCAGTGTGGTTCCTGCAGGAGCTGGTAACCTAGGCACAGTCCTCTGAGATGGCAACATATGCTGATGCCATGGGCAGGGAGAAACACAGATCTGATATGTACTTATTGGTATATTACAGATATTACAAATAGCATTTTATCTGGCTATATGTTTCTCCCCTCTCCAGTTTCTGTTTGATTGTCTTCACTTTTCCATTTTTTTCTCCATATGAGTGAAGTATATTTTCCACAAATGTTCTTGAAATTTGACTGCAGTAAACTTGTTTTCTTTCAATCAAACTCTCTTAAATGCTGTAAAAGTTTAAAACCAGCATCCCTTCTTTCAATGTGTTCTAACATAATTGCTGTTTCTTTTATACCTTTTTGTTGTTGTTAAGATGTTCTTACTTTCTTCAGATCTTCAGTTTGGATACTCAGACCTTTTTTGCAACTTTGACTTTCCTATAAACATCATCCCTTATTTCTGTTTCTCCCAAATGAAACTCACCAGTCAGACTGCTCTTCACAGTTCTCTCCAATTATGTTCAACATTGATCATCAAGGTCATCTTACTAAGCCTTTATTTTCCTGTACAGTTTTAATGCATCTTCACATCACAAATACCATACTTCATTGATCTCTGTCAGCAGAAATATTACCAGCTTCTCTTTCCTCCCCTCACCCCCATTTTCAAGCAATTTTATGAAGTGCACAATAATTTTCTTAGCTCAGCTTGGCTAATCATGCTCAATCCTTACTGAAAGCCTATGTCTTGCACAAGAAAGGAGGCAATTATGAGAGCAGGAAATCAAGATGACAACTGCTAGGATGAACCACATGGTGCAGTAGTCACAAAACATTTTAGCCATAACCTTCCCCAGAGTCAGCCCTCTGAATCTCACAATGTTGCCTATATTTTGTAAACCTGTTTTCCACTGCTGCCACTCCAGGGACTTTCTATATTGTACTACAGAGTGTTGGAGTGATCCAGGTGCCTATTCATAACTGCAAAAAGCAGGATTCAGTGGGACTGCTCCCATAGCTTCTGCACAAACCTCACCAATTGCTTTGTTTCTGAGAATATTACTGAATATTTGCCCAGCACACACAGCTCACAGAGAGAACATCCCATAATGCTGCAAGTAGGTGTAGTAGGTGTTCGTTTGCAATTGTGTACATTCTTCTTCAACTAAAATCTGTGCTTCAAATCCATCTGCTAATGAGCACAGCCTATTTGTGTTGAATTTATATCCTTTCTGACACCCGTCATTTCTCTTTTGCAGAGTGCAAAGTTGTTTTGAAACAACACCATCAGAAATGCACTAAATGGACTTGCTGTCATGCATTGTTATAAGGGCCTGTAGGAATAAGACTGTTTTCTTCCCAACAGAAATGTGTACTGCTGGTCAAACGACCTGCAAACACTATCCAACTCTCATTAAAGTTAATGGGAATCAAGTTTCAGACTTGTCTGACAGCTGACATGACACCGCTTAGTAAGAAAGTTTGTTTAGAGAGCAAAAAAGTTACCATCAGCTCTAAGATGCTTTAAATTATCTTTTCCTCTTTCTGTTTCCCCTATCTTTTATTGGGTTGTTTTTTTCCAAAAGTCATTAAAATGCCTTCCCATGTATAACATTTGAAGAATTCCCCCTTTCCAAAACACTTTTTAAAGATACTCATTCTCCCTTTCCTCAGCCCCCAGAAATAAACATAAGCTTTTGCTAGGCAGCTTTAAATTTTTTCAAATAGAAAAATCATCTGTTTTAACAGTTCAGCACATGCTTCAGTATGGTTACTTTTCCATGATGCTATTCCTCTTAGTTCTGGTGCAGAAGATACTGTAATATTTTTCTTTTCTTTTTTTTTCCCCTTTCCCTACTTGTTTATTGTTTCTTAGCTTGGTTATGTCCAGTTCAACACTAAGTAGGCAATGCTATTAAATTCTAATCACTTGCTTGAACAAAAGCCTGCTTCATAAATCATTCTTTAATAGCCTGTCTAAAATTTCTTCAGGGTGTTACAGCTGCATTGCAATGTTGCTTAGCCAATGAGACTCTAATTATAGAAATTATACATCCAGCAGTTAAACCAGTAAACAAGCCTACTCAGGTTGGTGCAGTAATCCTGTGTCAGTTAGGAGCTTTCATGTTGACTCTGGATTTCTGTCAGTCTCTAATCCTGCTGTGCCCTGAAATATCTACTATTACATATCGGCTCTGTACCACTTGGACTGCACATGGAGAGCTGTTTTAACTGCTGTTTATAGGCTGCCTCACTAGATGACTTCTTTAGAAGTACACATAAGTGATTTAGCAATTAACTAAAAAAAACCCCACATAATTAAAAATATTTGCTAGCATGAGGCAGTACCACTGAATACAGTATAGAAGAAAGAAAAAAAATCATACTCATAATATTTTCTGGGTCATTTTTTTAGTCTCCTGGTGATGTTACATAAAGTCTAAATAACACAAGAAATACTATGAGCATTGTGGCTTTAGAACAAAGTGTAAAATTATGGTAGATATAATGTTCTTGTTAAATTATTTCTGTGCCACCCATCACCTACCCATTCTCCCTTCTCTGTTTTATTTAAATAGTAGTTATTTCTATCACAAATTTTGGCAGCATTACAGTT
Organism: Hemiprocne comata; assembly: GCA_020745705.1. Classification (NCBI taxonomy): domain Eukaryota; kingdom Metazoa; phylum Chordata; class Aves; order Apodiformes; family Apodidae; genus Hemiprocne; species Hemiprocne comata. The sequence goes on along the minus strand of CM036597.1, from coordinate 6,406,074 downwards.
GCACGCCAGGAGCTGGTTGAAATTTGAAGGGACCATGTAGTTTTACAAATATAAAATGTTAATAATTTTCCAACTTCTTACTGTTAGTATCAAGATTTCCTTTTAGCAACATAAGATGTATGCTGAGACACTAATAGGAAAGAGTTGCAGGAGAAGGGCGTTACAGAAGACAGCAAGAAGGCTTAGCTAATTACTTGCAGTATAAAATGAAAACTGTTTATCTTGTTTTTCTTTCTTCTGCTATTTTTTAATTCCTTTTTTTAATCGATTTTTCTTTATGACATCATGTTGTGACCTGAGTGCTGGGACAAAACTTCAGTTTCAATCCATCACTTAGAGACTACCTGCAAGAAATCTAATAAAACTGTTACCAGTTTTACAGGATGCAAAAGCTGTCTAACAGAATAATGGCTGGCAGAAACATGGTTCAGTCTTGCTTTTGTAGAAAGCTGCATATTTAGAGATCACTATTCTTCTCAATACATTTAATTTATTAATGCAACTCAGGATACAGATCTGAGCGATTGGCAAACGCAAAAGCTATTTGCCACATTCTCCAAGACTTTGAAACAAAAATGTGGGCAGGCTGTTTCTCCTTGGTTTTGTTGAACAGAAGAGCCTAGCATCTGGACAGATGACTGTTATAGACTGTTATAGACTGTTACTGAGCTGTATTTCATAGGATCAAGAGTCTCCATGGTTTTTTTTGGGTTTATTTACCAGTTCTCTGTGTACTTCTTTACCTCAAAGGCAGAAATGAAGTTTGTCTCAAATTAACATCTGTGCCTGCCTAGAATTTCTGAAGTTGTCATGTTTGTAGCTTAACACTCTTGAACAGAAAAGAAGATAGTTGTCATTTGAGGGATAAAACAATAAAATGCTTCACAGTGACAACCTAGTATGATACATAAATGTTAGTTCAGACACTACGTTGACACAAACCTACTTTTTGTTTAAACCACTGAGAGGGAATGAAGGCTTTTTCTGAGCCTGATGCATGCACCAAGGACTTTCATGCACACATGAGCCTCCCCTGACCCTCGTGAGAAGTAGCAAATCCCTAAGTTGTCACTGTTGCCATTGTCTCTGTAGGCTGGATGCCTCCCACTGACATATGGAGTTTTAGGGGTAGATTGGGTCTGCTGCCATAGGGATGAACTGATTTGCTCCATTGGCTGCTCATCCTAATTGAAGTCCCGGTGGAGGAGGAATTACTAACAGTTTACTTTTATTTCAGCATAATCAAATAAAAGCTGTTTGAAGGGTAATAGCTGGAAACATAGTTAAGAACTTGTCACAGAAGCAGTTCAAGACAGATAAAGGCAATACTAATTATTTTACAAGTAATTTAAACATTTGCAAAAAAAAAAAAAAGAAAAAAAAGAAAAAAAAGAAAGGTTTTAGATTTAGTTAAATGATTCTTCTTGCCTTTGCTGTGACAGTATTTGCATTGGCTTGCTGATGACTTGCAAGCTGTGAATTAGTAGGTTATGCTGACATAAATGCAAATTTTTGTATTTGTATTCATTGCAAATATTTCTGCAAGAGGCTACCTTTTGCTGCAATGTTCTACTTGGAAGGATGTTGTGACAAGTTTATAGTAAGTTAACGAGTTCATCTGATGAGCATAAGGCACTGGAATACCTTCAAACAATCTCACACTAAGTTGTTTTGTTTTTTTTCAATCCTTGTTACAAGTAAAGTGAAACAGATACTGTGTGAAGTCTCATGTATTCCAGACTAATGAGCAGTTCCTTCTTATCATGCATTTTAGCAAATGATATGTTGCTACATTTCAGTTGAAATATGACCTTAGGCATAGCAGGCATCATTGCATAGAATCCTAGAAGCCTACACGGGGTATACATATATCAGGGTGGTTTTGTTTGGTTTTTTTCTGCCTGCTTGGGGTATTCAGCAACCACAGTTAACATTATAAGCATTATGTCTATTTCTTTAATGGTTAAATACTATTAAACCAATATTTTACCTGGAGAGTTATGGGAGCATCATACGCCGATGCTCAGATTGTGGAAATCTCTCCATCACACAATTCTGTGTGCAGTGCCTGGCTCACCATGTCTGCTCATGGGTCCCTGCTGCACAGGTTTCTGGAGGTTTCCTCTCTTGCTGCAGTTACACAGCAATCGGGTCAGTATTCTATTGAGAAAATGGATCAGTAGCATTATGTTGTGTTGACACCCAGAATCACAATCTGTGATTCCGTGATTCTGTGACACCCAGAAATGAGTTGGCTCTATATCTTTTCTAGAAGACTCAATAGTTTACATCAGGTCTCCTGACTGCATGCTTCCCCTTCCTCCCCTTCTGCGTCTTCTACTACACATCCCTGCAGAGAAACTGCAAACAGAAGGCACAATCAGTTTCAGTAGATTTTCCTGTTTAGTGAGTCATTTCCTTTCAGAAGTTGTGTGGTGGTATGATTGACATCTCATTTCATACCATTTCTTTTCCTTGTGACTCTTTGTAAATAGGGAGTCTCCACCTTCTTGGTAGCCACCCTTTAAGCACTGGAACATTGTAATAAGGTCTCCCGAAAGCCTGCTTTTCTCAAGGATGAACAAACCCAGTTTTCTCAGCCTCTCCTCATATGGCAGGTTCTCTAGTCCTCTGATCATCCCTGTGGCCCTTCTCTGGATCCTCTCCAGCCTGTCTGCATCCTTTTGGTAGAGCAGGGATCAAAACTGAACTCAATACTCCAGGTGTGGTCTGACAAGTGCCATGGGATGATGACTTCTTTATCTCTGCTGGTGATGCCCTTGTTGATGCAGCCCACCATCCCATTGGCTTTCTTTGCCGCTGCAGCGCACTGTTCGCTCATGTTGAGCCTGTTATCCACCAAGACCCCCAGGTCCCTTTCCACAGGACTGCTCTCCAGCCAGGTGGATCCCAGTCTGAGCTGCGCTCCTGGGTTACATGTTCCCAGGTGACCTTACACTTCTCCCCATTGAACTTCAGGAAGTTCCTGCTAGCCCACTCCTCCAGCCTGCCTGGGTCATTCTGGAGCATGGCTCTCCCTTCTGGAGTGTCAACCTCTCCACTCATCTTGGTGTCACCAGCAAACTTCATCAGAGTGCTCTTGATCACAACATTCAGGTCACTTACGAAGATGTTGAACAGCATTGGGCCCAGTTGGGCCCAAACTTCCTCCAGTACCAATATACTGTTGGCCAGTATTCTTACATCTTCTACAGCATTTTTACTTGTCTGCATCAGAGCTTCTTTCACTGTGGTATTTTGGTATTTGACAGGTGCTTGTGTGTTCAAGTTAAAAGGAAAATGAGGGGGAAATAAAAGACTATTGATTTATCTGCTAACAAGTCAATTACACTTAATATGTGCGCTTCCTCAGGTGAGTATAAAAGGATAATTAATCCCAATTTAAAAGAGAGTGATTAATACAATCTTATTCCATGCTGTCATTTTTTGTACATAAAATTACTATGAAGTGTTCTAAAAGCAATTTACACCCACTTCTTGTGTGCTTCAAATGCTGATGCCAGCTATGTTAAACAATACCTGTTATTTTAAAGTATCTAATTATTTTTAATTAATATAGCTGCTTTTATGTAAAGAGAAATACATAATAACATACATAGATTTTTGCCATTTCTTGTGTACACTTGCACACACATGCAAGCATTTTGCATGTACATTAAAAGTGGTCTCTTTTTTGTATACATAGTTTTATGCATTTACTTATCCACTGAATAGAAGGTTGAAGTTTAAGCTAAACAAAGATATCAAGACAGATTTGGAGCAATGTATGATTAATGAGAAATAGAATTATAGGAAGAAAAATTAGGAACTTTCATATAATTACAGGCTTGTATAAATCAAGTGGATACACACTTTTTTTGCCAATTTTTGCCAATTCCTTTTAAAGTATATAAAATGCATTCTGACATTTTCTAGACTTTGCTCATTAACATGAAGAAGGTCAAGAATCAGCATGTCTGGTCAAAATTGCCAGCTAAGTTTTTATTTATATTTTTCATGGAGTGTATTAGTGCCAGCTAAAAAGCCTCAAGTTTATTTTCTACCTTTCTTTCTGAGAAGTGGCAAAGATGCATGCTTTCTATTTGGCTTCATTTCTGCTGCACATGGAAAACTTTGTTCATTACATCTTCCCTTATAATGAAGAGTCTCTAAAGGGACTGCTTTCCAAATGTAGAACATTATTTTTGGGTTCAGTGGCTTCCTTTGTTTTAGTGATGGAGCAGGAGGGTATGGAGAAGGAAGTTATGTAAGGAAGTACTTTCAGCATCTGTGTGAAATTAGTCTTGAGCAGCTGCCCTCCTGAGAAAACTATGAGCTAAAAGAAGCAATTTCTTATGTTTTAGAAGATACTACGTTTTATTAGGATACACATTTATTTAGGAATTCTTCAGGATGGCGAGGGTTACTGATTTTTTTGGGTTTTCAAGACTTCTAAGAGAATTATGTTCCCATTCCAAGTAGGGAAGGGTAGAAGGGACAACTTACAAAATGTGTTCCACTATTGCTTCCTACTTTTAGTTCTTCTGTTCTAATACACTAGCTAATTTTTTTGTCTCTGTTCCATTCTCTGGATGTTTACCCTCACTTGTTTTCTCATTATTCTCTATTTTAATCCAATATTATGCTTCTCAGTATGTTCTGCTGTTTCACCTTTCCTTCTCCTTCCAGATGCATTATGCTGCAGTTTTCCCCCATCTTTCTTATCCTCTTGTGATATCATTCCTCATCCCACTTTCCTTGTTCTGTCTCTCCAATGTCTTTCTCCGATTTGTCTTTCTCTCTTCTGTGTCATTATTGTGCTCACATTTATAAGCCAATTGCATATCTGTATCCCATGTTGATACTTTCAGAAGCAAAAATATGAGTTTGTGTTAATTAGAGGGATTCCTTGTTCAAGTATTCATGAAAAATTATTCCAGGTATAAGATATACTACACAAAACACATGCGCCTCTAATTAGTACACTGAATAAGTTTCCCGTGTTCCAACTGCAAGACTATTTTCACTATATCACAAATGGGGGATGTTGTGACATGGAGCATACCCTAAGATGTTTGAATTATGCAAAGAAGATATTCCCAACTATTTTAGAAATGCTATGATTTTTTTTCTATATCATACGTTTACATTAATTAATAATATTAGCAGACAATACATAATTTTTAAAAAAAAAACATTTAACTTTAACTTTTTTTTCCTTTTCTGGCTATGTGAATAAATAGTTTTCTTCCTTTCAGTGGAGAAAAAAACATAAATTGATATTTTCAAATGTTTTCCTTCAAAATTAAATTTGGACAGTTGATAGCAGCTTCCAAAAGCTTTCAGCATGAATGAGCATGTGTTCCCAGTGTACCCAGATTGGAAGCTGTCCTAGCAAAGGTTTTTTGGAAGATTTAAACTGTTCTGATATTAGTTAAACAGTTCTTGGAGTTAACTGGAATTATTCAGAAACAGCTGATTATCTTGTTTAGCTAGAATTAAAAATAACATAGTTCTATTTTGCAACCTAATATAAATTTGATTGGTTAGCCTTAAAATTTTCCTTGCAAGACAATTTTTTGTTGTTGGTTTTTTTACACTTGGCTACTGCTATCACAGTTTTTATATGCTGTAAGGAATAAAAATGATCACCCCAATACATTTGAAGTCCTTGAAGCACTTTAACAGCTATTATGGTGTTCTTTACAAAAGAGGCCTGTTTTACTACTGCTACAGGAACAAACAGTGGTGACCTGTGTTGTAAAATATGATAGGTTTTAAGAGATTGTGGTTTCCCTTTCTCCTGCTTTTTCTGAACTCTGGAGCTTGTGTGCTATTTCTGAGGCAGAAGAACCTGAAAGGATTCTGGCAGAATGTAAATCATGAGATCATTAACATTGCAGCCCAGTTTCTCTCCAGGAATATGTAATCTTAGTGGAGATGATTGATGGGATTAGGGATTCCCAAGATAGATATTATGGGTCATTTCCTGTATTTTCTCATTTTCTTTCCCCGTTTGCTAATCCTAGTTTCAGACAACATCACTCAATCAATTTCACTGCTGATCTAGAGCTGTATTCTTCTAATATCAGATACCACGTCAGATATATCTCTGGGTAGATACATGTTCTACCTGACTGTTTGTTGTGCATGTCCCCTTTATTTTTGTTTGTAGTCCATTATGAAAGGAATATTTACATTAATATCTTATTGGTTTAGTCCTTAAAACTGTACAGCCTTTTTTTTTTTTTTCTTCTTCTTTCTGTTCCCTTGGTATTAAATCCCTCCTTAGTAGATACAGCATTTAAACCACAATGAGTATCTATCTGCACTATGTGGAAAATGAAGGGAAGGAGATTACACCTTTTTTTTCCTCTCCTTGTTGGAGGTCTCATGTGCCATGATAAAAATATATTCTGCTGTAGTGATCTTAACGTTAATTTGATTGTTGTCATGGACAGCAGGGGGAAGTGGAGAGGAATGGGGGTGTTGGTGCATTGGATTGTCTCATATTTCTTCCATGTCTATTCAGCTACAAAAAATTAAAACAAAACAGAATTCTTAAAACTTTTTTTTTTTTTCACATGTAATTTGGAAAAAAATAATTGGAATAATTGGTTGACATAGTATGTGCTAGCAGTGAGTCTAGGACAGCAAAGTGTATGGAAGGTGTCCTGTAAAACAGGATATTGCTAGATACCAAAGGTGTGTCCATTAGGGGCAACAGTTACGTGCAGAAGGCTCCAGTCTGCTTGCTATGGGTGCTGTCCCATTTGTCAAACTATTGTAATGGAAGCTTCCTATGGATACATTACTCTGCACCGGTGTGGGCTCACCTTGTGTACTGTGTGCAATTTTGGGCACCACAATATAAAAAAGACATCAAGCTATTGGAGAGCATCCAAAGGAGAGCCACGAGGATGGTGAAAGGTCTGGAAGGGATGATTTATGAGAAGCAGCTGAGGTCACTTGGATTATTCACCTTGGAGAAGAAGAGGCTGAGGGGTGACCTCATGAGGGGCTTACTCATGAGGGGAAGAGATGGGGCATCTCTTCACTCCTGTGACCAATGACAGGACTTGGGGAAATGGCAGGAAGCTGAATCAGGGGAGGTTTAGCTTGGATATCAGGAAAAGGTTTTTCACCCAGTTGGTGGTCAAACACCAGAACAAGCTCCCCAGGGAAGCAGTCACAGCACCAAGCCTGCCTGAGTTCAAGAAGCATTTGGATGATGCTCTCAGGCTTGTGGTGTGATTCTTGGGGTGCCCTACACAGGGACAGGAGTTGGACTCGATGATCCTGATGGGTCCCTTCCAACTCAGCATATTTTATGATTCTATGACAGCAACTGTCCTGTATATAGAGAAAAGAGTTTTGCAATTATTCCAACATCTTTCCAAAACTACAGAAGGAAATGGAAAGAAAATTGATTTATAAACATGTTAAGCATCTCTGCAGATTGCAGCTATGAAGGCACAGAAATGAATTAGTGTATGGGCCAAATATAGGGCAATCTTAAGATAATTTTGATCCACAGTTCACTCTTTACTCTGATTAAATCTCCATTTCTTAGTTTCTTTGCATTTAATTGTACCACCACATGCTAATTAATTAGAAGAAATAATTTATCTGCTGGTGTTCTTATACTATTACTTTAGTATTTAATGAGATTCATTGGTTCATATTAAATGCTATTTCAAGAATGCTTCCAAGAACAAAAGAATATATTCACAATATTATGAGAAGAATTTGGAGATAGGCATATCTTTCCTACAGCTTTTTGTATTCAGGTATGAAACTATCAGTTTAATCTTCAGTGGTTTTGTTTGACAGAGGAAAAATTGGTCATGCAGCTGTGGTTATTGTTTTCGTTGTTGTTTGAGAGATGAAAGGTGTATTGAGATGGAGGAAAATGAGATTTGGATTTAATGTTGCAAGTGAAGAATGGAATGTCTCTATGAAACAACAATTCTAAATTACTAGTATTTATTGACAGCTACCAGCATTCCAGTCCAAAAGGACAGTATCACATACATACCCTGGCTCTCGTACAAAGCCAGCCTTTTCATCCGTGGTGTAAGGGTGACAGTGCTGATTATAAAGTCTACTGCAACTTCCCACACAAAGTCATACACATAGTCTAGATGCTGCATTCTGTAAGGGAAATAAAATATCCTAAAACTGCAGAAATTTATTTATGAACTTGACTTTCCCGCATTTTAATTCCACTTCACTGAACAAAAGCTAAAGACTTATACCAAAGTGTATTCTGTCAAGCTGCTGAAAATTAGGTAGATAGGGGCAGTCTGATATAACACAATCATGGAATCATTAAGATTAGAAAAGACCTCTAAGATCATCAAGTCCAACTGTCAACCCAACACCACCATACCCACTAAACCGTGTCCCAAAGTGCCACGTCTACATGTTTTTTGAACACCTTCAGGGATGCTGACTCCACCACTTCCCTGGGCAGCCTGTTCCAATGCTTGACCATTCTTTCAGTAAAGAAATTTTTCCTAATATCCAATCTAAACCTCCCCTGGCACAACTTGAGTTCATTTCCTCTTGTCCTATTGTCGGCTACTTGGGAGAAGAGGCCAACACTCACCTAGCTACAACCTCCTTTCCAGTTTCCTCAGCCACTCCTCATAAAACAGTAATAACCTATGTTATTATGAAAATCTATATCTTATTTGTATTATTATGAAAAAAATTCAAGTTGTAGTCCTGTTTAACATACATATGCTTGTATTAGAAATACACATTAATCAAGAAGAAAATACTATAAATTTGTTACTCCAGTGCCATTTCATTCTCTTCCTCTAATGGATATCTATGACTAGACATGAAACTGGCTGGAAGTCCTATTTTAATATTTTTTCCCAAGGAAAAGCTTCAGCAAAAGGATTTTATTACTATCAGAATGATCTGCTGAAAGTTATCTATATTTTATGTCATATTGTAGTTGACTGAAATATTAACAGTTTGTTTTAATATCAGTGCAGCAAAATACGCAGCAGAAAAATATGCCATTCCAAGGAAAGCCAAGAAAAGACACCAGACTGGGATTTTTCTACTCTGAGTTTTCTGATTTAGAATAAGGATGGAGTGGGAAGTTCCTCCTTGTTTGATACGGGGTTTTGTATTCAGGAGAATTCCCAAATCCTTTAGCTGAAGCATTAGATCTCTTGGGCAAGTTGGTAGTTTATTTGTTAGGAAGAGTCACTTCAGAATTACTTCAGGCAGCAGCTGAGTTTGATGGATCTTTCTCTTCCACTGAACTGCCTCCAGACTGAAAAATAGTTGAAGAATATAATTCCTTGCTTTTATCAAGTTGTACCTAAATCAATTTTGTAACTATAGATACCTTATAATAGGTACCTGAAATCTTTACAAAAGTGAAAAAAAATAATCTTTCCACTCTGCAAAAATGTCATATTTTAAGCTTTTGGACACTGAGCTCAAATTCCAGAGTTCAGTGTACATCAGTGTGTCTCAGTGCCCCTCACTCAAAAGGCTTTTGTAACCATAACTATCTTGACAAAGAGAATATTTATGCTAATCTACTTTAGCTACAAGAAAATGTACTGAGCTACAAGGAAAAAAATGTTTATTGTTAGAAAGTAAACCATGTACTAATATCAAACTAGAGCTGTGTAAATCAATCTTCTTTCTAGTGAGAATAGACAGATTAGACTGGAAAAATAGAATGGCCCGAAGCCAAGTTACGAAGAGCAGAGAAGCTAAGAAAGATTGATCTTGCCTTATTTCTGAAAGGATTACATTTTAATTTAGTAACTAAGAAAGTGCCTCAACTTTTAAGGTTTTTCTTAAGTATCATTCCAATATATTTTGCATTAAACTTTTTACAACATTAGCCTTTTATAATGCATAGTGGAAAGGGAGTGTGTAGACTTATGGCTGAGAATCAGTATCTGAATTTGAGTCCCACTTCAGCCCAGATGACAAAAACTAGGTCCCCTATATAGAGCGAAGGTAGGAGTTGAATGGAGTCCCCACAAAAGGAAGAGTAGCTGTCAAGGTGCTGTGCTCTACTCTCCAGCAAGACCTTGCCCAGTCTCCAGCCTTATCCCAGTCTTGCCACAGTGCGAGCTGCACTGCTGCACGTTCGTGACTGTTTATACTTGCTGCCAGTGTGGATCTGGCTTGCACAGTGATCCCTGTCCAGTACAGAGCAGATTCACTCTTAGAGATTATTTTACAGAGTTCTTAGGTAAGAGAAGTTGGGGCTACTGTATCAACTCCAGATTTTCAGAGCCATCCATATCTTTAGTGTGGTGAACTTAACCTAGAAACTGGCTTTTATGTTGGTGCATATTTGAAAAATCAGCTTGTGCCAAATGTGGTGGTGTTGTGGGTTTTTTGGGGGTTTTGTCTTTCTTCCCTCTGAATTAACTTTTAAAATGTGACTTGTCATCTCTCTGGAGCTCATTTCTAGCTCTGTAAAGTAGGGAAAATATTGCAGCAATCCAGCAGGGGTAAGATTTGAATGAGGCCCCTGTAGCAGGCCATTATTTACTATTAACATTAGAGCTATTACCATCGCTTCTGAAAAAGAGACAGAGAGAGACTGCATTTCTGTACCTGGCCCTTGCTCCCCCAATTTGGATGAGGCTCTCAAGAAAAGTAGGTTACAAACCAGTCAAGCCTCACATGTGCACAAAGATATGATCAACATCATTCAAAGCTCTGACACTATATTCTCTCTTTATCTTGCTTTGGATGTTTATCTTTAGCAGTACTCCAAGGTTTAAAACTAACAGCAGTGCAGCCTTATGAAAAATAAGAACAATTATGAAGCGGGAGAAGCAAATACTTTCCAGCACTGCAGTATGCCTGATAGATATAATGTAGTTTGGTAACACTGAAGATCTGTTTAAATGGGATAAGATCTGTGTTTTCTACAGACACTTCCCCTTCCCTGAATATGCAATGAGTATTTGATGAAGTGGTATAGACCTTGCTCTCCATTTTCCCCTGCTGGGTGGTGTTGCAGGAACTATAACACGCCACATACTGGATTTTTCTTTCTGACTGGCTTTCTGTTTTTGTTTTTGTGTGTGTGCAGTTCTGAATCGATTCTTTTTAGCTAGAATATGAGAATGACTAGTGATATCAGGTCTCTTAGCAATGCTACTGAGATAATGCAGGATTGTTGGAAGACTGTGGCATTAAAAATACTAAACCCAACAATAACAAACCCCTTCTTACAGCATTCATCTTCCCTTTTTTAATAGAAAGAAGCATATGCTTGGGTAAATTTACCAGTACAGTATTCATTATTCTCTAAGGACTGGCAGGCTGCTGTCTCACCCTCTCAGCAGGGTACCACTCTGCGCTGTGGGTTGTGCTGGCAGACTTTCCTGGAGGGGCAGAAGGAGTGGGAGCAACCTTTCTGTGCCCTGTCACACTCCCAGAAGGATGCAGGGTTTTTCTTTCATTACGGACTGTCCTGTGCCTTTGTTCCTTTCTCCAGTCTAAAATGTTACATATACAGCTTGGGAAAAATAAATTATTAATAAATGCAAATTAAATCCCAAGTACTGTTGTTGGGGCAGTAATGTATTACAGGAAGCTTGCAAGCCACTGGAGGTTTTAACTAAAGAAATTATTTTACTGAAAGTCATTATCAAATATAAATACATAGGCATGAAGATAAGCTCTTTAGTCTAGATTTTGTTTTCTAGAGTATTTATTTATTGTAGTTGACATAATACTGACTTTATAGACTGGCAAGTAGTTGATTACTTATTTTCCAAATGGATTTACTACAAATTACTTTAGCCATGTTTGTTTGGAATTGTGAATTTTGCAGATATCACTACTTGACGTGTAATTGATTTAAATTGCTTGAGCCTTACAAAACACAGAATTTTTACCTACTTATTCCTTTTCCTCTCCTCTCCTCTCCTCTCCTCCTCCTCTCTCTCCTGTCTTTCTTCTCCACATTACACAGTATCTGAGAAGCTCTCAGCCTTTTGAATGCATGTACAGGCAAGAAACTATCTCCAGTCCCAGACCTCTGCACTGGGATTTGACCTAAAGGGGTGTGTTTTGTGAATACTCCTCATTGAAACAGGGAGGTAGAGAGATAAATATAAGAACTGAGTATTCTCCTAGGAGTGGTTGTTTACACAAGTCTGCAACTGGCAGTATAATCTTTCCCAAAAAGCATCAGGGCTCTTCAAAAGTTTCTCTGGTGATTATCTGAAAGCATGGGCATGTTTGAAGGCTGCAAATAGGACAGGATGTTGCACCCACTAACACATTTCAGTAAGTAGGGAGTCTTTGAAAATCTTTCTGAATTAATAGGTAGAAAAGATTTTGGTTTGTTGTTTTGTTTTGGTTTTTTTATTAGCAGTAGTATAATCACCAATCCTAACAGCTAGTCTGCTCTAGTTTGCTATTGGGTATTTCCTAGTATGCTGTAGTTTTGTTATCAAAAAGCTAAGGTAATATGGTCTGTTAACTTGATGACATTTATAAATGACTCAACTGAGAAAGAGTGGAAGAAAATAAAATGTCAGTTCTTCAAAATCTAATGATGTTTAAAAAAGAAAAATCATTTCCAAACATGCCTCTAGGTTTTTCTACACATCTAGCTCTGTATAATGAATGCTTCTTATCTGGTGTATATCCATAATGTGTGCACAAAAATAAATTATATTCTATATTCCAATATAAATTTTGTGTGCTTTGAAAATACATCTTTTTTAGTATGTATTATTTTTTCTTTTTATCTGTCTAACCACTGTCACTAAATTTAAATATCCACGACAAGGTACTCAGGTGGTGTTAATCAGCACAACTCCATTGACTTTGGTTCTGCCAATCTAAACCACCTGAGATTATGGTTCCTATAGTATTCTTTAAAAAAGTTATACTGAAACATTTCCTTTGTGTGATACTGAAGGCCTGCACCACATTTTATTTTTTCTGAAAGGAAAATGGAGGATATGTCACCAAAAACTAATTATATCACCAGTTAGGGCTTCAGAGCTGGTGGTATAAGGCCATATTGGGAAAAGCTTTAGAAAGTACCTATGAGACTTAGGAACCTGATTGCCACTTCAAAATGGATGCTAGCACTAAGATATTTAATTTCAGCTGTAGTAGCAATACAATGTTATTTTGAAAATTTTCTCTGCACTCACAGTTGAACTCTCCTTTAACTTTAGTAGGAGTTTTATAAAACAGATAAAGCACCATACATCCTTGGTGAAACCCAAATTTGCAGGGATATGATGACTCACTAACTCCTAGTTCATGGGAAAACCTAACAAATGCTTTATCCACATACTTTGTCTTTCTTATAATTTTTTTTTTCTTTTTTTTTTTTTTTTTTTATTTTTTTCCTCTAAAGGCAGAGTTGAGAATCTGGTGGTTCATTTCTCTTCCTTTCCTGTTTTTTACAGATCGTGTGAGCTCTGGCACTGAACCCAGACAAGAAAAGGTCATCACTGTAGGAATGAACTCCACATGGGACTGCATTTCTTTTGAACAGATGGCAGCCATGTACTGTTGCAAACAGACAAAGCTGTCTTGCTGCATCCATGTGCAAATGTGATGATTAGGGCATTCTTCTGGCACTTGAAGAAGAAGATACAGTTTCCTTCAAGCTGAGGAGGGAAAGAGGCCTTGTTTGGCACTTCCTGACTGTGCTTCAGCCCAAAAGCTGTTAAGTGAAAGATAAGGACAGGCATTGCTACTGCCACTAACTATCTTGCTTGAAAAGAAAGGACTGATACTTCTGCTTCTTAAAGAACTAACAAAGACCATGCAGTTTTAGGAAGATGCTTACTCTGGAGAGGATTTTGGAGTCAGGATCCTAAGCCGAGGGCAATGCCTGCATGCAGCCCCAGGTGAGGCAGTTATGTTTTGGAGAGAGGATGTGTCTATGTCTCTTGTCTAGTTGAAAGCTTCACAGTTTCTGATGCTAGACTATGGATTTGAATTTTGCTGTAGCAGGAAGACTGCTAAATGTGAGGTGTTGTACCACCTAACTTCAGACACACTGGTCATTCTTCGTGTCTGATCGGTGCTATTTTCTTGAGATGAAAAAAAATGCCAACTTTTTCAGTAGTTATTTATCAAACTAATAAGGAAAAGCAGCTGGGCTAAACTGCCATGCAACATAAAGAAAAGGAAAGTTTTTTCCAGTTGGCTGAAATGACCTTTTGATTTAGGGCTAAGGATAGCTGCCCATTTTCTACACATGGTAAAAATGTCATTAGCCAAGAATCCAGCCCTCAAAAATTAAAAAAAGCCTGGGAGTAATTTGCATCAGACCATCAAACAGATTATGAAGGGCCATCATTAAGATCCACACTTTTTTTTCTTTTTTTTTTCTTTTTTTTTTTTTTTTTTTTTCTGGATCATAATTATAAAACCAACCTATAAAATTGCCTCCCTGATTTCTGACATGCCACAGATAGATTTGATTCACCAAGATTTTATTCTGTCTAATCTGACAAGAGTCCAAACTGCTTTATGCATAATAAATAAAGGCATTTGTGACATAACACAGCCTGTGTTCCTGTGCCCTGTGCTGTTTTTCTGGGCCACCTGCAATGTTGAAGGTTTTTGGACTTTTGTTGTTTTGGATTGTGGTTTTTTTTTGATACTTTTGATCAGATGGCTGAAGAAAAATGTGATTATCTGCCATGACAAGCAGCAGCTAGTGTGAAGCCAAAGTGAAATGTCAGTGAAAATAAAAGGCTATTATGGAGAGGTAGTATCCTCCTATGACTAAGGTTTGAACTGAATTTTCATTATGAACCACTGATGGCTGATACAAAACTTCCAGGACACAAAAGAGTACCTTTACAATCCTAGCACTTGAACAGGTAAGCAAAATCCTATTGCGAGTAGCGAAGGTGCTCCCTCAGATGCTGCCCTGATGAAGGAAGTACAAGAGCTTAATGAAATTTTCATGTTCTGTTTAGATCAAAGATAGCTTTCTGGATGTGATATAATTTTTACTCAGTAGACACATAATGTTATATATGTATGTGCTATGCTGGAATCTTGCTGGAATAAGCACTCTGCAGAGCGGAATAGGTTTTGATTTGGACTGTGGGATCACAGTTAGTACTTGGTGGAGCTTGTGCTCACTTGGAAATTTTCCCTGCCCATGTACCACCTTAACAAAAAACAAACTCAGTTTTTCAGGCTGGAGACATTCAGGACCCTCTTTGGGGTTACTCGCTGTGTGTGTTTTGGAGTCAAACATTTCAAATATTTTCTCCCACTTAACTGGAACAACCTGGGAATAACTGCCACATTTGGTGGCTGCATCTACTTTTTCATTTTTTTCCTATAGCCAAAACAACACTTCTGAAAGATGTATACAGCCTTTTATAGTCCATCTAATCAGGAATGTTTCCACTTGCTTTTGAAAATATTGTCACCCTTGGTAGTAGTGACGACATTTTCTTGGAGATATGCCCTGTGATTAGGTCCATTTGGACCCATTATCAAGGTTTAAGGGGTTATACAACCTCCTTTCATTCTTGTTAAATTCCCCTGTCACATATTAACCATCTGGCTTGGTAGAAGCTGCCTCCTAACAGTTTTTCATAATTGTGCCAAATTTCTGTTCTCATGGAAACTGTTTTAAGAGTAGGTTAAAATTTGAGAGGTGTACCATTTGCTGTCTAGAATGGGTCATATTTCCTTTTTCTTTATTCATTGTAGTTTATTTCTTTTTATTACGGGTTGGTGTTGCCACCTGTCCTGAAAGAGAGGAGAATTATGAATTCTGGACATCAATCTTGTATCTTGATTTCCATTTCTCTGTGTTGTGAACAACTCTTATAGGATTTAAAGCTGCTTTAGTGCATCAGCTCAGAGCCAGCAAGGAAAACGCGCATATTAGTAGAAGGTAGTATAACAATAACTTCAAAAATATGTAGTTTTAAGTTTTTTAAAGGGGATTTTGGGAAACATAAAAATGCTTTTGCCATCTGTCATTGGATAGACTTATTAAATTTGAAAGGAATTTTTCTGGTTGCATCTCAAAGTATGTGCAGTGTCTATACATGTTTAGTGCTTAAAGGAGTTTTGTAGGCCCATTTCACACAAAGATGTTCAGCTTTGAAAGGTGTTGAGTAGTGGTTCCACAGAAGACATAAATATTTGTTTTCCACTCAGAGGAAACTGATCAGCTGCATTTGTCAAATATTTTCTAGATTAAATGTCACAGTTGCTGAGGTCTACTCAGTCATCGCACTAAACCAATACATTACTTCATGATTCCATCCTAGATTCTACTCCCTCAGCCACAGGGTTGGGACTAAAGAGCAGAAAAAAAAATACAGATTTCAGAGATGTCTTTCACACCTAAAGACAGCAAAGGCTTTGAACATTTCTGTGTTTACATATTGCCACAAGATGCTATTTGTGATATGCCATAAATATGCCATCTGTCTTCTACTGTTTGTTGACAAATTTTGTGTGCATTATTTACATGTATGTAGGCTTCAGAGAGGACTCTGAGGATTACAAGGGCAGAGGTAGCCTGTCATGACAGTATCTTTATTTGGACATGCTATTAAAAAGATTTAATATATTATATATTTCCTATAAAACATTAAAAATGCTGCTTACCACTAGAACAAAGGTTTACTCAAGGTGCTTAGTGGGCAGACTCCTCATTTCCAGGTGATTGTCTTATCTTAGTTTCTCCCATAGAATCCTTCCTTCAGAAAAACAATCAGGGAGTTGAATTAGAGCCCAATGAAAAGGTGCTGAACAGTGATGAAATTAGGAATCATAAGCCTTTTCCTAAAGCTCCAATTCTGTGAGCAATCTGTGCTTATGTACTACTTTTCATTAAGAATGCAGTATGAGAAAAGATAGGCATATAGGCTTTGTAAAGGTTTCAAAAGCTGATTTACTCTTTGCTTTAGCTAGCAAAAGTTAGACAAAACAAAGTACTTTTACATACTTCTCTTTCTTGCCTTCAGCATTTTTCACTTGGATCTGAGGTTTTTTCTATGAATCTTGGGATCTCTTCCCTTATCTCTTGCATGGTTTCTTTTACAGTCAAACTTCTGCTTTCTTCCATGCTGTTCTGCTGTAAAATGGCTGAGAAACCTGCTATTATAAACCTCAGTTTCTGGAGAGATTCTGAGACCAGCCTCCCTGTAGTTACATTTCCCCTCGAGACAGTAGTGTTTAATTCCCTCTCCTAAAAGATCAGAATTTAAACATGCTTCACCCTGGGCTCTTTCTTGCGAGTGTTACCCCTTGAATAAATTATCATAAAAGTGGGGAGATGTTCTATTGTTTAGCACAAGATACCAATAGAAGGGCAAGAAGAGAAGGCAGTCACGATTTAAGATCAAAATGGAGTTTGCATACTGAAACAGAGAGTCTCTGATCTCAAACAAAAAGAAGTTTTACTACGATTTCTCAAATCATCAGATTGGTACATCAAACTAAAGGTCAACAACTGCTATTTAATCTGTTGTAAAGTCAGGATCCGGTATAAGTCTGAAGGGCATCACAATATAATTAATTATTAACCTTTTAAATATTGTGTAAACTGAGAAAAATAATAAGATTCCAACAATCCCTGAGTAAAATTAGGGGTTTTCATGCCCCCCACAAAATGTTAAGAATGCTTAAGTCTGAACAGAATGTTAAATCATACATTTTTCCATGCATTTGGAAACAGGGACAAAAATGATGTGAAATTGTTTATAAGACACCTAATACAAAACCCTTGAAAAGACCCCACTGACTTCATGGAGCTTTATATCAGAATCTAAATATGTCTAATTAACTGAATGAGACAGGAACTCTTAAATAACAGGGGCAAACAAATAATCAGGCTGTTGTGCAAGATAAGATTTACATAAGGTGCAGTCTGACTCTTTGCATTTATTTTGAGAAAATGAATGAGAAAAGGATGGATCCTTAGAAATGCAGTATATGCCATTTTTAACTAAAAGAGAGGACCATATGTCAATACCACTTGTTAGCTCAATGAATGGGTGGAGGGCAGGAGAGGTTTCATGGTCCAAGGGGAGTCCTTGATGCACAGCTTTTACTCATGCATCTTTTCCTACCATGTCATGTAGAACTTCCATGCAGGTCTTATATGGCTTTTCAGGTTTAGGAGCAAGAGAGAGAAAATGAGGCACAATAATGTCTCAAATAAATCATTCTCACTAAAAGCACAGGAAGAACAAATGTAGGAAGAAAACTGCAGTTTGTGAACCTCAGTCATGAGTCAAGATTTGTTAAATAGTCTGGTGTGCATCAATAGACTATATTGTCTCTGAGCTGTTCATTTGGGAAGTGCCCAAGAGCAGGAGCAGCATCTAAATGAAAAAGTTAATTGATGGACTTGTTATATGGCAAGAACCAGCAGTATGAAGCTGAAAGAACTGGAAACTTTTCACTCTAAATTTAAATTACAGTTTACAGACTTTATAGAGCCTTTCATATGGTGCAGGAAATCTGCTTTAAAAATAATTAAAGCTGCAAAAATATAATAAAAACAGTCTATATGAAAATAGTTGCGAAATTCTTGGTAATATACAAATGCACAGGAAGATCACCCAAGTGTGAAAAGGGAATTCAGAGTAAGAGCCGGGTGAAGGAGGAATGGTTCCAGCAAAGTCTAAACTAGAGAAGATTTTTTGAAGTAGAATGGGAGAATCTATTGTAATCACAAAGACTTGGCTAGGTAGCTTGTTGGGGAGAGGCAAAAAACCAAAACTACAGTGTATTTTTTAGTTTTCTTTCAGAACTGACTGCTGTTTCCATCAATTACTATCCTTCTGTGCTATTTTGATACAGTAATCAATGCCCAGCATATGGTAGTATTCGTATCATAGAGCACAAGTGCCCCTCACTGTGTGTTAAGGAATATATTCCTAGTGATAAAACTAGTCTTTGAGGACTATGGACACCTTTGTGTTCCACTATGAAAAAGAAAATTGAACATATAACAACAGCTTTAATGTATGGGGCCAATAGTTAGGTTAGCATTGTGGAAAGGATGTCCTGGACAGCATGCATGAGAGATTCCTCTCTGTGCCACAAGAACACTAAAGCTGCCTGGCTGTTTCAACTTCAGCTGAATTTCCAAAGCAACAGAAGTCTCTGACCTGATTCAGACTCTGCTTGCAGGAATACAAGGAGTTCCTAAGTTATCAGTACATGGACAGGGATGCCACTTCAGGTTGTGGGCAGTTTCTTCTAATGTTTTATTAGACATTTCTATAAACATTCAATTTTGACTGAAATGATCAGTCATTCCATCTCAGCTGTACGCAGTATTATGGAGGGGGAACTAGGATACTGCATATGAAGACCTCACTTTTCCCCATGGGCACTGTACACACCAGCAATCTCCTGGTTCTCTGCAGTGGAGCAGACATGCAATATGAGCTGGTGTGACGAATAGAAACCTGACTGTTCTTGAGCCCTCTCCTTTGACTTTTGGAAAGTAAGAGCTTATCTGCACAGTCTGCCTCCTCCTTTCTATATGAGCCTTAACAAGACTCTGATGCAAAGAGCCCACTGCTCTTGGAAGGATGGTGTGATTGTGGCATTGTGGAATGGAAAGCAGCTTTCCTAAAGGCAGAAGGTTGGTAGAACCTGGCAGGATGCTCTGTGCTGAGAGTAATAGAATAAATCACTGAAGCCAGCACTGGTGGACATGGGTATTTGCTATCAGGGTTCACACCCCAAGCCTGAAAAGACCTGCAAAGGTTTAACTTTGCAGAATGCCTTATCCTGCTGGTGGTGCTGAGTGACCATTTAAACACATGTAATTCTTTGAAGGATCAGGGCCGCAATTCCCAACGTTTGAAGCCACTGCCAGAGGAAACAACTGTGTGGTATTCAGAGATTAAGATTCAGAAGGTGTCATGCCAGTTGGGGAGGAAAAATAAAAGGATTCAAAGCTACTTAAAATGGCTTCTCTTTCCATTTGAAGCATGCTTCATCCTATTTGGATTTGGATGTGTTTTACAAAAGTGCAAGTCTGGCCAAAGAACTGGATTGCAATATGTACAAAATATTAATCAGAGCTTTAACCCATTCCTGATGTATAAATACTGTAAATATGCCTGCATATTTATCTCCTACACATTTTTATCATATATACATTTAATGTAATTATCATAATTGTACCAATTAAAATACCTTTTAAGAATAGTAGATTTTCTCATATAAAGTACCATTTCCTTGTAGAGATAGTCGTAAACATAATTTACGAGTGAATACTGGGAAATGTTATTATTCTATAGAAAAAGAATGCATTATTATACTTCAATTATATAATCATGAGCGCCAGTGTATGACAAATGGCTTGGAATAAATTCTGAGTAGAAACCATTTCCAAATAAGAAATAACCACTCATGACTAGCGTATCTAATTGCTTATCTGCCCTACTAATCCCTATGGAATAGATAGATAGGAAAGAATTAAGAAGTTACACCAGAAGCTCTGAACTCAGAATATAAAAAGGAAGGCTGAAAATGAGATAGAAGGTAAAAACTGAAGTGTAATGAAAACAGAAAAACATTTGTTCTGAATATATTATTTTGGTGACTTGATTGTGCTGTAACTGCCCCCTTTGTCTATTGGTGGATATAGCTGTAGTGGACAGTTCTAAACAAATTTGAAACTACTTAGTTGTACCTAAGTCAGGATAAGAAAGTTATTTTTAAAATTTGAAATTGACATCTTTTCTGTGCCAAAGAAGAACTTGTATGAAAGACTTTTATGGAGATTCTTAAGTGGGCCATGGCAAAGTGATCCCATGTGTTCCAAATATGATTTTAATTCTTTTCTGTACAGAGGCATCCAGTTACCAAAAATCCATAAGCAAAGTGCCCTACTTGTCACTCCTGCCTTAGAAATGAAAATTATATAAGTAGGAGTATACTGTTCCATTTTAACTCCATGTACCTTGTCAGACAGCTGTTTCCTCAGGAATGTGGTTGATCACATTAAGATGTCTCTCTAGAGGAGGGCAAAAGGGTGCTGTAGATACTGAAACAGCTTAATTTCCAGTCATGCAGTGCTTGAGTAAGGAGCTCTGATTGTAATTATAGGAATGGAAGAAACATCAGATTCCTGTCCAGAGGAAAATACTGATCCCAGGTGAGTGCCCAGCCAATTGAGTCTTCTATGCCAGCTGGGCAATGCTAGTAATGGCCATTTCCCATCAAGTGATCCAGCCACCTGCCACAGTTTAGCTTTTGGTTGTCTCCCTGTGGGGCCAGCCAATTTTTGCACCTGGTCACTGCCTGGTAGTATTGGAATTGATAGAAGACACTAATGGTAGTCAGCTGCCCACAGATGATTGTCATCTTCCCTATTTTGTTAAATTCAGCTCCTAAAGGTTAAACACATAAACCTTCTACAGCAGTTTCTAGAAACTTGGAAGTATTTAACTTACTTTCTTGTGTATCAGTTGTTCAAACTAAAAGAATCACAGATAAACATGAGCAAAAAAAGGGAAAAAAAAATTTCATTAACTTTTTGTAATATTGGATAAAGGAATTCTACATACAACATATAATTGGAGCTAGTAGCTTCCTAGGGACTATGAAAAAAATAATCTGTTAAGGAGAGAGCTGTTCAAAATTCTTCCATAATGCTGACCTACCCCTTATGCCCACCTTTGATTTCAGTACAATAGCTTTCAAGGATCCTGGCTTTTTACTTCGGTTTGGAGATTGCATGAACATAAAACCATAATGCAAACCCATTTTTTCTACTGAGTCTCACCTGGATTGATTTCAGAACTTTTTGAAATGGCAAACTTAACATGTTTTTACAGACAGGGTTGTAAAATAAGCCGGCTTTATCTGTAGCTGGAATTAGGTTGAAATCCCTGTAAAATCAATAGAGTGACCTGGAAGTGTCTTTATGTAATTTTGTGTATTACTGTGCATGTGGTAGATTTTTATTACTCATATCAGAATAGTTTAGGATATTTCATATTTTCAAATGAGATCATTAGACAGAACATACTGGCCCAGTCTAGCAATGGTGCTTTCAAAATAAATGTCCTGATTCACATGGTTTTAGCTGAAATACATAGTGGCACTAAAGCCAAATATTGTGTACTTCTATTCATTGAGTTTTTGAAGTCTAGGAGTGGGCTAGAAGAAAATAGTGGAGGCAGTGGTGAATTTTTTAGCCTCGTTTTTTTTGCTGCTCAGTGACGTTGACTTCTGAGGTACTTTTCAAGAGAATGTTTATATTGTCAGGCCCAAGAGACTGTGTTTACTGTGACACAAGCATTTGCATCATTGCCACTGAAACATGTCAGCTACACAAGGAGTTTTTATATGCCCTGTGAGAGAAAATTCCCTCTCTGAAATGTGACATGGAGCTCGATTTATGCACCAGATAGCAGAAAAAATATTAAAATTTCAATTTCTTTATTCTGCTGCAAGCTGTATTTGTTTTAATTGATTGCTTCATTGCATCTTTCCATTCAGTAGCTGGCAGTGTCTTGCTCCTATATCCAGCTGAAGTAAAGAAGAATTAAAGCCTGAATTTGTCAGACAAGCCTACTAGTGCTTGCTAGAGCCTCTTGTGTGCAACTCAATCAGCTAAACTAATCTCTCTAATGTGATGGAAATTACTTCACCTGACCAAATCTGCTTTTGGCAAGGTTACCAGAGTGAAAAGTGAGTGAATGTGAAAGTATGAATAGAAGCTGAAAACATATGTCTCTAAATAGTTCAAGGAACCCGTGCTGTAAAGAAGAATGAAAAAGGCGGACTGCATGAGGGGCCAGGAAGAGGAAGCTAAGGAATTTTAGGTCAGCATTGGGCAGATTTTGGGGGTAGCTTCGTAACAAAGTGCTCAGCTGGAAACACTACATGCCTGATTTCAAGCATTGTGCTTTTCTCCAGCACTCAGAGTCCAGATGAATTCAAAGGGAATGTGTAGTTTTTTGGTACAGAACCACCAACAAAGCCAGTCAAAACCAGTGTCACTTTGAAAAATTGGCTCCAGGTGTTATTGTAAAAACAGTTCACGAATGCTGAGTTGTTTCCCAGTAATAGAAGAGAATGAAAGGAGTAAATAACAAGAATAAAAATGGCTTAATGCTTCAGATTTCAATGTAAAAAATTGCATCTAAATGTCAAGTACATCCCTATTGATATGCAAATATTGTGCCGGGGCAAAGTGAGGCAACTTCATTTTTCTCAAGGGACAGCACAGACCACTTAAGTCCATACTGCTGGCCAGAGTAGCTTTGATGATAACATGAATGAATGCACATGCTATTTTAATTTGTCTGTTGTCCACTGCAGAATGACAGAAAGTCTAGGGTGCAAGTCCGACTTACACTGCCCTCCATGTCTATCTTTCATCAGTCCCAGAATACTCAGTATTCAAAGTGCTGTGTGGCAGGGCAAAAGAGCTGCGGAAAATTTATTTCCCTAGGGAATGGTTGGAGGAAGCTCCAATGCTGATTTAATTCTTTTTTTCTGCAATTGTGCTGTCCATAAACAGCTTGATCTTGCACCATGGAGTGACAATAGAATTTTTCTTTTGTCTGTGATGGAAAAGAATCAAGTTCCATAAGATGATTTATTAGTTTGTTGGGATGTTTTGATATTTCCAGTTGCATCTGAGAAGGCCACAGATGTGCTGATAGTTTGATGATTTGATGTATGAGGAAATATACAGATAAATACTTGGCTCTGCAAGTCAGGAAGGGTCCTGCTGAAAAGGATTTAAAAGCCATTTGTTTAACCTCTTCACATCAATTAGTGACTATTTAATAACCTAGTAACTCCCAAGTAGGTATGTGAAAAGGCATACAGGAGAATCACAGATTGTACATGTATTTTGGTGTCTCTACATAGTATTTTTGAGGTAGACACACAAATCCTCTGAAGTGATGAGACTTCATGTGGCTTCCACTGATGTGGCAGCAAGCCCAGCACAGTGCACCACCCTCTCAGCAGAGCTTGGCCTCAGTGTCATTCCAAATGCGTATACAGGTTCTGGCTGATTCAAGTTGCAGGCAAATTTCCATCTGCTTAATTCTGGATAGACATTCCAATAATAGTAAGATGCAATAAATGGACAGCAACAATTCTTGAGATAGCTTTGCTGGAAGGGCCTGAGTATTTGGATTACAGAATTAGACAAAGGGATATTTGGTCATTTGACTTATTCACTCTCCTTTTTGAGTGTCTACCTAAGAAAGGCAGATGGGAGAGTGAATTTCATCAGATGCTATAAATGCAAATGTGTGACTCCTAAGAAAACTTTTACAAAAACGGCTGTATTAATCCAGCACTGAGGTCCATCTTGTCCAATACCTTATGTGCAGCTGCAACCAGAGACATTTTTTAAAAAAGTGCTATGAATAGACTATGAATAGAGTGATTCTTCCCTGCTTCCAGCTACTGCTGATCAGCAATTTTGGGGATGGTGAAAGAGAGATGATGTTTGTGGCACTTTTGATGAAGGAAATGTAATTTTGACCTACATCTATTAAGGACATTGTATTTTTAGCTCACTTGCAGTTTTGGTGGGAAAGTTGGAAGTGCATAGACAACTAAAGGTGAGAACACTGACCTTGAATTAAGAGAAAGGAAACATGCATCTTTCCTGATGCTTAATGTAATAGTAATATGTTTTTCTGTCAACATTGCTGAAAAACAGAACAAACAAACCCTCCATCCCCTTCAGTGTAGAGTGCATAATTCCCAGTATTTATCTTTATTTTACCTGAAGTCTCTGTTCCCTTATTAATGATGTTTAATTAAATGTACAGCAGATATTTCATAAGTCTTTTATAGCTAATCAAGCTGTGTGCTTGATTTCTAGGTCGCATTTTACAGATGATTGTTGATATCATTCAAGTAAGATCACTGTTTTTACTGTTTTACTGTCCAGTTTTGTATACTTTCTTTTGTAACACGATTTTTTCAGGAAGATGCTCAGAACTCCCTGATCCTCTGAGTGTATTTGAGAGTAACATAAATTGGCTATCCTTTTCACATATTATGAAGTGCATAGTATTTTACAGATCTAGGCCAATAACTGTGATAATGTTATCTATTGATCATTTTGCAGTAGCTCCAAAGTATCTTTGTTCAAGACAAGAGCTTTTTCCTACTACATGTTGTAAAACTTTAGCAAAAACTGCTCATATTTGGTTTTCTGAAATCACAAAGTAGTTAGGAGTTGCATTATGGTGGATATGCCATGTTGTAAACTGCAAAGGAATCCATTTTCAACAGATTTCAGCTATTTCTATCTCTCTTTTTGTAGGGCTTTCTCATCTTACTGTTTTTTACTGTTTGATGCAATAACTACTGCTTCATTTTGAAGATTAATCTAGCAAGACCATAAATATCAGTATTTTTCTTAAGTAACTTTGTTATTTGTTAATTTTTCTGTTTACTTATATGATAGAAGACTGGCACATGTTCTGCAGTCAACCTCTTTGATCTTAAGACTCAGTACTGCTCAGGAGTCCTATCTTTGTTCCTCTGTTTTTTGTTGTACTGAGTGGACTTTCAGATTGTGGAAACAGGCATGGAGTGAACCTGTTGAATATGTCTGATTTAGACCATCTGTCATTCTTTTCAGTTCTGTTTATATCCTTCTCTTTTAGAAAGTGAAGTCAGGTAAAGAACACACAGTATCAGGGAAAGAAAACAACCAACCAAACAAACAAAAAAACCCAAACCAACTCCAAAAAAACCCCAAAAACAAATGACAAAAAAACGCCAAAAACCCTAACAAATGAAACAAAACCCCCCCAAACAAACAGACAAACAAACAACCAAAAAAGAAACCAACCAACAAAAAACTAAAAATGCATATTTTTGTTGGTTTTGTTTTAAAATATGAAGAACAGATGAGGATAATACTGCATCATTATCAGTTTTAGTTTGGGCAATCAACAGTTCATCAAATGTTTGCATTGGATTGGCTCAAAGGGACTTCAAGCATTGTATTTCTATTTGATAGTGCTACACAGCAAACGTCCTGCTATCCTGCAGGGGAGCCGTGGTTCTTTGCTCAGCCTTTGCTGCCTCCCCATCTGCAACATCCTTCCTCTCAAAGTAGAGGCTGTCCTCTCTTTAGGTAAGAAACAAAAGTTGACTGGGCCACCTACCTGAGCTGACACAGTATCATTAGCTCTGCTAATGAACTGTCAAAGTATCACAAACTTGTTATTAATGGCTGTAGCTGTGTCTAAGACTTTTCCAGCAGGATAATTTTTAAAAGATCCTGGCTTTTGGCATGTTGCTTGGACATGACTATGAGGAGCCATCTCCTGGCCAGACACTAATAACTACCTTACTGTAATGAGTCTGTCAGCAACTTTTCTACCCTCGTGAAAGCAACACCCTCATCAGAGGGACAGGTTAGAGTTTAAATATCACAGCATCATTCTTAATGCTCTAAAGCATGTCAGTTCACAGCTGTATTTTATGCGAGCGTATAACGGGGAGCAGTGTATGCCATTTGTCTCAGCTGCCAATAGAGCCTAGATGTGACAGTAGCTGAGCAAATCCAGGGTGAGGAAGGGCTTCAGGGAATGACATGTAGCCCTGCTTGTTAAGATTGAAGGAGACCATGACATATGTCTTAAAATTTTCTGAGTAAAATATGATGCCCTAATGCTGTGCTAATATGCAGTAAAGCATTATTATTCATGCCACAGGGAGCTTGCACCCAGCTGGATGGAAAAGGTTCTGAGAAAAAGGGTATCTATGATTGGGATACCTAAGATACCTCTGATAACAAGACTCATTCTTCTGGCTAAAAGTTCTATTAATCAAAATATAAATTTTCTACTAATAAAAAAATGCATCAATATATTTTAATCTTTATTTTTATCACATGCTAAACAAAGGTTAGATTGTGATCTGCTTTGAATACAGGATTCTGAACAACTTTATCTTTTCACTATTTGGAAAAAAAGTAGGTTTTGTCAGAGATTTGTGTTTTTTTCCTCCTCTTCTTGGATAGCATTTTTTAAGCATATAGAATTAAATTAAATGTTGAGAAATATTAATGGCATATGCCAGCATTTTAGGGACATAAAAACCAAATCCTTCTTTGAAAGAAGCACAGTTAAATCAGTGGAGATTAATTAATAGGAATTAATTTGGCCCAGTGAATCCTGAGGGAATAAGCACTGAAAAAGAATATCCCAATAACATTATTTTAAGTAGATCTGTGCACAAAATTAATTTTTAATTTCTCAGTAAATTTTATAATTTTTTTTGGTCCTGAAATGGAATGAATAATTTAAACAAACATATTTTCTAGCAAACAAATTTTAACTATTGGGGAGGATAAACTGAAACCTTTTTGCATAGTAAGAATAAAATATTTAATTAAGTTTTGACTTTTCAAGACTTTTGTTCTTTAAAAAAATGTAAGCCTTTTTTCATTTAAAAAAATTAAATAATTCAGTGCTCCTTTATCTTATAGGTACAATTCAGCAGGACTAACATTATACATTTCCTATTTATTTTGTTAAAATAACAACATTTCTGTTCATTTTTTTCCCTAAGTATTTGGAGATTTAGTGCCTGGATTTTATTACATAAACCAATTAGGTCTAAGCTGTATTTTAGAGGTTTACATTCTGTTTATAGAGTCTGTAGAAGAAAAATTGACCATAAATTCACACTTTTGGAAACAGAATAATTATTTTAGGAACCTTGACCTCTGAGATAATGGACCAAGGCTTCAGCTGATGTCAGCTGGTGTCAACTGATGTCGCTTCACAAAAGAAGTCTGACCCAAAAGTTGATTAGGGTTTAGCATCCTGTAATTTCATCTAAATGTTAGTGGATTTTCTGATGAAACCTCTTTATTGCTCAAGAGTTGGTTGTAATTCATATAAATATGCTCTCTGTCAAAAAAATAAAATTAATGATTTGGCACAGAAGTGCTGTTACAGTAATAAATGTCACGGACTTCATTCTTCTTGCAAAAGGAACTGTGCAATCAATAATATCTGCAGCAGAAGTTCTCAGACTGTCATCCATGGAGCCCTTGCCTGCGGTGTGGGGAGAACCATCTGGTCAAAGGGAGTTGGCTCTCTGGGTTTCAAGCTCATAAAAGACATTAAAACATAACTAAAATAAATTGCTTTCCTTTTGCTATAAGCAGTTGCTGCAGTTGCCACAGGCTCACCATGCAGCCACTAACAGTAAAGGGGAAAGATACCTGCAAGCTTGTGTGTCAGCATTGCTGACTGGAAAAGTGTGAGGGCTTCTGTACTTTCAGGCCACCTTTATTTATGATGATGAGAATTCACTTAAGAACACTGAAATCCCAAACTGAAATTACTGTGTATTCCTATTAGCTGACTCAAGCATTCCCAGATGTGTGTATAGCCAATTGTTTCCATTATATCCATTTCCCCTGTATTAAAGAATTTGACATTAACTTCTGCATTTGCATCTTCCCTACTGTTCTTAGCAGGGTTCTGCAAGCAATGGATACTGTGGATCATTAGCTGACCTAGTTTTTATCAGCTTTTGTCTGTTGCCTTCTGGCTTCTTCAGAATATGAGCTTTTCTCTATGTGTGCTTCTCTCACTTTCACTTCTTAGTTTTCAAAGATATTTTTCTCCAAAATATTAATGGGAAGCAGAAGGAGGACAACATCAAAGTCAGCATATGTTTCTTCTTTGTTTTTCTAGTTTTAGTTGCCCTTCAGTAGCATTTTTAAATGACTAGTTGGTAATTATAAGCGAGGTTATAAGCAAAAAATCTGTTTTTGAAATAGAAGTCGTTTGTGGTTTTAATAGTGGGTTCATGGAGAGAAGCACCTGTACAGACATAGGGCTCAAGTTGTGTTGACTCTGTAGTCTTAGAGCTGATGGTAGTTTTTGTAGAGGCTGGTCTTTGTAGGTTGCTGATATCTGAAAAGGCTTTTCCTCTGCAGGAAGTCTGTTGGTATACTGTCTTAATGTTGTTAGTAAAGCTCATATGGATGGCTGTCCAGTGCATCCCATTGCAAGAACTTGTGATCAATGTTTCTTAACTTTTTAAAGCTCTAGTCACTCAGTCTGAAAATTGCATTGTTGGATATATCTCCTAGGCTGTATCATTCCAGTGTCAAACAGAATGATTCAGCTGTTTCAGAGAATGAGTTTGATAGAGAATATGCTTTCTCCTCCATGAATATATAGGTTAAGACAGGCTAGGACCTACATGCTTTATAGTACACACTAGAAACTCAGCAGAAGTATTGACCTGATGGCAGTGAAGTACCTCTCTTGATTTCATTAGAAAAAAAATGTTTCATTTTGTTATGTTATGAATCCAGAGGGGAAAAGAAAATCAGTACATGCTGGCTTTCAAGCAGACTACACAGATTTTGTGCTAGCCTAAGGCACCAGGAACAGAGGACATGGTTCCTCTGCTTTTTGTAATGTAAGAAGAGGTGTCAGTGGAAAAAAAAAAACAAAACTGGAAAGAGACTTGATAAAAGGGAAGAGAGTAAAAAAATTGAAAGCTGTTGAGGGAGAAAAGTTGTTAATAGAAGTCAGAGAAGAAGACATATTAGCTGGACGAGAAACTAGGGTGGAAAACAGGGGTGCAGGGGAGGAATAGGTTAGAAGGCTGAGAATAGAGATTAGAAAGTAGAAAAAACAGAGTTAAGGTGTGAATTATGAGGAAATTGATCATAAACTTCAGGATCATCCAGCCTGAGTTATTTTGGGCTGGATCAAGATCCTGGCACTCAGCTATGCCTTGTGTCATACTTCACATCCCCTCTGTAGCAGCTTCCATGCTTGGTTACTCCTTGGCTACCTTTCTCTGTCAGCAGCTTCTGCCAACAGCAGTCTCTTGCGACATCCATGCTCTGACAGGGAGCTGAGCTGTCACAGTTGAATCACTGCCATCCCAGAAAGCCAGGCTCCTCTGGTCTCCCATGCTACTGCCCTTCCTGCAGGGACCAGGGAGGGCAGTGGCTCCAGCAGCTGCAGCATCTTCCCATCTGTGCTGCTTAGCCTCCAGAGGCGTTGGCAGCCACTGCCACATCCCAGCTCTGAGTGTTACAGGGCAGGAGACAGAAGCCTTTTTGCCTAATTGAGCAATGCTAGCTGCTGAGCAGCCTCTTCTCCTCTGGGGAAAGGCTGATGGTCTTGGAAGCCTTGAGCAGGCTGGATTCAATGTCCCAGACCACCCTAGACTAGATTTCTTTAGACTTTATTTACTGTGCCTTGCTCAAACCTTACAGTGAATCCAGGATCCTTTATGTCCTCATGGGCTTTTCTCTGGCCTTCAGCATTATCGTGTCCGATAGCTCAAGCAAAATAAAGTCAAAGTGAGGTTATGCAGGCTGCTTTAGAGACAGCAGTTCCTAACTCTTGTGCTTGACTTTATAACCCTAATGCTCTTGCAGCATAGAGGTTTTTTTCCATTTTATGTGCCTATAGCTGTAGCTGGTTCATATTGATAAATTTCCATAAAAACTGGGAATTGAGTTTGTAGGAGTCCTCTTGTGGCCTATTCTTACAGTACATATGCTACTTATATGAAGACACTGTTGTCTGAACAAAAAGTTGCACATAATATGTTATTATCTTGGGTACAAAATTACTATGGCTGGAAACACTGCAGAGTGATGAAGAGTTATAGTTCCCTTAGTACAAATATTTTAAAAAAATAACTTTTTGTATTTTATCCAAAAGCAGGATATTAGAGTAAAAAGTCATGTACCCAATTCTCAAATTGAGTTAATGCAAATGAGCTAAAGATTGGCATTTCATAACTGTAATATATTTTAATCTTGTCCCTCTGGCATGATTAGAAATCATAGGCACATACTTAAATTTGCTTATCAAAAGTTTTATTTTATTAGTTATTTTTATTTATTTATTTTTCTGGCTAAAGACCTCAGTGTAGGTCTGTTTGTGCTACTCTGGAGGCAAGCATGGTTATAAGAAACTAATCAACTATTTAGAAACTAGCAGCCTTCAGCTGCAAGCTTCAGCTCAAAAATATGGCTGTCTACAAAGTAGTTGTGTATTAGTAATTAAAATTTTATGAGATTGAGAACACTAGTTGCCACGGAAACTTAATTCCTGCCCCAGAAGACTGATTCTGTTAGAGGAAAAAAGGTAAAAAAGGGGGAGAGGGGGCACAGCAGCTATATGAATAAAGCCAATGTTGTATTCAGTCCTGACATAGCATCAGTGTGGTCAAACACCTGCTTAGTCAGCTCAGTTAACACGGCACATGAGCACTGTTCTCATGTCTTCCTTCCAGCTTGGTACGCCCAGACACTTGCAGCACAGTCAGTGCTGCATTGCTTTCCTCCTTGTGCAGCAGTAAGGCAGATGCAGTACATTCCCAACAGTAAATCTGTTAAACCTGCCTTTTGGTTAGCTCACAGAATTACTGTTTGCATAAGATTGAGCTAGTCCTAAATCATGGCTCCGATGTTGGCCATCATCAAAGACTGGGAATTCAGGAGTGATCAATTTTTCCCATCAATGCCAGCCTTCCTCCTTCACATATCTTTTGTTTCATCCCATTGTCTTGTACTTAAAAAAAATAATTTTGGTTTTGAGACTTTATTCTTTCACAAAACTGTGTATTTTATTCTACAATATGTAGGTTTTTGCTATAAATGTTTGATCAACTTTTTAGTCATATTAAGGTCTTTGTTCTATATATTCCCTTGGAAAAATAGTAAGAAATCATGGAAATTCAGTTATTAGTTCTGAAATTTCCCTCCTATGCCTGCATGAGTCATCTTTTTATGACCATTCTTTATTTCACCTGCTGTCACCTTGTTCTCTTTTCCATCCTCTTGGAACAATTCCATTCATGCAAATACAATCCATTTTTGCTATTGCCTCCCTTCCCTTAGCCATTAATACTGACCTATGTTTATATATGTTGGTGTCCCATTTTTTTACCATAATTGTCATTCAAAGGGATATTGAAGACACAATCGGGTGTTTCTTCTGATACTCTAAGACTGATCAGACAGAAACAGTTCTGTTTTACAGCTATGTAAGCATGCAGTTTTCCTCCAGCAAGTTCGGATGAACTGTTTACAGGAAAAAATTAATAAAAATCTATGTCATAACCCATTCTGATGTTGTGTCAAAGCAGGAATCAATTAAGGGATGTGCATGGTATATAAGACACGTCAAAGACAAAATAACTCACTGCTGAGCTACTGCTTTGAGAGACTGGACAATTGCTGTAATTCCCATAAATACCTATTTTTTACCTATTGTCAACTCATATTCTTATTTACATTCATATATGCCTATGCAGTCTGACGTGGGCTACTGAGCTGAAAGTTTCAGTTAAATATGAAAGCTTAAAATCAAGTAAGTATTAAAGTAAGTTCTTGAATGATGGCCTCAATTTGTTGTGTGAGGTGAAGACTTGCATAAACCAAGAACATGTGTTTCAGTTAACCAGGTAACAAAAAGTTGCTGAAAGCCACTGAGACCTTTCCCTTAATGTTAGTTATGTGCAATAAAATTAAATTTATAACCTTAATACACACTTCAGAAAGATTATAAAAGTTGGGGTCTGACACTTTGAATGTATTTCTGAATGAAGAGTACAGTAAGGTATTTTTTAATATTTTTAATTTTTTTAGATAAAGATTCTTCTTTATTAGCCAAATGGTAAAAAAATATCAAAGTTATTCAAGTTCTATTTCTAAATTTGCTGTTCCTACAAAAATCAACATTTGAGAAATATCAAAATGTGAGACAGTGTATTTCAGTTCATCTCGTAGATTCTGTTTTTTGTATAATTTTAGAGTAGGTATCCCAGGCTGCCCAGGATAAAGAAACTTTAGGTTTGTGGTCTTTTTTAAAGATCACAAAGTGACTGGTCATGGTAGATATCTGGGATAAAGGCTCTGCCATGCTGCCTTGCCTTGTCTGTTGAGTCAGTGAAGGGATAATTGTAATTGATAAGGGTCACAGTCCATGACCTTTATTCATGGTCTTGTGAAAAAGTGGCAGTGAGTAACTCATCAGTTTGAACATACCAGAGATGCAAAGAAAATTAAGCATATCAGAGATAAGGACATAATCAGCTTAGGGAGGGAGTCATTATGAGAAAGAAAGCTATGATTTTTTGGAAGATGATAGACTGTGAGAAATGTCATGTTCTGCAAGTGAACAAATTTATCTGACTCCCAGTGCTATCCACATTCTTTTTCACTGGCTGTGCATTCCCCTAGTACTGCACATGACCACATGGATGCATGTTCACAGCCTTTACTCTTTTAAAGTTAACAAATTCAGACAATAGGTGAACCTTCCTTATAGGCTGCATCCAGCGCAATGTATCTTTTATTAAAAGGGCAAAACTTTTAATGTAAGAAAAGCAGACATCAAAAAAATGATGAACCAAATAATGTCACCTGAAATGTGTGAGTTACTGGTAAGGACAGACAATCTAAAATTACCTGTCTGTATAATCCAACTTCTTTATAGTCCAGTGTGCACAGCACAGCACCATGGACAGTTAGCTTGCAGTGAACTGTCTTGCATTCTGAAATAGTCACATTAGCAGGGTGGTTCTGTCAAGCATACCTAAGCTTAGCATAACATTGAGCTGTTTTACTGCATGGCTTTATGAAATTAATATGTATATTAGGCTGAGAGATGATAATTGTGAAATGGAAATGAATATTTAAATAGGTAAGATAAAAAGAAAGAAATGCTGAAAAAATAGAGTAGAAATGGAAGGCTTCATTTTCATTCATGTAACAAACTTATCTAGTGTTAAACAGCTGAGAAGAAGAGTAACAAAGAAGAGTAACAATGCCTTCCAATTTTGGCACTCTTGCTAGAAATAATATTATAAAAAATGAAGATTACTATTATTGATAATGAACATAACTTTGAGCAGTATGGCTTAGAAATTATTAGACCACTTTTTTCAGTTAGCTGTAATCTGGAAAGCATCATGAAAGGAGGAAAAAAATGTAATTAGACAGACTGAGATACTTTGTTCATATGTCATACTTTTACAATTGAAGTGTTACAGAATTACTTGCTATTGTCTAATATGTGCTTTTAAGTCTATTATTTTGCTTGAGAAAGTATTCTCCTGGGTAGGTCACTTACAGAAGGCAAAATTTAGAGAGCTGTACATGCCAGTGTAGGTTCAACATGAGGTATACATTGATGAGAAGCCTTTTGGGAACTGTCCTTACTTCAAATAGTCTGTACATAGTTGATGCAATGAATCCCAACCTAGCCATCAACGTTCAACTCAAAAGAGACATGGGGAAGCCAAGGATGTTTACTAGATACTCATGCGTATCTAGCAGGAAATGTTGAGATCATCTGTTAGTATCATTCTGCCATTAACTTAAAAAAAATAATAGCTAAAAATGTTATCTTATTGACATTTAATTTTCAAGGAGAAAAATAGAGACAGGCAGTGTGTGGGTGTTTACATGTGTGAGAGATTGATCACTCATACTTGAATTTAAACTCATTTCTACATAAGTGTTATTCAGCCATGTAGGCCACTGCTGGACCATAGGAGAACAGACAGCTGTCCACAAAGCAATTAGTCTGCTAACTGCTGACTGCACCAGCTCCTTTGCAAGTTGGAAGTCCAATGATTGTGCTAATGTTATAATTATTAATATTTTTGTTTAAAATATTGTTCATAATAACAATAGAAGTGCAAACTACTAAACAAGAATCAACAGAGGGTATTCTGCAGGTTTAATTTCTTTGTTTGCTTGTTTTTAAGTAAGTGGGCTTCCAGCTAAAGGCTGAAAAACCATGATCTGATTTACTGGGCTCCAAGGGTATTGGTGCATACTGATTTGAAAGAACACAGTTTCTCTAGAAGAAAGAAAAGATGAGAGAGGTAGTAATAGCATAAATGAGCACAGCTCTTTTGGACCTGTTACAATGGCAGCTATTAACTAGTTTAAATTTGTCCTGTGTAATTGAGAAATAGGAAGCTAAATTAGTGTTGTCTAATTCAGTTGTCTAAAATGTCAAGATTATGAACATCTTTACCTTCTCTGCCAATAAGGGTAGCAAAAGGGTGAAGAAGTCAGATGAAGAACCAGGAAGAAATCTAATGATTTTATTTAAATTAACCCATAGTTAGAGGCTCTCCCAGGCTCTCTGAAGCTCTCAGCAGGAGAAGTGTTTGAGCTCTGTGGTAGCAGGAGTTGATAAAGGGTTTGTCAGTGGGAGCAAAGCAAACATTTTGGGTTACGTTGTGCCATATTTGTGCCTAAAAACCAGAACACTTTTTATGAGTCTCTTTTTATCAAAAAGACCAAAAAAAATTATATGCATTTAGGAGTCTAAATTTGTTCTTTGTTCTTTATGACTGAAACATTGGTCAGCATGTATGAGCTGAAAAAAACATGTTGTTTCCACATATGGCCAGGGCCAACACAATCTTATCCTCTAATGTCAGAAATAAACCAAAGATGTAATGCATAAAAATGTCTCACAGTAGCAGTTCTACTGTTGAGTACGAGAGTTTGGTACAGCTGTGTGAGTCCTACAGTCAGTACTTCATTTATTTACCACTCAGGAGATCTTCTATTAATATACTAAACAGAGAAATGAGAAACACGTTATATATACAATGGATTTAAAGTAATTTGCAAGGAGCCTTCCTAAATTAAACTTATAAACTCTCACCACCTCCTCAAAAGCAGAGTTACTCTATATTTATAGTCTCATAAATGAGAATAGAATTTGACACAGTGAATCTGTGTAATGGAAGGGCTGAGAAATCGGCAGGGTATTTTTGCTGATTCAGGACCCTTGTAAAATAGTTATTCCTATGCAAACCATTACGCATAAAATATGAGAACTCAAAATCAGACTGTTTTCAAAGCAATAAAGTCAGTAATTCTTTGCTATTTGTTAAGAGAAAAAGCCTCTCTAAAAGGTTCTTGACTTTCCTGTGTACATGTGGGTCCAATATATATATCTCTCCAAAAAAGGATGCTGTTCATTTTGTTGATGCGTGTGTCTGTGTGTATTTCACTGGTCTTCAGTTATGTTCAGCATTACAACCACCACTTTCAGTTGATTCACTCGGGCAATCAGAAGCAGCACAACATCTCCACCTCTATTACAGAAATCGTCTTTTTCCTGTGTTCTCACTTTTCTCCTTGTATAGATTGCTGTTGTAGCATTTCCTACCATCATTATCTGAATTTTCATGAGACAAAGATGAATTTTGATCTTAGCTGTGTGAATAAATTTACTGGGTATCCTCCTATTTTCTATTTCTGGACCAACAGTGCTGTAAACTGCTTACATTAATGTTTGAGAACTAAAGAAACAGGATTTGTGGCAGTGTTTAATAGAGCTGAAAGGGATGTTTCCTGTTTCACAGCATAGTATCTAGTCTATCATCTTATTGTATACTTTCCAGGTGTTCTGCTGTAGCAGGAGTGAAAGAAAAATAAACATGGTGGAGTAGGGAGTGGTGATGAAAAAAAAAAGTGAACTCAAACTACTTGCAACATTTTAGTCAAATACATTTCATTTGAACTAAAAATAGCTTTATGATGTTTTTATTGCTGCTGAAAAAATTATTGTGCTTGATAAAACATTTTGCAGACTGAGAAAAGACACCTTTGCTTCTGGTTGTGTTATAATGACTGAGGTAAAGAAAGTAAGTTTTATTCAGTTTAATACTCCAAATGCTCAGTATCAGCACATAGTGATGCACTTACTTCATATCCATCTATATCAAGCAGATACACACCAATTGAATTTCTCTGACTGAAATAATAGATTGCCAGTCTCCAGGAGTATAAGCTTATGTTCTATAAATATCTAGAGAATATTAAATGGCCTCTGAGATTACTCACAGTGCATTCTGCTGTGTTAGGTTAGTATTAAAATGTTGCTTTTCCTAATCCAATCCAAGTGATTATGGAAAAAAACAACCCAGAACTTGAACCAAAACAAATACAGACACTTGACTATGAATTCAGAGGTTAAACTCTCAAGTCTCATCTAAGACATTGTACCTTTACTGAGTGCTCCTCTGAGTTTAAAAGTTACTGAGAATC
This sequence comes from Hemiprocne comata, assembly GCA_020745705.1. Taxonomy (NCBI): domain Eukaryota; kingdom Metazoa; phylum Chordata; class Aves; order Apodiformes; family Apodidae; genus Hemiprocne; species Hemiprocne comata. The sequence goes on along the minus strand of CM036597.1, from coordinate 6,368,999 downwards.
AGGCCACTTTCTTATTTCAAATAAATGGATAATGGATCTTAAAATCTATAGTACAAGAATGCAGTCAGAATTACAGCTTTTCGTGTACATTGTTCCATATGGCTTTTCTGCTTGTTCTTGGATAGCAAATTGTATACTAGCTATTGGCAGAAGCAGATTTACCTGCTCACATAATCTCCTGATGCTTTTTTATGTTCTCCTTCTGCCGTGTCTTTCATTTAAGCATTATCCTAAATGCAAATGGGAACTGTATGAATAGGTCTATTGTGAATTTTGTTTCTTTGTTTTGAAGAGGTACTTCAAAGATAGTATAAATCAGCAGAAGTGTGAAAGCTAGGACTTTTTTAAAGCTATAAAATGGCAGTATGCGTTTTCTCAGTACCTCTGCCATAATGATTTTAAGATGTTGTTGACATATAGTCAACATAATTTCAGATATTGTTGATCATGATTCCAAATACATTAGATAAACTTACTTGCTATGGGTGGTGGATCCAACTGGAGTTGTTGTTTTTTACAGACTTGGAACTGAGATAATTTTAAATAGAGATCAAGACATTTATCTGTTGGCCATCTCGTCTTTCTACTGCTCCATTTAATGTCTTGTAATTAGCATCCAAAAGTATGTTTAGTGTTTTGGGCAGATTTTTTATAGTCTTTAATACAGCTTGTGGAGTCTTTCATATCTATGATCTTTATCATCTGTACCTCATTATCTTAAAGTACTTTTTCCCTGGCAATTCTTAATTCATAAACCAGATATGTTAAAATTAGTCAAATATTGTTTGTAGTTAGAGTATGAACTACCTCTCCTCCAATCCAGAATATTCAAGATTTCCCACTCTCGTTATCTATATAATTTAACGGGGCCATGTGCTCTACTAGGCTCTACCAGGTGCTGGTCAAAGTCAGGTCAAAAAGTTATGTCATGAGGAGCTGATAGACTTAAAATATTAGGGAACTGTGCACTGTGTCTATGAAACACCTACTCCTAACAAACTGTGGCCTGTTTTTCATTTCTAGACAGTGGAGCTACTTGCAAGATGTTAATTCAAATGCTATAGGCCATACTCTTTCCTTTTGCACATGAATAATTTTGTTCTCAGAGTTTGCCATGTGCAATCTGGTATTTCAATTCTGTGTTTATCCCAAAAATTAATACCAGGTATTTGTTTCCCTGATGGCAGATGGTTAGCTAGCATACATATTTGGGTACTGGGATGGCCTGATTTTTTTCTTACTGATTATAGTCTTGGACTTTCAGGCAGAAATTTATATTGCACCTCAGTCCAGTCTTCAGCATTTTAAGCATATTGACTTCTGTGGGAAACGGGTATGAGCAAGTACTTACGCAGGTATAAATATCAATTTTAATCTATGCAGCATAGGGGCTTTGCAATGAAACTTTGTTCCAACCGGAGTAATTCTGTTATTCCTTGGACAGAACCAAGCCCTTCCCTTTGATTAAAATCTTTTTTTGCTACAGAGCCTAGCATGGCCTGGATCTAAATGGGGAGATGGGCAGCCCTCCAGCTGCTGCTTTTGAAAGTCCACTGGGACTACAGCAAAGCACTAGTTCTGATGTAATGTAAATAGAAAAAGTTAATAAAAAATTATGTCTGGTGTTTGGGTTTTAAACATTTGTGATTTAATATAATCAGATATATACTATGTTAATTAAATCAGATTCAAGACATATGCATCCCTTAAAGAGAAACATTAATATGACAGAATTTTGTATGTTTTCCAAACAATTTTTTTACATTCCAGAGTGAAATCTGTATGAGCCAGGGTGGGGTGGGAAGAGGGCAGGGGGAGAAAGGCTCATGAAAGACTCCTGAGTATTGATTATCCAATGTACTCAGCTTAAAACAAGGTAAGAAATGTATTGTTTTATTTCTAGATTCCAATTTTTTAACTCAGCCACTGTAACTTGCTTTCAATTACTTTGACTTTTACTTATCTTACAGTTAAGGTTACTGTCTAGAATACAAAGAAATTATGATTCCTACAAGGTTAGAGCAACGAGGATATAAAAATCTGCAGGCGGCCTACTATCTCCAAGATAATGTTGGCTGTCTCTAGCACTCTGCAATAAGCCATCTTTCTCTTATTTTTACCTGTGTTTAAAAAGCAATCCTCTAATTAGGCAAGCAGGAACAAATTAAAAACATACATAGCAGCTGTGCTCTGCAAGTTGCTTTATGCATCCCAAAACAGGCAGTCCTTGATCCCGTTCCGAAGAATGTAGTCATTTGCAGCTCTCTTTGTGATATGGTTTTAAACGACCTTCACTGGCAGGAAAGGCTGCCAATTTTTTCAAGACATCTGAGCAATGCAGTTCCTCCTTTTATTTAAGGAAATATCCAGGCTCATGCTGCATGTGCTATGAAAAAATACTGTAAAAACTCTGAAGATAGGTTGGGATTCCTATCAGGAGAATAATCCCATGGAAGACTGATTCCCTCAGAAGTCGCTGGAAAGGGCATTTGTACACAGAATCCCTTCTCATAGGAACTGTATATTTTAGAATATATTTCATGGGGTTTCAATAACTTATGGGTGTTTTGTTTGCTTTTGTTGTTTATTGCCTTTGGTTTTGTTTTAAATTGTTCAACACTGAAACCAAATGTATGGCAAAAGGTTTGTTTTTAACAAAATTTACCGTAGGAAAAGAGTATGTAATTTACTGACATTTTCACAAATTATCCCTTTTTATATAGTTTCTCTGGGTTGAAGACTAAAAACTGTAGAGTTTTGAGGTGGGTTTGTGTTTTAAAGGGCAGAGGCCACAACAAACATAAAACCATTTCAAGGTGTTTAAACGAAAGATTTTGTCTAGAAACAGATAACAGTTTTTGGAATTTCATTTTGCAAAACATTCTAAAATGTCAAGATTTAGCTCACTAAAAGACAGGAAATATTCTGAATTATTCAAGAATTCCCTTTAGTTGGGAAGTTTGGTTATGGAGCAAGTGGAGATCTCCCGCACTCCAAACATCTGTTTTTGCTCAAATAAATACCAGCTTCCCTTTTCTTTCCTGTATTTTCTATTTGACTTCCTAGAGACATTCTTGGGAGTGTTGTGGCAGGACGTCTAAAATTCTTGATGGGTGGCTGTCAAACACAGAGCTAATTTTGTACAGATGGATCTTAGTCTGGAAGTAAAATAGAAGAAAATGTTGCAATAGGGATATTCTGACTTCCCTTTCATATCATGGGACTTGCTCACAGTGATGGCACTAATGTAGGCCTGCAGGAAAGTACACAATTTCACACAGATGAACTCCTGTCCATTTACAGCAATTAAGACACTTTAATGATATTCATAAGACTTCTAAACACACCTTGTCAGTAAAGTAGTAGACTATAGTAGTAGACTATAAATACAATTTGAACTGCAATCACATTTGTTCTTATTACAGGACAGTTTTCAGTTAGTATGAGTTCTTTAAGAAATTTTCAAGATCTACATCTAACTGGAGCTCTATTCAAGTAACAGATCCAGTGAGATTCTGTTTTTTCCTCTCAAACTTACAGGTCAGACCCTCAGGAAATATTAGACCAGATGTAAAATTGATTATAAGTGTTTTCTTAACTTTTATGAAAAAATAACTGGAGAGGTTTTTCAAGATCTTTCTCTCATCTTATTTAATGGTAAAGCAAAAAGAAATGTTTCCCTTTTATTTACTTTTCAAATCATTGATTAGAATACCCTTCACTTAGTAAAATCTTGCAAGCTGTACTTAAAACTCTTCTTAATTAGGAATTTTCAATATCTCTGTATTTTTAATATTTGCAATTTGGTGTAGGGGAGAAGGAGGATTCTGGGAATCAGTATTTATCTCCTTCCTGTAACTTTAATAGAGGAAAATCCAGAATTATTAATAAACTTGCCATTTGCCAACAAAAGCTCCCAGCACTGATAATGAACTGTTTTCCATGGGAAAAGGCACACTTACAGGTGGACTTCCCCCCACCCCAGCTGTATTTCTAGAGAGATCCACTGCAGGGGGAAGATGATGATAATTGGGTTTGTATGTTTAAGGGTGATTTCTATCAATATTTAGTGAGTTACATGGAGCATAGTTCTGTCTTTGTTCATCTATGATCTGCAGATTGTTGTACATCTAACTCTTCATAACCAGAAATTGGAGATGTACCTTATTCACATTCATAAATGGAGAGGAAGGAAGCAACAGGTTTGGACCAAGAGCTGGGCCTTACATACTATTTTATCATCATCTATCACAAAGATAATCTTTTATGCCCAATATGGTGTCATCTGAACTCTAATAAGGAAGTCATCACAGATGCAGCATAAGTTGAGAATCCTGGGGTCTCAATGAGACTAAAAGACAATCTTACTATGGCTTGGTATGCATCTTTCTGAGGGAAGCTGACCTCCACGAGAAAAATGCTTTAATTTTTTCTTTTAAAAAACCTGTACAAACTCAAATGTCTGGCCTTTTATTTGGAATCAAATAAGAGGATTTGTGAGACAATCATCTACAAAGTCAGTATGTTATTTTTTCTAGGTTTCAAGGGAATATGATGGGCATTTTTCCTGGCCTACTTTAACGTGCAAGTCCTCTAGCTCCTAGCATATGCAAGTGCAATTAGTCACTGAAACTTTATGGAAATGGATTTTATTAGCATTCTTCATGCATTCAACTGCATTCAGTACTATCATACCTATAAAATGAGGAAGTTTTGTTTTTCCCTTGAAATATATCCGAAGCAGGAACTGAAGAATTTTTCCCTTCAGGGCATAAAGAGTAAAATTTTGCAACTTTTTAAATGAATAAGCTTGTTGCTTGTGTAATGTACTAGTAAATCATCTCTCTGTATCCATATCACTATAATCCATTCCTCTCTCCACACCTCAGAAGCTTGATTTTTCTTGGATTTTATTAAATGCTCTTAAAATACCTTGCTTCCTTCCAGCTAAATCAAATACTGGCTGATCCCAGTCCTCTACTTAATTTAAATTTAACATGTCTTTTTAGTCTCTGTTGGGTTAAAGTTTCTATTTCTTAGCTCAGCCTTTGTTATTATAATGTATATATTGCAGAATCCTATTTCTTTGCTATACAGTAAGCCAGATCTAAGGTCTAATGGCGTTATGAAAATTTAATTCAATACATTCATATACAGGTGGTAAGTTTGCAGGCAATTTCTTTCCTTTGCCATCCTTTTCAGATGAAAAAAAAAAACTATTAATACATCAGCTAAGTGTGGGCTAGACATACTATAGTGGTGAGATTTTTGCATTCTTCTGCATAGAATTAAATTCAGTTGATTATAGTATGGAATATCTTCTGGAAAATGGCCTAAGTGACAGCACTTAGCATCCACTTCCTTAATATTCCTTGAGACTGAAATCTTGGCTGTGATGAAGTCAAGAGTAAAGCAAGTGTAGATTGGAGCTGAACTTGGATTTGATGGTTGAGATGAAAAGAGCACAGGTGGCACTGACTGGGAGGGAAGGATGAGTAGAGTAGCCAATAGACGTAGAAGGAGAAAAAGATTATAATTTACTTGCTGCTACAACAGCTTTGCTTCTAACAGTGAGTAAAGGGGTCTGGGGTAGGAGGACAAGAGGAAGCTCTTAATAAGCACTTCGAGAAAATTCTGAGGTTCATATTTTTTGTGCATATAAATGGTCTGAAAAATAAAGCTATTTTCATTGGCTGGATCTTAAGACTGAGTTCTGACTTATTTCCTGTCCCCATGAATTTCCAAAATGAGCATTTCAGTCGATTTTTAAAATAAATTTTGCCTTCCAAATGATAAGCCCTTATTAAAAGACAAAGAGTTTCAGCAACGTCAACAGTGTGAACCAGTTATGTACTTCTAACATAGCATACACAAAAGTGTATTAACTGGTTGGATATCACCAATTGACCATACTTCAATTAACTGGAAAGTCATTGTATTTTCTGTAATCTGGTTATCAAATTTTTCTCCCCCACAAGTGTTTCTGACATGCCAACCATTCTGCCAAGCTGTTTCTTATGCATATTGTACTCCTGGCATTCTTTCTTCCGTGTAGGAGAAAAAATATTGTCCTAATCAGTACACTTCATAGATCCAGTAAAAACTACTAGAGCAAAGCTAGCATTCTGATCAGACTTAGATTTTTATTTTTTAATTTTTTTCATTGAATCTCCTCTCTTTGGTTACTTCTAATTTTAGGAAGGGGGCCAAGGGGATTGATTTTGCCCCAGAATTTTACTGTGTATGTTTCCAAAACTTATCACCCAAATGATAGAACAAGACAATAGCCTTTATTATTTCTTTATTAATCAGAAATGGTCTAGTGTTCTTCCCGGTCCAGTAATGTAGTGATCAGGATGGAATTTCATGGAAGGAGTACAGGGCATTTCTGCATCTATAGACATTTTTAAAAAATCACGACGTGAAGAACAAATAATTTTCTCTTTTCTCCATTGAAATTCCAGTATCGAATTATTTACCATGGCTATTTTGGCTTCAAATTTAGCAGAGAGAAATAGACAATGTGCGCATTGAGAGCATTATAAGTATATTATGAGCTCGTCACCTGGACACAAGCAGCACAGAAAACAAGAAATATTCAGTGTAAACCTTCTTCAATTTGATTTAACTGAAGATGCTGTCAGCTCATATTTCTAATACACAAGATGAATGAATATCAAATAAAGGGTTGTAATAACTTATAAAAATGAAAAAATAGCCCTATTGTTGGGTCTTGAGCTGATGAAAAGCAATGGCAACCATAGCAGAGATCTATCTTCTTACAATTAATTAAACTGTTAGAATTCAAATGGAGACAGTAAAGGAAGAGTTTCCTTTGCTTAAATCATGGTGTGTAGTCTCTGTTTTCTACAAGAGTAATTAAATCTAAATAATAAATTCAAAATCGTAGTGCAAGTCCATAGACCTTTCTTCTTGGAGTGAGAAGAAATAAGAGGCAATATTTTACTTTTTCACCCCCTTTCTCCAAGGAAAAGAGATGTGCAAAGATTAAGGGAAAGATTTTGAAACCTTCCCAGTGAGTAAATTTCTATATTCATGTAACTAAAATGCAATTAGTAGAGCTAAACTTAGTTCTCTTCCCTTTAGTAGAAAAAAATGTGTTCAGCTCTATCTGCAGTGAGAGGCAAGCAACTGGTGTGCTAAGATCATTGCCAAAGTAGTCAGGTGTATGGCATTATTTTTTAATGTATGGGATCAAGAGCTTTGCTTTCCTGGCCTGAAATATGATATTTTACTATTAAAGCCAGTCTGAAAAATGGGATAGTTCTGTAGAAAATTTGAATGTTAGGATAGTAACATTCAAAAACTAAAACTCTCTCCTGAAAACCATGAGCCAAAACTGTAAAGCACTGGTTCAGGTGTCTCCCAAGATTTGTCAGACTGGTGCCACCTGCTTAGTCAATGGTGGACTAGTCAGTGTCTTCAGGAAGTGCCCTGGCTTCTCTTGCTGACTTGTCTTCTGGTTTTGCCCTGGTTGTGACCATTAATGAAAATGTAGACAAGATGTGGACCACAGGACATTGTAGAGGATTAAAGCAACTGAACTGGATCCCCATATAACACATTTAGAGATGTTTAAATTGCTTGTTTGGCAGGAGTGGGGAATTCAAAAGGGAGAAATAGGAAATGAAAAATTAAATTTAGTGGAAGCCAAAATTTTCCATTAAAGTCAGTTTCAATGAAAACTTTCTCATCCAAATAGTTACTATGTACTATTTGATTTGGGTCACAGTGAAACATGCAGCTATTATTGACCAGACCAGACATTTGAAATGGGTTTTATTTGAAGCATTCATTTACTTAGCTACTGGCACACTCTTGCAGGAAAGCCTTTCTGGGCAATTTGCCATTCTTGTCTAAGTAAAAGTAATAATAAATAAATAAAACAGGTAAAATGAAATAACCAACTGAAACCAAGCAATATCTAAACTGAAGCTGTTGAAACCTGTTTGCTTTTAACATGCCCCTTGGAGCCTGTAGAAGGGAAATAACTCTCCTCCTTTGCCCTTCTGATGTTGAAATCATATTGCCAAAGCTTGTACGTCAAAGTTGCATGGAGCCATAGAAGCTTTTCCTGTTTTTTCAATGCAGCAAAGCTAGTTTAAATGGCAAAAATCTTGATTACTTCTCACTTCTGCATAATTACAAAGGCTAGGAAAAAATTTAAGAAAACAAAATACTAATACAAACCAATACCTATTTTTCAATGCAGATGATGTTGTCAAAAAGATCTTCACTGCTGTAGAACACTGCCAAAAAACCCCACATTCCAAGAATTATTTTTGAGTTTGTTGGGAAGTAATGACTCATTTCCTATGATGGTTGAGCCACCGTTTGAAAATTAATGAAACTGTAAGCTCATTTAAATCTTAGTAGTTATTAAGAGTGATTTCAAATTTTCCTAGGAAGATAGTGATCTTACTATCCACTCACAAAATCAGTCGTATATATGATGAAGTATATATCAGCAGGGAAAAAAGAAACCATGTTTGGAGTTCAAAATCACAATGGTTTCTGAAATTTGAATAGTATTCCCCATTTTCTGAATGGAGCAACTGAGATGCACGCTACCTTTGGACTCCTAGGGAGTCAGTGGAAGAGTATAATCTGTCAATATGCTTCCAAATTACGGTTAATTAAAACACTGGCTGTAGAAAATCAACAAGAAAAATGAGGTACATGACAGAGGAAATTTAACTCCATCTCTTGAAACTTTGGGATTTATAAATATATGCAGACTCTTTGTACTTTTAGGTAATATGAATGATTGCCATTTAGAAACTGGAATTTATATTCTGTTCAAAAATGCACACTGGGTAATCAGTGCAGGTCCTTAATGGAGGACTAAGCAATAGAAGGTGGCTGAAAAAGGATGTCTCGGAGTGATAAAAAATCCTGGAAGCTTCAAATATGTAAAGAAAATTAAATCCTGACAGCTTCATGAGAGACCTGTAGACTGCACACACTTGTAGAGGCAAGGTCGGGCTGGGAGCTTAAACACTGGCCCAAATGGTGAGAAATCTACAGGGAAAGGGATTCTTTGAGGTGAACCTACAGTTTTATGTGCTCAATGTGTTGTGGGCTCTGCATTCACAACTACTTTTTGGAAATGAGCAAGGTTATAGTTTAATCTCCAAAGTATTTCCTCATGCTTCCTTCCCCCTCTCCACCTCACCAAAAATCAGTAGAATACACTAACTTTAAGCCTCCTGAGTAAAGTGTTCAGTGGTTTTCTGCTTGTTTTTCATCCTCCACCCTTCAAATCCTGCTACAGGCATCTCATACAACTGCTCTTTAAAAGATACTCTCACTGTTTATGTTTTTCTGCTAATCTCTGTGTTTCTGAGACAGTGGAACAGAATTGCACAAAAATGGAAAATACTCTTTCAATCTTACAAACGTGTGGAGGATCAAAAATGAAAACACAACAATAAATACCTACTTTACAGGTATTTGTATTTTGACATTTAGAAGGACATTTCCTAATGTGTATCTTCAGGGAACATTATTGCCTGTAAAAAAACATGCATCTGGTTTATAACTAGTGTTTGTGCACAATATCAACTTACATGACCATATATTTTAATTCAATGCATTTCTGGTTTCCTGAAGATTAGCTCTATGATTCATTGTAGGTATAAAAAATTAATAGGCATCTAATGAAATATATAATTCGCTGAGATTAATTGTGGGAATTAATCTCAGTAAAAGTGAACATCCCAAAGTAAGGTCTTTTCCCACTGAAGACGTACACCATGAAAAATGGTACAATATATCTTATTTTATAAAAAAATCCGATAAAAGTAAAACATGGTAATTGTTGTTTGGTGTAACAAGACATAGTAGAGAAATGAGAGAATCGAGGATAGAAAAGAAGATACATTATTTTAGCAACTGTTTGAATTAATGACTGATTAACATTAGGCCCTAGGATTAAAAAAATAAATCTTATCACATCCCATCTACACTTTCTAGGAAAATAACTGCATTATATGGAATACTTAAAACAGGGAAATGGAAGGTTTGTTGAAGGGCAGGCAGGTAAGTGTAAATGGAATAGAGCAGGACTGTCTTCTGAGATGTTTTCAGTGTCCTGGCCAAATGGGCTTGTCATTGATCACACTCATGCTGGAGCTGACAGCAGTTTGATTAGCCAGCTAAAGCTGATCCATTTGCCAATGGATGTATTTATGTTTCCCAGTTTTTGCTGAATCTATTTTTGTTATTACTTTTGTTCCTTTTCGATTCAGAAGTTCTTTGTAAATGACAAATGTTTTTGTGGTAACAACTCATTGTGTCACCTGAAAGGACTTTTAAAGTATTTTATAGAGTTCCTAAAATAATATTCTAGGTTAGCCAATGTTGAGACTTGTCCCAGGTCAAGCTGTATTGGTATTTAGGAATCACTCACAGAACCCCATGGCAGTGGTTTTCACTGCAAGGTGTAGGGATCATTTCAATCTACACCTTATGCATTGTTACTAAGGTGGTAATTCTTTAGCAGTGTGCAGCAGTACTCCAGAGAGGGGACTGAAAAATGCAATAGCTACTTGAAACAGCAATGGGACATTTGAAAACTCAGAGTGCAACTGCTTGTGCTGGAATTTGACAGGAAGTTTAACCTTGCCTTTTTACTGCATATCTGGTAACCTCAGCTGCCATAGATCTTTTATGTTTCACCCCAAATATAAGAGCAGCTTATCAAATGCAGCACTTCCCTGCTTTTTTTGCTGGTGGCTGTTATAGCCTTGAGGTCAAGCATTTTCAAGTTGAATTTGGTCAATGCTTTTCAAATGTCAGCATTTTGATTTTATTTTTATTTTTTTTTTTCTCTTCCTTCCCTACACAATAAGAAGAAAAATGGCAGATCTACTGACAAGGTCATATGAGAAGCTAGTCCAGGGACACCAAGTTGTATTTAATTTTTGAACTACTTGTGGCTTTGCATCAGTGGTTGCAAATCTTAGACATAAGTTCAAAAAAAAAAAAAATCTTGGCTAAATATTATCTGGGAAAATAACTTGGGTCCTGCTTAAAGAATTTGCTTGGAAACTGTTGGAGGGACATTGTGTTATAGATTAATATGATACAGATGTATATGTTAGTATTGTTAACAGGATAATTAAATTCAACTAAATTTAAACATTCTTATATTGATTTATTTTTTTTTAATTTACTTTATAAAGGAGAGATTAGGTCAAGTCCTGGATCATTGTAAAGCACAGGAATTCTGACAGATATAGCTGAAAAAAGTTGGGTCAAGGGAAGGTATCTTGAGACAATTTTAGGAAGTGTTTTGAAATGAAGTAATGTGATCTGGTAAGGAGGATCATGGCAAAAATTAGGAGGAGAAATGAGTAAATGGGAAGATTTTCAATGGCTTCTTCTGGTTTAAAACACAAGTAGGTGTTTTAAAAGAAGACTGAATACAGTAGAGATGAGAAATTTTGTGTACAACATGGTTTTTTAACTGTACAAAAAAAAAGACAAAATGGAATGAAAATTTGTTATGGATGAAAAAAACCATAAATTTGAGAATTAATATTAAGTGGAGAATTGAACTTGGCATATCTTAAGTGTTTGACTATAAGAATGAATGTTAGGTGGAGAATTGAGTCACAAAGATGTTGTGCTGCTTGTTCAAAGTCAATTTGCAAGTTAATAGAAAAATGTGGAAACTGCTGTCCTGTGTATGATGAAGCAGGTTTGCTCCATGTTTGGCCTGGCCCATGGCTTTTCAGCAGTAGGCACCTGGTCTTGCTGTTATCTGTGCAGACTTTCTTTTGCAAGGAAATATGGTCAATAAGGAATTCATGGTGCACTTCAGCAGATACCCTGGTCCTAGATATTCATGGGCTCAGAATTGCAGGACACAATCAATTACATCCTGCTTGATGCTTTAAGCAAAAAAAAATCATTCTTACTGGTATTTTTCTAGAGCAATTTATCATTTTACCATTTCCTTAACTCTCACACATGGAATAAAACAATCAGGTGCTTCTGTGAATGAATTATTCCATACTGAAAGCAACATACAGCACTCCTCAAACACGGCAATAAAGCTCTGTTGGGATGTGATGACATCATTCTCTTCATTAAGACATTGCTCTCTCATTCAGGAATCATTACAAATCAGCCACTAAACCAACAAGTCTTTTTGCTTAGTGCTGTTGATTTAATCTTGTTTAGAAATCCCTATTAACCATTGGTCAATTAAACTCATGACAGTTATATAGGTTAGGTAAACCTTACTATCTCAGGGAGCTCAGAATAGATGAATTGATTATCATGTAAGATTCTTTTAATTAAAAGACACAGTTTAGAGACTTTGTACCCTCTAAAGCTTACATAATAAAGTCTTCAACCAACAGTAGTTATATATTAGTAATACATATATTGATATATTAAAAACTAAGTAAGTGCCCAGTAGTTTAAAAAAAACAACACAACAGTTTGTGCAGTTGATATGGTGCATGACCTGCATAAAACTGAAAGGCAATGTTTTGCTGAAGAAATTTATCTCTGTGTGAAAAAACTTTATCTCTGCTTTATTCCTAAGCCTGGCAATCAGGTTTAAATAGGTCATTAGTGTGCAGGTATAACTGGTGGGCCCAATGCACCCTTGTACTCTTCTGAACATTGCAGCATGTCTGTAGTGATCCTAGTATCCAGACCCTCTTCTCTTTACTTATATCTCCAATTATTCAGATGCTGCATTTATGTGTTTGTCTCTCAGAATGGTAGAGATGAACTGGGGACACCTTGTCTCTTCCTCCTCTCTCTCCTTTGTTGACACTTTACTCAGCAGTCAGTAAGTGCAAATGGCTTCTTCCATCGCAAAAAGCAGAAATAGGGACTAGGCAGTCTATAAATCCCATTACATCTTCTATTCTGAGATGAGAGAAACTTTCTGGTCAAAAACAACTGTCAGTGATTTTTCAGAATAAGAAATCAATATCAAACCTGGGACAGAACAGATTTTCTCTTGGATAAAAGCCTGAATTTTCTAAACAAACTACATTCTGAATATTCAGTACTGTTCCTTAAAACTTGCTTATTCCTCACATTTTCATCTCTCTTTTTAGAAAAAGGGAGCTGAATATTCTCTTTGCATGTATTCAAAGATTAAAAAGAAGCCCTTATTAAACCATCGTCCCATTCTTTTAATTCATATTTGTAGAGACTGCAAAACAGAGGAAGAAAAATGTCAGTTCTAGCTTTTTTTGTGTTTACTGCATAATTGTACTGAATTGTTGATGGTTCTCTGTGAAATCCAACTGAATGAAATGCCCTGAAATAGTAGTGTCTAATTTTGTGTTTCTTGTTCACTAATAATTTGAAAAGAAGGCACTTCACTTATGTGGAAGGCTTCCTTAGCTCTCAGTACTCTTTCTCATCTTTTTGAGTGCTTTTCAAATGAGACAGTATGTGTTTCTGTTGCAGAACACAGTGTACTGAGAAGCACTGCTGGAAATTAATTAATTGCAAAATTTCTAACTCATTAGTTTAGGCTCAGTCTATGAAAAGTCTTGGGTGCTGTAGTGCTCAGCACCTAAGCTGATATTTAAATGCAATTTTAAATTCAGTTTCTAGCCAAATTAGACAAAAAAGCATTCACTGTCTTCCCTTGTGAACTGTTCCTAGAGATTCTCTTTTCAAGGCTTTCTTCCTTGTCATCATAGTTGTTTTAAGTGCAATTATACTATGCTACTATTATGCTAAACTAAAAAAAGCTCCTGCATTGTTGTTCCATATGATTTTCTGAAGCTTTCTCCACTTTCAAAAGGAGTATGTGATATATATTTCCGTGAGAACCGCAGATACACAGGTTCATGAATTCTGTAACTTGTATTAAATTATTTCCAATAGAGGGATAATTTTTACCATGCATCCTCCCTCCCCATCCCCCTCATTATCTATATAAATATATAAATGTAGGCTTATGTGTATGTGTATATCTGTCCCATTGCTAGTTTGCAGGTTTGTGGATTCTTTGGAATGAAAAAGAGCAGTGTCTCGGGAATTATTACTGTGATTGTGCAAACCTTTCCAACATCTGTTGTTACTGCTGATCTTATTTCAGTGAATAGCTTCTGTTGTGCTGCAGCCAAAACTTGTACAGGCATTTCCTGGATAAAAGGCTTTGTTATGAATTTTAGATCTTCATGGTCGTATGCCTACATTTAAGTCAATCATCACAGCTCCTGTCATAGAGGGTAGAGTAGAAATAGGCACTTCAGGGATGTTTTGTATCATCTAAATATGGATTAGTAATACAGTTCAAGAAAAATGCGTTTTAGAAGCGCCTTTCCATTATCTATAAAGGGAGTCTTTAATTATATCAGACATAGATGGTTACATCACAGAAGTCTAAAGTTAGGTGATATGAATCCCACACTAAAATTTGGTGTCTGCAAATTTTAGATCTATTTCTAAGTGCAGCACACATTTATAAAGAACACTTTGAAGAGGGTTGGGCCACAGATAGCTAGATCGCTTTTACTTTTTGCTGGGATTACCAATAGCTTTGATTTGTCAGCCTAGCTCTTGGCCTTACATGAAACTTAGAAGCAGCCATGAAAAGAAAAAAGAAAAGTACTTCTTATGCCTATTCATGTAAGCAGTTAAGTAGAAAATAAGCTTTTAAAAATAAAACCAAGATATATACTCTGCATTAAGCACAGGAATCTGAAAATCAACACAAAGCTAGTGCCTGCATGGAAGTCTACTTCTCATCATAACCTTATAAGGAGGTGAACCTTATATCCCTTTGGTGCTATAAAAGGTGTAGAGAATCTCTTCATGTTAATAAGCACATCAAAGAAAAAAGAAAAAAAACCAACTCTAATCAGCAGGAATACAATGTCATTAAGATATTTGTTACATGCTTCCAAAATTCGAATTCTTAGCTGACTGCTGTTCCAGGCTATTTCTTTTTCCCTCCTGCAGAAGTAACTAAGATAATGTCCTGGCTCTACTGAAATCTGTGAGTCTTGACCAGTGAGGGTCCTGATTGAATGGTGTAAAACACTAAAGGCTGATGTCCTAATTTGAGTTCTGCTTAACAGGAGGCTCCATAAGAGACCTGTATTGTGATCTTTCTACATCAGTCAGTGGCAATTTGTGAGATAGTTCAAGAAAATAAACACCACCACGACCACACCCCTTCCCCAGTTCCAACCATGCCTTGATCCAGAAATTGGGCATTTTGAGGTACAGAAGTTATTCTAGATAGTTTTAAGGTTCTTATGTGCAAAACCAGCTGAGAGTCTTTGATCTGTCTCATTCACTAGAAAAATGAAGTATAGATTAAAGCTATATTCAATGTTTGCTCAAAGATCTAGAGATGAAGGTCCCTTTGATTCTGAAAGTAAAATTAATGCCTAAAAAAACACCATGAACTTTAGGAGTTGTCAAGGTTTAATGCTAGGTCGACAAACACATGACAGATGCTATTAACCTCTCTCCCTTCTGAGAAAGGGAAAGAAGAGAGAATAAGGGAGAAAGACTTATGGGTTGGAAATTAAAATAATGAGCTTTAATGAAACCATAATGATAACAAAGAAAATAGTTAAATATATACATATATGTACAAATATATACAAAACCATTATCGCACTCCCCCTCCCATTAACGCTCATGTCACCACCTCAAAACTGCACTAAAGCAAGTTACTCAATTTTCCAGTATATTTATTTAGAATGTCTGAACTACTTAGCAAGAAATGAAACAAAAATGTTGAAGTACAGCTCATTCTTCATGTTGAGGTATCTATGGCTTATGCTTGTCAAAACTTTAATCTTTAATCCATGTTAGAAATAATGAGGCAAGTGCTCATTAAACACAAGATCTGGAGTAGTTGTGGTTAATTAGTAAAGTGTGACTCGTTTATGGATGGTAAAAAACATTTGAATGGCCTACATGTTAAAGATGCTGATGAATCAATTGTTTATGTGAAATACCATGTTATTTCTCATGACTCAAAAGTTAAAACTGTAGTTTCAGATTCTTAAAGGTATTTAGGCATGCAGTTTCCACTGATCTCAATAGGGGCTTGCTTCTAACTAATCAAGTTCTAGGAATTTACCTTTCTACTGATGACACACACGTTCAGGGACAGTGCCCAAAGTTCTGGCTCCTTTAGATTAGCTTTCTTATTAGGATCAATTACTTATCAGTGACATATTATAAAGTTAATCCTGACTAGTCTTCGCACTTTTTTTCTTTTTTTTTTTCTTTTCTTTTTTTTTTAAATTTACTCTGTTTATTCAGAATCTGATTTCATTTACCCACGGAAATGCCCTGCTGTAGAGGTGATGGAGCTGGTAAGCACCAGAGACAGTGCGAATCAATGAGTGTTTCCTTGGGCTGATCAATCCACAAGCTAGATAATCAGCCTATGGATGATAAAACCCATTCAGGTCCCTCACTGAGGAAGGCAGGGCTGCACACCAGGATTATATACTGACAACATAGGGAAGTGAATCCTATAATAGGCCTGAGCCTTAGCCTGAAATCTCTGGCCAACCTCCAAGTTCCATAATGTTCTGGTATATACCAGTTTTTTTTTCGATACTTGCCAGAGAAGAAATTAGAGTACAATTCAGTGTTTAGACCCTGCAATTCAATAATTATTAGTCTTTGTATGTCTTAAGAACCAACATAATGCTGAATTGTTGCCTTCTTTCATTGAAGCCAAAATGAATTTTGCTATGGAAAATGATTAGAAGGGAATGGGGTCCTGGAACTGCTTACATCTGGTGTATGGTGTCAAACCGAGATTTATTCTGTGAAATGAAAGAAAAATTATCACAAGACTAGAGAAAACAGGAAAGCCAGGAAGTAAACTCACTGAAAACCTCACAATTTTGAGGAAAAAAAAAAAGTAAACCAAGCAGAGTTCCAGTGTGTAAGAAGAATGATCATTGACACAGAAAAATATCTTCCAGTGATTAAGCCACACTGTATTTACAAAGGAATTCAGCCTTGTGGTTGTCTGGTTCTAAAGTTATCTAAAGGAGGAGTTATAGTAGGGGGGAAAATCTCAAGGTCAGGAACATTGGCAAAATACAGTATAAGAATGTTTAATTTCTTTATAGTCCTTGAAAAAAATGGAGGTGTCTGAAATTCTGAAAAGAAGTTAGAATTTTGCATTACACTGCAGGCTGTATTTACAATAGAAGATCTGAACTGAGCTAATTCAATACCCAATTTGCCTTCTGAGTACTGCCTTTGAAGCTTCTGAAATAAAGGATTAGTTTGTAGGTTTATGTAAAGACAGGAGAAAATTGGTTTCTGACCCATGTTTAGTTTAAGCAGAACTTGATTCTGCAGAAAAGGTTGCTGCAAGTTTTGGGGAAGAAAACATTGCAAGCATCTCTGAAGATACTATTTCATAAAAAAAATAGGAACAAAAAACCTGTAGGGAGCCACCTCACTGGATTAAAAAAAAATCAACCTGAAAATTTCCATTGCTGTGTTTAGAAAATAGATAGATATGCTCAGGGTGTTGCAACATTTCAAAGAACATACTCAAGATAGTAACAGTTTGCAGTGACTAATGTTAATTTAGAACAGAATGCTGACCTTTTCTGCAAGAAAAAATATGTGCTTTATGAGCCATCAGTTTCCACTACAGTAATGCAGATTGAAGTTACTGCAATTTAGATTATATTTATTTGTTTGCTCTGACATTAGTATTTGAAAAATAAATTTTTAAAAAAGATGCCTTTGAAGAAGAATGCTAAATACTTTTTGTTTGTCTCTGGTACTCTGTAGAAGAACACAGTTTTATGTCTTTGCCCACTATTCCACGATGCTGAAGGGCTGGTTCATGGGACTCCTGTTGTCTTCTCCCTTTGAATCTGCTTAGAAATTGTGTTATTCCTTTCAGTGAGAGCCGGAGAGTTGTCAGCCTTGGCTTTGCAGAACAATACAGAACAAAGGAAAGATAAGATCTTAGTTATCTCAGGTTAAATCTTTACTTTCCCAAACAGCTCTTTACTAAAGAAATTGGCCCTATTCTCTCCTTATTTTAGACAGTTATATACTTCTTTACTTATGAAAATAAGATTATATACTATTTTATTCATACTATCTATAGTTTATCACAACAGTTTCATGAATTCAGGAAAATTATTCCCTCTAATGAGCTATGGAAACTGAGTCACAGATAGCACTGTATGTTTTGCAAGACCAGGACTAAAAATTTGTTGCAATTAAGGGGTAGTAACCATTCATCTGCCCCATCATGTATTTATTCAGAGCTGTTAATTATTTAACCATTCACGTGATTTTAGTACTAAAGCAAATCAATGTCAACCTTCCTACTGATGAACTTGTTGCCTTGCAATAGAAGAGGAAAGACTTGTGCAAAAGAATAAATTAAATGATAGGATTTACATTGATATAATTGTCAACCATTAATGGATATTAACTTTCTGAATAAAAGCAATCACTTTAGGAACACTGGGCCTACCTAACTGAGTATAACGAACAGTCAAACTTTCTAATTCTACAGATTTGCTTAACCACTGTTTGTCCTAAGTGGTTCTACGTTGCTTTGAAGAACCCTGGGATCTGCATTTGTTCCCTTGTTCCTGGTGCAGTGCTGTATCTACATTCCTAGTAGTATGATATGGGGATGCAGAATCACTTGTACAGCATTCCTATTTGTCTGGAGCTGCATCTAAAATGGGATACTGGCTTTATTGGGCCCACTGAGTTTCATGCAGTTGCTCATCCAAAATTATTTGCAAGAACATACCATGGAAGGGGATTGGATCAAATGATACGGGCAACTGACAGCTAATTTCAGGAGGGTCAGACTTAAAACCCAGCAGAGAATGAGAAAAGACGTTGAATAAAAGAAAGGCCTTCTTTTGAAATGCACAGATTAGAGCAGAAAATGAAGGTCATGGGCTAAGTCTACAGAGCCTTTAAAATATTATAATAAATCTTTAATAGATTCCTGAATGAAAGGTGTGCAAAACCTAACAAACTCACTCCACAAAGGCATGTTTACACTGTCTTAAAACTGTTAATAGGGGCTTTCCCAGCTTCCATATGCATGGACAGGCATCTTGCTTTTCTCTTTCAAAGATAAATGCCTCTAAGTAGAGACAGAAGTAAAAAGAATTATTTTGCAATAAAAACAGTCACTGCAAAGCTCATCTTATAGGTCAGATAATGGAACACTTAGCAGAATACAGCTTTTATTTCAGTACTTAGCAATTAATTACAATAGCAATTGGCACTGTAGCTTAAAGTGCCAGTGTTCAACTTCTAAAGGTTTATGTCCATGTTTTTATATAGTAATTCCAGCTATAAGAAAGAGAGCCAGTGTTAGGTAGTGACAAATTAACTCTAAATTTCTAAGACAATTGTATTCTTAGTTTTGGGCAAAGACCTAGGGACTAAACCCAGTTGCTCAGCAGAGTCTTGTGAAGAAGCACTGGAGGAACCTCTGTTAGATTGGCACCAGTGTAACCACAGTAGTGAAGCATCCTGTGGGGTGATATTCAAGATGAGGTGATTACCCACCCAGAGCTTGGCTTTGCAACATCGAGCATCTCAACTGGAAGCAACCCACTGGTTCCCACTCAGAATAGCACTGTGTGCCTACATGTCCCTGAAAACACCAATTTCTCCTCAGAAGGTCCTGTTCTTTACATTTCTTTCTGAACCAGCTGAAGCAGAACCTCACTATATCTTTTACTGCATTTTCTTTAAATTACAAAAAAATTCATTTAAGAGTCATTCTGGAAGCCTGCATTGAAGATTTTGCTTTTCAAATATGGAAAAATATTGGCTATTCTAAATACTTCTGACTGTTCTGGTGATATTTCATCCTTCCAAAGGATTTATCTTCATCATTGAATATTACGGATCAGCTTAAAAGTACAGCATGACTACTCAGCAGCTATTAGGTTGCCATAAAATGTTTTCCTCAGTATGTCAGGGAAATAAATGTGATTTGAAGACTTTGAAATAGATAACAGTTACGATACGTGGCTTGAAACTGACATACCAAATCTTCTCATTCACACTTTGGCTTGTGAGTTCATAATGTGGACTTTGAAATCTTGTTTATTTGGAAAAGCCAGAATAAAGAACACAGTAAACAAGCAGAATGTGGAGATGGGTACTTTCCCTTAGTGTGTTGCTCTAGTGCCAGTGAGGTCTGTTCCCAGCCATTGACTGTCACTGGACTTGAGGCTGTATAAACAGTGCAGAGACTTGCACAGAGAAGTTTAACCTTGATGTTTATGGCAGCAAGTGATAGAGGCATAGAAATAATCAGGAAGTGCATGGAATTTAGAACAGCTATAAAGGGGAAAGCCGGGGGAGGAGTGGGAGGGGGGGCAACTTTTGGCTGCTAAGTAGATGTCCCCAGATGTGAAAGACAGTGTTAGAACTAATAAATCCAGAGGCTGCTTGGAAGGAAAAGCGAGCACTGCAGTAGTAAATTTGAGGAGGATCGCTTGTCAAAGACAGTGGAAGCAAAGATAAGCAAGACAAGCTGTGTATAGTTAATGAAGAATAGGGGACTTTGTAGAAGTATTCCAAGTGTGGCACCAGAGTGACCAGTTCCAAAAGCAGTCTTCACAGAGAGTAGGATGCGATTGCATTGCTTTCTAGGTAGACTCATGAGAAACAAACTACCTCTCACTCAACCATGCCTTCCCCAGCTGTTGAACAAGACCTACAGCTCAGTATCTGTAGCAAGGAGTTTGACTGGGAGGAAAGCTCAGATGATGAGCTAACTCCAAAAGCCACATAAGCTTTCATCAGAATCTGTTGGTATGTTTTGAGGGGTTTGGAAAAAGAGAGAGGGAGAGAGACATAAATAAAGAGGAGACAGGAAAGATATCACCACTCTTGGATCCAGGGAGGATCTCGTTATGATGTTGTGGTCCTTGGATGGCCCTTGTCAGGGCATCTGTTTTCAGACAATTATTCATTTTGAGACTCTACAACCTCCTAGACTGTTTCCTCTCTGTGTGTTGCATTTCCAGCAAATGTCTGGTAAGTTGAAGTCCCTCACGAGAACAAGGGCTAGCAATTGTGAGACTTCTCCCAGCCACTTGTAGAATGCTTCATCTGCCTCTTCATGCTGCTTGGGTGGTCTATAACAGACTCCTAAGAGGAGCTAGCCTTCCTCTCATCCTTACCCGTAAACACTCAACCTTATCACCACTAGCATTTAGCTCTATACAATCAAAGCACTCCCTAACATACGGAGCCACCTCATCACCTCTCCTTCCTTGCCTTTCCCTTCTGAAGAGCTTATAGTCACCCATTGCAGAATTCCAGTCATGAGAGTCATCCCACCATGTTTCTGTGATGGTGGCTAAGGCAT
Organism: Hemiprocne comata; assembly: GCA_020745705.1. Classification (NCBI taxonomy): domain Eukaryota; kingdom Metazoa; phylum Chordata; class Aves; order Apodiformes; family Apodidae; genus Hemiprocne; species Hemiprocne comata. The sequence goes on along the minus strand of CM036597.1, from coordinate 6,347,617 downwards.
AGCTATCCTGCTGCACAATGGCTTCCAGCTTCTTTCATCTACTACCTTATTCTCTTTATACATAGCATCTTGTTCTGAATACTTATGAATGGTAATCATCTTTGCTGAAGAGAACATTTACTACCAGGGAAAACCATTTGTGGGTGGGTTTGGTTTTTAGCTCTGTGTTCTCGCAGAGGGACTGCAAATATGCTGTTTGCAGCTGCAAATGTTTGTTGTGTAAAGCTTATTAACAGAAAATGATATAAATTACATACCCTTCTTCTTTTTTAAATAAAGGGTCAATTTGCACTAAACCCACTTATGCAGTCAATTAAAGTGAGTGTACATAAGTAAAAGTATAGAAGCTAATCCAAGGGAAAGTGTATATAATACTACAGTATTTGTCCAAGCAAACACCTTATCTTAAGCAGTATTAAATTCAGTCAAAGTCAGTTTCACTCTCTTGCCTGTCTTCATACAGAAACATCTGCCTATTTTAGAAATGATGGTGCTTTGGTTGCACTGTCTTGCAACTTTCAATGTCCACATCAAGAGGGAAACCAATAGTCCTGTTCCCCTACACACATGCAATTTCCCCTGAACAAATTCCAGCCAGTACCTTGACTAAGACAGGAGAAGCAAATACGTGTTTGAATGAAAAGCAGAATTACATCACGTAGTAATGAAGCTGCAGTACAGGTTACTTAAATTCTGGTGCTCTCCAGAGCCTGATAGCTTGCCTTTGCAACAGGTTAATAACGTTCAGAAGTGGGTATAAATTTTACTTATAAAGGAAAAAATTCACATAGCATGATTACTAGTTCAAAATATATTCCCTTTTCCAGGTATTGAAAAAATCTTATTAGCCGGCATTGATTTTTGGGTTGTGGGTTTTTTTTTTTGATAGATTGCTGTATACTGACAAACACATGCATTTTCATTACCTGGCTGTTATAAAATAAGATTTTAAATTATGGTCTTCTAGAGTAGAACCTGAAATCAAGTTTTTCAGTGATTCTGAAAAATTCTTGCCATCAGCTAGATGGCTGTAAATCACAGTGAACTGAGCTTTGCAGCTTTCTTCATAAATAGGTCCTTGGGTTGTTTAGATTTTGATACAATTTCAGTCACTGCATTCCAGCTGGAATAATGTGAAAACTAGAAGAACAAAATACATACAACTGGTTAAAAACCTTCTGATGAAACCTTTTATCTAAGTAGACAAGTTGAACTTTTCTGCCTCAATGTTTGACAAACTCACTTTGACAATAGCAACAAGCAAAAAAAAAGCAGTCAGTCTTCCGGTTCAACATTTCAGAACAAAGCAGTTTTTGTGTTTTCATTTGAAAACCAAATTGCTTTTCATTTAGGAATACCATCTTAAATATGCCAATTTAAAGAAAAATTAAAATATTTTAATTTACCTGGAATTATTTTCTTTCTTCTTTTTTTTTTTTTCCCTACTGGGGATTTAAAAATCAGTGGTTGAGAACTTTTCTGTAAAAAGGAGTTCATTCCCTTCCAAATGATGCAGAGAAATCACCTGTGACCCCTTGGTTCAGGATTGGGTCAGAGTAACTGGATGGATTTCCTTAAGAAAAATACAGTCTATGCAACAGCAGTGTGTTTGCTGTTCGTTCAGATAGCAGGCTGGTTCTTGGCAACTTCTCCTATATGAGATGAGCCTCCTATGTTCCTGGCTGCCATCCCAAGTTGCTTTGCTGTTCTAGCAGGAACACTGAAATCTGTTTACTTAAGTGTTATGCTGGTTGACTTTTACCATCATCTTGAACTGTGATGTGGAGTCAGGACCAAGCTCATCTCTGCCCAGACAGTGCTGTCCTCCAGGGAGAGCTGCATCTGCATCCAAAGTACCAGCACTTCTGTTCTAGCCTGGCACCAGTGCATCAGACTGCATTACCAGTGCTTAGGGCTACATGGGACAAATGTTCCCATTCTCTACATTTGGAGACAAAGCTGAACTTGAGTTTTGTAGCCAAAGATACTGCAGGAAGTGGCAAGGGCCCTAACCCTTCACAGTGAGGTGGTTACGGACCTTTGTCTATGCAGGGCTACTTGTTTTACACAACATTTTGGAGGTTTGCGTCTAAATGAGAAAACATGCAGTTCATTCTTCTCTGAGAGCTTGTTTTGATCCCAGAATGTGAAAGAATAAAGAACCCTGCTAGCTTTCAGGAGATGCCTTGGGAAGAGTGTCAGAACAGGGCTAGCATATGTCCTCTCCTAATACTTCCTCATTTCCAGCTGTTTGTTCCTGAGCCAGTTTATTCATTATCCACCAGTCAGCCACCTACAAAGCAGAGGAACAGCTGCTGTTTGTTTTCAACTTCAGTGTTTGCTGGCTTTGCTTACACCCCACAGCTCTGGAGGAAGGACTGAATGATCAGTCCTACTTCCCCTTCTCAGGCTCGTCATGGATTTGAGAGACCTGTCATATCCCCTCTAGTAATCTCTTTGCAGGCCAAAGAGTTTGTCATTGCAGAGGTGCAGTTACATCAGAAAGGCTGTGGTGGATATGTGGTGGGTAAACACCACACATTTACAATCATGAAATAAAATCAAAGTGCATTCATTCTAAAAAATGGCAATGTGAATTGGGATGACAGCTACTTGTCTTCAAGAATCAAACATGTTAGTTCTAGATGAAAATTTTTTCAACTTCAAATATGCATTAGAATTACAGATCTGGCAGCTTAATGGTACTCTTATCATTCTGCTAAATGTGGGTATTTTATCCAAATATACAGTCATGTAGAGAATTGTCAGTTAGGAAAGCTGTTGGAATTGCTTATATTCATAGAAAAAAAATACATATAAAGTAATCTGTGTCTGCTTAAATTGTCACTAGGATCTTCTTTGTGCCTTCTTTACTACACAGTGCAGGAAAACCATGTCTACTCTGTTGCTGTAATACTGAAATAACTTCCTCATCTCTTACGACTGTTAGTCATGTGTTTTTTCTCAAAGCTCTGTTCCCAGGCTCTGGTTATTATGAGACTAAATTTTCAGTAAAACAAAACCAAAACCCTACAGCCTCCTTGATGGCAGAGAAAAGCTATAAGTGTACACACTGTACTTTAAAAATAAAAGACTAGTTGAAAGTCCAATTAATCCAAATATCGTTATTTTGTGAGTGCTGACCTAACAAAATTTTGAACAGTTAACAACTTTTCAGAAGTTAGAAATCCTATGTAAATTCAAGATACTGCTGTGAATACTGCTGTATAAGAATCTGGCAAGTTCACAGCTGGAAACTTGAGTAGACTCTAAATGAAACACTTCACAATTAAAACATATTTCAAGCACTCTTCTTCAGCTTGCAGCCTTTTAGATCTTCACTGTGAAGCAAAATCCTGCATTCCACTTGAAAGAGAAATAAAAGACGGGGAGGAGAGAAAAATTAAGATTTGGTTGTGAAAAGAAATTCAGATAAGTAAACAGACAGCCTCTTTCTCTTTCCTAATCTTAGTACAAATGCTATTTAATAAGATAGCAACAACATTCAATTAGCATCGATCTAGGCAAGATGCTACAAACATATTTATATGAGGTCACGCTCATTTAAAATATTAGAAGTGTAATTACCAGCCAGGTGCTACAAAACTAAATGGAACAATACATTTACCTCACAAACATTCAGAAAAGCCCCAAGAAAATGTGCCCATCTGCTGTACGATCAGAATAATTTTACTTCATGTCAGCCTTCCTATTGAAACAAGCGCTTTAGCTAAGAAAAGGACAGATTCATATCTGTCGTCTTTAATTTGCAGCACAAAAATTCCATAGTTCTGAAGAAATGGTAAATGAGTCACAAGTGAACACTGCCCTGATCATCAGGGAATTTGCACTTGAGCTATTCAGTCGCTTCATGGATTTTTATTGAAGTTGGTTTTTCCAGTAGCAATAATTGAATAGGAAATACCAGTATTCAACAGCTTTGAAAATTCAGACATTTAATGTGTATCTGATTTGATAAGAAAGCTGGATGAGAATTCCAGGGATTCGGGAATTCAATAAATGTAATTATGTGGTTTATGTAATTCAATTCAGTAAAAGTAATTTATTGAAATATAGAAATAGGTACTGGTTCTATGAATCATTTAGATCCATTTACACTGTATTAGAAATACTGAGGTAACTTAAATGCAGTGATAATTACATTTTCTACACAAAGAAGGTGAAGAACAATTCTTGAATATTTCTTGCAGTACTAAATAAATATATTCTGAGACTTTTCCATGAGACCATTTGCAGCAATAATTCAAATTCCAGATACATTTAAAGTTTTGCAGAGTTTTAACAAAGACAAATTAAAGATATTTTTATGTCCATATCAATTCCATAAAGAAAGTTTACCCCAGTCGTTGTGATTAATATACTGTTGTATTGTGTCTGAGACAAGTAACTTTGATATTGACCAATTCAATGCATATTACTTCCTCTGTGATTAATCATTATGGCAAGTTTTCCTCTAATAAAAATAAATAAATAAATAAATTTAAATAAGTTAAATAAGTGAGAAGGAAGTAGTGGCAGAAAAAGGACACCTGCTATATATACAGCAAACTGTTTATTGGTCCAGGATGACAGGAAGGGGAAGGGGGAATTGTGTTTATCATCTTGCTTTGGGTTAAGGAATGAGAAGCAACAAGCTTGCTGTGTTAGGATCTGACTTGTACACACACTTGGATTTGCCTATGCCAGCCTGATCTCCATGTAGTTAACAGTACCTTATTCTTGCTCTTAGTGCTTTAGAAACTCAGCAGCTATTCATACACACACATTCTGCTGTTCAGGAAGCAGATCTACTTGCTACAGGATGCAGCCATTTCTGAATACATAGATTTCCATAGTTTACAAACTAAAGTCTCTTAGAAGACAAACTGTGTTCAGATATCAACATATGCACTATACAACCAAATAAATAGTGGCCTGTTTTATCTACTGCATAATAAACCCTCTCTCTCTTTCGCTCTACTGAAATTCTTCTCCATTCCTTGGTCATCTGCTGAATCAATTATTTATAAGGAAGGTGGCTATAACCTCTTTTTCTTGCCCTCCATATCTCCAGGGTATTGGATCCAATCACAGAAAGCCACCTCACTTCCTGAATTCCACTTCTTGGAAACCAAAGGTCAGGAAAAAACTGCACACTCGCTGCATCCTGAACCACATTCTTTTCTTGCTTTTCTTCTGTGTATTTTTTCCTCTTCTAATTTTACTATTTTTGTCATGTATTCAAGGGACTTAGAACTCTAACAAAAGGAAAAGATCCCCATATGCCTTGTTAAGTATAGATCATATCTACATGTGAAAATATTAGCAAACAGGTTATCAATTACATTTCAGTATGTAGGTCAATGGGTATTGCTGTATCTGGGAACCTGTATTGCTTTTGAGTAGGAACTTAAGCCAGAGACACAAATCCCACTTGACAGTGCTTTATCAACATGGAATGAAAATAGTATCTCCTTAAGCAAGAGACTAGATTATTGGGGCAGAGTGCAAAAGAGGATAAAAAATGAATGGACAATGTTAAAGCTTCCTAGAAATTTTTCAGTGGAGTCCAACTTCTCAAACCCGAAAACTGCTTCTAGGAATTTCCACTGGGAAATTTTCTTAACACAAAGTTGGAATTCTAATGACAGGAGAGATTGCACACCATGTGTGAGCACTGCCTGTAAGAACAGACACCTTGGCTCCTACACTAGCCAGAATTGGAAAGCATTATAGATGAAAGGTTTTGACTGGACACAGAGACTAGGGACTGTCAGAAAGGCACTTAGGGAGGTGATAGGTCTGGAAACATTTTGCAGTTAAGTAGAGGATGTGCTGTTGGGTGTAAATAAGGAGAGGTGAGCTGTTAGTGAAGGGCTAGGAAAAACACAACTGTAGTAATACATTGAATGGTCATAAGGGAAGGGACATCCACATGAATTTTTTTCAAGGCCAAAGGGAAGGTCTTTATGATTAATGAGATTCTAAGTGATCAAATTTGATGTGCAATGATAATAGCACATATATTGTTGTATGCTCAGTGTTTTGCAGTAAGAATGCAAAAAGTAGGCAGGCATAGCCTTTTTGGGAGGTCTTGAAAGAGCTGAAACTCAGGGAGTTTCTGAATACAAAACTCAGTGCTGACATTAGTTCTGAGAATAACACAGAAAACAGGCAGAAACAGAGCAGTTCCCTTTGATCACAGTTAGCATGTAAAGATGATGCGGCCACACAGAGCTGAATAAAGATTTCATTTTGAATAAACTAAAGTTCGGTGCATTGGTGATTGTTGAATTCAGTTGTGTAGAATTTGCTTCACTGCCAGGCAAAATAATGGGAGAAGGAAAGAAACACCTAAACCAGAGCCTTACAGAAGACATTTCCTCCATCTACATGTTTCTGCACAAAAGTGGAAGAGAAAGTAAGAACAAAGGTTCTCTGAAAGTAAAAAACCTTATAAATTTGTTAGAAATTTAGTAAGTTAAGTACTTTTTTTTTTTTTTTTTAAACTTGCAACAAGTAAGTAAGAATATGTTACTCATTTATTATGGATAGAATTATCTGCTCCACAGAAGCATGCAAAAAACTATATGCTACTAGAAAGCCCGGTAGCTGGCAGTGCTGTATCTGTATGTCAGTTCCCAACAGTAATACTTGTTGATTTGTTTGAAATGTTGTGATTTATTCTTTACAAATACCATCAAGAATGTATCTGGTGTGCTGTCAACTGACTACTGTGACTCAGGGCAACACTGCGAAGACCAAAATATTATACTAGATTTATATGGAGTGGGTCACAGTGACTTATAACATTGCATGTTGTGATGAATGGGAAGCCCTTTCACTAAACCTGTTTGAGGTCAGAAAAATATATAAAAAGGAGACACTAATTCATGTAATAACATTATTCAGCTGAGATACATATTATAAACAGTCATCTCAATTACACATCTCCACCAGCACACAATGTACAGTGATCCTTCACATTCAGTTTCTTCTGGAAGAGTGGGAAGGAAGGCCAAGGATGGGTATTTTAAGTTGTTGGAACTTCAGGGATGCATGAAGTTGATGATGAGGTGCAGGGTGAAGGCAACCCAAAATCAATGTTATACTACATATAAACCTGTTCACTTCTTTCCAGTATGGAATACTTGAAATGTAGTTTTACTTTTGTGCTAGACAGCAGTTTCTTGTCAATGAACTTACAATGAACTTGCACACAGACTGACTGCGCAGTGCACACGCAGCAGGTCTTGGTGAGTGGATTCACTGTTGAATGTGTGCCTGGTTTGGCAGGTATGCTTTTTCTCCATAATTTCAAGGGTGGAAACAGAAAAGCCTTCAACCTTGTGCTATGGAAAGTCTTATGCTAGGCTATAAGTCCTCAAAGTTTCAGAAGTCAGCTGTAAGTTAGTAAACTGGAACAGAAAGGAAATTGCTCATCAGTAGTGGGCTAATGAGGCATGCTGTTCACAGAGTTCTCTGTTCTAAAATGAGGATGGGGGCACAGCTGTCCTTGCTGTACCTGCATCACCTGTGCAAAAGAAGTTGATGACTAAATGTCACAGCTGGCAGTTTTGTAAGTCACACCTTAGAAAAAGAATCTCTTGCTCTTTGCCCTGATATCCTTTTCTTCAGTGATCAGCAGTTGTGCTGAAATGCCACAAGACAATTTCATGTTCTCCTCTTGAAAAAAGTCTTGTTAGAAATTTACAATGATAGCACACAAATTTACAAACCAGTAGGCTTGGGGTAATGTCTTGTATCTTGTTTGTACTTTTTGAGCAATAAATAAAAAGAAAAGGTAGTATAAGCCACCTGCTTCTTTATCAACATTCTCTGCATATTCTGCACAGTTATCTGTGCTTGAGAATACTTATTCCAGTCTGGCAAATCACAGACACCCCATTTATCCTAATTTCTGTTAATAGTGGACACAGATGTCTGAAGCAGAAAGTAAAATATGAATTTGTATTTATTTTAGGTCTCCAATAGTCATAACTGTGAAGCACACTGCCCAGTAGAACAGGTAGAATAAGAAAGGAAAAGTCTAAACATTCATAGTCTTCTTTTTATTTCTCTTTTTCCAACTGTGATATTTGTTACCCAGCCGCTATGAACACAGCTTCTTCCTTTGTTAGTCATCTGTGACTTATGTCTACAATTTCAAAGGAAAAGTGTAAAAAAAAAAAAAAGTGATTGCTATTTGAAGCAGCATAGTTTGAAATAAATATTATATTTTTCACAGCACTGAGGGAAGGTTTTGTTCAAGAGCCCACAAATACCTGTTTGTAAGTAATCCTGATTTGTTCTTTTTCCATCTGGAGTACAAAATGGGAGATGAGGTTAATCATCCCCTCAGCTTTGCCTTGGCAGCTCAGCATCACCAATTTCGAGCATAAGAAAGGAGTACTTTAGGTACTCCAAGAACATACAGTGAAATGGGAAAAGGCAAAAGAAGGTAGTTTTTATTCTCATATTTTTATTAAATAGAAATCTGGCTTATTTTCAGCTGGGTGTGGAACAGTTCTTAACTCCAGTGGATATTTCTTTTCAAGCACTGGTGAGTGCATAGAAGTAAATCCAGCAATGAGAAGCATTGCAGACCTAAAAGATAATAAACATGAAGGGGATGGAAGAAGGGGAGGAAACCTACATTGGTGGAGTGTTTTGTGAAATTTATCTTGTATTTCTTGTCTGTTATGGTGCTTATTATGAAGCCATCTCCTATTTTCTGTTGGAAGAGAGCATCCAAAATGAGAAAGGATAATTCAAGATGAGAAAGGCTTACAGAGGTATAACAAATGAAAGTGCAAGGTAGCAAAGGTACAATACACTAGCTAAGGCAGAAATTATTACATTAACAGCTTTCTCTAATCTTTTGAAGGCTGTCACTGATTATGAGTCCCTATTACAACCTGAAATTACATATCTCTCTATTTGCCTCACCTCCTTTTGTCACATTAGAGGTTTCAGTCATTGGACAGGTCATTTTAATCCCTTTTATGAAATTAAGGTGGGAGTTACGACCTTTTCATTTAAACTTCATATTTAATTTGATGGCTTACTGTGAGCTGGCAGAAAGTACTGTGATAATTTCCCAGCATCTTCATCACCCTTGGAGACCTTCTTTCATAACAAAATAACTGCAGAATTCCCTGAGGCATGAAGAGGAACAATATTTTCTGCAAAACACTTAATATGACTCTTAGATGTTTACCCTTTTCTCAGCTGAACAATGCTTTCCTTTCTGTTCTAAAAATAAACTTCAGGGTAATTTGCACAAAAGAGCATAGTATTCATAAACTCAGCAATCCACCAGTGTTTGTGGCTTAATTGACCTGCATTGTTTTACCTGCATGTTCTTCAGCATGGTCAGTGTTTGAGCACCTGTAGCTGTGACAATCCATGCTGACATTTATGTTTTTTGTTGCAATTGGTTTACCAGATGTCTGTAAAGAAATTCAGATGAGACCTTGAGCTCAAATAAAAGCAAATAACTTACTCAGCGTATTACAAACTAGCACACAGGAGATTTAACCTGAATATGAGAAAATAAGTCTTTAGTCTGAGGGTAACAGAGCACTGCAACAAACTGCCCAGGGGGTTTGTGGAGTCTCCATCACTAGAGACTTTCAAAACCCACCTGGACGTGTTCCTGTGTGACCTGCTCTAGGGGATCCTGCTCTGGCAGGGGGGGTTGGACTAGTTGATCGCCAGAAGTCCCTTCCAACACCTACCATTATGTGATTAGGTGATTCTGTGATGTATCTGCTTATAAATTTATGAACTAATGTACAGAAAATAAAACATTTGCATTAAACATGTCAACCAACAGCCTGTATAAATTAAAATACTAAAATACACTAATAATTTACCATTTGACGCACTAATGTGTTAGTTTCTTTTGCTTACCTGGTTTTGTTGCTTTGGCAACAGATGCTCACTGCATGATGCAAATCTGCCTCTTTACTTTTCTTTCTAACTGAAAGTTCATAAGCTTTTCTACATAAATAATTCTAACTAAGGGGATTCACAAACCTTTTGCTTTCATTTACCAACTCTTAGGCTGAGAGTGTAAAGGTAAATTCAGCAGAAAGCTAGTGGAAAAAAGTCCTGCAATCCTTCCACAGTTACCATGTAGTCTTTCCCAGTGTGATCCTGACCATGCCAATTTATAGCAAAGGCTGCAATGAAATTGTCACACCAAGTAAACTAAAAGTACAACACATTATGTTACCAAGAGCAATGCATAAAAGATTTTTGATAGATGCCATACTGCTCAGTGTCCTGAAAAGAAAAGCATTATTTCATGCTGAAAAAAGGAGGCTAGATCCTATCTCGTGTGTTTCCCTGGAGGGGCACTACTGCACACAGGCAAGTATCAGAGGCATCATTGAAGGAAAGTCTGCTGACCACAGAGGTACCAGCTGCACCTTCTGGGCATGGTGATCACACTGAAAATAGCAGGAGTCAGATACCAGTGGCATATATGAGCAAAGTAATTTAATTCTGTAATGTCTGTGAAGCCTTTTGCTAGTGGTTTTGCACCTCAGAGGGAATCTATAGAATCAGCTGCTGGTGGGAGAAGCTGCAAGGAAGCTTTGTGGAAGAATTGATCCCATAGGGGCATCTTCACCAAGACTTTGGACTGAAATAATGCTGAAAACCTTCAAAGAGGTTATTAAGCTTGAGACCTCTGACTTTGTATTGCTCAGAGCCCCATCAAGCCTGACCTTGAATGTTTCCAGGAATGGGGCCTCCACCACCTCTCTAGGCAACCTGTTTCAGTGATCCACCCCCCTCATATTAAAGAACTTTTTCCTAATGTCCAATGTAAATCTACCCTTCTTTTGGTTGAAACAATTACCCCTTTCCTATTGTTACACACCCTTGTGAACAGCTCTTCCTCAACCTTCTTATAGGCCCCTTTCAGGTATTGGAAGGTCACTATAAGGTCCCCCTGGAGTCTCCTCTTTCCCAGGTTGAACAACCCAAACTCCCTCAGCCTGTCTTCACAAGAGAGGTGCTCCTCTGATCACGTTCGTGGTGTCACACCACATCAAGGCTGCTGACAAAAGCACACTACACACTTCCTTTTCGTCATCAGTCATTGGTTTAGACACCATGCAGATAAAAATTAACATGTAGCAATTTTCTTGGCAAGCCAAAAACTTGTCTATTACTTAGAGAAATAGAAAAAAAAAATACTATAGGCAAATAAATACACTTCAGGTTGTGGTGATCTACAGAGTGTCACTCCGCATCTGTCTGCCTCATGGGCTCCTGCAGTGATGTGTGGAAGGGTGGGGGCAGGTGGTGAGGATTTTTAGTGCTCCTTCAGTTTGAGCAATGAAGCAGAACATAGAACTATGATCTTTGAGCTACTCAAAATCTTTTATAGCTTCTTCATCTTCAGTAAAGTCAAGTCTGGCCTCTTGTTGGGGGAAGAGAGTGGATCCCAGAAGGAATATAGTAATTCAGTGCATGGGGGAGTCTCAATGAGATCAATGATGGCAAAAATGTTTCCACTTCTTGTGACCTATATTTCACTTAAACACTGTAACTAATATAGTTTTGGGCCTGGAAATGCTTCTGTACCTGATGAGTAGAAATCTGTACAGTGGTTTCACTGATTTCCTTGGGAGTATTCTTAGGAGTGAAGTTACTCATGCAATTGATTGCAAGCTTACAGTTTGGAGGTCTAATTTCACATTTATTGTAATAATTAACCTGATTATTTCACCACCTTCTTCCCATATTAGAACACTTTTATAAAGGTGTGATGTTTTGTAGGGTATGAGGTATTCGCATAATGCTTGGATGCTGATGAAGAGTTTATGTTTTCTATTTAGACACAAAAATCTATATTTAGATGTATATTTAACATATAGAAGAATATTCCTGTTAGGATAGAAATACGTTACTGACATGCTTCAGTAGGGATTCCCATGCATCAGCAATTTTATAGGTCACTGCAAATAAACACTGAGAATAAATTTGTAGTCTACCACACCTACTCTCATACTTCTATATGACAACAACCATTTTTAGGATGTACAAAATACTGTTGCCCACCTTGAATCTATTCTGTGATCTTTTATGTTAAAGTCCAGAGCATCACTCTTGAAGTCATGTTAGAACACACAAACTTCAGTCTGAAAAAAGAACCTTCCAATTGTTAACTACATAAGCTTAGAGAATACACCAGGTTCTATTTTCAAGAATGCTTTTTTGGTGAGGGTTTTTTTTGTATGTATTTTTTAGTATTTTAGACAGAGGGTTATACATTTAGAAATAAAGAGCTTTTCTCCCAATCTTTTATTTAAATGTGTAGAGGGTATGCAAGATTTTTCTAGGAAAAGTAGCACTAGGGAATATAGTTGATCAAGAAATGAAATGGCTAAATTTGCTTTGGAGGCATGTTAGAAAGTAAAGCTTATTTGTTTGTCTTCTTATATGACCTTTTCTTTCAAAGTCTTCTGCTCCAAAAAGACTGGTCTAATACCTGTCATCTTATAATTATAGATGTATGGCTTGCTGCGTTGCTTTGATTCGGGATGCAATTTAATTTTCTGACCTGATGAACTTTGTGTTTTCACAATTCTTGTTTATTAAAGGTTTGATTTAAATCCGTGTTCTAGGGAAGGTATCTGAACCCCGGAGTCTTTTGTGTTTAACAAGATTCAAAGCATAATAAACTGACATATGTCTCTCTGTCAAAGTGCTCTGTGTATCTGGTTGAGATTGTGGCCATCTGTCATTTAATACCTGCCAAGTGCCAGCTGCAACTGTGGCACTGGTTCAGTAGCCATCAGTGCAGTACTTGCTGTGGACAGCTTTGCAGCCATCTCTGAGGTCAGACTTGGGATTGCCTGTAATAAAAACAGGAGGTATGAAACACAGAGACGTTCAGGAATTCCTTTTTTGTCTGCATGGTTGTCAGTGAGGCACCTGGGGGGCATCTCTTCGTGCCCTGGAGGGTCAAAGTCTTCATTAAAATGTAACATTTCTGAACATGTGAAACTGTCTTGGCTGTTCAGATGCATGCTCACAGTGTCAGTGCTGGCTAGGAGCTATGCCCAAGTTGTTTTGCTCCTTTCTTAGACCTCTGGCACAGCTTAGGATCACAAACTTTTACATAATGTAATAATAAAAAGAGATTGCTTTGACGTGCAAAGTAAGTTTTAAAGAGTTTTATCACACAATATCACAAGGTATGCAGCTCTTGTGGTAATTTTTAGATTATTTTCTCACTCAAAACAAATGTCAATGTATCCTAGAGATCTCTCTCAGCTGGAGCTGGTAGTAATTTTTGACAGCTATTTTTCTTTTAACAAATAGGCGTTTTTCCCTCAGGCCTCGGGTAAAAGCATGCTACGTGTGGCAAAGGGTTCTCACAACAGCTAATCTTGACAGCTTCCCTTTACAAATAATGGAGAGTTGCTTTGAATTGCTGTTTAAGTTGGAATTCTCTCTCCATGACCTTTCTCTTAAACATCATGGCCTCAAAACTCTTTTCAAATGCCCTCTTCACCTTATAAAAGATTTTGACTAGGCCATGCTCTTAGGGTGGCCAGCAACCTAAAAAAAAACAGCATGTGGAAACCTGGCTTCATGCGGTTGCTGTCATTCTCCAGTTTCAGACGTTATTGCTCCACCTTATGGGCTAAAAGGGAATGTCTTCTCCACCTCGACTTCACAGAACTCTTAATAAGGCTCTACTTTTATCTTGAATCAGAGTGGGACGGCTTGTTGAAATGTCAATGTCAATTTAGGATTATTTTTTTTTTTCTCATTTAGGACTAGTTTTACTCATATTTAATATTATATAGCATAGTTGTCACAGATTGGTAAAAATTACATTTTCTAGCCCTCAGTGGCAAACCTTGCACATCTTTTTATGGTAGTTTTGACTGCAGTCTTCTGAAGGGCAAGTGCAAAGATCTGTTAAACGAAGTTGAAATATTTCAGTCATTGTCATGGTTCTTGAAAGCAAAACTTTTTTTTTTCATGGTGCAAAGGATTTCACAGTGTTCTTGGATTTGTTATCCTTTCATGGCCTCACAAGAATCCCAAGTGAATAATTGACTGTGAGAGTTTAACTTACTGTTTCAGCAGTTCATATCACAGAGGGGCTTTAGACAGCTCATGCTAAGAAATCATCTCGCAGGTTCTTAACATCAGTAGTCCCAAGATGTAGTTTCTAAGCCATCTGGGAAAAAAAAAATCTCCATTTCATTACTGAAATACTCTTTCCAAAATCCAGTCAAAAAGGAGGAAGAGTTGAAGGTCATGAGTTAACTATAGTCTTCTGAAAGCAAATGTAGAGTCCAGCAGGATTTCAGTGCCAGAAAGAAAATTATAATGGATAAAAAAGAAATTATGAGGCAGATTTTAGCTGAAAAATTTCAAAACTATGAAATTTATTTTTGTGACTTTGGGTTCCTCACTACTTTTAAAGACAGCTAATAGTTACACTCAAGTCTGCAAGGTTTGCTGGAGTGCTTGAAATTAGCCTAGTGTCTGAAAGTGTTTGAATAGCAGCATTTTAAGTCTCTGATCTGAAGTTAGATGCCAGGACTGAGATACCTAATTGACCCAAATGGATGCAAACTAATGTACCTGCATTATTTCATCCTGTGAGAATCTTGCCCTGGAAATTAATGAAGTGATTAACTTCTGAGTTTTTGCGGCCCATAAACACATAAATGATCATCATGTGATCTGTAGCAATCTGCTAGCACTGATCAGCAAAAATTTAACAATATCTTTTTCTGGGAATAATGACCATAAAATCAAACTCCTATGTAGCCTTATCCAGGGCTACAACTTCTACAAATTCCTACCATGCTTAAAAAATAATTTTCATTTTATATGGCCAGGATCATTCAATATTCCAGAGTAGCTATTTGCATTTGTATCTGTATGTGTGCATTAGGTTGAATGTGCAGTAGGTTGAATACAAACAATTGCTATAGAAGTGCAGCATTCAGGTTAGATATAAATAGTCCTATAGCATTATTAATAGATGTTGAGTTGTCTGGTTTTCAGTTTTCCAATTTGCATTTCTCTCAAATGTTTGTAAAATGCAGGTGAAGTGCCCCTTTTGAAAGAATGAGGTCTTTGTTCTGTAAAACTGGGCATTTCTGGGGATAAATGACTTGGGAAAAATGTATATTAACCCTTCTATAAGAGTGTGATTCATAGCCTATTGAAATTAAGTTTTTATATATAGGTCTGTATTCTGTTAGGAAGTTTTTTAACAATTTAAGCCCTTTATCCTTCAAGATTGGGAGGTGCAGAGAGGTGAGGCAAGTAGAAATCGTAGACTCCCCTTCCCATTTCCTCTATCTTCCTTTCTTTCAGTTATTCCAATATCTGTTGATCAGGTTCAACAAAATTTATCATGGTTTAAAATCTTCAGCCTTATTCTTTTCACAAGTCTTGAAGAACATTATTTAGTGGCATGAATAAAGGAGAGAGACTTCCATGGTAGGAAGATCTCAGCCTTTGTAGATTGTGCTGGCCAATCAGTGTGCACATGCTGGTTTGTCACTTGGTAAAACCTAGTTTGGACCAATGTGCACAGGGGCTGGTAGTTATATAGAGAGGTTCTACAAAACAAAAGGTTTACATTTCAACTAATACCTTCATTTAGCCATAGGTAAGAGACTTTAAACATAGGCCTTTCTCTCCATTGAAAGGGATGGGTCCTATCATTTTAAACAATTTTATATGGTAGTAATTTTTTTCCCATAACTAAAGAAATTCCAGTGTCTAGGAGTGTTAAAATGTATCATGTCAAAAGTATCTCTGAGTGTCTAAGATATATAATAGGGTCAAATATATTTTAATGTCACAGTAATACGTATTAGTATAATGAATTAATTAAAATGTGCTGAATCAGAACACTTGGATGAGAGGAGATGAGCTGGATGTTCTCTTATGTCATCTTAGTCTGTAAACATTATTATAAAAGATACCTGCATAAACATAACCCTGAATAAAATCGAGTTTTTAAAAATAGAGGAGTTTGATGAAGACTGTAATTAATGTATCATAGTTTATTCATAAACGCTTTGAGTCAAGTGATTTTTCACCCATCATGAGTGCAACCCTCATCATTAGTAGCTTGAAATTTCCCATAAATTGTACCTTTTTTTTATTTTCCCCAAGACCAGCTCCTCCATACCTTGTCACTGTATATTTCAATCATTGTGCCATAACAATTGTTCCCTCCATTATGACTGTAGGAGGCCACCACAACATTTCATCAGGTTTTTCTTAACAAAGAAATAAGGCTTGCTGGTGAAGTGTTGGAAACAGAGAAGGGAGTCAGCATGATCAAACAAAACATAAGCCTGAGGCATGCTGGAGACTTTGAGCTTCTTGTTTCTGCCCCTCCAAAGTTACTTGAGCAACTACCTTAAGCCTTAAAAAGCTAATTTTTTCTTCCTTACAGGGAGCTAGGGCAATCCTGCAGAACTCTCAGCAGCTGGAAATTCAGCAATTTTGTGCACTCTAATCTCTGACTATACAGTGTTAACTTTACAAGTTTAAAATAAAATCTGGCTGGTTACTTTTGGATTCCCTCCTCCCCCACACCCAAACCATCTCCTAAAATGCATCCTTGAAAATAACCGTGAACCACTGGAAATGCTGATGCTTCATCGACACATATATTTTATACACATATATTTACATATTTTCTTATTGTTAAGTAAAATGAATAATATGAAGATTCTAACTGCTGTAATAATTCAAAGAGCAAAATCAATATTTTGGCATTCTTTAGGCCTGTATGACAGCAAACTACTGTGATATGCAGCAAGCTACCATGACGACATATTGCACTAATAGGCAGATAGTCAAGCAGTGAAAACATCTGATAGTTGAATCTCTCTGAAACATGGTACAAAGGCATATAGGCACCATGTGGTTTTCTTCAAGATCTAAAAAAGAAAAACCAAAAAGTATTGGCATTGCAGCCTTGACATAGTTATTTTAGACAGTAAATATTTCTAACACAGTGGTGTTCAAAAAGTTTCAACCAGTGTTTGGAAGCACACTGCAAAAATTTGATATTCACATGTTTGCTTCCTATGGGTATATGCAGCTAGTAATTGAAATGTAAACCTTTTGTTATGTAGGACTTTCCAGGTTTTAAGGCAAGTGGCTGTTCCATAATTCAAGGGTAATAACCCTGAGGAGAAAACCACAACAGTGTGTCTGAAAATTTGCAATTTCCTTAATGCTATAAATTGTACCTGGTACTTGAGACTGCCACTATGTTTCTCAGGGCTAATTTTTCCTAATAATAATAAGTCTCTTTCTGTGAATGTTAGTAGAGTTTAAAACACAATAACATGTGGAAGGAATGTTTAGCATTCTATACCTGTGTCACTGCTGCCTTTGTAATTGAGTGATAACATTCCCATATATAAAGTCTTAAGGTTAGGAAGGGTCTTTGCAGTGTTTTTGCCTTAACTCTGTCTGGGATTTTTGGCCACTTACTCCTTGCTGATTATTATTTTTGCAGTTATTGGAGCAGCTTTGAACCAGGCAATTGGATCCATAAACTGCAATTAAATCTACCTTGTAAATGGATGATTTTGTGCCAGGTGGTCTAAACCTATGGAACCACTGGAATTGCAGCAGCCGTGACAGTAGCGCTTGATTCCTGCAGTGAAGACTCCCTCTGTGTTACCAGTTTTTATATAATGAGGAATACTGTTTTAAAATAGTTCAAGCAGTGTTTACTTAGGGGTTCTTTCTCCATTTTTCCCCATGACATATATAATAAATTGGTCTGGTCATAGGTATAACTCAGAAGTTTGCCGTGTTCTCAGTATAGAACACCTGATAGTAACATTTTTTAATTATTTTTGCCAAGCTAGGCTTTTTAACAATTCTATATTAAAAATATCCATCAGTTACATACCCTTCCTTATATCCTAAGGTACCTTTTTTAAATCCCAAAGGATCACTGCAAAGATCTTCTCTCCTATATTCTTTCCACTTTCTTTTAACACATAGCTAATGAAAGAAGCACCTCACGGTCTGTTTATCCATCTTGTACACTCTGTGTGAAGTACTGCACAGACGCTGTGTTCAGATTTCATAAAATAAATAATTTCATAGATAATCAAATGAAATGGATGTCAGGAATGAAAAGCTATACTGTCATAAAATGGGGAGTGTAGGCACTAACAATGCGAGAAAAATTTCTGGACAGGATTGTAGTGCCTTCTGTATGCTGGTGAACAGATTGCATTTCGTGTTGGAAGCAGATTGTGAATTTCATTCCATGCATGCAGCCCCCAGGACTTAAGATGCTCATACCTGTGGGAGGGGAAAATGGGCATAAAGCTCAGACTGCAGAGGATTAGGTATCTTGTGACATTTCCTGAACTTCCTTTGCTACAGCTTTTCACAGGTTATGTCTTTTTCTTTCAGTTTTACTAATTTTTGTTTGTTTGGGTGTTTTTTGGGGGTATTTTTTTGTTTTTGTTGGGGTTTTTTTCAATGAAGATTTCAGGCTAAAGAAAGGCTGACAAACAGAGATTAGGCACATGGCCATGTTGGCCAGGATCATTCAGGCTTCTGGAAACTGGCTTATTCTGAGAATTGCATGTGACAAATTCTGCCAAAAATTTGCTGAATCTTTACTCCTTTTCGAAGCTGTGGACACCAAATTAAAAGAAACATAAAACTCACCCAGTTATAAAAAGATTTAAATTTCTCCTGGAAGAAAAAGAAAAAAAATCATATTCCTTAGTTTTTTTTAAAATGTAACGTGCTTGCAGCCCAGAAAGTCAACAGTGTCCTGGGCTGAATCAAAAACATGGCCAGCAGGTTAAGGGAGATGATTCTCCCCCATTTACTTGGGTCTCATGAGACCCCACCTGGAGTACTGTGTCCAATTCTGGAGCCCCCAGCAGAAGAAGGACATGGAGCTCCTGGAGAGTCCAGAGGAGGGCCATGAAGATGATCCAAGGGCTGGAACACCTCTCCCATGAAGACAGGCTGAGAGAGTTCAGTCTGTTCAGCCTGGAGAAGAGAAGGCTCCAGGGAGAGGGTCTACAGGAAAGCTGGGGAAGGGCCTTTTATAAGGACTTGTAGTGGTAGGATACAGGGGAATGTTCTTTAAGTTGAAAGAGGGTAGATTTCAATTAGATATTAGGCGGAAATTCTTTCCTGTGAGGGCGGTGAGACACTGGTGCAGGTTGCCCAGAGGAGTTGTAGATGCCCCCTCCCTGGGAAATGCTCAAGGCCAGGTTGGATGGGGCTCTGAGCAACCTGGTCTAGTGGAAGGTGTCTCTGCCCATGCAGCAGGGTTAGAACTAGATTGATCTTTACGGTCCCTTCCAATGCAAACCATTCTATGATTCCATGATTCTGTATGTCACTTCCACCAACCTCTTGACCTTAATAACTGCTATTTGTGTACCTCAAAGTATGAGAGGAGACCATGCTAACAGAAATACTACTTTATTTTTCTCCCACATGAAAAATTTTCCGAAGTCTGTAGGTGTATTAAAAAAAAAGTGTTTACAGACAGATTCTTTGCTGAACAATATAGTTTTTGTAAACAGCATCAACAAAATTTTAGAGCCTATCATTTGCTCAGGTAGAATATTTTGGATTTGTGCAAAAGTAATTGCACTGATGGGTGGAGTGAAGCTGCTAGTGATAGTGTGTATGTTGGATTAGGGTAGGCACAAATAAGGCCATCTCTTTTTCATCTGAATGATTCTTAGACCCTGGATTAGGCTTCCTAGAGGTGACGCACCCTGTCTAAATTAAGGTGGACATGAAAGTTACAGTCATCTTGATGCTGCTTCAGTATAGTTTACAATATGAATTGGATCTAAACTCGAAGGAAACTCAGATGAAGAGTAATAGTGCCTCAAACTAGTACACGGGAAATGTACATCTAGGTTCCTGTTCTAGCATACAAAGTGTCAGTAAATAAATCTGTTCCTTCAATGTGTCTCTATTTCCTAATTTGTAAAACTGGGATTTCTCTTGTGGAGTGCTTAGAGATCCAGAGATACAACAGGGTATTTAGATAACTGATTATAATTAGCTTTAATTATAACAGCTCTGGATTGCTTGTCCAAAGAGTACAAAGTGATTGATAGTTGGCCTGCTGGTTTGAATGTCTTGAAAAACTGTGATCTTTACCTACTATTGCCTGAGTAATCAGGGCTGAAAACCTAGTTGCCACGTAGTGGTTGTGATAGTTTTCAACATCTGTGTCTGACTTACAAAGTTTTGTTGAAAAATACATGGCAATGTATTTTTATGAGCTCCAATCAAAAGCTTCACTTATAATTTATGCTACTTTTTAATGAGGTACATTCATTTCAAAGTCTTAAAATAATATTCAAGCCATTAGGAATAATAAAGAGAATGGACATCATTATTATTTAAATTGTTCTGTTTTCCTCTGCTGTGCCTCTGTGGGAATGTTGAGTGCCACATAAGAGCTATAACTGAGAAATCCCTTGCTCTCTGTGACTCTGATTGCTATTGTAATTGGAATAATTTGCATTTTTATAAAGATACCATTCTGTCTTCAGGCATCAATGACAGTGCTTGATGTTTGGAAGATCATTTAGAAACACACAGAAATTATTTGCTTTTAGTAGAATGACTCTTAACTTGCATCAAAAACAAATTCTTTGGGGCCAAAAGAAATAAAAAAGGGTCTTAAGTATCTGAAGATGGAGCTCTTGGTAAACAATATCTCCAGAAACTGACGTCTCCTCAAATGCCTGCAAAGACACTTTTACTAGAACCTTCTCTTGGAGACACACTGAGAAAGATTCTCGCAATCTTACCAAGCAATAAAATTACTGTTAGGGTTAGAACCTTCCATAACTGTAGGTCACTTCGTCTTACCATTCTCCCTGTAAATGCTTATTATAGAACTTGCTGATTTTTTTCATTTTGGAAGCCTGAGGCTCTGACTGTGTGGCCTCTGGTGGGTTCAAATACGTGCTTAGTCTTTGGCATACTAGAATCAATGAATAAGTGGTACCCCATTTTAGCTGTCACTCTCTGTTTTCAAGAAAACTACTTTTTAAGAAAGCAGACTGAAAGCACACAGCTGAGGCTCTGGTGTCCCTTTCACCCCACTAAATGCACAGAGAGCAATATTTTGTTCTGCACTTAGACTACATTGAAATGGGAGTGATGAAACTTGGGGGGGAGTTTCATCATTGTCTGTGATTAAGTGTTCAAATATGGTTCTCCATTATCCTGCAATCATACGTATATATACAGAGGGAATGCACGTGTAAATGAAAATTACACACCTCTGACTAACCTTCAGCAGAGCTTAATGGCAAATGTTATTTACACAATTTTTTAGTTTCATAATGGAGGAAATTTACCACCTCAGCCTGTGAAATATCAGGGTGAAAATGACCAATGTAGACCAGCTGGCACTTACCTAGCATCTTTCAAGCTAACATTAGAGACCTAAAAATGCCCAGATATGCCCAGTGATCAGAGATTCTCTCCCTGGTGAGATCTGTAACTCAGGATATTTCAACCATCAGTTGATGACAGATTAAGAAATATTTATTCTGGTGAAATAATTTTTTGTACATAATCCCAGCAGTTTCCTGAGGTGCTCTCTCTATACCAAGGAAAGAAGCTAAGATCTCACTCATCTAGAAAGAACTCCACTTCGAGTGCTGATTCAGGTCTTTCTAAATGAAACATGTGTGTCCCAAGTAAATGTCTTAGTTAATTTTACTGCAGTGTACAAATACTGCTTTCTGAAGCTTTTATCCCATTAAATTTCTCTGTCACACATGGTCACATTGGTTTCAGATGGACTAGTTAGGCAGCATGACACTGCATGAATTTAAGGTACAAAGCACTTTCAGCCATAAAGGCCCTAAGACAACTAACTTCCTAGCAACCATAACCAAGAACATTGGTTCATCCATACTGGAGAATTCTTCAAACAACAGAAGACTAAATGACACATGATTTTTTTCCCACTAATTTTATTACGGCATTGTTCTTCATGCCCTGCATAATTAAAGGTCTGTCATCATCTCCATTTTGAACCTCTATTTTTGCTGGTTTATAACTTTTCCCCTAATTTACTCTGAAAGGGAGGCTACAATATGAGATCTTGTCACAATCATGGGGTTCTTCTTGTGCTGGCTAAAAAGAAAAGCTAAGTTTTTCAGAAGTGATTCATCAGTTGCAGCATTCTCGTTTAATCTGGTTGAAGGGTTATGAATCTCCAAGGGTGAGCAGAAGAATCTGTCTTTTCTGCAAAACAGGCTTCATTGGGCACCCATTTCAAAATCGTTGCTATTGTCTAATGAACAATGTAAGTTTCCTCCTTATCTGAGAGAAGTGAATCACCAGAAATAGAGTATTTGGTGTCAGATGCTCACTGCAATGTTCTAATATAAAGGAGTCCTCTCTTACCAAGTACAATTTGCCATCCTTGGCTTCTTGTCTTCTGGTATTTAAGGGCAAGCAAAATGTCTGAGGGAAAATACGTAACAGAACAGGCATAGCAGACAATTTGAATATGAAATACCAGTATTTCATACTTACTCTGCACATATAGATATATAGATTAAAAACTTCCTAAATAAATAGTGACACAAACTGCTAGAAATGTTACGAAGATGCAGTCTGGTTATTTTATGATTGTTTCTTGTACAACCACAAATCATACAAAATCTTGTATGATTTTTCTTCTTCATATTGTGAAGTATTATAATGATTTGACAGAATTTCAACTGGTCCTTCTATGCCTGTGTTTTAAATTCTTCTTCGGTAATTAAATTTGAAACTATTATGCAGAAAACACAATCTGCTGTTTCTATGATCATGACAAATCTATAAAATGCTTGTTCTTTTCTAGATCATGACATTTTAAAATGGTTCTGATTTTACTAGCTCTTTTCTGTTACCATGTTTATCCTCACTGACATTGTTCTATATCACAGCTTCAAGTCATCCCATTTCATTTGGATCCAAGATAAAATATTTCTATTGTTTGAAGAGACTGATGAAGTATAAACCTCTGTGTAGAGTCATTCAGTTGCTTTATTATCCTTTGTCATCAATTCAGAAGTTTTCCTAACATATCCTGGCAACTGTGGATCACAAATGATCACAACTATGGCCATAACTATTGTCCATGAAGGTAACAGTGAGCATTGTGAGGAAAATACAGGGAAAGAGGAAGAAGAGGAATGGAACCTGTACTGTTCACTAGCTCTGCCTGCCTTGACATGGAGGAAGTTCATTTCTTTGGGTGATCTCAGTGCACTGCCTTGCCCTGACAGAAGCTGCTCTGCTGCACAATATGAAGTGTTGCAAGAGTGATAGATACACCAGGCAAAGAAGTACCAGTTTAGGAGGGTTTGTATTTAGAACAGAACTTCATGCTGTTAATTCAACTAAGCACTTGAAGATGTGTCTGGGTCACCCAGTTCTGAGAGGCAGGTATGTATGTGTTCAACATTTGGGACACATTTCCCTGAATATATGATGCATTTTTACCAGGATCTTGAGTATTTCCAGCTTTAGACATGCTTTAATGCTTTTTTTGAGTTAGCACTGAAATAAGAAAGCAGTCACAGGGAAACTATGAGCTAAAATACCTGCCTTGTTCAAAGGGAGCCTTTGAGTTCTCAGTGCCATGCTGAACTTGAGTATGCACTGGCCATCATGCCTGGGCAACTGGACTCTGACTGCAGGGGCTCAGAGAGATCATCTGAATAAGGAACACTTGAGAGCAGCACAACACTGCTCTGTGTGCTTCGCAGAAGAGGGGTGGCTGGTCAAGACAGATGGTGTAGCACCTGCAAACAATTTAAGGTCATATACATTTGGTGACCTGCTGGTGACTGTCACTCCACATGGATCCTAAACATTACAAGGATTGATTTCAGTCTATAAATGTTGCAGCCAGAGAAGTCTCAAGCACTGTCGTGATTTTGGCTGGGATAGAGTTAATTTTCTTCCTAGTAGCTGTAATTATACCATGTTTTGGATTTAAGATGAGAAGAATATTGAGAACACACTGATGTTTTAGTTGTTGCCAAGCACCACTTACATTGATCAAGGACTTTTCAGCTTCTCACAGTGCCCTGTCTGCGAGGAGGCTGGGGGTGCACAAGAAGCTGGGAGGGGACACAGCTGGCACAGGTGAC
Organism: Hemiprocne comata; assembly: GCA_020745705.1. Taxonomy (NCBI): domain Eukaryota; kingdom Metazoa; phylum Chordata; class Aves; order Apodiformes; family Apodidae; genus Hemiprocne; species Hemiprocne comata. Next base: position 6,323,411 of record CM036597.1, on the reverse strand, counting down.
CCCAACTGACCAAAGGGATATTCTGTACCATATGACATCATGCTCAGTATATAAAGTTGGGTAAGGAGAAGGAAGGGGGGGACATTTGGGGCGATGGCATTTGTCTGCCCAAGTAGTCGTTACATGTGATGCAGCCCTGCTTTCTTGGGGGTAGCTGAATACCTGCCTGCTGATGGGAAGCAGTGAATTAACTCCATGTTCTGCTTTGCTTGCATGAGACGCTTTTCCTCTACCTATTAAACTGTCTTAATCTTAACCCACAAGTTTTCTCACTTTTACCCTTCTGATTCCCTCCCACTGGGGGAAAGCGAGCGAGTGTCACTTGGTGCTTAGTTACCAGCTGGGGTTAAACCACAACAGGCACATTTTTAGCAGAAACATAAAAATGCTGATACGTTTTTACCTTTATTGACTGCTCCATATATTATGTTGCTAATAGATGCCTCTCTTGAATTTCAGACAGTAAAGATAACTACTACAATTTCTCTTTTGCCTTTTCCCCTTCACTTCTGATGGCTTCTGAATCTCTTTGGATGGAGGCTTGGCTGCATAACTAGCCTTGCATAAACCACATCAGCTCCTGTGTCTGTGTATGGGGAAGCAGCACATGCAGGTCTCTTACACACAAAAGAGAGGATTAAGACCAGACTAAGCACAGTGATTGCACTATTCCCCCAGTGTGTGCTTCATCCAACTATTTCACTATACACTTGGCACATTTGTGATTAAAGTCTGTGTAATAGATGAACATACTGTAAGCAGATAGAAAGAACACAGCTATAAAAATCAGTCTGAATTCATTCTCTTGCTTGCAACCCCCCCCCCCATTCCCAAACCCAGAAGATCTTTTATTATGAATTCTAGAAGAAATCAGAAGTATTTCTAAGTATCATGTATTCCCAAACAAGGACTTTGAAGGAAAAATAGAAAAGAACCCTGTTAGAAGCTCAAAGAAGACAGAATTAAGGGAAATAATTCCATCTGGGACTTAAAACTCCATTTCGGTGATCAAAGACAGGCTTTCCAATGTGTTTCTTCTCTAAGATTTTCAGTTTATGGGAGTTGAGGGAGCTCAGCATCTGACATGATGCTCCCAAACTGTCAGGATCAGCCCTCTAGGTCTGTAAGAGTGATTGTATTTCCTTTTATTGAGGATGGTGATCCAGAATTATGAAATTTGAATTTTCTTTGTTGCCATCCCTGCATTCAACGTACAATACTAGAATCTTCCTTGGATGTACATCACCAGCTTGAAAATTTGTCCTTGGATAGTGAGCTGACCTAAATCCCAGATCCTAACAATACTGTGGAAAATGGTAAGATATTTTTTTTCATTTTACTGATTATCCTTCAACACCATCCTGACATTGCCAGTAGCATGCCTTTCTGCCAATGATGGTTGACTGCATACTGGCTCCATGGACAAGACAGCAGTGAAGGGAGTGAAACAAGTGCTTATTCCTCTCTATTCAGCACTTGGGAGCTTGCCTCTGACACAATGCCCAGCTTGGGTCTTCCCACACCAAGAAATACAGTGAACGAAAAGGAATGAGTTCAGTGAGGGCCAGTAAGTAGCATGGGGAATGGAGTATGTAATGTATCAGGAAAGCCTGAGGAGGCTGGGCTTGTTCAGTTTGAAGAAGTCAGCTTCAGCTACCTATTGGGTGGTTACAGAGAAGCTGAATCCGCACTGTTCTTAGGGATTCACAGTGAAAGGATGGGAAACAGCAACTGCAAGTTGCAACAAGGGAAATTCTTATGCAACAGTGAAATAGGTCTCCTAGAGTGGCTGTGGAATCCCCATCCCAGCAGAATTTCTCTTCTCAATGGTTCCAGACCATTAGCAGCCTTACTTCATTTTAGCTTGAATCAAGCTTTAAATTTTAATTTCTTTTGAGCAGATATGGTTAGACCAGATGACTTCAGTGATCCCTTCCAACCCAATTATTTTATGATCAACCTGTGTACAAAGCTTTTGTTCTCAGTTACATTGTCAGTGAGTCGAAATTGTGGCCCTTTAATTATTGAAACATTGAAGGAACAAAGTTTTAGTACTGTGGTCTTGTCTTTTCCCAGTTCTTTTTCTCCCTTTTTTCCTACCCAAGCCCTGACTTCATAATATGTCTACAAAGTGTCTGAAAAACACAGTAGGGCTAATCAACTAAATATGTCATAAGTGTTGTGTTAATCTTAGAATAAGCTCCTGGTTTTTTTCAGGCAAAGAATTATGAACTGGTTTTGTATTTCTAATTGAGTTATTAGTGTTAATATTTAAGGTCATAGCATCTTAATTTGTTTTTCTGCCAAGTGCTATTTGCTGACATGAAAGAAAAGTACTAGGAGAATTACATTTCCATAATTTCAGTTGTATGATACTTCTTCAGCCCCACTGCCAATGTTTTGTCACAAATGTCTGTGGAAACCCCTTTTCACACAAGTATGCTATCCAGGTACGACAGGAATTTACTGCTCAGTGCAAAGTATTAAGAACAGTAAGTTGCTTTACTACTTTGAAACTCCTGCATTTGACTGGTTAATATCCAGCAAAAAAACTGCAACACAGATTTAAAATGAAGATATGTGGTACAAACTAAATTCTAAACTTGACAAGATGGGATGTTTGGGAGGAAAGTGTTTGAAATCCCCCTTCTTCTGTTTTTTTAAGAGCTTAACGGACTGGGGAAGATAGGTAAAGTAATTGGCATATGTGTCACTATCAGAGAAAATATCCATATCCTCCTCTAATCCTAAGGAATTAATAATGATAATTCAGCTTTTAATAGTGGCAACTGGAAGGCTGTAGCAAAAGAATTTAGTGAGTGCCGTGGATATGAAAAATATAATAAAAATATTATTAAGATTGCTGCAAACACTATGGACATTGCATAAGCATTAGTCGCCTTTTGAGAAATCAGGACAAGAGCAGTGAATTTAAACAGCTCCATTTAAATCTGTCTTTCTGGCTTTTCTCTACAGATAAGGAAATTCTAGGATTAAATAAAAACTTACCTCGTCTCTCCATTTGGACCATGAGTCAGAATAATAACAAAAAACCCACATGAATTCTTTAAGAAGGAGGCTGAGAAAAAATTCCTGGCAAAATAGACATGCATCTCTTTGTATCTTTCTAATATATTCAATTAACAGCTGCAACTAAAAGATGATAAGCTCTTGCTTATCCCAACATGTGTTTTCAATTGTTATCCTCCTCTTCTCACATATCTTAGTGTTCCCTTTTATAATGTCTCCTTACTCTGTTTTTGTTCACATAAACAAGAACTAAAAAATGAAGAGACTCACCTTTTAGGGGAATAGCTGTAGTGTGCCAAAGGATGGATTTTTTTCCTGAAAAAACATTTATACAATATTTGGATTGACTCTTGCTTTTCTCAACCTAACCTTATGAAACATTTGTGCCTTTGGTTAATATGATCTTGGATGATGTGACTACAGCAGAAGAGCAGTGAGGAGGATGACTGGTAGGAAATAGCAGGAAAGTATCTAAGGCAGCCCTTCCTGCAGCTTCATTCATTTTATTCTATTAGAAAAATGCTCAAACCCTCTATTAATACTAATATATGAACCACAGTCACTAGAATGATTGTGGTACTTTGAAGTTTGACTTGATTAATGTAATTGCAATTTGATTCAAAGCAAAGATTATCATTGACAGTTAAAGCTTCCACAGAGCAAAAGAGCTAGAAGATGCTTTGGGACATCTTTTCTTGTTGCCCTTTCAGTCCTAAAAAGAAACTTCTGGTCACCACCCAATTACAAGCGTCAGAGAACAAAATTGCTTAATTTCTTTCTAGCTAATCTCTTTCCTGAGGTTTCAAACTATAATAAGGCTTTACTTAAAAATTACCACATATTGTACATATGGCAAGAGCAGAAAGAGAGCATCATGTGTCCTTATGTAGACTTTGCAGTACACCCCATCCAGACAGCATTGTGTGCATGCCCTTTCTTAAATAAAATCTTAACTTACAGTTCTAATTTAAATGATCAGCTCTGGAAAAGCACTAGAGGAAACTTTCAAATTATGCTGATTAAGCTAACAAGCTTGCTTATTATATTGTTTTGACAATATTTCTTTTTACTTAAATTGTACGGCAAGGCCGTACCTCATGGGGAGCAGGCAGGATGTTGGCTGACTGAAGACAAACATTACAACATAGCAGTACATTATGCTAATAATTGAACTACCTCCACAGCAGTACAGAAAAGAAATTGTAACTCAGCCATATCTCCTTCCTTGCTCCTCTTAGCTTGGGAAAGAGTGTAAATTAGCTACTCTTATTGTCCTTCATGGAGTTATTTTTGGCTATCTTTTGGTAAGCAGTCTGAGATGGCAGAGTTTATTGCTACCATAAACAAGTGTTTCTTAGCTGATAAAAACAACCTCCTTCACTGTAAAGAAAGTAAGGCTGTGTTTAATGTAAGTACCTATGAAAAGTAATTTTTTAAAAGGGCTCTTATTTAATTTCCCTTGGCTGTGTTACTAATAATACTATTTGATTTAGCAAAAAGAAACTTTGAAACTTTTCATCTAAAAAGAAGTAACCTTCCTTCCACAGCATGTATTTAATAACTGTTCTACCCCCTTAAGATGTCATTTAGTGTCATTTACAGTCTGCTGCTCAAATCCCCTGGAAACAGTCAAGCAGGGGTTAGATATTTACTTTTCACTGTTTTTAAATAAGGCCTTGTTTAATCTCTAAGTGAAAGACTTGGCCTTCTCCTCTAGGAAAAGGAGCTGCTAATAACTGTGAATGTGGAACTTCTGTGTAACTGAAAAAAAAGATCTTCGCTACTTACATAGCCACCTTCTTTTTTTTCTCTTGCTGTAAGTATGAAAGGGATGTGGAAAAACATTTGCTAGTCAGCCAAACTACAGCTGCCTACTACAGATAGTAACTTCCTCAAACTAGCAGCTCTTGTGATGTGTGCATGTTTTGAGCTAAGTCTCAGACCCTGGGAAGATCAGAAACATTCAGTGGCCGAGAACAATAAAGCACATATTTAATTTGGAAGAGATTTCACAGTGTCTTTCCTTTCCCAGCACACCAGAACAGCTGGCAACCTTTCCAGTGATATAAAGAGATCTTTTGAAACCCATATGCCTATATATATACTCTTAACATCTTTGACTTAAAGGTTATAATAGAGAACAGGGTACATATGTTTTCATAGTAATTTCCCTCTGATTCTTGTTACTCTAGAAAAATTCTGTCTGCCAATACATTTTGATAACTTGCACATTTTCATGTTACCTCAAGCAAAGGGGAAGTGGCATTCTTATGACCAGATCTGGTAAATGCCCTGGGATTTGTCTGTTGACACATTCCTGATGAAGTGCTCATTGGAACTCCAGTCAACACATTCCACTCTTTCCCAGCCTAAAGTCATCAAACTTTAATACAGAGGCCCATTTCCCAGAAACAGTATTATGTCCAAATGTCTAATTTCAATTAAAAATTAAAGAGCTGGATTCAAAAATTCATGTTAAAGAAACCTTGGCATGAAATGATAGTCAATAGGAAAAGTAATTTACTAAGATTAGCTAATACCCTGTATGCATTCATGTTCAGCATCTGATTCTACAGGTGGAAAAATGCTCACAGAAAGTACAATGCAAACTAACCATGTCCCATGGAGACTGAGTAAAAGCAGAATGATTTTTGTGTGTTGACCCAAAACCATAATTCAGAGGCAGCTCCAGATGACTTCAAAATGTTTCACCTCCAAGCAGTGAAAGTCATGCCTATATTTATTATATTTATTTTTGTATAGCTGTTTCCTGGATTGCTCTACAGGGTGACTGTAAATAATAAATTGGTAGACTTAAAAAATAAATATTAGATGGACAAAGAGAATTAAGAGCTGTAGACAAGGGAGAAGGCAAGGGTATGTTTAGAAATGAGTGAGTCCATGAGGTAGGAAGAAAGAGGGAGGCTACTTTCAGCTAGTACAACTTGTCAATAAGAAATTAACTATCAGCAGTAAGAGATATGATATGTCAGTGCAAACAAAGTGGTGCAGAAAACACAGAATAAATGCAAGGATATAGATGGAGGTAGGCACTGGGAGAAGCAAGACTAAAACCTTAGGGGATTTTGGAAACAAAAGGGGAAAATTGAGTGGGGATCACTATTTCTCTGAAACTTTCTCTTAAATGAACTACTCTTAAGAAGCACCTTCTTTAAATAGGCCAAGGTCACATTCTGCTCTTATTTTCACTTCTTCTCATTTGTAAATTCCACTGAAACTCATGGAATTCTATGCTTGCAAAATATAAAAAATTGATCTGAATTTTGTATTAAGCCAGTATATTATTTTTAATTTATACTAATAAAATTGAGACTGGAGTAGTCTGTTCATCTTTTTCTCAAGAAAAAGGAAACAAAACTGTATTAATATTGTAAAGGAAACAAGTACAAAAGCCAAAAGTAAAGCATGCTCTCTTAAGTAGGCCTTTCATTGGAGGGCCGTTCATTCCTGCAACCTCCATGTTCTGTCAATTCAGATTCTTTTTGTAAGCATTTCTATATGCACATAATGTTGAGTGCAAATTCCAATGCCTGTATTACCAAGCAAATTATTAAGGGCCAAGAAAAAGGTGAGATCTTCCCAAATTTATCTTCCAGGTACCTTGTACTTTTCAGGTACTTTTAGACTCTTAGATGGGAAGGTGGAGCCCCGGTGTCTGGAGGAAGTCAGTTGACAAGCAGTATGTTTGCCTTTCTTTCTCTCTCACATACTTGCCAACAACTTATCACATTAGTCCAGGGTTTGCAACAGTCTTCTTGCCTCATAGAAAATATGGATCCTGATAACCCAGCCAGTTCCTCCCATCAGTACAAATATAACCTTTAAACCCACATATTAACTGTGTGGCAACATGTTTTACAATTTTAAGTATTGTAATTAACAAAGATGCAGTACTTGTTTAATCTGACATAACTCATTCAGCAAAGGGCAACAATGTAGGCACATCTGTATATTTGCATACTAAAAAAGGTCTAAAAATACTTGTATAAAAGACAAAAGGTGGCTTTTAAAAACATAACCCAGTCCTGACTTCAATTATATGTTTCAGCATAGAGTATTATGATCTTGTTTTTAGCTACATGTGTGTGACTACCTAATTACAAGGCAAAGCTTTTAAACAAATGGCCTGATTCTAGTATTCACAATGGGGTCATTTGGGATTGCCACTGTTAAGCAGAATGGAAGGGAGCTGGTGCAAAAGCTTCTTGAAATAAGAATTTTGCTCAAAGTTTGTCTTATCTGTTTCTCTGTAGCTGGAAGAAAAATGTTAAAATCCAGGTTGACAATCTCAAATTGGATTTTGAGATTTACACCATTAATTTACTGGTTAAATTATGATTCTTGACTGTGGAGAACAAATGCTGATACTGTGGTTAAGCCTTTCAATCTGTTACATGAAATGAGAACATCTCAGTCAATGTATAAAATATGTGTGTTGCTGTATACCTAGTTTCTCTGGAATTAAATTTGTCCTAAAAAGAGAGCAGAGATAAATTTTGCATTATAATTAGTGCAGTACATTTCTCAGGTGTTCACTGAAAAGGAAATACTAGATACAAATAAGTCCACTTGTAACTCGTATGGGGTTCATAAAATACAGAGGAGAAGAACTTCTGAAGGATGAATCGTAACCTCACCAGTGGGAGCTAATAAATTGGAATATATTCTGAATTGACATAAAATTGGTCCATTCTTCTCTCAGCTGATTCTAGCACTTAACACAAGTGAGAGGGAAAACTGGCCTCCTCAGTATCAGTAAGTTTGCTTTCCTTCAGTTAGTGCATAAAATTACCATCAGTAGAAATCGGGCACCCATGTGTGAGAGCAGAATTTGGCCCATGCTGTACTTTCAGTCACTATTTTAACATACTTCAGAAGATACTCTTTTTAATCTATTAATATCTGGCTCAAAACTGATTTTTTTTCTCAATGTAAAACTTGTTTGTATTTCTGAAAAGATTTAATGTAAGACCAGCCGTTTCCTTAAAGAGACAACTTGCTTCATTCTGTCAGATTTCCAGAAGCCTAAATGACCATGTTTATCACTGGGCATGTCATTAATACTTGCCTTACATAATTTTTTTGTACCTTGATGTGGCAGAAAGGCATAGTACTAAATGATCAGTAAATACTTGCAGCTATTCTGATTTCAGTCACATGTACAGTCTAACTTGATTTAGAGAAGGCTGAAAGTGGGAGCAAGTATATTCAAATTGCTGGGGTTCTTTGGTGCCTAAACTTCTGTGTTAGTACAATCATGAATGTTTTTGATAAGCATTCAGCTCGCATGTGGCTGTGTGTACTTCTACAAGTCTTGCTCAAGAAAAGACTAAAAGGTGCAGAGCATATGAAGGACTAATAGTGTTGTCACTGAGCAAACATTCACTTCAGTAAGAACAGGATTGCACCATAAATTCGCAAGTCAGATGGGTACAGAACTATTTGATTAAGTTCATAAGGTTTGTGTGTCAAATGATTTCTTAGTTTAAAAGATGCAAAACAATCAAAGTTACTGTGTCAGTGTCTGCTAACTTAGACCTCTGAAATGGCAAATGTTCATCTCACAAGCTCTAATCTAAGGAATAGCTATGTCTTTTGTAATGTACTCTAGAGATGGACATCTAATTGTCTAATCCAAGAGAGGAACTAAGCAGAGCTATAAATGCAAGTAATTATTTTTCCTGATAACCTGCCAAAATCAAGCATATTGTGAGTATTTATATAAACAGTTTGGGGGTTATTTTCCATGTGGTTTATCTTTTCACTTTCATCTGTAGGATATCCACTTTCAAATGTGGCATGTCTGAAGTTCCTTTATTATTTATGAATATCAGTGAGTTGAGAGTGTCTCTCAGGAGGAGGGGAGAGAATCAACAGTCTAACATTTGAAGTACATCTTTCACATTCAAGATTACAGTGGGTGACCCGCAGCAAGCAAACCACATGTTTAATGGCTAGCAGCCCAAAGCATTTTTTATTATCTGAGCTCTCAGGAAAGCATGGAAGGTCACATTATGCTCCAGGGCCACCCACAACACTTAACCTAGGTATTGCTCAACTTTGGCCAGGGAAAACACTCCCCAAAGTGGCCAGTGATGTGAGAAACTCATGCAGGATAAAAGATATAGGCTTCTGTTCTATAATCCCCACAATTTCTGAGCCAAAGATCTCATCTAGCTTTTAGACCATGAAATTTCCTTTATGAGAACTAGAAGCTTGGTGTTACCTGTGATCCCAGGTTTGTACTAGTTCTGCTGCAAGAAGTTTACAGCATGTAGAAATCTAAAAACTCTCTTAGGAACATCTGGATCATTTCAGTTTACTTGTCTGTCACTTCTGAAACATCACTGCTTTTATTCTTCTGATCGTCATTCTGAATTTTTGAACTCTTACAGATCTATTAAAACACATTACTTGGAGATTTCAAGATAAAATGCTGGAGCCTATTGCAAAGCTTGTTAAGGTCAGCAAGTCTTTCCATTAATATCAATGAACTTCAGTTCAAAACCTTTCCAAGTAAAACACTTTGGCTTGCGCTTAATTTTACATATATATAAAAATATATATGAGTCTTTAAAACCCTGAAGCCTGAGCTCATTGTACTTACTATAATGTTCATTCATTTCTGTTCAATGTTTTAGAGAACTATTAGAGTTGTATTTGAAAGAAAAGGTTTGTCAGAGCTCTTTGTGTGTATAAACTTGCATTTGTGCATATACCAATAAAGATCAAGCAGTGCTTTTTGAGTTTCTTTTGAATTTCGTCAGTACCAGTATTATGAAAGTGTTGGCACTTGAGGTTATTGGCAGAAAAGGGAGATAAGATGAAGTTCAAAAGTCATTTCAAGAGATTTAAATACAAATGTCCATGATGGTGTATATTTTGTCATTTAAAAGAAGGAAAAACAGGCTTAATTTTAAATAAGTACATTTATAATATATTTTTTACAGTAGAGCAATTTAATTCTTAATAATTGAAACATAAGAAAATTACATTCTGATATTTTAAATTAGTGTTTTAGCTTTCTTTTTTTTGATGATGATTGTGATCAATGAAGTTACTTTTTAAACAAGCTGAAGTTAACTAAAGCTTTTTTGTCAAAGAAAAATTTACATTAATGGAGTTGCTGTTATGGTTTTTCTAGATGAACAAAATTTTCTGACAGAAGATAAATGTTTTACAGCGTTTCAGCAGGAAGTCATGCATGGAGTTTTTAAAAGTCTAGACACATATTAATGCTCAATATATAATGAAACAATAGTTGTGGTTATAGGCTGTTATCTAATGGCAGTTCCACTATACAATGAACAATTAGATTTATTTAGTTAATCCAGTCTTTTAATAGAATATATATTAGTGAAGACAAATGAATGCATAGCTTCCACACTGGAAGTGGTACATAGTATTATTACATTGCCATTATCTCTGATTAAAATAACTGATTATTTAGCAATCACTGTAAAATAAGTATATTCTTATCTCTGCATGGTAAATCTCATTATACCTCTTCAACAGACAGGAAAACTGATGCACACATTTATGATGTATTCTGAAGAAGTTAGAGGCAGAGCTTTCAACAGCTATCAGAAATCTTTCCAGGGAAACCTGTATATTCTAACAAGAATAGAACAGTATCATTATAGTTCAAAGTTAAATCATGTAAACAAGAAGTATAGAACTCTTCAGCTTCCCCAAAAATACCTTTCACAGTTGAATAATTTATTTTTTTTTCTGGTAGAAATAGATACACTCATGTAATACCCCAGGGCATTCCTTATGCTGACTGCCTATAACACAGTCAAATGTTTTGAGTAACTTCTTTAAAAATCAATCCTCTCTCAGTAATACAACTGGCTACAATTGTACCTCAAGATGATAGTTCCCTTGCCCACAAATGGACTGAATGAAAAATATGTTCATGCCTATTATAAAGTCCAACTTTTAATTTAGTTTCTTTGGATGGCTCACAATAATTCGAAGTCTTTAAATCAAAAGTGGATAGCATTCTAAAAGACATTATAGCTCAACTATTATCAGCACAATGTGAAAACTCCTGGGTGATGTTCTTTGGCCTGTGGGAGGCATGAAGTTGGAGCAGATGATGGTAATTGTTCCTTTTAGCTGCCACATCTGTGAATCTAAAGTACCTTTTCCAAAATCCTGAGGGGAGGGAAGAATAGATGGTCATCAAAGAACAGCAGTTTCTGTTAATGCAGCCTTCTAGCTAGTTTCTGATAGTAGCTCTCTGTGCAGAGATCACTACTCTGCTTTTTTCCATCAAGCAAGAAAGTGATTAAAAACTTCTATCAGTACTTGTATAAGGTGATATTTAAGATATTGACTTTAGCCAAATGAGAGTTAGAGTAAGTTACATCCCAATATCATTCTATCTTTTCATTTTACTACTCATCCTAAAAGTCATTTTGCTGAAGGAAGCAGGCCTGTTACTGCTGGTGATTTATTCAAAGGAGCTCATTCTAGTTCCCCCATGGCTATCATCAGGTGCTTGAGGCATATTTCCCTAACCAATTTCATACTCCATGAAATCTTTCACTCTCTCTCTTTACCTCTCTTATCAGAGAAGGATCAAATTCCCTTACCTCGAAACAAGCTTGTACTACCCTTTTGTGCAATCATGGCAGATATACGCATCTTTTAGCTATTCTCACAGATAATCAGGAAGGTAATTGCTAGATTAGCTGCCACTGCAGATTTCTCTTCAAATGCAATCTTAATTCAAAAACAAGTCGCTTCCTGACCTCTGCAGAATTAATATCCAAAATCCACTTGGAAAGACTCTCAGTCTTCATGTAGGGGTTTTTCAAATTTCAGCCTTTCTAGGAAAACAGGTAATACTCAATTTCTTTCCTCCCACTCATTCTTAAATTCTTGGACCTGAGTGTGAAAGCATCTTGAAGTCATTTCATCTAAGTCCTACCTGAATTCCCACCTCAGGTTTCTGCACTGCAGTGCACTTCTTCATCTTCCCTTCTTGAATTTCTCACTTTCCTGTGAATCAAGTATCCCAATAAATATGCCATTAAAAAGTAATTAATTTAGGTGATGTGGCTCTGGTTGTTGTGACCACATGAAGTTCTAGACAGTGACACTGCTGTAGAGACTCAATGTATGTTTTCTGTGCTGCTGCTGGGGAATTAATGTTTTATGAAATACGGATACACTGGTGGAGTTTATAGCCATATTTCCAACTCTTATTTGTGTGCATAACTTCTATTAGAGAGATTAATTTGTGATTATAAATTAATCCACTCTGTTTTAATCTCTTCCTTTCCTCTTCTATGGCCCTTCCCCAAAACTTCTCATAAATTTTGTTTAATCCCAAATTTCTCTCTGCTCAACTGAAAATCGTCTTCCTCCTGGCACCCCATAATGAGTCCTATATCCCTTTAGGCAGTGATCCCACTTCATTTGCCTGGTATTCTGGAAAGAATTCCATTAACTGAGTCAGCTTGGTGGATTTCACAACGGGGACACCCATTCTGCTCTGAGAGTTGTAGGTGTACCCCATTCCTCACTGATTAGGTTACTTGGATTCCTCCACCTGTTATCACTTCTGTGATGTGTATAGGGTCTTTGTGTTTAAATTGATTAGCCTTTAGTTGGATAACCCAGCATCAAGCACATTTAATTTACTATTCTAAGCAAAGCCTGACTGGGAGGGGTCAGCTGTGGCATTAACAATGACAGTGAAGAGAAAGGGAATAAGCAGTGGAAAGAGGTTTATTGTGTAGCTAGGAAGCAGCATTGATGTTCTTTCTCATCTGATAGCAACAGGGGCTGAGGAAACTGCCAAAAGGCTCCTAGTGTCCTTTTTTGGCAGCCCAATCAGAAAGACAAGAGGTTTAGAGTTTGATTCCTTGCTTTTGACAACTCAAAAATGATAAACAGCAGTGCTCTGGAAAACAGCCTGATGAGAGGACATCATTAGACATCATTTACCCATGGCAGAGAGGGGAGGTATGTACTTGTACTTGTAGACTTACAGTATTCTCTATACTGAATTTCTTTATTAACTCTTTGTTCCTACTATAAAGTTTTTATGAAACTACTTTTATTTTATTTGGGTACTACAGTGAGAAGACAGTTTTATGCTGTGAGTCAAATAGGTTTGAATTACTGGTCAGTTGATAGTTTGGAAACATACTGTGGGTTTTGAATAGTTCAGTTTCTGCTTCCACAAACCAATCTCAAGCACTGTATATTTCCATTTTGTCCCAGATGGTTTTGCTAGCAAACTCCCATTCAAAAAAGAGATATCACTGTCTAAGAGTAAGATATTGTTTTCTCTAACAGTCTTTCTTTTCACTTTTTCTCTTCAAATAGCTTGAAATCTTTGAGGGAAGTAGGATGAACCTATCAGCTGTGAAAGTAAAATGCTAGAGTCAGTTCTTGCCTTGTTTCTTCAGTTGGGAAGATAAGAAAAATCTCTTTTGCCAGGAGATAAGTAGGGAGGTGGAAATGGGTGACTGCTCAGATGACAGGTGAAATTCAGTGGAGGTTTTGGTCTGCCAATAGTTGAGGAAAGGGCTGTGTCAGTTTAAGGAATAAGTGTCTTCTCAGTGATTTGTTGCTGCCCTCCATTGAATCCTGCACAGTAAGCAGTACGTACAGTTGCCACAGTGTAAAGTAAGTTAAAGCTTACCTTCAGCTGTCAAGGAAAGCTGCTTAAACTAACCTGGTTGGTTTTGCACTGCAATAACTGAGAACTGTTGTCTGAGCCATTCTCCTGACTCAGCTCAAGGGAGCAACATGCTGCTGAGAAGGTGGAGCCATTGAGATTGGGGTGGAATGGAAACTGCAGTGAGGTTTCAGCAACCCTTAAATAAGTATTTTAGAAATGTTTGTCAATAAAAGTAAGTTTACAAGTTATCACTGTTCATTTTCAAAACGCATAAGAGAGAGAAAACCTGTGCAGATTCATGAAAGTTATAGTAAGTGAGATTGAGTCTATGTCAAATGCGTTAACTCCTAGTTGGAATGAAAATGTATTCTGAGCATTTCTTTACTGCTTGGGTAGTCAGACACTGGAACAAGCTTCCTGAAGAGGTGATTGATGCCCCGGGTTTGTCAGTGTTTAAGAAGCATTTGGACAATGCCCTTAATAACACGCTTTATCTTTCAGTCAGCCCTGAATTGATCAGGTAGTTGGACTAGATGATTGTTGTAGGTCCCTTCCAACTCAAAATATTCCAATCTGTTCTTCTAGGTGCTCATAACAATGTGTACCTGGTCTGGAAACATACTTTGGCCTCTGGCCAAAGTTTTTTACTGCTTTTGTTATAATTTCTTTTTTTAATAATTTGAAAGATTGCTTAAAGATTGCGCTTGCTTAGGCTGAGTTGGAAGGTGCTGTGTGTGTGTTGAAGGTGTGTGAACAGTAACTTTGTCAGTGGTTCTACAGTGGGTGCTAAAAGATTAGGAGTTCACAGACCTAGGATTACAGTCACTTTGGTCATAGATCCTGATGACTTCAGATGTATGAATGGAACAGCTGAAGGAGTGAAATCTTCTACCCTGACAGCCTCCTTCTCACCTTTTTCTGGGATTTTGGTCCCATTATGACCCAGTTCAGGATTTGTATGAACTTTCTTACTATCACTTAAGCTGTTCTCCTTGTGTTGGTGTTTGGGGACCCAACAGATGTAGGCAGGACATCTATGCAGTTATGGTACTAAAATGTCTTGATTGCACCTTGCTGGTTCATGCTTAGCTTGAATCTGGAGTAGCTGCCTCGATGTCCTGGCAAGCAAACTCAGGCATTGAAGTGCAGCTGCTGTGAGCATGTGGATGCAACAGACTCCAACTGTGTTACACAGCAAAACCACATTCACAGATCAATAAACAACACATGCAGCTGGAGACCATGTCCAGTCTTAAGAGTTGAAGATGATAAGGTGAAGAGCCAAATTATTTCAGCTGCACTTGACGAATGCATGTGGCACACTGGTATCAGTGGGTCCATATGGACAGCCCCTTCTCACAATAAATACATTTGAAAGATTTCCTTGATAATTCATCAATAGTGACAAACTTCTGAGCATTGCAATAAAAATTCCAGGAGCTCTTGTAAAATCTCCTCAGGGAATCAAATGCTGATTTTTATTTTACTTTTTCCTTAGATTTTGTTCTTGCTTTTCTCTCTTGTGCAAAAAGATTTTCATAGCACTGACACACACTTGCACTAAATTCCTATTGATTTTATCAAATCACTCAGCTGTATTTCAGTGTTAAAGCAACTGTGGGGCCATTTACTGCTTCCTATAGTGTGCACTGCTGGTCATTGTGTGCTGAGTGTGGCACTATTTACATTGTGGAAGGAAATCACTCTGGGTAGCCTGAAAATAGTCAGTTTTTTAATTGGATAAAATGCTTTCTTTGTTGGCAATTGGTTCATTCATTTCACCACCCCCCTAATATCGGAATTTACTGGAAAGCACCTCCAACAAGGAGGGAGGGGGAAACAGTTATGAAATTAATAGGCATGGTGTCACTATAGAAAAGAAAATTAAACTTTTGGAATGGTGTGAAGAACCTAGTTCATGCATTTATTTCTAGTATATATTTCTGAGCTGTCAATATATACTACCTCTTAGTTTATAGCCTGATCTAAACCTATTCTTCTATTTATTTGTGTATAAAAAAGAATGTGGTTTACTTTAATTTTTTCCCATATATTATCTGCTTGAATTGCACTTGATGCACTTAGAAGTGATTTAATTCTAATAATCTTAAATGACAAGTACTGTATGGGTTTTCTGTTGGCATTAATAGGATTAAATCAGAATTGAGATATATACTGACAGAGAGGCAGGAATTAAGGATCATAAAAATAACATTTGAAATGGTTCTTAAGTTGATATAAAGCTCAAAAAATGTGCTAGGAAAAAGATCTAAGCAGTGGGAACAAAGGAACTGTACTGTTCAATGTTAAAAGAATTAAAGGTAGGAACAGGTGAAATAAAAATGACAAACAGTTTTATGAGATCTGTAAATACAACAGAGAAAAGCCACAGCAGTTGTAATATGTGAGAAAGAGAAGCAGAAAACACAACAGAAAGTTAAAGATCCATTAGTTTAGCCTCACCTTTGGAAAAAGCTTGGGAACTCTTCATAGAGATAAAGCATTGGAACCACCAAGAAAAGCACAGAAGAGATCCACCTCATGTTCCATTCTCTTTCTTTCTCCTCAGTGTTTGAAGTTTTCAGCTAAATTATCCAATAGAAATAATTAAAAATTTGTCTGTTTTCCAGTTCCTTAGCAGCTGGAAAATTTGGATAGAGTTAAGGAGGAGAATCTGTATTGAAGCAAATACTTAAGTGAAAAATTTGTATTTTAAATAAGGAATTGATCTTACTTCAGTGAGGAAAGAAAGCTGAAGGGCAAAGAGAACTGGTACCTGCTAAATATGAAAGGACTCTTTGCTCCTGAGTATTAAATTTATGTAAGGTACTGTCCTTTGTGTTTATATGCATGAACTGAATGCATGACATCCAGATAACCTAATAGTCCACAAGAATAAATTAAGAATGGGTAAATAACAAATTGTACACTTACATACAGGGAAAGATTAATAACTTCCTCATGGGGAGCAATGGAGTTCTTGGGAAATGAAGAATTACTCTTGTTGGAGGGGTACTAATTAGGGGGAAAATACGTAAAGTTAAGTAGAGAAAACTTGTAGTAATTCACCTTGGTGGGAAAGGATGTTGTTTAACGTAGGACACTTGAGCCTCTAACATCAGCAGATAGCTTTGCAAGGTGTGACATGAGCACAAATTTAGCATCTTTCAAGATAAAACAGTAAATGCTACTGCATCCCTGTGGCTACAGGTTTTGAGACATTCAATCTGTGTATTTTCTCTCTACACAGGCAGTAGAGGCCTGTACAAAAGGTGAGGGGAAAAAGACAAGGGCTAGACGTTTGAAATGAAGTTTTGATGCTGTGTGGCTTTTCACTCTGTTCTAAAAGAAACTTTATTATTTTAGCAAGATTCTGGAAAAATGTGGTCTTGATGACCAAGGTTTTGCATTGTTTTTACACCAGAGAACATAACTAACACTTCACTTTATATGTGGTCAGACAAAGGGATTTGATTGCCATGTATAATTTTTCAGCAAGCTGTAATCCTTATTAAATGTTCTTTTCCTAAAAATTCCTTATTAAAAAATCTGCTCCTAAATATTTCTTAGGAAAATAAATATCTTTCATTTAAGTTTTTCATTTAACTCATGGAACTTTATTTTTCTGCTATAGGCATTTATTAGCTGTTTCAAGAAAATAAGTGCTAACATTAATTGAATGAATAATTGTATACAACTCACACGATTAGTGCTTTTCTTATTTTTCTTCTGCTAGATTAATACTACAGGATGTGAAAAATCCAAACTAAAACTTTATCATGCTGTAGAGTTTGGCTATGTACATAGTACTTTCTGCTCTCACAGGAAAGATCTACATAAATCAGTGGAGAGTGAGTGATCTTGAATAGCAGTAGCATTATTCCTTCATCCATACAGAGACTCTACAGAGGGCTGTAGGATGAAAGAGATGTAAAGCATATACAGATGGATGCAGATTAAATTTGGAATATAATCAGATGAACTTCTGTCTTAGAATGTTTTAATAATATCCTGTCCTTTAGCTCAGACATAGTAACTGACAACAGGCATGGTGCTAATCCCTTGTAATAAAAGAAAATTATTTAGCTGTACTGCTTGCTGTGAACTATAGCATCCCGTTTATTGCATCTTATCTCTTCCTAGTTCAACAAATTCATACAGCTCTCTCTGCCTTTCCATCCCTGCCCTTTTGGAGAAACTTTTAAGTTGCAGTACTAAATAATATGCAGTTAAATAATATACACTAAATAAAGTATTAACAGACTGGTTCAATCTAGTTATTAAAATTAATTTTGTTCTGTGCATTTATTAATTCAGACCTGCAGCTGCTAGGAAGGATTCCTATTTAAAAAAAAAAAAATCATTAAATAAGAAAAATTAAGAGGTTTTTAGCCTTTCATATCAACTAGCAGTGTGAAGTGGAAGTAGTCTGAGCAGTTTGACATGGTTGTCTGTTCAAGCAGCACTGTATTTTCCTCCTTATCAAAACATAACTCTTGAAAGCACATAAACCCTCCCAGCTGTAGCACATCACAAAGCACAGTCCATGGTACGTAGCTCCAGAACTGTAGTAGGAGTCACATGCTGAAGTCCCCCTGTTCAGTTAAGATGCATATGCAGAAATCCAACAGCGTGAAAGCCGTAATGGCTTTAGCTAGTTATTGAGGTTTACTGTTAATCTGTACTCTTAAAAAATGCATTTTAAAAAGCATTTGCTGCAATCTCTCCAGTCACAAATCCACTTTAGGTTTGACAAAAAAGGATTTACATGCCACTGTTGGATGTAAGAACCCTAAAGAAAGCATTACAGTATTATTCAGATCATATGCATTTTCATGTTCTATATTTGGTTATTTATGTGACACTGGGTTTGCCCAGTGTCACAGAGCTGCTGCCTGCAGTTACATGCAGGATGCCAATACTCAGATGTATCTCTTTCTAGCCTTGTCACCTCCGAGCTAAATCACACAGTGTATGCTCTTCAAGTTTTCTGAGGTTGAAATGCGAAATACACGGTGGTTATTTGGTATCTTAAGAGTTGTAATTACAATGTGCAAAATTCAGCATCCTGTAAGGGTTTTCTTTGTTAGTTCTCCAGGTAAAGGCCTCATTTTCATTCCTTGTAACCTCTACATTTGCATCACAGTCTATGAAATCAGAAGGTAGGGCACCCAGAGTTGGACAGCAGGCCTTTATTCAGACTCTGTGACACATAAACTAAGCCTTAATGCACCTAAATTACGAAGAACTGGAGTAAGGAACTTTTTCAATAGTCAGTGGGAAAAGGTGGAAGTTTATACAGGTTGCCATAATATTTCTACACTGGAATCCATTCTTGACTGTTCTGAGGATTATTCTGTGATTCTGGCACTGTCCTACACCTGTTCCTCAGGATAGCTGCACTCAGTGGCAAACCAGCAACTGCACCTTCTCAAATAAGTTGTCTTGATGGCTTCTTTATGCAATTTTTTATTCATAATATATGGCTTCACTCAAAATTCCCTGGATGTACAATGACCAAGGTCATTTGGTGCTTGGTAATAGCAGCTAGGCTGGCAGCAGATAACAAGAATTTCTATTAAACCACTTGGCAGTGATTTGAACACAAATATATATAGAGGTAGGAGTATGGAAGAGCATACAAAGTACAAAAAAACATGGACTTTCTCATAGGTATTGGCAGTCATTCTGTAGTAGATTATTTAGTGCTGAAAGTAGCATTACTTAATGCTGAAAGAAGCATCCTGCAGGGTACAAGATGAAAAATGCAGATATCATCTGATTGAATTCAATCAGAACCATCCAAATGAATGTCTCTCTTCCTGCAGATTTGAACTCTATCAGCTACTAACTTAGGCAGGCCTCTGGTCTAATGCAGTACAATTATTCTTGTATGTTTAGCCAGGCAGGCTGTTGCGTGCTCGAAAAATACCTCAGCAGCTTCCACAGGGCTTCAGAACAAGGAACAGAAAGGACTTATGTCTGGGGCAGATCACAGACAGGTCTGTGTTGCATGTGAAGAATTGGAGAAAACTAGCCATTTTCCTTCTGGCCAAAACCCAAAGTATTTATCCGTCCTAGACCTCAGGAAAAAAAAGAGAGTTTATGATGTTTGGAAGAAAGGGCAGGCAATTCAGGAAGACCTCAAGGATCTTGTGAGGTTGTGCAGAAAGACAATGAGAAGAGCCAAAGCCCAGATAGAACCTTCCATTGGCCAAACTATTCAAATATTTGATTCTCTGGTTTGGGGTGAGACATACTTGTTGCAACTTTCACTATGACAGCATGTGCAATAATCTTGTAATTTGACTCATTCTGTTTAGATCTCTGTGAAAGTGATTTACATATAATATAATTTTAAACTGAAAGTTTTCCTGTGAACTACAGAGCTCAAATTACATCCAGTGTCCTCCAGTGTAAATACTGGACTATATATGTTCTATTAACCTAGATCAAAGGATTCATTAAATGAGTCATCAAAAGCCTATATTATTCACTTCTTCATGACTCATCTTGGTAGGTAAACTTTTTAAATCAAGTTCCTGTAGTTCCAACAAAACATTTATGCACCGAGATTCTATGTTTTTGCTTTCCAAGGATGAGCCAGAACCAAAAGGTTTAAGACTAAACAAAGTGGGAATAACGTGTACCGTACAATATAGGGTTATTTCTTTGTTGAAGGTTATTTGTGATATTAAAATGAGGACAAAATGAGAACAGTTTGTTCACAACACCATAGTTATAAGGTAAAAATACTTCTGGTTACCATGATAATTATATTGCAAATGCTTAGGAAGATGGCAATGGGGCTTAACAGCTGTAGCTGGAGAGTACTTGCTCCTGATTTGTTAGCTGGCTGATCAAAACTGGTACAGGATACTAAGGGCCCAATGGCTTAGTGTTTTTAAGACAAGTGGATATAGTCTCTAAACTTTGCTGCCTTCCCATGCTAACCTAGTGGCTGCTGTTAATTCAGTCTTAAGATGACTGTTGACAGCCCCATAGAATCTTCCCAGAAGCTGTGGATTTACAACATTGTGACCCAAATGGCAAATTCGTCTATGTTTCAGCTAGTTTTAAGCCCAGAACATTACTCAGTTGAACTCCAAGATCATGAGTTTTAAAACAAATTTTGTACTTTGAGCCATCTTTTGAATTCTTCTCTCTCTAGCAGAGTGGAGATAGAACCAGCACAGTAAACTATAGCATAAAACAGAACTACATGGGGATAAGTCTTCGTATTATCTGAACATAAACAGAATCAAATTCTGACCTAGTTTGGTTTATATAGCAGGAATGTAGATGTTTAAAACCTTCATGGCTCTATTTGTTTATAGTTGCATTCATTCAATGCTTATTTTTCCTTCCTCAGCTTTTTGGGTACACTCTCCCCAGTTGTAATTAACTCTGTAATTTTTCATGCTGTCTTTCATCCCTGTATTCGCAATCCTTATTTGGCTTTCTTCTGTAACTCTGTGTAACTTGTCTTCTTAAAGTAAAATAAGTAGGTGCTGAAAATTACACAAAAAATTGTATTTTCTTTACATGATTACCAGGATGTCATCTTAAATATGTAAATGATTGGAGGCCAGAAGGTCAAAGGTGTAAATGAGATAATAGGCATGACTATCCCAAGAGCTTTACAAGGCAAGTCCTGGAAACTATGCTTGTGGTAATGATTGGTGTTCAAATATCAAGTGATATTCTAAAGGACAATACCTAGGTTTAATGAAGTTAAATTGTTTGGAAAAAGGGCTAATGTGACGAGAGATGTTTTGAAATATGCAGAAAATCCATGCATATTTTCCATCTTGGCTA
Organism: Hemiprocne comata; assembly: GCA_020745705.1. Lineage (NCBI taxonomy): Eukaryota > Metazoa > Chordata > Aves > Apodiformes > Apodidae > Hemiprocne > Hemiprocne comata. Next base: position 6,301,900 of record CM036597.1, on the reverse strand, counting down.
AGGCAATGTTTCTGGACTGTCAACCATAGGCAGATGGTCCAGAATCTAGAAGTTAGTTGGTTCTATCAATGGTTGATAAAACATTAGTTTGCTTTAATAAAGAACAAACTTATGGAAAATGGGAATTTTTCTGCAGGGAAGTTACAGGAGCTATATGAGAAGACTGCTTTTCATGTCCATTAGGATAGGACAAGGAGAGCTGAATTTCAGATGCAACAAGGGATTTCATGCTAGTAAGAAAATAGTTCTGATTATTAGGGCTTTAGTAAGAGATTGGAATCTCCACCATTGGACTTTAAAAAAACAACCACCACAACTAAACCAAATATCCCCCAGCAAGGACATTGACAGCTGATGCTGCCTGTGGAGCAGAGGCCTGACTTAAAGGACATTTCAAGGCGTCTTTCAGATTCACTTCTGTAGATGTCCCTATTGCTGGAAAAAATGCATAGTCACTAATAAGCCTTTTTTGCCTAATGGTTGCCCCAAACATTCATATTTATATTAAGAATAGTAATTCCATCATTAAATTTGTTGTTGAATGACAAATTCAAACTTCACACTCGTAATGGTGTTACTTGATTATTCCTTGCCAGAGTTTTGGAAGTGTCACTTCTGAACGACAGCAGTGTTGTAGCCAATTCTCTGGCTGCACTCCCTATTGTACTAACCTGAGAGGTCATAGCCATTCATGCACTGAAGTCAAAAGAGTCATCTAACTCATTGTGCAATAACAGAAGCTGACGCTGCATATTTACAAGATTTATGTCAGCTGAAGGTGACTGCATCTGTTTATTACTCACACTAGATAGGTTATGACCTTTAAGACAAAAATATCTGTGCTACTGAACTCAATAAGAGGCTTACTAGAACTGCCAGCACCTACCAAAATAATCATGATGAAAGATAAGTATCCAAAGTTAGCTGTCCAGGTGAGCAAGGGAGACAATATATGTGTTTAAAGAATGTAAACAAGATGCTAAGCATCCCAAAATGCTGAAGTTTCTCAGATTTGATTGGAGCACGTGAAAATCATAGGTTTCCAGCATTTTCTTTTTAAAAAGGCCTTTATTTAAGTCCCCAGTGAAGTACATAAAGCTAATTTTAACCACCTGACTGAATATTTCAGTTAGTGTAATTAAAAATCATTCTACTTGCCCATTTTCCACAGGAGAACTCTGTTTTTCATCACTGCACCATAAGAAGTTAAGAACTTCTGTGTAGCCTTTCAACAGTGATCTGATTAAGAACTTTTGTCCTTCTCTATGAGGAGAATAGATTTCCTAAATGTATATATTTTTTTATTTATCCATTGTTACTATATAAATGAATTCTATTGAATTTTGTCCTGTTAACAAAGAACAGTATGTCTAGGCTATCTTTGATATGCTTGTAATTATTTGATTAAGAAGACAGTTATGTGATCAACATCAAACTAGTGTTTCTTTGATTTTAATTTTCCGTTTTGTTCCATTACATTTTTTTTTAAAAGCTAGACAACCACAACTTGTGAATAGAAAGGTCAAAGTGTGAGTGTGAACTTATTTCTATTTAAAAGCTTTGGCATTGATTTTACTGTGTTTGTGAATCCAGATGTCTCTGTTGTTCACCTGCACAAGAATATGTTACTGGGTTGAGCTTGTTAGGCAACTGTTTCTAGATAAAAAAAGCTTTCTCCTGAAATATGTCAGTGTTAGCAAAGTGTTTCAACCTGAATTTCAACCTGCAGTGATTCAACCTGAATTGGAATGATTCATTATATTATTACAGATTTTGTAATGTAAGGAGTAGGGTAAAGTCCAGAACTTAACCAATTAATTTCTATCCCACTTAAAATATAAAAGCGTATGAAAATGAGAACATGGGTATGCACATGGACTTGGCATCGCTTTGTGAAGCCCTTATCACTTTACTTGGTATGGAAAGTGTCTCAGATGCCATATGTGTGAACCCATCATATTTTGCCTCTGGTGCAGATGCTGGGTACAGTATTGCTTTCTTTAATGCCTGTACCAGTCCTCCCATTTAGGTTATTCAGACTGGCTCATGTCACTTCCTGCATAGCAAATACATGGGAATAACAGAGCAAATAATAATTTTTACAAATGCAGATTCTTCCTCATCAAGGAAATCCTAAGAGAAAAGGGGATGAATTTGGAACTGCATAGCAATATTGCTCATTGCACATTATTCCTTAGTCCCTGAAACATAAAAGAGAGTCTGCAATAGTCACACATGGCATTAGCAGCAGATTGCTGTTTTGACTATAGAATCATAGAATGGTTAAGGTTGGGAGGGACCTTAAAGATCATCAGGTTCCAACCTCCCCGCTATGAGCAGGGAGACCTCCCACTAGACCAGGCTGCACAAGCCTCATCCAACCTGGCTTTAAACACCTCCAGGGAGGGGGCTTCCACAACCTCCCTGGGCAACCTATTCTAGCACCTTACTACCCTCATGGTGAAGAATTTCTTCCTCATGTCTAACCTAAATCCTCCCCTCTTTCAGCTTAAAACCATTGTCCCTTGTCCTCCTATCATTGCCCTCTCTGGTGAAAAGCCCCTCCCCAGCTTTCCTGTAGCCCCTTCAGGTACTGGAAGGCCCCTATAAAGTCTCCCCTGAGCCTTCTGTAGACTGCAGACATGGAGTAAAGCAATTATTTCTTGTTGACATTCCTAAGGATAAAAAATTTATACTCACTAATTTTGAAACCTAGCTGAAAACCCACGCATGGTGTTGCTTATGACTGTATAAACACTGTGAAAATGAAAGAACAGTATTTGAAAAAGTAGAGACTAATTAAAGACAAGGTCTCAGAAAAGGCAAGTCATGCTTCAGTAAGTTTTTGAGATTATTTGAGGAGAAGATGGCCATGCAAAGCTTCACATTTTATTCTTACACGTAGATTAAGAACAAGCAAAGCGACAAGGCTCCACATCAGCTGTCTTCTTTGGATTAGACCCTGAATAATGAGTGTGATATGAAGTGTTGCCAAACCTCAAGCTGTATGAGAGGGAAAATAAATGGATTAGGAGTTAAAAACATATGTTTGGCTGCCTACCCTTCACAGAGCTGTGGGGCAGAAAATAAAACAAAGATACTGAGTAAGATAAGTGATAGTGCAATGTTCCACACTGCAGCACATGTCTGGCTAGAAAGAAGTATTTAGAGGATGAGTGCATCACGGGAGAGATTCTGTGTCCTACAAATAAACCCCATCCCATCCCACTGCGTTAAACAAGAATATCAGTCGACAGTATTTATGACTTGAGTATTTTTTGAAATATGCAAAAAAGCATCTTGTCTGCTGACAGCTCATGTCTGCATTCACCACAGTTCTCTGAGCTAGTGGTTTTATGAAGTTTAGCATTGTTACTGTGATAGGTTTTACTCAGCACAATTATGGAGATCTTCTGGTTTTGGTAATGTAGTCCATGACTTAGAAATAAATTCAAATTTATTTCCTCTAGAGACTAGTGTGTAATAGGTCTACGTAACATCCTATGGTCATTCCAGTGCATCTAAGAAGGGGATGTGCTCAGATTTCGTTGACTTTGTGTTCAAATGGCTGTTGACATTTCTCACCACAGCACTTGCTGTCGAGTTGTACCTTTTGATACTTAACAGCTTTGTGCAAGTGGCCACAGACTCTTACTCTACCCCTTACAGAAAATGTGCTGTTAAGGCCAGTTCGGAGTCCCAGGCAAGTGTGTTAACAATAAGACTCTGGGCATGTTAGATGAGGAGAGTTGTTGGTCACCAACAAAAGAACTGTTCCAGCAACTTCGTGGGGCTGCCCCATTGATGCACAGTTGTCTCCAGTACCTCAGCTTCTCCACAAGGAGTATAAGCTTATAAGCATAAGCTGGGAAGCTTCAGTCTTTTCTGCTGCAGCCTGTGTGAAGTACCTGCACACATGCTGGCCAGCATTCCCTTCTCCACCAAACATAAGCCTGCTTTTTGTCAGACAGTCCCCCTGTGGCCTATCAAGCATGTACTGCAAGGGTAATGTTTTGTAAGTGAGGAAGAGAGTTAAAACAGAGGGAAGCAAATGTCAACCAGCAAACAGAAGTGGAAACACCTGTTTGGCACTGAGGAACAGCTGTACATGTGCAGCTGCTGCTCCCTCTCCACAAGCCCTGCGTGCTTGTTGCTTTACTTAAGGTTGACCAGTTTCTCTGTAGGCCTGTAAGATTTAGTTGATGCTATTTAGAAAAGCAGGCTTCTTCACCCTGTGGATTTACTCAGCTTTAGTCAGAATTCTATAGCAAATAGCAGACCTATAAAAGTTGTATCTATTTTTTAATTTTGTTTCTTCTAGAGAAGAGTTTTGAATGGAAAGTTTCCTTACTACTGATCCTTAAAATAAACTGTGGATAACTTATAGAGAGTTATATGAGGTACAGATTTTATTTTTTGTTCTTATGCCTCCATTTACCCTTTTGACTGACCCTGCAAGCAATGTAATTCATGGAGGAGCTACTTACAGAGATTGTGCTTACACGAGTCTACATATGATCTTCATTTTTAGTTTGTCTTTTTTTTTTTTTTTAACAGGAAATTTTTCTCTTAGAAAATGCAGTTTTCTCATTGCAATTTAAATGCATTCTAGGTTATTTCCATAACCACTTTGATTACAATAGCATATTTGAAATTAAGCATACATCTTTCCTATATGCAGGAAAGGCTCTGCCAATCATATGTAGGCACTTAATACCCACTGGAGAGCATCCAGGTCACAGGATAATTATGAGCAACAGGTAAGAACCAACAAATTCTATTGCATTGAACCAAGACATATAGAAAATATGAGATAAGAATGCAGGGATATGTATGCTGAAAATAATTGGCTTGCAACCTGAATGTAGATGCCTAGCCATGTAGTACGCTGTGCAGAATAACCTAGTTAAAAAGGAATTAACTCCTGCTGAACTCCAGACCACCACAACTAACTCTAATAACCAATTAACCAACCTGCCTGTCACTGCGTATCTTTTTTTCTTTCTTTGTTGTAGCTTGGCTATATTATATGCTAGTAATAAATAACTAGCTTAAAGGTAAGAATGTTATCTATGATAAAATTCAGACAGCTGAAATATATAAACATCGATTAATTTTGCCATAACATACACATAGATAATTGGAATCTGGGAAGATACAGGACAACATCATATGAACTGATATGTTCTGTTCCAGAAAGAGAGAAAAAATTAAATGTGCAAGGCATTTTTCTCTAAAAAAAGTTCAGTCCTCTATTACAATGGTAAAGAACAGTAATCTTTCATAAAATATATTCTTTGCAGTAACTTCTTCCAGTTTTGTCTGCCAAGCTTTATGAAAGTATACACAAAACCAACTATTAAAAAATCTTATAATTACTCATAATCTTGCATTACAAATTGATACGAAAAAGTAATCCTTTTAGAGGATGGCACTTAACTCCAGTTGAGAGTAGGCTCAATCCTATGTGTTTTACTCATAGCTTTAAAGCTACTGATGTCACTGACTTTTGTACAAGGCCAGCAGGGTTTGCCCTTAGTCATGTTTGCTCAGAGGGAATAGACATAAAAAACCCTACCTTTAAGGAAGATTATGCTGTAATACAAGAAAAATATCTAAAATTTCCTTTTTAAGAAAGGTACTGTTTTTGCTGTGAAGAAATCATGTTCAAAGACCCTTTTATATCTGTATAGTTTGGGTGTGCTGAAATACACTGAATTGTAGCCTCCTGTCCTCATTTTGTATACCATTGAGAAGGCACTGCTGTATAAACCTTGCTCTAGCCTGCACACCTCCAGTGAAGCGTGGCATCCTCAGCTCTCCCTCAGAGGGAAATCTCTTCTCTGGGTCATGCTACAGTGATTTGTCACAAGAAAATGTTCCTTTCTGAAATCCTACAAGTCTACTAATTGGGGCCATGGTGTGCTTTTTGAATGTGGGCATTGCCAAGAAAAAACTAAACTGCCCCATGGCCTCTACAGGGAAATAATCAGAGAGGAAAGGGAAGAAAAAACAAAACATTGCTCTGTTATACTGACACAACTTTGGAGTGGCTCAGTTGAAAGAGCTCTTCTGCTGATCACAGTATATCCCTGACAGAGATCTGCTTGTAGAAACCTGTACCTTTGCCTGAGGAATGTTAACAGTTAAGACAGCCCTCAAGAGGGCTTCTGAAGTTTGTGATCTGCAGTTTGCTCTGCTCTACCACACACCTGCAAATTCCAGTACTTCCCAGTGTGAATTGTTGCTGCAGGCAGCCTCCATGCATGGTCCACAGCTACCTTCCAGGTGGCTGCTTGCCTTGTGTACAATGCTACCTGGCTTAAAATGCATTGCAGACTTATAAAGATTTTAGAGCCTCTTTCTTTTTCACCTTACTATAAAAGTCAACAAAAGGATCTGCTCTCAGCCTTCTATATTGAGCATCAGCTCGTAACTTTGCAACATTATGTGTGTTGAGAACACCTCTTCATTTGTATTCTTAATTGTCTCTAATTTCTCCAGGCTTACCTTAAAAATACTTTGCATTCAGTAGCACATTTTCTGTGCCATTTACTTGCCATTTGTTTACCATTTCAATAAAAGCAGAAGAAATACAACGGTGACAATTAACAGCATATTTTTTTTTCTAAGACAATTCTTGTAATTAGTATGTTAATTTCCCACAAATATGACCAAAGCTATACTAGCAACCAGTATTACCATATGCTTCTGGGAGGAAAATAATTATCAAATTGTTTAAGAGTCTTCTGGGAAAGGGGAATAGAAGATCTGATTTAAGAGAGTATGATGTCTAGAGAAAATTACAGTGTCCTTGTCATATTTTTATCTATTATGGTCCTGTCTGCTGATGCATTTCCATTTGAAAAGTGTTACTATTTATCATGCAACTAGAAATCTTCTGAATTATATCTAGTTAAGTATCCATAAGCAGAACATAAAAATCTGCTGAAATGTGACAGAAAGATAACCACTAGCTAATGGTGGCGTTGGTCCTGTCAGATCTACTTGTATGTTATTACCAAACCTTGACATCTGTTGTGGGGTTTTTTTTTTCTCTCTTACTGGCAAGGGAATTTGGACATTATTTTGTAAGATTTTTAAAAAGAATCTTTGCACCCTATTCTCTCTGTATTTCTGTATATTGCAATCCAGCCCAAATTTTCTTGTCTTTGCTGTGTGTTAAAAGACCCAGGATCTAGGCAAAGGAAAGATCATCAGCATTGGCATAAACCTCCTTCTGGGCCTCTGTAGCCCAGATAACCTTAGATATCTTCTGCTGAGTCAGACGCTTGTGATAATTATTTCATCTTTTCTCACCCTGGAAACACACACATTTCTTGTCTAAAACCATGGAGTGTAAAGACAAGCAGTGCAGTGATGCCATATGCTGATGAATCAATGTGAAAGGAGTTTGACAAATTATGGCTTAGTTTAAAAAGAGGAGGTGCTTTCTAGGCATTTAAGCCCTTCCAAGCCCAGGTATTTGTCTTCAAATGGGGTGGGAAAGGTTAGCCAGTTTGTTGTGTATTTGTTTTACAGATTTCCTAAGGATTCTCTACTGTTTTATGTCTTTTCAGTTCCTCTGCGTTGTTATTTAGAGCAAGTACAAAAACATTCACTACCCCCTTTTTTGTGGCATTAACATTCTGGCTAAGGAAGCCTAGAGGAACAAGTTAGGCAGAATCTAAATATATAGAATATCCTTCAGCTGTATCAGCAACTTCAGCTCTTGCTTAGTCTCTGCAAGAAATTCTTATATAAGAAACAAAAGAAAAGGCTGAAAATATACTCTGAAAGAACATAAACTTATGAGAAAAAGCTCATAAAAATAGTCTCCAGCCATGCTCCGTTTTCCTTGCATGGTTACTCAAGTGGAATATTTTCTAGCCTTTTGTTTCTGTCAATGTGCACTAGATATTCTGAAAATCTGGAGATTGTCTTGGAACTGGGGTGGGGAGTGTTCTTTCACATGAGTTGGTATTTTATAAGATGAATTAGAAAGGAAAAAAATGCACTTCAGGCCCCCAGGAGTCAAAAATCAAAGAATGCTGTATTAAAGTTTGATGAACATTTGTTGGAAAAATAGCCCTCCAATATAGTTTATTCATTCTCATTTGTTTCATGTTATTGTGCACTCTGAATCTTAATTTTCCAAAAGTTCTGAAAAATCAGGTTCTTCTGTTTTCCTAATGAAGCAGTTTGACTTTTCACATGAAGCCCATGGCGTTTAGTATTTTAATGTCATAAGTATTAATAATAAAATGTTGAAAATCTAATTAACATAGTTGCCTTCCAAGAAATTGTTATATTTTTTAAAGGATATGTTCAGTTTGATTTTTTTTTTTTTTCCTGAAGATTGTATTTTTCCAGCTCAGAGACACAACTTTTTAAAAATCCGAGGTGTTTGTCCACAGATTGTAGGGAGCAATAGAAAGGCAATGTTATCAGTATTATTAGCAATTTGTTTCCTGATCAAAAAAGCAGAAGTAGGCAATTTTTTCTTGTATCAACATTGTCTACATATTATGGCTAAATCAGCACTGATAGTTATGAAGGTCCATCACGGGCCAGAGCTTATTCCTGAACAGTCTACTGAAGCAGCTCATCATTTACTCTAATTTAAGGGACAAGGTGAAGAGCTTTTTTTTCAATTAGGTGACACAGCACTATGTTTAATTATGTATTTCATTTTTTTTTTTTTCATAATTGAGAAGGTTTTGGCACTTGTATTTCTAGACTGTGATAGTTCCATAAGATACAGGTGTCTGATACCACAGTGACTTCGGGTCACTATAGACCAGCTGAGGTGACCCTGAGGAATATGGGCTGAGAGGAGTCAAATCCCACTAACTGCTGTGACCAGGATAAACGGTTTACACAAACCTGTCTTCAACTCTGGCTGTTTTACCTGCCGTGGATATAATCTTGCAAAACAGGCATATTGTTACAGTGTTTGTAAGCTGGGTCACTGAGCAGAAGGAAGAAGAGAGATTTGTAGATATTTACAAAACTGAGATTGTCTTCAGAAAGCACAAACAAGTTCAGGTCCTTTTTAGTAAACCTGGACCAATAACATCAATCCTTTTCCAATGCGTGTTAAGAAATAATTAAAATATAAATTGAGTAAATCTGAATCACACTTTGTAAAATACCAGTAGTTTAAAACCCAATATAATTAATCTTTATGCATATTCAAACATAGTGAAGTGCCTTACAACTGTGTGAAAATTCTCCTTTGTTATGTGCCATTTCAGGAAAATTTCTGGGTCACAAAACAGATTTATAGCAATTTTCAGTGGTGGAATCCTAGAAAAACCATGCACTGCAAAATATAAAAGCAGTAACTTAAATTGTATACATACATCATAAAATCATTAATATTAAATAAAACAGCTAACAAAATATTTTTTAAATCATTTAACTCATTCTAGAGGAGTTGGACAAGGAAATACTCCAAGAGACAAACTAAAACAAAGACCATTCAGTATGAAGACACAAGGAGGTCTTGTTTGCAAAATGAAAGAGTTAAAAATATTCAGCTGATGTAATTAGTTGATTAGCTTAGCATCAGTGGGCACTTCATCATGGATAATGACAGTGAATGGCCTTAGGTGTCTAATATTTGTTCACATGTTCATTTTTTTCCCCACAACAGCCACAGTGACAGCATAATGCATTGTGTATAAGTTAATGGTACCATATAGTTCCAAATCATATGTCCAGGGTAATATGACTTCAGAGTAAAAGAACATACTGTTAAAGTATTGCTTTTCAAACTGTTGAGTATTGGTGCTAATATATTATTAAAATAAATATATTTTAATTACCGAAACAACTAAGCTTCAGTTAATGGTATAGAATTTCTTTTACTCCATCATAACAGAAAACTGTATGTTCTTTAGAACTATAGTCCCCAAAGAAATATCTTGATTCTTCCTTATAAAGATATTATGGGATGCAGTTACATTTGATTAAGGTAGTGGTTGTGCCATAGTTTGCTTAATTTTACTGATTTGGTGTGATAAAATGATAGCACCTTCCTTTTTGAGTTTAGCTGCGATAGTACTGAAAATATTTTTTGACATATAACTGAAGCCCTGATTCACACTCTGAGAATAAGGGATGGATGTGAACACAACAACAACATGGTCCAAACTTGTAACTTGACTGCACAAACTGATCTAAGTATGAGCAAAGTCTGCAAAACTGGTATGCTGCATTATCCTAATCAGTTTTACTTTATTGTGGAAAATTAATTTATGATAATGTACCACAGAATAATTTTGCATTTGACCTTATTAAACTAGAGTAGAAAGATATTATATACTATTGACCTTAACCTTGGCTCACTGTGTAGATGAAAGAAAATAATTGCACTAGTAAAAATAATAAAATGGCTGCACACAGCTCTGCAAATTGAATGGACCTTGGCTCGGTGCTATTTGCAATCATTTAGCCCGTAGAAAGGGAGTTCTGTAATTAACAGTGAACAGGAACAGGAGAAAAAAAAATTACTATTCCACTGTCTGCCTTTAAGCAAGGGTGGATGGACACAATTGTATGAGCAGCTAGTTGTTATAAATACTGAGATTGGTTTTAAAGGCTGGAACAGGAAAAATGCATGACAAGGTAGACATGGAATTTATGGCTAGAGGCCTAGAATGAAATGGTTTTGTAATCCGATTGAGCCCAATAACTAAGGAATTCCTATTATTACAATTAAGAAAACTGAGCTATTGAAACTTGCTGGCTATGTGACTTTGATGGAAATTTAACTCATGCACTGTGGGAAAGAAAAAAAAAAAAGGAAAGATGGCTTCACTTAGGTGGAAGGATATGAAGCCTTTCTTGTTCTAGAGCTGATAAGCAAGCAGCTCCAAGACCCAGAAAGCCTACTACAGAGATGGCATTTAAGTGGCACAAAATCTCCCGAGGCCATTTGAGATTTGATTTTAAACCTATTATTCAACAAAAATAATATGTTGCATGGTTGTTGTCTCCCTGCCCCACCCCCTTCAATTGCTATTCTTTCTTCCAGAAGGGATGAAGAGTCAAGTTCTGCTTTGTCCTATTAATTTAATTAGCATTGGATTGATGTAATTGAGAGCAGAGTTTGTCCTGTGCTGTTTAAATTAAATAAGAGCTCCATCAGGATGATTCTTTCATATTACATTGCATCTTCATATACAACATCATTTAATTTCCTCTGTGATTTCAGCTCTTTATTCCTTTCCTCTTGCAGAGTATCACTCTGATGCCATCAGTCTGGTGGGACATTTTACTGCTGCTTCCATAGAATTGCTTATTCCCAAATGAAAAAAAAACACACAGAAAAAAGGAGGGGCAGAGCAGACCTTGATAAACATTTCACATTTTTAATATTAATGCTGCAGTACAAATGTCAAGATTTCATTGCTAACTCAAGCATGCTGGGAATATTTTTTATGGCAAAGCAGTGCCCCATGATGTTTACTGCCCAGCTGTTAACATGAAAGGGGGACACATTGGCAGTAGAACCAATACACAGTTGGCCTTCTTTGCTAGAGTGGTTTCATGCCAAACACATGAAGTTTTAATTATAAGCAGTTTGAAATATTTATGCTCTTTGCATTTCCTTATTCTTGTACAGAAACAAGATAAAAGTTCTTTTGAAATTTGATGACAAAGTATTTGATACCAACACCATACAATTGCGGTGCCTAATTAATTACTCTGAGTGAATATTTATGCTGTGGGGTTTTCTGTTCTTGTATTCTGCTTAGTGATACTCCTCCCTCCTTCCTTACCTCTCTTCTTCAGTCCAAAAGACAGTTTGGTCTACTATGTGAATCACACATCCCTCATATGTGTGGTTTCTGGAATGAGATCCACAGCCCTCAGTGAGTCACTTAAGCATCCCCTTCAATGCATATGTTTGAGGGTACATTTAGCATCTAAGGCCCTTTTCTGCATTTGAACACTCACAGCTGTTCTTTTAAAGGCTTAGCAAAGCTCACTGCTTTTTTAATAACACAGCTGGCACCACAAAGCCATGGTTACCTTTGTAAAAATCTTTGTGGTAAGCACAGATGCCCACAAAGAGATAGGACCTGGGGTTTATGCCGTGTTCAGCCTTGAAGCATTCCTGCACGCCAGAACAACTAAGACTTACTGGCTAGGAGAAGTGAAAAGATAAGACAATATTCTAGAGCTGACCAGGAGACAAGACATGCATTCTACACCAAAACGTGCCTTGTGGCTTTGTGGAGTTTCTTTCCTTTAATGGCAATATAAAGTATAGAAACATTTTATCCCCTTTTATGGAGAAATAACTAGTCATTTGACCAATGTGTATGTATGTGTGTATGTATCCATATATATATGCACACATATATGTGTATTTCTATATGTACATATATAACATCTCTTCCTGGTTCTTTGAATGGTTTTTGTGCCTCTTGTGAAGCTCACACTCATAAGGTGCCTGTCAGGTGGGCTCTGAGTCTGCCTGCTGGATCAGACCACACAGGGAATCAAAATGAAGAAAAACCTTAAGTGCACAAATCATTGTGAATTCAGCAGGATTTTTGAGGAGTGTTATTGAAGTTATGTTGTCAGGTCCTTTCATGTATTTGAACTCTCATCTTTGTAACTGCTCTGATTTTCAGAACAGGTACCATCAGCTGAAAAGCGATTTCTTCTTTATTTTTTCCTTCTAGTAACACGTTCCTAGTCTGAGAGGGAGAATTGGTGCTTTCTGATGGGTACACCACAGTGCCATCTAAGATGGGGAAGGAAAATTGTGATGAGCAACGGGGAATTGTGGTATCTGGCAATTGCTGGAAACAACAGATTTGCTTAGACATGGAATTTAAAAACAAACAACAAACAAACAAACAAGCCCCCCTTGGATAGATGCATAAACTAATGCAGACTTGTCTAATTATGAACTGCAGCTTCTGCAAGATGGAGAATCCACCACAGCACAACTAACTGCACCATGTGAGTTCAGTAGCAATCCCACTTTCCATCCTTCATTAAAGTAACAGCAGAAAAGTGTCTATACTGCAGACTGAGGTGTACTGTACCCATACCTGAGTTTTAAATGAGCTGTCATGGATATTGGGAGTCCTTGCCAAGATCAAGGTAAATTAATCTTCCTGATCCGTTTTGTCACAGATATGCAGCTCTCATTACCCAGACTAGCTCAGATAACATTAACTTGGGTATCTTTTAACTACATTGTTTTCCATATTTCAGATACATACAGAATTGTTTTGCTTTTTTCTGTCAGCCAAGAAAAAGCCAACTGCTTATGATAAAGTCCAATCAAAATGTTTTCTATCCTTGCAAGTCCACCAAAACCTCTTAGCCACTGTGTCCCAAGCTGTGTGGAGTAGTAACACTACCTCCGTGTTTATCAGGTGTCCTGAAACCTGCTGCTGGATAAGCATAGTTTTGTTGTGGTGTTGGTTGGTTTGGGGTTTTTTTCTGACCAGTACTACCATGTCCCTTTATGGATGAACTCCTTCTCCATTTACCTTGTACTCCAGGTTTTCTATAGATTGCAGGATTTGATAATTTTCCTTCCATCTTGCCCCAGGGCTTACTCTGGCTCTGAGCCTGGATGTGCTGGGCTCAGTAGGCAACTGTCCAGTGTCACCAGTGGGAAAGACAGACTTCTTGAAAATCCACTTGATTGGTGTGGATTTGAGTATTTTAGTTTGAAAAGGGAAAGAAGAACAATGTTTACAGGTTCCAGTCTAGATTTTTTTCCACTGGCTGTTCTACAGGGCAAAGAATAGAGCAGTGAACTAGCTAAATAAAAACCAAATACACAGCGAGTATGAAACAAAATGTTCAAAGAGAAGGAGGGAGAAATACCAGCAGAAATCAGTAAATACATTTGCCATCAACATGTGTTAAAAAAATGTTTTAATTTTATGTGTGTGTACCCTCATAAGAACCATTGCCACGGTATCCAACCAGCAGCAGTGCATAAGTCTAATGAAGGATCACCTCTGCACTGTGACTTTTTTTTGCAGTAAGACTCTATTGCCTTTATGACTACCGTGTGATCAATCCCATCTGTGTTTATCTGAAGACTTCTTTATCTCAGAAGGTCTTTATCTCTTAGGATTTCTCCTGGAAGGTTTTTTCACTGCTAATTTAGTAACTTTTTTTCTACTGCCTTCAAACATTTTTATTTTTTTTACTTACCTCATGAAAAAATAAAGTGGCATCATTGGAAAAAGGTTTATGAACACTATCATCTTTTCTCCACCAAAAAATTGTTCAGAGGACAAATTAATTATATGCTTCTCTCTAATAAAAAATTGTTACTGTATAGCTCCATAAAACATCTTCCCAACCCAGAGCTCTGAAGTCAATTGACTTTGGAAGGGTAGGAATTAATCAGAAGACCTTAATGAACATTTATAAGGGCTGTAAGCAGTGCTGTGCATATGACCTTGCATAGTTTGAGCATCTGACAAAAAAGAAAATCTGAAGCCCTTGGATGAATAAACAGGTTGTTCTTATTTCCTGCTACAGGTTATATCTTACTGCAGCTTTCGTCCTTTTTTTGGTTGGTTCTCTTTAAAAGGAGTCCAAATCTTTTGATTTTGTTCCAAAATAATTATTTAGAGGTTCATGAGGCTTGATAGGCTTGATTCTTTGTAGCTAGCACTCCATGCTCCATGACTTTGGTAGCAAGTTTTGCTCTAGAGTTAGAGCCTTGCAGGTAAAAAACCCAATTAGAGCGTTTCCTAAAGGGCTTGTTGTGCTTGACTGCCTCAGAGTGTCAAATGTCTGGTAAGTCCTGGGGCTCTAAATCCTTCAGCATACTCTTTTGAGAAGGTAAGAACAATGTATCAAGGAAATGATGCTGATGTTCTACCTTGCAGACTTACAGCAATGTTATGGTTGGAAAAGACCGTTAAGATCATTGAGTCCAACCACAACCTGACTACCAACCATTAACCTAACTCTGCCAAATCCAGCACTTAAACCATGTTCCCAAGCACCAGATCCGTATGACTTCTAAACACCTCCAGGGATGGTGAGTCAACCACCTCCCTGGGCAGCCTATTCCAGTGTTTAATTACCCTTTCTGTGATGAAGTTTCTTCTAATATGCAGACAACCTCACAGATTATATACTCTCAGTAAATGAATGGATCTTCAAGGTGAAGAAACATGTCCCTTATCAAGATTTGAGTTAAGATATTAATAAGTTCCCACTTACAAGCATTAGCTACGGGCATAATTTTCAGCCTCTGACTTTCCTTTAATTAAAACTCCATTTGCTGCATATAGCTGTTTAAGTCTTGCAGAATGCAATATTTTGTCAAACTGATGAATTTGTAACACGAAAATATGTTCAATAATGTCTTTCATATCAGCTTTCTTATACCTCATAATACTGGCACACTAATACTAATAAACTGCACAGTAATACATGATAAAACATGTTACATTGATTGTTCCTGTACTGTTATTCTGTAAGCAGAATGCAATGAATATAAAAGACACTGTAAGCAAGATCATGGCAGAAAAGCTTGAGGCTCATAATTTCTTTTAGTGTTCTTGCTGTAAAGATCCACAGAAGTTTGGTTTTTTTTTTTTAAATATTTGTGAACTTGTGAGAGCTCTTCCTTTCAAACAATGCCTGATAATGTGTTGCTTCAGCCTTTTAGGCCATCAATAAAACCTATGGGTTTTGCCATGGGATCATCACCAGGAGCAATTTTTCATATGCTTCAATCTGTGTTGCATTTGTACAGCAGGGATTTAGTTAGTGCCAGTTGAACAGAAGTTTTATATATGAATATCCATTCAGTAACCTACCATATGGGTTGCTCATTAGATCTCCTTGCTTTTTCTCAGTGATCTCCAAGTTGCTAGCAGGCAATCTTTTCAGATCATTTCCATCTAATGGTTTGATATCATATAAAGAACAAAGGAAAGCTGTAATGAATCATAAAAAACACTTTCATTATTCAAGAATACACTGAATACAGTTCTTGAATGAGGCAATTCAGTATTATTGTATCCTGGAAAATTTCAATAATTTGTAGCTAACAGTATCTTACACTCACAATTAAGCCTGAGTAGGAATGGGATTTATGAAGCAAAAGCAATAGTAAAAATTTCTGATCTTTCAGAATTTCAAAAATGCATTGAGATCAAAATTGGATTCTGTTTACTACAATAATTGCACCCCTAGTCTTCTCTTAGAGGAGAAAAAAGAAAAAAAACCAAACACAACAATAGAACTAAGAAGCCTGGTAGGTCATGGATGATCAAATGTATGATTTCTATCTTAGTATTAAAAGTGACTACAGAGCTGTGACACGGGGATTGCATCTAATCTAGAAGCAGTGACTTACATAGCGCAGGCATATTGTTAGACTTTGGCCTTTTGTCATATCTGCACTTTCAATTTTTTCAGTTCCAATCAAAAGGCCCATTGATTTTGCTTGCCTATGGTGGGAAGACTCCAATAAATAATGAGGAAAAAAATGCTCTCAAAAAATAAATAATCAGCTAGTGCAGTGCAGTAAGATGAATACTTAAAATGTTAAGACCATCAGTTTTCAAGGGAGCAATTCTGTAATTACTTGCTCACTGAATTCAAGAGGACAATTCAAATGAGTAAAAATTTTGTTTTAGTACCAGCTTTCAGCTTGCCATCAAACTTATTTTCTTACCATCTATTCAGTAGCACTCATTAAATTCACCCATGGAGCTGGCTGCAGAAGTCACAATGCTACTTACAAGTTGAGTGCAGTTACCCAGGTACAGTATTTTAGAGGAACATATAAATCAGCAGCCTCTGCTCAGATGAGCTTATGCTTATTAGACTGCACGTGAAGCATCTTGGTGAGTAAGAAGATAATAGTTTAAGAGAAACAACAGGGAGGAATTTGGACAACATTTTTGGTAGGAAACCAATATTATGTAGGTCATTGTTGGCTTTGCTTTGTCATTACACCAAAACTTTCAAAATCTGTGCCTCATGATCTCCAAGTGTTTTGCTCAACTCTAAGGAAGATTCCAGAAGACATCCTTTGACCTTATCAGCACTGTTTTTAACCATTGCATGGTTGCAAACAGAGAAGTTCTTCATTTCAGCACAGGTGGTATGAGAGAGGATTTTCTCATGGCTGGTGTTTGTGGTTTTTGTCTTGCCTTGAGATACCACCTACATGAGACCAAAGTAGTTATGGAAAACCCCCAGGAACTTGCAGTCATGTTGCTTTTATCTACAATGGTATAAATGACATTACAAGGTACTGCAAAGTCACAGCATTCTTCATTCTCTTTTCAACCTTGGAAAATTATTACCATTTAGCCTAAGACAAAAATGATTTCATTTTGCTGGGTCTTTCTCATTCTGTAAAGATGAGATGGATCTCAAATACTTCAGTTCCCTTTAACTGCTTATAATATCATAACTACAAAATAATTTTTTGTATATGCTCAGCATTATTTACCCTTATAATACATTCTCTTCCTACCCATATATTTGCTCTTGCTCATCTGTATGAACAAGTTATGCAGGCCATGAATGGAAAATACTTTTCTTATGCAGGAAGAGTGAATGTTTTTTTGCTCTGTCTTATAAATAGTGTCTCAGGTCCAGTTCTCTCACAGAAGTGTTATGAAGTTTGTTCTGGTAGGAGGGCTCAGAGAATCATACCTGACCAGTTCAGGAGGCATGGACAAAAAATGTTTATATTGAAGTCAGTCTATCCTGGAAAATGACCTCAGAGGCAGGATACTGTTATCAGATGGATAACAGGTCTTATACGGTGTAAAAATTCTTATCTTTCTTTGCTCTGTTACACATCAGAAAAGCCAGATCATAAAATCCATAAAGGGTTGTCCTTTTATTTACTCTGTAAAGTGCTATTCACACATATGAGAGTAATATGAGTGAAATGGCTTACCAGTAAATGGGCAACATAATTTTCAAATCAGCATCATTCCTAAAAAACACAGCAATACAAAAAATAGAACTATATCATTGTTGCAAGAGATGAGTGAGAAAAATAAAAGCTATACACATAGCTGTTTCAATTATAAGAGGTTGTTTGACATGATAGATACTGTGCCTACTATGAAAAAAATAGCTTTTTTAATTCATAGGCATCGAGTAGGAAAACTGCATGAAGTCTCTGAAAGGATAAGATAAAAACTTTATCTCACTCCTTCTGAAGTCTCATAATTTGGATCGGAATGTGTGCCTATTGAATGATATTAAGGTTTCTGTTTATTCATTTATATACTATGCAAAGCATCACTGTTCAGAATCAGGTATGCTTAGCTCTAAGAATGCAGTCTTCTAATAAAGCAGCAGCTACACTAAGCTGTTTGCTGGAGAGAATGGTTAGTAAGGAGAAGATCCATTACATTTTTATAGAGACAAATTTGAAGTCCGTACTCCACACTTCTGGGAAGGCATTAACAATAAACTAGATAGGAAATAATTCAAAATGGCATGAAGTCAAATAATTGTATGATCACTAGAGAACCTTGAAGAGACTGAGAGTTACTCTTGTGAAAATTACAATAAGAATATGTCCTTTAGAAATGTCTTGTCATAGGAGAAGTTTATTATCTTTGCTGCATTTTGATCACCTCGTTTTTCTGGTGATCATTTGAAAATGTTCAAGTGATTTTTAAAAACTCTGCTCCCAGGGGCAAGTTCTTTTTTATTATAATTTTTTGAGCTTGGTGGAAACGAGAGGTGATTTTTACATTTTTTACAGAGACACAAGAAAAAGGGGATAATAAAAATTGGGAAATTGTTGTTTATTGATGACACATCTCATGTTTATATCCCACTTTCTTTATTCTTTCTGTAAGCAGTGAAAAGAGAGATGTGTTTACATACACAATTATAATCCATTTTTTATAAAGCTCAACAGCTGTTCAGTACTACACAGCTATTGTGCTTTAGTCAGGGGCAGGAAATAAATGTTTTGATTTGATCTGCCAAATGCCCTTAATTAATCAAAATATGCATATCTGAGATTTAATATGGACAGGATTGTAACTTCAGTTTGTGCTACAAAATCAAAACATTCTTTCACAGCTTTAGGAGGGTAGAACTGTGTCCTTATGTCTCAGCTGAGATGACACACAGCTATGGGACTGGTTCACAGCCAGTTTCCATCTTACTGTTTGGTCTGCCTTGGCCCTTTCTAGCTTAGGAAACATTCATAGAAGAAAACTGAATATCTGCAGCTGGAAAGAGCAGGATATTTCTGGAGGAAAAAAAAAGGAAATAGGAACCTTTGTGTTAATTTACTTATATGAATATGCACTAATATGTTTTTTCCTCTATTGTCAATGGGAACTGCATAGGACAATATGCCTTTTGATGTTTATACTGCTTCTCCATTCACAAAAACAGCATGTGTATAAAAGCACTTAGGTATAGCATTTTCAGTTCTTATAATTTTCAAGGAATATTCAGAAAAAATGTTTATTTACATGTCTAAACCTTATTTGCCCATCTAAGAAATTGTGGGTAAGTTTCAGAGTGGAAATTCTAACTTTGGGATTAGCAAGAACATAACATCCTCTGAAAACATGGAAGGAATGTGCATACTGTAGCTAAAGCTCATCTGTAAGTATCTGTAGTGTTCACTTTGTAGATGAGTTAAAACAGTAGGATCCAGGGGTCCTTTTCCTTCTCATAGACAAATACACTTGCCCTCATTTTAACCCCTCACAGCACTCTAAACTAGGAATACTGAAGTTAATAGCTGCAGTGAATTGCACTAAGGTCAACAGCAATATGCTGCTGTAAAATTTGCATCATCACAAGAAGAATCTGTCTCAGTATCTTAACTGTCAGCTCTCTCTTTTCTTCTACCTCCTTCAAATGACAATGACTATGTGAGACTTAGACTCCCAGGAAAAGCCATCTAGCACAGATGGGGACAAAGGAAACCAGAAGGACAAATGTTACAGTCAGGCATATAAATCTCTGCTAAGACAGGTAGATAAGAAGATGATCTACCAGAGAGACAATCATAAATCAATAATTAAACTTTTCTGAGGGTAAGTAGACAGCATATATTAGTTAACTGCTGAAGAGATTATATTGTGGAATTTCTATTGTTGGTTTTATAAGTGTGTGTGTGTGTGCTTCCACTCTTCCTTAGACCAGGATACCTCTCAGAGCAACTTTTTCTTCAAACTACAGTAATGCTAGTCTGCAAAAATAAAGGACAAAAAGCCAGAAAATAGGAATACACAAATCTCAAGATACACAAGCCGGAGTCTGACAGTTTACAAATAAACTGGCTTCAGAAAATAACTTTTTAAAATGTTAAAATTGAAAGTAAGAAAAGGGAGAATAAAACCACAACCAAGTTATTATCACTCATGTAAAAAGGATGGTTTGAGAAAAGTGATTCTAGGTAGCTTACTTTGGCAAGGTCTATGTCTACAAAATGGCTGACAAGTATGAGCACCCCCATGTGATTCAAGGGCAACTAAAGGCTACTGGTTACATCAAACATATTAATACTTTACGGCATTAATGTCATAATGTTTTCTTCATCTCCCTCTACTCTCCCAACTCGAATATCTTTAACACGTTTCCCAGATGTCAGGGATATGATGGTTGTTACTCTCTTTTCAAGATTATAATGGGTACACTGCAAGACTTGCAGGGGGAAAGTCACTCTGCCAGGCTTTTCTAGTGAATGTTTTTCTGGTGACTCAGCTAACACTGGGAGCAAGCCTCAGGCTGGGGTATGAATGAGGCTACATGGACTTGAGTAGAGTCAGAGTTAAATAGCTGATGGTCTGACCTTATCTGTCAACAAAAGGCACAAAAGGATCATAACTTCTTTTCTATTCTGAACCTCTAATAGACTGTCCTATTACTATATATTGGGAGCATTAGCAATTTTTGTATATTATCATATTATAAATTACAGTTAAGCAGGATAGATTTTCACCATGAAAAGTATTAAGAGAAAAATTGCTTAAGTTTGACAATCATTTCCATGATATAAAGAGAAGTATGTATGAAACTTTCAGAAAGTCTATTCTCTGTGTGCAATTAAATTATTTAGATGGTGTATAATTAATATGTTCCGTGATTTTGGTAAAGAGGCTTAGCTTTTAATCCTTCTCCAAAGATAAGAGATCACAGAAGTGAAATGCAAATTTGAGGTCTTATTTTATGTTTGTACAATAATATTGAGCACTTTTCACTGTGGATTAATACTAAAAAAGAAATAACAAGAAGCCCAGAAATCCCCATGGGCTAATGATTACTTTATCGATGCAAGCAAATTCCTCAGCACAATGGTAAATGAATTAGGCATAACAGCAGTTCAGAGCTGCCTGCATCCATGGTGTAGCAGATGAGGTGTTGAAATACCTTCGTTTCCCATAGTTAATTTGGATATCTAATTAGTGAAGTAACTAAATGATCTAAATCCATTTATTTAAGGAAAAATCTTCACAGTTTCAGAGGCTGCAGAGGCCCCTAATACTGCTGAACTGCCAGTTTCATTAAACAAGGTTGGAGAGAATAAGAGAGACAGACAGACTTCCGAGTCTCTCCTGGCCTGTGCATCACAATCTTTGGGCACAGTCAACATGGGTTCACAAAAAGAAAGTCCTGCTTAACTAATTAGATATCCTTCTATTATAAGGTCACCCACCTAGTGGAGGAAAGGAAGGTGGTGTAGTTTTTTCTAGCTGTTAGTTAAGGGTCTTGATACTGTCCTTCCCATCCTCCTTTTGGAAAAGTTATCTGACTGTGGGATGACCAGGTTCACAGTGCACTGGGTGAACAAGTGGCTGAAGAGCAGAACTCAGAAGGTTGTAGTGAATGGGACTACTTCTGGCTTGTGACTGATCACCAGTGGTGTTCCTCAGGGTTCAATTCTGGGACAAGTTCTGTTCAATATATTTATCAATTATCTGGATGCAAGAGTTGAATGCATCCTTAGCACATTTGTTGATGATACCAAATACCAAACTGGGAGGTGCTGTTGCCTCTCTTGAGGGACAGGAGGCCTTGCATAGGGATCTAGATAGATTGGAGCATTGGGCGATCATTAATGACATGAAATTTAACAAGTCAAAATGCCAGATTCTGCACCTAAGATGGAGTAATGCCAAGCACAAGTATAAACTGGGAGAGAAGTCAGCCCTACAGAAAGGGATCTGGGGTTTTGGTTGGCAGGAGGTTCAATGTAAGTCAGCAGTGTGTCCTGGCAACCAAGAGAGCAAACCATATCCTGGAGTGCATCAAACACAATATAACCAGCCAGTCAAAAGAGGTGATTATTTTGCTGTACTCAGCATTGGTGCCACCTCACCTCAATACTGTGTGCAGTTCTGGGCCCCATAATTTAAGAAGGATCTGAAGGTCCTTGACTGTGTCCAGAGGAGCGCAACAAAGCTGGTGAATGGGCTGGAAGACGTGTTCTCTGAGGAGCAGCGAAGAACTTTGGGCTGAGGGGCAACCTCATTGCTCTCTGCACCTTCCTGGGGAGGGGCAGTGGAGAGGGAGGCGCTGAGCTCTTTATCCCTGATAGGATGTGTGGGAATGGTTCAAAGCTGTGCCAGGGGAGGTTTCGATGAACATTAGGAAGCATTTCTTTACTGAGAGGGTGGTCAGACACTGGAACAAGCTTCCTAAAAGGGTGATTTGGTGCCCCAGGCCTGTCAGTGTTTAAGAGGCAATTGGACATAACGTGCTTTAACTTGATCAGCCCTGAATTGGTCAGACAGTTGGACTAGATGATTGAAAGTCCCTTACAACTGCAAATGTCTATTCTATTTTAATTACATTTTTCATTCACTCATCAAAAATCTAAGTTTCCATATTTAGATCAAAATTTCAGAATTGGGAAAATGTAGATCAGCCTTTGTTTATTTAGATTTTTGCTCTTAAAATTGTATTAATTTTGTGTGACTGAGTGTTTTTACTCTTTATAATCTCATGTTGGTGTTCTGTTATTAACTCTGTAGACTCATTTCAAGGGTTCATCTTCAGAAGAGATTTGGAACATTCAATGATACATCTGATTTTAGGCAAGCAGATCATTATCCCTTTCCTTTTGATGCATGAGTGACAAAGAATCAGCAGGCTGGATCAAGCACTAAAATAATATATTAACCAATCTATCTACATTCAGACAAATCCTGTGGGTTTTCAAGCTCTTTTGAAGAAGATACAGAAATTATTACGTTGAGAAAGTGGTAGTTATTGCTGGTACTTTCAATCTGGATGTATGCTTTAATAGTAATCCTGTGCCACTTCTTGATTGTTTATCTCCCTAGAGGAAAAGGCTGTTTACATTTCTTTGGCCAACACAAGATGGACAAATGGTAATGTGCTTTGCTGGTTTTAATCATAGCTACTGAAGTTTCATGGCTGTACACATTGACTAAAACTACTAAACTAAAATTACATAAATGAAGGAAAATGGAAATTACTTTCTGCAGAAATTAAATCCAGAGCCAGAATATACACAAGGCCAAGAGGTTGCTAGAAATATGTATTGCAATTTCACAATACAAATAATAACAGAAAAGCAGTAATATCCTGTTCTTTAAAAGTACATGGAGAGTCTGTTTTCCATAAAACCACACCATTGGGAGTGGTTGTTTTGTGGTTTTTTTCGGGTTTGTTTGTTTTTGTCAAGAATGTGCACAGCTAAACAACTTTCAATTCTTGTGAGAGAAATAGGATATTATGTCTTGGAAAGGTCTGGCACCCAGGAAAATAATTATTTACTCAGTGGCTGGCAGTGGCTGTGTGTGGTACCCACAATGATTTCAGCAGCACCCCAGTGTAGGTCACCAACAGGGACCATGATACAAATGTCTCAAGGTAGCAATGTAAGATCTGTTCAGCCTGTCTTAGAGGTCTCTCTTAGATCTCTAATGGAACTAGTAGTTTCAGATTTTAATATAACGTTTTATCTGTTTTTCTGTAACTTGGATCTACCATGTACACTGCATTTCTGAGTACACCAAATAACATTGCAGATTGGATTTGTACTAATTTAACCACTGTATTTAGGGACTGCACAGGTGCATATGGCTCTCTTTATCCTCCACTCCTAGTATCAATACGGTTTGCTGTTGTCTCACCTTGTAAAGTGATTATTCTGCAGTGAAGCTCTTGAATTTGATCCGTGATTGCTGTCTGCACATACCAGAACTGTCTGTTACATAATTGCTCCAATTATTGGCATTGTCTCTGAAAAGAAATGTGTTTTTATTTTCAAATGTGAGATATTTTATGGAGCTATTTTAGCATAAGCAAGATTTCTTGTTTAAAAAAAAAAGAAAACAACTAGGTAAAATATGTGAATACTAGATAAAGAAATTGAAAGTATGGGATCATGCAAGCATTTAAAATTACATCAAATTAACCCAGAGAGAGTGAGTCTATATCAAAGACTGCATAAGGGAATGTCATTAATTTTCACATTTGTGAGAAGTTCAGATCTCCATTATTTTCCTTTTTTAAAAAGGATACACTCATTTATCCAAATATGAGGAGCCCTATCAAATGGGTTTAGTTCCCTATGAAGAATGTTTATGCCTTTGTTAATGTAAAAATTAAAACAGGATTTCTAAGTTCTAAGAATACAGTGGTTCTAAAGGACATGGTGGTTAGGGGATATATGCTCTTTCAGCTCTGAAGCTGTAAGTTGCCCTGGATGTTTAGGGCAACTAACCAGTAACAAAGTTGTTTGTATTTCTTCCCACTAAAGTACGCTGGTGTTGTTTTTTCCCTCCTGTTGCAACCTATGGCTGCTGTCAAAGTGTCATTTTATGGAACTGGTCACTAGGGAAATGCTCTATGGAGAATCTGAAAGAGCAAAAATTCAGGGGCAAGAGGAAATAATTTGCTGGCAAACTGATGCAGCAGTAATTACAAGTGTTTGAATGATAATATAAGTTGAGCTGTGGTAGCTGATCTACAACACTTTTGTAGCAAGATTAATGCTGGAAAAAGCCACAGAGGTAAGATACATGGATACAAAATTCAAAGGAAAACACTTCATATGCATCACGGGGAAAGAGGAAATTTTCATCAGGGATTTAAAAAATGCATGGTGTTTGCCTTGTATCAGAAATCTCTGTGCTGTATCCATTTACACCTCCTCACACTTTCCAGTATGCCTTGCCAGCTCATGATTTCATAAATTGTCCCTAGCAGCTTCCACAATTGCTCCAGGTAAACACCCCCAAGTCCCACTGCAGTGGATGGTGGAAAGAGATACAACAGAAGATGACTCCATATGAAGAACCAAGCCCTCAGTTAGTATTATTAAGAGCTCATCTAAATGTAGTAAGGTCACTGTGATGGTCAAATTGCTAAGGTTACAATTTTAAGCCAACAATTTGAAGTCCATGTTTAAGCACCTCAGAAGTGTAATTAATTTCCTCCAGCCTGTGATGTTTTCTATTGGGGTAAATGAAATGGAATAGAAATGCAACCTGGGGCTACTTTGGCTGCTTTGCTAGTGGAGTTTGTAGTCAGGACTGATGACAGCCTGGACCATGTTACCCCATGCTGTCCCTTTGAGCTTGCAATCATCATTTTTCAAGAACAGATCTGGGGTGACAATGTCAGACCGCAATCACTGCTGAGACCATTCATCCCTTAACAACAAACTCTTAAGTCAACCTAGTGGATAGTCTTAGACAGCTAAATGCTTAAGAAAATCTTGACAATTCTCAAGCTTCAAATGCCACATACTAAATAAGAAAAGCCAGACTTAGCCAGGACATCTATGTATCTTTCAAATCACTTCCCATTACCCCTCATGAGTCAGTTTTGCCTTCAAGGTAATTTAACTCACTGTCCTGTCTTCCCTCTTGATAAAAAAAAAAAAAAAAAAAAAGAAGAATTCTCTTCCTCTGAGACACCTAATGGATGATCCCCTGAAATACATGCCTAAATAATTGTCTGTCTAGGAGACTCTTTTATACAGTGAGTCATCATTCACTGTCACTATATAAAGGGCTTGTTCTAATTTTGAGACCCTCATTAGAATTAAAATATCAAACAAAGTCTATGCCTCTGACAGCTCGTCCACCAGAACTGCAGCAGTAATTCTGTAAAGCAATGAGAAAACAAAAACAAGTGCTCTGAAGCCACAGATCTTGAATATCTGGAATTTTCAGCACAGAGCAAAGTCAGAGTTTAAGGCACAGAACACTTGAGATCAGCCCATTTGGAGAGTTTTCTCTCACTAATTGTCTGTAAGCAGAAGAGAAAAATGTTGAGAAAAGCCAAGATGCAAAATATTGTACTCCAGTGCAAACTTCAACAGTACCTCCAGGGAAGGAACAGTGTAAGTTACTAGATATAAAAAGCTATATTTTTTCCTTTTTATTATTGTTGTGGAAGAAGAGATAGATTTGGTATTACAGGAGTTCTTATAGGATACTTTATTGGTTCCTATGCAAACTAGCATGGGAGAAAAAAAGGTGGAAAATAATCTAACAAGAATATTGAGTGATTTCAAGCTTCCACAGCTGAAGTCAGCTTCTCATACTCTTTCTTCTAACCACCTTTGTATTGGATTTCTTTTGGAAGGCACAAATGTAGCAGGCTAAAATTAGAAAAACATCCTTTGCAACAAGCATAAATGGAGCTTGATAAAGATTAGACTCCAGAAGTCAAAGTCAGAGCAGGGTGGGTAGAAGCAAACTACAAACTTGTAGGATTTGTTTAAACTGTACATCAGAACAATTCTTAGAAAGAAAATTGGGCTTTTGACTAAAAAAAAAAAATATTTGAAATGGAAATGTATGCTGCAAAGCTTTCACAACACAAACCTCAGTCTGTAGATGAGAATAGTCGTTATTTAGTAGAGGTGGACATGTCATGGCTTTTCCATACAATATAAGGGAGCAATGCAGAGGAAAGTGAGGGTGCAACTAAAGATGTTAAATGTATGGTTTCCTGCTTACACAGCAATCAATCATGAAAAAGGAATGACATCAGCATAGTTCTGAAAGTCATTTTATACTAAATATATGCAGGCTGCATAACCTAGTTTATATTTATGCTGCTGTTCCCCTTGACTAGATTGGTTGGTTGGACAGAGTTTTACATGAACAGAGCTGCTCCTGCCACAGAGGTACTTGTGAGAGCAGGCTGGACCTCCCTCACACTATAGGGGGGAAAAACACTGGTTCTTTTTTGTCAGAGTGTGTCTTGGCTTTAGACTCATCTGTAACTCACATGACATCAGCAGCACTTTCCCCCCCAGTTCCCACTGTATAATCCCAGTGTGAGAAACCCTCCTGCTTTATGTCTATTGCACTAAGTTGGCTGCTATTTGACAGGGGTTTGCCCAGCTTGACATTACAGTGGATCACAAAAAATCAAAAAAGAACAATTCCTACCCCCAAAACTATTGTACTTATGTCCCTGTCTCATGTCTTTGTGCAGTGCTTTGATTTGGGGCTTGGTAGCCCTTGTGTCAGTGTCCCACACCTCTAACTCCCCCTACATTACTTCTCTGTGTAATCTCACATCCTCTTCCTCAGCTGTTGCCATCTTCTTTCCATTTCCAGAAGAGGTTCATGTGTATCAATAGTCAGTTAAATAGATCAAGGAACATTTGCTATGAAATATATAGTTTGGTTCCTGGAAAATAAAAATAGTTGTGTCCTTATTGTCTTTACACCTGTTCCTAATGTCTCCCTGCTCCCTCTTTGCATTTAAGCATTCTGTGTGTGACCTCCATACACACAGACATCAAACAATACATTAAAGGTTTAAATAAGTACAAGAAATTTGAGGAACCTCCCACGGATGTTTAGCACTGCAGTGAATGACTGTCTCCTCTGTATTATCATATTGCAGATACTGACATAGCTCTACCATGGCTTTGCTCAAAGAAAGAAGTCCCTTTTTTAAAGGTGTGGTATTTGGGTCGTATTCATGTATTGCACAGCCTGTACCTGCTCCCAGCTCCATGCAGTGCAGCAGCAGCTCAGCAGTTTCCTAGCTGCTGCCTGAACAACAACTACTCACAGTTCCTGACATTTTCCTTCCCATCGAGAAACCTGTTCTCTGCTTTTGCCACAGGTACAGGAAAAGGTGGACCCATCATTACTGCTTTGGGGATCCCGAAATGGATAGCTGTATGATGGAGAGTGCCAGGGCTTGGGCACCCACAGAGGGGGCAAATGCACTGACAATTTGCTTAGACAAAGCCTGGAAAGATGCTCTGGTAGCTGCTGCTGTCAGCAGTGGAGGGGTCGGGGCATGTAGGGCAGTGGCTGTTCTTGGTGGCTTCCCCCATCCCAGTCCTCATCCCCATCTCCCCCAGCCCTTCTGCAAGCCCCTGCCCTGAAACTCCAATTTCAGAAACCCACCCAGAACATCAATCCCATCCCGTGGCAGCAGCCCTCAGGCCCTCATCACCAGGCCCACAGTGCTCAGCTTGACCTGTCCTGCTGAGCTGCTCTGCCCTGGGCATGCTGCCAGGGATCTGGGCTTCCTTTCAAGCATGAAGGGCACAGACTATACCATGAGTGACTCTGCATGAGGTGCCTTCCTCAAGAAAGGTCATTATGTGACACTTTGCCTTGGCAGCAATTATCATTCCTGAAATTTCAGCACTTGCCTGTGGCATAAGCACTCTCCCCTACATGTTGCAGGAGAACAGCACCCCCAGTGCCTGGCGCCGCTGCTGCCACACTGACCTATGCAGAGCACCTGCCTGGGAGTTGCTGTGGGTCCCTCCAGTCTGACAAGAACAAAACTCTTTGCCTGGGGCTCATAATTTTTATGTTGTGTTATGAGTGAAACATCTGCTCTATAGTGGCTGTTCTGTGGCAATTGTCCCAAGTGTAGCAGACAATACTTTATTATGTTTTATACATATATGCATAGGTATATTATATATATCTAATATATTAATAAAGCAGACAGTATTAGGTACTTTTTGACAAGATCCTTTTTCTCCTTGTTGCAAAAGTTTGGTTTACATGGAGATTATCATTTAGTGGTGAGGGTTTGGAACAGGCTGCCCAGGGAGGTGGTGGAGGCACCGTCTCTGGAGATGTTAAAAAAATGGGTAGATGTGGTGCTTTGGGAGATGGTTTAGTGGTCACAGGGGTGTAGTGTTGACGGTTGGACTTGATAATCTTTGTAGGCTGACAGTCAGGACTTGAAAATCTTGAAGGTCTTTTCCAACCTTAATGACTCTATGATTAGAGAATTTGTTATTACTTTAAATTTCAATACTGTAGAGATGGTTGTAAGTTCATCTTGTGTCATATTTGATTCAATGGGTGCATGATGCCCCCAGGGTCCTAGAGTGATATGATGACTTTTGCTTGCCTGGACTTCTGTTGGAGGCTTTCATAGTACCTTATATTAAGAAAATAACTCTTAAAATATTTTAATTACAACCCATCCTAATGTGACATCCAGCTATATCTACTTGTTACTAAACTGTGCAAGGTGCCAGCCCTGCTGAGAGGTTTGTGAAGTTTCAGTGACTTCTGAGTCAGCCTGTAACATTTGTGGGTTTACGTGGAAATTGTGCCCAATCCCCAATGAATGTGAATGCACAGCTTTGAGCAAAATGTGGCTACATTAATGAATCTGCATTGACACCAAAATAAAATGTCCACTTCAGTCCCATATAGAATTGGATACAGCTGAAATATGCAGCTATAAAAATGATGAGAAATTATTATTTCTTTGAATAAATTAAGAATTCAGCTAAATATTATTTTTCTGTATTCTATGGCTGGATTAATTTGCTCCTGTTATACTTCATCTGTACTCAGTCCTGTCTATCACAGAAGTGGCAAACAGAGTGCCATCTCGTGGATAAAGGAGACCTGTACTCAACAACATGGAATCGGCTTTTCTCCTCTGCTTTGAATGGAATCACTTGCAGTGTACAAGTATGACACAATAAGGCAAACTGCATGCACAAGCATTTGGTGGTTTCTGACACTCCTTCCCTTTTGATACGCAGCTACAACTCTACTTGGAGTGTCCCAGAGGGCAGGTAGAACCCAAACATGTATTTCCCTGGTGCATGTTATTTTGAATTATGCTGGTGATAATATGTAATAGATATTCACTTGGTTGGTTTATTAATAGAGAACAGTTTCCCACAGTGGAAAAGATACCATTTTCATCATGGTATGTTAATTATAGTATTTTGGATGCCACTAAAGATCAGTCACAATTTATATTTAGAGGGAGTCTGAATGATTAAGAACATTCCCGTAGTTTATGTCTTAATCCAGTTTTGGAACAGAGACAAAATCAGTGCTGCCTACGTATTAATAGCTGATAACAAATTTTAGGCATGTTTCTGTGCAATCTGTCCATTAATAATTTTTTTTAAAAAAGAGATTAATTGCCATACCATAACATTCAATACACTCTATCTGTAGATTCACAAACACACACACATAGATTTCTCTGTTCCCTCTGAATGTTGACCAGCTCCAGTAAATGGCTAAACTATAATCTGAAAACAGATCAGATTTTGTCTGTGGTTGCACCATTGTCAGTACTCTATTGTTTCCATGTCTTCCCTTTTCCACTGATGTAGTCACTCCATCCTAGAAAGCCACTAGGTTGATCAGGCAGGACTTGCCCTTGGTGAAGTCACGCTGACTGTCTGGAATCATCTCCTGGCCCTCCATGTGCCTTAGGCATAGCTTCCAGGAGGATCTGTTCCATGATCTTCCCAGGCACAGAGCTAAGGCTGACAGGTTGATATCTCCCAGGGTCCTGCTTTCTACCCTTTTTAAAATGGGTGCAATGTTTCCCTTTTTCCAGTCACCAGGGATTCCACCTGACTGCCATGACTTTTCAAATATCGTGGAGAGTGGCTAGGCAACTACATCAGCTGATTCCCTCAGGACCCTGGGATGCATCTCATCAGGTCTCATAGACTTACGTATGTTCAGGTTCCTCAGGTGGTCACAAACCTGATCTTCTTTTATGAGTCTTCTTTTATTTCTTGGGTCCCAAGGCCCTGAAGTTTCTTTTGATCAAACTTGGACCATGCATTGAACCTTCATCACCACCTACATGGAAGAGCACTAATGGGTACAGTCTGAGGGCTGTACCAGGCTAGGAATTTCCTAGTGATGTCCTTATCACATAGAGTTCTATGCATTTCTGTTAAATTACAGCTCATGATATAGAGCTTGTGTTGGCTCTGAGATTTTATTCTGGGTTCCTGCTGGCTGTGGGAAGACAGACAACACCTGATGGTTAGTGCCTAAATGGTCAGTATGAGGTTTAGTCAACAGAAATGTCCTGAACCAACTTGAACCAGCAATGGAAGCTAAACATTTTGCAAGGTGGGAACAGCACTTGGCATCCTATGGCTGCAGTATTTCTGATCTGATAGTTGAAGCTCTGAGGCTGTACTATCAGACCCTGGCCAAAGGAGCATCTTAATTTGCCATTTCACATGCACATCCTCTGGGAACTGGTTGAAGCATCATTATTTTCCTGTCACTCACTTCTGTCCCTTTGCATCAGTGGTGCTAATACAACTGGCCTTGTGCAGTACAGCAGACTGGGGGAGTGATCCAGGCTAAAAATCCTGATCACTCTGTGTGCCCGGGTGTCTGTGTACATCTGTGTGCATGCATGAGTGTGTAGGGAGGATAAGGAAATTTCTCCTTTTGAGGTCTACTGGCTACATCATCTAATTGCACTCTGAGATGCCAAACAGACCAAATGAACTCATCTGGGCTTCTTTTGGCTTACACTGTTGTTGAGTGAAGGACAAACAGACTGGGTGGTGAGAAATAAGGACATTGCAGTTCAGTCCACTGAAATTCACAGGTTCCTAATGAAACTTTTAACAAATTATTCTCACTACAAACCAAACTGCAGAGTAGCCTAGCTCACTAAACTGATCCAGGTGGTTTGCTCCTAATTTATAAGGATGCCAAATGAAAATGGGAAGTCGTGTGCAGCTTTATGTTTAACACCTTTTCCATTACTTTATGCTGCAAAACATTCAGCTGATTCACTATGGAATGAAACATTGCACTCACCCAGAGTCAGGCCAGCTCTTCACTTGGCTAGTGGCAAGGGTAGCCTTGCCAGCCTGCTCATGGGGAGTGCTATCTTTACTCTTACAGGGAGAGTGGAATGATTTTTATGTTCTCCTATTCCACAGTAAAGACAAGGGCTTGGATCCAAGCAAACCTACAAAAACTAAAACTCCTGTGCCAGGTCTCAAAGCTCTTTCAAGGGCAAATGTCTAGCTCAAGACGAGCACTGTGGGGATGAGGGTTGTTTGTTTTAGGTATGTAGAACTAGCCAGTTTCTGCTTAGAAATGACTTCAGCAAAGCCTGCTCTCCCCTGCTGTTCATGGCCAGCCCCCGGGAGCTGCTCTATTTGTAACTGGCTTGATAGGTAGCCCTCCCTCCTGCCCCTCATGCCTACTCACATTCCAGCTCTGGAGTCCAGGCCATGCTGCCTTAGCTCCACAGTATCCAGTTCTATCCCTGTGTCCCTGGAGTGAGCTGTTGTTTATTTGCCAGAAGGTCCTTGCAGTGTAAAGTTGATTAGCTGCAGAGCCATCAATCAGCCACAGAACCGTGTTGTTCTCTGAACAGAGCCCAGATCTTGGCTGAGGACACTGCAAGATCTCAGCAAATTGAAGATAAGTTGATTCTTATCAGATGAATCCACAA
This sequence comes from Hemiprocne comata, assembly GCA_020745705.1. Lineage (NCBI taxonomy): Eukaryota > Metazoa > Chordata > Aves > Apodiformes > Apodidae > Hemiprocne > Hemiprocne comata. Next base: position 6,269,197 of record CM036597.1, on the reverse strand, counting down.
AAAGTTACTAAACACTGAATAATATCTGAGGGCTGTACATCTGAAGAACAGGCTGTGGGTAATTGTGTTCATGAATGAAACATTACAGCTAGAGTAACCTGCAAATAGTAGCTTTTCTCCCTTCTTATTAATAGGAGGAGTTTCTACTTCCATTTACATCATGCGTGTTGCATTCTTTCAGATGATCATTAATTTGTTTTTGCTGAAAGCCACATTTGAGCCAACATATGCTCTTAAATCAAACACAGAGCTCTTCTAACAGTTTCATATAGCAACACCAGGGAGCTGTTTATCAGATTTCTGGTTTCTCTGGACCTGTTAACAAGTGATTCTGTATAAGAGAAAACATTAATAGTTCCTTGGTGGATTTCAGAAATCGAGTGTACAAAACCGTAAGAAAGTTTGTGGGACCTCCTAGCTGTATGCTGTGTCTAGTCTCACTGATGCAGTTCTGTGAAAAGCAGTGAAGCAGACAAGATCTGTCAACAGTTATTCATCAAATGCCTGATTTGTTAAATATCGCATATAGATTGCCTGTTGAATAATAAGAAGCCAATTCTGGAACTTGCTTCAGTGTAATTCAGAGCTTCTCCAGATCAGATATTAATGCCTGGACTTTCAAATATATTAGAGCAAAGTATTATTTTAATTTCATTGCTGCTTTCTTACAAGTTCTTATGTAATTAACAATGATTGTGCTACTTGAAAAAAGCTCTTGATTTTTTACCCCATGGAGCAGCTTAAAAGTAATTCTAGTTGTCTAAACAGATCAGTCCTTTGTTTTGATAACTTGGCTGATTAGTACATTGAAATGCAGATTCCAGATTATTATTAATCTTAAAATAATTATCTTAAAATAATTAAGATTATTATTAATCTTATTCCAGATTCAGAATTGTTGAAACATAATGCACTATGTATAAAAAAGTTCTTTAGAAAACATTGGTGTTTTAAGTTTGTCAGCTCCAGTAGAAGAAATAATAAAAATAGTCAAGGTATGTTCTTCCTTAGTGAAATGAGAGTAGAAAAGACTTTCCACCAATGAATCAATTCCCCTTCCTTGATGAAACAAAGTATGGGTGTGATCCAACTGCTGCTACATCAGAGAGGGCAAAAGCAGAGAATGCAACAGTAGACAGTGTGTATTCCTTCCTGGGAATCAAGGCATGAGTTAAATAGACAGTAATGTTTTCCAAATCACTGAAGATGCATTTTCAAGAGAGGAACTTCTAAGAGTCATAATCTTGCTGAAGCATTTTGGGCCACAGGTTAATGCCCTTAAATACTTCTCATATACCTATACAGGCAGCTTAGCCTGTTCTTAAACTGCAAACAAGGCTTTCAGATGGATCTGTGAAGATCTCTGACTCAGCTGGAGTTTCAGCCCAGTTTCCAAGGACTGTTGGCCTGTTGCTCAAGGCCAGAGGAATGGCTGTCCAGGAAGTATGGAGCATGTGCTGTTGTGGAAAGGCCTAGGTTCCCCAGCAGATTTAGTCACATAAAATGTGGCATTAGCATGTTCACTTACGGAGTCCAATCTTTTCAGTGACCCAAATGCAGAACCTCACTTCCAGAGATTTTTTTTAGACCTCCAACTCCAGTTTTGCTCAAAGGCAGGGAATAATGGCAGTGGGCTAATGACAATCAAACCTGGAGCAGTTTTAAGAGCTCTTCAGCTGGCAAGGATAGATATTTGCATTCACTTCAACTGACTCCCAGCACAATTCTTCCATTTCTCAGAGGTGACAAGGTAAAATACTTGCAGATAACACGCTTCCCCTGGCCTTCAGCAGTCTGGCATGTTCTGTTCCATTTTCCTAGGCAATGAAAAGATGTTTACAAACAGCTCAGCTTTACATTAGTCGAATCTGTGGTCTGCAATAGTGTTGTAGACTCCAATTTTAATTAAGAATTTTTTATTATTTCAAGGTGATTCTTTTACATATGGTTTCTCTCTCCTCCTCTTAATAAACAAAACAAACAAGCAAAACCACACACAAGAACAAAGCACCAGGAAGACTTAAAGTGGAGCTAGAAGGGGCATGGGAAATGCATTCTAATGTTAGGTACCTCCTGCTGTCAGGAGGTGCTTAAGGCATAGTAAGATACAATCCTGGGCTCTGAATCTGTGTTGATTGATCCTGCACACCAATGGGGAGCAAACCCAGCCCTCTGGAAGCAGAGGCAGAGCTTTTGTTTTCTGAGATCTAAGAGTGCAGGTTGGGTTCTTGTCCTGTGGTGTTCAAGGTTAAGGGATTCAGTAGCAGATGCAAAACTGGAGCATCTCTGCCTATACCAGGCGCAAAATGTGCTTCCTCTCTCCATCACCTCCTACCCACCTGGGTGCCTTGCACATGGACCATGGGTCACTGTGCACGTGCCAGCTCCATGCACTGGCACTGCACACCCAACTGCTGTCTGCTCATTGCCCAGTTCAATTACGGGAAGAGTCCCAGGGCCACCTGAGTGTGGTGATGTGCAGATAGCCACTGTGTTTTGCACACAAGTGCAACACTTAAGGGCATTTTCCAGAGTGTTGTAATACTATTTCACAGGTACAAGGGCAGGCTAATTTCTGCAATGTGAAAAACTTACCGTTTTTAAGGAGCCATTAAGCTAATGGTAAGTCTCCAAAGAGATCACCACTTGCCTTTTCTCAAAACTTGATTTTGCAACCATGTATTGCAGTGAAAATAATTATTTCAAAGGATGCAAAACTAATCTCTGTGGATCTTAATACCGGCTTCCTCTGTGCATCCAAATAGAGCTCTGGCAGCTTCACTGGGGCTCTGTAATTGTCTTTGATTAACCTAGACATAATGATAGGAAGCTGAAAGATTGTAATGCAGATGAGAATTTTACTTAACAAATGGTCTTATCAGGTGCTAGCCTATGTATCTGTATTTGCTGTTTCAATCTTCAGAAACACATGCTGGAGAGAATACAAGAGAGGTGCTGGTATAAAATCTAAGACATGTAAGCTCCAAGTACTTCAGAGATGCAGTGAACCATAATGTTCTTCAAACCACAGGCCATACTCTCCCCCTGCACATGTGTTTTGATGGTTCTGATTTACAAAATGTTTGGAAAAAGAGAGGATTAAACTCCCTGTTATTTGTCACTTGAAACCTTCAAAGTAGTTCACAAAGAAAAGTGATGTGATTTTCTAGAAAGACCAGCATAAAAGCAGACCTGTGCAGCCCTGTAGCAGGAACTGAGGCTCAAACAAAGCATTGATAGTCAGGAATTTGAGAATTGAAATCCTCAATCAGATTATACCATGATACCGAGTGTTTATTTACATAAATAAGGCAATTAAGACATGAAAACACATACCTAATTATCATTAGTTTTAGTGAAATTACACACCTGAGTAAGAGATAAGCAACTAGAGACACTTGCAGATCAGAGTCTGTTCCAAAGATTGTAGAATCATAGAATCATCCTGGTTGGAAAGGACCTTGAAGATCATCAAGTCCAACCATAACTTAAATCCACTTACCATAACCTAATGTGCCCCTTCAGTGCTTAAATCATGTCACTAAGGACTATATCTATATTTCTTTTAAACACTTCCAGGGATGGTGACTCCACCACCTCCCTGGGCAGCCTGTTCCACTGTCCAACCACTCTTTTGGTAAAGAAATTATTTCTAATATCTAGTCTAAACCTCTCCTGGTGCAACTTCAGGCCATTTCCTCTCATCCTGTCATTATGCACTTGAGAGAAGAGGCCAACTCCCACTTCCCTACAACCTCCTTTCAGGTAGTTGTAGAGAGCAATGAGGTCTCCCCTCAGCCTCCTCTTCTTCAAACTAAACAATCCCAGTTCCCTCAGCCTCTCCTCATAGGACTTATTCTCCAGACCTTTCACCAGTGCTTGGTGGCTCTTCTCTGGACACGCTCCAGCAACTCGACATCCTTCTTGTAGTGAGGGACCCAGAACTGCACACAGCACTCGAGGTGTGGCCTCACTAAGGCTGAGTACAGGGACACAATCACCCTTCTACTCCAGCTGGCCACACTATTCCTGATGCAGGCCGAGATGCTGTTGGCCTTCTTGGACACCTGGGCACACTGCTGGCTCATGTAAAGTCAACTGTCAACCAGCACCCCCAGGACCTTCTCCACCATGGAGCTTTCCAACCCCAAGCCTGTAGCTTTGCATGGGGTTGTTGTAACCAAAGTGCAGGACCCAGCACTTGGCCTTGTTAAACCTCATACAATTGGCCTCAGCCCATCAATCCAGTCTGTCCAGGTCTCTCTGCAGTATCATTGCATTATGGGATCCTTGCTCCTGATTTGAAAAAAATAGGCTCAAGCTCTGTTCCTCAGTTTTTCCTCCTGGTAAGCAGTGATAGGGAGTTCAAAACAGAGAGTTGTGATGATTCATAAAATGTGTTATAAAAAACAGTATCAGCTGAGACAAATGTGACATCATGTGTAATATTTATTGTCAGAGCAAGTGGAAATGTTTTCTAAATTTTAAGTTTCTGCTATGAACTTTGGCAAATGTTGAAATGTTTATGATTTTTTGGGGGATTCCATGCAAAACTGCCAATCTGGTTTCTCAGTTTGGTTTGCCTGCTTATTTCAGTTTATGTTTGTCCATTAGATTTCTTAATTCTTTTCAGTTGCAGAAAATTTTTACAATGTATAAAGCCAGCAAAACATTCAATTTGCCATTCATAACTGGTAGTTTGTTCTGCTTTGGTCTGGAAAAAGGATCTGAGAACCTTATCTTTGATGTTGTTTTTCAAAGAACTGCCCAGGGGTGCCACCAAAATGTAATAGTCCCAGAATAAATGTTTAGAGGTAGGTTTTCTTACTCCCTTCTCCAGTCCTTCATCTCTGACATTTCTACCTTAGGATTATAAGTTCTGCTTTGCATTAAGTATTGCTGAAAATTAGGGTTTAAAAAATATTTATTTTAAATATACCTATTTTAATTATAAGTCAGGGAAAGATAAAATTATTAAATTTTACGTAGAGATTTTTCATATGGTAGAGATGTAACTCATGAAAGAAATCCAAAGCTGACAGATGCTGACAGCCACAAAGGCCAGAAAATTCAGCCATTAGCCTCGGTGATGCATTTGAGGGACATTGATTCTCAGCTCTGACTACACTAATAATACTGATTTTGGTAAGTTCGAGAATGGCCACATTCTAGCACCTATTCAGTAAATCTCTACAACGGAAATAGTCTTCTTCCGTGACTCAGAAAACAAACACATGAACAAAAACATAAATAAAAGATAAGATCTTAATGAGATACGGCCTCAAGGCTTGTACTAAGCAGAACAATAATACAAGCAATTAGCTACTTCCAAAAACTAGATAATAAATAGTCTGACTGAGCATTATGAGTTTTACTTCATTGTTTTGTAGGCTGGCTCCTAAACTGCACTTTTCAATGCCCAACCATATTCAAGTGTAGGTAGAGAAACATTATTAAATGATGGTGAGCAGCCCCAAAAAATTAGATGCTAAGATGAAACCTGAAGGACAGCTTCACTCCCACTGACCACTGACCTCAGCTGAAACTTGGACCATTGTATGCACGTATCCATATTGACCAGCCAGCTGTACATCAGCTTTAACAGGCCTAAGGGATACAGATAAAGAGAGTTTCAGCTTCTATTATATTTCTTGTGCACCTGCCAAAACTAACAAGCTACAACCTGAGGAGGAAAACAATATTTGAATAGCATTTCATGGTGTTAGATAATTAATTTTCACAGTAATAGTATGAGCTAATGCTGATTTGCCCACAGAAGTAAAGTTTATTTTCAAAACAGTAATTACACCATGGAATTTTTTACGAAAACAGCAAACTACCAGAAAATGTTATTTTAAACAAAACTGAGCCTGACTTCATAGGCTCCAGTGAAAGCTACACTACACCTCGATGTTGTCCAAAAATTACTTCAACAATCTCAATCAAAACTACAGGGTTTTGAATGCTAGCAAGTTACATCCACTGCAATCCCAATTAAAGTTTCCTTCAATAAATACAATAATGAGAATCTTGGAGGAAATGGCACAAAATAGGGTAAGAAAAAGACATGAAGTCAGTAGTGTGTTTTCAGAACAAACTGAGGAAAGAGCAAAAACCAGATGTCTTAGACCCCTTGCCATCTGTAAACATCAAGAAAACATCACATTTGGGCTAATCTCAAGGCAAAGCAGCCTATAAAGTAAATCTACAGGCTTTCTAGAGGAAATCCACAGGCTTTCTTGGCTTTCTAAAGCATGGAAGATAATAGAAAGTGATCCTCTTTCTTTTTTCTTGTGAAAAAAAATACTGTAGGGTGGACTTTTTTTTTTCTCTCACTCTGCAGAATCTATTTCAAATGAACTTTTTTAGATATTCTGCAATTATGGTGCTTTTGTATATTTTCCATGCAGAGTGAACAGAAAGGGAATCCCTTGAAGTTATGGTATTTGAACAAACCAAAAAAAAGACTCTTTTTTCACTTTCTGAATTCCTCATACAAGGTGTCTGAAAATAGATAAGACAGGTTCATTACTGTTGCCATAATTATCAGCTTCCTTCAGTTCCATTAGTGGATAAAAGTCTCTATGAATATTATCCATGCAGTCCTAGCCAGCCTCTCAAACTCTGTAAAAGCTTCCTAACACTATCTCTTCTGCTGCTCTTTCCAGTCACTCAGGTTTGTTTTTCAGGTAGTTAACACCATCCCTGCTAGGGTCTCCTTGTTACAATATGTCAGGTTTTTCTTTTTCATCCTTCTGTGATGGTTCTTACTTACTTTATTGGTATGTAAATATCTGAATATCTTTATTAATATATTAATCACTTATTTAAGAAAATAAATCTCCCTTTATGTTCACAGCATACTGGCTTCAGATTTGTGTGGCAGGTTATAACTTCACATCTTGAAGAAGACCTGAAATGTTGTATGTCAGATGAGTATTCAGGTCATAGATCTTCAGATTAAGCAGAGACAATGTTTATTTCTTTGGTTATACTGAATGTGTCCACAAGCATATCCTCCTCTTGGCATAGGAGGATTCCAATAAGGCTAGAATTCTCCTTTAGGCTACAATGTTTCCATCATTCATGCATCAGTTCAAACTTTTCACATAAATCTGCCTTTGATTCTTTCACTATTTAGTAAATATGCAGAAATACTTCTTCTGAAAATGAGATTTCATGGACATGTGTTAAAAACTGTTAAAAGGCCCAAAGTGTGAGGAAATCCAGACCTTGTTCTAGTGGAGCAAAGGAATTCTGCAGAAGTTTACTCTTCTCCTTTACTTTTCTGTATAAACTTAAATTAAAAATTATTTTACATTACTGTGAAGGCTGGACTTGATGATCTTAAAGGTCTTTTCCAGCCTTAGTGATTCTGTGATTCTGTGACAGAAGATGCTGTAAAACATTTAACATCTGCTGTTGCTGTGGGTTTTGTCCTGTTCATCCTTTCTCATCTGTCCCCCCATCTCTCTCTCATCCTGTACATTTATCACCAGACTCTTCCAATGGTGGTTCTGTCTTCAATGTATTGCAGACTTGCACTGTACTTTTAAAAGCATGTACAGGCAGGCACTCACTCTAGTACATACAGTTTTCAAGGATGCTTTCCCTCTCCCTCTTCTGACTGACAGTCTGGCAAAACACATAGAAGATGGGGACAATGGGTGGAGTTACTGCCCTTTTTTTGTCTCCTCAAAAGACTATGTCCTATCAATTGAAGCCCTTTTATAAGACAGTGCAGCACAGTCACTGTTGTATTCTGCTGTGTTGGATGTTGTTTGCTGCGTATGGCAGTTGTTACTGATTTATCTGGGAGCAGAAACATGTTGTAGACTCGTTGAACAGAAATTGTTTAACCGTCGAAACTCCAGAAAAAGACAGAGCCCACACATACCTTGTCTTTCCTGTTCAAATAATTGTTAACCAGCTTTCTATGTGCCCAAACAAAACAGTTTCTTCTCTACCTGGGCCCTGTGTGAAAGGCCACAACATTAACTGTTGGGCTATTTTTACCATTCTTTGGGAAAAGGAAGCAGTAACATGTAGTGCTTACATACTACTTATAAAATAGAGCCTGATCCAAAGGGATTTCCATTAATTTCTGGAAAATTTTTATATGAGTTTTTACTCCTGGCACAAACCTTTTCAAACAGAACAACCCTAATAAACTGCTTCTCTCCCAGGTGTGTTTTTTGCAGCTGGGTACAGAAGGCTTGCTCACAGATGGCCAGTACAGATGTTAGCATGTGAACAAGGAAAGCATGTTCCCATGCTGGATAGGGCAATTTCAGTTTCTTGTCTTGGTCTGATTTCAAGAGCCATGGGTATGTGGGCCATCAGTACCTCTGGTTAGTTCAAACTACCAGGGACTAGCCTTTAGTTAATTTTCAGGATGACACTAGATGAACTGCAGAAAGAACAGAAAAGTACAACTCAGTGTCTGTGGAAAAGCATTCAGGATGCCCATGCATCCCTAGGCAGCATGGAGGTAATTGGCAACTGTATGCAAGACACCTCCTCCCCACCACTTGTGTGTACACATGAAGCCTGAGTTCAGATCCTGTATGTCAAATGATACTTGGAAATGCCCAGAATGAGTAGGATGTTTAGCTCCTGTTTCCTGTCAGTTCACTTATCACTCAGAAAATGACTGTGGATGAAAAAACAAAGCAACTTATTGTGCAGAACTCCCCTTGACTTCAGCTGAAGTCCTATTTGCATGTGTGCTGAACAGCTTGAGGAAAATGTTCTCCAAGGTTTCATGCTGTGAGCAATAGATTCAGCATCTCGACTGGCCTCTGCATTTTGATGATTCTGTTACAGGAAGGTTTCTCTCCTGGCAGACTTTGAACACACATAAAGCACAGTTTCAGTCTCAAATGCCTGCATCAGCCCAGAAGTAAACTGGGAGAAGTGGGTGACCAAGCACATCTGTGTGTTTAGAAGAAAAGTGTTGTTTAGAAGCTCTCAGAAAAATGGGAGAGGAAACAAAATATAAATAGGCTTCTGTAATTTCTGAGCAGATTGCATGATGAATTTCAGTAGCCAAGAGTAAAAATTACCTTTCTCTCCCAAGAACTTCTACTTAGATCTGGTAATGACATTATTGATAAGTTAATTGTACCATTACTGAATGCCACCCCATGTGTGTCTCCTTGGGTGGGAATTAGTATATCTCACATTTCTACTTTTTCCTCAGATGTTTCTCTTTGCTGAAAATCACATTACTAATCTACCTGTGTCTTAGCTTTGGCTCTCCTTTTGCTAAACTGAAGAAGGAAATGCACATGATCCTGTGGCAAACGACAGACAGACAGACAAAAAAAAATCAAAGGAGATGAATGAGGTTCCATCACAGCTAGAAATTTAAGAAAAGGTTAGAGATGACACTAATAGGCATGCTGTGTAGCATAAAGTAATCTTGTAAACTTCAGGGAACCAGATCAGATAATCCACCTTGCCCTTTCTGTCTCTCCTGTCTTCCAATTGCTATTCACCATTAGGCTACACAGAAAATTTCCACTGATGTTGACAGAACTTCTAGCCAGATCTCAAAGAAAGAGACATAACCAAGTGATTCTAGGATACAAAGTGATTTACTCCTTAAGTATGTCATCGTCTTCGATCACAGTCTTGATCCTAAGCTTGTGCTTATGTTGTACTTTAAAATGATCCTCAGTTTGGTTTGGTTTCTTGTCTTGACATATAAGCCTTAGTTTGATGTGGTGTAGGTTAGGACAGGTAGCTCAGTAACCACTTAAATAAGATTTGGAGGAGGAGTTATTTTTGTGACTTTAAATTAGAAATAAATATTCAAATATGACATACTAAAACCCTAATACTGAAATTGTGTTGCATAACTAGATTTCCTTCCCAGATAAGTTCTACAACACCATAAACATGTCATTGTTAATAGCCACCTCTAATAGAAACATCAAGAATTATTTAGTTCTAGTGCAGTTTCAGTTATCTTAAATACTTATCCATTTCATGGTTTACTTGGTTAAAATATGATATTTTGTTATGCTTCTTGTTTGATTTTTTATTTGGTCTCTAAGCAATTGTTAGAATGCTGGTGGGAGCAGTGATCTGTCTTTGATACTGTCTATATGCTCTTTCACCTACTAAGTAAGCAAGGAATTAGTTTAACGTCCAGTTTAATGCAGCTGGTTAAACAAAACTGACACCTTGATCTTTACACCTGCATTTCTGTGCCTGTTGTTAAAATAGACTTACAGACCAGAGATCTTCCTAAATGAATTTTATGCTAGACCTTTGCTTTCTATTCCACAAGCTTATTTAAGGAGAGTTTGAAAAATTCAGCTTAAACTATATGCAAATCCTTCTAAACTGGGCCCTTCATATACATGGATCCCCTTTTATGTGAACAATCTTTTGTTAATTGTTCAATAATTAAGAGAGTTTACATTTTAAAGCCTTCAGTTTTTAATTGGCTGAATATTAATCACAGATCTCTTTCAGTTCTGTTGTGATATGCAAATTATTGATGTCTCAGCTGCACTTGTTTTCAGGTATCAGTCTATCCACATAATGCAAAATAACGTTCTGCAATTATTTCAATTAGATGCAGGCAGCCTTTGGAGCAAACTTATTATTTCAGTGAATGAAGAAAGCAGTGACTGTTTTCCATTCCCTGATGTTTAGTGCCCAGAACTAACACTCACAACTGGTATGTGTGCAATACATAAACAGTTTTCTAACTGAATTACGTTAGCATCCACAGTAAAGGACAAGCAGTTGAGCTCCCCTTGCAGGATTTCATTTAGTTAACTGACTCTTCTGCCTTAGAAAGAGATGTCACCTTGGTTGGAGGTATTCATTACCATTTTAAAGTATATTATGAACGGTAGAGTAAATAGGAGTTCCTAATTACCAGAATGTGTTTCGCACAAGTGCATAACATTAGAGGATTTTTTCCATCAGATTGCAGCTGTTACCTAAGCAGAGGATGAATTTCACCTGACCACCAAGAATGACATACACGAATAGCTGCGTTGTCTTAAGAATGGGTCGGGTATGTCTTCTCATAGTGATTTTGTTCCGTAATTGCAATTCACATTAAATGCAGCAAATGTTACCATCCTGCCCACTCAGTTTCTACCTCTACTTCTGTTTCAAGGGGCGGGGGGAAGAATCGTCAGAAAAGATGGAAGGGGAGAGTCCTTTCTTTTCTTCCCCCGCTCCGCTTCTCCCAGCCGCGGTGCTAAGCGCCGCGCACCCAGATGCGGGGCTGGCGAGCGAGGGCGGGATGGCCCCGTCCCTCCTCTGCACTGGGCTGCACTTGTAGCTACTGCGCGCCGCCCATGGCAGCCCCGCGGCGCCCGGAGCGGCTCCGCGGCCCCGTCGCCCCGGGGGGCGCCTCCTGTCCCGCCGCCCCCGCTTGAGCCCGACGGGGGCGCAGCCCGGCAGCTCCCCGGAAAGGTAACGGCGGCGCCTGCAGGAGAGGCTTCCGCGGGTGCGGTGCGCTGGGATTGCACCCCCGGAGCGGCGGCTCCTTCCCCTCCGAAAGAGCGCCCGAGCGCTTGGTGCGTGCTTGCATATGTGTGTGCGAGTGCGCGTGTGGCGAAGGGGAGGGGGCTCTCTCTGCGTGCAGAGAGTGGGCGAGAGCAGTGCGATGGGAGCGGGTGCCCGTGTGCAGAGGGATCCTCTCCCCGTATGTGTGCGGAGGACCGCGGTGTTGGGGCAGGGCTCAGCTAGACGCTTGCTGCATGCGGCGGAGCCCGCCGGGGTGCTGCAGCGCCGGCTTCGCCTTGCTCCGCGCCTGGGCGCTCAGCGCGGCCAAGGGTGCTCGCCCGGGCTTGCGCCCGGCTGCCCTCGCCGCCCGGTGCGTGCGCGGAGCTGCCAGAGGGGAGACCTGGCGGGGAGAGCGGCAGAGCGCAGCGGAGCGGGGCCGCGGCGACCCCGGCCGCCGAGGTAGGAAAGGTGCCGGTTCGTCGCGGAGCCGCCGTGAGCATCGCCGGGGGCGGCCGCCCGCCCCGCCGGGCGTGTGAGTGTGGGCGGGGGGGGGGGGCGGGCATGGCGGGGCTGCGTTTATGTTGGCTTTTTAATTTATTTTAATTGTTGCGAAGGCTTTATTTTTATTGCTATCATAATTACTGCTGTTATTTTAAAAGGGGGGGGGAGGGTGGGTGCAAGGCAAGGCGACAGTGGCTTCCTGTCATAGCCTCTCTGCCATCGCGCTCGCCTCTCCCCGCCAGCCGGCCGCCTCCCGGAGCCCCGGGCCAGCGACACCCGGCGCAGGGGGCTAGCGGAGAGACCGGGGCCAGGCGGCCCAGATAAGCCGGTGGAGGTGTGGGAGGGACGAGGGGGCAGGATCTGTGCCGTGGGGCTGGGGAAGGGGTTGTGCGATTGAGCTGCGGGCTGGACTTTGCAAAAGGTGCAGAAGGAGTGGGGTGGGGGGAGCATTTGGCGGCGGGGATCACAGCTGTGCCTTGTTGCGAAGGGAGGGTGGATGGGATGTTACGCTGCATCGCCACGCTGTGCCCGCTCCTCGCCGGCATGTGCGCGCGGGGTGTGCGCGCCCGTGTCCCTCCTGCTTTTCCCCGCCGGGAGGCAGAGGGCGACGGGGCGCCCACCACAGAGGGGAGCCGGTACCAGCCGAGCCGGTTGCGGCAAAAAATTGCGGTAGTGCTTGCACTCCTGGCCGCGCTCGCCCACCTGCCGCCAGCCCCGCGCAGCGCCCTCAGTGTGCTCTCGACACCGGCCGGGGCTGAGGAAGAAGAGGGGACTCGAGCGTGGGCGAGGCAGGGACGCGGGGGACGGCGCATGGGACGGGGAGGGAGATAGCGCGGGGGCATCGGGCTGCCTCTGGGCTCCCTCGCCGTGGCCAGGGTCGGAAGCCTGCGGGAATCACCAGCGGCTGCTCCGCACCCTCTCCCTCCTGTGGTCTCTCTCCGAGGCCTTCTTGACCCCTTCAGCCATCCCTTTCTCTCTTCCTCCCTTGCCTCTTCATAGCTTTTCCTCTCCCTCTTGTTCTTCTCTCCTCCCTTCCTCCCTCATCCCTCCTCTGCCCTCCCTTCTAGTTCCCCCGGCTCATCCTCCCCTCCTTGCGGCTCCCTCCAGCCCGATTCACTTCCCTCGAGCAGTCTCCTGCACTCCCCACTCCCATCCTGGCTCCCTCCTGCCAACTCAGTGGCTTCCCATAGCAGGACATGAAAGGGACAAGTTGGGAAATTGGTGAAATGAGGAAGTTGTGGGGAGCGGTATATTGATTATTGACCGATTTGTTAAAAAAACAAAACAAACTACCTTCTAACTCAGAGGAAATGTCATGGTTCCAGTCCTTCTGCATAAAAAATGGCAGCTCAGCTGGCCTGACCATATGTGAAAGGTTCTTGAAAGCCACTTCTGTATCAGTGCAGGGTTAAGAGCAAATTACATAATGTTTTACAAAAAGGATAAGTTCTTCTCAGGTTTCAGTAGTGTCAGGCTGGTGAATTGTGACTTTGTTTTGCTCTGCAAGTCAGGGACTTGTTATCCCTGGGAGTGGGGCAGTATGCTTGTGCATGCTTCTTCCATATCTGTGTGCTTCCACTGGTCACCCAGAGCTGCTGTTATTTGTTTTGCAGATAGTTCATTGCATTTCTGCAGTCTGTTTACCACCTATTTATTTAAACTAGGGATAATAAGCGACAATGTGTGTGCATGCCTACGTACGCCTTGAGTGACTCTCACTGTTATCATAGTGATAATCTGTATGTGTTGATGCTATAGAACATATTTTGAGTGTTGTTGCTTTTGTGTCTGCATCTTCATCCTTTCTATATTGTGCTATCCCAACCCAGATGCTTCAGCATGCATAACAACAGCATTTGTGTTTAATATCCTTGAAATGCACAGCAACATATGAGCAGTGCAGGACTGAGGAGAGTAAATATGCATAAAATTGGAATCTCCTTTGGTTATTTTACTTTGTTAGTTATGCATGTTTGGCATGTACGAGAGATAGAAATACATTTGACAGACCTCAGAGTTATTTGTGTTTGTCTACAGATATTTACGTTCTGTATTTGAAATCATTCTAGCTCCTATGTATTTGTTTGGTTGTTAAAATCAGTCATGTTATTTTAAATTCAGTGCTTGTAGTTTATCTATAATCCTTGGCAGGTACAGTAGCTCAGTGGAACACAGTTTTTAACCCAAATGACATTTTGAAACAACGACAACTGAAAAACATTTTCTTTTTTCTTTCCTTTTTTCTTCTTTAGATTCTTTATCTTTGTTCAGGAGCCTAAGGTTGCTTGCTGATCACAAGAAGATGTTTCTGTGGCTCTTTCTGGTTCTGTCATCTCCAGTTTCTTCTACAACTGCAGATGCTGATATATCTGTGGAAATTTGCAATGTTTGCTCCTGTGTGTCAGTTGAGAATGTACTCTATGTCAACTGTGAGAAGGTTGCAGTCTACCGACCAAATCAGCTTAAACCACCATGGTCTAATTTTTACCACCTCAACTTTCAAAACAATCTGCTAATTATTCTGTATCCAAATACCTTTCTTAATTTTACACATGCAGTGTCCTTGCAACTGGGTAATAATAAGTTACAGAACATTGAGGGAGGGGCCTTTATGGGTCTGAGTGCATTAAAACAGTTGCACTTGAACAACAATGAATTAAAGATTCTCCGAGCTGACACTTTCCTTGGCATAGAGAACTTGGAGTATCTCCAAGCTGACTACAATTTAATCAAGTTTATTGAACGGGGAGCCTTCAATAAGCTTCACAAGCTGAAAGTCCTGATCCTTAATGACAATCTGATTTCATTTCTTCCTGATAATATTTTTCGATTTGCTTCTCTAACCCATCTGGATATACGAGGGAATCGAATACAGAAGCTTCCATACATTGGAGTTCTGGAACACATTGGGAGAATTGTCGAATTGCAGCTGGAAGACAACCCCTGGAATTGTACTTGTGATTTGTTGCCTTTGAAAGCATGGCTGGAGAACATGCCCTATAACATCCACATTGGAGAAGCCATCTGTGAAACACCCAGTGACTTGTATGGAAGGCTGCTTAAAGAGACCAACAAGCAAGAGCTGTGCTCCATGGGGACGGGGAGTGATTTTGACGTGCGCATTCTGCCTCCCTCGCAGCTGGAGCCCGGTTACAGCACCCCGAACGGCCACACCACTCAGACATCAGTGCACAGATTAGTCACCAAGCCGCCAAAGACTACCAATCCTTCGAAGATCTCAGGGATAGTAGCAGGCAAAGCACTATCTAATCGCAATCTCAGTCAAATCATATATTACCAGACCAGGGTGCCTCCTTTAACTCCTTGTCCAGTCCCCTGTGTTTGCAAAACACATCCTTCAGACTTGGGATTAAGTGTAAATTGCCAAGAAAGAAATATAGAGTCAATGGCTGAACTTGTACCAAAGCCTTTGAATGCCAAGAAACTGCATGTAAATGGCAATTACATTAAGGATGTGGACACTACAGATTTTGTTGAGTTTGAGGGGCTGGATTTGCTACATTTAGGCAGCAATCGGATTTCAACGATCAAAGGAGAAGTTTTCCGCAACCTTACAAACTTACGGAGGTTGTATCTCAGTGGCAATCAGATAGAGCGTCTGAGCCCAGAAATGTTTGCTGGCCTCCACAACTTGCAATATCTATATTTGGAATACAATGTTATCAGAGAAATCCTAGCAGGCACCTTTGACCTAATGCCAAATTTGCAGTTGCTCTACCTGAACAACAATCTTCTACGAAGCTTGCCAGCATATATTTTTGCTGGTGCACCACTTGCTAGGCTGAATCTGAGGAACAATCATTTCATGTATTTACCTGTAAGTGGCGTTCTTGATCAGCTAAAATCTCTTACACAAATTGATTTGGAAGGTAATCCATGGGACTGCACTTGTGATTTAGTTGCTTTAAAACTGTGGCTTGAAAAGCTAAACGAAGGTATTGTGGTGAAGGAACTGAAATGTGAAACACCTGTACAGTTTGCTAACATTGAACTTAAGTCTCTGAAAAATGAGATCCTCTGTCCTAAACTTCTAAACAAGCCATCTGCTCTGTTCACTAGTCCTATGCCCGCTGTTACTTTTACAACACCACTGGGACCAGTTCGGAGTCCTCCTGGTGGCCCAGTTCCACTGTCCATCCTAATCTTAAGCATATTAGTTGTGCTTATTTTAACAGTGTTTGTTGCTTTTTGTCTTCTTGTTTTTGTGCTTCGGCGCAACAAAAAACCAACTGTAAAGCATGAAGGGATTGGAAGTCAAGAATGCAGTTCTATGCAACTGCAGCTAAGGAAGCATGATCACAAGTCAAACAAAAAAGATGGACTAGGTGCAGAGGCCTTCATTCCTCAAACCATTGAGCAGATGAGCAAAAGCCATACCTGTGGCTTAAAAGAGTCTGAAACTGGCTTCACGTTTGCTGACCCGCCAGGGCAAAAAGTAATTTTGAGAAATATTAATGACAAGGAGAAAGATTTATTGCATGTGGATACCAGAAAAAGACTTAGCACAATTGATGAACTGGATGAGTTATTCCCTGGGAGGGATTCCAATGTATTTATTCAAAATTTTCTTGAAAGTAAAAAAGAATACAACAGCATAGGGGTCAGTGGCTTTGAAATACGTTATCCAGAGAAACTACAAGACAAAAAAACCAAGAAATCTCTAATAGGTGGTAATCATAGTAAAATTGTAGTAGAACAAAGAAAAAGTGAATATTTTGAACTGAAAGCTAAACTTCAAGGCTCACCTGACTACCTACAAGTCCTTGAGGAACAAACTGCTTTGAATAAAATATAGGTCATGCAATCTTATTGCCTACAGAGGACATTTATTTAATGATGAAAGTGCCTTTTGTTGACTTTTAACTTCCAAATACTATATTATATTGATAGGCATAGAGGCAGGTGTATCCAAGGGCATCTGATTAACAGTAACTGCATATGATTTGTCAAGTAGAGGAGAATTTCCGTAGTAGATTTTACTACATAAAGCTCATGCCCTGTGGAATCCTGTAGGGATACTTCAAACTCTATTGCCAAAGGGATGCTTTATACACGTTACACTGAATTTAACCTCAAGAGGCATATATGTTTTGTACCTTTAATGCAAAACCATCGTCTCCTTGTGATTTGTTAGAACAAACACAGGAAACCTGGTACTGGTATTTGTACCTCAGCTGGGTCCTTCATCCTGCACGTGGATTTAAGTTGGTGGAACTGGAGTAATCCTTTGATTTGTGGTGTTGTAATGGCACTGTTTAAAGATTATCTGAAAAGTAACAAGCATGCAAAGAGAGAACATTCGATAGTATGTGTAAATTGGTTACATTTATGACCTGCATCTTGAAACCACTGGAATTATAATGTTAAATTGTGCAAATATTTGTTTAAAATATACCATGCATTACATACCTATGAAATAAATTTGACCATTTGAAGCATACATGTCTATAACTAAAATTAAAAAAAAAAAGCAGTTCAACCTGACTTCTGCAGTACTGCAGTATTTGTGGCATCTGAAGAAAATATTTGATATTTATGCAGAATCTGTTGTAAGACTAATCTCCAATTAAAACTAGAGTTCCTTCTCAGTTATGTGAAACACTCGCAACCCCAACAGGTTGTCCAAAATTGTCAGAGTGCTTACCGTGTGAGCGTAGCAGAAATTATTTTTGTAATATAATTCATATTTATGAAATACTTTGTATACTAAATAGGAAAAATATGTACTCCTTAATATGTATTTAATATGCCTGACTTGTTTTCCTGATCACGATGCGTTAAGCATTCAGTATAAATAAAACCAGAACAATATACCAAACAGAAACTGAGGATGGAATGTATAGAATTATCCAGAATTAAGTGATCAGATATAATAATAAAATTGTTCTGTACTCTTCTTGTGACATTAGCATATTATCTTATTTCAGATTTGTTACCAATGGTGCATTTTAAAATAGATCCATTAGTTTTTTAGTATTGTATCTCAAGCAATGATTTGCCATCAGTTGTGTTGCTTTTCAGGGTTCTACAGCTTGAGTAGTTTTCACTAGAAGTATTTAGAGGAATTCATGGTAAGGGTAATATTTTAATTGTATATGTATACGTTTTCTGTTCTTATCTGTCTGACTGCTATCAGGAAAAAAATACCAGAACAGTGAACAATATGGCAAATCATGTCTATTTAAAACCACAGTGTAAAATGAATATAGTGGTCTCAGTTCAGTGTTGTGCAGCTCATATCTAGAGAATTCAAATTTGTTTTATGAAAGCTGAATATGAATAGCTAGGAAAAAAAGTAGTCAGGGGAATGGAAAATCCCCACTGTATCTCACTGACGGTACCTTGAAATAAGAATGGAGGTATATTGCTAAAGCATCATACAGAAAATCTATATTTTGAGATTAACAAAAGTTCTTTGACTGGAAAAGTAATGTTTTAATTCATTTCAATGAGCTTTGGATAATACCCTCTGTCTCCTTTGCTTCCAGAACCTTCCCTTCCTCTATCTTTTAGAATCAATACATAAATCAAGATTAGTAGGATATAAACATGAATGTGTTTAATTAATTTGAAACTAGCAAATATTACAGCAAGACCCAACAGTAATACTGTGGAGAAGGCTGTGTCAGCTCTTTCCATTATAAACCTCTAGTTTCAGGGCTTTATGACACTGCTGTGAAATTTTTATTCTGGAATCATACTTGGCAAACAGCCAGCAGTATATTTTTAACAAAGTTTACCAAAAAAAAGGCACTGCTTTATATTTAAGAGAAAACAAAACAACATTTTTCTACTTCCAGATCTTTGTTTGTGCTCTTGTGACAAAGAGGTTTGGTTTATTTTCCGTATGACAAAATACATACATGAGTTTGGATAGTAAAATTATAACAGATAAATTAATGGCCGAGTTTGTTACAAAAAGCTGCTGCTATCCATGCACAATAATTTACTTCATTCAGTATGTCATAGGGTTTTTCAGGACATGGATACTAGGGACATAAGCATTTCTAGCATTAAAAGTTCTTAGTTGACCATCAGGGCAGTACATGGCTGAGGCTTGAATAACAAGGTTTGAGCTTACTGTGTGAGGAGTCTGTAGATCGAGGGTTAAAGATGCACTGCCATGATAGACTGTAATGGCTCCATCAGGAGGCTGAGCATTGGCTGTGCACAGTGCTGCATGGCTTTGGGGATGGCCCATTTCTCTGGAGTTTGCCAAAGCACAGGCCTTCTGAGACACTTCAGTGCGTTGTCAGAGACTGTCATGTCCTATACCCTTCTTTTCAGAGGCATGCATTAAAAATAGCAAATCAGCTTATACTTTTAAGTGATAAAACTGATGTGCTTATGACTCATATTGCCCTGAGTTAAAAGAGCAATGATGAGTGGTCTTACATTCCTCAGCTAAAAAACTGAGGGGTTTGTGTGAGGGTTTTTTGGGTTTTGTTTGTTTGCTTATTTTGTTTGGGGTTTGTTTGTTGGTTTGGGGGTTTTTTGTAGTTTTTTTGTTTTGGTTTGGTTGTTTGGGGTTTTGTTTGTTTGTGTGTTTTTGATGATGTCTTCTATTTACTGATCAAAAGAGGAAGGACTGAACTGTTAAGCTGCAGGGATGAACTGGGTCAGATTTTCCTGCTCATTGAGGTCCCAATGCAGTAAAGCATTTAAGCTCAACCTAAATCATGTGCAGAGGTACTACTATTCAGGAGCTAATCATTAAACACTTGCCTAAGAGTGGGGCTTAGACAGAGTTTCATGATTGACTTTTTAAAAAAAGCCAGCTTGGAAACATCATATTTCGTACATAGAGCCCAGTGACTCTTTTTGGATCCTGCAGTTGGGTGTAGGTTCACCAGCATCAATAGAGGATAAACAATCTGGACCTTCCTGTAGAAATTGTTACCAAGTGGTTTACATATACAATGCAATGTGTAGTGTGAGAGAAGAATGCAGAAGTTGGCAAAACACTGTATTTCTGTGAAATTGTTACTTTGAATGACAACCTTAATGGCAGTTTATTTTCTCCATGTTTTGAAACAGTGTATGTGTCTGCAGAGAGGTTTTAGTGTAATGGCCATTCAGATCTACAGTCAGTCCATCTGGGAGGGTGACACTTGGGATGTGGCTTCAGAGATCTGACTGTTCATTATATTGGTTTGAGTGGCCATGTTTGTAAAATGGCTGTCATGACCCATAGACATGAACTAAATCAGTGAAGGTGTTAACATAATCTGTTGTCTTCATTGTATGGTAAAAAAGTTTCAATTTTTAAATAAAATCAATAAAGTGTAATAATTTCCTTGATAAAGTAAAAAAAATGTGCAATTTCATCAGAAAGGAACTACCATGGTGCGAGAATGCAAGACCATTAGATGAATTATGTTTTGCATTTGGTGTTTAAAGTTGCCAATAATATAGAAATCTAGTATAAACATCTTTTTTTAAACAATTTTTTTTAAAGAAGCCATAATGACAATATAAATTATAAAAGGCATGGCCTTGTGGATAATGCTAACAAGTGTTTCAGAATCAAGAGAACACATCCAGAACTTGGTAGTGGTATATCTATAATATCTTTTGCATGATTTGTACATTGATATTGTATGAAATGAGCACAGTGAGATATTTTTTTTCGGTTGCATCCAAAGAGTTAGGAAGGAAATATAATAAGAATGTATTTATTATCACTCTATTTTGAAATAAAATAAAGAAAACAAAATGTATTGGTTTTACCCTGCTTCGATCATTACTATTCTAGGTTAGTTTACAGTCTGTGTAAAACACAGAAAGCTATTGTTCATGAGTTTTGTTTGCCTTCAGCAACATCAGAATATTAGCCAGTGTTGACTTAAAAATTTGTATGAAATATTAATAAAATGGTTTGGTGCTATTGTATTTCTGAAACTAGACTTTATTAAGTGCCTGTAATAGTCTCTTTCGGATCATTTGTGTATGGATGAAAGAGAATCTATAAAGTAGTTAAACAGTAATGTTTTCTAATCACCTTGACAATTATTATTTTTTCTGCAAGCTTTTCCCTTCTGTTGTCTAACAAAATCCTTCTTGCATCTGTTATAGAAATAGTACCTCCAAAGTCAGTGAAGTTTTTTTGCATTAGTAACACCAGAATTTAGTTTTTAGTTGGGTTCTGAGATCTCATACAGATGTGCTTAGAGGAGCAATCACGTAATGCTAGAGGCATTTGTTTGGATTCTGCTCCTTTCTCATTAATCATTTTTAATAAGAAAGACAGTTTTTCACAGAGAAGAAAAGTTAGATTATCCTTAGCAAAAAGAAAAATCCAGCTATCATTTTAATTGGTTAGGTTAATTTTATACATGAAAGTTGAAGAGACATCTTTAGATAGTCTACCCTCCAAATTTGGAGATTGTAGTAAAAAATATTTTACAAAGCCTACATTTACAAATCCTCATGGGAAGGGAGAGGAGCAGAAACAGAATTACATCTAGATTAAACATTCACTGTTGTGTAGGATTTAACATGAATTATAATGGTGGTGAATGAGAATCAGAATGTGATATGGACTAGAAAATCAGAACTTGATACGGACTTTTTTTCACTGCCAGTTGCAGTGTAACAGTAGGAGCAAACCCACAGCATTAATTGAAAAGCATCTATGTATACATTCCATAACATTTCTTTCTAAAGAAAAACTTGAGAATCAAGAATATGTATTCATGCTTTGAAAACAATGTGTGTGCACGGATCTCATGAATGTAGAGGAACTTGGCAGTTTGCTCTTACTAGGTTTTCCATTATTTAGTCTTTATTTCTAATTGCAATGGATTTATCCTTATGTTTTCTGGTTGACGTTGTGTTGAAAAATAAAAAGAGGAATGTTAACGCTCAGGGACAAACTCATCTCTGACATGTACCAGTGTAAATCCAGATTAACTCAACAGACCTTAATGAAATCAAATCAGCCATACCATAGTGAACATACAAGCAGAAATTTACCACATTAGCTGAGAAACTGATCTGTCATTGAAATAAAAAATAAGTCATTTTTTTACCTGAAATAAAAGATAACCTTCCTCTATGCTCTGTTTATCTGTGGGGTAAAGCTGTTACTAGTTTCAAATAACCACGGGGCAGAATATAGAGTAGGTGTGCAGCCCTGTGTCTGTTTGATGTTGGCAGAACTGTACAGTGATTCAAGAGCTGTGAGCATCTTGTGGATGTGCTGTGGATTACAAAACTATTTCAATTTGCTGGTTGAATACATGGAGTTGGGATAAACATTGTATAAAATAAGAATGCTGTCTTAACAGTACAATTTTTTCCCCCCCATATTATGGAACAAACTTACCCTGCTCTTCTTTCTCATTAAGTCTTGTCTTTATTTTCTCTTCAAGTCACATACTTATTTTCTCATCTTTATTTTACTGTTAATTTCATTCATGTTTGTTAATTAATACTTGAGATAATGTATTTATTGTCTGAGAGCAGTACATTTTGAACAGTCTGTTATTTTTTAAATCCCAGTCATCAGTAACTGATGTGGTATTATATTGATTTTTCGTTCTCTTGTACTCATTCAACACTAAATAATTTCTTAAAAGCAGAAATAATAATCAGATAAGGAAAAGAGACTTAGCTGGTACTAAATCTGATTTTTTTGCATGTGTGTATGCGAAGGCTTAAAATACTGTAAATCAACTCTGATGGGAACACGTGTGTCACGTCATTGTCTTTGTTTAACTGGAAAACAAAAGGTGATCTCTATATGGTTCAGTAGTACAGTAACAAGTCTTCCTCAGTTTCCCTCATCCACAAGCATTTAATTTCTCGATTCAATGTAATCAGATTTCCTAGAAATTGTGCACTATGGTTTTCCAGGGCATCCTTCCACTTCATGCTCTCACCTCACCTTCAGTGTGCCGATTCCCTTCTGTCTGAATGTTTGTCTGGACATTGGTTAATGGCAGTTTTCAAATAGGCAAAGAAGTAGGATTTGTCAGTTTGCAAGAATCAGCTAAAAAAGGCAGATTGGAGGAGACTGTCCTGGATGGTTTCTGAGTCATGTCAGGTGATGTATGATACAAAAGAGAGAGGAGTAAGAAATGCTTTAAACTTCCACTAGGAAGATTCATGCTGGACTGGTGAAGATGGGCAGTGATGGCTTTTCATGACTGTAAGGTGTACAGTGTAAAGTGAATGTGGTTCAGTAACTGAACCCTGAAGTGAGACCGTGGTCTAAATCCTGCAGACATCTGCGTGTACCCAAGCTAGGTTTTAGTGTCACTATTCACTGAACAGTCTTGGACAAATTATTTAGGTTAAACCAGTTGTGATACTTATTTCTTAACCAGGCTTTTAACTGAGATGTGGATACACTGGTGTGTACATTGGATGCTGTTTGGGTATGGAGGTTAGTCCCTACCTAGTGTTTGTTGAGCAATTTCTTTAGTAGAGTCTCTATGTGAGATCCATTAGTGCTCAAAGCTGAATGTCAGATGCTACACAGGAAGTACATCTCAATGAGCAAAGTCACAAGGGCCAGAGTGTTTTGACAGATTTTGAGCTCTTCACTGCAAGAAGCTACAGGAAATGATGTACCATACAGCAGATTTCCTTGCTCCTTGGCAGGATTTCATAGACTATGTGAACCCTTCTCAGCAGGATATTCTTCTTGTCTACACATCACAAATAAGACTCCAGGTCACCTGTCTGGTGTACATGCAGTCTGTGTTTGCTATTACCCAAAGGAGAAGTGTGGGAGAAGAACTTTAATTTTTTTCCTGAAAAGCAAAATGGATTTGAATTTTTCAGGATTGAAAAAGAAAAATGCAGATATTTTAAATAATGGTCACATTGTTGGGTAATATCTGTATGTGGAAAGTATTTTACTAAGAGAGAGAGAGAAAGAAAGCAGTTGGGTTTATATTTTTAGCATGCAGCTTTTCAACTTGTTCCATTTTTGGGTTAGAATATGCCCTGGGAGCCAAGGGACTCACATGTGCAGCTCAGGGCACAATTTAGCTGCAAAGATACATCTTAAATTTCTCGCTGCCTTTTGTGTGGTAGAAATTAAATGCAAGGTTTTGAACAGTCCCTCTCTGCTTTAAAGGGAATTAGATCAGTTAGTGTTATTCAGGATCAGTCTTTTAAGCTGCAGTTGAGATGTGTCTGCAATTTGATGAAGTTAGCAACAAGAGTACAAGTGTCATACAATGGGTGATGTCTTTGGATGGGGTTAACACTTTGAAATAATTTGGGTTCTTGTAGTTTCTTTCTTAAATATTGCCATGTGGTTGCACTGTTTTATCCTGATGAAGATCTTTACTTCTGGAATCAGTTCAATAAATGGGTAGTTTTACAAATGTGATCAGGAGATTGTGTCCAAATGTCCGTCAAAAAACTTTCCTTTTATTTCTTATGGTTCTCTAAGATGTAAATAAAAACATAATGAATAAACTAGATTTTTGTTCAGTGAAAATTACTTGTGCTTCGACTGAGTGAAATATTTAGAAAGTAATTTTAGAGAATTGGGGTACTGCCAATAAATGAGGTCCCTATTCTGTAATCCTTTCTCAAGAGTGTAAACTATGGAAGCACTAAGAGGCTTTCTCTTTTAAGTAGCTTCCCCTAAAATTTGGAGTTTCACTTTAGCTGTTGGAGTGATGCCATGAGCGTGATTTTATGATTTTGTTGTCACATACATAGTAACTAGCAGAAGTAGTGATAAACAAGAACAACAGTGTGATGCATTCTCTCTTTGTCAAGTAATGTGCCAAGTGTGGCTTTGTCAAGTAATTTATACCACTTCAGCATATGACAGCAAAGATAGTAAGGATTAAATGTTGTAAAGTGTGTTGGTAAGGATTCCCTTGCATTTGTAATGTGCTTTCAGACTGAAAGCAGTATGCAAATGATGAGTATTATCAGCATACAATCCATTTCAAAAGGGGAATACCATCCTACTGCACATAGTACTCTATTGTTAGGTAGAGAAATATCACTGAAAATGAATAAAATGGGGTTTTGCTTTCTGTAGACTTTCCTCCTTCAATCATTAAATAGGTCTGTTTTCTCTATACTGAGCAATACAGCTCTGAGCTGTGTGCAGGGAAATATATAAGCCTAAAAAAAGACAAGCAAATTAGTTCCCTCCAAAGAGAACATCTGCATTATAATAATAAAATAATATTTTCCCTTAACATTGGGACCTCTGGCAGTTTTTGCTTATGCTGGCAAGTCATGGGACTGAGATGTAGAATTGGAGTTGATTCCTGTTGCCTTTCTCCACACAAATATTTCCTTTGATGTTACACATGCATGAAGTCAGTTTGCCTTGTGTCTCTTAATGCCTTATGGGGTTGAAGCAGCAACATGTATTCATACCTACTTATGCAGGCATTTGCCCTGGGCTTCAAAAACAAGATGTCCCCAGAAAAAACAGCAGCACAGCAAAGACCTTTGCTAAAATGTCTTCTCCTCTACCCTCTGGAGCAGACCTCTGTGGTGTGGACTGGGACATCGATGGCTTGGGCCAAGGAAAAAGGTTGCAGCAAGGCTCAGTGACATCCTTGTTTTGACAGTGCAGGAAATCAAAGTAACAAGAGCAGAACAGCACAACAGCTGTGTAATCAAGACTGTGAGAGTCCTTGACTGTCTGCTACTTTAACATAAGGGCTGGTCCATTTTGCAACAGGAAAAACAATGTTCACTTCTGGGTCCAGTCTGAATTCTGAAGTTTGACAGACCAGGCTGGAAGAGCTTGTTTGACCAAATGTGTTGTCCTCTGCAGTACAACTAGACCAGGTCCTCTGTCAAATTTGTGTAGATGTGTTTTTTTCCTTGTCTGTAAATAGTGTACAGTCAAACTTGCATTAACTACTTCTGATGATTCTGTAATGTACTACCCAGAATGCATGTTCACACACAAAATGTTCATCTCCATTCCTTAGTGTCACTGGCAGTAGATGGGGACAACCATTTTCCACCTCAAAGCCTATTGTGATTGTTTTGCCTGATAATTACTTATGCTTCTGATATAATAATTTATTTACTTTCTGAATCACAACACTCTGTTTGTCATGAACAAGGAGAGGAGGCTCTCACCTTTTATTCCTCATTCTTCTGTGCAGTAGAAATTCCTTTAATCCATTTCTAAACCATGAAGAACAATGAAAAATCCTTTATAGGAAAACCCTGTTTTACGTAACGCACTGAAGATGGCACTGTAGTAACAACTTCATACTGTGAATGATAAGACATGTTTGTGTTTGTTCCTGGGAATTTATGGGGTTTGTTTTATTTAGTTAGTTATCTCAACTAACAGAAATCCAAAGCTCAGTTTAATGCAGCACCACCCAACACTGCTACTGTAATTGAGGCTGGACAAGTATAATCTGTTTCTTAGATTTATCTGCAAGGAGATTCCAACTCAACTCAGACTACATGGAATAGTTTACAGTTGATCGCTGTAGAAAGTTCTTTTGCTTAAAAAAAGACCAAGGGAAGTACGAGAAAACCCTGCTCAGGATATCACTTCTCCACATCTGTAACCTTTACAAGCCAGATCAAGGCACATTAACAGTGCAGCACGTTTCTGAACTAAACCTAATGGAGCCCAGGGTGGGGCTTTATGGTATTAGTTGCATTACACTAACCTTCCAAAATTCAGTTTCCTGTAGAGTCTGGAGACTT
Organism: Hemiprocne comata; assembly: GCA_020745705.1. Lineage (NCBI taxonomy): Eukaryota > Metazoa > Chordata > Aves > Apodiformes > Apodidae > Hemiprocne > Hemiprocne comata. The sequence goes on along the minus strand of CM036597.1, from coordinate 6,242,527 downwards.
TTATTCATGAGGAACAGGAGATTAAAATTAAAAAAAAAAAACCCAACCCAGCAAACAAACAAAACCACAAAAAGAATGCCAGTGATAGGTAAGAGTCACCATTAGGTTAATGATAATTTTTAATAAGAATAAAGAAAAACAAATTTAAACTGGCAGTTATATAGATCTGATATGATGCTTTTATCCATTTCTTAATCCACTCCTTTTAAGTCCTTCACTCACACCAGGTGGGCGTTTTGGTTTGTTTTGAAGTATGTGAGTAATTGGGCCCCTATGCAGCAATTATTTCTCATAGCTAATTCCATCATACATACCTAAGCTATTTTGGAGGGGATTAAAAAATGGAAACATAGCATTCTTTTTAGGATTTGCCTTGCTCTTGGGAAGTCGGTGGAAGTAACTGTGCAAACTGCCACCAAGGGGCTTTTTTTCAGGCTTTGAGAAAAAAATGCAGGATTTAAACCCCCCTTGATTTCATTGAGAGACAGCAGCTGCCCCGAAGGACCTAATACTCTCTGTCAACAAGCCAAATTTGGGGGGGAGGAGGAGCTGAAATTTGCAAAACTGGCAGAATATGTACATTCATGTCAGGCTGCAGAAAGAGCAGGGCTTAGGCTGTTTGAGAGGGGCTCGGCTTTTCTCTCTGTGAGGGATGATGCAAAGCCAGCCAGGTATTGCATGGCTTTAGAAAAGCCTCTGCAAAAAGCCCAGGTGTCACTTCCAGTCCAAGGGCCTGACCCCAGAGCCACTGAGCATTTCTTTCTCTGGGCTGTTCAATTCTGCTGGCATGCCAGTTCCTTCTCCCAGCAGGGATTTTTTTCAGAAGCAGCAGCCTCAGCCCCAGCGTGGTGGGCGGGAGAAAAACCAGCACTTAGCCTGGCTTGGCGCTGGCTCTGCTGATGGATTAATGAGCAGTGTTAACCTCCTCGGGCTGCCTGCACTCATGTGTTCCTCAGTGGGAAGGATTACAGCCACACGGGGCCTGGGGAGAGGTGTTACACGAGATGCTTGTAGTGGAGACACAAAGAAATAGACACAGAAACACTTGTTTGGGAAACAGGATCTGTCTGCACTGCACATTGGCACTAGAGAGTGGCGACCTGTGTGGGGACCATCCTTGGGCTCTGGCCAAAAGCTGAGCTGTTGAACCCCAGCTCTGCAGCAGCATTATAAGTGCAGGGTCCAGGAGCTGCAGGGGCTTGGTAGCAAGTCCTTTTGGGACTAGGGCTTGGGATCTTCCCCCCCTGTCCCAGAACAGGCATTTCAGAAGTCCTTTTTGTGCAGCTCTTCAAAGATACAGGAGTTAAATAAATAAATATGTTTAGGGCCTTGATCTTGGAATAAATCTGTTAATAGCTCTTTAATTACCTCAGCAGGGTGCTCCTCTCTGTACACAGAACTTCCCAGCTGCATAAGATTTGCATCCTACTCAGCTTCCTCTCCTCTGCAGGCTCAAAACTTCTTAAAAAAGCTCTCCAGTTCCCTCTGCAGAGGAGGATGCTGGTTTTGTTCTAGTGTCAATGAAACCAGGGGTTAATCAATTCTATTTGTGCCACCATATCCTCCAGCTACAGTAAAACTGAATGTGGGTGGTGGAGACAGACACAAATAAGCCAAGAAGCTCATGGTAAGTTAAGGGAATATTTGAAGAGATGCTGAAGGAGGAACTGAAATACCATGGGTTTGGAGGTCTAGAGCTGGAATTTTTGCTTAGAGGTGGCTTTGGGATGATGGGATTGCTTAGAAGCCTGTGAAGCATTTAGCAAGTATGAGTTAGGTGGGAATGGGCTGAGCTGCTGCAAAAATAAGCACTCTATATTATATACTCATGTAAACTTTTCAAGCTCTCTGTGATGCATTGGCCATTAATATTTAATTTATCACTTACTAAATATTTCATTTTGTACAGCTCTTCAATGGAAAGGTGATGGACTGCGTTGTCTACAAGAACCTGTATCTAAAGATCTGGTAGGTCTCTCCATCTTTTGAAAAATAATTATATCCATTTTGCAGGAGGTAAAATGCATTATAAAGAGATTAGTCATGTGCAAATGTCTTATTTTAGTTTAGAAAAAGGCAGAAGTAAACACCAGCAGGTGCTATTTGTATTGCAAAGGGAGAGTTGTTATGAACCTGTAGTGAAACCCACCTGGATCTTCATTACCCCCATCATCACACAAAAGTTGATCTGTTTGCTGCTAACTCCCATGGCTGATGGAGCAGTTATGATGTGAGGAGTTGAGATATTAGCACAGGCCCTAGTGCAATGGAGACATAGAAGCTATGCAACGTCAGTGTGTGCTCCCCCCAAAGTGTAGTTAAGTTTCTGCACCCTTGGGAATTAATGCCTTTGCCTCTGTGCCTCCTTGAGACTTGTGCCACTCTAGTGTCTAGAGGGTGAAGCAGCCCAAGACAGAAGCCAGTAAAGTTGAAACTCTGTCAAAAAAAGCAGTACTGTGCAATCTTTCCCTTTTATGTTTTTGTGTGGTTTGTTTGTTTTTTTTCCATGAAAATGGTGTGTGAAAGCTCCATGCTACAGTTTCTCTCCCTTTTTGTGGTCACCATCTTTACCCATGTCTCAGATCATATTGACAAATGCTGGCATATCTTGAAAGCAGTCTCCCTCTCAGTTCTCAAGCTTCCCACTGTGCAGCAGCCCATGAACACCCTCTTCCAGTAGTTTTTGCTCTTAATCCAGCAAAGCACTTTCTTAGGTCCTTAATAGCAAGGTTAAGGTTAAGCACTTGTTTAAGCACTTTGCTAAACCATGTTTTGCTGAATCTCTGCCAAATGAAAACAGATGGTCTAATTTACCCTGATGTTCTTCTGTGAGCCTTCAGCAGAGCTGTAAGAGCAGCACTGCTGAGCAGAGGTGCACTCCAAAGCAAGTGAGGGGCAGCGCGAAGCTATCCCAGACCGTAAGATGGCCCTGAGTTCCCTGGGAAGCTGCAGAGATTTGGGGATCGTGCTTCCTCTCCTTATCCCTCTTCTTCCAGGGATAGAGCACTACCCTTAGTGGAGGAAGTGTCACCCTGCCTAGTCATCCCAAGTACCTTCAAGGAACAGAGCCAAGGAACAACAGTCTTTTCCAACTGGTCACCAAGAAACAGCTGTAGCTGGCTTGCACACAGTGAGCAGAGCTCTTTCTGCTGTATCACTCAGTCTCTACTGTAGGATGTTAGAAGCAGAAGTGTGCTCCTCATCTGATGGCATTTTCAAAATGTTGATAGCTCTTTAATGCTGTTTCCTTTCACTAAAGAGCAGCCAGTATAATTTGTCATTCTGTGGCACTGAAGGATTTTGATGACTGATGTTAACAGATTAGAATTTTGTATAAAGTGCTGACCACTGTCCATCACTAAAGAAACAATATGGTAAGGTTAAGGCTTTGCAATACACCACATACTTAAAAAAAAATTAAATAATGGCTTATACAACATTAATGAAACAAATTATTAGCCTAGCAATGTCGATTTGTGGAGCTGCGTGTTTAAAGCAGTATTTTTCACAAATTTGAAACTGCTACTATGATGACATTTCCATTCAAACCCCTGGCTGTAGTATAGGGTCTCAGAAATGTATATGACTAAACGTGATACAGTCCTAAGGAAAAAGAGCAAGTGAGCATGGAATTAAAAGCTTTAACATAATTCAAGAGTAGGCTTAATCAATACTGCTTCGGGAGTATTTATTGTTCCAATGTTTTATGTAAGGGTTTTTTGTGTGCATGGTTTAGCTTCTATAACTGATGTCCCTCCTGCTCTGCACAGGAAGTCTAGCTTGTAACCAAAATGTGCCTGTTTATAATAGTTTTAATGCTGACTGAAAAAGTATGTGACAGAAAGGAAGTGTGGAATTTGGACTTTAAAAAGTCTTTCTCATGAATTATTTATAGTACTTATTCTGCAAGATCAAATGCTGTTTATATAAAAAGTATGACAGGGAGAGCACAAGAGATTTCAAAGGTTGGATATGAGCAACAAATCTTTGCTAGGAAAGGAAAAAAACAATAAAAACATCTCCAAAAAAGAAAGTTTGCCTAAGAAATATTAAAGATCAGTGTTGTGGGACTGTAAAATATAAACCCAAATCTGTAATTTTATTTTTACAGCAATGTGTTGTCAAGCTCTCCTCTGATCTAAGACTAAGCAGCAATTTGCAAAATGGGGTGGCAGAACATAGATGACCTTCATTTTTAGCTCTCCATAGCCTGGGATGAGCTGCTGCATGTGTTAGCCTCTGTAAAACCAGGAAATTTCAGCCTCTTTCACAGCACTTCATTCTCTTTAGGTTCTTGTCTCTGGTGTGTGAATGGTGAGCTCCCTTGGTTTAATTTAGTGAGCACCAAAAGGGTGTATGTGGAAAGCCAGCCTCGTCCTCCTTCATTTTTTTGTAACCACTTAGAGGACAGCAGTAGACATCTTTCTAAATGTCAGTGGATGTGTTTTGGGGAAGGGAAGGGGTGCAACAGGGAAAAAAAACCCCAAACAATTCACTTTTTATCAGTTTGCTGAGTTTAGGCAATGTTGAGTTTGCAGAGGGTACAACTGAGGGGCAGGAACAGAGAGAGCATTTGTTTTGAGGGTACATAGACCAAGCATTGCCAAACAAAAATCAAGGCAAACATGCCTACTCCTTGCTGACAGCAGTGAAGTCTGCTTGTATCTTGTGACTTGCAGGACACTCAGGCTCAGGGCAGCTGTGTCACCCAGGAGCCCACTGCTCCCTGACAGAGTGCTGGGGATGTTCCCAGCCTTGTCTTCACTGTGGGGGTGGAGGAGATGGTCTCAGCCTTCACTAGTAGGGAGCATGGATCTCCTGGATCTGCTGGAGTCAGCACAGCTCCACTGATCTGAGTAGCCCTAGGATGACTTTTACCCACAGAGCCAGGCTCCATGGTGTCACTGGTGTTCATGGAAGTGCAACGTGGTGGGAGAACAAGTAGAACTTTTTCCCAGTGGATACCATGGGAAGATGATGTGAACTTTGAAAATGCCTTATACTAAGTAGACCCTGTTCTTCTCCTCTTTTCTTGTTTACTCTGCATTTAAACAGAGACCAGCTGGGGTTGTAGCAGCTGCCTAATTTATTCAAATATTCAGATTTTTAATTTAATGACATCTCATCAACTATGGCAGACTCTGGTTCAGACCAATGGTATTCGCTGCTGCAGTAACTCTTATGGGCATAAAAACTAGCAAAGAAGCAGGATGCAAGTGAAGAGTTCTTTACATCTCTGTAACCACAGTTACCTAAATGATGCATAAGACTGGTGTTTACAAAGCTTAGTGCATTGTTTCCAGAAATGGGAAGCACAGATTGTGAGTTCTCCCTGGGACATATGTGTAGGAGATGAAAAGTAAAAACAATGCTCTTCTACTTTTATGAAATAGTGTTCTGTAGTATGTTCTGCTTTCAGCTGTTGTGACTATAGTAGCCATTTAAAGCTGTGGGTCTGTGGGTTTGATGGCTGTGGTAGACTTTGGCTGAATTTCAGATTTAATGTCAAGTAAGGGGGGGGTCAACAATTTGCTGATGTAGAAGCTTTTCTTCATAGAGGCTATGGCATCAGGGAACAAGTTCATTTGTTTTTTTAAGAATCAAGTCTTGCAATATAGACATCAAATGCCCCTGAGTTATTTATTGTAAGTGCAAATAACAAATTCAGGAAAATTATTTTCAAAGCAAAAAAAAAAGTGTACATAGCACACCTTTTATCTTTTATTTGTATTGCATTTTCTCTCCTTATGCCTGTTGTATTTTAACACAGCTTGTTAAGGTTGTCTTGTTAAGGGTATCTTTCATTTAGCACTAATTTGTTGAGATTTTTTTTTCATCTCCTCAGACAAAATTACTGATTTTGGGATCAACTATTGCCATCTGTGTCTTTCTGTACTACTTCAGAGTGCAACATGCTGTTGCCTCAGTTTCTGCTTGCCAGGTTAATGTCTTCTTCACTCCTTCATTCACTCATTCATTCATGAACTCATTTTTACCATTCAGTTTTCAGCTAGGTTTAGAAAGGATGCCCAGCTCAGATTATAAAATGCCTCAGCAATAAGTAAAGATGCACAAACAAAAAAACCTAGGCCTTTCAGGAAAAAGACACCCAAAGCAACAAATGCTTTCATCCTCCTGATGCTTTGACAGACAATCATTGTTATCATCATGCCCCATTTTTGTTGGTTTGTTTGGGTTTTTTTTAATAGAGCTAAACAAACCGTGGTATGAGGGCAGGGAAGGGGTAAAATATATATCTCAGGAAAATGTTCCACAAACTACACTAAACATAAAAATGTTTTGGTTTGCAATAAGCTTTAAATAATTTTTAAGTGTCTATTGCTAAACCACGGGGAAAAATCTTGTCTTTCATTGCTGAAACCAATCTAATCTGTTTCTGGTTGATGCGTATGCAGAAGCCTATACAGAAAATTTTGATTGAAGATTTTCCACATTTTTCCAGAGTTTGAAGAAAAAACCAACAACAAAAATCAGTCCTGAAAAATTCTAGCAACACTTCAGTATGTTACTGATTTCAGTAAGCACAGTTGAGTTTCCTCATCTTACCTAGCAAAATCCTCTAGGAAAGGTCAGCAGAGGCATAAATGGTGGACACTCTTAACATGGAGGACTTGTGGGCTATCCTTGCATTTATGGTGTGTTCCTTATTTGCTTGTTCATGTTCACAGCTTTACATTGCATGCTTCCCTCTGTATGTAAGTTGATATGGAAAAGCATATGAGCCAGCAGCCACAGAGGTCAACTGTTTCAAGACATTTAATCAAAGCTGGAACTGCAGTAGCTGGAGGCCAGTGCTTGCAGTAGCTGTAGGAGGTGGTTCTTGCTCCTGCTCCAACCCTGGGCATGCTATTTTACAGTCTGCCTAATGTACATACAAGTAGTCTGAGCAGGAGGCAAAAGAGGAGGTATTGCCAGACAGTTGCTCTTGATTAAAGCATGACATTAGCTTAAAAAAAAAGTATTTAGAAATAAAGCACCAGGAGACAGAGTGTTTTCCTCCAGAACCTCGCCACAGACTTTATTCAGAGCTCTTGATGGAGCAGAAATTTTTTCCCTTAGCTTTATCAGCCTTTCAGAAAGTCCCTCTGTTTGGTTAAATTTAAACACCGTAGGATCAGCAAATCTCTTTGACTTGAAATTACACCAGGGTCTAAGGCAATTTGTGAGCTCCCTGCCAGCTGAGTGTACCAAGCAAGAGGTGAGAATCCACATGTGCACACATGCCTGCAAACCATGCACAGAGGTGAAGCCTTTTTTTTTTTTTTTACAAAAGCTACTTTACAAATGTGACAAGTGTAAAGATTTGTGAAGAAAGTATTTACTTCACAGCTGTTTTTTGTTAATATAACCATATAAACAGTGCAGCATTAGGTAGTGCATGGTTACTGCTTGCTTAAGAGCAAAGTGAACTCCCAGAATAAACAGAGCTATGAACTTGATGGGAAATGGGCCATGAAGAAAAATCAGCATTTGATCCTTGCTACTCCAACAGGCTTAACTGGCTAGTGCCATGGTCTAGATGGTGTGGTGGTGTTGGTCATAGGCTGGACTTGATGATCTTAAAGGTCTTTTCCAGCCTTGGTGATTCTGTGATTCTGTGGCTGAGCAAGGAACCATCTGCTGATGGACCTTTCCCACATGAGTTCTGTTAGCTCTGCTACTGTGCCCAGGATGCCAGCTTAGCTCCCAAACAACATTTTTATATGTATTTTTTCCTATTTCAGTTTTACAGTTACACCCACCAACTTGAAACCTTGTGATGTAAGGCACTATTTAGGGGTTTATGCTGTACATAGCAGTGTGGGGAATCTGCAATAAACATGTTACTCTGCAGTACTTCCTTTAGCAGGCAACTGATTCAGGCTTCACCTTGAACATGCTACTTTATTTCCTTTTTTTTTTGAGCTAATGTTACAACAGAACTGCAATATGCCTCATTTGTAGCATGCTACTGTGAATATTATAATAATGATTGTTTATATTAGATCCTCTGTGTCCTGGGTCTGACTTAGTTTTTTTAAGAATTTTACATTTTATTAATTTAAAGCAACACCACCAATAAATACGCCTCTAACTTTCAAGCCAACCTCAGTATGAACCGAGGCTTGAGTCTTACAACCCAGAAGTCAATTAAATTGCCTACAAAGATATTAATTATTCAAGTGGCAAGATTTTATTGCATAAATCTTACTTTCGAAAATATAATTTTTGAATGCTTGAGGTCAACAAACTAGAATTGTTTGAAAACCATGTAAGCCCTGAAGCCAGTACTTGTTTGTACAACTCCTACATTTTAACTGTATGAGGGACATTCACCCATCCAAATGTAGCTGGATTCTCCCGGAAGCATCTGTTGTAAGTGTGAAGAAGGAAACCTGTGTGGTCAGATATAAGGGGGGAAGGGAAGGGTTGAAGATGAAATTTGGCTCAGAGCTTTCGAATGGTGCCCGTTGCTGTGGAAACGACGGCCTTTGCAGTGCCTATTGCATCTATATACGTTGAGAAGAACCAGCTCTTCTGTATAGCACTAGGAGGAGTCTAAAATGAAGCTGATCAATTAAGGGCCTGTGCTATGAGGGGAAAACGTAGACAATAACTTAAATTGTGTGCTGAAAAAGAAGTAATGAATCACCCTTTTATGCAGTGACATACAGTGACATCCAAATGCCATGCTGTGCTTCTTAGGGAGAAGAAAAAGAAACTGATAAAAATGGAACTGTGCATTTAAATTTAATTGCTCACAACCTTTCATGTCTTCCCTACCCTCACGAGCGAGCCAACCAGCATATAATATTCCCCCTCCATTCAACCACTACCCTGCGAAGTAAGATCATATAGTGTGATTATTTCTTAAAAGAACAAGGCTCGAGCTCTGAGAAGTAGATGCTTCCACTTAAAGCACATTTCCTTCTGCTGTTTGCAGTTTGTTTGTATAAGGGACTGTCTGATTGTCACCCAGGCAACCAAAGCAGGGGTGAAGTTGATTAGATATAGCTTCACAGATATTGAGAATGTTTCAAACTGTTTGGTGTTTCTGTCAGAGAGAATTCAGTTTGTTAACTTTTTGTGTGAAGGGCAGGGAGGAGAATGGCAAGGATCCTAATCGTTTTTTCAGTTGGGGTTATCTCACCTTGCTAGTTGCTATTTGTGTTTGGTAAATGGTTCCTCATTCTAAAGGAACCACAGAATCATGAAATTGTTCAGGTTGGAAAAGACCTGTAAGATCATCCAGTCCAAGAGAAGGAAAATGTGGAAAAATTCCAGTGTTGACAGCAGGGGGACATGTAAAACTATAAGGTCTTTTATTGTCTCCACTGAAGCAGATTAAATTATCATCATTGCTCTAGAAGATAACATCATTAAAATGTGAAGAGTATTTGGTCATATTGTAATAATACGAGTCCCAAGAACATATCTGGATGCTTAGCTATGCATGGTCTGCCTGGTGAAGAGGCAGCATGGTACTGTAACTGACAGCAGTCTTGTGTGCAGTGTGTTTATTTCTCCAGTGGAACTTGCAGATGTAAACATCTGTTGAATGTGTAACTAGAGGACAATGGTTTGACATTCTGCATGAGCTTTCTTGGTAAGCAAAGCTCACTTTCTTTTTCTGTTACAAAAGCAGAAGGGGGAAATAAACTTTGGAGATAAAATAAAATTAATCCCCCTAAAACTGAGCATTTCAGATTTCAGAATGCAGTTCAGTCCTGCAAAGACATAAGCCTACATGGTAATATAAAGCTCAGTTTCCAGGTACAAAATTCAAAGGAGCTGAGATTTGCTGTTCTGTTTCAAGCTAAACTCTAGAATAAACAGGATTAGCTATTTAACTGTGATGGCTTGCTTGGGATTGCAATGACTTGCAGCCTGGGAGCTGAAAACAAGTCTCCCCTCACTGCACATTCAGTAACCTTGAGAGCTTTACGCACTCTTCTGCAAATGTACATCAGAATTACTTCTCATGAGCCAATGAACTCTTCTTTTATGACTCCATTCTTGAAAATGAACAATGTGGCTGCCAGTGGACTATAATTCATACCTGGTCTGTGATTTTATAAGACTGTAACCTTCTTCTGGGAACATTTAGTTGAGCTTTTTAAGGAAACAGAACTCGTGATGACGTTGTCCATCTATCTGTGAGTCAGTTACTTGCTAGCAGCTTTTGATTATTTTTTTTTTTTTGCAAACTCCAGCCGAATTTGCAAATATCAACTAACTTGAGAGCACAGAGACATCTGCAAGATGTTAAGTTCCTACACATCCTGTTTAAATTGGAAGCTGGGTAAAGGGGAAGGAGCCTTTAGTGAGAGAAAAAAAATGGAGTACTCCCTTGCTCACAGTTGAGTTTATGGCAGCTGCACAAGCAAGAACCCTTCGGGCAACTCCCTGCCTGCATAGCTCGAGGCAGAACTCTCAGCATGGCAGGAAGGAAGGGTCTGAGGACCAGAGGGATCTGCTGTCAGAGAGGTGGATAGTACCAAGAGGACTGGGAATGTGCAGAGCAGAGCCACTGTGATAGAGCTGTGGGTAAACGGGAATTACTGGGGGAGATGGGGTAGGGGTGATAATAGGACGGGAACAATCTGGAAGCCAGACTGTATTGCTTCTGCTGTCTGTGAAACCATTTGTTTTACCACATCACTTGGCTATGATTTGAGCCTGATAGTCTGTAGGCAAATGAAAAAAGCTGTTACAGATCAAAATTCATTAATGAAATGACTCCTGCTGAGTTGAATGGCTTTAGATTGGCATCCTGTTTGGTGAAAACAAGTAATAAGGGATCAAAAAGAGAAAAAGTAGTTGAGAGTAATTAAAAATCCATAACCAGAAGGCTAGATTTGTAATGTAGTTCAACCTTCTTGATTTCTGGTCATTAAAAGCTGCACCCAGTGAGCAATAGATTCTTACAGATCGAGGTGAGATTCTTACTGAAAGGGTTAGGAGGTATGCTGAATAATATAGTTTAAAAATTTAATGCTTCTTTTGTAGATTACTGAAAATAATGTAGTTACTTATAACTGCTTGTTCTAATAAAATTAGCTCTTTTCCTGAACCCCATCAATACAGTCTTTGATTTTCTGCAGACTTCTTTCTCGTCACTGTTGTTAGATGAGAAAGTGAGAATGAATTCTATCCTTCCAGCTGGTTGCCAATAAGTGTTAATCCTTTGTGCATTATATATTATAATGGTATTGTTTCTGCACCTAAACTAGATAAGTAGGACCATTTTTTATAGGACAATTACTAGGAATACACACTTTTTTGGGTGTGCAGAAAAAGCTTTTTTGTTCCATGCATAACTGAGAAATTTGCATGTTCCTATTTTCACATTTATTTTCTTCAACATGTTTATATTTCAACAAAGAACTACCATTTCCCAGTACAAGTGTGATCAAAATCTAGGCTGTCAGATGCAGCACCATAGGGGACTCTAAAAACTCCTCTATCTGTGTAGCTAGGTGCATTTTATACAGGGTGCCTATTGGTTGGACTTCACAGAAATGGACTCAGATAAAGAATGGTAAGTCACATGTTAGTGATGGTTTATGTCCTCTAAGACATGAACAAAGAAGGCCTGTCAGGGCTGTAGATCTGGTACGTACTAATTGTACTGAGCAGTGGATCCCATTGTTGGAAATGTAAGGATACACAGAAAAAAGCTTGTCAGTCCTTATAAATTTTCAAGCCCCATAAAAGGAAATGGTACTTTTCTTATGCATTGCATTTTCCTCAGTAAAGAAATGACACTCATACTTTCTAACAGTAGTGTTAGTGAAACTGGTTTATGTAGCACCTATTTAATAAGAATAATGTATGTGCTTGCCACATAACCATATGTGGAAACATTAAAAATACTAGAGAATAAAACAGCTGGGGGCTGGACTCTCTGCCTGAGCCTGGTTCAGATGCTCAAGCTACCATACCATTTCATGGGAATGAGAGCTCACTAGTGTCTTGCATTTAATTAGCAGCATAAATTATCCAGCATTTAGCCCCGGTGGTTTAACCCCAGCCAGGAACTAAGCCCCACAGAGACACTCACTCACTCACTCTCCCCAGAGCAGGATAGGGGACAGAATCGAAAGGGTAAAAGTAAGAAAGCTCTCGGGTTGAGATAAAGAGTTTAATAGGTAAAGCAAAAGTCATGCACACAAGGCAAAGCAAAACAAGGAACTTGTTCACTGCTTCCCATCAGCAGGCAGGTGTTCAGCCATCTCCAGGAAAGGGCTCCAGCACATGTAGTGGCTACTGAGGAAGACAAACGCCACCAATCAGAACATCTCCCCCTTCCTTTTTCTTCCCCTTGTTTTATATAATGAGCATAGCCCCATGCAAGCTGCTATAAAGAAAATTAACTGCATCCCAGTCAAAACCAGCACAGCCCTTAGCATAAACAGCTCGACCCTCAGCAACAGCCCTTCCCAACTCACCATAGTGTCCTTAGCACAGGTAACACCATGACTGGATTCTGCCAACTTTGCACAGGTTCAGCAGGACTATGAAGTCTGTGGTGTTACTTCAAATGAAAAACTTTTTATTATAAAAATGCTTCAATACATCTTGAATATGGTTTCCTGTTATCTGTAAATCTACTTTTACCTGCCTGGTGTATCAGCTATGTAAGGATGTAAAAGCTAAAGCATCAATATATGACTAACAGAATACAGATCATAGCCATCAAGAATTTTAATTTTTTTTACATGAAAAAAAAAAAAGGGAACAAACAAAATCAAAAAATAAGGTACTAATTTTATACCAAACGCCTGAAGAATTCAAGGTGTTATACAAATATGTTGTATTCTGGGGGAAAAAAAAACCAAAAACAAACAAAACAAAAAAACAACCACCAAAAAAAACCCTAACCAAACAAAAAAACCTCCCAAAAAACAAAATAGAAGCACAAAAAAAAATCAACTGTTGCTTTGGTTGAATCATTTCTTCACTAGCTAAAAGCCACAAAGAACTGAACTAATATAGGACCAGAATTTATACCTTCATGTACACATTATTTAAACTGTTGTATTCACACTCCTGGATTAAGATGGAGAACACAGAGAAACAAGTTTGGTAGAAGTTGCTCAGTCTTTCTTGAAGTAACTGGGGAGACACACAGGAGGGTGGACTTAGTACTGTGCATGTACTTAGGACATCTTTTTTTCATTTGCTTGCCAATAGAATCTTCTTACAGGCAAAACAAGTTTTTCATTTGGAATCAAGTTTTTAGAGAAATTTGGGTCTCCAGAGAGCTCAGCATCAGTTTGACCACTTTCAAAAAAGCTGTGTGGAGCTTCACAAATCCTCCAAGTGCTTTAAGTACTTGAATGTATCAAGCACCTAGCTTTAAAGATAGTGGCCCGCACACCTTTGAAAATAGGGCTGTATTATCTAATTATTATAGATAATATTAATCTACTGTTTTATAATGAGTCAAAACCACCTGGAAAGTGGTTTTCTCTTAAATGAGCAGGTCTGCATGGTAAACTCTTACAGCTCTGTGGTGCCCAGGGTGGAAGCTGTGCCTGCAGCAGGAGAAGTCACCTTCTGTCTTAGTGACTGATTAGAGCCCAGGCGTGAGGCAGGACTGGCTCTGCTGATACCAGGCTTTTGTGCTGACCTGGGGTTTCTGTGAGACTGCGTGCTGTTAGACTGCCTGCTTTGGGATTCACATCCATGTGAAACAAGCTGATTTGTTACAGTAAAAATAAACCCAAGCTTCACAGCCCCAGCATCTCCCCTGCTAGATGACATGGCACTTGGGCACTGTAATATCTATACTGATAGCAATGTTCTACCACCCAGAAGAGCAGTAAAGGCTGCTTCAGGCTACAGAGAGGACAATTTCTGACTCACTGGAAAAAAAGAATTTAAGCTGCTCTTACTGGAGCAGAGGAAGTCATTCAACTGTATTGTGCTTGGAGTCTTTCAACTACAAATGTTAAATGTTTTAAACCATGTATTAATGTATTTTCCCACTGTTATGTATTAAACTCAATCCTAGCAGATTACATTTAGGTTCTGTGGTAGACTGTATGATTTTCTAAAAGGAGTAAATGGGGCTATTCAGCCTGGAGAAGAGATGGTTCTAGGGAGACCTTATAGCACCTTCCAGTACCTGAAGAGGCTGCAGGAAAGCTGGGGAGGGGCTTTTCAGGAGAGAGGGCAGTGATAGGACAAGAGGTAATGGTTTTAAACTGAAAGAGGGGAGATTTAGGTTAGACATGAGGAAGAAATTCTTCACCATGAGGGCAGTAAGGCATGGGAACAGGTTGGCCAGGGAGGTTGTGGCTGCCCCCTCCCTGGAGGTGTTCAAGGGCAGGTTGGATGACGCTTGTGCAGCCTGGTCTAGTGGGAGGTGTCCCTGCTCATGGCAGGGAGGTTGAAACCTGATGATCTTTAAGATCCCTTCCAACCTTCACCATTCTATGATTCTATGATTGCTTTGAGATTGCTGGTATCAATAGTCCGTTCACTTCAGAAGTAAGATTTTTTTCAATCTATCTACTGCTTTACTGAAGGTAGAACATAACGTTTTTCTTGTAATGCGTAGCATTTCTAGTTTGATTGAGGAAAAAACCTCTAAAACTAAAAAGACCAAAACCAAATCTGATTTGATAGTCCAGGCTATTCACTGTAATTTAAAAAATTTACTTCTCTGCAGTGCCCACAGGAAGGAATTTTTTATAGCTTTGAATTAAGAAGTCTGAAGTAGTTCAGTTTGGGAAAGCAAAACTACTTCAGTCAGCTTCTTTGATTCTCCTCCAAATCCAGATCTGTCTCACGCTTTCCATTTTCAATGTATTCAGAATGAATGGCAAGTATTTTGATGCATAGATTAAATTGGTCTGAGGTCCATGTTTGTCTGTTTCCTCTTATAATAAATTCTTTGGATATTCACTTGCAGGGGTATTAATATAGTTTTTGCTGAGAGAAGTAACTCTGGGAATCAGCTATGAATATGTGTCAGAAAGTGAAATAGAAAGTAATAAATTCTGTGATTTAGATATAAATGTGTTTGGTAGTATGAGAGAGACAGGATTGCACTGTGTTAGTGGCAACTCAGGGGATTCCTTTAGCAGTGCTGGCCCTGTGTATGGCAATACAGGAGAAACATGCATATTTGTACACATTTCTTAGTCAGTGGAGTCATATTCTCTTCCAGTAGCCATGAATCTTGCCTAATTCATGTGATTAATTTTTTCCAGCTGCCACCCAGTTTTATTATTGCTATCTCAGATGCCTGTCTTTATCCATTTGCCTCTTCCTCTTGTAAGGCTCTCAAAAACAACAACAACAACAATCTTTCAATCAATAGATCAACACAAGCAGCATGGAGGGGAAAGTTACAAGTTTATCTAGGAGGGATGGTGGAAGTTGGTTTCATTTATGATGCAGGGAGAGCGATGATGGAACAAAGGGTAAAAGTTCTACTGATCATGGGATGCTAAATAGTTCAGCTACATGGCAGTCCTGTAGGTAATGATTATTATACACAGTAGCAGTTTAAGGGAAGGCATGTAATTGCCCTCAGGCTGCAACCTGTCTCTATTTTAGTAGTGTTTTCTCCCAATGTTGTTGTCTGTTCCTGTTTGTGCTTTTTTTTTTTCAAAGAGGAAAGCACGATGCATATTTATTGCTTTACTCTTCCACCTCTTGAATAGAGAAATCAAGCGAGATTTTTTTGTTATGGCTGCAGGCTACCATTTGCAAACTGCTGGTTGTAACAGTGTATTGTAACCTCGAGGTACCTAAAGGAGTTCCAATGGAACTTTTTGTTTTAAGCCTTTAAATGTATATGTTGCTGGGAAACTTCTTAATGACTCTGTTGTAAAGAGATGTAAAAACACAGGTAGCTTTTTTATCTAGCACTATTTAAACTAGAGCACATAAACAGTAACAGAGATTAGAGTGCAATTTTGGTTCTTTCTAAAGCTATGTAGGTCATCTCTTTCCCAAAGAGCTTGCAGTCAAAACAGGGGAGTCAGTGTGTCAGAAAGCAAGTGTTATTATCTGTGTTTGCTAAGGCCCTGGGATCTAGGCCACAACAAAAGCCCTACTAGAAGCAGAAGCTAATGACGATTCCAAAAATTAAAAAGATAGATGAAAAACCAGTTTCTTGCAAAACACCTTTGGTATTAGTCACATATTATCTTACTTATACTATCTTCCTTCAATGTACTTTTGACCAGTATTTATGTTATAACACACTTTCAGTAGGAAAACTTAAAATGGGGCCACAGAACAGAAAATATGTACATCTTTGTGATGCACAGTTCCTGGCACAAAGTATCAGCTCACAGGAGAGATGCAGACCAGAAATGCTACACATCCATCACACCTGGTAATGATCTACAGTATGATGTACTGTAACAAACCTGGAATGAAGGCTTTATTTTAAAAAAGAGCAACTGAATGGGCAGTTCAGATACAACATAGGGATATCAAACAGAAAATTCCTGACTTTTTTCAGGTACTTCTCAGTCTCCTTCTTTAGCTGCCAACTGCAGCTTTCACTTCGTTTCTAGAGTTCAATTTATGAACTGAGAGTAGAATAGGACAATAATATTTCTGTTGGTTCTATGATACAACTGACAAACTGCAAGATCAGTCCTCAAGTAGGCAAAGCTTCTGGTTTCCTTATGCAAGTAAATAAAGTGGTTTCCATGAGTTTCCTAATGCTCTGCTAGCCTAAGAGCTACTTCTCCTGGCTGGGGTAAATTACTGGATGTTTGCTTATACCTCTTTTCCCTGCTCCCACCTAACCTTACTCTGTCAAAGGGAAATCTTTGCTGACCCATCACCTTGCTGATGAAGCATACCTGCCTTGTGAGCAACCCCTTGCTGTGTTGTCCAAGAATGCAAGTGACTCTGAAGGGCCTGTGTGTTTTAGTCTGTGACCACTATTTTTGAAACTACTGAGCACAGCCTCTTTCTCTCCAGATACATGTAATTCATATTGCTAAAGAAAACAGAAGACTATGTGGGAGAAGAAAAGATGTGTTTACAGTACTCAGTTACTAAGATTATTATCTATCCGAAGGTCTGACCATCAGCCAAGATTTCCAAGAAATCAAATGCAGGGAAATGAAACTCTGCAGTGCTCTCGTGGAAGTGAGAATCAGATCCACTTTGATCCATTTTCAATTTCCCCTGCTGCCTCAGGGCAGCTGCAGATACAATTGGGCCAGATTAGGTCTGCCCAGGGAAGGGCTTTGTTGTGCACAGGCTGGCGTGCTGAAAGCTCCATTTTGGGTCTTACTGGAGCTGCTTACTAAACGATGAATTATTTCAAAGGCTGAGCATCCTGAAGGAGTCATCACCTTCTCTGTCACTTGTTCTGGCTTTGTTAGTAAACACTTCGTACCTGTGACAGTCACTGATAAATCTCAGACAGGAGTTTCAGGTCTGTTATAAACAGCTTTCAGTTGCTCCCCTGAGGGAAGTGTTTTTTAGAATTTGGCATGTCTTATTGCTCAGATGGCAGCATTAGCAGTATGGTGCTTTTCCAGTGTCTTTAGTGCACTTGTCAGGAATGGTAACAAGAAGACAGTGGGATGTTTCCCTTCCTTTCTTCTCCTCTACCTGGGATCAAGAATGGTCTTACTACTGCCAAAACCTCCATATGCTGAAAGTAGGTTTCTGCTGTAAAATCCACAGTAACAGCAATCCCAACAGGCAAACTTCCATTCTCTGTACTGCCTGGGTTCTTGCTAAGTCCCAGTGAAGGCCTAAAGATAAGATGCAGGTTTGACATTAGGCCTGAGCTTCAGCACCTTTGAGGACTGGGATCCCAATTACCATAATGACAAGAACAGAGTATTAAAACTAAATCGTATGTTTATACAAACTAATAAAAAATATGCTGGGTTCCAAGGTTCTCCCATTATATTTGCTCTCAAAGTACATGCAAATCCCACAGTACTGTTTACATTTTAAAAGGCTCATTGCTATTTATGGATGTACTAATGCAAGGCAGTAATTTTCTTCATGGCTAAGACTGCAGAAGTTATGAGAAGGCAATATGAATAACTATAGGTAAGAGGTGTTTTTTTTTTGCTGAAGCCAGGGTTTCAGAAATGCAAGATGCATATTAACAAGTACTGTGCCCGTGAAAGGTGCTAGATTAACCTTCCCTAAGAGGAGAATCTTTAATTTGTTGACTGGAAAAGTGCTATGTTAGCAGGAGTGCTGGTATTGCTGTGTCAGGCTCCCTTCTATGCCTGTTGGGTCCCCACTGTGGCAAAACCTGGAGTGTCTTGAGTGACTTTACACAGGAGACTGGACCCACTGACTTTCAGAGGACTGATTCTTTGTTTACCATGTATCTGAAGAGAGTTACTGTACCCTCAGTTTGTACAAAGACTGTTTTGGGAATGGGAAGACTGCTAGTCCTCTAGATCTGTCTCTCCTCTAAACTTTCAGTACTCAGCTCAAAACTGTGAACACAGCTGTAGAATGTGGTGGGGTTTTTTATATAATGATGAGGAAGGTGGCTACATAGAAGGCATGGAAGATTGTAAGAACCTACAATAATGTCTGTTTTGCACCTAGCACCTCTTTTCTGATGAAATAACTTTCAGATTACCAGAACTTTTGGGCCAGCTTAGGCCAGCTTCAAAGCAAAACCTGAGAGGTGGGGAAGTCTCTTTCTGCCAATCTTCTCACCCTTCCTCAGCATTGCTGGTGGAGTTCATCAGCTCAGCAGGAACATTTGGTGCCTGGATCTGCAATAGGATTGTCAGAAATCTTTATTAGTACATAAAAGTCATAGGTTTCTTGGATTTCTGTAAGAAGATACAACACAACATCCTCTGAAACTGGTGTTGGTCATTAGCTGGTGAACACTGTTAAGAGTTACATATTTCAGTGAATCTGTGCTGATTTACTCCAGCTGAGGTTGTGACTTGCATGGTTACTCTTTGGCACAGGAAAAACAGACGTTGTAAATTGAACATAAAGAAGTAATATTAAAAATTAGCTTTTAGGACTTGATGTGGATTTTATTAGATATAATTTAAATTGCAGTTACAAACCTGACATCTACTTTTGCAATATTAATTACTTTCCTAAAATAAGCATTCCAAGACAAGTGCAATCTATACTAGGAGGGGGGTTTTCCCAAAAATATTTTATTTTTAAGTCATCTGATGCCTTTTCAATTTCTATTAATATTCATGAAAGTGAGGAATCATAACATTACAACTATAAATTGAATATCAGTAAAATTATTTGAGATCTGCAGCAGTGAAATGTAAACATTGAACAAGCTTCAATTATTCACTTAAGTGGATAAAAACAATATTACATCATTAAACATGAAGCAAAATATGGATATGCATCAGCAAAACATGATTCACAACATGGGGGTTACTGCAGAAGTATTTTAAAAGGTATTTCTGAGAAATAAAAAAAAGCAGTCTAACCACAATTAACTGGAATTCATAGTTCCATTATATTCTTATTGTTGGGGAATTGCATCTTATTCACAGGTAACAGAAACATTTATAAATGTTTTTCAATAATATATTTTACTTACGACCTTTTAATGTGAAATCAAATTAAACATAGTTACTTCTTGAGATATCTGCTTCATATTTACCAGATGGAAGCTAAAAAAAATATTGAAAGACAAAATTAGGCAACTCCAAACAGGTTATGCACAAAGATGAGCACATACTTGGATTGCTTTTGGATACCATCGTTTTATGACTAAGGGCACAGTCAAGTATCCCCCTCTGGACCCAGCTATAAAAGCACAGGAAATCATCTCTACCTGTTCTTTCTTCAGCCAGGAATTATGGTCCCACACTGAAATGCCTGAGAGGATTGTGTCTGTGGTGTTCATTGCTTTCTCTGCTAAGTCAGCTGAATTAGACAAAAATCACCCCCAGAGTCGTCAGAGATAAGAGGACTCTCCTAAACAACAGAACTTTCTTTCCAGCACTAGATGAGATGAAATGCCTTGATGGTAATTACTTCAGCCATTCTAACAGTATAAGCAAAAGATTGTCTGATGATGTCCAAAATCCAAATTTTGATCATTGTTCCATGCCAAATTCAACAATGATGGATTAAAGTTTCAGTATTCAAAACCTGTTTCAATTTTTATTATATATCTATACTCTTTTGTCAATTAATTAGACAGGTTTTATACAGCTCAAGAAATGAGATGTCTGCCAGAATCAAGTCTATTAGGCAGTATTGGTCATCTGTCAAAGCTAATGAGGTAGGTTGGCTTTGGCATCATTGCTAACCAGGTGTCTGTAAGTAACAAATCCCCTAAACAATTTTTTTATGTGTAAAAAGTACCATAATGCCACAGATGTTCATTGCTTCCCTCCATTATATAAGCCTTACAGGTCTTAATTTCTTCTAAAAAGTGAACATTCATTTTTACAGGTTTGTAAACAAAGCAGAACATCTTAAATTAGAATTTTTAGGAAATCCTATCAGATTATTTAATTGACAATTAAAAAAAAGCAATTGTAGAAGGTATTTGCTGTTAAAATTCCCTGTATCGTGTCTCTTGATTTTACTAAAATCCTGAGTTCTTCCAGTTCACTTGTTCAGTTTCCTTATTGTTACTGTCACATCATCAGGACAGTGGTCCATTCCTGCTTTGTGTTTCAATTTGCCAGTGAATCCCCAGAAACAGTGGAATAATAATAGTGGCATAATGAATTCTGTTGGCACAGAAATTATGAGGATTGTGGTGTGTTTTTTGGTAAGGTACATTTTAGTAAAATAATATATATCTACATTTAAAAACAAGCAAAAAAACCCCACCCTGACCCAAAGAAAAAAAAAAAAATTCTAACCCCTGCTTCCAGCCAGGTTTTATATATGTAGCTAAGATCACATCATGGTTGCTCACTGATAGTGAGGCTGGGACTGCCAAGTCTGCAGAAGAACATCTTCACTGCCTTGAGATGAGCTACATGAGGTCCAAGAGCATAGGCTACTCACTGGCATTCTCTGTGCCTTCTGTCTGTGCCTCTCTCCCAGGGCTGGCATCACCCTCTCCTACCTGGACAGGAGGGGACAGAATTATGGTTTGCCAGAACTTTAATACCACCCTGCATCAGCAAGGCAGAGCAAGGGGAAGGATAGTTCAAACACTGGTTTTGTCTCCTCCTGGCTTAGTTCTGAAATAGTGTAGGGTTTTTTTAGTTGTGTTTTTTTTTTTTATTTGGTTGGTTGAGTTTTTTTCCTGCTATTTTTGGGGTTGTGTTTTTTTGTTTGTTTGTTTTTCCCATTATTACTACCTCTAGGAGTAGACATGCTATTTTTGTCAGGAAATGGATGACCTCTCTGATCTTTCTGATGCCCCAACGTGGTTCTGTGGTTGGCTTTATTTTAGATGCAGAGGTGCACATTGCAGGGTTTACCTGCCAGAAGCTGGCAAAATTTCTACAAACCCCCAGAAACCCTGCAAACACTGACTCTCTTGGGGAGAGAGCTCTGCATCAAGTACTGTCAAGGCAAAGCACATAATCAGTCTCAGCAGCAGGGTGAGATAACACTAACCCTGGCTTCTGTCATAATAAATCACAGCACAGCAGAGAAAAACTGCCACAGGCAGGTGGCCCCTACCTCCATATGAGTGAACACAAATGCTCAAACCTGACTGTTTCTACAGTGTAGCCACCAGACCCACCTGTCCTTGCCTTTGATTCATCTAGGCTAGCTCCAGCCATACACTATGCTGGAAACCTTATCCATCCATCCCCACCATCACTTGCCATTTTATTTTGTACATGAGGGAGAAAGCAAACATAAGGGTCAAAACCCAAAGCTTCCCTGTCCCATTGCTGAATGGCAACGCTGAGAAATCTGCCAGAGCCCAAAATAACAGGGTAATTAACTTAACCAGCTTCTACTAACTTATTCTTCTTAAGGACAACTCTTAGGATGATGATATCCAGGATCCCATCAAGCACAGCAGTGATGCTGTCTCATGCTCTAGGTGCATTTTTGACACCACCCTTCCTGCAAAGTTCCCAGGGCACACTGATCATTCTATGAAATTAGGAAAACAGTTCATCAGAAATCCAGAGCTGCCAACATAAGATGATTTCATCAGGGCATTCTGCCAGCTGAAGTGGTTCATGTATTTGGCAATCCAGCACCTGCTGACTAAACACATTGCTTGGCAGGGGGAACACATTGCCCCCCCTCTATTCTTCACAAATGGTATGTCTTTCATATTCATCAGAAAGTCTGAGAAATTAAGGTTTTTTTTACTCCATACTTCTGTTACTGCTCCTTGTCATCAGCTATCCCCCTTCAAGAGATACATTTATATTTCCTGATAAATCCTGACCTCATGAGGAGCTGTGTGTCACCATCACTGTCTGAAAACCCTTAACTGAAGTCATCTGGGTAAGATTATACAATGGCTTGAAAGTTATGGCCCTACCAACTGAAGAATAGAGGGAGATGATATTGGCAAAAAGCCCCCTCTGCTTTCCAGATGTGGTGATGATGTTGGTAATGATGCTTATGGAAATACGTCCTGTTCAATATTTTCCCCTTTCTCAAAGTATTTGAGAAATACTCAAATACTAGTATTTCATACTCAAACTCTAGCATTTGTAAAGTTCCTCAAAAACTGTATTTTCTGCAGACATTGACTTATTCAACTTTCTTGCAGCTCCAGCATGCAGTCTGTTTTCTGCATATCTGTGATGGTAACTCATTCTGGTTCTGAGCACTTCCTGGGTGCTTTGAAACCTCACTCAACTAAACACATATAATAGAAGTAGCTTCTGAGGTTTGGCAGTCAGGTAGCCCTCCTGCCACTCCTTAAATCTCATGGTAACAGGCACATCTTCTGCTATTCATTGCTATCCATATTTTTATTTTTATATTTTTCTACTTGCCGTGTTCAACAACTGATTTACACAAGAGGCTAGTCCTCCCTCTTTGTTTCACGCTTCAGTCATAACTTTCCAGCTCAAACCACATTCCCTCTGAAATACTCCTGTAGTTCTTTATGGATGGGAGGACATTTGTTCATAAGATGATGACTTTATTGCCATTGCTGTGAGAATACTTATTCCATTCCACTAGAAATGGATGTACTGTGAGGATTTGAATAGAAAGGAGAATAATGTAAAAAATATCTCTGACTTGTACTTAGCATAAATAGACAAGCCTCTGCTGAAGACACTGGGTGTTACACTGATCACGTTAGGTGCTAGTGTGAAAACAACTTATATGATGATTGCATAGTTTTGTTTAAGGAAATACATTTGATGTTTATGAGACTGGAAGTTGTCTATTTAGAGTCTACTGGGGGGCATAAGTTATCAGCTTGGTAGCAGTCTGCTTTTTATTTTTATAGTCTTTCCAATTAGAATATACAGAACAAATTAAATAAAACAATCAGGAAGGACCCTCTCTGAACAGAAACACAAAGTATTTCTTATTTATAACAGGGACCAAAAGTGCTTGCCTTTGACACTACTGTATCTTTACAATATACTGCTGAAAAATGTACTTTTTCTGTCTGGAATCTGAAAAGAATAAATAGTTTTGTATAATCAGTAGGAAGGAGATGCTTGTTATGATACATCTGAGGTTTGCACCACACAAAGAAACAGTACTGGCATGTTATAGGTATGAATGCTTTTTCTATATATCATGCAGTCTGTTATTAAGCTGTGTATTTAAGTGGAAAATAGACCAGGTTGGACAGAAGTGGAAAGAAAAAACAGTATTTACTGGAAAAAAAGGGTGCATTTGGTCACGCTGCATCATAGTTGTCAGAAAGCAAAGGAAACAACTTTTCACTCAGCTTTTAGTGCCCTTGACCTGAACTGAACCCACTGAATCGAAAAAGATGAAGGGTAAGATTCCTAAAATCTGCCTCTGAGCACTGCAGCCTGTGTTCCCATTAATTTCAAAGGAATTTGGTGTCTCTTTCCTTCAGTTCAAATGGTTGTTGTGGAAAATTCAATGTGAATTCTCATTACTTGCCAGGGTAAGAAATGTTAGCAATTACGTAATTTGAATTCAATATATACTATATTTACAAATATACTTTTACCTTGGCTCCAATGCTGGAGTAATTTCATAGGCAGAATTCTTTATCTGCCAATAAATTATCACTTTTTTCTTCTTAGCAGTAAATAGCATGTGCTGATACTTAATTCAAAGTAGGTCATTAAGAATCTTTCTAATGTTGCTTAACACATTTGGTATGGAGACACTTCAACAGATTTCTGGCAGGATGATACTATGCAGTGCCTTGGCTCTTTGCCCATTGGAGATCATCTAGAAAGGTGCAGCAGACCCTTGGCACTACCTGGTGCATTTGTCAG
Organism: Hemiprocne comata; assembly: GCA_020745705.1. Classification (NCBI taxonomy): domain Eukaryota; kingdom Metazoa; phylum Chordata; class Aves; order Apodiformes; family Apodidae; genus Hemiprocne; species Hemiprocne comata. The sequence continues at coordinate 6,218,183 of CM036597.1, read as the reverse complement.
CCACAGCATGCCACCAGAGCCTGTGCCTGGTGCTGTGCCTGGACACATCACTTGCACCATCAGGATGAGAGAGGCTATGGGAGAGGCTGTGACAGGAGATGCAACTATGGTTGCATTTTTCATGCCTTTCTGGAAGAATCTGAATCTGTGATTGCCACAGTATGTCCAGAATATCAATGTGTGAAGATAGGAAGTTAACATTCAGGAGCAATTGGGTGCCATTCGTTTGGGATGTAGAACCCCATCAACTCCCTATGGGTGAAAGAATGGTAATTGATCTGACCTATTGCATTAAATGTTTTCAGGGTAGGTAGAAGTAAGTTCATGACAAATTGTTCTCTGTACTTAGTTGTGGAGTTAATTTCTTGATCTGAGAATGAAATCAGAATGAAAGACAGTGAGAGCCTTTTCATCAACTTCAGCAGCCTGTGGAGTAGGCCAGAGTATTGCTCAAGTGTTTACTTAATTTTAAAATTCTACTCAAACATACTAGCTAAATTTTCAGGTGATGTAAGATCCCACATCATGTGCCAGATATGAAGTCCAGTGGCTTTAGTGGAGTTAAATAGGTTTGCATCTGCTAAAAGTGTGGTTCTGAGTTTTCACCTAAATTGCAATGAACTGAACAAGTAATGCTGCTAATAAACAAAATTTCAAGAGAGTTGTTTAGAGTAAGTTTTTAAATGTTATCAAAACAAGTGCTGATCCCTAAGTGTATTGTATATTCTACAAATGGAAGGGTTGTTCACCTTAATTATTTATGACCGAGTGATTTATGGATTATATGTTGTGGTTCACTTTTGATTTTTTTTTTTCCCACATTACTCCCCAGATCTCAATTTAACAATCTCTTTAATATTGATCTGGATATGACAAGCAATGCACATTTTTAACGTTCTGCATCATGTGGCATGTTTCAATTATTGGTATCTACTGTCATGAATAATTTATAGCTATGTTCTTTAAGTTTTCATTGTTGCCATCTTTTATAGATGCGTATAGTCCTCAGTTTTGCTGGATTGAAAGGCATGAGTAGATGTCTTCCATTCAACCACATGTAGTACAAGAAAAACAGTGGTAGCTGAGATTTTTCCCAGATTATATCACACTACAGTTTGCTACTGGTTTTTGACTGTATGTTAAAGGGAACCTTTTAGACTCTATAGTCATCCAAGCACTAATGTGTCTGTTGACACTGTAAACACAACCACCTATACTATAAGCAGCAATTTTACAGAGGCCATAAACCCATATCCCAGCAGCTGGGCAGTTTCAGTTTTTAGGCTACATGCAAAATAATGTTTTAAGAGTGTAAAGCATTAAAATTAAATATCTAGTACCCTAACCAGTCCTAGAAGCCTAGAGAGAACGAATTTCTATTAGGTGTGTAAAGGCAGACTTCAGATTTTCAAGCACTACAGATTCACAGAGGTTTGGTGGAACCAAGACAACATGATGCTGGAAGCAAGAGGTGCAAGATCACATAGCCTGAGAGGAGAACCTCTTCTTTAGAATGCAGGGTTATAAAAGTGAGACTACCAGGCTTTAAGAACTAAAAGAGTCAAGAAAAACTGTCTTGAACTGTGAACAAATCAGAAAAAAAAACCAACAAAACAAAACAGTTTGCCTTTTCACATTGGAATAACAATAATGATTCCTCCTAGTTGTGACCTGAATCAAGGACACGACTGAAAAAAGTTTCCAACCATAGGAAAAAAAAAAAATGTGGTAGAAAGTTTACTCTTTTGTATTGTAGTATTCTGAAAGCTGATTTTCTGATTATAATTACTTTTAAATGGTATGGCTTGTTAATAGGAACTTATTTTAAAATAAGGGTAGGGGCTTTTTACAAGGATATGTAGTGATAAGACAAGGGGGAATGGCTTTAAACTGGAAGAGGGGAGATTTAGGTTAGACATTAGGAAGAAATTCTTTAGTGTGAGGGTAGTGAGACACTAAACATATTCTAGACATATTCTCCAGGGAAGCTGTGGATGCCCCCACCCTGGAAGTGTTCAAGGCCAGACTGGATGGGGCTTGGAGGAGCCTGGTCTAGTGGGAGGTGTCCCTGCCCATGCAGGGGGGTTGGAACTAGATGATCTCTGAGGTCTCTTCCAACCCAAACCATTCTATGATTTCATGATTACTTAGAGGGAAGTATGTGGTTCAAATTATTGAAGGAATTCATTACTCACTGTATTCTGATTTTTTCTTCAAGTGAAAAAAATTAAAAATAGCCAAACAAGGTCACTTCAAGCATGCTAGCCAGCTGTTAGTTGGGGAAAAACTGGCATCAGTATTTCTAGGGGATAAAATCTTGATAACAATTTGTACTTAGCACCTATGACCTTCTGAACAAATTGAGTGGTCTTTCAAGTACTAGTATTTCAACTTTCATAATGCATCATGCAGTGTAGTCACTGCCATTTTTATGGAGCAGTAAACTGCAGTGCAGCAGATGGCATTTCCCAGAGTGCCTGGTATTGCCCTGTCCTCACTTCTGCTGCAGTCGATGAGAGTTTTCACATTGATATTTATAGGGAGGACTCATGGTAACGTTAACTCTCTCATTGACCTCAGCAGCAGGAAAGAGAAATCAACGGTGATGGCCTTTGAAATAGCTTTTCCTAAGTGTCTTCAGCCAACTTGGCATAAAAAGACATTAGCAGAAACAGGCAGGTCACTTGGGTCACCTCTTCCCGACCACAACACTGCACTGCCTTCATAGCAAGGTTCTGAGAGTCTTCATTCACCTGCTGAGAACTGAATGTGCAGTGCCTGGGAGTGCCAGCCCTGTTTTCCTCTCTATAGAGCAGGACAAGAGAGAGGATGAAGGTATAAATTTTGTATCTCACAATGAATATTTTTGTAACTCCATATGACTAGGAGGAAATTTTCCCTGCACTGCCACATGTAGAACAAAAATATCGAAACTTTCAAGTACATTTGGGATCATAGAATCCAAGTTAAATATTACAACTCATTATATGGTCACAAGCCATTAGTTTCGGCTCCAAATTGGCAAGAAAGTAGCAGTTCAGAATTCATATGCAAGTGGGAAAAAAATGTACTCAGGAAATCTAAAAATTAATCAGAAAAAATGTGTTTCACAGCAATTCCCTTTTTCCATTTTAACACTCTGTTGCTTATGATGATGGCTCATTAGCTTCTGTCAAATATTTCATCATTTAATCCTCAGCCTTATTTGAGAATGGCCACATTACATTTCTGTTCTAGCTCTAAGGAGGTTTGTATTTGTTAGTGTTGATTTCAAATTTATTTAATGCTAATCCGCTTCACCGATTCATAGCACTTCAAATACATTTATTTATTTGTCATTCCTCTACAGTACTAAATTTGTGCTTCAGATGAAGTAGGAAATTGTGCAAAATAGTTATTTTCTTCCCAGTGGTAATTATTCTAAGTCACTGTTCAAAACTAGTTTCATGTTATGTATGGAAATCCACAGAAAGAAGGGGTCTGAACAATTAAGGACTTGCTACACAAGTGCAGGCCATTTTTCCCCTCTGTTCCAACAGCCTGTTAAAATAATTCTATTGGCAGCTAGCAAAAATTCTGAGTGCTCAGTAAAAGAAAATGCAGATATTTTTTTCCTCAGACAGTATATGATGACAAGTGTCTGGGAATTACCAATGCCTAAAGGCTTTACTGCATCTGTGTACTACCTACTGAAACAAGTGGTAAACTTGTTTCAACAAAAAAATTAAAAGTTTGACTTTTGTTTTGTATTGGAGAAACTCTGTTAATGGACCAGTCAGCATATAATTTTCCTGCTTTTACTTCAGTTTAAAAATATCCATCTGTTGTCCTTAGTAAATGGAATCCCATGGAGCACGTGTAGTCACGCAGCTAGGACTTGCAAATTGTTTTTGTACAAACCTGTGCACAGTTTGCACACTGATAATTTTAAAATAGAGCAGCATATGTCATAGTCCTGGCAAATGTTCCCCTGAGGAGTCCTGGGTCTCCAAAAGCTCACCCAGCTCCTGTGTTTGGATCCTGACAGAGTAAACCCCTGTTGGTGGGAGTAGCCTGGCAGACTCCACCCACACAGTTTTCAGTGACATTTGAGAAATGCTGATTTATTTCTTTGTACATATGTGACAGCAAGAGGTCTATGCACCATTGTGGCTCCACATAGGAAGGATATGGGGCACGGAGACTTGTCTTTGCACCACCCTCACCAACCTGTAATCCAATCCTAAGGATGAGGTTTCATCTTTCCTATCTTTGACTAGATGCCTAATTTTGAAACGCTGTGATTGGTACATCTCAGCGTAAGACAGATGTCTAAAATCACTGAGAAGAATCACACTCTGGAGGTGCTAGACCATCTGTCAACTTCAAAGGAGATCCAGATTATTAACTGCAACAAGATGTTTAATTTTGAATGGCTGAAGTTTGGTGAGATATATTCTATACAATTTACATGCAAACTTTTGGTACCAGCATGGCTTACAAGGACAGGCTTAGATCGTGTGTACTTGTCAGAAAACAGTGAGTCAAAGTTGATTTCACATGATTTCATTCTAATGCAGTAGAATACAGTAAGAATAAGACTACACAAGCACAGTGTCCTTCTGCATAATTTGTGTAATTATGACAATTACAATACTGGTAACATTTGGGGAGAAAGAAAGTAATTGGCCGAGGATGGGAAGACGTACAAGCAACTAAACTAAAGCAATGATCCAATATCACCAGAAAAAAAACAAACCAAACAAAAAAAAACACACACACACACAAAAAAGCTAAATTTGACCCAAGGACTGCAAAAGCGAATACACATGGATAGGATTCTTCAGTGGATGCAACAAAACATAATTTAATCTGAAGTGCACTTGAGAAATTCAAAATGTCTCTCTTCTGTTGCTTTTTGACATGACAGAGGTCTGGATAAGAGTAACATTTTAATGTAAATTAACAAGCTTAGTATGTCTGCCATTTGTTTACAAATAGTCTTGATCTGTTTATTTTCCTTCAGTACTGGCACCCTCCATCTTACCAGCTTTGAGATTCTCTTAGGGGAAAAGAGTTGTCAGGGCACAAGAATTATTTCAATTTAATTTAAAAATGCCATCTTTGTTTCTTATATTGTCTTGTAATCATGCTAACCATCTTTAAGAGTAAATACAGAATTAATCAAGCTTGTGTTTTCATGTTCACAAAATTCCAGGAATTCGGAGAATACACTGCAAAGAAGTTGAAACCATAATATTATAAAACTAAGTTAAAATGACCTATGCTGTGGTTTCTGGAGAAAGGTTTGATAAATGACCAGGGTACATAAACATTCATTTTGTCAAGTACTTCTCAAAGAGCAGCTAATTAGAAAACCACTTCTATTCAAAGATAGCAGGAGTTACATGGGAAGAGGCTTAAATAAATTGAACTTTTTATCAAGTTAAAAAATATTTGGATTACCTTTGGTGTAATTTTGCAAAGTTTTTCCATTACTGTTATTCTAGAAATGAAACTGCATTATGTTTTAAAAATGTAAACCACTCCTCCCCCACAACTTCCCCAAGCCCACTTTCATTCTAAACACTTTAAGATCCCTTTTGCAGTTTAAAAAAAAATAAATATTTAAGGAGGTCCACTGGAATTTCCAACTTTTGCAGGGCCTAATCTCAGGTTCTGCTTCCTTGAGGCTCAAATAACTTTTATTCCTCTCCACAAACAAAAATGTCATATAGTGAATATAAGATGTTTTTCACCGTATCATTAATACCAAAGCACTAATATGGACTCAGTGTTTTGTAGCTGTGCAATTTGTGTGACTGTGTGTGCATGCATAAAGGGAAAGGAGGGGATACAGGATGGTCATTACAAATGTTGCTTTACTGCATACATTTTATTTGCAGATTCTACTCTTCCACATGAACCTTTTCAACTATCAGACTGTACAGCACAAGGGCTTACACAATATCAAGTAATTTTTGGCAGTTGCTGCTCAGTCTTTCATCGCTGCCAGATCTTTGGCAGCAGAAGCTGAATCCCTGTCTAGCACACAACTAGCACAAGATCCTCATTATACCAGAATTTAGCACTTGGGACCAGAAGGCTCTACCTACAGTGTAAACCTAGACTCTCTCCCTTGCCCTTTGAATGAAGAACTGTTTAATATGTGGTGCCTTAGAAAGCTGCAAAAATTAAAAGGATAATTATTTATATACACATTCAGATCCAGTGTAAATAAATAAAAATAAATTTAAAGGAATAAATGTAATAAATTAAATATACTTGAATATATGCATTTATGCCACCAGAGAACAGTGACAATTGGCACAGAAGTCTGTATATGGCAGTTATGAAATACTGAGTATCAAAGGCTGCATGAACTCTGCAATGCATCCTAGTACTAAAAAGAGCCACCAGACAAGCTTATGCAATGACCTTTTAACTTTAAAAGTCCATCCATTCTCCAAGTGGGAAAGGAGGAATAGCTGGCTGAGGTTCTCTGTATGTCCCTGTGAATGAACCTCTTCCCAAAGCTACAAGTTCAGTGCTGTGGTTGTACTGCCAACACACACACAGTTTGTTACAAATGAGGGTTTGACAAACCACTCACTTTCTGAGAATAGTCTTATGTAGCCAGAGCCTTAGAAGTTCATAGCTCCCAACAGCACAATGATTGCTACCCTATCTACCCCATGGATGGTCTATGCCCACCTCAATGATTTTTATAGTAAAAAAAAAAACACTAAATACAACGTCCCTCTCCTGGAGAAGCAATGGAACCATCTCCCCATGCACACAGGATTAAAAAATACTTGTGACATTTCCTTTTTGGATTGCAGTTGCTCATCCATGTTTCTTCATACTGATTCTTTCATTCTGTATTGAACAATCACATAGATATCCTGCACAAAGGAAATACTGGAAGTGCCAGTGACATTCTTGCATGGAGCACTTAAAACATATCAAAAGGAAGGTGTTAGACTTGCTTTGGCTGAGATACTTCCCAAGCACTGTCTATCATTTCAATCCAGCAAAGTCTCTCTCCTAATTCTCTCTCTCCTTCCCTACCTGGGTGGGAGGGGGAGGGGATAGAGAGCATTGTTGTCTCTGGTTTATTCACCGATCCTGAGTTCAACCATGACAAAAAGTAAGGCTGTGCTGCTCCCACAATATTTTTCACAGGTCCCACATAGAATAAAATCATTTCAGATTTTAAAAAAATATAGAAATCTCTTGACAGTGAAACCTCTGGCTTTCAGCAGGACTCCTTTATGGTCATTGCAGGATGGCAAGTTATGTGTCTCTGGCCCCTGCTCAGTGAAGACACTCTGGAGATACTGGGGGTATGCTGGGGCTCTGCAGGCTCAGTACCATCACTCCAGTACCCAGCCAGTGTCAGCACAGTGCCAGCGGGGCTGTTCCTCACTCTTACATCTGAGGATGGCTTGGATGTTTGCATTATTGCTTTGAGACACAAATGTAATCACAATGGACAAGTACCTTCTCCAGGCTGGCAAATCCCACAGTGCACCAGGGTTAACATTTCACAGGCTAAGTGGAGTGAGGTGGGAGAAGTCAAAGGAGCAGTTCTGGAGATGGTACTAGTGACAGAGATGTGGCTTGTGTGTGTGTGTGTCTGTGACAGAAAGCATATCTTAACAAATTAATATCAAAACATTAATAGCTATGAGATACATTAATTATGAGGTCACACATGTAATCTTACAGCTGTGTTGATGAAACTTTATAACCTGACCAAACGTGATCAGAAGACGTTCTGTAGGGTATTTGTTTTTGTTTGTGTTGGTTTTTTTCCATTATGCAACTGCCAAGCTAATATGTCTTCATTTATTATTAAGACCCATGTTCTTGCAAAAAAAAAACTTACAAACGGCTTTCCTTTGGGGTAGGGCCTGGATAAATGTGCAGACAAACAAGCATGAGGGAGCTGTACCATCCTTGTTTGCTCTGCATTCTGATCTGCTGGTCCCAATGATGGGAACTGTGAGGAAGCTCAGTGATTCACACTGTAGGTGGCTGCCTGTCACGGGAGGGTGAAGTGCTTTCTATATATAGCTTGTGCATGGGTTCATAGCACACTTGAGAGGCCCAGAATGAAAGGTAAATCATTATTTTATCGTTACAGCAAAGTGCTAGGAGCTGACAATTTCAATAACTGCATCAACATTTAATTGCAAATGCCAGCAGGTTTGACTCAGCTGTTTAGAGTTCTGCAGCAGATAAATAAAATTCTAGGAAACTGATTTTATTTCAGGTGAGATTTTTGGGAGATGACAGAAAGAAAGGCCAGCCTGTCCTTGACAGATGTTACAGATTGCAGTGCTACTGGGCTGAGTGCCTTCTCCTGTGTTCTCTTGTGAGTTAGCCAGCCAGCCAGTGGCAGTTTCAGTTCATGGCTGTGGCATGGACAACAAGTTCAGCACTGCAGTGTAATGACTCGGTGCTTAGTCTTCTCACCCAGGATGATGAAATTTCCATTTCTGGCCCCTGTTCTGTTATAGGCACTGCGTAACTCCTCAGTGCTGAATCCAAACAGGGACATGGATGCTCTCACAGCTAACTTGAGCTATCTGGGTCTTGGAGTAGAATCTAATTCCCAGTGTTATGTGCAGTGAGTACCCCTACAATGAAGATGTGATACCCCCAGAGCCATTTAAAGGCAGTAGACCGGCTTACCTAGATAACAAGGACATGCTGCTGCTTCTCTCTGGTGTGAGAAGTTAATCAGAGTCTCAGGAAATAATCTCCTGCAGGTTGGTACCACAGCTGGAAGATCTTCCTGGATGGAGAGTCTCTGTCTTCTTTCTAAAAAAGGGCACCAATCTTATGGCAGGACAATCCTCTTATGTGATAACCTGACGTTTAGAGCTCTTACCCAAAACCCTGCAACGTGGGCTCAGCTTCTTCCTTTGAGCATATGCAACTTTCATTCTTTGAAATCCATTGATATCAAAGCAAACCGGGCCATTAACCCTCATCTAAACTCACATATGACAAAAACTATGTACTGAAGTAACAGAATTTAGCTTTTCCTCAGTGAATCATAGTTACATCAATGGCCCTATGCATTCAAAGCAGTGTCTTCCAAGATGATCTATAATTTGTATTTTGGAAAACTACTGAGAGGAAGCACTCTGAACTTCAGAAGTATATTGTTAGGTCCAAAACCAGGAAACTTACCTTTAGTGGTCTGTTATTTACTTTCTCCATCGCTGTCTCTCTTTCTCTGGCATGAATAATGTATCAATTTTGTTGGTTTTGCTGGTGTTTTGGTTTGATATTTGTTTTCATTCTCGTAGGACCTAGAGAAAAATGGAGATGTTAATTTCTTACAGTGGTAGCTAAGACAAGCACAATTAAGCAGTTTACTTTCTAGGGATTGCTCACTGAATTCTTGAAGAAGTTCCTATGCAGCTGATGCAGTTGAGGGCCACGCTATCGATTCCTACCTGACAGCAAACAGATGGCCTGTCAGCAGAGCTGTTCATACTTCTAGTAGGGTACATCATTAATGAAGCCAAATACAACCTTACATTTCCAGCTCCCTGGTATTAGGAAAAGGGATGCAATATACTGTAAAAGTAGTTTATTAGATCCATTGTGTCACTGAAGGAGATTGGTTATGCTAAATCTGACATGTAAAAAAAAAAAATCAGACTCCTGCAGCAACATATGTTAATGGTGCCCTGCACTCTTTGTGACAAATTTTGTTTTTCCACAGGTGAATAAGTGCTAAAATATTGCTTTGCATCTCCTGTAGTGGTAGTGTATCTCTGTATTTCCTGACATGTGCCAATGTTAGGTATCAAGGGAAACAGAAAAACCTGAAACAGCTAGAAATACCACCAGTAGGTCTCTTTAGCTTTGTATCACTTTTTAAATTTTTGCTATATCTAAAAAGTCTACTCATTGGGGGCCAACATAAAATTGTAATGAGCTGCTGAAATGTTGTGTGTAAAAATTCAGATTTTAGAACACCTGGCTACAATTTCACATAATTTAAATTCCAAATGAAACAATAATGGTTAAAGATCAAATCCCACTCCCTTTACTCTCACAAATAGTCCAACTGAAGCTAAGTCATCTGTGTAGTATGTGATATCTTGCTTATTGTGTTTTTTTGTTTTCCTAGAACTTAATTTCCCCAGGGTAGTGACCTGTGGGATCAAGTTCACCAATACAGAAAGCTGCATCACTTTGTAATAATTTAGTATTTTAGGGTGTTGCAAAACAATAAGCTAGTCCAAAATCCTAAACAATGAAAGTTAATTTTAGAATAAAATATATAGATTAAGAATTGCTGTTTTTCTATGTAATATATGTACTTTTAAAAGAAATTCCTTCATATCTCTGTAGACTTCTCTGTCAATTTTACAACTGCTTCATAGTTTTGTTCAGTAGAATGTTAGAAGTGTCTCTTGTGTGCTGTCACCTTTGATTAGTAAAGTTCTTTATGGGAGATGGTGATGTCTGAAGGCTAAAGTGGTTGCATTCATGGGTTTTATTTGAGAAGCTGTATGTTTTAATAAATGACTATAGTTTAGGAAAACCCAAAGTGTATGGAAAAGTATTGCTCCTAGGGTGTATTACTGTACTTTTTTTTTTTTTCTTTCATGTACACCATTTGCTATTCTTCTATTCTTTCTCTCTCAATTACTATTGATACTCAGGATGCTTGTCAGATGATAGCTTTTAATAAGCTGTTCTGCAAGCTGAACACAAATAACATGACAGCTTGCAGGCTACTTGTTGTCATGGTGTTCTTACTTTGCTCTGGGCAATGCCATATAAAGAATATTACATCTCCACTCCTATTTACATCAACCAAATATTTTAACATTAACACAATTATATCAGAATAGCAGGATGTTTATGACATTACCAGCACCAAGAAAGCAGAATAAAATTATGTTCTGTTTCCACCTCTGCATTTTCACCCACTCCCAGGCTCTGTACTACTGTAGTTACACAATCATTGATTTCTGTAGAGGTAAGTTGATTTTAGGTTCTAAGCCCAATTATGAAATTTAATTTAAAAGGTCTTTCTGACTACATTTGCAGGCATTCATTAAATGAGATGTAACACAGGGAACGTCACCCCACATGCTGCTCTTTGAACTGCCTTCTAACCATTTACTCTGAGGTTGTCTTAATTTTAGAAGTTCTGTGCAACATCCACAGTTGAAAAAGCTCCAAGGAATTACAGCACTGACCAAGTTTCATTTCATTGGACATTTATTTCCTTTCAGGAAAAAAAAAAAAAAAAAAAACCAACACAAAAAACCCCAGAAGCAAGATACTTGGTATCAGTTTCAAACCTAAAAAGTTTAGCTGAAAGAGGGAGCTTAAAATGGAACCATTTTGGATTGGCAGGAAGAAAAAAAATTACAAACCTGTCAAACCAGCAAACAAACCAATATACTAGTCAACAGCCCAAATCTGAGATAACATGGAAAGTTGCTGTGAAAAATATTGCTTTTGATTCTGAAGTATTTTTCAATTGGGAAAACCTGTTCTGAGCAGTGTAATGAGATCCTGAGGAGACATGGTGGTGCTGAGAACCAGTGCAGACACACTTCAGAGATGTATTTAGAGAGACAAGGACAGTTCTCTCTGATAACATTAGCATGATTACCTGAGGAAACTGAACTTAATAAATTTCACAGCTGCATTTCTGTAGTAAAGAAGGGAATAAATCAGAGGTAGCTGCATATGAATTATCCTGGTTTCCTCATGTATATCGTAGAAGAAGCTTTTTGTGTATTTTTCAAGTCAGACTTGGTGATGGGCATCAAGGTCACTGTGGCTACAGGTGAGGATTTAATGTTAAGACTAAGTGGAGATAAACATAACCAACTGAGTTTACAATTGATTTTATGTAAGAACAAATGTATTTTCTCTTCCTGGCATTTGAAAGTGATATTTTGTCTTTCGCTACTCATCAAATCTTTTGCTCTCTGTCACAGTTTACCACTGGGCCAGCAATTAAATCAGTGGCAGATGCTCCCCATTAACCCTTCTCCCCCTGTAGGGAAAGGAGAGAGGATAAGGGAGAGAGACTTGCAGTTGGAAACTAAACTACACAGCTTTAATGGAACAGGAGCAATGAAAAGGAAACTAACACAATATGTACAAATACATACAAAAGCAATACCATACTTCCCCCCCCTCCCCAGTAACACTCACATCACCACTGAGGCTGCAGGGCAGGCCCTGTAAAAGTCCCCAGCTTGGCTCCTGGAGTCAGCAACAGATGGGAGCTGGATGCAGGAACACAAGAATCAAGATCACAGGCAGATGAACTGACAAAGTCCTTCCAGGACACCAGCTATGGATGAAAAGAGCTTGACCCGCGTGATCCCTCAGCTTTATACTGAGTATGACACATATGGGATGGAATACTTCGTTTGGTCAATTTTGGTCACCTGTTGGGTCTGCCCCTCCCCACTGGAGGATCACAGGTGTGACCCCTTACTCCCTCTGTTTCTGGAGCACATGATGTTTTTCAGCCCCAAGCAGTGCCCTTGGTCCTGCACAACATTCTCCAGCAGGAACTGTAAACATCGGGCGTTATCAGTCCTAGAAACAGACACTGACTGAGAAACGTGCAGTTAATTTCAGCAAGTGCAGCTACTTAGAAGAGACTTAACTGAAAAGTAAATTTAGTAGAAAGAAAATTGGTTCTGTCCTGAACCAAACCAGGACACACTCCTTGAAGTATTCATAGATAAATTCTGCTTAACTAAAGTAGATTTTTTTTCTTGTATTTTTTTATGCTTTTCCTATGGTTTATGCCACAGCAGAGCACAATGGATTCATCTGGACCTAGTAATTTTTTGCACACACTTCCTTACTTCTCTGGGACAGATTCTTTACCTGTTTATTTCAGCAGTGTTCTTCCTTGTTGGAAGAAAGAAGAGATTTAAGGATGCAATTTGCTTAAATTAAGTTGCCCCCAAATTATTCCATTCCCCAAATGCTGTTGATTACTTACCACTTTGCTATGAAGATGGAGAATAAGTTTTTCCAAAGATCCATATTCCTAGAAACATAAAAGAAAGTGGAAATGAATAAATAATGTAAGTACTACTTGCTTAAGGCCAGCTAGCAAAAAGATCAATAGCCTGACATTTTCCATAGCCTCACTGCATATCCAAAAATGAAAGGCCACTGGGTAAATTAGATTAAGTTTTATAATTTCTTTCATGTGCATGCCTGTTGTGTCTTGTTTTACTCCCAAGAATTGTCATATTTTGCCCGGACAGTCCTGCACTCCCCCTTTACAACAAGCATTTCTGAACACATGATCCCATCCTGCTGGTATGAAGAGAACCCAAAATATCTTTCAACAAGCCTTAGGTGAGGTTTATTTGCATATTGGCCCCTGTATCACCCACTACTATGAAAAGGGGATGCTTCTCTTCACTCCCTTTCACAAGGAAAACAGAAACTGCAAGTAATTTGATCTTCTCATAGACTGCTGTAAAAGCCTTAGCATGCAACTACTTACAGCAAGGCTGTGCAGCGTTTTGGAGTCCGTATTTTCAGTTGAAAGTGTGTTCTCTTTGGACCTGACCTGCAGATAAGCCTTCCTATTTAAACTCCAAAACATGCCTTCAAAGAGAAAGTTTGTAAGAATTTTTGTACTAGGCCTATATCAAGATTTTATTTCTCTGAATGTTGGTCTGACACTTTGGTCAACTTCAAAATGAAAGATAAATTAAAAATAAATTCAACTTTCATGTTGAATATGATTTTACAGTTCCTAGCAAATGGGACAGATTTGTCTCTGGAGCTCCACCAGAGAAGAATTTAGGTCCAGCAGGACATACAGTGTCATGCGAAAATACTCTGAAGACTAGAAATGCACCTTTAAGAATCTGTATGCATGAGCCAGCTTTTTAATGAGTACTGGTTGAGAGGGCAAGAGAATTAAATACTATTAAGTATGTTTCATATTTGGTTTTAATGTAGTAAAGTATAATAAAGTCAAATGCTTAGATTTTTCTAACACTGAATTATGCCATCTATCGTGTTCTAGCTACTGGCTCTAACTTACTGGCTCTCTACAGTCTTTGTAACAGAGACAAATAAAGAAAATAACTGTTTTTAAGAGAGCCCCTAAGGACATGTTATTGTGGGTTAATGCTGGTAGGCAGCTAAGCCCCACACAGCTACTCACTCCCCCACAGTGGAATAAAGCAAATCGGAACTGCAGAAGTGAGTCAACTCAGGGGTTGAGCTGAAGACAGTTAATAGGTAAAGCAAAAGCTGCATGTGCAAGCAAGGCAAAATGAGGAACTAATTCAAAACTTCCCATCAGCAGGAAGATGTTTAGCCATTTCCAGGAAAGCAGGATGCATAACCATTGCCTGGGAAGACAAACACAGGAACTCCAAACATAGCACTGTCCTCCTTCTTTCCCCAAATTTTATTGCTGAGCACGACATCACATGGTCTGGGGCACCTCTTTGGTCAGTCAGGGTCATCTGTCCCAGCTGTGTCCCCTCTCAATTTCTTGTGCACCCCCAGTCAACTTGCTGGCAGAGCAGTATGAGAAGAAAAGGCCTTGGCTCTGTGTAAGCGCTGCTCAGCACCAACTGAAACGTGTTGTGCTATTGAGGGTGTTCTAGTCACAACACTGAAACATTGCACTATGCAAGATACTATGGAGAAAATGAACTCTATAGCAGCCAAAACCAGTACACACGTATAAAGCTTGAACTCAAAAACAGTGAAAAGATGGGAAAGTTCATTGTGGTTACTTAAATGCTTTCAACGAAATACTTTACTTACAAGTAAAACTAAAGTCTAGTGTCGTATGTTGGGAATGTCTTGTCCTCTCTTTAGGAGAGGGCATGTTTGCAGTTCGTTGATTTAGCAAAGATGTATAAAATACCTTAATACTTAGCTCAGTGAAATCTGGGAGTTTGGAACTTCCCAGCTGGACAGCATTAAGACTGAGTATTTTATTAAGTGCTAGAGCAAGTAATCTGTCATGAGGAGGAAAGGAAAAAGAGCAGTGAAGAAAACAAGTAATCTCCAAGTCCTTTTTAATAGCGTGTTCTAATGGAAGAGCAATGGTGCGATGATGCTGTGACAGATCCTCTAGCCTCTCATGATGCTGCAGCAATACAACTGACCTTAAACTGACCTGAAACCATTGATTTCCTGCAGTTCTAACTCAGAGGGCAGGTATCACCAGGCTGACAAAAAATTACAAGAAATTAAAGACTTGCTCTGGACAGTAAGGGATAAGGAGAGATGCATAATACAAGATTGATTTGGCTCTGTTTGAAATTACCTCTTTGAGCAGTGTCCATTATTACAAAAGCTAGGAAGGTCCTCCACTGAAACATACCACTGGGATGGTTGGATTTCACATTCCCACAATTTAAAACATTTCCATAGACTTATCAGAAAGAGTTGAAGTCTGAACAACAACAAAACCAGCTGAGAATCCCAACGAAACTATTCATCACTTAGTAATTTCTTTGTCAGCTCAACGTGTGAAACTGCAAGCATCAGCTGAGTGAACTGGGCTTTACTGCCACCCTAGCAATATCCTTTGAACTCCATACTATATTTTTTTAATTTGTGTTCAGAATTTCCAGAATCTGGCAGCTAGGAACATCTGGTACCAGATATTCAAACAGCCAAGAGAAATGTGTGCAATTCAATATGTTTATAATGTTGGATTTATTCTGCAAGCACAGGTGATCTTTCAGAATATATGGCTTAGGTCCTACCTTTCAAAGATGGGAGGACCAAGAATAAACACTAGAATATCTTCATTTTTTCCTGCTGTATAAAGAAGCTTTGGACCTTCAGATCAGTTTATTAATGGTAGCCTTCCTCTAGACTGGCAGGTGGAGCTGACGGAAGGCAGTATGTTAGAGTCAGCTAATAATGCAAAATCAAATCATTCCAGTAATTATTATATCCACTAACATATGTTCTCTTTATTAGAATTTCTTTCTTTCAATTTTGGTATTTCAGTTTCAAGCTCTAGACATTAGATTCCTCTATGCTTTCATCAAATAGATTAAAAAATCATTTGTTTGTGAAAATATTAATCATTTAATATGATGGATTCATTAAACATTTACTAAAAAGCTGCCTATACCAAACCATCTCACATCTCATTTTAGTTCTTTGAAGCAATTCATCTCTTCTAAAGCCTTCCAATCTTCCAGTTAAATGACTATTGATGATGAATAATCTTTTATACTTCACACAAAGCTCATTCCTGAGATTTCTCAATGAGTCCAAATGATCACCAGGGCTGCCCTGCTTTACATCTTCAAATATTTTCTAATTGTCTTTTTAATTCCCTGAAGAACTAAACATGCCTCCAAATGACACTTTCTTAATATAATCTCAGAGCAGGTCCATCAATTTTGTGCTTACATAAGTCGGTTCATTTCCCATTCCTCTGCACTTTGCCAAAACAATTTTTAAAATGCATCATCCTGTTCACTTAATTAAATTTCCATTGTATTTGTTTCCTTTATCTCTTCCTGAAATAAAAATCCATTAGAGTTTTAACCTCTTCTTAACAATCTTTCAAATTCACAATGCATCATACCAGTGAGTGATATGTACTAAAGCAAGTATGATCACAGATATTCTTTAATATTTTCATGTTATTTGATTGGTTGCACTTATATTTGAACATGACCCTGCAAATGCTGTCTAAAAGAATCCTTCCTTTTCCCTGTTGTATTTTCTTGTAAAGGACTTGCACAGCACATTACACAAAGGTGGGCTGGAACACTGAATTAAGCTGATAGTGATCAGCAAAGGTCCATCAGCATCTTTACGTAGCACAACATCAAGATTCTCTTTCCCTTATGATCTGGCTGTCAAGTGAATTCAGTGTGGATGTGTCTCTGAATGCTCAAGGCACATTTAGAGACAAAATCTAAGATGGGAATGCAGAGAAAACATTTTTCACAAGAATGCTAATATAAAAATATTTTGACATTTATTCTGGGTTTTGAGAGTTTATGAGAAAAGCCATCAACCTAGAGATTAAGGATTAAACGGCTCAGAGCTGCTATGGAATAAATAGTAGCATTTTGCTCAGTGCTGTCCTCAGCAAAGAGTGAGCACAGCGTTGACGTCAAGGGACAAAAAAGCTAACCCTTCTGCTCTAACTTCTGCTATCTACATAAGCTACAGGCTGCCTGGTTTATGGATGTCTTTGTACCTTCCCTTAATTAACAGAAACTCAGTATCATAGATTGGTCATCTTTCAGTAGTTACAAAGGTGTGGGGTTATACTCCTGGCATGCTGCAGGGTTTCACAAAGGTGTAGTGTCACCATGGTCTCTTCAGCCATCTGCCTCTAATCTGCTTTTCCACCTGAAAGCATCAATATTCTGATCTACAAAGTCACAGTTGCATTTTGTTTGCTCTTCAAATAGAATCAGTTACACATTACTCAAGATCTAATTATACTGGACTGCAAATGACATAAAACTAGGTTATTTGTTATGAATTATAAAGTAAATTTATTAAAAACTTTTTCGCCACCCAAACAGAAATTTCCCTAAGAGGATTTCTAAGGTTCATGTTGGTTTGCTTTTACATTTAATGCTATTTCACAACAAATTGCTGATACAGCTTCAGGAGTACTCAGTATTGAACATATGTGAGGAAATTATTAAATGGCTTTTTTCAGTTTGTATAAAATTTTATCTGAAACATTATTGTTATACAACTTCCCAGAAATATATTCATAAATATGTTCAGTGTTCTTCATTGATATTATGATGGTCTAGATTATTTAGAAAGATGTAAATGTCCTGGTTTGCATAATTTCCATACAAAATCTTTGTCATCTTTAATGTTTTGGTACAAAGAGGAATAAAATAGTAAAAAAACCTGTTAATATTATCCTTCCCTATATCAAATGGAGTCTGATTAAACTTTGCTGGTTTTGATATTAGCTGTATATTTACAGGAACATTTTCATAGGAGGCAAGTATGATAAATGTGATTTGGCCATAAAGACTAACATCTTCCAAAGTCTGTATTTTTTGGCAAACTGAAGATGAAATTTTTTTGGGAAAATGTTTTGGTCAACATGAAGAGAACTGTTTAAAATTCCATGCACACACAACCCCCCACCCTCTTTCACATTATTCAGCACAAAGTGCTATGAACTTGTTTTAAACTGCATTTTAGTGAAATTGTGTACATTATTTATTAGACAAAAAATTCTTTGAGTTGCCAAGAAATCCTGTAGGGTTACATCTGTGCTTAAGATGTGAAAGAGAGAATGTGAAAGAATTATGAATACATTTAAAAAGTATTTGGAACACATCATAATGTCTGAGTAGCACAAATAAGTAGGCAGTGGAATTGTGGACTGCTTAAACCACAACTGAATCGGTCACAAAAGATTAATGTGTCTTTCTAATATTAACAAATCTGAGTAGCCCAATTGCTCATGTTCAGTACTAACCTGTTTCTTCACTCAGTATTAACCCTGACAAACCTCCAAGGTCTGTTCCACATTCATTAGGAACAGCAAGCTTTACAGTCTGGTCAGCTCAAAGTGTTTCTCTCTTGTCTGTAGCGTGACATGAAACTTCTCAGGACATGCCAGTTCTCGGACACCGAATGCTGCTACTCCACAACTAAATGATAAAGGTAAAAGTGGAATAATTTTGGAAGCAAACTGAATCCCATGAAGAATTTGTTCAAGTTTGCCATTAACAGAAGTCTGCCATTTGAAACCCATCCTGTACTCTAGCCATTAAGATTTATTAATGATGACTTAGATGATGGAATAGAAAGCACTTTTAATTTGAAGATGATAACAAGCTGGGAGCGATGACAAGCACTTTAGAGGACTGAAGTTATATTTGAAGTGATGTGATGAAATCACCAAAATAATAAGTAATTCAGTAGCATTAAATACAAAGTGACACACAGCTACAAGACAGACAGAATAATAGAAATGGTTCTACAGAAGATGATCTGAGAATTAATTGACCAAAAATGGAACACACATCCACAGAGCCACAACGTACAGGGAAGTCTGTGTAGGCACACTGTAAGATACCTGAAGTCTCTAACATTGGTGTGGCTCAGCTGGAGTACTGCATCAGATTTGGGCACATGACTATAGCTGGATCAACTGGAAAAGGTCCAGAAAATAGCAAGAAACACTGAGACTTTTCCACAAAAACCTGTGAAGAGAGCTGGAAATTACTGGCTTTATTTAGCTGAGAGCAGACCAAGGGGAGAAGGGAGAATGAACTTCAGATGACAGCTGATGTCATCAAAGGTTGGCAAAGACAGGAAAGCACTAATGTATTCTCCAGGACAATAAAGAAATGGATTTCAGTTGCCACAAGGGAGGTTTAAGCTACACATTAAGAACACGCTGAATGGCAAGAGAGTTAAGTGCTAAAATACAACCGTTGAAAGAAGCTGGGGATTCTGCATCACGTTTTAAAAACAGTTTAGACAAATGGCTGTCAAATATTATTCAGATAAAACTGAATCTGTCTGAGATTAGTAAAGAAAATCAGTGACCTCCTGAGGTACCTTCTTTCCTATTCTTACAGTTCTGTGACCTTCTTCAGGTGTTTTTTTAACAACTCTAAAACACAGACTACTCATTATACATTGTATGTATTGAGCTGAACTCTGAGCCAAATTACACTGATTTTAAGACAGCCTGATGGAATGGTATCTCCAAACACCACTGAGTTACTGATAGAGACTAATCCTTGAAGAGAATCATAGAATCACAGAATCGTTTGGGCTGGAAGGGACCTTAAAGATGATCTAGTTCCAACCCCCCCTCCATGGGCAGGGACACCTCCCACTAGACCAGGCTGCTCCAAGCCCCATCTAATCTGGCCTTGAACACTTCCAGGGATGGGTCATCCACAGCTTCCCTGGGCAACCTGTGCCAGGGTCTCACCACTCACAGGAAACAATTTCTTCCTAATGTCTAACCTAAATCTCCCCTCTTCCAGTTTAAAGCCATTCCCCCTTGTTCTATCACTACACATCCCTGAAAAAAGTCCTTCCCCAGCTTTCCTGTAGCACCTTTGTTCACCAGCATATCTGTGTTTTATTCAGAGAGGGGAAATGCTTTGGTCAAGAAGCTGTTATCCTTATTTTTTATTTAAGAAATGTACAAGGTCTATGGTGATTTTTGAAACTTAGTTCAGTAGCTTTAAATATAACAGATTTGTGGTCCTCTTTTGCCTTTCACTGCATTTAAGAGACAGTAAAAGACTGCTAAAAATAATGAGTTTGCCTCATAAAAGTTAGGCTTTAAAATAATAAGCTAGAGGCCATAAAAAACAAATGTCCCTTGGAGATTTTATCCATCTGGACTAGACAGAATATATAGCTATTGCAGTTATTTTGCAAACAACATTAGCAACATTATTGTAAAGTTTTCACATTGAATCTTAAAAACCACAACTTATCTCTCTTCTGTTCCAAAGACTCCCAGACTTCAGATTTACATCTAAAGCTCACAGATGGCCTCACATTGGACAAACCAAATCACTGACTCAGGGAAATATCTGAGCAACTGTTAAATCCATATTTACTCAGCAAAATGTTAATATGTGCTTAACTTTAATGGTACTCACATTTAAAACAAAATCTTTTTTCTTCCTATGGGCTTTCACATATGCTCAATAATGCATTTGTTTAAATTCTTATGATGATTAGGAAAGGTGCCCCGAAAAGACACCAGCCTTAAACATAGGATTGCTTGGGAGCTGAAATGCAAAGCCAGATGCAAGTGTCAAGGTCAGGCTCTGACATGAAACACTCTGTGACCCATTGACTGTTGCAAAGTGCTGGCTTTTACTCTGAAGCACAGCAATAATGTCCATACCAAATTGGAATCGAAACGTATTATGTACCTTTTCACTGAAAGAAAGCCTGGCTGATTCTATCAATACCAAAACAGCAATTTGAGATTATAGTATCTTTTTTTCAGTTGTTCAGTACATAAAATTCACAGTTTACTTTGAAATTTGTCTTGCTTTAATGTGTCTGAGCTAATTCCTAACACCTTAGTCCAAAGTAGTAATTGACAGGCATCTTATAACATTTACAGGAGAAAATTAAAAATCTATACAACATCTGTGAGTGCTGTAGCTTTCTCAATGAATGAGAAGAGTTTGAAATGAGCTGCTATTATGGATACAGAATAAATAAGTTAATTATGAACAAAGAGCTGTCAGTTCATGACTATTTTCTTGAATAACTCGGTACTCTGCAACAGCAGAGATCTGGAATGACAGGGATGTTCCCAGAGCACGGGAGGTTGGGACCATTATATGCAGTCCTTCCAGGGTGGCAGGGAAGATGTGAAATACCTCCAGAGCTGCTGGAAGCAATGTTACTGACTCCAGCTCTATGCCCACTAATATGTATCCTTAGCTGGAAGTTGGGTTTAGTCTCAGAGCTAAAACAGGAACAACACTTGTAGCAAATGATATCAAATTCAGGTCCTAGCAATCACTGTTTTTTCTTTGAGCACTAGACAGGGAATGCAGATTTTATTTTATTATTTTATTTTATTTATTTTTACTAGCCATTATGAAGAGGGCAATAATTGTGTTTGGGGGGCTTGTTGAAAAAGAAAGACATAATTTTGATCAGAAGTAAGCATGCTCAAATGCCCCACTGACTTAGGGTCTGTTGCCACAGAACTGGGGTAAGGAAGCATAAATAAAAACACAAAGGTTCAAGTGAAGTGATTTCTGGCTTGTAGAATACAGGACAGACTCATGCATTTGCTAGACTTTGGTGACCATTTGGACAATTCCTTGGTGGTATACAACAGCAGGCCTTGAATGCCACTGATAAAGAATTAATACAGTCTTGGCACCATAAGTGGGCTGAAAGCAGATTGATCATCAATCACCTTTTGGTTAAACATCCCATTACTCTCCCATCACCTTTTTGGTTTGCTGTCATTTCCAGCCACACCTGCTCACTTGGCCATATCTCCTAAACTCACATCCACACTTTTTTTCTAGATAGCCCTCACCATGAAAAAAACAAGTCTTTCCCATTTAGTTTCAAGATCTGCTTATCCTTGTTAACCCCCACGTGATTCCTTCTTAAAGACTCACTTCTGCTCTTTACAGAAAATCCCACTGATTTACATTGAAATAGGTTTTAGCTCCTAGTGCTTACTTGATTGTTCTTAAATTCAAACCAAGGCTCTTCACTCTTGCTGAAGGTATCACAGGTGCCACAGTACATAAACACTGTACCTATCACATAAAAGAAAACCCTCTAGGTGATGATAGCAGATACATAATGATAATGTAATGATGTAATGACACTATGGGGATGTCATCTCAGTGACATCCCCAAAGTGGTAGATTATTGAACAGCACACATACTATGGGTGCATTTTTCTCTCCAGTCCTCTCTTCCAGTGAGGAGACCAATATGATATCAGGAATTTCCTTTACTTCATAAAAAGGTGCTGAGAAAGAGAGAGGTCCAAAGAAACAATTAGTGTAGAAAACAACTGTTTTGGCTTTGTAAGATCTTTGGTCTTCCCACACTATCATCTTCTGATTTACATTTCTCATAAGTATAATAGAGATTAACAATAAGAGAGTTAAAAAAATATTAATGCAAAAGAAAGATGCTATGGAAGGACAGCATTGTTACCTAAAATACAGTGTGAATTAATCCTGTAATATTAAATTGGTCTGCGCTATATAGTCCTGGAGTAGAGAGATGTCATAGTAATCCTGGACTTAAGCTCTTGCTCTTTGTCAGCTGGACAGTATCTATGAAATCAACATCTTCCATATCACAGGTGAGTAATTCAGCCCCTAATCTCTAGACCATAATCACAGAAAAATCAATTCAAAATGGATTTTTGATGGATTTGAATGGATTTTTTCAGTTTCCCATGAAATTTATTTTAAAAGGAAAAACAAGATAAGTCTCTCCTGGTACACATATTGAAGGCAACTGGTGATGTCAATCTAACCTAACATCCCTCTGCTTCACTAAGCCCTAATGAAGAGATAAGAGGAAGAAATTTTTAACATACTTCCCTGTGTGAAGGAGCATGTGGTAGCATGAATAGACTATAAGCAAATATGTTAATTTGAACCAGACCATAATCTTTTATGTAGTCACCTAAATGGTAATTGAATTTAGATTTTATTACATTTTCATACATATTTTATTCTTCTCAATCTGATTAGAATCAGAAATGACAAAATATCTGAGCAAAACATAATCAGTATTTCTAAAGCCAAAGGGAGGAGCAGAAACTCCTGTTCCTTAGCATCCTGTCTTGCTGTGCAGATAATAAATCTACAACTAGGTCAAGGTGATTCAGACAAATATGATTGTCTGAATTTAGTGATTACTAATTTAAACTGTAAAGCCTCAGTCAATTGATTAATCTAGGAATATCAAACATTGTATTTTCAAGGTTTTTCAAATTATTTGTTGCTGATTCTATTTGCTGCAAAATCTATCACCATTCTGTTTATGAATCATTCATAAGCCGTTAAGTTCCACAAATGCATTTGCTATCAATAAGTGTTTGCCAGATAGTCTGGGTATATAATTTTCCTTCTACTCTTTCCTTTTCTTTGGCAATTTACTATAGGGCTAGTAATTTTTCATCATTTCTGACATAGTTGGTCAGCTAAATCACACAGTTATTTCTTCTCCTTGACAGTGTGACTGAGGTCTGGGAGGTGGGGGGCTGGGAAAGCTGAAAGAAATATATGAGAATTGCAAATGAGGAGAAGCCTCTAGGATCATAGAATCTGCAATCCTGGAATAAACTACATTGCATAGTTCAATAATTTGCATCTGACAGTTATCGCTACTGGATCCTTCGACAGAAGGCAGAAGAAATCTGTAATAGCAGAGGGAAAATAATCGGACAACTCACATAGTTCTTTGCCTAAACTCAGGCAGTTAGAGATTGGTTAACATCTTCAAGCAGAAGCCAGAATGCCTTCTAACGCTACAGGCGCGCTCTGTGAACGCTCACTACGGATACAGCCGCCGCCGTGTGTGTATGGCTGTGGAGGCTGCCGTGGAGCCATAGGGCGCCTGTCCCTGTGCTTGTTGGCTTGTGAACGTACCGAGCGGGCTGCGAACGTACCGAGCGGACTGCGAACGTACCGAACGGACTGCGAACGTACCGAGCGGACTGCGAACGTACCGAGCGGACTGCGAACGTACCGAACGGACTGCGAACGTACCGAACGGACTGCAAACGTACCGAACGGACTGCAAACGTACCGAACGGACTGCGAACGTACCGAGCGGACTGCGAACGTACCGAGCGGACTGCAAACGTACCGAACGGACTGCGAACGTACCGAACGGACTGCAAACGTACCGAACGGACTGCAAACGTACCGAACGGACTGCGAACGTACCGAACGGACTGCGAACGTACCGAACGGACTGCAAACGTACCGAACGGACTGCAAACGTACCGAACGGACTGCGAACGTACCGAGCGGACTGCGAACGTACCGAGCGGACTGCAAACGTACCGAGCGGACTGCGAACGTACCGAGCGGACTGCGAACGTACCGAGCGGGCTGCGAACGTACCGAGCCGACTGCGAACGTACCGAGCGGACTGCCTGCCTGAAGTCGCAGGAGGTGGGTCCCGACTAGGGATCGGCTTCAGCCGCATGCTGGTGGTGAGACTTGCGAACTTGACTACACTCTGACATTTCCTACTAACCCTTATAGACATTCATACATACCTATACCATACACTCGCCTCCTGTTAATCTTCCTAAAGGCTCTCTCCAAGTTTTTTCCCTCCTATCCCTGTCCGGGATTAAGAACAGGGGTTGGGAGGGGGGTAGAATTATATTCCTATCGTTGTTTGTCTTGCGTTGTTTGTTTGTTCCTGTATATGTATGTATTGTTCTTGCATATAGTCTGACATTTGCTATTGTTCTGTAGAAACGACCTTGCCTAAACTGTAGTGCCTTTAATAAACCTATTGATTCTTGAGCACTGTTTGTGAGTGTGACAGGGAGTGGTCCTCAGCCCTCGATCCCTTTGTGAAGGGCAGTGGGTCGCGGCTTTACCCATCTCGGTTCGCGACACCCCATCATCTTATTTCTCATAAATGTGGAACAATTATCAAGAAAGTGAATACGTTCATCAGCTTCTGTACAGATTTAAGTAGTTAACAGAGAAAGAACACTATTCCATTTCCATTATTGAAGCAAAAGTCAGAGGGTTTTTCCAACGCATAGTTCATTCAATTGAGACGGCTTCTAGTCAGTTTTTTATGGACATAAATCACTACCAGGAACGTGAACATGCCCCTTGTGATAGCAGAACCTATAGGACTTGTGCATAGAAACTGACAGTTAAAAATGTTAGATTATTTCCAGTTACTTGTATAAATTAGTACCAATGTGGACTTCCAGGAGCAACTTAATTCAACCGATCTTTGTTTAACCTTGTATGTGGTGATTCTAGAGAACTGTATGTACCCAAGGGCAGGCTTTCACTCATCACTCTCTCCCCCTTATTAAGATTCAGATGTAGGCACATATTAGTAGATCAATGACTGATGAGAACACATATTGCCATATGCTACACGAGAATATACTTGTCCCTAACTCCAGCCCCAATGTTACACTGACACCAGCATTGCCATTCTGCTACAGGACAGCAGATGTTCAGAGCCTTAGAGGTTGGCTTCCCAGTGAGGGAGAAGGCAATGACATAGAAATTGACTAAACTCTTAACTGCTGCCTACTAAATTCACACATACACAGAGATTCTGAACCCAGTCATAGAACATATACAGGGCAAACACAATTCCAAAAAAAGATTGAAAATTCCTCCGGACACCTGCACTAATAGTATTTTATTGTTAGTTTTCCATACAGACTATAAGTTCCTAATTCTAATTCACAAAGCTGACAAACTTCAAAAGAACTGACCCAAACCTATCAATAAGTGTTGAAGTTTTCTACAAAAAAAGAGACCTTGTAAAAACACCTCCCCATGAATTCTTAGGTGCCTGGTACCAAGACATGGTAATTCTTGGGAATAAAAACAGCATGAAACAAATAGTGCAGCTGGAGACAACTCAGAGAAAAGTTAAGAAAAAGATCAGTGAAAAGTTTCCTTCTGATGTATATACTCCTCCTATTACATGTACTCCTATTCTGGGCTTTTTTCATTATCTTAATGTCTTCACACATAATGGTTTATGTTTAAGTTGTTTAAGAAAACTTAATTAAGAAGAAACAATGCCTAAAATTAAAACAAAAAGACCACATCTTTAGAAACAGTGCCATCCTGTTTCATACTAGTCTGGCTGTTGCCTTAGTGGTTAGGTATTGGGCTTTCAGAGAAATAGTAAAGCACAAATCTAAGCTCATGTTGCTTTATGCACTAGGAATTTTACCATAGAAGCTCAAGTTATTTAGGGAATACCAGAGCAAGCAAGGTCTGTGATACCCTCTTCTAAGATGACAACCTTAGTGTTACAGAGAATTAATTCTGCTCTATTAATTACACTTTTCTACAGTTCTGCACCTTGTAGACCTGTTTACTCAAAGGTATTTCATTATCTCTGCAGCCACTAAAGGTTCAGTACATGGTACCCAGCTTCCCACTGACAAAAGTTTTTCCAGTCATTGCAGAGGATTCGCATGACTAAAGGTTACCACAAACTTCAAGCTGTTGCTTCTGGCTGTCACAGTGACTTCAGTTCTGTGATGGTTCTCTTACCACTCCACACACCTCCAGAATGCACTTCATTCATGCTCTGCAAAAATGCAGCTGGTGATGGTTACACATCTCAGAGTTAAGGCCTTAGTTCTGCCCATGGAGCTCATCAACGTCAGTGTGGCTACAGAGAGCGTAATTCGGAGTTTTACATTATGTATTTACCTAAGGATTTGCTGTAGTTACTTCAACACAACAAGTTTTGAAATAGTAAGTTGTATTTGCTTCACTCTAACATAAAGATGCACTCTGACACTTGATTAGCTCTCTGGAGAGAGATCCCAAGCTAGAGCAAGATGGCTGTGAGGCTTCTGCTAGGTCTGAATCATGATGGCCAATTTATAAGAATTGGAGACCATAGTATGTGACATATTTCACAGTCTCTAGGGTGAAAATTTTACATGAAAAATGCAGCTGAACCAGCTAGTGACACCATATTTTTATATTCCATTGCATTGTGGCTCTAATAGCATTAGAAGATATTGCACTCAATTACTAAAAGTGAGGACATTTCAGTATGAGCACCTTTATACACAAAGAGAGAGTGTTTAGAGTAACTAAGGAGTATTAATGTGTAGGAAATCTGAGTAGAATACACTTCTAAGCTGCTGTGGAAGAGGAGTTCTCCTTTATTTTCTGTTGCTAATGAGTGGTGAACATTAGTATTTTACTGAGAATAGGGGAAAAAATAGAAACTAAGCAAACAACTGCAGTTCCAGACATTCTACTTCATAAATTACTCGGATAAGGAAAATGTAGCTTGGTGATTTTACAATGCTTGAGTTTCAAATTGAATTGAAAAAAGTAGAAGTGTTCTGTGTGCATTGCAGAACACTTTCAGGAGGCTGTTTCCTGCCTTTCATGATGCAGTATCTTTTAATGAAGTAGAAGTTTGGGTTTTCCACTAATGTGATGCATTTTATCTAGAAGATCTTCCACTGCACAGAAATAGGAAATTAGCAGTTTAGCATCATGGTCCTTTTAGTCACAGTGAGAGTTTAAAAATAAAATTACTTTAAAAGCTTTTAGATTTTATCTTACTTAAAATTTTCCTATGCTCTAACACCTCCCCAGAAGCCCAAGTTTATTATAAATCACAAATGCACACTGTGGGGAACGGTGTGCACACACACAAACAAATCTGCCTGAACTCAGCATGTCTTGTATCCTTTTCACTGAAGAACACAATGAGAAAAGCTGACCAAAGAGATGCAGTTGTGAATTCATGTGAGAAGATCTGCCTTTTGCATTAAATGCACAAAATTCCTGTCTCCCTTATTTCTCAAAAATTACCATAAACATCCTACTTTTTAATTTAAATCTGTATTTTTTGCTGCTTTCCATGACAAAGCTACTACATCTACTAGGAACATGCAGCATGCTGTTAGTGTCTGTGAGGCCTTCACTTTAGCATGTAATGATTAAACACTGATCCAGGTTTAGAGGCAGATGTACATTCCTAGAAATGGGCCTGAAACTGTGTGCCTAAATCCAAAGCAGATCTTTCAGAGAATTCTTTTGTTAATCATTCAGATATGAATGCTGCAGACTGTTACATTCACACACCCAAGCCCATGGTCATTATTTAACAGAAAAATTATTTGTTTTGGCCTGTACATGTGTAATACTTTTCCTTCCTAAATGTATGCAAAGTGCCCTATTTAATCTCCATTTATTTGCCTGATTCTTCACATATAAGTAAGCTGCAGCACAGGACTTATTTCACAAATGAGATTTCATCTTTTGCTTTTGTATCAGCAGAACCTCTCTGCCTTGTGAGATTCTACCATACATATTCATTATATGCCAAAAATGTCTTCTTATAGTCACACTATGGAGAAAACCACTGGAGATAATGCAATACTAAGATACCAGTTTCAGATTTACCTAGTTGGAACATAGAAAAATAGGAAAACATCAACAGTAATACAAAAGTGCTTACTACATTAACAGTAATAAACTTTGCCTCTTAAAAAATTTCAAGGTTTAGTCTTTCTGTAGTTTTAAAAATTTAAAACACCATGATTTACATCCTAGGATATTTTTAACATCAAAGGAAAAGCTCTCAGATTAAAAATAAAAATTGAGTTGCTAATGATTAATCTTCAATGAAAATATTTTTAAACTTCATACTCTGTTAAGAAATTAGCAAACAGATTACCTGTACATGAAATGCTCCAGTGACAGCCCATGTAATTTTCACATGAATTTGAGAAAACAGAATTGACTTTCAGATTTCATCATGTTTTGTTTAGACTTCAAAAAGTATCTTTTGTCAAAGTCACAAATTGGAATTTCTTCACTGTGTATATTCAGCTTGAAGAGTTCTAGTATTTTCACTGTTCTTGAAGGAAAACCCTGACTGGAACTTGGGAAGTCCAATGTTGATCTTTCTGGTACTTCTGCCTACACTGAGCCTCACTAACTTGGTATGTTTTGACAGCTTCAGAGTCCTGCTTTAAACTCTGACTCAAAGACCTCTGAAAGTCCTCTAAAGGGAAGGATATTTATTGATCCAGTCAAAGGGTATCAAGTGCTAAGAATCACACTTTTTGTGTACTTCTCACTAACATAATCTTACATATTTGTAAGAGAAAATACCATTTGAATGTAGTTATAATGAAAAACTAAAATGAGCTAATATTGTGCTGAATAAAGACTCATGAGACACACTTCTCCCTTTCATTAGAGTTTACCATGACTATTAATTTTACTTAAGACTCAACTTGATTAATTCAATTCCCATGCTAATTCTAAAAATTTTATTTTTTTACTTATGTTAAACAAAAATTATGCAGAATACCCTCACGCATTGTGATCAAGTAAGGATCTTTCCTTTAAATATATTAAATTTGGTTAATTTTCCAGTCATTTAAAATAACAGTGTAGTTATAACAGAGATGATGGTGAAACACAGCTGACAAATGCTAGTGTTACTGTGACTGCTGCCCATACAGAGTCTTGAAGCCAAATGGATGAGGCATCAGCAACGATGCCAAGAATTGGTGTTTGGCAGAGATGCAGATTTGACTCATGGATCCATTCCTAAGGGAAGAATAAAGACTCAATTGAACGTCACAGCCCTCGCTGCTGTAGCAACGCCCAGTGGGTTGCCTCAGGAAATGTCAGTGGGGTAGATCCTTGCCTGAGATTCTGAGAGTGGGAAGACATTCAGGCTCGTTTCTTAGAACAGGAAAGAAATGAGGAAGTATTAGCTTAAAAGCATACTTTGACTTCCCTTCCAGAACCAGAAAGGCCTTGCATAGGTGCTCTGCTTAATGACTCAGAAGACGGAGGCAGCTACTTTCTCTGCAGCTTTTGTGGACTGTATGTCAGGTTGACAAGATATAATTGAGATGAGTTGGAGCTCTACCATTACTAAACTGTCATTCAGAGAAATGTTTGAAACAAAGAGGAAAAATTAAAGACAGAATTATGCACAGATATATGAAATACATAACTATTTACATAAGGGACAACTCAATCACAAACAATTATTCAGATTTACCCAAATAGAGAAAGATAATCCCCGTGTACCATTTCTCTCCATCATATGTGGAGCATTTATTTACTCATTCTAATTAAACTTCTTTTAGAACCTCATTCAATTTTAGCCAGAGCAATGCAAGAAATAGCCATAATAGATTTTCTGAGGAAAAGCTTTTACTCTAAAGCATTTCGAGATTGTTCATGTCAGACAGTGCTCTTAGCATGGGAAGCGGTCAAACAGCATGAGGAAATTGAGATACACAGCAATGGGTAAGTCTTCCTTTTCTGTAATGGTGACACTAGCTTGTTCTGACTATCTGAAGAAAGAAACAATGGAGTAGCTTATTTTAGAGCAGTATCTTTCCTAAGTTATATTGGAACAAATGTCCATGGTTCCAGAGAGATTAATGCAAGAATCTTGCTCATTTTGTTTAACCCTTTAGATGTAGGTTTATTACATGCATGTAAATGACTTTTACTTGACATGGAAATAAATAACTCAAATTTGTTTTAATGAGATCTAGATTATTAACTGCAATATACGTAGTTCTTTTTTGTCGACTGAGCACAGCAGAGTAAAT
This sequence comes from Hemiprocne comata, assembly GCA_020745705.1. Taxonomy (NCBI): domain Eukaryota; kingdom Metazoa; phylum Chordata; class Aves; order Apodiformes; family Apodidae; genus Hemiprocne; species Hemiprocne comata. Next base: position 6,187,345 of record CM036597.1, on the reverse strand, counting down.
TTTAATTGTGCGGTTTAGCAATTTTCATTAGCAGCGAAATCTCTTGTGCGCAGAAATGAGAGTATTCCCTAGAGAGTGCAGAAGCAAGCAGAGAGAATATGTAATGAACTGAGCTCAACAAAATGGAGGTCAGAGCCAACATTCAGGCAGAAAAGGGGTGACCTTAGGCAGCTGCATTATTAAATACGACCTGGAATATATACACCTTGACAAACAGCAGGAGGAAATAGCTACTTAGTCCAGATATAATAAAATGATAAAATGCAGGTGGATTTGCAGGCCAAAATACATCTTAAAGAGCAGGGATTTACTGATTTGCAAAAGAGAATATGACTCTATTGGCAAAATTCTTAGCTCTTGTGACTACCAAGCACCAATTCATACTGGTTCGAAAGTGACACAAAGAATTTTTAAGAAATGCAGAAGTGTAAATGATTTTGTCTCACCAATCAAGTGGAACTCAACTGTTGCTAGAGAATTTACAGGAAGGAGAATTACAGCATTAGGTGCAACAGAGCAAGAAACAGAAACACATAAAATTTCAGTGAAATTCACCTTAGGAATGAACTAAAGAAACATCAGAGGAGAAAACTCCCCCCGGACAAGTATCATTGTGTGGACACATGTGGACAGATCAAACTGGATGATGAAGACCAATCAGCACCACATGAGTTACCCCTAGGAGAAACAAAACACAGCAAATAAACTCCAAACAGCATGGGTGCTGAGAACTGTGAACAGAAGAAAGCAGGCAAATTATCAAAGAGAATGACTGACAGAGGGCCATGTGTTTACCATCTAGCAACAGCATATCTTACACAGTTCAGCTACAAGTCCAGAAAGATGAATCACAGAATCACAGAATCTTAGGGGTTGGAAGGGACCTCAAAAGATCATCTAGTCCAACCCCCAATGTTTATAAAATAAAAAATAAATGTTTAAAACAATAAATGTTTAATAATTGCTTGAGCTCTTGTGAAGCTCTCAGGTTTTTGATGTTTGACAGCACAGCAATTCTGCTTCTGGCTGGCTGGGCCCAAAGAGTTGTGGTGAATGGTGTTAAATCCAGTTGGTGGCCGTTCACAAGTGGTGTTCCCCCAGTGCTCAGTGTTGGGGCCAGTTCTCTCTAGTATCTTTACCAATGGTCTGGATGAGGGGACTGAGTCCATCCTCAGTAAGTTTGCTGATGACACTAAATTGATCAGCAGTGTAAAACTGCTTGAGGGCAGAAAAGCTCTACAGAGAGACCTGGATAGGCTGGATTGATGGGCAAAGGTCAGTTGTATGAGGTTCAACAAAGCCAAGTGCCAGGTCCTGCCCTTGGGTCACAACAACCTCATGCAGTGCTACAGGTGTGGGGCAGAGTGGCTGGAAAGTGTCTGGTGGAAAAGGCCCTGGGAGTGTTGGTCAACAATGGGCTGAATACAAGCCAGCAGTGTGCCCAGGTGGCCAAGAAGTCCAATGGCATCCTGGCTTGTATCAGCAATCCCATGGCCAGCAGGACTAGGGAAGTGATTGTCCCTCTGTACTCAGCACTGGTGAGGCCACACCTTGAATCCTCTGTGCAGTTCTGGGCCCCTCACTGCAAGAAGGACATTGAGGTGCTGGAGCACGTCCAGAGAAGAGAAACCAAGCTGGTGATGGGTCTGCAAGTCTTATAATGAGCAGCTGAGGGAACTGGGGTTGTTCAGCCTGGAGAAAAGGAGGCTGAGGGGAGACCTTATTGCTCTTTTAGTTGTTACTAAAAGAAATTTCTTCAGTCCAATATAAAATTCCAACCCCTTTCCCTTTCACATGGTAAAAATCAAGAATTGAACTCTGTAAACAGGACTATTCACGTAAAGGAAATACATAATTAGATCTTGATTTTAGAGGAAAGAACTATTAATTATGTGATTACCCTTCAGCTGGGGGAACATCTTGCTCCACTAAAGGTCCCATTGAATTATATAAGGCCATTTGTGGAGCAAGATAATATTCAATACAAACATTAGAGTCTTAGACACTAAACTAAATTATTTCAGCAACAGTCCTACATGCACTTGATCTAAGCATCAAGACCATCCTATTTTTCTGTTAAATGCTGTCAAGTCTATGCTAGGAATACTACCAAATTAAAAAACTGATACACACTTCAATTCTTTTATGCATGGCTACTTTATGTATTAAAACTTGAAGTTGCTGCATGTTAAAAATGTAATTCTGTTGTCATTTTCTAAGAGAAAGACAACACATTTGCTATCTCTAGCTTTAAAAATGCAAATTAGTCATCTTCCCTCACCTGCCTGCACAAAAGCACTTTTGCATTGACCTGAATCACCTGAAACAGACTACTGATCAGATTAGACACAAGTTAATTTCTAACTAAATTGCCTCATGACATATCACAAGCCATCACATGTTGCACAGAGCAGTGCTTCCATCATGTGCAGTGACATTACTAGGTGATATGTCATGTTCAGAAAACTGTCTCTTTAATTGCCTGTCACTACAAAACATTCCTGTTTTAAATAACAACTAACCCCAGCAACTTTATTTTACAGTTCCATGTTGAGCCTTAGAGGAAAGGAAGGAGAACAGATCAGTGGCTAGTAAGGAAAGCTGCTGAACAGGAATACTGAGGAGAAAAGCAATGTTCACACCTTCCATGATCAGCCCACCTCCAGCAACATTACCATCCTTGGAAGCTCCTCCAGAAGGACAGTTAACAAATCTGAGCTTTCACTAAAGCTGCTGGTGAAAAAGATTTCCTTGTGAAGGACCTTAGTGCTCTCCTGAACATCTCTGAGATGGTTGTACCTCTGCATCTCTCAGTGAGAACAAGATGACCCAGGCAGAGCACAATTTACCATCTAAAGGAATTTGGTACCATCAGCCTTATCTCTAAGGCCCGTTAATTTCACATGTTGAAAGCATCAAACAGCTTGCCACAACCGGCAACTGTAGCTAAAAAAATAGAGGACAAAGCATTACATTATAGTGAAACTCTAAAATAGATGGTAAAATGAAAAGAAAAGTAAAAATAAGATTCGTAGCATTTTTGGTAAAATTTTCTAACACAGCATCACCCATAATTAATTGCAGACTACAGTGAGTAAGGGTATTTCCATGGATTGTCACTGTCTCCAGGCTACCTGCTAAATTGTGTTGCAGTCTCATCTTTAATTTCATTTTGTATGTACATCATGAGAAATAAGACTGTCTACCTTTTCTCAAACCTCAAATTTCCATTTTGTCCAAATGTCTCCCATGGAGCAAAAGAGGTGAACACAGCTATTTGTGCAGAGATTAAAGGCAGAGGAGCAGCTGTGTTCCTTCCTGCAGGGCTGTTTTATAGGATCAACAGGAGAAAAAACACAGGAGAAAGACACTAGTATACAATATATTTGCATTAGACAACTTCTACTCTCACCATCAAATCCACAAACAGAAATAAAAATCATCTCCCTTCTACAGGGTATGCAACTTGGCATTTATATACTGCTACAACTGGATAGTCCTCGTACAGCATTTCAGCTTTGAAGAGTACAGGTCAAACTTGGCACAGTTTACCATCTGAAAGAATTTGATTCTGTCAGCCTTATCTCTAAGGCCTGTTAATTTCACATGTTGAAAGCATCAAACAGCTTGCCACTATTGGCAACTGTAGCTAAAAAAAGAGGACAAAGCATTACATTAAAAAATGTCCAAGTACAAAATCTTCTATGAAAGGGGCTGGCAGGGGAAGAGCAGAGGGTGGGCTGTTTGAAAAACAACAGCTGTACAGCCAATATGTCTCAGTCTTGTCTGTAGACTCTCTGAAACTTTAGCCAAAATGTATTCAAGTTAACTATGAAACAAGTGCTTCCTCCTTTTCTTTTCATTTGATGTTTTTGGCCTAATTCTATTTTTCAAGCCTCCTTATTTTAGTTCATCACTAGCACACTACCTAGGTACATTTTATGGACTAGATTTTTAAGTACATTTACAAATCCAACTGGGCATACCAAAAACAAATCCAAAGGCACTGACCTAGTTCTAGAAGTTTCTTATAATCTACAAAATTTTTACCGGAAGAAAGCAAGAATTATAGGATCCTAAATTGGATACATGTTCCATAGAACTCAGACAAGAAAAAAAGCAGTCTCTTTTCCTCACCCTGGAGAATGAGAGGGATTTTTCTGAGAGGTTCAGCCCCACTCATCTTGCTATTCAAGTCAGTCTTGTTGACTTTGATGATATGAAGTCAAGTTAAAAGAAGAGTTCTGGAAAATGGCAACTCACTTGTCATTTAGACAGGAAGAATTTCTTGCCCTGAGGTCTCTGACTGAAAACTAAACAAGCTTTTTCTATTGTTTTGTTTCCATTTTACAAGACTTAGGGGTTTTGGATGGCCATTTAGCTGGCAGTGATACCCATCACGAACAGACTGACTCGTTGGGGATTTATACCAATACTCAGCTTTGGTACTTCTCATAAGATTCCATGACAATGGAACAAGACTTGACAATACATAATCCTTTAGTCAATTAGACCTATTTTAAAAAGCATTCAGGGCAATTCAATGATTGAAAGTAATTTAGCTTTTCTCTTCTTCAATAATTATTCTGACATATTCCTTGTAGTTGAGCCAAAATATTTCATAGGTCAAGGAGACTAGATGAGATTCCTTGGGCCATCAGATCCAGCTCCTTTTCTTTTGGAGTTAACCATTTGACAAAGCTCAACTGCCACAATTTCTCAGATATTATGGATAGTGGCTTAGCAATTTCATCCACCTGTTCCCTCAGGACCCATGGGTGGATCTCTTAACAGCTCAATAAGGGAATGTAACTCTTTGTGTAATACTGGTAAACAGATATTCAGAAATAAAGGAAAAGTTTTGGTGAACATATTTCAGCCTTCCTTAGGAGTTCCAAACCAATATTTTTAACACTGTTTATTAGCATTTATGTCTTCAGGTATCTGAAGAGTCTTGTATGAGAAGCTATAAATACATACAAAGTGCAACACTCTTCTTCCTGGATATCTAAATCTTTTCTTCAGATAAAAAAGGCAGTCAGGTATCTACAAAAACACTCTGCGAGGAGCTTTCTGGGTATTCGACATTCGTTTTTAATTTACACCTATCACAAAATACACATGCTTAATCAATTCCCCCATGATCTGTGAATCAAAGAATTACAGTAACTTCCCAACTTTGGGGCAGGGAGTAGATAAAATTTCATAAGCATACACTGTAAAACCCATTCCCAGAATAGACATCCAGTTTTAACATCAGTTTTAACTGAGCTTTAATCAATAACAGGGATCTTACAGATACTGTGCTAGAGTTTCAAGCCAAAGTCAAGAAACATTGCCAGCAAAAATACCCTGATTCTGATTTTATGCTCCTCTGTTTCCCTGTCATTCTAGTGAACATTTCATGCATTTATTTTAGTAATGGGGGGAAAAAAAGTTAATAATCCACTGGTATTATCAAATTACTTCTCCAAAGTTAGGCACATCTAGATGATAGAGCACCATACAAACACAAGCCAAGCTAGTACCAACTCAGAGGTTGAAGCTGGTTTTTCTTCACAACCCACCTAAAGTGGCAGCATCGTTTCTGGTTTCACCTGAGCTCATTCTGAGTCTGAGCATCTTTTGCCCTGTAATGTATAAGTACTATCAACACAGCTAAACATTTTTTAGAATTTGCAAACCTGGCCCCTGGTTAAACATCCGAGTTCCATGACCTTCAGTCACTTTTTCAGACAACTCTGAAAATCCAGATATACATTACAGACAAACTTGTATCTCGCTCAATTGCATGTTACCCTAGGTCTATCTGATAGAAATTGTTTTGACAGAGCAGTTTTGCATCCACATCCCCTAACTTGCCAGAAAGGAGTGTATTTCTGTTACAACACATCAGTAAAGTCAAAATGCATCATTCATGTGCTGTTTTAACTTCCTACAAGAGATTATAACATACAGTTTATAACTTAAGAATAAAATATTTTTGAAACATTTCTTTTTTTGCCATTTCATTACTTACATATTTTATGAGGTTCCTACTTTTCCATTTTAAGACAAACATAAAACTTGTTGCAAGAGAGCAGAAGAAAGCCAGCTCTCTGGTCTCTGGCAGGGACCAGTGGGATGTGCTTCAGAGGCCACAGAACACAACAGGAATGCAAACAACCTTCCTCTATGCCATCCCCTCCACCTCCTGCAGTTTCCAGACTTCCAGACTGAGTTGGAGAACCAGCACCTTACTTCTTTAGTCCTTTATTACACCTTTGGAAATCTCACCTCTCATGACTGATGTTTTGAAAATCTCTCAAGAATAAAACTACAATGACCTGGGGACCTTCAGTTAGTCTCCCAATAATTTATAATTTCCCATTGAAATGTACATACTTTCTTGGACTGACATCTTTCTGTGTAACTGGGGAAAGTGGTTAGCAATACTAACATTTTTTAGAAGATGCTGCCTATGAAGCAGTTTATTTTACATAGTTACACCGTTTAATGTAGATACTTCAATAGCACTGGAGCCAGGCAAAGAAAGTAATTTATTTTGTTGTTATTAATTGATCATGCAGTAGGTTTTGATAAATAATCTCTTTTACTATATCATGGAATTACTGAGTAGTGAAAATATTCAGGTTACTAAATAACACACTCCAATTTACCTTCTGTGATAGCACTGATGTGAATTTTATACTGACTTTGGCCCCAGAATAATTTTATTTTTTTTTCATTTTCCTACAAGCTTTCTATACAGAATGATTTCTTGTTAAAGCATTTAAATGTAAGTTTGTGACAGTATGCATGATTTCTTTTCTGCAATATCAGAAAAATTTAAGTTACAAATTTAACATAGCTAACAACTCACAGGTAATCAAATACAAATTAAGTGCCATTTTAGAAACTGAAGAATTATTGCTGAATATTTGTCTCTTTCTATGCTGCTGGTAACTATTAAACTCTTTTTAGTTTAAGATGCTGTGATAATGAGCTTGCATTCATGAATGCCATTATTTCCATTGGTAAATTAAATTTCCAAAGAGCTCAATTACCTCAAGGTACAAAAATGCTGCAGCATAAGAAAACTGGGGAAGGCAGGGAAACCCCTAACACCGTGGGGTGGTTGATCAGTACTGCTCTCAAAACAATAATGAACCTAAGTTTCTTAAAGCATCAAAGCAATTAAGAAGGAAAAAATGAAAAGGAATGGAAGTTGAAAGTCATCCCACTGCTGCTGAAAATCTTATCCATATTCTTCTGAGGGCATTACAAAGGTAAATAACACAAGGGAAAGATTTTCAAAGACACAGAAGAACAAGTAAGTGTCCAACTCCCATTAAAAGTTTTTAACTGTTTCAAATAAATCCACTAGAAACAAATACAGAGCCTTAATTTATGGTGAAATGAGAAACAAATTGTTTTCCTCATAGCATCATGAATTGCAGGGGAAACCAAGGAGGAGAACAATTTAGACAATCTTACCCCTCAGACAGGAGAAAAAAAACAGGGATTTTTTGCACTGAATGAGTAATGGTAATGAGAAAGGTATCAAAATGACAGTACAGAGACATTCATTGAGATAAACCTACCCATAAGGAAGGCACCCACAACATCACGATGATGATTTTTCAGTAAGTTCATGACATACAACTATTTGACATCGTTCATGAAGAAATACCCTAGAGCAGCACTGAGCACTTAGCAGCACTGAATACTTTGTCTTAATCCAACAAAGCACAGGAAATACGCAGAACAATTGTTTTAAGTACATTCTTAAAGGTGAAAAGGTACTGTTTGATTTGCTAGACAGTGGACAATTGTGCCTGTGCAGAATATACTAGAGATGAACATCAAATATTAATAACATTCCTATGTAAGTTTTCTGCCTGACAAGAAAGTGCCTGGAATGTGTAAGGACATAACCAAAGCATCACAGGCATGTCCAAAACTTTTCATTGAAGCTCAGAATATTGCTCTGCTCTACTTTATCTAAACGGCAACAACAGGATTTAAAATAAGTGGTCTTAATCCCTTCTCTCGCACCATGAATCTTGGGAAAGGTTGCACTCCTGGAAGCGTGAAGAGTTGAATACATGTTTAAAGAAACACAAAACCCTTCTGAGCTCTCTGGAATACAGAAAAGCAGTTATACTGCACTTCCATGCAAACATCTTGTTCACAGGAACATGCTCTTATTTTAAGTAGAAAGCCATATGCCACTGTGGCCCAGCTTGCTGATTCCATGCGAAGTTGCAGACTACTGGTTGTGTGGGAGGATGGACACCATCTTGGCATGAAGTGCCACTGTATCTATGACAATCAGATTACATATAGCTCTGAAACACAAAGTCCGAGAGAGTTCACTGAGTTCTACCATTCCAATGCAAAAGCAAACAAAAAAAAACGAATAAAAGAAACAAAAATATGTGTAAAAAATTGAAATATCTTATTTCACTACTTTTTAACTTCAGAAATGCAGTAAAAACTGTTCTCAGCTAACTGACAGTTCTAAGGTGATTTAATAGCCTCAGAAGAAAGTAGCCGTAAAAAAAGTAAGTGACACTAGATTGGTATTTATTTCCTGGCATACACACAACCTATTCTCATTTATGTGGCAACAAGCCAAAAAAATCTCAGCATGGTTCATAGGTGGGGAAGAAAGGAATTATTTCCTAAGTGCCATATATACAGGGAATGATGTGTTAAACTAAAAAGATTGCAGCAGTTAAGATAGGGAGAGAGTAGAAGTATTTGAACAGCAGTGAGTAACACTTCATAGGAAAGTACTGCATTATGTTTTCTCTGTGGCTCAAAACTGACTCAAGATTCCTCAGCAAGACAGAAAAAACCCTCAAGGAAGATGCTCCAAGCGTTCGGGAAAGTCGTTCCAGGCACAGGAAGGGAATGGAAAAGGAGAAAACATGGGAGAGGTGCAGGAGCTGGTGCTAGCTCCGAGGAGCCCTGCTTGCTATCCCTTTTATCTTGCTGTGAGCCTGGGATGATGGAGGGGCAGTACCCCTGCTAAAGGCAACCACCTTCACAGAAGTGGCCATCCCACCTTACAGTCCACTGGGACCTCAGCAGCTGGCACCTGTGCTGCCAGGTTGTTTGACTCAGAGCTCCTGGAGGTTCATCCTTGGTGTCTGACCATTTAGCTTGTGCTTAAAGCCTGCCTTGATGCATCTTGTTGCACTTAACTAACTTATAACAAGCTTAAAACTGTCCAGCACTGTCCTACTGCCACTGAAGTCAACGTTAACATTTGTGCTGCCTGAATGGTGCAGGATTATGTGGTGGAGAATAAAGAAGTAAATACTTACTCCCATGGGGCTGAGTGGTTGTTTCATCACTCAGCTGAGACTGAACAAATCTCCTATCACCGTGTATTCAAACGGAATCACAGGCAGTGCACTCAGTGGAGTGGGGCCGTATGGGCAGCAGCAGTAAGGCAGTGGGATCACTGGAGACCTGACAGTGCTGTTCTCTCTCGCCAGTGAAAATCAGAGCTGAATGGGCATTATAAAACCAGAGAGCAAATGAGCCCACAGCTATTGCCAGCCAGAATGTTTACTACCCCTGTTTCTGCCATGTCATTCTAAGGATTTCAACTTTACTATGCGAGCAGATAGTATTGCTTTTTTTATATGGCCATCTGCAATGCTGAACCTTTAGCCTACATGAGCAGACATCACATTAATCTTATTTTCCATCAAAGAAAATGAGATCATAAACAAGAGTAGGGGCAGGTATCTAGAGTGCTTTTGAAGATTTATCACAAGCCTCTCTGTGTTGAGAAATTATTTATATTTGAAGTTCTTCAGTGTGTACTGTGAAATGGCTATCAGAGGGCTTTTTCCAGGTATTTTGGGAGATACAAATTTGGAAGATACTTTCCTCCTCCGTCTTTCAATTTTTTCGTAGTAACTTAGAAGTCAATTAGTTGATTTTAACCAAATTTTAATAAAGATAGTTATTTCAGAGAATTTAAATCAAGTTTCATGAATATCAGTGACCAGATACAGGACAGATGCCACAGGAGAAAAGGGTCAGAGCAGACCCTGCATCATTAGATGCTAGAGAATCCAACCAAAAGGCATACATGTCAAGAAAAACACTGGACTTCAAAAGTTTCATTGCCCAAAGAACCAAATCTTCCAGAATCAATATTTCTCTGTTACTTACACCAGAAGCAGCAATTAAACAATCAATACCAGCAGTAACTCCCCACTAATAATTCACACCTGGTCAGCAACCTTTAACTTGTGTCTCAATGGACTCAGGTAGCTGAACTACTTTACAGAAGAAAAATGCTCCCTATCATATTCTTCAACTGGATAACTAAAACACAGGTAGCTCAACACTAGTAAGGAATTGTTGGGACCAATTATCTGCTAGAAACTAGTCATGCTGGAAAACTGAAGAGAATTCTTCTTCATCCTGTCAGAAGAATGGAAAGAAGCTCCAGAAGATCTGTCTTACAAGAGTTTAAGCCTGATTCCACAGATCAATTTATGACTGAAAAATATAGAACTGATTACTTGATCCAGTCAACAAATTGTTTTAGTTTTCCACACTGCTTCTCCAGCTTTTATGAAAGAAACGAATCCAAGAGTATGCTTAATCTTCTAACGTCTTTTTCTGGAGGAACACCTTTGACTCTTCTTGTATGCCAAGAGCACATGGGAAACCTGTATTCAGATTATTATCACTGGACCTATAATAAAGAAAGAAAAAGTGCTTTTCTCATGTATTCTACTCACACATCATCCCTTGGGTGCACTTCAGTTCACAGTGAAATCGGTCTTGAATGTTCATTCTAACTGACATGACAAAGATCCCTTGCTTTGAGTGATCCTTCAAGAGATGTATGTATGGAGAGATTAGTATTATAGTATGGCCTTTCACTGCAGAAAATTGCTTAACTAGCTGCATCACTCTCTAGTATTATAGTATGATGTCCTAAGAAAATTGCCTAAGTGCATCTGTCTTTAGTACAAAGTCATGGTGCAATACGTTAAAAAAAAAAAAAAAAAACCAACCAAAAGGTGAGTTGGTAATAAAAATGCCAGGCAGATGGAGAAAAATGATCACTACTACTGACTGCATAAGAATTGAACACTTGCTTTCATTACATTTCTTTATCTGCCATTGGGTCTACTTATTAAATTTGCTCGTCTCCTATGCCCTGACTTTTTCTCAATAAGCTTTTTGAATTGGGAAATATCATTAAGTATAAATATGTAAGAAAGTGCTTAGAACTGGTGAAGAATTTTAAGGTTTTGCAGTATCCCCTCATTCATCTGGCCAAACCCCAAAGTATTCATTCATCCTGTAATTCAGTAAAAAAAAAAAGAGAATTTATGATCTTTGGAAGAAGGGGCAGGCAACTCAGGAGGACTACAGAGATATTGTGAGGTTATGCAGGCAGGAAATTAGAAGAGCCAAAGCCCAATTAACTGTTCAAGGAAGTGTCCAAGCAAGTTCTATTTCTGTTGACAGGAGACTGCTGCAATACACTGCTGACTGCTAGACAATAAAGGAGAAACAGGCTGTAGCCTTGAAACAGTTTTATCAGGGTCAGCCAGATTCATCTCTAGTTCCATGAGGTTTCAATACCAAGAAGAAATCCACAAAACTGGAAGGAAATGAACTTTTCAACAGAGATATTTTTGACAAGTTTTAATCATCCTTATCTAGTAAAACATTCAAACGTGCTTAAGAATAAGCAAGTAAATATTCCTAGTCAAGTCACAAGAACTACACATCAGACAAACCTGAAATCAATAGTGCTGTAATTTCACTGAGAGACCTAATGTACTTTTGTTCTCTGCTCTTAGAGTTCTCTTCTAGATTACTGTTTATGTAGCTAGGCAAAAAGTGCAGATTATGTCATGATTTTCTTCTGCTGTGGAAAGAAACAACAGAGCAAAAGCCATACTGAGTTGCTTCTTATAAATCTAAGGCCCGAAATATTTCCATTCTGCAGGAAGATTAGGGAAAAAATAATTATATTTGTATTTTTAAATTTATTCCTCTTATTTCTTTATTTTTCCTTTTTTTTTTTAATGTCATGTGCTTTTAAAGACCTCTTCATCACTACTGAAGCTGAATAGGCAAAACCTGATCCATTTTACAGATATGTAAAAGTATGAAATACAATTTCCTAACTGCATGATGAGTTTGAAAAAGAGTAAGCCGATTCATTACTTTGTAGTACCACTTGTGCACTAATCTTTATCCTTTTATTTTCTTTCACACTGTAAGTTCTCTAAAAAAGGGTAAATCTCAAACTCTATAGAAAGCTGTGAAGCATGGCTGTACCAACTTACAGTTTAACAATGTAAACAAAAACATAGTTTTCTTTTATAAAGACAGCATTTATATTGAATAATGAAAAAAAAATGGCTATATACAACTAAACCCATGTCATAATAGTAGAGACCAGAACCTTACGTGGCTATATACAGGGGTTTAGGACTTAATTCTTTCAAAGGGATGAAATTGTGACACAATTTATCTGTATATAATTTACTGCTTCTGTAAAGCTAGAGCTTTAAGAGTTCATTATACTCAGGAGCCAGTTTGATATGTATGTGCTATATGGAAGAATTATGTCAGAGGGGAGAACAACTCAACCACTTCACAGCATTGTATGCTCAAGATTTTCAGTGGAAAATGAAATGGAAGAGATAATCCTTCTGGAAGAGATAATCAGGGAGGTTTTCTCATTGGCTTCAATGGAAGAAGGATTGAGCTATTACTAAACATCAAGTATTTAAGAGCTACTGACTGCAGTGAGAACCAAGGAAGATACAGCATATTCACTATTTCTTAATGGGTTTTAATCTGAAATTAAATTTACCTCCTAATTATTCTCTTCAGCAGTGAATTCCTAAATGCCATAGCTGCACTCCAGAAAATTCATAGGAAATAGGCATTTCTTGTAAAAGGGAATTAGGATCATCAGGCCTGAAAGCCCAAATACACTGTTTCTGCTTCTATTTCCATATAATTTACATCCTTCCCCTTGTTTCATACTCTGTTCCTGTCTTGGATGGAAATATTCTCTTTTTACAATTTTTGTTTCCCTCTGTAAGAGGAAGACTGAGCCAAAACACAGCAGGTTCATCAGCAATCCACTAACCTTTCTCTGCTGTAAACCCTAAAATATCAGACTCCATGAATTGATTTTCCTTCATTCTCTGCTGCAGCCGTAACTATTAATGAAGTTGCCAGGCCTCTTCAGATTCTGAAGATTTATTTGTTATACAGAACATAATGTCAAGGCAGAGAGTTATTAGTTGGTTTACTCTGACAGTTTTATTCATGAAGCACAACACTGGAACTTACGGAAGCTTAGCTCACTTCATACATCATTCCTGAAACTTAGTTAAAAGCTTAATGCAAACTTAGTTTAAAGGAGAACAATTGCTTTTAACATGCAAGTATTTTATAAATACATTGCCTTAAAACATCTAAGTGAATTACTCTGCCATATAATCACTCCAGGGAAAGTTGTGGGCTGACATCCTTGCTCTAGCCTTCAATCAGTCCAAACCACAGCAGTTAGTATTGGAAATGCCCCTTTAAATGTCCTGCTCTATTCAGCTTGTGTCCCTATCCCCTCTCTAACTCATATTTGAGTTCAGCTGCATCAAGGCAAATGTGGGAATCAGATTTGGATCTGGGACATAAAAATCAGATTCGAGACGACACACCAGTTTCCTACCTCTGGTAATAAATAAAGCCTCTCAGTACCATTATTTGTGTTAGTGTTGAGATTCACTTGGCAAGAAAGGAACAACACTGTGCAAGGTGCTGTCTGTCCAGATTTAACTGTAGCTCAACACCAGGGACTCAGAGTGGTTCTCTTGTGGCTCCCTGACACTGAGAAGCAGGACTGCAAATGCCAGGAACTGCCAGGCTGGGTGGAGAGTTATCACAATTTTAGGGAACAAAGTAAATACTCAATGCTTACTGAGAGCTGTAGCCACCAACACACATGCACAGCTTTGACCCTGTTATCCATAGTCATTCAGGGTCATCTCCTGAGTTCCAAGAACTCGAAACTTTACATTTATTTAAAAAAAAAAAAAAAATTAAGATAAGAAATCAATGACTGCCTTCAAGGTATATGACATAGTTCAGAAAAACAATATTCCACTCTGAAATGAGCAGGAGAAAAAAACCTAAAAATAACAAATTTGTTTTTATTATTTCAATGTACAGCATTTTGTTAGGAACTAGCTAAAGAAAAGTAAATTTGATTTATTGACTCTTTTAATAAAAAATTATTTTTAAAAAAATCTGAATTTGCCAATCAGAAACTTAACAACCTGAACATGAGATTTATTTGACCTGAACTCCCAGCTTGAATTGAAGCAAAGTTGCTTACATTTTTCAACAAAATGGGGTTTTCTGAGGTGAGTCTATGCTGCTAGAAATGAATTCCAGGTGCTACCACCACCTGCCCAGAACCGACTTTGCGTGTTAGTTCTCCTCTCACCAGTAACTCTAGTGACACCTACTAGATACCAAACAAGCTCTGTCTTAACAGATTTGACTTCTTTTCCTCTGCAGCCCCCCAAGACAGTCAGGTACTCCTATGTAAAAATACTTGCCTGAGAATTTAAAAATACAAAAACTAGAACAGAACAGACCAAACATCTGAGTTTACTAATATGCATTTACCATACTAAAAATGTGTGACAGTCAACATTTATGACCCCACAGGGGGAAGTCACATGGCAGTGCTGTGAGGCAAGAAGGCTTTTGAGTTTGGGATTGGTGCATAACTCAGGGAAGGAGAAATAAATTCCAGTAAAATTCTTTCCACCCTTCCTCATTGCTCTGTGTTTTGTGTGCACTTTCTCTTGTTGAAAACAACATTTTAGAGTGTTTTTAAACGCTCTATTATTTTCTACTATTATGTCTATTATTTTTTTGCCTCTCTCTTGAAAAGCAAACAACTTCTGCTACAATGAGTCAAAAGCTGAAGGAAAAGAATATGATAAGGAATATATTTAGGACATAGAATGGGAAGATACTGAATAAAAGCATTGTGCTGCTCTCTCAGTGTTTGCTGTCTAAGTACTACAAAAGCCATTCTTTTGCTTAAAAGAAGAGAGGACTTGATCCAACTATAAGATGCTCCTTCCACACATTTAGTCATACCTGATTTTACACTAGGATTCATTCAGTAAGAATGTGATACTTTTTTCAGTTCCCAATAAGAGTATTTTGCTTAGTGCTGCCCCATTATTCTTTTGTTGTAATTTTCACTGAAGCTCAGCATTATTCTCCCAATCCCAAAATATTAAATCATATTCACACTTTCACTGTTCTGTGAGCAAGGCTTAAAATCCCTGTTCAAATTATTTTGTTTGCTATGCTTTGCTTACGAAATAGTTTAAAATGCCTTGAAACAAAAAGTTATTTTAAGATCTTATTCTTCCCACTCTCTTCCCAAGAAAACACTTGGCCCAAGTAAAGTAAAAACTAACAAATGAACACCAATTCAGGTCCAGCCAATCTGGATGCTTTTGGCTTTCCTTTCCCTGTGTATTGGGTCTGGCTGAGATGGAGTTAATGTTCCCCCTACAGCCCTCACAGGGCTGTGCTGTGGTAGCTGGAAAGGTGCTGATGAGACACCAGTGTTGTGGCTACTGCTGAGCAGGGCTCCCACAGCATCGAGGCTCTCTCCAACATTCCCCTGCCCTTACCAGCAGGCTGGGGGTGGGCAAGATCCTGGGAGGGGACATAGCCAGGGCAGCTGACCCAACCTGACCAAAGGGAGATTCCATGCCATATGACATCTGCTCGGCAATAAAACCTGAGAGAAAGGAGGAGGAAAGGGGGGCATTCATTATTATGATGTTTGTCTTCTGGAACAACCACTATGCCTACTGAAGCCCAACTTCCTGGGAAGTGGCTGGACATCACCTGCTGATGGGGAGTAGAGACTAAATCTTTTGTTTTCTTTGCTTCTATGTGTGGTCTTTGCTTTTGCTTTATTAAACTGTGTTTATCTTGACCAATAATTCTTTTCCATCTTATTTTCTCTCCCCCTGTGCTGCTGACGAGAGGACTGATATAGTGGCTTGGTGGGCACCTGGGGTCCAGTCAAGGTCAACCCACCACACTCTGTTCCTTTGTTCAGTTACTAAACTGAATATTGCAACCAGCCCTGGCCAGAGGCAAAGCACAGTGCACATTTATCACGTTATTCAACATATTATCCTAGGGATGTCACCTACAAACATATGACACACATCATGATCTGTAAAAGCTCTTCACTCAGCAGTCTTTAATGGCTGGATTTATCATTTGACAGGCAAAGCTGAAGACAGTAATAGAAAAAAAATATTTGTATTAGGTGATGACACAAGATTCTGTAGGATGTTCTCCCCTCAGTCAAACTCCATGCAATGACAGAGTTGCTCTACACACACAAAACTGGCCTCCAACAATAACATTATTGCAACAATTCACAGAATACCTCATATGCGAAAAGTGACTGCTCTCATTAGACAATATAAAATAAACAGGAGGTCAATAAAATACAGCAGAGTTCCATAAACCAGGGAAAAAATACATGTTCTTGTTCAAGGTCATGGACCTTGTCTGAGCTGCTGTTAAATTAAAGATACCCTTCTGAGATGCTTAAATTATCTGTGCCATGTGGATTGGGACCATTGTCAGCTGATGAGAAAATTACTTCTGTTCTATCTCAGGGGAATTCCCACACCTATTAGACCTCAGTGGAAATGAGATAAGTTTGCTGTAAGCTCCTTCTGGGCTGTATGCCAGAGTTTAGCAGAGTGCATAAAAGAAACAGAGCTCCCAGGCCAGCAGTCATTTAGGCTTGGATTTGGTGTTTGACAAGGAATGCCTAAATGAAGCAAAGGAGGGGAAAAAAAACCAAAACCAAAACAAAAACTAGAAAGCCTTGCTTTGATTAGATGAATCAGAAAGCACAGTCTTTCAAAAGAGGTAATTTTAAGAGACAAACATCTCCTTATTTCCAAACAAGAACTAGTGAGTAATAGGATGAGGTGGGGTGTGCAAGCAAAGCTGAGTCAGTAAAGAACCCAAGGTTATCAATTTAGCAGCCACAAGCTACAAAACATTCTCTAAGATTAGTATAGATCCTGATGTGTAATTCCTCAAATGCACATGACAAATTCATCATAAATAATAAACCAGTGCAGAAATGTAGCTTACATCTTGGGGGTAATGCCACAATCTTTTCACTTGTAGGTCATCAGCTGTCATTTTAAGTCCTAGCATTAGGGTCTTCACAATCCCTCAACATGGGCAGTCCACTTCTACATAAATAATGCTGCAGTCCTGAGTTTTCCAGGCAACAGTGGAGTGTGACAGAGCAAAGTAGCTTTTCTTCATTTTCATACATGAAGCAGAGAAAGTGTAATTTTATTCTAACATTGTATGCAATGTAGCAATACAAGAATATTGTAGCTCCTGAAGTTGTTGTCTCTCATCCTACTTTGCAGCAGAGCTTCCTTTAAGAAGCCCTGCAAGAGAATGTGGATTCTCCTGTCACTGCTAGCTGGCACAGACCACACTGCAACTAGAAAATCCTGCAGCTAAACTCCTGCTTGTTTTAAAAATCTGGGATTTGGCCTCAACGCTGATGTGTTGGAATGCCAAGCATTCATACTGCCTTTTCTGAACATTCTGAGTACAGAGTAGAGCTGGTCTTATCAGGTTCTCCTGCTTGCTAACTGTTTAGTCATGACAAGAATGGCTTGGGTCCAGGAAAGGGAATTCACAAGGTATTCCTAAAGTTCCTTGAATGATCCTAACCTTTCCTCATCTTCTTTCCATATCCTACTGGCTAAGTAGGCTTTCCATGGTGCCTTACGTACTTCTGTTCATAACCCTTAACTCTCCTTCCAAAGTTTTATACGCTCTGAACTCTGCTATTAACTCCAGTAGGACCCTAAAAATTTACTGTTGAAAAGTTTAAATTCCTTTATGAATCTACTTTGCACACTCCCATCAGGACTTGGATTATGTACTCCACAGGACTGTGATGGTCATAAAATGACACAAACATTATTTTGCTTGTGCTTTATAAGCTATCAGCAAAACTCTTAGCAACAGATCTCAAATTAAATATGTGCTTTTCTTGAGTGGTGTCAGTCAGATAGTTCTGCCAAGACATCTCAAGCTGCCTAGCTGAAGCTTACTAGAGTATTTTAGAGTAATAATAATTATCATCATCAATGTATTTTATAGGCTTGTTTTACTTGCTTTTTATCTAGCTTCTTTCAGAATTTGCTGTTAAGCCTGGGTTTACTAAGGCTCTTTAGAAACATTTTATTTTCAGGTAAGGTTTATAATAAGTTTTTAATTTTTGCCCTAAATTTATCTTTATTAAAAAGCCACAAGAACAAAGTAATGGAAAAACACTACAAAAGCAGTACAAGTTCTTGGCTCACGGGATCTCAGCTATCACCTGACTGTGGATTTTAAAATTATAAACAACAACACACAAGTGAAAATAACACATCATTTCTCCGCTCATCCACCTCTGGGTAAGTAGAATTACCATTAAAAAAAAAGAAAATCAAGGTAATTCGTTTTCACTTGACAGCAGGAACTAAAAGTACATCAGCATTGCTGTCATCAGTATCTTGGATCCCCCCCGGTGACAGGTCTGCCTAATCAAAGGGGACACTTGCAGAGCTAGAGACAGAGAAAGTGAAACTCAGAGAGCAAATGGGCACTGTTCATACTTTCAGCAAAAACATCTGAGATTTCATATTTGAGCTTAAACTTAGGAAAGGGCTAAAGGCTGAGAAAATTAAACCCATTTGCAGACATTGCAGCTGAATTTCATCAAATGATCAGTAATGCTACGGGTTTTTTCCATTGGCCAACTATAAACATACATCATCTTGTACAACATTTCTGTTTGTATAAAACACAATGATAATTGTAAGTGTATAATTGACTGTCCCCCAGATAAAAATGTTCCTACATCCTTCCAATTCAAGGGAGTTAATTTCCACCTGTGAGACTTCTGTTACCAGATGTCAGGGTTGCAGACAGTATGAAACAGAAAAGAGGTACTAAATAGGTGAACTACCCTGTTACTATGTCTTTTACTTTTGACTCCCTCCCTGTTGGTCCTTCCCTCTGCCTTCCTCAAGATATTGCATTAGAAGACATAAATATAGGATCATCCAAGTTATATGGACCCTCATCTAGTCTCCAACTTCCTGCTCAAGCAAGGTGAGCTACAAGGTCAGATCACATTACCCAGAGCTTTATCTAGTTTGGTCATGAAAATTGCAAAGAATGGAAATGTGCACAACCTTTTTTGGTAATCCATTCACTGTCCTCATTGTGACAAAGTTTCTCATTTCAAGTCAGGAACTCATGTACCTGCAAGTAAAATTCCCACCACACCTTACCATCTAACATCTTGAAGCAAATTCCTAGTTCTCCATGACTGGTCATACACAGACTCCTATAATCTCCCTTTAGAAATTAATTGAAAGTTTCATTCAAATTTTCTACTATTTAATGTATATTACCTAATAAATGAATTAAATGTTCTTATCTATAAGAACTGGTTAACTTTTCCACACAAATTGAAGTTTCTTAATGGTTAAAAAAGGTAGATCTGATCCATATTCTTGTGATTTAACACTCTATAATTGGTTTATTAATCTCCCCATAAAGTGTTTAGAAAATACATATTTTCTGTTTGCAGGAATACTGGGACTTTTTACTTATTTCCTTTTGGTATTCTTCTCAGAATGTACCTAGTTTCCCAAATAGGACTATGTTGTTTGGAGGATGTGATTTTGAATATGTTTTGAAGTACACTAAAACACAAATGAAGTCTCTACAATTGTACAACGTACAAACCTAAACCAGCCTGTCAGAAAGCCTGTACCCTTCCTTGCCTTTAATTCCAGGCCAAGCTGGAAGTGAATTAGGGTACTCTAAATTCTATCAGCTGCCACTGCCTTTGGCATTACTTGTACTGGGAGCTCCAGGAGAAAAGATTGTTCTTTATAATCTCTTCTGCTCCTGTTCACCTAGGATTTCTTCACTTTGAAGAGAATCCTCACTTAGAATTAGTAAAAGTGGAATAATCCACCCACTAGAGCTGCAAGAGTGGCTAGGTGTAAAAATCTGATCTGGTGTCAGGCATTACTTTAGTTGCTTAAAATATACATAAAATTGACACAACAGAATCAAAATGAATCTCTGCAGAGCGCCTGCAGAACACATTAAAATGTTATGTGAGTATCCATTTGCTTTGTTCGTATTCCTTTTTTTGTTTGTATTTCCCAAATACTCCACTGCAAAAGCTTTCCTAACACAAATCTTTGCAAAGATTTAATACGGTATGCTCAAATTGCAAATGAGGAATGTTAGTCTCAGATATGTGGTTCACATTGCTTTTAGTTACAAGTCATTCAAAGAGGGGACAAGGAAGTTGCCACGTGTCTTCTTTAAATGAATATTGATAATTGAGCATTTATGAATGACTGAGAATTACTGACATTAAAAGATAAATTGGAATGCCTAGAAATAAATAAGCAATGTATAAACTGGAGCAGTGGATTGAAGAGAATTAGACAGATGGATACACTTAAAAATGAAAAGCACAACTATGTTTTTAAATGAGACGACTAAAACTCTGCTTCCTTTATTTTGCATCATGTTTAACAACTACCAATAAACACACTGTCTAGGTTTCTCATCCTCAGCCCTGTACCGTCAAAACCTTTCCTTCACTTTCTTGCAAAGGAGCATATGTGTGTCCTGAAGGTTGTGTGAGAACCTCAGGTGTCCTTCTCCTCCAGGATACTTAAAGAGGACAAAGGACTTTTCCACTCACTTGTCTGACCCTCAGCTTGACTGCATACCAGCTAAAAGCTACAAATCAGTCAGTGCCAGGCATGTTGTGCTTCAACCTGCCCACAGTCCCCAATTAATTAACCTAAAGTGGACGAGTCCACAGAGCCTCTTGTCAGTCTAACTTGCATGAGAAATTCTTCTGTAGCCCCCAAAACTTGCAAACAAAGCAACATACAAACAGTACTTCATAAGCACAAGTTCAAGGGAGTATTCTGTTTCATGACTGAAAAATTATGACTATTACATACAGTAAGAGATTTCCCTACAGAGGGTATGTGGAGAGGCATCAAGGCCGCCCATTCACAAAGCTTAGGCAAGCAAAAATGACTTCTTTATGCTTAAATCCCATGCTCAAGTACAAGAAGGAAGGTGACTATCACTGAAAGCATCTCCAGGCCAGGCTACAGCAAGGGAAGAGCAAGACTGGTTTCTGAAATAGTGTCTGTGAGGGACTCACCATGCTCAGCTGTATTGTGCAGCTGTCCAGGAATGGGGTACACATCTGTAGAGGAGTCCAGGGGAAGGAAGAGTAGAAGGAGAGGGCTCAGAGGGCTCAAAACAGAGTTCTGATCTGAGGCACCCTTGAATTATAAGCTTTGATGGAAATTAACAAAATCTGGAAGCCAAGTTGCTCTAGTGAACCTGCAGGAAATTGTGTTTGTATTTGTGCACACACACACACGTAAATAAAGCTTCCTGCTTGATTCATTGCTGGTACATGCAAATTGCTTCCTTCATAGACCTACTGAATCCTGAACTGTGACTCATATCTAACTTTTCTTTTTTATTACTTTTTTTTTTTTTTCTCCCCCTTGAGCACTAAGGTTGGATTTTTCATGTTGCTCTGTGTGCTCCTAAAGGGCCAAATTTTTAAATATATTAATCAGGAAACACACCTGCTATAATCTATTAGAGCCAAGCATTTACAACTGAGATACTATTTTGATCCCAGAAAAGAGATTGAGGGACAGAGAAATTAATTGTGACTTTGAATTTAGCCTGAAGAAAAAAGCAAGCAAAGGAGTATATTTCTTTTGGGGGAAATCTCATTTCACTAGAAACTGAAGGCTTAAGAACCTCTGGAACCTTGGCTTGCCCCACAGAAAGGAGTATGTCCAATGGACCAGGTTTTACTTAGTGAAGTGGGGGCCTCTCTGACTAGAAACCTAAGAGCCTGCATTGATTTGCTACAAGAGACTGCAGCATTCCCTCATGTTAAAGCTAATTCTGTTTGATACTGTTTATCTGGCTACGGCACACTGACATGGAACATTTGTCAATACAAGAAGATTCCTGTATCGTTTGGCTGAGAGCAGGCTGGGAAAGGAGGCAGCCTGTGAGAATTACCTACCTTTAAGAACGTGGTATATTTCCAGGTGTTGTCACTGAATGTCACTCTGACATACTCCCTGAAGAAGCCTCACTATCTGACACAAGCACAGGTAAGATTTGCAATAATGTGCTCAGGAGTCTTAAGAAGCCTTCCCCATTCAGCTTTTCAGTTCTGCATCTGCTTCCACAGACAGTCTTTTGATAGACCTCAAAAGTGACACATAAAATGGCTTGCATCTTTCATATTTTTAACATAAGTTTTTCCTTGCTTGCTGTGATAGTCTCAACTATCTCCACCCACTAGTACTTCTATTTCAGGGAGCTGTTCTTTGACTAACTTCTCTTACAGATTGTTGTAATAGAGATCAGATCATATGAGACTTGAACAAACGGACCACAAGCCTTGGCAAGCAGAGAATGGAGCCCTAAAAGTGCTTAAATTCAGTATGGAGTGCAGGGATGAAAGGCAGAAAGTGGCCATCACTCCCCCTTCTCCTTGCTATCCTCCTCCACCCCCAATCCACTTGCACTTGTTTCTGTTCTATAAAATCACACTTGACAATCTTCATCCTAGTGAAGTTGTTCTGGTTAGGAAAAAAGGGTGAATATTAAGAATCCTGTTCCAGTCTCTCAGTTTACATATCCTGAACATTCACCTACACAACCTCTACATCCTTCAATATAATTATGTGCATTCTCCTTTTATTTTTGGATCTTGTTACGTGGTATCAAGTACTCAAAATTTCTTCTGTCCCACCTTTTAACACCATTTACAGGCACTCAGATGTCCTGTAAGAACAGATTGCACAATACTTCTATTACAAGACAAAATACTTTAAAGATTGAAAGAAAAAAAGTTTGTATTTTAACATGATCTCAAAAATAATTAATCTATATACTTCCCATGTTATTTTAATGAGTAAAGTCAGTTTGGGTTCCTAGGTCCTTCAGAATACAGAGATTTACCAGGGAGCTGTCAGACAACCCTAATTCTGTAATCAACAGGTGAAAGACACAGCGGAACTGTCATGAAGCTTGATTGACTTCTTGGACCAAGATACTTATATGTAAGGAAGTTGAAGATGGAAGCCTGAAGAAAGGCCTGAATATCTTTTTAAGCATCTAAAATGAAACATTTAACAATATGATATTAGGCATCATTCACTTCGTAAACAAATCACTAAAATATTATCAGTATGTACATACCAGACCAAATCTCAACAGAAGGCCTTAGTGGAACTGTGGATACTAATCAAAATTGCCATAAAGAAAGCTCACTCAGCATTTTCTTAACTCATACCAGATCCTCAGAACACTCTGAAATTTAAATAGTTTAATCACAGGCTGCACTGCAGTTCTCTAATTAGCAAGTGTTCATGGAACATGCTGCTCTGCAATAGGAAACATCCCACAATGGTTCATAATATGAGCGGGAAGGTAACAGACACATTTAATAGCATAAATTAACTTGATGGTAATAAGGAAGCCTCTCTCTCAGTGATATCACAAATTAAATTATCTGCTACCTCACTAGTGATGAGCAAAAAATAAGAAAGCTACAGAACTGCTTACAAATAAAACAGCACAAGATCAGGTGGAATCTGTTTTGCACAGCAGCACTCGCTCCCCTACCTCTGATACCGTTCGTTTGTAGGTAAACTGGATCTGCAGCATTATCTTAATTAAGCGTTTAAAATTTAATTTCCTTTTTCAATGGAGGGTATCTTGGGCACTACACACCGTGTTTTCTTTAACAATGCAGCAGCTTCAACAGGGCACTTTCAAGATGAACAGAAAACAACAACCAAAAGATCACTATCAGCCGAAGGCCCTGTGGGCAGAGGGAGAAGCACTGTACAACACAAGTGCCTGGACAGTCACCCCAAAACACAACCGGTTTCCCAAAGGAGGTGAGTCAGTGAGTCATCAAGCTGCAAACTATGCTTTAAGACCATATAGTTTGTTTAACTTAGAGTTTGCAGGCAAATTTTAAAGACTGCAAATACTTGTATCAAGAGTTCTTTAAAGGTTTTTTGACATTTTAAGATTTAACTAAAATTCGACTTTTTTGACTTTGAAAACAATTTCAGAGACTAGCAGATTATTTTCCTGAAATTAGTTAAAACAGAACAGAGTTATCAAGTGTTGTGGCTCATTCAAAGAGATTCTAAGACCACTCTTGGTGGTTCAGTAATTAACAATATGAACTGCAGATGCAATAAATACCCTTACTTGGCACTTGCTAGAACTGCAAATTTAAAAAGATACAAGACAATGAGTGATCCAAAAAGGTAAAGTACGATGAATTTTTTAAAACTTCCATAAAGTGTAATCAATCTTTGGTGTCAACCAAGATTTTAAAATACAAAAAATAGGAGTCTTTTTTGTCCCCCATACCTTCCAGGTGATTCTGGACCTTCCACTTAAATGTAGAAGTTATGATATCCCATGAGTCATGACTGGGAGATACAGACAAACTGGCAGCAACAGAGCTTAACATTTCACAGCACACACTATACAACAACGATGTACTTTGAATAATAGCAGATAATTTTGTGTCTATCATGTGCTGGTGTTTCATTTTATGCACTATGCAGTCTTTTGCAGTTAACATGATATTGTAACAAAGTGTGTAAGTACAAAACAATCCAGCAGTCTTTTGGTGAGCAGATTATGTAAAACCACTGCTAGTGATCTGCCAGTTCTCCATTAATACAAATGATGTTAGAAAAGATACAAAACAATGCAGGTCTGAGCAGTTTCAGTCAACAAGCTAAGTCTAACAATAGCAGATTGAAGAGTAGCAGTACCTCCCAGTTTTCAAGATTTAGCAAAGAAATAATGTTTAGCAGTCTTAGTCACCTGGAACATAAAAATACAGATAAATGTATTCAGTCAGAGCAAGCATGCTGACAGTACCTTTTCTAAGAGGGTAAAAATGCAATAAATAAAGAAACCAACTAACACATAGGTCACAAGGCTAAGATTAAAAACAAAATGGTAATGACTTTAGTAGACATCAGTAAGTTCACCCAATGGTGCTGGACAAAGCTTTTTGGCTGTAATTTAGGGAAGATTAGTGTTCTATTAGATGCACTAGAGTTTAAATAATACAATTCCGACAAATAGTCCATAATTTTCTTTCCCTGCTTAGTAGGAAGCTGCCTGCAATAGTTCTGATGCTAAGCAGCCATATTTCTTTCTACAGGAACAGCAAGAGATGTCATCTTAAATACAGAAGTATTTTGAGAAAGTTCTTCTTTCTCATTTAATAAGGGCAATGCAACAATTGACAGCTTTTCTTTCCAGCAGAAGCAAATTTGCAATAACTACTTTGTAAAGTAATGAAATTAGGCAAACACTGGAAGAACAAGACAAAATATATTTGATTGAATCACGTCTGGCAAATTTTGAAAGTCTTGAATAAAAATGTTTTACAGATAGATCACTCAATCTGCTGCACTTAAACAAAAGTTAAACTATATTCAAATATCCTCTATTAAAATTGAAATAATTATAATTTTCCAATCATGGATTAATTAAAATATTACATTCCTTAGTAAAGTAATTAAGATTTATGACGATTGTACAGAGAAAGCAAGACAAAAAAAGTTAAGTATTCATTTATCCAAACTACTTGGGATTTGTAAAGTATCCCCAATATCACAAGTAGAAACAAATGAATTCTAAATATCCAGATAATTCTGAAAGTCATTTTAAATTCAAGTAACTGGCATTTTTTGACATACAGAATGGCATTTATAGCATAACACACAGCAAAACACCCAGTGATGAACCTAGAACAGGAAGTTCATAAAGATAACAGTCTATGAACTGGTAACTTATATAATTTACTTTACAACATAGTTTGCTCCAAGTGATTTTTCTGTTTGTATTTATTACAGGTGAAAAAAATTCTGAACTATTTCTTCACACTCTTAACCAAAAGAGATTTCAATATTCAGTGATCCTCTTTCAATCACATCAAACTCCTTTCACTATTTTGGGCAACTATAGAACTGTAGTTGATCCTTATTTGTGCTAAGTTTGGTTTCAGACATATTTCTAGATAATGGGAAGGGCAACTGAATCAGAGGTACCAAAGCTGTTAGTCTACAAATGATGAAACTTTGATTAAAGACTTACCAATGCTGACAGTTGATGGATAGAATACTTGAAAAAAATTTAGATTTTTCAATATCTTGCAGGTAATGGCCTTCATAGACTATTATACTACCTGCAACATCTGACTTAGATGACTACTATTTTTACCCAGTCATTTAAGAAATAGCTTAACAACTCAAGCAGCACTTGAAATAAAGAATGGGAAGAGACAGGAGAATGGGATAAAGGGCTTAAACGTGAATATGAAAATACTTTTTCAGAAGCACTCTTTGTCACATAATGGAATGAGTGCTTTAAGTAAGAGACATCACAGGTTTAGCCATCATGTGATCTATTTAATCTTATTCTCAAAGAGAGAGTTGGAGGAAAAGTACTTAATGAAGAAAACCTGCTGAAAAAACATGAGCAAATATAAATGGAATATCAAAAAGCTACTCTAGAAAACAAGGCCAAGATTCAATCTGTTCAAAAACTATTAGCATAAATCTCTTTCCTTCAAATGTGATGAAAACTTTTCACCTATGGTTTGTAGTGAAGCTGCCCTGTAACACCAATTCTAAGAGTTTAAGATATAGATTCTAAAACTACCCAGTGAAATCTGCTGCTTCCCTTTTGATTCTAACCTGCAATTACAATTTTTACTTCCTAGCATAACGCTCCCATGGGCTGTGTTGCCCAATCTGGTGTCACTCCTACACTCTTCTGGGCAGTGATCTCACAGATAAAAGTACTAAAATTACATCTCTGCACAACAAGGCAAGCAAAAAAAATTGTAAATCCATCCTTATTCTAGTCCCCTGGGTTTAGATTATAGACACAGATTTATGAAGTCCTCTTATCCAAAGGTATGTCCTCAGTTTTGAAACTTTTAGTGTTCAGTGTAATCTCATTCCACTTCTGTAATCTGACACAGCAAGGTAAATGTATGCTGATTAACTGTCATCATGTGCCTGTTTGCATAAGCAATGACAGCCCACAGGATACAAATACAATTTCTTCCGTAGCTGCCTACCACCTCCTCTCCCATCTACAAACATGTAATTTACAGCCATTATTGTATATTTCCCTCAAAAATCATCTGACGAGGCAAAATGTCCATGACCTTGGTGACTCACTGTTACTCAAACACAGGCTAGTAAGATGAGTTCACACCAGTACTATTTCTTTCCAAACAAATAGTTATAATTTGCCAAAAACCTGTAACAGCCACGCAGTTACACAGGCACTGACTTTGTGACTTCCTTTTAACATTTCTTAGTCAAACAAGCAAAATAAAAACCCCTGCTGCTACACTGAAGTACAGGTAAGTATAGGCCAAGAACAAAGCAATTATGTTCTCAAGGCTGTGCACGGTCCCCTTGTGCATACAGGTTGCTACAGCTGGTCATCTCCTGTTGACAGGAGAAAGACACTATGCAGGGCAAAGAAAATCATGCAAACCAGCTATAACACACAGGTTTTTATCTAATCGCTCATGATACTCTCTTTGAACGGGAATGGACCATGACTATGAGAACACATGCACATCTGTTCATGTCCACACATCATACTGGTAATTTAAAGTGCTTCAAAATCTCAGGTAACTATGCATTCATGAAGGTCGACTATAAAGTCAGATTTTTTTAACTTAAATAGTACAGGTCAAACTGCTTGACTTTAAGAGACTTTTTCACATTTCAAAGAAAAATTCATTCCAAACCATTTTTGAATCACAGTCTGACACTTAACAACAAACCCTTGTAAATTTAAGCCTATTACCTTAAGGAAGACTTCAATCTTTTACAATGTTGTCAGATTATTTGATTGCAATATATGCAATAGACAGTAAGTTTAGCCTTAAATCTTAAATGACAGACGACTCTCTTCCCTAAGATCCTCCCTGTTGCCTTCAGACTTTTGTTTTTGTAACTCAAATACAGCTACACTCAAGATTAATCCTTGATTCTTTTCCAGGTAACAAGACAGAAAGCTATACTCCCGTGGAGTCTGCACTGGTCCTCAACTGAAGGATTTCTTACCAAGTCAATTAGCAATATAAATTCCACCCAGATTAATGTACTTAGGTGCATGGGGAGATCGTTAACCTTATTATGCCACCCTGTCTTACTTTCAAGCTTCCCACTAATCTATTGCCAATAGATACAGGTGCCAGAACCGTTCCTACAAAAGCTTTTCCCTATATTGGAAATAATTTGTGTTGCTGTGATTTATTGCTCATGTTTCTAAGGTGCTTCTTAGGCTAACATGTGGAAGATATTACAAACATTTTGTACCTCCACAGAGGGAAGTGCCAGTGCTTCTGCTTGTCTGCTTGTTCCCATCTGTGCACTCGCAGCCAGCCAGGTGGAGCTGGCTCACTTCAGAGCCCTGTTGTTTAGGTATCTTGAGACACAATAGAGGACCCTGAATTTTGCAAAGTGCAGTTCAGCTGCAGGTCTCATGGCCTCCTCCAGAGCAAATTCTTCTCTTTCCTCCATGCTAATTTACCAGCGCTATGTTAAAACTCAGAACTAACACCCAGTATGAAAGGCCCTGGTGCCAGCCCTGCCTGGAGGCATCTGGTATCTGGTGGCATTATGCTACAAGGAGGCTGATGAGGACATCGACCTTGAATGACATGGCTTCGAGTGGCAGCAAAGAGTTGAACAACTGAAGCACTCTGGGAAGGCAGAGCAAATCAGGATCTTCCAAAGTCCCACTATTCAAGGCTGCTTTCCTTTGTCATGAGATGAAGTTTCCAAAACTTCTCCCCAATCTAGGGCACTCTCCCAGGGTAGTGCCTCACCACTCTCCTCAAAGCACAATCCAATACTAACTCATCAAGACTTGACACTTAATGTGGCCTCATGACTCACTATAACCCATTTAAATTAATTTGTTATTTTCATGTCCTTGATGGTTTTGGTACAAGCAGACAGTGTTCTCTGGATACATTCCTTTCCTCCAGTCTTGCCACACATGTCTCTTAGCTACTTCTTTATATTACTAATGAGTCTAAACAACACCTTGAGGCAAATCTTGATTAGCATGTTAATTAGGAAATTCCTACCAGGCACTTTAGGTCACAGTTTACTCCTGAACACCAACAATAAAATGTGTTCAGATTGAGATATCAGGTTGAATTATAAAGATGGAAACGCTTGTCAAACAAATCAATCAGTCCCTTTCCCCAACTTCTGTATTGCAAGCCCTTTCAAAGCACAAAACCAGCCAGGGACTGGCTTATCAAGCAGCCTCCTGTGGCTCTGTTGGTCCTTCTCTTCCTTTTCCTTACTGTACACACAAACACAGATACAGGACTGAGAGCTACAGAGAGCAAGACTAGCTCGTTGCTCTGAGCACCTCCTTGCTAGCTGATACCTGATCCAGCCTATGTGAATGTTACTGTGTCCAGTTCTGGAGCCCTCAACACTGGAAGGACATAGAGCTCTTGGAGTGAATCCAGAGGAGGGCCACAAAGATGATCAGAGGGCTGAAGCATGTCTCCTGTGAGGACAGGCTGAGAGAGTTGGGGCTGTTCAGCCTGGAGAAGAGAAGGCTCTGGGGAGACCTCAGCCTTCCAGTGCCTGAAGGGGCTACAGGAAAACTGGGGAGGGACTTTTTACAAGGGGCATGTAGTGACAGGACAAGGGGAAATGGTTTTAAGCTGGAAGAAGGTAGTTTTAGGTTAGATATTAGGAATAAATTATTTGGTGTAAGGGTGATGAGACACTGCCAACAGGTTCCCAAGGGAGGCTGTGGATGACTCCTCCCTGGAAGTGTTCAAGGTCAGGTTGGATGGAGCTTTGAGCAACCTGGTCTAGTGGGAGGTGTCCCTGCCCATGCAGGGAGGTTGGAACTAGATGATCTTAAAAAGGTCCCTTCCAACCCAAACCATTCTGTGATTCTATGATTCAAATGATTGTTACAGACTTTGAGCAATGCCCAGGAGTTCAGATTATGAAACAGTCTCCTCTGCTGCTGTACAAGACAATATCCTTCCTACATGCAGCTCCCAGCTGATGTAAAGCCTGTGCCATCCACCTTTCTCCATATCTGACTGCACCACACCAATGACATATGTGGCAGTGAAAGATATCAGGAACAAACCAGTACAAAGCACTAACCTCCCAACATTGGTTTAAATGAGCAAGGTGGTCCAATATAATCTCTGACACACAAATTATTTCTCTCCTTTCTCCTTTTTTTAAGCTTAGTCATAAGTTTGGAGACTTGATACTTTGATGGAAAAATAAAAGGCATCAATAAGAGAGGCACAATAGGGCAACAAAGGTGGGAGAGAGGGAGGGAATTAAGTGAACAGATATTTCACACTAGTCAAGACAAAGTGGAGAGGAAAGAAGAATCATGGAGTAGTGAGACAAAGAATTTGGGGCAGTGAAAAAAATTCCCTAACAGTCGCTTTGTCAAGGGTGAACTATTATTAAAAGTAAGGGTGAAAAGATGGAAAAGTTGGTCCTGAAGTTTGCAACAGAGTTTTAAGCATCACCAAAAGATGTTACCACAAACCAAAAGCAGATCATTCAACTAAATCAGAGGAGAAACTGGATTTAAAAAATGGTTATACTACTGCTCATGACATGGATGCAATGAGGTATTTATCTGGAGAAACATGAGGTTTATGGGAAGTTTGGATGTCTGGGAAAAAAAAAAACAAAAAAAAAAACAAGAAAAAATGCAACAGCACCATTTCTATTAGATTAAGAGAAAGAGGAAGGAAACTGAACTATATCTACATTTGTTATTTTTCTCTTTGAAAGTAAGATTTAATTACTTTTTTAAGAGTGAAAAATGTATAATGCATAATTTATTTATGAAAAAGAAAGTACTGCTGGGCAGGTTTATGTAATAAATACCTATATGTTCTTTATTTTAGAATAATGATAAATACATGCAATATTTCAGGTGGAGCTGTTCTGCATATTAAAGTATTTACATTTACTGTTTGCCTGTAGGTATTTGTAAAGTAAAACAAAACAAAACAAATAGTAGAAATATAAAACATCAGTATTACTGACTTTTTAGCAGAAAGGTATTTACAGACTGCTTCTGAGCCCTACTCCTTAGAAACATAGTGCTTTAATGCAGATGCAGAAGTAAAGTATGTTTTCTAGAGGTAAAAACTGGAAAATGAATGTGGCATTCCTGCATATTCACTGAGAAGTAGCTCCAGTGGATAGAGATATACATACAATATAGGCATTGGACATTTATACT
The DNA here is from genome assembly GCA_020745705.1 of Hemiprocne comata. Classification (NCBI taxonomy): domain Eukaryota; kingdom Metazoa; phylum Chordata; class Aves; order Apodiformes; family Apodidae; genus Hemiprocne; species Hemiprocne comata. The sequence continues at coordinate 6,155,773 of CM036597.1, read as the reverse complement.
GGTATAAATTTGAAATGAAATAACAATTTGAAATCCTAATTAATTTTAGAGTGCATCTGGAAGTATTGAAGTGTAGCAGTAATGTAATTTTCAATGTTGAGGAGTCTTTCAGTATTCATTCAAAGTATTTCAGAAACAATAATCTTTCCTCCCTCAGCAGCTCCTCAGATTTCCAGATATTCCTTATTTTTCCTGAGGGGAAAGAATAAAACAAACAAGAAAAGAACAGACACTTTCACCTCTACCATCAAAGCCTGAAAAACCTGCAACTTAAAATGAGAAATATAGTTTTGCCCTTAAAGTTTCTTAGGCTTTTCTTGATCTCGTATCTCTTTGTGAAATGTGGGTAATGGGAAGAGTATTTTATTCAGTTTGCTAATTTCTTGCCTTTCATAAGCTTGATCAGAAATGACAAGAAAAAGGCAGGTGGAATAATGGCTTTCTTGAAGTCAACGCAAAAAAGTAGAACCTAAATTTCACCCAAACTATTAATTCACTTATATGCTGCAATTCTTAACAAAGTGGGTTTTTTTCCACTTGTGCTTCACATGCTTTTTGAAAGAGCAGCATATTAGTGTCAAACTGTAATAGCATCCAATTAGGTGATGCAAGCATTCAGGCCCTGAAGCCAAGTATTTTTGCATTATGGAAAAAATGCAAGTGTAGAATGATCCATGCAGTCCCAATGTGTGTTGGTTGTCATGGTTTTATCTTTTCTGTTATACAGTTTCACTAAGGAGAGAAAAGCAAGATAAAGTTCTTTGTATCTATGACCCAGAATCACAAGGTATTTAGGTGACTACATCCCTGTCACTGAGAGGCAGCCTTTCAATGTGTTTGTCAATGTAGAATAGCATAAGTAAGGAGGCTAGCTAGATATTGGTTTAATTTCCCAAAAAACATACAGTATATATTGGTTTCAAAAGCTGTCTGGGTTTATTCCAAAACCCACTGAAACAAGTTGAAAGTCTCCTACTGGCTTCAATAGGCTTTGGTAAAGGATAGAGTTACCTCCAGCCTGACTTCCTGTTGAGACTGTGGTGGATTATCCAGTAGTTTAGGGTTCCTTAAGATTTCCTCGTTTCAGCATTAGATTTATAAACATGTGGATGAGAACACTGCCATCACCCACTCAGAGTGGGGATTATTATCCCTTCTATTTTAAGAATCTTAAAAGCAGTCTCCTTTTACCCACAAAGTTAATAAAGACCCATGTTCCAGACATTTCATACGTAAAAGGTGCAAGTGAAAGAACGATGCTGACACTACATATATACAGTAGCATAGAGCAGCAGCATGTGTAGATACAGTATCCTCATTTGCTCTTAATTAGTAGAGGGAGAAGGGAAAAAAACAGATTCCCTGACAGCATTAGATTATGCATAAAGACAGTCACAACATGTATTTATCAAATTTCATTATAATTTACAGCCACTAACTTGCAGTTACATGGATATACCCCTAATTAGTATACAATATCAAATAAGTGTCTTTCAGTATGAGTAATACTGTGCTGCGGTGATGAAATATCTCACTTAAAACTGTTGAGGCTAGATTACAAAATGTAGACTTACTCAAAGGTTTCAAAAGGTACATGTTTTAACTGAACAGTGCCCAGTGCATGGACAGTCTTGCTGAAATTCTGTAATAAGTGTATTCTTTAATTAACAAGGTAGCCATTAGTGGTCCTGTATAATGAAATATTGGTAATGCCCTTGGCGTTGTTCTGCAGATAACTGAAGAATTATCCTTTATGTTGGTGCAGACTAACTACAAAAGCTTACTGAAGTTCTCTTCCTTGTTGGCATGTGTTTTTTCCTGTTCTTTATAATTACTGTGCCTCTAGTATACACCTGAATGCACTAAAGAATAGAAAACATAAATATTTAATACCAAACCTTCCAGGGGAGTACACACCAATGGATATACATAAATCCCCTACTTCTTATTAAAAACTTGTACCTACATTGTTATTTTAGACTGAGCACCCTACAGAAAAACCTTTTCTTAAATCTTAGCAATGCTACAGGGACAATAAGCCAAAGACCCACAAAACAAATAAACATTAAAGTTACTTTCCAATTTCAAACTTACCTAGAGCAGATGGAGCACAAAATCATATTTCCCATATGGGGGTCTCTTACCTGTCACTGAAAGGCAGAACAATATTCTAGCAAACTTCAGATAGCATCTGTCTCTCAGGATGTTGTAAACTATTAATATTGATTAAGAAGCCCTCAATGATGTATCATCTGTGCAAGGGTTGACACAAAAACAGCTGCCCATTGAGAACCAAAAAATGGTGAGTTTTGAGGTCCTCGTGTTTGCTCTGCCCAGCAGATACTAAATTAACAGCTATTAATTACAGCATATATTTATGCCAATGTTCTTCCCAGTTGGAATACAATTCAATGCACTTGTCTTTGCACAGAAAACAACAGACTTTAATAAACTAGAAAGATAGAGCAAGAAAATTTTATTTACCTACCGTTCTCCTCCTGGACTTATATTTGAAAAAAAAAATTCTCCAGGAAAAAAACCCCAACATCTAGTGTGCCTATATCCCAGCAGGCTCAAAATTGACTCCTTCAGACTTATAAACACAGAGGCTGTTCTATTAAAAAAAAACTAATAAAAGTAGAGGACTCTAAAATGTCTTTTCTTAATATCCCACTCCTTAGTTTTCCTTCTAGTCCACCCCTTTCCCATTAGAGATTTGACATGTACATTTAAATTCAAGCCAGAATAGGAGAAAAAATTACTCAATATGTTTCGAGGAGGAACTCAAATACCATGATTTTGTGACAGAGTTTGCTGGTCTGCAGTTTTTGTTCAGCTTTTTCCACTAGCATTTTCCTATTCATTTGAACAAGCAGCCACCAACAGTCCACCCCAATATGAACACTCATCAAACACCACCAAACCCCAAAAATTCAAACGTTCCTTTCTTATGTATTGCTTTGTGTTTTATATGAATGCATGTTTAATCTGATTCCAAACCAGAATACTCCTTGTATTTCAGTGTTTTCAAACCTCTCTCACTGTAACCAAAGCCACTTTATTCTTCCTTTATCAGAAAAACAGACTCTTCCTCTCAGCCAGAGTTTGAATTCCCTATCTCCAGCTGTCACTCCAGCAGTTGCACTCTAAACCTCACGACTCCTGTCATTCAAGCAATCTGGGGGGCAGAACATCCTCAGTGCTGCTCTCTTGACCCTTGTAATGCCAGCAGCAGTGTTTCTCAGCACTACAGATTAACCTACTACTCATGCTCCCTTCTGCCTCTGGCTGCCTCTGGCTTCTCATCTCCACTATGATATAAGTAAATCTGTAGTCACTGCAAAACTGTGTCAGTCAGCTGCTGGATTTTACATTTTCCTCACCCAGAAAGCAAGGTGCTTTGGAGCTGGGTTCATTTTTACCTGAATTACTGAAGTCGAAAGGGACAAGCTTGGATATCCAACCTCATTCCACTTAGGCATTAACTGCAACAAGCTCAGCTTCCAAATCAACAACCTTGGCACTCCTGGGAAATGCAATGAAGTTATCACAGTCCCTGCCTATGCCGAGAGTGCAGTCACAGTCACTCCCACACTGTGGAGTACGAGTGCATCTGGGTAGTAAATTGGGATGCTTTTCTCAAGTTATCAGCAATATTGTAATGAAAATACCAATAAACCTATTTTCCAAGTTACAGCTGCCTTAAGTAGCAGGGAAGCAGTGGAAAAGAAACAGCTAATCAAGCAAGTATTGGAGGCATATTTTAATGCCTCCCACATTAATGCTTCATTAAGGAACAGGTTTAAATTACAATCAGCCTTAAATGTAATCTAAAATTTATATTTTGTTTTCAAAATATAAATACCAATAAGGGAAAACCCAGATTTTCTTCATCAAAACAAGGCATAATTTTAAATATAGAGGACTTTTTTCCTCATACCATCCAGATGGAGGACAAATGGAGCAAGAGACATGTGAATAACGGTTTTGCTTCCTTATGATTTTCACATGCAGAAGCTGACAGGATATACATGCTCGATATCTTACCAATGCGTGTCATTTTCTCCTGTAACAAATAATTGACAAACAGCAGCCAAAGTAGCAGTGTTTTCACAAAAGATGACCTGGTTATCACAGTACCATGAGAGCCTTCCATAAAAATGAAAACTGAGTAAAGACACGGTTGGGCTGTAGCAGCCCAGGAGACCTACCCCATAAAACCATTCTTCTTGGCATTTGTCAGACAGGAGAGGCTTGTGTGCCATTTTTTCACAGTCCACTAAACGTTTACAATTTTTCATGGCAAGGTGAGTGATTTGACAACAGAGGCTGATGTTGCTGGGTAAGATAGGCTACATAGATCTCTGGTAGATGGACAGCTTCAACCGATCAACAAATTCTTACACAAGGAATAAGAAAAGGACTTTCAGGCCTGAAACACATTTGATGTGAAGCCCCAAACACATTCAAATCAAAACTGGCTTCCATGGGTTTTGTGGAGACATGCAGATAGACCCTAGCTTACATGGAAATATTTCTTGCAAACACTTGATCAAAACTGAATCCACAGGTTTCAGTTACATTTAAACTTCCCCGTACTGAGTATTTCCTTTTTGTTAATTCTTTACCATGAAAAAGTCATTTACCTACCAACTATTACCTACATATTTTGACTAGATTCTGAAAGTCAGGAAATTCTCACAGAAGAAACCAAAAAGACCACAAAACCAGATCTGTATGTTCCATAGAGAGCAGGTAACAAAGGTTATGAAAGATAAACTTTTGATTAAAAATAATATAGGCTTGTGCCTGCTATACTCCACACCAAGGCAACCTAACAGTATGTATAACCTTCTAGGAGTAAGACTAGCATTCATGCTAGCTCAAGACTGACATGTGAAATATCTTAGAACAAAAATGAAATCCTGATCAACCCCTGTTAATATAGGATAGATACATGCTGAGCTGTCCTGTCATTTATTCAGATGTAGTTCCCATCTCCATTCTCACAGAAGGGAATGGTTTCCAATGCAATATAATAGCTGTATTTTTATTCATTTGGTAAGCATATGTGAATGTTAGCATCTCTGCAGCAAAGAAGGGAAAATATTGAAATGAATGACAGGTCTCTACCCATGAACACATCCTATGTTCAGGGATACTTAATGCAGGAAGGGGATCTGTCAAATCCAGAAACTCTGTAATCAGTCTTTGGCACCTTCTACAGTGCAAGGATGAGCTCTATCTGCAGAGACAGTCTTTTCAGTCCTTCCTATGTTCTAGAGGAGGGGATGTCATCAGGACAGATCTTCTCATTGATACATTTCAGGCTAGAGGATGCAGCCTGAAAGCTTTTACTAAATACAAAGGTAAAGCTCAGAAGCTTGGACCACGCTAGCACAGGTGCCAATAGAAGCCTATTTCTTTGCTCCTTTGATTATAAGACACATGTTCAGTTTTCACCTTTTATGTGCTTAATGTCCCAACAAACCACCAAGCTAACCATCACTATACAACACTTACACATTAAGGAAATTTGCTGGTTGGTGTAAAGGCTCTTGGTTCCACCTATTCAGGCTAGTTGTACATTTAGGAGCAAAGCCTGAGCAGATCATGCAGTGCATACTGTGCTGGTGATGGGGCTACGTGCTCCTCATCAAAGCCACTGGAAAGTTCATATGCAAGAATGTACTTTCCATTATTTAATACACTAAGCAGTACTTCTATAGTTTTTCATCCAAAATCTGGGCAAAATTAACTGGACTCATGTACTAAGAACATATATGTTCCTGTTTCACTGTTCTGCCCTGGACAATGTACATATGGCAAAGTTGGGCATGTGTGTTCACACATGGGAAAGCAGGATTGAAACTCCTTTCAAACACTTTTTACATATAGATCACAGATATTAATGGGCAGAGACCTACAATTTAGCCTTTCCTAATGATACTAAAATTGGCATTACTGCATTCCTTTTATATGAAGTGAACATATATGAAATCAGCATGTTCAAGATCACCATCTTGTGTCTATAATATTAAGGGTATTACAGAACATGAATAAGAAACTGTTTTCTGAATTGGTAATGTCCACTCCCTATGGCATTATACAAGAAAGAAAAAGACACATAAAACTTACTCACTATGAATGATTTACTTAAAAACCACTGAGGAGCCAAAAGTAACAAAGAGCAAATCACTTTCTAGCCAACATGCCACAGTATCATTGCTTGAGGAACTGAAACCAGCAGGAATGCTGCAAGGACAGAAAGGTTAGCAGCCTCATCCCTCCAAGCCCAGCTCTGCTACACGCAGGGAGACAGATATCCCTATTGTTCTGCTCTCTGTGAAACCAAATTAGTGCTCCCCAGAGCTGAACATGCTAGAAAAGGGAAAACTACTCAGTAAATGATATACAGGATCTGAATCGCTTGCTGACACCATGTGGTCCAGAAGCTCGGCTAAAGAAAGCTCTAAATCTCTGCTCTAACATTTCATTAGAACCTAAACTAAACAAACTTCCAATATAGCAAAAGCTCTGACCTGAAAGCTCAGAGACGAAAAAGATAAAACCAGTCCCTCTGCTCATGTCTCCACAGGGCAAACCTTCTCAGGGCCTGCCCTTAGAGCAAGCAGCTTTCAGTGCCACCTCTGGAGACAAGAGAATTTTGCAGTATCACAGGATCTCTATAAAAAGTCTCTTTCTTTCTTTCCTTCCTTCCTGAAGGGGCCTGGCAGCATGACTACTTCTGACTCTCCTCAACAGTATCCTAGTTTGCCCTTCTGCTACCAGGTCCGTGCTGAGTGAATCAGTCCCACACAAGATGTGCTTATGCACCAGCATATTTCCTGTGTGGGATGCATGTTTGGGGAAGATATCATCTTGAAGACCTGGCCTGAACCAGAGTGCTGGATAAGGCCAGGTGAGGCACACAGACAATCCTCCCTCTGCTTATGCCTTAAAAAACCAACCAACCAAATGAACAAACACAAAAAAACCCCTAGCACTAGAAACAAACAGAATAGATGGTGTCTGCCAGATCTATTTATATCAATAGTAATGGCCATTCAGGACCTTGAAATTTTCAGTGCTCTGTACCCTGAGCTCTTCTTCTGCCAGCACAGTAAGTTTAATTGGCAGTGTTGCCTGCAGGGGTCATGCTGCTAATCCACAAGAACGCAGCAAAGACGACAGAGTTAAGTTCCAGCACCACAAGTAGCAGCTTTTATGCATTAGACGATTTACAGCCAATGCTGCCTGAGAAAAGGCTCATTACTCATCGACCTGTGGCACAGCCCTATTACAGCACAGAGCAAACCATCCTACTGGATATATCACATATGATCAGAGCAGTGACTTTGTATAGACATACACAAGGACTTCTGTACCAGACAGATCTTTAATGCAGGGCAATAACATTACCAGTTATCTCTTATCACTCTTGTGGAATCACTCTGTAAAGTCAGAGGCCTCTGTGGTAGTGGGACTCATGCCACACAGATGCTGCTCTATGCTGTTTCAATCCTGCTGTTAGTCTTTAATGTGCTTTTGTTCCTACACATGCTGCAGAGGAGAAATGAACAGCTGGTGATTGTCTCCAAGTTTATACCTAGGTTTTATTTAAAAATTTCTCAGTACCTCCAATATTCCCAGCAGACTGAAACACAGAACAAAAAACCTTATTATAATATTATTATAATACACATTTATCTTTTGCTTCTGTACCTGGCATTCTGAGTGCAGGTTGCTGGATTCCCTTTCTCCAACTTTATTCCCCAGTGTCCTTGCTTTCTTGCTAGATGCATTTAGAAAGCATCCAACTGGACCACTAACAGATGCCCTGCTGTGACTTCAGGCACCTGTTGAGTCAGGTGGTGCCATATTGAAGCTATTACAGATAATTCAATCCATGCTATGATGCTTTTTGAGATGCTAATGTTCACTCTGGTTTAAAGTACAGCAGTGTGAAGATTTTAAAAGCCATATGCTATCATTGTTATATAGATAGGCCAACTATTCAGACTTGTGTAAAGAGGCATACCTCAAAGGAAACAAAAACAGTAAGATTATTTAAATTAGTACGACCCCTAGGCTGCAAGTAGATTTTTACACTGCGATTTACTCCTAATAAATAGAAAATTATTAACCAGTGGAAGTCACTACTCCTCTCCTGAAGATACATTTGACTACAAGAGGGAGCCCCCAGCTATTAGACAGCGCTTTATAAAATCTGCTATGGGCAATTTCTGATGTTGGATACTCTGGAAAGCATCACAAAACATTGAACAAATGTCTGATATACCACTGCCACTTCTGAGTGACCCAGGAAATATCAGCTTTATTCAGTGTGCCTTGTCTGATAAAGCAGGCATTCCAGTGAAGGAAGGAAATCCTAGCTTTTCTGTATGCATGGATTGTGACTAGCCTTCACATACAATGTCATTAGTAGCCTCTAATAAGTGAATTCCAGCATTTAGCAGATAATCTGTGAAGACAGAGGATTGGGGAAGAGACCCTAATGCCTTTTTCTGCCCTGTTCATTTCCCTGGAAAGTTCCTGGAATTTTTCAGCTCCAAGGTTCTGTAAGGTCACAGGGAGGCAAAAGAGTTTATCCATGTTGGGTTTAGATCTTGGCAAGTACAGCTGGTGCTCCACAAACATAACTGAGAAAGAATAGGACTTTCTCTATAATTTTCTTTGCCATTCCGACAAAGGCAAGTTTGCCTGTAAACTGAAGTATGAGCCACAAGGTTTGGCAGTTGCAAGAAGTTGACGTGAGAAGCTGCCTTAGGAACTCAATAAAGTGTCACACTGCACACTGTGTTGCATGGGTTTCCATTCCCTGAAAATCCTACGTAGCATTTAGATTCCCAGCACCTTTTGGGAAAGAATTTGGAAGCCAATAGAGACGCTTGGGGCCAGCAGCATTGACAGCAGGTGGTTCAGCTAGCAGCCAGTGCTTCTAACTACACCATATTTGCACTACAGCATTCAGTGGCTCTGTGTCAATGCAGCAAACTGATTCATTACACGGCAAAGGGGAGACACTGATCTAGCTGAGAGAACAAGTTATTTCCACTGGTTGTTACTAGCCCCAGTCCTTGATGTTACTAAATATAGAAAATGTTTACTTTTATGTCACCGTGTGGAAGGCCAGAAGTGGAAAAGGAAAATAATATTCTAAATACATTATGAAAATATGGATTTATGAAATTTCTCAAAATATTCAGCTTCCAGCAGGTCAGTGGGATTCACAGCTGCTGGTTTTTCTTTTGCTGTGGGATTTTTTGTTCAGCAGTCTTGCCCTCCTCCCACATGGGCAGAACTGATGAACAGCTTGCCTGAAGCAAGGAGCCCTTCAGCCAGGTCTGGTTTGGCAGACACCAGCCTATCACCAGGGTGGCCAGATTGTCATTACTGTCAGAGAGCAGGACTGACAGGGGCAGGGCCCACTCCAACTCTGCACCACTTTTCTTCTGTGGTAACACAAACTGCAGACCTCCGTTCTCTCTCCCATGCCTCTGTCTGTATCTCTGGCCCTGTCCTGCTTGCTTTCAGTGGAATCTTCTGTTTAATTGAAGGTTTGCCCTGGCACCTTCTCCCACTTCCCACACTTTCCAGGCTGAGAACAAACTCAATCTACAGCACCTAACAACCTCTCCCACCCATGTCCCATTCATGAGAATTTCAATCAACCCCTTTAGCCAGCCTTTGGCCCATTTAACAATACTGAAATCACATCATCCAAGTAGAGTTTGCACTGAAAATATGGCTTTTTAAAAATATTAATTCAGTTAGAGAAAGGCAATCTTACCAAATAATATTCCCAATCGTTAACTTGTGCTATAGCTGTGTTATGTTAGCTCATTGAAATTTATTGCTAAAGGATTATAAGCGCCCAGAAACAGACCTAGCATCTGTCTTTTTTTTATGTCTCAATTATCACCACAGTAATTTAATGGCATCATGACAGAGAATCACCATTGACATGCTAATGAATGGCATCATGTTCACTTACATTAGCTCTATTTTTAAGAGGTTATAGGTTGAAGACAGACATTTTATGCTTCAGATATCACAAAGGCAAGCTGTATCACATTTATCTCATTTTGCTTTTAGAACTGAAATTACGTATCTAAAAAATGTTCATTGAACAGTGAACTAGAAATGGGCTAAACTATGGTCAATTACAATTACCTTTAGATCAAGATAAGTTACACAAATCCTTTCAGCCCATTTATTACTTAATTTGTCTGTCAGCATTTACTGTTAGAATTCTCTTCAATATGTTTTGTGGGTCTTTCCACAAACAGATATGTCCTTTACTATTAGCCTTGCTTTATTATAAATGTTTTACACTATTCTCCCAAGGGAAGTGGTCAATTCCCCTACACTGAACAGTTTTAAGACTCAGCTTGACAGGGTGCTGGGCCATCTCATTTAAACTATATTATTACCTAGGAAGATTGGACCAGACAATACTTGAAGTCCCCTCCAACCTGACATTCTATGATTCTATTCTTCTTATTTTGCTGAACCAAGTTTACCTGTTAATATTTTTTTTTCATTTATTCTGCAGAAGCTCTGTTGCTGACTAAAAAGTCCCAAATCTGTTACATAGAAATGATCACAGCAATTTCCATAAGAGATTCAGTGATGTACACTGAGCTATTTATCGGCAAGCTTTTCCACACATCGAGTTTTGATAGACAAGTAATAAGGGATTGACTTCACAAACACAATGGAACAGCCTTCTGAGACCAGCTAAGTGCCAGTGTTATCATCAGAACTGATTTTGCATGGAAAGCTGCATCCTCACAATAATGTGAAAGGATTTCTCACTTCAGCAAAATTAGTACAATATTGGAGAATAATCCTTTAGCATTTAATATTAACACATATTTAAGAACCTTTTACAATTCATTTTATCAGGCACGTTTTCAGCAGTTCCACTGCATAGCTTAGTTTTGCCATGAAAAATTATAGAGGCAATGCTGCAGGCAATTTAGGTGTAGGACTCAACTATGATGTTTCAGAATATCTCTCAGCTCTCCTGGCTTTTCAGTTCCACTCATGTTGCCAGATACTCAAAAGTGTATGCTTGAAGTTGTATGATAAAAAATTAAGTCTTCTAAGTGTATTGTTGGCAACACAATTATTACAGAGAGCGTTTCATTACAACCCATCTCACAGAATAAGCTCTCTTCAATTTAACCTACAAGAAGAGAGAGGATGTAATTGCATCTTGGAGTCCTCAGCGCTTCAAACAGTGGTCATTGCACCCCCTGGTGTCCACAGTTCCCACGGCATCATCTACATAACTAAAAAAATTGATCATCTCTGCAGCTTTTTCTGATCTTCCTACTTCTTTAACTTGGGTTAAAAAAGAAAAAAAGAAAAAAAAAAATCACAAAAAGCCTTAAAATCCATGGACAGTTTTCCGGTTTTCTCCCATATGACATTTACTTCGTTTGTGCTGGGATTATTACCTCCATCCCTGCGGGGAAAAGGGAGCATCTAAACCTGTGCCTTTCTGCAGGAGCAAGTCTAGGGTCCGGGACAGGCAGCCAAATGCTCTTCATTCCTCTGCCTCCCACCCTCTCTCACGGAAAAATATGACAACACGTGGCTCTAATCTCCTGCCTGAGATATTTCTCTGGCCAAGTGCCAGGCTGTGCCTTTGTGGCTGGGCTGCAGCCTTTTAGGAGAGCTGCCACTAATTAGTTGTGTAATCAGAGTCATGGAGGCAATGAAGGTGGAGGGAAAAAGTAGTGATTCCATTAACTCTTTCGTATCTGCAACCACAGGAGCTTATAAATTGCCTCACAGCTACAATTATCAATTATCAAGCAGATTAAATTCCGTCAGTCAACTTGTGACATCTCTTTCAGTGGAAATCCTACAGATGCTTGGTTTATCTTCCCCATTTGCATAGGAGCCTACACTCTGCCTGAACTTTGTCATCTAGACAAACTGATCCAAGAGGAACTTCACAGGGGAATTGTGACAGACACTTCTCCTCTCTCATAGTGCTTTTAGTTAGTCAAAGGACATAATTTGCAGACTAAGTTACAACTAAAAAGTTGAGAGAGGCCTGCCTAGATGAGCTTAGGACATAGTCTAGCACATCTTTTTTTTCCTTAGTTGATTGCTTGAAGGTGAGCTTGTAATACACTCATTGGTTATAAACATGCTTTATATTTGCTCATGTTACTTTTTATTAGCCCAGTGCAACTGTGAGGAGCTTGATATCAGCCATTAGAGGGATTGAAGCCATCCTCACACAATTCAAACCTGAAGGGTAATACATGGTCCTTAAATGAAAAACTAATTATTGTAGGAGGAGTCCAGTCTATCTGTAGGTATCTTTAACTGGAGACTCTGAGACATAGGACAGGTAATAGTAATTAATTAAATCATGCTCCAGGTAATGTTGATCTTAAAAATTATGGATGATACAGCTGAAAAAAACTTGTTTTCAAGGTTAGAGTTACATTGGTACTCATGAATGTTATACGTATATATTAATTTAATTATTCAAAGTTAATTGTTAATATATCATTAATATTATAATAACCTTTACAGTGACCTGGTTAAAAGTACTCATACTGATTAACTGATGTCAACACACAGCTCTAACTAGGTAAGGAACCTTTTATCTCTAGGTGACTGCTTAGGATTTACATAGGTCAAGAGGAATTGAAAATCAGCAAGAACATTTCTAATTAGGATCAATAATCTCATGAGCTACAAGAATTAAAATCACTGTTGGATAGATCAGCAGTTCCAGCAAGAATCGAGCACCTATTTTAGAAGTCCCAAGTATCTCAATCACGACTTGTGGACAGTCTACACCCTGTGGTTTTGCAGAGAGATTTGAAGTCCTATGAAGAAAGCTCTCAAACTGCCTAGGAAACTATAATCAATCTGTACTGGTTGTCCAGTGGGCTTTGAAAGAGAGAGTAAAGCCTGAAGCATGCCAATATTAATATCTAAGAAATTCAGTTTTACTTGATAGTGACACTAATCACAAAGAAAGAACAAAACAAGACTAGCCAGCATACTTTAGTGGTTAATTTTTCTTTTCCCCTCTGTTGCAACTGCTTTCTTAAATTTAATGAAGTTCTCCCTAAGCCTTTCAAAGCAGCAAGCTTTGAAGAAACAGTGGGGAAACAACAATGTGCAAGGAAGGAATTTTCTAAACAAGCTAATGGGAAACATATAAAAAATCTGCAACGTAGACAAGTTCATGCACAGCAACAGTCATATAGAAAAGCCTACATTGTTCTAATCAGATGGTGTTTCTCCTGCAGTCCATCTGGTAGAACACTACATTTCGGTCCCTTGGGGTAATTCCACCACATGCTCTTTTTTGTGAGACAGTTTACTAATTTTTTCTTAATGTGTTTATTCCATGAGTTGCATGGTGGCCCCTACTGTTAGATTTCTGAATGTCACTGTGTCCTTGATTCAATAAAGGCCTCTACATTATGGCTATACTGTGAAGCCAATTGTTCTTCTTCAGCATGGAAGTCATCAGTTATTCCATGCAAAACTGGAATTATAGCCATTTTGCCCCTATATATGACAGTTTCATGTTGTTTCAGTAAAAATTAGAATACTGACAGAAGCACATTTAAAAGCGCTGTATGTTGGCATCTGGATAGTGAGGCAGAAGAGAGAGGTTACTCTTAAAGTCATCCCTGACCCAGGTACACTTTGAAAATAATAATAGATATTATGATTTCATCTTGGACCAGCTGATAATTACAGAACTGAGACATATTTTTGAGCACATGAATTATTGACAACTCTGAAATAGAAATAGCTATCCAACCTGATGAAGGGGTTGTATGCCAAATGACGGCCAGCCTTTTTCACCCACATTACATGCTGATTTGTACCTTTATTTGCACCCCATTTATACCTGTAGATCATCATAAACAGCTCTCCTGTTATAATAATTCATCTTTAGAGAGATCTGGCATCTCAAACACCTTATGGGTAAAACAACAGACTACTTGATACATGCACATAGGTCTTCAGGGTTACACAGAACCTCTTTCTATTTTTTTCCTTTTGGAAGGAGGGAGACAGAGTAAATAAGCATTTCCAATGCCTCACGTTCAGAAAAAGAACCTTTCAAACATAAACCAAGCATTGCTGATCCAGTACTGCCTTCCTCATTTTGCCAAGAGACAAACAATGCAGCCTCATGGGTGCAAACAATCACATGTTAGCTCTGCCAGTGCTCAGCCTGGTGGTTCGTGACCCAGCTTCAGTCTGGAAACTGTGCAGCCACATCAGGGTGGCTCTCTGCCCACTGCATTCAGCATGGCTTGTTAATTCAGACACAGCACTGTCCTGTGCTATGCACAGCGGTTTGTGTGCTCCCAAATCAACGTTAACAAGCAGCATGAATACATGACTGGCTAAAACCACCTCTGAATTTGCACCTGGAACATAACAGTGTCACTGAGAGTAGAAGCACTAGGTCACAGCACAGTTTAATTTAGCACAGTTCCTTGCCCAAACAGTGGCTAATTGAGATCGCAAGGAAAGAGGACAAGAATGGGGCAAGCACATATAGCATTTAGTTCATAAACTCTCACACCTGCAAAGACATGATCTCTTCTTTAACACCTATTAATACACCACTAGTGACATTTCAAATGACACATCTAATATTGCTGAGGTGAGATGCAGTAGATACAAACTGGTGCCACTGTGGAATGTTCTTAAGCAGCTGTAAATGTATTAAGGTACTCAATGTACTAAAAACAAGTGCCATATTTTTTCTGACAAAGAGACAAAGCTTGAAATAATTATATCTAAAACATACTTCCTGGCTGGATATTGGCTTCAGACTTTGGCATGCAGGACTTCATCTGTGGGGAGGAAAATGTCTTTATAGAATGTTCTGGCATCCTGATCTTCATTAAGACAGTATGCACTTCTAAAGGGCAGCACACATCTGAGAAATTCAAAGCATTTAATCATTCAGCTCTGAGAAAGGCTTTCTCTCTAAGCCTCATCTCTAATTAAGTAGATCATTCCACCTTACAGACAGAAAAATAAAATCTTTGTGACCTATACACAATGAAAAAAATATCCATGTTAAATTGACACTAAGCTGAAGTTAAAAAAATAATAATAATTAAAAAATACATTTTCACATAGTAGGGAACAATGAAAAAACCCAACCCCTGGAAATTAAAAACAGCTCGTAGCTGAAATTATATAGCCATGTGTTCGCCATACTCCTAGAATACAACATACCTACCTCTTACGTAGTTAAGCTTTTCTAAGCTTGTTGAAAGGAAAAGTTGGCATGTGCAAACTAAGAGATATGGGGGACATGATCTCTTGCCCAAGTTCACCATGTATATTGGAGACAGATCTTTAAACTGAATCCAAGTTTGCCCCATCATCCAATTAAGTGCTTTTTCCACAGAGTTACGTTTTCCACTGTTCACTACATTTTTAGCAGAAAATATTACATCAGTTCCTGGAAATTCCTCAATGTGTTCACAAAAAAGTGTGTTTCACAAAGGCTGGGTATTGTCCACAACTCAAGAGGAGCTACCTTTGACTTCCACATTACTGCAAATGTGATACACTGGATCAGCTCCGCAAGAATCTCTTGTCATGTTGCTTAAATGGAGTTGAGGTTGCTCTCCAAATAGCAGCAAGATCAGTCTCTTATATCTCTCTAAACAGTGATAGTTTCTGCATACTAACTGGGAGAACACCAGTAAAGTATCAGTAAGCCTACTCTGCTAGAGTCAGTAAAAGTAATTCAGATGAAAACTGTATTTGTGCCTTTTTAAAATAAATTAAAATTTGTTGCTAGACTTTTCATTTAATGCCACAGTAAATAGTAGGGTGGCAAATTCTGTCTTAATTCGTATTCACAGAGATTATAATCCTCTGAAATACTCTCAGTCCCCACTGCAATTGTGGAGCGTTTTATAGGGTCTGGGCCTTGATGATCTGAAGTACAGAGGTACATCAGCCTCATTTCAGCTGCTCTCCAAAGGCAGCTCGATAGTCACTGTTGTCATCCCTGTTGTATGGTCCACAACAGATAACTACAGAAAATGACAGCATGGCTTTTAAGGATACTGAATAGCCAAAAGCTAAAATAAACCACCTTAATTTCCAGATGTTAGGGGAGCACAACAGACCAGCTGACTAAAGCCAGCTTAGCAGAAAGAAAACTCTGCTACTTAGTACTCACACCATACTGATGAAATTTCAACTTTAATCTGTGTGTAATGGAAAGGAAACAAGGATCACATCCAGATCTACACATCAGCAGATACCATAAGCATCTAACATTTTTGGGCATCTCTTTCTATAGCATGAAGCTGACATCCACCCTGATTAATGCCTCTGCCTGTTCCCATCTTGATGCAAACCCACCGAGAGCCCCATATGGAAAGGGAAGAGCAGTCAAGAAAGTCTTGATTTCACTCATCTGTGATTGCCAATGGTCTGGCAAATATCTAGCCAAGGTCCCTGCCCATTCATTCTCCCAAGCCTGCACTATTCCCCTGTGCCACTGCTTATGCCCTAGAAAACAAATTCTGGGGAATTCTTTGCCCCATTACATGGATGCACAGTAACAGAAGTTCTCTATGAGAGGTAACAGCTGTTCTTTCTTGCCTGCTCCACAATAATGGCTTTCAGATAGCCCCAGTAAACAATGTTCTTTATTCTTGTTCATGCTGAAGCTCATACTGCACAAACATTCGTTGTATTGATGGGAACTGACATAACCATTCGAGCCAAACTACAACAGCATATCTTTCAGTGCTTCTGGGTTCAGCAATTGGTAAGCATAAATCTAGAGCTTTTGGTGCAAATCTCTTTTAGCCATCTGTTCTCTGAGGGTAAACTCTAATTTATGGAGACACTCAAACTGCATACTGTGAAAACTAGGAAGTATAAGCATAACCTCACCATTTCATAAACGTTCACAAATCCTTCTCCCTTTTGAATTTTGCACTTTGTACTTTTTTGGGCTAAGACAAAACCTGTCAACTACATGTCTGTTTCTCTGTTGGCTGCTTTGTTGATTTGGTTGTCTTTATCAAACTTCAAAACTGAAAATAAACTCTATGTGCTTATCTTGTTGACATTTAGACTATGTCAGAGTAAGCTTTATGTGATAGCAAGTATACCAACCCTATAGACACTGTCTGTATCTATCTGCAGGCTCAACAGAAATAGCCTGAAGTAACAAAGACAACCAGCAAGCACAGTAGCATTGCACAACCACTCCACAGTGAACACTTCATTCAAAACATCTTTTCAGTTTATATTTTCTGCCTCTATTTGTGCTTAGGAAACATCTTCCCTCCAAATAGCTGTCATTTGTCCTTTTCTACAGGATGTGAGTATCAATTTCCTTGGCTGGCTGGCAGCGTTTCTTCCTGCCTTTTGAAGGTTTGGACCCAAAATGGGGTCACATGCATTCCCCTTCACAAGCAACCTCTTTTTACTCTGCTATACCTGCTATGGGCAATTTGTTTGAAATAATTATTGGATACAGGTTTATTCCAAATTTCATATACTTCTAATCCTATATGTAAAGCATTCTCTATGCACTTACCTATCTTTTCTAATTTTTATTGTAAAAGCTCAAAGTTAAAGAATAAATAGAAAGAAAAAAAATACTGCACATTTCTTTTAGACACTAGAAAAAAAGTTTTGACTTCATACACAAAATCACATGGAGAACCAGGTGGTAAAAAGATCCTCTTGAGTTGCATTAACCCTAGTGGAAAGTAAAAGCAGGTAGTTTCTACAAAAGGAGCAAAGAAAGTTTTTGCATTCTTTTCTCACCTCTTTTGTACCCACTGTATACCCATGAAAGCTGTGAGAGAATTCAAAGTAGGATAACAAACTACACTTTCACCTGAGACTTTGGTGAAGAGAGGGCAGGCTCTGAGGCTAGGTACTTGAGGTACCTTCTGCACATCAGATAGAGGAGCAGTTCTCTTCTTTTGCACCACAGGGAGTGTCCTGGCTCTTTCACTTTGGTACCTTCAGAAGCTACATGCATTCTCTCAGTGTCACACAGTGCCACTTAAGTGCTGAGATTTCAAAATATTTCATTTTCTAAACGAAAAGACATGAAAATATCTACTCTGCTGAGATTCTGCTCATTGAAAAAGCAATGGTTCTTTCAACATGAGTCTTTCAAAAAAAGTTAACCCCAAACACAAACACTCTGTGTAATTAATTAGAAAACATAAATGAAGCTTTGTCAAATAATCTATGTTATCTTGCTTCCAGGAATCCTGTTAAATAGACTTGTTTTACTGATGTGATTTGTGGTGATGGAACAGATTTCAGCAATGTGAAATGGCTGTTATGTGGGAAGTATAATCTCATCTCTAGAAAAGCAAAGGCTTCCTATCTCCAAAGCTATTTTTTCAACACCTCTTCATGGCTTGACCTTCATTCTGTAATAATACTAGCAGCAATGTTGTCCTGTTTCTAATGTAATAATTTAAAAATCACATCCTTTTTTAAATTGTCATGAACTTTTAATTTTAATTTCCAAAATTGCTCCAGAGCACTAATTTAGTGGTAATTGTCATTTAAACAAATACATGCATCAAAATGGCAGATCTGCATTTCTTTCTTTACAGGCTTAAAATTACATTGTGTGTGTGTATGTGGGGGGAGAAAGAGAGAGCATATGTATAAACACACACAAAAAAAGGCAGATATGCATACACAGCATACTGAAGGTTGAAGTGATGTCTCTATTTTGCCTAGGAACAGATCAAAATATTACTTTTCATATATTTATGTACAGCAATGTATCACAGATAGAAATAACTGATTTCTTCATTGTGAAATACAACTAAGTTTTGAGGTTACAAGTCTGGCAAGCATATGTTCTACAACTAAATCAGTTTTGCCTGAGGCTTCCTGAGGTGTATCTATCTGAAAATTACCTTTTGCGTTCTGCCCCTTAGCATGATAGCTTAGATTTCAGCAAAGGGCAACTAGAGGACATCACAGTAGAAATTATTTTATTTTGCCAGCTGCTAAACCAAATGGAAACACTGAATTACAGTACACAGGACTAAAAAGAAACACTTTACTAGCACATCTAATAAAATCTTGTGAATGTCAAATCTTTAGCCACAAGGACACCTAAGACACAAAGGAATTAAACAGTTGTTTTACATGCTGAGCAGTGAAACAACACAATGCTTTATTCTTATCTACTCCTCAAATGAAATACCTTTCCTATTTTGTTCTTTTATTCTCCCAGCTCCTATTTTCACATTGTCACAAACATATGAGTTAATGTGCACACATATGCCTTTTAAGACTAGGTCGTAGAACTTGGTATCCAAACAGCTCTTTTGGCAATGTGTGATTAACAGAAAACAGAGGGCACAGAGATCAACCTCTAGTGAAGTTACCCAGAGTAGCTCTCCATATACCTTTGATAGTCTGAGGTAAATGAATTCCAACCTTTCTGTAAGTTCCTCCACAAACAAGGGTGATCTCATTCCGGAATGCCTCATTTGAGGAAAAGGTTTGATCAGGTTTTGCAGCTTTGATTACGTTGCCTGAGTAGACAAGCTGGTTTTATGTGTTCAGGTAAAAGTACAACAGTAAGCTTAACAGCTTCTTTCGCTTGCCTCCTCCCACACGTGGGATCACACTACTACAACATGACCTAGCAATATTTTTCAGTTGTGTTGCTTTTTCTTTCACAGATTTCCAGCAGTTCTCCATAGCTTTCACCTTCAGCATACTAAGTCCAAGGTACCTCTATATCAGAAGCTTGGAGAGAAAACGGATGTACAAGATGCAAGACTTGAAGACGCAGAAGAGGCAATATGGTGAATATCCTTTCCTCAACTACTGCTGAAGCTCCAGTGACTACAAAGCCTCCCTCCACAGAACTGAAACATTCACTTAACTTGGTGTAACTACTGTCTCTCATTATCTCTTCTAGAATGGATCACACTAACTTAGTATATAATTGCACTGAATCTTTCTATGAAAAAAACCACCAACATCCTATTTGATTAATTTTGTGGTACCTGATGCAAAGATTGAAAGGAAATATTAAGCAAGATTTCAAAATTCTTGTGTTTTAATGAATCACAAATGTAGATAAAGCAGTCTTTTTCCAGAGCTAAATTATACCTTGAGTTCTGCAGAAGTCTGACTATTAGGACATCCTGTCCAATTAGTCAGAAATGTGTAAGTGGAGCCTAATAGAATTAAACCTTGATGAAGGGGAAATATATGTGGTAAAATACCTCAGATTATCAGACAATTAGGTGATTTCCCTGGCTGACAGGAAACAGAGTTTGAGGAGTGTGTTCCAGAGTTATTTTTAACAAAGTGATGAAATAGTTATAAATATAAAATACCTATGTTTCAAAAAGCCCATAGTTCCATTAACCCAACACTCCATCTCAGCAGGAATGGAATGGCCTGAATTTAGGTCCAAGCATGCATCAGGGGAATTACAATTTAGGCAAAGAACATCTGGCTTTTTGTTACACATCTATTTTGCTATTGGATTTTCAGAAGGAGTTTCCTGATCTGCCTTGTTTTTCATAATCATCTAAGGCACCCTGAATCTTTTAATCAATTAGATCATGATATTCTGAAGCTCTGTCACATAGTAAAGTAATTCCCAGTGCCTTGGTTTTACTGCACATAGATTACTAGCTTGTAAGAGGTTCATGCATCTTTTCTAATGAAGTCAGCAATGCAGTCCAGTTATAAATCTCTAGTCCTTGTTAAGCTTTTGTTGAGACAACAGTTAGTAAAGACTCATCCTCTGAGATTAAGAGTCTCTTGGTATGTATTTAATCATGTCACATAAAACAAACTATGCATCTCAGATGAACAGCTGGATGTCTGCCACTCATGACTGGAAAAGGTCAGGTAACCCTTACAGCTTATAGAAGGGATAGATACAGACTAAGAGCAGGGCTTTGATCTATAATTTCCAACATACATGTTGAGAAATCAATGGGAGGAAGATGGGGTGAGAATCAACAGGGAACTTGCATGCATAGTTCATCTTAATTCCTTGTAATCATGAGCATCTGCATTATGTACATAGCAATCTGACATCTTTGCTAAGAAAATACTCCCTTTACTAATTGCTGCAGGCCAGACCTAGCAATGGCTTCAAATCACCTCAGCTAGTCACAGCTTTATGTCTGTTGTAGGTGCTTAGACTAAGCTGCAGTATGTTCTGTTAGGCTCTGAGGCCTCCTCCTTTTTTCTGTTAGGTCCTGAGGCCCTCTCCTTTTATGTGAAGAGTTAAACTCTTCAGACATCAAAATCCAAATGTTGGAAGGTGCTGGAATCTTAGCAAATAAAGAAAGGTTCTTGACAGAAGTGATTGCACAGGGTGTGGCAGACAGGAGAAGAAAGCCTTCACTCCATGCTATACAAAATAATGTATTTTCCTTGGAAACTCTGCCTATCCTGCCCCATGGGCACAAGCATCCATTTTTCTTTCAAAATATCAAGTAAACCTTACTAAATAGATTTCTGTTCTGAGAAGCTATAGTTTTGTATCATGACAGAAAAGGAAAACAAATTTAAATCTCCCATTTCCTGAACTAATCCTCCAGCCACTAGCCCAGTATATGGAAAGAGCGTAGCAGTTCTTCCTTAGGGTGCAAATTAAAGAATGAGCAATTGGAGCTCAAGTCTGTCAACCTTTACTAGATGCACTCTGAGAATGTCCACCAGGCACCTCCATGGGAATTTAAGCAGGGCATTGACTGAGTTTCTGGTTACTCATTCCCAAGAAAAGTGAAGTAGGTCTTAGCATGACTGTAGACATATTAAGAACTAAATGGGAAGGTGCTTTAGGCATCTGCAAGAGTAAGTTATGCCATAGTGTCCAGGATCATATCTTTGAAATTAAATATATTGATTCTGCCAAAGTCTCTTTGTGGGTCTTGCTTAGCTTTTGAGTCCCTCTTTCATGAAATAGGATACATGTTGCCATACTTCTGACTTGGCCAGAATTCCTGAAGAGGAACTTAGATTTTAACTGACTAATGTTTTTATTTACAGAACTGGAACTCTTAATATGATAGCATATGATAAAACTGAATTTTATAAATTATAGAATTAATACAATTGGGTTAAATTTAATGACTAAATAATTATATATAATTTACAATGACTAATCATAAACTTAATTATTTTCCACAGCTCATATCAGTGTTTAAGTTGCTCATAAGATATAGTCAGGTAGGCTGTTTTGACATCATCTTTGCTGTTTTGTTTGGCTCCTAGTAATTACCCTCTTAACATCTGTAGCTATTTCCTCTTGTGTGGTTAATGCACATCCAAAGTGTCCAACATGCACTATTTCCCCAAAGTGTTATGTTACTTCAACTTGGCCACAGGCCCGATTTTTAATATCCACCTTTGCCTTTCACTTAGCATTTCTGATTGCTACTGCAAGACAGCAAAGGCACTAAGCAACTCTGCTTGGGAGAATTTAAAAAAGCGACATAGCATAGCCCACTTATGGATAAAAGCAAAAGTGTTAAAAATAAGACGACTTTGAAAATCATCTAGGGAAAACCTGGCCCAGCAAAACCTCTGAAAACCTTGCCCTTTGATGTTCTTTAGGAATTGCTATTAAGTTATTTCCATTCTAGCTTACATTCTGTGTTGTGAAAAAGGGATAGCCTATTCATCAGATTAATACTTCTCAAAAAATGGTCTAATCCAAAACCCACATCAAGGCTAAAGGAAGATATTTTAATTATTTCACTAGTCTTTGGATCAAGTTCCCTTACTTTCAGGGGGATTTTAAAATTGAAATGGATTATTCCATTTTGCCCAGGGGTTAGGTTACATGAGGATGAAGCATGGCATGATAACTGATTACTAGAGCAGTCTAGAAGTGATATATGAAGTGCTAGCTGGATTAGTTGATGAGTTCTTTAAAGGTTCTTTTTTACGTGAAGGAAAGATTTCTCTGTAAAATTATATCCAGTTAAGATTTTACAAATGATAATGGTGACAAAACTTTTCAGTGATCTGAGATACCTCAATCATCTCCTGATTAGTCAGGGAATAGTTGTGTTAAATAAAATAATCTAATAATAAAAGAAATCAGCTTTCAGCTCCCCTCAGACTCTCTACTTTCTATCATACTAGCTGTGCTCCTGTGAGGCTCTACCCATCTTCAGAGTCACGAGAGAAAGAAAGGGTCTGCTGATTCTTCTAAAAGCTCAAGGGCTTTCCTGTTTCAACGTCTGACAAGACACTGAGTTACTACTGAAGCTATTACAAAGCAGAAGAGTTTTTAAACATTTGAATTGAAATGTAGCATTCTGTTCAAAGGTTTCACTGAACAGAACCTCTTTCACCTTCCCAAATGTACCACAGCATCACATCCTCTTCTCAGGATGATGCAATTTGACAAGCACCTTTAGGAGGTCTTTCCTACACCAGTCCACTTTGGTGCACAGTGGTACCCGAGGGCAAGAAAGTCATCAGAAGATGGGATCTGAATCTCTCTGTATTCCTGCCTGAGAATGAGTGTAGATGAGTAATTACAAGGATGTAAACTATAAGAAATGAGCTCCTAAAACCAACATTCCTAAGTGGCATGCCTCACCTATGGACCATACCATCTTCAAAATGATGCCTATACTCTTCCCAGGTACAAGCAGTAACTCTGCAAGGAAACAGATGTACAAATACACACACTTCAGGATTCAAACCAATATCAGTCCCACTGGCACTGAGGGAAAAGTTTGCATAAATTTAATTAGCACAGACCTGTAATAGAGGAGGTATCCACTACTACAAATAAGCAAGGGAACAAGTGGCAGGTCATATTAATAAGTACACAGAATTTTAGGCATGAAACAGACAAACTCAGAAGCTACCTAAACTTAAGAAACTGACAGTCGGGGGGGGAAGTGGGTTTTGACTGAAGATCTCCAAGAGCCCGAATACCATCAGTTACACAATTTCCATCCCCCCCCAGTCCACACAAATTTGTCAATGGATTAAATTCCAGGGGCAGTGAGCATGGTAAACATTCATCAAAGACTACACAGTGCTGTAGATTTTAAGGAAGTAATAAATTCAAGGCCACAGGAGACTACTATGCTTAGTATTTGACTTCCTACTTAACAGACCATTTAATTTCACCTAGCACGGAAGCAAATTCTCTGCAATATGAAGTTGAAGGTAGAGACCTTAAAAACTAAGACTGAGGCACTCATATTCAGATTTTTATAACAAGAAATGTGAAGGTTCCACATTTTTCAGCATGGCTTCATTTTTCATGTGGGAACAGATAAACTTTAAATTTTAGTGGAAAATCTGCAAACCTGGCCCTAAAGCAACAATTAAGAGCAACCTTATGTTTTATTACATGGTAAAGGACAGAGATACCAGAATTTAATTATACAGCAAAATACAATGCAGGGTTATAACAAATAAGGATTCTCACAAGCAATTTTAGATGAATCTAGGTCTTTATGCTCAGTTAATGAACTTATTTTGCATTATTTGCAATTGCTGTGAAAAAGCTGCCCTCAGGTTCCTCTTTTTACTTGCTCTTGTTTCTTTTCTTCAAAGAGAATTTTAGGTGTTTTTAAGGCAAAAATAGGAGCTCCAGCCAAATCTGTCATCCTGTTATGGCCTCACAGGAACACATCTATATATCCTTCAATATGTCACTAATCATAAATCTAAGTAGCTGAAAATCGTGTTGCCACGACAGACTGTGTGGAACAGGTCATCTTTTGGGGTGGGTGGGTGTGTTTACATATACCTATATATATATAGGTATAGGTATATACATACAGATATATGGGGCCAAGGTAGTTCTAGACACAAAACATTCATTTTCTAAGAAGGGATAAACTTGAGTTTATGACCTTTCATTTTCTTTTCACCTTTCTAAAGACATGATTAAACTTTATCTCCTGGCATCATAATTGATTTTCTGCAACAGATCATTTATCAGAGAATAAACTGAGTTAGGACATTGGCGTGTGTATTTTGTGGCTTTTACATATCAATTAGTATTTTAAAAGAAGCCTTCCATTCTGAAAGCAATTCTGAGAATACCATAAAAAAACCAAAAACAACTCGGACAGAGTCCCTGGCTTTTGTCAATACATCATTTCAGCAAAGCTTGTCAGTTGAAAGATTAACTTTTGAGAAGAGCTAGATTCAACTAACCAGAAGAATTAGAGCTAGCAAGTTGTCTTGGCAAAGAAGTGGCCCAGGAAAATCTTGTTTAAACCAATGCAGAAGGAGATGACAGTTCATGTTAAGTTTGGGCTTTAACAACAAAAGTACAAAACCTCTTTTCCCTCTGTCAGAGCAGGTGGAAGCCACTTCAGAATATCCTGCTAAGCTCACTGATGGACAGAAACCTCTCATTTCCCTCCAACACACAGTGCCATAACATAAAGGCATACATAACCATATTCCATTTAAAAGTCTCTAATACAGAAAGTTTTATTTTAATTTATGTTTAGGGATTACCATGCACACCAGCCTGGTCATGGAGACATGTACACCTGTTCTTAGCTCCAGTGTGAGTAACTCCCCAAAAATGCTGTGAGATTTCTTGTGGTTTAGAGTTGTAAACATCCTGTTTAGGGACAGTTCATAGATTCCAACCTTGAGCCACAATTCCTTGGCTCTGAATGTTTTAATTCCTTCATTTTAACACTGTTTTTAAACAGACTACTTGCAGTAGACGGAATCACATCATTTTCATAAGCAGTCCAATGCTAGAATGTACAGAATCAGGCACAGGATTCACTAGTCCTACAAACAAGACTTAGTACTCTGAACACATTAAGAATAACTTCATCATTGCAACTACAAAGGAATTAAGTGAACCAGAAAGTAATTACCTGTGCAATGCAGCAGAGGTAAAGTGATACCTAGATTTAACATTAATGCTAACTGAATGATATATCTGCTGAGGGGAAAAAAATAACTCCCTTAACTTCAAATTATGTTCTCCCAAATGTGACTACACATAACGCATTTGTGTCTTCTCAGACAATCCTAATGCAAATATTATTCCATCAGAAGGCAGAGCTACTAGGAATATTTACTGCACTGAAATACAAGAACATAGAGATAAATGGAAGATCAGGGGTCAAATGCTAACTCTCTGTAGTGATCTTACTTGATTCCAGATAAAACATGAGGACTCAGGAAATAAGCCAACAACACACTTGAGCATATCCTTAGCCATGAGCTTATGAATTGTCTCCATAGTGCTTGGGAGTGTTGGCAGAGCCAGGCATTTTACAAGCTGTAGATTCACATTCGGAGAGAAGTGATATCAAGGTGTCAGTTTGGTAAACCATTGAGTTAAGAAGCTCTTAGGGCAATAATAATATGCCTTTGGTACCTGATCCTTGTTTTTGGACCAGGGTACTTAAGACCACTGACTTCTGGGAAACACAAGAACCAGCTCTTACTGTCATGCCAGGACTCCCCATCAGCACTGATGGATGCCTGTCAGGAGCTACTAGTAGCTTCTTGCAGCCTTCTCAGATTCAGTGTCATGCATACAGTAGAACAAAATCAAAGGGTAAAAGGAAAGACCCAATAGATGGATTTGTGGGGATGTGTAGCACACCAGATTAGGGAACACTCCATTGTTAAATAAAACTTCAGTTTTCTCAGATCTTACAGCACTCTCAGCTTTGTATTCTCATTAACAGAAGGAAGAGCCAGGTTGCTGGAGTACAAGTGACCTGCTGATGGCTAACCAAAAATATGCCTGGGGGAAGACCTGGCTAAAAGTGCAATAAACTATACTGAATCTCTGACAAGCACACTAAAGGAGTAAGGTTATAAAGCCAGGAGAAAACCTCAGAAGACTCTACCTACAGAACAGCATTAGTCTAAGGCAGATTAGTTTTAAAACCACCTAGCAACTGAGAAGAAAAAAACACTTCAAAATTTGCCTTGCTTTCTAAGTGAATGATGGGTATAATTTACTGTTCAAATGCACATGGGAAGGATTAGTTTATTGGCCTGCCACTGTAAGCATTTCACTTGTAGGAGCCCTCAGGTGTTCAGAGTTGGGGACAGCTCTGATTTAACCATCACCAACTGCCATTAGGGATAAATTGCACTAGAGCTCATTCTCAAGCACAAACGTTTGTACCTATTAAGCTAATTGGGGTTAAGTTCTTCTTGTAACTCAATATGCAAAAAGCTCTTATCTTGACTGACTTTAGCCAAGGGATATCATGACAAGAGCTAACTGGCCAGTATCCTAGGAAAGTTGGCAGTAAAATCAAGGAGGAAAAATAAATGGGCTGGAAGAGAGGATGACAATATTATTTGATCCCTAGAGATGTACATATAAATTTGAAAGAATATTATAAGATTCTGAATTTTGTTTAAGAAGGCCCTTGTTCCAATAAATTCAAACCTTAACTCTGTTCCTCCATCTGGCAGAGTAATTTACAGGATGATTTGAAAACAAATGTGAATATTTTTGAGTGTTTTGAAAAGTCAACATTTTGACATCAAGGTTTTTCAACTAACTATAGAAGAATTGGCTCTGTACTATAATTAGATGCCCCTGATCAAAGTAAAACATAAAACACCACCTCCTATGTCAGATAAGAGGTTATCAATAATGTGCACCATACCTTTCTAATTTGGATGAGAACAGCAGCTTTGTCTAGGCACTTATATACAATTGGACATCAACTATTTGTCCAAGCACAGAAATGCTCTTCAAACCCTATCTTCAGAGATGTCACTGTTCTCAGTATGCACATCCACCAAAATAGAATATGGAGTGATTCCCATAAAAAGAAAAATTACTATAGAAGAGTGACAAAGGCACTGGCAAGATACTCCACTTGAATCTCATACCTGCAGTGCAGTAAGGAACCCAGAAGTAAAAGGTGATAATCAGTAATAATTCTATATTAAGATTGGATCATGAATGAATTGAGGTTGTTATTCTAACAAGTGTGGTAAATTCAATGAGTACAAGTGTGCACTTCTTGGAGAAAAACTTCAGCAAACTGCATTTCTGATGGGCAAGTGGAGTATCTAAAAAGAGGACTACATATTCAGTTGGTTTAAGTTAGTAGAGCTCTGACAGTCAGTGCAGCTGCACTGATTTATACCAGCAGAGCATCAGCCTAACATATCACCTTAAACAGCAGGTTGAATCTTTGCAGAGAGCCACTAGCATTTCTGTAAGACTGATGATATGTTTTCCACACCTCAAAGAAGGGGTCTTGGGAGAACAAGATGATTCTAGAGACCTTGAAAATACAACTCACAGGATGAAGCCAAGGGCCTCCAGCATCTAAAAAGGGTCAATTACTAAAGGAATGTAACCTTGAGAGTTGGCTAGAACTGGTTTTAGGGCATAACAAAGAGAAACAAGAAGCAGTATCCAGCGTATGTAAAATTACTCATATGGTAAAAACACAAAGATTATAACAAGAAAGTACAAATGTGAGTCACAACCTTCATATGAACAAAAGTTAGGTGTTCCAGCATTGTCCCCATGGTTAAGGACACCAAAACTGAACAACGCTGCTGCTTATCTGCAGAAAGGTCCTGGTGCAACTTTGGTGAAAAAGTGCTGCTTTTTGATTTTCCAATCACCATATTTTTCTACTTAAACTTCTAATACGTAATGTATTATATTTACTAAGTGATTGGGTAGAGTAAGTTAGAATTTAGAGAACAATGTGTATAGAAATACTGGTGTTTTCTGCTCCAGCACTATCACATGACAACGTGATTAATATCACCACACAAAGTCAGAAGAAACCCTGTAAATATTTAATCTTTGTCCTTACGCATGCATTAATAAAGTAGCAGTAATGGTTGTAAGAATGCTGCAACTCTCCATCTCTGTATTATTTAGGTTTTTTTTTTAAATCATGTATTGCATAAAATATATTTTAGCACATTTTGCAAAGAAAGTGAATAATACTAGATAAAATCTGGGAAAATTTAGAGCAACTAGCAACAACCTCGTCTTGCAGTATTCCTCTGCACCAGAGGGCAGGAATCTGTACTCAATGATCTGTGAAGTTCTGTATGTGCAGACAATCTTTTATAAAGTCAGAAAACTAGTTGAAAGTTCCCTTTTCCAGTCCTCCACAGACTTTTATTTCTACTCTTAATTACTATGCTGCTGTTCAATATGCGAGCAAGGATGCTTAACTAGCGGGGTAAGGTTAGAACAGACTGCCACTGACAAAAGAACCCTGGAGCACAGTGAGACAACATGGCTCCATAGTTTAAGTGTAAAGATGTATAGCCAACATCTTCAGCAATATTTTGACTTTTAACTCCTTTTAGCTAAACTGGCTTCAAATGGAGTTGTGCTTCTAAACACCTTTGTGAACCTGGGCCTTTCACTGGGGGCAGCAGTTGTCTCCACCAAGATCCCTGTGCTGGTCGTATCCTTTAAAACTTAAAAACACATTGTCTTTTGTTAGTCTATTATTATTTGGCATATGTCATCCTTAAGTGAAACTGATTTTATCTTGCAGAGGCTAATGGGACACAGCAAGCCATCAACATATTGATGACAGCAATGCAAGCATGAATATCCCTAGAAGTTCTTTGGTGCTTGTTCTAGACATTACCAAGTTGTGCAAGTTTGCTGTTCATTGCAGCATTTTGGCATTTGTTTTTTTTAAAAAAAAATTCCTGTTCTGCATCAGACACTTCTCTTAGGAGAAACACATGGGGAAAAAGCTGTAGATTTTGATATTAAGAAGTAGCATAAGCTGTTCATACTGCTTACTTGGTTTCACATTTCTGTCCTCGCATCCCTCCAAAGAGAGAGATTCTCTGTGCTAGAGGATTTTATACATTGTTCTGCTCTGCTACATTCTGGATAGGGAGGACTGCTTTAAAACTATTGAGTAATGTCCATAGGCAGCTGGGGAGCCATCCTTCCCTTTA
Source organism: Hemiprocne comata (assembly GCA_020745705.1). NCBI lineage: Eukaryota > Metazoa > Chordata > Aves > Apodiformes > Apodidae > Hemiprocne > Hemiprocne comata. The sequence continues at coordinate 6,125,785 of CM036597.1, read as the reverse complement.
CTGAATCTTTGCACACAGATCCCATTCGGGGAAGACGTGTGGCACAGCCCTCAATGCTGCCAGTATGCATAACACTCCTGTGACATACAGTCAAAGCACCAGTGTCCCTCAGCAAATATTACACGCTGCCCTAGTGTTCCAGGCTCTGAAACTCAGCTTTAACTCTGACACCTACTCTCCCCTGAGCTGGCTTGATACAACACGAGTCGCACAGAGGCACACAAAATGACCTTGTGAGTAAGAATCCTCTATGCAAACTTTCTAGTTAGGAAAACACCACTGCTGTTTGCCTTCCAGCACAAATATTACCCCATCATTTCCCACTGCAGCTGAACCTGGACTCCAAGCTCTTGCCCAGGAGGCAGATTGATCTGCACAAAGTTAGTGGGACTTACAAGTGTGGAGCAGGGAAGGGAACTGCCTTCAGGTGCTAGAGAAACCTCTAGCACCATGAAGCAGCAAATGAGAAGATTCTCCCTCTGACCTTGAGAACTTTGTTCCTCACCTTATCCTACCTACATTTTGTCTGTCCTAAAATGACCATCCTCACTATTGTGCTGAATCAAAAGACAACTGCAGCAGGTATAGTGCCTATATTGTCATTCTGCAAAAATAAGAGTTAAATGTATTCATCCTAGTAAGTATATGAATTTCTTATGATTTAGACACAACAAATAGTGCATTTTTAGAGGATTATGACTATTCTTCAGGTATGTTGTCACATGGGACTGAAGGTCAAGTACATAGAACTAGCTGATCAGTGAAATAATCCTCCAGAAGTACTTTGCCTGCAGAGACTTATTATTCTGAAATATTAAGGAAAAAAAAAGGAAAAAAATCCAGAGCTGTAACTTTTTCAGAGATTAATTTTATAAATATAACAGCATTCAAAACTAATCTGAAAAGTAAAATATTTCAGCTATTCAGAACATATTCTGTTTCTGGATTTGAGATATTATTCATAACACTAGGGGACCACTGTGGATTTGTTTCTGCTGATTACATTAAACCAATATTTTTTTAAAAAATTCAAAAGACTGCAATGTGTCTGCTGCCTGTGTGAATAAGTTCAAGGCTGCTACAGTGGAATCACTGCTGAAGTTGACAGTTATGCCTAGAAATTGAAGATGCTATGCTGCTGTCTGCCTTTCACATCCTTGAGGAATACTGTGTAAAGCATACTTGATGCAAGTAAAAGAGATGAGGGATCACTTTGTATATGTGAATCCTGTTCTTGCAAGATCCCTTCTGCATGCTCAAGCTATTTTAGAGAAATACTCTGCTTAACTGAACTTCTGTGGCACTGCAGCAGCACACATGATGGAAATGTCCTTCAGGGCAGCTCCCAGTAAGAAGTAACCCCGGCTGTCCTACACTACCCAGACTTGGCAGAGAAAACAGAGCTTCCAATCATGTGGTAGGCAGCCCCAAATCCACTGCACTTAACAATCAGTTAAATCAAAGAGGACACATTTCTCATTATTCGATACAAAAATTCCAACAGAATCCAGAGCCCTATCATTTTCAATTACATTGCTAAACCACCATCAAAATAAAAAGCACTTGAAAAATTGTTAAGGATGCAATACTCATCTGATAAATTTCTTAGAGTTCTTATAAGGCATTTCTTTTCTCAAAACACAAATCACATAAAAACGGCACTGAAGTTAGAAAAGAATATTTGCTTCATTTTCTGATTTCTCAAGAACTGCAATTGACAAGAAAAATGGCTGCATTACCTTCTTTGAAACAGGACAATAAAAGGTCTGATCCAAACTCCCTGAGTTTCTCCAGGGCTTAGAGAAGGCACAAAGGTTATGGAGAAAAGAAATCAAATGAAGATTCTGGGCATTTGTGCAATTATTTTCAGCACATCCTAATTACATTTTTTGATGAAGCTCTTTCAATTGCCAGGAGCACAACTACATCAGAAGATATAGAAATGTTTATTTAAAAGTATATGTTGCAAGATATAAACAAGGTGCTTCAGATTGAATGGGTTTACATTAACAAAAAACTGGCACCAGCTGAGGATCAAGTTTAAAAAAATGTGATGTAGAGTTAATTAAGAAATCAAATTTAAACTACCATCATTTTGTGAGCTGTATTTAAGACCTCCTCAAGTATGTGAATCACCCATTCAATTTTCAGAAATGCTATTTTTGGATTTCTGAAATCCAGGAATGTTACACAGGCAACATCTCCCATCAAATGCAGAAACCACTTCAGATAAGAGACTCTTCCACCATTACAAACCGAACCACTCCCAGCTCTGACAGGCATGACCTTATAAAAAGGTACCTGCATGTCACCTCACTATTAAGTACTGTATCCATAATCGACCCACCATTCTGCAATCTAAAAATATTGCCTAAGCCATTTGTTTCCTTTTCTAGTCTCATAATTGCAGTCAGTTTCTGCAGCAGATTCTGACATTCTCTTGTTTGCTGGCTGAACTCATTCTGTCATGAAAGGTCAGAAAGCAAACTGCTCCAGAAAGTCAATAGATGTTTAAAGTATTCCACCTCTGCCTGAATTTCTCATGTGCTAAACCATCAAGTGTTGATTTAGAGGTCATTAACTTTAAGGTAGGCAACTTGAGCTCATAAAAGAAAAATTTTCTCCTACCTTCTTCAATGAAAATTTGAGTCCAGGTCACATTAAGCATTAGCAGCTATTCAGAGTAAGATAAACACTATTGCTCTTCTTTAATCCCCATTAACGGTCCTATGGTGTGTATTTAATGACAGCAACATTTAATGTATTTACATTTCAGGAGACTGGCTTGTTTAACAAATGAGGATGTTGCACTACAGATCTATTTAATCTCACTTTCCCCTAGTTTTCCATAGTGATGCAAAGAAACTGTTAAAAAAAAAAATCGTATCTAATTCTATGTAACATTTTTCATCTGTGTATTTCAAAGACACTTTACAAATATAGTTCAGGTTCATTATTTCTAGTAAGAAAGGAGAAACTTGTCAAAAGCTGGCTACTACTGAAGCCAGGAACATAATGCAGGGCCAGTGCATGGGGTCAAACGGACCCAGTTGCCCAAAAGCAGACTTGCCAAACAAGTGATGAATGTATCATTGCAACATGGTAGAAAATCAGTGGATTTGTGGGGAAATCACAAGGCAAGGAAGTATTCACAATTCACAGAGCTATAACGGTTAAATTTTGAATAAAAATTAGTTTCTGCAAATCAATTTTTTCCTTATTTGATATAATAAAAATTAAAGAGGAAAATTCTTAAATTTAGATCATAATTGAAACTCAGTATTTATTAAACTTAACCCTGCATTTCCCAAACTGGAATTCTCTTTTGACCAAGTTTTCATCACTTTTTTCTTTGCATTTTACATTAGGTTTCCTTGTTCCTTTAAAAAGAGATGAACCATGAGAAACAATGTTATTTTTCTCATAGGTTTAGACTGGTTATAGTGTTGTCTTTAACATTTCTTTGAAGTTCAATAATCTTTGATGGAATTGAGTTGTGAGAGCTCATTTTGAATCCACACTATTTGTCAGAATAGCTGTAAAAAAAATATACCATGTGGTAGATCACCTATAAACCCCATACATTTTAAAATTTAGTTTTAGAAAAGAAACTTTACCAGAAAAATCCCACCGAGGATATAATGAGAGAGTGGGGAAGATGAATGCATATTATTTTAAAGCTCGTGAGCTTATTTTCTCTAAAATAGTGAGTTTTCTACATTGTTTCTCTTCTTTTTTTCCAGTACGAATGAATAACACAATGAAACATTTGTTTTCATGTTCTTTATCACTTAGTGCATGTTTGTTTTTAAACACTAGCTTCAAAAAAAGGCTGAATAAGGCCCAGTTTTGCAGAAAGAAGCAAGCACCAAAACGTCATGATCAAATAGAGGAAATTTCAACTCAAGAAGACTTCTTGTTCACAAAGTGAGGAGCAACTGAAAATGGAGTTTACAGAGAAGCTGCATTTCCAGCACAACTTTCTATCTGATAGACAAATGATAGATCTCTCAATGTACACTACAGCAGTTTAATTGAAAACAAACAAAGAAGCCAGCTAGTGTCGGAAAAACAAACCGGAGATTGAATAATGAAGTAATCTCTGAACGCTGCTCCAGTTTGCCATGCAGTGTCTCTTGCTTTTATTCAGCAGCATGCAATTTAAACATTTTTGCTTATTTCCTGCTTCTTTTCTTTGCAAGAATGGATAGACAGAACTATTAGCCTCCTTCTCTATTATTATGCCATAAGCATGCTGTGCTCCAGCTGTCACGTTAAAAAATGCATAAGGCTAAATTAAAAACTGCTGCAAAGACTTTTGGTGGTAATCAAATAATTCTCTATGTAAAATATTATTTTAAATGATAATATTTTCCACATATTTCATATCAGTAATATAGCTGAAGGATAAAAGTATACTACAGTTTAATAATTATCCTTTATGGATATTCTGTGTCATACTATAAATGAACTGTATTTCTCAATAGCATTTCAAAGCGCAAGAATTGAGTCATAGCTTCAGCTGGTATGAACAGCAGTGATTCCAGCAATTTTCACCAGCTTGAGTGTCATGATCAAATGAGAACAGCTTTCCTCTTTGGAAGGAAAACAAACCCTTGAAAAATAGTTATCAGACTACTCGATAAATGCAGTGAACTAAACAATGATGCTCAGCCCAATTACCAAGTGGAAACAGTGGAATAAAACCCTCAGTAGTTTTTGGGAGATCACAATTGCCAAGACTGATTGTTGCTTTGGTCACAAGGAGTGAAGAGCAGAGGGAAATGGAAGCTGGCAAATCTAAAGTGTACATAGTACTTGGTATGGCAGTGAAATCCAGAAAGTTCTCAGTCCAAAAGTGATAAGGGTTTCTGGAACCTAGGTGGCTGCAGAGGAAGATGACTCTTACAGCTGCAGTGCTATATCAAGGCTCCCCTATACGCCTCATACTTCTTCAAGGCAGATGCAGTTTTACTGACTTAGTCACAATCTTGCCTACCTTTCTGTCCACAGCAGGGAGACAAAGAAAAAAGTATGTCATAGCTGTTGGACTCCCTTTTCCACATCTCCCCAATGTCCCATTGAGGGCACACATGGTTTCCTCACTTTCTGCATGTGGCCTGGTTCCCTGCATCCCTAGGATGTTCAGTGGGAATGTCCTTGCAGCAGTGCTAGTGACACTAGACATTATTCTTTTCAGGTGACATAACACTGGAAGCTGCATTCTTCTTCCACGGTCAGTAATGCAAGTTTTCAAACAAGTACCACGTCACACTGCTGCAAAAGCAGGGCAGAATGGCGGTCAGATCAGCCCCTGTGCAGTCAGACCCATTCTTGTGCACAAGCACAGAGCTTCTTCAGCTCTGCAGAGCTTGGTTTCACTGCCTGCACAGCGCTTCGTGGTTAGCAAGCAGCAGGCACAGAATGCTACTTAGTATTCTTGCTGGATCCTCCCAGTCCAACAGTGGACTTGGGATAACAGATCTCCTAAAACAGTACTCTGTGATGGATTTATAGAAGCCTTCTTTTGCAGATAAGGAGACTAACACACTCTATCATCCCAGCCTTCCTCTGGCTTTGTTTTTACACTAGGGAAAAAACCCCATCAAAATCACTGTTCAGCTGAACAGATTTATTTTTTAAAGCAAAAAAAATATTATGGACCATCTGTATAACTGCATAGAGGTAAATAACTGTGAAGTCAGAAAATAATGGGCACTTCTAGATAATAATTTCAGTTGTAAAAAAATTCTTGGACTACTGCATAGTAACAGTTCCTCCCTCAAACTAAAGGAAGTAGATTTCTAAATATTTGATTATTCGATTTTTTACAATAAAAGGTAAGTATAGTAGCTCAACCAGTTATCAGAAATGGATCAGAATCAAGACATTCCTGTGTTGTGCACAATTAAAAATCACTACGTAGTTTTAAAAATACCTACGGAATTAATTTGATATTGAGTAATAGGGTAGCTTCATTATGCATTTTATAACAGACACTAAAATATCTGTCTTACCCACAAGCTGTTGTTTCAGACTCAGGAAAAAGTCCACATCATTCTGAGAACCACACAAATAGAAACTAAACCGTAAGTATTTTAAATATGTGAGTATAATAAAGCAGTGTTGGAACATGAATAATTTCTGAGATGTAAACGCACTGATAACTCAAAATTTCTCCATTACTGAAGCTACTCACACCAGAAAACTCTACTAGACACATTTCACCAATGCAGAAAAAACTGTTATTGGACTTTCTCTGATAATTAAAATGTGTGGCATTTCAACAATACAAGAGCTATTTGCTATTGTCACGGTGTAGCCAACATAGGGGACAGCACTGATGCAACAGAACGACCTGAACAGTGCATCGCCAAGGAGAATCTATGAAATACCACTGCTGCACAAAACACTGTGGGGATTCTCTGTTATTGCTGTCCAGTGCTTTAGATGTCACTATAAATAGGATGAGCCCTAAATATATCAAATCAAAACAATAGATAGGTTGACTCTCCTGCCTATCCTCCCTCCTCAGACAACTGACAATATACTTACGTGGGCTTCCTTGGTATCCGCTTTTCCTTTTTGTTGAGCCCTATGATCAAGAATGACATTTGAAACCCTTTTACTTTAACATACTGATGCAATACACAGTGATAAGCTCCAAAAGTCAAGTTGAGCCTGTAGTGTCAATGTAGATTGAATTTGTACTGCATGGAATGGGTAGCTGACACACCTGAGGCATGCAGCTAGTGTACTGTGGAATTGCACAGCATATGGGACTGGAGACAACATATATGCTCAATGGCCATCTAGCAAAAGCTTCAAGACTTCTCAAAAATATCTAGATCAACACCATAAGAAGTAGATTATCTCTCTATTGCTATATCATTCAACATGGTGGGTTAACGAATCTGTAATGAAACAGATCAGCATTTTATTTATTATTAAATTTGCCTTGAAAGCAACAGACAGGAGTATGTGGTACAGCAAATGAGTTATTCACGGTAATTTGAACGCAAGCAACTGGCCTGGACAAACAACTCCAGCATTCAGAGTTGAAAAACTCAATTTGGTCAGTCTTTTATTTCATCCAGTAGTTAAACTAAGTATCTGTAAGAATCATTGTATCTATTATGTAGGACAAACTTGCTCCTAAATTACTTTACAAGTAAATACGTAGTTTCCTTGGCATGCCTGACTTCAGCAGCTTTTTTCAGAGGAAAGACCAAATTAGGGAAGTCTCCTAAGCAAGGGAACACAGCTGCCTTTTGCAATAAGAGGTCAGATGGAATAGGAACATGGCATTGATCCTACAAGCATCCTTGTCACTTTCACATCAGTGACTGACTTGCCACTTTCTGGGACTCTAGGGACTCTATATAATTTGCTCCCCTGTAGTCTGATGTTTGTTTTTGTTTTGATTCTGTGTTTGGGGTTTTAACCTTTTTATTCACAAGAAATTAAAATCTATGATTGCAATACTACGCTTCTCCTTTTCTTTTCACTGGGTGCTCTCCTAGCTTTCTTTCTGCAATGTGTTCTAGAATCATCCTATTAAATTTCTAAAGGAAGTTGTACTTTCTTGTTCACCTGTGCAATAAGACATGCAGCATGACAGCCATCTAACGAATACATCTCAGACAGTACAGCAGCTTTCAGTGCTATCTGAAGCAGCCCAGTCCAGGTAAAGTTGCCCTGCTACTTAGCTGGATCCTAACCTGCACGCAGTCCCCCAGTCCTTTTTTCACATGGGAATGAAGTTCAGACCTGCTCTTCAAGATCCATGAAAGTTTCTTGCCTTCCTTCACAGCACAGAAGGAAAAAACCCAGATAATTCTAGGAACAATGTTCCCTTTTCCTCCTCACCCAGGAATCTACATTTGGCAAGATGACAAGAGCGAGCTGGCAGCTGCTGTGTACTTGGTGGCTAGTCAATCCATCTACATCATCACAAAAGGAAGGAGTTCCTAGAACCTCAAACTGTCTTTCCTTATCGAGCGTAAGGAGGAATTACCTAAAACTAAAATATCAGCAGAAAGAAAAAGCTTCAGAACAAATCAATAAAATGAACAGTAACAAATTGCTTTTACTGATTCAACAGTTCTATTTTTTAAACTCTCCTGTAGTTTGCTACATATAGTGACTACCTTCAGCTTTAGTTCCCTCTTTACATCCAGGAGCTCATTTTTTCTAATGCAAACATCAGACCTTCTTCCTGTCTCCTATCATTCACTCTGATGCTCTGTAATTTGTTTCGTTCTCTGAAACTGCCTGTCATTTTCAGCCTTAAATTAATCATATAAATAGTAGCAGCAACTATTGTATTCAGTTTGCTTGAAAAGACAAATCATGGAATACAATGATGCTGATTCATCTTCTTTTTTTTTTTTTTTTTAGATTAAAAAGCAGCTCAGGACACAGTGCCAAGCCATACTAGTGCAGTATTGAAAAATGTAAGTAATTTAATTTTTCCTACTGTTCATTCTACTGCTGCTACATTAGTATTCTTTCCAGCCACCAGCGCTCATATCTAAAGTTTAATTCCAGTGGTATAATTAGAAGCCATAGAAATGAAGCTGAATTACTTCAAATCTAGGAAAAGATAAGTAATGTGATTACATTGTATGTATGCATGATTACTAAGCAAGTAGTTGTATGGTGTAAGACCAAGAACCAGAAAATTAACCAAAGTATCTCAGTAAACCGTATAATTTCTCCAGATGCCCAATTCAAAGTCCATAAAATGTTGTTTATTTTCTAGGTCTTAGAGTATGTTTTATACGCAGATTATTATTAATTGAATAAGGAGGCTTAGTTATGTTGCATCTTCACTGTCTTTTCAATTTTATGTACAAATTAATATACTCCCTTCACTTCTATTTTAAAAACTTGTACTTTGTTCAATGAGGAATCACTTTGCAGATTTTAATTTCATCTTATTTCCTTGCAATATGTCAGAGGATTGCAAGTAAATCAGTAGCTCTATTGCTTTTTTAAAACTTGGAAAACACACAAATAAAATCCTTGCACTTCAATAGAACTTGAAGATTTCTAAAAGGTCTGGCTGACATAGTTTTATAAAAGAACTTCACAAAAAATTATATATGGATAACATTGGAAATACAGGAAAATTGTTACATAGGCTGCAAAAAACCAAATTATAATAGGTTCTACGTAGTTTAGAATGGAAACAATGACAGAGAAATAAATACTTTGTTGCATTTCACAAAACCCTCTAGTTACAAGGAACCTTTAATTTATTAAATCAATACAAATTAAACAAATATATTTAATTAAGAAAAACAACAGTTTTATAGCAAGTAGAATGTTGAAAAATGAAAATATAAAAGACAAATTAAAATGAAGACATGCATTTCCACTGCAGTCTTCATTTTTTAAACAAAAAAAATCATTAACACTTCTACAAACAAATTTCAAACCAATATCAAGATTTCCCAAGGAAGCACTATGACACATTAACAATTTATTCAAGGAAATCTTTTTCCAGGATGGAAGATAACCAAAAATAACTGCCAGTCTAAACCATCCACTGCACCATAATCAGGTTTGAGGCCAAGTAGTTTGGTTAAGCTTAAAAACTTGTTGCATGAGAGTCTAATGCCAGAGTTAGGGAATATTTCTGGCTCTTTCAGCTAATATCACAGAATGACTTCAAACCAGAGCAACGTGCACATTTTTTGAACAAGTACTAGATACCTGCTTTCAGTAAATCAAACCTTCTTCCACTAAGTAAAAACTTTAAAAACTAGAAAGATATGATTTCTGCCACAATAAGACCACAGTACAAGATGACCTGTTTCCAAACAGGAGACTGGATGCCAAACAAACGTCATGCAGCTCTTATGCAGCCATATCAATTTCTCAGTATTAGGAACAGTACTCTCAACTATTATTAATCATCTAACATTCTCCTTAACAAAACTGAGCATTTTGCAGGATTTATTTTTTTTTTAAATATTCAAAAGAGGGATCTCCTATGGAGATCACATCCTTCATATGGGGCAAGTGCTAGGGAATTGCATGGTAATTAATGAACAGGAAAGGATATTTTTTAAATTAGCATAATAAAACATTAGACATGAAACGAAGAGTTTGATTTTGCAGTTCTACTTGATGGGATTCTTCATAACAACAAAAATACATGACAGACTGTAAAATATTCACTGAGTACATAAGTTTCTCAAAGCCAAAACAATGTGAAACTGTCATGCACACACCAATAATTGTAGCATCCCTGAGATACTGTTTAACATACCTAAAGATTACGTCTTTTAAATTTGCTCGTAGTGAATTAATTACATTTATTGTAATTACTGTATCTAATTCATAACTTGGGCAAAGATTTCTTTAGTTACCTAATTAATTCAGCTGTTCTGACACAAAGGTAACGCAAATAAAATATGGGAAGAAAAACAAGCAGGTAGAACTTATAAATAAATATGATGGGGGAAGAATTTTCATCAGTTTCCAGCATGCTTGAGTTACAGCTTTGATGCTCAGTGTGAGGTTTTGAAATATGAGTTTTAAAAATCCACTGAGATAAAAGGGCAATTTTCAGTTCCTAGAATTACCTCCATTATAAAACACCAACACCTTACTCATTTCTGAACATAATCTCTTCTTAAACTTCGCTACCTACATGATGGGTGTTTATCCCTTCTTCTAGATAGATAATACCCAGCTGACAAAAAGGTGAAGAAATACTGAGAGTTTCCTCATAAACAGCTATAATTCTGGTAAATTAGTCTTATGGGTGTTGTGGAAAGCCCAATAATTCTAATAATTTTCTTATTACCAGCTGTTCCTTGCCTGTACACAAGCTGGACCACTACCGTCCATTTTCAGTCTTCAGAAGTGACAAAGAGGAAAGACTATTGATGACTGACAGAAATCAACATGATCATAATGGTAAATTAATGTATTTGCTAAAATAAGAACAATGCTGTTATTTATATGATACATTTTGATACTTTAACTAACAAGACTGATACTGTTTGGAGAGCACTTGGAGCACCCAGAACATTAATACATGGAAGTTGCAGGGTTGTGACATTTTTATTTCTAATCATATTTTATGGGCTGATATAAGAATTTTGTTACATTCATTCAGAATCTTATTTGAAAGCAGTCTTATTTTCAAGAAAGAGGAGGGTGATCTACAAGACAGAAGTGGAAAGTGTGAGATGTGGGATTTGAATTGATCTTGAACAAATCTTGGGATGTCAGGTGGCCTTGGCCTGTTACATGCTAAGCTTAAGTCGATCTAAGCCAAAAAAACAGTCTGATTATACAGACAGCATTCCAATATAGACAGAGGAAACAAGAAAAGCTTAACAACATCTTTCAGAGACCTGCTGGTAATTTGTGAGTATAATACTATATAAAAACAAGTAAACAAGTAGATGAAGAATTGCTTCATATGAATAGGAATTTTAGATGGAACATACTGGAAACACAGCTAAGAGGAAAAATCAAAAGGCCCAATCCAGTCTTGAAGTCAATTTTGAAGGGCAAATCCCCCTTCCATTTGGAACAGTAAGAAAAAAATATGAACAGTCACAGCTGGTTTGCATCTCTCATCCCACTGGCAGTAACCCTTTCAACTGCTGAGGGATCCTTTCCTCATGTCATACTGCTACTTTGGGCACACACAAAGTCTTCTTATATTTTGGTTAATGCTCATTACTAATGTATGTAATGTAGTAGCCTGTTATGAATTCAATTAACTGTTCATTTAAACATCTGCTTAGCTTCATTTGTATACTGATATATCAGGCCAAGAACGAAAATTTTTACCCTGAGTTGCTTTTATATTATTCACCACTCAAAGAAGAAAGTGACAAGGGAAAGGAATCTGTTAAATTATAGAATCATAGAATCATTTGCTTTACAAGAGACCTTAACAACCAAATAGTTCCAACTCCCCTGCCATGGGCAGAGACACTTTCCACTAGACCAGGTTGCTTCAAGCACCATCCAGCCTGAACACTTCCAGGGAGGGGGCACATAAAACTCCCCTGAGCAACCTGTGCCACCACCCTCACAGGAAAGAATTTCTTCCTAATATCTAATAGGAATTTCCCCTCTTTCAGCTTAAAACTGTTCCTACTCATCCTATTGCTACAGGCCCTTTTAAAAAGTCCCACCCCAGCTCATCTGTAGCCCCTTGTAAGTATTGAAAGGCTGCAATAAGGTCTCACTAGAGCCCTCTCTTCTCCAGATCATCTTTGTGATGTGTTAAATGCTGTGATTTAATATTTTCATTTACAGTTATTACCTCCAACAGTTGCACCATTTGTTTTTGCAATGGTTATAAGATTTTGTGCAGCACACTGGTCGCTAGGAAATCCAGGTACATTTCAGATAAAATTGTGTTGGTTTATGAGCTCCAGGACATACATTAAGCCAGTGTTACTCCTTGGCATTTTCACTTACAGAGCCAAATTTTCTTATGTTCCTTAATTTGCGTTTTAACCTAGATACTCTGCAAACTATATATGAACACCTGAGTTTACAAGTGCAGAACTATAGCTTGAGGGTTTGCAGTGTATTTACCTCATCACAGGATAATGTTTCCAAGTGAGTCAATCTATTGAAGGAAAACAATCCAATCAAAATGGTGTTTTTCACCAAATAAAAACTAGTATTCATCACAAAAATAGAATATGTTTAGTCTGGCTACAATTATCTCCCTACACACCTATGTCAGCTAACTTGCCTTTCTTTATCCTGACAATCAACTCAGTTACATCTACCAAATGCTGCAGTAAACCAGAAAGATCTGGCTCCAGACTCACTTCTCAAGGCTGTTGGACATGCACTGTCTTTAAGAGTGTGTCTGTTATGAAATTCAAAGGCTCAATGACAATCGATGTGGACACACTGGTGCTTGCTTTAAATAAGCTATCTTTGCTGCAGACAGGAGTGTTGCTATGGTAGCATTAGAGTCAATGCAGGCCAAAAAACCTAAGTTCAGGGATCCAGTGTCCACTAAATTTCTTGTTGCCATGGCTGCACTGCTATAAGTACTAGATAATTTAGCAAGTTATAATCTGACTCTGTGTTACAATCTGTTTTTTTAAATTGCTCTATAAGCCTATTATTCTGAGATTGTGAGGACAAATTCTAGGAAATAGTTCTACTGCTGTTCCACAATTTTTTAAATAAGAAGATGGTTGAGAAACAAGATCAAAGTGGCATGATCTCCCAAAAAATAAACAAATGCATTTTGTACAACTACCACACTTACATGTTTAGCATATTTCTTAGTAGAAGTGCTATCTGACCATATGTAGAAAAAGCCACTGATGTGGCTCCATCCATGTTTTCTTCTAGGTTCATGCATTCACCATGACAATCGGTATTGCTGCATCTCCTGACCCATGCCTAAACTCACCTGATCTCAGTGAAATCAGTATCAAGATTTAGTGTGTAAAAAAAGTGGAGAGTTCTTTGCTTTAAATATCCAAACAACCAAATAACTGTAGTGAAGTCAAGGACAAGATATGCCACATTCCAGAGGATCTAAGGAAAGAAGGCTAAACTCTGAAAACTTTCCTAGTTTGTTTGGTTTTAGTTAGAAAACCTCAAACTCAACATGCCAGCTAATACATGGAATTTACCATCAAGTTTAGTATATTATGAAAACATCCAGACTGACATAAAGCAGGCAAGATCTGTAGATTTTTGGATCACAGACTACAGGGGCCAAATGAGAAGAATGTCAATATTCTTCCACACCAGAAGCTGATGATAATATTCTCCAGTAAAGTTTCACATATATTACAAGATATGAGACCATCAGATTAACTTAACCTTCCCCCAGTTTTTACTTTCCAAGAGTTCACAATGCTCCTGGCACTATTAGTAATATTAGTCACTCTTGAGTGCACTGAGCAACTGCAGTTTTTCCATGAGACAAAAATAGTATTTTCTTTGATACCTTCCAGCAAAGTTCAGGATGCAGCACACCATGCTTACACAGTCCTTTATCTGTTTAGGGAGTTAAACAATAGCTCTGCTGGTAGAACAGTCTTCATAAATAATGGGAGTCTCAGTCTTCCTGATTGATGAGATTTGAGATTGACATTAAATTACTTTCCTTAAATACATAAAATTACTCCACTAAAAATAATTTGTAACCAAAACTTTTATCCTGTTTACTTTTTCCTTCCTTTCATTAAAGGATCATAGTTGTAAATCTGAGGAAAAATATCCCTAATCTAAATGTTTACAAAATATTATTTGCTTAAAAATAACATGCAATTGTTTTAAAACATTTCCTTTTTGTAAATATCCAGATAACCAACTTTATGTGTTCCCAGCACTACCTATGGTATGGAAAATACAAACTCTTCAAAAATTTTCTCTTCTTTCTAAGGCAAAACTGTCACTTCCATTTCCAAGCCAAAATGCAGTGTAGGGAGAAAGTCAGTTTAATCCTTTTAGATGAGAGCTGGTCAGTATTTGCATTCATGTCATAAATACACTTGTTTCCATTAATTATGCTTCATGCCTTGCTTCTGCATCATGACTATACCTTTGCTATAGATAATGCACTTAACAAGCAGGAAATGTCTTTGTGGGGCACCATGAAGGTCACTTCCCCACTTGTACAGTTCACTATGCACTTAGAGATGTAATATCCATATAGTAGCTTCTCCAGTCACAGTCTTCTATTAAAAGGAAAACCTCATATTTGACCCAGACCCCCTCTTTGTGTTTGGGATAATTCTACCTTTTCTTTATACAGTCTATTTTTCTGATACCTCTCTCATTTGCCTGACCATATACTATGGCAGAATTTCATTTGTGTTACTCTTGTTGGACAAGAAAGCAATCTCACATTCCTTCCCCTAAGACTGAAGCTCAAAATCAAGAAAATGTATTTACTGCAGTCTGCATTTATAAACTAATGCTGCTGAGTATAAACTTGGAACAATAATTAAAAAAATACAGCATTATAAAACATATCAGTTTATCCTTCATGCTAAACAACGTATCTTTTTCTTTACCATCAGAGGCCAAAGCAACTTTTGCTTCCACTTTTCACTTAACTCAAAATAATTATGGAAAACTAGATCAGTGTTTAAAAACAAGTAGTATAAAGGTGAATCTACTTCAAGTTTGAAGTAGAAAAAAAAAGTTAGTTCAAGATAATCTGAGAATAAGAATTCCCATATCTCAATTCTTGCTGTGCTACTGCTTCAAAAGAGCTAGGAGAAGGCTGACTTCTCATGCGTTTCTCTGATTTTCTGCATGTAATTCTCACCACTTTCAAAGCTACATCAGAGACACTTTCTTAATAAAGCCTTAGGCTACCTAATAATAAAAATTGTTGCATTAAACCAGAGAAAACCAAGGGTACAGAAAGTGAGGAAAAATATCCTGACTGCTGTACTATCCTGGCTGTCTCTGCTCCTGATTCACCACTGAACAGTTGGTAGAGGGTGTTTCATATGATGCAGTGCAGTTTCCTGGTAGGTACAGTCCCCTGCTGAGCACAGCAAGGGTGAAGGCAGGTTTGGCATGTACCCCACCCGTCAGGGCTCTGGGGATCTTCCTCACTGATCTCCCCAGTACAAAATCAGTTCGTCTGCTGGGAATGGAAAGTAACAGGCATACAAGCCATCCCTATTCTCTTCTCTGAAGTCAGTCTACTGCAGTCGTAGTGGTGGTCCAGGGATCTCATTAAAATGAGATGTCTGCAGCTACCTTACTGTATTTTTCTCATGCAAATCCAACACCCAAAAGCTGTATGCAAAGCAATGTGGTGTAGAAATGTAAATCTTATGTGATATAAATAAACTATATCAAGACAGTGGGCAGTATTGATCACATCCTCACCATGCATAAGGATTGCGATCGTGCCACTTTCCAGCGAACATCACCTTCCCAAACTTTGTGGAAAATAGGATGTAGGTTATGAAATGAAACTGAAAATCCTCCTGACAGAGACATGCTAGAGGCCCTACAGTTCAGTGAGACTTTTCAAGTTTGCAGTTATTATTCAGCTACATATTCTCTGTACAGACAATAACTCTTTCCTCCTTAGAAGTGACAAGGATAGAGAAGGAAGTCTATAAATCAATGAGGTACAAGACTTATCTCAATTCAGACATGTATGGATTGAATAGGACTACTAGAACAAAGATTGTCTCATTTTCAAGGTCTTTTCTTACAGTAAATCTAGGCAAATATGAATTAGATTTCCCCAAGGTAAAGCTGCAAATAGAGATATGCTTTTTCACGCTCTGTTTCCTTTGTTCCTTCAAAGCACACCTGGATTTTATTATTTAACAGAGTATTCAAGATAACCCCATAAAAAAGTTAATGCAATATTTTGACTAGTTTATCCTTCATGGTAAAGTTTTTGACACACATTGTATTTATGTATTCCTGCAGTCCTTTTGAATAGTTCCAATATGTAATTACCACAACACAAGGGACTGATATCTGCATTACAGGTTACTGGCTTTAGCACAGGTAATCTGGTAAAGCAAAATCATGTAAAGCTCCCTTAGCTGGCCTAACTCCCTGCTACTGGACAGAAATCATCCTTGCAGAAAGTAGGTCTTCTTGGTCAGATTTGCTGAGTTCTCCAAACACTGGACTCATAATAGTAGCACAAAATAGTACAGCAAAGTCATGTTACTTAGCCTTATTCCTTATAATAGCCCATTCTTTAACTTCTTTACCAAATTAGCACAATTTCTTTATGCTAGTTTATGGAAATGTAATGCACGTGGTTATGAGTGTCTTTTCCTAATTACACCACTGTAGGTCTTCCTCTCAAAATGCACCATTCTCTTGTTTGGGATCCAGAAAAAAGGCTACTTAAGAGAAATGGAAAGATTGCCACAGATGTCAATGAGCTTTGAATCAGGCCATGGTAAAGCCACCTTTTTGGGAAATGGAAAAAAGAAATCCATCCTTTTTTCTATATTTATATCTGTTGTTAAGCATTGTTTGATTTTGTGGAAACACTTTAGGTTTAGTACCTGTATGCAGGACTGTAATAATGTTTTGGGAACAAGATAAGGTATGTTTCCAAAAGTTGGAGAAGTGAACATTAACATATTTCTCCTGAACTTTCTGAAAATTCTTGTGGATTCATCAAGATCCTGAATATGAAGACAAACGAGAATAGCAAAACAGTTGTTGTAGGTCAAAACTGCTTCATTTATGATCCCAATTGACTGGAACCATCTCTCCTCTCCTTTCCTTTGTCTTCAGGACTCCAACAGTGTGTTTACTTTCATGCAGGGATGATTGTTGTGTGATATTTTAGGGAAACAAGCATAGCAAGATTCAGCAAGTCACACTTGACTGTGTTGTTTTATTATTTCTCCTACACTCCATGAATAAATATTCTTGTCACAATTTAAAAGAAAAAGCTCAGAGCTCAGATGGCCACAGATTCTCAAGGTGCATTGCTAAAGAATTGTTAGTATGCAACTATCTTTACAGAAATTCAAATACAGGTTTTATCTGCTGCCTCCTGTATGAAAACTATTTGTCTACAAGAGCATCCAGTGACAGGGCATTTGCTTTTCAGATACCACACTTCAACAGAAGTTTTTTATATATTCCATACCATTACCAAGGAACATGTCAAAGCTCAGTGCATCAGCAACACAAGAAGATCTTTCTTTTATTTATAGGTATGTGATCGTACACTTTAATTCCAGATATGATCAGTCTCACCGTAAAGGAAGTACACTATGTTTTAAGGACTTCTGGAGAACATCATTCTCACAGTAAGCACAAGCATAAATATTCTTGTAAGTGATATATAAATTATTCTAAGTGAGCAGCGGCATTTCAGTCAAGGTTGATTAGATTCTTCACAACATAGCCTTATGAAAAATGTTAGATTTAGGTCAAAATATGGAAATTTTCATTACAGACATTTGTGTCACTTTGGGGATCAATGAACCTTTTGTCAAAACCTGAAGCAAAGTTTTACTACAGGACAGGGAACTTTTTTTGGAAATTCAGGTTTCTTCCTGTTATCAGTCTGAATTATATTAGTACCTAGAGAGCCCAACTGAAATCAGTCCTCATTGTATGAGCTGCTACATTTATACATAGCAAGAGATGGAAAACTCCATTATCTTACGATCAAAATTGTTCAAGTGCCAAAGAGAAGAGGTAAATGGCTGCCAAGGTTATGTGTTATTCCCAGCTCAGATTTTGCTCTGACACCTGGTAAACTTCTCTTCCTATACTGTGCTTCACCGTCTGGCAGCTAAATCAGTTTGAAGGAAAATGGCATCACAAAGATCTATGCAAGTATATGTTCTTCCAGGAAAGTCTTCTAACTTCAAGGGTGCATAAAAAATCCCCACACATTACACTAGCAGCAAGCTCAACAATGTATGGTCTTCAAAGCATAAAATAGCAAAGAAAGATAAAGTTTCCAAGTCTCATAAAAATATATTTAAAAGTATATATAGAATGTATACATGTATGAAGCACACCAATAAAGAAGATCTGAATACATTAGGAAAACTACTTGAGCATACATCCTTTCCTTTCAAATCCAGTACAGCAATCTCTTAAAGAAACAGGCAGACAATACTCCTATTATTTTCAGTGAAAGTTAGGAGACTGCACACTTTCAAAAAGATTCTGAGACAAAGTTTGTTTCCTACTTAGATCCAGGGTAACTTTACTAGTGTCTACAGAGCTGATCAAATTCGTAAAGGTGTCACTAAGAAGAATTTGGTTCTCTGTTCCACTACCCTGATATAACAGTTTTCCTTTGTAAAGCACAGTACAGATGACTACAAGTATTTCAGGGACACTCTGGTACATTATTCTGTACAGCAATTTCTTCTAACTTGAAATAAAGTAATTAAATATGCTCTAGTGTGTTGCTGCTAAAGTGATCATCACTGTGAATAGTCATGCATTAATATAGAAAGATGAATGTTCCTTTCTAGAAATGGATCATTTACAGATTAATAGGTAAATTACTGTTCCTTGGAAATTAATACCACTAGGTCTACTTCTGCAGCAACTTAAATTTTCACAAATGAAATTGAAATGCTTTCCTCTTTTCTCTGCCCATTGCCTTCCTGTTCTGGCAACACAAAAAAAAATACACAAACAATCAATAAAAAGGAACTAATTGTGCTACCACTTCTGTGGGAAAAGTAACTTACAAAGTTACTATATGGTGTTGTAAACCCCCATGTTACAACAGTGATAAAAAAAACAAAAACACAACTCAAAACATGCCTTATGATGAGTTGCCATATTTTTAACAAACACTATCAAGCCAAGTACTTTCATTTCCTTGTTTGACCCCCTAAAGATTGATTTCTTCAATTTTCTTCCAAGAAGCGTATCAGATAGGACCTTTAAAGAAAAAGCTGACATTTTCACATAATCACAGGGTGAGACTGTGACAAAACCCTTAGATATCACAGAAATTTCCACAGTAGGTTAAAGTGGTGCCTTGAGAGCTGAATCTGACCTTAAATTATTTGCTAGTCGTTTCATCAATCATGGCCACTATCAATACATAGTTTGCCTCCATTCCCTCCCCTTCTCTACTATGAAATGTATTTTAATAGCTCGACACGAAAAGTGTTCCCTAAGTTTGTCCCAAAACTTCCTGAGATGTTAGTAATGCAGAGTAAGAATGCAGGTCTTCCCCAGACCTGCTTACAGGTTTTAAGGACTGATAATTTGTACAGTTTACCATAGGATTTTTTATTTAGACAGTAAAATCTGTTTTTCACCAGCTAGTAAAAAGCAATTCCTTTTTAAAATTTCTTTTATCTCCTATTACTTAGGTCTGCTGTGAAGAACCATGGAAACTGAGCATCACTATGGTGTGGTATTTGCAAGTATCTACAGGTTTAACAGGAAAAATTGACAATTAAAAGGAATCTATGAACCTTGATGTGTTTCTCTGATTTGTGAGTTTCATTAAATAAAAATTTCTGGGTCATTAAGCAATTAACCTATTCTTCCTGTTCCAAGTGAGGAAATAAGTAGTGTTTTATTGAGCTCCAGAAGCTAGAAGGGTGAGGAGAGAAAGCTATTTTTAATGGCTAAGGAAAACTGACAGCTGGAAATCAAGAAGGAAATGATCAGAAGCTCAATAGACCCTGGTGGCTTACCAGGACAATGTGATACAACCTCTCCAGTTTCTAAAGCCAATTATATGTCCAGCTAGCTACCTGCAAGTGTTGCATGGGAGTGGTGACAAGACAGGCCATATTCAACTCCCCAGTTGTGGATACAGATGGAATGGAAAATAAAAAAATCTTAAGCAAAACATGAATTAAAATTTGTGGACCTAAGTGACCCTAAAGCAGCTGATACTCTCTATTAAATAATAAAGAACTGAAGAGATCTCTCTGATTTGTTTACCAAGAGATGCAGTTATGCTGGGCAAAAGCAATTACTTCTCCTGAGACCAGCACAAACATATGATTCTCAAAACCCTTCTCATAGAGAAATTGAGTGCAGCATCAGGTATCACCAGAAACACCACACCATAAGTATTTCAAGATCTTTCCTTGCAGACTTTCTTAGATTTCTGTATTTTTCCTCAGAGACCAATGCTCTCCAATGCTTGCCCGATGCATGGGATTACTTAAACAGTTGATAAATCATCAGAAAAATAAGATTAGTTCATTCAACAAAACAACAGTGGCCAGATAATTATATGATATGAGAGAAGTGTTGGGTCTTATTAATACTATGGTCATATAAGACATGAAGAATTTGTTTTAATTTAAAGAAATTCCTGATACAGAGATGTTAGTAGAAATTTTCAGTGCCTTAAAAAAAATTAAATATAGCTGAAATCAGTTCCTTGCATTAAAAATGTATAGAAGCACAGGGACTTTATTATTACTGGTCTAATTCTAGCTACATTGGGGTATGGTGCAGCAAATTTATTACATTCCTACATATTTACTACACTGCACTACTAACAATTTAGTGTAGACAAATACTATTGTCACGTGCTACTAATTTGATAGTAGGAAGGTGATCTGAATGTAATTTGTACCGTTTCATAGACAAGAAAAGCTTATTACAACATTAGAATAAATGACATCAGCCTACTCAGCTGAAAAATAAGAAAATCCAAAAAACGGTGGTCCCTTCGTTCTGAAGAATTTGCACAATGCACACAAGAAAAAAAAAGTCAGATTTAATATGGTGGGTTTTTTCCCAGAGATCATATAAATAATCTTAATCAGAAATTTAGAATCCAGTCTTTAAAAACAAAAAAAAGAGGCTGTAGGTTACTTGGAATTAAGAGTATCCAAAAAGAGTATTTTTGGAATTCAGTGTTGGGAAGGCTAATATGTTTTGAGGGATCAATAAATGCTACATTTAAAAAGATTAAGAACTGAAAATGTCTTTTACCAAGCTATGAGCTATAGAATCGAAACCATTCCAAATAAAATGGCAACATTCATCAGCTAAATTAAAAACCAATAATTGGTCACATCTTAGAAGATGCTTTTATTACTCTCCTCTCCTCATTTTCTATATTATTCTGCAATTGCTTTGTCATCTGAACTTTCAATGTAGATAGATACTATTTAAATTAATAGAGCTCACATAATTCCTGATTTCATTTTTCATAAAAGAGAAATTATGAAGAACATATAAAAATTCAAAACTGCCAGCAAACGTGCACTACTTTGCTTTTATAAAACTCCTTTAGAGTGCAATATAACTAAAGAGGTTTTGCTCTGAAATATAATGCAGATTATTACCATGTAGTAGATTGATTTTGCTGCAGTTTCCTACTAACTGCAAAGTGCCTACTAATTAAAGCAAGGCAGACCTCAGTCTTGCCCTCCAGCATCTACAGCACAGTTCATCTGTTTTAAGAACCATGTCTTTAAGAACCATTACAACTCAGTGTTTTCCTTCTGTAACCTCAATTTAAGAGAAACATTTGAACAGGTCCTGACTTACTCTCAAGCCAATGAATGAAGGAAGCCTGGGATTCACTGTGGCTTTTTTTTTCATTGGCAATTGCAAAATCTAGAGGTTATACAACCGATTTTACATTTTCAGGATTGAACAAAGGACTGAATTTTTGGTAGAGTTTGTGGAACAAAAATATATTTGCTTTCATTTTTGCTTTTGGTGAGCTGTATGCTTACCCAAGTATAGCTTTTTCATTGTAAAATGCAATGGTTTATTGTACCTCTATTATATGCACGTTTATTGAAAATTGAAAAAAGGAAATAAAATTCCCCTCAAAAATTTTCTTTCCTGACTTCTTAAACTCAAATTTAATGAACCTATTAAGTATTGTGCAGAGATTTTAACTGATATGGAGGGGTTTTAGTGAGCTGCCCTGGAACAAAACTTTCCAGAAGAAAAAAGTAATCCATGGGAAAGGAAGACATTCTTTTTCTGAACAGAAATGTTCAAATACTGTCTGAAACTATATGCACATCCTTTCATTAGGAAAACATGGAATTTAGGTCATAGCAACCAATTCCTGTGAAGGTAAAGCCTTCTCTAATTGACTGACTTGCACACTAAGTTTAGGAAAAGAGTATTAATCAAAAAGGAACAACACGTGTTTCAGTTCCAATTTTTATGGACTTCCTCCACGGACTCTACTACACACATCTGAGGGTCCTGCTGCTTCTGAATTTTGCCTGTAACTCCAAATCTTACTTTTAGGCAGTCTTCCTCAAAGAAAGATCTGTGGTCACACTCAGTGCATCTGACTACCTCTGCTTATCATCTTCTTCAACCCCTTTATGACTTTCAAATATGTTCCTCAATTTAGATCCAGTTGAAAGATGGTAAAGGTCTCAGAGATGTTATACTGCAGAATGTTCCCTCTTCATGCTTCCAAAAAACCCCTGAAACAGCTGAATATAACAATGAGCTCCAATTCAGGGCCCCCTTAAGGAATACGGTGCAGCATACTTTGATCTATGTTGGACACCAGAGAATCAAACCAGAACAGATGTATTATGAACTCTTCAAGTTCAGGAAGAGCCCCGAGAAGGTGAAGAAAGTAAGAGTAATTTTTTCTGTCATTCATCAATTATTAGGCTTTTTCTGTTTTGTTTGTGGTATTCTGTTTGGTTTTAATTTCTCTTTATAGGTATATTTCTGTATTTCCACAAGGTTTATGAAACTTCTCTACAATTTTAGGAGACAGAGTGTTTTTCAAAGACAGAAAGAGAGCCAGCACAGAACTGACAAGTTTTTATGTAGAAATCTTTATAGAGAGATTAGCTTTAAATGAAACATCTCCTAAAATGTACGTTATGCTGTGCTATGGGAACGTACAAAGAAGGGAGCATTGTTCTTTATTCTTTCCTCTCCTGATATACAAAAAACTAAAACTACAGCCAAAGCTCTCCAAAAGCAGCAGAAGCTTCCTTGTCTTGTAACCTGTAACACAGCACAGTGTTTCCCAAAGCCTTGACCAAAAGCAAATCTAACTCCAGACATCTTTATTTAGGCCATCTGTCCAGGCTCTATGAAAACCTACCCTGTGTAATGACAGATGTGCTGAACCTTTGACATTTCCACTAACATATATCAGTGCCTCCAAGATTTATGTGGGCATTTCCATTCCACTAGAGTAAACACATCATTCTTCTTGATTGTAGCTTATCTAAATGAAGATTGAAAACATTAACTTCGTAATGTCTAGTTTAGTGGTTGGCTAAATGATCTTATGAACTACACTTACGGTCCTGGCAACAAAACTAATCCTCTAAAATGCATGAAACTTTCAAGAAACAAAATGAAACTTAGTAACACTTCCAATTCAAATATATCCCTCCCCAGCAAACATCATGAAGTCCAGATTTCAGAAAAAGCAGAAAATTGAAGCAGAGAAGAAACTACTCAAGAAAATACTGGTTTCTTTTCACTAACACTTCAAACTGTCACGTTCAAAAAATTCATAAGATAATCAATAGGAACCATGAAGGACTAAAAAATAAAAGCTCCCAAAGGCAAAATCAACACATTTCACATAACATAATAGGCTATAGATTTCCCAGTTTTACAAAGTAACTGTAATTCAACTTGCACCTTTTTTTTCTTTTTAATTTTTTTTTTCCTAGTTGACAATTTTTACGGCAGGGAGTGATCTGGCAGAAGGGTAATCAATACTCTCCACAGTTACATACTTTGAAGAAATACTCCATGAGAGAAAATGCTAATACAGTTCAAAACTTTTCCATCTAGTTCTGTTCCCAGTGGAATGCATGCAAAATAGCAGCAACAATTCATCCTAATAAACTTTGGGTGAAAAGGACAGTTGGTTGTTTTTAAGCAGCTTGGATTTCAATTAAGGCTTTCAGGCAAATCCCCTATGAGGGTGTTCTGAGGTGCCTGAGGCACAAGATCATGAGTGGCTCTACCATTTCCTCCCAGAAGAACTACATCCAGTTTGATTCTGCTTAATCTTCAGCACCTACTACAATGCCTAATACAGAGCACAGTTCTCCTTCAGACCTCATTTAGTCAGGAGAGAGAAACACCCATCTCTGAAAAGCAATCACTATCTTTTTGGATTCAGACACTTTCTGGAGTGTCTTTTCTGTTTCTTTTCCAAAGTACTTTTGACTGACCTTGTGAGCACTTTGTATAAAGACACACCTTGACCTCTCAGAGATGGAAATGACTGAAAGGCCATACTTAATACATTTTATAAATTCTCTCCCCTTTTAAATCATACAGTCAAAGGTGAACTTAAATATTTAGAAAGCTCAGAGTCACTGCAGATATGCCAGGAGTAGCAACTGAATTTCTTTGGAAGGAATTACTATGAGCTTTCTCTCTGTTTAGCCCTTAAGTCCCATTTCATTGCATTACTTATTTACTTTAAGGGACTAACAGACAAGACTTAAATATTGCTTTAAAAATCTTGAGCTGTGCTCTCAGCTACATAATTACCAGCTTTCACCACTCTGAAGAGAGTAATAATGGCAAACACGTATGATTCATGAGCTGAAGTGCCATCACACTCATAAGGGGATTCATTTACAAGAGAGAGTTTTCAGTAGCAGTCAGAAACCATCAGGACTGCATATGATGATCAGGAAGGACATGATCTGGCTCCCACTGAAACCACTGGCAATGTTTCCATTTGCTATAGCAAGTTTTGAAACAGAGCATATTCTGCTGGAATAATGCTAACTATAAAAACACTCAAGTGATAGTGACTACTGCATCCCTGGAGAGCCTGCCCAAGATGTTTCTTGATAAAATTTGGTTAATCTCTTGAATTAACTCAAACTCTTGTGAACTGGCTCCTTATCTGGGTTCTAAGGAAAATCAGAAAAAAAGTTTTAATACTTATCATCTCTAGCATCTTAATCACCAATACTTCATATGCAAGAACAGTATATCAAATTAAGGTTTTTTCCATATAGTGAATTTGACTTGGAAAGTAGATAGTGATAGGGTTGCCACTGTTTTTATAGCATTTTGCTTATAGAGGCAAAAAACTCAGCACAGGTGTGTTGCATACAGCTTTTTCACCAGTGCAACAGGGATCTTTCATAAGCTAAGCTATTATTAATCCTACCAGCATTTTAAAGATATATCATCTTCAGTGGAGGTAGAGTGACTCCAATGGTCCTGTCCAATTACAGCTCGACTTAGATGAGATAGATGTGCATATCAGGCAAATCCTTTGTCTTCTGGAGACTCTCGTATGCAAAAATGTCATTTCAAGAATTGGCAAGTTCTCCTTGGCTTGAAATTTGGCATGTTTTGGTCTTCCAAAATTCACAGAAGAGGAAATTCCTTAACTTAGCAACCAGGAACACAAGAGTGAGGGGTCAATAATTCTGTAATTACTCCAGAAACAGAACAGAGAGGATTGCTGCCCTTGTGTGTATTCAACATTTAGCCAGAAAGCTTAGCATACAGAACTAACATCCTGTTTATAAGCTGAAACAGGGTACAAAGCAATAAAATAACAGAACAGGAGAGGTAACTGCAGGTCTTAAAGAAACTAATAACAGCATCTGTGCTATCCATATTACAACACAAGGAAATTCTCTATTATCCACAATGAAATGTCAGCCAAGAACCCAAAACAAAAAAGTAAATGCCAAGTATGAAAAATGGAGAAGCAGCTTACATATGGAAATGATTCCCTCAGAAATGGCAACTTAGATTAATGTAAGACATTTGCTTGTAGAGATGGAAGGAATAAAATGATGACAACATGTGCTGGCGAAATCTCCCATCAATATTGTCATTTAAGGAGTCAGACCTCTTGGTTTCATACAAGAGATGTTTTTTGCAGGACATTAGATTTAAATGTACACTGAAACCCATAGGACAGAAAATTATATCTAGCTCATCTCACCACTGTAATGCTGCTGTATTACTAGTGTTATGTCAGTAGACAGAAGCATGAAAAGAAAGGAGGAAAGGGGATGTATTAAATTAAAAAAGAGAAAATGATAATTTGGTTCCCAATCCTAATTTTTATTAGATAGCAGCATGATTATAACAAACCACAGTAATGGTAAATATGAGACTTTTCCTATTAAATTGTATTTATCTGATGAACACACATGTAGAAGTAGTAAGAAAATACTAACGAGGATAGAGTATTTGCTAGTCCAGTACATTTCCAACAGAAGCAATGCCACCAACTTCAGGAGGTATTAAAAAGTGAAAATAAGAGTATGGAAAAGAAATATTAATAAGAAAAGCTCCTTTTTAGCTTCAGAGCTAAAGGTTGGCTCGTGTTTTGGAGTATGAGGGATTTGACTTCCTACACTTTCTGAAATTATTTAATCCTTCATAAAACAACTGTGAAATAAGCTAGACACGGAAATTTGCAATCTAATCTGCACATCTACTCAAAATTACTTTGAGCATAAATTCATAGGTATACGAGGCTGTCTGAAACTTCCTGAGATTCAGCTACATTTACATCTTTCACTGAGGAGGAATCAAGTATAACTATACCATTCTCAAACAGTGTCTAACTTGTCTTCAGAATTTCTATGAAGTCCCTAATGGTCACTTCCAACGGTTCTCCACTTAAATGGATGGAAATTTTTTTCTAATATCTAAAAAAAAATTGTTTGCTGCAAATTAACGTGGCTTCTTGCTCTTCCTCAGCTATGAACCATATTTACTTATCTTACGAACATTTATTTCCCTCAAAACACCAGCTACCAGTATAAAAGAACATAAAAATCAAAATACTAACAAGTTTTCCCCATTTTACATAGAAGGTTTTTTTAGGTCTCTCCAACAAGGACTATTTTATTTAAAGTGACTATTCAATTATTGTGATCAATCTAGATTTTGTATATTCTTACTATGTACTAGCTAACAGTTTTGCTGCCTCATTTGATTAACTTTGTACCCCAAATGTAAAAGATAACAATTCTAAACAAAGCTGGACTCAAACCAGCAAAAGGGCACTTCTGTTTTTAAGTACCCTAAAGAACTGGGTCACAGAAAACGAGCAGTAGGTGGTTTCCTTGAAGCAGAGTGTTATTTCATTTTGCCATGAAATTCACTTAAGAATTCTGTTCTACTGCAATTGTCTTTCTTTAAGTTCGAGAAATTACAAAAACAGTGCTATTTCAATGCTCTGGAAATTTTAAAGTATTGTTACTAATTTTCTGACTATGTTGTATTAAATATTAATTTAAATAATTATTATAGGCATACAACAGTCTGGTTGGTTAGCAGTTAATGTTATTTGGAGTGAACCCCTCCCTCTCTATTTTAGTTCAGGAAGCCCAGAAGTCAATTAAGGAATGAGTTAGAGATAGATGAAAGCAATCTCTTTGCTTTAATTACAGAAAACAAGCCATATACATTTCTTCATTTACTCAAAATTCTTTGTGAACATGTGATAGCAATTAAGGCTGATGCTGTACTAATACAACAAGTGTCATGAATCTGACAAAGAGCAACATTTCATTTGAACAAAATAAACAGGGATAACATGATTTAGTCTTCTCATAATATAGACAAATGGTTGTCAAGTTAGAAATAATTGCCCTACAGATAGTATAATGATATTCTAATAAAAATAACTAGATTATTTTCAAATTTAAAATATGGATATCCCTAATGTCAGAGAAGAAAAATGCATTATAAAAAGAAAAATGTTACACCTGCTTCCATAGGCTGGAAAAGTCTATGTTGTGGTTTAACTCCAGCTGGCAACAAGCCCCACACAGCCGCTTGCTCACTACCCTCACAGTGAACAGGGGAGAGAATCCAGGAGTAAAAGAAAGAGAATTCATGAGTTGAGATAAAGGCAGTTTAAGAGTTAAAGCAAAACCCGCACATGACAGCAAAGCAGAACAAGGAATTTGTTCACTGCTTCCCATTGGCAGGCAGGTGTTCAGCCATCTCCTGGAAAGCAGGGCTGCATCACACATAATGGTTACTGGGGAAGACAAACAACATCACTCCAAATGTACCCCCTCCTTTCCTTCAGCTTTATATGCTGAGCATGACTTCATATGGTGTGGAATATCCATTTGGTGAGTTGGGGTCAGCTGTCCTGGCTGTGTCCCCTCCCAACTTCTTGTGCAACCCCAGCCCACTCACTGGCAGGGATGGTGAGCAGCAGAAAAGGCCTTGGCTCTGTGTAAGCCCTGCTCAGCAGTAGCAAAAACATCTCTGCATTATCAGCTGTTCTCACCACAACCCCAAAAAATAACCCCAGAACAGCTACTATGAAGAAAATTAACTCTTTCCAGCCCAAACCAGCACAGTGTAAGACAAT
Source organism: Hemiprocne comata (assembly GCA_020745705.1). NCBI lineage: Eukaryota > Metazoa > Chordata > Aves > Apodiformes > Apodidae > Hemiprocne > Hemiprocne comata. Next base: position 6,097,011 of record CM036597.1, on the reverse strand, counting down.
CCTTTCTTTTAATTACTCCATGTATAGCTTCGGCTTTTATATTGCCTTAATGGAACACTAATTCACTATCTACATCTCAGTGAAGAGTGGTTTTCTTGATTATAACTAGGCATGTTGTAGGTTTTGTTCCAGAAACTGCAAACTTCTACCAGACCTTAATCACAATTTCACAAGCTTTTTCCCCTCTGACATTCCTGTCAGCTTATAACTGCTTTATTCCATTTTATATAAACACACACAGTGCCTAGTTTCACATAGTGGTAAAGACATGCACATGAATGATCACATAAATGTATGTATCATAAGACTTTTTTTAACCTGACTCTGAAGGTTCTCACAGTACCTACAGAGAAAAAACAAAGCAAGAGCAATGAACGGTTATTTACCAATTTCAGTGGTGTGCCAAGTCTTAAAAAACAGCTAAGGTGTTGCACAGATCCAACATCTGTGATTCTCTATGCAGCTAATGACTACACCTGGATGCATTTTGTGGTTCTCTCCTTCCAATATTAAGCTGAAAGATCTCTTTAAAAATCCTTTAAAAGAACCAGCAGAACTTTTTCCCAGATTCTTTAATCACAATTTATTCTCAGCCTTCTAGAAACCTTTTCAAATTCAGTGAATATTTGTAGTTGGAGAAATAGTTTATTTGTTGAGCACCTACACTTTTTCATTATATTTTCTATATCATACAAAATCAGCCTATATCTTGCTGGTCTTAATGCCAGCAACTGTTCAAGCTACATTCCATCTTTAGAGTAAGACTCCTTCCTGTACTTGTCTCTGCAGTTGCCTTCATTTAATAGTCCCTCATGGGCATATCCTTTAAAACTCTTGTCTGCTGCAAGATGTATTTGGCATGGCAAGCCTGCCTTGATGTGTAAAATATTATATCCCAGTGATACTTTTCAGTGGAATCTCTGCAGTATGGCAACCAGCAAAGGACTGTAAGCAAGAAGGCTACAATAATTTTCTTTCCATATTGCAGAAGAGTTGGTTTCTTTTTCTTTTTAGAAAAGGTACTTTCTTTTTAATAATGCAGTATAGAAATACAATGCAAACTTGAAATTAAATGATGAGACAAGCAAATCAGAATTGCTAATGAAAACCAAGTAGTAGTATGGCACATTAACAAACCTGGTTTAGAAAAAGTACCTTCAGCTGTAGACAGTACCTAAAGTGAAAACTTTTTCAATGTTCTGTTCAATGCTCATCACTCTGATATATTTATTAGAAAAAACCCTTCCCAGGATTGAAACAGTCAGGCTAACTAGCTGGCAAACAGCTCCATCCAAACGCTTTACATTTAATGGATGAACAAGTGAAGAGACTGAAAGAATTGGGTTTGTTCAGCCTTAAGAAAAGAAGGTTTAGGGGAGACCCTATTACCATGTTCCAGTACTCAAACGGTGGCTACCAAGAAGATGGAGACTCCCCTTTTTACAAGGAGACAGGCATTTAGTAACTCTGCCTTCTCTGTGTCTTCCACCACTAGGACACCCACCTCATTCATCAGCAGGCCCACATTTTCCCTAGCCTTTCTTTTTCTGGTGAACTCCACTATGCCTCTACTGAAAACCTCTACTGAACTGAAGTGTACAGGTATCTTTAGTTTCCTCTGAAACGTTTTTCTGCTTTAACTTGCCATAAAATGACTGAACTCTAAGGACCTTCTTCTTGTCCTGTCAGCAGCCAAATCCATCATGCCATTTCTAGATGCGTCTCAGTTCCACATTGTAATGAAGGACAGTGCTGCCAGATATAGATAAGATTTGTTTATAAACAACCAAAGCATCAAATGTGGCCAGATGCAGGATTCAGATGTAAAGAACTGCTCTGTATATGAAATGTATGGTGTTTAAGTACCCTGGATGTATGGCTATGCTTTAGTTTGGCAAATTCTGCAAATGACAGTATTAGTATATCACTTTAGCAATGTTTTCTACTATCATTATAAGGGAAGTGAGTTTTTACTCTGTATGCTGCTTGAACACATAAAAATCCATTAAGGCAGTTTTATTAATCATGTAGGGCAGAAAATCTAAAACTGTAACCTTAATTCTGCTTGAAACCAAATCCCCTAAATTCCCACCATATTCATTGGTTGATGGAAGGTAATGAAACAAAAGTAAGAAATACAGTTGGGAGAAAAGATCACAAGCTTAATATATTGAAATGTATTAAAAGGAGTCTTTTTTTTTTTTTAAACTGCCACTGATATTACATATGCATGGAATATTTTAGCAAGGATTATATTATGGAGTCAGCTAATTACCTACCTGCAGCACATGAAGTATTCATTCAGTTCAGTTAATTAACAGATTAAAAAAAAACAACCAAAACCCAACCAAAATACAGAAACAACAACAAAAAAAAACACCACCAAAACAAAACACTAAACAAAGTCTACAGACACAGAAGTAGGGTGTTTTTCCTTATGTTGGCCATTTTTAATAGCTTAATTTTTTTTCCCCCTTCTTCAACCATGAAAGGAAAAGCTGGAAAATGTATTGCCATGATGAATTTAAACTCCGTGAAAGGGGAACTCAGACTCAATTTATTACATAGTGCTTTTACTTTATTGTGCAGGTGGATTCAATAAATTAGAATGCTCATTAAACTGAATGGAACTTGTGGCATCATCCAGATTCAGGCTTTCAGCCAAATTCTATCCTTCTGTAAAAGTTTCCATGGAGCTTTAGCTTCAGAGGCTGTATGTATGGTTCAAACAGGGCACAGATGTGTTCAACATACTACTGATGCTTGTTCTTTCTCTCCATGACACATTCATCTAGGTGGAGTTTCATGGAGCACTTCCCAGATGGGCTCCTTTAAGCTTTGGTTTTTTCCCTAAGAAATTCTCTCTCTTCTGTTTATTACATTACATGAGCTTTTAGCTTGGATTATAAAAAGAGAACTTGGGTAACTATTTATTTTTAAACACCAGCAAATCCCACTGTGGTGCTGTATAGCTCATTCTAGGGCCTCACACGGATGGTCTTCACTCTATGTCCACAAGCTGAAACAGTAGTGTGCTTCCTATCTCTGTATCCATTTTGCTTCGCGCAAGAACCCAAGTTTACAGGGGAAACTCAGTGACTTTATCACTTCATTATCTGTTTTTTCAACAGCATGCACTAGGTAGGTATAAGAAAAAAAATCTTTGTGGGCCAAAGAACTTTTCTTATTAGACCCAGGTGCCCAAAACTCTGAGATATACAGAACTGTGACAGCATAAAGGAGACACAAGGATGTATGAAAGAAGGTAACAGGTATATCCAGGTCCCACTTCCTTGCAGTTTCTGAATTCAATGATAGCCATCTCCTTTCCTGGGGCCAACCTGTACTACCTAGGCTTCAGCTACCTATAGGCTGGATTCACAGCACGGAGAATAAGCAGGCTTTCACTCCATTGTCAGCAGCCCACCTAAGGGTAGCAAGAAAGTTGCTTCTTGTGCTGCTTTTTACAAGGCTAACACATAGGTAATTTAATAGTTTCTCACTATTCAAAAACATCACATTGCATATTCAAAGAATTGTGAACATTGTTGGAGCTCATTCTGTCGTAAAACTGGCTAAACAGGTTGCCTAGTTGAATCACATAAAGAAAATAACCTGTAACAATCAACCATTTCTGTAAAAGATTCCAGATCATAACTCTCTGCTTCTGTCCTCAGTTACAGGTGCTATTACTTCCTGCAATGTCATCTATTTATTCCTTCACATATTATTCCACTTTCGCATCTTGTCCTTTTAGGAACTCCATGAGAGAATCTTGCTAGCTTTGGTACCACTTTTAAATTTACTCTCTTACAGCATAAAAAAAAACACACTGACATTTTAGTGATGGCCACTTTAAATTGTTCAACAACTTTTCTCTGAATGTGCTTTTCTGTGCACCTGTGTCTTTCTCTATGTAGGGCAAGGCATTAGAGAACATTTTAAAGCATTCATCTGTTTGGTTCTAACTAGTCAGTCCTGCTTTTCTCTGCAACCAAAAATAGAGTGAGCTCCCATGCAAGTTACCAGAAAAGTAGTATATAATTTACAAAGCCATGGATCTACCTGCAGCCAAACTAAATTTATCTCAAAAAAAGGGCATATCCCCAAGTCCTTTCACTGTAGGAAAGCCAAGTTTTTTAAAAGCTTATTACTTCCCTGCATCTTTTGGCTCAGTTGTCTGATTACTAAATTGATCTTGTAAGAGAACCAAGGTATTACATGGTTCTTTTACCTCTGAATTATATCTTGTTTCCTTTTTGGACAGTCAGTCCATGTAGTGTGATCACAAATGATTTTTCTTCCAATGCTACAACTATTTGGGTTAATGGCTTTCAATTATTAACCTTGACACTGTATCAGCTTCAGAAGAAATTTGATGGAAAAATTTTCTTCCAAAAAATCAACATAGAAACGTCTATCACATCCAAGTCAAACACCATTACTGTGCACCTGCATATTTCTTTCACTGCCTACTCACATTAACAGAAGATTCTAGGGGAAAAAAACAAAACACACAAACACAAAACCCAAACAACCTAACCATAAAACATAACCTTTTTTTTTTCTTCTTTTATTTTCTTAAAACATCCAGAATCTCCATATTTTTAGTTACTGAATAGTATTTTCAAAATCCAGACTCAATGTAGTTGCACTCTGGATCCATATCCTAAACCACTATATTAAAGTGTTTACGTAGACACTAATATATATTTCCTACATAGTAGAGACTATAAAACATACAGTTAATCCTGTAATTCTAACACATGGTACCATGCATTGAATCTTTCATTATAATCTTGAAGTTAAAGGCTCAATTACAATATATGCCAGGCACTGCTTTGACTTTTGTTTTGGTTTAATTAGGCTTCCATTGTTGTTTGATGTATTGCAATTTCACAAGTTTTTTAAAACAATCTTTCATCAATGAGTATGCAATAGTTATCACCACTATTTTAACAGGAAAAAGTTGGTCTTTATCATTGCTAATATAAATACTTTAGTGTATAAAATAACACTGATTTTTAAATGCTTCTCATTTCTTTCAATCTTATCAACAAGACACCATTTCTCTTCATATTTTCCTTTTATAAAACTATTCCAAGTATTTTTGTATGGCATTAAATTTCATTTCCATTACAATAATTTTCTGTTGATTTTGAATTCCATATGCAAAAATGTATTGCAATAATAAAAGTCAGCTGTCAGTGCTTCCATATTTTAACTTCAAATTTTAATGAATAGCTCAATAAGCATGTAAATGCCTGACACATTATTTACATCTACAGTAAACATACAAATCTTATCTGAACTCTAGCCTTATACTAAAAAATTATTCATCTGTATAGGAAAGGTCTTCCTACAGGCTGGTTCCAGCTATGGCTGCACCCATTTACAGTTCCACAAAGCAGTTTTCTACAAAACCACTTGCACAGATACTATGGTGGTTCATGATGTTTTGCCTTCTGCATAACTGACAGTGAACTTCAGTCTTTGTAAGAAACAAATTACTTTGCCACAGCTAAAAACAGTTCAATAATAACATCAATTGTTCTTTGAACAAATATTACCAGTGAGATACCTCCTTTTGCAGAAGTACAGAAATACCAGAAACGTGCATGTAATTGCATTCATGATATCAAAACAATCACGACAGAGGAAGATTTATGAGGATGTAAACTACTGGTTAGCTCCATACAAAACGTAGATCAGTAAAACTTAAAACTTCATTCTGACTTGTTGGTATCTATAAATGATGTCTACCTGTGCCGGAAAAAAAGTTTTCCTCTGCTCTGAAAAAAGCTGTTACTTGTTATCCATGAAAGGAAAGATCTCCCATTTAGTGCTTAAGTACATACATACATAAGTCTGGGCAGGCAAATTTTGTAGTTTATATAGAAATTCAAATCTCATAGATGCTGAATTAACACAGCATACAAGATTCAATGTTCACAGTTCTACAAGAACACAACATTTTACTCTGAATCACATAAACAACAGTCATTCATTCTTAGCTGGAGCTGCTACTGAAATTCTATTTCCCAAAAATATCACAATCTGGTATGTGAGGTATAGCTAAAACCTACAGCGTGTCATCTGAAAAGCCTGAAAAACAGAAAGCTGTTTATCTTACTCATGAGAATCATCACACTACCAAGAAGAGAAGGTTTATACTTGTGCACCATGCACATGTACTGTTACATATGAAATATTAATGTCAGCTGCCAAACTGGCTCTAAGTTTTGGTGTTGTTTTTGTTTGTGTTTCACTATTCATATTTATTAGCAGTAAATTTTTTTCACTGTAAGTCACATCAACTTATATTAAGGGTTTCAGCAAGTACACAGGTTACACACCTTGTTATAATGACATTTATTGTCAGTTTTAGGTGTGTCATTTCAAATACTTGGTCTATTTCTATTTTTTTTTCCAACAGAATAAATTTATGTGATAGTGCACTTGCCAAAAAAAATTCCTATTCTAAAAATGGGAATTTGTTCTATTTGATTTATGCCAGTCAGATGTGACTGATGGAGGCTGTAATGACAGGTAATATTTCATATGATGCAGTGCATCTCTCACAAACACAGCACACGTTGCCTACACATTACATAATGTCAGAAGTGCCAAATAAAATTTGCTAGACTTGTCAGTGAAGAATGAAATAAAATTCCTCAGTGATGGCAGCTCAAATATTCTATTTAGGTAGTAAGCACTACTTATTTGGCAGCCATTTATCCACATTTGCTTGTGAACAGAAATCAAGAAACTGTGGAGTTATTTATTAGCTTCAGTGTAACATACACTAAGAGCAAGCAAACTAGAAGGCCCAGTTGATGCCTTATGGTAGGTAAATAGATCTTCCAGCATTCAGGCTCCAGTGTTCCCATTTCCACCCTTTAGTAAGTACTCTCAGTGCCCAGTAGTAGTAAAGAATGTGGAGCAACTAGTAGTGTATTTATAAGTGCTTCACATTTCTTCATTATGCTGTTAATGAGCTGAGTGAGACTTGGAAGCCTTGAGAATATGAGCCTAAATACTTGGAATGACCCTAAGAAAAGGTTTTCCAACATTATGTAACCATGCTGTACTTGAACAAGAGTGGGGTTTTGCCCTGAGCAGACTGGTTTTGTTCCAGCAACTCCATTAATCATAGAATGGTTTGGGTTGGAAGGTACCTTAATCATCATCAAGTTCCAATCCCCTTGCACAGGCAGGGACACCTCCCACCAACCAGACCAGGTTGTTGATGGTTTAACTTAACTTAGTTTCCTAAGTTTTAAAAATTATACCTGTTTAAAAAAAGCTGTATGTAAAATGGAGAGATGTAGAAAAATAGGTAAATAAAGCTGAGATGGCATTCACTGATGATATTAAATTATTCAGACTACTAAAAATGAGGGCTGACTAAAACACCTGCAAAATGTCCTTAAAGTACGGAGCAATCAGGTGACAAAATAGCAGGTAATAAATGGGAATAAATATTAAAAGTAACGCACTGAAGGGCAAGAGAGTCCTAAGTGCACATAGGCAGTGATAAGCTCAGGAAAGATGAAATTGCTGTAACTCCAAACATATCCTGCGGTGCTCAAAACCCCCAATGAACCCAGTACTAGAGGAGAACAGAATCCTTATGGTGGTTCTGCACAGACCTGCAGTGAGCCTGCACTCAAAGCTACAGAAAAGGCAAACAGTTCAGGACTTTCTAGCATAAAAAGGACATGACTGCAGAGGTAAATGATAGATGCTTTCATTAGTAACACTGTGAAACAGATACATGACAAACCTCAGACGGCAGGTTCAAAATAAAGAAATGGTGGAATTTAATAACACTGTACCTAATGTTGGAATTTGTTTTCTTAAGAGTCATCGACAGTTTATATAAGTTCAAAAAGTGATTAAGACAAACTCTCAGAAGAAAAACTTCCCCTTGAATTTATTAAATTCCAACACGACACACCTAGTGTGTCATTTAACATATTTTCCAATGGACTTCCACCAGCCTGAGGAAACTAGGTAAGATAATCATACCTTGGAAAGAAAATAAAAAAGATAGGCAAAATAACATAAGGACTATAATCCTAATGGGAATACAGTCCTAAGAAATTTAAGAAAAAAAAAAAGGACACTAACGCCAGGAGATGTTTTGACATAACTGATGTCTACAAAATATATGAAAATATATAAAGACATTATAACAGAGGCATATTCAGACTTTGTTTTCAAGATAACTCCATTAAGAAAGTTGATTTTTTTTCTGATGAAAGCTTTCAGAGCATTTAGTTAGTGAGATAAAATATCCACTACCTTAATTTGCTGTGCTTTGACAATTGTAACTGCAGCAACAATGTGATGAAGCATAGATTATACTCTTAATTTTCTAAAAAAAGTAAACAATAGTTACAGCAGAATGTCAGAAATTTAAGTAAAAGCTCTTTGAAGAATGGATCATTTAATCTGTTACTTCTCATTTAAGCCATTAGGGTCCTTAGGAATAGCTATCAGATGTGTTCATCAGTCCATGAAGGTTATCAGAACACTCTAAGATGAACACTTTACAATAGCCAATGAAAACCAAATATGACCTTCTTAAAGCCTTATCCTATTAGAGGCAATAGGCATCTCACCAGAATTCAAGGCACGGAGAGTTGGAACCTAAATAACCTTGGGTTGGTATTTTCTTTTTTAACAATACTACAGTTGTTCTGTACAATGGGTAACAAAAATGTCTGAAGCATCTAAGTGCTAAACTGCCATCTGCTAGCTACCATTCCCCTCACTTTACAAACATAAAAGAGAGAGGAGAAAAAAAAAAAAATCTTTCTCCTTTATGTTATTAACTGTATTTATTATCCCAGACACTGCTGGAATACTACAATTACTTAGAGATACTAAGTTGCCCTGTGACAACCTGGCATACTTGTGACATAAACATGTTATTTAACCCCAAAGGCCACATTTAGGTGCTTAATGAACATCTTTGTTTTTTTCTCTTCTTTCTTTCTGATAGACTTTGTGTGTTAGATGCACGTCCTGCATGCAGCATTTCATGCTTAATAGTAAAGGATTACACTCTAAATCACCAACTCTTTACTGGACTTCCATATTTCCCATTCTACAGTTTTGTATCCATGTACATGTGGGTATTGGAGACAGAGATTCAAAGAAAACTCTGACATTGTTTGTCTGGACTGGTAGGGTAAGGCAGTGAAATTATCCAATGATACAGATGACCATTTCAAAAATAACACAGTTACATATTCTGGTGCTCTGCAACAGCTCCAGATACATACACTTATTGAAATTAAAGTAATTCATCACATTGATCTAAATGACAGTGATGCATCAAAGAAAAAAGAAATCTGTATGTCTTCCTGGAAAAAGCAACAAAGCAAAACAGAAACTACATCTAAATATAAATCATTGATCAATACAATTTGTGGGAGGCTCATATACCTGACTTCCTAGCCTAGATTTCCAGATGCATTAAAGATAAAATTTTTTTGGCTCGCATGTATACAAACTGTAATTATAGGCAAGACGCTGTCATCATGCTTGTTAGAGCAAAGAATAGTGGCATTCAAGTAACTTTTAAAGTGAAAAATGTATTTATGTTTATTTCCAAAAAAACAGACACATTACACCCCATTTCATAGTTAAATGAAATTCAATTTTAAACATGCTAACCAGTGGCAAACTTGACTTTTTAAAAGCAGAAAAGCTATCACCCAGCTTGAGTGACATGAGGATCTACATCCTTAATGGTTTTGTTAAACCCATTAAATACACCACTACCTTAAGAACTATTTTAGTGATATATACTCCTAGGGTAGGGTGCTAATCACTTTTTCAAAAAGGTCAGGCAGGTTATTTGAGTGACAGGAATTACATGTGTTAATGCAGCACAGATGTAGTCATGACACAGCCGGCCATAATCACTAGTAGACAATAGACCTTCATCAAATTCTGTAGTGTAAATAATGTCCACTTAAATTCCCACACTTTTAATTAAAAGGAAGGGAATTATTCATTACAGATTTTGAGAAAGTATATTTATATGTAGATGACATATTTAATGAAATACTAATTTCCTCGCCTAATTGAAACAATGTTATCAACACAGCTACAAGGTAGCTGTGCTAGCTAAAAATCTAAGAGAAAATCTGTGCTTTGAATTTAAGAGTAAAGAAAATAAATGCCTTTTTACTGTTAATCAAATCCCATTAAGAGTTATTAAACTGCTTACATTTGGAAACTAAATAGATAATTTACACATATCCTTACAGCTCATAGTATGGATGCATCACTGTAAGAACAAGAGAATAAAGTAAATGGCAGAAAGGTCTAAAGAATCTTCTTCACATGCATCTGTTATCCACTTGGGCATTTTAAACTGTTCCTAGAGATATACTGTTGGGAACTTTTTCATTGGCACAAACAGAATGTAGATACCTGAGAAACATCTGTGCTCACAAATAACAGAATCATTTAGATTGGAAAAGACCCTTAAGAGCATTGAGTCAACTGTAAACCTGACACTGCCAAGTCCACCACTAAACCATGTCCTTAAGCACAACGTCTACACGTCTTTTAAATGTCTCCAGGGATAGTGACTCTGCCAGTTCCCTGGGCAGCCTGTTCCACTGCTTGATAACCCTTTTGATGAAGAAATTTTTCACAATATCCAATCTAATTCTCCACTGAGGAGAGAAGGAGGCTTGAGGGTGTTTCCCTCTTGTCCTATCACTTGCTACCTGGGAAAACACACCAACATCCACCTCACTAGAACCTCTTTTCAGGCATTAAAATCTTCTCTTCTCTGTAAGTCTTCTATAAAACATCTTCTATGAGATGTTTACACTGCAGCTTGGCTTTTTAAAATCTTGACTTTAATAAGCAAGAATTAATCACATACCTAATTTGAATCCAGATGTATGGTAACATTGCAAGTATTCAACATCTAAATAGTAATCTGACTTTCTCTCCCAAATAAAGCTTTAGTACCAATTAAGCTGTTCCAGTCATATCTACTTCCCATCCAAAGCACAGTTAGTATTTCCTCAATCACCTATTAGAATTTTTATGTTGACTACCTAGAAGCTGCCAAATTTGAACACGAACCTTGTTACTACAGTCTCTGCCATTACTTCTGTAAGGAAAGGGGAGCTTAGCACCATAGCCCTCCACAAGAATTTTACTTCATTTGTAATTTGATTAGAAGACTTGAGTCAACCAATCCCTCACCATCCCGTGAGTCCCCCACACCTTTTTTTTTTTTTAATTATTGTAAATAGTCTATTAGCCAGAAGGAAAACTTGTATGATTTAAGGAAATATGCTGGCAGCACATGTAATATAAAAGATTCTGCAACATCCAGTCTCTGCTTTCAGCCTTAGGGATCATGTATTGGTTTCACAACTGCCATTGTTAGGTTATCTAAAAATTAATTTTAAGACTGTTGCATGTTGCAGATAAGAAACAAACTTAAATCTGTAGTTGTCTGTTCATTGTGTGGCAGACCAAGATTCACCTGCTAATAATAAAAAAGAAAAAAACCAGAATTAACATAGAAACCAGTAGCTTAAATATGATTTTGGGTTTCCTGGAATTGGTTTGGGTGCTGTATCTTGGCTTGTAAGGACCTGATACTTTATTCACTGCCTCATCAGGAGTAAATATTCCTTTGCATGCTTTTCCACTTCTAAATATTTATACATTTGTTTCTTCTTATGCTTGGAATATTTCTATCAACGACAGCAGTGAGACTACTGCCATATGGTTAGAGAATTAATGCCTATTTTTTAACTCAAGGTATTAGCTAGTGAACAAGTTTTAGTTATAAATTATTTACAGGACTACTACTAATAGCAGATTACAATATCTTCCTGAGAATACATCCTGTACAGTGACATTCTCATAGCCTATAATCTCCAAAAGGATGTTATACCATACCCCTCATGCTGTGAATAGTACAGAGGATTTATTGTCTCTCTGTGGATTCACAGACGAACAGTAGGTCAGTAACATGTGAAGAGATCATCACCTTGTGCCTTTCAGTTGCTTCAGAGCAGAAACTGTCAAAAAGAGTATTCCTCTCTCACAATTTTATGCATGACACTGTGGAAATGCTGAGGGTACTAGATTTCCACTGACTGGCAGATCTATTAAAATATTATCATCCATCACAATTCTATTTCATGCAATGGTTGTGGGGTTCAAAGAACTCCATAGAGAAGTTTGGTTTTTTGTACTCCTCAAATCCCTGTGCTGTGGATAGCAGAGAATAGAAAAGGCCCTATCCACCCTTGTGTTGTGGCAGAAAAGACAGTCAGATAAACCTTTATGTTGTCCTTTTCCGGAGATGATGCTGAAGCTATTAATAGCTATGCATTACAATCCACATTTCAAAACCACCCCCCCAAAAGCAAACATTCAAGCATGACCTTTAATTCTTATATCAGCAGCAAAGGACCTTTCCAGAAATACTTAGCCCAATGGCACTCATTTTGTATTAGCCCTTGCTCATTCAAACTACTTGAACATGTCTGGAGGGTCCTTAAACAAGTTTTTTTGACACTATTGATGGAACCTTTCTGACAGCTCATTAGGCAAATGGCAGAGAATTCATGAGATTTTCCAAACATGCCTAGAGACTCATGTTCATCAGAGTTCCATGCTAGCTAACAGATTGCTGCAGCTCTAATTAAAATGTAAAGTAATTCTGAGCACACAACCCTTGGTGAATCAAGTGCACCAACCGATTTTTAAAAATAGTTTCAATTGTAATAATAGTTTACCAAAAGAGAATACTATGTTTGCACTTAATGAAAACAAGGAACAATTTTATATCTCAGAGCATCTAAAAGCAGAGTGGAAAAAGACCATTTTAAACAAGTGACAGCGTATGAAAAGAGACTCCTTGTTGTGATGAAGAGATTATTAAGACATTTTTACTGTAAACTGCCAAGGTCTCTGGCTGGAATTTCTAATGAAGCACACATTATAACCTTCTGATAATATTATTGTTGTTAACAGTGTTTCAGTGAAAACCAAACTATGGTAATAATTACAATGCTTCATAGGCAAGTGATTTACAAATCTCAAACTAAGGTCAAAGGCCAACAACATTCCCATTAATAGCAAAAACTTCTCTTGGTAAAATTTCAATATGACCTATAGCTGTACATTTCATATCCCATAGAAGCAGAGGATGTAATTTCACTATATAAATTTATATTAGGATTGTTGTTTTGTATATATTTGTTGTTCAAAGAGATTGAAAACCGCAAAAATAGCAACGGAGTTTTCAGGAAAGGTTTAAACATTGCAGAATAGAGCTATGTTGTTACTCTTTTTGGAGAGCAGTAACAAACTCATGCTCACACCATTAATACTTGCATTCCCCAAATCATGGACTATGAGAGTAATATGGCAACAGTGAATAACAGTGCACAACTCCATACGGGTACTTCTTTATAATATCAATATCAAGAGCATTTACTTCAAAAAAATTAACCTATATACACACACCGTCTTAGCCATCAAGGAAACACATGCACATGACTGATTCATTCTTGCAAAGTGCAAGTCCTATTAAGAAAGCACCATTACAACTTCCCACTTTGTTAGGAAAAGTGAAAAAAACATGCCCCATATTTTAGAATACCAAACTTTTTTTTTTCTAGCATAAGAATAACTTACATTTTATGGTTCTTTTCTCCTCCTTAAACAATGGGGTACTCTAAGAAGATTAGTGCTGTAAGCAGTAGAATTTAGTCATTTTCTGCACCACTGGCTTCCTCTCTTGAGGACTCAATGAATTAGGACCTCATCAGCTCACAAATATGAAGATACAGAGGGTGACCAATGATGCATCACCTTAAGGTCTGCAGCAGCATTTCTCAGCAGCTGATGTGGAGAACGGTTCTGCCTTATCACAGCAGTAATGAAATCTACAGGATTCTAGACTTCTGTGCATCTCCTGTGCAAAGCTTCACAGCCAAAATTCTCTGTCATATGTATGTGTCAATAAACACAATGTAAAGCACATTCTCCCTTCCAAAAGCTTGTGATACAGCAACTTCCATATAGCTCTCATATAGCTAATGCATGGCACAAACACCAGCTGCTCAGCAGTACGTGCTTCAACTAACTCCTGAAATAATCCCTATCCTTAGTCTTACATCCAGTGAGCAAGCTGACAAAGAAGTTACGTCTGATTTAAGGGCCTCACTCTCTCAAACTGATGGCTTGAATCACAGAGATCCTCAGAATTTTAAGCACATGCTTAACTTTCAGTGCGACGTAACTGCCTTGCTGCTATCCATTTCCGAGATAACAGAGGAAATCAGTCCTGGAAGTGCTGAGTGCAACAACATTCACCAGCATGAAAACAACACAAAGTGTATTCCTAATTGTACTCACTAGCTGTTAACTCCCTTGTTAACCAGCTGGTAAAAATAAGATGAGGGAGAAGTGACTGTTCTCGGGACAAAATTATTAAGCCAGAATTTCTGCATGGAGAAAAACAGGGTTGAGATCCATCCACTTTAAGCACCCAAAAGAGTAACTGGTGGTCTGTCCCAGCCTGAACTATTGTCAGTGTCTTTCATGGACAGATAATACCCACTGTTTGTGGTATATTTAAAAACAAAAGAACAAATCATTCTCTTAAAAAGTAATATAAAAATAAAACACTTTAGATTTTCTGATAGACTGTGAAATTCTCTCCTTTGTCTGCCTACCCTCCTTTTTAAGATCTCCCATGAAAATACAAACCCATGTATAAGTGTAGATTCTGAAAATATGCTCCACTGGGTGTTTAACCACGCTACCTGTGCAGCCCTGAAACTGTGTGACTCATCAGCATATTCTTTCAGCCTTGAACTCAATGATGTTCCTCAGCTCAGCAAATACTTAATTTTTCACCAGTACCAGAAAAACAGGTGAGCATGACAAGAAGTTGAAAAGATTTTCAGTATAAGTGTCGTGTTGGTTTTTTTTCCCCTCCAACCTCTTTTCTTCTATTATTTTCCATATGTTACATAATCAGGAGACAAAAATCATATATCCCTGTAACCAAACACTTCTGCAGTTCTTTTTCTGAAGAGTGTTTTTAAGGGTCTCATAACGGTTTTGCTGGTTTTGTAATTAATCTTTGTGAATGCTAGAAAAAACCTGAAACTTGTTTTTGAGATGTTAGATTTCCTTTCAGTCCTGTATTGTCCTTCATTTTTTTAGGGATTTCATGTGTTACTGTAGCACAGAGAGGGTCCAAGAAGACAAAATTTCTTTCAATCAGATGAGGAGAATGGCTGGGACACATCTCTCCCTTCTGCCATACTGATCTCAAAGGCTCTTTTTGGTTTGCTCTCATGACACCCATGACTTTCTTTTCTGACCTATCTTATTTGGATTCTCTCTTTGGTGAATCACAGGGATGAGGGGGCAGTAAGGACCGAGATTAATTTTTTATCTATCATCAGAGAAAATTCTCTATTATTATAAAGAAGCTTTGTTAGAAGGTCAGGCGTATAAGACAAGATGGAAACAGAATTTCAGTGCATGACACAGAGAATGAGTATTCAGTTCTGGGAGAAATGAGATGGACTTGAGGGAAAGGTTGGATAATATATGGAGTGACCATGTATAATCCTGCTGCCCTGGGCCCAACAGAAGACTGGATATCCTCATGCACTCCACATATTTGGGACCACAACACTTCCTGAAACTACTTCATACTAGATCCAGAAAGAGCACATGGTCCTAGGATCTCTGTTTCTGTTCCTTTATAAGCATAAAGGCATAGGCAAGAGGAAAATTATACTTAATAACTCAGAACTCTAAAGAAAATTATCATTTGAAATTAGAAAAGGCTAATTATCTAGCCTTTGTTAGTTGTTCAGCTATCCAGAATTACCTCACAAACCAAAATAAATTAGGGCAGGACTATGACACTCATTCCAGTCTTTTTGTGCATTTAAAAAATTAAAAAATAAAAATTTTAAAAAAGCTGAACTTTGTTCTTTTAAAACCTTGCAGAAGTCTTCTTTTTAGAATCTCGGTGCTATTCCTTCATCACTTACAACAGGACACACAAAATGTCTGGGACATAGTGTATTACTTGATAATTCCTTGCTGGTACGGAATATCCCCGAATTCCTGCTCTAGAGAGCAGTCCCTAGGCACGTCTAACCTTAGTTTAGGGTGAGAGTGAGGACAGGGAATCCTGTAAACTACATGTGGTAACAGTACCTGACCCTTAGAGCTGCAAATGCTCTCACTCCTTTTCTTCCCTTCTTTTATTTTGAAAAAGTTCACAGGAACATTTATTCCAGCCTCTGAACATAATCACCGAGTTTCATAAAGAACAAGATTCCCACAAGGCCTCATAAAAGTTATTTTCAGTGTTACAGCTCTACTTCAAAGGGCAAAAAAAGCCATTTTACAATAACCTTGCTGTCATAGAGTGCTTACAGCCAGGGCGTTCACAGGGAATAATCCATAATAAAAAGGAATCCTAGGGGGCTGTCTGTCCAATTGCCATGTATAAAGCAGAAAACACAGCGTTGGATGCTTAGCTGTACATTAAGCTACTGACACCCACAGTGTCAAAAATAAAGGAAGAGATAAAAATATAGGCTAATTAGATAGCAATATCTGAAGTGCTGCTCTTCATGAGTTTTATTTTGCTTTACATCACATCTTTTAGTTCCAACTTATTTATTTTTAGTTCAAGCTATCATCACTTCCAATACACTCCGCACAACTGCACCAATAGCAGTCCTTTGAACTCCTCATACACTAGAATTTGGAATGTGCAAATGCTGGGAGGAGAGGGGCCTCAAACACCGACGTGATGGGACCCAAATTAAACCTACAATTCCAACCATCTCAAACTTAATGGCTGTTCTACCCCTGAAGACAAATATGAGACAAATATTTTACTTGGATTTTTTGCTTTTTAAAACCAGGTATGTCTCTAAAGACCTTGGTGGTTAAGATACGAATCTTCAAAAGCCAAGTTCATAGGGAATACAAAGGAAAAATAAAGCAATATTAATTTTCTTCACACCAGCTAACAACTTCCTCTTAGGTGTACCTTGCTCTGATGCTACATTTTGCTCTTAAAAGCAGGTACTTCTGTTAACTTACATAATGGAAAGCCCCTGTCCTGTTGAAGGGTATCTGTCCTGTCTCCTGTGAACCCTTATGACTTGCCCTCTTGTACTTTGTGAGCACAGTCATAGTGAAAAGCTACGGCTGAAACTGGATAAACCACCTTCTGTTAATCATCATATTTCACAAGTTTTTTCCAGCGTCAAATATATTTTGGGTGCACATTCAGAAGTCTCCATGCTCTAGGAACTTCTCAGTGAGCAGTTGGTCCATGGAGGACCAATCTGATCCCAGGACAACTAGCATTGAACCTAACTTCAGTGTTTTCTTCCTCACACAACCTGAAATCTTGAGAGCAAGCCTAGGGTTTGCAGTTCAACAAAGATTATGGATTGTGATTATTGTAGGAAAGATCTATTAATAAAAAATCATAGTAGCACTAGTGAGATAGGAAGGAATATGACCATAAATGAAGCCCTTGGAAAGATGTGAAATGCACAAATATATATATATATATTCAACTCCTAACACACTTATATTTCTTAGATGGAGATTCTGTTTCATCACTTCATTGTGCAAAAGCCACCAGATAAGAGAAAGATGCTTTATACAGTATATTGCTTAAATGAAAGATGGAGATTATTTTCTATTTAGAAGACTTGCATTTTGATTACACAATTATGACATTTCAAATTTAGAGTCTCAGTGCATTCAGTCAGTTTACAGGTATATTTTTTCCAAGCAGTTTCACTTAAGAAGTTGTTCCAGTTCTATTCTTAATTCAAATTAATAATCTAGATTGGTAATATTTATCTCACAACACTTCTATAAAGGGAGAGGAATTTATATAAGAATTTATATAAGAAGCAAATCCGTAATAAAATGAAAACTTTGGTTTAAAGTCATACACCACGGATTAGTTTCATGAGTAGTCTTGACCAAAATAGAGATCTCCTACTTCAAGAGCTCCTGTTCTAGTCTTTCATCTACATTCTCTTTCATCATCTCTTTTTCTTTTTTTTGTCAGAGGTTTCTTAATGGAATAAAGATCCTTACCACTTTAATAAATATGTGATTTCTAAGGATTAATAAGAATTCCTTAATACCCTCCTTCTCTCCCTCCTCCTTGTACACTGAAAGTAGAATGCTTTCAACTTGTTTCACCTTTACTGGCAACTAAAAATCTTTAAGGTGAAATTACACTTCCAGTGAAACCACCGTGGCAGGGATTTTCTTCTGATTGCTCAAAGTTTTACTATAAATGCTGCTTATCAACTGTAGCACCACAAGTCTAAATACCCCTATCACTTAGGCTAGAGCTTCTCCTACAGATAATGTATGTGAGTGCAGCTGAATAATTTTAATTTTTGTAGATGCATGCACATGTATAGGAGTCCACTTCTAATTACTAATCATATACATGACTACATAATTTCACTGTCTGCAGAAAGGTTACTTGTCAATTATACCCATATGCTTGCTTTGTCATAACTGCAGTTATTACTCAAATACATTCCCAAGAAGAGAACTTTTCATTTGAGATCATCATTTAATTTAGAAGATGTGCAAGATGCTATGCACCAATGGCTGTCATCAAATGCTGTGAGGTCATACACTTGCTGGAGATCATCTTTCCTTGACATTTTCTAGACTCTGTAGTTAATCTTCCTTTCATTGGTTTTAAAAATCTCCATCAAACACACCCTGATTTTAACACAAGTCATCTTAAAGTTGACACCTGATAGTTACTGCATCAAGAAAAAAAATTCACTGATGTTTCCTACATTTATTTCTCAGGCTCTTACTGAAGTAGATCTGAGTTAATACCTGTTTCAAACAGGAGAGGGAATCTTGGCTTCCTTAGAATGGTTTGAAAAATGTTTTTAAGCCTTTATCAGAAGCAAATGTAAAGGAGATTCAATACTCCTCAAATCAAAGGGAGGATGATTGAGTTTTCATTCACCTTTTGGGGAACAGAATACACAACGAAGGAAGATGCAACAACTCGAAGCTGCTTGCTAATAACACCTGTACCAGTGAATCAAAAGGAACACTTCAGAGCCAGGAAAATAAATCACACCAGAAGAGAGCTTCCTAATCCAATCAAGAAAGAAGAAAACATACTGGGATGAAATAGATGCTCAGTGTTTTTTAAGGAACTTTTAAAA
Organism: Hemiprocne comata; assembly: GCA_020745705.1. Lineage (NCBI taxonomy): Eukaryota > Metazoa > Chordata > Aves > Apodiformes > Apodidae > Hemiprocne > Hemiprocne comata. The sequence goes on along the minus strand of CM036597.1, from coordinate 6,077,725 downwards.
AATCTGAAGTGCTTTGATAAAAAATGGCATTTGCTCTCCCAGAAGGGGCAATGCAATTAAATGTGTCATTTCAAAGTAAAATCTATAGGCCCTGCCTAAGTAATGACAGAAGGCATAAAGTTTAGTGAATTAATGTTCTGTATTCTCTAAGCTCTACAAAGGAACTGGTCACTTCTTGAAGAGCTCTAAGTGAGAACCACTGAAATACTTACAATTATGCGTTTGAAAAAGATAACACACAGGTCCATTCCTATTCACAGACAGATTTTCTTATATATTTGTCTGAAATAACCATTTACCTTGTTGTTTTATTGTCCTTGGGCCTATCTACTTACTGCTATTTAGACAATTTAAATTGAAAAGTCATAATACTTTCATAAATTTTCATTCTTTTCCAAATTCAGAATCTTTTTCTATCTTGTTCTTTTGTATTAGAAATAGCTGAACAAACCTGATCTAAATAGAAAATAACCATGGGAGCTGATGATTTCCAGAAACACAGAAATTCCTAAAGCACTGTGTCATTTTACCTTCAGAAATAGAAATAAAATTTATTTCTATAGTGCAAGAGGATGTAGTAGAAAGAAGAAACTAAAGACATTGACGAATATGCTTTTCATTCTTTTTAATAATCATATTATGAACACACAAGTGGCTTCTGAGTTTGAATGATGATGTAATCATTTAGGCATGACACTGTTGATGACACTTGGCTTTTGGCCTCATGCTTAAAGCATGTTAGCTATAAATTATTATTTCCTTATTTGTGCCTTGTTGCTTAACAGAGATAATTAGAGCATAATAACTGCAAGGACTTTATTCAACCAGTTAAGTAAATATTTTCAGCACCTTTTAGATTAGCCCTTGAATTAAAAATTGAGAGGTGATAATATGTATGTAAGGACATTGGATAACAGCTACCATTGCCTTCTAAGTGATCAGAGAACTGTAAAATAGAGAGAAATAGAAGACAAGATTTATGCAAGTGCTAAACAACAACAACAAAAAAAACTATCTAAATTAGACGTTTCCAAGCACATGAATATACATCAACTAAAAGATGGTATTTGACAGTCTGTTGCGACTTGCTACAGAAGTTTTTATAGTGTTTGTGAAACGAAGATTGTCAGAAAACTGCTAACTTCACAATATGTCTGACCACGTCAAGCAGAAAACAATGAAATCAAACTTTCTGTGAAAACATTTTCATTAGAGCAGTCTGTAAAGTAACTTGGGTTGCTTAGCTTAACTATTCCAAGTCATTATCAGCAGTGATTTTATGCCTGCAAGACATACTAACTGCCAACTGTTTGTCCTTCATTTATGAGTCTATGGCCCATATTTGACATTTGGAAAAATTCTATGCTAGAAAAAATCTTCTACAGTTGAATATGGTATGCTACATGGCCTTTTCTGAAGCCAGCTCAAGTGCTGGTATATAGATATAGTACAGATCAGTTCTTAATGAGCATTTTGAAAACAAGTGATACTTCTCTAAGTATCTGCTCAATATTATAAAATGCTGTCCTCTTCAGTTAAGAGACACATTAATACAGAAGATCTTTCCTAGACACCGATGACCAGATCTGTCTTCTCTTCTTGGCCTCTTTGGGAGTTCAGCACAAGAGGGTATCAGACTGCCTTCAAGATTGTATACTTCAGTGAATTCTTCTCTGGGAAGATAACCCTGCTCATTAAATTTTTGCTTTTCATTGCATGCCATTGTTCTTCTATCTTACAGCAGGAGTTAAAAACGTTTAGCATTATTCCAAGCTGCTTGCAGAATCTTTCTTCCTTAATTATCGAATTACTACATCTTTTAGAAGAGACAAGAAACTGTGAAATAAGAATAACTCTGTTGCCCTGCTCATATACATTGGAAGTTAAAAATGCAAAAGACAAACGATGTTCTCAAAACAGTTTGCAGCAGTATCTTTAGCACTACTATCCTTTGTATATCTGCCTAGGAAATCCATTGCTACAGTCTGCAATGGCAGTGGTAATATTAAACCTTAAGAGTTTGCAGAGGTGAAAATGAAGAGGGGAAAAAAAGCAGAATTGCAGCTGCAAAGCAGAATTCATTTGTCCAGTGTCTGACCAAAGCCCTCGTGATACCTAGCCACATGATTTAGCAGCACTACTAAACACTTACAGATAGACTAGATAGACCACAGGATCTGGATTAATGAACCTCCTTTTCCAAATCTGAACTGGAATCAAACCTAAGCAAAATCAAGCGATTATGTATAAAAGTAGGTTGTGTTGTTTAGGTGGTGAGGAAGAACTCCAAGTCTGAACTAATAATTTATTTATCAAAATCAGAATTCAACTTCAATAATTAAACAAAAATCAGAATAATATGGTACTGAGAGGAGAAGACTGCCTCTGTGTCTGGGATTGTTCACAAACTCATCCTAACAAATTCACAAGTATATAATATTTCATTCCAAACCTCTTACAGAGTTGATTACACCCCTACAGATGTTCATCTTTATTCCTCACAGTGTTGATACATTAGCAGAAAGAAAGCATAGAAAATTATAAATATCTTTTTATAATTCCCAATTTGCATATAAGAAAACAACAACAAACCCCACCAAGAAAAATATAAAACTCCAGACAGTTTTACATTGAGGCCAAATTTGACAGAAAGGCCACATTTCTTCTCTTAAAGCAATCAAGTATTTTTTTCTTAAAGAAATTGAGAAATGGTCTTCAGGTAACGATTTCTTTAAGGGTAGGTTAAAGGATTTAGGTAGAAGGTATCTATAAAGAGGATATGTAATCCCATAATTAATGTAAGTAGACTCATGGTAATGGTTTCCATTTGAGACACTGTTATGTCAAGTAAGTTCCTGTTATTCCAACCTCACTTTTTTTTTCTGTAGAATGTTGTGGCTTCATTAATCATGCCAAAGTGCAGCAATTATTTCTGAAGTGTTTCCTCTGCAGTGAAATTTTTTTTACTGCATCTTGATATTTTCCTCTCTTACGCTTAAACTACTTTGCTTTCATACTTTGATTCTTTGCCTTCATTCTCACAGCTTTTGCTACCCTTTGTTCACAACTGCAAAGCCGCCAAATCATTTCCTAGTTACAGCTCTGACACTGAGTGACCATTCATGTCACACTGTATTGAGTTTAAATTTAAACATAATTGTACCATACCAGGCTTTCCCTTACACTACACCATTGATCTCAATTCAATCATGCACAGTGGATAATGATGCTATCCGGAGGGTTTTCCCCTATTGCACAGCACAAAATTCCTTTTTGCAGCATACTACAAGCACTCAATGCAATATCAAGGTTTCTGCCTTACACACAAGTACTGTCTTGATTCCTGTTCTCATCAAAGCATGAAAAAAAATTCTACCTATGCAACTATCACCACAAGATGCTAGTAACTGACTCACAAGAGATCATGCTGGAAATACAGTATTTTACTTTGCTTGAAAATGACAGATATCAGATGAACCCCAGGAAATTACTTGTATTAACACGAAGATACCTCAGAGTCCTACATCCACAGCTAGACCATTGACTTCACTAAGGCTCTATTTTTGGAATATTTGTTGAAGTCACATAACAGTATGATGAGAACTGCTTCACAAAACTATTTCTGGAAAATTGAAAGCCTGAGTTGAACATCAGCCCCACATCAGAAGAGATTAAGTGCTACTCTGACTGTAGAAAATTGTGCTAGTCATGTATAAAAATACAGACAGCAAGGGTTTCAAATTTGAACATGCAATAGGAGAGTCCCAGCTCCTGAGTTTACAGAAGAAGGTCATTGTGGCATAACACCTAGTAGGATAATTGAAAACATGTAAAAATGTTAAAGTCACTTGGACTACAGATCAGCTCAGGGGTGATCTCCCCCACCACACACACTCCCCTGTGGGCTGTCTGGACATGGAGAAAGTGAGATAATATATTTAATCTAAGACTGAACAGCTAGAGAACATCAAGTAAAAACTTAAGCTTTAGTAGGCTAAGGTGACCCAACAGCAAGCTATAACTCTCCTATCTTGAGGATCAGCTAAGAAGCAAGTTAAAAGCTTTCAGAGCATCAGTCTTCCAGAAGGGCCAAAGATTCATCTTCTGGTTTACATTAATTTGCATATATATATAAAAAATTACCATTTCTTGACTATTACGTTAAAAAGCTCAGAAACATATCCCAGAATTTTCGTACCAGGAAGGACTGTCCTTCCTTTACACAGGAACCAAAAACAATCAGAGTTTCTGCCTGGGACAGAAGTATTTGGTGTGTTTTACATTCAACATGTAACAAATGAAATCATATTCAGAGCAATATCACATCATTAAATACATCATGAGCTATTTTTTAGTGATTTATTGTATCATTCTTCTTTTCAGTGTATTGTGCTTTGTAATATAACTCTTAATTATTCTTTGAGAGAAGGAATTTCATCCAAGTATTTTTATGAATTTGTAAAACTTATCAGGCATAAGGATTGCCTTTTTACAGGACCCACAGGAACTTAGAGAATAAAATTTTGATTTAAAAATCACTTAATTTATGCAGCTACTAAAGTGAAAATATAATCCCTAATCTAAAAAGACAAATCTAAGAAATAAAAAGTAAATAAGAAATAAATATAAGAACTGACCATTGGTCTAGAGAGTGTGAAAGAATAATGTTTGTTTTATGTTTTTCAGGTAAAAATGCATCTGAGGAAAAAGCAATGTGAGCTGAGGAGTGAAGGAAAAAGCCACTCACTGCATTTAATAAGGCTATGTCAACTAATTGGGTTTGTATTACTGAAAAAAGATTGTGTTGGAGAATGTGGAGATATGTATAAGATTAAAAGGAACTTCAGGAAGATATGGAATAAGGGTATTCCAGTATTGCTCTGCCTTGGTGGCAGCACAGCAGCTCTGTTGCATCAGGACCACTCTGCACCTAGCGTTGTATCCCTGGACACCACCTGCTTCTGAATCCTACACTGGTGCAATAAACACCAAATTTCCCCATCCCTCAAATCCCACCTCTCTGTTTTTGTCCTTTTCTGAAACACCAAATCCATCTCTGAGCCCCATTTCTTAATTATCTAACAATGTAGCAAAATGCCAAAAGTGACTTAAAAATATTAAACCAAGTTTTTAAAGTACGTCAAAAAGGGAAATAATCCTAATTGTATTCTCTTCCGTACAACATCACAATCCCCTCCTCCATCTTTTCTCTGATATTCCTGTTGTGGTTTTACATATAAATGTGCACATTGCCAAAGAAATCAAAATTCACCATTGCAGCTTAACTGAAGCTTTTACAGCATTATATTTGTGCCATTATTCCCAAGACCATTGACCCGGGAATTCTCTGCTCCTATTTTTTCTGTTTATCTGCCTTCCAGACTGCAGATTAAGCCACGTTCTCTGTCTTCTGTGACCAAAGTGCAATAAAAAGCAACAACTGAGTTTGAAATATTTATTAGAAGTGTAGAGAATGAAAAGAGAAAAGCAACCAAGGGAAAAGAAGCAGCAAAAGAGCATTGGACAAGGTTACTTTAACTGCCAATTAATGTTCAAAAATAACCCCAGCAACAAGCCCAAACATGACAGTCATGAAAAAGAGTAAGGCTGCAGCACTAATAAATACTTGATATGAAGTGCAGCAGCCAGAATGTAGGTTTTTTTCCTCAGGATTTCCTATATTGAACAATATGTTTTCCTTCACTTCTCCTGAACAGGCACTAAATATCTCAGGCAAATGTTCAAAGCTCAAAGGACCCATCAATTTTGAGCTCCCAGCCAGTGCACTCAGAGCAAGGCCTGTATAGGACAGCCTCTGTCTGTTAGTCTGGGAACAAAATAAACAAAGCACTATATAGTAGTTGCCAAACTAATTGAATTGAGGATCTATCTACAGCCTGATGTTTACAAGTCACTTTGCCACCGTTCTGCTGCATCCCCTTGGCCCTCTGTACCTCTTCAGCATCTTGTCTGTTTAGATGGGAAGTTCTCTAAGTATTTTACAAAAACAGAAAAATAAAAAGTACCTAGCCCAACTGGGCCTATGGGAACCAAAGTAGAAAAATCTATAAAAACAACAGAAACATCAACCTTTCTGTAAGACTGTTTCTTCACCATTCCTATGTTGAACTGTTCCAAAATGACTCATGCATCCTGTGGTTTCACTCACCACACTCCTCTCCAAACAGAACAGGAAGGAGCCAGTGCTTCCATTGCCAAACTTTTACACAGCTAACATTAGATCCGAGTTTTCTTTTGTCTGCCTTCTATATAACCTGATTCATTACATGCCTGTTTTCCCCATCAGCATCGTGTTTGAACACTGGGTTAAATTGTGACTTTATCTAATGAGCCATAAATACTGTCTTTTATAATATATCAGCTTCCACCTTTGGGCTTCTGTTACCTAACACAAGCTGGTTCTATTATTCTTCCTGGAAAGTCCTTCACAGTTTATAGTGTTCTTTCAACAATATTTCAGTAACTGTCTCCTGTTTTCAATAGCTGACTTGCCTAACAGTCATATTCAAAATTTAAATTATAGTTTTTTTAAAGGTTTCAAGTACAATTCTGTTGAAATATTTGCTATTTAAAAAGAGAAAATACTTTAAGAGAAAAATCAGCTGATTGGCAGATTTTTGTGCTTCATTTCAAAAGAAAGAATATAGTTCATATATTAAAGAAAAATCAGCAATTTGGGAAAGTACCAAGTGATTTAGGATCTCTGTATTAACTTTCAAAAATGAATGTTTCCCAAATTCTTTTTCACCCAAAGATACAGCAAGACTTTCAAAAACATTAGAGACTTGTCTCTCTTTGAAATCGGTATTGGAAAAATCTTCCCCAAGGGCTCCTAAGTCACCTTTGACAATGTAACAGTATTAAAAAGAATACAAATTGCTTAATAAAGAGCTTGAAATTGTTAGTGGATATAGAGCTGCAATTAAAGACAAAGAGGTTAATGACATTTAATCTGTGTCTATGAGTTTGTTACTTGGCATACAGATAATTTCTTGCCTAAAGAGCTTGCTAAGAACACATGACTAAGTGGATGAAAGTGATGGGAACAACAGAGAAACACATTTCATTTGAAACACAATTTCATACATATAAGCCTCTCACTTCACTCAGAAATACACCTTCGAATCACTTGTATTACACTAGCACTTTAATCGTGTAGTTTGGGCAATGATCCTCACTCCTTGTTCTGCACATAGGTAAGCCTCCCAAGATGTTTATGCAGGAGGCATGAGCTAGGAAAGCCATAGATTCTCAGAAGGTGCTCCCCTTTGCTTTCCTCCCAGATGAAAAGAATTTTCTAATTTTCAGGAAGGACTGGCAGTTTTCCAGAGCTGCATGTCCTTGAAACTTGGCCCTATGACTGAAGTGTTCAACTGTTAATTTACTTCTTTCTGCAATATCCAATATGTGGCATATGTTAAAAATATATAAGTAATAAAATATTCGCTAAGTGCTAAATACAGTTATTTCAATACACAGGTTTTATATTTGTAATATGTAGCATAAAGTTGTAGTACCTCAACTTGGAACTTAGTTCTGTATAATAGCTAGCTTATTATACAATTTTTTAGTCTCCATTAACTCTAATAAAAAGGCACAGCAGCCTGTTTCCTGACAGCTTATCCAACAATCCTCTGAAGAATCAGTGTCACAGAACTAGTCCAACGTTCAACAGTCACTCAAGCTACATATCCCAGAATGCACTTCTAATTAGTTGAGACAGTCTTGGCATAAAACAAAGTCTTCATCAACTCAGGTTTGTCCCTTCCCTTCCATGGGGAAAAAGAAGAGACAATTTTTTTTAACAAAGTAATTTAATATTTGAGTTAACACTTGGGACAAGCTAGACTCAAATAAGATTGTGTTCTGCATTTCTTTTGAGCTGTAGCTGGATGCTAGCAAATGAAAAAAACTGGCACAAAAAGACAACAATAAGGAAAAGACCAAGAAATAATATTATTTAATCTGATATCAAAGACTCCTATTGCATGTGAGAATGCATATTGCAGTAACAGCTGGTGTCCAGTTTTAGAAAAGAAAATATAATTCAAAAAAATACTTGGGAAAGGGTCAGTCTTAATGGCTGGATTCACCAGTGATGTTCTGTTATCTCTCCCTGCATACTCCTAAACCTGTAAGTTTATAGCAACCACGTACTGTGTTTTATGTAATTCTATTTCTACCCTCACTCTTAGATTTGTATTCTTCACATCCTGATTACCAAAATCCCCTCGCATTTTGTGGCTCCTGAATCCTCCTCTCACCACTCCCTTCCCCTGCTACTCATTACCCGTGACTGATTCAAATGGATTTGATACACCTTTTCTGTTTTGCACATAGGAGACAAGGTAAAACTAACTTTGACCACTACTAAAACTGGAAATGACAGCATGGCAATAGTGAAGAAAACTGAACTCTCTAATGGATTACTGAAGGATAACTGGTTATTCAAACACAACTTGCTGGTTATTTTTCAGAGAATAAGTGGGTGAATGTGGAGGGATCAGTAAGAATAAGCTCAACAAGTTGAAACTAAGTAATGACGTACTGAAAGCTCAGGGCACAATTTTCAGAAGCATATTGTACCAGAGACTCCTTATTACAGAATCACATGTCCCTTACTTTCTGAGTTCCAGAATTAAGTTGTCATACACACTGTGAGTTTCCTGGATTCACACATTTAAACTTGTACTAACCTTCCTGCCTTTCCAATCAATATAAGTGGTCAAGACAGTATTTCTCTTACTGACTGTTATAAAATACAGGGTGCTTTTTGGGTGAATATACAGCAAGGTAAAAAACTCCACTATCTTTAGATCTGCCATGCTGTAGGTTGTATATGCACTCCCACTAAGCAGAACATAAGTGAACTTATCTTTAGAAGTATGCAGGCAGCAAAAGGTATATGCCAGTTTCTTTCCATGGACAGCCTCTTTCCCATCTAGAAAGGTAAGGAAACCACTGGATACGAAATGAAATACACTCTTAGTGTTAGGTCAGTTAAGGCAAAAGCACCATTTATAAGCTTGTAAGTACTGCTTGGTTTTTTAGTAGAATTATGACCTAATACTTTTTTAAACTATCAGTATTAAATTGGAAAATATTTTAGCCTACCACACCATTATTTCAACAGGAATTCATATATTCATTCTCTTGCTCTCTTTGCAAACATATCCCTAGACATTTGTGATTCTCAATATTTCGAGGTCTGTAACCCACAAGTTAAGCATACAAAACTGACTACAAGACTTTTCAGTAAAGTTGTAAAACACCCTGCAGGAACAACCTAACAAAGACTGCAGTATCTCATCAGTTGTTTAGTGCTTCTATAGCTGGGATCCCCCACAGCATGCATGCCTGCTGACAAGTAAAGAGGAAATACTGACAGAACCATTTTTGCCACAGTAGGATTTCACTGGAGCTACAACATTTCTATTTCAATAGCACATATGGATTGCTGGACAAAAATAGAAGAAAGACACCATAAAAGATAAACCAGAGCCTCAATTGGGTAAAAGCCAGGTTCAGTCTCCTTATTTAGAATGACACAGATTAAAACCCTGCTGTATCTCAGCCAGAGTTCCTCTGCCTGATCTTTCTGAGTCAAGACTTACAATCTGCACCTCTCACACCCGTAGCCAGCCAGACACCATTTTCACAGCAAAATACTCAGAAGTTGGTTTGTTTTTTCCTAGCTAACTGCTAATGTCAACAAAACTGCAAAGCTCCAGAATATGCTGCAAACAGAATAACTCTGCTGTTGCAGGAAGACCCCATTATGATACAACCAGATAAAAATGTAAAATTTGAATAGTTACACCAGTTGACCAGCTTTGATTCCCAGCACAGAGGGCTCAGGCTGTCCAACAGCCTCTGCTCATTCAGCCTACTGCATAAAAGGTCATTACAAAAATTGCAAGATATGTATTCACAGTCAGGGGAATGTACTCCAGAGAAAATACAAAATGGGCATTAAAATACTGAAGTGCGATGGTTCATATTGTTATTTGCATTGTGCTGTTGGGTTTTCTACCACTGCAAGACAAAATGCAGTGAGGGGAGAGATCGTTGCATTCGTTTCTGTACTCATGGGCCTTTCTGGGTTGTAATTAACTTTTTCAAACTAGTACACTGTACTGGTATTCCATAGTCAATTCAGAGCAAGAACCTTTCACCTATAAACACACATATAAGCATTACTTTTAAATCAGTTCTCTAAGTAACTGGGCTTAAATTTATAGATGAATTGTGTATCCCAGACTACGTATCTGCCTTGAAAACTTAACACCACAAAATCAAAGATTTTCTCTCCAAATTATGTTGCCTTTGCAAGCCATTGTGCAAGCAAATGTGCTCAAAATAAACAGTGATTACATATACTTTTAAAAGATGCCTTGAACTCTGCGGAGTCAGTATTGGCTGCACACACATTGCCCTTGAAGATTTTAAGTGTTCCATAAAGTATCTCTGTGGCTGTTAGCAATACTGCACACTCCCCTTGCTACCACTAAATGAAGTGATGCATTGCATACTGGATGAGAAATGCTTAAAAACTGGTTTGGGTTGAAGGAGAAAATTCTTGTACAAGTCTGGAAAATTGAGCAATTTTTAAAATCCATAGTAACAAATGGTTTGTCTAAATTGACCAATACAGAATACATCTGAACTGAAAACCCACACGGAGATAAAAATCCCTTCAGCAAGTAGAAAACAAAGAGAAAACGTTCCAAAAAAATAACACATTATAAAGTACTCACTGCTATTTGCTCTTCAAAAGTAAAACTGTATCAAAATTTTAAAATCACTCTAAATGCTGCTTGGATTAAAAAAAAAAATACAAATACAGTTGTAGCTTAAATCCAAATGGTCAATATTTTACTAAGGTTCAAAGAAAATCCATACTTAAAATTGACAGGAAAAAAATCAAGACATTTAAAAGCAAATTATGCAGGTTTTGATTAAAAACTAAAATACCATGCTAAGAATTACACTTACTTCACAGTTATTCATTAATGAGCTTCAGGGATGGAGGATATACCATCCCTCCACTTGCACTCTTGTTTAAAACGTATTGTCAGCTACTTTTGGAACACAGATGAAATCCAGTAACTAAAATTTCCCCCGTAATGTAATTTCTTTGTTCTTGAGTGTAACTGTAAGATTTGAAAACCAAGTCCCTTGTAAAGCTCATCTTTAGGGATTAAATGGGCTGTACATGTAAAAGGGAATGTTTATAATATATACATGCAGACCTCTAAAAGGGTACATCAGTCATTGGTTTAAAAAAATGTGGGCTTTAGAGCAGAATAGATTATTAGGCCACAGTGCTGAATAATAAAAAAAGGGGAGTGATGAAAAATATTTGGGAAATTAAGTACATCCAAGTTGACAGGACCTGATGCAGTTCACCCTAGGGTACACAGGAAATCAGCCAATGCAATTTGTGAATCATTAATGCATATTTTTGATAATTTGTTGAAGACATAAGGAGAAGTTTCTAAAGGACTGGTGAAGGGCAAACTTCATGGGTATTTCCAAAATGAGGAAAAAAGGCCTGGAAAATTATATATCAGCCAGTCTAACTTCAATGTTCAGAAAGATACTAGAACAAATCATTTAAGAGTCAATTTTAAAGCATCTAAAGGATAATAAAAAAAAAGCAGGCAACATGGATCTGTCAAGAACAAATCACATCAGAACTCTCCCATTTCCTTCCATCACAGGATAATGGGCCTAGCAGGTAAGGGGAAGACATTAGAGACAATCTATCTTGATTTTAGTAAGGCACTTGATGCTGTACCTTGGGACAGTCTCGTGAATAAACTAGGAAATATGGGTTTGATGAAGACAACAGAAGATGAGCATAAAACTTCATAGAAGTGCAGTATTCAACAGTTTGTTGCCAATCAGAAAAGCATTTTAAGCAGAGTTCTAGAGGACTCTATCCTGGACCCAGTTCTACACATATTTTAAATCATGACTTGATAAGATAAATACTAAAAATGTTCACTCAAACCAAGAGATTAAATCTAAACTGAATTACTGGATAGAATCCCAAATGGATTAAAAAAATATAGTTGTAGTGATTTCATAAACCAGTAGGGTTAAGAAGATGTCCAAAACATTATCTTGCAAGAAAACAGTAATGTAGAATAATATGCCATAACCTTTAAGAATGCAAGACTGATCTAAGTCTGAGGACCATCAAGTTCTGCTTTGTGACTTCAGGCAAAAGTCTGCATAAAACTTTGTACTTTTTCTTACGTGTTCATATTAAATTGACAAATTTTGTTCAATGTTTCTTAAATGTTTCTACTGTCCTTAAGTAGTAGCCACAGGAAACAGACTTGGAGGACAGCTTGTTCTATTTTAGAACCCTTTGTATAATCTTTCCTTCACTTCATTACTTCTTTCAGCAATATCCTAGATAAGAATGCATTTACATTTTTTTGAAGTGTATTTTTTTTAATTTTGAAGTGGTGACTGAGCCACCACATGATTATAAACCTATTCAAAAGGTTGAAATTTTCCAACACAGCAAAAAGCTGAAAATAGAACCAATCAATTATTGGCGTAAGTTATCATTTATACAATCAACCTGTACTGGCATAGGCTAAACTTTCTTCATACCAAAGTTAATCTGATCTGTCCAGTAATTTTTGCATGAGGTGCTCACAGATTTAAATATAGAAGACATGTTTCGTGCTCAGGTAAAATTACACCGGCATTTTAATGAGAAATACATTTATCAACACTATTCTTGATATATTAAGTTACTAAAATACATTGCATCTTGAAAGGCATCAGAAGCTTATTTCTCAAAAAAAAGTTTCAAGTCCTCCACCTATTTTTACCCCAACTCATTACAAGCTTCAGTGAATCACTTCAGCTTTCATTCTATTAAAAAAACTAGCAATAATTCTTCCTTCATTTACCTCCCTGTGCTGAATAATTAGTTAATGTCTGTGCAATTATTTCAAGCTGTATAAATGCGTTAAGTATTGTTATCAGCATAACCCAAGCTAGGTAAGATACAAAAATATACTGTTGCATATATTCTATTGTATCAAATTGCAGTAAAAAAAAACAACCTAGCTGGCTGGTGAGATAGAACAGGGAAAGGAGAAGCTGAATTAAATTCTATAAAAAGACACCAGTAAGGGACTAAATAGAGATATCAACACAGAACTGACAGCTTGTCAGGAAAGAGGAGAAAAATAGGCATGACCCAGTCAGCAAGACAACCAAACGTCCAAGCCAAAAACAGCCCAACTGGAAACAGATTAAGACCGATCAAAACCTTTAACAAATGTTCAGAGTGATCTCATTCACTTAAATAGGGAATCCCTAAACCCACAATCTTAAGCTATTTGCAGCAAGTAAGAAACTTGATAAAACTTGGAATTTGCAGAAATGCAGATATTCCTTTAGAACTTCCACAGAGGGATGATGGGGGCACAGAGCATAAAAGATTAAACCAAAACCCCATGCATCACAATGTAAGTGGAGAACAAACATAATACTTCTGCAGCTAGTATCATTCTTTATAATGTCCTGCAGATCACCTACCTTGGCCATGCTTAACTTTTCACTGTCAAAGATTAATAGAAAGAGAGGGAGAGAGAGAAAGGCAAATTAAACATCTAATATTTCTGAAAGTGAAAAATGCTACAGATTTGGATGCAACTTTAAAATCCCATTACATTAAAAATGGTATGCCAAAATGCTGCTACTGGAGCACACTGACAGATGAACAGTGACAGGTACACCACATGTGCAGTCCTCACTTTTGTTGCCACAGATTAAATAACCTAGGCTCCCTCTATTCGGGGGACAGGTAACACTTTTTTATTTACAAAGGCATGCTGATGTGTTCTGCTACAAAGCCACAGCTACAGCAAGGAAGCATCCTGCTGGCTGAGTTAAAAAGATCAGTAATTGGTCAGTCAGCCATGGGATAAAGAATGGTCAATCATCGAAGGAGGATAGGGATTTGGAGATTACATTGCACTACACTAAATTGGCTCTCTAACCATTAGTGACAACTTCCTGTTTAGCTTTGTCAAAAGTATTTTTGTGTTTGGTTTTTTTTTCTTTTTGGGATCAATAAAATGCTAGCACCTTTTCACCACCTAAAGTAAGCTAATTTTGAGGTATTTTTTAATAATCTACAGTTAAAACTTCTACCGAGACTTTGTAGATTTTTCACTACTTGAATCATCAAATTAACAATTTGTGTGGGAAGAATCAGTATTGCTAAGGTTGAAAAACCCTGTTCTCCAAGGGCACACATGAGTGGCAGCAGTAGAGATTTAGAAAAAAATCAGATAAAAAGGGCCTGTGGGTGACCCAAGAATAGATCAGCCATCAGTTAGCTTATTCAGACACATGCACACTGTATATTCACCCCAGGCTAGGGCTCCAAAAGACTTCAGCAGGACAAGATAATGAGCATTTAAACATAGATTTGGGTTTTGAACATCCATAGAAAATCTGTTAGAACTTGTGCCTAGGGGTTCTGCATTCCTATTTTCTCTTCCTCTGGCAACTTGCTTTGTCCTTTCCACCCATTCATCCCATTAGGAAATGTTGAGCAGAACTGTAATCTGAGCAATCTTCAGCCATTTCAGCATGTAAGAAGAAACAGGTTTATCCTTTGTTCATTGCTCCTCAAATAAAGAACCATAATAGGATGGGTTAATATGTTCCTACTGACATGCAGTGTCATTGGGTGAGTCACTGCAGCCAGAAAAGGACCACTGATTCATGCCAGAGTCGTCATTCTGTGTTCAGGGGAAAAGGCAAAAAACAGGTGGGAAAACTTTCTCTCTAACTTTGGTCATAGATTTCTTTTAAAAATTATAAGCAAACGCCCCCACTTTTCAGCTCAAACACATGGATTTTCTCCTAAATTTTCTGCTAAATTCCGATGCACTGTTTAACTAAATAGGAAACAGGTTTCTATAATAAAGTGATGCAGCTGGTGCTATGCAAAATCAATAGCATGAGAGGATTGAGGCCTCACCTCGAGTACTGTGTACAGTTCTGGGGCCCTCACTTCAAGAAGGATGTTGAGGTGCTGGAGCAGGTCCGGAGGAGAGCAACGAGGCTGGTGAAAGGGCTAGAGGGAAAGTCTTATAGGGAGAGGTTGAGGATGTTGGAATTGTTTAGCCTGGAGAAGAGGAGACTCAGGGGGGACCTCATCACTCTCTTCAACTACCTGAAGGGAGGTTGTAGTCAGGTGGGGGCTGGGCTCTTCTCCCAGGCAACTAGTGACAGGACAAGAGGGCACAGCCTGAAGTTGCTCCAAGGGAGCTTTAAGTTGGATATTAGGAAGCACTTCCTCACGGAGAGGGTGATTAGACATTGGAATAGACTTCCCAGGGGAGTGGTGGAGGCACCGTCCCTGGATGTGTTCAAGGCAAGGCTGGATGTGGCACTTAGTGCCATGGTCTAGATGGTGTGGTGGTGTTGGTCATAGGCTGGACTTGATGATCTTGGTGATTCTGTGATTCTGATTCTGTGATCACACCTAGGACAGCTAGCACTTTACTCCCAAGCTCATTCAGGGGTGCACACAAGTTTGTTAAAGAATAGGTGGTTGAGGCCACAAGATCAAGGGATATTTCCAGTGCAATCTAATTCCAAGATGATTTTCACTGAGTCTATTTAGGTGACATCCGAATCAGACTATTCATCTCGGGAATAAAAAGAACCTCTTAAGCAATAATACACTGTTTAAAAATGTGAATATATACTGCCTAACAAATACAGAAATAAAAAATATTAATATCCAAGGAAAGAGATACAAGGAGAAGCACAAAATAGTCAGCTTACCCCCTGCAATGATTTTTTGTCATAAGGTAGCTAGACTGAATGCTACTGGGGGACCATTAGTTTCCACTACACACTACACAATTAGGGAGAGAGGTGGATCAAAATTCTGGGCATGGTAAGCTAAACAGAAAACTTGTATCCATGAAAAGGAATGTAAACCCAAGGCAGAGTTTATTAAATGTATCTGTTTGGGTACCCATAACCAGCAGAAATCAAAGGAAGATGTGGTACAAAGTGGCTACTTTTGTTATTTGTTGGAAATCATGCTTTACATATATTCTCAAATAGAAGTTTCCACAGCCTTCAGATTTAGCAGACCAAACCAGAAACCAGGTATGTCCTACTTCAGTGTAATTTTTGTCCTGAATATGTATTTTTAGAGGGAACATGAGGCTACAAAAGTTGTCATTTTTCACTTTTAGGATATCACTGAAATAAATAGTATTAAAAAAAATCTTATGTTTCATAAATCTCTGGAACTGTATGGTAGTGCATCAAGATCACCTGCTTGATATAATCAACTGCTGAAATGGAATACCAAAGTTATCATGTAAAAAGGAAAAAGCATTTCTTTTTAGCAGCCACTGAATCTCTTGCACTAAGATTTTTAATACATAAGTATTACAGTACATTGCCACCTATGGGATAGTACCTAAATATAGGTTCCAAAAATAAACCTGCTATTATTTTCTTTATAGCACTTCTTTGTGATTTGCACACAGTGAAAAATGGTGGGTACTGTGATTTTATTTCTATGTAAATAACCGATGGATATTTCATTATTCTAGCACAGCCACTGCACAAACAACTGCAAAATGCTAATGAGATTATCACAATTAGAAAAAGTTTATTCCATTATTGTAAACAGAGAAGACAGCAAACACACCACCACAACCCTCAGAGGTCTTTGAAGTAAATACCATCTAGGAAACGTTCTATATTCAGCACTAGTTACAGTGTGTATCTTTTGCTCAGCACTCAAACATCTTTTGATCTAGGTACACTACATGCTATACTACATGCTGCACCTGGAGGACTTGTTGGTTTTGCTTTCAGACTTCAGATTCTCTTGCAAACATTATTGAGACTAACTCACATGTAGCATTTTCTTCCCTATTGGCTTTAATCTGCACCTAGTAAAATATGCATTAATAAATCACATCCAATATCCAGTTCTAAAGTCAGGTGATGAGTCATCAAAATTACAGTCATACTTTTCATAGCTTCTACCCTAAACACCTTTGTTCATTCTTTATGCTTTTGCTTTGCCTTAGGGCTTTATGCTTTTTAGTTATTCTGACTGGGTCTATCTGCAAACTACTGAGTTTCCCAATTTACTGGTCAATATTAATCTGCTTTTGCAGCCAGATTTGCCTAGATAAGCAATTATTCACAGTGCAGACATGCTGTTACTTGAGTGCTTGTGTATCAATGCAAATTCTGTGGATCACTGTGGAAACCATAGTACAGCAAGCAGTAATGATATGAAGTTGCTCAACACAGTTACTGTAATGATGTTGGCTGGATCTCCGAAACCATGCTGCAAATTCCAGACTTTGTGAGTAGTGCTTTTTACGCCTTTCTTCCGCTTTCCATAAAAAAAAAAATATTAGTTTATGTTATTTAAAATCTTGTTACGAAGGAGAAGTGAACCTCAAAAGATATTACAGGGGGAAAAAAAAGTAACATGTTGGGGCAGTTTGCCTGCAATACTATTTACTCACCTTCAAGAGAGTTAGTTCTGCAAATTGCTTGAAAAAGAATACAAGACTATGTGTCGCACTCCAGTTAACCAAGGGGACATTTTTATGTCTCTGAAGTAAAGAACCTGGATTTCTCTGCATTCAGATATGGAAGTCAGAAACAGAATAATTTGCAGTGAGTCTTCATTATTTTCTATTTGTCTTTTATGATAGTGAAGTTTGCCTTCTGTGTATTCCACACTTGTCCTCACTGATCCAGCTCCATAGGTTTTAACTTCTAGAAATATCAGACCTAGAAGGCACTTGAAAGAATAACCAGGCAGCAGCCAGTCAGTACAGCACTGTTTATAGTAGCAGCAAATCTGTCCTAGGAAGACCAGATTCTAGCAGAACAAACACTTTTAGAATGACAGCAACAAGAACAGAAAAGATACATTATTCTATATATTGAAGATACATGATGAGCCTGAGATTGGCCAAATAATATTAGGTAATCGTTTACCTCTTAGTATTAAGGCTTTACCTCTTGTCCTGTGATCTGATGGATGCAATTTTAGCTAAGATAAACAGATGTCTTGTTCTACACATTAAGATATATTTACAATATTATAGAGATTCTCAGCAATTGCCTCATAACAGCTTCAGATTACATGAGTTCACCAAACCTGAGAGATCCAAGTGGCAACTTTTAAATGAAAGTAAACGGGAAAAAAATAATCTACCTGTATAGGATTAGCATTGTTGAGTGTTGCTTAATAATTACTTCATTGTTCAAAGATTTAGCAATGAAAAGGAAACACCTTTCATAATAATGGCTGGTCAGTATGCAGCAGTATTTTCTACAGTTAGTCCATGATTGAATATAACTTAATGAAGAGGAAATATTTGCATGTCCACAATGGTAAGCCAATCTTTTGGGCTTACCCTGCAGCTCACATGGTGGCTCAGCTGATTTTTCTAAGACTCTCAGCAAAATGAATAAAAGACAATTATAAGTGACAAGATGCTACAGACTACTCAGTGACCTATTTTAACTTTTTTTTCCTAACAACATTCACTAATATTTAGAAGGACATCTTTCACCTCTTACTGAACAAGAAATATATTACTTCTCCTTACAAAGTTTTGCTTCACTGAATTCACAACAGTTTTCAATGGAAGAATTATTACATGAATCCAGGAGCTTAACAGATATGTAACTTCTAACCACTTTAACATGCTTTTAGCACACTACTTGTAACATCATCACATCATTCCCTGGCTTTGGAGCACTTTACCTCACGCATAAATTTATAGCATATAATGGTGGATAATGGTGGGGAAACATCCTTATCCAATTGAGAGAAATCAGGTTTTGCATTTGAGCAAAATTATGACCAGACAAATCAAATGGGTTGGTCTAACTCTTTAGAGTTGCCAGTTTGCGAAGTTTTGTGATATGAGTTGATCTACTTTTTATTAAAGTACTTAATGCAATGTCCACAAAGAATCTTAAAGTTCCAGAACAAGTGAGTCAATCAGTGCCTAGGGACATATGATAATAAATTAATTATTAAATGTTCCATTAATGATCATGTTGTTGTAAACACACAGTATGGAAGAGGAGTTTGTCTAAGTTAAAATGATTAACAATCCCATCAAGAAAAGGACTTCAACCCCTCATCACCACTTCAGCACTTAAGAAAAACTACCAGCAATTCTGTGCTGGTTTCTCTCTCTGATGCCAAGGAAATGAGCACATTGCCAGGCTCCCACAAATGGGTATTATCAAGTTTGTATAGCTTTGTTATTTCAAAACCAATTGCTTCAAACAAGGCACAGCACAGATTACTCATACTCTTGCCTCCTGTTAAACTTGAGGCTTTAAAAGAGAGGCTTTTAGATTCACTTAACACCAAGTGCCTACATTGTGGAATAGCAGAAAATACACTTTTTTTAACATTCATATGCTGTAAGTCATGGACCTAGATGAATGTTTGTTATGGAACATTCTGAAGCAAAGCTGAGTTCAGACCAAGCAGATGAAAGTTTGGTAAATCAATAATCAGTAAAAATAGGGTGTTTGGAAAGAAATGTCTTAGAAATTGAGCATTGATATTGGATTGATATTTCTGAAGCAAATATTCCCGGGTATTTTGATTCTGTACCAAATTACCAATCTGAATGTATAAACCTGTACTTAGCACACAAAACAGAACTGAAAACATTATTTTTCTGACAATATCACAGTCCATCAGGAGGAACGTCAGTGGTATCAAAAAGGACAGTCCAAAAAATGCAATTTTATGAGATGAGGGTTGGCTGTGCAAGATTGTGTGTAAGATTTACGTTCTCAGCATTGACAAAATACAGACTAAACAGGAAAGACCGAATAAGCCCCAAATAGGTGCTTTGGATTACCTTTGCATTTTAAGTTAGATGATGAGCAATATTAGCACAGTTTAAGAAAATCAAAGCATTCATTTGCCTTTGCATTTTACTTGAATCTTAAATAAAAAATTAAGAATATCATCAATCTTAACTACCAAATGCTGCAATTATTCTTATTGAAACCGATGTAAAGAAAGTATTCTTTTTTGTACACAGGAGAGAAAACGCTATGTGTTGGGCAGAGATACAGCATGAGAACACCAACTTAATGCAAATGGGGACTGATTTCCTCATCTTCTACTCAACAATTTTTAATCTCAGGGCAAATTCAGCATGAAATGCTATCAGAAGTTAAATTACTAGTTGAAGTTTAGACAAACTTTCAAAACAATTTTAAAGCTACATTGATTTTGGCCAGTTACACTTTTGCTTCTGTCTGACTTACCTCACTGTCATGATGACATAAGTCAAAAAGCTAAGGAATTAAACTCATGCTAAGTACCCTGAATTTCTTTTAATTACAAAAGCCAGGCAGACTGTCTTCAGGATTTGGCTTTCTAAGCATTTACTTTAGTTTATAATATTCCATTTTATGCAAAAAACAGTTACAGGTGGAGTCTTTAAGCATTCCAGTTAAATTATGAATGAAGATAATGTTGCTATATCGTAGCAGTTCAAAAGCATTTCTGACAGAGGTTCCAGCTTGTGGCAGTTGCACAAAACTCCATCTGCTGGCCTTCTTTCTCAGTTACCGGACCAGAAATGCCAAAGAATAATTCTGCCTATTTTTTTAGTCATTGCAGCCATGGCTTTTGTCCATTTTACCAGCCACATGTGCTACCTAGGAAAATTAGAAAGCTAAGTCTGAAACTTACTGAGTGGTTCGGTGGAATCAGAATGACCACCCTCTAAGAACTTCGGTGATACAAAAATGTGTTACAGCCTAGATCAGTGGTATGAATCATCAAGCATATACCTGTGCTTAGTCAGTTAATAACATAATTGTTATTTTTCGTGCCATTAAGTCATCATGACTGAAAGTTTACTGTTGTACTGCAAATTTTGAAAGAGAAGCTGCTAAAATAAGCAAATGATAAAATTATCCATAATAGCTTCCTTTAAATCACGTCCACAATTCCATCAGTGAGGGGAAACCAAACTGCAATAAATGATGAGTTGACATTACCACTGGCAGCTGTAGTGTGATGGAGCATCTGATTTGATATCCAAGTTGCCCCCATAATTAACATATTCAGCCTCTTACTTCGAAAGGCAAGATACAGCAACATGGAATTTTTTAAAGTGTTACACAAGTATGATTTTTCATTTTTATATAGGAGTGGACTGTACACACATCTCACACTGGCATTCCCAGGTTTTGAAGGTATATTTCTTTTTCTCCACCACCAGAGACTGTACAAAACACAGGGGCCACAGGTCAATGTAGTCCTACTTTAGGGAAAGCACTTTAAGCACTTTCAGATACAATGGGCAATGTAGTTGCTGTATCATTTCACTGGTTGCTTTAGATGTACAAACTAAGCTATCACTTTGTGTAGCTTCAGCTTGGTAATCACTACAGAAAAGGAGAAACTAATGAATCAGAAGATAAAATAGGGATATGCTCCGTCTTTCCTCCTGGCCAGCGGAAGGAAAAAAATCATTTTGGATGGGGTTAGCAGATTCCATTTTTTAGTTTATATTATAATACCACAAAAACAGAAGGGAAAGGAAGTGAAGAAGTCTCAAAGCAGAACCTAAATGCAGTATTGATCGAGCAGCTATGTGTGACACCTTCTCTACACTAAAGGAATTCTGCAAAATGACCTCACACACAGAAAATCTACGTCTGTACCTGGGCTTAGTGTTCTTTTCAGGATTTTTTTTTAAGCCCCAGGTGTTTGGGGGATATTAGCAATATCTATACTACCTATAGTTATGCAAGGAACACAAACAAAGTATCTTTACCCTTTTTTTTAGAGAACTTAAAAAAGAGCAAGAAACTTTCACACCTTTTCAAATTTTTAGGTAAATTTATATCACAAAAAACCCAGGCAGAAGACTAAACCTTCACATCAAGAGATTGGGAGAAATTCATCATCATGATAGCCTTAGTTTCTAGAGAATATTCACTTATGTGTTTCTCTCTTTTATCAGTCCTTGATGAAGAAGCTCTTCCAACATCTGGGACAAACATGGTTTAGTAGAACCTGAATTAAATGCTATTATCTGGACAGAAGAAACAGCTTAATCACATGAGGAGGAGGCGAAGAGATAATGAACTGATTTAAAGAAATAATGTTATCCTTATCTAAGCTCTGGCTTAATAAAACCAACCTCCCAACCCCTTCTCCCCTCAGAAAACACCCCAAGCTGAAAACTGACCAACTATTATCTTTCAGTTGTAGTAATTCTTTTACACGTTTGACAGACTACAGCATACCATGATGGAAGAGTAGCATCTTCTTAATTGACTTGGCAGTACAGAATCTAGGACTGATTTGTCGCCTAAATCATGCTGTTTAGGCAAAATCTCTTGCTACTTGGAAACATCTGGCCCAATTACATCGGGACAGTCCCCTAACTCATCTGAAAGGCAGAGGAAGGTTAATGTTACACGCCCCAAAGGCAAAAGTCTGTTATATGCAGTATCCAGGATGTTCTCACCTATTACAGAGATTTTGGCTGGCTGAGGGAATTTTATCAAGCCAGGCAGGAAATCAAAAATAGGAAAAAAAAAAAAAAAAAGGGGGTGGCTTCTAGTTCTGCATGGATAAAAATGTTTCACACTGCAACTTCTGGCAGTGCAAAGAATACTTCGGAATGCAGGCACATTTCCTCAGTTATTTGTATGCAAATTTATGTAAATATAGCTGCTGCACATGCAAAATGGATGTAAGGTTAAAATTACTGAAAATTTCCAAAAAGAAGCACTGCATAAGAGGCTAGGCTTTTTGCAGTCCCACGGAAAACCATTCATCCCTGTAATGTACAATATGAATCTTCAGTTATGGGTTCAGTATAAAGTCTTTTAGTGAGCTCATTTAGCAGACTTTATACGTTTCGAACAATGGTTTTGCAATAATTCACATCTGAGTCACAATGGTAACAATGTGGTGATCTGTTTAAGAGACTGAAATTAAAACAATTTATTGTATTAATTAGCATCTTCTCTTTTACACTGAGATACTTGTTCCTAGCAATCTGACAATTTAATTGAGGAGATCATTGATTTTAATTAATATTTTTCTTATGAGAAAGGCTGTTACTATTGGATGGTGTTGGAAATCAACAGTATGGAGAGGGGGAAAAAGAAAATACAGGAAAATTAAGAAGGTAAAAAATATTATTCCCCCCCCCCCCACTGCAGTTTTTTCAAAATTCATGGCCTTTTCTCTGGTTAGCCTGTACAGTTTTGCTATATCAAAAGTATAGGTGTAGAAGCACTAACAAGTCCTAGAATATTTCAATGTTGGGACTTGATCATTAATCAAAACAGAGTCTACATGCCTAATACCACATTAATTGGTCAATATTCAGGCCCAGAAATACTACTTCTTCTTTGCAATATTCACCAATTTACTTTTCTTCCATTGACTAGTTTTTAAAAACCTGAAACTGATCTTCACCCTCAGATTAAAACAGCTTTTTACTCTAATCTTAATCTGCTTAATATAAGTGAAAGATTTGTGCATTAACAAGACTATTTGAAATAATGTGTTTTATTTTTATTTAAAGACCATCCAAAATTTGCTGGATAGAAGCCATTAGCTTTGAAAAAAAGAGTTGTATTCGTAACTTGAAAATAAACCTCATTTGAGGGAGCAGGAAGTCTCTTTCAGGTTTCATAACAGCATGATATATCAACCAAATCCAAGGTAGCAAGAGCAGATTCCCTTGCAAATTCTTTCCCTCAGTTCTTTGCAACAACCCTTCAATTTGTCTCAAGCTCCAGGGTAATGCAGTTGCATCTTTGTGCAGGTACAACATTCTGGAAAAGCAGAAAAACATTCTTCTTTATAGGCACTAAAACATTCTAAAAACACAGAGCAGGATAATTCAATTACTGTTTGCCAAGCACAAAGACCACAAGCACATCAAAGGAGAGGGAAAAAAACCCACCATCAATAATAGGTGATCATTAAACACTTGACAGGCACACACTTTTCCCCCCCATATTCATTACAAAACCAGAGGAGACAGCTGAGAAACACTCAAAGGATACAACCTTCACATACACAGTATTACTTCTGTGGGTTTTGCATAAAGTTATCTAAAACCATTCAGGAAGGACAACTAGAAGACTTCCGCAACAGCTTTATTTCAATTTTACCACATTCTCAGTTTGCCTCTCTCTTCAATACCTACAGTCATTGGCACTTGTCATATTATACTTGCACCCTACACAAAGTCAATTGGAGATTTGTTACCAACTTTGTTCCAAGGAGGCATTGTCTCTATTCACCAGCAGAGACCCCAGCTCCAATTAGATTTAGACAGCAGACAAATACTCAGCACTTGTTCTTGTCCAAAGTTAACTGCTTTACCTTTTATATTATTTGCAGTAATAACCATTGACAGCAGGCTCCCCTGCGTGTCACCCAAAGCAACCTCACTACCTTTTAACTATTTTCATCTGTCTTTGTGAATGAAAGACAACAAGTCAGTGTTTATATTTAAAGGTGGGGAAAGAAAACCTTTTGGTCATTTGAGATGGCCAGGTGGCATGTGAAAGTGCTAAGGTGTCTCATTCAGGTCACTGTGAAAAAAAACAGCAAAGGAAAACTGAGTTCCTTCAAATTACACGCCCCCTCCACCTTGTCCCCCAGTTTCTCCTTCTACCAAACAGTGGAAAATAATTGGAAAAAAACTGATGGATTTTCTTTCACTTCCATCCTACCCACAGTTAGAGACTTCAAGCATTTGCCTCTTGCTTTTCAAACCTCAGATGCAAGACACAGCACTCTGCAATGCTTTATAGCTATTTTTTGCCAGTACACTGCTGAATTATTGTCATAACAACACTGATTATTTTACTGCTAAGTCAGGTTATTGCTCCTATTAAAAGACAATTTCAAGGAATCCAACCTAGGGCTAATTTCATCTTAATTACACACGAAGTTAAGAGCATGACAAATCTCACCAGACTACTTGATTCCTTGAAGTTATAAACCAGTTTAAGTGCTTTTCTGGACTGGTACATACAAGACAAATTATTCAGCCATTAAGAAGCTGGCAAGATTTAAGGAAACTCCCATAGCTACCTTAATATGGCAAAGCATTGTTGATCTGAAACACATCATGGGCCAAAACTTAAGCTTTCAATAAACTCAGTGGGACCTTATAGCATCTACAACTGCTTTAACTGAATTAACAGTGATTATGGAATGTTCTGGCACAGGACAAACAGGGATTGCAAACCAAATCCATCTCCTAGTGAACTTCACCATTGATCCTCAACCAAAATATTTTTTTTCATAAACAAAAAGTCAGCTTAAAAAGAAAATGTTTCCATGGACAACCAGCTAACACTATCTCTACCTAGAGATTAGCATCAACACAGAACAGGGGGATTACAACGCAAGTTCCAGTGATGTCAGCAGACTTACAGTTGCACTTTGGTCGTAAAGTGGCACAATATTCCTCAAAAGAGATATATACTAGTAAACTCTTCGTAAAAATTATGTAACTGCTGTAGAGATCACTCTCTCTTCTGCTGACCACTTCCATGATCTGTTTCTGCTGTAAATGAAGGGAAACAGAGTATATGGAAACTAATGACCTGTGGGACTAATAAGCAGCATCCGTGGAAAATGGATCCCTATTGAGACATATGCTGCATCTTCAGGATCATTGCATCTCTCCAAGAAATGAATTCATCTATTAGTTGCATTAGTAGTCATAGACCACAAACCCACCCTGTGAGCCTCCATGTAAAAAAATTCAAAAACTTTTCAGACCAATTCCAGACTGTCCTCCCAGTCCTGTGCTTACCTCTGCTACTGCAACAGCTGCAATGGCAGGAATTGCACACAAACACTAATGAGATATGGGTCAGCATTTGCACGTTACAGCAACTGTTAAGACCTACACTGTGATTACTTAAAATTTCTATTTTTTTGAAAAGCTAACAGGAAAACCTCCCATTAAAATAAGCATAAGTAATTTATGCAGGAAGAGTAAACTCCAGTTTTTTTCCCAAAGCAGGCAAAAGCTCCACTACAAGGTCTGAGCTCACAGTGACCTATGACAGAATTTAGCAGAGCCAGGAACACCTTAAACACCAAACCTGTGCAGCAGGGTTTCACATTTTTCAGCTATGCCAACAGCTTATGATTCAGCCTCCTCCTTAATGGAATCCCCCATCCTTCAGAACCAGGCATGTCACAAAAATATGATGGCAAACTGCCACCTGCCCCTTCTGTGTTACGTACTCCCAAATCTGGAATGCCCTCAATGAGGTGTTGTGGAGACATTCTGAAAAGAGCATTCACATAAGGTTTAGCAATATTACACATTCAATTTCATGATGCCCCAGGATGCATTTCTGACAATAAACCTTGAGGGGAACTCTGAAAGTCACAGCAAGAAAATATGAGATTCAAAAACATGCATCCTGGAAGTGACACACTCTGGGGATTAAACAGTGAAGCTATTTAAAGTGATGATTCATTCTAATGAGCTTTAAATACCATCACTACATCAGACAGGAGATTATATCCTGTAACAAAAAGTTTTAGTTTGGCTTTCTGAAGGGAACTATATCATTATCTGGTTCCACAATATGTAAGGTAAAGAAAGTTGGATCATAAGCTTGATTCATTGCTCAGCAGCACCACTGGCATTCTGTTTATTTTAAACAAGATTTCCAAGCTTTATATCTTCACCTTTAAAACTGAGCTAATTTCACTTTCCCATCATTTCACCCATCTAGTTTGTAATCCTCTTTAATGGGAATTTTCTCTTATTCTTTGTCTACAGTACATTATAGCACAGGACTTGTCTGTAAGGCACAGATCAGCAACTAAACCAACAAAAAAAAAATCTTCCAATATGCCAAATTTATTTTGAATCGCTAACTATGAGTAGAGATCTGTATTCAAAGCACTGTCCATACCAATGCCCAGCTCTACTTGTTGCTACAACTGATTTTTTTCACAAACTAACTTTGAAACCCTTGCAGACTTGTGAAATTACATGAATGCATTCAGATACACTTTTAACAGTTTATCGGTTGATTACTTTGTTTTTAAACTGAAGCTATAATAAGCTATTCAGAACCTTCAGAGTTTACATATGCCTGGTAAAATGCCCTTTCCTCCTGTCCTTCCTGCTAAAAGACATGAAGACTTTGTGGTTTTATGTGTAAATTTTATAACACACTGCTTCAAATAGACATATCCAATCAGTCCTATCCATAAGACAGCTGGGCTTGAGATCGTTGTCCAACCGAGGTATTACAGCTTCCCAGTAGAGACAGCTTGGGCAAACAGGACTATACTACTGAGAAGGTATGTTTCATACTGCTCACTGTACCACAAGCAGCACTAATCTACAAAGGAGCTGAACTATCTTGTCTTACATTCATAGATACAAGGTCAGAAGGAAAGTCAGCAACAGAACTGAGATGTTTAAACCCCATGTTTATTCACTAGGCCTCAGAATATGCCCGTACTCTAACAAGTATTTTTATTATAAGGCATCTCTCCACTACAGAGGTTGAAGTTGAGTGCTAAAACCAAAAAAACCCAGCAGTTACAACCCAGATGATTAGGATGGCATTGCTGCTACAATTGAGGCCATCTTGGCGGCTCTCAAGTCAATGGCCATGTGAAGACAGCAGGCTGATCTTCAACACAGGTGATGGAAAACCAGAGAACCATTATCTTGGGTGAAAGGAGAGAGGGTTCAGTGCGCAACAGAAAAAATCTATACTGAAGATGTCAGATGCTGTGGGCTAAGCCAGCACTTAGTGTTTATTTCCCATTAAGCATACTAACACATTCCTATCGACTTCAATAGTCTTCAGTAGTTCCAACCTAGTTCCTCTGTGGGCAGGTACTTTGGATTTTTGCCAAGCCATACTGCATCAACAGAGGCTATTTATGTACCTACAATTAAGTCCATGTTTGAGTGCTCTTCTGGAGTAGGTCCAGTGTCCTCTTCCGCAGTGAGCACTTAGTATGAAACACAGCACTTGACACGTAGGTATATTTAAGGATGTTTCAGTGTATAATACATGTTCTGCCACCATCCTGCAAGGGTAGGTCCCACTGTCGGCAACAGGAGCTCTGTATTTAAACTAATGGATTATGGTTATTTTGAGCCAAATCCTAAACCAGACCAAGGCGTCCTATTGTTAGTGAGATAAGCACAGTATGTGCTCAACTGTGCAACTGTGAGTCACTGTTCCATCTAGTGCAGAATTTATTAAGTTCTTCTTGAGAGGAGAACATTAGGCAAAAGCTGTATTCAGTCTGCAGAAGCAGTGAGTGCAGATGGCCAATGCATTACTCTCCAACAGAAAAGCTAAGAACCCTTCTGGCAACATTCAAAGCTCTGGAATGAGCATATATGAACACCATGATGATTTGAGCCAGTTGGCTTTGGCCAGAAATTAACTGCCAGCAATGACCAGTTTTCAGAGCAGTCCCATCCCAAACTGGAACCCTGCACAGTATTTTCTCTGTACCTGAAGCAGTTCAGTATCAGCATCTCAAGGGCTACACAGTTTATTACATTTTTTTTTTCTAACTGAGTCATCACTTAGCTATTCTATATTGTTTTCCTCTATTGCAAGCTAACATTCAACTTTCTCTAACCACTTATGACAGTGTTTTTAAAATGTAACCATTTTTGCCTCATCTGTCTTCCTAGTACCCTTCCATTCTCCCCAGCCCTCCTCCTCCCTAGGCATCAGCAGCAGTGGAACAAAACTAGACTGTAATTACTGTAAGTATTTACTTGTTCCCACATCTTAATGGAATCAAACTGCTGATATTTCCACAACCACAACACAGGTCTCAATCCTCAGCTGAAAAAAATACTGATTTACTATACAACGCAGCCTCCAAACATCCCAAGTACTATTCCACACCATTTACCTCTGTGCCAACAAATTAAACAAAAAATGAATGCTTACCTTTATTAACATTGCAGCTTTTATAATGCAGGCCTAAAATACAGTGATGTAACCACTACACACAGGACATGGAGGTAGTGCATGGAGGAATCATTTCAGCAGGAAAAGCCCACACTCTGTTTGATAAGTAGACCCACCACTGAGGTTCAAACACTATTAGTCTGCTTAAAAAAAGCCCCAGCGTTTTTCACAATATCATCACAAAGCCTATTCCTACATTGCCTCTGAAATGCCCCAATAACCTCAGTTCCTGAAATAGTCAAAGCTTCATTCTGCTGTTAGAGCCATGGAAAAAATGTATCTGTGCAAAAAATGATTAATTACAGACACTGTTTAGAACTTCTCCTTTAGATGTGTTCAGGTATTGGCACGTTCTTTTTTTCTCCAGACTTCTATGTATATTTGATGATGGTCTGTGTGTATGTGTAGGTGGGTCGAACACAGAGTGGAAAAGCAGGGAAAAGCTCCTCCTCTGGAGCAGAGTAAGCAAATTACTTCCTGCTGACAGAAGGACAAGACATTGAAAAAGTGGGGAAGGCAGAGATATTAGCCAAAACAGATAGGTACTTTTTTTTTTATTTCATTCAGCCTCTCTGCCTTAGAGAGCTAGGAAGCAGTAGGGAAGAAAATTGTTCCCACCTTCAGAAGAAAGTCAAAAGAGTGGTCATTAAAACATGAACAACTTGGAATGCACTTTAATGCCATTTTAAATCTACAGTTACCCAGAGGGACACCAGGCAGTCATGGATCTACTCGAACTTTGCTAATTATATACCTGCTATGCACACTGAAAAAGGAACTAAAGGAACTAAATCTGGCAATTGTTTTAGTTTTGTATAGATAAATTTTACCAGGAAAATTTACTTGTACCTACACTTACTTCTAAAAATACTTTGGAATGCTCAACAGAACAGACTTTGCACAGTCTCTTCTCTTCCCAGGAAGACTTTGTTTTGTCAGAGTTTCAGACTTATTACAAAATAAGTGAGACTGCAATTACCAGTCAGACTGTTCTAAAAAGTCATTATATGTCCATTCAATATGTACAAGACAAGCATTTATTTTTTCTCCTATACAGAATGGGTAGCTACTTTTTACTTAAGCATGTGGCTCTATTAATCTCATTCTCTGGTTCCATTTCCTGCATCACTGCAAGATTGCATCTCATCACACACATCTAATTTGTCATTTTAGTTTGAGTCATTAATCTTTGCCTTTCCTTCAAAAGATAATCTATGTTTAATAGCTATATTATATAATCCACATCAAGGTGCTGGAAGGATTATTTTGCAAACTTTGGGAGAACACTGTAGTAACACTAAATTTAATTAAACATCCACATACATTTTTTTTTAACAGATCAAAAGTTCTTGCTGTAATAGCATGAGCTAGGAATACATTATAAATAATATCTGCTTGAGTGTTGGGAGAAATAGAACAACACAATCAACTCCTTCCTGTCTCTCTCACCCAGGCCAGTAAATGTTATCTTGAAATGATAAAGATTAATTTTAAAAAGGTATTAGCATTGCTAAATATTTACTAACCCAAAAGCATCCTCCTTAATCAAGGTCTACGTGATTTTCATACATCCATGCTCTCAATGCTTACAACGTATAGTGCCAGCTCACATGAACTATAACTGACAGAGATTTCACTTCCTTGAACTCACTTATGTCAGGTTCCCCCAAGAACCCCAGGTTCTTTCTGGAACTTGTTACATGACTACTTATTTCAAAATGGCACTTAGAAGTTCTTAACTTCTAAGGAAATGTGATGAAAGGTATCAATCTAATGGATTAGATGATCCCAGACAGGGGAAGAAAGCAATGTATGCCATTAATACTCTGCACACCAGTGTTGCATGTCTTCTACTGATAGTTACTCCAATGAATGGTACTTCATGCAATATATTAAAGCACCTCAGGACTTTGGAAGATTCATTTTGTGAATCAAACAAAATCCTATTAAATGCATTTGTGCTAGTAATCTCTCTATATTATAGTAAAATCTGTGCAGAAATCAGAATGCAGATTATGATAAATATATCCAAAATAAACCATGGGACAGAACCAATATTAAAGCTCTAATTTCTGTATTTAAAACGTTTTACATCGACAGCCTCTGCTTTATCAGCAACTATCCCAAAAAGCTGTTTTTCACATTCATCCAGATTCTTAGGGATGAGTAAGTGTCACATATTCACGAACAAATACAAGAGGGAAAAGTTTACACTGGGGAAAATGGAAAGGAAGGCATATGGTGGCTGAGGAACTTTCCAGGTGTACAGCAGTTACTGAAGTTTGTAAGAGAAATTTACCTCAAATGATTACTGGAGTGCATTGAACCTACACAAACACTATTCCATTCCATTCTGATACCTCCTGCCAATGGATGACTTTCCATTTAGAAAAAGCCATCCAGTCTACTCAGGGGGAAAAAATTAGCCATGACTGCTATTAAAATCCAGTATCTTTATATTGCTACAAATTTGACTTATTTTAGACTTATATTGTGCAGCTTTCTAGCTTTTATCCACAATGAATAACTTTCTTCAGACATTAAAAATACTTTTTCTAAGCTGTTTCAATGTGATTATTCAGCTAGCAAACACTGGAAAAGATTCTATTTTATACCTTGGGATAAAGCTTTCACTTGTCAGGCATTAGAATAACTTTTCAATAACTTCATGCTGATCTTAAAAATTTCAAGCTTATTTTCTCTCTTCCTGAAGAATCATTTAGAAGTATAGTTAAGATTCACTTGATCTCAATGATAGAGAGGTGCCACACAGGAGATGCAAGCACACAACTGTAAAACAGCAAGAGCATACAATTTATCCCTCTCTCCATCTCTCTTTTCCTGCAATCTCATTCTTGAAAATATTATTTGACACCAAATAACTCTTAACTTCCATTAACAGAATGCTTGAAATCTGCAGAAAATTGCATGTTCAGAGTTAACACATCCCTCAGTTGAAAGGACATCTCAGGCTATTCAGATGCTCTTTGTGCTGCATGTTTATCTTGCAATAACTAGTTGGCAAACATACAGCTGGGAAGAAGTGACTTACTAATGATACAAAGTAGTAGTTGCGATGTGGATTTACTAAAAATTCACACAGAGCTGAAGTATAATGAATTACAAAGGCAAACAACACATTGGGGTGTTCTGTTCATTTATATTACTGCTGATACATGTCTACTGGTTTCTAATGAGCTTCTAAAATCATGGGTGTATTTTTGCATGATACACAAAATCACTGTTGCTTTTTAAAGGGTGATGTTCTCACAGGCAGATTAAAAAAGCCAGAATAAGGTTGCACACTGGTTGTTGCAGCTTCAAAATTCTCTCATGGTTTACTTCTAGAATGTGATTAAATGTCTCCAACATGTTTTTTAGCACTGCCAAGCATAAACATTAAAAAAAAATTCTAATTCAGTGCCCTGCAAAAATCCTAATATTGCCTTAAAAGGCATGAGACTTCATTTGCAGGAAAACTAAGTTTCTACCCTGCCTCCTACTGTTCTGATGCTATTATGTGTCCTTGCTTCATGTTTGCAAGGCTTTCTCCAAACAATGGTCAG
Organism: Hemiprocne comata; assembly: GCA_020745705.1. Taxonomy (NCBI): domain Eukaryota; kingdom Metazoa; phylum Chordata; class Aves; order Apodiformes; family Apodidae; genus Hemiprocne; species Hemiprocne comata. Next base: position 6,045,065 of record CM036597.1, on the reverse strand, counting down.
AAACAATTTCATTGAAAATGAAAACTGAGGTTCTCATGAACTCTGTTGACCACAGAAAACAAAGCGTGAAGAGAAGTATCACAGAACCATGGCAAAACCTGACAGTTTTTCAGCTCTGTATTTTTCTCCTAATTTCTGATACACCTTACTGGTAAGCAGCAAATACCTGTTTCCTGGAAACGCTTTCTGTGTGTGTATTCTCCTGAGCTTTCTTGATGGATTTTAACATTAGATTGAGGCTAGGTTAACTTATTTTACTCTAAAGAGATCAATAATTCCTTTCAGTAAAACAAGGTCACCTATTGATGTTTAAGACATGGATATAATAAAATATCAAGACAATTATCTAGCACATTATCTGGTTAAGCTAAAAACATTCCTTAACTGTCCATTCCAGCACCAATTGTAAGTTCTGGTTCTTTTTTTTGGAAACAGAAAACTAGAGTGTCTTGATTTTAATAAGTGGCACTGAGGTAAATATGTTCATATGTAACTACAGGATGCAGAAATATCACATTCTGGAATCATTTATGCTTTCAAAAAATCAAATTATTCTTCTTTAGGGTTTAACCTGCATGACAAATGGAAGAGACTACCAGTGATTTCACTTAACTTCTGATCCATTATGTCCTTCTATTATAAAACACACTTACAGAATTGGCAGTAACTTGTCTCCCAAACAGCTTATTTCAATGTGACCTAACAGCTGGAAAATAAGTTTATTAATTTCACGTTCTCTTTATGTTAAAGGATTTTAAAGTAATGTGGCTTAAACACACACACCAGACACATTCCATATTGCTTCTAGAATATTTTTGGTCAAATAATATTCTTATACAAGAAAAAAAGAGCGAATTGTTTTTGAATACAAATACCTCTTCCAAGTCTCAAGACTTGCAGCCTAAATACTAGAATATGTTTAAAGCATGTCCTCAAAGCACCTAGATACCTGGCTTGCTTTCATCTGTGCTAATATGCATCCTCTTGCTAACGACAGTACTGATGTACAACAAAAAGATCCAAAATCTTATGCTCAGCATCTCACTGCCAAATAACACATCAGGGGCCACTAACAACAGAAGTTGCACGTTCCAGTAATACACAAACCATTCTCAGCAATTATTTAAGGCAGAAATAAAATACACATTAGTTGGTTACTGTACTGATAATTGAATTTTTTTGTTTGTGAATATATGTTTAAAATGGGATCTTGAAATATCCCCTTTTTATAATGCAGTCTATGTGTGCACTGCATTGGAAATGGGGTGAGAAAAAGAAACATTATTTCATTATTGTAAAAATGCCAGAATTTGGCTACAAGAGTTGCTGGATATCTTTTGAATCTAAGGAAGGTCTTGTATTAATACAGAATACAGTTAATTTTTCAACTGAGCAATAATCTGTTATTATTGTATAACAGATTACAAAGTACAATATATTTGAACTCTGTGTGATGCTAGAAGGCATTTAACAGATCTGAAAAAATCCATCACAAAGAACTCAGTAAATGCATAACAGAACAGCTATGACCTTTTCCAGGGAATGCCATAAGGAATGCTACAATAGGAAAACATCTGCAGAAATTCACACATTTCCAAACTCAATGAAAAAAGTCAGTTAACACAGCTCATTTGATTTTCAGACTTGTATCACAGAATCACAGAACGTTAGGGGTTGGAAGGGACCTCTGGAGATTGATTCCAATCCCTCTGCCAGAGCAGGACCACCACAGAATCTTGGGCAGGTCACTCAAAAATTTGAAAGTCTCCAGGGAAGAAGACTCCACAACCTCTCTGGGGAGCCTGTTCCAGTGCTCTGTGACCCTTACAATAAAGAAGTTCTTCCTCATGTTGAGGTGGAACTTCCTGTGCTCTAGCTTGCATCCGTTGCCCCTCATCCTATCACAGGTCACAACTGAAAAGAAGAGACTGGCCCTTCCTTCTTGACACCCACCCTTCCAATATTTATAGACATTAATAAGATCCTCTCCTCTCAGTCTTCTCTAGACTAAACAGCCCCAGGTTTCTCAGCCTTTCCTCTTAAGACAAATGTTCCAGTCCCTTAATCATCCTTGTAGCCTCAGATGGAGTCTCTCAACTAAATCCCTGTCCCTCTTGAACTGGGGAGCCCAGAACTGAACACAATACTCCAGGTGGGGTCTCACTAGGGCAGAGTAGAGGGGGAAGGAGAACCTCCCTCGACCTGCTGGACACACTCTTCTTAATGCACCCCAGGATACCACTGGCATTCTTGGCCACAAGGGCACACTGCTGCCCCATGGATAACTTCTTGTCCACCAGGACTCCAAGGTATGCGAGTATTTTAATTTCAAACACCAATACAGAAAAATAAATAACTAAATACTATTACTTTTTTCCCCCATTTTTCCCACAGAGTCACATATAAGTCTGTTTTCATTGATACATTTAAAAACATCAAAAAAACCCAAACCTGCAACAAAGAAAAGTGTTTTATAATATATGTGACTAAAATCCAAGAAAAAGTATCTTTCTCTGGCTCCACCTCCCAAAAACAGGGTGGTGTTCAAAACACAGCTTTTAATTGGATGAGTATCAGTAGCTACCTATTGCAAAGACTGCAACACTACTATGCACTTACGGAAACAAGAAAGCATTTTCATTAAATTAGTCTTCAAGACCTTGACTGGAGAAATCTCAGAGTATACAGTGATATGAAGGAGCCAAACATTTCTGATTACTGTCAAACCTAGAGGTAACCAGCTTTGAAATCAAATGAGTTTGCCAAAGATTCCCATTCGAGCAGCAATACAAGCATCAGATCCAAAACATGCTGTTTCCTGAGTTTGTTTCTCATGTTACATCTTCTAAACTATTTTTGCTAGCAAACCATGATATTTGTTGCTGCACTACCTTTCACAGCTTTTTTTTTTCACTCCATGTTCTGCACTGCTGTTACACTACATTTCAGAATGTCAGACTGAGCACAAAAAAAAAAGGGGGAAGGAAGGGGAGAAGGGGGGAGTATTTTATTACCTAGCCAAAAAGCCAATTATCAGAAGATAATACAGTCATGTAGTCAGGACAGAAGCATAATTACCCTTTCTCCATAGGACTGAATATGTCTTCAGATTTTTACATTTCATTGATCTGTTTCACTGGAGCTTAAAAATGGATCATCAGGCAAAGATCATACACATATATATGTGAAAAATTGAAAGAATAAAAAGCAATAAACTTACCACTCCTCCCCTCTTTTCCTACAATTGCTCTTCTAATGCCCTGAAAACAAAAGAACATAAAGAAAATAAATTCAGAAGAAAAAAAAATCATTGTATTTTTATTCACAGAATCACAGAGTGGTTTGGGTTGGAAGGAACCTTAAAGATCATCCAGTTTTCAGTATCACACTCTGTTAGTGGTGTTATCTGACCTGCATTAGCATTGTAACACCATGCCTTTCCTTCCTAATTCCGAGGCATTATTTCCAGAACAATTCAATGTACATGACACAGAAACCCATCCAAGTGCATATGCACAAACTGTAAAGCCTTCCCTATGTTTGTTTGCAGACCTGTTGACAATTTTCTTCCGTTTACTAAAATGGAAATTGTTCTCTTGAATGTTATTATTTTAAGGTCAATATTATGTCACAAATAGGAATCCCATTAAACATTCAGATGACATCTGACTTGAACACTCACCTGGAATTTACATTCTTTATTAGAATTTGCAAATTCCACTACGTGTACATTTAAATATACACTGTGTTCTGTATGAAGTACAAATTAATACTTCAGAGTACTATCAAAGATATTTCTCCCCGACAAACAGATGGAGCATGGCTAAGCCTTTTCCCTCAGAAATGTACACATATAGGCCAGGGGCAAAAATACAACTAATTAATAAAAAACAACCCCCCCCCCCCCCTCAAAAAAACCCCACAATTGTAGGCTGTCACTGAAACTCCTTTCAAAAACCAACTCAAAGTCAGGCTTTGCTACCTGAGCCATTAGTCACAATGAGAAAGAATCCCTTGCTCATAAAATTTAACTCTCTGCATATTAGAGAACCAACTAATTTTAAAAAGTGTAGCTACTGGCTAAGCTATGTGCATACCAACAAAGTTGTTTATTGCTCCTCCATACTTTTCCCTTCTCTGGCATTTTCTAGCAGCGTTTCATCTTTCAACAATGTAAATGGAAGCTAGTTAAAAAGCTGATTTGTTTGTTTAGGTGTTGTCAGAGATTATTATTACAATGCAGCTGAATTATATAATCCCTAGTATGGCTTGATAGGCATCACAGTCTCTAGCACAGCATTTCAGAACCAATCTCTAGTTTCCACCACTGGTGCTTACACAAATCTTTCATCAAATCAACTAGTTTTGCTTCAATCAATTGAAGGCTTCCGTTCCACTTACCCTGATCTTGGCATCTGTCTTATCTGTTTAGGTGTATCAGCTGTCCAACAGTACTTCAAATTCATCCTAATTTTCATCTCCATTACAGTCTTAAGGTGACAAGTACCTCTTGCAATCCCATCTACATCTTTCTATACATAACCTTTGTTACTGTTTTCTGTCCCAACTTGAATATTTAACCTAAATATTCTCTCCCATCTGTGATAGCCAAGGATCCAGGCTAAATCAGGCTGCTCGTCTGAGTAGGCCTTACTCATGCATCTGTGTACCACCTGTAAGTGTTCTCTGGACTGTTGAATCTCTGAGGACCAAAGATGTGGTCCAACGAGGCAGTAGGGCTTGCTTTGTTTTTTGCCATTTCCATCAGCCGCCTGATGGCTTTTGCTGACTAACTCCTTTCCCATTGCTCTGTGGGTACACAGAGTAAGGAATCTTACCTCCTCATTGGTGCTGAATCATTTGAATTCTGCTTCAATAAACTGTAGTTCATTGCCTAAATAAGTCAGTGTCAGTTACCTTTTATACTGCAATACACACTTCTAGTTTTTTAATCATAGGACTTGTCCGAGTTACAATCCATCTTCCAGAAACGTGAGAAGTAACATTCCAAAACAGATTCCATCGTTAAAGGAGTGAAAAACTCTGGACTCAGACAGTACAGGTACTCAGGTACAGCATTTTACTACTAAAGCCTTACTAACGGCTTTCTTGTTTTCCCCATCCAATGCATGTTTTTGGGAAATTGCCCACTTTCATTCATCAAATGTCCAGAGGTGCACAACCGACACAGAAATTTGAAAACCTTAGTCACCTAGGCCTCTTTTTAATGGTGTTTTGGTTCTTGGTGCATGGCCAGAATCCCTAAAACAGCCTCAGTTCTCCTCAGGTTTTGCTTGAATACTTTCAGCAAAGTACGTCACTACCAGGTAGAGTTGACTTAGCTTGGATACAGTAGTCCTGATCTGGTCTTAGCCATATGTTCTCTTATAAAATGGGAATACAACTAGCTAAAGAAACATCCTCCTAAGCAAACAACAGTAGATTGAAGACAACCAAATCAAAACAACTAATTAAGACATGTTAACAGTTTGCATCAAAAGTCTGTAAATAAAAAGGCAAGCGTATGTTCTACAAGATAATGCTTTACAATTTAGAGCAGGAGGGGTCAGAAGTGACACAGAAGTTAGAACTATACTGATAATTGGAACCAATCTGCAGGCTGTCCTTACATCCCTAACCAACTACAATGTAAATTCCTCAAGTTTCACTCCTAGCAGAGATCTGAGTATAAAATCAATGCTTTCCTACACAAGTGTCTTAAACTCTTAATAACCAACTCGAAGTAGCACAAAATGTGCTGCAATTGCAGCTTCCTATAAGCTCCTGTACATCAGTACTTCCCATAACTCTACAGTGTTTGGGGTGGTGGGGGTGTGTGATAAAATATGCTCTGCCTAAAGACTGTTCCAAGTCATTAAATGCCAGATCTTCCATACACAAATCAAGGCTTCTGAATTCTCCTCCTTAGGGTACTGGTATTGATATTCCTTCATGACTCAGTTAGAGTAATAGATTGTAAACAGGGAAATCACTCTTAGTAAACATGTACTTTGTTCTACAGTGCCTGGTAGTGCAGGAAGGTGGGTATGTACTGAAACACCTCATTAACTCCTGCTTATTCTGGAGGGTTTTGGATCAGGCTTTAAAGCCCCCTATTACACAAACTTATTCTAAGCATGATCCAGTGCAGACTGGATTTCTACTCAACCATTACATCAACCAGGGTACAGACACCAAATCAGACTGCAACTGAGGGACTCTGTGACAGACACAGAGAAATGTGTAAGGATTTTCATTATCAAGTTTGTAAATATCTTTATGATAAGCTTCCATCAAATATGCAAACTTTAAGAGCCTTTATATCCCCACAGGCTCTCACTCCTACTGTACACACTTTTACTTTCATTGTTGCTTCCTATGAGAAAGTAACACCCTTGGTTTGGGGTTTAGCTGTTTTCTCTAAATTTCCTTTTTCCCACCTCTTTCAGTCTTTTTATTCCCTTACAAAACAAGTCCCTTTCTCTTACAATTCAACATTTTCCTTGTTCCCTTTGTATGACAAAATTATTAAAACTAAAAAAAGCAACCCAACCTTGTTCATTGTGAGTTCTAAATGCAGTTTACACAAGCATGTTCTCAAGCCCCTATTTGATCTCATCAATTCTAATTCTACTGATGAATCTTAGAAAAAAAACTGCTCATTCAGTAATTCTTATGGATTCACTTTCATTTTTAAATAACTTCATAAATTTTTCCTGAGATGTGTATAATAGCTCTTTTTTTTACTTCTATCAGTCTCTGATCATCATTACTGCTGAATATGTATATATCACGTTTCCAGGCCAGTCACTATATTCAAACAAGTGAAATAAAAATTGTATACTTTTCCTACAAACTACTTGTTTCGGTCTCTAAGCTTGCTGATTCCATTAGCTGTTGCTGATCTACTCTGAAACTTTTGCCTAAAGCACTCTCTGTCCATTATTAAACTGAGCTGCTAAGTCAATATTCCCTGGGCTATTAACAGGATTTTTTTATTATTATTATTTGCAAAAATTTCAATGATGAGCTTGCCATTTTTCTCCGAATAATCAAGACGTTCCAAAACAATTTTCATTCTCATCATAATTTGGGCAGCTCTAATTACTAATTCCTGGAAAAGCACGTGTGACTTTGTTGCAGTCTGAAGACCCACTGCCCAAAGTGCCAGAGGCCAAACAGCGACACAAATCAATTTATTCATTATGTGAGCTACTCTTCACAAACAAACAGAAAAACACAGACTCCACTGAGTCAGAGCTGCTATTGACTCTCCTACCCCTGAAAAACATTATTTTCTTTTAAATTCCTCTCAGGATTTTTCCTCAGCAACTGCCTGATGTGGAAGGCTATCTGCAGGAAATGTCTTTGAAGTTCAGCTCCTCAGGCAAAACTTCTGCCATGGGAAGGATATATGCTCTAACTCACATCATCCTTCCTCCTCAGAAATCTTCCTCTCCCCCTGGACCCCTCTCAGGGTGTTCGTGCTGTTCCTCAGTCAGCACGTTCGTTTCACCATGAATTCCCCTTCGGACTGAGGCAGTTTTCTTGCTAAAATCTCTGAGATTTCAGAATGCCCCTACAGTACACTGGATGGAGTCCAAAACCTTTGATGTTTTTTCTGCTAATTAAAAGATAGACAGCCTGCCCCAGAATAACTAACTTCTGATAAAAAAATAAATTGATCAAAAGAGATTTCTCTCCGGTAGCAGACTGACTACTTCACAGATTTCTTAGATAAGAGACCAAAAATCATAGAAGAGAGCAACTATATCATCATCATCATCATTATTACAGAGAAAGAAGACAGAATACTTACTTTGTGACTCTCTCTTCATGACAGGATCACCAGACACCCAGTACCCCCACCTGCCTCCTTAAGGAATAACTTCTAACTACAAGCCAAAAGCACCTGTAGGCTCTGTGCCATTAAAACTATGTTTTAAAAGAACATAAAACAATCAATTAGAATACAATATATCAGATGGAACCTGTGAGCCCAGATAAATAAAAAGTTTCAAGAGAGGCACTCACGGTGTACTACCCACCAGCCAGGCCAGCCCCGAGGCCAGGCTCAGGGAAGCTTCCGGAACCGCACAGGCTCTTCTGGGTTCCCGCCAAAACCTCCCTTTTCCATCACCCCACACAGGCCTCCCACACGCCTGCCAGCCTTCCCACCTGAGCGCCTCTGTGCCCACTGAGGGACCCCGGCCTGCTGCCTCCTCCCTCTCCATTGCTCCCCCTCAGTGAGGCATCAGCAAACCAAGGACCTGATGGCACCTTCTGCTGCCATCTTGGCCCTGCTACACTTCAGGAGGGGGAAGTACGGAAAGCAAGGAATCAATTGAAGCACATGATTGGGAAAAGCCAACATGGATTTACCTAGAGTAAATCATGCTTGACAAACCTGATCGCTTTCTACGACAAAGTAACCCACTTGGTTGATGCAGGGCAAGCGGTGCACATCATCTACCTGGACTTCTCCAAGGCTTTGGTAGTTGCCCACAGCCTCCTCCTGGAGAAACTGACTCGTTACTGCCTTGACAAGTGGTCTGTGCAGTGAGTGAGGAACCAGCTGACTGACCATACTCAGAGGGTGACAGTAAATAATAGTTCCTCCTCTAACTGGTAACCGATCACAAGTGCGGTCCCCCATGGATCAATATTTGGCCCAATGCTGTTTGACATCTTTGTAAGTGACCTGGATGTTGGGATCAAGAGCACCCTGACAAAGTTTGCTGACAACACCAAGATATGTGGAGAGGTTGGCACTCCAGAAGGGAGAGACACCCTCCAGAATGATCTAGAAAGGCTAGAGGAGTGGGCTAGTAAGAACCTAATGAACTTCAACAGAAAGAAATATAAGGCCTTGGACCTGGGGACACATAACCCAGGAGCACAGCTCAGACTGGGATCCACCTGGCTGGAGTTCAGCCCTGTGGAAATTGACCTGGGGGTCTTGGTGGATAACAGGCTCAACTCGAAGGGTGCTGAGACCCCTACTTAAGTATATCTCTGGACTGATTATCAGACAGTTACAGATCTGTAAGGGTCTCATTAGCCATGTAACATTTAGATATGCCAGTCTTTTTTTCCCTCTTGATGCCAATACCTTAGTGCAAACTGAAAGGTAAAAAAGTAATCAAGATTTATTTTTCTTTTATTTATCTATTGATATATTAACTAAACTATTTCACAAGCTTCATTTATCTAGTTCCCTGTAGCCAAATCACAGGCCATGTGCTTCTTCTGTGCAGGCTCTGACTTCCATTCATTCATTCCCAGGACTGCAACCAAACATGGTACTTAATACCTGGCACTCTTAATGTCATTATTCCTGTACTCAAAGTCACTATATCACAACATTTAATTTTGTCTCTCCCAAGATATTAATGAGGCAAAAATATTTATCAACCTGTCTTGCTTCCAAACATTTTTCAGCCATGGACAACCTTTCACAATAAAGACAAATAGCCTTCATTCACATTACTAACTCCAGTGGCTAGAAATGAAATTCTTCCATTAAAAAAAAACTACTTGTGTAAGGATGTGCAGGATCTGTCCTTTAAGCTTTACACAAGAACCTGCCACAAGAAGGTGGTAAAATGAATAATCAAACCACATTTATTTCTTATTTTCTGATTCTGTACAGAGCTTCCAGACTTTTCCATCAAGTGGTCTTTATTTCACTTCAAAAAGTGCTTTTATAAAAAGGACATACTGACAGTATTTACCTCATATCTTAGAAATCTTTTTAATAAAGCTTGCAACAAGGCCATTTGACTCTGAAGAACCTCAGTTGACATGTCTAAAAACCTCTGGATTTTTAAGGTGAAGATTATAGAGTATGAAAGTTTTTTGCATAGAGCCTCAGAAATTTGTATTTCTACTATAACATATTGAAGTAAATTCATTATATAATTCAAGGAAATTTAGTTTTCATAAAGGTAATAATTAAAAAAATCCCTGAAGCATTATCCTTATATTTGACAAGAGTTGGCCAATGAAATCTTTCAGGATAAGAGATTTTCATCTCCAGAAATCACACTTACCACTCTCCTTTGTTTTACAACAATTGATGGTAGTAAGTGATAAACTGGGACATGGTATGACCTTCTTCACTTTGTTTTAGCTGCATTTATGTAGTTTGAAGTATAAGCAGAATTACTTATTACTACATATTAAATCAACATATACTTTGGCCGTAGTTCAAGACTTGGGAAGTTTAACCACAGAAAAATGGTGGAGTCACTAGCGCCAGTAATACACATGGATCATGAAGTCAATTACTATTTGTAGCATTTGGAACACTCATTCAGATTTAATACTCAGTAATAAAGAACATCATAAATAAACAAACATCACTGTTCTCCAACCTAGTTAGAAAGATACCTGTACTGTTATTATGCATAAAGAAACAAGTCTAATGGTAGTTCAGGTGATACAATGGATCTAAATCCAGCCCCTTCATTGCTTTACTGGAGAGAATAAAAATGTCACTGTGCTTATCTTTGCATATAAACTGTGGGTTTTATGTCATATTCACTGAGGTGTTGAGCAATAAAGTTCTTTTTTTATTTTTCAGGTTTTGTTCAGGCAATGAACAGAATAAAGGGTGCCTGATTATTCCCATTCTGTAGTTCACAAGACACATGAAGCTCACTTGCAACAGTCTGTAACTTCCACGAAACAGGTGGAGCATAATGGAACTCCAAAGCATTCCTAAGGTATTAGAATCTATCCTACAATTTTTCCCATGTACAAATTAGGAAATGTCATCAGATGAGTACAATAATTTTAGGAGGCCGTATGTCAAATCACCATAGGAAATTCATGTCAACTGCATGAATTTACCCTAAAATAAATTCATCTTGATAAAGAAGTCAATGACAATCTGTTTAGAATGTAAAAATAATATTCCAGCTCATAAAATGAGACTGACCCTTCAACAAATAATGCCTCTAAATTAAGATAAATTAATCCAATTAATTAATTGCTTCTATTTAAAAAGAAGCATCAGCTTTAAAGTTGAATATTCAAATGGTTCTTTCCAACAGGTAAGATATTCTAAAAAGGACCAAGTGGAAAAGTTATTTCCAGCAGCACAAAAGAGCATTTTGCACTTATCATTAGTTGTTTTTCTCCTGTGTTCTCCCTACTTCTGCTTTTAAGGTTGAGTCACAGTTGTCACTTAGGAATTTTTGGTGAAAAATACATAAAGATGTTTTTTCATGTACAATATAAGCAGCAAGCCTTTAGTTTGACTCATGGGTTGTCAAAGCGCATTTCATTTCCTCAACTGTAAGTTCATAGTGTTTGTTTTCAGAAGGACAATGGAAAGAAAAAGTAAAAATAAAATTAAATTCGAACTTTGAATGTGAGGATGAGTTTGAATCAGTAACTGTGAGACAGCTTAAACGTGAAATTATTTTGTATTGCTTTCTAACATCCAATGTATTCTAGATGTATAGAATAGCTTTTTAAGTTAGACGCAACACTGAACTCCTGATGCAGTCTTAGTGGCATAACCACTTCAAACAGGTACAATAGAATTATGTTTGATTTAGAAAGAAATCTCTCAAAGAACTTGCTTTGGGCTCATTACCTTATCGTATAAATATTTATCTTCTCCCCACATACACCCCAACACCCCAACCTTGCCAAAACCATGTTTGACAAGAAAAGACTCAGTTAAGCTAATAGTAAAGTTCTGTAGAGCCATAGGCAACATAGGTTGGCTCTTCTAGTGGCACAGTGAAGGAATAAGGTACCAGAGAATGACCACGTGCTAGTCATTTTACTATGGAGGCTCTTTGAAGGGACGCAGTAGGCAGCACAATTATGTTATGTGGTTCTCTGGCAGATGGCAATGGTATATCTCTTCCTGGTGACAGAAATGCCAGAGTCCAGCCCCATCTACTGCTTTGATATTGACATATGTCACGTTTGACTCAGAATCGAAAAATAAACCAGAGACAACAATGCTCTCGATTCCCTCCTTCTCCTACCCAGGTAGGGAAGGAGAAAGAATTAGGAGAGAGACTTTACTGGATTGAAAACTAAATCAGACAGCTTTAATTATATGTACAATTATATACAAGTATGTTCAGGAATGTGCAAAAGCCTCTTGCCTCCCCCCACCCCCAGCAGCTCCCCTGGCATCTCCTGAGCTGTGAGCAGTCCCGAAATGCCTCCGTCCACTGTCTGAGATAACAGCAGAGCAGACAGGGTTGTGAGGAGAGTTATGAGGGTCAGGGCTGAGCCTGGGGTCAACGGTGATGGATGATGGAGTCCTCCCCGGACACCAGCCAGGGACAGAAGAGAAGGGAAGAAGCAGCAGGAAGGAAGCTGTCTCCTGTGATCTCTGACCTTCCTCGGAGCTTACATAGATCTATGGAATGGAATCCCTTTGGTCAGTTCTGCTGTCTGTCTAGTCCAGCTCCCCTACAGGGGGGTCACAGATACAACTCTCCTGCCCTGTAGCCTCTGTAGCAGCAGAGCTAAGAAGCGACCTTGGAGTTCCAGCATAAACATTCCAGTGTTATCAGTCCACTAGCTGGAACACTTACTGCTAGTTAAAAGAGAGCTTACTGAAGGGGAAAAAAAACAAACAGCAAAAGGAAAATTAGCTTAATCCTGGCTCAACCCAGGACGACATACAAAGGGAAGTTTTTAATTCTGAAAACCTTAGCCAGTGTGGATCTTTCTATTTTCATATCCCTATAAGAGTTTAGTGTTCTCCCTCTCAACTTTTAAAAGGACTTCATTAACTTTTTTCTGCACCAACAAAAACACAGACGTTCACAAATAGGATTAAGGCACAACAGAGAATCACTTTAACTTCAAGTCACTCTTTTGCAGCAAAGTCTTAGAAGCTTAACAGTGAGAATTTTCATCCTTTAGTGACAAAGTCACACCAGGAAAATTTAATCTACCTTCTGTCTGAAAAACTCTACAGGTACCCATCTTACATACCTACCACACACAGAGTCTGAACCACTACCACTAAGTCATTGAGAGCTTTGCCTGAATGAACACAGACTCAGACCTATATATTATTATAATTGCTGCAGTAAGAAGTTACATTAGTAACAAAGGAATTAATTCATTTTTAAGTATTAAGGCTTTCATAATCCTAATACAACACTTGTTGGTGCAGGTTGCTCTGCCTGAGGGCTGGAACGATGTTAATCTGGGTTCCCATGATGAGTGCCATACAGCATGTTTGATGCTTGCTGAATGAACTCATTCTGTCAGTACAACAGTTGATATTTCACACTAGAATGCTAACTGTACTTCAAGGACAAGTCATCTGATCAAAGGGTACCACAAATCTTCAGAGAGGATGACAGATGGGAAATGGTAAAGTGTTATTTATGTGAATGACCATTATAAATTTAAGATGCTCTTCTAAGCCATTTCACCATTACTCACTCACCTTTTAAATAACCTCTAATTCTTGGCATTGCAATTATTATTCAACTGCATAATATTATAGCTGAATAGTCTATGTGACAACAGCATAAGCTACTGTATACACTCCAATACAGACACACACATATACATACGTTTGGAACCAAGTGGGTTTTTTGCTTTATATTTAGATGTTACAAACACTCAGCGATCCAAGAGAGAAAAAATGACCTGACAGTTAAAAAAACACCACGAGGCGGTCAAATATCAGAACCAATCCATCTTCCCCATTTAAACAATTCTTGTTTAGCACAAAGAAATGTACTCAAAAATGACCCATACTCTTCTTTTCACAGATTTTATCATCTGGTATAAACTTAAGACGACCACTGGCTGACTCAACTGACGCAGGTTCATGATCCCCAAGAAAATCAGACAGAACTGTCAAAAAGGAAAAGAAATCCTTCTCTAAGACCTATTCTGTGGACACAAAGCTTGTGTCCTTGGGATAGAACATGACACTGGTCAAGAAAACTGACTAGTATGTGTTTCTCCAGCTAAACAAACATGCTGTTTACTATAATGGTTTAGTGAATCCAGACTTGAGGTACTGGGGATGAAATCCTGGTTCTCATTAACCTTTCAGATATCCTCTGAAATTCAAAGCAGTGATCTCTTAGCCAAGAAGGAATGCATCACCATTCATATCAGCAAGTATACTGAATGTAACCACATTATTCCTCTGAATGAAGGTGGCAAAGATGCAACACAACAATTCTTTTCAGCCTAGCTTCCCAATTTATGAAGTGAGAATATTCAGTGGCTGCAGAACATGTAAGGCTGTCAAGGATCTATTAATTATATTGTCTCGAATAAACAAAATCTAGCATTTCTTTCACACAATTCTTAGAGCCAGAGGTAGCAGAATGTCACAGAAGGCATCTGTGAAAGTGACTGCAGTGACTTGTAAGGTGTCAATAACACTCAACCTATATCAGTTTGATCTTATGCTCCCTGAGTTCTCCCATATCGCACTTCTCTCAGTCTTTGTCATCAATTCGCACCACACATCCTCCAGACGATTTCTAGGTCAGTGAGTTACTTAACAACATGTACTGCACAACAGCTACAACAAGGGAAAATAGTAACAAGTACTGCATTCTGGCAACCAGTAAGCCTAGATACAACTTCCTGAACAGTAACAAGTCTGAACCGGTATGTTCACAAACACAGCTTGGAGAGATGGTTCCTTCCTAGCACATTATACCATATTCCACATTATGCCAGCAGGTTGAGGGAGGTGATCCTCCCTCTCTACTCCACTCTTGAGACCCCAACTCTTGGAGTACTGCGTCCAGTTCTGGAGTCCCTACTACAATAAGAAAGATATGGGTGTGCTGGAACATGTCCAGAGAAGGGCCACGAGGATGATCAGAGGGCTGGAGCACCTCTCCTATGAAGACAGACTGAGAGAGTTGGGGTTATTCAGTCTGGAGAAGATAAGGCTCCAAGGAGACCTTACTGTGGCCTTTCAGTACCTGAAGAGGGCCTACAAGAAAGCTGGGGAGGGACTTATTAAGATGTCAGGTAGTGATAGGACTAGGGGGAATGGCTTCAAGCTAGAGGAGGGTAGATTTTGATTAGACGTTAGGAAGAAGTTCCTCTCAATGAGGGTGGTGAGACACTGGAACAGGTTGCCCAGAGAGGCGGTGGAAGCCCCATCCCTAGAGGTATTTAAGGCCAGGCTGGACGGGGCTCTGACCAACCTGACCTAGTGGGGGTGGTGTCCCTGCCCATGGCAGGGGGGTTGGAACTAGATGATCTTTAAGGTCCCTACCAACCCTGACAATTCTATGATTCTGATTCCTACCCTCTCTCTCATCACTTCAAAATAACTCAGGGTGATTTGCAAGTATTTATAATGTCCTTTTAATTGATTCAGCTACACATATTACACATACATGTAAGTCAGTAATATTCTTTTTATTAAGAGGAAAATCACAACATATGAAACATGGCTGAGAAAAAAACCCACCAGACTAACAGTAAATAAGTTCAAGGAAATAAGCACAAAAAGTTGAATGTAATACTGTAAAAACATTTCTCTGTTAAAAACCAATCACTGTTTATTTGCAATATTGAAATATTAGTGTTTAAATCACTCAGCATTACCTGAAGCAAACATCATGAACATCTGGAAAGTTAGATATTCCAAATGACTTTTATACAAACTAAGTAAGAAGTAGTAATGGCTTAGAGACCATGACACAAGTTTTTGTGTACATATCATCACAGCAAAATTTTCATGCTTTAGAAAAAGATCAATAGTTACAAAAGCGTACAGGGTTTAAGAACTGCTGCCAAGTACATAATTTACTAAAACATTCAATATAGCAATGAGAAAAACATTTTGTACTTATTTTCTATTTCTTTAAGTAGACCCCTCCAATATACTACAGTGAAGGAACTGAGGGTTTTTTTTAATTATGGGGGAATACACAACGAGCTTGACCTAAAATCTTCCTAATGTCCCCGGAAGGATTACGAGTGTTCTTACTGACAGTTGGATCTGACTGGCAGAGGTTAATAAAGAGAATTCCCTGCCATATATATCTTGTTTCAGAGAGAGACCACATCTTTCACTTGGTAACATTCCAATCATACAGCAGCTGACCAATGGCCCCTTGATTCATATACCTTGACTTCCCCCTCATCAGAATGATATATATCAGAATATGACTGTAATCAGGAAGAAGTCAAAGCAAAATGGAAGCAACTCCAGATGAAATCCAGTGATCCCACTGGATTAATATGTCTGCCACTGTTCTGCAAATTAAGATCTATGAGAAAACAGAAGATTTGTTTTCATTGACTCCTCAAAATTCAGGACTTTCCATTAAGAAACCTGAAGAGACAAATGCCTTTCCCGACACAACACCAAGACTGCATTCACGTGAATGTGAGAACAACAATCAATCCTTCAGCTTTTACACCATTTAGATTTTCTCAAATCTAGGAGAAATATCATAACTCCTTTCTCTCTCTACAAACCCTGGAAGCAATAAAGACCCTGGGTATTTCAGAATAGCTGTGAGATGTTTCAGATTATGGCATCACATTGACTGGTGTATTAATATCACTCAAGATTCTAGTTCATAACAGGACCAAACAGAAGCTGAATCAAGTTAAAGACAGACACAAATTGGCTGAGAAACCACTACAATAAAACACATCTACTTGACCAAACTGAGTTTTAAGACCATTTTGGTTTTGAGTCTTTCACTTTTATAATCTTAGATTAGGAAAGTATCAGAAATTATCGATATGAGGCACATTCTGTAATAGAGAAAAGCACATCAAGTACAAAAAATTTTCAACAGATGCAAATGTAAAAGAATATCATCTTTGGACTTTGAGCAGTAAGAGTGAAGAATATGTTCCTTCAAAGTCAAGACAGGGAACAGCTCAGATACTGAGGCTATGGAGTAGAATTAGTGGGAAAAGGCATCTCTATGGAAGAGCTGCAGTTCAGTTTCAAAGTCTGTCAGTTGCTAACTACTGTACCAGCTCCCTGTGCCAGATTAGCACAGATATAAACAACTGCTGATTAATTTCCATTTCTGAAAACATTATAAGCCAGGCAGGTTTAGAAGGGTACCTTTTAAGTTCACCCTACAAATAAAGAACCATAATTTTGTCCCATTCTCACATCTTCCTTTTAATCTTTGTTGTTTCTCATGTTTCTGTAGTTATTTTCATCTTCCTCCTATTATAGCTGTTTAATGCTAATGAGATTGCACTTGATCCAACTCCAGGTACGTCAATCTGCTTTCTTCTGTGTGAATATCAAATACATGGACTCATGCTTCTATGGCAATACATGGCCCAGGTAACTACGAAAAAGACAATTCTTTGATGGTAAAGGTGACTTACATTTTAACTACTTGTCACCCCAAAAAGCTCCATGAGAAAGGAGAAAAAAGGTTACAAAATCCAGGAGAAAATTATTTTCTTCTAGAAGGCCTGAGCTAGGTGGGTATCAAAGGATAAAAATACTGAATAGAACAGAATCACTGTCAGGGCACAATAAGCTGGACTCGTAGGCAGTGCATGCATTTTTATATGGCATAACTTTCTGCATTTAATTCGAAGTCAGTTGAGGTCAAGGGGAAAACCTTACGGAATTTGCTAGTTTTTGGATAAAGATGTAAATCTGGAAGCAACCACAGTGCAATTATTTTATTTTTTGCATAAGTTCATTGCAGATACACATGTATTATGTGGAACATCTGTCAGAATCTATGGCCATATCAGTGCATTGCATAGTCTGATGGTCAAATTCAGACTTCCTTTGAAGCTGAGGGATTCAAAATGAGACTTTGATTTGACCCCTGTCAAGACAATTTAAGTCCATGAAAGAATCCTGATCTGTTCTGGATTCATGGTATTAGCTCTCTTGATGAATGACATCTTCCAGTTTGGTATTTCAATTAGAGCTGTATAAAATACTTACCACCTTCAGTCTGAACCACATTCAAAAGCAGAACTTTTTCCAACCTGATCTGACTTTCTGAATTAGTAGTGGACTGCTTGATATACTTTTAATGTCTGCAGACTATTCACCTGCACTGGGGAGTAGCAGCCACAGTTGACCAACTTATCTTGATATCTTTCAAACCTGCCATGCATTTAGAGTTCAAATTAAGGTCACTGGAAAAGCTTACATGCTATTTTGGCCCCCACTTAACTCTTATTCTGGAGACAGGAGACTGAATTTAATTATCTGAGTCTGTAGGTATTTCATCTACTGGTATACTCAACGATGCTTAAAAGGAGAGTGTATGACTTTCCATTTGTAATATATTTTAATATTGCTGTCTATCAGGTCAAAGCACTAAGCTCAGGCCAGATAGGTGCAGTGAACAGAGAGGACTGTTCTTTCAGCCTCTAGGATGCCGAGATATTAAGAAACTGGCTGTTTTCTGAATTTATTTGGGTTTTTTTTCCCCCTAGTGAGAGTCAAGAAGAGGACACTTTTTAAATGGCATGCAAAGGAGCAAGAAGTATTATCCACAGCAGCCAGCAGAGATAGCCAGCAATACAAACTGGGGTTCACTAAAAATTCTAAGTTTTTCACTTCACATTAAGGCTAGAAACAATGAGTAATGAAACAGCACCCAACACTCTCTGCAGTGGACACCTAAATTCCACTGGCCCAAAGAATCTCACCTTTCCTCCAGCTGCCTAGGGTCATCATTCTGGCTGGTACTAACTAGGCAGTGTGTGTGCTTCTGGAAGAGCACTGTAAAATTTGATTTGTGAATCAAACAGAAGTGACATAAACACACAAATCAAGTCATATCAGACTAAGGACACTAAATGATAATCAGGTCAGTTTGGCTTCCCATTATTATTTGCTTAATTCTGAAATGTGGCACACGTACAAATGTTAACAAAGCCAAACACGGAAAAGTCTCACTCACCTTTCTGTCAATGGAATGTTCATGATCTAGCTTCTAGATACTTTCTAATATATTTAAATTCAGTTGGGGAAAATCTACCTAGTTTATGGAATTTCAAGCATTTAGCTTGGAAAACTTTCACTTTTAACTTACAGACCACTATGGAAATGAGAGAAGTTGCTATAATTTTCCTCAGATTCTTATGAAATAGTTACCTCCTTGAAATGCCATCCCAAGGCTGAGAAAACAGTGATCTTACCTATAAGACATGGAGGAAAGAAGTTTTAACTTGATCACGACTTCCAAGATAAAAGAAAGCTACCTCCACAGAAATGTGTTCAAAGGATCCAGATACTGTCAAGTGTACAAGCTGCCAGGCCTCCTAGTAAACCAGGAGTGTGTAAAGAAGAAATCGTACAGGCCAAATCACCGGAACAAAAAACCATGTGTATTTTTTTGGCCATCATTGTTGCTGTCTTCTTTCAGTTAGATTCTGCTCCAAGCTGCGTTGTGAGGGATTCTGTCTCTTTCACCCCTTTTGGATTTATCATAATCCTAGGGATATTTCACCATTTAAGAAACTAAATTAAGCAGTGCATATTCTCCATGCCTTCTCCTGACTGCTCATTTATTAAATCCTTTGATTCACTTAGAGCTTTTCACTGTGATTCTACTTCTCTTTCAAAAATAAGCTTTCACCTGCATTTGGGGGGTAGAGGGGGAGAGGAATGAAACGTGGTTTATTTTATTGTGTGTATATATATTTGACTGGTATTAAGCAATAAACTTGCCTTTTGATATGCAGCACTCAGGAATACAGAATGTAACTATAGTAAGTAGCAAAAGAAATGCAGAGAAGTGCCATTATTTCTGAAGCTGAAGGTATGATGACATGGAATTGGATTCTTCAGACTATTTGTGACAAGCTACTGCATACCTCTTACTACTAAGTCAAAGAATAATCAAATTCCACACCTACTCAGATATGTAAAACCAACATATGCAGTAGGTCAAGTCAATGGCTTTTTATGTAAACTATTTAAAATGAGCTAAAGAGGGAAAAAATGAGATACAACTCTGTCATGAAGAACAGATCAGTGATAAGAATTGAACTGCTTTGTAAGTCAATTCAGACACACAGTTTGCAGTAGATAACCCATTAATTTGTCTCAGCATGCTACTTGCTACCCTAAATCATGAGTTTAGGAAATCGTGACAGAAATAAAGAGTCTTTCCAAATCAGTCTTCTTGTAGGTGAACAAGAGGATAAAGAATGTCAAAAAAAGTAAAGCTTCTAAATAGCTGAGTTGCAGCTCTCTTGTATAATTAGAGATACAATCCCTAAATACAGAATGATCTACCAAAGCCTACAGGGA
The DNA here is from genome assembly GCA_020745705.1 of Hemiprocne comata. Lineage (NCBI taxonomy): Eukaryota > Metazoa > Chordata > Aves > Apodiformes > Apodidae > Hemiprocne > Hemiprocne comata. The sequence goes on along the minus strand of CM036597.1, from coordinate 6,024,814 downwards.
AAATAAACCAAACTTGCAAAAGAAGATGTAAAGTGCGGTTGTGGTGCCCACCCTCTTCGTTATTATAACAATGGCACAGATTTTATATTACTATTTCTTCTTTTCATCTGCTGAATTTAAACACACATAGGAAAAATAAAAGCATTTTTAAAATTTTTTATAAATTAACTTTACACTGAAAGTTACACGCCAGTCTAAAACTGGCCTCAAGACCCAAATCATTTCACATACAAACAAGAAAACCGCAAGAACAGGTTCAGGCATGGCTGAAAGTCACTGGAGCATAAAGGAGCTGCAAGTGTGTAGCCATTAATCATTGTAGCTAGATTAAATTTTCTTCGAAACCTAAGAATTTCACGTGTATTTCTGTATAAGATGGGTAAACTTTCCTGTCTTACACAATATTAAAAGTTTGTGCTGGAATAAATTGAAGAGCAAATGAATGACACAGATCCGTCAGTGCAGTGTGGGGAACAACAAACTGAATTGAATGGAGTTGTCATTATGCTGGATACAACAGATATTGTTGCGCCAGGGGAAGTTCAGACTGGATATTAGAGAGAATTTCTTTACTGAAAGAGTGGTTGGGCAGTGGAGCAAGAGAGGGGCAGAAATAGCAACACGCATCAGAATGTTACTGTCTTAATTAACACAACTTTAGTTTCTGCATGTCTACATAGAAGCCAGCCACAGAAAATAAACTTTATCTCTTTTGAAGCTGGAAAACAAATCTTGGTCTCTCAAATCCAAAGGTTTTGCTCTCTTAACTTTCATCACAGCTTAAGATTTATCATAGATGGAGAAGAAAATGGATAAAAGCCTGTAAGTTTCATATGAACAGCCATCTACTTTTATTTTCTTTCTGACAATGGCTAAGCAATGCCTAAGGAAAGAGGATAAGAAATAAGGATAAATATAAGGCAATTCAACCTCAAATACAGCCTCCATCCTGAGAAAGCAGTGCCTTAAGGTCATCATGAAGTAAAGGCAGTATCCAGACCATTGTGTTTAATGATCACTGATGAGCCTGATATCCATAAATTTGTCTAATCTTCTAGCCATTTCCAGTTGCAGACGCTAACTTAATTTACACTGTGTAAAACAGCTCTGCTGCTAATCATTACATTGCCAGTGAGTTACTCAAAATTAAATGGATGAATTAAGCATTTATACAGTGGTGAAACAGTGTTGTCCTGCTTCTTCTTTATTCCACTTCTAATAATTTCCAACATTCTGGGGGCTATGAGCTCAATCCTCAGCTGCTCTACAAATACATTGTAGAAACCTGGGCAAATAAACTTCTGTTTATTTAGGATGGATACATTACTGTTGTAAGGACTATTCTGAAATGAGTCTTTATACAGAAGAGTTCCCAAAGAGTCAGCAGTAAACCATGAATTAGATTAGAGGTGTGGTGGTTGTTTTTTTTAAAAAAAAAAAACAACAAAACAAAAAACAAAAAAAAAACCCCAAACTATATATTAATCTAAGCAAGTATTTTATGTATATTGCAACCCACAGGGATCTCAGAGACTGGACAGCAAGTCTGTTTAGTCTACCCTCGTATTGCTGTTATTGTGTAGCTCTTCTCATTATATCTGGTGATCTGGTGTCCTGGTTCAACATAACACACATGGTCACATATCTAGATCATTCTGTTCTTGGAAAGAATAAAAATTTTCTTCCCAAACTTTATCTTGTGTCCAAATTAGTGGTTGTACATTGTTTAAAGTTTATCATCTTTTCAGAAGCTTTTTCCCTTTGTATTTTTCATAAAGAACTTCAGAACTAGCTTGGAAAGATTATGCAAGAGTTGCCATTAAGTTCACAATATGAAAATAAAGTAATTTCTTTGCTTGATTGATGGCCACAGCACTCTCCTAGGATGTGACTAATGCAGGCTAAAGAGCAGTGAGGGGAGGTCATTAAGGCTTGTATTGATTTCTTCTGAATTCTGAGTAATACATCAACAATCTTTGCTACTTCCACATGAAAATTTTCATTTAAATAACCAGAACCAAGCAGTCAATCATTTGCTTCCCTTAGAGCAGATGCAATTTTGCACTGATGTTTCAGATGGAATAGAAACCATAAAGCTACTTTGTGCTATTCATGCTCTTAGTTGCATTAAGACAGTGATATTATAGAGCACGTAAATGAGCAAGTGATGTGCTACATGGAAGGTTTCTGAATGGTTCTGCTACTGTCTGGCAGATCAAGAAACTGGGTAGAGATAAATACAATTCATCTTTTCATGAATCAGCAAGATGCAGGAAGCAATAGTATGCATGTGAAAGAGAAGCAAAATGAGCAAACCACCTGTGTGGAGATGTTGTTAAAATACTACTGTGAACACGTAAGTGAAGCTGCCTTTGTGTTAGCTCTCTGATTTGAACTAGAAGAGTCTGAAAAGAATGAAGGTGTTGTTGGGACATTCACTCAACTTCTATGGAAGCTCAATTGCAGTTTGCTGACTACTGTTCTTGCTTTTGAAAGCTACAACTTTCACCTAAAGACAAAAACAGAAGTCAGTGTTTGTATCCATTTATAAGTGTGTCTCCAGGACACAAGTTCTAAAACTAAGACTCAGGTGATACCTCTTTCTCTGTGTTATTTTCTAGGATGGTATGTTTTCATTCTCTCCTTCAGTTCAGAGCAGGGACCACATATCTCTTGGCAAAAGATGATAAAATTAAACTACTTTGTTACTCTGTTTGTCTGAGGACAGGCACATGACCTTGACATTTAGTTTGTTTGTGAGACAGTACTTGCAACAGCACGTAATGCTCATGCTCAAAGATAATTGCTCTTATTAGCCCTAAACTACTCTGAAATCAGAGCTGGTTCTTTGTTAGTTCATTCAAACCAACATAAACAGGCTACTGGAAGATGTCCTACAGCTAAACAACCAGTATTCCTTGAGGTGCTGACGTTTTCTTTCCTGTGACACTCTCACCCCGTGATTTGCATTGAATACATGCTAACAACATTCCTGAATTTCTTACCTCCTTCCTAGTAATTCAACGACTAATTACTCAGATATTGATTTTATTTGGAAACATTTTCTCATTAATGTGAAAGATGATTGAAAAAGCTTTAACTCAAGCGTCACCTTCTGTTCTTCCAAATACAACTGTGTGACAAAACTCCCATTTCAAAAAAAGTACCATATGAAGCTCACAGATACAGTCATGTAGAAAGAAACAAAAACCTCAAGAGCAGAATTTTTGTAATACTTCACCAAATCAACAGGAATGCAATAAACCTGCAAATTCAAGAGCACTCAAACATAAGAACTGCTTGCCAACTTGAGCTCCCCATGTTTTGCTAGCTCCCTCACCAGTCTAACACCAGCATACCATCACTGACAATTCACACACATCACTAGCAAAACAACTGAGGGTAATTACACTATGCTACCAGATGCTGAGCACTTAAATAAAAAAATCTCTGTATCATGAAGTGGACTAGTCTGACACTTGTGAATGTCTAGTCTTTGTTTCAATTTTAAGCAGAAATTTAGAAAAATTTCTTGTCCAGCTACCTGATCTCTTCTCTGAGTAAAAGCTCTTGCTAGCACAGAGTTAGAGCTGATTGTCATCACACACAGAGTGTCCGTAAAGCATTTAAGGACTCACAGTGAAAATGACAATAATTACTCCTTCCTTCAAAGAAAACGTATTAAAAATAATCTATAGGGAAGAAAATTTCAGGTTTTCCTTGTAACAAACAAACAAAATCCAAAACCTCCATTCAAATTCAGAAAATACTGAACTGAGTTATTGAGGCCAGAAGCTAAGACCCATATTTAGATCATTATTAAAATCAGACCAATTTATTTAGATGCTGAGTTGCCACCATATCACCCCTTTTCCTGCACTACCAGACAGAACCTATGAGATCTCAAGAGATCTGAACATCATCCCACCTTTTAAAGTAATTACTTACAAAACACCTAAAAACACTGAGCAGAGCAGACTTCCTCTGACCTCCCATGAGACTTGCATCCCATTAGTTTTAGGGCCTACATGTGTTGAACTTCAACACCTAAAAATACTACCCCTGTGACCTACATAGATGCTGAATAACAATGATAAACAGCTACTCTTTTAGTAAGAAAGGACAGAAGGAAGGACAGATCTTTGTGCAAACTTCCAATGCTCTCAGGAAGCCTTTTGAGTCTTGGTAGATCATCAACATAATTGAAGTTCTAATGTATTAGGATAATTTTGGGGCAGAACAGATGTTAAAAACTTATTATATGTTCACTGTACTAAATGACACAGTTCATTTTAAAACTGAGTTTTCTTTTTGCGCTCCAAAGAAATCCCTGAACACCCATTGCATTTCCAAACATTAAATAAGCAAATTGAAACAAAGGAGGGAGGTGAAGAGGGCTGCTGTACTGCACTGCAGCTTTATTTTCCTTTTCTAAAGCTGCTGATTATTCAATGGTCATAAAATAGCATCCACGGACAAAAAGGCTCCAATTCTATATAATGTATATTTATTGAAATAATAAAATTATTTGGACCAAAGGCAATATTATTATTAAAATTATGCAATACACAGTTCTGTATCTCCATGGGTTTGTGCAGTACTTCCCCAAGCCTAAAACAGAACAGATGCTATTCCACAATCTAAATGCAAGTAATGAAACTTGATGAAATTCAAAATAAATGATTGGTGAAAATAGAAATCCTAGGTAATAAAACAAATAAAAGGAATGAGTGAAATCACAATTTCATCAGCATTCATATAAAAGCCTCCCAGCACAGTATGTGAGGCCAGTATATTTGCCTTCATAAAATGAGAATAGTTTTTGTTTGCTTGATTTTAAAACATGTTTTCCTGACATAATATAGGAGGGAAGATGAAACTCTGCAGGAAAGATCCAGTAGAAAGAACTGCAGGCTAGAGAGTATCTTGACTGTCCTGTGTATAGTGTGTACAACAAACCCTTTCCATGCAGTAAGATCTGTCACTCAGGTCATATTGCAAAGCTACTCCCATGACACAAGAGGGGCATCAAGAAGACCATGGAGAAACAAGAAGCCATGCAGGTTCCTTTTAATTTGAATGGAAAACGGAAAAGAATGTCTTTTCACCTAACTCTGACAATTTTCTCTGTAAAGTTTCCTTTTATTTCAGAAGGTATACCTTTGTGTATCACAATAGTGCATGATAGATAAGCATGTGCTTCCACAGTAGCTGAACCACCTTGCCTTTGCATCAGCTGGGGCCATCATGGGCAAGTGCCATGGAACATAGGTAAAAATCTGCCCCATAAATTTGAGTGCAAAAGGGTGAACCAGATTTCTCCACTCACCTTTTTTGCAAAAATGTATAGATGAAGACAAATAACATTTGAGGGCATTTTTTTAAGGAATGTAGAAATCTTCTGTTTAAAGAACCCTATTCCTATCAACCAAAAGCTAATACACCAGAAAACTGTCCAACCAGTTAGAATTAATTTTTCCTTTTCTACAAATGCCTCAGTGCTCACTAACAAATTAAAATGGGGGGGAGGGGGGGGCAAAGGAAAATGCACAGGTGTTAGAAGCTTCTTTTTCTATTATGACTCCAGAAAAGAAAAAATAGATTCATTAGCATTCATATTTTGCTTAACTGAAGTGATAATGAACCAGCTAACTTGTCAATCTGGTGTACACCAACATTTTTCCCCTGACTACCCCAAATTAATTTATGCTAACTGAGAATGGAGCTCACTGCATCTCATCATTATACTCTCTACCATGCAATTCAAAGATAAATACACAAATTTTCATCTCTGAGTAGGATAAATCTGGAATAAGCCTTCTAAAATTCATTTGGGTTACTGCAGTCTTACTCTGATGTCACTCAGATCTGTGTGTGACCTAGAATACAGAATATTTACATAATAGTAAATGGATTCTACTGCAGGAGGGATTCAGGTATTTGTGAACAGGATGGCAGTTCACCTGAGAGAGAGATTCAGCAATTACCACTTAAGTGAGGCCAATTTTTGACTATGTGCTTCTATTTAATTGACCCTGCAAAGGGGTGACTGTTTATTGAGTGTGCATTTTTATTGTGGTTTTCTTTCACAGTTTTCATTGTGATTCCAGCATAATAAGGCTGACTTCAAACCAGCAATTCAGCCCTCCTAGAAAAGTCACACCTGGAAGTTCTAGACCTTCAACTTATGAAAGTGAAAAACTGTTATCCCAGTCTTACACATTAGAGCCCAGTGGGCTGTATTGTTCTCTTCTACAGCACCACCAACAATGAAGTCTTAAATGAACAGCATTAAAACTAGTTTGCAAGTCTTATCTATACTAAATAGCACTTAATTCAGGTTAGAGATGAAGAGAAATTAGTTGATCTATTCTTTGAAATGAAAAAAAAAAAGAAGAAATAAAAATATAAAGTCATTTAGTATGAATTAAAAGAAACCAAACAGCTGATTAGCAATATGGAAACAAAGCTCATCATGCAGTAAAGTACATTCTGTGTAAATATTAGAATAACTGTTTCTTTCTTCCAATTCTATTTAGCTATTGCATAGAATTCAATGAGTAGTCTGGCAGGAGAAGTCTCTCTTGATATACAGGGGATTTCACATGCAGGATTTTATGTATTTGCTCAGCAATAGGCTTGATACACCAGAGGAAGACACAAATAACATGCAGCTGGGACCAGTACAGGTTCCACTGATGCTGATGGAATTCAGTTCAGCCTCCCTTTCATGAGGCTGTCAATTTTAATATAAAAGATGAAATCCCAAAGTGAAACTGAATTTATCATTCAATAGAACTGACACTGCAGGAAGTGCAATATACAGTTTGAAAGAAAATTAACTGTGTTCTATATAGCGTATCAATCATGTGTGAGCAACGTAACAACTTTGGATAACTGCAACTGCTTTTTTCATTTAGCTAAAAATAAACAATGAAAACACAAGGTAATCATCTGTACTGTTGGGAAAAAAAAAAAAGTATTATTTCCATCTTAAATCATATAAGCATCCATCTAATTACCAAGATGCTCATGAGCAGGTATCCCCAGTAAGGGACAGGAGATCACTACATCCCCAAAAGACCAAGTCCTTATAGGAAGGATACTTTTTTGGTAGTGTCTCAACATCTCTGGAAGTCTGGCTTGCTAGGAGATAATAAAATAATTTGCATTGGATACAAACTTAACACACAATTCTGCTAGCTAGAGCATTCTTCTGAAACACCAACCTGTCTATGCACACTAACACTTCTGCTTTCCCACTGTTAATTGCTTGTATGTCCATGAGACTTATTTACTCCTACCAACCCCAGAGGGTCCTGTGCTCTCAGTGCTGACCCATGAAGATATGTACATCCCTGATAAACATCCACCCCTTAACTGAAGTGACACAAGTAGTTACCTACATGGCTCAACACGGTAACACCAAGAACAAAGAACACAGAGAACATTATCTGAATTTCTAACCTCAATTATTGTGCCTTAGTTGCCAGTCTGGCATTCACTTCCACATACTAAGACAATGGAAAAAGATTCTTTTTACCGGTCAGTTTTTACTGTTTTCCAATATATTGGAAACCATTGTTTGCATGTAATGAAAAACTAACTAAATCAATACATGCACCCCAAAAGCCTAAATAATTACAATCTACAGACAGCACCACTGCCTGTGCAGAAAACTGACAGCTCCTTGGACAGAGGATTCATTGATTCAATGAGTGTCTGATGTATAAATGAAGAGTTCACCATAACATCTGATAAAAACAGCATAAGACTTCATAGTGCACTAAGATTAGAATTACAGGTTACCCTGGTTACAGCTACTGATTAATTTCAAAAGCAGCCAGAATTAGCTTGAATCATTCATTACATGCATTAGCTAGCTTATGAAAGAATAAAAGCTTGACAATTAATTATTACTTTGAAAGGCAATTATTTTTATTTTTTTAATCTGAACTGCTGTTTCACTAAATGTAAACAATTTTTAAATTAGTTTTTTTTTTTCAATGAATTCTTGTAGTCCTATTATTGATAGTACCCCAACTGTTGTTTGCAAACAAGCAGAGGCTTTGCTACTTAAGTTATAGAAGACTTTGTAATGAGTTTTCATGTGATCTACTCTTCTTAATAAATCCTCTGGAAAATTAACTCAGATACTAACACAAATATTTGTTTTAAGCTCTCTTCAATCTTCTACAGATAAGTCTATTTTGATAAAATATATGGACTTGAATGATTTCACAAAGCCAGATTTCAATTAACCAATTCAAAACAATGAAATACAATAAAACCTCCTGAAATAACTTATTAATTACCAATAACTTCGGCAATTCAGAGAGAATTTTGCAATTGTACAGTTAGAAGAAATCAGACAGATGGGAATAATGGCTGTCCTAGCACCTCGAGTACAAAATGGACGTTCAAGAAGACGGAAATAAACTTTGTTCTTTTCTCTTTAGAACAGACAGCATTGTGTCAGTGTCAGATGGAGAAAGTCAGCAAAATGGAACATTTTCAAGAATTTTTCCTACAGTATAACAATAAATTCATGAAAGATCAGGAAAATCTATTATCAGCTGGTTCTATATTCGGGACAATGCCTACCACTGTACCTAGTTCAGTGCTGACTTTCTATACATATTAATGCTTTTCAGAAAGCAATTTTTTTTCTGCACAGTTGAGGGACTTAGCTTGGAAGGCAGCTACTTGTGAAGGTTCCTACTGCATTCTCAAGTCATTACATACCTGTGGAAATTCTCCTTAAACATCCATATTGTTGTTTCTTTTGATGGATTGAACATACCTGGCCCATTTCTCTCTTGTCAAGGGCAACACGCTGCTGTGTAACTGCAGTGAAATAACCCCATGGATGCCAGTCTGCCCTATTCTGCAATATTCCTTTCACCTCTTGCAGTTCCAAATACCACTGCAGTAATCAGAAGAAAGAAGTACTGACAAATCAAATTCAGAAGTCTGGAATACAGCAGATTTTAAACATTTACAGGAGGTAACCTCATAATAATGAAAAGTATGTAATTAAATCTGCCATCTAAAAAACAACAGTAGTTGTATACTCACTAAACAAAACACTAGTAAATTTAAACACTGTTTAAATTTAAACACAGTTTTCAATTACCCTTCCACAGAATATCAAGAGCATTGTTTGGATACAGATTCCCATCGAACAAAGGCAGCGTTTCAGGCTGTTGACAACAAACAATTATATCTTATAAATGGAATCTACATGAAGCTGTAAAGCTTGTCTTTCACTATCAGAAACACTTCATAAAAAAGGGTGTATAAAATAATCACTTCTCTAATTTATGGTTCCAGTGGCAATGAATACAAATTAACGTCAAAAAAACTCTTTAGACAGACCAACTGTTATTCTATATAACAGAATGGAAATGCACTTATCATAGCAGACATTGGGGAAAAAAAAAACATTGAGAACTGAGAAAATGTTAACTTAATTCTTTGTAATACATAATAAGGGACTGAGCATCAACAGTGATAAATGGAAAAGATCTGTTTACTGCCATGCTGATACAGTAATTTCAGTCAGTTCAGAATGTAATGCACACAGCAAAGATTATTACTCTTTTGAAATATGCATGCTAAATATTTATCAAGATAATCAACGTCTTTTCTTCCAGAGCTAACTCATCTTTACTGGTACACCTCTCTATGATATGGGAGAGTTCCTGACAGATACAGTGCTGGAAAAGAAAGATTAAGCGAGACCTTTAAAAAGACTAAAAGAATTGCATAGAGTTTACATCATGTCAGCCTTTGGTGTGCCCTAAGCTCAAACCACTCTGAGGATCAAGCACTTTTAACTGTTTTGGCCAACATTCATAAGCTATCATTATAAACAACCATCCTTGGCAAAAAGACAAGAAATGGAACCAAAGAATGTTCTTTGTAGATGGAAGTTCCATAATGAAAACAATCTGAAGATCAGTCACTGACAATTCCAGCTCCTACTAAAAGGCAGCAATTCATGAATAACAACATTCTTTAAGCCAAGATCTAACAAGGCAAACATCTCCTCTCATGCACTCTTGCAAAAGTCTATCACTAATAATTATTTCCTCTGCTGTTCCTACCATTCTCCAAGAAGGAAAGAAACAGCCATGGGTTTATTTGCAATTGATGCCAGATTTGGGTACATTTTAATTTTTCTCTAGTTGTCAATAGCTCTTTAAGTGGAACAGCTTCATAACCAGGAAATGAACATTAAATATGTAAATTAAGGCACATTAATATTTAAACATATGTTAAAAGTCTTCGAGGTATCTAAAGGGCAAAGTTTTTTCAGAGTAATGACAAAGGTCAATGATTATCAGTCCAGTTTCCAAAAGTGACACGGAAGGTTTAACATTTACATGCTGGAACCCCCAAAATGCTAGAGTTCCTCAACAGTTCCATGAGAACCCTGAGCTCATAACTTGTAGCCACAAGTCAAAAGCTTAGCAAACACACAGCTCCTTCTAAAGCTCATTATATGATGGCACTGCTTATGTTTAGGTCTGTCTATAACCAGAAGACCCACAAATGATACTGCCTCCATTTGGTAGTCAAGGGAAACCAAAACAGAGATCAGAATTCCTCTGTTACTGCCTCCCCCTACCACCCTCCTAGGGGAAGATGAAAAGGGAAATAAGGAAGAAAGAGAAACTTCAAGGCTGGAAATTAAAACTAGAACAGGCTTAATGGAAAAGGGGAGGGATAGTAACCAGTACAACAGTAATATACAGATACATAGCTACATATGCACACACAAAACCCAATGCTCATGGCAGCTGATGTAAGAGTCTGAAGGTCCCACACGGCAGAGAAGACACAGGAAGAAGGACCAGGACACCTCTCAGCAATGAATGGAGGTGGATTTGGCAGACCACTTGTCTAAATACAGAGAGCCAGGAGCCTGCTTCCATGATGCCTACCAGAAGAAAGAAAAGAGCCAAGGCCCAACTTTCCAACCCTTCTGGCATTTTGTAGGGTATGGCAGAAAAAGAGGGAACACTGAGGTCACCCAACTCTTCCAACCCCAACTGCACATTCCCTATAGACCTTTGCATTTTAAGCAAACTTTGATTGTTTAACAGAGTAACTTTGAAACTAATGAGTCAAGAAGGACTGTCTTCCAAAACAAGTAGCATATATAGGCAAACATTAAACATAGCTACTTTGGAATTTCCAGTGCCTCCAAGTTTAAGTGACAAATGCTAGAATAGCAATCATCTCAGCTTTGCCAGCACCTAACTGGCATCCAGATAAAATTTTTGTCAGCTAATCTTACCTAAATAATTTGCTATTAATATCCTAAGATTATAACAGGAGAAGTTTATAATTTCATTTCTATATTTTAATATTTTGTCTTTATGCCTTTTCTCAAATGAAATTTTTAGCTATACTTATTCCTACTGCAAAAAGAATTCACCAACTTTGATCAAAGCTCTGGCCTTTTGAAGCAACTTGATATGTCATCAAAGCAGTATTATTACTATTTTCTGAAAAGAGAGAAAACCCTGCCCTCTAAAAAGAAACAAAGAAGTAGAGGAAATTGTTTGAGATATTAAAATGTGTCTGCAGTGAACCATTTAAAAGACAATAGCAAGAGAAACCTTTACTGAAAGGGTAATGAGAAAAACAGCAGTCAGTACAAAGAAACACTTAGCAGTCAGTACAAAGAGTGTTTATCTGTGAAGACTTTCCCTTGTAGCTTGCTGGTTTCAAAAAAAACAAACAACAGTTGGAAGGTACAGACAGAGAAAAGAAACTAAGTGAAGAAACTAAGTTGCAATTTAAGGTGTTATGATGGTCATTGACCATGCCTCCAGAATGCCCTCGTGTGAAGCAGAACATGTTAACATATAAGAATTTTTCTTCTCATATGAGATGAGCTAACAGGCATATATACTGGTAACATGAATACACTCTACTGATCACCAACCTGTTAACTCTTGTGATCACCCACTTATCCTGAAACCACCAGCATTATACTGTAAATACTGGTTGGTTTGCAAATGTTTCTAGTCATATTTTGCTTAGGTTTTCCTCATTGATTCTGCTTTCACACCCTTGTTTCACTGAGTACTGCTCAGAGGAAGCAGGATGGGATTGGGAAAGTATTTTAGAGGGTCTTACATGTAATTTTCTGTAAATTGTGGTCTTACATGTAATTTTCTGTAAATTGTATTGAAAATAATAGACACTAAGAAACAAAAAGTGGGATTAAATTGAATAAATCTCAGGAAAATAGTTTTTATAATGGAAGAAATATGCTGCTCTTTAGCCTCAGATTGCTGTAATGTTTCACTGATACAGTTACTCTTTTCAGTCTTCTTAAAGTAAGGAAATGCCTTTTCCCCATTTTGTAGAGAAAGAATTGAAGCACTACATGGAAAAATTACTTGGAAGCACCAATATCACTCTGGAGTACTAACTGGAACCCATGACTCCCAAGATAAAGCAAATTATAAAAATAAAAAAAAAATAAAAATCACAGCTAATTTTCTTTCAGCTTCCCTTTTGATTATGGAGTAATTTGAAATATTGCAGTCTGTTCCCAATAGACAGAGTCCCCTCTCCACTTAGTAATATTCCTTTGTCTTTTTCTCAGAGAAGATGTGGCAGCTGTACTAAAAGTTCACTTATGAAACTAGTCCACCAGGCCAGAACTAATAAAAACCCTTGCTATATCACTACAGTGGAGTAATAGAGCATGTGGGTTCGTAGAGGCATCATCTGAACATTTTCCTTGACCATTAAATTCACTTCTCAAATAGAAAAGAAATTTAATGGGGCAAAATAGCCTTGACTGACTAACATTTTTATTATATAGCACCATACAGCTCAGAAAAGAATGGTCTGTTACTGCTGTTTTTTAATGTTGTTTATTATCCCCACGTATGCTGCAGTGTGAGAGTACTGCAGGTGATTAATGATTTTACCTGCTGCAAAAGAGCAATTGGTGAAATGTTCATTTCATTTATTATCTGAGAAACAGTTCTACAGCGCAACTATCCAAGCACTTGCAGAGGAAGACACTTTGTAATCAATAATTAACAGACTCAGTCACCTTAGAAGCCATATAATCTGGAGTTTAGAAGTAACACCTTTTACAAACTGGCAGAGTTTCCCCTGCTGGTAGCCGAGTTACAGAATAGCTTCATCTTTCAGAAAAAACTTCTTTCCAGAAGAAACTATGCTATCTCTGCTGAAAATAGACCACCCAGTCTGGGGATGAGTATGCCACAGGCATTACAAATTGTGGTTCTGCTTGTCTGCAACAGCTCTCAGCTTTGAAGTCACAGTGAGTTTATATTGGTTCTGCTGAGATGACATGGTCTCAGTATATTTATTAGTGAGGCCAAATTTTTATGCAGGTATCAGTAAGGCCCAACTTCCTCTTTCATACCTGCCAAGTGAACTGCAGCTGTCTAGAAGTTTCCATGCATCAAGTAACTTAATGCATGTCACAGATAGATTTCTCATTTCTAATGAAGGAGACAAAGAATAACTACAAAGCCCAGAGCGCAAACATTACGGCACTCATTCAGCACATCAAAAGTACAGGTTCGAGCTAATAATTTAGAGCAGTAATTAAAATCTGAGTCTCCCATATGATGGATTCTAAGTATTTTAAGTGCCTGGTGCCTGGCTGTTCTCAGGTAAGTGGTTTTCTGTCTCATTTTCATTGTGGATATTGATCATTATTTATCTCTCATTTTAACCAGACCTTCCATTCATTCTGCATCTGTCCAAAGTCGGGAACTGGGAAAGATTCAGTTTAGGAGAATCAGCATTTTTCAAACAGAAAACCTTTAAATCTTTTACAGAATGTTCCCAGCTGATTCTATCTGTGAACATTTATTACCCTGAGGACTTCCACCCTACTGCATTTCAAAGTCTTTTGCAAGAAGTTGAGGTGTTGAAAACGTTCAGATAAAGGTTACAAGAACTCTCTATAATAAGAAGTGGCAGGCAGCCTAAGTATCAGAATTGCTACAAGTTCCTCCAGCAAAAATTAGCTGGGATAGTACTGTAATAATGGTGGCATTAGAGAACATGAATGTCTCTAATTCCCAGATGGGCTGTTGTCCTGTAACCTACAGATCTGTCTAGGATCATTTCCTCTCTCGCTGGCATTCATATCCCAGTATCCTTAGCAGCTACCCATGAAGCCCCAAGAACATCAGAGATGACATTCTGAAGAACAGCAGCTCCAGTGATTACACTGACTCCCTGCTCCAGCTGCAGTCTCACTGCATCCATATATTAATTTCAGTAAAACTCACGTAACTGTTAAAGCATAACTTCATTAATAACTGATACCATGCATAATGATTTCATGGCAACCTTTAGGCCATCATGACAATAATAGGAAAAAGGATGCCATACACATGTTAATACCCCTGCAGCACCCACAGTACTAACTGTAAGCCAGAATTCCTGAGTAAATTCACTTCCAGGGGATTTAGATTTGAGTCAAGGCATTTATTTTCTAACAAGAGGCAAGAGTCCTAAATGCCACACCAGTTTTAAGCTGTGTGATTCCTCTGATTCCTGTGGAGCAGGTTCTATCATACACTGATGTGAATGATATCAGAAATAGACAAATACTGTCAGTCATGCCAGCTTCTTTCACGTATCATCGCCACAAGTGCTGTTGCGGTGTCTTCAGGTCTTGCTGACACACTGCCTGATCTTCCCCTTCTGTCACAGAAGGTACTGTAAAAGCCTGTTGCTGTTGCATCACGTTACTTCTTGCCCTATTTTGTCCTTCTTTAATGTAAGGATTCTTGTTTCCTTTTCCTGAAATGACTTTTTCAGTATTAAAAAATGAAAACACAGAAACCTACAGAATGATTCTCCCCACGCTCCCTCCTCATTTCACCATAGATTGTTCAGAGCCACTTTCTCTTAAGCAGCAAGTGCTTATGTAAACCAAACCATCACTGTATGTTTGCATCCCTCCTTCCTCTCAGAGAGCTTTTAGTTTATCCCCCATAACACTCCCTGTCTGGTTTCTTTACTCCATTTTTCCATCTTACAAACAATGTACGAAAACAAAGCTACTACCAAGTAAAAGCAACAATGTCTTCCTAGCCTCTGACAGCCTTGTCAGATTTCTGAAACAATGGCTCTTAAACTGCCTACTGGATCTCTTCTCTCTAAATTCCTGAGTGCCTCTGTTTTCCTTCCTAGGCTTGACCTTCCAGCTCACATTTGCTCTCTGAAAACATGCAGGAGCAAATGGAAGTTAACCTGGATTTGCAGCAGCAGCAGCTCAAGGGAGGTGATTCTGCCTCGGGGAGACCTCACCTGGAGTACTGCATCCAGCTCTAGATTTCTCAGTCCAGGAAGTACATGGACCTCTTGGAGCAAGTCCAAAAGGAGGGCCACAAAAATGAACAGAGGGCTGGAACACCTCTCCTATGAGGCTGACAGAGTTGGGGTTGTTCAGCCTGGAGAAGACTCCAAGGAGACCTTATTGCAGCTTTTCAAACACTTAAAGGGAAAGATGGTGACAAACTTTAGAGCAGAGCCTGTAGTGATAGGACAAGGGCTAATGGTTTGAAACTGAAAGAGGGTTAGGATTTTAGACTAGATATTAGGAAGAAATTTTACATTGAGAGTGGTGAAACATTGGCACAGGTAGCCCAGAGATGTGGTAGAAGCCCCATCCCTGGAAACATTCAAGGTCAGGTTGCATCAGCAACCTGGTCTAGTTGAAGATGTCCCTACTCATTGCAGGGTGGTTGGACTAGATGACCTTTAAAGGCCCCTTCCAACCCAAACCATCCTATGATTCTGTGAAGTCTCTGGGTCCTCAGGTGTTTAAACAAAAGCAAAGCAAGGTATCTTTGGCAAAAATTGACAAACTCGCAGCATTCTGCGAGTACTTTTTCTACCTATTTCTAAAATAGCATAGTACAATGTTTTTGCTTTGCATTTTTGCTCAGTGAGAGAAACTATTTGTACAGCTTTTCCTTTCATCTCGACCAAAGAAAATCATGTGTCTAGTACCTGTCATATGTACATGGCCACACTGGCAGGAAACTTGCACAAAACACATTTGCTTGTTTTATCTAAATAATCCCATTACCTGCCAGAAAATAGTTTAAACAATGTGATGCACAGAAACAGATTTCTAACTGGATTTGAGACAGTAAGCTATGAAAGAAAATACTAACTTGTATTTCAGAGTACAGGAAATGCTCACAGCAAGAATGCTTGACTCTTTGTTTGCAACAAAACCAGGTTGCAGGGGCAGCTCACTTCATTTCTCTGTGAACCAATTGCAGGATGGGATATTCACAGAAAAACAAGTAGCTGAAGACAGCCAGCAGGACTAAACACCTAACCTTGAGGCAGCTTGAGCATAATGTCATGAATCCTCCAGTTTCTAACTTCGCAGTTTGGTTTTTATAAAACTTTAAAATGCAGCATATTATATGGCAGGGAGAGGCAGGTTAGAAGCATGTGTCTCCAAACCAGTAATAGGTACTCAATTGATCAAATGTGTAAGGAAAGCACTCAGTAGTTTTCCCCTCTTGTCCAAATCTGTCATACCTTCTCAACCCACATCCTCACAAGCTGGTCTTAAAGCAAAGCCAAATGGACTTTTTTCACAGGCTTAGGAAGAAATGATCGCTCATTTGAAAGCACAGTGAGGCAAAGAGGTATCAGGAATCTGCAGCCACTTCAGACAGAGAGAGGATGTCAAAAGAAGAGAATAATGAAACAAGAGGGTGAGACTAACATAAAGAGAAAAGAAAAGAGAATATGGAAGGGAGAACAAATTGAGGCCTTCCAGAACTGCATAAAAAATAAAGGGCCAGGAAGACTAGGAGGCAATTAGTCTAGTGAAAACCAACCTGGAGATCTTCTGTCACTTCCTAAACTACTTATTACCTAGTCTTTTCTTGCACAGCCTGTGTATGCAACTGGATTTTGGTACAGACCAGCACCTACACACAAATATGCATGAGACAAATGGTAATAACAGAGCTATATTTCTATTGAAAGATATAATATGCGGCAGTGAAAGAATCCTCCTGGAAAAGAAGCTTTCAGTGAAGCTCTGCTAAAAGATATTTGTGCTTCTGAAGGTTTCAACTTAAAAGTAAGGAAGAAGTTATACATAAACTGCAGGCAGCATGTGACATACCACACTGTAAACCCAGAACTCAGTAAACAAATCTGGTTAGGTAGGTGCACAATGTCCACAAAGATTTTATTTTATTTAAATTCTGATTATTAAGCCAAATAATGATATGACTGTCACAGAGCAAAGAAAAAAATTACAGTCCCCAACCAACAATCTAAACGTGGGGCTGAGACAATGATAAGAGCAAGAGGTAATCAGCACATTACCCCGTTATGGGTTTCAAACCTCAAACATTTTCATCTATCCCATCAGACTACTATGCATGAAAACAAACATTAAAATGTATTAATTGCCCTTTATCATCTTAATTCAGTAGAGGCATGAGCTGAATAGGAAAATGTGAGGATCAGTTTTCAGCTTGTGCTGTAAGAGTGAATTGTTTTGCTCTCTGAAAAAGATTTTGTTGTGAAAGGCCCCATCCCTGCAGAAATCTGTGAAATAGAGGGAGAATGCACAGGTGAATGGATAATAGACATGCTTTTGAGAGAACAAAGAATGAACAAAAGGGGCTAATATCTTATTCTGTCAGTAGCATCTTAAGGTTTTGCATAGCATTTCAAATGGCAGCAGGACGCTTCACAAATTTAAGACTATTTCTGTGCAGTCCTAGCTATCACTACTCACTTCTTCAGTACCTTTGAAGTTATATCACTGCAGGTACAACAAAATACACCCAGAACTGAATTGTTTCACGTGCCTTTCCAAGGAACCACACCTAAAGTCAATCCAGAGAGGTGTGCCCCAGTGAACATACTGGGAATGTTGCTGTTAGCCATAACAAGCAGAGTGCTAAAGCTTTACTGCATAATACAGCAGCCCACTGACTTAATGGTGGGTCCCACTGAAAGCAAAGTACTCCTGTGGTCTTCGATAGACAAATATTCCCAAGTGACTTTGCATGCTTGAGGTTTTATCAGCAAATGGTTTAAAACTCTCTTACACTGGCCAGGAATGTAAAACTCCCAAGAGACAGCTATAACTCCTTCTTTCCTTCTGTCTCACTTAGCTGTAATTAATTTCATTAAATAGGAGTGAAAAAACAAAAGGACATTCTGCCAGCTCCTAGGCACAGGGAATTTTAAGGCTCCAGGACCTGCCAGGGGTGGGGTTCCTTTCTTTACCATCCTGTTGAGGTAATGAAAGGAGAATGGACAGCACGGGATGAATGGGGAGGAGCTGGTTGACATTCTTTAATGTCACCTATGAGAGGTGGGTGACATTGAGAGGGAAATGGACCCTTACGTTTTCCTAGGGCAAGAGTTAAAGCTTTATCACCACCCAAATTACAATCCACTGTCACTTCACAACACAATTTGAGAAACCCTTCCACAATGCTTCTCAAACATCAAGGAGAAGGAAGATACTGACAGTTACACAGATGTCAAGAGGAAATCCCTAGGCACTGTGGCAAGACTGGGACTGCCTTTTATCAGTTCATCTGGTTGATCCAATTTATCTGGGTATGTCTTGGGGGGTGGGGAGAAGTCTTCCAAATGGTAAAAGATATTCTTTAATACAGGAAGCTTCCTGAAAAGTTCCAGAGTAGTCATTTTTTTAAAACTACTTTCCCAGAGTAGTACCTAGTTACACAGCAACTTTTGAGATATATTTACTTTTTTTTTTTAATAAATGTGTAAATCATCACTTCCCAGTAGGGGAGACAGTAAATGCTACAAGGGAAGGTAGTATCAGAATTTTTATTATGTTTCAGGAGTGTGTTTCTGTGCACACATCTAATTGACCTTGAGAGTAGATTAATCATATAGTCATCTGATCAAAGTGATTTTTTTTCCATTTTCTTTCAAAACAAAGCAGTTTAACAGATATTGTCAACAACAAAAAAAGCCTTTTTGCCTGCTTGTTTGTATTTCATACCAAAATAGCCAATTGTTTTCAAGTCGTTCCTGTGCTCCCAAAGAGACATTTTACATTTTGAAAAACACAGAGCAAACATTTTACAGTGGGTGCAGGCAGAAGGGATTTCCCCCTCCTTTCCTCTGTTAGTTCATTAAAAGCACATAGTATATACACCTCATTACACGTCTACACTACCCAGCCTTGCACAGAGATTCTCAGGTTAAAGTTAAATAAGTTTGGCTGGATACTGCAAGTAATACCTCCCTGTTAGCACGTCTCAGTTCATTAGCTTTGGTGAGAGAGCTGATAAATCAGCAGAGGTGGAGGCATGCTACAATGACTCCAGCCTTTCAGTACTCAAGCTGGTGTGTCTTTTGCAGATTGAGCTGGAGTATCTCCACTGCACTGGGCTTGTTTAAACACATCTGGTTTAACACAAGGGAAAGGTAGATACTACCAATTGCTTCCTCCTTATTTTCATTGCTATGGTCATAACACCTAATTTTAAAAAGGAGATAATTGCTTCCAGACCATTAATCTCCACCCCCTGCAAGTCTACTCTTAAAATACACACATAGAGAGAGAAAGGGAGAAAGGAAAATAAGAAAACAGTATCTAGAAAATACATTCTGTCCTTCAGGGGTAAAAAAAGGACAGGGTCTAATACCCTTGTACTTCACACTGAAAATTATACAGTAAACATTTCTATTGCAAATCTTCAAAACATACTGTTCTTTTCTCTTGAAGAATGACTTCTGGGGGGTCATAGGCACTGTGCAATAATTACTTTAAGAGAAAAATGCTCCATTCTTACAAAACAGTGTTTGGAAACTTAAATCCTGAGTGTTCTAACACCTACCCTCAAATGCAGTCAAGTTCACCACAAAAATTTGAAACTATCAACATTTTTTGAAAGACAGCAGTTGACAGCAGAATAATAAATTCAAAATGGCTGTGCCCTTAAGAATCTAAGTTCAATTTATTGTAGAATCTAGAAAACCCAGAGGAAGTTAAGAAAGTTGAAAACTCACTCTTCTCAGAATGACAAAAAAATATGTGAAAGCTCTCAGGACCCTCTCAAGACTATTTGTTGAGGGCTGAGCACAGATTTTAAAGAGTGAAAACACTTGGTAAGATAAACTCAATTTTAATTCCTGTCTCATTATTGCCAACTGTAAAATGTATCCTCCTAATACATCACAGATGAAGTTGAGCCTCATTTATTGTCAACTTGCTAAGAGTTAAGGTCAAATTCAGCTTCTGAGTTATTCCCATCTTTTATTCAGAAGTGACTGAAATCCACTTGCCGTTACAAGTTATTCTAAAGAGCCCTGCAACAGGCTTTCAACCTGAGCAGGGACCATTCCTGGGCTTTGAGCTGGAAACCTACATGTAAAAATTCTTTGGTGCCTGAAATCTAATTTAAGAAAATTACACCCAAATACAACCAAATTTATTCCCACATGTTTTGTTGACATACTTATACATTAACCAGAATCTCTGCAAGGATTAAGCTCTCCGCATCTCATCAGGATGGAAATTACTGAATATTTCTGGCAGACAAAAATAAATGAGACATGATGCTTCTCAAGCATTGGTAATAATGCTATACCTAAACTTGAACAAGCACTGAAGGCAGGTCAGCAGTGCCTGGTCATACAGGATGCAACGTCAACATCCATAATGATAGACAGTGTTTTTATGGGGGAGAGTCTGCAGCTGATGGCTGCTGTGATATACTCTGATTGCTGTGCTATTAAAACATACACATCTTCTCTCAGTCACAGGAACAGTAAAAACAGCCATATTGCCAATTCACAATACACAGAAACACTAGCATATAGGATAAGTAAAATCCAGGCACTTGGAAAAGCATGTGAAAGTTTTCCCCCTTACTTTTACACCTTTATTCATTTAATATTTTTTCATTGGACCCCATTAGATTTCAGTGGCAGGCTACAGAGTGCTGAAGTGTGAATTTGCATACTAATTAACAAGAGAAAGCTCTGCAATCAGGAATATCAAAGACACAGACTAATCTCTGAAGGGAAAAAAGTTCTGATTCTATTTGATATTTGCTAAAAAATACGAACCAGCTGCCAATACTTTAGTATTACTGACTGACAGATAAAATCAGTTTAGTTGTAATTAATTTAAGCATGTCTCAGCTCAAATCATGTCTTCAGGAGCAACTTTATGACAAAATTCCACTGCATTAACTAAATGAAGAAAGAAAGGCTTTCAAAATTGTCCAACCTGATTCTGTGCTGAAAAGAACAGAGAAATTAAGGCAGAGCTTCCGTACATCTGTGTCCTCCAACAGCGACAATTCACACGTGGTGGCATTCTGAATACAGCGACAAGCAAAGATAACCTCTTTTATTTTTGAGTGGCAAGATGCAAGACTCTCATCCCAAGAGGCAGCTGGCTTGTCTCCTGTTTCAAGAGCTCATATGGCTCATGTGCACTGTATTTTTTCACCTGTTCTGGGGTAACTTTTATCCAGACTGAATGTTTCCTTCATCCTTTTATCCTTCCCCTTTCCACTCTTCGTTAATATTTAGAAATATTTTAATATTACATTCTGCTCTTCAATTGGAGAGCCTGTCTTGTCTAACATTTTGCTCTTGCTGTTTCTGTATGATTTAAATGTTTCAAATGCTTTGAAACAGGTGGCATCATTCACTGGGCAATAGTAACAGCACAAACAGTCCCAAAAAAGTACTTGTTACACAAGCATTTAACTGTTTCCTTTATGCTTCCATGAAAAACTTGTAGGATATGCAATGTGTAATGACAACAGGAACTGGCTTTTGTGCTTAAAGTCCCCATTACTGTGTGGAGAGGCCCTTACAAACAGCCTGTGCAATCCTCCTCAATTGCACAGAGAGCCCTTTGCAGCACAGACCCGTGTTTATGCAAATCCTGCCATCCCTGGTATTCAGCATGGGAGACTCCAAGCCAGCAACACCAGCACAGCAGGTGGAAAATGCTGTGGGAGACTCACTTGTACCTTCCTACTCTCCTCCGCTGCTCTGGATTTGTTTAGGCTCATTCTAAGCTCTCCCTAGAAGAACAACTCTGTGCTTCTGTGCTGTCCAGTGTGATGGGTTCAACACCTCTCATGGTCAACTCCCCAAAGGCCAAAACCAGGCACTTGAACATGAAGAGATGAAAACTATCAAGTATTCTTTTAAAATTATAGGCCTCAGGGGCTGGTGTCCCTTTAAGAAAGGAAGCCTTACAGGCTCATCCCTATGTTATAGATGTTGGACAGGCATGGAAATGCTAAGGGTGCAGGACTAAAGACCCCAAATTCAGAAATAAATGCATTGCTTTGCAGTCAATGAAAGCACATTGTTTCTCATGAACATCCGAAGCCCATGTCTAGCTTTACACGTATGCTTAGAATACTCCTGAATACTCCTGAATTTATTCCTGTTTTGAAATTTTGTCACAAATATTTTTCTCTCCTTAACTTTCTGGTAAGTATGTCCCTGCTGTATTCTGGTACCCAGATTATTGTATAAAAGGCTCTGCACCATTTCTGGGTATGCATGCTTCAGAAGCCACTCCTCCACACACACACTTCTGTGACTAGACACAAGCAGAAGTACTAAGTGCATCTATTCTCAGAATGAGGTAAGTTAACAGAACCCTTGCAATCATGGCCATTCAGCTCCACTAGAGATGAAGCATTAGAAGAGGTTCATCTCTATTTTCCCTGTCAATATATTCCTTCTATCTTAACAGCAGCTGCCTTATTCCTTTTATCAAGTGTATGCTCTGTATTTCACTCTTTTCATTACCCTCCAAATGCTCTACTCTGCCCTTAACCTGTCTCATTACTGCAGTGTCTGTCACAAGAGGCTGGTGACATCTGAAGCTGCGTAGCAGAACCTGATGCATAAACGTGTATTTGGAGGTAATTCCTGCAGCAGGTGTCCATCATAACAAACCTAACTGAAAACTGGCATGATGTCCAGGGCATGGCAGAGGTGGACTGTTCACTGTAAGTGATACCACATGTGTTAAGTACTGCTAGAAGAAGATATTATAACCAAAGGAAAGACAGCTACAGGACTTGGTGCTACTATGTTCATTCTCACCCCCATCCCTCTCTGAAAAAGCACATTATAAAACTGTCAGCTCCAAGGTGTTAAATACAGTGCTCTGTGTGCTTACCATTCACACTGTCTCCATGACAGGCAAATGACATTCAAGCAGCTCCTGACACTGCTCAGCACCTATAGACAAGGACACACACCAGTCAGTTGTCAGCATCCCCAGCCCAGTATCAGCAGGACATGGAGCTTTCTGTACTGAGAACAGGCTACACTCAGGTGGTTTCTCTGGCTACTAGTGAATGATTTATAAATGTAGTAAAGTTCACATTTTTACAGCCTTTCAGGGCGAGGAATAAAACAGATAAAATTACACCCAGAACAATTCATATCCCCCCCTTCAAAAAAGCAGGGTGATGCTGACATACAAGGTGTCAAACTGGGAAGTACAGCAGGCAGTGGCAACAGAATAGTAAGAGATTGCTGGAGTTAAATTCAGGGAAAAAGGAATATACTGTGGGAACTGGATTTTCATGAGGGCAAGCAGTGTATTCTAAAGGAAATGTTATATTGAAACTTGCCTCCAAACCGAGGTGGGGAGGGGAAGGAAAGCAGGGATGTCTGGTGAAAAGAGAATTACTATAAGCAGTAGGAAACCCCCTTCTGACATCTTTATTTTAAACAACATGACATGTAAAAGAATAAGCTGTTACACATAAGAGATGTGAAAATCGTTCTTAACTATTTCAATTTTTGCATTGTTTTTGAGCTTTGCAATTAAAAAAGGCTACCATGTCTAATACTATATTTTTTAAATCATGTTTGGCAAGCAGTTTGTTGTATTACTTCACACTTCAGTTATTTTCAATTATATATATATATTAAGCAGAAGAGCTTATTAACCTCAAATGTGCTATTTCTCTTGAAGACTTTTAATACTCTGCTGCTTTGGAAAAGGCCACGTTTCTACCACACATGTGATATAATCAGAACTCCTCTTAGGTAATTGCTGCTATGGAACAAGTCCAGTGAAAGCTTAGCTTTGAAAGTATCTTATTCATCCCTGATGCATGCTGGACCTTGAACAGAAACTACAGTCAAGTAACCCTGTTATGTTTTGGTTTTAGGACAAATAAGATTTTTTTTCTGGTGTATGACACTGGCCATACACCAATAGCTGCTAATGGTTTTCATCTTTCTTCTAAATGAGTGTAGCGCTGCCTCTTGTGTAGGTTAAGAGATTTCTAGATTTTCTAACACCACCTCATGAACTCTCAGTGATCCCCTTTTCCCAGAACCATTTGCTATATCCACATTTTTAGACATTTTCCTTTGTAATGTAACAGTCCAATGAAGCAAAACTATAGCACAGGACTAATTTCTGACACCACAGCTATGTAGCTACAGGGATAAGTGTCAAGTCAAGGTCACAGAGTCATGCACAGCCTTGAGTACTTCTTCAGATACTGAGATGTTGAGGGCTTTCCAGCCACCCTTGAATGTCTGTCTATAGTTGTGTCTGTTAGGATACAGAATCTGAAAAGAAGGTTTTTGGGGTTGAGCTTCCATCCCTCACCAATCAGAGGCCACCCAAAGAGGCAACTGAGCACACACACACAACATAGACATGCCAGTTCTATCTGAAACCCCTTCAGTAGGAAACTGCACCTTCTCCCACCCATGCTACAGCTCTAAGGTAGTCAATTAACAAATAGAGATAAGTTCATATTTTAGGCTGGCCACTACACTTTCTGAAGTATAGTAATAATAGATGATGATGAAATGTTGCATTAAAAACAATTTCTGTTTGATATGAAAAATGCGTTGTCCCCTTGAGAGAAAATGTAATACTGTGACCATAAATCTGCAGCTGAAGCAGAGTGAAAATAAGCAACTTCAGGTCAGGGAACTGCACAGAGGTGGAGGTGGTATAGATCATCTTATAATTTAGAGGCAATGGTTGCAAACTGCTTAGGCTCTGATAGGGGGAATTATTTACAGCAAGTGCAGAGAATATCTAGTGATATGTGAGGCTCTGCAGTTACATAAAAGAGAGAGATTATCCTTTGATCCAAATATCTCTGCACTCTCACAGCCACCATTACAGAAGTTGATCAACCAAGCCTCCTGCATTGCTGCCAGGTGAAAAGAGATGAAAGTGATATTCTCTCTCCTGTTCAGGAACTTATCTATGGGAGTTGTGGAATTATGTCAATGATGGGACATAGGGCTGTACAAAAAAATGGGGGCTGTAGTGATCACTGTGCCTTGGTGACTTTGCCTTGGAGAATGAATGCAGTGGCTTTTGCCACATAAAACCACAATGATGGAAGAGCAAACAATTTTTCATACTGAAGTAAGTAACTTCTCACGTAGATGTACTTTTCACTTTTTGCATTATGTTTATTCTGCTCACAAATAATTATTTTTCAAATGCTTTTCTTGAATAGAACAACTTCCTATCACAAGGATAACCATATAGTCATGTACATCAATCTCTGTAACAAGATCTCCATCAACTCACTCTTGAGAAACTAATATTTACATAACTGAAAACTAAACAATAAGCTTGAGAATGTTCCATGAGAAGATAAAAAACCACATCTAAATCTGAGGATATGAATCTACAGAGCAAAGCTATTCTATCAGAGGAGCAGGTTGTACTCACTGATCATTCTGAAGATCCTGTTGTCCTAAAAAGCTGCTTTATTTGCAGAATTTAACCAATGCTATTCAATCATTTTGAGTTTGAATCCTCCCTTGCATGGACCTTGTACCACCTCCTGAACTAACAGAAGGAGCCATGAAGTGAGGTGGAGGTTTTAATGCTTTTTTCCTTCATAGTCATAACAAACACCTTTCTGAGGAGGTCTCACTTCTATTATATTGGTAGCCTGAATAATCTAACCTCCTCAGGCTGTAGCCCAGTTGATACTTTGAGATTTATGTGCTCTTAGTCAAAACAAGACAGCTTTTCTGAAATGTCCTATTAATGTAGTAAACACAAGTTTTATTATGGCAGGCCAACAATTCAATAGAAATGAACAGGAAATAGTTGGGTAGGAACAGCTTTCCTTTGGAACACTCTCTGGATTTACTAGTTTGTGTCAATTTAGATACTGCTTATATACAAAAAAGAAACCTATTGAATTCTCAGTGTGAAAATGGAGATCTGCTGACTTTTTTTTTAAAGGAACTGCAGCTGCAGAGAAAATTGCCATCAATAAAATGATATATGATCATTTATGCAGCAGAACTAACTAATAGAGCTGAGACTGCACAAAAGTGCAATGTTCATCTTACACAAAGCATTTTTCAATGAGACTATATGCAAATCAGGTTTTGTGCTGTTGAAGATTCTGATTAAACTTATAATTTAGGTTTTTAATTGAACTTTTAAATTGGATTTTTCACAATAATTCTGCCTCATTTATATGAATAATTAACTGCTGTAAAATAAGTTGCCAAAATAAATTCATAAATTCTACAGTGCCTTTTTTTTTTTTTTAAGTTTAATTCTGGAAAATCTCTACAGCATACAAACTCTCAGTATCCTATGCCTAGCTTTTGCTGTGCTCCATACAGATGATCTAACAAATCTGTACACAAGGATAAAATTTAAACAAGAGCAAACTAATTATGATTTTTTTTTAAAAAAGACATACAGATGCATACATAAAATAAAGCACAGAATGATACCATCAGTCAAAGATGACTGTTGTTCTGCAGAATAGCTAGCTTTGAAACTAAGGTATATTTGTTATGTACAATGGATTATCATTTTAACCTTAATTATTTTGGCAATAAGAACAGATGAAGTAAGGCCACATTAGCATCAGTACTCCTAATTTCAGCACTGATATCTCATTGGCTTACAAATTAATGTCTGTCAGCTGAGTTTAATGAGGCAGTAACTTTAGTGCTAAAAATCAAGAGTGATACACTATTTGAAACTCCAACAATATAATGGACAAGAAAGTAAAGCACACTGAAGGGAAACATTCATGAATGAAATCTAGGAGAAAAGCTCAATTATCTTACTCATCAGGTAAGTTAATCTGCTTGATTTTAAACAATTCAAGCTAAAACCCAAGATTCTCCAGACAGATAAAAATAAGACTGAAAGAAATCACAAAGCTTACATCAGTCTGAAAGGGGAAAAAATTCCACTGCTTTGTTTTTACAAGTATAATATGGTAACATCTCATATTCAGAGAACATGTTATTTGGAGGTTTACTGAAAGATTAATAACAGGCCATGCAAAATGCTACGCATTTTTGACAATTATACACAATCTGAGGATTGTCAGCAACCTTCAGCCCTTACAGCAATCTGTAACAACTAATCAGCCATCTATTATCCACAGGGAGATGATTTAGTGGACAAGTTAAGAATAGGGGAATGCAACAGACACTGCTGGAACCACAGTACAAGCTCCTGCATAATGACTGGATTAGTGTGCAATCTCCAAGTATATGGAGATATCCCAGGTTTGCAGGAATATCTAGGAATGAACCACTGACATAAACGAAACTCATTTAACACTTCAACTGCTATCAGTAGCTACAAGGGACCTATTCAAAGTCCTGAAGTGACTGAAGAGGCATCCTTCTGACCATGGCTGTGCCATGCTAATATCCAAGGAGAGCATTGCTTTTAGAGTCCTTTGCCTGAGCTGAGATTGCAAAGTCGGCAGCACTTTATGTTAGATCTTTGAAAGAAAAAGGGAAGCACTACACTACAGAATCAAGCCCCAGAATTATTTTTTTTTCTGTTAAGATGAAAGTTACTCCAAGTTAACTGCCTACCTAGATATACTGAATTCATTTACAGAATCACAGAATGTTAGGGGTTGGAAGGGAACTCTGGAGATTGATTCCAATCCCTCTGCCAGAGCAGAATCACCACAGAATCTTGGGCAGGTCACTCAAAAATGCATCCGGTCTGGTCTTGAAAGTCTCCAGGGAAGAAGACTCCACAACCTCTCTGGGGAGCCCGTTCCAGTGCTCTGTGACCCTTACAATAAAGAAGTTCTTCCTCATGTTGAGGTGGAACTTCCTGTGCTCTAGCTTGCATCCGTTGCCCCTCATCCTATCACAGGTCACAACTGAAGAGACTGGCCCTTCCTTCTTGACACCCACCCTTCCAATATTTACAGACATTAATAAGATCCTCTCCTCTCAGTCTTCTAAACAGCCCCAGGTTTCTCAGCCTTTCCTCTTAAGACAAATGTTCCAGTCCCTTAATCATCCTTGTAGCCTCAGATGGACTCTCTCAACTAAATCCCTTGTCCCTCTTGAACTGGGGAGCCCAGAACTGAACACAATACTCCAGGTGGGGTCTCACTAGGGCCAGAGTAGAGGGAGAGGAAAAAGTGAAAGACGTATCAGAATGCAAGGGAGAGTTAATGGGCTTAATGCTGTACCTCCTGGAAGATGCAAGATGTCTTTGGTTTCCAACTATATGACTTCACTCTGTTGTTTACCAACTCTGTAAAAACAAACCACTATTTGGAGGCAGCCCCTCATTCCATGATGGAAAGTCTGGCTGTGTTCTGGGCCACAGAGGCAGGCTTGGAGTTGGTTGTCCAAACCAGTCACCTAACCTACTTGCCAAAAAAATCCAATCCTGTTTGGTGCCTTTCCTTGTACACAGAGAAACCTGTTCCACTTACTGCTGCTCTAGCTGTAACCACTTGCTACTAAGAAGCAGCCTGGGAAGATTTCCAACAAATACAACTCTCAGCTCTCTTGAAACTCTACTGGTGTTGCCAACAGAGGCAGACACACAGCAGAGCAAACTGCAGAGCTAAGAGGAGAGGGGAAAACCAAAAGGAAGTTTTGCTTTTCCATTAACTGTTTTAAGCCTCCCGGGTGACTTTGTGGAATCACTGCAGCAAGTTGTGAATGATGTATGAAATGAGAAATCCCTGCCCAGCCAACTGCAAAAGAATTTACAGACAGTGCTTTGCAATCGTTTATATGCTCTGCTGTTTGATGTAGTATTTAGCCAAGTTAGAATCACAAAAGCCTGGCAACTACTGAGAAGGAAGCTTTTTTTTTTTTAAATGTGAAGAAGTCTTTTTCACCACTGAAAGTCTGGAAGCAAAGTCTATTCTGAGGTCTGTGGGAGGGGGAGTACACAAGTTCAAAGTTTAATCTGCCTTTGTACAAAACAAAATTGACCAGCAATAAATAGATATTTAAAACTGGAACAATATTTTAATCATTTGAGTTACACTTCCTGTAGCTTATAAACATAGAACAGTTTATATTAATTTCATTTTTAGAATCTGATTACATTTATTTTGTCTATGTAAACAAATGCATTCTTTGAGATATAACAAATGGAGAGACAGTAATTTAGGAATGTCAAAGAAGTCAGGATTTACAAAGGATGGTATGTATTTTCCTTAATTGCTTAGTCTTTTATCCATAAAAACCCTGTTCAATAAGCATACAACTGACCTCCTTTTGACTTAGCATTTACTTTAAATCGTATTTCAAGCCTACTTCAAGGTTTTCTCACTGAACTGTTTCAGAAGTTCTAAGATCAAGAATGCATCATATAAACCTTAACACTTTCAAGCAAACATTAATTTTTAACTTTGATTCAAAAAGTGGTTTATTGAAAAATATTATAATTCAACAAAAATACTAATCAATTTCAAAGCATATTATTACTATGCAACATTATTAATAATTAATCATATCACAATTTACTCTCTTTTTGTCTGAATCCATTCCAAGTGGAAACAGCTTGCAAGTAAGCATGCAGTTTTGACTTAGGAGCCTTTCACTCTTCAAAGCAATTTCTCAGTCCTCCCAGTGAAATACAAAGGGCAGACTGAAAGCTCTTTCCCTATTTAATTTCAAGAACAGTTTGTCATTGTTTTAACTATGGCAAGATTTTTTAATGTAAATAACTAATGGAAAACCTGTGTCTAAATCACTTAAGTTAACCTAGTATTTAATGATGCCAGAAAGGCTCTAGTTGTCTTTGGAGTAAGGCTGATACTAAAAAGAATTTGTGCATGAAGACATGTATAAACACTTACTAATAACTTGCCCCTGTATAGTTTTTACCTGTAACAAGGACTAATAACTAGACCCCAATAATTATCCTGCATCCTTTCATATGTAAGAGTTCATGTGGAAAAAAAAGTTCCATTCTGTAGGTTCTTCTCTACGTAACAGGTATTAGGCCGAAAATATACTTCTAAAGCTATAAAAAAAGCCCCAAACCTATATTCACAGAAACTATGTAATTATCTAAGCTCATCACACAGTAATCAAACTTCCACTGATGCAGTCTAGCAATGACCACAATCACCATAAGACCCAGACATGAGCTCAGTTCTAGCAGTAGCTCCCTTGGTGACTTTGGCTACTTGCAGGGTGAAGTCTTGCTTCACTGGCAGCTTTGCTACCAACTTCACTGTGTCCGTGAATTTAATTGGCATGTACAAAGTCAAAAACATGAATTCATAACTGAAGGTTCATGGATTCTTTTCTATGATACATAGTAAATATTAGAAGCTGCACAAATTGACTAGCCCTCAATTTATTCCCTCTATGGCAGACAAAATTTCCATCAAAAAACTCCATGATTTAAGAATTATGTTTAATTAATAACAAAGGTATTGTGTGTATATCTTTTTCCTAAATACAGCATAGAGAAATTTTCAGTTTATTTGTCAGAAACTGGGAAATCTCAATTGAGTGTTTTTCCCATGAAATCTGAGCTCTATCCACATAGTTTCCTCTTAAGAAATATATATCTAATTTCCACTGGAAGACCTTAAATAATATATCCAGACTATTCAGATCAGCTATTTATTGCAATTTTTTTATTTAGCAGGTCATAACTGAGAACAACTGAAAAGGCAGCTAGTGTTACACCGATACTTAAATAAACATTATTTAAAAGTCTATTGTTTTCAAATGGTATTACTATTACAGAATTATTTGCTTTTCTCTCTTGACTTTCTAGACCTTGAAGTCCAGCAGCCTTTCAAATAACTGCAGTCACAGACTAAAAAGAAAGAGCTGCCCAGCACTACAAGAACTGAGTGGAGTTACATAAATACAGTTTGAGAAGCGTTTCGTTCACAATCTCAAAAGTAATCAGAAATGCTTAGAAATAATTAAAAAGCATTTAATGAACATTTTGGTTGTCTGGGACTTGGTGAAATGGAGCTATATTGAAAATGACACCTGATTACAGCAAGGTGATCAAAATATTTGGGAAGAAAGGCCACTGCAGTCCATGCAGTTTAAACCCAAGTGTCACTTATACAAAATGTCATCTCTACAAGCAGATTGCCTCAAGCTCTGGATTCGCAGCAGATTCATTCATTATCATTTCTATAAATGCCAGAAGCAGTTCATGATCTTTGTTGTCCAAATACATTTTGTTATAGCAAATCCCAGTAAACAGCTAATATTTTATCTTCTCTTTGGTGGGGCTTTACTCTCGTGTTAATTAGCCTAATTTTAACCTCTATTAATTGTTCCAGTATCGATTTTTAGTTAATAAAATAGGCCATATTTCAGAGTATATTTGGAAAAGTATTTCTTTTTCATTCCTCTCAAACTGCTTCCAAATTAAAGCCCCTTGGAGCTAAAAGAATTCCTTTGGACCTCTGCACAAAATCTATTTTGTGCCATTCTGACCAAAATTAAGAGGGATACATGTGTCATGTAATAAAACTGCTATTACCAAGATATACTGGCACTTAAATGCTTTCTCCATTTATGCCACTTCTTTATTATAAGCTCAGAATTACTAAACATTACTTTCAATCTGCACTGTGCAGGTAGCATGGATATTAGATCCAGAGAGACTTTACTTTCTGCTACACAGAGCATTTCCAGCCATTCAGCAAGAGAACATGCTGTATGCAGCTGTGAACTGATAAGGCCCAGAGCTACTGTGCTGGAGGAAAGTGAATGCAACCTGTCAGCAAAACTCAGAATTCCTTCAGGATGGAAAAAGAAAAGATCTCTTCTGCAGACACCCCAGCTAGATGAGATGGAATGGGGAAACCTCTCGTCAATGTTCTTTCTACAATATTGACAATGGTTAGAAAACGGGGGAAAAAAATAAATACACAACATATTTACTTGCCTAGCCCACTCTGAGTGAAGGATCTCAGGTCCACGTGTGTTAAAAAGAAAATAAATCTGCTGGCACTTGTTTCTGAGGCCAGAGATCTGAAAATAGAGACTCAGATCAGCGCTAGGGGTTCAGAGTTTTAGTGTTGCTCCCGTTATGTTCCTCAGCAACATCAATACAGCTTGAAATACTCAACATTCAAGTGAGCAAAAACAAGGACAAAGATTCCAAGTTAGCATTTAATTTTCTAAAATTCAAGTATAACAATTATTTGCTTCTGATTGTTAAAAAATTGGGCTCAGATGCCTCAAAAAATAGATACACCCTCAGAAATTTTCTGTGACAAGAGTTAACCAATTAGGAAGGAGTGCCTGCAACAGAAGCTAGAGGTCACCCCAAAGAAATCAGCTCAAGTGTAACAACTAACAAAAACAACTCAATTGTTGTACTATAAGATGGCTGTAAAGAATCTAATTTCTTGTCATAGTCTGATCACAAGTTACTTCAGCTCTTCTCTCTCACCAGCAGGAGCAGAACCTTATGGCACAACACAGCACCCACACTGGCAAAAACAACAACATTGTCTAATTCTGGCCACCAGTTCATACTAACTGCTGCTGTCACAGAATTGGGCCAGACATGGGCAGCAGTGTATGTTGCAGCCATACATCCACTGTTTGGCTGGGAAGGAGATCAGTGACATTCTTTGATCTGAGTATAGTCTCATGCAAATATCACCCAAAACAAAGTACTTTTACTCTTTTCTGTAAAACTAGTCTCTTCTCCTCTGATTCTCATCTGAAACTGATTCTAGTGTTTCCAAGAAAAACAGCACATAGCTTTACTTGAGAGCCATCATATCACACTCAGCCTGAAAATATGAAGGATGGCTTAAATTGAAAGGGACTACTAGACCCAGAAAGCATCACTTAGTTACAAGACTTTTTTCCAGCAATTTAACAGAATTTGCTCTTGTTCAGAAGGCGTAGCACCAAAACACAAATTATCCCTGCTGAAAGGGGATAATAAAGTCAGAGATACTCAATTGCCTGTAACTCAAGAAATGGAAGTCCAGGCATCAGAAAACATGAGAGAAGTGTACAAACATATGCGGGGTTGTCGAGAACAGCAAGCAATCAATCCTGTAGGCTGGATTTCTAGTTCTTCAGTCCTTTTCAATAAAACATAATCCAAATTATTTTATCTATCTTATTAAATAACATCTTACTGCATTATTCATCTTAGACAAACTTTGGGAAAGTATTCTGATTCATTTCAGCACTGTCCATCTGTACAGTCTAGTTCTAAAGCAGAAACTTTGAAAAGCAGTGTGCAGGGTATACAGAAGACATCCCTGAAAAAATTCTTGAGAATTTGCACCTGATATCTGTTCAAAGAATAGTCACCTTACTTAGCTCTGGGCAACAGTACATTCCTTTCCCAGACTCTATTATAAAAACCAATATAAATAGTACATATATTTTCTACACCTAAATAATATAAAAAACGTTATGATTCAAGAACACACCAAATATTGCAAGTGTTCTCAAGAGAAGCCATTATATTTGAAATCTGCCAGAAACTAGAAGAAAGGAATTTGCTCATCCAGTTGTCTGTTGCTCTCCCAGATTTTCTAAGGAAATAATTCATTTGCTATTGGTGACACATGGAGAACTGTTAACGTTATGATCCCTAACAGTTCTCCCTTCAGTTCATTTACAAGCCTGGATTAATGAATTCAGTACAACACCACCAATGCCTCACCCTTTCCTATTTTGGTAATTACTGCATGGGGACACCTGCTGAAGAGGTACAAAAAGTCATTGAAGTGAGGATAGGTGCTTTGAAACTACTTCTAATGTGAAGAGTTTCACTGTGCCCCCCCCATACAGTGCTCACCAATTCAAAAGACTAGCTGATTGTCATGCAAGGACTAAGTTTCATAAAGATCATCACAAGACATGCAAAAAACAGCCTGGTTTAATGCACTCTTTCCACCATTCTTTTACTGTTTTAATCTTAAGCACTAAAATACCCAATCTAGCTGTGGGGCAGAGTGGAAAGTGCTTGAGAGAACTTTGGGAGACAAATATGCAGGCAACAACCCTTCTGAACAATGCGTGCTAACATATGATTTGTATAATATAATTTGTACCTGTGATTTTTTTTTTTTTCTCTATACTCAGTTTGTTGTTTGAACAGACAGAAAGCATGAGGGTAGCAAGAATCAGAACCACAGGGGCAAAATATGTGCTTTGATTAACTGTGCCAGTGAGCTAATACAGACAAACTCATCCTTGGGAAATTATTTTCACTGAGGTTCATTCTCCCTTAAACAAGGATGATATCTACTAAGACAACACTAGCATGAACCTCATTTTAAACAGGGATAATTCAACATGATACAATAACTCAAGGTCTCCTTCCAGTCTTCTGCCAGGCAACCTTCAGCCCTATGCCTCAACTCCCTTTGCAGGAAAATGCAGAGGAGAACCAGCCTGGCATTCTTAAGGTTGTATTTTTCTTCAACTGTAGCACTGCCATAACTTTAAGGGCCTACATGACTCTTGCAGCATCACAGGCAGAGAATTCTTGGTTTGGTTCTGGAAGTTGTGCTTGGCATACTGTACTTCTTTAATCAGAGTTACTCTTTTAGTCCTTAGAAAACTAATTAAATTAAAAATGTCATACTTGAATGTGTCATGTATCAATTTTGAAGACTTAATTAAAAGAGGGAATTAAGCTTTGATTAAGCTTTCCTTTTGAGAGCAGTAGCTGTCATTCTTCTTTGTCTTAAAATAATATAATCTTTCTGGCTTAATCTACAAAAATGCCACCGTATTATTTATTCCTGACAACAGAGTACAGAAGTCAGTCTTGTCTGAAGACAAGAGCTGCAGGTACAATGGTCATTTACTGCATTCTGCATCAATAGAGAGGCATGGCTTGAAAAGAAAGCATAGTTTGTCATGTCAAGCTCGGTGCTGTAAATTTCTATTGTTTTTCTCATAGAAAAATAGAACCATTAAGGTTGGAAAAGACCTCTAAGATCACCAAGTCCAACCATCAACAAAACACCAACATGTCAACTGACCCATGTCCTCAAGTGCTACATCCACACATTTTTTTAAACACCTCCAGGGATGGTGACCTCAACCACTTCCCCAGGCAGCCTGTTCCAATGCTTGACCACTCTTTCACAATGTAATTTTTTTCCTAATACACAATCTGAATGTCCCATGGCACAACTTGAGGCCATTTCCTCTCATCCCATCACTGGTTATGTGGGAGAAGAGACTAACACCCACCTTGCTCCAGCCTCCTTTCAGGCAGTTGCAGAGAGCAATAAGGTCTCCCCTCAGCCTCCTTCTATCCAGACTAAACAACCCCAGTTCCCTCAGCTGCTCCTCATAAGACTTGTGCTCCAGACCCTTCACCACAAGTCTCTGGGCTTGGCCAGCCAGCCAGTTTTTTGCCCAGCAAAGAGTGCTCCTCTCCACACCACGAGCTTCTCAGTCAAAAGCTGAAAAGTTTTGAGCTCTTAGGCGTGACAAAAGTGTGAGCAAGTTACAGACTCTTGTACTTCACCTGGTACAGGAAAAATCAAATAAAACTGTGTTAATTGAAAATAAATCAGGAAATTTCAGAATCAGAACTCTAAAAACAAAGCACTACTACCTGAACTAACCCTAGCTAGAATGGAGGGGGCAGGGACAGACTGTAAGCAGCAACTCCAGCCAAAGTAACTCTTAATCTGCATATTGAAGACACCTTAGAAATACCAAATGGCTTGAAATTCAGCAAACTTATGAACTCTACAGGTAGCCTGCTTCACCTACCTGTTGTATTATTGTGAGAACAAAGCGTATCTAGAGTGACAGGCAATATATTCTCAAACACTTAGATCTTTTGAAAGCAATGCAACACTTGGCATCCAGTAACAAGAATTAATCTGCAGTAGGAATAGAGGCTTAGTTTGAACAGAGAATGAAGGCTACTTAACAGGGAAGGAAGCAATACCCACAGAACAGGACTGCTCTCACATAATGCACATGGCAATCATTCTCTGCGACAGATTCCTATCATTTATAGTTCTTCCAGGGGTCTACATTAACTTTAATCTGGAAATAAGTTGCTACATTTAATTTCAAAATCATAATTAACAGCTTCCCCTGAGTTAAAGCAAACTAAACAGCCCAATAGTTTGCAGAATAAATGTAATGACTGATGCAAAACAAAAACAGGGAGAGCTTCTGTTATAATTTGTATTATTATAACAATTAAAGGGCCCTACTACAGTAATTAGAGAATGGAAATCACGGCTGCATTTATACAGACCTGTGCTGTTGTAGACAATATTTGCCTGAGAGAATAACAAGAAGAAAAAAGAGAAGGGAAAAAGCAAGCATTCTTCATTTTATAGACTGTGGCAAAGGCAAGGAATTCAGTGGTTTCATACCAAATAAATACAGCAAACTGACTGAAAAGCCTTAGTTAAGAATACAGAAGCTTAAAGGTTTCTGTATATACAAGGGAAAGAGACAGGTACAGCTATCTAAAAATGCCACACTTTGCCCATTAACTGTTCAGGTAGCCTTAGGCAACAGCATGACTATCTCTTGTCTCATTAAATATCACAAGTTCGGTCGGATAAATCCAAGACAGAGAGGTCGGAAGACTAGTCCCGGGTCAGAAGGGATGATTCAGCAGAACAAAGAACTGCCATGAAACATTCCTCCTGCAATCTAATTGTCCCCAGGAAAATGTAGAGAGCCTCAGAGCACACACACAGTTTCCATTCATTTTTATATTTGTTTATTGTCATGTATAAACCCTTATGGCTCATCTATACCACAAAGAGGTTACCTGCCAAGGAGGCAGGTCAAGCCTTCAGGAAATGTACAAGTGACCATTTGTAATTTTATTTCTGCCTTGGCTTTTTCTACCCAAAGGAAAACCCATAGAAAGTGCAGCAAATAATGAGGTCCTACTACTCTCCCAAAGCATGCCATCTTTGAGGTACTTGGAATGGATGATTGAGATCTGAAATAATTATTTCATTGTCTGTAAGTGATGCCTGTCTTTATTGTTTTGATTTCTCTTGCACTACTTTTTCTTGGTGTAAGCATGGGGAAAGCTAACTGCAATTGCAGAGATTATGGAAATAGAGGAGGAGGAAGTACTAAAAAAAATAAACCACTAGTAAGTTTCAAGAACAGTTACTAAACGTATCATCTGTATGCATCCTATCTAAATATCAATTTGACCACTTTTCTGTCTAGGCTGTTTGGATTATAATCTTGTCATGACATGGACAAAATCCTGTACTGAGTCCATACAGGAACTACTACAGAACATTCACTCTCTCATTGGAGCCCATGAGTCCACTGAAATGTATGTGAATAAAACCACTTCAAGTTCACACCAGAGTCCTAATTCTAGCAGTCACTAAAGTGAGAAGATACTTCTTCTAGAGCCAGTAATGCAACCTGTAAAACAATTTCACTCTAGGAAACAATTCTTTAGTACTTCAGAGAAAAGTGACAGACAGTTCTCATTAATCTCTTTCCACTCCACAGGTGTTTGCTTGTAGCTGAAGGAAGAAATCACTAGATAAAGGTCAGCATTGTCTCCAACTGGTCCAGTAACTGCAAATGACTTGTAATACTTCCAACCAAACATTCAATATTCTAGTCAACTAGAAGAAACTATTATAGTATAGAAAGCTTATGACAGAAATGGCTTTGCAATATTTATATTTAACAACCCCCAATAAAAAGTTACATACAAAGTACAATCCATCATTTCCAATTCTATGCATATACTCCCCAGAGCAGCCTACAATAACACAGGAATGCAGGGTACACCTTATCAGAGCAGATGATTGCTCTATCAAGTCCAGCATCCTGCCTGCATTTCAATGATGGGAGAAAGTATGCCTTGATATAGTTTCTATTACAATTTTTCAAGGTTATTGAATACTTCTGGATACTTGTGAATGAGAAGTACTACATAAACACTGATAACTAGTTTTACTATATATATATATATATGCAGTTTTTATTTAGTACTAAAGGGAAATAGGCTATAAAGTACAGTTAAAGCACTTGGAACTCAGAAGCAAATAATCTTTAATTTTTTTTAGCAAATAAACAGAGTGGGAGAGCCGTGAAATCATTAAATCATTCTAAAATTTTATTTTTAAATATATTACTCCTGAATGCAGGCTTTGAGGCAAACTGATTCGAATACACTGAGTCATTTTGGTTTAATAAATAAGCAGGAAATTTAAAACAAGCTAAGCTTAACTGGTCTTAGGTAATTCCACTTTGCTCTGATTTCTGCACTTTTTCAAGCAATATTTGGGGGTTTCAACACACTGCAACATATATAGCACATGCATGGTTCAAATTCTCCATAGCAAGATCAGTTGTGAGCTGAAGGGCATAGCCTACATGGTGCAAAGAGATATTAATGATGCACCAGTTTAGTCTCACTTCTGCTTTTGGCCTTACAATTGTCAATCTGTACTAAATACATTAAATGAAACGTTTCAAAATGCCAGGTGGAACCAGATGGAGCAATACCTTGGGCAGGCTTTGGAAATACTTAATGGAACATGAGAATAAGTATAGTGGTTTGCTTTCTTAAGCCAGTTATTCTAGTGTGCTGTCAACAGAAATAATCATTAGATGCCCCAGAGGAAGATGAAAAACCCCTCCTGTGTCAAAATATATAATTGGAATTTTAGGATCCCAAAAAGTAGGGATGTGTATAAAAGCCTCACCTCAACTTTTGTAAGTCTGTACTCTGAATTGTTCTGCTCACACATGGCCAGGGGCGGGCAGAGTCTCAAATACAAAGTCCAAGGCAAGTAATGGTACCCGTGCTCTCCACTCTTCCACTTCTATTTTCTGGACTCATGGGCAAGTTTCATAGTTACTCTGTGACTCTGTTTCCACAAGTCAAGTCTATTTTGCCTGTGACCATAATTGGTGTCTGAATTCTCCCTGTTATTGTTTCAACCCAGCTTTTTGTTGGATTTTCTCCTCCCCATCCCAACCAGGAGAGGATTGGGCAAGCAGCCACATGGTACTCTGTTGGCAGATGGGCCTAAACCACAACAGCAGTATTAATTTTTCTTGCTGTTGATGCAACCTCTGCAAATATTTTAAAGATCTATGCAGAAACTAAGCCACAATAGCAAAAATAGACATGATTTTCAGGTACCACAGAGAAATGAAACCATCTAGCAGCCCTGAAACCTTGATAACACAACATAACTATCCTGTTCAAGGGAGGGAACTTAAAATTACTTTATCCAGTAATATAGCTAACTTGAAGATTTTTTTCTATCAAAGTCAGGCACATCACACCTGTGTCCTCCACAGAAGGCAGTTTATTGCTAATTACAACATAATGTGTTAGTTGTCTAATTAAACACAATAGTAATAGGTTTGGAGATCATTGACACTAGCCAGAATACACAAGACATAATTTCTAATTAAATAATCATGGTTTTGCTACAGGAATTTGCTCTAAACACACTCAGCTTTTCATAGTTGAAGAAAACATTCTGATGGAAAGGAAAAGTAGAAGCATTGTATTATTGGCCTTTACCTTAACCTTTCTGAGCTCTGTTTTACTGACTGTTTTTCATTCAGACTATGCAGCCCTTCACCTCCCACTGTCTTTGTTTTTCTTCTTTACCTTGTACCCTAGGTATCTCTTTATTTAACATAAAACCCTTCACATTTGAGTTTCAAGAAAACATTTAAACACATATAGCAACTTTACTCTCTCCTTATGTAAAATCAAATGAAAAATATGACACTGGATGCCAAAAAGCCTCAGCTACGTTCAGTGGAGAACCCCAGCTTCTGGGTATTTGGCAATAAAGGAAAAGTAATGACACTGGAACATGAAAATTGAACACTCTGTACTTTGCAACAACATATTAATCATCTGGTATGTACTAGAGAATGAGGGGTGGATTTGATTTTTCAATACCTAAATATAGAAGGACTTCCAACAAGTTCTCCTTTCAGTTAAGCTCACAAATAGAATAGTATCAAGAGCTCAGAAAGGATATTGGTCTTGAGATAAAGGCTTTTCATTTTGTTTTGTCTGTAGTAAACTCTGTCAAACCAGAAGATGTTTAAAATTTTCCTACGTAACAATACATGCCTAGTTTATTTCAGTCGTGTTCCCTGGTTTTAGAAAATCATTGAGAGAATAATTGAGGTTTCTATTATTGATGGACAGAACAAAAAATTCTCATCCCTTACGAGGTTAAAAATCTCTCTTCCTTCATTTAGATATTTTTAACCTATCAAATAGGTAACAGTCCCAGCTGCCTCTCACCTTCATTCACCAAGCTGATGAAAAGAAACTTAATTGCCTTTTCTTCTAAAATTTAACCTTTTCTCCTATAGTGGTTACGGGTGATAGGGCCATAGCACTCAAGACACCAGCCTCAGGTCTCAAAAGCATTCTGGGAATCTGTATTATTTATCTGGTGCATCTATGGAGATCTCAGCTACTTATTGCCAGCTCTGGTTTGCAGATACCCCTTCTCACATGTTTCTGTATTTGGCTGCTTTTCTGTCCTCCTCCCATGTAGAACCTATGAAGTCAGTGATGCCTTTAAACATCAAGCCTCCATAAGGCTGAACACAGCCTATAAATTTTGGATGCTGTCATAAATAAAAATAATGAAGTCTTACTGATTAGCAGATTAAAGCTCCTGTTGTACAAGGGTCTGGACACAGATTGTATTTTTCATGGAATAAATCTGTTTGAGTCTTTGGCCTTTAGGGACCTTTCTGTTTATCAGCACCATTTAGCATTTTCTCAGCTTTCAATACTTTGTTGTTCAGGCATGCATGACACGCTTCCAATGGTGAGTTAGCAAAACAGCACAACATGCTTTGCCTGCTCATTTGGATTGTAAATATTTGTACTGCTTGCTATCAACAGCTTTGTGATTCTGTACCAGGCTGCATACATACATAACACTATACATAGAATTAGATAACATTTAAATAAGTATTAGGCAAAACAAATCCACATATAAGGAATAGCATGACTTGCAGGAAGGGGCAAGTCTTGAAATGGAAAGATTCAGGATGTTTGTGGTTAATGTACCCACATTAAAATATTAACTTTCAGCTGCAGTGGCAGAAGCTGGCAGATGTAATTTTGCTTGTGCTAACTCTATAAATGCAGGTGAAATCTAGTTAATAAATCAGCCATCACTAAGTGTCAAGCAGTTCTGTTGCTTAGAGAAGAGAGGTGAAGAACCAGGTTTACACTTCTGTCACTTAGACACACATTTGCCTGCCATCCTCTTTTGATCTCATCCAGGAAGAGACACTAAAGCTCATTCCTTGTTGAACACCTTACACAGGACTGATCCAGCCCATTTCTTGTGGGACTCAGCTTGTTCAAAAAACTGATGGTCATGGAGTGCTCTGACAGCAAACTCCTTGGGCAGCACAAGGTAATTACAGCCTTAAACAAGGGCCCCCAGCAGCAAATTACTATTGGCAATAATTTTATCCAAAATTGCTTCTTAAAACATGTAATTGCACTAATATTTAAATGAGTGACATAAATGTATTACCCACCTCTGACGCTTGGTAACCATCTAACTAAGTGGTTAAGTAACAGCACTGATAAAGAGGAGAGCAATTGATTCACCTTTTCAAAGCCACAGTTTCTCTGCAGGACTATGCTGACTTCTGGGAATAGCAATTGGTGTAGAATTACTTTTGCTTGCTCCTCAGTTATACTGCTCATCACTCATGTTTGTTTTTCCTCAAT
This sequence comes from Hemiprocne comata, assembly GCA_020745705.1. Taxonomy (NCBI): domain Eukaryota; kingdom Metazoa; phylum Chordata; class Aves; order Apodiformes; family Apodidae; genus Hemiprocne; species Hemiprocne comata. Next base: position 5,982,768 of record CM036597.1, on the reverse strand, counting down.
TGAAATTAAGTATGATGCCTTAAATTAAATATGTTATCTTACATTATCTTAAGTTATATTTTAAGTTAAATATGGAAACTGTGTGATCCTGACCTCACATGTAAGATTCAAATCCAAGCACTTTTTTTCCTGATGTACTGGGAATGGAATCAGGCCCCAACACAGGATAACTGCTGATCACAGCCTCATGAATAACTAAGTCATGGTATGGTGGAAGCAATAGTGCTTTGAGAAGATAAGCCATTAAACAGCTTTCAGGTGGTTCAAAATGGTTCTACTATCTCATGTATTTTAAAAAATAAAAAGAAAATCAAACCTATATCCTAGTCTTTGAAACTATCCAGAGATCTAAGGCAATGTGGAATATACACATTAATTACACAGAAAAATGGCTTTGTTTTACTACAGACAGTACCAATTAGTCCCAATATAGACTTACAGGTTTTGGCTATGACCAAAGCAGCATCCAGGGTGTGAGTACACCAGAAGCATGCTGAGTTAGAGCCATCCAAACAAGCTGATACCATGCATTGTAGCAGAGTGCAGCCCTTGCAAAGGAACAGTCCCCTGAACGTTGAATTAGCCCAGGACCTGCACTGTACTCACACAGTTCTGGGGCAGCACACTCAACCAAGCGAGGTACAACTGCACAGGATTATACGTGCTCTGATTATCTTGGGAGCTGCCTAGATGACAGGCCGAGATACCGATGAAAAACATTCCAGTCTGAGGTAATCAAAAGACAAGTATTTTTGAACAACAGCAAAGATTTGAGGGCAATACTGTTTGCTTATTTTTCAGAAATGGATTTTTCACATGGCAGTACTATCCTTCACCTAACCCCTCCTTTCCTAGAGCATCCCCCAGAATCTTTACCATTCCCTTAAGATGGCATGGCAGGTCCTCAGATGTCACAAACATTGCTTGTGGCTGCCAAATGGAGCTCGCTCTGTCATGGACCAAGTCTCTGAGGGTTTTTTTGGAGTTATGATGCTTTGGGTTTATTTTGAAATGTAGTCATCCCAGAGGAAAATCTTCAAATTGCTGTCAGAACAGTGATGGTCTTTTGTGATGCTACAAAGCCCTGCACTTTGCCTGGTGGGAATGAAACACTTCACAGGTGTATGTTCTGTGTTTACTATCTCTATATCCTTCTGCATCAACGTAGAGACTACACAGTTAACTGGAACAATATCTTTTCCCTTCTTACACTTTTTTCAAGTAAATGAAAAGTGTATTGCTTCTTTTTCAAGCCGAAGTAGCCTTTAGAGCTAATAGTAATAAGAAACAAATTACTGAAGGAAATGCATAACATGCCCAGAGAAGAAAGCTAGCACTGCTATGTATTCCTCATCCAACAGTAATGGGGGTTTTACAAAATGCTGTCATGTAGCAATAAAACTCACTCACCTTTCTTAAAGCCTGATCCAGATCACTGCAGCTACAAAGGAGTAATATGTTGAGTACAGAAAGAGAAGACATCAGCTACTGCATATAGTTATTTGAATTAGGACCTTGGAAACCTATGTAGTGAAATTTTAAGAGTAGGTACTGACATTTTAGGCATAGGCATAATGAATATTTAAACAATCCTGTGAAATACCTGCCTAGAATTAGAACTACTGCCTTTATTATGACCAGTGATAGTCTTATTAGTATGGGTCTAGACAATGTAATGTTTAACACTTTTATGCAATAAAAAGTTGCTGCATTAGGTGTGAGATTCACTTTATGGATGTAGAATGTTATGTATCTAAAATTACCTCATTACAGTCATATCATGTGAGATAGCAACTGCACATTTCCCCTGTCCTCTTAAGTGTGCCAATGCTACGCATTTTCAGAACTGCACATTAAAGATAGATACAGAGGGAAAGCACACACTTTAAAAGGTGATTATTATGCATATAACATTCAAATGGCATATAGACAGCATCCAGGGTAAATATCTCTACTGGATCATGCACATCCCACATTCCTCTTTCTGTGTAAGTCCATAGGCAAATGAGATCCAAAGTAGGAAAGTGAATAGTGTATTATTACTACATTAATTAATATTCAGTAAGTTACGACCTGAAAATACTCTGCTTTCCATCTTGCACCCTGAGAAGCTCCTGGCCTTTGTTCCCAGGACTTCCTAGACTATAGGGCCCAATGAATATGCTGCAAAATCCTTTCAATGGTAATTGCAACAATCATTACTTGCTTGATGCCCAGCCTCAGTCGCTGATTGTGTTTCTGCTAGGTTCAGAGGCTCAAATTCACAGAAAATAGCCTCTATAGTCCACCAAAAAGACAGAATTCAAAATACATGTCCAGACAAGTGACAGCAGTATTAACAGGTTTACATCATAGGAGAAATAAACTGCCCTTGCTGCTAAATACGTTAAAACAGTATCATTTTTATTCCCCACATTCTAAGGGAATATTACTTTCTTTTCAATTTTTTTTTTTAACAGATCTAGTCACACTGACACTGCTTGAGAGTCAGAGAATAAAAAGATACAAGGTAGAATAATTTTTTTTTTTTTTCCTATGCCTTATAGTTAAGTTTAATGATACAATACTAGGTAGTCACAGTAGCTATTGAGCACTGCGCTTCAGATTTTTGGAGTATTTTTACTAGTAAAATTGCTACTTCTTCCAAATATAGGAGTTCTGCTAGGGCAGATTCTAGTAAAGCAGTAAACTTTCTCCAAGTACAGACAGACAAGGTTATGGTGAAGTCACTACAATTATACTCATTTACACTACAGTCTCCACATTCTAGTCTCTTACACCTCATTCTTAAGGATTTCTAAAGATGTTTAGTATCACTTTTTATCATCTCATTCTTCAATCTTAAACATAATAGCTGAGGAATGGCAATTCTCAGAATAAAATGAGCCAGAAACATTCATTTTATGAAAAGCAAAATGATGCTAGCCATACTTCATCACTGGCAATCAAGCATAATTTCTGGTACCATGGCAATAAGGAATAAGAGATTTAAAGGCAGATGAGAGAACTGACTTCGTGTTCTAGATGGATACAGTTGGAATGATTTACAAATTTAAAATTGCAAAGTATTTGCCTGGATAGCTACGTAAGCCCAGAAACAGAAATCCAGTCAAGCTTCATAGAACTGTCCATTACCTCTGAGTCTTGCCTGTCATACACGTAAATGCACACCAGCACTGCTACAGGAAGGCCCAGTCTTTACCCACTCTGTGGGGTTGCCCAAATGAAGTAGGACTGTTCTGAAATTTGAGGGCCTGGTAGCCAAAAGAGTCACACACATGCCAAATACCCAGTTGCAGAGGGATGTTGAATCCAAATACCCCAGTACTATGAAGGAAGGATGAAGGACATCAGGCATAACACATCCTCATTGCTTGCAATCAGCTGGCAGTGTCTTATTTAACTGAAACTTACACTGTACCACCACCTGAGTGGTATCAAGCAGCATTTATTGCACTTTAAGTGTGCATGTAACAGTAAAACATTGAAGCATGAAATGGAAGTCAGACTGTGGGCTGTCTTGCTAAGCAGTGTTTCGTGTGCCCACTGGAAACCGATCGAGAAAATGGCAGGAACTTTGGCAACTACTGAAGCAGAGAAGCTCTAAGGCTACTACCTCTGCCCCAGCTGAAGTATCTGTTCCTTCCAACTACACTCTAGTGCCACAGTGGAGGTTATAATACCAAATTCATTACTTATCCCAATGCTTTATCAATATTCCACTAAAATCAACGTGTTTATGCTTTAAAACCTTTGTTGGGCATTGCTAAACATAAAGCAATGAATAAAGGCAGAAAATCCAAAGAAACAAATTACAAGAAGGTAAGAATATTCCTATTCCAATTATTACATTTCAGTGCTACCAGTCACTGAAAAGAAGTTCTGTAAGTCTAACAACTGCTGATACTCCCGACTGCACTGTGCCTCCAACAACTAATTCAGAAATATTAGGAAAGGTCAATTTCAAATATATTCTAATGTATGTAACTCTATGCCAACAAAACCAGTTAGTTTTAACAGAAGCTTGACCTTCATCTCACTTTTAGCCAATTCCCTTTGGTAAAGCCAGAGATGGTAAAACAACAGGAAAAGCCACTTTAAAGAGACACGAGCTCTTCTTGACTTTGAGAAATTATTATAATTAGTGTGCATACACACACACATGTTGGCATAAGCTCAAGCATGTCTAACTATGTTTGAAGTAGATCTAGCAATACTGAAAAATTCAGATACTGGTTTTAGAATATTTGCCTTCTGCTCAACTGTGACAACACAACATTAAAAAAAAAGCATAAATTTAGAGCACCATCTGGAAATATCCCATAAAAAAACATCCTTGGATCTTAAGTCCTTAGCAAATAATGGAATTATTAATTAAAAAGTACATAATTTTTACTGTACACAAGCAAATGGTGTATTCAAAAAGATTCATTAAAGGACAACACATCTACTGTGCCAAGGACAGAATAATTAATATGAAAAGCTCCTTAGTATAAAAGTTCTGTTTCTGGTATAAATATGGTTCTAACATACAGCATTTCTGGTTCTTCAGGCAGTAGGTAACTTGCTACATGAATTACTCCCAGTTCTTTGTCTCTCTGTTTTCCTGACAACTTCTGGACTTAAGGTACTTAATTCCCACCCCTGCCAACGTATCTGTTATATGGTCACCTCTGTATGCACACTGTACATAAAACAAAAAATAAAGAAGTTACTACAAAGGAACAAGTAAGAGGCTGCATTGCTTTAAAGCATTCTAATAGAGTTCTTTCATTTAGCAGTACTTTTTTCACTTGTCCATGCCCTGCTCCAGAGCTTAAAATATATTCAGCACAGATGAGAAGTTTGCAAAATAAAAGAATGTACTGCTCCTACATATTTGCATAGAATCATAGAATAGTTTGGGTTGGAAGGGACCTTGAAGATCACCTAGTTCCAACCCCCCTACATGGGCAGGGACACCTCCCACCAGACCAGGTGGTTGCTCAAAGCCCCATCCAGCCTGGCCTTGAACACTTCAAGGGAGGCAAAATATGTTTTCTTGAAACACCCTTCACAGTAACATCTTTATTCTTACCATTTATATAAACATGCAAAAGGTAGCCTTGAAAATCATTGCTGATATCAACAAGTTGGATCAGATTAGCTGGTATATAAATGATGGAGGTGCATATTGATGAGACTACCTCTCATCATTCAGGATGTCAAAAAAAGGACCAATTAAAATGGCATGCTCAAACAACAAGGCCTTTCAAAACCACAGTAAAATAGAAATACTGATGCTCTCTGGTAGTCTCCCCAAATCTTTAAAATACGGAAATTTACGGATGCTGATCTGAAAAAACATTTTGAAACAATTTTACAGGTCTGAATCCTAAGAGAATCAATATTAGTGCTACTAGTTTTAGCCAATAATCAGGTGACAGATGCTCCCTGTTATCTCCCCACTACACTTGCAGGGGAAAATAAAAAAAGGGAACAAGGGAAAGAGACTTTAAGATTGGGGAAAAAAACTGCAATAGGCTTAATGCAATAATACATAATAATAATGATGGTGAAGTTCATACAAAAATATGGAACCTGTGCTCCTCAGTTGATAATTACTTCCCAACCAGAAAAGCCCCAAACTGAACTCAGCAGTAGATGAAGGTACCTGAGTGCAGGGTCCCAGCAACATTTCACAAAAGCCTTGAAGCAGCCAAGCCAGTCACGCTCAGTAAGGCAGGGGAAGATGACCTATCTTGATGAACAGTGTCCTTCTCCAGCAAGAAAAGAGGATACAGGTACACCAGCAGAGGGAGAGATGATAGACTCCCAACACAACCAGCACAGCACCCAAAAAGACCAAAGAAAGGGGTCCCTGGGGAGCCATTTTATACAAAACACCATGTGCAGGAGCACGGTGATTGCTCCATTGGGGTCACCTGGCCCATCCTCTCCACCCACAGGCACAGCTGCTCCCCTTCACTGAAACTGCCTCATCAACAGGCAGCAGCTGGGGGTGTCCTCCCAAACCAGGACACTATTAAGTTTCATCCAGTTAGCACTTCTATTACTAGTCGTGTTTTAAAATTATGATGGGTACTATAAAGGATAGATAGAACCAGTTCTGAAGGAAATAAGGACAGATTTTGACCTTAGTCTGAAAACTGCATTGCCTTGTCAAGCATACAGTGACATTTGACTTCACATTAAATGGTAAACATATTGATGCATTCAGGGCTTGTTTTAAGGAAACTTGTTTCTGGATGCCTGAGGATTTGGTTAGATTCCAAAATACTGTTAAATCCTACCATGTTTTTAGTCTTTACATTTCTTGTGCTCTTAACATGGAGGTGACTGAATTTTCTTTTATGTACTGTGTGATTGAATGGTTTATTATTTGATTTTTCTTTTTGAATGGTTGTTTTTCTCTAGTTTTTGGATTGCATTCTTTTATAATTGATACCTGGTATTCTCCACTTGGTGGATGCTTTTAAAAATGGTTTGTTTTGCAAACAGAGTCATCTAAGGTAAAGGACTACTAAGGCTATCTTGTGAGATTGCTGAGGTTATCTTGTGACTTAAGATGACGACAATAAACAATTAACAGAACACTTCACAAAACAAAGTAGGTAAAATGAGATGTTTAACTAGCCCAAGCAGTGGGAAGTCTTTAAAATACATGGTGTATCTCCATGGAAAATGAATACAGCACCAGAAATTAATATAAACTAAAGAACACTCAAAAGTGCTACATTCAACAACTAAGCCAGCCTTCAAGATTAATCTAGCTACCTCTCATCTCCTCTGACTTTAATCCCTTTGCCTAGTTTCATGAGTTGGTGAATGTTTTAAAATGAATTCCCCACTTCTGTTTGCAAGATAGTGTTTTACTTCTGAACCTGGCTAGTGCAGCTGAGAGTCTGGTGCCTAGTATATCTCCTCACTTGCTTCCATATTTAAGTAGGCTGTTAGCAATGTTCTTCATGGCTAAGAACTGAGTTTAAATGTATTTCTAAATCCAGTAACAGCAGACTGCAGTCACACAAGTTACTTTGCAAAGACCATGTCCTGTAAGCTGTTTAATTATCCTATAAGAAGTCAAGTGATTTAAAATGTTCCACCCTAAAACAACCCTGTAAATCGTTCCAAAATCCTTTATCACATTTAAGTACTCTCCCATTTCTCTTCAAACGTTTAAACCATTTCCATCCATTATTATTCTGTTTTATGGGACTCTGCAATTTGTTTTAAAGAAGCTGGTTGAATTTCAAATTGGAGCAAACATAAATTGATCATGTGTTTATTTTAGTGAGGAAAGCATAGAAAGCTCCCAATGCAGTGGCATCCTCTGGCTATATTAAATGTCAAGTCTGCCTCTACGCTTTGCTTGATTGCTTTTGTCCTGTGTTTCCTTTTGTACAACACAAGAGGGAAGTTCCTATAAGCCAGGCTGCCCACGGCACTTTATTCCTGATGTGGTAGAATTGCTGCCCACAAGTGAAAATCCAAGGTCAGACAGGTGTGGCTGAATCTCTCTCCATACCTCTAACCATGACACCTGCATAAATACTGGGAACAATCCCCCGTTCTGCAGGCAGTAGCAGCACTGTATGCTGGGCTATAATGCATCCATGGCCAGATACAACCAATGCTGGGCTCTCTTTGCCATGAGAGCCTGTAGACTCTCTATTGACATTTGAAGGTGAGCAATCCACAGTACTGTAATCCACTTTCTGACAGTTCCTTGTAAGCATTAAACAGAAGACAGAAGCGTGTAACATGTCGTTAAGAAATTGCCCTGCTTGCAGCACAGAATCACCTCTCACTGCGAGTGCCTTCTTACAGCTCACCACTACCCTCAGCTTCTCTCGATCTGTCAGGAGGAGGCACATGCTGTGAGCTTTCCAAGTCTATTGATTCTGACATGCCTGCCATTTCCTTAGCAAAATAACTTGCCTGTTTTCTACATAGATGCCTGGCAAGAGAACATTTACCATCTGGCTCTTAAGCAAGGGTCAAGGAGCAATGCCAAGACATATTGTTCTGCTCAAACACATCAGCGATCCCTTTGTCTTCAGATGGGATTTGCTAAGTTGCCTTGACTAGCATAACAGCATCTCTGCTGTTTCACTCTCTGCCTTTGAAACAGAGAAACTGAAAGCCCTAAGTCCTGTAATGCACCCTCTTAAATCAGTCAAGGTAAATAAATATCCTGCCATCTGCACCTTCCACAGCAAAAAAAAAACCAAACCCACAAACAACACAAAACAAAAAAAAACAAATTAAATAAACCCACAATCTGTAAGATTCAAGAAAAAAACGTGGCTCTCTGACTCCAAATAGTGCAATGCCCTTGATGGTGTTTAGATTAGTTCTTGCATCATTTTCTGGTGAGTAGTTAATGAACAAGAGCAAAAGGTCTCCTGAGGGCAGGGTCTAACAGGAACCAGTTTATCAGGAGCTGCAGGACAGCCCTGCACCCTGTGTTTAAGTGTGTTGCGACTCACATCAGTTTCTGTGTGGAAATGCAGCACGCTGGAGACTTTCCAAATGTCTCAGTATTATCCCACCTGTGACACTATTCTATGGAAAAGTAAGAGCTCCACAGACAGTGAGTGATGTTTTTCCCAAGTACTCACTCATTTTACAAAGTACCTGGCATAGCTGTGCTGTACGTGTCTGCACACTATGTTAATCACTCAGAAATGGCATCTTTTTGATGGAATCAGACAAAATGGAAGGGCTGATTTTCCAAATCCCTTTTTAAGGAGACGAAAATCAACCAACAATCTGATCACATCTGCTTCCATCTGCTGATGATCACAGTTGAATTCATATCTGCGCAGGCAGCTATTCTGTGTCAGTGTCATGATGATGACAGAAGAGAAGAGATTAGTAAAAGAAGAGATGTTAGAAAAATTTGTAAGTGTTAAGATATGGCTTAACATGGTAGGAAGCAATTAAAAGGCCAGAGAAGGTGACAGTATTTCTTGCAAAAGTGCATGAGAATTTGTATGGTTATTAGAATTAAAATTATAATTAATTATTGAGATTCAATAAATATTAGAGTTTATTAATTTACTTCTAAGACTAATACCTCAGGCAAAGAAGAGTGAGTATATTCTGAAAGACGATCCTTACTCAATAGCACTGCAAGATGTGAAATGAGGATGCTCTTTAATATTTCTTCAAAATTATATGAGCTATCCCCCCAATATGAAGAATAAAGAACATGATACACTTCACTCAGAAAAATTAACTACATGCTGAACTAAAATCAGCCAAATCATGTACTCAAAACAAGTTATATAATAAGGAACTCCATAGGGAAAACATCTTAAACAAAAGACTGCCAGAAGTGTCACTTGCCCAATAAATAAAAAAAAACAAAAACAAACAAAAACAAACAACAAAACAAAATAGTCTCTTGCAGAATTGTATTAATGGAAGAATAGAATTAAAATTATTTAAGCAGTAAGTTATGTAATTTTCTACACTTTTTATCAAATTTTAAAATTCAAATTTATCAAATTAAAATTTAAAGCAAGATTTGCTCTGTTTTGACTACATGGTTGGCCAGAGGACAGTAGAGGTACACAGACTTACCAGGAAACACCACATTTACATGTGTAGCTTGTTAAAGCTGCAGAGGGCACTTCAGCAAATCCAAGTCAGAAATATCAGAGCCAGAAATACCCAAAGCTACAAATAAGACACAAACATTTGGTATTGCAGACTTAGGTACTGTTTAGCTTTGTCACTAAGGGTAAGTATACACACACTTTTGTTTTCCAAATTGCTGCTGACATATCAAAGGGGGGAAGATTAAAGCCTTAGGACTTAACTGGTACCATCAAAAAGAAAAACAAACTTTAAATTGTAGCTAAGATACAGAATTGTGTGCTAGTTCTGAAGCTGGAAAATGCCCTCTGGAAACGATTTGAAAGAGAGCATACTCCTGAATTGAAATCCCCTCGTTTTTGTTAGGGAGCTTAAGGAACCAAATGGAACTAGTCTGATTTCATCTTCTAAACTACAAAATGGTTGTAAGAGAGAAATCAGTTTGTTTCAGGTGTCTGGGACATGCTGCTTTCACTGGGACTCCACTCTGAAAAAAATGATTGCAGGTCAATTCAGAGACAGTAAGTAGTCTTGACCCAGAATTTGACTCCCATTTTTTTCTACATGCATCCTTTGTGACCATCCAGCTATCACAGGATTCGCTGTGTGCACTTGTTCCAAAAAATGAACAAACTTAACATTGACCTGGCAACCCCACAATACAAGAGGAAGTTCTTAAAGAGGAGGAAATGTTCAAACCTCATGCTGAGTATGTATCAGCTGCACCTATTTCCTGAGAAAAGGAACCAACTCTGGTGGCAGAGAACTTAGTTAAAGCAAGAAGAAAAACAACATTTAAAAAGCAAAAAGAAAAAAAAAAAACAACCCAGACTTTCCATCTGGTTTCCCAGCTGCTTCTGTAAAGACAAATCTCTCCCTCCTGAAGATTATAAAATTGTTGTTGTAGTGCAGCTGTTTCAGAAAAAGGCAGAAGAATTCTTGACTGACACACCCTTTCAACAATGGCACAAGTCAAGTTTTGTCTTGCACTCGTTATGTTATTTGCATGTGAGAGACTTTCAGAAATTGCACAGATGAGAGATGAAATAGACTGAAAAAAACGTAGGAATATGCTATAAACAAAATATTAACTTTAAACTAAAATAAAAGCATAAAGGAAGAACAAGCCAAAGAACTGTTTCTCTAAAAGAAGTTTTTATTTCCTTAAATTTAAATTTGATGAAGGAATTTCAGCTGCCTGCTGGCCTGAAGTAGGGAATGATGAGGGAACTAGCTTTGACTAGTCAAAAATAGATTTTTAGTAAAATTTTTTGACAAAAATTAGGAAATCATGTTTTTGTTGGAACATCCCATACCAGTATTAGATTACTTGGTAAAATAAAAATTAAATGGACATATATAGGAAAAAAAAATTGCTGAAAGCCAAAAAATTCCACTCTGCTAATGCCATTGTAGGTCCCTTAAATATGAGGTGATAGGTGCCTATCATATAATCATCCAGGGCTGCACTGCTTCATCTGGCACCTGGGCACAACAGCCAACTGCCCATTCAGTCTCCAGTCCAACCCCATCACCACACTCAACCTTCATGTCCCAAGCACCATTCGAGACCCAGAGGAGGATGTGGACATCCTTTTTGCTTAGCAGTGTTAGAAGGTGTGCTCGTACTGTCTCATTCTATCACAAGTAGATCTTGCCTTGTATGAGAAACTGTGCACAACCCACTTTTCCCCTAGCCAGTCAGATGTCTGCTTCCACCACATCCCTTCATTTTCAGACTCCATTGCTGTTCAGCTCTCTTTTGAAATGCAGCATGACAGCCCCATTCTTCCATTGTGGAGACAGCTTTCTTTGTACTGACTGGCAAATCCTGGGATTAGTTAATCTGTAAATTCCACAATACACTCCTTATTCTTATCTAAGTGAAAGCTGCTTTGACTATTTTTGTGGGGGTTTTTTTGCATTTCAGGCCCTTGGGAGCTGACTGCTAGCACCACAGCTCTGAGGAGGTAGTTAGTGGGGGAAAAGTTCAATTAATTCGAAGCTGGGCAAAAAAAGTGTCAGACCTCCACACACCCATAAAACCAGACAGAGCAATATGCATATAAACTCTCCATGGAGTATTTGGAGTATTTGTTCTTCTCAAATTCTTTGATGCACCAATAGTCTTTAGGCTAATGACTTTTCACAAAGTACTAAAATTAATGAAGAACTCCTTAACACTCCCTCTTAACTTCGTAAGAAATGTAAAGGAGTTCATCCCAATTCTACTCAGCCAACTCCTTGAATTTCTAATGTGATTTGGGATTGCTTTGGCTAAAGGAGCAAGATCTGTCAGAGAAAATCAACAGTGAGTCAGTTCTGAAGACAACTCTGCTAAAATAGACAATGTGCTCACTATTCTCATTTCAGTAACTTCCACAAGTTATGTCCCTGAATTTTTCTTCCAGAAGTAATAAAATATTGCTGTAACATTACTGTTTTTCAGCAAAATAGTTTCCCATTAACAAGTAGGAGAAGTGGAAAAATACAGGCAAGTAATAAAAAATAGAGACAGAGATACAGTAAGAGAAGACATAGGAAAAATGGAGACCAAAGCATACAAATAAAATTGATATATTTGCCTTTATGCTTTGTGGAAATGGTTGAGACTAATGCTGACTAATAAAACTCCATTTAGCTCCATTGGCATCAAAGGTTCTATGCTGGAGTTGTTAACTAACCCCACGTAAATGCATTTTAAACACATTGTAACAGCTCTAGATGTGCTACAAGCCACAGGTAAAAAGAAAAATCATTTTTCTCTTTAGAAATCTGATTGGAAATGCTCTTCTTTCTTCTATAGTGTATAAGATGCCTTTAATTTTTTTATTGACAATTTCACAAAGCACATGAGAAACAGATTCCTGGACTAATAATCTTTCATGCTATGTCTTCCAAAATTAGAAAATAAATAAATCCAGCAAAATAGAAAATAAATGAAACTTGTAAGATTCTGTAGGAAAGTTTCATGTAAGATTCTCCATAGGGAGAACTATGTCCTTCCTATAGGTCTTTTCAATCATTATGCTAGATTCCGAGAGCCAGACTCTCATTTTCTATTAACTTTTAATGGGATGTTAAAAAGAGACTCCACATCTAGGGAAAATTAATTTCTTATTACATTCCATGATTATTTCTTGAGGCATATTGTAGTCCTATTATAAATAATTATAATCAATCCTTTCTATAGTGTATTTCACCTTTGAAGCATTTTACAAACATTAAGTGATATTTAATCTTTTCTGAGAAAGTAGAAACAACAGTACCTTCCAGAGAAACAACATGCACTGTATCATCACCTCAGAACTGCATTTAGAACATCTGACTTGTCTGGATTTCATCATTCCTGTCTACTGGGGCTGAAAATAAGGCACTGAATCTAAACTTTGCCAGAAATTCAGAACTTCCAGACACGGACCATTACAGAGATGCACCAAACTAAAATACAAGTTTCTGAGCCTGGACATAGTTTCCAAGCAGCTGTCAGCACTGAGAGAAGGATAGATGCAGAAAAGTTACATGGTTCACCCAAAGCCACTGATACCAGCATTGGAAGCTCTGGGTTATTAGAATGAAACAGTGGAAATGTGGAAAAATGATTCCTACAATTGCTTGTGCCCCAGAGAGTTCCCATTTAAACTGAGGGCAAAACCGACTTGAAAGGAAGCTGGAGCAGCCAGAAATGATGCATGTAGAAAATGAGGAACATTTTGCTTATGAAAAGAGCTAATATTTATAACTATGTCTATTGCATCTGAGGCTTATTCTTCTCTACAGAACGTATTTCCCAGTATTTATATCCATTTATATTCACAAGAATTAAGAATAGTGGAGCTGTCTCAACCAGTTAGTAAAATCTCCCATGTAAAGGCCATCATCCTGAACATCACTGGAGTTTAGTTACGTACCATGATCCTCAAAATCTGCAGACAGCAGTTCTCCCAAATGAGCTTCCACAGAGCCAACCTGGACTAAACCAGCTCCAACTGGAAATAACTTCTAAGTAAATGACACAAAATTTGATGGTCCAAATCACTGTCTGGCTCACTACCACCAACTCCCATGCAGTTATCCCAGGGATAAATTGTTCCATTTCGTCTAAATAAATTTGCTTATATATATCTTGAGGTTATTTATTTTTATGGATGCTTTTACAAAACTCCACATCTAACCTTCATTAATCAAAAAGAACCTCAAAAGTGCAGCATACTGAGTAAAGTCCAAGTTCAAAATTCCTTCTAGTTTTCAAGTAATCTCAAGTAATTTACATTTAATTCTAGATAGCCCAATACCTATTTTGCTAATAGTTCATTGCTCAGTTATACTAATTCCTGCCAGGTAATTGCATGAAAAGTTGTCAGGGTACATAACAGACATAGTTAAAAACCAACTGTGACAGGAACACAAGGGAAATAAGGTGCCATTAATCTTAATTAAATGTGATTAGAAATGTTAAGATAAAATTACAAGACTATCATTTTTAACATTATTATATAATGGGTTTTATACTTCTGTGTATGTATTTGTAAATTCTGTATGCCATATAGTGCCATGGTTGGTTGATCTGAGCCTAGGGAGAGGACTTCCCTTTGGAAATCAGTAGGAGTTTTGCTACAGACTTCTTTGGTAAACAGATAACCTTCCTGTATTAGTCATAACAATTGACATACGAAAGTCCAGAAAAAGTGAGTGAGATGATGTGCAAGAATGATTTGTGTACTCCAGAAGGCAACAGAAAGCTTTGTAAGCAAAACATGTATCTGTTACTTCAAAACCTATTTGAAGTCTTTCCGTATTCAGCTACAATCTGACCAAAATTTCACCATTCCAGTTGCAGAACAAGTCTGCAGCACTAAGTATTTTGAACTGTCACAGTGGTCAACTGGAGACACACTTTCAACACAGTGTTGTAAGGAAAGGAAATGTTTGTGATTATATTGTGTGTATTTGTCAGGTGGTGAGTGCTTAAGAGCCCATTACTTAGATGTTAGAAAATCCAAACAAGCACTATAAGGCATGGGAAAGCAGGCTCCTGTGTTTCTCCTGCTTTTGAAACTACCTTGTTCAATTGAACAAACAAGCCTTTGCCATTCCTGGGTGACAGGACAGAGTTGTCAGGCCATTAGTCAATGGTTTATTTTAAAGCTCACAGCCTACCAATGACAGAAGAAAACTGGGTGAATCAGCTACTGCTTTCAACTTGACAAATACCAAGTTCTTACTGGTAACCAAAAGCAAAGGAAAAGCAGAGGAAGATATAAAATTATGGTTCCAAGTGTAATTTTCTCCAATAAGGGACCTTCATCATCAAAAATACTCTGGAAAATTGCCAGGAAAGGTGGGGAGAGTGACTCACAAAGACCTCCTCACCCTTCCAGGAAAGGCTTAGTGAAAGCAGTCCCTGCAGTGCACTAATTCAGAGCATCCCTCGGCCACTTTATACTGAGCAGCAGAGCTTTTGTGTAAGACCTTTTCACAGAAGAGATTTCACAGAACAGGAGAGATATTGGCAATGTTTGCCTTCCTTCAAAGGGGTAACTAAAAGACCAGAATGTCTCTGTTCTGCATTGACAATGGTTAATCAGTTTCTCTATAATTACCACCATGTGCATATAATGCAGTGCAATCCTGTCTTTTACCATAAGTGAACCTCCCATGATTGCTCACCAGAGCTGATCAACAACACAACTTGGAAATATGCAACAGAGACATGTGAAAACTGTCCCCTAAAGCTCTGATACTGGCCTTCCTTCTTGGGTAAACTCTCCTCTGCAGACAATGGGAGCTGTGCTTCAGTAAAGACGTCAGGAGGAGTTCTCTGGTTTTGCTGAGTTAAAAAAACAAAAGTAAAAAAACTATCTTTCCTACTTTACCTCTATTTTAGTTTTGCAAAAGAAAGCATTGGAGTATGTAAGACTGCAGTAGAGCTATCACCATGGTAAGACATGGACATGAAAAATTAGGGAATGAAATAGCAGGACACCGGTTTCTTCTCTCTGTGGCAAGAGACTGAAGCCTAAGTGAAGTACTGTTAAAGATTCCAGTGTTCTGGAGCAGTGTCTGCTGACAAGATTAAGAAAGCATTTAATTCAGACACCCATTTCTAGGAAGAGATAAAGGCCAAGTTAGGAGTAAAGGACAATAAACACATTCATAAATGACAGTAATATCAGAGGCCTTTATTGCATTACGAACTAATTCAGTTTCACACTCAAGCTATTTGAGAGTAAGTCTGGCTTTCTATTTCCATCAGCTGCTGCTTATTAAGAGTTTGAAGCAGGAAATTATGGCAAATAATTTTCTAATTTTTAATTTAACTTTAAGATTGTTCTGATAACCATATTGGCTTGGAAATAAACAACAATAAATGCAGATTGGCATGCACAAAAAGGATAGACAGTTCTCTAACCACTACAAATAATATTGCTAGGCTGGGTACTTTAAGGTCCCTGTGTTTCTACAGAGTTGTTGTGTGCTAGCTAAAATCTGTTCAGTCAGGCTGATTTTGGCTTTCATCCACATATATTAATTTTGCCCAGAAGCACTACATAAAATTAATGAAGCTGGCAGGTTGCATTCTCTTATGGTCTGCCTTCAATACAGCCCCATTTTAAAAACTAGAATTAGAAAAGAAATTCATTTAGGCTCCTACTTAAAACTTTAAACAAAATCTTTCCTTACAATATGATTATTTAATTTTCCATAAAAAACTGGAGTTGTGTCTACTGAAGTGTGTTTTTGAAGCATTCAGTTTCCTGCAAGTGCACGTGCAGACTTTGCAGTAAGTAGCTGGTTAAGGCCTCCCAGGGTGCACACACTCTGCTCCTGGTTCCCTCCTTCAGAAGCACAGTTCATTCCCTGACATTTTGTGATATACTCAGACTGTTTAGCTACTGGCTCAACTCTTTGGTTTAAATCAGCCGTGAAAACCTTTTTATTTAGTGCTAAGCACAGTGAGAGATGGACCTGAACCAAGCCTTCAGGTTCAGAAGCTCTTCAAACAGAAGACTCAGAGCTGAATCCTGCTCACACGCAGGAAAAGAAGGAAATTTTAAACATTTAAACGTATTTTTATTTCCTTTTCCAAAACTGTGCCTGTGCTCTAATTCAGTGATAATTCAGTGGCTAGGGACTTTGAAATATGTAATTTTCTAAGGTTTTGCTCTGGGTTTCCTGAATAGAGTTCTCTTTTTTACCCTGAAAGATGAGAAATACAGAGCTGTTTAATTGTTATACCCATTTATGAAAGTCACAGAACCCATGCAGAGATCCAGTGGTGACCTGCTGGATCTCTGGCTGTGGTCTGTGGCAGAATGGGGTCCCCTCAGGAACTGTGACAAACTTACTGGAAGAGAAAACGGCCGTCCTTGGGAAGGCCTGCTGGCCAACAGAAAAAAAACCTTCAACTCCATCCAAGATATAAATAATTTACTTATTTTCCCAGAGGACTAAACAAAGAGATTGGAAATGTTTGAATTTGTGAAGTCTCAGCTTGAATTCTTCCAAAAAAGAATGAAATAAAGGACCAGAAATGTCCAAAGCACACCTGCTGCATTAATAATGTGTTCACCGAGTTCCACGTAGTTTCAGTAAGAGTTAATTTATCAGGCCCTGCAAATATTTTATTTATATTTCAATCCTTATATGTGCTGTATTCTCTGCAGGAGGATTTGTATCATAAATGGAAACTCCCATTGAGAAATCAAGTAGTAGTATTTCACCTAAAAGTATTTTGTTAATAGCTGTACAATATATTTATTGAAAAAGATTTTAAACGAGCAAAACCAGTGAGTAGTTCAGAGCAATTATGTGACTTCCCCATGCTGAACACAAGCTGTCAAACAGAACAGATCAAAACAAGGAAGCTCTTTGTTTTTCTCACCCATGAAGTCCCAAGCCACCTATGTTCAAATGACATATTCTCTATTCTGCCTACACAGGACTTAACTGAAAGAAAGTTATTCCCTACCCAAAGATCAAATTAAGTCTATTCAGGAAACAAAGTTAGAAACTGAATTTCAAATAATTTAATTACACAATATAATTACCTTACAGGATCTGTAAAGTATTCATTAAACAATAGTAATTCCTACCTGATTCCCACCATGACACACATTATGCCTTTGAAACACAAAAGACCTTAAGTTCTTTCTTTTATTGAGCTAATGAAAATGTTAAATTACACTAGCAAAAGCCAACTGAGCAATTGAAACAACCATTTTAAACAGATGATTTGGGATGATACAGTATGTTTCAAGGTGGGAAAACATTATTAAATAAATTGCTAGGGCATGAATGCAACACCCAGTGGATAAACTCAGTGGGCCATAAATGATTCTAACAATGATTTCAGCATTATTAATGTGTTCATCTACATCTCCAAAACAATCAGTGAAGATGTGGATGAATTTTTGTAGACAACCGCTCGGCAACAGAAAAGTCTCATGTTGTCATTTAGTTACCACATGCATTTATGGAATTACAGCTCCTATCTGTCATTTTGATAGCTCCTGATTAAAAACTAAACTAAAATAAACCTGCCTTATTTTTAGCTGCTATTTTGTTGTTCTAGTTCATTGGGCATTTAATTAAGATTTGGAAACCCAGCCTGCATTCTGTAGTCCCAAGAGTTTCAGTGGAAATGCTGCTTGGACATACACTGCTGTAACTGTCCTTAATTACCACCAGGGTCAAGCCCTCCACAACAGGACAGCGAGGCCTGCACACTCTTCTCAGAAGGAATTTCAGGGTGTTTTTCTTACTGAAAGTAATGACATGCCAGCATTCAAAAATGCCCATGGGAAGTGGCTGTTACTGCACGTATCTGGAATTGGAGCCCCTCAGCATTGAGGTGGGACTCACCTTGCCCCGCTTTGGGACCAAGTGCTGCCAGAGCCAGAACCTGCTGGGCTGCTCGCTGGACCTCAGCTTGCATCTCGCTCAGGATGGCACTGGTGGCTACACCAGTGACAGGGGACAGTGCAGATATCATACCATGGAAAAGGTAACTCTAGCTGAGGGTCTGGGCTGCTGGCTCTCGACCTCTGCTGCACATTTGTTTTGCAAGCACAGGCTCCTCACTCCCATTGTTCTTCACTTTCCCATATCAAACAGAGGAACTGTTACTTCCACTTGTCTATACGGATTTCTGACATCCTAGTTGTGGTCCTAAAGTATTTCACATCTGTGCTTCTTAAACTTCAAATTAGAGTAACAATATCACCCCCACCTGGGGTCCTGAGACCCACCTCCCTTGTGTTCACTGCTATATTGAAACTGAAAACTGGGTTGATGAGTAACACGGGCAATCCCAGCTGGCTTTGGAGTTCCCCTCTCTCCTGCTCTGCACGCAAGAGAGGTTCTCATTTTTAGCTAGCTTAATTTAATTGTAAATGTAGCTACACAATGCCTAAGCAGTCCCTGGCACAGAGAGTCTCCAGTCAGATGATGACCCTCTGGGCATTGCTGCAGCACAAATTATAAAAGCTATTATCAGTATGGCAGGCCAAGCTTTTCAGTAAAACCCACTGATTGCTACAGAAATTGCACACAATCCCAGGGAGCCCCCCAGTCAGATACCATGAATGAGAGCACCCCACTGCATCTCCTCTGTTATCAGTGGGAAGAGAGGAACAGATTTACACGGACAACACTCCTCACGTGACTTGAGAAACTTCATGCCAAAAGTATTTTTAGAATGAGCACCCAGAATGTGTGACTATTTCAGAGACTCCACAGCATTTTTCCAAGCATTTTAGCATTCTCTCAGACAGGACACTGTGACTGGTAGAGGGTGAAGGGGAAAGAGCTCTTCTGAGAGGCAGATGAGAGATGAGATTTGAGTCCAGCAGAGAGCACTTTACTTCCCACAGATCGTGTGTGTGCCAGAGGCCTTCAAAAGCACTTCATGCAGCAGGGGACACTCAGGTTTCTAGGTTCCTTTCTTGCAGTTTCAACACTAAATCACACACAGTTTGTCAAGGATCAGGTCACATAATTTTGCCTCATAACAAGCAAACAACTATTTTAGTTTCTCTCTCCAAATGTCTGAATTGCATGGTGGCCAGACCCATAACACAAGGCACAGGCAGCAATGTCCCCAGAAGGTTGTCTCACTAGGGCCTTCAGCATCACATCCAAAAATAATATCATCTGCACTGGCAAGATGGCAAAAACATTGCTGGAAAAAAATTGCCAAAAAATACCCCTCAAAATGCCCCAAAATGCTGAACTATACCCCAAAAATCATACAAAAATACTAGGAAAGACAAATAAAGGGGAAAAAAAAAAAAAGGAAAAAAAAATCCAAAAATTACTGGCAAACACACCCAAAAGGCAAAAAAAAACACCAAAAAAAACCCGCCAAAAAGCAACCAAAAGACACCCAAAACCACCAAAACTGTGGAAAAAAAGGGAAAAGAAGAAAAAAAAAAGTCCGAAATTTTTTAAAAATTGAAAGAAAATGCAAGGAGGGGAAACAGTCCCCAAAAAAGGAAAGCAAATAAAAGCCAAATAACCTTGCCAAAATTCCCACAAAACATCAAAAAGTCACAAAATTTAAAAAGCCAAAAATGGAAACACATGCAAAAAAAGCAAAAAAGTCACATAATCTGCAAATCCACAAAAAAAATTTACAAGACACACTAAAAAGCTCATCAAAAGTAAAATAAAGCCAAATTACAAACTAAATTCACAAAAAGAAAAGACAAAGGTAGGGAAAAAAGGCAAAAAAAAAAAAAGCAGAAATTTAAAGAAAGCACCAAAAACACCCGAGAAAACACTATGATGAAGAGTGTCATAACACACACAAAAAATGCCATATTACAAAAGAAATGCACTCAATGCAAAAAAACCCTCACAAAAATGCAAGAAAAACCTCCAAAACCACAAAGAATCTACAAATACCACAAAAACTCACCAAAATGCTAATAAATCACACAATGTAATAAAAACCCACCTAAAAAGCCTGCCAAGAACACAGAGAGCAGGCCAAAACCAAACGAGGACCATTCCTGGTTTTGTTATATTAAGCTTCTCCATGTGCATCCTGGATCTGCTCAGCTCCATGACTACCCCTAGGAAAAAGGCTCCTGTGCCATGGAGAGTATTTTCCAATGTAGCAAAACAACCCTTATTCCCATTTTACATAGCCTGGACAAGAGGAATGACTGACTCAGGGACACATACATAAATCTGGGTTAGAGTCCAAGCCCAGAAACAAACCAACAACCAAAAAAATCATTGAACAAACATTCAGACTCAAATAAACATTCAAACTCAACTCTCACCACAGGGTAAACTGCAAATGCTACTGAATATCAAAGACGTTGAGCCAGCCTGAGTGTGGCTGGAGACAACCTGTCACAACATGGACTGGCTCTGCCTTTTTTGCAAATTGAAAACAACATGGTTTGTTTCCCAAGGAAAGAAGGCTGGTGATAAACAGAAATAAGTACTTGCAAAATCTTATTTGCCACAAAACATTTCAATTTTCATAAAACTGGAGATTCTCCTCAGCTTCTGTACCTCAGGTAAAGACTGGACTTGAAACATTCCCTGTATCTGTATCAGTGGGCAGGCAATAGATGTTACTGCAATATAAATGATAAATAGTAGGAACTGGAAAGATGACAGTGCCACACCATATTCTTAAATATTCCTTTTTGCTGCAGGAATACACAAACATGCAGCAAACCCCGGAAGAAAAAATTCTAGTACATAAGAAATCAGTATAAAATGTTTATCACATAATTTACCACAGTAAATTAGCCAAATGATGAGCAGTGATGTTATTTAAAACAAGACTGTTGCTTTTGCATTTTTGTTTCTTCACCTACTTTATTCTTGTTAATTCATATCTGTGCAAATGCCTCCTTAATTATGCAGACTCACAATCTGACTGAAATCACAAAACACAGATACTTACTGATGATGTGAAAGATTGCTTTCTGTCTATATTTGTTGTCTAATTCCCTGTGCATTAGCTCTTTAACATGTCTGGAAAGACACATTTGTCCAAGTGGTCCTGCCATTACTTGGTCTGCAGAAGATTTGTACTGCAGCATGAAAGTGATCTACAGGCCTGCTGTGTTCTGTGTTGAAAGATCAGTTTAAAAAAAATGTACTTACAGTTTATGGACTGCTTAACTCTTAAGATATTTTTAATAAAAGAATTCACCATGAATTCATTTACAAGCAGAGCAGCACCTTCTCTTTCCACAAAACATTCATAGTGACCCCATGAAGGGGTAAAACACCATCATTTCCAAATAAATGAACCCAGCATTGATTTTCTTCTATGTGAGATTAGAAGGTCACCAGCAATATTTTATGGGTATGAAGCTGAAGGCTATTTTACTTTCTGGTTTGTGTCAGGACCAGCAGTGAACTTCTTGCAAAGTAAATGGGCACTTGCTATCAACCACAGAATTGATTTCCTGAGATAAGCATCACCCAAGACAGAGCACTCTGTGGTCCCCCTTCCTGGAGTGCATCACATGCAAGGCAAGGAGAAGCAGCTTGATCTTCATACAGAAATATGAGGCTAAAGTGCAGTTGCTGAAGACTGATAACAAGTTCCTGGTTTATTAAAGCAGCTGATTCACTGCATTTTTTTTAAAACAGGAAGATTTGTTTGTGTATCTAAGTCTATGAAGAACTTCCACCATGTGCTTCCCCATGTTAGCTGCAATAGAAGATACAAAAGAAGTGTTTCAAAATGGCCAGAAGGACAAGCTAACTTTCTAGGGATGGGCCCTGAAATTTAGCAGTTGTTACATCCACTGGCCCATCTACCATTACAGTAATAAATGGAATAGTTTATCTGTACAAATTGCTAAATTGTGCTTTTACACGGCGTATCAGAAACCTCAGATGTTAACAGCAATGGCTGGACCTAAAACTTCTGCAGTCTCCTGCACTTCTCTCACCACTCTAGCAATTGACTTCCCAGTAAGTCAGGACACCAAAAGGATTTCTCCAGGCCTCCATTTCTTTTGTGTGTGAGGTAGAACTACTTTCAGCATCACTTCGTAAATTGTTACAGACCAGCAGACAAATGCTGACGTGGCAATACTCCCTGTTTTGGAGGGGATTCAAGGAAGTCATTTGAGGGCACCCTGAAATTTTTATATCCCACAGGGAAGGCATGTAACTCTCCATCACCATCAGCACAGTCCTACAGATGTGATTCAGCTATCCAGCAGACATGTAATCATTACACATTCCAGGATTTATTTTAGCTTCTATGTTTCATGATCAAACATCCGCGGCTTGAGTAAAGAAATCTTTAGCTGTAGCTTTTGGGCTCTAACTCCTACCACCAGCTGTGGTTCAGAAGCTTTCAGCCTCCCAGTCCCAGACACGTACAGGCTGCCTCTATTGATTGAGGGTTCTTAGCTTAGAGACTTCCTCCAGCACAACACCAGCCAATAATCTGTCTGCCAATGTTTTAGTCATGCTTCGCTTCCTCCAGACCACATTCCCAGACTGCAAGCTTCTGCTATGACAAAAAATCCTTAATTTGAACATTGGGTGACTGAACACTAACGGCTACAAACCACTAATGACTACAGAGAAGTTTGTAACTTCAGTTTGGGATAATAAACTCTTCAGGCAAGATGTTTATTTAAACTTTCCAAACCTATCATCATATCGTTCCGGAAAGGAATCCACTGTGACAGAGACCTCTTAAAGTAAGTGTTAAAGCCACCTTTTATCCAGTTGGAAATCTTTAAACATACACATCAACTGCATCGGACACTCTTAACTCATAAATTGTGATAATTCTGGCTTCTAAACTAGAGAGAAGAACTTGAGCAATTTGAAATAATTACAGATGCTTTTGCTCCCTGTTGTTTAACAGAGAAACCTGGTCAAGGTGCCTACTTTACACACTTGTGCAAGATGTAAGATTGGTTGGTTGATGTGATGGCCAACTACTGCTAGAACACCAAACCCCTCAAAAATAGAAGACGTATTTCAGATAACAGCCAATTTCCAGGAAACAACCTCAGCCATTTATTTGAAGGATTTTCCTATACATATATATTTTTTTAACTGTTTATCTAGTCGCTTTTCTTGCAAACCTGTAACTTTGCATAATAGTCTCACATACATTTAAGGGTCTGACCCAAAGTCATTTTCAAAGGAGCCCAGAGCTGCCAAGAGAAACTTCCTTTTCCAAATCCTAACACAGTTCCCTCTCCACAAGATTACATCTTTTGAATTCACCTTGCACAGTCAGGGGGTTGATTTTCAGAAGGCAGCCTCCACTAGCTGTGCTTTTCCCCTGCTTAGCAGAAATTTGGTTCATCGGGTTAGACCAGTGACTCAGAGATATAACAGAGTAAGAGAGACAGCATCTCTATGAAAACTTAAAGGGATCTGAGGAACTTCAATCAGGAGAATAAACTGCTTGCACATTCTATTACACACACAGTCTGACAAGGACACCTTGAGATAGCAGGGGAATAGCAGTAAAGTCTGATTCCTCCCTAAACCCTTAGTGATCTTTTTTCTGTAGAAACCATTGATCCAGGTCCCTGAGATTAGCAAGAGAAGGATTCACAGGAAGGGTGCTGTCTGTATGCAGTAGGGCAACTTATTATAAATATGAGTAGCTCTTCGATTGCATGTAATAGAGAAACAGTGTATGGTCACATTTTGTTAACAGTAGTTGTTTAGAAGTAGACTTAAATTCTCCAGATAAAATAAAAATTTGCAGAAGCTGCTGTGGAGGTAGAGCATTTAGAGCTATTTAGAGCATTTTAAACATTGAAAAAACAAAAATTATCACATGGGGCAAAAAAATAGAAAGCATGTCTAAGAAGTCTAGCTTTGTAGGTATACATATGCATAGGAATATATTTTATACTGTAAGTATGTTTATTATATAAGTGCATATATAAATATTTGGTATCATATATCTATATTTTACCCACCTAAAAATGAGTAAACACACCAAAAGAAAACAAACACACACAGAAGATCAAACCCAAATAAACAACAGGGAGCATTGCACATTGATTCTGCCAGCACCTGATGCCCAGGTATAGTGGTCATTTAACAGCAAAATCTGCAAGTATAATAGCTTTCCAAAAAGTATTTTTCTTATATTAATGTTATTGTGGAGCAGATGATACATTAGATAGCACTGCCCGTTGCCACCACTGTTATTTGCAGTGGATTTAGATCCAGCATCTGTGAGGATATACTGGGTATGAGAATGACTGCCAGCCTATATAAATTACTTCAAGGTGAGGATGGCACCCAGTAATTAATAAGTGAGCTGTGTGAAACTACTGCTCAGACTTCAGGGAAAGAGGTGGAAAATTCTCAGGGTATAAAAATCAGCTATTATGCATCTGATAAATCACTCTGCTTATGAATTTCCACAGTTGCTACTTACATACTTTGAGAAACTTAATTTATACACAAATATATGCAATACCCATATAAATATCTAATTTACAAACCAGAAATACATGTAGCATGTAATATATGCATGTGTGTGCACATGTGTCCATATGTATATGTAACATGTACTTCACAAACAGACATGGAGTTCACTTTCGAATCAGTGACACTGGTTAAAGCAAGAGCTCAGGAAAGGTAAACTTTTGGATTATCAACTTCAAATGGGCATTCTGGAATTCATTACCACTATATGCTATTATCAAATACCTGATTTTTTTCACAACCAACACATGAACCTGCTGAACCTATGGTGTTCAATAGATTCTGCTTTGAATGGCCCTACATTCCAGGAAATACTTCCCTTTGTGTGGTGGTTGGGATTATGGGTTTTCTAAAACAAGGTGCTGGGATGATTGCTTCCCAATATGGAAGATTCCAATAGCTCATTATGAAAATTAAGCATCATCTGATAACTAATCCTGCTGCATTTTATCCTAATACATGACCAAAGGCACACACAGGGTGCTATTAAATACAAATTAGTGTTAGAATAATACAAATGCTACACCTTCATATAAATAAAGATTCAAAGCTGTATAATACTAGAGGAACCATTATGATGCCTCACACAAATACAAAATTACAGATACTTTGCAGAATGGGCATTATATTATCATCACATTATATTGTGGCTATTGGGGTCCAACATTTACAGCTGTATTATAAAAGAGGATCCTTCCAGCTAGGGTTGGAAAGAGTAACTGAGTAAGAAGACTGTGGCAAAGTTTAACTGAAAGCTTATTAATACTTCAATGCATCATGGTTCGATTCATTTTAATTTCTAGCAGATAAGATTCAACACATGATTTTTAAATTAATAAAATAATCTCCAATCTCCACAGCAAACTGACTCTTTATCTACTACTTTTCATTTCATAAAGCTGTAGTCTCCATGGGTATGGAGATGCTGTGCAGAAGTTAGCAATCAGAACTCATCTCTCTCTCCAGAGGTACTTATCTGGTCCCTCATGAAGTTTTTTATCATTTTTAACCTTAGATAAACATGGCTCACAGCAAAATCATCATAAACACAGCATTATTTTGGAAAGTTCCCTAACTTTTTGATTGACCAGGAAATATTGAGATGTCTTTTCTTCTTCAACCTAATTATAAACAATTATCCCCCAGTGTAGAAGGTTATCAGCAGGCATATGTAAGGAGTGGCTGCTTTCCTGCTGTATCCACTAACACAAAACCATGGAGCTTGAACACCTCTGATGGCCAGATTCCTGCAGGATTTCATATCATTATCATATCCAGATTAAAACATTTTGCCTTTGGGACCCATATAGTTGTTAAAAAGATAAGTTTGGGTTGTTTTCTTTAGGGATATAAAGCAAGTGATGAGACTCTGCGCAGAGATGAACTTGTACTATTATTGCATGTTTTCAGAGGTCAGATGAGCTCCAACAGCTCTAGATCACACATGCTTCTTGGCCACAGTGGGTGAGAACAGACTCACCTGTGAGCTGAGCCAGAACATGAAGGTGCAAGGTAAGAGCACCAAACATAAGTGTTTGGAGGTTTGGCTGAGAATAAAGAATAAATCTAAAGATAATATTTCCAAAAGTCAGTGCACATTTGACTTCTTATTTCTAGGGCACATAGAAAAATCCTTTACAGAAGCTGAGAACTATCAGTGCCAGGGTTCAGACAGTAGGATGGGACACATACTCCCTAACCCTCCACAGTGCAACATCAGCCACTCAAGCCACCTTAGCTGGCAGTTTTAATTAAGACAATTGTATGCTGAAGTGGGAATAGGACTCCTCCAGTCCACCCCCCTGGCTGCACACCGGGCCTGCAGGGAGACAGTAACTGCTGGCTGACAGAAGGGTGGAGCATGTAAAATCTGCTCTAGACAGTTGCAATGAGCACTAGGAATATGTCTGTCCCCCAGAACATCTACTGAAAATCAGATTGAGTAAGAAAAGGCATCTTTGAAAATTTCACATGAAGCTTGAACAGCATTGAAATGACCTCTGAATGTAACTACTTAAACTATCAAATATACATTAAGCTGAAAACCCTGAAAAAATGAGGCTTCATTCTACTTCTTTGGTACTGTAAATCTGTCATGCCAGGGCCTAAAAAAGGTCTTATTAGAGTATCATTCACTTGGTAACTCATCATGGGGGCTTCAATCCACTGAGGTCTAGTGTGTCAATGCTTATGGAGAGAACGTTTTTATTTCACAGCCCATTGAGTCAATGGATGGAGCTGTCTCAGTCCGCTGGGTTAATGTGGGTGCTGCTGGTACACAGAGAATGCATTTACAGTATTAAAAAGCCTTACTAAATTTTTCATGAAAAAGCACATACTCTATATTCTGAATAAAATATTTTCAAATGAAAACAAGTCAATTATTAAGATTTGTTTTTCAAAAAAGGAAAGAAAATTAATTCATACTGTAAATTATTTGCGGGCTTTGCCACCTAGATTAAAAGGGAAAAATACTCCTCTTTTTCTTAAGTTATGATAGCCCAGAGAGCATGTTATAAAGGTCAGTCCTGCATATTTCTACTCATATGAGGCATAATTACACACACAAACCGCTCTGCTTTTCTGATTGAGACTATTTATGTTTGTACAGTTTTGCAAGGTCAACTTATTACTAGTTAAGACTGAACAATTTTGAATTTCAAAAGAGGCAAGCAGACTTCGCCACAGCAGCAAAAAAGGAAATCACAGCCATCCTCTGTGCAGAAGCAGCTACACCATTAAAATGAGGTTTTGGGGGAATGAAACTGATGCACAGACTTCTAGCACTGGTGGCACAAATGGTACTGCTTTAATGTTAGCCCTTCTTCGGAGTGGTGCTAATGCAGTGCTCATCCCATTTAATTCATGGAGCATGTGAAAGCCTTGAAGGGCTGCCAGCCTCACAGGAGACACTTCATTGGCATTTGTTATCTGCTGTTCTGCTGACTCTTACCTTAGTAAGCTTTAGAACAATATGATAGAGGTTACTGACAGAAGTTCCACTGACCTTCCTTGTGAAAGAAGCTAGATGGAAAGCCAAACAGCAGCTCTCTAGGACTGCATTAGTAAAAAGAATACTCCTTTATGAAGGAATGCTTGTCATTTGGACAAGGACAAAGGAACAAAGTAGGGCAAATTTGTACGCACTTAGGAAAGTCTCATTTGGTTATTTATATTTTAAGCATAACAAATTGGAAATATATTTGAACTTTGTCAACTGATGGAGTTGTTTCTTTATGATATTACTCAAAGAAAGACTCAATCATAAATGAGAATAAAATGGAAAATCTTCACATCTCAGCATAACTTCCTTTCATGTCCATTACAGATGTTTCTTACATTCTTACATTAAGGGAAAGTTTTATAATAAAATAAAACTTTCTAAGAAGCACATTAGATGTCCTGTAATATTTGTGACTTTTGCTCATGAATAATTTGATCCAAATACACACTTAATGGTTAATTAAGAAGGAGAAAGGTATTCCTTGCTGCACAGCCAAGGTTAATATTCCAAAAGAGTCAAAGCTTCCTTTGCAAAACAGCAAAAAGAAAGGCAGATAAGAAAGATGAATAGGGGTCGTGAAATAAGTCCCCTTTCATTTTACAATCCCATTAAAGGTTGAAAAAGAGAGCTGATCTGTTTCCTGATGAGGAAGTGCTCTTCCCCAAGCTTAAGATATGTTTCTTAGCTGCTGATTTTCTATAGTTTGCTTCTGCTGTCTCCTGGTCTCAAAAATACTTAAAAAACAGCATGGCCATATATTATTTTTAATTTTCAAGTTACGTCAGATTACATATTCTTCTGTTTATAAATTTACTCTCATTATTATCATTACAGTTATACCTGGGACCCAAGAACATGGAACAAAACCTTAACTGTGCTTCAAACATGGAGCTTCAGCCTTTCATCCTCCCAACCTCTGACATACAATTCTTTCCAAATTTGCCAGTGCAGCTGTTGAATCACACATCTACAAACACAATTTGAGAAAAAAACCATTTGGCTAAAAGGCTGGAAATGGTGGTTGTAGTGCACCACAAGTTGTGATATAGACTAGGTGTGAATCTACATTTAGAGAAAAGAGGGTTAGCTATGCATTTTGTGCTTCCAAGGAAAACAAGTACAGGAGAAACACTGCGTATATTGAATTCGCTTATTACACCCCTTAACACTGATTCAGAATTGGTTTACTTGCTGTATTGTCTTTTTGCTATTGATGGATGAAAAGGGGTCAACAGTCAAGTGAAAGTATAGTTTTTAAAAGTAATTCAGGATCTAAAATAAGAAAAAAATGCATAAGCCTTAGCTATCCCCTTGTGAAAGATGAAAGTGTCTTCATATGAAAATGAAAGCAAGTCTTCAGGGTAAAAACATTTTAGAAAAAAAATATAAGTTCAAAATGTACAAATTACTTTTTATTCATTTATACTGGTTTAAATCTGTAATAATGCAGTGACTAATTGTGCCCTGAGTAGGCAGAAGCATGCCTGAAGAAAAGGGATTGGAAATGGCAGTTAAATAATTAATGTAAAAATATGTTGATGATCCTAAATAAGAAAGTGTGAGATATTTGAAAGGAAATAGCTGGCATCAGGTAATCTACTTACTGCATAAGATGCATTAGAAATATCCATTAACTGCATATGCCATAAATAAACAGACTTATGAAGGAAAGCAGTAACATTTTTCCACTTCTGTTTAAGAGGAATATACCACGAAGCAGTTAGTTTTTCAACAAGCAAATAAAGAACCCCAGCCTATATGCATCTAAATACATTTTTAAGGTACCAATACAAATCTCACATTTTACTTGAGAGTGAAATTAAGATAGGAAGTACTGACATGATTTTTGGGGATGTTGGAAGAACCATATTATACACACTTATTTGATATTAAATTAAGATATTCATTATATATGTGCATATTATAAAGAAAGTTAAATAAAAATTTGTATTCAAAGAGAAAGCCAAAATAAGAAGACTAATTCCAGCTTGGAGCTGTAAGGTAGCTATCTTCTGAAGATCTTTGACAGCATGGTAGACAAGCACCTGTCTGATGCAGTAACAAATTACTGCCCTGAAGCACAGCAGAAAAATAAATAGCATTTTGAAGCCTCCTTGAGGCTGATTTTCATAGCAGTGTGTGGTTGTGGTTCCTCTTTGGCAGATCAGCAGCATTACTCAGAATAGTAAGTGGATCAGAGGAAGCTGGGGAGAGACAGCTGAGCCCAACAACACAATGGGACAACTTTATCAGAGTTAGCATTAAGAGTGGGAAACAGCCTATGCAGCTGGGAGAGCCTTGCCTCAGAGATCTAATGAGGCATTGCAGTAACTAACAGTTTCAGCATCACTAAAAAAAGAAATCATTCAGCTTCCTCTGCCTGCATATTCTCCTCTCTCCTATTTTCTTCTTGAGCAGGTAGCCTAGAGCTGGGGCTTTTATTGTTGCTGTTGCTGATTTTATTGTTGATTCCAGCGATAGATTTGTAATTTTAGATATATTTTGAAAGTCAACCTCCTTTGTCAGTACAATGTAGGCCTGCAAAACTTCTACCCATGTTCTAATGTGAACTCTTGGGGCTGAGCAGCCTGCCAGAGGAATGAGTGCTCTAAATGATGCTATTCATCTTCTGGCCGTGCAATTTGCAGGTGAAAAGAAGGAGAAATTATTTTAGCCTAATCTAGTACCTGCCTAGCTAGGCCTTAACATTACTCTCATCTCCATGGAAACCCTGAAGGAGGAACACACAACTAACCTTTAAGTGTTAGGAATATGGAAAAGAGGTTTTATTCTTTTCTTCGGGTATTTACTTTTCTTTCAGAAAGGCAAATAATGCAAAAGATTCAAAACCAAAGACTCTTAGTTTATTCTTCAAACTTTGAGAGGTGAATCTGCTGCACTGTTGCATTTGTAGATTTGCACTGTGCTTCAGGGGAGAAATTCTCTTAACAAAATTGCAAATGAGGAATAATTGGAAATGTAGACTCATGTAAAACTCCTGTAAGCAGCAGTATAGTCAAGCTTCTGTGACCTTGGCATCATCCTGATAGATAAATAATACTCAGGTTTTTTACTTCATTCAGTTAAGCACTCAGATTAAAAACTATGCTGAGAACTTTCATTAGAAAATTATGTGCATACTGCCACGTATAAAACCAAAGAGAACCCTGGCCATTGTAAAATGAATCCTGTAAGACTAACATAAGAAGATATTTGCCTTTAAATACCTTCTTTCTACATGAAAGCATTAACTGCATTGCCACAAAGACAGTTTACATGAAAATTCACAGACACCTCTGGGCCAGGGGGCTTCAGAGAAACTCTTACCCCTTTCAGGTGTCACAAGTCATCATGCCAAGTCGCTCTGTTTTTCACAGAACTTGTCAGAATCATGTATTCATATTAGGGCAAGTGCCAATAAACTCCCAGCACCTAGTACTAACTGACATATCACCATGGGTAAGAGGGTAGAGAATCACTGATAGGCTTAAGTTCCACTGTTGTGGTGGAACCCCGGGTTTGCAGTGTCCCTGTGCAATGCAAATGTGACCAGGTGACCTAGCAAGGGCTCTGAGGAGCCTCTGCTGTTTTCCACACCAAACACCACTATGGCCCTGCAGAAGAGTGCCCTGGGCCAACTGCACAGCTGCCCAGATGTTTCCTGCTTTTTGACTGAAGCATGTTGCAGAGTAAAAAGAACTCTACGGTTCCTCCAGGCAGACATCTGAGTCTTCCTGTTAGTCTGTTCATCATCTGACAAAGTCTTAACCTGGGCACAGTCAGCATTTGTGAAAAGTGGCTCAGTATCATCAGAGACTCTAACTGTATTTCTCTTCTCTGTTGCATCTAGTGTTTGTAGCAAAAAATCAAACAACAGATGTATAACATCTAGTGTCAGATAATGTGTTATGTTCCAAACAGATTTACTGTACAAATATTGGAAGATGTTTTCAATATCTAATATTATTTCTCCATTTTTCTTATGAAACAACCAGAAGATGATAACAAAAAAGTGACTATGTACCTTAAATAACATGTCTATCTGTTTAGAAAAAAAATAAATATAGCTTGGAGGGAAGAAAAAGCAATAGATGCCACAGAATCATGCATCTGTTCTGATTTGTTTTATATCTGAATAATCAGGATTGCTGCTTTTCATTTACTCACACATGCAGGCATCTTTTATAACACATCGATTTAGGAGAAGAGATTTAGCATTTTCATATACTTGAGGTGAGGGCAATACATGATGACAATGTTTAAAATTATTATTTTTGCTTGTAAGTTTCATTTTATGTTAAATTTTCAATTTTATAATTTCAAGTTTGTCTACTAGTCCTACAGGATTATGCCTGTAGAATGTGCTTAAAAGAAGTGCTAATAAAAACTACCTATTAAGCTTAGGCTCTCTACAGTTTGAAAAGTCTAATTTAGAGTATCAACTCTAATAATATGTAACACAATAGATACAGAAAACTAGAGAAGTTAAAGGCCAGAAGTCTGATCTTACAAATGTGGTATCATTCATAAATGAAGCTGTCACCACACTAGGTCGCTCAACTTCACAATAAATGAAGATTTACTCTAGGCAAACATGTCACATTTTGAAAATGAGAACAGATATCTGTCAAATTTTAGCCAAAACCAGTCGTTGCATGTGAGATGATCCTTGATATTTGATAAATGTTTAACACTCACTGAACAGTATAGCACATGAGTTTCAAATGCACTTAAAAATGGTACTCTATTAGGTCAACAAGTTAACAAAAGCATAAGAGTAACCTCTCCTTTCAGCCTGCTGCTTGGTGGTTGCATTAGGTAACACAATTTAGCTAATGACACAGTTAATCTTTTTCAAACCACTCGTATAAATCTTTAATAGATATTACAAAAGTTCAAGCATTATTTTAAATTACTCCTATTTATAATCATGTCCAAATAGAAACATAAGGCTGTGGGCAATAACAGTCTATCAAGGGTATAGCTATATGGTACCAGCTTCTAAAGGAAAGAATTCTTCACATGGATATCCTTCTCCCCTCATTTTAAACCTGATGCTTTAAAAGCTTATTTATTTTCCTTTTCCCTTCTTTATTTCCCTTTTCTTGTAAATAAAAAACAGAAAACAAACCAACAAAAAAAAAAACCACAACACAAACCAACAAAAAAAAAAACCACAACACAAACCAACAAAAAAAAAAACCACAACACAAACCAACCAAAAAAAAAACCACAACACAAACCAACCAAAAAAAAAAACAAACAACTGATCTCTAAATGACAAAAATGGGCAACAAACTTTCAGATGTTTTGTAGTTAAGGTCCACCTATTTGTCCTTTATGGTGAACGATGCAAATTTGGCTTGTAGAAATAACCTTATTAGGTATGCAGTCTTTTCTTTAGAAACACTATCATAAAAACCACAGCTATGTCATTAATCTTTTCAAAAAGCTTGTTGAGATCCCCAAAGGCATTTAAATGGATCATAACAGCCTCACATATGAGATGTAGAGCTGCAGCCAAGAGTCTGACAGAAGTGCAAATTTGGACAAATAAGACCATCAAAGCTTCAGCTGAAGAGATTTCTGTCCTCTCCACAGGACAAGGGGCTGACGAGACCCATCATGGAGGATAAAACTGTAAGTAAAGAGATAAAAATGCCAAACGCATGCCAGCAACCCATGGACTGTTAAAAGCCTACCTGCTTGAAGACATCAGCTATTAAATAAATGATGATATCATTGCAGAGAGGCTGGCACCATAGCATAAGTGATGGAGTGCTTGCCAAGAGGTGTGTATCCCTGGTTGTCTTGGTGGGTGATTATATTGCACTCACAGCAGTGAGCTGAACACTGGGTGTATTAAATCAACCAAATATCTTCTTGCACACATAGGGGAAAAGCCAAGAAAAAAACATTTTCTGAGATAAAACCCACATTATAGCAGTTATAATACCCATGGACAATGAAAACTGGACCAAGCAGCTTAGAAATAAACCAGCCCTCAGAAAGAACAGGCCCAATTTCACTATTCCTCTCTGGACTAGCCCCAGGCTACTGTCTAGATTAGGTATTTGCTCCAGGTTCTTTCAATACCAGGATAAAGTATTTCACCCTGAGATCCAGACCCAAATCTATTGTACTCTAATGCTGAGGGGATCAGACTCATTTATCAAAACTATTCAGGCAAGACTATGAGCTGAATCACAGTTAAGATGCTGAGAACTTCACACAAGCTGTATAATGAGACTAAAAAAATTATGCCAAATCCTGGGAAAAAGATGGACTAGGCCAGAAACAAACACTTTGAAGTGTCTTTTTTAATGGGAAGTAGGGAGTAGAAAGAACTGTTGTCCAGGTGAGAGAAACAGAAAGTATGGGGAAAATTAAAAAAAAAAAAAGGTCGCAAAATGAACCTTACAGCTACAGCAAAAGTAGTAACTGAAGTTTCATAATCTCCAGGAAGGATTTTGAAAACACCTACACTAGTAGTTTTCATAAACGGTTCTGAGTTTGTCTCTTTTCAGTATTAACTAGGTAAATATGAAGGATTTTTAAAATTTAGTGTTAATTTATTGTACAAAGTATCACCTTTTTTCCCCGCTCGCCCAGCACTAACAGAAATACTTGATGTTGTGTGGGGAAATAAGCAGCACATTATCTGGCATTTTTAAAGTTACACAGCAACGACACACAGAAGAATGTGAGTATCTGTTTGCATTCAGGGAGGAGAAATACGCAGCCTTTGTGATAAGTTACACTTTCTTACACAGACATCTTTTCTGAGAGTCCTGCAACCTCAGTAGTCAATAATCTCCTTTTTCTTTTTCGACAGGATGTAAAACTTGGAATTGTTGAGCCAGCCACACTGAGAATTACTTCCAGTTACAGTTGGTTTAACATGCAAATGAAGCCTCACTCTAGCATCTAATCATACCTCATCTTGTGATAAAAGGTCTGAGGAACTCATCAGCTTTAAGCACATGCAGTATTTTGGAGAAACACTTAATGATATGCATAAAAGTATAAGTAAGCTTGTAAGTACACAGGATTAATAAGCAGAAAAACAGCTGTAGTTTTTCAGTCCTGCTGCAGACCAGCTAAGAAATCTATTGACAGTTAAGTGGCCCAGAGCAAAGCATGTTCAACTCCTGCCTTGTTTTATCATCCTTGACAGTTTGTACTAAACGGTGCCTCCATTCCCATTACTATGTCTGGCCAGGGAAGAGGATGAGTATAGACCAGCCCCTTCTAACCTCAAACACTTCACCAAGGTTGAAAATTGGAGCTCAGTATCCCAAAACACTCTCTGTAAGTCCTTCAGATGAACAATTCAGTTGAAAGTCACAGGAACTGAACCCTGGGCTGTTCCCACTGCTGAATTAATGAGGAAATGAAGAACTCTTACTCTTCAGAAACAAGCTGAAGAGATATTTGACTTAGGAGAGTTTTTCAAGTTTCTCAATTTTTTTTTCCTATCTCAGAGTGAAAAAAAAAAAGTAAAATATTAATATTTCTTAGGCTGAAAACAGACAAAAAGGACTATCTCTGCTGGCTCATCTCGATTGTTTTGTTTCAATATTTTGTGTTTCATTTAATGGTATTGCTTCATATTTTCCAGCTAGGAATTAACTTAGCTTTCTAAAAGAAAGCCTATTTCAAACAAAATCCTGGAAGTCTTCAATTTTGAAAATGTCAAAACAAAAACAGTGACAGCTCTAAAACTCTTTGCAAAAAAAGAAAATTAATCAGAATTACTGTTTCCCTGTGAAAATGATTAATTGGTGTTCTACAAAGAGTAGACAGCAGAATATCACCAGTGATACCTCTATTACTGCTCAGTCATGATGCTCTGGGAGCTGCAAGCACTCACCCACCCTCCTGCTCAGGGAGAAATCAGCTGTCAGAAACAGAGTCTAGGCTGGGGTGCTCTCTGGATTTTGCTACCAAGACAAAACTGAAGTCAGCCTTCCTGCTCCATGCAACACCTAACGCTCTATAATGGCTTACATTTTTCTGCGACACGGCTAAAAAATAATAAAAGCAAAAATCCAAGCAGAAGTCATCATACCAGATCAGTCTTACTAAATAATAAAAAAAAAAAGGCAAAAAAAAGCTTTCTGCCGTCTTTTTTCTAAAAGCCTGTTTTCTCACCTACTCTTGCTTCAACCATTTCACTACCAAAAGCAGTCAATAGAACTTGCTTAAAGACCATTCGAGGGCTACAGAAAAATCACAAATAATTCATACAAAGTCCACTTTGAGACACGGCTTCTCAGCCGTTTGGATTTTTAACAGGTTGTCAATTTCACGACCAGGGTAGGGCAACCCAGGGAGATTCAGACTGGACCTCCTTGCTTTCTGAACTCCTCAGAGAGGAACCCAGGAGCAGCTGGATCCAACCTTAGTCTCAAACCTGGTCCTTCCAGAGAGAGTGATCAAAGTGTAACGGCCTGAGGAAAAGCTCGACCGTCCGGTAGCTCTTGATCGGATTAAGGTGAAACAACACTCAAGGTCTGAGCTTGAATATAAGGTTTAATTAAAACTATAGAAGGAATACCGATACTTCAATTAGTATGTCAGGCTGCGCGATTTTAAATGCTGATTATTTAGATCACAAAAGACACATTACATAGATGTTCAAGCTACACGGCCTGAGACAAATCGTGGTTAGGCCTTGTGTTAGTAAATGATTTTTGGAAGGAGAAGAGAAAAAGAGACAGAATAGAATAAGAAAAGTTAGCCAGAGAACAGACTCACCAGTCCTGGACCCAGCCAACTGAGGAAGGCTGGTGTCCGTGAGGCTCCCCAGCCCGCCATCACAGCTCCTCCTTTACAGGCCTGCTGCCTTTAGGCAATTGTTCTGCGACGATTAAGGGTAGTTGAGCAGCTGCTCCTCCATCGTTATCTCTGTCGTTGTCGTCATCTCCATCGTTGTCTCCATGCCCAGGTCTCAGCCACACGCAGGCCGTTGTTCCCAGCGGTGCCAGGCAGCCCTTTTATTTCGTTCTGCAAAGGTGTTTCCAGGCCGCTCCCCACAGCAGGCCCTGAGGGCGGGTTCCTCACAGCCCTGGGCTCTGTTGCTCCTCAAACTATCCTGTATTTGATTTTATAAATCTAAATCAAGAATGCGGAATCATGAAACCAAAGTTACAGATGCTTTACAGCTGATCAAAAATTAACTGCAAATACTATTTTAGTCTTCATTTATTTGTCTGTGGTCTCTTTTAGATTTCATATAGGTTTTAATTTACATTTAGGTAATCAGACTGCTTTTTAATGCAATAGAAATCTTCCTACTTAGAATACATATATTTAAAAAGAAAATGCTGATTTATTCAAACTAAACTGCTTGGCTGTGACTGCCTGCCTCAGCTCTAATTAATATTTAATTATTTATTCAAATTAGAGCAGCTTCTATGGGAGTGTGCCAGCCCAGGCTAGCTAAAGAGCTGGGGAACAGAATCGTCATTTTCAGGAGCTCAAAGTTCAAAACCTTATCCTGATTTAATTTTTGGCTTTGGGAGTCAGGACAGTGACTGTCTCACCTGTGATGAGAAGAATCACATACTATTTCATTTGAATTGCTACTGAGCATCTCAGTGTCAAAGTCTTAGTAGGGTCCGTTGCCTTACATGTAAAGTGGGGATGATATTATAAATTACAGCAGCTTAAGTGTTTTTAAGATTTCATCTGTCTTAGGTAATGAAAGGATATCATTGTGAAAAGAACTTTGTTAACACCTATTTCATGTGACCCACTCATGGCAAATCTTAAAGCAGAATTTGGACCAAGAAGAAGCAGAAAAAGCTTCCACGTAAATAAGTATACAATTAACAAAAAAGAAACATCACACTTTCGCATTATTGATCCATGTTATAGGCAATGTCCATTTTAGATATACTTTATGTCATGTCCAGAAAAGTCAATATTCATGAACTTCTAGTCTACAGACAGCCTCACAATAATATCTTCCCTGCCTACTAGTAGCAGTTTCTCACTGCTTACCTAAGTAATGTCCTAAATTACCAAATCCGTCAGCTGCCATATGAGTACTAAGGCAGGCTGAAAAAAAAACACATTAAAAAGTGACACATCTGTAGCTTAACTATGAGATGACTTTTTTTTTTTTTTTTTTTTTCCAGGACTCATTTCCTAATCAAAGCCTGGAAGCTGTTGAGCTAATGAAAATGTCACCTGCAATTTGATGGAGATAGTTTTGATTGCCTAGGTGTCACCACACATACTGCAGTGCTTTCTGAATTGCTGCAGAGTATTTCATGTTCCTCCCTGGAGTTCAGGGTCACTGATAACCAGAGGAATGAACATGAGCTGTGTGGCTGGTGAGTAACAGTCCCTTCCAAGCACACACTGCACCAGTCCCTGAACAACTCAGCCACCTTTCAGAATAAATAAAAACTGTTTAATGGCTATTCAGTGCCAAATGAGTTAATTGCTAAGCATACACCTATAGGCATAAAACCATTGCCAGAAACAGTCCTCATGCACACAGTGAATTTGTGAAGGATTGATGCAAAATCTGATCAGTGTGATTAGTACATGAGGGCTGAACAGCCAATTTTCGTTTTTGACTAAGAGAAATGTGTATTTGGCAACAGTAGTGTCTTTCACACATCCAGCCAAATTTGCCAAGCTCTGAGTTTAGGAAGAAAAAAAAAAAAAAAAGGCCACAGGAATATTTTTCAATATTTCAAAAATATATGAAACATAGTGTGATTTTTCTCTCTGAGTTGTCTTTTAATGTCCTTGTAGAAGGACAGCTTCAAAAATAAGCTTCAAAATATCCATAATGGAAATAAAGTATTTTATTGTGCTTTGGAATTGAAATCCAGTTTTTTAGTTTCTCTTAAATACTTAGATTACTATAACTATTTGTTAAGAATACTGTCCTGGTTTGAGCCAGGATAAAACAAATTTTTCTTTCTAGTAGTTTTACTTTTCAGTTAAGTCTCTTCTAAGTAGCTGCACTTGCTGAAATGAACACCCAATTTTTATAGTTCCTGCTGGAGAATGGTGTGCAGAACCAAGGGCACTGCTCAGGGCTGAAAAACATCTTGTGCTCCAGAAACAGAAGGAATAAAGGGGTCACACCTGCAACCCTCCAGTGGGGAGGAGTGGACCAGACAGGTGACCAAAATTGACCAAAATATTGCAGCCCATACGTGCCATACTCAGTATAAATTTGAGGAATCATGAGGGCCAAGCTCTCTTTGTCCATGGCTGATGTTCTGAGAGGACTCCATCCATTTGTCTGCCTTTGAACCTCATCCTTGAGTTCCTGCATCCAGCTCCTGTCTGCTGCTGACTCCAGGACCCTAGTCTGGGACTTTTCCAGGGCTTGCCCTGCAGCCTCAGTAGTGACAAAGGCATTACTGGGGGAAGGGACATGATGGTGGTTTTGTGCATATTTCATTATTTTCTTTTTTTTTTTTTCCCCTTCATTACTGTTTCATTAAAGTTGTGTAGTTTAGTTTCCAGCCTTTAGCTTAGTCAAACATCAAGTGGTATTAAACACTTAGCTTGCTTATTTAATTCTGATTTACTAGGAGTTAAGTATCTTTTTTTTTCTGATACAAAGCTCATATGCAGAGATGATATTAGTTTGATTTTTTTTTTCCTCATTTTAAAAACGGTATTTCATGGAAAAGGTGTGTCACCATATTAAAGGGGGGCAGGAGGTGTCAGCATTCTAAGTCTCTGACTCAAAGAAAGAGCAAGACTTGAATCTCCAGGTCTAAATACTACACTGCTGACCCAACAATATAAGTAAGATTTTGAACTACATGTTTCCAATAATCACTATCAAATATTTACTATAAACAAAGGAGTTTGCAGATGAATACCATGGCATTTATCCATACAAGTTGTTCACAAGATGTTCATGCAAGTAATTCCCTTCCATTTTGCCAATGATAAATGAAACAAAACATACATTTTGCTCTGGGGGGTGGGGTTGAAGAAGTCACCCAGATGAACTACAATTCTGTTGAAGATCACAGAAGTTGAACCTCAACATTAGCACTGATGAATCAGCAAGTAGCCTCACAAGCCTTTCAGAAGGACTGGACACAGAAATAAGTATTTATTACAACAGTACCCTGGAAGATTGTTGGTTTGATGAATTGGCACACGTGGAACTTGGAGATGATGAATTACACTGACCTTATTCTTTTACAAGTTGCCTAATATGCACGTACTATGATTTATGAATTTTTCAACACAGACAGGTACCCTCATCTCATACAAAGCAAAACACGTTACTAAAACATAGCAGTAGTACAGGCACTAGATACTGAATAAAATCTTCCACTCTATAGCTCTTTACATTCTCAGCAAGTTTAATTGTGGAATGTGACAATCAATACATGTATCTGCCTACTTGTGAAGTCAGAACTGGCTGTCATCAGAGGGAAGATGGTAAATACACCTAGTAGTTCTACATGCTCACCAATATCTGGCTTAAGTTACTATTTGCTAAGTAGACAAAATAAATGCCCGTGTGATGTTTCTGTCTCAATACAGTGGGATACAGAATTTTTTAAGTTCTTTTACTTATGTAGTTCTGATTCTCTAATCTGTAATATTCCTAACAAAGCTAAACACAATGGAATAATTTATAAAAACCTAAAATGCTCCATGCCATGTTTATACAGGCATGCTAAAGCAAATTAATGGCTCAATCTGAAGTCCAGAGAAGAGTACCATAAAAAAATTATCAAAGGATTAGTTCTATTTTTTTTCCAAAAGTCAAGAAGGATCTGACTTAGTGGAAAAAGCTCAAGTTGTTTTTGTGCTGTCTGGCTTTCATTGTCTATCCACAGGTGTTAACAGTTCTTCCAACTGGATAGTTTAGTGGCTTCCAGTTTCTATCCAAACTTTAAACATTATGCATAAAATTCACTATTCCCTGGCAATCTATCAACCTTAATTATAATTATGCTGGAAGAAACAGAACCCCTTATAGAACTTTTTAAAGCCTGACTTGTTCTGCTGCAATTATAAGAAAACTAAATAGCTGAGCAATTTAATTTAATTTCTCCAATACTGTCTCATGTTTTCTAAACAAGAACTATAGCTCTTCTAAATTTGAAACATCTGAACTATTGATTACAGTACACTTTCTTCTGGGAGTATGGCTTCAACAAAAGCCATAATGAAGTATGGGAGACTAGGAAGTGTTGTCCATACATTTTGTTTGTTGTACTAAACTGAAGTAAAATAAAATGTTTTGGGATGAATAAGCATGGGGTTATATATTTCCACTAGCAAAAGGAGGCTTGTTTGCCCACAGAGAAGCTGTGCTCATAGATGTGAACTCCCCGAATACTTTGACTGGTGGGAAGGGTTTGATGAACAGATGGTGATTCTGTGGACCCTTGTTTGTAAACAGGCAACTCTAGCCTTCATTAGACCAATAACAGAAACTAATGTGGCCTTATTCTTCACTTATGGCTCCCATGAGTGTCTTAACAAACCTGAAGAACAACATGAAGTCAA
This sequence comes from Hemiprocne comata, assembly GCA_020745705.1. Classification (NCBI taxonomy): domain Eukaryota; kingdom Metazoa; phylum Chordata; class Aves; order Apodiformes; family Apodidae; genus Hemiprocne; species Hemiprocne comata. The sequence goes on along the minus strand of CM036597.1, from coordinate 5,941,178 downwards.
AGAGCCATAATTAAATCTGTTTAACCTGGCCATTCATGCCATCAGTCCTGCGTGTTTCAATGGTTTTTGAGCTTAGATTTATTTGCGCTTGTCAACTTGAAAAATGCCTGTTGTTCATGGCAAGAACTAGTTTCACCCCTCAAAAATTCTTACTTTGGCTTTAGTCATTATGAAGGACTATCTTCACTAATTAAAGTGTCACATTTTTATCTGTGGTAAAAACTGTAATGGACTTCAGCTTGCTACAAAAACTTTAGGATTTAGTTAAATTTTGAAAGAACAAATGCTAACAAACAAACCCTGCGCTCTTTCAATTAACATCCTGGGCAGCCTAAATGAGTATAGAGCCACATCATTTTTTGTCAATATTCAGCTTCCCATATTAATTGCATTCCAGTGGAGAAACGTACCGAGAAGCACAAAAACATATCATATTTGCATTCCAGATGCACAAATAATGATGGCAGATAAAATCCTCTGCAATGTACCAAGATGTCTGAAGAATTATAGAAACAGTCACAGCAAAAGAGAGATCAAAGCGACAGTTTCTCATATGATTTGAATGGAAAGCAAGCAAGTAAGGAGCTTTGAAACTTCAGTGATTTAATAAACAAACTAAAGCATAATCAGAAAGAGCCCATCATCTAACTTCTATGCAACATTAATGGCAAATGATCATCTAGTTAGTCTTTCTGAAATAGAACCAAACAAAAAGCTCTAGAGATAAGGAGGCTCTTGCTAACAGTGTCAGTGCTCATGATTTCAATTTTCTCAAGGCTTCTACATTTTCATGTCTGAATTAATTCTGGATGCAGTTGGGCAGCAGATGGGATGTTACTGAAATGCTCTAACATAACCCATAATTAAATGTCTGAATTGCATCAACTATTTCAGCGTTCTTTCCCATCTCCTCCAGAGATAAGTGCAAGTAGGAACTCACACTGATACAATTTATCCCATCACATTTTACACACAGGAAAAGACTCAGAGATTAGAGAAGGCTGACAAGGCATATTCTCTTCCTCTTAAAAAAAGGTATATATATATTTATATATGCACACATATAGAAAGGGAGAGAGGGATAGAGAGATATCTCATAATCATTACAGCAGATCATAAATGATGCATGAAATGAAAAATTCCTGTTGAGTGCACTGAGAAGTGTGTAGACAATGCCACCATGGAATCAACATTTGCCTTGTTATTCACTTAGAGCCACTGACTGTAGAGTCACCAGAAAAAGCTTCTGCAGTGATACATTCCAGAGTGCACAGTATTTGTGCACTTCCCATTTGTTTTCCAAACCCGTTCAAAATAAGCATATTGCAGACTTGCAGTCACATCAAGCTCTCCAAACTTTCAAGGGTTAGAGCCTAAAGCAGCTTTGAAAACCACATACAGCAAAGTGCAAAAGGAAACTTAAGTTTTAAAATAATTAAATAAAATAATCATTGAAAAGCAGACTGGTGAACTGCAGTTTCATGTTTCTGTGTTAGCAATAAGAGAGATTGTCAGTTATCCCAGATTATTATAAAGGAATCTCAAGGGTCAGTGGATTGCTATATTTGGTTTAACCTTTGCAACTAAAAAACAAGACTTTACTCTTAGTTATTATTTGCAATTAGATTGCGAACTAGATATATTTCTTAGTTCAATTTTTTGGCGTTTTTTCTGAGGAAAAACCTTAATTTTAAGGAACTCATAATTGTATAAAGATATAACTTTGTGATCACCAAAGGTTTGCAGGTATTTAAGCATTTATATTCCAGTGTCTGTGGAAGAGCTGTTTCTCACTTTGCTGCCAACATCATAGCTAGAATATTCTCTGTGTCAGTAAGAGACTTTGAGAAGAATCTGCTTATACTGTAAGTTGATCATGATGTTTCAAGATTTGGGAAAAGGTAAAATATCGACAGAATAGCTAATAGACAGACCCAAAATATTAATGATAAAGGAGAAATTTTGGAGCATAAGGCCAGATAGGAGCATTGATGGTCTGATCTGATCTTCTACAAATTAGATGTTATGCTTGTGCAAGCTGAGGATGTGTGGAGGGTTATACACAACACATGCCAGCAGCTGGGGACAAGGCACTGACTGCTACATGTCCTGCTGGATGAAAAAAAGTGAAAATGTTGTTCAAAATTTCTAAAGGACAAGTATCCATCCAGGATCTTAATCCAGTCTGAAGCACACAAAGCTCATAAAGGTAAAATATTTTGCTTTGAGAACTGGGCAAAGCAATTCAATCATCCTCCAGATACCATCACTGTATATGCCTCAGAGCTGAAAAGCCATAATTTCACCAATGTGTCTCGTCTTCTGCAAGCAAATGTGTATCTCCAACTTTAATTCAGGCACAGGTGCAGTTCCAGATACTTATGCTTCTAATTAAGCAGTATTGAGTTGCAGGTGTAAATCAGTCAGGAGGTGATTCACATTTTAGTTGGGTTTCATTACTGGGTGTAATTTTAATCCTGGTAAAATGTCAGTCTTAAATTTGTTCTCTCTGTGCAAAAGTAAATTCAAAGCATACCTTGTTCCATTATATGCTCAGGCAGAATAATCCTGACTGGCTAATTATAAAAAAAAAGGGATAAATTACTTTTGAAAAATGTAACATACTGATATTAAGCACAATCAAGAAATAGACAAAATTAAAATCTGACCACAACTAGCTCCTATCAGCATTTCATTCAGATTTGCTTTTAAGTCAATGATTAAAGAACTATGATGCAAAATGATGTTGAAGAATTTCCGTGATGAGGCAGAGGGTAAGATCTGTATCACAATACCTTTTCAGAATGCATCTCAGGACAGCACGTGCCTTCATCTTATTAAGTACCTGGTATTTTCTCTGTCTTTTTTCTTGCTAATCAAACAGAAGCATCTGAAACCCCAAAAGCTTCAGCACAAAGCTCAGTTTTGAACCAGTGGGTTTACAGTCACAATACACTATTTGCAAAACCTCTGACATGTATTTAATCACTCTATCCAGATGAAAAACAGTTTCCAAAAGGAAAATAGCCTGGAAGGCCCATTTTACTCTCATACATTACTTACAGAATTTTTATGTTAGGTTAGCTTCAAATTTTTCCTTCCCCATATCTATCTGGGACAGTCTCCATTAGCTGGTGTTCAACCATAAACCCCTTCAAATCAGGCAGCTCCATTTTATCCACATGCATAATGATGGTGTTTCAAACACTGCTCCTGGACCCCTCTTACCCTTTTTAAATTGCACAGGAGAATTTTTTTAATCACATAGGAGAATTAGGCAAACCTTAGTATTAACTGACAAATTGAAATGTTGGTGTCTGTCACAGGGCAGGTAACTCTGTAGTTTCTAAATAAATCCCCACAGCTACTGACCAGTCCTTTGAAACATTAACACAGCAGATTCAGTCTCAACCAAGGACTTTGCCTTCCTTCCCAGTTACCCACCAGCAACTCTCTGGAAACCATGTGGATACACGTATGGAACTGAACAGGAGGCAAACCAATAAAGGAAGCTGTTTATTTGCCATAGCCATAAATATCATAAATATGTTTCAAGTTCTGTCCTCACATGTCTGGGTAATAAAGCAGTGGTTTAATCTACATTAATTTTTCTTCTTTTAGTATCTGCATTTTCTCAGAGATGGACTAATTAGTGACAGCAAATCACGTTAGTCCTCTTTTGCTCAAGTGGTGGAACATGTGCTTCCAGGCCCGTATCAAGGCTCAAGGAGCACCTGATCTGCATGCAATTAAGCATACACTCAAGTGTCCCACTAGGCTGGAGCCTGTGTTCAAGGCAGACAGTCTACAAAGTCTCCAGCATTCATATGAATGCAGAAAACTCTTCTGTGAATATAAGGAAATAATTTTTTTTTTTTCCCCTCCTTTCTTGCCCAGAAAAAGGGTATTAAATTAGAGCTGGGAGCCAGTTATTTTACAGACGATTGTCTCACAGAAAAAGTATTATTATTGTATAGCAAAATTGTGATCTAAGAAAGGTGGTACTGGAGGGAAAGAAGACAAACTAGACCACCCTCACCTATATTTCACTCTGCCTCTTCTATTTCTACACTTCATTCACTCTTCCCAGAATGAATGCAGAAGCCAAGCAGCTATGCTGTGGCAATTACACATAAGTTTTCATATGAAATATTGCAGAAAGAACAGCAGTGACATATTTGGGGTAGAGAGCCCAGAATGAATGCCAGTAAGACCATATGTCTAAATATCAATACCTCAAGTTTCACATGATTGGCTTTTAAAATTGAAACTCTTTTGTCTAGGCAGATGCTTCGTAGTAAATCTGGGTGAATAATGCAAAGCATTTATTTCCATGTAAATGCTGATTCAGTGAAATTTAACATTATTCCATGTTGAGTCAAAGGGGCAGGCACAAAATATTTCCACTGAATTAGAAGGTTCCATCCCACTTGTTTCATATTCCATTCCAGGCTGATCCCCAAGTCCTTGAAATGACTATGGCAAGCAGTGCAATGTTTTCTTTGTTTTGATGAGAAGAACCCACATGTCTGAGGAAAAATAACAAGCTCAACATTATGCTGAAACAATGAAAAAATCCATTTTCAGGATCCCTCAAAAAGAAGGAGAGGCCTATTCTAGACTCATGGTGAAGTTATATTTTCAACTGTTGCTTTTCAGATTTAAAATATTTACTGGCAGAATATAAATGCAATTTCACAATCTCTCTCTCAAAATGTGGCTCTTACAAGGGAAAATTAATCTCATAGGTACTATTTACTGCTTTGTAAATATTATTCCTGAAAAAGTAGAAGCCAAATTCATAACAAAAAAACAAAACTGGGAATTCACTTGTTCTTCACAGCTAGAAGATTCACACACGTTGTATTAAGGAATTACCTTCAAACAAGATGTGACATTCTGCGTTTATTGCTCATTTTGCATTGATTAAGCTAAAGCACAGCAAAAGCAGCTCTCAGGTAGGAAGAGATTATGGCATCATTACAAATCACACTGGTAAAGTAAACAAGTGAAATTCTCTTAAATAATTCATAGACACAGCTCGTTGACATCAAAAGGCTTCTCATCCAGCACCACAGCAAAATGTAACTGCTTGATTAATCTAGAAAAATATTAACTGTACACAAAGAATCCAGTGAGCAGGAAGAAAGGGCAATGGTGGAGAGAAATTGATGGCTACTATTATAGCAATACAGTAGTACTTAATTTTAGTCAAGTCAACTTGAAGATTTGCAACAGGACAAGCACCCTAGTTTTCAGGAAAGATATTAACACAGAAAGGACAGCAGGCCTACAAAAAGGACATGCAAAGGAAAGATACTACTAACACACTCTGAACATGTTTGTTCTCTGTTAAATATACCAACATACACAGCAAGGATCTGCATCAATCTTCTTAGTACTGATACTAAAGATAGAGGTGCAGAGGCTGGAGGTCTGAATAGAACAAAAGCCTTTCACTTCAAGCCTGATGGTGAGAATCCTATGAGCAGGGTGGGGTTCTGACTAGTTTACCTAGTTTGCAGTTCTTACACAGCATGGCAGGACTTAACCCATATACCCATACCCATATAGGTATGCTTTCTCAGATGGCTACAGAAGTACAATCTCTGGGATTTGTGTTTCTTGTTGGATCTCTGTGAAATTAAACTAATGTCTCTGTTGAGCTTCCTTAAACAGTTTCACAATGGACATAGATTAAATGAGCCATTAACCTTTATATTACATGTATTAACCTTTCCTCCAGACAGATGTATAGTAGTCACATGACTTCCATGGAAGTCTTATTAATTCTAAAAATTTCAGAGAGTAGAAGATAAAAAACTAATGGATGAAAAACTAGACATGAGCTGGCCATGTGAGCTTGCAGCCCAGAAAGCCAAGTGTATGCTGGGCTGCATAAAGAGAAGCATGGCCAGCAGGCCAAGGGAGGGGATTCTCCCCCTCTACTCCAGTCTCCTGAGACCCCACCTGGAGCACCGTGTCCAGCTCTGGAGTCCTCAGCACAGAAAAGACATGGAGCTGTTGGAGCGAGTCCAGAAGGATGGCCACAAAGATGATCAGAGGGCTGGAGCTCCTCTGCTATGAAGACAGGCTGAGAGAGTTGGGGTTGTCCAGCCTGGAGAAGAGAAGGCTCCGGGGAGACCTTATTGCAGTGCACTGATAACAGTGTAAGAAAACCAGATCTGGTTCATGACAAATAGGAATCAATAAGTGGAACAAAACAATTAGAATCCACCAGCTCTTCTAATCTGGTTTAAAAATACTTGGTCTTCAAATTTCTTCAGGTTAGTTCTGCTTTGAATAATATCCTAATACAAAAGATCACACACTATGTGGTAAAAATAACCACTTAATCCATATTAACTCACAAAATTTGAAAGATTTTATCAGCTATGTCAATGATACAGAAGCAATAACACTGACATCTCTCTCTCTGCTTCTCTTTTTCTGTTTTTAGGACATAATTTTGGATCCATATAGAGGAAACACAGCACCAATACACATATTAGCTGAAACCAATTACAATCAGTTGATACAAAATGATTCTCAGAAGGTGAATTACGAATTTTACAGCATCTTTCTTATCATAACCCTAATAACATGTGTTTCTTTCTCTTCGTATTTTTCTTAACAGAAATAGCACTGTTGGCATGTTCTTTTTTGCTGTTTTTCTTCCTTTTTTCATTGTAGTAGTCTTTAATCTCCAAACAATAGCATTAGCCAAGATATAAACTTGTACTTAAATACACACTTAGGGGTAAGTAAACCTACCCCACTAATGATATTCTGAAATTTACTCTCTGTTTTCCTACCATAAATACATTTTATTTGCTCACTTGAAGCATGCCAACATATATGAATTTCATTGTAAACTGAGTGAAAAGTAAAAACTTCGTTTTTTTTAACTAGGTACTCAGTACAAGTGCCTTGGCCAGCCCCTTACCAGAGGAAACAAAAAATAAAGGGGACAGAGTGTTTCATCTACTCCTCAGAAGCAGCAGATCAAATGTTGGAGGTGCCTACACTGGTCTAAAATAAGAAATTACTGTTTAGAGAATACAAGGATATTTCACCACTGCATGTTGAGTATCCCATCTCACTTGAGGATCTCCTGTTGAAACTCAGAGTGAGCTGAGATCTGTGCTATGACAGGGATGCAGGAATTCCTACAGATTCTGGCAGAGCACAGCTTTCACACAAGGAGTATTTTCTCCTTCTTTTGTCTAATGTGCAGTTTTGCGAGGAAAACTGAAAAGAGAAACGGGAAAACATGATGCTAGAATCATATGGTCATACATGCATCTGAGAGCAAATACATGCAAAAAGTTATCCTAAAGCCCATGAAAAAGTTAATACATATGGCTTTCAGAAGGTGTTTATGAAACAAAGGTGTTTGGGGAAAACTCAAGAGCAGACTGATCTTCCAGAGAATCTGTACCTGCATCCGAAGTCTGTAATTCTGAAAGGTCAAAAAATCTTTCTTGAGAAAAATGGATTTATGAAAATAGAAACTTTTAGAGGCCATTTGACTGCCACTGCAGATTTTGTTTGGGGTATATCTGAAAGCCAGGCTGACAGGATGGAGCCTAAAACTTAAACACGAACATGCACAGATTTTATTCAAATCCACAGCTATCAGCAAAGGTGTTTCTAGGGAGAGCAATGGGATTTGGACCAAGTACTTTACTTAATCCTTATCTTGGCATGTGGTTTTTCATAGTGGATAAAACTGAACGTTCATCTGAGTTGTAACAGGCTTAGAGCACTGATGTTTATCTCTTTTTGCTAAGGGCTTCATGTTGAAAATATTGTTAAAGAGAAGAAAGGAAAAAAGAAATCTTTAATTGTTAATTATCTGAATATATGTTTCAGAAATGTTCACTTACAACTATGAGTGCAAAAGGATTTATTTATGAAGCAATGCAACATGTAATATGCAGCAGTTCATTAAAGTTAGCTCATGGTTCACTTTCATTAAAGTTGAATAATTTCTCACTAAGTAGAGTCACTGTGTATCTCATTTTCTTGTATCTGTGGTGGATACTCAGTAAACAACATCAGTAAAATGTCCAATCAGATAAATACCAAGATCAAATTTATTCCTAGCAGGTGTTATACTGTGAAAAAGAAGTGACAATAAAAAAAAAAAAAAGCTCATATTTTATTAAAAGAGCAGAATAGTGTTTTCCAAAGCAAGCATTCAGTTAGCAGAGATTCTAATATCTGAATAATTCTGGTAGAGCACTGGCAGAAGGTTCACTGGGCTTTACATGTGGACACTAGTGAGGGGCAAGCAAGAAAAGGTCTGTTTTCCAGAGGCTGAGGGTTTCCACTGTTGTTACTATGGCAGGTTATGCCATTTTCTATTTCCAAACAGATGTTTTGAGGAAGAGGGTTAGTATTTTTACATACTTGAACACAAATGCATTTATTTTCAAAGGACTGGAGATTTCCAAGTTCCACTCATATTTCAGGTAGTTTCAAATGCTCCCTGGTGTTAGCAAATCTGGATTTTTATATTAATTCTCCAAATTATTCTTTCTCCAAATTATTAATTCTCCTGTAAAATTCCCTTTAAGGCTAATATAAAAGTAAGTATTTGGTTGTTAGCGATAATTTTTAATGTAAAAGCAAATAAGCAAAGACACACAGATCCACAGATCATGATTCTTAGATATATTGCAATTATTTCAGAGATGCACAGTTACTAGTTGTCAAAATTGCTGCTGGTGTTTTAAATATCCAACCCCATTTGTTAGGAAACAAAATTGAATTAAACTATTGAATCAGGAATGAGCACAGTAGTGCATGTTTCAGAAGTCTAAAAAAAGCCTTTCTGGAGCTTATTACAAACCAGCCAGTGTTAAGAATATCACGGATGGGTCTGAAATCATAAGGAGACAGGTTCTGAAAATGTAACACACATGCAAGAAAATTGCATATTGAGAGAATCGTTCTTAGGGTCTCCTCATTGTGCTGTTACAGCCATTAGCTTATTCTTACCAAATGTGCCCTCTGATTTCCCCGTGCTTTGATACGGAAGCGAGAAGCAGAACTTCAGAACAGAACAGAACAACTGCAGGTGCAGCACATTTCCTTTCAGTCATTTTGTGCAATTTTGAGAAAGAATTTTTCACTCTTCCACAGGTATCCCCTTCTTTCATATAAGGAATCCTATAAAACAACGTTACAGTTGGGCCATAGCAGCAACATCTATACTGTCCATGGTGTGACTGTGAGGCTGTGTTGGAGGCTGGATTCAGAGCTCACTGGGCTGCTTACTCGGTGCAACATGTCCAGACCCAGGTCTAGGCCAGCTGATACACACCAAGAGAAAATTTTACAAGTGGTAAGTTTAATCCTTTACTTGTGGGCCTCCTTATCTGTGGTGTGGACAGGCAGCATGCAGCACTTTGTGGTTTAGTCACCTGCAGGGACCCCTCTTCTCTTGTAGCAATGCCATAAGATGCTGTGCTGCAGTGGCACAGCCTCAGCAGGATCCAAGCAAGCAGCAGGGCTCAGAGGCACTGTCGCCTCTAGAAAAAGCAGAACAGTTCAAACTCTGCATTTACTTTGATTGAGTAATGGGCACAGGACATGAGAAGCAGTCAGGTATGCTCACAGGCCCAGAGCTCTGTTACTATTCATAAACACACAGCTCTTCTCTAAAGCAGAAAGAGCCAGGTCCTTTAATCTTTTCTTCTCTGAAGACTCTGAAGCAGAATCTCTCAAAACACATTTCTCTTCAACATTCTTTTAATGCATTTCATTTTGTATAAAACAACTTACTGTTGACTTGCTAAACTAACATGGGAGCTCAGAGCATGATGTTTCATTACTCTAATCCAGCTCCTCCACATCCTCAGTCCTCTAGCTAAAAACATGCAAATAGTTTGGAAGCACAGGATGTGCCTGTACAGCGACCATGCTTCTGCTGATGCAGTGGAAACAAAGCAGTCATTTCTGCCTTGCCTTTAAAATATCTGAAACATCACGTCTGACATGAAGGACAAGCAGCCAGCAACTTTTCAGTTTTGAAAGTCATTCTCTTTCACATCATAAATGGTGTTTGAGCTAGAAAGGAAGGCAATAAACCATGCTTTGTGGGAAGCACAAATGGCACCTGAGGACAAATGATTTCAAATAGTTATTTATTAAAAAAAAGTTGACAACATCATACTTCCAATAGAAATACTAAGGGATGCACCTTGGGATATCTGTTGGGTTTTGATGGAGCTTTTGAACAAATCTTGCTCTTACATTCTCTTATTTATAGAATTGTAGTTCTCTTAGGAAAAAAAACACAAAACACTTTTAAAAACCATTAGTCTAAGCAGTCTGATGTAAAGCAAGTAAAAAGAGCATTTGAAAATTATTTTTAAAGTACATTCTATATGGGAGTAGCATTCACAAAAATGTGTAGCACATTTTTGCAATTCCAATCTCCCTGAAATAAACATTGTGTTGAAAATATATTTGGACTGCACAGCCCTGCAAAAATTGGATGATTTCCTAATTAAAGATAATAGTATGTTGAATAGCAGCTTTTTGAAGTAGGGTTGCATGTATATTTAGGCACACACACACATATGTACATCTACACAATTATCTTCAACAATAAAACATGGTTACCTTGAGATATCTATGATAATTAGGAGCAAAATGGAATGTGAGGAAAAACATTTGTGATGATTAAAACCAGTGAAAATTGTGACTTTCATATTGTATACAATATTTGCAAAGCATCCATTCCATCTCTACTTCATATGTTTTTCTTACTCTGCACTGGCTTTGTAATAACAATAACTGTCTTGACAAATTACTTAGAACATTATTCAATTCCAAGTAGCCACATTTGGTTTCATGTTTCCAGAAAAATTATGACAATAGAAATAGATTATTGTAATTGCTTCTTCAAGCAAGGACTACAGGTGGTTTGTTTTATTCATGACTAATAACTCCCATTTTCCTCTTCATTCACTCACTGAGATATTCAGACTGTTGGCAGAGGGAGAAGGTGTTGTGGACATTATTATGGCAAGAAAATGCAGAAAATTAATTGGGCCTTAAAAATACCTTATCATTACATGTATACTTTATGGTGATGATGATGAGAGTTCACTAAAGCTGTTATAATTTGTGTCGAGAGCATCTCTCATAAATTAGCAAAAAACTCAAAACAAAATAGAATATATGAACAATTCTTGATTTCCTTGTTTTGAATCAAGCTAGAGTGAAAATCTTACCACAAAATCCACTCACATTATTTAAATGAGCTACACAAACGCTCATGTACAAACAACTATGCTCTGTTATTTTACCATCTTTGCATTTGTATTCACAAATACAATCGTTATCCTAAACTGACCAATATTCTTGTCACACCTGTGACCTCTCCATTTTTGGTGAGCCATGTAGATTCAAGAGTCTGGCAAAGTTTTGCTTCTCGTACTTTGCTTCCTATTTGACCTAGTTTAAGTTTCTGAACTAGTTATTTCAATCATACAGTTATTGGTGTAACTGTCACAAGCTACATCATTTCCACTCAAGACTTGTTTTTTCATAAAATAAATAAATAAATGTGAATACTTTGGAGCCATTTTAGCAACAAAAACAACATGTCTGCATGCAAGCATGTATCTGAATTAAAGACACACTGTAACTGAGAGATTCCTTGCAAAGGTTATTTTCACAAAGGCTGGTGAATTCCGGATGAGAGGAATTTACCCTCAGTAAGTCTGCAGATGACACCAGGTTGAGCAGAATGTATTGATCTGCCAGAGGTTGGGAAGGCTCTATAGAGAGATCTGGACAGGCTGGATCAATGGGCCAATTTTATGAGGTTCAACAAGGCCAAGTGCTGGGTGCTGAGATGATCAGAACAAACTGACAAGAGAGAAGTATGTAAGGAGAATGCAAGAAGGTTTCTACAACTGGTTTCTAAATTATCTCCTAAAACGTTGACAGACTTTGGATTTTTTGCTGTTCCAGGAAAACTGAGGAATTCTTATTCTGTTCCCAATCACATGTTAAAGAAAAGCAAACTGTGCTGCTGTGAGCAGAAGCCCATTCTGCAGGTGATCCCTTCCTATAGTAAAAACCAGTGTCACCAGATGATTTTTACATCTTGTATTTCAGCTCATTTAACACCTACAGGAAAAAATAATTTGTGTTTAACAAAGGCACTAGAAAAGGAAGGTCAGCCACCAGCACAAAAAGCACAATTGCCATGTTGCTGCATTTTTCATAAGGTGCCAAAATTTGATATCTTTAGAATTTTTAACAACTGCAGGACTAGCTAATTTTAAATTATAACATTTCCAGGTTTTGCAAGTGATTTCATTTGAACAAGAGCCCAATAACACATTATACTGGAGATTTAAAGTATAAGTATTATAAATTATTTCCAATGTACGTATTTAATACAGATTATCACAAACAATAGTTAGAAGAGAAAGCTAAGGCATTTGATAGACCTTGTGGTAAACCATAAATAGGCAGAAGAGGTAAAGTTATTAATCATGTTCCTATAAAAATTAGGCTCATGAGCCAGCTTATGATGAATTACTGTTTCAGAGGTTTTTATTAAAAACAGGCAGGTTACTGGAGAAAATTAATAAGAATGAGTAATATGCTTTCCCTTCAAGTTCTGTAGGCTTCTTTCCCCACTTAGTTCACATTGACCTTAAAGGAAATTTCTTTTAATAAACTATCAGGAGAAATTCTCCTCAAGGAAGAAGAAATCTTCCACGATTTGCTGACCTCACACCTTCTGGTTATGAAAAAATCCTCTATAAACAAGGTCCTGGTTTAGCTTAGACCTTCTGTAGAAGCTTCTGTGTTTAACTGCACACTTAAGAGATTTTCTGTAACTTGAGAAGACATGGGTATGCCAGGAGTGTGGCCAAACTACATTTCTCTGCTGTTTTAATGGTCTCTCAAAGATGCTTACAGGCTATCCAAGAGGGAGCAGCCTTTAAGACTGGAATCCACTGCAGGGAAGTCTGGCCCAGGAAGAGAGGAATGTGAAGGTTCTTAAGGCTGCTTTTGTAGACATCTGATTGTGCCAAATGCCCTCAGCTAGAGCTGGGAATTAGACATTTAATATTTGATACAGTAGCTGCGTTTTAGTGCAGCCTTCCTCCAACACAGAATTTCTTGCATTGAGGCATTTTATCTCTGAGTTCCTCCTTTAATAAAAAGGTTCACAGGCTTCCTGCACTCTCTATCTTCCTAAGAGGTAGAAATTTAAAGCCCCAGATCTCTGCACAGATATTTGTTGACATTTGATTCCAGCATGGCTGGTTGAAGGAGATGCTGCAGTGCAGGCAGCAGAGCCAATACCTTGGAGTGGCATTTTAAATCCTCTGCTGCAGCAGGGCTTCTCATCTATGCATCCTGCACTGTGTATCTGCTCCCTTTCACCTTTGCTTCCCTACAGTAATAAGAATAAATGAATGTGCTGTGAGAATGACTTAAGGCATTGTACATTATCATCCCTTTCTTGGACTCTGCAGTAAAAATTACTCATATACTGAAGTGTTTCACTTCTGATGCCTTTATTTCAAGTCCAGGGCTTGCAGCATTCTAGACTAGTTTAATCTCCCTAATACTTCTAATGTAATATTTACAACAACTTATACCAAACCAAAGGCTATATTTGCCCAGGGACCCTCACACTTTTTTCTCTGTGTGGTCTCCTGTCTGCTTCTAGCAAGAAGGTCTCAGGGAAAAGCCAGATGACATGCTAATAATATTTTTGGTCAAGGTTTTAAATTCACAAGTACTTGCTGTGTGAGTTTACTCAGTATGGATATGGTTTAGAACAAAAATAATCATGCTTTGATTTCATTTTAATAAGAAATTTTGTGTGGTTTCATAAAGGGGCTGAAATAGACTAGAGGCTGTGTGGATACCAAGTCAGAAGTTTTATATTTCATTTCAAAAGTTACAATAATTTTAAATGGAGTCTCCATCTCCTGGGATTTCTGAACTTCTTTTCATTTAAAGACTCTATGGAAAGTCTTAAAGCACATCTTTCCAGCCTGTTTGTTATGATGACCATAGAACTTCTTGCTTCTGAGAAATTCTAATTTGTTTAGCCATGTATGTGCTGGAGTCTGATAAAAAGTTAATAAAATGCTGCAGTATCTGAGAGCAGGACCATAGCCTCTGTAGGGGGGGATTTCCACCATACAGGGTGTCTGATCTGAAGTGGTCACGTGTTCTTTAATAGCATTAATGCCTACATACAGTGAGCCATCAGGGAAGTACAGATCTGAGAGTGAAATTCATCCTTTGTACATGTTCCAATGAGACTAATTTACATCTAGAATGGTCTGGGTGTAATTTGTATTTCATGAAACATACTTCTTTTAAATAGAAGGCAAAGCATTAGCTACACTGATTTTCTGATGCATATAATTATACCAAGTGTGATATTCAAATAATGGCTGTTATAATTGCACATGCTCTTTGTTACAAATGATTCTTTCACGTCAGCAACACTGACTGCTAACCTTTAATTCACATATCTTTACACCTGCTAGTTAAGTAACTGAAACCACAATAATGAAAGCAGTCTAACTTTTAACTTAGACTCCCTTGATGATTTATGAGGGACCTCATCAAAGTTTACAAATATGTTAAAGGGAAAGTGTCAGGATGATAGAGGCAGGCTTTTTTCAGTGATGTCCAGTAATAGGACAAGGGGCAATGGGTGCAAACTGGAGCATAGGAAGTTCCATGTAAATATCAGAAAAAACTTCTTTACTGTGAGAGTGACAGAGCACTGGAACAGGCTGCCCAGAGAGGTTGTGGAATCTCCTTTGCTGGAGACATTCAAAACCTGCCTGGACAAGTTCCTGTGTGATGTGCTCTAGGTGACCCTGCCTGGCAGGGGGGTTGGACTAGATGATCTTTCGAGGTCCCTTCCAACCCCTAGGATTCTGTGGTTCTGTGTGAAATGTGTACACATTGCACAGTTTAGGTGAAATGGTTACTGTGTCTTTTCCTGGAGTATAAGGGTACTCCAGTCTAGTACTCCAGCAGAGCACTAAAAGGTTTAGAGACAGTGGAGCTCAGTGTGGATGCTGTACATGCATGCTGGTGCTACCTGAAGAGATATTCTTCTCTTTTTCCATTTCCCCCATGAGCATCGGTTGGGTTACCAGCCTTCAGTAACTGCAAATATAAAATTGTAACTATACAGCAAATCTCTGACCTGATGTATCTGTGACTGTCAAGCCAACAGCTTGTGAGATTTGTTGTCAGTCCCCAAATAGAGACAGTGATCTTCTGTTAATCTACCACATTAATCCACAGGTATGTAGGACTTTGATATTTATGGATACCCCAATGAACATCTAATGAATGTATATGTCACTGACATAATAGGCTTGCACATATTTATAGCTTTTGAGCTGTATCAAACTATAAAGCTGTGGAGAAGCTCCATCTACAAGGAGGCTCCATAGCCCATCTGCTTTGCATCACAGGCCACGAACAGTGTTTTTGTGCTGTGTTCTAGCTTTTGCACCAGCTCCAAAGGAAATCTGTTTTTCTTGGGGACATAGCTATGGAACCCTACAAAGCCCTCTTCCATCCACAAACACCCTGCCACAACTGACTTCCACCAACCAGTGCAATTGCCAGCTCCACTTAAGCAGAATCTCATGTTAGATGAAGCCCAATACAGGTTGGGCTTCACCTCTGGTTTCTGACCTTAACCTCAGGTAAGATAAACAAGCTCAAAGACCATATAGGACTCCATCCAAAAAAGGAGGGATGGTGCTAAAGAGGGACTACTGTGTGGGAAAACTGTGGTGTTCTAGTCCCTGCTCTTTGCAGATTTAGTATAGAATATTGCATAAATTATTCAGCTTCAGCACTGGAGACAGCTGATATTTATATTGCCCTAAAGAGAAGCAGGAAACCTGTGTGACAGTTAAAGAAGGAAAAGTACAAACCAAGTAACATTATTTAGCTCTCTCTGATAGACAAAATCTTTTGCATTAATTGAAGACCAAGGCAGGCCATCAGCATTTATTTTCAGAGACAGGATAGAATTCACCACATTCATTAACATGTGACATACTTGATAAAGTAAACATCCTCAGAAAAAGGTAGGAAACGCTGGGTCTACAGAAAGGCTGATGAAGATCACAAGATCACATTGTGGTTTTTAGGAAATCAGAAAAAGTTATTTATGTAGCTTCTTCAGGCCTCCTCGAAAATCTCAGTACCATTATTCTATTTTATCAGAAATTCCATTTTGTGCCACAGCTGATATCAGATACTGCAGCGCATTGGTAATTTTTGAATCAGGGAGTGCAAGGGCAGTGCAGAGCACATGCACTGTAGCCTCCCAATTTCTTCTGGGGTTGGGGTCAATGCTTGTAGTGAAGAACCACACAATAACATCTCAGCATCCTTGGCTTCTCAAATGCCTTTGAAAAACTGGTCTTATGCCTAAAACTCTACCCCTTTGAGCACACAGACAGTCCTTACTTACAGATGCTAAAATAATGGAATTTTCTACTCTTGTGCAAGACACTGGATGATTTATTTGCCACAGGTAAGCACATATGAATGAAACCATCATTTTGGAGCTGGTGCATGCCAGACTGATATATGCACCTTCTCCTGTTATAACTTACCACACAGACACTCTATTGCAAATAAAAGTTAAAGAAGGTTATCTATTCGGTCTGACTCTGCTGTCCACACATTTTGTCTCTGGACAAAAATTACTCATTCTTAAAGCAAGTTCTCTGCCTGCTTGTTGCCATAACCCTCCAGCAGCATATTCTTTTCATAATGCAGTACAGAAAACAAACACATGCACAGTAAAACTCCAGCTGGGAAGAATAATGAAGCATTTAGCAAACCAGACAAAGACCACATGGCTTCATCTCCCTCAGCACAGCAGAGCCTGTTCCTGGATACAATGATGAATAAGCTAATGACAGAACTTTTAACAGTCCCACAACTTTTTCTGAAAGATATAGACTAATTTTTTTCCTTCAAGGGGTCAAATAAATCAAGCATGTAAAAATTATAAACACTTTTGGTACATGCCAAATGCACTGAAGCTCTCCAGCAGTAAGAGTTGTACACAGCCCTAACTACTATTACAAAACCAAGTGCTTGTACAGCTACTTGGAGAAGGGTGAGCAATACCTAACTTCAGGTCCCTCACTGAAGCTGACTAAAACAAGACACTTGAATTCCTCTATGGTTAGTAGAGACAGAGCCAATCTAGCTGGAAAAAGAAAAAAAAAAGATTCCCAGAAAACTAAATTTCTCTTATAGCAGCACAGCAGTTAAACAGTTCCACCCACCATGGTGCCTGAGGCTTGACAAAGATAGAATTTAAAAGACTACATTAACTGTGGGTAGAACTTGCCAGGAACTTCTTCAGGACTTCACTCTGGAATCCCATCTCCCTCCCAACTCCTGTCCTTTATGTGGGCATTTTGTTTCAACAAAAGAAAATAATTTGTGGCAAGTACTGCTAGAACTTTGATTTTCAAAACTTTGTGAAGGGGCCCACATGTTGAAAATACAAAGCCAAGCCACCTTCACAGACTAAAGGCAGATTTTGTCAGTGCTGAGAAGGGACCTTCTCCAAGAAAAAACAAGTTCAGTCGTTAGTTCTCTAATACGTTTTTCTCCTGGATCTATTCTCTGATCACTGTAAAATGATGGCAAGAAAGAAGCCACATGGATTTCAGGGCTTGGCATTGAAGGAAAGAAATAGTCCTTCATTGAGACTGGAAATAAAAATACATGCCCTGTACAAAGTCATCTGTTCATGACAAGCAGCTTGCTGGTTTGGGTTGCAAGCCTCACACTGGGAGAAGCTGCAATCACTGACTGAAGTATGAGAGACAGAAAGGGACTCAGGAAGAAGGTCGATTCAAGCTCAAGGGCAATCTTTGCACCAGAACAAAAGACAAATGAACTCGCCATGAGTAACTGCTAAAAAAACAGAAGGCAGTTTCTAACAGAAATGGGGTCTGAAAGTGTCTTCCCCCATGACAGTGAAGACAAAAACCTGGGTTTAGATTTCTTAACAGACTTATATAAATTAGGTTTCTGTGATACAGGAACTTTGGATTTGGCTTCCATTCCCCCTATGCCTCCCTTGCGCAGAACTACACAGACAAAGAAACAGTTACTTTAAAACAAAGAGCTGGAGAGTAGAACATAAGGCAGAATGTAGAGATACTTGGAAGGACACACAAGCTTCTTGTCCTTACTCTGCCACTGAGCCACCTCCCAAAACACACTGGATTTTGGTTTCCATCTTTGAAGAAAACTACATTGTGAAGGGTCCAATTCACAGTGGGGTTGTGCATTATTATTAATGTGCTTTGAGTGTCTTCTTCATTGAGAGTGGGATTCTCTGAGAGTACAAAGTACATACCCTTATCAGACTGCTTCAAAATTTCAGTAGACAATGCTAAGTGATGATGAACACATCAAAACTTATTTTACTTTCCACTGTGAGAAAATACGTAGCAGCTTAGGCTTTTTTTTAGATGACATTAAATTATTACCTGTTAATAACTCATGAATCCCCCAAAGTATGACACCAAATCACTGAATAAACACAGGATAAAATAAAAATAATGCCAAATGTCTTAAGCATCCAAAGGCTAACGTCTGTTAAAGATTTGGAGACAAAACATTACTACTTTTTTGTGTGCATTGATGTTTTCAAATCACATTTCAACTGGAATCAGTGGTATAAAACCAGGGTTTATGGAACAAAGGTTGTTCACAGAAACTCTTAAGTCTTGATATTCTATTCCAGTCCATGAGTGAGATACAGAAAGCATTTTCCAAGTTTTGCCTCTAAGGAGAACCAGTTATCACTGCAATTTATAGTCAGTCTTTACATTTAAAGGCCTCAAATCTTCTGGTATTCAACACAGTGCTCCAGTGTGGGTCCCTTCCAAAGGCTGCAGTCCTTCAGGAACACCCTGCCCCAGCATGGGTCCCCCATGGGGTGAGGGCTCCTGCCAACAAGCCTGCTCCAATGTGGACTCCTCTCTCCATGGAACCAGGTCCACCTTGGACCTGGCTGTCATTGGCTCTATTGGACATGGAGGAAGCTTCTACCAGCTTCTCATATAAGCCACCCCTGTAGTTCACTATCAAAACCTTCCCATGCAAACCCAATTCACACACATTAAGTTTCAGTGCTGTAATGTATTATATTATTAAAATTACTGATTCATTGCTGAAGTAATTGCAATAATTACTACAGCAGTTGTCCAGGTCTGCAGGAACTGAGTCTGACTTCTGATATATGAAGTAGTTGATACTGCAACATCTGCCTGTATCAGCATATATTGTTTTTCAACAGGGAGCTCTCAGAGAAAATTCTGTAAACAACATTTATAAAATACAAAGGCTCTTTGTTGCAGATGCTGGAAGGAAGCTTAATAGCCGTTTGGATGGGTTAAGTGGGTGTGAACTTCCAAGATGATTTATCATCAGTAAAAAACAACCCATTTTGTAAAACTTATATCCTATTAGAGAAGTATTAAATGAAAAACAGAGCTGGAGAAATTCTCTACAATTCAGGGTTGTTTTTTTCTTTCTTTCTTTGTCATTATTAGCAATACAAACTTGGGCAAGGAAAGAGCTTTTTTTTCCTTATTAATTTAATGTTTATTTTGAAAAGTAGCATGGATGAGTAAATACATTATTGAAAAAATAGGATTTGAATTCATGACTATACATAGTTTAAAAAAAAAAATTGAAGCAGAATATTATTCTTTTAAGTCAGGATGAATGCATACATTTGTATTCCCTTCTGAACAACTGACTGAACTTCACTTTCAAAATGTCAAGGATAAATATCCTTTCAAATGATTCCATTAAAATGGTGATAATCACAGAACAGTGTGTAGTTTGCTTATTTTTTTGTTTGTTTTTTTTTTCCTTTATGGCATGTATTCTTTGCAACAACATTGGTGCCGAGAGAGCTAAAGAAATGTGATCCCTACGAAATACATGATTTGACTGTGGGTGTTCATAGGCTTCATATGTTAAGTTATGAAATTAGCTTTTATTTGGTAATTCAAAGATCTGTTATATGAAATCTAATCAGGCTACTATGACAATGTGCTACCACCTGCTGCACTTATCAGTACAGAGGGGATACCATCTCCTGTTTACTCTTTCTTTTCCCCAAGTAACTATTTGTATTTTTATAGCAGAAACAGAAGACGGGAGAGTATGAAACCAGGCAATGTTAAAATTAAGCTAAAGATAATAAAGAGATCCAGCTACACAGTCTCCAATTATTACCAATAAAAATGGACTTGATATTGCTAAATCTCACAGATGTCTGGAAAAAAAAAAAATCCCAGTGCTTAAACTAACACAGGGTCTTGGGGCAATATTGTTAAGGCTAACTAACTAAGGAACTTAGATTTAGGTCTTGTTCAATCATAGAAAGAGTAATCCAAGGAAAAGGGCAGCTTGCCAAAGGAGTGCTGAGGCAAGGCAGCCAAGAGAGTGCAGAGGCAACAGCAGTTGTGTGTGCACCATTAGTTACAGAACCACGTTGCCATCATCCCTTTTACATGATGCACAGGCTGGACACAAGCTAATTTTGGCCTTGCCTTAGAGATTAGCACAGTCTGATTAAGGATGAGAATTAAACCCAAGGAACCAGAGTTGTCTTCACATTTCTGACCAACATGAAAGGCTGAAAGTATAGATACCATCCTACTACAGCAGAATAACCCTATCATGAAAATACAGCATTGTAGTACCTGTGTTTCTGTCAAGAAAAGAATAGGTAAAGTTTGAATTCTTTTAGAGTAACCAGATGAACCAATGTTGTCATTTTATGTGTTTCCTTGGCAGTGGGAAAGGCACAGATTTTGCTGTTATAGCATACATATCTAGAAGATACTACTATCTACAAGAACTTCTTATTTAGTGTATATCTGTTTTGATTTTGCCAGAATAACTAGTTTGCCTAAGGTTTTACCCCCTTGTTAGTAAAACATGATAGTGGAGACCTGACCTATATGCATACCTGTGCCTTTTCATGCTTTCCTTTTACTCACTTGGAACATTGTTTCCCTGAATAATCTCACCTCTGTCTGTCTTTAGTTACAATTCTATCCATCGTTTCTATTGTAATATTTCACCCACCTATTTCAAAGCTAATCATAAATACTTAATTGGGATAATCTGGTCCAAAGTACCTTTACCCACCTATCTTCTCACAGGAAACAGAATGCCATGCTCTGTGGGCCTGTCAGCAGCAGGGTAAAGTTCTGTGGTGTAGGCTTCATTTAGTGGTTCTTCTTGAAAGTTAAATAACTACTGATGAATTTGAGATTGAGTTCTAAAGCTGCCCTTCCATATTGCTATTATTTCAATACATCACACTTTGCACTTTCCAATTCCTTTACTCAGAGTGGATATAAATGAGGCAAGAGTATAGTGGTCTTGCCTTTTGGATTTGGCACTGGTTTTCAGTTCAAGATATCTCTGCCCTTCGATGCCTGAAGGTCTAGAAAGAGAATTACTCATGTGTAAAACCATATGAATATTTTCTTTCATAATAAATAATTTTTAAAAGGCCTTGTGTAAACAATAGGGGGTTTTAATCTATATTTCAGGCCAAATTTTCTCACGTTCTGTAGCTACTGTGAACTTATTTAACGTGAATGCAAGATGGGCAGTATGGGGTTTTTGGCAATATGCTTTCCTGTTTCATTCACTTGCCATGTATCCATCACAAGAAAAACAAATGAATGGAAAAAACCCCAACTCAATTAAGAGAGACAGCCTGAATCAAAATCCTCTTTCTCCTGAGCCTCTGTCAAGATTGTGAGTTTACATATTTGCCTACATATTATATTCTGAGGCATCATACTGGGATATTATAGAGAGTTTATGATTTCAGGGAAGGATTAAGAAGATGGTCAGGGAAATTCATAGGCTGCTTTGGTAGTGTCAAAAGGAAAAATTACAAGATTCTGAGCTGAAAGACCTTCCTGATTTACATGACAGATTACCCTTTAACGTCAAACAATGTTTTGCTGAGTCCCTTCTTGAGTTTGCAATGCAAAAACCAACCAATTTGCAAGCTTTGGGAAACACAGAACAGTTAAATCAACTAAATGCTTTTTTGTATACTGCACAGCCAGTTCCTCTCATTCTGCTGCAACTGGTACACCATCCTTCTCACAGCTATCCAGCATTCACTACAACATTATTTATCTGATCAGAAACAGAGACCTTATGGATCTTTTACTCCTTTTAAAACATGAATCTTGTGGTTAACAACTCACTTCTCTCTTTTACTTTTCCTCATAGAATAATGAAGAAGGAATGACCCAATATCTCCATTTTTTAAACAGTGTTACATGAACAGATTTTCACTGGTTTCTGAGAAAGGAGAATATTTTGCAGTAAACTCTGTCATTAATTCTTACCCAGTTAGAAGATAGATGTGGGTTTCTGTTTTCTGTCACACATACACACACAAAAAAAGAGCTGCTTTTACTTTCAATATGGAAGTGGAAGGCTTTCCCAGAGAAATCTTATTTTTTGTGAAATATTTATACATTGGTCTCACCACGTGTCTGATGTTTTTGCTGCACAGAAGCTATAAGATTTATCCCATCTGAACTCACAGTGAGCTTATGAACATTTTAAAGACTATCTTTTAAGAAAAGCTGCTACCATTTTAGGTAACCATTTTAGGCAGAGTACCCAATGTATATTCTACTTCCAACTGGTTTCACTGATCTGTAGTACTATCCAAGTATGCTTCAAAAAGGATCAGCAGGAATTATAGTGAATTGAACGTCATACATATTTATACAATCTTTGACAGATATTTTTAATGTATAAACGGATTGATTTAAACAGAAACAACAATTTATAAGTATTTACACTATCTAGTCAATGTTCTTCTCGATTTGATTTTTTCACGAAAAGCATCACCACTGCAAAAATAGTTAAACTTGTTATACATCATAGTGAATGATTCCTTTGACATTTTTACTGAACCTTACATTTTAATTTAAGTTCTGCTCAGTTAGTAGCATATGGACTTTTGGCAGTTTTGTAATTTGTAACAATTTTTCCAACAATATCTGAGCATTTCTTCCCTGCTGGCTAGTATTACTGCTCAGTTGCTCCACCTGATGAAGACTGGAATTTACACACAAATATACACACGTTAAAAAACATTAAGTAAAAAATTCATTAATCATTTGGTCTTACAGATGCCCACAGCTGACACCTTATACCATGCATGCAGGAGTAAAAACAGGGTATGATTTTGTGACTGCCACTCTCAGTTCTCCTCTCTACCATAACAGTGATTCCACTGCCAATTCCCAAAGACACAATCCTTTTTTTTTTTTTTTTTCATTTTTTTTCTCATACAAATGGCCTTGCCTTAGGTGTAATGGATCTGGAATCCCTTTTTAAAAGAACATGTTTCCCCAACATTAGCTAACAAAGACAGATCCTGGAGTCATTCAAACCCACTAACTCCCAGATCCAACTCAACTGGTAAACTCTATTAAAATACAGCTTTACTCTTTAGTTAATTCACTTATCATTTACAAGTTTGATTTCCTTCATAATTCTCAACCCATTCTTTTTTCCAGGCCTCTTTTCCCTTTCCTTTGAAAGAGAAATTTGCTTGCTTTATACTTAAAACTTTCAACCTCACCCAATTCTGTTTCCTTTCTTTCCGTGACTAATGGAATACATGGATGGGTTGTTCCCCTGACTCTTACTTGGTTAGCTCCAAGTTTGCCTCATCCCAGAGACTTTTCTTTATTTCTAAATAAATAAATCAATAAATAATAACATCAACAACAACCTGCAGCCACACAGTCCCATAGTCTTCACTAGTGTTATTCTTTTCCACTGTTTTAACAGAGTACATCATCTTTTCCTCCCTGGCCCTATCCCCTGCTTCCCTAATGATAAGTATTGATAGGATGTCTCACCTGTAAAGGTACAGCTTCTAAAGACAACAAGACAGTTAAGTTCCTTGTCTATCACACTAATGATTCACATTTTCTCCAGGCCCTTTTGTCTCATTATTCATTGTTCCTATTGAGGCTTTTCCATGGGCTTTCCCTCTCCTTGAATTAACATTTCAGCAGTGCTGGCTTGTACTATTTCAAATACTGCAAACTCTCTTTCATGGTAATCCACCTTGTATTGCTGTTTTGTTTGCACTGTTCTTTCTCCTAAATGTGCATTCAAGGTTAATGTCTTGTACTTGAAGTTGGTAATACCTTTAAAGACTGAAAACTTTGTGTGTATTTACATGTTACTCTTCTGGGGACCCTTCAAAAGAGCGTAGTCTGGAGTAGTTCTAGTTTGATACAAGATGCACTGGGATATAAAATACATCGTGAGGCAGAAGTACTTCAGTTATGTTGTTTATTTTCTTCCACAGAGTTTTTGCTTACAAATTAGGATTAGCAAAAGTAGTGTCCTACTGTGTTGGTAGAAGAAAATACTCATCTTGTAGTGTCTCGATACAGCTCTCAGAGTAAGCTGGGTTTCTTTGGGAGTTGAAATTCTGAACTGACTGATTCCAACTGTTCAGGGTACCTCCTTGTGCTACATCTATTTAAATGTAATTATAGTATTTGCTATCGTTAACAGTTTTGCAAATAAATAATTTAATGTGACGGCCTCAAAGAGCAAGGATTAGGAAAGCCCTGAAAAGCTGGCTACAAACTTGCTGCACAATTTCAGTATGCTGCAAAACAGGCTGTGCATTCAGATAAACATGTGGTGAAAAAGCAAACTGATTATCCAGAGGAATATGAAAGACTGATAACACAGCTGAATGCCATGGGTCTGGATGCTCAGGTCAGTAAAATAGACTACACATCAGTGATTAGTGCACAGGAATGCACAGCAAAGTATTTTTTTGTGACCATATGCTGAGAACAGAGGAATCCTCTTTTTTGTTTTTTCTAATTTGCATTTCATTTTTGGTTAATCCAAGTCTTATGGATGAACAAAAAATATCTGTAGCACAGGAATCAAAAAAATGTAAGGTAATTTTCAACAGAACAAACTTCATTGAATGAATTATGTTAAAAAGTTATGGTAATGATAAATGAAATATCCCGTTTAATAAAAAATAGAATTAATATCTATAAAAGCACAGTTCACTTCTTATTAAATGTAAAGCTCTAATCACAATAGTGGCAATTAGTGGAGAATAAGAGAGATACTTTGATGTAAGCATGTTAGTTTAAATGACTTGAGTATGTTCCAAAATCAGCTTTAAGAGACCTTGGGAAAATGTAGGGGTGGGTGGGTAAACCAGGGTGTAGCTGGGAGTTGATCCTAGTATTTGGATCTATTTACACCTGGGTAGCACTTGGCAGCCTATTTTATCTTGCAAACTTTCCGAGCCCATCTTTGTAGGAGTGGGTTCTAATGAGTCAAACCATTAGCAACACATCTCAAGCAGCAGCGTTTCTACTCATTGCTCAAACCCTTCTGGGTGCTACACTCCGAAGGAACACAGACAGACAAGGTCAAACCTGAACATAAAGCCCTTTGTGAAATGTTACTTGTACACAGTACATTCCTCATTAATCTATTTCAAATGCCTACCACATCCACATATTAATGCAATCTGGTGTGTTGTTCCACCATTTTCTCCTTTTTGCATGCTACAAAGCTCAGTAAGTAATAGCAGTGGGAGAAAGGTCAGATTCATATATAAATTTTTAGCCACCACAGAAAATCAAAATATCTTTTCTTGACAGACTGACTGACAATATTTATTATTTACAATAGAAACCTTTACTGATATCTCATTATTCAGTCCCTCCAGTAGTGACTCATAAGGACAACACAAGGTCTTCCTTTCTCCTCCTGCTTTTCATTTGCTCTCACAGAGAATATTTTTGCAGCATAGATCTTAGATTTTCCTTGAGCTTTTGTTGCCTTGTTTACATTTTCTTACAAACCTATCTTGAATTCTCTGGAGTTTAAAGGATCACTTTTATAGATGAGTATTAATTTATTCCATTTCTATGACTATTCAAAAACCTGCCATAGGAAAGGAAGAGGAGAAGATTGCAGTAGCAACTTCTAAATGTCATTATTTCACCTGCAGATACTCCAAAGCAAAAAGCTTTTCCTGGGTAACATGACCTGTTAAACACAAGGATGTGAACTGAAAGCAGCTTTTCCCCTACTACCAGAAGAATTATATTCAGTTGCTAGTTTCTCCCTTTAAATATTTCACATTTTCCTCAGTAATTCTGTATTATTTCACATCCCTTTCAAATTCATGTCTATAGAACTAAATTAAAACTCCCAACTATCTGAATCTAAACTTTGCCCTGTGTTTTCTCTTATTAAATGTTGGGTTTCACAGCCCAGTAGGTTTCAGGGCGTCTGGGCCAGTATATTTCAGGACACCCACATTTAGAAAACATTTGCTTTTTTCGTTTACTTCTTTATTATTAGGAAGAGGAATTAATTTAATTATCCATCATTCTAAATATTAGGAAAGGGAAGTCACCAGGCTTCTAATTCTACCAGGGAAAATTTACAATCCAGTAAGGCAGAGGTGCTGGGGAACTCAACAGAGGCAGCAGAAACTAAGGACATGGTAGAAATAATAGAGATGTCTAATAGGGAGGGAGAAAGCAAACAACCTTTTATTTTTGGTTTGTTTGGTTGGTTGAAAAAAGAAGACATTTCAGACAGAATGCTTAAAAATAGCACAGCTTTGAAACTTGGATTATTACTGTTGTTTTAAGTGAAACTGTAGGTTGTTTCTCAGAACATCTGCAAACCAGTGGAAACATGAACAGAATCCTTACAGTAGATCTTCCAGTATTAGTCACTTGATCACCATCTGTTGGGAACTCTGACTGTCAGTTAATTTAGTTTTCTACAAGCTGACCCTAAAATAACTTATTGTAAAATTATACTATTTTTCTCACTTCCTGTAAGGAAAAGGCATCCAAACTTGTTTGAGCTGGAGCATGAAATGCCTTGCAAAATATCAAAATGGACTTAAGACTTTGGCTTCTTCAGGGAGCTGTTTGGTAGAGTACCACAGGATAAAGCCCTGGAGGGAAGGGGAGCCCAAGACAGCTGGTTAATATTCAAGGATCACTTCCTCCAAGCTCAGGAGCTTTAGTGGCCCGATAAAGAGGAACTCAGGCAAAAATGCCAGGAGGCCTGCATGGATGAAGAAGAGCTCCTGGACAAACTCAAACATAAAAACAAAGCCTACAGAGGGTGGAAGAAAGAACAGGTAGCCTGGAAGGAATACAGGGAAATTGTCCAAGCAGCCACAGATTAGGTTAGGAAAGCTAAAGCCCTGATAGAATTTCATCTGGCCAGGGCAACAGGAAAAGCTTCTATAGGTATGTTTGTGATAAAAGGAAGACTAGTGAAATTGTTGAGGAAAAGCTTGATGTGGCCTTGTGTCAATATGTGCTTGACACCCAGAAAGCCAATGGCATCCTGGGCTGCATCAAAAGCAGCATGGCAAGCAGGTCAAGAGAGGGGATTCTCCCCCTCTACTCCACTCTCCTGAGACCCCACCTGGAGTACTGTGTCCAGTTCTGGAGCCCCAACACAAGAAGGACATAGAGCTGTTGGAGCGAGTCCAGAGGAGGGCCACAAAGATGATCAGAGGGCTGGAGCTCCTCTCCTGTGAAGGCTGAGAGAGTTGGGGTTGTCCAGCCTGGAGAAGAGAAGGCTCCAGGGAGACCTTATAGTGGCTTTCCAGTACCTCAAGGGGCTACGGGAAAGCTGGGGAGGGACGTTTTAACGGGTATCAGTGATAGGATTAGGGGGATGGTTTCAAGCTGAAAGAGGGCAGCTTTCTATTAGATATTAGGAATAAATTCTTTACTGGGAAGGTGGTGAGATACTGACACAGGCTGCCCAGAGAAGTTAAGGATATCCCTTCCTTGGAGATGTTCAGGGTTGGATGGAACTTTGAGCAACATGGTCTAGTGGAATGTGTCCCTGCCCATGGCAGAGGGATTGGAACTAAATGATCTTTAAGGTCCCTTCCAACTCAAACCATTCTATGGTATTATGATTCTAATAAAGACATAGCAGCTCATTCAACTGATATGTCACAAAGTTGGAGAGACCTTTAATTTACCATTTTTTCATTGTAAAAAGCAGTTCTCTGAGCAGCAGTAAATTCCCAGACAATGAAGGAATCTTCATGGTCATTATTTCTGTCATCAAGGTAGACAAAGGCTTGGCAAAGAACTACACCACTTGCAGCTACTAGGATAAATTCACTAGACATCCAATAGAGTATAACACTGGGTACAAATATATATAATTCCTGAGCTTCCAGAGTGAAATATTACAGCAATAACTAAATGTCATTATAAATAAACATGCAGAAATTAGGAGATTCCTGTTGCATAAACAAAAGAAGAGGAGATCTTAGAGAAAATAAAAGAAATTACTAGGTACATTTTAAAGGAAGAAAGTGACACTGAAAAAATAATCTCAAATTCCCTGGACATGGTTTGAATCTATAAAAGACAGAAAAATCATCGTATCTTCTGTGCCTGGTAGAGAAGACATGCTTCTCATAGCAAAGCTGTGTTACTCAAGCAATATGAATGAAAGAGAAAACAGAATGATGAGGGAAGAGCAGATGGGAAAGCTGATTGCACTAAATTCAACATTAGAAATGCTGTTCACTGCAGTCTGTCCAGACGCCCTGGTTTTGAAATCATAGTAATGCCACAAAGTATCCATAATGTTCAACTCCATTTCTCACTAAGCATTTCTAATCAGAAAAACAAACTTGTCAACTAGGAGTTTAAATTTTGTTTACTACATGCATAAGGATTATTTGAGAAAGCTCTAGCCAACAGCAGCATATTTATATATTAGAGAAATAAGTGACATCAGCAAACTGCCCTGATGCTGTGCAGGGATCCAGAGATGAGGCAACTTCTCTTGCATGAACTCTGGTAACTAGCTAGGCCTCTTTCCCATGTGCTTTCACCTGAAGCCTGAATGACTTTCAGAAAGAAAGGGTCTATATTCTCATTTCACCTGGGAAAAACTGTCCCACAGATTTGCTCAAGTTTATATAAAAGAAACAGGACCGTGCTCTAGAATAAAAGGTTTATTTTGTCAAAGAAGTGGGAATTCCTTAATGGGAATTACACATTTTTAAGAGAAAGCTGAACTTTATCAAAAGGCATTGAAAAAGACCTCCACAGGCAAGGAGAAATCATACATACATGTATGTAAATGAAGTAACTTGTCAATAACAATATTGACATCAAAATACTGGAAATCATTGGGAAGCCAGAGAGAAATCCACTTAAATTAAGGTAATGTCTCTGGCTTCTAACAACAAATATTTCAGATCGATCTCTGTCAACATCCAAGGCAAGTCAGATATATTGGCAGAACCATTTGTCCTTAAGGAACTGAAATAGTCCAGTAGTCAGAAAAGCTTGCTGTCTGCATAGACCTATGGTGCCTGGAGAGATACAGATGTATAGATATAGCTAACATGCATCTTCATTACTTAGGAGCTACAACAATTTACAACTGAAGATCTATACAAAATATATTTCTGCAGTCGCGTTTGTACAATTAAGCAATATCTACCTTCAGGCAGAAAGCTTTTCAAATATGTGTACAATAAAAGATGAGTGAGTGACAATGACAGGAATGGTTAATTATGAACTTTAGAAAAAAAATGAATCATTACTTTAAAAAATAAACAGTCTTCCCTTGACCTGAAACCAAACCAAAAGTTTGGAGAAAATGCCTGGTTGTCCATTCAGTCAGACTGGTTTTGCAATATGACTTTTAAAGTAGTTGCATTGGTACAAAGCTGGTCCTTTCAAGTAAACAGTATGTGGCCCAGTAATTAAAAACAGAGATAAGTTAATTTTTCATGGACATAGCTTTCCTTTCCAAAAGTGACTTCAATTCTAGAATCATAGAACACTTCTGGTTGGAAGAGATCTCAGGAAATCAAGCAGGTCAATGTCCCACTCAAAATAGTTAACCCTGTTGTGTTGGGTTGACCTTGCCTAGATGCCAGGTCACCACCAAACCACTCTATCAATCCCCTCCTCAGCTAAACAGGGGAGAATGACACTATGACAAAAGGCTCATAGGTTAAGATGAAGACAGGGAGGTCACTAACCAATTACCATCACAGGCAAAACAGACTTGACTTGGGGAAATTAGTTTGATTTATTACTAATCAAATCAGAGTAGAGTAATGAGAAATAAAAACAAATATTAAAACACCTTCCCCCCACCTCTCCCACCTTTCTGGGCTTCCAAAAAAACCCCCTGAATTCAAACCAGGTGTACAAGGCAGGAATTGTACTTACATGTAGTTTCAGGAATATATTTTATTTTTAAATGTGTTCATTTTCATGTCTGTAAAATTCAGTGGATAAGTAATGCCTCACAGTAAAATATGTTTAAATTATCCGGTCACTTCCTCTACTTTTGATCCATTAAATTTATATATACATTTTCTTAGAGTTCTCCAGCCTCCTTCCACCCAGAGTCCTTTCCTCCACCATTTAGCATTTTCCTTCCTCACATCTTAGAAAACTTAAAAGTAACACACATTAACAGATGTTCTGGATACTGCAAGGAAATTATCCACACGTCTGTGAGTGTATGGCACTTGTGATGCCTCAAGACTGGTTAACACTGTTGCACTCCATCTGGACTCTCTTAACAAAGTGATCCTTACAGGAAGTAATGTAACCCCTTCTGCAGCCTGGTTTCCAACTCCCATCTGGGAAAGAAATGTCATTTTCTTTCCACATTCAAAAGGAAGAAAGTAACTTTGAACACTGTTTCTATCACTCCAGCTGTGACATGAGGATAGAGCCCTTCCCACCTACCAGGAACTCAATCATAAAGGCAAGAGATGTGAAGGAAATTGCATTTCTTAAAAAACAGAATGGCATGTGACCCCTAGCCTCATCTCTGGTGGGCCTGGTTTTATTCAAACCTGAAGTCCTCTTGATGAGCCCCACCGACTCTGGCCAAGAATCCTTTTCCCGCTTGGTGACTGTTGCAGTGATGCTCTACAACACCAGAGCTGAAATTGTCCCTGGATAAAAACCTGTGATAATGCTTTTATTTATATTTGCCTTGACAAATTTGCTTCTTCATAAACCTATCTAGTCTACATGTGGTATGCTAGCTACATGTAGTATGGCAGTGTTCTTTTCATACCGATTGACGTCAAGGATGATTTTCTGCTTCCCCTACTCTGATTTCTTTTCACCATGACTTAATACTCTTTCTCTTTTCCTATAGAGCTGCTTCAAGGCTCAGAATCTGCACTTTGCTGTTATCCCACTCCTGTTTTATTATTCTGGATTGCCATATGACAGCACTGTACTTCTCAACTCATTTTCTCCCACTTGAGTTGTATTTTCAAGAATTTTCTTTGTTCCTGTTTTATGGGTTGTGTTACCTTTGTCTTTGTTTACCTACACTGGCTCTGACAAAAAACATTGTTGTGAAAATGAGTGTCCCACTTCTTATTTTTATTTTTATCTCAGTCTGGTTTATATTATTCATTTTTGTCCCTCAGATAGTGTTTGGATTGTGTTTCAGTGAACTACTGGAAATGCTTTTCAGAGGAAGTATCTCCCTTTGAAAATGAATCAGTGTGTATAAATTCATATGTTTTTACTCCTTAGGAACAGATGTTAAGGGAATGTAGGTTGAGCTTTAGATCCAAACTAGTCTCTGCAGGACTATAATTTGCTGTGATAAACAGAAAGATGGAACTGCAAACCAACAGGGGCATCCCAGATTTAACATCCCTTCTGTTCTGGCTGAGATTCATTTGACTCTGTCACTTGCAGATACACTTTGCTACTGCAGTAATCAAAACCAACACAGAAATCTCTTGTAATCACTAAGAGATTGCTAGTCATGTCTAAAGCTGTAAACATGCCCTTCAGCACAGACTGAAATTGCTAATTATTCCAGATAAATGCGTATCATCCAATATTGGCATTTTTCTTCTATGAAATGTGTTTATAAGAATACATGTTTATAGGAATCTTTGACAAACCCATAAATGTCATACAAAGCCAGAAATGGACAAAAGCTTACATAAATGTTCCGTGAAGACTGACACAATCTTTAATTAGCTTCCAAGAGAAGGCTGACAATTTTTTCATTGCCTTTGAAAACAGGAAAAAAAATAAAACAACCCCTAATAGATTTGTTCTTGTCTCCAGTCACTGCTCAGTTCTGCTTGGTACCTCCAGCAGACTTCTGGAGCATATTGGATCGGGATTGCCAGCCAGCCTTGAAAAATTCTCTCATTCACTTGCATTTGTATTTAGGCCAATAAGCTATGATTAGTTTTCATTATCATAATTAATGAACTATGCATTAATTAGCAGATTTAGGTACCTGAGTAGTAATTTTTTACTTAACTGATAGGATATACGCAGCATATCTCACCTCCAGGGACTTTTTGTATTTAGTTCTCATCTTAGTTTCTGTAACTTTTTTGACATCCCTTCCAAGCAGAAAAGTCTCAGGGGAAAAAGATGTCATTCCATTAGACAGAAGCACTGAGAAGAAAGGGCACAAGCTCACTGCAATGCAAACTAACTTGTAGAGAAATACAGAGAAAAAGAGGACTCCAACCTGGGCATTCTACACAGTTTTCCAGCAAGACTTCACAACAGCTAGATACCACCAGGCATAGATTGCTACCATCCCTGAGCCAATGCTGTGGTACAGGTAGAGGAAATACATCTAGTAAAAACATATCACAGAATCCCAGATTGGTTGATGTTGGAAGCCACCTCTGGACACCATCTAGTCCAATCCCCCTGCTCAAGCAGAGTCACTCCCAGTAGACTTCTGCCCAGGACCATGTCCTGTCAGGATTTGATTGACTCTGAAGGTGGAAACTGCAGCCTCTCTCAGCAAGCTGTTCCAGTGTTCAACTTCCCTCAGTTTTTCCTTGTGTTTTCTTATGTTCAAAAACAATTTCAGGTGTTTCAGTTTGTGCCTGTTGCCTCTTGTGCTGTCACTGGGCATCGCTGAGCAGAGCCCAGGTCTTTCTTCCTTACACTCCCCATCAAATAGTTACAAACATTGACAAGATCTGTACTGAGATTTATCTATGCCAAACAGTCCCAGCTGTCTTAGACATATGCTGAGATTCTCTCTGACCAATACTATTAACAATTATTGAAGTTGAAATAAATTGTCATCTTAATACTGAGTCTACGTTTAAATACTTGTTAAATCGGAAGTGAGGACTCACTAAATACAAACTGTAGAGCAGGGTGTTCCCAAAGAGGAAGCAAACAATTTTTTTTTTAAAGTCACCATCTAAAAGAAAATATAAATTACAACGACAAGTATAAAAATCTGTTTCAGAGAAATTCTATTTCTAGGATTATTTTGTGGTTGCTTCCTTCAGATTTAAAAGAAATATGTTTTATTTTGAAATGTCATCCAGATGGGAATAAGATTTTGGAAAACACCACTACAGAGTCTCATTCCAAACATCACATCAAGAGACCAGCACAGGATCATCCAGAGCAGCAGCTGTGAAGCACTGGACAGGACACCAATCCAGGAAGATTTCTAGGCCTACAACATGCCTGGTTTTTAATTCACCCAAGATTTGCCCCCAAAGGCTATGTAGGCTATGCTTACATAAGCAAATAGTGGCAGGCAAAAGGAGTGGATCTGGAGACCCAGGGGTAATGAGGAACTGACACCTTCAAGAAACGTTTTGAGGTTTTTGTTCAGCCTAGCTCTATGCTGGAAAGCATCTGGTGCACTCTTGCAGCACTTCTGTCTGTTAACTTCATTTGAAAGGAATCCCCTGTGCCTGATGCAAGACTGCACTGAAACACAGGATGTGAAACAAAGTACAGGAGGTGCAGATAATCAGATCTGCCTCACAGGTGCACTCTATAAAGCTAATGCAGATGAAGCCAGTGTTTATGAATATTTTTCCTGACACACAAAGTGACAGGGTGTGGTACAGAACTTCTGACCCTTTGCTTGAAGTTGTCCCTGTTCAAAAGAAGAGATATCAAAGCAAAAGGGCCTCAATGTATGCTTTGTGTGTCTCTGGAATTAGGTGTACAAAGGGTTTTCTGTAGTGCTGACAAAACAACATTTTTATAAATAAAAGAACATGGTAGCTCACTTAAATAATACATCACCATAACTGAATACAGATGGTTTCACTTACCATGATTTTTTTTTCCAGAAATAATTAAAAAAAAATATGCCTTTTTGATATTTGACACATTTCTAGTTGTATCTTGATAGAACTCTGTGTAGTACCTTATTCAATCCCAGGCATATGTTGCCCAGTAATTCCTTTGTAAATTTATGGCAATTATTCCTTAGCAACTTCTTTTAACATTTAGAGCTTGCAAATGCAAAAGCTTGACACATGCAAAATAAATGCCATCTACTTTCTGCAAAGCATAAACAACCATGGAATTACTTTGCAAAAAGACTGCAATTATCATTTAATCATGCTTAATTATATGGGTAATGTACCTCGAGCAAGTGTTACAGAAACTGAGAAACAGATACTTCATTAAATTTACAAAAATGGTATTAAATCTAACAGAATATTGTCTGCCATGTAGTGTTGCACTATTGTCGTACCTGGAGGCATCCAACTATTTTACTATTCAGAAAATAACTCGTGGGGCAGATTTTAGCTGCCTTCCAGGCCCTACCCCCTGGCACTCTCAGCTGGGACAAGGCTGTGGCTTACAAGTTTGCAAGAAAACAAAAACATGGGAGCTATGTCATAGAAATACAAGTTGAAGTCTAGTATCTTCACTTTCAACAGTTCCAGTGTTGTTTACCTACATTTTTTTAAATTATGTGCAAAATTAATAAAATGCCTTATAAAAATATACCCATGACTCACTGAGGACCCAACACCAATTTTTTTATAATGTCATCAGCACCAAGTGCACTGTATAATACATAGAAAAGCTGATGAAGGA
This sequence comes from Hemiprocne comata, assembly GCA_020745705.1. Classification (NCBI taxonomy): domain Eukaryota; kingdom Metazoa; phylum Chordata; class Aves; order Apodiformes; family Apodidae; genus Hemiprocne; species Hemiprocne comata. The sequence continues at coordinate 5,906,115 of CM036597.1, read as the reverse complement.
AGACCTGTTCACTCCTCTAAGGGTTTTACAAACCAGGGATCCTGTGCTGCTGTTATGGAATGTCTCCTTCACAGCACTCAGCTCTTCTCCTCTAAGGTGAGGGATTTGGCAATCGGAGAATCAAGACTTACATTTCATAGCAGTTGGGGTATGAACAGGATTGACTGATGTAAGGCAAGTGCTCTGGGCAGGCCTGGGTATGTTAAATAGGACTGCAGATTCATTTTCAGCAGCTTGCTGAAAACACAGTCTGCAGTGATTTATAGGGGTCTTACCAATCGCTAAATCACTTATTTGACTTTGTAGAACAAACATTAGTACATTTTTTCCTTTTACTTCCCTTTATCTTCTCATCTATAACATGCTAGCTAAGCCCTAGAGTTAAATCATTATCAATATTTGTAAAAAATGTCCTATATAAAAAGAATTTCCTACAACTGGTACCTTAGACATCAACTGAACACTTTGATAATATAGATGAGGAGCATCCTATAGGTAATGTATGGTTGATGCTCTTCTGATTCAATGTTGGCAAACAACAATGACACATATGAAGATCTTTGGTCTACTTAATACTACCCATTGCAGAACAAGTCATCTTAAACAGAAAATGTGAACGGAAAAAAATTACTCTATGTACTTCTGCTTTTTAGAAAAATCACCATGCATTTCTGAAAAAAGAAAAAGTTGTTCAGTTGTTACTTGTCCAGCTCCACACTAACATGAGGTACTTCAGTTTCGCTGCTACTGAAGCCCAAGGTGAAGATGCCCAAAGGCCAAGATTTCCTGTAAGTATTTTGCACAGTCCTCTGGGCTAGATCTTTATTATCCATCCAAAGGCAGCCCTGGCTACAAAACAGGTCAAGGATTCCCCCCAGCAGGGCATTCTGTACAGCTCCAGTTGCTGTGTTTATCAGCTACAACGCAAGTGAAAAAGAAAATCAGATAAAATGGCAGGTGTCAAGTTAAAAATTGCTTTTCAGATCCAAGAATAGGAAAGTTGATGGTACCACTGAAGTAAATAAAAGTTTTTTCACTGACCTCAGCACAAGTTTTGCTATTTAAATCTTACTCAGCCCAGGACACCAGCCCTTCTGGCCTCAATATCACCAAAATAAATGCCGAGATGTTACAAAATAGTGATATGGGAAGATCAAACACACATTTCTAATTAAATGCTGTTTAGTGTCCTTTGGTTCAAGAAAGTTTTTCCTGCTAATGATTTATTTAAATTCTGTTTGATACTATGCTTCATCTGCTTTTGTTTTCTTTTTTGATCTTAGGCCATTATTTACCTTATAAACATTTCATGTCTGCTTAGCATTCTCCACAGCCGTGAATCATGCTCCTTTATCTGCCTCAGAGGCATTCATTCCTTCTTTTTTATTGATGCTCTACCTCCTCAAGGTACCTGATCTTTGTCCCTTTATTGATGCCTCATCGCATGCCTTTTTCTCCATAGTCAAACAGGTTTCTTGAAGATGATGCATCTCAGATTCAAAGCAAGACATCTAAGAAATACTGAGAAAGACACAGGCCAGAGGTTATGGAGTGCAGCTAAAAGCATGTTGGCCCTGGGGAGACTGAGAATGGCCTGGCAGGCTGATTAGCACACGGAGGGGAAACACCAAAAAGCAAAGAAGGATCATGTGTAAGATGAAGTGAAAATGTATCGGAAGAAGAAAGAAAAACCTGGGCACAGTGAAAGGTGAAGCAGAGGCAGACACACAGAACAAATTCAAAGGGATGTGACTAAATGTCTAGTATCTTATATGCCAAAAAGCTGTTGTTAAACATTGAAAATGGACCCAATCCTGTTCACCAGAGGCTGCTGAGTTGATTTCGTGTATAGCAACACATTATAGTCCGTCTACTCAAGGAAAGAGACATCAGTCCTCTGACAGGAGAAGCCCTTGCTATTGATAGCAGTTACTGTTCCATACAGGGGGGCATCACCACGATCTAGCCCTGCTGCTTCTTTTCTTCTGCATGATCCTTTGACTTAGTTCAGGTCTGACCTCTAATTGCTGGGCAGGCTCTTGTGGAAGTGTGGTAACCAGGCAAGGGTGAGGGCCTGGGTGCAATTCAACCTCTTAGATCTTTTTTCAGTGCAAAGCCCTGTGAAGCTATAAATGATAAGAGGCTTCTCTGTACTAAGAGGGTTAATTTAAATACAGTTTAAAAACTATCTGTTGGATTTTTAACTCCGTGCAGAGCCAGATTTTAAGAAACTTATCAGCAGGGGTGTATGGACGTGATTCAAACTCAGTGAGTCAGAGATTTTTCCGTCAGCTTCAATGGACTTTGGAATGATACCTGAAGGATCTGCCAGTGAGACTGCATTAGCAGCCAGATCTGTTCAGTGCCTTCCAGTGCCTAAGACTTCTTGTACAGGAGCATGTCACCAAACTGGGCTGAGTGAGACTGAAGAGTTCGCAGCAGCAGATAGCAACTGGAGAAGGTCCCTTCTAGAGCACAGGGATGTGACATGGCAGGGATGTGACATGGCAGGGATGTGACATGGCAGGGATGTGACATGGCAGGGATGTGACATGGCAGGGATGTGACATGGCAGGGATGTGACAGCAGCTGCTGCAGCTGGTTAGTGGCTAATGGATTGGGTTGACCAGCTGTAGCCAGCACAGGAAGAGCCAGAGCTGCAGAAATCCCACAGCACCATGCTGCAAGTCAGACTTCACTGCAAGGAATGTGCAAGTAAAGTTAGTAGCATGTGTACCTCCCTTAGCTGGAGAAACTTGTGTGAGGTGACTTTGCAGTGACTGAGCCCTATGGTCACCCTTCACATTTCACACTGCAGAGCTGGAAAGGGGGTGTTTCTACAGTGTCTCTTATAAAGACAAACTCTGTCTGCTGAGGTATAATTATGGGAGCAGAGTCAGACCAAATTCGTTCTTGATGACAAGTGATACTTAGGAGAAACTATTTTCTCTATGAGGGGGCGATGTTTTGGTTTTTTTGTTTGGATTTTTTTTGTCTGTTGGTTTTTTTTGTTTTTTGTTTTTTTTTAATTAAATGCGCTATTAAATATCTAGATATTGTGAGCATTGAGAGTAACAGTTAATTAATACTACCTGCTGTGGACTTGTTTCAGTAGCTAGCAACACAAAAATAAATAAGTAGCAACATATTTTATATTTTTTTTTTTTTTAAATAACCCAAATAGATTTGTCCAGATTCTCAGGCTGTTAAAATAATGTTGATCATTTAGATTAAAATGGCTTTTTAAATGCAATGTTAGGTAGTCTAGAAGATGTGGTATGTATCATATGAAATGTCAACTACATTCTTTTACTAACATGATTTAATAAATAGCATGGAAGCAAAAATAAAAGTTTTCAGGTTTTAAGCACTGTCCATATGCAAATATTGACAACATGTTCTGATTATGTAAAAACTAATGTAAAAGACCTGGAAATGGCAGGTTAGTTTGTAGATTTTGTTAGCATCTCACCTAGTTTTACTTCCTGTTTTATAAGTGCTGCTTCACATTGTAGCTGATAGTTCTTTTATGAAAGTGACCTTTATGGAATAATTTTTCCGTAATATAGCATAATTAGGGATCAAAATTAGACAGATCATAGTGTCCTGAGATGATCACTGAGGGATCAGCTGAGCTTAAATTAGTTCAGCTGTATTTCATGTTACCCATTGTAATACATACTTAGAGGTTCAAACTAGCAAAATTGTTTAAGACTTTTTTTTGCCTAAATCCATTTTTAGTTACAAATCTAAAAATAAACAAATCATGTTCTATGTGAAAAAATCCTGTGATTGGAATAATAAGGCTGCTGAATAAAGTCATGGGGTATTACATTTCCCACACAGGGGATTAGAAATAGAGTAAGGATTACATTATCAGTGCTTTACTGATACTGAGAAATAAGTTGATGTAACACCCCATTTCAATGTTGACCAAATATTGAAATATTTCAATATTTCTCAGCTTTCCAAAACTGACTGAAAATTAGGGGAAAAAACCAAAAGGATTAAAAAAAAACAACTGCCTGGGTTATGCCTGATTCACTTCGATTGTCCTCATTTGGGATGTTATTCAATGCAAATGGACAACAGAAATCAGATGGCTGACATCCAGATCTTGAGCTTCAATTACATCAGATGTCCCCTGGATCTGTCAAGGAGACAGCTTAGAGAGTATGTAGAAAAATGTTGAGATCAGGTTTGATCTGAAATATTTTATGCTATGGCATTTTAAAAAAACCAATTAGCTGAGGATATTTCAGCCATTAAAATGGAATGAGACTAGGAGAGATAAAAGTAATCCTGATCTTGAAAAGGAAGTGGGAAAAATACTTGATACACTCACCCACTTACATCTTTGCTAGGTTGGCAGCCCAGCAAACACTGCCTTCTGAATTTTCCCATTTTAAGGCCTTCCTGGATTTTGCATCACAGCTCACTGCTGCATCTCCTGTCCAGTGTCTCTGCCTGACTGTCCTCCATGCTGGATGGACCTTTGCTTCTGCATATGCAAGTCCTGATCTTTTTGCAAGTGGGGAATTTCTGAAAGGACACACTGGTTTTGTTGGGAGAAATGAGCTTAGGGTAGCTGAAAGGCCTTCAGACAAAGAATGAGATTTACAGTGCTAAAAGCTGTGGTCTCTGGCTCCCTGTAAGACCCAGTTGATTGATGAAGGTTTGGAAATCAAGCTTTCAAAGCAATGGCTGAACTAAGAGCCACAGAATATGGAGTTGATGACTTCAGATTTCTGTGTGGATGGAAAAAATACCAAGCCAATGCTCCCAGAGCTTTCCGGATCTCTAGCAGGAACAACTGCACCATCTTAAAGGTCTTTTCCAGCCTGGTAATTCTGTGATTAAGATCCATGAGCTATAGTCAGGTTCTTACAGTTTTCAGTGTAACCTGCTGTGAAGTCAGGATTTGTTATACAGCCCTCCTGTCTTCAGGTGTGGGACAATATACATGTCAGGACCAACTAAATCCTTCAGCCCCAGAAGTCTGTATTCTCAGCTGGCCTGACAGAAACCAACCTGGCGAGTATTGGAATCTTTGCTTAACTTTTATTTTAGAAGCTTGCTGAAATAAAAACACTTACAGGAGAAAAAAATGATCAGTTTAAGAATTTTCCAGAGGAAACTGAGTGGACCCTTGGCACCAATATAGTCTGCTTAATACCTACAGAAATGCAGTAATCATCAGGTATGGTTCTCCACTTCTCTGAAACCATTTACACAGGTGGCACCTCCAGATCAGCTGTATTCTCACCCGTGAGGTCACTGCCTCCTGACATAATGCAAAGAGAAACATGGACCACAGCCATTGAGTCAGAGCTCTTAAATCATGCAGCTATCATTTTCCTTAAGTCTTTTCACTTTCTTTTCCTACCCTTTTTCTTCCATGGTTTTGAAAGACACTTCTTCAAGGAAGATACCAATGAAAGACATGATGACATCTCTGTTTCAAATGGACATCCCAGGTTTTCAAAGAGATACCATCTCTCCCATAATGCTAATAATAACAAGTAACTTCATCTTGAGTGAGCAAACAAATTATGTTCTTTTGACTCTTGACGGGACGGAAGTAAAAAATGTTAGAGCACAATATATGTATTATTCAATGAAAGTGAATGGCTCTAAAAATGGAAGCATCAATAAAACTGAGGGAAAAATATCATGGGATAAGCGTCATGACAGCACCATGGTAACACTTCTTGCTGTACTGCAGCCGAGTGCTAGGATTACTTTGCAAGGGAAATAGCTTTCATATCCAGATCATTCAATCAAATATTGAGTTATATTGCCACTATAGGCAAATGGGGAATATAAATAATAGGATTTTTTTACTATGCCTCTTCTGGTATCCGTAGTTATTAAGCTATTGTTTCAGCAGTAACAATAAGCAATACGTATATTTTGATTCTCAAGCAACTTGTTGGAAATTAGGTTTCGCAGTAGTGTTTATATATTAGTCTGATCAAAGGCTGCATTATCTTCTGTGCTTCTTGGTGGTATTTATGTATTAAGCTTCTTTTTATTAAGTTTCTTGCTGAAATATGATGTATTAAGTAAAGGCTCCCCATAGTAAATTATGTAGGTTCCTTGGTAATATCACTGCATTACCCTGCTCTGAATGATTTTCTGTGCCTCATTAACATAACATGAATTGCAATAAGGAGTTTAATCTCCAATCCTACACTCCTTTGTGCACATCTTTTTCTCCCCATAACTCTTCAATTCTGCAGGCTAGCAGTCTAGGCTGATCACCAACAGGAAAGGGAAAAAATCTGTTTTAAGATGAATGAATATAACAGCCTACAGGAATAATATCTGAATGTTCTCTCAATGATGATAGCAAATAGGGGAATGGAATGAAATTTCAAGGCATATATATATATATATAATTTTTACCTGCCCTGCATACCTAATAACAGGAGAAATGAACCAACACTTTGCCATGGCGCTATAAAAGAGAAGAGTGAGAAGACCCAGATTCTCCATATGGATTTTGTGCACCTCACTAAGCCACTCAAACCAGAAACCTAGTTCTTCTGTGCCCCACTGTGATAGGCAATCACAGGAAGCAATGTAGATCCTGTGAAGAAACCACAACACCAGAGTCTTTTGTCAGTGCCGTGGTGTAAGCATGGCTTTTCATATCTATTCCTTGCTGTGGTTATATGGGCACATTAATTGAGACACTTGGCACCTGTGTACAAACTTTTTAAAAGACAGAATTCTTATGTTCTTTTCCTAGAGGCAGAGAAAACTGCATCAAAAGAGATTTTGTATAAAAATATTTCATTATATATTGCTCTGCTTTAAGGGAAGTAGTTCTTTTTTTTGAATGTTTTAAAATAAGTTTCACACAAATGAATCAACCCAAGTGCATTCAGAACACTGAGCATACGGGTTAAATATATAATAACTTAATTATGGACAGCTTTCATCTCTAACCTTAAGAACTACACCTCCACTTCACATTTAGCGAGAGGAAAACTTCGATTTCTTTGCGTTTCAAACAGCAAAGACTGATTCTTCTCAAAAACAGCTCAAGTTGTTACAGTTAGATTGCCCTTCCCTGTTACTAACTTGCCTCACTGCAAAGTAGTTTGGATCAGATCAGACAAGGAATATCAGTTTAAAGTGCTTTAAAAAGGTCCCAAATGCAGATGTATCTTGTAGATATTAAGGTTCCCAAAGGCAAAAAGATGATTTTCCAGGTACCCAGCTAGCATTTTTTAAAAGCTCTGAAAGGTGTTCATACATGAAGATTCCATGGCTTTATAAAAGATATCCCAGCAAGGAGTTACATAATTTTCAAGAATATCTGTTTGAATATTTATGTAAATGGAACCGGTAATATGGGTTAGGTATATTTTTAAGGAGTTTGGGTTTTATACTCATACCTTTTTTTTTTTTTAACCTGAAAAAATAGAAAAAAAAATAATCAAAAACCAACTGCAGAAACTACTTTGATAGGACACAGGTCTACCTGGACAAAAGGAGACAGACTCCCAGGTGTGAGTAACAAATAAAATATAAAATACATGCTGTCATTTATTCTAATCACTGAAGTATTTGTTTAATATGGGCTACTTTGTAGAGCCTTGTTTTGAAAATGAATTATATTAGATGTATGGTATTTCATTAGTGCCTTGGGTGATCAGAACTTCTGAAGATTTCTCCCTGGCTGAGCCCGAAGAGACACAACACAGGAGAACAGAGTTAACCTGCCAACTGTGTGACAACACTGCACCTTTAAAATGCACCTGATTTCAGAAAAGTTTGGTATTACCACACTGAGTGACACGCTAAATAAGAAGATATGAATACTTTGTTTCTGAACTTGAGAAGGGTTAGCCAAAATAAATAAAAACACTCTTTGAGCTTTCAATTTAAGGAATGATTTCCTGCCAATTCATGTCCTAATCTCTAAAAAAGAATCTTCTGCGTAAACAGACTGCAACCTGTGTTTTACTGGAAAAGTGCAACTTTTGGTACTTTTTGGTCATATCATTGTGATCTCTCAGCTCACAGCATGTGACTGTGGGTCTCTTTAGGGTGGTAATGTTTCTGCTAATACAAGGCAATACATGTTTATATTTGTCTAAATGCTAGCACTGGAAAGGGAGCTGAGCCAGCACAGAATCTTCTCTTACAGCTCCTCTGGGCACTAGCCTACTGCCTTTTGGTTGTCAGGCAAACTCTCTGAAAGAACCCCATGGATCTAGGCATTTAAATGCTACACCTTCTGTAGTATACTCCAGAGATTTTCAGAATGAAAAGAATATAATCTGTATCAGACCTACTTCTGTCTTGTGTTTACACCATTAGTACCACAGTCATTCCTGTCTGGATTTGGTGTCAGGTCAAATTCAGGCTTTTGGTCAAGAACACGAAAAAGAAGAGTAAAATCCAACTGCTATTTAAACTTAGATAAATAGAGTTACAACTATTTTCAACAGGGCTGAGTTTAACCCAACATCTCAAAATCCAGAGATTAATTCTAATTTAAATATATATAATCCAAAATATATTTAGTTTGATGGTGGTGTTCACACAGTTAAGAGTAAATATGCATTATACATTCTGATGTTATAACACTTGCTTATTATCTGTATGCTATGGAAAGGCAGAAAGGAGGAAAAAAAATGGAAAAAAGAAGATCTGGAAGTTTTCAGGGAAGTGGCAGAAACATTTATCAAGCCACTGACATGCAAACACTTGTCGGATGACTTGGTAACAGCAATTGAGCAGTGTGCTAAGCAGACATTGCCTGGTATTCATCCACTGTGGGGACTTGCAAAGCATGACTGAAAAAGATCACTTGGAGTGTCTGAATGCATTTGAAAAAACTTGAGGAGTATATCAATTCAGTCCCAAACAGAAATACAAAAGCATAAACCCATGGAAATATCATAGTAGATGCAAGGGAGATGAAGCAGAAATGTGTGAGCAATTTCACTAGTTGCTTCCTCTGGAAATAAAAAAGTGCAAATAATAAATGGGGTAGTGGATTAAAACTGGAAGAGGGGAGATTTAGGTTAGACATTAGAAGGAAATTCTTTCCTGTGAGGGTGGTGAGACACTGGAACAGGTTGCCCAGGGAAGTTGTGGATGCCCCCCTCCCTGGAAGTGTTCAAGGGCAGGTTGATTGGGGCTTTGAGCAACCTCGTCTGGTGGGGGGTGTCCCTGCCCATAGCAGGGGGCTTGGAACTAGATGATCTTTAAGGTCCCTTCCAACCCAAACCATTCTATGATTCTACTATATGATATGAAAAAAGCCAGATAACCTGTTTTGCAGGACGATGATAGACACTTACTGATAAAAAGAGAAAACAACATCTAGAGCCACTTAGCATCCTTCAGCAGTGCTCAGCACCTGAAGAATCTAGCTCCTCTTTTCTGGATGTTAATATTTCTGCCCCTTTGCTTTGGTTCCTTGGAAATACTACTCAGGTCTCAAAACATCTCTGACATTTCATTAAAAACAAGTAAGATGGCATCTCCATACATAGAAACAGGACCTTCTGCAGGACCCATCTTTGTTCTGGATAGTCTTTGCTGCCTCTGGTAACTTTAAATAGGACTTTTCACTCACAATAAATTCAAGAAAATGTGGCTTTTCACCACTTGTATTTAGCATTAGACTGTATATCATGCAGTATTCTAAAATATGCTCTTATCTGAGGAATCAATTCACAAATGTACTATTAACCTTTAGCTACCTTATTCCCAGAAAACTTTCCATTATTTTTATTTAACTGGTATAAGTAAATAGCAGTGGAATATAGAAACGTTTAGTCAGAAAAAAAAATTATAAATATAAACATTTACATTACAAACAACTCAAGAGAAACACTAACGTACTGATACAGTAAAATATATAACAGTGTCACACAAGACAACAGTAGATATTTAGTGGAACCAGTGTGGTAGAGAGTTTACAAACAAGTCACAAAAACCAAACTGAAACTTAAGTATTAGTCAGCTAGATCTTAACTTAGGCCTAAATGTGCAAACACACTTAAGGCACAACAGTTTTTGTACAACATCCAAGACAGCAATGTGTGGCTAGCTGTGTGTTCATCTGCCCTTCACTCCTCAACACGATTATACAGTCAGGTTAATTCCTAGTTGGATCAACTACAATTGGCTTCTGGCACACATCTGCAATGAGACCAACTCCCACCTTGGTATCAGCAATGTCTTGCTCTGATAAGCCATAACCAAAAGAAGCATCAACCTGATTTACAGTTCTTTTTGTGCCAGCAGGTTCAAAACAGATGCAAATGTTTCACTCGTCCACTTTCTGGTCTTAAAGAGTTACTTCACTGTCTGAGCAAATGCTAAGTAGAATGATAAATCCACCATTAAGGAAAAAGGGAAGTTATAGGCTAATAAATTTAATTCTTTTTCATTTAAATGGAGAAACTGGCAGACTGAAAAATGCTTTTGCCAATTCAGATCAACAGAACATTCTCTTTACAAATTATCCTTTTGATAGCAAACATAAACGATATGTGAGAGACTATAAATCGAAAAGATCAAATGTCATTAAGCAGTGCACTCAACAAGCCAGCATCAGAAAGAGCAGCATGTCTGTGTGCCATTATACCAGCACGTAAATCACTCCAAGTATACAACAGTGCAGTAGTAGCTTCCTCCCTTTGACTGCTGCTGATTGCACACGTTTGCCTCCAAGCATGAACTGATCTGCATTATTAGATACCTAATTTATGCATTAAAAATGCCTAAGTTGTATAAAACCAAAACCATAACCATTAAAGAATTTTAAAGATCAAAACAGTATTTGGGGCAGGGATGTGCAGCACATTATAATACACTACCAGGATGATTATCTTCAGCTTTCATTAAATGTGCTGAATAGCCTTCGAAGCTTAATTGGCGTATTGTGAGAAACACATTCTTTGTTGCAGCAGCAATTATTTGAAATGTCAGCTCCTCCTTTTATGCTACTGCAAATAGGCCTAAATTATAAAGGAAGTGGTCTTCAAAATGTAAATTTTCTTTAAAATTGTTATGGGCCAGAGCATTTGTTCATCAGCACAGTGCCTTGACTGCATTTTATTATAATTACCTTTTGCTGCTGAAACCTCATGTGCTATTGGTGACACTACCTGACAGTTTTATTGTTTATTTTAATCTTATTAAGATAGGTATCAAGTTGCTGTATATTAAAAAACGTCTCAGTACTTATTAACTTCTCAATTTGATCAAGCTCAGGGACTACCTCACACTTTATTGAAAAATAAAAGAATAAAATATATCAAATAAAAATATTAATTCATTTTTGTCAAAGCTACATCAGAGCAGTATATTCTACTGGTAAGACTGCAGGTCAACAGGCAGCACACTAGACTTTCTATCAGGGTTTGTTCACTCACCAATACAGCCCTGAGCAAGTCACTTAATCCCTCAGTCCTTCTCTGTATTCAGCTTGTACATCGGGCATGATAATAGTTTTACAGCCAGTCATTTTCTGTACTCTTAGAGGGCACAGATGGAAGTCATTATTCAGATGCAAATCCTTGGTTTTTCTCGTAAAATCTACAGAAGAAAGTGTGCCATTATGATTTTAAGAATTTCCTAGAGAACTGAAATTGCCAGTCCAGCCACCTCTGACAGCAGAGTTACTTCACCTAGTCTACAGTTCCTGAGAAATGCCCTGATCATTTCAACACCAGAGTGAGAAATAGTTCATTCCAACAAAATGGCCACACTGTGCTTTTCCATAGTGGGCAGGACACTTAAAGGCTCTCAAGAGGGCAAATCAGACCACTTGAGATCTGGGCCATTGCTTTAGGAGAGGTGGGTGGATTTGGATGAACCCTGCAACATAATAATTAATACATGGCAATTATAGTGCATGACAGAATTATAGAGATACCATAGCCTGTTGAACATCCTGTTTCACTTCTGTTCTAATTCTGCTCTGACACAAATATTAATCAAGAAATCTGAAGTGGAACTTCAAGGAAAAATTGAAATGGCCTCGTGTCTTACAAACTATGAGGTCAGTATTAACAACAACTTCCGTGCTCATAGCACTGATTTCAGCTTAAAGCCTGATATTTACAACCTTATCTCATGTATGAAGCCTTTATAAATACAATGTACAAAACTAAAATCAGAAGTTTGATTTCTCTTGGATTTATGACCAGGAATCACAGTACTGAATGAAGTTACCCTAAACTTCATTTGTATTTTGGTGCTCAGATATTGCTTGCTATTGAAAAAAAAACAACAGCTATGAACCTGTCTTCAAATTAGTAATTCAAGTCAGGCTCATCTTTACCGACTGCAAAGCAGAAAAGACAAGGACTGGATTTCTAATATAATGGGTCCAATTCAATAACTCATTATTTTGGTGTACATCAATGGAACTCAGTTTAGTACCACAAATTAAAGATATTTACATCCATCTTTTTACGTAAAAGTATAAAATAATCTCAAAGTACACATGTGAGGAACATGTAAAATTTACCACATCCTGCAAAAATTCATACAACCTTTCTCATCATGCATTACTACTGACAAACAGGACAAAAGACACATACCTTCTCTCGCTGAAACTGGCATAGAACTAGAAGTAATTCTAAAGAGCAAAACCAATTCAAAACAAAGAATTGCAGAAAACTGAGTAAAATCCTCCCTGTTCGAAGATATCATTAACTTACACTATAGATTAGTATGTCCAGTGCCACAGGAACATAATAAAGGTAAACTGCTGTGTGGGGTCTGTGTGGCAGGGTTTTGGTAGTGGGGCAGGGCCCACAGGGGCGGCTCCTGTGAGAAGCTTCAAAACCAAGGCCAAGCCCATCAGTGAAGGTGATGACAGCTCTATGATTAACGTGTTTAAGAAGGGGAAAAGGAAACTGCAAGAAGAGCTGCAGGGCAGAGAGGGGGAAATGAGAGAAATGCCTGAGCAGAGATACCAAGCTCAGCAAAGAAGGGCAGGAGGTGCCTGAGTAAAGGTCCCCTGCAGCCCATGGAGAAGCACAGTGGAGCAGCTGGTGAAGGGTCACGGTGGGGCAGATATGGACTTGCAGGCCATGAAGGACCCCACACCAGGGGAGGGGACTGTTCTGAAGAAGGCCATGGCTCTGTGGGTAGCCCACTCTGGAGCAGTCTGTTCCTGAGGGGGGGGACTTGTGTGAGAGGTTCGTGAAGGACTCTCTCCTGTGGGAGGGACCCTGCACTGGAGCAGGGGAAGAGTGTGAGGAGTCCTCCCCGTGGGGAGGAACGAGCAGCAGAGACGACGTGTGATAAACTGTCAGTAACTCCCATTCCCTGTTCCCCTGTGCCGCTGTGGAGAGGAGGAAGAAAAATCTGGAGCAAAGTAATTTGGGCCCAGGAAGAAGGGAGGGGTGGGGTTCGTGGTTCTTTGTTGCCGGCTGGACCTAAACCATGACAACTACGAAGTCTTAATACTAGTTGGTTAATAATTCCTTTTTGAAATATCGTACAGGACCCGATTATACATTAATGTCAATAATTCAGTAAAGCAGGTATTCCATTCTCTGGGGGCCACTGCACAAATCTGGTCTTGTTACTGATATTTACAGACACCAGCTCACTCCAGAAAGTGACATCTACGCTCTGTCAGCTGTAACAGCAGCAAGGCCTCTAGTTTATAGTTCCACATAATGCAAGAAGGGATGTGAGAGTCATACATTTTCAATGGAATGTGTAGGCTAAGTCAAACCAAAAGAATGACAACCATCCTTTCTGAGCACAAAAAATTTAGAAACACTGCCTTTTAAACCTCCATTTTGTTAACCTTTATCAGCTGCTTTGAAACCAGCACATGATGAGATATTTGAATTTTGCTGTGAGTAGCTAAAGGGTAATGCTTGTAGTCATTGCTGTTTTGCAAAATTATGATTCTTACATCTAAAAGGTCTTCTGTTGGATCTATTCTTAAACGACTACCAAGTGGCATTGGGAGAAAATGAGCATGCTCTGGCAGTTGCATCACAGGATAGCGAGAAGGACTTGCTACAATTACAGACTTTCAGCCCTGCTTCCAGAAGCTAAATCAGGGTCAGCAAATTGCTTCAGGTGAGAGGGCCATTTCCATTCTTAGCTATGGTCAGTGCCCCAGAATATAGATGTGGGACTGTTCAAAGCAGCCTACAGCCAAATCCCTACTGATATCAGCAGAATAAATGAGCTAAGTTAAAACAAAGCCTTTGTGAAGTAGTTAAATTTGCAGTTGCACAGAGAGAGTTGATCAGCACTAGGACAAGTGACTGAAACAAGGACAGACCTGCAGCTTAACCCTTCCACGTTCACTAGAAAGTTTAACAAGAAATAGGAGAGGGGGGGGAAAAAAAAAAAAAAGAAGAAATATTTTAAATCTTCTACAATAGCATGTATGTTCAAGTTATTTCTTCAGTAAGAGCTTCTGAGGCTCAAGTCAAGGGGAAAAGTTGAAATCATTAAAATGGTCTTTGGATCTGATCCAGAATGCCTTCTTCAGTATGCCACTTTATTATAAACGACATGACTGGTGGGGTTTTTGATTTTTTTGTTGGGGCTTTGTCGTGTAATTAAATCTTGTGGGAAATCTTCAATTCTTTTAAAGTATTTCTATCAAAGCCACCAGAGGTAAAATGTAGTATTTCCTGTAGGTTCGTGAAATAGCAGCTGACCTCTTCAGAGATGAAAACCAGGCAGCCTGTTTAATTAGCACTCACTTTGTAACCACTTTCATTCATCTGCTGAGATCTAACTAATATGAGATTTATTATCCAGGTTTAGCTCTGAAAAGCCACATGTCATTCTCCTCTCTGTACACTACCACCTTGGGATTTAGCAGATCAGCAGGCTTTTATTCTGTCAGTCTGAATCTACTCCAACACCAGTTTTGCCATAATGTGACTGCGTTTGCTGCAGTGGAGTGACCTCTGCTTTAGACAAGTAAAGCAAGGAACTGAATCAGGCTCAGTGATGTCCTGTCAAACTTGCCTGGGTCTGACTGCAACAGTAAGTTACTGAGATTTAAAAAAGAAAAGCAAGAAAAAGGAAACACCAACAGTATTTTTATTTTTTTTTTACAGAGGAATAGTTGAGAAGAAGTTACTATCAATTGTGATTTGAATATCTGTACTTGTTTACAAGTGGCAAAAGCAGTAATTCCTTAAATGCATATTTTTCATTAAATTCCCTTACTATTAAAAAAATTCCATCTCCCTCCGTGAGAACTCATCTGGGCACCTGAGACCAACTGGGGTGCAGAAGCTCAGCACCAGTGTCTGCATATGCAGTCAAACTCCAAATTAATTGGTGATCATTCAGGAGATGTCTTTCTCTAATAAATGCCTCTCAAGTCAATACACACTTTACTGACTAGAATGCTTTCTCATGGAAGGAGAATATTGTGGATGAAATTTAAAATTTACAGGACTGATGTACCATTGTTCTTCATAACCATCATGCCACTGCATCCTGGTGTGGTGGTGGTTCTTTTTAGTGTGTCCTTGCTCAGGACCTCAGCACTTCAATTACTAGAGATGAAAAAGTGTTCCAAGATGATACATGGCTAAAAAACAATGAAAAGGCCCTTGTTCTAAGTTCCAAATCACTTCAACAATAGAGTCAAGTAACAAAAAGACTGATAAACAGTACATATTCTAACCAGAAAATATAATGCATTCTCCTTCAAAATGCGTTATGAGAACTTGTTGATTTTTGTGTGGGAAAAATCTACATGAGATCTTGGCACTTGTTTCATTTTGGAAATGTCAAAATGCATTGTTTCAAAAAGGTTCAAGTAATTTTTCAGTTCAGTTTTATCAGAGTGATTCGTCTTATTTAGGCACTTGTACTATGTTCTAGTACACTAGAAATATTGTATGAACACTAGGATTGTACTTAGTCTATAGGTTATTATTTGTTTTTATAAACTACCTATTTTACCACACATGGGTGTTTTGACACTGTATATAATTTTTTAACATAAAGACCATTTGGCACTAGAAATAATTTAAATTCAGATCAAATTACTGAATAATCATTCCCCAATTTGTTATTCAACATATGGGGAATGAAATTTCTGAAACATTTCAGATTTAATTTTACACTTTCCACTTTGAAAAAGTATTTTAATTGAATAAATTAAAAGAGAGCAAAACAACCCAAAGATGCATGCTTTGCATATAGAACAAGAAGCTTCAGTGAACTTCAATTTATCATCTTTTTTCAACAAAAGAACAAAAAGAAGAAACAAGAACAAAATATTATTGCAGAATTCCCATCTGAATCTATTTTATCATTTAATTTTCACTGCTTTCTTGTTCTACCTACTTATCCCCCAGCTCTAATCAGAGTTATCAACCTCGGGCTGGATTTTTAACCTGGATTATTTTCATTCCTATATCCAGAGCATCAACAAGGAACATGCATAGAGGATACAGGCAAAACATGAAGAATGAAACATACAAATCATGTCTTGTGTTTCCTTTCTTCTGGTAACTACACCCACACTCATTGATTGATTTTAGTCAGCTAACTATTTAAAGGCAGTGCAGGGGAAGTCACTTTTGAAGGATAAGCAGAAGCCTTGCTGAAATCCGAGGGGTCATGCTTTATGCACAGAAGAAAATGGGAAAACTGCTGTAAGAAAAATGAGAAATGAATAATTGTGTGTGGGAAGAGGGAGCAGAAGGCATCCATCAAAGCAGGAGGGAAAGGCACAAGAATCAATAACTGCTTCTTAACAAATCTGTCCCTATTTATATTTGGCATTTGTGACTAGTTCTGTCATACATCTGCTTTTTCCTCAGTCTTGTCTCTTTTTCTGCCTGGCAGTCTTTCTGGAATGATTCTTAAGAGCCACATTTACTGTATTCCCTCGGTGTGTGTTTGTTGGGTTTGGTTTTCAGGGCTTTTCTTAATGGACATTCCCCAGACCACTGCACATTGATATGCAGTGGGTGAATACCTGCTGTGAATCATCAGGTACTTTCCCAGCATCTGCTCTCAGCCTGGAACTCCCCAGCATGCTGCACAGAAACCAAGCAGTGACTGCAAACATACGCATGGTAAATATACATTGATCAGACCTCATCCAGTATACACGTTATAGTAAACCTCCACAAACAAGAGAACCACCCCTTTAAACCTTCCAGACAGACACAGTCTTACTGGCATTGCAGCAGTCATAGGATCTTTTCCCTATGTCTTGTAGAGAGAGAAGAATAATGTAGGCATATTATGTGGCCATAATATAATCTGCCAAAATTCCAAGGGCTAATTTCCTAGTGAATAGTGCTATATAATTTGAAGCAGATGAGGACTCAAGCCACTGACATCAGTTCAGACTGCTCAGGTGAAGAACTTATCACTCAAGAAAGGATGGAAGTTAATACTCTGAGCTTTCCTCTCTGAACTCAAACACATGAAGTGCAATTTGATTAAACTTCAATGCAAAACAAAATTATTTAGAAGTGAAGGACTTACACTATTCTATTTTTGCATGTTGTAATTAGATCCTTCCTATATGTACTTTTATTTCAATATTCTTTAGGTAGAAAATTATGACTTTTAAGCTTTGTTTTTATTTTAGGGCACAATGAAATAATGATTGTAGATGCCAAAATAATCAATTACAAAGGACTAAATTATTAAGCGTTACATTTAAAATGTCTCCTGAAAGCCCAGCCATTGCAAGAACTTGGATCATGGAATTCAGACAAACACCCATAGTTAAGGAAGATTTTTTCCATGTTTATAAGAGAAAAGAATTACTCAAAGTATCACAGCACATTAATTAAATGGAAATTGAACTTCCATCAATTGTGATTAATTTAATAGTGAGTACAAAACTGAAAAATTTGCATGAAACATCTCTATCTCTTTCCAATTCAATCATTTCACAGGTTTACCAAGACAGGGCAATCTCCAGCTCTAGATCAAATGCATTCCCTATTATGGCATTTCAGGAGCCACTCACATCAAACATTTATTTATATGAACTGCAAAATGCTTACAAATTCACTATCTAAATCCCAAGTCTTCCAAGGGAAGCCCTCAATAATTACCTCAGTATGATAATTTATATTTGTTGGTTTATTGAACTCAGATGAAACTAAGGCTTTTAACTGGGTTTTAACCGGATTTTCTTAACAGAAATTTAGCATTGAGGTGATGGAGCAGGTCCAAAGGGCAAAAAAGCTAGTGAGGGGTTTGGAAAACATCCCCTATAAGGAACGACTGAGGGAGCTGGGGCTGTTTAGTCTGGGGAAGAGGAGGCTGAGGGCAGACCTTATCACTCTTTACAAACACCTGAAAGGAGGTTGTAGTGAGAGTGGGGTTGGTCTCTTCTCACTGGTGACTGATGACAGGACAGGAGGAAATGGGCTCGAGTTGCATCAGGGGAGATTTAGGTTGGATATCAGAAAAAAGTTCTTTATAGAAAGGGTTGTTAGGCACTGGAACAGGCTTCCCAGGGAGGTGGTTGAGTCACCATCTCTGTATGTGTTTAAAAGTCGTCTGGATGTGGTGCCTGGGGACATGGTTTAGTGGTGGGTCATCAGAAATAGAGTAATAGGGTTAGGATAAGGTTGAACTTGATGATCTTAAAGGTCTTTTCCAACCTGAACAATTCTATGCTTCTATGATTCTGTGAAATGCCTCGATTTTACTCCCCACCACACTGCAAAATACAGGAACAATATAATCTTCAAACTCCTTATCTTGCAACAACACCAAGCATGTGCATATATCATAGAATCATAGAATCCTAGGGGTTGGAAGGGACCTCGAAAGATCATCTAGTCCAACCCCCCCTGCCAGAGCAGGGTCACCTAGAGCACATCACACAGGAACGCATCCAGGCGGGTTTTGAATGTCTCCAGTGAAGGAGACTCCACAACCTCCCTGGGCAGCCTGTTCCAGTGCTCCGTCACTCTTACAGTAAAAAATTTTTTTCAGATATTCACCTTGAACCTCCTATGCTCCAATTTACACCCATTACTCCTTGTCCTATCACTGGTCATCACTGAGAAGAGCCTAACTCCATCTCCCTGACACTCACCCCTTACATATTTCTAAACATTGATGAGGTCACCCCTCAGCCTCCTATTTTCCAAGCTAAAGAGACCCAGCTCCCTCAGCCTTTCCTCATAAGGGAGATGTTCCACTCCCTTCATCATCTTTGTAGCTCTGCTGGTCCAAGTCTAATTGGACCAGAATTCCATATACGAGCTTAAGAGGATTACTGCAGAACAAGTCCATAATGTGCAAAGGAAGAAAGACCAGGAAGACAGTCTGAAAATAAGTTTCAGGGTAACCTACTTTTATACTGTATTTTTTGGCCTATATTCTTAAAACATACTTGGACTCCTTAGCATCATGTTCAGTCTTATTGAAACTGTCCATTTTCTGATCCTCCTGCAAAAATCTTGTTACATTTCCTAAAAAGGCTAATGGGACCTTTTTTTTTTTCCTCATTTGAAAATCAAACAAACACTACAAAGAACTGGGTGTGGCAATATTTTTGGCTGCTTTTATCTTACGTGCAGTGGGAACACATTAGCAGCAATAAAAAACTTCAAAGTCCTTCACTTTTTTCCTGCAATTTTACATTTTCTATGTATTACATGAAAATGATCAGCAATTCAAGAGATAGGAAGTCAGATATACAAAAGCTGGCAGAATGTAAGAACATGCCAAAAAGAGTAATAAGAAAGAGGTGATGACAACAGAATCTCAGGGGAAAAAAGGGGAAAAAAAGTTTCCAGTAGTAAGCTGAGAATTTTGTACAGATACGATAATTTCTAATTCTTTTCTTCTTCAATGCTACCCAAGCAAGACAAGAGTGCGTGGGTGACAAAAAGGCAGATTTCTAAACTTGAAACCCACTGAAGGTTGAGCCCACTTTGAGGCTAAAACACAGAATAATAATGTTTGATATTAATCCCTAGTTTTATAATAGAACACAACCTAATACAAGAACTACATTCTGTCATGACTGCACTAGTGAGTATCTGCAGATATCTACGGTCACAGGCTAATGAGTCCACTGGTTAGCTGGGTGGATTTACCAGTCCAATTCTGTGTTCTAGAACCTGCATTCCTGTTCACATTCCAGTGGACAGGCACTGGCATTTGAACTGCTCTGTAGTTCACAAATACTTGGTGCTATTATTTGCTAGCACTGCGATGTGGGAATGAATATTTTACTGTTTCTTCTGCAGTTATTTGCTTTTGTAAATTGATATTTGTATTTCTATAAAGTGCATCAGTTAGCATAAGATGTGTAGGCACCAATTCTATTTTGTTGACATTATATAATGCTTAGCATAATGACAGGCTGGTTCTGGTTAACAAACTTGCAAATAAACTTGGCTTTTTTGCATCTGTGTTAAAACACTAATTAAAATATCTGTTCAAAACAAATTGTTTCAAAGAGAAAGACTTAGAGTGTTGCTATTTTTACAAACATATCCTTCTCAGTGAGGTAGAAGGCTTGCAGGTAGAAGAAGTTCAGCTACAAAATTATGATTAATAAGCTTCTCTACTGAAATACTCACAGGGGTCCAACTGTACATTAGGGCTGAGTATCACATTTAGGGGTGCTGTAAAGATCCAGTGCCCTGAAGACACTCCATTCTATGCACTAATTACTCTCCCACTAGTCAGGTCCCCTAAGAAGATTCATCATGCTCTCTGCCATGCAGCCCATCAGCTTTTCTAGCCTGCAGCAAAGGGAGATTGTCACTGTCACTCAGAGGCATGACTACATCTTCAGGTCTGTGCATGGTAACCTCCCCAGTGCTGACCAGTCTCGTCTGCCTGGACTGTGCATATGGTACCACCCAGAGCTCAAGACATTGTTAATTGCTGTTACCATTGCTTCTCAGTAATTAGGTATTCAGAGACTGCTTGCAATGCCCAAGTAGGCAAGCCACTAAATCATTCTTCAGACATGGTAAAGTGTAATCAGAAAAATAACTCATAGCTTTGTCACCTATAATGTAGACAGGTCAGCCATATTATCTCAACCAACTATACTCTTTACAGCAGCTTCTAAGCTAGCTTGCTTTAGGCTGTATTCCTCTTTCTCAGAGAAAAATGTCATACTGCTTGAAAATAAAAGGTCAAGAAAAGGAAAAAAAAAATCAAACTGCCTTCAAAAATGTTAATCCTCGTAGTTATGTAATTATTTTGGCTAAGACCACTGAAAGTGTCTTAGATTAGAATTTCACTCTGCTATTACCCTCCAACACTGATAGCAGCAAGGGTTAAATGCTGCCTTGTGTAGATGTGTTTTTAACTATTCTTTTGCAGATTTATTCCCTCAAGTGAAACATTCCCTGCCTCAGGATGAAACTTTGTCTCTCAATCGCCATGAGGACTTGAGCCAGTGAGAGTCCAGAAGATGCACTGCAAGCAGTTTGGGTATTTGGCAAGAACATCAACCACTGCACATGTGACGTTTTGTTTTGCAATGTTGCATTATGCAAATGTAGTAGATAGGTGGGATTTAATGTGATTGAAAGGCCACGTAGGCTGGTGATGTGAGCTTCAGCATGTAAATATTTGAAGCTTTGTGATCAACAGTGCACTCCATTGGGGAAATGTTCCCTGAGTGACTGATTCTGTGCACAATCGAGTAAAGCAATGTCTACTTCCTACACGTAGTCTCTTTGTATTTCTGGAGTTTGGTTAAAATGCTAACAATACAAGTGCAATTCAAGGTATTGGAGTCTGTATTTATATCTGAAGCATTTTAGAACAAGGTTTGCTTAATTTTGTTTAACTTGGTGTCCAAATCACTTTTCGTATAAAAATTTTATTGGCTTATGAGTACTCAAACTTTTTTGCACATCTGTGGAATAACAGGCTTTTGAGTGCAGATTTCTCAGTCCATAAGTGTATTTTTTCCTTTTTTTCTGCTGAGAGTTGTGTAAGGTCCCAAGAGAGCTAAATGTGTTAGCTTCCAGAGAACTAACCTTGATGTACTTTTAACTTCTGCTGTGCTAAGTACTTCTGTCCTTTTTGACATGAAGCAATACTATAGTTTCTTTCTCTTCATTTCTTGTCTCCTTCCACGTCTCCTGTTGCTGTCAGCTCAAAACAAAGATGAAGGCAACAGCAGTACTGCTTGACACTGCATAGCACATTGCTGTTTGGAGGTACTCTGAGACCCATAGGCTGACATTTAGCTCTCGATGACCCCAAAGTTGAAATAAATTTATTCCAGCTCCTTGGAAAAAGTTGCACTTAGAAGACATTTAATAACTGCCAGGTGACTTTACATCAAAACTTGCATTTTTTAGATTGTTTTCTGTTGTTCAAAATTTGTACATTTGTAAGCCCAAAGACTTTTCTCACTGCTGCTGACAAGGACAGTTCACAATGTTATGAGCATAATAATTTTTCTAATGATGTTTTTAGTATCCATACTGGTCTGTCCTTTTTATCTTTTTTAGTTACTCACCATCTCAGCTTCTCTCTCACACAGCCCTTCCTGCCCATTAATTGGAGCATTCTTATATATTTAAAGAAGACTCTTAGTACTGTAACAGAAGTAAATATACATGATTTATTCATTTGTGATTACAATCACCTGGGGATAAAATGCCCTGCAAGTGAGCCATTATTTCAAAAGGATGCAGTGCTTTATTTGAGGTCACCCAGTAAATGCTTACACAGGAAAAGCTCTAATGGGAAACAACCCTTGAAGACTAAATCTTCTTTTGATTAGTTATTCACTGTGCACCCAGCCACCTGCTTTCACAAGGTCCCACTTCCAACATACTTTTCTTTCAAATTTTACTTTGCTGCAATTCAATAGCCTGTTTGCTTCATTTTGCAGTTTCTGCTCCAGGATCCCTCTGAGTCTGAATGAATTTCAATAAGCAATTCTAATGAATGTGTATCGTCTGTGAAGGCATTTTTTTAGTTACATGTCCTTTATCAAACCTGCACACAATCACTGCACTAAGACAGCTTCACTGACAGATACTTTTTCCTTTTAAATTATTCTTTAAAACAAAAATATAATCCAAAATACAGGTCTCATGAGCACAGGACAAAAACAACAAAAATAAGAAACAAGAAACAGGGCTGACTGACTGACATACTCCCTAGGCTACCTACTGAGTAGATTTGAAAGAAGAGGTAACAAAAAGTATTTGAAAGTTAATTGTGAGGGGAGTTCCTGTTTTTAGGAAGTTATGATTCCTTAAGTACAATCAGGTGAAAAGAAACATTTCAATATTCATGTTTTTAATGAGTTTATGGTGATTCTGTGCTTTACTTGCCTTTTTCTTACCTGTCAACAATGCCCAAATACTGACCAATGAATCACTATTGCACAATATTACTAGACTAAATATGCTGTCTTTAAAATCTTGTGTTTCACGCTAGACATTTGACCCAGGTACTAAAAAAAGAATTAAATAATTCTTATGCCTATGAGCAAATAATTTTATCTTACCATAGGATATTATATGTTAACTATCTCTTTACCTATGCTTAGTTATGTATTTCTGTTCTGACCCTACCCTTCTTATTGTCTTGTTGAGACAGACATATTAAAGCAGAGAGGATTACAGCAGAGGTGCTGTACTCAGACAAGAGAATAGCATTGGGATACATGCATCTGCCAATATGCAGATTTGTCCAGGTTGCAATTACACACCATCATTCCCAAGAAAAAAACCAAGCATTCTGTAATTCACCTTTTTAGTACATTCAAACCTGAACAAACTCCTTCAGACTTTCAGTTCATCTCTGCTTTCTGTACATCTTCTTCAGGGAAGAACTGGGTTATGTTCGTGGTCTCACTGACACACTAATAAAGCTAATAATATTAAGCAATATTAGCCCTGTTTAGGCCCTAAACCACAGTCATCCACTTCTACCATACTGCAATAAATGTTTTGACTATAATTAATTTCACACCAGCATACATGGAAGTAACATACCAGTGAATATGGTCCAGGAGCTTCAAAGTATGCTTATTTCAAAGGCAGTGCCATTTGATGGACTGGTATCAAAGCATTTGGATCCAGAACAGTTTTCATCAGCAGTCTAAGCCAACCAATACCAGATATAATTATTTTATTACAATACCATTAGTTTGAAATACTCTTACTTTAGCCACTTCTAATGCTTTCATAGCTCACCCTGAGGCTTTACTGCATGTAAGATCTCTTTAAAGAGAAAAAATTGTCTAAGGGTTGGGTTATGTCACCTCCCACATGGGAACTGGTTTAATAGCTATGCTGAGCCTGTCCAGGGCTCTAACACAGCACAGGGAAGTGATCCATGGAAAAACACAGGCAGACTATATACACAAGAGATATCAAAAAGCACATTCAGTTGCC
Source organism: Hemiprocne comata (assembly GCA_020745705.1). NCBI lineage: Eukaryota > Metazoa > Chordata > Aves > Apodiformes > Apodidae > Hemiprocne > Hemiprocne comata. Next base: position 5,881,750 of record CM036597.1, on the reverse strand, counting down.
CTGTGTGCTTATTTAATATAAAAACTTAATTTGCAGCAGATATTACAAAAGGTTTGCAGAGAAGAACACAACCATTAGTCACTGATGAAGTCTTTCCAGACCTGCTAGGTTCATATTCAGTGCCCAAAGCTGACAGACTGTGCTGAAACTTTTCAGCCTTTTTTTTTTCTTCCTTTACAGTCTCATCTCTGCAGCACTTAGCCTAAGGCAACCATCATTCTCTTTGCTGATTCTTCATCTTAGATCTGGGGAGAAGGGGCAGTGGGGGGAAGTAAGGAGGAAAGCATCAACTTTTATTCATTTATTTATATATATGTAGTTTTATACACTGCTCATGAGTAATTTCACATAGGACAGTGTGAAGCCTGCTCAGGTTCAGATCTGCCTGGGCCTTACAGAGGGTCTGGAGACCCTAATGCTTCCCTTCTTATTTTCCAACTCCATCATGGGCATGCTCACACTCCCAGTAGGACACACTTGTCATGCTGAAAAGAACAAAATATAAAGGAAGGGAGGGCAAGGTGATGAGGGTGTGAGCTGTGCCAGGAGCAGTGAGGGGTCAGGAGACCAGTGTGCACTTGGGCCTGTGATGTCCGATGTCACCCAGGAGGAGCCCACCTTTCCTAGGCAGACCCTCTCTGCCTACCCAACAGACACAGAAAATGCTCAGCAATTCTGTTTTCCCAGCATCTTAGCTAGTGCAGTTCTGCTGGTTCCTGCAATAGACCACTCCTCAATTTGGCCATTTCAAAGTAGGACCCATCTTTGTAGCAGAACTTTTGCTACTGTTTGGCTAGCTATTTTAAAAACAAGCAGCAAATATTAATGCAGCTCCTCCTCCATCTTGCCAAAGCATCATACAGGTAAAACTAACAGATTCCTATGACAAGAACAGAAGGTCCAGTGAGTCTCAAGGACAAAGAGAAAGGCATATGTGGCACAGGCCAGATTTTTGATCTTGTATTTTAGCTATAATACCAAAGCTGTACATTCATGTACCTAGTCAATGTTGGAGAAATAAGAGGATTTGTCCCTCCTGCCGGACCAAGAAGACTGCTATAGTAAACAGGTATCTCTAGGACACCAGACAGCCTGTTCATATCCACCACACCTGTTTTGCTGCCTTTGTTCTGATCCTGTCCTGGTCAGCAACTAAGCCCCACACAGCTGCTCACTTGCTCCCCTCACAGTGGGATGGGGAAGAGAATCAGACGGGTAAAAGTGAGAAAACTTGTGGGTTGAGATAAAGACAGATTAATAGGTAAAGCCATGTGCTCAAGCAAAGCAAAACAAGGAATTCCTTCATTGCTTCCCATCGGCAGGCAGGTGTTCAGCCATCTCCAGGAAGACAGGGCTGCATCATACGTAACACTTACTGGGGAAGACAAATGTCATCACTCCAAACACCTCCTGCTTCCTCTTTCTTCTCCGGTTTTTTATGCCGAACATGATGTCATATGGTCTGGAATGTCCCTTTGACCACTTGAGGTCAAAGCTGTCCTGGCTGTGTCCCTTCCCAACTTCTTGTGCAGCTCCAAGCCTACTCACTGGCAGGGATTGTGAGCAGCAGCAAAGGCCTTGACTGTGGAAGCCCTGCTCAGCAACAGCTTAAACATCTCTGCATTATCAGCACTCTTTCCAGCACAAATCCAAAACATAGCCCATACTAGCTACTGGGAGGAAAATTCACAATGTCCCAGTCAAAACCAGCACACCTTGTTACCTTGAGCATTATTTTGCAAGAAGCTGTACTTCCTCAATGGGCTTCTGCACTGAAAGAAGCCCCAGGAAGGTTAGAAGGCATATTTCGGATCTCAAACTTTTGTTACAAATTTGGCAAAAAGTTGCATTTTGATGTTGCAGAGGTTCTCTCCCTCTATAATGAGCAACCGAGAATACCAGTCAGCCTCAGGAGTCCTCTGTGTCCTACAGGCAGGAGGCTGTAGCAACTCAAGAAAACAGATTTTGAACAGACTTCTTGCAAAAGTTTTGCATCTGTCTCTAAGAACACCCAAGGACAACTCTCTAAATATACAGACCAACCAGGATATGCCCAAATATGGCTGAAAAAGAAAGCAAAACAGAAACTGCTTGTAATTTAGTATTTATTTTTTAACTCAGTATCGGTCTCCCTGTATAAAGGATGATCTTCCGCTTCAAGCAAGTCACTTAGCTTTTGGAAAGAGAAAAATAGAATAACAGATTTTTTTTTTTTTTTATTTATCTACAATTCCTATTTTGACTTTACAGGCTGACTATGTTCCCCTTTATCTCTGCACTGTCATTGTGAGAAGTGAAACAAGTCACTCAGGGGAACAGCATTTCAGAAAAAGCTCTTTTATTTGTTTGTTGCTGATTTTGCCAAGACCTGTGACTCATAATCGAGTCCTGAGTGAAACTACAGTAGAGATTTAGCTAGCTCAGCTTTTCAGCCCTCTCACTCCAAGAGAAGAGTGTGATCCACAGAGCAAGCACAGAGAAGAAAGGGAGCAGGCAAGCCTAGGAAAGTAATATTGGCTAATTGAGTTATGCTGCGTTCAGAGCCAAGCTAATCTTACCAGTCAATAGCAGTGTAATCCTGACATAAGAAGCCAGCTGATCAAATAAAAGAGATAAACATACAACCTCATTTTCAAAGGGTGCTAAACTCCCCAGTTGTTTCCCTGTTCTACACAGAACTCTCAGTGTGCAGTAGCTTTGAAGACTGGCTCATAGCATGATCTATGAAGTTAGGTGGGGGAAAGAATACAGATCAAAAATTCCCTAAGAATGCTCACAAAGTTAATTGGCATAATCCACTCAAAGGGGAAGGGCCTAGGAAAAAAACCCTGGAAACCAGGAAGAGAAAGAACATGAAGTGAAGGGACTGAGAGAGGGGGTAAATAAGTGTAATTCTTGCTGCATTTATGCACTATAGAAGCACAATACTTTACCTCATAATAAACACCTATGAGCTGTAGATTACTTTGGTATTTATGAACTTGGACGGCATTAAAAATGCAAGAAAACTCTCTTGAATGCTGTCTCAGAACCTCTTACCCTTTGTGTGCAGTATGCATGTCTCTGTCCTCCTAAGCCTTTTAAACTTCTCCTCCCAAGCCACACACATAACCACATACTCAGTTTTAGGAATGCAGAAATAGAATCAAACTTTCAAAATTCAGACTGTCTGTTGTGGAATGAATCAGAGATCTCAAAGGACTGTCACAACATTCAGAAACAATTTTCAGACACCTTGAAACATTTAAAAAAAAGAAATCAGCAGAACTGAGCTAATAAACCATTTGTTATATGAAGCAGATAAAAGAAAAAGCCAAGCATGTAATACAAAATGTATTTATACATCAACAAGACTGAAATATGAATTCCAGTTTCTTCACAACTTTAATTTCTGTAAAAAAGAACAAGATGATATATGGAAATTGAGACGTTTCAAGAAGAAAACAAATCACCAAATGCTTTACTGAAATGCTAATGTTATTTTGTCATTTAGCTACAGAAGAAAACTTATTTGAAGGTGCCTAGGCTTGGCATACCTGGGTTATTTTTGTAAAAGCAGAGAAACCAAAGCACAAAGCTATCACAGTTTAGCCACATCCTTGCCGTACACATTTGGGAGAACACCTCAATAATGCCAGCTGCTACCTGCTGCAAGTGACAAGCTAGTGAAAGCCTTTGAACCTTAGAGGGGAAGAAGTGAAATATATGAACCACTACAAAACCAAGGAAATGACATTTACATTAAAAAGGAAAAAGAAAGATCACCAGAGATCATCATACTCTCCTTTGTAAAATAGGTGCAACACCACTGAGAGAAATTAACATCATCCACACATGACACTGACTAGAACTAAACCAACTCTTGCACAGAAGGAAACACATTAGCAGCAAAAGTGTGGGTAGTCGATTTTTCCATAAAATTAACTCTGAAAAAAACCCAAACTTAAAAGTTTGCTTTAAAAAAAATCAAAACCATGTAGTTTTCTCCCCACAATCATAAGTACTACAGTCTCTCTCCTGTCACATCTCTTGTTTATATAACTGTGATCAGCAGCATGAATCACACTTAGATTCCACCCTCTATTATACTATTAATAATGCTGTTTCCCCTAGCATTACAGGCCAAATGTAAATAGATATTTTTACTAGGATGCAGTTCACACTCAAGTCCTGTTCTGTGTATCTACTGTGTGCAGATAGACCTGAAACCAGAAAGTCAAAGCAGAGAAAGTAAAGAAGAGAGACAGATTCTTTCCAAAAAATGGGGAAATACTAATGTACTAATTATCTTTACTTTTGCAAATATTTTGTAAGTCATAACCAAAATTAGTTCATTCTTCTTTGTAGTTCTAACCTAATAATTTCTTTCTGCCTTTCTACAGAGCTGGAAGTATTATAAGTGACTGAGACTGAACATTAGCATGCTGCTGACAGAGGTTAGCAACACTTAGAAGGGACTGGATACCAAATTACCAGTTTCAACCTGTTTGGATAGATTTTCAAGTGCAATCCAAGGAGGTGCACTGTCAGAAAAATTATTTTAGATAAGTTTGAACTTAAGTTGGATTTTGCTGTTAGCTATCATCTTACCAGGAAGTAGCAAATCACTGAAATAAAGGCTTGAGGCTAGCCTGGGGACTACAGTGCTTAGTAGGTGAATAATATATAATCCTCATGAAGTCATTTTCTCTCCTCTTGATTTCACTCAATCACTTCAGCTTCAGTACCAAGTTGCCACTAAACCAGCACATTTATGTGAGGCAAATCAGAAATAGTTTAACAGAGAAATAACTTGAACATCAGATTGGAAAATATAAAAAAGGTATTTCTATCATTATATTGCTGTCATTAGAAATATTTCTTTCATTGGTAATATTCAGAGAGGCACCAGCAAAAGCATTCATGGAAACAGTTCAGAATAGCTAGATTCAATCCAATGGTGAGAAAAAGGAATGGAGTACTTGCCCTCAAGCATTTTTTCTCGGCTAAGGTGAGTCTTTGAAAAATCTATGTAAAACTAGGAGTGTCTGGATAGTCCCAAGAAATAGGGCTCCATTGTACCATGGATAAAGATGTGGAGTTACAACTGAAAAGCTCTTTTTATCATAATCCACAGAAAGACCAAGCGGGGGGATAAAACCAGTAAGAAATACTTTTCAAATTCTCCGTGCAGATGATCTCATATTTTGTAGCCCAGAACCTTTCAGTGGACAATCTGCTACATTTTCCATTTTCAAATAAGCTTATTACAAAACAGTTGCTGTTAATATGCTGCTTACACAAAGTATAAAGCAACAGACCAAATGCATCAGAGGAGTGACTAATAAGCCACACGGTCATAAGAAAGTCCCAGTATCATGGATTGTGAGAAAGGCAAAGCCAGAAATACTGAGTAATATTAGATATTGGAGATACCTTTCAAGCCACTGTTCTTTTGATGGGACAGGCTCCAAAGTGCTGCTGACCTTACTGTCTTGACTTCAGATGGCTTGGGGAGGAGGAACTTTTTCCTCCCAAGAATTATTGGGCAACTAAAAATATGGATCAAGATATATACACTAATGCAAGGTTATGTATGGAAATGTGTACATCATACCAATAAATTTTAGTATTTATATCAAGGTAAAATTAATTGTTCTGTATCATTAGTCATCTTGAAAGCAAGTGAAGAAAGTAAAAGTATAAATTAATCTGAAATTTTTAGGCCCAAATTGTAGTTATTTTCTGGGATAGTATCCAGCATTTTGGCTCCTCCCAAGAACACATTCTTCATGTATATACACAATATGATAAAAAAATAATTTCCCATAAATTCTTCCTAAACAAAAGATGCAGGAATAATTCAGAAAAGAGGGATGTAGAATCCTCTAAAAGGTAAGCCCCAGAAGCAGATAACTAAAGCTCCTACTAACTCTCCAGTTTTCTTAGTATCTCAGGCTTCTATTTTATCTACGTATCTACTCCCTTGAGCACTGGACTTCTGTATATTTTTACGTGGCCCAGTATAAACCAGCAATGATAAGCTCAGGGCTAATTTTCTAAGTCAAACTAGAAGATAACTTTTTCAGAAACATCTGAAGATGGATTGTATTCTCAGGACTCATATTTATATGCAATTTGCTGGGCCTGGGGAATATGGGAATATATTTTGCATGTGAATAACACGAATAACTGAATATCTGTATTGAAACTTGTTTGCTACCAGGAAAAGTAGAACCCTCTGTCTACAGTAGAACATTTCTACAGAAATGAGGTCTCAGAAAATTCTTACAGAAGTTTCCTGTTTTCTTGTTTCTTATAAGCTATAATTCACAAGCCAAGGAACCTTAAAGTGAAAAGGAAAAAATTCAAGAATAATAATTACATAGGTTTTAAGAGACCAGATGAATAAAAAAACCTAGAACTGTATGTTTGTTTTTAAAATGCTTTCAGCATCAACATGGAAGTTTTTACCATTGTTTTGTTAGAGAATGGATTGAGAACAGCCCTGAAGAAAAGGACTTGGGGGCACTGGTTGAAGAGAAGCTCACCATGAGCTGGCAATGTGCACTTGCAACCCAGAAAGCTAACTGTGTCCTGGGCTGTGTCAAAAGAACTGTAACCAACAGCCCAAGGGAGGTGATTCTCCTCTTCTACTCCACTCTTGTGATATCCCACCTGGAATACTGTGTCCAGTTGTGGAACGCCAAACATAAGAAGGACATGGAGCTGCTGGAGCAATTCCAGAGGAGGCCCATGAAGGTAATCAGAGGACTGGAGGACATCTCCTATGAAGACAGGCTGAGAGTGCTGGAATTGTTCAGCCTGCAGAAGAGAAGGCTCTGGGGAGACCTTAGAGCAGCCTTCCAGTACCTGAAGAGGGCTTACAAAGAAAGCTGGAGATAGACTTTTTAAAGGGCATGTAGATTTAGGTTAGATATTATGAATAAATTCTTTACTGTGAGGGTGGTGAGACACTGAAACATGTTGCCCAGGGAGGTTGTGGATGCCTCATCCCTGGAAAAGTTCAAGGAGAGATTGGATAGGGCTTGGAGCAACCTGGTCTAGTGGGGGGTGTCTCTGCCCCTGCAGGGGGCTTGAAACTAGATGATCTTTGAGGTCTCTTCCAACCCAACCCATTCTATGATTCTATGAAGTACAGAATCTACCCTGCTCAGGGTATTGAGTCAAAAAAGTAGAATTATTATTTTTTTATTGGTAATTCAATTAGTAAACTTCCCTGTTATCTCTCCAAGTTGGTTTGAATATTACCTTCCAAGCTTATAGATAAACATAGGCAAAAGGAAAAGACAATAATTCTAACTTGTGAAAACATGATGCATACAAGAATATCTGCTGATACAAGAATTTCTACTCATTCGATCACCAGTGAATATTAACTTACTACAGGCATAATCCCCTTGGGTTTATAATCATATTTGCCAGCATGAAAAGCCAATTATACATAAACATTAAACAAGGCACTATCTTTTCAGTGAAGCAGATCCCATATATTTCTAGTACACTTATCAGTGCGTTGCCAAGCAATTGTGACACAGACACCTTGAATTTCAGTTTAAGTCTATGCAAAGCCACTGTAGTCAGTTCAATCAAACCCTCCCTGATCATAAAAGCACTCCTATTTGATTAGAACTTCAAGCACTAATGCACATATTTGCACTCAGAATAGTATGAGTTATTAAATGGTTTGTGCAGCATCCTTGCAGAGGTCAACGACAGAAGAGCCAGCAGATCAACAGTTGGCTCCAAGACTGGTGTTACCAGCAGGACTTCGGGTTCTTTGACCATGGGTACATTTACATGACACCAGGCCTGCTGGCAACAGATGGGGTACACTTGTCTGAAAGGGGAAGAGGATCCTGGGACAAGGGCTAGCAGGGCTCATCAAGAGGGCTTTAAACTAGAGTTGAAAGGGGAAGGGGATGGAGAGTCATGCAGCAAAAAAAGATGCAAGAGGTTGGTTTGTTACTAAGGAAGTGCCTGAGCACAGCCAGCTGGGAATTAGGACTTCGCCTCTCATAAAGATGGTGGGACCACCAGCCCAACTGAAGTGTATCTTCACACAGCATGGACAACAAACAAGAGGACCTGGAAGCCATTGTGCAGTGGGAAAATATAATGTAGTTACCATCACAGAACATATTATATTATTATTTTTACATATATCTATATAAAAAAATCCTTGGAACAATGTCCTCTCATGCTTGTAGCCTACAAGAACTAAGTGTAGTTTGGGAGGACATAAATGCTGCTACAGTCCCAACAATACTGATATAAATACACATGAAGACCATCTCTTTTACTGAAAGTTAAATTCAGCAGAGCATTTGTAAAGCCATCTCCATAAATATTACAGATGCAAAGACCCAGGTTTTGTCTTTACTACAGTAATTGTAAAACCAGAAGACATTGAGCACATGAGATATACAAGAATGATTGCTTGTTACAATAATTTACCTTTTTTATTATTCTATATCTACCATATCCTCTAGAGAATAAGAAACAACCTTCAGGTTTTAATTGTGAACAGGAACGTTGTTTGTTCTTTGCCCAAGAAAGCAGACTATTCCTTTCTTAACTACAACAAAGATTTATTTCATAGTGTAAATAAAATTTCCAGAAATAGAGATTAGGGAAAGGAATAAAAGAAATTATAGCCAAAATTGTCAGTAAAGACAGAATAGTCACGGCTTTTGTAATGCACACAAAAAGGGTTTTGTGTGTCCTCAGAGACCCCTGCAGCAGGAATAGTCTCTACCAGAAAAGGAATTCAAGACCATGCCTTGCACTTCATTATGCACAAGCTGTGGGTTTTGTCATGATAAAAGACTAGGTTGAGCTTGTAACAAATAATAGACCTATCAGTTATGGCTCTTGATAAAATAGGAGAGGTATGAGAAAGAGTGAGGGGGTTTATTAAACAGAAAATAGACAAGATAAGACAATAACCAATTATTACAGGAATACTGTTTATCAAAAGAAAATACTGCAGCTACTGGCTTTCACTTCTAGTACTGGCCTTCAAAACAACACAAGTTACCAGCTTCTGCACACCAGGCTCATACCTCACCTAACAGATTTTTCAAAGCTAGAAAGTGCTTATCTCTCAGTTCAGACGAATAGAATCATAGAATCCTAGGGTGATGCGAGAGGTTTTTAGGCACAGATTAACTTGTCTTACCTCAGTCTCATACCCAAATAGTGCCCAGAACTACAAAAAACAACTTTAATGCTACCCACACAGGCAATATTCTAGCTTCAATTATATGGGTTGGAGCTCAGCTTGTCCACGGTTAGTTGTTACTGTGAGATAAATAGGTAGGTGCAGAATACAACATATTTCTTTGTTTTGATGTGGTTTTCTCTCTATGTTCTGGATTTAACCTTCTACTTGGACATTTCCAAGCTATCGTCCAGGTGGTGCAGAAGGTTCAAGACATTCTTAAGAAATCTTAACATTCCTTAAGAATGTTCCTTTTCTGACTCAAAGTTTTTTCACAGATTTTAAGTGAAAAGGGATATAAAATTTTATTTTCACAGATTCTGCACTGAGAGGAATTAATGTCAACAGAGATTCATTTCAAAGCTGATACATGAAAGAAGAGCTGACTTGGTCTCCCACGTAAGCTTATGCACAAAATGTCTCAGATCATCTTTCCCATCTCTTACCCCCAGCAACTGCATAACAACCTGCTCTGTATCTTGTGTCTTCAGGACACTCGGTTTCCCCAAAATACTCAAAATAAGATATAATAATACCCCCCAAAAAATATTTTATACACTTTCTGGCAGCCTGGTTACTTTAGTCAATTGTGAATTCCTCTCTTTCACTATATCTAATTTAGCAATATTTTTATAAACTTTGATTTCTTCCATATTGCTTCAAGCAGCTCAGCTGCTTGAATCAATGCAGTAAATGTCTCTTCTCTTTCTGGGCTTTCTGAAGACCCTGGTTTCTCTGACTTTTTTTTTTTTCAGTGCAAATGCAGCATCTAATATCTGCTCATAGCCCTCATTGATTTATAACAGCAGAGAGCACTGCTGCAGCTGAACCACTTACATAACCTTTTTGTACTTCCTTTGTATCTGATGAGTAAGATCCACCCTAGTGACTGTTTGCTTCATATTTGCTGTGCAGTTAATATCTTTTACAGGAAAAAAAGTACTATTTTATTAATTGTTGATGTCTGATTGTACTTAGGTTCAAATTCCTAGCAGTAAGTTAATCTTTTAAACTATGTATTCCCATTAAGAAGGAGAGTCCTCTTTTTTTTTTTTTAAATCAAACAACAAAAATTCAAGAAAAAAATAATGGCTCCAAGAAGAAAACAATTTGGAATCAAGCATGTCTTACTTTTTAAGCCAAAAGTTATCATGTTTCTCCAAGGAGGAAACAGGAAATATCAACACCAGATTTGCAGTACTATGGGTAAAGAAACTATTGAAAGCTATTCAATGCATTTAATACTAATTGTTCATGAAGCAAATTAAATTGGGCTTATACAGTGGCAGGAGATGGTGTGGGAGGAACCTCTTCTGCAGATATTCTGACCAAAAATTCATTACAAAAAAGAGAACTACCAGAGCAGGTAAGATGAAATGTTATTTTGGAAATCATTATAAGTGTTTAGGGGAGGACAACTTCAGATCACAATAAATAACCACCTGCCAGGTGATTAGGTCCTGAGCCTAACAGAGAAAATAGAAAGACTTTATTAGAGATAAAATGTAAGTCTGCTTTAAAGCTAACTTTCAATTAATCAACTTTGCTGCTGACTTTGACAGAGCAATAGCATAACCATAAACACGTATTTGATATACCTTTAAAAGAGGCAAAATATACATGTTATTTTGCTGAATATGTGATCCTTTATCTATAGGAGGCAGATCAAAGACAAGAATTCTCTTCCTTGGTTTGAACATGAAAGAGCTCACTAAAAAAGCATGATGGTTTATCTTGTTTTAACTATTCCCACTAAGGCATTGTAGAAAGCATATAGAACATAAAAGATGCTCTGCTGCTTTGAGATACTCTACTGCTGATCAACAGAAGCAGGAAAGTAGACCCCTTTGAGATGGTGCTCTGAACAAAACAAAAAGGCATGTGATCCACACTCAGAAAAGAGAAGTAAGTAATTAGTCTTGTGCCCCAATCCTGACCTTAAGGCAGAGCCATGCCCCAACCATATGCAGAATTAATATGGACCTAGTTCTATAATTTATAATATGATAAAAGGATTGCAAAGATTTGGCTTGCAGAACAAATGTAATTATAGCTGCTTAGTTTTTTCACTTCACTCATCTAGATTGAAATTTTGGGAGAAGAATAGAAAGAACAGCATCACTCTAGACCTTTTGTATTACTTACCAAATTTTAGACCTCTGCATTCCCAGAAACTCAAGAAGTTGTGTTTAAATAAGAAGGAAAATGAGGAAAAAAATCCATTTCTAAAGTTAACTCTAGCTGTGAGATGTTGATTTAAAAATACTCGGGGCAGATGGAGGCATGGATTTTAGTCTTATCTCCAATATCGTGGTCAGGAAAAATGACATGGCAGAGATCTGGACTTTAATTTTTTCTTTACATATCAGTAGGTGCCTCATTAAATGCTTTAAGAAATTGAAACAGATACATCAGCAGTTTCCCATTAGGTGTTTTAGTTCCCTGAGAACACCAGTTCACAGCTCATGACTGTAAAACATTCAAGTCTGAAGAGCATCTTTTTTTAATCAGCATCTTAGAACAATTTCTTCCGAAATTTCACACCATTCTGCATACAATTAAACTTCAGATTGTCTTATAAGAAAGTGCTGTTATCCTACCCTATGGACAGGCAAAGTGAAGACTCAAGTTTAAGTACTTATTCCCCAAGTCCTAGCAAGAAATAAAAAGGCATGCTTATTTTCAGTTATACAACTTGGAAACACTCCATTCTGTGCTGCACACTTTGCTGGTACAGAAGAAGCACACACAAAAACTACTTCTTATGTCACACACACACACACACACACACCACACTCCAAAATCAATCAGTCAAGACACTGCCCTCCATCCTCTGAGTCAGTTCTGAGCCAGTGTCCCAACACAGGGCAAGAGATCAGTGACCTAACTAACCTGCCATCATTCAAACATGACACCTGCCAGGATCCTGGCTATGTCTGGTCATTCAAGACCCTTTATAATTTTTTTTTAGTAACTCCAATGTCCTAGCCAAATCCCATTTTAGCTAATTATATTCAGTCTGCCTAATATGCCCCCTGTAGTTTCAGTCCAAATAGGTAATTCTTCACTTTTCTGCCCAGAGATTTATGTAGCTATCTTTTGTAAAACAGTATTTAAGGTTTGTAAAAGTGGAAGTGGCTGTGGGTCAGACACATACTCACTGCATTAGTCTCTCCTCTCTGTAGATTTAGAAATTAAGACCATGGTGACATCATTATATTTTCTGTGTTTGTCCAAAGCTTTTAACACTGCTCATCTTTAAAAAAGCCAACATGGGAAGTGATGCAATTTCCTGATAAAGTAATAAAGATTAAGTACTTATACAAGACCTGAAAGGACAGAATTTTCTGTGGGAGCCTTCAGGTGCAACACCTCACCAAAATCCCTGATCAGGAACAGCAGCAAAGAAAGTTTAACTGAATTTTGTCAATACATCATTAATAGATTAGTACTGACCAGGATATGTTCCTCTACTACAAAAAAATGTCTCAATGATGAACTGTGAGATATTTTGCTAGAGCAGGCCCAAGCCTGAGATATTTCCAATTGAAACGTGAAACAAGTTGTGAAATGGCTCCATCCCCTGCTGTCATACAGGCATAATAGCCAAGATACAACATCCTTTGTGACCAGTTTCACATGCACCACTTAGTCACTCATCATTTTGGAATAAAATTGATCTATTAATCACCACAAACTCCAAAATTTCGGGAAGCTGCATACCTGTCTTTGCTCTCCCACAGCCTCAATCTCTGTTTCTACTGATATCAGACAAAAAATATGTCCTGAACATCTTTCAGATTCCAGCTCTGCATTGAAGGGGCTTTTGCTGCTACATGCCTCTCCCATATCCTTCAAGTGGCCTTTCACACATTCCTTAAGGCTTGACCAGCTTAACCTAGCACTGTTCTGTTCTACTGGTCTCTGCATCCTCTCCACCAATTATAACCCCAACCTTCTTTGGAGAAACAGCTTGATTACGGATGAAGGAGATGTTCAGGTCTTTAACTAAGGTCATATTTGCTAAGGAAAGCACATGCCCTCAACTTCTTTGCTCAAACTCCCACCAAAATCAGAGTTAAGCACATACAAAAGTGCTTGAATTAGTACAAAACAAAACCAAAAAATGCACGAACAGAAACAGAAAAAGTGATAAAGGAAAAAGGTCACATCATAATTGAAAGTCTGTTTGAACAGAAGGAAATTGCATGGAAAAAAGGACCAAGTATCTAACTGTCCACCAGGGATTCTTTACACCTTTAAGAGTCTTCCATGTCTGCCATCATACCATATTTAGATTATTTATTCCCTTCCTGGTAGTGACTGTTTAGCACAGCAGTTAATTTCTCTTGATTACCAGATGAGCTGTCCCTCCTGCTACAGCACTGTGCCTTTCTAGTGTAAATGTGCTCTGTGTGATTTACTCCTACGTTCTGTTTCAGAAGAATCCAGGAATTTGTGAACTGCTAAACTGACAGTGGGAAACTGGGATGAATAGTTTCAGTGCTGCACAGGTTTGGCACCTCAGCCTGCCTTCACAGCAGTCTAACATCCTCACAGTTAACACATATTTTCCTCAACCCTTGGTACAAAGCAAGACATGGTAAAATACAGAATGATCCCTGAGTAAGTATATAACTTACTGGTAGCCTCAGATTTATACAATTAAGTAAATTTATCTCTCGTGGTCCTGTATTCTACTTGTGAACAGCATTGACATAAGTCCTCTAACCTTGACCAAAAATTATCTATCTCCATGTACTTCTGTTCAGTATCCTCAACACAACATTGCTTGCAGTTTTGCTGCTCTTCAAATGAAAGACAGTTAAACACAGGAAACTCCTACTAAAGCTCAATGCTATGCTTACAAGATTTTGTATCTCTGCCCCACGAAGCCCAACAGTCACAAGCTCTATACTGACCAATGCAGGAAAAAAGAATCAAAGAGCATCAAGGTCACAGTTTGTGACTTTGGAAGGATTTTTAAATCCATGGTAGCCTGACAGTCTGGTTTACAATGAGTTAAAATCTAAGCAGTGGTGAGGATGCAGACTCCCACACTAACACAGGTTGCCATGTGGGACTGCATTCTCATCTTGGATTTCCAGCACAAGAAAGTTTCCTGCTGTTATCCCCAGAGAGGGCAGACAGGTTCTTTTGCAGATCACTGTGAACAGAAACTTCAGGATGAAACACAGAGGTATGAATCATAAGGATATTCTTCCAAGAAGCTGTTCAGTTTCTCCCAGAGCCAATGCTGGCTGGCACAGAGGTAAGGCATGACAGCAGCATACTCTTAGAAACAATGTGGATGCTTTTTTTTTTTCCCATTAGGCTTATCCAGCCCACGACTGTTTAACTTAGCTGCACTGAAGCCATACCTCTGATAGTAAGTGTCATTGAAGAGCCAACACATTGCTAAAAACACAGTTTACTTCGTTTTATTTGACTGCTTTTAAACTCTATTACTGGCTGGTCAATGAGAGCATTATTTGCTCCTTGACAAGTTGTGAGGTCCTTTCAAAGCTACATTTCATAGAAATCACTCCCAGCACAAATCGCTGTCAAGTCAATTACTCAATATTTATTGCTCTTCATGAGTATCCAAGGATATGGATTGGTTTTGGACAAAAGATGCTGCATGTCAAGATCAATTTGTGTTCTACAATGCTTTTACATCTATTCTCCTGTTAATTTGTTTTAGTTCAAGCACTGAATTTCTCTTGACTGCCTTAACCAATCCCTTAGAATGCTCATTTGCACAGGCGACTGCAAAGTTTTCAGTCTTTTAAATTCTTTAAACTGCTATAGAAGACAGATGCAGCCTATTTCAGCCATAAGTCATTAAAAATATTCATCTAGGCATAAAGTGTCTTTTTATTTCCCCCATGACAAATACAGTAAGTATTTCTACAGCTGCCTAGTGATCTGTGTAGTACCTCCACAAGCAAATTTTGCAGTTTGTCTTATTTTCAGTGGCCTGATGCTTTTAATAACAAAGGGTCGTACACTGATAGCGAACAATACACAAGAACCTGGCTGCTCTGATCTCTCTTACTCAAAACCATTACAACTTTTTATAATAAATACATAAAAGTGACTTCTACCCATGTCAGCAAGCCTCCCACATTTGGTTATGCTCCTCTCCACAAGCCCAGGGCTTATTTCTTTGGTGATATCCAGAGCATTTGTTAAAAAAAAAAAAAAGTGGGTTTTCTACATCTTTTGCCCCACCAGACAAGTGATTCATAAACCAGGTTTGTAATCTAAACATTTGAAGAGCCAAATGGAGTGAGTTTCCCCTCCTTTAAGGGAATGCTTTGGAACTCCAATCAACAGCTATCTCCTCCTTTGCCATTGATGGTTCTAACAACTGTTCTTACGGATGCATTGAGTAACGAGACATTTTTTTATGATAGTGGTTAATAAGTAATGTCCTAGTATATTTTACTCAGAATCATGCATCCCAGTCTTATTAGCCTGTCTGCAAATGCATATGAAGAGCTGGACACATGAACATTGTTCCTGTGGATTCACATACATCTACTACCTAATTGCCTTACGGTTTGTGTTTCTTGAATACATTATCCTCCCATTTGTGCCTCAAAACAGAGGAGCAAGACAGGGGGACTCTCACCCTAAGGGGATTGGTTTTCAAGGTTTAGAAAAGAAAACTTGAGATGACAAAGTCTGTTCACTGAGACATAAACAATTTGGATTGATGGGTAGACATGGTGCTTTGGGAGACATTTTAGTGGTCATGAGGGAGTAGGGCTGAGAGTTGGACTTGATGATCTTGAAGGTCTTTTTCAACCTTAATGATTCTGTGATTTCTTTTTTTTCCTCAGTAAAACCCTGATACACAAGCAGATGAAACCAACCCAGTAAGAAATAGAGCAATATAAATGCCTTAACTTCCTCAGACAGGGGATTTCCAGGAACTGCTGCTTGTGAAAAATGGCTGTAGGACTCTGCCTTTAGGCTTTTGGAGTGTTGTGGGGGTTTTTTTAACCACACAGTTGTAAGCAAGAAAAAAAATCGCCAGTACTGTTGTATCAGCAGCTCTTTTGCAACACCATCGACACTTAACAGATCCTAGAGCAGGTCATCTACAATAAATAGCAATTTTTTAGAAAAATAAGATTCCATAAGCAGGAAAAGGTTGCCTAGAACAAGTACCCAAAAGACAAAAATCATCTCACATCTTACTTCTTCCCAAAGTAACCAGTATTGTTCAACAATGAAATAATACCTCTTGATTCTTCCCCCCTGTTTCCAGAAGCAGATAATAAGGTTTTCAAATGTGCAGCTTTATACAACAATACTAGCCTAAAGAACTGTTGTTCTTCCATGGAGTTACTAACAATGAACTAGATTCAGGAGTCACCCTGAGAGAAGCAAATGGGAACACTGTTAGGATGTAAACCTGTTATAAGTCATGGGGAATGCCTGATAACAGTGTTTATGTCCTTACCCATAGCAGATAAATATGAGGTATAACTGAAAATAACAATACTCCACCTTCAAGTAACTAGAAAATCTAAGATACCTACAAGACAGAAAAACTAGAACAGAAGATAAGTATAGGGTGAAGGGGCAGCTTCTTGGGTCTATCCTAAAAAATATGGAGTGAGAATACTCACATATGAGGAATGAGAAGTAAGTTGTTATACGACTTTTCTTTCCAGACTTTTCCACAACAAACTGTCAGGGAGCTGCTCCCTAAGGGATGAGGATGTAGGGCATAACCCAGCCAGCAGAGCAGCACTTCACCAGGCAGAGTCCATCCCACACTGTCCCACCAAGGCAAGCCAGAAGTGACAGCTAGGTTCAACCACAAGTCTCAGGATACCAGGCAGCTTGATAGTGATGAGGCAGATGTGATTTTAAGCCATAAAGTCAATCCACAGTTCAGGATTATACACAGCCCAGTTAGCACCAGGTAGCTTCAGAGAGATGAGAGGGGTCTGAGATGAAGCTGGGAAATCAGCCCACAGCCAGGCCACGGCAGGGCAGGCACAGTGGTGGCTGAGCTGGAAATCAGCAGTTGCACAGCACTGCTCAGTCAGGGAGCAGAGGCTCAAGAATGAGCTTAAATAGGGATCATGGGCCTCTAGGTGAGGATGGTTGGAGGCCCATCAGGCCCCAGGTGTAGCTCATCAGAGCCACAAAAGCCTATTAGTGTCATCAGGGCTCTGAAAACTGCATAAAATGTCTGCAAAATATTAAGGTTAGTTCATCTATGATTAATAAAAGCATAAGCTTATAAGAAACATATGGGAAATCTGCTTTGCTGTTGCATGAGAGAAAAATTAACCTTTAAAGAGATTATAGATAAGGCAATAATTTAATTTTGTGCTAACTCTAGCCATTCATATTTTGCTGGTGTATATAGTAAGAATTGTATTCAAAGAAAACAGCACTGTTCAGTGTTTCAATTTACTGATACAGCATTTCAATGGCACTTCAAAGCCTTTACAGAATTCAAGCAGAGTTTCTCCAGATTGCTTCAGGGAACTTTCAACACTGGCATCCATTGACAGGCACCATGATACAAACTCTTGGTTTTGTGAAGTTTTGGTAACATCCAAGGAAACTTGGGCTTTTTACTGATATCTACTATTCATATACACTGCTTGTAAAGCAATTTAATGAAAAACAATAGCTACAGAACATACAGTGGTCACCGCTGGATGTGTTTGCCAAAAATTGCTATTCCATCAGTCTGACTATCCCTGTTCGTGGAAAAATCCTTGGTCTACTTCAGCAAGTTTTCAAGTTCTTTTTGGAAGACTGTTAAAGGAAAAAGGTGTAAACTCTAGGTTCTGACATGGGTTCAGTTCATTTCAGCTGGAGTTGGCTGCCTCCAAAAAGGGACCCTGCCCTTGTTTTATTTGTGCCTTTTTTAACCCTCACAATCTCCCCACAGGATGTGCATGCAATCTGTTATCCAATCAGCCTGTTTAAGGTCCATCTTCTCCTGAGGTGACAGGTCTCTTTTCTCTTCTACATGCACCTTTGACTCCATCTTTTGTTCCATCTGCACCTGAAATTCATCAGTCTTCCCCTGTCTCCAGGTAGAATGGTCTCTTTCTTCACTATCTGCACCTGGAATTCATTGGTCTACTGATTCCAGGTGAAATGTGAAATGGTCTCTTCATTCCTTGAATTACGGTTTCTCCAATTCTGGTTTAAGCTGGCCCTCTTCCTGTCTTGTGGTGTTGTCTTAGTGTCACAGAGGACTTGCTTCAGTGCTTTTTCACTATATTAATCTATCCTTAGCACATTTCCAGGTCACAGTTTAACTACAGTTCAGTGCAGCCTAAGGTTCCAATATCTCAGCTCCTTATGCTCAGCAAAAAGCAAACCATGGCCCAGTCCAGCCAAACTCAAAATGTCTAGCTGCAAGCAAACCCCACATTCATTTTAATCTCCAACAAATACTTCCCTTTCTCAGCACTGAGTATTCCTGCATAAGTTTAATTTTAAGGTACTGGAAGACAGTCAAGTTTCATCTGCTCAAAAGCTTCACATGTGCACTGTTCCTCAAGGAGAAAAAAAAAGGCAAATCTGCAAGTTCTTCAACATGATTACAGCTTAAACCTTTCCTTTATTTTAAAGTGTTGGCATGACTCCCAGATAGTGCTAAGGAAAGTTTTAGTGAAAAAATCCATAGTGTTTTATTGAAAATTCTTACCATTATGTATCAAAATTTCTAATTTCAACTTTTGTTTATATTGCAGTAGCTCATCAGGAAGCAAGAAAAAGCATTACAGAAAACTGAACTGCATATTAACATTTTGAAATAATTGTGGGTATTTTTCAGCTAACTCTAGAGCTGACAACATCTGGCATTCGTCTGTTCTCGCTGCCTGTCTCAGAGCTGTCTGCTCTGGTTGAGGACAAGACAGTCCAACTAGCTAAGCAAAACTGGAGTCTTCAGTACAACCCAAGGAAGCTTTGCAAAATTGAATAGGCTGCTAAAGGACTGTTACCTGGTACATTTCATACTGGAGAAAATCTGATACTATCTATCACAACACATGAAAACAGGTGTGCACATTACCTCTCTGAGCAGAGCATCCAAATTTTTATAACTGACATTTTCCTGCTACCAACTGTTATTTGCAGTGATTTGAGGCAGTCCCTATAGGTACAGATTTTTTTAAAGATTTCCATGTTATAGAATTTAGCTAGACTTTTTTCATGGCCTTTTACTCTCAATAAAATTAATAGCATTTTAGACAATCTCAGTATGAAATTTAATCTTGTATCCTTGTACCTTTAGTTTAACATGTTGAGTACTTGATAAGCTGGTTGCCATCGAGCTCTTATCATTCATGATGTATTCTAGATGTCTGAACACACAAATTTCATATACAATTACTAGAGAAAATTCAGACCTTGATGAAATTACATTCTTTGCAGTTATAGTAACTTTAATAACTAAAGAAAACTGGTGATACAGCTGAATGCATCATAAACCAAATAGCTCCCTTTTAGAGGTAACCAAACAGCTCCTTCCTCCCCCTCCAGTAGCTGAAGAACAAATTATCAATAATAGGCAGATGGCCATTAACATAATCCATGCAGCCAGAAGACATTACAGTACTTTGTATCTATCAACACTGATTAGCAGCATAACGTTTAATTAGCCTCTATGAAGAGAACAGTGAGTAACAGGGTAGGGATATGACAAGGAAATGGTGTTAATAATACACTGGATGTTTTTCAAAGTGAAATAATTTCCAGCTCACAGGCTCTTCAGCAAAGGACTCTTTAGCAAGGATTGGTTACGAATGGGCACATTAATCAAAACAAGGAAAATTACAAGTTTTCATAGGCGTAAATTTAGCTCAAGTATTAGAATCTGAGCAGAAATAATCTTGTATGAGCTGAGCCAATTCTAGCTTGCCAATAAAAAAGCAAATAGATGAAGGGTAGAGGCATTTTGTGACTGTAGGAAGAAAAGGTTGCATATTAAAGCCTGGTTAGCCTTGAAAAACTTCCCTTGTATTATGTCCAACAGGCCTTTAACAAATCCCCCTTTGCTGGCCTTCATTAAACCCAACATATACCCATATCTAACTATATAAAAATATAAACTTGAAGTCTAAAGACAACAAAGGTTAACAGCTAAAGTTTCTGATATTTATTAAGTATTACAGAGAAAACAGTGATTTAACCTTAGCCATTTCCTGTTTTTTAGTGATAACAAATAATGTAATATAGGTAACTTGCTTTTCAGGTGAAAAACCTGCATTTAATGATTACATAAACATTGAAGGATGCATGTGTTGTTGGTAGGAAGCTGCTCTTTTATGATGGACAGGCTTAATCCTTTGATACTGGAAATTTGTATGTAAAGAAGAAAAATTTAGAGAAAATGCAAATCCTTTCAGGCAGTATCTCAATATGAACTTATATGGCATGTATTTTGATACCTGCTGTCTTGTTATATAGAAAAGAACTCAAATGAAAGTAGCATCAAAAGAGGGGACAATTACATGGATAAAGGCAAATTCAGAGTTGCTTTGTTGCTTGATAGTTTTCTGAAGTTATATTTTGGCTTTTTTCTTACTATGAGACTAGAAACATGCCTACCGTGCTGGTTACAGCAAAATAATTAACTTCCTTCAAACATTTATGAAAATAGTGACTTGCTTCCCAAAAATACTAGGCAAGTATCTTATTTTATTGCCTGTTTAATCCACTGCTTACTGTGATGTGGATCCACAGGAAACTGGTTTCATGATGACTTGCAGTTACAGTCCTCCTTGCATTGCCTCAATTGATAAAAGTTCTCCCCAGAAACCATCTCTAGTTCAGGGTTCAACCCTAACTCAGATCTAATTATGCCCCTGCAACTGCAAAGATGAAACTAAAGGATCCATTTCATCCTCAATTCAAACCTGCTCAAAACTAACTGAAATGCATTCCTTGGCTATAATGGGCTTTAAACCTGCCCTGGATGCTTGGCTTATCTGAACTACCCTATTGAGTAACACATAGTGGTGTAACTATACTATCTCCATATTTTCACTTAGTGACCAAAATGCAATGTTCTACAATTAGCTCTGACAAGGAAGACAACTCATTTGTCAATAAAAATCAATGGACCTCTCAAAATGGATCACAGTTACAGCACTCAGGCCTGGCTTAGTATTGTCAACTGCTTTTAGTTACCAAAAAGCCAGGAATGGGAATGACTTTCAGCCTTTTATAAGGTCACCAAGACCTCCAGAGGACTAAGAAGTGGCAGGAACTGTGCTGAACTACTTGTCCTCTTAACTATCTATTCTCTGGTCTGTGAATTTTTTGACTGTAGGATTGTTTCATAATCAAATCAAGTGTTAATACTAAGCTCAGTATGTTGTCATACGCATTTTTTTCCCCTTAGATCTGAGTGAAATTAATTCAAATATTTCTCTTGCTTTAAATGTGCAATAATTAGCAGAGACATTTTTCAGTTGCTCAAGTGACGATTTCCGTCTTCGCACTTGACATAAAAATTGACATATTTTTAGATAATCGAATTGACTAGAATGTTTTAAGCATTTTAGAGTGTGGTAATTACAGATCTGCTGGTGCTAAATCAAATACAGGAATGGCAACCGTTGTGCCTAAATAATTTGAGGCAAACAATGTCTAGTGTCTGCTGCCTCTGTCAGCTTCAAATTAGTGCATGTCAGTAAAACATCTGCCTTGTTAAATCCTGTGCTTTCTTACATAGCTATGCTCAGATTTAAGTTTTCTGTGGGAATTATTTGTGGATGTGGTAAGAAGAGATTCCATGCCCTGGAATATCCTTTGCTGTTGACATCTCAATAACTTGTTTTTTGCTAGTAGATTACTTTAGTTTTGCTTCAGCAATGACAAAACACAAAATAACTCTAAATAGTTGAAAACCAACCTTAGAATATTCATTTTCTTTTTGTCACACAGAGTCTATGTGGATTTTTAAACAATGTGTAGATGAGTCAGCCTGAGGATGGCAAAACTTTTTCTGAAATCACAGCAAGGGCTACTTGATCTAGCTTCTTCACTTCACCATAATTATTTTTTGAAGTTGCAGCTGGACTTTCAGGGGAGAAGGAGGAACATGTTGACAGTGATCATAATACAAATGTCAAAATCCTTCTATCACACACTCAAAGCTATTATTGCACTGCAGAATAGACATGGAAAGAGGAAGGCCATTTGCAAGAAGCAGTACTTAGCAGCACTCTTATGAGCTGATTTGTGAGTTCTAAATTTACTGCTATTTGCTGTCTTTGGAACATCCCAAGAATCATAGCGCTGTAACAGGTAAAATCTCATTTTGGAGGATGTGCTGATGTCTCTGAGTTAACAATATCTAACCCAAGATACATCTTTTATATGAGCTATTTTTAGCTAATAACTCTGTCGATATTCTTGCACTGCAAGTCGTTAGGTCCATTGTAGTCAATTCCAGGAACTGCTGAGAGTTTTCAGCTTTGCTAAAATACATGAACAAATGCACTTTGTTCCTCTTTACCCAGTAATGCATTTCTTTTTTTAGGGTGTGAAAAAGTGTAAGAAGGAAATGAAACTCTTTGCTTTGAGTAAAATAAAATATAATAATAGAATTGCAAAATGGGTTGGGTTGGAAAGGACTTTAAAAATTATCTAGTTCCAACCCCCCTGCCATAGGCAGGGACACCTCCCACTAGACCAGGTTGCTCCAAGCCCCACCCAACCTGCCCTTGAACACTTCCAGGGATGGGGCAGCCACAACTTCCTTGGGCAGCCTGTGCCAGTGTCTCATCACCCTCACAGTGAAGAATACCTTCCTAATGTCTAACCTAAATCTATGCTCTTCCAGATTAAAACCACGTTAACAGGAAGAGATTAATAAGATCTGGTTCACTCTTTATCCAGAGATAACTCAGATATTGAAATTATTAACTGAGCAAAGGGTTCAGTTAAGCTGAAAGGCCACTCAATGTGGCTTCATATACCTTACTTGTCAAGGAACAACTTCCTAGTACACATCTACAATTTTTTTAACAATGTTTTCGATTTTTCACATTTGAATCTTAGCTGGTCAACAAAACAAAACATGGAATAGGAACCTTTGGAAGAAAAAACTATGAAGTTTACTGGAAAGTTATGTGGGACTGCACTTAATTATGAAATAATCAGACTAAAACCTGGAGCAAATGAAATAAGGAGTTCAATATAGAAACAGATATTTTAAACTGAATGTAAGCAGTCAAAATGTAGTCTTGGTACAAATTCAGTGAAGTTAAAGCCTAAGTTTGGTTCTAGGAATAACTATTTCCATAAGTAGAAGAGAACTGAACTAATTGGTAACACATGAATGTTTACTGATCTGCTTTTATTTCTAGTAAACACCAATTTGTACACGCAAATACAAGCAATTGACAAACTGTTTAGTAATGTATAAACTGGGCTTGTTCAAACTTAGGATAGCAGAAATACATGCCTTTCAGTTACATGACCTATTTCTAAGTGTAATCTCCCCAACCAAAGAGATGCTTTGAAAGAATACTGAATATTAAAAGTGAATTTTAAAAAACAATATGTTTATTAAAAACATTAGCATTGCAATTGAAGGGGATTTAGCAATGTGCACACCTCAGTTGTTTGCTTTACTTGCTTACTGTTGTTAATAAGCTTTGTAGCTTAATCAGGAGGCTATGTAGCTCGATCCATAAAATACTAAATCGGATCAACAAGGTGTATTTTTCATAAATGAGATAGGCAGAGAACAGTAAATGTTGAGAACACAGTTTTATACTCAAGATACAATCAGCACAAAGCTATGATGATAAAAGTATGTAGCAAAAAAAGGGCACATGCAGCTTTATCAGCATATTATACTTCATGGTTGTACAACTAAACAACTGCCACCAGTGGCTACTCTAGAGCACAGCAAAGATTTTAATCATAAACTTATAAGTGGTTCATATGGACACAAACAGTCGGAATTCTCTTTTGGTCCTTGAATTTTCCACTAAGCCTTCATATAATCTAAAATAACAATGACAGCAGGGAACTGGCCGGTGGTTAAAAACTGGAAAGTGTAAGAGTACACATAAGTGAGTGTGAGACTGAGGGGAACACTAGTGCAAAATCCAGGTTTGATTTCTAAATACATGATGTCATGATGCCTGTGTTACCACTGATGTAGAGTGTCTTTGCTAAGCACAGGCCACTGATTACTGAACCAGACCAGAGTTGATAGTAACACTTTGAATACGTGTATTACATTTGGAAGTTGTCATTATGTTCTTCAGAATCTTGATTTGAAAAACAGCAAGTAGTTTCCTGGCTTTTATGGTTCTGGGCATAAAAAAAAGGAATTCACTGCAAACTGCAGAAAATAAAGCCAAACTGATGCTAACAACAACCTGAAACGGTCACTCAGTTCATTTCCATAGACTCTCAATATCTCTGGCTTTCTAATGTCCAATGTTATTGATGAGCTGAGAATAATGCATTATTTGGTAACTTTAATTTCCTCACTAAACTTCAGATTAAGATCAGAGATGTCTTCAGGTGTCTTTAAAATATCTAGACTAGCTTCCTGAAATTTTAAACTATCAAATTTCAATCCAGAAACAGCCCCAAAAAAACCCCCAAAATACTGTATCTAAATGGCCTCCTTCAGGAAGTCATCCACTTCTTTTGGAGACATTAAAGAACGGAGAATTATTCCTTTTTTCAAATCTGCTAAATACTCTTTTGTAAAGGAGTTGGTTTGGGTTTTGTGTTGTTTTTTTTCACTCAACAAGGTAAAGGACTTCTAAGTCTCTAAGCATCTGAATGTTTTCTCTGGCCTTGCTATTCTGTGGTTCTCTGTACCTTTTCAACTTTTCCAGCATCTTCTTTTAGCAGAACCATTCATCAGATTGGAGGCAGAAATCCAACACCAGTTTCCCCAACATCTGGCATGCAGAGAAACCCTGCCCTGCCCCATATTTACTCTATGCACTCTCTTTCATATGCATAGCCCTTTCTGGCATGAGTTTAAGTGGCACTGAACTTGCATCCTTCAGAGTCACTGTTTCACCTCATCTGTAAACCTGGAATTCCCTGTTCCTGTGAATATAACTTTTTGGTTTTATTCTGTCGCAGTATATTTCATTTGAATGAGTCTAGCTTAGCAAATCATCCAATTCCCTCTGTTCTCACCACTGCTTATGTGTCCTTGTTTATAATATTTGCAGGTAGCTCAGGGACTTCCTACTCCCTGAGCCATCAGAAGCAAAACTGTTGATTAGCACCAGGCCTGATTACTGATTTCTCAAACCCCATGCAGAAGGCACTCTGCTCACTGATGACTGTTTTTGTGGCTTGTCAGTACATCAATCTTAATACACAAAACCCACACCCAAACCAAACTTTATTTAATGTGTCTTTTGCTTATACTATATAGTGAGTTTTTCATAAATGAAATGAGTATTTCCTATTTCAAAGCACCAGGTGAACCTTAAAAAATGATTAATTCATCAGATAATGATATTCCATACAAGCTTCTGCAGTTGGCATTGTGTTCAGATTTGTTTTTTCAGCAAACCAAGAGGCTGGAGATTGCAGAGTTTGGGAATAATATCCTAGCCATTTGCTTTTCCAACTGAACTGAAAGGAACACAGCAATGGAACACTGTAGGCCCCAGGGAAGAGTTACCTATGGGTTATCCATGGATTTTAAAGCAGTTGCATATTAGTAAGAAAATCCAAAGACAACTGATAAATATGGGAAAAAGGCCCTATATTTTATACAATGAGAAGAGCCCTCCCAGAAAAAAAAAAAAAAGACAAACAGACAATCTCGAATCAATATAAAAATCCCCTCTGATGTGTCTTCTTATGATAGCTGGCCAAAAGTGAGGATTTTGCAAAAAACATAAGAAAGAAAATTCAAAAACTAAATAAAACTTGATTAACATTTTTTCTGAGTTTAACTTAAATAAGGACTTCTTCATATAGTTCTGTTTAGCATATTGACAAGCAAAATATGCACTTCAGGGTAAACAAACAGTTTGAATTTAACCATTGCTCACTAAAACTTAATTTTCCAGTAAAAAAATTTGTTCAGTAAGAGTTTATTTTATACAATGACTCTTTGGGAGTCCCAGTTTTGGATGCATAATAAAGATCTTTGCTCAGAAGTTACAAGAAATTAAGTATCACTAAAATAGTCAACAAAGCTGGCCAATTAGTCAGTTAAGAAGTGTAACTATCAATTAAATTGGAAACCTTTCCAACCTGACTTCCCAAATAGAGCTGATTAGGCACCAACGAGGTAGAATTTCCATGAGCAAGATGTAGAGGTTCGTCCCATACTAATGATGAGCATCTGTTGGCATTATCATTCTCACAGCAGACATTTAGTAACATGAGACAGGGAAATGATGCAGAGAAAGAAAACTAAATTTTCAGCATATCACATCTATAGCACAATGACATACATGTCTGATGGTGCTGAAAGAGGCCTCTAAATAGTCTAGTGACATTAAATTGGGGGGGGGATCATTTACGGATACTTGCCAATAACCGTAGATTTGTTGCTTTGACATTTCTATTAATTTTTGCTATTGCAAAGACCAGTCTTGAGATTCCAGAGGTTCTTCCTGAGTTGCAAATAACAGCTATATCCCACCTAACTGCCTTAGAGATGGTAGTTTCTCTGCACATAGTCTGAACAGCAGTAGGTGAGCACCCCAAATGTATGCTTTCTGTTGCAAGACTCCAGACAGCTGTTGTCTCTCCCATAAAGCTTAGAAAATGACAAGAAAAATTTCCAATTGCATTTCAGCAGCTTTGCTCTTTGGAACCTTGAATGCTACTTTCAGTGGCCTGTAGCCAAAGCTCATTGGAGGCTTTCCATTTGCTTCAGAAGCCTTTGGATTAGGTCCATATTAGCTTTCATAGGTTTCAGATCTCTCTGGCATTTCTTTTCAAGGACACAGTGTGTAGAACAATAGCCTGTTTGCTGAATGCAATTTGACATGAGGTGCTTTACCATGACAATAACTATAAAACTCTCTCCCTTCTTGGTATATTGCTTACACTTGTGCTAATCAAACAATAAACTAATTTATATTACTGAGGTAACAAATAAGTTGTCTAAGGAGGTAATAGCTGAATTCTTCATACATTCTCTTACTGGAAGACTTAAATTAGAACTTTTTTTTTTTTAGACACAAAGACATAAGCTGAAAAAAGTGTTTTTATAGAACTATAACACCAAATTACACAGTCAGAGATTATATTAAATGGCTGTAAAGGCCACTTATAATATTTAATTTGTACTCTAATACTCAAGGAATGATCTTTCTTCTCTGCAAGCTGAATTATTTTCTAGAACTGCCTTACTGTTCTTTAAATATGCTGTCATCATTGTATATTTTTACCCATAAAATTCACCTATTCTTTTGTTTAGTGCTATTACTATGTAAAAACAATTTTCCAAACAACTGGCTTGGTAACAACTGACAATACTGGATGGAAGAACATAAGCTAAGAAACTAGAACCTTCTGGAGTGACTTCTCTCACTTCATCTAGTCCAACACAATACTCTTCTAGTGCCACACGGTGACAATGCAGTAGTGGTGCTCACTAGCTGGAGAGAAAGCTGTGCCACTACAGGTGAAGAAGATAATCTGTAGTAATGAAGTGGCAGAGCTGACTTAGGAAATGTTGCTTTTCTAGCTTCAGCTCTAGTGCCTCTTCACTAGACCAAATGAAGCACCAATGCCCATTACTGCAGGTAGATCAGGATACAATTTGGCTTACTAGCCACAACCAAAAATGGTAAAAATGTATTACATTCTAAAGCACAGTAGAATGAACAGATATGTGTGTTTACCAGCTGTTGAGTTATTTATACAAAGCACAAAAAGTGGGTCAGAAAAATACCTGTTAGGTGCCAAATCTCAGTGCATCCCTCTTTTTATGAGTGGGAACCATGTTGACAAACTTCCTTGTTAAGAAAGGAACAATACTTTATAAATAAATATATGCTACAAAAAGAATGTATGCGAGAGGGTAGAATATAATCTACTAGACACAACTGCCCCTCTGTACTCTGTTTATAAGGTAATTACCACTTATCACAATACAATTTTTACACCTTGAGCAAGTTCGTAAACTTTTGGAGCATGTTTCTTAAATAGCTGCATGTTGTCATATGTAAGAAATATGTCACAGTCTACATGCTAATATGTCCAACCATTCTTAAGTGTTGGGTTTCATGATCCCATACTTTTTAATTGTCAAAGTATATATGATGGCACTAATTTGAATTCAAGCCCAGTTAAGATATTGGGGAGTTTGTAGTGCAGAACCAAGCAGCCATTTGGAAAACAGGTTTTGAATCTCGTCCAAATGAAACAAATAACCTTTAGCACCATGAACATAAACTTTCTAAGCAACAACTTTTTCTGTGGTTAGGAGAAACCACTGGAGTAACCATATTAAAATGGCAATGGCACATTCAGAAGCCACCAACCTCCATCCTGCTCACATTTCATGGAGGACTTTGCTGAAAAAATCCTCTATGCTTTTTTGATAGATACACCTGGTTCTCTGCTTGTTATTGACACACTTCTGAAAGCTCAGTTTGATGAAGTTAAACACTGAGGAAAGCAGTTATAAATGTATACAGAGCAAGGTTAATCCAAAAAGTGCAGCCTGACAACCATAAAACACCTCAAAACACATGAACAGGAAGCAAAAGACAATTTTCTTTAACTGAAAGCTCTATGGTTCCATCTTTTACACTGATTTGTACTGTGTTGCACATGTAAGGTAGAAAATTGCTTTCTACCTTTCAGAAATTTAACTCTCTCTCAAAAATGAATTCGTTCAGTTTTAGCAAAACAGAAATGTCACAAGAAATGTTACATCTTCAGGGGTAACTCACCAAAGAAATAATCTTGTAAATAAGAATTCTTCTTAGAAAGGCAGTTTCTGATAAAAATCCAGCAACACAAAACTCAAAGCTAGAGACTATTTAATCAGCAGCTCTCAAGGTTCTGAAGAATGTAATCCATGATATTATTGAAATATCTCCCTGGGTATTTCCTAAAGTTCACACTTCTGATGACTTTACACATTATGAGACTATTATGGTCAAACAGGGACTGGCAAAAACCTACCATTTCTTCAGTTAATAATGATTTCCAACTTTTATTTTAAAGAAAGGTCTTATTCCATCAAGCCACACATCAAATTCCTGTTCCTGCTAAACCATATGACATTGCAAAGTTAAGTACTGTGACTGATCTTCATCAAGTAGTGCCTGGAACTGGCAGCAGTTCAGCACTCAGACCACAGTTCAATTTACAGTTTTGGCAACAATTTCCAGGACAATCTCCAAATTCTTGCTACTGCCTTTGAGACAAAGTGCCTCTTAGCAAAGAGTCAGTGAACTTGGACACTGGATGCTTCACTCCCTGAGCAAAAACAAATCACAAACCACTTTCAGTTCTTCACTAATGGTCACTGAAAAACAGCCTCGTCAAGGTAATGTTTTCACAAACTTCATTGAGTGCACTAAAGATGTCACTCCCTTGCATAATCCCTTTTGATGAACAGCACAGTGAGCCAGTGCAGTCAGTTAGCAGCCACTTTAATGCTCCATGTGGAATATAGGAACCTTTTGGAAAGTTGTACTCAGTTACTTGCTGACACCTTCAGAAATATGTGGGATACTGTCCTTGACACTAAATCACCTAAGGCTTTTTTCTACTGTGGTGTACAATTTCCTTGCTGTCAGGGATGTCTTCAAACAAGTTGTTAAAAGTATTCAGCAATAATCTTGTTGATAAACTCACCATCCAAAAGAGAATTACTGGGCTTTATCGTGCGGGGTAGAAACTGGAATTGTCTTCTATCTCTTGGCCTCAGCCTATGGACAACTTCTAGTCCAATGAAACAGCACAAACTGCACGAGTGCCTTTAGGGTGTTTGAGTGTCAAGCACAAACCAATCTAAATTTTCAAACAGAAAAATTCGAATGACAAATGACAATTCTTCAGATGACAAATTCATGGTCACACATGCAGCTTTACAGTATGAAATTACAAGCCCAGCCCATTCTTCAGCCATGTATAAACATCTCCTGTTTTCCTCCATAAGGAGGTAATACTCTTCCAGTCTGCTGGCCTAGCCAAGAATGACCCCTAAACCAATTCTTCCGAATATCACTGAATTAAAAACAGAGCAAACGAAGAACAATTGAAAGTGTTTAAAATAACCTCGATTATTTTCACGGAATCAGATTAAGTTTTCAATCATAAATATATTTCTGCCTTCAGGGCTGATGGGTGGCATGGTGACAAGTGTCCCACTCATCAGCATTGTTAACCCTGATATTTCCAAGACAATGTCTGGCACCAGACTGTAGCAACAGGGAACTTTATGTGCAAGTGCAAATGTTTGCTGGATTGGATCTTCAGGTATCAACATTATTGTAAGTAATACTCAGAATGAACAGCACAGGGCAAACAACAGACCTTTATGCACAGTGTTAAGTGAAATTATTGTAGGGAATATTTACAAGAAAAAGGACTGGATGTCTTCCTCTGAAATTTAAAGAGATGGAATAAGAAATGCCTAACAATAAACCGTAAGTCCTGCCTTTTTCATTATATTTGAGAACATGTCCTTTAATCTTTGTGTAATGATTTGTATCCTCACCAAACTCACACATTTCTCCTCCACTGAATTAAGAGAATGGCATCCAACCCTGATAAGATAAGGCAGTTTCCGCTCAAAACATTCTAATAAGCCAGTCTCTACTCAAAGGGAAAAATAAGTCATTGGACAAGCAGCTCAGATCTGTTACTTCTGATTCAAAGCCAGATAATTCTCTCCTAGGCCTGCCAATGCAATTTCAGAACCTTGGCTTCTTGACAGACTCTGAGTTTCACTTCTCTGACCATACCTGTAGCTGTAACTCATGGGAAATCATACCAGAGACATCTGATACTTCAACCTGTTTTCCCTGTGTAAACTAGAGTGCAATCCAGTCTGTGGGACTGGAAAGAGCCACAGAAATACTGGTACAATAATCACTTAGGATGAAGCCTTAATAAGCCCTGGGCACTTGCTTTTTGTCTCTTTGAGATACTGTGATGAGGAACATAATGACAATCTGCCAGTTTGCAGTGAGGTTGTGGATTTTGTGAGGTTTTGATAATTAGCTGGAGAAAGTGATTTTAAAATAATTAATGATACAGTTACATTTTTAGTTTCCATGTATCTTCTGGTCTTTTATCTATGGCTCTGGGAAAACATTCCTGTTTGGATCCCTGTACATTTTCTTCATTTATACTAGCAAGCAAATAGGAAAATCTTACCCCTTCTCCTAGTCTCTTGTGTATTCTGATGAGCCTCTCACCTTCTTTAAGGTTCTAGAGTTGGATAAATTTTGAATGATGGTGTCCATTGGTCTTAATGATTTTGACAATTCTGTGTTTCACATATGCATTTCCGTGTCCAGCTAAGCTTCAAAGTGACAAGATTTGGTGGACAAGATTGTACCATGATGATAGAAGCTGAACTTTTAGAAGTTTCTGCACCTAGCAAAACTGTGTCTCACTGAAAAACACTTGTGATATTTGGAATATGAATGCGTTTTTTGCAGGATTCATAGTCGGTGTGGAGAATCTCTTTTTACTTCTCATTTCCAGGTATCAGGAGACTATCAGAAGGTATTTGAAAGCTGTATGATAAAGGGGCACAATGCATACACATAAAATACTAAGAAAAAACAGGGGAAAAATATCTGACAGTATTAATCACCATGGTACATGAAGTTTTTAGAAGTAATAAAGACCCTGTGAAAAACTTGAAGTCATCTCCGTATCTAAGAAATACCAGAAGGCCAGGAAAGACAAACAGAAAGAAAGAAGAAATAATTCTTCCAATCAAACACATTTAACACCATTTCTAGGTCAGTAAGATCTGAGGGGCTGAAAAAAAAGTAGTGTGGGAGTACATGCTTACGCTTGTGCTTTTGCCTATGTATTACAGTACTGCCAGTGTACAAGGTAATCCTGGGTTATATGAACATGCTGTATGACCTATTAAATGCATCCTTATTTATTTATATAAGGATTTTATTTAAATAAAAAACAATTTGGCGGTGGCAAATCTACAGCAGTTAAGTTTTTTAAACAAGGCATTTTTACCCAGATTCCCTTATGAAGCCACTGAGGCACTTCACACATGAACAGAAAAGATCTAGATGGATTCAGAGGACTCTAAATCAATATAAATTCATGCTGCATGTCACAGCCAAAGAATTTATCACTGTGAACCCTGTTACACAAACTACAGTGAACCTGTGACAGATTAAGATCATTCTATCTTCACCTGCCTTCCAACTCTTTCCCTGATCTGGTAAAATGGGTTAGGTGTTTATCCACCAGATAGTGCAACCCAGTGTCTCAGCTCCTGCTTGTCTGCACTGGTGATTTACCCCATAGCCCATGAGCTTGGGCTACCATAGCCAAGCATCCCAGCTGTCAGCTCTGCAGGGGAGCCAGGAGCACCTGCTGGGGACACAGAGATAGTCATGGAAGAATGTTAAATGTCATTGTATGGATTCACCAGAAGCTGTCTGGCAGAGTAGAAATCAATATTGTATGATTTCACCGTTGTATTAGTTGGCTACTTTGATGTATTCCTCTATACTTACATTTTCCTTTGATGAAAGTTTCCAATAGTAAACATATTTTCCTGCTGAATCTATTATTTAATAAAACATATCAGTAACATGCACTTACATGATAGAGCATCTTTTTTTTTTTCTTCTTTTTTTAGCAATGGAAATAAAAAAAAAATTAAAGTGCTACACAGAAATTCCCATTTTGACTTCTTTGGTAGGTTTGCAACTGTCAGAACCAATTATTGTCTTCAGCTACTCTGCTTTATTAGACTTTTTTTGCATTTTTCATAAATATACATACCAGGATAGAAATGTGCTCTGCCCTGCTTTCCTTTCATTTGGGTGAGAAGGGGACCAGATTTTTAAAAAACCATTTTTGCAGTCTGAAATAAAACTGGACAGATGTACTGAACCATAGCTGCAAGAAAAGATAGTGCTATACTAATCATAATCCAAATTGTCCTCTCTTGACTTGTTTGGGACATGAAGAACAAGCAAGTCGAAGGCAGAAAAACTCAAGGATTTCTTAAAACTTCAGATGCAGTTTCTGTTAATTTCAATAAAACTTTGTAAACTCTCTTGGCAGCACAGCAAGTTTTAGTATCTCTGCAATGCTGATGTAATGGAGATTATAGGAATTGTATGACCCAGCATGCATAATGCATGGGTGTTTTCTCTATATGCATTCGGCCATTTGCTATTACTTAACACTGCAGTTGGCAAAATTAGCTTAACTACAAATTGCCAAAGATTTCTACCCTTAGAACAAAAATGTGGAGCCTCAAAACTAGCCAGTATGATTTCAAATGTTGTGCAGAACAGTTAGCAAACAGTATCTGTATTTTTCTACAGGTTCTTGACTGTTGCTGCAGATCCTGCATTCCTGTTTCAAAACCTTCACATAACCTGAAGTATCATTTTGATGATCACTTTGAGGAGCAGCAAACAAATTTTGAACAATTCCACTGCCTGACCTAGCACAAAACCACCCTATTTTTTTCCTATGCCTCAGCTGCCATGAAAAAAAGGAGAGCAAGGATAGAGTGTTTTGTAGTGGTGTAATACCATCTTTGTATTCCATTATTTTTATTAACTTGTGCTTTATTAATTTGCAGAAATAGCTGCCAGGAGAAAAAAAAAAAAAATCTCACAGTTATTCAAAGCTCCCAAGTATACAGATATGTCATTGCATTGTTAAAATGACATATTTCTGTTTCTTTTAAATCAAATTACCTTCATATTCTTGTGACTAATCTGTATACATCCCCTGGGAAATTCTTTATGTAGCATAGGCATTGATGGAATTGATCCATTGCTAAAGGTAAGTTAAAGTCAAGTTAATCAAAAGTAGATTCTTGAAGAGTTGTTAAGCTTTTGTTTTCACTCATAACCTCTGGTGGGAAAACAAAAAAAAAGCAAAAACCAGTCATAGCCCAGAGGATGATAAAAATGAGTAAAGTGAACAACTTAAGGAGGAAGAGACAAATGTACAGCTGAAAAACTCTTGTAAGAACTCCTTCAATTAAATCAATAAATCTCCCAACAGCATGGGAGAGAACAGAATTGCTTCAGTGGTCAGGAGTTAATCTAGAAAATCTACCATCTAATCAATGTGAAGTTGCAGACTGAGAAGTAAGTGCTGGTTTAGCCTGCTAAAAAACAGTCCAGGTATGCTTTGCCATTTCCCAAGCCTTTGAAAAGATCACACTTTTAGGGGAAGGCACTGGGGAATAGGCCAGAATTAGAGTCCTCATTTTCATACCAAAGCTTCTAGGATATCAGAGCATCATATAGACAGAAGAGATAGTACAAAGTGAAAAATAGGCTCATGTTTTTGATGGAAAAAACTGAGTAACACATATTTTAGGATTTTGGAGAACGATAACGATTTGATGGTATCTGTAAAGAGAGAAATGGCATGCAGATAAAAGACATTTCAGTAACAAAGATCATGCATTTTTCATGAAATAGCTAACAAGTTTGAAATAACTAACAAGATAGGAACATTTCCAGAAAAATAAAGAGAAAATAAGGATTTGGACATATAAAGCACTGCAATAAGGCCAATACCTAGTCTTCTGTTTCATCCTTGCTTTTTTCTAAGGTTATCTGTGTATTTGGGTTTACCCATTTTTGCTCTGATATGTAAATATTTATCTTCTGGATGTGATTCTGCCAAAAAATTAGACAGCTGGACAGGTATGGATCGAACAGTAAAGTTATTTGCCATGTGATGTCTTCTTTCTCCTTTGACAGGAATCCTGGATTTGAAAATATGTCCACCTGGGTTAACAGATATGGGACATACTACAAACTGTCTATTGTTGAGATTATTTTTTTTTCTCCCACCAACTTTGTATTTGCACAGGCTCTTTTGTATAATATAAATTCCCTGGTTTACACTTTCAGATGTAGCCAGAACTGTC
Organism: Hemiprocne comata; assembly: GCA_020745705.1. NCBI lineage: Eukaryota > Metazoa > Chordata > Aves > Apodiformes > Apodidae > Hemiprocne > Hemiprocne comata. The sequence continues at coordinate 5,846,429 of CM036597.1, read as the reverse complement.
AAATCAAAGGCACATCTTGTGAATTCTCACTTACAGCTGCAGAATGCACACTCAGCAGTGTTACCCCTCCAGAGACTACAAATATAACCGTGTTGCTCAGAGCTTCTGTGACAAACATGAGAAGCAGGTCCTAGAGCTGAGGTTGACTGTCCACTACATGTTAATTCCAACATGCACAGAAGCATAGACCAAAAGAGTGGAGTTGCAGATCATCAGGTGGATGCTACTCAAGCTATGGTAGTATTCCCACATACTTCAGTGCAGGGAGAATAAAGTGTATTCTTTTCACATCAAAATGAAATTAGTGAGGTTTCTTAGAAACCTTCTCAACTAGACAGAAGCTTTTTATTTAAGTCATGGGCTGACTTAATTGGAGCAAAGTAAGACAAAAGAGACTTTCTTAATTTACTTTTACCTCAGAGCCATGCCACAAATAAAATGTATTTTTGAGGAAGGGGAAAGGCAAATTGGATATATTTTTTCCCCTTTTGCTCCTAATATGTATAATGCATATATGTTAACATTCTAACAGCCAAAAGCACTGCTTTTCTCCTAGACACCATCTAGCACAGCTACAGTTTTTAGGGAAAGCTTCATTCATCTTCATGAAAGGATTAGATTTATCAATTACAATATGAAAACCATAAAGGTTCTCCTTGATAGGTGAACTTTTAATTGAAGGCAGTGATGAGCAATCTTTATAAATATCAAACATAACTTGAGAACATATAAGAAATGTTTTGTAACATATTTGCATTTCAAAAAGGATTATGAAATATACATTTCTGTGCTATTTAATTTTTATCTGATACTCTTTGTTCTTTTTAATTTAGAGAAACCCTGGATCAAACGAAAGTCAGTTATAGTCATGCACTGTTATCAAGCAAAAACAAGTCTTAATAAGGTTGTACCCTAGTTAATCAGTGTGTCATAATAATAGAGAAAACATTTATTAATATTAAAAATGTTACTTTATTTTAATTACAAGAGTAGATGTGGCATTACTTCTCTAAGCCAATTATGTCACATAAGACTAAAATAAAGAATTCGGTTTCACTTCAAAGAAAGTCATTAGGGGCTTGTTTCTGAATATTTTCATCCTGTATTTTTTATACTTAGCAAAATTGATCTGTGAAGCAATTTTCTCTCCAGACTGCAGTAAATAAGTGTGAGCAGCTGCATCTCTACCAGCCCGAGCACAATCTCACCCTGCTGTTTAACTTAAGCACTGTTAGAGTTGGTATCTGAGCAAGAAGCATCCTGCAGAAAGATCATGATTGCAAGAGACACCAACATGCTAGTGGAAAACTAGGTGAAGGCACGAGAAGCAGGGGATATCTTTAGAGGAACTGAATTCTAAACACATTGGCACAAATTCACAATGCACCCATTGAGCCAACTTCAGTTTTGTGAGACTGGATTGAGAAAAATAGATCTGAATTTGAAATGCAAAGATAAGCAAAATGGTACTGGTGAGGGAGGCTCAATTAATAAAGAGAAAAACAGGAAAAATAGATAGTTAAGTGTGTACATAATAAGATTGCTTTTATTCTGTTTTTATTTCAAGGGAATATACTATTTACAAAAGATGACAGAACCCTGAAAAAATTAATGTCCTGTATTTGTCAACAGAGAGAACACATCTCAGAGGATATAACCAAGAAAGTTGTCCAAGAAAGTGAACTATATGAGATTATTTTCTCATGTTATCACTCCAGCTCCCACTTAATTTTTAAATTTCTTTATTGCACTAAACCTCTCTTTGGGTTTTCAAAACTGTTTTTCAGGCAGCTCTTATGGTTGCCTCTTCAATTCTTCCTCTCTAACACTGTACCTCGCATAATAACTTTCTTGTTTGGTTTTGTTTAGTCCTTTGAAATCCACAAAGAATGTTCGGAAGAAAGAATACAGAAAGCTGTATCAATATGCACCTCTACTTCAATATACTAAGTGAATAATCTCTAAAAACTCATCAAAACATCAAAATATCCCTTGAAAAGAAAGAGCAGGTAAGAAACATCTCATAAAACAGCTGCTTCCAGGATTGCTGAGGGAAAGCTAAGGTCATATTGCTTTCACAGGTAATAAACCAAGTCCATGCAACTGGAGATGCAGTAGGTGGATTAATAACACCTTTTGCTACAGTAATAATGTGTCTGCATTACTTGTTTTTCAGAAGAGCAGTTTTCTTCACACTAATATATCTAAATGGAGAAATATGGCTTATGTCACAAAAATGTATTGCAGCAGTGTAGTCTTTATCACTGAGGTGAATAAGACCTTTAATGTTTATTACTAGTGTTTAAAAATATATTTAAAAAACATAAGCAGTGCCATTACAGATATTCTGTCAAGCCAGGTGCAAGCCACTTGTCCTATGGTGCTTTATCCATGTTAGGACTCTCCAGGATTTACTTTCAAACTTAGGGAAGCACAGAGGCATTAATACCACAAAGCATTGCTCTCTCCTGCAGGTGGGGTGCTAAGCAGGCTTACTTTAGTATCCTTTCTGAAAGCTCCCCTCCTGTGCCAGTGACTACTCTTTCCTCTAAGGGTTAATGGCTCCTCTGCAAATGGAAGAGGCTTTGAGTATCAAAAAAGATGTTATACTGCACAAGCATCACATGCTGCCTTCTCAAACTCTTGAACAGTGGGTACCAAACCTGCTACACTGTATGTAGTTCATACCTCTGAGAATAATGCTTGTTATTTGCAGTGACATAAGTCAGTCGTTACTACAAGTTCTTTCAGGACTTGTACGAGAAGGCAAAAGAGAAAAGATACTTTGTCTTTTAGTGTAATTTGCTGCCTGGCAAATTTCCATCTAAGTTTCCCACTCAGAGCTTGATCTTGTCAGGTCTGATACACACTTGTTTCCAGTCTAGCAATGGATGTAAGCAAAAAACGTGTGAGTAAGATCATTTGATGCCAGAAGAATTAAATTATTACATCAGCAGAGATCCAAAGCTACGTTTTTGCAATAGGCAACATCATAACAACTCTGGGCTTGATTCTGGTCAAACTTTTATTAAGTCAAATTCAGAAAAATTCCACTAGATCAGTGACAATATGCTGGCATAAAACAATAAATGCATCTGCCCCATTTTGGATGTGTGTTGCCCTTCTTTGCACTGAATATCAATATGGCAATTCATGTGCTACCAGGAACTGCATGACTTGTCATGGGCAGTTCTAGTTCACAGTTCAGAAAGCACCATTGAGAGTCTCCAGACATCTGTTTACTTCTTATTCTTCCCTAACATGGTCCCAGCCTTGCAGTAGTTTCTTTGATTATATGTTTCTGTGAATACTGTTAGTGAAAGGGCATGATGACATATACACTAGAAAACAACACTATTAATTATTATTCGAACAAAATTGTAATGCAACATAAGCACTACTTTAATATTAATATATCAACTTAATGGAAAAAATTACTCTGAAGAGAAAACTGCTTGACACAGCAGCCTGTAGATACAGTTTCAACTAACAGACCTACTGTAGCAACACATGGAACCAGTTGGGAGAAAACTATGAAGCATGGAGCTCTTTAATGATTTGCAGAAAACTACATCTGACTACTGTTGCAGATGGTGACTGCTGTCCAGGATAACATCACACAGCCTGATAAAGAAGCTTTTTAATAATAGTTTTAAATCCCTACTGGCATTAAACAAGAAAAGCTACGAACTAAAAAGAGAAAAGGAAAAGTGCCACACAAAAGCATCACTACAGTAGCAAAGTCAAATTCAAAGCACTTGAAAATCCTAATCTTTGAAACTACACTAATGCCAACAGGAACTGATTCTTGGTTTAAACATCAGCACATATGCATAGAAATGATGGAATAAGGTATCAAAAAAGGACCTAGGAAGACTTCTGGCAAGACAGATGGCTTTACTGGTCTATTATATCATGTTGTCCAAACACCTGGCAGGATTTTCCATTATGAAATGTTCTTATAAATAGCCTTTTTTTTTTTTTTTTTTAATTGTTACTATAGATGAGGGGAACATGTAGAAAGTGTTTACAAGACTTGTAGTTTTTTGGTTTGGGGGTTTTCTGTTGTAGTTTGGTTTGGTTTTGTTGTTTGAGGTATTTTTTAAACACCTCATGGATAAAGAAGTATCAGTGAAGTTTCTTTGATTTCCTCACCAACACATTTTAAACAAAGTTTTAGTACTAGAAAATACATTGCCTGCACTCATTTTAGTTTTATCAACTTTTAGCTCAGATAATCTAGACAGCCCTTTGCCCTTAGTTACTTCACCAACACACAGAATTCAGCCAGTAAACTCCACAGAAAAGTGCAGATGTTATCAGAAAAATAGAAGGAACAAGATAAAAAGGAGGAAAAATTTAGAAGGAAAGCAAAAATGCTGAAAGGTATAAAACTGAAAGGAGAGATGGAAAACTAACCATTATTTATCCAATCCATCACAGAAACAATTTATCCAGATTCTGAAGATAGTACTGTATTGGCATCATAATTTCCAGATCCTTTGCTCCTTCACAGGAACCTGCTTTTATGTTCAAAAATAGTATCTCACTAGCAAGGATAGCAACACTATGGGACCTGGGAAGAAAGACATCAGCCTAGGGGGCAGTGAAAAAGCATAGGAATCCAGATCTTTTTTGGGAGATCCAAATGCCATTTAGTTTCAGACAGAACAAGCTCCATCTAGAAATGGGGTGATCAGAGAAGGCCTCTCAGAGGGTAACTTCAAAGAAATCCCTTCCTGCTGTTGCTGAAACAAACCAATTGTTTTTCCCTGGCCTTTCTGACTAACATCTTCTCTACCAGCATATGTAAAAGTAAAACACTTGCACTTTAATTTTGCTCCAGCAAGGCAGGAAATGAGCAATGCAGCTTCATCATTCACTGGCCATGTAAGGCCTGGAAGGCTAAGCAGTAGAATAGAAATTTTGCTGTTCCAATTTCTACCTGGCAACACAGGAACTGCTGCAATCACTGAGCTGCCATATCTGAAAATGCTGGTCCCCAAACATGTACTCTCTTGGAGGATTACAGACTAGCCACCCAGAGGAAATTCCTCATTCTGGAAGTGACATTGCAGTGAGCTTGCTTCGTACTCTCCTTGTTGCCCTAAGGATCCTGAATTCCACCATTTCATGCTCACCACAGCCAAGGCTGCCCTTAAGCTTCACATTGTCCACCAGCCTGTCCTCGTTGGTGAGAACAAGGTCCAGCACAGCACCTTTTCTCGTTGGTTCCTCTACCACTTCCAGAAAGAAACTGACACCTGTGCATCCCAGGAACTTCCTGGATTGCTGGTGCCTTGCTGTGTTGTCCCTCCAGCAGATGTCAGGGTGTTTGAAAATCCCCATGAGGACCAGAGTCTGTGAACAAAAAGCTGCTCCTGTCTTCCTATAGAGGGCCTCATCTGCTTGGTCTTCCTGGTCAGGTGGCCTGTAGCAGACCCCCACTATGGTATCACCTGCACCTGTCTTTCCTTTAACCCTGACCTATAAGTTCTCAGACAGCTCCTCACCCATCTCCACGGTTTCCAGCTGGTCATTGATGTAGACAGTGACACCCCCTCCTTTTCTCCCCTGCTTGTCCTTCCCAAAGAGCTTGTACCCATCCATTGCCATGCTCCAGTCATAGGAGTCATCCCACCATGTCTCAGTGATGCCAATAACATCATAACCCTGCAGGCAAATGGAAAGTAATTATATATAAGAACGTTTGTCTGCGAACAATTCCATAAATTACCAAGAAAGATTCTTAGAGTAATTGAGGTTGGAACCCATAATTGAATTGAAAATATTTCTTCCAGTCTGTGATTCTTTACAAGACAAGTGATACTATCTTTTCAACACACTTACTGGATTCATCACTGTGCCTCTATGGTGCTTTACTACATTTGGAAAAGCAGCTGGTGATGAACATGCAGCACTTCTTCAATCTAATAATAAGGGAATAGAACCTAATGATTTTGGCAAGCTTTTAACATTTTATTACTGGCAATGTGTTGTGCAATACTCATGTAACATAGCAATAATAAAGAAAACAAAATTGACTGTTGCTCAAAAGGTTTATGGAGTGAAGATGCACAAGTTCTTTGCGTATCTGATGAAGATAGGGTGTAAATCGATCTCTTTCACTTACATTCCACAAGGTTTATCTTAAAAACAAGTAGAACTGAATATACATTGGGAAAGGTCTGTTTCACCAGAAAAAAACAAACCTACAACAACCTCCCACAGCAAACTCTTTCCAAGAGCCCTACAAGTTCTTCATCCTAATGGCATATAAGTAGGAGATCCAGGAAAAGTGATGCCAACTGTTATTTCAGATTTTACTGGGTTCTCTGAGACCTTTGAAGCCACACTGCAGTTGGAAGATTGATGTGAGTGGTTACTGCTGTTCTGTAAATGCACTGTGAGACTCAGATGTCAATGCCTCAACATCACTCTAAAGCTAGACTATACTTCAATCCCCTTCCTTACATTTATAGTGATTTATGTCTGAGTTCAGGTGCTGAAGAATGCACAATAATAGTAGCGGGAGTTGTTTAAAGTATCTGACCTGTAATTGTTTCTGAAGGGTCTGTCTTCCTCTGCTAACACTTTGTAACTCCTCTAATACCACCATTAAAGTGTAATGAAAATACTTCCCAGGTATACAAAGCCACTGCTGGACATCAGGAGCTTCAACATATAAAGATATAAAATCAGCAGAAATTGCCACAATAAGAATAAGTTTTCTAATGTGGGTTTTAAATGTTGGGGGCATGGTGTGCTCTTGTATTATCCAAAGCTAACATTTTGTTGAAGAATATTTCTGCATGGCAAAAAGTTTTATAAATACTCCAATTTGAGAGGTTCACCTTAAACAGAACATCATTATGTCTGGTCCCACATTTCCCTCCATAAGACAGTGCCCAGTGGGCTACTGAATCTGGTCACTGGAGGAGCCAAGTGGCATAAGATGTGTAACAGCTGTAGCATGTCCTGATACCCACAGGACATCTTTCAGATCAGCCTGGGTTTTCTTTTTTTCTTAGCTACCTTTCCCACACTTCAATCTTTGATCAGGGATAAGTACAGACACTGCAAAATCTGCCTTAAAAACAGACAATATTTTTCTGTAATATAGCTCAATAATGACTCTATATTCAAAAGATAACAAGGCTAGAACATTGGAGGAAATAGCAGTGGTTTAAAATAATCCTAAGCCATGAAATTAAAGAACCATTCAAAGATTCAATACTGTATTCATGGCAAAAGAACAGTGAAACAAACTAGTGATTCCATTTCTACAGAAGTTTTCTCTCATTTAAATGCATGTCATTCTGCTAAAGAAAAAAAGTCAGACATTTTATTGATATCTTTTCTTCCTGAGCAAAACCACTTGAATGGTTCACAACTCCCTCATTTTGTGATTTTTACACTTCTATTGTAGCCTTTCAAAATGGAAACATAATTAAGATAAAACTTGCTTAGTTCATAATAATGAAGAAAGCATAATGAAGCTTCGGTATGGTTACAAAAAACTTGCAGAACCGTGAAAAAGTTAAGAGCAGTAGAGAGTTGCTTTGAATTACTGCCACAAATTATACCAAAATGAAGTGTCTTCTGTTACAATACCCTGATTCTCTTGCTTTTAGTACTGTTTTTTTTCTCCTGGTTAAGTCTCTCTGTTGTTATTACTGGAAGACACACTGAAAAAAACTTCCCAAAGTGACCCAGATGGCATCAGAATGGATAGAGGTCACTTTGTTTCTGAAATCCATGCCTTGTGAGGGCTCAGGAGTTACGTACCATGGGTGGTGGTGTGTTGTTTGTGTTTAAATTAGACTGTAACTTTTCCAAGCAGTCACCTGTTCCATAATCAGATGAACATGGGTCATATTACATTCCTGCAGGAATTTCTGATAGGAAACAAATTTAAGGTTTCCGTGTTAATATATGAAGCCTTAACTTTTTTTTTTTCTGTGAGAATTTTCTCTGGCAAAAGCCCAGTCAGTGGGAGAGAACTCAGGAAGCAACACAGACCTCTGAAGTAGGTTCACTTAACATTCACATGAGATATATGGAAAGTGTTCTGCACTATTCACCCTGCTCTTCTTAGTAAACTTAATCAATTGATGTTAATAAATAATGGTATACTTTGGGGCTGTAGAAGGCCAGAAAAATAGGTTTTCATTATTATTGCCAGTTAATAATTGTCTGTGGCTCCTAAGAGTAGGCTGATTCGATTCTTATTTTTAAAATAAGTTCTGACACAACACATGGTGCAAAGTTTCTCATTCTTAGGTCAAATTAAGAAAGTAAGTTTATAAAAAAATAACTTGTTGAAAGCATTCCATATATTTATGTATTTATTTATGGTATGCTTATTCTCTCAATGAACATTTAGGGATAGGAACAAAAATGCAGGAAAAATAAAAGCACCATTTATTGAACTAAAAACTTTCTAATACCTTGACATAGATAAGGCACAAAGATTATTTTTTCTCAAATTTTTACTTCTGTAACACCAGTGAATTTGACACAGATACTTCCTGTTTAAAAGAAAGATAAGAAAACTCAAAGGAACACTGAGTAGTTTTGCCTTTAGATAAATCATTCCTGCTGAACCCTGAGTTAAGCCATTTAAAAATGAAACATTTGATTTTTCATTTTAAATGTGCATTGAGAAAAAATTCACATCTTTTTAATTGCATTTTGAGAAGAAAATTATTTTAATTCTGATTTCCTTGCCTATCCTAATACCAGGACCCCCCTCAAGTGCTCCTCTCCCATAAAAAACCCCACATGGCTGCCTACTGACTACTGCTGCATGGTTTTGGACCTCCTTCAAAGGGGAGTTACTCTTTCTGCAGGTCAAATTCTCTCCAGGACTTCAGAGAGGAAGTAAGTATAGAATCACAGAATGATGTAGTGAAACCTCCGGGTTCAAACTGTTCCTTCACTTCACTTATAAAATGTTTAATACTATATGCAATGTATACATTACATTTCTTAAACATGAATTGTACAAAAAAACACATTTGTGAAAAGCAATTGACATGTTACACACTACTAACTGCAAAATTCTTCCAAACATTAAACTATAGTTTGTCTAATTAGTCTTTTATTATTTATATAAACTAATTTTCATTTCTTTGAATACAATCACTAAGATATTCAAGGTCAGTGACTTGTTTCATGTTCCCTGACAGAATATTAAAAAATTTCTGCAGAGCCTAGACTGCAGAATGCCCAGAGTGCTTGGCTCATCAGCAAGAAGCTTATGTTCAGAAACACACACAATTATTATTCCTACCAGCTGGTTTCCTCTCTTTTTCTTTTTTGATCAGAATGATATTTTGTGGAAGTGGAAATATATTTAGGAGCCTGATTGCACTGGCTACTTGGTCATAGTCCCTGGGGGACTCTAGTCCCTAAGAAGGAGGAAAACAATCCCCTGCAATATTTAAGTGCAAGTATTGTTTTAACAGTTTTACTGAACAAAGGGGTATAGAGAAAACAAGACCTGGCTGAGAAACAAGAATACAAGAGGCCCTAGAGAAAAAAAAAAAAAGTTCTGGAAGTCAAAAGACAGACTCTTATTGGATTTTCTTTTGGTGTACTGGGTGCTCTAGGGTATTCATTTGAACAATCTCCATTTCACCATCATAAAATATGAATATTTATATATTTCAGATTACTGAAGATATATGATGGAACAGAAAAGCATCGTCCAGCTCTTTCTGTTGTGCCTTTAAAACCTACATCTTTGAAATAGTTTTGGTTAACTGCTCTGAAAGGAGGTAAATATTCCAGAAGAGTTGATGTGAGGCTTGCATGTTTGAATCTTGCAGAACTGGTCTTTAAATCTATATGGAAAAGTTGCAGAATAGGTTCTGTTTCAGCTGACAAGACTCCACAAACTCTAGACTCTCTAAATTATTTAGCTCCACTTCTCTGCAGCGTCCAATTGACATCAAGTGGAACACCCTGTTCAGCAGAACCCCTGTTCAGTATTTACAAGACACAGGGTCTTAGCCTGCAAAGCAATTTGGTTTAAGAACAAAGAAACAAACAATTTCATTTTCTACTCATTTATCATTTCAGTATTGGGAGTTAACAGAACTTTTGTGCTTCATCTCTGATAGTCATGGTCTTTTCTTGCTGAAAGCCTAAATGTGTTACCTGTTTAAATCAACTGAATTTCATACTAAATGACGACCACATAATGCTGCTTTCTTAGCAGTGTTACATTTTACAGAATAATTTAAATATTTATTAATGGCCTAATATTTTCATATTAATTCATTTATAAGTTCAAATTTATTCTCCAAAATAGTGATTTTATAAACCAACTACAACTGCAGCATATCAACTACTAACATAATGTGTTATTTGAAAATATGCATTTTTCCCAGTGTAATTTTTCAAATAACATTAGCACCTTTTGACTAATACCTAGGAAGCATAGAAGTATTATACATATATATTCAGAAATGACAGAATGTAATTTAATGACTGTATTAATTCAGGTTTCATTCATCAGCCATTTCTCATTTCTGGCTCTCATCATTGAGATGTTTACCTTGGCATTCTTTTGGTCAAGGACAAAAGAGTGCTAATTTTAAGTCCTCTTGACAGGAGGTGTCTGAAAAATAGGAAGAAATAATAATTCCCAATAGATTTGCCTATAAAATGCCTGACACTATTCCACTTTTAATTGGGTGGCATCGATATGTTTGGTATTCTAGGTCATGATGACAGAATTCCCCAAATAAGAGGAGGAGAAAACATTTCAGTCTTAAATCTGCCCTAGATGTTTACATTCTAAGTAAATCTCACACAGAAATGAAAATTGTTAATCTATACAGAGGTTTACATGCATAATTCTTCTCTTCAGATGAAATTTATAAAGTTATAGCACGCTGCTCAAATGGGCCTGTGAGCAAAAACAAATGTTTTAAGCCCTTAAGTTTGAATGTGGTGCAAGTTTAGAACACAATGGATACATAAACCAAGAAAGCTGAGGAAGAAAAAAAGCAATGTAACCTTCTTAACTACTGTACAAATTGGAGAAAACTAAGAAAAGGATGCTCACATATCCTATAAATATTCTAAGTATCTTTTAAGATACTGAAAATAAAGATCTGGGAGGTGACTTCTTTAGCTCCGTCCTTCAGGAGAAGCAGGAATTCTCTGGGACCTTTAAAGCTATTCTAGGTAACAGAAAGCAACTGTGAATACAGAAGCAGCTCCCTAAGATGACTAACCTCTGGGTGAAGAGGATTTGCAGGTGCCAGCTGCTAAGCTCCTTTAGCTCTTGATAGAAAGCTGGTATGCCCAAAAGCTTCTCTACTTTATCCACCTGCATTAATTGGAGTAGTAAAAGACATTGTCTGCAAATCTGGGGTTTCCATAGGAAACTAGGTATGCTGTGAGGATTAGGCTTATGCTATGCCTTATCAAGGGCAGTTTCCTAGTGGTAACCTTGATAGAAAGGATGCAGACTGCATGCATCCTCAACCCAAATGACAATATTCTGAAAAACATCCCTAAAAGAAGTAGTAAAAATAAGAGACAATTAGCTTTTTCAACCTTCTTTTTAAGTAAATATATTACCAACATTCCAAGTTTTATTCCAGACTTGATAGCACAGAATAAAGTTACAGTTCTACCTCTATTTCTACTTAGAGATGTTTTTGTAGACAAGAACAACATGGTATCTTTGGTAAACAAAGTTAGAGGTGTGAAATATGACATGAATGTCTCATTGCCTGTAGCTTCCAGCTACTTTTGATCTTGAATTGCATTTGCTGAAGGACTGTTTAGTTCTCTGTTCATACCAGAACTACACTGTTCACTCCTGCTTTAGTCATCTAACATCTGACTTCAGCAGTTTTGAGCCAGTATTTTGGACATCAATGACACTGAAAGGGCCTGAGCTCTCTTTTACTGTACACATGGAATGAGAGACTCAGCAGTATAAACAAACTGCTCATTGAAAACTCAGGCGCACACGTCATGTCAAGGTCATTAGAAAGCAGCAGCAAAATATATTGACCTAATATCTGAGCACTCCAGTATCCCACTTATAAAGCAATACATGAACTTCTGAACATAAATTATTAGTAGGACCATAAAACAGTTTGATTTGTACGGGTCAAAAGGAAGTTATCAGGATTTTGCATACTCATGAGCCTTCCTCCTTTGTGAATGCAGAATGCTTGACTTGGATGATTTTGCCAACATAGACAAGTCAGCAAGAACACAGCCTAAAATGACTTCTGGCATCTACAAGGCTTTCCCTGCACCAAGCCCCACTGCTGGAACAGAAACTCAACAGAGACACAGATGCTGAACATCAGTGGCTGTACTGTGCAAAGGTGCTGCTTACACTATGACAAACATGCTCTGTTCTCAGCCTCTTTGTAAACACAAATACCTTCTCACCCTTGTAAGCTTTAAGATTCCACAATTTATTGATAGTAAAACTTTTTTTGGATAGGTAATATGTACCCACCAATTTAGAGAAAGAATAGGATGACATTTATACGTAAGCAAAACGGTTTAATTTTTTATTTCTCTCCTGCCAAAAACTGATTTACTGTAAATTCCCTCCATCTGGCAGGAAGCTAATCTGAATACGAATCAATCTATTAAAAAATAACTTCAAAAATTTAGGCATTCATAACAGGGTTTTCTGTACAATACCATTTTTCAGACATTCTACTCAGACAGGCGAACTTTTCAAAGCAAATCAAGCAGAAGTATTTTGAGAGGAATCTGTAACTCACATTTTTCATTAATTCTATCACAATAGTAAAAACTTATTTTGATTTTTCTGTAGTCCATAAACAAATATTTTCAAGGAAGAAGAGCAGAATATTCAAAAATTTGGGGGGTAGGGGTGGAGTAATAATTGTCTATACACAGTGTACGTAATGTGTTATAGAACTATTTTAAGATCACATTTTAAATATTAGTTTCATAGTTTTGGTACTTCTTTTTCAAATGTTCTCTTCCCTCACAGGAATAGTCAGGTAAGTACCTACATACACACACACACTTTAACAAGAGCAGTTCAGGAACAGCATCCAACAATAATGCTAAACTAAAGCTTAGCCAACAGTTCTGTGGAAGTATCAGTTACACTCGTATACACTGAACAAGAAAATCTTGGCTACAGAATCTGAGAATGATGAATAGGTGCCTGCCTAATGAGAAAGCAGAGAAGTGAACTAGTACAACACCCTCTCCCAATTATCTGTAAAAGCACTACATCTTTTCCTGGGCAGTTACTGCAGGGAATTAGAGAAACAAAAATATGTTTCTCATTGGAAAGAAGTTAAAATCAGAGCAAAACACCTGTGCTTAGGAAAGCACTTAAGCACATACATGTTACAGGCATGTGCTCGATATTCACCAAAGATTTAATGAAATTTATAAACCTTCATATTGAGGCTTTTGGTCTCCCATTCAGGAGAATGCTACAGGTACCATCCATTCTGAATTGTCAAAAACATTTTTTTAAATTTAAATAATTTAACTATGTATGCTTAAAGTCGAGCATCTGCATAAGTACACTGGTGTACTAAGATTATAGCACTCAGCATCAAATTGAGAGCTTGGGGGAAATACTTGAAGGGCAGAAGAGAAATGTATTTTTGAGGACCAAGAAGTACATACCATTCTAGACATAAACAGCAATATAAGCAAGAAGAGAAAAAAGTAAATTAAAAGGCAAGAAGAGCTGTAGAACCCAAACAGGCAACAAAAAGGAAGTGTAGATGAAATGAACAGCAATCCTAAAGGGAGCTGCAGTATTGTGTGGGAGGAATCTGATGACAGCATGAACAGAGAGACACAAAAATGAAAGTGGATTCATCGAAGCATGGGAGGTGATTGTCCTTCCATTGTCCTGAGCCAGTGGTATGGGCAGAAAGAAGCACTGTTGCACCTTCCAACAAAATGTCAGAAGAGTTGGTAACTGAGAGGGCCAGTGACAAGGTGAGCACAGAGCTGGAAAACATTGCAAAACGTTTTCACTGTATAAACTGGAAACCAAATGCTTAAGAGGACCCAAAAAGGAAAGGGGTTTAAAGAATTAAATATAAAATAACCCCCCTTGTATGCACAGTGGAGGCTGCAGCAGTGGAGACAGGGATGCTTATGTACCCTCTTCTGTCAACCAGCAGGAGTCCTCATACAAGAGGCTGACAGATTCTCTAGGTAATTAGGATGCTTCTGCTTCGAAAGGCACTTGCATTGTGACTGGTATAAGCACAACAGTGGACCAAATGGTTTTGCTCAGTTAGTTTTTGGCTCCAACTCAAAAAAGTCACTTTTACATAATTGCATAAATTTCATGTAGAGAAAAAGAAAAAATACTAAAGTGCTCAAACAGTCTTCTATTTAGAAGCCTTAAATAGCCAAGGTTATAAAATCCATCCTGTGACAAACATTCCATGACTCTTGTTTTTCACACACATTCAAGGCCAGGTTGGATGAGACCTTGTGCAACCTGGTCTAGTGGGAGGTGTCCCTTCTCATAGATGAGAGGTTGGAACCTGATGAGCTTTAAGGTCCCTTCCAACCTTAACCATTCTATGATTCTGCGATAAGTCTCAAAGACCCCTACACTAATTCCTCCCAGACCATATAGTCATTTGAGGAGACAGTTTATCACTCTAGAGCTGCAAAAAGGCATTTTCACCCTAGTGTCTCCTCACGCTGTAAGGACAGAGCTGGATCTCCTACTATCCAGCAAGTCTAGCAGAGCAGGGAGCTGAAGTCCCACTGTGCAACTGTCAGGCAGCTATGAACACAAACAGCTGAATGGGGCTTTAAAGTTTCATACTGGACTTTCCAGGCTAATGAAGGGATGTAATGGCTCCTATATTTGCCTATTTTATTTGTTCAGAACAGTTCTCACTCTGACCTGCTCCTGATTTCCAGAAGAAACACAGAGCTTGTATTTTCTTGCTCCAGTTCCATGAGGTATTTACCTGATCCACCTGCTTCAAACTACTTTGTTAACTAAAACCTGATCAATTAAAAGTACGTTTGCAGAATCTAAATGAAAAAAACTCACCTATTCAATAGTGGCAAAATAACAAATTAGAACCCCCTCTCCCATTAATAACTGTATGCAATGAAAAGAAGTATACTACAAAATCCCTGATGACCTATATAAAGGAGATATATTTTCATTCCGTTATTTTACTGGTGTAATATATTGTTTATTGTAAGTACTTCACAAATCACTGCACTTCACCTAGAGGTTTTACGTGTGCAAAATTGATTCATTTCTTATTAGCTTTTCACATGATTTAAGACATTACATAACTTCGGATGAAAATTCAGGGATAAGATAATGTAAACTGCAGCTCAAGAAGCTCCTTAAATTATAGGATAATATAACAATGAGAACAATAAATCCTGATTGTTCAAATGAAAGTATTGCGTAAAGTTATGACCCTGACAGTTGTACTGGCTGTTCCTTTCATCATTTTATCGGCCCTGGATGATATCCTGAAAAAAAATTAAGAATCTACTTGGATTAAACATTCGGTAGTTTAGACTGGATAGCACGTTTCACTGAAAAAGCTGAAAATTGTGAAGACTGAGTTATCCTTGCTCTTCTCTTGGTCCTTGAACACCTTTGATTTTCCCAGTTGCACAGGAAGACCTCTGAATTGCTGCCAACAATTTATGAAACAGGGGAATGCAAAACACTTGCTGATTTTGATCAAGTTACTCACTAGCAACAGGAGCACAAACATAGTAATCACATTTAAATATGTCATGTTTGAAAAACACAAATCACTCCAAGAAAATTATCTCTCCCCAAAACAACTAAAAGAAGAGTTTAGTTGTAGTAGTCGACACCTTGAAAAAGAAACAGCAGCAATGCACCAGGAGACTGGGAGATGCAACTTTGTTGATAAGCTCTATTTTGGTAGCTGCTGTGTATGTTGAAGAAGTCCCCCTTCCCACCCTATGCCAAAACCCATAATGACAATGAGCTGGCAGAGGTGCTTATGTGAGCACCACCTAACACACACCAGTCATCATCATGTTAACTCATGTTAACATGAGTTGTGCTAGCCAACATCAGGATCCACACTGATAAGGCTGACTAAGGACATTTGAACTGCAACTGAAATTCAGCATTTCTCTAGACTTTCTGCTAAAAGGAGGAACATCACACTGAAACATATTTGGAAGTACTAAAATGAAGTTTGGAATTTACAAATCTGCTGCCTTGTGTTCCCATTCTCTTTGAAAGACCAAACTCCCTGGTAAACTACACGTCTTGCATATAGACATTTGGGCAAGGTTCTCCCCTCCCAAATAAGACATCATGTGTTAACCAACGTGCCTACAACAGGAGAATTAGTCAGAGGGACTCTCAATTGCAAAAATTCTACAAGATACAAGCAGTTACATGGAAAAAAAGCATTTCTGGTTTCCAGTGAAAGTTGGTTCCCACGTATATCAAACACAAAGCTATTGAAAATGTTTTAAAATAAGGAGTTGTAATTACTGTTCTGAAGTTTTCTTGTCAGGAAGCAAATGAGCTCATTAATAATTAATTGATTATACTTTTTTCATCATCAGAATTAAACCTCATTTGCTAAGCAGGTCGCTTTTTTGGAAGTGTAAAAAAAATGGCTGCAACACCAAAAAATATAACACCTGTCTGATCTGTTTGGATAAATGGACAGTTTCATCTATAGAAGTCACTTTATCCCCTTGCAGAACTGTAATTGAAAGCCCTAAAGGAATGTTTCAACATAATTCAGAAAAAAATGCCAAAGTGAAAAGTGGATGCACATGGAAAGGTGAAAGAACCAAAATAAAAAGCACTTCTTAAAAATCAAGGCAGACAAACTGAAACTTGTAGTAAACTTGTGCTTTGCTTTTGAGAATGTTCAGTAAACAGATATACAAGTCTAATGTTCCAAATAACAGTGTCCTAAGTAACAAAAATTAGGAGGAAAATGTACTTTTATAGCACCCAGACACTGTTACCCATGTGGTTAGTCTCTAGCTGTTTGGTAACTGTTGTATCTAGCATTATGGAGAAAAATTCCTTGTATATGACGACACATTTCCACTATTAAAGCACCTTCTAGTTACACTTGTCCGTGGTGGTATTGCCAGTATTCTGATTAAAAATAAGTGAAACATCTTGCAATTATACTGTGTTTTCTTTGCTATTATGCCAGACATGCTTTGCAATATATTTAAATAGCCTGCATTGCAGTTTCTCTTGAAAATACAAATACATCCAATACAAACCATCACTGAAAAAAAGATGTTTGCAAATAGGAAAAAAATGTAATAGAAACAAAGACAGGATTCAGAAACTAATAAAGAAAACAAGAATTTTTATTTCAAATACATGCAGAGACAGGAACTACAAGACTTTTACATAAAAGCAGGATAATTTTACCTTGTACTGACCTTAAATTATGTAAATAGATCTGTAAAAGTATAAGGGTAAAAAAACATCCACTCATTAGATTTTGCTTTTATAAAAGGTGACTGAAGTTAACTGAATTCATCATGAGCATTCACTATCCAAAAACACATTTTCTATCCTCAAATGCATCCATAATATAGATTAGCTCCTGATGGAATTAAAATATCCCTCGAGCATAAAGAACCCAGTGTAACTCCAAGTCATTTACCTCACCTGAGGCAGTTTCAGAATTTTCTCCTTTTGAAGGAATTCTGACTTTTTTTAAAAAAATGCTAGCTTTAGCTCAGAGAGGTGTGTGGAGTTTCATTAACACTTTCACATGATGTAAACCATTCACATTCAGAAAACTCAAACTGTACTTTCCATGTATCTACCTGTCATTTATTCACTTGATGTGTTCCTGTTATTATGTTAATCCACCAGAATACAGTCATAGCAAAGTCTTGAGCAGCATTCAAACAAAATATTAGCAATATTTTCCAAATGCTACTAAATATTACAGCTTTGCATCTCAAGGTTTTCAAGAGCAAGTTTGTTTCTGGAAAAAGAAAAAAATCAACTGACAATGAATACTGAAGTCTAATTATTCACTATATGCATGTATTTAAATTGAAATATGCTCAATCATATAAGTAACAAGTGTGTTTCTTCCTGATCAGTTTGTCAGACCCTAGTATGGGAAGATGACTCACTTATGAGATGTTTAAATCTTCCAAATGAAGCAGTGGCCAAAAGCTTGTTGTCAGTATGTCTGTAACATTGTTTAGTATTTAAAAAAACCCACACAATTTTCAGAACTGCACTGAAACAGAATATCTAATGCAGAATTTAGAGAGAAATTGCAGGCAGAAGTCTCAAAGGAGAATAAAGAAAATGACTGGACTGTGGAAGAGTAAAACTAATAATAAGTAATTTAACATACATCTAGAGATAGCTGAAGATTTATGCTAAATTGTATGGTCGTGTTATTTCTCCTGGAAGGGAGAAGAATTATGAATGCTTTATTTTTTTGCTACATAAACCAACTCTGTGACTTTAATTCAATGTTGAAATGCAGCATCAGTTAAATGGTCCATAGAGATAAGGAAACATGTATCTGCTCCTTTCCCACTGTAGAGAGGACAATGGGAACAAACAGTGAAAAGGGGCCAATTGAATTGGTTACAGGAACAGAGAATGTTCCTTACCCAAATAAAGCTTTTTAGGAGAAAGACTCACATAACATCACAGAGATCACAGCATGAGCCAGGAAGGGTTGCTCATGAATCAGAGAACCCTGTACCCCAAAAGCCCTGGGACCACTTTACACAGGCAGAAATTCAAACAGCCTAAGAGATGCTTTAAGTTGTTAAAAGCCATGCAATTAGATCTACTAAAAGGGGGATGAGCATCAACCTCTTTACATTCATCCATGCAGATGCCAGAATGAGGGAACATGGCCTAGGAGTCTCCAGACCAGCAGGTAAACATGTTCCACACAGGGAAGAAAATCTGTTCTGACCTTCCTGTGCCAGACACACTGGTTTTACTGCTGGACTCTGCTGGCAGGAGAGGAGCAGATGCTGCATTCTGGTAGTCTGGCAGGAGCACAGGGCTCTGCCCACAGCATTGGGAACTGAGTAGCTATATAGCAAAGATACTGTTACACAGCAAATACCAGAAATACGTTCCATGCAGGCAGCTGGCATCATTAATTTATACTCTTTTATGGACTCCAGAAAAACAGGGTACTAGGGTGACTTAAGCAGTGAAATGGCTGCCATCCATTTAATTTTCATTCCTGCATTTCTACATAAACTGCTTTGCTTTAGCCAGTCAATTTTCCTTTTTGATGTGATCTCTTCTACAGTGCTAAATTCCATGCCAGTTTACAAGCTTGTTCCCTTGGCTGATCAGTGTACTCAGGATGCAGGCATTTAACTACACAGTCAGCCAGGCTTGCACGTTAAGGGTATTTGAAGATTTAGCATGGATGCACCATGCTGTGGTATCTCAGGTAACTCTAACATAAATCTCATTCCAAAACTAGAGACATAACATTATCAGGACGACATGGACTGGATCCAGTATACTGCTTCCAGATCAAAGCCAGCATGAAACTGGACTTCTCTACCTAGAGCTGGAAGGAAGCTACCCCAGCTTGGGAATTAATCTAAGGGAAAAGCCATTGTGGACATCCTCAAATTGATGGCTTGTCTCACAGCATCACCAAGCTATGCTAATTCTTTGTGCTCCATCCTTCCAGCACCACAGTAGGTACATCACTTGGCTGAATCAACTCCACCCAGTCAGATAAACTCTCTGAAAGTCAAATTCCAGCAAAATTAGGTATTGGGAGTAGAATACCTGAATGTGTAACTTCATGAACTCTGAAAGTTACATCACCCCAATTTCAGGCATATTTTACTGAAATAACTTTTACTTCTTGTAACACTTCTACACATATCACAGAATAATGGAACAGTGTTTTACCTTCAAGCCAGTATCTAAGAGACATGCAGATAACAATCAAGATTTGCTGCAGAGATCTGTGCTGTGTTTACATATTATTGAGTGAAGAGTGCTTCGTTTCTCCTTACAACTTCTACAATAGTTCTTTCCCCTCACGTTCTTCGTGAGGTATTTAATAATGTTTTATTGTTAATGATTGTTCCAAGGCTAAGGAACACACAATTTGTTACGGCCATCTCTGCCTCAAAACCAGATACACAAATCAACAGTGCCCTTTTTGCCCTTTTAGACATTTATCACTAGAGTGAACCTTTGGGGATTTTTTTAAAGGGGGTAGATCATAATCTCTGACTAGCAATATCAAGAGCACTGATTCAACTTTTTGAACTGAAATACCTCCTATCTATAATGTTTAGTAAGGCCCCTAAATAATTCCTTCTCAGCACTTTGATTATATTATTGATTTTTCCCTCCAAGGCAGAGCTCCTTTTAAGCCCATATAAAAGTTCTTGTGGACACAGGAGCTGAGCCTATCTTGCTGCAGACCATCCTTTCCTCTGGCCTCATCTAATGAGTTTTGCAGGGTCAACATTGGAATTTCCCTGGAATCCCATAATCAGAAACCAGTAACTAAGCATTCACAAGACAACAGCATCATCACTCTCAAAAACAGAACATCAATTAACTACATTATATTGCCACAAAGGAAAAACTCTTTTCTAAAAAGCATGACCTTACTAAAAGAAAGAAACAGTTTACAGATGACTGCAGCAAAATAGATTGTCATATATATTAATTTACTGCAAAAAGGGACATGTTCTCCTTAGTACTTGGGTTAATGGAATAAAATAATGCATTTAAATTGGAGTAAGAAGACTTATGTTGAACATAAAGATGAGATTTCCAAAGGTAAGGTTAGTAAATCACTGGACTAGAGAGACTGATCACTGCAGAATTTCTCCTACAGGCACTTTTAAAAACAACTTCAGTATTAACATCTACCAGGAATCATTCATATATCCATTGACTCTTGCCTGCAGATAAATTGACTGAATACCCTTTTAATACATATGCTTGCTTTTTTTTTTTCTATCTTAGTAAATAGATTAAAAATATTCATGTTTATTATTTTGAAAGATACAAGGACTAGTTAAACCAAGACAATATTTTTTTGTTTTTAACCCAGAAGGGAATCCATCTAGTTTATTATTGGTTTGTGATTTCTGGCTGACAAGTAGTAGTCATCTCCATAAAATGAACAGAAATCAGACGTGCAGCAGAGCCTATCAATGAATCTACTTCATGAATCTTACCTCAAAGGAGAGTAGAAAGCTAACCAGACTTCTACTCAAACCTAGCTACTTACTGAAAACAAAATACTGAAACGTTATTTAAGACGGGGTTTGAGAGGTAATAATGCAGAACTCATTGCTCTTCTTGGAACCCCTCTAAATATCTTGCATATAGTGTTTTCACCGTAGAAGTCTGTCTTTTCATTAAATGTCTTCTGAGGTGGTTTGTGCAGGCTCTAGAGCTTTTAGTGATATTGCATCCACCTTTGTTACACAAGAAAAGTGGCAACTGATTCTGTTGGAGAGTGGAAATTAGGCCCATTGCCTAGTATTCTTAGGCAGGAAGTTCCAACAGGGTTTATACTGCAAATAAAACAATGCCTGACAGCTTTCTGAACACCACTGTGATTCTTGTCCATAGTTTCAGCCTGATTGTGCTGAAGGATTTACAGGAATGCTTTCAGATTCTGGCAATATTATTTTATCCTGACACAAATCAACTTACAATAGTGCTGTCTGCTTTCCTCTACTCTGGCTAACAATAAGTCAAAACATTCAGCCCTTGGACAGATAAAGTCCAAGCTGGATTTTGATGCTAGGATGGCCCACCAGAGCTAGCTCAATAACTAAAGGGAATGTTCTTACAACAAATTTAAATCAAAAGGTCACCCAAACAAGAATTACTAAAACACTTGTTTTATAAAAGGCAGTACACAGTCCCAGTTAATGAGAAACCACTCTCTGATTTTTCATGCTACCTACCAGCAGCAACTTCATAGCCTGTCAAACAGGGCATTTCTCCAGGCACTTACTAATGGCTCACAGATGTGAAAGGAAATCAGCAAGTCCAATGAGAACTGGACACTAAAACTTTATCCACCAGACCTTCAGCAGTTCTCTCCTTGGCATCTCTCACAGAGGGCAGCTACAGTGAAAGAACTGTGGAGGAAGCACAGCCCTGTCCCACCAGCTGTTACACACCTACAGCAGCCAGCCCAGCACCCTACAACAATGTTCAATATGTGTTTTTCTGCTCTTCCTTTGGAATCTTACAGATATAGATTTAGGTTTCTTCTTTACTTCACTGTCCTCATCTCACTGAGTTTGTCCCTACTAACCCTTATTCTGCTCTCTCAGGAAGGCTTATTTGTTTTCACACAGTGCAACAGCTCAAAGGTAGGTGAGGAGGGTCCATCTTTATAGCTCAAGTGACAAAAAGAAAGGACACTGTAGGATGCTGTAACCATATTGCTGTGGGTCAAAGAATTGGCAAAGATCAGTAAAACAAAAAAGATTATTGCTCCCTACAAGACACAGGATTACAGCCCATTTTAAAAGTGAAAAGCTTGCATTAAAAGAATGAATTAGGACTTCCACTTTCCACTGCAAAATTTACAAATTGTAGCTTGCTGCAGCCCATGTTTTGGTGCTTTGAGTACTTGCTGTATGACCTTGTGCTGCACAGTTGTTACACCTGAACATCACTTTCATATTTTTCTCAGCTAGTACTGTTTCTACTATTATTTCTGTAGGCTGCTTTATGGCTGGGTTTAGGGATAAATATAATGCAAAGAGAAAGAAAAGATAGTTATAGGTGAAGTGATTTTCCACATTGACTTTACCAGGAAAAGGATTATCTTCAGCAATTAATTTTTTCTTCCAATAATGCATGGATATCCTGATGAGATAGAAAAAGTAGGTCAACTCATTATCCCTGCTGCACTGACTCAGCAGCACTCCTGCCATTTTCTTACAACTAAAACATCTACTGCACAGGGAACACATACAAATTAGGGTAGAAATATCAACATTACATAGGTCAGCAAAACCATATGGTGTTTAGATAAAACACATGCATATTCAGAAATGGCTGATATTGTCAAGCTGCATATAAAAACCCAAAGCACAGCTAACTTAGCCTTGCAGTTCCTGCTTCCTTTTTCTATATTCTAGAGGGAACTCAGCTCATGAAAGATTCTGGACTGACAGCTCTGGATACCAAAGCGTTCCTGCTGCAACTTTGAGTTTCACTGAGCTGTTCTGACAGTTCTGCCTGATTTGGAAAGACCAGTCACCTGGATCAGAAGGTATTTTGGTCTCTCTCACTAACCCACTGGCCTCTCAGTTGAATCTGACAACAGGAGACTACAGTTGGTAGCCTTTGAGATGACAGACACTGGCAAATGGAATGAGATTGTTCAAATTGCCTTCAGATGGATTTCACATTGGACGTGAACAATGGCCCACTGGAAAGGAATTAAAGAACAATACAAGTGGAAATTCCTAGAAGCCCTTCTCCTGTTTTGTTTATGACTCCCTAAACTATTTTCTTGGGACCGCACTATTAATTCTTGAATCCCTCAATAATAAACACATTTTGTTGTGTTGCTGTTGGAACTCCCAGTCTCAAAGGAAAGCTGGTGTAGAGTCCAATGGAGCTAGGTTATTTCTTGTCACTGTGCAAGTCTGAAATCCTGTTTCTGGCTTTGTAGCACTCTCAGCGGTAGAAACACAAAAAAATTCCCTGTATTCCCTTGAGCTCCCTCCTTGCTCTTCAGCCATCAGACAGAAAACAAGACCCTCTTAACTTTGTTAAAGGTAACAATGTGGCTCTGAAAGGAACTTAGTTTTACTGTGGTGTGGTTGAAAAGCTCTAGCATCTGGTATGTCATAGAACTGGGATAAATTTTGAAATCATAGGCCCAGTCCTCAATTCATAGCTGTCAGTTAACTAAGCATTGCAAAGCAGCTTAGAGCTGCAGTACCTAAAGCTCTTAAATTCCTCTTAAAACCACACCTGAGCTCCCAAAGGAATCTACTATATTTTATACACTACCAAGCTACAAAAAAAATAGCTCCTGAAATGAAAGGGGGGTATAATACGTTGTCACTGAAATCTGGAGATGCTCCACTCTTTGCTCTGAAGTTTCAGATGCAATTTCATTGTCTCATATAAAAAAAAAAGAATGAGAAGCTATAACTTTTCATTGCTACATAACAACACCATCCCTCAGAGCTATTAAAGAAGACATTGTGTACTTCTACTGCTTTTAATTTGCACTTGTTATTGTTTTACTTCGCCATCTCAGTATCGTCTAAGTACAGTGACTCACATTCAGTTTTTAGTGTTAATGAGCACAGTACTGTAAAATTGTTTTGGAAACTGAGGAGCAGTTTTTCTTGTAGAAATGCCATTAACCACTGAATGCAAGAGATAAGAGAACAGTTATTAAAAGAGCCAAAATTTAACAAGCTAGCCCAGTGGAAGTAGCTGTGTGGTTTCCCTCACTAAGACTAGAACATAACAACTAGTAACCATAATGTTCATCCGAATGGTGTGTGGTAACTTCTCACCCTCATAGAAAAAGTCTTGATCTTCTTTATCACCTTCTCTTTTTGAAGATAAAAGATTACAGTGGATAAACTGACAAACTCACTCATGTCAGAGACCCTAGTCTAGTTTATACTTCCTTTTGATGTGCATTGCTTATCATACAGCTATAATAATGAATGCTGCCATACACCAATGTGTGTAACATCTGCTGAACACGTAGGATTATACAGGACATGGATTGGTCTCCTGCAAAGCACCAGGGCTCAGCTCCCCTACTGTCATTCAGTGGGTCTCAAGGCAAAAGATTAGAAGCAAAGAAGTAGCTTACAGTGTTTTCAGTAGGTATTAGCTAACTTGCCATGTGTAAAGTAAAACCATGTACCTATCCTTGCATCTTTGAACTGGGCTGCCAGGGGGAAGAAAGTCATCATACAGATTGGCATCAGCAGAATCAAGAAGCAATTGGACAAAGCAACCCAGAATTTGCTGCAGTGTCTGCAGAGGAGCTGCAACTCACAAAGTTTTGAACTACTCACATTCATTGCAACTGAGAAAGAGTAGGGTCTCAGAAGCTGGGATCTACATCAGTACTCTGGACCAGTATTTTTTGGTAGACTGAAGTCTATCAGACCCTGAGATGTGTCTCATGGGAACAAACTGGGAGGAGTGTTTGATAAGCTGGTGACCTTGAGAAGCTGCAGTGCCAGGCTGACAGGAATCTTGTGCTAGAACAAAGACAAATGCTGAGTCCTGTACTAAGGATAGAAAAATCCAACAATATCATTGCCATTCTCCCTTCAATGCTCTTTGGATTAGGAAATACCTGTTCTACAGGCATATGGGACACAGAAGAGATTTTTTTTCATAGAGAATGAAAGCAAATAATAATAATAATAATATCATAATACTTAAAGAAGACCACACTTGATTTTAAGTAATGAAATATTGAATTTAATTCATTAACAAAACTATGGGTAAGGTATAATTTTTTCCCAAACCACACTGGCTATTGTGGCTTTTAACTTGGGTCTTCATTTTCATTTTGCTTGAGCTCTGTTTAGAGTCAGAGAGGACGTACAGCCACAGAGAATCAATCTTGATTCATTTTTTTGCCCAAGCACAAGCCTGTTAGGATTTTGCTGTACAGACAGTAGGCTCCTTCAAGAGCAAGAACAGGCATAACAGAGCTAAACTTTAACTATTTCTCAGTGTCACCTTCCTTTTTTATGTCAAGGAAAATTAATGCAACCCTCACAATGTGCAGTGACTTTACCTGGTGCTATTAGTAGAAATTCCCCATATAAAAAGAGAATTCTTTGCTAAGTCTCGATCAAGTTTCAGACATGCTTTACCTAAGCACTCTGTCTACACAAGCTCACCTTTTTACATATTTTTTTAAAAGCTCCTGAGAATGTCAGGAATAATCTTTAGTGCAATCTTTATCACCTTCACTCTAGAGATACGTCAGGATTAAAAAGTGCTCTAAGTATTTTTGTATACGACACTGTAAAAGGCATCTGTAATTTTGCTATTTTAGAAAAATCATCCTTAAAAACAGCCACACAAATACATATCCGATTTTGTTTTTCAGCAACATATTTTAGTAGTTTGTTATGTAGTTATTCAGTTGCCATCAGTGCTTGCTCTTAGGCTGAAAAAAAAAAAGCACTTGTGTGTCCTATTCTACTTTTACAGGAAATCTGTTAAATAAAATTAATTCCCAAATATTACCTTGACTTTTTTAAAAACAAAGCATGTATTATTAAGATTGACACAAAAATTCCAATCAATTTATAGATTTATCCCATTACCAATTTAAAAAGGAGATGCATGAATTGCAATATTAAATTGACACTTGTTTGGCAGAATCCTATCCCTTCTAACAGCCAGCATCTGATGCTTCAAAGGGAAGTGCGAGAAATGTTATCATGACAGATAGAGGTCAAACATCCTTACAAAGGGAATTTTAACCAGAGACAGTAAGAATAACTAGTAGCAATGGCAGAAAGTAGCAAATTCCTGGCATGGTGCAGAAAGGTTTTCATATTTGATAGTTTTCTTGAAAACACAGGTATCATCTTGATTTAATTAGTAAAGGTGGCTTTGCTACTTACCTTGACATAAGCAGAATTTGGCTCATTTCCTGCTACTTTGAGAAGCCCTTTTCCTTAAATTTGGACACAAAGATTAAAGTGACAAATTCATTTCAGCTCAGGGTATGAATACTGGTAATGGCTGCTGGCTGCAGCAGACTGCAGTCATGCATCCCTCCAGCAGAAACAGCTCTTAATGAATGCTTCTTCAGCAGCTCACCACTGTCACAAGCACTTATTAGAAGGGGCTTCTGCCCATGGTGCATGCTACCATAATGGAACTATCTCTTTCCATTGTATGCACCTATTCTCAAGGCAAAGATATTCCAGAGTTCAGAACTTTTCTTCAGCCTAAAGCTTAGACTACCCTTGCTTAGAACATATGGCAAAATGGGTACATATAAAGGCATCTCCCTTGCACTAGTAAATACAATGCTAAGCAGTTCCTAACAGGTCAGCATTCTACCAAATGACCCTACCATGAAGATGAAGGAAAATACCTACTTGAGCATCTGGCTGGTTGTTTCCCATTATTTGTATTAATACTTGTACAACACTGATAGAAAAATTGGTCTTGAACCAGCAGAGCTGGATTCTGTGTCCAAATAATGTAGCTATTGGTTCAAGCCACCCGGAATAAGATGGGAGATGGATTTCATGACATTATGCCATTAACTACTCATCAGGTTGTTTGACTCAGATATAGTACACCTGTTATAGTACTAGTTCTCCTGGGATTGAGCTGAACTCTTTTTTCTAAAATGTTTGAGATCTTCCTTTGAAATAGCTGGGCAAATACAAGTCATGATGTATGGACTGGGAACTGTTCAACAAAAAAGGATTATATTTTTATGCTCTCCATCTGACTGAAGTCTGCAGCTTTATTCTTTACTTGAATGACTCATACACAAATTAGGTTACCAGACAGAAAGTCCTTTTAATAGAAGTGATCAGTAGGAGATAAGATAGAACTGAAAAAACTCAAAACACTTACCATCTAGGACAAAGATACAAAACTGAAACTAACTTCTGACTCACATAATACCTGAATATATACTGCAATCCAAGGCAGAGGTTTATTTCACCAAAAAGCATAAGAGCTACACCAAGACGTAAATAACAAAAAACTAGCACACTTACAGGAAACGGTTCTGAAAAACTGCTCTTTGCTTTACACCCATCCTCATAACGTACTCTTAGGCCCAAATCCTGTTTATTCATGTTAAGCTGATGAGCACAAATTGGCAAAACACCATGACTTAAAAATACAGAAGAAAAGGAGTAGAACTGTTGAAAGACAAGACTGACATACGCATGAGCAATGCTGGGAGTGTAAAAGTTGCCAACTTTTGTCCCAGTCAGCACTCTTCCAGCTTGCATTGTGTGTATACTCAGATGGGACATATTGACCTGCAGCACAGCAAAAGCATTTAAGAAATCATTTTCATGTAGTCTTTGTGTGTGTTATATTCTTTTCTTACATCTAAATGTGTAGCTGTGATAATGGGGTTAAAAATCTAGATTAATTTTTTTTTTCCTGTGTGAGATGAAATAGAGACTGAAATTAACAGTAAAATGAAAGTATGAAAATACCATCCTTGTGGTTTGGAGTAGGGTTGTTTTGCTTTGTTTTTCCTTAGTTTCTGTTCTCTTTACATCTCTCTCTCCCCTTCACATCAGTTAGTTCTACTGTTTTTTCTAACTCTAAATGATTTGTAGAGGCCTTAAGATGTGCATCAAAATAGCTTCTTGGAAAAATAACATAAGGTAGATTTTAGCATTCCCCTAGAAATAAAAGTTATGATTTTGTTATTGAAAAATTATTAACACTTTTTAAAATAGGGCTACTGATCTAACAAATTCACAGAAGTCACAAAGATGCCAAAGCTATGACTAAACCTTAAAAAATGAAAATATTATCTAAAGAATTATAGTCCCAAGAGCAGAACCTATCAGATGAAGCACCTATTTCAAATGCTGGTGTCATAAAAAAGTTTTATAACAAATATAAGTCCTTGAAAGAGAAGTTTATGGTGAAGGAGATGAAGAAACTCTAATGATTTTGTGACTGATAAGAAAAATAAGAGTAGCTGGTTGTGTGAATAGACAGTGAGAGC
Source organism: Hemiprocne comata (assembly GCA_020745705.1). NCBI lineage: Eukaryota > Metazoa > Chordata > Aves > Apodiformes > Apodidae > Hemiprocne > Hemiprocne comata. Next base: position 5,817,675 of record CM036597.1, on the reverse strand, counting down.
CCTTAAAGCAATAGCAGTGACTTGTCTGAATCAAGAATACAAAACTGAAGAGCACAGATCAATTCAGGGCTCATCACCCATGCAGTCCTCACCAGCAGAGTAAGCAACTGACCACAGCAGTCATTGCATCTCTTTGGCCCCAACGTGCTGAACATCTGCAGGAAAGTGTCCATTCATGATGGAATGAGCTCCCAATCAAACAGACCAAAAGCCTAACCTTGTTCAGTGTGTCTGTAGTAACAGGGGTCTATTCCTTTGTTGGAAAGAAAGCATTCACACCTTTCCTAAAGTATTTTGTGAATGGCAAAAGGAACTATGCTTCTACAACATTATAAAATTGTAAAAAGTGTAATTTAAGGCTAATTCCATCCATTTGCCTATTTGCAGATGACATTGCCTTCTGTTATGGTAAGCACATCAGATCAGAGACACAGCTTAATTGCTGTGACAGGCAGTGGATTACAAATGCTTTTGTAAAACTGTTTGCAGCAGAACTAGCATGTTTAGCCACCCAGTACCCCTATAATGTTATTTAAGTTTGAATCGATTCTTCATCAATTCATTTTATACAAAATTATATTTGCAAATAAATTCTGTAAGGTTATAAATCCATGTGCTGACCATAGATTTCCCACACTTCCCACGTTTTAACAGACATGGTCCAGTATTTCTGGAAGAAGGTAAAGACCAAATAAAAAGATACAATATCTAAAAATCAAATAATATTATTTGGGATGCAGCTAGTCTTGTATTTCAATATTCAATATCTTTACAGAAACAATATGTCAGCTTTATTCCAGTGATTGAGAATAAAGGCAAGTGGGGTTTTTTAGGTTCAAAAAGGTATAACTGAGAACAAAATTTGACCCATTTATCACAAACAATCAGCCCAGCCTGGCTATAACACTTCATTACTTGGATGTGCCCGACTTGCTCTCTTTGCAATTTGAAACTATTATATTGACAAATACAACACAGGAGGGATCAGGCACCACTTGGAGATTAACATTTTTTAAGCCTATACATATCATAAAAAAACACAATACCAAAAACAGTTGAACAGATGGATCCTGATCTGAGACTAGGAGAGGCTGAATGCAGCAAGTACTGAAGATTGATACCTACTTACACAGAAGCAATCTGGGCACAGTGAGCAGCAGGTTGCTACAGACATTTGGCATATTTATTGAAGCATTTAGGGAGTTCCAAAATTCCATGAACATATATATGGGACTATGTGAAAAACATAGTATAGTAGTCTTACCACACACGTAGAAATCTTGAATTCTAATGACTAGCTTACACATAATAAAACTTAAGTGAAACCTGTTTAATGTGGGATAATCCATTGTCAGCATTGCAATTTAACAGGACTTCCATTTTGCAAATGCCAATTAAATTTACAGCTCAGAATGCCTGGCTCAGTTTTGTTCCTAATAGCAAAATCAGAAGCTCACATCAACTTGGAGAAAAGCAAAATCAGACACAGTTGTATCTGTTACAGAAGAGGTACAAAACTTTGACATAAATATTCACAGTATAATTGCCCTTCTGCAGCATGAATAGCTGAGAGGCAGAACATCTCAGCTGCTTCTCTAGAAACTAGCTTTTTACATGAAAACACAGGATTGAAGAAAATATTGAGGTAAAGTTGAAAAATTAGGTAATAGTTATTAGGAGGAAAAACAGGAAAAATAACATATTCACAGCTTCAAACTATTCAGCTGTATTCAGAGGTTTCTTCTTGCATTCATCATCAAGTGCATTGGAAAAGACTACAGACTGCATCCCTCCAGCACATACCTGAAGGCACACATTTGACCTTCTGCCTCCAATGGAGTTAAAGAATTTTTGTCACCAAATTATGCAGCTGCTATATCAGGTTTTCCTTTTCCTAAGGAAACTAACTAATGTTTTTTTATCACAGCCTGATCTTGACTTGCCCTTTCTTTTTTATTCTGAAGATGATGTAGTGTTCTAACTTGTAAACAGAGCAGAAGCTTGCTCAAGTCTTAGTTCCTTTACTTGGACTGTTTTAGTCTTGCTTGCTGTTGGACACACTGTACTAAAATACCTGCCATGAGTCACATTATTCTCTTCATTTGTGAGGAGTACTTTACACAGAAATCTAAAAGGGGGGGGGGGAGAAGAGAAAACAAATATTGGCATAGCAATGCAAATTTTCAGAATCCTTTGGATTTAGTGTCTCTTTCCTATACTATAGTGCTGCACTAATATTTTTTTACCAATAATTTCATCAGCACTGAAACATAAAAATGGATATATTCAGTCAAAGTCTTAGCAATGTAAATATATGTCATCACCTAAGAAGCATGTAAAATTTATAGCCAATAAACCAGCTCTCTCTTGAGCAAAGTTAGAGTCCTTCTGTGGTACCTTTGAGGTCGACTTTCTTCTTAAAAATGCAGATCACATTCCCTTGAGATACTCATCTTTTCCCATGATGCACTTGACTGACAGAACAACAAGCTCAGTGAACAGAAATGCCATTGGGGTTGACAAGCAAATTCCATCAGTATGCAGTGTTTACACAGTACAGTTTAGTAATAGCAGTTCACACGACCATTGCTTTGGAACAGAATTCTAATTAAGCTTTAAATCTTCAGCATTCAGATTAATTCCTAATACACAGGACTTACATATTTTCTTGTGTAGGTCTGAAAATATGCTTGTCAACAAAGGAAAAAAGCATACAACAGTTAACCAGCTTTGAATATTATGTTGTTTGTAAGATGTCCAGGTACAATATTTCTATGACATGAATATCTAGTATTTTCCTCATTTATTTTAAGTTTTAAAAATCTCAGCAGAACGTTAATGGTTTTCTGAAGTCAACATTTCCCTTCTCCAACACATGAAAACAATACTATTGTAAGTGTGAAAAGCACTTGATGTAAGGACTTGGGAGCTCAGCTCAGTTTAGAAACATCCTCTGTGTTTTATCAAAAGGTATTTTCTAACCATTTGTAAGTTTACAGCAAATAAGACCTAAATGCAAGAGCTGTATGTACTTACAAATTCCTGAGGAATGCTTCAGAAAATAAAACATGGAGATAAAAAGCCAGAGATCCATTTAAGGCTGCCACATTCAAGAAAGACTGTGCCTTTCCCACACAGATCTAGAAGCCCATTATAGGATATTATCTAGTAGGTTATTTTTAATTTTAGTTCTCTTCAGTGACATACACAGATCTTCATAAACGTGTACATATTTCTCATAAAACATGCATTATACTTACTGCATTGCAAGTAAATATATAAGACCTGATCTTTCAAAAGAAGAAAACAAACAAAGACCAAAACAACATTTTAGTAACCCTTGTACTGTTCTAACACAGATTAAGTCTTCATGGATGCACTCCTCAGCTATTACATTAAGCACGCCATATCATAGAATCATAGAAAGGCTTGAGTTGAAAGGGACCTTTAAAGATAATTTAGTCCAACTCCCCTGTCACAGGCAAGGACATTTTTCACTAGCTCAGGTTGCTGAAAGCCCCATCTAACCTGACCTTGAACACTTCCAACAATGGGGCATCCACAACATCTCCAGGCAACCTGTTCCTGTGTCTCACCACCCTCATCATAAAAAAATTTCTTCCCTGCCTTCAACTCAATCTACCCTCCTTGAGTTTAAAGCCCCTCTCCATTATCCTGTCAGTACAGGTCCTGGTAAAATGCCTCTCTCAGTCTTTCTTATAAGCCTGCATTATATATTGAAAGGCCACAATAAGGTCTCCCCAGAGCCTTTTCTCTTCTCCAGGATGAACAGAAAAAGCTGCACATCAAAGAGGTATATGTTTACTCTGAGGTCCAGTTTATAGAGGATGACTTGTACCAGTTGAAAAATCACTAACTAGGGGATAAGATAGGAAAAGGTCACAGATGCAATCAATGGTGAGGTTATACAGCAGATCCTATAACCAGAAAAGTCTGGTGGGCAGGGTGTTTTCTACAGAACCTGACAATAATGAGGAATTTTAACTACAGAGGTAGCTGCTGGAAAAGCAATAGAGTAGGACATGAACTAGTCAGCAGATTATTGAATCCCACAGGTGCTTTTTGTTTTTTCATATAGATGATGGTGAAAAGGAAAGCCCTCTTGATGTCACACCAACTGCAAGTAACAGGTTAAGGATGTCAAAATGGAAGTTAACTTGTATGACAGCAATCATGAAGTAATACATAACACCATTAAAAACTGACAGAGAAAACACCAGCACAATAAAAACAATTTGCATATCAGGAAGGCAGTTCTCAGTAAATGAGACTGAAAGCAAGCTGTCCCAGGATGTTGGCAGCTCTTTAAAGAAGCATTTCTAAAGGCCAAGTCCAAACAATTCCATCACAGAGTAAAAGATTGTCTTGGCTACGTTGTTAGCTCTTCTCTGATCTTAATACAGGGAATCATGGTGGAGATAAAATAAGATCAGACTATGGAAGAAGAATACAAAGCTATTTTTTATCTCCCCATATGAATTTGTAGGGGGAAATCCAATCAACAAAATGAAATCCAATTGCAAGAGAAACTAATTCAAACACATTGTGCCTTATGTATTTGGAAGTATGATTAAACTGGTTCAGTCCTGCACTCAGAAAGTGATCAAAGGGGATACAAGTCTGAAGACCTTGTCCATCAGCATCTTAAATAAAAACTGAGTCCAAATATCCTTTTTTTCATTTTGTTTTGATCAGCATTTAAAAAAAAAACAACACATTTTAAAAAGAAAAAACCCCAAGAATGTTGATTCATAAAGCTTTCTTCATCATCTCCAAAATCAGTAAAGAAAGCATTAGTACAGAAGCACAACACAGGTATTTCCCAGGCAGGTCAAAGGCAGTTATTTGGTTCAGCCTTTTGCATGTGATCAAATTTCCAACAAGAGATGTGTGAAAGAAGTCTCAAATGAGACCATCATCAAACGCCAGCAGTGCCACCTTGTGGTGCACAGCTTACTGGGCTATCACTATCCTACCGTCAAAAGGCTTGACTTGAAAACAGATTGACACCAGGCAAAATTATGTTAAAAGCGATTGTTTTCTTTTCAAATCAACCGAGTATACCTTTAGCGTTTCAAACTTACAGTTGCCCTGGGGGAAATAGAATTAAATGACACTGCATAAATGCATGAACACGGCAGTGGAAGGGTTAAAACACATTTGTTCTTTTACCAGCTGGAGCCACAGCTACAACCAGAGGTTTTTGAGTCATTTTGAGAAATGATACAAGAATTTCCATTCCCCACTTTTTTTTTTTTTGGACAGCCACTAGGTGATAAACTTCTCTTGGTTTTTATTGTTCTCATGTTGTTTTTTCTTCAAGCAAGTAAACAAGCAAGCAAAACATAAATACCTTGTGATCATGACTGCAGTCTACATCCAGGTGCAAGGAAGCATGTTTCTTGACTGACATCAGCTAATCTCCTCTCTTACGACTAAACTCTGACAATTCCAGCCCCGGGTAGTCTGATGAACAAGTTTTAGCTCACTCCAGAGCCTTGCTTTCTGGTGATAGTTAATGGGCTTGCTGACAATATCTCTGCTCTCAACTAATCTCTCTGGACAACCCCAGTAAACTGTTTAACTCATTCTAACAGACTGATAAGACATATTTTATATATAATAGACATTTAAAAAACATGGGAACTTAAGCTGTTACAGAGTGGATTATTTTACTAAACCAAAATAAGCTAATTATGGCATATTTGAAATTCTCCCTCTTTACCCTCTGTAAAGCTGCTTACTCTTATGTCCAAGTTTGTAGGTTTGATTTCCATTTCAGTCATGTGCTAACACTGTATGAACTGACCAGTGACAAGTTAAACCTGTTTTGGCCCAGACTGAAGGGCTAGCTAGCAAAACTACATCCACATCCTCATTATACAAATGAGGTATGCAGATAATTTCATGTTTCATCTTACTGTTTTGTTGACTTAGAGCAGATGGCAGAAAATGAACCGCACTGCTAGCAACCAAGTGAGTTTTTTGCAAACCATTACTTTTGATGACTTGCTACCATTCTTCACATTACAGTCCTGACATGAAGTCTGTCCTCACCCTATCAGATCACGTGTGCAGCCAGCCAGCTCTTATCATCTGTGAACAGAAACTACACTTTGGCCTCAATAAACCGGCAGTTCTATTTGTGGCCAGATTTTAAATGAAGCAACTTAAAGTTTCATAATTTGTGGAAACAGATGAGTCTATCCTCCTAAATCAAGATGCACAAAACTGCTGTTCTTAAAGAATGCATTAAATTGACATCTTGTTGTTTGTCATTGCAAGAGACTGTACTGTAATAGGACCTATCTACAAAACTTTGACCAAAAAAATCGCAATCTTCAAGTAAAGTATTTGTGCAATAACATTTCTGTCTGTTCTTTCCTTTTGAGGGATTTTCTGTTTAACCTGGTTTACTATTATTGTTGTTCAATCAAATACTGTCTATTATATTTGTATACTACACAGAGGTCTTCATGCAAATATAAAGTTTTCTGGTTAAAGACTCAGCCTAGTTTTCATAGCTACATTGTATTCATAAGGAAAGTGTTTTGGTTTGGTAGAGTTTGTTAACAATGCACTGCTTTTAAATAATATAAACCAAACCTGATTAGTTCAGAGCTTCATTTATTTTATTGCACAAGAACATCTACTTAGAGAATAGCTTTCACCAGCCATCCTCCACCAAAGCTTAGTAGGCCAATTCCCATTTAATAATCCCAGCTATAAACTAGCCATATGAATATCAAGTTTGTCTCCAAAGGATGTTATATTTCACACAGAATATCAAAGCAATAACAACACTTTACTACTTACTGTATTTGGACTTTCCAAAGTTGAAACTCTGCTAACAGGTTTAATTTGAATTTTCATTTATCTACTTGATGCCTAAAGTCTTGGAATATAAAGTGCTTACTTTTCTACCTCTAGTTCCAATGCTCAGTAATCTCACCACTAGCAAAAAAGGGCACCATATAAGTGTGTATCTCTGAAATAGATTTCAATACTTGTTCATCTAAGGAGTATATTTTTCAATGTCTAGAAACCATAAATACATTTTCCCAATCACCATGTGGGTAAATCTGGCAACAAAAGGTTGCATTACTTCTTTATTGAATTTTAGTCATTCTTAAGGAAATCAAGACAAACTCATCTAAATACCTTTTTAGAGCTTAAACCTACAGATAATACTAGACATCTTCAAATAAAAACTTAAGTTGAAGCTTTATTCAGCATAACCTGCTGAGTCTGAAAGAGCTGACACACTACTTGCACAGACAAAATATCACCTATCCATCTTACATGAAACAATGACTTGGTACAACTCATCAGAAAATGGCAAACAGTAATTTCAGATGCAATTCTCCACCTGCATATTCTTAAAAACATTCCTTGTTTTTAATGGGACTTTCTCCAATTTTAATTTGGAATCACTCCAATAGAAGCATTTTTTAATTTTTCTTTCCTTGATCCACCAAGATCCCCTTATTTCTGATTCCTATGATACTAGGTTTTTTATATTACTTTGTGAGTCCCTTCACCACTCTGAGGCCACTGGAATATTTCACTATGTAGGTAGATTTAGAGCAGGTACTTACGGTAGAAATCAGCCTGATATGAAAGACAGAAAATCTTTTACCTCTGAAGCACAACAAATTTTTCTTCCCCAGTAAGACTACACTCCAAGCATAAAAGACTGTAGTAGCCGTATCTGTGAGGAGAGACTAATTATGTCTCATGACTAATCCAGTGATGATGTGCTATGGAAATCTGTAGTATACACAGAATCTGTTTGCTCATGTACAGACTTTGTTGTATCCATGCAAGCAACCCAATATCTTTTAATGGTTGGACCAATTATATGTTTGATGGAGACATCTGACAAAAGGTCTTCAATAAAGTTGCACTTATTCCTTAAGATGATTTTCCCACGTTTTCTTAGAATGGTGAAGAAACATGCCTTCCACTTTGGTATGCCAGAACAGTTTTCAGAAGTGCTCCAGAAAATATAGTCAATTTTTACCAATGAATTCTGTGTGCAATTGAAAAGTCTAGTGCTTTATTGGCCAGTATTTCTAAAGTACAAAGGTATAGTTTTTACTTAATGATTCAGCATTCGTTTAAAAAAAAAAAAAACAAAACTAACAAGAAACTGTGAGTAAGGGGCAAAGGTTGGCTCCAAACCAGCTAAAAGTCTGAGGAGGGCATAAAAGTTTGAGGATGATTAAATTTATTACATTTGGATTCAATTCTGTCATGTTCTGATTCAAGGTATAGCCTTGATTTTGCATCTCCTCCATCCCACAGTTAAGTCTGAACTACTATCCTTCTGGCTATTTTAGTCATTTGTTCTCTTCCTCTTTTCGTCTTCTTTTCTCTCATCCAAACCCAAGACATTCCAATTTTATTCTCATGCAACACAAGAAAACCCTAAAGCCAATTTCTTCACAGTTCTTAAATTTGCACCTAGAGAATATGAGATAAAACTCCAAATCCTGGAGTCCTTGTAAATACACTTTGAATTAGATAACGTATCGACCTACCTACCAATGGTTTGATCTTTCTTGGTTTTAAAGTATTTTATATGACCAAACTTTATTGCATAAACAAACTGCATAGTAATAAATTCTCCTACAAAACAGCTGGCAATTGGCATGAAGAGAAATGTGTGTGAGTGCTGCAGAGCAAGATACACAGCCATCACTGGGAAGAAAAACATACTGGCTTTTAGAAGTTGCAACAGAAATTAGTCATAGGATAATCCCACAACACTAGAAAACTGCTATGGGTTAGAGCTGAGCACAGTGCTGGCATTTTAGTGAAAGCATAATTTCTGTAATTTACCTGTGAGCTTACTAAGAGTACTTAGAAGCCTCAATAAGGACTTCAATATGTATTAGAGCTCAAGAAAAAGCTGCAGAGAAGGGGGTGAAGAACCTTCTAGCCACGTAAGAAATTAGCCTGCCAAGTGCTGGGACACATTAAAATTTTTCAGTGGTAGCAGAGGGTACATGGTGCTTGCAGGAGGCTCCCAGTGGAAAATATTTAACACACAAAGAAACTGAGTAACAGTGAATCTGCTTCTGCAACAACAGTCATTCTAGTGAAACAGTTTGATAACTAACAGCTTATTTTAAACACTGGATACAAAAGAAAACATAATAGGGCACGTTTTATCAGCTGTTGCACCTTCTGGAAACAAGGATAAGAAGATCTGGAAAAAACAAGCGATTTAATGCTATTCTAGAAAGTACCTGGAATAGGATGGCAAGACCATTTTTTCAAAGTATGTAAGGTTTGTAAAACATGTCTGAAAAATATTGCACCCTTCACAAAACAGTTACTAAAGAGGAAGCACAAAGAGGGCTGGTTTCACTGAGTTATGCCTCTCATAGGCCTCAAGTGCAGACATAAGCATAAAGTCAGCTCTTCCTTCAGAGGCAGTGAGCCTACTCTAAAGTTAATTAACTTTTCTGAAAGCAAGAAAAGTATAAAATGAGTTGCACAGGGACAGGATTCAGAGAGCGCACTGTAAATTATTTAAAGCCTTGGCAAAATGTTCCCCACAGAATCACAAACTACAAGTCTTTGAAAACCAGCAATGGTCACATCAGAGTAAAAGAGTCACTGGGAGACCAGTATTTGTCATCCTGACACTGTGAAAACTGTGCAGATACTTAGACAATTCTGTGTAAAAATTTCCACAGATCACTGCATAAAGAGAAACGCATACAGAAATACTTCTAGGAAGATACAGCACTTCTTACTGAGCACAGGTAATGTGTTTTTAATAAAATGACAAGTTTAATGCCAATGGCTGTTAATCAGAGTCTTCTTCAATATAATTTAAATATATTTCATTTCCTAATTTAAAGTTTGGTACTACAGGACCTTTTAGATTCAGAATCCATGTTCACCTTTGCATGAAATATTCATTATGTATTCACAGTAAATTATTATTTCAGAGCTTCCTTGAAATATTACTAAGCTTGGGAAATGTGCAGACTCTGATACAAAGGGGCAGTTTCCCCCTGTTGCCTGGGAAAGCATCAGGTGGGTAAAAAGTTACACACAGCAGCCATAGCAAAAACAGAAGCAAAGAGACAAGTACCACCAAGATTCCACAAAGACTGATGTAGCATTTCATAAATGTGTGTGGAACAACAAGGAGGTGACAAGGATGCTTCAGGGAACAAAGCTTTTTCCAGACAGATGCAGAGACCCATGCACTTCAGTCAGCTGAGTAAGAACTCACTTCTTAAATATTTCTTGATATATTAGCAAATTTCATCAAAACTCTTAAAAGCCAACTGCTGTGACACCACCTCCATTCTAGAGTTCTCCCAAGGGAATGCCTGCAATCTGCATGCACCTCTCTGTATGGCAGCTGAACACAAAAGGCAACAATGCTTCAGAAAAACAAGAGGGGAATTTTGGTGTTGTTGTTTGTTTTTTTCCCCACAATATAAAAGCAAGACAAAGCTCCACTTCTTAACCTGACACAGTAGGAGTAATTGGGGAAGATTATGGGAATCAAAAGGTTATGCTCAAGTCAGGAATCAGTCAAGTCTATTTCCTCTAGCAGTGCAAGAAGGTTACTTGAAATAACAGAGATAAGGTATTAGCCAAAAAATCCCCAAAAGCCTAAAATAAGCTGAACAGTCACAGCTCAAAATGCAAACCGGTGCCTGACCTACCACCTTTTAAATTATTCTATTATTCTTATAGATCATGTAAGAGTATTGGTGTTTAGGTTTTTAAAAATAATTTTTGCTGCCATTGCACACAGCTTTTCAGTTTCCCAGTGAAATCCCAACAAATAGAAGCTTTAGTTAATAAAAAAAGGAGTATATGGTCCATTTAGCAATGCAGGTGTGTATGAGTACACATGCAGGCAGCTACTTTTCTAGAGATCATCATGCAAACCTTCGGTGTGTTTATTCACACTGTTGTTCAAATGCACACATAATTAGTACACATTTTTAAGTTGAAATTTGGTGCATTAAATGTTTAAATAATTTCTCAGCAAGTTCTAAAAAACAAATTACTCTTCCAAGTCCAATACTGTAGTCTAAATTACATCTTCAGCAATTTCAACAAGAGGGTCTCACCATTACCTGCACACCTTCACACAAATAGCACCACACAGAGCCACTTGAAAACATAGTTACCTAAAAACATAGGTCCTTGTTGTGACATGAGTTTCTACAGCCCTCATACCTCACTCACAGAAAGTCCTCTGTCTGCATCCACAGATCTCTTCTTCATATATATAATATATGAATTAGTTACCTAGATGAGCCTTGCAGCAAGTAGAGAGAAACAAGTATTTCTATAGCAATGTTCCTATGAGTCCATTGTCTTTGAATTAAATGAGTCACACTGCAGCAATCTACCAATGACACATCTAAACTGGAATAACTCTTGCACACTGTCATAATACAAGTAATCCAAAACCAGAGCCAAACCTGAAAGGAAGCAGATTCTTCTATTCTTTCAGTCATAGTTTCCGTCTTGCTCAAAGGCCAATATCCAACCTGAAAGAATTAGGATACACTTGTGAATTCCACTGTAATACTCACTACAAATTTGCAGTTTGCATTATGAACACAACTTCTCAAAGACTAAGTTACACAAGATTTAGGAAGAGTTGTTCACTGAGTAATGTTAATCAACAGGTTTCTCTTTCCAACAGCATTGCTACTACCAGTGGTACTGTGTAAATTTTGATTTACAGTTATGAAGAATACCAATTATATCAAAGAGACTAAATCTGCAAGTTCTAGAACATTCTTTTTTTTAGGCATGCATATCCCATTTTGACTAGCATGCTGGGGACCGTAACTGAAAGACATGAACAGTGTTATTTGTGTTCCATATTCATGAGAAATTTACCTTGAATGCAGGAATATATTACATTTGCTTTGCATGTAAAGAAAATCCAAACTACCCTTGTTACCTGCTGTTTTGGTACACAAAATTACTGAAAAATATCAGGAGATATGGAAATCTAACTCCTAATGAGATTTTACATTTAATCTATCATGCAAAAATGCATTTATTATAAGTTTAAAGGAATTCAACAGAATGACAACTAAAAGATTGCCCCGTGCTCATACTGACCAGAAGACTAAAGTACAGTATTTTGGTGTGTAACAAAAATTGCCTGTTACACAAGCAAAGCAAAAGGATGTAAGCATTAAAATTTCAGCATACATGCCTACTGCTTCAGGCAAAAACTGCATAAACAGAGACTGACATTGTCTCATTAAAAGGAAACATGAGAAACTTGGCTGATATATTACAATTGTGCAATACATATCAGAACAGCCAAAGGCAAGACATACACTGCTTTAAAAATGCTAGTGACACAAAATAATGTTTCTGCTTAATGAGGAAAATAATATATGACTTTCCAAGGATAATGGTGTTCTGGTTTGAGGGGGCACAGGCTATTTTTATGTTATTAATATGAGAACCTAGAGAAAGGGCATTGTTTAGGACCTCAAGGGATCCACAGAGCAGAAGCGAGAGGGTTCAGTATTCCCTCCCAGACCCTATAAAATCCAGGATGTGGGAAGTCTGCCCCTTCCTTCTCTCTCCCTTCACTGGTCCCTGGACATCTTGGAGAAAGGCTCTTGTTCTTTCTCTCCAGCTCGCCATGTGCTCTGCAGGATCCAATTCCACTGGGTGTTGGGAAAAGCCCAAGATCCTTTTTCTGAGTTGGCTCTGCTGCAAGTGACTTTTGGACACTTGTATCGTCAACCATTTAAATAGCATTTTGTAAACATTTTTCATTATTATCCCATGACTTACTGTCCCTTCACTGTTCTTTTAAACCTGTTCTAGTTTTAATGTTCAACCTTTAAGTCTCTCTCCCTTATTCCCCTTTTATCTTCCCCTGGCAGGTTGGAAGGGAGTAATAGAGAGCAATTTTGTTCTTTAGGTTTTGGTTCACCCTGACTGATGGCAGTTATTACTTGAAATAAGTAAAATATGGGGGGGAAATCACGTAAGAGAGAACAAAAGAGACATGCAGAACAAAAACAGAGCTTACATAACAGTGAAGCAGCAAGAATTAGAGAAAAACATCTCAAGTAGTCAACAGCCTATCCTTGAGACAGGTCTGTAAGACAGAGGAAAGGGATGGAAGGCAATACTCCTCACAACTTACCTTGAGCACTAGGTACAAAACACTGACTAACTGGACTCACTGTATTAACATCTCATCAGCATATTAATATTCTATTAGCATACTAAAATACCCACCCATAGGTTAGAGGGACACCACTAACAAAAAGCCCCCTACTCTTTAAGCATGCATAGTGAAATTTTTAAGCATTGCCCTTTTAAATAGAATTGAAGAACTAGTTAACCAATCATGTATATGAGTGATAGAATATAATTAGAGGTAAAGTAATTTTACATGTGTCTGGGTATAAAAGTAAACATTATGTTTTGGGAAGCAGAGCTTGGTTTGTGGAATACCACCCTGCTCCCTCTTCTGTGCAGAGCTGGATATTAAAACAAATATCCTGACTGTGTGTGGGTCAGCTTCTTGCCACCGAGGGACAGACCCTGCTCTGGGAACAACATGACCACTAAACAGAGACAAAAGGGAATATTACAAATCCCCAAACAAGTCTTAACGCATATCTACAGTTAATATCTTTTTTTTTAATTCAAGCAAAGTGAGTGAAAACAGAGCTTTAAGGAATAATTATAGAAATATGTAAATCAGATATTTCTGAACATAACTCTACTGAGATAAATTTGCCACGTCATTTTGCCTTTTATAAGACACTAAAAAGGACCTTACACATACAGATAAGACTTTAAAAAAAAGGCCTTGATAAGTTTAAATTCTTCCAAAATTATATTAATAGGAATTTCTCAAATGTACTGAACAGCAAATAGCACTATTAATCTTAATGGCTGATAACATATATTTCACCCAAGATTTAACAGTCAGAGAGACAGGGCCACCTGGACTTGCTGTTCTGAGTGACCTTGTTGCTATTCTACATTTAACTGTATGGAAATATATTTTCCTTGAAACAGCTGGATTTCAGCTCATCTGGTGTTACTTTTAATTACTTTGTTGTAATAGTTCCAGGCTAGTTTTTCGAACAATGTCCTATGCTTTAAGTACAAGCCCTATATTAACAGGAGAATAAGGAAGTCAATTAATGTTAAGCTACACAAAACAAATCAGCAATTCATTTGGAAGACAGTAGCCGGAATGTATCCTGGTCTGCTTCAAATATTCTGCTCATTAATATCACATTAGTACTCACTGCAAAACACTACTAAGATTTCAAATGGTGGTATTGCATTACAGTTAAATAACATTCTGCCATGTCACAGCCATACATGAGCAACCACATGTTTAGCAAGTCCTGTCTCAAAACCAAGTAGTTTCCTCCTCCCAAAGCCTCCACCCTGCAGCGAACCTCATTGTTCTGATGTGCAGAACTCCCCTGACTTCTAGCCAGTTCACACCCATCAACTGCTGGGCCAACAGTTTTCTCTCAATTCTCTTCCATTCCCTGGTACCCTTAAAGAATGACTTATCTTTTGCCAAGACAAAGTAATCACTTTTTTTTTTTAATAGGACAAATTAATATTTCTCCTTAAAACCCCATGGATTCTGTGTGCCTGTTCATTCAGATAATCAGAAGGGCAAGACACAATTCCAAAATAGAAATTCTGGAATCACTAATTCTGTTGCAATCTTTAAGTGAGCTACAACATCAAATTCTGGGGGGTAGGGGGGAAAGTAGAGTATCAGGAGTTACCTATACAACTCAAGTATTAGTTCAAGATACAGCTCCAACATACTACTAACTGTAGACCTGAAAATCAACATAGTAAAATGCTTTACTGATACATGCAATTCTAAACAAATCTCTTTTAAATATAATGTAATAAAAGACATTATAGCTGACTTAAAAACCCTTTTCAACAGTAAATAAACAAAAATTAATATTAGCTGACTATAAAATAAAGTATCGATATAGCAATTTCCTGCATATTTGTTCTGGTTTATAAAGTAAAACCAACAGCTGCATTAAGCTCTTTAAAATGGAAGACCTCTTGCCCATGTATTATGCAACACATACAGTGCTTGTCTCAGAGTTAAAACGTGGGTGGAGGGTCAAAGTGAAGAGAAGATAAAAAATAGACACTTTAATGAATCAATGTAATAATACAGTTTAACTATATTCAAAGCACAGTGCTCAAGACTGCTTTCTGAATTTCAATTTTTACTAGCTTTAAAAAGAGAAAATCACAACTAGTACAAAGACTGAGGTTCTCATACTAATATGGAAATTGTACTATTTTCATTTTATACAAAGCAAGTGTAAATGTGCTCCTGAGTATCTGCTACAGTTTCTCTTTAAATGGAAATGTCAAAGAGTTAAGAGATGAATCAGGAGCCGTGATGTTTCCAAGCCCTAATATGTTTGTAGTGGGCACAGGAATAATTTTTCTGCATCACAATAAAAGCAACTCAAGGTTAAGGCAACATTAGAGTGCGAGTGAATCTCACACCATAAATAATTTATTTTAAATGTAGCTTTTCTCTTAATTGTCACAAATCCAGAAGCAAATTTATTTATGCATGTAATATTTACATTCATTGTACAAACATCATTTTGAAGCTCCATAGGTTGCCTATGACCTTTTGAAAATGGAGGTTTCTTGCCTCTTTGTGATCAGTCAAACAATTTACATTGTTACTTGTAAGTCAATTATATACACACAAATGTTTCCTGTATAAAAGCTTATACTTGTAAATTTAAGCATTGCTTTGGCAAGCTGTTGCCTGTGTAAGCTAAAAATTCACTTTCCAAAGCATTTACACTAACAAAGCTCAGTACTTGAAGTAGTCACCAAAAACAAACAAAAAAGAACTCGAGTGCAACCAAATTATATCTGTTAAATATCCAACTTTTTTTTCACTATTTTCTAAGCTTTAAGTAGAAATTAAGAAAGAAATAGCTAAAGTTATGCTATTTATTGGAATATTAAACTTACCTGTTTCTAAAGCACATACTGATCCCAGAAAATGATGTAGAGGCACACATATCCCATTATACAAAAATACATTTAAAAGCCTACAAAAGATTAGTTAATTTGAAGGTTGCACACTAAACTAAAAGGAGTAAAAGCAACATATTGTCCAAGGCTAATAGCAATGTTACTAGACAGTTCAGAAACAGATGTCCTTAATCTCCTCATTTAGCAATTTGGAAAAATCGCCTGAGTAAAATAAAATTAAAGTTCATAGTACTCCTATTCCTCTCCCCCCAACCAAGCCACATATGCCATAAAAACACTGCTTTAGTAGTTACTGTTATTATAGTCATTCTATTATTAATTTTTATTGTATTTTTTCTATTTGTTCTCCCAGCCAAAGTCAAATAGAGAGAGGTAATCAGTTTGTTGGGTTTTGGTGGAGTTCCCATCCATACACTCTAATGACACACAGAAGTTAACAGGCCTCTCTTGAAAATACAGTGAGAAGTGCCACAAGCCTTATCGCCCACAACCCACCCCAGCCTGCCAGGGCCCAGACAGCTCCTGAGGTTTTACACAGAGCTCTCCCAGGCATACTTTCTGTGAGGAGAGAAGGTAGGAGTTCATCTAGCTCTCATGACCCTGTGTTAAAAGAGCACAACAGCCACTGACCATGGAGGGCAGGCCCAGTCCTCAGGCTAGGAAGCGAGGGCGATCAGCTCTTAAAAGAGGGAACGTTGTTCACAGGTGTTCTCTCTTCACACTTAAGCAAGGTATCAAAAAGGCAGGAGACTGTCTCATTTTTTAATGTAATCTTGTGGTCTTGTCAGGTTGGCAGTATTGCCTAATTAGAGCCAGCCCAGAGAAATCAGCACTAATTTCTCCCTGCATTAGCTGCCCAGTCAGGGTGGCAGGCAGCTCCCCTCAGCCGGGCCCTGACTGTTAGTTCCACAGCAGCGTCTGCCGCGGTGGGCTGAGGAGCAGGCTGGTCCCTAGCTGAGCAGTTTCCCCACAGGAAAGGCAGGGATGAAGCAGGTTGCAAGGAGACAGACAGCAGGTCTTCAGGCCTGTCATGCTCCTGGGATGGAGTCAGAGGTGAGGAAGTGTGTGGAGGCAGTCTGGGGCACGGGGAGGAGAGGGGCCACAGCTGCCCTGTCCAGTGTGGTGGGCTGGTGGGGAGGTGGAGAAGGATCGGCCCCAGAAAATGAGGTGAGAGCTGGTTGGGTGCACCTGTGGTGCTGAGAGAGATCGTGAGGCTTGTGACAGCCTTCTGGCTGTGCCTCTGCTCTTTCTAAAATGTCTAATTAACTAACTGATAAAGCATTGATGAAGAAGCCCTAGTTGTTGGAATGCTTTCATATGGCTAATGACTGGTTTTGAGGAGATGTACATACTGGGATTAGCTGTTACTCTGACTTGCTTCCAGAGCTGTCTCATAGGAGTGTGTAAGTGCTGTAAACTAATTAATCTTATTTGCCAGCAAAATCATGTGGATAAATAAATCCAACAACAGCATTAGCCATATCTGTATTTATCTTAACGTCATCTAAATATTGTTAGTTTAAGAATTGTTGCCACTAATTATTTTAGAACCATGTCTAAAGGAAATGCATAATATTTTGACAAAATAGATTACATAGGCTATATAGAGAGAGATTACTTACAGCCAGACTGATTCTGCTGATGCACTGTGATATGTTTGAATCGCAGGTTGGGGGTGGAAAGTACTATGACAAGGTCTGACAAATCTTTGTGCTTTTCTTTCATCCTGTTTCTTTCACCCTGAGCATGAATTATAGACATGACTAACAACGCCAGAATTTGGCCTGGTATCATTTGAATTACCTTCCTTGCTCTGGTAAAGATCTGAATTTTTTATTGTACATGCTCCCAGGGTTTCATCCACTTGCACCTTAGGTTGTGTTTTGTAAAAGATCAGTGGCTAAAATTTAGACTGCACTATGATGAGATGTGGAAATCCTTTGTGGGCTCCTGGACCATTAAATGGAGCTAAAATTCTTAGTCCCTAATTGTAACCAGACAGCTGATAGACTTGCCTTTACTGTTTTATTACAGTGGTTTTAATTTGATGAATTTCTGAAAATATGTTACTGGGAACTAACTCATTTACAGTAATTTGTATTTTTCATTGGATCATTATCTGTGATATTAATGGAAAGTTTATTACCTTTTTATTCTTAAGGATAAATACTGTTGTATGACTTGTTTGCTTCCAGCAAGGAAAAAATTCTAGTGAATTAGTCATAAGAAAAATTCTTTAATCAGTAATTTAAATGCAAACAAAATGTACTTCATTGCTGGAAAAAGGAGAGATATTTTCCAATTCAAGAACAAAAGTGTAACATTAAAAATAATTAAAGAAGGATATTATTTAGTTTACCTTTGTCTTACTGTGAATAGTGGCTATGGCATCAGAAACAATGTAGATGTTCACAGATATGGGTATAAAACCATTAAACCTCTGGCTGTCATTATGCAAAGTTGCCTCACAATACTTCTCTGAATAATGTGTGCAAATGACTGATTTTCTGTTAAATAAATTGCCTTATAGAGTGCATGCTTTGTAGACTGCAATTTATGTTGGAACAACAACAGATGCACTCTGAAATCTTGTGAGATAAATGGGTAGATTTACAAATCAATTAAAAATATTTGTATTGAAGTGTCCAATTATTTCCTAGATTATTAATAAATCCTTATTAAAATGTATTAATGCATAGACAGATACTACACCTGCATGAAATGCTATTGAAAAAATACTGAGTTGAAATTTTTCACTGCAGAGTTCTCCTTGCTTTTTCTGCCTTTTGATTACAGAAAGGAACATTCTCTTCCTCTTGGTTTGTTTGGTTTGGGGTTTGTTGGGTTTTGTTTGGTTTTTTTACAACTCAGTAGGGAACTTTCTAGGTGTTATCTTAAACTGGTGGTTGCCATGTTGTCCAGTTTGGGTCCACAGAACTTGTGCATTTCTTCAATCGTGGTACTAATTTGTCTGTAACAGAGAAAATAACCTGCAAAGCAGTTATGAGAATGAAACTCTGAGCTTACAAAAACATAGCATTTGTCTCCTCTCCTATGTTTAGCTCATGTTGCTGTTCTTAATGTAGTGATGAAACAACACTCATGTCACCAGTTGTTGTAACACAACATATTGTTAAACACAGGGATTGCTATTGTAATGCATATAGAAGTCTCTTCTTCCAAGTTGTAAGTGATGGAACAAGAGGAAATGACCTCAGATTGTGCCAGAGGGTATTTAGATTGGATATTAGGAAAAATTTCTTCACTGAAAGGATCATCATGCACTGGAACAGGCTGCCCAGGGCAGTGGTTGAGTCATCATCCCTGGAGGTATGTAAAATATACGTATAGATTTAGTGGTGGACTTGTTGGCAGTGCTAGGTTAAAGGCTGGACTTGATGCCTGGTTGCTTTAATTAACTTCATCATTAAACAGAACGCACATGAAATGAAAATATGCACTCTGAAAAAAAGAAGGTTCTCTTTTGGTCAGGAATTGTTTCATGTCTCTGTGGATTATAACTTGGTGCCTTCTGTTTCTCTTTTATTTGCTGTTAAAGCATCATATATCAGTCAGGACTGAGTCTAATCAGGCCAATAGAACTGCAGGTTTTTTCATGGAAATCGCAGGCAAGAACTGTAATAATCTAGGTTGAAACATTCCTTGTTGGTCAAAGTTTCGGAAATGTTCTTATCTTGCTTAGACTGTAAAGCAAGCTGACTTGTATTGTGAGGCCAGATGGCCTCTGAGTGTTCTGGCTCAGCATAATTTCAATTGAGATTACTAGTTTTTGTTTTGCAGTATGTGCAGTCAGTGTGTTATTTTTGCACCTGAGATGCCTTTTTATAACTTTTGCTGTACTCATGTTGCTTGCTTCTTGCTGTGCAAGGTTACAGGAACTGCATTTCCTTTGCCTTTAGCAGCACAACAAGTTATATTGTAAAACCTACTTGAAATTTCTTTATTTTGTGTACATGGGATTATTTTTTTTGCAGAAATGATACATGTGGTAACATGTAGCAGATTGATTTTAAATAAGGAGTAAACAAAACACATTGGCAGTCTTTCCAGAGAGCAGACTAAAGGGACTGCCATGGAAATTATTCTAATTTGTGACCTATTACATCAACAAATATTTATTTGTCTATCTCTAGATATCATTGGAAATTTGCAAAGCTAGTCAGGAGTATGGTGTTATGTTTTCAGACTGCCAACAGCTGTGTGTAGCCAGCCTCTGGGGGAGTGACAGGGTAACAGCACAGTTGAGTTTTTGCACTGAGGAAAATGTGAAGTGCTTCTGGTTCCTATCACTGTCCAAACCCCATTTAAGCAACTTTCAGATTCTGTAGCTGTCTTCAGACCTCACACGTAGGAGCTTTCCAACAACTCCCCTGAAGAAGATTTATTTTTCCTCATCGTTTTTAAAATAGCTAAATTTAGATTTGAACATCTCTGAATTTTAAGGTAGTTCATGTCACATGCTGAACCTCCTACCCAAAATCTTTGTTTTATTAAAAAAGGGTTTTGTGCAGTGGTGGGTTAATGCAATAGACTTCCCTTGATATACAGCCAATTTCCAGCCTTGTTTGCCCTACCATTTCATGTAATATTGGTTTAGAAAAATATATTAATATAAATAGTTAATCTTTGATCCTGTGTTTAAAAAAATTGTCTATGCTTGAGAGCTCAGACTATAGCATAGAGACATATTTCTTATGCAGCCAGCATACAACCTTGCATTATTCTGCTTAGGGAAAATTTACTGAAGACTAAAGTTTCATGGCAATAGCAATATTGCAGATTATTTGCAATGAATTAATTGGGAATTGCTTTTGTTTATTCACTATACTATGATTGCAACATCATTCCCACTTCTGCAGCTAATTTGGGGCTTTCAAAAATTTTATGCCCATTTACAGGTTTTTAAAAACCTACCTTTCAAATTCTTTAAATTATGCATTCTAGGGAAAGGTCAATTGAGAGGAATATTTTTAGATGCCAGTTTGGGGTTAAATAAACCAATTTTAAGCTTTCATTACTGATTAAATAAAAGCTTAATATTTCCAGTAGAGAAGAAGGAATACTAGCAAGGAAAACATTTTGAGCATAGATTTAAAACAGATCAATTTCTTCCTCTGTTTGTGGCTATGAGAATAATTGATTTTAAATAAGGATATTTCAAATGAAGTGAGACGTATATAACTTCACTAGAAAATGCAGTGTATTGTTGGAACAATAACTGCAATGTTTGTCTTGAAGTTCAATTATAAAATTAAACATCAGCATTTTATTTTCATTAGAAACTTCATTATTGCTGAATATTTCTTTTTTAAAATATCTAATACGACATGTTCATTTGCACATTTTTATTTGCATAATATTACCTATAATACCAATATAGATAACATTCCTGTATTATAAAGTTAGACATGAAAGAAAAATATACATATACAGCACTTCCATGAGACTTGAATTCAGCTTTGCTGCAGGTGGGCCTTCTTAAAGTCTGTGGTGGTGGCATGCTAATTATTGCAAAATGTCATGTATCAGCTCTAGGAATCTCTAGATCCTTGTCAATATAAAAAGTACTGTTTTCACCAGAGAATCTCTTTTAATTCAGTGGAGCATTTGTTTGGGTAATTATTTCTGCATAAGGTAACTAATGTAAAATGTTTAGTCTATTTATTTGTTCTTTGCTTTTATATATGTAGTCTAAAAGCATTTAAATCCACTGATTATTTTTTTCAAAGGTATATTGATGGTTTACGTTTCTAAAAGAAGCAATTATGTTACAGTACATAAAAAAAAAACAACACCACATTTCTTCAATGTTTCTTAAAAATGCAGGCTGTTGAAGTATAATTTTGAAAAGCTGTGCAATTTGAACGTGCAACCCCAACAACAGATACAACTTGAATTGTAGTTTGCAGAATGTCTTTTAGGTAAACAAAGGTATTACACTTTCAATGATGGTCTAAGAGTCTCCAAAACAAAGAAGCAGCAAGCTCAGCTGCCACACTAGGGGAATGTTATGTGTTATAACTGTACTAGCATCACACTTTTGTTGCTTGATTTTGTTGTCTGTAGTCATGCATTTTTGGCTGACAAAATTACATGGTTTTATCCAATAGCATTTTAAAAAAAAATTGTTATGCAGCAGATTCTTCCATTTGCAGCTCATGGTTGAGGTGCATCCCAGAAGGCTGAGCCAAATACTGGCAGTGTGAGTGGCTGTCTCTGTTCAGAGTGCCAGTCTGTATAAAGCAACTAACAAACATCAAGAAGAAGGCCAGTGGTGGCCTTCAGTGTGATGCTGGTCACAGAGGACAGGAATAGAAGTCACTTCAGGTATAGACTGAAATGAAACCCAACAGCATAAGGATTTTGGATAAGTCTCTAGGCTCCCCATTGATCATTATCTTAAAAAACCCAACTGAACATTGTTCAGTTTTTTTTAATGAACTGGCTTTTTCAAATAATTAGTTGAGAGGCCTGGCACATGAAATTGATACACATGTGTACTTTGCCAGGAGAAATTCACCTCTGAACAGGAGAAGTGTAGGCAACAAAATCAGCTGATAGCAGAACGGCAAAAATCATGCTGCAATATTTAAAGTAGGGTTATTTTTTTTTAATTGTATTAGTCTGACTACAAAGTTAGTTTTCCTCATTTTAGGTGGGGTGCTTAATCAAAGTTTCTTAGTGCTATTGGAGAGGTTTGGGGAACTATAATAACATATCTGTTGACATACCTGACTATGCTGGAAAAACTGCCTGGACAGTCCCACCTTTTGAGTGAGTAAAATCTTGGAATATCCACTCTAAAAATCAAGAACTGACTTTTCTCCACAGCAAACTTTGAGTGGGCTTCAAGCTCCTAATTGGGCTAATGTTGAGATGTGACTAATCCTGACCCTCAGCATTCTTATTTGTCAATATTCTTTGGGTGTGCTTTGCTATGCCCTAATCCTAGGCTTTGAGTATTTTGGTGCTCTTTGCTTTGCTCATTACTCTATGTTCAGACAGCAAGCTTAATGAGGCCTTTTAAGTTATGCTGTAAATGAAATGTAAGAGTAACACACTTAGACCCCTTTAAAGTGATGCTTTGCTTTCTTCACTTTGTAAAGAGCAGGAGAGAAAAGGTTTACCACCTGGGTTTTGATGTATTTACAAGCTTACACAAGATGGCCCTTGGTGCTCATCAGAGGGAGTTTTTCTGTTTTGTTCATTTTCTTTTTAACATGTTGTCATTTACAAAGAGATAAGCAGTCTGTAAATGTAAATCCATGGGTGTTGTGGTTTTTTTTAGAATCCTTGCATAAACAACCAAAGCTGCTCAAATCATTGAAGGTCATTAAAATTTAATGCTGTGTAAAGTTCAGTGATCAATGTATCCATTTAGTAAACATACCTTTTTGTACAAGCTTTTAGCCCTTGTCTCTTATTAGTATTCAGGTAGAATCATTACTGAAGTGTTCCAAACATGTGTTTTAAGTGAAGCTTTTAAAAGCTTCCTCTTGCTGGGAAGTTTATACTCTTTAAATTATTAAAAGGTTCTTCTGTTATGTGACGTCATGTTTGCAATGTCTGTTTATAATGTTTTTCTTTCATTCTACTCTGTATTTTTTGGCCTTTGATGGAGCTAAAAAAAAAAACAAGTTTCCAAAATATTTTTCTAAAGTGGAAAGCTTTCTTTCATTTGGCCACAATATAACAGGACGCTTATGAAGAACAAGCTGAACCCTTTTATTGCTTAAGTAGTCTTAATATTTAAGTCTAATACAGATCATACTTGGTGCAGCAACATCCTCATTAGTTCTGTCTCTTGCTCCTGCTAGACCAAGCTACCTTTGTACCCTGCTGTAATTCCTGCAGCCTTATTAAGTCTTGCTACGTAGGCAGTCTTCAGCTCACCTCTTGAGGACATTATCAAGCTTATCCTAGCATAGATATTTGCTTCAGCAGAGAATTTTAGCATGATAGTGGAGCTAGAAATAATGTGTAACTGTCCATCTAAATCTATTCTATCTTTTTTTCTGAAATAATAGTTTGCTTTAGGATCAGATCTTATAAAGGGATTTTATGAGCATATCATTCCACTTTGCTAGATTCTAAAGGATTGAGGTATCTCTCTATTGCAGACTCCCTGTGAGGAGCATATTCAACACAGAATTTGCTTCCCATAGTTTTGACACTACTAAAACAAATGCTGTCCCAGAATGCTCTTATGAACTTAAAATAAGTATTCATTAACTAGACAGGCAATTAATTGAGTTTTCTCACTTGTCTGTATATCCAAAGAACTGTTTTTCCATGTAATGTTTATAGATTTATCATTTATCATTAACTGTGTAGAGCTGGATAGTGATCTCAATTTGAACCTTAATAGGAAATCTTAAATAGAAGAAATGCAACTCAAATACAGTCTTGGTAGACACACAACTGTACATGAGTACAGAGAGAAGACTGCTGTCATCACTTCAAGTCATTGTTTCCGCATATTATGGTTGAGTGTAGGAAAGCTGATGTTCCCACTCTGAGATCTGTTTGGAGTTGTGGTATTGGACTGGAAACTGCAGAGCTTTGGTGTTTCATATAGTGTGTCTGACTTTGTTTGTGGATGTGTGTGTATAGAGAGAGAGAGAGATAAGCAAATGTTCATACACATTTACAAATACCTGTTTGCAAAACTGATCGACTTATACGTGCATTGACACAAATACACAGACACCATTGCACAAGAATGTATTTAAGCATAATAAACATTCCAGGTTAAGTGTTCCAACTCTTCATTGTGACTCCAGCTCTGACCATAACCAATGGGTGGAATTTGGCAGCCTGGTTTCCAAGTATAATCACTCAACCATTTTCACCATAACTGCTAATGAATGCTGAACTGTAGGTGAAAATTAGAAGCATTTTTCAATGTTTGGTCTTGAATTACTATGATTTACCTCATATTTTATATGGACTTTTTCCTTTGAATGAAGAAATCAAACCAGATGTCTGTCACCATTTGAAAAAATCAGTAGGAATGTGATTTTTATCGCTGGAATGAAATTATTCTTTTTCATTCAATCTGCTGTATTTTTTCTGTTTGCAATAGGTAAGAAGGCTTTTTTTAGCCTGTCTCACAAACACACTGTTGCAAATGCACTTGCAGTTCTAAACCCCTACAAGAAATAGGATCTCCAGTTCCATCTAAGCTCCCATAATAGCTGTTTTCAGACAGCAGGCCAGGGTAGTTAATTTGGCTAATCATGACTGTATAGACTGTGTATCAGAGTGATTAATCAGTAATTCTTTCTACGCCTGAATGCCACATTGTCAGAAATGTTTCTCAGGCCAAAATAGCATTAAAATCAGGGGTTTTTTTTCTTTCTCTACATGAAGTATGTACTGAGTACTGGCAGCAACACTCATGACATGGTATCTTCTTTCACTTGAGCAAAAGTACAACCTGGTGCTTGACTTTCATCAGATTCTCTATTATGAGAGTCAAGTTCTGTCCATTGTTTCAGCATATGGGGTTAAATTAGACTCAGGCTATTAAAAACTTCATGATTCAACCTATCTTATGATACTGCCATGCTCTGTAGAGAGAACATGCCAAGAATTTGTGTTTTGCTGCCCATATACAGAGTGCACTTTCAGTTTTAGGAGTCATTTTGCCTCCTATAGGATCATGCACTACATAGCAATGATCAGTTATCACTCTCTGAGGTTTGTGCTGGTAAGAATATTCATTGCAGAATAACCTGTCGTGTTGGTAACACTTTATTTAGGCTGTGTCCAGGCTGCTGCAGGCACTTGTTTATTTTTTCTTCTTCTACACTTGATTTTTTTTTTTTTTTTTTTGGAGTTTGCTTCTACTGTGATCTCATATTCTCTCAGCTGGGTTTTGTTTAGCAGTTCAAAAGCTGGTGAGTGCCTGGAGATGCCTGAGAACAAGGTTTCTTTCTCCTTCTAAATTTTAGAGAGAAGCAACACCTGTATTCTATCCATTCAATTTATTTTATTTTATTGTTTCTAGATCAAAATCTGCATCTGAAGGTCATTGAATTACTCGAAGTGTGAATGTGCAGTTATTTCCTCTCACTCTGCTGTTGCTGTTACTGCTAAATAAAGCACTCTTTCCTTGCTTAAATTTGGAAATCCATATTACAGCAGTTTGCAACATTACTAGAATTAGATTCCCTCAGATGCAGCTTTACAGAAGTACAGAATGGACTAGAATCATCTATCTGATTCACCCACTGGATTCTGTCAGTGGAGAATGCATGAGGAGCCTCATTTCTGTATCTGTTACTGTTATTATTACCCATCTCCCTGGATCTTGCCTCACAGGTACATCCTTGCACTTGCACAGAACAAAATTTATCTTTTTCTAGAGTAACTGATGTGCAGGCCAACAACTCAAACTGCTTTGTACTGGAGTCTAAGAACATCACTCTTAGGGATTTTGTGCCTGAGGGTAGTTTGTGCTTTTAAATAACTGCCTGAATAGCTGTTAAGCTACACTGCTGGGGAAAGCAACAAGGAGAGGCAGACGTCAAGGAAGAAGATGTGAGATCTTATCAAAATTCTATTTTTACCTGTAATTTTCCGGTCAGAATTCTGTTGCACTTTCAGAGCACACTTTTCTGTTTCAGCAGACTGCTGTGTCCTCACTGATAGACAAGAACAGACTGAGACACTTGTGGTTAACACTTTCAAGTTAGCATTAGGCTAGTTTTCAAAGACAAACAGTTATTTTTCATTTATTATGCAAAATGATTCTTGCAAGTATTAACTTGTATTTTGTTGTATATCCTGTTGGTCTTGAAGTAGGGGGATAGATTCTGTAATAGAAAGGCTTTCCTCGAGTCCCCTGTTGCTTTTAGGACCTGTATGAAGACTGCCATTCATGACCTGTGTAACAACATTTTTCATTAGCTCCAAATGAGTTTTGGCTGATTTTCTAGCTCATCTACCAGGAAAAAATTAGGGTGATCTGTGTGAGGTGGTTAAATACAGCAATAGAGTTAGTTTGCAGGTTAGTTTGCCCAAAAGTCTTTGTTCTTACCTTTCAAGTCTGCAATATGGTAGGGTAGATCTCCATGACAGATTTTTTGATAAATAAATGCATAATAAAATGTTGTTAGACTTCCACCACTGCATTATAATATCAAAAAAGAGCTTGGCAGGTATCTTAACTTTGCTGTGGTAGATATGCACATAATGATTCCTCATCCTTGCAAAGGTAAAAAAAAAAAAAAAAAAAAAAAAGGCAAACCCAAACAAACAAAAGTAAACTGAAACCATCCCAAAATCAAACCACTTTGTTGCTAGCCAGGATTAAAATTGAAGCTTCCCTTGTGATGGTTGCTTGAAGAAAAGAATTTGGTGGTATGAATTTCATCACCCAACTATTCAACACGCTTCATTAACTAAAAGTCTTTAACTGTTTTGAAAATAAAATGCAGGGGGCAGGGTTTTTTTGAAGCCTCCATAGCTCTCATTACCTTCTACTGACCTTACACTCAGGAACGACATCCCTGTCTCTTTCTTGCTGCTGCCTTTGTCATATCCTCTTTTGGGGACTGTCCCACACTGAGAACAGAAATATCTGCATTGCTGTTTTCCTTAGAATTACGCATAAGTAAAATTTAAAACTGCATTGCAAGGACTGAACAGATCATTAAAAACAGGAGAGAGATACAGGAATTGCAAAGCCACTGCAGAAGCTGGAGTGAAAACTAGTGATGTGGTAGGAAGTTGGCAAGCAGAGAACAAGCAGCACTTTCCACTGGCTAAGCTAGAACCCCTTTGCTACGTTGTGGGTTGGGTTTTTTCCCCTCTCCAATTAAGCCTGATGCCATTTTATTATTTTATTTTGTGATTTTGTGGCTTTCTTATTTCTTTCTACTTCAGAATTACCTTTTCTTACAGTAAAATAAAATCAAAGCAGGTATACAATAGAGTGATCCAGAAACTCCTGTTAGCAAGTATGAAAATCCAGAGTTTAAACTATAAATAACTTCTTTTTTGTAATAGTGAAAGTCTTTTCATAAATCAAAGCCATCCTCTCTAATACAAGTATCCTTTTCATAAACAAATTGCTACTGATATGTAGTTAATCTATTAAATAGTTTGCTTTAGTTCAGAGACTTCATCTTTTATGACAAATTATTTTTGTAAGAGATCAAAGCTACTTTATTAGCTTTCCAAAATATGAGGCAATTATTAATTAGATACATCTCTTTTTCCTTATTGATAAATAATCTCTTGCATGTTTTGTTTCAGTGAAGTCTTAGTTACACTGCCTTTTAACTTTGATTTCAGAAATTACTTTTCTGTATATAAAAATTATGCTGGGAGCTGCTGAGCAATTGTGACCTCTGCTGGAAACCTGGAATTTGATTCTGATAGGTAGCAACCACTAGAAACCATTATTGTTGTTACTTTAGGCATTAATCTGCAGTGTGCTACGAACTGTACAAATGGATTAAGGGATTGTACATACTCTGAGGAATTTACAGGATAAACAGAAAAATAGAAAAGACATATTCAACTTAAATAGAAATGTTAAATGAAACCAAAGAGGGCATCAGTGGCAGGACTAGGCAGAGAGTCTGTCTGCTTCTTAGGCTCCTTGTACTGCCTCTGAAATAGCATAACATATTGATGAAGAATCACTATGCTTATGAACATGAATATAAACATCCTGATAAGACAAACTCTCTAGATTCTTAGTTTGAAAAAATGTTCGTTAGGATTCTGTATCATTATTTCTAAATACAAAAGTGAAATAGGAGACAAAATGCGTTCAAGAAGAGATTCGGTGTTGCGTTTCTGCTGGAAACAATATGACAGTCGCACGTCTGACAGAAGGAGACTTTTATGGAAGTACCAAGAGCTATATAGTCTTTGATCTGGAATTGTCTTGAGCCATCCATTCATTATTCCAGCCCAGAGTAAATCTTTAAATGCTCATAACCCCCATGCTTCTAATGATGCCAGCCCAAGGCCGTGCTTCAGCATTTAAAGTACAATAAAAAACAAACTTTGTTTATATTCCTGGAAAGAGACATTTACATTTGACAATTTACTGTGAAGAATGAACTGATTGTGGAGTTTTGAAAAATGTAAATTAACTTACAGCTTTTCTTGGAACATTTGCCATCCTGAACATATGGTTCACAAGGCTTCAGCAGCTGTTTACTGTGGTTAAAAACAGGTTTGTGGAAATTCTAAAAAGCAACATAGCAAGATCAGAGCTCTTCATGTCAGAAGGGCCTGAAGCCAAGGCTGTCTCACTCCCTGGTGCATCCTTGCCTTCTGCAATGATCCATACAGTCCTTTGCATGTTATTTTAAAATTATCTTCATATAGTCAAAATCCAGGCATATTAATAAAACTGTTCCACGTGCAGGTGTCATATAATGAAAACTTGGCTTGCACTAAACTAGTAATGAAATAGGATTAGTTTAGCACAAGCACTAGCCCACTTATTGGATGCTCAGGCCTGGTTGTCATACTTGAAGGTACCAGTTCATTATCCAAATTAAATCTTTATGTACTATTCAAATAAATGGGAAAATTTCCATTTATTTTGGCCAAGTGATGAGTGTATCTCTAGATATATATAACTATCTATAAATAGCTCTTTTATAAGAAGAGGAAAAGGAGCAGGAAAAAGTCAAGAGATGGGATTTCTGACTACAGTAAGGAGATAGTGCAATGAACCTTCTGCCTATTATTTATCCCTTCAGCAAAGTACCTGGGAATGGTGTTTGCATTTCTTTGAATTCCTGGAGAGGGACAATATTTCAGAGAAGACTTAAAAGATTATTTACTGATGACAGAAATGAACTGGAAATGTTTCTCTTTTTCTCAGAAGAATAAGTCTTCAGGCAATCATTCTTCTAGTATCTATATTCCAGTGGTAAAGTGTGAATACATGTATTTCTCTTGACCTACTGTCTTTTAATCCAATAGTTTAATTTGATAATTTGCAATCTTGTTGCCTTTCTGAGGGAAAGGTATTCACAAAACAGTTTCATACAAGACTATAATTATTTTCTCTCACCGTGTCTTTGAAATAGTTTGCTTTTATGGATGAGGTCTGTGCTTTGACATAGCATACATGATCTATCTAAAAAGTTATTTCTGATTGGCTGTCTCAGATATATTACTGTGCTTAGATGAAGTGGGTTTTTTTTTTAAGTTTCTCTTCCTTTCTGTATTCTGTCTTATAAATTCCGAAAGGAATTACTGTAGACATATATGCACTGGTAGTTTTCTGTGGGTGTAAAAACAGTTTTGTTTTGAATACCTAATCTAATGAGGAACTGAAATATCAGAATGACTTAACCAATGCCCCAAAATACCACCTACTGTTTATAAGATTGCAGGAGATGCTTTTATTCAAATTATTTTCAGAATGAAGGAAAATATTTGTTTCTAGGCAAACAAAACCAGAAATTACTTGCATAATAATAGGTATACTAGTTTAAACCAAAATTTCATCTCATCCCAAGCCTTTCTGTGCTAGTAGCTAGTAAAGTATGATGGACTGAGAACAAATTAGATTATTTCTTGGATAAGTCCTCCTCACCTTCATCAATGTACAAGAACTTTGACATCTGGAAGCTTTTGGGGGACCATAATGTTAATAGCAATTGAAGGGTGTTCTTTCATGAATTTCTGTTATCCTTTTTAACACATCAGTTCCTGTTGATGTCCTCAACATACACAATTTGTTCTTAAGGTGAAAAATGCTTTTAATTGCAACTTTTAATTGTTTTAATATCTACTGATTGTTAATTTTGCTGACTAGTTCAACTGCTCCTTGTTCACATTTTTCCTGCTATTTGTAGATTTCCTGTAGATTTGTGGACCACCTCTTTTCTCAGCAGAAGAATCTGCATTGATCTTAGTGAAGCCCATTGCTACTTACCAAGTCCAGTCTGTGTCATTTCTCCTAAGCTGAAAATACAATTTGTAAAGACAAAAATTGTGTTGATGTGGATAAAAATGCACCAGTGCCCTAGCATAGCTGAGGAGATTAATGTGGTATGAACATACTGCTTTCTAGCTGAAGTCTTGGTTACTTGTCACCTGATTTATAAATATGTCCTCACACCTTTTGATAGACCAGTGGTTTCAGCCCCAAGATTTTGGCTAGCTTCCAGATGACCTGGAATTTCTTCACCCTCTTATGTGGATGTTGTACACTCCTTGCTTCCTATTCCAAAGCATTTATCCATATTGAGAACTCGGCACAATTATCATGCTCTCATCATGATGTAGCTGAATGGATGAGAGCAGGAATTCCACTATGTAACTAATAAAGCTCCTTTTCATTATGAGGGATAGATTTGTAGATATAATTAATGTTAGTGTTGTTACTCTTGAATGAGATTCTCATATAAGGAATTAGACTACCACCATGCTAAAATGAAATAAAAATCAAGAGATTACTATTTTAATTATTAATGTAACTCATTACAAAGTAAGAAATTTGTAAGGGTTTGGCCTACAAGGTATCCCAAACCATTATAATTCTTCTTATGGATTTATTTTTCCTAATAGCCTTTTACTAAATGTAAGGAGCAACCTGAAAATGTTTTGTACCAGTGTAAACAAGGAAAAACTGATGTCTGACCTTGTCAGAAAATTGGGACGTATAGAAATTAGAAAGTAAAGGTAGTGATCATAATTTGTGCCAAATTTTTTGTCAATTGCTTGATGTCCTGGGAGTCAAACTGTGACACTTGATTAAAAAGCTTCATCAGTAAAAAAAATTACTCCCCCCAAACTACTTTTATAGGCTTTGACATGCTATACCAATGAACAGATGACTCATGTCAGATGAGAATTTTTGGCTGGCTTTGCATGGGGGCCTTATTTCCTGGCTTGTGTCTTTGCTTTCAAACCAAGGAAAGTATTTCATGCAGCAGTGTCCTACAGGGATGAAGGCAAGGAGTGCTATACCTTTTGAGATTGCAATGAAGAGCCAGCAACTAACTTGTCTTTCCAATAAAATACAGAATAGCAAAAAGAATTCTGTAATTTCAAAGTGTATATTAAGATAAAATTCTGATGTTTTGGAAATTACACTGGCATTCTACTAAGGACTTGAACGGAAAAGGATATTAGTCTTTATTTCTGCAAGAATGTATGTTTTGGAAGCCTTTTCGAGTTTTTGCAGTAATTTATTAGAGCCAGCTTTGAAAACTGATTTTATTTTTTTTTCCCAGTTGTAGACTCTTGGTTTTACCATAAGCCTGGGTGCTGAACAGACAAGTAGAATGAGATCAGACTAGCCTATAATATACGTAAAATGGAAAAGATCATGTCAAGCTCCCTTTGGAATTACTGGGGAGAAAAAAAGCTCCAACTCGGCTTTCTGATAGTTGGAGGTTGCATAGTCCAAAAGGAGTCATGGGTTAGATTCTGCCACAAGCTGTAAAGATAAGCTTGCAGATGAGCCACCAAAAATGTGATTTTTCTATAAAGACACACTCTCAGATTGTGAGTAGTTGTTCTCATTTAAATCTGAGAAACTACAAAGTCTCCGCAAAGTCTTGGTGAAGAACTGAATATATGAAACCTATATTGTGCACTATGTTAGCCTTTTGCAATGGTGGGAGTGAAGTATTTGAAACTGAGAAAGCTTTGCCTAGTATGAGGTATGAGACAGATTTTGAATGACAAACAATGCAACTGACATTAAACCCAAAGCAGATGATAAGACAAAGGTGAAAGAAAAAGCCTTTCTCAGCCAGTGTGTGCATTGCCTGAAGCTGGGTGCTGAAGACAGGAGACTTACCTAAGTAATATTTTATACATGAAACTACTGTCCCTAGTTCCCGTAGGTTCTTTATTACATTAGTATTCTGAGCCCTCTGCACTTGCTTTGTAGAGGAAATGGTCTCTAACTTTGGCAACAGCAGTTTTCCCACTCTAGGCCTGATAAAAAGGCAGCGCAGGAGAAAAACTTTTCCTTTGTTGTATTTCTACTGCTGGAGATCCAGCAGAGGGAGCTTAAGTGACAAACCCTCTTCCCAGTGCTTATTAATAATACAAAGGTACACAAACAAATAAACAAAATTCTACCATGATAACCTATTCCCTGTAGGAAACAGGACAAAAAAAAAAAATAAAAAAAAATCAGTAGCTGTTGAATGGAAAAGGATAAAAACAGTAGGGAAAAGAGACTTTTCCAGTAGATGAGAATGCATTCAAACTAACAGCAAAAAAAATTAGTGTCTTAAATCTAGAAATCTCCGTCAAATTTATAAATTACTATGTTTTAGACTTTTCTCTATACCTAAGAAACTTATTGTTTAGCTGGTTTGCTTTTGGCTTTTTATGAATGCTCAGATTTTTAAAAAAACAAGGTATTGACTACTTACTTTACACACCACTGGGACTCCAGAAAAAAATCCTTGGGGTATGTTTGCACTGTGCTTTCTAATGCAGTACAATAATATCCAAGAAAATCCTAGGTCCTTTTATCTCTTTACCTATCTCAGCAAGGCAATCAGCTCTGCAAAAAGTAAGAGATACACAGACAGGAAAATAATATCCATCTCTTCTTGAAGGAGTTACATGAGGTCACTCAGTACCTGATTTTTCAGCTAAGACAAGGAAATACTGTGCTCCTGGAATACTTGTCAGACAGAGTTGGTGAGCTCTAGTTCCAGTTGTATGACTGGCCCTGCCAGTTTTCCTGTTCACCTGGGGAGCCTAGTGCTCTTGTTTTAAATGTCATGAGCATAGCATATTATTTCCAGTGCATAAAATTTGCCTGTTGTTGGCATCCTTGATGAACATAATTTTGGGAAAGTATTTAAAGGTCTGGAAAAGACATGAGAAAGAATCACAGGAGTGTTCTCAGGTGGGGTTTTTTTGTTATTGTTTTGGCATCTGTGTATTTTTCTGCTCAATATTTATAGCAGTATCTTTGTTATAGAAAGACTGGGCTTTTAATCAAATTATTAAATTGAAGATTTACTAAGAATTTGTGGCTCTCTAGAAAGCCTGGTTAGTGCTGACTAAGAATTTTCTAGCAGCAGCTCTGTCGTTAGAACCCAATATTGATTGTGGGGCTTGTTGCAGAGCTGTCCACTGAGAGCATTGTGAAATGATGTCCTCACACCTAGGTTTTTTTTACTTGAAGAGTATTAGGTGCAAAGTAGACAAAGCTTTGTCACTTGTCTTAAATATCAAGTTGTTCAAGTGCATAACATCGAGTATCTGATGACCTGTTTTGCAAGAAACCACAAATGGACTTAGAGAGAAACAGCAAACCTTTCTCTTGCTCTTTGATCTCTTTGTTTTAAACTAATAGTGTAACCTTCTAAGAGGCAGGGTCTGCAAAATGTAAGTATTCCCTACAATATCTAGCACCAAGGATTTTGAACAATCATCCATGTTCTTAGGTATGTCTGTAATAAAAATGCTATTTCACATTTATTTCTATTGCAGCACCATGCCATATTTGCTAAATTATTTTGAGTGAAAAAGTATGCTATTCTCTGCCCTACAGCACATGCAATCTCAATTCATTTGCACAAAGGACAGTGTAATTTATGCAAAGACAAGATGATCCCTCTGACATGAGAGTTGCTACTGAAAAGAAATATTCCTGTTGTGTCAAGGAAAGCATTGGTTATTTGTAATGAGCTCATTTGTGTGTAATATTTTCTACGGCACAATATGTATTTAAAATAGATTTTTGAGTTGCAAGCTGTGAATGAGCTAGCACAGATATCCACTCTAGTGATAACTTCCAATGAATTCTGCTTCTGAAGTACTGCTAAGGTAAATTAGTTATTGATCTCTGACAAAATTGAAGACTTGTCTCTGCTGAATTTTGAAACTTGCAGATTAAATAAGAATATGATAGCTGATGCTAAAACGTATTGTTCTTTGTGTTCCAGATGTACCTGGAGTCCTAAACTGACAGGTTCTGTTGTGCAGATACACAAATTAAAAAAAAAAAAATTAAAAAAAAAAAAAAAAAGGCTGGGGGGATGCAGTGAAATGTTTTTGAGGTTTTCCTCTAGAGGGTAAAACTTCCTGGGTCAAATCTTCTATGCCTGATGGTGCAGAAGCAACTAAACATAAAGATGACCTTGGTTTTCTCTAGAGATAATTGTTCAAATATTTAGCCATATCCTGCCTACTTTAAGATTTCTTTATTATTTCACCCAAGATACTATGGCTTCTGCAAGTGTGCAAAATTTAAAATGTTTATTTATACCATCTTTCATGATCTAGCTATTGAGACGCTGTGAAAGCATCATGATTACATGTTACTGACCTTTTAAATCAACTACAATTTCTCAAAGAACATTTTGTGGAGTTTTGTTGTGTTTTTTTTAATCAAGTCTGACTCAAGGACAGAAAGATCTGATTTCATATTACAAGACAAGGAATTTTCAAGTCATTCAAGAATGGTTACTTTCTAGGATTAATCACCACAACTGTGTTCTCATTGCCCACCATAACCCTTACATTTTTTTACATTTGCCACAGATGACATTGAATTCAGGTCCTAGAATATTTTACTTTTCTAAACATAGTTATCACTGTGTTTTTCACCCACTTAGCAAATATTTTATTAATACCATTTTGAATATTGTACTAAGTACGTATTAAAACACAACTTCACACTGTTTCTCTTTGTGCTTGACTCTACCCATCTTTCTTGAAGTCTGTTCTGCTTTCTCCATCATTCCTCAGTATCACTTGCATATTTGTGGGTTACTCAATAGATTTTTTCATGCCCTGCATTACAGACATAATCGGGTGCTATCAGGTCAGACCTAATACTCACTGAAGTCAATCAGAAGTCTTGTATTGACTACGGTTCTTTCTGTTCTAAAAATGCAGTTACGCGTGTCTGATGTCTTTCCAATTTTAAGTGTTCGAGTTGATAATATAAAGCTTGGAACAGTATGGTTTGCTGCAAGTAGTCGATAGTGCCCTTTTGGCTTAGTTAAGTGTGCCATTCCAACCTGAGGGATTTTGAAGGAATTCCAGTATGATATAATTGCTCATGTGTTAAGTGTTGGTAAAGGAGATTGAGTCTAACTCGTATGTTATGAAGGTTTCTCATGTTTAACTCTGCCACAAATCTTGTTTCAAATATTTGTTGCAATAAAGACAATTAGGTTAAACTTCTTATCACTTCTATGATGCAAATTTATTTCAACATCACTAAATAACTTGGTGTTCTAAATAGTTATTTGTAGTTAACAGTGGTCACTAGTAAGTCTTGCTGCTGACCATGGACAACTCATTTGTTCTAAGATGCTGCCTCTTCTCATTTCTTCCAGCTTTCAGATAAACTAGATATACATTAGACATTTTTCTTAGTACTGCTCTTCAGTGCTCTTCTTCCTGAAGTGCTCTTCAGGACTGCTAATTAACTATCTGTATAGCTGAAACACAGAAAAATCAATTTTGAGACTTACCAGTTTAAGCTAGTAGTATGAAGTTGATTCACTGTCTCTCTTGTTCTATGCAGAGAATGAGGATCATGTCACAGAATAAAGTATGGACCATAACAACTTGAAATACATGTATGTGCCTGTGCTCAGACACCTTCTTGGAGAGCACAAGGGTGTGTGACACAATTGCCTGAAGCCACTTCGCTCTTCATTGTTTTCTATGTAAACAAGAAGGGAGCACTGTGTGCTTGACCTGCAGGGTAGATAATTCATCTGTGAAATTATTTCATAAGGGTTCCATCAAAACTGCAGGATAAGGCTTGACACACTTCTATGTAGGTTTGTCAGCTTTTCTCCAACAGCTCCAGCTGGGTGTAAATATCTTACATTTTATTGTGTTTGCACTCTGTGGTGATCTGGTACTGTCTCTGCTTGGACTGTAATACATTGTGAATTTGACTGGGTGGGTCTACAATCAATTCCAGTTCTGCCTAATTGTTAAATTTTACTTGGTTTAGTGCCTTTGGAAACAAGGCAGGGCTTCTGACATGGAAGTGAAGTCCAACCTTCACTCTGAGTGCTCTGTTACCGTTCTGTGTTCATACACTACATAAAAAATGTGATGCTGCATTTTGATCCTAACAGATAGCATGTGTGACAGTAGCATTTCCCCTGCATTCTTAACACTGTGTAAAACAAAACATTAATTACGGATTTATGAAGTAATTGTCATTGTGCCTGAGCAGGACCAAAAACTTGTTAGTAAATAGGATTTTCTCTTTCCTTTAATTTGCTGCAAAATATGTAAAACTGCATCTCTAAACACATTCACAAGGTCTGTGTTTCTTCTGGGAAAACAAGTTATTTTGTCCTCTCTGATTTCAGATTGGTGACAAGCTCATTTAGAGGAATTCTACTGAAAGTAAATTTTTATCTAAATGGAAGTTGAAATGTTTTACCATATCTGGGTAAAGCCATAGCTAAGTTTGAACATTTAATCTGAGTTTGCAGTTCAAAAACCTCTGCATCCCTCCTTTTGGGACAACGATGTTTTGTGATATTTTACTCATTTTTTGACACAAAATCTGCTAATATAAATTATTTCTCTTTCATCTTTTCCCCAAATTGAAACAATGGAGAACAGACCAGATTTGACACACATCATATTCTGAACCTAAAAGTCAGCTCAGTTCCCACCTTATTTCTCCCTCAGTACTTTTTTCCCTTGCTGCAGCATCACCCTGCCAAAGTTCAGTGCCGTGGCTTTCCCGGGGGAACAGCCTGTGCTCCCCTCAAGGAGCTCAGAGTGCAGTGAAGCAGTGCTGTGTACATAGTCCTACCCAGTAGTGCTGTGTTTGGAACTCATTTAAGAAACAAATTCCCTGGACTAAGGCCACTGGTGCTTTCTCACTGAATATTTCAGCGTGGCCATAGTAAATAATACACTGTGTATCTGTTCCCCTGGCACTGCACTGGAGGTGCCAGGGCCACTGGGGTGGCAGTAAGCTAATGTCATACATATCTTTTCCCACTTCAGGTTTTTCAGACATTGGGCACACACTGTTGCCTGACTTCTTTGAAATGCAGAATTAGCTCTTGGTTCCTTGGAAAGTTTTTCTTCAGTCGGTCTCCACAAAAGGCCTTAATCCCTCAAATGAGGAAAGGCTACCCCAGCAGCGCTTTTGTACCGTATGAGAAATTTCTGCCTTTCAGGACTGAACAACGGAACACCTATGAAAGTCATATGAGGTTTGCAATTTAAAAAGCTTTCTTCAAGGGTTATTCAACTATTTTAACTTCTCGATCTTCTGTTTTAACTCCACCCCTTAAAGTAGCAATCACTTTAGTTCACTGCCAGGAGGGCTTTCTAGTCTTCTGTGGTTGATTTGCTTTTACAGTGAGGAGCAACTATCTTTAAATTAACTAAGTCCCAAGAGTTTGGGAAGAAAAAAGTTCAATTTAAACCTAAGAAAGTATGATGCCAGGCATTAATAAAGAATTAGTTCGATATTACAAGGTCTGGATTTAATTTCTCCTGGAAGCTTTGTATAACTATGCATGCGTGTCACTTTCTTGTCTCTGAAATGCCATCCCAGCCACTTCTGTCATCAAGCTAGGGGAGTGCACTGCAACAGCCTCCAAACTCTGTGAACCTGGTAATCCTCCTGGAGTTTTAGTCTTTTGTGAAAAGTCCACGTGCATAATTTACATGTCATGACAGTGATGGTTACATTATGTGTTCCTAAAAGGGTTAGCCAGCTAGATGTCTTTTGTACTTGACAACACCATTTAGTAACTACCATTAGATGACTGTTAATTAGGTTTATTATATTTCCATTGTCACAAAGAGATCTGAGCTATTATAGATGGATAGAACTAGTGCTGTTTCTAAGTAGAGCTATTTTAATTGAAAACTTTCTCAACTTCTAGATAATAGAAAATGTGTATACCAATCATTTCAAAGTCTGAAATGCCACAGTGTGTTTAGTTTGTTAACAGATGAATAGTTGTGATTTCTTTTCCATTCTTAGGGAAAAACAGACCTGAGTAACAAGTACAAAGGTTTATTTTTGTAAAGATTTTATTTTGTAGATATGTGAAGACAAAAAACCTTACTGAAATCAGTAATTAGAAAATTATGTAGCTTCTCCCCCTTTCTAAGTTTCAACAGTGCTTGCTTTTTTTTTTTTTTAATCTTCACATCTTTGAGTGACCTGGAAGCTTGTTTGGAAATGTACCAGTACTCAAGTGTGCTCTGCCATTGCACAGTTACCTTTCTGCTGGTTATTAGACCAGAGCTCTTACTGCAATTTAAGTATTTGTTTTATTGCTTTACCTTTCTCTTGATGAAGCAATAATATATGTATCTATAAGTATCAGAAAAGATAAGGAGTTCAGGTTCAATAAATCAAAACCATTCTGTTTGATATACTTGCCTCCATCTGGCAAAAGCATTTTTAAAATTGTACACAGTCTCAAAACTAGAACATTTTTAGTTTACTTCCCAACTCATTCTGGGCACGAAGAATTATATAAATGAGAAAATAACACAGAGATTGGTTGCCCATTTTCTGATTCTTCCTGCTGAGTAGAAGTCCATGTCACTTCAGTGAGTGGATGAGCACTCCTTACATGCAGACTGCACCTGTCCAAGGGTTTGGGTGCAAGTGTATGTTGACCCAGTTAACTCTGCTCTGCTGACTCTTCAAGTGGGACTGAAAAGCAGCATGTTAAATTAATTGTTAATAAATATCTGTTAATCTGCAAATCTCATGTGTTAAACCAGGCTTGCTGAAGAAGCAAGAGGTATTTCTGAACCAAGAACTTGGAGTAAACAATTACTGATAGTTTTGGATGAATTATTTTAAAATTAACTATGTAGCAAAAATAAAGCTTTTTCATCACTGTTTTGCATTTAACCTCTTTTTCAACGTTAAAGTTATAAACCCTGTGTGAGACTATGTGAAAAGATTCCACTGAAAGTCAATAGCAATAACATAACAATACTAAAATTATTTATGTCAAGCAACACAAAGTTAAGTGAGCTAGACCTTGAGTTCAGAGAGATGTGGTTTTAAAGTAAATTAAAACAGATTACTGGCCACTAATCAAGTGTTTACCTGTTTCCATTAAAACTACATTGAATTTAATCAGTGTGCTTTCTAATGCATTGATTTCTCCCTAAATAAGAAGTTATATTTGTCA
The DNA here is from genome assembly GCA_020745705.1 of Hemiprocne comata. Lineage (NCBI taxonomy): Eukaryota > Metazoa > Chordata > Aves > Apodiformes > Apodidae > Hemiprocne > Hemiprocne comata. The sequence continues at coordinate 5,777,437 of CM036597.1, read as the reverse complement.
TTAATATTTAAATTGGATTTTAAATCCATGAAAGTTTAATTTAAATAAAAAGTGAGGGGTTTTTTCAGGGTTGAGATTTAGTGTCTTCAAATTCTATTCAACAGTTGTAAACAAATTTTAAAGTTAATAGTCTCAACTGAATTTTTTTAGCATTTGAGATTAAATGTCTTTACTTGAAAAAGGCTTAAACGTAATTAAATTTTACGTAATGTTATCTGTACATAAAACTTAAGTTTTTATTTCTTGTAACGAAATAAAACTACTAGTGACTAATTTGGAAGTTGGAAGAGTACAGTGTATTTGAAATACAAAAATCATTGCACTATATACAAGTTTTATAAGACATGTTTTGCACTTCTCACTATAACGCCTGAGGAGGATATGGGAGTGATTTTCTTTATATATAATTCTGTCATTATATATTCTTAACTTTTGAATACACATGTAACATGACCTCCAGCTTTATTACTGTGATTCCTATTCTTATCTGGCAGAATTTTTTTGTTTCCAGCTTGTTTTTTATAATAATAAAAAATTATTTGAGTTATCTACAGCAGTACGAGTATGGGCTAGGAAATCAAACCTTAACAAAAAATGTCCATTCCTTTTACTCTAAGAAGAGACCAATACAGTTGTTTTAAACAAACAAACAAAAAAATCTTATGCTTGCCTATTTGTTCAATTAATTGGGCACTGTTAATCTGTCTTGCAAAACTGGACCTGTGTAAAGTCTCAGCCTTCATTGTAGTTGCTTATCAGACTATTGATAAGTAATGCCATTCTTGCTAGTCTCCTCTTCCGTGCTCAGACAGCTGTGCTCCCGTTACTTCGGATACTTTGCAGACACTCATGATTGTCAGGGACTTAACCTGGCCAGCAGCCAAACACCACTTAGCTGCTCACTCACCTTCCTCCACTCCCAGGAATGAGTGAGAAAACTGGAGGGCTAAGGGTAAGGAAACTCACAGGTTGAGATAAAAACAATTTAATAATTGAAATAAAATAATACTAGTAATAGTAATAATGGAACGTACAAATGAGTGGTGGACAATGCAATTGCTCACCACCCACCAACCAATGCCCAGCCTGTTCCTGGCTAGTGATCTCAGAGGAAAGAAAATCCCTAAACCCCAATCCTGAGAGAGACACCTTCCCAGCCAACCCTCATCTGTATAGTGAGCATGATGCTGCACAATATGGAGTATTTCATTGACCAATTTGTACCCGTTGCTCTGGCTGTGCCCCCTCCCAGCTTCATGTGTACTTGCACACTAACAAAGCATGGGTAGTTGAAGAGTCCTTCAACTTAGGTTTCTTAGCAACAACCAAAACCATCAGTATATTATCAACATTCTCCTCATACCAAATCCCATCTTGAACCCAAAACACAGCACTATTCTAGCTACTAAGAAGAATTAACTCTATCTCAGCTGAAACCAAAACAAGTATACAGGCTTTTTTTCCTGTTGATTTTGTTTCATATGTAGACAACTTTTGATACAAAACTTCACACAAATATATTCACATTTTATTGCTTTGTTTTAAAGCAAGGACAGGCAATTGAAGCTTGAACTGCGTATTTGATTCGAGTGATTTAAACCAAATAGATCAGTGTGGTAAGATTATAACTTTTTTTAATTACCAAATTATTGTCACAGATCTTAAAACAGTAGTGTAAAAGATACACATTTAAAGTATGTATAAAAAAATCTACTTAATCATCTCAAGTCCTACATTAACTGGGAGGAGTTTGTCCTTAGTGGTGACAATAGAAAAGGCAGCAAACACTTGAGTCAAGACTATACTTACAGGGTTAGAATTTCTGGTATTTGACAGCAGTGGTGTCATTTTCAAGTCTGCAACTATACATCATATATTTGAGGGGAGAATCTCCTTCATAAGCTTTGGTGTTGGACCAGGGTTTTGGAAGAGCAGAGCAGGTATTATTCCCCTTTGGGCAGAGTTATTCCCACTGTCCTGGAAGCTCTCAGCTTTGGAGTTGTTTTCTGGTGTACTTCAGAGCATCAGTGCTTGAGCTGAGAGAACTGATTAACTGAACCTAACTGCATCTTATTCAGATTTCCATGGAAAAAAGGCTTGCATAGGTTAATTTCTATGAATGTTTATTGTAAGTATATAAACACAAAAATGTGGCATTTCATGCTTTAAATAGAAACCAGAATAGAAGAAAGCAAGGAGTTGGCAAATCATGAGTAACTAATAATTGTGTCTTTAGTAATTTAGAGCACATACTCTCCTAACTTACCCTGTTCCTTCACAGTAAGCTAAAGAGACGACTGACAACTCAACTCCCTGTGAGTAGTTAATGTTTTAAGACATCTGAAGTGAAGCACTTAGGAAAATCCTGGTTCTGTTGAAGTTGATTTGACAGTTATCATGGACTTGAATAAAGCCAGACAGACACTCCTATTTTTCCAAAACCAGAGCTACATTCTATTCTGATTTACTTCTATTTGGCCTTCAAGGTTTATCTGAGATAAGCTAGCAGTGATAGAGTTGTATTGAAGATGTATCCTCGTTGATGATGTTCTTTAAACAAGCATAGAAGTGCATGTGGGAGAGGCTCTCAGCAGGCTGGTTATTACTGCTTGTCACTGCCACAGAAGTCTTGTACTACTGTTTAGTCACTGAGTCAGTTGACTGTTGCTGGAAGATGAAGGGTTGGATATAAATGATGTAAATGTTCATGAACAGATGCATTGTACCATGAGAACGTCTGTCACTCAAATTCACAGACTGTAGAAAATGTTATTCCTTGCTAGAGGAGCATGGTTTCAGCAGTTTGAGGAGCTTTCTCATTGCTAAATGTTCATGTGTCCTAGCAGAGATGGCACACTGCAAAGAAATTATGTGAGGAAAAAGTAGCAGACACGGGCAGGGATAAACTTTTAGAGAGGTCGTTCACGCTAAAGGCAAACAAAATCTTGAAAGCCATAGAGTTGAAGGCAGAACTCCCTGAGGCTTTAATGTAACCAGACTTTCACTCTTGATTCCTAACCTGGACACTTTGAAGTTTTCACATGGACTCTCTCCTCTCTTGCCTTTCCTTTCAACAGTGATATTTGTGCAGCTTTGAAGTAGAGCGGTAGAGCTACTTTCATTCTGTGGTTGAAGGATTTGGGCACAAGAGGTCTAACAACAGCACATGACAGTCTGGGAACAAAGGCTTGGATTCTTGGTACAAATACTAGTTAATGTCTTCATGACTGGACTGTACTTCATCCTCTGCTTTGCTGCTGGAATCCCTAATTTGATGTTGGAGGGTAATTTAGCCCTACATTAGCTGATAACTGATCATGCACAGGCTTTAACTTGCACAGCTATTTTTTCATGTGTTATTGTAGAGGAACGTGGTCTATGCTCTACAGCATGTAGCTTTTAGGAATGATTCTCAAGGATACAATTTTCTGCGAAAGCAGAGTGGCTCTTGTTAGGCAGAGCATCTCTATACACTGAACAGCTTCTGCATATATTTCTTTGTTCCAATACATGGAGTGAACTTCTCAGAGTATATGTAATGTCCAAAAACAGACAGAAAAATGTGTTGGTTTGGTCAGCTTGGACAGATTTAATTCCAGTGACAGACAGTGAAACTGCAAATGTCAGTGTGTAGAATGGCCAAAAAGTGTATTTTTACAGAGTTGTCAAGAACATCATAGCAGAAAAAAATTCAGTCATCTATGAAAGGGATCAACCACATATCTAGTCGTATTCTGCCCAATGGGACCGCTGGAGAGGTTGGACCTTATGCTCTTCTAGTCCTCCTCAAGCCTTTTTCTTCATTTTTGCTATTTAAAACAAAACTGAAGCTACCCAGGAAAATAGCCCTTGTGTGCCAGAGAACCCAACCAAGTTTAAAGACGGAAAAGAAATAGTTTCAAAACTATTTTCAGTCTTGAGAAAAGGAACATTAGATTTCATAAATGGTGCTTGTAAATGAACCTTTGCCACCCCAGTGATTCTGATTAGCAAGGCAGCCATTAGGAACATTCAACGGTTCCAATGCTGCTTTAGGCATAACACAGTCATGACTTGCCATCTAGTGGCGTGTTCTTAGACTGTCCAGCCTAAGAACATTTCATAGTAAAAATTTGAAAGAAAATGACGCTTCTTGAAAGAATTTAAGGAGATAAGAATCACGAAAATTGATGGTAGGAAAGAATAACAAAAACATACAGAGCATATAATGATAGGTCCTGCTTATCAAAATCATCAGATTTCTGGGAGCTTTAAGCCAGAGTAAAAAAGTTTAGAGGCAACAGATTAAAATAGCTGCAAGTTCAGCTGTCTTTTAAAAGAAATGGATATGTTTTTCAAAGTACCATTTTTCATATATATATATATATATATATATGTGTAATGTGACAGTAGTGTAGTCAGGGCACTCCTGACACTATATGTCTGAGTAAAGACCCTGCCCTAAGTGAATGTTTGAATTCAGGGGTATTAAGTAGAAATTATATTAAATCCAGAGTCATATATGAATTGTGTAACACAGGCAGTTTTTTTCTTATGGTTGATAGCCATTAATTTCTAAAAGGCCTCTTCATCCAGTACCCCAGTTGTGACACTGATAGTCAGTTTTCCACAGGACTCACCCTGAAAATCTTGCCATTATTTTCATCTTTTTTTGGAAATCTGTAAGCTTTATATGCCAAAATGCAGTGTGTTCTGTTCTGTCAATGTGCTCCATACTTTTCACAGAAAAATGCTTCATTTAAGAACACTACATTTCTTATTTCAAATTACGATTATTTAAAAGGTTCTTAAAAATAAAAGACTAAAAACCTTCTAGGAGTTCTAGTCCTAATATGCTCATTCTTCTACTCCCATGCTATCTGTTGATTTACACAGGATGACGTTCAATTCCTTTTCTTGCTATCACATTGATGAAAAAAGTCAGAATGTTGACCCTTTATCTGAAAATCCCTTCTAAAATGATTCCATTTTTAAATAGGTGCAGGGGCTTGGAAGCTGGAGTGGCTATGAGAAATACCAAACTCATTGACAGACCCTTGGAAAGCTTTTCAGGTGTGATTTGCTGCCTGATCAATCCGTAGGTTCACTTTTTCTCCAGAATTCCTGAGTGAGCTTTGTAGATTAGTTGCTGTAGGGTGATGGTCTGTGAACTCCTAAAAATGCATGCAAACTTTCCCTTGAACAGGCTCACGTCAATGTATTTTTTTTAAATGGAATAATCTATGCAATCACAGACAGGCATATCTTTGCCTCTCTGTGTCTTTATAATCTGTCTTCATCAGTGTACCAGCATGTAAAAACTGGTACATAAAAACTGGCAGCACTTTAAGTATCCATGTGATTGCAGATAAGAACCAAAGGACTTCTGTCATTATAACTGGCACTGGCACTGTAGGATCAGGTACCAACTGTCTGCCTCTAAGCAGTCTGTAAAATCCAAGGAGGGCAATTTTCTTTTTGTATCATTTGTATCATGCTGAAAAAGGTAACTTTGGTACTGCAGGGTCATTACAATAATTCCCTGAACCCTATAAAGCAAATGATTGAATGAGCATTAGTTCATTACATAGCCCAAGAACCCAGTGACACTTCCTGCTTCTGAGAAGAACAATCAGACTTTGCCAGTTCTTCCTGTTTCCTTTATTATCGTACCTCTTCAGGTCTAAACCAATGTTAGATTTTAGTTTTGAAGCCCAAGAACAAGAAAGAAAAAAGAAAAAAAGGAGAAGAGAGGGAAGCTTTCCAAAAGGAAAATAACAGAAAAATAAATTGAACTCCTCTGAACAAACAGGAAGGGACAGCTGGGCAGGTGTTCATCCAAATGTTAAGTGTCAGAGGCATTTGTCAACACCTTTTATCTTCTATGAAGTTGACAATTGATGTAGCTTCTCAGTGTTTCAGTTCCCTTACTTCAGTATCCCTATCCCTATGTATCCTGCATAATGGTTGCAGACCTCTGTATTGCAAATGTAAATATGAGCCTTAAAATTGTAATGTGAACAGACTTGTATAGGAAGTGGCCATAAAAAACTGTAAGTAGCCTCAACTTAAAGGTTAACATTAGTTGTGTACAGTCATTGAGGGTGAGAAAGTAAGTGCTCTAATTTATGGCGCAGTTCTTGCAGAGACTTAGAACGTCCCAATCTGAAATTATGGAAAAACAGCATTTGTTGTATCAGCTAAAAAGCAGGGCAGCCGAAATATACTTCTCTTCAAGGACACTGTGATCAAATCCTCAAGCAGGGAAATGATCCTGGTAGTAGTATTCTGAGGAATCATTAGTACAATATGTTAGACCTAGTAGAGCTTCCAGAGGGAATGATTTCTTAATAGCTTCCTGTGGTTATCTTTCCTGTGGAGTAGCCTAAATGTCGAATTAATCAGTGCTGAAAGTAACCTTTCTTTCTTCTTTTATTTCTCATCTTCCTTCTCTCCCCTTTTTCCTTCAAAACAAGACACTGAACCTCACAAGCTTTGTTTCAAGAAATTAGCAAGTTCAAGCACAATAATAATACTAATGATAAGTAAATAATTATCTGTGTTTGCCATTCTGGAAGGGTGAAGACTGTCATGTAAATAAGTTAACACAATGGAACTCGACACAGGCTGCTGAAATCAGGGGACACAGATCACTATTGGTTTCACTGCTCTCCAGATGAGACCTCGGGCACAGTAATTACATACCACATCACTGACTGCCTTTTCTCCTCCTGCTAATTGTTACTTCTTAGATGAATACTTAATGGAGAAGGAGAAGAAAGTCATCTTGTATTGTATCCCGTTTTAATTTTTTGTCCTTGTTCTTTTTCTTCTTTTTGAAAAAAGCAAAACAAAACAACAAACAAAAACAAAACCACAAACCTGGCAGTTGGCAATGAGATCTGTAATATCACATCTAAATGAACAAGGTCTGGTAGAATAGCTATACTGTTGCCTGGTATAAGAAATGATGTGCTCCAGCTGCTGTAACAGCCTAAGAAAACATGAAAAACTGGTATCATATCAATATATGCAACTACTGCTTTCTGAATATAATTCAGACAAGGAGTGCGGCTGCGCCAGACCTTTTTTCGCTGGTATGTGCTGTGCTTCCACGAGAGGGCTCTGCCAGGGAAGCTGTGCTGCCCGCAGAGCTGTGCTCCCCTGCAAGAGGGCACCTTGATCCAACTGCGCTCACATAGGGAGCCGAGCACTGGATTCGACTCCATGGATGTGGAAGCAGAGATTCACTTTCATAACTACAGTATCATTATCTCACGAAGTCTTAGTAATACACTGTAAGGACCCGAGTATCAGCAGTGCCAGCCAGCACATACCTCCCCTGCCTGTGTATCTGCTCCCCAACACCTCCCTTCTGCTCCCTTCCCATCTCTCCTGCTTCTCAGTTACAAACGTGTTCTTGGATGCTCTTTTTTTCTGCTTCCTTATGTGCAAACAAATTTAGCTCATTACATTCCATTCATTACCTGCGACATATGGTAAAGATTGACAAATGTTCACAGTCCAAAAATGTTGGGAACCACAGAGCTAGGTAATTCTGTTCAAAATTCCTCCCGAACAGAACGATTTACTCTGAATCGTTGATTCGTTTTTAATATTGAACTGTTAAGATAATTTAAACACACTTGTTAAGAATTTATAATTTATATTCCAGTGTTATGCTGCAGAAATTATATTGGACGATTTCCTTTTAAGGTAAAGGGGAGAGTTTCAGCTATCTCCTTGCGCCTCTTACGCTTTTGCATGCAATCGTGCAACGAGACCACAAGAGGTCAACAGTGATACATAATCACCAATATCCCCTTATTTTTAAGTACTAAATAAATTATAATAGAAATACGTAGTCAGAGTAGATTTTCTGGTTTAGACACTATTTTCTCATTTTTATGGAAATAATTATAATAAAGTTGTTAATCTCTTTTGCAAAATATTTTAATTATTATCTAGTATTACTTTAGGACATTTATTTGCTGTTTGCTTTTAAACAAAAAAAAAAGTTAGAAAAACTAAGTAAATCTTCTAGAGATGTAGGTTTTCCCAAATGACATGATCATCTTTATACATATAATAATAAAATAGATCTGCATTCATTGTATGACTTTTGTTAGCATACCCAGGAATGTGCAAATTTATTCATATATCCAGGCACTACCACTGACCTTTATTTTCCCTCAGTGTAGTTCTGCAGATCCCCAGATGTGTTCTGTCAGGGTTTAGACTGCAACTGTCTAGGTCCCTGGTCATGGCTTCAGCCCTACTGTAGCTCTTTGTATTGATATAAAGGAAGGATGTACACATGCCCACCATTTACTTTATTGGCACCTACATTGTCTCTGCAATTGGAAAATGCAGTTTTTTCCTCACAACCTTTTTTTTTTTTAATAATGTATGTCTCACAATCAGTTTCTCCTTTGAATTTAAGACCTCAGAAGTAACTGTTCTCAAAGGAGAAAAGGCTCACCATGGTCATTGGTGATAAAGGCAAGCAGAGCTCAGCCACTGACAGCATTCCTGTCTGTGCATCTAAAATGGACTGCCACATATTGCAGATTGCATTCTCTTTAGCAGCTCAAGGTTCTCCGAGTGGAGGTAACACACCAGATTTTGTCATGGGCACCAGTTGTGTTTCATGCTTATTACAGTAGCACAGGAGACAGTGGAAAGTTGCTTGCAATCCTTTCCACCTGAATGGCACCAGTATATTAACTTTTCTAACTTGTAGTTGCTGTTGCATATTTACTCATTTTGCATGCACAGGTAATACAGAAAGTTACTTTCCGGTTTTGAAAAGGTTCTCATGTACATGCTTTCATAAGCTTTAAAAACAGAAGATGGGTTGAATAAAGAGAGCTCAATTAAAGGAAGTAATTTCAAAATATAATTGATAATTTTTAAGTAAATGTGGCCTTGTAACAGAATGCAGATGGCAAACTCACTATCCAGCCGACCCCAGGGTGTGATCGAGAAACAAGCAGGAGGTGCAATATATTCTATTAATTATTTTCACTGCTACAGTTGTTTGCTATATAATACAGGTCAACAGGGGTTAGCCTGAAGCTTCTTCTAATATATTAGTAAATAAATTTGAACAGATTTTAATTTGCTAATGTAAAGGTCTGAGGCACTTGCAAATAAGAGTGGAGCCACTTTGTCTTGCTCATTACTATGCAACATGGCTGCTCCCAGCCATTCATACAAAATGTTACATTTCCATAAAGCACAGTGTAATTTGTCACAGGGGGAAAAAAAAAAAAAAAAGAAAAAAAAGGAAAAAAAAAAACAACCCACAACCAACTCTGTAAACTATATTAGATTAAAGATAAATGTGTATCATGGAGCAATCGTTCCTATGAAGTCTGTAGGATAATTACATGTTGAACACCTGCCTCTGAAGGCTTGCCAAATAATCCAGCATGGTATCTTTGAAATGCATTTACATTTCAGGGAGAAAAAAGGAAGTACATGCTATTTCCAAGGAGCTGTACCTCCTAATGATTTCTTACCTTATTCTGAAGACCTGCTATGCCCCTGTTCCAACTCATCCAGTTTCCATTGCTGTGCTTTGCACAGCATGTGTGGACTTTTTTTCTCACTCTTTTCTACTCATAATAACGATCTTAAGGGTGTTTTTTTCCATGACTGCTTTGTAAACATTTGTAAATATTCTCATTTTACAGATGCAGAAACAGGCACATGGAGGACTTTCTTGACCAAGATCTAGATTAGTAGTAGCAAAATTGGGAAGAGAGGCTAACTTTCCAAACCTAGGAGGATTGGCTTGGTTTTCCTGCCTCGGCCTTTACATTGCTTAGAGCAAGACTGCTGCAAGCAGAGAGAACAACCACTCCTTTTAAACAATTACGTCTGATTAAGAGATACAGACAGTAGTGCTGGCAGGTGGTTTAGCCCAGCAATGCTACCTTGTTGCTTCTCTTCACTGATTATGCACCATTGGTATGGCACCTGTCTTGAATCTCAATTTTTAAAAAATTAGATCATGAAGCTTCACTCGTGCATCACTAGTTCAGTTACTTTAATAGCTCCCTCTCTGTTGAATCTTAAAACTTAGGTTGGCCTGGTTATCCAATTCATTATTTCCATGTTAACGGGATGGACTCTATCTCTAAGGCTCTGTAAAGGCTAGAGTGATTAGAAAAGCTGCTGTCATTGATGTTTTCTTAAGACAGGCTTCTAAAAGGGAGGAAGATAACTTCTTATTAGGGAGGATTAATGCAGACGCATTTGAGGGCTCATGCAAAAAGGGTTCAGAAGTTGGCAGCTTAAAATGTATGTCCTTAAATTGTATTTGCCTTATCTGCACACAGAACTTTGCTGTCAACCATTTTCTCCATGTTTAAAATCTCACGCGGTTTTCATGGGTGTGTATTTTTTGGGGGGTGAGGTTTCTGTGGTTTGGTTTTGTTGTAATGGCCTCTTGGTTTTAAATATTTCACCTGTTTGTATGCTCAAATAAATGAGGTGACAGGAAGGGCTGTTAATGTTTAAACTTTTGTCATTTTCACCTCTTCTTCTGCCTTTTGTGATGCAAGAAGTGGCACTCGATTTTAAAATGGACACAAATTAAGAAGCACCTAAGGATTAGTCCCTTAATTACAATAATCCTTAAAGAATTATTCAGAGGTTGGCCCTCACTAAAGTTTTAAACTTTGCCATGCATTTTAAATCAGGAGCAGACTGATCTCTAGTCCGACAACAAAAGAGAGGTTTCAGGTTTGACCATTGTTTGCATAAATATGTTTATGTTGAGAAAATAATCTACCCCAGACAACATCACTACGGATGGATGTTCTATTTGTCACTGGTAAACAGCTTGCTCGGAGACTCTCATAGCATTTTACAACTTTTCAATAGTTCACTGTCTAATTACCGTAGAAAAGCCTCAAATAAGCAAACAGAAAGGGGAGCTACCTGGCTGCCAAGGTCAAAGGCAAATTCCCTTCTACCATCCTGCAGCCTTGAATATGAGAAGCAGGTAAAGTTTTCAAGAGTTTTTATGATCATGTGGATTCCTACCATCCAGATGTTTCAGTTGCTGGAGATGAAAGAAAAGATCTCCCAGAACCTTCTAAATCGCAGTGCTGGCTTCACTGACTGGTCCTGCCTGGTTGTTGTCAGCAAGAAACATTTATAGGACCTCCACGAGCAATGGACTTTGTATATATAAATTAATAAAGATTCTAGAGACTGCATTTACTATATGTCTATTCATATTCTGGCCTGAAATTGTAAACAACTCTAATTTGGCAGTTTCAGAAAAAGAGAGGGAGGGAGGGACGGACAGAGGTAAGTTATCTTCCACTTTTTTCACAAAATGCTACATAATCGTCAACATTTACCTTGACTCCTTCCAGAAGCAAACAGAACCACTGTCAAATGGCTGGGATAAGTCAAATGAAGATTGTACATAATTCCACCCATTTTGTCTCAAGCCATGAATAGTAAAATAATTAACAACGGTATTTAACTCCACTGCCTTTTTGTCCTAAACAACTTTATTCTATACTATGTCTTCTGTCCAAATCTTGTTCCAGTTACTCATTGTTTTCTAGTTACTTACTTTTTCCTTTGTTACTTTTCATAGGAAACCTTCTCCCACATAAGGAAATAAAATATTCATGTCAAACACAAGGTGCAACAGAGGGGCTTAAGGGGAAGAGAGGGGAACACCTCTCCTATGATGAAAGGCTGAGGGAGTTGGAGTCATCCAGCATGAAGAAGAGAAGGCTCCAGGGAGACCTTATTGCAGCTTTTCAGATATTTAAAGGGAAAGATGGTGACAAACTTTAAAGCAGAGCCTGTAGCAGTAGGACTAGGGGCAATGGTTTTAAGCTAAAAGAGGGGAGATTCAGAAAAAGGAAAAGAAATACATTTCTTAAAATGACAGTGGTGAGACACTGGCACAGGTTTCCTGGTTTGATGGTAGAAGCCCCATCCCTGGAAACATTCAAACGTTGGACAGGGCTCTGAGCAACCTGATTGAGCAACCTGAAGATGTCTCTGCTCACTGCAGGGGGGCTTGGACCAGGTGACTTTAAAGGTCGCTTCCAACCCAAACTACTCTATGATTCTGTGAAAACAATTCCGTCTACATTTTCCTTCACAAAATGCTATTCCCATCCAAAATGCGGGTGCAGAGAATAATAGTAAATATCCTTAAGTATTGAAACAAATTTTCCTATTCAGATTAAAGTTCTGCTAGTATTCTCTTTACATGCTGTCCTATGTTACTCCAGAGAATTTTTCTGCATTCATTTCCACCCAGAAATGTCTTTGCCTCCAAAAGAAATTATACTGTTCCTTTGTAGTTGCTGAATACAGCTACAGTTATTATAGAGCAGCTTAACCTGAGGACTGTGTATCTACAATTTTAATAACTTCATTGCACAAGAGCAATTTATATATTAGAGGACCTTCTATTTCCATTTCTCTGCAGTATTTATGGGTAAACCAGTGCAAAAATACAGCAACCTTAAAGTTTCTAAAATGTCATTGTTATGTCTCAGTTAAATAAAACAGTCATATGAAAATTAAACACCAACAAGTATGGAGGGGAGCAAAATTAATTTCAAGACCAGGCTAAATATTAAGCTTGTAAATTATTGTGCTCAAAACTTATTCTGAGAGTTGTAACTCCAATGGAAACAAATCATTGTATGATCAGAACTTTTTAATCTCTAAGCTTGTTAAATTCTAAAGACTGTGACTACGCACTTGTTCTGCTGCAATCTTGATTAGTTTTCAGCTGCTTTGATTATCTCCTTTGAAAGCTTGCATGAAGAGGTTAGAAGCCAAGAACAGCAATAACAATTAAAAACAAAATCTCCACAGCTGAAACTCAAGAATTTGGGTTTGTAACTAAGATACATATTTTATTACAGATTAGGTGAATTGTTTTGCTGAGAACGTAAATTATTAATTTGAATATGTCTAATGATAAATATGACACATTGGAAACTCTTTCCTACATTATTCCACAGTAAATGCTCATTAGAAATACGGTGCTAAAACATGGAAGCTGGTTTTGTGACTGTATTAGAAGTTAGGTCCATATTTTTTTGCATATGGGGTAATAAAGGATTTTATGCTGGGTAATAAAGGCATTACCTTTACTTGCATTGCTGAAATCTTAAGAATGAAAGGAGTTGCTTTAGTAGTAAGTTCGAAGGAAGTTATTTTGATAATTATTACACATCAGCTACTTAATTAGCATAAGATTTCAGTCATTGATATTTGAGACTAAGGAAGAAAAATCCACACATCCACAAGGAAACCTGCATTCTAGAAAGCAATACCCCTGCATGCTGCAGGAATTTAGAGGAAGTATGTGCGATAGGCAATAAGGTCTTAAAAGCAAAACTTATTTTAAATGTCCTTGAAAGCCAAACAGTAACATTGTTAAGACTTTTAAAGCATTATTGTATGTACATAGAAACAAGTATCATGTATCTTTTTCTTATATAATTAAAGAAAAATGCAGTCTTAAGGCAACCTTATTTGCATTCAAAATCAGATCATGGTCATGTCTTTTACTACAGAAATTCTTTGTTTTCTAATGTCAACACACAAATATTCAAATCAACTTACAATTTTTTTTTATTATTGTTATTTTTAAAATTACTTGGAATTCACTCATTTTTGTAATTTTCTTATACCTTAAATTTATTACTCCATTTTAAGGAAAAGAAGTTGTGGTGTAATTTTTAAAACAATAAACATGCTTGTCTTTCTTTTTTAATCAAACTTTTTTTGTATAAGAGGTCTTCTTGCACTAAAAATTTATTTATGGGTCTTGAGAGCTTTCCTTCACTACTCAGTTTGTTTCTCCTTGTTAGCAGTAGTTGTTGGTTTTGCCTGTCCGCCCAGTTTCTGCATTAACACTAAAGTAGAAAAGAGAAGTACATAAAAACACCTTTAAATGGGTAGGAAGGGAATAGTGTGAATCTAAGCTTTGGGGGCTCTTCTGAGGGTTCTGGCATTGTTTGGGAAGCCTGATGGCAGTTCTCATCCACCTGGTAAGAGGTGCACAGGCTCCTCAGGGAGCTGCAGGGTAGCACCGGTTTGCATAAAGGTTATTCAGAAGCAGAGTCGAGTCAGCAGTGCTTTGCTTAAACACAGCGCATTGAACAGAGTGCCAGGGGTCAGCAGTCATTTTAGGACTGGCTCAACCCTCTGCATTTATTTGGAAGAAGAGGTAATATTAATAACTGCAGCTGTTTCTCCTCAGCATGCTCTGGTCCCATGTTAAATGGAGACTTTTGTTTAGGGCTTACCTGTAAGGAGTTGTTCCTTATCAGCTGCTGTAAATCAACTATATCTGTGCATATGTCACAACAGTTATTCTGAAGAAGAAAAATAGTTCCAGTAGCAGTAGAATGTCTACTTACATTTCTAGTGTGAAATCTGTGGGAGATCTTGGATGTCTGTAAAGGATGAAAATGCTGATGGGAAATGATGAGTCTCTCAGTGGGGAAGAGGGTATGGTCTTTTTTCAATTATTGTTTTCATCAAGGAAAGTTTAGAAATGTAGAACATCTAAGAATTTTGCCACTGTGACAGCTTTGTCTGAACTTAAGAGTAAGAAGAGAACTGCCCAATTGCTTTTCTCTAGCCTTTTACTTCTCATGTACACCTTCACTGGCAGCACATTTGACCTTATTTCTTGAGGAAAGCAGGCTAAAACCAAAATAGCAGGAAGTGGATCAGATATAGAATTTCCATTTTCCAAACAACTGAAGAAGTTTCTGTTGTTAGGCAACCATGTTGAGACATGAGAGAAAAATGCAAGATGTGGTGGCTGTGTTAAGTGTGTATGTCTTTGTTGGGGTATGGCACTGGTTTGGGACACGGAGACAAAATTTATTTCCTGCTTTGCTATTAGACTCTTGACAAACCACATCACCTCCTCATGCCAGTGACCCTACTTTGCTGTCTTCCATAGCCCATAGGCTCTTCACAATTGAATCTTTCTCCTACTGTTTGATTTTGTAGCAGCCATCACAATAGGATTTTGATTTTTGGCAGGAAAATATTTTTTAAAATCTATTGTAATACTAGTAATAATAACAAAAAAATATGGAATACATCACTCCCAGGACTAGAATAAAAGGTTACTACAAATTTGCTGCATTCAAATATGCATGTCCTTTGCAAATTGACAGAATACAAATAACATTTTCCCTGCACTCCCCAACCTATTTTACAATCTGCTACTGCCTTCACAAAAAGCATAATAACTGTCTTATTTTTACACACCTTTCTGACCTTGCTGCATCTGTGTTATTCCTTTTGTCCTCCACAAATCAGTATTAAGAACAACTCCATAAAGAGTAGACATGTCCTGCATGTGTTGCTTTTTCATTCCAGGATGTCTGTGGGTGTTTGTGTGTGTGTGCCTCTGTGTGTCTTCATCACCTTGTCTACTATAACTATTAATTACCTTTTTGGTTTTTGCCAGCTGACAGCAGAAACACCAATGTCAGTATTCATAGGATTGATATCCTTTAATGCTTCCCTTAATTTTCACTATAGCTCTTAATTGTCACCAGACTACTCAGCTTTTTGTAGGAAGACCATTTACTATGATGAACACTTCATTATCTCCTGGCAGTGTCCTAAACATTGTTTGTCACTTTCCTCTAAAATGTAACCCATGATCCAGGAATGCCCATAGAACACCTAGGACTTTAGAGGGTGAAAATGCCCTGAGATTATTCCTAAGATGAGCATCAGTGGTAGGAGTTGGACTGTCTTTGTGCAATGGGAGGATGCACCTTTTTGTTTCAGTATTCCTAACCTGAGTTTTAACTTCTGGAGAAAGACTGATGTTTTTCTGGCTTTCCACCCCACAGTTTTTCTTATTTTTGTTTATTTTAATTATTATAAAGTTTATTTTTTAAATTCCAGAAGGCTACTGAGGATGTAACAATTGGGTCTTTGCTTAGGTACCTGAACAGAGGGTATGAGCAGGCCAGAAAATATTGTAGGCAAATTTTTATATGAAAGTTAGAGTCTTGGAGTACTCCGAACATGCTGCTGCAGATCACTTCCCATAAGGCTGTGTGTTTAGTGAAAATAAGCAAAAACCTGGAGTTATGCTCCAGTTTGATCTCAAGGCAAAAGGTGGAAGAAAACTTGTGTTAATACTTATGCTTGTGATCAGAGCTGAGGGATGTTTTACAGCAACTTCAATGTGGGTATCAGAGTTTATAAGGAATTCCTATATACCACTCATCTTTTGAAATCTTGGCCTTATTCCTCTAAAAATCACTTATGGGTCAGGTGTAAACATTTGAAGGTCACCTACAAAGTGGTGGACTACAAACCTATTTCAAACCACAAGTTTGTACATTAGCCCATAATCATATCCAAAGTCACAGAATCACAGAATCATCCTGGTTGGAAAAGACCTTCAAGATCATCAAGTCCAACCATGACCTAAATCCACCAACCACAACCTAACCAACAATAACCTAAGTCCTTCACGTGGAGCTCATTTGAACTACATCAGCTCAGAGAGCAAGTGAACCTAGTGCACGATTGTCACCATTTGAATGTGTAGGTACAGGTGTTACTTGTTGCAGATTAAGAACTCTGGAGAGCAATCCAGAGGAGATTCTCCAGTTTTCACAGGAGAGTTGAGGACAACTGTAGAAATACCACTGAAGTGACTTAATAGCTGCCTCCCAGATGTGATGCTATATATTACACTTAGGTGAGGCACGTTGCTGCAGGTGACACTAGAAATTTTTTCTGTGAGCAAAAATGTAAGGCTTTTGGTGCTGGCCTGCCTCACTCTGTTCAGGGTTTATCAGCCCCACCACTGCCCATGTTATCTTCAAGTGGGAAGTTAATGGGACTGACGCATAATCCACGAAGCCTTTGCACACCGTTTCAGAAGGTAAGGGCATCAAAAAGTTCATGCTAAGTAGACTGCTCCATTCAACAGCAAAGTCACATACAGCACCAACTATTCGTTCAATACAAACACTTAAGACAGAGGGCAAAAGTGCTACAGAAAAGCATGTTTTGCTACAAGCAGCTGTAGCCACATTTTGCATTTCATCTTTCACCCAATCCTTTATCATCAGTGCGAGTACTATTCAACTGTTACAGGAGATTGACTTTTTCCTGATAATGTTTTTTCAGGCTCTTTGCTGATGTCAAGAACACTAAGCTGCTATATCTCTCTATTGCACCTTGAACGAGGTGAAAGACAATAAAGGCTTGAAGTCAGGCTCTACTAAGAAAACCCAAAGCATACACATTTAAAGATTCTTTTATTTAAAAATTGTCTGTGCTATATTAGTCACTGCCGATGCCTCAGTTTAGCTGTCCATTAATTTACAGTGGGATTTGTATTTGACTTTCCTGTGCTAAATCAAGCAAAGGGAAGAACTTATAAAAGACATGGTGGCTTGGGGTTTCAGGAAGTTTTTGTTTCTAAATTGGAAGGGGTAATCATCAGTAGAGAATAAAAACTGCATCAAAGTAAAATGACAGTAAATTATCTGAAATGCCATTATGTGCATCCAGTCATCCAATAACTTGGGAGCTGTGTTTGGTTCAGGGAAAGCCAGTATTCCTACACAAAAGCTAAGCTCTATTCCACCATTTCCCCAAAAGAAACCCATAAAATAGGCAGAAGTCAGCTTGGTCATTCAGAGCATTTTATCCATTAGCAGTCCCTTGCCATTGCTCCATTTTTCAAAAGGAGGCTGATACCCTTTCCTCATAGTATCAGAGCAGACAGAAATTGAGGTTGTGCACACATTCTCATACTCCAGATTTACAGCAGACTTAGATGGAGTGAACTGATTGGCTGAGTTAGTTACTGCCTTTCTTTGGTTTTGCCCTGAGTCAGTCATGTTTTCTTAAAATAGTTTGATAGATATTAAAGGAGGACCATTTCAAAGTCAAGAAGAGTGAGATAGATACAACTTTTAAATATTTTTTTTCCTTCACTCTCTCAAAAAGGATTTGGGTGAAATTTAGTGCAGTCCTTGAGCTGCCATTCCTGTAGATATTACCTCAGCACTGGCCCCAGGTCAGCAGTGCTTCAAAAATCCTCACTTGTTAGAGGCTGTGCTGTGTGCTCTGTATGAAGAAAGCTGGTGTTCCCAGTTCAGTTCTTAATGGACAGGTGTTCACAGCACAAAAACCTCCATTACAATTGGCCCTAATTAGCACCTTTATCAGCAGCCTCCCCAGAGAGGCCAGAGAATGAACAGGCTTGGAAACTGAGCCGCCAGCCCGACTCATCGCTAGAGGTGAGCCCTCCAGGTCAAGGTTGAGGGGCAGTGTGAGGAAGCTTTGCTGCTACTGCCTGGGCTCTAGCTGCTCCATGAATAGAGGACTTCAGTCTCAGGACTGTCAATCTGGCACCTTTCAAAAGCACTAAATTCACTTAATTAACAGACAGGAAAAAAATAGCCTTCCCTAGCAACTCTTGCATCAAATGGCACTTATGTTACCTTATATTCTGAGCACCTAACCCTATTAGCATTGCATTGTGTGTTCCTGTTGGAGTGCATTTAGGAACACACCAGTCTTAACATACACACTAATGTATACTGGGAGATTTAGCAGCATTTTAAATTAAACTGACATTATCAAGTAGAATGTATGGCTTTTACATTTTACCTTTTTTTAAATTTTCTGTTATACCCGCTTAATTCCACAGAAAAGCATTTCTTCCCCTGTTAATATTCCTTTTTCCCATGCAATTAAATCACTTTCTCCTTTGAATTCCATGCTTTCCCTGATCATTTTGTCCTTTTTATTCTTTCTTTTCTTGGCACAAGACAACATTTTGTGATGCTGTGTTCTCATGGTAGGCCAGTCTATTGTCAATTAATTTTATGACACAGAAAATAAAATAAAAAAGCCTAGTTTTTTTTTTCCAGAGAGATGCTGATTTGCCTAATAACATAATAAAGAAATAGAAAGTATCTAATTTTGCCCTGTCCTGAGTGTGGTCATTCATAGCTGTTCCATTGTTGGGGCTGCAGGTTTACCTTTATGACATGAAAGAGCCTGCATTTCACAGATGTCTTTTAACAGTATTCTGTAGGTAAGTGGACTTTTCTTGGTACAAAACTCTGATTTCTCAGAAATCTCTGAATTCTTAGTTTCTCTGTTTATTCAGTAGATAAGGTTTCCTAGGTACCTCGTCAGGTAGGATTAGATAATTATGCTCTAAACAAGATATCAGTTAATAACCAAGCTATACTTAGCAACTTCGATTTTTCATCTTAGAACATCCTTTCACGTATCCATTTTGTTTCCTCTCTTACAGCTCTCTCTATGATCAAGACTGTGCTGGTAAAGAAGCAACCAGTGAGGTCTTTCTCAGATGCCTGTGACCTCTGCTGAGTCACTTTTTTTATTCTGTGTATATTCATCTGGATTAAAATCTAGAAATAGTGTTCTCAGCTCTGAAAGTTTTAGGTGAAAAGTATTCTGACTATACAAAGTAATTTTTTGAGGCTGCATGGTCTAGACAATAGGCATTCTATGAGGGAAGATTTACTGTGCATATTTGTATCTGTGTGTTTTCCTTCTCTAATATTACCTTCTCTAGGTTATTTTGTATTGGAATTTCTGTGCATCAAGAACTCTTCTGCTATCTATGTACAGAGTGTTTCATGAAAGGCTCCAGGGTCAGCCAGACTGCAGTATTATACAGTCCAAATTCGCCTAGCAGAACAACCCAGTATTCCAGATTAATTGCAAAAGATCAGCTGCTCATCTCTCTTTGTGTAATGAATCCAAGCTGGCTGCTCACAGATGTGTTGCACCAAAAACTCAGATATTCTTGTTCTGAGCAATGACAGCTGCAGGAGGTTTTTCTTCAAGAAAGCAAGGTTATCTTTCAGATATTTGTAATATATTATCTTCATAGAATCATAGGATGGCTTGGGTTGGAAGGGACCTCAAAAATCATCTAGTTCCAGCCCCCCTGCATGAGCAGAGACACCTCCCACTAGACCAGGTTCTGAAACTGCTTGTAGTTGTGGCCAAAAAGCCTTTTTTTTTCACTACTCCCTTCAACTGTTCTTTCAAAAATTACATGTAGTTATTTGGGACATGTAGCCAGATTATTTAAAACATAAGCCAGGTTTTAATTGCTCATTTGAACGAGAACATTGTTTTCATTCAGAAACAATAGAGAAAAAAGGAATACAAGTCTCAGGGAGAAGATGAAACATGTAAGATGGCTAACAGAGCTCAATGAAAGCTTTCTATTCTTTAGATTGGATTTCAGCTAATATTTCCCATACTTTGTGTTTCTGATCTGATGTATCATGTTCTAATCCATCACAAATAAAGCAGCCGTCACCTGGCTAAAATCAGTGGATTGACCCTTCTAACCTATACACACCTGATGTATTAGTACACTATTTTTCATATGTCTGCAAACAAATGTGCTGATTACCTTTACAATTATTACCTTTATTAATTAGGCTATACCTGCTGTTCAGAGTGGACACGTCAAGTGTCGTGCCCACTTTGGTACCAGCCACTAGTCCAACACACATTTCTGACCAAACTCCATTCTGGCCCAGGACCAAGTTGCTTTTCCTAGTGATAAATTAATGAAGAGTGGCCGTGCAGGAAGCTGGGTGTTGGTGCTCCTCAGGGCCATTTCCCAACACTTACTGTTTCTAACTGCAGCACCTCACACACATCAGATATCATGAGGTAATATCACAACCAATATAAGGTACATTGATTTTACTGTGCAATAAACCTAGGTATGCCAGCATTGACACCCAGTCAGTCAACTCTGGGATTGACTGGACCTAATTAGCTCCTGATCCTATTCTCTTTAATGACCTTTCTTCCTTTTTTCTTTTCCCCTTTCACCCAGAAAATCTAGATTACATTAATTAATCTGGTGTATTAATTAATCTGGTTCAATTTATTTTTAAGCAACGAAGACTGGTATCAAACTATGGGAATATACTGTTGCTGTTACAACTCACTTCCTTCTCTGGGATTTTAACACCAGAGAGGCTGCAACACTAAGAACAATATTATTTGAATTATGTTGTAAAATACTTGTTAATGAATTTTAGTTAGTGAAACATTCCAAGCCTCACAGTTTTAGTTAATATTTCGTATTGTTCAGTAAATGGTCATCAGGAGTTCTTTCTGAAATTTGGCTTGGCTGCCTGCTTATGTTCCAGTTTTGTAGCCGATTGTGTCAGCAATGTGTCTTTTGTCACAAGAGCAGGCAACAGCAACATTTACATTTGCAAGAGAATGATCAATGAACCCTGAGTAGGATGCAACAGGTTTGCAGAACTCCCCATCACTGGCACATTTTCAGGGGAGGCAGCCAGTCTACCTGTCTTCCCCAGCAGTAGGAAGAAGTATGCATACCCTGCAGCAAGAAGAGATTTCCTGCTGGGTTCCAGGCCTTTTTCCTTCCAGGCACAGCAGGATTCCTGTGTTAAGGTTACAGGCAGGACTTCAATGGAAAGTAAAGCTCTCTCTTCTAAGATTAGCCTTTTTGCAACAAGCCCTTTACCTTTTCTTCAGTTGCTCAGAGACTTCTCCTCTCTTCCCTCATCGTTTCAGTTATTTATTGTCTATGATGTATTTAAACGTGTCATGGTCCAAATCTCCACTGTGCTATTCCCCTTGCCCCCCTTCTTCCTTCTGGTTACTTACCTTTCACAGTTCTCTTCTACTTGTCCTAGTGGCTGATAGCACTGAGTTAAGGAAATAAAATATAGCATTCAATTGAAAACATTGCTACAGTAACTTTCTAGTGAGTATAAAATAGAGCAAAATTTGCTGAAGACTTGATAGAATCTCACCAAAAGTCTTGAAATATGTAATTAGGCAGAGAATGCAAAAAGCACTGTCATGAGATGTATGGAGGAAAGTTAATGAACAAAAAAACCAAAACAAATGCAGTCCTGATGCAAGTTAATGTCTAACAGCTGAACCAAAAGAATATTGATAGGAAATGGGAATTATCTGATAAATACTTTGAAGGACATCACCTATTATCCAAGTATCTGTAAAAAAACAAGTCATGTGTACTGCAACTATATCATAGATCCTATGTAACTTTTGTTTCAGGCTATTTTCTAAATTGAGTTTCTATGAGACTAATTGAGAGCAGTCTGGACTCAATACCATCAATCATTTTAAGCACTTTAATTTTGCTTAATATTTTTCTCTGTTCATTTTTAACTTAATTTGTGCTTGATGTAATTCTGGGATTCTAAGAGGTAAATGAAGTCATAATTTTAAAATAATGCACAGATAACTCTTACTCCTACACATGAAATCCATATGACTGACATGATTTTAGCAAATCGATGTCCTGTACAAAACTGGGTACTGTGAGAAAACACTCTTCTAACAGTAAGCACAGGTCTGAGCATTGCAGACCCTGGGAGCTAATCCTAGCTAATCCATCTTTTTTTAATTGGTAAAATCTAAGCTTCTTATATATAGTTAACCCCACTATACAAGGCAGGACATAGTTTTATACCTAATTGTACCAGGTTATCAATACCAAAAGCTGATTTCTCTGTGTGTTAGCTTCCTGTCCTGTCAGACTTCCTTATGAGTCTCTGTTGGTCCATTCACTTCACCACTGCAACTTTCAGTAAATTGGGAATGAATTTGATAGCACAGGCTACGTGCATGTTAAATCACATCTGTACACTGCAACTTACAGAAAAAGGGGGTTCTGATTTCTCTCCAGTAGAAGGATTATCAGAATTCAACAGACTTGCACATGTTGCTTTCAAATGTGATTTTCTTTTTGCTTTATGGCAGAGCAGTAAGTAAAAGCAGTAACTGAATTTTACAACTCTGGAAATTCTTAGAACTTCTCTTAAAAGCAGGATAGTTTAAGAGTGACCAGTAAAAGATTTTGGAAAGGGTCTGATCAGCTGAAATTGCATGGAACTTTCGTACTGTAGAAACCCAAGAAATGAGATTTTTATGCCTGCTTTGGGCTTCTCTTGGGCTGAAATTGCATGCATTCTTTGATCAAATGGGTCCCAAAAGAAGAAATATGTACATGGTTCTGATAAAACAGCTTATTTTTAGGTCAGATTTATGAATCTGAATCCACAACTGAAAACAAGGCCATAGGTTTCTGAAAGTAAGGGATTGTTAAAAGTTATGGTGAACATGTGCAAATTGCAAAATATCAGCAAGTCTTCTCTGCTGCAAACTGATCTAAAGCAGCTTTCCAGTTTCCCCAGCAACCTTGAGCAATGCTAGCTTGTTTCTTTGGAAGTAAATTAAATGTGACTTTCAAGTAGTTCATTATTTCAGTTGCCACAATGCCTTTTGGAAGCAAGGGCATTCGATAAATCATATTAGGATTTGCTGCACTTCTGTAGGGAGGCAGATAAAGGATTTTTGCAGAAACAGTTTTTAAATCTAGTTAATTTTGTAGAAATTACAAAAATTAGATTTCTATTGATACAGGAAAAAAAGAATAAAATGTATTTCTTATGTGTAAAGAAAGCTAAACATTGTTTGGTGCTGCAATGAAAGCCAGCATGCCCTGCTTCACATGCATACAGCCAGTACAGATGCTTACAGCTCCTTGTTACAGTGCTGCTTGAATTGTGTAGCTGAAACCTCTGCAAAAATGCTTTAACAGGATGCCTACACTCAGCCCAGGCTGTGCAGCGTTCAGCAGCCAGAAAAAAGAATCCCCAAATCCACAGCCTCTTCCAGGCCCCAACCTGGATACCTACATCTGAGCTGCAACATCCTATGCCGCAGAATATGGTGCTCAAAAATGGATATAAGATTTCTGCACTGATTTGTGGTTTGCTTCTGATGGCACTGCTAGAAGGAAGATGCATCCAAAATATGAGGTATACAGATGGAGCTACCACCACACAGTGGTGACAGGCAGACACTCTCCCACAACAGGCAGACACTCTCCCAGTGACTTTCAGAGGCAAAGGCAAAAGCCTTTCCATTTGATGACTACACAGTTTTAATCTGGGCTTCAGGCTTACACTGTACAAATAGATTGCTTGTCCACTTGAATTTCCTCATTATTTTCCACCAATCTGTAACTGCTGGGAAGTCAAATCAGTGCATTTTTCAGTCCATTTCAGATTTGACGGTGACTGAAGTTGTTTTGGTTCAGGTCTGGTACGAGTTCAACAGAAATGTGGGTCATTGGTTCAGATTTAGCTTGAGGTAGGAAAGAAAACCCTGAAGAGCCAAACTGGGTTGTGTTTGGTTTCACTGGGTTCTCATTTGCATTGATTTTCAGGAAGCTAACAGAATCATCATAGTAGAAGAAGCTGTCAAGCAACCAAAACACTCAGCTTTGGTGCTTTATTTCAGTGGAATAGAAGGCTGTTTTAAACAAAACCATTTTTGGAAGGTTGTATTTTCCACACTCCCCCCAAAAAAATAAAAAAAAAAATGATTTGGTGAAAAGAGTTTACGGTAAATCAGTTTTTTAATGGAAGACAAGAGTCTTTCATAGAAACAAGATATCTTTTACCAGCAAAATCTGTGTACTAAATAATCTATTTTCCACTAGAAAGCAGTTTCAAGGAAGTGAGCTTATTGACCAACCACTGTGGATCATGGCTGGTCCTGGCTGAGCTGATCACACTATAGAT
Organism: Hemiprocne comata; assembly: GCA_020745705.1. Lineage (NCBI taxonomy): Eukaryota > Metazoa > Chordata > Aves > Apodiformes > Apodidae > Hemiprocne > Hemiprocne comata. The sequence goes on along the minus strand of CM036597.1, from coordinate 5,752,787 downwards.
GTTACTGCAGTTAGTTCAGTACACACAGGATGGCTATTCAGAAGGACCTTGAATGGAAACAACCACAGTAGAGAGTGGAGTATCCATTAAACACAGCACAGAATACTAGATCTCCCATCATCATAATTCATTGCTTTTCAAAAAGGTTTACTGGGCTGGAGTCTTGCTCTGTGTGGTTAGAAGAGCCCTTTTAGTAAGAATCATCATTGTCAGTTTATTTTCCAAAGTGTGATTTGTCTAGAAAAACACCAGTTTGTTAAAACAGAAGCTGCGAGTGCCTTACATGAATGAATTCTCTGCTTCAACATGCCCAGGTAAGAAATTTCAGTTATCAACATGCCATTTCTTTTAATAAATAACTTAATTTTTCTTCTTAGGAAACACAATTTTAAAAAAGATAGAGAAATGTTAACATAAAAAAAGGAATAACATATCTCGAAATCTCCTCAAGATAGGATTAAACCAAACTGCATATTGTTCAGATTAATGAACTGGAAAGATTTACAAGTCTTAAAAGTTCCATCTCATTTGTAAAAAAATGTTGAAATATCAAAGTGCAATAGGAGAGTAAAACTATGTGCCCTGCAGGTTAATCAGTTAGCTGGTAAGGTAGGTGACCAGCTAGTAATTGCTGGGCCACGTGCTGCCTGCTGGTTCAGTTTAACCAATGGACCCGCACAAAACTAATCTCTTCAGATTCACCTTTCTGGCACCTGCTGTCTAGGGACAAGTGTGTCTCCACTTAACATTTCATAATAATGAGTTTTGCCATTTGAAAACCATTGAACTATGCTTACTGTCTGTTACCACCATTTAGGTGTTAGTAGATGGGTTAAGAAAACAGCACCACGCCATCAGCTGATGCCTCACAAATGCACCCAATTCAGGGGTGTGCATGTGTGGGATGCACCTCAGAATGGTGATTGCATTTCAAGTCCAAGGATTGAAACTGAGTCCCAAAAAGAAAAGGAAGTCCCACAAAAAGAAAATGCAACTGCTCCATCTTCAGCTCCCATAGATGAAGGGCAGCCCTTCAAGTGCTCAGACAATGTTGGCTTCTCCCAAAGAAAGCCACTTCAACCCCTGCTATACAGCTGGTCTTCGACAAATGTCTGCACTTAGTCTTGGTTTCATATATTTGGAGCTAAGATATCAGGTGAAAGCTAATCTCATTCTGATGTGGTAGCAAAAATAGTCACGTTATCAAATGCACTGAAATAGATTAAGTCAGCCATGGGAAGCCCAAGGGAAGCAGGCCCCCTCTCCAAATAACACTGTCAGTTGGATGGCAGGAGATCTGCCCTCCCCTCACCCTCACCCTCTCCCAGACACCTCAAGTCTAGCAGTGTCCCTGAGTAGGAATATTTTTTTGGTAGTGTTCTTATAAGTGATTGCTTGTGGCATCTTATAGTCTTATCTCAGCTTGTGCAGCCCCCTCATGAATATTCTGTACATATGGAAGAGTTTTCTATATCATTGCCCATTAACAAGAAGGATAATCACTCATTCAGTTATCAAGAAGTCAGTGAAGGCCTTTCCTTGAGCCCTTAGTGCAAAGAATCATGGGATATTAAAGGAGGTTAAATGTGGCTGACATTATGATCATTACTTTTTTCCTCTGTAATTACTGTATTATAATAAAGTTGATCTAAGATAAGGAGAAGAGGTATTAAAGTCTTTTAGGGCTAAAAGACCATATTAGTGACTCTTTACCTTTTTTAGTCATGGGACAAAATGCATATTTCAACTGATACATATAAATGAGCATTCTTTCACTAAAACCACAGTAAGGTCATAACTGTAAATATAAATGATCTATTACTACAGCATTGCTTTGAAACGAAGTTAATCCCATGCACATGCAAAAGGGGAGGGGAAGGTATAATGATGCATCATTATTAAAACCAGCAACACTGCATTTTATGTTCAGGCTGAAGAGTGGCTTTCTTAATCTCTAGAGACTTTGAACTTTCTAATAATATATTAATAATTTTTACCTGCCTTTTCTTAGATGTTTCGTCACAATTTAGCCATACTTGCAAAAGCCAATGCACTAAAGGCATTCATACACATGAGCAGAACTCTGTTTACAAAAGCAGCTTGCCCTGTGCAAATGGTATAAATGCAATATAAAACTGGCTCATTTGCTATTCTTCTGGCTATTGGGGATGCTGTCAACACTACAGCAGAGCTAGCTGGCTTTATCCATGTAGGATTTTAACACAAAATCAAGTTTTCTGTAAATTTAATTGCTTGTCCCCCAACAAAGAACAATGGTATCAAGTTGCAGAAACATCATTTCTATAGCTTTTACTGCTGCAAACCTGACAAAGGGCCATCAAAAAAGAAGAGGAACATACTATTTCTGGAGCAAGGCAGGCTCCTTTAGCCCAAGTGGTAAATATCTCTTGGTTTGGAGTCTGGAGTTTTTAATTGCTAGTTCTAGGATTTTTCCAAGTTATTCTTCTTTTTGTCTGCAGGAAAACTTTCAATCTTCTTGTGCCTGTTTTTGAAACTTTTTCTTATCAATGACTATTTGGGTAGAAACTCATGTGTTGAAATACAGTTTGAACTCACTTTGCAATATTTCCTTATTTCACAGGCTTTAAGAAATTGTCACAGGATTTTTTTGTTTCTTGTATGGCTTTTACATCTAAAACATTTTTCAGCTTATTTTGGAAAATAAGAGACTAGTGATCTCATGAGTCACCTGATGCACTTGTCTGCTGCCACTGTTGCTATCTTTAGGAGCATTCTCTCGGGCACATAGGTTATACTTAATGACCTGACACACAGTTCCTGCCAGCAGCAGTTTTTAGTGTGTAAAATCTATGCATAATTGAGGGAGAGAAATATGCAAGGTATTAAAGTCATACTTGACTAAGAAAGCCTTCAGGAAGAGTAAAAAAAATCATAAATATTTCCTAGAAAATATTATATTCTTGCTTAAATGGGGATTAATGGGATATAGTAACTCAGGTGCCATGATACCAGAAACAACACTAAATTTCAAGTCTGAGGAAACGATGATGTGAGGCAAACAAAAAAAGACAGACAATCTGAAGTTGCTCAAACCAACCACTTAACTTGTAGAAATGTCTAACAATGCACATGCTATTTTACTCCACTTCCAGATGTAGTGAAGCCTCATCTAAGAGAGAGAAATTACTTACATGTTGTCTTCTCCTTTCCCTGGCATGTGTAATCTCAGGAAAGCACTTTTGGACACGGGAGTGCCTTACTGCATCTGCTTTTACTTTAGGGGAGTAGTTTATAGAGTTGGAAGTTCAGCAGAATATCTGCTCATGTTTTCTATACACTTGCTGAGTGTATTTTTACCTTCTTGGTTAGCTATCCCAAAAACGTTTTATTCAATTTCTCAGGTTTTCTAATTTTATTTTTTTCTGAGATTTTTCTTCTGGTTCTTAATCTTCTTTTCCTGTTTCTAGTCTACCATTCATGATGTTAAATAACTCACCAGTTAAAGCAGAGAAATCAATGTTCATTATGCTGCACAACAACAACAACAAAACCTCAATCAAAAACCCCCTTCAGTAAGGTAGCAAACCATAGTTATGTAAAGAGATATTTAGTAAACTGAGTAGGGAAAAAAATAGTAAGAATGTTGAAAATGAATAAGTCAAAAGTCTCAGCTGTGTCACCTCTTCCAGGAGCTACCAGGACAAAAAGAAATACCTGTGGGAATGTTTCCAAGGTCATTTACTGCATCCTTAAACCAGGTGACCAGTAACTTTATCAAGTACATTACACTGCTGTTGTGCATTACCTGATCAAAGTGTAGTTTTCTGGGCTAATAATGCTTTTCTTTTCTATATGTTATGATTTGGGTAGAACTATGCCTTCCCTGAATATATGCAATCTTCTCTCTGATAAAATATGCAAGGACATAATGCAAAAGCCACCCCAACACAAATAATTTCTGTTATTAAAATATGCCCTAATCAGTGTTCAGAAATATCTGCAACTTTGAGGCACCATGTACAGCTAATAGAAAATAAGACTTCTTTAACAAAGGTATTAAGTAGCCTCCATCTGGAGAAGAATTAATGAAGGTCTTTTTTTTAAAAAGGGAAATATCACCTCTGTAGCTGTGAACCGGTTAAGATGGCAGACTACAACACAAATACACTCCAACACACAATTCCAGGTTTGAATGAATATTCATTAATATTCACTTTCTTAACTAATATTATGGTAATAACAAAAAAACTGAGTTGTTCACCTGGCCCTACAGGTCTTACAAGATTTCAGCCATCAGGTAACTGAAGCACAGGAGCTGGGTTCTTTTCCTTTCAGGTTGCAACTTCCCTGCATTTCTTCCTTGTTTTAAGTCAACGTCCAGGATTAAACTACATCTCCTATCAAGGAATGCAGTCTTCTCCCTGACTGAGAGAAGGGTGCAGGACAGCAGTCACAGCAAAGAATTTTTTTCAGTTAATATTTTAGAGATTGGAATTAATCTCACAAACACTTTTGGGTTTGGAAATATATTTTCCAAGTTCCCCTCTCTTTTATATATTTTCTGTATCATCTCTGGGCAGCTACACAAGAACATCTACTAAATTAGGTGAGCTAGTCAGGGAAACAAAATTATGTGTGTGGATAATTAACTCTGCCTTAAGTGTTGGTAATGATGACAGGTTGGTGTGTTTCATAGGAAGATATGTGCTAGAAAGCATAATGTGATCATGGATCAGAGGCTATTTTACGAGCTACAAGTTATTCAGTAGCTCTTCCTGGTGAATTATAGTTAGTCAAGTATGTGTTTGCCACACACTTAAAATTCAGCCCAACTTTGCACAGTCATGCAGAACTCCTGTTGCTGAGACAATCAGAGATATTTGGCCTGTTTGAAAAGTTCAGCTACCCCTTATGCTGGCAATTTTATACTCCATAATAACCTCTGGAAAACAAGAGAGTAAAAGAAATATTTGCTAATTGTGCTCAACCTAACCATTTATTAAGCATCCGTTTAATTATTTCCATTAGCCATTTCTCTAGTACCAATCACTGTATTGCTGAAGTACATTTTTTTTTGCTTGAAGTGTTTATGTAAATACTCCCAAATTTGGGATGGGTTTTGTTTGGTTGGTTGGGCTTTTTGTAATCCTTTTGAACTTCTGATGAGGACCTTTTGTCTCTGACTTTTCAACCTGCAAGCTGAGGAATACATACAACATTGTACTGCTCTTCATGCCTCACCACTCCACACATATTCATTGACTGCAGCAGACACTAACTTTCTGGACAGTTCTACTTTTAAACTCATAAGTCAGTGGGGCTGTACTCATAGAAGTATTCCCTGAAAGCAAGACAATCTGATGGAGTGGTCTTCAAATACTACTTTTGAAAAGCTAAAAGTTAAGAAATATAATTAAACTGCAACTGCATTAACATTTATATAAAATATAAACCAAATGCTTATCCTGATTCACCAAACAAATTGCAGTTTGAACATTATAAAAAAAAAAAAACCCACCCAGCTACTTATCAACGGCACCATTTGAAATTATTGCTAGTACTACAACTCAAAATGCATAAGATGCCTTAAATACAAACCCTGAACATTTACATACTGATTTCATGAGCAAAGCAAAAGGTATTTGCCAGTAACAGTACAGGACTCAGCATTTTTATTGTCTGAGTAATCCTGGTTTGCTCTGATATGAAAATTCAATTATTTTAGAACTGGTCGTCTCATTAAATTTTGACAAGGAGCACAAGCTCAGGACCAGCTCTAGCTCTGAGAGGCTGTGGGTGCCTGACAGCTCCACGGTGAATTTTAAAACGTAGTATTTTTACAGGACAAGATTATCTGACAATTTATATTAAAAAAGAAAATATTAATCAAATACATTGTAATATCCAACACTGGTACCTTGGCCTTTTTGTAGATTATTTTTTTATGAAAATGTATTGCAAAAAAAAAATGAAGTCCTCTGTTTATTGCATCTTTTCCCCCAAGCCCACCTCCATGTCTTATGCTTCACAATTATGTTAGAAAAAAAGTGTGTCTTTATGTGAGCAGCAAGTATTTAGCCACTCATTGTTAGCATTTTCTACCTTTCCTCAATTGAAATGTATTTGTAATCATTTTTATAAATATGATTTCTAACAATGGTAAATCTTTTCTTTAACCTACAGATACATATACACACTGTTAGTGCTATCAAGGAATGGTTAGACAAAACGTTTTTTCATCAGACAATGTCAGTTCATTGAAACTAAGGCTTTTCACAGGATCACAGAATCACAGAATTACAGAATGGTGGGGGTTGGAAGGGACCACTGCAGATCATCTAGTCCGAACCCCCTGCCAGACCAGGTTCACCCGGAGTAGGTTGCACAGGATGGTGTCCAGGCAGGTTTTTAATGTCTCCAGGGATGAAGCCTCCACAACTTCCCTGGACAGCTTGTTCCAGTGCTCTGTTACCCTTAGAGTAAAGAAGTTTTTCCCTATGTTTAGGCTGAACCTCCTGTATTCCAGTTTGTACCATTGCCCCTTGTCCTCTCACTGAACACTACTGAAAAGAGTCTGGCCCCATCCTCCTGACACCTGCTTTAGATATTTATAAGCATTGATGAGATCCCCCCTTAGTCTCCTTTTCTCCAGGCTGAACAGCCCCAGCTCTCTCAGCCTTTCCTCATATGGTAGATGCTCAAGTCCCCTTATCATCTTAGTGACTCTGTGCTGGACAGTTCCTTGTCCTTCATGAACTGGGGAGCCCAGAATTGGACACAGTATTCCAGATGTGGCCTCACCAGGGAAGAGTAGAGGGGCAGGATAACCTCCCTTGACCTGCTGGCCACATTCCTCTTGATGCACCCCAGGATGCCATTGGCTTTTTTGGCCACAAGGGCACATTGCTGGCTCATGGTCATCCTGTCGTCCACCAGGACTCCCAAGCCTTTTTCCACAGAGCTGTTTTCTAGCAGGTCAGCTCCTAATCTGTACTGGTGAATGGGGTTATTCCTCCCCAGGTGCAGGATCTTGTATTTGCCCTTGTTGAACTTCCTTAGGTTCCTCTCTGCTCGACTTTTGACCCTGTCTAGGTCACTCTGGAATTGTGACACTTCTGTAAGATTTTCACTGGAAAAGGCTCCTCAAGTTTAAGATGGTATACCATGGAACAGCACCAACTGTTGGAGTATTCAAACTTAGGACCTGCACCTCTTTTATGACCAACCTTGTATCACCCAGACAACTACAGCCTGACCATGAAGCTGTTGCTTATTGTATCATAGATTTCCCCATGCCTACTCTGTTGAAAATGTTACACACTTTATAAGCCAGATAAAGCAGCCAACTGTGGATGGACAACATGAAAGCAAACAAAGTGAGGAACAGATTTGTGAGAGTATGAAGAGTTACATAGTCTTTTGGCAGAGTCTTTCATGCCACACTTAGGTCATTCTCTTGACTTGTATTAGATCTAGGATCTAGTCCCTGTGGAAAGACTAATTAGTTTGCAAAGTAGACCAGCTCCAATCAGATGCCATCTCTTAGACTGCTTAATAACATGGTGCTATGGTAATTAGCTCTGGTAGAACAGAGTAGGAAAATGAAGACTTCAGCTAGGTCTCCTATATCACATATAAGTGCCTTAATACCAAAGTGTTGCTTTTGCAGAGGGGTTCAGAGTTCTGGGATGGGGAGAGGTGGAGGAGGAATTTAGTGTATGTTCCACCCCAATCTAGAATGTAAAATCTGGGGAAACACTGAAACACTTTGTAGAATAAGAAAGTTATTCCCTATCCAGCTCTAACAGTTCCCTTATTTCATAGAGGCCTGTGCCCTTTCAAGTCACTTATTTTAGCTGTTGAACAATTGGTAAGCAATGAACGTACAAGAAGAAATTTGCTTCAAGTTTGAAAGGACATTGTAAGCAAACATTGATTTATTAGCTTATTCATGTTAATATTGCTTTAAGACACTCACCAGATTTTCAGTCTGTGACTTCTTACAGTTACTGTTATTCCATCCAGGAAGCAAAACATTTTGATTTGCCTGTTACATTATTTCTAACACTTCTTTCTTACTGCCGTAAAAGAATTCAGTAAACAAAAGTGTCTGTGCACTTATTATTGAAAATTTCATGCAGTGAAATCAAGGAAATAAATCATTAGATATTGTGAGGTCAACACAAATGTCCCATATAAGATCTACCTAGGATTTCTTGAAAACAGCCAAAATCTTCAAAGTCTAAGTCAATGTCACATCTGGATGGGCAAAAGAGAGTTACCTTTAAACATGTAAAAATCTGAGCAACAGAAAGTATCCTCACTGTGACAATCTCAAGAGGGAAACTATTCAAGGGGACCTTGTATGCAGAACAGCAGACATACTGGACTATCCCATCTATTACTTAGGGTCAGGGACATACAAGCTTCCTGGAAAAAAGCAGTCTGAATTTTTTTTCTCTCCATATTTTAATTAACTTGTGCGAAGGTCACACGTATCTCTATCTCTGAAATGCCTAGTGTGACACTCATTTTAAAATCTGGATATTGAGCATTATCTTGCCATTATAGTCCAACTTTTTTTATCCAAAATTTCACTTTACTGATCAAATTAGGGAGATGACAAGCTCCCTATCCTTACAAGCTAAGCATTTTATGTTTTATATTCAGATATACTCCGTGTGATATAAGATGAGACTTTATAATGGGATTCAATGCAGTTGAGTGCTACATTATAGCAGGCTTATATCACAGAAAATTACAATAGAGAAGAATTCACATTATGGCTTTAGTAAGAGAGGAAAATTAAGACTTTGCAATTAAAGTAGTAACCTAAAACTTTAAAATAATTTAAACAGTTACTGAATACATGTAATATTCTATACTTATCTGGACGCAGGATTGGCTGTCATCTGAAAGGATCCAAATGAACTGTGGACAAGGTGTATGTTATGTCCTCTGAACGCAGATCTGTCATTTTCTTCATTGTTCATGAATACATTGGTATTGAATATCTCTTTCCCACAAATTCACAGGCTCCATGCAAGACTAGAGAGAAAACCAGTGTAATGTTATCGTTAAATTGATGTTGCATACAACTTTATGATAGTCCTGACAACTGCAGTTTGTGGATTTGCCAAGAGCAACCTAGTAAGTGATTTTCAGAGATGAACACTGAACTATGTAGTAAAATAATCCTTTCCTTCAGAAGGATAAACCTGCAATTTTCTTGTAGACATAATTTACAGAATTATTACTGACAATTTTAGAATTCCACTGGGTGAAACACTGGGGGTTTGAGAACAGAATTTCTTATCCTTTTAAGAACAGACGAATTTTAAACAGACAGTGTATCTATAGCATCTGTGTAATAACACAGGAGGAACCTGACCTGGAAAACTAGTGGTGGATTATTTTCCTTATTCAAATCCTCTGCCTGTTTGAAAGCTAAGGTGCTCTGTGATTCATAGCTTTGGAAAAGAAGTAAAAAGAGCCCAGGTTCATATTCTGATTTCTTCTCATGCACCTTTGAAGCACAGCTTATAGTGCATTTAGAACTAGGTTTTCCTATGAGCATTACTGCATAAAAAGATCTTGCCACAGCTACTTAGATTTCCTGCCGTGGTGAAAGTTAGAAGTTTATGTAATTGTTTGTGTTGCAAATCACAGTGCAAAGGAATAATCTTAAGTGTCAAGAAGGAAGGCATAGAAAAAGATGTTGCAAGTTATACTGATATTTGATATTTGAGTTTCTTGCTGAAAGTTGTTTTAATAATCTCGTAAGAACAAGGGAAAAGGCAATAGTGTTCAATGCAGATGTCATATTTCTACTTGATTTAGAGCACACCCTGTAGATTTATTGCAAGCACGTGAACAATTCCACTGACATCAATAATTTAAATCAATTTGTAGGATAGACTTGCAGGCCAGTTGTTAAATAACATCTGTGTTTGTTTGATGTCTTTCTGATGTAAAAGAAGGCATCAACTTGTTTATTTTTAACTTAGAAAATATTTTTTTATGGTGGGCTGGACATCTTGCAGGATTTTATTGTCTAGAATGAGTTAGCTTTATGAAGACAAATGCAATTATATATGTTGTGTGTTCTTAGTTTGTAAATTCTTAGTTTGTAAATTCTAACACCCAGGGATCTAGCAGCTGAGCTCCTGAGACACTTCTAGTTGCACTGATGTGAGGCATTGTAGTTTTCATTGCCACTCTTCTGGCTTCCTGGAGTTGAGTGATTTGACCACTTCTGTTCACAGCATCTGTTTCCAAGGTCAGAGAAAACCTGGTTTATAATAATACCATATAATGGACTTTGAACCAAAGCAGCTTGAATTCTGGTGTGACTGAATTCTGATGGTGACTTCTAGAGAAAGTCAGGATGGATGATATGTCAAATACAAATAAAATGGGGAATGTCTTCTCAAACTTTCCTAGAAGGACCTGTGAACATAGCTCATAAATTGGAAGGGTTTTACCCATTGTGCTTTGCAGGAATGCAAAGTATTAGTCAGCTGGTTTCAAACCTTGCCTTTAGGGAAAGTATTTAGAGGGGATGCAGGTAACAGTCTTTTAGAATGATGTACTCTTCCTGCTCAGAGTCCCTTCTCTGGCACTCTGCTCAGTCATCTCTTGATCAGTTCTTGCACTAGTCATACTCCCTGGCAAATACGGTTTTGCTGTGGGGACAGACAGTAGTTGTAGGTAGCCTGATTTCATGTTGAACTCAGACTGACAAAAAGGACAATATATGTGCTTGGTGCCAAGTGTTGGGCACACCTGGGCTTTCAGACTTTTCCTAGAAAAAGCAATTCAGATATAACATAGGCAAGCCAAGTAAGATCCTTTCCTCAAGGAAGTCTAAATAATGTAGGGGATGTCTAAATTCTAGTAGTGCACCTAATAGGACTAGCAGAAGACAAGAGGGAAAGATGCACTGTAAAATGCAGTTATTTTTCACATTCTTAATTCAAGATCAGAATTAGTGGGTAGGACAACAGGGTTAACAAAAAATCCTGCTAAATTACTCTACCAAAATTAATGATAAACTGTTTAGTCTCTCTTGAAATAATCTGACAGCATTGTCCATGAAAAGAAAATAAATAACATGAGAAAGGAGCAGTGAATATAGCATGGGTGAAGCAGAACACAATGAAATCCAAAGCAGAGCTGGGGACAACCATACTTCTGAGCCACAGAGTGAAGCAGAATGTTTTGCTTGCACATCTAGGTTATCAAGAAACAAAATTACTTAAACTTGTCCTTTACTGGCTGCTAACTATAATGGTTTTAATATTTTCTACACACAAGTTGCTTCAGGTGTGTCAGTAGAAGAGAGTAAGATCTGCTTGTCCCAAGTCTGTTTTTCAGAGTTGTAAAGGGTAGAATTTTACCCTGTTGGCACTGAAACCTCCGACAATACAAACACAATACAAACAGTTGTTAATATAAGCCATTATCTGAGATGTGTAAGACCTCTAAAATTTTCTGAAGTTCTTCAAGGATCACAGTGGACATAATGGTCTGATCTTTTTTGATTAAGAAAGTAGAGGGGTGGGAGATAATAACAGGAAATATAAATGCTTGATTTTTCGTAATTTAAAATACTATATTGCATTAATCCTTTTTTAATATAATGACTGAAATGTATGATCACCTCAGCCTGGGCAGATTGCTGTAACAATTAATGGGAGGATCTCTCAGTGATCTTGGCAAATTCCTAAATTTGCATTAGCGGATGGTGCATGTGAACCATGGAAGAATATGTCTCTTTCAGTGCCAACATTTAAAATTGCACCTAGACTCTAATAAATGAAAAATCTGTTGTTCATATTTTATTCTTCCTTTAAAACTGGTGGGACTTCAGCATGGTAAAGATCAGTTAATTGACACATACAAGGCAATTAAAAATGGGACTCACATATTTATTGTGCATTTTTAATGGTTTTTCCTTTCTGAACCCAGACTCCAGGCCAGCCTCCTATCCAAGTTTTCCTTCATGCCTTATTGTCTATTCTGTTCAGCTATTTAAAAAATGTTGAATATCAACAATGGCTTTCAGTAGTGTATTGTCAACTTTTGTATGAAGCAATCTTGGTTGAATGAGAAGATCCCAGAGCTTATAGTTCTATCTACTGTGCTGCACTGGGTTTCTGCTTGAATGTGTGTGACTGATAACAGGACAAATTTCTACCTTCGTTATTACATTTCAGCTACATAATTCATTTGCCAAAATCTTTTAGGAAATATCTTTATAGCACACTGCAAGAGACATCAGGTAAGTGCTGGTAACATAAAAATAAGTAAAGGTCCAGCAACTGACTTGTCAGGTTTGTTTGTTAATTGTAGATCTGCTTCTGCTAGGTTGTTTTGCAGACTTTTACAATTTTGTGGGTAGCTGTGTGCCCTGAGACATCTCTAGCAGAACAGCTTTGCTCACAGAAAGAAATGCATACTGGATCTGCATTGCTTTTAAAGTCTAAATGCAATATTTAGAAATATCTGGGGGAAAGTGTTGCAAATGTGTGCACAGTGTATAGATTTTCAAGTAACAGATGATGCCAATGTTATTGTCACTATGCAAGCTTGTTTCTGTCTAGTATTTGTTGTGTTAAAACCGTTTAAAGCATATTTTTAACTGGTTGTTTTGCTTCACAGTCTGATACAATTTTATTTTGTTCATGTGATAATTATAATTTAACTTACATAAACTCAGCCACCGATGTATCTTTAAATGGAAGCTAATTTTCTAGACACTGTTTTCAGGAAATCCAAGGATTCCTCAACAGTGTTCAGTTTAAGAATTCATTTCGGTTAACAGGTGGCAAAACAAGTAAAACACAAGCAGCTGATTTCCTTTCTTTCTCCATTTAATTTGTTGACAGTTAATGTCACTTTGAAAAGGATTAATCTGAGAGATCTTTTCTGGAAAAGATTTGATTGCTACAGTGAGATAAAAGGATAGTACTGTATAGTACTTCATTCTGCTGGAGAAACTGAAGCAGGATTTCTATTGCAGCCTGCATTTTGCCTAGATTAGGAGAGCAGGATCTGGCCCATCACCTTGTATAAAAAATTAATTAATACCTTCACCATGTATAACATTTAATATTATTTACTGAAGTATTTTAGTTTTTTCACAGTAAAACGTAAAGCCAAAATTGCAAAGGCAACAAATATCAATAAGGACTGAAATAGCACTGATTCTGACTGGTGACCTGAGAAGCAGCAGTCATGGAACAAATTGACACTACTGAGTATGAGAAAAGGTTTTACATCTCAGGCTCTGGAGAATGTGTGCTGGAGTAAGACTGGCATTGTGTACCAAACAACATGGAACTTACACGGGGAATATCCTTCTGGGTAGAATGTCTAGGTATTGAACAGCATCCTGTTTGACACTGTGTTATCAGTTTCCCATTAATTCATCTGCTTGTTTCTTTGTCCCAGATCCTGGACTCTTTTCAGTGCCTGTGTCTGCTTTGTCCATGTACTGTCTGCAGACAAACTGTGGCCATTAAATACCTTCCAGTGTATCTGTGTATATATGTGCATAAGCAAAAAAGCAGCATACAATGAATTGTTTAACAGATTGCAGCCCTTTTGGCAGATATGTAATGTGCTCCTTAGTGAGGTATTTACACAATTATGTGCCTGTCAAAGACACGAAAGATTTCTGAGTTTTAAAAGGTGTATCAAAAACATCTTAAAGGGAAATGTATTTCAGTGGAAGTTAAAACTTTATGAGTGAAAACTGTCATTTTTAGACCTGTACTCTGATACTGAACAGTGATAACTGAATAGTTTGAAACAGAACATCAATAATGAAGGTCTGCTTTCTGCATTGGCTCCTTGGTACCTGATATGTTTGGAGCTTTAAGAGTTTTGAACCATTACAGAGATGCTAATTCATGCCATTGTTATACTGATGTCTAAAACAGTGCCTGTCAAAGTAAGAGGATTTGATGAAAAACTTCATAAAAAATGTTACTTTTCCCAGAAGGGGTTAAGGATTTTTGTACAGACAGTATTACACAGATGGCAGAAGCAATCAGGTGGGGTAAAATGTAGGACTATTTTACATCATACATTAGAAATCAATGTCATGCAGAGTTTGCGGAAGAAAAGAATTTAGCTCTAACGTGTTTTTGTCTTTTGAATGACTTGAACACAGCTTTCTTTAAAAACAAACAAAACAGCAATCCCATTTGATCTTAAAAACAGTCTTTCTTTATATTTCAGTCATCTTTAATGAAAGGGGATTCAAGACTGAGAAAGCTTAAGAGAAAACCTTCATTAACATGTTGAGGAAGATGTGAAAGCAGCAGCAAACAAAAAGGTAAAGAGCCCAGTACAACTGTCATGTATTTCATACATAATATATAAAACATTCAGTCTTTCCAGAAGTGTCCACCTGACAAGTCAATTGCTCAATTTATTGAAAACTGTCTTTCTGGATTTAATTAAGAGACTGACTACTTACTGAGTCGATATCTTAGCATTTCCTTACCACTTTGGAATAATTCGCAAAAGTCTTTCAAAAGATGGGGTTTTGATAGGTGTCATAATGATGACTGTGGTAAAAAAAAAACCAAACCCAAACAACCCCATCCTTCCAATGATAGTTGTGATGAAATTTTGAGTTTTTAAGAATTTTTTACTTTTCCATGGTGAAATGATCTTTTGATTTCAGTAGAGGCTAGAACTCCTAGAACTTTACCATGAGGATAAGATAGATGTTCCTTTGTTGAACCTGCTTTACTCTCTACAATATAAACTCTCTCTCTTTCTTCTGAATTCTGCACCTTTTGAAATAAATCAGGCACAGCATGTATTTTCACCCCTATGAGGTGGGCCAAGCAGGACAACCTGCTCCCCATAGTGTCCTTCCAGTGTAGCTGGTCAAGGTTAGTATTTTGCTGTTCTGACGCATTATCAATTATCCTGCCAACAGACTGATACCCGACCTGTAGTTTTCTTATAAAATAAAAAACTGAGTTTAATTAAATCATCAGTAACTTGGACCTAATTATTTCAGACAGTACTTAATTAATGTTTCATGGATACCTAGTGTAATTAGGGTTCCTTTAATAAGACCTTCTATGACATTAAAATATATGACTTTTATCTTTCTTATCATCCATAGCCTGACAAGTCAGATTTGTCATTTTCACTATAGGTATAGTTTGATTAAATAGAACAGAAAGTAAAATTAATCTAGCAAATTATACTTGTTTGTTGCCTTTTTTTGCTACTTAAAGACTAATAAGTTAAGTCTTTTAATTAACAGTGTCGGTACAAATGTTCATGCTAGCGTTTTACCTTTGTGTTTTTTTCAGACTGTTTCTTTTGTATATCATTTTTTATGACAAAAGTAGATAACAACCAGACTTTATTAATCACGGTGAAGGGTTCAATCTTTTCAATATGAAAAATAAGGAGCTACTCTTTATAGTAAAAATTACTTCTTTTTTTTTTTTTTAATTTAAGACAATCCTGCAAAGGACGTAACTTTTCTGGTCACAAACTTCCCAAACAAAAACATAGTTTTAATGTGAATGGATAGGAGTGAGATTACTAGGCTGGCCCATGCTTGTTTTTTAGGAGCTACTCATTTTCTCTACTGTTGTTTTGGGGTAGTTACTCAAGATCTGTGAAAGAGCATTTGTCATACACAAAATGTAGAGAAAGAGAATGTGATTGAAGGGATGTTATAAGCTTTCTTGCAAAAACACTCATCTGATCTTGTTTCTTCACTCCCCAAAGAGATTTTCTGTCTCACCTTCAAAAGTAGAGCTGTTCCAGTGACTTCACTCATGTTTGATTACGTTTCAGTCACTGAGTTAGGGCTTACTAATGTATGTAAAATTTAGCAGAGTTTTTCTAAGTCATAGCACTGCCATTCATAATCCTGTTACTTTAATCCAAGAGGAAGACAGCTGTCTCAAGGTATAAGAAAAAGGCATTAAAAGTTAAGCAAGCAGAATGCAGCCTGGCTACTTAATAAGTCAATATGAATGCTTCATCCACAAAAAAAAAATACAGGTAGAAGGTACAAGAGTCTATCAGTGGAATAGTTGCCATTTACTTCTATTCATGTTTTGGTTTTTTGAATGTTGGATCTTTAGAGTATGGATAGCTTCCACCAACTCTGTGTCTAGTAAAAATCAATCCACAAATTAGAACTTTTTTTTTTTTCCAGATGTTGAACAAAAGGTTTAGGTAAATTTGTAGTGAGAAAAACAACACAAAGCTTAAAAAGTATCAGTAAGTGTAGAGCACCTTTTTTTCATTATGTTAAGAAGAAACTGAAGAGTGATCTTCTTGAGAAGAGAAACAATTCATGTTGTTTGCTGTTCTACCACTCAATAGAAACTAGGACAAAGAAAGCTCTTGGCTCAGAACCAGTGCAGATGTTGAGGTGGAATAGCTTTGCTTTGTTTCCAGTGGATAATGTAGAGAAGGAAGTAGTTTACTAACTTATGCCTTTGTTGTCTTCATAAGAGTTTTAACACCAGAGATGTTGTCTGGAGAAAGAACATGTTAAACAAGTTGATGAGCACTACAGACTAATGGTCTTTGAGGAAGAGGGAAATTTTCCTCTGCTCCACTCCAGAAAAGGGCAGAAACTCATGCTGAATTGTAAGGTTGTGAAAGATCCCATTTATATCTGTGAAGATATTCCTACACTTCAAAGTAAATGTGAGCTGAAGAAGTTTGCTTCATAGGCAAGGAACAGGCTTAGTGAGCTATCTGCTCTGCACAGGTTCTGTTGAGGTAATAAGGAAGAATGAGCAAAGAGCTGTAATAGTTGGAGTAATTAAGGGTGGGAAAACAGTCTGAGCAGCCTAAAGGAATAAAATGCCAAGTAAACACCAGGTACCATGTTCCCTTTCTTTCATTCCAAGATTCTACCATAGCTACCTGGAGTAGCAGTTTAATATGTGCATAACCCAACATTTACCATGGGGTTTATACAGCAGTATCACCTGATAATACATCTTAATTTCCCTCTGCAGGTCCCAGCCTTTTCATACTAACATAACCAGGCACTGTTTCAGACCTATTAACATCTCTAAAGATGAACTGTAACCTTGTAGTAAGTCCTGTTCACTGTAGAACTGTGAAGTAGTAGCAAGGCTGGCCTTCAACCTATGCAAATATATGATGTCCAAGGAAGAAAATATTAAAAAGCAGCAGATACCAGAGGGAAATGATAGCTGAAAATGTGGTAACAGCAGCTTCCCAGGGAAAAGTACAGAAATTCTTGTATAGAGTTCATGATCTTCTTCCCATTAAAACTGAAACAGTTACATTCAGCACACAGCAAGCCCATAGTTTATGCATTAAAATTGTCATGTTAATTTAATAAGTCTTAATTAGTACCTCTGTGTTGTTTGCTGATTGCAGACTGTGATTAGTGTTGAGAATACAGTCACTAACCAGTACTAGCAGTATTCAATTAAGTTTTAAAAATGTAATAAAGTCAGTGACCATGATTCATCCCACTTGCATAAATTCCCAGTAGGGGAAGAGGATGTGAAGGGGTTAAGCCCAGGAAATCTATCACTACACAAACAGGCAGCTGCAGAGTTCTCCTCCTATTGCTGTGGTGGGTCTATGCTGAGCAAAGCCTCCAACTGAACAGGATTGTGAGGGCAGGAGAGGAGAAAAAAATCTTTTCCCTATCTCTGATTCATCCACCTTCAGTCTTTTGCATTTGATATTGTCCTCTGATCAGCTGATGACCTGATGATTCTCTCCTTGCAGTTAGTTTTTGATAATTTACATCACACATCTTTATAGTCACCACAGTTAAATTTCACCATTTTCTTCATTAACATGATGAAAAAACTGAATTACAGTGAGTCTCTGTCTGAATAGAAAACACCTAATCTATCCATGGATAGCTTAGAAAGATGTGATTAATATAGAGAAATCTTCTGGATAAAAAAATCTTGATCCAAGCATGTAAAAATAAATTGATCTGATTACACAGATTACTGAAAACTGGTCACCTTGGCTACATTAGGTTCTTTAAAAGCAAACACAAATGAGTGAATCATTTTAATCAAATTTAATTTAGATTATACACTTTCACATAAAATCTAATTTAGTTGGAATTATTCGGTCATGACTTGTCTGCTCCCCACAGGACAAGGTTAAAGAGATTACATTTGGGTTCATGTCAGCAGCATCTGCTAGTTAGCCCTCTGAATGCTGATTTAATGAGAGAGGTTATGCTTAGTCTCTTGGAAAGACTTCTGGTGTAGGCAGGTGCTTGAGAGATGTTATTTATTTAGGATGATACAAGGACTGATGTTATCATACTTGGAAAACTCTTGTATCATGATTTTCATGTGTATAAAATAACCTGCTGGTTTTGTTTACATCAATTTAGTAGCTTTTAAGGGTTTTTCTCCAAACTGTCTTTAATACACTGTTTTAGAGAGATAGAAGACTTCTCTTAAAAGAAGAACAGCTTTTTTGAATATGAACAGTCATATGGGTGTTTGTCCACGTGTAAGTGAGCATTAATCTACAATATAAATTTACAGAGATCTGGCAGGTACCAACTCTACATGTAAGCAATGCCTTTTTGTCTTTCACCTATGGAAAATGTACACCTACAGTCAGATCATTCACAGAGGGAGCCTGGCATGCCAGACTTTGTATTTCTGCATATTCAGCTACCAGAGCCAGATTCTATCCCCCTTTGATATGTAGCAATGAGTTTTTACCTTGAAATTAATACGATGCATTGCAGTTAGTTACTAATTGCCAAAAAAAGACAGTCTAAATGAGTTTGGCCTTTGGTGTTGAATATAATGAGGGTAAACTCCATTCTGATGGAGCAGCTACATCACAGGCAGTGGTCACTACTTCTACCTCTTCAGTCCTGTTGCAGAAGATGAGGTCAAAATAGCTCTGAAAACCTGTTCCTCAGTACTTCACTCTGACCCAGAAAACTGGCATCATGAATCACCAGGGTTGCCAAAGATTTGTCCATGATTCTCGAGACAGAAACAAGTGCACAGGCACAAAATGCAGAGTGCATAACACACTCAGGTACCTTCTGCTCCCCTGGCCTAGCTGCTGGTTGTGCAAAAATCAGAGACAAAGAGGCTAACTCCACAAACTCTTCCTGGATGGAATTTCCAAAGAAAGAAAGAACAGACTGAGAAACTCTGGACATATGTAACCCTAACTGATTCCCTAACCCAGTAGGTAAACAGTGGACTTAAATGGACTTAATTGCCATAAAGTGTGTCCCTGCTTATGCAGGAGCCTTTCATCCTAAAATAGTTTTCTCCCACATATAGAAAAGATGAGCCAAGAACTCATTTAGGGTAAATCTGCACCATTTCACTCAAATCAGTAAGAGTTGCATCAATTTTAGATATACTGCATGTTTTATGCTAGTTTTTTTTAAGCACTGTTTATGGTTCTCCAGAAGAAAAAAGTACTGGAATTATTAATCCTCAAAGTTCTGATAAAGAATTTTGAATAACAATGGAAATTCATTACAAAATTTGACTATTTTGATGCATAATTTCCCTGGTGGAGGGGCTTAAAACTCTCTCTGTAATTACCATAACAGCATAAGGGTCGAGCCATTAAAATAATCTCTGGCAATTCTGTGTGATTCATGTTACTTATGAAGAATGCTGCAGACACCATGTTCTTTGCTACACTGTTTTCCCTATGTCTTTCTACCCTTTCTCTTCCCCTGTGTATAAATGGTCAATTCTTATATATGTACTGGAAGAATGTACTTCTCCCAAATTAATAAATCCACCCTGAAGAAACACCATTTATATATGACATCCATAATAATATCAAAGAAAACTGAGCAAAATTGAGAAAAATGGAGACATACCTTATTACAATTACCTTCTATTCTAGAGTATTTTTCTTATTAGCAGTGCAGACAAAAGGCAGCCCTCCTATTTTATTTGAAATGAGTCTGATAGAAGTATCTCATCCACTTCATTTTCATATAAAATTGCACTGTGGAGGCTGATCCTCCTGCCTTTACTCAGGCAAAGTACCCACTGCTGGCCCTGGAAACAATATCCATGTAAGGATTACAGGGTCCAGACCTGGTGTTTACACTTTTGCCCTGGCTAACCACTGTTATTCATTCTGTTGCATGTGGCATCCCCAAATCATCTTTTAAAGAGGGAAACGTGCAAATGAGGTACTGAACTTGATCAGCCTTTAAAAAGAACAAAAATAAGCACATGGTGATTTCAGTTAGAAATGGTGTGGTCCTGTAGCAGTTGGGACACGGGAATGACATGTTAAGCTTGTAATTTATTTACTAAGATGGTACTAGTGTTGAAATATCAAATATTTTTGCATCCAAATCACCTATTTGAGTTTACAGAAGTTTTACATTCACAAAATATGAAAGAGAAGATACCTAAGTTCTCTGCCAGTGTCCTACAGATAGGCAGGCAAACACTTGGCTTGTTAAAATCTGTGAAGCAGCAGCAAGGACCTAGAACCCTGCTGTTTCACATAGCTCATAGGTATGACCAGAGACAAATGAGAATAAGAATTCCTGATTCTGATGAAATTAGGGGAGTCTGAATGTGAAGAAGCATTCGCAAATACACTACACAAACGTTAGCTAATGCTGCTACTCCTGATTATCTGTATGGAAACAAATTCCAAATTAGTTATGTCTGTGTAATTCTGGTACAAATGTATATAATTTACAGCATGTCCCTGCTGCCCTAAAACATTATTTCATCCTCCGAATTTACCTGAGTGAAATTCAAAGAGAACAAAAAAAGAAATAAAACAAGACATAGTCAAATTGTGCATTACTGCATTCTGAATTATGTTACTTAATGTTTTAGTGGTATGAAGAAAGGGATGCAATAACAAATAAAACCCAAAATGCTGACTGCAACAGTTCCAAAAATCAACAGAGTTCATACTGAGTTCTGAACTTCCTGAATTGAACCTCCTTCTATTAAATTATCACAGTAAACACAGAGTCTAATCCAAATTACAGTACAGACAAAAAAAAACCCTCCTGCTTAGCTCATGCAGGACAGATAAACAGCATTGCCACTCATAAAAATTAAGATTTTAATAAAACTGGAAAAAAAGTCCTGAGTTTAATTGCCCCTTTTAATTAGCTCACTAGATGACAGTTTCATTCCTGTGATTACAGAAGAACAAGCAGAGCCTTTCGTGTGCTGTCGCTGTCAGAATTCTTCAGATGCAAAAAATAATTTTTCCTGCTATTGCAATGATTTTTATTTTTAGACCATTTCTAATGCAAATATTGGCCTAAAATCAAGTGCTAAGGAAGCTGACTGACCTGGCAATGGAGATAGAGTAGGAATGTAAAGGATTAGAGTGCTTAATGTACTGGAAAGAAGTTTATCAATACTGACAATTCTCACAGTGCTTAATCAAACATTTAAGACAAGTGGAGAAGCAGACAGTAAAGACTTTGGGGCTTTTGAACAATAAAAGCAAACAAACTGTCTTGTTAGAACATGTCAATTTGTGGTGGAATAAAGAAATGCCTATATTTTAGTTACTCTTTTCATATAGCTAACCAGTGGCTTTAGGTAGCCAGCTAAAGTGTACTGACTTTAAAATGACTGTAAGTAATTCCTCAGGAAAATGAATTATAACTTTTGTCCTTTCTTTAATCAAATCTGACTGTTCAGCTTCGTTTACAGCTTGATGACTGTTAAGGAGGATTTTTATTTTTTTCTTTAAAGGAATATTTATTAATGGATTTTTTAAAATCAACACATAATAACAGATAGAAGAGTCTGATCCTTCAGTAACAAATCTTGTGCTTACCTTACCAGAAACTGAGTCTGTACTAGAGACAGGACCAGAGCTGTGGGACAAGTGCTGCTCTGTATGTCTCTGCAAGGAAAGAGCCTCATAGTCTTTGAGCTGTCAGGGCTAGATCTTCTCAAATATCGACAGTCTGCAGATTCCCTACAGGAAATTTTGCCATTGATTCAGGAAATCTAGAATCCTCTCTAAAAGGCTTGACTTAAATCCTACTGTAGTTTTGAGTAACTGTCTCACCAATTCCAAGGGAAATAGATTCCAGGGTCTGGCTGGATCTCAGTGGTCCTGAGATAAATACAAAGTAACTCAACAGAAGTTATATATCATTAGATTTACACTCATATCAGAATACTCTTAATCTGGTACTTGGTACTCTGATATCAGAACTGAATTTCAGTACATATTTTTTTAGAAAACATGTGCTGCAAGACCAGGAATGTTACATTCCTGTATGACAGAGCAAAAGGAATATACCACAGCCTATGTGAGCAGAGAGAAAGGGAAGTTACTTCCTTGAAATAATCTCAGTGGCCAACTACATAATAAAAATAGAGATGACTGCCTGTAATATGACACCTACTACAAGAACATATTTATCATCCAGTAACTTAGTTAAATTTAACTCTCAGAAGAAGAGTAGAGCAGGACTGAGCTGTGCTAGCTAAAAACCAGAAAATGCAATAAAATATGTTCAGTTCAAGAGTGAAACTAATTAGGAGTCAGTAAGCAATTGAAAAGCAGCAAGAATTCAAGATAGCATAGCATTTTTATTGATTTTTCAGAATCAAGTGAGTATAATTGAAATTATCTTGACTTCCTTTATATAGTCTGCTGCTCCAGGCAAATATCCTGTGCTTACTACCTCCCCACATTTCTCAAAGTTCATGGAAGCTGTGTGGCAAATGCCCCCAAAACACTTCTGCTATTTTCAATTCATTTGTATCTATTAGTCTTCAACAACCTAACAGATGCAAGCATTACTAGGTTTCAGATTAGTTACTCTTTACTACTTGATCTCAATTAGTGCTCAGAAATCTTGTTTGTGAAGAGGCTACACTCCTGTTCAGTTCATGTTTTTCCACAAAACTGCCTGATGCTATTCCAAACACAATTACTCTGCTGCAATGGATTTTGACTACATGAGAAATGTCCTAAAATACCGTATTTTTTCTCAAAGAGCAACAACAACAACAAAAGATCATTTACCTAACAAACAAGATGAAAATCTTCATATACATCATCCCCCATCTGTTCATCAATAGCATTTAATGTGGCAGTAGGATATAGCCTGATTCCAATCATAAAAACATCTCGTATGCATTTTGGCAACCTAGTTACAGTTGCATTTACACTCCTCCAGTTTAGAATTTAATGTTACTTTGGGCATGTTACACTTGGACCTCCTAGATCTGGTACTCCAAACTAAAAACTGCCCTGCCTACATAATGAATATGTAGATGTGTGTTTGATTTGTGTGTCTGTTTACCCTTGTCACACATGTAAATAGACAATTACTTTGTTGACCTAGTTTCACATGCAGATCATATGCACTGTTGGATACTAAAATGGTTTTACCTTATTATATGTACTCCTGTTCTTGTTCAGCCATTTACATGTTTTCTACTAATTTCTCTGGTCTCCTTTTACATCACCACAGCTAGTTTTTTAGAAGATATTGCACAAAATATTGCACCTATTGCAGTAGTCTCTTAGTTGGAGTAACATCTCTAAACACATCTCTGTTACACAGAATTCATACCAAGCTACTGAAAATATCCTATGTGCAAACTTCTTTTCCCTTCTTTTTTTCCTGGTTTTTGTTTTGTTTTTTGATTTTTATGGAGTCCTGTTGTTCATAGGGAATATGCAGGTGAAGACATCTATTCATTTAACAAGTTTCAAGCAGTCAGTGGAAGCTACTTGTAAAATTGCACCATCAATGTTAACCTCAGTGTATTAGATAATCATTCCTCTATCCATTTTACACAGATGGAGTAAAAGGAGTACTTACCTTTTTTCTAAAAAAAAGCAGTAGGTTTTATTTTCTTATGCTGTGAGTTGCAGCATTTTTAAATTTACATCAATAGACAATTTATGCTGAAGACTCTATACCTTATTGTCTATAATTTTGATCATGTTTGTATTTAACTACCCTTTCCCCAGGAAAACAGCAGAGAATATTTCAAAACAGTTTTCTCCAACTTTTCCTGCTCCTGTGCCTCAGACTTTAGAAGTGATCATGCAAACTGACTTATTTGCAGAACAAATTGCTGGGAAAGCCTGATAATTTTATATAATATTACCTTAACTCTAGGTGAAAAGAGTAACAGAAAAAAAATAATAAATTAATAGCCATTAATAAGTTAGGGGCTATGCTGTATGGCACCTACCCTGCCACTTCACTTCACTATTATTCCAGTGGGAATCCTGATTCAGCCTCAGACAACTACTGCATACCCAAAGTAGAAAGGGATGTTTTCAGTTTTGTCTTGTTCTTGCTCTAAGTTGCTCAGTGATTGAAATTACTAATGGGTGTGTTTGTGTGCATGTGTACATATATATTTGTCCTACCTGTAGCATTTTTATCAGTCTGTAAACACTAGGATTTTGGGGGCATGGCAGGCATAACATGAAAGGCTAAACAGTGTTTCAAGTATCTGTTATCATAATACTTTAGATATTACAAGACCTTGAGATACATGAGCTGTAATAATCATGCTTCTGAAAATCTTATTAAGCAAACATTCCTGACCTGGCCTGATCCTATGGGCATACTAGGTAAAAATCATAATTTAAAAAAACCCTCTCATTTTGTAATCATGTAGCTGACAAAAACGGCAGATATGTGATTAGGATCATTAGTAACCATTTCAACTCTAGGCAATAAACCCCAAGTCACATATTTCTTGAAGTCTATAAATAAACAGTTCATGTTTCTGGTTGTCTAATTAGCCCAATGTAAAAGAAATCAAATGTGTTCCTCCAAAGGGATGGAAAGCAAAGGTTGAAAAGACGTGCAGTGGTAGCAGGGCCAGAAGCTGGTAAATTACAAGGAAAATTTGAATGTTACTTTATATTGTAGCAAACTTTTTTCTGGTGTAATTCTGAATGTGGAAATGTTGCTTTTTTGTGTGGGTGGTGTTAACGCAGGAATAGGGAGAAATGCCTGATCAGCAATTTTTTTTTTCAATTCCGAAGTCCCCTATTTCATTGCAAATGTATTTGTATGAAAGAAATAAGACCTGTTTGTCCATATTTTCCTGGCAATTTAACTTGGAGGGCTCTTGATGTGCAGGAGTGCTATGTACAGCCCTCTTACCACAATCAGTTCATAATGACTGAGTTATAATTGCAAGTTATTGAAGAGTTAATGATAGAAAAGTGAGTACAGGGAAGGAGAACCAAGGACTTCCAGCTCAGCATAAATACACCAGCAACACCTACCAGATAGCAGTTATTTTCTTCTTTAACTCTTTGAGATCAGACCCAAACACCTAGTGATGAAGGGTTTTCTTTTGACCAGTTCATGTCCTCTGTGCCATCTTGTCCTTTTTTTGAGCAGGAATTTAGCAAACAGTGGAACTTGGCTTTGCTCTTAATCTTCAAAGGTTTTTTTTTTAGTAAACTGTAGCAGCATAAGTATAAATCCTGTGTAAATCCATCAGGTCTCACCCCAGCCTTCACTCTGGAAGTGTGCACGTTTCCCTAGCATAAGGCAGTAAACCTTAAAAATGTGTAATTGTTTCAAGCTCACCTCTTAATTTGATTAGTCTGTAGCCATGGTGCTACAGTTATCAATGGAAACTGATTAGTGGGGGGACTTTGATTGTTGTTGAATTCTGATGGTGTATTTTCATGCTGTACAACAGCACTGACTCATTGCTTCAGACTCTTCAAATTAAGGAAATCCAAAAGAATAATAACACTAGACATTTAAATACGGTCCATGGCTTGTGATTAGTTTTGAGTAGGAAAAATAATAACACTTTTCCCTGACATGATGATGTTCTGGCTGTTCATCCTGTGGCAGCACTTGAGTGCTGTGGGAAGGGCAAAGTGCCCTTGTCTAGGTTAGGGAATCAGCCCGTTAACCAGGCAGCCATGGAGCCATGGGACTTCTGCTGAAGAGGAATATGTGATAATTATTCCCATTTACACTGCTACATGAAGGTGTAGGTTTCTGTGTTTTAATAGACATCCTAACTGTGAGCCAAAACCATCTGTTTTGACTGTGTCTTGCATTAACTTGGAAAAAATGTTTTTTCAGACTAATTCTTACTCTTCAGAAAGTTTCATCTTTTTTTTTTTTTTTTTGCTAAAACTACTGTAATAGAATATTCACCACACCACTCCAGTCAGTTCCCAGCTCATTTAAAACATTCTTTACATATTATTTAACCAAGTTATAAATATGCAGAGCTTGAGGTGGGATTGATAACATTTTCTCCATTCTCTGCATATCCTGCTCATGTTCCTGATACATCTGGAGAATGGAATCTAGTGGAATCAAAGGAGCCTTGTAACCAAGGAGAATTGGCTTTTGATCAGATTCTTTGGATGGGAAAGGTGATGGGTACCCCAGTAGCAAGATCCACCATGCCCTTATAGATGCACATTGTGTGACTAGTCCACCTGTTTCCTTGAAATACTTATGTCACAAGTCCTTAACTTCTGTATCATTGCATCAGTTATTCCTGTGGAAGTGCCAACCATACTTTCCCTACCAGGAGAAAAGGTGTTATCTACAGAGTCAATGAAGAGCTAACCAAGATAGATGATAGGAACCTTGAGCATATGCTACATTGTTCATAGCTCTAAGCAGTCATTGCATCTATAAGTAAGCAGTAATAGAGAGTTCTGATAGTGGTTAGTCATGATTCATTGCACTGTTCAGCAAGACTGGGAATTTTTCAGTTTTTGGGAGATACCTTCAATATCAGGTAATTGATTTGAGCTATTATAGAAATGGAGGATGAGTGGTGAATATTAATTTAATTCATGTCATTATTTGTGACTCATGCTGAGATCAGAAATGTGTTTGTGCCATGAAAAAGTCCATACAATAACAGAGACCTCAGTGAGTTCCATTTCTGTTATTTTATACCTATTGTATATGTGTAGGTGTCCATTTGCTTTACAGAAGGCTGTGGAGCACATTTTTCCATCATTTATCCATATATGTTAGGAAAAAAATAGAGCCCAAAGGATCTTCAGGTCTAGTGAGTTGCTCTTTTGGCCAACCATGTCATCTCCATGGTGGAATGGGAGGGCCAAAGGAATTGAAACCTCTCACTGCTAACACTGAGCTTCTATTGATGTCCTTTAGATCTGATTGTGTCCAACCCCTCCAACACAGCCCTACTTACAAATTGTTCACTCTAGTTTTCAAAGTTCTCTAGGTTTCCTACTTCTCCATTCTTAGCAGAACTTTTCTCAAAAATCTTGCTGCTCTGATACTTAAACAATTTTAGGTGAGATTTCCAGATTTTGAGAGTCAGGATCAGTTCAGATTCACTTACTCTCCTGCAGACAGTTCTTTACCCTCCACTTGTTTATGGGTCTTGACTGACAATTGCAGCATCACCACTGGGTTTGCCCAAATTCTTCAGCTCCTCACTGACACAGTTCTTCATGTAGGTTTTGTATTGTGAATTGCAGAGGAATTAATGACACTTGAGCTGCCTATTTGCAAGGAGGGAAGTTGTTGGGTTTTTTTCCCAGTAGCTAGTATGGGTAAGTTTCCTCAGACAAATTAATTTAAAATAAATGTAAATTTTAATTAAGAACTTACAGAACAAATGGAAGTTTTGTTCCAGTAGAAAGTGAGGCATAGTTGGATTAATGATACTCTAACTACTCTCAAGCACGGAGATTACTTCAAACACTGATATTAGTGACTCCAATTTTTGAGCTAGGAGACCATTCTTAATAGATTATTTCTTGTTGTTTATTTCTATATATCACAAGGCCAAAGCAAGAGTGAAGGGGGACACAGACACTGAATAAAAAGCTGACATTCATATTTCATATTAAAATAACTTCTAGGTAGAAGACAAATGTGACTTAGTTTTCTGAGCAAATAAAGTAATTTTTATTGAACACTTACTTGGTTGAGGGTGAGAAGGATAATTATAAGACACCTTATCACAGAAAAAACAATTCATATAGATTTGATCACCCCTTTGAATTAGCTGTGTAGTCTTATTTGTAAACAATACAATGGAAAGAGAGAGAAAGACAAAAATAAAGGAAAAGGAAAAGTGAGAAGTAGAAAGGGAGAGAGCAAGGAAAAGGGAGAGATAAAGGAGAAAGAATGAAAGAAAGATAAATAAATAGGTAAATAGAAGAATTTATTGGGGGGGGGGGCAATCTCTCTGATTTTCTGTTACTTGTTAAAGAGATCTCTGTAGTCCAGCTGAGTCAATATGAGAACAGGACTTGTTTATGATAAAGCTGTGTGACTATTATATGTTCAAATCATCACTGAAGGATTATTTCAATTACACTATATTGCATGGCTAATAACAAATTATCATCTACTTGTTACACCTCATTATAAAAGTATGGCAGAAGGGAAGTGGTGGAGGAGGAAAGGTGTGCTTTTATGATTGTGTCTCAGATTCATAAGAAAGCTTGCATTAGTTTTACATTCAGGAGAAATAACGGTTCAAAAATAATGTTCAAATGAAATAATATGAAAGAGAACACATATTTTAAATTTATTACACAGTAATTTAATTCTAAGTTTTAAAAGTAAGAGTATGATTTCTGAAATAAACAAGATGTATGAGCTAAAAGTAACATGGGGAAAACATGTCTGAAATGATCTCTCAGTCCTGAGTATAATGAAAGAACATTCATTTCAATTCAGAGCAATGGGAGTTCGTTTTTTACTATAAGCAAAAGACAACAGAGTGTTATTAAGCATGTTGTTTTCCTCGAGTTCTTCAGTCTTCTTCTGTTTTCTCTGAAAAAAAAAAAGCATACAGAAATGAGATGTGGATGCAAAATATATTATCCAACTACCAAACTTAATGTTTCTCACATTTCATTAGTTCCTTTACTGAATATAGTCCATCTTGACTGCTTGATTGACCTAGAGAATGCCATACTAGATGCCCTTGGTATTATAAAATATCTAATGTTAGTTTTCTGATTATACTAAAAACAAAGGTAAATGGTAAGACTGCCTGCCTGCCCTATCCTGGGCTTTTTTGGTGCAACAGAGTTTATACTCCCCCTGTGTTTTTCCACTTTCCTTATATGAAATGAACAGCTGTAATTGAAAAGCAAGAAGCTCCATGGTTTATAGAAATAGGTGTTGTTAAGAGCCTTAGCCATCTAATTTTCTTCCTATTGCAGGGCAGGCTTCCTATTGTCTGTCCTTTAGAGCTAATTTCTTTTCTGATCAAAAGACCCACATCATTGAAAAGGTAGTAATGACTATTCATTTGGTTGAAACCTCCATTCTGCAGCCTGCTAAGCTTTATTTAGAAACCACTATTTCTTTCTAAAAGGAAAACCTCATTTGTGTCCTCTATAATGTCAATTAAAGTAGAATATATTTTAATTATTTATCCTGGAGAGACACCTTTCAGGATCTCAATTTGCTGTGACAGTGATACAGGCTGTACTTTGAAACAATACATGCCTTCAAAATTGTATGTCAGAGAGTAGGAATAAGGTGTGTTTTGATTTTAATTTGCCACTAATAGTCTATTTGCAGCTAATTAGCAAGTTAGGGTTTTACAATTAATGTCTGATTTCTCATCTAACTCATAAAAAGGAGCCAAGCCATCATTACCAGCAAATAAGGTGGGTTACTGGATCTGTATAGAAAACATTGTAGAAAGATTGACGAAGTTTTAAGTGGGCAAAACAGAGACGATTTGGTCTGGGTTTTTTTCTGAAGACGCGACGTCTCAGTTGTCACCAGCGCCGGGGACGGTCATTAAACCCCGCAACGAGTAAGCGGGGGCGGGGGACACAGGCGGGTTCCCGGCCCGGGGAGGCCCCTTGTCCTCCGGTAGCTGCTGTAGGGAAAGGACCTTTCGACATCCCCGCTGCCCTTCGCTCCCGTGCATTTCGCGCGCAGGCGGTGCCCGCCGGGTCTCCCCCGTCAGAGCATGTTTGGGACAGGGCTGCCCCTTCTCCCCCCTCACGCGTGTCCCTGCGCCGCACTTCAGCGTGGGGGGCTTGTCTCACCCCTCTCATCCCGCACAGCGTTGCGTCCCCGCGGCCACAGCAGCGGAAAGGGCAGCGGGGCCGCCGGGCGCGCAGGGCTGCTCCCCCTGGCAGCGCCGGCATCCCGGGGGGACGGAGGGCCCTGCTGCCGCCCCACCGGCAGCTCGGGGAGTCCAGCAAATGCCAGGTGAGGTTTGCCATTGCGCGGGGTGAGTGGGCACGGGAATAAACCGTGCAGGAGCCAAGATGTTAGAATGACAGAATCTTTTAGGTTGGAAATTACCCTTAAGATCATCGAGTCCAGCTGTAAACCTGACACTACCCAGTTCACCACTAAACCATGTTCCTAAGCGCCACGTCTACACGTCTTTTAAATATCTCCAGGGAGGGAGGGTGACTGAACCACTTCCCTGGGCAGCCTGTTCCAGTGCCTGACAACCTTTTCGGGAGTACTGTACCGTAGGTACCGTAACAGCGGAGGGAAGTTTCAGAAAGTTCCGATCACTGTCTCGTGTCTTAGGAAAGAGATTCCTGCCAGGTTGGACACAGTCTGCCCTGCAGCAGCCGGCGCAGGGGGCAGCGGTGGTGTCGTTAGCATCACTTTCTGTGCTCGTTTTTCCCTCGGTGTGCTCGCTTGAAAACATACAAGCTAAGTCTCTCCTTTCGTGGGGGCTTCGCAGCGAGCCCTGGAGAGTTTTCATGTGCTGGTGGTCCACTCTAAAATTCTGTTAATTGGTAACCTGGAGATGGAGAGCATCCTTATTAGCAATGCCCTCCCCAGCCACCCCCCGGTCCCCGCATCCCTCCTCTCCCGTTGAAGCCAACCCCATGAGGCGACTGCTGTTTGTCAAAGGCTAATAAACAAATTCCTCGCGAACACCTGAATGAGCGAGGGCCGGGAACAACCCAATTAAGAAACGGAGCTACTGGTTGTTTTTTTGTGGCGGTTGAAACAATCCGGGCTCAAAAAGGGTCTATTCAGCGGGCGCTCCGAGAGGTCTGTTTGGAGCCTGCTCTATTGTTGTCAGAAGCCAAATAAAAGTTCAGTGGGGGGGGAGGGGGTGGGTGGGAAGGAGGGGATGGGAAGTGATTAAAAACAACATTCGCCACTGCCTCCTGAATGCACTGGGAGGCTCAGTTCAAAGGAACCGATCTGTACCCAAATGACGCCGCTCGGGTTTTATCCGTGCACTTCAGATTTTTGTTCTTAAATGTTGCTATTTTTAATGATGTAATCAAAAGTATCCCTTGCTTTCCCGTATGTGTGAGCAGCAGGGACAACTGTGTAGTCCTTGTAGTCTCTAGTGCAGCATCGATATCCCTGCAGCGAGATACTGGGGAAGTCACAGGAAGGAGTTGGAACTCGTTAGTCGAAACTAATGATTCGTTCTCCCTCTCGCAGGGCTGGAAGGCCGGTCCAGCCACGCCAGCCCCACAACGAGGCGGGCTGCCTCCAGGCAATCTCGAGCTGTTGTTTTTTTGGGCTTGCTTTTTTTTTTTTTTTTACGTGACACTGTTAGATAGGGAACAAAAAAATCGCCTAATGACCCGGGCTGCAGAGCCAGCCTGAAATTATCCATTTAGCAGCCACGTTGTCAAGCTGGAAACTTCTTGGGGACGACATGGATTCGAGCTTTAAAGAGGGATAAAACAGAAAACCACGTGACCTTTAGCGATCTTAAGCATCGCTAAAAGCCTGGGCATTTTCATAGGGTCATCCTAGTGAGGGTCAGCAGGGTCCAAACCAAAGGGGTGCTCAGCTCTCTTGTCTGGACAAGTTTCGAGGACAAGCCCTCGCTGTTTTCAGTCGGGCGTTAGGCTGGGGACCAGCGGGGTTGTATTAATAATAGGATTAAACGGAGCCGGTTGGGTGCATAACGTTATTCTTTAAAAGCGGGCGATCCTCCCTGACACGGTTCCAAGATTCCTCCAAGCTCTGCTGGAGCTTGAATTAACATATATTAATGGCTGTTGCTTATTAAGCACTGATTGCGTAAGAAGCAGACGGTCCCTTTCAATGCGCCTTTTCAACTGTGGAGTTTCTCTTGCGTTCAACTTGGATTGTGCTGTACGCTGCTGATTTTGCCTCACTCTTGTTTGTCACAAATAAAAAAGGGAAAAAAAAAAAAAAAAGAAAAAAAGTAAAATAAGTGGGATTCTCTTTCTTTGACATCTGTATTTACACGACTCCAAGTGTTCCCCGACCCCCACCCGACACACGGGGCTCCCCGGATGGGTTCTCCTCTAGTCCCGGGCTCCTCCGGGGACTGTATTTAGGAATATGGCTCCAGACAGAAGGCTCCCCTCACCCCCGCCCCATTTATTGTTCTGGCTGGGTCCTCTCCTGCCTTCTGGCCTCTCCCTACTTTACAGCCACTCTACAGGCTCCGTCCTCTTACTAGGGACACGGGACGGGCAGGACTGAGGAGTAGGCGAAGATTTGAATTCGCTTGTGGCTGCCAAGGAGGTGGTGAGATCGGACCTTCTACAGGGTCCCGCACCAGCGGGCCCTTCCTGAGCCGCAGCTCCGGTCCTTCCAGGAGGGCACCCGGCCGCAGGTGCCCGTTGCCCGCCGGGGTGCGCGGGGTGGGAGGAGCCGCCCCGGCCGAGCTGCTGCAGGCGGAGACCTGCGAGCGGCGGCAGTGCCGGGCTGCCCTGGCCGGCTCCGCGCCCGCTGCGCACCCGTGCCCGGGGCGGGGTAGCTCACCCGCCAGGAGGGGAAACACGGCTCCGCGGTTATCCTCCGTGACGAGAGCGGGGCTCTGCCAGAGCCTAGGAGAGGAGCTGGCTTCTGGCTCTCCTCTCGGGTGCTGAAACTGCTCCAGAAATCCCAGCGAGTTTCCTGTGCGCACCCATCACTACTGCCGAAGCAAAGGGGTTCAAGCAGCGTGTCCCTGCTCACCTCTTCTGGAAGTAGAAATCAGCCAGATTTTCAAATATGTCTCTGAATACGTGCGGCACGGAAACCTGAATGCAGTGGAAGCATTACAAGGACCTTTTAAGTGTGGCAAATATGAATCTATACTTACTTTTTTATTCAGTCAGGTTTAGTTCATCTACGAGGAGACTAGCGATGTTTCAAGAGAACTGTTGCCTTGCCTTGAAATAATATGGATTTGAAGTGTTAAATAGCGTGGCTTTTGGGAAAAAATATCTAATTGGAGTCTCGGGCGGCGCAAAGTCGAAAAGTCTGAAACTTTAAGTTGTAATATTTATTTAAGCATCGAAGGAAACAGTTAACGGGCTTTCAGCATGTCCTCTTAATTCCGTATACCAACTCCCTTTTGTTGCACGTAAAAGCTTGTTGAGTCCCTCCAACAAACGTTTATATAAAATAATTTCAAATAATTGTCAGGATGTATATCAGCCCTCTTTCCAGCTCAGCCTGGCACGTCTTAAATCTCGAATGGAGCGGTCAAAATATTTGGAGGGGTTTGAGGTTAAATACAGCTGTATGCAGCTTTTCCAATGTGTTGCAAAAGTTATACAAGCGAACTATGCCCGAGGTGTGCTTTCTAGTGGGATACCAACTGAAAAAGCACCTTCCGCTGTTACCCTGTCCTCTCCGGCTGCAAAATTTTGAGTTCACCCAAGAACACACCAACGGCTAACCCAACAAAAACAAAGATAAAATGCTGACTGCACCATAGCTCGTTGCAAGTGGGATTTATTTCCCTTTCGACTTTGTTGAACACATTATTTTGTTAAAAAAAAAAACCAACCAACAAACCAACAACAAACAAACAAACAAACAAAAAAAAAAACAAAACCAAAAAAACCAAACGTACAAAATGAGTGACATCTTAAACTGTTAATTCACACTAATGCTCACATCCACTCAAATAACAATCCCACCACGACACAGTGCAGTTTCCAGAAAACCACCAGTGCCTTTTTAAGCCGGCTTGTTTGGCTCCCCCGACCGGGGGAAGCCCTGAGCGGGGCTGCGCGGTGCCGGGTGGAGCGGTCCCATCCCCTCCCCGGAGCCCCCTCCCCGGAGCCCCCTCCCCGGCCTTCGCAGCGCGGTGGGCTCGGGGCTGCTTGGGCTGTGCCTGCGGGTCCACTCTGGAACCCTGCCCCGGAGAGGTCCTCTTCCCCTGTACCGATTACCGTCGCTATCGTCCCGGTCTTCTCTTTGGACAACGTCAACGGCTGCCAAACTGGGGGAAGCTGCGCCAGCAGCATCCCTCCCCGCCAGGCTCCCCAGTACGGGACGTGGTGCCCAGACACGTCCCTACCTTAAGCCCCCCGACACTCCTCTGCGCCCCACACGCCTTCAGGGCTGTCCGCTCAGTGCTACATCAGTGGAATCGGAGGTGCTGCTGCCCATCTCCTCCGGCACTGGAGCTCTCCCAGCGCGGCTCTGAGCAGAGTCCAGGCTCGTTTTGATTCTCCTCCCCCAGCGTGCCTCGGCCCGGAGAACCGCCCCGCTTCCCCTGAGGGAGCTGGAGCGAGGTGCCGGAGAAGGACGAGGAAGCGCAGGGACAGGGCAGCGCGCCCTGTTTCCTCCGGCCACGCAGCGGTAGGGCGAGCCAAGCTGGGTAGCTCTGTGCCCGCGGTGATTTCAAGGAGCTGCCAGCCCTGTCCATGCAGGTGCGAGCGTCCGTGCCTCTGGGGAAAGGAGGAAGGGAGGAAAGATGGAAGGGGAGGGAAGGGACGGAAAAGGAAGCCCATGATTGACAGCTCCAGTGAGCTTCGCTCCACTCACACACTCTCCGCCTAAGTTTTCTTTCACACCGAGGGAACTTCGCTGTTGCCATGAAACTTGGGAGTTTTGCAAGCGCCGTTCCCTCCCCCCCACTCTCCTGAGGGCAGCCGAGTGGAAAAACTCAAGTGGCAACGGGCTGGGCGTAGGTGGGGATGGCCGGGAGCGCCCTTCCAACAGCCAGCCCCGGCCCCGTTCGCATCCGCACCGCCGCCTCCTCCAGCGGGCTGCCCCGCTGCAGCCCGTTTTCCACCAGGACTAAGTGTCGGCCGCTCCGGGCAGGGCAGTGCGGGTTCTCCCCTAGGAGAGGGGTCAGAAGTGGAAGACTTTAGTCTGTTTTTCCCCGGTCATCCGCTCCAGGGGGCGGGGGGGGTTGGTGTCTCCGTGCAGCACGGGCTCGCTCAGTTTCCAGGCGGATTCTCCGGGCTTGGCACCGGGCTGTACATCCATCCGGGAGCCCCAAATCTCTTTGTGTCCAGCAAACGCAGGGCTCCCGCTTGCAGCACAGCTCTCCGACCCACTCTGCGCCCCCGGAGGGCAGCCCCGGCCAGGCCGCCCGGCAGCTTGCGGGGGCCCTGCCGGCCTCTCTGTACCGCGTAGCCCCAGCTCTACCCGGTCTCGCCGCTTGGGCTGCTAGCCCAGAGCGGGGGCAGGTGCAAGGCCTGGGGTGCTACGCGGTAGCTACGCCCGAGGACGAGCCGTGGGGGGGGGGGGGGGGGGGTGGTCCCGCACTAGCAGCAACAGCAGAAACACAAACTTTTCGGCTCCCCCCACCCCCTCAGCTGGTCAGATACTGACGTCGGGGCTGTCGGGAACCACTCGCTGATTGGCTGCAGCCCGCTCATTTATAGCCCGTCAATCAAATCTCCCGGGATTGGTGCGCGCATCCCCTGGCGCTGCCCGCGGGACGCGCCTCGCACCGCTCCACAGGCGCGGCCGCAACAGCAGCAGCACCTCGGGGAGCGGCGTCTCCGCCTGCCAGGCAAAAAAGCTTCCTCCTTCCGCACTACCCGTCCACGCAGGTTCTTGCTTCTTTTTTTTGTCTGTTTGTTCAATTTCTTCTCCCCGATCTGGTGCCCGCCTGCCCGTCACCCTGGCGCACCTTTTGCCGGCTCCGGCCATGTACAGCATGCTGGAGACTGAGATCAAGACGCCGCAGCCCACGCCGGGCAGCGCCGGGGGCAACCCAGCTCCGGGGAGCAACGGCAAAGGCGGCGGAGGCGGCGGGGCCAGCAACGGAGCGGGATCCGGCTCGGATCAGGACCGCGTGAAGCGTCCCATGAACGCCTTCATGGTGTGGTCGCGGGGCCAACGGCGAAAGATGGCCCAAGAGAACCCCAAGATGCACAACTCGGAGATAAGCAAGCGCCTCGGGGCCGACTGGAAGCTGCTGAGCGACGCCGAGAAGCGGCCTTTCATCGACGAGGCCAAGCGGCTGCGGGCCGTGCACATGAAGGAGTATCCGGATTACAAATACCGGCCCCGAAGGAAGACCAAGACCTTGCTGAAGAAGGACAAATACTCGCTGCCCGGTAATCTGCTGGCCCCGGGAGGGGGGCAACGCGGTGAGTAGCCCCGTCGGGGTGGGGCAGAGGATTGACACTTATGCCCACATGAACGGCTGGACGAACGGGGCTTACTCACTGATGCAAGACCAGCTGGGCTACAGCCAGCACCCGGGCATGAACAGCCCCCAGCTGCAGCAGATGCACCGGTACGACATGACGGGCCTGCAGTACAGCCCCATGATGTCCACGGCCCAGACCTACATGAACGCCGCCTCCACCTACAGCATGTCCCCCGCTGCCTACGGCCAGCAGCCCTCCTCGGCCATGAGCCTGGGCTCCATGGGCTCGGTGGTGAAATCCGAGCCCAGCTCGCCGCCTCCTGCCATCACTTCCCACTCGCAGAGGGCCTGCCTTGGAGACCTGCGGGATATGATCAGCATGTACCTGCCCCCGGGGGGGGATGCCACAGACCCTTCCGCCCTGCAGGGCAGCAGGTTACACAGCGTCCACCAGCACTACCAGAGTGCCGGGACTGGCGTGAATGGTACCGTACCACTAACTCACATATAAACTTGGCTGCTCCGGACGGCTCCCGGTCTTAATCCCTAACCTCACCACCGCTCCTTGACTACAGCGGGACGTACGGCAGTGTTGTTCGGCTTAGCAGACTTAATACTAACTTTGGAGAAATTATGAAAAGGAAATCCGTTAGTTGTGTCCTTTTTTTTTTTACAAAATATTTGAGCAAGCTGTTATTTTAATAGATCACAACTCCTGCCTCCTAGAAGCCGCCGTGAAGTTTTGTTATTTTAATAGATCACAACTCCTGCCTCCTAGAAGCCGCCGTGAAGTTTTTAAACCACGGCAACTTCTTTCCTGGTTTCTGCTAGGTTTTATTCGCTTAAAAGTTATTTTTAAAGTTTTTTGCATCTTTCAGTTTGATTTCTAGCGTTGCAATGACATAAAACCACCCAAAACGGTGGGCTTTTGTTTTTAAACTTGGTTGTTCACGTTATCGTTGTGGTTTCTTAAACGTTTTGTTCATCCCACCTTAACTGAGCCTCGCTTGGTTTCTATCCACAATTTGTAGCTTTCACGACTTTTAACTTTAGGGTTTTGTTCCTAAAAAAGGGGGAGGTGGGAGAGAGCTGTGCGGGTCGCAAAAGCATTTCTTTTATTTATAGTAAGTTGTGTGTCTTGGTTTTTCTTAAACTGTAAACTTATGTAAATTGGTTTGTGAATTTTACTGTGAATCATGTTTGACATATCAGATGAAGAAACGTTTTAGTTTTGTTTACCGGATTTCTTAAAAAAAAAAAAAAAAATTCCTGTCCCTAGTCCTCGTTTGCTTCCTTCTTCCAAATGAAGATATATCAATAAATTTTATATCGGGCACGTCGGCAATCTCCCGGCGGTGTGAGTGGGGCGGGCGGGCAGCAGGTCCCTCCGCGCGGTCGGTCCCGGGACTCCCCGCAGCAGCCCCAGCCCCGCCGCCTGGCCTGGCAGCCCGGGAGCTGGCATCACTTTTCGGCTGGGTTTCTGCAGCTGTCGCCTCCTGATGTACTTGGGGGCAAGAGTGCTCCTTCGACTTTAATTTTCTTCTATAGCAGTGCAGTACCCGGGCCGGGAAAAGGGTCACTGTGCTGCTGAAGCTGCTGCTCTCCGAGCCGCCGGCCACTTGTTGCCTCTCCTCCCGGCTTGTTTCTCTGTCTCCGGGTAGGGAAGAGGGGAATGCACGTGTGCGCCTAGACTATTTTTTTTTCTCTAGAGGATTTGCCTGGAAACCCGACCTCATCTGAAATATTTACAAAAGTAAAACCCGTTGGGGAACTCTTAATTAGACTCTATTAAAAATGAATGGTTACAGGAGTCCCCAGAGAAAATAAATAAT
This sequence comes from Hemiprocne comata, assembly GCA_020745705.1. NCBI lineage: Eukaryota > Metazoa > Chordata > Aves > Apodiformes > Apodidae > Hemiprocne > Hemiprocne comata. The sequence goes on along the minus strand of CM036597.1, from coordinate 5,714,677 downwards.
TCAATCTTTTCAGTATGTTCGACGAGTGTGTTTTTGGTCTAGATAACTTCTATTTCCTTTTCTTTTTAGTGGTGGGGTTTTTTTGTGGGTTTTTTTTGTTTGTTTGTTTTGTTGTTGTTGTTGTTTGTTTTCCCCTCTCCTTTATTTTAGGAGTCTGCTTTATCCCCTACTGTATCTGTGGCCGCTGCGGAACAGCCCGAGCTGCGGAGCCGCTGGCCGAGAGGGAGACCGCTTATCCCTCCCTCTGCTCGGCAACAAAAGTTGTGTTCCGGCCGACTCCAAGCGTGCCGCTGGCTCCTCCCGGCTTCGAGCGGCTCCCGGTGGGGCCGCGGGTCGGGCTCGGGGCTCGCCAGGCCGGGCGGCCGCTCCACAGCCCCAGCGCCTTTGCAAACGGCCGTTGCATTTCGCAGGTCGACTCCTTCTCGAGCCTCTGCCGTTCGTTCGTCTTGACTAACCTTTTCCGTATTTGCCTTGGTATAGAAGGAAAGAGAACGGGAGGGGGCTTTTGTTGTTTGGGTTGGTTTTGGCTAACGGGGCCTGCTCTGCTTGTTCCTTATGGACAGCCGCTTCGGGGAGACTTGGCGCCCCTCTGCTGTCCGCTTGCGGCGGTCGAGGTCGGCCGGGTTCGGTGGGACCCGCTGACCCTTCTCCGCTGCTTCCCTCCCTGGGCGGCTGCTTTCCACCCTCTCGTAGGCCGGGCCTGGGGCCCCGCGGTGTTTCCTGGTGCCGAAGCGCGGATGCCCCGGCGGCGCCTGCCTTGTTCTCTGCTGTGAAGAACGTCCAGGCCCGGTCAGGGCCTTCTTCTGGTTCTTCCTAGAGGAAAATCCATGTTCTGCAAACCATGCCTAGAGTCTCTTTCTAGGGTGCAGGGTGTCTGGCTCCTGGCCACCTGGGGAACGGAGAGTGCTGGGAGCACCTGCTGCAGATCCTCAATGGGGGAAGAGACCCCGGGACCATGCACGCTGCCCTCTGTGCAGGCACATCCCTACAGCCAGCTGCCCTCAGGTCGGTGTAGTGAACCCCAGCACCACACATGCTCCCCTCTGCTCAGGAACAGCCGTGCAGGAATTGAGGGAAATCACTTTACAAATGAGAACCCAATGTGTTTTAATACCCTCAGTTCAACTCCTTCCATTACATTTCTGGTGAAATCTGGCAAACCTATGTCATTGCTTTTTCCTCTTGGTGCTGCTACCCTTTCAGGTAGGAGTCTGCCTATCATTAGGTCTCTGAAGAGAAGCCGCCCCATAACCCAGAGGTCTGAGAGAAGGTGGTGTTCGTATGGTTCATGGATACATGCAGGGGTGCAGCTCAAACTGCTCCCCAGTGCTCTCCAGAACAGGCAGTGCCAGGACATGTTGTTCTGGGAGGGGAAGCATTATGATCCTATTCCCTGAAACAGTTCTCCCTCAGCCTTCCCAGACAGGCGTGCGGTGCAAGGCTGACAAAATTGAGAGGCTCCTAAGAAGGTGAGCTGCTGCCAGGACTGGAACAATATTTGATCTCCCAGTTGAATTGCACCTGCATCATTAGAAGTAGTTGTTTTCTCCATCTGAGTTCTCTGGAATTAGATTCTCTACCATGAAAGGGAAGAAACACTTCTTCAAAGGTTTGCAGTATTTAAGTTTAAGTTCCCCTTGTTTGCCATAAGTCAGGGCCCAAGGAGAGTTTGTGGGCAAGTCCCTGAGGTGTCACAGAGAGGTGCCACTGTTCTCTCTGAAGGCTCATCTCAGTGGTTTGGCTTGTGGATGCTCTTCCAGAGCTATTGATTTTCAGATGCCCAGACAAAAACCTTAACACAGTTTTCAGCCTCGTGGGGCTGAATTTTATCCTGAAGTTTTTAATTTGTGGGCAGCGCTTGAGGAAATAGTTGTAAACAGACACACCACTGGATGAGGGAGAGACCTGTTGCAAGCCAAAAGCAATGGACCCAGCCTTCTACATAAGTACAAGTACAGATATAGCCTCCTTTTCCCTGAACATTAGTATTTTCCATCAGAGAGCCAACAGCACAGAGGGAGGCATTGCCTGAAAGACACTTTTTTTTCAAAGTTGCATCCTTTACATCCTTTTCAAAGTTACATCCTGTTACATCCTTTGCTTGGACTCAAGAAAATTTGCCTCAAGAACAAATGCAGAAACAAGTTCCCTTTAGAATTAACGAAGGTAACTTTTATGTGTACTGAACTTATTTTTTAATTTTTCAGTTTATTCTGGACATAGACATACATCCTGCATTCATTTAAACGAAATGCCTCTTGAGCAATGCCCGTGTGGGATTTCATGCTCCCACTTGTGTGGGAGGGGTCAGAATCAAGCCATGAACATTCTCAGGGAGAGCAGGTGAAGTTACAATTATGTACGAGACAGGTTGGCTCTGTGGAAGATGCCTCTGCACGGGATCCTTTGCTCCAGAAATCCACAGCACTTTGCAAGACAGGGCTGTAAGTGAAACGCTGAATTGTTGCATGTGAGAAATAATCGGCGACTATTTGCACAGTTAAAAAACCTACAGCCTGATTCTAGAACATCTAGAATAGATTCAAGTGCATTCATTATCCTTAGAAAGACTGAACATCGGCCGTGGAGAGGTTAATAATGTTAGCATTTCAGTGTAATGGCTTTTGCCTTAGCACTTTTTGAAAGGAACAGTGGAAGATCACACTTTGTGCTCCTGTTAGCCTGTCAAAAACAGCCTATTGGGTAACATTTTCCTGGTTCCTTCCTATTCCAAAGAGCCGCACAGATTATTTATTTCAACAAAAATTGGTAAGTGCAAATATTTTAAACGAAAATTTAGTGACAGTCTCTGGTGAATTCTAATACTCAGCAGAGGAATCTGATCGTGGGTATTTTAAGAACATTTTTAAACCCCATGTTTTTGTATTTCTAATTTTTTACTAGAAGAAGAGACGAATACTAAATTCAGTAAAAGGCACATGATTAGTGTAAACACTTTACGAAAACATTTTAAAATCTGTGCTTTCCCATATCAAACATGAGACTAAGAAAGATACTTTTCAGGAACATTAGAAAGATAGGAACTTGTATAACTATCTTCTGATGATAATGGAAATAATTGTTTCGTAGGAATTAATACAGGAGAAGAGGTGAAGTTAGGTGATATTCAGGACTGGAATGTTGCTGCTATTCATAATGCCTGCAAAAATTAGAATTTTGATATGGCTTATTTTCTACTTATATAAACCTTGATCCTAGATTTATTGCAGTCAAGTCCAGTTAATTTACATAATGCAGCTTCAGTTTATTTCAATGGTAAACCTGGAGTGACAGAACACAGAAATCTTAGCAAGAAAGAGATAAAATTTGAATCCATTTCTTTAATATTTCTTGAGGAAGGAGTGGAGAGCTGTTATTGCAGATGTCTGAATGGGGTAATTTGGTGGTTAATGAAGATTAAGTTTTCCAAAATAGTTCCTCATATGCTTCTCTATTGTGACTTTAAACTGGTGCCACTGGATGCAATAATAATTGCAACACAGTGACTTATTTCACACCAGAATGTCCTCAGAATGAAGAATTGATTGTTCTTGGCTGTGCATACCATTCACAGCCAGCTTCTTTCTGTTGCTAGCCAAGTAAACAGGATTTCAGATTTGCCTTCTTCAAAGATATCCTCAGAAGCTCTTTATCCATTTTATATTACAGTTTTCCAGTTTCTAAAATGAGATCTATGCTTACTTAGTGCAACAGGGGAGGTTGCAAAGCATGCAAGTGTGTGTGCGTGAGAGAGAGCAAGAGAAGGGGAGGGGTGTCCCAGCAAATCTATAGAGATGTGTTTATACCTCCTGTGTGATTAAAAAAGCATATACACCACTCAAATGTTACTTAACTCAGTGTTAGGCTCAGGTTGCTCATCTTTATTGTTGTTGCTAAATTCAGTTATACCCTATTCATGCCAGGTTACTTTTGTTCGGTAATAAATCAAATTAAGCTACATCAATCAGAACTTCATTTGGCCTGGTTTAAAAATGCCTGTGCTAATGTAACTGAAGTCCACGATTCATGTCCACATGAGGAGCACTTGTGGGGTTTTAACATGTTACTGCCCCAGAGCTGTTTGTTCTGTTGGTCTTCTGGAAATCACTGCATGTTTTTCTGTGCTTTGGCCATCACAGTTCACATGCTGGTGGATTGGTGCAAACTCACCTCGGCTGATGGGGTGAAGTGTGAAACACAAACTACTGCATAAACTGTGCTCCTTCCAAAGAAATGCAAAGTGAACCAGGTTCCCAGAGCCTCAAATTGCTGTGTGTATATTCCACGTGCACAGCAGCTCAGGGCTCAAAAAGAGTCAAGCATAAGTGGGGAAGGGCCCAGGAATAAGAGGGAAATTAAGCAATGTTAAAAGCTTGTGAGTTTCTGTCATTTATCTTTTCTGGGGCTTCTGATTGAGACTTCTGGCCTTGGGGAGCTTTTTCCTTTGTCTCCATAAAGAATATTATGCATCTTTTCTATACAGGCCATAGGAAATAGTACAGCAGTGATTGCACCAAGGCTTCAGGATTTCCCCTTTGTACTAGACTCAGCTTATTCATCTCATGCATCATCATTCACAGCTTGCTGTGCTGATTTCAAAAATTCTATATATCTACTTGACACAAAAGGGAGAGACAGAACATAGTGGTGGATGTGCCTTAGGTGCATGTAAGGGCTGCTCTCGAATGCCATTTGCAAGGGAAGAAATCTTGAAAGTCAATGGGAACTTTGCCCATTCAGAGTTCAGGATAAGGCACTTGGCATTGATTTCATTTTCATTGTACTGTGCTGCCAAGTTAGAAAAGCTTCTTTTGCATGAACTTAAGGAAAGAGATTTTGATGCAAATAATTTTTGTCTTTTTTTTTCCCTCCTTTTTTTTTTTTTTTTTGCCTTTAAGATTCACTGGGCAGTTTTCATTTTACAGCCTGTAAACAGAAAATGTCCTAGTAAGACTTCTTTTTAAAAAGTAAGTTATACTTCCATTATTGAGCAAAAAGTTCCTTTCTTTTAAACTCTCGTCTGTTAAACACGTGAAGATTTGTGAAACAGGTGTGAAATTTTTATGAGCGTGCCAGAGCTGGGCTAGTAAGTGAATTAATTGTCATGCCCTTAAAGTAAAAGGAAGTAAAGGAGCTGAATATACAAACTGGCAAACATATCCACCAAGGTAATTCTGTGTAGTTTTCCAGGCATTCAGCAGGTCTGCATGAATTGCTGCAGTAAGGATTAGCCCTCTCTGTGCTCTCTCAGGGAATGTCCTAAGAGCAGTTGATGTTTGTCTGATTTGGCTGATTTTGTGCACAATAAGCAATGTTGTAACAAAAGGGTTTTTTTAACTATTTTCAAAGTAAGGAGGCTAACTTCTTGAAAGTATTTTGCCTCGTTTTTTCTGTACCTCTTCACTCTTTTTCTCTCAATAGATTTTAATCTGTACTTGTGTCAAAGGGGAATAATTCTAGCCAAGGACAAGGTGTTTTGATTTGAAAGTGTGGTGTAAAATGGTACTAATAATTTTGGATTAATTGTTAAATGAAATAAGAATTATTTTGTTGATTTTTGTTTACAAAACAAAAAGATTATTTAAGAATTTAAACTGTGGTGGCATTGAATGATCTGCTGGAGATGCTGAAATAGGAAACACAATTGTTTTGGCCTCTAGACTGGTGAGCTATATGGACAAAGAAGCATGACATTGCCAACATCTGGTAGATCATTTGTATTTCCAGTCACATGAAACTCCTCCCATAATAATTTTCTCTTCAATTGTTCAAGAGAGGACCAGAATTTAGGCCAGCCTAAGCAGATTTCAAGCATCAGATGAGATTTTGCAGGCCTGTGCCTGCTTCCTGTGCTCTCGTTCTGCTTGGCTTTGTCTCCATCCTTGATCCTGCCAAGATTCAGAACCTGAATGTGAACATAGCCTCCACAGCCAGAGGAGTACTGACCATACAGTCCTACTCTTTTTTGGACAAATGCATTTCCACTGGGCTGTCAGGATATCTGTTCAGGATCCTGCTTCAATACACACAATCTTGAGAAAGTTCATTTCTCCTTACACAGAGGTTTCATCATTGGAAAATCCCTCCTTTCCTAACTACTCATCTCTAGTTTTCACGAAATTATCGTTTCCAAACAGCTTCACACCAGAAGCTTGCTGGTAGCCCCTAGCCAGTTGCTGACAAGATATGAAGGTATTGCTGAATTTGGGTGCTAAGCACTTCTGTACCTGGTATAGGACTTCAAGAGCAGAAAGGAGGAGTGCTGGAAAACACTGCCCAGGAGTGGTGGCAGGACAGTGGTTGTGAAGGCCAGCATTTGGTGCTTGATCGGCATCATCTTCAGTGCCAAGTAGGTAGATGAGTAGCAAATGTCCTTTTGTCTCTATTCCTTATGGACAAGCCAGTCTGGGTTGAAAGCATTGCTAAGTGAAGCTGGAGTCTCTCTATCAGGATGGAAGGCAGAAGAAGAAGGAAAACTTGATGCCAAAGTAAGGGCATATTAACTTTCCCTGGACGTGCTTTGTTATCACACTAGATTGTCAGCTTGGCTTTGTGACAGGGAATTAGGTGAATGTGGTTCTTGAATGAGAAGCAGTCCATAGGGTGAGTTTCATCTTGGTGAGTTTCAAAATTGTGATGGCTGAGATTGTTACAAACCCATGAGAAAATTTCTTGAATGATTCCTAGTAAGAACTTCTGCTAGTTGGAGGTTTTAAGATTTCTGCCTTGGCTTGTCCATAGAAGCACTGGGGAGAGAAGAAGCAAGTGGAACATCATCATTGTGGAAATAAGAAGGTCAGGGTTATAAGCAGAGTCTCCCTCCCTCAGGTGGGAGGGAGAGGATTTGGGTTTACCTTGTCTACTTCATGAGAAACAAGTATGTGTCCAAAAGGGGAGCAGGTGACTTTAATAAAGTCAATCACAAATTTTGTTGCAAAAATAACCCTTGAGCACTTTTTATTTTAACATGCTTTAGACTGTGGCATAATATTTCTCTTATTTAGAGGAACAGGACTTGTTTTCCCCAACTTCCAAAGCATTAGGTGTGATTTTGACGATCACACTCGTTCATATATTTATGCAGGTTTAAAGACCATCTTAATTCCAGCTCCAAAGACTAGCAGCCCAAAGGGAAGTGTGGGAAAGCAAATAGTAACCCCACAGCATGGGAGGTAAGTGAAAGCTGTGGCTCAGTGAAACGCATTGTTCCAGCTAAACTGAGAGCCTTTCCTTTCCTTTGAAGCCTTGTAAGGCAGCGTTTGGGATCTGCAGTGGTGCATGTGGGGAGGGAGGACTAGAGAAAGAGTGCCAATTTAAAAGTAGGCTTTTATGATTTAATCACAAATATCATTCTCTTGCTGCAGACATGAGAAGGACACATACAGAAAATGGCATTGTGACAAATGGTAGCAAGAGTTTTGTTTTTTGGCGGTGTTTTTTTTTCCTGAGGCCATTTAGTGGAGGCTGGGCAGGGAGGTTAGATGGAAAAAAAGGAGAATGATACAACTAATGGAGATGGAAGGGGAAGCTCCAAAGATAATGGGATGAAAGGAGTTTATCACCTCAAAATGTGGATGTTTCACTTCTGAGGATTATATAGAACTGGGAAGAAAACAATGCACTGTTCTTTTGTATTTAAAATACATCTGCATTTTCTGTGTCTCATAGTTACTTTTTCAATATGCAAAATGTGACCAGAATCCAGCTTATCCTTACCTTGAAGTTTGAGCACAACAGAAAATCAGTTATAGCTAATGAATGCACAGCAACAATAGAGATCTACTGGCATCTGTCCCTAAAAATCTCTGTGTGAAGGGAAGGACAGGGAAGCTTTGGGAGGGAACTAGCCCAGATCTGCTGAATTTCAATGAGGATTTCTCAAGTTTGTCTCCCATTCTGATTGGCTGCATGATTATTTATTTCATCACTCAAATTGTGGTAGGTGCTGCTTGCCTTACAGTATGAATAACAAGCTGCTGGGCTCAGTAGAGTTCACTTATGCAGCAGGAGAGAATAATTCTCTCCTCGGCAGGAACTGCTGGGTAAAATTTAATAGTCTCTATTGTGCCCCAGGAGTTAGGGTAAAGGATCATAATGGTCCCTTCTGACCTTAAAATATATATGTATATGACAATATATAAGTACATAGCAGGATTGTATCCTGGCCACAGTACAGTCAACGAATTCCCCCTACAGTGTCCTCTCTGACACGGAGCAGCCTATGAGCTTAAGAAAGACACAGCACTGAGCAGCATGACCCCAACAGACCGTGTGAGACAATAGGCAAACTACAAAAAGGCCATCTTGTGATTGCTTGAAGGTCTCAGATGGCATACATGTATGAACATGCACCCTTGGGCACAGGGAGTAGCAGTAGATTATGCATTAAATGCATATGTTCGTGTACACTCCCTTTTATCCCTGCAATAACTTTTGCTAAAGTACAGGACATGAAAATTACTAAAATAACTGTTGGATCAAGTAATACAGAAAACAAATGTACAATGCCAGGTCCTGAGGTTATCCCACAAATGGTGCTGCCATATTCCCACTTCTTTATTTGATACTATCATTCACATTTATGGTTAAACTTGACCTGAAGAGTGATACTAGTAATAGTTCTCTGATAACATTTGACCACTCATAAACTGCAAATAGCAACTTTTCACCTGAAACATCTGCCTGAGCACATTCTCATTCCCTTGGTCCACTTCACTGGAGCGAGGGAACCTTCAGACTGGCATATTTGTCAGTAGGATCAGCTGTTAAGTGTTTGACAACATTCCTATTTCAGTGCCCTCAAACATTTACAGCCTCCGGAGTTATGAGGGAGAGGCAAGATTACACCTAGCTAGTGCTAATGATTCTGATGGCTAAATACTGAAGAACTAGTTAGGACTGCATTACCAAGCTGCCTTTAAAGCCAATAGGCTACAAAGCAATTTTTATTATTACAATTGTTATAATGTAGAAATTGGCATGCATATTAGAGATCCTTGGGATCTGTGGCTTTATGTCCCTACTGGCAGGTAGAGAAGGTGGCAGATATCATAATCCAGTAATGATTCGTCATTTGTTCTTAGGGTATCTCTCAACTGTCACAGCTGTGATAGAGGCACTGTACAGACATACAGGAGGAGCCTTCAATTAAAGAAAACTAAATCAGGTAATGACAAGTTGACTGGGATGTTGATGCAGATTTCCCACGTGTCAGTGTCTAGGATGTAGCATGCCTGTCTGCACCACACTGTCAGTCACACAGAGCAGCTGGAGTTTGAGACTGCCGTTAAAAAACACTTTGAGGAGAGATCTCTTGAAGACATTCTCAGGAGAGACCTGAAGAAGTCAATGTATATGGGACTAAGTGATGGTTACTGAAGGGGTAAGAAGTCTGCATAACCCATGAAGGATGCAAAAAGAAAAACTATTTTTGCTAAGTGGTGCCCTGTGACACAACTAGGATCAATGGGTTAGATTTAAGAAGGATTATATTGAAGGAATGCCAGGAAAATGAAAGTCAGACATACAAGGTTCTCTCCAGGAGAGTGTTTCAGATGTTAAAGCAGGACTGAAAAAAAAATAATCTAGGAACTGCAGAGAAGAATCTTGTGTTGGAAGAAGAGGAGATCAGTGTTTTATGGCTGTTCTCTACCTGTAATTTTTATGAGTCAGCACTGGCAGTTAACATAGGCTGGTCAGTCTGACTTGTGTTTCCAGTAAGTTTCTGTGTATTGTTCTGCATGAACTCAGCTTTTGACTGAGCTCGAGCACTCAGTCATTTGTAAAAAGAATTTATTTGCTCTGATTGAAACATACATGATGAGGTGTGTACTTGAATGTCATGGAAGCCTGGGGGTGATATGGTGGGACAGAACTTGTGGTTTGATAATAATTCCTTATTTTGGGGTTGTTTTCCGTGTTAGATCTCAAGGCACTTCGCAAAGGAAATCAGTGCAGCTCAGTGGCTTTAGGAAAAATGGTTCAGGGACACCCAGTAAGGCAGTGAGTAGGCATCCCTTGTGTCAGACTGATGCTCTGCCCACTGTTTGGAAGAGACATTTCAGACCTGGGCGTATTCTTGTCCTGTCTGCAGCATTTCCTTATGTTGATGATGGCTCCAGAAGAGCTCATGCAGCCCTAAGAAGGAATTGCTTCCAATTTTCTCCTTATACCTCTGCTAAGGGTTACTGACCTTGGAGAGGGAAGTGTATATATACATACATAATGTCTTAAACTAATTGTTTATGATATGACAACTTATGATAGAGGGCTGGTAATCTTGGTGTGTCACATGGGCTTTGTCACCCTGGTAGAGGGAGAGTAAACAGTCAGGTAGTTGTTACCCGTTTTCCCCAATGTGGACTGTCACAGCCTGTCTAGGGACAGCCTCACTAATAGTGTGTGAGGATGGCTCAGCCACTCAGTGCTGAGTGAGCCTCTTTAGAGGCTTTGTGAGGTGGCTTAGCAGATCTGAAGGATCTGCATGCCCTCCCTTGTGCTGACAAGGCCCTACTTGTGTTTGTAATTTGCAGGAGGTGCTTTGTGGTACAATCTAGGTGGAACCTCAGAAGCCAGTTAATACAAATTCACTCCAGTATTTTTAATTTAAAGGTACCCTTCCTACTCCAAATAAACAACCACACATAAATGTTGGGCTTAGTTTCATGAAAGATAAGATCTTGAAGTGTGCATCCTGCTTTTCATTAAACACAAAAACAATTTTATGTGTTTTGAAGTAAAGCAAACAGATGAATCTAAACAACAAGGAGAGATAATGGGAGTTAAAGTTTATCGGTGATCCCTTGTGAAATTTCTAAATTATGTGGATTTGAGGTAAGTTTATTTTGTTTCAAATCAATTCTGTGGCAGGGTAACTTGTAGCTGAGTTTGCTGCTGGATTGCTGCATCTGTTGAATCTACTAGCAGCTGCAAAATTCCAGGAGCCTGGCCTTTTCATGAGTCAGTGACCATGTAATTGGCCATGGGATTTATTCAGCCTTTTCATTCTATGTGACCCTTCTGTACAGCATCCTCCCAAAACGTCCCAGTTAAATTCTGTGGCTTCATGTTGTGCATTCGGAATGAACAGCTCACAATTTAGAATCCATTTTCCTTGCATATACAACCAGGTCATAAGAATGGCTGCCTGCTTGTTTGCATCATTGTCGAAGCTTAAAGTATACAACCTGACTTTAAAACATAGTGAACTGAGCCTTTGTGAGTAAAGGGCATTGGATTTGTTCTCTGTGTCTGCTTTGGGTACTGCCTGGAGTCAACTGACATCAGATATTTCTGCAAGCCAGTTACCAAATAGACAATCAGGAATAGACACAAGTCAAGCACCTACTCCTGCAAAAGTTTTAAAATATTGTGACTTAGCAATTAAACAACACTATTTGAGCAGTTTCAGATATAACTGCTCTTGGGAGCCATGTTCCTGGCCTTTATCTGCCCTCTGGCTGGGAGCTCTGGGTGTGGGAGGAATGCAGGATTGGGTGCTTATCTCTTCATTTCTCTGCTGTGTTTTAAGTTGCTAACTTGAGTGGTGATGTGTCTGGAAAAGATTGGCTGGGAGATAGTCTTGGGGATGGAGGTGGAATACATCTGGAGAATATTGTTGTGTTGTGGTCCAGATTTTTTATTCTAAAACCACATAGTGTAATTAAAATTCCACACTTCCACACACATGATGTACATCTGCAGTAAGATAGCTTTATGTAAGCAGAGGGTCACAACTGGGAGTCTACCCAGAGGTTATCATCTGGGTGAGAGTTGCTCCTTCTAGCACTAATGGTCAAGATTTCTATCTCTGTTATATGCTTTACTGTGGAATAACTTGTTTTACAAAGGTGTGGCTGAAATAAAAATTTACTGTAGGTTTCACTTCCAAGGCCTATGGTGTGACAGGATTACAGCTGCAGTATCATCCAGGAGAACTCTGCAAAACCACCGAAAATGCCTTTAATGTGTGAGAATTAAAGTTGTAGGTTGTTTCAGGAAAGACGGGAGAAAAAATTGTCTTAAAATGCTGCTGTTATTATAAATAGAAAAAAAGTATTGTAGAAGTGAGGTATCCTTTCTTAAACTAAGACCAGTAAAGCTCATCCTATACCAGTTGTTGCTTACTTACTTTGGAGCAACTGAAAGGTGATGATGTCAGTTACTGAGCTAAAGAAACATTATCGGTGTCTTAGCGAGCAATGACTGCTGCATGGCACGTGAATGGAGAGTGGTAAGGAAGAGCTTTGCTCAGATCTCCAGGAGAAGGACAGTTGAACAGGACTGTAAGTACCCTGGCAGCTAACAGGACTGTCAGGGAAAGCACTGTGAGGGTGTTTGCCACGTTACTCCTTTGAGTTTATCATGTTTGTAGCCAGTGTTAGTGGATCCAAAAATCTTCTGTGAAAAGAACACTTTAAAACCTTCAGGATCAGCCTGAAACCTCCGTGATGGATTGCTCACAACTGCTTGGCAGGTCTTTTGTGCTTTCCTCCTCCCTGACGAGTGAGACAGTTGTCCATCTGCTATGTGATGTTGAGAATTTCTGCTGTGCCAGCTCACCTGAGGAAACTAAAATACTGCCAAGTGTGCCATGTTTCAGTGCAAGGCTTTCTGAGTGCTGCTACACAGCACCACACCTCCTTCCTTGTTTTCTGATCCTGTGGGCTAGGAGAAGGTAAATGATCCATCAGCAAAATGGAGAACTGGAAAATCTAAAAATGGGAGATGGTTAGTTGTAACTGTAAGGGGGAAAGGAACTGTGCAGGGCTAACAGTCCTTTGAGTATCTTAAGTTAAAGGCTACTCTGAGCACACTGCTTTTAAGTGACTCTTTTCTAACACTTGTTCAATTCTGGAACAGTTGCTGGTCAGCCTGCTTCATGGTACAGCATTGAAAAGCACAGCTGCAGTGTGAAGTAGGCTCATAACTGAACTCATGAGTTTGCTGTTTTGCACCCTTAGATGAATTGTCAACATTTCTGAGTTAAAATGGCAGATCACACAAGGTGATAGCAAACACACAATGCCCTAATTATCACTGGGTCAACCTCAGGGAGGCCAGAGTGCCCTGTCAGTCCCAGTAATGAGTGAACCATCCAGGAGTTGGAAGCTGTTGAATGGCATCCTGCATCTGCATTCATATCTTAACAGACTTCGGTTTTCCACATCACATTCCACCCAGGAATGACCTCAAATCACTGTGCAGACTTCAGTGAGTTCAGCCAGAAGTACCCGGATTCCTGGTGCCCAGGATCTTAGCAGTCTTACAACATCCCTGGATAATGATAAGAGATGCCTAGTGATTAGAAATATGTAGCTTTTGCATAAGTTTGCAATGATAAACCCAAAATGTTAGAGCCTGAATGCGTAAAGAGAGGGTGTGTTCAATCCACAGAAGATAACTCAGTTTAGGATTATACCTTTAGCTGTAGTACAGCTTTTGATAAAACTGCATCTTATTAATCTTCTTTAATAGATTAGAAAAGCTGGTTTTATCCACTAAAGATAGTAAATTAACTTATAATCTCTTTTTCTACAGGTATTAACTATCTTTTTTCACCCTTTGGAGCTGGGCAACTGATTGAGGCATCCCTGAACAGATGTATGTCATTTAAAAGTTCATCTTCAAAAATCTTTACATTGAACCACAGGGCTGAATTAGAACAGTTATTTATTAGCTTCCAGACTCAGCACCCAGAACATCTTTCCTCTTTATTTCCAAGCTGAATATTTTTCATCTTTAGCTTTCTGGGTATCTGGGGGATGCCAAACCTTTTCCCACCAATCTTCTATTATCTTGCCCCAAAGATAAAACCCGTGTTCTCTTAGGCTCTAAACCTCTGGTAAATTCCTCTTTTCCTTCTAGGAAAAAAGGGACTTGCTTTCCAAGCCCACTATGGCAGGTGTAAGACTAATGAAATTAAAATACTGTGAGGTTTTTTTGTGTATTAGAAAAGACACAATTGTAATACTGGGACCAACATTTATGTTGAAGAATACAAGCCGTGGCTAACTTATTAGATAGAGGCAACTGATAGGCACTATAGACTTAAGTGTTAGAGAAGGTGATAGGAAGGATGCTGGAAAGTAAATAAATCCCATTAGACTTAAAAAAAAAAAAACAACATTAAAGTGAGGGTATTTTTTTCTTCTTTGCATCCTCCAAACAATGTCAATTTGTGGGAAGTTAATTTTAAGTATTGTCGTGAAAAATATATAGGCATTATTATGCTGTGACAGTTAAAGTGATGAATAATTGCAATTAATTTAACAAAAAATTACTATATATGGTTATTCTTTGTGATGCCAAGAAATAGGTAAAACTTATAACCCTCACTGGTACCTAAGAAGCTTAGCCTGAATGCATTGAGGGGCATGCATGCTTTGGGAACATGCATTAGGAACACCCTCTTCAGCAGCTGGGTGAAATGCTGAACAATTCAGCTGCCTTTCCTGTTCCTCTGCCTGAGATTACCTGTTGCCTAAACCTGAACTGCAGCAGGATGTGCTCCTGAACTGCTGCAATTCAGTTTGGTTTATCAGCATAAACCACTGTTAGTCCTGTATTATTTTTCACAGCCCAGAATATTTACGTAGCATTTGAGAGGAGCATCTCTGTAGCTTCCAGTGCTGAATCCAGTGGAAATTGTGCATCAGAGCCGCCCAGGGATTTACAGCACCTTTTCCAGTCCCTAAATGAACAGCACAGAATGTATCTTTTTAGAGCTCGAAGCAGACAGAGCATGTGAATATTAGTGAAATCATTGAGAAGAGCTGGGTGTGGACCTGATTTATTAAAAACCTGACTTTTAACTGCTCCACACACTGCAGTGCAGCCAGTTCCTGCTGCATGTTGCAAACATGAGAACATTAAATTATCATCTTGTGTGCCAGTGAACACAAACTTGGTTGTTCCTATTAAACTCTAGAGCTTGTATAGTGCTTTTTAAGGAATGCTGTGGAGGTAGTTTTGTAATTCCAATTTTATGCACCAAGAAACTTGAGCCAGAGGAGCCCAAGGTGCTTCTGAAAATTCTTGCGGACAGTGAAGACCAGCAGGATTGGTGCTCTGTGCCTCCCATCCAGGTCACTAGCGCACCCTCCGGGCAGTTCCAGAAGAGTGCTTTCCGGGCTTGTGGCTCCTGTGCTGGGTGAGCTGCTAAGGGCCACGGCTGAAGGTGCTAAAATCTCACCCTTCTATGTGCAAGTGTAAATCAGGCTTAGTCACAATCTGGACATATATGTTCCAGCTCGGAAGGATTTGCAGGCAGGATCTGAATGAATGGAGGCCAGCCGTGTGTTGATGGCTGTTTAAGTGAAGGGATTGACAAGGGGATCCACAGCTGCAGGCAGTGGACTAGTTTACCACTCCCAGCCGTCCACCCCACCCACATTGCCCAGGCAGCTCAGCAGCTCCTGAAGGGGTTGCTGTGCTGCTCTGCTCAGTAGAGAGGCATTTCAGAGGGAAATGGACTGAAATGTGCAACGCTTGAGCTCAGCAGCTGCCTTGCTTGTGGCTGTGCCACGGGTGCAGGGGTGTGCTGGGGTAGCCTTGGCTGCCCCCCACCGTGCGAACCCCATCGCCCAGCCAGTGCCCTGAGCATGGCAAGATTTGCACTAGCGAACAGCCAATGCCCTTCCAGGCACTAATAATAAGCAATCAGATAATTAATGCTGTTTTAGCAACGTTGCCTGCCATACAGACACGTGTTTTGGAAAACTCAGAGGTATTGAGAATGGTTTCACATGAATTTCACATTTATAAGAAACCCTGGTTGAACAGCTCCAGCAGGAGTCAAGGTTTCCACCAAGCCCACGGACTGGGTACCAGACCATCCGTGGTTCTGCCCCACTGATTAGGCATAGGGGACACTGCCAGCTTGGGCGAGGTGTCAAACCTGTGACCTCTAAGTGTGATTAACCCATTATTGAGCTCTAAAGCAATCTGCTTAGGTGTACTTGGAGTTATTGTTATCTGTCCTTATCAGAAGATGGGGAGGGGGGTACCCTGATCTGTGAAAGCGCTATGAAAGGTGGTGGCTAGAGAGGAGGTGGAGGCCCATCCCGGCCTGGCTGCTGGGAGGGGACTGCATTCCTGTGCTCCCTTCCACCCAGGGGTGGGGCACAGTCGGAAGCAGCGTATTTACTTTCATCTGACCTAAAGATAAGCAGACAATATCCAGGTAACCCTGAAACATCTTTCCTCTGGCCCTTCTCTGGAAAAGAGACATTCATATTAATCCTCTACCCAGGATTAATAAATATTTGATGGGATATTTAGAAAAAAAAAAAATGCTGAGGGTTGGATTAGGGCTGGTCAGGGCTGATTAACTTTGCCCTCAGAAGTATAAGAAGAGGCCTCCTATGATAGCCCAGAATTTTCTAAAATGCTGCTCAGCAGTGTCTCTCCACACTGACCTCACCTGCACTTCCTTGCAGAGGGGACAGTGTCTTTATCATAGTGATGCCTTCTGTTATACTATAATTTAAAGATTAAATTTCACAGAGGCACAAGAAAAACAACACTAAAACTCTCAAAAATTATGTGATTGCTAAAATTGGCCAAGGCGTGAGATTGATACAAACAATAAAAGATATGAAGGAGCAAGACTTCTAAAAATGATGTGGAGAAGGATAGTAGGATTGTCTAGAAGCAAAGGCTCGTAATTCTGGTCATAGAGTGGCCCTTTGCTAGGCAGGTGAGCAAGGGACTTGGTGTGTTGCAGGTAGTGTTAACGGTAGTAAAGAGCTGCCTTTTAAGATCAACTGAAAAATGTTCACCTGGAAAAACGTGGGATTGACTTTTTGGTTGGTGTGGTTGTCCAGATTGATACACAGCAGTATGTCCAGGATTTTTCCTGGGAGAATAATTACAAGTTACTTTACCCGTTTCTAGTAATTACTATCTGCTACACAAGTGATGTGGCTTCTCCCCCCCACCCCGTTTATGTCGAAGTTTCCTGATCCTTGGCATTCTGTAGCCACTAAAGTATTTATGGATTGAAAGCACCCATGAAAGTGTAGGTGATAGGCATTACTTTAGCAAAGAGGTAAATCACTGAGCACAATCAAGAGCTGCAGATCTAGCCCTCTGTTTTTAGCAGGTATTTTGACTCTGTGCAGGTTTACTTCCAGTCAGACAGCTTAATAATATCAGCGCTTTTAGCTCCCAATTAGATTTTTAAATTAACCTTCATTAAGGTGATGGGAGGTGATAGAGACACATTTCGTTGTAATGAATATAAATTAGGGGTGTATTCTGCACCTCCCATTGTTCTCAATGTCGGGCTGGAGACAGCTTTCTCCAGGGACTTGGAAAATAACTTCTTTGAGAGGTTAGATTTTCAACGGATCTGTAATCATACTTAAAATCTCTCTTCTCCCAGTCATACATACACAAACATGCTTAGAGAGTGATAATTGAGATTGCTTGAACAGGGGCATATGGGAAAGACAGAAACACTTTGTAGAAGATTTAGCAGGGCTACCATTGCAATATTTGTAGCAGCTTAGTTTTCGTGGTGACCCTGGGGAGTTTTCACCTGTGTCTGCCAAGGATGAAGATTTTCCTCTGACTTTGGATGTGCATACTGAATTGGTATTTTTGCGATGAAGAGCACTTAATTGTATTTTTTTTTTGCTCGGTGATAGTAAAATCTATTGAAAGAAGTTTTGTTTATTTTTTTTTTCTCAAGGTCCTGTGCAGAGTTGTGTGTAAATTGACCTAAAATGTACTACAGCTACTTAACTTGGGGATCATTGCACATGTTGGGCGGTATGAGTCCAAGCATGAAGGAATGATACCTTCCTGCCAAACACCCTTAAGTGCTGGGCTAGCATTTTGTTAATAATATATGCTGTTTTATTGACTTAATGCCATGGCCGTGCTCAGCAGTAGGGCTTGGAGGTTTCATGCTAAAGTCTGAGCTTCACCCAAAGGTCCTGCCTCCTGCTTTGTGCCAGGGCTCCTGTGTTTACGGTCACCTGGATCAAAGAGCTGATGCTGCTGTAAACGAATACTTTTCTTCCAGAATGATTTTTCAGCTGGTTTAACTCTTCCAAGTTACCGTGCAAAAGGAGAGTGGCTGTGAGCAAGGAATATGGTGTGAACTGCTTTATGAAGCAAAGAAATCACATCTGTAGGTGTGGTTGGGGAAGCTGTGATGGTCTCTGCTTCAAAGGCACATGTAATAGTCAGAATTGTGTGTTTAATTGTATGTTAAGGTTAAAAATATATCAATGTGTGTGTTTGGCCAGTTTTTCAAGATAAGCAAAACAGTATAATTTATTCACTTATATCTGTGCCTTTTTCTGTTGTTTTTTATTTTTTGGTTTTTTTAATATGAGTTCTCTTAACAGCAAATATAGAGATATTGATAAGGCTTTTCAGGATCGGGGTTAGGTATAGTCCTTGCTGCAAACAGGTCTGTCTTGGCTATTTGAGCTAACATCGATTTTTTTCTTTATCAGGACGTTAAAGCATTTTATTTTTTTTTTTTAGCAGAGCCTTCTGTCTTCAAAGTCTTGGGTTTTACACGACTTTAAAAGAAAGAGCTTTTATTTGTTTATTTTTAAGTCCTTTATTTTGCAATGGTAAAACGTACTTTTATTTTTCCCTCAAATAAAATGTTTCCTCTCCCCGTGTTGAACACACTGAAAAACAATGAGTTGCTGCTGTATTCAAAACAGCACGGTTTTTAATTCTTCACTGAAAACATTAATGTATGATGGCAATATAGGACTCTGCTCTTGTAGTTGTTTTCATTCAACTCTATGTACTTCCATGCAAAAGTATGTGCTGATTCCCATACACAGTCACGAGAAAATACGCTCTTAATTATTGTGTGAGCTGAAAACTGTTCCTTCTTTCCTCTTGCACAGATTGCAGGTAATGGCTGCAATCTTTAAAGGAGGAGAAAGGCCCAAGAGGGTAAGTGTCAGAGACCAAGGAGAGAAACAGCAAATCTCTGTCAGTTGCATAGTGCTTTTGCTCAATAGCTGAGAGCACTTCACAAACAATAAGGAGAGCTGCGAGCTCTTCGACTGGCCAGAGCCTGGGGCAGGAATAGGACTTGAGTACCTTGGTCTCAGACAGATGCTTTAGTGGCCCAATACTTACGTAATGCAGGAGACCCATCTTCTTTTTTTCTTCTTCAAAAACAAAACAAAGAAAAAACAAACAACGCTTTCCTGTGTGTCTTCTCGTCCAACCTGCGTTCAAGAACACATTTGTCTTTTGGTGTAACAACATCCTCTAATTTCCTGGAAATAATGAATTATATTAGTTGAGTGAGTTCTTAACAGTCCCATTTTGTAGCTTTAAACTGTCTATAATCTCTCCTTAAGAGCATGCCAGCATCTACTCTGTAGGACATTTTCACTGTGCTATTGGATTTTTGCAAACTGCTTTTTAAAAGAAAGTTTAAGAAGTTTATTGTGAAGTCTGTCAGTTGCTGCCAGCCCATCCGAGTGGAGGGAACCTTCAGTAGGTCTCCAGATAAGTAAACTGACAAAGCACATGTCTCTCAATGGCTGATGTACACAGCCTGTTTGGGCTCTTTGTATCTGGATTTGCTCTGAATGATCAGAAAATAGCAGAAAGGGAACTCCTGAAAGTAATTTCTCTGCCATGATTAACTCAGTTTGCTCTTTGATAATTTCAAAATCATAAAACAGATTTTCTTCAGAATTATTTGACTTTTTTTTTTTGGGGGGGGCAAACCACACCATGAGAAATGTCAGCCTGCAGAGGCTAGATAAGTCACCAAAGCTAGCTGTAAGAATAAAGGTAAATAATTTCAGACTTTACAGTATTATTATCGAGGTACTTTAACATAAATTTTGTCATTGCAGTCAAATGCTATTTGAAAGCCAGTTAAATCTTGAAATGCTTGAAGAGTTCTTCCCAAAGTGACAGTGCTGTGGTAGTATTTTTCTAGGTGAGGTGGGGAAGTTATGAAGTTCCTTTAGCAAAGACAAACTGTTCAGTTGCTCTGTTTCCTGGTTTTTACTCAGTGTAGTTACAATATTCTTATTCTAGCTGGGAACTTTTTCTGAAGCAGACTGTATTTCTTTCAAGGGTGTCTTAAGGCAATGGCACTTTGTAGACTAGTTATCAATGGCTGCTTTAGGGTTAAAAGTAGCCAGGTTCTGAAAATTGTGTTACTGATCATTTTAGAACTATAATCTATATAATTCCATATAAATTTATTATTGGTT
Organism: Hemiprocne comata; assembly: GCA_020745705.1. Taxonomy (NCBI): domain Eukaryota; kingdom Metazoa; phylum Chordata; class Aves; order Apodiformes; family Apodidae; genus Hemiprocne; species Hemiprocne comata. The sequence goes on along the minus strand of CM036597.1, from coordinate 5,694,458 downwards.
GGGGAAAACTAACTGGAAATGAAACATCATCTTGCACATGTTTAGCTCTAGTAATTTATTTTATGAAATGAGAGAATGGTGAGGTTGCATTATCAGCTTCATGGATTCCATATTGTGTCATTTATTGATTAGTTGCCATTGCTAATTCATCATTTTTTTCATAATTTTGTCCTAAAGCATTACCCTTAGCCAAATTTGTCGACTGGACTCATGTGACCAGACATGCTGTCAGTTCAGACATTTAGGAACAGAGTTGATGCACAGAATAAAGGTGTAATAATTGTTAGAATACACATTGCATTTTTCCACAGGGGAGAAAGGAAGTCTTACTGAAACACATATGAGCCATTTTGAAGACCTCCTTTTTAACTGACAATCATATATTACCAATACCATATAAATGATACAAATCAAAATCTATTTCTGGACCAAGGATCATTTCTAAGCACTCAAACCCCTTCTTTATTCTGTGCTATATGGGAAATACTGTATGTGTGGAAGGGAGAACTGTCAAAAAGTTGCTGTTCATGTTTGTGTCACCAAAGTTCATTTGGTGATACTACTGTGATTCCAGCAACAGCAGTTATCCAGGAACAGTCGTGCCTTCATTTAGCCTGTTTCCTGAAAAACTCATTCCCAGAATGAATTACCTCCAAACCCTCCTTGCTTTTTATCCACAATGTTTTAACATGTGTTACCATCTCTTTTGTGTAGAGGTCCCTTGGAGGGGCTGCTGAGCTTGTTGAGGGCTCTACCAGTGCTACTCAAGCAGGTAATTACTGAGATGGAAGGTTTCTTCCACAAACATCAATAGCAGGTTCAACAGAAGGCTTTTAGAAAATGTTCTCCACTCTGTAAGCAGAGCAGTGCTGGTCTGTAACAACCAACATGCAAATACTGCAATATAAAATACAGGAGCCTTGGAGAGCTTTAGCAGAGCTCTGTCTCCTGCCACTTGCAGAAGATATGGAGGTCTGGGTGCTGCCTCACCTTGCCCAAGAGTTGTCCTTGATTTTTTGTCTACTCACCTGCCAGGGGATCTTTTATTCAGAGGTACCACTTGCCAGTAGCTGATGAGCTCTGGCAGGGGAGGCACAATTTAGCAAATTCTGCCTCTGCTGTAAACATTTCTTCCACAATGGCAGCAATGTCAAATGGCTGCCACTGCTTCTTCACACTTGGTGACACCTGTGGACACTTACATACATTGACAGCTGAACTAATGGCTTTCTTCCAGCTTCTTCCCTTCTACTTGTTATTGCTGAGCACACTGAAAATGGGAGACATCAGCATCTTACTTGGCAGAGCTAGTTAGAAAGCTGCATTTGGTGCTTGAGAAACCCCCCTGCTGACTTTCCTAACAACCAGCCATTTTGTACAAGCCAGGCATTTATTTACAAGGCTGATCTTGGATGAATGTTGTATCTATTACAGTGGATAACACTGGAGATATGGAATCATATAATATTACCCTGTACAGATTTTCTCACCATTTCTCTTGAGCAACATGTACAGAGTGAGGAGGACAAATGAGGACATCCCTTAGGTACAAAGAACAAAACTACATTGCATAGCTGGAGCTGTGCTGATAATTTTACAGTTGGTTAACAACTGATGGCTTCATGGATCTGGACTGTAGCAAATTTAAAAAAAAATCTATCCCTGTTGCTGCAGCAAGCTTTCCTTTGTTGACTGAGAAATAGCAATCTGGGATAGGAAATAAAAAGAAGTTCTCAGTTTTTCAAGGTCTCGGCCCAATGTAATGAACTTTGCTGCCTCTGAGGGGTAGTGTTGTGGTATAAGGTTGACAGACATATCCTCACTTGTTGCTGCTTTTTCTCTCCATCCCACCTGAGTGCGCTCTGGGGGTGTTTCACGGTATCTGCTACTGTTTGATTCTAATAATCAAAATCCAAAGATTCAGAGTATTTATCAGCCTACTGTGATTTCAAGGTCTCTGTGACAGCAAATATGGACTGTGACCCACAGGAAAACCCCACTGTGCTCTTGCACAATTAGTCAGCATGCTAATAAAATATTCCAGAGAGCAAATAGCTCCTGCTGGGGACTCTAGAGAAAGCTGCTGACTCTTGGAGAGTATCCATGTAAAAACTTTACTTAGTAGAGAATACTGAATGTGAGTTGTGACAGCAGAAAAATCTGTAGAGAAACACTAAATAAACCATGCAGAGGCTTGACTGTAGGAGGAAGCTGACAAAATAGATTCTTCTTCTAGAATAATTTTGTGAGTGTAAATTCACTATTCCAAAGTGGATTCAAACCTGAACAGAAGTGTTCACACTTTTATCCCAGAAGTGGTGCTAGAATAATTATTAACTTTCAGTTGCTAATAATTCCAGAACAATGTCCCCATGGCCATTTATTAACATGTGGCAAGAAAATGTGTTTCCTGAAGTGGGATTCAGAATTAAGCTCTAGGCAGACCTTCTGCTCCAGGCAGAGTTGTGCCAGGGAATCCCACACTGCTTGCCCAGGATGCTGTGCCAGAGGCTATGGTCCTCTCTGGTCTGCCCATGGCAGCGTGCTTGGTCTAACAAACCTCTCTCAGTCTAATAACCTGGCTGGATTAAAGGTTGTGTATTTCTAGGGCTTATACCCACCTGACTCACTTAGGCTGGGGTAGAAGTGTCCATACAACCTCCTGCTGGCAGGTGTCAGCTGCCAGTAAAAAGCTATACAGCTATTACACATCTAGCAATATATAACTAGCTGTGACTGTGCTGGAGGCAAGAACCTCTTCCAGTGGTTTCTGAGGATCTGAGACAGGACACATGTTCAGACCTCCTGTACTCTGCTTCTGCCATGCCAATGTAATTGGCTTCTGCCTGGTAGCATCACCTACTGATGTTGTTCCTTCCCTCCCTGATGGTTCATTGTTAGTTTGCATAACTCCAGCCTCTGAGGATGGCTAGGAAGCTGACACTGTGAATAGATCATTACTGGTAATAATCAGCAATTTAGAAATTTGCCTCTGTGGAAAGTGTTTGGCAGTCTTATTCGTTAGGGAAAAAAGACTAAGTGATAATTTCTGTAATAGGAGATCTATCTCTCTTCATTCAGAGTGAGGGCACCTTCACACTGAAATATAATATAATTCTTATAGCATCTTGTTAGTTCATTATGGTTTTAATTGCTGTTTAGATGAAACATTGCAGAGCAGAAACCAAGTTCAGATTGTTTTTCCTTTTCTTTTTATTTTTTAGACTAGTCACAGTAAAATGCATATAGAAAATACTGAATGAATAGGAAACTTTGAAGTAAACACGCTGAGATGGAACTTAATGCAAGGCAGCAAACAGTCAACAGTAATAAATTATTACATAAGGATTATTAAATTTTAATTTAGTATTTGTACAGCCCCATTGGCAAACCTAATTTTTTTGGTATCTAATTGGACAGTGTTCTGTGACCGTGGGGCAAAAATGATGATCCTAACTCATAGCTGTTCTGATAAATGGAGATATCATTAGCAATATGAAGTAGGTGATCACGACTTCTCTCTTTTTCATAAATTACACTAAATAACCATAATGCTGCAATTTAGCGGTCCAAAGTTCATCCTATTCAGCAGGCCATCCATAGTCAACAGTTTAAAGAAAGGGGACCTGCTGAGAAAATGGTGGTCTAATCAGATGCCATAAAATCTGGCTGATCAGATGAGCCCCATTTTCTTTTTTTGTAAGGAGATCCTAATGAAGCAGTGCATTGAGGGGATTCACAACTTTTGTTCCTCCCTTTGATTATTCAGGTTGGCTGCACCAAGTTCTAAACTAAGCAAGTGGAGTCTAATCCTCTGGGCTGTTTGCATACATGCTGTGTTTTACAGGAGACTTATTAAATCCCACTTTGCCAGCTACCAAATTGTATGGGTCTTATTTTCAGTCCAAATGATATAAACACTAGAAGATGCATCAAATCAAATCTAGTCATAAAAAAGGAATCTACTATTATTGTCTACTCCCTGCTTCCTGGCTAATTTACCAGGCATATCCAAAATGAAAAGTACTTCACACTGGATGCTTCATGAATATCTAAACTGGTGCAAAGCAGCTGGGATGCTGTGTGCATGTTTAGCCAAAGGTTAAATGTGCAAACTTTGGGGCTGGTCTTATTTATAACTGAATATTGTAGTGTCACTTGAAGCAGTAAAAGTCTAATAGTAGACCTGTTTCTGTCCAGTTGTGGGCATGGCAGTTTCGATTTGGCTACTTAAAACAGGTATACTCTTTCTTTAGAAAAATATTTGGTACTTTTACTTTTACTTACACTTGCATTTCAATGGGAAATGTTTCCCTTCAGCTGAGTTTTCAGTTTCCACTTCTCTTTATCCACTGTCTAATAATTCTTAGTATCTTCACACCTTCCTCTTTGTGCTGCCCACTGGGGCTGCTGCACACAGCTGAGCATTGCTCCCCCACAGAACCTACCTAGATGACAGCATCTGATTGAAAGCCCATTGAAGTCACTACTGTTTAGGCATGAGCCTGCTAGGCCTGCCTCTGTAAGGCTCCCTTAGGAACTGGAACTGAAGCATCTAGCCCTCACTTACCATGGCAGTGAATCAGCAAATGGGAAAGTCACTGAAAGAAACCTCCCAAGGTCACAAGTAATTCGGTTTCTCATCCTCTTTTCAGAGCATTGCAGCAAGGAGAAGTTGAGTCTTTCACAGAACTGTTCATCAAAAGTCTTGAAGACAAAGAAGGACTAATTTGTTTTGAAAATGGTGAAAATGGTGCACCAATGTAAAAAGCCAAATATGCTTATAGGAGGTATCTCCTATCCTGAATGTTTTCCTCTGAATACAGATGCAGTGAGTTCCCTTTGCAGCCATAGAAATCAAGAGAAATTTGCTCTCATCCTTCAGGAACATGAAGTCCAGTGCTGTGCTAAACAAAAAGATAGCACTCTGCCTTGTCTTGTGCCCGAAATAAACCCTCACAGTGATGATAATTGTCTAGCAAAAGTTGAAGCAGCTATTCTAGTTTTGGATTTTTTTTATATTCCCATTACAGTGGCAAGATTTGGTTTCTCCCATCAAGCAATTTTCTTTCGATGTGGGAATATTATGGAAGTCTTCCATTGGAGACTCCAGAACAAAACTTTTCTGCACTTATTGCTGCCTCCTGACACCTGTAAGTACTTTTGCATATATGCATATTAATTCACACTGAGCTAATTTAAAAACTGAGCTCACTGTATTGGCCACTGGCATGTCCTTCACAAGAGCACAGTAGCCATTAGTTTTTTTATTTTCTTCAGCATTTCTTTTCATTTCAAGCTCTCAGTGAGCAGGCTCTGCTAGTGTTTTCATCATGTAACATGTCTTGCTTTGATTTTCTGTATCGATTATCAGGAAGCCAAAATTCTTGTGGTAAGTTTGCCTTCTTTAACCACTGTTCTAATTACTTTCATCATAGTCCTTTCCATATCCTCCCATGTAAGCAGTTCACCCCCTACCTTTTATCACCTTCTGTAAATTCAGTTTATCCCAATGATCTTCTTTTGTCTTTCAGACAAGTGCTTAGGTATGCAATGCCCTCCTCATGCCAAGCTGTGGAACCATCTCTGTGGTTACCTTCCTTATAGCCACTTGTCCTAGTCTGATGGCTCTAAAATTGCTAGCAGAAAATGGTCTGAGAGAGAAACAATAAGGATTGTTGATATTTTTCTTCCTCATTTATATCTTGGTTTTCAATCCATCCAACCACAAACCACCTGGCTCTGTAGGTATGTGTTTCTGTCTCAGGGAAAGCTACCCACATATCTCTGTGGCTTTAATTAGGGTTCAAATGTGTCTCTCTAGGTTCAGCTGTCCTGGTATGTGGTACCAGGTGTTTATAACTTTCCAGTGGTTACTAGATTCACTAGCAAAAGCTATTTACAAAAGCACTTCCAGGTTAGCTTTAGGTTAAGCAAACCTGAATCTGTTTAAACTGTTCAAGTTAACCTGGCTTGTTCTGACTGAAACATCTTTGGAAGCAAACTGCACAGTGCTGCTAGGGCTGAGGAGGTGATGACCTTTGGCAGATGGTGTTGCAGAGATGCTCGGGGGCAGACTGATGAGCAGAAACCTTTTTCATATAGTTGTCTGTAGAGTGCTTGCTTATGTCATTTTACTAGCATGATTTCCTGTGTGGATGTGGTTATACCAGAACAAGAATACATTTTTTAATTATTTTTTTTCTTTTCCAGTTTAGTTTGTCACTGCTACATAAGTGAGTGTATCTGCACTACCTAAATTGGTATCATTCAAATGGCTAAATTCTACTTTTAAAACTCCCTCTGCAAAAGAAACCAGAGATTAGTAGGCTCTTGAGATAGAAGCTATTCTCTACTCTGGATACCGACTGGATCAGCCAACAGAGGTTATTCTGAAGGCTATAGATATTGATCTAATAAAAATGGTTAATATTGTTGACTAATCAACTCTCTAACTATGCAGGATATGACTATCCTCAACAATAAATATCCTCAAAAAAAAGCACTTAAGAGCTAGATTGTGTGTGTATGACAGAAATTCTTATTTCTCTAATTTTCAGTAGGGTGATTTGGGGGTAGGGAGATGGAGGAAAGTGAAAGGGAAATTATTAACAACTGTATTCTGAGGGCAAAAGAAAGCTTTCCTTTGAAAGCTCATTTTTTTAGATCTCTAACATACCTGGGATGTGTTAACTCAAAGAGAATTTGGTTGAAATGTGCTCAGCAAAGTACTTTGTGTGTGTCTGATTTCCAAAGCCCTGAGATTGGTAGCCTGCTAATCCCAGTAACACCACCCATCAGTGCAGAGTGGTTTTGAAGTATATGTGACCCTTTTTCATTTCAAAAATGCTGAAATGGACTCTTTGCAAACAACTGAGTTTCTTCTTTTTCTCCTCTCTCAGGTTATGCTCACAGAAAGGTAATGCTCAGAGGTGATTTTAACCATATTTCTCTACAATGGTCGTAGTCGCCTGAAATAGTTTAAAATACCAGGAGATCAGAGTGTGTTTTGTCAGTGATCAGGACCTCTAGGGTACAGAGATTTGTCAGCCATTTGATTTATTTTAGTCAAACGCAGCTGTTTAATGATATTCAAATATTCCCAAGTTTTATCAAGTCAGATTGCACATGCTGTGATGGAAAAGCCTGCATCATCCTCTGTTTGTTCAACACTGCTCCCCTTGAATAAATAAAATATCCTAACAGTTTCCAGTGTCAAATGAACTGCTGATTAATGACTTTCAGTCCTTAGTTCCACTGGAGAGTGCTGGATTGTCTGATTTCACTCCCACTTACTCCTGCTTTATGCATGTTCAGTCCTTTAACATAAGTAGGTTGGATAATTTGGAACAAACCAAAGACAGAGCTGTGAGAGAGAGATCAGGGGTTCCCCAGCCAAACGGCTGGTCACCTGAAAGCTAAAGATGTGCCCGGGAGTCTGTCGCAATGCTGGCAGTGTGAAACATTCCCCAGGCTCCCGATTTCCCTTTTGTCAGACCTAAAGTGTTTTTTAAACTAAGAAACTGAATTGACATGCAGTTGCCTGCCTGCAATACTTAGTAACTTCGTTAAACAGTCATTAAAAGACACCGTCATTTTGAAAGATACTTTTTTTTCTTTTCCGATCAGGTGCTGCTGTGCTCGGGCATCCAGACAGAAACAGGCAGGTTTGTAAGACTGCTTTAAAGATCTCCATTGTGGGTTCTGCTGTTGATAAGTTGGAAGGATCAGCTGAAGCATTAAGAGTATATTTTCAAGGTAAAATGCTTACCCTCCTCCCATGTTACAGACCCGGTTTTTTCTTTTTCTTTTTCTTTTTTTTTTTTTTTCTTTTAACAACGAAACGACAACAAAACACTCACACACATGTTCAGACTTCTGTAGGTTTAGACTGATGTTTTACTTGAAATAACACTTTCTTGATGTTTGGGATCCCCCAATTTCCAAGGAAGAAAAGCTGATTATCTTCGGAGGCAGTTTTATACAGAACAGCAGACCCCCACCAGCCTTCCGCTCCAGACTGGATCAATGCAGAGAAGTGCTCTTTGATGGACTTTCAGGCCCTGTGATCTCCCAGCCCTGGGGGTTTAAAGGATGAGCATATCAATCCAGGACCACTGAACTGCATTTCCATTGCATGAGGGCTCCTCCTCCTGGCTTTGTCCGGACAAACTCGGCTCCTCCTACTTTTGTCACTATTCTTTCATGCTTTGTTTAGCAAATACAAAAAAAGCTTTGTTTGTTGCTGGGTCTTTTTTAAGCTTTGCATAAAACAGTTTAAAGTGCCTTAATGCTGTGTACCTGTGATCACCTTCAGGGTCAAAATCAGTTTACAACAGATTAACCTATTTATCTTCCCCCCTCACTCTCCCCTCCCGTTTTATAATTGCACAAATACAAATCGTGGTTCTGATGAGCACAGTCTTCCTGCTTTATTCTGAATTCTGACTTCGCAGGAATCGCTACATCCATGGATTTCTCTGGGAAAAGTCTTCCAGAAAACAGCTCATGTATGCTTGCCTTTCTTTACTGCTGTCGTCCTGCTGTGTTTCAGCATACTGAGCAAGAAGAAAACTGGCCACATGTAATTTGTAGAAGTTTTGGTAACACCGGTGCGATTTATTTGTTTGCCTTAATAGTTGGTATGAAAACTGTGTGTGTTTAGGTTTAAAATTTTATTTCAGCTGTAAACCTTATTACATTGACACTGTTACAGACCCTTTATTTATTTGTGGTATCATCTCCTCCTAAAACAAACAAACCCCCCCCCCACTCTCTGTGATATTTCCCCTTCTGCCCCACTGCTTGGAGGTAGATCACACCTAAGTATTGAACTGAGAAATGCTCATCAAGTATTGTGCATCTTCAATTGTACAGATCAATGAAATAATTCACCCAGCAGTAGAATAGACTGTTCATTATCTGCATTCTGTAAAACCATCACCCATGCAAAAGATCTGAGACCACGGGAGAATAAATTTGTAGTTATTAGTTTTAAACTGGAAATAGTAGTATAAGCAATGTTGCCTACACCCTTCCCTCCAAACCAGGGTGTGCACACACCTTGTAAATCCCTGAATTGCAAGGCTCCTCAAAACACCAAGGAAGCCTAGCCCTAAGGGAAGGACATTGTCTGCTGCTGTCTTGCCATATCACACTAGAGATGCTCCTGAAAGTTATTTAGATAAAATAATGGAGTAATCCATCACCTTGGGGAACTCTGGCATTTGTGCAGATTATTACTTCCTACAGGGCTCCTTTCTAAGGTATTAATAGGTTTCCCATAGGTGAGTCTTCAAAATCTTACTGTGACTGGGCATATCATCGCTGGGGTCCTTATGTGCTGAACTCAAGCCACTCCTTTTCCATTCCCGGGGGGGGGAAGTTGCCTCCCCTACTCCAGAAACCCCCTGTGTACTTCCTTAACTACTACTGCCCTACTACAAAGGGCAGAAGAACTAAACCTCTGTGCTGCTTTTTTAGTGTTCTTGGGTTATGAAGGACACTGATCCTAAGACATTGCATTCTGGTAGCAAGGACTGAAAAGTAGTGCTCTGAAGAGATGGCCTTGGAAACTTTTATCAAGAGCTGTCTGTTCTGAACAGGCAGTCAAGAGCTGGAGTGAATGCCACAGATCCGTCTCAGCCAAGCCTCAGGCTACAACCAGGCACAGAAAGAGCTCTTGTAGCCCTGATGGATGGGCTGATCCTAATGGACTCACTGTAGCACTTGACTATTATTGATCCCTGTGCATGTTCGTCTGTCCTATTTCCCAGAGCTGTACGAGCGTAAAAGAAACATTCTGAAGTGGGTCAGTCCTTGTATCTTAGAGTGAGCCAGGGAAGCCCCTCAGAGCTCAGATGGCTCCCTGGTCACCAGAGCTCCTGGCCTGAGCATTGTCAGGAGGCTCAGGCACAGTTTAAACTCAGCCCTGCAGTAAGAGGAGTTCTGAATCCTTCTACCCTTCTCTCTTGATTATAGCTCTGCAGTCCTTTAATTTACTGACCTAGTTGGGGCTGCTTTTGGTAGAAAAGTTATGTGACAAAAGAGAGTGGTTTTCTCTCAGTTTAGTGAACTGAACTGGTTTCTAAGCATAAACATTATAACAAGCACAGTGACTGTGTTGGAGAATAGGAAGAGAGATGTGTGGACTACAGTACCAGTAGGTCTGTAGATCAGTTTAGTCATCTTCTGAGACTGTCTTCTGCAAAATCAGACTTATCTGAAGTGTGAAGGGAGTGGGAGAATTGGTGAAACAAGACAAAGAGGGAGCAAGTAATGAACTAGATAAGTTTTCTGATTCCTTTATGTCACCCATTGGCAGCACTATTTCTTGGCTGACCTTATGTTAAATCTAATTTAATAGGGCTGAGGTTGTATTAAGTCAGACATCTCTCTGTTGCGTTCTTTAAGGAGGGGTAAATGTTTAAGGTGGGGAAGCGTGGGACTGGGATAGGACTGTATGCAGCCTTGTGCCCCTTTGAATTCCTAGCTGCTACAGATGCCTACAACCATGGTAGCAAATTCCCCTTTCCATCTGCCATAAGAGTTGTCCAATTCAATTGGGCCTGGGGCTGACCAGGATGACCTATGCATTCCTGACCTCCCGACCATTCAGCAAGGCCACACATCCTGAAAACTTCAGTACAAAAGACAGCTATCAGCTCCCTTTGCTTAGCAACAATCATGTGAGCATGTGAGCACATCAGCCTCATGTTCTGCACTGGGGACTGACTCTTTGATGCAAAGTGCAGTTCAAGGTCTCTGCCTCAACTCTCAAAGTCCTTTGTGGCACTGGCTTGATCATTCCCCCACGACAGCCCTGTTGCAAAGATGCAGAGGTAAAATCTGAGGTGATAGGAAGCCTCTGGGGGGATTTCAGGGCTGTGGAAGCAAGACAGGTTGGGCTCTTGTAATTTGTAAATGGGTTTTCCTGAGCGTTTCTTCTTGGGCTCTCTCTTTTGCTCATGTACATACACACATAATGGAAAAACTTATAGCCTGCCCCAGATATTCCTTGTGTGAAAGGAAAAAGGGTAACTGATGCCATTGTTTCAGTTTATAGGTGTTTCCAAAGCATGTGAATGCAACTGTGATGCAGCAATAAAAGTACCTAAGGAGATCTCAAGAGAAGCCCAAGTTTAAAGAAGTGAATCTGCTAGCCTCTGAATGAAGTTGCATCCATAAATCAAATTGCTCCAACCAGCCCCTTTGGAAGGAAACCATTCTGTAAAGCAACATTCAAACCTGCAGACTGACAAAGCAATAAATTCAATCCTCAAGAATTTGCTCTCAGAAGCCCTATTGTACCTACTGTCTTGTGAATGAGTAAGTCTCTAAGACTCTTAGAAATAACCAGGTAAGAAGAGACTCTCGCTTTAAATATGGTGTAATTTGACAAGGCTTCTACGTTCATGGAGAAAGCAGGAGTTGAAGATATTCTGAACATGTGGAAGGTAACTGGAATCCTCTTTGCATTCCATGTAATAACAGATAATTTTACCTTTCAAGAAGAATAATCTATTTAACTTGAATGCAAGAGATTTCTGTAACACAATTGCGGAGGTGGGAGAAGGTCGATCTTTGTACTTAGAGAATCAATAGAAGTGGTGCTGTGGAGACCCATCCTCCATTTTTAGCTATTCCAGGTGTAGGTTGTTACCCTCCCTTCTTTTCTCAACATGCATCTGTCCATCCCTGGTTAGGATTTCGTAGCCTTTTTTGGTCAACGCTTGTGTGAGTATTTCTTGGTATATCTTAAGATCTCACCTTTCATTCACAGATACTATGTTTGAAGTCCTTCAGTCTCATCCTAGGCAATTGTTGGCTGCAGCCCCTAGATCAGTGGCTTTCTACTCTTTACTAAAGAAAAAGATTCAAAAAATTTACCATCTGTGATGAGCTGTGAGAGCAGAGCCAAGCAAGTTTGACAATTGAAATCAAGGGAAAATTTGGTACAGGATAAAACTCTTTCTTTAAGAAATCTGAAGTAGTTCCTTTTATTTGGCTAGAGTCACTTGAGATTTATGGCTTATTTGCTAAGATGAGACTCTGTTTGACTGTGCTTCAGTAGATGGAAAATATGGTATATCTCTGCAGCCTCAGAGGAAATAAATTTATTTTTCATAATTTCAGAATTTATGGACAATGTCTGATGTGGAACAGTCACCAAACTTTGGGAGAATTCTCTGGGCTCTTATGCACACTTTTCATTTCTTCCTGTTGTAGCCTTAATATTACATTTCAGAATGACCACCGTATGTACAGTAACATCTAGAAATGAAACAGAAGGTTAAAAGGTCATCAGAGGTAATGACAAAAATAATGCAGACATGGCTCAAAGAACTGTACTTTTTCCTCTCCAAGAAAATGTTTTAAAGCCATGTTTCCATCTTCCTGTGATGCTGTAATTATTTTGGCAACTGTGAAGTGCTGCTCTATGCTATTTATGGAAACTTATTTTTAAATAACTGTCAACAGATTCCTCAGACCTCTGATGCTGGTGATTGTTAGGAGTCCAGCTGCACAATTTAGGTATGCATTGTGAGGTGAGAGCTGCACGAGCAATACTTTTATCTGGGATTCTGAATAATTAAGGAAATTTGCCTGAACAGAAAACCAGATTTCATTTTTTAAACATAAGCGTAATTACTTGTGTTATCTTATGTCTTAGGATATAGTACTGTCCTCAGAGTTTCATTTTGCAGCAAGCAAACCCTTTCTTCCTGAATAAGTGTGTATGATACCAGGGATTACCCTTGGTATTCAGTCTGCTTTCTGCCAGGTATCTCCCAACAGAGCCTTTATGTCAGGTGTATGTTGCAGACTGTGATTTGCTTACACAGTTGGGACTGTAGATTAAGGCTTGTAATTAATTAAGGTTGCTTCCTAGCCATTTTGCAGTGAGGATATCCTGAAGAGCTGAGTTCCCTGTTTGAGTCCCAATGCCTGTGAATTCTCACCCTTCCACCTCTTCATTCACACTTGTCTGTCTGCCTTGTGCTGGAAGCCAGCAGTGGGGGTGAGCTCATTCATGTGAACTTTTTACTCTGTATAAGGAGTTGTTTTTTTTTTAATGCAACGCTACCATTGACCTCAGAAAATGCCACCACAGCCTGCAGCTAGCCAGCCAAGGCCAGCTTCCAGGATAGGGAATACTGGTGGGAATACAACAGGGAATACAATTTTGCAGACAGTGAATTTTCCCAAAGGGAGGGAATGTGAGAGTCATTATTACTACTATTACTACTATTATTGTTGTTATAAACATTAAAAATGGTGACTCTGAAATGATAAGCTTAGAATGCATTCCAGCATACACTATTTGTACAAGATTAGTAGACTGATAATGCCTTTTGCCATTTAGGTGGTGTCCTTAAAACAAGAGTGCAGAGGGAATATTTGCTTTGCATGTTTTGATCTCTTTTTGGCACATGTATTTCGTTCTTACGGTTTGAATGTTACTGACTTTTAAATCGTTGAGGAAAGAAACACTGCTTTAGTTTCTACTTTCTGCAGTGAGTAACCCAACAGAGACTTGTTTGCTCCTCTGGGCTGAGTTTCTACAAATAAGAAATAATTGGGACAGATACGCAGACCAAAAGAATCATCCTGGTGTAAATCAGCTAAGTTATAGTGCAGAGCTCAGCCCTCTGCATTTCAAGTCGTGTGATTTCTTCTTCTGGGGGAAAAAAAAATAAATAGGAATGCATTCCTAATATTTATTGGTGTACTACTTAAATTAGTCAGGCAGATGACTACAGGTTTTTTTTTTTCAGATCCCTCTTCCAATGCCTTCTGATACCTTTCTATTTAAGATTGTATTTTAGTTTTGTTACTACTATTGGAATGTTCATTTTTGAACTGAACTGGACCAACTTCCCTCTACCAACAAAATAGGTCCAGATACTTAATCTGAGGCACCCTGAACTTTCAGCCTGCTTTCCCACTGTTGGTTATCTGGAGCCACATGCACAGGTGATGGACAGGGAATTGAAGGAGTTTGTGGCAGAAAGGTAAAGCTGACTGTAGCAGCAATAGCAGAATAGCCAGACTTGTCTGAGCACACTCACACACTGAGGGCTGGGCACCACAGTAAACAAAGGTTCAGACCCATTCTAAGCTGGTATATTCTAGTGAAAGAAGGAAATAAAGAGGAGAGAGGAGATGACAAGTAATACCTGTAATCACTCTAGTAACCTGACTCCAGTGTTGCACTCTCAGGGAGTAAAGACTGGCAGACAGTACTCATGGATTGCTCTGTCTACCACAGAAAATGCAGCCATCTCTAGGGAAAAGTGGATATTTAATACAGAGAGCACAACATTAGGTCTGGTATTGGCAGCTATTCAGGAAAACCCTGAGAAATCCTGCCACCAGACTAAACCCATATTCTTGAGCAATATGGTGCCCTTTGGAGAGAAACATCCTTTCTGAGCGTTGTGGGTATATCCTGAGCCACAAACACCTCTTTGAGACCACCTTAATCCTAGTATTGTTCATCAGATCTCACAATATCCTTCTCCAATAAGATAAAAATAAACCATTGTATGAAGTTTTATTCTGATCCTTCTGGGATTGGATGAGAGAGCAGAAATAAAACTGCATTTCAGTTGCACTGAGATATTATGCTAAACAGTTGTGTGATGGGGAGGTAGGAAATGCCAGCTCAGTGCAGTCATTTGCTCCATCAGTTGAACAGTTGGCCCAAATGACAGCTAATCAGAGATAAAGCAGGCACCAGCAGTGCAGTTTCAGTATTGCAGTTCCAGCAGATTTGCAAGGGAAATTCAAATCGACAGGTGGTCCTTACCTTTGGCAGAAGGTCAAAAGAACATTACAACTTTCTTATCTCCCTGTATTATGTGCCAAAAGTGGAGGGAACTGGGGAAAATATGTGAGTTTTTGTAGCATGAACCCATTATAAATACAGAGATAACCACACAGGGACTTTCTGATGTTTCTACAATTTTAAAGATTGCAAAATTAACCTTTTTTTTTTTTTTTTTTTTCCTACACAACAAAGTTGCAGTTTAGAAACTTATTCTCCAAAACCCAAATTTTCCAAAGCTGAATAGCTTTTAAAAACTTGTTCTGGCAGGGTTTTTGACATCTCATTTTGCAGAAGGAAGAGGTTTTTTGAAGTATAATTTTTGTTGATGCTCATCTTCTGTATAATTCCCTTCACTCAAGTCCTACAAAAGTGCTTGTTTTAATCAGTAACTGGTGGTTCAGGTAAAATGATGATTGCTCAATACAGCCCTCAATGTCAGGTTACTCAGCAGCGTTACTGGACGCCAAGGTTAGGATTCAGATGCAGATTTATGACTGCCTGCTTGGTAAGGTTGGGGCCTGGAGCATTAAAGCAGCCCTTTAGCAGGATCCCTGAATCAGATCAGATCAACCGTAGATTTTTCCAGTCTGAAAGAATCATGCTGAGCTCTCTTTGGTGGTAACATCCACGTGTCCTTCCTTGGTTACCTGTGAGAACAAGAGAAAAGTTTTGACCCTGCAGGCTGGGTACAGTTGGTGTTGTTAGACCTTCTGTCTTGAAGAATTTACTGAAGTTTTACCACTGGTGACAAAGTATTAGTGCATGCTTCTTCCTAGGGGGCAGGTACATCTAGTCAGCTGTCTGATGTTTTTCTGTGCTGGAGACTGTCCCTGAAACAGGTTGACAGTTGTAGGTACAGAAATCCCCAATTGTTTGGTCTGCCACCTTCTGATATGCAGCAGGAGTTGCATGGGTGATAAAATGGTTGCAAGGACTCTTAAGAATAATTTATTTTAAATGTAATTAAAGGGAAAAGAATTAGATTATCCTCAGCTGATAAGCCAGAACTCTTCTTTATAGGAAATTATTTTCTGTGTTTGACAATGAGCCACATAACAGAACTAAATAAACATTATAAATGTTCCCTTTCTTTTTATAACTGCAGTTCTGGCTCATTCATAGCACTGCTGTGCAGATGGACCAGGGGGACACAGAAAGTAAACGTGATTAATTAAAAGAAGGGGAAAAAAAAAAGGGTCAGGAGTGGCACACTGATGTATAGAATCATAGAATCATAGAACTATTCAGTTTGGAAAAGACCCTTGGGATCTCTGAGTCCCACCAAGGATGGAATAATTTGTACTTTCTGAGGTGCATAACTATGATAAGTGTTCCAGTTATATTTGTTGTTGGAAAATACTTGTCTCAATTGTTTACCAGACTGCACAGCTAACTTGGGCCCTTACCTGAATTTCAGCTGGAGCTGCTACAGGAAAATATCGCCTTGGAACAGAAAAGGGTTTTGGCTCTTGCTGCTTTGTTACTGCTCTCTGTGCAGAGTTACAGTCCATGTCGGAACTTTTAATATTTGTAGCAAGATGTCAGAGCTTGAAGTTGTAGTGAGTCTTCATTAAGATACAAAGTCATTGAGTACAGGTAGTCAATGACTTCCTGAAGAATCGATCAAGCTCCTTGAATTTAATTGTGGGAGAAACCTAGACCTGCCTAGAACTGGGATGTATCTGTAGACCCATAGATCCCACAAAGTGAGGTCACAGCAGGACCAGTGTGATTTTGCTCTCATGACGGTGATGTCAGGCTAACTGGCACCCTCTCACCCAAGACAGCTGTGCATTGCAGACCAGGATCTAGGGTGGCTGTAGCAGACAATGGATTTTTTTGAGCTGAGAGTTTAAGCACAGGCAGCTCAAGGCTTTTCAGAATTATTTATTTCTTCTGCATGTAGAAGAAGAATGTGGTCTACAGTGCAGGGACAACAATGCCATCCTCCCTTCCTTGCTGCTCCAGTGCACTCCAAAGAGCCAGAAAGTCCTTCCTTGTGTCCTCCTTCCCTTCTTCCCCTGGCCAGAGCTAACCCCAGGCCAGTAGATAACAGAAAAATTATTTCTGCCATGGTGCTCTGTCCCTGGCCAGGCCCCAGGATGTGTGTGCTGTTGCTCTGCTTATGCAGCTGAAGCACATCAATGCTCTTTCTCACCTCCTGTCCCAGTAACGAGGAGGAAGGTGACAGGCCAGGCACTTAGCAGGACTGAGTGCTGAAGTAGTGGGGCCACATCTGTCCATCCGTGACGTTATGTTATCCCACATTCTCTGCTTACTCTCAGGGGGGCATGAGGGGCTGTGCAGCCATCGTGGTGGGTGATGAGTTGTGCCCCAGGGTAGCACTTGTACTGCTCTAACCCTTGGCTTCTTGTCATCCTCACTCGGGCATCAGCCACTGAGTAAATAGTCTGGGGGTTGAACACCAACCTTTGTGTGCAGGTTGTGGTGGAATTTGTCTTCAGAGGAACTGGCAAATCCTTTCCAGTGAAGGATAAAGATTTGTGTCTGGTCTTTCTAAATGCTGAGCATCCCTGTGAATTTCAGAGTCTCAACAGCCTTATTCTTGGCTACCTTCTGTTTCGTAGGAGTTTCAGTCTGATTTTAAATTTCTCACCCAGATGGTATTGTTGTTTTGCTTGGGAAATTTTGAGTAAATCCAGGTATCTTTACATCTATTTTCACAGATAATTCATCTTTGAAGAGAAATGTGACTCTGGCAGGGGGGGTTGGACTAGATGATCTTTCGAGGTCCCTTCCAACCCCTAGGATTCTATGATTCTATGATTCTATGATTCAAACAGCTTTTTAAAAATATTGGGAAAGTTTATAGTAAGTGGTTGATTCTGAGTGCAACTGTCTTAGCTGAGGTGAAACAACTATGTTTTTTGAGCAGATCGAAAGATACGCTTGAGTTCTAGTTCATCAAGCTGGAGCATAGCAGGTAAATCTTCAGTCCACATTTCGCTCTTTTTCTTCTTTTTTTCCTCTTTTTTTTCTTTTTTTTTTTTTCAGGAAACCTAATCAAGGTAATTGGCATTTAACAATCAGGTTTTAGGATCTCGACAGTTCTGCGATGTGGTTACTGTCACTGGTCTGGGAAAGCAAGACTGAGGAGGAAATGAGAGCTATCATGTCATGTGGATGAGTAACTGGCTCAGACAGAGCTTCCTTTGTATCAAGGCTTGAAGCCACTCTGCTGTCTTATTACAGCCTGTGGCTGTTGCAATAAAAAGCAGGTGCAGAAGAGAAATAGGGGAAATAGGAATTTAAAAAAAATGGTTGGTTTTTATATGCTTACACTCCACCTTTAAATCTAGCTATAAGTCTTGGGATGTATTTGAATTCTTCTACCAAACTGATGAAATTGACTTTGTTTGCAGCATTGTTTTCCTTATAAGCAATCTCAGCATGAAGTATTAATCACACACAGGTAAATATTTTGCTCTTAGGAAAATGGCTCACCTGTTTTGGGTGTTTGTAGCTAAATGTTTTTGGTTTTTGAACTAAATATAAATATGCAATGCCCAGTGTAAACACTTTCCATGTTTTAAAACATAATTTGTTTTTGAAGAACAGTATGAAAACTAAGTACAGCATTGAACATGGAAATATACCCTCCAATTCTTATTACTACCAATTTGGCAAAGTAAAAATCTGCAGGGAAGTGACTTTATGTGTTTAGCTTCTCATTCAGTTCTTGCTTGCTGTTTGTTTTATTTAAGCTCATTTATTTATTTGATGGGAAGAATTTAGCATAATGGCACTGGCAATTAATTACAGGTTCAGGACTGGTGTCCTTCAGATGTCTCCACTGTTTTTCAGGCACCAGGGAAGTACAAGAGATTCTTTTGCAGAATCTATCCTGTGCTGCCCTGTTGGAGCATATTACAGCACAGAATTTCTGTTTTTCAGATAGTTGTGTAAGTCTGTAATTGCATATTGACTGATACTTTTTGGAAAATGTATTTAGGAGTAGCAGCCCATGGATCTTCACAGAGAGCCATTTGAACTTCAGAGCATTGAGTAGACCTGGGTAGCTTTGTTGTAATAGGTGGCTGTTGAAACCAAAGCCTGTAAATCTGATTTAGATAGCTGATTTCCAGGGTCATCTCTATATTTCTGTGCAGTTACTGGATGCAGCAGGCAGCGTGGACCAAAGAAGTGGTGATAATTCTGCTGTACTGTCCTCTGACAATGATAAACAAAATTCAGCTTCTCATCGTTGCTCCTACAAAGGCTTAAAATGTTGCCATATGCTGATTTTTGGAAGCATAGCCCAGCTGATGTTGGTTATTTTTCAAAGGTGTCCTAACTAGATTTGTAGACACCTACTGGGAGGTTATCAGTGAGTTACCTCAAGCTGGGCAGAAATATCAGTGCATGTTTTTGACAAAGCCTCTGTTGTATTTCCATGTCTTTGTTACCATCTGTGAAACGGGTAAGCAACACCATCCTCTGCACTGGTGGGAGGTTGGTACTGGGCTTTGAGAACACTTAACAGGCATAGTAACAATTCTGTCACCTGGGAATGCCAGGATGTCAGGCCTCAGTATCATTTTGCAACAGGTCTCGGCAAAGAAACTGAAGCTTTTCTTGAATTCTTTACCCTCCTCCAGTAGTATATGAATAAGCCTAAAATTAGTGAAATAATTATGAAAAAGTCAGAGTTGTCTGTGACTGTAACCTGTCTCAGCAAAGCTCAGGTGAAAAAAGATGTCTCTGGTTCTAACTCAGTAAACTGAAAAACCCTGAGTTCAGTTGCCTTCCCCACGGAGTACTTAAAAATATCTCATGCTGGGGTATACAGAGAAGAAAAGTAGACAGCAGCATATTTGAATTTATTGTACTCACAGCAACCCTGTTATCTCTCCTATTCTTTCTATGCATTATAAAATAGAAACTTCGGTTTTATTTATAAAATGTCATTATTTTTATGTTATAACAGCTCTGTGAAACGTGTTGAATTGCAGAAAGTTTGTCAGAGGGAAACTTGTAATCTTCTTCATCTCTGGCACTGTTTTGAAAAGTAATCATAACACAAGTTTATTGACTAAGCTGTTAGTAAGATGTGCTTCGATATTGATGGTCCCAGGCTGTCCTTCTCAGATATAAAAACATTTTAGGTACCAGCTCTAAAATGTGCTTGTCAGTACTATCTCGTTTACATGGCTACCATTCCTGAAACAATCCAAAGATCCCAGTCCAGGAAAAATAATAAAATAAAGTAAGACCCGTTTACTTGTGCTTAAACATGTCTCACAATCTTGAAAAAGTTATATTTGTCTCTTGGTAGGTGTAAGAATTAGAGGTATGGTGCCAATAGGTTAAATTATGGCATGGAGTAAAGATCACTGATTTTAATGTTTATTCTCCAGTGCTGCTTGGGAATAGCTGCTATGTATCAATTACACACTGAGTAGGAAGTTTTAAGACAACTGGTACTGCTAGAAATTCTGCCTGTCAAATTTGTCATAGTTTATTTAATTACAAGTATGAAGAAGAAACAACCTAGTAGCTTTTCACAGTCTCTCCCTGCTAGGGCAGATGGGTATTAAAGCCAATTCAGTCTGTTTCCTGATTGCTTCAGGCTACAGAAAATTGTTCCCCAGGGAAGAGAAGTAAATCAGTTATGATCTTTAGTCTCTTGGAGGGAGATTAGAGCCACCACACTGGTGAAACAGCAGTAGGCTTCCTCTGTGTAACTGATTTCACCTTTAATCCTACCATTGATTGAATATTGCTAAGAATGCTGACATGCATTTTAAGGTCAAACTGATGATGAACACCCCAGGCAAAGGAAATTATTTACACAAAAAGGTAAAGACAAGCCTTTAGTTTTACTATTTCAAAAAAGCAGTAAAACATCTACTCAGGGAAAAAAAAAAAATTATTCCAATTTCAGCCATCAACCTTTCCAAGTTTTTCTGAGGCTGCTTATCACAGTGGCATCTGAGCATCTTTCAGGTAATATGGAATAGAGAAGTCTTTTGTGGTCTTCATTGAATCTCTCACTCTTCTTTCTTTTCCAGATAAAAGTTCTCCTTGATGTGAGGCTTTTGTTCTTTATCTGTTGGTGTTAATTTCCTTTTAGTATTAAATAGAGATAGGATAAAAAGTAGTACTAAAGTTGCAAGAGTTATTTTATGGCAGAAAGTGGTATTATAGGGAAGGAAAAAAATAGTTTAGACAACCAGCTACTGCTAAATCACCTCTCTTAGTCTGTCATTTTGCTTTTCATAACACAACATGTTTTTTTATTAAG
Source organism: Hemiprocne comata (assembly GCA_020745705.1). Classification (NCBI taxonomy): domain Eukaryota; kingdom Metazoa; phylum Chordata; class Aves; order Apodiformes; family Apodidae; genus Hemiprocne; species Hemiprocne comata. The sequence goes on along the minus strand of CM036597.1, from coordinate 5,673,360 downwards.
GTTTGGAGGGTTTTTTTAATCAGTGGAAGAGAATTCTTCTGTCTTTGCTGGATTGGAAAGCCCAAAATTTGCCTGACAGGACACCTGTGTGTATTAGAGAATTACTGTATATTGTTCTGTGGTAGGCCATGAAAAACATAATGTCTTGATATAGCTGCAGGTAAGGTCTGTCACAAAAATACTTTCTATTTATTTTCTGTTGCTACTTATAAACTTTCTGGTTGTTGAGAGTCTCATTTGCCTGTTAATATGAGTGCTAACCCCTGGATGGAGAGTGAGGGTAATTTCTTCTGCCTTGGGTGTTTATATAAGGCATGTAGAGCTGTTTATTTTATGCCTTGCATAACAATTGGTTAGGTCTGAAGACCTTAGTCTGCTGAGAATCTGTAAAACTACCTGGCAAAGATAAATTTCACTTTTTTTGTTACTCTTTCAGGATTTCATAAATCCAACTACAATGCAATTTATTTCCAGGCCTTCACACTTGAAATGAACCTTCCTGGTTTTCCATCATAGAGGTCTTCCTCTAGACTGAGGACTTGTATTTAGATTTTGTAATTAAGTGTTCCTGTCTCTGGAATGCAGATGACCTGATCTGTTGGGTGATCTTTGGGCAAACTAAGGACTCCTGTTTCTCTTCCCAAATGGTAAGTGTGCTACATACTTGTACTGAAAGCTGCTGGGGGTGGAAACTTGGAGCCACCTGTGAAAAGGACTTCAAAACGTGTAGGAATTATGTTAATAACATGTTAAAGGTATTATAAAATAGAGTGGGACCTAGAGACACATGCAGGAAAGATCCCTGGATTGGTTGGAGAGAAATGATTGGACTGAATCAAAGCTGAGAAAGCACAGTAAATGAGAGGCAGCCTTCTTCTAAACCACCTTTGTTGTTGCTTACTGGCTGACAACACTGTGCCTTCTTCATGTGGTCACAGCATTTCTCAGGAGGCCTTTGGCTGGCTTAGGTATGCCATCTGTTTGTATCTTAACACACTCTCCTGGTTTGTTGCTCTCTACCTGGGGCTGACACACCAGAAGGCTGTGCTGCCATTCAGCAAGACCTAGACAGGCTGGAGAGTTGGGCAGGGAGAAATTTATTGAAATACATCAAGGACAACTGTAGAGTCTTGTGTCTGGGAAAGAACAACCCCATGTATAGGCTGGGGACTGACCTGTTGGAGAGCAGCACAGGGAAAAGGGACCTGGGGGTCCTGGTGAACAGAAGGGGTGACCATTAGCTGGCAATGTGCCCTTGTGACCAAGAAGGCCAATGACATCCTGGAGTGTATTAGAAGGGGTGTGATTAGTAGGTCGAGAGAGGTACTTCTCCCCCTCTACTCTGCCCTGGGGAGGCTGATCCTGTTCTGGCAGGGGGATTGGACTAGATGATCTTTCGAGGTCCCTTTCAGCCCCTAACATTCTGTGATTCTGTGACATATCTCCAATAATACTGCTTGATGCCAAATATCCTTTATCTGTAGGGTACGTCTGTGTCCTTTGTTGTCTCTTAATCCCACCATTGTTACTTATCACATTGTGGGAATCCTGTCAGCTACTTCTGTGTGTGGGAACACGGTTGCATTACTACCAACAGAGCCAGTGCTGGTGTATGCTCAGCTTTGGCTGTTCCTCACTGATGGTTGTCCTGATCAGGGCTTGTGCCCAATCTAGTCAGCAATGGACCCCGCAGCCTTTCTGGCTCTGGTCAGACCATTCTGAGTCCTGGCCATGACTACAAACTGGCAGCTAACTTGCAGGTCTGGGCTCATTTAAGACCTGCCACCCACACTTGAGCTTTTAGGGAAGAATCTAGAGACAGGGGCCAAAAGTGTGCCTCCAGAATCAGTGGCCAGGAGGCATTCAGGATCTCTCCAATGCCATCAACTTTTCAGAGTGATTACATCCCAGCCCATTGCAGCAGGTACAGCAATGCCTCTAAAAAAAGATGCAGCAAGAGCTTCCATGGAGGCCAGTGTTTTTGCTGACCAGTGCAGACCAGAAACCTCCCCCTGGGTTCAGGATGACTTTCTCTTCTGCATAGTTGAAGGGCACCCAACACAGCTGGCATTAACTTCAGGGGCTCTGGGGAGCAGATAAAGCCTGGGTCCTTTCTCCCCCTCACACACTGGATTAGTTGGATTTGCTGGTTCACTTTGCCTAGTGCAAACCTCAGGCCACTTCCCCCTTCTCCTGCCTCCTGCTGGGCTGAGGTTTTATGCCAAGTCCTCTGCTGTCACCTCCGAACTCTGTGAGGCGCTGGGGGGTGTGGAGGGAGCAGCTGTAGATGCCGAGCAGGCAGGCAGGGCTTGTGAGGGGCCTTGCCAAGTAGATGTCTGCAAAGCTTTACAGTGTTGCACCATTTTTTACAGCAGCCCCTCCGGAGGGAGATGTATGCTCTTCACATTATAGCCTTTTCTTGATATTTTCCTGAGTTACTTCACACTTGTTCCTATTCCCAAGCATTTCGCTGGTTTAGCCACAAGGTGCCATCATTAGACACTTCTCCACCAGTATTACATCCACGGGAGACAAGAGTGCTAGGCAAAAAGTCTGTGATGTTATGTAGAGGGAAGGACTAATTAATGAAAACTGGAAGCAGAGGGAGATAAAAATATAAGGCAAATCACCAACGAAAGGTGGCTGAAACTGTGTGCACCTTGAATGTTTTATGCAGTTGCACTGACAACCTAAGCAGCTCAGAATTTTTTTTTTTTAAATGGATTTTAATATTTAGTGACCTCAATGATATCAAGCAGTGTCCATGAAGCCTCGTGTCCTATTATGTTTGCTGCTGTGAGAAGACAGATCTGAAGGGATGATCCCTGCCTCCGAGCATTTCCCATCCGAATGGAGTGAGGGAGTACATCAAGAGGAAATAATTAGAAAAAGGAGAGCAAGAATAAAAGTCATAGAAAGTAGATTTTCTGGAGCATCTTTGTGATTCTGAAAGAGTATTTCCTGCTGACCTTTTGTCTGCCTCTATCAGATGGCTGTTTCACATAGACAGATCTGGAGGAGAGATCTGACAAAGCAGGTAACAGTGACTTTGTAGAACAATCCTGGAAGGAGTCATGCTTGAAGAACAGCAAACAGGAAAGGAGGCCCAGGACACACTTGTCAGACCAACAGCAGAGCTAGCAGAGACAGGTGTTGTTTACAGAGCAGTACAAGACTGAAGTATTTTCAAGTATGTGATGCATCTGCAGAATAAGCAGTTATTTTCTTACACGATAAACTTTGCAAATCGGGATATAGTTCCTGGAAAAGCTGTTTATAATACTGGGAAAGCAGAGGACACTATTTTCCCAGCAAGCACAATTATACTTTTGCTGTGTGGCAACATGGGTGGTAGGGGCTGATTCCTACTAGCCTGGAAAGGAACAACCAGGATGCAAGCAGGTGACAGTGCACGTGGAAGAAGTTAGGAGGATAAGGATGATTTTGGAGGAGCTACCATGCATGAACGCAGAACACCAGTGTTGAAGGAATGAGGTGGATGGGAAAGCTTTGGAGGAATGTGGGGCTGTGACTGAAGTGAAGTGTGTCTTGCCTTCTTGGCTGTGAGGAACTTCTTCTTAATTGCATTTCTGATTGCCTCTGATACAGCACAGTTTGCTGCGTTTCCTTTTTGGCTCCTTACGAATTGACCCATTTGCTTTACTTTGTGTGTTTTTAATTTTCCTTTGCAAAATATCCACACTTTGGGCTCATTTGGTAAATTAATATTAGTGTTTCAATAAGGCTGCTACCAGTCTTTATTTTACACTAAATCTTTTTACACTCAGACCTACAGGTTTTTCTTTTTCCCTCCTCCTCTCTATGACTAATAGATATAATTTCAACAGTTTGACTAACTGCCGTGTTATAGAAAAGGCAGTAATTTATACTGATGTAATGGCTGTGATAAAAATCATTTGTGTGCTGATTTTATAAATTAGGTAGGAAATGTGAGTGCCTCTGAAAAATGAAGTGCTACCACATGAATTCCAGTGTTGTTAATGCTTCATACCTTTCTGCTTCATTAAACCAATTTCACGGGGAGATGAGTTAGAGGAGGAAGCTGTGCTGCTTAAGAGACGCAACAATGGTTTATTGAAAGAAATGGGGATAAGATTAAATTAAGTGCTACTTGAGAAATATGGAAATACAAAAATATTCAAGCTTATAGATGGTGAATTCAAAAATATGATAAGTTAGCTCTTTCATGCCTAAAGAACTGTCTCATCATAATTGCACAGGCTGAATTCACAGGCTACTAATTAATATTGAAGAGTTTCTTGAACCACTCTTATAAATGAGTCAGAGTGCCCTAGAACTAATTTATAACTATTTCCTTTTGGAAATCAAGACAACTTAAAATGCAGCTTTCAGTACATTCCTATCTCGGCTGCTAAATCCTTTGAAATTATTTCTGTAATATATTTTAAATTTATTTATTATTTCACATATTTCACGTGTCAGCCGAATTTAAAGGGAATAAAAAAGGCATAAGATTAAGCAGCCTTCAGGTCTGGTAAGACCCTTCTAATTTAGGATAATGATCCAAAGCAGCCTAAAGTAACTTTTCTGACCACTTTTGATCTGAACTCAGCTGCATTGAAACCAATATGTTTCAGTTACAGTTACATCAGAACTTTTTTCTGATCGAAGCTGTGGAGTGTGTAACTTAAGAAAGAACACATTGGTGTCCATGGAATGCCTTGGAGATCAGGTAAGATCCGAAACTAGGAAGCTAATTGATTTCTTACCACTTGCATAAAATAGCTGCAACTATTTTTCCCTTTCCCTTCTCTCCCTTGAGGACTAGAAGTTTTCATTCTCAAACAACTAAACCCTATTTGTTCTGTGGATGGTGGAACATGTAAATACAAAGGGAGTCATTCATTAAATAAGAGGCTTATGCATACAGAAGTTTTAAAAAATGCATAGTTTCAAAGCAAAACTGAGAGGCTGCCATTTTACCCCTGATTCACAATGAGAACTCTGTGTACAAGTGACCCAAGTACTGGGATTTGGTCCAGCTCTCAGATTAGCAGAGAAAACACACAGAGGAATGGAGGCCTCCCATCCCCCTCCCACTAATGATAATAGGAGCTCAAAATGTGCTCATCGGGAATGTGTGTAGGATCTTATTGACAGAAGCATTTGCATTGCTACCTTCTGCTTGGAGAGACCACGTTGCTTCTCATGTGCAAGTGCATCACCCAACATTAGCACTGTTGTGCCATTGACACTTACTGTCTATACACTTTCATTTCAAATAAATCACTAATAATGTGCCAGACAGCTTTAAGGCTGGATCGTGCCAAGTGCTCTCAATTCCCAATGAGAGGTAATCGGAGCTGAGGACACTCAGCCCTTCCCTGGTTCTGTTCTAGTAGCAAGTGTGTAATATTACAATGCAGCTCATTTCAGTACTGGCAAAGATTTTCCTAACAAAGTGCTGGGCACTATCCAGTCCCAGTGCTGCTGGATGACTTTAGCAGGATTTGGCAACTTATGTGACTGGTCTGCAAGAGGTAATTAGTGATTCAACTCGTCTGCAAGTGCAGTGCACAGGATTTATATCTTTCTTTCTCCCTTTCTTAAAAACCTGTTTGTTAAGAAAGGAAGGAGGAAATAGAATTGGAATAAAAATGAAATTTCTGCAGTGGGAAAATTCTGAGAGTCCAAAATGTTTGTCACCATATATAAGTAACAAAATCTTGGAATTTGGAGTTGGTGAGATTTTCTAAAAATACGTATTTGTTTTTACCTTACAGAAATAATGTTTCAAAAATTTCCCAGAAAAACAAAAGGGACCTGCACATCCCCAGTAGGATTTTTACTATAGATGTATCAATTTCCAAGGAAAGAGTATGCTTTGAATCAGCCATACTCACACAGGACCCAAATGGCTTATCCTTTGAATCACTCATTCTGTGATGTTCTCCCTCCTAACCATACCAGAATATTTTTTATTATACTGCAGAGATACCTGGACATTTTCTGTGCCACTTCATGAGTTTTCAGAGGTTTGAGAATCAAATTTCTTTCTCCATGTCTGTACGTGCTCATTTGGCAGACAATCATTCCTTTCTTTATCCCTGCTTATAAGTACAGAACGGGGCTGAGCCTTGCACTGGACTCAGTGTGAGTTCCTGCCTTTGCATGCTCTTAGTGGTGGTGTTTGCACTGGTTGGCACTGGTCACACCTGCCTTTTTGCTACCACTGGGCTCCTGTTAGTAGCAGTGGGGAGCTCTGCTTGGTCCTGGGAGAATTCAGTATGTTACAGGTCTGAGTTTATTTTTAAGATTTTTCTTTCTTTCTTTGACCATGAATTCCATTTTATCCTCTTTCCCTTTTGAATTGCTTTTTGTTTGCTTTGGGTTTTTGTTTGTTTGTTTGTTTTTCTTTTTTTCCCCTCTCTAATCCTTTCCTGACTCTTTCACTACTCTGTCTTTTATCCTGCATGGTGTCAATGAGTATGTAGCTTGTTTTGAGTTCAGGAATATAAATGCATTCCACTTTCCCTTTGCTCTACTCCAGGCATGTGTAAAGCAGCAGATAAATTTTGACAGCATTTTGACATTGTACCTGTTGGGCTTACTGCAAACATTGAGAGCAAATTACAAAATAAATTCACATGCTGAATACTGGAGAAGAATTACATCAGAGATATAATAATGGGTAACTGGAGCTGCCCACAGTTGCTAAAGCATTTAGCTTAATTAGACACTTAGTAAAGGTAAATATATGTATGACAAAGAACTGTATGGTTTGCTTGCATGCAGTCTTGAATTACATTGTATTTTGTATCAATATGCATTTTGAACCACTCCATTAGGAGAAAATGAAAAGCACAGTTTGTTTTACAGTGGCCACAAGATTCTGGTAGGTTACGAGATACCTCACTCTTTTAAACCCTGAGTTAGTTGTGCAAGGAAGACAGCCTCACTTCCTAATGTTTTTTTCTACTCCCATTTATATTATTATCCAGGTTGGTTTAATTTGGAGGCTTTCTAGAGTGCAAATTCCATATGGAAGGATTGCATACCAGCTGTTGTTAGAAATTACACATAGGTCTGTGGATCAGCCTTGCAGTGGAAATGTAATTAGTTTATGTTAGAAACATTTTGGTGTGGCTTCTATATGTTAGATAATGTGTATTCATTTGAGAGATTTAATGGTGGTGGATAACTAGGTTAAGAAGTAGAGTGTTGTAAAGAAGTATGACATTGCCAGGATTTGACTTCTTTTGGAGTAAAGATGAGATAGTTGTTAATCTCCTGTAAAGGTGTATTGACAGAGAAAAGCCATGGTAACATTGAGTATTAGCCTGCTTTTAAAGGCAGACATTGAGAAAATGAGCATGTCTTGGGTAAAATAGGTAAACATACACTGTACAAGTGCTCTAGACTCTGTCTGTGTTGCACCACCTGGCAGCATAGCAGTCTTCTTCAGCTGCACAAACCTGGTCAGTGTGTCACAAGTCTTCCTGCTTGCAACCATGACTTGGTAGGCAAAGGGACTGGAGCATCCTGTATCTTGCTCTGACTTGGTTCTTCTTCCCCCGTTCCAATTGCTCTCAGCTCTGCAAAGTGAAGATGTAAAGATCCAAAGTTCTGCTCTCTTACTCCTCACCAAGCAGGCAGCAGCTGACCACTGTCATATGAATGATTTCCTATCCTCAAAGCTATGAATGAGGGATGGGTTTGTTTTGCACAGTGAAAATGTGAGGGTTTGGTATGTTCAGCCCATGGAAAATCTGGACACAATACTGGCTCATCTCTAGGTGAGTCTCATGCACTTCTCTTGCAGAGTTCCAAAAATTAAACTCTCCAGAGTGCAAAAGAAAAGTTTGAACAATTACATGGCACTGCTCATTGGCTGGCAAAAAATCATCTGCGTATTGAAGCTGGATGCTTCCTGCTGTACATGGCACTTTCCAAAATGTTTTATTCCCTCACTGACCATTTTGAGCTTTGGAAGTGACTCATGAGCAGTACATTTAGCCTTTTTCACTTCAGATATTTTGTTTCCAACACCAAACATTTGTTGGATTTTCTTCTCAGAACAGCAGTCTCTAAATGTATGGATTCAGTGCCAGCATCAGAACAGACTGGAAAAAAAATCCTGTCTGTTATCAGAGTGGGGCACATTCCTTTATTTTGCTATCCCCCACTGAGATGGAAGATCAGACTTTTGAAAGCAGTGTCTAAGGTTTTACACTTTGTCTGATTTCACAGCCAAGATGCTAGGCAGAAAATACTTGGCTGATAGTGCAGCTTTTCCACTTTCATGAAGGTGAGCAGAGCTTGGCCACAACCAGCTTTAGTTCATCACTCACCCCCCCTATGCTCACTAGGTTGCTGCTGCTGGTAAAATAGATATAATGTTTACCTCACTGAAGTCTTACCAGATTGTAAGCACTTTTAAACAATACTGATAGTACTTGGTTAGCAGAAATGTCAAATAGTGGGTGGAAGATTCCTAAAAAGGAGCTATCTCAGTACATCAGTAGAAAAGGAGGGAAAACATGAATACAGAAGGGAACAATGGTCAACACCATTTGAAGGCAGTAACATGCCTCCCATTAACACTCATGCCCACGGGCCTGGGTTTTTCCACCCTTTCTTACTGGTGACATCAGTGTTTGTTTTATATTATTGACCTGCAAGATGTCAAAAGCAGACAACTTTAAAATGCTGCCATCATAGAAGTGTATGGCTCCAGAAAAGTGAGAGGAGAAGTTGGGCTGAAAACTCAACAGTGCAGTGGGATAGTTTAATTGGGGAGTGAGCAGAACTGGCCTCAATAAATAGACCATATGAATAAATTGATGCCTCTGTGCAGGACTTTCTGCAAGAGATGGCTGCTCTTTGGCTGTAGAAGTGACACTTTTTCTGAAGGTGTTGGTCTTGTTTTCCCTAAATGTGCCATAGGAGAAAAACGTGATGTGCAGCAGAAATGACTTGTCCTGCTTTTTATTCCTGTGTTCCCTTTCTTGTAACACTCTAAAGAGAAATACAGCATTTGAATGTCATGTGAGTTCATGACTTAACAATGTTGCACATCTTTGGCACAACCAAATACGTTCTAATGCCAGGAAAACATTTGCATAGAATAATGGATTTTGGATCCCCTGTTGAAACATTCAGAAAAAGTCTTATATTTTTAACATCCAGCTTGTTTGTGTTGTGGAACTATAAATCTCTTGCCCTCCCTAAGACTTTCTAAGTCAAGTTGTAGCCTATGTAGTCTATTATATAGACCCTCATAAATGAAGTGCTTACATTGGAAATAGTGCCAAAATATGACATCAGATAGGTGTTGATTAATTAATGTTTTTGCTGAGAAAGAGAGGAAAGTATTCTTAGGTTTCCTCTTCCTTTTATGGAAAAGAAATATAATAATATATTACCTCATGATAGCATGATTCCAATGCAAATGGCAGAGACTGGTGGCTTATTAATAGGCCTTGCCTGTAGCAAGCCTCCTTTCCCCGCTTCAGTTTGAAATTGATTATTTTAATACAGAATTCCTGAATGAAAGAGGTTCTTGGCCTTTTCCTGGGCTGTTGAATAATGTATGTGGGAGAAAGCAAATAGAAGCAGAGGGTCTCAGCTGCCAGAACAATGGGCTGTGCACAGAGCTGAGGGGGCACATTAGTTTATCATTGCCTTGTCAATCCTCATAGGCTGGGAATCGTGGGATAGCCTGGAAAGAAGCAGCTGCTGAACGTGTGGTAAAACTGACCGGGGCACTTTAGAGAGACCACTACATTTACACATCTGAAAACAAGATATTGATTTTCTCTACAAAGCTGGAGAAGGAATAGTCATCCTGAAAAATATATCTAGATCATGGCGTGTTTGCAAAACCATGGCACTTCCTGGCTGTTCTGAGAGCTGGGATCCTCCTTGTGATGGGGCTTGCAAATCTAAAAATAGTCTGCCTAAACTTTGCTTTTCCTCTTAGCTGATTGACTGCCTTCCTAATCCTTTTAGTGATTCATTGCAACTAAAATGTAAATGCAAGCAAGCTGGATTTGTAAATGTTAACAAAAATATTTTCCCTCGAGTAGTAGATTTTTAAAGGTAAAAACATGTTTAAAGTTACGCATTCCCTTTCTGCGGGCCAAATTGATCTTGAAGATGCACTTGTGTGCACTGATACCACAGGCTCTGCCTTTTCTAATTGAAGTAGAATTCACTGCTGGATGCCAGTTTTGGTTTGTTTTACCTCCTCAGACAGGAGGTTTTCTTTACAGCTTCCAGAAGTGATAAAAAGAAAGTGAAACAGTACTTGACCTGAACAAAATGAGATTATTCATTTTTTTAAATAATGAAAGATTTAAAGCAGAGATGACCACACATTTCCAGGTGTAGTCATTACTGTGTCTCTGAGTTGCTTAGGCCAGGTTATTAGCATGCTGTTCTGTGCCTGTGATCAGAATTTATGACTATTATTTTAGCTCTCAGAAATCCTGTTTATGACTCACAGTCTTCTCTGCTGGGTCCATAAAAGACCGTGTTCACGATACGAATCTCAACGTGTTGAGATGTTCCAATGGAAATAATGTGCCTCGTCAGAAAGGAAAGATTTTTATCTAAGTATGTCTATTTGCAGATCCAGATTCCTCAAAGGTGTAAAGGATTGGGTTTTTTTTGTCCTCATCTGTGCAGCTTTGATGACAATTACAAACATGATGACACTTGGCTTCATGAGCTGCTTTCTTGTTTTTTTCTGTCAAAAAACGAGATGCCTCAGCACTTACTAGAAGTTGTAATTGTTGCACCTCAGCAAACAGTACATAGGTCTTGCAAGGGCCACACTCTGTAAAATAAACAACTTTTTATTTTGATACTCAATATAATCACCAGTAGTCAAAATCCCCTCCAAAGCCAGGACAAAATGAAGGCATTAATTTTCCTGGGGTATTTTCAGACTATTGCTTTCCATCTGCATAGATGTATAAAATTAGGGTCCTCATTGCTTTCCAGTCTGATGTTGTGACGAGAGCAAAGGGAGAACTAGAACAATATAAAAAGATTTTGCTGTGTTAGGGAAAGTATAACGATTTCAATGTGGTTTGATTCCTAAATCAGTGAGGTGTATTACAAGGTATTACAAAATCTAATAACTTAAAAACAGGTTTCTAATCTGAATCTGAGAAAATGAATAAATATTCAAGTTTTCTAATGTTTTGAGAAGCCAGAATCCTGTTGCTCATAATGACAATTCAGTGACTTTAAAATTTGTCTTATTCAATCATATTTGGACTTCAGACTCACGGTACAGGCCACTAATGTCTTAATTATTTATTTCAGAATAATGGATCAAGGTAGATTTTGCTCTCAAAATGTGACCAAACTGAACCTCACGCAACAAGTTCCTTCTTAGGAATTTGCAGGTTTCACATAGAAAATCAGAGGCTTCTCAAAACACAGGAATTGTGTTGTGTGACTTCCTGACATCTCTGTACTTCGGTTTAAGCTGGTAATTATGAAGTGTCCTCATGAATAACCACATCTGTGAAAATGTTAGGTGAGACATTTAAATTCTGCAGTTAGAGAAGCCTGACTAAGCAGAAAAGAAAAAAGAGGCTGAATGACATCAGCCAAAGAGGAAGTTTATCAGTTACTGGAACTTCACATTGTATTTGCTTCAGAGATCTTTTCTGAACAACAAAAAGCTCAGAATGACCTATCTTGCATTCCTTCCCTTGTGATTTCAGTAGGAGTTTTGCATGGGATGAGCCAGAAAGGCTCTCTTTAAACTGTGTCATGAAATACAGGAAGGGTGTTTATCTTTCCTCACAGCCATACATTAAATCTTCCTAAAAGATGTAGTTGAATTAATTGCGTAGGCAGCAAGTAGTAATGGGACAAGATGAAGTCTTGACCAAAACAATATGGTCTCAGCAGCTTCTTTCCCTGTTGAAATAAATGCCAAGAATTTATAAGCAAAGGAAGCATTGGTGTAGTTGTACTGAACATTTTTAAGACTAGCCATAATCTCTAGACTCATTAAAATTAATGACCTATGGAAAGATATGGCTGTCAGCTCTACTCAGTCTTCATTCTGGAGGCACATACTGTCGTGCCCCTTGTCAGTGGGATAATCTTCTAAGCAACATGTCCCAGGTTATATGTTTCTCTATCTTCCTTAAATTCGATGAAATTTCCTTAAATTTTGATGAAATTTGAAAAATACAGGAATGCAGTGCCTGTTTCTTGAGGATAAATGCAGTTCTCACACGAAGAGAGCCAGTCACCAGTGTTCCCTGACATGTCTGGGCACTGGGGGTTGTGGTAAGAGATCATCAAACAGATTAATGTAAAGCCTTGCTGAGCTGTGGGACTTTCCCTCTCTTGTTCCCCCCTGGGGATTTACCTCTTTCAGGGGAAACTGCCATTTCATGACACCTTCAAGTGCACTAAAGGCATTTTAGGACAAGAGAAAGCCAGCACAGGAGTTCACAGGGTAAAGCTCTGATCCTTCAACTCCTGTTTCTTTTTGTCTCTGCAGAAGTGCACTGAAATCACAGTGTGCAGGAGGCAACAAGTGGACCTGGAGCCTGATGGCAGGTAGTGTGCAATGAGTGAGGGGGGGAGGGAAGGCAGCTGCTTTTCCCAGGAGCATGAAGCCGTTGCTCAGTGTTGTTAGGTGCTCTGTATCAAGTGGTGACTGCTCTGCAGCACTGCCAGGGCAGAGCAGCTCCACAGGCTTCTCTTGGTTGGGCAAGGTACTACCAGCTTTTTGCCATGGGCTCCTCTGTCTGGCAAGTGAAAGGTTCTTTGACTCAACATATCCTAGACATATCTAGGAAAAACAGTGGAGATGAGTTACAACACTCTCAAACAATAATTGCAGAATGGCTTGGAGCTGCCACCTTATTCTTCTCCTAGCTGGACAAATGCTTCCCTCCTCTCCTGCCCTTCCTCCCTGACCAGTGCAAAAAGTCTGCTCTTCAGGGTATCCTGCTTCACTGCTGCCACGGAAGAGTATCTGACACCTCTTTTCCCATCTGCCCACTGTAGGTGAGAAGCAGGTCAGAGAGCTGCCTGCCTACCACCCCCTGGGGCTGGCCCTGCAGTGCTGAGCTCCAGCAACACCCCTGGCTCACCACTGTTCCCACGCCTGCACTTTTCTCCATGACCAGTAATAGCATTTCCTGATTTGGGTTGGCATTTCCATTCCCCCAGTTTACAAAGCATACCACAAAGTCAAACAGCAATCTGCCTTCGCCTCCCAGCCCCAGTAATGTTCTGCTGTTCTCTCAGTCCTGCCTCAGTAACAAGGACTCTATTACAAGAAGAATATAAATATGAAAGTAATTTTCTCAAAATATTTCCTTTTGTGCATGTGTGGTGAGGGAGAAGCATGAAGTAATACCTGCATTTTCTTTCAGAGTAAATGTCATTTAAATTACTCGTTCTGCAGAGCAGCTAAATGCATTTCATGTTCTGCTAAAATTTCCTATTAAAATATGGGCTGATATGTATTTTCCCATTTTAAAATATTTTTGGAATATATAGAAAGCTCCAGTAATAACAGTCACAGCCTTGGTTTGTTTCCACTGATGTTATAGAAACATTTAGATATTTTCCCAAACCAATGATCCTTCAGAGAATACAGTTGTATGAAAGGTAATCTGTGTGTTTTGTTTTAGAGGACAGGAATAGTCATTACTGAAAGCTATCTCAGTAGCATAAAAAACAGTTAAATTTTAACTTCAAACAGTGAGAGAATACAAAAAATCCCCTAACGTACTCATTCTTTCTTGCCCATGGTGTTTTGCACCAGTTGTAGTCTTTCATGTCAATTTTTTGGTATGTGTCTGGTGCAAACTGGGTAGTCTCTGAAAGTGTTGGTGAAAGTGCAAGGAATGGAGCATTTGATTGAGAATCTGAATGGAGTATCCTGTTCTTCGAGTAAAAAGTTTGTCTCAAACTTGTTACTTCTGTGTTCTTGCTGCTATGTTAATCCAGAGAAAGAGAAAACATGACATCTATTTTTGCTCCTCCTACCCATGCTGCCTGTTTTTGGAGTTAGTGCTGTCCTTAATCTCGTTCCTACTTACCTGCTAAGAGATAAGGCTGAGTGATTGAGTTAGTTAAACACCTCTCTTCCAACTGGTTTATTGTGATGGACTGACTTGTTATTGTTCGGAGAAAATATCCGAGCTAGGTGCAATGCCAAATAGCAGTCATTTACTACCAGAGCTTCTGTTGCTTTTGTTGTTGTTAGTACACTGTGTTTTCCTACTAGTCTGCTCCTTTTCACACCCATTCTTGTCAAACCTGAAGAGCTGAACAGAGCAGTGCACAGGAGCTGCCTAGAAGGCCGTGCAGGTCTGGTAACACCCCCAGCAGGACCATCAGTAAATAGCATTAAGATGGGATGCAAACCAGCCAGGCCAGAAGAGCAGTGAGGGCTCCTGCTAACACAGAGAGTAGCTAAGCTGTGATGGGAGAAGCTTCCTAGTGCATGAAAGTTAGACCCTGGCCCTCCCTTTTTAATGTGGCATCATTTGGGAGTGATGTCCAGGCCCAGGAGCAGTGATCATAGCTTGTGATATGTTGATCTGAGGTTCACCCCAGCTGTCTCCTATGGAGAAGTTCTTTCTCTCCCTTACCAGCAGTTGCAGCACACTGGCTGTAGAACCAGAGCTGTCTTCCCCTCTTGGAAGAGAGTTAGGGCCCACAGACAGGGTGAGGTGGGGAACTTGCTGGTGCTGTCCCTCTTGATTCAGGGTAGTGAATGTTTTACTTTTCCCTTGGACTGACAATGAAGCTGCTGAAATGTAATTCTAGTTTAATGTCATCTAATGAAGCAGTATCTGTATTTCTGTGGGATATCTACAGAAGCATCTTGTTGTCACACCTGAGGGCAAGTCTTCAGACTTCTCAGCAAAGCATTTATCAAAAGTTCACCAGTTCTTTTCATCCAAGATCAGGTATCTCCAGATGCAGCCGAGAAGTGGCTACAGATCCTCTCTGCAGTCAGACAGGCCCACAGGGAAGTGGCTTCTTGACCTCACCAGTGGCATGGAAATATAAAAAATAAAAACCATTTTCAGCAAATCTGTAAAAACCTCTGTTAAATTATACACTTTTTGCTCATGATTTTCCTACATGAGTCAGGCTGAAATCAAAGGCAACTTAAGTTGAAGAGAATCAAAGGTAACTTTCTGTCAAGTCTTGCTTTGACACTGATGCACCCAGAAATTACACAGCTTTCCTAAACCTCACTATTGTTACACTAGTACAGTCAGGGACCAAACATGTCTCTGTATGCATCCACTACAGCTTTTCCCCTATAGGAAGGGCAAAAAAATGGGTCTGATGGATAAGAAAACTCTACATGTGTGCCCCCACTAAAGATTGTACCAGCTTATCTATTTAATTAGATGACATCCCTAACCAAAATAGTGTATACTGCTGCAATGGTTGTGTGTGGAAAAGGTGTGTGCATTCATTTGTCCAGTGAAAATGTATTAACATAGTTGGCATAGATCTGATCTGTCATCTGTCTTCAGATCAAGTCTTGACATCAGTAGGGCAAGACTCATGCAGGAACATTGTCTTCCTCCATTCTGCAAAGACCTCAAGAAGTTTTTAAGGTTCGTTTGACTTGGCTTAGTTTAATGTCATAAGCAAAAGTGACTTTTTACCTCTACAGGATTAGGAAACACAGGACCTTCCTGGCAAATATGGACCTAAATTAGAGATTTCATCTGTATGACTGGTGCTGCTTAGACTTGGTCTTCCTTGGCTTCAGACATTAATCTGGTGCTGATTCCACTCCAAGGTGAGTACCAACTGCAGAAGAGCCGACTGTTCAAGGCAGCTCTTTCATATTTTTTTACACAGTCCAGGGTCTGCACAACCCATTTCAGATATCCTTGGAGAGAGCCAACATCCTGCCCTTGCTCCTCCACATTGGATCTGATCCACTATACAGTGCAGAATGGTCAGTGTGGGAAGCCCAGTCATGAGTCAAACTAATAGGGATCTGCTCTGACCTAGGAAAGTATTTAATGTATCTTCACATTTTCTTGTCAAAAAGTTTAGACTAATATGGAAGTATAAGGGGAAAGCTAAGGGCAAAAACTCAGTCCCCAGTCTTCCATGGGGCAGGGAATTTGTACATTGGTAAGGCAAAGAAAATCCCATCCATACAAATGTTTATTGCTTATTGTTTCATGGATTCCTAAACTATGGAAAGAAAATTCCTAACCATTTTGTTAGATGTTGTTTCCTATTTCCCCAGTTAACCTTTAGCTTGCCTAAAATACTATAATTTTCAATTTAATCCATGCAATATATACAAAGTGAAAATATTTTAAAAATAAAAAAACCCAGACTTTAAAGATACTTTTAGGAAACTCCTATGTAAGCTCATCTTATGAAGGATCTCTGAGCAGTCTCTTTACATTTTTTAAATTCACAGCCTAAAGCATACTTTCTTTTCCCAACACTGCTAGAATTCAAGATGCATCTTTAATTGGTTTAATGGAGCCACAAGGCATTACATTAGGCAGCTTTTTCCTAGTTCACAGAGGTCATATTGACATGTAACTCATGGTATTTCCTTGTTTTCAAGATAAGATACAACAAAGGGGAAGTGTTCAGTTCCAGGTGAGTGGGAGAGGGCACAAGAAATGGGAAGAAGATAAGAGTGTTTGATGCTGGTGGGAATTTATCATGCAGTGTCTTTTTGCACTCAGGCTGCAATTGCACAGGAGTCTGCCTGCTCACTGCACCCCAGTCTTCTTATTCCTATTTAAAAGTGCAAGCAAAGAAGAGAGTGGTGTAGTGCAGTCATGAGCAGATGAATCAGACAATGTCCCCTCTTAAATATCATAAGGCTATAGCAGGTTTCACTAACACAGATGGCATGATGCTGGGGTAACTCCCAGCCACCTTTCCTGCTAGCAGAATAAATGCAAGTAAAAGCTACTAGTGGCAGGTTTTCAGTCCTGTCCTCCTAGCAGAGCCAAATAAATTCTGCAGTAGGAAAAAAATGGGATTGAATCTTAATAACAGAATGCAACTTCTTTTCACCAAATAGGTTTAAAAATCTTCTTTCTTCTGTGAAGTGTCATATGCTTCTTGCCTCTTCTACACCAGTGCACAATGCAACCTTGACTAGCAGTGATGGGCAATAGTCCATCAGTATTTACTACTGCCCTAGCTGAGTGCAGCTAATCAATAGTGCAAGGTTCACAAGATTCCCTTGTTCCAGTTTCCCCCTTCCCACTGGGAGCAATTGTTCTTGAGCCTTTTGTGCAGCACATATAGAAAATATTCTGTCAGTCTTTTGCTTAGGATTTTTTAGGCAACTCCTGGCTGTAAGAGACAAACTGGAGTTCAGAGTCAATGCATACTAAAGATGGTTCTTAGAGTGGTTTCTAGTGGCTAGCTATCTTGAACGTGAGCCTTATTTTTTCTTCCAGTCTTCAGGACTAATCTTCAGCTAGTGTCATGGCTTTGAAGGTCAACAAGGATGATTGTGTTCATCTAACTTAACTTCCTGAATAACCTAAGCAGTGGGAGTCCCCTGTGAATCATTGCTGGAAGGTCAGTACTTGTGCTTCAACTAGAATATCATTGTTACAGAACCATCCATGCACAGTAAAGAAAAAGTGTACAGGTTCTCTGCACTTACTCTGTTTTTCTACCAGCTCAACTTTGGAGTAAAATCTGAACTTTGCAGTTAATGTGAATTTATCAAGTTTCAAAATCCAGCCACTGCATCTTCTGTCTAAAACACAGCAGGATCAGCTGTCAGATTCCTCTTCCTTTTGTACTGTGTAGGGATACGATTTAGTCAGATAGTCTGTTTTGAAAGGTACTGAATAGATCGAGCTCTTGGAGTCTTTCACCACAAAGCATGTTTTCCTGCCTTTTACTCATTCCTATGCCTCTTCTCTGGACTGTTGGATTCTCCAGTATTGTTTTTGAATTGTAAATGCCAGAACTGTGCACAGATTTCAGGAACAGTAGTACCAATACCAGCTAAAAAGGTAATATCGCCTAATGCTCCTTGAGATTCTGCTGCTTAAATACACCAAGATTGCACTGGCCCTCTTGGTTACTTTATGGTGGAGGAGACTAATTTTCATCCACAACCCCAAAGAATTTTTTTCAAAGTTGGAGGTCCCCTGGGTGTCCTCAGCCTGTTATTGTGGCCTGCATACTTCATTTCTGGGTTTGGGATTTTAGATGGCTCTAATGAAAGTTGTATTTGCTCATTGTGCATGATTTAACGGGCTATCCAGCTAGCTTCATATTATTGGTCCAGTCTTCTTTAGTTAACTTTCCCCAGTCTGTATTCTTTATCTGTAATGTTTTTATATTTGATTTTTTCCCCAAGTCATCAATAGAAATGTTACGTAGCAGAGAACAGACCCTTAGGGACTGCACTCAAAACAGCAGTTAAACAGAGTTCCTATTTATAATTACCTGTAGAAACCTGTTATTTAACCAGCTTTTAATCCATCTAATGTACATAATTTTAGATTTTTACCGGTCTGGTTTATGAATCAAGATGTCATCCATAAAAACATCATGGACATGCAAGCACTTTGCATCCACTGCTGGCACACAAACTTTTGGTTTTGAGTTAGTCTGACAGCATAAGTTGTAGATAAACCAATGCTGATGAGCTTTGGGCTGATGCCTTCCTTGGTACTACTGTCTGTCTTTGGGAGATGTTGTGTTGTTTAACTCCCCTGGGCAGATGGCTCTTAGCAAGTGAGAGATTCAACCTCCCAAAGTTCACAGAAAGATCCCAAGTGGGAGATGGATGGTGCCCATGGCTCACCATGAGCTCGAAGACAAAGTGCATCTCCTTTGTTGAGGCTGCAGTATTTCTTCCTTGTTTGTTTGGAAACCACATGGTTTAAAATTTCCACACAGAGCTAATGAAATTCTCAAAGTAACATCATTACAACCTGTTCCATTTTCTTTACTGGGGGATTGTTTTTAAATAGGTAAAATAGCTAAAAGGAAGATTGTGCAGATAAAGTATGCTTTTCTGAGATCTAATAATCGTGTAATTCAAGAAAATAATAATATTGCATGAGATGATAATAGCTAATGTTGAAATGTGTTACTGTCTACAGGTAAAAAAACAGTATTACTTTAATGCAGCACAACTATTTCTGTGTTGTTAGATTATATCTAAGTAGATATCTGGACTAGCTTTTGTTAAAAAAAGCAGAAATCTGTGATGATTGCTTTGTGTCTCTCTTTTCCTGCATAAAATAAATAGTGAATTACTTTCAAAATCTCATGAAAAATGTTTCTCCTCAAGAAACGTATCTCAGAGCATCTGTCTTATCACTGAGTTTAAATAAATGGGGGAAATAGCCATAAGTGGCAATTAGCATGCCCTCCACCTAATTTTTCCATAATGCAATTAATATTTTACTAAAACATCTCATTTAGGCACAAAAAATTCTCTGG
Source organism: Hemiprocne comata (assembly GCA_020745705.1). NCBI lineage: Eukaryota > Metazoa > Chordata > Aves > Apodiformes > Apodidae > Hemiprocne > Hemiprocne comata. The sequence continues at coordinate 5,653,896 of CM036597.1, read as the reverse complement.
TGGTATCATGATGACTTGTAAATTGTTACTTTAATTGCTTTCATAATAGTCCCTCAATATTTGCAGAGGCATAAGACCATTGCTGATAATTCTTCAATGCGGAGATGCAATCTGTGACCTGTAGATATGATTTTGCAAACTAGAAAGCTGGATAAATGATACAAACAAACTATCTGTCTTATTTAATCCATGTGACTCTTGAGCAAAATAGTCTGGATTTATAAAAAATTAATATATTACTGAAAATATTTTTATAAGGGGTATTAATCACTGTCTGGTACGTTATTAGTAAGCTAAAACCTCACCAGCATTTTCTTCAGTCTTTTTACTAAATCTGTTCACTTTCTGAAAAGCCACACTTCTTTCTTACACCTTTAAGTCCATGGTCACCCTCTGTCATATCACCATGATGGAAGCATGCTAGTAGGATTAGACTCTTGAGCATTAAGGGTTAAGCTTTTTGAAAAGTGCATTGCTTTAAGTTTCCCAGAGGGTGAGTCATCTTGCAGTGCATTGCATCGAGGTGCATCAGTCATGTAGCTTTATGTCTTGGAGTCATAAAGTCACCTAATCAGATGTGACTGACACTATTTGACATGACAAGTCACCCAGGAAAGTGCAAGAAAACAAAAACCATGTTTTTCTGAAAATTCTGGTTAAAGCTGCTGTCTTTTCCCGTGTTTTGTTTTCCATTGCACTGAGGAACATATGTTTTATAATCGGTAGGGGAAGAGGAGAGACATGAAAAGATTTTCTGATGTAGAAAAAAAAATACAAGCTATTGTCATCTGGGCACAGTGAAACTTACACAAAAGGTGTTCTTGCAGTCTTTTCATGGTGGAAGACTTTGGAAACGTTCTTTCTGTTTGGCTAGGAGTAGTTGAAGAGGCGCAAGACTCTGCACACAAAACACAAACTTTTTTGTAATGTAGGGACAAACACACAAGCACACAGACGTTTGCACAAGGGCTTTTGATAAGATGCACAAAAGAAATGAGCCACCTATGTAACCTAATATGGCAGCACATCATACATGCTGAAGAATTCTTCTACTTGCAAGTGTTCACACAAACCAGTTCTGGTACAAGAATACTGAAAATTATAAACTCAGAAGTTTCACAGATCTAAGGACAAAGGCTCCTCTTACAGCAGAGGTGTTCTCTTTGCTTCTGGTTCAGTACCATCCTCAGAAGATGAAACACAGAATTTTCACAGGGCTTCTAAACTTCTCCTCAGGATGAAATGCAGCCTTCTTTCACTGCTTTTTTGCCTGAGCATGTATGCACACACTGCTGCACAAAAAATACTCTGAATCCTTGTACACGTGCTTATCCTAAGTGCACTTTTCAATTCTCCTGAAGTGCTGCATAATTGGGAATGTCCAACAAGTTTTTCCTAAGAAGAGTACAGCTTGTTTTTGCAATAGTGTTCTCTCTTTTATGATATTTGGTAGTTTTACTTGAAAACTGATTGATAAGTGTTACATAGTTTTGACATTATAACAATAGTGTAAGATAAATACTTGAAAGGGGTCTATAAGAATTCAAACACCATAAGATATAATAGTAACATTTATCTGAATAGTTTAGGCAGGGTTTTTTTATTATTTTAATGTGTATGGTAGTCAATAATAAAAAGACTGAAGAGTCTTGCAGTAGGAATTTTCAGATTCCTAAGAAAATTATCCCATATCTAAGTGCTCGGGTTCTAGTGTCTGTTCTTCTATTTAGCCATCTTATTCCTTGTAGCCTTTTCCCAGCATCCTAGTTCTTTCTCAGTGAAGTTAAGCAGGAAAAAGTTTATAGCTAGGAAAACAGAAAGGTGTGATGTATAGATATAAAAGTGTAAAGCTTTAGGTTTCTACAGCCAGACAATGAGAAATCAACACTCAAGAAAATCAAATTATTACCTTTTTGTTGCATAAATGTGGATTTAGGAGCTTAATAGTAAGTCGCTGGGTTGATTTTTTGTGCCATGCAACAGTAAGATTGATGCTGTGATAAAGCAGCTTCTCAAGAAGCAAGAAACTGAGCTCAGCTGAGGTATCAGCTTTCAGGAAGCTGGCTTTTATTTTGCTTCTGCAGTATTTATCCACTAAGACTCCTTCAAGCATAGGAAGAGAAGCAGCTGTTTAAAATGAGAGCAGTGCACATGGTAACAAGTAACTGGACATTCAGTGGCAGGAGCATGAGAGTGTACTAGGAAATACCATTCTTTTAAGGCTTATTGGGACTGGAAGTTGTTGATGTCCATGAACTCCAGGTTTCTGGATGTTACATGTTTTCCATGCAAGATCTTTTGGATGCCTGCACATAGGGACATTTCCTAGCTCCATGCCTGGTGAGGAAGTAACCGGCCAGCTAGGTGGGGAAATAGGAAATAAGAAAAGTTGGCATCTGCCTGCTTTGCCAATGAATTGTCTTCAGACATGCCTGTTTTTTGGATAGTCATTGGCACAGAGCATTTTGGCTTAGAGGAGTTGCTGTGACGTGGACTTTGTTCCCATATTGAATGAGACACGGGAAACCTCCAGGGTTGCCTTGTCCTCAGAAAGACCCTCTGAAGCCTCATCTTCCCCCGGGGACTGGAAACCTGAGACAGTGAGCCTGCAGCTCCCAACGGGAAGAATATCACATTAGCCTGGAATGATGACCTGGCCAGTCATGTTTCCCTTGAGGTCTCTCAGAAGACGTGATTTCAATCCTGCCGTCACCTTCTCAGAGCCTGGGTACAGAGTGCCAGCAACGGCCCCTCTGACCCTCTGTGTTTCCACACATCCTCAAACAAAGTTAGTCCCCACTCCAATCTTTCTTTTCTCCTTTTCTCTTTCCCCCTGCCCCTCTTTTACCCTCACAGTACTTCTGTTGTCCAGCTGAATTTGTGCGCTCTTGGGTTAAATTTCCTATTGCTTGTATTCTATAAACCCCACTCCTCCAAAAACATGGATTATTGTAGGTTGTTAAATATAAATGCATTACACTACCCAGTTGATAGTAAACTGTCAGTTTTGCATGGTTAAAAATTGCTTCCTGTAGTTTTCCAAGCCTATTTAAATAGAAAACATACAAATAAAGCACCGTCAGGTGGAAGTAAAAGAGATTTTAAAGAGGACAGTTGAAACCCAGTAGTAAGAATGAATCTGTTTTCCTTACATTTAAATCACATGGAGATGAAGACTTCATTTTAGACAGGTCTTTGACTACTCACTGTAATATAAAAAGAAGTCTTTCCAAAGTGCCATGGTTACGTTGCCTGTTACTGTAACGAGAGGTTGCAGAAAATAAGACTAAGCTTCATGTTGCTCTTTCAGTTTCCTAAAGATTCTGGTTTTCAGGTGTCATATGGTAATTACTGTCTGTATGAACAAAGCTGTCTTGCAGAAGTACTTCTGAATAGTTGAATCCCAGCTTAATAGGTTGAAGAAGCAACCCTAATTATTCTGAAAAGTACGCAAATAGAATTATTTTTATTATCAAAAAACTGGCAGACCTTTCTGAATTAATTTATGTATGTCCCTGTATTTAGAGTAGATTGTTTAATTCCTGTTTACAAGTGGTTGGCTTTTGTTACTTCTGTTTGCTCTAAGTTGCTCCCTCCACACACTTGTTTCTCCCATTAGAAAGCCATGCTGTAATCTGTTTAAATAATGACATTTTCTCTCAATAAATCATGAGACAAGCTATTGGCTTAATAATCTTTAGTTAAAAATAAAAATATCCACATGGGTGCACAGCATTTGGCTAATTAATTTCTGATAATTTGCAATGTTAACAGCCAGCTGCCAGGGGCTTGTGTGACTAAATCTGCAGAAGAAGCCATAGTGAAATCATTGGAGATCTGCTCCTGCTGGTTGCCAGATAAATTCTTCTTATGACAATGTCACTAGGTTAATTAATTCAATTAATGACTCCCAATGCAATGTTTTTCTTTGTCTTCTTCATTTGCCACAGGCTGCTGAACAGGTACTCCTCTGGATGCAGTCTGAAGTTATGTCACAGATAAGGACTAATGTACCATTTTCATGTCTAATTCTGTCTTAAATATTCAATGAAGTTTGGTAGCTGTCAATTCCATTGAAATTAGTTTCTTTTCTGTTCTTTGTAAATGTAAGCGATCAAATAGCCATCACTTCCTTATTTTCAGAAAGAGTAATGATTTTAGGTAACTTTAATTTTATATCTTGTTTACATTCCCTCAAATAAAGAAATTTGGTGTGGAACTTTGCTCTTCAGATGCCATGAACTGGATGTTTGCTTTTGTCCTTTAAAAGAGGAACTGCCAAGCCAGATCAGACCTCAGGTGTACATGGCTTATCATCCTAGCTCCAATAATAGCTATCTGATTTTTTTTTTTAAGGAAAAACTGATAGAAAAAAATGTTCCAAAAGGGATATGTGGAAAGTATCTGAGACACCCTATGAGACTCCTGAGAGACATCTGTCTTGAATATCATCTCATCTTTCTGAACAGAATTGGGGGAATTTAGAGACAGTGCTTTTAAAAGTGCAGCCATCACTTTTTAGATTAGCTCATATAAAAATGTAAATAAACCACAGAGCAAAGTGAACTTTTCATCTTGATCCTCAGCTAAGGAGCAAACCGGGGGCAGAGCATCATGACACATCCAGACTATGCTCTTTCTTGCTCTGATTTTGCCACTACCCCTTGGACTTCCTGCAGATCACTCTGGATTAACATTATACATTGGTATTTGTACTGGGGTCACCCTCTGTATTCCCTCTACTGTGTTTCCCATTCGTATTCTTAATTTCATCCCCTCTCTTGAATATGAGCTAACAACATGCTTGAATGTGAATTACAGATTTGGAAATGAACTGAAGCAAGTTGTAAATCCAAATCCCACTGACACTGAAGTTCTGCCCTGGATGTTGTACTGGGTTAACCCTCATTTGGTATGTGATTAAATCAGGTTTAGAATAATTTTAATCATTTGGATGACTGATTTAAACCCAGAGAAGACTAAAAGGCTTCCAATGAAATCTGAATCTTGCCATGGGGCATTGTAGCAACCTAATAAACCTGGAGGAGAAATGAAGTGATGAACAACCAGAACTGTTACCACGAGATTGATTCTGGCTATAAGTGTCACTCAACGAGCTGAGGAGCAGGTGATAGTTGCTGTTACCAGTGCAATAAAGGTGTGCACACGAAAAGTTGACTCCCTCTGAAGTACCAGTGAGAGCTGTGTGCTCCAAGTGCTCTACAGAGGAGTATCTGGCATTTTTGACTGTATTTTCAAAGACTGACTGACTTCACAGCAACTCTCTCTCCTGTGCCAGATTAGCCTTGCTGAATTGTGGATGCAAGGGTCAGCATCCTCGTCCCAGGGGAGCCAAGGATAAGGTCTCCACTGTGTGGCTGGTGAGACATCTGCTCTTCCTAACCCAGATCCACACACTGGAACAGCCAGGCCAGGGAGGGAAGGGGTGACTCTGCAAGCTCACTGCTGCACTCCATGCACTGCTGTGCCCTGGCTAAGCCTGCTGTGAAGTTTACAGCATCTTTTGACACTTGTTATCTAATGAAAAGACTATTATCCCCCTAAGGGGGAAATCACCATGTGCTTTTATTTAAATTCAATCCAAACATATACTTTTTAAATAGAAACACACTGGTGTTTCATGTCAGGGCCCTTTAGCAAAAGCAGCTGCCCAGCTAAGCCATACACGAGAAGCATAATTTGAGCTGTCACTTCCCTGCAGTAAATGCTTTCCTTTGTCTCTAGGAGCTGAGTGATAGCAATCAGGATATGCAAATTTGGGCAATGGATCTTAATTATGAGCAGCAGGTGTCTGTGCAAGAGCGCTCAGGTGAGGGGGGTAGTACAGCTACTGTGACCTGCATGTTGTCGGTGTACAAATCTCCAATTAATTATCCACATTAATGAGCTCAGCGACCCAAGTGAAAGGAGAGTGCCTTGTCTGCTGCTCCAGTTTAGTCTTCTCAGTAGACAGTAGTTTAAAAGCCAGTTATGCAGCTCAGCCTCTGAAGACCATGAAGACTCAGCAGTAAGGCTTAAATTACCCCGAGAAATCAGTTTGTGGGAGTACAGACAACAGTGAATAATCCTGTTGGAGAAATTAATTGTCTGATGAACATTTTCTCAAGATGTATTGACCAAAGAAGCATCTTGCCAGTTTGTTTGTAAATGTGACCACCTTTGAGGAGACAACACGTTTACTCTACTGGTTTAAGTAGGTAATAATTATTAGGTAAGAAATAAGCAATTATTATGGGTGATTTGTTGGTTTTTGTTCTGGTTTGTTTTGTTTGTTTGTTGTATTTTTGTCAGCACACCACCTCAATTCATGCCTAAGGTAATATGTAGATTGCTGGTGGACTGCAGTGTCTCTGTCTTGTGTCTGGACAGGTGCAGTTCAGGGAAGGCAGGAACAGTGCCTCCAGACCAGGTGCAGTCCACACTTCCCTCTGTCTGACCCCTAATCTGAGTGGGTAATTCAGTTTCTATGCCCATTCAGCCATGATTGCTCTACCAAGGGTGGTAATATTGTACCACTTACTGAAAAATGGAGCGTTATTGATCTGTTTGTGCTGAAGTTCCCAGTCTGCTTTGTAAGCAAATGTGTAAAGGTGAGTTGTACGTTGTGGTTTGGAGCTGACACTGCTGTGTGAAAGAGTGAGTCTCTGTTCCTGGTTGTGTGATTCTGCCCTTGTGCTGGCTCTGACACACATGAGACTCTGTACTGAGGCAGTTCAACACGCTGAGCAACAGAAAGCTAACTCAGAAAAAACAGCAGATGGTCTTCCTTCCTTATCCCTTGGTGTTAGACCATCCCTTTTCCCCACAACAGAGACATCATAATTCTCTTTTAAGTAGGGTAGTTTAAGTAGTAACCGACAGGAGCCCCCATGTGGGCAGTAGGGACCAGTCTGTCACCTGGAGAATATACTTCTATCAAGTGGTTTTTTCCCTTGCAACTTGTTTCCTTTTCCCTGCACTGAGACCTTGAGCCATTCCTGGGATAACCCTATTTCGTTGTTAAGTAACTCCTGTCTTGCAGCAGTTTGCAGTCCTGCAGTCAGTTATGTTCCTGACTGTTGTGTTTTGGGTTTTTTTTCTTCCTTTTGCCCTCTCCAACTGTGGCGATATCTAAGCAGACATATGGGCCCTCATTATGCGTTGTCCTACACCTTGTGTGGTCAGTGAGGTTGGTGCAAAGTGGGTGTTAAACAGCATCATTCTTATGTGGCAGTGTTTTACACCCCCTTGGTAAATGATTATGTGAGGTCCAGAGAAATAAACTGTCAACCCCAATGCAGTGCAGTTTTGCTACAAATCTGGGGCACTGTAGTTTGAAGAAACCAAAGCCTTTTCTCCTTTGAAAAACAAAATCAAAAGAAATAAAATCTGTAACAAATATAATCGTGTGAAAGAAGTACATTTGGCCAGGTTATAGCAGACTAACTGAATGGGTAACCTCACATGTCAGACGGTAGATATGGACAAGTAATTATTAAACAAAACTGGTTTGTTTCTGTAGCTCGACTGCTTCTTGCAAAGCAACAGTCCCCAATTTGTTTTTCACTAGAAAACTTGTAGATATGGGTGCAAGTTTATAATTGTCACATCCTATCTGTTTGTAAATCTTTCCACAACCAGGAATATTTTTGAGTAAGAACTGAAACATCTGTATTTGTTTAGAAGAAATGTTACACGGTGCAGGACTAACCAGTCAAGCCACTTTAAACAGGATAAATGAACGAAGGCTTTAAGGTAGGATCAGCTGTTTGTTTACATCTATTGTCTCCTTGTTTCCCACACAAATATATTCTGTGTTTAAAATTTATAAAGCTGGGCAAGCCCTTCTCACGCTGTTCTCAGTAAAATATTGCTCACTGCATCTCTCTGAGGGGCTACTGACAAATAGGCTCTTGTTGTCTAACTTTCTCTCTGCTGAGGTTAATGATTAAGTGGTTCAGAAGGTTAATTCCTGGAGATAGTGTTGTCTTTGGCTTGAACAGATGTTGGTAGTGCTTTAATGTGGTTATCAAACTCTGCTGCCCTTCATTCTTTGCTCTCTGCAGTCCTGGGTATTGTTCACCAATGCATTCCAGGCCCACTCTATGGAGATCCAGCAGAGCTGAACATACCAACACATTAGGGCTGGGGAGCATGGCTTCCCTGGGGTCACCCTGGATAATGCCAATATATAGCACATAAACTGCTAATGACAGTCTTGATCTTTAAATGATCTGTAAATGTTTGTATATGTATAAAGCTACAGAATACCTTCTGAGCCTCTCATTGAACTATCTGTAAAGCCACTCGCAGTCTTTATATCAAATCTCTCAATAGCCCCCGTGGAGCAGTGCATCCCCGTGTAAACCCTGCCCCTCCTCCCCTCCGTGCCTCAGATCTTGTTAGATGATCTGAATCTCGAGGGTGTCTGAAGTAATCGGTTGGGTAATCAGTACCTCTAACAGCCTGTTAAAGCACTGGGGGTTGGACCAATATTTACAGCGCTTGAAGCTATGTCATTATTGGCCTTGCATGTGTGCAGAAGTCCTTTATTCCCACATCCACTGTGTCATAACCATCCATCAGGACCTTGCATTAGGTAGCAGGAAGACCAGTGTCAGGAATGTATTTACCAGGCAGCCTTGCAAACACCTCCTGCCCTCTTCTTATACATCACTAGCAGGAAAGCTGTTGGAGTTAAAAACATCTAACCTCACTTTGTCTGGATATGAAAATGTCATCATTTTAATTATTGCATTGATTTTACGTATTTTTTAGCTTCTCTAGCTCCCAAATTGTCTCCAAATTCAATAAGGCACTGTGTTTTAATTTGAGGAAGAATTACTGTTAGCTTGTAGGAGTTAACAGTGGCATATGAAATCAGGGTATCTTCCAAGAACTTTGTGTTTCTATAACGTGGAGATTTTTTTTAAAAGCAATTCACAGTTGCAAAGAAAAGCTGGGCCCTGTGACCAAAATACACACTGATATTTTAAAAAGGAGGATGCAAAAAGAAGACAAACTTTATAATATCTATAATCAGTCTTTGCAAGTATTCATTTTAAGCCAGCCTCATGGTGGGATTAATTGTATTTGAATGTTAGTACTGACAATGCCATGAGTGAGGTTTTTTTTCTTTATTATTTGTGAAACAGTAAATTGAGAAGAACTGTTTATTTTTGCTTTTCTTTCATTACAAGTCGAGATTAAACTTGAAGCTGATGATACTTGTGTCCCTACCTAGCAATGCTATGTAAGAAGCTCTGTCCTGGTGATGTTGTGCGTTCCTGATTTCCCAACGGTCACCAGTGGGATCATGCCCTGCATCTGGGTTCCCTGGTGCAGTCTGTAGTTATAAACCTGCTGGAAAACAGTGGTGTCATTCCATATCACCACAGGCAATGTCTTATGGACACAACCTTTACCCCAAATGCAATACCTAGGTTTAACTGGTCCTTATTCTGACAGATTGCAAACATAATTGTGCCCAGAGGCTGTTCTGGATAAGGCTCTTCTTCAGCACTGAACCGAAGCTGTGCCATAGGGCAGAAAGGAATGAAAAGTCCCAGGGCCAGAAAAAGAGAGAGAACAAATTACCACAGTAATGAGGGTGCTTCTCTGGGGACAGAATGCTGTGTCCCTATGCCCTGTGACTCTTCCCAAGCAGTTAATTTAGTTTTGTGTCAGATTGTCTTTCAGTTGAAGTAGCTTTGCTCTCTCTTATTTTTACCCACAGTGTCTCTTTAAAAAAACAATTTTGTACCCCAATTCAGTCACCAAGAACTGGAGGGCATTTGTAGTTCTGAGGAGTTCCCAGTCTTGAGCATAAACCAGACTAGGCATAAAGCAGCAAGGGTAAGACTGGGTAAATCAGTCAGACTTCACTGGGCAAAGTCTTTCCAAAGTGCACCTCCACCTCACCCTGCTGAAGTTGGAGTTGTGATTCCCACAGATTTCCATGACAACACAGTTAAGACAGCACTTTTAAAAGCTTCTTTCCCTGTTGATAACTTATATCTAAGCCAACAATCTTAGGCTAAAGCTCTCTATGCTGCTTTTACAGGTATTCGAACCAGGGACTTGCACACACGCATTTGATTTTATATGAAATTTATAGTGATTTTTATAAAATCCTTGTGGAATATCCCCAAAATACTTCTCTACAGAAGCATACGTACTGAAACATGAGATAGCAAGAGGGTGGCACCAGCAAACCAGTGCGCTGAAGGGTAAGAAACCAGCAGTTGATGCAAACATAGCTGGTCTCCAGGCGTGCTTTTCTGCTGCAGGTACAGCAGAGGGAGCACACGGTGTGACTGGCAAGTTACCTAAGCCCAGCCCTGCGGGGGAACTTTGGGCCTTAGGGGAAGAGGAAAGGGGACGCACAACAGGTAAAATCAGCAAATCATAGAGTTTTTGTGTACTTTACAAAATGGCTAAACACCTGGAGAGGAATACAGGTAGAGCTGGCTGCAGTACAATAAAGAGAATAGCTGTGTTTCAAACTTAGAGAAAATTGCTGTACCACAGAATCTAATTCCCTCCAAACTACCCCTGCCTATTTCCATGGCTCTTCTCATTGGTAATATATTGGAAATTATTTGGACACTGTCCGAGTGGTGCTTTGAGCATACATAGGAATATGCTGCAGTGAATGCATTTTAATTTCTCCAGGGCTGTATTTCTTCTGATGAGCTGTTGTGCACTTAGGCATGTGCATTGCACTAGGATATTACTAACATTCCTAGATCTCTGCATGTAATGGGAGGGACTCCAGAGCCTGGGGGTGGCCTCATTTGCAGGAATGTCAAATTGCAAGAGATATTCCTGTGATAGCTCTGTTGTAACTGGTGTTTGCAGTGTCTGACAGTGGATGAAGGCCATGATAAGTGTCTTCACCTCTGAGAATGCCTGGCTTTCCACTGACCCTTCAAGAGGTGAGTGCTCTGCAGACACTCAGCTGTGACTCTTGCAGAAAAGCAACCCCTTGGCCCTGCTCCTGATTTCCAGCTCTTCTCTGGCAGTGGTGCTTGTGAGCCACATGATCAACTGAGATGGGCTGAAAAGTAGCTCAGCAAAAATTTTAAAATAATCCTCTTTCAGCTGGGTAAATTTCCCAGCTTGGTTCATCACGGAACTGCACAGATGCCTGTGCTGTCATGGCATAGGCACATACATGAAGGGGGAACAAGAAATCCTGGATGGAGAGGGGGATGTGGCTGTTAGCACTGGTTTAAATGTACAGCAAGCCCTGGGCCGAGTGCCTTTCAGGGAGCTGGTGCTGAGCAGACCTTGTTCTGACTTAGAATTTATGCTAAAAAAATGTTATCCTCCTTGAAAATACAAAGTCTATGCTCAGCAGCTTCCTACAGTGGGGGAGAAATATAGTTTGGAAAGGAATATTTTTTTGTTTTGGAGTCTTACAAAGGAAATTGAGCCCAGACCTCCACCTCTCAGGGCTGGGGGATGTGACTACTTAGCCTGAGCTGCAGGGCTGAGGCCAGAGCTCTCACACCACAGGAACCTGGAAAACCTGGGAGGAAAGTTAATTAACAATCTAGCAGAGAGGAATGATCTTGGTGCTGGGGGAAAAAAAAACTACTAAATAAAGGGAGCTGGTCAAGAGGAATTAGGCTTGTCAGTGAAGCAGAGTAGGCAGCTCTGCAGTGGAAAAGCCTTGTGGTCTGAGGGAGGTGCAAGGAAGCAAGTGCTTTCTTGAGGTCCTTGTTAAGCAGCAGTGGAGTTTGGTGAAGGTGCTTTAGGAGATGGGACACTCTGCCAATGTCCTGCTGGGTGCCAGAAATGATAGGAAGCAGTGACATTGAGTCCATAGGTGAATGAAGAAATCATATTCCTAAAGAATTGTACCAAAGTCAGTGAAAAGGAGAAAGGTGAAGTACAAAAAAGCGATTTGGTGGAGTTTCAGAATGGAGAAAAATAATTTCTTTGTAGTTGAAGTGCTCTATTGGAGCAGAAACTCTGGATGATGAAGTTTTTCATTACTCTGAAGAAGGGAGAAAAAATTCCTTTATTTTTTCCTTGGTTGCAGGTTTGGATATTCAAAGTCACCTAGAACAGTGGGGTATACAGATTACATTAAGATTAATAAACAACAAGATACTTACTGGGATCATCAAGTCCCTTTGGAAAGCCTTGCTGGCTGCAGAATGTGTGTCTTTGTATCTGTACTTGCCTATAATGAGCTATTTATCAACATGGGTGTCACCAGGGCAGAGCAATGTCTGTGGTTATGATCATCTGTCCCACATGGGCATGGCTAGCAGTTAGATGGCTGAATTGTATCATTAGGGAAGTCAGTCTGTGGGAGCACAAATAAAGCATGGGTTTCAAAAATGTGGAATTATTTCCTGCTACAGAACATGGGAGCCCTTGGGTCCTGTGAAAGTCCATTTCAGGTCACTGTTCCTTGTGATATCAAAGGGTGAGATCAGAGTGATGCCCCTGTTATTTAATTGCCTGCTGCTCTCTAGAGGATGAAAATATTTGCGGTGCAAGAACGTGTCATGGGTCCTCTTTTCTTTGCCCATGTTCCTGGCTGCAGTATTTTTTGCACTTTGAAGCAATGAAAGTTCACAACAGAAATGTTCAATTAACTGTTAAACACTCTCATCAATTCAGGGATCATTTCCAAATCTGATGGATGAGTTCAAAATACCCGATTCATTCTAATCATCAGGCGGAAAAACAGTTGAACTGAGGAGAAAAGAGCACATAAATGCTGATGTGAACTTGCATATCTTTAAGACGTTTGGTGCATCAGAGACATTGAGTTATGAACATGAAAACTTCCCAAGTGTGTACTGTAAGCAGAATAATAATGGCCAATGTCTCAATCTAAGTGTTTTCTTTCTATGCCTTCAGTTTGATCCAAGTTTTAAAGGCATGGCATTTGTGTTTGTGTACAGATGGAAGGAGTCTCACACCATGTACAATTCAATTACTTCCCATGACAGTAAATAAAAAAAAAAGGAAAATACTATTAAAAATAAAAACTTCAAAGTATGCAAATATTAAAGTCCAAGAGGAGAAACTGAAAGAGGACTTCACAAATTCTCAGCTAAGTGAGTGATTTTCAGAACTCTCAAAAATAATGCCATTTAAGTTAAGTTTATTTGGATTGTTAGGATATATTTTGGATTTTTAATCAGTTCTGTTTCTCCATTCTACATCCAAGGGATTCATGCTGCAGAAACTTTTGAGAGAGTTTTGAATCAGCACAACTTGTAAGGCACTGAAAGTTGAGTAGAAACAAATGCAATTTCCTGCTTTAAAACAGTACAATTTTGCATCAGCGCTGCTCTTAAATTCACAGACTCTGTTTTATTAAAAATAGGATATATAAATGAAAAAACATTGTGGAATATATTTTACTGAATCCTGCTACAGTTTCCTTTAATTCTGCATTATGTATTAACAGACTCAGTTATATTTCTACTAGATTTTTAGACTCTGGTTCCACTGGCTTCCATTCAAAACTGCATTGTGAATGTGGTGAACTATGAATTATTTTTAAAAACCACAACAAAGCCCATAGTAGGTGCACAGATAAAAATGGAACAGCCTGACTGCCTGATAATATCCATACTGTTGCTTTTCAGAAACTCTGCAGAGTTTCCATAGCTGAACTGTTTCCATTGTTATGGAGTGATGTGATGGATGGTCCAAGTGATCTACTCAAGACAGAATAGAGGTCAGTAGGTTTGCTTAAACAATAATTTTAATAACGATGATTTCAAGACAAAAATGTATCACAGTTACTGAATGGATTCCCATGAAGACAGTGTCTATACTGTGCTTGTGGTTCCAGGAATGTGGAAGAAAAGGAAGTTATTTTTCCCATTTTGTGGGTGGAGAACCCTGTAATTAAGGTATCAAGTGACATATCCGGGTTGACTCAAGGAGTTGGTAAAGGAGCTATGAACTGAGCCCAAATACAGTAAATCTCAGGGTGCAGTTCCATAATGCAGCTGAGCTACTACAACTGTAGCTCCCACTGAAAAGGGAGATCTTATTTCCTCTCATCCATTCCCTTCTGCCAATGCTGGGGCTTGTCTGACCATTCACTGAACCAGTCCAGGGAGTTCAACAAGCAAAAAACCAACTCACTCCAACTCCTGGGAGTGGGAGAAATGAGAAAGGGAACACCACTGGATTCTCCTCACTTTCTCTTGCTGTGTCTTTTTGAGTCACTGCAAAGATCTGGTGATGTTGTGTGAGCCTGTATCAACACCACAATCCCAGGGCAGTGGAGGTTTGAGCATGGAAAAGGGATCCTGCCCTCCTTTCCACCACCACTCCTCTCCTTGTTCTGGTCTGTTAGGGCCTGGCATGTTTCCAGCGTGGCTGCTTGCATTTCACCATTGGATCAGTGTAATATATCAACAGTGAAATGTAGACAGGGTTTCTCCTCCCTACTAGGTACTGTAAAATAAGTAATTCTGGGGTACATTGAAGTAACTGAAGTTGGCAGAAGAAGTAATCTGTGTGGTAGATAAGTATCATGTCCTATCACGTGGCAACTCAATGTAAGTATTAAAAATAAATACAGCAGCAACACTTTGCTTGCTCTTTACAGAATAAAAAGCTTTTGTTATTTACAAAGCCTGATTTTTCTATTTCCCTTAATATACTAACCTTTCTTTATTGGCCTGTTTAGTAGTAACACTTACCTTTGGGAGATTTGGGTGTTGCTGAAAGCACACAAAATCCAATTCCTCTAGCCAGTAATCCTTGTCTTCATGCTACCTTCACAATACAACGCCTCTCTCTTTTACCCATTTTTTAATTTTTCCTTTCTTCCCTTTTTTTATCCCCTCTGTTTACCCCAATGCAGCCACTCCATGAGGTAATTCCTTTTGTGGCAAGCTTGCTGGAAGCTAACTCCAATTTACACTGGCTGCAATTTTCAATTAAAGACAAGAACTTAACTTTACTGGAGGGTCCTATAGAAGCCAGTCCAGCATTTGGGACTTAGATTTGCTTTCCCAGCTTGAGACTTCGAAGCTGGGAAGTATGAGAGAGTGCCTGGCTGAGGTGGTAAAGTGTCTTTCAGATAAGAGCTTTAAAGCAGAAAACATGATAACCCAAGGGCTCTGAGGTTAAGGAAAAGGAAAAGGTAGGAAAACAAATCTCATACAGAAATGATGTATAGGCCTGGTACCCAGAAGGATGACTTAAGGCAAACAAGTTCCTGAATTACCCTTTGCTCAGTATAATAATGTCAGTGACATAAAAACTGGACTTCTTTTAATGAATATCTCTAAGGATTCAGTCTAAACCAATTAGGCTTTAAGCAGAAGACTGTGAAATGCCACTTAACATGCTGGTTTTAAGCTTATAAAAAAACCAACTGTAGTGAGAAGGAACTGTAAGCTTTTTGTTTTGCTAAATAAGCAAGCCATACAAGAAATTATAATCAGGCAATGAGAAGAATTTCAGTTTATAACACAATTCCCCTTACAGTTTCTCATTTAACTCTACGTATATGGAAATAGTTTAGTGGACTGCAAACTATTTTTTTATTTATAAAATTACAAGTATACATGTGCCTTTTATTTTGTCTGTACCAGTCACAGTATGTTACAGTCAGCCAAGATTTTCTGGCTACATGAAATAATCTGTGTCTTACAGTGGCCAGGAAACAAACCTGAGTATTTTTGATCCTGTCAGCCCCCTCTCTTACAGATATGCACAGCCATATCTAAACCAATCTCTATTCAATTTTTTCTATCAGCTAATCAAACTTAAAAAGCCCTGCATGTTGTCTGCTAGTAAGAATCAAAACATGTGATAGCCAGTGGATAAAAATATTAGTAGCATACAAATGCAATGCTCCATCTGTTTAACCATTTCTATCACTATTTTGAAGCAAGCAAGAAAAATGAGGTCTGAAAAGACTTAAATTTGAATTAGCTTAACTACTTTTGACAAGTTTACATGAGAGACATTGAGACTGTGTGTAATTTAAGTTTCCTCCTGGCTTTCAGTTTGGAAGATTCCAGCCAAAGTTAAATCAACCCACCCTTTGCTGATCTCCAACATTAGACATGTCCCCAACATTTTTTTTTTAACCTTGCTTTCAGACTGACTTTCTCCCGATTGAAATTCAGGCCCTGAATAGTTGGGTTTTTCCTTGCTTCTGAAGGTTGATAAAAAAGGTTTTTCTTCACTCCCTCAATTTGATGTGACAGGGCCCTGACATGAATAATGGACGTGTTTCTTTCACAGGCAAATCAACTTAATTTAGCATGCTTTTATACTTTCAATAGCAAAGCCACAAGCCTGTAAATTCCATGAGATCCTTTAGGTTTGCAAAAATCTTTAGAATTAGCAGAAAACGTATAAAGTAAACAGCACTTATTTTGTCAAAATACTTGAATAACTTTTATGCAGGAGTTAGAGATGAATATATCACTTCCTAATCAGATTGTGATTTACATGCAGTTGAGGATGGGCTGCCCACACTCAGCCAGCTCTTTTGCTAAGGGAGAATATAGGGGTAAGAGGAATAAATTGTCACAAATACTAAATAGAACTGAAATCCCAAACTTCTGAAGCTGAAGGAGAGAAGTGGAACTGGAAGGAGAGGTTTATCCAATAGAGGCTATGTTAGGAGAACCCCATTCTGTTCCCATTTCCCTGGACAATTGCACATGTAGGAGTTGCTGCTTTGCAAAGGGTCCTGCTGCCCAAGCAATGAGGAGAGAAAAATAATATTCTTTACTGTCTACACAGGAGGAAAAGCAACCAAAACAATCCACCATCTTTAGAAAATAATCTGCAAACGTGCAGCCATGAGCACTGATAGGTATTGTTTTAGAGAGGTCAAACTTAGTGCCCTGTCTAGCTAGGATGTCGTTGTTTTAAGGGTAGCAGCTCCATCTCTGTCTCCATGATGCTGGGAAAGGTGCATTAATGAAATGCTCTATGCATTTATGTTAAACAAACATCAAAACTCTTCTTTGAAGCTTCAGAGAGCTACTTTGAATTCCCCCTTGGTTGCGTGGTTTCAGGATGTACCAGAACAGGCTGGTACCTCCTTTTTGACCTACTATAAATCTTACGTGAAGCCAACAACTGCAAGGGTGAGCTCTGCTCTTTTCCCCCACAAAACTTCAAGGAGAGGAAACTAGGGTAACTTTCTTAGTTTGCCCTTTTCACCATTAGGACTCATCTCCCAGGACTGCTGCTAGTAGAAAGCAGCCTGGTAACTCTATCAAAGGAAAATAGAGATTAATTCTATTGTCATTACTTATTACCATAACATCAAGCAGCTGTTACAACTCATTCATTAAAGTATCCTGATCGTGTTGATAATGTATCTGTGAATATAAACAGGTTAGTTTGAGGGGTACAAACTCCAGTGCTAAAAACTCTGCATAACTAACTGTTAAAAAAAATCCTTCCCTTCTTTGTAGTATTAAATAAATAAAAGAGATGCTAGTTTAAAAAAATAGTATTCTCAAATGAAATGCTGCTTGACTCTAAACCATCAGCCTGGGTAGGAGAAAAACAGCCCATGCAGATGCTTTGCTAGATGAAATCAAGTTCCGTGGCTAATGGGATCCCACATACCTCCAGGTCTGTCTGATAAGTAGTTAATCAGCCAATTAGGGGAACCAACAATTACAAATTGGGAAGAAGGGGAAAAGAAAAGAAGATGGGGAAATGAGTCAAGGTAGGCTGTAATCCCTTTGAAAAGGTTTCTAACATTAACTCCTAAAGAATTATGTTCTACCATACCTTGACTGATTTGTTTTCCCCCTTACTCCCCCTTCCCCTTTTCCTACTCGTTGGGTCAGTTAATTGGCTGATTAACTAGCAATTATCTCTGGGACCAGCTTTATATAGGGTCTCTTTTAATCTAGAATTTTATTGACAAAGGCACCAGAGCAAATTCATCTCTAGTGTAAGCTTGTTAGAGTGAATGGGCTGACACCCAGGACAAAGTTGATCCATTGTATTATTGGCACTGTGTTTTTAGAGCATTTGATTAACATGGGACTCGTAATATTACATTAATTTTTTTTGCAAAATCTGTTCATTTTGGTTAGAGGAGGGAACAAGAGCTTGTGAGGGAAGTCAGTCAGATGGCCAGTAACTGTCTGGAGCAGCAATATCCTCCAGCTACCGTGTCAGTGTAATGACACCACAGCTAAACAGGGTGGCACCTCCCTTCTCTTTCAGGCCAACACTTTTGCAGTCTTGCAGGCATGGACTTTTTACTTAGCATTGTCTATAATGATAAATTTGCCTAAATTCTAATTCTTATCCAAGCAACAGCCCCGGAGGGTAGGAGACTTGGCTCTGGCCACCAAGCCTGGTATGTATATTTGACTTCCCCAGCTAGGAGCAGGTGTCCCTAACCCTGACTGGTCACTCAGTATAGTGCAGCTCAGCTGGACCCAGTCCCCTCCTAGCTCCTGACTTTCTCTCTCCTTGTTCCTTGCACTTCTGTTGCCTTCCTGCAGCTTTATGAAGAGTATTTTGTGCTGTGGGGATCAAACCCAGTGCATGAATGCTATGTTTTAAGCATCAGAAAACTGAAATGGGATGCTGCAAATAGAAATCCTTTGGTTTTGCATATGCCTGTGATGTCTGGAGGGTGGAGGGACTGACTGCTCCTGCTCTTTCCCCAGCTGCTCTGCTGGGGAAGGAAATGCCAAAGGGGATGGACCTCACACATGGTTACCAGGCAGTGGGGAGACCATGACGTGGGAGGGGATGAAGATCCTTTTTTGGGAGAACTCAGACCAAAGAGCCAAGTTTGAACATTTGAGCCAAAAGGCAGAGGATCAGGTTATTGAGGGATCTGGCAAATTCCCTAGAACACTGGGATCTGGCAGGAACACATCCCTCCCTGCATGAAAGGAGCTCTGTATTTTACAGTTTCAAACAGTGCATGAGTTGAAGATAGGCTACCCTGGGAAGAGAACATCTTAAAGACAAGTAATACTGTTTATCTGTGGGGGTGGGGAAGGGAAGAAGCTGTGTGTTTTTCCTATGGCATGCAAGGACATAAATTCTGCTGTTGGGTGTTATTTTCTAGGTGGTCAGCTGGAACAGTAACTCTTTTAGCAGCAGATCTGTAACTGCCATCCTGTTTGCAGTGCTACAGATGCAGCAAGCAGCAGTGCAGGTGGGGCAAAGAAGTTTTGCAAATTTAGAGGCAAAAGCCAGAAACACTAGTCATAAAAATGACAGTGAGTGTTTTATAGAGGTGTAAGGAACAGAGGTGGGAGATACAATTGCACCCTGCCCATCTGAAGCTAAGCAGCTGTCCAGAATCAGTGTGCAGTGGTGACATCTTCCATAGCCAGCTCTGCCAGCTGGAAATGTCACCATTTCTACCTGGTGGTCACCTCTGCATGGGGTTTCACTCTCAGTCCTGTGATGAGGACATAATGTGGGTGTTTTCTCTCTTAACACGAAATTTTCCAGGCTAACCCTAGCTGTGTTGTTAAAAATGTTTAAGTTAAGCCATCCAGGTTTTGCTTGGAGCAATCTGTGGGGTCTCAGAGTAGCCATCCCACAAATCAAGTGGTGACTTGTGTACTGTGGACATCTGCCTGTATCTTCAAGGACTGAAAAAAAAAAAAGAGGCGGCTTCAGTGCAGCATAAGTATGGGTAAAGTTTCTAGAGGATATTATTAATAATTTGAATTTCACCTTTCTAGCCAAATCAGCATGGCTCTTTCAATGTGGCATCACAGGACTGTCATCTCTCACAGACTGATGGTTGCCTGCAGTTGAAAAACCACTGGAGGGAGCTGGGCCTGAGAGCTGGTGAGTAACGTCCTGCTGGGTAAATGGGAACTGTTTTGCTTCTATACAAACTATTCTGATTAGGTGCTTGGGCTATAAGTTTTATGAGTCCCTAAATAATGCAGGCATTTTGGAATAAGTCTAATTCTTTATTTTTGAAACTTCTGCACTGTGATATACTTGAAATGAGAGGAGATTTGGGCTGGAAAAGCAAAGAAAAAGAGGGGAAGATAACTTACTTTTTTCATAATGACGACATGCTCTCTGGTTCAGGGGGTGGCTGGAAAACATCACTGGGAGAACAGTTTATCATAATTGTTTTCCTTGCAAAAGAGAGTTGCTTTGCTGAAAACACTGTTATAGGGGGAAGAAACTTTTAATACAGTTACCAGGATCTGAGGGATGTGGGTGCCAGAGGAAGATGTTAGCTTTGAGTGTCATTGGACGAAGTTCAATCCCACAAGGTATTTTGGAGCCTGAGGAAACACCTGATACTCAGTTTACATGGTCATTAGAAAATAATACATCTGCACTATCATTAAAGTGATAAAACATGTTCCTCAGTTCTGGACAAAGCCAGCACAGACTTGTCACTTTGGTGGTCACAATTCTGCTTTCCCTGTGACACAGCTCATCCTAAACCTACCCACTTAGCAGTGCTGTGAAGGGCCTTAGTGGGGAACTTACCCAGAAACCATGGGAATCACTAAAAAAACATTCCTACCTTTGCAGCTCTGAATAGTCCTTAATGCTAAAGGGTTTGGAAGCTCCACATTCCTCAGATCCCAAGATTTACCATAAATGGCATATGAGCCACATTGAGACAGGAAGCCAGACAAGTTAATCTTTGTCACAGAAGCACAGAATCATCATTTATAATAATTTAAAACCAATGTATATTGATCCAAATTTACAGACAGAGGTAATAGTACTATTACTGAGCATGAATGGACAAAACAAGTGCATGTAGTAAGAGAGTCAAGACTGAAGTAGTGTCTATGATCCATTTCATCTGTGAATGTATTCCCAGGATCAAGGACTTCCTGGGATCAACGTAGGTGAGCAATGTCCCTGTCCAAGGTTTAAGCTTTGGTAGGGGCAGGTGGTTCTTCATTCTTTCTCCACCTGTGTTCTTTCCACAAACCATTAGCAGAGGTTTTCAGCCATGGCAGAGAATACAAAGAGAATTAATGGAAGGTCCATGAACATATCCCAGGACCTGTTAAAATGGACAGGTTTTCCTATAGGCTAGAAAAGTGCTTTTCATCCTGAGCCTCTTCTGTCCTTGTAAAGGGAAGGAGAGAAACAGAGGTTTTGTGTAAATTTCTTAGTAGAAGACAACCTGAAGAAGGGGCTGTTAGTCCCCTTAGCAAAGAAGAACACCAGTTAAGGATTTTCCATGTGTAGGAAATTACACATCGTGTTAGAAGTGATAAATAAAAAGTTATTTGTTACAGCTTTTGAAATTTTGCTGGTCATAAACAAGACAACTGTAGTCCTAATTGTAGTAAAAAGGTGTGGTTAGTTTTTGAGGTTTCCTTTAGAAATAAGGACAAGGTTGAAGTATGTAAAACTAAAAGGAGAATTTTTGTTTATCCTAGTGTAAGTTCTTACTCATTTGATGTCTCTTAATGTTGTACTGCCTTCAACAGTCTCTTGTATGATGGGGGAGGGGGAGGAGAGCCTTTAATGGGTGCTAGTCTCCTATGCCTGTGTGGTGTCAGCAGCTGGGTGCTTGGGTGAAAGCAACCTGTTTTCAAAGGTGTGGAATGGCAGGTCCTCCTTCAGTTCCAGGCTGGGACCCAGACAGCTCCTGTTCACTGCAAAATATGGATTAGAGATGTAAAGAGCAACAGCTTAAACAGTCAGACCATCATAATGGAAGTAAAAACATAACAAACCAGGACAATAGGAAAAGAAGTGACTGCTTTTTAGCAAATCAATCAGTTCACCCTTTGGGCTGTGCACTGTGCCTCTGCCTTGCACCCTTCTCACCAGAATGCTTTCCCCTCCCACTGATGCCAAGGATGACCACAATAATACAAACAAGTTCAAAGCAATGATAAACCATCACCTTTTAAAAAATTAAACATACAAAAATCTAATTCTCCTATTTTCCTTCTCATGCCCCCATGCATCAATGTACAGGCTCTGGACAGACAAGCCCCCTATTACAATGTTGTCAGGGCCCTGCTAGTTTTCTAGTTCAAATCCTTGTTCATGCTGTTTGCTAAGTACTTGTTCACTGTGACAGCTTTCAGCAAAACAGAACACACTGAATGCTTCTTTCCAAACAGCTCTGTCCTGCTGGGCTTCAAGTGAAACAAGCCCTTCAGACTTCATCATGTGAACTTTTCATAAGGAACAATCTCCTTTAGACAATTCCTTTCAGAGATAGTATCCGTGAAACTGGGACTTGGGGATGAGGTGACATCACAGCCTTCTTCCTCTGGCCAGGGTCATGGCCACCAAAGTTGCATTTGTCAGGAGGCCTCCACATGGCATGGTGCATGATTTCCTTAATTACCTAATGTTTTCCCATTTAAAAAAAAAATCTACAACAACTTTAAACTGTGTTTTAGTACATTTTCTGTTGAAAGAAAAACAAATGCTTTTGTTCAGACAGTCAAATCCTGGGTTGTAGAAATCAGAACTGATTACTGAAAACATAACTCATGTGCAGTTAAGTCTTAAAGCCAGATGTGCCAGAGCTGGTGGACCAAAACTGAGATAGTTCCTTGCTATTTGACTTGTTGGTGTCTGCACCTTGTGCCATTCCCCTCTGGCTCACCTGCCTGTGCTCTTCTTGGTAGCAGTCGTGTAGAAACAAAGAGGAGGTTTGATGAACAAGGCAAGGTGTACAAGCTCTCACCTCTGAGTTAACAAGTGAATGGGGCAAAAAGGGCTGGGATAGAGAGTCTGGGAGCATGCAAAATAGTGTGTGCACTTCAGTGGTAAAAACTTAGTCCCCTGGGTCTCCTTCTATGCCATTGCTGAGGAGAGACATTACAAAGATATCACCACCTTTCCAGGAGGTGGAGGTCGAATTGGTGATCTATGAAAGTTGTCCCAACCCAGCCGACCACCATCCCATGCATCAGCACAAGAGCAACAGTCATGTGGAGAAAATGTTGGGAAAGAAAGATTGCAGGTGTGTGATTTGATGCAGAAAATGGCCCTTCTGGTATTGGTGTGTCCTACTGATAATGGAATGGAGCGTTTAAGTGGTTTTGTGCTCTTTACTAGTCGTGGCTTTCTAAGTTAATACACAAAAATGGTATCTCATGAGTGACCTGGTATTTTGTATTTCTTTTTTACCATTATATTGTATTAAAGACCTGCTATTCTGCACTGCTTTACAAAACAAGAAGATAGCCTCAAAATGCATTAAGAAGACATTGACCTTAACTAACTTAAAACAAAATGCTCATTGGAAAACAAATGTAAAAAAATGTTCTTCAACACCAAGTGGTGTTGGGTCCTTCATGAAAACATGCTGACAGCATGTTAGCTGCCTATTGATGAAACTGCTAACTGAAAACAGTTTATCCACCTTCCATCATGAAATGTATCCCAATTATGAGCTTCAGAATATGTCTTTTCCTCAACGGAGTTGTATATGATGTTGTTTGGGTACAAAGGGGTTACCAGTTCAAAGGGAAAGGAGATTGATGTGCATGGGAATTATTGATAGGAAGGGATTCTGGAATCCCAGCTTAAACTTTGTGTTTTCCCCAGGCTCCTGTGCCACATCCAGAATCATACAAAGTAGGTGACAGCTGTGGAGGGAGGGCAGCTGTACAGACCCACACATGAGCAGTTTGTGGTTTGACAGTGCAGAGGAGGCAAACTAAGAGCTGTCTCTTGCCAGAAGGATCATAACCTTGCAGCTTCCCTTGCACTACCACTTATCTGAAACTGGCAAGATTTCTAGACAGGCAAAAAATTACAGAATGATGCTCAGACACTCCAGAACAGGATGTATTGGAGCACCATATTCATTACACTGAGCAAAGGTGATGCAGCAAAGGTGTCAAAAGGAGACAGCAATCCAAGAAAGCTGTGGATCTCAGATAGTCTTTCTTCCCTCCATGCTTCTATAAATGTTAGTTTCTGAGCAAGGTTTTATTTAGCTGGCTGACAGAGTCATTCTGCGGGCCAGGCAAAGTCAAAGGACAAGTGCTATTTATGAAAATTTGGTCTACAACATGTGTGCTCTTTGGGTTATTTTCTGTACCATCTTTGGATGAAATTAATTGAACAGACTGAAACATTTTGCTTTCTGACGTCCAGAAGTAGCAATTTAGTTTTTCTATCTGACTTCTTTTAAATTTTCATTCGTTTTCAGTTAGACGAGGGAACAACACTCCTCTGTGTGAATCTGGCCAATAATTCAGGATTATGGAACACTTGCTGTGAAGAGGCCAGGATAACTAGCCTGAGACAAAGACAGGAGATTAACCTCACAAAATTCAGCAGCAATGTCTCTTTGAGAAAGCCCAGAGTACTATTGTACAGTATTGCCACATTGCTCCTTTTATCTCCTTTTCTGAGTGAGCTGGGCTGGTCCACCTACTCTCTGTACTGGCATCATCCCTCCCCTCCCAATTCCAGTAGTGTAGGTAGATGGAAGCACTTCCATCCAGGACATGGATGTTACTGACCAGCGTGTCCTCCCTGCTGACAACATATCCAAGAGCCCTGCCAAATGGGAATTCCAATAAAGGGATCACTAGCAGACTAGAAAAAATGAGTACATGACACAAAGGCAGGCATCTCTTGTGCACCACTTCTATTTTATTTTCAGCATCAAAGGGGTTCTGTTGGCTTGAACTGCTTCAATGCCCCAAAGTTGAAGGAGCAACTGGGACAGTGACGACTTGTTTTTAAGATCATAGAGTTTGGCTTCATTGCTCATGGCAGTAGCTAAACTAACCAGAGAGGCTCCTGGATCACCAGGAGTGGTTCAGGACTCTTTTACCTGTGCAGAAATAACTAAGAATGTGCAACACCAAAGTAGAAGGTCTCCCTTTTTATCTATTTGCTTCTAATGAGAAATATTTGCCTGTAGCTGCTAGAAGTTGTGCACTGGTTTTCCTCTGCATTTTGCCTGCAGGGTTCTAGATCAAGTTAGTAAAAAATTGGACCAAGCTTGGTTAACTCCACGAATTATTCATACTCCTGTGTAAATTTGTGCACACATGGAGTTATTCTATTGATGTTGCTGTGGAAGCTATTCTTCTTTCTAGATGCATCCTGTCTTAATGAGACATCACTTCTGTGTGCAATTTCACAGGTACTTCCATGCCCAAATAAAGAAGGAAACTTTGAGACCAAATTTTAAAGAGAAGTTGGTTATACAACTTAGACTGTATAACCTGTGGCAGCTTTTTACAGGACCTCATAAATAACAACCAGCTTCTGCTTGTTCTTTTTCCTTTGAATTTATGTAAGACCTTACACATACACACAGATGAAAGGAGAGTAAGAGGAGTAATGTACTCCAGATGGGAGAACTTGAACATAGTTATCTACAATCATGTATTGCATTTGTTTATGCTGTGTAGGGGTACGGAAATTCTGTGCTTAACTATGTTTCTTTAAAAGTGTGTATCACAGATTTCAAGTGCAGGCTGTAACAAACACAAACAAGTATTGTATTCATTCAGCTGTGGGTTTCTCCCCTTCACTCCTCTGCCTTCTCTCCTTACTCTCAAAAATGAGAAACACACGTTTCCAAGTGGGGGGGGGGGGGGGGGGGGGGGGACGATGAGGGGGCACTGGGATTGAGCTTTTTCTGTGCAACTCTTGCTTTTTCACGATTCATTAAGCCCTTTCTCCCTCGGTTGTAATTGGACTCCTCTCATTTACATGCATGAGGGATGCATAAATCTGAGAGAGGAACTGTGGTACAAAATAAAAAAAAAATATAAAAAAAATAGGGTAGATGGCCAGGGTGCAGGAGACATGGGAAAACTTGTCGAGAGCTACCCACCTAGCAGCACTGCAGCTCTGGTCCTGCTGCACAGTGCCAGTGCTGCAGGGGGAAGTGAACTGGTGTTGCTCGGAGAGCTTTGGGCTGCCCCGACTGACCCTGGGGCCAGGGCTTCCTGCAAAACCAATCTTTGCAGTGACCTCAGCTCCCCAGAAAACTGCTGCTCTGTGTCTGAGGCAGCAAACAGCTCAACTGCCTGGGATCCTCTGCACATTGGCATCTGATTAATTAATTAATTAATTAATTATGTGCTAGACGAGCATTTGGGGCTACTTCACAGCCTCCAGGGTTTAAATCCCAGGCACTGAAGCTGAACTCGTGGTTTTAGGGAGGTAGAAGTCTCCTTGGGGAGGGAGACTCTGCTTCTCCCTTCCACTGCACTATGGAAAATAACTCTTCATATCCAATGAATTTTCCCTTGTAAGATGATTTCAGATGTTTAAGGGCCTTGTTGCTCCTGTTCATGGTGGGGAAAAGATGGTATATTTTACTTGGCTTTTTACTCACTTGAATTTCTACTTAGAAAACTGCATCCCATGCTTAGTAGAAACTGCTCCTCTCTTGCTTTGCTCAGGCTTTGTTTAGCTCATCTTCATGCAGTTCTTAGGGTTGTTGTTCCAATGCTGAGCTGAGTTTAAAAAAGCTCTAACACCACGCCTTTCACTAGTAACTGCTGATTTATCAGTAAGATGAAAATACAATCAAGCTCATTATGATCTAGATGCTGAATAACAAAGCTTATTTTTTAAGCTGTGGTTTTGACTCTATAAGGCTTAAGCCAGAGTGTTTGTATGTGGGTCAGACAAAAAATCAGGCCCTGCAGGAGACGAACAGTTGCCTCTGTAGGAGAAGAGAAACTCTGCTCTGTCCTGCCCAGGCAGCTCTGTCTGGGACTGCAATTTCCAGCACTCCCTTCGTGGGGAGGAACCAAAAGTTATACTTTGCCTGGTATGAAGTACACTAGCAGCATTTGCTGGCTGAGACTGTGGGCAAAGTATAAATGTCTTCAGATTTCAGGTGAATTTGTTGCAAGAGAATCTGCAGGGCACGGAGACTTAGTAATTTACTTCTGGAGGCTGCAGTTGTCTTTAAATGTCTTAAGAGGTGATGCTTTATGGTAGTAACAATTTGGAAATTTTCAAACCCCTAAGAAAAAAAAAAAAAGGTGATATTACCCTATGGTGTGGCAATAGGATTGTGTCTATTGCTAAATGTTGAAACTCGCCTCTGATTGTTTTGTTTTGTTTTTCTAATTATTTTTTTATGAAGTGGTAGAGTACATTTAAAAGGAGAAAATATTGAAACACTGTCAGGGCTAATAATTCTTAGCATGTTGTGAATGGGAAAAGTTTTTAAGGAATGAAACAAAACCACAAATATATTAACGAGCATTTCTTCTAAGGTCTTGCTTTATATGCTCAAGCTCATCTTTTAGCTTAACTTCTATTTAAAGGTTGAAAGCAAGTAGGAAATCCCTGCAGAGAACAGGCAGCCACACTTCTGAATTTCAATGTGTCCTTCTAGACAAGCGCCTTTGATTTTAAATGGTAACGCTGTTGCTTTAATCAGGAGACAATCTTTATATATTAGTTGTACTGGCCTATAGTTGTAAGAGCTAAATGATACACAAAACTGGATACACATCTTTGCAGGCCGATTAATGGGGAGGACTGAAAGCAAAAGTAAACACTAAGCTTACAAAATAAAAGAAGTTAAAAGATAAGTGTTAAGGACCTTTCTCTTTTTGGAGAATAAAACAAGATTTAGTAGCTTTCCACTTAATTTAAATGAAAAGAATCGCTACCTTACATATTGCAGTGATAATGTGGGGGAGAACGAAAACAAAACCATCTTTGTAGCAGTGACACCTCCTATAGTTGTTGTGAAGAAACTTTTCCCCTTGGTATCTGCTAACCAATTCTAATTAATGCTGCACATTCCTCCACTGAAATCACTTAACGCATAACAAGTGGAGGGGGGTTAAAAAAAAAAAAAAAAAAAAGAGAGAGAGAGAGAAGAAATTCTCAATGCTGATGATTGCCCTGTTCGAATTATGGGAGTGAAAGCCCGGGCCCCCCTAACCTACTGTCTATAAAGCAGAGCTTTGAAAGAGAGCTGCAACCTACAAAAGCTGTCAATCTCCCTTGCCCCGAAAGCCTGGGTTCACATGGATTCAAGTGACAGCCTCCTCCCCCGCACACAATACATCAATCTGTCTCTCCTCCGAGCACCCACAGCCCATTGTGCGAGCCGCAGGTGCCTCATATAGCACCCATGGCCGCCCCCGCCCCCCCTGAGAACTGGCGGCACAAAGGGGCCCCGGGCAGGGTGGAGGCGGGTGCTGGCCTGGGCAGATGGGCCAGGAGCCCTCAGGAGGTGGCTGCCACGCAGTCACTTTGGGGGGTTTGACTGCTTTTCATGCTTCAGACCAGCATGTCCCCCCCCTTTGGCAAACCTGGTCACCTGCCAGTGGTGAGCGCTGGTGTTTGTTTGGTGCTCGGTTTCTGGCGTCTTGGGAAAAAAATGAATGTTGCAAAAGGGATGTTAGAGCTTTCTGAGGTGTCTGTAAATACAGTGGCTGGTCCTGCCTGTGCAGTGGTCTGTAAAGGGGCTCAAACACTCTTCCCACCATTTTCATGGGCAAACAAGCCCTGGGGATGTCTCTCTTCTGAATTATCCACCTCTGCTTGACACAAGGACAGTGTAGGCACCCAGCTGTCCAGGCACTGAAGGATGGTCCTGGAAGTCTGTGCTGCTGGTGGCACTGAGAGGAAGCAATTGCCCATTTGATCCTGGGCTTTGGCCAGTGAAGATGTGGCCTGTAGTAGTGTTCCAGGTTTTCTATAGACTGTGAATAAATTGCTTTCTCACTTGATGTTTCAGTTGCCTCTATGTAAAATGAAGTGAAGGTTTTTCTTTTCTACCCTGTCCTTTCCTTCTGTGGGATTGTCCTATGAAGACAGGCTGAAAGAGTTTTGGGATTTTTCAGCCTGGAGGAAAGAAGGCTCCGAGGAGCCTTATTGCAGCCTTCTGGTGCCTGAAGGGGCTACAGCAAAGCTGGGCAGGGACTTTTTACAAGGGTATGGAGTGATAGGATGAGGGGTAACAGTTTGAAACTGAAAGAGGGTAGATTTAGATTAGGTATTAGGAAGAAATTATTTACTGTAAGAGTGGTGAGACACTGGCCTAGCTTGCCTGGTGGAAGTTGTGGCTGCCCTATCCCTGAAGTGTTCAAGGCCAGGTTGGATGGGGCTTGGAGCAACTTGTCTAGTGGGAGGTGTCCCTGCTCATGGCAGGGGATTGGAACTAGATGATATTTAAGACCCCTTCCAACCCAAACAATGGTTTTGATGATTCTATTATTAATGTTGTTTGTTTCCAAACACTTAGAGCACAGATCTCTTTCAGCAGAAGTACATGGTCTCCTCCCCAGTAAACCAAGAAGCCTTGTAAGCCCAGAAGTTGCTTGATAACTCTGCCTTTACTGAAGTTAAAACTTCTAAAGATCCTTTCCAGATAATTCTGTTTAAAACATCCCAGCAAGTCTCCCTTGCTCATTCCCAGTGTCACAGCTCCAGTATTTAAGAGCTGCACCCTCACCTGCAGGCTTTGCTGGGCAGTGGGGACATCCCAGAGCTCAGTAGCATGGCTGCTATAGCAACGTGACTCCGGCAGCACTGAGTTGAGAGCAGACTAATTGCTGAAGTATTTCCTTTGCTTTTGGTGAGGTTTTGCTTCAGTGATCGCAAATTAAAGTGACACTGCAATTCAAGTCAGCACAATTAAATGATGCTTTTGCTGCTTTGATCTTGCTGCTTAGATAGATATCTCCTTAAAAATAAAAAAGGAACTGCTGACTAATTTGTTACTAAGCATCAGTCAGAGGTAAAAAATGTCAAAGTTGCTGCTTGTTGTGAGCCTGCTTGTGTTTGTGATGGTAACATCTCTTGGCGAAGACAGGTAAAAATTGATTCTCCTGCAGCAAAGTGTGTTCCACTTTGCTACCTGAAGAGCTACATTTCAGCTTTCGTTTCAGGTGGATGTTTTAAGAACACCAGGCAGAGCTGGGGCTGAGGGAAGCAGCAGTGCAGCACAGTCGAAGCCAGCCAGGTGAGCCTAGTGGCAAAACTGTTTTGAGGAAAAAATCACAGATGCGGGATGCCAGATCTGTTCCAGCAGAGCAAGAAGGTGAGTGTAGAAACAGAAATAGTTTAACTGCTGTTACTTTCTCTCATTTTGGGCTGACAGAGCACCTTCAGGCAGATTTTGAGCCTTCTGCCAAAATATATGTCAAAAGTAAATTCAGACTGTCACTGGCTTGTCTCAGCAATTTCTTACAGTAGGTGACTGGTGTCTGGTGCTTCTGGTTTTCTTCACTCACCTTCAAGACTAGATGAGTGGATTATTCAGTAGATCAGGACATGGAAAAGCTCAGCTGTTTTAAGTCAAGCTTTAACTACAACAGGCTCCTATTGATGTCAATAGTAAAAATTCTCTAGCATCAAGTGCAGTACAGTACCAAGTCATCAAATTGGAGGCTTACAGCAGTTCTCATCTTTGCTTCTGAGAATGTTGCTGTCAAGGAGCAGCTTTTGTTTCCTTTTCAGGGCTGAGTCAGCTCCGGAGTATCTTGAAGATTCAGTGTTTAATACAGTTCATTAAAGACAGAGGTGCCCAACCTTTGCTGGGACGTGGCAATAGTACAAAACAAAATTTATCTGTGTAGCATCATACTTTGCTTTCCTTCTTGACCTCAATCTTAGCTTTTGAATTCTTGTGGCCACCAATGACATTTAAATGTTGCCCCGCAGCCAGCAGTTCATTAGAGATGTTAGAGAGACACACCCTTTTGCCTTGAGCAGGGGTTCAACCAGGCAAAAAAAAACCCCATCCTGATGTGCCTGATTTCTCTGTCGTGGTTAACTGCACAAGAAGACAAGGTCTGGCAGTCCTAGCTAAAAAGTGCTCCAAATCAAGCTTTGTTCTCCTGAACTTAAACACCTTAAGACAAGTTTAAATCTATGCCTGGTGAAGGAAGGTAGTAGTTTAAATATTAAAACTCTTTTTGGAAGTAGCTGCTATGACTGAACAATAAATAAATAACCCAACTAGGCTAGCTCTGCAAAATACCTATTTGTTTTCTTACATAAGCAATCTCTATCAGACCCACACGTTAAAAACAAAGGCAACAGCCTGGACGCTGAGATGAGCTTACCTCATCTGAAGTACAATTTACAGGAAGGAAACTGGAACTGAGCTATGGGAGTGATTCATTAGCCATATATTCAGCTCCAGCACCGTGTTGCTGACAGTTACGCTGGGCCTTAATTGCTTCTGCTAACATCATATTCTAGAGCTCATTAGTGATAAACAATGTGTATTAATATAATTCAGACAAGAACTAAAGATTAAGGTGGCAATCCATTTGCTGTGATGGCCATTAGTCAATTCAGAGCTGTTGAATGATGCTTGAGAATCTAATATGAATTGAGAGAGTCAATATTTCATCAGGCAGATCCTCTCAACTTCCTCTGAGAAGTTCTTTGTCTAAAAAAGTTACTTGATGAAAGGTGCATGTTAGGAAAGGACACGTACTAAGTACTGCTCTATTGGTCTCCTCAACAGTTTAAATTATAGGGTGGATAAGTCCAATTTTGGGTCTAATAGAAGCATGTCCACTTTAGGAGGATTGTGCTGCTTGTGACAGTGGTAAATTTGACACACAGTGTTGCCAGCTTTAGTGTTTTCAAATGTAGGGAGTTCTCAGCCTCAGTTCAAGAACTTTATTTTTCTTTAGGCTGAAGAAGACCCACATTGCTGGAAGCC
Organism: Hemiprocne comata; assembly: GCA_020745705.1. Lineage (NCBI taxonomy): Eukaryota > Metazoa > Chordata > Aves > Apodiformes > Apodidae > Hemiprocne > Hemiprocne comata. Next base: position 5,622,290 of record CM036597.1, on the reverse strand, counting down.
TGTGTGATCTGAGGAACTAACATGGTGCGGGTGGTCCAAAGACAGAAGCAGCAGCTTCAGTCCTGCAGTGGGGCTCCTGTTCATGGGTCTGGCAAGGTGAGTCACATCTGTCCATCTGGTGTTTGTTCTTCCAAGTAAAGGGATGAAGTAAAAAGAGGGAGTATATCAAGTAAAGGGGAGAAATGGAGTCCTGCATATTTGAATGGGGTCCTAGTTCTGGTGTAGAAGTTTCTAGGAGGATCTGGAATGTCTTGAGAGAGTTCAAAGGAAGTTGAAAATAGGAACATTAAGTCTTTAAGGTTAAATTTGAGAAACTATATCTTTTTAGTTTGTTTTAAAAAATGGTAGAGAGGTAGTTTGGCTACTGAATTACTTATAAAACAGGGGATCTGGAAAGAAGGCCTTTCTCTATGTGTTCATAAAAGGCCTAGCAAGATTTAACAGCTAAAAGCAGAAATTTGCTACCTCCACTGAAGGTGCCATTTCTTCCTGTCAAGGAGATTGTACATTGAGAAGTCTTGCTTGAGTGAGCTCCTAGAGTGTCACTGTTTGGAATATATCTCCAAGATACACTTTATTCAACTTCTGGGAAAAATTTTGTAACCTGTATATCCAGGAGGTCAGACTAGATGTCCCTAATGCTGCCCGCAGAACCCAGACTTCTGTGGAAGTTGGGAAAATGCTAGGAAATCAGCTGGATGCATTTTTACAGAATTGCACGTGATTTCTCTTGATGAGATTAGTGTGTGAATTGCCTGTCCCTCACCAAAAAAACCCCACTTTTTTGTGGTTGCTCTCTGTTATGTGGTTCATCTAAAGACATCACTCCAGCCTCCACCTGGAGAAGTCAGCATGAAGATTTCTGTTCACAGAGGTCACCTGTTCCTACAGTGGGAAGCCGGCAGGGGTGGTTAGGGTGATCATTGCTAATGGCAGCACAGTGATCCCGTGTTCAGTCTCGTTCCTATCTATTCTGCCGTGCATTCATTTCTTGCTCTTTTCAGCAGAATCAAGAGGGCATTTCAGTTTACAGGAGGCAGCACAGCTGATCTGTCTGGCGGCACTTGCCAACCCCCCGGACTTTTCAGAACACAAAATGCCTGAAGTTACCCTTCTCGTGTCACCCTCCAAAAAGCTGTAGCTGTCCAATGCCCACCGCTAATCCTGCCTTTATTTCTCCCAGCTGAGAGCTGGATCCGGTTTGTGGCTCCACCAGGAATAACCGCACAGTGAGGGGCTCCTCCCTGCAGCGGGGAAGAGGGGGAAGGGGCTTTTGCTCCCCCGGGAGCAGCTCGCCCCGCTCTGCAGCCAGGGAGCGCCGCCTGCCGCAGGTCCCACACAGAGCCAGATGCTTTCAGGGCAGGCAGGAGCTGTCTGGGGTATTTTGATCTAACCTCACCTCCAGATATTTTCAGCTGCACAGCTCACGGCTAGAGCAAAGATAATGCCCTCCTTAGCTGTCACTGATGTCCAGGGTGCTACAGGAGGAGAAGCACTGATAGGATTACTACGGTATGTCTAGGAAAAGGAATTGATTGCGTGTGAATGCTCTTCTGTTTTGATTTTTTTAAATGTGAAGACATTTTTGGTTTAGGTTTTATTTTCTATTTTATTTTTCCTTTTTTTTTTTTTTTTTTTTTTTTTGAGAAGCACATTTTCAGCTGTCTGATGCAACTCAAAACTGCATGACCTAAAATGAGTACCAAAGATTCAGTTCTGATATTAGTAACCTAAGCCTTTAGTGGATCATTTCAGCAGGCAGAAAGCAGCTAATCGCCACTATTAAGCAGAAGACAGTCTTAATTTACACCAACTGAGGGTATTAATTTTCTGTTTTAAACAGTGAATGGCCAAAAAAGAAAAACCAAACCAAAGACAATCTGTGAGGTAAGCGATCTCACAGAATCACAGAATGTTAGAGGTTGGAAGGGACCTCTGAAGATCATCAAGTCCAACTGCCCCCTGCTAGAGCAGGACCAAAGGAGGTAAGCTGATTGAGGGGAAAAAAAACAGAAAACACTTTTATTGCAGACTGTGAGCATAGCTCTTGGCTGTTCAAAGCCATTCTTGTGTAGCGAGAAGATTACCCTGAGACCCTTATGGCTGCTCCAGTTCAAAGGCAGCTTGTTTGGGGCCCCATTGGTAGAAGGAAGAGTATGTAGAGATGCTGGAGCAGAACTGCCTGCAGAGACTGACCTGGAACAGGTTGGTGCATGGAGTAATTCGGGTTGGAAGGGACCTCTGGAGGCCATCTATCCAACTGCCTGTACAAAGCAGGTCTAGTTCTGGCAGGTGGCTCTGGCAGGTGGCTCAAGGCCATGTGCTGTTGAATTTACAGTTGCTGCATGTTTTGAAATGTAGGATTTCTTTCTTCAGGCCCTTTGTGGTCACTGGACTGCATGGAGATTAGTAAGAGGCCTTGTGTGATGTTTGGGCTGTGCGTGAGGGCGTGATGTGGGACCTCCTGCACAGGGAAACAAAGCTGTGACCTCCCTGTGGAGAAGCAGCTGGCAGCACAGCCCTCCCAGCCCGCTTTCTCTGGACCAGGCTGGCTTGCTAGTGGGATCTGGGTTAGCCATGTAAGAGGTGATACCCTTGTCACCAGCAGATCGAGAGGCTGGTGCCTTCCCTGGTTGCAGCAGCTATTTTAAAAGCACTTTGCAGTGGCCTTTGGTTCTTCTGCCATCGTGTGGTTGACAGAAGGATGCAGGGCTGTTTATCCTCTGTAACTGGTAAGGGCTTGATTCCCTTAGTAGTGACAACTTAGTGAATAAAAGGTCTTCTGATAGGGATTGGCTGAGAGCTTTCTCCCTTGCCTCAACCCTCTATCAGGGAATATGAGATTTACAACACTCGGGGAGCTCTCCTCACCAGTGAAGGGGACTACTGGGAAGGGCTATTCAGCTTGGGGTGGAGGAGTTTAGGACCCTGTCCCAGCAGAGTCTAGCGTGCAGAGCATGGACAGCCTCCAGCCACTTAACTGTACAGGGTGTTGCTGTAGGGAAGCTGGTGGGGAAGAGCACATGCTGTCTTCAGCCAGCCTGAAGATGCAGCAGTGCTTCAGCTGTGCCCTGCATGGCTCCTGCAGAGGGGAGCTGAGTCCTGCCCCAGTGGGACTGCAACTGAGCAGGGTGTTAGAAAGCTAAGTCAAGTGAACACCTGCTAGCACAGCCCATGGGAGATGCAGAGCACAAAAAGGCAAAAGCCAGTCCCAGTGTCAAGGTTTTTGCCAGCAATACCAAGGGGACAGTGACTGCAGTGTGAACAACAAGTGTGAAGGCTCTTAGAGGCATTATGGAGTGTCATTGCTGACATCCCTATCTGTGCCATACACAAGTGATGCTGGTTTGACCACATGGGTACTTGGTGTTAGTGCTTGTTTGTGTGTAAATGGATGAAATCTGTGTAAGAATGCACATGAGTGAGTTGAATCATCTTATTTAGAGGTAATGTAAATAAATAGCACTCCTACAAAGGAACAAAAAGCAGATGGGGCCTTCAATTTCTATATTTATTCATATTTAAACAGTGCTACTCATACTGATTTATGACCGTGATTTGTGGCCTTGCAAATAGAACCTATTAGTGTAAGTAGTTGGAGTCAGAGGTCAGGGATTATCCACTAATACAGTGTGTTTTTCCACCCTGGCCAGGGTTTCCCAGGCATATAAGCCTCTGGGTTTTGACAGGGTCATGAGTACAATGCCAGTGGATGGTAGCTTCACCATTACAGGTTGACCCATGTACGTCCATAATGGGAACTGTCCAGTGTAGAGCTGTTGCCCATTGACAGTCCTGTAGGACAAAACACTCAAATTCTGGGGTTACTGTAACTTCCTCAGCAGTTGTTAACAAATTAAGACAGCTTGTGGTAATTGTATGTCCCAGTTACAGCATGAGCCATCAGCATGACTGTTAATAAATATTGAGCTTCTCATCAACCAGCACCTCCAAGTCCTTTTCCTCAGGGCTGTTCTCAATCCATTCTCCACCCAGCCTGTATCTGTGCTTGGAATTGCCCTGACCCAGCTACAGGACCTTGCACTTGGCCTTACTGAATTTCATGCAGTTGGCATGAAATGCCCCTGGATGGCCTCCCTTCCCTCCAGCGTGTTGACCTCACCACACAGTTTGGCGTCAACAGCAAACTCACTGAGGGTGCACTCAGTGACACTGTCCATGTTGCTGACAAAGATATTAAATAGCACAGGTCCCAGCACTGACCTGTGAGGAACACCACTTGTCACTGGTCTCCATTTGGACATCAAGCTGTTGACCACTACTCTCTGAGTGTGACCAGCTAGCCAATTCCTTATCCACCTTCCCCACCCTTTTCTCCACCCTGATACTTTCCTGTCAAAAAAGGAAAACAGTGACTGTGCTCCAGCTGAAACACCTCAGACCTGTCTCCTTTACTTCAGCCAGTGATGCACCATGTCCAACATGATGGTATACCTCTCAAACCCAGCGGGGTGCAGCTGTGAGCCCAGATTGTACCCTACACCTACAAGCTAAAATACACAGGGATTTCATTACATGATTCCCTACAGTTTCAGAAATGTGCCTGTTTAACAGGTGCCTCTGTTTTTTTTTTCTGAAAATCTGCCCTGCTGACAGTGCTGTGCAGGACATGGAGCAGCACATCTCAACAGCTGTGCAGTCATTCACAGCTGACTACCCTCATGCCAAGAGGCTTTCACCTTATTCCACCCCTCTGGCACCACGCAGCACGTGGCCTGTATATACACAGACCTGCTCTGAGGACACAACAGTCACTGCAGAACTATGTCTCATGGCCCTGGCTGACAGCCACGACTGCAAGGTATAAAGAAGATGCATGTCCTCCACACACCTTTTCCTTCATCTCACCTCTAGGACATTTCTCGCTCAGTAGACTGAATAGGTCAACAGCCTGTCTTTCCTGAAACAGAAAGAAAACCACAGTACTCCAAACCACACAAAGAACTGTAAGTCTCTATGCCCAAACATTTAACTATTTACACATACAAGCACTAAAAGCTTCTTCATAACTTCTCCACTCCAGAAGGTGAAGGACAGAAGAGAGGTTGCAGACCATAACTTAGCATGAAAACAGCTAAACATTTCACCCCAAGGGCACTGCAGGTCCAGGGCCACTCCCCAGCATTACACAAACATCAGTCCACAGACCCTGGAGTTCCTCCCAGAGCACTTCCTGCCAATGTGCTGCAGACAAAAAGCTCAGATCACTCAGCAGATGAAGATCTCAGAACACAATTTAAAAGCTAAATATAGTATCAGGATGATGCTTGACAGAGTCGTTTTAATAAAGAAGTTATTTGCCCAAAGATTTATATTTTTCAAATGAGAATTTGATAGCTGATGGGTATCTCTTTTTCAAGTATCTATGCTTTCCATTCCTACAATTGCCACTTTACCCACTATAAAATCCCAAAGGCTGTTTTAACTTGAATTCAACTGAGAACCTGTGAATATCCATGCTTAAGTTAATGTACCCAAGGCACAAAAGCCAGTGATGCTGCCTCCATGCCCAGCATCCTTGTGAAGTCAGTAACTCAGCTACTCAAAATGAGACAATCCACCCCTGTGACCTGCTGAAGGACACAGTGCAGAGCTAAGGGTTCACTCTGAGTTTCCCAGCCTCCAACCCACAACATACCACAAAGGGTGTTGCAATTCAGAGCAAGAGAGGTCAGTGTCACAGGCTTGGCTAGAAGAAAGTAGAGCTCTTCCACTTCTTTGTTACTACTGCCTTCGATGGCTTTCTTCTCTGAGTATTCCCAGCCCACTTCAATTTGGGAGGGCAGAAGGTGCAACCATCAGGACTATCATTCAAGACAGCATTTGCAATTTTATCTTTCATCTCTGCTGTATGGCCCTGTGTCCCCAAAATGCCCACTGTCTCTATTGGGAAACAAAGCACACACAAATGTAAGTTCCCCATCTCCCAGCCAAGCTCAGCTGACATCAGTAACTACTTTGTTTCTGAGCACTCGCTTCCAGCCTTACGGTCAAGAGAACTCCTTGCCCTGCAGCAGCACATTTGATGCCTTGTGCTGGTGTGTTATACTTTATGACATGAATTTCGAATGTGTCCCAAGTTTATCAGCTATAAAAGCAGCTAATTTGGCAGTGGAAGTTTATCCGTGCACAGCTCCAAGCCATGAAACTGGCAGCTCATCAACAGGAAGGGGACACTAGGCACCGAAATGCTTCAGATCAAACAACACATCCTTAAAGAGGATGCTAAAAATAGAAAAGCAAACCTGCTCTATCCAAAATACACATTTCCCTTAATGCTACTGAACATGCCCTGTTCTGAAAGCCAGAGTAACAGGTAAGTATCTGCACTGAAGTCAAATATGAAAAGGGATATGTGTCACTTCCCTGATTTCTTAACAGTCACTCAGCAGAGTGATTTGAAGTTCTTGAAAAAGAAAGTGGCTTGGACAAAAAAACCCCAAACCCTTCCAGAGACTCTCAAGCTCTTTCTAGGGGCCTAATGGGGACCTATGCTCCAAATGTAAATGCTACTAATCTTCAGCAGCATTGGTAAGTCAGCCAGGTAGTGGAGTTGACAGCATCAAAAAGGAAGGAGGGGTAATTCTCAGGACATTGCCAGAAATTCCTGCCCTACCAGAGAATGTAAATGCAAGTGGAATGAAGAACCAAAGCTCAGCTTTGATCTGGACTTACCCAACTTGATGCCAAAAGTACAAATGAAGTATATCTGAAAATCTCAATGAACCTTTTCCGTGTGTTCTTTGCTGCTGATCTTCTTCCAATGTTTTGGTTTTTTTCTTGTCTCCTTTCCCCAGGCTCCCTGTAAAGAAGAAAAGGAGAATCAGCCCTTTGCATGTGATTCAGATCTAAAAACACCCATGCAGCTCATCACACTGACCTCAAAAGACAGAAACGCTACAGCAAGACACTTCCAGAGAGGGAATCCGTGGTCACTAAACCACAGTGAACAAAGAGCCCATGAATTATCAGCTCTTCAGAGCTAATCTGCTGAGCACATTGATCCCCAAGTCTTGTAGTTTTCAAGTTATACTAAATTTTTGGAAGCACAGAAACTTGTCACTGCCTTCAGATCTGAGCGGGGAGAAGAAAACCTGAGAAAAACCTAATGAATCAAGGAACCATTCCCTTTCTCTCTGTGTGAGCAAGCAGCAACTGGCTATGGCAACTAGCTCTTATACCTCATTCATACCTTATCTGCATCCAGGATAGTTTTTTTCATTTTTAACATTGTTAAAGATTGTTCTGGGCAATACTGACCTAATATTGATTGTGGTTCAAAAATTATGTGTGCCTGAAGGTAAAACATCTTGACCAAATATGGAAGAATATCAACATGCAAAACTTACAACATTTTGTTCCAAAAGATGAATGAAAAACCAGTTAGTGATATTCTAACATATCACTTTAGCATTTTGTAAGAATTCATCTTTTACTTTCCGAATAGAAACAGTTTTCAGAATAAAAAAATGTTTGTATAGAATAAAAATCATAAGAGGACATAAAATTCTAAGTTTGAGAGAGCATCATAAAGACCCACATGACTGTCCACCAGTCCTAGTATGTCACTTCCAGCAGGAGCTGAAAGCAAAGGAAAGAAAGGTAAGAGCAAGGCAAGACCATGAGATACTAATACTCTCAAATACCTTAAAACCCTTTCAGCTCCTTTGACTCTGAGACAGATGCAGTTCCTCTGTCTTTAGCAGTCCTGGTCAGAATGTCTTCCATTAATTGAGCATTTCTTCCTTGAGCCAGTGTAAACCTTTGCCATCTGTGATGTCCCTTTGCAGGAAGATCTATAGTTCAGTTACCTGCAGAGTGAAGAATCACAGATTGCTTCCAAACTGCTCCTATCAGTTTTATTTGATGCCCCCAGGTGCTTGTGGTGGAAAGAGAGGTCAATAATCAGTGCCCAACCATTCTTCTGCTTGTATTTATACATGTTGTGGGCATTGGGGTAGATATCAGATAGTGTAACAGGATAGATAATGAAATTCAGTATAATAATACAGTAATAGAAAGCATTTTGACAGATTGATAGGTTCCTCCCACAAGGTTGTCACGAGGCAAGAAATTTCAAAGTCTTAATTTTCAAAACTTCTGTGTGACAAAAATATTTAAAATAGGAGAATTTCCTTTGAAACAAAAAAATCTGGCTTCTGATAAGCAGTGCTGTTGAACAAGTACATTCTGTGGTGCTTTTCCTCTACTGTTTCTTTCCAGACACAAGCTCCATGCTGTCCCCTTTCCAGGTGACATTTGTTACCAGTGAGAGGATGTGACAGGTAGGTTAGAAGTTTCCTTTTTCACCTACTCAAGAAAGGAGAGCTCTGAAGCTTTCAAGCAGTGAAGTGATTTCTTGCCATTTTCTCTCTTTGTGCTTAGCTGTGTGTTTCCACCTCTGGTCTGCACCACCTCAGGGAGCACAGATACTTCTTACAGGCTGTGGAGACAAGGTAACTCACTGAAGGAATTAATAATCAGAAGGCTTAAATTAGCTGTACAGAGGGCTGCATCTTCACTGGAAAGTACTTAGGTGTTGCATACTGGTTGAAATTGAAAACAGAGAGGGCAGTTCGGGATGCAGTGGTCAACAGGGAAATGGCAGAAGCAGCATTTCTTCTTCTCACTCTGATGTCCTGAAATCTTGCTTCTCTTCTCTTTTAATTTATGCACACTTTCAGTCTCTATCCATTTTCACCAGAAGAGTGCAGAAGCTTTCCTCTCAGATGTTCATTGTTTGCTTTATTTTTTTTTTCCTTTTCTTTTTTCCCTTTCCTCATTTGCCCCTTTTCCTTTTCTCCAGAGAGCTTTCTCGCATGGAAAATGGCAGCCACCTGCTTCTATTATGAGACTGCTTGCAAATGCAAACAGCCACTTTCCTAAACACAACTGCCTTTGGGCAGAAACAGGCCCAGCTGGGACTAAGGTCTACAAGTGGACAATTAGCAGCCAAATGGTGGACTAAAGCTGTTTTTTTTATGCTGCCCTGAGGAGATAGGTCAGGCAAGGCAAAACATTAGTATAACCAGCAAACTGTAAGTAAGCATCTGAAGCTTCTGCAGGCCCTGAAGTGCCTGCCTACAACATTTCTGCATAGCACCTGGTAGCACAAAGATGTTTTTCTCCTCATAATGTGTGTAGCAGGAAAGCTATTGAAAGAGAAGCATGAAGCACCCTTGATTGTTATTTTTCATGTCTCAGTTTTAAAAGCCAGTTTTGTATTTTTGCTTTGCTCCCCATGTGATGATTTTTCAGTGCTGTCTGCCAGCACCACTGGTCACTGACAGTGCCAGAATGGCATCTTCCACTTGTGTGTGCATGAGATGAGATGGTGACCCTCCTCTGTGCTAAACCTATGTTTCCACAGCCAGCTTGCAAACTGACAGGGCAGACTCTAAGTGACCCATCTGTCCAGTCCTGCTGCCAGAGGAGCTGAGAAGGAGGTGGCCACAGTTTTCTTACACTTCTTTGCACATCAGCACCATGAACTGGCATGGCTGTTTGGCAGAACTGGGCTGCCCTGTGCAGTGAGGGTGTAGATCAGAGGTGGACAATGCAATGGAGAAGTAACCTTGAGCTGTGGATATGCCAGTATGAAACTGGAAAGCCTGCTGAAATGACTTCCCTCATCACACACATCTGGCTGGACTTTGCCTCTTTCCAGTTTTGGGGTGTGTTTTACTGTGGGAAATGGGACATTAGAGACACAACTGGAACCGGCTTGTCTGAATCCTCCACATACTGTTAGGACTGCTCTTTGACAAGCCATGTAGTGTCAACTTGGCAGCTGAGTTCCCAGAATAGATACATGTGATTTCTTTAAAATCTGTTGTGATGTCAGAAAACTTCCCATTTTAGCCTTTGCCTCATTTATCAGCTAGAAGTTGCTTGTGGTTACTGAGCCATAAATAGAGGCGAGCATTTAACACAAAGACTCGCAAAATTGTTTGAAGAAGTTAAAGATCATTAAGAGGGAGCCAGAATCTCCTAGATGGCTTTTATTGCCTTAACCTCATGGCACAATGAGAGGCATGAAAATGTGATGGAAATACACAATACTTCATTGTAATTCAGGAAAGCTCTTCCAACATATTTTATATGAAAGATTTAAGGCACCAAGTAGATAAATGTTTTTGCTTGGCCTGAAAAAGTCAAAGGCTGATAAGGGAGGAGAGATAGAGGGACTTGCACCTTAGAAATGCTTAGATACATACCTAGATTGGTAGTCAGGTTAAAAAACACAGTTCAGTACATTTACTTATCTGTTACACTTTAGTATTAGTTTTGCTAAGTGTGGATTCAGTGCTCTTTCACTTAAACCAGTACAGAGCCTGTAGTAAGGTCAAAGATGGAGCCTTCCTGTGCCCTGTGCAACTTTTGCTCTTCCCTGGCAGGTTTTCAACTCTCTACCAGGGAATCCCTTTAGAGATGGGGGCCATTCACCCAAAATACCTTCTAGTCCACTAGTCCAGACATGACAACACCAAGTCCTCCTGATTTGTCTCAGCAGCCCTCCAGTGCTGAGCAAGTTTACTTTAAAACTTGTTGTCAAGTCCTTGATGGCTTGGTATATTCAGATCCCTTGATCACTCCCTCTCATTAATCTATCCTAAATTAGTTTCCACTTAATTTATAGGGTATCAATCTTCTAGGATTTGTTTGCTGCCTTGAAGCTACGTTTTGTAAGAGACTGAAACACCAAGGGAGCCATGGGTTTTAAAACAAGTATATGTAGTCCTTTTCACAGGGAGATTCAGGGCTGAATATGTGGGAATCCAACGATTCATGGAAACATAATTCTAACTGAAAGATAAAATTAGACAGGGCAAAAAAATAAAGGGAGAGCAAGGGGCTATGAGGTTGTATCATGCAATCTTCTGGGATAGTTTTAAGTCTGATTTAAGACTTCAGTTTCCAAGACCTGCCACTAGATGGTAATAAAACTAAAATAATGAGACTGACTTGGAATTAACATCTCTGCCAACTGCAGCCGCAGGAGTTCCCCAACACTACACCACGGGCCTTCAATGTCTGTGAGCTCAGAAGAAAGCCACTTGCCTCTTCGAAGTCCAGCAGATTGATATTACTTCCTAACCACAACAACTGGCAGGAGTTGGGTTCTTTAGCTGTGCTAGAAAAGCCCATTGCACAGAGGTACCTGCCAGGAGGGCCACCTGCCATGGGCACAGGACAGAGCTAGCTTACCTTAGGGTCAGTCCCCTGTAGGGCCCAGGTACATGCCACACAGCAGCTTTAGGCAAGTCTTGGCTCCACGTTCATGCTTCACACACTGCTCCCAACTGAGCTGGGCTTGCTGACCTGCAGTTCAGACAGGAAAACAAGATTTTATTGCATGTGTCACAGGAATTACTGGGAGGGACTGCTAGGCTTTGTGTCACATTAGCTGTGGCTCACATATCCCACCCCTCCACTGTGTTTCAGGTGAAGGGGGAATATGCCACCTCTGCTTTCTGCTCACAACATTCCAGTTTCTCTCAGATGGCATAATTTACTGAGAATTATACAGTAAACCAGTGAATAACTGGAGCCTTCAGCTTGCCTGGAGCAGATAATATACCAGACATAGACCAGAAAGGCTCACTGCTAAGCTTGAAGATGCTTATGGACAGCATTGTGTTCTAGCAAAACAGTCCCTAACTAAACACAGCTTTTTGAAACACGAGGCACTCATGGAAATTTACTGGATTTTGGGTGCAAAAGCTGCCTCAAAACCAGTATGAGCTCAAAGCCAGCTCAGAGCTCTTCTTTCATCTGTTAGTCAGCAATAAAAACAGTATTTTAGTAAAAAAAGCCAAGTGGATGCACCTGCTTTGTCACCTTCCTACCAAGACAATTTCTTACCAGGTTTATTACCCTGTGCTTACCTGAACTGGTTTGGTCTCCTGTGGTCAGTTCTGGTGATGGGAGTGTGGAGTTCATGGCTCTTCATCTATTCCCCATAGCTCATTCCTGGGATTTTTCCTTCCTTCACAAATCTTTTGGCCTGACTTTAGCAGAACCACCAGACTGAGAGCTTCAGCTTCCCATTTCTAATCTTTCCTGCATACACTAGGAGAGAGCACGCTTGGTCTGTGTTGGACAGGGTGGTCACACAGCTTCAGGAGCCCAGCTTCTCTCCAGCTGCAAGATGACATGCATAAGGAATGGGAGAGTTTTGCTCTTGCCAAATAGGGTCACTCATTACATTTCCTGAAGTGAGGCAAACCCAGGGTACCATGGTCCTGGCCAGAGAGGGCTCCCAGGAGGAGGCACTTGCCTTTCCTCTTAAGAAAGGTCTCAACTGAGCATCAAATGGCACACCTCCCCAGGCAGGGGCTCCACCTACTGCTGCTTCCACAGAGATTACCATCTCCCTCTAGCAAGACTTGAGTAGTCTGGAAGGAAAATCTTAAGTAGAACATTTAAAACTCTGAAACAAATGGGACTGCTCGAAGCACTGCACTGCTCAGAAGGTGTCAGGAGCTAAATTATTCCAGAAGCACCCAACCATATACTGTCAGGAGCAATCCTGTGTTGGCAAAGAGGAGATGGACAAAGCAGCCTCATAGACTCCTTCTTTCCATCCTAGCATCTATAATTTCTCTGTTAATGACTTGTAATTGTGTCCTACATGTCAGGACAGATTGTGATTCCTTGCTTGATAAAACGCTGGGGCCAGTAAGATCATTCAATTAACTGCACAGGCCAGTATCTCCCCCAGCACAAAAATCCTCCTGTCCCAAATTGGCAGGGTCGTCTTTCACACAGAATCACCAAGGCTGGAAAAGACCTTTAAGATCATCAAGTCCAGCCTATGACCAACACCACCACATTTCTGTACACTTTCTGTACTTCTGCAAGGGCCCAAGGGGGAAGGGAGCAGAGCAGAAAGAAACATTCATTCTTCTCATTTAAAAATGTAAAACACATTCAGGACTGTGTGTAATAGTGTTGTAAATCTTATTTCCATAAAGTACCTCCAGGGCTAATTCACGAGACATTAATCATATTCCAGCTTCTCCCAGCTGTTAACTCATCTGCAGAGTTTTTAATAAAAGATTTTGTGTGCATTTTCAAGAGGAAAAATAGTATCAACAAAGGCTGGTCTACTCAGAGCAGAGATTTCCATGGTCTAGAAGAAAGGCCGCCTTAGAGGCTACCAAGTCCCTGACGGGCAGGTTTCACTCCCTAGCTCCAACCAGGGTCACCTCACCCTCCATTCAATGATGTCCTGTGGTGATGAAGTTTGGCTAAGGGACAGTTAGTAATGTATTTCCAGGTCACTTCCTTCAAACACAATCTGATTTATTCCCAGTCAGTTCATTAGCATTGTTCAGTGGCAGAACCCTTAAATATTCCTTTAAATCTAATTTCAAATTCCAAGCATTGCCTCCCCCGTCCCTCCCTCTAGCCTCCTGGAATTATATTCTGATTTGTGGATAAACACACTGTTCTCTTTTATCCCACCTGTCTGAAGCTTTTCTTTCCAGGAGAGACCTTGTTTCACCTTCGTGTCATGTTGAAGAGGTGACAAGCTCTCAAGGGGCATGGGGTCTGCTGTCTTGAGGACCAGGGAACATACTGTCCCCAACTGAGGAGTGCCACAGCACATCCAGAGAGATGGGATACACCTCTTTAAAATGCTGCATATACAAATCTCCCTTGGCAAGACAGCAAGCAACTCCAAGCTGCAGCAACAGGGTGACCAGGCATTGGTGTGCTGCATTACAACGTCTGTTCAAAGTTCTCCTCCACTAACATCCCCCACACCCCAACCCACAGCCCCACCTGCATCTGTTCACTCATCCCATGGGCTTCACCAAGTCCTTGTCTCTTTATGCTCCTTGCAAAGCAGCCTCCCAGATGTTAGACTTGCCTCCCCATTCAGCCTATACATTTTCCTTCAGGTGAGCCTGGGATTAGCAGGGGGGGATGGCCTCATGTAACTAGCCAGGCAGCAGGTCTGCCCTTAGCCCCTCTTATTCAAGCTCCTTTTCCGTATGCAAAGCCAGATTTGGTAGGATTGTGTTGTTTAACTCCATCCCCTAAATGAGCTTGCTGGTTAATCCTGGTTTAAGTGTACTCCACATTCAAAGGAACATCAGTGTGGCTGCAGAAGCCCCTCTCTTGCTTTGCTTAATTGCACAGAGCAATGTTAAAACCAGCCTCGAACTACAGGAGCTCAGTTGTCAAAGGAAAGTGGTAGAGGCTTTCCAAAAGCAGTTTCCTCTCCCCTGTGAAGTCTATAAAATAAAAGCCAGGAGCCACCTGCATTCATCAAAAAGGGAGAAAGCTGGGCATCTTCCCAACATGAGGACAGGCACTTTGCAGTAGCAGCACAGTAGCATTCCCACCTGATAACTCAATTTTTCTTTGAGTTACTTAAGCATTTTTTAAAAAAAAAAGAAGCCAATTTAAACAATTTAAAAATGAAAAATGTCACTTCACCCTGAAGTAGCCAGGTGTTTAGATCTGTTGTTTTCCAAGGAAAGTGTTTCAATTTTTCCTTTCCATTTCTCAGCTGAAGTTAATGAGAAAATTTGCCTTGGTTCCTCAAGCTGTGTCTTTAGAAAACCACTGGTTTTACTAAATCTCGGAAGTTTTTTCTTTATTTTAAAACAAGAATGTGTGTAATAGAAAGCCAAATAGGTGGAACCACATTAGATTTAGAAAGAGCCATAGTGAGAGGAGAGACATGTCTTAATTTTTACTGGAAGAGAAAAGGTGTAGAAGTTTAGGAAGGTTAGGTGTAGAAGTTTAGGAAGGTTAGGTGTAGAAGTTTAGGAAGGTTAGGTGTAGAAGTTTAGGAAGGTTAGGTGTAGAAGTTTAGGAAGGTTAGGTGTAGAAGTTTTGCTGGGAAGGGGACCTGACTCTAAAGCTGCACTGAGCACACAACCCAGGGGAGGTCTAACCTCACCAGTAAGTCAGTCAAGTGCGTGTGAGGATAAAGCAAAAAAACACCCCAACAACCTGAGCAAATCAGAGTGAAAAATGCGGATTGCTGCTGGAGTTTGGGTAAGAAAGTACAGTTTGTGCTCCAAATCTTTTGTCTGTTGACATCTACAAAACTCATCTCCCCAAGCTCAGCACTGGCACAGACTCATTCCCTTGGGACTGCACCCTTGGTTCTTGCTCTGTCTGCAACTCTCTCCTCAGAAGAACTTGCACTGCCTCTCTCCTCACTTCTCCTTACCTGTGCTTCTTCCTTTCATGGACCCTTCCTTCAGAGATGACAGTCCAATACTGTAGCTATTCCAGATATGCCACTCTTCAAAGAAAGGGAAACATTTTTCTATTATTAGAAGCCTCTCTCCTACTAATCCACTGCCCATCATGCTGCAAGCCTCGTTCTTCCTTCCTGTTGCATCTCAGCTTAATCAGCATTCCAGGGATACCTCATTAAAGGCAGAATGCCTCATTAAAGGCAGAAAAATTCAAGAGCACACTATCAGCACCCTGACTGTATCACAGCTAAAATGTGATCTAAAAAAGTGACACAGCCAGCAAAATGATTTAAAAAAAACACAACAACTCTGATTCCTTTTTTTTTACCTTTCTTTTACATTCATTCCTGAAAGATATTCTTGTTATAGTATTACTGTAGGTTTCTCACTGCCCCACACAGCCTTTTAATATGAGAAAACAGACTCTCCACATCATTGCCAGACAACCTGATTCACACTCTGTTTTCTGCATTTCACTTTAGGAAGTACCATTCATATCACTGCTATTACCTCTGTACTTCTTTTGAATAATAAAAAAGGCAACACCAGGTGCTATTAAACCTATGTGATACCAACAGTTATCATCATGTTTTCCATTGCATGGAGTGTCTGTACTTCCCTCCTCCCAGGCCCCACTGAAGAACCAACCCTCTCCCAGCTCCTGTGAGCAGCTTAATTTGGTCATCTTGGATATCCTATTTGTTTTCTTAGTGTTATGTAGTTTACATTGATTTTGCTATTATTTTCAGCTTCACAGGAAAGAAAAATTGGGAAATAACTTTTTTTTTTTTTAAATGGTGATAATCATTAAGTGTCACCAGACCATCAGACAATCAAACTGCCACCAACAGAGATCAGTTTGAAGGAGGGAACAGATATCACAAGCTCCCACAGGCACCCTCAAGCCAGGCTCAGGCAGAGCTAATACTCAGTGAACACAGCAAAAGCCAGACAGGTCTCCCACTTCTAGCCCCACACATCCATGGACATCCAGTTTTTCTCTGTGAAAAGAGACATTAGGAGCCCATAATGTTGCAGCATGTCCTTGCACCTCTGGAAGGGTGCAGGCACATACAAGACACAGCTCTGAGCCTGACCTTCCCCTGCAGAGCTCAAAACCCACCTGTTCAAATCCTGTACCCAGGCTCTCAGCAAGCTGTCTGCCTACTGCCCCCCTTGCCCATCACCTGCTGGTACTGCTCTGCATCCCCTCAGTAACACGTCCCTCAGCACTGGGGGAAAAACTAAAACCACCACCAATGTTCTGAGCTCCAGACCAAAGACACAGCCAAAGTCAACATTTCTGTTTCCTAAGCCATGCTTTACTTTACCTTTTCTCCTCTGATTTCTCTTGCTCATTCCTCTTCCTTGCCACCTTCCCAGCACGTCAGGCAAATCTTTAGCAGCAGCTCCACATCTTCAGACCCTCATCTTCACAGTGAACCCTCCTGCTCCACCCAAACCTAGCCAACAATGCAACACAACACACCCCAATGCTTACCTGAAAACTACTCTACAAACTCCACAACCAGCCCAACCCTCCTCCTAAAGCAGCCCTCACCTGCTGGGCTTTGCCCCTTTTAGCTCTAACTCAGTAACTCTCTGTCAGGCAGGGCTGAGGTGAGAACAGGGTGATAAGCAGCCCTGTTGTATGTGAACACCAGATCTGCATCTTCTTTATAGCACTTACCTCTCTTGGGAAAAAGATTAGTGTACATGATGATCAGGCAGTTTGATAAAGAAAAAAATACAGATATTACACCAGGAAGGGAAATGAAAGATTTTTTTGGGGCCTCTGTGTGCACTAATAGGCATTAGTTGCATGAATGAGTCTTATCTGGGACACCCACCCATCACCCATGGGTCTAAGCTATTCTGAAGCTCTGACAGAGTTTCTAGTTTGGTCTTCAACTACTCCTAACTGAACTGCTGCATGGGCAATATCTTCCCTTGCCTGATGGTGACCACAGGCTCACCAGAGCTTCTTACTGTCACCAGTCTGCCTTGTTCAAGGTGGTGAGGTTGCACCCTGGCCGGTGAGGGCACTGCTGGAACTGTGGTCACTCTCTGCCCCCAGCTTCTGTTTCCTTTCCTTGGCTTTCTTCTCCTGCTAGATTTCATGGGTAGACAAGATTGGAAAGGAAGGATGGGAGCAGAAAATGCTGTGCCCATGCTCAGACTGTGACTGGATAAACAGCAAAGGCTGAGCCAGGTTGTGATGGTTGTTTGCAGCAGGCAAATCTAGAAATTAAACAAGTAAGTGACCTGGCAGATGGGGAATACAACAAACCACACTTTCTACTGTCCTGTGCACAACCCTCTTACTGACCTCAGAAAGATGGTGAGGATAAAACCACACAGCTCCTGTGCTTGACTGTGAGCTTGTGGAAAGCTGCATCTCCAGGGTGCAGCTCAGCTCTGGTGAAAGCCTCTGGCAAACTCCTACTGCTTTCAATAGCACTCATGAAGAAATCTAGAAACACCAGGCATGCTGTTGATGTAACTTGATGGATTTGTCAAACACATTTTTGCAATTTTACCATGTTTTTATGTGGTGCAGAATCACAAGCTACTTCTGCATTTGATACAGCTTAAATGCCTTGAATTGCTTGTAATGGAAAGATGGCCTTTTGGGTGCTGAAGCCATCAGCAGAACTCCCTTACCCTGGGTTTGCAGGGGGGCACTTTCTACCTCTCCATTTGCAGCATGCAAGGGCTCCCTGGTTACTGCTGTATTTAATGACTTGGTTGAAGAAACTCAGTTTCTTTCAGCCAATCTTCAGAAGAGTCCCTCTTGGAGCAATTAAAACTTTTTTTTTTCCTTAAGTAAGCCTTTGGCTGACAGCAGCTGTTCCATTGTTGGTGATGACAAGGGGAGAGGAGCATGGAGCTGAACATGAAGGAAGAACAGAAGGAACAGTAGTGGAGAGCAGCAACATTACAGTGGCTTGTTAGTTTTGGCATCAACCAAACTGTAAACAGGGACATGTGGGAAGCTGGGTCAGGGGAAAGTGAACAGCGGAGAAGCTGCTGAACATCTCAGCCAAGACTTTGTATGGTTGCTCAGCTGTAGGACCACCAGTGCTGTTGTGAGGATATTTCAAGCTGTTGTTAATCTCTGACCCTCACAAGTCTGGCTGCAGCGGTGGAAATGAGGTGGGAGCAGAGTTTCTCTAAGACACCAGTCAGAGCCTCTGACTGCTGTTTTTGGAAATTAGTGGTGGGTCGTGCTGGGGTCCCCCATGCTTGTGACTGAGGTCAGAGCCTGACCAAGCTCCTTTATGGGCCACAACCAAGACCATCTATGTTGCATTGCATCCCTTGTCCTCACTGATGTGACAAGGAAGTATAGGCTGATGGGGCATGAACTTACAGTCTCAGCCATGCCTACAGTCCACTTGGAAAGAGCAGTGCTCTGCCTTCCTGTCGGGGAACAAAGGAGGACTCTTCTGAACACATGTGGGTCCATGCTTACCACTTGAACAGACCCTGTGAACTAAAGAGAGAGATTGCCTGTGTTCACATGGACAGGGACTGCTAGCCGGGGACAGGCAGTGGCACTCAGGAAGAGGGAATAACTTTGCTCTGGACACTCCTTCCCCATCAAATACACATCCTCATGGCTGGTCCCAGCCAGAGACCATCTGTGGCCTTGCTAACAGTCAAAAGAAGAGGTGGAGGAGGCGTGGGTTCTCCCTGGACAGCAACACAGGCCCTGGCAACAGTAGGAACTCGTGCTTGTTTCCAAGCCTAACCCTGGCTCTTGGACTCGGTGCAAAGAGCCTCAGACATCAGGTACATTAACAAGAAGGCTTTAATGGTCCTCAGCAGGCAACCCTGGTGCTGCCAGGCTTCCTGCGGCACAGTTGGGAAGATCAAAGCTGTCATGCATGAGTGCCCATCTGACTGATGGTGACCCAGGGGAACAAATATGATTAAGCATGAGAGATAAGGCTCTCCCAGGTCTTCCCTGACAGTGGTGGGAGTTGAAAGCAGCAGATGTTGATCTGATGCCCTGTCCTGGATCAGGTAGGATGAGGAGCAGATAGGGGAGGAACTGGTCCCCAGCCCAGTTTCACACAGTGCTACGTGGGAGTAACTCAGCTCCTGGCACTGCAGTTTTCAGCCCTTCCCTCTGCTCTGAGCACATGGGAATGGTCTCTGCTCCTCCTCACCCCCCACTCTGTAATTTGGAGAGACACCATGATGCACACTGAGCTGGAGTCTTTTTAAAGCCCTCATTGGGAGCCAAACAGCAGGATGAGGGATTTCCTCACAGGGATCTCACTTCTGAGGCTGACTTTGTACCAGACACTTATAATGAATTAATTATGCATTATTAGCACCATTATTCATTCCTACTATGTGTACATATGTGCGTGGTGCTGAATAATAAGGGAATTATGCCAAAGAGTTAAATGGCCCTCCACATAGAAACAGCCTTGAGAGGGGGGAATGTATCAGAAACAGAGGGGATTTAGTGAGGATTGGCATCAGACTGGGTAGGGGAGGGAGGCAAACAGATCATGCAGGAGGAAAGCCAGGGCAGAAGGCAAGAAACTGGAAGACCCTTATGAAATACAGCTAGTTGAACAGATTATTTTTTCATACAAGTGGCTGAACCTAAAGCAATTGGAGGAAATTTGGGTCAACCATTTCAGCAGAACAAAATAAGACCCTAAAGATCATTAAAGTCAAGGCTAAGTGGTTCCTTCAACAAGAAGAAAATAGATTCCTTTTTTGTCCAGTCTGGTTTTTAACACGAGGCTAAACAAAATTTCCATCAGTTTTGGGATTTAAAAAAAAGCCACTTCAAAACATGTCATTTTGATGTCAAAACGAAACTATTTCAACATGTCCTGCATGCTCTTGACTGAAACTGTTTGTGGAATTTGACCTAAATTTGCCCACAGGTTTGGTCTACCTCAAAAAGGGAATTTTTCAGCTATTTGGTATATTTGTTTTGATATCCATGGCATATTGGGGAGGGGAGAGGAAGGAATCACCCAGTCCTCAAAGGAGAAAAGCAGATCAGCCACTGTGGCTCAGAGATGCAGTTTGCAAAACACTAGAGCTGCAGCAAAGCCAGAGAGGGTGAGCTCAGGTTTGGAGAATCCATCTCAATTGATGGAAATAATTACAAGTGCCACATTCTCAATTTCGTCTTCCGGGAATTCTCTTCTGTAATAAACTCATTCTAACAAATTGATCACAGCCTCTCCGGTGCTCAGCACACATCAAAGCCATTTTTAAGATTGAAGAGAACACTTTGGGTGAAAAATAGGAAGCAGTGCCAGACTTTGTAGAGATCTAAATCTACCTCAGCTGTAAAACAATTGAATTAACTTGCTCTCTTCACAAGCCCACTACTTAATATGTTCATGGATGTCTGCTTCTGAGCTTTGGTCAGTGCTGAAACCAGAGTCTAAAAATCTCAGGAGAGGCAAGGACCTGTGGGAATTGTTTCTAAGATGGGGAGTCCCCTTCAAGCTCAGATGAGTAACACACTGCTGTCACCTACCTCATTTCCTATGCAATTTAGTCTGAGCCCATGAGGAAAATATTACTATTAACTCCCCTGCCACCAATATAAACACTTCTTAACCCAAACTGGGAGCACCCAGACTGGCATTGTTCACTTGCATCAGCTAACAGTTCTGACAGCTGGTGCAGGCAGAACCTGAGCTATGTGGAGATGGTTTAGTCTCCACACAGAGAGTAATGACCCATTCAGCTATTTCCTCTGGCCCATGCTCTTGCAACAGTCCAGGTTGTCAGTTTTTCACAGGAGACAGAAACACAGGGATAGGGCTTATCCTGGACCATTTTCCCAGTGTCCAGTTTAAATAGCACTCAATCTAATGTGGGCTTCCCCTTCTGCTCTGTAAGGAAAGCTGGGAGTGAGAAAATGGTTTGCTTCTCTCAAGGAGGCTGGGAAGCAGCAGCTGATGTTTGCATTAAGAGCAACACATCTCAAGGGAGAGAGAGGTGCAAGGCTCAGAACTGCACATTTGTCTGCTGCAACCACAGCTGTGTTTTGTCATAGTCAGGTCCTGTGGGGATTACAACTCACTTTTCACCAAGATGAAGGAGCTTTTTTGCAGCTGCTGAAATTCCCAGAGTGATGAGGGCTGTATCAGAGATCCACATCCTCCCCTTTCTGTTCCTCATGCTCTCCCAAACCTTCATCTCTCATATACCTCTTCTACCCAGGAGAGGGTTTGTCTGCACAGAAAATGTTGCATCAGTTTTATGTAACATGGAGTTGGAGCCAAGACAGACACCTGCACAAACCCTCTTCTTGGCACCCCTTGTGCAAGCTTTTGGTGCCAAAAGCATCTCCTCCTGCTCCTCAGCCACAGCATTGCTAGTCTCAGGGCTTCATAGCTAGCCCCAAAAAGGGAACAGCCACTCAGTACCTCTCTTTGCACTCCTACCTCCCTTAGTCAGCAAGACTCTGGTGCTGATTGACCCCATTTCTTTTCAGACTCAGGATAAGGGTGCCAGAACATCCCCCAGTGTCCTCTACTGAGTAGTTTAAGAAGTGCTGTTGACCTTGCAAAGGGCTGTGCAAGCTCCCACAACTGTGACACTACATTAACAGCTAGAGATGCAGAGAGCAAGACACAAAGCCAACCAGAGGACACCATGTGCCTTTGGCTGCCAGGAGCTCCATGCCACGGGCAGGTGTGGGCAGAGCAGGGGCACAGGGGCCTGCATGGAGCAGCCAACAGTGGCTTAACAGCAAGATACTTCTTGGGGCATCCTACTGAGAGATCAGGCCTTTCTGGGGAACAGCAACAGCACTTTCCAAGCCTGGAACTGCAGAAATAAGCTGCTGGCAGACTGTTCCTGCCCAAAGGGACTTTGCAAAGAGCTGGGTGGGTGGCTGACAGCCTGGGAAAGGAGCCATTCAAAAGCAGAGGGAAATAATTTTTCCAGTTCAGGTGTGGTTTTGATGTTTCCTATGCATTTTTCCAGCTCAAATGAGGATGAAAAATTTCAAATGGAAAAATCAGTTCTAAAATGAACCAAATAAGCACATTTGAGCTGCTGAAACATTGTCCTGGTAATTTTTGTGCTTCATTTCACTGTTGATCTTTCAAATGCTGTTTATTTTGAGCTCTGAGTGGATATAAATTTATGGGGGAAAAAACCCCAAACAAACATCTTTTTGTTTATACCATGTTTATATAGGGTTTTTTGGAATTTTTTTGAAAATGTATAATTGATTGAGACCTTCCCTTTCTCACATCTACTTTTGAATTTACAGAATTGTTCTTTGATTACTAAAAGTGGAAAGATTTCACCAAGACACTCACAACCCCTCTCTGGCTACCTGAAAGGACTATGCAAGGTAAAGCCATGATTACATTCATACACCCAAGGGACCCTATATCTAGGCTCCCAGAGGAATTGAAAAAGATGGAGGCCTGTGACCAGCTCATCTTGAATTAGTCCAGAAGCACTTGGTGAACAAAAGCTACATTTCAGTTTCATAACAAAAAGTGAAGCTGGGCAGACATCGTTTGCTCCGTGGGTTTTACCCCGTGGCAGGGATCAGAGGTGAAAAGAAAACCACGAGTGGGTTAAAAGCAAATCTTTCAAATCCAGGAAAGTCTGGATTTAGCTTTTAATATCAGAAGAAAATCTGGTGGAAGACCATACAGCACATTTACTACAGGGAACCTGTCTACTTTTGCCTTATTGCCTACTTGAAACTCCACGAGAAGCATTAGGACAGCACCAAGAAACCATGAGACAAATCCAAAACACGCTCACTGTTGCACAAATGTGAAGGACAGAGACTGCCTTACTCCACGAGGCTTGCAGCTGCCCATCACCCACCCTGCAGCAGCCACTGCTGTGCTGGGCTGCCCTCTTGGGTAGACTGCATCCCTTGGTCCTACCCCAACAAGGTGACAGTCATCTCTCACTTCTGGAGTGGACAGCAGGAGCAGGGCAGGCACAAGAGTGTTTGGGAAGAAAAGGCCTCTTCTGCTTTGCAGAGCAGTGCCCAGCCTTAGCTCCAGGTGCCTCTGGCAAAGCAGGGGTCTGAGAGCTTTTTGCTGTGTATTTATGGAGGTGCTGTGTGGCCATGGTTCTGATGCCTTTCCTTGCTATCACCCTCATGCAGCCCCTCAGCCCTCTTCTTATACTCCCTCCTCTGCATCCTTGCCACCATCTTGCTGCCAGTCTGCCCCTGCCCCCCAGCACTGCTTCCCTCCCCAGCCCTGGGGAGTGGGGTTTGGCTGGTCAGGGAGGAAATTCTTGCAGAGAAACTTCATGAGGGACAGACAGCTCACACCTGCACTGAAGGTGAGCACACTGGACATCCAGCTGTGCTGTTTGCTGTCCAATCTTGCTGTGCTTTTCATTTTTGGCAGGGGAGGAGGGTCAGGGGGAATTTCATTTTGCTGCTTTAAACACATACAGGCTCATCTGCAATGAGAACATTGCTGTGGTCATTAAAAGCAAACAGAGTGCGCTGACTCCCAGCATCAACACTGCCCCGGAGGGACAAGGTGAGAGCAGGCAGCCCTCCAGGAGTCCATGACCTTTCTGAGGTGGGGACAACTGTCCTATTTGACTGAGGTGAAAACACTCTCCAGAGCAGCCTCCAGGTATGGAGCCCAGCCATGCCCCAGGAAACAATGGAAAGACCAAACCAGCTATCCCCAAGACATAATCATTGCAAGATCCTCAACTGGAATAAAAACACATTATTCTCTTGGCTTCCCACCACCACTGCTGTTCCATCAAGACAAAGCCATGTTGACCTGGCCTAGCGATGATGGCAGCGCTTATGTTGAGGTTGGCCTGGCTGGCCCCCACCACCAGTGCCTCAGGCATGGAAACATGGAGGTCACCTGAAGGGAACTGCTCACCAGACCCCAGCAAGTTTGGCCAGGTGTCCTCAGCATTGCAAACAGCAGAGAGATAAGAGGCACCCCCAAGTTGGGCAAATCCTGTGAGCTCTTCTGCAGCCCTAGCTTGGCTTGCAGCCTCGTGGTAGAGGCTACGTCTGAGACACAACAAGGCTGACTTGTGGTGTGGCAAGGACCCGGCTTAGCAGTGTGTTAGGAAAAAAACACTGGCACTGGACAAGGTCAAGCAAGAAAGGTCAAATCTATTACATCAACTTCTATTTTGGCTGACAAAGTATTCACTTGTAGCATTAAAAAAAGGTTTCTCCTGGGGTTAGTATTTTTGTGGCATTTATGGGAAAAGCAGACCTCTGCTGTCTTGCTTTTCAGGAATATTTTTGGATTTGTTAAGTCTCCTGGGGTGTGCAAAGCTAAGAATATTATTTGAGTTTTGGTTGTTACTGCTGCCAAAAATAAATCAAAACCAAACCTCCAAACAGAATCTCATGCGGGGTTGCTGAAAGGTCAATGTAAAGATTCTGTACAAGATGGATTATTAAGTTTGGTTTTGGGCAACTTGGCATGGGTCTGGAGAGGGGTAAGTCCCCCTTCTCTCTGCAGGCATGCTCCATGCTCCCTTGCCCCGGTGCCCACCAGAGCTGAGAGCCCCATCACTGGGCTAGAGCAGCAGTGATAACAAATAACAAAAGAACTAAGTCAGCACTCTCAGTGCCCCACGGGACCTGAAGCTGCTGCATCCCCAGGGCACATGTCAGCACTGGCATTTGGGAATGAGATTTGGAGAAGGAACTGGGGATAGGGAGGGAAGAGAGGCAACAGTGCAGATGAGCCACAGAAGCCATGATGGGACATCACAAGTTCCCCCAAACAATCTGGTATATGCAGAGAAACACATTATGCTGAATTCCAAATCCTGAATTTGCATTTTTGAAACTATCATCATAAGGAAAATGGTTAGACTGGATTTTGTTTGTTGATTTTCTCAAGTGGTAGCTCAGAGCAGAGCTTACACCAGAAGAATAAACGCTGAATCTTGGACTGAATATTTCATTTCCACAGATGCTGACATCATATTTTTGGGTTTGTGTTGTTTGCAGGTTGTAACTTCATTTTATTTATTTTTTGCAAACCTTCTGCTAAATTTTGGAGTTGAACAACGGTAAAGAAAATTGAGCTCAAAAAATTGACTTGGAACTAGAGCAAGGCAAGTTCCAAGCCTAAAGAAAAAAAGCTGAAGAAGTAAACCCACATTTACCTCTGCCTTTCTTACAGTTTTCATCTGCTCAGGTGATCTGCCTCATGCAAAGACCAAGGAGGATTTTGCCCTAATTCAAGGCAAAGAAGAGATTTTTCTTGAGTATCACTAGAGATGGGGCTCAAAGTCAGGCAGAAGGGACTACAGCCAGGGTCATGGTAGGCCTTCCAGCTTGTGTTCCCTGTGCTGTGACAGGTATCACAGATGTCAGGGAGCCCACATGGGACACACTTGGTCTTAACAATCCCAAAGACATGCTCGCCTGTGGAAGTGCACCTCAGAAATGCAGGTGACATATTGCTCCTGCTAATCAGCAAAGGGCAGCTAAAGAAGGAAACGACGCTGAGGAGCCACAGCTTCCTTTAGTTATGTTTCAGAGAATCACTATTAAAATTTCACAAGGGAAATTATGTTCATGCTTCAATGCAGTGAGCAAAAGCATCCCATTTCCCTCCTCTGCCATTCAGACTAAATTCAACTCTCCCTGACACTGGTATCTTTGGAATGCATCCACTGAATTTATTCAGATTTCCACTGTGGCATCTGGGAGCAGAACATGGAACCTTATTTATTTATTAAGGCTATATGGGTTTGAGATCCGTTGTTGCAGGAGGAAACTTCCTCACATTTTTGATGCTTGGTTGCAGAGGGTTCAGTGCTACACCCAGAGGAACAGAGCCAATTAGCAGAGAGAGGCCTGCAGCACATTGCAATCCTCCCCTGCCAACAGCTCCAGCTTCCAGGAGATCCGACCAGGGTCTTTCCTGGCTGAGGAGCCTTTGACGTCAGCACTGCTGCTGAGGCAAGGGAGACACGGATAGATAAAAATAGCACAGCTATTATCAGCTTCACTCAACATTCTGGTTCAATTTAAATTCATTTGTCAGGAGAACAAGAAAACTGACTTTTTCTTTGAGCGGCTGTTCTCCCTTCTGGCTCCAGAAGCATCTCAGTGCCTGAAACAGCAGAGTCCAAGGCCTCGTGACAGAGGCACCATTTGGCTCCCAGGGATGCTCCCAATTTCTTTCCAAACACAACCAAGTGTTGGTGGCTCAAATGGAATGTCCCACTGGGCAGCAGTGGTATATAGGAGGCAAATCCCATCCTACTGCCTCAGTTGCTTTTGAGGTAAGGAACCAGCCCACACAAGAAGTCCCATAGGCCTGTTGTGGTCAGAAGATATTCTCTAAGCTAGGAACTGGAGTTCCAATTTCCCCTTCATTTTGGAGCAAGTGGCTCTCTCTCTTTTCCACTCTGTTGCAATTAGGAAAAGAGCCATTAATGGCACTTTCCACTTTACAAAAAGTGTCATTTCTCAATGCAATTCTCTGTGTTTGTGCAGGCTGGAATGGTCTCAGATTGATCTTTAGGAGCTGGCATAGTAGGTTTCCGTAACAAGAACATTTAGGTACTTGATGCACCAGAGCTTGGGGACATCCAGTAGAACATCTCAGTTGCCTGGGATTGGTCTAGCCCACAAGAGTAACCCCAGTGTCTCCTCTTTATCCCAGCTTTGCCCTCTTGACTTCCCAAATTATGCTACTTCAAGGAGGCTATTTCCCTCCCTTTTCTTGCCACTCAAAAAAACAGGACTAGCATCAGTACAGGTAGCCTCAATATAAACAAGCCTCTGAGGACGTGGCTTAATTTTTCTTGCTCCATCTGAAGGGAATACATCTCTAGAGAGCCCAGTGTGATCCTAGCACTGGGTTGGTTGCCAACTCGATGGTTTCTAGAAAGTTCCTTTGCCATCCAAGGCTACTGTCAAGCAAGTGACTTGGTAATGCTGCTGACATGTCTTTCTGTGCTTCCATTTAGGTGTTTAAAAGGGAAAAAGAAAAATCTGGAGCCTCTAGGCAAGAAGGTTTTGCTTCTCTCTTCCTCCGAGTTTCCCTTCAGGAGGGAAATCCTCAGGAGGTTGAAAGCCCTCATACCCTTTAGTTTAGAGCTTGCCTCAACAACACCTGGTTTTGCAGTGTTTTGACTTAAAATATTAAAAAAAAAAATCCTTCCCTGCAAGTCCAGCATATATTTCCATTGCATATCTCCCTCCTGCTTTGGATGCTATAGGAGAGTGACAGCTGTGTCAAGGCATCTCTTCCCCACACATTGTTCTTGCTCCAGTCCTCCCCACTTGCTCTGCCTGGCTGTTTGACAGCATCACCCCAAACACACCTGCACCCCCCAAAGGAAACCAGTCCTGGGCACAGCCAGCTGAGACACCCCACCCAAGAGGAAATGTGGATGCTGTTTGCAGTTGCTGTGTGCCTGTTGGACTATGGGCATGCCAGCAGGGATCTGGCAGGTCCTGGGAGGAAAGCAGTAACAGAATTACAGACAAGAGCCTAAAAAGTAAGCAGGGGAGAGAAAAGCAGGGTTGTTGCATCCCTTTGGAAAGGCTTGCTGCCTTTGCAGGGAAAGCCCCATGCTTCCCTCTCTCCTCAGCTTTGGAGGAATTGCCTACACAGTTTTGACTTGGTACTTCCCACCTCTCTCCCTAAGTGCAACTTCTTGGGCCTGCCACACCTTCTGCACTGGAAACAAAGTCTTAAAATAAATTAGAGGAGAAAGGGAAAAGAAAGCCCACTGATCCTCCAATTAGCACGGAGCACTTAAGCAGTCCTATTTTTGCATTTTAATGGTAATCACTGCAAACACAAAAAGCTGAAGTGACAAACCCCGCAGCTAATTCCAGCTGATTAAGTCAGCCCCCATCCCAGTGCTTGTGTACTTTTCTGGTTTAATTCCCTGGCCTCTGGACACAGCCCACTGATAAAGGCAGTGCTTTATTTTTACTCTACTCCACCCAAATCGGTTTGTTTCACTGAACCCTATTCCAGTCACATCTGCACACGTGAGCTCTTCCCCCTGGTCTGGATCATATCTTTGGTTCTTGTGGTGCTAGGGACATTCCCAACACTGGAGGCTGGTGGTATGGGATGAGGAGCACGTGAAAGCAAGGTGAGAGCCAACACAGAGTTCACTACAGCCCAGAATAACTGATGTAGGAAGGGAGCTCTGCAGTTCTCTGCTCTACCTTGGACCTAAGCAGGACCACCTTTGAAGTTAACTTAGGTCCTCAAGTCTGTCCAGTCAATATCTCCAAGCAGAGTTCCCACAGCCTACCTCGGCCTGTGTTTTCATGACTAACTGCCTTGGGAAAATTTATTCCTTTTATCTAATAGAATTTCCTCTGCTGCAATTCTGCATCTCATCCTATCATTGTGCAAATTAATTAGGAACAAATTAAATCATGAAGGGAGTACACAGACCCCAGAAGAGCTCGCGATCTCCTGTGTAGAGCAGGGTGCACAGCTTTGAGCACAGCAGACTCAAACCAAGGCACAAATTCAGTAGGTATCTGCTACAGACCTCCAAACTAAGATGATAAGGTCAACAAAACAATATTTGGGTTACTTAAGCAAGCTTGTGGTCAACAACTCTTCAAGCCTTTCTGCCAAGGTCTCCAAAAAGAGCTATTTGGTCTCCAGAGAACAGAGGAGCAACCCAGACATTTGGCAAAATTGGTCCCTCACCTCCTGATTAGACAGGAGGACAGGACTTCCCTGTGAGAATAGCTGGGGTGAGGACATCAGACCTCTTTCAGCGATCGAATGGAGCCTGCTCTGTTTGCTCCAGTCTCTCTCAGCCACTTTCTCTCCCTCCTACTACTTATTTACAAGCAAACAAAATAAAAAAATAAATTGTTTCATCGATCAGCCTTAAAAGAAAAAAATATAAACCCCACATAGGTAATGGATTTTAACACTAGCTGTGTTTCTAGGGACAGAAACCCAGATAAATCTCTGGAGCTCACCATTCATTGATCTACATCAGCAAGTGCCTGTGCCTGCCACTCCCAGGTGCAGTGCCTGCAGGAGTTACACATGGCATTTAACAATGTCCACTGCCATCACATTTTCCACCACTTCACGAGCAAGAAGACAACAGATCTCAACAGTTTCAATATCAAGAAACACCCTGTGCAAATCTGAACTCTGAAATACCAGACACCATGGAAGACATTTAACACACCTCAGGAAGTCCCTTGCACATTTTAAGACTTCCTTAGAGAACTTTTGCCACTGCATTCCTTTGCCTAGAGCTCACGGCCTCTTAGAGGGCAGAGTTTTCATCAAATGTGTTTTGGCTGTCTCAGATGTTACCTTTTTAGAGTGAGGAGTTGTCCCAACAGTCCTGCTACCAAATACCATTGGATGCGAGGTGAAGAGACAAATCCAATGCCAGTCCCACAAGCAAGCCAGGGCAGAGCTGAGCACAGCCCCACCCCAGCAGCAAAGCTTCTACCAGGAGTAGGTCCCAGGTGAGGCTGTTTAGGCTAATTAAACTTCTTCCTTTCTCTCTTTGGCTCTAATGAAGATGTGTTGTAAAAGGAGTGGAGAAAAGGCAGAGCACAATAATGGTTTAGTCTCTGCAGCTGAAACAGGGAGGTGGAGGATGGGGATCACAAGAAAATTCCACACTCCAGAGACACAAAAGAGAGCAAAGACAGATCTCCATGGGCAAACTTGGTGTGTGTGTTAGTCCACCATGGTATTGAAAAATTCACAGCACATTAAACAAAAAAAAAGGTATTCAACCTGCCATGGGACTCTGGCCCTTGTGACCTGGTTAGCTGATATTGGTCCCAAGTTCTTCCAGCCCCAACCTTACTCATTATTTCTTTCTTTTCTAAGTAGAACTGCTAACTGTGCAACTCCTTTGCTTCATTCATACTCTTAGGAGCCACTCTCTGCTTTCATTTTTATTTCTGCTTTGTGTTTTGCCTTTGTATAATGCATCCTGTCTTCTCCATTTGCCTTCTGGCTGAAACACTCAACCAGCTGAGATTTCCCCCTCCTAAGATTTTCCCCTCCTCCTGGAAAGCTTATGGAAGTGCTGAGGCTGCAAACTTCATCCCTCCCAGGGAGATGCATGGAGCAGGTAGGGTGGCTGTCCTGGGACTGTGGAGTACTCTTAGGTTAATTTGTGAAATTAACTTCAGACTCAGCAGCTGCTGCAGCTGCTAGTACTTCAAGGGAGAAGGAAAATGCTGATGGTAACAGCTGCCTCTATGATTTATGAGCCATGCAGGAACACCAAGTAAGCTCTGGAGAGCTGCATGTGGAAGGGGATTTTCCTCTGAATGACCTCCTTTAAGAAAAGATATTAGGCACATGTTTAAGGGGATGTTGCAAAACTCCTTGCCTTCAGTGGTGAGGAGTTTCATTGTCCTTTTGCCTGTCTACGCTTCCTTGACATCCTTCTGTGGACAACTTTTTCATACAATTAGGATGACCCGGGATGCACAACAGCTTCTGCTAATGCAGCACTCACATGGTCATAATCAGCTGTAGGAGTTTCTCCCTGAGTTCCACAGCAGATACCTCATCCTGCCTCCAAGAACAGTGCAATGTGCCCCCACTCCAGCTGGTCAACCCCACCAATAAATAACATCGACTGAGTGTGAAGACATCCTCCCTCCTCTCTCTGATCCATCACTGGAGGGGGAGCACGCTCTTCTCTGCAGCAGGAATCCTTGTAAAATCCCCATCAAGAGCATAAGTGCTCTGTAATCCTGCCATGCTCCAGTGGACAGGGAACTGCACCAGGGGATCTGGAAACCTGAACTCTAAAGTTTCTGTTTTTCTTGTTTATACCATTCTTGGGTCCTCTGCTTACATACCTCTTGGGACATTCATGTGCTCCTGAAATGTGAATCATCATCACTGTTTCATAACATGAAGCCAGGTGGAAACTTTATCCAACAAAAATGTAAAAATGAGCAGTCATACATTTCTATGCCACCCTTGCTTCCACTGCATAAATTAAAGTTATTTCTTTGTCTAGCGAAGCTGATCAGAAGCACTATTGCAAGAGTCCCAGACAAGAGAGTTAAATATTCCTGTGGGGGTGTGGGGGCTGAACACATATATGTATGTTGCAGCACAAGGGAGCTCAGGAGATTTTGGACAGGGTACAGAAATACTGTTAGATGTAAATATTCAATAATCATTAGTTATTTGCCTTTTTACTTCTCCAAAATCTCAATTTTGTCTTGAAACCCATTCCCTGAAAAAATAAACATTTAGGGCCAGATTCCTTTAATTTATCTTCTGATACCAGGCCCCAGCAGTCACATTTATGAGATCTTGTCTCCATGACAGAAACTTACTTTTTTGTTTTTAAATGCAAACACAGCCCTGGATGAATTCCCACGAATCGAAGAACATGTTGTTGTTTTGTTGTTTTTTTTCTACCAAGGACTTAGAACTGGGCTCATGATTAATTCACCAAATTAGATTAAACCAGTTGGCAACTTTGATTTAAAGTTGGCTCATTTTCACCCATCTAACTTCAAAATGGCAGAATGGATTTTGCTCAACTTTAAGGAAAAAAAGAAACACAACAAAACTTGTCTTTGGGAAAAGGAACAGAGACTAGAAATAGAAATATAAAATAGTCATAGCATTTGTGTATCCCTCTTGGCCATTCTATGGTAAGCAGAGCAATCAGTTTGCCAGCACGGCAGGGGAGGGATGTCTGTTACAGGACAATGTCCTGGTGCAGAACCCAAACACCTCAGCAGCTCCTGCTCCAGCAGGAGTGCTACCAGCAGGGCTCAGACAAGTACTGTCTTCCTGCCCCCCCCCCCAAAAAAAAAAAAGAGGTTCTATCTGTACCTGCAGCACCTGCCTTTAATCTCAGTATTTTAACAAACTGGGCAGCAGCTCCTGTTGTCATCTTCACAGCTCCCTGAGGAGGATGCATTTCTGCATAGCAACTGAAACGTGAATCCGGTTGCAAATGCACTTATCATTCACCAATAAACCCACAGGGTGAAAGAATATACAGTGTGAGGTTGTGGGTGGGTGAGGATGGATCTACCATGTGGGATGAGGTACATGGTAGCTGCACCACATCAAAACAGGACCGTTGGGAGCTCTTTGTCATGCCACCAAAGTGCTGGGTTTTTCTGCATGGGGAGAGTTCTTTCCTGAGGGCTTGTACAGCAGAGATTGTAGATGTGGAGCATGAAGAACACAGCCTCATATCTGCCATATCTGCTGATACTATTTATTTCAATTACTTATACTTTCTAATGGGTCTTGCATGTTTACCTGACAGTATGTCCTGAGAGGGTGCTGTGAGTGCTAAAGCTGAACTGTTCCATTGTCACACGGGTGCAAGTACAGGGGAAAGGGATAATTAGATCTCTTTTCCATACAGTGGATAGAGGCTGCAGTCAAACCTTTCCTTGGCACAGTATAATGAGCTTTATCCTGACCTGACCTGTAAATACACAATACAAATGAGAGTGGTATTTAACACACAGGCTATCAGAGGTGAATTTCCAGTCCTCAAACCAAGATGATCATACAAAACCACTGTCCAGAACAGCTTGTAAAAATCACATTTTTAACCAGGAACTCCTCTGGAGACTATTTTTTAAATTTGTGCCTTCGTTCTTGCAAGGCCAGCCTCCTGCACTGTGCTTAGTATGACATCAGAACTCAAGCTAAGCCCTTAACCAAAGCTGGTGCAGGCCCTGACACGCAGACCCTGCAGTTTCTGTTTCTGGGTTATTTGGCCCCAAGCACACTAGCTTCCTGGGGGTTTGTAGGAAGAAAGGTTTACAGTTTGATTTTTTTTTTTTTTGCCAAGTAGCCAAAGGCCTTAAACTTAACTGTTTTGGAGGTAGTAGGTCCTCAGTTTCATGGAAAAGGAGCCTTCATCCCTTTGGCAGATGTGTCCTGGGATGCAGTTACTTTCGCCTTAGGTCTGCAGCAGCCTGCCCAAATGGACCCTGCAGGCATGGAAAAGCCCTGTCTTCCTACCTAGCCCTTTTGGCATAAGACACAGAGTGACTGAGCTGGCAGTTGGAAGGGAATGTGGGCTGTCTCCAGGCTGTCCGTGACTGAACAGCTCTGGGGGAGAAAGTCCATGAGCGGGATTCAAGGTGGAATCCTCTGGCTGATACTGCATTTCCCACGGGCTGGTGAGAACACATGGAACAGTTAATAATTAAACTGTTGACACAGTGCCCGATTTAGACAGCTGCTGCAGCATCACCCTCATTTGGAGAAGTGTATTGTCTGGGGGAAAGCTGCATGATCTAAAGAGCAAGCACAAAATGTCCAGGCTCCCTCCAACCATGTGTTGGGGCTGCAGCTGAGTCGGCTCAACTCCTGCTCTCCAGGCAGAGAGTGACTGACAAGGGCTTTTCAGCACAGGGCCTGTTAGGTGACACTTCACAAGACAATCAGCTGGAAAATGTTTGTTGTTCTTATTTTTTCCTTCAGAAAAATCAGCATTTTTTCCAACACTGTATAAAAACAAGTGAAATCGTGGTGGTTAGAATGAGATGCTTTTCAGCTGCCTTGAAATAAAATATTTTATTTCATTTAAGTTTTAGTATCCATTTTGCTCTCAAGTTGTCTTCCAAATTTCCCTCCTTCTGCCTCTGTCTGCCTGAAAGTAGTCAATGAAAATTGTGTTGATACAGGTAAAAACATAATTTATTCTTGGACACAAAATGCTCTGGAGATATATCAACAAAAAAATGAAACCTTTTTGACACTGAAGATTTCACATGCATTAAATATATTAACTGGTAATTTCCAAAACAACTCTTTTTTTAGAATCTCTGTTTTTTTTCTCCAATTTAAGAGGCTATATATTCACTTTAATGCATGATAGTTGGCAGAACAACACACTAAACTCTGCCTCGTTGCTGCCTTCCAAACTTTTGCAGGTTGATCTGCAGTGGTGTTTCCTGGAAACGTAGGAGGGAGTGTATTGATATTCTTGCATGCTGTTATACAAACTGATCTTGAGGATTTCTCCTTTCCAACAGCAAGAGAATTTCCAGAATAAACCAATCTGAACATGCTATTAATGTTTTCACAAACTTTGCATATCACTTTGGATATTACTATTATGCAACTTCAATGCCCAAACCATTGAAAAGCCAGAGAAACTTGGATGCTTTAATCACTCAAGGGCTTTTGAAAATGTGGAACTCTAGAATTATTTGAATATTTAGTAAGTTTACTAGCACCATTAATGATAACAATATCCCTGCTGTTACCAACAAAAAATCCTTTCTAGAGTTGGGCATGTGTTGAATTTAAGAGGCTGTTTGTTGCTGCAAATGGTGCAGACCAACCCTATCTGGGCTTCCAGGATGTTTGGGTATATACTGGTGTTGCTTACTAAGGATATGGATTAATATAGCAAAATTACAGCAATTCCAATCTAGACAAAATATTCCTCATGAAATCACAGGTAGATGTGAACCCTGAAGATTGTCTATGGATGTGAAGCAATTATTAGCACCTTGTCCCGAACTACCACTAGAAGAAATCATTAAAGCTTTTTTCCTGTTGCAGTATGAAATCTTACCATGGAAACTGAGGGGACAATAAACAGAAGAGAACAGGAAGGTGAGGTGAGATTAACAGGGTTTAAATCTCACTTTAAAATAAATGAGATGACAAGGTGAGGAGTTTTTCTTCCAGCTAAACACAAACACATTTATCTCCTGAATAAAATGAAGGCAGGAGGAAAAAGAGCATCACAGAAGTTCTCTGGAGTGGCAGGTTAGCAGGAACTGTAACTCACCATCACAGTTTGAAAAGTTTTCTGTCATGCTGCTCTCCTCTGCCCTATTCTCCCATTATTTAAGCATAAACACAGCAGACATTTTCCACTTGCTATTTCTCTTTTAAAGCTACAAACTAATTAGGTTTCACTGTTTCTTTTGGGGAGCAAAGCCTCTTCAGCTTTCATCTGTGGTTTTGGTGAGGCTGAGACCCTCAAGAGTTTGGACATCCAAGACTGAGGAACAACTGCCTAGCTCACATTAGGTTCTAAAAAGCTTCAGCTTTAAGCAAATATGGGGTGAGTGGGAAGGAAGCCCAAGAGGAGAGGTCAGCAGTGCTCCCAGGGCCTCCCCACTGCTCCAGCTGCATCAGGAAAGGGCAGCCTCTCAGCCCAGCAAGGCTCCTGGGTTTTTAAAGACAATAACTGTCCTAATGGCTGGTGAGGAGCTGTTAGATTAATTGTAATACTTGAAGAAAACAAGGTATTGGTTTTACATTGTACATAGACCTCTGAAAAAAATTCCAAAGACAAAAAAGAAACCTTCCTCCCCATACCTGCCAAATATTGTTGGTTATCAGTTGGTTTGCTGAACTGGCAGTGGCTTTAGTCAGCATTGGAGAGGAGAACAAGGACTGAATTTCACAGGTTGAGAGCTGAATGCAGTTCTTAGCACGATTTTTTCCCCTGACTTTTCATCCTAGCACCTACACTGGTCCCAGCTGAGATACAGATACCTGAATATCAGGCATTGTAAAATTTCCTATTTTCCTTCCTAAGTGTGGGGGAGACAGCATCCCTCTGCTTCAGGGATGCAAGGATGGTCCCATCAGTGCCAAGCAGAATTCCAGCATTCCACCAGCATCCCTGCATTATTCACTTTCCCTGTATTTTTAACCCTTACACGTATGCTTCCAGCTCAAAGCCACAGAGGTGTGGAACAGACCAAGCTGTGAAGAACACAGCCTGGATGGAGCATGGGCATCCAGTGAAGCTGCAGGGAGGGACTTTGGTGTGGTAACATCTCTTCACACCACAGAGAAGTGGGGATCCAAAGCCAGCTCCCTCCTTTCACCTGCAGTCACAGCTGACCATGCATCCCACCTCCCTGACACCCCCTGTGCCTCTGCAGCCCCTCACTGAGCGATGCTGACACCCTGCAGCCCCTCACTGAGTGATGCTGACACCCTGCAGCCCCTCACTGAGCGATGCTGACACCCTGCAGCCCCTCACTGAGTGATGCTGACACCCTGCAGCCCCTCACTGAGCAATGCTGACACCCTGCAGCCCCTCACTGAGCGATGCTGACACCCTGCAGCCCCTCACTGAGTGATGCTGACACCCTGCAGCCCCTCACTCAGTGATGCTGACACCCTGCAGCCCCTCACTGAGCAATGCTGACACCCTGCAGCCCCTCACTGAGTGATGCTGACACCCTGCAGCCCCTCACTGAGTGATGCTGACACCCTGCAGCCCCTCACTGAGCAATGCTGACACCCTGCAGCACCCTGGCTGCTCAACATGCTTTCCCACTCTGCAATGGCTGTCCAGACAGCCTGACTTGCACATCCAAAACACTTCTAAATTACCACAAAAGACCAAGCCTTTTAAGCTTTTAAAAAATAAATTTGGGAGCTTAAGCCTCAGCCCAATAACACAAAATACCTCGATGTCTCACTCTGAAGTGCATCAGCCCTTTCTGAACATGGCCATGTCGAATCTGCTTTTGGTTAGCATGGCAAAGTCTACAAGTGCTTGTGTACTTTGTTTGCTTGT
This sequence comes from Hemiprocne comata, assembly GCA_020745705.1. Lineage (NCBI taxonomy): Eukaryota > Metazoa > Chordata > Aves > Apodiformes > Apodidae > Hemiprocne > Hemiprocne comata. The sequence goes on along the minus strand of CM036597.1, from coordinate 5,585,520 downwards.
AGAAATATGACTCAAGAGCCTTTGAAAATGTAATCTCTGGTCTTCACTCCTCAAAGTTAGGGTAAGTTACTCACCTTATGGTGGAAAAGTAAGACAGGGGATCTATTCTAATTTACCCTTCTGCTCTAGGCAGGGTCCTAGAACTTGTGCATGTCCCAGCTTGTGGTTCAACCCAGCAGAGCGCTTGGACAGGGAGAAAACTTTGCTTAAGTCTTGGCAAAGTCCTTTGGGCACACATTTCAAATGGCATCATTACAATGATGCTTAAAGTTAAGGACAAGTTTGAGTCCCCTGGATGGTAAGGTTGATTTGCTTTTCAGAGGCCAGTAATACAGATTTGGCCTAAAGACAGTGCCTTGAAAATGGAAACATGTACCAGCAGAGAAAAACTTGACTGTTTCTCTTTTAAAGGCTGTATTTTATAAGTGTTACTCTTTTTTTCTGGGTAGGAAAAAAGAAGCAAACCCAAAAGACCAAGAAAGATTCCTAACCAATCAATAATTAACAGCGTTCAAGTACATTTATGTCCACATACAGCATTTGTTAAAAAAGAAATATTTTTTGTGTTTTAACACCTTTTTTTTTTCAAAAAAAAAAAAGAAAGAAAAAATAAAATAAATTAATGTACACATTACAATGTTTTGGCACTGGTATGGACCATTTTTAAAAACATTTGTTGTTAGTATTTATAATGGTTTGTACAAAATTGTAAACTGTTTTCAAGTTAGTTCATTTTCTTTTACTTTTGTTCGTCATCACCTTTCAAAAACTGTCGCTGCAGGAACGAAAATACCCCAGACAAAACTCCAAAATAAAATCAAGGCAGCTCTCTTTGCCCCTTCCCACCCTTCCCCCTGCCCTCCTGTCTACTTTTGTTCAAAAAGAAGATGATGAAGGAGACAGTTTTTGAAAGCACCTGGCAGTAACTGGTGAGCACACCCCTCCTGGGAGCCCTCCCATGGTTTGGGGTGGGCTCTGGCACCTCTCCCACTGACACAGGACATCTCTGAGAGCAGAAAGTGCCACCCACCAATCACACCTTCCCACCTCTAGAGTAGACAAAGATGGCTCTTTAAGTAATTTTATTTTATTTCTTTGTTGTTTTTCCCTTTTTTTTTCTTTTTCCCCCTTTTTTTTTTTTTTACAAAAAATTTCTACATCTAAATCACTTTGCTAGAAACATTATTTATCTTCTTTTTTTTTTTTTACATTAGTTAAAGCAGAATCTGCTTTTGTGAAAAAAGACAAGGATCAAGGTCTTATTTCATGCAGAAAATGCAAATTAAAGATCATAAAAATGGGTATTCTGGGTTTTTTTGTTTCTTTCTGTTTGTTTTTTTGTTTGTTTGTTTTGTTGTTGTTGTTTGTAATGCTGTACAGGATGCAATGCAGCCACTCAGAGTATGTTAGGATGGTTCACAGCAGTCCCTTTGATAGTGTACATTGCCACTGATCTCCCTGTCCTGCTGCCACTGTTTTCACTTAGTTGTTTGTCTGACTTTCAGGCCACATAAGGTGTCCCCAGTTAAAGAAGATATTGCAGCTTTTTCATCTTAGAGGGGAAAATGGATGGCTGCAGTTTGAGAGGATGATACATCAGTAGAAATGGTCTAGGTTTTCCCAGGAAGGATGCCCCAGCCTTAGAGGTCTCATCTTTGCTTTCATACCTCTTGGTATAGCATCCCTGTGGTGACTACATCACAAGTGGGCATTTGTCCTTCAGAAACTAATTTCTCTTCTGAAAGGGGACATGGTTTCACACAAAGACACAGTATTATGACATGCTAGGCAATGGAAAGAAAAAATACCACAGACTAGACAATGGTCCTGCCACCAGGGTCATGTGTGCCTGCCAACAGATGGGATTTTTCTGGGTAACTCTTCAGGGTCTCCTCTATTCTCAGTATTTCCATTTTCTTCTCCAGGACCTAGCTATTCATCTTTCCAGATGTTAGAAACTCTTCTCTGTGACAACTGATGAGTTTTTCTAGGGGTTTACTCACTAAGGATCTTCCCTTTTGGTCTGTCAAGCACACCGGCCCCAACCCAGTGAAGCTGTAGGATCCAGGCATGATTTTAAGCAGATATGCAGTCATCAGGACTGCTCCTGTGCTCAGAGTTGGGCAAGGGATGAGGCTTTGCTGGACTGTAACACTGTGTGGGTTTAATCCTACCATGTTTCTCTGTTTTACCTGTCCTTCTCTTGCTTCAGTGTGATTGAAAAGGGAGAAGGGAAGGTTGGGGCAACCTCACCTCCCTTGCAAACCTCTTATTTTACCATCACCTAGCCTTGGCTGGGGCTGAAACTCAGGGATTTCTGCCCAGTCTCTGTGTGTCTCTGGGACGTGTCTCCCTTCTCTCTGCCTCCAAATTCATGGGGCATGAGGCTGGTGAGATCTCTAACAGCCTGAAATCTGCCCTGGGAAAAGATATATTCCTGTTCCAAACACCTCTGATGGGTCACCAGATGTCCCTGAGACAGGTGGCACAGCAGTCCCCAGAACTTCAGGTCCTATGGAACACTGTCTATGGAGAAACAAGGTAAAGCATCACCTGCTATGCCTGCATCTGCTCCCTCACAAAGTCCACCTCCTCTTTGGCCTTCCACCCAACATGTCACGATATTGCGCAACAGCCACCATTGCAGCAAGGAGTTGCCTTCTCACCTCCTGCACTCACCAATGAGACCCTCTGGTCTTGTTGGGAATGGCCATTGCCTTGGCAAGGCTTAGTGCTGCAGCAGCATGGGTGTTATGGCCGTGAGCTCAGTCAGGGATGGTGATGAGACAGAAGAGACCAACCAGATACACCATCTGCTACAGGTAAAAATAAAGAGCACCTGCTCAAGGACTGAGTGGGGTCGAGAGAGTCTGTCCCTGTGTAGGGCAGAGCATCTGTCAGCCAAGAGGCAGTGCTGGTTCCTTTCTCTGCAGAGGAGAACTGAGGTCAGCCACAGAGAGAAGTGCCTCTGCTAACCTGAGACAAGGTGTTCCTGATGCTGAAAACCAGGCCATTGCCCCTTGTCTCTGTCCCCAAGTGGCATCAACATCACAACCAAGGCAATAATGTTTTCCTCCCCTGCTGGCCTATCTTCTCCCAGCCTGCTGGTCCCCAAGCCCCCCACACCAGAGTCAGCAGCTCCAGGGCTATTGGGGCAGCTGGGCAGTGAGAGCCACATGATGGAATATCCAGTGAAGGGCACTGTGGTCCAAGACATGTCCAGAGGGATGGGATAGGGAAGGAAAAGATCTTTGACCCTTCTGCCTGGACACTCTGTCCCCTGGATGCCCCAACAAGGTCCCCAAATAAGACCTGGACCCAGCATCCAACTGAATATGGAAATTAAGCCTGGAACTGCCTCACACTGGTATAGCACTGAGAGCTGAGAGGCATTAGCCTTTATGGTTGACCAACCAATACTGATTTACTGTCTAAAAGACATACTGGAGGAGAAATTACCACCCTTTAAAAAAAAAAAAACACATGTTACTCATCACTATGCTATCTCATCCTGTCTACAGGAAAAGTCCATCAGTACAAATGCCAACTCAGCCTGTGCAAACAATGAAATGTGCATCCCTATCTCATAAATGGGTCTACAACCTCTCATCTCCCCACTTTGTCATACACATATTCCATATTCCTCCATAAGTGCTTTCTGCCTGTGGCACTGGCAAGTTCTGGCTATCTCAGACAGGAGCAGGCAGCCCACAGAATGGAGCTGAGAACAGGAGGTTTGGTCCATTGTCTCCAGAGTAGAATGATGACAGCATAAGCTTCTTGAATCAAGGGACAGGATTTTGTTCCAGGGTTTTCTAGTCTAGAGCACAATGGGGTTCAGGAGCTCACGCTCACACAACTCCTTGTTTTGTCTCTGTAAACCACCTGGCCTTGCTTACCCACCAGTCCTGCTCGGCCTGGTCTTCAGCAGAAATGGCTCAGTCAGGGCTGTGTGGCTGCACCATTCTGATGCAGGGGCAGCTGCAGTGGAGACAAGCCTTATTGCTGAAGAATGGCCTTTCCTAACAGGATTGAGACTTCCCTCAGGTCTGCCTTCCACATAAAGTTTTTTTTTTCTTTTAGCCTCATTGCAGTAACACAAACAATACAACATTCATTGGCCTAACTGCAGAAAGAAGCCACACTTGTACTCCATGGGGGCAAGACAGTCCCCTTCTTTTCCAAAGCATTAAACATAAGACAGACAGGCAATTTCTCATACCACATTTTACCCCTGACACTCCTCCTAGTCCAGAGAAAGATGGATTGGAACACAGAGGGTTACCTGTATGTCTCAGACCTACAACCATCATCATCCTTCAACTTCTCCAGAAGTGAGTACTTCTGCTGACAGGAAGCTGCACAGAAACCAGGTGTCCCTCAGTTCAAATTCAATCAACATCCTACACTTGAGCCCACTCATTTGTACTTCAGACCTTCTGAATTTCTGCTGAAGAATCTGCCTCTGTAAGGCCAACAGCCACTAAAACTGGACACTTCCTAACACTTGTCACCCTAGATTAAGTCACAGGGTGGAAAGCAGCAGCAGCAGCAACAACAGCAGCTTCTCAAACAAGAGGTCAGGCTCATACTGCCTTTACTCCATCTGCATTACTTCATTTATGCACATGATACCTGATATAATCTTCACCCCCTTCACTACATCCCAAGATACAGTAAGGCATAGTGCAGGTTAGCTCTCCAGGAAGAGACCATGTTCCCAGGAGGTTAGGGTCCAGTACACAGCTTCCTCCCTCAGCCTCAGGGATGGTGGGATCAAACACTGAAAGGTTCCTTACGTACCGTCACTTCCACCTTTACTGCCCACCTCTTCTTTACTGCACTTGGAGGTGGATCAGGGAGCCAGCCCTAAGGTCCTGGTGGGCTGTGCCTCTGTGCAGGCACAGGTTTGCCCTCCAACCCCTGTGGGAAAAGTCTGGGGAAATACATTATCATATCATCCTGGAGGACAATGCTTCTTTATTACACTTGTCACCTTTCAGCTGTTCTTTACTTCTGAATGTACAGAACCATTTTTATTTGGTTTACATCAAGACATTAGAAATCAAACATTTATTTTTTTTTAAAAAAGAACAAAACCAAACAAAAATTAAATAAAAAATAAAACCCAAGCCCCAACACTATATACATCTTCTCCTCCCCAGTCTCTGCACCCCTCCCTCCCACCCTTCTTCTCTCCCAGCATCTGTGTTAGGTCCTGCTTCCAACACGTAGGTTTCACACCTGTCACCCAACCCGTACCCCCTACTCAATTTCTATGTCTACTGTAGAAACATCCCACCCTTCTTGGTAAGCCCAGACTCATCTCCAGGAAAGCATTTGGTAACCCGCATGGCATTTCTTGCCCAGTTGGCTCTGCTTTCTGACACCAGGGTAGAGCTCAGCTGCTGCTCCAGCTTGGCACAACCACCACTCCCCTACACATTCCAACCCAGCTCCTGCAGCATTGTCCAGATGCAAATGATTGTCCGTGCCTGAAGGGATTGAGCTCATACTGATGGCAGAGCACTGTGAGTCTCCCTCTATTTTCCCCACTCCTGACCTCACCATCTCCCAGAGGCTGTGGTCTCTGCCCACCAGGGACTGCTGCCATGGCTGGGTTTCCTTGAGCGCTGCCTGCAGCTGCACCCAGCCTGGCTGACTCAGTGGAGGTCCCCAGTTTTCAGTGCTCTATTCCCTTCAAACCTATAGTATTGCACATATATTTTTACTACCTCTCTCCTACTCGTTCTTCTGAAGTTACAGCTCTGTCCCAACAACAACCCCTTCCTCATCCCATCCTCTCCATTAGGATTTCAGTAGCCACCTTTGCTGAAGCCACACTCTTTCGGTCTGCAGCTCTAGAGGGTTTATCATCTGCCTGATAACAGCTCAGAGATTTAAAACCCCTTCCTGCTCCCCACAAAAAACAGAACAAAACCAACTCCCTCCCCCATCCCTTATCTCCTTCTGCCAGAGCCTCTGGAGCAGAGCTGGTCAAACAGACTGGCCAGATCAGTTCCCTGCATGGCCCTGTTTCTGGGAAGTGGATGTGCTGTCCATTGGACAGAGAAAGTGCCAAGCCTTGGCAGGTTCCCTACTTATTTGCAAGACATAAGCTGCTGGCGTGGTGTCAGATGTGCATGCAAGAAAGCTGGATACCAGTTAAGACCTACAGTCCTGTTTGTTTCATGCACTGTGAACTTATCCTATATACACTACGGGCTGGTTTATGCTTAAAGACATGAATATAAAGGTATACATTTTCTTTTTACCTTAGTAACCAAAGCTTTACTTCCATCCATGGAATAACAGGGGTTTGGTACCAGGGCTATTATTTTCCTCTTTTGCTCTCTCTCTCATTCTCTCTGTCTTCATTCTTAACACTCAAGGTGAAGGAGGGATAGGAGGGGGACAGGTAGGATTACAGTCCCAAGATCCTAGTTCCTAAAGGTCCCTGAGTGACAGCACTGTACAATATCAGAAAATGAAGCAAGAGTTGTGTTGGCCATGTATATCCTGAGAGATTTCATACCTTTATTTCCTCCTTCTTCTCCTCCTCCACATGGCTGTCTTAGGCTGTTATGAATGGCAAAGGTGCAAAATATTCTCCCCCCAGCTCGGCTCCCTCAGGAGTCTGGACTGTCCTTTATGCTCGTGTTATAGTCTCTGCTAAAGAACATGACCCAGCAAGCAGCAATCCTGCCCCAAGCTGTGAACTAACCAAGCCCCAGCCAGAATTGCCTTCTGCACCACTGTAGCAAGAGTCAGAAGAAGCTCGTATTATCAGCACTCATATTCTTTCCTCCCCCCTTTTCTCACTGCTCTCCCTTCATGAAGAAAAGGTGGATAGCAGCTGGCACACAAGCTGCAGCATGGAAATCCCCTCCATCTTTGCAAGAAAATGAGTTTTATACCCACTGAACCAGAGGTTCATGCCTTTTCTTTCCTCCTGCGTGTCATGGCTTGAAACCTCTAAGCCTTGAGTATGATTAAAATTCCTTTTTTTCCTCCACTACCTCCTTTCTGGGTTGCTGGACCTGGAAACGAGACAAGGATTTGTTGCATTTCTGGAGTGGACATTGATGGCTATAGAGGGGGAAAATGGAGTTGCCACCTTGGTTCTGGAGGAGGGCTTTTCCAAAGGCCTTCAGCATTCTTACTTCACCCCTGTATGGGAACATATTTCTATTACTCATCCAACCCACAGGATACTCAGTTGTTCTCCAGCATTCTGCCCATCACCAGAAATTACAAGGCAGTTCCTGAACTTTGGCAAAGTCCTGACCACACACTCTTTGGCAAAGATTATTGTGTAGGACCAAATAGTCCAGATGTCTGGATATACTAAGACTGACTCTATGAAGTAAAGCTGACCTGGTAATACCAAGTCAGAAACATTCAAAGAGAGAACAAGGATGGTTCCTGATAAGAAAGAGAACCCAGCCAACAGAGAACCAATGCAGCAGCAAAGCAGTCTGACTCCCAGTCCCAGCAAGTGAGGAATTCAGCTGGGCAGTGCTTTATCCCTGGAAAGCTTTTAGATTGTCACTATGAAATTCTGGGCTCAATCTCCGGTTGAAGCCTCAAATACTAAACACAGCCCTCCCTGTGCCTGACCTCCAGGTGCTGGAGGACCTGGGCTGTACCTGCAGGGTACTGGATGTAGTCATTCAGGACCCTACTTCATGTGGTGCTCAGCACCTCAGCAGCAAAGAGCAAAGGGGGCCTTTGCATCATCTGTGTGCTCCTGCCCCTGCCAGCCTTTGGGACCAGCTGGGAGAGCTCTCAGGTGCCTAACTGCTACCCCACCTTTGTCAGGCTTTCAATACAACCATCAAATTACTGGAGTTCCTGAGTCATCTCCTTCAGCTTCATAGTTTCTTATCATATGGCCATTTGTTCTCCCTCCAGTCTTAATAGGCTTCTTTTTCTTTTTCAATTCCATCATTCTGACCACCCTTTACATTGCAATCACATATATAAAGGGTAAGTGTTTAGATATTTTATTTACTCATCAATCAGCTGGTTAGACTCCCTTTAAAACTGAACCTGCTAATAGGCAGTCTCCATCTGGGAACTGCAGTCATCTGACATACATATATCCACCTACATTATACTGCTGATACCATAAAACATAACTTTATGACTTCTATTAAACCATTTAAAAGCCATTTCCAAACGGAATCCCACTAGAAAGTGTAACTTTCTCCATTGGCCAAGCTTTAATTTCCTGCCTATCAGGTAGACAAAACTACCCAATCCAGCCCTAACCCCTGCACCATTCAGTCTTCAGATTTTTATTCCTATACAGACCCATCTAGACCATAAACTGCAGTAACATTGGAAAAATTCATTTTCTGCAGCATTGCTCTTGAATGTGGTAACCAGCAAGAGGCTGTTCTGCAGGGCAGCTGGGAATCTAAACCTGATTTAACAATTGGGCTAAAACCTCAGTGAGTGCAGGGAGGCCTGGAAAAAATGTGTGCATGCATGAACATGAGAGAGGGAGACAGACAAGAGGGGCGATTGAGAAGGATGGATGCTCTGCTTTTATGCATAGGATTCTATTAGTGGAAAATGCATAAGACACATTCCTGATATAAAAATAACAATACTTGTTACTCTGATGAGCCCTGATCCTGCTTCATTGCAGTGAAGGCAAAACTTTTCATGACTTGTCAGGCCTACAGAGATTCACATTTTTCTAACACTGTGCAGACATAAATTAGTGAATGAAAAGATGTGCATTAGATGCATCTGTCACCTGAAAACCAGGAGTTTCTCTGGTCTCAGAGGATCAATGTGCTCCACCAAGCGGTGGGAATCAAGGGAAAAGGAAGAAAAACACATGGTTGGATTCAAGGCAGTGTGTGTGTATCTGTATCTGACATGTAAAAACCTCCATCAGGTAAGAACAAAGTTCTGGTCCTTACTCCAGGAATGGATGAATGACCCTGGGGTTAAAGTTTTGCACTTGTGAATTTAGTATCTTCATGGCTTTTCTTAGTATTATAAGGGAGATTATCAATCATTAGTGATTGCCAAAGCAGCCAATAATTCAGTGATTTTCCTGAAAGTCACTGGCTCCTTTGGAAAAAGCCAACCTTGCTGTCCAAGGCCATTACCCTTCTGTACCTTTCTAATGAGTGCCCGTGGATGGAAGCTGCTACAGACTTAGGGGCTTCCACAAGCACTGACAAGCTCAGCATTTTCATTGCAACCTTCACCCTGCCCAGCCTTTGAAGACCATTGTCTTCTAGCAGGATAGTGCTCCATGAAACTCTACTGCATCCTTAGTTACATCTTCTGCAAGAAGGGACACAGGGTGCTCTTCTCTACGCTCTGTACATATTAACAGACATAAAGCAAGGCCTGACAGAAGCAGAAGAGATCAGAGGGTGCCAGCCCACCGTTTCTTTCTGAACTTCTTAGGAAAGGGGACAGTTGACATTTTCAGATTTTTCATTCTGAAATCACAACAAAGTTAAACAACATTCACCCTTTCCCACACCTTGCCCTAGGCTGTGGTCACTCCGTGGGCTGGAGTGTGAAGTCCCTTGTCTGGCACAAGGAACAGGCAGAGAGGGAGAAGGGTTGAGTTTTCAGAGTCCTGCAACTGCTTTTCTCCCCAAACTCAGTAAGAAAGATGCAGGGTGGGAATGATTAAGAACAACCCCTCCTCTCTCAGGACTGAATCAGCTTACTCCACTAAAGCTCAAAAGCCAGCAGTGTACAGCAGCACTGTCCCATTACTGATCCCTAAAGTCCTCTCCTTCCTCAGCAAGTACATATTTGCACAATCTACTTCCCCAGCTCTGCCTCTGGAATACAAGCCGGGAGTCTGATCTCCAACCTCTCAAAGCTGCCACGAGCAAACAAACCCCTGCTATTCCCCCCAGAACACTGCCAGTTAAATGTCATCTGTGTTCTCTTTCTACAAAAGACAATACAAAACCCCCCTCCCCAGCTCCCCTCCCCAGAAAACATGCTTGCACACACACACACACACACCTGTTATCTACATACATGCTCACATACACACGCACAGATGTGCCCCTCACACACACACATTCATACCAGGAAAAACAGCTTGCAAACTCCTGGAGGTGGAAAAAGGCAATTTGCAAATGTGCCTTTGTTTCTGATAAGCTCCCTCCTCCCCCCTCCCATAACCCCACATTGCCCCTTCCCTCCCAAATAATTGCCCTGTCCTCCCCCCTTCCCAGCTCTTCCAAAATAAATTTTATTTTTATTTGTTGGTTTAAAAGATTCTTTTAGGCTTGTAAGCAAGAGAGAGGAAGAGAGAAAAAGAAAAGAGAAATCTCAGAGCATGAGAATGAACCCCCAAGCATTTCATGAATTCATGAAAGAACAAACATGAAGGGGTTAAGAGCAGAGACAGAAGACAGATTAAAAAAATATAATAATACTGAGAAGAGAAAGATGAAATTCAGTAGTGAAATGGAAGTGAGGATAGCGCATTAGTGAGCACAGCCAAAGATAACCTATCCCCCCATCAGCTTTTTACTCAATTTCTTTAAATATCCCTCCCCCTGTTTTAAAAACTTTGCTTTTTTTTTCTGTGGGTTTTTTTGGTGTTTTTTTCTTTTTTCTGTAATTTTTTCTTTTTTTTTCCTTTCCTTTTTTTTTTTTTTTTGGTTTTTGGTGTTTGTTTTTGTTTGTTTTTTACAATGGTTTATGTCCTTCAGCAGGAAACCAAAATCGAGACAAACATCCCTCCCTGAAACCAAACCCCCTACCATTTACCCTTCTCTCCCTTAACCCCTCCACACTCTGTGGTTCTACATGTGCTGAAAAGAGAAAAGTAAGCTTAGAATAAATCTAATGACTCAAAGGAATAAACAATAATGATAGTAAAGAGTAAAACCCAAACCCAAAAGACCACAACACTCCTGTGTTGTCATTGTCTGAGTGTCTGTCCCTATCTCTCTCGGAGGCTGCAGGCATCAATTTACATAGTACAACCAGTAAACAAGGTTGAAGAATCCAAAGGTGATTGGAAAAATGATTCGTGACCACTTGTCAATGGTGCTGACATCTGCCAGGTCTGGGATTTTGAGCTTCAGCTTAGACGACCGCCGGCGGAGACGGCAGTTGGCACGGTTGCGGGCTGCAGCGTGGTGGGTCAGCGGGACATGGCGGTCCAGGGTTGGGTGGTGACCAAATCCATCCCGAGAGGTCAGCTGCTTGCGGAACTGGATTCCTGAGCCTTCAAAGGACATGACAGAGTTTCGAGAGTCGCCAACGCTGCTCATCATGTCCGTGGCCAGCAGCTCGTTGTTCATCTCCAGAGTGCTGAGGAGGATGTTACCGTAAGGGTCAACCTAGAACAAGGAAGACAGAGAGAAAGGTACTGGCAATGTCCTGTGCACAACACGTTCAGGGCCACACCATCAAGGATGATTTTGAACTGTTTTCTATATAACAATACCTCTGATTGGGTCATTGGGTCTGAACCTGGACTTCCGCATTTGAAAATGTTGTCCACTGATGCTGGGGTAGAAGAGCTAGCCACATGTCCTCTCTCTCATGATGAGGAGAAAGGCTGCTCCACAGTTCACCCAGGACTGAATGAACAGTGGAGACTCTGAATTTTCCTGTCACAAGGAAAGAAGGGGACAAACCTGCTCTCTCACCCTCTTCTCCTCATAACGGTGACGCTCATTGTTGGCCTTGCTGATCCGTTCACTCTGTTTCTTTTGCTGCCGGGGGCCTCTCCCGAAGAATATGTAGTTGACAAAAGCATACTCCAGGAGGGCCAGGAACACGAAGACAAAGCAGCCCATGAGATAAACATCAATAGCCTTGACATAAGGGATCTTGGGGAGAGTCTCCCGCAGGTGGGTGTTGATGGTAGTCATTGTAAGTACCGTGGTGACCCCTGTAAGGAGAGGGTAGGTGCTCTGTTACTGAGGTGCGATGGTTTCCTGAAATGCCATTCCCAGCTTCCTTATCCCTCCTCCCGGCTGGACAACCTCAGGAAGGATGAGAGCAGTGCAACTGGAAAGAAAAGTGTCAGTATTCTAAGCCCGGCTGCCAGTACAAATCACTGCAGAAAATAAACCAGATGCCAACAATGGGAGAAAATGTCAAAGCTGGGTATCATCAGGATGATGGGGATGAACATCCTCTGGATCTTAGGCTTTTAAGTCCTCCCTGATACTCTTTCTTTCCCTCAGTATGTCAGGAAACACTCAGTTTTGCTCTCAGTCTCTCAACATCTTCTTCTCCCTTTTTCCTTACTTCATAAACTCATTGGGCTTCCCTGGGAACCACTGAATGCTTCAGTATATTTGCCATTAATTTATAATCTGCTGTGTCTTTCCAGTGCCATGAATAGGAGAAAGAGCAAAGAGGTTCCCTCTTCATGGTGCTCTCTTTTTTTGCCCACTTCATAGACCATCTACATCCTTGACCCCATCAATTTTCACCTTCCTCTCACCAGCTTTACCACTCACTACTTAAATTACCATCATACACAGTCCTTCCATGGTTCTCTCTCTCCCCTTTTTAGACTTATTCATATTTCCTGCATCTTAAACAAACAACTCTTGGTCTCGCTGAACACCTTTTTTCCCCCACCTACTCAGTCTCCAAGAGCCTACTGCACCGCTAGTAGTCTTACTTTCAGCCCTCTTCATTCGTTTCTTCTAAGCCTCTTCTCCTCTCTGGACTGGCAGAGTGGCCTCAGATCTGTCTCTTTGACAGTTTTCTGCCAGCTTCAATAAGAGAGCAATGAGCCTTCATGCTTCTTTTGGGGGCAGTAACTTTTGCTCTTCAACCTAGTCTTCTTTTTCCACTTCTCTAGCTCAGCTCTCCTGCTTTTCTTACTACTTTGCTGATCTCCTTTTCTCCTAGTGTCCCTCCTCCTCCTCTCTGTGGTGGCAGCTCTCTTAGTATCCATGACCCTAATTTCTTCTTCTGGTTTCAGGTCTACCTCTACAGTGATGGTTCTCAAACATGCCTGTGCATCCTAGACATCTGGTTGTCCTGTTTCCCCTTCACCCTCATTGTGTCGTTAGTGTTTTTCCTGATAAAAGTTTTTTAAAAATAATAGTCTTCAATAAACAGAAGGGAGTTATATTTATATACATACAACATATTACATTGTCTATATTTAGACAGTAGACTAAATATCCAGAAGTCTGGGGCAAAGAAAGAGGGACTAGAATAGTCTACACTTCTCCATAAGAACTGGACAAATTGCAAGGGTTAGATAGAGAGCTGTCAGGAACAGTTTAGAGGAGCTGCTGCAGTTTTGATCTACAATGTTTTTCTTCTGTCTACTCCTTTGAATCCGGATGTCAGCAGAAATTCAACAGCTGTGCATCTTATGTCCACCCTTCTGCTTGTATTTTCACTGTGCCAGCAATGTCTGTCATGGCTTCTTTTTCTTCTCTCAACTTCTCTTGTCAATGCTACTTACTTTTTTTAATTTACCGTGTTCTTTTTGTCCCCTCCTTGTCTCCCACCTCCAGCCTTTCCAAGCACAGCTAAATAATCTATTTTATATCTTTGGACAAACCATCCCTCCTCTGACCCTTCTCAAACTCTATCTTCTAGAACTAATTTAAGCCCCAAAACTTTTCTGCAAGACCCAGCCTCTACCTGTGCTCCATTGCCTCTGAACTTTCTATCATGTTGCCCAGCCCCATTCTCAAACACCAGCCACCCCGCTGCTTCTTCAACATCCTCATCTGTGATCCACCCCCACTTCCCTTCTGTTGCCTAAAAGACCAATTTTTTTTTCCTCTTATAGGAAAACATTTGTATTCAGGTGAGCATGTGCTTTAGAATAACTGAGATTTTAACTACTGTACCACATTTACCTTGGTTATGAAGGTCTTCAGCTACAAAAAATGTCTTTATTGGGCTCAAGTTATCATGAAAATGTATTATATAACTTATTTTTTCATCTTTCAGCCATTCATACACCATCTTACTCTTTGGCCACCCATCTTCACCATTTATCATCCAACTAACTGGTCCTGGGACACCTCTTGACCAAGAGGTGCTCAGACTTCTCAAGAAAACAAGTACAAATCAGATTGAAGGAACTGGAGGGCTCACAGTATCTCAGAGTTTCACACATCTGAGAAGCTGTGACCATTCATGCTTTTGTCATAAAGTTGCACCCACATAGATTTATGGTAGGACTTTTACTGATTCACATAATACAGACTCAAGGTTGGGAAGTATTGATGCTTCTGAATGAAAGGAAAAAGTAGCCTTTTGGCTGAAAATTTGAAGTTTGTTCTCAGAAAACATTTTCTTCATTTGTGATGACAAGTTTGATGGGCCCATGTGTCTTACTTAGCTGCTACCTTCAAAAAGGTGTTTTCTTTCTTAGAGCAGTCCTAGCTGATCTCCCTCAAAACCCCACCTTCTCCAACATATAATGAAAAGGTACTTACCCAGTGCCACCCGTGCAGCAGAAGCATCATAATTGATCCAGAAGGAGACCCAAGACAGGATGGTGATGAGAATAGATGGCATGTAAGTCTGCAGAATGAAGTAACCAATGTTCCTCTTAATCCGGAAACTCAAGGATAAGCGCAGATAGGACCCTGTCAACAAGAAATTAAAGGGAGATGATGCTGGAGATGAGGGTAAGGATGTATTTATGGTAAGACCTTAGGTTAGGGATTTAAATTTTATTTGGAAAATGTTCTCGAGAGGGAGGGATAATGAGAAATTTGTCTTTTGTTCTTCACTTGGTTTTGTAGACACCTTGTTTTTTGCAAGGGGGCTCTTCAGAGTCTGCCCAGTTGGCTCAGAACATTAACAAGAAAGGAAAGGCTACATAAATTATGTTATTATATCAGACATCATGGGATAATGTCTGTTCAGTACTGAAATTGCTATTATGGTATATGCCAATTTGATACAGACTTACACGGGAGGCTTTAACCCTATATCTGGATGCAGTGAGGTGATTTTCCAGTGTTTTTAGTGCTAACTTGTCCTCCAAACAGCAATGAAGATCTGAATCATATTTTTCCCATGCTGTTCTAAAAATGGGTTATGGTCAGCCTGGGCAAATTCATATGGAAATAGAGTACTGCGAGTTAATCTGTAGGCCTTTTGTTTTTTTCCAAGTTGTAACTTCCTCCTCATCTTTTAGAAAACCTAATGAGGATGGAGAGGAGAATAAGTACTTTTAAGGTACTTCCACTGGAGCAGGGTCATTTTTAAGGAGACAAAGCACGACCTCTCTCATTGCTGTGAAACAAAGTCCAAAAAGTCATTCCTCCTTCCTACCTCCATCCCTTAGGCAACGCAGCAGCCTGAAAAATGGGTGTAATCATGGGTTGGCAGCTAAAGTAACAAGAGAACAACAACCTTTAATGATCAAGGAGGTAGATTGGGAAGAAGGAGGTTATATTCTCTCACCATTATGTGCCATTTGTGTAGCTTGAACACAGTACTTCACCAGCCTTTTTTTGAAGGTCTTACCTATTTAGACTGCAAACTTCTTTTGGAGGAATACTGCATCTTGTTGTGGTCTCTAGATTACCATTGCTATGGTACCCTTCTCCCAGCATGCCCCCAAGGCACTGTTGTAACATCACCACCATCTGCCACCACTGCTGACACAGACTCAGGCTGTGATTTCATGGCATTTCAAAAATTGTCCTATTTAGCAGGTTTGTGCCACACTGTTTTGGCAGTGAACTCCATGCCAGATCAAAGTGAAGACAGCAACCAAAATCCAAGCTTCTCCAACTTGCCAGCTGGCAGTATCTGAATCATCCAAGGTATTCTCTCCAGATCTTTTTATTGCCCTGTACAGATGGATTTGCATCAATTCATAGACCCCTTGCTTTTCAACTGACATTCTTCTGCTTACTAGTGCACCTACATGAGCTTTGAGAGCCAGTTGCAAACCACACAAAAATAAGGTAAAGGCTGAGAACCTTCTAAAGAGGTTCTGTTTTGAGCTCAATCAGTGTTTTGACTAAGAAATGAAAACAACTGTAGAAAAAAACCCTGATCCCACAAGTCTCTAAAGAGAAGCAGCCAAAAGTGTGGTGGGCACAGAAGAAGCCTCTTTTCCAAAGGAACAGAATCATAAGTTGAAGCCTAGATCCTAAGTTAGTGCCTCAGCAGCTGAATCAGAGGAACAACTGCATTGATGTTGATCAGCAGAAGGTTTGCACATTCCATCACATCCCTTCAGCAGAGACTCACCGGTGGTGAAGACCACTTCCCTGCTGACGAGCCTCTGCTCGATAATAGTGAACTGGGGCAGTTCTAGCACCTCCATCCCCGTGACAGCAGAATCATTTCCTTGCCAGAAGAAGACAATGTCATCAACCGTGTAACCATCTGCAGAGACGAAGAAGCACAGAGAGAACTAAGCTGACAACATGATCATTAAGGTGGCCTGGAAGAGGATCCAAAGGAAAGCCCACAGCATCAGATAGCAAGCATAGTCCCTCTCTGCTGACTTGTCTTCCTCAGCTGAGCTTGGCAGTGCAGTCCCCAGGAGAAGAGGAAAACATTAGTCAGAACTCCCACTTCTGGCTAGAATTCAGAAGAACAAGGTGAGGAGTGGCCTATCTAGCCTCAACTTGCACTACATAATCTCCATGACTGACATGACAGGGGCTTTTGCATCAGAAGCCTCTGTCAAACACATCAAACACAGCATTTTGGGTTTCAAAAAGTGCTTCCTTTTACCAGAAGGGGGAGACCACACAATGCATTCTGCTGGGGACTAGGTAAACAGAGCATCCAGGTATTAAAAATTCCCAAAGAGAAAAAGATTTACAACAGTGGTTGAAAAGAAATTTGAGTATCAGAGC
Organism: Hemiprocne comata; assembly: GCA_020745705.1. Lineage (NCBI taxonomy): Eukaryota > Metazoa > Chordata > Aves > Apodiformes > Apodidae > Hemiprocne > Hemiprocne comata. Next base: position 5,568,688 of record CM036597.1, on the reverse strand, counting down.
ATATCCTGCTCCTAAGCATTCTGAGGCAAAATTTGGAGCCGGGAAGTGGACAGCATCTCTAGACTGGGGGCTGCTTTTACCAAGTGCTGGCTGAAAAGAGCAGAAATGGGAGAAAAGATCCTTATGCTTTAGGGTAATGGAGTTTTTAAACTCAGCCAAGGGTACAGCCTCTTACTTTAACCCCAAAGTATACAAGCCAGTCAGGGCTGTACAGACTGGAAGTGCAGAGGAGCCCAAAGCCACAGTACCAGGAGAAAGACTCTCCAGGTGCTCTGGACTCATGGGGAAGGAGGGGAATGAAACACAGCTCTTCTCCCAGTAGTGTGATGTTCACAACCCTGCTCATTGCCGTTATGGGCAAGGACCCATCTCCACTTAAAAATTAAAAATGCTTGTGGCAAGCTGGGTTTTGAAGCTCTGTGGCTGTTGCTGCACAAGGGGTGGCCTCTTATTCTAGGCAAAGTGCAGAGCCACGTGGGAGCACCTGTGTGCAAAGAAACAGTAAGATAGGTACAGGCTTTGGTATGGCATGGTGCAAGGCTTCTTTTAGAGCCTGTACTTCAACTACAGAAAGCTTTTATTCACAACCTGCACTGCAGCATGACAGCCTGCCCTGCCCACAAGCAGAGACAGTTGGCTAGCAATACCCAGCAAGGCTAACATCCACTAGGGAGAGCTGCCACCAAAACTAGCACCAGTGTATTATTGGGATCAGGGAAATGAAGAGCTGTTGAGTATACTATGGAGGAAAAATGCTTCTACCCAGTCTTAGGGGCAAAGGGTTATCCCAGATCAGAGCTGAAACCTTGAGAATGGTTGTTGTCCTGCAGCTCCTGAGTGGACAAAGGGCTGAGCAACCTGGTGTGAGCTCATAACTGACCCTGTTTTGAACTGGGACTAAACTTAGAGGCACCCTGAGGTCTCTTCCCAAACTGAATTATTTTATGACTGTGTAGTCTTCAAGCCCACATCGTGCACTCTCAGTCATTACTGTGCTTATTCATGGGTGCTAAAAAATAATAACAATCTTCCAAATGCCATGCCAGGTCTGCTTCTGGTGTAAATCACCCAAGCCAGGGCTCCACCTCCTCCCCTATTGCACACTCCTGCTCTCATGGCAGTGAGTGATAAAGCGCTCACACCTACAAGCCCACAGAGATTCAGGATCTTGAGGTTACCATCTCATCTGCTGCAGACACTGAGGTGTCACAGGCTGTTGCACTGACTTGAGTACCTCGGCTGTGAACGCAGGAACTGGTATTTGCATCTGGCTGCAGCATCTCTCCTGGAGCACCGAGACTAAGTGTGGAAAGCAGCAAGAAACAGCCAAGTCCCCCACTCCTCCCGGTGGCCGATTTCAGCAGCTCAAACACTCTCACAGATAAAAACATCATGTACAATTTTACATTTTAATTCATCTGGCTCAGACTCTTAGACTCTCTGGTGGTTGTTCTGAATTTTTTGAAGAGGTTACCAAGCCCTTTCCACTCAGTGGTCCCCCTCTGCAGAGGAGCACCTAGCCTGTAAACAAGTCACCTCTCCACCTCCTTTGCAGTAAACAAACCAGATTGAGCTATTTAGGTTTCTCACTGAAAAAACATCTGTTCCAGCACTTGAACTGCTTTTTAGCATCTTTTCCCAACCTCCTCTGATTTCTCGACTTCCTTTTTCAATTTTGGAACCCAAATATAGACAGAGCAGCCCCTTTCCCCATCTCACCAGCGACATATTCAGAGGCCAATCGATTCCCTGCTCTGACTCACAGCTCCCCTGGTTTATATAACCAAGGTTTGCTCCAACTCTTTCTGCCAGAGCTCTACTACAAAGCCTCCAGCAGCAGTGCTCAGGGCTGCTGTCCTTTCATCATATCCCCCAGTTGATACCCACAGGTCCAAGCCCCTCAGCCTGGCAGCCCTGCCTGTGCTCCTGCACCCAGGCATAAACCTCCACATTTAGCTGTGTTCAGATGCATTCTGGATGGATTTAAATTGGGAAGTATTCAAATGTGCAGCCAGCAAGCCACGCAGACTGCTATCTTCATCATCCACAAATTTAACAGCAGTGACTTCAAATTTACTTCCTGGTTGGCAAGGAAAATGTCAAATTACAGTAACTAATTTTAGGAGATCTTGCAGTTAACTAACTCTGTTCCATTATTCAATGACCTGCTGGTATTGGGCACCAATTTTTTTGTATTTTTTTTTAACTATGTCATTATGCAATATGAAATCAAACATGTTTTTGGGAAGCCATTTTTTAAAGTGATTCTAACGGGAAAGGTTGTTCAGTCTAAAAATAAATGTTTCGCTTTGATTTCTAGCTTTAAAAAGAAAAGCAAATTTCCATTTTACCTTTAAAAAGTAAAAGAACTTTCACAAGGGCAAGTCATTTCAAACTGAAATATCATAAAGTATTGATAAGACATCTTAAAATGTCAGATTAACGGCCTGTTTGCTGCCTGCCTCATCAGGTTTTTGCTGAATCCTGGCACACAGCTAGGCAGGGGTATGTGCAGTGAGGACTATTTTTGGGTTGGAGGGATGGGATCAACAGGCAGTGCCAGCCACTGGCTTAGCTCCTGCAGGTACATGCCTCAAGCTGCTGTGGGGAAGGAGAACCCAGCTGCCCACCACTACAAACCCAGCACCTCTCCACCACAAAAGGGCTATTTGGGTGGTTTGTTTTAGAGTTTTTTAAATAGACTTTGTTTTTGAAGTCAGCCATGAAAGGATTGTTATTCCAGAATTGTATGGACTTGGAAGCAAACAAAATGGAGCCCTGTGGATTTCAAATGTGCAAGTGTTAGAAAGACAAAAGCTCTGAGGAAGGGAACAATTGAATCTTTTCATCCCTGCATGGATCTTAGAAACATTGTAAGGAAACGCAGCTTCAACTAACAAATTGGCTTGACATGTCCCATTAAGAACAAAATTGCAACATGGGGAACTGTGGGTAATTCTCTGCCTTCTGTTTTCTTGGTTATACCGTACACTGTTCTCAAAATGCTAAGGAGTGCCAGAAATGACATGTCATTAGTGTCCCCAGCAGGACCTGATTTACATCCCATTACCTGCCATGCCAAGCACTGCGATGCCTGAGCACCCCGAGCAACCTGAGCAGGCAGTGGGAAGGGGGCTCCCGGGCGCAGGCAGGGCATGGCACCTTCCAACTACGGATGCTGTGGGACCTCTTTTCTGAAAGAAGCAACTCTCTGATAATCACCACTGAAGCTGCATCATCATTACTCTGAGATCTGCTGCTCTGGACCACTCCTGTGGGGATACTGCAGTGCATTTTTATGAGGGAGAGCTGGACCTCCTGTGCCAGCACGGTCAGGAGAGGCTTTCCATAGGAGTTAAGGGAAGATCCAGGAGGGGAGGGACTGCAGAAGGACTTGGGTCCCACCTCCCACATAGAGCAGGGCCAGCCACGATTGAAGGGAGGTTTCCAGGGCTTTCTTAGGACTAAGGGAGGCTTCCATCATCCTCCTGAGGGTGAGAGCGAATTTAATACCTAGCCTGCTGCTAGAGCTCCGTTTTCCTGGGCATTTCACCCACGAGGTCCCCTCAGGACGGAATCTGGATGAGGGAGCCTGGTCCTGCCCCAGGGGACATCCTCCAGGAGGGGTGGCCCATAACACCCCCGGGAGTCCTCCCATGAGCAGGAAGCTGTGGCTGGGGCAGGTGGCATCGGGTGACACTGGGTGGCAGAGCACAGGGCACGAGGCATACGCACAGCTCTCGATCTCCAGCGTGCAGTTCTGCTGGTCCAGAGGGTACCTCCGCAGGTCCATCATGCAAGCAGCTGTGGTGGTGATCCTGAAAGGAGAAAGGAGGGGGGGGGAATCACTTGTGTTTTTTCTTACCAAAAAAAAAAAAAAGAAAAAGAAAAAGGAGAAATGAAAGGCAGACGTGAAAGTCAGGCAGCATTTGGGGCTGCTGTTTCCCTGGAAACCAGGGAGATCCATGGTGGGAGGTGTGCAGGGTGGAGGGCTGGATGCAGCTCACCCTCTGCTTGATGGCTTAAACCTTCGTGACTCACATCAGCAAGACAGTATCTCTGTTAGTGGGGTGGGGAGGGATTTGTGTTCCTCCTCTGTCTCTCCCTTGAGAGAGACAAAGAGAGGAGGAGGAGGCAGAGCTACAGGCAGCGGGGAAGAGGAGAGGCAAGTCAGTTTGTAAGAGGGAGACAGCCAACACGTGTCCATAAAACAGAAGATGCATTGATTAAATTGACCAGCACCGACCTACAGAGAATAGCTGACCACATCATCCCCCCCCCTTGCCTCCTGAGTTGCCCCAATGATCCCACTTGCAGCCTCCCACCCATGCCGCCTCCATTGGACCCACTTCGGTATTGCCAAATCCAAAAGCCCAGATCCCACCAACAGGGCCCTTCTGCTCCTATGGGTTCATAGCTCTGGTAACAGAGTCACTCTTGTGCAACCAACTGAATGATCAAGATTCATGAAAGACACCTGGGGGAGTGTGTGCATCCCCCTGAAAAATAAATCCAGGGAGAGTATGAGGGTCAGTGTTGCTTTGGGGGTGTCAGAGCACAGAGAGGGGACAGAGCAGCATGGTGCACACAGCAGGGTTCACATGAGGATGCAAGGAGGGTTTGTGTGTGTTACATGTTTTACATGAAGGAGCACTGCACTCTGGGATGGGGAATTTTGGGGTGGGAGAGAAGAAGGAAGAGGGCACGAAGCAGGGACAGAGCAAATCAACAGCCTGGAAACGCTGCCCTGGAGTCATCAGGCTGCCCACCCCTGTTTCTCAAATATATTGCTCCCCTCAACCTTCAATGCAGTTTTCTTCCTGTGCAATGTATTTGTGCAGAGTGCTGAAGAGGGGGGAGAGATTGGTGCATTCCCCCCCTCTTTTTTTCAATTAGCCATCTGGAAGGCATTAATCAAGCTACACATTTTTTACTATGTAGGCATAACCAGTGAACTGTTAACGAGAAAGCTTTATCTTCTGAGCCCTGTGGCAGGGGAGAGAGAGAAAAGAGAGGGGAAAAAAAAAGAACAAGAAAGCAGAGAGGATGAGATGGCTAACCAGCAAAAAAGGGAAAAACATCAATGAAAGAAAAAGAGACCAGAAAGGGGGAGAGGATGGGTGAAGCTGGACAGAAAATTGGAAAGGGGGTGGAGAAGGAGGGAGTAAGCACCTGCAGGGGAGGGCTGCCCCAGTGGGGGTGTCAGCGTGGGGGCTGTGGCACGGCAGGCAAGCAGCCCTGCAGAGCTGCTGGCTCTTTAAGAAATCTCGTGTGCTAAATTTATCTCTCTGCTGTCTGTGAAGACTGTTTGTAGGAGATGAAGCCTTGAGGAGAGCCTTTGCCACTGCCTGCTGTGCTATAAATAGATCCGAAGAGACGGAGGGAATTTATATATATCCTCACTGGGTCTAGATACAACATTGCTACTGCCCTCTCTCTGAGCAAGGGGGGCAAGTGAGCTCTTAACCCTTTTATCTGTAATGCTGCTGGGGTGGAGGAGAAAGCTCAGATGGTGAGAAGGATAACAGGACAGGAGTCACTCAAAAATTATCACCGTGGCTTTGGGATTGCATGTATCGCTTTTACAGCCTCCCGGTTTGGCAGCTCTAGGGCGGCGGCTGGAAACGCGATGTCTCTCCCACCCTAATCCTCCTGGACCAGGGAAGCTGGTCACAGGGAGACTAAGGTGAAGGAGCAGATCTGAAGCACACCTGGGAGGAGCTGCACCTTGCCAGGAAAGCCCCAAGTGGCAGGTGCAGAGTCCATCCTGGCCAGGCACCGAGACCAAAGAGTCACGAAGGACTATGACTCATCCCCCTGCGCTGCACACGGGAGATACTGCATCTATTATACCGCATCCAGGGGAAACAGCAGTTTTCCCTAAAGTGTGAGATGCAAAAATGTATTAAATGAAAATTTTCCACCTCATTTGTGGGACCCTGAGGGCTAAAACCTTTCCGCAGTGTCCATCCCAAAATTCCAGCCTGGCTGGCCAGCTTGGCTACATAAAGGACATCCAGGGGAATCCTTTTCTGGTTAGAGAGGGACCCTCTCACCTCTCAACAGAACTTGCTTGTCACCTGCAGTGCTGGCTGGAAATGCAGAGCATGATACAGTGAGCTATGGCTACCACACTCCATGCGCCAAATCCTGCTCACACTAACAGCCAGCATAAATCCAGAGCCACTCCAATCATTTTTGCAAGATCACACCAATTTATATCAGCGGAGATTTACATCAGGGAAGAATTTAGCCTTGACGATTCAAAAAGAAGAGCACCTCAGGACAGCTAGGACAGAAAGGAGAAAAACAAGATTAAGAGGGCATCTTTCCTCAAAAGTCAGATCATTTCTCTTTTCTTCCAATTAAAAGGCACATGTATCCATATTCTATAGTTCAGAGATACCCCAGATAGCTGCAGGTCCCAAGCTCCTGGTGCCCATGTAATGCTGCTTGGGCAAGGGAGAATTGGGACCAGGTAGGGTGAAGGATTAGTTCTGTTTTCATAGCACAATTGCACAGAGCTGTCCTGGGCTGTGGTCACCTGCTTGTCTGGAGCATTTCAGCTGTGCTGTTGTACCCATGGTGAAGTGCACCCAGCAAGCTCAGGGACACCAGCACCACAGGACAGCCTGGATGCAGGGCTCCTGCAGAACAGGAGAGACGTGAAGGGCAGCTGGTCTGAGGCACCAGGTTCAACCCAGGTCCTGCCTCTGGGCTTCCTGAACCCTTACAAGCCAACCTTACTTTGGATAAAGCAAGTGATACCCCAGAGAGGAAGGGGGTGTTTAATTCCTTAGACTACAGATCTCAAAACACATCCTGGACACCATCTTCCCTTTGCCATACCCTGCTTGAAGCCTGTGGGTGACCCACAGCATCACAACCATGTCATTGCTTTACACAGTACCTGCCACTGCTGGTAAAACCTCCACCTGTAGTTTCAATGACTGACTCAAAATTCACCTGCTCCTAAAGAGGCCAACAAGAGACTTTTCTAGCTCCTTTGGTGGCTGTGTACTATGAGCAGGTGGGACTCATCAAGGGATGAGAGGCTCCACTCACCTTCTCACAACCAAAGGGGAATGGGAACAAATCTTAGGTACCCCAGCAACCTTGTAGGGTCACAGCACTTGCCATCTCTGGTCCAGAAGGCCACAGTACCAACCTCTGCCTCATGCTTTGATGAGTATAAAGTACTACCTTGATATGCTCGGAGCTACTGTGTGAAGAGATGTGTTTGCCTGGGCACATAGAAGACAGCATGGGAAGGACTGGATGGAGAGATATATAGGGTGGGGATTGACACTAAGGAACTCTTGGGTGTCTCAAACAGGGTTAACAGGCAATAAAGGTGGAAGGAAAGTAAGAGGTGGAAAAATGAGAAGATGATAAAAAAGTGATGACAACATGAGCACTGATGGAGGAGTCAGGAGTGGAGATGAGAGACAGGAGGGCAGATAGTTCAGGACAAGAGGCCACTGGGGTAAAGGAACAGAGGAGAGGGATCAGGGGAAGCAAGGGATAAAGCAGCCTGGGGAAGGAGAGCTGAAGAAGAACAAGAGGTTAAAAGATAGAAAGCAGAGGAGGAGTGGATTCTCACTCTGTGAAAAAGCAGATGAGGAGACAGAGAACAAACCATCGCCTGTAAACAGCTCCAGACAGAGCGCGCTGGCTCCAGGAGACGCAACCACAGTGAAAGGATGCAGGGAGCACGGGGCCGGAGGGGCCGGAGGGGCCGGATGGATGCCACCTTCCCCGGGGCGTTAGCAAGAGGTGCTGGCTCCCGGCCAGGCTGCGTCTTCTCCTTCCCCCTCCTCCTCTCCCCACCTCCCTTCCCTTTTAAATTCTAAAATGTGTGTGGTGTGAAGTTTCATCTGCTTTGACAGCATTACCCAGAGCCACTGCCCGACCGAGGGGACAGGCTCGCCTGCGCTCTGCACAAGGAGCTCAGTGAACTACACCTGCTCCCTCTAGCTGACAAGCCTGGCCACCATCAACACCCTCTGTCTCCAGCTTCCCTTTTCTCCTTCAATATCTGCCCACCCCACAGGACTCTGGGTCAGCCCCCTCACATGTCACAACCTTTATACTTCCCTTTCCCACAAAGATGACATTCATGCCCTTGCCCTAATAATTTCTCCTGAGGTCTGTAGGCAGTTGTGCTATCAAGCAGCCAAGTCTTCACTGCCCCGCTACTCTGCTGCACAGCTGGCAGATGGACATGGTTCATCTGGCAGGACACAGGGCTGTGGAGAAACCACTGTACATCTCAAAAAAAAAAAAAAAAGGAAAAAGATAAAAGCATTCAAGAGATGTTGAGCAGCTCTGGCAGGCTGTGGGCTGATGGAGATTCCCCTTCTCTGCCAGCACGCACTGGATCCACACAGAAGCCAAAGTAGCATGGATACCTCACTCTGGAGGTATCCCAGGAGAGGTAGAGAGCATCTCTAGAAAAGCAGCTATGAAGCTCTAAGTGACACAGGGTGAGTGCTAGGTCTCCATTTGTTACAATGAGGAAAGCTCTGCCCACCTGAAGCTTGTATTAGCAGATGCTGGCACAGAAAGGGTAATGGAACCTTACCCTCCCTCTGCAGCTGCCTGCTCTGCAAGCTGAACCTAGCAGCAGCAGACAACTGTCCCACCACAGCTGCAGCTCAAAAGGGAATGCTCAAGTTTCTGCAAACCATCAGTCCTCCACAAATACTTCAGTTCTCTGACATACACACCACCACCCATTTCATTCCCTCTCTGATCCTCCTCATCGCTGTTTACTTATTAATGGCTTCCTCTGTCTTATTTAGAATGATTATATAAGTTCACAGACACAGCAGCACAGAGCTCCAACCTGCTATTAAAACCTGTCGTGGTTGAACGTCTTCATCTCCTCCTTGTCCTGTTGCTGGCTGCCTTCAAGGTAGAAGCCTTTTAAACTCCTACTCCAGTCAGATCTCACTCTATCAAACTTCAGCTCTGAAGGCCCTCAGCTTCCCATTCATCCTCTAGATCATCCCCAGTGTGTTGGGAGAAACAAATGCACCAGCCACAAGTATAAGGGGCAAAAAATGACTTCCCCAAAATACCATCAGATTCAAAAGGAGCAGATCGAGACTCTTGGAGAAGGACTGTGTGGGAGAGAGGAGAAGACTATTACCTTTAAGGAGTTCCTAAAGCAAATGGGGTCCCTTTTCCCATAAGCTCACCCTTACAAAATAAAATTACTGCACTGTCTGCATCATAGCTGTGTCTATACCAGCAAGCTAAACATGTCTGGCACTAGTTTCTAGAGCTGATGTTAATCAGTACAAACCAGCCTTTGTCTACATTTACATTCCTACCCTCCAGAAAAAGGGTCTGACTGCATGCAAATGCCTAGTGAAAATGGTCACCAGCCTCTGCTGTGCTCTAACTGGGAAATGCCCAAGAGACTGTTCATGGACACAAACCAAAACCAAGAGACAAACTGACTATGCAGGCCCCTGGTGTCCAGTGCCTGGGAATGTTCCCTGATACCTCTGGCTTCAAAAGGATGCTGCCTAAAACTGACTATGGAGGAAAATAGCACAAATACCCCCCTCATTGCTCTGCTAACAGAAGAAGGGACAGAACCAGCAGTTCAGGCACTTACCCTGTTTTTCAGGTATGGATTAAGTGTCATTATGCAGGGACTAACACACAGCAAAACAAATATTTTTTTAAGTCGCACATGCAACTTTTTGGATTTCATTTCTCCCGAGAAAATGAAGATGCTCCTGACTCCCAAAGCTCACAGCAGTCTGCAGCAGTAAGGGGAAGGGATGGAAGCAGCTTGGGTGTCACAGGATTTGTGCAAGCTCACCCCATGGGGCGAGTTAGACTTGTAAGGGAATTCTGGTGAGTAAGAGGAGAGAGATGCAAAAATACTGTTTTGCTGAACATGGGAAAAAAAAAACAAAATTGAATTTTTACTCTGTACATTCTCAAAGTCAGTCATAAAAACATGCTGGCAAATGTCACCTTCTGCCTGGCAGTAAGCATAAACTTTGAAGGGCCTGGAGGGATTTATAAACCCGTGGTGAATTTTGCCATTCTTTTAACACAGTCTGATCTTTGCAAACTCCTGGAGGTCATGTTAGAACCAAGAGCAAGGCAAGGATATGGAATATTTTCCCCTTGCATTTGTTTGCCTAAAACTGACTCCATAAGTTTTGGCACAATCCTGCTAAGGTCACTCTGCTTCCAAAAGCATCTGTGCTTGCATAGGCATCCTTTGATAAATAAATGTGCAATGCACTCAGATGGAGAAGAAAAAAACCCAAACTCTTCTACACTAGTACTCAGGGCACCAGTCATCTAAATCAACCATTTTCCACCCTTGAAGACTACAAAGCAGAGTTGTCTTGGCTGCAAGGTTTTGCTTTTCTGCCTCTTTAATCTATTCCAAATGTGCTGTGCATCTGGCAAGTTGTCAACTAGCTTGGGGGACATGAGAGACCCAAGTGGAGCATGTTTAAAAAGAGAATCTTTTGTTATGGCTCCTTCAGACAACAGTGACGTGTACTTAATGGATCAGGAGGCCCCTTCCTTCAACAGCATCAGGCTGGGATGAAGCTGAATTAATAAAACAGGAACTCATGACTTAAACCTGTGAGATGTGGCAAACAGACAGGGTCCAGGGATGGCCTCAGACTGAAGGCTGGGATAAGCAGAAAGACTGAGGTGCTAGCAGGGTGAGCCAGGAGTTCAGGGTATGCAAGATGTTTCAGTGATCTGTGAGGAGACAGTGGGAATCAGCTGTTTGTGGATACTCCTTGACTTCTATTTTTGCTAATGAACAAGTCAGACTTATAGGAGGTGTAGCACAGGAAGCAATTCCAGCCAGGCTCTGATGATGCTTGCCTCTGTTCTTGCAATATTAAGGATGGAGAAGCAGCTCTGGCTTGCTGCTTTATCCTGTATAAGTGAGCTCCCAATTTCTTCCACAGCTTCTAAGATTATTATGAAATTCCATACTATTAAACTTCCTTCCAGAGTTTCCAACTAAGTCCCTCATCCCGAACCTAGAAGGCAAAAATGCAGAAGGGGATCTGTCCTTAACCACAACTGGGTAGCTGAGATCCTAATTAAATTCTCATTTCCTCATGCCCAGCTAACGAGTTCTTCTCCCAGCCCTGCATCTTTGTGCTAAGGAGCTGGCCCACAGCAGAGCTCCATGGTGGGAGCAGTACATGGCTGCAGGACTAGCTCCAAGGGGCCAGATGGATGGACAAAAGCCCAACTCTTTGCACCCAAGTTGCCACAGGAGAGATTTCTGTTGCCTTTGCCTAGCCTGCAGAGGGAGCAGGCAGAGCTTCTGGAGTCAGGGTGGAACCTGAATCATCTCTCATATGTCCAGAGAAACCTCTCTCAGGCAGGGAAGAGGAAGCAAAAATTATGTTGTTGTTTTTTCCTTGTGGCTGGTGAGATGGGAGAAAATAATTGCTCAGTGGTCTCAGTACAGAAAAAACTCCTCGATCTTAACCCATCAGGCCATCTTCTCTGCAGGAAATTGAAGAACACCCATGGAGTGAACAAGAACATGGCTGCAAACAGCAGGCTTCATGTGAGACAGGAGCAGGAGAAACCTTTCTACAAGCTGAAGAATCTAATAACCCCAGGCTGTGATCTGAGGAATGTAATACACTCAGCACTGGGTCCTGATCAAGACACAGGTTGGAGATACTAAGAAGTCCCCAAGATGAGTTCCACCAGAGCGTCAGCTGTGAGAAGCAGGCGGGGCTGCCCTGGTGGCACCACAGAGCAGGGTGGCATGGGGGGCTCTGACAGTGTACCTGGTGTTGGATGAGTGAGCAGGTGGGATGCTTGACATACATCTGCTGACCTGCTTTTCTTCCCTATGCAAGGTGAGTTAGAAGTGGCCCTCTAGCTGCTGCCTTGCCCGTGAACAAGGTCTGGTCCACAAGCAGCTCAGCAGTAGCTTGCTGCAACGCAAGGGCTGATGTCCTCCAGGAGCTGCTACCTTGCAGGGAGCAGCTGGCTGATGGGAACTTACCCCTATGAAAAGCAGAAATTAAGTGCTGCCAAAGCAGATACATCCAGCTTCCCTCACTTTAAAATTACAGTTTTTCAGTTGTTTGAACTATGACAATTCTTTCCCCCTTTCTTTAAGCACTGAACAGGTATTTACACTGATGAGGATAGCAAGGACCTGCTTCCTCAGGAGAGCACTGGGCTCAGAGCCCTGCTGTTCCACCTTTGCATCCAAACTGCCTCATCTCCAAAACACACCTCATTGCAGTGACTACCATGGACAGGAATAAAAAAAAAACCCCACAAAACACATGCACACACTCACCAACACTACCACCTTCGCAGGAGGAGATCCCTCATTCTCTCTGCACAGGATTTAGTCTCCGTCATCAAATTCCTCTGCAGTTTTTCAGCTGCTCAGTTTACATTGCCTGGGCTCCTCGCCAGCCAGGCAGTGCCTCTCACTTGCTGTCCACCCGGCTTCACGCCTGCTTCCCAGCATCCCAGCCCACCCACTCCCCCTGTGAGCTCAGGGATGCAGTTTGGGCTCCTCAAAGCACCTGTCTCCCTGGAATCCACTTTTGTCCCTAATTAGAATTAAATCAAATAGCTCCCAGATTTCCCCGAAGGATGTTTTAAAGCTGGTTTCAAAAGGGTTTCGAATTACCATATGACAATTCCAGCATTGTTAGAGTCGTTTCTATTTTTAGATCTCTGAAAACAGCAAAATACTGGTGCCATCAGCATTTGACAGGTGTCAACTTGTTTCACTACCAAATGGATGCTACAGGGTCTAGAGAAGGAAATAAAAATCTCAGACCATAATGTATAGCTTGTACGTGTGATAATGTAAAGATTATTGAATATTGTGTCAGGGATGGACAAGAGTCTCTGGAGGTTGAGAGGCAGCCTTTGGTGGTTCTCTGTGCTACCTTCAAACATCAGTAGTGGTAGTAAAGGGGCTTGAAATAGTGAGGGAAACATTGACACAAGTGAAAAATTCTCTACAGAAAATTAAGAGTGAAACCGAAATGCTTTTTCATAAATGAAAAATTCCTCTCTAATTATTTGTTGAAAATTTGATGAAACGAATGAAATTTCTGAAAAAAAAAAAAAAAGCCATTAAGAGGACAAATATATTGTACTCAGCCAGTGCTATCCAGCTCTTCCTCACTATTTTATCCACCCCCCTCCTCTACCCAATAGCTGATTGCTTTGTCTTTGTGGGTCGCTGTTTTAAGTCTCCCTTCATATTGCAGACTTCCCACATCATTTTGTCACTTGCCTGCTGCCTGCCACAGGTGACCAGCTCTCCTGTGCTTCACAGGCACTTTGACCTCCTGCAAGGCGTTGGGGAGCCAGGCGAGTTCAGGCACCATCATGCCAGGTTACACCTCCTAAAAACCCCTGCCAGTAATCCTCCCACCAGAACGTTTTCAGAGATCAGTGTGCCCTCTGGGCTGGAGCTGGGCTCCAGGTCCCCATTTGGCCGTCTGGGATTTATGCCATCTGTTGACTCGTTGGGGAAGGGGTTAGGGGGCACCAGTCCCAACTCCAGCCCTCAGCAGCCCAGCATCACCTCCCTGTGCAGCCCGCTGCTGTTTATGCATTCCTTTTGTTGCAGACCTGGCAACCAGCTTTTAATCTGAGCCCAGTGTGAATTAATTTTTGGAGCAAGCTTTTGTATCGAGCGCTTTCCTAAGATGTCGCTGTATTGTATCTGGTGCACTCCCTTCATCCACTAATTTGCTAATTCTACCAAAAACAAGCATATGCTTTTCTGACACACAACTTTCACAGAGGATTGAAGTGGAGGAACAAAAGGCTTGATTTACTCCTGCAAACAAGTTATCTGAAGCCCGATCTTGTTCTCACTGAAGTCAGAAACAAAATACTCATTGACTTCCATGTGAGCTAACTCGGACCTGAGGGTCTGATCCAGTGCTTGAGCCTGATCCTGCTGGTCGTTTGAACACTTGCTGAAGACAGGAGCCTGCCAGGGTGTCATCCTCCCCAGCCTCTGACATCAGAGACTGCTGAAATGAAAAATGACTATTGTGCCACAAATAGAATGATTGAGTCACTTTGCTACAGGATCAGCGCAAAGGAGGGTGAAGGGACTGGTGAGAAGGTAGTGGGAAAAGAAGCAGAGCTGTGGTATCTCACTCAGGGAAAAAAAAACAGGCAAACAAAGGAAAAAAAAAACAGAAGTTGCCTCCTTTGGCCTTCTTCCATGAGGGCAACTCCATTTTATGAATCCTTCTGAAAAATGCAGGATAAAACAAGAGCAGATTTCAGAATACAGGGAGGACCTGCACTTTTCCTCCTGTTTGCAAGACAAGCATGGGTGTATTTTTACAAAGATAAAGGGAGCACAGGTGATATTCAATAACTATTTACTTACTTGCTTACACCTGCTGTGCACCTGGCTATATATATATATTTTTAATAGCATCACAGTTGTTTGCAACTGGAAAACTGCATCTGGCACTTCTGTTGTCAGCAAGATTGCAGGTGCAGGAGGAAGTACAGAAAGCAGCCCTAAAGAAAACATTGCCCATGCCCCTATGAATAGAGCTAGAGGGGCTCCAAACGTCTAGACACCTGGCTTGTCCTCCAAAACCCCAGTGCTTTCAGGATAGTAAAAGCCAGCCACCCTGACACGAGGTACAATCCGGGAACAGGAGCTGCAGTTGCTCAGTGCTTCATTTTTGAAATTGCCATTTTCTCCAGGGGCAAGAGAGCAGCTTCCAGGAAAACCAGCCAAAAGCTAAAACAATGCAGGCTGCACTTACTATCGCCCTGGAAATAACAGGGGCAAGCACCTGTCATTTTCTTTTTTTTGGCCGGGATGGAATTTTCCTCATCTCACCCTTTTACATAGGTCACGCGAGGGAGACGGGGACCCTTCCCCATGATGCTGCCCGGTGGGAGGGGAAAGGAAGGGACAGCAGAGGAGGTGCTTGTGCAATGTCCCATCCCCAGCCGGCTTGAGTGCAAACCCTCCAAGGACTTCCATTGCCTGTCACCTGTGCTGTAGGGTTCATACTGCTCCTTATTTAAATGGCAGCTGATTAAAAAAATACTAGCATTTCTGCTTCTTTTGCTGTGCAGGTGTTTGCAAAGATTTCCCAGCAGCCTGAGGGAGGCAGCTCCACACAGAGCTGGGCTGCCTCAGCAGCAAAGAGCTGACCTTAACAACCCTCTTTGCCCCTTCCTCCCCAACAAGCTGAATCTATGCTCCTACCTACCCCAAGTCAAAGCATCTTCTTGCCTAGCCTTCACTCTTGCTCTAACACAATGAGGAGATTAGGGGCAGTGAGCTGTGGGAAGGCTGCCAACTTTCTGGTGGGTCAGTAAAGCGGGCTCAGGGCTCCCCGGCAGCACCAGCCAAACAACGTCACTGGCCCAAGGTAGACAGATGGATGGATGTGTCCTGGGAAGGGAGAGGCAGAGTCACATAGCCAAGCACTTGTTGGACCTTTTGCTGTCTCTGGGCCTTGAGCAAGAGGCATCCACTAATTGGAAGGGAAAAGTAGCACATACGTCACCCCTCGTACCGCAGCCTGGCTTCTGACTGCGGCTCTTCTGGCTTCCCAGGGCTCTGCCATAGGGAAAGCACAGGGCACTGCCACCTTGCTGCCCTGGCAGGATAATGCCCTGGGCATCCTTCTACTTTGCTATGTCTACACCCAGCCCTACCCTCCCAAAATAGCCTAGCTACTTAAAGAGGAAGAAAAAAATATAATAAAGAATTAATTAAAAGTCAGACTTTTCCATAAAACACGAAGCAGTAGAGAAGCTGATACTGCAAAAGGGAAGGGTGGCTGTACCCTCTTTGAAGGAGAAAGGTCTTTCCTCCCCCTTTGCTGCACTGGGACATGAGCCCAGAGCTGCCATCACAATAATTTGTGAATGTGGAGGCAGGTCTAAAAAGCCAGCTGTGAATTTTGGTTGTTGAAAAGGAAAAAAACTCACTATCCTCAGAGAAAAGCTCAAAGCAGACAAATACAGGGTTCTGAAAGTCACTGCCTAGATTTCACCTACAGCATCCAAAACCTGTCACTCATACCTATAGCTGCAAGCTCCCTGTTTAGCCCCTGTCCCCTCCATTTAACTTTTTTACCTACTCTGGCATCTCCACATCTCCAGGTAACACAGTAGGGCCAATCTTTGTCACCTCCATCACACACAAGCACAGCACTTTCAAAGGCTGTGGACTTGTCTATGTCAGTTTATTCCAGACACCACACAACAAGCCTTCTCACTGAGGACCACTCACCTACTAGATATCAACTTTCAAGCCTCAGTCTTCAGAACTGCACTGGTGAAGAGATGTTTTTAACAGTACAAAAACATGTCACCAATCTCATACTCAAAAATGACTAAGACAATTTGACTCAAATACTACAGAAATTCAGCCTTAGATACAAGAGTAACGAAGTCTCATCACCATAGGCCAAACTAGCAGAAAATCAGAAGCAGCTGAAAATGAGTGTTTCAAATGGAAGTGTTATGCAACATGAATGACAGTGACCTGAAATGCTCAGAGCAGACTATTCCCATCTCCAACATTTGTCTATAGCAGCACAGGAAACTTTGGAGGCCTGAAGGAAACAACCATTTCCAGCTTGGAGGAAGAACAGATACTTAAAAGTGTGCAACACTTGAGCATCTTTTGGGTCCTTGCCTTACCAGAATATCTTTGGAAAGGGGGGAAGTTTAGATGAGATGTCACTCTCAACCACAACCAACAGAGATTAGACCAACCCTTAGACTTACCTCAGGCCATACAGGACAGTCCCATCAGGATGGAGCCGAATCATGCGATTCTTCACTGTCACCCCATGCAGAAAGGACTTCTTGTCATTCAGGAAATAGGTGTCAGGCAGCCACAGTTGGTCAGCCACCCGGTTGTCAAGGGTCAGGTTGAGAGGAAGGTCATTATATGCCAAGCGTTTGTCCCGCCAGCTCTGCTGGAAGTACATGGTGATGGTGTAGTCCTGGGAGAGAAACATGCAAATGTCAGCCTGGCTCTGGGGTAGGGGCATAACACAATCCCTTCACTACTGCCACTGCTGAGACCTTTGGTGGGTCTCCAAATTCCTTGGCTCTGAAATGTTTGCGTCCACCCCTCCACCAGTTGTGGAGGACTGTGCTTTGTTCTGGGAAAATAAAACAAGTATGAGCTCTGTGGAAGAAAATATCACATCACAGTCAAACACAACTGCACTCCACTCATGTTGCCCCAGTCTGATTAGAGTTTGGCTGCAAAACTAATAGTAGTTAAAACTATGATAGAACTAAAGGCTGTTAACCAACAGTGGGCTACACCATGCCAGAGATTACAAGGATCGATCACTCAGTTAAGTCATGTAAAGGTGTTTGGACACAATGCAGCCACGCTCAGCCACTGCTTGCTACCACACAGGGGGTAAAAACCCATTTTATTTTGAGCAGAAACTCAGGAGATTCCAAGAGCACGTGGAGAACCTCACCTCTAGGCCAAGGCATCAAAGTCAGCCCGGGCCAGCCGTGACAAGCTATTAGCACTTCATTGCAATTCTCAGGAAGACACATACATGGAGGAAGTCTGCAACCACTGGAGCATGATCCACTGGTAAAGGGGCAGTTCCTTAACCATCCCCAGCTAGCACAATGCCATACAGAACTCCTGCTCCTTTCCTGTGCAATGGTAAAAAGCTGACACTTAGAACTGCTGCTAAGATAAGAAACAGAGGGCAGAAGAGCTGTTTGGTGGTTCACAGCTGCAGCTCTGCAGAAACCATCCTAGCTGCTGGACAGTAACAGCACATCCAGGGGGGATCCAGAGGCCCCAGATCAGCTGGTTCAGAGACACAGTATTGTGGCACCATACTAGAAAAACAATTATTTCTTGTCAGGCAAATGAGTAGTACAGGAAGGTGTCTTGTACACATTGATGACAGAAACCATTCTCACAACAGGTCTTAAATAGGCCAGGAGCCAAGATTTTTTGGGGTAAACCAGCAAGCATTAAAATAACTGCATGTTGATTAGGAAGTGGGCACAAGTCTTGTTGACAGCAGCCTTAAAGAAATCAGTGATTTTTCACAAGCCCTCAAATAAAAAGCATTGTTGCAAATGCATGCCCATAAACTAGAGCAGATGGGACCAGAGATGCATTGTCTCTTCCCCAGCAGATACCTACAGTGCCACAGGAATCCTCTTGACCACGCAGATTTGTATGACTGGTGCTTCTGCCCTGCAAATTCCAGCTCTGTGCTGGGGGGTGGTGAGGACCTCGCTCATGCACTAACATCTGGGCATCCTGCCTGCCTGTCTTCTCCCACTGACTTCACTTGAAGCTAGGTTTGATTAGGACCTCTGAAAACAAGCTCAAATAATCTCACATTATGGGCATGCCAGCTTTCAGGTATCTATGATTCAGAAATCTAGACCCACATGCCTATCTGAAAGATCACAGAGGAAATCTGTGGTGCGGACTGGATGCTAAAGCTATATCTGTCACTTTCTGTGTCATATTGAAAAGAACAAAAACACAGTGACAGCTTTCTGGCCAAGAAACTGTTTTGCTTTGCTTTTCAAAGGACTGCTAAATTCCTGTCTCAGAAGCCTCACAGTCCATCTCTCAGGGGCACAAACATTTTCATTTTTGGTCCAGACCTTGCAAAGGAAAATGGTTCCCCTGGGTACCACTCCCAGCATGTTTAGATCTGCACTGCAGTGACAGCACAGAGGAACAGAGTGCCTGATTTCCTGGAGCTCCTTACCCTCCTTGGTAACAGACTCTTCCCCTGCCTGTGGGAAACTCTGCTACTGAGGCATCATTTCCATTCTCCGCCTTTAAGAACTCCACCTGCACATCTTGGCCTGCTGCTTCACTGACCTGCAATTTCCTAATCCTTGACAGAGCCCTGCAACACCTCACCTCTAACCAGGCCACCCTGCTGACATTGCTGAGAGGCAGCTCACTTAGAGGACCACAAAAGCCCTGGAGAAGGAAGAGGAACTTACTTGGAGTCTCACATGCTGAAATACAAGTGAATTCTACCAGCTACTGAAGCTGCTACCACCCAACTCCAGACAAGAGGAGGAGACTGATAATTACAGCCTTTCCTGAAACTCAGCAGAGACCCAAACCGAAGATGATGTAAAAGTACTGAACAGTGAAAGGCTGAAATGTTAACACAAGAAAGGCATGGATAGAGGAAGGTATTTCCTGCGGATCTCCAAAGGCAACAAATTCAGTCAAGCATGCACAGGGACTTTGTTCAGTTTGTGAGAAGAAATGATCCCACTGTAATAGAAGACCACAGCTGCATCACAAAGCAGAAGTGCCCCAGGAGAAGGATCCCAGATCTGTGCCTAGTGGGAACAAATCCGCTTGTGTGGAGGAAAGCAAAGTTTAAGGAGACCAAGTCAGTGTGAGGATATGTGGGTCCAGGAAAGGGGGACTAATACAGGAGAGTGGGTCAGTCCTGCCACTACAGGTTCACTCCTGCTGAAACACTGACAAACCAAAGGGCAGGAGGAGGCTGGAGTGCTTGGACACTAGTTAAGGCACAGTAAAAAGGACAGCATTCTGCAGAGAGCAGCTTCAGGCTTTAAGTGGAAAAGCCACCTAAGGCACTCCTTTGTACACAGTGACACACTCAAGCATGCCCCTTTAGAGGATAGCATCATGTTTTCCTTTCTGCTCACAGCAGTGAGAGAAAGGGTCCAAAATTAAGAAACCCCTCTCTTCCCCAGAAGGAGCTGCCCTGCTCCTGCACAGTCTCATGTCAGCACACCAAAAAAAAAAACCATGGTGTATGTCCCAAGTGGTATTTTTACAAATGTGCTTGTGTCGGTTTTGAAGACACAGTTGTACTATGTCAGACTAAAAGTCTTTCTACATTAGTATCCTGTCTTCAGTAACAATAAAGAGTATAGCAGGGAGGAATAGAAGCAAAACACGGTCTCTGTTGTGGTACTTAATTCTTCAGCTATTTGAGGTTTAACGATCTCCTGAGCCAGAGCTGGTACCTTCTTAACTGAAGATAGTCAGTTTCTCTTCTGAGAGTTTGTCTTATGTCTCAGAATATTCAGTCTCTTGGCATCTACAACCGTGTGATAGTGAGTTCCACAGTTTAGCTCTCCACTGTATTTACCTCACTTCAAAACAAGTAAATAACAGTGATACTCTTTTCTGATGCCCTGGAGCACTTACATTAAGTCAGTAAATAATCATAACCCTATGCTACTCAAGCTTACAGGGTCCCACTCCCTTTTAGATACTGAAGGGAATTTGCTGTTACAAAAGCATGAAGTCAGGAGCTTCACAGTGTTTTGGAAGGTCTAGGCACTAACGTGGAAAACACAGTCCAAGTCATAAAAGGAAGAGGCTAGCAAGAAAGAACAGCCCAAGAGATGCATCCTGCTGCAAGGCAGAAGCTTTGTCTTCCAACAGAAAGTCACCAGAAGCATCCCTCCTGGGCAGGCTGCTTCGTAAACCCTCAGCACATCGTGGATCATTGGCAGGTTGGGTCAAATCATTTTCCTTTGTGCTGTGACCTATAGAGTCCCCAGTACTAAATTTGTCCAGCAGCAGAGGTGTGCATGTTCATTGGGAGCTACACTAGACTTAGAAGCCAGGATGAGAAATTGAAGGAATAATGTATATAAGGGTCAAATCTTTGCTCAGAAAATAATGTTTCTGACAACAGGGATGTCTCCTGTGTCTAGTCCTTTTTTGTGGATCACAAATTACTCAGATACCTTTTGGAGGGGCTTTGAAATTGAAGGTGACTATTCAAGCTGCTAGTGAAGGTTGCATTTCACCAAACTCTTGTACTGGGAGCAACAACTTTTCTGCAGGGGAGAGTGCATACTGCTCTTCTACTGCATGACTTTGGGCATGGGGGATAAAAGAAATTTTACAACTTGCCTCTAGCATTAGCTGTGCCACTTTTTCCTCCCATATCTCCTCCACCTCAACTTTGATTAAGCACCTCCTTTTGGAGAAGCAACCAAATAAAAGTCCTTCCCCATATAAGCAAATGACATATGGTCTCCTTGTCCAAGATCACAAAAGAACATTAGGAAAGCCAAGATGGTCCAGAAAGAGAGAGAAAAATGGAACATCTGACTTAGTAAAAACCAAGCTGCCATTGCCAGAGAGTAATGAACAGTTTGTTGGCTTCAACTTCTTTGATGATTAAACACCAGCTCCTGTTCCCATCGTTCTTGGGAGAGAAATTAAAGGACAAAGTAGTCCTCAAGTATGTTTCATTTTAAGGAGGGGCTAGGGGAAATAAGAGGAATTATTTTTAAGAGGAGGAGGCAGGATGTGCCTGCAATCAGTGGCAAAGGATTGGAGCAGTGTAAAATGTACAGAATACATGAAGGACAGAGCAAGACTGCCACAGGTTTTCCTTAGTGAGTTTAAGGAAATTACCCTGATAAGGGGTTCTCCATTTCCACACAGATAAAACAGGGGGTGCTAAACCTTGATGAGCATCAGTTAATCAGAGATATGTAAATAGCTGATAGTAGTCTTTCCAGCTCTAAGACAGCACAAAGTCTGTTCAGACTCTCACCTTTGCTTAGGGCGGGAGGCAGCAGCTCTTGTACTTACTGTACTTTTCATGGGGAGAGTATTCTGCCAAAATGCTGCTTTTAATTTCTCTTTTGGTACCAGTGCCCAGTTTACAAGCTTGAAGTTCTGAATGACAACCGTTCTACATAAAGAGACAACTGGTTTAGATATTGCCCTTCTCCCTGTGTTTCAGTGTAGCAGATGAGAAAGCCACAATCTCTGTCCACCTCCCCTACATTTTAATAACCAGATGTCAGCACTGACTTGGGGATCAGGAAGAGCACCTCCCACCTGCAATCTCTCTGCCAGACACAGGAGTGTGTTGGCTTCTAGGATATGCTCTATGCCCTTCTGTGCTGCAGGTCATTATGCTCTTGAACTCATTTTCTTCAGGACCCGAGAAATACTTTGTATGGAGATGTTCCCCTCACTAATCTGATCTACTTTTGCAGTAATTTGCATGTGTTTAATTGCTGAATGCATGTCCAGAAACTGGGACAGATATGAGCTATGTCCTCAACAACCGGAGGTGTAAAAGTGAAGTGTCACTTTGTTGCCCTATTTCTCTCCTGCCATGCCCTATCCCTGCAGCACCTGGAATGGTGCTGGTCCTGCAGGTGTAAGATAGAGCATGTATGAGCACTGATATGCCCCTGACAAGTCTTTCAGGCTTCAGAGTCTGTTCATCAATGCCCTGTCTGAGCAGAAGGCAACACCACGTCATCTGCTTAACAACCCCAGTCATGCTGGAAGAGGTCGAGAGGAGAAAGCCAGAACTGCTGGGCACAGGGATGAGTATCACCTGCTCTCTGAGCACATGCAAAACAGCAACCTTGTTCAGGGCTACAGGCAGCAATCCTGAAATCACCACCTGCAGCCTGACATCCTCCCCAGGCAAGCTCTTAAAAAACAATGCCAGGCAGTTTCTATTCTTAAACCATAAAATCTGTGAACTACTGCATACCATTTCTGGTCTGATCTCCTCACTTGGTTCCCCATGAACTAGTAGCTGGGCTAAACCCAGAGCCCATGGTAGCCCCAAAGCAGGGTTGTTTGACCTTCTCATTTCTGCATCACCTGCTAGCTTTCACCTCCAAATCTCATCATAACTTGAGAAATTGTCTCTCCCAGAGAGGAATCACTTAATGAGAAATGGTCAAACTCACTTTTGGTTCCTACACCTTCTCATGCCAAAGTACCACAGAAGGGCATGCTTTGTCCAGACAGACAACTAAGACTAGAGAAGCAAGGCCATACACTGATTTCAGAAAAACATGATGCATGAATTTGAACAATTTTCAGGCAGAAAGTCAAAGGGAGGGATGGTAACACTACCCTCTCACCAATAGATGGGCTGGGGACTGTTAAGGATTCATCGTACTACCAGGGGGCCTAAAAACAGGTAAGATGCTCACTTAAACAAGGAGGGAGCTCAGGCAGCAACTCCCTAACTGAGTAACTTCCTCCAGGAAAATGACAAGTTAGAGGGGTGACTGGCTTGAGATAGTGCCATCCATGAGAAGTAAGATGTACGTTTTCTCAAGTCAAGTCTGTCCCAGGGATTACGTGGATCCTGGACAGTGCAGGTAACTTGTTTTTTTGCCTTGTGGAGATCCTTAAAGGTTTATTGTTTACATCTATGTTCTGCTAGTGCATCAGATGTCTCCAAGTGGCTTCACCATGTCTCCCCAAATCCCTTCTCTCTTTTACCAGATTTACTTAAGGCAAAATCTTAACTGTTTAGTTGATTCTCTTAAGCTCTCTCTAGATATGCACAAGGTCACCCACTGCCCCAGTGTGAGACACAGAAGCATTAATGCACTATCTCTTGGGAGCCTTAGAGAAGTGTTATGATCATGCATTGCACATCAAAGGAATCTGAGGGCATGCTCACATTACAACAAGCTTTCTGGTTTGAAGTACTTGGTAAATTACAAGAGTTTACACTGCCATAGGCTTCTGCTGACCCATGACAGCAAAAACATGTTGCTTTCAGAAAGGCCAACTTTACCTTCCACTGTTTGCCTACACTACTCTAGTGTGCTACACAACTGCCTTCTGCACACAAGCCATGGGACAGTGCTGGTGCCTTTATCCCACCTCTTCTTTTCCTGTCCCACCTAGTTTCTCCCAACTCATCTTTTTGTACTTTCCCAGCACTGTCTTCACTGCCTTACAGCATGTGTTTCCAGTGCCCTCCTGCAGATGCATATGGGCGTATCTAATATACACCCATTAAAGCTCAAAAATGTTTTTAATAATCACTTTGTATTTAATTAAACATGCAACAACTGGCCTATTAGAGTAAATTAAATTTGAGTGAGACATTTAAATAGTGACTAGTGAAGATATCAGTTTCTAAAACCCTCAGAAGGAAGGGAAAGGGAATATGCCAAGGGAAAGGAGATGCTGGAAGACCAGCGATGTTCCCTAAACATTTTAAAAGGGTCTTCACAACATCTGCATATATAATTGGAGAATTTTCACTTGGTAGAGACTTTCTTACCTCTTGTTTGCTGAGATATGATAATTTTAAGTGGTTAAAACTCAATAGGGTTCCTAGCAGGAGCAACCTCGTAATGGAAAAACTTAATTTCTCCAAAACATTCCCAGAACTTTTCACTCCTTTTTAAAATCTAAGTGAAACATCCACTTCACCTTGCCAAGAGTTTTATTGGACACCAGTCCAGTCAGACTCTACCCCAAGCAGGAAAGGTTCTGCAGCCCTCCACACAGATACTGACTAGTAGAGATCACAAGGCTGGAGGAATGTGGAATTAAAGCAATTAAGGGGCTTAGTAGCCCATTGGAATTAGATACTCTAGAAAACACCTCTGGGCATCAATTTTAACTCACTCAATGTTAATTCTGTAGGAGACTTTGGGCACTTTCACCTGTGCCTCAGGTTTTTTTATCCATAAAAATAAGACACTGATGCTAACCTGCCTCTGTGCTGCACTTTGGGATCCCCACATCTCTAGGTAAGTGCTAAGTGTGTAATGAACAGAAATGAATTTTTCTCCCTGAGGAAAAAAAATTAAATACAGCTTGTGGCAGTCAAGACCACCAGTGCATTTTGGGGCTGCATAGGTAGGGAATTGTGTGATGAATGAAGCAATATTACTACTTTGCATGACAGAATAAAATGCTATATATATGGCTCTGAAAGCTGAAAAGATGATAATCTCTGCAACAGTATCAAGGCACACAGTGCTTTAAAGATACTGTTTTTAACTTGGAGAAGGAAGGCTTGATATTCCAGGTTCTAGAAACTGCCACAAAGATGTCATTTCCCAGCAGGTAGCCAGAGGCAAGCAAATTTTTTAAATTATGGAAGATGCCTAAAAAGTCCTGGGTGAAAAAAAAAATCACCTCAACTAGGCTAGCACAGGTTGGCTTGACCAAAAGGTTACAATGGTTTTTATTTCCTGTAGAAAGCAAAGTCTGACTATGTAGGAAGGACAACAGGAAGTAAGCAGATATGATGAAATGCAGAAGAGCAGAACATACTTCTGGCAATAGGGTTCAGTTAGGTCTCCTAAGGGCAGAGGATGGCAGCCCTGTGGCTTGAAAAACAAGGCCTACTTTTCAACAAGCCCAAGCAAACTGGATGCAAACTATTGCACTTGAAAACCCTAAGACTTCTTGACACAGAGACACAGTTCTATATCTGAGGTGACTGCTTCTACATAGGAATACTCTGCACAGCTGCATATGTGGCCCCTATGCTGGCAAGCTCAGTGAGATTGAGTTATCTTTAGAGGAGAGGGCTGGCAATGAGTTCTCTCAACTGTGGTGTGAACAGAGCACTGTAGAGTCGTGCTGGGGCAATCAAAAATACAGGAGTATCAACTGACCTGTTCTAGGAAGCAATTTCTGCTGTCAAGGGTACTGACCAGACAGTGTATCATGGATTTGTCTACCTCTGCCTCCATCCATGGGTTAGTCTGCCTTTGGCTTGGCCAGGGTAAAGCCAAGGGAGCCAGTCCAGGCTGACACCAGCAGTGGTGCACACAACATGGCTCCAGATTGCCATCTCAACCCAGGTCTTGGCAGTGGGATCAGAAACCTGATGATGGGCGAGTGCAGTGTAGTTAACTGACAGTTGCATTCAAAATGCAGCTGTAGGAAACACTCCTGATTCTGCAGAACAAGTCAAGCTTATTACAGGATGTATGAAGAAAAGGGAGATTTCAGCAGGCTGTACAGGTCCAGAAGCAAGCCGACTTTGACTTCATGGCCAACTGGATGGCAGAGAACAAGCTGCAGTCTCTGTCCATGCTGAGTGAGTGCTCTCTGCGGTACCAGGACCAACAGTCCTGGAGCCAAGGAGCTCTATTTGCAGAGCTGGCTGAAAGTTATTGGCAGGGAGCCCATGTGAGCTCGGTAAATAAAGTATCCAGATAATAAAAATACCCAAAGGCACTGTTTAATTTTTCTGAGGGTTATGATAGAGCCAGTAATATGGAGAAGGAATAGGAATCTTGCAGACAGGGACAGGAGCACAGGGCAAAGCCATCCTTCCAGAAGAGTGGAACACAAGCCACCTGGTAGGTCTGGTGGCTCACGGCCTGTAGGGCTAAATACCTGACAGTCATTTATGGGAGTACCATCTGACCAGAGGCCCTTTCTCTGCAGTCACACTGAAGTTAAAGGAGATACTGTGGTGGCAGGTTGCTGCAGCACAAAAGGGAGATTAGGTCCAACCTGTAAGCAGTGAGTGTGTTTTGGGTTTGCTTCCCCCTTCACTAGAGCCTCAGACAGGAGCCCAGTGCATCCTGCAAAGAGGGGGCAAAGCATGTATAAGGGGACGTACTCCAGCCTGATGACCCCCTGGACCCTGGCACAGATAGCAGGAGGCTAGTTGTGAACGCCCTGCAAGCAGTGACGTGGAGAGGGCCAGTGAATCTTGCCTTTCCCTCCTCCCTCTGCCATTTTTTCTGGCTGCAGCCAGACTGAAACACCTCTTGTGACAGGGCAGCAGGGACTGCCCACATTTCACCCCACATGCATGCATACCCTCCTTCCCCAAACAGATCCCTTTCATCTGACTAGAGGACCATTCTGGATCTCCAAACAGCTCAGCAGATCCTCTTACCATTCCTTTTCCTTGAATGTTCATTTTTCTCTGTAGCCTAGCAACTCAGCACAGACTCAGAATATTAACAGCTCCTGTCCCCACACACAATCTTCTCCAGAGGCCTGAAAAATGCGATAGCAGAAAGGCTAAGAGGGGTAAGAGCAAGCAGGACAGATGTAGGGAGCAGGCATGGAGCTCTACCAGCATTCAGAAACAGCAAAGCTATTCATCTGCCTTATCTGTCACCTTCACTTAACATGTACACAACATATAGAGCTATATATAGCCCCATTTATTTACATATTCAAATAGCAACATGACACAGAAGTACTCGTATTTGGATCTAGCTCTATATTAAGGTGCTGGCACTCCTGCACACATACCCTCTCTATTGCTAGATGCTTTAAATGCATCTATGACAGGATGTCAGAAGGTCAGATTCTCAAGATCTGATTTGGTTTTCAATCAAACCAGATGAAGCTTTCACTTGTGGGAAGATACTTTAGCATTCTGCAGTAATCCTCTCTAATGCTGGAGCATTGCTGTTGAAACAGGTGGCAGTTTCAAACACTGCTCTCAAATACAGACAGTTTTTACATATATATACATACATATATATATATATATAGAGAGAGAGGGAGAGGCTGTGGGAGTTATACCTGTGTAAAAAACTCAATAAAAGCTTAAGCAGAAGAAAAAAAAAAAGTGACATTTTCATCCTGGCCAAAGTTTTCTGCAGTAGCAATTCTAACTACTACAAGAATGCTGGCCTGCAAGCTGAAGTGGTTTGTACCACCACCATACAACACTGACATGTTCAGATCTAAAGATAACTTGGCTGATACAGGAACAGATGGAGCCCTGCAATACATAGTGCTGTTCAGCTGAAAGCATGCTGGAATCTACACAGCCATGGACTGTCATCCTCTCCTGCCGTGGGGTGGAGTCACCTATGAAATGCAGAGTGAACTTAGCCTCTTCAGTGAGAGTACAGAAATGTTCTCTTTTGGGATACCACCTAGTGAGCAAAACAGGTGAATTCTTTTTCTTGGTACTTGAGCAAGGTTGACTCAACCCTCCTGAGGCTTGAACTTGTGATACTGAAGGACTTGCAGAGCTGCTCCTTAGGGATAACAGCATCGTGGGAAGATGCACAGGAGAGGATAATTTGCAACAAGCATTGCCACCACATGTTATTTGTGCTGCCAAATTCAAGGTCTAGGCTAGGAATCAGCCAGTCTGCCCAAGAGCTTTCCCATAACCAAGAACTTCCAGTTATGCAGACAAAGATCTTTCTGCAGACTCTCCCATTAAGATATCAGATGAATGCTACAAGATCCCTAGGAAGAAACCATCATGGTAGAATAGAAAGCCTCAGAGAGTCATTCTCTAGTCTAGCATTTTATGGTCTTTCTTCTCCTGAGAGTTTGTTTCGCCAAGGTTTCCACAGTTCACCATTTACTGATCTATGTAGATGGCAAAATCATTCAATCCAGCCAACAAAAATATTTCATTCAAAGACATCATTGATGTTCAAAACATCAAAGCCCTTCAGCACAACCATATGAGACCCCTTTATAGGGGAAGCAATAAACCTGTCCCCTCTCACATAAGGACACCTGCAGGCTGTACAGGGACAAGGACCCAGCAGGACTGCTTCTTTACCAAGCTGCTCTCTGCTACACGTGCACTGAGTCCTCGAGACCTCTGTCTCAGAAGGAGTTGCTGGTGCTTTGGGCAGCTCCCAACTTTCAGCTGGCCATAGCATTTGAAGAGACTGTCTGGTGATCTTTGGGTTGTTACTTAGCAACTTGACTCTAAGAGGTAGTGAATTTACTAGGCTGCCAGCAGTCAAGCAACACCAGGACCAAGGGCATAGGTAGAATTTTGTCACACGAATGGGATAATCTGTGAAATATTATGGGAGACAGATAAGATTTTTCCCTCTACAAGCTGCTATAAATGCTGTAAATATTGACATATGAGTCACACTGACCTATTTTTGATTTTTAATCTGAGACAATCTCTTTGCAACCAATTTCAGAACCAATTAATCGGGAGTACTTCAGGCCCCTTCACAAGTTTGCTTTATTATTAACTATTGTGTGCAAGAACCCTGTCCCCATGTGGAAGAAGCATCCCTGTCCTTGAGGAGAAAGGGGACCCTGCTTGTTTAAAGCTGAGCATTCACTCCCCCATACCATCACACTGCAGAGCACCCCTGAGACCAGATGCTTTACTTATCCTCATGCGCTACCATAGTCCAAGGGTTCTCTCAGCACAATCAGTGGGATTTTTGTTAAAGAGAAGCATGATGTGATGTGAGCAGATAGCCACACCTGATTCTTGACTTTTTAGACTGTATCAGTGATGGTGAAAGTCACCCTGAGCCTCAGCAGTCACAGGATGTCACAACTGCAAGGATAGACAAAGTAACCTCAAATCTAGCAATGGCAGATAAGATGGGTCCCTGACATACACTTTGTTGCTAAGACATTTCTAGGGGATCAATAGTTTTCTACTCACCATTTATCTAGATGAGCCACAGAGCAGGCAGTTGTACCTCCTGCCTGCAAAGCAGACCAGCTCAAAGCTGCTATGTCTAGAGTGGTTTGGAGGTTACTTTCCACCCTGCTACAACCATCTTTTATTTCTCCAAAAATCCCTCTGGCAGAAGGAAAAAGCATCAAGATGCTGTTGCTTTCCTTCAGCTAGCCAAGTGGTTGTATGTTTATGCAGAAGCTGCTTCCTGCTGCTGGAGAAGCAGAGACATGAGGAGGCCACCGAGGTGACTGTGTAACTGATGGCAGTGTGCACAGGAACCTGCACACAACCACTGTGCAGGGCTGCCCTTTGCATCCCCTGGTAACTCTTCCCTTCAGGAAAAAGCTGTTTCACATGTACAGAACTGCCACTGATGATGTCCCAAGCAAACAGCCATCAAATGCATTGCAGCCCTGAGCACCAGGACTCGAAATGACATTAGGCCGCATGACCAAAGTTGTACTGAAGCAATCATCAGCGGAGGAAGATGCAGGCACTTGTTGGCTCTGAAGAAACCTTCCATCTCAGCTGCATGTTTGCAATCCCTTAGTTTAAATCCCAGCATACAGAAGCCCCTAGCATGCAAAAAAAGCACATAAGCCCTGCCTGCCTGGGGATATGTCACCCTAAGTCAGAGCTGTACCATTCTTACCATGCCACATTGCTGCAATCTGGCCCTTCTCCAGCACCAAGGCCCCATAGCATCCTCTGCTACCTGCAACACTACCATCCCAGCAGCCTGCAGCAATCCAACAGGACTACAGCCCCTGCAAGACCACACCATCATTAGCTCAGAACCAAAGCTGCCTCTCTTAGTTTTATTGTATTTTGGCAATCTTCAATATTCAGCAGCCTCAAATACCAAGATATAATGTACACACAGACTCACAGTTTAGATACTACAGTGTCACAGGGCTGGAGATACCTTAGGCTACACGGAAACTTTCACAGCACTGGAGTGTCATGTCATACTTGTATCTCATACCACATAGCTTCAGAAACCTCTGACTGTAGGATTGAAATGCTTTAACCTTTGATTTTTAAAAGCCTTTGGATACCCAGGGACATAGAACGGACTGCCTGAAAAATATCTGTCTGTAATTTTTCCACTGAAAACTGATGGCAACAAAAAACAGAACACTTTCAATGAAGAATAAGAAAAATGCTGATACATTTGAAGAGAATATATGGTAGCATAAGGTACAATACAGTAGCAGAAACCTCTTCTTAAAAATCCTGGGTTTTAAAGCTCCAGATGTCTGTACCAATGGAAGATCCTTTGCAGGGGCATATTGCAGCAAAGCTGTTTCTGTTCATTATTGCAGGCATAGAGAGGGTCTGCTGAGGGTCCTTAAAGGCTACTGCCAAAGCTGCATCAGCTCCAAGGAAACCAGGCTTTTGTAGGTATAATTTGACTACAAGTTGGACATCATGCATCCAGATCAGCAAGTCTGCATGAATATACATTTTCCTGCTTCTTCCTTCCTCTTTCTTGAAACAGTCCAAAGGTCAAGAGCTCTGACCAGGAGAATGTACAGGCTAAGATGCTTCTATGTTGTGTACTAAAGAAAGCCTCTTGTAGGCAGACTAGCCATCCACCCTGTCATCTTTTGTCAACTACACCCAGGATACAGCAGAGACAAGCACATAACACTACTGTGCATGGGTTACACTGAAACTGAGATTCAACCAGTCAGTGCATTTTCATATTCCAGGGAAAACACAACTGCAAAGCCTGATCAGGACAGATTCCACTATAAAGACTATTTCAAGCATGCCTAGTAGATGGAAAATTTGACACAGCGAGAAGAGTGATGCCTCACTGATGATGGCATGACAGGCTGTAGGATGAACTGTGCTAGTCAAGAACACCCTTACACACAACCTGATCCACTTTATTTTGGGTTAAAAGCCAATTTAAAATCCTCAAAGCACATTACTGCCTTGGAACATGCTTTCCATTTCTCCTGAACAGGGAAAACGTCTTTATAAAACAAGAGAGCTTGTTTTTCAAGTAAGCTTCAGGAAGTTGGGACATGATGCTTTCTTCCACAATCCCAACGAGATCCAGTGCAGTATGCCAGTGTGAATACAGCCACTCCAACAAGAAGCAGTGGGGCAACAAGTGTGACAGGAGTAGAGAGCAGGGGGCAATGAAGCGAAGCATCAAGGTCAGCTTTGCCAAGTGTCCTGCACAGATCTCTGAACTATCTGCACTGCAGACTGACCCCCAGCAAAAGGTATTGCCAAACCCACAGGGATCATTCCTTTGACACGTGTATTCTTGCAAACATTTCTATTTGGAAGACGTTTTTCTTACACTAGCCCTCTACAACCATCTTCTTGTAACTTTTCAACTTGTCACCGGTTTATAAAACTTTAAAGCGAGTGCTATAACAAACTGAAACAATGTTATTGCAGATGTAGGAGAGCATCTTGGGATGAATAAATTATAGGAGCCACAAAGAAATCACAACTACCACGGCTGGATGCTCCGAGCTGCCTGCTGTGTGAAGACACACAGAAAGGAGCAGGTTTAGGACTGCACAGATCATAGGGCAGGAAAATTGAAGCGTTACGAAGTGTAACCAGTTCTTATTTCAAATGCAGACAAAACTTCTGGTCGTTTTCCTTATTGAAACAGTTAATTGATGCTTGAGGAGAGTCTGAACTGTCTGGTACTAGAAAAATATGTCTCCAAAGGCTACCTAGAGAGAGAAGGCTACAGTTGAAAGTATTAGCCTCTAGTACCACCATGGAGCAAGTACAATAAACCCTGGACAGGCTAGTCCTCAGCTGTCTGTGCTAAGGACATGCAGGACTCAAGGAAGACTTCTAGTCTTTCTGAAGCCATTGGTTCTAGATAGCATCAGAATTGGATCCATGAAAGCAGGTTGGTTGAACCAGACCATTAAGCTGATGGTGACTCTGGGCATCATTCAGGACACATACCACAAGGACAGAAATCTGCATGCTGCTTCAGCTGCAGAGTGACCTGAGCTCCACACTTGTCAGTGCTCTTTTCCTGGGTCAGAAGTACTGCTAGGCTCCTCAGTAACTTGGGTATCACACTAAGAGGTCTGAACGTAGCACTGTCCAAGTATCACAATACACCAACAAGCAGCTATGAACACACGCATGATGTTCCATGCTTTCTGCAATTCAACCAGCTGTAGCAAAATAGCATTTACCAGGTAACTTATCCAGCCTGTTTCCTGTAAGGAGAACTAGGAGATACCATCCTTCCATTCTTTGCAGATCATCTGAACATCATGATGAAGACATTTCTCCTTTCAGCCTGCCTTTAAATCCCCAACTTGCAAATTCATACAGGATATGAAAAGACTCCAGCTAGGCCTTTCATCTTCATGATCAGCACTTCCCAGAGGGTCTGTCAGTCAAATGTGCCCTCCCCAATACCTATTTGGCCTGGCCCCTGGCATCCTTTCCCAGGCATTTCAATTGATGTCACTGATCTTGGCTCAGCAAATAATCCTTCTAATCACTGACAAGAACAGAGGCTGCAGCTCAGCGTTGCTTAGCAAGGCTAAGAGGAGTACACAGTAATAAAGCATTACTCTAGCAAGTGAGCTTGAAAATACGGCTGACCACACACAGGCAGCAGCTGTGGTGAACAAGAGGGGATTTTTTAATGCCATTTTTTAAACTAAGGACACTAGTTTTGGTCTCTTATCATTGTGGAATCATTATAAAGCCAACACTGTACCTATGAAGCCTCCTGCATCCTGGCATGACTCCATCTTCTGAGCTGTACCATGGCACAGTATCTGGACAAGGCCCCCAAGGAGATGGAGATGCATCACCTTTGTATAGCAAGGCACCAGGAAACACATACAGGTACCTGCAAAGTATTCTGTTTATCTGAGTGTCTGGGAACTTCCAGCATAAAGACATAACTGCTGTCTTTGCAGAGAGCCCTGTATCCTCCAGGATTGAAATGTCACCACATCATCATTTTGAGAATGCAGTTCCCATGGGAGTGAAGGCAAGGAGTGCTTCTTAGATTCATGGGTGGAGCTGTATTCCTCCACAGCACCATATCCAGCTGGACTCCTGTGGAAAACAACTTTCTGAATCATGCAATGGCTGGTAATCAACAGCACTTCTTCCCCACCATCATGCAGCCAGCAGATACCAAGAGCACCAGGGAAATGCATGGGAGAGCTGGGGGCTCTCTTCAGCCTGCCCAGCACCAGGGCCATTGTTCCCAAAAGGATGTCTGAGGATTAATTAATTATCCTACAAGGGCCAGTAAGTAATAACGCTCCTTATGGAACAATAGAAGCTATTTGGTTGCCATAACAACCCAGCTTCACTTGTGTGCCTTTAATGTATTCACAGCACAGTTCCTTTCCCAATCACACATGATGCCAAAAAATGCCTTGTTTTTCTTGCCAGTATCCATGTCCAGAGCAGGGGTAAGACACAGCCCTTTCCCTGGGGCATCTGTCACACAGAAGAATGATGCACAAAAAATCCCTTCAGCCTGGAAACTTGCATCACGTGAGAACTCTTCTGCTCCCTAAATGTTTGTTATTTAAGATTATTCTCATTTTTTAACCCCTTCTTTTAAGATGCCTTACCATGGTGCGTATAGATCTTTATCTTGAGTAGGTTCTCACATACAGCCACTTTGTCATGTCCTCCCCACCTCCACCCTAACATCCATAGAAAGGATGGGCAGGGGATTATGCTTGTCAAGTCAGAGAGCTAGGAGGGATAATCAAAATGGCGACTAGCCTAGGACACAGCAGGCCTGGCCACATGCTCCAACAGGTGTATGATAAAGCACTTGATCAGCCTTTATATTTCATGGACACACCTGCAGCAGGAGGTTCATCCTGGAACAGCCTCTGCAGTGCTCAGCTATCTTCTCACTTCTACAGAGTAAGACCAGGGCAGTTGCTACAGGTAAGCAGAGAACCAAATCCTTCACTCCCTCCCAGTTATGTTTGTGTAAGCTGGGATCTTAAGCTACAGGCCCAGACCCCACACTGTTGATGCTGGCTGTAGCAAGGAGGGTGACAGCTGGTTCACCACATAGGAAAACTCAGGGCCAAGTTGAAATGGGGGGAGGAGACGACTCAAAGTTGTGCTTTGCCCTGACAGGCAAGATAGATGGAACTAGGTTAAGCCATCTGGCTCTTCTAAGTTGAGACAAACCTCAAGCACAGCTACCCAATGCAATGGGGACATAGGTCTGTACCTGAAATTCTGATTGTACACACTGTCCAGTGTCACTGTTACTACACTGAGGTGTAACATGCTGTGCAGACAATTACAGCACTGGTGGGATGATAGCAGAGAGTCTGCAAAAGAAACTGTTCCACATGAGAAACTGAAGGTTCACAGTTGGCAATTCACCCTGGGTCATATCAGCACATGCACACAGGATTTTCAAGCAGTTTGGAAACCAAAAAGACAAGATTGTCTTGCTTCCCCTCCTCCCTCACCACTCCCTGCCCCATGCAACAGCATAACAGTTGATGGGCCAGAGAAACAGGGCAGGAGAGTCCAGAAAGAGATAAATAGGACAGGAGCATTGGGAGATCAAGGTTTTAATTGACTTGAACAGCAAGAGCTCTAAACTGGCCTAGGATTCTCTTGTATTTGTCAGAAACTGAGGAACAGGACAGCTGCTGCCAGGAGGTCTCTACCAGCCTTCCACTCCACTCACATTCTTGGAAAGGAGAGGAGTTTGGAGGAAAAGCCTCTGGACAGGAGGGAGCAAGGCAAGGTTAGGCAATGACCAGTGCAATCCATGTCCTCTGCTGGGTGCTAAGGGCTTCTGAGAGACAGATAACACAGGCCTGGATGTGCACCCAAACCATGATCAAAATAACTAAAAAATGTCAACCCAAACCATTGCTATCTGAACAGATAATTTTTTCCTTCTCAGTGCTATGAAAAGTTCCAGTCTATCAATACCACCTAAAACAAGATATCCATTAGATGCCTCTGTTTCCAGTACAGATCTGCAAAGTAATGCCAATTACCACCAGCAAGCACAAAAAACAACTGTCTGATTTTCAACTTGAGAGGCACAGGCTGATTGTGAAGCCACCATTGCCGTTGTGTCAACCAAAAACCACAACTCACATTTACTCTTTTAAGGCACAAGCTTTAATGGCTTGGAGAGGTGTGTTTGCAACCACTATAGAGAGCCTGCTCTGGATAAGATGCCACTAGCTCCAGAGATGTCATCAGAGTTCCTCCATCCACATGTTCACAGATAACACCAGGGATACTTCAATGTAAAGCCTAATATAATTTGCCCCACATTAGGAAGTGAACTACAGGCTTTCAGCATGTCCACCAGCTGGAGCAGTGGTGTGTACCACAGAGGTCCCACATGCCAGTCCTGTCTTCGAAGCATTGTTTCAGTGAGTTCAGGATTGCTTCAGCCTGGGGCTGAGGCTGTGGGGACAACTGACAGGCAGTCTCAGTAACACAGGCCATTCAGTGGATGAAAGGAGCAAGGCTTAGGCTGAAATCAGTGTGCTGAGAAAAAAAAATGGAAAAAAACCCCTACCTCCTTTCCTACAGCCCAGTTAAGTGTTTGATTTTCTTTTTCATCACACTACATGTGGAGAAATCCTCCTTGAATTCCTTATGCTTTAGTGAGGAAGAATCCTGTCTTAAACCAGAGTTCTCATCACCCCTCAAAACTCTGTGTCCCAAGCAGAAGCAAAAAGGACTTTTGCAGTACCAGAAAGATGTCATTCTTTCTCCAACAACTTCCCAGCTGCAGGGAAGATCTGTAGTACTTCAGTGAAGAAAGCAGGGGTGTAACATTCCCTGCTTTTTAGAAGTGCACCCTGAGATCTCAAGTGGCTCCAAGAAGCCATTGTCTTGGAAGTACATCTCAATCAGTCAATGGAAGATCGGTTGATTAGGCCTTTTTTTTTTCCCCTCTTTCCAAGCTTACCATGTTGACTTCAGAGATCTGGTCAATGCTGGAGATATGGATGCTCATTCCCACTGTGACAGGATTACCTGAAACACAAATGGACTGGGTTAGGACTGTATTTATGCCCTCCTCCCTTATCTGTTATTAAAGAATTGCCTAGAAATGCATGAATATTATTTGAAGCAGCCTCACATTCCCCAAGCATCAAGGTTTTCCAAGTCACATGCTCAAATGATTAGAGAAGACTTCTCTAACTCCCAGCCTTCCACACTCACCCCTAGGAGTAGTGCAGCCTAAGCTTGATTCCTGGAAGTTAATTACCCCCTAGTTATACAATTATCTCTGGTTATTCCAAATAATGCCTTCAGAGACCATCAGTGTGCTCCCAGTGGGCTTGCATAAGGTGTTACTGATTGACCATTCAAAGAACATAGCAATCAAACCCATGCAACACAGGGGCAGGAAAGACACTCCAGCTCACTGCTCCATCACTCTGTCAGCTCTGAGTGCTCAGTCTGAAAACCCCAAGTGAATTTTAATACCCAAGATACCAGACAAGTTCAGGGATCAGATCTATGAAGTGACAAAGCAGCACTCATATAGTGTTTTTTCAGAGCGGAGCAGCATTTGGATTAGAGAACAGATTCCCCATTTTGCCATGGGTATTAAGGCACATGTCACCCCACATCCTCTTGCCTGCAGCCACAGAGCTGTGGCAGACATCTGTGACCAGGTTTGCTGGGAAATTCAGATATTCTCTTACCCAGTAACCAGGCTACCCTCAGGCCACAATAAGATCCAGTGGCTGCAGCATGCCAGATGAGCTTGGGAAGAAACACCACACAAGGGTAGTCACAGCCAGATCCATTCCCTTCTCTTGTCCAAGTGTGGCAAGAGCTGTATTACCACTTCCCACAAACCTCTAGAGTAAGGGCAGAAACCAGCTATTTCAGCTCATTCTTCCAGATGTCTGGGCACACCATCTAGATCCAGACTCACACCCAGTTCTACCTAAGCCCTCTGACTAGCAGCTCCTACACCCAGGCAACAGTACAGCCCTTTCAGTAGGGTTTAAGCCACATAAAACAATTTGCAGAGAAATACACATCCACTACCAAAACTCCTGTAGCTTGAGATGGATTTTCTGAGGGCTATCCCTCTCCTGTCATCCCCAGAGCCCCAATTACAGAGGACAAATCCAAACCCACCACAAGTAAAGCCCCTCTTCTCGCACATGCAAGGTGGAAAAGTGATTCCTTGCAATGCAGTACTGGAAATGGAATGGCAAGCAGTTGTGCCACTCAAGGTATTAACTCTTCCATGGGCTCATTAGTAGACCTAAGTGCTGAAATATTTACAGATAATAATGAAATTACTTAGAAAGTAATTAGGAAATTGGGGGAGAGGGGAGAACCACACAACTAGAAATGAAGTGATTTTTTAATTATGTGTCACCAGAAATAGGAAAGTAGTGTCATTAGGGCTGCCTTGTGATTGGGTGTACTGTTAACCAAGACCCTCTACTGCAAATTAAGCAGCATTATTCTTTAATGGAATATGAACAACACTGAAAACATCAGAATCAACAACTGTAATTAGGCCCTGCTATGCAAATCTCCTTAAAGAGGCAGTCCTCCTCTCCAGCACTTCTGGCTCACTGTCAGGGGTGCCCAGGAGACCTTGCAGAGCTCTGGAAATCCCTACACTCCTAGCCACATCTTTGCTGGACTGCTACATTCATCTTTCACAAGGGAGACAGGTGGGAAAATAACCAAGAGTCACTTCCAGGGGAGCTGATTCTCCTACATCCTCCCTTGTGCCAGAGGCTGACAGTGGCACAGGAAAGCTTTTAAGGACGTCTCACTTCAGTAGTTTGTCTTTTCCTCTGAAATCAGGGTCTTGTGATAGAAGCCATAGTAGGAGGAAGTCACCACTGCCCTGAGGCACTTACAGACTAATTGGTTACAGGAGAAAAGCTGGGAGCCCTGCACAGGGCTGCAGCAGGGCTGGGAAGAAGCCAGCTCCTGACTCCTCAGCCTTTCTGCCATGCAGTGTTGTTTCCTCCAAGAGCTGCCCTACTGCCGGCTTGGCTGCCAGTCTGTCACCACTGGTACTTGTGTCACTGTGGCTGTGTGTCCCCTCCTTCCTCAGTGCAAAAAGTTCTTCTCTCCTCTGCTGTGTAGGAGACCCCCTGAAACCACTGGGCTGGGTGGTTATAGCAGGGGAGAGCTGACAGTGGTGATATACAAATATTTGTCAAATCCGAAGTCTATCCAATCTAATCTATCTGTCTAGACATTTGTGCTGTGTTCATCACCATGGTATCCGAGTGCCTGAGGTCATGCAGTGACTCAGTGTCAGAGCCATGGATAAGATCCAGACCTCCTGACTCCCAGTTCCAACAAGGAACGGACGCTGGAGCGGAGACCAGCCATGCTGCTCCCTGGCAGCCTGGGCTCAGCTGCACCCAGCTCCCGTGCACAGTCAGCAATGTTCCTCCTGGACACTCTGGGTGCTGCCAAGACCTCACACCCCATCTATCATGGTGAGTGAGAGGCTCCACTCTTTGCTTGCAAACCCTGGGGCTTGTGCCCATCAACCCACAGGCAAAAGCACGTAATTTCCATACAAAAAACTCCAAAGACGAAGGTATGCAGAGTCCTGCCTTTACTGGACCTGGTCTTAGCTTGATCACAGAGAAGCCATTTCACCTTCTCCATCCCTGTTGTGAAGACTGGCTGGCAATCTCCTCAGGAGAGGGATTCAAGAACATGAACACAGCCAACAGGAAAAGCATGCCCTACCACTTACAGCAGCCCAGTGAAAAACTAGACCAGCTGATGTCCAACATTCAGGCTGTAAGTAGTACACAAAACAAAGGACATCAATTCTGACAATGTTAATAGCTTCGGGCAAGAGGGAAACAAAAGTAGGGTATTTAGATGATGGATAACGTCACCTGTAAATTTGTCCAAAAACCAGAACTCTGAATGTGTGGATCTGAGACAAGGCAAAATAAGCAAATTGGTTATTACAGGTCCATTCTTTTATCTGTGTCTTGCCAAGGGGTGCAAAAAACTAGACCTTCTCCCATTAAAGAAAAATCTTATGCCTTAAAAAGATTTGTAGGCAAGATCATGACTGAGATGAGTGTGAGAAATTCTGCCACTTTCACCAGTGAACCCTCACATGTCCTGGTTTTTCACCACCACTGGAGAAATCGCTCACATTTTGTCCTCAAAGTAGTTTGATGCCTGTGAAAAATGTGCTTGGAAAGTTGGAAGGAAAGGAGACAAAAGAGTTATAATAAAACCTGTCCTTTTTTTCTGCAAGTGATACTTGTCAAATATAAAAACAGTCAAGGTAGAGAACAAGTTGTGCTAATCTGTGATATTTTCTCAGCAACCAATTACTTTCACATTTTATTTTATAATGCTTAAAAGCCTCAGAACCTAGAATCATGTTGCTACAGAAGTAATTCCTAGGGCACAACTGCAAAGGAAAAGTCATGTTTCCAAGCCCATGTCCACCTGCACTACAGCCAGAGGTGATGGCAGCCTGGGTCAGGATGTCTCTTCCACTGCAGAGTAGTGAAGATAGTAGCACAAAATTCAGTGTAAAAGGTCTCCACAGAGGATGCTTACTTGGGCAACTGCCCTGTACTAAGGTCTTCACTGTACTGACTCTCTTCACTCCTAGTGAAGAAAGTTAGACTAGAGCAAGCCTGAGTTACTCTGCCATCAGATCTCCAACTGCAATACAGACACAGCCAAAAGACTAAAAAGCAGTGGGCAAATAAACAGACCTTACTTTATTATTATGGTTCACTGAAGACACACAATTTTTTACGAACTACAGCCAATGTTTAAGGGATGTTCACGCATTTCTTCTGACCACATGAGCTTGGCCATGATGGAAGAGTCAAGGCTTGCAGTTGCTAAGGAACAGGCATCAGCCCCAAACCTCCCCTTTAGCCTAACCTACAGGAACAAAGACACTAACAGGGATCTTGGGAGGCTGCATAACCCGTATTTTTCGTGGAACCAGACCAGAGTTTCTTTAAACCATTAGTGTCACAGCTCTCCTGGACAATCTCTTCCTGCAGTTCACTGCATTGAAGGCTTTTCCTAAATATCCAAACTAAATCTTCTCTGCAGTGTAAATGTAGTTTTGCCTCATCATTTACTCCAATGATAATGAAAGAATAAATCAATCATCCTTCCTAAGCAACAGCTTTTATGTACTGAGAAACTGTTTTGTCCCTCTCCCTCCCCACCAATACTGTCTTACCTAATTTAAATGCACCTGATTTCTCTGACCTCTCCTCAGAGGTCATGTTTTCTAAAGCTCTGACAATTAGTGCTGCTCTCCTCTGGCATTTTGCTAATTTGCCTACACCTCTATTTTAAAGCATGGTATCCAGAAGCCAGCCAGTGAAGCAACATTGACATGTCACCAGCACAGAGGATGGGATGGGGGGGGAAAAAAGCAACCTTCCACGTACAGCATTCCCCTAAAACCACACAAGCTTGTCCAAACCCCCTGCACCCATCCTGGGACCTGCTCACTTTGTGTAGGAGGTTAGAAATGCTAAAGGGGCAGAGTAGCTCTTGCCATCAGAGTGCACCGTGCATGCAGGCAGCGGGTGTACAGCACTGTCTCTTTTGGACAAGAGGGAAGATTATTCAAGACAGCTTTGTGCACGAGCCCAGTGTTCCCTGCTTGCACCCTGCCTGTGGCATCACCAGTCTCTGAGATCCCTGCAGCAGCAGGAAAGCTGCTTTAAGGTCTTCTGCTGAGTAAACAAAGCTAACCAGAGAAAATTAGAGGTTTCAGCCACTAAACCTACATTTAGAACAGGTCTGTGCCTTACCCTGCAGTGGCAATGGCAAATATCCACAGGCCTAAGAATCTATCCGTGTAAAACTCTGCTCCTCATCCCCAGCTCTCCAGGAGCCAGAGGACAGTAGTGGCACTAGAGGCCAGAAACAGCAAGTCCCAGCCAAGGTTGCCCTGCACTGACTGGCAGAACTCTTTCCACAAATGCGGGTGATACAGGCAGGCAAGAAGAGGGCAAGGTTTGCTGATATATGTAGCTACAGAACTGCAATGCCTTTCTTGCATTTTCAGTGACACCCCCCACCCCTCCCCACAGGATAAGGAGTTAGGATATTCTGAGGCTTGCCAAAGGCATGAACAGCACACAGACTAATTTCCTTCCTAGGACTTTTTCTTTTGGTTTTATCTCCACTTTCCTGAACAAGGGGGAAACTGTTCAGGATCTACTTGCTCTCTCTGCAGAAAATGGTTTGCCCAAGCTGCTGCCTCTGCTTTGTTCACAGCACTCAACCTCAGGGCACCCTGGCTTTATGTTTACAACTTAAAACCACGACCCACGTCACTGCTACGTACAGCGATGAGCTGGTTATACAAGGTCTGACAGACATGGTTGGTTAGGAGACAAGAGCTCCCAGGTAATCAGAGGTGCAGAAGGCAGCACATGCAACACAAGGCTTGTCTCTAGCTGAGGAGCTACTGCCTGGATGCAACCATACAATCTCTTAAGAAAGCCCACTCTGTCCCTCCCAAAAGAGATACTCTTCAATAATTTTCAGCTGATGGACTGAGTCCTGGATCATAGATTTTTAAACCCACCTAAAAGATAACTCTGAGGCCAGCCTGCTATCAGGACATTCAAATACACAGTGAAGGAGTCTACACCTACCCTTCAGCACAGAGAGAACAGACATGCTCCTGGGTTTCCACTATTTAGGAAGAGGATAAGAGGTGCTCACAAATTGCTATCTGCATAATAGCTGTGCTCACAGTTGAGGACTGAGGCTCTGCTACAGCAGTTAATAGGAGAATGTCTAGAAGATGCCATCCCAGCAGGCTACACGAGCCAAATCAGAAACAATTTTCTCAACACTATTTTTCCTGTTCCTTTCCTTTTTTTAGCTTAGGTACAGCATCAAGCACAAACTCAGTAAGTGTTAACACTGCTTCAGGAGCAAGAAAAGTTGACCATATATCATGAAAGCAGAAATGCTTTGGAAACCACTTTCATCTGGCATCTCTGATTTGCAGTGACATCTAGAAGTGTCAAGTTTAGCAGGGTATCTTAATCCTAGAATGGTTTGGGTAGGAAGGGACCTCTAAATGCCACCTATTCCAATCCCCCTGCAGTGAGCAGGGACACCTTCAACTAGATCAGGTTGCTCAGAGCCCCATCCAACCTGACCTTGAATGTTTCCAGGGATGAGGCTTCTACCATGATAAAACCTGTTCCAAAGTTTCACCACCCTCATTGTAAAAAAAAAAATAAAATATTCCTTATATCTAGTCTGAATCTCCCCTCTTTGAGTTTAAAACCATCACCCCTTGCCCTGTTGTTACAGGCCCTGCTAAAAAGTCTGTCTCCATCTTTCTTATAAGCAGCCCTTAAGTATTGAAAGGTGACTGACTAGGTTGTCTCCCTAGAACCTTCTCTTCTCTAGGCTGAACAACCTCAACTCTCTCAGCCTGTCTTCACAGGAGAGGTGTTCCAGCCCCTCAATTATTTCTGTTGCCTACTCTGGACACACTCCAACAGATCCATGTATTTCCTGTGCTGAGGACTCCAGAGCTGGACACGGTATCGCAGGTGGGGTCTCACCAGAGTGGAGTAGAGGGGCAGAACCTATTAAGAATATTTTTAAACTTTTCCAACAAAACCGAGGTTTAAATACCCATTAAACACTCTCCATTCCTTTTTCCACTTGTTTTTTTACTCTTATTTCTGTGACCTCTCTCCCACCTGCAGCCAATACTGTGCATTAGGCCTCCTAGGGTCAGCAAAACGGCCAGGAGCAAACACCTTCAGAGGCTGATATCAAAGCTTTCCTCTTACTCTTAGCAGGTCACTCCACAACATCTGTTGGATTTAAAAGAGCAAATCATACCATGACATTATGCTTTTTGCCACTGTTGTACATTACCAGAAAGAGAGATGTTTTCATGGCAAGTCAGCAAATATGACATTGTCTTCTTGTCTGTGGGGGAACAGGGAGTATGAGGGACTTGCTGCTGCTGAAGAATCTCCTCCACATGAGGCAAGCATGGTATTTTGGAGCTGAAAGACAGGGCCTTGGCCTCCAGGTTATCTGCTGCTGTCAATGCCTGCTACTTCCCCACAGATCCATTGTTCTGCAGGGACAGGAGGGGTATCTACCACCACTGATTCTCATGGAGATTGCAGCTAGTCTCCAAGTAGGTCTGGCAGATAACAGTTTCTTCTGCCTGACAGGTTTCCTGCATTTTACCATACTTCTTTAGGGAGTGCTTGGCACTTTTTAAGCCGCTGAGCCCACGCACAGAACAAGATTGTGCCTAACCTTGCTAGGCTTCCCATCCATCCACATCAGACCACACACAGCAATACCCTGGCAAAGAACATAATGAGGATTTCCAGTCTATACCATTCTGCTCTCCTGGCAACCTGGCTTTTCACCTGTCCCAGTTAGATGACTGAGTTTGCACTATTCATTTAAGAAAGGGGAATACTAGGGATTTCCCCAAGATAAAAGAAAAGTTAGATCAAACTCCTGCCAAGATGGTGATATCGAGGACAGCACATCTAAGGGAGGGTACAACCATTGCATAGCTCTTGAGCAGACCTTTAGAATATCCAAACACTGAACAAATCAATATCTTCAGTAACAAACAGCCTTTCCTCCAAGCAGGCAGTGAGGCCAATTCTTCAGCAAGGAGCCAAGAGACACAGCACTTGCAGAGCAGGCAGAAATGACCACTCAAGTACTGCTAACCTGTGATGCTCTTTGCAAACACACAGGTTAACCTTGATAGTGGCAGCTACACTTCCAGCATGTTGTCAAATTATGCTATCCCTGTAGATCTGAATAAAGAGGATTTTCTCAAGCAAGCTGTGCCTGCCTGTGAGCCAAAGCTGAGGGATCCTTTTATGGGAAAAATGCTTT
This sequence comes from Hemiprocne comata, assembly GCA_020745705.1. Lineage (NCBI taxonomy): Eukaryota > Metazoa > Chordata > Aves > Apodiformes > Apodidae > Hemiprocne > Hemiprocne comata. Next base: position 5,524,568 of record CM036597.1, on the reverse strand, counting down.
CCCAATGCAGATGTAGCACTCGTTCTGTGACTGTTCTAGGGAAAGCAGTGAGCTAAGGAGCACAATCTGTGAGGCACAGTGGATTACCTAATCTATCTCATGGGAATTTTTAATGGATTAGTAGGTATTAGAGTGGGATATTGCAAATATCCCATGGAAATTTGGAAAAGAGAGAGAACAATCAACTGGCTGCAAAAACAGTGTAAAGGTTGTCCCAGAGGTATTGAAGGATTACAGGGGAAGATAAATCAAGGTTGATTTTAAGAAATATTGGTAGACAGCTACCCAAGCTGAATAAAAAACAAGGCCTCAAATGTAAAGGCTTAAAAATGGAACAAGAAAGTAGAAACCAACTCTTACAGCATCTGTATTACTGATGGACTCAGTTCAGCAAAGTATCTGTATACACACACACGGCTTTCAGCATTGAGAAAAATCACTGACTATTCAGAATACCATCTATTCTTGGGAGAGGTCTGGGTCAATGTTCAGGAAACAGATTTTTAAAGCTGCTTCACCCTCAGTGGTGAAGATTGTCTTCCATGTGCATATCTCTTGCCTGGGTGATGCCCACATGGTAAGGTTTCAGCAGACTGAGGGGAAAATAAGTTCCAGGTTTGTCAGTCTTCATATTTGGTCTCATTTAAAGACATAAATGAGTGCATCACCTTACCAGACCTGATCATGATCAACCTGGCACCACCGGTGAGTCCCAAGCATTTAACTCTTTAAGAGTAACTTTACCAGAAACACCAATTCCCCAGTACCATCCATTCCTTGAAGTAGGCAACATCCAGCTAGTTTACTTTGTAGGACCGTCACAGTCATCAGTTTCTTTGTCAGAGCAGGGCAGCTACAAAAGGCAGATCCAGATCTGACCATCAGGAGATGAAGTTAATTCTCTGACCTCCCCATGCACTTTGCTGGTAGAGCAAGGATTGGTCACCTGCCCTTCCCTTCCATGGAAATTCCTCCCCATGTCCTCCAGGGGATCCACACAGACACGTTCCCTGCCTTTGCATTCTGCAGGGCACACGTTTTCAGATTTCTTTTCCATCCCTCCCTGCAGAGCAGAGCACGTCTATGAAACATTGCATTTCTCTATGGTTTCACTGAGCAAAAGCAGAGGCAAGGCACTGAGCATCCCAGATCCCTTCAGCTATTACTCTCCACCAAGAGTAGTAACATGAAAGCAACAGAGCATCCTAAGCAAGTGTATATTGTAGACCAACAGTGGATTAACACAAGCCAGGCATTTTTTTCCCAGCAGCAATGGGAAGAATCAGAGTCACCCTGATCAGCCACACCCACATTTCTCCATCTGAGATTTTCTTCCTACCTCTGTCAGGATCCTGGCAGGCAAGTGCATCTCTACAGTGGACCCTGCCAGTGCAGCCATGGAGCACAGCTCTGCCCACCTGGGAAGCTCTGTGGGACTCAGGAAGACTCTGGCCCTTTTTATTTTATTCAAGCCCTCAGAGCTCATGCTTGCTTCATCTCCTCACAACCTGTGTGCTTGTCTGAACTCCCAGAGCTGTTGGCATCCTCCTGCTCCCACAGTCACCACTGACCCCAGCTGACCAAGGTGATACTCCATACTACATGACATCATGTTCAGCAATAAAAGCTGTGGGAATAAGGAAGAGGGGACATTCAGAGTGGTGTTTGTCTTCCCAAGTAACTGCCAGCTGGGGTCAGCTGCCCAAGCTGTGTCCCATCCCAACTTCTTGTGCATCCCCAGCCCACCTGCTGGTGTGAGAAAAAGACAAGGCCTTAGCTCTGTTTAAGCACTGCACAGCAACAGCTAAAACATCTCCACATTACCAACACTAGTTTCAGCACAAATCCAAAATGGAGCCCAATAGCAGCTACCATGAAGAAAATTAACTTCATCTCAGCCAAAACCAGCACAGCCTAGAAAACCCCCTTTACAACACAAAATGCTGGATCCTTGCACAAGCTCCCATGCTACAAGGTCCACACACACACACAGATTTTTAAGCAGGATTAGGGCTGAACTCCTAGTAGCAGGACCCCCACAGCACCATGACACTCCTTGCAACCACCCAGGAAGTAGGAATGCAGCCAACTACCTGGGGAAGCCACAGCACCACCATCCTCCTCCTACCTCCAGCTAAAAAGCTCCTAAATCCAAAGGTGGTGCTATAGCTGAGACATTCCATCCCACCTCATCCTATCCCAGAGTTTGCTGGGGGCTGACACAGGATCCAACTACCCAGCTCCCTCCCTCCACAGGCCCCTCCACCCACTTAAGGTGGACCTTCCAGGGTGGCACACAAGTGAGGCCATTTAGCAATTATTCCTGCATGGAAGCTGGCAGCTGTGGAAATTTCTCCCATGTCACCCATCAGCCTGTCTCACTTCTCATCTGCCCACCCAGGGCACAAAGGCCCTGATTCACCTTTTCAGTGCTGGGATTTTCTGGCACGTTACCAGTAAATAACTGCTACATGGAGGAGCCTCTCTTTTATGTGCACTGGAAATATTATTCCCAAACGACTGCAGCCCTGGCCTGCACTTGAGTGTCTGACCTGTCTGGGAAGACACCCTCACTCATTACCAAATCCTGAGCCATCTAATTCCTTTAGCTGAAAATGAGCCAAACCAAATTAAATTAAATGGGTTAACACAAGCTTCTCTGTTCATATCAAATCCATTACTCCGTCTTGGAAGTATTTGTAACAATAAAATATCTGAACTTGTAGTTTTTTTCAAAGTGACAACAAGAGGGTGTTTCCCTTTTTTTCCCATGTTTTCAATTTTTAATGAGTTAATCACACCTCCTCATCACTGTTTATGGACTCCTGTCTTTAAGGGATACCACAGTATCTAACCCCTGGATTGAATCCAGGCAGGAAAAAAGAAAAGAAACAAGACAGTGAGGACAGGAGATGTCAAACATGTACAAAGAGAAAAATCAGGGCTGGGACATCCAGGAGCAGCAGGGGACAGCCCTGCTACGTCCCCCTTGCCACAACTCCATGAGATTATTTTTTCAAGGTGCTGGACATGGTACTTCATCCTCCAACACAGCACAAAGGCAGTGACTGGAGTGTCCAAGAGAGAGAAGGTCACTCCTTTTTACCTCTGTCATGTCCTTTGTGGAGATATAGCCCTTTTCTGGTGCCCACCTTACCCTTCCCAACAGAGCCTGTCATTAGGGCTTTTGTTAATACTGACTTCAGATGCCTCCCCACCACCACCACTTCCCTATACTACCTGCCTGGTCCTTTCCTTACCCTACAAAGGGCATGTGGCCCTTTGGCTCAGCTCAGAGGCAGAGCTTTGGGGTCACACGATGCCCAAGGCTTATGCTCAGTGACAGCCAGGACAATTTACAGTGCAAGTATTGAAAAAAAAAGAGTGAGTCAGGCTTGAAAATATCATGACATTCACATTAAAATCATGAGTCTGAGTTATAAATCATGAGAAGCAAAGCACACACACAAAAACAAGCCTCCCTCTTTCCAAATATTATACATGGGATCCTATGTTTTCATCTCCCAGTTTCTGAGTCTCTTGGATGTGCCTTGTTCAGGTTGTTCTGCTTTTTCTCCACAGTCTCAAGACAGAGAAAATCTTACAAAATTCAGTGATGACCAAGAATTACAAGACTTTTGTAGGAAGAAGAATCCAAGTTTTTAAGTTTGTCACTTTTGAAAGATTGGCCCCTGCACTTGGGTTTCCATCATTTTGGTAACGATCGATTGGGAAAAGTGTCCTGGAAATTCAGCAGGGCAAAAATTACCAGATTACCTTTTACCCCAGCAAGGCTTATTGAGAGATAGAACTGTCATTTGTTCACCAAAATAATTGCTTTCACTCAGGATGCATGGATGAGTGAATCTTGCAGAGCTTTTACATATATAGTCATCTCCATCAATTCATCAACATAATAATCACGCATTATTAACTTGAGTACACATCAAATTTTTTTTCTCTAGCTTCAAATACTAGCAAGGAGCTAGTGTGCAATAGGGAAGAAAAACATGTAGAGGAACTTGTGATTAATGTTCTATTTTTGCTATGAAAGGAAGATAAGAAGAAAAATTCAGCTCATAATCTACCCTCTCCCTCACTTTAAAAAATTTCCTACCAAGCTGAGAACCTTCCCTGGAGGCCAGCAGCCTGGGCTTTCCTGCAGACCTCCCAAGCTGGAGAAGGTTTTCTTCTTCAGGTATCACTGTCCCACCAGTAAGCTCTCACCAGTAACCTGGGTGGTTTCCTCTCTTTATGTGACAGCCTCTGATGCTACACGCAGAGCTTTGCCACCTGCAATGGTGAGCCCCCTTCCTTATGTATTCTCTGTTGAACTGCCCGGTGCAGCCCCTGAACCTGGCCTTTCCCATGGCACAAGTTTCCCTCAACCTGGAGGAGTCATCTGCTGTGGTGTCACTAAATGCTCAAGTCTTCTAAAGATTGCTAAAGGTCTCACAAAGCTCCTTAAATAAAGAACCTTTCAGGTGGATTGTCTCACTGTGGCCGATGTGTAATAGAAGGGTAAGATATACACCAGGGAGCAGCCAAGTGGTTGAGAAATGTGTTTGGAAAGATCCCCTGGTCAGAAAACCCATCCTGGTTCTGCAGCACAGCTGCTGTGATGACCTGTGGGAGAAGAAGGGGCAGTCTGGGGTTCTCACTTTGCAGCTGACTGATGAGCCTTGGTCCCAAATGCAAGCACGGGATGATAAGCTGTCATAGGAACCAAGCAAGGCATACCACTACTGGGGCATTGCTCTTGGTAGGGGTTGGTCTGCCTAGTAGATAAAAGCCTACCATGGCTTTTCATGGTTGAAATGACCCTGCAGGCTCAGAGAGTGGAGACTCACACTGGGACAGGGAAGTCTCTGGTGTATCTTCTTGGTGACAGCCTGTGGTGAGATCCATTATAGAAGCACAAGAGGAGTGAAGATTTGAACTAGTACAATAGCCAGGACACCCTTCCCACTATTCCTAGTACATGACATGATCATACACAGTGAATATATCATCTGCTGCATATAAATTTTTTTTAATTATTCAGCCAATTATCAAATTTTCAACATTTCAGGTTTTCTGAAAAGGATGGTGGGGAATGCCCTCCTGCTTCAACCACCAGAAGGGGAACTATCTGTGAACAAAATTAATCCCCATTGCATGTGAGACCCTTCCCTATGGCTGCACTCCTTGCATTTCTATGCAGCAAGAAGCAGGCCCACCTACCTGTTCCCATTGGGGATTTCATTTGCCACTGCAGTCAAAGGAAATGGTTTGGTGACCAAGCAGTGGACCAAAGCACTGAAGGTGCTTAGGTCTGTTCTCATGAGTAATGAGCAATAGCAGGAAGCTGAACTTCCTGGTGCTATTCCTTGTGCTGCTGGGAGGTTTCTGTTTCATCTCCAACAAGCTGCCCCCTCTTGGTGTCCCTTAGATGTGAAATGGACCTAGTGATGGCTCATTGTCCCACAGATAGTGGGGAAGGTTTGTTAGTCAATGTTTGTACAGCACAGGAGCCTTGCTGCTACGTGTCATACACAGCCTGGAATACCACCTGAGAACAAATTATATTTGTGCATAATCAAAATCACATTCAGCTCAGCCCTGATTTGAGAATCCTTTTTGGCTGGTGATGATGTCCAGAGCAGAGAGAGCACAGCTTGATTTCCAGAGCCCAGGCTGAGCTGGCAGAGCTGGCAGGTAGAAATATCTTGTTTTGACTGGTAAACCGAGCAAATTTGACATGGAATCCACTGAGGGAGAATAAATATGGAACAACAAGATGTAATTTTTACAGAGGCTCTTTTCCAATGATAACTGTACTCGGAACTAAGAAGTCCTGAGGTCTGGGGAGGGAAACTCAAGCCATGGTAGGGTTGGCTGAAGATCACCCCTGTCACAAGCACAGACATCTATAAGTGCATGATTACTTAATAGCACTATTCCTGCAGGGCTGCAAAGAGCAGGAGAAACAGGAAGGGGAGAGGGGAAAGATCAGAGAAGAAAATGAGTTTTTAGCTTTGACACAGAACCAAGGATAAATGCCAGAACCAGAAGAATAGCCTATAGGAACTGCATGATCAGTGTTCCACAAACCAGCCTGAAATTCATACCCTGCTCAAAGCAAACAGCAGCGCTCCTACAGCCTGGGAGGAAAGGCTGATTGAAAAGAGCTCTGTTTCTTTCCATTTAATGAGAACTGGATCAATCACTGGATGTCCATAATACCTGTTTGTTTGACCAATCTGTTCATGCTACAGGGCTCCACTGTCCAACATTTCTCTTTCTCACATATGTGATGTAAATTCCTTTAATGGGCTTTATGCCATCATTAAGCACATCATTTGTCTTGTCCGTGTTTCTAGTCATGTTTTAACAAGTGCATGGTATTTCACATGAAATAGCAAGATATAAATAGACAACAAACCCCACCAAGGGCTATCTGCAAGAATGGATCTTACAGACTTCTGCACCAAATGCTGTCACTACCACTGAAGAACCATCTTACATCAGTTCAGCCTGACATTTTAGAGGCCTTCAACTTTTTATTCTTTGAACCAGACATTGGTGAGAAAAGTGACATGCACACACAGTCTGTCCTTCATGTAGCAGTAAAGGTAGAGCATATTCCTTGGCTTTTATATTTTGTGCTATGTGAGTTAAAACATTTTTCTGCCTTATTGGAATATTGGGAGTCTTAGGAAACGAACAATGCAGATATGTAAAGCTGCTCTGATGAACAGCTCTAGGGCTGTGGGAATCTAGTTGGAGTAATCAAAAGGACTTGTACTAATGGGTTTTACACTCTTTTAACATTTTGCTTTCAGTGGCAGTACCTTGAAGGCAGGTTTACTGGCAGCAATAATCTTGGAAATGGTGAGTGTTATGTTGATATTAGTCAAGGAGGAAGATGGGTCCAGGTGAGGTGGCAAACATCCCCCCAAATGGCTATAAACAACCAGCTGCTTTTAAACAATGAATTAAGAAGCATTGGAATTTTTCTACTAATCACTAGCTTGAATGCATGGTATTTAGTAATAAAAAACTCTATTCCTAAGAAAAGAGGCAAAAAGTATTGACTAAATGCTTTGTTAAAATGATGATCTGTTTCTTTTAGAGAGGTATCTCAGAGCCCCTCGTTAGCCACGGTGCAGTACTGGGGACCAGCTCCAGCTGTGCTGGAAGAGACTGTGTCAGGGGCTGAGTGGAGCTGCAGGGAAAGGCTGCACCAGCCAAGGGTGAACCAACCGGATGCCACTATCCAACATGGGCTTTGGCACAAACAGGAGAATCAACATTTCCTTCCATTCCTGTGGAAGTATGCTGGCTCAATGGATGACAACAGGGCTTCATGTTCTCCCCCTGATACCAAAACCTGGAAACAATGCTCGGTACAGCCAAGCACAGCTCTAGGGCAGGCACACAGATTGCTCAGACACCCAAGTCCAGTTGGATTCTGGGCTGAGACTCAGGGGAACTCATCTTCATTGCTGTATTCGTTAAGCCACCCAGAACTCCCTCCACCACTCTGTGTCAGAGCTTCTTATCTCTGAAGGAGGATAATAAGGATCTTGGGGGGCCACAGATGCATGCAAAAATATCTTCAACATGCAGCAAGAAGTTTGCAAGCTCTGTCACCCTGGAGGAAGGGACTGGTCTAATATTCTGAAACATTATTGCACTCAAAAGAAAGAAGCATGAGACAACAAAATGGATGAAAGTTACATGGAAGGATGCCCACTGCTGAACGGATTTTACTGAGCCAGTTCTTAATTAAACAGTCCACAGGATCCTTGTTCATTCCTTTTCCTTGCTTGATAGAGGATGCATTTGATCTGAGGATGCTGCAGGATTATATACCACAGGACAGTGCTGACAGTGGGGTCCCTGCCTGACTTGCTGAAAAAGCTGATAGCCATGCAGTTAGTGAGAAGGAGGCCTCCAGGAAGGGAAAGAAGATGTTTGTGTAGCTGGGTCTTGTTCTCCAGGACTGGATGCGCCACAGGGGTTCCTACACCCTCCTTACCATGCAAGTCATCTAAATCTCACAGGTTTTTGTGAACTCTGTGTGCCTCTCTCTTGAGGCACCAGGGCTCAGCACTCACTGCTGTGGCTGAAATCAATAGGAGCTGTGCTCCAAGCGTGTAGTGCACTGACTACAATGCTGCTAAGTACTCTGGAAAATCAGGCATTTTGGCTGGCCACCTCACAGCAGGGTACACCTTTGACTCCTCAGAGGGGAGGTGTGAATACGTTCATGCTGTACTGGTGTGCTTGACGACAGTTATAAAAAACAACTAATTCCATGTTGTGAGCAGGTCTGAATACAGAGGAGTCAAGAAAGCATGAGTCCAAAGTCCACTTTGCCTGCTCAGTCCCAGACTTTGCAGCAGGCATGAATCTCACTCCAGTGGGGCTCAACCTGGTCTAATCACTTTGCTGTGACCACCTCAGCTAGTCCCCACTGTCATGCTCCCAGCCTGTCCCCCTCCTGAATGAAAGGAACAAGAAAGATCAGCTGCATGTGTAAATAGCATTTCTTGTGTTCCCTGTGGAGGTGTTCAGGAGGAAGGAACTGTTGAACCTTGCCTCCTGATGCACCTTCAGAGGGGACCGAATATAGATGCAGGGAGGAACTCCATTTCTGCCTTTTCTGAAGTCCTGAGTGTTTGACTTTACAACCTCAAAGCCCTTTTCACAACACGTATTTCCTATAAAAAGAGCAAAGCGAAAAAAATAGAAATTCCATCATGCGGCAATGTGTTAACATCCACATATGTCCCAAGAAGGACTGGATCCTTTCATATCCTGCCACTTCAGTTAACAAAGTAAGACACATCAGCAGGAGGTTGTCATCTTCCTTCTGGATTAGCCCTAGAGAGGATGTGACCCATGGTCTGGAGCCAGAAGTCACATAAAAGGGGAGGAAGTGAGGGCTGCACAGCTGCCGCATGTTTTACTGACCAAGAATACCCGCTTCTCAGCACCTGTTTCTCAGGAGGAAAAGTGGGACTAATGGCAGCCCTGGTGGCATATCCACCTTTTCTTTGGCCTGGGGTTACACTGGGGTTTGCAGACCTCTCCATACAGCTCCTTCCCCTCCTCTCTCAATTTACTCCTTTCCTAATCTAATCCATGTTCACTCCTCTGCTTTCAAATCCAGAGCTGCTTCTCTGGCCTGCTGAGGTACAGGGAAGGAAGGATGATACTTCCATCTGTCAAGTGCAGTATTTCAGGTTAACCCTGTGTCCAGCTTTGGCTATTTTTCCTGCAGACAGGAAAGAACATGGCCTTGGTGGAAGGAGTGCCTTTCTGCCAAGTCTCAATTCACTGCCCCAAAGTGTGCCAAAGATTTGGCTCAGGACATCTCAGAAGCTTACGGCAAAGTCAGTCTGGCTGCTCTGAGATTTAAACATTTTTGCTACAGAAATGGAATGGAAGAGAGCTGGAGAGGTGAGGACTAAACCCTAGAAAGGCAGGTTTGCAGTTCCTACTGCATGAGGACAGACAGCCCAGAACCAGTGCCTGCCCCCTGCCATGCTGCCCCCACCCTGGCCCTCCACCCTGGCCCTCCAGCAACACCACCAACTCTCGGAACCTGCACTGGCACCAAGGATGTTGGACCCACAGTGCTTGTGTCAGCTGGGTCACTGGTGGCCCCAGGCACCTGCTATACATGCACCTGGGCCAGCCCTGCTGGAGGTGCTGCTAGTTTCACCCCCCAACATTTTAGAAGGGGAAAAAAACCCATCATGTATGTATCTCAGCTTGTTCTCAGAAATTTCTGAATCATTTTACCTAGAATTTCCTCTCTCCCCTTTAAGAAGTCAAAGCAAGCCAGATGCATGGAAAAAACAATCACTGTGGCTGAACCTTAAAGGCAGTGGAAAACAGGGGCATTTTCAGGAAGCCTTGACAATGTGCAATACCACCAGCTTTGACTGCATAAGAAACCAAATTTCCATTCCTTCCAGTACAGAGCCACTAAGACCAGCTGTTTCCCAGCCAAATGGGGCTAGTGAGCCAGGGCTGAGCCCCCCTCTGCCTCGTGCTGCATTCATGCCAGCCAAGGCAGCCACTCATCCTGCCAACCCCGCCAGCTTCAGAGCCCTGAACTACTGATGATTCTTCACTGCAACACTTTATGCATCAGCAATCATTTATTTTTACAACTCTGGGTTTCAAGTGATGCCGTTCTGCAGGGAAGGGCTGAAGCATTTCATCCCCATGTCCACTGAATTTGGAGTGGCCTTTGAAGAATAAATGCTGAGGAACAAGTAGGTTGTGGGGGTAGGCTGGGTCCCCAAGAAAGTGCAGGTGTAATGGAGCAGAGAAGGACTGAGGGCCTGAGGGGCAGGGGAGTGAAAGGATGAAGGCCAAGATATTGCAGGTAAGGAGGGGTTTGGTTGTCAAAAGAAAGAGGTGTGACTGAGAGAGGTTGACAAGAGCTGGGAAGCCAGATCCATGCCACAGGGCAGACGAGGAGCAGGCTCATTTCAACTCAAGACCCCCTAATTCTCCTAAGGGAAGTTTGAAATGAAAATGGGGCACGGGAGGCTGCTGGGCCCACAGGAGTGATAACAGAGGATTTACTGTGTAATCCCAAGGGCTTCTCAGTCACTGCCTTTTCACCAGGTTTTTTCAGACAGAAGTGCACAGCATCCAGGAGCAACACTAGGAACCCTGCACTCCAGGTGGATTTGGGGTAAGGAGCAGAAAACACCTTCATCTTTCTTTGGGCTAATATGGTCTGTAAATGATGCTGGGAAACCATACAGGGTCTCCTTTCCATCCACTCCCAGGAAGCAGAGACATCAGCTTGAAACTCTTGTGAAGTTCAGGGCTGGAAATGTTGCACCAACAGAGAGCAGCTGAGTCACTGAGCTCAAGTGGAATCCTCCTACCATTCCTTCTTTGCCTTCTCTACCCTGTAGCAATACAGTCTTCGTTTGCTTTCTTTTTCTTTCTTTCTTTCTTTCTTCTTCTTTTTTTTTTTTTTTTTTTTTGTCTCCTATGGAACTAATGCTTCTGAAAGCAAGTGCCTGAGAGCACTTACAAGAACGAGGGTTCTGCCCTGAAAGCTCCGTCTCTCCCCCACCCGTGGCTTTGCAACGCTTCCCAGACCTGATCTGCAGCATCCCCTGCTCATGCAGTCCTAAATCATGATCACCCTGCTTGCCTCACTGTCTTCTGACTTGCAACATACCTGCCAAACATTGCCCTCCGTACTGTCCATCCCTCAGGCCAGGGCCAGCTGGATGTCACCCACCTGCCATTTGATCTCCCTCCCTGTGAGATACACTGCCGTGCTCACCCAGAGCTGAAGGCACCACACACACACACCCTGCCAAAAGACCTCACTCTTCTTCATTGCTGATCTTGCAGTACTGGAACAGAGATCTCCCTCTTCAGACCAAGAGCCCTGACTGGATCTTCCCCTTACCCTGCAAATCTCTCCTCCAAGGCTATTCCAGATCCCCACCACAATCCTGTCCAAACCCCTTAGACCTGCTTTGCAATGACCCTCTGTCCTTTCAGCCCCAGGTTTTCTCCTTGCTCAGGAATTGGGCTTTGTGTCCCTACATGTCTCATGCTGCCACTGTCTCACATGTCCCCAACACGGTGTGCTACTCTAGGACTTGGGGTCAGTGGCTGAGAATAAGACAGGACTTAGGTTCAAGGCTCCAAGGTTCCCCAGGCTGGAAAAGTTTATCATCTGCACCCCAAGGACTGATGTATATGCTGGCTCCACCACATCCCCTTCAACACCACTCCCCACTGAGCCAGGACAGATTCTGAAGGAGATGCTCCCAGATTTTTCTACCACCCCCACATGGCTCCAACTTTTCCCCTTTCTCCCACATGTCCACCCATTCAGCCCAGCTCCCCAGATAAGCACATCACACTTGGTGCCACGGCACCACCCCTGAGAGCCGACCTGCTCATCGGCCTAATGGGTTTCCAAGGGGGTTGGGGAGAGGGGAGGAGAGTGACTGGCTGATGCTTCTCAGCCACTCAGCTCGACCCAGAGCTAACGAGGCATCTCAAAATTAAAAAGTGAACTGCAATCCCCAGCAGGCTTGTCCTCCTTTTGGCATTAGTTGGAGTTCTCTTTCTCAAAAAAGAGGACTGGGGAGCCGTGAGTTGCATTTGTAGCCATTGAAGCACCACATCCTGGGGATGGTGGGGGTGGGATGAGGAAGGGCAGCCTGGGGCTGCTGCACCATGGAAGCACTGGATCTCTTAGAAAGGCTGAGAAGTGCAAGATTTGGCTCACCACAGCAAGGAGCAGAAATGGTACACGGGAACAGGCTCTCTCAGTGCCTCTACACCCAAAGGGCCCCAGAATCCAGAGGTGGTACCCTGCCCACAGGGCTGAGTGGGTGGGCGACAGCACAGGGGTGATTGCTACCAGGCAATGTGAGGGAAGGCTGGCAAGAAAGAAGTAACACTTCTGTAGGAGAAAAGAGAGCAGGGAAAGAGCAGAGAAGGGAAGAAGGGAGGGCAGCCTGGTTTATCGCTTTTGGAGGTTGCATTTCTCACATGGGAATATGTCTGAGAAGGACCTTTCTCTGCCTGCACCTCCAGCGTGCCCAGCACTAGCTGCTCTGATCTTCCTGCCCCCAGTGCCCTCATTCTTGAGCTGCAGAGGGCTGAGGGCTCTGGTTATAGAGGTGCTCTCTGGAGCAGCTCAGCCTGGCTCATGGGAAACTGAGGAGCAGCTCCTTTGCTCCAGTCCTGTCCACTCCTCCTGCAGACAGCTGCCTGTCCAGACAGACCCCTCGATCACTGCTGGGCCAGCCCTGAGACAGCCCCATGCTGTTTCTCCAGGACAAATGGCTCTAGGCAGGACCTGCCACACATCCCTTCAAGATGCTGTTTCAGCCATTCACAGCTCCCTGTAATTGGTCTTCATGTAGCGAGGGCACAAGTGGGTGAAGAGTGACCACCTCCCCCAGCAGAGATGGTTTACACACATCTTGCCCAACTGGAAGGCAGCCCAGGGGTGGCAGAACGGTCCAAGTGGAGCATGAGGAGAGCTGCATGTCAGCATCCTGGAGAGCAGTCCAGTCCTCAGGGTGCTGGGACTGGGATTCAGTCCAGCCCCACATGTCCCTGAGAGATTTCAGGTCTGCACACACGCTGCTTCCAGGGTTTTGCCCTAAGTGTGCCTTTTCCAGCTGCACAGAGTTTACTGGGGGGAACTTTGTCCTCTCCACAACAGGGCTGTGGATGAACTAGAAGCCACAAAGGGTTAGACACCTCCTGGCATGATCCCACTGAATTTCTCCTAGGGATAGATTTGGTGCAAAATCTGACAGAACTGGTTAGCTTTGGGATAAGCAATGGTGCAAAGAAACTTCCACCCCTTTCCTCTGGGCTTTTACAAGGTAAGGATCGCCAGGTTTCAGACTCACCTTGCAGCCCACCCTTCCCTCATTTGTAAATGCTGCAGAAGAATTTTTTTTTCAGATAAGCTTATCCTCAGGGTGAGGGGGTCAGACATGCTGAGAGTTAGGGCATCCCTGCACACCAAGCACCAAAGGCACCAAAGACATCGTCACTGGTGCTGCCAGCTGGGACTTCACACTCACAAGCAGAGGGAAGGGCAAGAAAGGGTGAAAGACAACAGTGAAATGAGTGCAGGAAAGGGGGTTACCATCATCTTTCTATTTCTCTGCTTGAGTGAGGGAAAATACAGTTTGTACTTTGGGAATTCAGAGTAAAATCAAATGAAATGCAGTGGTTGCCTGAAAACATCCATTTTACAGTCAGGAAGGACGCAGTGCCTGCCAAGCCCAGCCCATGCGCTGCACAGACCTGGCAGGGTCAGCAGCAGGGCCTGCACTGAGCCCCATGCCACCTTGCCCAGCCTGAAGGAAAGGGTGGTCTGTGTCCTGGGGAGGAGCTGGATGCTCTGGGGACCTGGTGTCAGAGCACACAGGCTCTGGACCTCCATCTCCACAGCTCTCCGCTGCACCCCTCTGCTCTGTGCCTCCACAGAACCAGATCACCTACTGGTTTACTGTATCATAATCATCTCAGTGGCTCACAATATGGTTTTCTTGCAGTTTTTATGTCATATCTGCAGTTCTCCCCCTCATAAAATGTGACTGCACCAATTCCTGTGGTTGGGGCCGGTCAGCTAATAGAGACATTTCATGTTTCCCAGACAGAGCCTTTAAATCAAATCTTATGTTCAAAGAAGAGAAGGGAGAGGGGGAACCTCTGCTTCCTTGCAGAGCACTGCAAGCCTCCCCAAAGTGTTCCCCACTGCACTGAAGTGACCTCCCAGATGTCTCCTGTGTACTGTGGAGGGATGAGCATCTCCCACCCTCCACAGTCCTCCATGAGGTGAGGGCCCAGCAGCACTTGGTAGTGGTGCCTGAAAGCCCTTGCTCACCCCTCAGCAGAGCGCAGTGGGGACAGTGAGTGTGGGGAGGGAAGGCAGACCCTGCTATGGGGAAAGGGCCAGTGAGTGGATGGGGGTAGGTTTGGGTGAAGTGCAGGGAAACCAGAGGTTTCAGGGAGAGACTGGTTCATTCAAGGGGTCATGAGAAACTGTAATAAACTGACGTGACTTCAAAACCTGATGAAATCAGTGGGGATATTCCCCCACCCCCAGCTTCAGGGAACTCTGCAGCAGGCCCTTTGGGACAAAACTCCTCCCTTGTATCACCATGGACTTGGCCCTGCCATCTCTCTCCCTCGGGAGAGCAAGCATTAATCTGCTCCCCATCAGTCATCTGCAGAAGGACATCTCAACATGGTTCCAGTCCTCCTGCAGGCTGAAGATCCCCTAATCCCACACATCTCCTCATGAGGAGGAAATATTGCCCATAAAAGACTGAAAACAGCCAAGCTTGGCAGGCTGAAGCCAGAAGTCCTCCAAATCCTCTTCCCCATGTGGCCAGCTGTGGTTCTGCACTGCTGCTTCTCTCCAACAAATGGACCTCAACAGTATCCTGGCATACATAGTACCCAAAGATTATTTCGTGTTTCATCTTCACCAGGTTGACAAAGAGAAGGCTCTTTCCTTTCTCCTTTTTGCTCACAGAACACAACAGAGGTATTGCACATCCTCATCTCTCCTACCGAATAAGCAGCAAGGCCACCAGCTCCCCAGGGAATGTTTTATCCCGTATTGTTACTGAGGGAGCAGCTTGGCAGACTGACTGACAGCCCTGCCAATGGACACCCCAGCCCTCTGCAGGGAAAAGGGCTAAAAGGTCTCGCATTAGAAACAGAAACTGAGGAGGGTGACCTGTTGTCTGCAGTAGAGGAAAGTTTAGAGTAGAGGAAAAGCAGAGTGTCTGTCCCAGCAAAAAGCTCCCAGAAACATCAGACCATGGATAACCCCCCAGCTGTCTGCAGAGATTGGTTATGGCAGGAGGAGAGAAGCTGGTCAGAGGAGGAGGAAAACTAGGAGGCAAGAAAGAAACATGAGGGAGAAGACCATGAGGAGGGCCAGCAAACTGTGCAGGCGGGAGCGTTTCGCGAGGCCAGTGCGTGTTACGAGCAGCCGAGCCAGCAGCACAGGCACACCACGGCCCCATGCTCTGCTCCCCACGAGCTGCCATCACCATACCTCCAAAGTCAGGCCTGAGGCGGACGTCATAGCCCTTCAGTAGTTTGTCCACAATCTCTTTCACCACAGAAATATTCCCAGTGGATGGGCTGAAAGACAAAAGAAGAGAGTCCTCGTCATCCCATGTGCCACTGGCCCTGTGGAAGGGGGTCCCAGCTGGGCAGTGCTGCCAGGGCATCCCTCACACCCCATGGCACCACAGCGCCTGTGTGTGCAGCAGACACTCCAGCCACAGGCAGAGCTGCCCCAGTTCCTTTCTCACTCTTATTTTCTGTCCCTGGCACAGCTCTTGGCCCCCAACCTGTGCATGACCCCCATGGGGCTGCCAGGGATCCTAAGCTGTCCTTGGGTGTGGCACAGGAGTGTCAGCAGGTATTTTGGTTCCTGTTGTGCAGCTCACCCTGACTCCTGGGTATTCCAAAGTCCACCCTCCTGAGCTCCCTCTTGGTGCGTGCCTTCATCCCACCTGTTCCACTGGGCTGGTACCCCCTCAATTCAAGCACCACTCACCACCCCAGCCACTGCCCTGCACACTCAGGGCACTTCACTGCACCCTGCCCACAGGTGGGTGCACACACAGAGAGAGGCAGAAATTATACTTTCTATTCCACCAAGGTGTGCATTGGGTGGCTGTAGCCTCTCTCTTGCAGAGCTCACTCCCCTTTCACTGCCATGCTGGGCACTTGCTCTCAACCTCACTCTGCACAGCGTGGACCTGTCACACACCAAGGTCCCCATTACACAAGGCCTTCCCCAGCAGGCATCCTGCACTGCCACACACCCCAGTGCAACCTCTGCTTCTCAGTGCACCCAGGTATTTCTTCGTATTATTGAAGTAAAGGCAAAAAGCAACCATCCTTTTGTCTTATGGCCTCAACATACAGCTGATCTTTAGCATGTAAAAATTCACTTGCTGTCACTCATCATCACTATGACTTCTTAGCAACACAAATCAACAGACAGAGACAGGGAAGAAGAGTCCATCTTTTGCTCTCTGTGCCAGGGCAGTGATCCTTCCCCTCCCAGCCCTCTGAATTACACATAGCAGGGGCAACCTCCCCAACACTGACCCAACTCTTCCAAACATTTCAGCAAGGAGGGAGCTTGTCTAATAACAGCCCAAGAGCCAAAGCAAAACTGAAGGTGGGAAACCAGAAAGCAGAGGATGCTAAAAATACTGAACCTATTCAGTGTTGCGGGGTATATAGGTTTTCTGCCTGAAAACCCAGCCTCTGTGCCACCCTCATCCCCTGCTTTGCATGAGAATAGGGACTCTGCCTGTGACAACTGCTGCTCTTTGCAGTCACCCACCACAACAGCATGTCGTCCTGTCAACACCGCCTCCCACATCCACCCAAGTGAAGCTGGAAAGCTGCACCATAGCCTACCTCTGCCAGCCAGCCCCGTGCCTCACTGGACACCCGGGTTTGCACTGACATGCCCATGTGCCAGCACAGACAGACTTGCATGCTCCCCTGACTGTGCAGAGGATGTACAGACTCCCTGCCTAAGCTCACAGACATGCAGACAACATGAAAGCGCTGGAGCTCTAGGGTACAGCAGTGAAACATGCACAAACATTTGTGTGCATGGGTGTGACCACATCCAAATCTGTGTGGAGGTGGCTGTGGGTGCAGATCTTGTTCCACTGGGTTATGAGAGGAACTGGGCTATGGACACAATTTACACAGGAACACAGAAACAGGCATTTGTGGGTGCCTGAGACTGGGTTCCCAGGTGCCCAGACTCTCCGTACAGGTGTAGATGGAGGCATATGAGAAAACTGGGGAGTCTGGGCATGTGTTAAGGCTCTGGATGCACAGGCTGAGTATGTGCAGGGATTTCTCAACCAAAGAGGGATGTGCAAATGTGAGACAGCACACTTCCCAGGCCTAGCTTTGAAGCATGGACAAACCATTCAACACTTGCAGTGGGAGGAGAAGTGTCTGAGCTGCGTTCCTCAGCATGCACCTTAGAGGGGTACAGCTCTTCATTGCATTGCTTTAATCACTGTAAAAAGGCCAGAGAGCTGCACACAGGTGGACATTTTCCTAACAATGTCTAGGCTTGCAAGGCCCACTTGCACCTGTGGATTTCTATGCGGGTATCTGAGGTATTGCAACATGCACATGTATGTATGCTCACTGTAGATTGACAGTCTGCACCACCATTTATTCATGTCTAGGCAGTCATTCCTAGGTACACAGTTTTCCATATTGGTAGCTTTCCATATTCATGATATAGACACTGTATTTCTCAAGAGATTTAGACACTTCTGTTTAGCTTCACACAGGGCATAAACTCAGGAAGCAGTGTTATCTCCTTAATATAGGCAAGGAAACTGAGGCAGAGACAGTAACCAATGTGCCAGGGGCCCTGCAGAAAGGGGCAGAGTGGGAAGAGGGATACAGGGACTCTTCCCTCCTAATCAGCTACGAGTCAATCTAGTGAGAACATAAACTGGTATCAAGATTAATGGCAAAGTCTGATGCCTCTAGAAGCTCCTTTAGATCCAAAAAGCCACATCCCTTCTGCTGAACAGGGAAGTTGTGCATTTGCCCAGCTGTGGGCGAGCAGCTGCATGTAAGAGCTATTCCTGGCAAATGTGGGTCTGTATCCGCTTAGGGAGCACGTACATCCAGCCTGTGAACTGAATTTTTGAATTCTGTGTCCCTGACTCTGTGTGGGTGTGCATGTGCTTTGCCTACATTTGCAGCCAAACATCTACATATATGCATACCCTGCTGCTGGCTGGGGTGTGTGGGAGTAGTTGAAGGCATGTGCACATGGGAGAGCGTTGTGTCTCCAAGGTGTGCACAGATATACAGGCAAGTATCAGTCCTACACATAAGCAGATATAAACACACATGCAAGGACACATCTGAGCAAAGGCTTTTTATACTGGCATTGCTCTTTACACCTTTGCCTGGACACGGTCTCTAAGCCAGTTTGTGTATATGTCCATACCCAGTGGAGCCATGCGTGAATGATGTGGGTAAGGTGGGCACGAATCTGCGCATGTGCATGGTTATAACTATGGGAACATAAATCTTTGTATATACAGATCTGCCAGTCTGTGCACAGACCTGCATGTGTGGGTCGGGAACGCACTACTCAGCATGCATGGTTGAGCAAGGAAATGCCACAGCTCCCTCCCCAGCAGACTTCATGCACACCACCAGCGCAGAGGGGCAAACCCACCTGCCCGTGTGTGTGAGAAGGGAGGGGGAGAAGGAGTAGGCAGTTCTACTCCTGTGTCTGAAGGCAGTGGACAAACACCTGTGTCGGAGCAAACAGGTGTGCTCTATGCACCTTGTCCGGGCTGGATGGGTGCCTGCACCTCTGGTTGCTTGGACCACTCAGAGTGCTCAAGGCATATAGCAGGAATAGCTGCAGCTTGAGTATGTGGGGTTTTAGTGCAAACATTTACACGGCGACACACAGAGCAGGTGAAGCATGTTGTGCTCTGTGGGTGTGCTGTGGTACACGTGTGTGCACCCCGACGGATACGGATGAATGCGCACATGCAGGGATGTATCTGCACGGATTGCACCCACAGATGACACGGTGCATGCCATAAATCTCCGTGGAGGCACAGACACAGGCATTGCCTCCCGCACATCGCAGAGCCAGGGCTTTGGTACAGGCACAGCACACTTGAATGTGAATGTGGCTGTGCGTGTGCTGTGTGTGTGCAGACACAGGCACGGCCAAGGCAGCCCCGAGCCGGGGTGCGTATGCACACAGCTCGGTGCCATGCACTCCTTCGGCTCCTACGGACACCATGTTCCCCAGAAAAAATGCTTCATTTTGCCATTTTCCCTCAGGTCGCGGACGGGGGTGGAGGGTGGGGGGGGGGCGGGGGGAGGGGGGCGCGCTGCAAGTGGGCTGCGAGGTGGGCTGCGTCTGCAGAGAGCCTGCTCCACATCTCATGTATGAGCATCCCTCCTCCCCCTGGAATGACATGGACTGGGAAATAACAACAGCGTGCAGCAGGGAAGCAATTTGGGGGAAGAACCCCATCCCCTTTCCCACATACAGATCAATGGAGAAAACCCCAAACAAAACAAACAAATCCTGTATCAGCCCCCCTACCCCTGCAGCCTGGGATTGCAATCCTTACCTTTGCGCACAGCAGGCGAGACAAAGAGCTGCTAAAGCAGAGACAATTCCACTCAATCTGTCTGCCTGAAATGTCCACATTTCCACAAAGACGAAGGATGAAAAAAAAATCTTTGGAGGGGAGGGGAAAGAAGGATGGGTCTTCTGAAATCCCCCTCCAAAAAAAAGGGGGGGAGGGAAAAAAAAAACCGACCCCCCCCAGTTAATGATTTCCTAGAGAAAACGAATAATGAAAAAAAGCTAAAAAATGTGGGGGAAAAATATCCCCCCCCCCCCTCCTTCAGTGCCAGTCAAAGAAGTCGTTTCTTCTTCCTTTCAGCATCCTCTCAACAAGAGACATCCTCTGGCAATGGAGAAAATCCCAAGAGAAAGAAAAATAAAATGCCCCAAAATGGGCTCAGCAAAACGTGAAATCGAATCTCACAGGTACGCAAAAGAAGGAGAAGAAAAAATGAAAAAAAAAAAAAAAAAAAAAGGAAAAGAAAGAACTCAGCGTCCCCTAAGCACTCCACTTGGATTATTTTTCCTCCTGTTCTTTTGCCATCCGGTTCTGCAGATGTTGCATGGCTCCTGCTACCCACCTTCACAGAAGAGGAGGAGGAGAAAGTGTGTATGTGTGTGTGTGTGTGTGTGCGCGTGAGGGGGGAGGTGTGAGTTATCTAGCAATATGATTTTATTCTGAATTTTACCTACTTGCTCCCCCCTCCCTCCTTATTTTCTGAGGGGGAAGGGGAAGCAACCCAACCCCACTGTGCTGTTATTTAATTTTAGGAAAATCTCAGGCTCGCCACTTGGAAGGCTTGGGGCTTTTCTGAAAGGGTTAAAAAAAGGAAAAACAAATGCAAGCCAGTAAATAAATACATATATATATGCATGTGTAGAAAATAAATAAATCCCTGTCTGCAGAAAGAGCTGCTCTCTGAGGGAGGACCGGTCTCCCTAGTGCTGTTGCCGCAGCTCCTGTGGAGTTTTGCTGCTCATTGCAAAGTCACAAGAGGAGGGGAGGAGAGAGGGAGTTCGTGGATGGGGAGGGGGACTCTCCGGGCAAATTGGGATCCTGACGTCATGGCTGACAACATTAACCCCTGCTGGCTTGCCGAGGGGATTTTTTTTTTTTCTTTTTTTCCCAGGGAGGTGGGAGCAGGGGAGAGGATGGGAAAGGTGATGGCATTTTGGCAAGCAGGGGGATGCGTCTGGACAAGTGCACAACTTGCTCAGCTGCAAGCCCTGATGGGTGCTATGGTTGCTTGAAATAGTGATCAGCAAAGGCTGAGCTTCTTCTTCAGCCACAGAGATAAAAAAGAAGGTGACTTACTGAGACTCTCTTTATGCCACAGGGCAGAGTGGCCTGGTGGCCTCCTCCTGGGGAGCTGGGCAAGATCTGAAGCCTCTGGTGGGGCTGGAGACTTCCCCAGGCCAGGGAAGCCCAGCTCAGCAGGGATGCTTGGCTTTCCCTAGAGGGTGCTGTGCTATGGGTACAATACAGTCTGAGGAAAAAGGGAGCCTGAACTTCCAGAAATTATGCTGAGGATCAGCCCCTGGTGCTGTGGTTTTGCCTGCTAAAATCATAACAGCCAATGAAATCTTCACAGTCACAATCTCCTGTTCACCAGCTTCTGATCTTTACCTTAAAAAAATAATAGAATGAAGGAACTCTACATCTCTTCATAAGGCATGCAGCAATTTATTTCCATAGAGGACTTTTTCCTGGGAAAAAGAGAAACAGCAGCACTTTGAATGCAGAGCAGAAGCCATGGCCAAAGGAGGAAATGCCCAAGCTCTGATGCCAGGACTGTCCCAGATGCCATCTCCTCTGCACCTGCCTGGCAGCTCAGAGCAGACCCTCTGAGCAGGTATGTTTCCCCTCCCCTGGTACTGGCCGACACTTATGTGTGGATGGTCTCCAAAGCCATCTGGGACAAGAAGGATAGAGCAGATGTGTCACTGCTGTTGGGCAAGACAAGGTCCAAAATGTCTCTCAAGGGGCACAGGGCAATGCACAGTGGCTGCCAGGCAGAACCCTCGTCCTGCCCTTCCCTATAGGAAGATCTGCCCCAGCCCTCTCAGGTTCATAATACTTCCTTCCCTCATGCTTGACATGGCTCTTCAGGGTTTCCTTATCAGACACACATCACAGATCATGTACTCTGCATTTCCTTCTCCCAAAAAGGGCTATGGAAAGTGTCCATCTCGAAGAGCTTCCCTATTGCGGGCCAGACTGAGCTGTTGCAATACAGAGACATCAAACCAAGGAAAAGTTGGGTTGTGTGACACACTGTCCAGGTGTCACAGGTCGGGCTATCTCCCCTGTGGCTCCTGTTACAGCAGGGAGGTCCTGGGGGCAGTCAGCACGCAAGGCCTGTGGGGAAAAGGAGGGCTCCAGGAAGGTTTTGCATATACAAGGAGGCTGTGCTACAACAGGAGGGGAAAAATTCTTCTCACCTGTTGCTGAGGCTGGTGGGAAATGATCTCTGCTTGGTTTAGAGCCCAGACCACCCCTTCTCCTCCAGACCTCTCCGAGTTAAGCTCAGAGCAGTGATCTTCCGCTGTGTTTTCTCTCAGACCAAAGAGAAGTAGCGTTTGTCACACGGCAGCGAATGTGTCTGAGAGTGCGGAACCAGGGGCCAGGATGCAGCAGGCCGCCCACAGGTCTTCACCACAGAGCATCCACTGTGGCCCCTAGGTCCCAGTTAGGTGCAGGTACATGACATCCAGCTATGGCTGGTGCTATTAGGCTGCGTCGTAGCCAAAAGCAACTGCTGCCTGTCTGCCCAGGCCCTCAGCACAGGGCTGGCTGCTGTGGCCAGGAGATGTGCTCTCAGGATGTGCCCTAGCTGTGACATGCCATGGTGTCATGGGCACTACATGCTTTGTCAGCTCCCCTAGAAGCTTGTGGCTTCCTGATTCCTGTGTCTGGGGGTTCACCTTTGCTAAAGGGCCATGAGGGGATGGGCCAAAGCAATAGGGTTTCTCCATGTGTCTCTTGAAGAAGAGGAACCAGCCCAGCAGATCTGAGATGTGCTTTGTCAGGCTAGGCCCCAGCTTGAAGAGCAGCTGGCCCTGCTGTTTCCAAAGGGCGATTTGTCTCCTGTGTGGTCAATTGTGCCTCACTCAGCATGCCTGGCTCCAACCAGCCATGGCACAGATATACCAGGGTCCCTCAAAAAGTCCCCATGTGCACATGTACCACCAGGAGCCATGGGCATGGGGTGAGCTGCCCTGGTTCCCCTCACCACCAACTGTTGTACACGTACGGCATTGACCTCATCTGCTGCTGCCAGCATACAGGTCTCTTGGCAGCAGTGTGTTTCTGAAGCATTTATACTGAATTAAGCTGCTGGGTACCAGGGAGAAGCTCTTGGGGAGCTTGGCATTTGCCTCTGCCAAGGCTCTGGGCACCAGAGGCCCCATTTAGCCTCTCCTGGGCCCATCCACTCCTCCCTTTTCAGGCCCCTTCGCACTGCTCTTTCCCACCAGCTGTGATTGCATGTTACTGGCAAAAAGGTAAGTGGAAAGCAAATGTCAGAGGCATACATGAAGAGCAAAAATTATACTCACAAATGTGACATTTGTGCTTTCAAGTTCACCCAGTCAGGAGCAGAAACCATGTCACATGAATTATCTGACCACTCAGCCACAACGGGAAACTTTGGAAAGCTGATTGCTTAGCAGTGAATGCATTCAGAGAAGCTGTTGTGTGCTCTTGAATAATCTACCTGAAGCCATGTTCATGAATAAAGGACTGCTTTGGAATTAGTCACCCGTCTCTGCTGAGCCTCATTAAGGCTGTTGCACATTGATGCACGATGATGCTGACTGAAGTGTTTGCTTCTCACTCTCTGGAAGATGGGCATCCTCGAACCCCACCCCAAACGCTGGGTCTCCCTCCCCTGCTGGGGGCTGTCTGCTCTCCCATGACAGCCCAGCAGTGGGTTTTTCTGAAGTTCATATTCTGAGTCTGAAAAGAGCTGTGAGAGGCTGCTGGAGATGATGTGCTGTGGCTGTAATCACCCTGAAGAGGCCATGGAGGATTGTGTTCATGGCCATTTGCTGTCCTCCACTATTAAATCATTCATTTTCACTCCTCTCTTACTTGTTGCTATGCTGCAAGCTCCACACAGTGACCTCTCTTCTTACCTGTAGCCACCACTGACTCCAAGTTGCAGTCAATGTGAAAGTGCTGTGCCAAAAGCCTTTAGAGATCATGGCTTACAGTCTACAACCAACAGAGACAGTGAAATTTCCTTTTCTTTTTTTTTTTCTATTTTATTTTTCCCCTTCATTTTTTTTCCTCCACTGTCTCTAACAGTTGAGCACTTTTTGAGTGTTCATCTGTGTCATACCTCCATCTTTGGGTTCATGGCTAGGGAGAGAGGATCAGTGGTGTCCTGAGGGGTTTGCATGACTGAAGCAGTGAGGCTGTGAATCAGATTGTCTCTACCTTTCAGCAAAGACAAGGAAAAAGATGGAGGCTGAACTTTTCCAGCACCAAGGCATGCTTTAGATCTCTTCTCCAAGCATGCAAAGGTATTCAGCAAATGGATTCTGGGTAGATATTTCAGTGGAAAGTATCCAACATTAGGAAATACCATAACTGGACTGAGCACTAGGAAGCATCCAAAATAAAGCCCCACCAGTACCACTTAGCTGGTGTCACCTCCTGCCCTGGGGAAGTGCCATGTGTCCCTCTCACAGCAGGAGGGAATAGGGTGTTCTTTCCCTTGCCATCACAATTACCACAGGTGCTGCATTTTCCAAGGGCTTGCCATCAAGGTGGAAAATCTTCCCAGTCCCCTCTCCCTGCTGGCAGGACGGCTGACTCTTCCATCAAGGCAACAACTCCCAGCAGAAGATGGTTGTTCTTCTGAAGCAGAAAAGGGAGAAGAGAAAGCAAAACAAATCAGGCACTAAACCAGAAGTGCTAACGTAATAGAAGCTCTGCAGGAAGTGGAAAATAATCAGCCTCAGAGCTGACATTCCTGTGTGCAAGGTGGAAGACACCCTGAAAATAAATGAAAAACTCATGAGGTAGAAACAGAGAAAGGCAGAGGCAAGGAAAGCTTTCCCATCTGGTATAACACAGCCTCTGTCTCTGCTGCAGTTGCATCCAGAACTGAACTCACCAAGCCGGAGACTCTTGGCAATTCCTGCTCTAGGTTCCAGCAAGAAAGGTTTACCTTGTAGCTATGCTGCAGGACAAACGTTCCATCAGCGATTATGGGGCCACACACACCTCGGGGCTGTACACACAAACTCCTGATCTGTGACAAAGGCTGCTGATGTTTGAGCTTAGCACATAAAAGGCCCTAAGTTTATTTCTCTTCACATTTTCAAACTATGGTCAGGACCAGCAGTGGTGACCTTTGGGACTGGCATTTCTGATTGTATAATGACTGGCAGTGTGAAGGGCCCAAGGCAAGGAAAAGGGCCTTCAGCCCCTTAAGACAATTAAGAAGTGCCAAAAAAGGCCTCCCTGCTCATTATCATTAACGATGGGGATCTGCTCTGACACAGAGCATGTCTGTTGGGCCCATGTCTCCCATGAGGCATACCTGTTTTAGAGGGTGTAGAACATCTCACTCCTAGGGATGCTCCTTCCCATTTACACCAGCAAATGAACATCCTTCTGAGTCAAGGCTTCAGGTCTGAGTCATGGCAATCCAACAAAAAGTGCTGGAAGCAGCAGTCAAATGACTTAAAAGAATGTAGGAAAAAAATTCCACTCCTGACCACCACATGGAGGTGTGGATGGTTTCAGCTCCTCTTTCTTCTTGCTCTGAGGACGGCCAGGGCTCAACACAATCACCCAGGAGGCAGGAGGAGCTAAGAAACCCAGTTGCTGGTCCCCGCTGGCCACAGGGACAATGTGTTCCCAGAGCAGGTGCCACCTGGAGCTGTCTCCTCCTAAAGCCCTGCAGCATCCACCACCTGCGCTGAGGGGCCACAGCAAATGTGAGGAGAGAGATCATTCCTGCACACCATGGGGCACCTGCACCCATTAGCCTCAGGGAGGTCAAGTCCATGTCTCCTGTGTCCCAGACACATAGGAGAGAGCAAGTCCTTGTCTGTATTTTATCCCTTGACAAAGATCATGGTGGTGACCTCCACAGACAATGCCCAGGTGGATGGAGATGTCTGGGGCTCTCTCCCATGTCTTTCCTGCTCAGCAAGGGCTGGTTGAGTCACCAGCTCAGGGCTTGCTTGCAAAAAGTCCCCCTTGCACAGGAGAGGCCATGCACAGTGGTCACAGTCTGGACAATGGCAGGGAAAGATGGCCAGTGATGTCATGGGTGGAAGGCAATGTCAAGTGGTGATGTCATGGGGGGACCACACAGAAGGTGCCTGAGTAAGCACATTGCTGAAGGCAGCATCCCAAAGACATGTGAGCTGCAGAGAGAGAGGCAAATGGATGAAGTCCCAAGGCTGTTGACACCAGAAAAGGACATTGGTGTCACACACATCGAGGTGCCCATCTGGGCTTTCAACTCTGAGCAGAGCTGAGAGACTATAAAACTGCACTCAAAGTTTCCAAGGCTGAATACAGAAGAAACTACCCTACACTTTTGTTCCTCATAAATTCCTGTTTCTATTATTCAGGTGGGAAATTGAGGCAGATAATAGCTTAATTACCTGCCTACAACACACAATTTCAGCCCTCTAAAATTCCTGTCTCCTTTTTAACTATTAGAGTATTCTCTTTCTAGAAGATTCGAAAATGCTGGACCTTTGTGTGATGACATTTGAGATTAACAAGAAAAGAAAGACAGTAAGAAAGAGAAGTTTTCCCTGAGATGGTGCCTTAAATCAAGAGTCAGGAGGTTGTCTGTCCAGAGGTAGCTCTGTAAGGGACCAAAAATCCAGGAAAGTGCAGGCAGAGCAATGCCAAGTTGCAAGAGCTTCTCAGCCCCAGACACGATGGACTTGTGCAGTCAAAAAGGCAAAGGTTGGTTCTTTGGGTCTTTCAATCAGTGGGATATTTCAGCTCATTAACGATTTCATAGAAGTTTTTAATATGTAGCTCTGGTTCAGGATGAAAAGTTAACACTTCTGCTGATCAGATGTGCAAAATGCTTCAATAAGGGAGGAGAGGCAGGTGCCATCTCAGTGTCCTGGGGAAGGCTCTGATTTTGTTCTGAGCTACAAAGACTGGGCATGGGTGATTTTTTATGTGGGGTGTGCAAAACGGTATGGAAAATCTCCATCAGCGTCAGGTGGCACCAATCCCAATAACTGTTCCCTCCAAAGAGATTTACACCACAGTTGCCCCCCCTTGAGGGAAGGTGCTTCCTATGTCCCAGTGCCTGTGGAGCAGTAGGCAGGGCCATGGACACTACAGCAGAAAGTCCTGCCTGGTAGCACTGCTCACCTGCAACTTCCCCGTGTCACATCATGCCAGGAAGCTGCTCGGTTCGGTTGCTTCCCTGGAACAGACCAGGGATTATGTGCCGGATCAAGAGGTCCCCACTGGTATTGCAAATGTCCCATTCCAAGCTGGGAGGTCTCTGACTTCCCAAATTTGGTCTCAGTTAGTTTTGGCTGGACACCTGAGCCAACTAGCAGGCTTGTTTCTGTGATGGAGACGGTATACCGAGTCAAGTTTTCAGCGTGGAAATGAAGGACATTTCTGAAATGTGCTTTCTGAAGGATTAAGGTGCTTTGGGAAAGGTGTGCTTCTTCTAGGACTTCTCCTGCCCAGGAAGGTGTATTGTGCTCCTCGATAACTCAGCATTTTATGTGAGACAATATTCATGTGTGCTTTCCCATGGTGTTTAACCACTGCAGTGATTGCAAGGGGCTTTGGCTGACAGCTCTAAAACAGGTGGCTGGGAGTTGAGTGACTTTTACGATCTGAAAAGGGTGATAATTATGCCGAAATTTGCTTTCAGGAGTGTTATATGGCTGTCATGAAATGCAATTTGTACATTATAGGATGGAAGACAGTGAGGCATGTGTCTTGCTCCTGAAACAGGTCGACAGTCCATCAGCCTGCTGACAACAAGCTCAGGTCATGCTTCAACCTCTGAAGTAATTTTGGCATTCACTCTGTAGATGTGAAAACAAAACACCCATGTCAGTATGTAGACTGTCCTGTGCAGGCTGAAGGTGGGGCACCTATTAAACAAATCCCTGTGGGAGACAAGGATCATGCCACTGTTTCCTTACTCCCTAGTCTGGCTTCCAGCTGCCTGTGAGGCTGTGCCTGGAGGGAGCTGCTGCCTTCAAACCAAACTCAGTTTGGGACTTCCCAGGTGCAAAACTAGCAGATGGGGAAGTAAAGTGTGTTAAGTATGCTCTGTCTTGGAAGAGAAAACAACTGAGTTGGAGTCTGTGTTCCCTCTTACACTAATAATAAACTTGTGTGATCAGAATCAGTGCACCAGAAAACACAGCACTGGTCCCACAGGCTGGCAGAAGTCTTGCTGACCACCCCTTGTGACTACAGCGTGCAGGTAGATGTGAAGTGCAAGCAAGCTGCACAGGGGGGACAAGGAAACCATGTTTGGTCCCAGCAGGAGTTACAGGTGTCTCATCTCTGCCTTCACCACCACATCTGTCCCAGCTTTCCTGCTCCAGGCAGAGCAGCACCCCCAGCAAAGCAAGAAGCCAACAGTGACTGCTGGAGACCCCTCATTGTCTCAGATCTGCCAGTCACCACGTCTGTCAAGTCCTTCTTTGAAGGAACAGGAGGAAAAACCCCTGTACATACAGTTTATTTGGAAGCTTGAGAGTGAGATCTGTGTGATGTTGTGTTGCCTGGCAACAGACTGGGACTGATGGAGCACAGAGCAAGTCTTCTCCAAGGCTGTGCTTGAGAGGAGCACCTGTGTTCAGCTCTGGGGCTCCTCTCCTATGAAGCACCTCTCTTATGAAGACAGGCTGAGAGAGTTGGGGTTGTTCAGCCTGGAGAAAAAAGGCTCCAGGGAAACCTTCTAGAAGCCTTCCAGTACCTGAAGGGGGCCTGCAGGAAAGCTGGGGAGGGACTTTTTACAAGGGCATGGAGTGACAGGATGAGGGGGGAAAGGTTTTAAATTGAAAGAGGGGAGATTTAGGTTTAGACATCAGGAAGAATTTTTTTTTACATTGAGGGTGGTGAGACACTGGAACAGGTTGCCCAGAGGAGCTGTGGCTACCCCATCCCTGGAAGTGTTCAAGGCCAGGTTGGATGAGGCTTGGAGCAATCTGGTCTAGTGGGAAGTGTCCCTTCCCATGGCAGGCAGGTTGGAACTAGATGATCTTTAAGGTCCCTTTCAACCCAAACCATTCTATGATTCTGTGATCTCCAGCCATGGGGCCTGCATGTGTGTGCATGTAGCAGAGAGAAGGGGAGGGGGGTATGCTCCAGCAGAGAGGGACATATCTTGGAGCAAAGGCACAGACACAGAAACATGAGAAGAACCAAGAGGGAGATGAAAGTCTAATTGAGGGTAGGGGAAAAGAGGTAAGTCGGAGAGGGAGAGATGGAACAGGAGCCCAGGGAAGACATCTGGGCACTCACTGAGCAGCAAGGGCTCTTGGCTGTCACCTCCCAGGGAAAGCTGCAGTCTCTCTTCAGATGTGTCCTAGCTTTGACCCAAAGAACTGCAGGAAGATGCAGTTTTCCACTGAGCATCAGTAGTGTTTCTTCACCTCTAAAGGATTCACACCCTACTGCCCTCACAACCACCAGCGACTTCAGACAAGTTTCAAAGTTGGTTGCATTGATTTGATTCAAGGGACTTTCTTTCTGATCAAGGACCATCCACACGAGGCTTCACTGAGAATAACACCACTTTTCACACAAACCCCCAAAAGGATCCAACTCCCAGTTCAACTGTCCCACAGGGACAGCACTTGGGCTGAGAGGTCAGGCGTGGCCAGCACAGAGTGTGTCAGTCTAATCCTCATTTCCTTTATTTTTATTTTCATCCACAGCAAACGTGTTTGGTCTGGTTAGTCCCTCTAAAAGCCACTGATCTTCCTGCACCTCCGTCCTCCCATTTGCATCCAGAATGACTTTTGGGGACATGCAGACTGGACAGGACTCCCTGCATGGAGCTGAGCTATGGCTCAGGGAGGGGGTACAGCCAGCACCCAGGGAAGATCCCTGGGGAAGGCCACTGTGCCCACTGAAGTGACACTCAGCCCTTTCTTACCAGGAAACCCCAGCCAGTCAGTAGGCCACTCACTCACCACCACTCATCCCTCCCCAGGAATGTCTGTCATCACCTTTACCTTGAGCATGGCACCATGAGTCCTGCCTGCAGACCTCTGCCCCAGACATCCCCATGAAATTTTCTGGGAGTGCTGTTTTGTCCCGTGTGTGAGGTTTCCTCACCTCCCTCTGCTTGCATTTCAGCTGGTTTTCAGCAGTGAACTGGACAAGAGCCTGACAGCTCAGCCCTCCACACCAGTCCCCTGATGACACACAAGACTGCCCCTGTACAAAACACCTCAGGAAAATGATGTCAGCTGTCCCTTGGGCCACCCTCTGGCTTTCCTTTTTGCTTTTTTAGAGTAACCACACTATCTCACAGTGTCCTCAGGAGAAGGCATTCATCCATGTTGCCTCTGGGACACATAAAACAAGGTATCTTGTTCACTCTCATTCAGTGAAGGAGTAGTAGGGTTGTGATAGACTGTGGTTTCCCTGTGCTCTGCCCTAGAGTCTTAATAATTAAGATAAACCTTTTAGCTCAGTTATTTCCATCCTGATGTTTTGCCACCCAGCTTGACTGAAAACAGTGTTGTAATAGGACTTCGACCTGGCAGGAAATCCCAAATCCAGCAGTTGATTTATCCTAATCTGGAAAGATGAGCAAAAATATTTTTTCTAAGTACAGATGCTTCTGAGACATTTGAGATACAGTTTTGGTTTAGCTGCACCTTTCCTGTAATTTCTAATATGAGGCAATAGTAAATTTAAACAGATAAGGACTGCAACACTTATCAGAACAAAGCCTATTACAATCTTCTATCCTGAGTATTGAGGAAAAAAATCAGTCTCTCTCCACAGAACATTTCCATTTTGTACCATAGGTGTTTTCTGAGAAAACTGATCTATTGCTTTCTCTTTAAAAATTAAGGTTCAGCAGAGCAACCAAAAGAGTAAGGGGAGGCAGCATTCCTTGGGGCTGGTGCTTGCAGGATGAAGCAGCTGCAAGACCAGGACATGCACTGGTCACATTGAGTCTGCCTGTGTCAGCTGTGTTGCTAACCATGTCTGTCCTTGCCACAGCCTGAGCTTTGTAAGGCAAAGAACTTTTAAGAGCAGCACCCAAAGAACGTGACATAGAGAAGGTTTACAGCATATTCCCTGTGCAGGGTGGAGAGGAGCTAAGGGTCTTTTCTCAGTCATCCTCATACTGGGCTGCTGTCCCCCTTGCTCCATGGCCTTTTCCTCAGGCAGAAAAGTCTTGTCTCAGGAAGAGCTATCTATAATTGAAGCAATAACTGAAACATCTGATTTTCCACCAGCCAATACCTCCTGCTGCAGCTAGCACCAGCCTAAAGTGAGTGCAAAGACATGACTCTTTAGTTGCACGTTACATTTGCTTTATGCTGGTGCCAGCTGCTGCAGAAGGTAGTAGAAAGTGAGTGGAAGCAAGCACAAGAGCTTTTGGGAAGCTATGGACATAAATACAGGCCGTAGCTCATAAGTACTGTGCCCTGAGGAATGGATACAGGGATGCCAGCCTTCTCAGTGCCTGCCCATTTTTTCTTCACCAAGTTGCTTTAAGTTATATCCATTCAGGTTCCAAACCAGTGTTTTCTGTGCTCACCAAATCCACTGAGGGGAAATGTTTCCATCTAAAGAAAGTCCACAGGGAAAATTCACTTTTCCAAAGAAACTGCAGGGAGGCAAAAAACCAAAGCAACTGGAAGGGGAAGTAGAAAGCATTCCTGCAATGCTGCTTGGTACAAACCTCCTCCAGGAGAGAAAGACAGTTTCCTTGATGAATGGGAAATAGGACTGGCCACAGCATTCAGCCTGCTTGTGGAATGTGCAGGCAGGGGCTTGCAGGCAGGAGCAGCAGCCCAGGCAGGATCTCTGGGCTGGGCTGTTCTGGGACCCAGCAAACCCTGGCTGGGTCAGTGATGGTTGCTCACACTGGGGTCTTGCTGGCCTCTGCCACATTTCCACACACTGCCATTTGACCCTGAGCTCCCACTTCTTGGAAACTTCATCTTTGTCTTTGGTACATATTCATCTTTCTTTTTGGTACATATTTGGCTTGTTGTGAATTTCCAAAGCCAGCAGCTAGCCATACTGGGCTTTCAGATATCAGTGTTGCATTTTGTTTTGTTTCTTTAATTGAATAAAAGCAAATCCCACTGCTTCCATCCCTGGGGACTCCAGTGGAAGTGTACTGCAAAGTCTAAAAACCCCACAGCTCAAAGCTAAATCGAGACCTTCACATCTTGCATCCTCTTCAAAGGAGGACACAGCACAACACTGCCCACACTGAAGTGTGGTGACCTGTATTTCTGCTATCCTTTTCCTCCAGTCTCTGTTACCTAGATCAGGGGCCACTTTTCTTCCCTGGTTGGAGTGGACAAAGCACTTTGTAGGCATAACCATAAGGGATAGCCTCCAGAGGCAAGCCCAGGAGCAAAGACAGAGCTGGATGCCTGTGTCCCCAGGGAACCTGCACCTGGTAAGCAACCTCCCAGGGGAAGCAGCAGCTTCCCAGCCTTCTTCCCAGCCCACCATCTCAGCTTCTGGCTGTGAAGTTGTTTTCCAGACCACCAACATAACAGTTCTTCCAGCAATGGCTCCCCAGTTCTGCAGAGAAAACTGAGCCAACAAGTTGGTGACGCCCAGAGATTTAACCATAGAAACACTGGTTGCAGGGAAGCTCTGGAGATCATCTAGTCCAGGCTCCCCTCACACTGCAAGCTATCCACACCTTGTAACCAGCAGGAAAAGCAAGAGACACTCCTGACACAAGGGAATTCTTGTTTTTCCAGTCTCAGGGAGGCGCTGGTTGGCATGCCATTGCTTTCTCTTCCAGCACAAGCTCTGTACCCCTTCCCCACACTGCCATGCCGACACTTTTTCCCCACCAGGGACAGAAAGGAAGACAGCCTGGTGTGAGCCTGGGACCAGGCAGCAGATCCACTGCTTCCCTGTCCTTGGAGTCAAC
Source organism: Hemiprocne comata (assembly GCA_020745705.1). Lineage (NCBI taxonomy): Eukaryota > Metazoa > Chordata > Aves > Apodiformes > Apodidae > Hemiprocne > Hemiprocne comata. Next base: position 5,491,736 of record CM036597.1, on the reverse strand, counting down.
CAACACCCTGGGGAGGCTGTTACCTCCTGGTGGTGGCACTCACATTTACATCCACAACTCTTTCCCAGGCATCTTCACCCTGGGGGAAAGAAGCCAAGCTCTTCAAAATTCCTTTTCTTTGTTTCCCGACTAGCCTTGCAGGACATCTCCCTGGGAAGCTGGTGCTTTAAACACAGTCTAAAAGAAACCATGCTGGCAGCAGGCTGGGCAGCCTGGCTCCATGGTGCCTGGGCTCCCCACTCCTGTGGAGGAGGGGAGGAGAGCACACAAGTAAGCAGGCTTGGCCTGATCCAGGAACTCCCTCCAGCCCTGCACGCTCTCCTGCAGCAGCAAGGGAGGGCACAGACACGGTGAGGCTCTGTGGGGAGTGTAAGAGCTCTTTGCTCTATTGTATCTAATTCACAGTGGAAGCACAGGGGTCAGGAGAAGGCTGTTTTTCATGGCAAGATGTCCTGATTAAGTCAAGCACTGATGATGACATCTTAAAGGGGCTGATGAGGGGTAAATCATCTCCAAGCACTGGAAGCTCTGGGGAAAAATTACCAAAAAGTATCCTGGTTAGGGGTCAGCATCAGCCGGGCACCTGCATGTCTCTTCCTCACTAGGCAGCTGCCCCCAGGAAAGCAGAGCATTCCCTCACGACTCAGGGATGACAGCCCCTGTTGACATGGCAACACGGGATGCTGCAGCAGGGACAGCCAGGCAGGAGTTTGCAATTGGCAGAACGGGGAAATGTTCGATAGATTAAAAAAATACCAACCACACGCACTCTTCCTCTCTCCCTCACTCACTCACTCCACCTTGTGCTGTCAAGTTGAATAACGATGTTATTGTGGTGGGAGAAAATCGGTATCATCTGTGCCCCGGCTGTCAGGAGGGGGGCAAGAGAGGGTTTAACCACTCCTCTTCTTGATATCTCCCCATTGTCTTCCCAACATCTCTCCCTGGAGAAGCAAAGCCAAGCAGTGAGCAGGGTACCTGGGGTGCAAGAAGAAGACCCAGGCTCTGTCCAGTGACACCTCATGAATTTCATTACCACTCTGGATTGCTTTACCCTTCCCATTACAGGATGGAATGGGTGACTCTGAATCACTTTTTTTTTTTTTTCCCCTTTTTAATGGTTCAAGATTCTGGGCTTTTCAAGCATTGGGTAATTCTTGTTTACTATTAGAAATCATGCAGAGTGTTTCCTAAGGAACAGAGAGGAGTGAAGAGGTGGAAGGGTTAAAAAAGCAGGTGTGTCGGCACGGCCAAAACCTTCACTGCTTCCACACAGGATCTCTGAGGTGCTGGAGAAGTCACCAAGTCTCAACATAAATGGCAACTGCAGCAGTCCCTGTTCCCACCCTGGAGGTGACCTCCCAGCTCAAAGGGCTTTATCCATGCAGTCCCTGCAGGCAGGCACGTGTTACCCACATGCACCTAACTTGGGACTGTGGGACACACCACTCAGTTTCACACAGTTTTGGCTAATACCAAGCTCAATATGCTGCTTCTTTTTGCCCGGGTATGTCAAGGGGATGTTTCAATCTGGTTCTGGGGCCTCTGGCCAGGACTGCAAATTAGTCCAAGATGCATTTCAGGTCTCTTGCAAGGGTTCACTGAGATTTTCTTCCAGCCTCTGAGCAGCATCCAGCTCTGTAACGGCTCTGTGAGCAATTTGTGTGCTGCTCCTTGTCAAACCACAGACAACAGCATAAAGCAAGATGTGATGAGAAGAAAAGTCAGCTGTGACACCTAAAAATGCCCAGCCATCAGGACACCCACCCCTAGAGGGTTTTGACTTAAAAGTTTTGCAATGTGCCCAGGTAGCCAAGAAAGCCAATAGCATCCTGACTTCTATCAGTAATAGCATGGCCAGCAGGACTAGGGAAGTGATTGTCTCCCTGTACTCAGCACTGGTGAAGCTGCACCTTGAATCCTGTGTGCAGTTTTGGGTCCTTCACTGCAAGAAAGATATTAAGGTGCTGGAGTGTGTCCAAAGACAGACAATGAAGCTGGTGAAGGGTTTGGAGAACAAGTCTTGTGAGGAGCAGCTGAAGCAACTGGGGTTATTTAGTCTGGAGAAAAGGAGGCTCAGGGGAGATCTTATCGCTCTCTACAACTGCTGGAAAGGAGGTTGTATTGAGGTGGGTGTTGGTCTCTTCTTCCAAGAAGCAAGCAGTAGGATGGGAGGAAACAGACTCAAGTTGTGCCAGGGGAGGTTTAGATTGGATATTAGGAAAAAAAATTATTTACTGAAAGGGTTTTAAGGCACTGGAACAGACTGCCCAGGGAAGTGGTGGAGTCACCATCTCTGCAGGTATTTAAAAGACATGTAGATGTGGTGCTTAGGGACATGGTTTAGGAGTAGAGTTGGCAGTTTTAGGTTTATAGTTGGACTCAATGATCTTAAAGGTCTTTTCCAACCTAAAAAATTTTCTGATTCTAAGATGTTGCACCTGTGTCAGGGCTGGAGTGCACCAGGCCCCAGTTGCCCCAACCAGCCCCACCTGGGATGTCCACTGATAACCACCCACCCATTGGGCCACAGCTCTATGTAAGCTCAGGCCCAGAGAGCTATCTCTTGCTTTGGGTCATGCTGGAGCTGTCTCTGGATGTGTCTCTTAGCCCTCACGTGTGTTTTGCAGCCTTGACTCTGGCTTAACTCCCTGGACCTGCTCTGTTGCCTTGCCTTGTGTGGGAGCCTACCCTACCCTGTTTAGGTACAGTGGGGCTGTACCCTGGTTGGTAGGAGTACTGCCTGTGCTATAGTCACCTTTGGCTCCTGGTTTGCTCCTCCTCATGGATCAGCACTGCTCTTGCTGCTTTCTCACCACTCAGTAGGAGCAGCTCTCTGAAGACCCTCCTGTTGCTTGTATCCAAGGAGAAAGGTAGGTAACAGATGTTCTCCTGGAAAAAAAAGTCCTAGTTGAGTCCCCTACACTGCAGTTCTTCTTGCAGTACTTCCCAGCTGGGCAGAGCCTTCCATGGGACCCTGCAGAGCAGGACCCAGTTTCTGCTCCTAAGCAGTTCTCAAAGTGAGGCTCTTACCTTTGGCAAAAGGGACTAGAAAAGAGGAATGTTCCAAGATCACCCAGGAGGTTGGTGTTGGAGATTGGTGTTTTGTAGCTAAAATAAAACTTGAAGTTAAGGTAGGGTTTTAGGCTGTAAATTTTGCACTCAGGCATGGTTGGGCATGATCCTAAATAGGTGGGAAGACAGCTCTGCCCCTTTTTCACAAGTGGGAAAAGGCAGAAGGACTGGTCAGCATTTGGCCCAGGTGCTCCGTCTCCTGAGCTGTTCTGCTTGCATCTTCTGCACATGCAGAAGTAGAACAGCTTTGCAAGACTAGCTGATGTCTGTGTGTCTGCTTCAGTGTGGACAGACAGGACCCCAGCATGGTTGAGGGGGAGGGGGTGTCTTGGTGCCAGGAGCAGATGGAGATGTGTTGGCTCTCACCAGGGACTGAGCTTTTGAATCCTTTCCCCAGTGCTCTGCTGGCACAGCAACCTTTCCCCCTGCATCTGGCAGACAGGCTGAGCACAGACCCCAGCCAATTTCCTTGAAGACGGGTCGGTGGTTTTGTGTGAGTGCTGAGCCCTGGCACAGAGCACCCAGCAGTGGCAGAGGAAGGAATCCTGCTTCTCGGGAGGGGAGCACAGGGGGATGAGGCTGCAGTTCTCATATACCTCTACCACATATGCAGGGAAGAGAAATTCACTCCAGCAGCTCGTCACTGCACCAGGACCAATAGCAAGCAGCAGAGGGGAATCCCTTTGCAGGGGGAAGCACTGCTGAGCTCAGCCAGCTCCTGACAGGGATCCTCTACAGAGCCCCAGTGAGCAGCATCCTACCTTCCCCTCCACCATCCTCCTGGGAGGAGCCTTTCGAGCTTCCACCGTCCTCTATTCTTTTGTCTCCCCCAGCACAGCCTCCTCCCTATCCTGTATTTCTTCTGCCTCATTTCACACTGCTCTGCAGCTTTCTCTGCTCAGAATAATTTCTGCTAAGGGAATTCCTCTCCCTCCCTCCCCACCCTCCTGCAGTATTTGTCCCTGGCCTTTGCCCTAGGAGATGTAGTTGAGCATTAGCCCAAACATCATCTCTCACTGGTGATCTGTAGCAGACTAGATGACACTAAAGCCCTCCTGTGAAAACGCCTTGTTACAAAACCAGGGCATTAGAGAGGAAAGCTTTGCTCTCCAGGTGAGTTGTTTGCTGAAGAATTATTTTAAGCACTGATTATCTTAGAGTGCTGTATTCACCCAGGGCACTCCCAGCCTAAGCATGAACAAAATCTGAGCCCGGTAGCAGCAGCCTTGGCACTGCTGCCAGCATCCTCCAGCCACAGGGAGGTGCCAGCCTCCAGCAGCAAACCATGCCCACCTGTGATACTTTAGAGAGCCCCTGTATCCACCCCACAGACTGCAGTAAAATCATCTGCAATTACTCACCTGCTGATCACACTCAGCATATTTACAGATTGCTAGGTGCTGTGTTCCTGTGGGAAGTCTCACAGGTTGGACGTGGTTCATCCTTGCAGCAGAGCTGTAGGGCAGGCAGAGTGCTCTGGGCCTTGGTCCTCACCAAGGTCCTTGGTCCTGACCCAATGTCAGCAGAGCAACCAGGAGTCATCAAAGGCAGGTGTCTAAGGCACTACAGTGCTTGAGATGATGTGGGGTTTTTTGTTGTTTTGGGGTTTTTTTTTCATCCCCTGCTCTAATTGGGTGCTGTTTCTGGCTTCTCCCTTTTATTTTAGCCTTCTTCCTTCTGCAGTGAGTTGCTGAGTTTTGTGATTCATTTGCAGAGGGGACCTGACCCCCCACTTTGTTTAGGATATCTGAGCAATTACTGCCCCATAGCAAATGTGTTAGGTTTTGCCTATTGAGCTGGACCTAAGACTTGAGCCCTAAAGCCAGACTGGTTGCCAGGGTGCTGTGCATGCTGTAATGTCTGTGTATGTACTGCAGCTGCTGGCCAGGAATTTGGTGAGGTCAGAGAAGGAAGCCCTATGTGTAATTAGTCTTTTAAAATACTGTAACAAACACAAGCTTGTGATGGGGGTAGAATAGCTCTTTTTTAGCAAAAAGGCTTCAGGTGAGTTGAAACTTCCCCCTTTGTTGCCTGTGTTTTCAAAGAACCTCTTTCAGCCTGAAGAAACAAGGCTAATAAGCACCCGTTGGTTTCCAGAGCTGCTGGCAGTGAGTCTACAGGCTCTTAGATGTTGCTGCAAATCTGGGCATGGTGTTCCAGGTGCAGCCTGCACTGCTCCGTGTCACAGTGCTAGGTATTAAGATGAAGTGACAGAGAATTATCATGGATGTAAGAAAGTTGGCAAACCCTGTATTGGTCTTCCCCTGAAAATGGGCTGGATTGTATCAGCAGCTATTTTGATGGTTTCTATGGAGAATGACTTGGGTTAGCTTGAGGTATAGCAAAGGAAGGTGATGCTCAAGTTGTAGCTGCCATGAAGATGTGGGCTGTAGCAGGGGAGTGATGGTATGTCCTCCCCCAGGCAGCATAATGCACAGAGGGGCTGGCAGTGCCTTCCAACCAGCTGCTGCTCCCAGTTGAGGAGGAATACTGGGTTGGTAAAGGGCCATGATCTTAAATACATTTGGTTATACTGAGGATTGTTTGGTTTTTCTCTAAAAGATACTTACCCCCAGGTGACTGGCAGAGCACTCTCCCTAGGGAGAGCAAGCCTGTCTAACCCAGTTTCATACCATGATGCACTTAATGCAATGAATCTCCTCACTTTTCTCAAAGATCTTCACTTACAACGAGATCCCTTGGCACCCTTTTTAAAGAAGAAGCCTTGCTGATTGATGTCTTTATTGGGCTGCTCTTAAACCTGGCACAAACAAGCAGCACAGATAAGAGCTGTTATGCAGTTTGCATTCAGTTAGTAAATATTAATGCTGACTTTTTAAGGTGAGTGGTGTGTTCCTATGTTGTTGGTAGTTAGCTAGTCTGGTGTAAGAAATGGCTCATAGTGCCTCAACTTTTGATAAGGGTTCAAGAAGTTTTGAGCTTTTGGAGTTTGAGCCCAGAAGGAGTAATTTGGTAAGTTGTTCTGTCTAGAGTGTCCTGAAGTTTCAGCTGGTTAGCACTCCTTGGTTGATGAGCCCAGTAACTTTAGCTGGATAAAAGCAGAGTGGGTTTTGGCAAGGGCAGCTTGTTAGAAGGATTGTATTTTGATTTGCAGATTCCTTGTGAACAGAAGCTCCAATGTAACCAGATAGACAAGGAATGCAGTTTCAGGGAATGCAATATTTCATTACCCTTGCTATTAAAACTGTTGGGATTGTGACTTTTTTCTTTGCTGACCCTGAAGGTCATTCTTCTGATAGAACTGAGGCAAGCAAGTCACTCTCCTTCCCCCTGCTCTTGGCTAAACAAAGTCAGCTTTTTGCTGAATTTAGTGCTTTGTTTGTAATGACAGTGAGCACCTGTGATCTCCTAACGTGTGCAAGGTGTGGGAGTTGCTTAGCTGGGAGAGCAAGTCCACAACTCATGGGAATGTTGGGCATTTAAGCTCTCCTCACTGGTAGTTGATAAGGATGTCCTGTGTTGGACTCAAGTCCAAGGGATTACAAATGATCCTCTGGAAGACTTAGGGTGAATGCCAAGTAGTTTGTGCTGTCAGTGTGACGGGATATTACAAATGCAGCTTATTCTCACTCCAAGGCTCTGTCTGGGTGGGCCTAATGTGTTACTGTTTTATGTTAGCTCCTGAAACAGCAAATGGGTCAGGTAAGAGCTGAGGAAATTTGTGGCTAAAGCTCTAACTGGAAGGCAGATGCTGGCTCAAGGCTGCCACAGAAGCAGGTCCTGACCAGTAGCAATCCCATGCCCCATTTGCCATGTCTTAGCTTGAGGCTGCCAAGCAGGTAATGAAGGTTTCTTGGCCCCTCTTTGCAACACATCTCCTTCAGTGAGCTCTGCATCTACAGAAACCAGTGTTAGTCGGACCCAGTCAAAAACTCACTGATCCAAAAAAAGTTGTGTTTGGATGGTGAGACATTGTGTTGTGACACTTTTCATGGAAATACATATAATGAAGGCAATTTATGCACCTTTATCATACTTGGTAAAGTGTATACACGTTTAACATGGGAGAAATTGCCTGCTCCACAGGGATTGAGGGCTGTTTGGCAAAGTAAGCAGTCTGCCATCAAATGAAGAGATCAGCTATGCTTCCTTATTTAACCCAGCAGTTTTCACACTGGGAGAGTAAGTACACTCCTTATTTCTCATTTCTGTGCTGGGTGCCATGTTGACTGCAATTGTGACAGGGGTGATACGTTCCCCATTAACACATTTACAGGCTGCTTAGCACATCTGAGGCTCCTGGAGGGTAGGGGAGACAAGAGGGAGGCAAAAGCAACTGCAGAGCTTGGAGCCTCTGGTTTATAGGTCCTGGCTTGTAACAGCTCTTCTCCCTTGCTTGGCTGACTTTCTGACCTCCTTTCAGCCCCATGGGTACTGGAGCAAGCAAGGAGCCGAGATCATGCTTGGATGTTAGTGGGTGAAGGGACTAAGCAAATGGACAAAAAGATGCAACATCCTCATCCAAGAAGTCTGGGACAGCTCTGGAGGCTGAAGAAGTGCTGTCTAGAAGCAGACACTGAGAAACATACTGTTAATTTCAGCAAGTGCAGCTAGTTAGAAGAGACTTAATTGAAAAGTTAAATTACTAGAAAGAAAATTGGTTCTGTCCTGGCTCAAACCAGGACAGCTTTGATGAGGGTGTTCACCACTTTCTTTTTCTCAAGCCACCTAGTTCAAACTGGGAGTGACTTTAGTAGATCAAGACTGAACCAGAGCTTGCTGAGCAGGAAGCTCTAAGTCCTGTGGTTGTTCTTGTGTCCTCACTCTCCCCCATACTCTGGTAAGTTCTACTCCGTTGATGTGGTGTCCTGTGCTTAGCAGGGTCAGGGTTAGCACTGCTTCTCTTGGGAGCACTTGGGCTCTGCTTAGGGGCTACTTTCCCAAGAGCATAAAGATATGAGGGATGTGATGCTTCAGACTGGAAGAGGGAGTTTTCCAGGCCTGGGGCAGAGTGCTGGAGCAGGGAAGGGACAGCAGTGAAGACATGAGGATGCTGAATCCCTTTCTCACCCCAGAGGTGTGTTGTCCTCTTAGCATAGCCTCAAATGTCACATTGCTCATTATTTCTCTGTACCTTGGAGGAAGGTGTAGCACCTGAAGTCTTCAATTAACATCAATCAACATGCCATCTTCTCATGGAGAGAGACATGAGTGGAAGCTGACAGGGAGCAGGAGCAGAGCTGGAAAGTGCAGCCCACTCCCCCATCCCTGGGGCAGGCAGTGAGGAAGTCCTGGCTGTTGCAAGATTTCTACTGAGCTTTTAACATTGCTTTCCATCCCTGGCAGAGTGTAGAACAGTCCTTGCAGTAACTTCCTGTCTCATGGAGGGACAAGGCTTCCCTGTCCCTCCTGCCTTTTGGTCCCATGGGATATCCAGCATGAGCAACTCTGTTTAAAGGTGTGCATGGAGAGATCAAAATGCTTTACGGGAGCAGGCTTATAGCACCAGACCCTTTTTAAAAATAGGGGAAACTGAGGCATGCTTTACAGCAACATGTTCAATATCTTAGCAAGTCTGATAGTCAGGAGTACAGATCTTGCAGGCTTTCCCATCCAAAGTGGGGTTAGCGTGGCAGTAGTTTCATGGACAGGGTATTTTTAGAGTAGGGTTGGGGGAGTACATGGGGGTTAAACTTGTCACCTGTATAGCAAAGGCAGTATGCCTGCCTGCTGAGGCTGTGTATGCAGATGTGGAGAAGCAAGACAGAGTTTTGAAATTACTGTAAATGGGAGGCTGGCCAGATGCATGTTGCAAAGGACAGCATGTGTCCTGGCTCATGGAGAATGAGAGAAATGGGATTTGGGGCATGGGGTGGAAAAATGGGGAATGTTGGCAGTTTCATTTCAGGTTAATGAAAATATGATTAACAGCTGTAATTAACTGATGAAATGGTGGCTAGTTGTCTGCTCCCTCCTGATGATTTATGAGGTGCAGAGACTGCCTGTGTCCATGGTTTCTGCTTATGGCAGCAATCTGCAGCATCTCAAACTTTCTGCCTCTAACTCAGGCCTGGAAGGGGTTTTATGTGGCTCTTGCTGCTGAGACTGGTGTGTGGAGCTTCCCTGTACACCAGCCTTGCTGACCCTGATCCCAGCCATCCCTGACAGGGAGGTTTAATAGCAGGGAAGAGCGTTGAGGCAGGATCTGAGAGGGAATGTTGATCTGTGACAGAGCAGCTGCTCAAAAGCAAGGCTGAGAGATGCAGCCTTCACTGCAGCTCACCAAGGGTTGGGGGCTGAGCCCATCAGCCACCTGGGTGGGATGATGTTTCTTGTTGCCAAGGGCTGCCTATGGATCTTACTGTGTGCCCTAGAACAGTAAGACAGGCTATGTCTCAGAGACCAGAGCAGATTGGGGTGTGCTCACGGTTTGGAGCTGATGTCCCAAGTTCACACTGTGGCCTGGGCTGGGTGAGCTTTGGTCGGTGATTTGCAGCCCTTTCCTTTCAGTGGCCTGTTTGTGGCAAGGTCTCTATTGCACAGTACCCAGAGTGAACCTCCCTGCTTCTGTCTTGTCCAGGCAACAGTTAATAGACTATATAAAAGAGGAATAAAAGTACCCATGGAGCTGAACTTGCCAATCTAAAAATCTAGCTAAACTTCTACAAATATGTGAGAACAATACTAGAGGAAGGCACCATATGCATGAACTCCTGATAAGAGTAGAGCAACTGCATGGGTGACAGCAAAGCAACTTTCTTTCTTTTATTCCAACATAAAGGCAGCATTTGTCCCTACAATGAAGATAGATGGCATTTCTGGTGCATGTTCCCAAGGCATGTCAGAAATGGGTGCTCTGTCCCATCTGAATAGCTATTGCTTTCTCTGGAGCAATTGTTAGAGATGTGCTTTTTGCTGTAGAGAGGAAGAACAAGGCAGGTGAGCTATATTTTGTTTGTCTGATTGCATATGCATGATCTAAAAAAAGTGACTATCCATTTCTCTAAGGATACTTGATGAGCATTAAAAATACAATTGCAAGAATAATCAGGTCAGACTTCAAACAAATGCAGTGAAACAGATCTGTTGAAGAAACAGATACCCTGTTATGTCACACTTTGAACAGTTGTTAAAAGATCATCTTCCTCTTGGAGATGAAACCGAGGTTTTTCAACTTGCTTGCCCACAAGTTGTGAGTAGCCAAGGAGTCCTAATGGGAAGGAAGAGCAAACCCCATGGTTTTCTGGGGCCCCTCCAGTAGTGCATAGTTGGTGCAGGTTTTCAGAGAATCTGTGGCTTATGGTGGGTGCAGACATAGGGTTAGGTCCCCAGTGGGTTGATGGGGGCACTACCCCAGTGGCAGTGAACTGACCTGTCTCCCATTGGGCCCTGCTGCCTGCTTGGCAGGGAGAGTTTGAAATAGAGGCCTGAGCCAGTTGCAGTGAGCCCATGGTATGTCTGCAGTAGCATAAACTGGAAAATGCTTAGTGCCAAGCTGCTGTCTAGGCATGGTTGAAAGCTGCAGGGATGAAGTTTATTTGTCCTGAAGCTCTTTCAGTAGAGCCAGGGTTAGAGGTGCTGCCAGCTCCCTGTGGGGTGTTAACACAGGAGCAGAGAGACAATTTCCCTACCCCTCAAAACCAAAACTAATGATTCCTCAGATGTCTGACTGGGCCAGTTGTTTAGGCAGAGGACATCTGCAGATCTTCATTTTCTGGATAGGGGTTTAGCCCCTGGCTTTGCTCCTTACCTTTCTGAGTAGCTTTACAACAAGCTTTACAGTTTGTAGCTCAAACCCTACCCATACTGAAAATCAGTAACTTGAAAAAGGAACTATCCATATCTCAGCTTGTTAAAAAAAAAAACCAAAAAAAACAACAAAACCCCCACCAAACAATGTCCAGATACACAAAAATGCCATCTTACAGTCACTTTACCTGCAGAGAGATACTTTCATGCATCACTGGGATGCAAATGCTTGAATAGGCTTCCTTTTAAAATGGAAGTTCATCTGGCAAAGCAGAGGTCTCCTGTAGACATGACCACTTGCCAGAAATGCACTGCTTGACCTGAATGGCTGAGGCACATGTCTGCAGGTGAAACTATTACTGCTTTACAGATTTTCTTAGCATGGGAGCAAGTGGGCCTAGCAAAGACACTCTGAGAACCACGTGTCAAGGGCTGCTAGAAGTGCTGTATAGAAGAGGCAGGGAGGGTGAGGAGGAAATCTCTCTGAGAAGGTAGGACTGTGTCCATCTAACTAGAGAGTTTGGATTTTGCTGGAGTCCACAGAGTGGCTCTTGAATCAGTTACCTCCCTTAGAAACCAGGTGCTGGTGCTGCACCAAAATTCCCAGGGAGTTCCCTGCCTGCTGTTTGATCACTTCTCTGCAGGAATAAATATGCATAAATAAAACAAACTGTATCTTTGCACACCCAGATCACTGTTTCTGCTCTGCCATGCTCACCTGGCAGTCTGGTACCACCAGTGGAGGTGCAGGGGTTCCTAACAGGTGCTTGGGTCTGAAAACTGGATGAGTGTTTTGTGGCCCGGCTGAGGTGTGATTCTCCGTGAGCTCGAGCACTTGCAGGATGGGTGGGGAGGTCGGAGGTCTCCCTGCCGGGTGCCGCTTGTAGCGTCTGCTCTTATTTAACGGGGGGATGTTTACACCTGCCTGTGTGAACCCACTGCGTTCCCTGTGCAAGGACCCCGAGAGCCCCGCTCCCGGCCCTGCCCGGCCGCAGCAGCGGCGCTTCCCCGCCGTGGCTGGCAGAGGGCAGCAGAAGCCGCGGAACCGGCGGCGGAGCCAGGAACGGAACGGGCCGGACCGGGAGGGCGGAGCGCAGCCCCCGCTCTCTGCCCCCGCGCAGCCCCGCTCCCAGCCCGGGGCGGGTGCTGAGGCGCTTTTTTCTGCAAGGGTGGTGGGGACTGATCAGAGCTGTGGGGATGGGCAGCGTCTGTTGCGGTTAGCCCGGCCTGTTTGATGAGCTCCTCCACTGGATTCATCCAGGCTCCTTCCTTCGGCAAGCCCGCAGGCAGATGCTGTTGCTGCCAGCAATGCCTCTCGCCCTGATCTCCGTGCCTGCTGAGAGGGTCTGTGCTATTTGCAGTGGGCCTTCTGCTGGTATGTAGGCACAGAAAACAGCAGTATGTCAGCTGGAGGAAAGGCATTTCTGACCCATGTTAGGAACTGGCCTCATAGCAGTGTCATTCCTCAGAAGGGCTGTGGCTTGGCTGGTCCTTCACGTGTATCTGTCGCTGCCATGGCTTCTGATACAGCTGTGTGATTTAGAGAGCTTTCCTTGCAATACAAAGAATTCTCCCTTCCAGCCTTGTCCGAGACCTGGGAGGGAAGCAGCTGGTTTTGACTAGACAAACTTCCAAGACCCTGGTCAGTCTGTGCAGTGACGCCCAGGAGAGCTGCTGCAAGGGCAGGCAGCACTGCAGCTTGCTGGACACAGGCTGTCCTGGGACCAAGGCACAGTCCTGCCCCAAGCATAGGGATGGGAGTGTGACCAGCAAGGACTGTGAGTAGAGCCTGAGAAAATAAAGAGGAAGTGCAGAAGGGAGGTAAGCAGGGGAAGAAATCTCAGTGCTGTGGTGAAGGGAAGCTCTTGGAAATGCGGTGCAAACCCCTGGGCTCCCCTTGGTGTGCTGTTTCCTCATCACAAGCTAGACAGGGCCCTGCGACACTTCCCCTTGCTGCCAGGGCAGCACAAATAGGCTGACCTGGGCTGTGTTTGGGATGGAGCTTTTTCTCTCCAGAGTAGTTGCCTCCAGCCTCGCATTGATTTGCATTTGAGTCAGACACTTAAAAGCCACAGAGGGAGCTCGCACAGAATCTGTATCTCTGCAGTTTCCAGAGCAAGCATCTTGCCAAGTATCTTGGTGTGTCAATAGCTGAGGGAATCCCTCAGTAACCTCCTTTTTATGGATACCTCTTTGTCGGTCTCCTGAAACAGGGTATTCTAGTGCTAGTCATTGCCAAAGGACAACAGTCCCTTTTGGAAAGAGTCTTGAGCTGCACAGCCCAGTGTCACCCCGGATGTGGCTTTCCTTCTCTCTGTTTTAGGAAAGTGTGCAGCTGTTCTCTCACAGGCTGTAACTTCCCAGTATCTGAGTAACCTTCATGGGTGTTTAATCCCACTGTAAAACACCTTGTGCAGATCGAGGTGGTGTTCCTTGGCCAGGACCAGGTCTGGGTCTGTTCCTTGCTGTGCAGCAATCAGTGCACAGCTCTGCATGGCTCTGGAGGCTCTAAGGTTTGTCTGTGAAGGGGTGAAGGCAGCATTACTGTTTCTCTTTATTGTCTCATCACAGGGCTTTATGTTGCAAACTAGTTGATATTATCAGGCTAATTTATCAGCAAGTATTACATGTTTTTTTTTAGCACAAGTGAGTAAGCTGCTTCAATTAGGTGGTTTCTTGGTGAGAAAGAACCTTCTCTTTCTCTCATTTTTCTCATCCGTTTTCACCTGACAAAGCTTTTTTGTTCTTGTTTAATTTTTTATTTTCTAATAGGAAGACTTATCAGGCTCTTGCACTTTCCTCAAAGTGATGGAAACCCCTCATTGCAAAGAGTGAAAAAAGGGACTAAGGCAATAGCTACATTGCTCAAACATTCTGACTTCTTTGTCACTCAGGTCAAGATAGAACAATAAAAAGGAGAAAAGAACTGAAAGATAGTTCTGTTTCCTCTGAAAAATTCATCTTTCTTACTGCTGTTCTGGCTGGTAGAGAGCTTAAAGTGGAAATGTAAGACCTCAAAGAAAAATACAGATTTTCAGAAGTTTCATTTTATATTTTTAAAGTAAAAGTTGTTGTTTTTTCAAAAAAGTAGAAAATCCATCAGAAACTACTTAAAAATGAAAAAGCCAGCAGCACATCTTTGTAACTCTGGATCTTACTAGCAGAGCAGAGCTGAAGCCTGGTGCAGCTGATGTGCATGGAGGTCTGTTTGGTTCTTGGCATTGGCTTCTCAGCTCCATTGTACCTTTGCACCAAGCCTCTTCCTCCTAATCCCCCTCTATCTCCTTTCAAGGGATTTGGAGCACCCTCACCTGCTGGCCTTGACTGTGTGCCCCAAAAGCAGCAGGAGAGCTGACCACCTGCTTCAGTGCCATGCCCCATAGGGGTTCTTGGGAGGGTGGAGTCCAGACAAAATAAAAACTAGCCCAAAAAAAATAATCTAAGCTTTGGGGTGGAAACTCAGTTGAAGGGGGAAAAATAGGTCAGTTGTACCTTGCCTCATGAGGCAGGAAAGAGGCCTCAGATAATCCTGTTTCTAAATGTGTTAAAGAGCATCCTAAGTGCAAGCTTGAGTTCCCTTATGCTAATGGATAGCATGTGAGACTAAGGCAAAGAGCTGTTGCTGGTGACAGATGTAGGTTGTGCTGCCATTTTATAAATGTGAATGAGGACAAGGCTACTATTGGTTTCCAAGGGATGAACTTTATATAGGAGGAACCACTGGAAAAGAAAGTGGAGTCATGGGCAAGATCCTCTGAAGCTGGGACATAAATTCAAAAAGCTTTGGGTTGCATCAAATCAAACCACCTGGCAAATTATTGGGATGGAAAGCAATCTGACTCTGCCTGCAGGAGTTTCAGATGGGAAAGACTAAATTCCCTGAAGAAACCAACATCTGCAAGTGAAGCAGCCTAGCCTGTTGCAGTGAGTCAGGGGTTCCCAGGCACACAAACACCAAGTCCAGGGCAGAGTCCAGGCAGCTGCCTGCATAGGTGATGACAAGTGTGACTGTCTTACAGTTCCAATTAAAAACATCCCATGGAAGGCAGTAAAGTAAAACCACATGATTAATCCTTTCTTGGCCAGCAGCAGTTTGCCATCCACAGCTGTTCCAGATGTGTTGGCTGGAGGCTGAGGACAGCTGGCTGGTGATCTGTGAGGCTCAAGACAGCAGCAAAACACAAGCCAGGCAAAGGCATCAGACAGCTGAAAATTACTGTCTGTGGTCAGACTTCATGGATGTTGCAATCATAGCACAGGTCAGCAGTGCTGGCTGTGTGCTTTGCACAGCTTTAGGATGCCTGGAGTCACTCCAATAGCCCTGCTTTCACGTGTGAAAGAGACCCACACCTTTCTACTTGCCCACCTTTCCTTTCCCCTGACCTCTGTATCTTTCCTTTTGTAGCTGTGGTTTTTAAAGTACTGGCTTGTAGATAAACTTTTTCAAGAAGTCCTGCTTTCTTCAAGCAGCCAAGCTTTTTTGCCAACCTGATATTGTCTACCTTGATTTCATTTGTCTTTTTGGCCCAACTTTTTATCACTGTTTCTTTTTTCCTAGCTTCATCTTTAACCTTCTCTGCTTTACCAAGCTTGTCCGTACTATGTATGCTGACATTACTGAAATGTTCAGGCAGTGAAGCCTGATGTTCAGGACCTGGGAGATGAAAATTCAATCTGCTTCTTTTACTTTACACTACTCCATACTGTGCATATGCATCAATGCAGCCCAATTACTTGATGCCCATGAATCTTCTCTGAAGCACCTCTACCTTGCTGAGTGCACAGGATACCCAGTGCTTGCATTCAATGTGGCTCTTAGTTTTTTTTTTCCTCTTGCCTATTGTAGGATTTGCTCCTTTGCTGCACAGTAGTACTCATCACCATTGTATCAGACTGCTTCACACATGGTAATGAATTTAATTTCACACCACCACCACTACTGGAGGACAGGCTATTTTTAACCTCTCTTTAAATTTGTGAGAATTGACACGCAGAGCTTAAAGCAGAAAAGCAGTGAATGCTTTTGGCTGTCAAGCTGAAGATATCTAGGGTCATGATTTTGGAATACTTAACCCCAGAGGGCTCTCTGCAGTGCAGCTGCTCCTGAGTAACAGAAGTGGGTGCCTGGCACATCTGTCAGGCAGACCCAGGAGATCTCATATTCCTCTGGGAACCAAAGCAAGTGGCTCCCTATAGAAACTTAGGTTTGAGTGGTTCTGTTGGTACTCCATAAGAGCCAGAGGCAGCACCTGCTCCTACAATGTGCCTTCATAAAATGAGCATCTTCTATCGTTCTGCATCTTTATGGATGTCTGCTCCTTGTCCCTCATTATCTGCAACCAATAGCAGTTCCCTGTAAACAGGAATGCTGCTACTCCATTGGGCTCAGTCAGTCTGGGATAGATGCATCTGGCTAGCTGAAAAAGCTGGAGGTCCTGTAATGAAATAATAGGATTATATAATTAAGCAGTATAATAATTTGCTGCTCTTGTATCTGTATGTAAGGGTATCAGGGCTGCTCTGAATTCTGACACTCCTGATAAGAGTGCTTGACTCCACAACCTTGTGGGTATTGCTTCTGGAGAGGCTTCACAGACTATTGGCAGCAGACACTTGTGGCCATAGCAGTGCTCATGGACTTTGGTTCCCTCCCCACATCCTTTGGCTGCTGTTTATGGTTCAGAGTCCTATGTCTTCAGCCCAGAATTTGACCAATGTGGCCTTGCTTCAGTTGTTCCTACCTCCTCAGCCAGTCCCAACATCCCTGACTGGACAGGTAGAGGTGTCAGCCACTGAACTCCCTCTTGTCCCTTTTAAGCTGGAATTCCTACTGTGCATGTTCAAAAAGCCCTTGTTTTTTTGAAGGGCATTCAGAAGGGTTGCCTGGGGGCTGAGTGGAGTCCAGCTCTCTGTAGCAGTATGGGAAATATTTGGGGTTTTGTCCTTTGTTTTCTGTTTTTATTAATACTCCTGTTGGCCAACACTCTATCAGGGAGGATGAGTGAGACAAATATGGACTTCATGCAATACCATGTGATCATTTTCCTTGTGGATAGATGCTTGGGTTGGCTCAGCAACACAGCTACAGAGCATATCTGTGAGCAAGAAACAGCAGAGGGATGCAAGAGAAGGAAGGTGGCAACTCTTCCTGGAGTATGTGACCAATTGCTGTGCTTTGAATTCAGGGGATTTTAGAAATGCTCAGGACAGAGGCTGATTAATTAGTGGTGATGTCATTCTGTTAGCAATTCCAGGGCAGGCCAGTTGAAATATTGCCTTTGGATGTAGATACGCTCTTCCACAAAGTAATCTGCATTGAAGACATTTATACTGTGTAGGAACTTTAAGGCAGCCATAGCAAAGCTGGAAATGCTGCCACTGGCAGGGCAAGGAAAGTGAGTTATCCCTTTTATTTTGCAACTTAATAGAGGGTGTGTGTGCCTGTGCCTCTCTGAGGGGCAGTCACTTGGGCTTTCTGAGCATATCTCTGTCCTGGAGAGGTTGCAGCTTCATCCAGTTATTCTGCTGCTCAGCAAAAGTTTTCCTGCAGCATGCCCCTCCCTGGCTTCCTTGGCATCTGAAGACTGCTTCACTAAAAGCTTTTTGTGGCTTTTGAACTTTTCAAACAAACCCACACACAAAAAAAGCCAAAAGCCCTACATTTTCATCTTTAGGAAGGGGTGAATTTTTGCAAGTACCTTGTGTTGGTGTTTGTGCAAGGCTGTGATGCTGTGCTTTGTTGCCATGCCCTGCAGCAAGGGACTTGAATTTGGATGAATCTTTGCAGATTCCCAAAATGGCCCTTTGGTAAAAGTGGGGAAGAGTTTCCCATCTTCTCTGGAGACAGAGCTTCCATCATTCCCTCCAAATAATGTTGAAGTAAAAAAACCTGGGAAGACTGGTGTCCATTCCTACAATGGTGTGCCAAAGCATCTTCTCCCTGGGGGCTGCTTTGGCTTTATGAAAAAAGGTAGAAATATGCAAGGGATTTCTGGGGCTATTGGTGTGAGGCAGGGTTGAACCTCTTCCTCCTCTCCCTCCAGCCTCTCTTTAGTGTCTTTTCCTTGCTGATGGGTTTGGCTTTCCTCTCAACTGTATTGTTGTTGTTTTTTTACCACCTCTTTATATGCTATTTTTCAGTTTTGCTATTGGCAGCTCCTCTGTTTTAGATCCTCTTCAAACTTAATGTGCTGCTTATTTCCTCTTCCAGCTTGGTAATTATTATATTTAATAAGACCAGATCTAGTCCTTATCTGTGCATTAGCTCCTGCTCTCTCAACACTATTCAACTTGCCATGATGTTACAGCTTACAGTAACACAAGAGCATGTCAGTCCATGCAAAAAGGTCCCTACCAATCTGATCAGAATGGCTTTCTTTTCAAGTAAAGAACAAAAACTTAGCAGACCTAAGAAGAGAGACCTCTGTGCTGCTAAACAGAAAGTGGAAAGAGAAGCTGCTGTAGTGGTGCTTTTCCTGCTGCAGTTCCTGGCCCCTTGGAAGGCTCCAGATCTGCAATCCACAGAGCAAGGTCTGCTCTGCTGCTGCTGGCAAAAAGCATGAGCCTGCTCTCTCTGTGAAAGCTGATTGTGGGCTCTTGGAATCTATCAAAACTCTTTTCTTTCTGCCTTTCTAATTATCATCTTGGCATCTGCCAGTTGTCAGGTTTTCATCACAATCTTGGGGGTTTGCATGTGGAAAAATTTCCACTTGTGAAAGAAGAAAAATGTCCTATTGAAAACCTCTGGCTGGGGACCTTTCAGATTTGCTCCAGAATATGTGGTTTATTAAACACCACCTCCACAACCTCCCCCAGCCAAAGGAAGCAATCTGGGGGTTGCTTATCTAATGCCTAACGCTTCCCACTGATCACTTACCCTTTTATATAAGAAATCTAACAAAGTAGCCTGATTAACTGGGATTGAAGGAATTAAGCTTGTGTTTGTGGAGATAACGATCAGTGAGGTCTCTTTTAACACACTTGTTACTCTGGGCTCCCTTTGATTGGCATATCAGCAGCTACAGATCATAAATTACCTTGATGGATTCTCCTGTGCATCTGAATTTAAAAGAGATGAGGCAAAGGGTTATTTTAGTTAATATTCCAGTGTGTGATTTGCCACGTGCTGTGTGTGCAGCTTCTGTCTTGACGTGTAACCTCTGTTCTTTCACTTCTAAAGTCCTGTCCATGGAAATAGCACTGTAGCTGTCCTTGAACCTGCCTCTGGGCTTTCTGTAGCTCCCATATTCCTTGACCCAAGAGTCCTTTCTGCCTGGACCATTCCTTAAACAGTATATGCTCACAATGCCTTGAGGAGGGAGCAAGTGCTGTGAGACTGAGGCAGTTTAATTACTGACACAAACTCTTGGCAGGATCTGCCAGGTTCTTCCAGGTGACTGGCTGGGGCTGTTGGTGTGGATCCTAGAGAGAATTAGCTAAAGAACTGTTCCTGGATGCATGTGGGTCCACAGCAGAGATTTTGGTACTTCTCCCTGCAACCCATTAGCAATGAAGTGAGAGGCTCCCTTCCTTGGATTAGAAAGCACTTGAGGATGTCATTTACTCAGGCAGATTTCCCCACTGACTGAGCATTCTTATTCCACTAATTACAAATCAAGAGGGTAGTGTGTGCAGTGGCTTCCAGACAGGAGGAGCTCTTCTCCCTAATGGTGGTGCTGGCTAAACTGGGAAAAGCAGAATGGATCCTACTAATTATTAACTTCTCCCCTCCTATCCCTTGGAACAAAGTAAAGCTTACTCTGGTAAATCCTGCAAAGTTTGAGGCTCAGATGCTGCAGCTGGTGCCCTTTAAGTCCAGCCCTGCATGTGAAGTGTATCAGCACTGGGTGTAACTCAGGGCCAGGATCCTGGCTCAGCCTGGCTGATGCTTTGGAGCCACCTGTATAGCCCAGGACCTGGGACTAGGGTGACATATCAAGAAAATAATTAGCCTGAACCTTTGGTAGGTGTTTGACCAAGCCATTGTAGGACTGTCTTGTTCTGACTGTTTTCAGCTAGCATGGGAGGGAGAAGAGTCAGGAAAAGCTGTGGTTTCAAATTTCCCCCTGCTGAAGGCTGGTGTGCTTGGGGATATGGGGCCAAGTGGAAGCAGTGATTCTCATCCCAATTCAACCAGCCTTAGGGCTTCCTTCTGTGCAGGGCTGTTCTGGATCATACCACCTGGCCTGTTATAAGTATTGCTGGTTTGGGGGCAGTTACAACATCTCTTTTCTCATCTTGTGGCCTTTGATTCCCTGGGCCCGTGTTTTCCTATTTGGCTGAGGCTGACTGCATTTCCAGAGGTTCCATGTCTCATTGCTATCTGCTGATAGCAGCAGCAGAACATCTGCCTGTCTCTGTGCCCTGTGGCTCTTCTTCCTGTGCATATCTGCTTTGTTCTGCTGTGTGCCTTCGTATCATCAAATGCACTACTCCTATTTCTGCTTGTCTCTGATCTGTTTGCTCTAAAAAACACCCTCCTGAAGCAGACAGGCCCTGAGAGAGCATTGACTATCAGTGGTACATCTGTAGTCATAACTTCAGCTGGATTCTCCAAAACACTGTGCCAGGAAGGAGTCCCAGCTGCCTGCCCTGGGACCCCACAGCCTGATGTCTCCCCTGCCTCGGTGTTGGCCTAGTTCTGGCTGGCAACTGCTGTAGTGGTTTCCAATGCATTTGTCTGAAGATGTTTCTCAGATTGGGGGTCACCATGAATCCTAATGAAGTTAGGGATGGAGGGGACCTGGACTGATGGATAAGCCAGCCCTCCAGCATCCCTCTAACCCTGGTATCAGCTGTGCAGGTGGTATATGCATGAGAAGCTGGGTGAGTGACAGGGAGACAGCTCTTGGGCTTTGAACTGCACCTTTATTTGTGCTTTACCATATGCAAGGACAAGGCCAACACATGAACCATTTCTGAGCAGTTCCTCCTTTCTTTAACTACTGTGCTTCTGGCTCAGCCTCAACTTCCCAGGTGGGTGCCTCCAGCAGCCAGCAGTTGGGATGTCCTGCTTCCCACAGCCACTGCTCACCTTTGTACAATGAAGAGCTTTCATTACCTGTGTCTCTGCTGCTCTGTTTCAGCTAATTACAGCTGATGAGATCCACTCAGTGTTTAGGCTGTTGTCTGTCCCTCAGCTTCCCTGTGGTCCCTGTAAAGTTTACCAAACATGACAAGATAATAATCCTTTCAGGGTGGCATTTAGAGCTCTTGTTAAAGCAGCAGGATCAGGTGTAGTCTTTAGGAAGCTCTGTCCTTCTAACAGGCTCTATCTACAACCATACTGTGTGGCTAACTATCCTACTTGATGGAGAGGATTCTAAAATTGCTGTAACAATGACAGTACAGTCAGTCTTCGGATGTGGTAGGTTCCTGAGTGTACCCGAGTTCATACTTCCCTAGGGATTTACTGTCCTAACAGCCTTTGCAGCTGAAGCTCAGTAACATCTTTGCACTAAGAGGCTCCCTGTTGTTTGGTGTGCAACTGTAAACTGAGCTCAGTTTATCATGCTATGATGAGACCAGGGTCTCCTCTGAGTTGACAAAGAAAGCTGAGGAAGGAATTTGGACAGAAGGGAAGACCTGGGATAACATATTCTGTTTCATATGAACATAGGGCACTTTGCAAACACTTGAGCTAATGCTGTCAAATCCTGAAATTTTTAGTGTGAACCTCCTCATATTTGGCCCTGTTTCAAGACCCAGGTTTTGGCTTCATGCCACTCTCCACTTTCTTTTGAAACAAAAAATGAGTTCACAGCTTTGTGGGTGCAGAGACAAACCCAGAAGGACCCTGCAGCAGAAAGGCAAACAAGCAGGACTCTCAAAGCCAGCCTGCCTAAGCACTTAATTTAGATGAGCATTAGGCACCTAAATTACTTAAACATATTTGGACTTGACAAGCATGCGCAATGTCAGGAATAGAAATGCTGAGGCATCTAAAACCTTATGACTCCACAGGGGGATTTTTGAACTGATGCTGCTATTGTAACTGCAGCAGAGAAAAGACAGAGTATGTGAACAGGTCTTTCTCTCCAGGTTTATTTTTGCCCTTGCCAAAGGACTGCAGGACAAATAGTCTCTTTCAGGCCCATTAGCTTTTATGAATTTGTTTCACTGCCAGCACATAGTTTTTGAAATTCGAGACAGCTATCCCTGCTGAAAGAGCTCTGGTACTTCTCTGTGTAGTTGGACCTGCCTTCTGGAGAATTGGATGGACATGTTTTGTCATAGAAACAAAGCTCCAGTGCTTTGCTTTGCCAGGATCTGCTGAGACACAGACCTCAAGCTTTGCAGTGTCCAGCAAGAAGGGGGTTTTTAGCTCTTTGTAGTTGTGTGGGTACATGTGCTGAGTACCTATGTGAAATGAAGATATACAGCTAACCCAGTGCCCACTTCTGGGTTTCCTTGGGCATGTCTAAGCTATGGGTAAAACCCCAGATGTACTGGAGCCTTTATCTAAAGCAGCAAGATTGTTATCTTGCATAGAAAAACTGCATTGTGCCTCAAGCATCCTTTGGGATTATATATGTAGATTGGTACTTCTCAGGGAACGTGGAAAGGTGAGAAAAAATTATCGTATTTCCCACCATTGCACATTAGGCCTGTTATGTTGTGGATTGTGACTGTGATCTCAAGTGAGCCATTTGACTCTATCTTAGCCCATCATCTTCCTCTCCCCATCAGCACAGCCCTGCAATGGCCCAACAACTTCTAAAGATGGTTATCTCCTTTCTCACTTACTTTGCCAGGCTTCTGTAGACTAAACTTCTGGTGGAGGAAGCCACCTTTGCATTTGTGTTGCCAAGATGTAGCCCCAACATTCTTGAAATGTATGGATGAAGTGACAAACTGCATAACGTGGGATACAAAGAAAAAGCTCTCTTCATTTTTTAAGTTTCAGGTTTAGAGTGAGTTTCAGCAGTAAGAACACATTTTTGCGGTGTGTTTGAAAGGGTGAAAAGAGCACCATATCCTGCAGCCCCTTCCCAGTGCCACAGGGAAAAAGTGTGTGGGGAAGTCTGCTCTTGTGGGGACCACCAGATTCTTACCACTCACCTACTTCTAACTTGCCAGCTCTTGTGAGATAACAGCCAGTGGGTTTACTGGTAAGGTGGTGCCCAAAGGACAGTCCTGATGAGAGAAGACTTTGGAGCCTTGCCTTTGAACTGTGCTAGGGGAAGGTTGCTCTTCAGCTGTTTCTGGATACCAGGGTCAGCACTGCATTTTAGGTGGCTCTTTGTTCCCTTGTGGTAGGCTTTGAGGGCTTCACCATGGAGAAGGAGGGAGGGGAGAAACCCTACCATGGGGGAAGGAGATGCTGCCTTTCTGCCCCAGCCCAGTGCTGTGTGTGTTTGCTGGGGACTGGCCCGGGACGCTTCTGGAGGGAGAGCACCAGCTCAGTGCTGCTTTGTATGGGTGGCTCCAGTTTGCCTGCAAACTGGGAAAACCACCAGCATTTTCATACTATTATACTGTGCTTAAGGGGTGCAAACATGGTACTACAGAGGGCAAACAGCTCTGCTGTGCCTGCTGCCTCCATGAGACAGCCTCAGCAGGGAGGCTGGGACAGGGCAGGGGGACTCCCAGCAATATGCAGGATGAGCAGTGACCCCATCTCTGACTGAGGACGAGGCGGGTGGCTGATTTATGGCCGAGGCAAGATAGGGGTCTCCCTGAGTTAAGCTGTAGGCGAGTTGCCATGGAGATGTGCTAATAAAGCACCAGGCAGCAGCCGGCTCTGCTGCTGCTACGGTTGCAAGGAGCAGGCGGGTCGGTAGGCACCTGGCCTGGTAGGGATGGAGAGTGAGAACAGAAGCACCAGGAGAGTGGGGCAGCAGTTGGGTCTATTGGGCTGTTGAGATTGCCCTGGGTGCTTTGAGAGAGGAAGGGGTGATGGGAGAAGAGAGCCCCCTTCTCCCAGTGCTTTGGGTGGGGTGTGTCAGCGTGGTGCACCTTGGCAGTGGGACCAGCAGCTTTCAGGGAAAGGGTTGGACCCTATGCAGCCAGTGTATCTTTTGCTTAGGTCTCCTACCTGCATCAATGAGCTGTCTGCTTAGTGACTGTAGGCTGGCTGCTTCCCCCAGCAGCATGGGAGGGCCTCAAAGAGGATGTGGATGTCAGCTTGCAGAGGCCATCTCACGCAGGACTGGTGCAAAGGTGTGCTCAGGGTTAGCTTATGTGTGGGGAAAAGACCGGCTCCATGCCAAGGCAGATGCCTGCACACAAGGCAGTCAAGACCTAACTGCAGTGCCCTCCCTCTACTGATGAGCCTTCTGCCTTGGAGCAGCTCTGAACCCACCCAGTGTCCCTGGGGAGCTGTGTGTCACTGGGGCATGTCTCCCTCAGCAGACTGCCCCTCTGCCTTTCAGCACTGGCAAAGGTCTCCTGTTCCCTGGCTCATTCTCCAACCCAGCCACTGCCACATAACTGCAGCCAGCTCCCTTGAATGCCAAGTTTGGGTGTTGGGTGAGATGAATGAGGATGGCATGGACTTGCCTCCAAAGAGGTGGCTGTACTTGGACCTGCACATCCCTAAGCTCTTGCTCCAGCCTACACCTTCAGAAACAACCCTCCTGCTGGGGGTTAGTGTGCAATCCCATTCTGTTCAAGGGCACCGTAACATGGACCTAAAACTAAGCATACTTTTATTCTGGCTAGTTGAGCAGGCTGATGAGAGGGAAAGGGTTAGCTAATTATTAGCAAGATATTCCCAGGCTGCTGTGGTTCCATTTTGAGACATTACTCTTTAATAATACGGTGATAGCCACATTTCAACCTTGGTCACAATGAGAAGGATTTTGCCTCAAAGCCATCTCCTCCTCCTGGATTGTGCTAGTGTTCAGGTAGGTGTTCCAGCAGATAAAGAAGGTGGGAGAGGGAGGAATGTTATATATTTTTAGAAGGAAATAAAAAGTTTTATGATGGAGTGATGCCTTAAAAGACAATTGTTTACAGGTTTCACAAGGTATTTTTATGCCTCCTAAATTGACGGATGCATCCACAGAGGCTGATGCTCTTAGTGGAGGGTTACCTTTCCTTCTTAAGAGAGCAGAGATCAAGACAATTCCAGCTAGCTAATGGCAACTGTCCCCTACACCCCCAGAAAAGGTTGTCTAAAGCTGGACTTCTTGAGCTAGCTAAGGCCTTCTTCCCTGGCCAAATCCTCTCCTCTGCAACAGCATCCCGTGTTGTTCAAAGCTATTCTGTGCTACTGCTGAATAGATCTTGAGTCTTAAACTCATGCATGCACTAGCCAGATGGAAGGAGTACTCCCCTCCCTTATGGGTCACTTGGCTTTCAGCATTGGCTGGGATGAAGGAGGGCTTCCACTGCCTGTGTCGATAAAAGGGCCTCCCTTGATGTCTCTGCAGGGTTAGCTGGTGGGGTGAGCCAGCCAGCCCTTTTTGTTGTGGCCATACCCTTGTAATTCCTTACCTTGTGCTTTCTTTCCTGTCTGACCCCAATATGGCCATTTCTCCCACCTTTGTTAAGAAGAACTTGTCGTGTGGTGTGGCTACAAGGGGAGGGATTTAATTTGATTTTTGGGTTCTTGGAAAAACTTTTCCAATAAAGGGCCTCATGCACAAGACTATGTCAGGCTGCTGGCAGTATCAGAGGAGACCTCTGAGTGGAGGAGGCAATCTTTGGAGAAGGCATCTCAGAGTGGAGTGAGAGATGGTGCTCCCAGGGAAGTATGTACAGCTCTTGCACATGGATGAACAGGCCTCCAGAGAAGCATGGTTTCCATTGCCTGACACTATTGTTAGTACTACTTAAAACTGTGTATCTTGAAATGTTTGCAATACAAGCCATTTAAAATCCTGAGTCATTTCTGTCTCCAGATATGCTTGTGTCTCTAATTCTGTTTCATGCCTGTTCTCTTATCCAAGGAATTTCATGCCAGCAACTGAGTCAGTTTGGAAAGGAGGAAGAACAAGTATTAGGACCTCTTCTGCTCTCAGCCTTCAGGTGACCAATGCTATTGAGTTAGCCAGGTCCTGTGTCTGGTTCCACCTCTGGGCATGGACATCATGGTGATATTCTCCAATGGAGTGTCACCTTCCAGGGGGAAGATGGTGGACCAGAGATCCTTGGGGCTTTCAGCCAAGTGAATTGCTGTGCCTTGGGACTCCCTCTGAGTCCTTCCCTATTCTCTTGCCAACACTCCTGTGTTCACAAGCATATAAATCAGGAACAGAAGCTGGGCCTTGGAGAAAACTTGCATATAAGCAGAAATTCAGTGTGAATAAGTATGGCCAATTTGTGTTGCTCACAGGTCTCTTCCTTAGCTGACCATGCTTTGGGTAGGAGGTTGGACTAGATGGTGTCCTGAAATCTGTTCCAGTGTGAATTTTCCTATGATCCTAAGAGTTGCCCCAGTTGTAGAGACCAGCAAAAAAAGCTCCTCTGCTGGCATGCACACACAGCTCTCTTCTTGAGGTTGCTGATGCTTCAAAATTGTCTTGTGAGTATTTAATCTCCATCAGCTAGGGTTGGTTGTGTTCTTGAGAGCTGAAGAAACTTATCTTGATTATATATGGTTTGTGGTAGGCGCAAAGTTTCTGTAAGAGACCTAAGTGCAGTAACACTAAGGACTCTTCCTCCTTTGGTTTAAGAAAAGTCAGATTTGATTGTGGGAGCACTGTGTTTGGACTAAGCTCAGTTTTTGCTTGGGATGTTGGTCTTTAGATCTTCTGAGGCTCATCAGGTCTTGCCTATGGCTGCTATCCAGCAGAAGAGAGCAGAACTCTACTGGCATTTCAAACTGCTGCTATCAAATGTAAGTCTGGTGACTTGGATTAGTAAAGACCATGCCCAGATCATGCTTTGAAAGACAGCCTATGTTCTCTTCCTACAGTCCAGACAAGTCATGATGAATGCTCCAATCTCACCACAGTTGGGATGGTTGTGATCTGTAGGGATGAGGTAGAACAGTGATTGCCCCTTTCTCCTGGAATAAGAACTGGGTCATTTTCTGATATCAAAATGCAGAGAACTGACAGTTAAACTGGATTTAATCACTCAAGCCTTGAGGGCCCTTGCCCTGAACTATGTGTTATTTAAAGTATTCAATGGTATTGTAGAGGAATTTTGGGGTGGTCAGTAATGCCTGCAGTCATGAACCTTCATCTCATCTGTCAACCTCAGTGATGGAGGCATGGTTGTGTGCCTTGGAGTCACAGCTGCGGCTGAGTCTTGCAGTGCATGTTTCACAAGGAGAGCTCTGCAGGGACAATATATTTTGAGTGCGCCCAACTGTCAGCTTTTGCCTTCCCAGTTTCACTGCCGTGTTGCTCCGCAAAACCTCAAAGCCCAGCCAGCTCTGCCCAGCGCACCTCACATCGCTCTTTCTCTGGGATCCCCGCACCGCCACGCGGAATCTGTCCTTGTTTTCACTGCCTGCTCCTTGCTGCGTTTTAACCTCTCTTCCTCCTCCCCCCCGTCTCTGCATTTGTCTTCCTCTGCGTGCCGTTTTTCTATTGCGATTTAAACCTCGGCGATTCCAAGTTGCGGGCTGAACTTCCCTGCCCCACCGGCAGAGCCGGGATTCGGCCAGACCTTGCAGCAAGGGGGCAGGTTGACAGGAGCTGGGTCTCAGCACACCCCTTGGGGTGCTGGCCACCTCCTTGCAGAGCACCAGCGCCTTGAGGAGCTCCCCCCTTCAACAGGTAGACGTTGGGAGCAACCAGCCTTGCTCTGTTCGTCCTCCTGCGCGGAAAGGATGGCGGGGGCTGCCGCGGTGCTGTGAGGCCGGCGTTTAGCGGAGGGCTCCGGGGCATCGCTTGGGGTTGTGGCCCCAACCCGGGGCAGGGCGGGCGGCAGCGCCTGGTCCCCGCCACCCGCGCTGCGGGAGGGGCAGCTCCGCACAAAGCGGGTGGGTAAACCCTCCTCCAGGGTGCGGGGAGGAGGAGGAAGGCGGGGGGATGCTCTTCCCTCCCTCTCTCCCTCCCTCGCCGCGGCCGGAGGAGCGCGCAGGCGGCGGCTGGCAGCCCCGGCCGGCGGCGCGACAGGCTCGGGGGCGCGCAGCCACGCGGAGCGGTGCGGAGCGGGCTCCGGCCCCGGCCCCCCTCGCTGGGGCAGCCGGCGCGGCGGTGAGTGCGTGTGGGGCGCGGCGGCGGTTCGTGTCCCAGCTTCCCCACCCGGTCTCGTCTCCCCGGCGGCTACACCGAGCGGGGAATAACCGCGCCACCCGGGGGCCGTGCTGACCCTCCGGCTGTTGTTTATGGGCCGGTGAACAACAGGGGGAGCGGCGGGGGAAGGGGGGCTCTGCCCTGCGCGCATCTCCCGGGCACGGGGGGCTTGGGAGGGCGGCTGCGGGATCGGAGCATTTCCGCTTCAGCAGCAACTCCGGAGCGTGTTGCTCCGAAGCAGAGCGGCCGCCCGAGCCGTGCGGGGGTCCCTCCCGCTGGGGACCCCCGGGGCTCCAGCTCGCCCGCCTGGCACTGCCAGCTGGAGAACAGAAAGAGATGTAAGCGGCTGCGATGGGAAGTGTCTTGGTGAAGACAATTTTGAGCTGTGTTCCTAGAGCTGGCCGGTGAATGCAGAGAAAGGGCTGAGCAGGATGAATGGTGTAGTAAAGCAAAGTCAGTTTTCCCCCTGAATCCTGCAGCCAGGCCTAATGGGCTCTGATGCTCTTTTCGGGGTGGGGAAAGGAGTTTTTAGGGCTGCAGTCTCTGAGGCTGGTATGGGAGGAAAGGGAAAAGAGCTCCAGATCTTTCCTCCTCCCTTCAGAGTTAGTAGGACTGAGATATGGATCATTGGAAAAGGAGTAGTGTAATGCAATTAAACATTAGACAGCCCCTGCTGCAACACTTATCTATTGTTCCCTGCTCTGCCTTCTGCCAGAATGATTCTTGTCTGGTCAACAGAAGTATAATTAAACAAATAATTCATTTCCCTGGCCAATTGCATCTGTAGTCTCTCCCCTGAATCTGCTGCTGGCTGGCTGCAAACACAGCAGTGTCCTCAGACAGAAATGGAGAGCTGGGACCCTTTGCTGAGACTCCTGCAGTTGTGGTCTAGCTGGCAAGAGCAGCTCTGAGTAGATGCTCACCTGAGTTGTTCTGACAGCAGCAGCAGAGCAGGTTTGCTTTCTCACTTCTTGGTTCTCTTAGCTTCCTTGTGGGGAGAGCGAAGAAGAAAAATAACAGGTGGTGAGGCAGGTCCAGCCTACAACTAGAAGATGCTTTGTGTGGTTCAGCCAAGTCCTCTCCTTTCTGTAGTCTGTCTCTTAACTTTCTCTTTACCCTGGAGGATAAAGGATTTCAGGCTGTTTTGAGGTGATGCTGTTTTGTGAGGTGATGTAGTTTGCCAGCCTGCCCTTCAGCCTGTGCCCGCGGTGGCTGGCTGCCCTGCACTGCGTGCACATACGTATGCACAGAGGCAGGAGTGCAAGAGCCTGATGCTCCTGCTCTTTTCTGAGAGAGCTCTGAGCAGCTGGAGGGGTTGCAGCTGCACCTGGACCCCGCGGCACATGCTTGGCTGCAGGCTGCATCCTTTGCCCTGGAATTCTCCTGGTTTGCAGCGCACAGCAGAGCTCAGTGCCTGGGAATGCACAGATGCATTCTGTGCACCTCTGTGAGAGATGGTCAGCACTAGGAAGCTGCTTGGTTTTCCTTGCTTCTGGAGCTCCTTATCAGAAGCCTGCATCATGCAGCTTTCCTCCTTCAGTTCTTTCTCCTTTCCTCTTCTTTGTCTGTAGACTGCTGGCCTGTCCCAATTCACTCTTAGCTTCTTCACCTTTTCCTGCTTAATCCATTCTTTCACCTCAGTTTCTTTTTTTTTCTAGATAGACTTTGTCCTCTTCAGCCTGCTCTTCTCAACACTGGAGAAGCAGCCCAGCCCCTCATCTCAGTAGGAGTATTCCTGCCAACTGTTTACAAAAAGTAGCACAATACCCAGGCTGAACACTGACATAATTACACACCCAGCCACAAAGTGTAGTAAATAATCCTGCCTTTCAAGCTTTTGCCCAATGCTGAGTCTTCTGCCATCTCCTTTGCCCTTGGGCTAAATGTATTATGCTTGCTTTCATTTACTTATATTCTGGAAACACTAAGTCAGTGCACAGATCCATGGTATCAAAGTGAATGTCTGTTCATGCCTTGCACCATATACTCTTACTGTGCCTGTATGGATCGTGTGTCTAAATATGCCTCATACAGCTCTGCTCCCGGGTTCAGGTTTTGACAGTCATTCTTGGCAAGTGTGAGGGCTGTCAGGGAAGGAACAGTTGGTGAGGTGTGGGTATTGTTCCATCAGTGAAGGAAAGATGGCTGTGGGGTGAAGGACAAGAGTGCTAGCAGAAAGCACAGGGCTTGGCTAGCCGTGTTGGTATCGGTTGGGGTGCTAGGTAGTCTTCCAAGGATTTGTATCTACATGTAACTGCAGGCTGAGGGCATTCTCAGCACAGTTGTATTTCCAATTGTGCTTGTGAACTTGACTCTGTCTGCAGTTGCTTTGATTGTGAGTTGGTCTGTCTGCAGTTGCAGTAGCTGTGAATCAGTGTCTGCCTGTAATTATATGGGTGAATCAGTGTTGGCTTGTTACACTTTGAGTGCAAATGGTTTCCTGTAGTGGTTGTGGGTGTGAATCACTCTACAGTCCCTCTGGATGTGTTTTTGAGTAGAGAGATGCAATACTGGGATTAATTTTGTTTTGATGAGGAAAAACTGTCAAGTGGCTTCTCATTTTGAAAAATTAACTGGGCTGGGAGTTGAGCACAGAGCTTGTTTCTCTGTTACCAGCTTTCTACTGAAGAGATCCACTTTA
The DNA here is from genome assembly GCA_020745705.1 of Hemiprocne comata. Taxonomy (NCBI): domain Eukaryota; kingdom Metazoa; phylum Chordata; class Aves; order Apodiformes; family Apodidae; genus Hemiprocne; species Hemiprocne comata. Next base: position 5,461,175 of record CM036597.1, on the reverse strand, counting down.
AGTCTTGCTCCCAAGGTTTCCATGTTGATCCGAACCTTTCATTTCTTTGCTTTGTGCTTCTGGTTCTGAGTGTCTTCTTCTGCTGGCATATGTTGCTGGATACTGAATGCATTTGGTAACCATCACATGTGCTTCATACCTTATGTGTGTGACAGGTTCATGGGAAGGTTGTTTATGGCTTGTGCAGCGTGTGTGTTTGTGGGGTTGAGCCAATGTGTGCCTCTCGGGTAGGTAAGCACAAACACTTTCATGCTCGTGAGTTGAAGACTCTGTGGTTGCTCAGCCATGTGCCTCTTGCTGTGAGCCAGTCCCATTTCTCTCAGTAGATGATAAACAGTAAGTTTGAGTCAAGTAGGCAGAGGTACTGCTGCCTGTTTCTTGTTCTGATTCCTATAAAACACTGCAATAGCTTCTGTCCTTCAGCAGCATCTGTGTGGCACAAAGCAGTGCTAAAATGAGGCAAGTCGGAGAAATCCAGGCTATCTCTGATGGAAGCAGAGCTCTCCCCTCAGTCCAGGATAATAAACTGAGGCTTCCCCTGCACTGGCTGGTGCAAGTAGAGCACAATGCTGGCAGGGTTGGACTGCTTCCAGTACACACTGGCTTGGGTGTCTCTCCCTGCCTTGTGCAGTGTACGTGTGCATCCCAGTTAGCTCATTTCAGAACAAAGGGAAGCAAACAACCAGTGGGACAAGGGTCTTGTTAAACACCACGGTGTCTTATTCTGTCATTTCCAGGCTTGCAGATGAACTATGTCTGCTCGTTGCTGCCCCTGCCCTCAAATAAAAGGATAGCTTTAGATCCTCATTTTTAGCTGAAGTGATTGAGTACTAAAGCAAAACCTCCTCAACAGGGACACAGGGCAGCATGTGCATTGCCTGCATTTATTGCTGCTGCTGCTGCTGCATTGAGTGCTTGCTGGCTGCCCATCTCTGCAGAGAGAGCTTGGAGCTTTACCCAACGAAGCACTGGAAGAGGTGCAGCAGTGATCACCACAAGGCTGGTGTGCTCACAGAGGACTGGGAACGGGTGGGCAGACCAGAGCCTGTGCAGTTTGGACAATTTTGGAATCCATGAGAGGTTTCAAAAGACATCTCCTGATGCCTGGAACCTGTTTTGCAGAGGAAGAGCTTTAAGGAGCTTCTTGTGTTGTGGCAGGGCACCTGACTTTGGGGGTAAATATGCAGGTGTTGTGAGGTCACCTATAGTGCTGTGCTACTGTGCAGGTGGGTGGATGTGCTTGGCACCCACAGGGTCTCCCTGCATGGAAGTGCTTGTGTCTGGGCTTTTGGGCTGAGGCTGTCTATACTTCCCAGTCTGTTTTCCAGCTGGCTTCCCAGGATCAGCTCCTCATTGAACATTCATTCTTGAGGTACCTGACTTGGCAAAGACCTGGAGCAGCTGCTGGTCCTTGGGGCTGTGGTCTGAGTGAGAGCTGTAAGTGCTCAGCACTCTTCCAGCTGATTCCACTGGTGTAGGTTTGTGGAGTGTTGGTGTGCTGATCTAAGGACAGTGCAGGTACATGGCATCTCTGGGTGCAGAATGGGGTATATATGTGCTTTGGGCTTCTTCATATATACTGCCTGCACTACAAGACTATTGCTGAGTGCATCGGGTTGTTCCCTTGGCTGTGCATGTTTCAAGGAGGCAATAATTTGGGAGGAATACTGATGTGACTCTCACAAATGTACCAAGGTTTATGGACCTCTTCTGTCTTCATTCCCTTTCTGATGCTTGCAGTCTACCCCCTCTCTGGGCTGTTCTCTCAGATTTTTATGCTAGCTTTACCTTTCAGTTTCCACCTCCAGAGCTCTATCTGTCTTTCCCTTGTCAGCAGTAAGCCTGTGCTAATCAGTCCTTCCTAGGAAGGCATTTCAGAATATATAGTGGTTTCTAGAACAAGGATTTCTGAAAAGATGAGGCTCAGTATCTCAAGTCAGGAGATACCCAATGTTAACATAATGACCAGGGTACCTTGCTGATCCAAAAAGTGCCAGCACTACTTTGGTTCCCAAACCCACCTCAGTAGGAACAAGGGCTGGACCATGGTGCTGTCCTGAGGAGAAGAAAGTTTTTCCAATTACTCATTCCAAAACTGCACATCCAACAGGAAGGCTGTATTTCTTAGGAGTATTGTTATGCCATGATGCTCTGCAGACTGGACAGAGTGCCTGTGTTGGAGAGGAGTGGGTATGTTTATGATGCCTTAAGGTATGTGGTTGTAAAGAGACCTGCCAACATCCAGAGTGCACAGAATTGTAGATTTCAAGTATTGCTGGATTCCAGCTGCAAAGTGTTAGCAGGGCTCCTTACAAAATCTGCATTTGATTCAGCTGTGGAGTTATCAGCAAGGGCAGAATTAGTGATGAATGTGTTTGCTAACTGTGCCATTAAGAAATGAGCAATGGGCAGATGGAGGAAGGAAGTGCAGAGCTGCTTTGAACACGTACCATCCCTACAGGCTCTATCTTGCATAGGTATAGATGAGAACCAGAAGCTATAGGGTGATGTTCTATAACTTACATAGAAGAGGGGTCAGTCTAAGGAGTGGTACCACTCTTTTCTGAGCTTAGTGATCTTTGCTTTCTGCTTTTTTTCTTCACGGATACTATGCAGTTTCCTTTCAGCAAGATCTAGTGAGAGATTTGAGGGTTTTTTCTTCCTTGAAACTGTTACCATCCAATTAACATTCCTAAACCCTCACTCACGTGCAGTTAAATGCATGTTGCCTGCATCCTCCCTCCCGTTCCCAGAGGATCAAGGATCCCTGCAGGTATTCAGATAAAGACGTTGACTGTTTCAGAGCCTTCCTGAGTGGGAGGTGACAGCTGAATAGCATTTTGTTTAAGCCTTCTGCAAGGACAGCACCAGTTGAAGCTGGAGGAGACCCAGTGTTACTTTTCCTGAGGCACACTCGTGGGTGTTTCCATTCCTTTCCTTTGGTTGAGATGGTGCTGCACCCCGAGGAACCCCTTCCTGCCTGTTGTGAGTAGCAGCTGCAGTGGGGCAGGCAGTCCTCTTCAAGAGCAACTGTTTTGTACTAAAATCTGAGGGACTCAATTACTAGGCTGTTGAAACCAGGATTGGTTTTACAAACCTGCCAGGCCAGAAATGTGGAGAGGCTGTGGCCAGTAGCTATTGGGCTTCTAAAGCACTCACATGAGCTGCAATTTTGTGTGTCCCCTTGGTTGGTGCTGGGCCTGGACTAGCAAGAGTCCCAGGAAAGGGTAGAGGTCATGCTGAGAACTGCTGTGGCATGAGGACCACACTAGCTTCTGGCCATGGGGAGCTTTGGAAGATCTCTTCAACTATATGAAGGGTGAAACCTCCTGCTCTGCAAAAATCTCCTTGCATCCTCCAGAGACATGCTTCCTGCCTGGCAATAGGGTGATGAGTACCAGTGCTGGAAGGGGGTTGTTCTTTCTGCTGCTTCCCCAGTACTGCCTGGCCAGCCCTGGCTCAATGTCACAAGGCTACCACGGTTCATCACCAACAGTAAAAGCTCCTGTGTTAATTTGGAGTGTTGACCACAAGCCTCAGAACTGTGTCTGCTTCTCAATCCATCTCTAAATGTAAAGCAGCCAAAGATGAAGGAAAATGCTGTGCAGCCTCTTCTATCCAGCTCCCCAGGAAAAATACAAGAACCAAAGGAAAGTGGTAGAAAACACTGCCAACCTATTTTCCTTGCTGTGTGGTCTATCCATGTACTCTTACACCCCATTTTGGGGATGTTCTCTGTGCCAGCAAACTGAGCTGTGGCTGGCAAAGTAATCACTTAGGGAAGTAGTGAAAACAGGTTTTTTTCCCAGTGTGTAGATATTTAGAACTGGTTCTGATGTTTAAAATGAGTCTGAAGAACATCCTTGACTGTATTTGAGCAGCCCTGTTATCCTTGGCAAGCACCTCCCTCAACAGAACTATCCAAAGTAGAAAATTAGCCCTTCCTCTCCATATATGATTGAAGGAAGACTGTACAAACAAGGCTTGGTGGATATGCAGTTGTTTGGAGCTTCTTGGTACAGACAGGGTTATGTTATATACACGTACATGGAAGGTGTAAGTGCTTCTGGCTTTTGTCACTGTTTCTGATCTTCTCTCTTTCTGAATTACATTGCTGCCTCATTTTCTGGTCCCGTTTTCTTTAGCTGCTCTGTCCCACCTTTGGTGTGTAATCTCCCCAGCCCACAGTCTCAGCAAAGCCAAAAAAGAGGATCCAAAATGCTCTAGAGGAGTCAGAACAGATCCTGCAGAGCCAGGAGGCATGTCCTGAAAAACCAAAGGGTCCTCATTTTTGTGGATATCCCTGGTCAAAAACTGCTGGCTGTGCAAAATCTGCTGAAATAAACTATTTAGTGAAATCAGCAGTTGAATGGAAAAGTGTTTATTTCAATGAAAATTTCCAGTGGTGGTGTGGATAGGGGAAAGGGAAGCCAGCAATTTTTATTTTTTCTGCTTTTGGCTAGTGTTTGAAATGGTGTTAGGAAAAAAAAAATCAATTAAAACCTATTGTATAATATGCAAGCTTGAGTGAAATGAAAGGGAAAAGTTGAAAGGACATCTGTTGAGGAGCTGCTAATTGAAGGAGTTTTGAATTTGCCTTGTAAGAGACATCAACATTTTAGCTGTCCTTGTTGTGATTTGGAAAGAGTCTCCCCTAACTGTTGGAATTTCACACAGAACAGATGTTCAACCTCTTAATTTTTGCTTCATCAGCAAATACTTGAATTTCCAAGACTGCATGTCCCTTCTCAGCTGGAGGGTGATGGGAGCCAGAGGAGCTGTCCTGAATCAGGGCCTGTCTCACCAGAGGTGTAGGTGTGCCCATGCCAGAAGCCTCCTGCAGCCTCTGGGGAGCATGTGCTTCTTTGGTAGCATCCTGATTAAATAAGGCCTGAGCACAGCAGCAAATGCTCACATGCACAAAATTAATCTATGCACTGATATTTGCAAGGATTGTGAGTAAGTGATGGGCAGGAAGATGAAGATAACACATCTGAAGTACACTCTGCAAGGCAATGCTAGGGCACATCAGTATTTTTTTTTTCCTCCATGCCTGCCATTAGTGAATATCTTGCCAGAACAAAAGCTGAGGTGGGTGGATAAGGACTTGTAGTGTCTGGGTCCTGCCTTCTGCCTGTGTTGCAGCTCATGTCCTCTTAGAGCTGTACTGAGCTAAAAAGCAAGGATCAGGCACAGCATCCAAGAAGGCTGTAGAGATGAGGTACCTGGGGTGACCAAGGGTAGCTCAATGCAGAATTGTGATGTAACACATGAGCCAGCCTGGCCTTGTGTCCCTTCTCCTCTTCCAGGGATCTCTGGCAAGGTTAGCTAGATATACATTGCTGTGTATACATGATCTCCAGGTGTTTCCATCCTGCTGGTGTGAGCTCCCTGCTCTCTCTGCATGGGATTTCTGCTTGGTGTTCCCATCTCCCATGTCTGTGTGCAGAAACTCCTGCTCCTTGGTGGCACTTGCATAGCTCAGCTACCCCTTCATCCTGATGCACCCTCTGCTGGCTGAGAAATACTGTTCAGGTTGTGGAGTCTGGCTTTCAACCCAGCATCTCCTTCACTGCTGGAAGAAACTTCCTGAGGCTCTGCAGTGTTGGTGCCTACTGAGTGGGGAAATCCAGAGGTCAGATTTGGCTGGCAACATCTTGCCCTGGTTTCTTCAGGCTGTTATTGAAGTGCCCCTTGATTTGCAGCTTTGGGGACTCCCACTGGCCAATTGTGCCTGGCTGCCATGGTGCTGAACCTCTGCTAGGCTGAATCCCATGTGTGACAAGAGGTGGTGTGCTGGGGAGATGTCACGACAAGCTGTATTTATACAGGCTGTTGCTTGGCAGTGCTGTTCCAAGGTGCATCAACATAATGAGATACATAAAAGGGGAAGGCAGTTAAATGTGCAATAACATCACAATAAAAGTAAAAGTGAGCATTAATGAAAAGTCTGAGCATGCTAAATGCAGTACAGTTGAACACTCCCACCACCTTGAGCCTCAGTGCCCAAACAATAATAATTTCTGGCAGTGTCATTACCAGAATAAAATGAGGGCCTAACTGTCCAGAAAAAGATGTTTGGAAAAAAATAGGTCTTGAGACTTTGCAAGTAGTTCTGCTGTATGGGTGTCCCCAAGGCAGCACAGATAGTTGAGGGAGGTGGGAGCTGCTGCAAGAGGAGGGTGGTGACTGAAAATATGGGGTGAAGAGGAGAAAGTGATGGGTAGAAAAAGAACCAGTGCAGTCATTTTGGAAGTGGAGCTATGCACTTGCAGAAAGGTGCTGAAGCACGTGGAGGACTGATAGATGTGGTGAGAACACGGGGTGAGGGTTTGTATGTGTGTATACATGCTTGGCTCTGACCCCGTGCTACGACTTCACCAGGGCCAGCAGTGGTGCAGGGGATGCTGCTGCTTTTGGTCTCTGGAGCTTCAAATACAGGACCCCAGAAATACAGACTGCTAGCTAACATGGATCAGCTGCTAGGAAAAACTGAACTAAGTGCATTGTTTTCCTCCTAGTAAATAAAATCTCTTTTCTCTCCTCTCCTTCTCTGTGCCCACCCTGGCAGGTGTTGGAGGCTTGCTTGCTGGTCGCTGCGTGCTGAGGCCATGGCGCTGAGGCTCCCGGGAACTGGGTCGCTCTCTCTTGTTAGCCTTGGAGTCCTAGGCTTGGTTTTGGCTCTCCCTGCTGATGCTGGGTAAGGTGGTAAGCAGTGAGGCTGTTGGCCAAGGCTGCAGTCCACTTGCTATGCTTAAATATCCCAGGGCCAGTACTTGCATGGAGTAGTCCAGGGCAAAGCACTAAAAAGCGTCTCTGCTGTATTTGACCCTGCCCTTGTCCCTGTCCCCGTGCCCTTAACCCAGGGGCTGTTCAGTCCCTCATGGCTGAGCTGACTGATTACATTAGCATTATTTGAGGTGCTCTCATTAAAGACAGTTGTCAGCATTTTTTGCAAGAATCCGAATTTTGAATTTGGCCTCTGCACAATTCACTCTGGGCAAGGACTTGGCCTGGATGAGTTTTAACCTGGAACAGAGACTCCCCTCCCCTTTAATTTTTTAATACTCTTTTATTTAGAAGATGAAACTGCTTCAGCTGTTTGGCTGTTTATGATGTAATGACCCATAAGCAACACACCTGATCTGCTGTAGCAGGGGGGCCAGCCCTGGCTGGGCATGCTGCTCACCCTCTGCCTGGGTTGGTGTCCCCAGGTGGGCTGTCCTGCCACAGAGAGTGCTGCCACCAGCCTCTGGGAGCTGTCAGGAGAAGACAAAAGCCTGTTACTCCATGACAGGCTCTGCAGTCCTCCTCTGCATCCCACTGGAGCCTCTGCTGAGGCTTGGTGAGCTGGGAGAGTCTTGCGAGGAGGGAAGGCAGAGACACCCCCAGCACAGCCTGCCAGCCACAGGGAGGGGGGAGCTTCTGTGCAGAGGGAGAGGAATGCAAATAATACATGACTTCTATAAAAAATTTAGAAAAGCCTTTAGAGTGCCAGGTATGGACACTGAGATGCTGTCTGCTGAGTTACAAGTCCAGCAGTGATCAAGGATTTTCATGCATGAAGAAATGTCAGTGCTGCCACTCCGGCGTCACCCACGCACCCCTCTGCCTGCAGCAGTTTACCAGCTGCACACCCCTCCCCTGTCCTGCCCACACCGCTTCACCTGTCCGCGTCTAACTTTGCATAAAGAAATGCACCCCAAGCATGCCTTGGCATGTAGGTGCTGACCCTCGTATCGATGTACGGCTTCCTGCCCCTGCCTGCCCCTGCCTGCCCGCACAGGCAACGGCAGCCTCAGGCACTGGCCTCTCGCCAGCCCCTCCAGCGGGCTGGGGCAGGGTCGCCATCCCGTGCTGGCTGCAGGGGGCTGTCAGCAGCCCCTGCGCCTGCAGCCCCGCCTCTGCTTTCCCCACCGCTGCCCTTTTGCTTCCATCACAGTTGCCCTGGCGCTCCTGCCGCTCCCTCGCCGCCTGTCGTGCAGGTATCGGGCTGGTCTGTAGGAGGATTTGTTTCCTAAATTGCAGAGGAGGGGACCCTTGTCGGGAGGTTAGCACGCCGACGTGTCAGCCAGCTCTCCAGAGAGCATGTGCACGGGGATGGCTGGGGAGGTAACGACTTTTCCTCAAGCCTGTCCTAATTAAATTGGCCGTAAACCTCTATCTTCCCTGTCTAAAGGCTTTTAATTATTTTAAAACCATGATCCTCATACCTCTTTGCAGTTCCTTAGAGTTCTTCTCTGGGGCTTTGAGAGAGATAAATGAGACCTGTTTTTAACACCGTGCTAAGGGGGCAGCTTGAGCTTTATGTTAAGGTTAGATGACCCAGCTCAGACCTCGGCTGGGCTGGAGAATTAGCCCAGATCAGGTGCCAGGCAGAGGTGCTGCTGGCTGTCCTCTGCCTGCACCTTTCCCTCACCCTGCCTGCGTTGCTCTTTCCCTGGTGCCTCCCGAGTGAATCCCATGCTGCTAACATTAAAGTTGAAACTTCAAATGTCAGGCTAAGTAAAATGGCTTTGAAATTTGTAAACTCGTTTTTCCCATCACTGCTGAGCCTCCGCCAGGAGTTCCTTCACAAAAATCTGTCCTCTCGCTCTTTGTATTACGGGTAATTTTTAAAGATAGCTTATAAAACATTAATGAATGAGCTTTCATGAACATGCCAGCTATTCATAAGTTATAGATGGTTATATACCCATCAGCAGACACTGGTACAGATTGCTTTTAACCATGACATCTATTGAAAGCTGTTACAATTGAAACCTCACTAATTACGGTAGGCATTTGTAAAATTCATCAAAATTCTTCTTACCTGCAGGGAGTTCAGCTATTTCAAATATTTCAAGTCCAGATGAAAAGCCAAAACCAGTGTTTTGATTTGTATGGGAAGTCTTGAAGGCTGTGATGCAGTTTGTAATAGCAGTGGTGCTTTGATGCTTCATATCTGACAAGTTGCATTAGGACTGGGACAGGTGTTTTCCCAGCCATGCCTCACCCCCTATACCCTGTGGGAATTGCAATTTAAGCACTTTATTACCCTCATTTAGCTCCTCTAGGTTGAGCTTCCTGGCTTGACCACTTCTCCCATGATAGCAGGTATTGGTTTGCTAAAAATCAGAGGCCAAGTGGCCTTGTGAGAAGTAGGATCTGATCCCTGGAGAAGCAAACCTCAAACACTTGAAATGCAATTTCCTGGACTGTTTGGTCATTGATGCTGATGAAAATTAATGTCAAAATTGCCCAAACTGGAATCTTTCAATTAGCTGCAGCATGCTGAATAGTATTGATTCAGCCTGACTCTAAAAATAACCCATACACAGCTCTTAATTCTTCCTCTTTTGCGAGAAAATAATTTTTGGTCTTTTATCTTACAGAAGCCAGGGCTTCTGTTGGGAGAACATTCTGATAGAAAACTCGAAGCCAGCTCTGCTACTTGTCATCCTACTGACCCTTCACAGAGCATTTATAAATGAACCAGTAGTGTGAGATGTATCTAGTCTAAACAGATGGGATGGAGCAGGATTAAGCTTTGAATTCTTTAAGTGATATTCCTCTTTCTGTTTTTTGTTTTCTTTTTCCCCCCAGTTACTTTCTGATGCATTCTTAAACCAGTGGCTGCACACATCAACTGGAGCAAGAGAAACGAGGCTGAGGAGGAGAAGGAAAGGGGCAGAAATGTTAGAAAGCAACAGTTTAGGGCTTCTCTTCCCCCAGCTATAGGGAGAGGGACCCTGCTTAAGAGGGTCTTAGGTGCCTTCCCTGGTAAGGACACCCATGTCTTGCACCACCAGTGTCTCTCTAGTTTGCTGCATTTGTGGGTTCACCTGGGCAGTGCTCACCAGTCACTTATCTCTCCAGTTAGTGGCATGGAACTGAGTTGCCAGTTGGGGCTGTCCTACTCCTGAGGGGCTCGTGATGCCACTGTTGAGGATCCCTCTGCTCCCAGAAGCCTTTTTCCCTCTGCCTGGCTGGGCTTCCTCAGCTATGCTGCTGTCTCTCTATGCCTCTTAATCAATTTTTGGCCTCGTTGGTGTCTCTCTTATTTCCTCTTCCATCTTCCTTGCTGTTTCTGCATCTCCATAGATTTTTTTTTTTGTTTTCTGTTACTTAATCTTCTGCTTTTCCATTTGTTTTTGTCCTGACAGCTATTTCTGCTGTGGAAAGCTAGGAGCCACAGCACTGGTTCTCTGAAATCTTTTAGAGACAGCCAGTTTCAGAAGGATTCACAAGATGCAAATGTATTATGTGAGCCTTTTGGGCTTGCAAAACTGCATTGAAGATTTTGTTTGGTGAGATGAGCTTTGTTTGAGAAATTTACTGCTTACTTTATTTCCACCTGGGGCAGCAAATGCCCTGAGGAAATGATCTAATTTATCATAGAATCATTAAGGTTGAAAAAGACCCCTAAGATCATCAAGTCCAACTGTCAACCCCGCACCCTCATCCAACTAAACCATGACCTGAAGTGCCATGTCCATATGCTTTTTGAACATCTCCAGGGATGGTGAGTCCACCACTTCCCTGGGCAGCCTGTTCCAATGCTTGACTACTCTTTCAGTAAAGAAGTTTTTCCTAATATCCAATTTGAACCTGCCCTGGTGCAACTTGTGGCCATTTCCTCTTGTCCTATCACCAGTTACTTGGGAGAAGAGGCCAACACCCACCTCACTACATCCTTCTTTCAGGAAGTTGTAGAAAGTGATAAGGTCTCCCCCAGTTCCCTCAGCTGCTCCTCATAAGAGTTGTGCTCCAGACCCTTCACCAGCTTTGTTGCCCTTTTCTGGACATGCTCTAGTACCTCCATGTCCTTCTTGTAGTGAGTGGCCTAGAAATGAACACAAGATTGGAGGTGTGCCCTCACCAGTGCTGAGAACAGGGGGACAATCACTTCACTAGTCCTGCTGGCCACACTATTTCTGATAGAAGCCTGGATGCTGTTGGCCTTCTTGGCCACCTGAACGCACTGCTGGCTAATGTTCAGCTGCCTCTTGACAAATACCTCCAGGTCCTTTTTCACCAGGCAGCTTTCCAGCCATTCTGCCCCAAGCCTGTAGCCGTTGTCTGAGGTGGTTGTGACCCAACTGCAGGACCAGGCACTTGGCCTTGTTGAACCTCATACAACTGGCATTGGTCCATTGATCCAGCCATTGAGGTGCCCTGTGGGGAGTCCTGCAAGCACATCACATTATCAACAGACTGCATCCTGCAGTTCAGGGCCCACTGCAGCGCAGGCTGGAGCATGAACCAACATCCTTTCATTTCCAGTAGCTCAGACATGTTCAGACCATGTAAAGAATGGGTTTCTATTCTGATGAGGTTTTTCTCCTCTGTTTTTCCCCCATGTGCCAGGCTATCTCAGAAGCATGTTTCAGATGTCGTCGATGACAGCAAAGATAACATCACCATTTTCACCCGCATCCTGGATAGGCTCTTGGATGGATACGACAACCGCCTGAGACCTGGACTTGGAGGTCAGTTGGGTGGAGAGATGTTTTTTCTGTGTAGCTTTAGAAGGGAGGGGCTGCAAAAATAGCTTTTTAATAAGTGTCATGCTCTTGGGAGGAGAGGCTGGTTCAGTGCCAGAGTCAGTCTGTCACTGGTTTCCCCTTTTTGAGTCTGTGCTATCTTGTTGTTTGAGATTTTGTGTGATGAGAGGTGCAAGTCTCTTGGCTGCTGTGATGTTCTATGACATTACATTGATAGGCCTGTAGATGGAGCAAATATGATTAAACTTATTCTTGCTACAGTTAGAGGCATTACCGTTTCAGAAATGATGACACCACGAGCTTGCAGGACCTTCAACTCACGTTGGTGCTGCTTTTTAGACAGTGAGCTTTGATGCAGAGCCTCTATCTAGACATCATCTCAGTTATTTCTTATGTAGCTGTTACCTGGCAAGCTCTTCTCTGTGTGTCAATCTGGGCACCTGGATAGTCAGCCTGGCTCTGCTGTGTCCTGACTTTTAACACCACTGCTATTATAGCTACTGCTGCTGAGATTCTCTCCAAGCACCTACAGATGTCTAAGGTGCTTTAGAAGGCAGAACCATGGTAGTCACCTTCCCTCCCAATGCTTATGGCAGAAGCAATGGGGGGACGTTTGGGGAAGAGAGACATGAGCTTTCTTGGTGAGATGGATGAGACATGGGCCTGTGTGATTTCTTGGTGTGTTGTTGCCAAGGGGCATTGCTGTGGCAGAGAAGATGACCCCTCTCAGGTGCCAGTGACTGTGTGCCCTGAGGGCCATGGAGGTGGTGTCCCTGCACTGCTCTGAGCTCTTCTGCACAGCTACAAAGGTGTGCTGCCAGACCATGCTTCCCACCCAAAGCTGGGGTCACCATGTGCTCCCCTGTTCCCTGAAGGTTCCACTGCCAAAGGAGGTTGGGAATGAGTTTTCCTGAGCTCTTGCATGGCGATGGGGGCTCTGGTGATATAGTGCTAGCCTGGAATTGCACCATCCATTCCTCAGAGCAGCCTTATTGTTTCTTCCCAGCCCTGTGTCCACCTCTGTGCCATGGCCTTCTGCCCTGCACCTATCCAGGAGTATTTTGATCCCAAGCAGACACCATGCAGAATCTGGGGAAGAAAGGTTTCTCCAGTGAGCATCCTCACCTCTGATGGGCTGCCATGCTGCAGCACACAAATGGGAAAAAGTTACCATGTCTGCATAAGCCATCCATCAGTTTTATTGCTTTTGTTGCTTGTTTCTTTCCCCCAGAATTAACTGCAGTGCCTCTAATAGCTTTGCTTCCTCAAGTCTCCCTGTTGGCTGCATTGATTTAACTGGAATGAGTTCTGAAAGGGGACTGAGGGGGCATTTATGTTCACCGTAGGCTTGGTTGCAGACAACCCCGTGCAAAGTATTAACAAGAGGACTCCCAGGAGCCCGTTGCTGGGGAAGTTAAAACCTTTCTTGGAACAACTCTGCTCTCTTGCTTTAGATCCTTTAATAACGTGCTTAACATAATAAATTGCCTTTGCCAGAACCAGACATTGCATGTTTAAAGGCTCCTTTCACCTCTGATTTCCCCTCGTGGAGCACTCAGGGATCCAGATGGGAGGTTTTGACAAGGGTTGAAGGTTTTAGGGGCTCTTGGCTGGCAATGGGTTATCCTTAGTGTGTGTGTGAGGAGGGGGGGCAGCCCCTACTTTTCCCTGGACCTGTTTTCCCCAAGTTTAGGCTTTTATTCATTGGAGATCTGTTGGGGCTGCTATTAGAAAAAGCGTTAGAGGGGAAAGAGCTTACCCACTGCCACTGGTGGCCAGAGAAGAAATGGTCCTGCTGCAGACTCAAGACTTAAGGGTTAATGAAATAGCCTGGGCTGATAGTCAGGAAGAGAGGTGCTCGTGCTGTCCTAGGTTATGTGAGATCTGGGAAAGGGATTGCTTTGCTTCAAATTAGCAGCTGTGCTGCTGGATGATTCAGTGATTTACAAGGTACATAGTTTTCCTGTGAGACAACACTGGGCATTTGCTGTAGACCCAGCACTGGATCTTCCCATTTTCCTTGGGAATATCTTCCACTTGCTTTCCTGAAGGCACCAGGCAAGAGCATCCATTAACACCATGCAGTCCTGCTCTGGTGTCCATGGAAGGGCAGATGTGGTGGCATTGTGCTCAGGTGCAGGCTCAGAGAAAGGTGGACTGGCCTAAATTGTGAGTAACCAAGGAACAGAAAATGCAGATTCCCTTCTTGGCCTTGGTCCCCCTGCTCTGTATGAGACTGATCCCCCTGGAAACACTGGGTTGGGATGCAAGGGGCTGAGGGGGGTGCAGAGCTGCAGCGGGGCCCCCTCAGGGCTGCCCAGTGCTGCCTGTGCCCAGGTGCCCGTTCCCCCCTTTGGCAGAGCCATTTCCCTGTGTGCTGGGAACTGAGCAATGTTTGTTTAGGCTTTGGGAAAAGAGACTGTAAGCAACAGAGTGTTGATGTGGTGACTTCTCCCCTCAAGATAGCCTCTTTGTATTTATTTTCTTATCCCCTCTGTTTCTACCATCTGCTGCCACCCACTCTAATAGCTCCCATGCCAGAGCTCCTCTTCCTACCAGGATGCTTCAGACATAGACTGAAGCAAACCCGTGCTGAGGCTGCCTCAGAGTGCCTGGTGCTGCAGAGGCAGGCCCCAGGTGAGGATGATCCTGTGCCTGGCTGCTGCTCTTGCCCCCAGGAGGTGGTTGAGGACATCCTCTCAAGCGAGGAGACCTCCCAGTCTTCAGGGCAAGTAGAGGTTTGTGAGCATACTCCAGGCTAGCTTAGAAGAAGAGGAAAGCAGCGAGGGGGAGGTGGCTGTCAGAGCCCTCCTTCTGCAGGAATGCTCTGTAGCACTGGAGACAAGACCATTGGTGTCACTTCTGTGGCTAGTAGAAGGTTTCTCCCTGTCTCTGCTAGGTGAGCTGGGGCTGGCTTGCTCTTAAGGACAGAGCTGAATCTGTTGTTTGGCCCCATGACCACTAAAATACAGTCAGGGCTTGGGGAAGGGGTAACTGCTTAAATAGTGTTATAGGACTCTGAGTGGGGGAGGAGAGGAAGGAACTGTCAGCAAATAACCTGTTTCCCCTGGGAAAACACAGGGCAGATTGGTTATTAAGTCAGAAGAGGAACAGAAATGGACCCCGAGGGGATGGAGACATCTGTTGTCATGGCCAACCTTGAAGGATAAGAATATCTCCCACTGAGAGAGTTTCTATGGACAGCACTGGCCTCCACTCCTGGTCTGGAGCTGTGCAATCACACAGATTCTTTGCCCAGACCTGCGGGGTCTTCAGTGAGGAGCATCTATTTATAGCTCTCAAACTCTCTATGTTGGGGCTCCCTGCAGAGCTGAGATGTGGAGAGGCCTCAGTTTTAAACCTGGAGCTTGCCTTGCTTGTAAGAGTAGAAGAGAGATGTGCCCAGGAGAAAGAGGTAGAACTGCCTAACAAAGGGGAAGACGTATACCCCAAAATAAGAGATGCTCAAGGAGTGGGGTGTGAGCAATGGGACATCCAAGAATGACTGATGCATAAAAATACCCTGTATTACCCTTGTGCTGCTTCCTGTGAAGAGAAGCTGAAGTTCTGCAATCCTTACATGGCCAGTGTGATGCCCAGCACTGTTACCATGAGGGGAGATGCAGTGGCTGGGTTGTTTGAGGTTCAGTGATGGTCCTTGAGCAACTGTTACCTCCTGCAGCCTTATTCCTAAAGGGTGAAGTTTGGGTCCAGTGTATTGCAACCGAAACACAACCATCATGTGAATGGACAAGGCAGGACAGGAGGTTTCCAGACTTGGTCCCAGGCTTTTCCTTCCTTACTGCCTTGAGGAACCTTGTAACATGCTTTGGCAGTACAAAAGCTACTCTGCTCTGGTGAGGCCACACCTGGAGTACTGCGTACAGTTCTGGAGCCCTCAGCACAGGAAGGACATGGAGCTTTTGAGGGGGGTCCAGAGAAGGGCCACAAAGATAACCAAAGGACTGGAGCAGCTCTGAAGACAGGCTGAGAGAGTTTGGGCTGTTCAGCCTGGAGAAGAGAAGGCTCCAGGGGGACTTTAGAGCACTTTCCAGTACCTGAAGGGGCTACAGGAAAGCTGGGGAGGGGCTTTTCACTTGAGGGGGTAGTGATAGGACAAGGGGTAATGGTTTTTAAACTGAAAGAGGGGAGATTTAGGTTAGACATCAGGAAGAAATTTTTGACCATGATGGCAGTAAGGCACTGGAACAGGTTGCCCAGGGAGGTTGTGGCTGCCCCCTCCCTGGAGGTGTTCAAGGCCAGGTTGGATGAGGCTTTGTGCAGCCTGGTCTAGTGGGAGGTGTCCTTGCTCATAGCTGGGAGATTGGATCCTTATGATCTTTAAGGTGCCTTCCAACCTTAACCATCCTATGATTCTAAAAATACCAGTCAGCATGTTACTGCTCAGGGAGGAGGCACTCGGGGCCTTTCCAAAGCTGTTTGGTGGAAAACAGGGTAGGGGTTTCTTCCAGCTCAGCCAGAGATTGTCTGCTTCACAGGGGCTGGGGCTGTGTCTGAGGTGATAGTTGGTGGTTTAAGGATGAGGAACCCAGAGGACGCCTGGAGCAGTGGTGGACAAAGTATCTTGGGTGGTCAAGGGAAACGTGCTCCAGAAAGCTGTTGGCCTTTTCCAGGGAACTCCAAGGAAGAAAAGATTTTGCCCCAAGGAAGAGAAGGAGAGAGTAGGCTGTTTAGTTCTCTAAAACATGGGCTGTAAACTTTCTAGGTAAACCCATTGCAATTAAAAAGTAATTTGTACCATGTTAAGCAGCTAGGCTGGGATCGATTGGTGTTACCTCTCCTGGATTGCAGCATTGCTTACAAAGTAGCTGACTTTATTTCCTCGAAGCTTCTGCCACCTGTCTCTGGAGTTCCTAAACGGCTGACTCAGGGAGCAGTGTCTGGCAGGCAACCTGCTGGCCTCTCCCTGCACCATGTGCTTCTGGACAGTGCAGGGTTAGGAGCCTACTGAGCATGAGGTTTACTGGGACCAGCAGACACAGGCAACTGAATTAAAGCAATGCAATTCCGTAGGCAGAAGAAGGCACGTGGCCCCTTTGGTTTCTTCTTCCCTGGGGACAGGCCACAGGGCCCATTCCTTGTCCTCAGGGTTGGCAGCAAGTGCATCCCAACCAGGCAGAGAGGAAGCCTCAGTTTGTACTTTCACAACTGGATGTATCTGGAGAATGAAAGCAACCCAGGCTTGTGGCTGCCTCCTCTTCCTCACGTGCACGGGGTTGCTCTTTGTGGCTTGGTGTCAGCATCTCCCTGTCCACCCTGGGCTTGGCACAGAGGTCTTTGTGCTCAAGCAGGTTTTGGTGCAATCAGGCTCATCTACTTGCAATAGGACTAAAGTCAGGGATGCCCAACGTGGGCCTACAGTGCCTTTTATTGGGCCTTACTATGTCAGCTCTGCCCTGCTAATGGTTTTGATCTGTAGCCACCTGTTAATATTTATCCTGCTGATGTATTCCCTTTATTCTTTTGTAAGTGAAAACTCCTTGGTTGGGGTTTTTCTTGTCTCCTCTTTCTGTGGTGCAGTGTCTCTTCCTGCTTTTTTAATGACAGTATGGTTTGGCAGGATGGCTTCTGAGCAAGCAAGAAAGATCAGTATTCCAGATCTTGCCACCTGTGTTTTACTTATTCAAGTGCTGATGACCATGAGATTTTGGAATTAGAGAGTGGCTCCCTTTAGGTTGAGACATTCCCATGGGATGCTTGGTGTGTTATACCTCAGTGCATCTGTCATTTTTTTCCTGACCTCCTGCAGGTAAGGGCTTGTCTGTTATTATGTGAGCATTAAGGCAGAGGAGCTGAAATAGTCAGAATAATTAAATTACAGAACTGCCTTCTCTTGGAAGTACAGTGCTCTTCAAACTGAAACAGTGAGGCTTATCTGCCTGGCAAGATCCAAGAAGAAATCTGTTTGGAGTGAGAGTAACCTATAATAGCAGTAGAAATTGTTAAATTGTCTAGATTGAAGTTCAGAGAACTTTTATTTCCTAAAAACCTGGATGAAATGATGAAATTGTAATTTTCTTCTGTGGATAGGTTGTCAAGCCCTGGGGAAGGGGCCCTTGCAAGCTCTTTGGGTACGTGTAAAGTCACAGTGTGCAGGAGCTCAGCTTTTGGGGGCTCAGTGGTGGGCAGAGGCATGGAGACAGGACTGTTTATGGTCACTTGGCAGAACCATCAGGCACTGCCTGTTGCTGTAAGGACACCTGAGTGGTGGTGACAGAATTCTGCTGCAGTGTGTCTCACTCCCCATTGCAGCAAAGGTGGTCCTCAGGTGTCCAGGGACCCTGGACTTGGTCTGGTCTTGAGCTCTTTGGCAGTTTTTTCACCTGTGCTTGGTGGAGCTGTCTGCAGTTTGTCATAAATATTATCTAGATCTACTTTTGTCCAAGAGAAACATTAGATGACAAACCAAACAGTCCTTTGTGGTTTATGATTTCCAGGGTTTCAGGACTGTGTTTCATCTGTTTTTCTGTCTTAATGTTCCACCTCTCCCAACTTCTCATCTCTTCTCTCTGATCTGACTTCATGCCCTATTTTGAATATTCCAGGGAGGAACATGATCCTTTCTTAGAAAAAAAATCCATGTCTTCTCTCAGACTTCTGTCTTTGTCTGAGATTCCTTGATGAGTTTTAATTTGAAGCTGAGGCATTGCCTGAACACTGTTTTCTTCTATTTACCTTTTTGGGCAACAGGGACCCTGCTCTGTCTCATCACACTTCTGAAGTTAAGATCTATGAACAAATAAAAAAAGGTTGTTTTCCCCTTGGGTGCAGCTCTCCAAAGGCAACTTTGCCATGAATTTGCACAGCCCTGATGCTCACCTCTCTCAGGCACAAATCCTGGTTGTACAGGGACAGGGAGCTCTGTGTGAAAAGGCATGAGTACATCAGAAGGCAAGTGAGGAGTATGGGCTTGACAGCTATGCCTAAGGGTGAAAATCTTCTCTTAAATAAGTTATGAATTTGCTTAGGGCAACAAGCCTGTATCAAAACTTCAGGGATATCACAAACACTCCAGAGGGGTCAGAAACCCGTTGTGAAAAGAGATTCAGAGCTTTTGGTGTGAAACAGCACCTGGGCTTCAGGTCAGCATCTGGTTCTTTGGGGGTATTGCACAGCTGCCTGTGCCCCTGCAGTGCCATGGGAGGGGTTGGACCACCACAGCAGGTCCCTGCCCAGCCACCCTCTCCATGGGACAGTCATGTGGCCAAAGTCAATGACCAGTAACGAGGCTGTCCTTGGGCTGTGTGCTCCTGGGCTCTCCAGAGGAGCCACAACCAAACCCCCAAGATGCTGGGTTGTGGAAGAGAAGGTGTTCCTCATGCTACTTCGGATGCCTTCTTTTTAGATGTTGCCTTCATTTGCTGTGGGTGGTTCCAATGAGACATCTGCCTGAAGCTGCTAACCCCTCCATAAATCCATGTGGGCAAGAAGTAAGATTTTTCCCAAAGGATAAGACAATTTTTGAGGAATATTAATCTATTTGGAGGAATCTTTACCCCGGTAATTTGTACTGGAGTAACATCTCAGAGCTTCACTGCTGGATCAGACACCTGCAGTGCACCAGAGCGAATGTCAGGCAGCTGATCTCTGCCCAAGGGGAAGCTGATGGGTGCATGTTGGAGAGGGATGATACTATTTGTTTATAATGACTTTGGAAGGGGGGAACTGACGTTTAGGCATGTTGAACATGTGTTAGATGGTTTTGACAACATTAGTAGAAGATGTTAGAGATGGCTATAAACTGCTTGCAAGGATGTCTTTATTGATCTGTTGGACTATGGCAGCTGCTCTATTAGAATTTCCATTCATTTAGTCCCATGTAAAGGATTTATAATGTGTCTTTGATATGGATTGTGAAAAGGTTTTTTTATTTATTAGGGATTATAGAGTTTAAAAACAAATTTAATTGGGTTATTTTGGGAAGCTGGTGGTGAAAAAAAAAAAACCTGGTCAAATATTGAGGAAACAGCAGTTATTTTATTCCTTGAGCTAGAGGATAAAATGTTTGCAGCAGTTTGTGTACCTAGACAGAGGCGCTAATTATGTCTGATGAGGCAGAGTCATTGATCATGTTGGTAGTGAATTTCAGCCCAGTTCCATCTGGAAGAAGCAATCGAATCATATCTATCTGGGCCTCTTGCAGGGGGGTATTAATGCTGCTTCTTAGCTTGTTAATGCAGATTCATTTATTTAAAGGTTATTGTTTGATTAAATAAAAATACTGGAGTGTTTGGGGAGTGAGCTGCTGCAAGACTATGAGGCTAAACTGGACAGGGTCCCTTAACCAAAAACTGTTAGAAGTCAGGGTGAAATTCTCCCCCTGGTACAATGAAAAGGAAAAACCTTACCAAATCTGGTGGGGCACAAATTTCCTGCAATGATTTATTTGTCTGTACGTACTAACTTGTAGCTTACTTTAAAAATCAGCCTCTGAAGGACATACAGCTAATTTTTATTGAACCAAAAAAAAAGTCTTTGTGGAGTACTGGCAATTGTAAGCACAGAGTATAGCCTAGAGAGGGTTTTAATCTGCAATTTGCATGGTGAGAAAAGGACATACCATTCACCATACCTTGTGGAAGAACATAATTTAAACCAAAGTGATGAGAACAGCAGGCTTGGCAAAAGGCATATAGTTGTTGGGGTGGTTTTTTTTCCTCCAAACACGCTGGAAAATCCTATTGATGGTAAAGTTCAGACTGAAGCAGTGGATGGAACGATTCATGACCAGAGCAAAACAAATTGCATCTGAAAATTCAATACATTATTACAACCTTGCAGAAGTCATTTCAGATCCTTCTTTTTTGGAAGGATCAGTTCTGATGCAAGAAACTTTGTCAGAAAAGGAGATGATGACCATAAAAAAAAACAACCCTAAAACCCAACACAAAAAACCAAAACTAAAAAAACAAAAAAAACCAACCCAAAACCCCCCAAAAACTAAAAAAAGCCCACAGCACTTTGCAAAGGAGGAGGGAGAAGGTGGCAGAGGCTCTGCACAAGGCTTACTGCACCCATCTGAATTCTTGTTGAGCAAGTTGTTTGTATCCATTCAGGCCTGATCAGATTTTTGCAGTCCTGCATTCCTACTTACTGACCTGAAGTCGTGTCTCCTGGAGAGCTGCGAATGTCACTTTAGCCAGTTAAGGCCACTGTCCTGCAAAAAAGTGACGGTGCAAACTCTTCTTTCCCCAAGTTGTTTTCTTTAAAGGGCCTATGCACATGTGGGAATTGAATTACGGGCTTTTGTGCTTGAAAGATTAAAGCTCTTCCCTTTGGAGACATGCACCTGGTCTCCCTGAGAATCTGAAAAAGCCTTTTCCTGGAAAAGGGCCCTGTTTGCCGGCATGAGGAAGCGTTAAAGAACAAAAGCATGAAATCTCCTTTCTTCTTTCCTGATCAATCTAGCCATCATTATGAGAGAAGCATTCTGTTAGCATCTCTTTGTCATGTAACGTTAATACCATTAAGTCCACTTTGGCAAGGAAAGGGACATATAATCGGGAAAGTGGATGTGCTTTTTATACAAAAGAGGTGCTCTTTAACTGCAGAAGGCATTGTGGGGGTATGGCATGGTATAGATGGGACTTGTTCTCCTCTCCCAGCAGTGATCTTGGGAGGTCCTGGGCTGGGCTGGTTCTCCCAGATGCCCCTCTCTGTGCACACACCTTCAGTGCATCCCAGTTTGCTGCCAGCCAGAAAAGGGACTGAATCTGACAAATAGAAGGGGAACCAGAACAAATAAAAGGGGAACCAGGTGGGGCAGGGGTAAGGTTAGTGTCATGGAAGCACCTCTGGATAACTGAGGAACCAGTTGGTTCAGCCAGGGGAAAGTATCTTTAAGCCTCTGCCTCCATGCACTGTTCTTTTTTTCAGAGCCTTATATCTATTAGAATTATTATTATTTTGATGCAGAATGTGTTAAAAAGGGAAAAGGAAAAAACCCAAACCCTATCCGGACTGATTTGTTACCAGAAAGATGTTTAATTTTATATGTATAATTGAAAGGGGCTAAATATAGCTGTATTAATATTTATGGGCCTGAAGTTGGAGTCAATACAAGAGCTGCTGTTCAAGGCAATTAAGCTTTACCTTTTCCCATCTAGGATTTCAGTGTTTGGAGATGACATTAGTTGTGTGACCTGCATTCAAGAGAGAAAATACTAAAAGCATGCCATTATCTGTTGAATATGATACTCTATTAATGCTGTTTGCTGACAGGCAGTTTGTCTCCAGCAAGCATGGTGTCTCAGAAGCAGGGCTGCTTGTCTTAACAGGGGGGGAAGTGGAAGAAATTAGCAGGCTCAGAGGCTTGCAGAACTGTCCCAGCAGCTGACACTGGGTTTTGGGAGGAACTGAGTGACTAGACCATCTCGTGGCAGCAGCATGTGGACATTGCTCACCTCTGCTGCATCAGTAGCTGCTGGGGATGAGGGGAAAATTATTATGGTGGCACCTGATGGACTCCATTCATCTCCATACCACTTCCATCCTGGAGCTGTAGCATGGGAAATGCAACTCTCAATAGCTCGTGTGTGGGAGTGCACAGGGCAAGGAGGGCAGTTTGCACCCTGCTCCTGAGCTTGGGCTATCTCTGCGTGTCTTTGGGGCTAGTCACAACCTTCATGTCATTAAAACACAGGGAAAGCAAATCCTGTCCAGAGATCTGAGCTGCTGTAGGGAGCGTGTGCACAGGGAATTAGGTCGAGGCTGTAACGATGAAAACAAGTCAGTTTGCGTTAATAACAAAGGCAAAATGATGATGCACTTGATTTCTAAAGCACTGCCTTTCAAGAGGAGGGTATCACTGGGATAACATAAGAGTCCTGGCAGTGGATTAATTGCCCTGCATTGCCTCTATTGGAAGGTGCAGCTCCTCACTGCTCCAGTTAACAAAGAAGCTGTTAGATGATGTAAAATCTCTCACTGATAAGGACTGTCTGAATCCTGCCTTTCTACTAAACTTGATCAATGTGTCAGGTTTTTCCTTTCCTCTGTCTGGACTCTAATAACTGCCTTTAAGAAGGATGACTGCAGTAAAGAGCTGCTCTGTAGCCTCTTGGGGGGCACAGAGCTTTACCTGCCCTCCCCAGGGCAGGTGCCCACAGCCAGGGCTGTCTCAGCAAGGATGAGCTTGGTGCTCATCCCCTCTCCTAGGACCCATGTGGCTCACAGATTTTGAAGCTTTGTGAGGGTGTGTTTCAGTTCTTTCACTGGTGTGTTGTATACTTCGGTAGCTGGAAGCCTTTTAACCCCCTTCAGTAAGCATCAGGGGAATGTGTTTTCAGATAGCTCTAATTAGCTTTTGCTGTTGGAGCACAATAGCTGCTTAAACACTGAGCGGAAAGCAGAAATCAAAGGGCACACCTGTGGAGGCAGAAACGGTGGCCACGGTCTTAGTGGTTAGAAATGAGTTTTCAACTCCAAATAGCTCTTCTGAATTCAGCCTTGGCTCTGGGGATTTGCACCAGGTGATGCTGACCCCAGCAGCCCCGTATTTCCAATTACAGAATACATTATCCTTGTCAAAAGGTGTTGGCTTGATAGCAAAGGAGTGTTCCTTGGTGTGTCTGAGAGCAAGCCAGCACAGGGCTGAGTCCCACCTTGTGTCTACTCCCGAACAAGGACAAGTCAAGCTATATATTAAAGAACAAGGAAATTGCAGCAGTTAAATTAAAAAAACTCATTTAGCTAAAGCAGGACAAATCCCCATGAATATTTATCTGATGTTATGGAGGCATGTGGACTCCCACCTACTTTATTAAATTGATTTTCAATAAAAATGCCAGTGGAAGACATTTGATTAATGGCTGGTGGGACGGTACAATTAATGTGAAGTCTGGAGTCAGCAAGAAGTGTCCCCTGAGCTCATCTGTCCCTGCTGGAGGCTGGGCTAAGAAAATGTTTCTGAACTTTTCCGAGGGACAAAAGCAATGTTTATCCATGTGGTTTCCACAATGGAGTGAACAGGAGCTGCTGTTTTACGGGTGTTTGGGTGTTGCATGGTTTTTCTGAGGGCAGATGTCCTGACCTTGAAGCTGGTGTGTGGCTTTTGCTCCCAGTGCTCTGCTTTTTCTTCTGCTTTTCACATCCTTCCAAGCAGGCTGCACCTGAGAATTAAGCACAGCAGCAAGCTGCAGTGATCATGTTAGGTTTGAGCAAGGCTCCCTGGGCCTTAGCATTTAAACATGCCTGGGATTAGCTCCATCAGCCTCCAGATCTGCTTGGCTCCTACCAATTTACCTGCTTGGATTTGTTTCCTGAAAGAAGGCAATTGGAAGCTGTAAAGTTACAGCTCTATTAGAGAGCTTCTAGCACAGTTTCCCATCAGGACCCATGCCAGGGCTGGTGCTGACTCCTTCTCATGAGCTGTGGGAGATGCTGAGCGTGATGCAAGTGAGGGTGGTGGGAGGTGCAGTGCTCAGGGGCCTTGCTGAACTGAGAAGTCTGGAAACCCCTGTGGGGTGAGGGGCCTCCCTGCCCCTGGATGGCTGAGGACTGCTTGTGCAGCCTGAACAGAAAATTCTCCCCAGAGGTCTTGCTAAAAATCTTAGGAAGCTGCTGTGGGTGGAATGTTGCATCTCACCTCTCTGCAAGGGGTTTCTGAGCCAGAGTAGGGTTTTTTTTGGGTGTGGTGGGTGGGCGAGGGCTGCATGGACGTGCGTGGTGCAGCAGGGAAGGCAGCCTGTTAGGCAGGGAAGTAGGTCCACCTCAGCATCCCTTGGCTCCAAACCCGTGGAGCTCAGAAGGGTACCCCAATGCTGTGAACCATTGCAACAGGGATGCCCAAGTGGGCAGATAACCAAGACATGGGGCATGAATCCTTCCCACAGCCAGAGTGGGAGTCCCATGCACAGGCTCCTGTACTGGGGAGCAGGGTCTGTGCTCTCATGTGCTCAGCCCTGCACATGTGGTGCCCAGCAGACTACAGCCAGATGGCACAGGGAGAGCAGCTGGGGGCAGAGACAGTGCAGATGCTCCTGATGCTGCCCTCCAAGGCTGAGAGGCTCTTGTAGTCATCTCTGGTTTGCAGTACTTTGGGTTTTTCTCTGCATGCAAATGTATAACGAGGCCTGTCATGGCTCTCTGCCTGCAGGAGAAGTGGGGCTCCCCAGGCAGCACCCGTGCCAGCAGGCAGTGGAAGGGTGCAGGTACTTCCAGCTGGTATTAAATTGGTTGGGCATTCCCTTGGTGTGCTTGCATTACTGGAGAGCTGGGCTGATGCTGGGTATGGGAGAGAGTGGTGGAAAAAGAAAGGAATATAAAAAAAAAAGGAAGCAGGTGCTGGCTAATATGTACGTGGCAGAAAAAGAAGGGAGAGTTCTGGTTGAAAATAGAAACTGAGAAAAGGCAGAGTGGCAGCGAGCATATTTCTGGAGACAGCTCTCTCCTCTGTTGGCTGTGAGTTGCTTAAGAAATGTGTCAATAAAGCACACTTACAGCCGCTGTCTAATAAATATATACTTAAGAGAGGCATTTCTTCAAAACTTCTGCTAGGAGGTGTCTAATTCTGAAGGGATGGCATGAAAAATGGCATCTCCAGTAGAAGCAGAGAGTTGTCATGGGAACTGGAACGCTTTGAATGCATGTCACTAAAACAAGAAAACATTATCCCCAGCAAAGGAAATTAAAAACTACATCTGGAGGGATCTGCTGGGAGTACCGGTGTGTTATGCAGCATATTGTGACTCATGTAGTGGGCAGAACTGAAAATTCAGTATTTGTTGACACATTTTTGTGAGTAACTGTGATAAAAAGCCTTCTCGTCTGCAGGACAGACAGTGCTGGAGTCTGGAGAGTGGTGGGGAGGGGAAAATTTAGAGCCATAATGGAATTTCCTCTAAAACCGTTTTGCTCACTTGGTGGTAAAACAGCAGCCCAAGAGCACAAATAAGCCAGTCTCACCACATATGGGTCACCTTGCTGCTCCTGGAGTTGGCTGGCCCCACTTGCTGGCCAAGGACTTTTCCTGGGAGACACAGGGAAGCCAGGCAAGAAGGGGATGTGATGGAGAGGCAGGCTGCATGTCCAGCGATTTATCTTGTGCTTTGGAGACTGTTTATCCTTGCAAGTCTGGGACAGCAAATGCAGGAGGAGTTGATTCCACATGGCAGAGGTGGAGTCACAGTCCGTGCTGCCCAATGCATGTCTTGGTGCACTGTCAGTAGCATGCACAGAGCTAACAGGGGAGCTAGGTGAGCCTGGGCAGTGAGGAGAGCTTGCTGTGCTGTGACAGGACTCCAGCATCAGAGGAAATGCTAAACTGACCAGTGCAAGGCAGTGTGAATTAAATAAATTCATTTGTACGATGTATTGGCATTGCTGCAAACTAAATGAGCAGGGACCATCCTGCCCGGTGACCCGTGCATGACAGGGGAGAGACAGCTCAGGGACATCTTGGCTCAGCACACAGCTCAGCCATCACACAGGGAGAGGAAACATTGGGATGTGTAAGGAAGGGAAAGCATTTGTCTGTGTTGCTCTGGGGATTGAGGTGAGGGATGCCAGAAGCATCACTGGAGGCACACCATGGCAGGAGCTGATTAAGTTCTCCCGCTGAAGGAAATGCCAGTCAGGACCTAATGGGGAAGATAAGGGAACCAGAGTGCAAATTACTGTGTTGCTCCCTGCTATGGTTTTCTTGTATCTTCATCTCAGTACCTGGCATTGCCCTCAGGGGACAGGCTTGAGAATTAAATGGACTCTTTCTCTCAGCTATACAGTAAGC
This sequence comes from Hemiprocne comata, assembly GCA_020745705.1. Classification (NCBI taxonomy): domain Eukaryota; kingdom Metazoa; phylum Chordata; class Aves; order Apodiformes; family Apodidae; genus Hemiprocne; species Hemiprocne comata. The sequence continues at coordinate 5,434,940 of CM036597.1, read as the reverse complement.
CCCAGGCCCCACTTTCTTTTTCTTTTTTTGCACACTACAGTTCATCGTGCAGTCTGGCAATCCTCAGCCTGCAGAGCAACCGGGAACAGGGTATATCCAGAGGGATGGGAGGGCAGCACTGAAGCTAAAGGGCAGATAGGGAAACTGAGGCACAGCAGAACTGCACTGCATGCTCAGTGCCGTAGTGCAGATTAGCACCAACGGGGGGGCTGAAGCTCAGAGCTCAGCCCACAAACCCCATACACTTCATTGAGATGTCTTGAATATTCTTTCTCTCTCTGCAATGACATGAAATTCATGCAATGCAGTGTGTCTTTCATTTGGTTTTTCTTACATTTCCCTGATTGTTTTCTGGCTTTCCAGTTGTTTCCTATATATCAATGATAATCAGATTAGAAATAGAAGTTTTGTATTGCACCCTTGTGCTTAAATTTTTCCTGGGGACCTGCAGTGAGCTCTGATGAATTACAGAGTTCAGTAATTGTTTCACAAATGCTAAGGATTTTGCTGGCACTGTTCTGAAGTTTTTGCAGCTCCTCTTCAAGCATGTGAGTGATTATTTCTGTTAAAGAAAGACTTGCTGAGTGAACAAAAGGGTCACTGTGTTTAGGAAAGGAGGTAAGGGATGACCTGCCCTGATGGAGAAGCTTCAGAGGTACACTGTGTCCACGCAGGTTCTGGATAAGCCTGGTCTAATGACTGACTCACCCAGCGAAGTTACACGTGTGAAGGGATACAACAAAGGCCATAGCCCAGAGGCTGCTTTGCTCTGGTGCCTTCCCCTGTTTGTGTGCAACTTCAGCCACAGTTCTGGGGCCCAGGACCTGCTGCAGTCTTTCCCTGAAGGGTCTGTTCACAGAGATAGAACAATACAATCAGATCATCGTGTTCCAACCTCCCTGCTATGAGTAGGGACACCTCCCACTAGACCAGGCTGCACAAAGCCTCATCCAACCTGGCCTTGGACACCTCCAGGGAGGGAACATCAACAACCTCCCTAGACAGCCTATTCTAGTGCCTTACTTGATGGTGAAGAATTTCTTCCAGGTGTCTAACCTAAATCTCCCTTCTCTCAGTTTAAAACCATTACCCCTTGTCCTATCACTGCCCTCTCTGGTGAAAAGCCCCTCCCCAGTTTTCCTGTGGTACACATGAACATCTTCCTTGATCCCTAAAGAGGGAAGTTTAACTGGAGATGAGGTCAGGAAGGCAAGCCTAAAATGACACACAGGTGCTTTACAGGTACCATGGAAAGGCTTGCCTAATGCTGAAATGGCAGTCTGGCACTTTAGCCATCACCTCATTGCTCCCTCCAGTGCACACATCCATGAAGGCACCCTGCAGACTCTGGTCAGCCAAATGTTTCTGGTTTTGGTTTCATTAGGACCACAGCCCTAATGTACCAGCCAGCAACATGGTGTTGTCTGAATGCTCTTCCCCTCTCCAGTGGGATTCACAGGGATTCCCTTCACTGAGCATCTCCGGCTTAGCCATCAAAGACAGATTTTAATACTGAATACATGAAATTATGCATGCTAATCTATAGTCACACATTTTCTCATTGTATTTATAATATATAGCAAAGATGTTTATGTAGCATCTCACTTCCATTACCACAGAGTCTCAAAGCACTGTAGAACCTCTAAAAGCTTGCTCAGACATACCTATTAACCATTGGATGTGATGATCTTAAAGGTCTTTTCCAACCAAAACGATTCTATTCCTCCTCAGTCTTCATAGCATCTGAGGGTGTTCTAAGTCCTTAAAATAGTAACTACAGTAGCTTTGCTCATTCTGTCTTTTCTGTCTGTAGCAAAAATAGCTCAACTAATTTGTAGTCTCTGTTTGTAGTCTGTATGTGTGAGAATGAGAGGTGTGTGTAAAGCCTCCATGACTGCAGATCTCCTAGCTGCTGCTGACTCTCATCTGTTCCTCCTAGACTCCATGTTTATCAATAACTTGCACCAGATTCTGATTCTAACCTCTGGATGTGTATTTCTCTGTCACTTAATACAGTGTTGGGAGTATGTGCATGTGCATGTCTGCATGGGGCAGTGAGGGAAAGCTGAATTAAACTGCTAGACCCAAATTCATAGTTCTGTTGAGTCTTGCAGTAGTTTTTGCCTAATGGAATAAGGCTTATATTCACATCTTTTCTTTCTGCCTTTTGTCTTATAAAAGCTTTTGAGCCCATTGGTTGATCTGAACAAATCCTGACAGAAAGGTAGGTATCTCAGAGAGTTTAAGTCCCTGCAAGATTTGTGGCATTATGCAGCTGAGTGGAAAAAGGACCCAAAGTAGAGAGAGGTAACTGGATGGGATCAACTGGTATTAGGCATCAGAAAAACAGGCAGGAGAAGCTGATCTGTGGGAATGCAGGGTTTGTTGGCTCCACTACTGGAAGAGCAGCACCTCTCCTGAGGCTGTTCTGCTGGTTAGAGCTCTAACCTGCATTCCTTTTGGAAAATTTGAGAAAATGCCTTTCTCCAGAAGGGTGTAAAATCCCTACAGCACCTTCTACAGCAACACCATAGACTTACCCATTGTGCCAGGTGTGCCTGAAGCCCCCTTATCCATTGTGTGTTGAGGTAAAGAGGCAGAGTAGCATGCTCCATGCAGAGAGAATCATAGAATCGTAGAACTATTCAGGTTGGAAAAGACCTTGGGATCACCGAGTCCAACCATCATCCCTACTCTACAAAGTTCTCCCCTAAACCGTATCCACCAACACCACAGAGTTCGGATCAGAAAACTGGGCTACCCTGTGCTGTTATTCACATGGAAGTGCTAGGGAAGGAGTGCAGTTCCTCACCTAAAAAGGGACAAGCAGATGCCCTGTGTGCCTCTCAGTGCTGTGCTGGGACACTGGCTCCCTGCTCACTTGGAAGCAAGGAGGAACAAGGTGTGTCTGACTCCTCTGCTTTCAGCAGTAATTATGCCTTGATCCAAACTCTGTATCCATCGTGTTACATAGATGTGGAGAGAGCTCAGACCTGGGTGAGAGCCATGAGCTCATGTATAGCACATTTGGAGACTGCTTAGGGATTTCTCTTCCAAGAACTGAGCTGATCTTCCTTATGTAACCCAAGGAGTTTGTGCCCCAGGTGGCCTGTGCCCCAGGGATCATCTGGGAATTTTCCATCTAGGCATAATGATGTGACATAAATCCTAGACAAGCCATGCTCAAGTGGTAACTGGGTCACTTCATGGTCCTGCATCTTGTTCCTGGATGCAGCCCTGTTAGAAAGCTGTGTATGCAGTATGCTGTGTTAGGGAATAAATCTTTCCATTGCATCAGCTCTCCCCTGACCCTGCTAGGAAAGAGAGTCAGAGCAGCAGGCTGTTTCTTTGAGGGATTTGACAGGCATCTTCTCACTTCATATGGGCTGAAAAATTAAGCACGTGTAATTGTAGTCCATGCTGGTCTCTCACATCAGATGTGAGTAGTTTCAATGTTGGCTGTCCCTTGAGAGAGCCTCTGAAATTCTTTTGAACTTCCTGATCCCCCTATGCTGAAATATCCAAGTTGGGGGGAGAAAGGAGAGAGAGCACAGCTGGAAGTGATACCACATGCATATCTGTGTTTACAGATTTGATGACTTCTCTCTAGTCTGACTGGAAGACATGCAATTGGAGACACTAATGTGCCATAACACCAGAGAGAAGGTGGTGATTAATCACTATGGCTCACAGAGCAGCTCCTTGGGAACTGGCTGTTCAGTGAATGCTGGCACTCCCAGGGAATTTGAGCAGCAGCAGTGGGTGAGAAGCCAACCCTTGTGAAAAGATGCCTCAGCACCCCAGGATGGGAGGGACAGGCTTGCTGCTTTCATGGAGAGCAGCAGATAGCCTGTATAAATCATAGAATGGTTTGAGTTGGAAGGGACCTTAAAGATCATCTACTTCCAACCCCCCTGCAACATGATGCCTTTTGATCATAACTCTGCAGAAGTCACTAGGAATGTTACTGAGCGGGTCAGATCTGCTATCAGGGGGATAACAGATGGAGTTATTTCAGTTTTACAAGTGAGAGAGGGTGACCAGTTCTGTAAGCAAGCAAATAGCAGAGCAAAACTGCATTAGACAAATAGTTCATGACATAGGCAGAGCTAGATACAGATCTGATCCAGAGGTCTCTTTGGCAATCCCCTGCAGGCTTTTACTCACCCCTGCTTTTGCTGAGATAAGACATTTGTTTCAGACATTTATATTGTTTCTTTCCTTGCTGTGTGGTTTATTCTGCAGAGTACAAATTTCCCAGTGTTCAGTCCTTGTCTGACCCCTCTTTGCAGTGGATGAGTGTCCCATCATCTTTAACCATGTTGTCCCACATGGGAGCATGAGGCTAAGGTCAGCCTTCCTCTATAGGACTCTGGTCATCCTCATCTCCACATTCACTAGAGCAAGGCAGATGCCATCAGAGGGTGTCAAGTCTTGGTGGGCTGACCTGCCTCTGGGATTAGCCTCCCCCCATAGACAGAATGGGGCTGATGGGGTCTCTCTTGTGTCTTGATGTTTCTGCCCACGTGAGTTTTCCTGGAGATGTGTTGTTGGTTTAGGTTGTTTTGGGGAATTAGACCTGACACCACTATTAGCATTGTCTTGCCTGTGAAGGTTTGGGCCAGCTGCCAGCCCTGCTGGTGACACTCTTGGCTGTGATCACTGCCCTTCGGCATTGACTTCTGTAGGCTGTGTTGTGTGCTACCTTTGCTTCTTAATGATATCTTCTGTTTAAATTCTATATAATTATTACACAGGAGTAAATTAAAATTTATTTAATGTAATAAATTAAAATTTATTCCTGTGTAAGGAAGGCAGCTGACAGGACCGAGACATCTTATGTATGTTCTGGGTCATTCTTCTAAGAAGAACATGTACATACTGCCATCCACTTTTGGGAAAGATGCCTGGGCTGAACTTACCAAACCTGGGTGAAAGTCTATGATATGAGTCTTGGCTTTTGGTTCTGAACAAATAATTTCTCATTCAAGGATGTTGAGGCACTGAAACAGCCAAACAACATCTGAAAATACATATTTTGACTTTGGGACTGGAAGTTTCAAGAAGCTGACTGTGACCTCTCTCTGTGTTGTTTAAGATCTCCCAGTCAAAACCAATTGAAAGAGAACAGGTGGCACTCAGAACTGCCCAGATCTTTCTGTTCTCCAGCTGTGCTCTCCCTTTTGCAGATACTGAGGAAATGCCAGTACCTTCTTGGTGTTTTGCTGTCTGTTCCCCTGCCTTCCCCTGCTGACCAATGCACAGCCTCTGCAGCCAGGGTACTTGGTGTGGAAGCATCCTAAGTGTAGTAGGGATGTTTGTGGTCCTGATGTTAGCAATAGCTCATGGTGCTTTGTAGCCTTTGGGTGGCAGGCACTCCATCAGTCTATGTCCTTGGAGTCAGCTTTATCCTCTGGCTTGGCTGGACAAGCCCAGGAGGCATTAACAGCACTGCAGTGATGTTCACTGAAATGTTTCCTTCTGTGCTCCTAGCTGAGCTGCCTAGCAAAAAAATGCAAGAAAAGCATCTCTAATGTGTGTGAGAGAGTCTTGCTGGCCCTGCAGCAGGAGAGCAGCAGTTAAGGCTACATCAGGGGTTTATTGTGGGTGGTTGGTGATGTAGAAAATGTCATGTTTCCATTTCTGTAGCTCTTGGAAGGGAGATTGTTGAGAGAGGCAAGGTTACCCTCTCCCCTCAGGCACCTGCCCCTCTGCTTGTGCTTCCCTGTCCCCTCCCAGTACTGGCATGGCAGTCTCAAGGGCAAAGTCACAGAGAGGGTGACTAGTGCCACTCCATCCACAGATGTACCCTTCCTTCTTCAGTGCCTCTCTTCTTACTGAAAGGAGATACAACTCAGCTCCTACTTCCCAAAACAAGCTAGCACCACAGGTTAAAAGGCCACCTGAAAAACCAAGGTAGGAACTGGCAAAGGCAGCAGCCCTGGTGTGATGGGACTGAAGCTGTCAGAGAGGAGGGACCCAAGGGTGGAGTTTCTGGCTGGGAGCTGCAGTGTGCCACCAAAGGCAAGCACTACCCTGGATTGTATATGTGGTTGAGCTCCAGTGGCCTCATGGGGCTTGTAGCAAAGGTCATGGAAGCCTCTTTTGTTCCAGAGGCTAAAATTGGCAAGAAAATTAAATCCCCCCCCGGCCATGAGAGGCTGAGAAAATTAAGAATGAAACATCCAGAAAGCTTCTGTGTGCAGCTGCAAAGATTACCTTCTGCTGCTTTTTAATTAGCATGGCAAGGATTTGGGAGAAGATGTGAAGTGGAAGTTGGTAGTACAAACCAACTTCTTGTGTTTCCCTTCCCGAGAGAAAGGGTTAGCTATTAATAACCATCCTGTCCAGTGTGCTCACTTTGGGTTATGTGACATGGGAAAGAGCTATGCAGCATCCCCTCTCTTCATGGTGACACTGCCCTCACCACAGGCTGATCTCAGCCTTTCCCAAAGGATTTTGTGTATTTGAGGGGACAGTGGACAGGTCCTAGGAAGATGGTCACTAAGAACTGGATCTCATCAAGCTGAGACTCTTCAGCTTAGGCGAAATGCATTTTAGGAGGGTGTTAAGGTACATTATCAGCTTGTTGCTGCACTTTTTAGGCTGTGACCATGGTTGGAGATAAGATATTGAGCTGGCTGGAGTCCAGACCAGCTCATAGGGAGCTCACTGCAGAAATATATACCTCAAGGAGGTGACCTAGAGCAGATTGAGGATTTGTACCCCTAGGTGCAGCAGACCGTGGACAGCACTGTCCTCCTTTCTAGTCTCAGCCATGCTGTCAAGCACAGAAACACCAGTACGGATGTCCTGCACCTCCAAGCTCCTTAGGTTCCAGCACAGCCCTGGGCCAGAGCTGGAGCTGCCACACGGAGCTGAGCCTGGAGGAGGTCCCCATCCCCTTGCTTATCCAGCTTCTCTCTGAGATAGGGCTGTGCAGCCTCCCTGACGTCAGCCCAGCAGCCAGGAATCCCCTGCACAGCCCTGCAGTGGCTTTGTCCCTGCTTTCATAGTGCACATTGACTGGGAGCCTCCAGCACTGGGATGCAGGCACACGTCATTGCTGCTCGCCCGCGGCACAGCCTCTGGGAACCCCCCCCGGGAAAACATGACCATGTTTAGCACATCTGCAAACCTCAAGGGCTGAAACACAACCATCCGGGTCGACTGGATTACAGCGGAAATTCTGAAATAAACAGCACATGATGAATGCAGCAGGATGTTTAATGAGAGCCTCCTCAGCCCCCCATGCCCCCCGTCTCATGTAATCACTTGTCGAGGCAGCCCTACAATTGACAGCCGGCGAGGGGAGAGGCAGCAAGGCAGTGTAATTTGTATTCCAGCTCTGCTACTGCTCCTAGTGCTTCCAAGAAGCAAGTAAAAATAGCACTCAGTCATTTTGTAAATAATAGCTACCTCCCCACAGGCCCAGGGAGTCATGAGCACTTAAAAGGGAGATTGCGGGAAGTGGGGGGGGGATGTCTGCCTGAAGCCAGGGCCAGGAAAGTGGGACATGGGAAGTCAGAGAGTGGGAGGGATTGGGACGGGCAGGGGAGGGTGAAATGGAAACCCTGAATCACCTCAGCAGCAGCCACTGTTGCTTTACATCATCTGCATATGCAAGGGAAGCAACCAAGCCGGCTGGCATGGGGCTCAGGGAGGCAGGATCTGGCCCTACATACAGACCTTAATAGGGGTGTTTGTAGCCTGCATGAGCAGCTAGGTCTGGTATAGCAAATTCTTGGAGGAGAGGGGTAGCTTTTAAAGAGCAGGCAGGTGTAGGGAGTGCCATGGTAACACTGCGGGAAAGGCTGTTGGAGCTTTTGTTTTACATTTGCATTGCAGATCTGCCCAGCTGTGGGGGATTTCTGCAGGCAGCTTGCCTGGCAGGCAGGGGTGTGGGCTTTGCACCGCGTGGGAGAAGGGGCAGCTCTGATTGACCTGCAACACCTTGTTCCTGCTCACACACTTGCCCCAGATGATTTTAGAAACACGATTGTGCTGGAGCTTGGGAATAAGCTGAGCCTTTAAATGGCAAAGGCCCCCAGACAAGGGAATCAGCCTTGAACAAATGGCTTGGCAACATGGCACACCACTCTAGTCTCCAAATACTGCCCATGGTCAAATATTGAACCTGAACATCTCTTGCTCTCCTAGTTTTATGACTGCTTCAAGGTCTTTTTTTTGCTTTCCAGGTCCCCAGGTGGCAGCAGCATGGGGCACAGTGGGGCTCAACAGCATGACTGGAGGACATCTGTGCAGCATGCCCAGAGCAGTACCTAGCCCTCTGCTGGGCACCAGTCCACCAGCCCATGCCATTCCCTAGGGCAGCTGGAGCTGGCCTCTGGGCCTTGCTCTGCTCCAGCTTCCTACCCAAACCTGGTGTCTCCTTTTTTTCTTCCCCCACTGTAAAACCTCAGCAAGCTTGAAGACTCAACTCACTTGTGCATGTAAAAAAAATGTGGAGTCACAGGGAAAGATGATGCTAGGAAACTGAAAAACACCATTTAACGTTGTGCAACAGGTCTAGGTAAAGTGCCTTACCCTCTACAGTACAGTCCTTAATTATTGGCTCTGTGGTGAGAACTGGGCAAGACAGCCAAACTGCAGTGTCAGCAAGTCTGCAGGAGATGGAGATAAGGATTTCCCTGCCATGTCTCCAAGTGGAGGCAGGAGATGCTCCTGTCTCAGCTTTGTCTTGCTGCAAAAGTAGATGCAGTTTCTTCTTGTTTGGGCTGAGGGTGGGCAGGTCCGAGAGGTTAAGGAGGCTGGAGGCTGACTGAGTAGCTCCTGATTTCTCTGGAAGAGAAGGTCTCACCATCACAGAGCTGATGAGCTCAGGCAGGGCTGCAAGCAGTGTGGGTGCTCTGGGGCTGTAGGGTCATGAAGGAACTGAATCTGAGGCCGGGGCTCAATCTGTTCTGCAGTGGCTCACTTATCTCTGGATTTTGCAGCTCTGTTGAAAAAAACTGCATGTGTAGCAATGATTTAATTTCAGAAATCCCTCCAGATCCCAGCCAAATCCTGCCCTTAGGAGCACATATTAACAGAAAAAGTTCAGTCTGGGTTTTGGCATAAAAGGTGCAGGGAGCTCTTTCTTTTTGAGTGCTAGGGGCTATCAATAATCCAGCAACCGAGCCAGCCCCCCACCTCACCCCTGCACCAGGCACTGCCTTGCAGGCACAAGGGGCTCCCTCTGAGTTGGGGGGTTCACATGGCCTGGCCTGGGGTTATGTCTGCAGTCTTGAAATGGGGAATCCGCTGCATACCTGGACTGCAATTAATTATTGATATTATTAATGTATTCATATTAATAATCTAATGGAATTTATTAATTCCTTTATCTTTGATGGGATCTGTCAATAGATTGAAGGGGTGGGAAGGGGTCTCTGGAGTTCTGTGGCAGCTGGATTACAGCATGATAAGGACATAAAGGCTCATGTAAAGACAGCAGGATTGTATCAAAAGGTGTTCAAAACCAGTTCTGCCTTTTTTCCTCCTCATCACTTTTTGATTCTCTTCCCTCATGCTCGGACCCCCGGGATCATGTTGCAAAGCATGGATCCTTTCATGGACCCCTGTCCTGCTGCCCCCTCAAGTGCAGGGGACAATTCATTCTGTACCTCACAAGGACTGGCTCCACTGGCCATGGGTCCTGATCTGGTAACCATGGCTGTAAATCATTCATCTTGGGCAAACCGAATGCCAAGGAGGGGAGGGGAGAGAGAGTTTGTGTTTTCTTTAAAACATAATTAGCTTTGTCTCGCTGTATGTGTTAGTGGAATCAGCCTTGCTTCACTAGATGTTCTCCTCTGCTGTGTATCTCATTTGGGGACTTGTTTGGATGCAGACAGAGAGAATACCCTGAGTGTTTAAGTCTTACAGAAGTAACTCATTTTGTTCAGGATGATGTCTAGTTGGCTCCTGGGTGTTTCAGAAAGTGTACTGCATACATATTTCTCTTTAACCTTCTTTTTATCACATCAAGATGAGATCAAGGGTTACTTATAAAGCACAATAATATCAGCCACAGGCTGCGTCAGAAGCTTTCCAGCCATAAAAACTGAAGACATGTATATGTATAGCTCAGCCATTAAGGAGAAAACCCTGCCAGAATGCATTATCTTATTTTTGGATACAAAACTTTGATGCACAAAACTAAGCTTCATAGTACTCCAAAATAACTGTCAGGGAACAGAGGAATTGAGCAATGGGGTACTGTGCATAAAATATGAGCTGTTTTTTCACTGAATCATGGGTCATAGAATGGCTTGGGTTGGAAGGGACCTTTAAAGATCATCTAGTTTTAAACACCCTCCATGGCAGGGACATCTCCCACTAGAGCCATCCAGTCTGGCCTTCCTGTGTTAGGGGCTCCAGAACTGGACACAGTGCTCCAGGGTCCCATGAGAGAGCAGAGGGGAAGAATCACCTGCCTTGACCTGCTGGCCACACCTCTTTTGATGCAGCCGAGGATACAGTTGGCTTTCTGGGCTGCAAGCACACTTTGCTCATGTTCAGCTTCTCAACAGCCAGCAACTCCAAATCCTTTTCCTCAGGGCTGTTCTCAATCCATTCTCTGAGCAGCCTGTATCTGTGCTTGGGATTGCCCTGACCCAGCTACAGGACCTTGCACTTGGCCTTATTGAACTTCAAGAGGTTGGCATGGGCCCACCTCTCAAGCCTGTCAAGGTCCCCCTGGATGGCCTCCTTTCTCTCCACCGTGTTGACCTCACCACACAGTTTGGTGTCATTGGCAAACTCACTGAGGGTGCACTCAGTGCCACTGTCCATGTTGCTGACAAAGATATTAAATAGATGATAAATGTTAATAGGTCAGTCCCAGCACTGACCCGTAAGGAACACCACTTGTCACTGGTCTCCATTTGGACATCCAGCCATTGACCACAACTCTTTGAGTGTGACTATCCAGCCAATTTCTTGTCCACGGAGTGGTCCATCCATTGAATCCACATCTTTCCAATTTAGAGACCAGGATGTTGTGAAGGACAGTGTCAAACACTTTGCACAAGTCCAGGTGGATGATGTCAGTTGCTCTTCCCTTGTCCACCAACACTGTGACCCCATCATAAAAGGCCACCAAATTTGATAGGTGTCTACGGTTGTTAATGTTTCATTATTTGTTACTGGTTGTAATGCTGGAGGGTGGAGACTGTGGCAGTGCCCTGTTTTTTGGGGAGCTCTGAATTGCTTCTTTCATTGGGAAAGCAGCTCTGAGGCATTTAATGCCACACAAAAGGAGCACAATGGCGTCATCTGTCCCTAAAGTGGTGAGGATTTATGGTGACGTAGTGCTAAACTCAAGGCACCTCATCCATCATGTTTTCAGTACAACCCCGTGGGCAGTAGGACTGGGAATCTGGTAAATGACTGTGTCTTGTTTTCCCTGCAAAATGGGACAGCAGGAGAGATTTTAAGTAGGAAACACACTGAAATCATAATGAAGTCAAGAATGAGAGTGATATGTGCTGCTTGGCATGAATGATACTTGCTGGTAGGTGTGTTCTGCAAAGCACCTCACTTTGTCTTTACCTGTAGTCATGTGATTAAGATTGTCCCTGGGTTTGATTAAGATTGTCCCTGTTTTTTAGCTCTGGGGGCAGGAACTGGGACTGGTTTTGCTGGGGTCGTGAGGTGGCTGTTCAGCATCCACAGCCTGGGATGCAGGAGAGCAGCAGCTTGGCAGGAACAGCCTCTCAGCAGGAGTGAGGCACTTAAGACAACAGCAAACACAATGGCAGTAAAAGGCAATCAGAATATTGATTCTTTTTACATAGAGATAAGCCTGAAGCTGTAACAAACCCAGGGTTTCCTAAAACTGGTGGAACATTGCTAGGCTGTTTATCAGGCTGGGAGACACAAAGGGATTTCCGATTAAAAGGAGTTTCAAAGCATCAGGGCTTACCTCTGCATTGAAAACACGTGGTTCTGTACCACAGTGTGTCTCATGTAGTCACATATATTTTGTACATATGCATTGTCTGGCTGGGCTGGGCATATTCATCCTTGGTGCAAGTGTGGAAAGCAGCAGAGCTACAACAGAGATGAATTTGCCCAATTATGAGTGATAAAATTGGCCATTGTTCAGGCCCCAGTGAAGAGCACAATGCCAGCTTGCTGAGGGCTCACCAGGGAGGTGCCTGGCAGGAAAACCACCACATAACAAAACCCAAACCATTCTCTGTATGAGCAAATTCAGTTCTCTAATTGCTTTTTTCCCTTTTTTTTTGTCCCAGACAGCGTAACTGAAGTCAAGACAGACATTTACGTGACGAGTTTCGGCCCTGTCTCGGACACAGATATGGTAGGTTCCACTGGCTTGTCACCTCACGGGGAGGGTTGGCTTCTCCTGCAGTTGCAGCAGATGTGTCCCATGCTTGTCCCTGGACATCTGGACAAAAGTGGGATTTTCCTAAATGACAAGAACATGAGCAAGCATCTCAGCTGCCTGCCCTCATCATGTCGTAGGCCAGGGGAGCTCAGTGCAGGTGGTGGACAAGGATTGTTTCTCAAGTGCACTTGGTCTTTTAGAAACCAATTGCTAATGCAGCCTTGGAGGGCTGATGCCTTTGCACTGCTCAAGCATGCTGCAGGCTTTAGGGTCTTTTTCTTCCCTGCAAGTTCAACCTAGTGAAATGTGGAGGTCTGCCCATGGCACCAAGACCTGTACGTAGCATGCTCCACACGTTACATGCCTTGACAAACACCTTCACTGTAGCCTTCTTTCCTTGACCTGACTGTGCATGAAGGAAGGAGGGTGCTCCCTGGGAAGGAGGTAGGATGCCAGAATCTGGCTTGTTTTGGTGGCAGTGCCAGAAGAGAACAGTTCACCATCAAACTGTCCTTAGTGCTTGAACCAGAAGGGAGGCAAAAGAGAAAAAAGAAGAGTGAAGTGATTGCAGTATTTCAGCTTGTTCAGGGAAAATTATTAATTAAAAGGCCTGAGGTCTGAATTTAGGCTTGTATTCCCACAACAGTTTGTCTTCTAATTAAAACAGGACTGTGGAGCATAATTAAGAGTGAGCTTTCTCAAAAAGTGTTTCATGCAGCTCATATCCCACACGTGGCCAGGCACACAGAGAAGAGTTGGCTGTTGATGGTTGCTCAGCATTCTAAGGGTGCCACATGAGGACAGTAATGCATTCAGGACTGGAACATTCCTGTGCTAGAGGTGACCTGGTGCTGGCATAGCCCAGGCCAGCAGTGAGCAGTCCTGGCCTTGGAGGGAGCCCAGTTCAGGACTGGGAGCAGGCATTGCTCTCACCAGTTGGGTCAGGCAGGAGCAATATCCTCATGCTCTCATAGCTTTCCGGAGCTGGGAGGGTTTAATTTTTTGTACTCATATGGCCATGAACATCTCATCAGCTGCCCCACCAACAATCCTGTGCTAGCAAGCAGAGGAGTTGTGGGAGAATAAAACCTCTGTGTTTCATTGAGGTGCTAGCCCCATCCTGCTACCTCGTGTTGCTTTGGAAAGACCACTCCCTCCAGGGTTGGAAGTTAACTTGATGTCAGCATAGCCAAGAGTATTACTGTCATCTGAGTTCTCTCTCTATCTTGCTTGCTTTCCTACTGCAGCAGAAACCCATAATATATTCAGCAATCTTAGCCCTTGGGGAGTATCTGATAATTACTTGCAAGGTGGAGCATATTTGATTAAGGGAGTGTGTATAATGAACTGTGAAGAAGAAATACGAGGTATTGAAAAGAGGAAGGTATTTTCTGCAATGTGGTTTGACAAAATGATTTTAAAATTAAGAAGACAGTTAAAGAATAACAAATTATTTCCCCTTCACGTGCTTTGCTCCATGTATTTTGCAAACGCATAGTGAATGTGCTTTAGCATGCAGCTCTGGTGCTAAATGCGCTCAGAAACGTGAGAGAGAGAAACTCCATCTCCTCGGGAAGCGTGGGGAGAGCCTGCTCTTCTGCTGTGGTTCCTTTAATCTCCGGGGTGGGGAAGTCCCTCCTTCCCCACTCACATCTGCCTGGTGATCTTGCTCCCTCCCTCCCACAGCCGTTACTCACTGTGTTGGAAAAGCCGTTGGAAAAGCCACTCCTGTGCATCTTGATGCAGAGACCGTGATTATAATGATGGAGGAGAGGCAGGTAAAGCTGCTGTGGAGAGCAGAGGAAAGCAGCTGGTTACAAAGCATGGAGGAGGACATGTAGACCTTTTCCCCAAGGTGCTCCAAGGGACTTTCTAATCTCTCTTGCAGTTTGGTTTGGAAAGTAGAGCCCGATAGGACCTGACATACGCCTGAATCTTCAGTAGTGAGCTCTTGCAGCTTTGCCTCAGTCCCCCCCAAAAAAAAAGTTCAAAGGAATTTTATGCTTTGGTGGATGGACTCTGGAGAAAGGCTCAGTCTTGATGTTTTTGGTCACTTCTATAGAGCAGATAAAAGAAGAAGACAGAACGAAGTGTGTTGCTTGAAAAGGGGTTACTTGGGATGTGATCTCCTGAAAAAAAATGTACAAAAGAATGGAAGAATGTTAACATAATTTCTCTTATTTGTCCTTATGAGTATTATGACTCTCTCTTATGAGTCTTTAGCATAAAAGAAGAAAAACAGGGTGTGGGAAGTTGTTATAAAATTTTTGCTTCTTTGTTTGTTGCTGTTTTTTTTAATAGGAACAGAGAGTTCAGAATAAGATAGCTCTTCACTTGCTGAGGGCTTTTCCCCAGCCTAGCTCCTGGGGCTGCCCACAGACTCATTCCTTTGGTATTAGCTCTTTTCTGAGCTTAAAACCACAAAGTGAAGATCAGTTCCATGAAGTGGCAGGATACTTTGTACAGGGCAGAGCCTGTGGGAACATAGGGTCTTGTCTTTCCTTCCCCCAGCCAGGCTCCAGAAAAATCACATTGGAGCAGGAGAAGCTCTGCGGCCAGGGAGCAGGGATGGATTTCTTTACCAAAATGCTTTCATTCATCTGCCATCTGCTACAAAACCTGTAGGAATTTCTATGACCTATAGGAAACTGATGCACAGCAGCTTTTAAATGCTGCTGAGAAGAGCTGCAGGAAAGAAATCACTCACAATGATAACTTCAGTTGGTCCTGCAGCCTCCAGGAACCTGTAAATAAAAACCATGAATCTGCTATGGCAGGGGAAAAACAGCTGGGACAGACGTATTTTCCAAAGCCCCTGTCTGTCTCTGAAAGCCTAGTGAGCCAATGAGGTCCTTCATTAGCAAGAGGAGGTGAGCAGTGGTGCAGGTCATGCTGATGGGCTGAAGACTATCCTACAAGTGACATGGACCCTCAGAGGATATGGGGTTGCTCAGGTCACAGGGATCAGCAGTCCCTTATGCCAGGCACTGGGCAGATTGATTTAATTTTGCCTGGGGGTGGTGGTGGAGCCAAGCAAGGAAAAAGAAAAGAAAAGAGGAAAAAGGGAAAAAATAGGAAAAAAGGAAAAAGAAGAAGAAAAAATAAAGTAACAGGATCCTGTGGTGCATGTTTGTGAGGTCCTTGATTCAATGCTTTTCTAGAGGTGGCCTGGGGAACAAAATGTCATGAAACTTCAGTTCTTTTCTTTTTTTGTTTATGAGCAGGGGTATAATTACCAGTATCTTGGCTAAATTCCACCTTCAGGAACATCATTTTTGCCTTTTTAAATTCCCGTGTAGCTGCACACAATGGTTCCCTCCCCTGAAACATCTGGATGATGTGGTCAGAAACACTGAAATGCAAATTTTGGTGTCCTATGTAAGTCATTATACAAAATGTGGTAAAAGCCCTCTGTCCTCCACTGCTGTTAATCCCTACTTCTTGTTGCATCACACCTGACGTCAGCCAAGGTGTGCCAAAACACAGTATGCTCAGTGACCCAAGATGTGGTTTTAAAACCTTTTTTAAATCATTTAAAAATAGTTTTAAACTGAAAGAGGGGAGATTTAGGTTAGATATTAGGAAGGAATTCTTCACCGTGAGGGTGGTAAGGCAGGTTGCCCAGGGAGGTTGTTGATGCCCCCTCCCTGGAGGTGTTCAAGGCCAGGTTGGATGAGGCTTTGTGCAGCCTGGTCTAGTGGGAGGTTGGAACCTGATGATCTTTAAGGTCCCTTCCAACCTTAACCATTCTATGTTTCTATGATTCTGTATCTACCATTTCTTGAAGTGGCTTGTTTGCAATGAAGAGCTGAGTAAAACAGGACTTACTGTTCTCTCCTTTCTCCACAAAGGAATACACTATTGATGTCTTTTTCCGGCAATCCTGGAGAGATGAAAGACTGAAGTTTGATGGTCCCATGAAAATACTTCCTCTGAACAACCTGCTGGCCAGTAAGATCTGGACTCCTGATACCTTCTTCCACAACGGGAAGAAATCTGTCGCCCATAACATGACAACACCCAACAAGCTGCTGCGCCTGGTGGACAATGGCACCCTCCTGTACACCATGAGGTAAGTTTGTGTCTCCTGGGCCAGGGTCTTCCAGGTCCCTTTACATGTGCAGGCACGGATGGGACCTCCAGGTACAATATAGCAGGGTTTGTGCAGACTTCCACTGACTGTTAGCACACTTGAGTCCTACCCTGCTGCTTTCCCTGCTCTTCTTGTTTCCTACATATGTAGTATCACTGATCCTCAACTTAAGCACACTTTTACAGGTAGCTATTTTCTCATCATGCATGCTGATTGTTAGCTTTTATGTGATGAGGTAGAAGTGCTGGGATCTATAATTTGTGGAGGTGTTGCACCACCTGACTAGTTTTTGTTCCTGACCTCTGATGGGATATGAAATCAGGTTTCCAGTATTAGTAGGGAAACATTAGGATGAGAATTTGTTTTTCTCCAGGAGCTGGAGAACAGGTCTAAATTTAGTTCAGCATGTTACACCAAAGCCATCTGAAACATCTAATGAACCCAAGCTTGGTTGTGAAAACAACCAAGAGGGTTTTTTGCTACTTCATGGAATTAAAAGTCTGCATAATCAATGAACATCTTTAGGAAAAAAAATCATCAGCTCATTAAAAACTGTGCTTTGTAGGTGCCAGGTTTGGAGAGGCCATTGGAAGTTCTCAGTTTAACCCAGCCCATGCTGTCTTCAGCTAAGCTGTCAGTGAGAGCCCTGAACATGAGGTGGCCCTGCAGCATGAGACCCAGGCAGCAATACAGCCTGGGCAACCCCAGGGTGAGCTCCAGCAACTGGGGCCTTCCTTCTAAAACATGAGTTTTAGAAGTGTTGGGGAGCCTTGCGTGGGCAGTCAACTTCTCTGGACTTCTGGAGAACAGCCCTGGAACATACATTTATCACTAAGCTGCAACAGGTAGAGAGCATGAAGATAAATGCCTTTGGGTTACTTGCACGTTCATTCCAGAGCTATTCAGATATTCTGGAATGCCTGTAAACTGTTCACCCATGTAAATAATGTTTGCCACCTGGGGGTGATGTACTAATTTGCCTTCTGAGGTAAGTGGGCTTATAAATGAAACAACAAACTGCTTATAGATGCACAAGAGAGGTATTGAGTTGATTTTAGAAAGGTGTAAATCTTTGTTCTGAAATTTTTTTTTTCTCTGCCTCCATTTTCAAGCTGGTGCTAATTCATGACAGGCTTCATTGTGGCTTCTGAGTGCTGAGATGCTGCACTTTCACCTCCGTTTTTTTGAGGACCAGACAGAATTTTGCCTCTTCATAGTTAAGCTGGCTGTGAATCTACATAGTGTCAGCAAGTTTTACAGCCTACATGGGTAAACAATGCTCTGCTTTTGTGCAGCCATTCTCAAATACGAGCTAATCCTGCCAGTGCCCTGGGGGTTTAGGTCTCCATGCATCAGTGATCTCACGTTACAGAGGCAGATGGGGTAAATGAAGGGAGAAGCCCAACTTGACTTAAGGGCTTGGTTCTGCTCCCGGCTCCCTGACCTGCGTGTGGATGACTAACACTCCCCCTGTTTGTATCATTGTCTGACTGTAAAGTATTATAGGAGCTGCTGCCATAAGACAGCAAAACAAAAGGACTCAATTTCAGGGCTTTTAAATCATTTCATTTCTTCTTTATTCAGCAAACAGCCATTAGCTTCAGCAACTTTTGTGTGACTGAGGAAGTATTGGATTTACTTTCCCATTTAGGGCTGGGCAGGTGCCAGGATGGCAGCATCATGAGGCTCTTGGGAATGAGGTTTTTGAAGAAAATGGAGCCATGGGTTTTTTAAATAAATTCAACACATCCTTCAGTTTAGCTGTCTCCCAAAGAAGGCAGGGATGAAGGAGAGTCTGAATCTCTCTTTGCATGTGCTCCTGCCTTCCTTAAATGTACCTCTAAGGCTTAGTAAGAGCTGAAGAGCCCACTCAGAGATACCCAAAGGTTGAGGGTTGAATATAAGGCCTTTTGTCCCATATTGTATTACACAGTACCAGGAGCTGTAGTATATGGAGATCTTTTCCTTACCCAGTGGAGACTGCTGCTGTGCAGATGTATATGAAGGTATCCTGGTGGGAACTCAGGGCAGTATTGGGCCAGTCTGATGCTGGAGGGGTGTCTGGGGCTGGCCAGGTAGCCCTCTGGAAAGCCCTGTCCACTGTACAGGACAGTGTGTCAGGAGTGAAGCAGGGCTCCTCTGCGTTTGCAGTTCAACACATCCAAGGTGAGATGTGTGTCCTGGTGCATGTGATGATCATCCTTCTCCCTGCTGCTGAAGAAGAAGCCTGCTCAGGGCCACACAGGGTCTTTTGAGTGGGAGCTCAGAAAGGAAGATGCAAGATCACAGGCTGCATGGTCCAGGATTGTGCATCAGGCTGAGGCTCAGAGACCAAGTTCTCCATGGCTCTGCCACCCATAGACACTCGCACTCATTTCCCCTGTAAAATGATGATGACGATATTGTCCTCCCAGGAAAGGGCTGGAAGGAGACTACTGGTTTATGTCCAAGTGGCATATTTGGTGCTCTCCCCAATGCCCAGGGGCATGCACATGTGTCCTTCTCAAAGGAAGTAGCAGGACCACAAAGCCAATCTCAGCCCCACACAGCTGACATCCAGCAAAGTGCAAATCCCAAAGGGCCACGCTCTGTCCCGCTGACTAGAAAGTGAGTTTGGACCCCCACCAGATTTCCCCTGGACTGGGAGGACTGCCCAGGTAATCCCTTGCAGGCTGTCTAGACTGGTACATTGCCATGCAGCTTGACTCCTCAGACATATCCTACTCCTTTACCTTGTACCAGCCAATATCCTTGAGGGATCAGCTCTGCTGATGTGCAATTAGAAGCATGTCTCTCACTGTTTATCCTGCTGTGAAAGCCAACTTCTCTTAGTCAAGGCTTACATTTATAGATGAAGTTACTCTGGCAGAACAGCAACTCTGACACATGCATCCAGCAAAATCACACCTGTGTGACAACATTTGTAGCTCCTGGAGAGAGTCTCTTTATCACTGACCTGAGCTTCAAGGAGTCACACACCAGCTGTAGCTGAGCATCCAGATATTTCCTTTGCTCACAGCACAGCGTCCTCATGGATCAGTGCAACAACTCACTGCAAACATCTGATCACTGATTCAGGCCTTGGCACCTGGGTGACAAGATGGCCTTTTCACCCTCAGCACAAAATTGCCTTTCTGTATTCCCCTCCCTCTGACTGCTGAGGAAGGGAAGGATTACTGATCCCTCTGCCTTTTCCTGGCTGTTCCAGCTGCCTTAGAGGGCATGGGGAGCACAGTTTCATTATGTAGCCCTGCCTCTGCAACCTTGTTTGTGGGGCTCCTACAAGATCCAAGTAGTTCACAGAAGCCTAGCTAGGGCCAAAACTCAGCTGCTGCAGCAATCTCTGGATGTTCTCTATGGCTGTAGTTGTGTGGGGCACATAGAAAATGTTCTGGATCTTCCTGGCCTTGAAGCATATGAACATAGGAAAACAATGCTGTGCTTATGGGATTCAACTTTGAGAATCCTGGCTTTAAAGAGCTCTCCTGTTCTTCACAGGGATTGTCAGAGTGGCATGTTGAGGCTTTGCAGTTATTGTCAGAGTGGTTCCCAGACAAGGTGTGCTCAAGTCAGGCACTTAAAGGATGATTTCTTTAACTGCCAGGCTGACGCACTCAGCTGCATGCCCAAAGACTTTGTCTCAAGAATCTGTATTGCTAAAGACAACAAATCCTTAACAGCAGTGCAGGAGCACTCTGGAAGGAGGGTCAGAGAGCCCCTGGGTGAGGGAGACCCCCTGGGTGAGGCAGAGCCAGAGGGAAAGCTACCTACAGAGGTACCCAGGACACTACGCTGTTGAGCCCTGTACCTACTGCTGCATGTTCAGGGGTTGGAGCTTCCCAGGCTGCTTTTTGAAATCAGAGCTTCATGGTATCTCTCCTAACAAAGGCTTTGGGTTGTCTTTACTGCCTGTTTTGTTTTTTTTTAACCCCTGGGCAACTTGTGAGAACTGTAGGCTGGAGCTTGCAGAACCCTTCCACACGATGGAGGTGCAGCCATCATTCTGCTTTCTTCAAGAGCAGCAGCTGGGAGATCCCAGCACCAGCTCCTCTGCATAGTATGGCCTGGCAGCTGTTTGTGTGCATCCCACAGCAGGGCTGATCTTGGACTACAGCATAAATGGACCCAAGCAGACCAAAGTTAGACTGCTGAACACAAGGTGAGAGATGAGATCTGCACAGCCTGCTTTTCTCTGCCTTACAGATTCCAGAGTGGATCCAAAGGCAGAAAATGGTTTTGTGCCAGACTTTTGTAAGGAAACTGTCCCAGGCAGGAGAAATCTTCAGAGATCACCTTCTCTTGCTGCATTTCTACCATCATGGACTGAAATCTCCAGGGGCTGGGGGAGGATGCAAAGTGAATTCAGTGATTTCAGATCTGGCACAAGAATCCTAGAAGCAGTTCAGCTTTCAAGCTCAAACCCCAGCAATTAAACATAACCTAGATTCTCACACAGCCTAAACTGTGTGAGAAACTAAACACTATTCAGCCTGACTGGTTATTAATGAATCTCCTAGAGGAGAAATCAGGACAAAACTCAAGCAATATCCCTGGCATAAACAAAGTCAGTGCTGCTGTGCAGGGTGCTGTCATGTTTTTGTGCCACACATACACCAAGGGATTATTACATTTGCGTCCCAGAAATTGGACTGAGACTCTCACGCATCCTGCAGCACGATGCAGGTAATGACAGGGGCTCTAATGACACATCAAAGGCTTTGCTAAGCTCCTGGTAACCATGAGAACAAAGCTGAAATAGTTTGTTGTACCTTCAGCCTTGGCAAAAGTATGTTTAGCCTGATTCACACTTCTTACCATTGTGTTGAGCAGTTCAAAGGACTTCCCATGACTTTAAAGAGAAAAACATCATTTGTTTCCTGGATGTTCCACTTTTGGTGCCATTGTGCCAGCAAAATGGAGAGAAAACATGAGAATTTTGGGGTTTGATTTCAAGACAGTTCTGCACAAGTTATTGCTAGTGCCTGGGACAGATGTGCTAAAGCATACAACAGCTGGATTGTGTGATTGCTGGCAGCTTGGCTATTTTTCAGATGCTGTTTAGACTTCATAATGACATTTCAGGGCTCAGATGTCTGGACCTGAACAGGGCATTGGAGCAGTGAAGCAAACCTCTGTGGTTAGCTGGCCATAAGCTCCCTTGCACAAGGTAAGGGGCAAAGATGATTATTTCTGCAACAGTATTTTTACCCAAATGCTTCAGAGGCAGTGCTAATTGCCAAGGAACCAAGATGCATTCCTCGTAGCTTGACATTTTGACATTTCATTAGGCAAAGCATATGGTGCTGAGGAGTCCTTCCCCAGCAACAGGAGGCAGAGGGAAAGGCCAGTGAGGGCAAGAGTGGAAGGGGGGATGTGGGCACTCTCCTGAGCAGTGGTTGATTCCACAGGTCACCTAAATACCTCTGCCAATAAGCGCTCTGAAAGGTGAGTGTGTGCAAGAGAGGCTGCAGGAGGGGGGTGAAAGATGAGCAGGGGATGCAGGAGGCAGAGGGGTGAGCAGGAGCGAGCTGCAGTGCATGCCCTCTGGTCGTGGAGAGAGCATCTCAGGGAGCCAGCCCACCCCAGCACACACAGGGGCAAAGCAAAGAGGTTTCAGGCAAGGGAGAACACCTGGGAGGGGGAATTCCTGTACTGCTTCCCCTTTCTGCAGGGAAGCTGACTCCCTTCAGGTGTTACTTGTGACCATGTTGACTTCTGCCTGAAGTTGCTGAACCAGATGCATCTCACTGGAATGACAGGGCTTTAAAAAATTGTTTTATTTCAGGAGAACTTAAATCTCCTTCAGTTGTAGGTGGAGAAGTGGCAGATTAGGTCGCTTTTTCAGTGGTTTGCTGATGGATTTATTGTGTTGTGGTTTACTAGCTCAGCACTCCCACACACCTATGGAGTCATCCAGCATCTGTATAAAGTTGTTCCCTTCCCTCCCAGGTCTGGAGAGGGCAGGAGAGTATGGCCAAGGTCAGCTTGTGCCCAGCTGGTCTCTGCTGCCATCTTGTCTCTCTCTGAGGCTCTTTGTGGCTGCTCTAAATGGCACCCAATCATTGGACCCACAAACTGCAGCCCTTTGAATCATTTAGCCATACTCATAGTGGCTCTTGATCACAGCCAAGATTTGCAAACAATAAAGTGGATGAAAAAGGCCTTCCTGGTTTTTTTTGGGGGAGTTCAGGATACATCAGATGGAAAGTACTGGTCAGAGCAGAGGTCCTTTGGAAAAGCTGACTTTGGGAAAATCCAGCTAAGAGCCTTTTGAAATAATAAAGTAGTTAGTGAGGATAATGAAGGAGTAGGAAGGTAGAAAGGAAAAAGCCTTGTGTGGCCTGCCAAGGAGGCCTGCTAAGGAGGACAGGGGAAATGCATCAACATTTTCTTTACACAAGTGACGGTGACAAATATTAGAAGCAAAAGGTCCATCGCAGTTGGAAAGGACACAGAAAGAATTGAATATTAAGATCCTGGCACTGAAAACCAGCAGAAATTAATATGTGCTGCTGTTGCACTAAGGAGCAGGGAGGTAGCACTGGGACACCGTGGGCTGGGTTCAGAAGGTCTGCAGGAAACTCACCACTTCCCTTTGCTGGCTAATACAAGAATAAGGCACAGAATTCCCCATGGTGGGATCTGCGCTGTGACCCCAGTGACCACTGCAAAGGGGTAACATGCCTCAGCTCCCAGACATCCCCAAAAGGATTTAACCCCCTGCTGTAGGTGCTGCGGGGGCTCCAGGTCGCACAGCAGGGTTTTAACCCCCCAGCCCTGCCCATCAAAGCAACGGCAGCTTTCAGCGTTGCTCCTCCACTGCTTGATTTAATGCCTCTCTGCCTGCCTCAAGGAAACTCCAGCTTCCCTAGACCATCTAAAAGAAGCAGATGAAGGATGGGCATGGGTCTGAAATCGGGAGGTTCCTTTCCTCACCTGGCAGAGCAAAATCCACAGCCTGCAGCAAGTTCCCGAGGCACAACGCAGCAGCTGTGCCGGCGTGTGCGGCGGCTCTGGGCAGCGCTGGGCTGGTGGCCGCCTGTCACAGCACCATCTGCTGCTGCAGCCTCACCGGTCCCCTGCTGCCTCCCAGCCACAGTCATCCTGCTTTGTTTCCTACACAGTGTTTTGGCTTTTTTTGTGAAGTTGATCGGTTTTGTCCACCAAATCATTATTTTTTTTTTTGTTCTGCTTTGCTTTTAGCAAACAAAATCTGAACCCGGTATTTTTTTTTCAGGGTTTGTTTTGCATTTGACTAAGTCTCAATATTTTCTATGAAGAATAACTTACCTGAAGGAAAATATCTCAGTAGAAGCTTTCCACTGTGCTTCTTGACCTGAGTTTTCCCACAAGCCACCTTCAGCCTTAGGTCTGTGCACTTGCCCTTTGCATCCACCTGTTCCTCCTGTCACGATTTATCTGTTATTTTGCTGAACCACCAGAAGTGGATCCTTTTTTCTACAAATGGTTCTTTCAGAGAAGATTGTATCAGACGTTTCCTTGGAAGCCATCTATCCTGGATCCCCCTCTTAGGCTTCCAGCTTTGCAGTACTTCAAGAAGGAACACAAGCTTACAGATACCTTTTTAGAGGCTTTTATAACAGATCCTTTTACACCTGGCCCAATGTTCTGCAGCACACTGCATTTATGGTTGTGCTTCTCTCACAAAACCACTCCCTGATGAGGTGTCTTACTGGGATTTGGTGGATTCATAAAGCACACAAGTTGTCCTTCACCATCCCAAACAGCCCCAGGACATGCAGTTCTTTTGCCCACAGTATCCTCTGCAGTACCACCAGTGAGGGAAGAGCCAGGGAGAGTGTGATGAGGTGCCCCCCGTGCACAGGGGTGTGCTGTACCATGGTGCAACACCTGTGACTTCATGGCTCTGACTGACTTTTTCAGCAAGCCCAGTAATGCTGTGGCTTCCTGACCAAACTGTCTGCCAGCACTCTGCTCCTTCCAGATCATGGGAAGAACAGGCCATGTTCCCTGGAAGCCCCTTCCCTTTGCTTTTCAGCATGGCCCACGAGATGTCCCCTGGCACCAGGCATCAATGAGCAATTTGTGCACAGTGCGTAAGCAAACAGAAGTCCTGGGCTTTGGCAGATTTTCTGATTGCACTGAGTGGATAAAGATGAACTCGGTTAATAGGGTTGAGTTTATACAACAGGAGAGGTGGCCAGATCTGTGTGCCTACTGTTCTCTTCACAGCCAATGGCCTTCAGCCTGGAGACCGAGAGGGTACTGATCACATTGAGGCCTTTGTCACCTTTGGTGGATGCAGGACACAGAGGCTGTGGCAGAAGGGCCAGGGGGGAGCTTCCACAGCCATGTGTTTCTCATCATGCCCTGTGTTTTGTCTTGCAGGCTAACGATTCATGCAGAGTGCCCAATGCACCTGGAGGACTTCCCAATGGATGTGCATGCTTGCCCACTGAAATTTGGGAGCTGTAAGTACCCTGATCAGCTTCTGCAAGGAAGTGGGTACAGAGCTAAGGAACAGTCCTTTGCGTGTTTTCCAGTATTTTAGTAACAGTGTTATTAATGATTGCTAATGATAATGTGACTGAAAATTGGTTTCAGGTATCTCATATGTGCAATTCCTAGCATCATGAGAGGTGGGCAGCAAGCAAATCTGTGGTCAGCTCAGGCTCACAGGATGGGTTTAGACACCTATGGTTTTGCTGTAAATGTATTAGAGAAGTGGAAAGAGCTCCTTCCGCGTGCCCTCCCTGCCTTCAGTGGGCAGTGCTGCCTCTTCAGCACTCAGCAGGACCAGCGTTGGTGGAAACCTTAGAGATGCTCTTCCATCATGGCAAGCTCATCTTGGGGGGACAGATTTGAGAAGATAGCAGTGGTGTCTGTTACTAGGTGTCCTGTCCAGCTTTCCCAACATCATTCCTACCAGTCTGGGGGGGAGTCTGAAATCTCCGGTTGCTCTGGTTCCATGCTCCAATGGAGCTTACAAACTCCTTGCTCCTCTTCAGTCTGCCAGGCAGGCTGCTCTCAAGTAAAAGGCTTGAAACTCTGGGAATCTCAGTCCCAGTACCCAAGAGTTCTGGTTTAGGGAAGAATTGCAGGCTGCTGGTGAGTTGAAAGCTGCTCCCAGCCCTCCCAGGTTTGCAGCTGCTCATCTGCCTCCAGGTTCAATGAACTGAGCAGCACTCCCAATCAATGTTTATATTAGATGGAAGAGTTATTCACTTCCCATTAGAGAATGAGACCCCACCAGTAATCTCCCTTTTGAACTCTAAGAAAACAGAGAAATCACCACCTTTCTAAACTGATACTTCCTTCCTGTAGCCATTTGGGAGTTAACTAAGGAGAAAGTTGAAAAGGTTGATTGACACCAGAGGAAATCATGTTTATCATGTGCATCTGCTCCTCTGCCTCATGACAAAATGCATCCATGAAACTGGATTGTTCAAAACTACTGAAATAAAGTTATTTCTTAGGCAGCACCTAATTAAATGTAGAATTTATTGCCACAAGACATCACTACGGCCAGTAAGTAAAATAGCAAGCCTTAGAGAGGATGAATTATTAATGTTAATTGACTGTGTGAGGAGGGTTATAAAATATCCTACCTCAGGCCTAAACTCTGGGATTATTACAAGACTTGCAGGAAGGCAGATTATTCCTCATATAATTGCTTATAATGTTTCTTGGTGAGGAAAAGAGATTAATGTGCACATTTCTGCTGGAACACCCTTTGGGATTATTCTGGGTATTTTTACTGATTTGGCCTCTGAAAGATGAGAGTTTTGACACAATCAGCTCAGAGACCTGTCCCTGATTAACATTAGTGTGGCTCTTTCTGAAGCACCCATCCATATAGCATCTGAGCTCACCTTTCCTGTGTTGGAGGAGGATTAAACAAGTGTTTGCACCAAAAAGCTGTCGACAGCTGGAAGCTACTCATTTGCAAGAAGCTTAGAGTAGGTCAGATTTGTAAGTAGAAGGACTATGCCAGGACCAGAGATGTGCTATTCAAAGGATGTCCAAATTTGCCTAGGTGACCACCTTCCAGTGATCCCCACCCCCTGAATGGTTCATCAGTGGCCTTCTGCCCCTGTGCCACCATGGCAGCCACCCAAAGAGGGAAGGCAGAGAGCTTGCAGGAGAAGTAAGGGCATCAGGCATTTTAGGTAGCTTCAGCTGCCCACCTGCATCATTCCTTGGACCAAGCGCAGTGAAGGTGATGGCTTTACCTATCACCATACACCCTAGAAGATGGATGTATGCAGCAGAGAGCAACTGTTTCTAAGCCAGTCATAGGACATTTGAACAGCAGCTGTCTGAGACTAGGCTAGCAGAAGATGCTGCTGAAGTTACCAGCTCCACTAAATGTCAGAGCAGTCCTTGTTTGGCTAGGACTAGACTGCATCGCAAGCGAGGCGTTGAGCAGAACCACAACAGCTTCCTGGCATTAAATATGCTCTAAGCATCCATGCCATGCTTGTGTGATACCAGATACACTTCTGTCCCAGATGACCAGATATGTAGACAACTGCATTTTCAGGGATGATGGCAATGAAACTGGGTAAGTTTCCTTTGTAGACTGAGAGTGGTGGTGGGTGAACCATGACTGCGAGAGCAGAAGGTGTTGCCCATCAAGGTGGAAGAGCATTGGCAGAGCTATACAAAGCTAAGCAGGAAGGATGAAGGTCTCCAGAAGCATGTAGAGAGCTGGGAGGAGGGATTGGAAAACAGTGTATTGCACACCAGAAGTGCTTAGGCAGCATGCTGGCATGCTGAGAAACATTGGCTGATCATCAGAACCACTCCTCCCACTTTGCACAGTGCCTGCTTAGTATTTAAGAGGTTTGCCAAAACCTCCTGTGCAGGGATAACAGTGGTTTATTTAGAAAGATCAGAGAAATCTGATTGTCTCAGGACACAATCTTCCACAAAGCAGTAGCTGAGACATTGCTTGACCTGACCCCAGCCAAAGAATTCCTTAATGTCTTAATAGAAGTTGGAGATAAACGTGAATTAAAAACTCGTTTTAGTGAACTTAATTCTTGCTTAAAACAATGGTGCAAAGTGGGTATGGACAGGAAGCCTGGGCATTATGGGGAGATGTAGCTCCTAGCAGAGTCTGGAGAGACTCAACTTCTGGATACCATAGGACTGGCAAAACCAAGAGCATGTGGGTGCTGTTGGGAAAGGGAGTAGCTATGAGGACAAGCTAGGGTTGGGTGACAGAGGCTTGTGAAGGTGATGGTGACTGTGTGTGTTAGAGAAAGGTGTTTGCATATGGGGAGTTGGGCAGGTGGGATAGAGAGGGGACCCTGGAAGGATGCCCTGGCCCTGAGGCCAGCCCTGCCCCATGCAGCAGTCCAGCCACACATCTCCAAAGCTGGGAGGCTTGGAGAGGGTTGCTTCTGAGTGAGTGTAAAGATTTTTAACTTTTTAACCTAAAATTCAATCCCATTTGTGTTTAGTCTTTCTCTCCAGCTGCTGCCAGCATGACTCTCCCAGTCCCTGGCATGGCAGGGCTGTGGCTGTCCTGCTGCCCCAGCAGCCTGCTGGCCTGGATGCCTTCCTATCTTGTCTCTGCTCAGGGCCAGCCCTTGCAGAATCAGCACGTCAAGGGGACAGCGTGTCTCTCTACAACAGAGCTCTGTCCCCTCTTCCAGCTCGCTTCTGAAAACCCCAGCTCCCTTTTGCTCATTTGATTTAATGGTTTCTGAACTGCTTTGGTCTCTGGCCATGCTTGACTGTGCTCAGCCATGTGGCTCTGAGGAATGCACAGCAGGGATTAATTTGGCTACAGGCTAATTTTGGTATATTTTAGGTCAGGCAGAAGCACAAGCCTCATTCTTCTTTCTCCTCCACAGATGCCTACACAAAGACAGAGGTGATCTACACCTGGACACTGGGAAAGGATAAATCAGTGGAAGTAGCGAAGGGTGGATCTCGCCTGAACCAATATGACCTGCTGGGCCATGTTGTTGGGACAGAGATGGTTCGATCCAGCACAGGTACTTGTAGGACCACAGCGTGATGCATGGGCTGAGCACACTGTCAGAGGAGGTGGACCCATGGGCTTTGAATGCCATCATTTGGCATAGTTATAGAGGCAGTATCTGTAGGCAGTGAGCACCACAGTACTTCCCAAGCCACATACTGTTGGAGAATATGGCTGGGGACATCTGAAGCAGTCACCAAGAAGCAGTAAAGGGTTTAGCTGTTAGTGGTTTCCACTGAAATAACCTCATCACCCATACTCTCTACAAAACTGATTTCAGGCATCTAAAGATTATTTTTTTGTGTGGAAAATTTGCCCCACCTTGCCCAGCTGGTTCTTGGAACTGTGGGTTCATTTGTCTTGGATTCCTTTCCGGTCCCTCAGGAGAGTGTTGCAGGCAGGGGAGGTGAATGCAACATGATGTTTAGTGTGATTTTCACTGCATCTGCTTACACAAATATTGTCACAGCTAATAGAAGATTATCCCAAACAAATGTTTCCTCTGATTAATGACCAATATTAATCATCTTTCTCTCCCATCTGCTGTTCCTCCTCTCCCGTCTGAATCCAGGTACCAATAGCTTCTGTTATCTCATGTGTCTCTCTCATATTTCTATTTCTTTTTTCTTTTTTTTTTTTTTCTTTTTATGCGCCAGTAGTTCTCTCATTTGAGGATATTTCCTCTCTGGTGCACTTGATTTTAATAGTGTCTGTCTGTAACAACTCATATCACCTCCCTTGGGGAAATGTGGGGAGTCCAGGGAACTAAATGTCATAATATCTGGCCCATCTCTCTACTTAAGTTGTAGTAAAATGTACAGATGAATGACCTGAAGTGGCAAGAAAGCTGCTAAAGGCTCCTGTGTGTAATGATTTGGCAGAGCCAGGCTCACAACAAAAAGGCACAGTAATCCAAGAAAATATCCAAAGCTTTGAGTGCAGGAATAGGGCATTGAGGGAAAATAGGGACAGCTTCTTCTTTGGTTTACAGCCCAGACCTTTAACGACAGAACTTGCCCAGATTTTTGAGATGGTTACAGTGAGGAAAGGTGGAATATTTTCAGTATTGTCAGAGAAAATCCTTTGTCCTGAAATCCTACTGAAGTGCTGCTAGGATCTCTATAAGCTTAAGGGATCTTACCCACCATGTGGCTCCATGGACTGGAGCAGACAAGGCATGGGAGCTGGGTTGGGAGTGACCCACAGAAGTGTCTTGTGTGTGGGGTGAAACAGGGAAAGCCTATTGCCCAGCTGGCTATTGGCATGGATTAGCCTTTGTCCCACAGCCGTTTTGTAGTGAATTAAAGTCTCCAGAGGAATGTTTTGAAAGGACAAATGCAATGTGGAAGTCACCCAGGCTACACTGGGACACACACCTGATGTGGCACAGCAGCTGTGTGAGCATGTGCAGGACATGCAGAGTCAGTGCCAGCAGTGACACATATGCTCCAATTTCGTCCAAGAACTTCAAAGTTTGTTCAGGACAGATCTTTAAGTGGTTTAGAGATAGACTGGTGGTCAATTGGCCCCATCCTGGAAAGAACCAGTGACTCAGCATCTCTAACTGGCTGTCTCTGCAGGGGAGTATGTCGTCATGACCACACACTTCCACCTCAAGAGGAAGATTGGGTACTTTGTGATCCAGACCTACCTACCCTGCATCATGACGGTCATCCTGTCCCAGGTCTCCTTCTGGCTTAACAGGGAGTCTGTTCCTGCCCGGACAGTTTTTGGTGAGTCTGGGAGCACGGGGGCATCCTCTCAGGTCAGGGGAGAAAGGCACCACAAATGATGGGAAATAGACTGAGCATCAGAGCTGGTTGTCTCCAGGCCTTGACCAGCATCAGTGAGGCAGCTGGTCATTTCCCAGAATAGCTCTCAGTGTTTGCCCAGTGCCCCTGCTTCCACGGGATCACTGCAAAGATACTCCTGTCCATGTTTCTGCTACAAGCCAAGCCATAAATATTAACAGTAAGCAAGGTATTGATCTTCTAATTATATGCATTTGGCTGTGTCTGCTTATCTATATTGGCTTTTGCGTTGAGGAGAGGATAGGTACATGGGGAGGCATTTAAAGCTCTACCTTTGAATTTGTTAATGTGCAGAGCTCCACATAACAAGTTCCTGGGCTAAGGCAGTATAACTGCATGGTAATTATATTGTTATTATATTTTCTTCAGCTGGTTTCAGGTCCCCTCTCTGAGGAAAAGTGTCAGGCTGGCATTGCACATACATTAATAGCTTTTACAAACATTTAATAACAGAATTGCTTTGTGCTTTCCTGCCGAGAGCTCTAGTTCAGGATCTGCACACGTGGTCTCACAGACCAGGTGTGATGCTGCAGGATTGTATTTTCTGGAAATAATAGTGCCCAGCAGACACTTAACAAAGAGTGTATTGGAAAAAAGTCACCAAGCAGAGAGGGGATATATGGTACCACCTGCTTGTGTTTTTGAATAGGACAAAAAGTTGTGTGTGGTTTCAAAGGTCACGAGGCACTTTCTCTGTAGCAAGAGTTGTGGTAGAAATACTCCCACAAACCCAGCAAGGCTGATGTCCTCCTTTCTGGACCCTCTCTGCAGGCCTGGACCTTGTTCCTGTGCTGTGGACTGGAATGGGGTGCATGGAGGGTCACAGGTGGTTCTGCACCCTCCTAAATGAACTGAGAGGGAATCATAATGGGTTTTGTGTTCACTGGAATTTGTGAAATGTAGGTCATGAACAAGGTTTCAAATTTGCAGTTGACCTCAGCTTCTCCCCATTAGAACCAGGTTGACTTCCCCCGGGGTGCAAATCCTACAGTGATCACCAGGGTCCCCTGCAGCTGTGGGCAGCTGGGTGGTTAGTATGACCAAACTGGTTTGTGTCATCAAGACTGCAAGAGCTGCACTGAACAGTGGTAACAGTGAAGAAGAGGGGATGTGGCCCCTTGGCACCCACTTTTCCATGTTTTCATCCAGCAGAATGGAAAAGGGGGCCTTGGACAGAAATCATGTGGAAAACAGGACTAACTTAGGCATAGAATCATCGATGAACCTT
This sequence comes from Hemiprocne comata, assembly GCA_020745705.1. Classification (NCBI taxonomy): domain Eukaryota; kingdom Metazoa; phylum Chordata; class Aves; order Apodiformes; family Apodidae; genus Hemiprocne; species Hemiprocne comata. The sequence continues at coordinate 5,403,476 of CM036597.1, read as the reverse complement.
CCTCACTCACCTACCTGTGAATCATTTGCAGCTAAACCCCACAGAGTTCACACGTGGACCCTGTGTCTGTCCATGCCCCAGGTGGGCTCTTACGTCTGCACCAGTTCTGGAGTCATCTGCACTCCTGACACTGGGGGCAGGCCCTTCCCTGAGGATATTTGATTCCCTCCCATATCATCCTGAGATTTGCAATTAGACAGGTTTCCTCGAGCAGCACCTCAGATTGCACAGGAAAGAGCTGACTGAAAAATTAAAACCTACCTTTGTGAAAAATGGCTTTGCTCCCAAATTGCCTTGCTTTCCTATTAAGAAAATAATGAGAACTCCAATTGTTTATTCCTTTTTTTTTTGCCCCTCAGAAAATGTTGTCAACAATATTATTGAAACTCTTCAATTACCAGGAGTATGGCTTAAGGGAAGTGAAAATTACTCAATGTTTTTATTATGTTTTAATGTATTTTTAATTGAAAAGCACATTATTGGGGAAAATGGATAGTAATGGTTGCTTGCTTTAATGAAAAAAGCTTTAAAAGGCATTTTGGAACAGATTTTTTTTTAAGATAAGTCATAGTGACAGTCATTCTGGCAGCTTGGGCCACTGATGGGTGCCTGGCCTTGCCAGCAGGACCCAGAATCCCAGTTGTCCATCCATGCAGATCACAAGACACTTTCTCCAAAATGTTGAGAGAACTGCATTGGAGGAGTGGCCAGTTCCCGGTCCTCCAATGCAGTTCCCAACTATCTAGCTGTCCTTTTTACTGTTATTTTATTCTTTTTATTTTATTGCAACAGCAACTAGAGGCTTCTCTGTGGCATATTCTACATGAGGGAGCTGGTTCTAGCATCATGCAGGTTACCCTACTAGCAGATGAGGAACTAGATGTGGGTGCCTACCTATGAGCTAGGACTCTTATAGCGAGCAGAGATCTAGTCAGTGGAGCTTGGGAAAGATTAATCTCACCCTAATGCAGATGTTTGCCACTGATTACATGAATTGGAGATATTAGAAACTGAACCAGAGAAGGCTGTGAGCAACCTGAAGTTGGCCCTGATTAGGACAAGCTAACTTCCCTTCCAACCTGGACTGTTTTGTTATTGTATGAGTTGCACCACGGGCTCGTGCTGGGCAGGACTCTCTTGATTGCATTGGCAGTGTGGGCCACATGGCTTAGAGGGTGGCTGCTACGTTTATGGAACGGAATTGCCAACTGCATGGTTGGAGCAGAAACCGGGCGGGAACAAATGTCTGGTCTCACATCATCCCTGTCTCCTGCTGTGTTTCCACAGGTGTCACCACCGTCCTCACCATGACCACACTAAGCATCAGCGCAAGAAACTCCTTACCTAAGGTGGCGTACGCGACGGCCATGGACTGGTTCATAGCCGTCTGTTATGCCTTTGTGTTTTCTGCGCTGATCGAGTTTGCCACTGTCAACTACTTCACCAAGAGGAGCTGGGCTTGGGATGGCAAGAAGGTGCTGGAAGCCCAAGAGATGAAGGTCAGCCCCGTGGCCAAGGCCAGGGAGGGGAGGGTGGAAGAAATGCTGCATGAGAGAGCTGTGCTTGGGCCAGGAGTGGGTAACATGCAGCCCCACAGCATTCCGGGAGGCTGCATGCTACTTACTGGAGTCCCCAGCTCAGGTCTCAACTGGAGCAGTTCTTGACAATTGAGGGAGGAAGGGCTTGGAGAGCTGATTGCTGAGCTTAGCTGGAGGAAAACACCCAGGCATGACTGCTCAATTTTCCCTCTGTCCATCTGCATGGCCGTTTGCTGGTGGAAATGTGAACACATGCATGTTTTGGTCTTGGTCCTCTAGTAGTCTCCTCTCTCCTTTCTCCTCCCTCCAATCCATAAATGACCCGCTCCATGTTGCTAGCATGCCACATATTCCCAAATATGCTACAGGATGCCAGCCATGCCAATGGAGATGGTCCCACTTTGCTGTGTCCCGTGCAGCTGGTATCTCTGCCTGCAGGTCTCCCCTGGCACAGGCAAGCATGGTGCAGCAATGGGGAGGTCTGATGCTCGTGCTGGTGCGTCGGCAGCTGCTGCTTTGTAAGCTCAGGCCGAGAGGGTGGGTAGGAAGCAAGCAATCAGAAACAGCAGCTGGCAGTGAATTAGTGCCTGGCATCACCCATGTTTTTTCTTCTCACTCGGGATCAGCCCCTGTCAGCTTCCTTCCTGACAGCCACTGCTACCCCTGCTCATGCCCCCTCCCTCCTCACTGATTTAATCTCGGCTGCGAAGAGAAATTGCTTACTGTAGCATGCTGCTCCTTGTTCGTATTTATTGAATCAATTTGAAAATCAGCTTTGTCCTTGTTCTTGGTTCCAGAGCCTTTTTTACTCCTTTGCATTTTAATGTGTTGTTTAAAATTGTTGTGGGGCTGTATGCAAATACCGGATGGAATTGCAGGAACTTTTGGGAAGACAACAGCCAGTCATCTCTCTGGTATGGAGGTCAAAGCAGAACAGAGGCCTTATGGAGAACCACAGCCATCACTGGGTGTTGAATGCCTCGCTCTTGTGTTTCTTGGACTCTCTCTGTTTGCTTTTGCAGCTGTGGTCTGAGCAACATGCTCAGGGCAAAAAGGCTCCAGAGGAGGCCTATTGATGGTCTTCCACTTCCATCGTGAACAATAACGCTTATCTGGCCTCTAGAGATGAGAGAAGCCTTTCCTGAGTCATTGGCATGAATGAAGAATCAGAACAGGTCCTCAAAGCAACCATGTCCCTTTCAGGGATGGGCAAATCAGCACAAAGTCAGGATTCACACAGCCTTGGGCAATTCCATGAACTGGGCACAGCGGAAGAAGCAGCAAAGGCTCAAAAGCTTCATTTTGTCATGGAAGCAGCACGCTCCTTAATTTGTTCATTGACTCAGCACTGCAAAACTAACAGTGCTGAAAAAATAGCATAAGATCATGCAGAATGTCTGTGCACCTGGTCATCTAACATGAAAACAAAGCAGGACCAGGAATGTTTCAGGAGGAGTGCTCTTTGTGAGTTTGCTGCAATTGGCATCAGGCTGGAGAATCAAGGACTCCAAATCTATGGATGCTTTTTCAGGCCAACTCTGTTCTTTGTCTTAGAAGGCTAACCCACTCCACGTCTCTGCAGCTCAGAGAGCTCCCTGAAGAGTGGTGGGCTTTCAGGGAGCTTGGGAATATGGTCTGTCACCATATTCATTTTTCATCTTTATTCCATTGAATATTTCCAAGCAGTGAATTTGCTACTCAATGAAGGTGACTCATTGGCTCAGTTTCAGCCTTTAATTAGCTCTTCTTGAAACAATTGACAAGCCATGTGGTTGAAACCACAAAAGAAAGAGGAGGCAGAAGAATAACTATTGGCATTTTAAAGTGTTTGTACCAGGAGTAAAAATACTAGTGACAAGCCCTGTCTGATCCCTGGTCTCTGGAGAGCCTTCCCCCCAGCCAAACAGAATGCTCTTTATTGATGTGATGGCAAGGATCCTTACTCCAGAGTTGATTGTTTCCTTGCGTGAATGTGAAAAAAACCCAATAAGCATCAGCCCTTCCCTCATCTTAAGTGTAGGCAGCAGCAATGCTTCCCATCCCATTTGAAAGAAATCACTACCTTGCAAAAGCTGTTGGTTACTGACAGGTCCTCTCAGCATATTCACTCTCTCAGGGCTGGCTCCATTCTTTCTTTCTCCCCTTTAGCCAACCCAACAGTTTAGATGGGAACTGAGTATTTTTTCCATGTGGTATCTAACCCAATGGGCTCATCTTGGTCAATCACTGATCTCTGCATCATAAAGCATTATGATGATCATCAGGTCAAGGGAGGTGACTCTCTGCTCCCTCTGCTCTTGTGAGAGTGCACCTGGAATACTGCGTACAGCTCTGGAGCCCTCAGCACAATGGACCTCTTGGAAAGGGTCCAGAGAAGGGCCATGAAGATGATCCGAGGGCTGGAGCAGCTCTGCTACAAAGACAGGCTGAGAGAGCTGGGGCTCTTCAGCCTGGAGAAGAGAAGGCTCCAGGGAGACCTTATAGCACCTTCCAGTACCTGAAGGGGCTACAGGAGAGCTGGAGAGGGGCTTTTCACCAGAGAGGGCAGTGATAGGACACGGGGTAATGGTTTTAAACTGAAAGAAGGGAGATCTAGGTTAGACATCAGGAAGAAATTCTTCACCATCAGGGTAGTAAGGCACATCATCCTTAAGTCAATAATCCTGTAGTGCATGGTAAGAATGTTAGGTCCAGGCTTTTTATGTACTCTTCATGTCTTTTCATGAAGAGAAAGTCACCAAGAAGCATCTTCCAAACCTCTCTGTCAGTAAGATCATCATGGTTTTCTTTCTTCTATAGTGTAAGTGGCAGGCATGCTCACCATTTGCACTGAGTGCCTTTTCCCCTGAGTAAGCCTAGCTTTTTGTCCAACCTACTCTTCAACAATTCTGAAGTCTGCCCCTTGATCCAGGTCTCTTGGGAATCATTCTTCTTCCTCCTTTGTTTCTTTCTGTTTGTGGCATCTTTATTTCAATCCCCTCCTTGCACAGAGAGGAACTAGAACCAGCCTCGACAGGCCACCATTTTCAACTGGTTTGAAGTCTTATAGTCTCACAGGGTGGTTCAGACCCATCTCTTTTTTTTCTGCCTCACTATGGTAAATATGTTTTTGCTGGAACTTACCTTTGCTGACCATGATCTGCAGCCCATGTCCTGCTGCACTTGAAATCACCTGTGGCTCTCCCACAGCACTGCAAGTGATTTGTGTTCCCAGCATCTTGACTACATCCATGTGTCATTCTTTGACAACATTTCACCCTCTTTCAACACTATCTGTGTGGTGTGTTGGGCTGATTATTGACTCCATCCAACCTCTTGAGTATTTGTCTGGTGATCCAAGGAGCATAAGTTTTCAAAGCAAATGTGGGGTTTCTTCCTGTTTTTCCACTCTTTCCTTTTGTTTCACCAGAACATGAAACTCTTCACAGGTAAAGATGCAGCAGGCAGGCTGGGGGCTACTTTGCAGCTGACAACAATAAGCATGTGTTGCTATGTTTGATTGTCAAAACCTTGCCTGAAACGTTTATAAAGCGCAGCCCAGTAAACTTCAGGCTGAACCATTTCTTCTGACATCACAGGAGCAGAGCACATCCAGAGCACACATATGTTGATTTGGTGTGGGCAGTGTGTGCTCTGCATGCTTCCCAAAGGCTACCAAGGCTCACAGCTGTGGCCAGGGCAGAAGACTCCATAGGCAGCTGGAAAAAGGCCCTGGCTGTAGGCTCCCAAGCCTCTGCATTACTTGAACAGCATGATCGGCGTTCCAGAGAAGTCCAAGTTGTTGCTTGGGAGCTCTGAATCACACTAATAGGAGCTGTACCTTGTTATCACCACCCACAGCATTCATATTTGCCTGACTTTCCTCTGTTTCAGCCTGCTGTGTTCAGATCATAGAATCACAGAATCGTTTTGGTTGGAAAAGACCAAAAAAATAAGCTAGCCAGGCCAAAAAAGCTAGCCAGGTTGAAAGTGTCAGGACACTTGCAGTCAGCTTATTCCTGTAACAAACAGCATGGCTGATTAATACTAAAATAATCACAGTGCACTTCAAATTACATTCTGTGAACAACAATCTGCTTTCCATTTCATTACTGATTATTAATTATTTTATTACCTCCTGTAGCTGTGTTAATAAGTAATCATACTTAAGCATATTTAAATGGTTTAGAAGGTGAAATGTCTTTAGTCCTTTATTTGCTTCTTGTCAGCTCTTTAGCAGGAAATGGTCACCTCCAGTGCCGTGGGAACAAGTTAACATGGTTCTAATGATTGCAGAAGTCAGTTGCTCAGTTAATCATGAAAGATCATAACACCTTCTCCCATAGAAGACTATGAATATGGCCTGATCAGTGGTTTAGTCTGATCTTGGGTCAGAAGATGTTTAGACCTACTTCTAACAGCAAGTTAATTTCTGTAATTCCTGGCATTTGTACGAGGCTGCAGGCCCAGCTATGATGTTATTGGAGGGGGGTTTAAAGATTGCACAGAAGTTTGCTTTTAGTGTCCCTCTGAAAATCACTGTGGAAAATTGATTTCCTAAGGTAACCAGAAATATCCGCGCTGATTGTGGACATATTTAAAATGGAAGTACAGCATGAAAGCTAAAGCCCTTGGATTATCTCTGCAGAGCAGATGGGGCAAATCTGGCCTTTCCAGCTCCCAGTGCTAGCCAGTGATGCTGCCTGCTACCAGTTCCCAGGCTACAGTGGGGAGATGAACTGGCTGCATGCTCTCCCCTTCTCCTGACAGTCACGTTGTACGTGGTTGCCTCACACATACATGCAAGACCATGCCAAGCACCCCCTGGGAAATGCCTGGATGAGCCTTACCTTGTGTTTCAGTTGCTTTTGAATAGAACACGAGATCCAAATTCACACCTTGTCCTGAGTTTAGGTATCAGATTCCCACCATGAGTCACTGCTGTGTCTAATGCTGGCTCTTGGTGTAACTACAGTGGCCACTGCATAGAGTGCATGAGCACTGGGATGTGTAGGGTGCCTGGTGTCTGCATATGGATAGATTTCATTCCACTGGCTTCTCCTGGTAGGTCTGGATTGCTTTATACAATATGGTCTACAGTGCAGCTGGTGTCAGTTCCCTGGCAGCAATAGGAAGATCCCCAGAGGGGGGAGCAACACCGTTCATGACTTCCTAGCTCTGGCTTCCTGTCCACTCATCTCCATTAACATCTGAACTGCCTTCAGCATCTTCCTTCAGTACTTCCTGTCTGACACATAAGTGTCTCTTCTGCCATTTGCTACACAAGCTTTCCTCCCCTCAGTCTGGACAGTGTGGCTATGCTGGAGCCTTGTGGGAGGGATGCATTTGCAGCAAGCCATAGATATGAAGGTGAGATGAAAGGCTTCCCTCTGCCCTGTAGTGCCATGTTAAGCAATCCTGAAATCCAGGGCTAGTGCAAATGCCTCCTGTCTGCTCTGTAGGTAGGTCATGAGGCACTCTAAAAGGTCCCAGAGGCATCTTGGATGTCTTGATGTTAAATTGTGAGGTATTCCTGGGAGATATTCAGGCCACTGATATGGCCCTGTAATATGGTGCAAAAACATTGTGATGCTGTCACCCACATTCTTAAAGCCAGTGGATTTCTGCTGCAAAAAAAAAAATAAATTAAATAGAACTATAATCTTCTGTGATGTCTCCTCCTCTCACCTGACTTAGGAAGCAGGCCAGCAAAGCAGAAAATCATGTTCTTCCCCCAGGATGACCACACAAGCTGTCAGTCTTTTCTAAGGGCTATGTTCCTGTATCATCTCTCCATGGCTGAACCTTATGTGCAGCGTATTAACACTGCCTAGCTAAGAGGGAAAACAAAGGAGTCTGTGTAGTTTGAGCCTGCATTCACTTATCCTGACGTGGCAATATGCAACATGGACGTGGTAGCAGTTGGCCAACCAAGGAGTCACCCATCTGGGGCAGCTACTGCTCAAGTGCAGGTGCATGCACCTTTTTATACTGCTGCTCTGATCTAAGGGGCTGCAAGGAGGCTACAAACCCAGCTACATGGCTTCAGTTTTTTGGCTTGCAGCAGGACCTCGCTGCCGTGCCACGACCTCTTTCTGCTACATGCTACATGCCAGGCTTACATGAAGTAGCTGATCCACTCTAGCCCAGCACGTCCTTATGATCCAGCAGCAAATATCATGGGTTTTGGCCATCTTCTCACATCCTCCTTCCTTTCCACAATGCTGCCTTCTTGCTGTCTTGTTCCTCACGCCCTTTTCCACCTTCTCATCTGGGCAAGCAGGTAAAGTCAAGGGACAAAATGTTCTCCATGCAATTCTACAGTCACTTCACCTCTATTATGTTTTTTTCTCCCACCTTCCCTAGAAAAAAGAGCCAGTGGCACTAGCGAAGAAAACCAACAACACCTACAACATTGTTGGCACCACATATGCCCTCAACATCGCCAAGGACCCTGGCCTGCCCACCATCTCCAAGAGTGCTGCTGCCACTGCTGCTGCTGCCAACATACCCCCCAAGATGCCCCGCATAGAGGAGAAGCTCTCAGAGAGTAAGAAGACATACAACAGCGTCAGCAAGGTAGACAAGATGTCCCGCATCGTCTTTCCAGTCCTCTTTGCCATTTTCAACTTAGTCTACTGGGCCACGTATGTAAACCGGGAGTCAGCTATCAAGGGAATGATCCCCAAACAATAAAACAGGTCACACAAACCTTCCATCAGTGAGCACCATCCAGGCAGGAATTCTCCAGGGCTTTCTTCTTCACTGTTTTGTTTAATTATTATTGTTGATTTGATATTATTATTATTATATTGTTCTTTTATAATGTAAACAAAACTGTGATTTTAATTTAATCCCATATACTTTAGTTTCGTTTTACTTTGATGATGAAAAGGGGAAAAAAAAAAAAAAAAGGATCATAACAAGTTGTGCCTCTAACATCATGAGTCTGATGTCCCCCATCTGTCCAAGCCACCCTGTGCTTCCATCTCTCCTCCTCCATCTCCTGCCATTCCTGTGGTCTGCATGTCACTGCCATTCCATGCTCTGCTGCTGCAGTCCACCCATCTCATGTCCTCATCTTCTGTGATGGACTGCCCTAGCATGGTGGATGCTCCTGGTGGCCTGGGCTGAAGGACATGGAGGCCTCGAGAGTCAATTCAGTCAGCCAGGCTGCTCTTCAGTGCCTGGCACTTTGTGCTAGGTGGTACTCACAGGGCTGTGGATGCAGGTGAGGTGGTCCGTTGGGGGAGCAGTGCAGCATGTAGCCCAATCCTGCTGGCGGTGAACCCACCACTGCTGTGTTCAGTGGAGTCATTGCAGGGGTGGAACAGAGTGGCAACATCTTGTAGGTATCTGTAGTGCTTCTTCCTCTCTGTCTTCACCAAACCCAACTGCTGGTTTGCTGCATATCTCTCCTCAGACAAGAAAAGGTGAGAAAGATCTTGTCTGTCTGCCATCCTGCACTCTTGGGGCAATTCATGGTAGAAGGGTCAGTCAGGAAATCAAGAGAGGACCTTTATAATGCCTTGGAGGACATAGTAGCTGTGAGGCCACATGCATTCAGCATCAGGACTGGAAGCCATAGAGCCCATGTTCAGGTGGGTGGTTTATCACTTTCTCTTGGCCCCATCCACTTATCCTTCTTGGCATCTCCTCTCTGTCCCAGCCCCTTCCTCCAGCTCCCTGTTCATCTTCCTTTGGCTACTCGGCAGCGCCCAGTAGTATCTTACTGCTTGTGGGTGGACTTAGGCAGAGAAGCCCCTAACTCTCAGGTAAGTCACACTGACAGAGCAGAGCACAGCCCAGGGATCTCCAGATCATGGTGCATCCCCGTTCTGGTACATCAGAGAAGCAGCGATACTGGTTTGGGTGCAGGCTGTTTCCTGTAGGACACACCAGGAGCCACTCTGCCACCTGTGGGGGTGAGTCAGGGGACAGTCAGTCCCCAGGTACCTCCCTGCCCCTTGTAAACAGCACATTTTGGGTGCATGCAGCCAGGCCGAGGCCCCAGCACCCCCAAGGTAATGCCTTCAGCATTGCTTTGAGCCACTGTGCCAAGCTCAATTTCCCTTTGCCCATGCAGGAGCAGGGCTGAGCACAAGGCACAGGATTTGCCCCACCTGGAATATCCATGGGAACGGCAGGACAGAGTGAGGAAGGCTGGGGCACATTGTTCTGCAGTGTGGGTGGCATTGGTGTGTGTCCTGCCATCCTTTACCAGTCTTGCTGGCTCACCAGCAGTGCAGGTGCTCCCCCTTCCTATGGCTGCAGTGAGGAGAGCAGCTTGGAGGGAAACTGGGAGATATTTAGCACAGCTGCAGCATCCAGGAGCACATCCACACCAGCAAGCAGCACTGGCCGAGAGGTGGCAGCCCCCCAGCAAGCTGATGCTAAGGAAACCAGATCTCTCCCCACTCTCCCACCCAGCATCTGTACCCCAACTGCCCATGACATTTCTACAGGGCCTTTCATCCCCAAGGGTCTACCCGCTGGGTGGTCAGGAGGGGAAAGCCCAGGACCTTTCTCACTTTGCAAACAGGATCGAGCTGGAGGAGCAGAGGTAGGGTGCACCATCTCCAGCCCTTCTGCTGGGCAGGAGGTACATCCCAGCTGCTTTTGTACCTGGGCACCCAATTCCCCCTGGCACTGGCTGCTGCTGGTGCAGCCACCCCACTCCAGCAGCCCAGCCAGCCCAGCACTGCCCCCCCCACAGCCTCGTACCCCTCACCACCGAGACCCCTGTGCTCCCTCCATGCCAGCACCGTCCCCTCCAGCAGCAAGTGCCATTGCTGCCACCCTTCTGCTCCCCAGGCTTTCCTGGGAGAAGTGCTACGCTAACCAACCATGAGGCTGTTTGTTTTGAAAACTACTTGGATGTCATTTTCTTAAATAAGCTAGATCTCATAAAACATTCATGTCACTATAATACTCAGGCCTAAGCGAATGGAATAGAAACCCTATAAAAAGCAAACCAAACACAATAAAATGGTAACAAAGAGTATATTGTGTTTACTAACAGAATTAAATCAAAGGCAAGTTTAAATATGGGATCCAGTGACTTAGCTGACTTGAGCTGGCCCTGGTGCAGAGGTGGTCTCCTCTGCTAGCCTGGGTGTGGGTTAACAAGAACTGTTGCTCAGGCTGTTGCTGCAGGTATTCCCAAAAATCTCCTTTCCCCTGAGGGCCACATCCTACCACACATCACCTCACTATGTGTTTCTGTGTCTGTTAGTGCCTGCTTTGTAGAGCTCTCCTTAAATTGTCAGGTCTTGCTGTTGTCTTGTCAGCAACCCAAGCACCCGCAGGCGCTGCCTTTGCTGCCCACCCACAGCCACACAGGCTCAGTGTGACAGGGTGACTCTCAAGGTGCTGAGGCTGGACCTCTGTGTGGTGCCAGGCACAGCACTGGGGCACCATCTCAGCTTCCTCTTCCTGTGAGTTGTCACTCTTGTCCCTCCCCAGGGCACAGCCCACTGCTCTGGCTTGCTGGTGACACCCATCTGCTGGCTCCTCTTTGCTCTTCCTGATTCTAAAAACTTTGCTCTCTGCATGATAAAAGACTGCCTTCCTGGGTCTGTGTGAGCACGCCTTGAAAGCCAAGTCTGTTCCCACCAAAGCCTGGCACTGGCTTCGAGTCTTTCTTGCCAGCTGGAAGCAGAAATACCAGCATCCTTTGGTTAAGGACAACAAACCAAACAGGATTTGTAGTTTGGCTTCCAAGCAGGGAAGCATTTCGGGAAGATAGTTATAAATAAGTGGTTTAACATCTCCTGCCAGCAGACATCACAAAGAAGATAATGTTCTTTTTTTAAAAAAAATCTGTCAGCACCTCAAATTGGGACATTTCCTTCCCAGCTAATACCAGGCTATTGATGGGGGCTTCTTCTCAGGGCACGCTGGGCCAGAGCTAACCCAGCTTCAGTTACTGGGGTTCACTGCTTGCTGTGGTAGTACCCATAAGGGCTCCATTTTTATAATTGGTCCTGAATAGGAATAGATGACCATTGATAGTCTAATGATAGTTGTGCACAGTGGACACTTTGTGTTACTGTGAACCTCAATACTCCAATATTTCTTCTGGCAAGGCCCAAAACCACCTTAACTTGATGAGAGTCTCCCAGGCAGGAATTAGAATTCTTTAACAGTGATAAAATTGATCTGTTCAGTCTGTGCTCCTGGTTTGTAGCTTTCACCACCTGAGACACACACAGTACAGTCCAAGCCTGCAGTTGCATTCCTCCTGAAAATGTCAGAAGGACGTTTTCCCTCTTCCTTCCTCAGAAACCACATGTGGGCAAAACCAGGGTGGTTTTCGGGAGCTCTGCCCCCGGAGGGGCAGGGGACAGTTCAGCTGAGGCCTTCCAAGCTGGCAGGAGAGGCAGCACATGGTGGCTGCAAGCGCTGTGTCAGTGCTGTGACATTTCTGCAGGGTGACATGAGAGGGATGCAGGAGAAGTGGTCCCTCGGTGCCATCCATTCTTCTAAAGGGCTGATGGAATTACCCCCATACAACGTCTCAAAAGCTTCCTGAACACCACTGAGCAGGACTGTGACACCTGAGACAGAGCTTCCCAGTTCTCCTCCATACATCAAGCTCAACGTAAGCAAAGCAGGCTTTGCCATTCCCTGGGTTTTACAGACAAGTGCTGTGGACAGCACAGCTCACCCCAATCACAGCTTGGTGGCACTGGCAGGATCCTAGTTTGTTTGCTGTAGGACATCTCCTGTGCAAGCTGTCCCCGTGCTTGCTGTTCTCAGACACAAACCATGCATGCAAACAAGGTCACAGCCAGACTGTTTCTGCAAGCTTATCCTATGGACACAAGGTGCATTCATTGCTCATCTGTAGCCTTGATTTCTTCTGTCCATATCTTGGATTCCTTTCAGCCATCCCTTGGGGAGGATTACAGGACTGCAACTCATATCAGGAAGGGGTTTCTCTTGCTCCAGATCGCCTCACGTGGGAAGACCCTCTGTTCTGCTAACCTCTCTGAGACCTTCAGAAACCTGGAGCCTTTCCCACAGGGTGCTGTAGAAACACTTTGCAGTGCTCTTTGCAGCTGCTGGTGGAACAGAGAAGGTAAAAGCACACTGCTGTTACAGGAAGGATCATGGTCAAAGGCCAGTGGCTATTGAGAACAGGTACCACACTCTCCCTGCTTGCCAGGACATGCCCAGAGCAGGAGAGGACCAAGTAGCTCCTGATGGGCTCCCTTGAGGAATGACTTGGCTGGGACATGCTGGTGCCCCCTTTCCATGTGCTCGGTCCTGGAGGTGGTGGAGAGCCAGCGTGGGACCCTGGGACTCAACCATCACAGCGTGCAGCATCAGGCCACCCCTTGCTCTAGGCCCTTTTCCCCAAATTCTGTGCCACTCTGGGACACACACCAAATCAATTATCTGTGTGGATTTTGCAGACTGGAGAGAAACAACATTTCCCTGACTCCTTGGTGGCTTTTGGGGGTGAGGAGGGCTCAACCAGGGTGAGGGGCACATTCATAAAAACATAAATGGTCTATTAATGTCAAAGGAGGGAGAAAAAAACCCAAACAATTCAGCAATCCTGTCTCCATATCAAGCTAAACTAGTCCTGGAGGCATTTTTGGCAAGAGGCCACAGCACAGATGAGATTGATAGCTTTGAGGTATAAATATTTACTGTTTGACCTTGTTCAGTCAGCCAAAGGTTTCTACATATATATATGCATATGTGCGTGTGTATATTTATGCTCACAAACTCTTTCTATCCAAAAGTCAGACCTCATTTTCTTTGAAAGAGAAAATGGCTACTTCCAGTTATTTTACTTCACTCTCATTCTCTTTGCTAAATCTCCTGGGAGGAGGTGCATCCCTCTCTGCTGGTCCTCAGGTGGCTTTGGGAGGCACAGGGAGCAAGGGAGAAGAGCCTCTCTCCATGCTGGGGTCTAGGGGCAGGCTTGCTGCCTGGACCTAAGTCATTCCTGGCAGCACTGCCCAGGGCCTTTCTGGAAAACTTCGTCCCAGATGTCACAACTTAGAGCTCTAACACAGCCCTTGTCCTGCCCCAGATACTAGGATGTTCCCAGGAAGGCAGCATGGCTTTTCCACCTCTGAATGCCATAAGCAATTAGTCCTCACCCCATAGCACATCCAGAGAATGTGTAGCTGAGCATTGCAAAGGGATGTCAGGTCTCTACCCAGAGCCTATTTCAAGAGGGAACACAAAACCTGGTGGGATCCATTCCAGCTGTTCCTGGCCAGAGTCACACCACAGGTAGGGGCTGTGCTTCAGCTTGGGCTCTTCTGCCAAGCAAAGGTAAGTGCTGCCACATGGCCACTGCTTGCTGCTCAGCCAGGTGGGATGTGCTGATACGTGACTATGTGCTAACTGTGGGAGGGGCCAGCAAAAGCTTAGACCTTTGCTGTGTCCTGGACCAGCACCTGGTCTCACCTCAGCACAAGCAGGACAGCTGCCGGGCAGCTCGTGAGTGGTGGGGCCACAGCAAGTGAGCGGTGTGCAGGCCCTAGAATGGTAGGCAGCATCAGCTCCCTTGATGCCACCTCTTTGTCTCCCTCTGTCTTCCAAGAAACGTTTAGGCAGTGATCCTGCAACTGCACTTCTAGCTCCTATGTTCCCTCCTCTGCTGCTGGAGAAAGGCTCCTGTGCCATGGGGTGTCCCAGACATGAGAATAAAGGATGTCACCACCCGTAAGCAAACAAAGCCAGTTGTCTTTCTGGGTCTATGCCTGCCTCCCACCATGGGAATTTGTGCTGCTTTAAACAGCAGAGAGCCTTGGGCTTGGATTCATCCTAACATTTGACCTGTCATCCTTCACCACAAGTGGGTTTATGCTGGTTTTTGCTTTTGAAGCTGTAGGTCAAAATATTATGTTCCAGCTACTCATTCCAATTCCCCACCCTCCCCACCAGTGCAGGTCTCTTCTGTACACAGCTTTAATGATCCCATCTGCCCAGAGATGAAAGCCTGGTTTGCTACAGGAGCGCAGTCTTGAAGTCTTGCTCCTTGAAGGTCCTGTCAACTTGACAAGGCTCATGTTGCACTGCTAGCAGCACTGTTTCCCCTGAAAAGTCTATTGATTCCTCCTGTCTTTTTGCAGGGCACCCAGAAAATGTAACAGCAACCATCCAGTGAATGGTTTGATTTTTGCAATCGCAAAAAGGAAGGGCAGAGTTGGGAAACCTGAGTCGTTGGCACGTTGCCTTCACCAGGCTGCATTTAGAGTTGAAGGGCTCCTCTCAGTTGTCACGAGGGAGTTTCTCAGCCTGCCAAATCTCATCAGGTGGCCACAATTATCCCTTCATTAGCTGGATTTTCTCTGTCAACTGACATGGGTATAGCCACAGGCAAATGTCCTATCTGAAGGCAAGGGCACCTGCTGCTGCTTTAGCTGAAGTGCTGGTGCTCAGGGTAAGGAAAGTGACATGAGCATCATGCTAGGGCAGCCCATCATGGGAAGGAGCACACCACAACAAATCACTAGACAATATGCTCATTTGCACTGCCTCAGGTTCAGTCTGTGTCCCAGTATGTCTTCTGCTTTGTTTTCCATCTTGTGAGACTCTTTTTACTCCACTATGAGAAAGAATCTAGCTGGCAGCAGTTTAATGCATGACAATCCTGTTATTACAGCTGTAAATAATTAATAACTAGGGAAAAAAAAAAAGGAATTTTTAAAATTTTTTGTGGACTTTATTTTCTCTGTTGACTAGCTGGTAGCCACTTTCTAAAGGGATTTCTCATGGAAACTGTGACCTTTCTTCTCTCTATTTCTCCCTCTCTCTCTTTCTTTCTGAGATTTGTGTTTCAAATGCTTTTTTGGTGCAATGTTCAATGCCTGTTTGTATTTTTGAATCGTATTTTTCAACCTTTGCTGGAAAAAAAAACCAACAATTGCCCATTCTAATCAGCAGGATTTTGAGTCCTGCAATTTTTTTCAGCTTTTAGCTTTTTCAGTAAGGTAAAGCAACAGAAAAATGTCTGAAAAATGACAGTGAAGTTCTGAAGAGAGATTAGAGAACATCAGAAACAAGAACTACATTAATAAGATCAGCAAGCTGAGTGGAGAAGGACTCTTCCGACCACCTACTAACCTCCTGAGATAACACACAAGGCAGGACTAGACCCCTTCACTGAATTAAATCACTCTGCTTTTCCACTCTACCCACTCTCTTGAACTCCGATCAAAACAATTAAAAATTCATATTTTAAAAAAAATCTGTGTTGTGGTTTTTTTCATGGTCTCTTTCTCAAAGCCAAATGATGTTGATGTGCAAAGAGATGGGGGGCCTGGGGAGGTAGTTCTCTGGGCTTCAAGCTACCTGCACACCTAGGGAGTTTGTCCCAGGGATGAGCAGACAAGCTACCCATGAAAAAAACATATTCTGGGGGAAAATAAAAGAGCTTGAAAACATTCCATGGAGTGAGGGCACAAGGTATGTTCAAGACAGATTGGCTGGAGAGTTTGGGAACCAGCTCAAAGATGGGTGGTGTGATGGGTGGGCAAGAAGGAGACCCTGAGGTGTGCTCTTTCCCCACAGTGTGTGGTACGTGGTTAGACTTTGCTTTCCCAGTAAAGCTCTTTGGCATTTCTCTGTGTACACATGAAACAAGCTTTCTGCTGCTCTAGGGGCAGCCAGAAGAGAACTTGGCCAGGATGCTGGTTTATTCAACCCACCACATACACTTCACAGAATCACACAGAATCATTCTGATTGGAAAAGACCTTTAAGATCATCAAGTCCAACTGTTAAGCTAACTCTGCTAAGCCATATTCCTAAGCACCACATCTACATGTCTTTTAAACACCTCCAGAGATGGTGATTCAACCACCTCCCTGGGCAGCCTGTTCCAGTGTTTGATAACCTTTCCAATGAAGAAGTTTCTCTTCAAGCTGAATCATACCTTAAAGAGACCCTGGTGTGGAGAAGGACTTCCAGGCCCTTAGCTCAGATGTCTTTGGCCACGTGGTAAACCCAATGTGTTCTAAGGTTGTGTGCAGTTCAACCCACCCTGCTGTGCTGTTCAGCTGTTACAATGACCTCCACTGTCACTTTGGCCCATCCAAACAACTTCCAGGTGTGACTTGGGATTTGCCACGGTCCAGAGACCTTTGCCACAGGGAGTTTTGATTGTGGCTACTCTGATTTAAGAGATTTATTACACATAGCTAGCCATGCCATGTCACCCAGACAGTGTGATGTGTCCAGCTAACTGTGTGGGCTGCTGGCAAGGAAGTTGAAGGTGTAGGGGCTTCATTTGGACACTTCCTTGCATCTCCTCGGATGCATGAGAAGTTATATTTAGCAACCCATAAAAAGAAAGGGTTTTCTCACTGGGTAGGAAGATCTGAAATGAAGTAAAACTATTCAAATGCAAAAGCAGAAGAAAAACCACCTGCAAGAAATGCTGAAGTTCTTCCTGTTGTTTGAAATATCCTCTGTTCTCCTGTGATTCTTCTTCTGCATTTCTGGCTACTTTTTAGTTTAAAATATTGATAATATACCCAAATCCCACTTATTCAATGAGGTGTTTTTTTTTTCCCTCCTCAATTACCATTGGGAAATAGCAGGAGAAGCAAGTAACTCCAGTGACATCGTTAGTTGTTTTCCATGCCTGAAGAAGGAACAAAATGTCCTCCCTCTTTCCTGGATTCCCTGAGCACCATCTGGATGCTGCACCAGGGGCTTGCTGGCGGGACAGTATCTCCAAACATATTGCAACCTTGGAGAAAAAAAGTTCTGCATTTGAATTTGCTGCATTCAGCTGAATTCTCCTCCTTGTTCAGGGATTCGGATGACAGGAGAGAAGCTTGGGAACACCAGGGTTGGCAGCTGCTCTGGCAGATGGATAGTTGCCACGGGTCTGAGCAGCACGGGCTGCACACTTGTATCTCCCCAATGAATGAGCATAGCTTGTGACCTCAGCAAGAGCAGGCAAGAAAGGAGCCCACCACTGGTTTAAACCATAAAAGCTGCCACCTGAAGTTTTCACCCTTTTTCCCCACCACACCTCCACCTGAGTACTTCCCCAATCAAAAACCACACAGCCTGAAAAGATCTTCCTGACTCAGAAGACAAAAATAAACAGCGACGTGAAAATCTTCCCTGCATTATCACTTCTCTGTTTGAACCTGGAACGAGGGCCCTGGAGAGGAGCAGAGCGTAATTGCAGTGTCCACAGAAAAGAAATACTAATGAAAACAGGCAGAGCCAGGAGAATTGGCAGAGAAGGGGCATAGCTGAGCAGGTGTATATTGCTCCAGCACTTTCTGCTCAGGCTGACAGGTGTCTGAGGAACACAATAGCTGGGGTTTATTATTAGATGCTTACACCACAGCAGTGCTTGGGGGGTGGGGGGGAACAACTGATACCTGGCTCCTGAGGTGCCAGATATTGGGGAGCAGATAAATGTGTCCCCTATGCCAGGCTGTAACATGGAAGCAGGGATGGTTTAACCCCACAGCCCCTTGAAGGAAAGGGTCTCCTGGGATGCAGTGGTCATCTGCCTTGAAGGGGGCATGTTCCAGAAACCTCTTCTGCAAACGACCTCCTCAAGAGGTGGGGGAGTGCCCCAAAACCAGCCCTAAACAAGCCTTCATGTATTTGCACCGTATGATCACAAACCCCAGCATTAAGATAGGGTTCCCTCTGTGGAAGGAACTATCTTCTCTGGCTTCTTCACCCTGTAAGACAATTAGGTGCAGCCCTGTGTGACTCTCATTCACAGGGCTCTTCCCAGGACCACAACTGTGCTGGCTGCCTTGTAAGCCAACCATGTTTCCTTCTGCAAAGCAATTCCTCCCGACCAAACTCATCCATCAGCAGCTTGTCAGCAGGAACACAGTTTGAGACTTTGCAGTTGCCCAGCTCCAGGGAGAACACCCTCACTTGGCAGATTTGTAGGTTGCTGGGATTCATTCTCCCTTACACTTCCATGCATTGGCAGGCTGAGGTCTGCAGGGGCCTCACGGGGGATCCCAGGCTTTGCCACACATGTTCACTGCAATCGGAGGTGGGAAAAAGTGGCTGAGACTTTCCTTCTGCCCCCACAACCTTCCCTTTTCGACACTGAGGGGACGGGTGATGTGTTAACAGCAGCTGGAGCAGCAAGGGGAGCTGCTTCCCAGCACGGATGCGCTCAGCTCCTCCTGCAGATCCTCAGTGTCCTTCATGGGCATGAAAATGTTCTCTTCTCCTCTACCCCTAAGCAGGCAGCAGCTGTGGGGACCAGGGGATGTGCCTGGAGTGGTGGGTGGGTGTGCCAACCACAGCAAAGCTCCTTCACCCTGCAGCAGCAGGGAATGCCTCCCTGAGCCCCCTGTCAAGGGCAAGTAGGAGAAGGAGCCTGTGTGGGAACTGCAGGTCTCCTTGGGGTGCATTCTTGGACAACCCCGCAGTGCTACCAACACAGCAGGTGTGTCTACCTTGTATACTGCTGTGATCCCTGCTCCAAGGCAGGAGCACCACAGGGAGGATTCAGGTCTCCTCCTACACCCCACCCGGGGATACAGTGGGTGTTTTTCAGTGAGGGGTGTGGGAAACCCAGCTGTAGAGCACTGGGGTGGGACAAGGGAGTCAGCCAGCCAGCCTGGGGCTAGCAGGGACCCTGGGACAAACAGGGCTGCACCACCCCTATCCCCATGGCTACCTTGTGGCTAACAGAGAGAAAATGTCTTTGAAAAACAGTGCTGGGTGATTTTCTTCAGAAGGAGAAAGGTGTAGGAGCTAGGAGGACATGAGGCATTTTATAAAAGCACTTTGGGATAGCAGTCTAGGAATTGACAGCAGTGGTTTCAGCAGAGACAGTACTAAGGCCTTGATAGTCTAAGGACATAAGCAAGGCAAGGCTTGTAGGAAAATACAGTATTTTTTTATTACACCACTGAGGAAAAGAAGCCAAGCTTTCAGGCCTACAAACTCCCCTTCAGATGTGGTGCTGTAAACCTCAGGCTCAGGCATGGGAAGGACTGGTCTGGGCTAGATTTATAATGAGGCAATCAGGACATAAATACCCCCAGCTCTAATGCAGTGGCAAGTTGCTTATCAGGGGGAAGATAGTTCTTGGGCTTTTGTGATGAATGGGGGAGAAGAGGAGACACAATAGTTTTACCAAGTTTATTCAGAGAAAGAAAGAAAAGCACGCTGTGATCTGGACTTAAAAAAAAAGGAGATAAAAACGCATATAACACAGGCAGAAACCGTTTCTAAAATCGATGCACAATTTTTTTCAGCACATGCAAGTTTTACACTTGCTCGAGAAGCCTGGGAGCAGTAAGTCTTCAGTCTGACCCCAGCTCAGCTATGTATCAGCCCAGACCTGTGCTGGAAATGACCATACCTCATCAGCCGAGCTCCCAGCATTCGAGAGAAGCTCTTCAGGCTCCTCTTACCATTTCTCTTTGCTATTGCAAATTTTGAAATATCTGTGCCAGACTGTAATCCCCAGTTTGGCTGTAAAGCTAGCTTTTGCCCTCATGCTGCCTTATTACAGCATCCCCAGTGGGAACACTAGTGGCCCTCTGCTGGGATGTGCAGGCAACTGTGCTGCCTCCCAGGGCAGAAATCAAGTCCAACTTGTAACAGGGCAGAGCTAGTCCACTTTTGTAGCCCTGCAGGAGTACTGGGAGGAGGTCAGCCTTTTGGGTATGTTTTTTAAAGAATTATTGCTGAGGGGTTGGATGACATTTTCCTTCCTTTGCTAAGTTTAGAGTGTAATTGTTACGTTGCTTGTTTGTGCTTTTTGCAGTGCTGCCGTCTGGGGATCTCATTTGGGTAATTTTGTTGGGTCCTGGCTAATAATGACGCCACATAAAAACAATTCATTCTGCTGGACTGAGAGTGGGCTTCGTTGTCATGGTAACCTTTGATTCAGAGACTTGCAGGAAGGAGACAGGTAAGTGCTTGAAATTGCTGTGTTTCAGCATGGTTTCGAATGCCTTGGAAGTCTGAGTCCCATTTTCCATAAATGAAATTTCAAGTCTTGTTGGAGTACTTAGTAAACAAAATTCATTTATTGCCTGAGGAAAATGGAGTGGCATTTAGTTGAAGAAAATACTTTAAAAAACCCTAAAGTTTCATGAAGCACTCCACAAAATAAGGGGAATTAAATGCAATTGGGATGTGCTAATGCTGCCTTGGTCCCCAAAACTTGGCCCCGGGGAGAAGAGATTCTTCCCCTGTGAGGGAAGATACTCCAGTGGTCTGTGTGCTGGCCCAGTAAGGAGACCTGTGTGCTAGGGAGGTATGAAGAGGGATAGAAACAGGTCTGATGGGACCAATCTTTAATTAGTTTCAACTGTGTCCCCCCCAAAGTGTGCTGTGTTTTACCCAGTCTGAATGAATGAGCCTCTCTGTTCCCAAAATGTGTGTCATGGATGATACATTAGTCAAAATACTCTGGAAGTCAAGATACTAACTTAGAGCTAAATATCTACATGCTTTTCTGACTTCTGCTTATAAATTCTTGTGGTTTCTCTGAAAATGAAACTAGAATGATGTTGGCCCCTCTGGATATGAATTAGTCTGAACTGGGGTTGTAGGGAGACATTTCCAGCTGGGAAGCCTTGGTCTTCTGAAGAGAGATTCCCAGTTTGGAGACACTGTAAAATCAGCCAAAGCTGTATAGTGCTGACTTCCCTTCAAAGTGAAAATCAGCTCCAACCCAAAGGCATCCTGCAAAATTCAATATACAGCATCTGGATCCAGCCAACACTTTGGTCAGGGGTCTTTGATTCTGTACCCCCCTAAATATTCTCCAAGGGGTTATCCAAGAATCTGTGAGTGAAGTCTGGCCAGACCATAGTGTGAAATGAGAACCTGGTGCATTATTGTTGTTACCAGGACCTGAGTTGCAGGGTTTATCCAAACCCCCTTCAGCATAACTTGCACCCCCTGAAATGCTGGCTCTTCCTTTGCCTGGAATGCGTGGCCATATGGGGGAACTTTCCTCCAAAGCTAAAAGAATCCCTTGGCACTTTAGCTCTCACATAAGAAATGTAATCTTCTTCAAGGCAGGTGGGAAAGGAACCTGTTTCAGCTCAGCTGCAACTAGTGGTTTGGGGAAGGAGGGGGATAATCAGATGAAACCCAGGTGTGCATGGAAACGTCAGCTGCCCAGGTGCCAGCTTGTAGAGCCCCACAACTGCTGTAGGAAGAATAATCTCTCATGTGGAGGCTATTTAGGATATGGCCCAAGTAAAGGGGTTTCTGGAGCCTGGAGTGCAGGCTGGAGAGGACTGCAGCCCCTGCAAGGACTGTGGTGGAGCTCTGGAACTGTCTTGTGCCTGCTCGTGGTTCTGCTCCAGCTTGGCGAATGTTCAAAGCAGCTCCTGTGAATTGCACCAGTCCTGACAGAGTGGGAGCAGGTTCCTGCAGCAGGATGGAGCATGGTGGTGAGGAGGAAGCTCTGGGGGGATGTAACACCAGGGGAGAGCAGAAAATTGGGTCTGTGCTTCCTGGGCTCCCAAGGAGCCTATCCCTGTGTATATGGGAAGTGCCTGAAATAGAAGCATTTTGTAAATAGCAAAAAAAGGAGTGTTTCTAAAGAACTTAAACTCTTCTCCATGTGATTTGCTCAATCCTTCAGAGGGTTTGTTGCTTTTTTTGGTGGCTGAAGCTATTCAGGGAATTTGACCTGGATTTTGCATCACTTTCAATGCCTAGAAGTTACATTTATTTAAAACGAGTCATTTGCTGAAAAAATATTGCCCAGCTATCCGCAGGAGAAAAGGCAGGTATTCCCAAAATTAACCCAGCATTAGTGCAAGTGTCTGCTGGTCTCACAATCTGCAAGTACAGAAGTATAGAAGACCCCAAAACACTGTTTAAACAGTGTCTGATTTCTGATAGCAGTCAAACTGTAGATGCTTCCTATAATCCTAGGCTCTCTTTCACTGTCATGTATCTTGCAGAGCATCACCAGGGTACTCTCCCAGCCTCCAGCAATCTGTGGTTCAGGGACTCGTCTGTAAAAGCCCCATCCTTAGGCTTGATTGTGTTATCCTTATGTTAAGGAGGCTGAGGAGTGACCTTGTTCCTCTCTGCAGCTTCCTGAGGAGGCAAAGCAGAGAAGGAGGTGCTGAGCTCTTCTCCCTGGTTGCCAGTGATAGGTCATGTGAGAATGGTTCAAAGCTGTGCCAGGGGAGGGTTAGATTGGACAATAGGAAGCATTTCTTTACTGACAGGGTAGTCAGACATTACAACAAGCTTCCTAGACAGGTAGTCGATGCCCCAAGCCTGTCAGTGCTTAAAAGGCATTTGGACAACACCCTTAATCATCTGCTTTAACTTTTGGTCAGCCCTGAATTGGTCAGACAGTTGGACTAGATGATCATTGTAGGTCCCTTCCAACTGAAAATAATCAATTCTAATAACTGTTGATGGATGGTTGTGGTTGTTCTGTGAGTTGGTCCAGCTGCTTCTTGAACTTGTATCAACCGTGTTTACAACTTCCTGCAGAAAGGCGTTTTCTGGTTCAATTGTGATATAAAGAATTACTTCATTTTGGTTTGAAGGCTGTGGTTTTCCCCTTCCATTTGATGTCTCCTTGTGTACTTGCATTAGAAGAAAAGGTGAACCTTGATCCCTGGCCATCCTCTGCTTGCCTCACACAATTATGTGCTTGAACTTTATGCATTGTATCCCATCTTGAGTATCTCAGTCCTGGCTCTGGGGGCTGAGGGAGCCAAGGGGTCTGCAGAGCCAGTGATCTGGCTGGGACAAGCTGTGCTGACAGTGGTGGATGAAGGTACAGTGTGTTTCTTTCTGCCTACGCCTCTGAGTACAGCAGCTCTTGAGCAAAACTGAGTGCTAGGAAGCTGCAGCATGGTGTACATGTGGCCAGTGCCCAAGGAGAAAGGGTTAAGGTGACACCAGACCAGTGCTATTCAGCTGTGCGGTGCTGCTTGGTACCTGACTTGGGTTTTTTTTTTTGGAGTGCCTTTGGTGATGTTTCCTCCAAGCAGACCCCCAAAGTTTCTGTGCCCATGTGCCAGGATCTCCCTGTAGCCAGTAGGATGTGCAGTGCTTCTGCAGCAGCACACCAGAGGATGGTTTCCAGGACAGTATTTCAAAAAAATGGGTTTGCATCAACTTGGGAAACCCCAGAACATGCTAGGACTTCACACATGGCATACAGGCTTGGTCCCTTTGCTCCGTTTCTTTTCCACTGCCTGAAACAGCTGCAGATCTCTAATAGTCTTGGCCATGTTGTGGTATTCACACTGGTTGCGCAAAGTGGCTTCCCAGCCAAAATTTCAGCAGGAGGAGTTGACTGTAGCCCTCCCCTCTGGGGAGTAGTCACCTCTCCCCTTTGTCGTACAGGCTGCAGAATCCCAACCTGTTGCACTTGAGGGCTTCCCACCTCCTGGAAGAGCAGAGCCTGTTTTGCAAAGTGCTGCCTTTTGCAGGAGCCAATTGAATGAGTCTTGTCATTGCTGCAGCTCTTCCTTCTGCTTGCAGCACTTGAGGTAACTGAGGCTTTACACAACGAGAGGACAGCTGAGAGCTACATGGGAGCAGCAGCAGTGTGTGGAGATGCTGTCTCAGAGTCTCCCTCTGCAGCACTGGCCCTCTGCCCTGACCCCAGCTTTCCTGCTGCTGTGACTCAGGCTGCTAATGATGCTGTCACAGATCTGAGGGGGCACCTCTGTCCCCATCAGCCCCCTCCCAAGCTATTCTGACCCTCTCTTCACCCTTGCTCTGCTCAGCAGGGGCACTTCAAGCTCAGGCTGAAGGGCTTCTGTGATGCTGAAGGGCTTCTGTGGTTTTGCTCCCAGCTGGTGACTGCCAGTCACGTCCAACAATAGCAGGAGTTTTAACGATATAGATAAATATTTCTTGAGAGCATGGAGTTCACTTCATTAGTGATCTGGACAGGTTTGCAGGGACAAAACGTGGATTTAGAGCTGAATCTCTGTCTCCTGCTGTGTTGCAAGCACTCTCTAAAACCTCTGTGGACACCAAGGCCATTTTGGAGCTTCAAAGTTAAACAATCCTCCTCTCCCTCTCCTTGTAAACACCAGGAGGATTGAAGAATCAAAGCCTCAGTTGTGAATACATTCTGGTTCTGAGGTGTCTCCCTGCCTTGAACATCCTTGTGTGGCAAGACTTCAAATCTTCCTAGCTTATTTCCTGTGCTCAGGGATAGAGCTGGTCAGAGAAGTTCAAAACAGTTACAATCCCCCTGATACTCAGATATGTGACAAACAAAAGGGACAGTGAATTTTAGCATAAATAAATATTAATTTGGTTTTTTAAATATTTATTTGCCATATGTGATTCTTCTGATTAAAAAACCATCCTGTCATCCAATCAAAGACAGGAAAGGACTCGCTGGGGCTTCACTGGCTGACCCTGAGGCACAGAGAACACCTTGCAGACAGATGGATTCAATGGATAATCTGTGCCTGACAGGCTGAAAATGGCTCGTCAGAAGTGCCAGGCAAAGAGTTAAAACTTGGGCAGTGTGAATTCAGCTGATGCAGTCAGACTCCAGTGCAGACAACCCTTTAGAAACTCGGGTCCAGATCAGTGAAGCCCTTTCTTTGAATTACATTTTACCCCTAAACTTCTGGAAATATCCTCCAAATAGAGTAATAAGATGCTTGGGAAGAGAGAAAGGAAGCACAAAAGATAAGCAATAAAGTAATCTGCACGGAAAAAAATAATCAGTGGACAAAAGGCTTTGCTTTGCCAGTAGTCAAACCATTCAGGCAGCCACAATAGCATCCTCCCCTCCCACTCTCTGCACCCCAGCCCTGTGCATTTGTGTTTATTATCTTGCCTAGACCAGACTGGTGTTGACAAACAAAAACCCAGGTAGCTTTGATTTTCCTCGTGTGCATGGTCAAAGGGAAGGAGTCATCTGCCCCTCGGTCTCTGATTTTTTCATTGTCCTCACTCTGGTTTATTCCCTCCGCACCCTGATGTGAAACAAAGACTTGAATTATGGCAGAAGATGAATGAAGTCTTTGAGAAACTGTTAGAACAATTAGGCACTGAGGCACAGAGAGGGCAAAGGGGTCACCACTTTGAGGGCTTGAGTGCTCTGAGTTTTGGGAAGGTTTGGGCTGGCTGTGGAGCTGGTCCTCTGGAGGGGAAGCAGAAGGTGAGAAATGCAGAAAAAAGCCAGGAGTGGTGGCAGCTGCTGCCATCAGCTGTCCCGTGACTGGTTACCTAGATAAGGCAGTCTGACAGCAGTCAGTCTTTTTTGACTCTGCTTCTCCATCCTGAGCTGGTGTGGGAAGCAATTCCCAGCCCTGCCAAAGGAGAGGGGGGAGTGAGAGCCCGAGAAAGCAAGGCTAGACAGCAGGACAATGGCAACTCATGTGAGATGACTTGCTGAAATGTGGAGGGTCCTCCTCGAAAGGGAGGAACTGTATACCAGCTCCTTTCCTTAGCATCTTCTCTGAGCAGCCACTTGGAGATGGGCCAAGAGGCACAGTGAAGACTTGGTTTTGCCTACGGTGGCCTCTTCTAAAACATGCTATTACTCTGCAGATCTCCTTTCATATGTACTTGGAAAGAAAATTTCTAACAAGGATAGTGGTCAATGAGAGCAACGTGTTGTTCCTCAGAGCTAATGGCACATGCTAAAGATAAGGATTATTTCTTCCATTACACAGCTGGGGAGGTGAGCATGGAGATGTCCCCTGCAGGCTCCAACCAAGACAGCTTCAGAGCTCCAAACAGCCTTAGACCATTATGTTTTTCAATGGATGATGCTTCTTCAAGAACAGTGTCTGGCAGTCTCTAGGATTCTTAGATGGTGAGTGGAAACAGAGACCCACAGAACCAAATCACTGCTGGAAAAAATGTGCTGAGGGTGAAAAGCTAGAAAAAAGAATAACCCTAACATAGTATTGGCATTAATTTAATGTTCATTAGATGTGATAGGAGATGGGTCGTGTATAGGTTTGCCTTCTGTTCTACTCTCTCCAGAGCACTGCCTTTATACTTTAGTCCAGGCTTGGAGGAAATCTTTTCCTCCCCCAAAATCAGACTTTGTGGTAATAGAAAATGAGGTCATGGCTCTCTTGCTGGCAGAGTGGTGTGAAAGAATGGTGATGTAAAAAAAAATTGCAATCTCTTTAGAAAAGAAAGGCCTGGTCTCACTTGGAAGGTGTTATTTATTTTTCCTAGCAAAGGGAGCAAGAAACTGCATCTGGAATCTCTGGTTGACTTGCCAAGGTACTACTGTGACATTTTAATGATCCAATTCCCCTCAAAGGTGGCATTTTCACTTGCTTCCCTGACCTACCTCTGTACATTCTCTGTGAAACAAACTATCACCTATCAGCCCTGGCATCTCAGGCTCAAAGGCTCTGTTACTAATGCAATGAATGGAGTCTTCACACTGTTAATCCTCATGAGGATGCAGCTGACTGCCTTCCCCACTTGCTCTGGGGCCACGGGCTCTTTGGGAGCATGTCAGCACAATGCTGTTCACCTTCACAGCTCCCACCAGCAGAGGCTGTGACTCAGGGTGCATCTGTATGACGTTTCCTGGTCCATTTACACTCTCCTCCTGCATGGCTAAGGGTGGTGTTCATGCGACCCTTTTCTTGCTCTGTAGTTCAGCTCTGTCTTGTTTGGAGGAGTGGTACCAGGCTGAAGTGTTGTTTGTGACAGGCATGGCCTGGAGGAGGTGACCAGCAGGGGATCTGGCTTGCAGGATGCCCTGCCCCACAGCCAGGCTCTGGTTTCCATTCTCTGGAGATAAACTAGTTCACAGTGGTGTAAAATGCGTGTGATGAGTAACACAACTACAGCAAAATAATTTATGTAAAGCCCCAATGTGGGAGAGGTTTCATAAGAGGTTTCATACCTCAAAAAAGGCCTTTTGTCAAAAACAGAAGCATTTTCTCTAACATAAAAAATATCAAGTTTCTTGCACAGTCTTACCATCTCGCTAGTGCTGTTCCTAGCTGCCATGGAGACCCTCTTTTCTCCCAGAGTGAGAGACACTTATGGTCCTTTTCTGAGCAGGACAGAAAGCAGAATCAGCCCTTCCAGGAGTAACTGGGCTGGGGCCACTGGCTGCCACCACTGGGGCTACTGCCCTACAGCAAAGCCTACTGAGGGCTGAGCTCCTTGAGAAGTTTTGAGGGGGCAGGCTGGTTAGGGGGCACAAATGGGGTCTGGTAGGAAACGGAGAGCCTGGGGAATGTGACCTGTGAGGGAGCAGAGATGGGAAAGCTGGCTGGGAAATGGTGTGTAGGGAAACATTCACCTCCACCCTGGGACTGGGTCAAGCAAAAGCAGCTCAGTGCATGTGCTGCTAAACCTGTGGGTGAGCACTGGCATCCAGTACCAACATTTTGTTTTCTTTCTCTGGGAAGGAAGCAGCAATACAGCAAAACCCCTAACAGGCAAGTCAGGGGTGCTCCCATTCCAAAGGGGCAGGGTGGCTACAGGGACAGGGAGAATCCAGGCGGAGAAACCAGGCCAGGGAAATCGATGCCAATGACTGGTTAGAGAGTTTCAAGCCCATTTGCTCTGTAGGAAGCAGGGCTGTCAGCAGGGATAGGCAGGGAGAGGGGTGGGATCTCACAGCTTGCAAGATGAAATGGAGGATGTGGCAGATGCTTTTATTCTAGCTTCAGAGGGCCCTTAGCAAGAATCATCATCATAGAATCCCTTAGCATGGATTTAATGGACCAAAGGGGGATGATTTCAAGTTCCATCCCCCTCCATTTCTGTGGGTGTCAGTGGCAGCACGATGGGCAGCGTTGACACTGAGCCTGCATGGTGATGGGGCAGCAGGTGCTGGACACCAGATGAGACTGGTGATGGGGAGGCAGCAGGGCCCCAAAGAAGCACCTCTCCCTGGGACACAAGGAGGCTGGGTGCACCAGAGACCTGTGGGGGTGCCCCTAGAGCAATGAAGTAGCCAAGCCCCTTCATGAGCCACAGCATGGGCAACCAGACTGCTGCCAACAAGCAGGCTCTGAGCCCTGCCAACCCTCCCAGGGGAGTGCTCACGTGGGGCAAAGCTCCAGTTGTGTCAGTCATCATTTCCAGGCATTTTTAAAAAGAAATCCCTTTAGGGCAGGGGTTCTGTTTTCATTCAGAGATGCACATGATGGGATGTGTGCCTCTGCTCCAGTCTCTGAGTGCCAGTGTTGCTGTAGGTTAATTATCATTAGTAATTAATCATCACCACTCACAGAAAGGCTTTTCCCTGCTGGTTGGGAGTTGCATGGAGCATTAACAGGTTTTTTCCCCAGCAAACACAGCTCTAGTTTGGTCCAGGGCCTCCTCTGGCCCCATCAGCTGCCTCAGAGCCTGGCAGACCCTTGGAGGGTGGTTGAGGGAAGCCAGGGTTGTCCTGCCTGGTGACTTTTATAAAAATATATATATATTTAAATACAGCCAGCTAAAATCTCTCCATCCTCATGCAAAGCTTTTCACAGGATCTCCTAAACTAAATCTTGTTGACTTTTTCCTTCTTTTAATAAGTTTCTGATGCAGTAAGGCAGCTGGAACAAATCCAGTGATATGTCCAGTGGTAAAACATCATTTTCCAAAGATGTAGCTGAAAAAAAACCCTAATAGCTGTAGTCATTGCTTTCACTATGCTTAAAAATAAAAAAAGAGAAGGAAGGTGATGTCAGGATGTTTTTGCTAGGGCTACCCCAGGGAAGGAGAGAACCTGGGAGACCTGCTGGCCTCTGGGTCCTGCAGATATGGGCACAGCCAAGAGCCATCTCTCCTGGCAGAAGCCACTTCTACTTCCAGCATTGGCCTCTCCACAGCACTTTGAGGTTGTTTTTTTTCTCCTCACAGATCCTAAAACAGGTCAGGCATATGGGATCATGGCATGAGCACATTCAGCTGGCTCAAGTTCAAGTTTATAAGGAACTCAGTTGCCTCTTTTTTTTTTTTTTTTTTTTTTCCCCAACTCAAACCAAATCTCAACCATAAATTATGGGAACCAGGCACTTTCTGGTGCCTGCAGCTGCTCAGCAAAATTGACTTTTCCGTCAGCACTGCGGCTCAGAGCACAAACCTGGCAGCTGAGCGCCGGACCCAGTTGGAGCCCTGCTTCTCGATTCAACAAAAGTTCAGCCAACTTGGAGCCTTTCAGACTCAGCGAATTATTTTCTGACTCACATGTGGGTTTATTGGGAAATTTCCGGCTGGCTCTAATTGGGACAGCTGTTAAGGCGGCAGTTTTCACAAGAACGAAAAGTCGCTTGCAGATGAGTGCAGCTCTTAAAACGGCTGCTGCTTTGAAAGCTGCTCGTTGCCTTTCTTGTCTGATTATTGAGCTTAGTATCTCCCTGCAAGCTTAAAAAAAAAGATAAAAAAAAATCCACTTTGCCAGTCTCATCTTTCTCTTCACCCAATATTTTCTTCTGCTCCTCCAAGGAGACTCTGTCAGTTCCAATTTGACCTTACATTTGAGCTTTGCAAAAATTAACATGTATAGCATTTCATATTAAGAGAATTTATTTTTTTTCCTTCTTTTTTTTTTCTCTCAAGCTTCCCAGGGTTCATAAATACTGTCAAAAAGTCAAAGCAAACATTTGACTTGTTGTTTTAACATGGGAGATCCTGCCAAGAAAATTAACAGGGCCTATCTCCACAAAGGGAATGAATTCCTCTAATTCTGATGGTGGCACTGAGAGATGTGCAGCTTGCTAGATTTCTGTAATGACTTGGTTTTTAATTTAATTGTTTTTCCTTCGTAATCTCACGTCCACTTTTGCCACCAAAGCAAGGGAGTTGAGTAAAGCATATGAAGGTTCCTGAATAGCTCATACAATCCCAGAGCCTGTGAGCTGCACATTTTATATCCGTAGGGAGCTGAGAGCCCTAAGGGCTTGACAAAAGCACTTGAGAAAACACGACTATGAGTCTTACTCTGGTCTGCTGGGAATTGTCACCAAACCTGCCTTGATCCCTATGTGGCAATAGGAAGACCTGGAAGCCCTTGGTATGTCCTGGCTTTGTAGTTCCTGTAGGAAGGATGAGAGTGGTGATGTGGCATCCCTGGGTATAGCCCAACCATCCAGGGTGGTGGCAGCCACTCTTGCTTGGGGACACCACGGTATCCCTGTCCCAGCAAGGGACACACTGCTGCTGGGCTTCCCATGGGAGCAGGCCCAGGCTGTCCACTCCCTCCCTTTGGCCTTGGCCATCTCACTGCTGAGGGGTCTTAATGTCAGCTGGAGTTTTAGCTCCAGGGGTCACTATTTCTCTCCCAGAGCTGGCCCCACACCAGACGCCTGGTCGCTGCTGAGCAGCTTGAACAAACCTGGCTGGGAGTTGCTTGGACATCCCCTCCGTGCCAGCTCCAACTGTGCAGACAGAGAATGTGCATGGGGCTGGGGCTGCAAAGCAGCTCTCCAGGGAATACACGTTGTAGATATGGAAATTGCTCTGGAGCAGAGTGAGGGATGGATTAAATTTGGTTCAGATTGAATCAAAACATCTTTTTTTTTTTATTATGGCTTTCCAGTGAAACAGGAAAAATGAAAAAAATTCATCTTGTCATCTCAGTATGTTGTTCAAACTAAAACAGTGGCTCTTTTTCTACCCTTTTTATTTAAAGAAAGTCGAGTTTTAACTGAACAATGGTGTGCTGAAGTGGAAAAACTTGAAGCATTTAATTTAGAAAATGGATCAATGGAACATTTGGCATTCTTAAGCAAAAGATTTTATTTCCAAACAGGTTGAAAACAGTGTTTTGACTGCAGCTGTTTTTTTTTCTTGGGTTGTAGTTTTGTTTGTTTTTCCTCTCACTTAAACTAATTGCGAAATTCTGCCTAAATTTGCCAATTGTTTAGTTGCCTCAGAACTCTGTGCACCAGATTTTTTGGTTCATTTCAAACGAAAAATCTTTGACAGCAAATCACACATATACAAGGAGAGGAGACCTCTGACTTTTGAGTCCTGGTGTGCAGTTTTTCTGCAGCTTGCTCTGGGAGTGGCTACCTGGCAGCAGTGCATCCCACTAATTCCCCTGTAGGCAATGCCCTGTGGAGTGCAGTTTTGCTCCTGTTCATAAACAGGCTGCTAGAAAATCATGTCCCTCTGGGCTTTATGCTAGTGCCTCTGTTCTGCACAGCCCATTCTCATAGGGAAAGAGCCCAGCAGCATCCCTGGGGTTCCCAGCCCTCCCTGGGCAGAGGGGAGGTCCTTCTGCAGGACTCTGGGATCTACAGAATATGTACACTGCCTCGCACCCAGCTGTTGACCACAGTCCTACCCGTGGGTTGCAGAGGGAAGGAATTTCAATGAAGAGGAGCGAAGTTGATACTTAGAGCTGGAGGATGCTCCTTCATCAGATTACACTGGTTTTAACTAGGTCAGGCAGGAGACCCAAGATATCAGAGTCCTTTCAAAGGCATCCGTCCATCACTTATTATTCCAGACATTTCCCCTTCGCTTTGCCTTCCTTTCACAGACCCAGCCCTTTGTCACTCCTTCTGGGCTGTGCTGGCTCCCATCGTGCTTCCCAACACTTGCTCCTTTCTTTGCCTTTCCTGGCCCTCATCTCCCCCTGGCTCTGGTTCAGCAGTAGGAACAGCAGTGGCCTCAGTTGTGTCATTAAGCTGGGGGGTTCTCAAGGCCACCGTTTTGGGGTGCAGCCCAGCAGCTGGAGGCCAGAGGGGAGCCTGCATGCATGGGGTGCTCCCCACAGCACCATGTTGCCCCATGTCTGGGTTTTTAACCTGAACACAAATGGGTTTAGTTGAAAGCAAGCAACAATAGCAATGAAAGCATAAAAAAAATGCAAAAGAATTCCCCAGACCTGTGACCTTTTTATTCTGGGAAAATAATTATCTGCAATGATCAGCCTGAGACTGCCTGCCTGCCCTCCCCAGAAGCATCAGCATCCAGGCATTCTTTCAGGCCAGTTTCCCCTGTAATCAATCTTAATTGTAAGGGCTCTGGATACCTACAGGACCCTTCCTGTGCGTTCCCAGGCTGCAAAATGCACAAACAAATGCACAGTGAGGAGGAGAGCAGTTCACAGGGTCTTGTCTCATGGCTCTGAAATGCAATCCTGTCACCTTCATTACGCAGAAGGACTTCAATCCCTTCTCCTTTGGCATGGGCAGGTCTGACACAGGCGAGGGGATGGACATGGAGCAGCCCCCAAGGCTGATACTCCAGCAAAGCACTTCAGTGTGCATTAAGCTGCTTTTTCCCAGCTGACTGAGGTTATTTGAGTGCTCGTGATTACGGGCTTTGTAGGGTGGCAGCGGGATGTGGCACCTGGGAGGAGCAGGGCTTTGTGGCTGGTGGGAAGGAGCCTGCAGGCAGGCTGGGCAGCTCAGCAGTGCCCGGTGCCGTTCCCTAGGGAAGCATCCACGCTGGCCTCTGCCTGTGCTGGGGCCAGGGATGCTCCCAACCCTTCTGTCAGCCACGCTGACAAGTTCCAGCACCAAAAAATCACCAGTAAGTAATACCCATTTGTTTTAGTCAAGCCATTTTCTTCACTCACTCTCAGCCTATTACATTTTTCAACTTTTTTTTTTTTAACTCAAGGCCTCTTTAGAGATGATCACAAGGGAACGCGGAGTGCTTGTTTTTTAATATTCTGACAGGTGCTATTTTGCTATTTGCTTGTGATGATTCAGGACATTTGCATCTCTTTGTCCTTAATTAAAAAGCACTTCACCCTTGCTGCAGGGGTACAGAAGATTTCTCTTGATCTATTCATTTTGGGGGACTTTTAATCAACATATCCACTCAGTTGGTGGGGGTGCATTTCTGACAGGGGGGTGAAGCTCAGCACAGTGTGGAGAGCTGTGTGGCTGTAATTATGGCTTATGCTTTTTTTTTTTGGGGGGGGGTGAATTTGACTGCTGTTGAAAGGCATTTTCTAACAGCCTCCTAGAAGACCGGACTCTCCTGTCCACCAAAAACACAGACAGTGGCAAACGCAAAATTCACTGCAAAGCCTGAAGCTGGCAGAGCTGCCAGGGAGTTGGTGCTTGGCCTCTCTGTCACAGGGTCTACCTCAGAGTCTGCAGACAGGCTGCTCCCACTGTGTGGGACCCCATGAGATGCCACCCTGCTTGTACAGACACCATCTTGTTCAGCTTGTCTACATCTCTGCACCGTGACTGCCTTCCTGTGAACTCCCCAGGGCTGGGCAAGTCCCTCTGCAGTGTGTGGGACAAAGGTGAGCATGCTCAGCAGGCTCTTTTGGGGAGCATTTAGAGTGTGCCAGGGATGATCTGTGCTCTTCTTGACATGTGCCATTTTTGCAAGGTCAAAGTGCAGCATCTTCCATAGCAGGGCCTTATTAATGGCAACACGTTGTCTTGGGCTGTCGGGGAGGCTAAAAGTACCTGTGGACTGAGGAAGGGACTCAGCAGCAGCTTGGCAGGCAGTGACAAGAACATAGTTTGTAAGCAGCTTCCACTGTAGGAAGCCCCCAGGCCTCAGTGAAGGATAAAAGGAGAGGGAAGAACCATCCATGCGTGTCCTTTGTGCGAGGGGGAGAGGGTGCTGGCACGGGGCTGTCTGCAGGGATGCTGCACAGCAATGGGATGCTGGAGGGGTGAGGCAGCCCCAGGCAGGGTGGTGGGACCAAGGTGCTGGGCTGCCCTGCCTCCTTGCTCTGAGATCCCAGGATGAGGGGCAGCAAAAGCCCTGCCTGGACACAGCCAGAGTCCATCTGCCTGAGATTATTCCTTCCATCCACCCAGAACAGGTTGTTTCTTTGCAGGTCTTTCCACCTGGCTGGATCTTGCTCACAGATGGGGCAGAGGGAAGGGACCACAGACCTGCCTGGGGGGTCTCACCCAAGGAAAAGCATCCAGCCCTTCATGTGCTGCTGCTCCAGCTCACCCCCAGCCCGGTGGGGAAACAGGAACTGGGATTTGCCTCGGGGACCTGAGCCTGCCAAATAGAAGTGACCCCAGGGATGGGATCCCAGGAGAAGGGGTGAGACCCAGTAAGTGCTTTCTGATATTCCAGCCTTAACTCTTCTGACTCCTCCCGCAAAATGCTAGACTAAAAAACAAGTCTAGCAAGGCTCCCACTGGTGTTCTCAGTGTTTATCTGTTCCACTTTTCCTTTGAAGATTATTTCTCTTCAGTTTTCTGAAGAGACTTAAGCGTCCTCTTGAATCTTTTTATTTTGCCTCAACACATCAGCCCGATTTCTCTGAGTCTTAACAGCAACAAACAACATTAAGATTGGAGCTTAGTGTGTATTAGCAGAAGATCTCTCATTCCTGATGTGCTGGCAAGTACCAGATCCTAGTGCTAGCATCTCTCTTTGGAGAGGTTCTGCGTGTGCAGGCATTTCTGCTCCAATGACTTTGGGAGTGCAGAAGCTGGAGGGCACCAAGCTGTGGCTCACAGTGTTGGCTGCTTTGCTCTTCAGCTGCCACTGATTGATTTTGGCAACTGGAGGGGCTGGGATAGATGGGGAGAACATGGAAGTTAAGGGGGACGGTGGATGCTGGGCACTGTGGCCAGATGGGGGCTGGATTTTCACTTGATGAGGTGTGAGGACTATTTGGTTAGAAAGTAAAATCCTGAAGAAAGGAGATATCTGCGTGGGGCTTGCCATGCCCAGCAGCCACAGCCCGAGCTCGTGTATGGTGCAGGTTTGATCTAGGTGAGTGTTTCACAGGAGATCCTGGAGCTGAGGAAGAGAGCAGTGCTGGCATTTCACCATGTACTCCCATGGACCTGGGCTGAGGAGCATCACAGATGCTCACAAGGGTGTGAAGGTGGGAAGGGTGCAAATGGCAGTGCTAGCAGCAGAGAGCAGCTGGCCACTGGATGGATTCTGTACTGGGAGGGCAGCCCTGCTCTGCCGTGGACTCAGGGGGAACTCTGGTGGCATTACTGTGGAGGAGTATCAGGGCTGCCTTGGGGGCCAGCTGTCCTGCCATGTCCCATCTATGCCACGAGGAGATGGAAGGAGAGTTGGTCCTGTTGCTTCCCCCCATCTGGGGGTGGGTAATAGTGTAGAGGATGTTCTCTTCTCTTAATGAGGCTTTGGGCCAGGGGTGGAAAAGGGGCTGCCAAGCTGCTCCAAGCGAGGAGCAGGTCCTGCCCATGTCCTGAGCAGGCATGTGCTGGTCCTGAAAATGCCTAAGTAGCTCCTAAGATGGAAAGAGGGGTTAAAATGTGGGCTTACTGCAGGCATCTGTTCCAGGGCTTCAAAGTCAGTTCCATAACAGACAGCAAAGCAGCACAGCTCAAGTGACCCCAGATCACTTGGTACCTGCCACAGGAGGGAGCAAAACTTCTGTCACTGGTTTCTTCCCTTGCCAACTGCCTGGCGTTATCCTCAGGCTGACAAAATGTCAAACTGGCAGGCAAACAGCAGAGCCAGTGAATGCAGAGTGCAGGACCCAGACCAGCTGCTGGAAACAGTTGTAATTGCAACAGCTAAACTCAGCTACAGATGAGCAGTTAACATTTTATTTATTGGTGTATAAACATTCCCGAGCCAGTGTGAAGAGAAGGCATTGAAATCCCCACAACTCTGGACAGAAATGCCTAAGGGCGTTAACAAAAAAAGGCAACTCTGCCTGTCTCTCTCTCTCTCTCAGTCTCTTGAATCCTGCCAGGGAGGCCAGTGGGTGATGATGTGCCCTCAGCTGTCCCTTCAGCACGAAAAGGATCAGGCAGGGTTACTGCTGGCCAGCTCTGTTCATGGGGTTTTGGTTGCAAGCACCATCTTCTGCATGTGAAGTCTGCTCTGAATCCTGGCGTGTCCTCTGGAGAACTCCAAGTCCCAGGTGTTTCCCAGCTATTGAGCAACCCTGGGAGGAATCACTGTATGAAATACAGTTTGCATCCCAATAATGGTTTTTTGTTGCCTTTGTGATCTTCATGGCTCCTTTTCTCCTTCCCTGAACTATTATGGCATGGGTTGACAAAAAGCTAGTGTCCCTCCAACTAGAGGCAGCCACATTTCTACAGTGAAGAGAAGCAGCTGCTCCTCTTCCTGCAGCTGCATGTCCCCCAAAGTTTGTGTCATCAGTTGCAAAGTTGCAAAAAAAACATGGATGTACTGGCTGGGAGTTATTCTGGGGATGAGACACCAAACTACCAGTTTGTGGTAGTGTACTGGACACATGACATCAGATGCATGGGTGGCATAGCTGTGAATTCCATTTCGAAAAATTGTATCAAAACACCTGGTGCACAATTTGCTGAGATTTTTTCCCTTTTTTGTCAAATCCTGCCAATTCTCTTCCCCTCTCCACCCTTTCCCATGTACATTTTCTCTTCTCACATATTGAGCCCTAGGAGGAATGTAACATGTTAAGCCCTGAGCTGGGGAGAGCGCCAGAAGAAGCACAGGAAATGGCATCTTTCCCATCCCTGGAATGACAGTGAGAACTGTTCCAACACCCAGGACCAGATCACCTATCAGTTCGGTGATCACTTCCCACTAAGTGACTAATTTTGAAGAGGGTCTGTCCACAGTGGAAGGGATGTGGAGACTCCTTCAGGCTTGGCCTGATGTAGCAGCACAAGATGAAAGTAAAGTTCCTGCTCCCGTCAATGCTCTCGTCACTCTCTGGAGCAGCTTGCACCAACTCTTGCTACGGCCTGGGCTGTCCTCCCACACCCTTCATTCTCCTTGGATAACGTTCACGTCACATTTGTTCAGGCTCCAAAAAAATTTTTTTAATCTCTCAGCACTGCAAGTTCACTCTAGCACCAAAAAACCAAAGTGTGTCCTGTTTGCTTCATATATCATCACTGTCCATAATGGTGGGAAGCCAGAGCCCAGCTGGAGTGGTTATTGATGTCGTGTGAGCCCAGATGCAGCATCTGCTGCTGTGCCTGGCCTGCCTGGTGAGCCTGAAAAGGACAAAACCTCAGCTATGTTGAACAAATGCCCTGGTAGAGTAAACAAATGTTTCTACTGTGCAGCACATGCCCCAGCTCGGTGAAAAGAGTTGAGGCTTATACAAGGTTTTTCATCCTCCAAGTTTTCCAAAGGGACCCTGTCACTAGCTTCTCCTCAGATGTCCTTCACCACTCATCCCAGGCTTGTGGGCATACTCAGCCTCACGGATGCTGCTGTAGAAGACTTGCAGCCTGACCAGCCTCACCAGCTTCAGCCTTCTGCCAGAGCCCATGGCTCTGGGCATGAGGAGAAGACCCATGGGACACCTTGGAGTGGAAACCTGCCTTGCTGTCTGCATTGAACTGGCTAGGCAACAGCACGAGCCCTGGGTCGTTGCCAGGAGGAGAGTGAGCATCAAGGGCAGCAGCTCTAGCTGTGCTCTGTCCTCAGACAGATGACGTGGAGCAGTGATGGGAGGAGGGGAAGGCAAATTCACTTCTAGGCAGCCCTTCAGAGCTGTCTGCTGCATGGCCCTAGCAATGGCTTCCCACAAATACCCTGGCATCATCTTGTCCTGGTGTCCCCAGCTCTGCCATCAGTGCTCTCAAGCCTGACCTCTTCCTGCAGAGTCCTGTGGGATCTGTTTCTGCCTGGTGTCCTCTAATCCCACTGTGGGTTGCTTTGCTCCTTCACCTTTGAAAGCTGAGTTGGAATTTGCTGATGCCAAGAGCCTGAGTTTTCTCAGAAACCATCTCCTTAACACCTTGGTTTAACACTTTTCTCCACTTTTATGTTTTCCCTCAGTACAGCATTCCTGACATAGGCCAGAAGAAAAGCATTCTCCTTGGAGAGAGACACTCCTTGTCTTTGGCATTTCTTGAGGCAAGGAGTGACCAGCCCTTTGCCTCCTGGCTTCACCTGCTGCTCCAGCCCACAGTCATAAATACCACTCACCAATGCGGGAGCAGGCAGCAGAGACTTAATGACTGACACTGCAAAGGAGCTTTTGGGAACACAGCAGGATTCAGAAAGGGTTGCAGATGTGCCCAGACTCATACAGGACTTTCTGGCTATGGGGCAATTCCCTCTGAAAGCACTGCCAATCTTGCAAGGCTTGGAATCCTGGGCCAGGGCTGGAATTGTCCCCTCATCTCCCAGGACTAAATCCTGCAGTGAGGACTGCATGATCAAACCCTCATTTACTGTGGTAACATGTCCCCCCGGGCTCTGTGCTCATGAGGACTCCATAAGTAATGGGCTTTATTAGTTTGTCAGTTAAACTGAAATACCAGAAGGGACAAAAAGCATCTTGAATAAAACATTTCATCTCCTGCTTAGTTCTGGAGAATCCAATGACAGTAGGACCTTAAAACAAGTATCTCTTCAAAGTGGAAAATAGGGGCTGTTTCCTCCCAAAATACTGATGCAGGACATCATGTCCTTCTCTGCATTTGGGCTGAGGCTGGTTTTTCCTGATCAAAATCATTCGCTGTGAATTTGAAATAGTTTTCTCCCAGGCTGAGCTTGTGCTCTTGATAAATAAGGTGTCTGCTTGAAAAGCAGCACTCCCCCCTTGCTCTCCTACATCATCAACATGCTTCTTTCTTATCCTTGGTCTAAGTAAAAGACTCAGTACCAGTTAAAACAAGAAACCACTGCAGATGAAGGAGAAGGGGGAGGACAGCTGCTCAGGTGCTCCTGGTGCATACAACTGCTTAGAAGGTGTTCCCAAAACAACTTCATAAATGGACGTTGTGATTCCCAAACACTGCTCAGACCATCTTGAGCTCTCCAAGCACCAGTCCTCCCCAGATCTCTCAGTTCTCTGGGAGCAGAATGGGTGGTCAAAAGAAATCAGTCCCATGAATTTCTTCACATACCACTTCACATCCTGCATCTTGAGGGGGAGCTGAGAGCACATATTTGAACCCCTGGATTTTCTGTGATCTGTCCATGACCAGAATCCCTGACAGTGATGTCCTTCCTCCCTGTGGCTGCTCTTGTGCCTTTCCCGACTTTGGTTTCATCTAGATCCCTGAAGAACTTCTGGGGCAAGCCAGTGGCTTGCTTTGAAGCTTAAAGGGCTCTTTTCACCTTCACTGCTGCTTTGATATTCATTATTTACTCTTTTGACATGTGCTAAACTCTGCCATCCCAGAGCTGGCTCCTTTGCATGCAATAAAGGAAACATAATCTGCAGCTGTGTAGTTACAGGGAAATGCCATCTCGGAGCTGTGATGCCTGCAGCTGGCTCTCCAGAGCTCATGCTTTTGGGCTGAAGGTGATCATTGCAAGAGTCAGCCTGTGTAGGAAGAGCCTTGAAAAATCAACCTGGTGTGCTGCTGTGATTTACTGCTTGTACTCCTGTAGCACTCCTAGTCCCCACTGAGGCTGGTTCTGGCTATTAGGCACTGACTATGCCTGGGGAACAGGTACCTCCAGATCCTGCCGAGTTGAGCAGATGAGACAGTGTGACCAGCAAGCTGCAGTGGAAAGCACAGAAGCAATTTGCCCATGCTCGTGGGGGGAAGGCTGTGACAGGGCCACGAGCAAGAGAGTCAGTTGTCTGCAGTCCCACTCCAGTACCAGGGATGGTCCCACTCTGGTGGGCTGGCACCAAATCCCTATTTGTCTTTTGTGTTACCAGACCTGGGAGATGCAGGACCAGGCCCCTCTGCAGACAGGCTCCTGCAACTCATGGCTGTAACCAGGTGATGAAGGACGATTTTTGGCAACTCATGTAGCTGTAACAAAGTTGGTTCCAAGCGCCTCTCACCCAAAACTGCCCAAGAAGGAATCTCTTACTCCTGTTTACAAGTCAGATGCCAGCAGTGAAAAGAAACACTCAAGTGCAGCTTGGCAAACCGTGAGAGCAGATTGACAGGCTGCAAACCCACAGCCCACCCGCGCCCCCGGGCTCTCCACAGCTCCTGCCCACACACACTCCCGGCTTGTTTTGCAGGACAGCAGACCCAACAGGTGGGAAAGGACCTTCTCCCAGCTGCATCTCGTCTCCCTTGCAGCTCAGCCCCGCATATTTTAACGATAATTACTCACTTTTTTTTTTTTTTTCTCTCTAATAATCTACTATTAAGAGAAATCAAGCGCCTCGTTACGCAAAGGGGGAGTGAGAGATCTTTACACCAGCTGACGGTGCTCGCTCCCCGGCAGCAGATGCGCGGATTTGGCTCCACCGTGCGCCCCCCCCGCTGGCGCTCAGCCCTCAGGGAGGTGCGGGGGGAGCCAGCCCCTGCGCGGCTCGGAGGTAGGACCCTGCGCCCAGCCCCTCCCCGCCGCCGAGTCGGAGAAGAGATGCCCAACTTTCCCCTTTCTCCCCGGCGGCGTGGAGCGGTGCGCGGAGCGCGGAGCCGGGCGGGAGGCGGCGGGGCTGGAGTGCGGCGCAGCGGGCAGCGGGGGGGGCCCGCCGCCGCCCCGGCCCCGCGCTGAGCCCCGCCGGGGCGGACGCACCGCTGCTGCCGCCCCCCCGGGGCCAGTCCTCGCCTCGCTGAGATGCCCGGGACCGTGCTGCTGCTCTGCTTGGCCCTCGGGCCAGTCCTGCGAGCCAGGTGAGCTCCCCGCCGACCCGGACGCCCCCTCCCCGTTTCGGTTTACCTGTCGCAGCATCTCTCCCCGCGACTGCCACCCCGGCTTCAGCGGGGGCTTGGGCACCTCTGTGCGCCCACCGGTTCCTTGCAGCCGGCCCCGGAACAGGATCAGGGCTGGTCCAGGCAGCACCTAGTGCCTGCATGTCCTTTGCACCCCGGGTTCCCCCTTCGCATGCTGCTAATGAAGAGAACATCCCGTTTTCCAGCCCACTGTCACCTCGCTGGGTGAATCCTGCAGGGGGCAGAGCTCCTTCTGGGGGTGTCAGAGCAGGACCAGAGGGAGCTCAGCACCTTCTGAGGGTTCCATCCATCAGCAGGGCATTTCCACCCGGAGTCTGGGCTGGGTGGAAAGGACTTTGCATCCCCTGGCTCCCTGAAAGCCTCTGCAGGGCTTGCAGCCTGGCAGCAGGAGGGCAGTGCGGGCTCCTGCCTCGCTCTACAGGTTGGCCCCAGGTCCCAGCTCTGGGTGCCGGCCGGATGCCCGATGCCAGCGGCGTGCTGGGCGAGGAGGTGAATGCAGGAAGGCGTTGGGCTGGCAGGTTGCGGTGCTTTCCCAGGGCCAGCGGGTCGTGGCACTCTCCTGTAAACAGCGATGAAAAGCCCCGTGCGCAAGGGTTTTTTCAAGTTCCTTTTTCCTTTTGTTTTTCTTTTTTCCCCCCTACAATTCCTAGGCCTGCTGATGAGTTTAATGGCTAGATGGGGGAAAGAACATGTTGTCAGCAGATTGTTGCCCCGGGGCTTGGGGGAAGAGGGATTTTACTGGCTGAAGCTAATTGGCAGAATAAGCCGCCTTAAAGCCGATCAAATCCCATTACAAATGCAGTCAGGGGTAGGGAGCACGAATCCTGCTGCTACTGGTCTGCTCTGCCAAGGCTTCCCCACTTCAGATGCATCAGAAAGTCTGTCCCTGCCATGGTCCTCCAGGGCTTGGCCTTCCTGGGGTCAAGGTAGCAAGAGCTGCCCCACACCTCGTACTCAGCCTCTCACCAGCATGCTGGTGCCTCAGGGTGTTTGAGGGCCAAGAGGGGGGGTCTGTGGTGATCCTGGTTCCTGTGCCCTACCATCCCTGTGGCACTGCATTTTGAGAGGTGAGTCGTGAGCTGCAAGATCACATGGAGGAGCAGATATGTCATGTATTCTTGTGCCTTTGCACAGGAAGATTTACACCATAGCTGGCCTGGCTTCCCTTCTGCCCAGTCCCTCATGTCTACCTCTTCCCTGAGCCCCACTTTGCCACGAGGAGTGTCTGTGCATGTTGGAGGGTGTGATGGAGTGGGAGAGAAAGGAGAGGAAGCCTGTGCAAGAAGAAGGAGAAAAGGAGCAAGTTGTATCAGGGTTTCACTCTGCATTCATGGCATTTTTCCTGGCTGCAGCTTGCAGGGAGTGAATCTCACCTACCCTGCACATTATGGTGGGTGCTGGGGTGAGGAGCCTAATTCAGGTGACCCGTGTGTTTGAGCTCTTCTGGCACAAGCTGCAAGACCTGTCCCCTGGTGCTGGAGCGGGCTGGATGCTTTGTGCTGGGTGACTCAGCACTCCCCCCCCATAGAGACTAATTCACCACATTTCCCAGGGCACTGCCTTGGCTGGGACCAAGGCACCCAACTCTGAGCCCTGAAGGAGCCCTGCACAGCATTGAACCACTGGCAGATGGTTGGATCTGTGCAGAGTTGAGCACTGGAGCATCATAGAGTGTGTTGTGAAAGGAGAGGTACAAAGACATGTGAAACAGGTAGGGTGCAGTTTAGTAAGTCCCCTGTCCTTAAACCCTCTGCCTGCTTCTAATTTATAGTAATTTGCCTGAA
The DNA here is from genome assembly GCA_020745705.1 of Hemiprocne comata. Classification (NCBI taxonomy): domain Eukaryota; kingdom Metazoa; phylum Chordata; class Aves; order Apodiformes; family Apodidae; genus Hemiprocne; species Hemiprocne comata. The sequence continues at coordinate 5,360,759 of CM036597.1, read as the reverse complement.
TGTCCCTGTGCCTACAACCCTTGGAGGCATTAGGATGGATGACTAGAAGGACACATTAGAATGTAGTAATTAAGATTTACCACAGTACTTTTCAACCAAAGAAAATGTTGTTCTTGCATTGTGTTGCTGTCTGTTCCTCAGGAGCAGGGGCAGCTTTGAGCTGTGTTAGCAGAGAGGCTGGACAATCACAGCCCCAGTATCTGCATCTGCTCTGGGAAGATCCTGCCTCAGGGCTAGGGATGGCTGAGAGGGTGTTTGTCACCTCCCCAGTGGGTGCAGGTCTCAGTACAAAATTTTACTGGTCTCAGACTTCCTTAATGCACCAGGCTGCAGATAGTGGGTACACATCAAGCACCATCGGCTGTCCTACCAGGCAAGGTGCAGAAGTGTCTTAGAGGGCTTGTGGCACATATTGCTCTTCCCTTCCTCCTGCCAAGGGAAACCTTGTCAGACAGCTTGAGCCCTAGGGGTGAGGAGGCAGCCACCAGCTCTTCGAGTGGCTTTTAGTTTGACCACCATTGTGCTTGGAAACCTCAGTAAAACAGGTGTCTGCTTGAAATAAAACAAAATTCGGGAGGCAAGGCAAAGCACTGTCCTGCTGTAATACCAAGGGTTGCCCAAGGAGGGTTGTCCAACCCCATCTATATATGTGAGCACATCCATAAGGACACCTCCCTGCTGTGCAGGCCTCCTGCTCTGGGCACCAGCAGTAGCTGACACAGCCCCAACCACATCTGTCAGACCAGGGGTTTCCTTGCAATGTCCCCAGCTCTGCCCTGCCATCCTCCCCCCTGTGGATCCCCTGCCCACACTCGTAGCTGCGTCCCAGCCCCATGGCCAAGTGCAGGAGTGTTGTGAGGCAAATGTTTTGACATTTAAACAAGCAGAGGTGAGGAAACAGGGCTCTGCCTTTCCTCCTGGCTGCACAGAGACATATGAGAACTGGCTGTCTCCTGTCACCGAGCCGGTCACTTTGCAGGAGGAGACAGAGCTGCCAGGCCAGCAAGCGTTCACAGCGTGTTGGGGATCGCTGCAGGTTTGCAGTGTGACATTTCCATTGGCAGCTGTGGGGGGACATGGACATGTCACCTTAATTCCTCTCCTCTGCAATAGCTCTTGTACTCTTCCTTTCTTGATTTTAAGAGGGGCCACTGGGAAGAGAGGTTGGGGAGGGGGCAGGGGCTTGCATAGGGTGGCATGAGTCACACTCCTGACCAGGAAGAGCTGGTATCTGTCTGTGTGTGCACAGCAAAAGCATATCTTCTTCAGCAAAAGCTGGCTTGCTTATGCTAAGATGGCTTAGTATGGTTTAGTAGACCAGGATTAGCTGCATTAGCAAAAAGCATATTTTTGGTAGTGTCACTGCATCTGTAATAGGGATGTGACTCCCTGGAAATGCTATCCCAGGCCCTAGGGTGTTAATCAGCGACACTAAATGAGTAGAAGCCAGAAGACTGGAGTCAGAGTAACCAGCCTGGTTTTGTTCAGCCCCAGCAAGATGTTTTGGACTCCACTGTGGCCTCACAGCGTGCAGGAAGTGAATTTTGGCAGGGCAGTGGGACACACAGAGTTAAGTGTTGGCAAGTGACTTGTCTTGGGCTAACTTCAAGTAGGCTCAAGGGATCACTGAGATAAGGCTTCAGTGTAGCTGTTCCCACTCTGCTGGGGGTAGCCAGCATCAGCCAAAACGCTGGCAGCAAGGGGAAGCAGTTAGGTTTCTTTTCCCTGCCCTGGGCTGCTGGCAGAGACACATGTCCCTCTTGGTGCCCTGCAGGAGAGGGGCTGGCCACAGATTTTGGCTCTGGCCACCTTTCAGGTGAGCCCAGCAATGGTCCCTGTGCCTCCCACAGCTGTTGGATGAGGCAGAGCTGTCTGCTCAGCTGTGTTTCACAGTACAAGAGCCAGGCCAGCCTGCCCTGCCTCTGCTTAGATGGGGAAGCTCATCTTGACAGCGTTGCTTGAGACTCCTTTAGCATCGTTAGCAAGTGCAGCACAATCAGACAGGAAACAACAAGCTGATGTGCCAATGTGTGGCAGCAGGCAGCCAGCTTGTTGGGGGACCCATCCCAGTGCCTGAAGGCTGGGGAGATGCAAAGTGTTTTAAAGTGATTGTGAAAGCAAGTTTTATCTGGGGCTTTAAAAGAGGAGCGTCTGATAAATCGACTGCAACATATCAATTTAATGCTTCTTTCCCCCTTAAAGTATCTTTGCCAGGCTCTGCCTCCCCAGGCACTGAGGGGAGATGTGTATTGATTGCACCTCAGAGTTGTGAGGCTCCAGCTGGGAAGTGTCAACAGTGTCACCGTGCACCATTTCTGGTGCTGCAGCAGGTGACACACTGACATGAGAGACGTGGAGGGGGTGTGCTGGGTGGGGGATTGCATGGCATCCTCTCCCACATATGGCTGTGTTGTTCCAGGGACAATCTTGTGAATGAGCTGCCCAGAGCAGTAGCAGGTAGGTAGAATTTCCTGGGTGACCATGTGGACCTAATTTAATCAAAGGGTTTAGGAAAACTTCTTTAGGAAAAGGGAGCGGTACAAAAGGTTTAGAGAGGGCAGATTTGAAAGGCAGTGGGAAAAGTTGTTTAGTGGATCGTGTCTAAAGATGGATGTAAACTTCCCTTGCCTGGCTTGGTACTGGAAGATCAGGACGATGGAGCATCTTATAATGGGAACTTGCACCAAAGGCTGGGAGGAAGGGTTCTTGAATACAGGGAATGGGTTGTGACAGGTCTTGGCCTGAGGGCAAAGGAGTTTGCATAAGGCTTTAATTTCCCAGGATCAGTACAGGGCAGATGTCTTTGTTTCTGGCAAGCCAGATGTGCATGCTGCCTGTTTGGTAGTTCTAGGACCTCTTTTCTCTGAAGTGTTTTCATTGCAAATGCCTTTCACCCCAAAAATGCTGTTTGGTCAGTCTGCTTCCTTAGAGGAAGCCTGCTTCAGGTGCAAGTGGCAAACAGAGCAGCTGAAGTATTTGGGGTTAATGGGCAGCTCCATGAGCCCAAGGCATGGGAGACTAGGCAGGAACATGGCAGGGAAGGGCAGGGGATGTACAGAGTGTGTCCAAAGGAGCTGGGGATGATGTGGAGCACTCCATGCCTACTAGTCCTGACTGCTGGCAGCAAGGCCCTTGCATGTCTGGAGACCCTGAAGTGAGCAAAGGCACCAGGTGAGTTGTGTCTTCTTAGCAGTGTGGCTGAGAGGAAATCCCTGAGCTCCTTATGTTCTGCCTTTAGCAGTGCTGCATCCTCCTCCTGTAGTATCTCTGAAACTTAGCTGTGCCCCTACTCCCACAGAGTGCCAGAGAGATGCCACAGAGATGTCTCTCACCATTTGTCTCTCTGCTCCAGGTGTGAAAGCACAGAGGAATACGATTACGATTACCTCAGCATCAATAAAACCTGGGTCCTCACCCCCAAGGCACAGGAGACTGATGCCACACAGATCCTCAACTCACTGCTGAAGAACTATGACAACAAGCTGAGGCCTGACATTGGCAGTAAGTGTCCCCTGAAGCTCCCTGGGGCCACGGGTGGTGATCCAGTCTGGCTGTGTCCTGTGTTTTCCATGCTTTTGTGGCATGTAGTTGGGATTTTTGGTGAGATGGAGCCACACTGGTCCTAGATGCTCCCCTGGTACTCAACCCTTCACAAATGACCCCAGCCCCAGCTCATCCATACCTCTTTTATTTTCTTTACAGTCAAGCCCACGTTTATTGATGTGGATATCTATGTGAACAGCATTGGGCCGGTGTCTGTCATCCAGATGGTGAGTGCTGTCCTTGCTGCAGGGTCACAGTATCATCAGAGTCATGTTCTAAGTGTCTGTCCCATCTGCTTTGCACTGCCCAAGGATATGCCAAGAAAACCACACAAAACCATAGTGCACGTCCTGATTCCTTCTCTTTCCCCTCTTATCCATTTACTTTACCTCTTTCCAGCCCTGTTGGAAGCTTTGCTCTCCTCCCTGTCACAAGAGCACTGCATAGCCAGGCAGCTTCTAGCAGTAGAGAGTGGCTTATAAAATCCAGTCTTGCATTCACAGTTCATCTCTTCTAAACAGAGATACCAGGCATTGCTACTAGTCTGGTTTCCTAAGAAACACAGCTTATGCCATGGTGATGGGTGTGTGAGAACCTACCTACATCCATCCTAGTCCTTCAGTATTTTCGATCCACTGGGCTAAAACCAACCATATATGGCTACAGGTATAGGAGCTTCAGGCATATTCAGCATCTTGAGTCTTTTTGTGAAAAGAGGATGCAAGGCAGTGACAATAGCTGTCCCCACCGAGGGGTGAAACTGCTGTGTGAACTGAACCCTTATTAGACACCAGAGAATCATATGAGAGGGTGCTGCTGAAGGCAGGCCTGACTGTTCCTAGAGCAGCTCAACCCACGTCCTGCTATTAGTGTATCCTGAAGGAAGAGAAAAGGGCTGTGACAAAGCTGCCATGGTGTCACCTCTGGACTTGGCTGCTTCACCTACTTGTTTTGTGTTTGTCTGCTTTTCCATGCTGATGCAATGAATTAAGTCATTCTGTGGGTCATGCCAGCCACTGGCAGGCTGGCATAAAATGTATAATCCAGATTGTCTTTGTTGGGGACATGCCATTCCCACTTTTTCCCTTTTTCCATAGCTTCTTCCAACCTAAGAAGCAAAGACTTCTTCCAGCTGTCATGCTCATCCCATGTTACTGATCTTACCTGTACACAACCTGAGGAAATGCACATTTCCAAGGAAGGGGAATGAGAATTTGACTCAGAGCTAAATCTCTCCTGAGTCCATGGTGAGATTTCTCTCTGCTGCGGATAGAGGCTCATGTAGGCTGGAAGGTCCACTGGAGGGGAAATGTCCCATTGATCTCTTTTAGGTGCATTGCAATGACAGCATCTTATGTAAATATTTCTCTTTCACATAGCCAGGCTATGTAGAAGATAAAAACCTACTTCTGCTTTTAAGAAATATAGCACCATTACTGTGGCTATTAACTTGGACCAGCGTGGTCTGTGCATCTGAAGCTGGAGCCCATAGGATGGCCTGATGTGCTGGTGGAGTAGAAAGCTCCAACTTAAGCAATGTAGTTGGAATATTGGTGTTCTGTGATCTTCTGCTCACCCCTCAAATGGTTAACTACTCCCTGCTGCCTTCAGCCTGGTGATGCTCTGTCAGGGCTTGGAAGCTGGCCGTGCGTAGCTGCTGCTCAACCTCCAAATGATAAATCATGTCAGGAGACAAAACTGATTCCGGTCCTTAAAAATGAATAGGTGATTTGAAAATGCCCTGTGCTGGGTGTGAATTCTGCATCCCCCTCATCAATCACTTGTCATAAATAGCATTAACATTCAGGAGTCAGCAGAAGGTGGGCAAGTTTGGAAAGGGAAGAAATGTAAAGTGATTTCTTTGTATCTTTTGCAGATCAGAATGGCAGTCTTGTTTCCCGTTTAGGTAATTAAGCCAATTTTATATTCTCTCCTCCCTGGGGAAAGGACCCTCTGTCCTGCATCTGGATGCCCAGTTAGATTCCCATTAATGCAGACAGTGTTTGTGTGTCCTTGGCTGATCACTAAGCTGAGCATGGTGCAAAGACCCACCTTGGTTCTCTGAGTGTGTTTGCGGGAAGAGGTGCCAGGGAGGGCTGCAGCAGCAGGGACCGACGGAGGAGACTTTGGGTTCAGATTTTTTGCTGACTGGTTGTTTGCTGGAGGGATTTGTTCCTGGTTTTGTTTTGTAATGGCTTTATTGCTATAGATTATAGCTTTAACTGGTGTCAAGGGCACCTAGAATTCTGGATCACCTTCCTTTAGGGATGCGTTGCTCTCAGGAAATGATGCTGTAGGAGTAAAGCAGTTGCCAATGCATGTGGCTGAGTGTCTTTAAGTCCTGAGAGTGTCCATGAAGTGTCCATGAGAGCCAGCATGGATGGGAGTGGAAAAAGATTCAGAGAGTCCTGCCCAGAGCTTCTCAGATTCCTCAGAGTGGTCAGAGCTGATGGTCCTTTTCTTCCTTTCTTGTGCAAAACTGAGCATAAGGCTGGAGGAGCTGAACACAGATAACATAACCCAAACACTGTGATAACCTCCTGGCCAAACCTAATAAAGATATACCACTCATCCAGGGACTTGCCCTGGTTACCTGCTTCAGGTGTCTGGGATCAGAGGTGGTGCAGTCAGGGCTAGTTTAGATGCTGGAGACTCCTCTCTTCGGTATGTGTGAGGAGATGCCCGTGTGTGCCAAATTCTGTAGCAAAACGTGATGACAGCTTTTCTGCTGGGCTTGTGCACCACCTCAATCTTATTACTTAATGAAAATAAAGATGGAAAGAGCAAAATTGGCCTCTGTCATTCACCAGTGGCCAGATTCTGCTGCCTCTGAAGTGCCTGTGATTTCCAGGGGTAGGGCTAAGCTCCTGCCTCCATTATTACAGCAAATAATTTTCTTAGCTCTGCCTGTAAGCGGGGGACTGGAGCCCAGAGAGGGTGATATGTCCAAATACATGTGTGGAATATTTCCCTCTTCAGGAAGAAGATGCTGTGCACTATTAAATTCATAATGCTGTGCCTGGCTGCATTAGTTACCATGCAACACACTAAAAAAATTGAGGATGAAGAACATCTTTTCCCATGTCTGGAGTACTGCAGAATAGATGTAATAGATTCACATGTATGGTGCATTTGTGAAAACACTGTGAAAAAGGGGGGAGGGAGGGAAGGGGGAAATGTTTATTCGTTATCAGCTGATGAATAATTAATTTACAAATGCTGTCTTGTTAAATATAAATTAAATCCTCATTTGACACACTTTATAATTTAGACATATAAGCCCAGCATGAATGAAGAGAACTCCCCACTGGCCGCTTTCATGTAAATCCCGAGGAGCCAGGGAGGGAGGTTTGGCTTTCAAAGTTAGAGCTGACAAGGAGTAGCAGTGAGGAAGAAATTGCTGTGACAAAGCCAGTTTGGGGACCTGGGACACTTTGTCTTTGCTCATGGGTGCTTTCCATGGCTTAGCGGGGCAGGGAGGCAGTGGCTGTCTGCACAACCCTCTTCCAAGGGTTGCTCCCTCCCTGCTCAGAGCTGCGGGTGGCCTGGCTGCTGAATCACAGCCTCTTTGAGTGAAATCCCCACTGATGCCACACTATCAGAGTGTGCAGAAAGCTGGCAGCTGCTTGTGAATGAACCCCAGCAGCAGGGGGAAAGATCCCCAAGAGAGGAGCTAGGCTCTACAAAAGCCATACAGGGCTAAGCCACCCTTGCAGAGAGCCCTTAGGTGGTTTGAGGCATCTCTGCATGGAAGCAGAGCTGCATCCTAAAGATCAGTGGCTGTGCTTGGTTGGAAGGCAGTTTAGTGTGGAAGCCACAGTGGGAAGCCTTGGGTTACAGCCCTGGTTGGGTTAATATCATCTTTTCTTCTTAATAGATGGGGAAACCAAGACCAGTAATAATTGTCTGGCTCTGAGGAACACTTAGGTCTTGATAATGCTTAGCTTTGACTGTTTTGGAATAAGTAGGGAGGAAATGAAATTAAATTAAAATGGCACACTTTTTAAGATGCTTGAATGTGTTGCTCTGGAGCACCAGATAAAGCTATAGGTAAAGGAAATCTGTTACCAGATTCACAACACTTCTTAACTGAAAGGACTTAAAAATGCTTCACAAATACTCTGTCTAGGAGGCAATAACCCAGATGTACCCACTTCTAGGGTGGATTGCAATGCCCATGCCATAATGCTCTGCCTAGGACCACACACTCTTCTTGGCCTGCCTGCTGTGCAGTGAGAGTCAGGCAGCAGCATCAATCTAGTGAAGCCACACAGGTCACACACTGGTGTAATGAGCTAGGTCAGGTTTGGTCCCTGATAAAGGTGATTATCGTAGAAATATAAAATGTTGGGAAATGGGTATTGCTCACTAAGGGCCCCAGTGGTTTTTCTGGCCATGAACTTTCCACGCCTGAGTGATGGCTCAGCACTGCCAGAGCTGGTGGTGCGTTTCTAATATCTTCAGAAATACTCATTTGCTTGGAGAGTGCTCGTATCTCTTGATTCCTTGATGTTCAGGAACATTCCTGTGTGCCCAAGTGCTAGAAGAGTGAGTGTTCCTCATGTAGCTGCTCCTGCTCATGTGGTGGTGAGGTTGGAGAAGGGCAGCAGCCATTTTGTAGCCATCATTTCTCATTCCCTTAAGGAAAAAAAAAAAAACCGAGGCCACTGAGGAATAGCACCAACCATGTGTGACTTGCAGGACAAATTATGAATGGCAACAGAAGGTGTAATGAAAGAAATTAGTTACTCCCATCCTGAGCATATCCCAAGAGCTTCTACAAGTTTCAGGGTCTGCTCCCAAACTGGAAAAAGGCTGATTTATTCACTATGAATAATTCAACCAGCTCCTTTTATTATCCAGAACATACACTAATCCCCTCTAGATATTTTCTGTGTGACATCCATGTCTGTATTTTATTTATAGGCTGTTTATTGTACAGAAAACACGAGGAATCTCTTATCAGGGAAAAGGAACAGACAGCAGGGTGTTTGCCTCTAAAATTTGGAGCTAAATAAGATACAAAAATCTGGACAGTGGCCTACTGGGGGTGAAAGGGCTTTTCTTCAGAGGCATTTCTGGAGAGCAAAGCCCTAAACTTAATTAACATCTATGCTCCCCAGTCTGCCACTAACTGGGGAATGTGGCTGTACTCAGGTTTCTTAAACTGCAGCATCAATCCTGGCATACAGGAACCTGTGCACAGCCACAGCTCAGGCAGCCTCGGGCAACACAGGATAAATCAACATTCTTAACTAAGTAAGTAGCTCTTGTCAATTCCTTCACCAATCCAATTTCCGGCCTTCTGCTGGCAGGAATGACTCAATCTCACATTAATCTCATGCCAGCCTTTGAACAAAACTCACATTTCTTTAGCCAGGCTGAATGCAAAGGGGTTTTTTGCCCTGAACCCTTGCAGGCAGCCTGTGGAGGATGCTTACTGTAGGTGCTGCCCGAGTAGTTGATGTGCTCACTGTGCCTGACCTGAGAGCATTGTAACTTTTAATTCCTCACTCTCACTCACACGAAAGCTTTCTAATGTAGCTCATGACCACAGCAGCTGCTCTTGGTCTCCCTTTCCAGAGGTAATAATAGAATCATAGGATGGTTTGGTTTGGAAGGGACCTTAAAGATCATCTAGTTCCAACCTCCCTGCATGGGCAGGGACACCTCCCACTAGACCAGGTTGCTCCAAGCCCCATCCAACCTGGCCTTGAACATTTCCAGGGATGGGGCAGCCACAGCCTCACTGGGCAACCTGTTCCAGTGTCTCACCATCCTCATAGTGAAGAAGGTCTCCACCAGCAACTGGGTCTCTGCTTGTTAATAGATCATGATGACAGTTTTCCAGTGACAAGGAGACACTCTTTTTCTGGGGCCTGGACCAGGCTGGAGGAATGTCCCCTGCCATGGCAGCTGGCAGCCAGCAGCTCTCTCGGTTTGGTAGGAGCTTTGCTGTCTGGCAGGACATTGAGAGGCTTTCCCATGAGACACAGGCATGGACTCAGCTGCAGTCACTGGGCAGGGAGAATCATAGAATCACTTAAGTTGGAAAAGACCTTTAAATCATTGAGTCCAACCATTAACCCTACTCCAAGTCCAGCACTAAGCCATATTCCCAAGCACCACATCCAGACAACTTTTAAACACATCCAGGGATGGTGACTCAACCATCTTCCTGGGCAGCATGTTCCAATGTCTGACAACCCTTTCAGTGTAAAAGTTCTTCCTAATGTCTAATCTAAACCTTCCCTGGCACAGCTTGAGGCCATTCCCTCTTGTTCTATCACCAGTTACTTGTGACAAGAGACCAGCACCTACCTCTTTAGAACGTCCTTTCAGGTAGTTGTAAAGGGTGATGAGGTCTCCCCTCAGCCTCCTGTTCTTCAGACTAAATAGCCCCAGTTCCCTCAGACACTCCTCATAAGACTCATTTTCAAGGCCCTTCACCAGCTTCATGGCCCTTCTTTGGACACACTCCAGCACCTCAATGTCTTTCTTGTATTGAGGTGCCCAAGACTGGACACAGTATTCCCGGTGTGGCCTCACCAATGCTGAGTACAGAGGGACGATCACCTCCCTGGTCCTGCTTGCCACACTATTTCTAATACAGGCCAGGATGCCAGTGGCCTTGCCACCTTGTTAATCACACACTGGTAGGGATGTGCCTGGGAGATGGAGGCTCAGAGCTGCTGTGTGCAGCAGCATCTTGTGAAGAAAAGCCCAGATGCAGCCATCTCCACCATCAGTGCCTTAGTTGGTAGAGTCACTCTGCAGCTTCTCAGTGGAGACTTGTGTGCATGGACAGGCCAGGAAGTATGTGTTTGATTTGAGCACTGATCTGTGCTCTGAACCTCATTAAATTGATTCTTCCAAGTCAAAGGGAAAGCACTATTGTGTCAAATTTGAAAGACAGGGGCTCTGAGCTGTACCAATAGCTGTCACTTGATGGGCTGAATTATTTTTAAGGTGGAGCTGATTTATCTGAGCTGAAGGCTTTAGAGTATTTCAGGTATGGGAGAGCCAAGTCAAAGACCTGGTCAGGGTCCAGGGTTTCTGGTCTAGGGCAAACAGCCAGCATCATAGGAGAAGGGGTCTCACTCTCCCCTCCCACTTGGGTACAAACAGACAAAATTCTCAACCATTTCTGAGGGAAAATGGGGTTAGGGACAATGAGAACATTTCTGCTTTGTATCACCAGATTGTTTTGATTTGCTTTTGATATAGTGATATATTCTGTTCTATAAGTAAAGCATGCAAATGAGTATCTGCAAATAAAAGTCAAAATGAAGTGAATCAAAAAGATAAGGGTAAAAAAAAAATATTTTGTTAGCTTACTGAAGAAAATAAAGTTTCTGAATGAAATTGAGGTTGAGGTAACCTGTTTTAGATTTTGACAATTTTAATTTATTTTCAACAAAACTTCATTTTTTTTCCCAGTAGAAATTGGTTCTATTTATTTCCTGCATCCCCAGAGGAAGCAGTCCTCCCATCTCCCCTGAAAGGCTGATGTGAAATCTGCCTGCTATAAATGTGTTAGGAAATGGAGACCATTTCTCAGAATTCAGTGGTAGTGGGTGACCAGAGGCAATATGCTTCAAGGACCTCTTCATGGCTTGTTGTTAAAGGCTGGGTATTCAGACTATTACCTCCCATCTCGGTGCACAGGAAGGATTTAATTGCCCGTGATACAAATTGCAAGCGAGCAGCAGTGGAGCAGTGATGCTGCCAACCTGAGCCTCCCCACGGCACTGGGGCTGGCTGGGCTGAGGCAGCACATTGCTTCTCCTTCCTGCAACCCCTCACATCTTCTCCATGCCTCCTTGGTGCATCTGTGCCTTCAGCTTGGTGTCTTTTGTGTGCAGGAGATACATGTTGGGGTCAGTAAGTGGGTGTGCAGGCACATCTGCTGCAATGGCTCACGCTGGTTGGCAACAATCCATCCTTCCCTGCTGTGGGTTTGCTGGTACTGCAGCCGTTTCACACCAGTGCAGCTGAGACAGCCCCCACCAATTCCCAGTGCAACAGCTCCTCAAAGCCCCAGAGAATTCACACTGGCTGCGTGGGGCACTATGTGAGGGGGAGGGGGGCATGGAGTAAGTCTGGTCAGGGCTTTAGGACTTGCTGTGTGGTTGGGCTTGGCATGTGCTGGTAGCATGGAGCTGATGGTAGCTGGGGACCCTGGTATTAGTCTTGCTTGTTCATCTTCATGTCCAGAGGGCTTTGCTGTGAGGAGTTATGTGGTTGTTCTCTGAGCTGCAGTTAGCTGGGTATGGCTCTAACCACCTGATCAGCTTTGCTCAACAGGAGAATTGAGGGCAGTGATAATGGCTCACCCGCAGGCAGATGCCTGTGGGATGTGTGAACCAAAACACTTAGGAATGTGGGTGAAGGAACACCTCATCTCCAAGTGGCTGGAGAACAGGGAAGGTCAGGAACAGAGACTTAGCAAATGTTGTAAACCTTGTTTCTGACACTTCCCCCTGATCTGTTTCCCTTCACCTTTGCCAGTGTACCTGTTACCCCTCCCACACCAGACCTGTGCCCTGTGGTCTGTCATTTTTCTCCACAGACACCCAAAGCCACCTTAGAAGCATAGTGAGAACAAGGAGGGGAAGCAGAGCAGAGGGGTAAAGTGAGAAAAATTTCTAGGAGTTAGGTTGGTTGTTCCTACAGCCACAGGGAGGTAGGAGGGTGAAGTTAAGATGACAAATGTCTGATCTTCTCTTCATTTGCTTCTTGAAAAGAAAAGCTGAAGGCAAAGAGAACTGTAGTATTCAGGGCAACCATTTCCTTTCATGATCTGGCAATGGTGGACTGACAGATCTATCCAGAGCTTGTGGCCTTAGTTTGTCACATGAACCTGCATCTTCTGAGAAGGCATGATGGACCCTGGTTCCCCTGCCACAACAAAGAGCCACAGTGGTGACATGGCTTGGAGCAGTGTGCTGGAGGGATTTGCAGAGTAAATCTCACCAGGAGGCTTGGGGAGGAAGGGTGTCTGCAGGGAAAGCAGGGAATGGAAGGAGCACTGGGAATTGGGGATGTTGGATTGAACTGGAAAGAAGAAGTGAGCCATTGCATGAAGCCAAGCTCCTTTACCCACTGCTCAGGGCTGGCTGGACATGAGCTCTGCATGGAGCTTCCTGCAGAGCTGGCTGCAAGTTTCAGCCCAGGTCTGCAGCACTGAGGTCGGGAGCTGTTTAGACACTGGTCCCATCTCACTGTATCAGCAAGAGAGGAGGTGAAAATTCCTCAGTGTTGCTGGTATCAAAGAGCCAAAGGCAGGTCCAAGTGCTGGGATTTGATAAGGAGCAGCAGAGAGTGGGCTGTCCAGCTCCTGGGAACTTTGGACTAAGCTCAAGAGCCAAAATTGGTTGGTTTCTCTGTGTGTATGACTCTGAGAGATACAAGCTCTGCCAATGCATTCCTTATACCTCTGTGTAGAAAACCTGAGCCTTATCTTTTTCACTACTGCTCAAAGATGTCCTAAAGCTGTCTAGGGGTGCTGGGGAAGGTAGAGTCATTGACTTTTAAAGGAGGCATCTGCAGCAGGCTGCTTCTCTGTGAAACAATTGGCAGCTGGAAAAAAGGACTGGGAATACCAGCCCTCAGTTTCAAAGGAGAGTCTTTGCCCCGTGGCAGGTGTCCTGGCTTCCAAATGACTGCGACACTTGGCATGAAGGGTGGATGAATATCTGGAAAGGAGAGTCAGCTGGCCTGGTGTTCCTTCTGTACCTGCAGTCCAGCTTGCTTTGCCCTTGGAATACCCAATGGGGGAGACAGAAATAAATTGTTCTCTCTCTGTAACCTGATTCATTTCTTCCAGCTGCTTTCCTCAGCCTCGTGCTCCATTGAAATCTCATTAGGGCTGGGCTGTGATTTCGTGGTGGCTTGAAAAGAACTGCAAAAGGATAAACCAAATGAAGTAGGGAGAGGAGCTAAATCAAGGAACTGGCAGGGCAGGAAGAGAAAGCTGGCAAGCACAGCAAGGGGGCATGAGAGACAACATGAAACAGGTTTCCTTGAAAGAGTCAGTGCAGCAGAGCACGCTGTCCCCACCTCCTCCTTCATCTGAGGCCAGGAGAGAACAGTGTCTTGAGTGAGGATTTCTGCAGAGGGCACAAACCCCTCTGTTTTGGTGAAAGCAGAACTTTCTCAGATATTTTCAATGTGCTTTTTTCCCTTGAGGATGAGGATTAGAAAGGGATTTATACAGCGAACTGTGGTGGTTTTTTTTCTCCTGGCCAGCACAAGCTTTCCATACAATGGATGGCATCCCAGGGGTGTGGTTGTTCTGTGCTTTCTCACACAGGTGGGAGGAGGACAGGGTAGCATCAGGGTTTGGGAGGTGGGCCTCTCTCTTAGGTCTCACCCTGGCTCACTGTGGCCCACCTAGGACCAGTTTCCTTGTGATGCTTTGTGCTGTGTGTCATGACTCCTCAAGTGGGGCAGCCCATTAACCCACTGCAGTCTGTGATTCATCTCCCAAGCACAACACAGCTCCCATGGCTGGTGGTGAGCATCACTTCTTCAGCACCAGTTCTGGGCTCAGCTGGCTTCTTCACTCTGTAGACATGCTGCCCATGAAGGTAGTTTGACAGAGCTCAGAGCTTGTTGGAAGCAAATGGTTCTCAAGGAGGACAGCATATTTAGGAGAAGGCTCACTGTGGTGCTTTGCATAATACTTCATTGAAGTGTTCAGTACCTTCCCCTTTAATTAATTCTGCCCCATCTGCATATAGCATCCTGTGTCCACGCCTCCACCTTCTCAGTAATGACCTTGTCAGGGACAGTGCAGGCAGACTGTGCTTCTATAAACCAGAGCCTGGCTGATGTCATGTCTCGACTCAAGGACTTGCCTTGATCTTTTGGGTAATGACTGTTAATCAGATGCTAAAACACACAAGTCTAAGTCACATGCCCCTGGGGCTGACAGTGTGAGGCTCTGTGTGCCAGGCTACTTTCCCATGAAAAGCAGAGCAAGCACCATGGCCATCAGCAGCCATCTTGGGGATGTATGTGAGGAGATAGCATCACTGAAGGACAAAAAGCAGTGGTACAGGGAACAGCTCAGAAGAAAAGGCTTGGGGGGGAAAGAAACAGTCTGGTGTGGTTGGCTGTCATGAGTATAAAAGTCTGCCATTTAGATGTCCCTGCTTGCACATGCAATGAGCAGAGGTGTGTGGGAAGGGGCAGGTAGACATCTCAGAAGCCAGCACTTGGTTCAAAAGTTCTGTCCAGTTCCCATCTGCAGAGACTCCAAGGGTGAACAAGCCATGACTGGGGAGTTTACAATCGAAAGAGCAGCAGGTACTGCATGTCTTGTTTGCAGGCTCCTGGCACGAGCTTAGCCTATGGTGATGGTTTTTAGCAGCGAGTTTGTATTATAAAAAGAACGCTGTCTCAACTGAGATTCCCTGGGCAGAGGCAAAAGACATTCAGGCAAGGACAGCACTGCCGGTGTTGCTGCAAATGTGAAACAGATGGGAAGTTCAGTGTGTCACCTTGAAAACACAGATCATCAGAGCTTTGCTCCTTTTGTCCTTGCAAGTTCCCCTAGTCACTCCAGCATCGTGAACAGAGAGCTCTCAGGGGTCTGATTTGGAGAGAGGAGGACCTTGGAAACAATGAAACTCATATTCTCATTTTTTTGCTCTTTGTGTTGGGGAAGCAAAACTCAGAGCAGGGACATGGAGGCATCCACAAGCAAGGAGTCTCACACTACTAATGGGAGGAGTGAGAGAAGCCTGAAGCTGCACAACCACTTGTTGCATTGGTCAGTGTCAGGTATTAGCATCTGCTGTTAGTACATGTCCTCTCTGCTTGCTGCCTTTGGAGAGTGAGTCCTTGCACATGTCATGCTGGAAGCAGGTTCCTGCCAGCAAGCTGTGGGGACAAGAAGTTGTGCATCAGATCTGAAGACTATTCTAAAATGTATTTTATTTAGCTAGCCGAGTGTGGAGAGTGTCTCCAGACTTTTTTTTGCTATTGGTGAGCATGTTCCCTGGGACATGGAGCTGGGAGCAGCCCAGGGTTTGTCAGAGATGTTTGCAGGCTGGGAGGGATGTGTGGGATGTCACGCAGAGGAATATGCTCACCTGTGCAGGGCTGTGTGGGTGTGGAGCTGCTGAATGCATTTCTGCCTGAAGGGGAGTTGCTTAGGCTGACCCCTGTTTTGCAGAAGAGGGAAACTGGAGAAGAGGCTTCCTGGCCTGCCTTGAGCTGCACAGAGTGACTTAGCAGCCCCTGAGAGAAATACATCCCATTCCTGGCTCTCCTCCAATAGCTCCTAAGATGTTCCTCAATTGCAGCACCCCAAAGAGTTTGCCTGTAATACTTGCTTTACTTAGCTCTGTGATTGGCAGCATGGACAGGTTCACATCAGCCCACCTGAAATGCTGGCTGTGCTTCCCAGGAAAACATCCTGCTTTGTCGTACTGCAGCAAGGGATTTGCTTGGAGGTGCAGAAGGACAGGGGCTCTATGAAGAAAGACAAATATCAGAGCAATAAAAGCTAGAATGAGGCTGCCTGGGATATTAATCTCCAGCCTGACTGTTACTTAGGATTTTTTCAAGCTCTGTCTCCAGCAGAGGAAAATTAAGGAAACTGTTTTCAAGTCTTTGCCTCCTCTGTTTGGAGGTTTTCTTGTTGCTGTTGAGTACAAGGGAACTTGTGAAATCCACCTTTAAATCCTTAATTTTGTCCTAATTTAGGAAGACATATAAGACATCTTTATCTCATGGCTTTGCTTCTCTCTTTAGCATTTACCAGAAAGCTGAGCTCTTAAAGAACAAAGAGAAGGAAGCTCAGAGAAGGATACAGAGGAACCATGGGATACCAACTCCCCTGTATCCCACTACTTGCACTCTTGGGAGGGGTCAGCTGGACTACACACACAAACTTGCCCTGAGCCTTTTGAAAAAGCTCTTCTGGCAGCACACAGCTGTGTTTATTTGGTGTATAAGTTAACTGCTGATTTTGAGTTGTCATGCTAACTAACCCTGGGAGTTTAAGATGTTGGTCTGAAATTGAGTGGTCCTAACCCAGGGTGGAACTTAGTCTAAAGTTGAGTTCCTAGGGACAAATCCAACTGGAAATATGGGCTGATTCCCCATGTCTTTGCATCTGCACACAGAGATGAGAGAGGAGGCACAGAGAGGAGGTAACTGGAGCCAGGCTGGATGTCCTTGCTGTATCAGGAAACCGGGATGAAGAACAGGGAGGTGCCCCAGGGCCATGAAGGTTAGGGCAGAGCAGCTGGGGCTGGGATGACACAAGGAACAGCGCTCAGGGTAGCACACAATGGGAACAGTGGCCAGCTCCCAACTCTCTTCTACTGGTGACAAGCTCATTTATGAACCTGTTTATTTTCTTTTGGATTGAAAAATTTGGGATTTCCTTGAGATGATTTTTCACATGTAAATTCCATAGGCGTTCACTTAAACTATGTTTTTAAAACTGAAAGGCTTTGAGAGTGCAGTAAAATCTTGTTGTTTTATTTTTTTTCTTCCGAGATGAAATACTCTCATCAATTCCACATCCCCTTATTTCCCACAAATGCTCTTTCAGAAGGCAGGGGTTTTTCCCATTAAATATTTTCAGATGTTACCATTTTCTGGAACTGGGTTCCCACCAGCCTCTGGGCTGCTGAGGAAAACGAGGACTGATCAGTGATGTGTGGCAGTGCCAGGTGATGCCAGTGACCCAGGGCCAGCAGGAACATGCTGGAAGGCTGAGTTGGCCATGAGCCCACACAAGTAGCAGCAGTGATGCTGCAGGGCACCCTTAGCATTGGATAAACCCTCGTGGTGGCATTCAGGGTAGGCAGACTTCAGTGTTTGCCTTAGGGGTAATTTGATTTATTATTTTATGACTGAAGTCTGATAGAACATTGCATGCCAACATGTGTGCTGCCCCACATGTGATCCAAATAGCCCAACCTAACTCTTAGAGTAATTCCTCTTATTTTGCTAGCTCCTTCTGTTGAAAACACTAAAAAAGCTCGTGCTTTCACAGAGAAGTTAACAACCTCCATGTGCTGCATAGCAGATGGTACAGTAATGTTGGAGGCATATTTTACAATAACCTTTTTCCATATGGGGAAATGGAGGTATTGGGAAGTCTCTTTCTTTTGCTGGAGAATGAATCAGGGGCAGAGGGAAACTACAGGGAGTTCAAGAAACAGCTCTGCTTTAGAGGCTGAGCTCAACCTGCTGAATTTCAGCCTTGATTAGCCTGAACTCTTCTAAGGTCAGTAAGAGTGTGAGGCATTTCCAAAGAACAGCTTGGACTTTTTCATACTGGCATCTCCCTCCAGAAGAGCCTACCAGTGACTGCAGGGAACCCCTCATCTAACGCTTACTATGTTAAACACCTTGGTCAGATGCTTGCAGCTAAGTGGGATGTGGTTAATACTCAGAGAAATGTCTGAGCACTGTCCCACAGCTGATCAGTGCAGAGCTGCAGTCCTGTGAGGTTCCTCAGCATCAATGCAAACTGCACCTGATGGGAAGAGATGCTAAAGTCTCCAGGAAATACTGTGGTTTAACCTCAGCTGGCAACTCAGCACCACACAACTGCAGGCTCCCTCCCCTGCAGCAGGATGGGGGAGAGAACTGGAAGGGTAAAAGTGCTCCCAAAGGCAGCTGCATTTTTGTATAAATTTGCCTCAAATAATTCTGAATGAAAATACATTTGTAAATGCCAACATTTCCCAATGGGTTCCCCACCTAGAGGCAAGGAAGCCAGCTCAGCTAGTAAGTTCTGCCTCATGAACAGCTGTGCTTATTATAGCCACTGAAATTAGATCAAACCACAGGACAGTGAGAGTAACAGCTCAGATTTTTCTTAAGAGCTGAATGATTTGTGCTCTACACCTTTTGCAAAGGATGGCTCTGCATGCCACAAGAGGAGCTCATATAATGCTGATCCCTTCTGAAAATCTGGGTTTGACAACAAAAACTAAACCCCTGGGATAGCTGACTCTCTACTCTCCCAAAACATTAGCATTGGTTATCCAAGACCTGAATTCTGAATTTTACAGCAGGACAACTGACCTGAGCAGCCAGCCCAAAATCAAGGATCTCACAAATTACTCCAGTTAGGAGTTAGAAACTGACAGTGGCATCTAACATGGATTGATCATTGCATTTTTGGTTGCTTTCTCCTACACCAGAGATAGCGCTGAGAAGGAGCAATGTAAGTTAATACTGGCTCACATGGGGTTTGCAGGGGTGGGGAAGAATATATAAACTGGTGTGTTATTTTGGCCCCAACAGCTGGCAAGGAAAAGAAAATGGCCCCAAGCAGAATCAAGTCAACTCTCCCCATACATGGCAGTTTTGGGAGGCTGCCATGGCTCCATTTTGTCTCTGGTGTGGCAATGCTTCTTTGCCCACCTGTGGGCTCTATTTCACTGTTTCACAACCTGTTCTATGCCTTCATCACCACATACCCAGTGTGATCCAGAGCACTCAGATGCTGGAAAGGGCTCTCCCCACCTCTCATTTTCAGGTGGTGGCCATGCTTGTGCACTTGGCTTTGAGAGCTGCTGCTATCCTAGCTCTGTGTCTCCTCATGTCTGTTTTGAATGAACTGTAGAGGCAATGCTATCACTTTGAGCATGCTGAGTCTGTCCCCATTTAGACATATGTTAGGACCTCATCCTCAGCACCTTTGCTCATCCCTGTGTCTAACCAGAGTTAAGGATCAGCCCAGAGAGTGACTCGACCGCCTGATGGCAAATGCTCTTTTCTCATGCTCTCATTCCTATGCAAGAGACACTTTTGGTACCAATCACTCATCACTGGTTGGCTGACAGTGAAGGAAAATGAAGTGGGGAGTCGTGCACTGCCCTGCTCTGCCTCCCCAGGCAGGACGTGCTGTCCAAGGGAGCGCACGAAGCGCCACATCCATTTTAACAGCCCAGCTTCCCTAAGTCAGCTCTGAACCAGCATTGAGGGCAGCAAAGGGAGGACGTGCTGCAGTCATAAAAATTCCACTGAGATAAATCAATAGGGGGAGGAGGAGAATGGGAGGGAGAGATGGCAAAGTCAGACATTGTTCGTCTCTGCCCACAGGAGAGAGGGAGACGATGCCTCAGTGGTCATGTGGGTTTAATGGGAGTGAAAGGGAGCAAAGTTCAAGTCAGAGAGAAGCTGTCAGGAGCAGGTGACAGCCTTTAGAATGGGCTGGTGGAAGTGGATTTAGGGGTCTGGTTCAGACAGCCACTGAGAGCCAGACATGCTCCTGCATGGCACAGATTAGCACCTTCTCAGGCAGGCTGGAAAAGAGGGTAAAGAGCAAATTGGCTTGCATCAGCAAGCAGCAGAACAGGTGCTGCTTCCCAGAAATGCTAGTTGTGGGTGAGCTAGGACACCTTGTCTCTCACCAAAAACAAAGGTCCTCACTATATTGGAAACTCTGTTTTCTGTCTGCAAAAGACCCAAGATTTTGAACTGCTTGCACCAAGAGCTGGGTTCTTAGCAGCCCCTGCCCCAGCTTCCTTTTCTAATCTTCAGCAAGGTCTATCTGCCCAGGAATCCAGGTTTTCATATAAACCAGTGTAAGTCCTGCAGCAAGGTGTGGATTCTCACTAAGTTTATGCACAGCACCTGTACTTTCATATGTACAGATGAGGTGTGTGGAGCACTGCTGGGCTGTATCCTAATAAATAGCAGGAGGAGCTGTCTGTTTGCCTTCCCTGCTAAGCTGGTGAGCAGCTTGCCTTGCCTGTGCCCCTTCAGACCTGTGATTACAAGGAGTGTTTGGCTTAAATTGACTGTCAAGAGGAAGCTCAAGCCCTTGTTCACATGGGTCAGGCCAAACGTGCTATGTCTTAGGCCCCCAGCCAATACACAATCTTTGGCTAAAGATGAGCCTGGAAAGGTGTCAGTGGTCACCAACACCTGCTCCCAGACTTAAAAAGCAAATATTATGACTGTGACTTCAAAATGGTGGTGCAGACTGAAGGACTGGGCTCTGCTTTTCCTGAATCCCTCTCAAAAAGACATGTTCTTCCTTCTCTTTCACAGGAATACACCATTGATATCTTCTTTGCTCAGACATGGTATGACCGGCGTCTTCGTTTCAACAGCACCTTGAAGGCCCTCACACTGAACACCAACATGGTGAGCCGCATCTGGATCCCAGACACCTTTTTTAGGAACTCCAAGCGGGCTGATTCCCACTGGATAACCACTCCTAATCAGCTACTCCGCATCTGGAACGATGGAAAAGTGCTCTACACACTCAGGTACATCCAGCAGGCACTGTAGCTGGCTGCTGAGGCAAGGGGACAAGGTGGTCAAAGTAGAGGTTTCCAGGTGCCTTGGGACAAAGTAGTGGAGATGTCTGCCAGTGCTAATGGGACTACACATGCAGTACTGGTTGCAGAATGGGCTTCCTCTTCCCAGGATGAAGGCTTCAAAAAAATCAAAGTGTTTTTCTGTATCATACCTAGAAAAAAGGCAAAACTACAAATGGTTTCCTAAACCAAAATCCTTTAAAAGTTTATGTTGGTCAGTCCAGCTATTTCATTCTGATAAGATTTGGCTGTTGTTCACATCAATTCTTTCCCCCATAAATGAATCTGAAAAGCTCACTAAACAAAAAAAGCTTTTTGAATGTGAAAATCAGATAGTTTTTCTCACTTTGAAAATATCCAAACATTTGTTTTGTTGGTGTTTCTCTCTCAAGGAAGCAAGAATCTCTCTGTCTCATTGTGGTGGTGGAATCAAACCACCTTCACCAACACAAAACTTCAGTCTCCCTCTCTCTCTGTTCCTCCCTCAGGCTGACAATCGAGGCAGAATGTCTGCTCCAGCTGCAGAATTTCCCAATGGACACTCACTCCTGCCCTTTGGTTTTTTCCAGTTGTGAGTATACACATTTTATCAATACTTTTAGAAGGCAAGTAGAGAAAACTTAGTAGAGTAAAAAGTCTTCTGAGGAAACCATCCTCCCTTTTAGCTGAAATTTCAACCTAATTGAAACAGAGGCAACCTCTCACTCCTGGGCTAGCAGAGGTCTTCAAGGATTGATCCACAGCACCTCTGAGATTCTCCTTAATTTGTGTGGATGGTTGGAGGTGATTATTTCACTGGCCTTCTGGTCAGTCTGACATACTAGACAGAACATATCGTTTCAGCTGGCCAACAAGTGGCACCTGTCCTGCCTTGCATCTTCCCAATTCTCCTGCTCCCTGAGGGCATAGCTTGGCTTTCCAGACCTCAGCCCAGAGGCAGGTGCCCACTTTCTGCACCCAAGGCCATCACAAAGGAGAGGTACTCAGATGTTGGCACATGTCCCCTGGTAATTTTGCAGGGAGCTTTTCTGCACCAAGAGATTCCTGTCCTTGTGTTGGTTGGAAATCTTATTTAGTCATCTTAGCTCGGATTCACCTCTCCCACTTACCCTGCCACTGAAGAGATGCAGCTCTGAGGTGCTTCAGAGGGAGGCAGCATGCTGAGGAGATACCATCCCCTTGTCTCCCACCATCCCTCATTCTTTGCTAATTAACAGTACGTGCCATACACGCGTGATAATTAGAAACACACTTTTAGTTAGCTGCCAAGCTCTTGCTCCTTCCCTCCTCTGAGGAGCATTCTCGTAGGTGTTGAGGTCCCTGCTTCATACTAGGCTTGTTTCTTTGTCAAGAAAGCCAGAGCAGGAGAAGCCGTGCTCCAGCCTGCAGGAGCCAGCTGCTTCTCCATGGAGAATGCACCCCTTCTTTTCTCTTTATAGATCAGCTGCCAGGGTGAGAGGTGCAGATACAGCCATGCTGCCTCCCCTGCTGGCAGCTCTGTATTCCTGGTGTACTTAAGCCTTGGAAGGTAGTCACCAGGAGTGGTGAAGGCTTCATGCTGCCCTAGGGAGATAAAACCCTTAAAGGTTTCAGGCTGAGGGAATCCTCTTACACCAACCCAAGTCTCATTCCCACCAGTGCAGTCTTTAGAAAAGCTCTGTTTCTAGCATTGTTTTTCCCATCCTTGGGATTTGAAGCGGCCCACAAGGGGAGGTGCTGCCCCTGGTCCCATTGAATGTGGGGACGCTTAAGGGAATCTAAACAAAAAACATCAGAAGTACCTGCCTGAAAGCTTCGTGTTTGCAAAACAGCTAGAGTGAGATGCCAGGGCTTTTGCAGTTGGGGTGGTGAATGAGGTGGAGGTACATGGCATATTCCTTGCCCCTTTTCCCAGATGGTTACCCACGGGAGGAGATTGTCTATCGCTGGAGGCGCTACTCCATTGAAGTCTCCGACCAGCGCACCTGGAGGCTCTACCAGTTTGACTTCACGGGACTGAGGAACACTTCAGAAGTTCTCAGGACTGGGGCAGGTGAGGCAAAGGGACACAGCTCATGGTAATGCCAGTGTATTGGAGACCTCATGGGAGGCAAAGGAGTCATCAGACACCATCACAGTGGTGGGGAAGGAAGGTCACAACAACAGCACAATTAGAGAAATATAAGAATTAAGGGATGGACATTTGTTAGAGGGAATGGAAGAGATGAAGGGTGAGGGCAAGACAAAGCAGGGGTGGGCAAGAACCACTCATACCTGTGAACTATGGGGTGACAATGCTGATGTGAATGAAGCTATCCCTAAATAAAGGGTCAGGAGGGAGAGGAGATGGAGCTCAGATCCCCCCTTGCTGCAGTATGTGCATACCATGTGATCCCTGGGTGATGCTTATAACTGGAACCGGGGTGGGGAAATCAGAACTTGCAGGCCTCAATCTTTCCTCCTGTAAAGTTAGGGGGAGCTGATGGATGCCTGAATTATACTTTAAGGGACAGGGAACGAGGCTGCATGTGTGAAGAAACCAGGGAATGGAGGCCTTCAAGCTCCTCTTCCTCATAATAGTTCACATCCCCTTTTCTTCCCATAGACAACTGAGAAAACCTTTGGGTTCCTGCAGCTGGGGGGAGCTTGTATTTCCCATCCCTCTGAAGCAGCAAGTTCAGGTAGTGCTTCTCCCACTGCAGAAAGCTGCTGTTGCAAACACTGCCAGCCAGACACCAACCAGGGTAGAAAGGCAGCACAAACCAGGACAAGAAGTGGTGCAGTGAAAGAAAGTGTCTGGAATGCTCCAGTGGCTGTCTGACATTTGTAAATCTCTTTTTTGGTAATTGCTTGCAAGCTCCATCTTAACCCTAGAGCTGTTGGGTAGTTTTCTTCTAATACTCTGTAGGAGCCTCTGAAAGAGAGGAAGAACCTCAGCTGTAAGTTGCCAAATGAGCAATTAGGATGTACAGCACCACATGACTTTTCCAGGGTCAGAACCAGAGTCACAGTGAAAGTGATTGAAGGACACCTCCTTTGTCACAGCTCAGGTAGTTGGTTGGCAAGCCAGGCTAAATAACTTCTGTAGAAAAGAAACCCTTGCAGCAATCAGCTGAGGATGAACACTCTCTACAGTTTCTTCCCTGAAACTTTTCCAGACAGTGTGCTATTCAGTGTGCTTGGGCACACAGCCAGGCCGCTAGAAATGCAGCCTGGCAGCCACAGAGCCAGCAAGGCAGGTAGCCAGTTGGCCAACTATAAAGTCAACTCTTAAATTAGTCACCAAGACATGAAGTCAGACAGCTACAGAGACAGCCAAGTAGCCAGAGTGTCCACTAGTCACAAAACCAGCAAGCCGGCCACAATGCCAGTGAGTCACTAAACCTTCTCAGCTGGCCACACAGCTGTCCATGAAGGTAGCAAACTGGGTAGCCACCAAGCCAGCCACCCAGGCACTTAAAATAACAAGAAAACCTCATCAGAAGCACTCCAAATTCTGAAATTTTGCTAGTTTTTGTGGTTTAGGAAGCCATATGTTATGATTCCAATGTGTCTATTGCTTTTTCCTAGGGGAGTACATGGTGATGACAGTTTCTTTTGACCTAAGTAGACGTATGGGTTATTTTGCCATTCAGACCTACATTCCCTGCATCCTGACTGTTGTTCTTTCCTGGGTTTCCTTCTGGATCAAGAGAGACTCTACACCAGCCAGGACATCTCTGGGTAAGAGGCAGGTTGTTGTCTGATGCTTGTTGAACTCTGCAAGGCTAGCAGACTGGCAGTGTTGGAGCACAAAATCTCCTAAAACACACTGCCATTTTCTGGCATGATTCAGCTTACTGGAGGATAGTCCACTCCACCATCTTTCTGTTTGTAACACTATCCTCTTCCCATAGAGTATTGTCAGAGGGCACCTCAAGACCAGAGTCTTGCTGAGCAGAGCAAAAGTGGGACCAAACCACCAGAGGAATTTCTCTCCCACGGGAGAGGAGAAATGGAGATGCTATGGGGGTTGGATGCACATAGAAAACAGAAGTGCTTCTCCTCATTACTTAAACCAGCTCTTTTCTCTCTTAGGTATCACTACTGTGCTAACAATGACCACCCTGAGTACCATCTCCCGCAAGCACCTTCCCCGTGTTTCCTACATCACAGCTATGGACCTCTTTGTCTCTGTGTGCTTCATCTTCGTCTTTGCAGCTCTCATGGAGTATGCTACACTCAACTACCTGGTGGGAAACAAGAAACCAGTGGGGCACAACAACAGGAAAGCCAGGCTGGTAGGTCAAAGGGGCCAGCAGAGGTGGATGCTTTTAGAACTCCATACTATTTAGAAATATCCTTCCTCAGCTTGCATTGGAAGTTGCTGATGTGGTTTAGTGCCTGACCCATGCTGGTCCTCAGACCACTCTCTGTGGTGCATCTGGGCACCTGAAAGGTGAGACACAACCAGAAAAAGAAGCTGAGGCACCCCTAAAACAAGGAGCTCTCTGTTAGAGCCAGGCACCCTGTGCTCTCTTCAAAATTGCTGGAGATCTGATCAGCACAGTTTAGGATGACTCCCATGACTAAATGTAAATGTCCACTTCAGGAAAGAGTGATCCAAACCGAGGTTTTCCACCTGTACCTGCTTGATCTCTGTGAATTACAGAGGTATCCTAGGTCACAGAGATGCAGAAACCCACTTTCTTTTTTGGTCTGTCCATCAGAAGACCTGCTTATAGGGGAAGTGAACCCAGAGTGGTCACCGTCCTCTTGAGATCTTCCCAAGCTCATGGCAGGTATATCTTCACATATCAGTTGACACAGGCCTTTGAATTAGGACAGAACTGAAACAAAAAAAAAAATGGATCTTTTCTGTGTCAGCCTCATTTCCCAGCACAAGTGGGAGTCCACGAGTCTGAGGATATGCCTGTTTTCCTGGGTCAAGAGGTTATCAGTCACAGCCTTTCACCAGCTTTTCTCCAGCAACTGGCTACAACCAGAAGACATATCTGGACTCTGTGCTGGATCTTCAGAGATAGCTGAGCTCAGGGGAATGAGGGAAGAGGCTAGAAGAGCTGAAACCAAACAGATCCTCTCTCTCAGCACTTTTAGTGGCAGAGCTGGGGAACCAGATGTTTGATAATTAAGGCTACAGCCTAGGGTGCCAGGGAGGAAACTCAGTCATGCAGGATGCTGCCAGTCCCCACAGTATGCCAAGGTGGTAATTTACCACCAGGTATAGAGATGGGGAATGATCAGTCGTCCCTCTCTGTTGAACTGTACCTATGCTAAGAACTACACCTATTGCCAATTGGAGGAGTTTTGGTGTCTAGAACATGTTTTCTTGCTTTTTCCTTCCCTTTAACCCACCTACCCCTCCTCATTACAGCCGCCTGCCGGTGCACAGGTGATGCCATCCTTTACCACCATCAACATCAACAACATCATGCACTGGCCCCCAGAGATAGAGGAGGATGAGGATGAAGACCCTGGTTCCCCCTGCCTGGAAGGGAAGGAATGTGAGAGGTTCTTCTGCTGCATTGAGGACTGTCAGACAGGAATGTGGCGGGAGGGGAGGGTCCGTATTCACATCTCCCGTCTGGACTCCTACTCTCGTGTCTTCTTCCCCACCGCCTTCCTGCTCTTCAACATTGTCTATTGGATTGCCTATCTCTATCTCTAGACATTCTTTGTCCTCAGCTGAAATGGACTGGAGACCAGCAAGATGGGCTTCTCAAGGAGCATAGAGAACAGGATCTCTCCCGTTGTAGTCGGTTGTCAATCTGAACAATCCAACCTGGTGATTCCCTGAGCTCTCATCTCTTCTGAGAAGAACCAGACAGCTTTTTTTTAGCCTTCTAACATATATTTTTAGAGAATCAACCCTTCCCAAACAGCCCCCTCTCCAGCACCACCAGCATTTTACTCCATGTAAGATTGCCCCAAAACATCCTATTCCCATTGCAGACATTAGGGATTCTGTCAAAAAACAAAACCTTAATGTGTTTCACGTTTCCATCTAAGCCTACTCCACAATTTCATGAGAAGTAATGGCAAATGGAGCTTTCTGCATAGTTATTAAGACTGAAAAGGAAATAAAGTATATCTAATAACTTCTGCACCAGAATAGACTTCATGGAGAGCTAGAGGTTGGAAAGGTCAGGAGGAAAGAAGTGTGAAAGAGGGCAGCAGTACAGCTTTCCCACAGTAGCTGGACTTGGCAAAAATGTTTTGAACCAGCCTTAGAAAGCTGACAGTGACAATGACAACGATAGAGTAGCTGCAAGTCTCCCCCAGTTCCCCAAAGAATATCTATGGAACACTCCACTTGTTGTACCAAGTGGCACCCAAGGCATCCACCCACTGAAGCATTGCTGATTCTCATCAGATGGTGGTAAAAAGCACTTCACAAGTTTGAAGGGCCCATCTGCCTTTACTGGAGCAGACTCCTCAGGGCCCACAGTGACATTCTGCTTTGTGATCAGGACTTTGAGCAGGCTATGCAGCTTATGTTGGTCATAACCAAAAGACAGAGAAAATCCTTAAGCTACAAAGACCAGAAGCAGCCTTATGAGCCAGTTGTGAGGTAGCTTTTCTTTGGCCTGTCTCATGTGACAGGCCCTATTGTACGCGCATCACAGCAGGGCAGTGCTCTCCTTCACAAGGACATGTGTGGAAACCATCAGATCTGTGCTTGGTAGTTGGTGTTAACCTGAGAAAGGGGTACTAGAAAACTGAACACAATCAGCTACCAACTTCACAATCAATGCTGCACCTACCAGTGGTGGGGAGAGAGCATTCCTCCCGCTCCAGTGTGTCTCCTTACTTCTTTTTCTTAATAATTACATAAAAATCAGACTTCACTAAAACTGTATGGCTCCTCCCACTTGCCACCAATAATTGGCCCTTTTCTTCCTAAAATCAGGACACGCAAGGAGTCATCCTTGGTAGATTTCAGGAAGGTCAGACATGGTTCCTTATGGTCCATCTTAAAGAGCTAGAGAAATGCATAGCACAGTCTCAATGGAGAACAAACTGCACCAGGCAGAAGAGGAAAATCAGGCCCAAGGCCCATAATGTAAATCAGCTGCCTCCCCATTTATATCAACGGCTGATGTGGTCCACAGCATGATTGGGAAAGCAACGTGCCATTAATAGTTACTTACTGTGTAAATTCAAAACAAAACAATCCTTTTAAAAACAGTACGTTTTAGGAAAAAATGGTACTTAAAAGGTTTGTCATGAGGAGAAAAGCTGGCGTGGCTGCAGAGGAAGTTAGTAACAGCTGGCTCACAGGACAGCTAACGGGCAGGAGGTTCTACGTCTTCTTAGAGAGCAATTTGATCTGGTTTAAAGACAGATTTTGACACTGTTAAATCTGATCTGAATAATGAAGTGCCATGTTTAAGTCATTCATAAATACAACCTTACCTTGGTTCCAGAGGAACAGCTAGAGCATCTAATTAAGTATACAATAGTACAACACTCAGCTAAGTATAACCTAATGGGGTCAGACCAGCACAGCTCTGGAAGGGGAAATTGTGCCTGTCTAACCTGTTACAGTTCTTTTAAAATACCAAGGAAGAGATAAAGGTTACCCAGCAGCATAATTTGCTTAGCTACTCCGACAGCTTCTGAAAGGATGGAAAGAAATTATGGCGGGTGGTTCTAACTGAGGAAATTGATTTAGCAAAAGAATTATTAAGGAGGTTCTAATTAGAGGAAATTAACTGAGGAGAGGGGGGGAAAAGAATTGTTAAGGAGGCTCTAATTAGAGGAAATTAATGTTTTAGAAGGAAAGACAGAGAGAGTGGGAAGTCTAAGAAAGGAATCAAAACAACTTCCAGACAAGGAGAGCTGCTGGGTGACAGTGTCAACTCCCAGCCACACGGCTTGATGTTCTGCTCCTGATAGCAAAGCTCTATTAGATGTAGCACCAGAAAAACCTCCTATGACTCAACCATACACTGACAAGGATTAAACAGGGTCCTGTGATCCCTGTGGGGAGCCAAAAGGAAAGAGCAACCTATATTAAAACTGGCTCAGGAGGCAGACTGAGTGAAGCATGTCTTCACATAGCAGAAGGCAGCTGCTGGCTTGTGCATGGGAGAGGGCACCCTGGTGGCAACCCAGGGCCCGTGCCAGATATGCTCATGAACAGTGTGGTGCCTCAGAAGTTGTGCAGGCAGTGTAGGCTGCAGCAAGCACAGGCAGCAAAATTGGGAAGGGGAGCATCTGGGAAAGGGATGGTGGAAGGGAAAATTTCACATCCAGGTGCTAAGGAGTCCAAACATCTACAACACACTGCAGCTTCAAAGCACTTGGGAGCCTTCATGGACACAAATGGTCATCATGGGCACCAAAATACAGCCCTGAGAGCAGCAGCTTGTTGAAATTAGACCTTTTACAGAACAAGCCAGGAAAGAAGCAGGGTCTACAAGAGACATAAAAGGATGACAGGGACTTGGGCAAAGCACACTTGAAAGATTATAAGATGTCACCAAAAAAAATAAAAAATAAAGCCAACACACACACACACACACATAGGTAATTTAACCAGTGATGGAGGATTTGACAGAGGAAAATAGCCTAGTGTGGGCTGGAGCACAAGGAAGCTGATTACTAAGGCTGGGGAAGGAGGAGAGAGGGGGCTTTTTGGCTTAGGGAAAGCTGTGCCCATCATAAATAGCTCAATAAATAAAGGCATTCATGAATTCAATCATGTTTTTACATTTCTACAGTATCTCAAAAAAGGAACGCTAAGAAAAGACAGAAAGAAAAATCACGATTTTTTGGAATTACTTTGCAAAGCACCAGTTTCCTGAAAAAAGGTTTCTCTGCTATCAGCAGGGAATCCAGGGCAGAGAAGCATCCAGTAGCTGTGTGTGGCCCTGCTCAGCAAGGCAGTGGGAGCCAAGCCCCACTGGTCCCCTTCTAGACCACAATAAACCACCTGCTCTTCCCTGCATGCTGTAGTTTCTGCCATCATGCTGGAGTGAGTTATGGTACCACAGTGTCTTTCAGCCAAGGACAGCTGTTCCCTTTTCACCAGCACCTCACTAGCTCACTCCAGAGGACACAGCCTGAGAACACAAGGCTGAGCCATGTCATGCCAGGCCAGACAGACATGCCTAAGCAACTACAAGACACCTGGGTGGTTGCAAGATACCTGGGTGGCTGCACTGCCTGCCCCTCTCATGTAGGCTTCAAACTTTTTGCCCTCCTGGAAGCTTGGTGGAGGAGCCATGTATTGCTCCCATCACAGACAAGTTGGTTCTGAGCTTTGCTCACCTCCTCCTTCCCCTTCCCAGGGACGAGCATGTCACTTTCGCACCCTTGGTGCCTACAGAGGACCGCTGTTGGACAGCTGCATGACAAGTTCTCCTGCTGGAGGCCTGATGCTTGGCTATCATGGCTGATCACGTAGCAGAAGAACATGCATCCCAAGTTAGTGAATGTTGCTGTGAATGTGGTCAGTTCCACCCCTTGCTGGACAATCATCTCTACAACTTCCACGATGAAGTGGACAATGAACTCATCTGCCATGTCTGCCTTTAGGCCCCACTCCAACCTATGGACACCCCCTGTGGACATATCTGCTGTTTCAAATACCTTGAAAACTTCATGCAGGAGTATAAATTTGTCCTGTGGGTGTGGGTCAGAAACAGCTCTCTTTCCAGCAGCACCACAAGTCCAGCCTTCTAGTACAAAACCTGTTGGATAACCTGATTGTCTTCCGTCCTTTTAAGACACAGTGTCAGCAGGCAATGCAGCAGTGGGAACTGGAAGATCATCTGCAGAACGGGTGTCCTGGTTTCAAGAAATACAAAGCTGAACTACAGCAGAAAAAGAAGGAAGGAACATCCCCCTACCAAAGTGGAGACAAGCACACCCAAAGACAGAGAGGTACCACGTGGATGATCGGTGCTTGTGGCAGAAACCTGCTGTGGTATCACTAGGGACTGCAGAGTCTGAACTGGTTAATAGAGCTTTTGAGGATACTGAATAAGATCTTCCTTAGAGAGTTAGTCACAACTGAAAATCACTGAGAAGACCCAGAGGAAGAGCTGAGGATGAGGATAGCTAGGAATAAAGACACCCCACTAGGAAACATTGTTCAGGAAGTCCTGTGGAATTCTGTCATTGCTGCAGGTGGAAGGATAGGCCCATATTCTTGAGGTGAATGGTGTCAACATGAGCAGTG
The DNA here is from genome assembly GCA_020745705.1 of Hemiprocne comata. NCBI lineage: Eukaryota > Metazoa > Chordata > Aves > Apodiformes > Apodidae > Hemiprocne > Hemiprocne comata. The sequence goes on along the minus strand of CM036597.1, from coordinate 5,329,739 downwards.
TGACTCACTGCCAAGATGTCTCCTTCCTGCACCTGTTTAATCTCTTCATCAATGATCTGGATGAGAAGATTGACTGCACCCTCAGCCAGTTTGCAGAAAACACCAAGTTGGGAGAGGCATGTTGGTGTGCCTCAAGGTAGGAAAGCTCTACAGCTGAACAGGCTGGATTGATGGGCTGAGGCCAATTGTATGAGGCTCAACAAGGCCAAATCCCTTGTCCTGCACTTGGGTCACAACAACCCCAGGCAATGCAAGAGGCTTAGGGAAGAGTGGCTTGAAAGTGTCCAGTGGAAAAGGACATGGGAATACTGGTCAACAGCTGTCTGAACATGAGCCAGCAGTGTGCCCAGGTGACCGAGAAGGCCAACAGCATCCTGGCTTGTATTAGAAATAGTGTGGCCAGCAGAAGTAGGGAAGTGATTGTCCCCCTGTACTCAGCACAGGTGAGGCTGCACCTCAAATCCTGTGTTCAATTTTGGACAGCCCACAACAAGAAGGACATTGAGGTACTGGAGCAAGTCCAGAGAAGAGCAATGAAGCTGGTGAAGGGTCTGGAGAATAAGTCTTAGGAGGAGCAGCTGAGGGAACTGGGATTGTTTAGCCTGGAGAAAAGGAGGCTGAGGAGAGACCTTATTGCTCTCTACAAATCCCTGAAAGGAGGTTGGAATGAGGTGGGGGTTGGTCTCTTCTCCCAAGTAACAAGTGCTAGGACTAGAGGAAATGGCCTTAAGTTGCACCAATGGAGGTTTAGGCTGGAAAAATTTCTTAACTGAAAGGGTTGTCAGGCACTGGAACAGGCTGCCCAGGGAAGTGATGGAGTCATCATCCCTGCAGGTATTTAAAAGATACATAGATGTGGCACTTAGGGACATAGTTTAGTGGTAGACTTGGCAGTGTTAGGTTTATGGTTGGGCTCAATGATCTTAAGGGTCTTTTCCAACCTAGCTGATTCTTTGATTCTATGATATTTACATCTTGCTCATGATGGGGACTGAAAACAATGATCTCAGCATTTATGATTTATGGCTTTTGTTTGGAAGATTAAAGGAAATCAGGAAAAAGTTCTCATTTCTCTGTCTCCAATTCCTATCCTTCCCCTCCAAATCATGCTGTGTAAGGGACCATTTTTAGACATTATGCTCTTCAGGGCAGAGACCATCTTATTGTCTGTTTGTGTAAGTACTAGCACACTAGGGCTTGATCCTTAACTGAGATTTCTGGATGCTACTTATTATAGATAATAAACAACAGTATGGACTACCTGTCTTCAACACCATTGTCTATGCACACCGTGTAAGAAGGCTAAACATTGTCCCTCAGAGAAAAATATCTTGTTGGAAAGTATAGGAAAATGTTAGTCTAATATTTTTTGAGTGGGTGGGAGATTTTTCTGGGTGGTTTTTTTTTGTTAAAGAAAGAAGTTGCTTCAGCAGAAGCACTGCTCAGCAGCAGTCTCTACCATTTGAAATAATTGTTTCTAAATGCAAGAGAAAACCTTGCTTGATCGCATCAATCTTGTTGCCATTGTAAAGGAAATACCAATGTTTCCCCGAGTGTTTTTGGGGAGGAGGTGGATTAATATTTGATGAACTTTTATTTTGGCCTTTCTGCTCACCATCGTCATGCTGGTGACTTCTGTGGTGATCATAATCAAAGGACAACTCCAGCTTTGAAGATGGTCCCTGCCCGAGAGCCACCCAACCTCCTGTCCCTGAACCACCTGGAGAACCAAAGGCCAGCACACAGCCACAGACATGAAACCTTACCCTTTGCTCCCTTGGAGAAGCATTCATTAGTGATGCCTGATGTGCTAGAGAAATTAATTGGCCTCTCACTATCCCACTCCCCACCCCCAAAACACTGTCTACCTCCTTCAGCATTGTCTCTGTCCCCACATACTCTGTGTCCCCACCACACTGTCTCCACTCCCTTGGCCCCGAAGCTCCCTAAAATCTCTCCTACATACCCAATTAATGGGGGAAGTAGGGAAGGGACCATTGATGCTAATGGGAAAGCCACTCCCTCCCCCTTAAAAACACGATCAGCTAGATCATCCTTTCACACAAAGAATTACACAAGGCCTAACTGGGGGTGGCCTGCTGCTCTGAAAGACTCCTCCACCTCTCCTCTACAGCCCTTAGGTGCTTCATGAACTTGCAGGGAGATGTGGCCCCACCATTGTCTCACCTCACCCACTTCATGGAGGGGTGCTGAGCTGGCTCCAAGATGCTGCAGCTCACACCAGCTCCAGCCCCCTTTTGTCATTTCCTCTCCTTAATCTTTATTTGGAGGCTTGTTTTCTGGGTTTTGTCCTGCCCCTAACATACCATGGCTCATGTCCTCAGCTGACACCGTTAGAGCTGAGCCACAATAACCTCCCTTCCACCTCCCCCATCACTGTGGAAACCACTAGACCACAGCACTGCTGCCAGCTCTTGAACTCTAAAATCATCATATTTCTAATGTGATTTTTGTTTTCTTTTGTCTCCCCACTTTTGGGTGCCAATGCAAGGGCATCATTATTTTCTTTTGAAACACAGCAAGTGAGGGCTCTGGCTTCTGAGGAAGGCAGGGGTGTCCAGGTGCCCTGGGGCAGAGGGCTGGTGGGCTCAGGGGAGGAGCTCCCTGCAGGCACAGCCCACACCAGCCTGGAAAGGGTAAACCTGCCTCCTCTTTCCATCAACCATTATATCCCTTTAAGCTTTGGCAGTTCCTAAAATGTTAGTAACATGAGGTGGTGAAGGGGGGGGGAGGAAGGGAGAGAGAAGAGAAAGTTATATTAAGTCGTTACTTTTTATATTCCTAAAATACATTCATTATTATTTGTCTTTCTCTTAGTGCCTCAGATTTATAGGCTTTGGGAAGACTGAATTTAAGGAGAACGAGCATTGCCAAAAACGTTTCAAGCTGTGCCCTGCAGGGCAAGAGGGGAGACATCAACACTTCTGCCTGCACAGCCCCAGTGTGGTTGGGATGGGAGCTGCCACCCCAGGCCTGTGTCAGGGGGGACTCTACACAGTGCCAATTTATCACCTTTGTCTCCTCTTGGAGAAATGCCATCGATCACCCAGCAGCACGGCACAACTTGTGGCAGCTCAGTAGGGGCAGGAGGTACCACATGGCTAGGCTCCCAGTGTTCCCATGGGACTGGGTGAGGAAAGCCAGGCAGCAAGGGGAAATGCCCTATTGCCTTCAGACCTTCAATAAAGAAGTGTGTTTGGGGAGAGGGGGGTGAGAAATGGTTTGGGTTTTTTTTAAGGATTATGCAAGAGAAAATTGACTCAATTTTCTGTCAGAGAAAGTCTTTCAGGTTTTGTTGCTGTTGTTGCTGATTCGTTATATTGCTGCCTGGCATGATTTTACCCCTCTCTCCTTGTTTTTTCCCCTTCTCCCCACATCTTCCAAAAAAGTCCAGGTTTTATCTGTCACAGCCACACTTCTGGTACCATCTGAGCCCGTATGACAATAACAACACCGCAGGATGGAAGAGAGCAACTAAAGCCTTAATAGTTGCTGTAAGCAGGTCGGCATAGCAACATCTCCAGAGAGAGCTCTCCATGGGGTCATTTCCATCCAATTTAAAGCCCACTTGGGCTGCTAGAGTTGTATAAAATGGACTGAGAAAAAGCTGTTAATTAGGATTAGCAGCTTCAGGAACATCAAGCCACAGTGCTCCAAGCTGAGCCATTTATCTGAGAGAACTCAGGCCTCTTGACTGACTGCTTTCTGAACTGAGGCACAGGACACCACATGCCAAGGCAGACAACTTTGAAACCAGATGGCAGAGCCACTCGGTCATCTGTGAGAGAAGGTTCCTACCCCAGAGGCTGAATGACAAAGCAGCACCTCTCCTGTGACCAGACCACCCTTCGCTGGACTTGAATGGTGGGCAGGCCCAACCAGTTGTATAGGAGCAGAGGAGAAGTCACGATGCCACCTTACCAATACATGTTTTACATGGTGTGCAATCCCCACAGCATATGGTGGGTGCCCCTGGGTGAGGTTTCTGGGTGATATATATGCCATAACACGTCTGTTGGGCTCCAAGAGAAAGTAACGACTCTGGACAAGAGATGGCACCCATGGATGTCAGCATGGTATTTCAAGGCCAGTCACAGACTCCCTGGAAAAATAAGGTGGTGACTTCTGTTTCACAGCTGCTGGGATATGACTTTTATTCTATTGCCATAAGCTTCCTGCCCCACATCAGTCTGCAGCGGGAAAGGCCCAAGGAAGGTGCTAAGTCCCTCATGTGTAGCAGTAACACACGAAGCCAGTTTTGCAATAGATTCTGTCACACACATGAGCAAAACAGGCTGCAGGGAAAGGCTGGGACCTTGCCAGGCTGCCACTGGGCTGTTTTGCACCTCTCATGTGTTACTGACCCTGACATACCTCCCAAGGCAATCTTTTCTGACACCTCCCCTTTTCAAATGCAAGGTGAAACACAGATGTCTCCCTCACATTATTCTGCTTCTCTTAGTGTTTTCATTTCCTCAGGGTAAAACACAAACTGACTCAGAGCCAAGCTGAAGGCAAAACTTCCCACCTGGGAGTGGAGTACTAGGTTCTTTGCATATGTCACTCTTCCTGGAGAAGTACATTAGGTCTGGTCAAAGAAATACCCATGGCAGCAATTCACACTGCAATCTGTTTTTCAAGATCACACAGTTCAGGGCTGCTGGCAGTCCTGCTTTCAGCTGTGTCCATCATAAAGGGAAAAATATTTTACCATATTTATGGCTGGACCATGTTAAGGCACATCTGAAATCAATTTTAAGAACTGGACCTACACTCTTCCCTCATTTTAGCCACAGGAACTCCCAGTAGCTTCAAAGAATAAAGACAGCAGCAGAGAGTCACCAGGCCAGAACAACAGAAATTTCTAACCAAGAGTTTACAGTCAGTATCTTGAGAATAATAAGTACCTGCTGTGGTTCTTGCCATAGTGGAGATCTTCTGTTGCTCCTCTCCAGGAAATGTCCTTCACCAACCAATCCTTCTATCACAGAGCTTCAGCAAGGCCCCAGCAGCATCCAACAGAAATCAACAGCTCATGGAAAAAAGTCTGACTTGACTGTGTGAGAAGAAAAAAAGCTGTAGGAAGAATTTAGTAAGCTAGAACTATCACACCTCAAAAAAATATGTACAATGCTAGGTGACTAAATCTGTAAGACCATATATTGGTGCTTTGGTCAAGCAGGTAGAATCATAGAATCACAGGATAGTTCAGGTTGGAAGGGACCTCTAAATGCCATCTATTCCAACCCCCCTGCAGTAAGCAAGGACATCTTCAACTAGATCAGGTAGCTCAGAGCCCCATCCAACCTGACCTTGAATGTTTCCAGCAATGAAGCATCTCCCACCCCCCTGAGAAACCCGTTTCAGTGTCTCACCACCCTCATCTTTAAAAGTTTCTTTCTTGCATCTAGTCTGAATCTACCCTCTTCTAGTTTAAAATCATTACCCCTTGTTCTAACTTTGCACTAAACCCCAAAGCAAAAGGAACCTCACAACTCTTGTGGAACCATCTCAAGATCCCTGCATGCCCCCTCTGCCCAACACCACTAGGACATGAAAGCCCAGCAGCCAAGTTGAGAAATACACTGAATTCATTCAGCCATTTCTCCTCAGTTTCCCAAGAGTTCTCAATATTCTGCTTCTCAATATATTCATCTGGCAGCAAATTATAGATAAGGGAAAAACATCTCTCCCCGAGCCATCCAGAGAACACAAAAGCAATAAAGCAAAATCAGAACAGGGAAACTTCTTCTGAGTCATCATCTTCCCTCCTTTCCCTCTCCCTTTCCAACATTGCTGATAGCCCCAGGACTGTGCCATGCAGCCTGGAACCAGAAGGTACCTATTCCTGCTGCAGGCATAAACCACTTCACTCCAGAGGAGAAAAGAGGAATTTTAAATACTGCAAGACTTTTTTTTTTCCCCATTTACATAAGTAAAGGAAGAAAACTTAAACTGCATCTTTGTATCTCTCTACTTAGGCACCTTGTACATGCTCTTCAGAGATTGATGGCCCAGTTATGCCCAATGCATGAAATAAGTATCCCTTTCCCAAAGCACTTGCCATCATGTTCAGCATCACTCCCCTCCCCCCAAAAAACAAACCAAAAAAACCCAAACAACAACAACAACAACAATAAAACCAAACAAACCCCAAACCAAACCAACCAACCAAAATAAACCTGACCCATTCATCAAAGAGAACACCAGATCAGCACCAAACAAGCCAGGGTGGGTACATACATATGAAGCCAAATGAAAGGAAAACAGCCTAATGCCTGTAGAACAGAGACCATGGTTTTGACAAATCTTCAGATCCACGTGTCCAAACTGTGAGGCATTCCCAATGGCACTGGTTTTCAGAACAAATACATTTGTCCTTGAGGTGAGTTTCATTTATCTTCATTGATATTCACAAAGTAACCCACTTCTCCCTGGCTGAAGAGACTGAAATGTTTGCTACAGAGACTTCAGATAAGCCATTAACACATGTTGATGTATTTTAGAGATTTGGGTTTAGAGATTACAGGGTCACCATTCCATGTGGTCTATAGGTAGCCAACATTTCAACAGTGTTTAGGACCTGAATTTAAATTCAGCACGAATACATATGATTATATTAGGGGAAAACTTGGCAGGTTGAAACATAGTTCAGCATACTTCTAAAGTGGTTTCCTCTGTGCATTCTTTGTTTCCCAGGGAACCTCAGAACTCAGTCTAAGGGAAGATCCAAGCAGGACCAGCATACCCCATCTGAGGAAGTTTCTATCTTCCACTTCCACTTGGTGCATAGAGACTTCAGGCTCATTAAAAGGAGTCACTTGTTGGCTCCTACAGCTACTCCAGTTATTACAGCCCTCAGTCTTCAAGAATCAGAACCCAGCTGACCTTATATTGGATTAATTTCAGTGGCAGGTCCATGTGTTGGTGTGCCAACATCATTATCTGACTCAATAGCACGAGTCTCTAGCCATAAAAAGCAAGACCACCAAGAACTGTCACCTCTGAAGCTGAACTACTGGCATAAAGTTTTGCCACATGCTCCAAGCTCTCAGAACCAAGTTTTGATTGATTTTAGAGAACAGCAGCTCACAGCACACTACACATTGATCCCCATCCTCCATCAGCTAAAGTAATAGAAACATCTAGTTTGGAACTTTTCAGACCCAAAACACCAAGCTGGGAGAGACCTGCAGTGCTGTATATGATGTTCATTCAAGCTGGGGCACTAGAGTGTATGGGGCATGCTGGTTTCCACCATCTTAGGCCAGCCAGAGGTCCACACTATCCAGGAGCTCTACAGAGGGAAGCAAGGCTGGATCATCAAGGGTCTCAAGGGAGCAGAAATGCATATGGCTGATTTGTGCATTTACAGGAAGAAAGAGGAAGAGCAGAATATAAGTTTAGAAGAAGTTTTACCCAAAAAGGCAGCTGCTGAATGTAGATAAGATATCTGTTCTCACATGTAGCTCATTATTTTGGATGGAACAAGCACATGAAAAAAAATTAAAGAAAAATTCCAAAAATAATATAAAATGTTGGCCGTCTAAAAATGTATCAGAATGGAAACAATTTCTCACAGTGAAATTTCTCACTGTGATCAGATTCTAGGGCAAAGCCAGAGCTCTCCTCAGAAGATCAGACTCTTTGTAGGCTGCTTAAAACAGACTCTGTGAGGATGAAGCACAGGGATCTCACTTTCAAGGAATTAAAGAGTCTACTGACCCCAAGCCACCCATACCAGCTTACTGTAACATTTCCCAGACCCCAGCCTGGCCAGAACAAGTCAGTGGCTCCTACCCAGTCCCACTTCATGGAGGCAGTTGAAAATTGCTCCAGAGACCTCCAATACCTGGCAGCAGGTCACCTGCCCCAGCAATCCCACTGCTCATCCACACTGTGCCCAGGGGAAATGACTTTGCTCCCATGGTGTTTTCAGACATGGTGTTATAGCTTACCCCCAAAGGGTAAAAACTGAAGAGCAAAGAATTAGATTCAGCCATTGAGACCCTGTGTTAGGTGGACCAGGAACAGCACCAGCTGCCTCCTCCATACAAATGGCATCTAATTTATCTGGGGCAGCCAGGACACAACCAAGGTTTCCCAGAGCCCTGAGACAGAGTCCAAAGCAGAACTTGCTCAGTGCCTCCTCTCCTTATCTTGGAGACTGCTGCATTGTAAAGGCAGATTATTATACTGCAAAATTTATTTTAGCTATAACTGGAAAAAAGTAATCAAAGCAAATACAGCAGCTCATGAGGAATCAGAGTAGGATTAGACATTTATATGAGTAAGAACAGCTCCTGCGCTTCCACTTGCTGTGATAAAAATAATAAGAACCTCAGTTTTCAAGCTCCAGGGCAGAAACCTGATCTCTGAACAAGGTGTTAGAAAGAAATTTCCTCTCCCAATAGCAGTCCCTAACTGCCCAGGCCACAGCATAGGGTTTACTGGTGTCTGGTGGCTATTGTTGAGACAGGGCTGCCTGGAAGCCCATGGGCTTGTTTGGGAACCACTGCAGCAGGGATGGAGTGAGGTGGTTTGCAGTGTATCAGACATAAATGAAACAAGCCCAGCACTCCATTTTCTCTTTGCATCCTAGTCCCTGAAAATCAGAGAGTTTCTGTACTGGATTCCAGGGATCTCCTTGCTTTGTTTGGTTTGGTTCTGTGCTGAGATGGATCACTGCCATCCCTTGCCTCCTCTGCCCCCACAAAAGTTGAGCCTTTAAGCTATAATGGCCTTAACCCCAGCTGATTAATAAACTGGCTTGAGACTGCTGATCTCTTTGGACCATTAAACCTTTCCCCAGGGACTAGTCGTTAATCCCCCAAAGAGTCATTCTAGATGAGGTTGTTGTTAGCCCAATCAATCCTCTTTAAGGCCTCCATTTGGAGCAGAGTGGAGCAGAGAAGGGGGGACACACTGCATTTGTCAGGCAGTGCCATCTGTTCCCCTATGCCAGCCCCTACTTAGTGTTTCCACACAGGTGAGGGCTGTCACTGCACAACACAGAGCATCCACCACAGAGCAAAATAGTACTGCACCAGACTTCTGGGGTATTACACAAGACCAGGAGAAAAAGCTGGTATTTCTTTCCTTAATTGGGATGCCTTTGGCTGAGACCAGAAGGCACCATAACATACTGTTCCTGGAGGAATATCTGCTGTATCCATTTCAGCAGAGAGGCCTTCAAATAAATAGATTTAGGACATGAATGACCCAGAGCATTACTACCTGTAGGCCTGAGCAAGTCGCCTGGTTTTCTCAGCTTCTGTTTCTAATCCTAATGTCTTCATATTCAGCCAGAAGACTGGATTTGCCTTAATGATTACTCTAGAAAGTAGCATTTCATCCACTCTGGCCACAGACCCCCACACACTCTCTCAGCCTCTTCCCCCATTGTGATCACACTAACCCTTATTACCTTTCCTTAGCTCTTGTAGCACTAATATCTTTAAATCTCATTACCACGAGCCATGCTTAGGGGGTAGAAGGTGGCAATGTCAAAGCTCCCACTGTACCCTTCAACGTTCATCCTGGATGCTGCACAGAAATTGCACCTGCAAACCCACAGTCAGAAGTTCCTGGATTTTCACCTAAAAACTCACAGCTTTTTCCCCTCCCCTGTCTCTGTACAGTTCAGCTTTTGAACTCTGGGGCTTTTTTGCCCATGTGAGGTTTTGAATGAATGAATGGTGCATGTTTAAGATCAAGTTTTATAGAGATGAGGTCACATAAGCCTGTCAGCTGGAACCAACCTACATTTGTAGCTACACAGAGAGCAAACTGGGCCCCAATCTGGTCTGTGCTACTTCATGTTGCACTGCTGTTAATGGTCTGCTAGAGCAATCGTTGAAGGGAAGGGAGTGAGGGATTAAGCTGGTACACAACTTATTCTATGGACAACAGTTACCTTCTGCAGCAAGTTGTATGAAGGACAGCTACTGCTGAAGCTCAGTGTTCAGGCAACATCAGATAAAATAGTTTTGAAGTTCTAAATGCTAGCTTGACTTAACCACTTAACCACGATACTGCTGCTCCCACAGCATGTCCAAAAGGGGCAATGGGAGGGCAATTTCCTGGCACTTGCACAGTTTGGAACAGGACACCTCCATCCTCAGCCAAAGAGCTGGTCAGTGCTATGCTCTTCATTAGACTTCTCATCTGTCTCTGCTGGTGTTGCTTCATTTCCCTGTGCCACAGCTACCAGCTATAATTTGGAAATGACCATGCCACTTCTATCCTTTCAGTGTAATACTTGTTACCCTGTGCAATATGTCTGACCATGAACAAGCACAACTTTTACATGTTCTCATCAGAGCTCCTGCTATTATTTCTTTACTACCAGCACAGTGCATGGGTGCATCACCAGGTTAATGTGAACATGAGCCTTCAGAAATCATTTTGGCTTTAGCAATGGCTTGGCTGGAGCTGAGCACACTAAGGACAGCCAAGAGCAGCTGGACTTCAGGGGGAGTGGGGGAAGAAGAAAACCACCACATACACATGCAAAAACTATCAGTCAGGCTCCTTTTAAATGATTAATGCAGTGCACAGTGAAAGGCTTTTCAGCTCTCAAATCTTCACATGATTATATAAACCTCAATTCATCCCAGAAACTGAGGACCTGTGTTTGTGGGCATTAATAGCTGCTGCAGTGTTATAATTAGAGCAGAAAATGAGGAGTCCCATGGGGAAATGGAGGAAACCCCACATTGCTCCAGTCATTTAAACATTCAGGGAGTTAAAACATCACAGAGAAGTTCTGGAGGGAGCAGTACTCGAGGGAGGGAGGGGTTACAGCCACTGCAAAAGTTGTTTCTGCCTCTCTTGGGTCCATACAATTAATTATGGTTAACAATTATTTAGGACGCTACAGTAATAATTAGTGCAGTAACCATCTCAGCCACTGAAATAGCCCCTTCAGCCCCTGAAGATCTAACAGCACCTCAAAAAATCCCATGCAGTCTCTTGCCTTGCTGCCTGTAGTCTCAGACTCCCTATTGCACCTTGGGAAAGACTCACTGGGTGCCAGCCTGGAGTGGGGAAAGACCCTGAAGGCCTGCTAAACCAAAGTGTCTCTGGGGGCAATGGAGAGCTGTGGCATGGTCCTGCTGGCCCTGCTCCCCAGCCCTCTCCTTGGCACCTGTCCAAAGAGAACTTGCATGTGACCCCAAATTCGTCCCCAGGGAACAGCTTTCCTCAAATCCACCACCCATTTTTTGGTGCTGACTCCCACAGCCTGTCACAGGAGTGCTCATGTTTGCAGCACACTGCCATGATTTCTCCCTCTGTTCTCACTGACCGTGGGCATCACGGGCTAAGGGACACCTGAGGACTGAGGGCATTGCACTGATGCCAGAGGTTTTGTTTCATCTCAGGGCATTGTAAGCAACAACATTCCTCAGTGAGCAGTCAACAGCCAGAAGTCACTCCCATCCCACAGCCTTCCACCTCCATCCACCCATCAGGTGAGCCCAGAGGACAGAAATACCCCAACTCCCCTCCAGCCCTTCTCCATCCCATCACATCAACTGCCACCTCATGCATACAGATCTAACTCAATGAAAAATGAGCATATTTTACAATGCCCACATCCTGAAGAAACACCAGCAAACCCACACCACCAAAAAAAATAACTCTGAGAATCAAGAATCAACTCCTCTTCTCCACATCCAGCCTCTCCTTCCTCCCCCTGGCAAGTGCCAACTGCTGGTCACACCATCCCTGGTGCGACCCTGCAGGCCACATTGCCCAGCCTCCCAGGGGCTTGTGTAATGGGAAGTGTCAGAGATGAGAGACAAGAGAGCAGTGACTGCAGTATAAAAGCAAACTGAATAATTAAAGGGAGGAGCTGTTCCTCACAGAGAACAAAATAAAAGAGTTGTGTGATTTGAGCAGAAGTGACCTTTACACTTCATTACAAGGAGGTGACCTCCTTATAGGGTTATTAATATTTCCAGCTGAATTAGCTGGGGATAAAAATGGCTCAAAGGAATGAAGAGAGAGAGGGAGAGTGAGCAAAAAAAATTGTATCATTCTGTCTTTTTCTCCTCCTCTTTCCTTTTTTCCTTTTTTGTAATTTCTTGACTTGAAAGCAGGAGGGCTGAGCGGCCACCAGGAAAAAGGCTCCATTAGAAAGGGTGAGAGCCACAGGGTGACCTGGTTGAGAGATCTTCATTCCCCACTGGCTGTTCTTCAGCAGGAAGCTTGTGTGATGTGTTTGTGGCTGTCTCCTCATGTTCTCACTTGGGGCAGAGGACAAACCATAAAAATGCAACAGAGAGCAGAGCTGCTTCAGTGCTGTAGCTGACAGAAGTTCATACACACACAGATCTTTTTTCCCCCAATGTGCACACAGAGAAGAGCCTTTACTTCAGCATGTCCCAGCAGAAGCAGGCCCACACAGCCTTACAGAAGCATGACTGTCAATAATGTCCCAAAGCACCAGGTGAATTAAATGAGCAAAGCTGAACTCGGCGATCTGAACCTAAATCCAAGCTGCAATTTTGCTGCTCAGAGCCTCGAGGTGTACACAGTTGTGCTTTTTGCTCAGATCACTCAGTCTCCTATTATTCCCATCACTGACTTTACAGATGCAAAAGAGTTGCTACCATGATAATGCATCCAGATACCTGGTTGCTTCTCCACAAGCCTGACCTAAACAATTTCTTTGAGTGCCTCTCTCTGCCCAGCAATAGCAGACATAAGGAAAACCCACCGTTGCAAACTGAAGAAGAAAGAAACATGAAAGCAGGTGCACATCAATAAGGAATGAGGGTGCTGTGGTGGAGCCTGCCATCAGTCTCATGGGCTGCATCATTACCACAGTGGTTACTGCCACATCATCCTCCCCAGAGGCAAAGCAGATCGCCTTAACCTGCTCCACTTGTGGAGGGGGCTCTTGCAAATTTAATGCAAAAGCCCAAATCAAAAAGAGAGTTTAGGCTTTTGAAGCAATCATGAAATGGACACAGTGGCAGCTGCTGCTTCTCCAGTGGCTGCTGAATCACAAAACCCCTCTCTTATTTATAGGCCTCCCCAGGGTACTTGCCAATGACAAATGTAATGAACATCTACTGTCACCCCCACAAGGTGTTGTTATCCTGCCTGTAAGGGAGATGGAGAGGGACTAGATAACACACCATCAGCTGTGCCAGACACGTGGAGTGCAGGCAGGCAGAGAACCCAAGACATTTCACCAACCAGGCAGTGCCTTCAGCATCCTCTAATGCTGTTCCCAGCAAATGCACAGGTTCCAGGCTCTCACCCTGCAAGATGGTGTCCATTACTAAGCCCCACAGTTCGTGATGCTGTCTCCACTCTGACAACGGACAATGCTCTTATGACCACAGAAAAGAGGACACTGATGCACGGAGCAAGCAGAGGACTTACCTGAGTTCTGAACTGAGCAGGGAAACATCCCAGTGATGGAGGCCAAGATGCTGATGCTCCAGAGGGAGAAGCAGAAGATACTAAAACCCAAAGAACAGCCAAAGTTTCCCCCTTTTTGCTGAAGACTATTGCACATGGACAAGGCAATGAACAGTTCTGAGGGCAGGAGAGAGGAAAATTCAGACTTAATCTGGCCTTAGTGCTAGCAGAAGGTGTTAACGTGAAGGAACAGGAAGGGAGATGCCAAACCTTCATCAGGCTGGGTCAGGGAATACCTTCCAGGGACAGCGAAGGTGAGCAGTGCCACCCTTTTGACCACCTCCCAGTTGATCTCCATCCAGGCTGCACTCCAGAAGGAAGAGGTCATTTCTCCTGCTGTAGTGGCAGGGAGCTCTCTCCTGTTGCATCCACAAACTCTAGTGCTGTACAGCTGGCAAAAGTAGGAGTCAGACAGCAGGATTGCCATGATCAGCAGTAATTCACAGGCCATAGAGAGCACAGCTGGCCTTGTAGATGTCACTGGGACCTGGCAGTCAAGGAAAAACACCTTTTTTATAAACTGGGACAAACTACAATTGCTGAGGCATAGCCCCCACGGGAGCTGCTGCCAGCTTTGCAGAGCAGAATGGCTCTTTAAATGATACATGAGGCTGTAGGACCCCCCACAGGGCTTGCTAGCTGGGAAAGGGCCCCCCAGGCAGGGTATGCAGAGCCCCTGGCTCTCACTCACAGCCAGACCAGGGCTGGGCCTCTCTTTAATAGGCTTCCTGGTGATGGCTGACACTGTGTTGCTGTAGCTGGTTTTTTACTCAAGTCATCACTCATATATTAAATCTGAAGCAACTGTTTGGACTAGACATGTTTTCTAAGAAAACTTTCACATGGGCTGAAAAAGCAATGAGCTTTACAAGGAACACCCATGGACTTGTTCCACTGCAATTCCAGATGGACCCAGGAAGCCAGTGAGCTGTTCTCCAAGGGAAGCCTGGATCCCCGTGGAGTTGTCTGCAGGATGAAAATCTTTGAGGGCTGATTTAAGGTTGAGCTCACAGCAAGGCCAGCAAGGCTACTGATAAAGTCTCTTCCCTGACTCCTGTTTCATGACATTTATAATTACACAGCTCCAGATTTAGGTGGAATTAGCTGATGACATAAAGTCCTATTGAAGGAAGAGCTGGAGTCAGATAGGCAGAAAGGTCATCTACATTTGATAAATGGGCAGGTTTTTTTGGAGATGGAGATGTAGCTTTGTTTCAACTTTCTTTAGCCAAACCCATGGCTGATCTGAAAGGATTATAGGCAGCAGCAGTCTGACACACCTGGCTGAGATCCACTGGCAAAAGCAACTGTGGAGCAGTGAAGAGAAAAAAAAAAAGGAGGGAAAGGTTAGGAAGAGGAGACATGAAGTGCAGAAGACCCTTTGCTCATCTCAACAAACAAGTCCCACTTTAACTCAGCTAACACAGAAAGAACTAACAGCAGTAGCTCATCATGGGAAGACTGTGACACGAAGTTTCTTTTTTCCTTGCTTCCAGAGCAATTTTGCACTATGTTTGATAGCTGCTGTACATATCCAAATTCAGGCAGCCCTACCATCCCTCTCTCTCTGCCTACTCGCTCTCACCCACACTCTTTCCACATGACTCAGGATGAAAAGGGATTTAGAAAGATGCAGGGAACGTTTACAAGCCACCCACCGTTTCACCCTCCAGCCTGGATGGCCACATTAGCACCTCCAGTTTGCATTTAGAGGCCAGAGCAGCCAGCATTTGGGATGAATCCCTAGGACAAGCATTTCTTCTGTCCTCAGCACAGACAGGCACAGAGCAAAGCTGCACAAGGTCTGCCTCAGTGATTCCTGTTGGCTGGATGTTGCGAGGCTGGATTTACTTTAAGACCAGGCAAGTTCCCTGACTCACTGCTTGAGGTCTTGTCCAAAGGCTGCATCATAATATCCATCCAAGAGTGGTCACTGCAGCAGACCCTGGAGATCTTCTGAATATGGTCCCACAATTAGGAGGTACCTTTGTCACACCAGGCATTGTAGTAGGGTGGGAAGTATACAGTTTTGCCACATTTGTAAGAGAGCCATAGCCTGTCCCATTCAGAGGCATCAGTAAAATCATGATTGTGTAAATGTCTGGCTTTGTCTGGGCTGGCTGAGTGAGGAGTGAAGATTTTAGTCTACAAACTCTCCAGCAAAAAAACCTGCAGCACAGGGGCAGGTTCCACCAGCACAAAATGAGCAGCAAAAAATCCCCCACCAGCAGCTGCCAGAGGCTGCCAGGGGACGAGCTAACCAGATTTGGGTGACAAACTAAAGCCAGTCTCCCTCTCTAACACGGCTGCTGAGCAGCCATTTAAGGGAGCTTGTCACCACTAACATCATCCTGTTTCTATGGAGACCAGATTAACTGAGTGGCTGAACGAAACTGCATTCCTAATCTCTCCCAGAGAAAGAGCTTGCTGATACAAGAGACTTTGAAACATCTTTAATCCAAACTCAGGGCTCCCCTTTCCATGTTCTCTCTAATCCTGCTAGAGGTTAGTCTCCCCTTTGAAACCCAAGCCCAGCACAATAGCATCAAGCAGTGCAGTTCCCCACAGCCTCTGCAGTTCCTTCCTAAAATAAAATCTGCCCTCTCTCTCTGTAAAAGTTTGGCTGTATGAAAAACACCACTCAAATGAACCAGCCCATCATGTGTAAGCGGCGTGCAAAATGATGTCTGCATTGGTGCATTCAGCCTACTTTCTTGTGAGGGAATTAGGCACTGAAGACAGAGATGGAGGCACCACCTCCATCAACCAAAAGGTCCAGCTCCTGCCTTCTGTATCGCATGAGACACCTTTTACTGACCTTCTTCCCCTTACCTTTTCTGTGTAGCATCCCAGATAAGAGCAGTTCCCATGAAAACACCAGATAGTTTGGCCAGTGGAATGATACACTGCAGTTGCACAGTTTTACCTAAGGACTTGCTGATAATGACATCCACAAAATTATGTTTGACCACTACCACTACTAAGTTCCCTGCTATCCCTACAGGCTCTCCTGCACTTTGGGTGTGTGTGATTTTTCTCTCCGTGCTATGAAGAAGGTGAAGTGTAGTGCAGCCTGGTGGGAACAGCCACACAGCAGCTGGCACACCCAGCCTGCCTGGACCTCCACACTTTGTCTTATCTGTGGGAGGCTTTGTGGGCCTCAGGCCAAGGCAAGGTGGGGGAACTGGAGTCCAAAATGGTCTCCAGCTTAGTGGTAAGAAGTCTAAACCCCTGATGAGAGGTCAGTGTTGGAATAGCAAGAGCTCCTGGATTTGGTGTGTAGATTTCAGCCTACGTGGGCCAGGAAATCTTTCTCCCCAGGCTCTAACCTTCCCCAGGGGAACATCCAGGCTGCAAATTTATTTCTAGTTTGGGAAATAGAAAGTCAGTTACCATGGTCTCCACTTCTAGTAGCCCTGCAAATTTAAGTACAGTAGAGTGAGGCCTGCTTCCCCTCCAGATCTTTTTGGTTTGTTCTGTCCTTTTTCTGACAGACAGGTCCATATCTCCAAATGTTTCAAGAGTTCTCCTCACCCTCCCAGCCCATCCAAAGCAGGCACCCACATTTTCAAACCATCAGACAGGGTCTTTGCCACATAGGTTTTGTTGTGATTTTTCTTTTTTCCAATGGGATTCATGCTGATTAAGCCTCATCTACATCTCTAAACCTCCAGGCAGGTGGGACTCTGCACAGAGGCCTTTGTGCTTTCCATCAAGGGGTACACTGAGCACTGCAGATGTGGCCCATACACTGTTCCAGTTGTGCTGAGTCAGAGCCATGTGGAAAAGCTCTGGCTGCTGAGCTGAACAAGTCATCAAAGGCTCTGCCACCTTCCTGTTCCTTCCAGAAGTTACAAGGAATTTGTCTACTTGCTTTTTCTCTACCATTAATCCAAAACTTTGCCAGGAGGTTCTAGACAAAGTTTGATAGTGCCAGAAAGATAAAGAAGGGCATGTGAGCAGGAAAGTTAAGTTCAATCTCAATTTCATTCCTGCTCCCCCTGCCAGAGGCATTGATGAACATTCTGCACACCTGAAAACATAGTTATGGGTTTGCACAGCCTTGTCCCAGAGGCTTGGACCTTGTAAGTCAGCTGTACTACAAGGTCTTACCTGAGTCAGCCCTCTGGCCCTCCCCTGGGATCCTGCACGTGCATTTCTCTTGACATTCAATACACATGCAAGCCTGAAGCTTCCCATAAGCACAGCTCTAACACAGGAACAACATGTAGAAAGGGGCCTGGAAAGGGCCAGGCCTCAGCACATCCGTGTCCCACAGCTGTGGGCAATAAAGATTGGTTTCTTCTCCAAGTTCTGAAGCACCCAGACTACTTCTGATCAGCACCTCTGATTTCAGGTGAGAGTTCTGCTGTGGGATAGAGCTGGCATGTGTGAAAAGAAGGAGCAAAATGAAATGCAAGATATTTTGGGGCAGGGTTAACTACATCTACTTCCATGGTACTCCTTTGACTGAGGGGTCCCTGCAATTTGGTTCATGGCTGTGCATGGTGGCTGGAGTTCAGCAGAAGTGGACACAAGGGGCAAGATAAAGCAGAGTGCTGCAAAGGCTGTGTTTGTAGCACCTGAACATACAGGTGGGGGGGTTTTTGTGTTGTTGGTTGGTTGGGGTCTTTTTTTGGTTGGTTGGTTGGCCAGATGATGGGCCCCTGGGCTCTGCCTTGTATCTACAGTCACTCTGGGCAGACATCCAAGACTATTGTATCTGAACATGGCCACAAACTCCTTGAGCTCACCAACAGGTCTCTCTGAAAACATGATGCCCAGATCAGAAGATAAAACTGCAGAATATTATTGTTTGCGTGCAAACAGGTGGTAATGTCACCACCAAGACCATGCCTAGCAGCTTGAAGATGATAATCAAAGACATTAAGGAAGGATGATGTGAAGTCTAATAGTGTCTGCAGGGGCCAGCACCATACTGGATCAGGTCTAGGGTAACTCCCCACCGCCAGCTCTCTGTAGGACAACTCTGTGCTGCCAACTCTCCACCAGGACATCTCTATGCCAGGACAACTCTCTGTGGACTGGCAGATGACACAGGGCTGTGCTGGTGTCCTGGCATAGAGATGTCCCAGCCCAGAGTTGTCCCTTCCTGCCTGGATCAGCCCCTGAGTCTGTCAGCCTGGGGCTGCTGGGGGAGCATGGGTGAGGAGGTAGGGAAGGAGCTGGTCTGAGCATGTTGCTAGAGGAGATGACAACTACCTTCCTACCTGCAGCTTTCAGGCACCTCAGTTGTCCTGGGAGATCAGGAACAGTGCAGGCAGGACAGCAGATGCGTTGGAGGTGCTGGTGGGGGTGAGGCACCTCAGGGGCTCCCTCCCACACAAGGGCTGGATGCTGGGGCACGGTGAGCAGGGACCAGCTTTGCTGACTCGGCCTTGGCTGTCGGGCTTGATGTGTCTTCAGAAGGGTCTGTCATGCTCCACTGCTGTGGCTTGTTTTTGCCGGCAGGCAAGAGCTCAGAAAAGGACGAGGCAACCAGAGGGAGGAAAGCAGGAAGAAGAGGGGGCAGATGAGATAAATAGGTAGTATGAGGATAATAAAGGAGGACAGCTGGCCTAGAAAATGCAAAAGATAAATCAGCAAGAAAAAATCTGAAGCTAATTCCAAAGAGCGAGGTTCCTGCTGAGCCCACAGGAGAGAGGCACCATGTAGCACTGGCTCCTGCTGTGATTCCTGCTGCCAAGCACACCAGTGGCCAGCACCCAGACACAGTTAGCAGCTGCCAGAGCCCTTCACATCAGCATGGCTTATAGCCAAGAAAAAGTAGGTGGCTGCATGGCTTTCCTCATGAGCAGGTGATCTTCTGTGCAGGACAGGTGTGTCTGTTCAATCTGCAGTGCACTGTGCTTGTAGCACAGACCCACCAACCCACACCATACCAAGACTCTGCATGCCTGTGGGACACAAACAGGGCTGAAGCAGACCTGCAGGGACTTGTCTTGGCCTCCTCACATTGTCATTCTCCAAGACCCTCAACCCCACCAAAGGAGCTGGGCAAAAGTCTTAGTACTGCCCTAGTCCAATACTAAACCCCACAAGAGCTCTGGGGTGGCTAGAGATGAGGGCTTGTCACCCTCTTGGCTGGGCCAGCAGGTCTCCATGAAGCACTGAAGCAATACACCAGCAGTCACTGAAGCAATTGAAGCTAAAAGATGTTTTTATCTTTCAGGTCCTCTGATGCACTACAATGCAAGAGGCAGGAATGTCATAAAGCCTCTTTGGTAGCAAAGGAACCCTGAAGCGCACCCTACTGACATGAGTAGGATCTCACAGGAGGTCCATGGCCTGGGCAGAAAGATGTCTCTCAGCTCAGCGTTGCTCCTGTGCAAATGACACACAGCACTGGTGTGTTCACAGATGGCATCAGCCAGCTAAGTCATTTTCCAAGATTGCAAATGAAGATGGAGGGAAAGATAGAGCAGGAGGAAACAGGACTGGGGAGCAGCCTGTGCTTCCTGGGTTGACTGAAAAAGCAGGGGGGGGCTAAAAAAGAAAAGAGAGCATAGCTTTAATCCCTCACCACCACCCGGTCCACAAGCCTCTCTCCCGGCGTAGGAAAGGCAGCTCACACTTAATCTTCCCTGCAGATATTCACACCATTCCTTTCAGTGCCTGGAGCCTGAGGTGGAGAAGTGAAAACAGACGCTACAAAGTCACAGCTAAGTGGCCGCTTCCCATTGAACCAGCTCTAATTGCCCGCTGAGCAGACGCTTAATCTCTGAGAACGTGCTGTGATACGGGTGCTGCAGAGTCCCCGTAATTGCTTAAGAGCAGCCATCGAGGATGCTGGGAATTGGCCACTTACTCTCCCTAATTCCTTTTCTTTTTTTCCCCTCCCTCAGTTTTGTGAATTAACAAAGAGCTTCTTTTTTTTTTTTTTTTTTTTTTTTTTTTTTTTTCTTCTCCCCAAAAGCAGCTGGCACAGAATCTCCCAGCAGTTCTGTAGGGACGAAGAGATTATATCTGGGCTAGCTCATCCTCCATGGGCAGGGAGAAGAAAACAGGGGGCAGCAAGGGGGGATCCCACTGTCAGCTGGACACTGTAAAACTCTTTGGTATTATTGCTCTGGAAGTGAAGGGGAAGGAGGGCTGCAGTCACAGGTGACACCTTGAACAGAATTCATACCAGCAAGCCAGTGCTGGCCCTGAGTACAAATCACATCCAATTTCCAGCTCCTCAATGACTCTATTGAGTAATAAATCAGCTCTACATCCAAGCTGGCTGAAACACTCACAATTGCACAGTTATCTTATTCAGTGCTGAGAGGCTAAAGCCTTCTTGCCAAGGCCAGCAGGCTGGGGAGAGTTCAACCATCCAAATCGCTTCAGAGCTCAGCAGTAAAAAATAAAACAAAAAAATATACCAAAAACCACAAGACAGAAAGCAAGTCCCTGAACTGCAGATCACCTGCACATCTCCATTTGTTCAGCTGTTTTTCTCCACTTTGGAAAAGATGATGCAGTGGGCCTCATGTTCAGCTAGTATGATCAGCTTTCTGCAAACAGCCAGGCCTCTAATTCAGTGCTGAGCTACATGTACAGGTAACAGGGCTCAGCTCCCAGCCCTTGGTTTCTTTGCAGATATTTAAAGTCAAGTTTCCTCCCTAGACACTTCATGAGTATCCCTAGATGCCACTTTTAAATCCCAGTATAGCAGTACTTCTTTGAACTGATCATACAGGCAGAAGTTTTCAAAGCCACCAAAAGGATTGAGAGACTAGAAGTCTATTCATTTTAATGGGATCTGATATGTTAGTCTATAAAGAGTTCCTAGAAGTTTGCATACAGCCACATGCAGCAGTGCTAAAGCACCACTAACCTCCTGCAGCAGGTCCAGTCTGCCTGGGCCACCTTTGGGTAGGGATTTATGGGCTCTTTTTTGTGCTCTGCACCACCAGCACATACCCTAACCCAGCTGCAAGACACAGAAACCACAGCATCTCTACCTCCATCACCTCACATCTGTAAGTGGCTCTCCCATCTCACAGCCAAACCTTCCTATTATTGTTTCAGCCCTTGAAGACACCAGGTAGAACCAGTGTTATTACAGCTCCTGCACTGGTTTAGCTCCCCCTCTCAGCTGGGATGGGACTGGGAAACTAATGATGACCCCAGAACACAAATCCACCCCATCCCTCTCATGGCAAGCTGGAAAGCTCCCAGTGAGCTGAACCAGCAGAGGATGCAGGATCCCAGCTCGGGGGGGAAAAAAAAAGAGCAGTATGGGATATAACGATTAATCTTACTATAGGAATTTTAAATGTTACATGCATGCTAAAACTGTCACTTACCAACCCACCGATGTCTGGTGTCAGGGATCTCTCAGCCTCGAGGGGGTGATCTTGAGAGACATCCCTACTCAAGAGGAGATCACTACCACACAGCCAGCTGCTATGGAGGGAGAGCTCAACGGACCTTGGTGGCTGAAGATATTTACAGCATGAAGGGGCTTCTGCTTTGTTAATTCAGTTTCATCTGCTTATCAGACCAGTCTCCAGCCAAACTGGGTTTTTTGGGGGTTTGGTGCTGAGTTCTCACTGATGGCCTCACACATTAGGAATAACTTTGGTTAGGCCTACTTGCTGAGCATCTGCCTGGACCAAAGTTCCGTTAGTTCAAGCAGGATGAGTGTCCATCACATCACAGTCCTAAAGCCACTATCACAGCACATCGAGAAAGACTCATTCAATAGCTTGTCCAAGCTCTAGCAGCATCAAAACATGCCCTGTGGACACTACCAGACCTTCTAGGCAGTGATCAGAGGAGGTCCACTCCACCTGGGCTGTGCTCTGCTGTTACCCATCAGCCACCCTCCCTAGCAGGGGCTCTGGGAAGTGCAGCTGCCCTGGGGATGGATCTGTGAATGATCAGGACTCATCTTCATCCTGCCTTTCAGCTGTATGCGGCAGAGACAGCACCAGATGATGGACCACGAACACAACACCTAGTGACAGCCTTTCTACAGGAGGATTTTGTGCTTACTCAGCAAGACCACTGTTTGCACTGAGAAAGCAACAGTCCTGGTCTCCCCAGAAACTCTCTGGAGACAGGACAGAAACCAGGGGAACAGGAGAGCAAAGATGTGTAGTGCTCCCATCCCAAGAAAAGGCCTGTTTTTACCCACAGCACTAATGTCTAACTTTTGCATGCACTCCATGGCAGCCCTTTCCTTCCTCTGGATACCCTGACACCAACAACTCTCCAGGCTGCTCATTTCCACACCACGATCACAGCAATGCAAGGGCTGCCATCAGCCCTGATCCAGCAACTTCACCACCTAAGAAGCCTCAGGGACAACTTCCTTGTTACAGCCAGCGAAAATTTACTTAAGGGGGAACAGGGCAGAACAAGAAATTGACAGTGGTTTGTCCTATGCAACCCATTTGCCCAAAAGTTAGATTGTTTGTTCCTGCTATTTCCTGTCTTGAAATAAAGATCACCCCCTGTGTTTTCCTGTCTTTTCCCTAGGGAGTCTCCAGGGAGGTGGCAGGAGGAGATTCAAAGAGACCAGGGCAGCTTCAGACCTGTGCTACCCTATTGCAGCACCAGCAAGCCAAGGGCACCCCAGCAGCATGCCAAGAGGGTGCCCAGGGAGATATTAGTGTGCATGCTACTCCAGCAGCCCCCTTCCCAGCCAGGAAAAGAGTTGGGATGAACTGGCTGGGGACACACTTTTGCCCTCCCTCCCCTCCCAGACCCTGGGAGCAGGGTCTGCACCTTTCTCCATCCACAGCACTCATTTATACTTATTCTTATGCTGATACAGGAGCTAAGCACCCTTGCAGGTAAAGGTCCCAGCCCTGTGGGTTAATCTGTGGTCTATGCAGTAGCCCCAAGAAATCTTTCACCTGACAGCTCCCTTCAGCTCCAGAGGAGCCAAGTCCTACACCAAGGGCTTGCTCAGGTTGATGCAGGAGCAGAGTATTCTGCCGAGGATGGAAAGATCACAGCACTTTCATTTTGTACAAACAGGCAGCTGAGCCCAGCTGTGGTGGCCCAGACCTCCTTCAGCCCTGTCCTCCTGCTGTCCTGCTGCCCAGGGCCAGCTGCATTTCAGCACCATTGCTCCTGGGCAAGGAGGAGAGCTGCGCTGGAGCCACAGCCACGCTCCAAGAGCTGTCCCTACTCTCCTGCTGCCTCATCTTGCCACGCAGTTGTCTAGTGCTCTTCCTTATGGATATTACACTTGGCTGACCCTGGGGAGATCCAATAAGCCTTTTCACAGCTGCTTCTCATGCAGAAGCCTTTGCATGGGGCAGGGTTAAGGCAGGAGAGCATATGCTCCAGCACAGGGGACAATGAGCCATTTGCTGTGATTAGTATCGCCGTGATGAACTATTGTCATGACTGATGGCACGAGGGAAAGCAGATTTTCACAGTAGATAAGCCCTCATGAATAGAGAAATCACTTCCCGTGATGGGGGAGATTTCCAGAGTTAGACCAAGACACGTCTGGCCTCGCAAGGAAGGAAACACTTCATTTGCAAGCAAGGCCACAGAGCAATACCTGAGGCAGAATAGCCAGGGGTACTGAGAAAGTGCATCTTCCTGCCGTGCTTGGGAGTGGGGGAAGAAGTAAACACACAGAGGAGGAGGAAAGAAAAGCTCACTGGGGAGTGGGCTGGGGTCTGCAGGTGTGCCCAGGTGCTGCAGCCTCCCCTGTTGCAGAGAGAGCAAAAAACTGAGCAGCTAAAATACATCCACTGCAACACCCAGACCTCCTTGCAGAGGTGAAACTGAGGCAGGGAGAAACACAAAACCAAGGAGTCATTTCTCCAGGGCAGGGCACCCCCCTACTAGGGAGAATGAAACCTCAACCTTCAGTATTGGCCTTTACACCTCACAAGCTGGTTCCCACAAGGAATCCCTGTTTTCTAATCATCTTGAGCACACACTACAGCCTTCCCCACCGTGCTGGAGGAAGCTTTGCCATGGGAACTGCTGCTGAGCCACCTTGTATTAGAAGTTACTACAGCTCTGCCAGGAAGCCTTCCCTGTGCTTTCTATTTTTGGCTGCAGGCAGACTTTATTAATAATCAGTCCCTGCTGAAACTCAGGTCCTTACACACAGATTTGATGCAGTAATTCAGGGGCATGATGTCAGGTTCTCAAGTTTGAACACAGCTCCCCAAGATAAAAAATAAACCTACGAGCCAAGTGCTCACAAGCCTGGGGGCAATGCATCGGGAGGAGAGAGGAGGGAGCAGAAAGATGCTTCACTAAAGGCACTCTCATCACACACATTTATTCCACAGGATCACACCAAGGGAAGCAGGAGAAAAGGGATGGGAGAGAGAAAGGGTCCTGGGGGAAAGCATGAAGAGCTTTACATGGCTCCAAACTGATGGTTGTTTTCCTGCTTGTTAATTATTTCATCTTAAAATGCTTTTAGAAGGGAAGTGCTTCATTTGTGCTTAACACAGGACAAGTAAAAAAGAAGTCTCCTTTTACAGCTAGTCCCTGTAAACATAAGGAGAGTAAATCTCAGTTGTCTGCAATAACTCAAGAGTTATTTCCTTAAACCAATGCAGGGACAAGGTACACACATTTGGTGCTGAAGTTCCCAATCAGCCAGACCTTGTTCTAACGATGCTTTACCATGCTGCCTCCTTTCACATGTGTGATGGCACTTGTCAAATCTACCCAGGAAACTGATCGTTTGAAAAATAAAAAAGCCCTCAGCAGTGAGACTACACCACTCCTTCCCAGGAGCACTGATATTGTCCACCATCAGCCTCCCTCTGCCAGCTGAGGGGCTGAAGAGCCCCCCAACCAAGGAAAGTTGTAGCACCCACATCCTACTGGGGAGAGGCAAAGCACTCCCTGCAAGCTGCTCTTCTTCCTCCATCCATAATCTGCCTCTCTGTACCTCCTCCCCGACCTGCATGGGAGAAATTTCCCCCTCTGGGTCCACAGCTATGTCACCACAGAGAGGGAGTAAATCACTGTGAGCTCCCAAAGGCTCCTCTGAGCCCCAACAGGAGCACTGGGTTAAACAGCTTGGGACAGTGCTGACACCTTAAATCAAGAAGTCCTTGGGTGTGAAGCTACAGATATTCATAACATCCTCAATTCACAGTTAACCTCCTGGAGCTCTCAACAGGTCCAGAAAGCCTCTGCAGAGCCAAAAGCCCTAGCTTGGGTGCAGAGCTGGGCTCCTTCTTTGGAAGAAATGAGAGAAGCCCCATGAAGGTGAAGGGGGTGACACTGACACTGGACCCCCAGTATATCCAGTGGTGATTTCTCTGTAGCTGCTTTGCAGCTGGTTACAAAATGTTGGTTACCAGCATTATTCTTTCTCTTCCCTAATGTCTTTCCAAGTGACAAACAGAAAATGTCAGTACTCCCCTGAGCTCCTAACTATAACTGTACTTGGGGGAAAGATTTGAGAAATCTTTTGTCTGATTTGATTCCAATTTTGTAGAAAAATACTATCTGGAGCTCTGCTAGCTATTTTGAAGCTGATACAGGCTGTCTTTATCATTACATTTCATGGCAGCTAAACTCAACCTTGACAAAGGAAACCTGAGAACATACTCACCTCAGAGAGAGCTCTTCCTCCTGCTGGGAGGAGGAGAGCCACAGCCCCAAAACTGTCAGTCCAGCTGACAGGCATTTCTACGGTCAATATCTGTGGATTTAATCCCACCAGTTTCCACATGAAGGAAACACCACATAGAACAGCTAACTGGGATTCATCCTTCCTGGCTGCAGTGCCAAATCACTCCTGTCTGTAGCAAGCAAGAAGCCTGAGTGAGGCTCTTCTGCTACAGGGTGCTGCAGTCAGAGAGGTGGCAGGAGGGTCTCCCAGGCTTGCACAGCTGACCTGGTCCCCCAGCCACTGTCCTTGGTCACTCAGCATGGGACTTTCTGATGGCAGCCCCAGCCCTCCTGACCCGAGGTGTTAGAAGAGCAGATGGAACAAACGGACAAATGCAGCATCTCCCATCCACACATTTTCCAAGAGGACCAGTGACAAATTAGTGGAAAAAGAGCCCAAAACAAAACAAGGAGTGTGAGCGTATTTAGTTCTTTTCCATCCCCAGTTTATGCTTCAGCTGCTACCTTGAGATTGGCATAGAAACCAACATGTTGTTTGCTTCACACAGCTCCTGGGACCTCTGTGGCACAGTTTCTGCTTGGGCAACTTAACATCTGGGGGCCATTAGGCTGGGTATTTTCACCAGTTCCGAAGCAAATGCCTGGAGGGGTCTCTGCAAAGCCAGTTCAGCACAGCTGAAATATGGAGGAAATGTTAGTTTGAATCCTTAAGAGAAATGTAATGACTGCTTTGTAGTAAAGCACATTCAAATCAGCCCCATTTTGGCTGATCAAGGCACCATCTCATCAGCATTCCCCAAGAAGACACACTTCTGATCCAGCACGGGAGCTTAACACCTTTGTGGAAGCATTTTTATCAACTGACAACACCCATTTTGGGAAAAATTAGCTCATAGCATGCCTCAGGCACAGATTTTAAAAACAAGTACATTTTTTCTCTTTTTTTTTTTTTTCCTTTTCCCCCTTTTTTTTTTTTCTTCTTCTTTTCTGGAAGGGTACTTGCAGTTTGATGGGCCCAACTCCACTGAGCTGCCATCTGGCTGAACATACCAAGAAGGGTTTGCTCTGTGAATGGCTGTGACCCTTTTATTCATTGACATGTTGGTGAGAACCATGCTCTGAAGAAGTGCTCCTGTGAGCAGCATTCCCACCTGTGGATGCAGGTGCTGTGTCCCAATCGGGGTAGTTGGGGATGAAATTAAAACAGCAAGGAGGAGACCTTGGTCACAGTGGTCAGGAAGCTGGAACAAGCCCCTGAAAGGGCAGGATGTAGCAAGGCTTTGGCCCACCCAAGCCCACCAATACAGCACAGAGGGCAAAACCATGAATCAATAATTTTGGAAACAAGCACCCAGGGTAAGCATAACAAGGAGGAACTAAGTGAGAAATCCAAATGAATCCCTGTGAGTTCCCTGGCAACTTGCAAAGCAAAGAGGAGAAATAATCCCTGGTGGAGTATCTGTACTCATGTCCCCAGAAGGATGAAGGGGATCCCTGCAGACAGAGGAGGCACGTGGGATGGTCCCCAGACCACACTGGGTGTCAAAGTAGGCTTTGGAAGTGGCAGTAGCTGGTAATTTGTTGGATCTTACTGTTACAAGGTGCATATCTGCACTGTTGCTGCAACACCCAAACTTGTGAAGATGCAGCGTGCGTTACATTTTGATAGGTGTCTGGAGATGTGATAGAATTAATGCAAAGAGAGGGAGACAGGACAAGTATGTGAAAGGTGGTTATGAAGCACCTTGGGCCTGTGTTAGTGCAGTGCATCTGCTAGAGCTGTGGAAGGAAACGAGGGGCTATCAGTCCTCTCATGTAGGTGTCTGGCTTGTGCTCTGAAACGTGCTCATGCAGAAGTACGTGCCAGTAAAGAGCAGGAAACAAACACCCAAGAAATCCAGTTTCCTCTGGCTGTGTGACAAAGCACAGAGCTGACTCACCTGGGGCTCCTGATAGGTAGGTGCTGCTCCTGGGGCAGAGCAGGTCTGTACCCAGTGCCCTTGGCATGGCAAAGAGGAGGGGGACCAATTCATTGTCCCCACAGAGGAACCTGTTCAGATGAAGGCACTAGGCCAGGCATCTTGCCATTGAACAACGGGCTCCACGAAAGCAAACCTAGTATGCAAGTTTGTGTGAAACTTAAAAACCCAAAACCTCAACAACTCTGGTCCCCTCTGGAAAGAGGATTCTTTTGCTGTCTGCCCCAAGCTGATCCTGAGCAAGCTCAAACACCTGCCACGAAGCAGTAAGTCAGGAAGGATGACTTGGCCCCTTGCTTTTGTCTCCTCTCCTGGGTACCAGTGGCTGCGTTGTGCTGCAGCCACCCTGCATTTCACAGTCCCCACTGCAGAGGGGCAGCTGTCACCATATAGAAAACTCAGGTCCCAGCTCCAAGGACAGCACAGCACATGATTTCCCCTTTGGTTACTCCTACCTAGCTTCACCCAATGTTTAGGGAGATGGGCTACCTGACCTGTGTGGGATTTTTCATCTTTAGCATGAACAATCCTCTGATACTGCCTGTGTTGTTGTGGTTTTTTTACCTAACCAGAGCCCTGAAGTTGTTTCTCATCTTGAAATCTCCCAGTCAATCTGATTTTTAGAAAACATAATGTGTCTGGGGAAAAACCTGCAAAATATAGAACACATTTCCCATTTGCATCCAAATGTTGAAAAACATCACCCCGCTCTGATACATCACATCAGCACTACACCCACCATGAAATATTCATGGCCATTTATGATGATGTTTTTTATTATCCTCATAAAACTTTCCAGCAATCGGTGTCTCTGTTTGCTCAGCCTCCAGCCTGGATGGGTGCTTTTGTCTTTCCTTCAGTGCTGGCAGTGTCTGAATTAATCCCTGTTCCCCATCAGTGGAAGAACAACCCCACTGCCCTCCCTGGTGCATGGAGGGGCTGTGCTCCCAGGGCTCAGTCTGGTCCTGGGCTGCTTCTCTCCCTGTGGTATCAACAGGGGGCTAACTGGCAATGGGAAGTTGACCATGACACAGGTCACCTGCATTAGGTTTCTGGAAAGGAGTGACATTCTGACCAAAGATTGCCTTCCCAAGCCCAGTGTGACAGCACACAGAGCAGAGGGATTCAATAGGGCTGCTGCTCCTGCATGGGATGAAAGGGCAGTGGGAAATGTTGCTGCTCCCACTGCCCGTGCACCTTCCACGTGACAGTGAAAACAAGAAGGGAAACACTCTGTGAGGATGGCTCCTGAAGGTTTTATGGCAACTGCCAGATTAGTTTTCTTGTAATCTGCTGTAGGTTTTTCAAATGCGTATCTCTCCATTTGCTCCTCAGCACCCTGCAGGGTCTGGCATGGGAAGAACAGTCCTGAATCATCTCTGCAACCACCAAACTGCCCTCCTGGCAATGAAGCAGAGGCAAGGATTGAACCCAGAGGGAGTGTGTGAGAAAGACGGAGGCAGTGTCTGGAACAGATGCAGTTTCTGATTCAGAGCAGTCCTTTAGAGCAGGACACTTTGTAAAAGTCCCCTTCTGCAAACCTTTTATTCTTTCTGCGAGAGCTTGAGAGACCTGCCTTTTACGTGTTGAAGGGGGTAAAAAAAGATCTACAAGGACAGTGAGAGCTCTCCCTTCACAGAGACTGTAAAGCTGAACCTCAATGGAGTGACCTTGATAAAACCTCTTCCTTCAAGCACACAGCAAACAGTTCTGTGTTGGAACAAACTGCTGCAAGAGGATTCAAGCTCCTCACTCACCAATACGCTGGCACTGCTTTTCCCCAGAGCACAGTGTCTTCCCAAAGCAAACTGCTTCAGCCTCAGAAAAATAAATAAATCTACTTTTCACATCATTTCATCTTCTGATAACAGTAATGAACTCAGTCCGAGGCATTACTGGGAACTAATGACTGCCTGACTCACCAGCTCTTCCCAGGCTATCATAAATTCACAGGAAATGTTGTGAGCGACATGTTGAGAAAGTATAGTTACTACGTCAACCCAAAAGGCTTCACAGTTCCATTCCAGCCCATAGCTGCATTCTTTTTCTGCTGGGTCTCACTTTTGCTGGAGTCATACATCCAAACTGCTTAGGTTCCAAGGACAGTCACTGTACAACACAGCCCAGTGCAGAAAAGAGACTTGTCTCATGATGGATTATCCCCAGGCAGCACCCACACAATACTCCAGGGGCTTTGAGAAAACCAGCCCTGAAAAACAATCCTGCACTATAAATGTGTCCTTCTCCACAGACACCAGCCCTGTCCTTGGACCCCTTGGGGCAGAGCTTGGCACTCAGGGAGTCCTGGACTAGCATTCATCCCACTTTGGGAGCCAGGTCAGGGATGTGGCAGAGGCATACCTAGTTAACCCTGCAGCTCTGTCCCCCCAGGTCTTTGATTAAGGCAGCTTGGGCCTTCCAAGCAGTGGAGTGTGAAAGCAACACCTCATAAAAATGTCCCAGTCCAAATAACACTTCTAAATCAGCTTCTCAGGATGCAGCCATAACAAGCCACACAGAGAATCCATGGCAGCAAGGGGAAGGTTTTACTAGCTCTTAAGTATGTGGTTTGACAATACTCTCTGCAACTGATTCTCCAGAAAAAAGCAAGGAGGAGCACTCCAGCACTGTGCCACCTCCAACAGCTTCAGCAGCAGCTCCCCACTGCTCCCACACCTTCCCACACGTAAGTGCAGACACTGAAACAACTGTGTCCTATTTCTATTTCCCCAAAGATCCACAAACCAACAGTTTCAGCTCTTTCCCTTTGGCAGACCTCTGATATTTTCCTGGTGGTGACCTGTGTACAATTAATTGAAGCTTTCTGACATACCAGCTGCTCCCAGGTTCCTTGTTACAACCCTTGAAGAAAGGTCCCACAGGTCAGCAGACCACAGACTAAAAGCTGCTGAAGTGAACAAGTCCCTTGACGGGAACCTCACGATTAAGAGCTCTTTAACCTAGCTGAATCCCTGCCTGCAGGATCAAAGGAGGCAGCTTGGAGGCTGGATATGTTCAGAAAGACACGGTTAATTGTGAGAGCAATTAGCCTCTGCAAGAATTCACCAAGTACACGATGGATTCTCTGTGCCTGGAAGTGTTTAAATCTCAGTGGAGATCCTTCGGAAAGTTAAGCTTCTGTTTGGCCAGAGTGGATGGGCTTGATACAGGAATAGTTCATTTTGTGCAAGAAGAGATAAACAGAATGGTCTTTTGAGCTGGAAAATCTCTAAAATCTATGGAACTATTAATAGAGACCGAGACATATCTAGTGGGTTTGACAGCTAGATGACAAATCTGTGTTAAATTTCACAGGATTCAAAGACACTCCTCGGCTTAATTTTCTGATATCCTCCAAGGGGTTTCCCAGTGGAGGATTTTAGTTTTCCATTTTTTACCTTTAAAACAACTTTCCAAACTGCAAAACTTCTCCAGCTCCCCTTTTCTTACATCCCTCTGCTCCTCCATCCTCTCCTGTGTTTCAGGGAGTATGTGCCAAGCTGTGTGTGGGTGAACCCCTGGAGAGGCAGCAGCAGAGAGCTATCCCACGTGTGTGATGAGCAAAGAGCAGCTGGACAGAGGGAGGAGTGACCCCACTGCACTTTCCCACCCCAGAACAATCTCAGAGCCTGGACATAATACCCCCTGCAGACCCTGGAGAAGCCCCATGGCACAAGGAGCCCTGGAGTCACCAGGCTGCACACATTCTGCTGCTCCAAGAATATCTTGATTTATCAATGTTTCCCTATCAGTATTTCCCTTTTAACTCTGCTGTGAAGCTTCATCCTCCCACGTTCAGCAGGGCACAGCAGCAATCAGTATCTGTTGCTGGGGGCATGCTTCTCGTGCTGTCTCACTGCCTGACATCTCATGCACCTCAAATAATGCAAGCAAGCGTGAGGCTTATTACACCATGCAAGTGATTAAGAATTAATAACTGCTTCCAAGAACAATCGTTTCAGCCAAGGCTGCTGTGAGTTTGTTAATTTATACGTATGCTTTGAAAAACATGGCAGATGATTGAAAATGCAACATTACTCCCAATCGTTCTTCACCTTCAGTGAACTTCCACCCTTACCAAAACATAAAATCCTCACTCAGGCTTGCTGCATCCTCCACCCTAGCCCTGCTTTGCCATGCTTCCTTGGTAGGGAAGCTCTTCAGGGAAGCCTGACTTACAAGTTTGTACAGCACCAAGATGACAGGCAAAAAGCATAACAGGAATGAGAATAAAAATACCTGATTTGCTTGCAAGAAGATTTCACTTGTGTGATACCACATCTGCTCCTTAGCAAGGTCTGGAAGGGAGAAAAACAAACACCATCACTCTAGGAACAGGTATATCCGTAAGCATAACTGTGCTAACAATGAGAGCAAACCTCAAGTGTGGCAAGCATGGAAGAATGGGATACAAATAAGGGAGAAATATGCCAACCACAGACTAGGCAAAGGAAACCACAGAGCAAAAACTCTGAGGGACTCTAGAGTTTACTGAATGTGTTACGGGGTCTGTTGAGGGCTCAGAATTCAATAGGAAGAGATCTAGTACTTCTTCAATGGGAAATTTCAATTGAAAGTGGAAGAAATTAATGTAAAGGTAGCCAGGTCCACCAATAATAATACTTAAAATAAAAAGATATACATGAAAAGTAGAAGCAGGCAGTCTCTGAATTCTGGTGGTGTCCTGCTATAACAGCTACACTGCTCTCCTTCCCCTTTATACCACTGTCATGTAGTACAAGACATTGAACACTGTAGGTTTTGCCTCTGTTTCTATCTAGGAACAAGGAAAAAGTCCTTAGTGCTCTTTCCTGGGAGAGAACATGCAGTTTCCCAGCAGCTGGAAATACTTACATTAAAACATGGCCAGGGAAGGAGAGTCCTGTCCTAGGGCAGCTTCCTCAGAGACCGTAGACCAAGCCTACTGCACTGGTGACCCAGCTAAGGCTGCAGCAGTGAAGGGCTGATGTCTTATTCCAGAGCTCCTGTTGTTCTGTCTGCTTTACCAGTTCAGGGTGTCTGGTTGCCTCCTCAAGACCTCACCCACATGCTTTGTGCCATGAGATCTGGTCAGCATGTCTGTGACCACAGAATGGTCTTTAGGAGAGGATGTTTCCTGCTCTCATCTTTTGATGGTACCAATCTGATCTCTGTGAAGAAGACACAAGATAGAAGCTGCTGTTAGATATCAGGCCAGCTGCTCCCAGTCCACAGTGGAGTTTTGTTTTTTATCAAGAGAGGACATAGAGCAAGAAGGAATCAGCACAACAGTACCCAAAAGCACCTTTTCATCCCATCAGCTAGGGAAGGGTACAGATTATGTTCTACCTCAAGTCACTGTACCACTTTGCTCTTCCTGGCCCAGCCCTTGCCAAGGTTGCTTCTCTTAAGCAAACCACAGGCATGATTCCAACCTAGCCAGGACTGCAGGCAGCCTTGCAAGGAGCAGCCCCTCAGAGTATGCTGCTCCCCAGTGCCAGTGGGAGTCACACTCTGTCCCACCATCCCACAACAAAGGGGTTAGTCTCTTTGATGCACAGCCCAAGCCTGTACACAACCTGGTATGATTGTGTAGCCAAATTAGTTGTGATCAAACCCACCTCGCCTCACTGAAGAAAATGACACTCAAGAGACATCCCTGTGTTCACATGATCAAATGCTTCAGAGACACCCATGATTGGGGTGAACCCCTTTGCTCCATAAGAGAGAGGTGCTGCTCCTCCAGGGTAAGAATTGGCAGCTGGAGCCATAGATCCGCATGACCAGAATCACATCATCACAGCCCAGGATGGGAAGGGCCAAAGGAGAGAGGAGGATCTGCTGAACTGCAGGCTCACTGGAAGTGTGGGAGTGAGCCAGCAGTCCACAGGGCACATCTGGGCACATCAGTTGAAACACAGCTTCAGTGGCTATTAAAATCACCCACTAACACTTCTACGTGTGTCTTGAGGCATCTCATGGAGCAACCCAAGGCGAGAGAGAGTTGGAAGGGGACCTCCTACCATAAGAAGGCCCTCCAGTGCTGCAGATCAACCCCAGGTTTCCTCAGCTCTCTCCTCTTGCCTACTCTGTTCCGAAATACTCACCACCCAGAGGGCTGACCTGTCACTCCCCATCTCCTCTCCCTCCCTAGCATTTTGCAGATGACAAACTATGGAGCTGCCAGGCAGAAGCTTGTCTTGCCTACTAGCAAAGCCAGCAGTGCCGCCCTCTGGAAACCTCGCCTTCCTTCTGCAGGAGATGTGTTTTGTCAGTGCACTGACAACAAACAGCATGGCAAGAGTGTCTCTCCCTTATTCCATGGGATCCATTCCTGCCCCACGAAGAGCTGAGAGGAGAAATGAGCACCAAGACACAGCAGTACAGGAGTGAGGAAAGCACACACACACAGAGCTCCCAGAGAGACTATCATGCTCAGACTGCAGTAAGATACTGGTTTGTCCCTTATTGACACACTGTCCCCTCTTGCCTCTTGCTTTTCCCCTAGCAGCCCCTTTGAGATGCTCAGGGTCCAGGTCCTAAGAGATACAAACACCATGGCTCTTCCCTGGAAAAGCTGAGCTAGCCAAACAAATCGTGGCCATGCTTCCAGCTTTGCCCACGAAGAAACTGGCTGCTCTCAGGCAGCAAAGCCTTTTTCCCCTCTTTTCTACTTACATCACCTTCTTTTGGTTCTTAGCCGGTACTGAGAACAACCAAAACTCTGCAGGAAAGGCCAGGCTGCAGCTGGTACCCATCAACACAGCCTTGCTGATTCAGATTGACCAAGCATCTGATAGGAATCCTCCCACATAAACAACACAGGCTTGGTGACTACTGGCACTGCATAAATGGAAACCACACAGCAAGACCCTACCATCACATTTGACTTCTCATCCCTCTTCACACATGAGCCCTGGAGCTGCAGCAACAGGCAGCTATGCCCACTGCACCAAGCCATGTTGAAGGTGAGGCTTGATCAAGTAGAGGGAAAGGCAGATGCTGTACCATCTCCCTCTGTCCTGGCACAGTACCCTGTTGCAAAGGCAGCAAGAGATTTGGGATCCTTCACTCTGGAGATGACACTTACCTGCAGCTCAACTGGTCCCTGCTGCCTCACTGATGGAGCACTGCAAGGTCTGTAGGGTAGTTTCCCCTCAACAAACTAGGGCTTAACAAATCTTCCTTAACTTCTCACTCCTTTTTGGAATGTGTACTGCCTTTCCCCAGGCTGCACCATCAAGGCACCATCACCAACAGAAAAATAACAGCTTCCTCTAGATCTCTTCAATGAGGTTCCTGGTCTTAGAGAGCTGATTTTCTTTCTCCAGAGAAAACCTTGGTGAAGACTGTGTCCCTCCATCTATTGCTGTGCTCTTCCCATGTCTGTCTGCTCTCCCTCTTGTCAATCAGCTGTGAGCAGCTTGCAGAGAAAACATGCTTAAAAGCTCATGTGCCCTCATGACTTGCAGCTGGGAGACACTTGTAAATCAGGGCTTTGCCCAGCAGATCCTCCTAGTCCTTTTTCTCTTGCAAGAGCAGAAGAGGGATGGTGGAGGTCAGGCCTTTAAAGCCAAAGGACAGTAAATCCACATGGCACTCACCCCACTGTCTGAAGATTCATGGCTTTGTTCTCTGAAGGTCAGCTTCATCTGTTCTAGTCAATTAAGAATAATCTCTCTCTTCTTCTGCACCCTCCCTGGCCGTATGTTCCTTGTCACCAGGTGACCATTGGTCAAATAAAAGTCAGAACTGCTCAGTGCCCTGGAGATATGCAGGAAGAAGAACAGAAGGAATCAGACAGTTCTTCAACCCATGATGGGCTCCCAGCAATCCTGATTCTCTGAAAGGCCAAGGACTGGCAGAGGGGGAAAGTCCCCAGAGGGATATAAATGCCTAGGAACAATTTCCAGTGTGGGGACAGGAGAAGGCCCTTCTGGCTATGCCACAAAACAACCCCAACACCTCACAATTTCTGTCTCAGTGCTGTTCACACACATCTCCTTGGGATCCCTCTAGCACCCAAGTCCCTTTGCTCTCTCCTTCACTCTCATATGACCACATCTCCTCCAACCTTGAGCAATTTTGCATCACTGGTTCACAGCCAGAAATACAGCCCACTGCCCCATGTTGCCTGTCCTGCCTGGAACCATGGTGCCTCACTGTTACCTTCTCTGCTCACGACCCCTGGAGTCTTCCTCATAGGTTTGCAGGCAGAGATGGCAGTAGATCATATGCAATTCCCTCCTTTGAATGCTGGAGCTGGAATTGCTCAGGGCAGTCTGAGAAGAGGCTGGGTCCTGGGGCCAGCAGGAGGTAAAGAAAGGCTGTTAAGAAGTGGAGACAGAGGCAGGGAGATGTCCCAGCAGGTCTGTGAGAGTTCCAGATGCCTGACAGAACCCTGTGCCACATTGAGTATACTAAATCTTGGATTCAGGAACTAACTTTGAGGTCTGGGCTTGAAACCCTTGACCTAAAGTTATTTTCTCATGGTTTCTCACTTGACAGTATCTCTAAGAATGGCCAAGCAACTGGACTTTGTGGTTTGTAGAAGGAATCAGTGGAACTGGGATCCCACATCATTTATGCCACTGAAACCAGTAACAGAGCCAGGATTATACCCCTGACCTGATGACCCACACCTGGGACCAGATTCTAAGAGTGCCTTTGGGTTCTGGGGTTACAAAAATTATCCCAAAACAGCCTATCCTGAAAATTAGGCTCACATTTCATTTACAATAGTTTTCCTTAAAAAAAACAACCAACCAGCCCCAGGTGATGTGGGCAGTTTTTCATCAGGGGATGGAAGCAGGTCAGCGTAGAGGCAACAATGAGCTCTGTGCTGGAATCACTGGCAGTAGGTGGAGGAGGAAGGGATGGGGGAGCTGGTTACCTCAGCCATGCCCCAGCAGCCTGTGCAGCTGCCTCAGTCTGTCCCCTCAGGCCCAGCAGGAACCAGGGATTGGGGCCCATTTTCCCCTCTAAATTTTCTCTGGAGAACAAGAAAGTAGAAGAATTTCTGGCCTCCCTGGTCCTATTTCTCCTTGTCTGCTTTGTTTTCAAGCAGCCCTCAAGGCTGCGTTTTGGAGAGAGGGTTTCACCAGGCAAAAGATACAAAGACAAGTTAATGAGAACGACTATTCAGTGACAGCTGCTGCTCCTCACCTCCTAACGAGTGTAAGGCACCACCTTGCAAAAGCAAGGCTTTCTCTGATGGTTATGTTCAGAGGGATGCACTTAGGAAACTTTGCTTAAGATCTGCGGAGAGCTTATTGGAAACCTAGTCTAGGAGCAGGCAAGTACAGGGGAAAAACATACCTTGTTTAAAGTTCACTTGCTGGGAGCAGACAGAGCCTGGAGCTGGATTGGGGCAGCCCAGAGAAGTCCAGTCCTTGCTCTGCTGTCCCTGGGTTGCTCACCATCATCCCAGGGACATGCAGCCAAATGTGACAGCCCACCTGGAGCTCAGCAAGGATAAGTTCATTTGCAGAAGCCTTTTCTGCTCTAGCTGCTGCAGTCCACAAATCAAATCCTCTGTTTTGAGCCTGAACAACCTGGGCCAGGGCTGGACCACAAGCTCCTGTGGTGAACACTGCCTCTGCTTCTTAATGCAGATAGACTCCTCTCCACGACTACAGTCAGCTCTGCTAATGATTATTGCTGTGTCCACGCCTGAGAACTGCTCATCATTGGCCTCTCCACATGGGGATGTGATGCCCAAGCTTGGCACATAATTCCTGCCATTTAATGTCCCAATCAAGCCACAGAAAAAACAAATTGACCGGAAAACTGGCCCAGGATCAGTGCTTTCCTTCCAAACTGGCACCCACAGAATGCAGGACTCCTCTCCATTTTCAGCCTGGCATCACAGCCAGCCCCCAGTTCAGCTGGTGATGGCCAGGGAGAGCAGCAGTGCCAGACATGGTTGGCTCTACTTGTGCCACTGGTGGTGGGATGGGTCTTCCCTGCTGCCCTGTGGTCTGACACAGCTGGCCAGGGGGGGACACCCACACCCAGGGGTTCTGCCCTGGTGCAAGCACTAGGCTCAGCTCCCTTTGGAGCTGATGCCACAGCCCTGCCACTAGCTTAGACAGATGGTGAGCAAGCCTGGCTCCATCTCCTGTGGCTGTTTGGCCACTACAGAGATCTATTCAGGCCAACCCAAATTTGGCTGGCAGGTGTCCGTACCCCAAATGCAAACTTTTTGGCAGGAGCAGCTGTGAGCCAAGTGGATGAGGTTCTGTGTTCCCTAGCAAGGCCAGAGAGAGCAGTCTGCACCACCACACTTCCTGGGATTTCCTCACCTACATGCACCAAAACTGATACTCAGCAGCTCTTCTCTGCACTGGCTCCCATCCCCAGTCGCATTTTGAGCATCACTGACCCCAGACTTTCTGCCAGGGCTGGCCCTGCTCCCTGGGCACCATCCCAAAGCACTGGCCATGGCTCTCTGCATTTCCCTCACCAGCCCATCTCTGAAACCATTTTCTTTGACTCATGGCTGTTTCACCTCATCTCCTCCACCAGTGACCCCTGAGCTATGGATGGACCTCAACATCCCCTGGGTCTTGCTATGGTCCATAGCCAGCAGTCAGTGCTAATCAATTTCTGGCTGCCACTCATAAAGCAGTGGTATTTTCTGGCTTTCTCTGCTGTGCTTTCTTTTTGACCCCTTCAGTGCCTCCTTTACCTGCTCTTTCAAATCTGGCAGTTCCTTGGATGCAGAAACACCTCCAGGATCTGCTGCAAGCCCACAGCCAGGCAGCTCCATGCATCCCATCCATTAAAACTGGCTGAAAACTACTGACCCAGGTGGTCTCCCAGGGGACAAGCCTTGCTTCACCACAAGTGTATCTGGGGTGGAGTCCCACCACCACAGGTGCTCTCCTCTGTATCCCGAGAGGGAAGCCCCCCATGCACTTTATTAACCTGTGTTTAGGGCCAGAGGTCTGGAAAAAGCAACACTCTTAAATATGAAATAAAAAGGTTTGAGAATTATTTGCCATCTCTAGTCACAGGTAATTATGGGAGTAGGACATAAGGCCTGGTTTTATGTGGAGGCTTTTTTTTCTTTCTTTCTTTTTCAAATTTTTGTTTTAATCATATAGCTCTTGTAGCACAGAAGTGTGTCTTGCAT
Organism: Hemiprocne comata; assembly: GCA_020745705.1. Classification (NCBI taxonomy): domain Eukaryota; kingdom Metazoa; phylum Chordata; class Aves; order Apodiformes; family Apodidae; genus Hemiprocne; species Hemiprocne comata. The sequence continues at coordinate 5,290,601 of CM036597.1, read as the reverse complement.
GATAAATAAATACAGGAAAAGCATACTCTCCGTGGAAAGTCTGGTCAATACCACTGGGCAGCCAGAGCCAAAAACATGTACAAAATGAGTTGGGAATTGGAAGAAAGTGACAAGTATCATTCAAAACCTCAAGGCATGATGAAGGGCCGAATCATGCCCTGCCTGGCTGAACAGCTCTGGCAGGATGGGAACTGTGAGAGAGGTGCCTGGGAGAGGGGAAATCATTGGCATTGGATGTTAGATGCAAGGCTGGAGGAGCAATGGGAAACCATATGAGCAACAACACGGAAAACTGCTCAGCTAGTGCTCTTGCACCTGCAGAGAGTTTCACCCTGTTGCAGGAGAAATGGGTGGGAGGGAGAAGATTTCAAGTGCACAACAGCCAACAGCACATGGAAGGGGAAGGCACAGGGATGGGCAAGGACCATGGGACAAGGGGAGCAGGGGGAGATTACTCACTGCTGGAGACAGAGAGCAGCCACTGTGTGGGTGATGGCAGGAGCTGGCCCAGAAGAGGGTAACAGAAGGATTTATGAGCACAGCAATAATTAAAGCCAGTTATCCATGACCATCTTAAATCTTGTCAGAGGGAGGATGAGACACTGCTTTTCCACAGCATAATCACAAGATGACCCCCCCACATTGGCTACCACTCTGTGGGAAGGGGCTCACACTCCTGCCTGCTCTTTCAGAGCTGGTAAGGGCTGAGCACCAGCTGCCACAGGCAGAGAGGACTAGCTCTCAGCCAGCTGCAAAAGGAGGGAGGTTAAATAACACAAGAGTCACTGTGGAGAGGCTCAGAAGCTCTCCCAAAGACCAAGGAGGGTCAGGATGCTGCCCAGCAGCTGCAGCCTAAATGCAGGATGCACCAAAAGGCTCAGCTCAAAGGAAGACTCAGCTGCCGAGGACATCACGCTGGTCCCATCCAGTGGCACACACCAGCAGCACCAAGCAGCCTTGCTCCCACAGCCTGCATTAACCACACTGCATTTCCAGCCCAGCCACTGCCGTGCCCCTCATCCCGGCCATGGGAAAGAGGACACAGCCCCACAGAAGCTTCCCAGAGCTGGAGAGGGCCATATCCCAAGAAGGTCCTTTCCTCACCAGTACAAGGTGTGCAAAACCTCTGCCCCTTTTCCAAACCACTCATCTGTCTCTGCATCACATGGGTGCTGCTGAGCAGATCCCACCACTCTGCCTGCACCCTGCACGTGTCCTCCCCTCCATCCCAGCCCTCTGGTCCTTGCACAGCTTGGCAAGCTCATGGGCTGGGCAGAACTGCCTGGCATGCAGAGCTTCCTGGCAAGGGCTTGGGGAGCATGAACTCAGTAGCAACGGGACAAACCCAGCAGCCTGTCCCTGAGTCTGGAGTCCACATGAGATGGGGCACTGACACACTCTGTGTGCTAGCACCAAAAGCAAGGAAGGAAGGCCCAAGCTCCAGCCAGGGACAGCAGAGCACAAAGGAACAGAGGAAAGGCAGCCACAGCCACTGCAGCCCCCACATCCCCAGAGTCCAGCCGTGGGAGCTGCCTGCCTCCCCCTCTGCAACCGAGCAGCCTCATTGTGCTTTCCCTGAGAGAGAAAGAAATCAGGTAAGCAATGTCTCCAAGTCCATATGGAGGGGCTGGGATGCTGCCCAAGCTTCAGCTCAAAAAAAAGTGCACATTTGATGGTATAAATATTTTGGTTTGCCTCCCCCTCTCCAGCCCACAAGCTCCAGCATTGAAACCACAACAGCAGCTCTCATCACAGCCGTTTGGCAATCAGCTCCCTCTGATCCCCACAGTAACCGATGGTTGCTGCAACAAAAGTCTACACAAACCCACCTGGCTGGGGCTGAAACCCCCAACCCCGGGCATGACCCCAACCACACCTGCAAAGGCTCACGTGTCTCCCAGGCACTGCCATGAAGGGCTTCTGGCAGAGTGGAGAGGGGCTTTCAGCTTCTGGAAGGTGTTGCTCTCCCTAAGGACTACAGTGATTACCACATCTAAGGCCAAGGAGATGGCAGGCCACCCAGCTCTCATGGAGCTGTTTGGTACTTTTTGTTCCTGTTATTCCCATGATAAAAAGAGCTGAGTCCACTTCCTTTCCTGTCAACAGTATAAAAACTAGTGCTTGCTCTGAATTTAAAACAATGCCTGCCGTGCAATGGGGAATCTGTCCACCCCATCAGCGCTCCCAACACAAGCCCTTCCCATCAGCAGTGGAGGATCTCTCAGGAATGTATCCCCACTGCTGTGGGTCCTGCCCCTACCCCACACAACACATTGGCTAGTCCATCCCCAAGCCACAAGCCACCCTACTTCCCAGTCTCTTCTTTTCCTCCTCCCTGTGCTGTGGGAGAAGTCCTCGGCCACCAGAGCCACTCTCTGCCTTGGCAGGTGCAGCATCCACGTCACGATGTGCCAGCAGTGTGGGGAAGACAGGGGTAAGCCTTCTTCAACTATGAGAGCATCCATGGTCATATTGTGCCTCTGCTGACAGCAGAGGCACAAGCTGACACCTCCCACAGGCACACAAGGAGCACCGTGATTAATCCTAGGTGACAACCCCAAAACTTTCTCCAAAGACTCCGGCAAGTGGGATAGGAATTTAGTGGTGTGAAAATGTATTCTTTTGCTTAAAATGGAGAAGAGAGGATATCTGTCAGGGGCTTTCTTCACCGAGCCCTCTTTGAACAAGAAAACGAGAGGGAGAGAGAATTTGTCTAATAAAAATAATATCAAAAGCTATTTTTCACCAACATTTACTTCATGTATTTGAATTCTTGAGAAACGAGGTTGGGTCCTGCCTCCCCCAGCCCTGCTCTAGCTGTGAATGCAGCCTACCAGGCCCAGCCTTTCACCCCACTCTGTCTGCACAGCAGGTGTCCAGGGAGAGACTGGGGGCAACTCTTCAAGCTGCTGCTTTGCCTTTAAACATCCAGAGCAGGACATTTAACCTGCAGCACTCACTCAGCCAAGTGCCTCCCTGCATGTGCACTCCAAAGCCATGCACCCCGTGTGAAACCTGAGCTTGGGATCTGCACTTACCTGTGCAAACATTTGGTTTGGGCTCTAACAGCAAGTGAGCGTGCTGTTCCCCTGGGTAAACATCCACTCTCCAGGCACAAGCAGTTCTGAGCTGCGCTGCACTCTTCTGTTCAAACAGCCACTTCCTAGGTGAAATCTGCTGCATTCTCCTGTGTCAACAGAGTCAGTGCTTGGGGCTGTCCCAGGCACCTCTGAAACATCTCTTGTTTTGGATGGGAACGGTCCAAGGGTTACTATTTATCTGTGCAAATGGATCCCCTGTTTTCAGGTGTGCTCTGTTCCTCATGACATCTCAGCAGATAGGGCTGCAAAGCAGGAGGAGGAAGAAAAGGGTGATGAAGAGCACAGGCACAAAAGAAGAAGGATTAAAACACATAGTGGGTTTATCCTCCCAGGTTAATGTGATAACTGTCTTGAAAGAGGAAGGAAAAAGGAAAAAAGAGCAGTCTCACCTCTCTGGTCTCAGTGCTGTTGCTCCATGGGAGATGGTGACCAAAGCAGGAACATGCAGGAAGAGGAAGAACCCCAGAACAGCCAAAAGTGAGTCCTGGAAAGGGACTCATGGCCCACATCACTTGATGCTTCTGTTAGGATGTAAATTCACAGAGTAATGAAATGAGGACCATGGCTGGGAAGGAGAAAGCTCCTATACCTCTTATAGCCCCTAGCCCAACTCATGCCACAGGGTGGGGGGAAGCTGAGGCAGGAAAAGTGAAATTATTTGCTGAGAGCCACTCACCACATGGTGGTTAAGCCACAGTAAAGGAGGTTAAAAAGGCACAGAGAAGGGCACTTGAGTGAGCTAGTGAATGGAGGGCACATGGTATAAAAGCAGTACAGAAGAACATAGCTTGCTCAGCCTTGGTAAAGCAAACTGGCAGTGATGTGATTTATTTAATTTATTTTGCTATAAATATATCTGGAGGGTAAAGACCAGGGAAAGGAAAAAACTATTTAAGCTGAAGGACAATAGTGGCACAAGAAAACGTCCATATTAACGGTTGAAGAAGTAAAAGAGCAGGTTATGGGGAGCAGGAAAGAAGGAATGAATGGCTGGAAGGAAGGACAGAGGAGATAAGAGGCAGGACAAACCACAGAGCAGCCAGGCAGGGGCCAAGTGGCAGCTGTCTCCCCTAGGGAAGGATTCCCATGGGATCAATGCCCTTGCAAGGCTTGGGGTCCACATGCTTCCCACTTGACAAGGTCAAATGGAGAGGCAAAATCAGACCATCTGTGGCACTGGGGAGGGGGGCAAAGGGCAGGAGGGGGTGTTACAGAGGCACCACAGCAGAGATGCTCAGTGCAGGACCCCAGCAGCGTGTGCAGGGAGCACTGGGGAAAAAGCTGGCTGCTGCTCTGCTCCCCAACATGAAGAGCAGGAAAACAAACGCCTGGGCCCACAGGAGAAGCTGATGCCTCCTGCCCTCATCTGCCCAGGCTTTCCATAAGCACTGACAGGTGCTGAGGAGAGCCACAATGCCCCTAGGTTGTGCATGTGCCAGCAAGAGGTACAGATTCCCCAAAATGTTTCCAGCCAGCGCAGCATCTGCAGCAGATCCCGTGTGCTCTGCTGCCTGCTTCGTCCAGAAGCAGAGCCAGACGTTGTTTTCTCAACACCCTCTTCCAGGAGCAAGCTGGGATTTTCACAATCATTAAAACCAAGCCTTTGTTATTAGTCCTGTGAATTATTTATTCTATCATAATTAATGCAGGTCCATTATCAGCCACGGCAAAGCTCCTCAGCTTGCCCATCTGCAAACTCAGCTCCACTTCTGTTCACCAGTGCAGCATTAAATATGCATCAGGACTGATAAATGGCCCCAGCAGGCTGATCACCACGAGCCTGTTGAACACAGTGCTGGGAGGGTGAACACCTCCCTGGGGAGGGGCTGTGCTGGGGTGAGCCAGAGGCAGCTGGGGGAGAGGTATCTCCCAGACAAGACAGGCTCACTCCCCTCTCGCAGCTCATCCCACCCCTGCTTTTATCACAAAACAGAGATAGTATCCAAGATGTTATTCCCGGAGATGGTATCTGAGCCATCCTCAGATAGATCAATTCCCTCAGGCTCTCACTTTGTGTCTGCCCTCTCTCTTTCCAGGTCACGTTTGGAGCAGATGAATCCCTCCTAGTCCTTCTTGCTTTTCAGCCTTGCTAGGTTTGCAGAGATGCCAGCTGGGGCAAGGGCTCCAAGGATAGTGACCACGAAACACTGGCATGCTTTGGGAGGGTGCCCAAGCCTCCAACAGAGGGAAGGAGCTGGAGGCTTCCCCAAATTTCCTAAGCCTTGGCAGGGAAGGACTTGCAGCCACCTCCCTTTATCATCTCTCCTAAGCACCTCTGCAAACAATTCTTTAGCATCACAGAGGATTTTGGTCCCTCGTTCCCCCATCCTTCATCACAGGGTACTCGGGTGCTTCCAGAACAGCACCAGTGCCAGTTGCTCCACTGCTTCTTGCCCTATCAGCCATGTGAAGGACTGTGGAGAGAAGCTCACCTCTGCAGAGCACAGCACACTGTCACTTGTCCCCATCCACAGCCATCCTCTTCCATCTAGGAGGCAGGCTGCTGGTTAGCAGAGTTGGAGGCTCTGGGTCTTCTACTGTGGAGATGATTGAGAAAGAAGCCTGCAGAACCAGAGAAGATGCCTCCATCAGTGCCCCCAGAGGGGGATGCCTGCTCTGGCTGGGCCTGCTAGGATGCATGGAGAGAAGGAGACTTCAGTTGCCTTCAGTAGTTTCATGGGTTTTAAGCAAATGCCCAGAGAGGAAGAGGGAGATGAAGAGTAGCTCACCTAACTAACAAAAACAAGAGAAAATTCAGATCTGCTCTGAAGCTGCTGAACTCTTTTGCTCCTTTCTCAGACCAGCCCTTAAGAAGCAAAGCAGTTCCAGAGCATGAGGCTTCCTCAAAATCAATTGGCTTTTAGGCAGAGATCTGTGCTGGGAATACCTGAGGAACAGGAACCCATAAGGATAGATATAGGATGCCTCAGGGACAGCCTAACAAGCTCACTGGTCATTAGATTGGTGAAAAACAAACTAACACAGCCAAATCCAGGTTTAGTGCAACAAATCTACCTGCCAAGGATCAACACCTCAGAAGCTTTTACTTCCTACCCCACCAAAATCTCTTCCCATCAATATCCCTTTGTTAGGCTGTGTCCTCCAGCACACCCTGTGCCTGAGCACCCCAATTATGCTTGTTTTTTCCAAAACCGCTGCTCCTTCCAGTTGGCAGTGGCAGGCTTGAGGGAAAGGCAGGTTTCAGCTGTGGCTAAGTTTGATTTACAACTGGAATGTGGCTATACATTACATAGATTTGATGAAGAGGCTGTAAGAGCAGCAGTCATGCAGTCCAGCTCCATGAGACTGCTCCGAGCAGCCTTTCACTGGCTAAGCTGGTGCCTGGGAAAGGATTATTTCAAGACATACAAGAGGCTGACTCTAACATGGAGGTCTGAATCCAGTAGCTGAGAGTGGGGCTAGTGGAGCTGCTCCCATCTCACCACTCAGGGGGTTCAAAACAAGGAGAGAAAAAAGGCAGCATTAAACATGTGTTGTCTGGGCTAATCTTGGTCCAGCAGTAAAGTGCATTTAAAATGACCCTTCTCTAAGTTTCATCTCTCTCATTTGATGTTTCTCTTATTTGAGAATCTTTCTGGCTGTAACACCTATTTCTCTGTCAACAGCCTTCAGTGCCTCTCTCTTGCTATCTTTAGTCTCCACTTATTGATCCCTCATTCCTATCTACCCATCTAATTCTTTCCTGCTTATTTCTGCCTGTCACTCCATTTACCACAGTACACCTGTCCTGTTTTACAATGCGTAGCTCATGTTGGTCTCCTTTCTCATGTTTCCCCTTCCCTGGTGAGGAGGGACATCAAGGAGAGAGCAGTGTGGCAGCCTTTGGTGCCCTCATGGATCCTGGGCAGGGGCTGGGAGATGAGCAGCCTGGCAAACAGAGCTGCTTTCTGTCCTGAAGAATCCCCCCTTGGCAGGGCTGAAGCATCCCCTTGACTGCACCTGGGAAGGGGACAAATATGAATCAGCAATGTCAGACCCTCTGGCCTGCAACTTCATCTGTGACACACCTTACTGGAGGAGATTAGTCAGAACCTCAATCCTGATGCCATCTCTGAATCCGAAGGCCAGCCAAGCCCTTGGAGAGAAGGGCACCTTTGACAGCAGCATCAGCTGCCTGTGCTGGCTGGATCAGAGTGCAGCAGGGCAAAGCAGAGAGCAGGGAAAGGCACATGAAAGGAGAAAGACTGAGAGGACGGGGTGACAACAACCAAGGCACTGATGCAAAGACCATTTTTTGCCCTTCTGCCACAGCCATGAATGAGAGAGATGAGGAAACAACCACCAGGAGCAGACAGAGACTGAAGAAGATTCATGCCTCCCCCATGTTGTAGTGCCAGCACTTCAGCTGGAAACGGCTTTCGGAGAAAAAGGTCAGTAACAGTGAGGCTGCAAAGGCACATCCTTATTTCAGAAGCCTGTTGGGTTCTTGGGAAGGTCAGGAAAAAGGGATAGGATGCAAAAATGGTTTGTGTTCTGGCTTTGGATAGTCTAGTGTAAGACTGCAGTCCAGGGCTTCTAAATCAACGGTTCAGATGACTCCCATGCTCTTTGCAAGCTGGTGGGCTTTGAAGGTGCACGCTTGTACTTCTCATGCAAGAGCTTCACCACAGTCATGCTTGGGACTCTCTGACATGCTCCTGGATAGAAAAACTGAGGCCAGGATGGGTAAGAGTGACTGGACCCCATCATTGTCCCAGAGGGATGCTCCATCCAGGCTTCAGCAGCCTACATACCAACACAGGCCATAGCAGTTCATGACCACCAAAAAACCAGGGGAAACAGGACATGTTAGGGAACCAAACACTCATCCACACTGCAGAGAGAACAGAGGGAAGGAGGAGAGTAATAGTAATTCAGCCTTAATTAGTCTCATCAAATATTCATCTGGTAATTTCTCTGAATTTATAGAGAACATTAACAACATCAATACCAGTCCCAGCCAGAACTGGGTTTGAAGGTGGCAGCAGAGAAATTTTCTGGGCGGTTGTTTGGCTCCAGAGAGAACATGACCTGTGCTGTTGAGCAGCTAGGAAATGTCTGTCTGAGGTCTATCAGCAGCAGAGCTTCACCATCCTCCCAGGCTGAGACCAAGGCTGGAGAAGGGAAAAGAAATAACAGCCAACTATGCCACACAAACTGGTCCATAAGCCTGAGTTCTCTCAGAAAGCACAAGCTATGCCCTTCATGTCTGACAGAAAACAATCAAGCCAAGACCAATGTACAGGGAACCTTTGCCATTGCAAAAGATTTCCATAAAGTGCTGGGGTTTGTTGTTTTTTCACAAGACATTTCCCCTCAATTTGTCTCTCATGAAAGGTCATTTTTAAAGACAGCAGCTTACTGGTGCCCATCACTCAGAGGCTCTGACAAGCCAAAGGAACTGTCAGACCACACTTGGCCTCTCAGCTACATTCAAGGTTTTACATTCAACTCTTTTTATTTTCCTAATGGAGTTTTCCCTTCAAGGCCAGTGCACTCTCAGAAACCAGAGAGCACCAGCACAAGGCAGAACTTTGCACAGGAGAAGTCTTACACTTCAATGTGCTGCCAGGGAGGTGCTGCAGAAGACAGCCACAGCAAGAAATCTCAAAGCAGACATTATCCAGCTACCAGGACATGGAGGATGCTCCTGGGGGCAGGTGTGACAGGTACCATCCTGAAGGCTGGCATGAGCCTGACAAGTCCCCAGATTCTGCCCCACTGTGCAATCCCAAGACTTGGCATTGTGTGGGGCTGCTTAACCCTGGCAAAACCTCACTGTGTGCCCATGCCTGTTGCACCTTCTCAATCTAGAGGTTTTCCCCACCCTGAATCCAGGTGGAGGGATAGAGAAGAGAGAGATGGGTGGCCCCAGGTCCCTCATCTCAAGCAGGGGCATTTTGCCCAGCTAGCCCCAGCACCCCAAACAAGCCAGGTGTTTCTCCAGCTCCTTTGCATGCCCCCCCCACCCCTTCCCTCTCTCAGCCTCTGCCCCAGTGCCTGGCAACCTCACAGTCCTCCTGGGGGCAAGAAACAGCCTGTGCTTACAGCCCACCCAGGGTAACAGCTCACCACAACTTGCTTGGGTGAGCAAATTAAAAGTGAGCATGAAAGCAGAAATGAGGAAAGGCAGCTAATTAAGTATCGATTCGCGTGGCATTCAAAACTATCCAAAGCAAGACAGGCTGGAAAGAGGGATGAGGAGCCTGGAAGAAGAGGGGATAGCAGGACTGCAGTGCTCCAGATGGGTGTATCCTTGCTCCCTGTGATTTCCTACCATGGGGAAGACTCTTCTGCTCTAACAATCCTGCTCCTACAACCCACTGTCCCCAAGACACAGGGTCTTTTCTTTCCCATTGCACCAGCTCCATGTGTGCCCTCACTGAAGCCTGGCATGCCCCATATATTTTTAAGACTAGCTTGATGGTAGGCAGACAAAAACCCTGAAATGGAAGAAAAGCACAGTTGGGATGTGTTTCCACAGCAATGGCACAGCACTCTCAAAGGTCACTGCTTGCAGTCCCCTCTGACCTTCACATCTGCGAAGCCGTACACGAACACACAGAACAGGTTGTCTTTGAGACTGAGGTACTAGCAGGATGCCTGGGGCCAGCAAATCCAAACAACTTCCAGTCTAGATTGGTCCACAGCTCATCTGCTCTGCACACCACTGAATCCTCCCTGCTAGAAGAAGATGGTTTTTAGCAGCAAAGTCAGTAGCTATAGCTCACATGGGAATGGGAGTAGGGGAGATTGAGGCCATCATCAGGGACTTGGGTCTCTGCTGTGGCTAGGTTTCTCTCCATAGAAACACCCAGTTCATTAGATGAGGAAGGTGCTTATCACAAGGCAGGAGCTGAGGCTGCCTGTGGCTGGCCAGTGTGGGTCTGTCTGGAGAGGAAGGTAGCTGTTGAATCCTCATTTCTCAACAAGAGCAAAAATTCTGTGCCTCAAGAAACAAGACAAGTGAAGAGCATCTAGACAGCACTTTGCCAGTGACTGAGCTATGAATAGACCCAGAAGCACCCACAGCCACCCATGAGGTGAGAAACTGCTGCTCTCTTGCTCTACATTACCCATGTCACCATCTCCCCACCCATCCCTATTTCTTGTGTAGCTACTGACAGCTGTTCTCATGTGGTCAGAAAAAAGCCAGAAACTGGGACTGAAAGCTTGCTGCCCATCCCTCTGATCACACACACCAAGCAGATGCCATCATGGACTAGATTACAAAGGGCAGAGGGTACCCAAGAGCAGCATCACCATCTGAGGACTCAGAAGCAAGGGTGATTCTGCAGGCAAGGACTTTTGCTCTGGATATGCTCCAAAAGCTTCTCAGAGAAATGCCAGAGAACCTTCAAAACTTCTTACCTTCAAGACTGCCCTGGAAGTTTTGCCCTCAGCAAGGTTTGCATTCCACATCATGGGCATGGGCCCTGGGATGATCCTCACCCTCTGCCTGGTGTGTTATCAGGGCTCTCTCTGAGCTCTAGGGAAAGCTGGGGGGGATTGCAGGCACATGCTTGAATTCCTTCTTCTCTGCTTCCTCAAGCCTATCTTGTATTCCCAGACAGCAGCCTGCTCTTCCCAAGCTATTGCAGACCATCCCACCTAGCAAAGCACCCAGAGAGTTCCTCCTAGAGCTCAGCAAGACACAGGGAGGGTCAGTGGCCAACTCCCCAGCACATTCCCCATCCACACCACACACAGGAATGACAGCACTAGAGGAGATCAAAGGTCCTGCTACAACTGCAGGTAATCCAGCCAGGCAGGCATCAAAGGGATTCACTTTCTGTTGCAGACTTTATCTGGCTCTGAGAAGGACAAGCCTAAATCCTCTACTGTATTTCCTTCCCCTCCCCTCCACCCTCTAGTCCAGAAGATGTAGTGTGACATGAGGCCAAGACCAAAAGGCAATGTTTAGGAATAGGTCCAAGAAAAACATGTCAGTTGGGGCAGGGAGGGGACAAGGGTGACTCAAGTCTCAGAGAAGGAGGTCTGCAGTCCTTCTTCTCTCCTTCAAACAGCCCTCCTTGCAGACCTTGGCTCTGCAGGCTCTCACCCTAAACTGAGTGTGTGGAGGAGACATGTCTCCTATTCCAGAGGCTGGAGGAACCAGCCAAGAGGAATGTTTCTGCAGGAGATGGCAAGCTTACAAGCAACCAGTCCTCTGCTAATGTCACCACAACCCTGCCAAGGCTGCCTGGCTCCAGCTCCCCACACTGCCCTGGCACAGATCACCTATTTTGTGGCACCCTAAGCAATGGGCAGAGCCTGCTGGGCTCTCTCAAAGCCCACCTTGCACGGGCTGATTTACTTACTGACCACCATCTGAGCTTGAGCCTTTCCCCCATGGACCACCAAGCTGGGAAGTTTCTCTTAGGACACCACCTGCAGGGCTGACAAACGTGCTCGTGGGGATGGTGATAGTGCCCCCATGCCACAGTGAGACCCCACAAGAAAACAGGGGTGATGGTTTGAGCTTCTCTGGACAAAACTTGACCAGTCTGTATGACATGCTGGATGCTCAGCTCCAGCCTTCTCCTCCAAAGGGAAGACCACAACTCAGTCAGTCAAGACGCACTCAAACACCTCAGGGAGGCCCTCAGATAGTCATCAGGGGCTGCAAAAAAACAGACATTGCCTAGCATCATCAAAAACCCTTTGGCAGCAACTTCTGCTCTGGTGGGTGGTGGCTGTCCTCTCCAGCTGTTTCCCAGGAACAGCCCCAGAAGACAGCACATCCAGCATCACCCAGGGACCATGAGAACAAGTGAGCATAGGGCCTTTGAACAACCACTCATTCCTGCAGGAGAAGCAGGCAGTGCTTTGATTTCAGAGCTATTGGATCCAAATAATCACAAGCAAGCCATCTCCTCTCCAGGGAACAGCTGCACAGCAGCCTGGTGACCTTCTACACCACCTCCACATCCCAGCCCCTTGAGAACAAGTGGAAATCTTTCTCACAGCAGCCCCCTGCATGCAGTGCCTCCCTCCTGGGAAGGCAGCACCAGCAGCACAGGCAGTCGTGGTTCCCTTGGGTGCAGAGGAGGCAGGAGCTGAAGCAGGCAAAGCCATCCAAGGAGTGCTCAGAGGGGCACATGCTGGAAAGCTTAGAGCTGCCTCCAAACTTTCCTGATCTTTAAGAGACTTTGATCTGAGGCTGTAGGAGAAACACGATGCAGTCAGAACGATAGAGCAAGACTGGAGCTTGTCCACTGTTTCACACTGCTGAGGTCTTGGCTGGACAGCAAGTGCAGAGCAGACTATTGCAGTAGCATAGCACTATGAAGACCATCACCAAGTTCAGCAGCACCAGGAGCAGCTGTGCTTCTGCCCTTGCCACACCACAGACCAGAACCAGTCATCAGGGATCCCAGTGAGCCATGAACCAACTGTCCACACAACCTCTGTGTTTCATACCTTTCCCCCAACACTGCATGTTCCACAACTGATCTTCTCACTAGGGTGTGTCTGCTGCCCTGCAAGACTCAGAGGCTTCAGGCTTCATGCCAGACCCTGGGCTTGAAACCAGGCCCACTCTCCAACCCCCAAAAAAAATCCAGTGGTCCAAACTCATATGAAACACTGCTTGCAGCTTGCTGACTTAACTCACCTCTGGAGAAAGAGCAAAGCCAAATGGTCTCCTGTGCTGCAGTCTCCAGCCCTGCTGCCCACAGCCTAAGGAGTTCATTTGGGGGCTTGCCCACAATCATAAAAATGGTTTCTTCACGAACATCTTAAGGAAAACAAAAAGCAGGGAGCCAGGACACAGGAGTTATCACCATGTGTCCTGGCAAGCTCTCTCCATTTCCCCCAGCTGTGAAATGGGTACTTACATTTCCCAGAGGCCAATGAAAGCTTTTTCTGGGTATCATCCAGAGACAATTTCATTCCTAGAAGCGGTGCTCAGAGAAGAGGAAAACCCAGTACCAAGCAATGCATTTATGACTGATTCACCCAAGAACCTCAGCCTTTTTCCTGTAGCTCTGGTAGAGGCAGGAGAGGTCTGAAGATGCACCCTTTCTCAGCAGCAGACTCACAGAAAACATTTGCTGCAGAAGTCAGGGGGCTTCCCTGGTTCCATGGGCCTGAAAGGGGTGGCTGCCCGGTGAGGAACACATTTCTCCCAAGTCTGACCTCTCTGGAAGTCCATATATTTGCTCCATATTTGATGTCTCCCACCCACACAACACACGCAGAGAAAGCTTCTGCTGTATAGGGCGTTGGTTTTTGCAACGGGCAAAATCTAAAAGAAGAAAATTATTGAAAATATACAAAGTGGTTTAATGGTGCCTGGCAAGTCTCTGCAGAGTGCTGAGCCCTACAGTGAGCACCCTCAGCTTTTTCTCCTGAATGCCAGCCCTGAGGAGCAGCCTTTGGTGGCCTTCTGCTCCCCATCTCCAGGAGAGCCTTACAAGGCAAAGGTAGGTACTGAAACCACCTGTAAAAGGGGCAGCAGCCCAACAAGCTGTATCCACTGTGCCCAGTGTCCACTCTGCTGGGAATTTAGGAAGCCTGCACGTGCAGGTGTGCCACTGTGTGCTTCTCTCTAATATCTACTGGAAGGTGTCCCTGCCAATGCGGGGGGGTTGGATCTAAATGATCTTTAAGGTCCCTTCTGACCCAAACCATTCTGTGCTTCTATGATCTGCCTGTCCTGCTCACTGGAAACATCATGGAGCTGCAGCTAATTTCATTAGCAGACCTATCAAGTGCTTCATCAATCTGCAGTTTCCTGGCTTGGCACCGTGAGGAAACAAGTGGGATCTGCTCTGAATTCACAAAGCCATCCTCTGGGGTAACTTGTCTGAAGGCTTAACAATTCCCAAGTGAATTATTACCTTGGAATAAAACTAGAGGAGGGAGTCGGGGGTTGCTTCACTTTCTTTTTTCTTTTTTTTTTTTTCTTTCAACCCCCTTTTTCTTTTCTTTTCTTTTTTCCCCCCATTTTTCCTTTTTTCTTCCTTTTTTTTTCTTTCCTTTTCCTTTTATTTTCTCCCCTTCCCTTTTTCCTTTTTTTCCCTTTCCTTTTTTCTTTTTCTTTTTTTCCCTTTCCTTTTTTCTTTCTTTTTTTTTTTTTATTTTTCCCCCTTTTTTTCCTCTTTCTCTTTTTTTTTTTTTAATTTTTTTTTCCTTTTTCTTTTTTTTTTTCCCTGGAATAAGTCAGAATACCCCCTAAACTGCCAGTACCTCCATAACGCAGAGGCAGGAACCCCTCCGGGCCAGGCAGGAGGGCAGGCACCTGCTGTCCCCCTGGCCAGCCCTGCTCCGTAGCAGCAGAGAAGCAAAGCCCGGGGGCAGGGGCTGGTTTCGGGGGGCTGGCTCCGGGACCGGGCGGTACCGCGGCTCACAGCACCCTCTCCTGGCTCCCTCATCCATCCGCAGGGCAAGGGAGGCAGAGGTGGGTGCTCGCCCACCCCTGTTCCCCGGCGGGGCTGGCGAGGAGATGCTCCCCGCCCGCTCGCCACCGCAAGGAGCAAGCGGCAAATTCAGGAGCGGTAAATCGCAGGAAAAGCTGGAGCCGCGGCTCTTGGTGTTGTAAGAAGCAGTAGAATAGAAATCACCTCATCTTCTACCAAAATCATTTTAGTACTATTTAAAAAAAACAAAACAGAAAAAAAAAAAAAAAAACACCAAACAAACAAACAGGAACCCTGCAATTTACTTGAGAGATAAAACCTTTTTTTAATCTTATCCCAAATTCTAATTTGGGTAATTTAACCTTCCCTCCCCCACCATTCCCAAAAAGGCAAGGCCATTATTTTTTAAATGGAAAATTCTGATACAAAAGGGAGAGAGGCAGTCTTTCCCTGGAGGGAAAAGAAAGGACCAAGCAAACACCCTCAGTTTTCCACCATAAACCTTTCCGGGTTGACGTACCCCAATACATCCATTATTTTAGCCAAACAATTGGCTGAATTTGATCCAGAATATTAATTCCTTCAAAATTCCCTTCTTCATCAAACCTTCTCCTCCTTGGAAACCAGCCCCAGCCCAGTGGGCAGGAGCAGGAGGTCCCAGATGGGGACACATGTGTCAGGGCAAGCTGTGTGACAAAAGCTGCATCCCCCAGTCTCAGCACCTGCACAGCACCCTTAGGCATGGCTGGCATTACTGCTTGTGCTGAGGTTGCTGTTGCTTGCAAGGTTTTGATGGCCTGTCCTGCACTGCACCCCTCACCAAAAAGCTGATCACAGCATGAAGCCCACCACAGCCTGGCAGAGCTTCGCTGGCACCTGCAATGGTGCCATGTTCTCCCTCTTTCACGTGTATCTCCCTGGCTCTGCCACTCATCTCTCCTGCAGGAGGAAACTGGCCTGCAAAGCCCCAAAACTCCCCTGAGTACAAGAAAACTTCCCACCTAAGAAAATAAATGGTTTCTGTGCTCTTTCTGAGCTACCCATAGCAAAGCAAATATGGGCACAGTTGGGCCACACACTGCTTTGTTCCTTAAAAACATGTTATTTCAGCCAAACATCTGGCTGTCCTTAGACGAAGGAGACAGCTATTGTCTTCTGCACATGGCAGAACTGGGGTTGTCAGAGCAGTGAGCCTTTACCTCTGTATTGTACCTGTCATCCAAGACATCCATAGCCTAAAAGGAAATCAGGCAGCCTCCTTGGGAATGTCATCCCCCAGGAAGATGTGGTGCTTGGGGTGCCAAGCTGCCTGTGCCAGGTGCCATCTGACACCACCAAATATAGCAGAAGGGAAAAGAGAGGCAGGCAAGAGGACACCAGCTGCCTGCCCTTCCAGCTAGATGTGCTGCCTCAGTGTGGGTGGTGGAGGTGACCTAAGTAGTCACAGTGACCCCAACAAGCCTCCCCATTTGCAGACATAAGAGGCACAGGTTGGGCTGTCTTAGTTGAGTTTTGGTATCTTGCAGGTAATGAGTCTTTTGGTGCAGACTGGGTGTCTGCAGGCACCGAGTGGAGACCATTTACCTGAAGTGAGTTACAAAGGCTGAACCCAACATGCGTTTGTAAATATCTGGTTTGTGTTTTAGTCTCTCTCGTTGGGGTGCTTTTGTTATCTGCAAGGAATGCAGCATCTTCCAAAGTCCTTCTCCTCCTTGGTTCCAGTGTGGATGGGTAGGTGGCACATGGCAGGCTCTGCCCACTGTGACTGTGTATCTCCTCAACATACACGGGAGGTCAACATGTCCAGGTACCCCTCCACGCAAGGTGCACGTCCCACATTCCATTAACGTGGGAGGAGGTGTGATGGACACAAACCTTTTGCAGAAACTGGAAGGAGATGTTAGAAGTGGCATTAGCCATTCTCCTCTTTTTAGTGATCCAAGTCCAAGGCCCCAGATTAAGGCAATGAGAAAAGGGACAGGCTGGAGAAGGAGCTAGGACAATCACCTGGTTTGGAGCCATCTCAGGAGCTGCCATCAAGGCAGTGGCAGCAGCAGTGCTAAGGATCTGAGAGAAATCCCTGGCAAGGCAGCAAAAGGACCTGCCTTGTGAACTAGCAAACACTGTCTCAGCACAAGGTCAGACATCACCTTGCTGACCTCTGCGCTTCCTCATTGAATCCCACCAGGTAAAGCTTTCTCCTCATCCTCAAACAGACTGTCTGAGCTATCAGAGAAAAAGCCTTCCAGATCCTCTTGCCTCAGCTTGGACTCCAGAGCAGTGATGCGCTGCTTGAGCTTCATCTGAGCATCATTGTACTCTGTCAGGAGCCGGCCAAAGCGGGTGTGCAGTGTGTCCAGGTTCCAGGCCAGCCTGTCCAGCTTCTCCTCCACACTCACCTCTTCTGTGCTTACCTCTGCAGCTGACTCATCCAGCAGCCCTTCCTTGATCAGGATCTCCCGGCCACGCTCCTCCAAGACCTTTTTGGCATCAGGATACTCTGTGACTGCTTCCATAAGATCTTCCTTTGACAGGCAGAAGAGATCAGAGTAGCCCAAGCTACGGATGTTGGCTGTGCGCCTGTTGCCCATTTTGCTCCCTTTAATGTTGAGGATGCTGATCTCACCAAAACAGCATCCTGCAGTGAGCAAAGCATACTGTGTCGTTCCATCATCCGCCACCACAGCCAGCTTCCCCTCCTTGATGATGTACATCTCTTTCCCAATGTCTCCTTTCCTGCAAATGTAATCCCCTGGGCTGAACACCTGAGGGCGAAGCTTCAGCACCAGCTCCACCAGCAGACCTGCCTCACAGTCCTGGAAAATCCTCACCTTCTTCAGTGTCTCCAGGTGAACGTTGATGGCAATCTCTGCCCTTAATTTATCGGGGAGATTCTTGAGGACTTCCCGTTCGTCTACTGCCTTCTTGTTGGTCCACAGGTAGTCAAACCACTTGATGACTTTGGTTTCCATGTCTTTGCTCACCTTGCGGAACTGCATGTAGTGTTTGATGGCATCAATTTTTGCCTGGAACTCTGCCCTGGTGGCATTCATGTTGGATATCATGGATCCCACATTCCCCACAATGGTGGCAAATATGAGGACACCAATGAGGAAATCAAAGATCACAAAGAGGTACTCTTCATCACGCACAGGGGGAGGGGTCTCTCCAATGGTAGTCAAAGTCAACGTGGACCAGTAGAGACAGTAGACATACTCCCGGGTCAGATACCCATACTCAGGGTCTGTGACATTGGGATAGACCCAGCTGTCCTCTCCAAAGCCTATGGCCTTGGAAATGGCATAATAAATGCATGCATTCCAGTGGATGATGACCAGGATGTAAAGAACCAAATTGCTGATGCGGAAGAGGTTGGGGTGGCTGGTTCTGGTCTCAGTCCTATCAAAGAACTCGAACATGCGGGAGAAGCGCAGCAGCCTGTTGAAACGCAGCTCAGGGCAGTGCAACCCCACAGCCATGTACACCAGGTCTGTGGGCAGGATGGAGAGAACATCCAGCTTGAACTGTAAGGTATGGATGTAGTTATCCCGTAACTTCTTCAGGTTCTTAACCAGGAGGCCCTGTTCCAAGAAACCTAACAGGGAAGCAATGATAGAATTATCTTGGCTTAGGTTCAACTCTTCTGCAGGCTTTGTCAACCCTTCTGAGGAACATTTTATAGTATGCCATGCACATGTGTGCATATACATGGGGTCATCCACCTGATCTTTTTGACAAGTTTTTGTTATCACTCAAGCCCTTCATGTGGCAAAAGCCACTTAAAGGTATCACTCAGGGGTTCACTCCCTTGCCATGAAGAAATGGGGACACAGAGGTTTCCATCCTCCAGATCATTAATTATTGCAGTTCCAACAAAAAACATGCAGCCACCTGCCACACTCCAGGAACATTAAATTCTACCATTTTTCTGTGTAGATAATTCATTAGCTGACTGATGCAAAATCAGAGATACAGACCTCCAACTATGCCTGAATACTAATAGTAATGCAGGTAATTTTGTACAATTATTCAAAGGTGAAGCTGAAAGCTGGGATGATTAATCTTTCATTTAGAAACTTACTCCATTTCTCAAATCTTTTAATTAGATTCTTTCTCTGGATACTTCTTCATACTAGCGGGCGCCAAGGTAGATAAAACCCTCCTTCTAATGGAGCTGGAGATCAGGCCTCTCCCTTGCAGCTCATCTCTCCTTTTAGGGGATTAAAGCAAAGCAGTCCCAAGCCAGGATGCTGGTTCTGCTCACCTGTGCGCAGGCGGATCACTGTGTCTCCAAGGTAGATGGTGTCTGAGATGTAGTCCAACACCAGCCAGAGGACAACATAGGTCTTTTGCAGGTCACTGAAGCAAGCCCTGGAGAAAGGTCGTAAAACAGGGTGGTGAGACCAAAAAATCTCTGTATCATCTCCGACTCTGCAACAGAGCTTGGCCACTTGCCCCTCTTCTCTGAAAAACCTGCCCTTCCTTGACCTAGGTAAAGCAACAACTTGAAACCACCTCCCAAATGCATCTTGCCAGCTTTACCCTGAAAATATGGGCCTTTCCAGCTGGGGCCAGAGGATGGATGCTCTGCCTTTGCACTGCAGAAGTCACAGTGCTAGTGGGTGTCCCTTTCCTTTGGGTTCCCACCAGCCCCAGCACCACCAGTGTCAGTTGTCTGATCCTGGCTGAGCTATGACAGGCAGGTGAACAGGAGATTAGAGGAGACAGGGACCCTACAACCTCCCAGCTCACCTGGCTACGAGCAAGCACCAGTTATAGAAAACAGGAACTGCAATGACAGCCAGCCAACGGTAATACCAGTCCCCTGCAGGGTCAACCACAAAGGTCTGCCATTTCTTCCTGGAAGCAGAGAGAAGCCAGAGCTGGCAAGGTACAAATACAGAGCTAAACACAGCAAATAGGGTTGGAAGGAACCATCCAGGCCACATCCTTCATCCCTTGCACTAGACTGGCTCAAACACTGCTGCAGCTTGAGTGCCAGTCTGTAACTTAAAACCAGTCCCAGCAGTGTTGATCAAAAATGCCCAGCACTGTTTAAGCTGCTTTATCTCCCAAACTGGGCTCAGTCATGTACCATGAGAGGAAACTGTAGGAGTGGAAGGCAAAGCAGGTGACCTCAAGGCACACAGCATCCCAGTGACAGAGCCAGAAACAGATGTATGGAAGATGTATCAGAAAACTTCCCATTACGTGACCTTGCCTCTCCCTGATGAGGTATGAATCGACGCCAGACAGATCTTAAGAAAAGATTAATTAGAACAAGGAAAGAGAGTGTGCTGCAGATAAGTGGGAGCACCAGGAGTGAATGCCCAAGCCCCAGAGCAGCAACCCAGGGGGTGGCTGGCACTGCAAGGCTGCCATCACCAGGCTGCTCAAAGCTGCCCGCATGCAGTCTGCTCAGTCCTGGGTCCAGCCTTTGAACTGCTCCCAAGTGCTCATCTTGGGACTCTGAGATAAGACTTGTGTGCTCCAGTCGCCAGATCTTGCTGGAGAAGCCAGGGAAGAGAAACTCTGCAGCTGGTCTAATAGGCTTAGCAGCCTGGTAGGGCAAAACTCTCTCTCTCCCCCTCCCTTTTTCCCCTTCCTTCCAGCTTTGAACGTGCAAAACTCACTCCAGTGACAGGAAAAAAAACAACCCACTTGCCAACAGATTCCCACCTCACTGCTTCTGACAGCTTCAAAAGCAAAACCTCTGCCTTGAAGTCTCCTACCCTGTGGGGACCAGAGCAAAGCCAGCAGCAGTCCTTCACATTCATTCTGGGTAGAGTCACAGGTGAGCAGATGGTCCAGCCTCCTCATTAAAAGTGCTTGTCTTTTGCTCCAAAAGTGCACCTTAAATGTTTTTTTGGGAAAAGGACTTTTTGCTCCCTGGGACACACAACACCAACAGATGGGTGTCCCTGACTCACCTGCAGCGAGCCAGTACTGTTGTAACACCCACAAGCACTAATAAAACAAATAACAGTGTTAATTACGTTGATGATTTCAGCTTTAAATCACCAGTGCTGCACATGGCAGGTTGCCAAAGTCACTGACATCACACGAATAGCAGGGCCAGGGCTTGGAAAAGCAGAGCTCTGGGTTAACCTACGAAGAGGGAATAATCATCTGCCTCTTCCTGAAACCTGCAACTGTGGAGGATCCCACAGCCATGAACAACAGGTCACATTCAGAGTTACCAGATGTGGCCTCTTCTTACCTGTGGAGTTGAGGACCTAGAAAACAGCAGAAGTTACCACCATCTCCCCAGGAGCCCACTGGCACTGAGCAGCCCTTTCATGGCACACTCCAGCTCCCTCTGATAATTAACAAGCTCCCCTTAACCTCGCAGGCTGGAACGTTTTTTTCCATGACTAGTAAAGACCCAGATACAAGGCTCAGATATTTTTCTCTTACTGAAAACAATACTTTTTTGGTGTTTAAATCACCATGTATAATGGTAGGGACCAGAGCAGTCTGTGAGCTTTGCCCTTTAATTAGCCAGCAGAAGAAAAGCCAGGTCATTGCTTTTCACCAGGAGTGTAAGCTGAGGAGATGAAAGGGCTGGATTTGAAAGAGCCTTTTCAGAAAGCTGCTGTCACAGCGTCTGCTCTGGGAGGGGGGGGAGGGCATGAGCAGTGAATGCACTCCCTTCATCTCCCTTCATCCTGCAGATGATGAATGAGACTGGCAAATCCCATGTGTTTGTGTTTGCTGCGGTCCCCTGGATGGAGACTCTGCATCCCTTGGCTTGTCCCCAGCTCCTCATATGCACAAGCTGAATGTGCATCTCTACAGACCCAGGGCTGGCTCCAAATGCCAACCCCAGTGTTGAACTTCTCTGGAAATGGGGAGGTCTGCTAGCTGTCACAAGCCAGGCAATGTGTATTTCCTACCAGGGAGTGGGCCAGGGGAGAGAAGACCCTATGGATGAGGCACAGGCCAGGTCTTTTCCTCAGGGACAAACTACTAGGTCTTGTTTGCCTGCACAACAGCCCAGCAAAGCCAGGCTGGCTGCTAGGACAGAGGCTGAAGATGGCAAGGAAGACCCTTCCCACCACTGCATCCTACCTCCCCCTTTTTCATCCCCATCCACTTCCATCACTGCTGGGAGACCCCATGCACCGTGCATGGCTGATCTCCAGCCAAGGATGGCTGGGGCCACAGGGAAGTGACCTTACCTTTTGTTTTCCTCCTCAGTCTCCTCATCCTCTAGATTGTTGCCAGCACCTGCAGCCACTGTCTGGAGCTCGGGGCCCTGGAAACGCTCAAGGAAGGGGTCTGGCCTTTGCTGCTCCTCGTGCAAGCTCTTGCTGGCCCAGTCCCTCAGCACCAGCACTAGCCTGACTATCCTGGACAGGGAGAGAGGCAGAGTCAGGAGGTGTGTGTGGAGCAAGAAGAAAGCAAAATCTCAAAAGGAATCAGGCAGACTACAGCTGAGAAGAAAACTCTCACAGCTCCCTCTCAAGCCCAAACATTTCCCTTTTCCTCTCATAGTGACAGTGTGGGACCAAGAACATATGAGCAAGAGACCCCACCCTGGCAGAGTCCTGCAGCTCCTTCCCCAATCCTGCTGCCATTTCCACAGGGACATAAGGAATGTGTGGGTGACTGGGGCAGAGGGAGGCTGCCTGCAGGGGAAAAGGGCCCCAGAGATGATGGAGCCCTCACAAAGCCCTCATCACAGGCACTGGGGCATGCAGAGCAGAATTCACAGACACTGGCCCCTGCAACCCTTGAATGCCACACAGCAGGAAGGGATCCTGACCTCATGTAAGGCCCAAGTGTCAAAGCCAGGCACAAAAGGCTCAGGCTCACCCCAGGCTGGTGTCACACACAGGTACCTGGCCAAGGCTTGCCTGCCTTGGAAAGTAGAGGCAGCTGGCTGCACCCCTCCATCCTGGGAAGCCCCTCTCTGCAGCTCTGAGGAGGTGTCATCCTGGGTTGAGCAGGTCCTGCAGTAGGGAAAAAGGGGGGTCACAGCCACACCGTGCCATCATAGCACCTGCCCACAGCCAGACAACCTGGAGGCAGCAGGCACTTGAGGTTTGGCATTGCAGCCCTGCCCACATCAGCTCTCTGCAGATGCCCTGAGCTGGCCCTTCTCTCCCCTGCCCCACCACTGCCTCCTTCAACCAAACCAGCGACCAGCCTGACCTCCTGGTGTTGAGCCCCATCCCCTCTGCATCACCCTCCACTGGGGCTGGGGTGAGTGAGCTGTGCAGACCATTCCTCTTGGCCATCATCTTCCATGTGAGAGACCCCAGGCACACACTGTGTCCCAGAGACCTGCAAAGAGCAGAAAACAACCACAAGAAGAACGATGCAGGACACATCACATGGTTTGAACACCAAGATACAGCACAACACAGGAAGAGGATCAAACCCCATGGTATGTGCCCACCCATGTTTTCCACCACCAGCCATCAATGATGCTGCAGTGAGTCCTGAAGAGCCTTTCGCCCTCCCCAAGGGATCTCACATCTGCCTGTGGCCCATGAAAGATGCTCTGCTCGTGTTTCAGGCTCCTCAATCATTGCCGAGGCAACAGCATCCCCAGCGAGCTGTGCCATAACAATGAGCCCATGTCTCTCAGCACCACTGCCTGCCCAAGGACAAGAAAATAGACTCACAAGGAGTGTAAGCACAAGGCCATGCCCTGGCAGGGCAGACTGTGTGTACAAGGGTGTTTGCACCCAAGCAACTGCCCTCCTTCCCCAGGGCACTGCAACCTGCTCGTGGTCTGCCCAGCGAGCCCCACCACCGAAACCTCCCCTGAGATGGAATTTAAGGTTTGCTGTTTAAGAGGAGCCCCACTGAGGTTCCTGTTGCAGGACTTACCATCTGGTTTCAGAGAACAACAGAGGAGACCCTACATTAATATGTGGAGGCTGCTGTAGAGCTGTTGAGTGTGGGATTTCACTGGGGTTTGTTTACCTCAAAAGTGAGAGATGCCCACGGGGCTTGTTGAGCCCCAACATCACACGCAGCCCTCGCTGTTCTGCTGCACCCTGGTACAGATCACACCAGCCTAAAGCACCTCACAGAAACACAGACTTGCACATCCATGGACACACAGGCACTGCCCAGCCCTACCTAGACCAGGTATTCCCACCCTGGCTGCCCCACCAGTTCCCCTCGGGACACAGCATGCCCTCCACACCCCCAATGCACGGATGAGGCAGGTTCCTGGAGACAACACGCTCCTGCTCTCAGCCGGTGCAGCCCAGGGCTGAGGCTCTGCCTGGGGAAAGGCAATGCCTTGCACACCTCTAGCAACACACACAAAGACAACATCCACACTGCACCCGCAGGGGCTGTCACACCCGCCCAGGGGACCCACCGCCCCCCGGCAGCTGAACCACCGCTGAGAACTGTCTACTTACAAGCCCAGTGTCCCTCGAAGCCTTCAACACTTGGCTGTTGTCTAAGGCAGGCTAGCAGGGGGGGCTGGGGAGCATCCCTCCCCCAGGAGCCTCCCGGGCTGTCCCCGGAGCACTCGGGCTTTTAAAACGTGTGTTGAGCTGCAAAGCCGAGCCAGCACATGCGGAGATGTCTGCACCCCTACCCTTCTCCCCAAGAAGCAGGCGAGGTGCTTGGGCAGCACCCTGGCCGGGGCAGAAGGGCTCTGTGGTGCGCAGAAAGGACTCACACGTGTGTGTGTGTGTGTGTCTCGTCACCAGGACACACCCATCCCCTGAGCATTCTCGACACCCTGAGCATCAAGGCGCACTTCAAGAGGAGTTAATAGCAGCAGCTTTGTGTTGGGGGGATGAAAGGGGAGGAGGGAAACACGCTGCTCTGGGCGGCTTCATTTCACTACCCATGCGTCCCCTTCTCCCCCGCCACTTCAGCCATGGCTGAAAGGACCCCAGACACCTCTCAGGGCAGAGCCTGGCTGTAGATTGCAGTTGTCTTGAGCACCTCCGGGTCCAGCAGCTCCTGAGGCCCCAGCAAACCTTGGGAAAGGGTCATTGCCCATCCGGGGACAGGGGCAGCCAGCAGACCCCCAGCTGGGCTCAGGCCTTGCCACATGAGGGGACACTGGGATTGCCTCCTGGGCCACCTGCTTCTGCTCCCCTCCCAGCCCTCTGCCCTAGGAAAAAGCCAAGCTGGTGACCATTTCCCTGCTTCACAGGCTGTACCACAGCTGCTGCTATGATGGGAAATTTGCAGAAGTAGCCACATTTTAACACACTCCCATCCAGTTCTCTCTTCCGCCACTCAGGGAGCAGGAAACCAAATGTGCTGCTCTGGAATCCAGACAGAGAGCTACAAAGCCATTCTAATAACCTGTCAGCAAAGACATGTGCATCCCCAAAGCAGTAAGGAAGAGGTTAACTTTTACCCTCTTCCTCCAGCACCTGGCACCTTGAGGTTGAGGCTGGATTGGTCCCTGCCCTGCATATGGAGTCCTGCACCATGGGCAGGGCTGATCTGAAAGCACCAGCACTGGGAGTCCCTTCACTATCAATGGTTTAACCTTTCTTCTCCTTCAAAGCCTTAAATTCCACTTGTTCTGATCTCACTGAAAACCTGGAGAGCAGAGAGCCCGAAGGAAGAAACTGAATTTTTGCAACCTTGGCCAGGGCTGCTGGCAGGATTGGGTGCTGCCTGGGAGAGAACCCAGCAACAAGGGATGTGTCACTCTGCTCTTATCTCCACACCATAAACCCCAGCACTGGAGACAGATTACAGCCCAGGAGCACCAGCAGTGGCATGTGTCCCCTTCCCACCTCTCCTTTTCCTCCATGTCTGCAGGTGCCATCAAAAGTAACATGAGAACTCCAGGAGCTGCTCCCTCACAGCTCCCTCAAGCACCATATTGCAAAAGACACTTTATTTTTCCATCCAGCTGACATGTATGTTTTACACCAGTGGGCCAAAACAGCCTGTAGCTCTAGGGAGGTCAGAAATCCAGCATCCCTTGAAACACACAGGCATGGCTGAGACATCCAGCACCAGGTGAGAGTCCTGCTGCCAAGGGAATAAACATTACCTGTTCCCATCCACTGGGATACCAGAATCAGAATCCACAGTTGGCAGAAGAAACAAATCCAGAACACATGGATTTTATTAAAATACACATTTTATGGGTCAGTGTTTCCAGATTTACACCTTATGTAAAAGTCATCCCTACAACCTGGTAATAAATTAGCCTCCGAGAACAGATAGAGTTTGATCACCTCTCCTCCAAACATCTTCAATCCACACTTTGAAGGTGATATGTCTCCCAAAGGGCCATAAAATACATATTTAAAAAAAAACCACAAACAAACCACAAGCTTCCTCCAAAACACATTTGCACATCTCAGAGAAACCAGCCAAAGGATTTCCCTGCTTTTGTGGCAGGAGTCACACAGCAGCAGCCCCCCTACACAGACCCCTTGTGTAAGGTCCCCTGGTAACCCTGACCACATCCCAGAGCCACATGCTCCAGGAATCACCCCTGCACCAGTGCTCCCATTCCTACACACACCCTGCCATGGCACAGCACACCAAGCCCACCACACCATCCTGGCTCTCATCTGCAATAAATCTCAGTGCTTTCCTCAGCTCAGCTCTCAGGCACGGGTTCAGACCTGCAATTACTTGTGGGACAGTTATTTATTAGTCCATGTCCAGCTGCCAGATTTACAGTCACAGTTGCAGGCAGAAAACACCCAAGCATCCGTGTCTGTAAATAAGCTTCTGGGACATCTGGATGACATGCAGATCCAGCTACAATTACTTAGAGGTGGAACAGAAAGGTCCTGTTAGGCCATACCAAAACCCATCCCCAGAGCCTGCAAGCACAATGCCAGCAGATGTGCTGAATGAACCATCAGAAGCATCTCAAAGTCATTGCAGACCCAAGTGATACTCAACTCCACAGAACAAAAGAAACAACAAAGCTGTTGAACTGGGCTTTTTTTTTTTAGCTAAAAAGCATCTGGGCCAAGGATCCCCCTCACCTGTGTACTTGCACCATCACTGAAGTTACAGCTTGGCAGCAGACCTGGGAGTGATCCTGCCCTCTGGCATTGGCAACCTAACAAATATCTACTGCTGCCCAAATGGGCAATTTTCCATGGCCTATCTGGTGCTATCACTGTTGATACAAAGTCTTGTAATCCAGAGAGTCACCATTGGGACATTTCCCATTTAAATCTCTCTGGGATGGAGCCAAGCTCCTGGATAAGCTCAGACCTCAGCAACAGACTTACTGCCTCCAGCAGGATGGCAGTCAAGGAGATGGTGGCACAGCAACAGCTGCAATGATGGGAGCTCCTGGCTCCTCCAGGTCTATTCCTCCTAGAGCAGGGGCTATGCCACGGGAAAACAGGCAGTGCTACCTCCACCAAAGAGCAGCTGAGTGAGGAAGAAAAAAAAACCCACCAGCAGTTTAAAAATACTCAACCACTCTACACAACCTTTTGGGGTGGAAGATAAGGAACTGACCCCCAGCAGCTGGCTGAGGACTTTTATGGAGTAAGAATTGAGTCATCCAAGCTGGGACGTGGTCAGGGGACTGAGCCCATCACAGTCTGTGACTGTAACAGGACCCCACGTCCACAAACACACAACACTTTGGTTTTGCATCTCCTCTAGCAGACAGGCCAAGGGCCAGAGGGTCTCTCATTGCATTACACAGGACAGACACCTCCTGTAGCAGCCACTAATTTCTGATGAGATGTGGGCCTTCACAGCAGCTTCCCACACAAGCACTGACCCCATCAAACATAAAAGATGGTTGCTAGTGTACACAGAGCATTTGCAGCCACAGCCCAGCCCTGAGACTATGCCTGTTGGGCCATACTCGATATTCCCCACCTCTCCTCAACACCCATCTCCAGCCCTAGTGGCACGAGATCCAGCTTCACTGTTTCACTAACCCACCTCTGATGCTAGAGCACCAGAGAGGGATGGCACCTTCATCAACATCAGGGCCTAAGAGACACAGATCCTCAAGGACCTACAGTGCAAAAAGCAGGTCAAGTTCAGAAAAAACATAGTTTTACTCTCTGCAAAGTATGTGAGCAAGGGTGCCCTCACCCACCCTGCTAGGGTTGGGGCAGGGGAGGTTGGGGCACAGGAAATCATCTCCTCAGCCAGAGCCACGTGTTGATGAGGCAGGTGGAGATCATCAGGGAGTAGACCAGGACCTCCTTCTGCCGCCAGGCATTGCGCTGCTCCTCCAGCACACGGAGCCTCCCCGAGATCCTCATCAACTGCAAGAGAAGAAGTGGGGCTGCTGTCAGCCCTGCAGCAAAGTACAGGACACTGGCAACACCCCGGAGGCATGGGACTGCAAGGGATGGAGGGATGGGAACTGCTATCTTTGTGTGGGACAATTAGCAGAAGTACCTCAGCTCCTGAGCAGATGCTTCAGGAAAAGGTCCTTCCCATCAGAAGAACATCTGGGCCCTTTACTGCCAGCAGGTGGAGCGATCTGGCTGTCTTCTGTAGCCCGACTAGCAGGGGCCTCCTCACCCACCCTCGTGTGGCTTTCCCAGGAAACATTTACAGGCCCTTCACTCTCATCTCACCTGCTTTCTCATTGCTGCCATCTCAGCCACCCCGGTTTCCTCCAAGGTGCTCTCTGGGGCTGGGCCTGCCTCCTGGGAGCTGGGGAAGAAAAACAGAGATGCAGACAGGCCAACACTGCTCAAAAGTACAACTGCCTTCCTGCACATGCAGCACTTGCCACCAGGAACCAAACTATGCAGGCATCCTGCACATGTGTGCACATCCAGGATGTGCTGTCTGGATGCAGCATCAAGAGGGAGGAAACAGCACCTGCACAGCATCTACTCATCTCTTCTTAACCCCCATCATGCTCATTTACACCCTGCCACCCTGTACCCCATAGTGATCACAACAAAACATACAGCACATGCCATGGCAGACAACAGGGAAAACGCATGCTTGTTTTCCTTTGGAGATCCAACAGAGAGAAAGCATTATATTTACCAAGCATCCATTCTCTATAGTCTAAGCAATTCACTGAGGGTTGGATAAATCATCTTTAGACCCAGTCAGATAAATACATATCACAGGGCCAATGCTGAAATGGAGGGATGATCTCATTTACAACAGCAGGTGAGGATCCCACTGGTGGGAAGCAGACATCAGCTGGGCACAACGACCTGAGCAAGTGCATCAGCCAGCACAAAAGGGTGCAGTGTTTGCTGAGGCAAGGATTTGTTTCTTTCCAGTATCTCCAGATAACACAAGCTCACCTTCCCCAGCTCCCCGACTAAAAAAGTATCACTTTTTGCTCATATAGCAAATTTTATCTGCAATTTGAAACATAAACAAGCAACCCAAATTATGTGCCACTTTCTTCTATCTCTGGAAACAAAGGCATTAGCTGCTGCACTGGCAGAGACAACACAGACCACAGATCTCCAGGGCATCTCCTGGAGACAGCCTGGCCGCAGGGTCTACAAGTCACAAAATAAAGCCACAAAATCAAGTAGAGCCTCAGTGAGAAAAATCAAAACTGCCATTTAGGGTCCCTGTTCACAGGCCAGCCCTACACCAGCTCTTCTATAATCACATCTCCCCTCTGCACACCAGTAACTTGCATGGGCACTCACTGATGCTGTACAGACTGAGCTTCTAATAGTGCTTCTCTGGAGACCTTGGGGAGGGGTGGGTGCTCAGTCCTGTTTGCAATGTGCTGTTGATCTCACTGAAGACAAGCCAGAACAGTATGCAGAGACTCAGTGAATCTGTCTGAAAATACATTCGTGAGATAATGCCTCCAACATAACGCAGCTGCAGTGTAAAATGAAAGTCACAACAGAAAAAATCCAATTTTCCCCAGCACAGAACCATTTAAAAGGGACACATCCTGCAGCTTTTGACTGAAAAAAAATCTCAGTTGATTCAGGTGAATGCCCTTTAGAGACTAGAAATTACCCTTCTGGGACTCGTAGCCTTCAAGAGGCCACTGTCAGGCAAATATTCCAGTCTCTGTCCAAGACTACACTTTTCTTTATTAAAATTTCAGGACAAACAACTCTGCTCAGTCACTTGTTCATTTTTATTGTTGCATAGGGGTACAAAGTTGTCATGCAAGGGACACTGTATGCATCTGAAGTGATGCAGAGTACCAAGACGACACATTTCAAGGTATCTGGCTTCAAAGGGACATCAATACCCGGGGAGAGGCCCAGGCCTCACCTCACTGCATTACAGCAACCCCACAAGCTACCACCTCTCAGGGTACCATGGTCTAAATCTCCTCCACTGTTGATGGGAGGAGGGAAAAGGTCTTACACAGCCACTAACTGTATCTGCTGGCATGTCCAGACTTGTAAAAAAAAAAAAAATTAAATTAAAAGCTGCATTTGAAGACAGTCAGCCTACTGTGGTTAAAAGCAGGACACCACTTTGCATTGTCCACAGACAGAAGGCACCTCTGCTGCCTGCACCTCGGCAGCAGCTGAGGAGGGAGGGCAGGATGTGCCACTGACAGAATCAATGACGGATGCTCACTCTCCTCCCTTTCTGCCTGGAGGTCTTGCTCAAGGAGAATTTGAAGTATTTAGACATTCCTCCGGGTGCTCAGCAGCCTTAGAGCAGTGGTGACACCTTAAGGCTGCAACGATGTCTTTGAACATGTTACATTTACTGCACTTGCACAGATAAGAGTGTGGTGGTGATAGTTGCTTCAGCACATTCGGAGAGACTGAGGTCATTGCATACCTGTTCCAGCGAGCAGGCAGGAACACTGCACCCCAGCCAGGGGCATAAGCCATGGCATGAGGAACACAGTGCAGCCACTTTGTGGAAAAGGTTAATTAAGAGCAACCAAGATACAGCAAAGGGTGTTGGGAACCTGCAGGAGAGGGTGTCTCAGGGAAAGGACCAGGGTCTGGCCATCTGTTCTGGATTTTGGTTGCCTTCACACATTTCTCTCCTCAAAGCTATCAAGGCACGCAGAAAAATTAGCACTTGCTTAGCAGTGAAGAGCAGCTGAGATCCCAGCAGTGTCAGATGCCTGGAGATGCCAGGTGGAGCCACGTTAAACTGAGCAGGAGACAGGAGCAGGGTACACCCAGACTGGCTACACTGGGAGCCTCTGGGCCAGGCAGCCAGAGCTAGTGGGCAGGACAGGCAAGCAGAGTCTGGGGCTGCCATGCAGAACCATCCTGCTCCCCTGCCATGCAGCCTGCAGCTTACAGAGCTCATGTCTTAGCAGGTAAAGGCAAGTCCTCGCAGAGTGACAGGGAAGTGGCTCAAGACAAGCTGAAGTCACCTGGACACCACCGAGTCTTGCAGAGAGTCCTGGACATGGTGGAAGAGCACCTGGCCCAGGTGGTACATGGTCTGGAAGATGTTCTGCACGGAGTAGATCCTGCCCGTCTCTGCAAGGAGGGGGAGTGGAGCCCTGTGCGCAGGCAGGAGGGACACATCCAGCCTGGGGTGCACACACAATCACCCCTGTGATTTCCTGGCCTCATCCAGCACTGGCACAGCCAGTTTGGCAGTGCCCTTCATCCCTTCTGCAGCTCCAAGCATCTCTGAGCAACACCATCGGCACCCAGACCCCCACGTCACCAGGTGGGAGAACCCCCCGAAGCAGCCCCCCGGATCAGGGGTAGTCACCTGACTCCTCCAAAGCCAACCACTGTGTGACAACCTGACCTTCACCAGCTGCTGTCACAGGGGTTGCAGGAGGCAGCTTTCCTGCCACCCAGGACAATCCTGGACTTCTAGGGGGAAAAGTGGCTCTGTTCTAGGATTAAGTTAGGGACAATTTCTCCACTGGAGGGACTCTGGAGCCCAAGGCTATCATCATGCTACTGCTCACAAGCTATGCTCAAAGAAGTGAAAAGCTCTTAGCCCAAATGTCTGCAAGGCACTGCAAGGTTCAACAGCCCCTGTGGAACCCTGATCAAGCCCTGGTGCCACATTTGCCAGTGGCCACTTGCCCACAGCACTCTGCATCCTGGTGCTGGAGCAGGAGAGGACACTCAAAGCACTGAGAGGAAGATGGGCAGAGCCAGAGAAACTGGGACAAGCCAGAGTGGGCAGCGAGGTCCTCTTGGCCAGGCAAGGACCAACAGCACTCCCAGCCTTCTAGGAGAGAGGATGTGCTCTCCCATGTGCATCTCAGCAGAGAGCTCATCACCCTGGGGACCAACACAGCTGCCTTCAACACTGCCTGACACAGACCTCTCTGATGCCAGAAACCATGTTCCTCTCATGCAAGGGTAGGATACCTCCCCACCTTGGGGAGCAGACACCAGAGAGCATTAAAGAAGCACAGACAACAGGAGATGCTGATCTCCACCCACCCCAGAGGGCCCTGGGTTCATGCTCACCGCTCATGGTGCTGGCCCAGGCTGTGCAAGGCCAGCTGGGCAGAGTCACTTGGGGTCCTCTCCTGTCGGAACCTGCTGCTGTGGTGGCCCTGTTGGCATCAAACACAACCACGTTAGCACAGAGACCCTGCACAGGGCAAGCCCAGCCTGGGGTCCCACATGGTTGTGGTGGCAGGAGCTTGTCAGCACAGGGAAAGCACTCAGTGATAGGAGCATTACATGAGCCCCAAACCTGGTGAGCTGATGCTGGAGTTGGTGGGGCAGACATGCTAGAACAAGGTGAGGGTCACCAGCAAGGAGCCTGCTGATCTGATCTCTATTCACATCAAAAATCCTGAACCTAATGCATCTGGGAATAGCTCCTGAATCTCAGGGAAGTGAAAACATTTGAGAAGGCAGATCAGCAGCTCCAAGCAGCCAAAACAAGCCTTTGCCAGCCTATGTCAGGGGCCTCTCTTTGCATCAGTTTCACACAAGATTAATATCTGCTTTCATCTCTGACACCAGAACCCTTTACACTGCAAAGATGAAACAGCTCTGTCTCGTACTTCATCCAGGAGAAACAGTGGTTGTGAAAGGACTTTAAAAGTAGCATAAGGAGGTTGTGGAGGGACTGCACCTTCCTCAGCTATCTCCTGCAGCAAGCAATCTGGCTGAATCAGTGTCCCAGTGTCCATTATGGGACAGAAAAAAAATCCCACCACCCCTACACCCTCACTCCTAGGATGCCTGGGACCTCCTGGAAGGAGATAGTACTCTGAAAGATGAATTCTGGTTTGGGCTGATAAAAGGCCTCTGGAGAAACTCAATGCTGGGATTGCTCCCCCTTCCCACCAGAGGCAACCCTGTCTGCTCTCAATACAGTACCCATCGTTTGCGTTTCTGGGAGCCTGATCTGCTGGCTCCACGCAGAAAAGAATGCTCCCTGAGGTGGGTGTGCTGTGCAGAGGAGTCTGGGGACATGTGCACCACGACAGAGGGGACCTTCCTTTGCTGGTTCAGCAGGATGGGTCTCAAACTGGTATCCGATATTTCTACAGAGAAAAGAGAGGGAAGAATTAAACCAACCTGAATGTCCTCAGGACAGGAAAGAAGAGAGATCCACCCATGTAGGAGAGCCCACCCTGTATGTCATATTACCTGACATATCAAAAACCATGTCCTGCAGGTGTGAGTGGCAGGACAGCCTGGAGAGGCTTGGGCTAGAAAGCAACCGGCCACACTGCTCCACGAAAGTTAAGTGTGGGAGCTGCTTTTCAAAGTGACAGGGCCATATGTCTCTGCTTCCCAAAGCTGGGGGCCTACTAAAGGCCAAGAAGGAACTGTAAGAGATGTGGAGGGAGATGTCCCCCCCTTTTCTCCTCACCTTTTGGAGCTAAGAGCCCTCCCACCTTCTCTTGGTCACCTTTGCCCACCTCTCCTCAAGTATCTCTCCACCATCCTATCAGACCTTCCAAAAGAAAGCCAACTACAACATCTGCCCACATCCTTTCCTCTTGCAAAGCAAACCGCTGGGGACTTTATAAAGGGATCCTACTTCTTAGGATGTTGTAGAGCACCACCAACCTTCAGGCACCCTGAAAGACAACCCATTACCTGCAAGAGAAATCCTATCAGGGATGTGCATCCGAAAGGAAGGAGGGACATCCTCTGCCACTGGCTCCTCATCCACAGGGCTGAAGCTATCTGCTACCTTCAGCCTGTTGGGAACCTGCATCCTTTGATTGATAGCTTCTGTGAAGAGCAGGTCACAACGGACTCGGTTCAGGTCCAGTCCCCAAAAAGGCCACATTTTTTTTTATTTCCTCAGATTGCTTGAGCACCCTGGGCTTTCACACAGAGGAAAAGAAAGCTGAGTGAAAATGGTAGCAAGCAGCTCTTCCAAACTGGCACCTGCACAGGGACAACATACGTGCTGTAAGACAGCTAAAATACAGGCAGAAGTAACCCAAAAGACAGACACTGTTGGAGTTGTCCCAGAGAATGGGGTGTCCCATCAAGCCCAGCTGGCAGGGACAAGGGCACAGGGCTGCTGTGTGTCCTGGGAGCAAAGCATGAGCTTAGCATCTACTGTCTCAATTGATAGCAAGTAACAGGCAATTGTTCAGCACACCTGTGGGAGAAGAGCAGTTCAGTATACCCTGAATACTAGTGAAAACAGAACTTTTTTCTATCCAGAAGTAAAGTTTTTTTGAGGGCTGCGAGCACATTTTTGTGTTCATACACCTTCAAGGAAAGTTGAGGTCTTCTAAAAACAAATCACACATTTTGTTAATAAGATTCCAGGTTACCACAAGCAAAACTGAGCACTAAACTCCTTCTCCACACATACTTTCACTGCAGTATCCCTCAGCTCCATATCCCATTCCCCACCCAATCCAGCACCCATCTCAAGTGATCCACACCAAGCTGAACAAGATAGACTTCACCCTGAGCACAGCTGCCAGATGCTGAATCATCCTCCCAGAGGGGAAAGAAAAGCACATGTCAAGTTCCCCAGGCCAGTGCTAGCTCAGCTCTGTCCCAGGAAGGGACAGCACTGAGGAAGGACACAGTCCCCAGCTCTCACTGCTCCTGGGGGCAGCTGACAGCAGGAGCAGGACATGGGACACAG
This sequence comes from Hemiprocne comata, assembly GCA_020745705.1. NCBI lineage: Eukaryota > Metazoa > Chordata > Aves > Apodiformes > Apodidae > Hemiprocne > Hemiprocne comata. The sequence continues at coordinate 5,256,205 of CM036597.1, read as the reverse complement.
TCACTATCAGGGCCTTTGCATCTGCTCAGGATGCACAACTGCCCTGTGCCTCAGTTTCCCCTTTGCCAACTCCCAGGCCTTTGAGAAGGGACCCCAGCACTGACCCAGCATTCAAAACATGCCACGTACATGCACAGCTCCCCTGCACCCTCCTTGCTGCTGCCCTTTGAGCTTGTCATGCCTCAAAAGGTCCCCATTCACTTCCAACACCATAAGAGGAGTGGCCTCCCCCAGCACAGCCCAAACAGCCCTAGGAAGGAGAGGTTTTCCTCTTCAAAGCTCAAGGGGGTGAAATGGAAGGAGGTGAGTGAGCAGGGAGTATGCAGGGGCCCTGCCTTCTCTGATCATGTCAGGGAACTATATTTAGCAGCTGGGTCTCTGCCACTGTGCTTCCAGCCCACCAGGCTGCTCCCAGCCAGCAGCCAGGGCTGCCCACCACCACCTTCACTGCTGCTTCTCAGGGAGCTTTGGAGCCTCTTGCCTGCCCCAGCCCCCTGCTGCCCCCTGGAATATCACCAAGGGAAGAGGAGGAGGGGGTAATCCCTGGGGACCAGCACCACCTCTCGAAGCCCAAAGAAGCAGGGGAGATGCAGCCCCTGAACCATCAATCCCATCCCGTGCAGCAGAGCCCTGTAACTCCAGGTACACAAGGGCAGCAGAACCGGCTCCACGTCTGCAACAACCAGCACTTCCACTGATCACCTGCCTCGAGCTGCTCTCTCCTCTCTGTCATTAAAAACCTTCTAATTAAAGGGACAGAAATCTGCCCAGCATCAGCTGCAGTGATTTCGTGATTCCAGCTGCGCAGAGATGAGACCCTATCTCTGCAACTGGGCCTCCCCAAAGGTGCTGCCAGAGATGCTGTGTGCAGGGGCACGGCAGCACCTGGCTGCCCCACCACCTTCTCCACCACCCTGCCCAGACCCAACACTGGCACGGGTGACACCAGCCTCTGCAAAACTTCAAAGAGGACAATAAGCCCTCGGATGACTCCATGAGTCCCGGGACAGTCCCAAAATGGTGTCAGTCCCACAGGAGAAACCTGCATCACTCAGCCCCACAGTCCACAACTATGGAGACCACCAAGTTTCTCCTTCACATTTTGGTGCTTCAGAGGAGCAAAACACCCTGTGTTGCTTTCCCAGCCTGCTCTCAGGAAACTAGCATGTATTAATAACACTAAATCAGGAGGGGCAGACTGGTTCATTTTCTAATCACCTATGAAACTCCCGCAGCTCCCAAAGAGCAGAGGAATGAATGGGAGGGGAGTAAGAAGCAGGCTCTGAGAGACTAAGCTACTAAAAAAAAAAAAAAAGGAAATATCAGCTGTCGAAACCCATAAAAACTAAGTGTTTAAGTGGCTGGATTTCCTCCTTGAAGTTTCTTCAGATTTTTTTTTTCTAGCTACTGTCCAACTTCCCCCACCGGTGGAAGCAGACTGCTTCTCAGCCTCTGCTCCACACTTCTCCGTGTATCTGCAGCGACAGGTGATTTCCGGCACTAAGCCTGTGAGTAGGTTTAGCTGCTGCAAGCTGGGAAAACCTGCCCTAGGGAGGGAAACCCCATAACCTCCCTCTCTTCGCCCCTCCACAGCCCAGGATGCTCCATACAAGGTAGGCGGGGGTACCAGCCTGATCCCCCCTTCACCTCTCCGGCTGGGGTGAGCAGCCCTCTGCTAGAGGAGCTGAGCTTCAGCTTGGGCCTGTCAGCTGTCACGCAGAGAGGGGCTAAGAGGGAGGGGAACTGGTTTTGTCACCTGGCTCAGGTCCTGCTGCCTGGCACGCAGAGCTGGGGTGAACTCTCTGCCCCCCACGTCCCCCAACTTCGGGATGCGCTGAGGAGCAAAGGGCTCCGGGGATCCCAGGCACAGCGCCCCGGCCCCGACCACCCCGGGGGAGCTGTGAAACTCAGGCTGCGGGACACGCGTGAGGGGAAACAGCCCCGGGGGGGGCGGCTCCAGGGGGCGCAGGGCTCCCGTGCCCCTTCAGGGGAGGCACCGGCCGCTCACCCCCGGGACTCCGCAGCACCTCCCGCTGCCGAACGCTCTCCCCTGCCGGGGCTGCCCGCAGAGCCCCGGCTCCAGCACCCACCGGCTTTGCAGCTCGCCAAGGGGGGAGGCACTTACTTTTTTTGTCAGACCAAGGCAACAGTCGGACCCGTAAACAGCCGCACCCGCTGGCAGCCGGGGCGGTGCCGCCCGCGATAGCCCGGCCCCCGGAACAGCAGGACTCCCGGGCAGCCCGGCCCCTCTCCTTTCCCCCGCCCACCGCACTTAAAGCCGCAGCCCGGGGAATTAATGAGCTGCGACTCATCAGCGCGACACCTGCCCGGGGACAGCGGGCACCGCCCCCCGGCCCTCCCCGCGCAGGTCAGCCCCTCCCAGCACTGATCACGAAGGTAAGAAGTTTGCCGGAGCGAAAGGACTGCAGTGGCCAGGGACAAAACCGGGGGGACAGAAACAAATCCGGGGGCTTCACCAGCCCCGTTCCCGTTCCCAGGCACAGGCAGCCCTGGGATGTTTGCAGGCAAACCAACCTGACAAATCACCCTTCGAGATGAGAGCGCAGGCCTGCTCCTCTTGGCACCCCAACGGCGCTGCCCGTGGCAGTGCCAGCCATAGCATGTCCCCATGTCACCGTGGGAGCCCGGGCAGGAGCGGAGACAGCGGAGATCCAAGGACCGAGTTGTGCCCGAGCTAATCTCTCCTGCCTCTCAGTGGAGTCCATAGTGATAAAATTATCCGTTTGGGATGAACGACAGTTTTAAATACTTCTGAATGGGGACAGAGTCCAAGACCTGACCGTAAAATCTGGTTTTGAAAGGGCTTAAAATAAATCCCACAGTGCCCTAGTCTTGCTATTTAAAGGGGATTATCTAAGAGGTTTAGGAGCATACAGAGGAACAGCAAGAAAACTTGTGCACCTAAATCGCCTCAAAGACCTTAGGAAATCCCTCCTCACTTCACCTACCAGGACACCCTCCAGGGTGTCAGGGCTCCAGAACACCCTCCAGTTCCCACAGGGTGTTGCCCCACATGTCCAGGAAGTCAAAGGCACCTGTCAGATGTGTGAGGTTCGTTCTCAGCCCCAAAGCAGCACACACCTGATCTCCAAAGATGGTCCCCTCCTCACTGGGGACTGTGCTGCAGCCGTGCCTTGGGGAGGAGAGTATTGGTGCCTTTGTCCCACAGCTGCCCCCATCACCCTGCAGAGCTGAGCCCCAGGACCCCCAAGAGATGGAAATCCAGCTGTGCCCAGTGAGACATCCCCCTGTGGGAAAAAGCCACCTTATGCCACTCAGACAGTGAGAGTTTTTTAATAAATACCTTTTTTTTTTTTTTTTTTTTTGCACAGAAATATACCAAGTTTTACAGAATACAAACTGCAGGGATAACGATCGAGCATCAAAGACAGGATGCAGAGCACCCTTCTGTCCCCCTCTGGTCTTTTCCAGGCTCTGACCTTGATTCTGGCTGTCAGGTCTTCTCATAACCCCAATTTGCTAAGGTCAAAAGGCAAAGTAAAGGCCTGGGAGGGGACAGACAAGGTGCCAGCAGCTGCAAACCCCACATGTCCTGCCCCAGGAACAGCCATGCTGGGCAAGGCTCAGCTCTGGGCTGAGGGCACCTGCTGTGAGAACATGACTGGGACCAAGCAGGGTGCAGGCAGCTGATGGAGGTACAATAGCCTTTTGGTGCTGGTGGAGAGACTGGTGCTGGGGTGAACACCAAGGGGTGGCAGTGCTGGGAGTTTCTGGGCTATTCTGGGGGGGGTTGGTGAGCACAACTCCCTTTTTCACCCATCAGACATGACTGGGAAAGGACAGTCCTGTTGCTTGGATCCCAAAAACAGCTGTCCAGGAAAAGGGGACACTCCGGTCCCACAGCAAAGCACCTGGCTCTGTCCTGCCCTGCCACCACAACCACCCATTGGTCAGGCACAACAGGATTTGGCCCTACTCCCGACCCACCAGCATGCCTGGGTCATAGTACAATTAGTCAGCTCTCACCTCTGCAGCTGCCTCTGTCAGCAGGCCTCCACGCCACGGCTGTGGCCATCAAGTACTCTGCTCACGAGGGGCCTACAGCAGAGTGGGCTCTCGCATTCCCCTGTACCTGCTCTGCAGGACAAAGCCCCAAAGAGCGGGGGCAGGCAAAACAGAGAGATTTGGTGTTGGGAGAGGGGATGTTTGGCCCACCCACAGTCTCCCTGTGCCAGCATCCCACCTGTGGGGCAGATACCAAACAGGCCAGGCTCCAGGAAAGAGGAGCATCCCCTCCACTTACAGCCACGGGACTGCCTTTGGCTCAAGGTCAGAGATGACCCCATCAGTCACCTCCACTGCAGCCAGACCTCCAGCTGCCCAGCATCCCAGAGGGAAAGCAGAGAGCATTAAGAAAAGGACCTGCTACTCCGAAGTCACTTATCTCATGTACAAGACCACCATGAACTTTTCCCCCTTTCCAAAGGCATCTAGGAGAGCAGAGAGTAGGTCCCTAACTGCTCCACCCTGATCTCCAGACAGCAAATATCGCTACAGGCATCACAGAATGGACTGGGCTCCCCACTTCCACCTGGCAGCAAATCCACACAAGGGAGGCACTTTCTCCCCAAAGAGAGCATGGACACTGGCTGTGGAGATGGACAGAAATTCACCACACCCCTCCCACATCCCCAGCTCCTAATCAGAGCCCTGAAGCAGCAAAACAGGGCCCGTTGGGGACATGGGGTAAGGCTGAGCAGTGCCCCAGGGAGGCAGCAAGGCTGTGTTAGTCATGGGAAATGTTATGTCTGTTTGAGGGGGAAGTGAGGAAATTAAATGCACCATGGGGACACCCCCGCGTTGAGCCAGAAACAAGATGCCATTCTGCTCTGGCTGCTACAGCACTTGTGAGCAAGGTGTGAGGGGCAGGAGATGGCTCGCTGGCTCCAGAGCCATCCCCACAGCCCAGCCTCACCCTGCTTGGGGACAGCTATTTTTGGTTAGGAGGGTAAGGCTATTGTGTGATGGCACCAGCTTGTACAGGTGAGACGGGATGCCGACTGGCACCTGAAGAGGGTCCCGGGCACTGTGAAGGGAAGGTGGGTGGGTGAGCATGAGTGTGTGAAGAGGCAGGAGGGAGGCAGGCCCACTATTTGCCAGCAGCAGGGGCAGCAGCCACGATCTCTTCGTACTTGGGCGGTGGGTCATTGTAGGAGACGCTGGTCTCTTCGCCGCTGCTGCTCTCCGGGTGGCCCGTCACCTCCTCATAGGAAGGAGGAGGGGTGGCACTGGACAGTCTGGAGAGGACAGAGACTGAATGCTCTGGGGGGGTAGAGGGTGCCATCCTGCTGGGGGGTGCCCCCAGCTCTGCTGTCTCCAGCCACCCGGTTGCTCGCTTCTCGCTGATACTGGGTTTCCCCTTGGCTGTGCGACCTCTCCCGGTACACCATGACCCTGGGGAGGCTGCGTCCTGTTCGGCTGGCCAGGTAACGGTTCTGGGCATAGGAAGGGCGGTGGCGGGTGGCCTTCTGAAGCTGGCACCTCCAGATGATGAAGAGGGCGATGACTATTAGAAGAGCCACTCCCAAGAGGGGCACCACCACATACATAGCATCTGAGCGCTCTGTGCTGTGCCCGGGGTCCTTGACAGAGTAGACAGAGTTGGTGTAGCCCTTCCAAAACTCCATCTGTGGCAGGAACAGAGAAGCAACTATCATGTACTGCAGGTGGGGACAAGCACCCCCTGACCACCACCAGCAACAACCACTGCCCTCCCTAGGGCAGTTTTTCAGCTGCCCCCCCACCACTCGCCAGCATCTGAGGCACTGTGGGAACCAACACAAAACATTGTGGGAACATCCTTCAACAGCAGCCAACAGCCCCCACATCAAGCAGGGATAAATTTGGCTAACACCAGCCCCGACCTGGAGAGTTAGGGACAACAGCACAAATTTCCCACACGTGCCATAGGAGTGCCAGCTCGACCTGCAGATGTGGGCAGGGTGTCCTGGCAATGCCAAGGTGAGGGCATTCCCTGGGAATGGAAAGTCATGCTGGAAAGTGAGGCCACAACATGCTGCCTGCAGACAGAAAAGGACACAGGTAACAGGGAGAGGCTGTCCCCCCTGTGCTTTTCTTCTCTGCCCCCAGCTTGCTAAGGCATAAGTCCTCACACAACCACGAGGGACCAGGGCAGGACAAACCCACCGTCTTCTCCTTGTTCTCGAACACTTCCTTGACCTCCTCATAGCTGCAGACCTCCTCAATGCACTCCCGCTCGATGGTGCCCTGCCGGATCTCCTCCAGGAAGCCGTTGGCCCGGGGAAAACGCTTCAGTATTGAGTGAGCATTCCTGGCCCCCAAGAACACTGCAACACACAAGGCAGAGACATGCTGAGCAGGGACCACCCCATACTGGGCCTCTGTCCAGCCAAGCTTGTCCACCTGGCTTCCCACAGGATGTTGGTGACCCAGGCATGCCAAACACCAAAAAGCCCAGGGCTACAATCCAGTTAGCACAGCAGAGTGCCCACTGAGGGAGAGCACACGGAGACGGGCACAGGGCTCTTGGGATCTGCCTGGAGACATACAGCACCATGAGCATCCTTCCAGCACGGCAGAGATGCTAGACACATCAGAAGTGGTAGCTGCAGATCACAGAGGGCAGCTGAAGAGGAGAAAGAAGGCCCCCAAAAGACTTATTTTCAATCTCCTGTCCTTGATGGGATTTCACCTTACTGACCCTTTGCTGCAGGGCAAGGGAGATCCCACCAGGAGGCAAGACCTTGCAGGGCCAGGACACAGAGCTGGTCCTCTCTGCCAAGACACAGGGCCAGCACTGAGATGGACTCACAACACACTGAGCATCATTTCACAGTCCTGCCATGCATCACTCCAGAGCCCCCTCTTGCTTCACACCCCCATAGCCCCCCAGGAGGAGGGTAGACAGCCTGCAAGCTGGTGCCCCTGCTGCCAGCTGCTGTGTGGTCATGCAAGCTCAGTTGGCTTCAGGGACTCTGTCCAGGTCCCAGAGAAACCACTTTGTCTTTGCCCAGGCCCAAAAGGGCAAACATCCCCAACACAAGGGGACACAAAGGGGATCATGAGTCAGGTACTGAAAGGGGTCTGAGCAGCCTCTCCTCACATGGCATCATGTTCTCATTCCCACTGCACTTTGGGGGAGTGCACTTCCCACTGCACTTCCTCTGCTCCCAAAGCCTGGGAAACTCTATCATTGCCCATATCAGGTCTCCCCACAGAGCATGCAGTCAGGAAGCCAGACTGAGCAGGAACAGCACATTCCTGCCTGCAAGAGAGACAGCCCTTTCAAAGCCTCTCCCCTCCCTGTTCTGCAAGGGGGAGACCTCCATGGGGTGCTTGGACCAAGCACCTACCAGGCCCTGCAGCAGCACAGGAGAGACAAATGTGTTGTTCAGAAAGCAGAAACTCCACACAGATCACAGCCCTTCCAGGACCCAAACATCCTGTGCATCATATATTCTATGAGTATTTCTGTAATGAAGCTCAACACACTCAGCTGCAGGCTGGCACCATCTCTTCCCACCCATAATCATGCTGCTTCCCTTGAGGAAGATGAATCCATTCAGCAGGCTGATCCACAGAAACCTATTTACCTCCTTCACCCTCCTACTCAGTCTTCCATTGGATCAAACAGATGAACCAACTCACATTGCAGCAACATCAACAGACACAGGACAAGGAAGGGACAGCTGGAGTCTCCCATTAGACCAGCTTGGCTGTAACACAGAAATACTCCTTCAGTAAGGAATCCTGGTGAAGATCCAATGTAACAGCCAGTGAAAGCTACCAACTTCTTTCATTAGGATCCTTTTACCAGAGATCGACAGGTTTCCTTCTGCTTTACCTTCCACATATCCTGCTCCTAAAACAATACAGCAAAATATTTGTGAGGGTGTTTGTAAATGTCGAAGCAGCAACAAGATCATGGTGTAGGCAAGTGCTACTGTGCTACACCATCCCGTGCTTGGAGGCACTGTGCTCTTTTTGGGCTGTGTAGGTGCATTTTCCCTCATAATTTATTAATGACTTGCTTCAGTGAGAGAGTTTGGAGAGGGCTGAAGCACTGAGGTGTGAATGAAGAACAGCATGAATGATATGAGTCACAGACCTTCCTTCAGAATTTACTTTATTATGCAAACCTTTTTTTGTTGTTGTTATTTTTGGGTTGGTTTTTTTTTTACAAGAACAACTGAAAAAAAAAGCATTTTCATGAGGCACAGAAGGCATCTCGCAGGAGGGCAGGGATCAGCTTGCCTTGGCTTTCACAGTTGAGGAGGGCTGTCCTGGCTGGAGAGGGAGCAGGCTGGCAGGCCAAGCTTCTCTTGAGCCCTTCCAGAATGAGATGACAATTTTACAAAGACACCATCCGTTCCACCAATGTCCCACCTTTTGGTGGAGAAGTCTGGCTCACCTCCTTTGCCTCCTGCCTTGATCAGGCTGTGGCATCAACTCTCACCTCCTCAGCATTCGAGCCTGAGCCTTTTCCCAACATGCTCAGCACACCTTGGAGCAACAAGCTTGGCTGCAGATCTCACTGTCAGGGCTTTCCATCCCTGCAGGTAACAGTCACTTGACCCCTCCCCTGCTTTGCCATGCTGAACTGGCCACTATGGTGGTAAAGAGAAACAGGCACACGGGCAGGCAGGTATCACAATCAATGTGTCAAGGGAAAGCGTGCTGTGCTGGAGGTGTGTGCCTCTCCCCACACCCCATTTTCCTCAGGGACCTAGAAATGGCAGAAGAGCAAAAACTAAGTCACTGCTCCCTCCCCTCTTTTACCTGGGAAGTGCAAAAAGCTCCTACATGCCTGGGGACCAGAGCAGGAAAACCAATGGCCTTCAGGAAACAAGAGCCTTGCCAACCCTCACCTCCAGTCTGGATCCCCAACTGACACGAAAAGCTGAGCAGGTACTGTCCCCAAACTGCAGGGCAGAGGGGACTTCCCAAGGCCCAGCAGACTCATACAGACCCCTTGTGCCTCTCCAAGTCTCCCCACACCAGCTGGAGAACCGGTGCTCAGGAAAGATCAGAGCTTTAGGCAGGGGAAGCAGCAGCGAGGGCTGGGTTCACTGCATCCCTGCTGGCTTTCCTGAGGTGCTGCTGGCCCCCGGTGGCCAGGCAGGCTTGGCCACAGAGCCACCCCACAGCTCTGCTGCCCAGCTTGTGGGGACACCCCCGGGGCTGCTGCTCTGCAGATTGACACGTGGCTGTGTCCATGGAGGGACAAGCCAGGGCTGCACGCTGCCAGAAAGCACACGATGGTGAACATGCTGACCACCACATCCGCCTCCTGCACCGTCAGGGTCATCATGAAGGGGACTGCTTGGCAGGGGACACTGCCACTGCAGGGCACACCTCCACCAGTAAGCGCTGGTGAAGCTCTGGGAAGGAGAAAAGGCAGCAGTGGAGGAAGGCAGGGATCCAGTTAGGTACCCTTCTCATCAAAAGAAGATTAAAACTGTCTTTTAAAAACACTGTCTGAAGACCCCTGCTCCCTTCCCCACCTAGCACAGCACAGGTAATGAAAGAAGGCATGATACCTGTCATCTCTGGCGTCCTCTTGCTGCCCAGCGTGACTACTGCCTCCAAGTTCTTAGCTGGCTCTGGAAACACCCCGAGCAAATACCGAGATCCCAGCCAGATCTCCACATCTCCCGCTCCCAAGTGCCGTCCTCCTGGAGCTCCCATCGCATGGCTACACGCAGCCTCGGCACAGGTTGCCCAGAAGAGCGAGGAGGGAGGATTGAGTCCAGCTCTTTAGAGACCACACGCCATCCTCCACCCTCAGCCCAGCTTTAGCCACTGGCCCCAAGAAGCCCCATCTGCCAGGGGCTTCCTTCAGACGCCAAGATGCAGTGAGCTCCCAGCAGAGCTGGGTTAGGCAGCTGCCTGTCCACTGGGAAAGCAGAGCCCCAGCGCCACCAGCCACACAGGCTACAAGGCAATGTGGCCCCCAGGGTGAGCAGCTCACGGGATGCCAGTCATGAGGAGCACTGTTGCTAGGAGATGTCAGCGCAGAGCAGCAACCCCTGCAGAGGGGTCAGTCAGTCCCAAGAGCCTCAGGGAGGCCTGCCTTGCACAGCAAGCATCACGCCAAGAAATGCTGCAGCATCCGGGGAGTCCCAGAGAGGTCAGCCCTTCAGCACCTCCTCTTGACTCCCACCTTGCACGGGGAGAGAGAAGCACAAGTCAAACTGGACCTCAGCCCTCATCCAGGGCTAACAGCTGGTGGCATCTGCTCCCCACAGACAATAACACCCCCAAAAAAAGCACAGGCACCCCTCCTTGAGAGGTAGCTGCCAAACATCCCCCTGGTCTCCTCCAGCACCACTGTCACCTCTCCATCTTGACTGGGGAACACTTACTTGCCATGCTGCCTCACTCGGCTACGGGGAGCTCCTGCCTACCTGCAGGGAAGAAAACAGGAGAGTCACTAACAGCTTAAATTTCACCCCCTGAAGCCCAAGACCTCCATCACCCAGGGTCAGATTCATGCAGAGAGAAGGGAGCTGTCTGGTGGACCCAGGACAGTTCCCAGCCAAGCTGTGCCTCTTCAGGGAGCCAAGAAGTGGAGGGGCTCAGGGCACCCTCAGCTCTCTTGAGAGCTGGGGCAGGTCTCTGCTGTACTTGTGCTGCCCCAGCTCGGGGAAAGCCCTGCCCAAGAAGCCCAGAGGGCTGCAGACAAGTAAAGTAGGAAGGGAAGAACTGGTCCCCATGTCTCATCAACAGATGAGATGACCTGCGTGTCAGAAGCTGCTGGGAGCAGCCTGGTGCTCTTCCCTCCCACAAGAGACTGATGGATACAGGTAGAGCAGTCATCCTGTTTTAGATCAACTCCACAGCCATGACAGTTCTCACTTCTGCAACTCCTACCCACAATCTGCAATAAACAGGGCCATACTGTTTGCCATAAAGCTGCCTACACAGTAGGAAAGAAAAAGAGATGCATCTCATGAAGGCTGTTGGGCCAAGCTAAGAGCAGCAGCAAGAGTGACAGAGCTCCCCGCACACTCAGGACAACAGCTCTCCAGCTAGAAAATCACCTTTTGCACTTCAAAAGCAAAACTAAACTAAATGAAACACCACAAGTCCTGCAAAAGCAGAGTATACCCCCTCTGCTCACAGAAAGAGTTTCATTCACTTGTTTTTCCACACTTTATCTTCTCCCTGTGCTCGATGCCCCACCAATCTGACTATCCTGGGCAAACTCACCTCCTCTTGCTGTGTGTCAGCTTCTTTCCAACAGTTTGTGAAACTCAGATTGCAAACCTCAGTCTGGAGTTTAAGCAGGAGCAAAAGAAAGCAGCAGAAAACTGGAATTACACAAGAGGGATCTGCTGCCTCCTGAGCCCCAGGAGGCCTTTTCTCGATAAATTGTGCACCCAACCTTACTTCTCTGAGCCATTCTGGGGGATGCAAGAGCAGCTGAGAGGCCTCTGGACCCATGCATTCTCCCCCCCAGGCTGCATCAGCTCTGAGTAGGTATTACCTGACCTGCTTTTGCTGCCATCAGTTTTTACAAAGAGACCCAAATCCCCAGGATAAAAGAATGTATAGCATGGAAAACTTGCCACAGTTTCCACACAAAACCTCTGTGTTGCTCCTTGTTTCAGGCATTCTCCCTGTTTGACAGAGAGGACAACAGAGACATAGAAATAAGGATATTCAAGACCAGATTTGTCAAGATCCCCAGCTCCATAACCTGCATCATACATTGGGCAAAATACTTAATGCATCAGAAAGATTTTATCATAACTTTTTTTCCAAGTATCTGTGCCAATGCAGCCAGTGTCAGAGCTCAGAGATAGTTTATTCCAGTACAACAATAAGCCAGGTCTATGCAAGCCTACAAAGCACGAGCAATGCCTAGAAGAAGGGCACACATCCCAGACACTTATTTTATTTCCACACACAAATTCCTAACCACATTCCCTGGCTCTGATGAGCAGGAAAAGCCGGACCACGGCACGCAGCATCCCTCCTGCCTCCACACAGCCACGCGAGCCGAGAGGAGCCTGAAGCTGGAGGCTGACCTAGCAAGACGCCCACCCAGTCCCAGTTCCCCCCCCTCCAGCTTCCCAGCACGCGTTCGCCTCCTCTATAAATACCCCATCGACAGGAGGTTGCCAAGGCAACCACGAGGAGGCGCGGGGGATGCAGCCGTGAGACCGAGGATGCTGCAGTCGCACATTCGTGTCTCCCCCCGGGCTCTCCCCATTTCCGCCCCTGCTCCCGTCACCGATGCCAACGGAGGAAATCGTGCTGGTAAAAGATGGTGTGCGCGAGGTGCTGGCCGCCCCGCAGACCTCGAGCGGGCCTGGGGGGCACACTGGGGGGCGGCTCCTCCTGCCCAGGCTGGGGGGCACGGGCACGGGGCTGGGAGATCCGCAGCCGCCGGTGCCGTGCGCGGCAGGCAGAAGAGCTGACGGTTCCCCCGGCATCACGTAGCCGCGGCTGCCAGCCCGCTCAGCTGGATCCCAGCAATATCTGGGGTTTTCCGTGCCAAGACCCACAGCGAGGAGAAGAGGTTGCGCCGGCTCCTCTTGCTAGGGACCGCTTGGGTCCCCGTGGGAGGCCAGGATGCCCCATCTTCCCAAAACAGCCTTCGGATCCCATCCAGACCCACGCGGTCGGTCCTCACGCTGCCCATGGCCAGCCTCTGTCCCGGCCCCTCCATCCCAGCACTAGCCCTGCCCTCTCCAAACCCAACTCCAAATGATTTCCAGCTTCTAGTGTCACAGCACAGCAGGGTCCGCCCAGAGCTCACCTGCCCCATCAGCCCAAATGTGAATTTGCCCAACTGAGCGGGGCGTTCTAGTCCTAGACGAACCCCACCACCACAGCTCCTACCCCACAACCCTAGCCCCGCCGACAGATCCCACCTCCGCAGCGCTTCTCTTCCCCAAACGCCCAGAAACCCCTTTCCGGCTCCACGATCCCCGACTCCCACTCCCCCAGCCCTTCTCTCCTGCCCCAGCACCCCATAACGGGCCCCACAGCTCCTGTCCCCCCACCCCACAACCCTGCCCGCCGCCCCAGGGCCCTTCCCAGGGCTCAATGTCCCTTCGCCCCGTACCCCCGGGAGCGCCGCCCCGCCCGTACCTCATGGCGGCCCCGCTCCTCACGCCCTGCCGCAGCCGCTCCCTCCCGCCGACGGTGAAGGGAAGGCCCCGCCTCCTTGCGCCCCGGCACCGCCTCTCGACCAATCGAGTGCCCCTCAGCCGGTGCGCACCGCCTTCCTGTCCCCGCGGCTCCAATAGAAAAGCGGAATGGGAGGAGTGGGCGGAGCTACATGCTATCCCCCAACCCGGGAGAAACTGATAGCCAATGAGAGAGGGCTACGGCTACCGGCGGTGCCGCATGGGCTGTTGGGAGTCGTAGTGCCCTGCCCGCCGCAGCGAAACGGTGCGAGCCTCGGGCGGCGCTGCCGGACCGGGCTGGCCGGGGCCCGGTCACCGCCGGACCTCCTCACCCCGGCAGTGGGGGTTTGTGCCCGCTACCTGCCCGTGCGCTGCCCGAGAGGCCATGTCTGCTTGCATCTCCTTGGTGCCGCCGGGCTGCCCCTTGCCTGCTGCACCGCGCTCTCACATCGGGCTACCAGGGCTGCCAGCCTGCGGCGGTGGACCTGCCACCGTGTCCCCTGCCTCCTCCTCTTCTTCTTCTTCGTCCTCTTCCTCCTCCTCCTCCATCTCGCTGTCCGACTCATCGTAGAGGCAGAGGGTGGCCTGCACCGGGAAGTTCTCCAGCAGCTTCTCCCCCACGCTGTACAGATAGTCAAAGGCCTTGGCCTTGGGCCACAGGAGCCTGCGTGGGGAGAGGAGGGTGAGAGCTCTGCCTGCCCGCTGCTCTCGGGCCTGCCCGGCCGCCCGGCAGCCGGGACGTACCTGACCGGGTGCTGGAAAAACGCCAGCGTCTTGTCGGGGCCGCCATCCCCTGCTGCCTCCCGAGTCCAAGCCTGAGGAGACACAGTCGGGGTGAGCCCTAGCCCTGGGGCTCCTGCTGCCCCCTCCTCCTGGCATGGCAGCAGCTGGGCAGCAAGGGCAAGGGACCTTTCTCTCCCATCGCCGGGGGTGATGCCCCACAGACCTGGCAGACTCCTTGCAGGGTCAGCCTGCCCTGAAGGCAACTTGTCCCCCTTCCTCTGCCCCTGGGTTTAGTTAGGTCTTTATGCCCCCGCAAAGAAAGCTGGCATCTAACCCCCTCCCCGATGGGCTTTTTGCCAGTGTAATCTCCCCCCCGTGCTCAAAATCTCATGCCCAGGCATCCCGCTAACCCCCTGAGGAATGCCCGTGAGGCCTGGGAACAGGCGGCCCTTTCAGGCCCCCGCCGTGAGGCAGTGCTGGCCGCGGCTGCCCGGGGGGTGTCTGCCTGACCCTGCCCTGGTGAACCTGCGTGGCTGGTGGGGCAGAGGGGTGATGCACCGAGGAGGGGTGGGCACAGTGCTGCCGCGAAACACTGCCGGGCAATAAGGAGTCTGGGGCGAGAGGCTGGTGTTCTGCCAAACAGGGACCCCGACCCTGCCAGCAGGAAACTGGGGGGGACTCAGCAGGGAGGATAAAACTCACAGTGTCCATCTGCTCCCCCCCGTCGCCCAGTTCCCTCCTCTCCTTGGGGCAGCCACGGTCTCCAGAGAGTTAGGGATCTAGGTGCAAAGCACAGGTTCAGCACGATAGCCACCCACCCTTGCTCCCTCCCCCCCACCACAGCCACACACCCCCAGTCCCACAGTCTCACCCACCCGGCTCAAGCCCCTGCCCGGGTGTGTGGCTGGGGTGCCGGACACATCCAGGTGCACTTGTACCATCTCAGCCTTGGTGCTCCTCAGTTTGCTCCAGCATCCCCAGCACCCCTGGGAGCCCCCAGCATTACTCCCCAGACTCTGCACCCTCTCTTCCACCTGCAGCTGCCAGGATCAGAGGAGTCCCATGAGAGCAGAGGGCTGCACAGCCTTCACCCGAATCCAGCTGGAGCCATTCCCATCCCACCTCCTCCCCACCCCCTGCCCTCCCCATCCTCCCTGGTCCCCCCAGGCTGTGCAGCACCCGAGTACCTTCCCCCTTGCTCCAGCCCCGGAGCTGGGCAAGCAGTGGCCACAGGCACCCGGAGCCCGTGGGGAGGCAGGCAACAGGCAGCAGCTTCCATGGTGGCAGGCAATGGTGTCCCCTCGGATGCTGCAGACCCTCGGTGAGGACACCTTTATAGCCCTGCCTCGGCTGATGACTCACAAATTCTTCAGGGCAGGGGATCGAGGGACTAGGGGTGCAGGGACAGCAGTCTCTGGGGTGTGAAATTTGTCCCAGTTGTGTAAACAGAGGGTCTGGGGGAGGCTGAGGGCGGAGGGGCTGTGATCTCTGGTGGAAAAGCAAAACACAGAAGGGAAAAGTTAGACACCATTTGTGAGAAAATCCCCAGGGGAGGACTGGGCAGCGCAGAGATGATTAACAAGGATGATTAAGTGCTCTTTGTAGCCATTTGCATAAAGGAAGGGGGGACACATGGAAGGGAGGGGGACTGCTGGCATGATGGGCATGCCATAGGGACAGGGCTTGTGATGGGGACAGCACAATGGGCATGACAAGGAGAGGGTGATGGGCTGCAGTGGGGGCAAGCACAGAGCAACCAGGAGGCAGGTGATAGGATGCTCAAGAGAGGACAGAGAGTGAAGATGAACAGCAGGGGTGTACCCCAGGTGCAGGCAGGGCCAAGATCCTGCTCAGGCATCCATGGCACCTTCTGGGATCGCCCCAGGGAGCTGGCAGGCACCGTTCTGCACTGCCAGCACAGTAAGGACGGCATGTGCTTGCCCGTGCTCCCTGCCCTCTGCTTTGGCTTTTTGAGATGTGGACCATAGCGGGAGGTACAGAAAAGCTTCTTGATACCAGGGTGCAAGGCTCACCCCTGCCTCCAGCACTGCCATGTGTCCCATCCCTGCCCGCTTGAGGTGAGGTGCTGCTGGCAGACAGGTCACCTCCTGCTCCCTGGAGGGTTTCAATTTGGAACAAGGAAAGAAAATAGCAAATGGTCTCTGCAGTAGCTCTGCTACGAGCATCCAGACACCCCTGTCCTAACACCGGCTGAACCCTGCTCAGCTCCAAGCACAATTTGTCACCAGGGGCCCTCCCTGTCCCTCTCCATCTGCAGCAGCCGGTGAGCAGGAGGGGGCACAGGGCCAGCACAGCCCTCATTACCGTCTCCATTTGCTCCTCATTTGGGCCAAGATTCTTACAACAACAAACCCTGCAGAGGACAAGCAGGGCCAGGAGGAGCAAACCAAAACCCCAAGCTCACCCCGTGGGCTGGAGGAGTTCAACCTGCTGGTGTTTCACTGCCCCTCCAACCCCAGCACAAGTGATGCAGCCTGAAGCAGACACATGGACAGTGGCACACAGTCACCCACCACCCTCCAAAGCTGGCTAGAAAGGTGACAGCAAGCCACAGACCTGAGCCACTTGTGCAAAACTACCTTGATAATTAATAGACAACAAGCAAAATAAGGCATCCCAGCTTCCCAATCCTTCCCGACACCGAAAGGGTTTAATTCTGATCTGCAATAAGCCTCTGATCCAGGCTGCGATTTGCAGGTGGATTTTGCAAAGCTGTAGCTAAACAATTCGCAGCTCCTGATCCCCTGGGCCAGGGCCCTGGCCACTCGTCCTGCCTCGATCAGCCACCTCCACTCCTGGGTAACCCCTGGCCACAGCCACTCTTGGTCCACACCACATCTCCAGCTGCCTCCGTAAGTACCACAGAGCTCTGGCATGACCCTCCCGTGCCTTTTTGCCAGCACCCTGAGCACCCCAGGTGTCTCTTTTGCAGCAACACCCCCGAGATGGGCGGGAGGTCTTGGTTAGCGCACGGGAAAGGAGACAGGCAGTTGGGAAGCTCTGGTATCAAGCACTTGAGGTGCTGGCCGGGACACAGGGAGACAAGCAGAGGCACTGGGTGGTGGCAGGGCTCTCAGCCAGAGCGTTCCCAGGGCAAGAGGCTGCCAGCCGCCGTGTTGGTGTATTGTGGCGTAGGCTCAGTCCAGTTTCGCAAGATGCTGTGGGAGGGGGAATTTTGAAACAAGGCAGAAGAGAAAACAAACCTCCCTACTCCACCATCTCTGCCAAACACTCCAACCCGCACCCAGGGCTGTGGGAAGATGGCACCAGTGGAAAAAAAGCCCCACTGATGCAGCAGGCACAAGCTGCACCCCAGTGTGCTCACCCCACCAAGCGACGGGTCACCCTGCTTGGCTGGGGCGCTCTGAGGAAGCATCTCTGAGGCACTGCTGGTGTGCTTTGCCTTCCGTAGACCTCCGGGCTCTCCTGGGGATGCAGGTGTCACATCCCTCTCTTACCATTGTCCCCAGCAGCACAAAAAGGCCAATAGCTGTAGTTCAGTCTCAGGTGCATGCATGTCCTGCTGGAGCCTCTGCAGATTGGGGTGGGTGGTGGGTGGCTGCATATGCCTTGGGTGATCCCTGCACAGTTGGGAACAAGGCACAGTTCCCCTCCTTTAGCTGGGGAAGCCTTAGGGACACCACTTGAAATCACCTCCAGCAGGTCCAAAATAACATGACGCAGCCATATCTTTTTGGCTCTGTTGGCTTGGGACAGCACAGAAGACAAAGGACCCCCAGGAGGGGAGCAGGCACTCTCCCCCCACCAGCGGCCAACTCTCCATCCCTGCCCACTGCCCCGGTGCAAGGGAGGGCTTTGGCACCCTTCCCAGGCAGCGCTGCTCTGCCTCTGAAATGTGGCTGGGGAGATAGCAGAGGTGAAAGGGCGCTTGGCTCCTCCACAAGGCTTGGGTCAATCGTTAATCAGGGAGGGATTGCTTTCCACTCTTGCAGGTAACCTCTCCTCCCCTGGCTCCCACCCACGTGCCAGGGCCTGCACAAAACCGGCACCCCGGGAGTGGGGTGGAGCTGCGGCACAAGGAATGGAGCTGCTGGCAGAGCCATGGGGACGTAAGCACGCCGGAGCGAGCCACTGGTAAGCTGGGTGAGAAGCCACAAGCTCCAAGGAGGTGACAGCCAGACCCCACCATGGTTTCCATGGGGCTCCAGCTGCTGGGGTACACCGTGGCTTTCCTGGGCTACATTGGCACGCTGACAGCCACGCTGCTGCCCAGCTGGAAGACCAGCTCCTACATTGGCTCCAGCATTGTGACGGCTGTGAGCTTCACCAAGGGGCTGTGGATGGAGTGTGCCACGTACAGCACGGGCATCACCCAGTGTGACATCTACAGCTCCCTGCTCAACCTGCCTGCCGACATCCAGGCAGCCCAAGCCCTGATGGTGAGCTCCTGTGCTGTCTCCTCTCTCGCCTGCCTCCTCAGCATCGTGGGCATGAGGTGCACCGTTTTCAGCCAGGGCTCGCCGGGCAAGGACCGGGTGGCAGTGGTGGGTGGTGTGGTCTTCATCCTTGGGGGACTGCTCTGCTTCATCCCGCTGGTGTGGAACATCCATGTGGTGCTGCGGGATTTCCACAACCCCGTCCTCCCCGACAGCATGAAGTTCGAGCTCGGCGAGGCGCTTTACCTGGGCATCATCAGCTCCATCCTCTCCCTCATTGGTGGCTTCATCCTCTGCACATCCTGCCCTGCCCAGGACTCAAGAACTACCTACACAAGCACCTACCAGCCCCGGCTGCTGACAGGAAAGAGTCCCCGGCACTCTGTCAGCCAGACACAGAAGACAAAGAGCGAGCTCAATTCCTACAACCTGACAGGATACGTGTAGCAGCTGTGGGAACCAGGCTGGCACCTCTCCCAGCTCCCCAGAGCATCTGGGCTGGCACCAAGGGAGCACGGTAAGAGGAGAGGACATGGTGGCATCTCCTGTGCTCAACCCTCTTGCTTACACGCTTGGGGGGTTTGACCCCATTCTCTCCCCAGGGATCCCAAGAACTTTGTGACTGCTTGGAGATCCCACCTGGTGGCTTACATCAGTGAAGGATCCTGAATCCAGCTTCTATTCCTTCCTCTGTGCTGCAGCCAGATTCTGGCACAGTGGGGCCCCAGCCCACAGCCCCAGCGAGCCTGCCTGGAGTGGGGTGGGTGGATTTGTGTCCCCAGGGACCAGCCTGCTGGTTGTGGAGGCATCACAGGGGGGTCAGGGTGTCCACACGGGTCCGGAATAGCCACTGCAGGGGTTGAGTGCTGGTTGCAAACCGATGTCACAATAAATCTGTGTTTCTAGGCAGGCTGTGGATGAGCTTTCCTCTGGCACTGAGGGGCCCTGGCAGCTCCCCTGGCAGGGTGGGCTGTGGTGGGGGCCATGCTTGCCTGCCTGGTGGGTCCACAGTGCAGAGTGTCCCCAGCCCTTGCTCTGGCCCGTCCCACTCCCTCTGTGGCTTTGCTACCCAGGAGCCCAGGCAAGTGTGAGCACTGTCAGGGGAGAGAGAAGGGGGATCACTTCTCTACATGGTTTGTCCCTGGGCACTGCACTAGCAGGTTGCCTTGTGCCACCAGTGTGAGGGTGCCAGTGGGGACAAGCACAGCTGCCTGGGGACTAATGGCAGGAAATGCACCCCCCCCAGCCCGGCTCACTTCTAAGGGTGCAGGTATCACTGGGACCACAGAGGGTTCACTGCCCTCAGGTGTCTTTGGCACATCAAGGTCCCCAGGCAGTGGGGAGAGCCCCAGCATCACATCTCCATCCTAGGATGCAGCAAGCACCGGCACCTAGGTGGTTATACAGTCCCGAGCACCCCAGGCAGCTGCTGGCCACAGTGGAGGCTGAGCTCCCCAACACTGCTGCAGAAGGGTCTCACAGGCAGGTCCCGAGCCCAGGGGTCCTTGCAGGGGCTGTGTTGGAAGGGCAAATGCCATCAGCAAGATATCAGTAGGCCATAAGGGATGGGCAGAGGCCAAGACTGCTCCATGCGACCCCTCAGCAGCGCAGGACACGCTGCAGGACAACAGCTCCCACAGGCTGCTGTGGCACTGGGGGGTGCTGGGTGTGTGCCAGGGCAGGCAGGAGGAGAGGAGGTGCAGGCAACCCAGCCCACAGCCCACTGAGAAGCAAGTACATTTTAACTGCCATTCCCCCCCTGACATCCCACCCCACAGGAGAGATAGCCCCTGTGTTGCCATGCCACAGCACAGGGCTGCTGGGGGACCCCCCTTACCCTGGTTCCCTGTCCCCCAGGAAGCAGGAGGCTTTGGTCTACCTGCTAGTCCCTCATAAAACAATTTAGATTAGGTCCCAGAGAGGAGAGGACCACGTTCTCTGCTCAGACGTCACCACTGTTACCCTTACACCAGTGAAATAATGTTTTCCATGGGGTTAACATGCTCCTGATAGCAAGTGACTCACGCTTCCTCCCCTCCTCACCAAGCAAGGGGCCACTCAGGGACCCATCCCCAGGATGAAACTTGCTGGAGGGGACCAGGATGAATTTCAAGGCAGAGGCCAGTCACCCCCTTTCCATGGCCAAAGGACAAAGCATCACCTCAGCCCCTGGGCTGGCTGAGTTACTTATTGCTGCCCTGGGAAAAAGAGAGACCTGGGTGCAGAGGATGGGAAGTGTGCAAGGGGGTCAGCCTGCCAGCTGCAGCCTCCAGGAGATGCTGCAAGTTCACGTAAGTCCTTCAGCTGTAAATGTCTTTTTTTCTGGGCAGCTGAGGCAGAGAGGAGGCGAGAAAATAGTTGGTACGAGAGGTCGCGCCTCCGAAGAGGAGGAATTCCTGGGCACCGTGTCCTCGCCCCTCACCTCCCACCCCGGGCTGCGGGACCGGACAGCGCTGCCTGTGTCTGCAGGCAGGGGCTCTGCTAATTAAACAAAGGGGCATTTGAAACACCCGATTCAGAGTTTGATTGCTGCTGGGTTTATTAAAATTTAATTCAAGCAGCAGAAGGGAAGATTTCTGGTTTTAGAGGAGTCAGCTTTTGCATGGCTCCGCCCCCAAGGAGAGAGGCAGCCAGCGTAGGCAAGGCCAGGATGAGTGAGGAGCTTGGGGACAGAAACACCCACAGTTTGGACAGACGAGGGCAGACAGAGGCACTGCAAGGGGCCCCAGTGTCCTCAACAGCCCCTCGGGTTTCTTTGTCACCTGTGCAACGCCAGACCCCTGTTCCACAGGTGCAGCACAGCAGCTTCAGCTGCAGCACAGCAGGAGAGTGGCTGACGAGCATCACACTGAAAAGGGGGTGAACCTTTCCCCAGCCCCCTGTGCCTCCAACCCTGCCTAGGGGGAGCCCCTGCATCAAGCGTTGGGTGGGAGAAGGTTTCTCACCTCAAGCTTTCCTGGCCTTAAACTTGAAGGAAGACAAAGATGTGAAACTTGGCTACAGGACAAGGCACATTGAAAAGGATTTTTCACTTCTTCACTAGCAGGAGCAGAGGACAGGTAAGGGAAGGACACTGAGTGCACAAATACGGTGGCAGTGGTTATCTCTGCCCCACGCAACAGCCACATTCCCTGTTACTGATAAGCCAGGTCCTTGAGGGCAGGCTGGATGCAGTCCAGCCCAGGGCCATTGAGGACAGGAGACCAGACTGCCCTGGGAGCCAGCTCTGCCAGCAGGGAGCATGAGTGAGGCGATAGAGTCAAGCCACCCAGCACGGTACAGAGCCTTGGTCACCTCCTGCCCCTCACCAGCTCAGCAGGAAAAGCTGAGGGTGCTCCACATTTTCCTGCAGGAAAGCCACGGAGAGGCACAGCGCTAGCTGAGGATGGGAGCAGGATGCAAGGGGGACAGGCAGCCAGGGGGAAGGCAGAAGAGGGGTGGAAGAGGGTTGGGTGGGGAACAGCTTTCTCCTCCAAGCTCCTGGGCTGGAGCCCTTGCCTCACAGGACAGCATGGTGGAGCAGGGAGCCTTGCAGCCCCTCGCTGGAGGGCCAGGCTGCAACAAATGATCCCCCATAATAAGGAAACGAGTCCTTCCTCTCTCTTCTTGCTCTGGATGGTGCCTCAGATGAAGAAAAGGGGGCAATAAAATACTAACATGCCCTTATCTTCAAAAGCAATAGAGGCACTATAAACACCCTGCACACTCAGACCCACACCTAGACCAGGGCCTGCAACCTCATCTGATGGTCATGAGAAACGTGCAAAAAATCCTGACTTCTTTTTCCAAAGAGCGAACAACACATGCTGGTCATGAAGGCCTTTGCGACCAGCCCTTGCCCACCAGGCACCCCATCCCACTGCCCACAGCAGTCCTGATGATGCCCTGGCCCAAGCAGCCTACTGCTTCCCTGGCCCCCATGCAAGCTGAGCCTCTTCTCATGCAGAGCAATGGGTAGGGATGCCCAGGGAGCAAAAGTGCACAGGTTTGTCCCACACACGGCCAGATCCCACACTTGCTGCCCTCCTGAGGCCCTCCAGGCAAGCAGAGCTTAGTGCCTTATGGCATCACCGATCTGCCTCTTTTTCCTGCCCAGAACAACTGATCTGAAGCAGCAGCAAATATCACATGCAAGCACTCTGAGGTGCACTCTGAAGCCAGGTGCTGCCAGAGCCCATCTCTGCCCGCAGCCCCCAGAAAGTGCTCAGATAAGAGAGGCAGGAGGGGTAAGAAAATTCAGGCCAAGTTCTTGATGGGCTGAGGCACTTGGAAAGGGCCTCCACATTCCCCCATGCTCCTCCCTGCTGCTACACACTCCCTGCTGCTTCCTGCACCATGCTGGAGCCTCCCAGCCCCTCAGCAAGCCAGGGCTGGCACCAAAGAGGATAAACTCTTCCTGCCCTTTGGCAGTAGAGCAGCCTTTTCAGGAGCAGCAGAGGATGCGCTGTGGAGAGGGGCTGCTCTCAGGCACTTCAAATCCTGACTCCCAGGCTGGGCTAAGCCACAGCTCAAGACATGGACTGTGCTGGTGGGAATGAGAGATGCACCCCTCACTCCAGGCCCTACCTGATGTCCCTGCTGGTGATCAGGCTCCAGCCCAGGAAACAGCCTCCTAGTTTCACCTCAGGGCATCTATGATCCTCGGCTAGCAATTGCACTCACATTTTACTTCCAAAGGCTTCCAGCCCTCTCAAGGCCTTGGGGATGGCCCTGTCTCAAGTCACACAGCTGGGACACTGCCAGGAGATGGTTGGTGCCTTGGTCGTCTGGTTTTAATGAGAGACCCTGCAGTGGAGGTGAGGGGTAGAGAAACCAGCTTCTCTTCAGAGAACACCTTCAGTCGGAGGAAAAGCTTGCCCACAAACTCAGGGCTTTCCACAGCCTCCTGGAAGACACCTGTTTAAAGGTGCTTTAAAGGATCTTCTGGTCTCTAAAGAAAGATAGGAGTGAAACAGGGCAGAATGAACTCCATGACACCACAGGGGACAGAGACCTTTGATTGCACCAGAGATTGCTAGAAAGTACTTTCATGGCTGGGTTTGAACAACAGCTCTGAAATCTATCAGAAGAGTTATAAAAAGCGTTTATCTCAGAAAACCATGATACCTGTGAAGAGGACACGGGCGTTTGATCTTCCAGGTATTACATTAACATCACAATCAGATTTCTCTGTAATTTGAGTCTAATCTATGCTACAGGAGCTTCAGGTTGGTGATCTCAGCAAACCTGGCATTCATGGAAATCTTTAGCAGTAAAGCAGGCTTGATCAGTAGAACCTACACCAATTCAGTGAGCAAAATAAGCTTTATCAGCAAAACACACCTTCATAGTGGTATAAATGTAAGGTCTTATAGGGATTTTGCAGAAATATTGCTGAAAACAGACTCCATCTCTAGCCAAAATCTCCCCTGGAGAACTAGCCTAGACAATATAAGAGAAGTTGTCCTGCACCTTCAGCAGCTCCACAGACAATTGATGGTTAAACAGCACCACACTGCACACAAGAGATGAAGACCAGAGGATCCCAGACACCTTTAGAAGGACAAACTGAGCTGCACCACATTAGCCAGTCCACAGTGTCTTCCTAATCAAACCAGTCTACCAGCCCATACACTTGAGGGCACCAACACTGCTACAGCTGCTAACCTGGGTTTGTACCTAGAGGACTCTCAGACCCCAGACACAGCCAAGCCCCTCCAAGCTCTCTGCTGTGCACCAGGAGTCTGGAAGAAACAAGTCACCCTGTATGCAGAGAAACCAGTGAGGCTTCACCAGCTCTGGAATTACCTCTTATCTCTGCTCAAGATTTCCAAGGAAACGTGTGCTTTGATGAAGCTTTTCCCACACTGGAGAACTAATCTTTCCTCAAGCCAGGTGCCTTTTTTCACAGAACTTACAACATCCTCTATTTCTGGGATGTCCAGCCTCCTAGTAAAGGCTAAAACCAGGACAAGACCCAGGTTACAAACAGCACGATTGCCTTGAACTCACTCTCCTAGAAAATGTCTCTCCAGGTTTCTCAGGTCACTGGAACAAAGTCTCATACCCCCAGCTGTACCTAGCAGATGCCCCCAAGATTGTTCCAACACAGGCATTATCATTACCCAAATGTTTAGCTCTTTCCTTTTGGGGTGGTGGGAACAACTCCAGACTTCAGTATTTTCCAAGGGATCGAGAAGCCCAGGGAGTCTGCAGACACTACAGAGCTAAAGGCAGGCAGCAGCCACTGGCTCCAGGACCATGATGCTCCCATGCCCTTTGAGCTATTCCAGCACACTTTTACAGGAATGAGGGTGCTTTCCTTTGCCTTTGGATTTTCCCCTGGCTGCAGCAGAGGCCAGGCACAGCATCTTGCAGAGCGTGGGTAGGCAAGGAAGCAATTAACCTCTGATCTTCCCCACAACTGAATGCTTCCTCATCGGCCTTCTGCTCTTCTCAACCCACCTTTATTTTAATGGTGTTTCCAGACTACCAGCTGGCAGGTCATTTCACCCCAGGTCCAGCTGCTGGCCCATGTTTTCTCCATCTCCAGGCAGGCAGAGGAGGCACAGGCTTCCTGCTCCCCAGGGAAGGCCAGCAGGGAAGAGACAGCAGATGGAAAAAACAGTTATTAGCTCCTTGTTTTCAAGGCGAGGAGAACAGGTGCTTTGGAACCAGGGACATTCCTCAGCCAGGGGAAGGACTTCTCTGCAAAGCCCCTGGAAGGGAAAAGTTGCTCCCAGCACAAAGCACCTGTAGCTCAGCCCCAGGGAGAAAGAGACTGAGAACTGCAGCTGCCAGGAGCTTGCTAACACATTACATTTCCACCTCCCCAGTCTACAGTAGACCTGTCCCTGTAGCTGACATCCCAGGACCTGCTCGCAAAGGGTCTTGCTCTGAGTTATGGCCTCATTCCCAAAACAAAAACATTCTCTCTCCCAGATGTGCTAGGGTGACTAGCATCCCACAGAAGCCTCATGGGCCCATTTCTGGCTTGCAATTCTGCAACTGAAAACAGGTCATTTTTACTGCACAGGTCACAGGCAGATGCAGCTAATCCACCCAACTTCAGTACTTCTGGGTGAGTAAAAACCTAAGGGGGAAAAGAGGGAGTAACCAGGGCAAAACATGCTGTAAAGGCAGCCCGGTCTTGTACAAAGCAACAAGTTTCTCCTCAGCTGTCCCTGAGGACATCTACCCTTTCCAATGAGAGATCTTTGCAAAGCAGAGGAAGGCTTTCCACAAAAAAAACAGTGTTAAAGCTCCCAGCTCAGGGGTGGGATGAAGAGAGCCACATGGCATGCAGCAGCGTGGCACTGCTCTTCCCTGCCTCCTCACAGCTCCTGCACACCTCTCACGCTGTGCTGGAAAGCAAGGGCAGGACAGGCTGCCAGCTACAGCCCCTGGACTTCATGGGGCACAGCATGGTACTGACAGGGAGGGCATGGAGAGCTCTGGAATGAGAAAGATTTGTCAGGCAGCCTTATCTTGGAGATGCTTTTCTGACCTCCTCACCTGCAGTAATTATTTATCTTCACTACACAACTTAATCCCCCCAAACAACTCTGACATCAACCTTCTGGCATGGCCCCTGTTGAGCAAGCTTTGCATGATCCAGGAGAGAAGTGCCAAATTTCAAAACCAGGTACTTTGATACCAGCTTATCTAAAGAAAAGGAGTAGGTGCACTGTTTGCCAAGTTACATCCATCTAGGAAATGCTCCATCACAGAACTGCTTTATGTGTTATGTGAGAAAAACAAATCAGCTCAAGATACGTCAAAAGACCCACGTATTGCTGGAAGGAGCAGTATTTTTGCCTGGCTGCTAATGCAAGACACAGAGAGGTGAGAGTATGAAGGCTGCTGACTGTTCACAAGCTGTTGAACGCTTCTGTGGGCTCACAGATCGCTGCCACCTGATGCTTGCATCAAAGCTGCCCTCTGCTCACCACCTCCTCCTCCAGCAAAGCCCATTCCTATCACTATCACCTAATGTCTGTTTTCTGCACATCGTGCAAACACATCCTCCTTCCCCCAGGTGGCAGGAATTAACCAGGAGGAGCTCGGAGTTGTGCAGGCTCTGCTATGGCTTCATCCTGGAGATGGGGTCTAGCCTGAAGACTCCACACGTGACATGACAAACACCAGGGATATATCAAACACAACATATCAATCACAAACATCCATGATTAATATTTAAAAAAAATAAGGTCAAATAGTATTAGAGATAAAGTTCAGATCCCAGAGCTAGTTATAACAGGATGGAATAAACAAGAGGCAAAGAGGAGCAGCAGCACCCAAGATTACTAGCTCAAAACGTATGTGCTGTGAAGAACATTGAGATCAAGCCTGAGGGAGGTGTGGACATTCCCTGCTTTAGAAGCAACTTTGGAGAAGACAGTAAAAGTCTGTTTCTTCCCCTGCCCCAGGTAGATGCTTCAAAGGATGACTGGTTTTTGGGTTAAAACTTCCTAGTATGATCAGAAGCATGACAGCTCCCCAAGACCACTGGTTATTTTGCACCTTGAAACCATATTTCATGCAACCATAAAAACTAATGCAAGTGTCCCAGACATTGTGTAAGAAAACTGACTCCTTAGGATATCCTGGTGCAGATTCAATCTCCTCAACAACTCCACTGAAAATTAAATGTGATGGGGACATAGTCCTGTGGTTTCAGGAGCAGCTGGCAAGATGTCAAAAGCAAAAAAATCAAACATTAATGGAGATAAGAAATGTTACCTTCAAACCATGAATGGAGATGAG
Source organism: Hemiprocne comata (assembly GCA_020745705.1). Lineage (NCBI taxonomy): Eukaryota > Metazoa > Chordata > Aves > Apodiformes > Apodidae > Hemiprocne > Hemiprocne comata. The sequence goes on along the minus strand of CM036597.1, from coordinate 5,229,156 downwards.
AGAGCTACCTTCAAGCTCAAGTGCAGTATTGACCTGAAAACACAGTAAACAGCTGTATTGGGTCTGGCTGAGATGGAGTTAATGTTCCCCCTACAGCCCTCACAGGGCTGTGCTGTGGTAGCTGGAAAGGTGCTGATGAGACACCAGTGTTGTGGCTACTGCTGAGCAGGGCTCCCACAGCATCGAGGCTCTCTCCAACATTTCCCTGCCCTTACCAGCAGGCTGGGGGTGGGCAAGATCCTGGGAGGGGACATAGCCAGGGCAGCTGACCCAACCTGACCAAAGGGAGATTCTATGCCATATGACATCTGCTCGGCAATAAAACCTGAGAGAAAGGAGGAGGAAAGGGGGCATTTGTTACTGTGACTTTTGTCTTCTTCCTGGGAAGTGGCCAGACATCACCTGCTGGTAGGTAGTAGAGAATAAATCTTTTGTTTTCCTTTGCTCTATTAAACTGCCTTTATCTTGATCCACAAGGTTTTTTTCCTCTTATTGTCTACCCCCCTAATCGTGCTGAGGAAGGGAGTGATTGAGAAGCTTGGTGGGCACCTGCCAACCAACCAGGGTCAACCCAGCACAGTCCTTTTTTTTTTGGCGCCCAACGTGGGGCACGGACAATGGCAGTTTTGTACTTAGCATGCTATAGCTACAGTAGTTACTAAGTAGCAAGCTCATTTGTGGGTCACAGAGTTTGTTGGCTGCACTGTTTATCTCTTTATTTTGGTGAGCTTGGGAACACGTTGGTACAAATGATGTCAATGTGTTTGCCCTGGCAATGGTGGCATTGCTGGGCTGAGGGAGGTGTCTTGGAGAGAGGATGAGGGAATATATCCTTCTTCCTACCTGGCATCGATGTGGGTGGTTTTATTAAGCAGGCTCCTGAGGTCCCTGCTCACCTTTATGGGAGCTGTTTAATACTACTAATTAACACTATTGGCATATTATGGGGTTTGTGAAAACTGCTGTCATGCTGGTGTAAGAAAACACAACTTTTTGGTGAGGTGATACTGAAATGTGCCCTGAGGTGGCCAGTCCCTTGGTGGGAGGGTATGTGGAAGGATTTGAGCAGGTGCCTAGGGTGGTTATCACCTCCCATAGCCTAGAAATTTACACCTGAACAGGCAAGTAGCCCTGGCAAACTGACACACAATGGTACAATCTGAAAATGCCTAGAGAGGTCAGAGAAACGGTTCTGAGATCTAGAAACACGAGCTGAAAATTAAACAGGATTCAACCAGGCAGGAAATCAGGAATAGATGACACAGAGACAACACCTACAGACTGAAGAAAAAACACAATTGTATAGTGGTGTCTGTCCCCACTACCAACAGGGAAAATAACTTACGTGGTGATATGTGTAAGTCCAGCCACAGCAGAAAGGACATGGCAAGGTCCTTACCATGCAGGATGGGGCACATATCTCTGTCCACATAGCTGTGTTGCTCACCTCTGGCTTTCAGGCAACATATACTACATGTTGAGTGACACCACCTAAGCCACTGGTTTCTGTCACATGGTCTTATGCCTTTCCAGGATAAATTAAGTGTTTGAGTCAAAGGAGCAATGTTGTGCTGGCCACCCACAAACTCTCCCCTCCATACCCACTATTTGGGCAAGAGAATGTGCTTCAAGAATGTGAGGTTTCTCCTCAGCTCCTTTAAGCCAGTCATTTTATGCCTGTAGAAAACCACGTTTGATTCAGGAAGCTTCTGAGCTGGAAATAAGCACAGGCTTGAACAATATTGAACTATATGCACTTGCCCTGGCCTTTAGTTTCTTCTCACGAACCATGCATGAGGCAGGACAGGGAGATGCAGCATCCTTTGGGTCATGTCTAGCCACTCTCAAACCCCACATCTTCTTCCAAACACCTTGCTGTCCTTGACATTTCCCAGGTTAAAAGGATAGCCATGCTGCTGGCTAAAGAAAAGTCTAAGAAAATAAACCTAAAAAGAAATTTTGAAGTCGAAGCTCCCACATAAGCACCTGTTGAAAGAAGCTGGGCTCAGCCATGCTAGCCTAGAGCCTTGCAGCAGAACTGACTGCAAGCCCCAGCATCACCAAACCACTGACTGTTCCCATAGCTACACAGGAAGATAAATTTAGTTCAAGGAACCTTGTGTTGCTATATTATTTAACAAACAAACAGAGGCACTCAAGAGGAAAACACAGGCAGGGACTCAGTTTAGCTGCTGCGTGGGCTGATCAAAGCTATGGTCTTGAGACTGCTTCCTGGAGTCAAAGGGCCCAAATCCTGAACCTCAGCACCACGCTGCTCTAGCCTGAGCCAGTCTGCTGTGTTAGTCACAAGAAGACTCCAGCACAGCCACAGAGGAGTGCCCAGGCTGCACTCTTCTGGAATATTTCTAGCACCAGGAGCCAGGCAGCCACCACCAAGGTCTCCCTGCCTCTCTGATACTCAACCCAGACTGCTAAGAGGCCTCTGGGAGTGTGCGCTGGCCAGGCACAGCCCAGCCTGGCTATGCTTGGAGTCATGACCATGCTGCAGTCCCCTCTGCTCACACTGCCTCTGGATTTGCACTGCCTGGGAAACCCCAGCCTGCAGCAATGTGGAGCAGAAGAGCCATGCTGGTCCCACAAGACCAGAGAAGCGTGAGAAGAACCTCTGCCCCACCAGAATCATGGCCTAGAGCACAAGTAAGGAATCCACAGTTTTATTAAAGATCACGTGCAAAAGGCACAGTGGCAGAAGAGAGGGGACTACTCTAAGCCAGCTATGGATGAGCAGGACTGTTCTTACCACACAATGTTCTCAAAGCTGGTGTAACACAGTCCCACCTGAAGACCCTGCAAGGAGGAGCAGAAGGTCAACCAGATAGATCTGTGATCCACCAATTAGCTGCATCATGTGCAGGGGGCCACGGAGACGGAGATGCCAAGATCCACTCAGCTGCTCTCATGACAACCCAGGGCAGGCCTTTCCCTGGGAAACGGGTGGCCAGGCAGAAGGGACAAGTTCGGGACACAGCCAGGCAGCCCTTCAGCCGGGCAAGTAGTGCCACCGTGTGGGAGCAGCCCACATTGCTCTCTCATGACACGGGCAGTAAGGGTTTCAGGTGGTGACAGAGAGAACTTGAAAAAGTAAATAAATCAATCACATCTCAAGCCCCCTCGAAAGTTACAGAGAATGTGAGACTTATGCAGAGAAATTTTTTCAGGCCGAAACGTGCTTCCTTGCTGGAAGCCAAAAGGTATCTGGCTTCTCTTGGGTAAAGATGTCACCTGTACAGAGCAATCCCTGGACAGACAAAGCTGAATGCTCCTGCAGTGGAGTGGCAGTCACTTCAGCTGCCATCCACGGGGCTGGAGAACTGTAGGGATGGAGATGAATTTAGCTCACGGGGGTGTGAAGGTGTTAACACTGATACACAGAAACCAGGAGCATTTAAAAACAACAACTTGGCAAAGATTTCTGTTCCTCCCTCTGTTCCACAGTGCTTCCTTTCTCTCTCTGGATACAGCAAAATGAAGAAGCACTTGAGTCCTGCAGACCCCCCCTCTCAAAAAGGAAAGAAAGAGAAGACTATCCAGGACAGACCCACTAGCTCTGGCCAGGGCTCCTTCCAGCAAACTGCATCTCACCAAGACCTTCCACATGGCCTCATTACAGACCTCAAACAAAAGACAGAAGGTGTGGGGCAGTAGACTGCAGCTTACTGTTTACCTTGCTGTTAAGGGTCTGTTTTTCTCCTGAGGTCGATCTCCTCTATGGACTGAAGATATCTTTTTGAGAAAAAGGCAGCAGTCATATAACCTCCTTTTTCTCCAGCTTCCAACGAACCAGCCCAGAGCTCTGACCTCTTCAAACCCTCTTTCTCTGGGCCCAAGAAGTTACAAGTCCACATCAAGGAAGAAGCCTTCAACATTATATATGGAGAAGTCACTCCTTCTCAACCCACTTTGACCTGCTCTCTCCAGAACCCTCCAAATCAGCAGGAATGCACAGCCACAACTTCATTACCTTGCACGAGAGCACATCCCACTCTGCTGACATAGTCTTTAGTTCCACAAAGATACACTCTCCACTGGTCTTCTCACCCTCTCCCACTCCATTATAACCTCCTGCTCCTGTGTGTTAAGAACCTGAAATTCTCCTCCTCCTGTGTCTCCACTGCTGAGGCATGGGTTTTTCTCCACCTCAGATCTGTCAAGTCTTTCCTTCCATAAGAAGGGAAGAGCCAAATGGGAGCTTCACCACTTGCAGCCACCTTGAAACACCAACTGCCACGATCTCGTCTATGTCTTTTGTGCTCCTATGTGAATTTACACACAGTCTGTAACCCTGGCCTGACACAAGTCCAGTGCCCTGGCCAGCCTGGGGTCCGGGCTGAAGCCACACAGGTGACAGGCTGCCAAGGTGCACCGAGCCCCAGCCTGGGGGCAAGGCCGCTGGGGCCCCTCTCCTCACGGTCCCTCTCCTCACGGTCCCTCGACTATGGCACTGAAGGGCCGTGCATAGACGGTGCTGCAGCTCTGCAGGTAGCGGGAACGTATCCGTGGGAACAGAGACTGCACCAGCCAGCACCGGCGGATGCTCCCCTCGGTGCAGGCCTGTCCGGCCTCAGCCGCACCCTCGGCGTCCCCAGCCCTCGGCCCCGGCCCCCTCCGGGCGGCGGTAGCGGGGCCCGGCAGTACGTGCAGGCGGGCGGGTGAAAGCCCCTCTCCCCAGCCCTGCGTGGAGACATGGTGGCGCCCGGTGCTGTACAACGAGATGGCGGCCGAGCCACAGCTGGGGCGAGCGGTAGCACCAGGGGAACGGCGCGGGGAGGCCCCAGCCTCTCCCCTCAGGGGGTGCAGATGTCAGAAACCAGAGGCCGGCGGCGGTCCAAGTGCTCAGGCCGTGGTGGCGGGGGTTGTGCCAGCAAACCCCAGCCTGGGCAGGGGTCGGCTGCAGCCTCAGCCTAGAGCACAGACCTCTAGGTCCTGCAGGTGGGCCTGGACTGGCCTGGGCACCTCTCCCACAAAGCAGCCCCAGGGGGCTACCTCTTCCATGGCCTGGCCCTCCCACTTGGACAGGGCAGGCATTGCGGTCTGTTGACAGATCTGAGGTGCTGGGTCAACACCGGCTTCTCTGGAGCTTGAACAAGGCAACGCCTGCTGGCACCAGGGCAAAGCTGGTGCTCAGCAACACCACAGACCCTTTCCTCTTTCAGTTTCCAGCTCCCTCTGAACCAGAATCACCACTTCGTAGACCCGGTGCAGCCTTGATCAGATCAGTGTATATGTTTGTTGCAAGTTCATTTAACCAGAAGGACAGTTGTGAGGGGAGTCATAAAGCCTGAAGGAGGAGATGGCAGCAGGGGAGAAAACAACAGCTCACGGGAACATTCCTCTTCTCTGCATGTCTATGCATATATAGGTAGGCAGAGGAAAAAGCCTGGGTTCCCTCAGCTACCAACACCAAGAGCCCAGATGTTGCTCTCCTAGAAGCACTGGGATACTGTAGGAATCACAGGACATCAGCTTGCATCGTTCACAAAAAGCACTAAAACAGGTCAGCAGACAAACCATGGCATCTGCCACAACAGTACTCCATGACAACAACCATCCTCCATGCCATAGGGCCTTATGGGAATTAATAGTGAGGAGCCAAGACACATTTATGACCATAAGCACCTGTGTAATTAGATACCTGTGCAGCCAAAGTGTCTGGAAGGCAAAGGACAGCTTTTTCTCTTTTCCTAAAGCAACGTATCTGCTGCCACCAGAGACAGAGCAGCAACCCCCCCCAGTCCCCACATCAGTCAGGTATTCCAGCAACCAGCAGCCAGGCCTGAACGCTGCTGACACAGTCTTGCATCAGCAGACTGCAGCACACTTGGCTCTACAAGGCTTGCATGGGACAAAGGTGAATAAGTAAACACTGAGGAAATACCATAATAAATACATTTATTTACATGGCTCCCGCCCTCCCTCCTTGCCACAAGGGGCTGAGAAGGCAGACACACAGGTAGAACAGGAGGAAAAAGCCAATACACCCCAACATTGTAAAGACAGTGCCCATCACTCTCAAGGAAGAGCCGGGTCCCCTTTCCCACTTGGAGATTTATGGACCTGCACGTTAATTCCCAACAGTCCTTCACTGTCCCAGCTACAACCAAGATGTTCCCATAGTCCATGCATATCCACAAGGTTCCCAGTTATCCATCCCTTACTTGGCAGGGGGGTTCTCTCCAGCAGAGGAGCAGGGGATGGCAGAGTCAGCCTCTGGCAAATGCCCCTTGCTTTTCCCAAACTCAATCACCAGTGGCTTTCCCTGCAGCTTATACCCATTCACCAAGAGCCTGGCATCCTGGGCCGACTGAACGTCTGCAACAAGAGAGCAAAATGGGTGCAGGTTACAGAGCAAGTTCTGGCACAGACACACGGGGTGTTCACACAGATATTCCTGGCTCCTGGAGCCTCAGCCTGCACCACAACCCAGTGCAGCACCGGGATCCTCCAGCCAGAGCAACGTGCTGAATATAAATACAGCACATAACAGACTGCATCCCTTCTGTTTTGATTCATCTTCTTCCAGACCAGGAAAAAAACTGACGTGCTAGGCAAAAGAGGGAGTGAACTCCCCTCCTTCTCCTTCTGGCACCACTGCAGAAAGATGTGGCACCTTCACGGGTCAGGGAAGAACTCAGACTCACCAGGGAAGGTGATGAAAGCCTGACCCCTCATCCGGCCACTCAGGAGGCGGAACTGGATCGGTGGGCTGTCCTCCTTCTGGAACCGAGCAAACAAGGACACTAGGTCCTTCATCATCACTCGAGGGCCCAGGTTCTTCAAATACAGAACCTGTTCCAGAGAGACAGAGGGTCAGCTGGCCTGTGTCACCCAAACAGACATCTTTCAACCTGGTCCCAAGTCCATCCACCTCAAAGGTATGAATTAGTTCAGCTCCTCTGCCATCCCAGTGTCCTTCTTCCACCCACATGCTAACAGTGGAGTTTGGAAGACAGGTAGGTGTACAAAGAAAGGCAGCTCTGGACTCAAGGCATCATCCCACTTGCCTGCACCAAGTGCTGATAGCTCCAGTTATTTATAAAATGCAACAAGTTCCCGCTACCAGTTAAGCACAGTTTGAGTAAAGTCACAGCTGGTCTCAGTCAGGCCCAAACACGGAGAGGACATCTTGACCAGTGACCTGCCAGAGCCAAGAAGGGCTGGGGTCTGGAGTACAGCTCTTTGCCAGGCCAGGCAACTTCCCAATAGATCCAAAGGTCCCCTTCCCTCCCAGAGTGGTGGCTGCTCTCCCTTGGCACAGAGGATCAACCAAGCATGCTCCAGGCAACAGCCAGTCAACAGCAAAGAGGAGCCTTTGTCTGCTGAAGCAGCTTCAGGGCATGCTAGTGAAGAGGAGGAATAAATCCTGGTTCCTGAAAACATACCTTGCTGGGCTCTCCAGGATGGTAAGATGAGAACCTGGGTATATGCTGGAGTTCTTCCTCTGAGAGACGGTTCCTGCAGATCTCCTCCTCTGGGATAAACTCTACAGGATCTTTGATAATCACATGCCTTGGAGGGGACTGGTGAGGCCTTGTTGCAGGAAGACTGGGACTTCTTGCCTGTTCTGCTTGCTTTTCCTGGTCAGGAAGTGCTGAGTCCTCAGCCACAGGCCCCTGTGCTTCCAGGGAAGGGCACAAGCATGGGTCAGTCTCAGTAGGCTGGACTTCTTCAGGCCACTTCTTGCTCAGCAGCTCTTGGTAAACACTCTCCAGATGAACCATGGGGTCCTTTTCATCTGTTGCCTTCTTCTGAGTGTCATCTAATCCACAATAGAGAAACATGGTAATGTGACCACAACCAAAAACCTGGAAAATGCAGACTGCAGGAAGAGATACAGACAGGAGAAACCATTTTCCAACCCAGCCTCCATGCATCTGCCAACCAGGCCTTGCAGGTTCTTTAGAACAAGAAGAGTAGTCCCAGCCAGCAAGTGCTGGTGTCCCAGCTGAGGATGAACCTGCAAAAAGCAGCAGCTCCACCAGTGCTTTGTACAGAGCTCATTTCTTTCAGAGATGTCCTCACTAGCTTATCTGCAGCCACATTTCAGCACATCCTAGTGACTCCTTCAACACACCTTCCTCCTCCTGCATGCATGGCCAGGATGTGCCACACTGCCTTTCTACACCCCTATGTGGAATATAAACTTTTTGCTTCCAGGCACATCAGATTAAGCTCCTGAGTTTAAAGAAGCTCCAAGGCATGGACTGACCAATGATACCACCTTTATTTAATGGAAATTATGACAGAAGTGAGAAAGGCATCTCCCAGCTTATGGGCCTCAGTCTTGCTGCCTCTTGGTTTTGCTAAATGCCACCACTCTTGATACCAGAGGCCAGAGGACACTGGGTCAGCTTAAACACTGATCAAAGTAGTATTTTAGGAGTTAAGGAGTTTAACAGTTCTTCTTCATGTTCTATTTAACACTGTCTTACATACAAAAATCAGTCTGGGCTGGAGCTTCGTGCCCACATGTTCTCCAGCTCAAGCAGACTGGAGCAGTTTCTGCCATCTCCGGACAACTCTTGGCTCTCCATCCAGAAAAGTCACATTAAGCCACAGGCTTGGGGACAACACAGCTGGGGCAAGAACTGCTGTCATCCCGTAGACACAGCACTGGGAATCAGCAACTGGGCTCCTGTGAGAGACTGGTAAAACCTTTTGACCATTTTGCCTCAACCAACCAAGCACCCAAAACAAGATGTGCTCTGCAGAGGTGGGGCAGTGAACTGTGCTGGTAAGTTTTCTAGTTTTTGTCTAGCAGACATTCTACCACAATGGCTGTATAAGCAAGGATCACAGAGCATTCTCAGAACAAAGGGTGCATACCAGTCAGACATATTATGGGATAGCAGGGCACCAGCAACCCCTTCCCTTTTCCTGCAGAGAGCCTTCAAGAAAGCTCTACAGCACATGCGGGGGGGGGGGGGGCATCTTCAACAAGGTTATAAAAGAAGGGGAGACCAGCCCCAGCTGTGCACCCACATCCAAATAACTACCATCAAGGCTCTTCACTGGATCCAAGGATGGGGATACATACCTGCTACTCCAAGGCTTGTGTTTTAAGACAAACATTCAATAAAGCTTTTTTTTTTTTTTTGACCATTTAGGAGCCATTGTCGTGACTCCCGCCCCGGGGTTTGCTGAGCAAAACTGGGTGTTAAGAATTTTTCTGTCCTTCCTTAGTCATTGTAATGACTCCTGGGTACTGCAACAGACTATCTAAAAGATCACCTCCCCCGAGCATGCTGAGTGGGAAGGGACAGCTCCATTTCCACTTTGGCTCCTGTGAGGGGCCTTTAACAAGTCACTCCCACTCTTTCCTGCTCTGTGCCTTTGCTTCCTTCCCACCCTTGTTAGACTGCAGTTAAATCCGAGGATGGATGATCTCTCTCTAGCACCACACAGGCACCTCGTGTCACTCAGTGCAGCTCAGTGGCGACCTCTGGGCTCTATGAAAGCATAACCCCAGCTACTTTTCCACATACCAAGTAATCCATGCTGAACTTCAACCCTGCTCTCCAAACATAGACTTTACAAGCCTCTGTATTAAACCCTTCAGAGAGCCCACTCTCTATCTGCTCATATAAGAGAGGAAAATATCTCCTCCCACACAGTGCAAAAGCAGAATCATGTCTTCAGGGACAGAAGGCCAGACAGAATTGTGTTAAGACTCCCCCACACCCCAGTTCTCCATGCTGGAACAAAGGCAGGAAGAGTTTTGTGCCCACAAACCTTGGTGGTAGAGTGCCCGGAGGAAGGAGTGACGGTCTGTTCCCTGGAAGAGGGCATTTTCAATCTCCATCTCCCTCCTGCTCAGCTGCTTGCTGCCAGCAAACCTCTGGGGCAGAGCCAGTATGCGCTGACGCTCTTCCATCTTCTCCTGGATGGCATGGAGTCGGTCCTGAGTGGCCTCTGGGGCTGCTCCCAGCCCAGAGCCCTGGAAGACAGGCACAGTTTTGCTCAGATATGACATGTGCCTCCTTTTCAAAGACTCAGCCAGCAGTCCAACTTTGCATCCTCCAGCCCTGGGAGTGGGTGCAACTAGGAACCATACCCCAAAAAGCAGGTCACCAAGAGGTCCTGTCACTGCAAGGGTAGGACAGAGATAAAACCACTCAGCAGCCCTCAGTTCTTGAGAGAAGTGGACAAACAGATCCTTTCTCCTGACCTTTCTGTGCTGCTTTTTTTCCCCTGGCCTCACTGTCTGATGGTACCCGTGTCCCTCTGTCCCAGCAGTCCCTGCCTCTGCCAGCTATAGCCATTTTCTAAGGCCACCCAGTGTAACTGCACAAACCCCCTTGGGCATTTTTTTTTGCCATGCCTAAAGCATCTCTCCCCGAGCTCAAGTTTCCACCAAGCTTTTGGCCTGTGGCCCTGACATCACTGAGAAAACCTCATTTGCTGAAAAGTGGATCCCAAGCTGACATTTGGCACCTGAGGATGGGTTTATGCTGAGGACTAAACCCCTGGCCAGCTCCACATGAACCAGCTCCCAGAAACCACCCAGCTACTGCAGCACAGACCTCATAGCTAACTTGGCTACGAGTGAGCATTCCTGAATAAACAAACCTCACTGCTTGGGGCCAGGGCACTGCCAAAAATCACCAGTCTCCAATTTCTGGAGAAGCTTTTCTGTTCCCCTTCTACCTCTATCAGAATCCAGAGAACACCCTTTAATGGGGCTGTAGGTGGATTTGCTTGTCTCAAATTTAGTTCAAGTATTACTGTGGCAGATCCTTCTGCCTCAGGCAAGAAACCAGGCTCTCTCCCTGCACTGAGCACAATCTAACAAAGATTTTCCCATGGGTACCTCTCCCTTCCCGCCTGACTGCATGAGCTCACATCTGCACGACTTCCACTCACCAATTCACAGCTTCCCTGGGGCACAAAAGGCTGTTTATATGGAAAAGCAATTCCAGGAAATCGTTTGTAGCACCTTGTTTTCAGAAAAGCTGCAACTTAGCAGCTGAAAATAACAGCTCTGTTTGTTGAGAGCTTCATGGGCAATCTGAAGCCCTCTCTGTCTCAGCTGATTCCTCCTTGGTGGAATCTCACTCAGGGCCTTCACATACAAAGCTGCACATCACTACCTGACTTAGGCTTTCTCTCTAGTCATCTTCTCTCACGAGCTGTAGATGATGTACCCTAATGTCACTGGTTCTCAGAGTAGTGTTTTCCATGCTAATCTTTAAACATCCCCAAGCTGATTTCATTCCAAAGACAACAGCTGGTACTGCTGACATTAATTTTCATTCTTAAACGAACACCACCCCAAACTTTAATGCAGGCCACACCAGGGCTGCGTTTGTATTTAAACACCAAAACAAGTAATGGCTTCAACTGAAGAGAGGCAAAACCATGATTACCACAGACTGCTTCCTCCTGCATACACCTACTGCTCAGGAAGAGGAGAGACAGAGGGAAGCCAAGAGTCATCCCAAGTCCTGTTTTGCACCTTCTGGTTTGCCTAGTTAAGAGCAGGACACTCCAGTGCACCCGACACAGGACAACCCCAAAAGACCCTTGTCTCTGGAACATGAAAGTGAGAGAAGGGAAGAAACCTAGTTTGCCACTGCTCTGCAAACTGCACTCAAAGAGGAGCACGTCATTGCAGTTGCACACTTGGTCTAACAGCTCTGCACTGCTATTTTTACGTGGCTGTTTTAAGTCCCTTGAAGCATCTGCAAGCCCCTGAGGAGAATGTATGAAAGCCTCCCTACAGACAGCTGTCCCAGCCAGCCATGGGAGTCAGAGGTGTGTCAGAATACAGAAAAGAGCAGGTTGAGGCACTCAAATGTTTCCTCTTTTTCCTTCTCTGGCCTTTAAATCCTTCTTACACTGCTATATACGGGTGAAATTATTTGCTTGAGATCATCAAGGCAGAGGCAGGAATGCAGTCAGGTCCTGCTGTGTTCCAAAGGATCAACTCATCTCTCCACCATAGCTTTTAGCACAGACAATTCCACCAAAGAAAACAGGCCACAAGAAACGTGGGATCATGCTGGCCTAAAGGCAAGAGATACATGGAGTGGCTTACAAAGGACTTGAATTTCCTAACAGGGTGCCACAGGCCATGGGTTTAGAGAGACTTCACCACATTCAAATTAAAGCAGAGTATTCCTACCTTCCCTGTTGAAGCCCTGTTCTTCCAAAGAAGGATCTCCGAGTCGGAGAGCCCCAGTTCCCGGAGAGAGGCAGTTTCTTTGTTGCTCTCCTGCAGAGCCTGGAACTGTGACAAGCTCAAAGTCCCCGCAGCCTCTTCCCCAAAAGGCTTGTAAAAAGCTGCAGGGGCAAAGCATCTCCGCTTTGACTTGCACCTGTAACCCAAAGCAACAGAAGAAGCAGAAACAACTTAGCACTGAGAAACCAGGCTGGCCTCCCTCCCCAGCCACGCTTGGTCCTGCTGCACATAGGCAGAGATGCCATGTTTCCAAAACACGATTGAGCCACACTCTCCTAACCCTCTTCCAAGCCCATGAGATCATAGAATCATAGGAAATGGAAGGGACCTCTGCAGATCATTGAGTCCACACTGCTGCTGCTGTCCCTCTCACAGCAGACTCCACTCACCAGCCCCTCCGGCCACTCCCCCAGGGGCCAGGTCAGGACTTACTGCTCAATGGAGGCTGTGGTATCAAGCTGGTGGTGAAGGAGGCTCTTCAGCTGCCTCTCTCCTTCTGTCTCCAAGTCTTCCAGAAGGAGCTCATCACTGGACAGGCTGCTGTTGACCCTGGGGCACACAAGCACAGCATGGAGGTGGTCACTAAGGCAACGGGAAAAACACTGCTCAAAATGCATCCATGCTGCAGCCTCTCTACCTCCTGGACTGTTTTTACAAGATGTAAAGCACAACAAGGAATCAAAACTACTTGACCAAAGCTCCCACTAATGTTTATGAGAACAGCCAACAGATTTGGGACTACTTTGAGAAAATTAAAAATACCACAAGGATAAAAAAAACCCAAAACCAAAAACCAAACAACACATGCAATCTTTTACTGTTGGAAAACTGTGTTGTATCAGTATCTAAACAGACATTGCTAGTTTCAAATTACTCAAGAAGGAAAGAAAACCATGAGGGAAAAGAGAAACAGTGAATCTGTGCAGCACTCCATGGAGTTTTCCCTTTTCCCTTCCTGGGGTCACTTGCTTCCACGCAGACAGGACGCAATCGTCGCCCTGCAGACAACATATATTTTGTGTGGCAGCAGGGGCCCTGCTGACCCCCCTTTTGGAGACGTGCTCCCGCAACGTGGGCTTCTGCCAAGCGTTGGGTGTCCTCGAACCAGGCCATGGGCACCAGCTCGGGCTGGGACGGAAGCTCACGCATCCCTGGAAGCCTTTCTGGGCTGACTCTGCACTGACAGGGTGGGCAAGCGGCCCGGTTTCAGGTGTAAGCTTTCGCTGTCCGTTCCGGGAGTACGGCAGCTCCTGCAGGGTTTGACGCTAGCGCCGAGCTGCCCAAAAAGCAGCTTTCCAAGGGATCGCCGGAACCGGCACAGGAACGTCTTGCCGGGTGAGGCGCCGGAGGGATGGCAGTCACCCGGGGGAAAGGCTGACACGAGCTCCACACCGCCTGTTCTGAAACACGAGGAAACCTCGCCCGGACACAGCGGAGACCGGCCCGGGCCCGCGCTCAGCCCCGCACGCCCAGCCCGGCCCGCTCACCTCCGCATGGCCGCGGCGCTCCCGGCCCTGGCCCCAGCCCCACTACAACCCCCAGCAGCGCCCGCGGGCGGCGCTGGGCCCGGCGCGGGGGCCGCTGGGAGATGTAGTGCGGAAGGGCCGGGCGGAACGGCGGCTGCACGGGGGAAACGGGCCCGAACGCTGCGGCGTGCCCGACGTCGCCATCGTCCCGTTCAGTGCCAGGCTCCAGGTTAACGTTAATGGTCGAGGCAATGAAATGACTCCGCTCCCTGATGAAAACCCGCAGTGGCGTGTCTGGAGCTGTCTGCAAGGGTTCCCATAGGTCCCTCAAGAACAGCCTCATCTGTAGCGTCTATGAGACTTCCCTCCCTCTCCTTTAAAGACAACGAAATCTGCACACGGGGGCAGGGAAGTGAAAAGTTTTAAGTCATTTTAAAGTCAACAAATTACTCCAGTAAGTAGGCACTTCTCTTTTTCCAGGGGACAACAGGGAAGGCAGAGACACATTATTCACACCCCTTCAGCATTTGGCAGAGTAGAAGCATAAAGTGCAGTGGGGAATTAAGCATTAGGGCAATTGAGCTAAATATGTGAGCATCCACCTCCCTCTAGTAGTAACAATGCACTGCAATTATACTCCATAATTGCAACATGAGCCAGCACCGTGCACTGGAACCCAGAAAATCAACTGTGTTCTGGGTTGCATCAAAAGAAGTGTAGCCAGTAGGTCAAGGGATGTGATTTACTCAGCTCTCATAAGATCCCACCCAGAGAACTGTGTCCAGTTCTGGAGCCCCCAACATAAAGAGGACATGGAACTCACGGAGAAAGTCCAGAGGAGGGCCACGAAGATGATCCAAGGGAGGGAGCAGCTCTGCTCTGGAGACATGCGGAGAAAGTTGGGGCTGTTCAACCTAGAGAAGGCTCCAGGAGGACCTCATATCAGGCTTCCAGTATCTGAAGGGGCTACAGGAAAGCTGAGGAGGGACTTTTTACAAGGGTTGTAGTGAGAGGACAAGGGGTAATGGGTCAAAACTGGAAGAGAGGAGATTTAGGTTAGACATTAGGAGGAAATTATTTAGTGTGAGGGTGGTGAGACACTGGCATGGGCTGCCCAGGTAAGCTCTGGATACCCCCATCCCTGGAAGTGTTCAAGGTCAGGCTGGATGAGGCTTGGAGCAACCTGGTCTAGTAGGAGGTACCCAAGCAGGGGTGTTGGAACTAGATGATCTTTAAGGTCCCTTCCAGCTCAAACCATTCTACGATTCTATAGCTGCAGAGCTCAGCTGTGGAGCAGCACTTCTGCACCTCACCAGGCTGCATGCAGTTACCCAGAATGGACACAAAGACACCTACTTTCTGCACAGACTTCACACAGTCCCTCAGAGTGAAGCGGGTGAAGTCCAGTAAGTCACTACAAAGACTGGCTTTGTGACAAGACAACAAACTTTATTGCAAGAAAAGAAACAAACCCTGATCATCATTTGTGACCTAGGTGCCCAATAACCTCTGTTTTCTGCGGAGATTTGGGGCTAATCCCTCAAGCTGGGAGTCACTCAATCAAACGTGATCCGAAAGCTGCGCTCCTGCTCCTTGCGGCGGCTCTCGCAAACCTTTGTCACCTCTTCTACCTTCCTCTGCAGCACGGCTGTGGGAGAAACCAGTCATCACACTCACAGCCCC
Source organism: Hemiprocne comata (assembly GCA_020745705.1). Taxonomy (NCBI): domain Eukaryota; kingdom Metazoa; phylum Chordata; class Aves; order Apodiformes; family Apodidae; genus Hemiprocne; species Hemiprocne comata. Next base: position 5,213,808 of record CM036597.1, on the reverse strand, counting down.
CCTAAAACACAACCCTACCCAGCCTGACCTGCTGAAGGAGAAAGAAAAACACTTGGACAGTCACTTAGATTTGACACTGCTCCCAACACAACACTGCCAACCCTCCAAGGCAAAGATCATCTAAAAAGGATTCCGAGTCACTCCGGGACTGGCAGGCACAATCGGACGAATCCCAGGACACGCTGTTGACACTGTTTGCTCTGCCAGTTTGCTGCAGTTTCAGGGCACTGCATCAGAGCTGAGCAGGAGCCACATGCAGGTCTGCAGCTTGAGAAAAACCAACTGCTTTACCAAGCAATTTCCCCACGACATCTCCTGCTACACTTGCTCTGAACCACACCACCAGCTAAGAGTACACACATACTTTCCTGCAGGGTATCACTCAGCCATTAGCAGCTTTCAACTGTGAATACAGCAAAGACACTGCAATTGCACACAAGAGCTGCAGAGCACTTGGAGCCACAACACAGCTCATATGTTATTTGCAGATCAGGGACTTGGCAACACAGAAGCCACTCATGGGGCATCAACTTTCCATAGAGCAGGCATCGCAATATATTAAAAAAATCTTGGCACAAGCTAAAGCAATTTGATTTCTTTCCATGAAAGCTTAGCTATCAGAAACTATTGAACAGGGCTATGGCATGATGTCAGCCTGTGGCTTGGGGACAGGCATTCCAGGTTAGGTTTTATTTGTACAGCATGCCAAAGCCAGAATCTTCCAGTAACATATTAAACAACACATTTCCCTTTGTTACTTTTCAAAAATGTGCCATGTAAAAATGCTTATGGCATAAAATGGCAGTCTGCCTTTACTGTCTCACACATGTCTCTCACTCAACTCAGAATTCAGTTGTAACTATGAAAGAGAAGACTTTCTGGTTCTCTCAGGGAGAGGCAGGAGGTCAGAACAAGGCTGTGTCCAAACACCCCATTCACCTGTGGAAGCAGCACCACCCTGTGTCCGTGTTCAGCAAGCCCATCTAATTGTGGCAGTGTAGGTTGACACTAATTTGAATACAGTACCAGAGTTGCAAATAATTGTTTAACAAGTCAGACAAGTTAACAGCCACTATGGATAAGGGAGCTTAAAAAGATCCCTGGCTGTTGTGAAACAGTCCTGGAGATGCTCCACAGGAAACCAAACTGGTAACATCACCTACAGCACAGATGGCCTAGTTCTGGTTTTGGGGGGAGGTTTGAAATATTTCTTTCACACACAAAAAAATGTTAAGGAATTTGTCCTTGTGAAATTCCCACACTCCAGAGTTACTGCACTTGCAGATCAAGGCATGCTGCTGAGTGTGACCTGGACTGGCCTTTCCTGTGGGGGTGAAGGGGAGTGGGGATGGTCACATTAAAAACACACACACACTGATTTTCCTATTCCAAAGGGAAGCCCCAGAACAGTCTAGAAGCTGAAATATTTAAACTTAGGTTGACAGAGCAAAGAGTAAAGCTTTCAAGTCCTCTGCTCTGCATTGATGCATTTCAAGCACTGCTTTTTTTTTGGTAAACCATGAGCAGTTGACAGGAATTACTTCTGAGCAGAGGCCTTTGATGAACATCAGGGGAAATCAAGCAGAGAAGGGACATGGTCATTGAAGGGGGGAGGAGGAGAAGATCCTCAGTGATCCTCAGCAATTTATGGCTCAAGGAGCACTTGCACATATGCTTCCTGCTTGCCATTTGCATTCTGAAAAAGCTGCAAGGCAACCCTCACCTGAGTTCTGGTCAATCCACTGCAACGAATCCACGTGTGCATTCAAAATTTTACAGATCTGCTGAAGCTGAGGGAAAGAGGAGGTGCAAGTCATTTGTTACATCCATCAAAACTAAGAGCAGTAAAAGACAGCCTGCCTGTCCCTGCCTTTGGAACACGATGCAATCACGTTCCTCATACCTACAGCTCCAATAACTTGGCAGACACTTTCCCAGGGAACTCTGAGCAGCAACTGTGTTGCTTTGCTTCTCTTTACCATAAAGAAAACAGACTGGTTTGGAGTATATGGCCGTGGCTTAGGCTTATGGCAATCAGACCTAGGAACCACCACACCATTAATCACCTTAGGCTTGAGGTGGCAAAAGTAAAAAAAGCAATGGGAAAAAAACCTCAAGTCTGCAAAACTGAAGGGAGATTTTTACTGAAAAAAAAGCTTCTCAGAAAAGCCATAAGGAATGCCAAGATCAACTTAATACATATCAGTAAGAGCTGGTAATTCAGATCTCATTTTCAGGATAGAAAAATAGTGAGTGTAAGGAAAAAGAATCAGCAGCTACAAAGGGCATTCTGAACAGAATTTAGATTTGCTACAAGAAAGATGCAAGCGGAGCAGCAGGTGAACATTAAGAAATGCCTCTGAAACAAGCTGTAAACTAGGAAAAAAAAAAGACAACCACCAAATAACCCCGGTGAGATACTCTGAAAGCAGAACTGCAGAGTCAGTATGTGAGTCAGGCTGGCTTACAGTGTGTAAACAAAAACACCCTTCCAAAGCTGAAGCTGCGTGTATCCAGGAATGAACAAAAAAGTTCAAATATTCTTTGTCTCTTACCAACAAACAAAAAATAAAGCTTGGATTTACCGGGTCACTTGTGTCTGCTGGGCCTCTTGATGTATTCAAGTGCTCAGTGATGTCCTTCAGATCTTGTGCCATACGCTTCAACTGAGCATCTATGTTTTCAGCCAGTTTGTAGCTGCAAAACACAGGGGAACCAAGGCCAGACTGGTTGAAGTCAACTTCAGAAAACCTCCTACCAGTCACACCAACTTTGGGCAATCAATTAGCTTCCACAGCTTTCAACCAAGGCTGGCAGGTATAAGAGAGCAGCACCATGAGATGTATACAATCACACAGACCAAGTAATTCCTAACCTCTTTCTCTCTTCACAGATACATGGAGACAAACAAGCAATAGTGTGGAGGCCTTTATGGAAGGTTCACTCAGAACTGAAGAAATCTGACAGATTCTTCAAAATTCATGTCTCTTGAACCAGCAAAACACTTATTTCAGTTACCCTGCACACTATTAGTCAACACTTCAGGCTGACAAGGATCCATGAGCCACAGGTCTCAGTGCATTCAGCTCTCATCACTGCCACCACTAAGTAGTCACTAGTTTTCAGAGATCATGCCAAAATTTGTAACCTTTTCACACACAGCTCATTAGACCAACATCCAAAGAGCTTTTCATGCCAACCCGAGGGCTTCCAGTCTCACCTCCCCCGTTTCTAATGCACAGAATCTAGGCTGCCATGCACAAAACAGGATTACATGTTTAACAAAGGCAAAGATACAACAATATGCTCACACATCCCAACTCTACTTCTTGCCCATTGATCATCACCACGTTAGTCTGCTCATCACACATTCCAAGCAGATCTTTGTCTTACGTCCTCTCCCGTTCCTCATCTGCGTGCTGCAAGTAGATCATCCCGCTCTGCTCCTTCACAGACTCCTCCAGAGGGGTCAACAAGTCTTCCAGCTCTTTCTGCTGTGACAGAATGAAGTCTAGCTCCTGATCCAGTCTGAAAAGAGAAGATGTTGACTGCTAAACTCACAGCTTATCTACATTCTAGATCTGCCATTCCACAATGCAGGAAGATTTCCTGTCTCCATCCTGTACTACCCTTCCTAGTTTCGTACCTCTTCTGATCAAGCTTCACCTTCTCTACTTCTCTGTGTAATGAAGTGATCTGCAAACAGAAGACAAAAAAGAATAAACATCCCTCTAGGTGGCTTTTAGCATCTCTCACACTCCAGGCCCCTGAGGATCTAAGCAAGCCCAACCAGGTCACACTGGATGTCACCTCACCTTCTCCCCATTCTCTATCAGCGTCCGATCCCAGGCGTTCACTTGTGTAGCTTGATGGAGAAAGTGTTTCTCTTGGTCTTCCAGTTCCAGACTCCACTTGTTTATCAAACTCTCCAGCTGGGCATAAGTCATCACTGGAGGTGCCCTGACAGAAGTGCCAGACAGCACAGAACTCCAGATCAAAAAACAACATACAGGCACCACAACACGCGCTTCCACCTCCCCCTCCAGGTACCAGCGTTAACTCTCTCCCGCCCCAGTCACCACACAGTCAGCTGTAACTCCACACTCACGTGGCTGTTGTTGTAGTTAGGGCAGCTGTAGAAGTCCCAGCTCCAAGGGCACCAGTTGTAGTTAATGGCTTCAGGGTCAAAGCAAAGCCAGAAGCTGAAGCGGCGCCTGAGAGGAAAGACTCAAGTCAAGCAACACAAGAGGACACATCTGCTGTCTAGTCAATCGGGAACAGGTCCCGTGGACACTTCTATGGACAGTGCTGTATGAGCTCCCATAGGTCCCTTTAACCAAAAGCAAATCCCACGTCTGCCACCAAGAGAAGGAAGCACATCTTGACACAAAAGTCGTGGACTGTAAATGCCTGACTAGTAGCTCCAGTAAAACGAGCAGCTGCCAGCCTGCCCGTGACCTGGGCATTGCTAAAAACAAACACCCAGTAGCCCACACCCCTCTCAGTCTCCTCACGTTTTAACATTAGGCCTAAAAATCACCCAGTGCATCTCCTGCATTTTGCAGAGGATACTGCTCTGTTTTCACAAAGAGACAAGCATCTATCAGATGGTTTTGTCAGCCAGTCACATGGCTGCTGCAGGGCACTCAAGTCAGGCTTCCTCCTCTTCAGCTACTTGCAGCATCAGGTTCTTACTAGTGGCAGTGCTCGTGGTGGCAGCTGTTGTTCCAGGAACTTTTAATCCAAACCCAAGCGTTCCAAGACTGGCCGTCCCAGTGGAAGGGGCACCAACTGTAAACAGAAGACAACACAGAGATTTTGCATAACCCACTACATACAGCAAGCAGTGGGGCTTTACCACAAAACCTGTGAAGGTCCTGGGCAGAAGCTGCCCCGATTTTCAGAGGCAGGTGTAAGACAGCACCACATACAGAATAGTTTTGCCAGGCCTGGTAAACACTGACATTTACTGTGGCCACTCTCCATAATCAAAGGCAACTGAAGCATTAACATCCCATCACAGCCCGAGGAAGAAAGCTGTTAGGCCTCTCTCCAAACCTGGGCTACTGCCTTGAGGCTAAACACCAGCTAAAACATCACAACAACGTTCAGCAGTGGCTAGAAAAGAGATGGTCAAAGGTGGTGGATCGTGTCTTACGTGAGAGGCCCGTGCTGGCAGACGATGTCGGTGCTGAAGAACTCGCTATAGATCCCAGCAACGTGGGGCCCGTTGAACCAAGAATGGAGCTTGTGGTGGTGGCAGCAGTTGCAGCAGCTGTGGATGGCACTGCAAACACAGAAAGCGTCACCTCCTGCAGCCAGACCACATCCAGCTCTCCCCATTTCAGAGGAATCATGCTGGGAACACAATACAAGTTTGCCCACCTGCACCAGCTTTATATGCATGCAAGCACTTTAAACTACTTCCCCTCACATTCTACCTCAACTCTCTCTCTTGCACAGTGTAAGCTCCAGAAAAAAAACACCCCACAGAACTCAAGAGCATGCAACACAAAAAATGCAATATACAAAGTTCAACAGCTGTATGAACTGTCAGGGATTACTGATGCCATTGCAAAACCATGGTAACAAACACTTCTGGCCCATTCCCACACTCCTCTTTAGAAAACTACTCCCAGCAGGTTCCCTAAAACACAAGCAAGTTTTTCCTAAAATCACTTCCTACCTCCAACTTTGGGTCCAAAGGACAGAGCAGGTCCCTGGCTGGTACTGGTGGTCACTGTTGCTGTGGGGGCACTCGTGGCTGCTGTTGAAGTCAACGACCCAAAGCTCAGACCTGGAACAAGCACCACAAGGAAAAGGAAAAGACAAACCTTCTACTACACAGCAACTGCAGTTTCTGCTGATCACAGCAGCAGTCAAGTTAGAAGTAAGAAGAGCTTAAGAAAAACCTTTACATTTGATGTAAGCAACGCTCTGTGCTGCTACCCAGGAAATTAACTAGGCCGAACTAACTCCTTACCTACAAAACCTTTCAAGAAGGACTCTAACTCAGATGAACACCACCCTCACCACATAGCTGAGGGGCAGCAAGGACGCCTCAGGAGAGAACCCCTGATCCCAGCCACTCGCTTCATCTCACTCCAGCAGAAGCAGGAGACTGCAGAACCTTCACACCATCCCCAGCTGCCCACCGTGCTGACAGGCCTCCTGACCACAGCTGCCCTTTGAGCCCAGGCACTCACCTGCAGGCTGCCCCCCGAGGCTGAAGGGGGCTGTTGTTGACTGCGTTGCAGCTCCTAGGGTGGCCACAGTGGTGGCAGCAGCTGCAGGGGCCGTTGCAAAGGTCAACCCTGTGGGCGCTGCTTGTGGAGCTGCGGTGCCGATGTTGAAGATGGTTGTTCCCGCCTGAGTCGTGGTACCACTGGAAAAGGTGAACCCTCCAGTTGTCCCAGCCTGGGTGCTGCTGCTGGTGGCTGCAGAGCTGGTGGTGCCAGCAGATCCAAACACAAAGCCAGAAGGGGCTGCTGCTTGACTTGAGGGCACACTGCTTGGTGCGGAGCTACCAAATCCAAAGCTCCCTGTGCCACCAGGAGCTTGAGGTTGAGTGGTACCCCCAAAGTTTAATTTTGGTGCATTTGCCCTGGAGAAGAAAAGAAAAGAAGCCAGCCTGTTTGAGACATCAGCTACTGAGCTGCTTTTCTTACAGACTATTTGCTGACAGCACAAGACGCCTTTTAAAAAAGAAGTGCACTTGACCAAGTGAAGTGCTTCAGTTTTGACCAAGACCGTATCACAGCTCCCGTGACAGCTCCTGCAAGCCTCTGCTAAGTGGCTTTCTAATGACCCCCCCTTAATCGCCCATACCCACTCTTAGGAAAAAACGGTGTTTTCCTCATTAACACCTACCCGCAAAGGTCAGCGCTGACAAACAGCGGCTCTCCCTGAACGCTTTCCCGAACGTGCTCCCGTGCAACGGAATCCGAAGGCACCTGAACAACACGTTTGCTCCCTGCGGAATTACTCCCAAAGCACTTCCACAGCAACGAGGAAGGCTCACACTCCCCAGCGGCCGGGGCCGCTTAGCAAACCCCATAACCCCCGCCCCGTCCGGCCGACCCCCAGGTCTCTCACCCCAGCGAGAACGCCGTTGCTGCCGGAGCCGCCGTGGCCGTGGCCGGCGTCCCGAAGCTGAAGCTGGCGGGCTGCGCCGCAGTGCCCGGCGTGCTGAACGAGAAGAGCCCGGCGGGCTGGCTGCTGCTGGCCGGCGTCTGCGCCGCGCTGCCGAAGCTGAAGGCCCCCGAGGCGGCGGGCGTGGAGAACGAGAAGCCGCTCGTGGCCGTCGTGGCGGCCGTCTTCTGCGTGCCGAAAGTGAAGCCGCCTCCCGCTGCGCCCGCCCCGAAGTTGAACTGGCTCATGGCGGGTGGGAGACGGCCGCTCTCCGGGGACAACGGCAGCAGCCCTGCCCTGCGCCCGCTTTTCCGCCGCGCACAGAGATGACGCGCCCCGCCGCCGCTCTGCGCCCACCCGCTCCCTCGGCCGGCGCTTCCCGCCCTCGGCGTCTATTGGCTGATTTCGCCGCCGCTCATGGGCGGCCCAGCCGGATTGGCCGACGAGGCGCCAGGGGGCGGAGCAGCGGCTCTCAGTTGCCGAGGGACCAGGGGACGCGGCCGGTGGCGACGGGCGGCTCTAGGCCACAAGCCTCTTGCTGTCATGGCCCGGGTTCATTAAGTAAAAGGAACTTGTTGACCAGGTTCCGTGTGACTGAACAATTTACACTACACCACATCACCACACAAGTACTATTTTTCTAATGGCACATCTACTAACTTTAATTTTACAAAACCCACTTACAGGTACCAGCACAAAAGCAGTTTATGGCCAAAAGTACAGAAAACAAAGGCCACTCTCAGAAGTGGAAGCAAACCTAATTTAAACACAAACTCTGCTGAGCGATGTGAGGAATCCAAGTCTCTCAGACTCCTGCAGCTCTTTCTGAGGACAGCTCTACATTACACCATCTCTAAGGACATGAATAAAAGCTTATGAAGTCCCAGCTGAATGTGGTCAAGGTACATTTATGTGCTGTGAAGCAGCACTTCTGCACCTCACCAGGCTGCATGCAGTTACCCAGAATGGACACAAAGACACCTACTTTCTGCACAGACTTCACACAGTCCCTCAGAGTGGAGCGGGTGAAGTCCAGTAAGTCATTGCAAAGACGCTTCATGACAAACAACAAATTTGGTTGCAAGAAAAGAAACAAACCCTCATCATCAATTGTGACCTAGGTGCCCAATAACGTCTGTTTTCTGCAGGGATTTGGGGCTAATCCCTCAAGCTGGGAGTCACTCAATCAAACGTGATCCGAAAGCTGCGCTCCTGCTCCTTGCGGCGGCTCTCGCAAACCTTTGTCACCTCTTCTACCTTCCTCTGCAGCACGGCTGTGGGAGAAACCAGTCATCACACTCACAGCCCCCCTAAAACACAACCCTACCCAGCCTGACCTGCTGAAGGAGAAAGAAAAACACTTGGACAGTCACTTAGATTTGGCACTGCACAAAGGAGGACAAAAACCCAACACAAAGCACTGCCAACCCTCCAAGGCACACTGAGGAGTTACTGCACTTGCAGATCAAGGCATGCTGCTCAGTGTGACCTGGACTGGCCTTTCCTGTGGAGGTGAAGGGGAGTGGGGATGGTCACATTAAAAACACACACACACTGATTTTCCTATTCCAAAGGGAAGCCCCAGAACAGTCTAGAAGCTGAAATATTTAACCTTAGGTTGACAGAGCAAAGAGTAAAGCTTTCAAGTCCTCTGCTCTGCATTGATGCATTTCAAGCACTGCTTTTTTTTTGGTAAACCATGAGCAGTTGACAGGAATTACTTCTGAGCAGAGGCCTTTGATGAACATCAGGGGAAATCAAGCAGAGAAGGGACACGGTCACTGAAGGGGGGGAGGAGGAGAAGATTCCTCAGGGATCCTCAGCAATTTATGGCTCAAGGAGCACTTGCACATATGCTTCCTGCTTTCCATTTGCATTCTGAAAAAGCTGCAAGGCAACCCTCACCTGAGTTCTGGTCAATCCACTGCAACGAATCCACGTGTGCATTCAAAATTTTACAGATCTGCTGAAGCTGAGGGAAAGAGGAGGTGCAAGTCATTTGTTACATCCATCAAAACTAAGAGCAGTAAAAGACAGCCTGCCTGTCCCTGCCTTTGGAACACGATGCAATCACGTTCCTCATACCTACAGCTCCAATAACTTGGCAGACACTTGTTGAAACTGCATGCAGCACAGTACCCAGAGCAGAAAAAGTTTTAGGACTGTTCAAATATCCTTTGCCTCTTACCAACAAACAAAAAATAAAGCTTGGATTTACCGGGTCACTTGTGTCTGCTGGGCCTCCAGAAGTATTCAGGTGCTCAATGATGTCCTTCAGACCTTGTGCCATACGCTTCAACTGAGCATCTATGTTTTCAGCCAGTTTGTAGCTGCAAAACACAGGGGAACCAAGGCCAGACTGGTTGAAGTCAACTTCAGAAAACCTCCTACCAGTCACACCAACTTTGGGCAATCCATTAGCTTCCACAGCTTTCAAACAAGGCTTGAAACACTTGTTTCAATCACCCTGCACACTATTAGTCAACACTTCAGGCTGACAAGGATCCATGAGCCACAGGTCTCAGTGCATTCAGCTCTCATCACTGCCATCACTAAGTAGTCACTAGTTGTCAGAGATCATGCCAAAATTTGTAACCTTTTCCCACACAGCTCATTAGACCAACATCCAAAGAGCTTTTCATGCCAACCCGAGGGCTTCCAGTCTCACCTCCCCCGTTTCTAATGCACAGAATCTAGGCTGCCATGCACAAAACAGGATTACATGTTTAACAAAGGCAAAGATACAACAATATGCTCACGCATCCCAACTCTACTTCTTGCCCATTGATCATCACCACATTAGTCTGCTCATCACACATTCCAAGCAGATCTTTGTCTTACGTCCTCTCCCGTTCCTCATCTGCGTGCTGCAAGTAGATCGTCCCGCTCTGCTCCTTCACAGACTCCTCCAGAGGGGTCAACAAGTCTTCCAGCTCTTTCTGCTGTGACAGAATGAAGTCTAGCTCCTGATCCAGTCTGAAAAGAGAAGATGTTGACTGCTAAACTCACAGCTTATCTACGTTCTAGATCTGCCATTCCACAATGAAGGAAGACTTCCTGTCTCCATCCTGTACTACGCTTCCCAGTTTCGTACCTCTTCTGATCAAGCTTCACCTTCTCTACTTCTCTGTGTAATGAAGTGATCTGCAAACAGAAGACAAAAAAGAATAAACAAACTCAAAAGCCAACTCCTCCAACACTTACATCAGGCTTTACAGACCAAAAACTGAATAGGGGAAGTTTGGCTCTGAAAGCTCCACCCCAAGGTAACTCGCTACCACAGTGTAAACCCACGCAACGTAGTTCCAAGCTTCAACACATCTAGACCACAACAGACACCAGAGTCTTTCCAAAGCACCCAGATACCACAGATTCACACCTATTGCTTTACAGGTAGAACATCCCTCTAGGTGGCTTTTAGCATCTCTCACACTCCAGGCCCCTGACGATCTAAGCAAGCCCAACCAGGTCACACTGGATGTCACCTCACCTTCTCCCCATTCTCTATCAGCGTCCGATCCCAGGCGTTCACTTGTGTAGCTTGATGGAGAAAGTGTTTCTCTTGGTCTTCCAGTTCCAGACTCCACTTGTTTATCAAACTCTCCAGCTGGGCATAAGTCATCACTGGAGGTGCCCTGACAGAAGTGCCAGACAGCACAGAACTCCAGATCAAAAAACAACATACAGGCACCACAACACGCGCTTCCACCTCCCCCTCCAGGTACCAGCGTTAACTCTCTCCCGCCCCAGTCACCACACAGTCAGCTGTAACTCCACACTCACGTGGCTGTTGTTGTAGTTAGGGCAGCTGTAGAAGTCCCAGCTCCAAGGGCACCAGTTGTAGTTAATGGCTTCAGGGTCAAAGCAAAGCCAGAAGCTGAAGCGGCGCCTGAGAGGAAAGACTCAAGTCAAGCAACACAAGAGGACACATCTGCTGTCTAGTCAATCGGGAACAGGTCCCGTGGACACTTCTAAGGACAGTGCTGTATGAGCTCCCATAGGTCCCTTTAACCAAAAGCAAATCCCACGTCTGCCACCAAGAGAAGGAAGCACATCTTGACACAAAAGTCGTGGACTGTAAATGCCTGACTAGTAGCTCCAGTAAAACGAGCAGCTGCCAGCCTGCCCGTGACCTGGGCATTGCTAAAAACAAACACCCAGTAGCCCACACCCCTCTCAGTCTCCTCACGTTTTAACATTAGGCCTAAAAATCACCCAGTGCATCTCCTGCATTTTGCAGAGGATACTGCTCTGTTTTCACAAAGAGACAAGCATCTATCAGATGGTTTTGTCAGCCAGTCACATGGCTGCTGCAGGGCACTCAAGTCAGGCTTCCTCCTCTTCAGCTACTTGCAGCATCAGGTTCTTACTAGTGGCAGTGCTCGTGGTGGCAGCTGTTGTTCCAGGAACTTTTAATCCAAACCCAAGCGTTCCAAGACTGGCCGTCCCAGTGGAAGGGGCACCAACTGTAAACAGAAGACAACACAGAGATTTTGCATAACCCACTACATACAGCAAGCAGTGGGGCTTTACCACAAAACCTGTGAAGGTCCTGGGCAGAAGCTGCCCCGATTTTCAGAGGCAGGTGTAAGACAGCACCACATACAGAATAGTTTTGTCAGGCCTGGTAAACACTGACATTTACTGTGGCCACTCTCCATAATCAAAGGCAACTGAAGCATTAACATCCCATCACAGCCCGAGGAAGAAAGCTGTTAGGCCTCTCTCCAAACCTGGGCTACTGCCTTGAGGCTAAACACCAGCTAAAACATCACAACAACGTTCAGTGGTGGCTAGAAAAGAGATGGTCAAAGGTGGTGGATCGTGTCTTACGTGAGAGGCCCGTGCTGGCAGACGATGTCGGTGCTGAAGAACTCGCTATAGATCCCAGCAACGTGGGGCCCGTTGAACCAAGAATGGAGCTTGTGGTGGTGGCAGCAGTTGTAGCAGCTGTGGATGGCACTGCAAACACAGAAAGCGTCACCTCCTGCAGCCAGACCACATCCAGCTCTCCCCATTTCAGAGGAATCATGCTGGGAACACAATAAAAGTTTGCCCACCTGCACCAGCTTTATATGCATGCAAGCACTTTAAACTACTTCCCCTCACATTCTACCTCAACTCTCTCTCTTGCCCAGTGTAAGCTCCAGAAACAAACACCCCACAGAACTCAAGAGCATGCAACACAAAAAATGCAATATACAAAGTTCAACAGCTGTATGAACTGCCAGGGATTACTGGTGCCATTGCAAAACCATGGTAACAAACACTTCTGGCCCATTCCCACACTCCACTTGAGAAAACTACTCCCAGCAGGTTCCCTAAAACACAAGCAAGTTTTTCCTAAAATCACTTCCTACCTCCAACTTTGGGTCCAAAGGACAGAGCAGGTCCCTGGCTGGTACTGGTGGTCACTGTTGCTGTGGGGGCACTCGTGGCTGCTGTTGAAGTCAACGACCCAAAGCTCAGACCTGGAACAAGCACCACAAGGAAAAGGAAAAGACAAACCTTCTACTACACAGCAACTGCAGTTTCTGCTGATCACAGCAGCAGTCAAGTTAGAAGTAAGAAGAGCTTAAGAAAAACCTTTACATTTGATGTAAGCAACGCTCTGTGCTGCTACCCAGGAAATTCACTAGGCCGACCTAACTCCTTACCTACAAAACCTTTCAAGAAGGACTCTAACTCAGATGAACACCACCCTCACCACATAGCTGAGGGGCAGCAAGGACGCCTCAGGAGAGAACCCCTGATCCCAGCCACTCGCTTCATCTCATTCCAGCAGAAGCAGGAGACTGCAGAACCTCCACACCATCCCCAGCTGCCCACCGTGCTGACAGGCCTCCTGACCACAGCTGCCCTTTGAGCCCAGGCACTCACCTGCAGGCTGCCCCCCGAGGCTGAAGGGGGCTGTTGTTGACTGCGTTGCAGCTCCTAGGGTGGCCACAGTGGTGGCAGCAGCTGCAGGGGCCGTTGCAAAGGTCAACCCTGTGGGCGCTGCTTGTGGAGCTGCGGTGCCGATGTTGAAGATGGTTGTTCCCGCCTGAGTCGTGGTACCACTGGAAAAGGTGAACCCTCCAGTTGTCCCAGCCTGGGTGCTGCTGCTGGTGGCTGCAGAGCTGGTGGTGCCAGCAGATCCAAACACAAAGCCAGAAGGGGCTGCTGCTTGACTTGAGGGCACACTGCTTGGTGCGGAGCTACCGAATCCAAAGCTCCCTGTGCCACCAGGAGCTTGAGGTTGAGTGGTACCCCCAAAGTTTAATTTTGGTGCATTTGCCCTGGAGAAGAAAAGAAAAGAAGCCAGCCTGTTTGAGACATCAGCTACTGAGCTGCTTTTCTTACAGACTATTTGCTGACAGCACAAGACGCCTTTTAAAAAAGAAGTGCACTTGACCAAGTGAAGTGCTTCAGTTTTGACCAAGACCGTATCACAGCTCCCGTGACAGCTCCTGCAAGCCTCTGCTAAGTCGCTTTGTAATGACCCCCCCTTAATCGCCCATACCCACTCTTAGGAAAAAACGGTGTTTTCCTCATTAACACCTACCCGCAAAGGTCAGCGCTGACAAACAGCGGCTCTCCCTGAACGCTTTCCCGAACGTGCTCCCGTGCAACGGAATCCGAAGGCACCTGAACAACACGTTTGCTCCCTGCGGAATTACTCCCAAAGCACTTCCACAGCAACGAGGAAGGCTCACACTCCCCAGCGGCCGGGGCCGCTTAGCAAACCCCACAACCCCCGCCCCGTCCGGCCGACCCCCAGGCCTCTCACCCCAGCGAGAACGCCGTTGCTGCCGGAGCCGCCGTGGCCGTGGCCGGCGTCCCGAAGCTGAAGCTGGCGGGCTGCGCCGCAGTGCCCGGCGTGCTGAACGAGAAGAGCCCGGCGGGCTGGCTGCTGCTGGCCGGCGTCTGCGCCGCGCTGCCGAAGCTGAAGGCCCCCGAGGCGGCGGGCGTGGAGAACGAGAACCCGCTCGTGGCCGTCGTGGCGGCCGTCTTCTGCGTGCCGAAAGTGAAGCCGCCTCCCGCTGCGCCCGCCCCGAAGTTGAACTGGCTCATGGCGGCTGCGAGACCGCCGCTCTCCGGGGACAACGGCAGCAGCCCTACCCTGCGCCCGCTTTTCCGCCGCGCACAGAGATGACGCGCCCCGCCGCCGCTCTGCGCCCACCCGCTCCCTCGGCCAGCGCTTCCCGCCCTCGGCGTCTATTGGCTGATTTCGCCGCCGCTCATGGGCGGCCCAGCCGGATTGGCCGGCGAGGCGCCAGGGGGCGGAGCAGCGGCTCTCAGTTGCCGAGGGACCAGGGGACGCGGCCGGTGGCGACGGGCGGCTCTAGGCCACAGGCCTCTTGCTGTCATGGCCCGGGTTCATTAAGTAAAAGGAACTTGTTGACCAGGTTCCGTGTGACTGAACAATTTACACTACACCACATCACCACACAAGTACTATTTTTCTAATGGCACATCTACTAACTTTAATTTTACAAAACCCACTTACAGGTACCAGCACAAAAGCAGTTTATGGCCAAAAGTACAGAAAACAAAGGCCACTCTCAGAAGTGGAAGCAAACCTAATTTAAACACAAACTCTGCTGAGCGATGTGAGGAATCCAAGTCTCTCAGACTCCCGCAGCTCTTTCTGAGGACAGCTCTACATTACACCATCTCTAAGGACATGAATAAAAGCTTATGAAGTCCCAGCTGAATGTGGTCAAGGTACATTTATGTGCTGTGAAGCAGCACTTCTGCACCTCACCAGGCTGCATGCAGTTACCCAGAATGGACACAAAGACACCTACTTTCTGCACAGACTTCATGCAGTCCCTCAGAGTGGAGCGGGTGAAGTCCAGTAAGTCATTGCAAAGACGCTTCATGACAAACAACAAATTTGGTTGCAAGAAAAGAAACAAACCCTCATCATCAATTGTGACCTAGGTGCCCAATAACGTCTGTTTTCTGCAGAGATTTGGGGCTAATCCCTCAAGCTGGGAGTCACTCAATCAAACGTGATCCGAAAGCTGCGCTCCTGCTCCTTGCGGCGGCTCTCGCAAACCTTTGTCACCTCTTCTACCTTCCTCTGCAGCACGGCTGTGGGAGAAACCAGTCATCACACTCACAGCCCCCCTAAAACACAACCCTACCCAGCCTGACCTGCTGAAGGAGAAAGAAAAACATTTGGACAGTCACTTAGATTTGGCACTGCACAAACGAGGACAAAAACCCAACACAAAGCACTGCCAAGGCACACTGAGGAGTTACTGCACTTGCAGATCAAGGCATGCTGCTCAGTGTGACCTGGACTGGCCTTTCCTGGGGGGGTGAAGGGGAGTGGGGACGGTCACATTAAAAACACACACACACTGATTTTCCTATTCCAAAAGAAAGCCCCAGAACACTTTAGAAGCTGAAATATTTAACCTTAGGTTGACAGAGCAAAGCTTAAAGCTTTCAAGTCCTCTGCTCTGCATTGATGCATTTCAAGCACTGCTTTTTTTTTGGTAAACCATGAGCAGTTGACAGGAATTACTTCTGAGCAGAGGCCTTTGATGAACATCAGGGGAAATCAAGCAGAGAAGGGACACGGTCATTGAAGGGGGGGAGGAGGAGAAGATTCCTCAGGGATCCTCAGCAATTTATGGCTCAAGGAGCACTTGCACATATGCTTCCTGCTTTCCATTTGCATTCTGAAAAAGCTGCAAGGCAACCCTCACCTGAGTTCTGGTCAATCCACTGCAACGAATCCACGTGTGCATTCAAAATTTTACAGATCTGCTGAAGCTGAGGGAAAGAGGAGGTGCAAGTCATTTGTTACATCCATCAAAACTAAGAGCAGTAAAAGACGGCCTGCCTGTCCCTGCCTTTGGAACACGATGCAATCACGTTCCTCATACCTACAGCTCCAATAACTTGGCAGACACTTGTTGAAACTGCATGCAGCACAGTACCCAGAGCAGACAAAGTTTTAGGACTGTTCAAATATCCTTTGCCTCTTACCAACAAACAAAAAATAAAGCTTGGATTTACCGGGTCACTTGTGTCTGCTGGGCCTCCAGAAGTATTCAGGTGCTCAATGATGTCCTTCAGATCTTGTGCCATACGCTTCAACTGAGCATCTATGTTTTCAGCCAGTTTGTAGCTGCAAAACACGGGGGAACCAAGGCCAGACTGGTTGAAGTCAACTTCAGAAAACCTCCTACCAGTCACACTAACTTAGGGCAATCCATTAGCTTCCACAGCTTTCAAACAAGGCTTGAAACACTTGTTTCAATCACCCTGCACACTATTAGTCAACACTTCAGGCTGACAAGGATCCATGAGCCACAGGTCTCAGTGCATTCAGCTCTCATCACTGCCATCACTAAGTAGTCACTAGTTGTCAGAGATCATGCCAAAATTTGTAACCTTTTCCCACACAGCTCATTAGACCAACATCCAAAGAGCTTTTCATGCCAACCCAAGGGCTTCCGGTCTCACCTCCCCCGTTTCTAATGCACAGAATCTAGGCTGCCATGCACAAAACAGGATTACATGTTTAACAAAGGCAAAGATACAACAATATGCTCACACATCCCAACTCTACTTCTTGCCCATTGATCATCACCACATTAGTCTGCTCATCACACATTCCAAGCAGATCTTTATCTTACGTCCTCTCCCGTTCCTCATCTGCGTGCTGCAAGTAGATCGTCCCACTCTGCTCCTTCACAGACTCCTCCAGAGGGGTCAACAAGTCTTCCAGCTCTTTCTGCTGTGACAGAATGAAGTCTAGCTCCTGATCCAGTCTGAAAAGAGAAGATGTTGACTGCTAAACTCACAGCTTATCTACGTTCTAGATCTGCCATTCCACAATGAAGGAAGATTTCCTGTCTCCATCCTGTACTACGCTTCCCAGTTTCGTACCTCTTCTGATCAAGCTTCACCTTCTCTACTTCTCTGTGTAATGAAGTGATCTGCAAACAGAAGACAAAAAAGAATAAACAAACTCAAAAGCCAACTCCTCCAACACTTACATCAGGCTTTACAGACCAAAAACTGAATAGGGGAAGTTTGGCTCTGAAAGCGCCACCCCAAGGTAACTCGCTACCACAGTGTAAACCCACGCAACGTAGTTCCAAGCTTCAACACATCTAGACCACAACAGACACCAGAGTCTTTCCAAAGCACCCAGATACCACAGATTCACACCTATTGCTTTACAGGTAGAACATCCCTCTAGGTGGCTTTTAGCATCTCTCACACTCCAGGCCCCCGAGGATCTAAGCAAGCCCAACCAGGTCACACTGGATGTCACCTCACCTTCTCCCCATTCTCTATCAGCGTCCGATCCCAGGCGTTCACTTGTGTAGCTTGATGGAGAAAGTGTTTCTCTTGGTCTTCCAGTTCCAGACTCCACTTGTTTATCAAACTTTCCAGCTGGGCATAAGTCATCACTGGAGGTGCCCTGACAGAAGTGCCAGACAGCACAGAACTCCAGATCAAAAAACAACATACAGGCACCACAACACGCGCTTCCACCTCCCCCTCCAGGTACCAGCGTTAACTCTCTCCCGCCCCAGTCACCACACAGTCAGCTGTAACTCCACACTCACGTGGCTGTTGTTGTAGTTAGGGCAGCTGTAGAAGTCCCAGCTCCAAGGGCACCAGTTGTAGTTAATGGCTTCAGGGTCAAAGCAAAGCCAGAAGCTGAAGCGGCACCTGAGAGGAAAGACTCAAGTCAAGCAACACGAGGACACATCTGCTGTCTAGTCAATCGGGAACGGGTCCCGTGGACACTTCTAAGGACAGTGCTGTATGAGCTCCCATAGGTCCCTTTAACCAAAAGCAAATCCCACGTCTGCCACCAAGAGAAGGAAGCACATCTTGACACAAAAGTCGTGGACTGTAAATGCCTGACTAGTAGCTCCAGTAAAACGAGCAGCTGCCAGCCTGCCCGTGACCTGGGCATTGCTAAAAACAAACACCCAGTAGCCCACACCCCTCTCAGTCTCCTCACGTTTTAACATTAGGCCTAAAAATCACCCAGTGCATCTCCTGCATTTTGCAGAGGATACTGCTCTGTTTTCACAAAGAGACAAGCATCTATCAGATGGTTTTGTCAGCCAGTCACATGGCTGCTGCAGGGCACTCAAGTCAGGCTTCCTCCTCTTCAGCTACTTGCAGCATCAGGTTCTTACTAGTGGCAGTGCTCGTGGTGGCAGCTGTTGTTCCAGGAACTTTTAATCCAAACCCAAGCGTTCCAAGACTGGCCGTCCCAGTGGAAGGGGCACCAACTGTAAACAGAAGACAACACAGAGATTTTGCATAACCCACTACATACAGCAAGCAGTGGGGCTTTACCACAAAACCTGTGAAGGTCCTGGGCAGAAGCTGCCCCGATTTTCAGAGGCAGGTGTAAGACAGCACCACATACAGAATAGTTTTGCCAGGCCTGGTAAACACTGACATTTACTGTGGCCACTCTCCATAATCAAAGGCAACTGAAGCATTAACATCCCATCACAGCCCGAGGAAGAAAGCTGTTAGGCCTCTCTCCAAACCTGGGCTACTGCCTTGAGGCTAAACACCAGCTAAAACATCACAACAACGTTCAGTGGTGGCTAGAAAAGAGATGGTCAAAGGTGGTGGATCGTGTCTTACGTGAGAGGCCCGTGCTGGCAGACGATGTCGGTGCTGAAGAACTCGCTATAGATCCCAGCAACGTGGGGCCCGTTGAACCAAGAATGGAGCTTGTGGTGGTGGCAGCAGTTGTAGCAGCTGTGGATGGCACTGCAAACACAGAAAGCGTCACCTCCTGCAGCCAGACCACATCCAGCTCTCCCCATTTCAGAGGAATCATGCTGGGAACACAATACAAGTTTGCCCACCTGCACCAGCTTTATATGCATGCAAGCACTTTAAACTACTTCCCCTCACATTCTACCTCAACTCTCTCTCTTGCCCAGTGTAAGCTCCAGAAAAAAAACACCCCACAGAACTCAAGAGCATGCAACACAAAAAATGCAATATACAAAGTTCAACAGCTGTATGAACTGTCAGGGATTACTGGTGCCATTGCAAAACCATGGTAACAAACACTTCTGGCCCATTCCCACACTCCTCTTTAGAAAACTACTCCCAGCAGGTTCCCTAAAACACAAGCAAGTTTTTCCTAAAATCACTTCCTACCTCCAACTTTGGGTCCAAAGGACAGAGCAGGTCCCTGGCTGGTACTGGTGGTCACTGTTGCTGTGGGGGCACTCGTGGCTGCTGTTGAAGTCAACGACCCAAAGCTCAGACCTGGAACAAGCACCACAAGGAAAAGGAAAAGACAAACCTTCTACTACACAGCGACTGCAGTTTCTGCTGATCACAGCAGCAGTCAAGTTAGGAGTAAGAAGAGCTTAAGAAAAACCTTTACATTTGATGTAAGCAACGCTCTGTGCTGCTACCCAGGAAATTAACTAGGCCGACCTAACTCCTTACCTACAAAACCTTTCAAGAATGACTCTTAACTCAGATGAACACCACCCTCACCACATAGCTGAGGGGCAGCAAGGACGCCTCAGGAGAGAACCCCTGATCCCAGCCACTCGCTTCATCTCACTCCAGCAGAAGCAGGAGACTGCAGAACCTTCACACCATCCCCAGCTGCCCACCGTGCTGACAGGCCTCCTGACCACAGCTGCCCTTTGAAGCCCAGGCACTCACCTGCAGGCTGCCCCCCGAGGCTGAAGGGGGCTGTTGTTGACTGCGTTGCAGCTCCTAGGGTGGCCACAGTGGTGGCAGCAGCTGCAGGGGCCGTTGCAAAGGTCAACCCTGTGGGCGCTGCTTGTGGAGCTGCGGTGCCGATGTTGAAGATGGTTGTTCCCGCCTGAGTCGTGGTACCACTGGAAAAGGTGAACCCTCCAGTTGTCCCAGCCTGGGTGCTGCTGCTGGTGGCTGCAGAGCTGGTGGTGCCAGCAGATCCAAACACAAAGCCAGAAGGGGCTGCTGCTTGACTTGAGGGCACACTGCTTGGTGCGGAGCTACCAAATCCAAAGCTCCCTGTGCCACCAGGAGCTTGAGGTTGAGTGGTACCCCCAAAGTTTAATTTTGGTGCATTTGCCCTGGAGAAGAAAAGAAAAGAAGCCAGCCTGTTTGAGACATCAGCTACTGAGCTGCTTTTCTTACAGACTATGTGCTGACAGCACAAGACGCCTTTTAAGAAAGAAGTGCACTTGACCAAGTGAAGTGCTTCAGTTTTGACCAAGACCGTATCACAGCTCCCGTGACAGCTCCTGCAAGCCTCTGCTAAGTGGCTTTCTAATGACCCCCCCTTAATTGCCCATACCCACTCTTAGGAAAAAACGGTGTTTTCCTCATTAACACCAACCCGCAAAGGTCAGCGCTGACAAACAGCGGCTCTCCCTGAACGCTTTCCCGAACGTGCTCCCGTGCAACGGAATCCGAAGGCACCTGAACAACACGTTTGCTCCCTGCGGAATTACTCCCAAAGCACTTCCACAGCAACGAGGAAGGCTCACACTCCGCAGCGGCCGGGGCCGCTCAGCAAACCCCACAACCCCCGCCCCGTCCGGCCGACCCCCAGGTCTCTCACCCCAGCGAGAACGCCGTTGCTGCCGGAGCCGCCGTGGCCGTGGCCGGCGTCCCGAAGCTGAAGCTGGCGGGCTGCGCCGCAGTGCCCGGCGTGCTGAACGAGAAGAGCCCGGCGGGCTGGCTGCTGCTGGCCGGCGTCTGCGCCGCGCTGCCGAAGCTGAAGGCCCCCGAGGCGACGGGCGTGGAGAACGAGAAGCCGCTCGTGGCCGTCGTGGCGGCCGTCTTCTGCGTGCCGAAAGTGAAGCCGCTTCTCGCCGCACCCGCCCCGAAGTTGAACTGGCTCATGGCGGCTGCGAGACCGCCGCTCTCCGGGAACGCGGGGACAACTACAGCGGCCCACCCCAGCGCCCACCCTGCTCCGTGACTGACACCCGCCGCCGCGCACAGAGATGACGCGCCCCGCCGTGCCCGCCGCCAACCCCGCTCCCTCGGCCTGCACTTGTCCTTGTCGGCTTCTATTGGCTGATTTCGCCGTCGCTCACATTTGAAGAGGTCGGATTGGTCCGAGACGCTGCAGGAGGCGGGGCGGGACAGCTCCGCCCCGTTGCCGTGGGGACGGGGGACGCGGCCGGCGGCGGAGGGCGACTCTAGGCCACAGGCCGTGCGGCGGCACCGGAGCCTTTGGGCCGGCCTCAGCGGCTGCTTGCTGCGACTGGAGAGCCGGACATCCCAGGGCGAACCGCTGCGCCTCGCCTGGTGCGTTTGTGGCAGGGTGGGCTGCCCCGGTTCACATACTCCAGCCGGAAAGCGGGGCCGTGCTGAGGACGGGTTTTCCCGACGCTGTGTCTCCGTTCCAACTCAGCTTGGGCCGTCCTAGGCCTGCCTGGATCGAGGCAGGTGGGCAGAGAACCTGCGTGAAGACCTCTGCCTTGCCTCTCAGTGCCAGGCCTGAGCCGAGCCCTCCTGCTGGCACGGGGTCTGCCGGAGCTAACAGCAACTGTAGGGCTTGAGCTGTGATTGCAGCTAATGCCTGTGAACCAAGAGTCCATAGCTGAGCACAGAGAGGAAAGGCCGATTGTGCTCCATTAGATATGTTTTGACAGCTCACTGTGAGAGGTTGGCTAAACTTTACTGTTCCAGAACACACAGCAGGAAGTTTGTAATCATAAATTACACATTTTCTTCCTCCTTTATCTGTCACTTGTTCTTTCTGCATAGGTGAGCAGTGAGTATTGAAATGGACAGTGTTTCCTCAGGCTCCTCTCTGCAGTTCCTTGCCAAACTGCTTTGTGATGCTCCACAAGAAGATGATGATGATGAACATGTGGTGAGTAATTCATAAGAAATGCTGCTTCTTTTACATGGTGTCCCTAACCTTGTTAACCAAGGAGAAGCAAACTTCTCTTTTCCCAGAGTGAGGAAAAAAAGAATTAAAACCTTCAAAAGTTTTGAACTAAAGCAGCTAGAAGATACTTTTAGGCTGACCAGTTCATGAGGGAAGAATAAGGAAGATGCCCCAGGAAAAACAAGGAGAGATTGTGACCAGAAAATGTGAGGGAGATCTAGTTTTTCAGCCTGAATTAAATGAGAACACGCAGGTGAAATCACTGTAGATACTTTAGACTTCCTGCTACTTTTCCCTGAAGTCTGCCAGAGATGAAGACAACGACAGCTAAAGACTTTGTATGAAGGGAACAAAGTTGCTGCTCAACTTCTGAGTGAAGACTGAAATATCCAAAGGCAACTGGGTGTACTAATCGTGGGTGTCAGGCAGTGAAGAGCTGTGGAGATGATTGTTGAAGCACACTAGATACATTGGTGATTGTAGAATAGGGAATTCTAAAGTGAAGGATCTGAATGTTTCAGGAGAGAAGCATCTTCTATATCAATTCATCTCAGGACTAGATAAAAATCACAGCTCTTGGAAAACATCCAGTAGGCAACATTTGGGATAAAAGGGGTGCATATCCACTGACATCTCCTTTCAGTAGGTGGTAGATGGGGTCCTTCACACTCTAACAACCCTTCAGCTGTTTAATGCCAGCCTTTGAATACTAGCCTTTTTGCTGTACACCTCTGAAGTAAACATCCTGATTTTTAAAAAATAATTTATTTACATCTTATTAGTGAAATGAAAGACACTTCAGAGACAGTAATGGAAAATTGCCACAAGGGATGTCAATTAAGTCTGAGTCAATCTGGGTAAATTGAAATCTTTATTTTGACTTAATGTTCTGCACATATGAGGCACTTTTCTCAAACCAGGGAATCTTCATATATAGAGAAATGCCTCACAATGGCCTATTAGCACTAAATTGATTCATAATTAGAGAAAACTGGTGTTGCCAAATGCTGTGGAGGGGTCTTCATGGAGCACCCTTTGTTTCCTGCAGCACTTTAATGGCAGGCAAGGCATGGAAATTTTGCCAACATGCCATGGAAACTAATACTCAAAAAGCATGTCTGGCTGCAACACTCTGTTTCTGGGAGTCCTGCTTAAACCCAATATGTCAAGGTCAATTTCTGCCAGGTGGGAGTGGAGAAGAGAGAATGTTCAGTGGTTCACTCATGGAATTGTGGGACCATATTTTTCAGATTCTAGCAGGGATTTGTTTGAGCCCAGATAACATTTTCTATTTCTTGATGTCACCGTTATTACTGAGCTGGGCTTCTATGAAAGTTGATTGGAGTTCTCTTTGCCCTTTTTGCAGCCACACTGTTCTGTGAGCACCATGACTCCTGGTAGTATTGGACCAGTAAAGAGGGAGACCACTGGTAAGGAGGAGTGTTTGTATGTTTTAGCATTCAGACCTGTTAGTAACCTATAGCAGCTGCATTAAATTACCACTGGTGGGGTTGGCTTCAGTAAGAGAGTGGTCAGTGAACTTTGGGATGGAAATAGCCTTGCATGTTTAAATTACACTGTGAAATCCTTCTTTTCTCCTGAAACCTCAACTGCAAAGTATAGAAAGAGAAGCAGAAAGGGAGATTCCAGAGCACAGCACCTTCAAGTGGTGATGATAAACAGAGGATTGAGCCTGGTCACAGGCTGAGAGGGATCATAACTGAGCAGCAAAAACCTCCATATAAGTAGAAACAGAAGCTTTGTGCAGTGCTGCCCTCAACAGACCCAGAGGAATTTTTCAGTTATTCCCTTTCCTGCACCTATTTTTTCACCTGGAGACTCCAGACAACTACATTCTTTACCTGACTCCCAGTGTTCTGGCATCATACAGAAATGAGAGAACAAGTATCTTGAGGGTTCCTAAATTTGCCTTAACACTTTGAATTGTACTCAAGAAAGAAAGGAAGGACAAGTTAAGTCTTCCAAAGTTAATGTAAAGCTCTTCCTGGAGCTAATGCTTCCCATTATTGGGCGGCCTAGTTATGAGCCATAAGAAAGGTCAACACAGACTAGGATGAGTGTAGCAGGAAAGGAAATGTGGCAAATAGAACAAAGCAAGTATTTTTGCTTTGGATTCCATTCATAACCAGAGATTCTACCAGCTTAGTAGAAAATACGTGTCTCCGTGTAGGACAAGCAAAAAACACAGTATTCTTCCTGTTAACTTTCATGTGTCTTCAGCACCTTATCTGGGCTGTGCTCAGTAATTAATGAGAAGAAACTGGATTTCTGTCTGAGGAGGAGGTCCTTTTGTAAATGACTCTGCTGACTGAAAAAGCCTCATGTCAGGGGGCTTGGGGAACATGAACATTTCATTCCTCTGCACTTCACCCATTCTGGAGTGCCAAATATTTTATGCCTGAAGGGAAGATTTCCTTGACACAGAGGTTGGGCAATGGAGATTTGAGGAAAAGGGAGAGAAAACATCCTCCCTCTGCAAATTCTCATTCATAAGATACTGAAGTGAAGATGGTAATAATTAATTGGAGTGCTTTTAAATACAAAGATTTTTCTAAAGCCTAGAAAAATGTAAGTTTTCAGCAAACCTAGAGAGACAGACACCCCAAAATATGACAGTGTGATTTTTCTTACCACTTACAGATACTTATCAAGTGAAAGCTGAAAACAGGAAAACTATTTGGAATACAGAGGAGGTTCCAGAAGGATCTGAATTTGATGATACCTGGGACCCCAGGGAACAGCCAGAGTAAGTGATCTGGGACTGCCTGCATGGGCTTTACACAGCATTAATGGAGATCCAAATGAAACAGCAGCTCCTGCATTTTGAGTGGAACTGCCATCTGAACAGCTCATCTCATGGAAGGAAGGAAATCACTGTTGCACCTAAAGCAACACGTAAGGAGGGATTTTAACCCCTCCCTTGGTAACCTTCTGCTCTCATAACAGAAGTATGGAGTCGTTTTTTCCCACCATAAGATCACTTGCAGTGTCAGAGACTTGTATAAAATGAGATCAGGAGGGGAAGTGGGCCAGCAAAACCACTGGCTAGTTTTCAAATGTGCCATTTGTGGGCAATACCTGTCTTTTCCCACTGCATACCAGATGCATTCACTTTTCATAGTCATAAAGTGCTCCAACTTACATTTGTGTGTCAAAGAATTAAGTTCTTCAGAGACAAATAGAAATACAGGAAGGAAGGCTCTGCAGGCAGTTTTGAGCTCCTGACATTCAATCTTCACCTGTTAAGGGTCAGCCTAAAACCAGAATCTTTTCCCTTCCTCATAGAAAAACAATAACAGAAGATACAATCAGGTATGTTGTAAATTCTTCACTGTGACAGTGGTGAGACACTGGCACAGGTTGCCCAGGGAAGTTGTGGCTGCCCCATCCCTGGAAGCTTTCAAGGGCAGGTTGGATGGGGCTTGGAGCAACCTGGTTGGGTCTAGATGATCTAGAAGGTCCTTCCCAACCCAAACAATTCTATGTTAGTTGTAATTTGTAGGGGTCAGGAAGGCTTCAGGGTCATTCCACAAAACAGCCTTTGCATTTCTAATCACTGTGTTCTGGTGACATATCCTGGAATGCTAAATGTTGGAGCAGATGAGATGGAGCCCATGAAGCTGCACATTGGATGCCACATTGTAGTCCAGAATCCTCATTTTTCTCTGCATGTAAGTCATGCCATTGGGTGTTCAAGTTCAAGATAAACACAGGACTGAGACCCACCTGAACTTAGACTCTGAAAGTGATTTGGCATCCACCTGTAGCCTCACACACAGTTTGTTCTTGAGACCATCACCCGTGAGGTATAGAACATGTTCTCCTTGTGTTGTGGGCACAACAGAAGCTTTTCTCATGCTATTTTTGACCTTTGCCTGCCAGGAAAAACACAGTGCTTCTATAGCCTCAAGCAATTATGACCTGTGTTGCACAGAGGAAGAGTACAACCCTTTGTAACAGTTCATTAAATTGAATGAAGAAAAATGGCCCAGAAGGAAGAGATGGCTAGAGAGGTACATCCACACTAGTGGAAAGATTCCTTATTGACTCAGGAATTTTTACATACACCAGAGATGTGAAAAAGACTTTGCAATGCACTCCAGCAGCTTAGAGAATTACTCACTCCACTCATTTTCTTCAGTTTAGTAAGAGTAATACATGTCCTAAAGACAATATTTAGTTTGTATTTCCTCATCTATATCTACACTTTGTGGAGGGGAAGAAAATAAATGTTGGCTGAATGCAAAATAACTAAAGTTTGGCAGAAGAATATTATACTTTAGCTGCAAGATTATGCTGAATGACAGAACAGAAGTCATGTCATTGCAACAGCATCCTTTTCAAATCTGTTTCCCAAGAGTTTGTGGTGTTTGACTGGTTGGTAAGTAGCATACTCACTTAGGATGCATTTCTTGATCCTGCAAAGGCTGGTGAGTGAAGCAGAGGCAGCAAAGTGGGTGCCTTGGGGTGGTGGAGGGAATGATCTTCACCTGTCTTCCTGCTAACCAAGTCATGGCTCTGAACAGAACCCCATGCAGATGGATTGAAGCGAGATCTGAAAAGGAGGAGAGACATGCAATGAGGATGTTTATGGTCCTCTGAGAAATAACTCTCCTTTAGTGTGCTGCCAGTTCTCCAGTATTATTAGGCAACTACTTCTCTTTCCCAGGTATCAGATTTTATTCAAACAATGTGTAGGAACAGAGGACGTCTTCTTTGGGATGAGCAGGAAAGACCCCTCCACAGCCTGCTGTGAAGACATGGTGGTGAGCTGAACCCTCCTTTGTGCTCTGTCCTTTTCAATCTTGCCACCTTCTTGAGGGCCAGAATGTAAATACCAAGCTGTATGGCTGCCTTTGGCCTCCTGCAGGATTTTCTTTGTAGCTCTTCAAGCATTTGTAAATTATATTTACACTTTCTAACCCAAGGAATTTGTGTATCTCCTCAAGGATCTAGTGAACTCAAGAGAATCTGTAGAAACGCATGTGCCAAATACAGACTTGAGGGAACTAAAAAGTAGCTCTAAGATGAAGCTTCATCTTGGACACAATTGTGGAGGGGAGAGGGTCTTGCAAGGAGATGGTTTCCATCTGCCTGCATTTATTATAAGGTATGCAAGTCAGCAGAATGCTACCAGACTGGCAAGTCTTCCAAGTTACAGGTATCAGATCCTGTCCCATTATTATATGATCAAAGACCTTCCTGCTTTCTGAACTTCAGGGCAGGCAGAAGTGCTGTGCAGTTTTTCTAGTAGAAGCAAGCTGTCCTTGGAGCACTCAAAGCCAGTGGGTTCTGCTGGATGTAGCATACCTGTCAAGTACATTACCAGCTCAGGATTTTGAGGAAAATAGGATATCAATCCATATCACTGAGCTATTGAAAGCAATGATTATCGTTGTCAAATTTTCTCTGGTACAAACTGCCTTCTCAGAACGTTGCTCTTTAATACTGGCAGCAAAACACTAATGAAGTTGAGATCTTTTGTAGCTTGTAGGGCTGCATATCTAATCACAGCTTTACCTATGACTGTCATTGCAGATTAAAATCAAGCTGCCAGAGACAAAGTACTCAGACATTACATTAGATATCCAGGACAAGGTTCTCGACCTTCGAACTCCCAAAAAGTAAGTGCAACAAAGCTGATGGAAGGACAGTTAATACCTTGTTTGAAAGGAGGTTTAACCAAGCCTTCAGCTGATTGCTGCGTGGAGAGCAAAGATGATTATCAGATTATTAATTGCACAGAAGGGTTAGCTATAGACAAAAGCAACCATAAGCCATTCGTAGTTGTATAGTGTAATGGCTTTGAATCTCTGATACTGTTCTAGCAAAAATAGTTTTAAGACAATTTTTGGCTACATAAAATGTCTGGCAAAAAGCTGCCCATGGTCTTGCAGGATTTCTTGGTAATTTGCTTTCTCCATATCAATTTATACAAATATATCACTAAAGATTGAAGCCAGATGGTGGCCATGTCCAGGCATGGATGCAGATATGGGTATGTTACAAGGTTTCCTTCAAGTGATTTCCTTTGAGTTTATTTTATGGGGCTATTTCAAGCCTACAAAGATAATCAAATGGCTGATACACTCTCAGACTTCCCAATCTTCCTCCATATTTTCCTCTGTGTGCAACTGCCCTGCCTGAGATTTCCAGATAACTCCCATGTCTGTTTTGCTTTAAGTCCTTCTTCACAATAGAGCATTTTCTTAAGAAAGCTTAATCCACTCTGGGCTGACTTGCTGCTTTGAAAGGGAAGTGAGAAGATCCATACATTAATAGCTTCCTGCAAATAAATTCAAGGTGCAGCCCATGAATTAAGGCCCAAATAAGTTCTGTTTCTAGTGAACTGACTATAGAAAAGCCACCTTTGTCACAGACAAAAATCAGGCTGAGTCAGTTACCCCCTGCTTGGATTTAACCCAAAGATGCAACAAGAGTAGAAGAATATTGGAAGTGCTAGCTCTGAAACTGGAATATCAGGAGGTATAATTGTTCAGCTGATGATTTGCAGGTAGTAAAAAAACATAGCTTAATGAAATACCACAGATGTAGGAAAACCTCAGCATCCTTTTTCTTTCGCAAATCTTTTTTGGGACTCAGATGTGCCATTATCTTCCTAGGATCCAGCTGTCCCTAGTCACAAGCCTAGCAAATAAAAAGTTTGCCATAAATCTAATGGGTGCTTGGGTACAGCCTGAGCCAGTGCTGCTTTCACAAATGTAAGTGCAGGTCTCCTCAGTATGAAAGTTCAACATACAGGAAAACACAGTACTCTCACTGATGGGTCAGAGGGCTCAAAGAAACTGTTTCCAACTCTGTAGTTCTGGGGCTAATTCTAGGCAGAATTCTCTTGGAGAAACTAACTGCTCATGGCTTGGACTGGTGTACACTTTACTAGGTAAAAAACTGGCTGGCTGGGCCCAAAGAGTTGTGGTGAATGGAGTTCAATCCAGCTGGCCACAAGTGGTGTTCCCCAGGGCTCAGTTTTGGGGCCAGTTCTGTTTAATGTCTTTACTCATGATCTGGAAAAGGGGATCGAGTGCACCCTCGGTCCGTTTGCAGATGACATCAAGTTGGGAGGGAGTGTTGAGCTGCCTGAGGGTTCCTATGTTCAGTTCTGGGCCCCTCACTGCAAGAAGGACATGGAGGTGCTGGAGCAAGTCCAGAGGAGGGCAACCAAGCTGGTGAAGGGTCTGGAGCACAAGTCTTAGGAGCTGCTGAGGGAACTGGGATTGTTTAGCCTGGAGAAAAGGAGGCTGAGGAGAGACCTTATTGCTCTCTACAACTGCCTGAAAAGAGGATGGAGTTAAGTGGGGCTTGGTCTCTTCTCCCTGGTAAGAAGTGATAGAATTTGAAGAAATGGCCTCAAGTTGTGCCAGAAGAGGTTTAGATTGGACATTAGAAAAAAATTATTAACTGAAAGGGTTGTCAGGCACTGGAACAATCTGTCCAGGGAAGTGGTCAAGTCACCATCCCTGGAGGTATTTATAAGATGTGTAGATGTGCTTCTGAGGCACACGGTTTAGCAGTGGATTTCACAGTGCTGGGTTAAGTTGTACTTGATGATCTTAAAGGTCCTTTCCAACAAAAACAGTCCTGCGATTCTATTTCCTTTGTGAAACTGAGCTGCTCTGAAGCTCCATTCAAGCTGCACCACTTATTTCTTTTTTACTGGGGAAAAGAAACTCCTCCAGACATATTCAGGCTTTAGGCATTACTCAGATTACCAGGAGAGTATTATCAGTGCAGCTCCTCCTTCCTCTGCATTTAAAATGCAGCAGTGTGAAAAAGCATGGGCAGTGGAGAGAGGCCACAATCCATCATTGGAAACCACTGTCCTAGCCATGGCCAAGAGAAAGGAATCAGGTTGGAAATATTTTAGGGCCTGTATTGCAGGAATCCCACAACATGTGAGAGCAAGATAGGCTGAAAGAACATTCCTGTGGTTTGTAAATTGCAAGAGTGACTTGCAATGCCAACTCAATTGCTCACCTAAACTGAGACATTGACATTCAGTGTCCTCTTTTACAGGAAGCTGCTGCTGCACCTCCCCTACCCTGTAGACAGCAAGAATGGTAAAGCTCATTTTCTCTCTGAAGAGGAGACCTTGAAAGTCACCTTGAGAATGTCAAGGCAGTTTGATTTCATAAATTTTGCCTGATGGACAGAGAAAAAGAGAAAGTTTGCAAAAAAAAGTAATATCTCAGCTGGAAGTCTTCTTGAAGCCTAACTGGTCATGAAATAGTAGATTGTTTTCCTTGAGCAGTCCTGGGGGAATATCCCTGGAGAAGTTAAATGAGTCAGGAGGAACATAGCACCCATAGGTGCTATAAACTAAGGCTGTCCCAGCTCTTGCACTGCTCTGGTTAATGTTCTGCTTCCTGAAGTCTAATACAGGCTTTATGAATGAGAAAATAAGAGATAACAATTCTGTAAGCCAGAGGAAGTCTTGTTGTGGTTATGGCTGGTAAGTAAGTAGCACAATGAGGCTCTGGCTGATGAGTCTGGTGCTCAGTCTCTGTTGCAAGACTTGCAAGAGGCAATATTCTTGCTTGGCCTCCAATGCTGGGACTGGGGACCATTTAAAATCTCCTCAGCTACTTCTTGATAAGAAGATCAAAGCTCTCCAGAGATCCATATCTATCTCTGAGGCTCCTTTACACCAGCAGAACAAGGTAACCAGCTGTAGTTGGATTGTTAAACAACCCTTTTGAACAATTTTTGACAATGTATGGTTCAGTGTCATCTATTCACATGCTGTCTTTCCAGCTGTTTTTCTGATCTTTCTTGAGTAATAATGTGTTCTGATTAACAATTCCAGTTACTTTTCACTTTGTCTTCTCTATATTATGTCCCAAGAGACTTCCTAAAAGTAAGATAAGAAGAACTTGGCATAATAGAGCATCACTAAAGGGCTGAAATTCTGCAAAAGCTTTTCTTTGGCCTTCAGCTCCAATGTAGAGCTACAGAGGTGGGTAACCAGAGTGTTTCTCTTACACATACTGCCTCTTCTAGGTGAGGTCAACCCCTCTCAGCACCTCAGGTTTCCCCCAGAAGCCTTTTGCAGTTGCTGACCAAGAACCATACATCCAGCTAAATCACACTGACACTCCAGCCTTCACACAGTGCCTATGACCCAGAGCAAAACCAGGAACATTCCTTACCTTGTCAGAGCTTCCCATATCCAGCCATTGGCCAATTGCCTCTTGAATCTCCCAAGCACAGCACAGGTAGTTCCAAAGCCAAGACAAATCATACATCTTCCAGCTACCTTACTGTTTTTGTACACTAGTCATACAACTTCCCCTCCTGCCCTCCCCAGGAATATCACGAACAGAGCACCTCCTGGCTCTGCCAGCTCGCTTGCTTGGTTGGCTTTCCCCAGCACTGCTCTGCAACCATTTAACTCCTCCTGGGTGGAGCCCTCTTATCTCCCAGGTGGCTGGGATCAGCTCAGATCTCTCACACTTGCTACAGACTCCTCCAGGTTGCTAAGGGGGCAGAAATTCCTCCCAGAGTCTTAGCTCCCCGTTTGCTGTTCTGTCTGACCTCTGAAGCACCGTTCTATTAAGATAACGGAGTAGCTGGGCAGGGACCACAGCTGCCCTCGTGTTGATGCAATGCCAAGCAGGCTGTGAGCTTTCAATAAAAAGTAATTAATGGTAAAGCAGACTCCTGCCATCGTGCAGAGTCTCTTCTATTTGCATTACTTAGGCTTTTAAAGGCAACAAGATCACAGTGGCTTGACTTTCTTCTGCAGCCAAAGAAGAGCACTTAATCTAGTGACCTCGCATTTATCTTCTGCCCTTCATTATCACCATCTGTCTCCCTCTGCCTGTTGAAAGGCAGCTGTGCTGGGACAATATAAATATTGCTCAATTACAGCAATGCTCTAAATGCAATTACTCAATTGCAGTTTTAATTGAATTATTTGAGTTTAATTATTCCATTAGAAATTCTGTCAGAACAGCCCAAGTTCCTTGCTTGTTCTCTGGGCTAGTGGCACAATGCAGCATCTGGCCACACAGGAAAGGGCTGGTTTTACCCAGACTCAGCCCTAATTGGGCTGGGGAAAGGTCTGGCACTGTTCAGGAAACAGTGCTCTCCAGTTCAGGGACAAGTCTTGAGGCTGCAAGGACCTGCTTTCCTAAGTTTCCAGGCGCAAAAGTACTTGCAAGCAGAGAACAGTGGCTATTTATGCAGAAATAATTTTGCAGGAGAGCTAGTGACAAAAATACTTGAGAAGGGTTTGTGAGTGAAGGAATCCATTCTAGGAGATAGGCAGAGACCAAAAGGACCAGTTGCACAACGTGAGACTGTAGTTAAGACTGTATAGTCACTGAGACTGTTGCTAAAGGGCTGCTCATGGGCTGTGTAGGGGCTGAGACAGAACTGCAGAGCAGAGCTCTTGTGGTAAATTCACCTGGGAAAACAAAAGAACTGTTTGGGGTTTGTTCCTGATTCAGTCCTACAAGAAGTAGCATGAAAAGGGTTAGGATTAGGAAGACATGCACCTGTATCCCCTTAACCCCCTTTGAAATTCCCAAGCTGTATGCATGCAATAACTGGAAGCTGCTTCCTGCCTGCCCGAGGCAAGGACAGCTGCTGCCTCTGTCCAGGGAAGACTGGATCTCCTATCCTGATATCCTGCCACTATCATTGTTTTTTCCTCACTCTCAACATCATCAGGAGCTGTTGTGTCTTGACTCGTGGGGCACACTATGATTAAGAAGAGTACTTAAATCTTTCCCTCCCTTGAAACAGATGAGTTCCCTCGGTTGATGTAAGGTGTGCAGCACCAGTTTAGAGCTGTGACAGGCAGACTGGAAATAGCCCTGCCTGTCCCAGCAGCAGCTCTGCAGCTACAGCCTCTTCTCTTAGCAGTGCTCAAGCTGTAACACAGCAGCTCTGCAGCAGCCCAGGCCTCTGACTGCCACAGACAGACAGTGGCAGTAGCAGACTCTCCAGGATATCTCTGCCATTCTGGAATATTAGGTCTGTGAAGCTCAACGTTGCAAAGCTGCTTTGCTGCCAGCAGATGTACCAAGGCACTGCCTGGAGATTTTCCCAAGCACCTGCAGCAGCCTTCTGCTGAGGCTTACTGGCTATTCCTGCAGCAAAATGGAATGAACTTCTGGGGAAAGCAATAGCCTGGCACTGGGGAGCCTTAATGCATCACCATCCTCTACCTCAGGCTCCACTGGGAACTCTGAGCCCTGAAAGCCCCACCTCCTATTTGAAACGGGAGGGAGCTGGGGGGGCTCTGAGCATCACCAGGGAGTGAGCAAGGGGCAGTGCAGCAGCAGCAGCACACCCAGCACAGGGCTGGAGCTTGTGGATGGGCACTTAACTCTGGCAGGCATGAGGCATGAGCCTTCAAGCCACCTCCTGTTCCCTGCTGGCGCCAGCACTGGGGCACTTCTGGACATAAATATAAATCTTTTATATACTTGTATAAATCCATACCCATTTACATCATGGGCAGTCAGAGCCAGACCCTGGGGGTATTGGAAAGCAGCCTTCAGAGGTGTAATTTTGTTCTTTTGACTCAAACACCTCATTTAATATTTCACAATCTTGGCAATGCATTCCTGTGCCAGAGACACCCACAAAGGCTGGCTGGAAGTTCAGCCACTGACGTTTACATTATTAGGCTGGGGCTCCAGAGCTCCTGCTCAGTGAGGTGAACAGGGCTCTTCCTTTGCTCCTAGCTGGAAATACAGGGTTTGCAAAACCTTTTGGCACTGGCTTTTAGAACTGGTCCAGCTGATGGTTATGGGTGGCAGAGAGGAGTCAGGATAAAGCTGCTTTTGGAAGCCTTGCCCAAGGTTTTCTTTAAATGGGAGGTTTGGACTAGGGTGAAACCATCAAGAAACATATTGGGCCCTCGAGAAAACATGATCTTGCGTCAGAATCTGTTCCCCAGTGCTCCTGTTCTGAACTGCTTCCAGATCCTCTAAAGACACCAGTTTAAATAATTGCCCTTCAGTTTGGAAATACTGCCTCTTCTCTTGTATCAGATAACGTCTAATGTCACTGTTGCTGAAAATGAGGAGGTTAAAATTGCCTGCCTTATTTTTCCCAGTGTGTTGGCTTTCTGCATTTGGCAGCATTTGGAGTCAAATCAATCTTACTTTCTTCTCCTGGACAGGTACTTAGTTTTGCTGCTGTCAGGAAGTTTACCATCCCCAAATCTCTTCAAATCCCATAGATGTATTATCTTTTTGAATTACCTGTAGGATCTTAGTTTGTTGCCAGATCTCATTTAAATCAGTAGCAATTCTCCCCCTCTACATACACACAGTATATAGTATTAATGACTGTGCATACTCCACCTTGAGAGGCCAACAACGTATCTAGAGCCATTCAGGTTGGAGTTGCTCTTCTAGCAATTTCTGCTACCTCTTCCTGCAAAGCAAGGATAACATCAGAAGTTTAATTTCCAATTTGTTACACACCCAGCAACTTCTTCAGTTAGCTATTTCCACAGCATTTTCAATAATTTCCAAATGACTATGATTCCAGGAACCAGAGCATCTTTCCTGGCTCTCTTTAGCTACCTGTGGTAGTCACCATCAGCTTCCTTTTAAGATCGTAAAAGGCTGACCCACACTGCGGGGTCCAATCCAGAAATTCTCCCTGGATTCGGGATCCACAGGCGACACCACCCGGCCATGCCTAAAAATGCTCTCAGCTCTCTTTCTGATGTCGGGGGAGGTATCTAGCCAATTGCCTCTTTTTGCCCAGTTCCAAACCTTCTCTCTCCCTGGGGCTGTGACCACTGCAACCGAAGAGGTGTTTCTCCATACCTATGTCAAAGCTGACTGGCTTTAAAGTCAAAGTCACCAGATGTCCTGAAGAGGAGTTAGAAGGGACAATCCTCCTCACACAAGTACCTTAGGACCTGTGTGGCCTCCTGACGTGTGGCTGGGGAGGGGGGAAGACCACCTTTGAAGGAGACTAACATCACAGGCAGACACACTCCACTTGCATCAAGTTGTGGGACTCCCACACTGCCAGGACAACTCCCCTGTGCTGCCAGTGTCCAACCAGTGCCATGGTCACAGGTCCTTGGACCTTTCCTGTCATTACCTGTTCAGGTGCTGTCTCTTCCCTCCATCACTGTGGATGACACCTTCCATTCTCTTCAAGAGGCCTCCTGCTGCCTCTTAAATCTTTTCAGCTCACCACATTTACATCCTGTAGTTCACTCCAAAACCTGGTAAGAGTGACTGTGGTGAAGATTATGTCTTCAATAACTGTTTTTCCTCTTGGTTGAGAGGCTGGAGATCACTCTCCTTGTGGCGTGCTGGGACTGGGGAAGGACAGTCAGGGGGATAGTGCTGCTGCCTATCAGCTGAGCCCCTGCCATGAGCACTTGGGGTGGCTTGGGAATGACCTCCCAGGGCTCACAGATCCTAAGGAAGCTGCTGGGGTGTTCAGCTGGCACTGATGTGAGCCTTTTTCACCCTTTGGGCAAAAATGGCTTTCTCTGGGTAGCACTTGGGGAAAAAAAGCCTGCAGGTGAGGCTGCCAGTGCTGGATTTCTGGTCCCTTCCCAGCTGCAGCACCTGCATTTCTCCCTTCCTCCCCACACAGCTGCTCCTCAGGATGGCTTACTGTCCTGTGAGCAACGGCAGAGAAAAATCTTCCTCTCCAATGAGTGCTTTGAGTGCAATTGCAGCCGTGTCCTCCCTCGGATTCCCAGCAGCCGAGGAGTGCTGGGTTTCCAGTCACAGCAGGGGGAGTGTAATCTCCATTCATTGCTTTATTAGTTTAGTAACTGCTTTGGGCTACAGTTGCTTTTAATTACTGGCTATGCTGGGGCTGGTTGTGCCTCTTCTAGCGAGCAGTTTGGAGGTCCTTGCTCCCAAAGAAAGCACTTACCATCACTTATCTTTTAAATCACAGCTTATATTTAGCTGGTACCTCCCATTCAGCCTGCTCCTCCACACCTGCCTGGAGAAAAGCCATGAGATCATGCTGTTGACAGGAGGATTTGAAAACTGTCCTCCAGCCTGGCTCCTGCAGCTGAGTTGGGATGTGGTGTCGAGGAGAACGTCATGTCCCGTTGCATTTGCCTTGTTGTTGAGCTCGATTATGAATTTTCTTTTGCTTTTTGCATCACCATAGTGTGGAGAAGTCTCCCAAGCACATACAAAGTCATTAAGGCCAGACGAGGGAGCAGCTGAGAGTCCCCCTCAATATGTGCGTGAGAGAAGAGCTCTGCATCTCTCTTTCATGGAGGGTAAAAGGCAGAGCTCAGCAAGCAGACCAAGTGTCTGCTCGGGATCCCAAAGAGTTGGAGACTTCTGAAAATGAGTGATGTAAACCAGGAAACAGGGCAGTTTGCCCTGCAATCATTATTCCTTGGATTTAACACCAGCTGAAGAGAACAGGGAGCAGCCCTGGCATGTCCCAGCCTGTTACTTCTCTTTAAATGCAGCCACAGGAACTCCTGCAACAAGCTTTCTTCAGCAAACATTGGCTCTGCCACCACTAGCATGGCAGAAACTGAGGCAGCAGGCAGGGAAATTGTCCTTCCTGCTCATCCCCTCCCAATGGCCATGGCTTTAGGACAGAGAGGCAGTGTTTGGAGCACACAGTGCCTTGAAACAAGACATGGCACCATCACCCCCAGCCTCTCCCTTGATGCTGAGTGTCCTGCATCGAGCAGAGAGGATGTTTCCCCCTTGGGAAGCCCAGCCATGCTGTATCACGTTGGAGCCAGCAGGTGACTGAAGCCATTTCAGACCATTTCCCATGCAAGAGGAACAGCAGGAGAGCATGTGTCTAGAAGATGCTCCACAGCTGACTGCCTGGCATGGCCAGCTGGGTCTGTGGAGGACCACATGGCACATCTGCCTGAGCTTGCTACGTGCAGAATGAGGTGGTGGGCAGAGGGCCAAGAGCCCTTGTCTTATTATTGCTGCTAAATTTGTACACAAGACAGGGGAAGTGAGCAAGAGTCCCACACTCATGCTGGGAAGTTGATAGCCTCAGTTGGGTGAATTGAGAGGCAGGGCAATCCAACGAAGTGTTTTCCTTATGCACATAATTACGATCCTTTCCCTTGCCTGCCTGGGAGGCTGGACCACCTGCAGTGCTCCCCGTGGCAGGAGGTGGCTCTAGGGGAGCAGGGGTGTGCATCCCTGGGTAGGGGGCATGAGGACCCAGTGGGATACAGGAGGGGTGCAGGGACCCGCAGGCAGGGCCAGACAGCAGCAGGGCCAGCCTGTCCCACCGCTGGGTCATTTATAATAACCCCCTTTTGGCACTTGCCATGCACTGTTCTCTTGACCAGGGTTTCAAAATGCCATTAAAGGATCAGAGTGTGCTCCAGTCCCATGTGCCTGGGTGCTGGCAGCAGGCAGGAGAATGAAATAATTGATTGCTTTCTCCCAGCAATGCAAAATGGTTTTGGTGTCAGGCCATTCACTGCTGTAGCTGGAATACTAACACAATTCATTTGAGCTGCAGCCCTGCAAATGGGTGGCTTTACTAATGGCTAATCCAGAATGATGGATGAGCTGGGGGAGGGGGGATGCTACTGCTGAGTAGAGAGAAGGAGGCAGCAACAGGCTGGGACCCAGCAGGCACTGTCCCAACTGTCCACCAGCCAGGGTGGGATCTTGAGGGGGAAGCAGTGAGCAGGCAGGTTGGGCTTATCCTCATCTGTGTCCTGGGCACCTCTGCTTGGATCAGTCACACCAGAGGTAGCATCAGAATTTAGCCACCTGATTCTTGCCAAGTCTGGACTCCAGATTAATAAAGAGATGACAAGTCTTCTCTCATTCCTTCCTGCAGCCCTTCTTAAAAATTAGATTTATTTATTTGTTTTTAATTAGAAGTGCCCTGGGGTTGCCAGCGTCCTCAGGTAAATGAAGGGCAAAGCTGAATGCAAAACAGAGGGCAGCAAGAAACAATAAGATTAGTGATCCCAGAGGAGAGCAGTCGTGCTGATTAGCAGCAGGCAGGAACTGCAGTGTTCCCCAGCACACCAGCCCAAACCTCCTGTGGGCCCAGTGACTGGTCCCACCTCCCCAAGCAGAAGCACATCAGTGCCTGATTTACACTGGGCTTAGCAGGGGGAGATGTGGTTGCCATGGTCCCCCCACCCTGCTTCAAGGCAGAGGAAGGGGATGCCCACAGGAGAAGGTTTAACTGCATCCCAAACCATGGTTCAAGCTGAGGATTCAGTTCATGGCAAGGCTGGTGGCTCAGGGAGGAGGACTCCTGGGAGGAGGACAGGGGCTTGTCAGACCCCTGGCTCAATCTTCATGGAGAGGGCCATGCTGGGCTCTCACAACAGCACCTTTCCACCCAAAAAGCAGCTTCCACACCTGTATGCACATGAACAGATTGACTTCAAATGGTTGTGGATCAAGAAGGAGCCTCTCTCAGTTATTGATCACCTACTGGTTACTCCAGCACTTGGTATTCAGCTGGTAAATAAGATTACAGGGTAAATCTAAAAAGGAAGCAGAGAGATTATAAGATTCTGCTCATTTACAATAAGCTCAAAAAACTTCCCCCCGTCCACCCCTTCTCCAGCTTTATTACAAAGTCCAATCAAATACCCTGGGGACAAGAGGAAAGAGAGAGGAGCGAGATTCAAAGGCAACATCAAAAGGAACCTCTACCCATTTTAGGGTGTCAAGTAACAGGCATGGAGAGATGCTCCCAGCCAAAGCTGGCAGCTGCTCCTAGTGCAGCAGCTCAACACGTTCCCTGTCCCCCCCCTGGGTCAGCTCTGCTTGGTCCAGGGCTTCACCTCCTCTGTGCTGGGAAGACCAACCCAACCCCGTGTGTTTTCATAAGATCTCAGCTAAGTTTTTTTTGGATGGCAAGTATTTGAAGTGCTAGATGGGGAGTTCAATGCAATAGGCTGTTCTCACTGTTTTCAGTCCATCTCTGCTGAAGAGGGGAAAAAAACAAATGCTTTGCAGCTAAAAATAATGTATTCCTCTACTTTCTCCATGCTGCTGCAGTGCTCTGCTTTGGGCCAAGTGCCCTGGATCTACCAAGGCAAGCTGAAGGAGACTGTGATTTAATGGCAGGAGAGTTAAGAGCTATGCACACCTTTTCCAGCCCTGGAAGCATCCATCTTGTGGTATCAAGTGGGTCAAGGAAGTCCCAGTCCCCCCTTCATACATTTTTTTTCCAGATTTGGGAAATCTGGGTGTTCAGCCCACCTGCCAGCTGAAGAATACCTGTCACACCTCACACCCTGGCTGCTTGCTGCTCCTGGGCTGGAGCAGCTGGGGAGAAAAACCCACAGTCACATTTCCCCAGTGAGAGAAGTCCTCTCCAGCCTTCAAAAGGGCACAAGCTGTCCACAAGGATTCACACCCATGCTGAGAAAAAAAAAAAGGCCACCTCCTATCCAGAAAAGGTGAAAAGACAGCAAGAAGTTATAAACAACTTCCAAAATGACTGATAAGAATA
This sequence comes from Hemiprocne comata, assembly GCA_020745705.1. Classification (NCBI taxonomy): domain Eukaryota; kingdom Metazoa; phylum Chordata; class Aves; order Apodiformes; family Apodidae; genus Hemiprocne; species Hemiprocne comata. The sequence continues at coordinate 5,174,354 of CM036597.1, read as the reverse complement.
GAAATACATGTTCAACCATGGCTTCCCCTCTGCAGCACATGCCTGAAATGCAGATGCCTACTGCTGGCCCCACCGTGCTGGAGCCAGAGCCTGGGAATTGGCCCAGGAAAGTGCCCTGCTCCTGGGGCTAGGAACGATGCTGGGGATGGCAGCATCCTCAGCCCAGGGTGGGAGTCCCTGTGCCAAAAGTGAGGAGCACTTGAGTGAAGGGTCAGGGAGGTGAATGCACACCAAGACTGAGAATGCCAGTATCAGAATGCCTTCAGTTCCTTCCTCCAAATAAATCACCACCGGACTCTAATTACTGCACTTGCCTAAGGTACACACCAGCTTAATAGGGAAGATGAGTGTGGAGGATTTATTACTGCTGATCCTTGATCTTTCATTTTTGATATTAGAACATGTTTAATTCATTGCAACATAGATTAAAATGAGGAAGGCCACAGGCAGCCTCTGGTTTCACTCGGGGACAATTTGGTTTGCCAGGGATCTGTGCTGGCTCACGTGGTCTTTCATGCCAACTGCAAGTCCAGGTCTGTCTTAATCATATTTGATTTCACCACCACAAGGCAGCTCCTCTGGTTCGAGCAGGATGCTCAGTAGGCACAGGAGCCCTTGCTTGTGGCTGCCCTGGCAGGACAGAGGACATGGGATGCACCCCAAAGCAGTGCAATGGGAGGCACTCCGAGCCCCAAGCCTTCCCCAGGGGAAACCTGCTTCCTGGGCACCCTGCTGTCCCACGGCTGGAACAGGGACTGGAGATGGCAGCGCTTCACATCGCCATGGCAACCTGTGGAAGACGGCTCCACATCCTGCATCTCAAGGAGGAGCCTTGGCAAATCAATAACCCCGGCAGGGTTGGGCTGGAAGTCCCCTCCTGCAGGGTTGGGGACAGGAGTCTCTGCCCTCCTGCCACAAATTTGCTAATCTGCTGGAGGGGCGTTTTGCCCTGTACCCAAACAGCTGAGCCAGAGGTGCTGTTTCTGCAGCCACAGCTGCCCAGCCCTGATGGGGCCACTGGTGTGTCCCTGACTCTATTGGGAAGCTTGTCTCCTGAGGAGGCTCTTGGTGGATCCTTGGTTAGTGCACAGTAATTGATAGACTGTGTCACACTGAGCTGATGGGGAGCTGGCAGCCCCCGTGCTGATAGACCTGGCTGATTAGGAAAATGCTTCTGTGTTTTAATGCTGCAGAGGTTTGGGCCAAAATGATCCTCAGAGGAAATCATCAGCCTGGAGATGCTCTTGCAAAACACAGCATTTCTGCTCCGGCAGGCAGCTCCCCGGGGATGTGCTCCCATCCTCTCTCTGTGTGCCTGCCTGGCAGTGCCTGCCAGTGGTTAGTGCTTCTTTGCACCTCCACTTTCCTGTCTCACCACCAGGGTCCTGCACCGATCCAGAGCACGGGTGAGAGAGCAGGGCTGCCCTGCTCTACCCCTGCCTGTTCTGAAGCTGCAGATCCATTTTGCACCTCCTGGAAAAGGAGGTTTCAATGAGCCTCATTTTGGGACAAAGCCTTGGGGGCTGGGTACAGCCTGTCAGGTTTCCCAACCTCCCAGCATCTGCCTGGAGGTCCTGCCTGGTCAGACTTGCCTGGCCCCAGGGAGCTGCTCTTCCCTGACATGTCCTGGGACACAGTGCACATTCCAGGGCTTCCTGTGATGAGTGAGGAATCTGTGTGTGCTCAGCATGGGGCAGTCACCCCATCCCTGCTGGTGTCTGCCAGCGGTTGCCCTCTGAATCATGGGACAATTTAAAACATGGGTCAACATGCCATCACTCCCCAGCAGCAGCTGAAGCCTGTGGCCACCCCGCCGAGCTCACTGTCCCTTACTCAGGGCCAGATCCTTGCCTGTGGGTGCCAGCCAGACCCCTGGCCACTCCTGCCCTCCCCTTCCCTGGCTCTGCCCCAGGCACCACTTACAGCCTTCCCCCAGCACCTGTATTTATTTGGGGTTGATTTGTGCTGTGGCAGAAAAGCCATTAAGGCCCTCTTGTTAATACAGAGGAAAGAGATCGGCTGTATGTCCATGGCCACTTTAGAAAGCCAAGAGGAGGGCAGTAAATAAGGTTTCACTCTATTTCTATGATTGGAAAGTCTTGAACAAGAGCAGCTGGCCAGCCGAGCTGCAGGGAAGGTGTCCTCCAAGGGGCAATTGTGGAGCAGCAAGCTGCCAGCACAGTGCTTTGGTCTCCATTTATCTTTCTGCTGAGCTACGAGATGGTTTCAAGCTCCTCGTGCTGCCTGCAGTGTCTGACGTGGGCACGGGTGCTGCTGGAGTCCTCCCGTGGGACAGGGCAGGGTGGAAGTCTCCCCTAGCAGCAGAGGTCTGGCATTTGGCTGGGTTATGGGCAGCAAATCCACTTCCCAGGGATCATGAAGCAATCTAAAACACGGGGAGGGTCTGTCCTGCCACGGGTGGTGTCAAGCCAGAGCAGTATCTGTCCCTGGCTGGTATGCAGAGGGTGGTGGAGGTCTCTACTCCTGCTGTCTCCTTCCTGACCTCAGTGTATCTGTGTGCTGCCTTCATCCCTGGCGCAACAACAGCTCAGCTTTTCTCTCCTTGCTGGGTGTTGGAAGACTTAGTTAATTAGCATTAACAAAGCGTGCCTGGCTCTGCTGCAGGGGCACAGTGGTACCACTCAGCTGAAGGTGTCTCCAGCCCCAGGGAGCTGCTCAACGGAGGGGAAGTGCTGTCAGCACCTCGTGGCTATAGCCCTTGGGTTCCCCTGCTGCTGAGTCACAGCCAGGTTCAGTTGCAAACAGGCTGTGGTGGCTGTCTAGGATTTATGTGGTCCCTAGGCTGTCACAGCACATGTCTGAGCAGCTCCAGTGCCCCTGTGATGGGCCAGGCTAGTGGCCAGGGCTGATCACTACAGGATGCTGCTCCAAAGACACAAGGTCTCTCCCATAGCATTAAGAAAAGAGCAATGCACACTCCAGCCCTTGCCGTGCTTAATTCATCACTTTGAAGGGCAATGCCCAGTGCCTAAAATTAGACTCCCACCTTCTAATTTAGGTACTTCAATAAATAGACTGATTTGCCTGTTTGCTCTCTGGCACTGCTCAGCACCCAGAAGCTTCCAGGGAGGTGCTCTGTTCTTGGGCACGTTGGAGCAATCCAGCAGCACCAGGTGTAAGAAACCCCAGCTCTCCTGTATCCCTGAGTTACCCCGGGTAGAAGTCAGAGGCTGGGGAAGCAGGAGCTACAGCAGTTCTCCCATCCCCATTGAGGAAAGCCCTCCTGGTGCTGCAGGATTCTGGTGGATGGCAAGTGTCTTCTCCAGTAGTTATTAATTAAGCAGCCTCATACCCAGCCTCAGCATCTCCAGGGTGGGCAGGGGCATGTACCTCAGCCTGGTTATGTCTCAGGAGGTTGCTGATACCCCAGCGTAGTGCCCCTGTGGCACCTCCCTGCTGCACATTGCCTCTCCAGCCTCCAGGAGGGACTGAAGTGCTTTGACCCCTCTCTATCCCATGGCAGGTAACTGATGCAGAAGGAAGATATGTTGGACAGAGCCAGCAGTGTGGAAACCTGGCTGGAGCCATAGCCCTGCATAAAGGGAGCCACAGGGGCAAAGTGATGCTGTCCCTGCCCAGGGGACTCGCTGCTGTGGGACCCACTTACTCCCTCCCCATGCCTGGAGCTTCGGGTGACCACCCAGCAACTCCCTGAGTGAGGCTATGCCTGGAGTGATCTGCTTCTGCACGTTTCATAGCACGTATCCCATTAAGAAAAAGATCAGAGTTCCCGGGAGCTAAAAATAACACCAGGCAGCAGAGTTTGTCCAGGAGATGGTAAGGGAATGCAGAGGTGTGGAGCAGAAGGTATAATTTCACTGCCGGCTCCTCCAGCAGCAGGGCGGGGGGAGGAGGGTAATGAATCAAACCGTGGAGAGAACTCGCTGCAGCAGGAGCAGCTTGCAGGCCGTGGGGATTCAGCTCCGCGCTGCATCGCTCCTCGTCTGACCGTGGTGGGTGCCGGGAGCTGGGCAGGGAGCACAGCCGGGTGCCCTGGGGCTGAAGGGGCAGAGCTGCCTGGCCCCTGGGGGCTGTGTCCTGCCCGGGATGCCGCCTCGCAGGCAGCAGCGGTGAGACACCGGGGCAGCAGCACCGCGGGGAAACGGGGTGTGAGCTGCAACACGGCAGTGACAGGGCTGCTTTCAAGTATGGCAACCTCTGGTGCTCAATGAAAGAGTGAGTGCAAACACAGAATCTAATTACCACAGCTCCTTCAGAGCCAGCTCTGCCTGCTCTTCCCAAGCTGTCAGATGCTCTCTAGCAAATGCCTCCATCTCCTAGCCATGGCCAAATCAAAGCTATTTATTCCCTCCTCGAGATACTGTTCTATCACTAGCTGTCACAGCAGGGAGAAAGAGCAGGAGGAGAGAGGAGGGGAGAAGCCCCTGTAGCTGTTGTAGCAAGATCATAGCACAATGAGGTCCAAACTCCATGTGACACAGAGAGGACAGAGGCCACTGCCCTTTCCTGCCAAGGGAGCACCTGGCAAGCCTTGCTGGGGGAATGATCTTTATTCCCCATCAGTGGCATAGGGAAATGAATTTCCTCTTCATAGTAGTTTAATGCCTTGACCTTCAGATCTTGCACCACAGCATGTTTGAGAGCACCTGGCAGGACCCTGATAAACCCAGCAGGCTCCTACCAAAGCCTGGGAGGAAAACAATTTTTTAAAAAGCTGTGGCAATAGGTCCGATTAACAAAGGCACTTAGGTTCTCAGCACTGCTCCCCATTGCCACTGGCTTTTGGAAGGGGTTGGGCAAGATGACTGGCAGCCCCAGCAGCTTCGTGCAGATGGACCAATTTAGTCAGGTGAGGAGCTGGAGAGCTGCCATCTCAGGCTGGCTCTGGCATTTCTCTGCTCTTTAATTGCTGCTGCAGGTGGGAGCAAACAGCCGGTATCTGTCACCTCTCCTGCAGCCAGCCTGAGCCTGACGGAGACCCCTGGTGGGACAGCATCCATGGCAGAACCATGGAGATGCCATCTGTGGGTGCTGCATCCCTGCAGGAACTGGGCTTGGAGCTTCAGCTGGGCAGCTTGCTCTGCCCTGGGGCTTTGGGCTGTGAGTGCTCCTGGCTTTGGTGGTTCACGCTCTCTCAGCCTGGCTTTCCTGAGTGGCTGTGCTGCCTGTGCATGCTTGGCCTCCTGGCCTGCCCTCAGCTTTGGGGTGGAAGCTGACACCAGGTTAATTGTGAGATCCCAAAGATGCTATCTGACAGGTTTCTTGAAAGTCAGAAACTTAGTGGAAGACAGAAACCCCTTTTCCTATCCTCCATGGTGGGGGAAAAAATATGCTGTGTAAAATTAGTGACTCCTTAATAACACCAGATGAGAGACAAATCTGGGAGAGGCAGGAAAGGGATGACCTGGAGGGTGGTGGTCCCTGTGCCATGGCCACTGTTTCCTCCCCAGCCGGGAGTGAGCGCTGCACTCCTGTGAGAGGTGTAGATGCTGCTACAAAACATCCTCACGACTCTTCAGGAGTCACAGTGTCAAACTGGGGACTCGCAGGCTCCAACTTGCACAGGGTGCCTGTGCAGGGTCCCTTTAGCCTGGCTCTGTGTGTGTGCTCCAGGGTTCCCCAGCTGTGAAAGCTGTGGAGTAGGTGGCTTGAAAGCTTCACACTCTCACTGTCTGTTCCTGGGCAGAGAGAGGGAAGGAGAAGCCTCCTGACAGCTTCAGCTTTGAAATTACCAGTTCTGGGCTGCCTAGGGCTTTCTGTTCTCCTCAGCATCCCATGCAAAGGAGCAAGTCCCCTGAAATAATTGCAGGCAGTGGTTTGCCCTGCCTGCTCGTGGGAAACCCTTTGGAAAAGGAATGGTCTCCCTGCCCCCAGCTCTGCTCCCTTGTGCTGCTGCTCTCCTCTCAGCTGGTGAGTCTGTTGCTTATATAAACTGCTCACTGTCAAGTGCTGACAGAGCTGTTTGCTTCCCACCCCACTGGGCTCTGCAAGCTCATTTTATTTTTTCTTGGTTTAACGGGGTGTTTACAAAACAACAGCTTTCTCTCAACACCCAGCAGGAGGGACTCTGAACCACCACCCCAACAATGCTCTGACTTTCCCACTGAGCCAGGACTGGACATGAGCTCCCTCCCTGCTGCAGCCCCTGGTGCTGTTGGGGTCGAATGTTGGTCCCCAAATCCCACCTAGAGGGCTTGTGCCCCGGCTGGGCTCATTTCTGCCCCAGTAAGAAGCTCCTTGTTTCATCTGGGGTCTGAGGACTCTTCACTTTGAGCAGGTAGGGCTGAGGCTGGGACGTGTGCCAGAGTCTTACCCTGTCATGACAGTGCAGCTATAACCAGGCGACAAGGATCTGGCTTGACAACTGTCAGGCTTGTTGCATGACAACTGCCAAACAGCCATCAGGTAGTCGTGATTTCTCCTACTCGCTCTGGCTTGGAGCAAGGGACAGAGTAGGAGGGGGCTGCTCTGCTTTTCTGGTAGAAGAGAGAAAAGCCAGGTATGCACAGATCCCTTTTCATCTGTCTCCCTTACACGAGTGTGACACTTACTCTGCTCCCCACCTTCCATCCTCATCTGATCCCCCCTGTGTGCTGCTCCCAGGGCAGTGAGGGTTGTTCTTACAACAGCAATCAGCACCACCAGCATCACTGGTCTGATCAGTGGCTGTGCACGTTGTGTCCATGATAACTCTGCTGGTGGCATCATCCTTTAGCCAAGCCTTCACTGCTGGGGAAGCCATGCCTGCCAGTATGCAGTTTCTTTGGAAAACAAAAGCCCTCATGAAGTTTGCTTCTTGCTTTCCGTGAGCTCTGTAGTGTACATTTGTCATCTTGGTCTCACCTCATTCTGCTGTTCTTTCTGACCATCAAAAGCCCTGGCAGAGCCTCATCTGAAGTACCTCCAGTGCTGCACTCTGCAGTGAAACCCCTCGTCTTGTCATCATGGACAGTGAGAGTCCCTGTGGGGGGAGGGCAATAAAGCAGCTAATTAAGCAGAGGCTAATGCAGCACCGAGCAGAAGTGTAGAAGAGCAGCAAGTGTTGCAGTGGTCTTTGTCTCATCCTGCAGCAAGGAGCTGGGGGCAGCAGCATGGGGTGCTGTACTGGCACTGCCAGTGAGCCCACAGCATCCACGGGGTAAGAAATGCATAATGTGTGTAATTGTGAGATTAAGAGATGATAGAGGAGGGTCTGTGAATTAACTGTACCTGGCAATGAGCCTTAAAACATTTGAAAAAGGCAGAGAATAGCCTGGAGCAACTAACTATTCAGGCACCCAAGAAAGAGAAATAACTGTGTTTTACTCCCAGCCAGCAGGCAGGACAGCAAGTTGCACGTGTTATAGTTTCCTACCACTTCCCAACTCTTGCCTAACACCAACTGCAGAACAGCCTTCTGGAAAATAAGCTGTGTAAAAATAAGGAAACTTAGCCAAAGAAGCAGCTGAATGAGTAAAATTCTCAGAAATTATACTGCTGCTCTGAGGCACTTAACTCCTGCTTTTAAGTGGGGTCTATACCAGTGGCCAAACAGAGAGAAAGAAAAAGACACAGGTGTACATAGGCAGGTGGGTATAAACAAACAAATCCTAATACTCTGCAACCAACAGTTCATGCTTTGTGAGGAGTGCCTTCATGAACAGGCAGGCAGAGAGAGGGGCATGGGTCTTTTTTATGGAATAATTTCTGATACTAAAATCCAGAAAATCATTTGAGCTTTGTTACATCTTCTTCTCAGTCTTCATTCTGGAAATATTTCTTTAAAGTTCCTTTCAGAGCTGCATCTGTAAAAGGCCAGGAAAATGCCAACAGGTTTAGAATACAATGGAAAGGAAATAATTGTATGTCACCAGACAGCCTTCAGAAGGTGCATGTTGTGTTCAAACAAGGAAAATAGGAGAGGACATAAATTTGGGTGAGGTAAATGCAAATCTCTAGGATGAGACAAGTTTTAAGGTGCTGAAAGCATAAAAACACATAATGAAGACTACACCAACTCCACAAGAAGGAAGGCAGTCAGTGCTGCACTGGCCTGCTGGGTTTTTGTGGCTGCAAAAAGCTTTGAGATAAGAGTATCACCAAAAAAAAAAAAACAGATTAATTTCTCTACATCAGTATCTTCATGGAGGTTGTTGAAAAATTCACATCCTGTGCCCTTTCCTATGGTAGATAAATCTGAATAACTGTCTCAAGCTGAAATGTTGCAAGAGGTTTTTAGAAAAATAGTGATGAAATGGAGAGCAAGGGATTGCCAGGAACAGGCATGATTTCCCCAAGGGCTCTGGAAGAAGAGCAGCATGGAGCTACTGAGGTACCAACAGGGCCAGGAACCCTGCTGCTGAGATGAGCAGTGGTAGCATATGAACTGGAGGCAGCAAGTGTGACTGTGATTTTTGTAAAAGCTTCGAGCCAGGAAACCACAGACAGGTACAGCTTCTGTACAGAGCAAATGAGTTGCTTGAAGGTCTGATAAATAATGGAAGTGGAGATTTGGAAAATGATGTAATCACAGCCAGACTTTCAAAGGAGGAATGTGTGGCTTGCAAATCTATTAACATTCTTTCTTGAGGATGTAAGCCAGCTAATAGTGTACTTGAATTCCCCAAATCCATGGTAACCTTCCTCCCAACCCTCGTTTCCCAATCTTTTCATAAGAAATGCTCACAAACCTCTTTTTATGCATCGATAGCATAGTTTCCTTAAGAGCTTTTGTTGGATTTTTTTTTTTCCTTTCCAGACTGGGAGAGAGGTTACTATGGAGTTACCTACACGGGCAAGCAGACAATGCCATGCATTTGGAAAAGATGATGAAGAGTAAGGCACCAATGTTTGCGCATCATACATGATGTCTAAAGGTAATTAAAAACAAAACAAAACAAAAACAACAACAAACAAAACCAAACCAAACTAGAAACCAAAGAAAACAAAACAATCAATCAAAAAGCAAACCCAAAAAACTAATGGAGAACTGCAGAAGGCTTTCATGATACTAAGTAAGAGGATGACAAAATGGCAAGTGGCTTTCAAGGAAAAGTGCCACAGGCAGAAGGGCTTGCAGGGGCAGCAGGCACAGCAGTGGCCCTGAAAGGGGCTGGTGCTCGGGGAAGGAGCAGGTGCCGCTGCAGACGGATGCCGGGGGGGAAGTGGGGGTGTCTGGCTCAAGCACCCAGCAACAGTAGGAAAGGCACCCAGGCTGCTTGAAAGGGGAAAAGAAACAGATCGGAGGTTTGGGGTGACTGTCTGCCGCGCTGCCTGCGGGTCTGCCTGGGCTGTCTGCAGAAGTGTGGGGTTAGAGGGGGGAAAGCAGCAGGAGGGACCGGAGAGATGCTTCGGCTGGCGATGGAGCTGGCGGCGGGCAGGAGCGCACGCCGCGGGGGACGTGAGGATGTGAGCGAGGAGCTTCTCCGTTAACGGCCGATGGAGCCCCGGTCCTCCGGTACCCACTGAAGGTGACGGCCCAGCTGCGTCCGTAAGGCAAAGGGGGGCAATGCCCGCGGCCCCCGGCGGGGCGGGCGGAAGCGGCGCATCCCGCCCCGCGCCCCGCCCCGCGGAGCCGCGCACAGCGCCCGCCGCCGCCGGCCGGCCAGGGGGAGCGGGCAGTGCCGGGCCGGCATGGCGGGGGCGGGCGCTGCGGGGCGGCGGCAGCGGGGACGGCGAGCCCCGGCCGAGCGCTGAGGGCGGCGGCGGCGGGCCATGGGGGCGGCGGGGGGCTGCGGGTGCTCTGCCCTGCCCGCCTTCCGCGCCGCCCGTCTGAGACTCCGCAGGGTCACGGAGGGAGCGGCGGCGGCGGGACCCAGGTGAGCCCTTGTCCCGGGGGCACGAGAGGTGCCTGCTGGGATCCTGCGGAGCACGGCGGCAGGAAGACCTGTCGGTCTTTCGCTCCGTCTGGGGAGCTGCCAGTTGGCGGGAGTTAGCTGCCTTCCCCCGGGGATGCGCTGGCTGGAGCGAGGTGATTGCGACGAGGCAGGAGGCCTGCCGGCTGCTCCCCAGCACTTCCCGACACCCTAATGCCAGGCGGCTCCGTGTTTCCCACGGTGTGTCGGGAGGGATGACCAGCTCCCTGGCCTCTGGGTTCCTAGCAGCCGTCTGTAGCATGGAGGTGCTGGAGCAGATCTCTGTCTCGTCCTGCTCTGAGAGCCCAGGTCATAGGGTCAGCTGGAGACATGTGTGTGGCCTTTTGCAGGCACCACCGTGGTGATGGGATATCCCCTTCCCAGCTGTCCCACTGCCCCATCTCTCTGTTGCAGCCTCGGTAGCCCCTGGAGGGTGTATCTGTGGGAGGTACATGCCATGATGCACAGGAAGAGGAATCTGGTTTGAGGGGCTCACATGGTCTGGATTGGATCAGTGCTTCTGAGCACTGCTCTCACCTGAGATGTCTTTCCCCATTCCAGGGCTCCCAGGCAGGGCAAGGCTGTGCAGAGAAAGCGGGGTGCAGGGCAGGGAGCTCTGCCACTGCCCCCCAGGGTCACCTTGGCATGCTCCAGGGTGGTGATGTTCTTGGTGTTAGCCCAGTATTGTGGCAGTTATCACAGATCGCGGCTCATTGAGCTGAAAGAACAGACAAATGCATTTGTCTCCTAGCTTGAGGCTTTTTGGCGTTGTCTTCCTCATTTCACTGTTCTAGAGCAATTTGGATGGGATGAGTTTTCCTCCTTGTCAGCAGCAGGACTTGCTTTTGGGCAAGAGCATTTTGAAAACATTCGTATCTTTCTCTTCCCTCATTACAAGCAGTGAGCTGTGTGCTGCCTCCCACCTTCCCTCAGTTTCCCCATGTCTACAAGGGAAGGCTGGAGGACAGAAAAGCTGGTTTGCACCACGGCAGGCTGGGATGTGTTCTCATGAGTGAGACTGCCATGAGGGCAAGAGGGGCTCTGGATCAGGCTCGAGGGAGGCTGAACCTGTGGCCGGTCTCTGGGTGGAGGCAGATGCTAGGAGCAGGGGAGAGCTGCCACTGCCCCTGTTCTGAGCAGAGACCCGGGTGGGCTGCTTCCCTCTGCTTAGCAGCCTTCCCTACTCATCGCATGTGTGAGCTGTTGGCATCCATGTCGTCCTGCAGCAAGGAGTTCACGCTGCACCTGAGCAGCAACCAAAAAAAATTTTTTTTTTTTTTTTTTTTGTTATAGAAGGTTCTTACTGCTCCACCGTCCCTCCCAGTCATTGTCTGCCCAGCCAGTGTCCTCACCCTGTTCCTTTCATCACCGGCTTGTGGCTGAGCCTGCAGCCTCCCGCTTTCTGGCTGCTCGGGGAGTACCAGCTGCCGTGCTCACCCCCCCGCCATGCTGAACGTCCCCCCACCATGCTGACATGCTGGCTGCCTCCTTCCAGCGCCGCTGGCCCCACACAGGGGACGAGCCGGTGCTCGCGTCTGTCAACAGCTGCCGGCTGGAGCCGGGGTGCGCCGGTGCAGGGCTGCGGGGGGTGGGCAGCGGGCTGCGGGGGGCTGTGTGTACCCGGGAGTGCCTGTTGATCGGTGGGGGCATCGGCCGAGAGCCGCTGAGCTCCTCGGGCTGGGCGATGCTGCTGCAGGAGCCGACGGGGGAAAGCAGCAGCCCCCAGGGCACCCCGGCGTGGGTCCATCTCCAGTAGCATGGCTGCTCTCCTGCTTTGGCAGTCCCGTCTGCCGACTGCCCGCTCGATCGGCATGGAAGGAGCCACCATGGCACTGCAGCACTGCTTCGAAGCCCCTGCAGCAGCCCCAGCTGTTGCAGCTTGTACCGGTGTGAAGTCCCCGATCCCACCCTGGTGGCCAGTGCTGCTGGCTGCCAGGAGCTGACTCGGCTTCCCGGGAGGCTTTCCCAGCACAGGCGAATGGGGATCGCTTGATAAGGAAGGCTCTGTGGAGCAGATGCAACACCACATCCTCTTTGTACAGTGGTGGGCAGGGGGAGAGCACTGGGAAGGCAAAGGAAACAGGCTCGGGCTTGGTCCCTCTCTCTGTAAGCCAAGGAGCAGGGTGCTGGAGATGAGGCTGGGGAAGGGAAGAGGTGCCACCTGATGAGTTAGGGTGGACAGGGACCGTTGGCATCAAGCTTCCTGAGGCAGGAGGGTGTCCTGATGCTTGCAGTGAAAAACAGTGTGCTCTGGAGCAAATTTCTGTCTTGAGGTAAGCTAGCTGGAGCCTTGAACTGAAGCCTAAAATCGTAAAGCCCAGTCTAGCACAGAAGAAGTCCCTGAGTGGGAAGCACTCAGAAGATACAGTGCTGTTTGCACCAGCCACCTTCATGTTTTGCTTCACTGCCTGAGCTTGTGGGAGCTGACCTGCATGCTGGGAGAGAGCAGAAAGCAGAGCTCTGGGACTTGACCAAGCTGGAATTTTGCCTCCAATAGCAGCCCCAGAATACCAGGAAGATGCTTTTATGATTTGCTCAGCAGCTGCTTCCTGGCATTGAAGGACAAAGCCTCAAGTCCTCAGCTCTGCCTTAGCCCCAGTCCTTTCCCCATCCCACTGAAATCAGCAGCAAGCCTCTCTCCTGATTCTCACCCGTGAGTTCAGTGTCCTTTGCCAGGGCAGCTGCAGCCCACAGGCACTATGTTTCTGTAGTGAAAAAAGTGTTTATATAATGATCAAGCCAGCTGCTGTCTTGAGGAGCCTCCATCCTGGCTGGAGCAATGTTCACATCATCTGGGGGTCTTCCACTGAATGAGCTCCCCACCATTGCTGCGGCCTGGGGCAGCAGGACTGCTCCAATCTCTCCTGCTGTGGGACAGAAAGCAGCCCAAATCTCCCAGGGCTAAAAGATGCTTTTGGAAGCTGCCTTCCCCTCCCAAGGCTCAGCTGTGGCATCAGTGGGTGATGTCTCAGAGCCTGCGATGGGAGGAGGCAGTTGACCTGATGTAGTGGGGCCTTTTGCTCCCTGGCAGAGCTTGTTTGGACCTGCTCCTTCCCATCTGGCACCCTTCTGCAGCACCAGTGCTGTTGTTGGGTTGCTCTGGATTTGAAATTGGGGGACAAAGACATAGATCCACATCAGCCGGGGCGAAACACTTGGAATGTGGAAGGAAATATGGCACCATCCATCGTCAAGTCCTGCAGCTTGGGGAAGTGATGGCCTCAGGCACTGTGGGCTGGAAGATGCCCTGGATTGTTGAAGGACTAATCTTTTTTCCGTTTGATTCAGCTCACCTAAAACAGAGTCCTTCTTCTTCCATGGCTCCTGCTGGGAGTCTGTTCAGATCCTTGCTGCATGGAGGGCTGGAAATCTCTAACCTGCCTGAATATTCTCTCTTGGCAGTACAGTGGCAGTCTTTTGGCATGGTAGTCATGTCCTTTGGGTTCAGCAGTGCTTTCTCTTGAATGTCATTCTGCCTTGAATGCTTGTAAGAGGTGGCTGTCTTCCACAGGGTGGAAAGGGATGGCTCCTTCACCAGTCTTCCCCTGTGAGGCTGGGTGAGCTCTGTTCATCCCTTGCTCTGACTGATTCTGGTGGGAGTTGACCTTTCCCAAAAATGGAGGGCCAGAGGTGGGTTGGGGGAGTCCTTACATACATCGCAGCAGAGGCTTCTCCTGCAGCCAGGACAGAGACATGGAGGCCAAGAGCCACCTTTGAGGGTTTGCCAGCCAACGTGCCCCTTCAACCTGCTTGAAGTGATGATCAAAACACCAAGGCTGGGTGTGGGATGGTAGAGGAGCCTCAAATCTGGCACAGCCACAGCTGGACTCAGGGAACACAATGTCCGAGTTGTAATTTGTTCATGGCACAGTGAGTGCTTGTACGTGTTCACAGATGGATCTTTTCTTCCTCAAGGGAGCACAGATTCTCAGCTATGTAAAAATCAGCATGTCTCTGCCTAGCCATACCTTGTGGTCCCTGCTGGGTTTAAAGACTCTACTGTCAGGTCTCAGAGGTGTTTGGCAGTGGAGTTGCATCCCCCCTAGAAGATGGGTCCCCACACAGCCCTGTCCTGTGGTAGCACACAGACAGATGGCCCAATCCATCTCTGCCTACACAGCCTGAGCACGCAGGACTGATGCCCAGTGGCACTGGGAACACTTCTGAGCTCCCTTGCCGTTCTCTCTCTTTTAAATTAATCAGGGCCTGGCCTCAGCATCCAGTCAATAGTGAGATTTATCTCTTAAATAGCATTATTGATTGCCTAGGAAGCCTGGTTTTGTATTGATAGATACATACACATACAGACAAGCCCCGTGCCAGGTCCCAGTGGTGAAAGGCACAGTGTAACGTGCAGAGATAGCTTGTTGCAGTTGGGGACATATGTGTGTGTCCATGTGAGGGAGGTGCAGTTACCCATTGTAAAACAAGGTGAGGCACCCCAGGGTCTTCAAGTACAAACCTTTTTGTGTCTGTCCAGCATTATTGTGCTGCCTTGACCACTTATGAGCTTCTGCCCCTTTCTTCGTAATATGTGACGTTGCAATGCAAACACCTCTGCCAGCTTGCATTGCCTCTTTGTTTGCAGGAAGGGTGCTGTATCCTTCCTTAGGAGAAGATATGCAGGTGTCTGCCCACAAATTGTGTGCTCATCTCAAAGGTCGCTGACCCTGCAAGAATTCTTCATGTGGGAGACTTAGGATAGGTGTGCAAAACAAAGTCTGCTGTATCATTGCCTGGAGGGGCTGGTTGGAGAGGAGGGTGGATGGGATGGGCTGGACCTGTCCAGCCAGGGAAGGATTTTCTTTGTGTGGCTCCCTGGGCTGGCAGTGCGGGCTGTGAGCTGACGTGTGTGGGGAGCGTGGTGGGACCGGGCTCAGTGCTGATCAGGTGGAGCTGTGGGAGTGTGACGGGGGGTCAGCTGGCTGCCGTGTCTGCTGGTGGAAAGGCAGAGCGTGCTGCCCTCCGAGCCGTCTGCCTCCAGGTAACAGGGAGCGGGTGGAGGAGGGCTCCCGTGGGCTGTGGGGGCTTCACCAGCTTCATCTCCTTGGGGCTCAGAGTCCCTCAGCAGTGACAGAGTGCTTGCAGCAGCCAGAGCCCTGGCACTCTGCTCACTCTGCTCACTCTGCTCAAGGTCCCTGTTGCCTAGCTGCCTGCACGCCGCGCCTTCCTAGTGCCGGCAGCACGGTGTGGAGGCAGCCCCTAATGCGGGGGTGCAGGGGTGTTGGTAGCACTGTAGGAGAGGGGCTGGGGGCTGGAGCTGAGTGTGAACCAAGCTGTTGTTTTGGGCAGCGCTGCTAGACTCTCTCTGAAGCACCTCCGTGTGCTGGGAGCCTGGCTGCTCTGTCCTCCAGGGTCGTGGAGCACAGCCAAGGTGCAGTGATGCTCGTGAGAGGAATCGCAAAACCTCTTGCCAGGTTTGCTGTAGCAAAGTTCAGGCTGTGGCCGTTTTGCAGAGTCCCTCTCCCCAGCCTTGCCTGGGACTGGAAGCCCTGCAGCCACCACAGCAGAAACCCTTGCCTGCCTCGCCGTGTGTGCTAACGTGCGCACACTCACCCCGGGCAGGGTGACAGAGCATGGCCCCATGTCCCACACCTTGTGCCCAGCCTTGTTGCAGACTGCACTGCCTGATGCTTTGCTCTCTCCTGGGATTAGCTGAGGCTGAGGAAAGCATCAGCTGCAGTGGCACAGGCAGCTGAAATGGCACAGCTGATCCAAGGGTCAGATTGATGAACCCTGGTGGATCTTGGACGACCTGTGTGTGTGTCACTGTTCAGCTAATCAACAGGCATAGGAAGGTCTTGGGTGCTGTCATGCCCACGTGTACGTGCATCTACGTGTGTGTGTCTGTGTGTGTATATATATATGTAGCACTACTACTGTTTGGACCCTGTTTTTCCAAACGATGCCTGCCCGCAGCACACACCCAGATGCCTGATCTTAGCAAGCCAATCTATGCAGGGACCTCGGCAAAGAACAGTTGGGGTTTTATGAAGCTGGCATAATTTACAGCTAAAATAGCACACCAGAAATATGTCCAATCCAATCTCCTTTGTAATCTTGTTTTCATTTAAGCCTCCAGGGTGGTTGTGGGAGATGTAAGGAAAGCAAACTGCGAAGGGAGTTTATTACCCATGCCAGGGAGATTTGCGTGAGGCTCTGTACCAAATGACCTCAATTTACAGAGGTTAAAGCTGGCTGTGGTGCTCCCCTGCTTGAAGGGACATCTCCTGCTCCTACTGGGAGCCTTGGCTGCACATCCTTTTGCAGATGGCTCTGTGGTGTGCTCAGGACCATCCATGCTGTGGAGCCATACCAATGCCAGCTCCTGCAACCAGGCAGAAAGAGTGATGGTGACACATCAGTGACCATCATGTTTGTGTTGGCCTGGCCTGCTCACCAGGAAAAGGAATTAAATGATCTTGCTGCCTCTGCCTTTGCCAGTTGCATTTCTCTTTCATTTTCAAACCACATATTGTCCCAGATCTCCTGCCAATAGCGGGGAGTGAACTGATAATGCAGCTGCTATTAATAAAGCAGCGTTTTACATATTCATATCAATCAGATTTCTAATTCCACAGGAATTTTGTTGTTTTTTTTTTTTTTTTAAAAAGGCAGTGCTTCACCAGGGTGATGGAGGAAGGTGTCAGGTGAGACAGTGTTGGAGATGCGTTTCACCAGCGTTGGCAGAACCTGCTTCCCTCATGTTTCTTTTCTTGGGGATTCCCACACTGAGGTGGCCCTGAGGTCCCCACCCTTCCTTCTCCCTGGCAGCATGGAGCTAAAAGATGGGATCCCAAAGGCAGTTGTGGGATCCCCAGAGCACTGTCACTGCAGGGAAACGGGAGTGGTGCGAGACAGGGGAGCGCTGAATTCAGGCGGGTGGGTTGGCAGGAACAGCTTGGTGCTCTTCTCCATTTTATATAGAAAATTTCACATATTATGTAAATCAAAAAACAAAATATGGAAAATCTGGTATAAATCTGGGATGTATATATGTTTGTACAGCCATTAGAGAGGAAACTGTACCACAGAATCCTGGCCAATGGGTAAATAGACTTACGCTTCCATTCCTGCAACCAAACGTACTTTTTGTCATTGCTACAATCTAAAGAGAAGTGCTGTCTCCAAAACTGCAGCAGCATTTTATGGTAAGCTATAAATTGGAAGAGATAGCTAATTATTCATAGAGTATCAGGGAAGTGTCAGTAAATGACTTCACCATTAAGGCTGCACCAAGACTTGCCCATAAAGTAAAACCCTCTCTCTAACTTCTTAATTATTTAATTCAATGTCCAGATTTGGCCAAATAAATTTTGCAAGGCCAAGCACGTTTTCTGTGAACACTGGTCTGGAAACTCACCCTTACCCTCTGGCCAGGAACATTTTGAAATGTAGCCATGGGATTTCTGAGTCTTCCAACAAGCCCCCTGGTCTCTGAGCCTTTCCTGGCTTTCCTGTGCCCAGTGCATGTCAGAGCTGCTCCCATCTCATCTCTGCTTCCTCTGGCTCCCAGCACATGGCAGGAAAGGGAGCATGGTTGTGCTGCCAGGTGCTGGCAGCCCTGGGAAGAGAGCTTGCCTTGATCCCTCCCAACAGTGGCTTTCGGTGGCTGCAGCAGTTTCCAAGCAACTCGGAGGCTGTTGGTGTAAAAGGACTCTTGGTAGAGGCATGTAATATATTAACTGGAGTTACTAAAAGGAGCAACACTAAAAAGGATGTAGGAAGGGCAGCTGATAGGGTAGAGCCAATATTCTTCTGCCATCGCTCATATTGTAAGTGCTTTACCAAGTCTGGAGGAATATCTCAGCTGAAGTGCCTGTAGAGCCTGGCAAGGCTGCAGGCAGCTCTCGTTCCCAGCCTGCTCTTACTAGTGCTGCAGGCTGGCTGGGTTCAGGGAACTGCTGTCCTGCCAGCTCTTCAGCTGGGGGCTGGAACAGATGCAGAGAAGGCAAAAGATGTGGTCCCTGCCTCAAAGAACTTGTATCTTGGGCCTCCATCCAGCTTTGGGACCCTTCTTGAGCAGATACGTTCCCTGGTGTTGCCTGGCTGTGGCATAGCCTACAGTGAGCATTCTGCTCATCTGGGAACAGGTGGGAGAAGGCCCCGGGGTGGATCAGGTGGGAGCATCTCCCTGTGCAGATACCAGCCTTGGTCCATGTCCTACCATGCATTTCCTCTCTGGAAGCTAAACTGCTATTTTCAGGTCATATTTCCTTGCTCTACCTCTCTTGTTTTCCACCATTTCAATGTTTCCTTGCATCCTGTACCCACTTGCATTGCTGTCTGCAGCTCCCTTTGAGCATCCCTCCACCTCTCTTCATCTTTGTTATTGCTTCCTCCATTGACTTTGGCTTGCAATGGTGGGGCTTGCCCATGTGAAGAGCATGGACCTGTTCAATACTGGGAATTACTAAGCAGCATTGAGTTTGGATGGAGAGAGCAGCAGGAGGACATTGTCCACAGGCACATGGGTTGGATGCTGGGATGCCCCAGCAGCAGGGCTGGGGATGGCATATTGGGGTTCCTGAAGGAAAGGAAGGTGGTGGAGCTGCCTGCAGGGTGCTAAAGCAGGCAGGATTTGGGTGCTGGATGGGAGGGAGAAGAGACCAGGTGCTGCCACCTGGTCACTTGATCCCCAGCATTGTGTAGTCATTGAGGCCAGGCTTTTTCCACCTGAAGGGGCTCGAAACTAGGGTTAGTCCTGTTGGGTGGACTGCAGAACATGGTGTCGTGGACAGGGGATGATGCAAAGAGCATTCCCACTGACTTATGGCTTCTCCTCTCCATGGGGATAGGAAATGTCATCATGTGGCTGGCTCTGCTGGCATTTACTGCATCATGAGTTGTCCTTCCTTCCTGTGCAACGTCAGTGAGACTTGGTGAGTGACTACCACCAGGCAGGCGAGTGTGGGTAGGGCAGTGTGCTGGGAGCTCAGACCTATGTGAGAGTCTGGTGGCTCCAGTGATGTTGTGAGAAGTGGTTGTTCCTGCTCAGGGATGCTGCATGGTTATGGCATGGCAGTATCCTATCAGCTGTCCCTGTTAGACCAACCTTATGCTGGGGGAAACGTGGTGGCCAAGTGTGAAATGGTGCCACCACTGCTGTGCTGCCGCAGCCCTTGTCTCATGTGCATCACCCTCCATCCTTCCAAATTGGCATGTGATCCTTCCAACGCTGCCTCGCTTGCAAGGCTGAAATTGCTGTCAGGGTCCTCTGCCACCACCAAGGATGGCACCAGGCTTGTGGCCTGCTCTGCCCCCAGCACCGGGGTAGCCATGCTCACCCTGTGGCTTTGGTACCAGTTATGCAGCCCCCTTGAGGGCTGGGGGTTGCAAGACTGACCCACGGTGGCAGCAGAGAAGGCTTGAAGAACTCCAAAGCAGAGGAGCACAGCCAGGACTGTGCAGCACAGGTGGCACACTGAGCCCCACTCCTCTCCATTCAGGAACATCAGGGAGGAAAGAGATCACACCTAGAACCTTCCTGCGGGGAGTAGCAGAGCAGACAGGTGACCTGAAACTGATCAAACACAGTGTTCCATCCCATATGTGTCATAGCCTGGATAAATCTGAGGGATCATGAGGGTCAAGCTCTCTTCATCCATGGCCAGTGTCCTGGGAGGACTCTGTCCATTCTGGCTTTTATCCCAATTTGTGTGTTCCTGAATCTGTGTGTTCCTGAATCTAGCTCCCATCTGCTGCTGACCCCAAGAGCCCAGTCTGGGACTTTCCCAGGGCCTGCCCTGCAGCCTCAGTGGTGATGAGATACTGATTTTGTATATATTTGTACATATTTCATTATTTCCCTTTTCATCACTCCTGTTTCATTAAAGCTCTGTAGTTTAGTTTCCAACCTGTAGGTCTGTCTCCTTTATTCTTTCCTTGCCCTTTCTGGGAAGGGAGAGGGTTTAATAGAGAGCATCTGTCATTCATTAGGTTAGCTTCCTTAGCCCTCTCCTAACCAGCCTCCTGCCTGCTGTGGTGGCTGCTGCCATCCCAGCCCATCCCAAGTAGCCCACAATCTTTTTTCCCCATCCTTGTGCTCTTGTTGCCTCTCTCAAAACCTCTGCTCCCTGTGAAGCCAACTCTGGCAAGTCCAACCCCTCAGGCCACAGCAGCAAACAACAGCTACCCAGGGGCACTTGCAGGGGGAATGGGAAGCAGTGGGATGCCCCACTCCATGCCCAGCTGGGGACATCCCAGCAGCAGCACCCGAGCTTCTTCTCTGTGCACACTGGGTCTTGGTGGACAACTGCCTTCTTCTGTGCCTCAGTTTCCTCGTTCTTCCAAGGGGGGTACTAATAACGGCTCTGAAGTGCTTTGGAAGGAAAGGGAAAGGCCAAGTGCTGTCTCTGTCCCTGGTGTGATGGTCAGTGGGCTGTGGTAGCTTCCTAAAGCCCCTCTGCCCAAGGAGGCCCCTCTCCACATCTTGGTGCTTTGAGGAGACATGATGCAGCTCTTGGCTAAATTAATTGTCATTCTACACGGCTCTTTTCTTTCCTACTCAGCATTCAGGGAGCATCATTTTGGTAACCAAGGTATTTGCATAATCTGTATTTTGTGGTAATTGCTCCCTTTCAGAAGAGGTGCTTATTATCCCATCGATTTTGGAGGAGTTGTGCTGTCTTTGAGGCCAGGTGAGGAGGTGATCCCCAAAAAGGAGTAGCTGGGATGCTGTCCTGTGGCTCGAGCCAAGGAGGCCCAGAGGAGCTTTGATCTGCTGCAAGTTCCTTCCTCACCACATGCCTCAGTTTCTCCTTAGCCCTAGAGCCTCCAAGCTAGAGATTATTTTCTCGTGCCATGTGCCTCCATGCAGTGGGACACAGAGTCTCTGTCTCTGCAGAAGCTGCCATCCTAGGGCTGCTCCCTCTCTCCCTGATGCCTGGCATGGAAAAGCAGCTGCTGGGAAACACTTCCTGGTGCTTTAGCAGCTGCCAGAGCAGCGGAGCAGGGCAGGAGGTGTGGGGTTGTCACCCAGCCATGGGTGATGCTGCTCAATGGGGACACTCTGGCTTCCTGCCTCTGCCATCGTGGCACCCAGGGGAGCAGGGGGTCTTGGGGGGTGAGCAGTGGCCAGTGCCTGGCATCCCTGCGAGTCACCCTCCCCTGCCCAGCAGTGTGACTCACTCCCCAGGCAGCAGCTCCCACGCGACAGCATTTCCAAGAGACTAAGGAGATGTCTCCAAACAGCAACTGCTGAACGTGGAGCCTGGGTCCTTGTCCTCAGGGCTTGGACATCCCCCCCCTCCCCACCGCCAAGGAGAGATGGGAAGCAGCCGGCTGGGGGGCAGGAGCCCCATGCCTGAGCTGACTGTTAAGGAAGAAGCTGCTGCCCGAGGATCCACACCCCATTCAAGGAGTCCCACTCACACCACCCGAGACTGTAACCACTAGGAAGGAGTAGGGTCCCTTGGCAGCAGTGGTTCCCCAGAGCCAACGGTGCCTTCTCTTCCTTCAGGCTCATCCCTAGGTTTCCCAGAGCAGAGCCTCAGGTATCGAGTGTTATATAAAAAAATAATGTATTGAAATGACACAGTGGAAAAAAACAGTTTGAGCTGAGTGCCTCCAGAGAGGGACCCAGGGCAAAGGAAGCCCTGGACAATGATGCCCTTACCACCTATGCACTTGCTCCTCACGTGCTCTTTAGGCATTCTTCATGTGCCTTTTTGGTCCAGTGGTCTGGGCTCTTCTAACACCTTACTGGATTCTTTCCCTGTTTCCAGGAACGCCATTAACTGTTCTTATCTTGTTGAGTTGCAGCTTCTGCTCATGGTTGTATCCTCCTTATTTTCTGGTTTGTGCTGCCTGTGCATCAGCTGGCTGGCAGAGCACGGGAATCTAAAAAGTCCCAGGCTTAGGATAAACATTACCTGGCAAAAAGTAAAACATCAGCCTGTTATCAACATTGTTCTCATAATAAATCCGAAACACAGCACTGTACCAGCTACTGGGAAGAAAATTAACAGCCAAAAGTATATCTAGGTGAAAGTACAGAGCTTCCAGACTAAGGCTTCATCAAAGCTAGCTACTCATGGTAATGCTGAGAGATTGAGCGATTCATTCTGTTTAAAATATTCTTGATTTAAGCTAAAAGATGAGTATTTCTTAACAAAAGTGGCACACCGGGCAGCCTGTGTTGGAGTGGAAAGCAGCAAAGCCTGGTCTTGCCCAGCATTGGCAAAGGTTGGAAGGGCTGTGAGGAGGCAGCTGCTTGCCAGCTGGGATGTGGCAGTGAGCAGAGGAAATGTCCAGCTCTGAGGGCTCAGCCATCCACAGCCCCGGAGAAGGAAAGGCAGGCAGCCAGCTCTCTGCAGCCTTGCAAGCTGGCTCTTGGGTTTGCTGCCCATTAAGCGTGGGGAAACAGAGCCTGTTCTGGTCTTGAATTATTTCTGTATCTTGCTCTTTTGAAGCCCATGTGTGCTGTCTGCAGGTCCTGGGATGCCTGTGGGTCTGGGAAACCAGCCTGGCTTGCAGTGCAGCAGTTAAACCATCCCTGTGCTGTCTGACTGGAAGAGAGAAGACAGCACGTCCTCTTCCAAGTGCCCAGGCAGCGTTGGTTCTGCCTGACCTGACTGCTAAGCAGGGGCTGAGGCTTCTGGCAGCACCGTGCTGAGCCGCGCTGTGCCCCGTCCTGCTCGGGGTGGGAGCGGGGCGCTGCGCCCGGCCCTGCTCCTCTGCGCCGGCATCGCTCCCAGCACGACCCTGCCGTGCAAACTCAGCTCCACTTTATTGCCTGCTCTACCCTCCAGGCCTTGCTTCTACCCTGCCATCAGCCACACAGGGGAGGCTGCACCTGCCCCAGCACCCACTGTCTCCCTGGCTGTATTAAATGTTAGTTTATCTGTGTAAAATCTCATCCCATTTATCTTTCTGAAGGCTGGCAGGACATTCTGTAATTGCCATTCTCCGACGGTGCTGGCCTCTCTCCCTGCTAGTTTGATATCCTCCTCGGGTTTAATCCCCCAGGGAGTTTGCATTGCCTTTGCAGTCCCCAAAGAGCAATGCTGCTAAATCCAGATCCCAGTGCTGGTCTCTCTGGTAAGCCGTTAATTCTCTTTCCCATTACCAGGATGCCTGATTAACAACCCATTGTGGTCCTCTTCTGAACCTCCCCATGGCAGTGCTCTGGCTGCAGGGGCTGGCTGTGTGGGGCTTGGCTGTGGTGGGGTCCATGCCTTCTCCTCTTGGCAGCTCTCACTTGGCCCCAGTGCCTGGCTCTGGAGGAGAGTCCCTCCCAACCCCCTGGCAGCCAAACCCGCAGCTGGGTGAGCCTGGGACGCTGCAGCAGGGTTTGCCCCACACCCTGCAGAGCCCCTGCTTTGATTCCTCCCAGGGGGAGGAGTGTGATACGCCTCACACAGGGTAGGGCTTCAAAGCACTTTGCACTCAATGCTGTGCCTCAGAGACCCTGTGGACCTCATGGAACCTATGGAGGTTTCTCTCTGCAGCTCCCCCTGGGAGGCTGCACTGGGAGCATCTCCCAGGCTGTGGGCTCCCACTGGCAGAGGCTCCTTTCTTCAGGTTAGACAGAGGACACTTTGAAGTGGTTCAGTGCTTGGTTGGTTTTGTGCTTTGTTGGTTTTTTTTTTGCCTCCCTTTAGTAGGAATTGTATTCTGTCGGTGGAGCAGCTGGTAATTCTCCTCCTGGCTGCTTCCATGTCACCTCCGAGCAGCTCCCGTGAGACTCCTCTTTTCACTGGCTGTACAGAGAACTCAAGCAGAAGAGCCTTGGGTCTGCTCCTGCTGTAACCCTACTGATTAGAGAAATGTTTCTGAGAAGGCATTAGATACCTGGTCCTGCTTGGTCCTGCAGCATCCCCATCCTGTTAGCTGCAGTCAGCCTGGAGGTCTGTACAATCACAGCCACCACAGCACAGTGTGTGCTTCTCTGATGCTTAACAGCATTTAAGGTGCTTTTCTCAGTCAAAATCTTCTGGTCCCAGAGGGGATCCAGACCTGAGCTGGGCAAGAAAAGGGAATGTTCCCCAGAGAGTTGGGGCCATCCTGGAGCTGTTGGTTCCTCCAGAGAGGGAGAAAGACTGTGTGGCTGTAGGAGAGAAGCCAGATGAAGCTGGATGCTCTGGTCTCAGCTTCCATGCCTTGGCTCTGTAAGAGGAAGATGCTGGGCTTTGCTTCGTTTCAGCTCTTCAGAAGAGATCTTTGTGGTAATGCCTTCCCTTGCTACCTGTTCACGCAGGATGAGATCCAAGTTAGATAGTTTCTGCTAACACTGATACTAATAACTTGGATGTGTTTACCTGCCCCCAGCAATGTTCTTGCCAATGAGGTGTCAGCAGGGATGCAGGCACGTGTGAGCTGCTGCATGTGGGTTTTGCAGCACCAATAAAGCAAGGCTGGGGCGTGTGGTCAGGAGGCATCCTGCTGGCATCCAGCCAGAGAGCCACTGACGTGTGGGGAAGGTCAGACTCCCAGGCTGGTTTGACAAAACAGCATCTCATCACTTGCTCCTTTACCTGGCTCTTGTTCAACAGAGGGTCCTTGTGGAAATGGCTTGAACTGCAAGTGTGCTAACCACAGCTCCTTCAGGCTCCTCTGCTGAGAAGGTGGCAGTTTGTTACCCAAGCTTCAGCACAGGCTGCTTCCCCAGGAATCGCTCTAGTTGGCATGAAGAGCAAGAGTCAGGTATAACACCTGTGGGTCTCCCAGTCACTGTGGGATTTGGCAACAGAGCCTTGCTCCTGCCTGTCCATGAAGGAGCTGGGCCAGGTCAGTCTCACATGTACTCAGAGTGTAAGTGATTCCCACAGCCCCAGCTCCAAGGAGACTGGGAAGCATCTCTCAGTCAATAACGGTGCATCCCTGCCTCAGTGGCCCTAGACCTTATTTGGAAACAGCCCCTAGACCCTGAGCCTCTTATTGCCTGTAGCCTCTGATACACGTTTTCCACTACATCTGCAGCAGCAGGACTGGTGGGGCTGTAAGAAGGTGACCAATGACTCGGGAGCATCTCATCTCTGTCCTGCAAATTTGTGGCACCACCTGTTGTGACTGCAAGTGCTGCTGCGTAATCCAAGGCCTGTGTGTGAGGCTGGCAGGGAGCCATGCCTCCGGCAGATCTGCTCCTCCTTCCTCTGCCGTGGGCGCTGGCTCCACGATTTGCAGATGCTCTGGATCCGAGTGTTTTGTCTCTCCTCCTTTTTAATTGCAACCAGGATAATTGGTTTTGTGGTTGAGCACAATCGCGGGAAGCTCACGAGCTTTGCTTCCTCCCTGGCACCCGTGCAGCTCCCTGCCAGCAGCCAGGTGTGACTGGAGGCTCCTCCGCCCCTGTGGCTAAGAGGAGCTGGCTAGCTGTGTGCCAAGAGGGTGCAAGAGCATCCCAGCATCTTCAGCAAGGAGAGAGGTCTGTGCTGGCCACCTTCCCCTGGAGCCAGGCAGGGTGCCTGCTGTCCTCCAACCTCATTGCAACCCCTTCCCATACTTGCAGAGAGCGTGGTATTGTGCCAAGTTCCCAGGCAGGAGGAGAGGCTGGTTTGTGTGTATTTAGCACTGAGATGGTGGGCCTGGAACCCAGCTCCTCTTTCCTGAGGTCTTGCATACACCTCCCTCCCAGGGCATCTCTGCCTGGCAGGTGGCTTTCTGAGTTGGAAGAGTCTGGGGTCTGTGACTGACCTTCTCCCAGGATGCCCATTGGTTTGGTGGCCTTCCTTCCACCTGTCCTGGTGGCCTTCCATCCTTCATGCTTCACTGCATAGGGCTGCTATGAAAAACATTCTCTTCCTGTGACAGCTTGTCCACCACTGCAGTCATCACTGAAGGCCAGGGCTGGAGGTGAATGCCCAACCTGTCTCTTCACAGCCCTTGCCCTGGGAGTCCCTTGGCTTTCCCAGATGGATGTCCATCCTAGCCCTGGGATAGAGCTTGTGTAGCTCCTGTCTCCCTGTGACAAGCCACTGGCAGCCAGGAAATACTAAAGACCGACTAACTCATCTGCTGAGAGCGTTTGATTGTTGTTGTTGTTGCCATTTTTATTACCTTTTTTATAGGCTAGCAGAAGGATTTTAATCTGAACAGTGGAATAGGAACTGCGAGAAGCTGTTCCTGGAGCTCACTGTGGAGGTGGTGGGGGCTGGTGGCTCCTTGTCTGTGTTTCCAGGAGGTGATTTTGATGTTCTCCACCAAACGAGGAATGTCAGGGAGAGGCATTCCGGGCCTGGCCTTGCAGGACTGGAGCTGCCCTTTGTATTATCCATGGCCCAGCTGGTGTCCAAACAGCCAGTGATGCTTAACCCCAGCCTCACAGCTGCCTGGAGCCCATTGCTGCCTCAAAGCATCCATCTGAGCAGGCAGGAGGAGGGACAGCGAGCTCCCAAGGCCAAGCTCCAGCTCTCCCTCCCGCTTCTTGTGAATCAGGGCAGACAAAGTCATCTGATGTGTTCCTGCCAGTGGCTACAAATTGTCATTCACCAAAAGTGCCAAAGTGACAGCTGTGGAGCCCACGGGCAGTGGTTTCACTTGCAGATGAGAAGCAGCATAGACCCTTGGCTCTGCCATGTTCTCGGGATGCTCCTGCAGCCGATGGGAAGGGCCATGGTGGTTTTGGGAGCTGCTGCTGCCATGCCAAGCTCTGCTGCATCTCCTCTGAGGCTCAGCCACTGCCCAGCAGTGCCACAAAATGGGTTTGTTTCAGTCCCCCTTGGTGAAAGCAAAGTAGCAGTGCAGTGGGTAGGTCTGTTTACTTCTCACTGCAGCAGCTGAGGGGCACAGACAGGGGCAGACAGCACTTGACAGGGGAGGGGGTGGGGATGGGGAGCAGGGCTGCATCCCAGGGGACTCAGCCAGTGCCACCAGTGCTGGGATGGGGACATGTCTTACCCCATCCCAAGCTCTCCGTGCCACCACCAGCTTCCTCACCAGCGATGTGTTTCTGGAGGGCTGTTGCAGTGTGGATGAGAGGTGGCCCTGGGCTGTCACAAAGGACCTCCACCGTTTGCCCTGCCTGACCAACAACCCCAGCTCCCTGCCCCCATGCCAGCCCCAGCTCCAGGTCCTCAAGTGGCTGCCAGCTGTTTGTTTCAGCCTGTTCCCATCAGTCCATCATGGTTTGCAAAGCCCGTGGGTAGCAGACTGTGGGCATCCTGCTGCAGGACCAGGTGACAAAAGTGGTGGCCAATGCCCCTTGGCTGGGGGGTTGCCCAGAGACATAGTGGAAGGTAGGCAGCACTGCCACATGCCAGGGGCTCTGGGTGCCACAGCCCCATGGCAGTGTTGGTTGCAGGGTGCTGTGCAGAGTCCCATGTTGCAGCTATTGCTGTGTGACAGTTTGACCAGTCCTCTCGGGACAGCCAGAGCTGACAGGCCATCTTCAGAGCTGTCACTCTTTGACTTCCACACTATGGTGTTTATCGTAAACAGGTGGCATGGGTAACTCTTCCCCACAGTGTTTAAGGAGTGAAAAGGGCTCACGTCCTCAGTCCCATGTTAATTTGCACGGGGCTGTATCCTCCAGAGAGATGGAGCTGGCTGGAGGGAGAGCAGAGAGGAGGGGGGGTCTAACATCACCCTGGTCCAAGGAGGTGATGCCAAACACCTCCCTTAGAAGATTCAGGGCTCTGGCAGGATCTGAGCATTGCCATGCCCTGCTCCAGGACTCACCCCTGCCATCGTGGACAAGCCCAGGGGGATGCTTGTGGTCCCATGCCTTCTGTTTCTCTGCTCCACTGGATGCTCTTGATGCTGTCCAAGAGCAATGAGGCTCCCAGTGCTCAAACTCTTTCACTCCTAGAGAGAAACAAACTGGGAATGCACACAGCAATGCAGAATTACCGGGGTGTCTGGAGAGGCAGAGAACTGGAACAAGACAGGATCTGACAGCTGCTTTCAGGAGGTCTGTGAGAGACCAAGCAGTATGTCAGCCATGCACAGCTCATCCTGCAAAGCATCAACCCCTTTTTTGCCCAGCCACCTTTTGGCACATTCAGCCTGTCCATGTCTTAGGAGCTGCCTGGCTCTAACTGTCCTGGCCGTGAAGTTCACTGGGGGTGGGTGCCAGGGCAGCAGCCATGGGCTGCTCCCTCTTTGGGTGGTAGCTGAGCAATGGGGACACACTGGTCCTGCGGTGGGGCTGGGAAGCAGCATGAATTTCCAGGCTGAGTCATGCTGATTGTGTCTTGTTCCTTGTTGAGCCAAGATACGATATTCACTCAGCAGAACTGAGCTCATCATCCATCCCTCTCCACCTGTCTGTTGGTCTGTCCATCCCTCCCAGCTCCCTCACGTTCCAGCAGAGTAGCATCTTCAGAGTTAAAAAAAGAAATCTCTGCCTGAATGATTTGGGTTGCTCTGCAGGGCTGTGAGGTCAGGAAAGCAAAAGCTGGTGCTTGCTATGCAGAGCACGGAGCCGGCGGGCAGGGCAGGCAGGTACCTACTCAGCTGGAGCTACGAGGGCTGGCTTTGCACTGGGGTGGGGGCTTCTATCCATGGGAGAGTGCACATGGTGCTACCAGGGCCAGAAGGGGATGGCAGGTGAGCAGAGGAGATGAAGACATACTGAGCTCCTGGGTGGGACTCGCTGTCCTCCTTTGTGTGCAGTCAGTGCTCTGGACGGGGACAGGGCACCCCTTGCTGCTCTGTCCCCCCCTTGCCAAGCTGCCTTTGCTCAGCTGCTCTGTGCCCAGGTTATTTTAGCTTTGATCCAGCTCTGAAATTGCCTTGGCTGAAATTCTGACTCTATTGTTTTCAGTCTGCAGGAGCATCTTTGAATGTGTCAAAAAGATGAATTGGAGAAAGGAGGGGTGGGGAAGAAAAAAAGAAGGGAGCAGTGTGGTTGGTGGGGAGAGCCCTGCTGATTGTGGCCTCCCAGGGCAGCTGGCTGCTTCAAGCACACACTCCTTCCCCAGAGGCCCTGCTGCCCAGCTCCTTCCCCACAGCCCTGCCCCCTTTTCTGCAGGGCTGAGACACCCTTCCAGACATCTCTCTTCCCTTAGCACCAGCCCTGTGCAAGCCTGGTCCAATGGGAGCATTAGGAGCATAGGGAGCACAGCCTCTGGGACCTGCTCTGTACCTGCCCTGGCTGGGGCTGGAACGCTGAGTCCAGCCCGTGGACAATGAGCTAAAGCCCCTGCAGATCGGCCAGGAGCACCATAGCAGGCATCTGGAGACAAACAGAAAAGAGGGAGGAGGGATCAACACAAACCCAAGCAAGACAGACAGCAAGAGGGTCCCAGGCCCTGGGTGGGACTCAGAACAGACCTGTGTGCATCCCCAGGGGTTTCACTCACTGGTGGGCTTGTGCACATCTTGGGGTACAGCATCTCAAAACACCTGGTCCAGGGTCTGTGGAGCTGGGGAAGGCCTGTGCAGCACAGACCCAGTCTGCATGGGTTGGCTTGGACTCCAGCCCAGGCTCTCTAAGGGGTTCAGGGAGCCCCTGTCCCAACAGTTTGAAAAGAATTCAGGCTTCTGCATCTCTGGAAGGATCAGGCCTGAGGGATGAGGTTTGAGGGTTATCTGTACTGCTGGTTTGGCTCCTGGGAAAGGTGCTCGCAGAGTTACGGAAGGTTGAAGAGGCAGTTGTTGCTGCTGGGGATGCCGGAGTAAATGAATAGCCTATTAAATAAAATGAGAGCCAGAAATGGATGAGAACTGGCATTGCTTTTTTTAGTTTGTACTTTACAAAATGAATCTCCTTATGCATGGTTGATTTGCATATTCAAAATAGGCCACAGCGGAGGGGCTCTCCTTCTGAGCCTGCTGACATCAAGGGCTAAATTGTGTAAATTCAGTTATCCAAATGCTCATCTAAATTATTGGAACGATCTAATGACATAATCCATTGCCAGAGGAGATGGGTTTTCAGAGCCTAAGTCCCTTTGTTTCTGGAAATGATGTCAACTCACATGTGAGAAATAAAGATGAGAAATTGCTGGTGAGCACCAAGCTGGGTCCAGTGCCTGGGCAGGTGAAACCATTCTCTGCCCTAGTTGCCTTTCCCACCTGAAATGGGAAGGTTGATTTGTGTGAAAACTTCAGGAGGCAAATACTGAGTGGATCCCATTAAATAAGGCTGGTTTCAAATAAAAACTTATTTGCATGGGCTGACCGAGCTAATTACTACAGCAGAAACTCAGAAAATCATCAGATTCTTACACAGCAGGAGTCCTGAGGTCTGGTGCTATGAAACTTCATGCTTAGATTCTTGCCAGTATGACTGTGCCTTTAGCAGCAGCCACACAGGCAGCTCCACTGGGATCTGTGCACGGGATGTGGCCGGTGTGCTGGCTCCCTGGGAGGCACTCACTGCCAGCAGCAGCCTGAGCTGCCATTCCCCCTTGTCTGATAAGGGAGGCAAACTCATGGCATTGATAATTTATAAATCATTTAGTCCTGTTCAGAAACCTGTCTGAGTGTTTCTCTGCAGTGTCGATGCTTTCCCAGCACCCTGCTGTGTGCGGAACGCTGTGGTTCCTCAGAGCAGCACCTGCCAGCACGGGCAGCACCGGGGCACCCACACAGCACGGGGGTGACAAGCATCTCCTCTAGCTGGTAATTTGGTCCTACCTGGTATGCTGGGGACCAAGAGAATGTGCTGGCATCTCTGCTCCTCCTTCTGCCACAGCCAGGCAAGTGTGACCTTGTGTGCTGCCTCGGTGCCTGGCAGCGCGTGGGGGCCATGAGCTGGTGGGCTCTGCCCCTCCACAGGCAGCCTGCTGGGTGACCAGAAGGGATCTGTGCCATGGGCAGGCTTTTGGGTGGCATCTGGCTCGGTGGAAAGGAGATCCTTTGGATGTTCCCAGCACCCCTGCCTGTGTCTGACAGGGGACTGCGTGTACGTGCATCCCACAGGGACCCCAGGTGCCTGTGTCCCATGGGGAGGAGACCAGGTGTGCCTGCATCCCATGGGGAAGCAAGCATGTGTGCATACCACAGAGACCCCACGGCACGTGTGCCATGTCGTGCTGCTGCAGGAGCAGCTCCACCTCCCCGTGCCCTTTCCCCAGGCAAGCACCTTCAGGTGACTTGTGGGTGAAGGCGTGTGTGCCTGGTGAGACACGGGTATCTCCTGTCAACAGTCGGAGAGACGTCGTCTCCCAGGGCTGCGGGTTCAGTGCAGTGTTTGTACACACGTGTAGAAAACAGAGAAGGTGTGGGCAGGTGTTGCTGCAGCCTGCAGAGTCCCCCCCCTCTCCCTGTGTCCCCGGGAGGGTGTTGGCACAGGCAGCAGAGCTTGGAACAGGTTATAAAGAGATTAGAAAGAAGTATAAATTAAGCCTCTCTGCTAGAAATGCCAGCAGCCCCAGGCTGAAAGCATCACACTCAAGGGCTCCCCGTGCTTCTTTGCTTTTTTCTTTTTTTAATGGTTTTGCCTTTATCTGGCATCAGCTCAAGAGCCTTAAGGAGGCTCCCAGAAAAGGCAGGTGTGGAGGGGGACGCCGAGGTGCTGTGTTTGTCACCATCTGTAAGCGAGTTCCTGTGTAGCTCTAGTGACAGAATTGGTGGAATGGTCCCCATTGCCATGCAGGCAAGCTCATAGCCAGCTCTGTCATGGCTTAGGGAACCTTCTTGCCAGCGTTGTGCTGCCAAAAATGCTCCAGGGTTTGCCACCTCTCTGTCAAAGCGAGTTCTCTCCCTGGATGGGCTAGCAGGGCTGAGCTGTGGGTCACTGGACCACACTGGGAGGTGCTGGGTGAGTTCACTGGGTCCAACTCACACTTTCCCTGCACCCCAGGGCTGTCACACAGCCCTGTGGGCTGAGGGTATTTTTGTTAGATATTAGAAAAAATGTCTTCACTGAAGGGGTAATTAAGCACTGGAACAGGCTGCTCAAGGGAGGTGGTTGAGTCTCCATCCCTGGAGGTGTTCAAGAGATGCACAGGTGTGGTGCTTAGGAACATGGTTTAAGCATTGGACTTGGTAGAGTTAGGTTAATGGCTGGTAAAGTTAGGTTATGGTTGGACTCAATGATC
The DNA here is from genome assembly GCA_020745705.1 of Hemiprocne comata. Taxonomy (NCBI): domain Eukaryota; kingdom Metazoa; phylum Chordata; class Aves; order Apodiformes; family Apodidae; genus Hemiprocne; species Hemiprocne comata. The sequence continues at coordinate 5,142,610 of CM036597.1, read as the reverse complement.
TTAAAGGTCTTTTCCAACAAGAATGATTCTGTGATTCTGTGATTCTATTGCTGTTGCTTCTTCAGTCCCACTCCCACTGTTGGCATCTGTCCCCCCAGGCTCCTTCCCTGCTCTGCTCTATGCTCCACCGGGTGGAGATTGCAGTCCAGAAAACCTCCAGCAAGTCATCAGCTGAGCAAATTACTCTCTGTAAATCCAGAGTGAAAGTCCTGGGATTCAGGAGGGCCCAAAGGAAAGTGCTTGATTGGATTTTCAAGCAGCTTTCTTCTTTCTACTGTACCAGGGCTGACAGTCCCTGAATTTTCCTCGCTGCCACCTAGGAGGGGATGCAGGCTGTGCCCTCTCACTAATGGGTTGTAAAGGATCTGTAACTCTCCCCCTCCCTTTGTTTATCTCCCCTTTGGATTTTGTGCACAGCAATACATTTCTCCTCCTGCAAATCCTTCAGAGCAAAGCAGGCAGCTGCATGGTCCCTCGCCCGAGCAGGTGTTGGAGGGAGCTGTGCTCCTGCTGCCTTGTTGCCAGAGAGGAGCCACCACGCTGTGCAGCAGCCCCGAGGAGTGTGTGGCTCTGGGGACATGCTGTGCTCATTTGGCAGCTCTTGCCAGAAAGGCTTGATTTGGGTTCAAGCTGCCTATGCCAGCATGACAGGAGCAGGAGGGCCTGTGGCTGGCACCCATCGCAAGCCCCCTCCTCCCCATGGGGCCAAGAGTGTCTCCAGTACCACCAGAAAGCAAAGTTAATGCAACAAGAAGGTTGCCCGGGTTGAAATCAGGTAACACAGGAGCTGAGTGCTTCGACCAGCAGGAGTAACTGGGTGGCAGAGAGCCAGGCTGTGCTGGGGAACTGGTGTCACCCCAAGCCCCTGTCATACAGCTGAAGTGTCACACAAATAAGGGAGAAAAGTGCTGCAAATTTTGTTCCATCGCTCCATACCTCTTATTAATCCTCTTACGTGTTCCTCAAATTTTAGCCCACTGCTGAGACTGTTTACTGTATTTCTGTAGTCCTTGCAGAGACAAAAATCCCTCTGAGTGTGTAACTTTTTCCCCAGCCTTGTCCTGGCTGGGCAAGGGGGGCTCCTGCCCACTGACACTGGTGGAGCACCATGGAGGAGAGGACCAAGGTATCATGCCTGTGGTCACTGCAGTGGACAGTAGCCAAGGAGGGGCTGGAAACCAGTTTCTCCCAGACTCTAGGTTAGTACCCATCCACACAGACATCCCCAAAGGGAAAGACAAATACCCTAAAAGAATTGTCAAATGGGATGCCTTTGCAGCCCACAGTCAGGGCATGTGCTCAACACACTAAAGAGGAGACAAGCTTTCCTCTTGCCGTTCTGCTCTCATTCCCAGCAGATTTGTTAGAGCCCCATGAAGGAAGCCCTGCGTGTCCCAAGTCCCTCTCCTCTGACCCAGGCTCTCAGCAGAGCTCTGTCTTGCTGGGCAGCTCTGCCATAGCAGCTTCCCTGCCTGCTGCTGGGAGAGGCAGGAGCATGAGCCTTCTGGGCCAGACCCTGTTGTTAAAGGATTTTGCTTTGATGCTCTTCTCAGCAAGGTGCTTCTCCAGCTGGGGAGAACAAAAATGCCTTAAACAGCCAAAAATCGTAGGGAAAACTGGAGGAGAAGGTGCTGGAAGCCCCCAGAAAAAAAAAGCATTTTGCATTTATAGGATAATGTTGTCTGTATCAGTGTGGAAACCTGCACAGATGAGGCAATCCACTGTCTTAGGGGGCATTCAGACAGGTTGCACAGCACCCAGCCTGTCCCCGGGTTGTGTGGGCACAGCCAGGCTGTGTGTGTGGACACCCTGGAGGTCTTCACCATCTTATCCTCAGTGTCCTTTGCTCCCACAGGTACCCTATGCCCCGCAGTGCCGCTGCCAGGTGCTCGCCCTGGAGCCCTGCTGCCTCCTGAGGGCTCCCAACAGGCAGGTGCCAGCAGGGTCCCATCTCTGCCACGCTCACGTATGCCTCGGGGAGCCCACGCCAGCAGCCTGACACGAGCAGGTGGGTACACAGCCCGTGGATGGGCCTGAGAGGTGGACTCAGGTCCTCTCTCCTTCTGCGTGTTGAGGGAGAGGGCTCGTGCCCATCAGACTCTTCTTGGTGTAAAATCTCCCAGGTTTTGGCAAGTTATAGCATGGGAGTTCTGGAGGCCTCTGGCTTTAGTAGCTGGAAATTGCTTTTCAAACCAGGTTGAATGTATACAGCCCACCCAGCACTCCTTCCACAGGTGACTTCCAGTTCTCATGTGGTGCCAGCTCCCTACCCCATGTCAGGCTGTTTTTAGGTGCCCCATCACAGTCCCTCTTCCTCTTCTCTGTTCCAGGCTGGAGAGCCCAAGTCTTAGATGGAGATTATGTTTGTGAGTGTTTGCCTGTGGAAAGTGTGATCCAGGCTGGGCTTCAGATTCTTGGTGGAGCTTTTGGCCATGTCTCACAAGGCTTGTTTCAGGATAGCGTCTCCCTGCACAGAAGCTGTTTGTTCTGATGACTTGAATGCATCTGGAGGTTGGGGTCCTGAGATTCCCACCTGGCTGCCATCCCTCCCTGCCCCTCTGCCTGTGTTTATCTCTAGCTGAGCTGCCAAGACCATTTGAAAAGCTGCAGGCTGAGCAGCAGGGAGCTGTGGCTGCTGCCCGGAGCCAGGCTGCGGCTGCCGCTTCATTATTTACAGCTGTCTTTGGCCACTTGCTGCCTTCTTCAGCAGCTGAACTCTGGCTGTGCTGGGGGGCTCTGCTCACCATCTGCTTCTTCCTGTGTTGAAAACCCAGAGTATTTTTCCCTCAAATAGTTGCCATCTGGCACCAGACCTCTGTACCAGCAGCATAACTAGCATACCTGCTAGATCAGGACAGCCCTGGTGCCAACGGTAAAGCTAACCCTTGCTGACCCTTTTGAAGAGCTCTACTGATTTTAAATTGCCTCCTCATGTTGACAGTGAATCTGAGCTAGAGCACAGGGGGTGAAGTCCTGGGCCATATGGCAGAGCTGTACACAGGGTTCAGTTCTCCAGGCTGGGTCTATGAAGGACTTCAGCCATGAAGGCCTGGGTCATTCTGCTGTCTTTAACGTCGGTCTCAGCGAGGCTGGCATCCCTCGGTCCAGCCCTCTTCACCTCAGCCAGCATTAACTGCTGCCAAAGCAAAGGCAGCCATTACTGGGCCGTCAAACACCACCTCCATGTGCATTGTCTGTCTTGGCAGCTTTGTGGTGGTCTGGAAGTACAGCATCTGGGGACACCTGACGTGTTCATGTGGTCCAAATGGTGGCTTCCAAGACAACCAGATGCTTCCTGGACACAGATATGCAGGGCTGATGGAGCAGAGATGCACATCGCAGTGGATCCCATACTGGCCAGCTCTGCCCACTCTGCTGTTGTCCCCACCATTGGTTGCCATGTGCCCTGACAGCCCTGAGGGCTCCATCTGAGATGGAGACCAGCATGCAAGACTGGAGCTGCCATACGCTCCTCATAAAAACACTTCTTGGCCTGTTCCCTAGGGATTCCTGCTGCTGCCACACGTGCTCAGGATGCCACATGCCTCACAAGCCGTTCACCAACTGCAGCCCAACAGATGGAGGAGCCAGGCATGGTTTTGCAGCAGGAGAGACAGGAATCCACAAGCTCTGTTTGTTCTCAGGGTGTTCACAGCAGCAGAGGAAGAGGGAGAAGAGCTGGCACCTACCCCTGAAGTGCTGTCTATGCAAAATGCCCCTCTGCAAAAGGCTCAGGACCTTTCTGTACCCACTCCCCGTCCTGGGGCTCAGCTGTAAGGCCTTCTTCAGCTGCAGAAAGTGTTTCCACCTGGTGGGCCTTCTTCAGCTGCAGAAAGTGTTTCCACCTGGTGCCATCCTGTTTAAAGGTGGATGGAAATGGTGTGAGCGTCCTGAGTAGATGGAGAGAGGCTGTGGCTCTTCCCAGGCAAATGGTACTGTTTTATTCTGGTGGCTTTTCCCACTACCAGAGATGGTCCATCAGCATTGGAAGCAAAAGAAGAAAACCAGTCCTCAGAGGTAGCAGAGATTTATTGCAGTAGGAAATTAAAACGTACACATCAGCTCTTTGGGTAGCTCTTATTCTGTCTTTATCTGCTTTGGGGATAATAAGGGCTCTGGATTCAGCCCTGCTCTGTAGTGTGGAGATCTGAAAGTGCTCAGGAAGCTGAAGGTGTGTTCCTTGGTGGCTTATCATGGTGGAGAGTGACTGGATGGAGCTGATGTCTCTCTTACCTTGGGCAGCAATGTGTGACTGGAGTGGTGTCTGAGCTCTGAGCACAGATGTGTCTAAGCCCCAAAAGAGGAGATAGCTATATGCTGTGTCAGTTGAGAAACTGTGAAGAGCTGGGTGAGGAGTGGACATATTCTCACAGGGCCATGTCTGTGGTGGGCTCCTGCTGCTGGTGGGTATAGCAGGGTTTCTCCCAGCAAGTCTTTTTCAGTTTGTGCTGAGCCACTTTCCAATGACCTTGTGCCATGGGGGCATTGTGCCACAATGGTCCCCAGGGACATGAGGGGATGTGGTGCAGCCTTTCAGGCTGGGGGTGGGCAGCAGGCAGGCTGGGGACACCGACCATCTGCTCCCTGCAGTGGGATGGGGTCTGTGCCCACCACGGGTGGTGGCAGGAGTTTTCCAAGCAGCGTGGCCTGGGATGGGGCTGGGTTTGGGTGCTGCTGATGGGGAACAGAGCTCCAGGGGTTGTTTTATAGCCCCAGTTCTGTGCTGCATAAATGAGGCCGAGAAACTCGCAGCCCAGAGCCCAAGAATTAGAAGAAGACACACAAGAAACAGGCTTCAGGGAAGCAATGGCTCCTGGGGTGCAGCCATGCTGTAATTACCAGTGTTAGGGAGAGTGTTACCAGCTGCTGCTCCTGGTTTTCTCCAACTTCTTGCTGTGATCCAGGGTGAGCACATGACATGTCCCAAGCCCACTGTGGGAGAGCAGCTGCAGGAAGGATGTTGAGAGCCACAGCCTGGAGAAGGTGTGTCATACCTGCTGCTGAGCACATTATTGCTTCTCTAGGAGTGGATAAGTCCTGCTTAAAAGGACACTGGTCCTCTTTTATTTAATTTCCTGGTAATGCTTCTGCAGTGTCAAAGTCTTATTAGGAGAGGAGCAGCATAAGAGCCTGGTAAGAGGTTTATTGTCAGTATCCAGCTCTTTATTCCCTTCTTCTCCTTAATGCCAGACAGCAGACTGGTTGTGTCTGAAGCGAGGTGTGCTTTCTTTTCCTTTTGTCCCTTTAAGCTGCAAAGATTTCCCTGCTAACCTTTCTGATGGTAATTTATCTGCATGAGAGGCTGCTGTTCCTGGGCAGTCATCAGAGGACTGTGGCTCAGCCCAGGCTCTGTAGGAAGCAGTGGGGGTGAGACCTACTCCCACATTGCATACAAAAGGACAGATCTGGGGACATAACAGCTTTAACTGGGCAGCTGGAGTCTGGGACTTGCCATCCACTTGGTTTTGACTCGGGGAGGAAACCCCTGCCTCCATTTCCCCAGAGCAGTTGCACTGACCACATCTCTGAGGCATTGCAGTGCTCAGAGTCCCACGGTTCATCCTCACCTTCATGTGCTGGGGGGATCTTGTTGGATGGGAGGGGCTGGAACTGCTGTGTGCAGTTTGAGGGGGGACAAAAGGGGAAGGTTTCCTCTGGGAAGACGGCAGCTCTGCTGTCTCTTGGCAGCCAGCTCCATCTCTGCAAAAAAGCAGACGTTCTCCCTGGCTGTGCCAGACGTGTGGAGACGCAGTGCTGCGTTCAGCCCTTTTCAGACAATGCCTTTGGATAATGTTAGTTGGAGAAAATTGGTTGAATCATGTAATTTTGTTGTTGTTGTTGTTCTTTTAAACGCTCATGGGAGTAGCAGAGCAGTTAATGAAGCAGCACATAGCCAGTCGCAGGGGAGATGGTCTCGCCTGTGCCTCCCCAGAGCTGTGCTCTCCTGGTGGTGGAGCTGGCCCTGCACCCTGCATCTGCAGGTCCTGCACCCCTGCTGGGACCTCTGATGGGTACAGGACTTCCCACCCCAGGAGTTGCCCATACCCTTCTGCTCCTCAGCAGTTCCCTTCCCCAGGTCTCATGGGTTTGCTTCTCCAACCATGTGCTGCTGCATGAGGGAGGGGAAGGCCATGGGTACTGGTCTGGCCGGGCATTGGGATGGGTCAGGGTCGAGAGGCTGGTGAAAGGACTAGAGGGTAAGTCTTACAGGGAGAGGTTGAGGGAGCTGGGGTTGTTCAGCCTGGAGAAGAGGAGACTTGGAGGGGACCTTATCACTCTCTTCAACTACCTGAAGGGAGGTTGTAGTCAGGTGAGGGCTGGGCTCTTTTTCCAGGCAACCAGTGACAGGACAAGAGGGCACAGCCTGAAGCTGATCCAAGGGAGGTTTAGGTTGGATATTAGGAAGTAATTCCTCATGGAGAGGGTGATTAGACATTGGAATAGACTTCCCAGGGAAGTGGTGGAGGCACCGTCCCTGGATGTGTTCAAGGAAAGGCTGGATGTGGCACTTAGTGCCATAGTCTAGACAGTGTGGTGGTGTTGGTCATAGGCTGGACTTGATGATATTAAAGGTCTTTTCCAGCCTTGGTAATTCTGTGATTCTGAACCTCACAGCAGTGGCATCCCTCAGGTAATGTCACACCACCGGGACTTTATCCTGCACAGGGCTCCCATCTGATGAAGCGAGATGCTGGGACAGGGATGGGACTATCAGATACTAGCAGAGAATGGCATGATCTACCCTTGGGGGCTCTCTCCCCAGGTGTCCCCCTGCCGGGGCTGCTGGCACTGTGGCAAGGATGGGCACGGAGCAGCACCACTCTGCATGGGAGGACGGGGGCGGGGGAAGCTGCGGGCGTCCCGGGAAGCTGCTGGGATGCACAGTGCTGGCAGCGATGTAGGAGGCAGGTGGAGTTGGGGGGCTCCAGGTTGCAGAGGGCTTGGGGCGGGCGGGGAGGGCTGCCTCGACGGGGTGCATTACAGCCTGCCCCCCTTTTGCAGCGCAGCCATGTGATGCCGGAGGAGCAGGGTGGCGATGATATGGAATGTGGGCAGCTGCCTTCGGACACGCTCCGACAGGTGACGGTCCAGCGCCACCCCTGCTACGGATTCGGCTTCGTGGCCGGCAGTGAGAGGCCGGTGGTGGTGCGTTCGGTGGCACCAGGTAGGGTGGGCGGGGGGGGGGGGCGGGGGCGGGGCGGGGGCTGGACACGGCCATAGGGTGCCAGGATGCCAGGAAGCACTGTGGCACTTTTTCCTGGTGGGACCCATCCCTGGGCTTCAGTTCCCTCCTGTCCCCTCCCGTGGACCTGCAGGGTGCCCTCTATAGCCACATACATGGGCAAATGCTTTGGGGGTGATTGGGACCCTCTTGCTTCCCCCCCAACTCCACAGCCCCAGGATGCTTGGCTGGCTCTGACCCTCTCTCCCGGCAGGCGGCCCCTCTGAGGATAAACTCCTGCCTGGAGACCAGATCTTAGCCATCAATGATGAGGATGTGAGTGAAGCCCCCAGAGAGAGATTCATCGAGCTCATCAGGTGAGGACAACACTTGCCTTGAGGGAGTAGGCTTGTGCCAGGCTGCTGTGCCCCAACTGGAGCCTTGGGGTGTCAATGCACACCCCCAGGCTCCAGTGTCACCAGTGGTGGCTACTGGCATGGGGAAGCCTCAACCTGAGCGATGCCTTGGAGCAAGTGTCGTACCCATTCCTGGCTGGCCAAGGAGTGGGAAGCACTGGGAGAGCACCCACAGGCATGTTACCAAGCACACCAAGCAGCCCACAAAGGTTCTGGCCACCATCGAGCTGGGGAGGGTGGGATGTGCTCTCTTGATAGCCAAATACACATATTGAGATCCACTACCATGAGGTCCTGTCTCTACCTTTATTTCTGCTTTCTGTCACAGGAAGGCCAAGGACTTCATCATCCTCACAGTCCTGCACACCCACCAGGTGAGACTGGTGGGGCCAAGGCCAGCACTGGGGAGCCAGGACAGGGGTTAAGAGCCCTTTGGGAGACCAAGGTGGGGTCCCTGGACGTCCTGGGGGACCACTCAGGCAATTCAAGTGTTGGACTGGTGTCCTACCACCCCAAGGCTCTTCCAAGCTGTCAGGTCTGAGAGCTGCTGCAGCCCTGCAGAGTCAGTGTGGGCACGTGGGTATCTCCCTGTCCTCATCACTACCTCCTTGCAGGAGCAAGGGAGGAAAAGTGTCCCCAAACCCATACGGCCACCAGCCAGGACAGGCTGCTCATCTGATGCCAGCACCCTCAGACACACAGCTCTGCAGCATGACTGCCTCCGTGCTGGAGCATGTGAAGGCGGAGGGTTCTTGGTGCCCAGTGCTGCCACTAGAACATCCCACAGGGTTGCCCAGAATCCTGCCACCCATCTCACAGCCACCTGGCTCATCCCTGTGGCTGCAGACCCACATCCAAGGGGCATTTCTCCCCCATGCAAACCAGTCCTGGTGCCTCTGAACAAGCCCTGGCTCATGTCTGCTGGAGCTAAGCCTGCACAGGAGGTGATGGGCACATGTTCCTGCTGGGGTGCAGCCTCCCCTGTCATGCTGGGGGCCCTGGTGTGACTTCAGGGGCTGCTGCTCTGGCCCTGCCTACAGCTCTGTATAACCACAGCAAAGGGGACCTCCTTTCCACCCCCCCATTTCATGGTTCGCTGCCTGCTTCCCATCATCATGGTGGCTTTTGGAGAGGCTTTCTCTGGCTTACCCCACGCCATGGCTCTGAGGGCAGGCAGGTGATTTACCCGGTGCTCTTTTTCCAGTCTCCCAAATCTGCTTTCATCAGTGCAGCCAAGAAGGCGAAGCTAAGGTCCAACCCGGCGAAGGTCCGATTTTCAGAGCAGGTGACAGTCGGCGAGACAGACCCAGTAAGTCCTGCCCCTCCTCCCTCTGTAATTCACCCCCCAGGGCTGTGGGACATGAGGTGGCTGGGGATCTCCCCTGATTTGGGCTCCATGGGTGAGAGCAGCCCTCTGGCCCAAGGAACCCCACAGGGCAGATGCCTTTGGGCACATTCAAGGCATCAGGTGGGAGGACATGCTGTGGTTCTCCCTTTTGTCCTTCTGTCTGGATGGAGCTCCAGAAACTGTCCTTAAACCTGAGTCCCCCTCGGCACTCAAGGGTGACATCTAGGCAGTGCTAGTGCCTGCCCTAAGGAAGGTCTGTGGTTTCTAACCCAGTGCCAAAGGCTTTGTAGGAGTCCCCATGTGTGAGACTGGGTGACCAGGGCACTGCTGCGTGGCCGTGGAAGCTGTTACGCCTCAGTAGTGTTCCAACCCAGTGCCATTACCCCCTAATTGCAGAAGGGTTTTATTAAGCAGCATACAAAAAAAAAAACAACACCTAAAACAAAACAAAAAACCCCTATAAAGCACTTCTAGCAAGTTCTATTTTAAACCAAAACCAATTCAGTAATTATCTGATGGAAATGCTTCTCGCTAAATAAAATCAGCCTTCACTCAACTTCCTGCATGCTGCTTGTGTGAGGTTGAGGTGGGCTAGGCTTGGGTTAGGGAAAGGGAGGAAAGGGAGATGGGCTCTGAGCACCACCCCCCCCTGGCTATCACCTCCCCTCTGGGACACTAGCTGGGGAGAGGGACAGGTTGCCAGGCATGGGCATTGTTCTGGGATGTGCCAGATGGAGTGGGATGCTCCACGGCCACTACAGCTTCTGGGAGCTGGGGAGTTGAATCTGCCAGGCAGCTCTGAATTGCTCCAGCTCTGTGCTTCTCGATGGCTCAGCAGATGCTGGGTTTTCAAGGGAAATGTGCCTCTTAGCTCAAAAGGGCAGAGAAGCAGAGGATGCCATAATCACTCCATCACTGATACTCTTTCTCCTCACCCTCCCTCCATCTCTCTGTGCCCCATTATCCTCCTCACCTCCCCCACTGCTGGCCCCACGTGCCAGGACATGTTGAAGAAAGAAGCTCTCCTCCTCATTCCCAACGTGCTGAAGGTTTTCCTGGAGAACGGGCAGATCAAATCCTTCACGTTCGATGGCCGAACCACCGTGAAGGTGGGCCCCTCTGCTCCCCCCACAGCACCATGGTGCTTCTCTCCTCCTGCCTGATCCATTTTTCCTTGTCTCCTGCTTCCTTGCACAAACACTGCGGTGGTGCTTGGCTGGCTGCGAGCTGCCACCACATGATAGATAACCCCTCTGTCTCCCCAGGAGACACGCTTTGCAGCTGCCAGGAACAGGGGTTTGTTGTCTTTTTCCCACTTGTAACTTCTCTCCTTGCTGTAATCCTGCCCTCCAGCCAGCATGGATGCTCCTATGAGTCCCCCTGCCAGGGGCCAGCTCCCTGCAGCCCCCCTCTGAAACACCTGAGGTGCTGGGGGTCTGGCTGCTGGTCACCTCCTGCTGCGAGGTCACTTTGCCCAGCAGTGGCTGGGTACCATCCCACAGCCCCTTGCAGCAGTGCAGGGTCTCATCCTGCACTGCTGCAGCCCCAGGTGCCAGGGAGGAGGGGGCTCTCAGTGGGGTGCCAGCTCCCACCTTGGGAGGGAGCCAGCGCCTTGCACCCAAACCTGTCTGTGACATTTGCAGGATGTGATGGTGACATTGCAGGACCGCCTGTCCCTGAGGCACATCGAGCACTTTGCCCTGGTCCTGGAGTATTCCAGCCCGGAGCAGAGCCACCGGTTCCTGCTGCTCCAGGACAAGCAGCCACTGGCCCATGTAAGCTGCTGTGTGCAGGAGGGCATCAGGTCGGGCTTGGCCAGGGTTGTGCTGTTGGGTGGTGTAACCTCTCCTTGCCCCTGGCATGGTTGTGTGGGCTCAGGGGTGCAAAGGGTGGCCAGAGAAGGGGTCAATTGGGTTTTTAGCCATCCCACCCTGACAGCATCGTGGAGATGCTCTGTGCTCCAGCCTGGGCAGCTGCAGACAACATTCATGAACATCCTGCCCAGAAGAGCCAAGAAGCTGGCACTGCACAGGACCAGTGGTACCATGGGGATTGTGAAGGAAGTGTTAGCTTCCTCCCTGCAACACTGCAGCTGCCACACCAAGGAAGGCTGGGCTGTTCCCAGGATGAAAAGATCAGGGGGTGCATGGAGGAGAGAAATCAAATCCCACCCCCAGGGATGAGGACTGGGGGCACTCCTGCCCTGCAGGCAAATAAACGTGGCTCTTGAACTCACTGCTCCCCTCTGCCCTTGTCACAGGTGGTGCAGAGGACACACTACCATGGCATGAGATGCCTCTTCCGTGTGAGCTTCTTCCCCAAGGACCCTGTGGAGCTGCTGCGCCGGGATCCTGCAGCGTTCGAGTACCTGTACATCCAGGTAGGGGACTCACCCCTTGGAACTTGGAGCTGATGGCTCTCCTGGTCCACACATCTGCCCAGGGTGGGCCCTGTGAGAGGCATCCCTCGGATGGCAGGTGCCCTGTCCCCGTGGCTGTCTGAGGACACCTCTCCTCCCTCCTGCAGAGCCGCAACGATGTGATCAAAGAGCGCTTCGGCACAGACCCCAAGCCAGAGATGCTGCTGGGGCTGGCTGCCCTCCACATCTACATCACCGTCTCAGCCACCCGCCCCAGCACGAAGGTCTCCCTCAAGAACGTGGAGTGAGTCCTCCTCCCTCTCACCATGCTGCCACACAGCCCTCCTCTGTGTCCCCTCCCAGTGCTCCTGCTCACAATCCCTGTGTATCTGGGGTGCTGAGCATGAGATGCCCTGGAGGGCCCCCTGCAGCTGACCAGTGGCACACGGGCTTGGCAGCAGTGACATGCAGCCCCTGGTTCCAACGTGGGGTCATCTAAGACCCCGGCACACTGACATCCAGCCAGGGCTGGCAAGGATATTTGCTGCAAGCCCAGGGTAATTTCCATGGGAACCCGGGCTGATTTTCCACCTGGCATCCAAGGCAAGAAGAAGGCACTGTGGCTGCATCATCTTAGCCCACCACCAAGCTGTGCAGCCCTGGCTCAGCCTCCTGAGGCTCCTGGTGGTCTTAAATCCATAGTGAGTCCACCTCTGCAGGCTGGCCTTGTCCCATATGTGTGGGGAGGAAGGGGGGAGATGGCACCCTGGGAGGCTCTCAAAAGACATTTGGGGATTTTCCCTGCATCCCTTAACCTTATCTGAAGGTGAGTGGGAGCTGGGCTTGGCTGCAGACCCTGGCACTGCTGCATTCCCCAGCCCAGTGCTGATATCATGATATCAGCTGGGGGGCCCCATTCCCTTGGGGACCCAGGCTGGGGTCTGCCACTGCTCCAGCTGTGACACCAAGGAAGTGCTGGTGTGGCTCCTGCTCCCACTGATGGCAAGAGGATGCAGCATACCCAGTTTCTGGCCCTCTCTGTCCATCAGTAGGGTCTCTGGCTCGGCAACTCACACCAACTTCCCTCTCTGCAGGAAGGAGTGGGGCCTGGAGCCCTTCCTGCCCCCCTCACTCCTGCAGCTCATCAAGGAGAAGAGCCTCCGGAAATCCCTCTCACAGCAGCTCAAAGCCCACCAGAACCAGCCTGGTGGTACCAAGGTGAGGCCAACTCGTGCGGCCATGACTCAAGGCTGGTGGGGTGGCAGCATGCCCTCCACCCCACCCATCCTGTTGTCCCTGGCTGCTCAGGGACTCCTGTTATTGCTGCTTCGGTCCCCTTGGATGGGAGATAAATCCCAGGGTGACAGCCAGGCAGCCACTCTCTCTCCTGAATCCACTTCTGAGAGCTGATCTGGGTTTTGGGGACAGCAGTGAGGATCAGTGGGGTGAGATCAGCCAAGAGCTGGCTCTCAGCTTGGTTGAAGCAGCACACATCAGTTAAGCCTGGGTTTATCATTCTTTTGGGCTTGGAAGCTCTGGAGGAGGCTGCTGAGCCACTGTCTCAGTCCCTGCAACTGTCAGAGCTCCCTGTGGGGGGTTATATATCCCCCAGGAGGGTTATACTTCCCCTTGGGGGAGTTTTATGTCAAGTGTCTGGGCTCTTCCCTGGCTGTGCCTCTGGTCTGAGTTACCTCCCAGCATCTGCCCAGGATAGCAGGGGAGCAGAGATCCTCTCCAACCCATGTCAAGCCCCCAGGCTTGCTGCCATCACAGCCCATGCCCTGAGATGCCCACCAACATGCTGCACACCCCTGCTTGGGAGCTCCTGAGTTTGTGCCATCCTCTTGCATTTCTTCCCTCTTGTGCTGGTGGTGATCACCCGTGTGATGTGTTTTGTCAGGTTTCCACGGCCCAGGCAAAGCTGCAGTACCTGAGGATCCTGAATGAGCTGCCCACCTTTGCTGGGGTCCTCTTCAACACAGTGGGACTGGTACGGTAATTCAGGATGGGCTGGGAGGTACTTGGCACTGGTCCTGAGTGTGTGCCAGAGGGCACAGCCAGGGGAGATGTGACTTTCCCAGAAATCACTTCCCTCGGTCTCTTGCTCTGCCCCACTGGGGCCATCCAGAAAAGCCTTCAGAGCCTCTGCTGGCAGTGAGGTGACCTGGAGTAGTTTCAGACACATGCTTATAGCTCGGTCCTGCCCTGGCAGCATCCTGCCATCCATCTTGGAGGAGGGCCACGCTTGACAAAGGTCACCACATTCCCTGCTTGTCCACACAGAGAGTAGCCTGGCTGCTCTTACATCGGCAGTGGTCCAGCCTGACCACTGCTTGGCAGCTCTCAGGAAGCTGCCACCACTATGGCCCACTCCTCTCATCTGCATCAGAAGTATCTCCACCCCTCATCCAAGCCACCTCATTTTCTCCACGGCAGGAGGAAAGCCACTAAGCCAAAGAGGAGAATGTTGGACCTGCTAGGGCTCCCCGATGCCTGGCTCACCTCTCCATCCCTCTTGCTCCACCTTCCATCCAGGGGTCTCCATATAAGTGTCACCTCTCTGTCATCCTTCCCTAACCCCACCCAAGGTCTCAGCACTTCCCTTGCTTTGCCTCCTGGATTCCATCTCTTGCAGCCTTTGATCTGCTCTGCTTCCACCACACCTTGCAGCTTCTCACCTCGCAGCTCAAAAGGCTGCCTGTAGAATAAAGGTGAAGGCAGAACCACACAGTGTCTGGTTGGTGCCATGGCTGAGCAGTGGGAGCCTGCCTCCAACACTGCCTGGGTGTGTAGCGTTGGGCAGCTCACCTCTGGTGTGGGAGCCCTGCCTTTTGTTCCATTTCTCACATCAAAGCAATTACTCTGAGTTAAACCACATATAAGTGGTGAAAAAATACTCCCTTATTCTCTTCTGCCCATCTCCCTTTCACCTCCAGGTCTGACTTGAAGCATCCTTCCTGGGCACACCACAGCAAGAAAGATCTCTATTTTCAGTCAATGCTTTAGCCTTCCTTCTTCTCTAAAATGCATTCACTCCCTCCTCTGCTTCCTTCTCTCAGAGGCAATGTCAGATCAGGCAGATTTGTAACATGCTCTTACTTTTCTGTAGTGACACCAGCAGGCCTGAATATTTCATGTGGACAGTCAGTTCAGTGCTTCATTTTTAAATAGCCTGGGCATCCTGCACACTGTTCCCAGCTCTGCAGAGAGGCTCAGGGAGAGGGGTTCATGGCACCAGCTTCACCTGCTGCTCTGCAAAAGCCATTAGATATCTAGCTGAGCTGCTGAAATCAAGGCTTGGCTCCACAGAGAGAGCCAGCCTCAGCCTGTGCAGCCCTGTGGTGCGTTTATTCACCTCTGTCCATCTCTCTCTCTCTTTCTCCATGTGCTCATGCTCCCAGGATGAGAAGCAGCCAGCCACCATGCTTCTGGTGGGACCCCGGCATGGCATCAGCCACGTCATTGACCTGAAAACCAACCTCACCACGGTGCTGTCAGAATTCAGCAAGGTCAGCAAGATCCAGCTGTTCAGGGAGAACCAGGGGGTGGCCCGGGTGGAGACAAGCATCCTGGATGCCAAGGTAGGCATGGGTTCCACAGAGACAGGCACTGGGCAGAGGGACTAGAGTGGAGGCTGTGGGTGGGGGTTTGGTGCTTGACTTCGAGGGGGCTGAGGACACGAGTGCATGTTGGAGCATCTTCTTGGAGATTTCTAGGGACTCAAAAGCCTCTTTCACATTCCAGTCACAGGGTGTGGGGTATGTGACATCTTCCCTGCCTGTCTAGCTCCAGGTGCTGTAGAGGCAGGGACTGAGGCTGAGGGTGTGCAGTCCAGGCACAGTGGTGGTCTGGCCGTGACCCAAACACCTACCCAATGGTTCAAGCAGGGTCCTTGGTGGGGCTTTGTGTGTGGCACTCGTGGAACTTGTCAAGCCATGCAGGATCATTGGATGAACTGGAAATGTTAGTTTGAGGGGTGTCAGGCTTAGAATGTGAGAACAGATTTCTGGGCATCCCGAAGTGTGGGTGTTCCTGGCTCTAGTAAGTCACCCCCGGGGTATCTTGCAGAGCTGCCTCCATTACCCTCCCCTTCAGGCCACAGAGCAGTCTTTCTGCTCCTTGGCATACATGCCCTCCTGGTCCCTGTGCGTTGCCATCTTGCCATCCCCTGCTAGTTGTGTGGTGCTGGTTCTGCTAGTCAATCCCCATGGTCAGACCATGTCTCCTCACCATCTCCTGTCTCTCTTGGGTCCCAAACCCTTCAGAAGGACTGTCAATACAGTAGGAGAAGTCAGTACCTCTTTGGTGTCTGGTTCAGCAGCCACAAGATCCTAAGGAGATCTTCTATTGGCCTTTATTCAGGTTTGTAATAAGCTAGGACATGCCTCTGGCTGACTTGCAGGCAGGCAGCCATGTGCCTGCTCCAGGGCTTCCTCAGTTTCACTGCCTCCCTGCCTCGTGGAGAAGGACAGAGCTGAGAGGAAGCAATCTGACAGATAAATGCCAACACTCGTACTCTCCTCCCACCTTGAATTCAACAGGACAGAGTTCAGGTGGAGTTTGGGCTAAATCAGACAGGGGCAGTGCCTGGCAGAGGCTGTCTCATGCCATGACATCTGGCACAGTGGAGCTGTGGAGCACAGAGGTGCTGCTGCACAGCAGGAAGGGTTTATCTGCATAAGCCCTCCAAGCCTTCGGCTGTATGTCTGTTCTGCTGTCCCCACATTCATCCCTTTTCCCCTCAAGGCTGATGAAGCTGAGCTGCTTTGCTGGCTACCTCTGCATTTCCTCATCTCCTGCAAGGTCTCTAAGCCTCAGCCCTCTCTGCAGCCCCTTCCATGTGGTCTGTATTTCAGCCATAGCCCTGCAGATGTAATCATGGTGGGTTTGTTTAGAATTCTCCTGCTGTCTGCTCTCCTGGTGGATTTTAGCACTTCTTCCCACCAGGGTCATTAATTCCTCCAAGTCTTGTTTTCTTGCTGCTGCTGTGCCTGGTCCAGTAGTTCTGCTGAGCTGCAGTAACTCCCTGGTAGCCTCTGCCAGAGCCGTGCTTGTCCTTATCCCCTCTACTTCAGCTGTCCCCTCCAACAGTCTCATCCGTGAAGCCCTTTTTATTTTTTGTATTTGTAATTCAGTGGGTATTTGGTCAACTGTAATATCCATTAATTTTCCCCTCTTCTGCATCCCACTGAGGTCAGTCATTGCTGAGGTGAAGTCCTGGTGTCCTGCTGTGCCTGCCCCTACCTTTCAAAGCCCTCAAACCTCCCCCCCCTGCAGCCTGGGCAGGTGGAATCCTTCCCTGCTTGGCCTCTCTAGCTGTCTGGGCTGGGCAGTAGCCCACTGGCTCTCCTCCTTACTGCTCACAGAGCAGCTATAACCAAGGGATATTGTCCCTTCTGGTTCCTCCTGGTGCCCCCACCCTTGGATATGTGTGTATAAATCACAATATTAATACATTAATAATAGGCTGGTCGTGCCCCCGTGGTGGGGGCACCATCACAGCTGGGACTGGGTGCAGGAGCAGCAGATGTGCTGGAGGCTGAACTGGTGCTGATACCCATCTGCTATAAATTAGGTGGCAATTCCCATGCAGCCTCTCCACAGATCCTGCAGTGCTGCTCCCCTCAGCTGGGCTCTGCAGCAGTAATTAACACCACCAACCCTTGCCTGCTGTAGGAGCAGACTTTCTCCCATGTCCCCTCCATCCAGCCTCCCAATTGCTGGAGAAAAGGCAGCTCACATGCAACTTCCCTCAAGCATGTACATATGCATGGTGGCTTTATCTCCCTGAGAAATTCCAGGCAGCTGCCCACAGCCACTAAAAGCCCCTCTGCCTGCCTGGAGTAGAGTGAGTATCCCATTTGTGAGTCTCAGCAGGCTGAACAGCACCCTGCCAGAGCAGAGGCTGCTGTTATCTGTCTTCATTTAACCATTATTCAAAGGGCTGAGTTTTAAAGCCAGAATGTCTGCTCCAAAATGAGGCATATGCTAATCCTGTGCAGGACAGCGATGGATGAGGCAGGCTAAGAAAAGCAGGGAAAAAGATTGTTACCTTGCAGGGCTAATCTGCCTGCAATTATTCTATTGCACTGAAGGTGCTGCTGGCTAAAGCACTAGGTTGCTAATAAATCTGTTTCTGCCGTGCTTTGTAAACCATTAGAGGGTTGTGCTCTAAGTGTTCTGACTGCTCTGGGGACCAGCACTCAAATCCATATCACCCCTGGAAGCCTTGTCAGAGCCCTGTGGATTGCAGAGCTGGTGGGGGTGCCCCCCTGGGGCCATTGCACTGGGATGCCTGGCATTGTGGGGTGCTGGGGCAGCTCTGGTGGGTTCCTCAGGTCACTGCAGGGGTGCAGATGAGCCAGCCTGAATTGGTGGGGTGGCAGCAGCCCATCGCAGCTGCTTGCTGGGTTACTGTGGAAACAGCAGATGCTCAGGGATGGTTGAGGGATTTGTGCAGAAAGGTCATCTTGAATTTCTAAGCGCCAGGCTTACTGATGTTGTGTAGTTGATCCTAAAGGTTAATAAAAGGGGGCAGGTCATGGAGCAGCCATCAGCCAGGAGGTCTGCACACCTCAACCACGCCAGCCAGCACCATCCCAACATCCTTATCCACTGCTTGCCTACAAATGCAACCCAGGTGCACCTGCCAGGAAGGAGCTGGGGAAGATTTTTCAGGTGACAAGCAGGCTGGAGGAGATGGTTCAGGAGGAAAAAAAATAGTGTTTGTCTTAAAAATTATTCACTGGATAGGTAATTCCCACCTGGGCAAAGTTCCTTCTCTGCTGGGGCCATGACTTCTACTCTTTTCTTCCTGTGCTCCAGGCTTGCCCGTGTTTGACCATTCACTCTGGAGCTCGTAGATTCACTGGGGACAGGGTGGTGGCACATGGTGTCTCCTGTGATCTTTATGCATTAAATTCAGCTTGTCTCGGTGGTCTGGGGACTCCACAGGCCTGAATTTCCCAGGGACTTCCCCCTCCAGTTCCCAGCAGTGCTGGCACCAGCATTTGAAAGTGGCTGATGCTTCTAAGCCAGCTCATCTTTGGTCTTCCAGGCATGCATCTCCCTTCCTCCCCAGTGTAGGACTGCAAAGTCCTCTTCTACCTCCCAGCATCCCCAGAAGGGCAGTGTCAGCATCTCCAGCCTGGGATCAGGGCAAGCCTGGCATTGCTGATGGGGTGCAGAGCAGGAAGAAGGGCTGCTGCTCAATGTGCTCACCCAAGCTCCCCAGGGCAGCAGGCATGGGGAGAGCTGCTCAGCTCCATGAGCACATTGGAGCCAGCTCCTGATGTCCATCTGGGTGGCTCCACCAGGTCACACCCCTGGCTGTGTGGCTCCACAGCTCCTGCAGAAGCAAAGGTTTTGTTCTTACTGAAATGCCTTTTCAAATGGAGCATTTCTCCTTTCTGATTTACACAGCTACACGCTGCTGGACTTCTTATTATTAACAGCCTTGACATTGGCAAGAAAAAAAAGCTGCCAAAGCCCTCTGAATGGGAATGAAAGAGGAACGCTCAGGGGGCAGCTGGGTTGCCTGAGCCTGGACTAGTCTCTGCAATTGAACGGAGGAGCTGTCCCAGGCTGAGCCTCGTCCCCACACCGGGCTGCAGGGCACAGTGGCTGGTCACTCACCAGGAGCAATTGAATCAAAGTCATCTGGGTAATTGACTTCATGTCTCCCAGCAGGGCCTGCAGCCAGCCAACCCTTTAGCTGAGATCAAGACTTGACAGAGGAAAACAAAGGAAAAATTAATTCAGGAAGGTCTCTGGCTGCTGCTGTGCCTGGAATCTGGCTATTGATGTGAATGTTCCCGGGGCCCTGGTGTGCTTCCAGCCTGCCACGGAAGTAAAAAGTTGCTGTGCATGGCCAGGTTGCAGCCTTCTCCTCTCCCCCTGGAAGGAGCTGTGTCCTGCCAGCTCTCCCTCTCACTAGCGATGGGATGGTGACCCTTCTGTCTCTGAGCCTTCCCTGCTGGACCCAGCAGCAGAGGGTGCTGGTGGGGCCACAGCTGGACCCGGCCCGTGGTGCTTCCCCCAGCCCAGTGCAGCACAGACGTGCTGGGGCCCTGTGTGCCAAATCATAGTCTGAAAATAGTGGGGACCCCATCAACTGACAAGAGCAGGCGAGGCCAGCATTACTCCTGCTTGTGCAAGCAATGTCTGAAGCTCGTTGGATTTCTCCTACATAAAGAGCAAGGTCTTGGAGTGACAGTGGACCTAAAGGCTTTGGTTCCTTTAAGCTGAATTCATCTCTAGTTGCACTAAGCCATGCTGAAACGCTGTCATCTCATGGGAGAAAGGGAGGGATTGAGATTTCCTTTGGCTCAGTATCTGGGGTGGAAGGCAGGGTTGCAGTTTCCCCTCTCACAGAGCCTTTCCAGCAGGATGCAGAGCAAAGCACGTACCAGCATGTGGTGCTAGCCCTGGTGCCACCCAAAGGCACTGCCTGTAGGTGCCCAAGACACGAGCCAGTCAGACAACATGAGAAGAGGATGAGATTGCAAGCCTGCAAAGATAAATTTGATTTGTTTATTTAAAACAAACAAACAAGCAGACCTCAGGCATCCAGCACTGTTGGCATGAGCGCAGCCCAACGGTGCTGCAACCTTGGGAGACCTGAGAACTTGCTTCAACAAATAGGAAACGTGGAGGATGCCAAAACTGCTGTGATTCTCTGACTCTGTGAAGTAGCCAGGGAGGAGATGAAAGCCAGCCAGGGTGCTGGTGGCAGCATGATGGGAAGGTGTAGGCTGGATCTGGCCCCTTCCCCAGGACACAGCAACACAACAGGGTGCAGCACCACCATCGAAGTGGAGAGGAGACACCTACATGTTGGCAGTCTGTAGAGGTACCTCCCCATCCCCTGTGAGGTTTTGTGGGACAGTGCAGAGGACAAGGAGGGTGTTCACTCAGCATAGGTGGTGGCTGCTTAAACCCTACGGAAGGCGACACTGCTGCAGAAACCTGAAAGTCTGCTGCTAACAAAGGCATGAGGTTTATTGATCAACAAATGGGAAATAATGGTCCTAATCACAAGCAGCTTGGTATTGATAGGGCTGAGTTAATAATGCTTCAAGGGAAGGAAGGAAAGGTCAATGTACAAGTGAAAAATTGACTGCTGTCTTGTTAGGCCTGGCTGCCTGTATTATTAAATACAAACTTGGCAGTGCACCTCAAGTAAACCAGGGAACATAAATAATGTAAATTCATCTCCCACCTTTCTACTGCACTACATTAAAGGAAGCAGGATAAGACCCAAAGTACATGATAAAGAGGTATGATTAAAAGGAAATGCACATAAGCTTATGGGTTATAGCATGCCTAGATCAGGTAATAAATTAATTTAAATATGAGGACTGTGAAGATTCTCTAGCATAACCCTGGCCATAAAATTTCCTCCAGACATTCTTCTATGAAACCTTCACCTTTGCCTGAACAAGAGAATATCCTCTAGAAGGACATCAAGGTTTGATTTAAAGGCAGGGCATAATAGAAAAAGCACTATATCCTTAGTAAGCTAATGGAAAACTCATCTCTTATGTCCAGTATAAATGTTGTTTGTTTTTTTTTACTTTCCAGACAGAGTGGTTGCCAGGCAGGAAACCTGAAGTGAAAAAAATGTCCTGTCCTTATTAGGACTAAAAAAATCTATTGAAAACCAGTGTGAGTAAAAGATCAAAACATAAATAATTTCAGGCTGGTATTATGCTTTTAGATGTAGAAAGAGCATTATCTTTAAAATTTGCTTATTTTCATGCCACAAGAGATGGGTATCACAAGGAAGCCCAAAGCACAGACTACAGTCCTATGTTGTTGTTATTTAGAGCAGCTCCTTGCAAAGCTGCCCTGAATTTACTGTCTAAAACCCTTAGCAACATTAGTTGGACATTTTTCATGCAACTATTCAGGAAGTCAGTGTTTGCTCAGCTCACCTGTGCCTGGCTGTCTCCACAAGATCTTGTTTGTCTTGCCTGCATGGAACAGGGTGACCAAGATTGCCAGTGTCTGAAAATAACATCTCTCTCAACTGCCATCCCTGGCACTTCCTCTTTGTAGCCTGATGTCCCAAGGAAACCAGGCTGCTGTGATCGTGTTGCCCTTTTGCTTCTTGACCCCACAAACTACTTTCATATCTGTTGGCCACTTTCAGGGAGATGTGGCAGCAGGCTGGAAGACTCGAAAGCAGCTGAGCTGCTGCAATCTTGGCAGAATTACCTAGGTGGGTGGAAGAGAGGGATTCAGTCTTGTAACTCCATGGAGGAAAGAGTTCCAGCCAGACCTCTGGTATTGAGCATCAGAGGAGCCTACAAGACCAGGGGAAAAGCATAGCCCAACTGCAACAGCTTTTCTCTCATTCAGGATCTCTTTAAACAGCCAGAAATCCATCAGCAGGACCCAGAACCCCTGCAGCACATGCTCCCGGGCCATGATGAGCCCGAGTGCTGCTGGCAGCACAGGTGGATGGCTCCAAGCTGCCCCTGAAGTGGATTAATCCCTAATAACAATATTTGAATGCTTGACAATTACAGAAAAACTCTTATGCCACTTGCTTGCCAGGATGTGAGAGTAATCGTTTCTAAGACCCCTGGCTAAGCTGCAATGCTATAATCAGTATTAAGATTCCTCTTTTTCAGAGCAGAGTGCTACAATTAACCCCTGCATGCCATGCATCGATTCCTGGAAGCCTGGTCTGGAGGCTGAGCTTGCTCCCAGACCTGGCAGGGAGCTTGCAGCATCTTGGTGCATTGCATGTGTTTTATTTGTAGGCAAGAAACACCAGTCAAGGGTGGTTGTGTCTCAGTCCTGTCTTCCTTCAGGAGGACTGATCCAGGGGCTGCTTCTTGCCAGCAAGAACCTACAGTCCCATCTCTGGATGGGTGGGAGCATCCGGAAGCAGAGGTATCTGAGTGAAGGTGGAAACAGGGCTGGGTCTCAGAAGCACTGGTATCCAGCTGGGGTGCTGGGAATGCACCACTGGCTGAGTGGCATGTAATGACAGGGGAGCAGGGAAGGTCCATGACTTGGTGCCACTCAGCCTTGGTGTCCCCAAGAGCTAGCTGTGAATCTCCAGTGTGTGACTCGCATGTGGTGGAAACTCCCCCCTGTTAGTTTTCCTTTTGAAAGGGAATTCTCAGCCCACCTTGGCCTCTTTAATCTCCCATCAGTGGATATTCATCAGCCGTTGCCTTCCTCCCCTTTGTGTTTGCTTCCTTTCTTGTTGCTCGAACTCAAACCCTCACTGCTGCATAACAGAGAGGGGAAAATGTGCAAATGTCTCTTTATTCAACAGATGGCTTGAAAAACCCAAGAAGGCTTAGCCCTGTGTAGAAGGCACTTGTTTTAAGGATGCTTCATACAGCAGATCTGGAACACATGGTTTCCTTTCATCACTTATATCAAGACAGGAGCTGGGCTAAGAGGTGTGACCCCCACCACCACTGCATGCCTGCCTCCTCCGAGCTATGTGGAAAATCTCTTCTCTCCCTTCTCTCTTTCTTGATACTTTCCATTTGATCTGTGTCATCTTAGGTTTATTTTCTATGATGCAGAAAGAGCATCCTCAAGCAGGCAGGGGCAGAGCCTCTCAGCAGAGCACGTTTGCTTGTCACTTTATTTCTCTTCCACATCAGGTTATTTCTATTCCTTTCTCTTCCTGCACAGCAGCCAAGGAGGGAGCTTCTTTACCCCGGCCCTAGGAGGAATCAGCCCCTGCCAGGGGCCACCTTGGCTTGTGGATCACTCGTGGCTCTGCCCAGGGCTGATGGCTTCCACGATGTGCTTTAAGGCTGAATCTTCCTTTGCCAGAGTTGGTGGCTTAAAAAAGCAAGTGTTGAGTAGAGCACAGAACTGGCCAGTGGGTACCAGGCACCTCCTGTGGTTATAAAGCAAGAAAACAAAAATAGCTTTAACACTTTTCACACTGCGTAGGTTTCAGTAGTTTTTAAAACAGGTTTGGTTTGCCCTGGATGTGATAAATGAGGAGTTCTGAGTCCTGGAGGCATGTCAGTGTGCAAGAGACCAAGCCACAGCAGTAGCTAAACATCTCCCAGTTGCCTCAGATAAGCCCCGTACCTGGGTACAAAGGCCCTCTAGGTGGGGGTGCTTTGTGCAAGGGGTAGATGAGGGCTAGAGCTGCCATGCCATAACTTTACTGGAGGCACTGCCCATTTTTTTTTCCATCTCACGGGTCCACCTTGAGCAGTGCTGGAGGCCCAGACCAAGCATGGACTGCTGAGCTGTGCTGGCACAGACTGATCCCAGTGGTGCATGGGACCTCACCAGGTGGCTAAGAGCTGATCCCATTGAGGCAAACTAACCTTCTCCGTGGGACAAGCCAGGAGTCAGGGAGTCATGGTGTCTGCTGCTAGATTGTATGGTGAGGTTTTATGTGGCACACAGATCATGTCTGACTTTTTCATCTCTTTAAAGCACAGACCTTTTTTAGCATGCAAATAAATGCTCTCCTAAATGAGAAGACACCATCTGCTCCGAAGCACAAATTTAATTTCCCAAAGGGTTAGATTTAAATAAGATCCACAGGCTTAGAGTTGTGGCTAGGGGAGCCTGTAATGGGTTTTTGCCCCTTCTGCATCTTGCTGGAAGCACATGTCTCTAGTTTATGGGAGAGTAGCGTGATGCTTACAATGAAACTGGGGTTCTGGCAGCGGGAGACCCCACAAACTCCCTGAGCTCCCCAGGGCCTGAATGTTTAAACTGGTGCTTGCAGGTAGGCTTAGAGCATTGACATGCAGACAATCAGGAACCAGTTGCAGGTCTGCCACAGACAGCCTGTGCCCTGCCGGGCTCCACCTCTGTCATAATCCTTAGGGGAGTCAGCAAGCAGGAATTTCAGCTGCAGCGAGGTGCTTTCCTGTGCACAGCCATTTGTTGGGTGATCTGCAGCAAGGACATGCACCTGGCTGTTTTTTTCCTGTGTGGCTGCTAAAAGTGCCAGCCAGCTCACCAGTTATACCAGCACAGGGCCCTGGCACAACCACTTTGGAGCACTGGTCCCATGTCAGCTGAGCTGCATGGCCCCCATGTGCTTTCCCTCTCTTGCCTTCCAGCCGCTGGTGCTGCTGATGGAGTGGCCTGAAGCCACCAACTTCGCCTGCCTGATCGCAGGCTACTGCCGTCTCCTGGTGGACTCCAAGAAGATGATCTTCTCCAGGACCCCCAGTCAGCCTCCCCCGCCTCAGATTATCAAGGCAGGTACGTTTCAGCCTCTGCTTTCTGTGCCAGCCCCTTCCTAAGCCGCCTCCTCCCTGCACCCAGGGCTCTGCGGCATTATAAAGGAGAAGGGTTTCACTGGTGTATCCCCTCTGCTCCCATTCCCCCTCTGCTCCCATTCCCCCTCTGCTCCCATTCCCCCTGCAGAACCAGCAAACCCTTTTTTAACCAGAAAACAAGGAGCAGGGAGACAAGTCCTCATTTTGGATAAGCTCTGACTGGTGCTGTCATCTTGGGCCCTAAACACTGGCTGCGAGTGTTGTTCTGGAGCTCCTAGAGCAGCTCCAGGTGGTGCCGTTTGAAAAGACCTGTGATGCTTCCAGCTAAATGCTGGCTCCTGGCATTGCTGGGGATTGCTGCAGGGATGCAGCACACGCTGCTTGGCTGGCATCCCGGCTCCAGGGACCAACGTGAGTGGATACACTCAGCCAGGGACTGCAGTCCTGCTACCTTTGAACACTGCTGCCTTCATCAGTGGGGGTCTGGGCTGCACAGGCAGCTCTGCAAGCACAGCTGCTCTGCTCATTTCCTAAATCAGGAAGGAAACTTTGGTGTCCCAGCTTTTCAGGTGCCCAGCTTGATGCAGGGAGCAGAGGGCTGGTCTGGGTACAGCAGGAGACCAGAACAGCTAAAAACAGGTTCTGTCCCACCAGGCACCAATGCTCTGTTCCTTGAGGATGGATTGCAGGTGTGAGTCACCCTCAAAATGATGATTCTCAAAAATCATTTCAAAGCAAGAGCCAAACATGAATTATGTGCAGGTGTTAACATCAAAAATCTTTTGTATAGGGAAATATAAAATACAGGATCAGTGGCTGGAGATGGGCAAAAGAACAATTTATCTGAGTCTGGAAGGCTTTCCCCAGACCTCTCGAGTGACATTGCAGCTCCAGAGAGCTGAGACAAGTCTTCAGTTTAGCTGGCAGAATGTCAAAACTATCTCTTCAAGATGGGACTAGCTGGGGCAGGTGGGAGTAGTTCCAAGAGCCAGCAGGATCCTAGGGAAAGGACTCAGTGCTTCTGAGGTCTGAGGAAGGCACCAGACACAGACTTTGCACGTGTGGGAGGACACACTCACAAGAGGCATCAGGAAACCATCTCCAGCAACCTATTAATCCAGGAAAAGACCTGGCAGGTGATGTTGGTGCAAGTATATACACATAGTTCCCTTTTGTTTCTTCACCTGCTCCTCTTACTGACAGCTGTCTGCTCTGGGTGCCCTACAGAAACACAGTCACATTTTGCTATGAGTAGAGGGTGTTTCCAGCTTAACTGGCTATCATCAGAGTAGTCCTCCTGGGTCATGTCACCCTGAAATGGGCTACAGGCTACAGTCTCAAGAAACCAGTATCACTCTGCAGGGGGCTAGAGTGAGTGTGAGGGGAAGTCACGGTGAGAGTAGGACAGCAATGGAGCAGTGGATCCATGGTCTTCATAACAAAGAAGTAGCCCTTCTCTGGGTGGCCTGGTCTATCCTCAAGGCTACAATGGAAACCTCTCTGACCAGTGGAGTGGAACAATTTCCCTGCAGACCCAGTACACTCAGCCCAGCAGTTCAGGCATCCTTCAGAAGGAGTAAATTCAGTGTGTGTTGAGAAAAGAAAGTGTGCCCAGGGTTCTGGTCTCACTACTGCTGCAGGCTGAGTGTCCAGGAGCGAGGCAGATCGCAGGGAGCAGGGACTGCTGATCATTAGCACATCTCTGCAGGAACGATAAGAAAGCCCAACTGGGATGAATCAAGTTAGCCCAAGCTTTGACTTTCCAGGATGCAGGCAGGCTGTGACAGAATCTCAAATGTAAAACCAAGCCCTGGCCATGCTTTTTGTTTGGAAGAGGAGCACATCCATCTTCCCTGATGCCCATTAAAACCTCCTGCTGACCTGCAGGCATTTTTGGAAATGCACGCTCTGTCCAGATGCTGTCAGTTAGATCCATCTCTCTGCATTTCCCTGCAGAGCTGTACACCAGATCCTTGCTCTCCACAGGAATGGCTGTGCCATGCTGGACCTCTGCAGGCAATTCCCCTCTCTGCCCCTTCCTCTCCCAGCTCCCATGAGCAACCATCATCAGCCAAGCAGCTCCATGCCCCTGGTTGCTCTCTTAGCTCTTTGTGAGGACCTTCTCTCCCAGGGCATCCAGCAGCTGGGTTGCAGAGTTGAGGGGTTTGGCCCCATTCAGCACCAGGCCCTGGCCCAGCACGGGCAGCCGGTGGGGCTGGCCAAGGGGGCAGGCTGCTAGTGTGACCTGTCAGAGGTGCCTGGCTTTGGGAAAGCTTCTGTTCCAGCCTTGTGTTCACTCACACAGCTGTCATTTCTGACTACTGGTGTGTCCATAAATGAGAGAGATACTGTTTTGATTGGGATTTTATCATTGCAGGTGATGAACAGGATAATACAAATGTGTGTTTGGGGAGACAAATTGTCCAATTTGTTGAGCTAATGAATGTAATTAGGATTTATTTTATTTAATTTATACTTGGTAAGACAGAGCCTGTATCCCCTGGCAGCCTTTCTCAGCACAGCTGCACAATTCAACTTGTAATGCAGACAGATGCCTCTCCTGAGGGCTGGACCACTGGCCAGAAGCTCAAGGGATATCTCAGCAGCTTCCCTCACACAAGGGAGCAAGGGGAGGTGGTTCCAGGGAATTGCTGAGCAGCAGGAGCAGAGGGCTCTTTTGGAGCTAGCCTGATCCAATAGCTTTCAGCCAGACAGGAACAATGCGTCGAGTGTGGACAGCGAGGGACAAGAGACTATGGGGACTGTCTTGTCACTTAAAGTCAGCCAAGCTACATGGGATGTGTCCCCAAAAGGCAATATTCCACCACGTTTGGTCATCTCCTGAGGAAAACCGCTTGGTCTGGCCAATATTATGCAAAAATGGTGACAAGTCCTTGCCATATAATGCATTAACTGGCTGACTGAGGCCACAGGTCCTTGCTCGTGCATGCAGCCAGGCTGCTCCTGTTGCCCCCTGAATATGGTTGGTGGCTCAGTGATGTGGCACCCACAGCCTTGTGTCTCAGTGACCAACGTGCTGGCCGGCCCTCTTCTAGTTCTGCCCAGCCCAGCCTCCCAGCAAGCTACTGGGATCTTGTTTGTGTCCCTGCTGCTGTCACACAGCAGAGAAACAAGACATTTTCCCAGGTAGCCAAGGTGGATGGAGTCCAGCCCAGAGCAGTAAGAAGGATGAGACATTTAGGGAACAGAAATATCAGGAAAGGTTAAAGGAATTTGCTGTGGTCAGTCTAGAAAATAGACAGGTGGGGAGGCAGAGAGGGAGGAACAGGATGATATTTCTGATGTCTAAAGGTTATTTGTAAAAGGGCACTGATCAGTTGTCCTGCTGGTTCATGTGTCATTGATCTAATTCCTTGCAAAAAAACCAAGCCTTACGGTCAATACTTTCTTATTATAAATGTCATATTATTTACCTTATAAATTTTATGTAATTATTTTGGAGACAATAGAGCAAACCACGTGAGGCGGTGGCTTGTTCCATCAGTGTGTCACTGGGCTTTTGCTGACTGGAGCTCAACTGCTTCTAAGTCCTGTCCAGCCACCCTCTAAGCTCTTCTGTCCTCCATCATCACTGTATCCCAGCCACACCTAAGGGCCTTTCAACAGCTTTTTGTTAATGGGAATCCAGATTTTCTTGATTTAGGAAAAAGAAAGGCATGTCAGCTTCTTCGATACTACACAGGCTTTTATTTAAACTGGCCATCTTCCACATCCATCGAGGGAGGTGATTCTGCCCCTCTACTCCACTCTGGTGAGACCCCACCTGAAGTCCCGTGTCCAGCTCTGGAGTCCTCAGAACAGGAAAGACATGGAGCTATTGGAGTGTGTCCAGAGGAAGCCACAAAAATGATCAGAGGGATGGAACACCTCTGCTATGAAGACAGGCTGAGAGAGCTCGGGTTGTTCAGCCTGGAGAAGAGGAGGCTCTGGGAAGACCTTATTGTGGCCTCTTAATCCTTAACGTGGGCTTATACGAAAGATGGGGACAGACTTTTTAGTAGGGCCTGTAGAGATAGGAAAAGGGATGATGGTTTTAAAGTAGAAGAAGGTAGATTCAAACTAGATATAATAAATTTTTTACTATGAGGGTGGTGAAACACTGGAACAGGTTGCTCAGAGAGGTTGGAGGTGCCCCATCCCTGGAAACATTCAAGGTCAGGTTGGATGGGACTCTGAGCAACCTGATCTAGTTGAAGATGTCCCTGCTCACTGCAGGGGAGTTGGTCTAGAACACCTTTAAAGGTCCCTTCCAACCCAAACCACTCTATGGTCTGCACGTGCAGGATATTTCCTGCACTCATTACTGGCAGATAGGCCAGGTGGGTTGCAGCAGATGGTTTTTCAGAACACCAGCCAGGTGACCTGGCCGTGCTGCAGGGAACACGTGTCCCCCTACAGTCCAGCACGCAGAGAGCTGGAGGATAGAGATCATGCAGATGTTCCTCCGGGAACTCCCCATGCTGTTTTCCCTTCTCCAGAGTGCTGCTGCTAATGTGCCTGTTGTGCTTTTGGTTTAGATTACATCAACGCACACAGCCTCCACCGGCCTGTCCCGGCGGGACACCTGGGAAAGAACGAGAGCGGGTTGGTGGGTGGCTCTGCCACCAGCGCCGGAGCAGCCGAGGCTCCAGCCACCAGGGCTTCGGACTCGGAGCTCATCAGCTTTTGCTACCTGCACATGCGGGAGCAGAGGAAGGAAAGAGAAAGCAGGACGGATATCAATGAAAACCTGATTTTTTTTGAGGAAACTCGTCCCAGGACCAAATCTGACCCCACTTCCAAAAGCTCTGGCCAAGGCTACAATGGGGCAGCCAACGAATACGACCCAGATGGCCTTGACCAAGACAGGCACGTGAGCAGGGCCAGGGCGCACACCATAGACACCCACCTGCGGAGCGACACCTCGCACTTCTACTGCGAGTCCTGCCAAGCCAAGATCAAGAGCCGACTGGCCTCGTGCAAGGGGGGCAAGCCTGGCACCACCCGGGACAATATGGTGGACTTGATGTCGCTTCCCCCTCCTGGGAGCGATGAGGAAGAAGATGAGACAACATCCCTGCTCCCCGCCATTGCCGCCCCCCCTCCCGGCTTCCGAGACAACAGCTCGGATGAGGATGACCCCAAGCGCCGGGCGGCTGCCCAGAGCCAGGAGCAGGGCCAGCACCTCTGTGGCATCCTCTATGATGAGATCCCTGTCACGCTGATAGACAACGTGCAACCACGGACGGTCCGAGACCATGCCCAAGAGCTGGATGATGCCCTGGTGTCCACCCTGCAGGCACTGGAAGCCCTGGCTGCTTCAGAGGATTGTCCGCATCCCCCACCACAGCAGACAGCAGGTATTTCAGTGGCTGTGACTTCCTGTTTTTTTCCCTATGGCCTTTCTTTCCTATGGTACATCCTGCCCTTTAGTCTCCTCCTCCCATCCTATATGTGATTGTGGAGCAGCTTCTCGTAAAAACTAAGTTGTGGCAACAGACTCTAGCAGGAGCTGCCAAGCTGCTGCTCAGAAGATTTCTAAGAAACTGAGGTGGGACTCCTCTTTCTGACAATAGCTGAAGGAGTCTCTTGGTTATCCCATATCTGCCATGGTCCATGTGCCATGATACCCTGGTGAGGCACTAATAAACCAATACTGCAAGCCTGAGTTCCTCTCTGCTGTGACACCACAGCTGGTACCTTTGGCCCTTGGTCTTCACAGGTTCCCACCCAGGTTTTGCAGTGTGTGAGCCCTTCACAGGGCAAACCTGCTGTCAGATGGGTCCAGCCTGCTGGCAGCACAGTCCTCTGTCCCTCTCACCTTAGTTTCCCTACTCACTATAGCAGAGTAGCAGTTGCCCAGTTTTCCTTCTTGCTCCAGACAAATCCCTGTAGCTCTGCTATCATTACATTGGAAAGCTTCCCAGGACCTTTTCCTAGGCCAAGAGCTCTTGCTGAATTGAGCTAGCAAACCAGCTCAGTGCTGACAAGTGACCTCTCTTAAAAGCATTAACCTCTGGTTGCAGGAAGTCACTAAAGTTTCTCCAGTGGGATGCTGTGTCCTGCATTCCTGGGACCCTCCTGCTGCATGGAGTTCCCCTCTCCTCCACATAGCAGTGTGGTGTGTGTGTTGTAGGGTTTTCTTTGTGTCCCTCCTCAGGTCTTATTGTCCTGGCTGCTATCACTCCTGAGTCATCCTTAGATTCTGGCCATGAAACCAACTCTTCAGAGCTAACTGATGTCTCAGAGATGGTCTCTGCTATGAAGCAGCATCAGAACGCAGCCTACTTCCTCGCTCAACACATCAACAAAGAAAACCTCCTGGCCAGAAAGGACTTGCCTTTCCGAATCCAGAGCTGTGCTGCCCAGGCTGTTCTCACCTCACCCTACCCCCTCAGCCGCCAGGAGCCAAACCCTCCATTGAAGCCAGCTTTCTCTCACCAAAGCCCCAACCTCACCAACTGCAAGAGCAAACAGGAGCAGCAGCACGCTGAGCAGAGCTACACCTTGGCTGTCCAGCCAGCACTGACCCCCCAGCTTAATAAGCAGAACAGGGGGGCTCCAGTGTCAGGCTCTGAGTGCAAAGGTGCAGGCCACACAAAAGCTGCCTTTGAGGTGTCTCTGCAGGCGACAGCAGCCCCGAGCAAGGAGCAGCCACAGGATCTACAAGAGAAGATGCCCAAAGAGGTCCAGCCAAGCTGCAAGCTCCTCCTGGATCAAAAAAGTAATGTAACTCCAGCCATCATTTCAGCTGCTCTGCAGCAAGTGGCAAATGCAAAAGGCTCAGCTCCTCAAGTTGTAGCAGCCTCAAAAGAAGACAAGAACATGAATGGTACCAGCAGCTGTGCATCAGCCAGCAGCAAGCCTTTGAAACTTAAAGGAGGTCCACAAACTGCAGAGACTGTATGCAACTGTCAGCAGCAGCAGCAGCAGCAACTCTCTCCGCAGCAGCACTGTGAAGTTTCTCCAAGTCCTGAAGAAGCTCATGGCAGTAAGGCTGAAGCTTTCCACCTCACCTCAGCAGGTGAGGAAACGATGCCCAGTAAGACTTTTGCCTTTAAAAGCTATGAGCAAAAACTGAGTAGAGACGTTCCAGGAAAAGCCACAAGTGGAGAGCCAGGTCAGAACGCAGGTGGGGAAACCACAAGCCTCATCTTTCAGAAACACAAAGCTCCTTCAAACCAAGGACAAATAATGCAACAGGAAAATTCAGCCAAAAGCTTAAAAGCTGAAACTAGCAATCTGCAGTCTCCATCACCTGGTAGCACTTTCAGGAGAACCAGTGAGGAACCCAAAGGGCCAATCCAGCTGATGCCCAGATCTGAGAGCCTGCAGATCAGCACTGTGCCTTCCAAGAAAGTAGAAAAAGTCCTGGAGGTGACCCAACAAGATGCTGATGTCCCAGCTAAACCCAAAGCTCCAAAAGCTCCCTTCAGGTTGAGGAATCTGTTCTCTGCAACATTTCCAACCCGGCTGAAGAAGGAGACGGACGAGCGGCAGGCCCAACTGCAGAAGGTGAAACAATATGAGCTGGAATTCCTTGAAGAGCTGCTCAAGCCAAAGAGCAAAGGCGACCTCCCACCACAGGAGTATCTGCACCCTCCTGCCCCCGGGCGCTGCAGCTGCCAGCTGAGAAGCAGTCCTGTGCAAAAAGTCCCAGGGATGTCCAGGGAGCAAAGGCGCAGCTGTGACTGCAAGAGGATTTGCAGGGGGGTGAGGCCACCCCCTAACCAGTTGGTGATGCCAGAACCTGAGAGGCGAGGGAGAGAGAAAGCTACAGATGATCAGAAGCAGGCAGAAGCCATTAGGTTGTCAAGTGTGAGCAGCCCTTCCAAAGGCAAGCGGATACGATCCACAAGCTTAGAGTCCAGAGACTGCAGGTCAGATCCAGAGAACAGCACGTCCTGTTTGACAACCTGCACTTCCCAGGGGGAGTGCACGGGTGCTCCACACTACAGAAAGCTTTTGCGGCGCTACAGCGTTGGTGAGATAGATAAGACGGATAGGACATCCCTGTCTTCGGACATCTACCAGAACATCTATACAACCAAGCAGAAAGGCCCCCAGAAAGACCCTGAGCCCAGCATCCTTTGTCCTGTTCTGAAGAGCAAAATCCAGGAAGCCTGTGAAGTGGCTGATCCCTCCTATGTCCAGATAGCACAGGAGAAAAAGAACCAGAAGGGTTCAGGAGTGTTCTCTGTCCAGGAGGAGATGTATCCAAGTCCTGCTGAGCTGCGGGATGAGGACATGGAGGATGAGAAGTGCTGCTCCATCCGGTACTGCTTCTACTACAGGAAATGTGATGTTGCAGATGATGGGAGTGAGAAGGATGAGCTGTCCTATTCCATTCCCATGCAGATACTCCCGGGAATGAAGCTGGACAATCAGATGGTCCCAGTCATGAGCAGGACTCTCCAGGTCCTAGACGCAACAGCCTGCAGCAGTCCCAATGACAGTCACACCCAGGAAATAGATTTAAGAACCCCCAGTTTTGAGGGGAGTTTGGCAAAGATCAACACCCTTCGAGGCCATGCCTACAGCTTTCCCAATGGGTTTCAGCAAGTGCAGCTGGATACTAATGAACTCCTGACTATCCTGAGGCAGTGTGTGGTCAGCCCTGACGTCCAGGACTGCAAACCCTACATCTCCCAGCTGGCTGAGTACAAGCAAGAGCTCGCCCTCAAGTTCAAGGAGTTTCGAGCATCCTGCCGCCGCATGGCAGCCGTTGACAAAAGTCCTACCCACATGCTTTCTGCCATCACAAGCAGCTTCCAGGTGCTAAGCAGCCTCATCGAGACATTCGTGAGGCTGGTGTACATCGTGCGCTCGGAGTCCCAGCGCAAAGAGCTGCTGGCGAAGGTGGAGGAAGTGGTGAGAAACTACACTTTCCTCCTGAAGGCTGCAGAGGAGTCCACGGCCAGAACTCTGAGCCACCAGCAGACGGTGGAGCAGCTCGCCCGCCAGTCAGCCACAGTTGCCACTGTCATGAGCACGCTCACACGCTCCCTAAAGACATTGATCAATAAGTAAGCCAGCTACCAAAACCAACAAGCCAGCATGTGCTGGCCCATGTGCTAGTGGTTCTCAAATCGCATAGGTCTGGTGAGGATGTGTGACTACAGGCTCACATCTGCTGGGGTTTGTGGTAGCCAAGATGCTCTTTTATCTTTGCAGAATGGATGGTTGTGTTGGTTGTGTTGCTGAAGGGTAAATCCATGCCCTGTGGCGAGCTGTGCAACCAAGCTCATCAGGGGTCTTAAGGAGCTGCTCTGCTTGTTCTCCCATGTCACTGGTGGTACCTGGGGGGCACAGTCAGCCCATCTCCACACTAGTTTGGTTTCATGTAGTTCCGGGCCTCACTTGTGCAAAGACCTTTTGTCACGGTGTGTGGTGGGCCAGTGACTTAGCAGGAACTGAGCTGAGATCTCCTGGCTTCACTTGAGCAGTTTGAAGCCAAACCAGGTAAACAGCTCTTCTGTCTCCAGGGTCTTCCTGGCCCACAAATGCAACATAATAGCCGTAGAAGGGATCTCTGGGGTGCAAGTCCCTGCTACTATGCTAGTGGGAAGTAGTCCTAGCATGGGCAGGATGCCATAATCCTGGGGCAGAGCTAGGTCACCCTAGCAGGCTCTACTCTCACAGCTTAGGCACCAGCGCCCTCGTCCTCAGCACAGGAACTGCCTGTGCAAAAGGTGAGGCCTCGTGTGTGCAAGCAGGGGGGATCCAGGGAGCCACAGGCCTGTCAGTCTTGCCTCAGTGCTGGGGAAGGTTTCAGAGCAGATCATTTTGAGTTTGAGCACGCAGCACGTCCAGGACAACTAGGTGATCAGGCCTAGTCAGCAATGGTTTATGAAGACAAGTCCTGTTGACTAACCTGATCTTCTACAACTACTCACTTAGTGGATGATGGAAAGGCTGTGGATGGTGTCTACCTAGACTTCAGTGAAGCCTTTGACACAGTTTCTTACAGTATTTTCCTGGAGAAACTGGCTGCTCATGGCTGGGACAGGTGTACGCTTTGCTGGGTAAAAAACTGGCTGGCTGGGCCCAAAGAGTTGTGGTGGATAGAGTTAAATCCAGCTGTCAGTTGGTCACAAGTGGTGTCCCCCAGGGCTCAGTTTTGGGGCCAGTTCTCTTCAATGTCTTTATCAATGATCTGGACAAGGAGACTAAGTTTACCCTCACTCAGTTTGCAGACAACACCAAGTTGGGCAGGTGTGTTGATGTGCCTGAGGGTAGGAAAGCTGTACAGAGGGATCTGAACAGGCTGGATTGATGTACCAAGGCCAATTTAAGAGGTTCAACAAGCCCAAGTGCTGGGTCCTGCGCTTGGGTCAGAACAACCTCAGACAACTCTACTGGCTTGAGGCAGAGTGGCTGGAAAGCTGCCTGGTGGAAAAGGACCTGGGGATGCTGACTGACAGCTGTCTGAACATGAGCCACCAGTGTGCCCAGGTGGCCAAGAAGGCCAACAGCATCCTGGCTTCTATCAGAAACAGTGTGGCCAGCAGGAGTAGAGAAGTGATCGTCCCCCTGTACTTGGCACTGGTGAGGGCACACCTCCAATCCAGTGTTCAGTTCTGGGCCCCTCACTTACAAAAAGGACATTGAGGTGCTGGAGTGAGTCCAGAGAAGGGCAACCAAACTGGTGAAGGGTCTGGAGAAAAGTCTTATGAGGAGTGTCTGAGGGAACTGGGGTTGTTTAGCCTAGAGAAAAGGAGGCTGAGGGGAAGAGACCTTATTGCTCTCTACAACTGCCTAAAAGGAGGATATAGTGAGGTGGGTGTAGCAGGTTCTCCCAAGTAACAAGTGATAGGATTTGAAGAAATGGCCTCAAGTTGTGCCAGGGGAGGTTTAGACTGGATATTAGGAAAAATTTCTTCCCTGAAAGGGTTATCAAGCATTGGAACAGGCTGCCCAGGGAAGTGGTCGAGTCACCATCCCTGTAGGTAATTAAGACATACAGACATGGCACTTAAGGACATGGTTTAGGGGTCGACTTGGCAGTGCTGGGTTAATGGTTGTACTTGATGATCTTAAAGGTCTTTTCCAACCAAAATTATTCTTTGATTCTATGATTCCCCTTCCTCTGCTGAATGGCTGTGTCCATGCCAGAGAGCCTGTAAGGAACCCAGATTGACCTTTGACCACTGCAAGCCAGAAGCTGTGCTAACATCTGGGAGGAAACCTCTTTCACACCATTCTCCAGAGGTCAAGTCCTCATCTCCAAGGCTCAGCCCAAACCCTCTCCTATGTTCTTTCACCATGCCCATTAGAGAGGAATCCCAGATTAGCTTTTTCTGTGAGCCATGGCCTGCCCCCAAGCCAGGTAGTGTTACTGCCATTGGCCAAAGGAGCTGCCCTCCTTGCCAGCATATTGGGGTCCTTTTCCTGTCTCCACTGGACTGACTGCCATAAGAAGCATTATTTTGTACTATGTGATGGTTATTTATTTGGAGTTGGGGTTTTTTGATTGTTGTCTTTCACTTCAAGGTGAATAGTAAAATGATTCCCAACTGCTTCCCTTCGCACCC
Organism: Hemiprocne comata; assembly: GCA_020745705.1. Taxonomy (NCBI): domain Eukaryota; kingdom Metazoa; phylum Chordata; class Aves; order Apodiformes; family Apodidae; genus Hemiprocne; species Hemiprocne comata. Next base: position 5,106,559 of record CM036597.1, on the reverse strand, counting down.
TGAGGTTCCCCTCCTCCTCCAGTCTAGCTTCTAGACCTAACCAATCAGACCACCAGAACTGGTGCTTCACTGCAGTCACCCACCCTCCAAAACAGAGCAAGGAGAAAAATGCCAGGTTACACAAGGTTCCAGGACTGAGACCAGTTGTCAGACCCAGGCAACTTGCCGCAGCCCGTGGGGATGATCAGGGATCTCCGTACGATCAGTCACTTCCCACCTTTATTATTTTGTTGATAAATACGCACATTAAAAAAAAATCTCTCGTTCTTCCACAGGAGTTATGGAAATAAATGCACAACGTGCTTTTAACATCCACATCCTCAACCTAGTGCAATAACCTCCCCTTGCCCGTGGCTGTCCAGGCCGTTGCTGTCCACAAGGCAGAGAGGATGCTGCTGTGGGGACAGCCTCCTGCTTTCAAGAACCATGTAGCAAATGTACGGGGAAAGAGCCAGCTTGGGTTTCAGTCTGTGGTGGGCAAAGCCTGATCAAATGCTGAAAGCCAACAGGGAGCTGTGTTTTTTTTCTTTTCCCCATGAATTATCTATTATGAAACTCTTGAGTTCCTTCGATCTCCCTGTTATGTCTATATCATTCCTCCATAAATCTCTCAGATGAATACAGAGGACAATTTTTTTATTGTCTGTATATAGTATATATAAATAAAAATATATAAATTATATATATATACACACAAACACAAATTTATGTCTTGTTTTACAAACAAGAAAGATTAAATATATTAATCTTCATACCCAAACTAGCATTTGTGTCTTTTTTTTTTTTTTTTAAGAACGTTATGGAAATGTGGCTTTTCTTATCTGTACAAAACACTGTTCATAAGCACAACTCCCTATTGTTGTTATAGAAATGCATGTATCTCCATACTGGAAGGGCACAGCATGTGGACTCCACAGTGTTGGTGGACTCCACAATGTTGGTGGACTCCACAATGTTGGTGGACTCCACAGTGTTGGTGGACTCCACAGTGTTGGTGGACTCCACAATGTTGGTGGACTCCACAGCAGTTAAGTACCAGGCTATGAAGGAAGCCATGAAGCAGCAAATGTTGGTTTGAAATGAACTGTTTGACTTGGCATGGTTTTGTGTTGTTAATGGGTGTTTTGGCTTAATTCCCCTCAGGGAAGGGAACACCTCCAGTGGCACTCACCCCTTCAGTGCTGGGGACAGCATGGTCCTCCTGGTGCCCACAAGACATCCTTACCCTAAAGCAAAGGAGGCCTTAATCCCCCTTTGTTAGCAAATTGCTGCCTGAAGCATTTTGGATGACCCACTGACCAGCTCCAGTGCATGTCTTCAGCCAAGCTGCAGCCCCTGCCTGGCATTTTCTCTGCTGCCTGGGAAGAAAGGACAGTGTGTGACCTGCCATCGGTGGCCTGATGGGGCTGCTCTGGTATGTCTGCAGGTGAAAGCCCAGCAAAAGTGTCAGGGGAGAAACCTGAGCAAGTCAAACAGTTCCCTAAAGATGACATTTCCAATATCCCATCTGAGGACACATTTTGCCTGGAGGCATTGATGTGTGCCTTCTATGTGCCCCAAAGCCTCCAGGAACTACAAAAGCCAAGTCTGATAAAGATCCAACATGAAAAAGCTTAGGAACTGGGTCATTTTCTGTACGGGGGTAGAAGAAGGGGGCTGAATGTGTTGTCTAAAGCAAAGGCAGCAGCAGTTGAGACTCTCATTCTCAGTGCCTCCAGGCTCGTTATTTTAATCTGCATCACACCATTTCTCATGCTGAACTAACCAACGATGGCACTGGATGGGACAGAACCCACCTATTTATAAAGTTGAGCATGGATTTTAAAAAAACTGGAAAAGGCAAGAGGTTTTTCAACAACCCCCAGAGCCTGAAAATATTATTGACAGCAGGCAGTTTAAATCAGCAGTTTCAGAGTCAATACTTAGTACCATCTAGTGGGCAATCAGCACCCCAGCAGAAAGGAATTATTTCTCCACAGCACACTGTTATTATTTGCACAGTGGTGGTGGCAGGTGCTCAGTCAAATGACCCTGTGTGAAGGGAGAAGCTGTACTGGTACCTACCTGAGAAGGATGATGAAGCCCTGCCTTTATTATTGCTGTACTCATAATTTCAGTGATGCACCTGCAGCCTCACTGTTGGACACTTGTAAGTACTCTTAAAGGAAATGATCCAGGTAAAATATTCTAGTTCGATGTTTTTGAACCACAATTTTTTTTAAAAAAAAGCCTCTCCGTTACACAGCATGGGGAATTAAATGTAAATATTATTTTTTTCCAAATCTAGTTCCCATCTCACTGTCCATCTGGTTTATCTACCTGAAGACTGCCTTGTTCTTTTTTAGCATCAGCATCTCTTCAGGCCAAAGCCACTGTGCCTCATCGAGTTCAAGCAAAATATACAGTTCATGGAAAAGAACAATATTGCTTTGCAGGTGTGTGTTGCTCAGCCACAACATGCATTCATCACCATCTGATGTCACTGCACTCCCATAGTCTGCTCCCTCCCTCCATCTTCTCCAAATCATGTCTGCTCCCAAGGAGTCCTCACCAGGGCTCTATCAGTGACAACTGATAGAAAAGGAACAAAAACTGGGCCATGGCTGGTCCCTCCAACGCTCATAAGAAAATCAGAAGACCTGGCTTTCAGGGATTAAAGTGTTGAAAGCAGGAGCTGGAAAATTAGCAGACCTGAAGCAGCAGTCCCAAGATGGGTTTGGATAAAATGGCTTGTGTCTCTGTGGACTTTGCTGATCATTGTCAGCTGGAGACAACTGGGCACCATGGTTTAAAGCACTTTGAACTCTAATCCTCACGGCGTAGCGGCCACATTCTCCTGTCAGGATTTCCATCCTCTCCAAGGTCCTGGCAACAGTACACAGGAATTGCAGCAGCCCCAGATACAACAGCAGGGTGAGCTGAATAGCTGGGACCCACTGCTGCTTTCATCATGGCCAAGGGAGCTGACAGTCAAACAGAAATGAGTAATGTCTAAATTTTATCCTCATTTAAAGCACAGTGTCTGGATTCCTGTGTAAAACATCATAACAAATTCCTTGCATAGGCAGACACAGTGGCTGGGAAACCCGTGGCTTTAACTGGACATGGGAGAAGTCTGCCAGGGAAGACAGGTATCTCAGTTTATTTACATCGCTCCTCACCTCTTCTCTGCCTCCACTTTCCTTTCTGCCTCCCACTCCTTTTTGGCCTCCACTTTATTTCCGGCTTCTACTTTTCTTCCAGCCACCAAGGCAAAGGGCAGAGCCTTGTGTTATTCCTACCAAGTGCTATTCATTAACAGAACCAGCTCCGAGGCAGTGCAGTCACAAGGCAACAGAAAGAAAAAACCCAGAGCCACAGGCTTTCTGCATGAAAATGTGTCTTTGATTAAGTGCCTGGTGGTAATTGAGTAGCAATTGTATGCAGGAATGTGCCAAGAGAGGGACACGGGCTACTTGTCTTGATTGACTTCCCCATGAAATTTGATGGTGTTAATGTGCTGCTTAAAACATCCTGGAAAATATATTCTCAGGCCATGAGACACAAAGATATTTCTGATTAAACGCATCTCCATAGAATCAAGTAAATAAAAAGGGGGTTTTGCCATTCTTGTGCTTTCAGGTTCTCCTTAGTTGGGCAGTAAATTTACTTCACAATTTCCAAAACACAGCAGCTCAGGCGATGAGCCTGTTCTTTATGTTAACCAAAACCAACTTGTTCTTGTCTGCATTGTAAACCACAAGAAAAAATTTTTGAGATTGGAAGTAGCTAATTCCATTTATAATACTTTGCTTTCAGAATGAAGCGAGCCAACTGGAATTAGTGCCTTACTTCTGAACAAGGGTGTCCACATAAGAGTTGAGATACTCCAATTCACTTTCACACCCAAACTCACTCAGGCTGTGATCATTTTCCTGAGTGTCCTTTGACAGACAACTGATTCACAGGCCAATGGTTTTCAACCACACAGTTTCTACCTTCATTCCTTTTAGGCCAAGAACCAGATAGACATCTCCCTCCTCAAAAGCTGGTTCTCCTTGTTCCTTCTTCTTCAGTTAATGGTGATTCAAGCTGCTAATGGACAAGCTATGGCTCAGGAACTCACGAGCAACCTTTTTGGCTTTGTTTAACCAAGACTTTGGTGCATTAAGAGCTTCTCCTCAATCAAATCTCTCAGATTATCCTGTTCTAAGACTTCTGCTAGTGGTAGTGCTAAACTGTTTAAGGTAGGTGGACTTCTGTACTCATAACCAAGTGCTGTCTAACATACAAAGACATTGTGGTAGCTGAAACAGTGAAAGGCAGTGGGGACTTTTCTTAGATGGCACTTGTGGTCACTTTACACTGCTGTGAGCAGAGCGAGGAAGCAAGACAACACACAACTGGAGGGACTATGAGCAGCCACAGCACCCAGCCCCTGGTTCTGTTTGCCTTGAAGGAAGAGGTGGTGTCATTCACCAGCAGCTCTGCAAGATCTTCATTCCGAGGGGGGGCAGCTTCTGCCAGCTCACTGGGTCTCCTCAAAAGATGCTTGGCCTCTAGCTCAGAAAGGCCAGAAAAAAAGTCTTTGATTTCACACACAAAAGGTTTCCAGTCCTTGGTTTACAGGATGAAGGATCTAATTTCATCTTTTGTCAGATTTTTCACTTGTGCAAATCCCATCTCTGTGATCCAAGGAGGGAACTGGTAGACAGGCTACTTTAGAAGTCTATCATTTGCACACAATGGGTCAACTCCTCACTTCCATTCAAAGTGGCAATGCTCAAAAATTTCACTATGCCTGCTCAAAGAGTATGGGGCTTGTTGTTAGTAGGGGTCCTTCTAGCTGGTGGGTAGGTATTTTAGTATGCTAATAAGCTCATTAATACATCAATTACTTAGTGTACTAAGTACTCCTTTCCATCCCTTTCATCTGTCTTGCAGGCCTGTTGACTACTAGGGATGTGTTTTTCTCTGACTGGAATCTGGTTTTGTCTGTTTCACAGTAATCTAAGCCCTATTTGTATTCTGCGTGTCCCTTATGTTCTCTTTTATGTAAGTTTTTTCCCCAAAATGTTACTTATTTCAATCTACAACTGCCATCACAGCCGCGGGGCTCCGCGCAGCAGATCCAGCAGCAGAGCTCCCGTTTCTCCCGCTGTCCTTGGCTGCTCAGCCCTCAGCTGAGGCGCCTGAGCTTGTGTCTGGGCGGGAAAGGCTACGATTTCTCTTCATGCGAACCTGTTCGCTGTGAAAATCACAAGAGAAACGTGAAATGGCGGGTGTCCAGCCCGTGCTACTGCCGTGCCTGAGGCTCTGCGGTCAGCCACCCCACGGCCCCCCCGAGCCTCCCGTGGCAGCGCGACAGGCAGCGCTCAGAGCAGTGGGGAGCCCTCCGCGGGCCGCCGGTGCAGCATGCCGCTGGGGTGCTGCGTTACGCCGCGGTACTGCAGACCGGCAGGGTGACGCCCGCCTGGCGCAGGGCAGGCTCTGGCAGCCCGCGGCAGCGGAGGACGGAGGCAGCGGGCACAGGCACACCGGCATGCTAAGGTAACCTCCGCTCCGCCGCCGCGGGGCTCCTCACTCGACGCGGTCGGGGGGGTCGGCGGGGAGCGCGGGCACGGTCCCCGCAGGAGCGGGGCTGCTCCGTCCCGCCGGGGCTGCCTCTACCGGGGCCTCCCCTCAGGGTGCGCAGCCATCATGGCCGCCGTAGGGGGGGGGGGGGGGGGGGAGATGACTGCCAATCACGCGATCAACGAACCCCGACTCCCCCGCCCCAGGGCCACGTGGGGCACGGCTGTCGACCAGCCGCGGCCGCACTGACCAATCGCAAGCCAAGCGGCGAGGCGAAGGCCAATCGGAGGCCTCCTCCTGCCCTGCGCCCCACCCTCCGGAGAGGCCAGCGAGCAGCCGCCCACGCCTCTCCCCTCCGCGCCACCGGGGTCCGTTGTTTCAGCGGCGGGCGGGGCAGCAGGGAGACCTGAGCCACGCCCACCCCTCTTCCCGCCATTGCGCGGATGGGCCGGGCCCCGCCCCCGCTCGCCCACAGCCAATGGAGCCCGCCGCGAGGCGTGTCCGTGGGGGCCGGGAGTCTATAAAGGGCCCGCGCGGCTGGCGGGAAGAAGTAAGATGGCGGAGTAGGCGCGAGGCGGTGTGGCTCGCGCTCACGGTGCCGCATCCGCGCGCAGGAGGCGGGCGGGTCCCCGCGCGGCGGCCGGTTGCGGTGCGAGACGGAGCGGGGAGGAGGAGAAGGAAGGCGCCGCAGCCGCCACCATGCCCAACATCAAGATCTTCAGTGGCAGCTCGCACCAGGACCTGTCCCAGAAGATCGCTGACCGCCTGGGCCTGGAGCTGGGCAAGGTGGTCACGAAGAAGTTCAGCAACCAGGAGACATGGTGAGGCGGGGGCGGGGCCGCACTACAGCTCCCGGCGGGCCGCGGGGCCCTTCCCCGCTGGGGTCAGTACAGCCGGCGCGCAGGGGCTGCTGGGATTTGTAGTGCGAGGCGGGGGGTGGCAGCTGGGGCCTCGGCCTGGCGCAGGGGCCGGCCCCGAGGGAGCGGCAACTCGACGTGGACCGCGCTCGGAAACCTCAGCTGGGAGCGGGGCGCGCCTGTCTGGGTCCTGCTGGGCTGGAGACCTCCGGCGCATCCCGCCCTGGCCCTGCCGGTGGCCGCTGTGCAGCCTCGGGTCAGGGCCGCGACCAGGCTCGGCTCTCCCGTGAGCGTCCTTCAGCCGCGGGGCCGTCGTGCATCGCCGCCGGCCTCGCTTGAGCAGCTCCCGCCTAGAGCCCGTTCTGGTGAACAGCGCATGGGGCAGCGTGGTGACCGAACCGCCGGGCACCGCGCCGGGGCTACCGACTGCCGGGTGAGAGGGAGCAGGAACAACTCGACCGGTAAAGCGTGATCCTCCCCGCGGTGAGCGGTGGGCTTCGCACGGGGACAGGCCTGGAGAGCTCCCGGGGCCCCCGCCGTGCGTCCAGCGGCCTCCGCTTCACGGCGCCTGGCTCGGCGGGGCTGTGCCCCGGCGTGCTGGGCCTCCTACGTGTTCTCACTGCGGCTGGCGGGGGCAGCGCTCCTCCGCGTGGAGGGAAGGGTTTGTGCCACCCGGCCACCAGCCACACCTTGCCCCCCACCGCCCCGAAAGCGGGGAGCTGATGGGAATGCACCTCCTGGGGCTCCACCCGCGGTGATCAGCCTCTTCCATGCTCAGTTTAGGCTGTGATGGCTTGCTGATGCCCTTAAACTACCCTGAAGGGCATTAGAATGTTGAAGGTATTGTTAAAATAACTCGGGAAAGAGCAGAGGCCAACACCACCTTCCAGCCCATGGTGAAGTTGCAGTTATGCAGTGTGTATCCCCCCCACAAGCTCTGAAACCTAAGATTTGTCTTGTCTTCTGTCTCTCTGCTTCAGAAGCCTTGCTGTCAGCCTACTTGGAGAAGCCAAAAGGAGAAGCTAAAAATTATTCAGAGCTCCTAAAGCTTGGTTTTAGAGAAGTACACTAAGCTTGTATACACCATGCAGTATAATACAAAGAACCCTGAATGGTTGCTCCAACCCATTTCTTTCTTCTGGAGACTAATTTTTTTTCCAGGAGAATCCAGATGTACACATGATGTAGAGTATTATGTTTCTATTGTAGCTGAAAACTTCAGAGGTGGTACAAAGAGTTGTAGGAGAGTTGTAAAAAGAGTCTTGTCTGATTTACAGCCATTGCCATGGTGCTGTTCTCGTTGCTGTTCACTAATTGCTGTTATCCATCCATTTGGGTAGCCAGCAGGTTCTCATGGCAGCAGGTAATGTGACTTTAGGACCTAACAGAGATCTTACTTACCCTAATAAACTGGTAACAGATGCTTCCCAGAAAAAGTAAACTTGTTGTAGCAGAACAGTTCATGGATACTTTTGTACAGTAAATGTCTTGAATCAGCTTAATATTAGACTGTTAGTAAGTAGAGTTGGAGGTTACTCTTTTATGCTGACTACTGTTAATTCAGACATTTACCTAGCAGAAAGCTCTCATGCTGGCTGAAACTCTTCCTGAGGAATTGGTGTATACTCTTAAGTCAGTGTGCAATAAAGATGACAGCACTTTGCTGATGGATATGAAGCAGTAAGGTTATAAAAACCTAGAAGTCATCAAAAACATGTTGAAGAGGGGAGAAAGATCAGAGAATGAAATACTAAAATTATAAATCTACCCTAAGGTGCTCTATAAATTAAGCCATTAGGAGTGGGTTGGGTGGTTGCATGTCTGCTTGTTCCTAGAGTTTAATGAGGCAGCAGTCTGCAGATTGGGTGAGCATCTCCAGTGCAAGGAGGAGGAAACCGTGGAAGACCTTTGTCTTCACTAGACTGACTCTGGTTGCTTCCAGATCTGTGTCTGTCTTTCCAACTTTGCCTCTGGTGCAGGTGTCTTGATACATGCACTGAAGCTGGCAGTTTGCTGCTGGCAAACAGAACCTTTGGCTCAGATTCAGTCCCTTCATCAGCAGGGATTAGTGTGCATTACATCCAGGAGGAAATTAACCCCAAAAGCCTTTCCAGAGTGAAATGCTGGAGGGCTTCTCTGTTCAAGCCAGTATGACTCAATCTAATAATCAGCTGCAGCATAGCTTCTGGTAGAAGTCTGGCTTGGCTTTCTCTGCTGATTGGCCATCCTCCTTGCTTCCTTGGTACACTGCTGCTTTTAGCTGATGAGGTTGTACTTCTAATTCCAGGGGATCGAGGCCTGTTCTGGGGTGTTTGTTTACATGCTCAGATTGTGTTGAGATTGAGAGTACAGGCTGAGTGCTTTTAGCCTCACTGACTGAACCATTAAATTTGATCAGTGAGCAACGTAAAGTAGCTACCAAGCAAACAAGCAGCAGTGTTCCTGCTCAGCACCCTTGTTCATGTGGCACTGTCACCCACAGACCCTTGGGAACGCAGTCCCTGGGGTTCTTTTCAGGTGTATGTAATGACTGTGTTCTAATTTGTACATGGCTACAACTCCCCTCTCCTCATCTGTTCCCAGTGTGGAAATAGGCGAGAGCGTGCGTGGGGAAGATGTCTACATTGTGCAGAGTGGCTGTGGGGAAATCAATGACAACCTGATGGAGCTCCTTATCATGATCAATGCCTGTAAGATTGCCTCAGCTAGCAGAGTCACAGCTGTCATACCCTGCTTCCCTTACGCTCGGCAAGACAAAAAGGACAAGGTAAGGCATGTGGTGAAGGTTTCTGCTGGGGAGATGAAAGTCCTTGGCTGCTGGATAGGGATTAGATGAAGTTGAGTATGTAGGGGAGGAGATAAAGCTTAATTTAATTTATTTAAACCTCAGGGCATTGGGCTGCAAATGCATCTCTTCATAAAGATCTAGTTCTTCTTGAAAGAAAACCAAGCTGTAATCACCAGTTGATGAAAATATGTTAATGAGTACTCCTTTTAGTAACTGCTTGTGAATCATTGCCTAGAAGTGGAAGACTGACATCTTGATTGAAGGAGTTGAACTTGTCTTAAATAGTGTTCTTTCCTGTACTAGAGTCGAGCTCCCATCTCTGCCAAGCTGGTTGCAAACATGCTGTCTGTGGCAGGTGCAGATCATATCATCACCATGGACCTGCATGCATCTCAGATTCAGGTAGGAGCTAAAATCAGGGAATTACTTAATGTGCTCCAGTCTGAGCCTCTTTACTGCCTTGCAGTGATCTGCCTTTTTTTTTCAGACACAGTAGTGATGAGGACTTGGGAAGGTGAGACTAGGAGGGACTTCTAGAATTAGTCAGATGAGGATGGGAAGATGTTTTTAAAGCTTGATCTGTAGATGACATTATAGATGTTCTTGATGAGACTAAGCATAATGAGTCCTGTGTAAATTAATTTTGGACTGGTAAATGATCCGGGCAACTTCATTGCCACACAGTGACACAGTGTATTATTAACTGGTCCTTTGAGGAATTTGAAGAATGGGTTTATCAATAATGTTCTTGAGCTTTCTGATGTATACTGAATTGTCAGGGAGAAGTGAGCAGTGCTGTTTGACACAGTGGCTAGTAACACTGCTGCCCTGAGGTTAGCTCTGTCTCCAGGGGAGCTGGCACAGCTGCTTGTGAGGGTTCAGTTGACCAGGACATGATCTGATAGCTTGCTGTTGACAAGATTGGCAATCCCACTTGTATCCATTCAGTGCCACCCTTCCACCTAAGCTGGCTTTGGCTCTCTCCCAAGTTGCTGGTGAGTTGAAAACTTTTATTTTTGCTGGCTTAGTGAACAGAACAGTCTCACACAGCAACTAAAACCGTGACCAGAACTGTGCAAGAGAAGTGGCAAGAGTGTATACCACAGAGAGGAAGGACAGCAAGCTGTTAAATGATCATTCTTGTCTCTTTCCACCTTGAGCAAGTGCTCTGAGACCAAGAAACCAACTCAGTGCAACTGAGAGAACTGTTGCAGAGGGGAGGAAATCTGTTGTATTGCTGCAAACACTTTGAACCCAGAGGGGTAAGATCCCTACTGCCTGGTGAAGTAAGGGGGCTGGCTGTCATTTTAACAGTTGAAAAATGTAGCTTTTCACACTTCAGTGTAATTTCTTCCAGTATAACTTGCCCAGAAATACTTTGTCTCAGGTGAAAAAAATGTATGGGGGCACAGCTGAGAAGGCTTTCTGAAAGATGAATACAACAGAGCACAAGGGGGTGGTATGCTTTTTCTCTTAAGAGGCTTGGAGTTGTGATGTGTGCCATAGGGTGAGCCTTTCACCAGCAGCAGTGATGAGATTCACTTTAATTGGGGTTTTGTGTAGAAGCTTCCAGCAATTGGCTGGTTTCAGACAGGTTCTCATAGCTGCTGGGTTGTTGAGTGCAGGAGGAATGATGGTGGAAAGGCTCTGTTAGCCCTGTACCTTGAAGCATTCTTCTTGAAGCTGCCTCTGCTCTTCTGCCTATTACTCCCTGTCCAGGATTAACTTCTGGCTTTTAGTGACCTTTGAGGTTTACCTGGAGGAGTCTGCTGGGTCAGTGTAAAGTTGTGGAACCAGCTGTATTGGTTTAAAAACAAATGTTGCTCAAGCCTTTTTCATAGGTTTCATGTAGATGCAAACAGTGCAGGTAATGAGCTTTAAAGATTGGCTTTGTAAACAGGCAGCAGCTGCTCTGAAAAATGTGTGTTGGATGCTGGTTTTCTGCACGCCCTTAGGATAGAACTAGTTCCATGTAGTGAAGGTGTCAGATGTAAAGTGTTATTTATACTGCTGAACTATTTCTGTCTCTGAAGGCTTCTTAAATTATTATGCTGTGTATCCCAAAGGCTACTGCCCTTGCATTAAGGGAAGTAGAAAGGAAAGCTGTGGAGAGGTGCTGGCTGCATGCCTGATCATATAGAAGGTTTCTTCCAACTGTTTTTGGAATGTGACCTTCAGCTACATCTGTTCCTGTCATCTTCCTTGCAGGGTTTCTTTGATATCCCTGTTGATAACTTATATGCTGAGCCTGCTGTACTGAAATGGATCAAAGAGAATATAGCAGAGTGGAAGAACTGCACCATTGTTTCACCAGATGCTGGTGGAGCCAAGAGGTAAGTTGTCAGACATCTAGTTTGTTGTGCTTGCTCTAGCTACTTGAATTCCAGAGTGTTGGGGACTGTATTCTTGAGATACATGTTCCCTCTGCCATTATAAGACAGTCCGTGGCACCTAGTAAAGAGTGGTCAGATATTCTTCCTTGGCAATGTTTAGAAGGTTTCAAATAGCTTCTAGAGTCACAGCTGTGTAGGTAGGAATTGCACAATTACTACATCCCTTGGACTAAACCAATTTTTGGTAGAGTTTTGTAGGGCAATTATGCAGGTTGAAAGAGGGAATCATGTAGCTCATACCCCTGTGCCAAAACAAGATACCACTGCTGGTTAATGATCCATTTTTATCCAGGTTGTTTCCTTTGCAGTATTAAGCTTAGCCTCTAGAGGCATTTTCTTGCTTTATTACTCTTAATTTTAATATCTGACTGGCACTTAAACCTGCTGCTACTCTTCCTGTTCCCTGAGAGCAAGGAAGATAGATGGTTCCTTTCCAAAAAGCAGCAGCATGTGTTACAGCACATTTCTACTTTGATAGTCTGACAATCTTCTGTCTTTCTGCAGTTAAACATGCCAGCTTGTGGGCAGTTCAGAATGTTCTCAGGTGCTTATTAGGAGAAACCAGACTGTTCCTTAATGCTTCTGTGTGAGGGCTACATGTGAACAGTAAAGGGATGCAGATGTGTTCTTTAATCCAGGACTGTCACACCCAAAATGTTGGTCTGTTCTGACCTGATAGACACACTTCAGGGTGTTTTAAGCTGTTAGAAGCAGCTGAGGGATACCACTGCTGCAGGTTGCTGTGTGTCTGCCTGTAGTTTTGGTGTGGCCCAAACTTTGCTGTGTATTTAGCTACCTCTGTAATGCAGTGTATGAGATGCCAAGTCAGCCAGCTATAATCTGACTCCTGGAGAAAACTCTTCAAAAGCCCTTTAAACTGAAATGTGTGGATCTTAGCTGGTCCATTATTTATGGAGATAGTGCAGAACTAAGTACTTTAGCAAACAGTTCAGTTTAACTGTTTTGTGTAGGACTCCTAGGGTGATGAGGCTGATCTCTTGAGGCTAGGAATCTCTTCAAGTGTAGGATTTCTTAGGGGTATGTTCCCCTCACTCTTGATGTTTTTAGTGTTGTTCCATGGTCACTTTGACCACAGTAAATGTGAGATGGTGGACTTGCATTTCTTGTGTGTGTAGTCCTGTCACTGTTCTTGTGGCAGCACTTGTAGGCATAGCCATGGAATGCTCACATGAGTGCAGGCAGGTCCCTGTCATGGCACAACTTCAGGCTTCCCAGTGTAGTGGTGTACAGCTGACAGCTTCCAAAGCCTTCTGATCACTTCGGGTTTGCCAGACTTGCTGGTTAAGGTTTGTTTTGAGCTTTAAATGCAAATTAATGTAGAATGGTCAGGATGAAAGACTCTTAGTCTAGTTGCTGTGGTCAGGAGAGATGGGATCAGTTTGTAGTTTAACTGTTTGAAGAGAAGCTGAAGGGCGAGAGTGTCTTCTGTTAATTGCTTGGGAACAGTAACAGATGTGACAGCTTCTTACTGCAGTGGCAGTGAGTGCTTTAACAGTTTTAAGAGATTCAATTGAAGCTGTTGTGTGGAGTTAAGTGTTGTTTGGGAACTGTTCTTCCTTCAGAGTGACCTCCATTGCAGATCGGTTGAACGTGGACTTCGCCCTCATCCACAAGGAGCGCAAGAAGGCCAACGAGGTGGATCGCATGGTGCTGGTGGGGGATGTGAAGGACAGGGTGGCCATCCTGGTAGATGATATGGCAGATACGTGTGGTACCATCTGTCACGCTGCAGACAAGTGAGTTGGGCTGGCTGATTCTTTCCTAGATCAGAAACCTGTCGTTAGTGAACGCTGTGTGACAAATAATCCCCTTCACTCGTATGTCAAGTTCCACAAAGTAACATAGTTTATTGATTATATATCTCATACAAAATAAGTAAAAACCCTAGTTAAAGTTCTCACAAAGGGAATAGCTAGAAGACTGTAGCGTCTGTTTTTATTTGAAAAATGCTTGTGTGATAGTATGTCTTCCACTAGACCATCACTGACTGTGCTCAGTAGAATTAAGTACTGTCTGGTCTGTCAACTCAGTCACACATCTGAATTTCTATTACAATTAAGCTTTTCAAGCTTTGATGCCTTTCAAGCCTTCTACACTAGAAATGCCACCATATGCAGCACTCAGTGTTAAATATCTGCTACCTTGTGCTGGCAAAAATCAGAGTGGTTTGTGTCATCTAGTCCAAATGTCCCAGGGCTAAGAACAGTACTTTTTTTAACGTATATTTTGCCTGTGGTGGATTTTGTGGTACTTGTTAAGCTGTTTTCTTCCCCCAAATCAATAGTGAGCTGGAGAAGGGAATCAAATGTAGCCTGTCCCCTAAGCATATGGTGTTGTCTCCTTTCATGCTTACCATGTGCCCCCTGCATTAATGTTAGGTGAATACTTGCTAAGAATTTCTCATCCTTCTCCTTTTTTACCCCCTTGTAGGCTTGTGTCAGCTGGAGCCACCAAGGTTTATGCCATCTTAACTCATGGGATCTTTTCTGGGCCAGCAATTTCTCGAATCAACAATGCCTGTTTTGAGGCAGTTGTAGTCACAAACACAATACCCCAGGAGGACAAGATGAAACAATGCCCTAAAATCCAGGTGAACATCCCCTTTCTCCTCTCTCACTCCTAAAGGAGTGCTGGTAGCACTTGTCTGTCCTCCTGTTGGTGGGAACACCCCATCATACTGTCTAGTGCTTACAGCAGTTTCATTGGTACTGGGATCAGTGACAGTGGTGACTAGTTTTTATTGCTGTTGTTGTGAAATAACAGACCTGTTGCACTGATAAAATGCAGCTGCTGGTAATTGCTGTGTAAATAGCTGGAGCTAAAGATGGCAGAACTAAAGGACTTGTAAGTCTCATGCTCTGTCTCTGCAGCTCTTGAGTTGTTTTCTTGCCTTCCTTAGGCAAACTATCACCCAAATTTATAACATGACAGATGCAGCTAAATTACTTCTACATATGATTCTGATTTAATTACATATAATTCTGAAGATATTCTACATACAGCACTACAAGAATTATTTCACTATTGATCTTTGTTAGTCTACTGTCACCTTCCTTTGAGACTTCCTAAGGTCAGTTTACCTTAGGACTATCTTACTTTGTGTAGGTTGCAGAGAAGTTAGGGTAGTCTAAACCAAGATCGGCTTTCACATCACTGTCAGCAGCCAAGAAAGGACACATCACACCATCTGCTGGGGTTCAGAGCTGGAGTTTTAGTAGTAAGACTTGCTTTTCCCTCCACGTTAACTGCATTACCCCACCAGGTGGAGCCAGCGCAGTGGCTGGGAGCTGAGCTGCAGCACAGTAGCTTCATCTTTCTTAGATTTGGGTGATGATCCTTCAAGTTCTTATTTACCCTTTAAGTTCTTCCTAACTTACCAGCCGTTCTTCCAGGCTTGATGTCTTTTCTCAGTGACACTGATGCATCTTTCTTCCCCTCCAGGTGATTGACATCTCAATGATCCTTGCAGAGGCCATCAGGAGGACTCATAATGGGGAATCTGTCTCCTACCTATTCAGCCATGTCCCTTTATAACAACAGATGTGCCAGCTGCTGCTTGTATGGCTTTTTTTTTAAACCAAAAGTTGTTCAGCTTGTTGTAAAGTTCAATAGAGGACTCTGCTTGTTCGTTCCAGTGCAGTTCTCCACAGCTGCTCCTGTTTAAGTCAGGCTTACTGGCTCTGATCCCAGCACTGGGAGGCTGGGGGAGGGAAGCTCATCTCTGTAACACTCCAGCTCCACCAGCAACCCTGTGCACTGGGGCTCAGCAGTAGTGTTGACTCAGTCTGCAGACCTGTGGAGAGCAGGACTGACACATGGCTAATGGCCACAATTATTTTATGGGGAGGGGGGTGGGGGGGAATAAGAGGGTTTGTCTGTGGGCAAGGTTAGATGATCTGGCATGCACACCCTAAATTGTTTGGGAAGCAGAGCTCCCTAGGACATGTTGATCTGGATCTACAGCAAGAGCCTGAGAGACTGCTGGCTGTCTTACCACTCTGTACCTGACAGAAGCCCTTGAAGTGATGGGGAAGGCTGGTATCTTGGCCAGGCTTGACCCTAGGTGAAGCCCTGGGTGACATCTGGGAAGTGGTTCTGCTACAGCTTCCTCCCATAAAATGAGGTCAGTGCAGTTTGCAAACTTGAATTCATCTTAATGATGAAATCAGTTCCCTTCAGCATGCTGCACAGCACAGGGAAGGTGAGAGCACAGGCTGTGTGTGCTGCCTTGCTGTGTTAACCTGGTGGTGAAGGTGCATCCTGGACAAGCATCATTCTGCCTCTTATGTAGAGGACTCATGGTAGTTGTGTGCTTTAGTGTAGGCTAAAACCAGTTCCTCAGTTTCACAGCTTACTGTTGGCCTGGCTAGCAATTAGAGGACTGTTGTCATGTTCCTGTAGCTGTACCTTGACTTGCTGTGCAAATCCTTGATCCTTGTTTTACCAGTACACTAGGAAACTGAGCCTCTTTATCCCATAGTAGTTTGGTTGATGCATCTAGCAAGTGCCTGACCTAATGTGCAACAGCTTTATGTCCAGCTGTCTTAGCCTCTCACTGCCTGCACTCCTGTTGTTCTGCTAGTTACTGACACGTCTGGTTGCTTGTCCTGGTCACTGTCTGCCTGGCCTGGAAGGTGTTGCTCCTTGCAAAAGATCTTAAACTGAGGAGCACAGGAGGTTGCAGGACTGCAAAACCTAAAGAAGCTCATGGAGTAGATCTCATGGTGCTTGCAGCAATGGGTTAAAGAGGCTGGTGACAACATAGTACTGGGAAAACTGTAGATCTAACCCCAACCTGACAGGCAGCAAAGTGCTGGAAAGAAAAATACCAAAACCAGAGCTGGCTGAGGCTCCCAGATGTAATAAGTATAATCTGAAACTTGAATACTTAGTAACTGTACCAGACAATCATAAGGTAAACTGCTAAATCTCTTCTAGACTCTTACAGGGTTATAGACCAAGTTGGTTTATGCTCTGTTTTTTATAAGCACTCCTCTTTTATTTGGGTTTTTTTTTCAGCTGGAGGAAGGGAAAAAGGGGAAAGTAATTTGAAATTACTTGCTAGAATAACCAGCATGGCTTTGAGAGGCTAGGGCCTGGGGTGGGTATAAGTGGAACTAACTGAAAGACTTGGTTAAGATCTGTGGCAGTATGTCTTTAGTTGTGCCTTTTACTGAAGACTTCATTCCTAGAACTCCTGTCCTGTGGCAACATTAACACTTCTATTCCAGTGTAGGGGTTTATTTTTTGTAGAAGAATTGATGTTTGTCTGGAAAGTGTGTGTCTCTTGCTTCTTTGCTTTGCGTCCTGCACTGAGCTCTCCCAAGAGTCTTGATTCCTGCCTCCTGCACGGGAGCCCCTGCTGCTGCACTGCCAGGGTCCTGAGTCCACAGCCAGGACACTGGGGTAGCAGTGTGAGGATTTTCAGCAGCATTTGTGTTTAAACTTAAGACCTGATGAAGGAATTAAACTTTTATTTAAAAACCATAGCCTCTGCCTATAAATGCTTCTAAAAACTAAGGTGATGTCCATCTTCTGAGTTCAGTCACATTGCAAGGTAGATCATGGAATAATGTTACTTGGAAGGGACCTTGGAAGGTCATCTGGTTTAACCCTTTAGAGCAGGGCTGACTGGGGTTCAGCTGTGCTTGCA
Organism: Hemiprocne comata; assembly: GCA_020745705.1. NCBI lineage: Eukaryota > Metazoa > Chordata > Aves > Apodiformes > Apodidae > Hemiprocne > Hemiprocne comata. The sequence continues at coordinate 5,089,294 of CM036597.1, read as the reverse complement.
TTGCATGGAAGAAGGAGCTTGGGACCAAGTGGCTTCACTTGGTGGGTAGATACAGGCTTTTGCCTGTATCTGATTTCCTAGACTTAATTGTTAGAGGAGGTAGTGAAGTTTGTCTTGTACTGTTCAATTATGTATCTGAGCAGATCTGTTCACAGAATGTTCAGGCAGTGGAAAACCTGAGTAGTTTAGCAAGTACAAATGAAGAATTGCTAAGGTTCTTGCACAAAGTTAATGATCAGAGGTAGCAGGATTATGTCCTGAGAAGTATTTGTTCTCACTCAACTATAATCCTTTCTCATAGTGAATTGTAGACTGGGAAAGTTTAACTGAAGTCAGGAGGATGATATGGCAGGTCTAGAGAAAGGTCTTTGGCCTTACAAGAGACTTGGAGGCCTAGATTGAGCCCCTGCTTCAGTAAACATGACCATGGCCTCAGGTAGACTTTTACTGAGGATCACTGCTGTCATTTATCTGTTTTAAAACATCTCAGTATTAGTCAATGAGTAAATTAACTATATATTTTTTCCTCAAATAGCAGGGGGGGTGAAGTAGGTCTTGTCAGGGTGATGTAGCAGACTTCACCTTCCTTAGAGAAGAAAGAGAACAGGAGTTTTACAGCCAAAAATCTGTACAAAGGTTACCATTGCTGTTGGGTATATACTGTTTTCTTTGTTACTTCAGTAAAACCTGAGGGTTGGAGAGGGGGAGGACACAGTTAAAATGCTGTATGACAACACTGTAGCTTTTAAAAGGAGAGGTGATAGAGAGTATAAGAATGTCCCAAGGAAGTAAAGCTCTTCTGCTCTGGAAACCTCCTTCAGATCAGAAAGGCTGGACACTTTGGTAAATTTTCTTCCCTAAATTAAAACAAAACAAAACTTTTGAATTACTAAACCTATTTGTAGGTCGTTTGTGACTGACTGACTAGAAGTGACTGTTGTGCTGTTAGAGCAAGCATGGCTGCCTTTAACACATGCACGTGGTAGAATTAAAGCACTCCTCTACCTGTCCAGGACAGTCATGGCTGAAGTACCAGGCATCCATGGGATGGGTGTCTCTTCACTGCAGCATGGGCTGGGAGGAAAAAAGCCCCTGAGGTGTGGGTGGCAGAGGGACAAGTTCTTCCAGGGTCCTCCAAGTTTGGGAGTGATGCTCATCCCTTAGCCCAGGCAAGTTCACCTCCAGCAGCACCAGCCATGCTGTGCAGAGCTTGTGCTGTCTTGAGTTGCCTGCTGTAATGGAGGTGATTGTCCACCTTGCCCTGGAGAGCTGCTGGGGTGAGTACTGAGCATGCAGTGTGCTCTGGAGGTGAACTGTGTGGTGTCTTCACTGCAGCTGAAGAAATACCATAGAAAGCAAGTCATTGGTTCCCCAGGAGAAAATCCCAATTTGCTGTACTTCTGTATGTGGAGAGCTGGATGAGCAGGACAGAGGTGCAACAGCCCAGTGTGCCATGGGCACAGCCAGAGTGTGGCTGCCAGTGCTGATACTGGTGCCAGCAGCTGTCTCATCTGCTGCCTGGGGTGAAAGCTGCATGAGAAGAGAACACAACCAAATGTCCTGCATCTTAGCCCAGCTCCCCTGCCTAATGCACTTATGCCCTGGGAAAGCTGGGCTTACCATTTGTGCCTGGCAGGCAAGAAGGACTTGTCCCCTGTTTGGAGCAAGACAAGACACATCTCAAATAGTTCTCACCAGCAGCTCCCTCCTGCTGCTTCTCCCTAGGCCTTAGCACAGATTATTTCTCACCTCCTAGAGCTGGTGTTTCTGTGATTTAGAGAAAGCTGCAGCTTGCCTTGCTACTGTTGGGCAATGGGAAAGTAGTCAGGGTTAACAGAAAGCCCTTCTCTGAAGTGCAAGGAGCAGCAAAATCCACTGGACAAACTAGCCTGAGCATAAGACACTACAGCCTGAGTGTGCTGGCTGCCTTCCTGGGGCTCTCTGCTCCTGCCCACATGGTAGGAAAGGGTCATGGCAAGAGGCTGGGGTTAAAAATGAGCAGGAAAAAGTGAACTGGCCTTGTGGATCAGGGGAACTGGCTCACAGGTGGGCAGTGGTGGCTGATGGGGACTCCAGTCCTGGCTGGCTGTGGTGGTGTCCTGCCTGTCTCTGCAGGCAGGAGGGTTGGTGAGCAGGAGGCTGAAAAAACCTCTCTGATCAGATCGAGAAAACCTGCCTCTTCTTCCTGTAGAGGAGAATAAAGCATTCCTGGAAATGACCATCAGTGGGGCTGTATTTGAGCCCTAACAGCCTTGTTCTGTGGGAGATTTAAAACTCATCTAAAATGGCTGGCAGACCTTCTTTCCTATCTCGATTCAGGGCTGGTTTTGCCTTCCCCATTATCTGTTGATGTCTCAGTTCTTTCGTGATGAATTATTGAAAGAAGAAATGCCAAATCACATGAGAAAGATGCAGGTTGTGTGGTTACAGCAGGCTTTGCAAATTTGTCGGGGGGGGGGAAAAAAGCTCCTGCTGGGATATAAGTTCCTTGTTCTTTGTGCAAGATGGGTTTTAAAAGCTCCCCAGCAGCAGCTCCACACCTTGCCTGCTGGAAATGCAGAGGGTTGGCTTTAAGACTGCTCAGGCTGTGGTTTGAAGTGTGGTGGTGCCTGTGTGGCTGTGGCTGGCTCCGGGAAGGGGGAGCTCTCCTTCCCTGGCCCTGCCTGCATGGCCGAGGTGGTGGCTTTGTGCCCAGACAAAGAGCCCGGGGCTCGCAAAGCGCTGCAGCATCGCGGGGCTGCAACACATCGCCCTGGCTTAGGGGGGTGCAGCTGATTCTGTTGAGGGGCTGTGCATCGGGAGGATGGGGACCAGGTCCTTTTTGCATTTGCTGCCTGCTGAGGACAAAGGGTACAGCAGACTGTGCAGCATCTGCAGAGAAGTGTATGGAGGGCAGGAAGGGAAAGGTGGGCACAGCTGGAGGGCAAACGCACGGTAAAACACACTTGTCTGGCTGTTTGCATAAAGGCAAAAAGGATTTCCTGCTCTCGTTTTGAAGACGAGTGGGCGTTTTGTTTCCTTTTGGCTATGCAGGGAAAAAAATGTGCCTTTCTCAGCTCAGAGTGGGCTTTGTGATGCAGGTTCTGCAGGGTGGGCTTAAAGGATGCTTGTGAAAGCAGCCCTGCCTGGGTTTGCTGCTCCTGGCTGGGTGGCACCCTCCAAACCTAGCCCTGCCAGGGGGCCTGCAGCACCAAATCAAACCTGCTCTGGGAGCAGCCTGGCCTTGGGCTGCACCTGCAGCCTCTTCCTCTGCACCCCCAGGGGATGGGGACTGCTGGCTGTTTGCCATCCAGACTTCCCTCAGAGTAGCAATCACATCTTAGATCTTGGCCTTTGCCTTTTCTGCATACACCAACCGTTGCCATTTCCTTAATTCAGAGCCCACTGGAGCTTCCCCTTCTAGCCTGTGTCCTGAGGACTTGCTGCAAAGAGCTACCTCTGGCCAGGACCTGCAGTTGCTGGAGAGCACCAAGCCTCCCTCCCAAGATGGCAGTCCTCTAGCTAAAAGCCACAACGCAAACGTTTCCTCAGGCTTGCTGGGGATTTTCTCTGCAAAATCTCCAGTAAGCCTGGAGAGAAAGCCAGAGGCTGGCAGGCTGGCAGGAGGTGGAGGCGGGTGTGAGAGCTGCTGCAGCACAGCTGCTGCCTGGGTGTTCCACAGGCGGGTTCCTGCCTGCCGCCATGCTCGGACAAGAGGGTTTTGGCAAGCCTGCCATGGGGGTCACGATGCTTTTTTTTTTTTTTTGTCCTCCTCCTTCCCTTCAGCACCTCCAGGACCCTAATGCAAGGCTTCCCAGGCATCCTGGGCCTTGAACCACCCCCAAACTGGTGGCCAGCATGCAGGTGCCCTCTGAAGTACCACTGTCCTTCCTGCTCCTCAGCCCAGCTGGGGACAGATACGCTGCCTGCAGTTACACTCAGCTTTTTGCCCCTAAAGGTGTGTTTTCCACATGCACCCCAGTCCAGCTGGTCAGTGCTGGCTGCCCCCCAGACTTTCTGCACCCTGTTGCTGTACTACAGCCAAGTGAGCACCTCTGTCTGTGAGCATAGCCTGCTCCTTCCCCACCATGCTGCTGCTGCTTTAGCGACTGGATCTCCCCAGGAAGCACTGGGGCTGGAGCTGTGGGTTGACCACAGTGGTGAAGCATCTCCCACTGCTGCTAAAATACGCTATCTTTATCCCAAGGGCTTGCTCTCAAGTTCTGCTTCAGCAGGGTGGGGGGTGTGGGGATAGGCAGTGGTGGGCACAGGGCACAGCTGCCCCCATGGCTGCAGGACACCTGCTTCTGGGAAGGGTTTGAGGATGGTGGCCACTGGGGTCACCCGGTTCCATGAAGACCACCCTGCTGCCCCTCACATCTGGCAGCCAGATGTGGGGAGGAGCGGTGGCAGCAAAGGTCCGTGTGATACTGTTTAGGTGCGGGGATGTGAAGCTGTGTGCACGAATGGTTCTGCAGTGTGTGTGTGCGTGCGGGGGGGGGGGGCTTGCCGAGTGTGCAAGGACGGGGTGTCTGCAAGGCACCATGTGAGTACGGAGGGTGGCTGTGCGCGGGGCTGGGCGGTGTGTACACGCAAAGGCTGCGCGTGCAGCGCAGGGTCTGCGGGGTGTGCGTGTGCGGGGCTGTGCATGTGCAGGACGCGTGCGCGGGGCAGGCTGTTCGTGCGTGTGCGGAGGGCGGCGGCAGCAGCAGCTGTGCCCGCGGCTCCCTGGGACCCGTAACGCGCTCACCCGCGGTCACACGCGCGGCCCCCCGCGCCCCGCTCCGCGGCCGCGGAGCACCGCGGGAGCGGTAGTTCTCCTGGGGGGCCGCCCGGCGGCGGCAGCTGGCCGATAGACTACACTTCCCAGCAGGCTCAGCGGACGCGGGCTGGGCGGCGGCCGGGGTATATAAGGCCCTGCCCCACGCCATGAGCCTTAGCCTCACCTGGACGCGCCGAGGAACCGGACGGAACGGGACTGCACGGTACCAGATACGGCACCAGCTCTCTCGCCGCGGGGCTGCCTGCGTGGGCTATGCCGGGCAGGAGCTGGTGCAAGGAGGGGGCGCCCCTGGGTGGGGGCTGCGGACGCGGGAGATCCCGGGGGGAAAGGGCTACGTGTGACGGGCAGCGCAGAGGGCTCCCTCAGTGGGTGCGGGCAGGGGGGGGGTGCCCCAGGGGTCCACCCAGCTGGTGCAGGGCTGCCCGGACCGGGGAGTGGTGCGGTGCCCGGGGAGGCGGCGCGCCCCGCCCTGCGCTATTGTCCGCGGGGGTGCCGGGGCGCGCCGCCTTTGTGTGCCAGACCCCATCCCGGGGACCTCGGCTGACCTCGCGGGGTGGGGGGGTCTCGTAGGCAAAATGTGCGACAAGCCGGATCTCTCAGAGGTGGAGAAATTCGACAAGAAGAAGCTGAAGAAAACCAACACGGAGGAGAAGAACACGCTGCCCTCCAAGGAGAGTGAGTACAGCTCGGGGAGCAGAGGGACTGGGGGGGCAACAAGCATGATTGCCTGTGGAGGGCTGTTGGTTGGATCTGTTGTTGCCTTAAGACATGACTTCCCTGAGGAGAGCTGAAGGCAGGTGCCCAACTTGCTGCCACCCATGTGTGGGTCTTGTCACCCCCTGACTTGAAGTGCTTGTCTACACCACTTGGGGTCAAGCCATAAAACTGGGTGTCAGGGCCTCTGGTTGCACTGCAGCCTTCTCCAGTTTGTCCCCTCAGAAGCTCCCCTTCCACACAAAAAAGCACCAGAGACTAAAGGACCTCTCTTCTCTTGCAGCTATTGAACAGGAGAAGGAATGCGTGAAGTCTTCCTAGATTGAGATGGCCTGGCAGAAAGACCTACCACTTGATTTTTTTTTTCTTTGCTTGGAATGAAATCATGTTTTTTTTTTAATTTACATAATGTACATGTATAGAAAACAGTTGCATCACTGAACCCAGTGTCCCACCTTGCTTTGGTGGGTGGGGATGGAACAAAATATGGCCCTCTCAGTCCATCAGAGCCTGATCCAGCCCCATCTCTGCTGACTTCCCTTGACAGTGGTGATCTCACTCTAATGTGGGGAGATGAGCAAGGGCTATGGAGGCTGCTGGAGATGGACCCCTTCTGCCTGCAGGAGTGAGGATCCTTTCTGGCCTGGGTCTGGCTCACATACTCTTAACTGATGGTGTTCTGTAGGCTCACTCACAGTTATTTGTCTTCCTTGGGGGAAAAATGAGAAGTTTATTATAAAATAAATGTAATGACCTGCCTATGGCTTGTGGTTTTTTCCCTGGCAAAGGTTTAGGCTGCTTGCCTTGGGGCTGGGAAGGTGTCTGGTACTGCAGCAGTGCTGGCAGTTTGGTGTTGCTCAAAAGGCTACATGGGATGCCTCCCTGCAGGGTGAGTCCAGCTTGGTGTTGGTGCAGGGCTCAGTTCCTGGTGGTCTGGGGGAAACCAGAGCTAGGAGCATTGCTGGTGTGGCACTGAGGCCAGGAGCTCAGCTGGCTGAGGCCGCTGTGTTCCACCAGCAATCCCACCACCTGCAGTAGCTTCTTGGTGCACCTTCAGGTAGAGGCTAACCTGGGCCTTTCTGCCTGAAGGCTGAGCCTTCTGCTTCAAAGAGATTGGTGTCCCCTGCTTAAAACATCACCTGTGGAGCTGGGTTGGCTTCTCGCCTGCATGGGTGGAGGTGCCTGTGCTGGCAATGTCATATGTGATATGCTGACCTGAGTCCCACTGGAGCTGCAGCCAGGCTGGCTTTGTCCAACCTGGTTCTTGGAACAGAGCTCTCCCTTCCCTGGCTCACACTCACACAGCCTTTTTTTTTTTTTCCAACTTGAGCCTCCACCCCTGCTCTTGGTTGAAGAAGGTTTTTGCAGCCTTGTAAGGATGGATTAATACAGTAGACCCCTCGGGTACCCTCTAGGCTGATCCCAGCCCTGCTTTGCAGAAGTAGAGATCCTGTGTCCTGCAATCAGCTTCCAGCACACTGGGGGGGAGCTGGAGTCTGACGGTGCCACCAGGTCTATGCTGAGGCTTCCTGGGTGCTGCCAGGATTTCCTCACACCCAGCTGGCCTGCAGGGTCTCTGAACCAGCTGCTGATGGAGGAAGTGCAGGCAGACTTGCCAACTAACACTTTGCCAGTGTCCCTTGTGAACCTGGTCAGCTGTGTACAAGCACAGGGCTGTTGTGCCTGTCTGGACACGGTGCCCATCTGCCTCGTACCTCCACCCACGCTGCCAAGGGCTGCAAATAACACTGCTTGTGTGGAGGCAACTGGGGCAAAAAGTAGAATCGGAAGAGATGAAGGTAAGAAGGTGTGTGTGCTGTCAGGGTGATGTGTGGGGTTTTCTGTGGGATGGGAGCAGTGGGGAGTAATGCTGAGGCCCAGCTGGGGCTGCTGCTATGCTGGGCTGAGCACTGGGAAGCTCAGCACATGCCTGTGTGGCTGCCTCTCCTCAGCACCCTGATGACCCCAGGACAGCACCCTATCCTGAATGTGGGAACCCTTTTTCTCAGTGGCAGCTGCTTGGGTGGGTTGCCAAGGTGGCAGCAACAGCTGATTGCCAAGGCAGGGCTTGTCCCTTCTTGAGGGTGGTTCCTCTCTGAGTAGGGCAAGGTCAGCCCCATGCTGGGGTGGTGGCAGGGGGCGTCTTCTGACCCTTATGTGAAAGCAGAAAGTAGAAAATGTCACATCAGCAAGAGCTGGGCTCGGGAGCAGGCCTTGCAGACCACTAAAGGTTAAGCACCTTCTTCTCACTGCTTCAGCATTTCCCCCTTCTGCAATGAGGCTTTGCAATCCCTTGGCCACTTGATGCACCCAAGCTGGGAGTCTGACCAAACCCAGAGGTAAAGCCAGCCTGAGCCCTGTCCCTGAAAGCCAGAGCATGAGCTGAACCAAGTGAAGCTTTTGGGATAGAAACACAAAGTGGTTGAGGCTGATCCCCTCTCCCCAGTGGGGCTTCTGGGGACAGGGCTCAGTTGTTGCCCACAGCACCCTTACTGCTCCTGACACCTCCCCGGTGCCTCTCCCTCCTACATGCTCTTACTCATGCTGCAATGAGCTGCCCTGTGGGCATGGAAAACCACCAGTCGACTTATCTCTCCCTGAGTCACTCGGACCTCTGCAAGGTCACGGCAGGAGTGTCCAGAGCTCACAAAAACCTCCCCCTTGCTTTGTGTTGTGCATGTGGGCAACAGAGACTTTTTCCCAGTGCTGGGTGCCCCAGCTACCTGCCAACCGTGCACCCCTTTGCTGTGGGGCTGATAGGTCTGCCAGCTGGGGTGAGGGCTGTGGCTCCCCAGCGGTTGCCCCAAATGGCAGGGTTGTTGGTGCCAGGAGCTGGAAATGCTCCAGCATTCACCCAAAGCCTGTGGAACCAGCCCATGGGACCTTGCTGCAATCAAAGGGAGCTGCAGGATGAGGACAGGGATGCTGATGCACCTGAGTGTCCTGGTGTGAGCCAGGACAGAACCAATTTTCTTTTCAGTAATTTAACTTTTCAGTTAGGTCTCTTCTAAGCAGCTGCACTCGCTGAAATTAACTGCATGTTTCTCAGTCAGTGTCTGTTTCTAGGACTGATAACGCCCGATGTTTATAGTTCCTGCTGGAGAATGGTGTGCAGGACCAAGGGCACTGCTTGGGACTGAAAAACATCATGTGCTCCAGAAACAGAGGGAGTAAGGGGTCACACCTGTGATCCTCCAGTGGGGAGGAGTGGACCAGACAGGTGACCAAAGCTGACCAAACCATTCCATCCCATACCCGTCATACTCAGTATAAATTTGAGGGATCACCAGGGTCAAGCTCTCTTTGTCCATGGCCAGAGTCCTCCAGCTGTTCATCTGCCTTTGACCCCAATCCGTGTGTTTCTGAATCCATGTGTTCCTGCATCCAGCTCCCATCTGCTGCTGACTCCAGGAGCCCAGTCTGGGACTTTCCCAGGGCCTGTCCTGCAGCCTCAGTGGTGATGTGAGTGTTACTGGGGGGGGGGGAACACAATATCCCTTTTGTATATATTTGTACATATTTAATTATTTCCCTTTTCATTACTCCTGTTTCATTAAAGCAGTGTAGTTTAGTTTCCAGCTGTAAGTCTCTCTCCCTTACTCTTTCTCTTTCCCCTTTCTGGGAAGGAAGAGGGGTTAATAGAGAGCATCTGTCATTTATCTGCTGGCCCAGTGTTAACCCATGACACTGGGTTGGGGTTGCTTTTTCCCTGTGGCCCCCCTGGGATGCAGCAATGCAGTTTTAGACGTGGGGTTGAGTGCTGGCACAGTCGAGTCTGTGCCCCAAGGAAACCACTCCAGGACCTGGCAGCCCCAGCCCAGCCCTGGGGACATTGGTTGGAGCTGGGGGCACCTCCGTGGGTCGTGTGGCTGATGTGTCTGTCAACCCAAAATGAGGGCAGCCCAGGCACATCTCCCACCCATATCCCTGCCAGAATGGTGCACAGGGAAGTACTGTACACATTGCCCAAACCCTGTATCCTCAGATCTGAGGATAAAGAGCTGTTTTGCAACCCAGTGCCCAAAATGTCCCTGTTGCCAGGAGAGGATTAGCCAGTAAGGAGAGCCATTATAGAAAAGCCCTTTATATCAAGACTTTCCTTCCCTCCCTGCCCTGGGACCTTCCCTTTTTCAGCCCAGTACACATGGGCACAAGGTTGCCAGTGGTGTGGGAGGCCAGGACACTTGTCATTCTGATGTCCACTAGAAACTTGGTGGCTTCAGCAGCTTGGGCTGCCCCAGCAGCCACCTGTGTGCAGAGGATGCCATCCTGAGAGCTGGGCCTTCCTGGCAGGGCTCAATGCTGCCTTCCTTTGCCAGGCACCAGGTAAGTTATGTGTGTCAGCTCCTTCTGGCAATATCCATGCCTTTCCAGGGCCAGGGCCCATCCTGCTGCTCCAGGGGCAGTTTCTTCCCATTGCTGGATCGGGTGGTGAGCTGTGGCTGGCGTTGCAGAGGAGGGAGGAGGAGGCTGAGTCACCAACAGGAGGAACTTCGACAAATACCTAGTGATCAGGCTGAATTCAGATCAGGGCTTGTGGCTGGGATAGGCATCTGCCACTGCTCTGCTCCATTCCCTCTGACTCAGCTGGGAAAGGATCTGGCCCCATTTACACTTGTGGGGAGGATCATAATTTCAACTCTCTCAGGCACCTCCTGTCAGCCCGTGCATGGCCCTGCACCAGGCACCCTGGTGTTGCCCTCCTCCCAGCTGTGCACCCACCTTGCCAAGCTGTGGCAGGCACCCTCTGCTCATCCCGCAGCACCATGCTGGTTTGCAGTGCAGATCTCCCAGTGCAAGGGAGGTTTTTGCACACCAGCAGAGTTTTCCCTTGGCCACTCTCCATCTGGCAGCCCCTGGAGCTGTGACTGCCCCTGGCTGGTGAGAGCCAAGAGGCATTCATGACCAGGGCCTGGGTAAGCTCCCAGATTTGGATGGCTGGAAATCACCAGCCCCAGCCCAACCTGCTCACCAGAGCAAACAGGATAAAACAAGCCAGGCTGTGTGGCCAGGCAGACGCTGCAGCTCCCCCACATGTGGGTCCTCCCACACCCACCACTTCCCCCATTGCTGGGGAATAAGTGTCAACACCTCTGGATCACTTGGGTCAGCCCTTCCCCACCAGGTGTCCCCTGCCCGGGTGGACACACTGCCAAGCCCAGAGCTCAAGCCTGTGGTGGCCGTGGTGGAGAGGGGAGGCGAGGGGGCAGCATGGAGAAGCTGCCTCTGCTGGGGTTGTTGGGGAGGATTTGTGCATGTGTACATGCAAGGGGATAGTTTTATGTTTGGCTGTCAAAGGGGAAAGCAGAAGAGACTGAGCAGTAACAGGGAAATGAAAGTGGTGTGTGGGCTGGTGGCCATGACGGAGCTGATGGGAGGCCACCACAGGGTGGGAGAGTTTGTGTGATGTGGCACTGTAGGTCAGACTGTCCCCTGGGGACACTCAGGGTGAGGATTAACAGACAAGTTGTCCTCATCCCGCAGTGGGAGCAGCACCAGGCAGAGAGCCCTGGTGGGCATGGGGCAGGGAAGCCACCATTCCTGACCAGTGCAAAGGCACCAGCACAATAAGCAGGAGCCTCCAGACACCTGCACTGGGAAATTCAACCTGTGGGCTGCACAGTGGCTGGCAGAGCCAGCCTGCCATGCTCAGCACACCCTAACGCCTTGCCCAGCAACAGAGAAGTTATTGCTGCTCTTGAAATCATGCCTGGGAGGCCAGGTTTACCAGCAGGAACTTTTTCATGCCCTGCCAGCGAGGGCTTAGCCCAAGTAATAATGAACCAGGAGCTTGATGAATGATGAATGAGGTCTTCCTGCCCTCTCCTCCAGTCCCCCAGGGAGGACCAGGCTTCTGACAGCACGCAGATCTAAATAAAGCTGGGGAATTATGCACTGAACCACCCTGCAATTCACCATGCTCCTGCACTTGCTGGGGGTGCTGCTGGCACAGGTGGCAGCAGCTTTGCTTTGTGCCTTTGCCAAGCAGCGGGTATGTTGCTTGCTCCTGGGCGTGCTGAGCCCTTTGGTGGCTCGCAGCCCGCTCCCAAGAGCAGGCAGAATTAAATACTTCTTTCTGGCCCCCTAAGTTACATTCTGCAGATTCCCGTGGGCCTGCAGGGCAGTGCTGGGAGCTGCAGGAGCACGTGCTGCCACGGAGGACACAGCTCTGGTGTCGTGCAGCAGTGCCTGCACTTGTGTCCATGTTGGGGCAGCTGATGGCAGAGAGGAGTGCTTTATTTTAGGAAGCAGCTGGCTCACACAGGAGACATTGTTTATCATCTTTCTTCCCCTGGTGCTTTATTACAAAGGATTATGGCATGAAAAGCCATTTTGTTCCCCTGCTCCAAATTAATAGCCTAACTCTGTGATTTATTAGTTTTTCATAGGCAGCAGCTGGGGTCGGGCACCCTGGGGATCTTGGGGGAGACAAGGTGGGGAGTCAGCAGAACCTCTGCTCAGGCACCTCCTCCCCCTCCTTCCTCAGTGATCTTGGTACCTCTGCTCCAGCACTGCTCTCACCTCCCCCTCTCCTCTGCCCCGAGGTCTTTTATCAGTTCGTTTCCCCCTCTTGCCAGAGGCAGGGCCAGATTTTTGGAGCCGGGGCAGCTTCCAGCAGCTTCTCACAGGAGCTGCCCCTGTGAGAAATTTTTTTCCATCTTATTTTCTCCTGCCCTCTCTGTCTTGCTGAGGAGGGGAGCAATAGAGCAGCTTGGTGGGCACCTGCCACCCAGTCAGGGTCATCCCCCTGTAGATGTCAAACAAGCTGTCGCACAGCTCAGCAAGGCAGCCAAGCTGGACAGCTGCAGGGAGCCAAACCTGCCCAGGCACATCCCTGCTCAGACAGGTTATTCTCCAACAGCTCCCACAGCTCAGCCTACGGGGATCTTGTGGACCCCTTGAGCACCAGCATGGTCAGCTGGGACCACTGGCCCTGTGGTGTCCTTGGCCACACTGCAGGGACATGTTTCCTTCCCTAAACCCTGCAAGCAGCTTCCGTTGAGGCTTTGGTTCTTGCCAGCCCTGCCTGGGGTAGTCCAGGGCTTCAGGGCATGGCACGGAGCTGCTGCAGAGCATCATCCCCTTCTTGCCTTAGCAGGATCTACCCTAGCAGCTCTATCTCACTCAGGTGTCTCGCCCCTTCTGGCCTTGGTATTCTTACACGCTAAATTAGACTTCTAATAAATTAATAATGACAAATAATGGGATTAGAAGTCTGCCAGGCAAAAGGAGCTGGCAGGGGGAGGTGTGCTGTGCTCAGAGGCTCGCCCTAGCAGCGCGTGTTCCTGGCAGAGCTGGCGCAGGGACCTGGTCTGGTTTGGAGCAAGGCTCGGCCAGTGGTGCAGGCTGTGTCTCCTGCCTGTACCAGCAGCACTCCATGCTTCTGGCCCTGGTGCTTACGTTGATGCCCCAAATACATGCCCAAGGAGCACCCCCATATTCCATGGGCTCCTGTGGTCACAGATTGCCAACACGCTACACCCCTGGGCCCTTGCCCTGCCACCCCCTCCTCCTCCTATGCTCCTCTTGTTGCCCATCTCCTCTGAAATCCCCCTGCAGCCACCCAGGAGTTTGGTTTTCCCCTCCCTGTTCCCTCAGTCCTCACTGTCTGCCTCAGGCTGGGGTGCCCTTGCTGCTGTTTTTGCTTTCAGCCATCTGAGATGTTTGTATCTGGCTGCTTTTCCACAGAAACCTTCTTAAGACATTCTCCCTCCTGGTCCCACGGGCGATGGTGAAGGTGGGCTGAAACACACTCCCTCGGGCTGCTGCCAGCCATTTACCTCCCTCGGTGTTCAGCTGGGAGCCAGAGAGAAGCCATTTGGGGTATTTGTTAATTTATTTCTGTACGTCCTCCAGGTGCAGCAGCTGTGGTCGCACTAGCAGGGTGAGGGACAGGCCTCCCAACACTCTGGAAGCCGTGCGGGGGGATGTCACCAGCCCGCGGTGACATTGTGCAGGGAAAACTGTCCTGCTTGCAGGAGAGGGTGCGGGGGCCTCACACAGGCTCCGTGGAGGCCCCACTGCTGCCATGGGGCACCCACCGGTACCGCTCGCCCGACCCAGGGCGGGGGTCCCACTGCGCCGTCCCTCTCGGCAGTGGGGCGGCAGCGGGGAGCTGGCGTGGGGACAGCGGGGTGGCAGGAGGGGGGAATGAAGTGACAAAAGTGGGACTGAAGGCGACTGCGAGGAGGGGACGGGGGTGCGGGCAGTGACGGGAGCGGCGCTGAGGGAACCCGCGGTGCCCGCGCTGGCAGCGCCCGGCGGGCGGGGCGGCCTGAGGCCCGGGACCCCGCCCCGCTACCCCGCGCGGCCACCGGCGGCGGGGCGCGAGCGCTGCGCAGGCGCGTGGCGAGCCGGCATCTGCGCCCGGCGAACCGGGCGGGCGGCTGCGGCGCGGAGGGAGGTAAGGGCGGGTGGGCGGGCCGGCGCCGTTGCCCCCCCGGCCCCCCAAACACCACTTGGGGCTGGCGGGCCGCCCCTTCCCCCAGCCCCTTCCGAGGGGCCCCTGCAGCCGCTCCGGGGCTGTGGGGGGCCCCCCGGTCCTCCTCGCGGGGTGCAGCTCCTTAGCCGCGTCCCCGCTCCCTGCGTCTCTCCTCTGCCGTTCCGGTCTGGGGGTCAGGCTGCGGGCCTGGCGAGGGCCGGACAGCCACGCAAGGTTCCCCCCGGAGGGTCCCGCCCCCTGGCGAGCTGGAAGCCAGGGCCTGGAGAGCAGGCGTGGGGCGGGCCTAGTGTGCAGCTCCCACGCACCCAGCCCGCTGTTTAGATCCGCAAACAGTTCCTGCCGTCCTGTGAGAGGGGTCTCCGTCCTGCTGCAAGGCGAGGTTAGCCTCGGAAAATGCTTGCAAAGGGCTGATCGGTGAACGCAGGTTGCAAACAGCATCACTAACGCCAGTGTCATGGCTGTGTCATGCCTGCTGACCTGCCGGGCTCTGAAGTAGCTTAGCATAACCCATCAGAAAATTTTAAAAGGTCTGCTAATTACTTGCTAGCAAAACATTTCTAAATGGAAGCTTTAGTCAGGGCTAACGCCAGGTGTCGGGCTTTGGTGACAGGGGGCAGGGACCAGCTTAAACCCCCCTCAGCAAGCGTTTGGAAAAGGGAGAGCAAGGGTTTTGAACAGCTGGCCTGCTGAGGGGAGAGTTTCCCGAAGCCATCAGCCCTAGGGAGCTGTGCTGCAGTTCCTGTTTGTCTCTTGTGACATTTGTATTTTGTTCTTTGCTTTAGAGCCACTGGGTTGCACAGATGCTTCTTGGATGACCTGTGTCAAGTTAGTTCAGCCATGCATGATTTGGGGTGTTTCTGTGCAGGGGAAGTGAAACTGACAAGCTGTTAATTTCTGCACATTCTGCAGAAACTAACTCAGAGCAGAAGCAGAGGTTTCTGATTTTTGCTTTGTGGTAAACACTAGTTGAAAGGTCTGCAGAAAGAACAGAAACAAGGTTGAACAAGACCCCCTGTGACTAATGCAGAAAGTGTTTTTTGGCCTGGAAGGATAGGAGTGCTGCTCTGAGCAGTGTCGAATGCTCCTGTTTCATTTGTTTGGAGGCTGCTCTGGTGGTCTCATCACTAAGCAGCACTACGTGTTCACACCCTTCCTAGGAATGTTAGCAGGTATAATAAGCAAGCCAGATCTTGTCTCTTTTCATACCAGGCTCTTGCCAGCTGGCCTGCTCCTCTGGTTGGCAGGTTCGGGTACATGTTCAATCCTTGGATCAGAGTCCAGTGTGTGTGGGTAGGCAGGTCAATCAGATCAACGTGCCCTGGATTGAGGGGAGACACGGGTTACACAGCCTGTGCACTCATGCCAGAGCTCCTTTGATTTATTCTTTTCTTATTTTGGGTTTAGCATCTGTAATGTATTGGCTCTACCCTGGTCAGAAATGGGCTGCGTTCCATTTTACTTGGGGCAAGGGAAAACTCTGTCCTCAGCACCTTGTTCTTGCCTGTTCTCCTCCAGCCATCAGAGGTGCACTTTCAGCTTCCTAGAGCTCTGCTGTTGTTCTTCCAGCCTGGGTCAACATTACAAATTGAAAGGCAGTGCACCAAGTGCTGCTCTGGCAACCTCACTGATTGATGTTTGTTTTTTAGTGACTGTTATGCTGGAGGAAGGTGTTCCCTGGACAATCCTGGAGAGAGGACCACTGTGTTTCTAGAGTAGGTACAATACAGACAGCAGCCAAACAAACCTCTTATTCCATGTTGGGCCTTTACTTTTGCTTGCAGAATGTCCCTGGGAGGAGGAGGACTGGTTGGCACTTGGCCTTTCTCTTGAGACTGCTGGCTAAGGAACCAGTGGTGTTGGGGTTGCAGTGTGAACTTGCACCTGTGCCCTAGCAAACTGGCCTGCAAAAGCATTGCCAGGAAGGACCAGCAGAGAAGCTGGATCTCTGTGCCTGGGAAGCCCCTTCTGACTTGTGGAAATCACGCGCTGAAAACAAGCACAGCTCCGATTGTAAGGTGAGTCAGTGTTCTTGGGGTGATTAAGAGCTGGTTTGCCTGATGAGTTGTACTGGTGTTAGGCCTGTACATCTTTTACATCTTTTACATCCTTCCAGCAGCACAAGTCAGATAGGAAAAATTATGTAGCTTGTGAGTGTGCAGTGGAAAGGAAGGCCTGGTGACAGTGATCCCTGGTGATCGTGCTGGTTCTGTGATAGCTTGAGGACACAGGCCAGAAGAGATGTTTAACTAGTGATGGTATGTTTGGAAAAACTAGACAAGCTTTCAGATACAGATTTTTCACCAAAAGTGGTATAATTGATACTCAGCTCTCAACAGTTGTTCTCACCTTGCACTTACAGTGGTGACCTGCTGCTTCCATTTTGGACCTGATGGAGGACTTGTGTGCCTGAAAGCTTGTCCAATTCCCAGCTCTAATCTCTCTTATTGGAGAGATTATCTCCTATACACAAAACTTGTTCAAAAAATGGGAGTGGAAATACCATATTCTGTTCTTCCATGTGCGACTTTCTGCAGATTCCATGAGTCAAATAGCTATTTTGTACTATTTCTGAACCCTGCAGATTGCCTTGGTGCTGCAGCCCCCCGTCCTGCTGCAATGAGTGGGAAGTCTTTGCTCTTAAAAGTCATTCTCCTTGGGGATGGTGGAGTTGGGAAAAGTTCCCTCATGAACCGGTACGTCACCAACAAGTTTGACTCGCAGGCTTTCCACACGATTGGTGTGGAGTTCTTAAACCGGGACCTGGAGGTGGATGGACGTTTCGTGACCCTCCAGATTTGGGACACTGCAGGACAGGAGAGGTTCAAGAGCCTGCGAACCCCCTTTTACCGGGGAGCTGACTGCTGTCTGCTGACCTTCAGTGTGGACGACCGGCAGAGCTTTGAGAACCTCAGTAACTGGCAGAAGGAGTTTGTCTATTATGCTGACGTGAAGGACCCTGAACACTTCCCGTTTGTAGTCCTGGGCAACAAGATAGACAAACTCGAGAGACAAGTGAGCACAGAGGAGGCCCAGACCTGGTGCATGGAAAACGGTAACTATCCATACCTGGAGACTAGTGCCAAGGATGACACCAATGTGGCAGTGGCCTTTGAGGAGGCTGTGCGACAGGTGCTGGCAGTGGAGGAGCAGCTAGAGCACTGCATGCTGGGCCACACCATTGACCTGCACTCCAGCTCTAAATCGGGGTCTTCCTGTTGTTAAGAGTGGCTTGCTGCTTCGGGAACACTGCTCAAGCCGACGGCTGGATTGGAGTAAGCGTGGACAGCTCTGTGGTGCTCTGAGGAGAGTGGCCACAAGGACAACAGGTGGTTGCTTACTGGGGAGCTGCAGCCTCACCATCTGGATTCTGGCTGGAGTTTTCAGGCACAGGGCATGTATCTGCAGGTTAAAAGAGCATATGAGCACAGTCCTGCTTCTCTTTTTGCCTGTTTTAGCAGGTTGAAAGGCCAGAGTTAAAGTCCTTTAAATTCACTGAAGACAAAAGGGATCTCATCTGTACCAAGAACTGCCTGTAAAACAAAGCTGAGAGTGCTCTTCGAAGTATTTTAGT
Source organism: Hemiprocne comata (assembly GCA_020745705.1). Taxonomy (NCBI): domain Eukaryota; kingdom Metazoa; phylum Chordata; class Aves; order Apodiformes; family Apodidae; genus Hemiprocne; species Hemiprocne comata. The sequence goes on along the minus strand of CM036597.1, from coordinate 5,071,804 downwards.
CCTGAACTCAAAAAAAATACTAGATCCACTAAATTCGTGACCTTACTGCCAAAGGAAAGTCTGATCAAAACCTGTTGTAGAGACTCTAGCCCACGTAACTGTGAGAACGCCAAATAATAGAGAGGCTGAAATGTGTGTATCTGTTGTCTGGAATAAGTGGATTGTGTCCTGAGACTGAACTGTGCTGAAAATTGTTAGAGATTTAGAAGAGCTTTAGAGATTCAGATCAATGTAGAGAACTGATCTGAAGCAACATATGAAAGAGAGACAGACTTGTGTTTGAATGTGGCAGCATTGCTTCTTCATAGCTGCTTTTTTCTGGTGTGTTTTTCCTCACCTCTAACTTTGTCTTGTGTGACTGTTATTTTGTGGAGACACTGTCTGCTTCTTGTTCAATATATGTTTTCTTGTCTCTTCTGGAGGCTCAACACCAGATCTCACTTCTCATACCATGAAGCCCTGGATGAAAAACACTGATGTGGACACTTACCGGGTCATGTCAAAAGGTTTAGAGTTACTCAGGTGTTCAGGAGATCTGGAGCGTGAAACTTCAACTGGTTTCTGTCACAAGTAATTGCCATATCCAAATTATATGCTCTGTCAGACCCGTGGTAGGTGGCTGGAGGAGTCACATGTGGTCAGCTGTTCCATCCACTCGGTGTGTGGTGCTGGAGACCACTGTGCTTTGTTAGCTGATGGATCAGCATCTTCAGTTGCTTTAGCACGAGTGTTCTCATCTGCATGCTGCAGCGTAGAGTCATTCACTTCATTACCTGTTGTGTCAGGTGCAGTGCTGCTGGGCACAGTTAACTCATGCCATTGCCCTGGCCCTTACTCCCTAACAGGAGTGCAGTACATTTTATCTAGAATTCATATGACAGACTTTGCTGGTAGAGGCTGTCTGTTTAGTTAACTGTCTTTGTTTACTGTGTTCAGTCCATTGGGGAAAGAGCTGCACCTGTTCCACCTGTGTTCAAGGGGGCTGAAAAATGGTACAGGGCGGGCAGGGAACCTTCTAGAAAAGGATGCCAGGCTTTGCTGATCTCAGCTGCCCCCTGCTAGGTGTTAGTCCCAAGCTATTTGTGTAGCAAAGAGGTGAGTGCTTGCTGACTGTTGTCTTTACCTTTATAGCCTCATGTCCTGCAGCTTCCCGTGCAAGCATTTGTCCAAAACTGACTTTTCCCATAAGCACATAGGAGCCTGCCATGGGGAGAGCTTCCCTGAGTCTATACCCACCAGGTGCTGATGCAATCCCCACCGTGAGGAGCTACTGGGTGCTACATTTTGTAGCTCAAATCGAGCAGCCTCACTTATGCTGTGCTTTAGAGCAGCCTGTGCCCTCGTGCTGGCTGGTGGCAGCTAATCCCCATCGCCAAGCAGGCTCTGAGCCTGCAGGGAGTCGCCTCTGGGGGAGCTCAGGGGTGATCCTGCCCTTCCCTGCAGGGCAGCCACGTGTGGAAGGGACTGAAGCTTTAATGCAAAGTGCTTTAGAGGGATCTGGTTTCTAAACAGGGCTGAACACTCATATTCGCAGGGATAGATAGGGAGTGCTTGCAGCCTCTGCAAAACCAGGTCCCTTGAGGTGCAAGAGAAGGCTCTGCCTCTGTAGGTGCAACAGGTTTTTACAGGATATTAAAGTTACTGTTTATTTACCAACGTCTGAGCTCCCCAGGACCCTAGATTTCTCTTCAGTTTAACACTTCTTGATACTTCCTTGAAGATCCCAGACTGAGTGACCTGTGATTCTGATTTACATCTCTGAATAGACACGTTTCCCAGAACTGGTTTGGGCAGGGGCTGCCTGGGTCTGCTAGAGGATCTGTGTGAGGATTGGTCCCCCCTGTGGGAGAGGACAGAGACTGAAGAAGCCGTGGTGCAGTGCAGTAGGCTGGGTGTGAGTTGATGCTGATAGGTGAACAGCTCAAGAGTGTCACTGTTCACAGGCTGTGCAGAGGGTATGTGTTGCTGGAGGGTGTTACACAGCATCTTTTATTCCTGGCAGACATTGGATCCTTGACTTTAAAATTAAAAAAATCTCACTAGGTTTCTGTGTTTTAAAAATCCATAGTATAATATATTCAAATTGTTTCATTTATTTGAAATGATACAATTTCCAAGGGAGCCAAGATTCTGAATTCTTTGTTGCGAAGCTCAGTGCCAACAGCCATCCCCTCTGTGTGTCCACTCGAGCTGCTGCACTTGTTGCTATTGCTACAGAACTGGAACTATGAAACTAAGATTCTACCTTTATTTAAGCAAATAAAACATGGATGTATTCAAGTGAATTCAGGAAGTGGCTGCCTTCTTGGTTTATCAAAGTTCAGGTCGGCTCCTGTTCTCCCGAGGGATGTGCAAACTGGGTTGGTTATAGCATCTGGCAAAGAAAAGTCACTAAGGGATCAAAGGGGTTGGTTATTCCTGAATGTACTCAACTAGACCAGTATTTGAAGGAATATAACTTATTTACCAGCTGAATCCAGTGACCAGTTTTGTCTTTTCAACAGAGTAACAGAAAACACTTTCATAGCAGAAATATTCCACATTGATTCCCTCTGTCACTGAATTTTCATTTTCAGCCTGGGCTCTCAGCAGCAAGCCAGGTGCTTTCCTTTGATTTCTTCCTGCTATCTTGGAACCAGTCCCTTGGGCTCCAGGGGGTTGTAACCAGGCATGATTTCCATAGGATGCTGCAACAGAAATCAGCATATGGGGACTGTTCTCTTCCGCTGTCCTGCCAGGATGGTCGCTTATTTTGGGAGGCTTTCTCTGTGTCTGCAAAGTCTGTGCCTGCTGTTTCTCTTGGCAGAACCTTTTAGTTTATTTTTCAATCCTGTCTGCTTGCCTGTCCATGCTTCCAGAAGCAGTGTAGCATTTCAAGTCCTTGGAAGTCCTGCTTTTTGAAAGTGGGCTGGAGTATTTGGAAGCCTCCAGCATGTTACTTCAGCTGTTTCAAAACACAGCTGGACACAGTCAGTGTGACCTGGTGGGAGATGATCTCAGGCTTGGAGGAGTTGCAGGGGTTGGGTGAGGCTGTCTCACCTCAGCAAGGGTTGGTGTAAAACCCATCAGAGCCACTGACTCCCCTGATGTAAGAGATTTGTAAGAAAACACAGGGCAGAGGTGGGAGCGATAGTGAGGCTGTTCCCTCATTCCCTGCTTTGCCACTCCAAGCAATAGCAGAGGGCTCCATGGTTTTTATCCATGGATCCCTGGAGGGTAAAGGAGTATCTCCAAAGGAAATATGTGAGCTGCACTGTGTGGAACAGATGCTGTAGCGTATCCCTGTGTGCTTGCAAAGGAGGTCGAGTGTTGGGGGCAGAGGATGGTCTCCTGGTCCCATCCATCCCTCTCTCCCACATCCCTCTTGAGGATTTTGCCCCTCTAGGCTGTGCAGCTGCTTGGTGGCCTGAGGAAACTGAAATCTTCTTTGGAACTGCTAGCTGAGGAGACCCAAATGGCTGCAGGTGTCCTGGGGTTGCTCTGGGTGTCTGAGGCTGCTCACACACACTGTGTTTCCTGAGAGCAGCTCCTCCCCAGCTCCGGAGGGTGGCTCCTCACAGCAGTACAGCTGTAAGCTTTATGGGAACATGATCTGGGGTCTGCATGTTCTTGCATGTGTTTGTGAATGAGCAAAAAAGATAAAAAGAGTCTAAAAATGTCTTTTCAGGAGCCTCTGAACTCCACTCCAGGCTCCAGTTCTTAACAAGGAGTTTGTTGCAGCTGTGGTTCCAGAGGTGCTGGCATGGTCTGCTCTGGAGTGAGGGGCACTCCCCACCCTGTCGAGGAGGGATGTGGTGGGAGGCAATGGTAGCTGTGACAGTGGTTGCCCAAAGGGCTCAGGTGGGTCCCTCAGCTGAGGGCACAATCTGTGAAGTCAGTGAAATGGTGGGTTACCTGCTGGGGTGATTGCTCAGGCAAAAGCAATCGGGGATGGACAGAGATACCCTTGCTGACCCCAGTGCTTGCGGGGCCGGTGGAGCAGCCTGGTGGCTTCAAGGGGTCCTTGGGCTGGAACATGTGGCCACATGCAGACACAGAACTTCTGTCTTCACGAGCAGCCAAGTACAGCATCTGCCTGTGCTACTGTCTTGGTCCTTTCCAGGAGGACTTCCCATTTGCTATTGCCTCCTCGTCCCTGAGCATCTCCCTAGCAGAGCCGAACTGTGTGCAGAAATGGAGAGAAACCAGCTGGGTCCTGAGGCGTGGCAGGTGAGCCTTGAGTGTCAGGGTCTGAACGTTTCATGGAACCTTTACTTGTTACTGCCTAGACTGCACAGTGCAGGACTGAGCCCGGTGCAAACGAAGGCACTAGGGGGAGACGGTAGTTAATTCTTCTGATGGGTGGGCGGTGGGTGCTTTGTTTCGGAGCCTCCCAGGGCACCCTTAGAAGGAGACGTGCCTTTGCAGGTGGGGCTTCCCCAGGGAAGCACGGGCAGCGCAGCGGGGGCCGGGCGGGGGGCGGTCAGCCGGGACACGACCCCTGCCTGGCCTCGCCGCTCCCCGGCAGCGCCAGCCCTAACAGCCGCGGCTGCGGAGAAGGCCGCGGGGAGGAGACGGAGGACCGGGGATACGGGACCGGTGCCGTCCCGGCCGAGGGAGGTGGCTTGGTCCTTGGAGGCCGCCTCAGGGGAGGGCAGGGCACCTACCGTAGTCCCTGCACGGACACCCTGAAGTGCTGCCATCCCCGCCCCTCTCCTTTCCTTGCGCAGGGGAGGTTTCTGTCCTCACTGTCCCAAGGGCTTGCTTGCCCAGTGTCCCTTGCTAGCAGCGGCACAGGTCCATCTTCCAGAGTGGCAGGGCTCGCCAGCAAGGCAGCTCATGGGACTTGCTCCAGGGTCCCCTTTTTCTGGTCCAGGCTTTGTGGGAGCAAACTGCTGCCACATTTCAGCCGCTAGACAGGGACAGTGTTTGGTTGCACTGGCTCCCCTCCTTGGCGCTCTCCTGGTGAGCCAGTTTACAGACATGTGGTGTGGTACCAGGCAGGGCTTTTTCCCTGTCTTTTCTCAGCCAGTTCCTGGAGGGCACTGGGTGCTCAGGGAAGGAGTGGTGAGGGCAGGTCCCATGTCCCCAGGTGGGGTGGCAGCAAGACACAACCAAGGGCACACTTGACAAGAGGCTACATGTGTGCTTCGGCCCTTGGACTTGCTCAGTGTCCTGGCCATGCTGGCCACTTTCACACACTACCTTGCACTGCTGTCCCCAACCCTCACCCCAGCTGGGGGGCACCAGTCTCTGCCAGGGGAATGAGAATGGTGTTTTGTCCCCCAGCTCGATCCTGCCAAGCGGCTGATCACACACACACAGGGCCCTTTCAGCATGGGGAGAGGAGGGCGATGGCATCTGGGAATGCAGGGAACAAAGGGCCCCATTGATGCTAGCTGCAGCCCCACGGGTTTCTGTGAGCCACAGCAATGCCAGGGGTGCAGACACAGCAGTGCACTGAGCTGGGGCAGCAGCAGTGCATGAGCTTAACCTACCCCAGCCAGGCTGCATGGGAAGTCTTGCTGCCTTCTCAGAGGGGGCTGGAGCTGGGGGAGGGTGGGATTTGGGCTAGAGTCCTATTTAGGAAGAACAGCAAGGGTCCTGGCTGTGGGTAGGTAACAGCCTGCAGACTCTCATGGGCACCTAGCCGTGCCTGAAGTCTGTCTCTTGGGCAGATCTGCTGCAAACAGGAGCAGTGCTGGGGTTTGGGTGTGGGGCTGGGAGTGGGGCACTGTGGCCTCACTCACTGGAGAGGCTCCTGAGCACAGCACCTGGGGGGAAATGTCCAAGAGAAGCAATATTTGAATCGGTAATTCCAGAGCTGCTGTGGAAACATGCATCTAAGGACAGTGTCCATCAGGTCAGGGACATTAAGACACCAGCTGATGATCTCCCTGCACACCAGCACTGTGCAAACTGTTAATAGCCGTGTGGCAAAGGGCATACAGCCATCCACAGAGTGCATGGACAGGACACAGGGTCCTGGGGTAGTCAAATCCACCCTCATGCCTAAACAAGACAGTCCTGTTTCACACAGGGCTCTCTGCAGGTGGGAAAATTGAGCATCCTGGGTGGCTGTGGAGGTGCTTGTACCATGTGCATTGCCTGAAGCAAGCCAAGGATCTTTGCCTGACCCATGCTGATTAATTTTGCTCTGGTTGTGCTGTAGGTGCTGCATCAGGAGAGGTAGCAGAGGCTGTCACTGCATAGGCTGAGTATTAAAGAGCAGCAGCACATAAACAAACTCTAGCAAGTGGCTCCTGCAAGACCCCAGCTTTCCTCTGGGTGGCTGGTGGAGAAAATAGAGGGCTCCCCAGCTGACAACAAAGATTCTGAAGTCAGGGTTATGAACCTCATGCCTGGAGTGGGAAGGAGGGGTGGGCAGAGTCCTGTGATGGCTGTTGGCCCACACATGGGGCTGGCAAGTGCTGCTCCTCTGGGACCTTCTGTCCTGCAGCCTCCCCTTCCCTGCCTGTTTTTTGATTGGGGTGTGGAGCAGTGGGAAAGCCAGCAAAACAAATGGACAGACAGATGTATATCTTGTTCAGAATGTTCTTAATTTTAATTTATTTTCTTTAATTTTTATAAAATACATCTTGTAAGATAAGTCTCTAAAAACTTGCTCCTTTTTATTGCTTGTTAACAAGTTGAAATTCTAGATCAGAAATGAAGGAAACACTTTCAGTTGATTAACTGTCTTTTTGTGTGTGTGTGTGTGTGTGTGTGCACATGTGTCCATGTGTGTGTGTTTGGGGTCTGGGGACAATGGTGGGAAGGAGGATCTGGTTACTTTTTGTTAAATGAATACAAAAAAAACCCCAGCAAAACCCCAAGAGAGATAGTGTTGATGTGGATTTCCAGATCTTGACTGGTTTCTCCCCACCCTGCTGTCCCTCCTGCCATCTCCCCCCACCCCAGCCCATGTGCGTTGGTAGCCTGGCCAACCTATTTCAGCATTCCTGGTGGCAAGGATCCTTCGAACACTCTGCTCAGCAGATCTGCTCCTTTATCCTTGCCCCTGCTGAAACCGGTACTTAAAAAAAAAAAAATCATAATAATACAGACAAGAAAAAATAAAATCCATGCAAGATGGAGCTACAGTCTGCCACTGAAAGTAGTTTCTCCAATAAATAAACACCAAGATTAGCATTAAGGAGAGGCAGGAAAGAGCGAAACAAAATAACAATTGACAGGGAGGGCTGGAAACAGCATTTTGGCAGGTCTGGCTGGACCCATGCTACCCAGCCAGAGAGGGCTTTCCTGCAGCTGCCATGGTGAATGATCATGGGGGAGAGGTCATCTCCACCAAACCTCTTGCCCCACTGCCTCCCTCCATGGGAAAAGACTGAATTGGCACCAGAAAGGATCTGGTTTGCAGACATGGGCTATGTTTCTGCTCTGTGACCCCCAAACTGCTGCCTTTCCTTCCCTCCTCAACTGCTTCATGGGTTTCAGCTGGAAGTGAGGTGCTGCCAGTCCCTCCCGCCCTGGCAGACACAAGACCGTCATCCTGACTTGCAGGAAACATGGGGGGAAAAAAGTGAGGGGGGAGAGGGGGACGGAATGAGGGCAAGTTACGTTTGACATTGGTGAGAAACAAACTGAGCTCTCCGACGCAGCGGAGGTTAGAGAAGCAGATGTCACCCCAGAGAAGAGCACCATTGTGAAGGGGCAGGAGCCTGCAGCGAGCGCAGCGCTGCGGGAGAGGCGCAGTCCAGAGGGTCATCCCTGCCTGTGGAGGGGATGGCTCTGGCTTTATGCTCCCGGGGCATGGCGCAGAGAGGGGTGTCACCTCTCCATCAGACCTATCTGCTGCCTGGAGGGTAAAGCCAAGAGTCCCCCTTGTCTACAGAGACACCAAACTCCTTTAGGCTTTAATAGGGACGGCTGGGTTAGGGCTTTATGAGCATTGGGGTCAGCACTCTCTTCTCCGCAGTGGGAAGATCCTTGCCCTGAACTCCCTTTGCCTTGGCTACAGCAGGCAATTTGGGGTAAATTCATCTTTCTTTGCTAAAGGAAAAAAAATAATCCTTCTTTTATTCTCCATCCATGGGTGGTGATAGCAGACAGCTCCAGGAGAGTCTCTAGCAATGGTACCAGGACTGGGCCAACTTCCTTTTCTCTCTAGGTAGCCTCTTGCTACTCATGGAGCAACCTACATGGATTTCCTCCTCCCAAGAGCATTAAGGCCTTTGCTCATCCCTAGGGAACAATGGGACACTGGAGTAAGTCCCTCCTTTTCTCTGGCTAGTTTTGATGGGCTTGGCCCTAGAGCAAACTGGTTATGGATGAGCAGAGAGAGAAAAGTGCATGAAGAGGTGTCCATTGGTGGGAAGCTCTCCTTCCTGGTCATGCTCAGCACGATGGATGCGAGGCAGGAAGAAGAGGGGAGTCAGCGACGAAGGCAGAGTTAATGCAGGAGACCTGGTGTCAAGTGGCTGCAGTGTTAAAGCCTCGGGGTTAGAGAAAAGAAGGGCGTTTGGTCTGCCTGGGCTCCACCGTGGGCTAGAACTTGGTGCCTCGGCCCATCAGCTTCAGGACAGCAAAGTTGTAGGTGGCAGCGATGATGAACGTGAGCTGTGGGTGGGAAGAGAGTGAGCGAGGGGACAGGAGGAGAAATGAAGCTCCCACAGGTGAGAAGGGCAAGTGGGGTGGGACTCCTCCCTGGGGTACACCTGGGGTGCCATCCCCCAGCTCAGCACCCCAACAGGGCAGTTGCCCCATGGAGCACTGTGGCTCCACCACACCGGCGGGACACTGCAGTGTCTCATCACTGGTCTAAGGCAAGAGGAGAACTTGGGACAGGTAGGAGACTCAGTGCACGAGCAGCAGGATCTCTCCCTAGTGGTCTCCTAGAGCCTCTACAGATCCCCTCCAGCAGCTGCCTCTACCTTCTTATGGCCTGAATTCGCCAGCTGCACTTATGTGCCAGAAAATGACACGAGTATGGGCTCTGTCATGTCCATGCCCACCACCTCCATTGTCCTCTACCCCCACATCCTCACTGAGTGGAGGATAATGACCGGGCAGGGGGAGCACTGACTCACCAGTGAGACCAGCGTGGCAGCAGCGCCCACAAAGGCCGCAATGAAGAGATGGAAGGTCATCTGGAACTGCAAGGGAAGAGGCAGGTCAGCTCCTGGGGTCCTGCATGGCAGCTGGGGAGGCCAGTGCCAAGGCCACCCACAGAGAGCAGCACATATGGGGTGACAGGAGGTGCTCACCTCACTGGTCTTGCAGATGGAGAGCAGGTTGGAGCCGCACACCTTGCCGGGGAAAGCATTCCAGGGCAGGACACCTGGTGAGACACAGGGAGCTGGGTGAGCTGCACGCAGCCACCAGGCAGCAGCCTTGCTCAGTTTCCCTCAGCCATGTGTGTCACACCCCCCCCTGGTGTTTCAGGGCTCTTCAGCACTTGCCTCTGCTTTATTCCAGCCTTATTCCCCTGGGCCCTCCTCCTCCATCCCCTCTCCTCCACCCTCAGCCGTGGCTCCTGGGTGGTGAACCCAGCACTCACCATACATCCTGGCATCCGCACACAGGGTGCCAATGCTGGCTGAGGTCTTGCTGGGGTTGGCAATGGACTGGCAGGTGGTCCAAGTGTTAAAGTAGATGTAGACGGGCACCGCGGAGCAGGCAAAGACCAGGAGCCAGATGATGGTCAGGACATAGGTAATGCCCACAAACTACAAGGGGCAGGACAAGTCAGGGCAGAGCCATGGTTACCAAGCGGCCAAGAACATGGACGTGGGAGCACGAGGGTCCCCAGACAGGAGAGAGTGCAGGGCAGGCCGGGTAATGAGATGCTGCCTGCATCCAGCTCCACACCGCCCGCCAACCCCAACGTGTCCCCAAGCAGCCAGCACGGAGCAGCAGTCTGAGCTGGCCACCACTGCAGCTCTTGGGGCTAGCACCAGCCCCAGGCTCACAGCTGGCTACACGTGTGTGGGGGTGACCAGCGGCAGCAGCTGGATGGCTGCCATGTCCCATGTCAGGGTTAAAAACCACAGCCACGGCAAAGCAGAGTTTGGTCTCTGTGGGAGGGCAGCTGCAAGACCCGCCTCGGTGAACAAATGAGGCTCTCCTGTCCTCCCTCCGTGATGCCACCCCGGCTGGCCTCAGAGGGAACCGCAGCCATCCCTCTCCACTCCCCCAGGCCATGGGCTCTCCTTGCCAGCACTTTGTGATGGTCCCCAAGCACAATGGAGAGGACTACCCTGGGGACACTGGGTGCCAGAGAGCCTTGGGCTGCAGCACCGCGAGGATGCTCGTGGCTCTCCTCACTGACGCTTAAATATGAAGCAGTTTCATTAAAACTGGCCATTTGGGCTGCTTTGGTCCCCAGGGGCCACTGCAGGCCTGGGGGAGGGCGGCCAGGCTGTGCTTCCCTTTGGGATACCCCAAAACCCGAACGGCCACCGTCTCCTGCCCTTCAGCCACGCCGAGCGTGGCAAACCCGCTACAGGCGCGCGAAGGAGTGCCAAACCCCGGTTAAGATCACCTTGTCAGGATGTCCTAGCCACTTTCCCAAACAATGACACACTCGCTGCAACGAGTGAGCTCGCTGGGGGCCTCGCGCTCCCCTCCCTTTCGGGCCCCCAGTTACCGTTGCGCTGAGGCCCCTGCCGCAGATGGTGGTCTTGTAGTCCCCGAAGATTTGCCGGACGGCGCCGGTGGTGTAGAAGCCTTCGGCCAGCAGCAGGGCTCCGTAGAGGAAGAAGAAGGAGGCCGTGCCATAGATGAAGTACTGAAAAGCGTGGATGCTGCCAGGGAGAGGAGCAGGCAGGGATGCTCAGGTGCCGGGGCAGTGCTGGGGAGCTCAGCCCCGTGTGCGGCAGGGCAGGACAGACTGGCTGCAGTGACTTACCCTCCCTGTGCCACCCCAGGGGGACCAAAACAGAGGGTGAGGCTGCGACAGGAGCAAGCCATGGCAAAGCCATGGCAAGCAAGGCTGCCACCCCCCCTCCTGCCCTCCATACCTACCCGGTGCAGAGGTCACTTCATGCCTGTTGTTATCTGACCCTCACTATGTGCCCTGACTAGTGCTGGACCTGTGGCACACAGCGAATGGAGCTCAGGGTCTCCATGCTGCCCAGGTGACAGCATCACCCTGACCAGCCCAGCTGGACACCTCCTCCCAGCACAGAGAGAGATGGACACGCGAGGGGCCCCAGCATGAGGCAGCACAGTACTTACACATCAATAAGATACTCGTAGTCCTGGTAGTTTTTTGAGAAGTAGGTCTCAATGAGCTGCTCCGTGCCTGTGAGGGCTTCGTGCCCACAGCCACAAAACAGCGCTACCCCAAAGAAGCACAAGCCAGTAGCAACCAGTGAAGCAAAGGGTGCCCCGATGAGACATCTGGCACAGCACTCTAGCAGACCTAGGGAGAAGAGAAGTGAGGTGGGATGGGACTGCTGAGACGGGAGCACTCAGAGCCTGCAGCTCAGGAGCAGGCAAGCACATGAGAAGGAAGGTGCCTGGCAGGAGGAGGGAAGCAGGTTGAAGGAAAACCCAGAAATGATTTGTTGTGGTGCTGGGGAGCCAAATCCAGCAGCTTCCCTGAGAGTTCTCTCAGCAGCCAGGCAGGATCGTGCCCAGGGAGTGACAGCAGCATGGCAAGGCAGCCCCTGAGTGGACAGGGAGCTGAGATGAGCCAGCCATGCTGACCCATGCAAAACAAGATGGAAATATAAGACTACGTAGCATAGTGCCAGTGAGACCCAGCAAACAAGCTGCTAATGGGCTCCCTGCTGCTGGCATAGCCCAGCTGCGGGCAATGGCAGGGCCAGCTGCCTGCTTTTTTCTTGTCTGATTGAAGATGGAGGGGAAGTCAGCACCCCCACAGAGACAAACCCCTGTGGAGACCCAGCGATGTGACCTGACCTCAGGGCAGGGCAGGAGCAGCCAGCGTGCACTCGGTGGGCAGCCAGTGCAGCACCAGCTCTGTTACACAGGCAGATGTGGTTATGAAGAGTTGCCATGTTAATTCCCCTAATATCAGCACTTGTATAATAGATTTAGTTCTCCAGTACAGATATTTGGCAAGCAGGCACATATATACCTGTGTGTGGGAAAGTGAGGGCACATGCCAATGTGCTGCTTGGTTTGCTTAAATGCTAATTTTTTTCAGTAGTGGAGCCAGGGGCACCTGCTCCTTCTGCACATCAGGGCTCTAACATGCAGGATTCTTAGCTCAGGTTCCTGATGGGCTGGGTTGGGATGTGCCCAGCCAGCTCCACTCCTGCCCAGTTTGTGGGCAGGCAGCCAGGTGGGTTTGCCCCCACCAGCATCTGGCTCTGGAGCACCAGTTGGGCTCCATCTAAGCTGTGATAACCTGCTGCCCAAGCTGGGCAACACTCCTGTGCAGGGAAGTTGCTACCCTTCCCCAGGATGCAGGCTCCAGCACCCCGCTGTCCTGGCCACAGTGGCTGCCTGGGCACATCTCGTATGGGCACAGCATTTGTGCCTTGAATGCCAAAAACGCACCCATGGGAAGCGTTCCCAAACCCACGCTCCCTCCACAGATCTCACAGTCCTTATCTCCTCCCTCAAAGGACAAGAAAGCCATGGGGTCCTGGCCAGCAGTGGCCCCCCCCTCCCCACTGGGAGCAAGGTCGCGTGGTGGCACCAAGGACAATGGAGGATTGTCCTGGCACTGCCACCCTGGTGGCTGCCCCGTGTGGAGAGCAAACAGGAAACAAAGGCAGTGCTATGGGGGAGCACTGGGACCCCTCCTGCTTGTTTGCCTTGGACATGGCAAGTCCAGGGGGGCTCTTGTTCCTTCTAGCCAATGCTGCTCCCTGAACCTCACTGGGACCCACAAGGATGGTCCTGCGCACCCAGTGGGACACTGGGACAAACATGCTTTTGTAATTTTTATTTTTGGCCACCTAGCAAGCAGCACGGCAGGTCCCTGGGACTGGGGCACACTGGATGGTCCTGTTCCCAGAGGACTGCAGGTCCTGCAATGCAGCAGGGCCTGGCAGGCTCCCTGCTACATCTCTGGCCCTTTGGGCTTTAGGAAGCCGTGCTGGGGAAGCCTGAGGTGGGGGAAGGGAGGAGAGAAAGAGCCCTTGTGCCGCACAGTCCCGGGTCTTGTACCCAGGCTCAGTTGCTGCCGGAGCCAAACAATATGCTGCAGACAGGAGGAGGAGGAGGCAGGGTGCTGGCAGCCCCCGGCACCTCTGGGAACGGAGCACCCTTGGGAATGGAGCACCCCTGATGCCCTGCGGGGTATGCCAGGAAGTATTAGTGCTGAGGCACCAGTAGGGAAACTGAGGCACGGCACGAGGAGTGCCTCCGTTTTCCCAAGGTTGCCAGCACACAAGCGGCACAAACCGTGGCAGGTCTCAACACCCTTCCTGCACCTCCCAGTTCCCACCAGCTCCAAGCAGGAGCTCCCATCTCTCCAGCCCATGTGGCTACGGCTTGGGTGGGACCAGCTATGGGGGTAACATCTGTCCCCACAGAGAGCGTTGTGAGGACCCGGGGACAGCAAACCACTTTGGGAAAAGAAAGTATCATCCCTGCCGAGCCGAGGCACCCTCCCCCAGCAGCTGCTATGGCAGGCACGGCCGCACTGGGGCCACCAGGGTCTGACCAGTGCCAACGGAAAGTCTCAGGGGGCTCTGCTCTGGGACAGGGTCCTCAGAGCCACCCTGCGACAGCTCTCTGGGTGTCCACCACCCTCACCCCATACTCACCCATGATGCTGGACTTGGTCAACTCCCCCGACCGCCCACTCGGCTGCTTTGGTGCTGTGTGCCGGAGCCCTCGCCTGCCTGGCGGTCCCTCGCCTCGCCCTGTATTTCCCCCTCTGGGTGCCTGTCCCGCTCTCCAGCAAAGAAAAGGGCTCTCTGAGTGACAGCCACCCCCCTTAAAGGGACAGGACCCCGCCCCTCCTCCCTGGCCCCCCCAGCAGCACCCCTTGGCTGCCAGCTCCTGGGTGCCTGCTGGCTGCGTAGGCAGAGCCACCCCATGGCCCCGCTCGGGGCTTTTTGGGGAAAGAGGCTTTTGCAAAAGAAAGAGAGCAGCTTGGGCAACTGAGGGAATTCATGGCATGTCTCCTTGTGGGTGGCTTTGGGGACAACCCCCCCCCCCCCAGGGTTTGGCCAGGCTGTGCTTGCCTTGAGCTTCCCACCATGGCAGGGCAGGAGACACAGGTCAGCAGTGATGCCCCTCTGTCACCTCCCTGATCCCCCAGCACCTGACAGTGGGGAACAGGGCACCCCTGTCTCAGCCTTGGGGGTTCCAGACTGGGAATCTTCCTCCTTTTGATGAGAATCCTGCTGCTGCTTTCCCTAGCCCCTTGGGCCCTGTGGGGAAACAGCACTTGGGTGGGAACAGCCATAGGGTCCCCAGGTGATGGGTATGGCTCCAGGACTGCAGCAGGTGGACACAGCTCCCTTGGGTGCTCCCACTTCCATGGGTGCCCCCGACTCCCCTGGGTGCTGTGCCTGCAGAGCCAGCACAGGGCTGGGGAAGCCTGCAGAGGGCAACCAGCCCCTTCCCGGCAGGCATGGGGGGACAAAGCCCCTCTGTGTCCCTCAATGCCCTGCCTTGTGCCAGGCAGCGAGGTGGCAGGGCCTGGCTGTCCCCCAGGGATGCTGGCAGGCTGGGGCTGTCCCTGGGCTGCAGTAGGCCAGGAGCAGGGTGGTCCATCTTGAGGGGACCCCTGCTCCTTACTCGCCTGCCCAAACAGCCACCCCTTGGCTTTGGGGGGGGGAAATCTCCATTTGGGCAGCTGTGGATGTGCTGCCAGGGCTGCATCCTGCATGGGTGAGCCCCAGCTCCTGGCCCCCCCAGCACCACTCCCTGCTTTGGTTTCCCACTGCATGGCATGGTGGCAGGGGGCTGCCCACTGTCCCCAGCCAGCTGTGGGACAGGAAGGGCTAGGGAAGGACAATGGAGTGGGGACACCCTCTATCACTGTTGTGGGTGGCATCCTTGGGCACTTCTCTTAGCCCTTCAGGTGGCACTCAGCAGTGGTTTCACTGGCTGTGGTCACCTCGTAACGGCCATAGGAGGGTGACAGCTTTGCAACATCCCTTTGGAAATAATCTGTGACCCTCTACAGCCACTGGAAACCAGCAGGGCCCAGCCTGCACCCCTGGACACCAGGAAGACAAAAATATGACATAAAAAACCCCATAAATATAACATAAAATACAACATAATATATATAAAAAAAAAGACATTGGGGGAAAAAATTGTAAGCCCTTATTTCTCTTTCCATAGAAATTCCATTCTTGCTGACTCTGCAATTTCTGGACACCCTGAGGGGAAGAGGCAGCTTTATGCTGTCAGGGAGGAGGTGGGCAACTCAGATTTGTGATTTCTGCACAGAGTGCAGAAAATAAAATGAAATTAAAATTCTAGGTGATTGGGTACTGTTTGTCAGCAGGCATTTCCCTCCTGGGATGGTCACCCCTCGGCGCTGCCACTAGCATCACCCCCTGGCAATAGGGACCAGCCCACCTTCCAGCAGTGGTCCTGGAGGTGTTCCAGAGCAGAGCTGCAAAATAGAGAGATGGGGAAAAGGGGAATATCCATTCCCTGGATTTCTAAGCCTTGAGGGAGAAGAAAGCGTGCAGCAAAGTGGCTGGGGTTGCCTTTCCTGCAGCAGTGTGGTGGGTACCCTGCACCAAGCAGCTGGGTGGGCAACCAACAGCGCACCCCAAACACCCCCTCATCTGCCCACCCGGGGGTGGGGCAGACCCCCAGGGGTCCATGTGGCTATGGGGGTGCTGAAGGGGGCCTTCCTGCACCCTTGGCATTTCAGTTGGAGAGGTTGTGAGAGCCCCTCCTGCAAATCCTCAGTGCGTAACTGCACGCTTCTGCACACTTGGAGCAACCCTGCAGCTCAGCCCCTTCCTGGATGAGGCCTGAAGAGCAGCGTGCAGCTGCAGGGAACCTGCCAGCCCACATAAAGGTTTCCTTGTCGGCTCGTCCCTGCCAAAGAAAATGCTATTTCTCAGGCAGGGAAGAGGAGGCACATCCATTTACCAGCCAGGAGAGGGCCATGCCAGGCTGGTAAAAATAAACATGCTTATAAATCAATCCGAATCACCTTGCAATTTGTTCTGACCCTTGGGCAGTGGCCAATTATGTCCAAAACCACCTCTCAAAGGGCAATTAAGGGCTTAGCTACCTGCACTCGTTAACAGAGCCCTGGACTGCCATCCTGCCCCTTGTGAGGCATGCCAGGGGCTAAACACGAAGCCTTTCCCTCCCCAGCCACCCACAATCTGCAGTAAGATACTGGGACAGGCTGCACCAAAATGAGGTATGTGGAGGGAAACATGCACATCTCTAAATATACCACCCTCTGGGACGTTTGTGGGGTTTTCTCTTCCATTTTTGGCTCTTCACAGCTGTGGCTCAGGCTCAGGCTTTCCCGGGGCCATAGAGCAGGCAAGTTCAGGGCTGGAGGGACAAGCAGGTGACTGCAATGGCAAAGGGAGAGCCATATGGGCACCACTCCACCATGCCAGGGCAAAGAAGTGAGATGGGAGAGCAAGCAGGAGCATATGGGGCAGAGGACCAAAGCATCTTCCCTGTCCCCATCCCCATATGCAGCCACTTCACCCGTAATCACCACAGACAGCCTGTCACACCCACTCCCATCACGCTGATGGCACAGGACAGCCTGCTTGCCCTGGCCCCCCTGGCACACACCAGGAAAAACTCCCCAGCCAGGAGGTAGCAGGAATGCTGGTGGCAGCAGGGGCCAGCTGAGAGAAGGAGGTTTCCTGTTTCCTGCTCAATCCCAGCTGCTGCAGCCCTGCAGCTTCAGGAAGGATTTTTCCCACCACCCCCCCCCCAACTGATTTCTTTGCTTACGTCCCCATGGGCTCATTTTCTGCCCTGCCCTGGGCACAGGGTTAGGTATTCCCAGACACATGGTGGACAAAATCACACGCTTCAGTGGGTGCTGATCCTGCAAAACACAGAAAGCCCCTCTACCCTTTACCCCCAAAATGCAGGCAGATCCCTGGTACACCCAAGAGGAGCTGGTGACAGCGTGTGCTGTGCCCTTATCCATTATAGATGGGGCAGTGGGAGAAATCCTGGTGTATCTTGTCACAGCTGAGAACCTTGCTGCTATTTTTAGGCAGTCACTTCCCCAGCCAGGCTGAATTTCTCATTATCTGCTACTGATTTTAACTGTCTTTGTTCACCTGCCTCAGTTCACCCATTGGCGGGGTAAAACATCCCAGCCAGGGAAGTCCAAGAAATGTCCTGGTATCGGGTGCCCCAGGGCAGCTCTGTGGCCAAGGCAAGCCAGGCAGCTGCCCGAAGCAGCCAGGGATGCCCAGGGATTTTCCTGCCATTCAAAATCTCCTGCTTTCCCAGGCAGCTCCATCCAAGAGGAGGAGAGGAGGAATCGACCACAGGAAGGTCACAGCAGCCCCAGCAGCATCTGTCCAGCTGCCTCCTCCTGCCAGTGCCAAGGATGCCAACCGGAGCCAGCCCCGATCGCTGCTGCCCGGGCCTGGCTGCACTCGCTGCCCTATTTGTATTCCTGGGTTGCTGCAAGGCTGCAAAATGTGCTAATAAAAATCAAATTAGAAAAAAAAAACACCAAACAAGAAGCTGGCAGAGGCTGTCAGAGGACGGGGAAGGCGTGCTGAAGGACAGACAGTCAGGCCAGTATCGTGGGATGACAGAGGAAGGACGGGCTGCTCAGGAGCAGCCCTCCCCCAGAGATTCTCATCAAGCTCGTTTCCCACTGCAGCGAGTCCCCTGGGTTAATTACAGGTTTGGGGAAAAGGTGATTTTCATTTTTTTATCCCTGGCTGATTTTCCAGCAGATTTGCCTTTAATGTCCACAGCCTTTCTCCTTGATTTTTCTTCCTAAAGGAGAGTAAACAGACTTCCCACACTGATGTTCTCTGGGCTGTTCATTACTCTCTCATGGGGTCATGTTCCTGAATTGTTCTCATTTCAGAAAATCCTGTACAGGAAAGACAAATGTTGTTCTGCCTTCTTGGAGCCTATGGTGTCTGAGAAAAGCAAATACAGCCTAGGATCGTTGTTTCTATTCACCCCTGTGGAGCCAGAGTGGGCACTGTAAAGGAAGGGTAGAGGCAGCTTTGTGGCCAAGCTCACCTCTTGGTTATCCCTGTTTATTTCTTGCTGCCCACGGGACCCAATTTGGAAGGTTCGTATGTATTCATGTGCCTCCAAACAGCCAAGGAGGTGCTAACTTCACCCACACTTTCCTTCACCCTAGAGAAAGGAAAGTGATGTTGAGGGAGGTCCTGAATTAACCAGAACAGTCCTTGAGCAGTGGATGTTGAAGAGGCTGGGGGACCACACTGAGCCCGTCCCACATCCCTTGCCTGCCTCTGCTGATAGCTCAGCACTGGCCAAGGCATCAATTTTGCACAGCAGCTCCTTTCCTTCCCAGGCTCAGCCAGGCTGAAGAGCTGCAGGAGGGAGGCCTAGTGGATGCAGAGGTTGGGGGCTGGGGGGGTCTTGCAGTGTCAAAACCGAGTAGATTTTTCCCAGAGCAGGGGTCAGACCTTTGCTGTTGCCCCCAGAACTGCTCACTGCAGCCCAGCATCAGATCCCAACCCCATCTGACTGCTGTCCTTGCCAAGCAGAGCCATTTCTGAGAGCAGAGATGGGAACATCCTCAACCAAAAGAGAGCTCTGCTCCATTCCAAGCTTCCACCCCATAATTCCCCTCCCACACCCCCAGCCTCAGGAGGGAACCACCCTACACCTCGGGCAATCTGGGGACAAGGCAAGCAGCAAAGGGGTGACCCAGGAGAAAAGAGAAGGGACACAAAGATGGGAAAGGGCTGGGTCACCCTGGGGTGGTGAAGCACTCACTGAGGGTCTTGGCATCTGTGCCAGGCTTTCCTACTGGCCCTGAGAGTCTTTCTTGACACTTAGCTAAATTAAATCTCCCTGTTCAAGTGTGCCCAGCTTGCCAAAGTCATGGGATCAGCTGGTATCATTGCTCCAGCATTCCTTCTGTCTGCAGTTCACTCCGTGCTTGCTCTGCAAAAACGATCCACACAGTCTACCCAAAGCAGAGCACCACTGGTACCAGGAGGCACAAGGTTTGTAGGCCACAGATGGGAAAAAGCAAGTTAGGCCCATCTAGGCCATATTTTCAGGCTGGGTGGGAGTCCCCTGATCATACATGATGGGAGGGAAGTACATTAAATATTTTCCTTGACAACCTGCCATAAAATATCAGAAATAAGGTAGATATGGGTGGATAAGTGCCTATTAGACGAGGGGCTGGT
This sequence comes from Hemiprocne comata, assembly GCA_020745705.1. NCBI lineage: Eukaryota > Metazoa > Chordata > Aves > Apodiformes > Apodidae > Hemiprocne > Hemiprocne comata. The sequence continues at coordinate 5,052,557 of CM036597.1, read as the reverse complement.
TTTGGAGAACAAGTGTTTGACTATCTTTTCTCCTACAGCTTTCAGGAGAGCAACATCCGAAACACTGCCCTACCTGCATGGACTATTCCCAAGGGCTCCAGGGTGCAGGGCAGGGCTCAGACAGCCTTTGTGCAGGCAACGACCAACTCAACAGAGCACAGAGGAGCTCCCCAAGGCAGTGCTGAGTTGTTCAGTCACCAGCAACATGCCCTGGCGCTCCCTCAGCCACCCTGCAGGCTCCCATCTGGCGTCGCATCTGGACCTGATGGCAGCCTCTGTCACAGAGGTCCCCAGGATGGCATGACAATACCCCAAAGCTGCACAATAGCACAGGGGACCTACAGATCACCCTGAAAAGTCCCATCACAGATGCAGATCATGGGCCCAGGGCCAGATCCTGCATTTCTCATTGCCCAGCTTGGAGCAATCTGCTTGCAACGTCAGAGTGGTGCGGGGCTGAGCTGCCCCCCATGGCAAGGACGGTGATGAAGCTGGATGGGGCTGGTCCAGCTGGATCCTGCTGTGCTGGGACTGCCTCCAAGACTGGGAGAGGCTTGCCAACTCTGTCCCCTCTGGCCATCCCTTTTTTGTGTCCCAAACTCAGCTCCCCAGCAGCTGGGGACAGATGAGGTTACCTTGGCCCAGCACTGCCCTCCCCAGCTGTACAGGGGGCTGAGGGCACATGCAGCAGCCTCACAGCCACAGTGATGGACTTAGCTCCACAGGCCTTGCTGCCCCTCGTTGGGGAAATGAGCCCTGCTGCAGCATCACACCCTCTGAATGGTCCCCAAATGGGCCAGACATACCCCAAGGAGCACCCAGAGGAGCTGGTGTGACCCTCCATAATCTGCAAAGGGCCTGGAAGTGGGCTGAAACACAGCCCAGAGGGGTCACTGGGGATGCTGTCTCCTCCCACTGGCTGAGCAGTAGCATCTGGCATAGCCCTGGCCCTGGAGAGAGGTGACCTCTGTGCCTGGCAACTCGGGGAGGGGATGGCCATCCCCATGGTCACTGTGGGACCACCACAGCCCCATGGGCTGGCTCCCCTTGGCTGGTCCCGCAGCTCAGAGCATCTCTCCACAGCCACTGCACACAGCACCTGCCCCATGCCACATCAACTGCAGGGGTATTTTTAGCCTGGAAAAGTGCCACAAGATCACAGAGTGACATTAGCTGGAGATGGGACTAATGTCTGTCTTGGTTCACCTTGCGATCTCCTCTGGGTCACCCTGACCAACTCAGCAATGCACTGATTCCTGCTGGCACTGCCACAGAAGCACCAAGCAACCACTGGGTTCCCCAGCACAGCCCCCCATCCTGTCCCCTTCTCCAATGCCACGGTGCCACCTTCCCCTAGGAGCAGCCCCATGACCTTTCTGGGCCAGTGCAGGGGATGTCCTGCCCTGTCCCACTGGTGGCTGCACCCAAACCCAGTGCCCGCTCGCCCTGCTGCAACACGGTGAGGGTTCAGGCTCTCTGCCTGTGCTTTGGTGCCAGTGGGGCCCCAGTCTCCCCACCAAAGCACCACTGCAGTTAGCCAACCCTTAGCCATGCACTTATCATCCTGAGATGGTTTTTGCTCCTGCTGGGAAAGGAAAGCTCTTGCGGCCCAGGACACAGCTTCTCTGGGGAAAAAGGAGGACCAGCACAACCCTGGGGAACCAGGTGAATGTGTCATTAAATAAGAATGAAGAACCTAAGCTGAGCACAGGCCAGGCAGCCAGGGAGAGGTGCAGGCTGGCAGCAATGCACAGCCACCCTCAGGAATGTGCTTTTCCCAGCATTAATTTCACACCCAATTAGACACCTCAAACCGTTTGCTTCGGGGAAGCCACCGTGTCCACCCTGGGACAGGGGGGCTGTCCTCTCCCCAACTGCAGGCATGAAGTGTTCTCCTATTTGCTCTGTTGCTTTCCTTAGAAATAGTGATGAGACTGTGTTTGCTTTCCCTTGATTTCACTGGGTCAGAGGATTAAAAAATGGGAAGGGGAGCTGGCATAGTCCTAAACTGAAGACACAGAGGCCTTGAATCTTTCACAACGAGCACTTTGCCTCCCAGCACTCATTAAGCATTTAAGCAGCTGGTACAGAGCAGAAGAGCACAGCAATGCTTACATGCAGGCTGGCTGGCAGAGCCCTCTGCACTCAGCCTCTCTGCTTCACACCTTGATTTCTCCAAAAAAATTCCAGTCCTAGGACAAAAGAGAGAGGAGGATGTCCAGAGCCAGCTGGATTGGCTGGGAGCCTTGGGAGGGGGAAGGAAGGCAGGAGGGAGTTAGTAGACAGGGGATGGAGGTGACTGCTGTGTGGTGCTCTCATTAAAATAAGCAAAGGCCCCTAGAACCTCTGCCCCTGATTAATCACAGAGTCCTTATCCTGTCTTTGGTGGGAGGCTGGCCTCTCACTGGGGCTGGGGCTGCAAGACGCAGAGCACCTGATGACTCCCAAAACAGGAGCTGCCTCTAAGCTGCTATCAATCCCCCCTGGAGCACCTCACCCTTTGAGTCTGCTGGAGAGAAGCTGGAGCAAGTTACTTAAAGCCCATCACAAACCTGTCCCCACCTGAAGCTTCTGCCCCTCCTTGTGCTGCAGGTTCTCCTGGCTCCGGGGCAAAGGCAAAGCTCTGAGCTTACTCTGACAGAGCAGTATGGGCAGCAGCATTCCAGCCCTCAGCCCCCCAAGCAGGGCTGCCAGTGAAGGACCTGTGGAGGGCTTTGTGGCCTGACATGAGGAGCAATGTGAGCTCTATTACCCACTGCCCTCCCTCTCACTCCCCCTTAGCCCCCAACACAGCACAAAATTTATCTCACAGGCAACTGTTCATCCCGAAATTGAGCTTAATCACCTCTCAACATTTTCTCTGGAAAAAAACCCAAACCTGTTTTCAAGGGGCTGAATCACTCAGCCTGTTCACTGTTGTGTCACCTGTGAATGCACTCCAGGGTTTATCAGGCAAGATTAAACACATAGATGCAGCAATGTGGGGGCTGAGCAGCAGAGAGGGGTCAGGATCCAGGTGGTGTGGATTGACACGGCTCTCTTCCAGGCTCTGGATTCAGGCAGATTTGTGGTGGGTAAGGGTTTGGCCTTAGGGAACAGAGGGAAAGGGGGAAAAAAGGTATCACTCTTTGCTCCCTGTCTAAGCAACCCCAGCCTCTGCTGCCTGTGGTTCTCCTGGTAGCAGAGCCTGGCACTGTGATGGGGACAGTTTCAGAGCAGGGACAGGGGAATGCCTAGAAAGGGCCTTGCCTATACCAGCTCTCTGGACTGCACCAGGCTGGCAGCCACTGCCCACACCCCGGGTCACAGTGTGGTCCTTGTCCTCCCCAGCCTTGCTGCCCCCAGGGAAAGTGGCCACAGGGCAGCCTGGTGGTGAGTCTGCTTCTGAGAGCCCATCGCTGGCAGCTGCCTGCTGGCTGGCATCTTGCTGTTTACAGAAAAACCACCTCATGCTCTGATTTGAGGAACATGGGGGAGAAGCCTCTTGTAACTGCCAAAAATGCCCCATCCAGGATGTGGTTCAGGGCCTGGGGTCCCCTGGGCACAGCTGAGCTCTGCTTTTGCAGCTCTTGTTCCATCCGCCCGACCCAGCTGGCAACAAATCAGTGCTGCCTTCACCTTCCCAATGGGATGCTCACTGCCTTCATTTTCTCAGAGACTATTTTCAGCACCACTTGGCTCCTCACAGTGCTGCCTGCCTGCAGAGCACAGCCCTGTCCCCCGTAGTCCTGCACATCAGGGAGCCACTTTGCTGCATTGGCTTCACTGGCCTCTCCACAGGCCCCGTTAGCTCATCCCAATGCCCTGCTGAGCACAGCACATGCAGCAGAGGCTTGGAGCTGGTGATCTTGAGAGTCCGTGCTCATGGCCACCTGCAGAACTGGCTCCACAGCCACTCCAGCCATCCCCTGGGTGGAGGTAGACATAGATGCAGGCATGCCACACGGGTGCCTCAGTTTCCCCAGAAGGTGGAAAGGATGCAGCTGGTTCCCCTCCTCCCTACGGTGTCAGGTCCACTTAGCTCGGACAGTCTGTGGAACAGGAGCTGTCATGCAGTGTGCGTTTGCTCCACACCCCCGGGGCTCCAGATCCTGCCTTGCGCCTCCCAGCACTGCAGCCCTGTAAACATTAATGGCAACAGTAATCCGAGGAGACTTCTCCCAGTGCCTGGTGCTGGGAGAGCCGATGAGTGGGGACGAGGACTCCTGCACGCTGCTCGCAGCTAAGTGCCCACTGCCTACAGCCCCCTGTCCTCTCTCTTGGGCTGGATGAGGTGCACCAGGCTTGGCTTCACACAGCCAGCCCTCACTCATGCTGCCTCCCTACAGCAAACTCAGTGGGGAGCTCTCAGAATCCTGCAGTGGATTGATTTCTGCTGAGGAGCAGCCAGCACAGACCTGAGCCCCTCACTTTCCCTGGGGAGTGGGGGGGGGGGGGGGGAGAGGGGGGTACTACATTCTCCTCCTCTGCTGAGATCCTCCTCTGTGGAGCCCTGCAGCAATGGCTTCATATGATGGCTTCTAGCCATTACCAAACTGTAATTAATACAAATAAACGAGACAAGCCAGCCAAAGTAGGGCAAATGGAAACCTGAATGACATATTCTCCAGGAATCATTTATTCTGCACTTTTCTCATTTTTTAGTACAACTGGCTTCCTCACAAATTAATCACAGATTGCCTCAGACCAGAGGCAACCCTGTGGCTTGGCAGGGTGGTCCCAGGGGTCAAGGCAGAGGCAGTTAAACAGCCCAAGTCCCAGCCCTGCCTATGCTGTCTTGATTAACAAGCAGGTCCCTTCCCTCCGTCCCTCTGCCTCAGTTGCCCTCTCCCTGGCAGCCACCGTAGCTCCCCAGATCACATAGACATGATGGTCCATCTTGCCTTCTTCAAGCAGCCTACTTGGCCCTACCGAGGGACACGATTGCCCATGAGCTGAGCCTCTGAGAAAGGCAAGCACAGGGATCCCAGCCGGAGGGCTGAGCCTCCCGGGATCCCTGCTCCAGCCTGCCTGCGGGCAGGCCTTGAACGGCGGCCCCGAGGCAGGCACCGCCAGGCCAGGCAGAGGGAGGAAGGAACCCGGTTGTTCCCAGCCGCTCTCTCTCACTCAGACGGGCAGGACCCCCAGGGCAGCCCTCAGCCACTGCACAGCCCTCGATCCCGGCACATTTTTCGTCCCCGGAGCATCCCTTAGTCCTGCACATCCTTTGATCCCAACACAGCCAGCAGCCCTGCCACATCCCTCAAGCCCGGCGCACCCCTCGATCCCAGCGCACCAGCGCATTCCCCAGCCCCGGCGCACCTCCCGCCCCCGGTGCGCCCCTGGACCTTCGCAACCCCCGCAGGGAGCTGCTTCCATCCCCAGCAGCGGGGCAGGGACCTGCCGTTCCGCGCCGAGCAGCCCCCATGGGGGACGTGGGCTCCAGGACAGCTCCGACGGGGCGGCATAGGTCCCCGAGGCGGTGGGGAGGAGGCGGGCACGACGGTGGGGAGCCCCCCGCCGCCGTGCCCGCCTCCTCTCCGCCGCGGCGGGCGAGGCTCCGCCCGGCTCCCGGAGCCCGCAGCCGGCCGGCGCCCACCCCGCGGCGGACGCCCGCTCGCCCGGACTATGAGGAGCGGGACCGGGCGTGGGGCGGCAGCAGCGGCGGCGGCAGCGGCCCCGGTGCGGCGGGAGCGGGGGCGCCGCCGCCACCGGCCGGGTCATGCCCGTGCGCCCGGGGCGGCGGGGCTGCGGGCTACGGCGGGATGGGCGCGCTCCGGGCCGGCGCCCTCGCCTTCCTCCTCCTCCTCCTCGGCTGCCTTCTGCCCCGGCGCGGCCCGCTCAGGTGAGCGCATGGCGCGGATGCTCGGCGCTGCGCGTCCGGCGGGGCGGCCCCCACTCTCGGGGGGCACCCAGACCCCCACCTCCCTGGAGCCACATTTCCCCTCCGGGGCACGGGCATCACCCCCTCTCGGAGACGGATCTCTCCTCCGGGACCCGGGCATCCCCTCCCGCACCCCCACCCCCGATCCGGACCTCTCTCCAGGGGATGCCCCCTGCTCCCCCCCCAGCCGGAACCCTCCCAGCCCCGATCTGGACCTCCTCTCAGGCCATCGGAGCTCCCCCAAATCTGTCCTCACCCCCGTTCCCCGAGACCCTGACCCAGCACCCCGTAAACCCACCAAACCTTCCACTTCCATCCCCAGCTGCCCACAGCTGGGCTCTGCCTGCTGCCCAGCAGTTCCTGCTCCAGTGCTGGGTCCCCTGTGATGCCCAGACCCTCTCCTGGCTCAAGGTGTTGGGGTGGTGTGCTTAGGACAGTCCCTGACCCAGCCTCTGAGTCTCTCAGGCCAGTGGGTGCCCCAGGTCCTGTGGGTTCAGGAACAACTCTTGGCCCGCTTGGGTGGAAAATCCGAAGCTCCCGGGTCTCTTTTTCCCTCTCTGGCCACCTTGAGTGCTATCTGGGACAAGGTGAGATGCAGGAGAGAGTGGGCCAGGAAGGGAGGGGTTGGGGGACTGCAGTGCCCCTGGCCTGAGCCTGATCACTGACCCCACTTCCCCTCCCACCACTGGACCAGTACGGCTGGAGAAACACAGGGGGAAAACCGCAGCATTTATGGCAGGGAGGGGGGAAAACGTCATTGCTTCACATGTGGAAACTGCTTGTCTCAGGGTGGCATTTTTAGGTGGACATGAGTGTTTTCCAGCCCCACCATCCCCTTGCATCCCTGTGGAGCTCCACGGAAGTGCTGAGCTCCAGGGCCCCGCAGTGCCCAGGACAGGTTAGTGGTAGGCTCCCCCAGGGGGAGGAAGTACCCAACTGGGAAGCTGCAGCCCAGCTGAGAAGAACCAGGATCAAGGGGCTGTGTGCCAGCATGGCCACGGCAGTGATGCCACTGGAGGTGGCTGCACCCAGGGTGTTTCTGTGTCCCCTGCAGTCCCCAGGGTCTGAACATCACTGGGGCTGCAGATCCGCGACTGCCCAGCCGGTTAGCTGAGCCTCTTCAAGGAGCTGGCTGCTGTGCACCAAGGGAGCCTTCCTCCAACATGCTCCAGGGGAGAACCCTCACCCTCCTCTCCAGCAGAGGAGGACATGGTTTAGGGCTGTGTGGCAGGCTGAGGCCTTGTTACCCTGGCCTCTCACAGCCCTCCTCCCAAAGGCTCATGGAGGGGGAATTTCTAATGCAGCTTATGGAGGGGGAATTTCTCCCAGCCTTTTGCTCTTGGCCAGGACCTGTCTCAAGTGCTCTCTGCTGCCCATCTCATATTAAGTGAAAACTTGCCTGGCTGGATCATTTTGGGGTGGCCGTTGTCACCATTTCTAGCTGGCAAGGATGCACATAAGCTCCTCCAGGATGAATCTTGCTCCCCTAAGAGGAGGAAGGAACAAGGTGTGTTGATAGGAACAAGAAGGTAGGAACAAGGACCCCAGGGTTTTCCAGCTCCCAGCATCATCCTCTGCTTGTGATAGTGGGGTTGTAGCTTCAAGGAAGAATGGGTCCCACCTGGACATGAACTTGGTGGAGTTATGAGGCAGTATGCAGCAGCACCAGCAGCATGCTCAAAGGTTCCTTTGTATCTGGAGGTCTCTGGCAAATTCCCTCCATCACAGCCACATGCCTGGCAATGTGGTGACCGAATGTCTCTCGCATTGTTCCTTGAAATGATCATTATAGACTGACAGAAGGAGAGAAACTGGCAGGCTGAGATGCATTCACAAAAATATCCCCCCCAAGGTCAGTTTAAGTAAGTCTCTATCATTGCTGGGAGTGCTGCGTGGGAGACCTCATGTCAGCTCTGCACCACGGCCAGTACAGAAGTGGGCCTTGCTGCTCCTCTCCTGCCACGTCATCTCATCCCCTGGCAAGGTGTCACAACCTGCCCTGAACACCATGCCAGGGGACACGGCGAGCAGGGCCTTTGCTGGCAGGGAGAAGCAAAACACGAGGCACTCAGGCTGTGGCAGGTGAGGGTGGAATCTGCTGGGATCACAGAGGAAGGTGGAAGAGGTCCCAGGGTGAGAGCGGATGCAGGGCAGGCACAGCTGCTGAAACGTGCCTGCAGACCCCTGGTGCTGCCAGGCAGCTAATCTGCCTCCTCTGCCTCACAGGCTGGTCTCAGGGCGGGAGGAGATTAAAGCTGCTTCCCGACGCTTGCCCCAGCCCATGTCACCCTCTGATTTCCTGGACAAGCTTATGGGACGAACATCAGGGTATGATGCCCGGATTCGACCCAACTTCAAAGGTAAGGGGAGGACGTGAGGCTCCCAAACCTGACAGTGACCCACGCTTACGGCTGCCCAAAACCAGGGAATGGGCATGTGTGGGTCTGGGGGCAGGATCCTGAAGCACATCCGTCGATCCCAACACCCTTTCCAGAGTCCTGGCTGCTCCTGCAATCACAGTTGCCCTGCTGGAGTCTGCAGTGCTTGCAGGGTGTGCTGGGGCTCAGCTCAGCACACCACGGGGGTGACCCTGCTGGGCAGGAGGATGCTCGTGTGCATTTATCTGCGCAGCACGTGCAGGAGGAGGTGTCCCCACGTGTGCCTCAGGCAGTGCACATGTCTCGCTGGCCAGCAGTGAGAGGAGGCTTCATGCTGTTTTCCAGGTCCACCCGTCAACGTGACGTGCAACATCTTCATCAACAGCTTCGGCTCCGTCACAGAGACCACCATGGTGAGGGTTTCTCCAGCGTGATGGGCTCCTCTCCCAGTGCCTTGGGGCTGGCAGTGGCTTTGCTGGGGAGTGTGCAGGTCCCAGTGCCTGAGTCCATGGGGGTTCTGTGAGCCCTTCTCCAGAGCCAACCCTGGCACCATGGTGGGGACATGCATAGCCCTAGCAAATGGGTGTGGTTTTTCTGGGGTCAGTTAACCAGAGCTTGTCTCTGTGGGCCACATTGCCCATGCTTGAGCTGGAAGAAACACCCTGCAGGGTCAGAACGAGGCGACTGGTGGTAGCTCCCAGCTGTTCACAGGCTTGGCAGGTGCCATACCATGCAAGCAAGCTCTGTGTCCCTGCCATTTCAGGCCTCCTCAGGTGCTTGAGGAACCCCTCTGATGAAGCCTTGGGGCTAAATATTCCTTATTTGTGCTACTGCAAAGCTGAAATACCATCAACCCCCCCAAAGGGCCACCAAGCCCTGGAAGGAATGGTACAGGCAGCAGCTACTGGTCCTCCTCCTTCTCCTCCTCTCAGCTGCTGTGGCTTTGGCTTTTTAATTTCCCGTGGCTGCCAACAGCATGGGAAGACTCTTAAGCTGCCCCTGCCCCGTGCATGGTTAGTGTCAAGCAGGCAGCACCTGTAGGGCTGAGCCTCAACAAAGAGACCACCTTTCCACCTCCTCCTCCTCCAGCTCTTCTTCCTCCTCCATCTTTTCCTCCTCCCTCTCTTCCCTGGGCACTCTGGGGTGCTCCTGGCTGACACGGTGCCCTCTGCCCCAGGACTACCGGGTGAACGTCTTCCTACGGCAGCAGTGGAACGACCCCCGCCTTGCTTACCGTGAGTACCCCGATGACTCCCTCGACCTGGACCCCTCCATGCTCGATTCCATCTGGAAGCCAGACTTGTTCTTCGCCAACGAGAAAGGGGCCAATTTCCACGAGGTCACCACTGACAACAAGCTGCTGCGCATCTTCAAGAATGGCAACGTGCTCTACAGCATTAGGTAGAACCCTTCACTTCTGGTGCAGTGCCTGAGTGGGAAGGCAAAGCTTTCCTCTTACTTCTCATGGGACAGCTTTTCCCCCCCTCGACTACCCCAGCCCCTGGCAATCACCTCCTTTCCTCTGCCTCCTCTAGGCTGACGCTGATCCTGTCCTGCCCCATGGACCTCAAGAACTTCCCCATGGACATCCAGACGTGCACCATGCAGCTAGAGAGCTGTGAGTACCTAGGGGGGTTCAAGCTGTAGTTTGTCCCACCCATCCTACCCCTTCCCATCCAAAAGGCTGGAATCTTCCTGCTTCCGAAGGAGTTGAGCAGAGAGGAGCGGTTGTTCAGGGTGGGGATGAATGGGGTGCATGTCCCCCGCATCCCATGGCTCCCTCCATCCCCTCCAGTTGGCTACACCATGAACGACCTCATCTTTGAGTGGCTGGAGGAGCAGGAGGCTGTGCAGGTCGCAGAGGGCTTGACGCTCCCACAGTTCATCCTCAGGGATGAGAAGGACCTGGGCTATTGCACCAAGTACTACAACACAGGTGAGCACTCCAGGGACCCGCTGCCATCCCCTTGCCATGGCCCAAGGGTCCCTCTCACCCATCAGGACTGTCTTTCCCCACAGGCAAGTTCACCTGCATCGAGGTGAAGTTCCACCTGGAGAGGCAGATGGGTTACTACCTGATCCAGATGTACATCCCCAGCCTGCTCATCGTCATCCTCTCCTGGGTCTCCTTCTGGATCAACATGGATGCAGCCCCAGCCCGGGTGGGCTTGGGCATCACCACCGTTCTCACCATGACCACACAGAGTGCCGGCTCCCGTGCCTCCTTGCCCAAGGTCAGCCCTGGCTCCATGCCAGGCTCACATGCTGCAGCTTGCCCAGGGCCCCTGCCATGCCCGCTGCCCAACCCCAGTGCCCCAGGGGCGGCCTTCCCTTGGGAATGGCTGGCTCCATAGCTTTGCCAGCTGGGGCACCACATGTGCTGAGGTGGAACACGGTGCTGCTGGGCCGGGTGAGCTCAGCTCACCTGTGTGTCCCAGCTGAGAGGGCTCCTGTGCCCCTTGGCAGCAGGGCAAAGTCGGCAGTGGGGTGGGGAGGAATGAGGCAGGGGGCAGCGGGTCCCTGAGCTCCCTCTCACTTCCCAGGTCTCCTATGTGAAGGCCATCGACATCTGGATGGCAGTGTGCCTGCTCTTCGTCTTTGCCGCCTTGTTGGAATACGCAGCCGTCAACTTTGTCTCCCGCCAGCACAAGGAGTTCATGCGCCTGCGCCGGCGCCAGCGACGCCAGAGGATGGTGAGTCCCTCCTGCCACTGCTGTCACGACATCTGCCCATCCTCAGCCACTGAGGGGACACCTGGGGTCTGCAGGGGCAGTTTCTCAGCAGCCACCAAGGGCAGGCTGCCCCACCCTCATTTCCTTGCCATGAGCACACTGCCAGGAGCCAGAGCTCCATGGAAAACACGAGTTCATGTACACACCACCCTGGCTTGCAGTGCCCTGTGCAGCCAAACCTCTTTGCCACGTGCTGAAGAAGGATGCCAGTGCCCAGGCACTGCCGAGGGGGCTTTTGCCCCACATGCAGAGCCCCCGACCCCCACTGTCCCCATCCCAGCACCCAGAGCTGCTGTCTTCAGGACCAGGACAGAGCCATCAGTCACTCGCTGTCCTGTTTCTGTTTGGTGCACACTGCTGGATGCTAAAAGGGCCTGAGCAGCAGGACAGCCAGCCTGGAGCCCCTGTGGCAGCTGAGCAGCCAGCATGGCAGTGAGCACACCCACATGGCACTCTTGCACCTCTCCAACTCCCAAGGAAAACACAACCCTCTGGCAGCCTCCAGTGCAGCGCAGTGCACCCCTGCCAGCCTCAACCTCCCCTCCCCAAAACAAGCCCCCATGGAGCTGGCCCCAAGGGCTAGCAAGGGCCTGGAGAAGGAGCAGGGCAGTGATTTGCACAGAGTGTGGGCCCATAGGATGGAGCTGCCACTCCCAGGGCTGAAAAGAGATTTGAGAGAGGGATAGGAAAGATGCAGATTTCCCTGAAGACACTCCTGCTCCGTGCCTCAGTTTCCCCTTCTGTCAGGCAGGACCAGCACAGCTCCCTTTGCTGAGGGATGAGTGATGCTGGGGGAGATCAATGGCCACTCCTGGGCTGCTGCCCAGCTTCCCAGGCCGTGCCCAAACCTTTGGCAGAGTAAGGTCTCTGCCTGTCCAGATTTCCTGGCATAGGCAGCTTTGAGGCACTTGTGGCTGCTTGCAGCAGCTCCAGGTGGGCCCTTGGCAGAGGTGCAGGGAGGAGCTGTGGGGAAGGGCAGGGTCCCAGGCTGGTGGGGAGATGCTGGGAGACGACTGCAGCTCAAGGGAGGAGATCAGGCCTCGTACATCCTTGCCTCTCCAACCCAGCTAGACTGCCCCAAGCCTCCTCTCCACCATCATCAGCCCTTGGACACCTGGAGAGGCTTCCCAGCTGGCTCCAGCACTCTCCCTTGCTCCCTGCCTTTTACAGCTCCCGAGCACCACCGACCTCTGGAGGTGAACACCCACCCAATTGGGGCAGGGAGGGGGATGTTCTGCTGAACCCAGGAACCATCTGCCGACTTAAAACAGATCAAAGTGCAACTGCCCTGAGGCGGAGACTGCCAAGCCACCCCAGCGTGGTGCTCGGTCAGAGCCTGGAGCAGAGCCCCGCTGTTCGCAGATCCCATGCTGGTGCTGCCCGATGCAGCCCAGGTGCCGCAGCCCGACGGCAAATCCCTCCCACATTCCCTGCAAAGCCGGGCCCAGGGAGCTCCCCGCACCCAGCCGCAGCCCTAGCAAGCACGCTAGGGCTTCCCCAGCCCAGAAGGACCCAGCTGGGAGGACCAGTATTCCCAGTCTGCCATCTCTTCCCTCAAACGCCCTGGCTGGGCTCAGTGGCTCCCTGGCTGGGGGAATAGCGGCTCCCCCCAGGGCACACAGGGCACCCTGGCTTTCCCCCACCATGTCCCCCGGGTCAGCACTCAGCCTTGGGCAGGGGAATAAAACTCCCCTGCAAACAAGAACTAATCTGAGCAATTTGAGCTGCTGCTGCTTTTCCCACTGAGAAATCTTGCTTAGCCAGCAGATTGCTGAGTTAAATAAAGATGCCAAGGCGCAAGCTCTCCGCATGAGAGCCCCCTTGCCGGCTGAGCGCCTGTGCGGGCTGACCTCAGCGAGAAGGCTGCTCTCTGCCGTTTGGAGGGCGGTACCAGCCAGAGATGGGATTCGGGATCCAGCACCGGGGCTGCGTTTGGGCATAACGTGAGGCAAGAGGCTGTTCTGCAGCACGCCGCCAGGGAAGAGACCCACCACAGCCAGATATGGCACTGGTGAGGCAAAGGGGGAAAGAGCCAGGGAGAGCAAATGAGTGTCCCAAGAAGCCAGATATGCAGCTCGGGCTTGCATGTGCCAGTTCCTCACCAAATGTTTGCACACACAACCTCCCTCAAGGATGAAAGAGCAGGATGAGGTGAGTTGGAAAAATGCACAGCTGTCAGTGGGGAGGACCATGGACATCACGGGGTGGCACCCCAGGGGCCATGAACCCTTGCTGTGGGCTCCAGCCCAAGGGTGAGGGCAGGTGCCTGGCCCTCATGGCACTTTTGCAGGCTTGACCATGGGCATGCAGCCTCACAGGCATGATGCCCTCCCTGCAGCCCCCCACCAGCATGGAGGAGATGGGGTGAGCCATGGCAGAGGGATACCAGCAAGGAGTCCATCTCTCTCAGCCTCCCTCCCCTGCTGCACCAGGCAGCCCCTGCCATGCGGAGAAATGGGAGTCTGGGCCCTTGGAGAGATTAGGAGGCCCTGCAAGCCCTGATGGTAGCCAGGCTCCTGCATCCTTGCCCAGCTCTTCTGTTCACTGCAACCAGCATCCCCTGCACCCCCATGTGCCACTCTCCCCCCAGCCCCAGTCCACCCTTTTCCCCCCAGCCACCGGAGAGCAGGGCTTTCCATGTACCCAAGCTGGAGCTGGGAGGATCCTGGGGGAGGATCAGTGTCGAGCTGCCAGGGTCAGGGTTGCCCTTGGAGGCACTCTAAAAACATGTTCCAGATGACAATGCAGGCGGTCAGTGCTCGCCCCCACACCCTGTGTACCGTGCTGCCTGCCTCTGCCCACAGCCTGCTGGCCCCGTGCTCTTGCCTGTACACTTGGACCTTTCTGAAAACGCACCTAACTTTGTGCCAAGCACTGACATGACCATATCACCCAGCAGAGGGGACTATGGGACATGCAACCACAAGCACTCGCTTGCTCTGCAGTCTCAGCACCCAAGGGTGGCCCCGGCTGACAGCCTTTCCTTTTGCCAGGAGGAAGAGCTTGTCCGTGAGAGCCGCTTCTACTTGCGAGGCTACGGGCTGGGTCACTGCCTGCAGCCAAAGGACCGGGCTGGGGAAGGCCCCAGCATCTACAGCCCCACCCCAGCCATGCTGCTGCAGGAAGGGGAGAGCCTCCGCAGGCGGTACCTTGACCGGGCCAAGCGCATCGACACCATCTCCCGAGCCGTCTTCCCCTTCACCTTCCTAGTCTTCAACATCTTCTACTGGGTTGTCTACAAAGTGTTGCGCTCAGAGGACATCCACGTGGTGCCCTGAGGGCCTGAAAAGCTTGGCTGCGTCTCGGTCTGACACCCCAGTGAGCCCGGGTGCCACGAGCTCAGCTAGAACCACAGTTCCCTCTGCCCCAGAGCAGCAGCACGGCCGGGCTGGGGTCTCAGAGCCTGGACATGTGGCAGCCCACACATCCCTTCAGATGCCAGGGCATCAAGGAGGGGTTACCAGCAGCCCCAGGTCCCCACAATCAGCTGGAGAGAGGGAACCCTCCTGCGTCCTGCATGGTGTCACCCCTGGGTTCCCAGGGAAGCTGTGCTGCTGGGGGAGCCCCAGGTACCCGGGGATGCTGCACTGCCACGGCACAGGGGAGCCCCAGTACTTTGGGATGATAAACAGCTGGTGGCCAGGGAACACCACCTTCCAGCCCAAACACCCTCCTCCTCTCTGCACCTTCCATGTCAGGCTGCTGCTTCTCCATGCTGTATCACTGAACTGTGGGGCACAAGTAGCCAGGCAAGAGGCTGCAGTCCTCTCTCCTCCCCTGGCCCGGAGCTGAGTTGCAGGGAACAGCAGGCAGCACCCCTGCCTGTGCCTGGACTGTGGGGTGCTGGCTATGGCCCCATGGTCCCCAGCCCAGCAATGGATCAGGCCTCTCCACCCCCAGGAAGCTCCAACACACAGCAGAACAGCAGGGCGGGGATGCTGCCTGGGGCGGGCAGCAGGTGGGCCCGGCCCTGCTAATGGGGAAGGGGCACAGATGGCCAGGGCAGCCACAAACCGGGGCCACTTGGCACCAGGGAGCCAGCACTGCAGGTCACAGCCTGTCTTCCAAACAGAGATTTTTTCAGGATGAAACTAGTGGAGGCAGCTTGGCTGATCCCTTTGCAGGAGTGGACTGAGTGGTGGCATTCCCAGACTGCTGTGTTCCCATAGCACCTCTGTGCCAGCAGACAGCTGAAGGTGAAAACTGTCCCATTCCCCAGCTTTCTCCCCACCCCAGCACCCAAGCATGGTGTCCTCCAGGCAGGTTCTCCCCCACTGCTCCTCCAACAGAGAGAAGAGCATCTGACACCTTGACAGGACAAGCTCAGCAAGGCTTCCAGCCCTCCAGACCTGGATATCCTCTGTGCTTAGCAGGAAATAAAAGCAGTAGGTTATGTTTATGTAGGTCCTACAGAGAGAAACGTGTCGATGCTCTCCTTTCCCCCTGCTCACAGCCAGCCCAGGGGGGCTCACAGCTGAGCAGGGTCCATCTCCCCATGGCCCCGGGTATGGGAGAGGGCGCAGGGTTCTCCAGGAAGGGCAGGATGGAAATGGGATTCGCCCCTTTCTGTGGAGGCTGTGGTGCCACCATGGCACAGCAAGGGCCCTGGTGACCTGCCTGTCATAGCAAAAGGGACCCTGAAGAGCAGGGGGACATAAGCAGGAGGCCAGCACTGCTTGCTGAGGCCAGACCCAGGCAGAAACCCCCACCATGGCTCCTGGCCCTGCTCTTCTGGCAGGCATCACCCTCTCCCTCACACCACTCACTGGGAGCAAAGCCCTGCACCCCTACCCCCTGCCCAGCCCCCCTCCAGCCCCACAGAGCAGACAGCCACATGCACCCATCCCACAGATGGGATAAGTGGAGGGCAACCAGCCCCAGGCCACCCCTGGGACACAACAGGATGAGCCAAGCCAGTTCCATCCCACCAACACTGCCAGGCATGCCTTCCCCCACTGTGGGGGTCCCTGTGGGGCCCCACCATGTGTCTAGGCCAGGCTTTTGAGACTTGTTTTTGGGGAGGCCCTATTTGGAGGTGGAGGAAGGGGTGCACCTCACCTCTTCAGCTTGCCCAGCACCCAGCCCCTTGAGGCAGCACCAAATGAGAAGGTGCCAGCATTCCAGCAGCACCTGCAGGCATGGGTAGCCAAGTCACCCTGTAGGAGTGGTGGTTTTACAAACAGCCTCAACATCCTACACAAATAAAGCCTTTCTGGGATTTTCAGTGCTGTGCTGGGGGTTTGTCTCTGCCGAGGACCCTGCAGTCAGCTCCTGGCAGGGCCCCCCCCCCTGAGTGGGAAGGATGTGGGGACATGGGCATGACTGCCCTGTGGGGACAGGAGCCTTGACCTGCAATTACACCCAGATATCATGACCTCCACGGGTGATTTTTCTGACATAACTGGTGGTGACTGTCAGCTTTTATCTCCCATGTGGCAGATGCCAACAGGCTGGGTGGGAAACCCCTGCGAGCTCCCAGCCCCAAACCCCATCACTCTTTCTCCTGAGCTCTGTGGGATGCTCCCCATGGCCATCCCAGCTCCTTTCCACCCCCATCCAGGCTTGGCCAGGGAACAGGACCCAAGATGGGGCAGATGTGGGGCCAGGGAGGGGCTCCAGCTCCACGGTGGAGCTCAGAAACCCGAACACGGGCAAGCATCCCAATGGGCAAGCCTCCTTGTGCCACCCCCTTGCCCTGGCTCGCTGGGCAGGTGCCAGCCTTACAGAGCTGCCAGCTGTCCCAGGGGGTTACGCCAGCCCTGCAGTGCCACCCGGGTCCAGCGCTTTTGTCCTCAGCTGGCGCGGGGGCAGGCAGAGCCTGCAGCTGAGGGCCAAGCACCCAAGCAAACATCAATCTCCCTCTGTCCTCCCGGCCAAGTTTCACAGACTGTCTCTGTTGGTACCTCGCAGCCCCATCGCCTGCCCAGCCCCATCAGGGTCTTCTGTGGGTACGGGAGGGGGGAAAGGAGAGAAAGTGAGGTGCACCCACACCCATGTGGTGCTGGGGTTGTTCTTTACATGGGACAAACCAAACCCCCCCCAGGGTCTTTCTCCTGCCCCCACCCCAAACATAGGGAGGACACAGCCAAGGGGAGAGCCAGGAGCTGTGCGCAGTGTGCCCAGTTTCTTCACTGCTTGCTCTCCTTTCTCTCCCTTGCCAAACATCATGTCTAGGCACCCAGAGCCTGTCTGGAGTTAAACGCTGTGGTAAGTCCAAAGCCACTGAGCTCCAGGAACCAGTGTATCCCAGAAAAATGAAAATGGTAAAAACCCAAGACATTCCTTCTTAGCTAAAACCCCCAGGTCCCACGCGCTGATCGTGGCAAGGTGTGGGGGCCTTGCTGCTGGCACCACAACTAGCAAAGATATGAGGGAAGTGCTGCATCACAGCCCTGCAGACCTTTGCAGTCTGGGTGTCCCTCAGGAGAAGTTTTGGGGTCAGGAGCAGCACTCAGACCCCACTCCTGGTTCTCCCAGCAGCCCAATTTGGACTGGGAGCCACTGAGACACCCACACAGCTGCCCTCCCACGCACAGCTCCAGCAGGTCCATCACATCTTGGAGACAGTGGCAGGCTAGGGGTGCTGAGTCTTGCACCTTCCCACAGGTCACAGCATGGCCAGGGGCCAGCCCTGATGGCTCAGAACCCCAGCAAAGCCCACAGCCTTCAGGCTGAGTCGGTTTTCCATCTCCTGCCAGAGGCTGTGCACTGGGGGATACATCCCTGACACCACAGGAAGCAGCGGTAGGCACAGGTTGGCCAACATCCATAGCCAAGTTAATTGCTCATTTAAAAGGAAGTTAATGGAGTTACACCAGGTTAATGGAACTCCCAGACAGTAAAATGAACATCATTGGCACTGGCAGCTTCCCTCCAGCCTGCCAACAGCATGTCCAGGGCTGGGCACAGTCAGGTTCGGGGCAACACAGCCCCTCACCAGCCCCATGGGCTCACTTGGACTCCTGTGTGGGGCTGAAGAAATGTCCTCTTGGCCGGGCACTGCCACAGCATGCCAGCCTTCCCCCCTCCACTCTAACCACGGAGGGCCTGATCCTGCTGGAGCAAAGCTCTGCCACTGCACATGATGGCATGGGGACCCTACCTCACCAGGGACTCCTGCCCGCACCCACCGCCTGGAGCTGCCTTGTGGCAACACCAATTGCCAGAGGATTATCAAACCACCCTGTCTGGATGGACCAGTGCCTGCAGGACAGCCTGTCCCATGCTGTTTGGGACACCAGCTTCGGAGCCAGGTGGGCTCAATGCAGCAAGAACAGGCAACAGCCCTGCTGGGACTGGGAGCACTCAGTGCCCTTTACACACTGCCCTGGCACAGATGTTTTTAAATAAAACCCCAGCAATCAGCACAGCTCTGCCAGCACTGCCCCCTGGACAGGGAAGTCCCAGAAGCCAAGGGGCACTTTGGCCCCCAGCACACGCCTGCCATCTCAGCTGCAGCATCACATCACAGCCAGGCCCCTCTGCCCACTCCGAGGGGCTTCACCAGTGCCCCGCCAAACCCCGTGTCCCCAGGGCCACCTCCACCCCCCCAGCACTGCTTTGGGACCAGCCTGCTCTGCTCCGGGTAAGCCAGACAGCACATGGGGCCATGGGGCACCCCCATGGGGTGTGGGTGGGCCAGGTACTCCCGGGGGGTAGGCAGGACACCTAAGAAGGGACAAGTGAGGGAAGGTTGGAGCCCAGAGGCAAGCAAGATCAGCCCTGCAGCCCTCCCAAGCCCTCGAAGTATGGGATAACTGTACAGCTCCGAGCTGTGGTTTTGCACAAGAAAAACCAAACTGATGAGGTTTTCTAGCCCCCAAAGTGGTTTGCTTTGTCCGACATGGAGAAGAAGGCTCTGCGCTTCAGCCCCTCAAGGAGCAGGCAGAGGACCTCGGCACTAAACAAGGAGCAATTATCAACCCACGGGCTCTGAAGAGCTTTTGTTCGCTGGCTGCGCCAGAGCAGGGATGGGAGGACACCTAGCGAGATGCCGGGATGGCCCAGCACACCAGCGGCACCCAGAGCACGGAGTCGTGGTGGCCCCAGCCCTGCAGTGCTCCCATCCTACTCCCCTCCTCCTGCTGTGGCGACGCCCACAGTGAGAAGAGCTCCAGGGGAGTGCAGATGTGGGGTCAGGGAGGGGTTCCAGCTCCACGGTGGAGCTCAGACACCCAAACGTGGGCAAGCACCCCAATAGGCAAGCCTCCCTGTGCCTGTGTATCTACAGTACCATAAAACACACTGAGCTCATGGTAGAGACCCTGCCCGGCTCCACAGCACAACCCAGGGACCCAGGAGCCCTGTGCTCCAAACAACCCGCACAGCCAGGACAGGCAGGACGCCAGATGCTGTCTGGGGAAACGTTGTAACTGCGAACCTCTCTTTCTCCATCCGTGTTGGACAAAGCTGTCCCGGTCACAGAGCAGGAGTGCTCAAGGTAAAAGCCAAACTGAGGTATGTCTCAGTGGGGTGAGGGAGTCCAGGCAGGTAAAGAGGGTAGTGGTGACAAAGAGGGAAAGAAAAGGGAAGGAATAAGGCGCCCTGAGGGGAAAGGTGACATTAGAGGGTTCATTCAGGAGCTGCTCACAGGTTTTGAGGCAGCCCTGAAGACTGTAGCCAAAACCAAGCCTGGGGCCCGAAGGGAACACCCCTTTCCACAGGACCCGGTGCTCACACGGTCAGCACTGACACCAGGGAGAGCGCACACCACCCGTCCCTGTGGTCATGGCAGCCTCAGGGGCAACTCCGGCACCCCCGGGTCCCAGCACGGGGCCGCGCTGCTGCAGGACCGAACCCAGCAGCAGGGAGGAGGCGCAAGCACAGGCTGCCACTGCGGCCGCAGCTCCCCTAGCACCTCATGGTTGCCCCGGTGGAGCAGCCGTGGAGCACCCATGGCGACCGCCCCTGTCACCGCCCGGAGCGGGCGGCCCCGGACCCGCCCCAGCTGGGCCCAACCCTCCGCTGCGTGCCCTTCCGCCTCGCTCACGTGACTGCGCAGGAGGGGGCGGGCCGCGCCGCGCCCCGCTGCCCGTGATTGGTGGAGGGCGGGGGCGCCGCGCCGCGGTTGGTCGGTCGGGCCGCCCGTCGTGGCGGCGGCTCGGCGGGGACCATGGCGGCAGTGCGGCGGGCGCCCTGGGCCCTGGCGGCGGTGGTGCTGGTGGCGACACTGGTGGCAGCGTTGGACAACGGGCTGGCGCGCACGCCGCCGATGGGATGGCTGCACTGGGAGCGCTTCCTCTGCGGAACCGACTGCGCCAGCGAGCCGCGCCGTTGCGTCAGGTACCGGCGGCGGACGGGGGTGCCCCGGGGCCGTGCGTTGGGTACAGGGTCCCGGCCCTAGGGTTTGCCGTGTCGGTGCTAGAAATCGGGCGGCCACGTTATCCGCTTTCTCTCCTGTTCGTGCCGCCTCCCGGTGCCCAGCGAGCGGCTCTTCGTGGAGATGGCCGACGTGATGGCTGCGGAGGGCTGGCGGGACGCGGGCTACGAGTTCGTCTGCATTGACGACTGCTGGATGGCCCCGACGCGGGATGAGCACGGCAGGCTCCAGGCTGACCCAAAGCGGTTCCCCAGCGGGATCCGCAAGCTGGCCGACTATGTGAGTGCCACCCGCCGCGGGGCAGGGCAGTGAGGGCAGCCGGGGACCCGACCTGCAGCCGCGCTGGGAGCAGGGAAGGAGAAGGAAAGCGGGGTGGGGAAAACCTGTGTAGCTGCCGAGCTAAGGCCCTGCAGGGTTTTGCTTCCCGTGCTGGCCGAGCTCCGGTTCCTCCTGCCTGCCCCATCCCCAGTTCTTTGCCTTTCTGAAAGCGCAGGTCCACTCCAAAGGGCTGAAGCTGGGAATCTACAGTGATGTCGGGAACAAGACATGTGCTGGCTTCCCTGGAAGTTACAACCACTACGACGTGGATGCCCAAACGTTTGCCTCCTGGGGTGTGGACCTGCTGAAGTTCGATGGCTGCAACTCGGACACACTGGAGCTGCTGGCAGAAGGTAGGCACGGGCTCAGGGCAGCACTGCACCACGGGGTGGGAATATTCTTCAGGCAGCAGCAATTCTAGGCCCGAGCTGGGCTCCAGGGAGTTGCTTTTCCCTGAGCATACTCATTTAAGGGGTCTGCTTACAAAAGCAGGTATGAGACTCTGTTCCCAAGGCAGTGAGTGGAGACCTCAAAGCGTTTCACACACTTAACCCTTAATCACTTTGGTGAGGCCATGTCAACACGGTTCAGCCTGAAGCCAGAACAGCTTGTGTCAGCTATAAAATGGGCAGTTACCAGGGCTTTTAACAGGAAAAAATTAAGCAAATTCTGGCATGAAAATCCTACTAGGGTTTTAATTTTAAAACATGCCAGTGTAAATCCCATTTCCGGTAGGAGAACGGCTGCAGACTATGAGCTCATCCTCCCTGTGGTGTTTCAGCCACAATAATGTGTTCAGCCTTCATTTTGCAAGAGTTGAACTGAAGCCTGAACCTGTGATACTGGATTAGTTCCTCTGTTTGACCAAGAGATTGTGTAACCTCTGTCTGTTCCCTTGCTGTAGGTTACAGGCGCATGTCTCTGGCCCTGAACAGGACTGGAAGGAGCATTGTGTATTCCTGCGAGTGGCCGTTCTACCTGAGGCCTGTGCAGCAGGTAAATCCTGGGGCTGAAAGTGAGAAGCCTTGCAGTCAGCTCTAGGGACCAGAGGAGAGGCTTCAGGACAGCCTGTTTAATAGGAATTCTCCACACCATTTACCAACAGATTTCTGCCAGCCAGGGTACGTGACCAACGTGTTGCTGTCCACCCACAGCCAGCTTCCCCTGGGCCACCATGAGGGAATGCTGCCATTCCCTCCCACTGGCAGTTAAATGGCATCAGTCACCAGAGGGTGTAAACGCAAGAAATGGCAGTAATTACTGGGATGTCACAGTTTCATCCCACTGGTCCCATCACACCTTCAGGAAAACAGTGCTTAAAGGAATTTTCTAGCAGAGCTTGGTGGCCACAATGGTTCTCCCAAGGGAAACCATAGCCTGACTGGGCACAAGGCATCCTGGGGAACCAACATGCACTAGGTCATCCATACAGCTGGTGATGGAAGGTGTTACCATAGTTCTCCCCCAAATTATCCCTGATCCAGTCTAGCCTTGTTCTTACGCAGCCAGAATCTCTGACTAATCACACTAATTGTTTTGTTCCCAATCACAGCCCAATTACACAGAGATCAAACAGTACTGCAACCACTGGAGGAACTTTTTTGATGTCTACGATTCCTGGAGCAGCATCAAGAGTATCTTGGACTGGACAGCCCTTCACCAGGACAGCATTGTGAAGATAGCTGGGCCAGGGGGTTGGAATGATCCTGACATGGCAAGTAGAGCAACACCCACCTCAGTGTAGGCTGAGAAGGATGGGGAGGGAGAGGACTAGTGGAAAAACATTAAGAGGAAGGGCTCTGATGGGGCCCTGGGATCAGGAACTTGATGAGAGGGTCCCTGGCTGGAAGAGAACTCCAGCTATGGACAGCACCCAGGAAGCACTGTCTGTGTAATGCAGCACCAGAAATGCCAGCTCAGAACACAGGTGTGGCAGTGGGAGACTCCAAAGTGCTCATCTCCCACCAGAGGGAAAACTCTTGGGTGCCTGCATCAGAAGGAAGGAATAGCTGCATCCAAAAGCAGATTCTTAAAATGCTGCCTAGCCAGTTAAGGATGCTTCTTTACCTGCCCCAGAAGTTCATCCTAATTTGCCACAGTAGTCATGCCTTGCCTTTCCCAACCAGCTGGTCCTGCTCCTGGCACTCACCCTATCTAACCAGTCCCAACAGGGGCCCCACCCTCAGCATCCTGTCCTTCACCAGTGCTCAGGTTGGTGTCCCAGTTTCTCCTGGCAGGCAGTGTTACCGGGCAGTTCTTGTTTTCTCGTCACAGCTGGTGATTGGAAACTTTGGGCTGAGCTGGGACCAGGCAGTGAGTCAGATGGCAATGTGGGCTATTATGGCTGCTCCCCTCTTCATGTCCAACGACCTGCGGCACATCAGTCCTGAGGCCAAGTGGCTGCTCCAGCACAAAGAAGTGATTGCCATCAACCAGGATCCGCTGGGCAAGCAGGGATACCAAATCACCAAGGTACTGCAGGAGCAGGGCTGGTGGCACAATGTGGGGCACAGGCAGCCAGAAGAGGGACACTGGGGACACACACGGGGTATAGAGCAGTGCTCAGGGTTTGGGAACAGGAGCTCAGTGGGCCCACTTGTTCCTGAAGCCTGCTTAGACAGGCAGAGAGACCATCAGTTCTGACTCCCCTAATGCAGGCCCTGGGTTTGTTTTCTCCTTGACAGGACAAGAACTTTGAGCTGTGGGAGCGGCCCTTGTCTGGCCGAGCCTACGCCGTGGCAGTGCTGAACCATCAGGAGATTGGGGGACCCCAGAACTTCACGTTCTCCCTCACCTTCCTTGGCAATGGGCTCGCCTGCAACCCAGCGTGCTTCATCCAGCAGATCCTGCCAGCCAGCAGGGACTGGGGGATCTACAACTGGGTCTCCTCCCTGAGTGTGGAGGTGAACCCAACAGGCACCGTGCTGCTAAAAGTAGTGGCAGTATAGGAGGCACAAAGACAATCCTTTCATAAGCCTCAAACTCTAAACTTCTTGTCACAAGAAGCCTGTTTCCTCCAAGCAAGGTGCCTTTGTTCTCTCCTCAGGCATTCACTACTCAAGTGCTTCTACATGGATTTTGAACCTTCAGCCTAATGTGACAAATAATACCCCATCACTCCATCACCAAAAGGGAACAGAGAAAAGGGTACTGCTTCTCTTTTGTTTACCCTTCCTCTGGCTTCTCACCTCCTTCTCCAAGGGGCTGTAAGGGCCCAGCATGGCAGAAACTCCTGTTGATGCCCACTGCCACTACCAACCAGAGAAATGCAAAGGATCCATACAGCATCTCACAGCTCTCCTTGAGCATTTCAGGGACAATAAGGAAACACACCCTGCCTGCCATGCTCTTGGCTTTGCCAGGCCAGGGCACACAGACTAAGAACAAGAAAAGCTGCTGTTGTTGAAGAAACCAAAGACTCAGAGTGTGGACATCTACCTTCTGACAACTCAGGGACTGGCCTGCATCACTGCACCTCTTGGCAACTGCTTTCCTGACAGCTGTTGCTTAGTGTAAATGTGATTAAGTATCATGCCTTAGGACTCAGCTTTTGAGGGTTTCTCCTTACCCCACAGGTCTTCCTCTCACCAGCAGCTGTCACTTCCCTTCAGATGACAATTCCCTCTCTACCCTTCATGGGGTCACTGGGGTCCCCTTCCTCACTGCCTTCCATAAATACCTGTGTTTGCTTTCCACCACTGGCAGTAGCCTTTAGAATCACAGAATACCAGGTTGGAAGAGACCTCAAGGATTATCTGGGCCAACCTTTCTTAGGAACTAAGTATGGTCTAGAGAAGATGGCCCAGCACCCTTGTCCAGCTGAATCTTAAGTGTCCAATGTTGGGGAATTCACCACTTTCCTGGGGAGATTATTCCAATGGCTGATTCTTCTCATTGTGTAAAATTTTCCTTGTGTCCAATTGGAATCTCCCCAGAAGTAACTTGTACCTGTTAGCCCTCATCTTTTCCATGTGACTCCTTGTAAAAAAGGGAGTCTCCATCTTCATAGTCACCCTTCAAGCACTGGAACGTGGCGATGAGGTCTCCCCCAGGCCTTTCCTCAAGGCCCAACAAACCCAGTTCTCTCAGCCTTTCCTTGTACATCGGGCTTCCCAAGCCCTTGATCATCTTTGTGGCCCTTCTCTGGACCCTCTCCAACCTCTTCACATCCTTTTTGCATAGAAGGGACCAAAACTAAACAGTGTTCCAGGTGTGGCCTGACAGGGCTGAACAGTGGGATGATGACTTTCTCTGCTGGTGATGCCCTTTTTATGCAGCCCAGCACCCTGTTGGCTTTCTTTGCCACAGCAGCACCTTCTTCACTCATACTGCTGCAAGACCTCACATCTCTGTCTTTGTTGAACTTTATGTGGTTCCTGTTAGCTCACTCTTCCAGCCTATCCAGATCTTCCTGCAGGGTGGCTCTGCCTTCCTAAGTGTCCAATTCCCCACTCACTTTAGTATTAGCAAACTTCACCAGATACACTTGGTCCCATCATCCAGATCACTTGTGAAAACAAACAGCACTGGGTTTAGGTCGAATAACACAGGTCCTTCTGAGACAGGAGATAGATACTTAACCACTTCTGCAACCATCAGGTACAAGCATGTTCTCTTCTGACTACTACACAATCTGGTTACTTTGATTTGTTCCTATTATCTTTGATGAAGCACTTTGATTAAAATGTCCCTTAATAAGGCTAAGCTTTTTCTTCATTCCACTGTGCAGCACGGGATTGGAAATACAAGTCAGCTGGGACAACCCTGGGCATGAAGCTGTGCCTCCTGTCTCTGAGCTACTGTAACACAGCCACTGCAGACAGGAGAGAGCTGAGCTGCAGCAGGGAACTGTGGCCTCCTGGAGCAGGTGGATCAGCAGATGGATCTAACTGCTGGTGCTAACCCCATGAGCTGCTCCAGGGCCTTTGCTCGTGCACTGCCTGTCAGGACAGTACAACTGTTCCCTGTCTGTAAAGAGGGGCCTAGAGCCAAATGCAGATGGTGTGGGGGGAGTTTGGATTTCTCTGGTTCCTGCTGTGTTGAAACCACTGCTGGGTTCAAGGAGTCTTACCTGCCTCTCCTCTCAGGCAAGGCCTTGGAGAGGAAGAAGCCCTACTCGGGCAGTTGTTTTTTTTCCAAACACTGTTTCAGCTACCAACAATTCAAACTCACCACAGCATCCCTGACATGGAACCACTGTAACAGAGACATGAGCTGTTTTAAATCAAACAAGCTGTGGGAGTTTAGAGGAGGCCGTTTTGAAGACAGCCTTTGACAATGAAAACTCAAAAATAAGCCTGCAGCACCAGCACAGGGCTCCTACAGAGAAGCCACTGGTGCAAAAATCCATCAGAGCTCAGGCTCTACATATACTTTAAAGCACCTCTTGGTCATACAGAAAGGAGTTCCCAGCCATCTGCAGGGTGTTTTTAAAAGCCTTGCTGTTCATTTCCTAAGCAGCTTTGCATGCAACACAAAACCAAGCAACAGATCACTTCCAAATACTTTAATGTGGTCCACAACAGTGAGTAGGATGGAGCTTAGAACTGGATCACCTGGCCCTGTAAGAAGGAAGAGAAAGTGGGATTTTATCCACCACTGGAAGCTGCCACCTTTCCTCAGGAACTCATGGTACCAACATACCTTTCTCTTCTTGTCTCCTCCCAGCTCAAAGTGCTTGCACCTCTTAATTGCCAGCATCCTTTTGGACCTGCAGTTGGGCTCCACACACTCCAGCCTCAGCACAATCTTCTTCGTGGTCTTAGCCTGGGAAGTGAGGAGCACAGTGCATCAACCAACAAAAAGTCCACCAGCAGACACGTTCCTGCTCTCAGGAAAAGCTTGTTATCTGCACTCTTGAAGGTTCAGCAGCTCGTTCTCAAAGTGTAAAGAAAAAGCCTGCCAACAGTTAGGCAGGAACTGGAAGGCACCTGAAGGACCATGACAGGAGTGTAGTGGATCTGCACCTTCTCCATAAAGGAGACTGTCAAAAGCATCCAGTGGGGCAGGGCTGGTCCCCTGCAGAGATCAGCCACACTGGAAGAGAGTCTGAGCCAGTGAACACACCAAGAACAGGCACTTGTGCAGGGTGTGAGAACAGCCTGTCACTGCTGGGGAGAAATTCAGTGGAGAGCAGGGCACAAGAAACACCTGAAAGCAGCACGAGTGACAAACCTTCCCCGAAAGAGCAGCAACACAACGTGCACAACGCAGACCTGCAGCTGACAAGTGAGATTAAAACCAAAATACAGCAGAGGGGAGAGTTCAAAGCTGCAAGGGCCCAGCAGCAGCTGGACAGAGCTGTAACCACCAGGTAAAAGCCTCGGCCAATCGTCCATATTCTGCTGACTGGGAACAAAAAGAAATGAAGCTGGCAGTATACGGGTGGAAAATGCCAGAGAGCAGGACAGCTGCTCTGTGTACCCTGCTTGCAGAAGCATTTTCTGCAAGGCGTCCCTGCTTCCTGGCAGAAAGTCAACTTGAAAAACTGCTGTCTCACTTTTTTCTTCTTGCTAAAAGACTTCCTGACCATCTCCAGCAGAACACGAGGGTTTTCCAGCAACGAGCTGAGTAGCTCTGCAAGTGTAACTGAGCAGTTCACAGAAGCTTTTAACCAATCAGCTCACGAGGTTTTGCTTCCCTGCAAAGGAAGGTCCTCCTTCCAGGAGCAGGACTCACCTTCTTACGGAAGATGGGCTTTGTCTGGCCCCCATAGCCACTCTGCTTCCTATCGTAGCGTCTTTTTCCTACAGGAGGGAAATGATCTGTTTAGGAAACAGCTCAAGACATGCAACAAGCACAACTGGCACTTATCAAACCCCAGCAGACCTCAGCCTGCATCTGCACAACCGATGAGAAGGAATCCCCCCCTTCTCCCACAGCTCGACCCACAACCAACACCCTGGAGTGTTGACCACCATGACCGCCCGGGCCCCATGCAACTTTCTCCGGGCCGTGCCCCAGAGCGCACCCGTCCTTACCCTGGGCGTAGAGGGACTCCTTCCCCTTCTTGTACTGGGTGACTTTGTGCGGCTGGTGCTTGCCACACTTCTTGCAGTAGGTCCGACGGGTTTTCGGGACGTTCACCTGAAGGGGCAGGGAGCAGTCGGTCAGCACCGCCAGCAGCCGCGCCGGCAGCTGGAAACAAGCCACGCCGCGCTCCGGGGACCTCCTCGGCCCGGCGCTGCCCAGCGTGACCCGGCCGCCCTTCCTCTCCTCTCGGGGAGGCCCATCGCCCCCATCCCGAGCCCATGGCCTTCCCTCGCCGCCCCGCCCCCGTCTAGCCGCCGGCCAAGGGCCCACAACAGCGGCCAGCGTCTGGAGCGGCCGGAGCGAGCCGCCGCCGGGCGGATGGCAGCAGATAAAGCCGAGCCCAACAGCCGCTGCCGCCAGTACTCACCATCTTGTCAGCTGCGGCCCGAAGAGAAGGCGTTCTCCGGAACCGGAAGCAGATGGGAGCGGGGACCATGGAGAGGAGGCGCCCCGGGAGGGAGAGAGGCCCGCAGGCGCTGGGCGGGCACTGCCCCCTGCCGGTGGGAGGAGAGCGGGATGGCGGCCCCGGGTGGGGGGTGCAACGGCGACTGCGGGACGGGGTCTGCGGAGGAGCGGGTTACGGGGCTGGGGGTTGACCGTGGCGGGGGTCTGTGGGATGCACAGGGTGTGGGATGTGGGGAGCCGGGGCAAGCTGCTAGCAGGAAGATGGCGGTACCCCCCGCCCGCCTCTCCTCCGGGACCTCGACCCTGCACTTTGGTCCCCACATTCCAGCCCCACACCCCTGGCACCATGTCCAGGCCCCCGTCCCCTCCGTGAGGGGCAGGCCCTGGCCGTGGCCGAAGCCCTGGAGGCCCCATAGAGGTCCCTGGTGGCTCAGCTGTCTCCAGGAGGAAACACAGCTGCTGCTTTTGGGTCACAAACCAAAAAAAGGGGAACCGAAAGGGTGGGGTTGGCCGGCCCCGTCCTTCCTCCCTGCCTCCCCACCGCCACAGCCAACCCGACCCCCAGGGCTGGGCTGCTCGGGGCAGGCACGGGGCGGTGGGTGCAGCAGGACCCCGGCTGCCAGAGCAGCGGCAGGAGGGCTTGGTGAGTGCAGCCGGGCACGGAGGGCTCGGGGGAGCCACGTCCCGGCACCGTGTGGCACGGGGAGAGGCACGGCGGGGAGCACGAGGGTGGCGGGGCCCTGGGTGCCAGTGCGGCCTTGGTAATGTCACAGCCGGGGAGCCACAGCGGCGGGAGCCTTTGTGCAGTGCCTGCTCATGGCCTTGCACCTCTGCTGTGCCAGCGGCCGTGGTGCTTTGCCAGGGGCAGCAGAGCCAAGCCAGGCGCCAGCCACATGCTGCCAAGCTGCGTGTGAGCTGAGCCCAGCCTTGTCCTGCAGCCTGGGCAGCTCTGAGCAGGCAGCATCTGGTCGGGGGTGTAGCAGATGCCATGGGTCATACTGCCCAGGGCCATGGGGGTGCTCTGGAGCAGGCGGTGGGGTGGGCTGTGGGTGCTAGGGACCCCGGGGCTGCACCGGAGCAGGAGGGTACAGTGGTGTGTGGGTGCCAGGGGCTCTGGGGCTGCAGCAAAGCACAGGATCGGGGTGCCCCAGAGCAGGGAGTTGGGGTGCTGATAGTGCCTTTGACCACTCCTTGCTCATCCCGGTGTGTGCTGCTGGGGTGCAGCTCTGGATTTGTTCCCAAGTCTCTCCCATGCAGGAGATTCCCCCCTTTGAGCCTCCCACCCTTCATTTTTATCACCCTCCAGGCTGCACCTGAAACACGGGGGCTGTGGAATATGTCATTCCCAGCCACCCTGTTGCCCTTCCCAGTTGCCCCGAGCGTGCCAGCCCGCATCAGCCAGCGGTGCCAGGCAGGCCCGGTCCCTTAGCAGGACACGGGCAGGGGCCAGAGCCTGCCTGCAGGGCTGTGGCCCCGGGACTGTGGTGGGACACACAGGGCCAGCAGTGTGTGCAGGCCAGCAGGTTGTGGTGTCAGAGCACGCTGTCCTGTGACAATGGCAGGAAGTCACATTAGCGGGACACACACACACACAGAGGACATGCTTCCACCTACCCGCTCGCCACCTCGGCTGTCACAGTGCTCAGCAATGGCTGGCTGCAGGGCTGAATCTTGCTGGGCACTCACCACCCCAAAGGACAAGCAGGGACAGAGCGGGGCAGGTGGCAGTGGTGGGGAGATGGAGGCTGTGCCATGCTGGGGCAGAACAGGCCTCTGAGATCCTCCTCGTCGTTTCCTCTCTGGCAGCACTGTCCCAGCGGACACAGTGAGGACGTGTCCCATCTGTCTGGCACTGCTTGTGGTGACCCAGCTACTGAGACTCAAGGTAAAGCTTCTGGGGAACCAGCACTGCAGTTGAGATGGGCTGGAGCCCAGGGCTGCTCTGCTCAGCTCCTGTGTCTGTGCTGGGGGGGGGGCAATGGGAGCCATCCTACTTTTGGAACACAGGACCAGCAGCTACATTTTCTACCTAGAGAGATAGACATGGGCCTACAGGGCGATGCTGGAGTCTCTGTGGGCTCACTGGCCACCCCAGCCACCTGCCCTGTTCCCAGCGGGGACCCCAGTTTCTTCCTCCCCAGTCCTGGATCAGCCAGTGGAAGACTCTGACTACTGATTTTTTAAGTTTTTGGTGTTTGTTTTTTTTAAAACCACCCAAACAAGCCAGAAAGGCCAGAGCCATGAGGGCCACAAGGGGAGGGGAGGGGGGGACCGTGGAAAGGGGGAACCCTCTTTACCCCCAGCCTCTCTGGCTATAGCCACAGCAGTGGGGCAGGGCCAGGATTGCAGCAGCAGGATCTGTGCTGACAGGGCCTGGGCACCACCAGCGGATGAGGGGCTGCCCCTGCTCCTGACCTAGGGCAGGGGCATGCACTGGAGAGCCTCTGCCTCTCTTCCAGAGGAGAGGAGAGGATTACAACAACATGGAGCACAGCAGGTGGGACCAGCTCCTGGCATCTTTAATTCCCACCTGGTCCCTGTCACCAGTGAACCAATGCCTGCCCTCCTGCACAGGGGAAGCAGAAGGGCTGCCCAGCCAGGTAGCAGAGGGCTCAACCCCTGACCCTGGCCCACCTCTGAGCCTCCTCCGGAGGAGATGGGCTGCAGGCAGCAGGAGAGGGAAACAGCTCCTTCCCAGCTTTCCCTCCAAAGCTGTGTTTGTAGGAGCAAAAAGAACAAGGTGGAGGTGAAGGGGGAGCAGGGGGTATGTAGGTGGTCAGGGCAGGGCACCTGGAGAGGGGCTGCAGGGGATCACAGTTCAGCAGTGGGTCTGCATCAGCTCCTTATTATGTCCAGGCTGAAGTCAGGTGTTGGTTGCAGCCCTCAGAAGAGAAGCCCCCAGCTCCTGCTGCGTGGCTCTCTGTGGCACTGGAACCGTCTGGGTGTCGCAGTGCCCAGGTGCAGCATGGAGGGGCACGGTGGACAGCCTGCTCCAAGGGATGGGCTGGAGTGGATTTCCAGCTCCCTGAAAGCAGGACAGCAGTGGGACGCAGGGGCGTCATCTGAGCCCTTTCCTGCCCTGACCCTCCCATGAGAGGCTCAAGGAGGAGAGCTTCACTGAGGAGATCTGGGGGAGGATTTACCCCTCTGGTTGCTGGCTGGAGGCAGCCCTTTGAGCCTGGCCTCCTGCAAGCACTGCTCACAGCTTGAGCATTGTCCCTGCACTCCTGCAGGCTTCATGGATACAGAGGGGAAGGGTGACTTTAGGACTACTCCGAGCTCTTGCTCACGGCACTGCGACTTTTGGGACCTACCCACACCTTTTTAGGGCCCGTCCTCCCGCAGCCTTCACTTGCATGTCCCCGGCACGGGAGCCCGCGGGGGGGCAGGAGGAAGCGGCCCACGCAAACACACGCACCATGTTGGAGGGGCGGGGGGAGCCTGCTGGGTGTCGCTGTGCTCCTCCCCGGCCCACGCTTCCCCCCGCCTCCCCAGTTCTCTCCCTCTCCAGCTGTCTGTCCATCTGCACACCCGGGCCCCTTCAGCATCCGCTGGGAGCCAAAGCCAGCTGGGTGGTGGCTTGGTCCGCTGTCTGGCGTCAGAGAGGGGACAGGAGAGGTCACTCTGACCTGCCCGCACACCTCTGCGGCTGACTGCCCAGTGGGGATCCCAGCTCCCTGTGGCTGCCCCTCAGGCAGAGGGAAGAGTGCACCTGAATGAGCTCCATCAGTGGGCAGGTTTTTGGCTGAGCAAGCACGGTGTTGGTGTTGTCCTGTCCACAGCAACCCATCGAGCACAGCGCAGGGGAGGCTGTGGGGGCCAACATGGCCAGTGTCATCCTGGAGAGCATCTTCTTGAAGCGCTCGCAGCAAAAGAAGAAAACGTCTCCCCTCAACTTCAAGAAGCGTCTGTTCCTGTTGACGGAGAGCAAGCTGTCCTACTACGAGTATGACTTTGAGCGGGGGGTGAGTCTGCAGCCCCGGGGCCACAGGTGTGGTGCTGTGGCAGTGCCCATGGGTCACCAGTTGTCTCTTGCCAGCAGCCTGCCCGAACAGTGGTTGGACAGGGCTGGTGGTTGGCTGGAGCCTCTGCAGGTCTCCACCTTGGCGATCATTGGAACCAACCCCATCTCTTGCAGCGCCGGGGCAGTAAGAAGGGCTCAGTGGACATAGAGAAGATCACCTGTGTGGAGACGGTGGTTCCTGAAAACAACCCTCCTCCTGAGCGGCAGGTCCTGGTGAGGAAAGTCCCAGGGTTTCTGCTTGTATCTCCCTGTCCCCTCGGTGGGGAAGTAGGGAGAGTTTCCCTGCCCGGGGGTGGTGGGAATGGGAGATGGCCCTACTTGGCATGGAGGGCTCTGCATCCACAGCCCCTGCCAGACCAGGGGTCTGGCTTGATGCAGGGCAGGGGAAGCAGGGGGATTCCAAAGGCTATGGGGTCCCAGGGGAGATGCCAGCAGCTGAGCAGCAGGATGCCAACATCCATCTCTGCCTCTCTTCCAGAGGAAAGGAGAGGATTACAACAACATGGAGCAGATCTCAATCATTGAACGGTTCCCCTACCCCTTCCAGGTGAGTCCTCACTGCACCCCCTTTGGCAGTCTGCTCTGCCTGGCTGCAGGGTGCTGGGGGGAGGACCCCAGAGAGACCTGGGGCCAAATACAGCATCGCTGTCCTGGTGCCAGGTGTCACTCAGCTATTTGGGGACACCCTGCTGCTGCCCACACTGCATGGGGCAGGCAGGTGAGCCTCTGCGAGCCCCGGGGAGTTGGGCAGCTCTATTTAAGAGGGATGCTTAGATGGAAACCTGCTTCTGAGCTCTGTCCTGCCCCTTTCGGTCCTCTGGCTGATGCTGGAGGGATGCTGTCTGATGGCTGCCCGCTCAGCCCCCAGCCCAGCTGCCTGTCCCTGCTGGCACCCAGTGCCACCCCCGACACCCTGAAAGTCAGAGGGGGAAGTGGAAAGTCTTGGGGGAGGGGGCTTATTTATAACCTCTCTGTCACGGTTCTGCGAGCACCATGCAGGGCCAGCACAGCTTGTGCTCTGCACCCACTACTCGGGGTGGCCACAAGCCACTGCCCCCATCCTCCCTGGGAGACCCCCAGGCAGGACACTGAGGTGTGTGGTCCTGCAGGTGGTCTATGATGAAGGGCCCCTCTACGTCTTCTCCCCGACGGAGGAGTTGCGCAAACGCTGGATCCACCAGTTGAAGAGTGGTGAGTCTGTGGGCTCTGTGACTCCCTTGGAAAGCAAACACAAGCCATCAGCTGTGCATGCAGCATGACCCAGACCCCAGGCTTCCGGGGCCTATCTCGTGGTTACATTATCCCATGTCTACAGAAGAGCGAGCGCTGATGAGAAACTTCTGTGGCAAGTGCTGTGCCCCCATGTGCACACTGCATAACATCCCTGAGTTGACGCCAGCCACTCCTGCCTGGGGGAGGTGGACACTCACCTCTTGACCCCTGTGACTTCTGCAGCACCACAGCCACCTCGGCCGAAGCTCCTTGCCGTTTCACAATGCTGATCCGAATTAGCTCGAGCAGGCTCAAAAGTTATTGAGGGCAAGAGGAAACAGCAGATGTGGCCAAACAGCAGAGCACATGTTGCAGCAGCACTGTGCAGAGGGGCTGGGGTGCTTGCAGTCAGATGAAATCTGCTGGAGCTGCCTGTTTGTGTCCCTTGGTGCATGTGTATCTTGCTGTGGCTTTGTGCTGTTGAGGTGAGATTAGCTGCTTAAATTGACACAGGGAAGTTTGCCCAAGTGAGGCGGAAGCAGAGCAGGCTGATAATGAAGAAGTCAGTTATTTCATGAAAGCCCTGCTGCTCTGCCCCGGCAGGCAGCCAGCCCTCTCCCCACTTCCCTGCTACAGGAGGGGAGTTGCTGTGATAGCTGAAGCCAGTGTAAAATCCACAGGGAAACGGGGAGACAAAATGCTGTCCTTTTCCTGCCAGGATGCCCTTATCTTGCTGCACCAGAGGAGGGGCTCTCTCTCCCCTGCGGAGCCGCTGTGAGCCAGCAGTGTGCTGTGGTGGTGTTGAGGCACTTCCAGTTGTCCCTCTAGCTTGGGGAGGAGTATGAAGAAGCTGGTCGGCACCTGCCTGGCAAGGGAGCAGTCTCCCAGCAAAGGAAGTCTCTGAGCAGACAGGGGTGGTGGCAGTGCCCTCGCACAGCACTGGCCTTCCCTCCAACTTCTGAAAAAAAGGGTTCAAAAGAGCTGCAAACTGTAGACCTCAGCAGCCCAGGGGATTGTTTGTTTCAGCTGGCAGGAGGGCTGGTCACAGCAGGACCTGTCCTTCCATGCATGCTTGTGTGCCTTCGCAGAGCTGCTGAAGAGCTTTGATCAAATCTGAGAGGAAAGGCCTGGCCCTCCCTGAGCTGGGAGTTTTGTGGCACAGGGTTTGCATGGCTGCAGCATCAACACAAGTGATGAGCTGAAGGGAACCCAAGCAGCAGGGCCACATGTGACTGTATCAGTAGCACAGCAGAGGGTGAAATGATTTAGTGGCTCTAATCATCTGCATTCAGGGAGTGGAGACTTCTCCACAGCAGGCTGGGGACATAGCCCTGGGTCACACATGTCTCCCCTCCTCTGCCACAGTGATCCGGTACAACAGTGACCTGGTACAGAAGTATCACCCCTGCTTCTGGATCGATGGGCAGTACCTGTGCTGCTCTCAGACAGCCAAGAACGCCATGGGCTGCCAGATCCTCGAGAGCAGGAATGGCAGTAAGACACCTGGCACCCTCCCCTCCTTCTGGTCCCTGGGGAACACCACAGCACCATGCCAGGGAGCTCTTCTCACCTCAGTCACTTTTCCATTCTGAAGGTTTAAAAGTTGGGCGGTCGCATCGCAAGACAAAGAAGCCTCTTCCTCCTACTCCTGAGGAGGATCAGGTAGGGACCAGCATCAGCATGTGGGTTTGCTCCAAGGTGCTTAAGGAAATGTCTACCTGGAAAAAGCCAACACATTCAGTGGCCAACAGGGCATTGCTCAGAGATGTACAGGCTGGGGCTCTGCTCTGGAGAGGGATATCAAGATGGTGCCCTAAGGGAGGAGGAGCTTGAACCAGGGGATGGAGCCCAAAGGCCTGGAGGAGAGTCAAGTGATCTCACCCCTGAGATTCCTCAGGGGGAGCTGGGAGGATGGAGTAGCCCTGATACAGGGTTGGAGGAGTAGCAGGTTAAGCCAAAAGGTAGAGAGAAAACACTTATCTTTTGTCAGGGCAAGTCTCCAAGAATAAAATGTGGCAATAAAAAGTGCAAGAGGGGATTGGTCTCCTGGTGGAGATACATGTGAGAGCTGAGGCAAATGCTGTGCTGACCTGGCCTGAACCTACTGCCATGCCAGGTCTGGGGAGGGTCTCGCCTGGAAAACAGTATGTCTGCCAGCCTCACCATGTCCCACATTCTCCCTCATTCTGGGGAAGATGGTGATGAAGCCCCTGCCCCCTGAACGAGCCCCCAGCACAGCAAGTGAGATGAAGAAGGTGGTGGCCCTCTACGACTACCTGCCGATGAACGCACAGGACCTGCAGCTGCAGAAGGGCGAGGAGTACATCATCCTGGAGGAAAGCCACCTGCCCTGGTGGAAAGCCCGTGACAAGAATGGGTAAGAGCTCCTACTGCCCATGGCACTCGCCCCACCACAGTGCCCTCTGCCAGTGCCAAGGCACTGGTGGGCAAACACACCTCTTCAGCATCCCAGCAGTTAGGACAGGCTGCCTGTCTGGGATAGCACGTGAGGAGGGTGAGGGAGACTGAAGCAAGCTGTGGTGTCATCCCTCTCCAAGCATGAACTCAAATGAGTTTACACCAAGGTTTTTGAGCCTGTTTTGAGCTTTCTGGGACAGAAATCTGTTTTCCCTTTAGCCTCCTCCATCAGTGTGTGACCAGCCCCTTTTCTCCTGCAGGCAGGAAGGATACATCCCCAGCAACTATGTCACTGAAACCAGCAATTCCCTGGAGATCTTTGAGTAAGTAAGAGAAGGCACAGGGACGTAGCAAGTTGCGCTTGGTCAGAGATGTTTTACATATGGCTCTATTGACCTATGCAGCCCGTGAGCCCAGCCTGACTGGGTCACTCTCCCTCCTACACACTCTTTGAGACTCTCTGGCCCTGTGACAGCCATCCCTGCCCAGCTCCCTGCACCACCTGGGCCAGGGTCAGACAAGGATGGGGACAACTGTGGCTGTGGTGATCTCCCTGATGGCTGTGTCCCTGTTCCAGGTGGTACTCGAAGAACATCACTCGGAGCCAAGCAGAACAACTGCTGAAACAGGAGGTAAGTGTTGGCTCCTGAAGCTGGGTTCTTTCTCACACCAGCTCTCCAGCTGCTGTCACATTGTGTCCAGCACGGGACCAACCCTGGCTTGCACTGGGAGGGGAATGTTGCCCTAATAGCCCCCGGATTTATCTCTATCCCAATGTGATCTCCTCCTGGCAGACATTTCAGGAGGTGCCCCACCAGGCATGGACGTAGGACTCCTCTGACTTATTCCACACTCTCCAGCCGTGCTGTGATCTTCACTCACCTTAGGTTTTGCCCGTTAGAGTCATGCCTCCCCACTGCCACCTCGTCCCCTCTCCTCTCTCTGTTTTAGGGTAAGGAAGGGGGTTTCATTGTCCGGGACTCCACCAGCAAGACAGGAAAATACACTGTCTCTGTCTACGCCAAGTCCTCTGTGTAAGTGGATCAAAGAACAGCTTGTTCCTACCTCAGAGGGCCCCTCAGGCACCCCTCACCCTCTGCCTGTCTTCCTTATGCTGTTGACCCCACTGTTGTCTCTCCAGAGACCCCCAAGGCACCATCCGCCATTACGTTGTGTGCTGCACCCCCCAGAACCAGTATTACCTGGCAGAAAAGCACCTGTTCAACACCATCCCAGAGCTCATCACCTACCATCAGCACAACTCCGCTGGTCAGTCTTTGGGGGACAGAGTGAGGCCAGGGGTGTTTTTACTGACACGACACTATCCTCACCTTACTGCACTGAAGGCAGGAGGCTTGTGTTCCCTGCTGGAATGTGGCAGGTAAGCGTGGTGTGACCATCTACCTTTTTGTGTTTCAGGGCTCATATCCAGACTGAAGTACCCTGTGTCTCAACACCAGAAAAGTGCTCCCTCCACAGCTGGCCTTGGCTATGGTAAGCTGGCCTGGGCTACCTCACAGTTCCCTAGTTGCAGGGTCTGTCTTTACTAGCAATACATTTCTGGGGCTGGGATCCTGGCTGTCCCATGGCAGGAGGGCTCACAGCCTTCCCAGGAATCACTTCCCAACACTCAGTGGCCCTCTGGTGCTACTTTGCTCCCCATTCCCTGGAGGAGCAGGTCTCAGATTTCATGGACTTTTTGGGATGATTTTTCAGGCAGCACATGCTCGTGAGCTCTTCTTGGGCTTGCTAGACCAGATGACCGGGAGCACCCTGCGGGCACATCACCTGCAACCCCATTTTCTCACACTCTGTGTCCTAGGGTCATGGGAGATTGACCCAAAGGATCTAACCTTCCTGAAGGAACTGGGGACGGGGCAGTTTGGCGTGGTGAAGTACGGGAAATGGAGAGGCCAGTACAACGTGGCTATCAAGATGATCAGGGAGGGCTCCATGTCAGAGGATGAGTTTATTGATGAAGCCAAAGTCATGATGTAAGTGGTGAGCAGCCTGCAGGTCAGTGCTGGATGTGCCTTGCCAGAATGGCTGCACTCCTGGGGGGGATGTGGAGGGACAGTCCCAGACAGCTTGACACTGCAAAATGCATCTGAGAACCTTCTGCATTTGTGCTGATTCCCTGATGATTCCCACCATTGGCTGGGCCAGAAGCACCTCCCCTTCCCAAATGCTCTTTAGTCACGGGTGCTTCTTTTGCTCCTTGGCCTTCTAGATGTTCAGAATTGCTCTCCTTGTCCCTAACGCAGGAACCTGTCTCATGAGAAGCTGGTACAGCTCTATGGGGTCTGCACCAAGCAGCGTCCCATCTTCATCATCACCGAGTACATGGCCAACGGCTGCCTCCTGAACTTCCTGAGGGAACCTCGGCGGCGGTTCCAGCCTGCCGAGCTGCTGGAGATGTGCAAGGATGTTTGTGAAGCTATGGAGTACTTGGAATCCAAGCAGTTCCTGCACCGAGAC
Organism: Hemiprocne comata; assembly: GCA_020745705.1. Lineage (NCBI taxonomy): Eukaryota > Metazoa > Chordata > Aves > Apodiformes > Apodidae > Hemiprocne > Hemiprocne comata. The sequence goes on along the minus strand of CM036597.1, from coordinate 5,014,378 downwards.
CTGGTAGGGCTGTGGCTGAAGGACACACCTCTGGCTCGGTGACAGCCATGGCATGTCCTAGACAGGGTCTGGCTAGTTCATCAACATGAGAAGAGGCAGCTCTGCAGTGTTCTCTGCAAAACATCCCTCTAAGCTTCCCTGCCCACCTGGGCAGGGGCAGGATGCTCTAAAGCCACTGCTCTGCAGTGAGTTAGCAGAGGTTGCAGAAAGGGCAGGACTAGATGGTTTTCCAGGGGATGAGAAATGCATTTGTGGCTAGGGTAGGGTTTGTGTTTGGCAGCACAGGCAGCATCAGTGGCTTGTACGTGAAAAGGGACCTCTTCGAACCCCATGAGAAGCTGAGCCTGCAGTTTGTCAAGCCTTGGGCTGGCATTGCCAGCTTGCAGTCCTGCTAGGTGCCATACCTGATCTCCTCCTGCTGCTGCTTTGTTCAGGCAAAATCCCACCAGGGAAGTCACCCCTCCGTAGATAAACAGAGGCCTAGAGGCCTCTCTTGCTATCTTTGCTGAGGACTTCGTAGTTTGCCCAAATCCTGGTGAACCTGCAGGATAAAGTGAGGCCAAGTGTTAAGGGGGTGAACCTGCAGGATAAAGTGAGGTCAAGTGTTAAGTGGGTGGGGGCAAGATGAAGTTCTGGGTGGTAGAGGGAGATGGGAGAGGTAGAAGCAAGTAGGAATGACTGTCTTCATCTCTTCATCCACAGGCTGCTCGAAACTGTTTGGTGAATGAACAAGGAATTGTCAAAGTATCAGATTTTGGCCTTTCCAGGTCTGATAGATACATCTGTGTCACCTTCCTGTCTCAATTCCCCCATCTCCTCCATCAGTCTTTTCTACACTTTAGTTTTTCTCCCCACCATCCATCCAGCTCTGCTTTTCCTCTGTCTTCTCCTGTCTTTCACTTCATATATCTGGCTCAACCTTCTGCCTCTCTACTTTCCACCATCCCTTTCTTAATTCCCCTGTCCCTTTTCCACCTCTTTGATTGTTCTTCCCTCCACCTCCAGTCTCCTGGCTGCAGCTTTCTCTCCAAATCCCCTTTTTGCTATGCTTCTGTCACCCCATCCCTTCCCCAATCTTGATTAACATACACTTGTTTGCAAAGAAACATTTCTGCCTGTCAAAACCCATGTGGAGTGCAACCTCTGGTCACTCTGAGAATTGTCAGTTCCTTTTGGGCTTGGTGGGTTGCACGGAGGAGTGAAATGTGAAATCCAGACCTGGCACCCTGATCCATTTGTCTGCTGCAGATATGTTCTAGATGACGAGTATACAAGCTCCATGGGGTCAAAGTTCCCAGTGCGGTGGTCTCCCCCTGAAGTGCTTCTGTACAGCAAGTTCAGCAGCAAGTCTGATGTCTGGGCTTTTGGTAAGAGCATGGCACTAATGACCTCGAGATTGGGAGGAGAGGGTGACCTGACAACAGTGGGCTCCTCTGCAAACCAACTGTGCCTGCCATTCCCTGTAACAGGTGTTCTGATGTGGGAAGTTTACTCTCTGGGAAAGATGCCTTATGAGAGGTTTAACAACAGTGAGACAACAGAGCACGTCATCCAAGGCCTGCGGCTCTACCGCCCACAGCAAGCCTCGGAGCGGGTCTACACCATCATGTACAGCTGCTGGCATGAGGTAAGTTGCTCTCCCCCTTGGTGATCACCCCCAGCTGCCCTGCGGGGAGTCACCACGGCTCTGCGGCCCCCTCGGGCTGCGCAGAGTGGTGGGGCAGCCCGCGGGCTCCAGCAGGGCTCCCCCCTCTCCCCCGGCAGAAGGCTGAGGAGCGCCCCACCTTCACCACGCTGCTGGGCAGCATCCTGGACATCACGGATGATGAGCCCTGACCCCGGGCCGGGCGCCCGCTGACCCCTGCCTGGTGCTGCCCCACCGATCACTGGGACGGACCTGCGCACCGGGTGGTACCTCAGCACCGCTGTCACGGACATGGCACAGCCCCGCAACCCCCGGGCAAGCTGGGGCCTCAGGGCCCCTCACGGCCACCACGTATCAGTGGCAGGGCCCCTCACAGCTAAGGACAGAGGCGGGGCCTCTGACGGTCGCGGTCCCGGCCAGCCCCGGTGCCGGCAGCCCCACCGGGCTGTGCACAATAAAGGGCTCCGAACACCGAACCCTCCCGGGCTGCCGCCGCCGACCGGCACCGCCGCGCACTCGTCCCGCCAGCAGGGGGCGCTGGGCAGGCGGGCGAGTATGCGCAGTGCGCGGGAAGGGGCGGGCGGGCGCATGCGCGGGGCGGGCCGGGCATACGCGCGGTGGCGGCACGTGAAGGTCGCGGCGTGGTGGTGCCGGTATCACCGGTGGAACGGGTAGTGGGATGGAAGCGCCGTCCGCCGCCGGGCTGGGCGGCGCCGACCCCCAGCTCCAGCGCTTCATCGAGGTGGAGACGCAGAAGCAGCGCTTCCAGCAGCTGGTGCACCAGATGACTGAGCTCTGCTGGGTACGGGCGGCCCGCGAGTGGCGGGCGGGGCAGCCGGCTCCGATGACCGGAACGGCGGGAAGAGGGGAGGCGGAGCGGGAGGGCGAGTCTCGGTAGTGGGGCAGGCGGGCTGGGACGCCTCGCTGACCCTTGCCCCCAAGGGGGGGGTGGGGGAGGACGAGGGACAAAATGGAGCCGCCGTCGGAGCAGTCCCAGCCCCGGTGAGCTCGAGTGGGGGATGTCGGGGAAGCGGGCCCGGGGGGAAGGGTCGAGAAGAGCCCCGGGCGGGGAGGCTGGATCCAGCCGAGAGAATGATGTTTCCGAGGGGGAATGACGCCGGTGTGCCCGAGGGCTGGAGAAGCCCAGGAGGCACGGCCCTGCTGTGGGGTGGGTCGGGCCGCGGTGTCCCCGGGACCAACCGGTTCCCCGCTGTGTGCAGGAGAAGTGCATGGACAAACCAGGTCCGAAGCTGGACAGTCGGGCCGAGACGTGCTTCGTGAACTGCGTGGAGCGCTTCATTGACACCAGCCAGTTTATCCTGAACCGGCTGGAGCAGACGCAGAAGTCCAAGTCGGCCTTCTCAGAGAGCCTGTCTGACTGAGCAGGACCCGTGCCCTGGGGGGACGCCGGCCAGCCCCCCACAGGGTTGGACCCTCCGCCGTGCCGGCTCCTGGTCACTCTGCTGCCCGAATGAGCCAGGATCAGTTCTGGGGTTTAGGATTTAATTAAATGCCAGTCTTGGGGAAGTTGCAGCCAGATGAGAGTCCACAGCAGAGGCATGGTTGCTCCTCCTGGGTGTGACGTGCTGCTCCTGGCCCTGCAGGCCAGCAGCTGTCTTTGTGCTGGGACTCCAGGGCTACGGATGCTACACAGAGAGTGTTTGGAACACTCCTGCTCAGCTGAACGGAGGGGTGGTGACACTCATGGCAGGGGATGCTCCCAGTGCTGATGGGGATCTCAGCTCTGGGTGAGGCCAGCCTGCAACTGCTGCCTTAAACAATGCTGCACAAGATGATGAACCCTCTGGGGTGGATGCTAATAAGCTCTGCAGGTGCCACTGCTGTGCAGTCCGGTAGAGGTATCCTCAGTGAGAAGAGCTTGTTGGGCACAGTGATCACCCCGGGCAGTGTCACTGCTGGAAAACACTTTCAGGCTTCCATAGGTAAATCATTTCTGTGGCCAAGTGACACATTTTCGAATTGCAGCACATCTCTGTCAGCACTGACGTGCTCCATTAACTGCTCTCCCCTGGTCAATGTAATAAATATTAACTGAGTCAATTTTTAACATGAAATTCTCCTTTGTTCAGGTAGATGACTAACGAGAATTGAAAATCTGGCCTTCTTGTCACTCCCATTCCTTCCCAGTGTTCCTGTTTAGTGCAAAATTAGTAGTGAGCGGGGCACTATTGTCTTCTGGCTAAAAGGTGTGCTCTGAATTCTAATTTGTTGATCAATTAATTTGGTCCCATGAACCAAACTTGTTTCTAGGAGAGGCTGTGGCCTTTCCTTCTCTTCCCTGGGGGGTTAACAGCTCCTGCTATCCTGTTAAAGTAGTTTATTTAGAGACAGTAAATGCAGGAAATTAATAACCAGCTACTTTATAACCTCCTGCACCTTTAAGGGAGGCCCTATGGCTGTGTCTTCTGGACCTCTGCACCCAGGACACACAACAGGAGAAACAACAAACCATTGATCTGCCCTCTAAAAAGGCAGCACAGCATTTCAGCAGTGTTTACATACAGCATGGCTCTGGGAAGCTTGGAGAGACCCACGGACTGGCTTGGAGCTCTCCACAGGAACCTGGCGAAGTAGTTCTGCACAGATCCATTTGCCATGGTTGGCTGGACAGGGTGTGTGAGTGTCTAACACCCGTGGCTTGGAGCCAGCAGCCTTCCTGGGAAGAGATTCAGGATGTGTGAAACAGAGCTATGCAGATACAAAACCCATGTAAGTGAGGACACAGATGTCTAGTTATCTTTCAGAAACCTGCCTCGATAGCTAAGGTTTCTTAGGTCACTCCTCTTCCCGCAGTGATTCCCTTTCCTGTCCCTATCTAGAGTTTCTCTCCAGCATCCACACAGTTCTTCCTGCTCCTTCACACCTTGCAGCCCTGGCCCAGTTCTCAGTACAAATACATCACTAGCCATTTGGTAACTGAACAAATCAGTTTTTAATAGAACACAGTAAGCAGGTGCTTCATCAGCCTGCGCAGCAGACGTGTGAAGAGGTCAGTCCCTCCCTAAGAGCCACAGCAGCACGTGGCAGCACCACTGAAATTTTCCAGTTTTGGCTGTTTCTGTTCTTGGATGTGAATCTGTAAATAAATTCTAGCAGAGTGAGCAAAACAAGTACTTGACAGAGGAAATGTTTAATATTCTGGGTATGTCATCTTTGAAGCCCAACATCCATCTTCTCTCAGTGTAATCTTAGCACCATGTTAGATCATTTTGTAACTACTGATCTCCTAAGTATATTTAAAAAAAAACAAATGCTGTGAGGACGCCCCAAATGCGTGGTCTTTGCATTCAGTAAGGGTTAGCACTGTGTTAGTAGTGCAGGCCTCTGCACAGCAAAAGCCAGATGGGCAGATGAATTCTTCATGTAGAAGAACAGTGAAGAGGCACCAGGTCTGAGGGCTCCTGTCTGTAGCTGCAGGAAGCTGCTGTCCCTGTCAGCCTCCTGGCAATGGCAGGTCACCCATCTCATGCCTGGGGCAGGAAAGCAGGAAGTGCCAACTCCTGCTAGTGCAGCAGAAGCTAGCAGCAGCTGAGGCTGCATGTTCAACCTTGCCGTGGATCTGCTCAGCAGTGGGAGCAGAAAACTGGTAGTTCAGAGGCTTCCTCACACACTTTCACCTTCCTCCTCCTCTGTGCTCTGAGAGTCTTTGTCCTCTGAGGGCAGAAGAGGCTGGTGCTGACATGACTGATGTGTGTCTGTGCTCCTCCACAAGGTGTGGAGGTCTGCCCTGCCTTGCTGCAGGAAGAGGGGCAGGAGGTCGGGGGTGAAGGGCACATCCCTGAAGGCATGCAGGAGGAAGATGCCAGACACTATGGTGAGGAAGCCACTGATGGTGCCGATGACACTGTCCAGCACCATGTGCTGCCACTCCTTGAAGAGAATGGCAGAGCACGTCATGACTGCTGTGGTGAACAGCACGTAGTAAATGGGTGTGACCACCGATGTGTTGAAGATGTCCAAGGCTTTGTTCAGATAGTTGATCTGGACACTGATGCAGATCACCAGGCACACCAGGAGCACCCAACCCAGTGGTTCTTTCAGGACTGGCTTCCCAGAGAAGAGTTCTTTCAGGGCAATCCCCAAGCCTTTGACGCAGGACACAGAAAGGGATCCGATGGCGGAGCAGACCAAAACATAAACCAGGACGTTGCTCTGTCCATAACGGGGTCCAGCCACAAAGATAAGCAGAAGGGAGCTCACCAGGACACACACAGCAAATACAATGAAGCCTTGGAGAAAGAAGAATTAAAGAGCTCTATCAGAAAACAGCACCAGTGACAGATGTAGTTGAACAGCAAGGTGAGATGCAGGATAGATGGGGTAACTGTCCCCATCCAGTCTGTCTTTTTAGCCTTTATTCTGTCATTTTCAAGGCTAAAGTTGACAGGATCCCTTTTATTTAAGTACCTGGGTCTTTCAGCTTCTCTGCCATTGACTCCAGGCTGGAAACCTCTTCTTCCTGTGGAGCATGGATCACCATCACTGTGGAGCCAAGGATACTCAGGATACAGCCAATCTTCCCATGAACATTCAACTGCTCATTCAGGAAGGTGGAAGACAGAATTGCACTGAAAGCAAAAAACCCAAAACCAATTAGGCCAAGGGATGGAGTACCTGAGGGAAGAGACAGAGGAAAGCAGAGCAACTGCTTTCAACACTCAGGGGTGGCAGGTCAGGTAAGGGTGTTTCTGAGGCTGCTTACCTAACAAGGACACTTAAAGCACCCAGTGGAGTTACCAGCGTTGCAGGGGCAAAGGCATAGGCAGCAAAATTTGCTGCTTCTCCAACTCCCACTGCAAGAGAAACTCTTGTAAGTTTGAATGCAGTCATAAGAAAGCCTCAGTTTCCACCTGAGCATCCCATGATGTATGTCGTGCAAGCAGGAAAGGATAGCACCAGCAAGAAAGAACAAGCAGGAGCCCAGTATAGATTTTCTTGGGAAGAGAAGGGTCATGGTTATGTATGGTGATCCTTAGTCACATGTGGCTGTGCAGCTGAGCAGTGACCACAGAAAAGTATTTCCATCATGTCCTCCAAGCTGAAAGGAGTTTTGACCTGTTTTGTATTTCTAAATCATGTTCTTCTTCTGGAACAGCTTTTTAAAGGTAAATCAAGTACAACTGGTCATTAACGTTGAAAAGTGTAAAACAGAGCTGCAGAAATTGCTGTAGCACTAAACCCATGGTGCTGGATGGATGTCATCTGGGCAAGCCATTTCAGAAGCAATTAACCAAACCCAATTAGACCAGCTCCTCAACTCCTATTTAGCAGAGAAACCTGGTAATGCATGAGACTTCAGAATATTTTAGTTATAATTAGATCAACAACATCCTCAGACACAGATAAAAATCAAGCAAACAACGATCATAATAATAAAACACGAACAAAACCTGGAAACAATGACACTCTTAAGTGTGTCTTGCTACAGTTTCAGAGCGGGTACTTACTGCACAGCAGCCCTGCCCACCAAAGCCATTCTCGCAGGTATGCGTGACCTCCTTGCCCTAAGTAAGGAAGAAAGAGTAACAAGAAACCTCAGATGAAGCTATACAAAAAGCTCATGATCCTGCCAGAACTACCTTGCAGAAGCAAAGCAGGAGCAGCCTGATCTGCTCTCTGTGCAAGGCTGCCTTGGTCTGCCTGCCTTGTCACATCCTGAGCAAGCACTGATTCTTTTACTCTAAAAGCAAAGATTTTAACCCGTTGTTCCCTTGTGTGGGAAAGACGGCAGTTTCAAGCACAGGTGAGCGGTTATAGAAACGTCTTTGTTGATTGCAGGCGATGGCTGGCTATCCCTGAGGAAAAAGTCAACTTTTAGACCAAAAGGGCCCACAAGCAGCAGGGAGGCAGCCAAGGCCCCGCGCTGGCCGGGCGGAGGCTGACGCAGCCTGAAGTGTCCGGGAATCGCGTCTCAGGGGAAGCAGCTGCAGTGAAAGCCGGGGGGTGTCTGCCCAGGAGCCAGAGGCGGCGGTGAGGGGCCGCTCGCAGGGGAGACACCGGGGCGCTCTGCCCCTCCCCGCGCCCCATTAGCCCGAGCTCCCCGCGCCTCTCTCCCTGGCCCGGGGCCGGCGGTACCTGCCCTGGCGCGGCCGCGGCGGCACAGCCGGAGCAGCCCCTTCTTCTTGAGAATGAAGCTGCTACCGATGAAGGCGCTGGAGGCCAGGGCCAGGCCCAGCCCCACGCAGAAGCTGGGTCGCCCCTCCGGGCCCCCCATGGCAGAGCAGCCGGCCGCAGCTTCCGGTGCGCCGCCAACACCTTCCCCCGAAGCCGGGGAGGCTCCGCCGGCGCACCGGGCCTGGCTTCCGCCGGGGCCGAGCCCGGGGGAGGGTCCAGCAGTGCGGTTTGGGTCCGGAGGAGCCGCCAGCGCAGGGCAGGCCCTGCCGGCGGTGCCATCCCGACCGTAGCGCAGACCCGGGCCCCGGAAAGGCCGCCGCCCCTCTGCGGGACGCCCGTGGGCGAGAGCCTGGCCTTGGCCTGTTGTGCTCGGGTTACCTCGTAGGAGCCTTCTTGGAGACGAGGTAATTGTAGCTTGTTCTCCAAGCTGAAGAAGAAGAGATGAGTAAGAGCAAGGACGATGCTCCGCATGAGCTGGAGAGCCAGTTCGTGCTGCGGCTGCCGCCGGTAAGAGGCCGTTCGGTCCGGTACAGCTGCAGTGTTCGCCGGTACAGCTGCAGTGTTCGCCGGTACAGCTGCAGTGTTCGCCGGTACAGCTGCAGTGTTCGCCGCCGAGTTTTACGCGCCGCTCGGTCCAGTTTGCTTGGCGAGCACGGGGGCTGGCAGAGGGATTAGCGAGGTGGGTGAAGTCAGTGGGAAATCTGCGGGCCTGGCGAGGGACGTGGGAGCAGGCTGCGTGCTCTTGGCGTTGGGTAGCTCATTCCCACTCATTTGAACAGGTTCTCCACGGTCTCCTCTTGAGAGATGCTCCTGCACCACAGAGCAGGAAGCTGGGAAGACAACCTAGAGCATTAGGGTGGATATTTCTGTACAGGTGGAGCTTTAGCAAGTGCTGGGTCTTTAGTTGCTGTGCTCCTTATGCTGTTTGTTAGATGCTTAAATCTGAGACTGTGAGACCACGAGAGCTTGGTGAAGGGTAGCTACAACTTCCCCCAGAGCTGTGGTGCTTTGGTAAGGTCTCTTTATTGGGGGCCTCACACACACCTGTATCAGGGAGTGTGAAGGACACTGGGAATAGCAGAGGGTTAATGCATGGTGTTGGGAGGAGGGTGCAGTTTTCATTGCAGCTCTTGCAGTTGTTTTTCTGCATTGGGATGTAGGGGTGTTTAAAACTGGGTAGGCTGGACAGAAGCCTTTGGTGATTCTTGGAGGAAGCACACCCAGTCCTGACATAAGTCTGTCCAACCTTCCCAGGAATATGCCTCCACTGTTCGGCGAGCAGTACAGTCCGGGAATGTCAACTTGAAGGACAGGCTCACCATCGAGCTACATGGTGAGTGGGCAGGATCAGGGCACCTTAAAACTCGTCTGACTGCACACAAGTGAAGCTGTGCAACTTGCATGTATGTTCCTGTAGAATTTCTGCTTCCCAGGAATGTGTTGCTCAGTGTAGCTGTTCGGCCACAGCACTAACTTGTCCCGTGGCTTTCCACAGCGGATGGGCGCCACGGGATCGTCCGCGTTGACCGGGTGCCACTGGCAGCCAAGCTGGTGGATCTGCCCTGCATCATTGAGAGCTTAAAAACCATTGACAAGAAAACCTTCTATAAGACAGCAGATATTTGCCAGGTATGGGCTGTCCTTCTTGCCTGCTCCAACAGCTTAATTCCTTGCTCCCCCCTCCAGGAAAACCCTTGTAGACTTTGGCAGCTGGATGCCCAGTATAACGTGGCCAATTTCTGAATTCTCACAGTATCAGCAGTTTAAAATTCCCCGCTCAACTTGGTGTTTAGAAATCCCATTTCTAAGCATGACATGTGGTTGTCCTTGTAGCAGCTTATCTGCTGCCGTGTTGAGATAAGAATTGGGCTGGGTGTGAAACATTGTGGTCCTTGTACCCCATGCCCACTGATCCCTTTGGTTCCTGACATGCAGCAGGCAGTCACTGTTCATTTTCCAGAAAAGCTTTCACATCCTGTTGTCCTTGTGTTATGATAAGCACCCTTTGTGTTTGTGTGGGAATTCCAGATGCTTGTTTGCACTGTGGATGGTGATCTCTACCCACCTTTGGAAGAGCAAACTGTGAGTACTGACCCAAAGGCAAACAAGAAGAAGGACAAGGACAGAGAGAAGAAATTCATCTGGAACCATGGCAGTGAGTAGAGGCTGTGCCAAACCCCTCCATCCCACCACCCCAGCATCCCCACAGCTGTGCAAGGCTGTCGTGTCCTGGCTGTGCTGCTGTTCCGGTTTTAGTGCTCTCTCTGTTCCTCTCTCTTCTCCATTTTGGCACACAGCTCTGCCTTCAGGCCATCTGCCTCATACATCTGATCTGTTTTCTCTGTCACAGTCACTCTTCCCCTGAAAAATGTACGGAAGAGACGATTCCGGAAGACAGCCAAGAAGAAGGTGGGTTGGTTCTCACACAGATGCAATAACCAAGGGATAGGAAGGCAAAGACTGTAACTGTCTATTGGTTCAGATGTTTTCTTACTCAAGATGAGGGTGAAGGAAGAAGAGCAGATTAAAACACTTCTTTGGGTGCTTCCTCCATGTTTTCCAAGATGCTCCTGAGGAGAAAATCCTCTGTGCAGAGAGCTGCTGGACTCTGTTCCTTGCCATAGCCCATCTCTTCCTGCTTGTAAGGAGGAAGGGAAGACTTGTGTGGAAATCAGGTTTCACTCATTCCCACTTTCCCAGATGAAATCTTCTCTCTATGCATGGCTTGTTCATTTCCCCAACAAGCAACACTACAAATAGAATAACTGTCATGTCAGCTGGGGGAGTGACAACAGATGGAGCTTGGAGACTGTCTCCACGCATATGCACAAGCCCAGCAAGGTGTTGGGGAGAAGCAGCACCATGAGGCTGGGAAGATTTGTTCTTTGCTTTGCAATTTTTGAGAACAAGATGGAGTGCTGTTTTGCATGACATTTGGGAAAGAAGTTACTTGAGATGTTTTTATAGCCCACAGGAGAGATTTGATGTCACTGCATTAAGATTCCTGGGTAATTTTGAAAAATTAGACCTTTTAAGTGAAATAGGAAGGAGCTGAGTTAACCATTCATCAGGTAACAGCACTTCAAGGACTTTCTGCATACACACAGAAAGTCTTATTTCATAAGCAGTGTAAGTAGAAAAGTAAGAGTATGGAACCCACCAATAAGCTCTGTACAGAAAAGATGGATTACTTTCTGGAGGTGCTTAAATTACTTTTAGGATGAGCATGGGCAAAGGCTGAGCAGAGAGCAGAAGAGAAGAAAGGCTTGAAATAGAGCTCTGTCCAGAGGTGAATGGTTGGAGTTGCCTGCACAAGGCATTTAACTGTGTCTTTGTTCTCTTTCCCCTCTCTGGCCCAGTATATTGAGTCTCCTGACGTGGAAAAAGAGGTGAAGCGTCTCCTGAGCACAGATGCTGAAGCTGTCAGTGTCCGTATCCTTTTGGGAGGAAAAAAGCTCAAGCAGAGGACAAGAGACTACGTGTGACTATGGGGCTTGTAGAAAGGAGAGACAAGTTCAGCATTGTGTGGGTGTGAGAGTCTGGGAGATGAGCACACAAGAGGCACTGAAGTTTTGGAGCTTCATCTTTGCCTTTTTCAAAGGTCATTGTTTCTTCATGGTGACCTTCCTTGTGGACTGTACTGTTGTACTGAGCAGGTAGTTAGGTAGCAGCAGAGAAGTCATCACAAAAAGGTGTTTGGGATGTTTCATCCTGGATATCCATAGCTGCAAGGCCAGAGTTGTTGGAGGGGCAGTGACACGCAGGTTTTCGCATCCTTGCGTTGTCCTGCACGTTTCATGTTCCTCTTCCTCCCTTGACTCACCTGCTCCTGCTGTAAGGCTGGGAAGTCATTGCTGAAGATGAAACAAAAGAAGTAGACAACCACGGTTCGCTCACCAGCCTGGACATCTCCTCCCCAGGGATGTCGGGACACAAGCAAGGCCATGGCTCCTCAGGTGCAGTTGGGGAGACTGTTTTTTATTTTCTAGGCATCAAGTAGTCATTTGGGCCCATTCTCTCTGGGGTAATCCCTTTGAGACAGGAACCCTGTACTGCTGTGTTCCCGGGCAGGCAAAGGGTGCTGGGAGGTCATCAGCTGTGTTTTAACCCTTTTGCACCCCTCTAGAACACGATGAATTGCGGGAGATATTTAATGACATCAGCAGCAGCAGTGAAGATGAAGATGAGAGGGATCATCATGATGACGAAGACCTGAATATCATGGACACGGAGGAGGACTTGGAGAGGCAGCTGCAGGACAAGCTCAATGAGTCTGATGGGCAGCAACAGGAAAATGAGGGGTCCAACCAGATAGGTGAGTGGGTGGCAGAGCACAGCAGAATCACTGGGGTGCCAGGCAGGCTGCACTGCCCAGCTCTGCTGCTGCTCTGGGTCTGACCCCACTCTCCCTTCTAGTCATGGGGATCCAGAAACAGATTGACAACCTGAAAAATAAACTCCAGGAGACCCAGGACAGGAGGAAGCGCCAGGAAGATCTCATCATGAAAGTGGAGAACCTAGCCCTCAAGGTGAGAGCTGTCCTGGGGTCTCTTCAAGTCTTCTCCTTAGCACTTTCTTGCCATTAGATCCAGCAGACTGATTCAGCTGCTGCCCTGGAAAAGCCAGGGGCTTTTGCTTTCTGGGTTAAAAATAATTGTGGTGTGACCGTACACACTCCAGCATTTCCCCATGGAGGCAAAGAATCCATGAAACTGCAGGAGATCAGGGGGCTGGTTGTCAGTGCAGCCTGGGGCTTGCTGCATCAGTTGGCATGTTCTGCCAGCACCCATTCAGTCAAGAAGACTTTGATAACTCTGGTCTGGCACTTTTGCCTCTGCAGACCCGTCTCCAGGCTGTGCTGGATGAGTTCAAGCAGCAGGAAGAGCGAGAGAAGCAGCAGGTGAGGAAACGTCCACAGTGGGGTGGGAAGGACTGGGGCACAACACAGTTTCCTGAATCTTGAACCACACCAGCTGCTGTGAACTCCAGCAGTACAGGTCGAGTGTGGTCATACCTTATCTGTACTTGCATGGAGCATCCCAAGGCACACGGAGGTGGAGGAAATGGGGTTGATTGCAGCCTTCCTCCTGGGGGAGCAGTGAGCCAAAACATGTCTAGTCAGCAGTGCAAGGCTGCTGGGATTGCTGCCTGGGGTAAAACATGACACAGACATCCACTAGCACCCAGGTATAAGAAAGCAGTAGCTGTAGCATCTTGGCAGATTTCCTGCCTGGACAGTTCTGCTGAGTTTCAACTAAGCACCAAGGCAGGAGGTTCCCACTCCCATGTCCCTGTTGTGCAGCTTCACCTTGTGGGCAGTGCTGAGTTCTGCCCCAGAGGTGCCCAGGCTCTCTGCAATGTGCAGGTAAAGCAGCCACTGATGTAGGTGGAAGAACCCCAGAATCACAGAAGTTCTTGGGCTAGAGCTGCCAAGAGTCCCAGCCATGGCTCACTGTAATGCCTCACTCCCTCTCCCCAGATGACGTCCCTGCAGGAGCAGCTGGAGTCCCTCATGGAGAAGTGAGGAGCAGGCTTGGGTCTTTGTGCCTACCAGCAGACCTGGAGGTGTTGTCTGCCATGCTCAAGTCTTTGCTCTAGTCACACCCTTTTGCTGCCAGATGTGCTGCTGGATGGTGCTAGAGGCTCCATGTCCAGAGCTGCTCTCACGTACTTTGTGCTGAACTTGGCTGGTGGAGCTAAAGAACTGGACTATGCCCATGAGAGCAGCCAAACACTGGGTTTACTGTAAATATTCAGCACCATTGTCCCAGAGGGGTTTAGTTCTTGGGACAGGACAGTGCAGTGCAGCTTTCTGCATCTTACTGAGTCTTGGACTTGATGGGTTGTGGCCTGGTAGGAGCTTGTTCTTGCGTTTGAGGAATTCTTGTGTCTGCAAACCAGACTCAATAAAGCACCATTTCTAACTCTGCTCTGTTCCTCTGTGGTCTCCAAAGCACAGGCTGGCACTGCCTCTTGCCATCCTGTACCTGACCATGCACAGGTCCTGGCTGGTGCTCTCACCAAGCATTGCTGGGCTCTGCTGAAATACTGGTTGCGTGACTGGATCACAGGCACCCTGCGTGCCAAGGGGACCCTGCAAGCTGTCACTCTGGGAGAGGAATGAGGCCCTCCTAATCAGGGAGTTTCTTTAATTCCTCACAGACTAGGCAGGCAAATCCCAGATTAACCTGGCAGGGTGGGAAGAGGATTAGAAAGGCTGTTCCAGAGTGTGACAGAGGGCATCAGGAGCTTCAGGGGAGGTGTGCCACAGCAGGACGCCCCTCTTGCAACCTCAAGGGCAGGGGAAGGGGAGAAGCCTTCCAACCTCTGCCCCAGCACAGAAAGGAAAAGGCCAGCAGCAGGAGTGGGGCATGACAGGTGTGTCCAGATAGTCAAGAAAGGGAGATACACCAAGGAAGACGTGGAGCTTTGGGAAGGGCCAGAGCACACCTCTGTGCCTGTGCCTGTGACCTCCTCCTGAGGGCCGGCAGGAGCAGCCATGGAAGAAACCTACCTGCTGAATGTGGAAGGGGTCAAAAAGAAGATTCTGCATGGAGGCCGAGGGGAACTGCCGAAGTTGCAGGATGGAAGCAAGGTAAGTCATCTTGGTTGTTACCCCAAAGCCCTAGGAGAAGAGAGTGGAGCCAGCACTGCCATCCCTGCCTGTTACAGTTTAGATTCCCTAATCAGAAGCTGAGTTCCAGGTCTGTGGTATGGGGATATCCCATCTCCAGGAGATCCCTCTCAAGGGGCATGTGGGAAGGGTTATTTTGGGCACAGGCAGCCACGTTGCCCTCACAGTGACAGCCGGCACCGCCCACTGCCGTCACGTTCTGGCGCTGTCACCCACCTCCCCTCTGCGGCCACGAGGGGTTGCTGGAAACCAGCCTTTCCTGATGTGTGTCAAACAGGACCTGAGGAATGCCAACAGGGACCTCTTGGGCGTTTCTGAGATGCCCCATCCCATTGGTCTGGGCAAATCACTGTGGATTCCACTAGGTCCTGGTGCATGCTGTGGGAGGGGGACACCCAAAGAGAGCAGCAAGATACAGCACCGATGGGCTTTAAGACACTCCACCACTTGCTTGCTGAGACAAGCTGGTAGGAGGCAGGGTCTCCTGCTGTGGATGGAGAGCTGCCAATCAAACCAGCACCTCGCTGGGAGCAGGGTTGGCCCTGACTTGATGGCAGAGGGATTCAGGGCTGGTGAGGGGACAGAGGGCTCTTGCTGCAATGCCAGCCTCAGCTCCACTCTGAGCTTTCTCCGGGGCAGATCACCTTCCACTTCCAGACGCTGAAGGATGACTTTGAGCGGACAGTGATCGATGACAGCCGTGAAGCTGGCATCCCCATGGAGATCATCGTGGGCAAGATGTTCAAGATGGAGATCTGGGAGACACTGCTCAGCTCCATGAGAATTGGGGAAGTGGCCGAGTTCTGGTGCGATGCCATCGTAAGTGAGAGGCCCGCAGGTGCCCACTCCTTTCTGCAGAACCAGGGAACAGGACCATGTGCCCCAGAGGTGCTCCAGCTTTGCCTGGTGGAAGCGCAGGGGTCACAGGTGTCACGTAGCCACAGCACCAGGGGAGCTGCCCCAGAGGAAGGGGGTGCAGGCTGGCTCCACGTGGCTGAGCAGGGTGCTCTTCTTCCTTGCAGCACACAGGCATGTACGCCCTGGTCTCCAGGGGCATGCGAAGGATCGCGGAGGGCCGGGACCCCCTGGAAGGGCAGAAGCACCGCTGTGGTATGGGCAACATGTTTGACTACCACAGCACGGGCTACGACGACCTGGACGAGCTGCAGAGAACACCTCAGCCCCTCATCTTCATCATGGAGTTATTCCGGGTAAGGGGGATGGTGGTGATGGCTGCCAGCATGTGGCTGGCCAGAGCAGGCAGCTCAGCTCCTGCTTCCTGTGCAGGTGGAGGAGCCATCAGCATACAAGCGTGACACCTGGGCCATGAGCAAGGAGGAGAAGCTGGCAGCAGTGCCTGTGCTGCACAGTGAGGGCAACCGCCTTGTCCTCCGCAAGGAGTTTGCACAGGCAGCAGCAAAGTACCAGGAAGCTGTTATCTGCCTGAGGAACCTCCAGGCCAAGGTGAGCAGGACCCAGCCTCCTCCTGTCATCCCTGCCTGGGTTTCCTATAGGCCCTGGGTGCCCAAGAGGGGACAGCCACAGCCATGAACCACCCCCTGTGGCTCTCTGGGGCAGGAGAAGCCATGGGAGGATGGCTGGTTGAAGCTGGAGAGCCTGGTCACGCCGCTGGTACTCAACTACTGCCAGTGCCAGCTGGAGCTGGGCGAGTATTATGAGGTGCTGGAGCACACGACGGAGCTCCTCCAGAAACACAATGGTACCTGTGCCCTGCATTCCAACCCCTCCCCACCCTCACTGTGGCCACAGGCCCAAGGGACTCAGTCCTCTGAATCCCCCACCCATGGAAATACCCATCCCACATCCCCCTGCCTGGAATGGTAGCTACGTTATCTGAATCCCCACGTCCACTGCAGAACCCTTGTCCAACAATGTTATCCCATATCAGCCTATCATGATTCCCCTTGCCCATGGTGATCCCTGCACCCCATGTCCCCTGATGGCCACGGTGGCATTTGCATGGCCCAGGTCTTCCTGTCTATGATGGCACCCTTACCTACAAATGTGTCCAACCCATGTTCCCCTGCTTACGATGGTACCTGTGCTCTGTTGTCCCCTGAGCTTCCAGGGTCTCCAGCTCCTGTGGCTGGTGGCCCCGAGCTGCAGAACCCCTGCTGGGGACTCTCCTCTCCCGGCAGACAATGCCAAGGCCTACTTCAAGCGGGCGAAGGCCCACGCTGCTGTCTGGAATGAGCGGGAGGCAAGGGAAGACTTCATGCGGGTGGCTCACCTGGACCCTTCCATGGCTGCTGCTGTGAAGAAGGAGCTGAAGCAGCTAGGGGAGAGGATGAGGAAGAAGCACGTGGAGGATCGGAAGCGCTACCAGGGGCTCTTCCAGCAGCCCCAGGGGCTGCAGGCCAGCAAGGGGCAGGTGGGTGACAGGGTGATGCTGCGGGAGGAGGCTCCCCAGGGTGAGGTTGGGGTGCCAGAGACCCCTGGGCAAGGGGAACAGGGTGCAGGGACCAAAGAAGCAGAACAACCAGGGCCTGACCAAGCAGAACAAGGGACCCCCAGGTCTGGGTGTGAAGGAGGAGAAGCAGCTCAGGAGCAACCTGTGGGGGCAAAGGTGGAAGTGAAGGATGGAACAGGACTGGGGGAAGAAGTGAACCTGAGTACTTGTAGGACAGAGCCAGAGAGCTGGGGAGCAGAGAGGGGGATAGATGAGGAGAGGGAGAAGGAAGAGGAGAAGGTGGAGGAGGAAGAAGAAGAGGAGAGGGAGGAAAAGGAAGAAGAGGAGAAGGTAGAAGAGGAAGAAAAAGAGGAGAGGGAGGAAAAGGAAGAAGAGGAGAAGGTAGAAGAGGAAGAAAAAGAGGAGAGGGAGGAGGAGGACAAGGTAGTGGAGGAGGAAATGGAGAAGAATGAAGAGAGCCCAGCAGCAGAGGTGGAAACGCTGGCTGTAGGACAAGGTGGGGCAGCAGAGGAGACAGAGGCAGCAGGGCTCAGGCAGGGGCTGGAGCAGAGAGCCAGCACAGGGATTGTTTCCAGGGCTGAGCCAGACAGAGCCCCAGCATCAGGGCACCCCAGCGAGGGGCTGGGGCCAGTCGAAGGGCCCCCAGAGCTAGAGGACAAAACACCCAGAGAGGCGCTGGAAGAGGAGAGCTGGGGGGAGCAGCGAGCAGGCAGCGGCCAAGGACATGCTGGGGAAGGCAACATCACCACTGCTAGCTTCACCCCTGGGGTAGTGCTCCAGGCTTGGCCCTCTGAGGCAGAGGAGGAGCTGGGCAGAGGGGCAGAAGCACCTGCCTGCCCCACAGCAGCTAGGGAAGGGGGTGATGCACCTCCAGGGCAGTGCAGCAAGAGCAGGGAGCTAGGGGCCATGACCCTGGGACACGGCTAGCCCTGAGCAGGGCTGGGTACCCCTGGATGAGGGAAAGGCAGCCAGACCACTGACAAGGAGGCAGAGCACAGGCAGGGGGGCTGCTAAACCCAGAGAGGAAGCCTCAGGGCTGGGGACTGGCCCTAAAGGGACACGGGAACAATGCTGTCCTCACCCTGCCACCCCTGGGACCACCAGCCTCTCTGTGCAGCAGCGCCTGCTGCCTCCCTGCTCCCACTCATCGGCTCCAGCGCCCTTCAGCTGGGCCCTGCTGAGCTTTGCTGGCTGAGAAATAAAAGTTCTTCCCTGGCACCGTGTGCTGGATTTGTTCCTGGACATGACTGGGTTCCCTGATGCTCACAGCCCACACCTCCTGACTTGTGCTGGAGCCTGTGGTGCAGGGATGGGGATGGAGCATTTTGCTCTAGTCTTGAGAAGGGGAGTTAAAAGGCTGCATTTCACCCTCCATTTAGGCTCCTGACTCTCTCCTGTGTGAGACCTGTCCCTGGATTTCCCTGCTTTGCCCAGCACTGCCAGCCCCTCCAGGCAGGGATGAGGGCATGTCCAGCCCTACAAGTATCAGTCCTGGACAGGCTTCCCCATCAGCTGGGGCTGGACTGCACCCTGCAGCAAGGAGAGTCTGAGAGCCCCCAGCCTTGTACTGAGCTAGTCCTCTGCTGAGCCCCTTACTGTGCCACCAGGAACGTGGGCAGCACTCAGGGCAGGGGCACCCAGACACCTCTGGGCACTGCAGACCTAACAGGGCTCCAAAAGAAAGCACAGAGGGAGAGGACTTGCCTGCCCAGCATCCCACTGCTGCCTTGCTGGGGCTGAAGGGTTTCCTGCAGCAGAAGTTCCCATGGGAGGAAGAGGGACTGTCCCCACACAGTCCCTGTTCCAGCCCTCAGGCTGACACATGGTCCTGAGCAGACCTTGCTGGAAGTGGACAAAGGAAGATGGTGGTGGGTGAATGCACCTGTTTCTGGAGAGCTCTGCTCACAGCTTCTGCTCTGCCTTGAATGGTGTGGAAAGCCAGGATGACACAGGGACATCAGTGTCCCAGCAGCCCTGCAGGAGCAGTGCTGGGATGGCACAGCACTGGGAGCTGCCACGACTCAGCTGAGGTCCACAGATAGAAGAGGCCAGAGCACCAATCCGGGTCACAGTATAAATTTATTCTCTTTCCAGAGCAGAGATGATGCAAAGCAGTGAGGACAGCAGCCCCGCAGTGCACGGTTACCAGAGCCTCAGCCAGCCTGCTCCCCCCCCCTGCCACAGCCTGGCTCACAAACACAGCCCATGCTCACCCTGTACCCAACAGCCTGAGCACCCAGCCCAGCTGCTGCTGCTCCCCACACCTGGCACCCAAGCCAGCAGCTCTGCCCTCATCCTGCCTCCAGCTCCCACCAGGCTGGTTACTCCTGACCTCATCCTCAGGCCAAAACCTCCCTGCTCCCTACACTGCCCCCATCCTGCTACTGGGATTGCAGGGGGGGTCCAGCTGGGTGTCACAAGCTGGCATGCAGTCCCTCACCATGGTCAAACAAGCAGCCTGACATGCAGCACACTTACCACCTACCACCACCACCACCGCCATGGCACTCATGCTGCTCGCCCAGGCACCAGCGGGGCTGGCAGGGACAGCACCCCACAACTCTGTAGCAGACACCAGCCCATGAGGTCCCGGCCACAAGGCTCATGCTGCCCTGGTGTGGGCACTGCTTCACACCTCTGCCAGCACACCAAAGCCAGCCTGTGCCCCCACACACTGCTTGGGTCTGAACCTCCCTGAAGAGCTCACCACCACATCCCAGCCAGCCAGCCACAACAGCCCTGTCACTGTCCTTGCAGCAAGTCCTGTTTTGGGCAGGATGCTTCCCACCAGCATGTATCCTGCCTGCACCCTACCTGCACCCTACCCTGAGGGCTCAGGCATCTCACCCCTCTGCAGCCCATGGCCCCAGAGCACCAGGGCCATCTCAGTGTCTGCTCCGGGGCACCCCACAGCACCTAACTCTACCTCTTTCTCGACATAACACAGCACGAGACAGACAGCTGGAGGGACCCTTTGAGACCAGAAGCCACCATCACCAAGCTACCCTGGCCAGCTTGCAGAACAGCCTCCTCCACTGCCTGGCAGGACTTGCCTGCTTCTAAGTGCCTCCAACCCCCCAGCCCAGCTCAAACTGGGAGACAGCAGCAGGGCAGCTGCTCCTTAGGTGTTGCAAGGAGGTGCCCTACCTGTGCTGCTGCCTGCTGGCACCACTATGCTCCTGCATCCCAGTCCGATGTGCTGGTGGCCCCAGGGCTGGAGCTATGGCTGGAGAAACCCCTTCCTGCAGCACCGTGGGGATGGGTGGCGCTTCAGGAGCTGAGGGTCGCCAGGGATGGAGCCGGATCTGGGCAGGACAGGCTCTCTGTGCCACGGCAAAGGCACAGCTCCCCAGGAAAGCAGGCGGGACAGAGTACCTGCTGCCAGTCCACCCCTCTGCTGAGCTCCCCTCGCAGCAGCCCTGCTCCAAGGCAGCACCAGCAACAAGGAAGGTGCTGGTCCCCACAGGAGCAGATGTTAGGCTGGACTGAAAGTGAAGGGCAGCTGCACTTACAGTATTAGAATTTAATGGAGTGAGTCCATGAGAGTATTTAAGTACAGAATATATATATAATATATAGAAATATATGCAAATTAAATTATAAGGCTCTGTTATGAAGATCCTCTCAAGATAAGGCTACTAGCTGGGCTGAAGCTCTAACATGGACTCATCCCTACCCCATAAACCTCGCAGACTCTTCCCACCAGACAATATGTGCCTGGCTGGCTGTGGAGCACTGGGTGGCAGAGAGAGTTCAATCTGTAAGGCTGGCAGCTGGATGCTGTTAGAAAGAGTTCTTTTAAAAACTGGGTGGCTCCAGGAGTGTTTTGGTGCCCATAAACTTGGAGGTCCCTGGGCACAACTGAAGAGGAGTGGGATGCTGAGCTCTGCATCCCCTGAGGGCTGTGGTCAAAGGCAGCAGGCCAGGAGTGCCAGGGGAGACAGGCAGCTTCCATGGCTTCAGTTCTTCCTTCTGATCCTTTCCACCCAGGCTGGGACACTGTGCACGAGTGACCAAGCCAGCATCCTGGGCAGCCCACAGTCCTGCTCCCCCATGGCCCATGTTCCCCTGAGATCTTCTGGAGCTTGCAAGCATCCTGCACAACCAAGTTGGAGGGAGTCTGTGCAAGGTCTGCCACAGCACAAGGGAGCATGGCAGGGGTAGAAAGGGGAGGAAAGCAGCCAGGTAGCTGGTTAGGACAAGCCTCTGGCTCACAGGAGGTGTTAGATAAGAGAGGTCATACCTGAAAGAGAAATGGAGGAGAGGTCAGGAAAGCAGAACCTGGAGCCACTTGGTTAGAACAGCGCTGCTGCAGAGCCAGGAGGATCCTGCTCAGGGATGGCAGAAAGTGGGAAAATGTCTGCATGGGCAGAGAGGGAAGCCCTCCCCTGCCTCATGTTAGTGCTGCTACCAAGCAATGTCTCCTTCTGGCACGTGCATGGGCATCCTAGGCAAGGGACTGAGAGCTGCTCCAGGGCTGGAGCCCAGAGGGACAGCAGAAAGACCAACATCAAACCCAACTGGGCAAGTAGAGCACCGTCCATACACACATCACCCATCCCTGCTGGGAAGAGTCAGCCATGAGAAGCTAGGAGAGCTTGCACCATTGCTTCCATCTTGCCAGGTAACTGGGGCCTCAACCTTTCCTGGAGAAGAGTCTGGACAGGGACGAAGCAAGGAAGCAGCTCAATGTGATCGCTGCAAACTCGATGCTGACAGGTTTGTCCATCTTCACAGTGGGGAGCCCCCCAGGGTGCAGGGTCCCAAGCAGGGAAGGAGGCTGCCTTGCAGCTCATCTGGGGAGATCTAGTTGGTCTGAAGTCTTGGCAGCTCTGATCACCTCTCCTTGCAGCTGTGAAACCTCCTCATCATCCTCTCTGCACCCAGGCTACACACCAGTCCCAGCAGTGCCACAGCAGTACAGCCTTAGGCTGTAGGCGTTGCAGGGGATCGGCCGTTGCAGGGAAGCTGGGATCAGGGGAAGCTGGGATTGGGGCAGGGCTCCATGGGGAAAACCTCATCTGAGGGAGCAGTAAGAGGCCAGAGAGGGGGATTTCACTCGAGTACCTCGAGAGTTGGGGAAGGCGCTCCGCAGCTTCTCCATGATGTCTTCCAGGCACACACTAACTTCCCGGGTTTTGGCTTCCACCTCATCTGCAATGGGAAAGAAAACGGGAGGGATGGGGGGGGTGAGGGTGGTGAGCAGGCTCTCTGGGCATCTGCCTCACCCATCAGCATCTTCACAGGATGGCAGGGTGCGGGCAGCCTCCTGCAGCACTGAACCAAGGGAGCGGGACCAAGAGCTCAGCCCAGCCCCATCCTCACCTGCAGCTTTGGTGTCAGGGGTGCTGTGCTCCTTCTCCTTTGCCTGGCTGCCTTCAGACTGATGTGGAGATGAAGCCAAGGAAGAGGCTGCTGAACTGTTGCCATCTGACTCTGCTGGAGGCTGGAGAGAGAAGGGGAGGGTTCTCATGATTTTCTGTCCTTGTCCTCCCCTGCTTCTGACCATCCCTTTTTGCCGCTGTCCCAGCTCTGTTATGGCAAAGCCCACCCTAAGGGTGGGCTTCCCTGGATCCTGGCGTTGAGAGTACCTGCAGCAGCAGCTCCCTCAGCCGGTGCAGCTGGGACTCCAGCTGCTTGTTGTGGTCCTCCAAAATCTGCATGCGTGTCTCCAGGCGGCTCTTGTGCTGCCGGAGGATTCGTGCTTCTGCCAGGAGCTCATCGTTACGTGGTTCTTGCACTGATTCAGGGGAGCCTGTAGCCAAGGTTGGAGACTCAACTGCCTCATCATGCTGCCATTTCAAGCGTCTCAGCTCTCCCTGGAGTATCCTGCGAGATAGCCCAAGTCAGCATCACTGCTTTTCTTTCTAGAGAGTGCTGGTTTTAGTGCTCAGCTTAGATGCCCTCAAAACCAGCCCCCGCAGCTCCTCTGATCCCCACCTCCAGCAGCTATCCCATGGCTCCACTTTGAGCTCTGTCAGGCTTCTCCAGACCCTTCCTCCTTAGGCTGTAAACCCCATTTTCAGAGTTGTCCATGGCCCTACCTATTTTCATCCTCTAAGTGGGCCAGAATTTGCTCCAGCTCTCCCTTGTCATCTGTGTTGAGGCTTCCCGGAATGTGCTGGCTGCCCCCAGGCTCTCTGTCAGTGATTGGGCTGGAGTGGCGCAGCAGGTACTGGTCCTCATCCCTGTTGCAGCAGGTGGAGAAACACTTCAGTGAGGAACAGCAGTCTCACAGGATTTGTGTGACCTTGGGGAAGGACAGCCTGGGGGAAGGTGGTTTGTATGGGAGCTTGTTCTGGCTGCTCCAGGTCTAGAGTTCAGAAGTAGCTCAGCACCCTTGGACAGCTTGGAGTGCCCAAGAGCCTCAGACTCAAAGGAGCTGGGAAGGAAAGCATTTATGTGCCCTGGCTAGGTGGGGATGGAGTTACAGGGGCCCTGATGCAGCAGGAGGGGGAAAGGAGACAGAACTCACAGGCTATCATCAGGGGACAGGCTGTCATTGAAGAAGGAACAGTTCTGGCTTTCCATCTCTGCAAGCCTGAAGGAAAGAGAACAGGTGGAAATACAGTCAGAGACACCCTGAATGTCTGCTCAGTGCACCCTACTTACATCAACCCCTGCAAGACCCCTCCCTGGCAGGGTCTCCCAGCTGGCCTGCACCAGTCTGCCCCTCTTTACAGGCTCTATAGAGTTTTGTCTGTTTAGAAAACAAAAGACACTGCTGCTCTGGGGTGACAGACTCCAGAATCAAGGGCTGCTGCCATGCAGCTGGCTCAGCCTCCTCTCACATAA
Organism: Hemiprocne comata; assembly: GCA_020745705.1. NCBI lineage: Eukaryota > Metazoa > Chordata > Aves > Apodiformes > Apodidae > Hemiprocne > Hemiprocne comata. The sequence continues at coordinate 4,990,738 of CM036597.1, read as the reverse complement.
GCAAAGGAAAGGGATGGGAGCCCACCACCTACAGCCTAGGGCCTGAGCTACAGGCCTCCTGTGCTGCTTGGGTCCTCACTCAGCCTGTGGAGAGGGCAGAAGCATCACAAACCACAAGGCAGCAGCAATAGGAACCATGCAAGCAGCACTGGTGAGCACACAGGCACAGCAAGACATTGGGAGATCTGCCTGCTGAGAATCCAACCAGCAGCTCATACAGGAAAGAGCAGGAGGGTACATGAAAGCTGCTTCATCACTAAGACATCTGCTGCCAAATGCATAGTGTCTGCTGCCATTTTGTGTGGCATCAGCCATGTCCCAGGCAGGTTTGCCTGTCCCTGCAGCTGCCTCTTCCATAGAGCAGGGCAGCCCCAGCTGCCACAGCCAGCCTCTGCCTGCCAGGCAGCACGCTGGGAAGCACAGAGGGGGCTGCCAGCAGCCCGAGCTCCCCATGCATCTGACCCCAAACCCCTCCACAGCCATCAGAGTCATGTTCCATGCCCTGGTGTGACCGCAGTGCACAGGGGTGATACCTGCTGGCAAAGTGCTCGATCCGGGAGTGGGTGTCGGCATGTGGTAACATCGGGGAGGAGGCTGGTCTGGAAGAGATTCACACTGGTCAGCAAGGCTTGGCAGTCCTCGATCAAAGCTAGGGCTTGGAGAAGCTGCCCTGGTCTCAGCTGGGCTAAGAAGAGCCAGGCACAGGCTGGAGAGGGAAACTGAAACCTCTGCTCCTTCAAGAACTAGGTGCAAGTGCCCCCTCCAGCCCTCCCATTGGAGCCCTGTCTTGCAGCTGAGGTGCTGCTTCCACCCATGGAGTCCACGGGCCATGGTCAAAGGCACAGCCTGGGGCCCAGCCAACTCACGTCTCGGAGAAGTCAGCCTCAAGTATGGACTGGACAGGTAGGTAACCTCTCTGTGGGTGCTTGCTGAAGTACTGCTTGGACCGAAACTTGTTCTTCAGTGTCGTGGCAAAGTCTCTCATGTTCTCACTAGATGTGGTCTGCAGAGACACAAATGTTACCAGGGTGCTGCTTAATGAAGAGTGGGGGACCACAGGTCAGCATTTGCAGGACAGAAGTGCCTTCAGGCTGGGCATGAACTCCATGGAAAAAGAGACAGACATAACTGAGGAAGCAAAGAAGGCACACAGCAGTTGTGTCAGGCATGAGCCAAGCTGGGCATCAGTGGATGCCATGCATGCCACTCATCCTGAGTCTCAGAAGAGCAGGGACCCAGGCAACCTACGGCATGTGAAGGGGAACAAAAATATGAAAGGGATCCACTTCTGGGGCTGCACTAGCCTAAGCAACACAAGGCTGCTGCCATCAGTGAGGACCTGCTCTGAGCCAAGACCCTCCCAGCCCATCCCAGCTCCATACCGGGGTGTAGTACTCCATGATGGGATAGTGCAGCTTGTTGCCCTTGCTGGCTCTCCCGGTGAGGAAGCAAGTCTGGCAGATATCCACATTGAACTGCTTCAAGCTCCGATACCTGGAGAAATCAAGAAGCCATAGGGAGGCAGTGAGAGTCAGCAAAATACATCATTTTAGAGCCCAAAGAGAGCTGAGCAGAGGACAGAGGTGGTCTGTGTTGCTCTTGCACTCCACTGTCTGAAGTCCCCAGAAAAGCATCTTGCTCCTTCCCCTCTGCTGCCACCTGGCCTGACCTGCCTGAGACACTGCTGCTGCAGAGCTCTAAGTTATCCTAACAGCACAGGGCAACTTCAGCTCCCTCCTGCAGGACACCATGCACTTCCCCAGGGGGCCAAGGTCCCATATCATAGCCCCTACCTGAAGCCCTTGATGGGGCACTGCCGGCAGACTGAGCACTTGGTCTGGTGCTTCACCTGCTCAGCCATGGTCACCCGGTGCAGCACGGCAAGCCACACCATGGACTGTGGCTCCAGATTGGCCCACTCCAGGAACTGGGACGCCTCGATGGCAGACTTGCCGTTGCTCTGGGGAGGGGAGAGGAAGGGGCTGCTCAGCGCTTGGACCCAGCTGGGATGGGGTGCAAGCTCCTTGCCACCTCTGGGAGCCTCTCCCTGGCACGGCTGCCGCAGAGGGGACGGCACAGGCCACGGCACCCTACTCACAAAGCGGAAGCAGCTGCGAATGCTGGGCTCCACGTTGCTGCCCCCGAAGGCTGCCACCTCCCCCAGCTGGCGTGGGACCTGGATGGCCTCGTGGAGCAGGACGCCGAGGTGCCGCTGGTCACACAGTCCCCCAGCGTTTGCCACTTGGCTGAAGAGATCTGGGGGGGAGGGACACACAGCCCCTTAGGGACACGGGGACGCCCCGACACACTGGGGAGCGGTGTGCGGGTTAGGGCAGGGGTCCCACTGCCTGTCTCCAGTAGGGGGCTCAAATAAGAGAGAAAACCTGAGCTACGACTGAGTAACATTAACCAGTATCCTTCCAGCTCCCACTAACCAGGAGTCTTCTTGAGACACAGGCTATCTGCATCACTTCTTTCACAGCCACAGCTGGCCCGTCCTCTGGGAACCTGTCAAATCCCTTATTTAACCACTTGGTGTTCCCTAGGCTAACTCCTCTACAGTACCCCACGGCAGAGAGCACCACGGTCAAAACGAAGTGAGGAAAAGGGCTTCCTTGTCTGAAACCTGCTTCCCAGCCATGTACTCCCACGTTTTTTCCTGTGGGAAGCCCTAGATAACTGTTACCTGTTTGCCCTCTCTGCACTGTTCCTTATAATGCTATGCAAGATCAATGAAGCGACAGTCAGTCTGCAAATGCCTCCTAATTTAGGTGGTGTAGGCTTGGGGAGGAAAGGAAGAGGGGAGGAAAGGGGGGAGGGGGAGGAAAAAGGGGGGGGGAGAGAGGAAAAAAGAGGGGGGAAGGAAAGGAGGGAGGGAGGAAAGGAGGGAGGGAGGAAAGGAGGGAGGGAGGAAAGGAGGGAGGGAGGAAAGGAGGGAGGGAGGAAAGGAGGGAGGGAGGAAAGGAGGGAGGGAGGAAAGGAGGGAGGGAGGAAAGGAGGGAGGGAGGAAAGGAGGGAGGGAGGAAAGGAGGGAGGGAGGAAAGGAGGGAGGGAGGAAAGGAGGGAGGGAGGAAAGGAGGGAGGGAGGAAAGGAGGGAGGGAGGAAAGGAGGGAGGGAGGAAAGGAGGGAGGGAGGAAAGGAGGGAGGGAGGAAGGAAAGGAGGGAGGGAGGAAGGAAAGGAGGGAGGGAGGAAAGGAGGGAGGGAAGGTGAGTTTTCCTGCAGATTAGTCACTGCAGGGAAACAGTCTCTCTGCTCTTTCTGGGCAAAGAAGGGCTAAGCAAGGATACAGAGGCACTCCCACTTTCCCCAGGTTACTCCACACCGGGCCCCGGGGGAGGGAGGTGGGGGACTCACACTGAAACTTCTCCTTGACCTCCGTCCCACACAGACATGCAATGCCTGTCTTGAAGGAGAGAGCCCTCATCTTCCCGCTGCGGCCGCTGCAAGGGGAGACATTGCACAGGTTTGCAAGTGTTCTGGAGGGGGTTTTATGCAGGGGGGCAAGCAAGGCAAGCCCCCGCGTGAGGCCAGGGCCTTTTTGCAGCACTGCCAGCTGGAAGAGCAGCATGGAGGTCTCCTTCCAAGCGTGGCAGCCCCACAGGTCAGGGGGATGCCAAGGGACCGGTACCTGTCAAAGACATTCAGCAGCCAGTTGAGGCTCATGTCCACGCAGAGCGGCACATTCACCAGGATGCCTCGCTCCTCCTCCAGCCTCTCGTAGAGGGCAGTCAGGCAGTGGATGACCTCCACCACATCCATCGCCCGGTCGCTGGGCTGCAGGTTGTGCTCATTGAAGATTTCCAAGGCTGTGGCCAGGGTCACCATGTCCACTGTGCAGAAAGCACAGATCAGAGGCAGAGAGGCAAAGGGGAAAGGCGAGAATGAAGAGGAGGGAGACACAGCCCTGACCTGGCCTGGAGCAGTCTCAGCCTCACTGTGGTGGGGAAGGTGCTGGCAGGATGGGCATAGCTCCCAGAATTGCTCTTCCACCCATAAACCCTTTCCAAAATACCCACATCTCCACCTATAATCATTGTGAGCCACAGCTCTGTGTGACCTTCCTTCCCTGTTGCTGTGGCCAGCCATGGGCACAAAAACGCCACCTCTGAAAGGCTCTGTGCAGAGTCACAAGTGTCCAGAGCTGGCTCTGCACCTCCCAGGTCCCTGGCATGGGAAGGTGAGGCAGCACAGAGCCACACAGACCCAACAAACAGCTGCCCAGAGGTGGAGCAGTCCTGTCTCTAGCTCTGACCTTCAATTTCTGAGACCACTTATGTTCTCAATGCTGGGGGGATCATGTGCCATTTCCACACTGTGACTTCACTCTGTGGAAAAGTCCAACCTTCCCCTGTCAAAGCTGCTGAGGCTGGCACTGGAGACCCCCAATTCACACGCCAGTGAGCCTTGCTCCTGCTCACCCTCGCATCCACACTGCCCATGACTGCATACAGCTCTGACGTGTCCCTCACTGCCTCTTTCCTATGTGGCCACTCACTCCACTAAATCTCTCACTGTGGGGAAGCTGGCTTGGCAGCCTCCTTGCCCTTCTCAAGTACATCTTGAATAAGAAGTACTTATTCACATTCTTCGACATCATTTTTGGGCTGGGAAGAAGGTGCCAACACAGCATCTGAGATGCAAGAGAGAGGCAACTGGAGATGCACAAGCAACACATGGAAGGGCTCTGCTTTGCTCTCCACCCTTTTCCTCACCACACCTGGTGTTTCTGCAGCTGCTGCTGCATGGACGTCTTTGCAGGGTGGCAAAAGCTGCTTTCCCCCATTTGCATTCCATCAGCCTGGAATGTCCCTGGATATGGGACAGTCTGGTTAACACAGCACCAGGAAACTACTCCACAGCCAGGGTTCAACCGTTCTGAGTGCTCAGCCTCCTCTCACCCTCATTCGTTGCCTTCTTCCAGGCCTTTCACAAGATGTCAAGGAGCACACTGTCTCCTGGCTCTGCCTTCCCTGTATCAGGAACGATTAATTCAGGAAAGGGTTTTCCCTCATCCTGCTGGTGTTTAATTTTGACAGAGCCTTAGGTGAGAGGCTTTGCCAAAAGCTCTCCAGCAGCCAAGGATGCTGCATCTATAAGATTCTCATCTGCCTGCGCACTGATTCCCCCAGAAACTCTGCAGCAATTTCTGAGGAGCAGCTGCCTCTCAGAGTGCCACACATCGTGTTGAACTCCCATCATATTTGTGTGGCTATTAATTCTTGTTTTAACTGGAGTTTTACCAGCAGTGCAGAAGTCAGATTCAATGGCTCCTTTCCTCCTCTTCAAGTAGTGGAATACTCTCTGCCCCTCCCAGCAGGATCGGTTTCCGCTCTCAGTTATATCCACAGCTTCTCTGGGCTCCCTTGGTGCTCCTGGGTGAGGCCCTGCCTGATCCCACAGCCTTTTAACTCAGAGCTGGACCACTTTGTTCTCAAATTCCTTGGACTAACACTTGCCCTTGAGGCAATTTCACCCTAAGCCTGCAAAGAAAGGTGCTAACACAGACCCCTTGCCAGTGGATTCACTCAGCTTTCCAGCCACAGGCTCATCTTCCTAGCACTTCTCGCCTCAGCTATCTGTCCCACTGGTGGATCCCTGCCTTTGATGTCCTGATAAAAGCTTGTGTTACTTTAATGCCTTTATCGAGGGAGACCCAGCAGGAGGGAAATACTTCCCACACTCACATCTCAGGGCTTTTTGCACCCGTCGTAGTTTCATAGCTGTTCGATATGCTGAGAACTTGATGTTGTTCAAGTCAGCTGCAATAAGAGAATAAAACCACAGCTCAACATCCTTATCTCCAGGCCAGGAAGCAGCAGTTGCCATTCCCAGACACAAGCCCCACCAGCATGGAGAAGGAGGAAGGGCAGAGCCTGGCATGGGGATGCACCCCATTGCTTTGCGGGGTCCTGTGCCACAGAGGGGAGCAGGTGGGCTGGCAGGACCCCGCATAGCACCCCATGCTGCAAAATGGTGGCTGCTGCTTGAACAGTTTCGTGGCAGCCTCCTTACCCAGCGTCTGGTACAACTCTGTCATCTTTGGGTGGTCCCAGCATGTCGTCTGGGCCTGGTGGCTGGAAGGAAAATCGAAGGAAATCAAGAGTCAAGCTGGGAATGAAGCAGCTGGCATGAGAGATTAAAAGAAGGACCTGGCCAGCCCTGGGAGGGAGTCCCTCAGTGCCTGCAGACACTGCTACAGCCCAGTGAGCACACTCCCCAGCCACAGCAGCATGGAGGATGTCCCTGGGGGGATGCCTTCACCTGCAGCCAGACTTCCCTCCTTCCAGCCAGCTCCCCCCATGTGAGGCCTTTTGACAGGCAGGGAAAGCCTGGCTCTGCCAGGTTGGGGGTGACATGCTTTGCTGGAGGTCAGTGCTCAGACCAGTCCATCCACTGTCCCCCCCCTGTTCCTAATCGGTCCCCAATTCCTGCTCCCACTGGGCCAGAGAAGACCAGGGGCTGTGGTTGGGAGTACACTCACTTGATGTAGTATGGCACTTTGTTGGGGGAAATGGCTCGCTCCCAGGGGACCTGGACAGAGGCTGCAAGGAGAGAGACACAGATGTCAGATCAACATTAAATGCTGCTCCTTTCAGCTGATGTTGTTTCTGATGTGAGCCCAGCAAGACTGTGCCAGCAGCTTCTGAAGAAGCTGTGCCTTCCCGAATCACCAACTAGGGGTGATGAAGCAGGCAAGCAGATGCTGCCTGTAAGAGAGAACAAGACTGCTGGTCTTGTCAGAGGTGTCTTGCCTCTCTTGATACAGGCTTTGAATATGGCTGAGCTCAGAACTCAGGAAGAGACGCTTCCTGGTGCTTTTGATGATACCCAAGGCAACGCAGTGGTCACCAATGAGCAGGGCTCACAGCAGCTGGGATTTGGACCCACACACAGCACTGCCTGCTATGGCCAGGCTTGGGCACCCACAGCATCTGCTGTTGCTGTTACTTGTGCTCCACGTGTCAGCTGCAGGATCTTGGGAAGATGAGGGCGCATCCCCTACCAGTCACCTACATTTGTTATCTAGAGGACAAAACCCTTCTATGACCCTCAGCTCTTTTCCCTTGTCACAGGCAGCTTAACAATCCCAGCAACAGGAAAAGTCCCTTTCCCTTTCAGATAGAAGGACGTGGTCTGCAGAGGAACACAGGCCAACAAACCCCACTGACATCTGGACACCCTGCAGGGCTCAGCATTTCTGAAGACAGACTCTGGAGCACAACCTGCTGCCCGTCCTTTGCAGGTCTGAGAGGCATTAGCAGCTCAGCTCTGCAGGAGCAGCATCCCTCTGCCTTCCCACAGGAATGAAAACCTCCTTAACATGCACACCTTTGGCCCCTGAATGACTGACATGGGGTATGGGGGACTGCCTTTTTCTGCCATCTGTTGTCTTGCCTACCCAGTCTCTGAGGCTGTCACCATCCCGGTATAACCTGGGAGCTGCTGCTGCCAGTGTCATAGCTCTTCACCCTGAAGGGGTACCACACTCATGTTCCACCCTTGGTCCCACCAGGTGAGGCAGAACAACACTAACTTTGGGGGATGCCTCCTGTTCTGGTTCCTGTGCACCAGGCACTGGCCTGGACCCTTTTCTAGCTGTCTGCTTGGCTCTGGGCTCAGCAACAGGACTCTGCACCCCACTGTCCTGTGCCACAGCCCATGCTAAGCCACTCTGGGACAGCCACACGTCAGGAAGTCAGGAAGACCTGCTCACATACAGGAGAGGAAGTGCTGGGAGCCTGGTCCGAAGTCCCTGTGGGCATCTTGGAGCTGCTTCAGGCGTTCATTTATGGAGGCCTGGAGAACAGGACAGAAGAATTCAATGGTAGCCCACTAGGCATTTCAGATTGAAGCCGCACTGAGGAAGACTTGTGGATGGACCCCAGCACACAGGTCCTCTTCCTTCCTCTCCTGCCTTGGTATTTGCATTCCCCAGCCCACTCAGCCCTCTACACCTCCTCCCACAGGCTGAGGCAGCACAACTCACATTTCCAGCTCACCTGTATCCATATTTTCACAGACATCAACAAAGCCACAGCTGATACTCACCCCTTCCCCCACCAGATCTTAATTCTCCTCAAACAGCATTCTTTGTTCCTCCCATTGCCTTTTCCTGCTCCAGACTTCTACAGATTGACCAGCCACTTTCCTCACACTGAACTAATGCTTTCCTCCTCCAGGAACACCATCTATACCATCCCTGCTAAGCCAAGCCTTACTTTATCATCCTTGAAGCTTAGCAGTGACAGCTTTTCCCCAGCATCCCCCCTCCTGTGTTTTATTTGCAGTGCCTGGTCCTGACTCCCTCCCACCTGCAGCTGTTTCCAGCGTGTGTTGATCTGCTCCAGCACACGGGAGTTCTCCATGGACAGGTGGACATCTGAGATGGCGAGCTGGTGTGCAAGATCATTGACCACTTTCACCCCATCCTTCATGGGGGAGAGCTCTTCTTTGAACAGCTGGAGGGCAGGGGAAGAAGGAAAAGAAACAGGTGAGCAGTCAGGACTTGGGTGGATTTGATGCCTCTGCTACAAGCCAGGGTGGGCTAGTGGCTGGCAAGACGCCACTGACTAACCCTCCCACGGGATACTTTAGAGGGGAAAAAAACCCCAAACAAACCAGCCAGGCTGGAGATAACTCAAATCTCCTGAGAATTGGCATGTGGACAGTGGCTCATCTATGCTGAGCCACTGTACCTGTGTAAAGTCTGTGTCATGACAAGGTGCTCAGGACAGCCAATTGCTCAGGACATTGTGGGCCAAATTCACCCTCACAAAGCTAGCGAGCTGTCAGAGGGGGTACCTGGTCCCTCAGACCCCAAGTAATGAGGCTGCATTGGACTGAGCAGTCAGGAGAAGCAGCATTGCCCTTCTGGGAAACTGCATCTCATCACCTCTGAGGCCAAGGCTGGAGCCTTCTCAGAGCCAGAAGTACCTTGGTTGACTGGATGTGCTCTGGCAAGGAGTCAATGAAGAGGTCCCCAATGGGTTCCCAGGTTTCACGCACGCTTTCAGCCTGGTCCAGTGTCATGCTGAGCTCCTCCATGGCCCCTTTAATCTCTAGCAGCTGCTCCAGTGTCCGTTCAATGTGACGGTGCTGGTCCACACACCGGGCTGTGAGCTTCTCCCACAGCTCACTGGCCACGTTTGCCTGTTTCCAGACAAAGCGGCTGATGTTTTGGATCCGGTGCCGGGGAGAGACATCTGTGAAGGCAGAGCAGAAGGGGAATGGAGAGCAAACATGAGAGAGGAGATGGAGGGAGTGCAGGGAGAAGGGAGATCAAAAATTCTAGGGAAAACTGGAAAGAGGGAGGGAAATGAACTGATAATACTATCCATCTCTGCACCAGCTCCTCTAGGTATCCAGCCTTTCCACAGACTTCTGTCTGCTCTCTGTCTGTCCTCACAGGCAGAAGCCCTGCTGCCAAAAACCTACCCCAGACCACAGGCAGAGCACTGACGTGCTGCTTTGTGCCACGCCAACCACCTCCACTCCATCCTCTCTGGTCCAGTCCAGGTGGACCTGTGCTGTGCTATGGGAGAACAAGGAAGGGGGAGCTCCACAGACCTTTGCTTTCTGAAGTTGGTTCTTCTAATTCCTCAAATGGATGCTGAGAAAGAAAAGCCTGTGCTGATTCCAGGACAGAGTAAATGTATGGTCCCCGAGACTTCACTTCTTCCATGAAAGCCTGGAGAGCAGAACAAAGAGGTAAGACAGCAGGCTGAGCCCCTGCTGCCTCCTTGCCAGAGGCTGCAGTGATTTATTCACTCAGGGGCCCAAACCTCACTGGAGACACAGAGAGATGTTAACAGACAAATATTTTTGCAGTTCAGGAAAGGAATGACCACCTGCAAGAAGGTGGCTCCTGCAGAGGTCTGGACTGTGAGTTTGCTAGAAGGAGAAAGACAGAACAGTGACCCCAGGAGGGTGTGTTGAGCCAGAGCTGTGCAAGAGGAACTGCTTTGTTGATGATGCTTTCACAGGCACTGCTTGGAGATGCTCCTCACTCATGCAGTGAGAGCATGGTCATGCAAACAGTCCTTCCAGTAGCTGTTCAGCAACAGGTCCAGCTGCTGGAGGAGCAAGGAGGGGAACAGCAGGATGCCCCAAAGCAGCACATCTGCCAGGGCAGACTTTGGAGGCAGGATGATTTAGGATGTCCTCTCCTCCTCTCCAACTGCAGCCCCCCTACTGGTGCTGTCTACTGGATCAGCTATTTGTGCACCAGGGAAGTGGTGAGCTCCAGCGAGGATGAGGAATAGCAAAAAGTAAGGAACAGTTTAGTTTTGTTTTCAAGGTAAAAAGAACTAAAGCCCAATAGCCACTGGCAGCAAGAAGGAAATGCTCTGATTAGGGAAGCAGGGAACTCTGATCTGTCTGGGCTCACCCCAGTTTCAGATGTGATGATAATGTGCTACTACAGGAATCACTCACATCCCCATCACCAGGTCACCTTTTGACTGACTGACCTCTCCTCAAGTCTCAGAATCCCTAAATCAGGGGCCAGTGAGAGACAATTCCCTCTGTTGCAGAGGTGGGACATAAGGGGGAAACTAGGAGAGAAGTGATGGAGCCCACTACCACCTGAAGCACCTGCAGATGACTTGAGGCTGTAACGCAGATTTATTGTCTAAAACCAGATGGTCTCGTGGCACGGCATTTGCTATGGGACTGGGGCTCTGCTTTTCCACAGGAAGCAGAGATGGAGATGGGCAAGGACTGGTGCACTGATAAGCTGTGGGCATGGGCAGTAGCACGAGGTGGGGATCCCAGGCAGGGCTGCCCACCTGCAGCTCATATCAGCAGTGAAGGGCAGCAGGGAAGGCACAAGGGAACGTACCGCGTGCGTCTCCTTTTCCTGCTGCACCAGGAGGACATCGCCCCGCAGGGGCAGCTGTGCCGAGAGCTCCTCATCCTTCTGCCCCAGCCAGTCTATGATCTCCTCGAGAGGCACCTGCAGCTTCCCACTGTGGTCAGAAAAGGCCTCAAGCCGAGCCCTGGCAGGAGAGCGAGGACAGCAGGATGGTGGTCAGACAAACAAGACAGGAGCAGGTTCACTGGAGAGAGGAGACCTAATACTGCAGCTGGGGTGGTGACCCCTGTACACCCACAAGACCCCACCAGAGAGTAGCAGGATGCCTCAGGATGGGCTGTACATGACCCTCAGCCAGCACAGATGTGGAACTGCCAGGTGAGGTGAAGCACGGGGGCGCTGGGGAGAGGAAACTCTATTAATCACCCTGGAGCCCAGAGCACAAGACAGTCACTCCACATTTGCCTGTGGGTTGGGGCTGTGCTCTGGCTAGCACAGGGGGCTTGGCTCAGCATTTACATGACTGGGCAGCTTCCAGGAGCCTTGTGTTAAGGCAGGAGACAATTAACATGCCCCAGTTAAGCCCTCTGTCATGCTGGCTGTGGAGCTGCAAACTCTGATGTTCTGGAAGGCATGTTCCCCCTGTGCAGGGGAGAGGGTTCCCAGTGAAGGGACAAGCAGAGGAAGCAGGGACAAGGCCGTGGTGCAAAAAGAGCCAAGCTGCAGAGACAGCAGCAGCAGAAGGTGGAGAAAGAAACAGAGAGCAAGCAGGAGTGAAAGAGGGGAGGGAGAGGAGGAGGGAATGGGTGGAAAGGGAGGGGATGGTTTGCAGCACAGGGAGGAAGACTCAGGGGTCTGTGGTCAAGAGGGGAAACCAAGCCAAGGTCACCATAAATTCATATGATTCATCAAGCAAACAAGCTCAAAAACCTCCTGACAAGCACATGCAGAATGCCAGGCTGGATATCCAGGCCAGCCCCAGAGCTTACTGCAGGCAGGGACTCTTACCGAAGGCTGTGGGATTTCTTTTTTATCTCGTTCCAGCAAAGATTCATCTCCAGAGGGGCTTGGGGCCCAGCAGCACTGCTGGGAGCCTGGGGGGTTACACACAAAGGTCCTGCACCATGCTGCGAGGCTTCAACCTGGGCAGAAACAGAACCACGCTGCATCCAGAGATCACTGCCTGGTGCTCAGGGCATTTGCTTGGGGACACCTACCCCCATTCTGACCCTGCCTGGCTTTCCAACTTGCAAGAGGTCTGCCCTTTTCCTGGAGGGATCTGTTAGCAGCTCCAGGAAAGCTCATGGCCATGCCTGGAGGAAGGATGCAGTGCCAGCTCCATCAGTACTAAGAGCAAAGCTTGAAGGAAGGACTTACTGCACGTGGCCTCTTCTGCAGGACCTCTGTGCTTCTCAGTTATCCAGGAATGAACTTACCTCACTGCTAGGTATGAAAACAGAGCTGACCCTTGTGTGTCACAGTCCCTGCAGGGCTAACAGTGAATTCTTTCCACGCCATACAAGGCTGCTGTACTTTGAGAAGAGGCCAGCACTGAAAGTCCTGTTGTTCCTAGGGACCAAGGGGACCTGCCAACCTTCTTTATGCCATCCCCAGTGCTGGGAGCTGTGCACAAGGCCTGCACAGCAAACCTGAGACACTGCTTCTCCTGCACAGATGCTGCTTCTCCTCCCCACCTCTCCAGAGCAAGCAGTGGAGGGAAGGATGCTCTGAGCGGCCGTGGAGCAGATGACAGCAGATCCTAACCCATCCACACAAAGGCAACACACTTTGCACTGTGCCATTCAGCCTGGAAAACTGGGTGCTGACCCCTGGACAACAAATCATTGGTGGACAGGGGAAGAAATCCCCCCTTAAGCCTGTAGCACTGTATCATGCTCCTGCTCACGATGGCAGGAGCATGACATGGTGGCACTTGCTGGCAACCCCAACACACACCAGCAGGACTGGGAGCATCTCACACAGGACTGGGTGAGTGAGAGGGGATTTCCTCACCCAAAAACACTGTAGTGTGAAACATACAGACATGTTGCATTTCCATAAGTAAGACATTGCTGTGCTTGGCTGGGGAAATGGCAGCATTTCGATCTAATGCTACTCTGATATAAGACCTCGTTTGTGATAATTATCCCCAGGTGATTAATCCACCATAATTAACTGCATTAGCACTTTCTAAACAGCACATGCAACAGGCACCCCTTTGCCAGAGAAGGGCAGCACCTTTTCCAAGGGGAATGTGCAGATACTTGTCACTTGTCCTGTCCAAGGGCTCCCAGAGGTGTCCAGGGGACAGATCCAATCAAGCCAAGGACAACAACAGGCAGGAAGAAACCACCAGACAAGGAATTTGGCTGCACAGGCTAAAACAATACCCCTCCATGGCAGTTCTCAGAGAAAAATCAAATTATCACCAAGATTGTTTCTAAGTCTGCTTCACCTAAAAACGACTAATACCAGGCTGTTCTCTGCCTCCCCAGCCTGCCACTCCAGGAGCACCAAGGCAAGAGAGAAAACCATCACCACAGAGTTCACAGGAATCTTGGGGCCATGAAGAATAACCCACTCAAGCTAAAACTGCTGTTTGCACACAGAAAAATCAGTACTCTGCATGTGCACGACCTCGTAGCACAGAAGCAGGTCAGCCCCACGGCACGGCCAGGGAACACTCCAGCCCTCCCCTCTACACCAGGGGATGCCAAAGGGGGGGATCAGCTCTGCCGGGGTGCAAGTGCAGCTGCACCATAGCTCAGCAAACAACACAGTCCTCCCAGCCTTGTTGAAAAAAAAAAAAAGCCTACAATTCCCAGACCATGCCCAGTGGATGAGGCAGTGCCAGTGGCCAAGCAGAGGCCAGGTGTCGAACATCTGCTCCCCTAGGACAAAATCCCTGCAAGCAACGAGAGCAAAAAAGCAGCGCTTTCCCTCTGAGCATCCCCTAAGCATCCCTCCCCCAGAGCCCCAGCAGCGGCACCCTGGATCCAAGTGCCCCTTCCGCCCTGGAAAGGTTTTCTTTTCAGGCGCAGAACATTCCCGCAGGCTCTCGGAGCGCATCTACCTGTGCTGAGCCACAGATCCGCCGCGGGGCCGCTCAGCTCGGCGGGAGGAGCCGGCATCGCTTCCCAGCCCTCCGGGTGCCGCCGGGCAGCCCCCAGCAGGGAAGCGCCCTGTGCTTAGCAAGACCAGGGTGCCCCGAGCACTGACCCCCCAGGAATCTGGAGGGGGGCGGCAGTGCCTCGCAGCCAGCCTCAATCCCAGCTTTGTCCCGTGGCATTCCAGCAGCCTCCAACCTGCCTTAACCCCGGTGGTGCCATCACGGCTGCCGGCAAAGCACAAAGTGTGGGGTGGGGGGGGCAAAGATCTGCCCACCGCAGGGCACCTGGGTGTGGGAAAGCCCCTTGCGGGAAGTCGGCCGTGCACACAGGGATTCATCTGGCCACTGGGGAAGACCCATCTCTGCGAGGGCATGGCAAAGGTGGTGGTGGGCTGGGATGGGGTGGCCAGCAGACACATTGCCCTTAGATGCTGGAGCACACACAGGGCTATTTACCCAGGGAATGGTCTCAGAAACCTTTGGCTACCCAGAAGGTGAATATTCAGCTCCTTGAGACCTAACTCCCAAGAAGCCAACAATGCTCTCCTTACCCCCCACCCCCCCATGTGTCCCAGCCCCGTGCTGGGTGCCAGCACAGATGTTCCCACCCGCCTGACTGGGTGCAAATAGTTTGTTTTTGCCAGAAGGTTCTGGGCTGGCTCCTTGTGCCCCCCACAGTCTTGCTGCACAGCATTGTTTCCATGCTCTCCTCCACCTACAGGGAGGGAATGAAAAGCTCCCTGTATCTTTCCCTCTCTTCCCCTCCTTCCTTTTCTGCACATCTGACTGTTGTTGTCCCTCCCTCTGGGATCAGCATGGCCAGGATCCTGAGCCCCCAGCTCAGCCTTCGCTCTCCACGTTTGAATCACTATGAAAAATGTGAAGGCAGAGTCAGGGATCTCATTTGTCCTGGGAACAGCACTGCCAGAGCCCAAGGAAAACTTTGGCACCATCCATCAGTCTTTTGTCAGGTGGGAGGTACCCTGGGGCCAACAGCTCCAGGGTGCAGAGGGGAAGTTGTGCCCTGGCAGCGTTTCCCCAGCCTTGCTGTCTTGTGTGACCCAGGACAAGGTGCAAAACCAGCTTGTGACAGCTCGGTGTAGAGCACAGGCAGCTTTGCAGACTACACCTTCTTGTTCTCCTTCAGTCTGCCCTATCATTCACCCAGGAATCCTGGAGACCTTCACCTCTCTGCTCAGCTTCAATGAGGAGCCTGGCCTGACAGCCCAGAGGCCTTGGGGGAAGAAAGTAGACACCAGCAGTGTGAGCACCCACTCTCCCTTCCTCAAGATAACTAGATTAGAGAGAGGTCATACTCCTCCTCTGCCTCACAGCATTAGCCAGAAGCTTATTTCCAAGCTCTTCTCTGCAACCAGGAAGATTAGAAACCTACATTTTCAGCAAAAAGCTGACATTCTTCCGAGTTTTCAGGAAAAGAAGTGAACACAACCCAATGTACAATAGCTGTTATTGGTGACCTCTTGCTCTTCATTTTGAAGGAAGCTTGACACCCATCTCTGCAGGTTGTGTCTCTTGCTCTACTTTGGGAAACACTTGGCAGCTGAAATGCTCCAAGAGAGATAATGCTCTCATTAAGTGTAAGCTGACAGGGGGCTGGAGCTGACAGCTTTCCCTGCCACCAGGAACGTTTAAACCACTGCAAAAAGCTGCCATGAGAAAGGCTCCCAGACCCAGCTCTTACCTGAGGCAGCGGGTGGGCAGTGCTGTGCTGCACCTGGTCTGTGACATGCCACTCAGGACATGGTGGGAGAACGTAGGGCCATTCCTGCATCACCAGAGGCTGCATCAGAACCGATGGTCATGGGGATGGAGGCAACTCTGGGCACGAGCACCTGAAAAGCAGTGTGAGAGTTCTTGGGTCAGCTTGCTCCTCTTCATGGAGCTCAACCCCTTCCCAGTTGCCTAGTATGTTGCTTTCACAAAGACTGAAGACTAAAAAGGATGCAATTATTTTAAACAAATATATATGTACTACTGTTGCAATTTTTTTTCATCTAAATGTCCAACTCTTTTTTGCACCTAGTTATATATATACTGCAATGATATCCTGTGTTAGTGAGCCCCACAGTTTATGTTCCATTTTTAAAAAGGGTTGGGTGTCTTGAAATACAGGAGATGCCTGGGGTTTTAAGAAAGAGGGAAGAGATGATCTCACTGTCACAACCACTTCTGTTTAGACGTAACAGACATATCTCCATAATGGACAATATTTTCAAAGATACTATTTTTTCCTTTTATGTTCAGAAGGAAAATTGCCTGGAGCCTCAGTCCCCCATGTGTGCTTCTCACACCACCTGCTACCTTTTTATGAGTTTTCACTCATTATGAGTAATAAAATTCCCTTTTTTAATTCCATTTTTGAAACTGTATGACCCATAAAACAAGTTAGCAGTGGCCCCTTGTCTATTCTACAGATCTGAGGTGCAACCTCTGGTGGGTTTTTGTTGTTGTTTGGACTCTGAATAAGCTAAAATAGGGATTTATCCCACTGCCAGCATCAATCTCAGCATTACAGAAAGCCATGAGAAAATAAAGCCCAGAGAAAATGGTGCAAGGTATTATTTACCTGAATCTGGCAAATTTCTAGAACTGCAGCACAGCTCTACTTTTGGCCAGTGAAAGGAGCTAAGCACCAACATGTTCACAGCAGGATGGAGACCTAAGAAGCTGTGAACGCCAGGCAGGGCTTTGCCCAGACCAGACTCAGCACATCTGAGTTCAGATGAACAAATGAGGAGTGGTGCTTGAATCCTGCCTGGAGGGACTGTCCAAACCACTGCTCAACTTGTCGATTGCTTTCCAACTTTTAGAAGGACACTGTCACCTAGCACCAGCAGCCAGACCTCGTGTTCCAGCACAGAAGGGGCTGCTTCCAAGGTACAGATGGAGCAACACTGCTGGAAAAGGTCATTGGCTCCTTCACACCTCGAAGTAACAGAGAAACTTCCTGGCTGGTCCTTGCAGGGCAGGAGCAGACAGTGCATCCTGCACCCTCAGCAAGCACGCTGGGCTCTGGTGCACACTGCCCATCCCTCACTCCCTGCCTGAGTTTTCCCTGCCTCTCCCCTCTCCATTACACACATTAAGAGAACAACTTCTCCTATTATGATTTTTTAAATCCCTTAACAATTTCTACAGCCATAATTCTCTCCCTCTCCAGCGGAACAGCCTGTGCTGAGCTCTCTAATGAGCCAATAATCCAAGGTCCTGTCTGCTACCACTCCTGCCCATCTGCAGAAATGAACATCACTGACTGTGCATCCTCACACATGAGGAGCACCCAACACTTGCCTCTGCTCTTAGTACACCTTAAGAAATGAAGCATTAGACATTTCACAGTGCTGTGTTACAGTTTCCAAACACTTCAGTAAACAAGTCACAACTGTTTAGCATGAGGGTCCATCAAAACCGAAGTAGGTGCTTTTTTCCCTTTCCTGCAAGAGCTGCTGTCCCTGTTACAAACTCAGCACTGGAGGGGCTGGCTCACTGCACTGCTTTCCAGGCACTCTGAGCAGGGCAGCTGGAATAGCCTTTGCTCAACCAGTCCTTTTCAGCTCTACAACACAACTAACAGTTCCACTCGGTGATCTCTGCACTCTCCCTCCTTACAGAGCCCTTGGCTGGCCAGAGGGGCAGGGCTGGGGGCACAGGTTGTGCTCCAGCCCCTGCAGCTCCTCTTCTCCATCCCAGCCAGCAGTAAGATGACAACTTGCCACCAGTGCACAGGCTGCACAAGGTATTTCTGCCATTTTGCTGGATCTGTTTAAAACCCTTCTGCTACAAACCCAGATCCAACCTCTCCCAAGCACCAAGGGAATTCCCACTGCAGCTGACCTGCATCGCTAAAGGTAACCGCCAGGATTAGGGACCTGCTGGATAAGCTGGAGTCCAATGTCAGCAGTTGAATTTCTGGCTCTCTACCACATCTAACAGCAGTAAACACAGCATGGAGGTCAAGAGGTCTCTCAATCACAAGGGCTTATGCTTTGAATTGCTAATTTCCTCCAAAATGTTCTTTCCAGGATGAAACTTTCCATTTCAGATCTTGGCCTATAAGGGAAAAAAAAATGGCAACACTGAGACAAGGCAGCTCAGCCTTTATCCCATGAGAGGAATGGAAATACAAACACATTCCCTGCTGTTGGAAATGTTAATGGCTTTGTTGTTGTTTAACTTTCGGTACAAGGGAAGTAGTAACATTTTAGCTCAGTGTCCTTTAAGGGGAAAGGTGGGAGGCTTGGGGATATTTCAAAGTTCAGATCCTATGGAGATGCTAACAAAGGGAGTATTCCCAGGCTGGCAAACAGCAGGAGTCCCTTGACAGAGCAGTAGCACATCCTGCTCCAGCAGGAATTGAGGGCCAGCAAATATGCTTCCCAAGACCCCACTAGGTCAAAGTTTGGTGGGAGACAAGGAAGAGAAGTCTTTGTCCCACTGGGACCAAGCGTACAAACAACACAACTACCTCTTATAGCTTGGGTTGTTAGTCTCAATCTCTTTACAAACCCACACACACTCTTTAAAAAAAAAATAAATAAAATTACCCAGTCTCCTGGTTCTCACTTGCTCCTGTGTACAAGGAAATGGGAAAAGGAATATCAGCAACCTTCCACATGGGGCACTGACAACCCTGTCATCCAAGGGCTGAAAAACCCAGATGCAAAAGCTGCATCTGGACTTTGCACTGCACTTCCACCTAAGTACCAGGTCCCCTTCATCAATTAGAATGAAGGGTCCTCCAGTTAAGCAGCTGTCCTTAAGAAGCAATATAAAATCTTTGCTATATCATAGCGAGCAAAGAAGAAGCCTCATCCACCAAGGGTGCATGAAGTGGGGCACTGTCAGATCTAATGAGCTGCATTCTTAAATGACCACTTAGACTCCAAGCTCATAATCAAGAAGTTATTTTAATTCAATGGATTAATAGGTGCCACAGGTCCTCATAAAGAAGCAGCCTCTCTTCTGCTAGCTCACTCACTCTCCGTTTTCCTGAGCAAAAGAACATGCACAAAAAAACCCTCAAGCTGAAAAATTTAACCAGTTCATCATTAGTCTTACACCAGGAACCTGGGGTGATGATGTCCCCAGCTACCCAGGTGAGTGTGGGTGCATGCCCACAACAAGGCCCTGTAGAACTGACTGATCCACTCCCTCTTAAAAAGAAATGATGGGAATTTACATAGGAAGACTGAAATCTAAATTTCTTTCACACGCCGTTTCACAGTCCCAGCTGGGTTTTAAGCTGCTCTCTCCAAAACTCACTTTGCTTAGACATTCTTCCCAACTCTTCTCCTCCTTTGGTTAGACAAGTACTACAAATAATTCCCTGAGCACCTTGAGGACCCAGCCGTGAACACACAGCCCTGCTATGCTGGACATAGAGAAGTTACTGTCTGATAAACCTTACAGACACAGTGGGCAAAGCAGCAAACATCTTCCATTCTCCAAACAGGGACAGCAGGGGGACAATAACTTTTCTCATGTCCAAAAGAAGGCTGCACCAACCATAAAAATTGAAGTCAATTCTTCAGAGACTCAGTTGTGTCCTGTAGCCCTGAAACCAGCCTATTTAAACCCACTAAAAGTCCTGAGTCTTGTCTTTCTCCTCTAAGAACCTGAGTTTTCCTTTCCCTGGTGTTAAAGGCAGGATAGGAGTCTTGCTGCACTGTGAAAAACACATTGCCCACTTGCCAAACTATATAACTGATCAACAAGAGTGGGAAGAGCACACCCACCCCACAGTGAGAGCCAAGGCAATGCTCTGCTAACTTCTGGCTTCCTTGACACTTCATTTCTCATTCTCAGTGTCAAACTAAAATCTCTTTCTCTGTACTGAATATACCACCTTGCCTCCAACAAGCTTGTCCTTACCATAACCTCCCAGTCAAAGCACGGGGTGGGCTCTCTGGCCTTCTGAGGCCATGCATTTTATAGCCAGGCAGGATGCCACATGAAGCTACATTTCCTTTTCTTTCTTGAGATCTATCAGAGAGACCTTATTCTTATGCTAAGGGAAACAGGAAAGGAAAATGGGATGGAGCTATTTTGGCTCAGTTATGCAAAGCTCAGTTTAATCTTTATACACCTGCGAAAATGAGGGGGTTTTTGGAGACTGAATTCTTTCTGGTTAGTATGTCTTGCTTCATGAGTCTTGCAATTCCTCTTTTATGCTTTTATCATAGGCATCCAGCCTAAGGTGGAGGCCTGGAATATGTTTCTCAAAATAATATTATAATCAGAAATTCAGCATATGTCACCAGAACTCAGGGCTTTTGTTTGAGCCCAGTCATTTAATCCCTTCCCTATCTCACTTTGTTTTTGAAAAGCATCACTCCAACCTGAGCAACCTCATTCATAGTCACAGTCCTGGCCAATTTTAGCAAGTAGGATTGATTTACCTCAGGTATTAATCCAGAGAGAGACAGTCTTCATCTTAATTTCTTCAATTAACAAAGAGGACCTGAACACAGCATCGCATCACAACACCCACTCCACCTTCCCATCCCAGCACTCCAAGCACCCACATTTCTGGGCACATTGCTGCAAGATTAGTTTGAAATGGCTTGTCTATAGCCTGGTCCCTTTCTAGAGTGCCATCACACATTTCTTGTCACCAGAGCCCTGCCTTGCCATCCCCATAGCAGCAGAGAAAGCAGCTTTCAGTGTGGGGAGCTGGTGGGGCAGGATGTGAGATGGCACCAGAGCCACGACAGGCACATGCACTACACAGGACAGCCAGGAAACCCTCCTAGCAGCACCGAGTCTTGTAGCTGGAATTTTGCTGTCCCCACAGTGTGTTGCTGTAGGGTACTCTGGTTGGGCAATAAAAGCCATTAAACAAAATAAGCAAGCAAGAACTCTCATGGCTCCAGAGAAACTGGTGAGCAGCAGCAGGAGAGAAGGTGTGAAGGACCTTGGATTAGGGCACAACCTCTGACAAAGATTGGACTAGAGATTTATTCTTCAGCACTAAAAACCCAAATGTAAACAAATATTGGTTTCTCCCACAGACAGCAGAGTGTTTAAAGGCATGGGAGTAATTGCTCCACACCCCTGCCACTGGACATGGGCAATCTCAGCATTGAGAGCCTGTGAACATGATGCTGGCAATTCCACCAGCGGGGCTCTACACCTGCAGTGCTGTGCCAGAGGGGAGGCTGAAGGGAACAGACTGGGCTGGGGAACTGGTAATAAATTTGTTGTGCAAAGTGGCACCAAACCTTGGTGAACCACTGCCCAGGCTGCCCTGTCTGGCACGGAGAGGGAAGCTGAGCCCTAGGAAGCAGGAAGGGTCCCCCGTGCCCCCCTGCGAGCAGCCTGGCAGCTGGTCCCGGCTGCCTGCACCAAAGGCAAGGTCGGGGGTGGCAATACAAGGCCTGGAGAGAGGAGGAAGAATGAGTGAAAGGGATTGGGAGAAACTGGGGGAGGGGCAGGCGGGCACATGAAGGAGCAAGGCTGGACTGGGTGAGATAGTGAATGAAAAGGGCAGAGCTGGGACTAGAGTCTGATCCCAGCTTACTAGTCAAGAAATATTTGAGTCTCTCCCTTGCCCTGCTGTTTAATCCTCCCAGGAGGATGCTAGAAAGCCACCAAGCACCCTTCCTGGAGCAGTGCTTCAGCTCAGGTGAAAACACTGCCAGGGTAAACAAGCCTTCAGTGTGCAATGAATCAATGCTGGTGAAATCGGGATGCTGGCTACTATTGTTTGCTTTGGGAATCCACACCACTTGCTGGCTCCAAGCCTCTCTCGTGTGGAAGCAGTCTTGGCCTCCTCTCTTGCTTCCCCTGTAACACGCTCCCCCCTGCCCCTAGACCCTTATTTTCATCTCTGCAAGTTTCCTCACCCTCACACACACGAACCGTGTTACTGTGAAGGGACATACACATGCACGCATGCCCAAAGAGCCTATTTCCCAGGTTAACCATCCATCGACATTTTCCCATTTTCCAGCCCAGCCAGGACCTGAGTGAGGAAAAAAACACACGTTATCATGGCCTACCTTCCAAGTCCACCAGGTCTGAGGCGTGGGGGCAGCGGCTGCTGGGCTTCGAGAGCAGGGGCTGGGGCTGGCTGTGTGAATCAGCAAAGAGGTCCCTGTGCCAGCGATGCATGCTGAGGCTGAGCGCTGCTGCCCGCACACCCGCTGCCTCTCCTCCTCCACCGCCCGTGCTGCTGTGTTGCTATGCGATCACATCACCAGGAGGAACAGCATCTCTCCGAGCCTGCAAAGAGACACCCTTGACTCGGCAAACACAGCAGGAACAAGGGCGATCCCACCAAGTGCCCGACCCTTCGGAGGTCTCCTCGGCCAGCGATGGATCCAGGGGAGGGGAGGGAGGAAAAGCGGAGATGCAGAAACAGACACGCACAGGAGGAGGAGACAAAATACACATGGAGAGGGAGAGAGGAAAGGGAGGAGGGGAGAAATACAGACACAAAAAAGGTGCTGTTGGTCTGACCTCCAGAGACCTGACACAGGCTGCTGGGCTCAGACATGCTTCCCAGTGCATCTCCCTGCTGCCTTTTGGGACTGGCAGTTCTCATTTTAGGTTAGATATGGCCATGAGTGTGCTGGAAAACACCAGACACATTCACCTCCTTTTTAACTGCAATATGGATGTCTGGCATTATATTTAATAACTTCAAAAAAGACCATTTTATAATTTTTGAAAGAGCAAAAATAGGATAATCATTTCATTTTGGATATGTTTCCTATTCTTCTTTTAAAAGAAAAATTAGTAAAGGAAGAGCCAATTCTCCAAGCTGGGGAGAAATCCTGATCCAAGATTTTTTTAAATGTCAGTGTATCTTGTCTCAGCTCATGAGAAACAAAGGACTTGAGCTGCTGACTTGGCTGAGGACACAAAGCAGACCTGAAGTTGGGATTTCAGTCCATACATAGCAGATAATCTTCAGGTCTTCAGATCATTCCACCCAGGGATTTCAAACTGCTGAAGATGTGAGTGAACTTATTCCCAAGTTACACAAAAAGCAACAGAGTTAAATGACTTGGTAGGAAAGATTATTCAAATCTGATCCCAGTCTGGCACTTCAGACACCAGACTGACTCAGCCTCTCCCTGGGAATGTTAAAACTTGGGAAGTGTGATCTTCCTGGTTCTTGTCAGAACAACCTTTAATGAGCCTTAGCCCTTCTTTTCCTGGAGCTGACAGATTAAAGATGTCAATTTTCTACTTGTACAGTCATGTTATACAGAAATATCACTGCTGTTTATACAAGTTGCCCATTTTCATAAACATTTTCCTCACACACAGTGGTACCAGATAGAACCTTCAGCAGGTGAGTGGCTGATCCCAAGGAACCTTTCATCCTAGGTAGGTGAGCCAGGATTCAGGAGCAGAGCACACAGAGAGGCAAGATGCTCAGAAACCTCATGTAACTACTCTGAAAGGAGAAGATTTTAAAATAGCAGCCTCTTGCAGTTGGTTCCAAAAGGAGCAACACTGAATACTTCAAGTGCCAACCCAAGAATACATGCTCACTCCACACGTCATCTGCTTTTAAGAGCTTCTTCAGTAGCTCCTGCTTCCACAACAACTGTAGTGATGCAACAAAACTCACTTTGAAAAGCTGTACTTAGGCCCAAAAAATAGATATGGATAGGAAGACAGAAAAGAGTAGACATCCACAGACAAAAAGTTCTGGGTTAAGTAAGGAGAGTAAGAGGGAAAAAAAAAGCAACAGAGTGCTGGAAGGGCTGTCCAGGCAACTCCAAACACACCATTCTACAGAGAGACAAGACCCACCTAACTGCAGCATGCATCTGTCACAAACAGTACCTGGAAGGGACATGACAACATGGATAAACAAAGTGAGGACATATCAAGCCAAGTTACACACGCACACAAGACAAACATCAGCACAGAGAGGTGAACAGACAGCAGGAGCCACAAGAACAAGGTGCTTGGCAGTACATGCAACCTAAATTATTGATAGATGGGAACAGTCAAACGCAGCAGGAAAAAAACATCTTGTGTCAGTTTGGTTTCAATTTTGAGACACACTAGAATCTCTGGTGAAAGAGTTGCTCCTGTGGCTGGGAGCATCTTTCTAAGTCCCTTAATACCTTCTGTTTTAAGGATATAATTAGGACAAGCAGCCAAGCAATTCCAAACTCAAAGGAAATCAGGGAGACAAACCCAGATTTGTCATAAACTCGGCCTTTCACGTAAGCACTGCAACTTTTGTAAGTGCATGGGAAGGTTTATGAAATGGGATGCTAAATTTGGTGTGCTTTGAGTTCTGAAGAGAACTTAAACAAAAAAAAAAGCCTCCCAAGGAACTCCAAGAATGCAGCTTCCAGAAGACTCAGTGGTACCTGCTGCAATGCCTTTCCCTAACTAAACATTTCAGATATTTTATGTTTTACTAATTGACAAATATGTACCTTGTTAGCAAACCCAAGAATCTCCACCTACCCAACAGGGATATCTCAACATGCACAATGCTAAATACAGTGCACAAACATACAATAGATCAAAAAAAAATCAAGCCAGGTTTTACAAGGCATGAAGATGAAATTGAAAACAGGTTCTGACTGACACCAGAATCACCCTGTTTGGAACAATGGAGTTTAAATCAGTTGAAGTCACTGAACCAGATTCCAGTTCACACTTGTGGAATCAGAATCAGCCACACTGACTAAACATGGAAAATCACAAAATGCAGGATACCCTGGAGACAACTGCATTTGCTGAAAATGACTGTTGAAGGCTGTGCTAGCTGGAGATACACTGACAGCATTTTTAGTTTGAAAAATTTAAAAAGCTAGATATAAGGGCTGTGTCTGGCCTGACCCTAAGGTCTCTATTACTTTC
The DNA here is from genome assembly GCA_020745705.1 of Hemiprocne comata. Lineage (NCBI taxonomy): Eukaryota > Metazoa > Chordata > Aves > Apodiformes > Apodidae > Hemiprocne > Hemiprocne comata. The sequence continues at coordinate 4,965,954 of CM036597.1, read as the reverse complement.
TCTTTATTCAAAGTCAATATTAATTTGGCTAAATCACTCTTGAGCTGGAACAGCCATAGCACTAAGTATCTTGCATTATCAACCAATAAAAACATTAACTAAAATTCTAGCACTAGCATTTTCAGTTTTAATACAATACTTCAGGTGTCAACGCAGTTATAGGCTATTACATTTACTTTTTTGCTTCCCATAACCTCCCACCCATTAACTTCCCCTTCTAAAATAGTCCTTATCCCAGAAAATTTTTCTCAGAATTCAGTCTCTCTCCTCTTCAAACATTGCAACTTCACTCCTTTGAAATCTCACATCTCCTGAAAGAGAAGGACCATCTTCCCTCCTGTACAGAAGAAGTGTTGTTTCCATCCTTTGGAAACTAGATTCTTTCCCTTCTGAGTAAAGCTCAAATTTATCAGTTTATCCCAACTGAAGTATTTTAGGGGGTGATGCTTTACCTAGGATCCTAGAATGTAGGTTGTGCAAGGAAGATCACAACTTACCAGTGTGGATTCCATTCTCCAACATCCCTCACAGGGCACTACCAAGAACCTCCACAGAGAACATACAGAGAAGAAAGGCTTCAGGGAGCACGACCCAGCAGCAGCAAGGGAGGCAGTAGGTTGGAGCTCGTTCAGACACCTGTATTCAGCTGATCTTTGCCTTGCACAAAGTGCTGTGGCTTTTTGTTAAGCCACCTCTGATGAGGAACCCAAGCAGCATCTCTACCAGAGAAGCAGCTGGTGGAGCTTGATGAGCTCAGTTCCAAAACTAGTGCTGGGGAAGCAGTTGGTGGTTGTGGAGTTCTTACCAGTCAATGATATCCTGACAACCTCCAAACCCCAAACACCTAAACCAAAGAAGAGAGCTATAAATTGACTGAGAATAAATCTGAAAGCACATCCTTGCTAAAAGGAGAATACAGAAAGAGATCCAAAAAAGAGCACTTTCCCTAGAGCCAAACACTAACAGTGTTCTTGTGGATCCAGCTGTGAAAGAAGGGTTTGGTGAAAGGCTTGCGAGCTGGGACAAGGTCCCTGATGGCTTGAAGAAATCCTCTTTCTCTTAAAGAACCTACAAATCCGTTTTCCTGAGGCACAGGGCTCCCCATCTGGGTCTCCTCCCAACTGAAGTAACAGATGAGACTGTGTTCTCATACAGCTGTCCATATGGAAATGACAGTAATTCAGTTTGGATGCAGGATCAGTGATCTCAGTGGTTTTGCTGTGCTGACCTGCAAAGGGAAAGGCAGAAGGAACACATCTCACACAAAGGGACAGACCTGCCCACCAATTCCAGCCCATTTAGTAGGCAAGCCTGCATGTGAGTAGAGCAAAAAGAGCCTCTTTTCAACAGGAGTAGAACAAAGCTAGAATTAAGGGCCCTAAATTCAGCTTGAGAAAAATCTAAGAATGGTTGCCCAGATATTGTTTCATCTGCTTCTTTTTTGTTTAAAAAACTGAAGTCAAATTAATAACTGCATCTCCTTTGCTAGCACCAATAAGCACAAAAATCTTCCAAGCACAGATCCTACTCTGCTGAAAACATTTAGAAAATCAGCAGGATAGTTTCTAAAAGCCTGGTACCTGGGGTGAGAGAGAAGAATGGGTAGAGAACTGATACACACAGACAGCTGACATGCACTCAGAAACACAATTAAACCCACTTTTTCATTTGTTCCTGCACGGGGTTTGAAACAGTCCCCCCAAACCAGAAACAAGGACTATAGGGGAGAAAGGAAATCTTTCCAGAGCAATGAGCACCGAAAGCACAATGGGTGAGTGTCAAAAGAGTGTAAAAGTATTTGGGGAAGAGATGGAGAAAGAGAAGAGAAAGGAGAAAATGGTAGAAAGAAAGCAAAAACATGCAAGAGAGAAGGGGAAGGCAGACAGGAGGTTTTTTAGGGACTGTTTTGTTCTTCAAAAGCTTTCAACACATTTACAATGTGCCCTCCTTATTTACAGGGCTCTGCACACAAAGGAGCAGGAAAGCAATCCCACAGGAGCTGCCCAAGATTCACTTTGACACAGAACAGAGGTGCCCTAAGAGAAAGGAAGCTGCTTAGTGATCCGTGTACAACGAACCATGATGGGAATGTTACAAGCCTAGAGACTCTGGAGAGAGGGCTGGGAGAAAATCTGCAGTGAGCAGCCTCTTCTGCAGAGATCCCACTCCAGACTTAGAGGCAGCACAGATACTGGAAGGAACAAGTCAATCTGCATGGGGATACAGCTGCATATAAAAATACACAGATACCTAAGAAGTTTATCACTGAAATCCTTAAAGGAAGAGCTCAAATGATTTAGAGAGAGAATAAAATGTTCAGAAGTATCTGTTGCAATTTGCACCTAGACCCAGTGTCTGAGGCTCAGGAGCTCAGCCAGGTTACAGTGATTTAATATCCCATCACTGAGCCTCTACTAGAACAGTCCATTTTGTGTCACATTTCTGACAGGTACCAAAGCTTGCATGATGCATGTCCACTCATCAAGCTGCAGGAGTGGACCACATCTGAGCCTGCAGATTCCTTAATGCTGTCAAGGTTAAAACAGTATTTAGAGCCTGTATAAGGTACCTGGAGCTCTTTTTGAAGACCAGCTGTTCTGGTTTCTTCTTGTGCAAGACCGTAATAAGCCTGAAAATGGAAATTAGAGACCAAAACAATGAAGACATTTGTAAAAAATCTTACCCTCTGCTGTGTAGAATTTTTACTGCTACAAGGCAGGAAACTGAGAAGCAGAGAAATAAAGCAGCATCACAAGACATGCCCTCTGTCAAACATTATTTATGTACTTCAATACCTCCCTTGGCAGCTAGAATTACTTTGGAGTTACTTGGGCAGGCCTAACAGGTACAGATCCCAGGTTTCCTGTGCCAAAAAGCACATTGCCATATGCTTAGAAGGTCATGAAAGACCTTAGTCAAAACCAAAGTTTGGTGAAATCAAACCATCATCAGACCAAAATAATCACTTTTATTCTAAAAAGCAGAGCCAGAGTGAGGGAAAGCCACCAGTACAACATGAATCATCTTTCCTGGAAGAAAATACTTGGAGACTTTGTTCTTTTCATCCTCCAGGGCAAACTTGTCACCAATGCCTGTTGTCCTTCTCCCAGACTAGATGTATCCTCTGACTAAAACACACATAAAGAGCTCCCTCACACCCTCAGGAGCCACAGCCCTGCAAATAAAAAGTCCAGTGTACATTATTAATGACAAATTATCAGAGCATCTAGGACCACAGCCAGGAAGGAGCTTCCCTGTGCAGTGTGATTCTGTAGAGAAGACAACCCCTTAACAAGGACAGATCCCTCAGTTTCCCCTCATTCTTTTCCCCTCTGTGCAAAGATTTGTGATAAACCAGTTTGTCACAGCACCCAGGAGGCAATTGTCCTGCTCTAAAGTGTTTATAACCAAGCTTTAGCTAAAGACAAAGGAAGTCAAGTGAGGAGACAGTGGGTAGAGGCACAAAAAAACCTTCAACATGAATAAAAATGGCAAAGTGAATACTATTTTAGTACCAGTTAAATGTTATTAGACGAGTTCAGGAGCACACATATTGGCAGTTGTTAGTGCTGCAGTACAAGCCTCAGCAGTTCAATTTTCTGAGTGGCTACAGCTGTACCACCTTCTAAATCCTTGGGTCCTGATTTATTCATGGCATTAGGGATGCAAAATGCAAGCAGAGGGAAGTAGGCCAACAAGGAATAGAAAGCAGGGGCACAGAGGAACCAGTTTCTTCATTCCAGCTGAAAACAGGTTGAAATTATTAACTCTTTCAGCACAAGCTCTATCTGAAAGGGCAACACAGCCTGATGCATTAAAATGCACCCACAAGTCTGTCCCCACAACATCAAATCATGATTAGCAGAAACACAGAGCAAAGGTGGCTTCAGAAAAAGAATTCAGCTTAACTCTAGCCCAAGGCATTTACATTTTTAGATGCATAATGCTCAGGCCAACGTGTCTGGCAGGGGAGGGGTTAATGGCTTTGGTTCTGTGAACTGTGGACCAGACGTTCAGCTGGTGCAACTCAACATAGATCCATTAAGAAATTAGCAGAGCTATGCCTGCTTATCCCAGGCAGGATTCTGGCCCTGGACTTTGAAATCCTATCTAAAATCCACTCAGATTTTTCTAAAGGGAAAGGCCTCACTTTCTGGAGGCATCTAACAGGCTACTAGAAAAACTGCAGGATGTGGTTAAGCTGAAATGAGCACTGCCCTGGCCTGGTTGATACCAAAACCCCCTAAATGGAAAGCATGTAGCAGTCCCCCAAGAAGGGAGACCAGGCAGGACTTGGAAAAATCATCAGCTTTTACTCATGGGGGGACAGGACACAAACCAGCATTCCCTGACATCAGCTGATACTAGAAATGTTGACTTTGAAACAGCATCTTCTAGGAAGAAAAAGCACTTTCAGGAGCAGACCCAAGTGACCTGGAAGCAGGTGCTTGCTTTCAGGAGGGTTGTGTTGAATCTAATCCCCTCGGAGGGAGGCTGCAGGCCTGACCTAAACTTAAGTATTCTGGGGTGCTGGTTGACAATGTGAACATGAGCCTTAAATGAACTTTGCATTCTGCACTGTTCCTATTAAATAGTATCACAAAACAGCTGCTTCTGCTGCAGCTTCCCAGTGTAGATACCTACAGGCACACTTTACAATGGGGAGACATGGGGACTAGAGGCAAATCCCTGATTTGTCACTTACCAGGAACTGGATGGGTCTTTATCTCCATTTCAGTCCTCAGAGGAGATGCTCTGGTCAGCCAAGTCTTAAAGCATATGCTCGTTGTAATAGAAAAATACCCACAAATTTTACCATGGGTGATTAGAGAGTAAAGAGCAAGCAAGGGAAAAAAAAAAAAAGGAAGAGGGATAGCAGCACATTCCTCCCTAAAAGGACCATTCTTCCATTGAAGTGGAATGTTAGTAAAGTCAGGTATTTAGAGAAAAAAGGTCCAGATGTGAGAGAAACCTCAAGGGAAAACTGATCTCAGGAATCAATAGCTATACAACAGGCAGTGTATCCTCTAAAGGATTCTGCTGTGAGCCTCTCTGCAGCTCCCTGAGGGAGGTTGTAGTGAGGTAGGGGTTGGTCTCTTCTCCAAAGTAACAAGGGATAGGACAAGAGGAAATGGCCTCAAGTTGTGCCAGGGGAGGTTTAGATTAGATATGAGGAAATATTTCCTCACTGAAAGGGTTGTTAGGCACTGGAACAGGCTGCCCAGGGATGTAGTCAAGTCCCCATCCCTGGAGGTTTTTAAAAGGCATGTAGATGTGGTGCTGAGGGACTTTGCAGTGCTGGGTTAAGGGTTGTACTTGATGACCTTAAAGGTCTTTTCCAAACAGAATTATTCTATGATACTCCTCTGCCAAAAAGTCAAGCCTTTAAAGGAGGTATCTGGTGATATGTTAGGGCCACATCTTGAAACATACCCACTTGGAGGAATTTGGAACTTGTGGAGTTTCCCTATTGAGAAAATATAATCAGGAGAGTTGAAGATCTGTTTCTTCAGACAGAAAAGAGGAAGCAGCACTTATAGCAGCTGGAATAACACAGCCAGATGAGAAAGGGCAATACTTTAGTCTAAGTAGAGCTCTCTGCAAATCTCTCTCTTTCAGTCTTTAGTGAAGTATTTTTTTATTCTCTGAAGAGAATGTATACACACATAAATATATATACACGCATTAACCAGATCATTTTCTTGAGCCGAGAAGTGTGGTACTCAACCTAGAGCCAGTCTGAGAGATGAAGAAACCAAACACATCCTTTGTGGCTCTGGAGTCACTCTCAGGATTGATTCCTTTACTGGGTCAAAGTACAGATTCAGAATGCAAAACTCAGTATACTCTGTCTCACCTTTCAAGTGGTTACAACCTCATTTTAGAACAGGGAAATAAAGGTCACTCAAGTTTGAGACCCGAGTTCAGCTTCTCCCAAGTTCTACTCAGTGTTAAAATGAAATGACAGGACAAAATACATTTTGTAGCAGAGTTCCCTCAAAATGGCACGTTGGAAACCTTTTACAAATTATATGTACATGTATAATATACAACACAGAGCTAAAAACACAGGAAGGAAGGCTACGTTTACACTTTTCAATAGCAAGTGGTGAGCTGGTGGCAACATTGTTCCAGAGCTGAAATCATCAATAAATCATCAACTGAGCACCATGTTTTCCATCTGCATGAGAAGAATCAATGTTAGTAACAAGTCTCTTTTGGAAGCTTCATCGTGAAAATGAAGTTCAGGAAGGTCAGTTTGGTCAGCCTGCTACAAGCCAGTCTATACGTGGTGCAACAGGGAACTGGGAAACTCATGGTGCTCCAGCCCAGCCCATCTGCAGCATCCCTGAAAGGCTGGGTACATAATTTCTCATTATCTGCTGCCCAGGAAGGCAAAGCAGGTGAGGGATCAACATCACTTACAAGTGAAGCAGCACTGCTCACTGCAGTGTTGAGATGGAAAGTGTTTGTTTCTCCAACCAAGCAGGTATTCCACCAGAGAAAAATGAGGATGAAAAATGTGGCTGGTACATAACACATGAGCTCAGCAGCTTCAGAGCAGAGAAGTTCAGCAGGGACAAGAAGGGGTTCAGTGTTAGGGAAACCAAGCCAGCCTTACATTCCTCCTGTGTCTTCACTTTCCTAAAATAGACATCAGTACAAAAATGCAGACGTGGGGAATTGCTCTGTTTCTTTCCTCTCAGGAAGGAAGGATTAGTGACACAGTCTATTCTATTCTTCTTTCCTGTTCCAGATGATAAAAAGGCTCCAGTGAGTCCCAGGGTCACACCTGCACATTCCCTGCTTTACTGTGGGAGGACTGGGAAACACGATTGATGCTGCTTTCAATAAAGACCTTCAGGCCCTTTAAACCTTGTGTGTAGAGATATTCCAGATACCAGTTCCACTTTCTTCCCTGTGAAAACAGAAAGAAGAGTTAGATCTGCAGGACAGAGCTTTGTCTCTTTCTTAGGCCAATCTGAAAGGGCTGCAACTATCACCTTCCACTGCTGGACAACATCCATCCTTGTCTGTAAATACCCACAAGGATACAGGGTCTTGTATTGTTCCCAAATGCCCAATGCTTAATTATTACACATTCTTAGCTGGAATGAGACAAAGAATTATCTTTTTTTTAATACTGAAGATGTTTATAAACAAGAGCATTGGCTACTGGATCAACAGTGAAGATGTCAGGAACCAAATGAATGTGGCTATTAGAAACCTTCCTTCTGTCACTAATGGTGGCTCCTCCAGACCATGTTTGAAGTAGACTGGGATACTGGGAAGCAAACAAACTGCCACTGCAGTTGCTCAGTGGAGGATCCTTGTTCAAAGCTATAAACAAGGCTACACATCCTCAGAAATTTAATATTAAAACTGGTAACAGAAATTCTGCTTCAAGTACACCAGAAACAACTTTTTAATGGAACCTGTAGAGAATAATAAACAGTCTTGTCTTGATTCTGCTCTGTCTCGTGGAGGGACTATATAAAAACCTCAGCCCACTACCCACAGATGGCTAGATACATAACTTCTCAGATGTCCTCATGTTTGGCCCTGTGAAGAGATTGAACCAAATTTTCCCTTTGAAAATTTTTGTAGAGCACTTGTGAAGATTATCACCTCATCCTTTTCTACACAGTTGCTGAAAATTCCATTTTCACTTCACTGAAACAAGAAATCTTACCTTAATTAAACTGAAGTTGAAGGTAGTATCACCTGGCCAAGCCTAAAGGAGAGGGAATAAAAACAGTATCAAGTCAGATTAAAAGTATGTCCAGAGTTGTTGGGCCTCTGCTTAGCCCCCTCCTAAATCAGAAGTTCCAGGTATGCAAAGGGATTCAGAGATTTTTAATCTTGGTTTAGAATGGACTTCCAGCATCATACTTTGTCCACAAGTGGCAAGGTAAGGTGGAGACCCCCCCTGCCCTGTGCTGCAGCATTACTGAAGAGCAACAGAGAATATTTATAGGTAGGGCTTTAACCATTCTCACTCTACAGTGCAAAAGCTGCCTCTTCAGAACATTAGATAGATAATTCCCAACGATGGGAGAGGAGAGAGGAGAGAGGAGAGAGGAGAGAGGAGGAGAGAGGAGAGAGGAGAGAGGAGAGAGGAGAGAGGAGAGAGGAGAGAGGAGAGAGGAGAGAGGAGAGAGGAGAGAGGAGAGAGGAGAGAGGAGAGAGGAGAGAGGAGAGAGGAGAGAGGAGAGAGGAGAGAGGAGAGAGGAGAGAGGAGGAGGAGGAGAGGGAGAGAGGAGAGAGGAGAGAGGAGAGAGGAGAGAGGAGAGAGGAGAGAGGAGAGAGGAGAGAGGAGAGAGGAGAGAGGAGAGAGGAGAGAGGAGAGAGGAGAGAGGAGAGAGGAGAGAGGAGAGAGGAGAGAGGAGAGAGGAGAGAGGAGAGAGGAGAGAGGAGAGAGGAGAGAGGAGAGAGGAGAGAGGAGAGAGGAGAGAGGAGAGAGGAGAGAGGAGAGAGGAGAGAGGAGAGAGGAGAGAGGAGAGAGGAGAGAGGAGAGAGGAGAGAGGAGAGAGGAGAGAGGAGAGAGGAGAGAGGAGAGAGGAGAGAGGAGAGAGGAGAGAGGAGAGAGGAGAGAGGAGAGAGGAGAGAGGAGAGAGGAGAGAGGAGAGAGGAGAGAGGAGAGAGGAGAGAGGAGAGAGGAGAGAGGAGAGAGGAGAGAGGAGAGAGGAGAGAGGAGAGAGGAGAGAGGAGAGAGGAGAGAGGAGAGAGGAGAGAGGAGAGAGGAGAGAGGAGAGAGGAGAGAGGAGAGAGGAGAGAGGAGAGAGGAGAGAGGAGAGAGGAGAGAGGAGAGAGGAGAGAGGAGAGAGGAGAGAGGAGAGAGGAGAGAGGAGAGAGGAGAGAGGAGAGAGGAGAGAGGAAGAGAGGAGAGAGGAGAGAGGAGAGAGGAGAGAGGAGAGAGGAGAGAGGAGAGAGGAGAGAGGAGAGAGGAGAGAGGAGAGAGGAGAGAGGAGAGAGGAGAGAGGAGAGAGGAGAGAGGAGAGAGGAGAGAGGAGAGAGGAGAGAGGAGAGAGGAGAGAGGAGAGAGGAGAGAGGAGAGAGAGGAGAGAGAGGAGAGAGGAGAGAGGAGAGAGGAGAGAGGAGAGAGGAGAGAGGAGAGAGGAGAGAGGAGAGAGGAGAGAGGAGAGAGGAGAGAGGAGAGAGGAGAGAGGAGGAGAGAGGAGAGGACCTACTGACATTGAGAGGATTGCTGTGTCCTCTGGGTGTGCAGCAGCACAGTGCCCTCTGGTGCTCAGCACTGAAGTGCTTAAGAAAGATGGCACTGCAGCCAAGGATTTTTTCTTAAAGACACATCTGTGATAGCAACATCTCCTTGGTTCTGCAGTGGGAAGAATGCAAACGTTCTCCACCAGATTTTGTTTGTTTTTAGTGTTTTTTTTGTTCAGTGGTTTGGTTGTGGGTTTTCATTACAAAAGAATCAGAAGCCCAGAAAGGAAAGGATCTAGACAATAGATATGAAAAAACTAATCCTGCTACAAGAGAAGGAAGGAGGAGGAAAATAAGTTGCCTACAATAAAAATAAAAGAACCTCCTCTGGGAAAGACAACATGGAGGTTTAATCAGCAATAAGAAACTGCTGGTGTTCCTCACAAATGTTTAGTTCATGCTCTGTATTTCGTGGGGCAGGAGGCACTGTTGGGAAGCTTGTACTGAATTAGTCATTTATTTCATGATTTAGCTGTTTTAGTTCTATCCTCAAAACGACCAGAAGCACAAATTCACATCTCAAACTGTTCCATTCATGCTCTCATACCATGCAAACAAAGATTATCCAAAGGATGCCATCAATCTAACACAAGCACAGAATGCCACACCAGATTGAAAGCTCAGTTGACTCTACAGGTCAGCCAGTACCCTGAGAGACACCTCCCTGTGGAAACTGTCAAGATAGAACATCTGGTGCTGCCCAGATGTTGGCCTACAGCATTACCTGCTGCAGGAAGAGGGCAGCATAGCCCATCATGGCTGGGTGGTTGACAATGTTAAAGCTGGTTTTGAATTCCTGCACTGTGGTTTTCTTCAGCAGTTCATCATCCATTCGAAGACCTTGAGGATGAATATCATTCTGGAATGCACTGGATGTCCACAGACACCCCACCATAGCTGTTATGTACTGGTTGTACTCTTTGTATGTCTGGCTACTGAACTTGAATTGCAGTATTTTCTGAGGGACAAGAAAAAAAAAAGCAATAAATAGTACCCTCAAAGCAGTTTTGTGCTCCCTCCAATCCATTCCAGCACACAGCAATTGTCCACAGTACCTTTTTACTCTGCTCATTTTCTTTTGCAGCCACCAAGTTGGCTCGATACCTAAAAAAATAAAAGGGAAAGTTGGTGCCTGTCAATTTTTACTTCCTACCACTGTTGAGAAAAGCTGGAGGAATGTATTAAGAAACCTTATTTACTCCATGAGAGAGATCATGAAACTTTACTGGTAAAAAAAAAAAGAAAAACAGACAAGAAAAGTAATTCAAAGCGTCTTTAACACTTAGCATAGACCCAACCCTTCTACAGGCAGGAGGGAGACACCCCATAATATTAATCTCTTAAAAGATGAAGACATGACCAGTTTGCCTGGGACAATGACCTTCCTAAAGGCAATATGCAAGAATTCACATTCAGTCTTAAAATCCGTAGGAAAATGCAGTGTATTTTTAAGAAGGGAGACTTCCATTCACAAGCAGAGAAACAGAAGCCACTGGAAGTAACACAACTTGACAGTTGTTCCATATAATAAGCACCAGCCTCTTTTTTTCCTAGAGACCATCCTGTCATGTTAATTACCCTACTTAGAGACTCCTTAGAGAAAAAGCCACATGGAGTCTCCCATGCCAGCATCAACAATTGGCTACTCTTCTTCTCAGATGCAACCACTGGAACTATTAAGGCCAAGAACAGCAGTTGTGTTGGTGGATCCTGCAGAGAGCTAAATCCTGCTGTCTTTGAGCCCACAAGCAGCTCAGGGCAGTCCCAAATTCCAGCTGAGTCTGGAGGTGGCAGAAGTGATTCCTACTCAGCACGTTACAAAATCAGTAAAGAAAACCTCAAGTCTAGTGGTTAAAGCCCAGGAGTGAGAAGTTGCCCAGTTAACTGCTAGTGATTCAAGCTGGCTGACTTCACTTCTCTCAAAACAACATGGGAATTCCTTCTTTCACCTATCACAGGTGCAGAAATAATACTACAAAAGAGGTCAGAATCCTGCTATTTTGGATAACAGGCTGAAGAAAATAAGAGTAGGAGCTACAGCATTGAAGTCCTGTATCATGAAACTGAACACAACTGCAACTTTCGCCTTTGCCTTGCAGGGTAAGAAAAAGTAGATTTCACATTTTACACCAAAGTAACTTCCTTTCCAAAAGACTGAAAGAGAAGACAAGGAGTCCCTAGAGCCCACACCCCCTGCAGTACCTGTACATAATGTAGCAGAGCTGGTTCAGGCTGACAGAATCCATGCTGAGAAGCGCCGGGTAGAAAACTCCAGCAGGTGGCATTATCAACAGAGGCAGGTTGTACCCCAGATACATGTCACAAACCTGCGGGAACAACACAAACCCAGGCAGGTTATCACTGCCATTGACAAACCCCAAAGCATCTCAGCACAGAAGAGAGCAGGACACTGCATTCCAGCCAGCTCCATCAGCTTCCCCTGGAAGGGAAAGGCCAGGATGAAGCAATTCCATTTGTTTCCTTCTTTGTATGAGACGTGTTTCATCAGCTCCTGTTTCAGCCTCTGATTCAACCATTTAGATACACCATGTTTTGACATGGTTATTTGCTCAGTCAAATCTACCCAGATGCCTGTAAAATAAAGCAGCAGACTTTTTTTTCTGATCTTTAAGATCATTCTGACATGGGTAGCTTGGATTGTGCTAGACCTGATCCTGTTCCTAGCCTGGTCTGCTGGTACCAGCAAGCCAAACAACCCATTCCTCTCTTCCAGTTGAGAAATTAAATCTTTCCATTTGACCTTGCTGGAATTGCATAAACACACGAAAAATCTTTGCTCTAAGAAAAGATGATATGGCCATAAACCCTGGGTTTATTTTCAGACTCATGTTTAGAATTGGAGGTTGAGATTCAAGTAAAAAAAAAACCCAAATATTATAACATTTCTGCAGATTCAACAAGAGACCTTCACCTATTAGTGTCTGGATAAATAATTGAGAACAATATTGCTGTAACTTACCACATTACTGTCCTCTATAGCCACACTAACACCCAGAGGTGTGCTCTTCAGGAAGGTTTGTATCATCCTCTGAAGAATACTGGTCTAAGAATATGCATCTCTAGTTACTGCAGCTCAGACTATAAACAATCAAGCTGTGACAGGCTGCCACCCTGCAACTGGGGACTTCTTGTTTTATTAAACCAGGCACAACAGTTGTTTTAGGACTCTTTCTCCTAATCTCATAAGAGACTTTTCACTAAAGATTGTTTGCCCTCCTGCCCTTGGTACTCCTGTACCACTGAAGGCACAGGAAGATATTTATGTGTAACTGTCTTACTGATGCCTTCAGAAATCTAGACTCTTCAATATCTCAGCTGCATTATTTTAGAAATCTCTAGAGTTCTGAGTGCATAAACAAAAATTTAAATCCTAGCTGTCTGCTAGACTAATAATCCTATGCTGAAGACTGTACAATTCGCTGTATATTCCAATGAGCATTTACTTATTTTAAACACTCTATACAATGCAAATTTTGTTGCCCAGTAGCCTTGTGCATTTTAAATGGACATTTTAATTACAAGCAGATCCTAGAACTATCATTGTTTTTCCAGCTTTTAACATTTGTATCTGAATTGTAGAAGCAAAACCAGGATGGCTGCAGTTCACGTGGCAGTGGGCACATCTACAGAGAGGATGTGAGGCAGGGAACAGGCTTGAGTCCATTTGTCTACAGGGCAAACTGGAGAAAAAACTTAATTTTTTAAGGGAACATTTAATAAAAAAAAACAAACAGGATATGTTTGAAATTGAACTGAACACTGTCTTTTTTTTTTCCTATAAATTATCATTTTTAAAGCATGTAATGCCATATTGTTACTTCCCTTTCCACAGTCCACCTCTGATTTAAGAGCAACCACTTCTTAACAGTGCATTCAGTTCTGCCTACGGATGCAAAAGCAGTAGCAGTAGATTTGCCAAGTATTTGGAACATCCTTGCATGTAACCACAAAATTCTGTAAACTGTAACAGAGGTATTTTCATGCTGCAGCTTAAAAAAATGCCAACAGCCTTAGAGCACTGGGCTTTTGAAAGTCAACATGACTGGGATACATACTGTCTCATAGAAATCCAGGATGAAGTACAGCAGGAAACCATGGTTGTTTTCCAAACGCAGTGCAGCCGTGGAGATCCATCCAACAAAGTGGATCAGCTCAGCCACCATGTTCACCTGTTCAGAAAGGGTGGTGTTCCTGCAGCAGTGACACGATGCAATGTCAGTATGTGCACCTCACACCTCTTTGCAAATAGTGAAACAGAAATTGGAGTTTACCCTTCTGCACCCCAAGCATTCAGCAACAAGCATTTGTTCTTCAGTATCACAGAATCATAGAATGGTTTGGGCTGGAAGGGACCTTAAAGATCATCTAGTTCCAACCCCCCTGCCATGGGCAGGGACACCTCCCACTAGACCAGGTTGCTCAGAGCCCCATCCAACCTGCCCTTGAACACCTCCAGGGATGGGGCAGCCACAACTTCCCTGGGCAACTTGTGCCAGTGTCTCACCACCCTCACACTAAAGAATTCCTTCCAATGTCCAACCTAAATCTCCCCTCTTCCAGTTCTAAACCATTTGCCCTTGTTCTCTCACTACAAGCCCTTGTAAAAAGTCCCTCCCCAGCTTTCCTGTAGCCCCTTCAGGTACTGGAAGGTGCTCTAAGGTCTCCCAGGAGCTCTCTCTTGTCAAGGCTGAACAGCCCCAACTCTCTCAGCCTGTCCTCACAGGAGAGATGCTCCAGCCCTCTGATCATCTCTGTGGCCCTCCTCTGGACTCACTCCAGGAGCTACATTATTACAAATACGACCCAGCTGTCAGTGTTAGAAGGATTTTGACTTCTGGACCTTTCAATTTCCAGTGTCAACAGGAAATACTTTTAAAGAAAGAGAAAGAACAGGTTTGACAAGAAAGCTCACAATATAGCAGAAACATTAACAACCTTCTAGTCAGTCTTTATGCCAGGTAATAAGGCTAGAATATGTACCTAAATGCACTAGTGAGCAATGCCCAGAACACTGTATTGCTTTTATTTCAAACTTACAAAGAACAGAGTTCAGAGTCAGACTCTGAATCCAGATGAACCACGTGCCAGTGTAACCAGTTCTGCAGCAGCCCTTTCAGGCTCTCAAGAACACTGCACTGCAAGAGGCACCAAGAAAACTGGTTGATGACAGTTTACCAAGCAAATAACACGAAACAAAAAATGCCAGGACAATTGACATGTACAAGGAAAGATGTCAAGAGATTCTCAGGATCACAAGGAGCAATGAGATAATTGCATGCCTCCTTGAGCTGAATGTATACATAACTTTTCCTGGAGAATGTGAATGTCAAACACTGAGTTAGAATTGCAATAAAACAAACCAACTCACCTTGTGTACCCATCAGTTCTTTTTATTTCCAGTGCCCCAGTAAAAAAAAAAACCTTAAGGGCACTCAAATTCCCATAGAAGTTACATTGTAAGTATATATTTTACACTCATTTGGGCACAGACTTCACCAAAATAGTCCCCTGTATAATCTCTCAGACTACTACAGCTGACAAGTGTAGATAGCATCACCAACAAGAAGCAAACAGCCACTGTACTCAGTTAAATTACCTTAAAGTAAAGGGATGATGTGAAAAACAGCTGTGCCAGGGGGTCATAGAGATGCGACTTCATTTCTGAAACAAGTGAGAAAGCAGCATGATATCTGTGCACACTTTCTGTCCCCCAAGATCTGACACTGTCAAGCCTCCCCCAAAGGATCTGCAACACCTACCAGTGAAGCTGCTGAGGGGGATCCAACTCACAAGTCTGAGGATCTGGGACTGGCAGCAGAAGCCATCCCAGAGAGGAAGGCTTTTATACAGGAACTCTTCACAGGAAGAAAACCCCTCCTACAAAGCAGACGATGAACATTCAAAAACTCATCCCATGTGCCTGCACCCTGCCATGTTCACCCTGGAGAAAGAAAGAGGCTTCCACCTCCTTCCTGCCATACAATTCACCAGGACATTCAAATGTTCATTCTCCAATTACCTTCCCTGCAGACAACAAGGCCATGTCCAGAATACTGGCTCACTACAGGAATATGTGTTTTTGTTACTTGAGACACTGTGGCCACTCAGAGATACAACAGGAAACAGGTAAGTCCCAAAAGTACTTTGAGGAAACAGTTTGGAAAACACTTGGCTTCCACAAAACAGGCACCTACCTGCAAGAAACACTCTGTCTTGTAGACAGTTTCAAGGAAGTCCTTGAATTCTTCTTCATGTCTGTTATTCTCAGCCACACACCAGGTACATTCTAAACAGGAGAGAACACTGCATGTGAATGTGAGCACAGCAAGAATAAACTCCATCAGAAACAAAATTCAGTTCTCCTCCAGTAGTTGTTTTAACACTATATGATTATCACTATAAATCTGAATAGCAAAGTACCATTATTGAAAGGTAAAAAGCCTCAGACATCCTTTACATCCTTACCATACAAGGTAGCACTGAGTTCCTACCTTCCTGGAGAGTCTGGCCCATCCAATAGTAGAGCCTCAGGTAAATAGATTCATCTTTGACACAATTCATGTAGTGAAGCAATAAAGGGTTTGTTAGCACTGAACCCATCTGGGAAGGAAACTGCAAGAGAAATAATAATATAGAAAAAAGTTATTAGGTATTTACATCAGAAAATGGCCAGAGAATCTCATTCTATTAGAGTTGTCTAATTTTACTGGCAACAAGACCATCTCCAGGACTCATCCACCACCCTCAGGTATGACTAGATGCTCTGTCAGAACCAGGTAGCCCACACAGTAGTCCCATAGAAAAAGAGCATAGGGGAATAACCATTGATCTCTCAAAACATTCACAAAAACCTTCCTGAAACATACCTCTAGATGGTGGATATACTGTAGGAGCTGAGAAAAGGTCTGCAGCTGCTCCACTGGAAAAGACTTATTCATACTGTACAAATCAACACGGTTCTCTGCCCTGTCCTCTTCTAAATTATTTTGGTTTGTGCTGCATGCAGGTATAACCAACTGGGAATTCCATTTCTGTAGAAAAAAAAAAACGAAGAGCAATGACTTGGTTTCCAAGGCAATCACATGCACTTGTGACCAGTATTCCCATAAGGACACACTTTTGCAAAAAAGGTGTCCAGACTTGGATCATAACGTGAGTGCTGCATTTCTGTATAGCTACTCCACCCTTCCCCGTGCTGAAATAAAGCCCAGCTCCCATGATTTGCCAATATTCATCATGAAAACAGCTGCTTGGCACCTTCTGGAGTCTGCCTTAGGCCCACAACCTACCCTTTTTCGTGACTGAGGTTGAGCTGTGCCTAAAAACAGCAGCTGGGATACTGGAGAGTTTCCCTGGTTTCTTTGCCTCACTGCGTTGATTGCTGCTTTCCATGGGCCCTCTGAGTTCTTGAAATAAGTCTGGAAACATCAATCAGACATGTATGAAAGGAGCCAAACTAAGACAAAGTGACAGAAAGACCAGATTCTAGGTTGATAAATGTCACCACAGTGATACATACACACTCAGCTCTGCTTGACAGACCAAGAGGTGAGGTTTTCACAGCACAGAACCCCCATCATCCCTCACTTTCATTACCTTTCAACTGTACTTCAACAGTTATGCTTCTGTTTCCTTCTGAAATGTCCTCTTTTTCAGAAGGGATCCCTAACACTTTGATTTATAATCCTAATTCAGATCAATTCATAGACTAAGCCTCAAGTATACATGAAAACAAAACACAGCTAAGGAATGCTTATGCAGGTTACTAGAAAAGCTTCCTGAATTCAGCATCAGTGATCTCCCCCAAACAGAACAATCAGTAATCAAATTCTCAAATTAATGTAGATGCCACAGCTAAAAAGAAAAATGAACCCAACATCACCTCTGCACAGAAGTTTTTTTTTCTTCACTTCAATGGCAATCAGTCTTTAAACCCTCATCAGGTGTCAAACCATCACAAAAGTATTCAGATGGGTTTGGGCCTAGGTAATTCATTTTATTCTACAAGCTTTTATTACACAAGTTACACCATGTGTTCATAAAAACAGGTGAAGATGTATTTGGGTTTCAGCTGCTAGTTAGTTACTTGTGAGCATGCCAAAAAATGCAAACTCTCCAACAGGTAACTGTGCAGCACAATGCAAAGTATAAACTTATAGAGCAATTTAAGTCCACAGCAGGTTGAAATGAAACAATTTTTCTTTTATAGAAGCACAGCTTGCCTACATATAAATGTCTCTTCTAAAAAAAAAACCCACCAAACAAACTTTACTTGTATCCCATTGAAGTATCAAAAGAAAATTAGGTCTCACCTGCTGGTATGTTTTGTTACAGATTCAGTTTCTGCTACATATATTCTAAGTGGCCAAAGGGCTAAGCACACATACAGGTCTCTCAAAAAGCAGAGTCATGTTTTTTTGCTCTTACCTCGAGGTTCTGACAAATCAGCTTCCCACATTTCTCCCCCACTTTTTTTCTATGACACAGGCTTTCCCAAGAGGGAAGTACCATACTGACTTCCAATGTTATTTGTACTTGATAAAGTCAGCAATTTAGACAATGCCTTGTACAGTTCAGATGCAAGAACTGAAAATTTTGTGAAACAAGTCAAAACCAGCAAGAACACCAAAAGAAGGACTAAATAAATCCTCATAAGGATTCCAAATCATCTCATTGTGCTGCAGAGGAAACAAAACACTAGGCAAGAAATCCCTCATTTAAACCTGATTTTACTGAGATAAAAGAAGAAATAGAATTAATCTGAACCACTAAATCAGCTTAAATGGAAAGTTTGGTACAAATACTGTCATAAGTACTGGTTACAAATAGAGCAAATCTAATTCCTTACCTTTGTTTTCCTAGGAAGGGTTATGGTCACTAGCTCAGGACAGAAGGTTTTGTAAAGTGATAATAGAGCCTGCAGATGGGACTGCATTCCCTGTCAAATAAATAGGATATAATAAAGGCTAAGAATAAAAGAAAAAACATGTGGGGTATGTTTTTAATATAGATACTGAATACTGTATTTTGGAAGCAAAAAAAAAAGCCTCCAGTGATTACTGACACCTTTCTAAATCATAGAATGCCAGGTTGGAAGGGACCTCAAGGATCACTTGGTCCAACCTTTCTAGGTAACACCATAGTTTATATGAGAGGGCTCAGCACCCTGTCAAGCTGAGACTTAAAACTGTCCAATGTGGGGGAATCTACCACTTCCCTTGGGAGACTGTTCCAATGTTTGATTGTCCTCATGGTGAAAAATTTTCTGTCGTCATAACTCTAACAAAAAGGAATTTAACAATCAAAAGTATGAGAAACAGTCTTCTGCAGTCTAAATGCTCCAAAACCACATTACAACTACAGGTTTTTTCCCTTACAAAAAGTGGAGCAAGATCATCTACAAACTTCTATTCCTCAGTCAGTTTTTGATACAATTTGAGAAAGGAAGATGAATAGAAAATTAAAGCAGCCTCTTGCTTCAGAGATTTTACCACACTGAGCCACCAAACGTTTGGCTTTGTGCACATCACCACGTGCTCACAAACCACAAATGCAAATCAAGGATGCACATGCAAGAGAGTCAAGCCCTGATGCTACCAGGATTACAACCTAGAGTTCAAAGTCTAAGCCTGTCCTGAGGCACTAGCCACTCTTCTCCATCCTGAAAGGACATCAGTCTTACAAGCCACACTACTAACCACAGCTCAAATGCTCCAAGATTTGAAGTAAACTCACCATTTTTGCTTGGAGGTCAAGCAGTCTCCTGATCCGAAAAGGCTTGACTGGAAACACAATCAAGAACATAATGGATTTAAAACCCACTACATCAGAAATTGAAGAAAAAATGCAATATAACTTTTATTATAGAAAGTGACAGCAAAGCAAGTAGAACCAGTCAGTCTCACTCCTTATTCCAACACAGAAAGTGTTACAGAAATTGGGCTGAGCTACCACTCATGCTTCCTTGCCTTAAAAGCAATATATGGGCTAGTGTTGTCTTAGCTCCATCAGAAGAAAAGGCAGTGCCAGCAAAGAGAATAAGAAACAAACTGGTATTCCATCTCATCCAACTGGATAGACTCACCATTTTCTTTCCTGGTCAGCAGGTAGAGCAGGTGGCAAACGTAGGGGCACTGCAAAGAAAAGGCAGCAACAAATTATCCTACTGGTGTAGACTGCTAGCAAGCATGTACTAAAAGCTACTCCAGGCTATTTCTAGCTTTAAAATGCATACTGCTGAGGAACATGTAGTTTTACTT
The DNA here is from genome assembly GCA_020745705.1 of Hemiprocne comata. NCBI lineage: Eukaryota > Metazoa > Chordata > Aves > Apodiformes > Apodidae > Hemiprocne > Hemiprocne comata. The sequence continues at coordinate 4,946,449 of CM036597.1, read as the reverse complement.
TGTCAAGTCCATATATTCTTCAGCTGTCCTTACCATCTTCTCTTCTTGCAGGAAGAAAAAGAAGAAACCATAAAGGGCACGAAGCTGTTCCTTGTGATCAATGAAGTCAAACATTGTGATCAGCCATCTTACAAAAAGCAACTGCAGATAGGAAAAAAAAATCATATCACATTAGGTGATGGACAAAACCAAGACAGACCAGTCACTAGCCAGTTGAAGAGACACAATCACTGAGGATACATGCCCCTCTCAAGGATAACCAGATGGCTACAGATGAACAGTGTGGAAAAAAGTCTGCCCAGAGCACTAACTGTGGTATCAGAATGGAAAAAGCAGCTCAGTTCTGAATTTGTGCTAACTCCTAGATATGATCTGAGGGCCCCTCACGAGAAGACAGACACTGAGGTGTTGGAGAGTGTCCAAAGCAGAGCCAGGAAGCTGGTGAAGGGCCAAGACTCACGAGAGACAGCTGAGGTTGTAAACAGTCTGGAGAAAAGAAGGCTCAGGGGAGACCTGACAGGACATTGTGGCAAGTAACAAACAATAGAACGAGAGGAAATGGCCTCAAGTTGTGCTGGGGAGGTTAGACTGGATATGAGGAAAAATTTCTCCAATGAAAGGGTTGCCAGGCACTGGAACAGGCTGCCCAAGGAACTGGTTGTGTCACCATCCCTGGGGGTATTTAAAAGACGTGTAGATGTGGTGCTGAGGGACATTTCATGATGCAAACCTTTGTGCAGAGTACATGAAGAGAAACAACAAAAAAAGATTGTTCTGCTAACAGTATGTTGCCACAGCCAAGGAATGCAGAGCCTAAGGGAGACCTTGCTGAAGCTGGTGAAGAATGCCTGACATAGCTGGGAGTATTCCACTGAGATTTTAGTGGAGAAACCATTCCTGAGGAGCTCAGAGACACAAGACATGCAGGAACAGTGCAAATTTCCACTGATGAAAAGTGCTCCTGGGTTCCCACTGCTGTTCCAGCAATGGGTGTCTCTGCCAATCTTCCTAAATGCCAGCATCTCACGTTAGAACCTTGTACATTAAAACCAGGATTTTTTTTGCCTCCTGAAAATAAACTGTCCTCGTTATTCCTGTGCAGAAACAACCACCACTGCACACATTTACTGAGTTACCTGCACGTTGCTTGAGCATTTGCTGGCACAGAGCCAAGACACAGCTGAAACCACAGCACTCTCTGGCACCACTGAGGCTGGAATCAGGCTCTTCAGCAAACGAGTATTCACTGTATCAGCTGGAAAACAAACAATTTACAATAAGATGGTGCTCATGTACCAGGGTTCTTTGACATGGTTTTGCAGTTTAGGTCAAAATCCCCACTGGACAAGACTATTCAGTGCTCCATTGCCTAAAGCAATGAAAAAGTACACAAGCATTTAGTAGGGACTTAACTATACCTCAAAAAATGATTATAAATATTTATTTCCAGCTTAAAAGAAAGAAAGAAAATGGAATATCAAGTGTTTTAGCACTGAAATAGCTCTTAGACTCCTGCCAAGACAACCAAAAAACAACACAATTTCTGGTACTATGAAACAACCAATACAGATTAGTATTCTAGAGATAAGCTGGTAATTTTCAATCAAGAAAAGCACTGAACTAACTGCATAATGGGGAAAGAATCCTCTGTGCTCCTCTTGGGTTGAAGGGAGGGGAAAAGTTTAGGGATTTTTTTTTCTTTCCCAATGAATATTTCATTAGCTTGAAGTGTAAATAGTGGCCCCAGTTTCTCAGAAAGCAGCATGAAGGCTGCACTGACACCTCTGAATCGACTGCAAGCAAGAAATGGCAATTTTAGCAAGTTCCACTAACACGATTGTGTCTGTTTGTTCAATTATTTTGAGCTTGGGGAAAAGAAAATACACAAACAGTTACAACAAGGAAAAGACACAATGGTTGCTCAGGATGCACTTTAAACCTTTCAGAGACCTGCAATTCTGAACAAAAGAAATCAGCTTTTCCAAAAATACTGGTAGCAAGCCCTAATATTTCTCTGGGTCTCACTCCCCTGCAGCAAGAACTGAGGTTACTTTTAGTGTGAACTCAGACATGACACCTGAAGCATGCCAGAAAGATTAATTTTACACTTAAGCAGCTAACAAAACAGTCACCATAAACACATTCTCTCAAGCAGGTTTGATGAGAGGGGGAAAAAGACATCCACAGAAGACAAATGTAAACAAATGTTTTACCAAATTTGCCACTGAGTGCCACCTTTAGCAATACATCAAATCCTTCAGGGGGTAACCCTCTTTGCAGGGCAATGCTTTCCACAGCAGTCAAGTGTTTCTGCAGAACACTGTTCTTTTTCAGTGAAACATAGCCTTGAACTAGGGAAAAAAAAGAAAAAAAAAACACCAAAATACAAGGGTAAAACAACTTCTGAAGTGAAAATGAACCAATTTAAACTTCCACGAACTGTCCCTACATGTTTGTTGGGTTCTGTACACAGTAACATAAAGGGCAAAACCTTTTAAGAATTATTACTTAGGCATTAAGGAGGGGAATCAGCAGGTAAAACCAGATTATTATGCTGTTGTTGAGATTTAGTTATTATCTTTTCAGTCACAGAATCACAGAATGGTTGGAAAGGACCTCTGAGATCACAGAGTCCAACCATCATCACAAAAAACCCAAACAAAAAACCAAAACCAAACACCACCCAAAAAAAACCACCCCACTTAACAAAACCCCAAACAAACACAAACACCACACGCACTCCACAAAATAACACCCACAAAAAAACAACCAACCTACAATCGCAGCCACTAGAGCCTGCCCTGAAGTGCCACATCTACACATTTTTTTGAACACCTCCAGGGATGGTGACACCACCACCTCCCAGGGCAGGCTGTTCCAGTGCCTGACCACTCTTTCAGTAAAGAAATTCTTCCTAATGTCCAATCCAAACCTCTCCTGGCCCAGCTTCAGGTCATTTCCTCTGGTCCTGTCATTATTCACTTGGGAGAAGAGGTCAACTCCCATCTCCCTACAACCTCCTCTCAGGTAGTTGTAGAGAGCAATGAGGTCTCCCCTCAGCCTCCTCTTCTCCAAACTAAACATCCCCAGTTCCCTCAGCTGCTCCTTGTATGACTTGTTCTCTAGACCCTTCACCAGCCTGGTGAAGTCCTGGGTAGCTAAGCTTAGAAGTGCTCTTACCTTTCTCAAAGTAGCTCAAAGCTTGCTCAAGGGAGTCTTGGTTGCTCTCATTTTCCTGATCATGATGAGACTGATGATTCTGGACACTTTTTTCCGAGTCAGTTCTCCCTCCTTTTCTCCACGCTGAGAGATCAGTTTGACTTTTATGGTGAACTTGCACAGACTGCTCTGGGGACTTAGAAATCTGTCTTCGTTGCATCTTTTCAGACTCCCCCATGAGACTAGAGAATTTTACTCATTTGTCATGTGGGTTCCAATCCTTCATTACAGAGGGGCAAGAAAACAGACCAAACTCCAGGAACTGAAGAACATCAGAGAGCTGGTTCCCTGCAAGAAAACAGAACATTATTTTCCTGACAAATGGATTTTAGAGGAATGTAACGGAGCAACTTCAGAGAATTTAGAGCCACCTAGATCCAAAAAAAGATCAGACAATATTCTCAGAAGGTGCACAGACAAGTGTACCAAAACTTCATTATTTCTTTCATTCAAAAGAGGAAGGAAAAAAAAAACACAAGTAAAAATTAACATAAACAAAAATTAAACCCAGTTTTAAAATGATCTGATAAAATCTTAAATAGTACTTTGATCTAAAAATTAACACAGAAAGTTGGAAAAACACAATCAACAATTTTACTTATTTTGTGCACTATCAGTTTCATTACTTGTATTGTGTAGGCCAATGGAATCAGCCAACAGGTCAGGATTTTCTGCAAGGCAACACACGGATTTTAGAGGATCACAACAATACTTATCTTCCTGTTTTACAAAAATCAGATGCTTCTGCAGTTTTTCTACCTAGCAGCTAGGACTGAAAAAATGATGACATTTCAGTAAACTTTCAAGTGAAGCACAAGAGCCACCAACAGTGCAAAACTGCCTTGCTCTGGGTGAAATACAACCCTGGAAAGTGGCATTTTCTCCTCAGTGTGCTGAAGAGATCAACCTTTCACCCACAAAATGTGAAATTTTGCTACAACTTCCTACATTTGCTGGAGCCTACCTTTTGCTTCCCTGACACAATAAAACAGAATGATTTTCATACTCCCTTTTCAGCTCTTACTTCCCTAAGGTGTTAGAATCATCCCTATTTTTCTATAGGCTTTGTTTTATCACTAACTTCCCTCTACAGCACATCAAGAACAAATCTCTGGCTATGTCAAGACCTCCTCTAAAGCACACACTGATAAATACTCACATTTACAAATGAAATCTACTGACCAGGTGAAACGTCCCCCCCTCAGTACTGAAGGGAAACACCAACACATCAAAACTCTGACAAAGATGCTTTGTCTGGGGGTGACTAACAATAACTGAGATGGTCTAAAACAGTGAAGATTCCTGATAGTGACTATACCAGGGTTAGATTGACACGGGCTGGACTACATGTAGGAGTTGCAGAAAACACCAGACTCCCTGCAGTCTTGCTTGTTGCATCTTGAAATCACCTGAGCACACTAAGTGGTGGTTCAGGAGGCAGGCGAGCTAACACCCCTTGGTGTCCACACTCTGGAGCACAACAACAGCTTTCTCAAGATTCCTTAGCACCTGCTCTACCCGTTTCGTTTTGCTTTTTGCCTTTATTCTTGCAGTTCTACCAGAAAAGTTTAGAGGGAAAATGAAAGCCAGCAGACCCTAAAGTAGAACTAGCAGACAGGTTGGGAAGTTCTTACTAAGAGTGAGCCCACCAGCTACTCAGCACTAGACACTTCCACACGGATATTTGGCACGAACACCCCTTCCCCTCCTCCCCAGACAACCCACACACACCCTTCTCCCACCAGCGGCTCCCCTCGGACGCCCCCGCAGAGCTCTCAATTATGCCCCGGCCGCCCGACACGGGGAGCAGCCCTGCTAGAAGGAAGGGAGCCGAGGCCTTGCATGCCCAGCCCTGCAGACCCAGCCCCGCGGCCACTGACCCCGGAGTCCCAGAAGCGGCGGCAAGAGCCTCCCGTGCCGAAGAAGAAGCCGCCCTGGGAAGGGCCCGAGCCCCGCTCCCCCAGCTACAGCCGCGCCGCAGTTACCTGCCCAGCGCCGGCCCAACCGCCCCGCAATTCAAACCTCCGCGCCACAGCCCGCGCATGCGCACTGCCCCGGCGGCGCCGAGGGCCGCTCCTCCTCCCGCGCATGCGCCGCGCCGCGGCGGGTGGGGCGGAGGCGCTTCCGCCCCCTGGCGGGCGGTTCTGGGTGTGTGCAGCGGGCGGGGATGCCGCGGGGGTCCGGAATAGGGCAGGGTTGGTGGTACCAGCGGTGCTTTTCATCCCGCGTTTAACCGCCCCAGCAGGTCCTGCGGTGCCGCGGGCGGCTGGGCGGTGCTGGTGAGCCCTCCGCTAGGCCGCAGCTCGGCCCGCACCCCTACCGCCACAAGCCGCAGCGGGGATGACTCCCGAGGGTGCCTGCTATGGCAGCGGTTGGATGGGACTGACGGGAATTCAATTAGGGGCTTCGAGATCAAAAGAACACAGAAAGCTGTAGGGGCAAACAAAAACAACAAAGAAAAGATTGGAAGAGTAAATTAGCATCATGGTCTTACAAAAGAACTGAGAGTTGGGGCTGTTCAGCCTGGGGAAGAGAAGGCTCCGGGAAGACCTTAGAGCAGCTTCCAGTACCTGAAGGGGCTACAGGAAAGCTGGGGAGGGGCTTTTCACCAGAGAGGGCAGGGATAGGACAAGGGGTAATGGATTGAAACTGAAAGAGAGGAGATCTAGGTTAGACATCAGGAAGAAATTCTTTACCATGATGGCAGTAAGGCACTGGAACAGGTTGCCCAGGGAGGTTGTGGCTGCCCCCTCCCTGGAGGTGTTCAAGGCCAGGTTGGATGAGGCTTTGTGCAGCCTGGTCTAGTGGGAGGTGTCCCTGCTCATAGCAGGGAGGTTGGGTCCTGATGATCTTTAAGGTCCCTTCTAACCTTAGCCATTCTGCGATTCTTTACTAACTAAATCAGTTTTTGGCACCTTATCACCTCCAGGAAGCAAAGATGACTGGTAGCTTCCAAAAATAGTTTGCTCATGATGGGGGGCAATAATGGAGGTCAATCCAATATAGACAAATGCAGAATTCTCATTACTGAGCTCCAAGAGGAGTCTTGTCAGCCTCTGTTCTGAGGAACATAGAGCCACAACTGGGGGTCAGTAATTGTTGCAAATGTGAAAAGAGGGGGGTGTTTTTCAGAATTCACTTGGAGTCTTTTTTTGCAGGGATAAGCTTTGCTGTGTAGAATATTTAACATACATTTTGGGGTCTATACAGGGTTCATTGAAGAACATCACAAAAGACAAGCACTTGTTTTGAAAAGTTCACTGACTTAGATGCACCCCCAAGAGAGGCAGCGGGCTACACAGCTGCAGCAATTCAGGTGTGAGTCCTTTGCCTAGGAATACACAGGGGTGGTTCTGAGTTGGTGGCATTTTTATTTAGTTTTGAATTAACAAGTGATTAATAACTCCAGCCGGGGCTTGGTAGATAAAATGCCTTTCAGGATGTAAAGCAAATTCAGTGTATTTTTGGGATGACCTTGAGGTAGTCTGTAAAGACCAGAGATTGTCCAACAAATGTGGCCTGTTGGTAGTTTCCTTTGTTCAGGGTGCACATCTGATAAGAGATAATTAGTCATTCTTTAGGGCTCTAGGAGGAGAATTTTTAAGCATATATACATCCAGGACTACATCTATTTCCACAGCAAACTTAAGAAGGAAACTGGATAGACTACATATGAACATCCACCATCAATTTTTATAGAGATATAATACATTTTACTGGAGTTTTAATATCTTTTCTCACTGTCACATTGTACTGAAGCAGAAATTTATCTGGTCATGAAAGTGTTAAAATATCTCTTTGAAATGCCTGTGGCTACTAAGATACAGCCCAGTAGTGCTCAGATGGTTTCCATCCTGCATCCTGTTTTTCTCTGAAGTTGCCCTGACATGATTCTGCCCATCTTAGGTGCAGTGTTTGAGCACAGGAAAAATATTTTCAGATCTGTCTCTCAAGAAATAATTATTTTTTCTTTTTAATCAAGACATTTTTTCCTCCAAATTTCAAAAAGTTTATTTTCATGAGTAATTAAGAAAATATGGAAAAACTGAAAACAGACCCACATCAAGAAAAACAAACAAACTCAGAGGTAACACATGCTTCTTAGGACACTCTGTAAGATTTCAGATACAACAGACAGGGATTCAAGCTCTGGTGAAAGGGCTTCCCCCAACTCACCAAAGCTGTTTGTGGGATGAACAATGAAGTACATGGACACGTTCAGATGCTCATCTACTGGCAATAACTGACAATTCTATAAAGTTGCAGTAGCTGTTGAAAAAAAGGGCTTTATTTTTTTTTTTTCTTGCTAGGAAATTGGGAGCATGATGCTATTTGCCAACAGCAGCCGGGTATTTTGGAGTTCTTTGGGCAGTTCTGTTCCCCATCCCCTCACCAGGGATCCTTACTCTCTAAGAAGGATAAAGAGCTGCCATTGCCTTGAGTGAAGTAGGCAAAAAATTACTGTTTTCAGGCCATTGTCTCGGCTTTAGAGCCTCTGCAGAGTGTGGAAATCGAGGCAGATGGAAATAGTGCATTCCACGTTTTCCCTGGATAACCAGTTGAAAGAAAGGACCGGGCACAGAGGCAGCAAAGGCTAAGGGATCCCTTTCTCAAACACCAAACAGCACTTGGATGCTTGGTAGGGTCTTTTCCCCCATTGACTATGGAAAAGGAAACGTAGATTTGTGGTGGGGGCGGCACAAGCCAGCGTAGGGACATTCTGGATCTGTTCTGCCCTGCTGCTGTTGTTCAGACTGCCACACAGAAGTGCACCCAGGCCAGGTTTCAAATGCCATGGGGCTGGGGGCTGATGCTCAGGGCTAATCTCCCCACTGCAGCAGTGCTGACTTAGCATGGCCACCTGCCCAAGTCTTTGCCCATGCTCTCAGGCCTGTTTTGCAGCTCCTGCTGAGGCCAGAGCTACTCCAGCCAGGCTGCTGACTGTCTCCAAGCTCTCCTGGTTAAAGCTAGCTTGTGTTTTTCAACATTACAGGGCAGCAGCAAAAGCAAGATTACAGTGTAGACATCCCACATGTCTCTCAGACTGAAGTGCAACTTTATTTAGTCGGACAAAAAATTATAAATAGGTAAATAAGAAAACAACTTTTCTGGGTGATTTTGGAGAGAGCTGCCTCGAGGGTCCATGTTTCTCGCATGCACTCCACTAAGATACCTTCATCTTGCCTTTCTCAGGAGCTGCTTGTTGGATGAGTGGCTGCTCATCCCCATTCACTGACAGGATCCTCTTTTCTGGTGGCTGCTCCTCAGGCTGGCGGGCGATCAGCAGACGACAGGTGAGCAGGATCCCAAAGACCAGGGCATGGGCGTAACGCTTGAGTGGATCCCCCACCAGCTGGTGGAAAAACAGCACAGCCAGCACGAGGAGGAGGAGGAGAAAGTTGGCCACGTCTTTGGGGCGACCAGGCACCAGTGTCATGACAATGCCACAGGCCACTTCTAGGGCACCGATGCACTTGCGGAGAAGGATGGAGCTGATTCCCATCTTCTTTAGCATGGGGAGGGCCCGCACGTAGCTTTTATATGCTCGTTTCTGAAATTGGGCAGGAATAGCACAGAACACCACAGTGTGAGAACGTAAAGGCAACATTTTCCATTTAAATAGACTGCTGAGCAACAAAACCTAAAGGTAACTTCAACCATCACAGACCCCTCTGGCATAATATCCAATCAATACCCCCAAAGCATCTGTTGGAGGGATATTAACACCATCAACCTGCAATTCCCCCTTTATCAGCTGTTGGGAACCAGTTCTGCAACCTAGCACCCATCTTCTGAGCTAGGACCAGGCCAGATGTCCCTTCTCTTGAAATCTGAAGTTACCATTGCTAGAATTAGCAGTGCAGAACCGTGTTGTTAAAGCAAGTCCCGCTCTCTAAGAGTAGCTCATCCTTTATAATTAAATAACACACCCAGTCCCTGCAAAGTCAAAGCACTGCAAGTGAGAACAGACGTCTCTTTCTGCCTCAAAGCAATTTACAACATCCCAGTGTTTATAGGCAGTACTATCTTAGCACAGGACTATATACCAAAGATGAGATTCACCAATCCTATCCTGTGCTGACAAACTTTTGTGATCCTTTCTTTCTTCAGATGAAAGCCAGCTGACATTTGACACCCTTTGCTCCCTGGTTTCTGCTGGATTTAGAAGCAGTCTAAGTTGGAGGACTCAGCCTCCTTACACAGCTGCCTCTGTTTCGGGGAAGAAACAGCCTCTGTCCTTACACACATTCAAGTTCTTGCATTTGAACATTAAGTGCTTGTGGACTCATTGTTTTGTTTCTTTTCTTTTTCAATCAAACAATTCATTTTCTTTTACTGTTTTAATAAAGCTCCTAGTTATTTGAGACGCTGAAGTTATTTCCACTTACACTTGAGTCTACTGTCCCTGCAGATATTCTTGCCATTGTGTTCTGTGCTTTTTAATCAGGGAGAGGGAAACAGAAGCCAAATCTCAGTACAGAGTTGTTCAGTTCTCACAGGCACCGATCAGATTGTAGATACACTTCCATGTGATTTTGGAAACCTGCACAACAGGCACACAGAACTTCCCCCACTTCTCTGTAGATTTTGCTGCTTCCTTCCAAGAGGAGCTGACATTTCATGTGTGGTTTAAAAATAATACAGCATTGCCATTTTTGCTACTAAATAACTGAAGATATTATGACAGTTATTCCAAGTGTATTTATTGTAAGTGTGCATTGTAAACCTTCACTGAATAAAAACTTTCCTCAGAGCAGACGATTTTTAAATTGTTGTGAAAAATACAGCTTCAGAAAGAAATGTCTTAAGAGTATTCTGGGAAGTATTTTAATATACAAACTAGTGTGTCTGGTTCTTGCTGAATGAAAAACTGGAAGTTTGATGTTGTAGGTAGATAACAAAGGTTGTCTATTTTGGGGGGACAAGAAGCCATGCTTACTGATTGGCAAGATCAGGTTTTCAGTGTCTCCATTACATGTCAGACCACTCTGGTATGCAGCAGAGCAAAGGCAAGAAAGCCCAAGGAGCCCTGTACATGTTGCAACGTGGGCTATTAAAAATGATGGTGCTGTGCAATACCCAAGTGCCTCTGCTTTCTCTTTGTAAAAACAAATAATTCCTACCTGTAGGCCTGACTCGTGGTGAAGCAGAAAGGGACAGGGAAGCCGAATATTTTACAGAGCAAGGATTTTGCAATGCTTCTAAAGTCCCAGTGCTTTTCTTCCTGACCCTTATGTAGCAGAAGCTTAAGAGCTTTGTTTTCTGGACATTTTATCTCAGTTTCTTGGCTCCTGAGTTAACTTCTTGATGATTGTTCTCTGTGAGATCTGTGTGCAGGGCTGCAGACAAGGCAGTGCCATTCAGATGTTATTTGAGAGCTAAGGAAAAGCAGCTGGGCAGGTGGAGCAAAGGGAGAGAACAGAATGTGCTGGAAACTTCCAGCACTGTTTTTTAAGGGGCACAAAAATTATACCAATGCTTTTCAGCCACTGCGATAAATATACCAGGGGTGTGGGGGAGGAGGGCGGCAGGAGAATAAACAAACACAGACAAGGAAGCAAAACGTGGCAGCCAGTCACTTGCCTGCCTGCAGCTAGCAGCTGGCAAAGCTCTGCAGCAGGCTTGGCCCTGGGCAGAGAGGAGCACCAACTAGCTCACCAGCTGAGAAATGCACACGATGACTTGGCCCTCTCCTCACCCCCTTCCCATTACACAAGAGGAAGAGAGGCTCATTTCCCAGAGTAAGGAGAATAGGGTGACTATTGATAATACCTTCTTCTGCCAGCTAAGAATCTCAAAGCTTTTCACAGTTGTGGATTTATCCCTGCACAAGTTGGGTGACAGAGGGATAGTCAGGGTCATTATCCTTCCTTTAAAGCACAAAATTTTGTGGATGGTCATCTGGCTGCCAAAGCAGGCATCTGCTTTTCCTACCTGGAGTATGTATTCTCCCAGGGATCAGCTGTACCTGCCCAGTACATTTCTGACACTTCTTCAGACCTTGCTTTTCACAGACCCTTGTGTCCCCATCTTTGTGCAGACATCGGTGTGCTGTGCTACCCCATTCTCCTCCCCTCCTTGTCCTTAACCACAAAAGGTTTCTTCATGGATAGGCTCAGACAGAGCCCAGGCGACAGCTGCCAGGATATCCTGGGCACGGCATATTATTTGTTTATCTCCATGTCCATCAAAGAAGCAGACAGATAAGCTTCTTCCCTCTCCCTCCCATCGATCAGGGCTCCAGAGCCTGATACCCCTCCATGTATCCCACTGCAAACACTGCTTCAGCTGCTAAGATTAAGGAGAGAAAGCCCTAAAAATGCATCTCCCCTCCATGCTGCCACTGCTGTACTCACCATCTCATTGTAGGCATCTCTGCTGAGCCGAGGGGTCAGTTTGATGGTCCCCATAAAGATGAAGAAGAGCCCCAGGGCCACCGAGAGGGCAATGATGGTGATAGTCCTGGGAGATGCCATGGAGCTGCTGGGAATGGGTCCTGGGAACCGGTCCTAGCGAGGCCTTCTTGCTCTGGCTGCCAGCTGGGGCAGGAGGTAGTCGGTCACCATGGAAGGAGATGAGGAATAAAGCTGCAGCGGGGATGAGAGCGGGAGGGGGATTCAGCCTCCTCCGCTCAGCAGCTTCTGGGTCCTAATGCCCGGCAGCAGCTCCAGCTCCTGCTGAGCAACGAGCATTCCCACTGCTCCCACCATTGTCATCCTGTTCCCTTGCACGTTGCAGAAATTACCCACAGAAAGCCAAAACTGAGCCAGTTCAGGGGATGAAGGAGGCAGCCAAACGCACAGCACAGTTCACGTGTTAGCAGAGGGAGCAGGAGTAACCTGCTATGGAGGAAAAGTGGTGAGAGGTCTCTAGTAGACAGGCAGCTTCCAGTTTCAGATGCTCAGACACTAGTACACAGCAAACAACACCTTGTTTAATATATTTGCCGCAGAAAAGCAAAAAAGATGTCTTGCCTCTGTGGCACTCCTGGAACCTGATGCCCAAAAGGGACAGTGAGGCTACTGTGCCACCCTTCCCTGCTGCAGATAAAACCTGTCCTGTATGTTCAGCCCTCCAGAGACTAGCAGGAAGGTTCCTGATCCTCTATTACTTTCTGATTTAAAGTAATTTTCTTTCCCCCTCTAATTTGCAACACATTCCCTTTTGACAAAAGCATAGCCAGGCTAAGCAGAAATCCATTCAGATCTCACAGTGAGAAGTCAAGGTATAATTGTACAAAACAGAACTGCTGGAGAACTACAGTCCTCACTACAAACTGAAAGCAAGAGAATGAAACAGTGCACAAAAAACCTTACTCTCATAGGATAGTACAAGGATGACACTTCCCATGCCTGTCAGAAATCTCCCCATCACCTCCCTTTCTGATGTATCAAGACTCAAGTCCTAAGCCCGTGTGCTTTAAGCCCCCATGACTTGAGAACTGGTAGTTGTGGTTATTATTCCAAGCTCAGGGTTCCTTAGAACTGGAGTTAACTGAAAAATACAGGCGGCTCTCGCAGTTTCCTTTTGAGTTTATCAGCCTTGATTCACCCCAATCAGATTGGGAATTCCTCTTTCAGAGTCCAATTTAACAGCCTGACTGTAGAAATGTATTCTGCTACTGGTCTGGTCTAGATGACCAGGATAACCCAAAAGGTAAATTCAATAAAACATAGAAGTAAAAATTAAAAAATAAAAAGAGCCCTCAAAACAGCGTGGACATCACAAAATACAAGGAAACTGCTCACTCAGACCTACCTCCAGGTTGTAGCAACTCCATGTTCTGAAGAGCTAGGGAGAACTTCACTAACACTGAGGTTCACAGCTTGCTCATCAGCTAACATGGCAGGACAGATACAAATCACACAAAATTTTTGGATTAGCTATTGCAGAGCAACCTGGCATTTTCCCAGGGCACTTCATATTTAGGTATCTGCAAGCATTAGCAGAGAAGGGGGAGGCACATGTGGAAAGACATTGAAATCTGTTCTCTCTTAATTCATAGAAGAATCTTTCTCATTGCCTCCAACTTATCCACACGACTGACAGCAATTCACCGTTGGTTTTGGAATTTTATACATGAAATATTTCCCTAACCCTGGAAGTCAATGTTTTCCCAGTGAAGCATGAGGACTTCTAGTTCCTATGGTTTCTTCATAGCGAGTTCACTATCAACTTGAAAAACACATGAAATATCCTTGAAGCAAGCAGAGAACTAATGGCATGAGGGTATTAGAAAACACAGTGGATTTTAGTACTTCATAGTTTCATGCTGATGGTGAAAACCCACAATGCTGGGGAGAGGGTATTTTCCAGCAGCCCAAGAAGACATAGATGTTTGCTGGGAAGGGAAGGGTGGCAAAATGCTACACAGAACCTTTTCAGCCCAGAAATCCCAGTGTTTCCTTACAGAACAGTGTAGTTAGGCAACCCAAAGAGCAAAATCAAGATTATTTATTTATTTGCAACTTTCAGGAAAATAAGTTAAAATCCTAACTGCATCAACTCCAGCCTTCAGGAGAGTAGAAGATTGCTTCCCAAGCTCTCAGGGCTGGCGTATCTGCCACCTCCTTGTCAGCGGGTGAACAGCAGCACCAGCTCACAATGAACAGTATGAGGAAACATGTCAAAGGGCACAGCTGATATGGGGACAAATGGCTCTCCTGCCAGCTTCTTCCCTGGGTCAGGTGGGCAGCACAGCCTGTGGACAGCAAAAAGAGCATCCTTTAGACCAGCAGCCTTCCCACCACTATCAGTAGCACAATAAGCACAGGGGATGCACTAAGGAGGTACCACGTCCTTAGCTAACATCCCTCAGAGTCTGCAGCTGACGCTGGCTGAGCTCTAGAACCATCAATACCCAATCCCAAACCAGCTCTGGAAAACCTCACAGGCAAGCTGAAGAGTCAGCAGCAGGTTTAAAGCTCCCTTTCTCACAAGCCATCCCAGCTGAAAGACACTTAGTACCCTTAGGAAATAATCCTCAGTTTTGTGCTACCTTCATTGGTCACCTGCCGACAGATTGATTACCTGCAAAAGGGGCCTGCCCCAGATATAAAGACTTAGATGTATGATTAACCCTAAGCAGGTGGCTGAGCCCCTTGGCTTCCCTTACTTGGCATGGGGTCAACCTTCCTACAGTGAAGCCAGTGGACTCTGTACCCCACATCCGGATGTGCCATGTTGTTGGGGAAAGGTGCACAATGCCATTGCAGCATCTTTCCATTATTTTATATTCCCTACTGGTGCACAACAGCATTCTGCTGGAACATAAAACCCAAAGAGTACCTGCTAGCTCAAACCAGTGAGTGCAGCTTGCAGGTAAACCCAAAGCAACACAGAAGCATAAAGCATTTCTGACCATCCACTGTCTAGTCCTGGATCACACCTGCAGAACCTTCACCCAGTGAAATTCAGCTGTGAAATCAGCCTCTCCAAGCCAATGTCAGATACTTATGTGGAATGGAAGTGGAATGGAAGAGAGGAGAGTGCTCACTCAAGAAAGTTCCTCATGGCTTCACCCTCTGGCTTGCAGGAGATATAGAGCAGCCTTCGGATGGACTTGCAGTTTCGGATGGCTCGCACAACCCTGTAATCTGCAAAAACAGACACCATGCTCTCCCAGCCTCCCACCACCACCATACACTCTCCAAAAGGAATGATGGCACAGCAAGTATCACAGAACTGCACTGAACTGCCAAAAATACAGGGGAAAAAAAGAATATACATATTTTGCCATGTTGTATCTGAGATGCAGGCTCTTGGGAAGCCAGGGATGTAACCCACACTGCTAACAGCTCAGCCACTTTGGCAAGATAGAGCAGTGGGAGAAATCCCTCTGCTTCCCAGGAAGAAGGATGAGAGAAAAATTGTTACCCAATTAAGCAGAGGCTTAACCTTCAACACACACTGTGACACTGCATCTGGGCACCAGGACCAGTTTGGGACATCCCAGTACAGACCAGAGCCAATCCAGTGGAGACCCCTAAGATGGTTAGAGGGCTGGGGCACAGCATGCATGAGGAGAGTGTGAGGGCTGGGGTTACTCAGCCTAGGGAAGAGAAGGTGAGCAAGGATCCATTTGCTATCTTCAGGGGACTCAGAAGGGTTTACAGAGAAGATGGGGCAAGAATCTCCTCAGAAGGGAATGAGAAGAAGATAACAGGCCACAGATGCACTGCAGAAAGGGGAAATTCTGATTAAATCTATTATGGAAAAGCATTTCAGGAGAGCGTATCCACCCTTGGGCACATTCAAACCTCAACTGGGATCTACTGCCCTGTGCAACCTTATACAACTCCAAAGTTGGCCTTGCTTTAGTTGGGAGGTTGCACCACAGACCTCTAGAGTCTCCTTCTCTCCTCAATAATTCTGTGAGCCTATGAAAGATGTTAAAAAGAATAGAGCTGTCTGCTTTAGAGAGGAAGCATGATAAAGGTACTGAAAACAGCAGGGATTGTAGCTGCTGTCAGCAACATGGTAAGAAACTAGAGACTAAGCGAGCAGAGGGACTGGAGCAAGTATAAGAGGTCTTGCAGAACTTGTTCAAAATTCTGTTTTCAAGATGCAAATAAATAGCATATTCTCTCACGGAGCCCAGCCCGAGATGGGTTCACCACAGCAACAAGGGGTCGGGCATCCTCCCACGATGACAGGAGTTGTGGTAACACAGCCTCTGCCTTCCCACTGTGAAACTCACAGTTTGAAATCCCTGCGAAGCAAAAAGCAGCCCCATGAACTGAGCAGTCTCATCAGACATTGGGCACAGCACGAGGTATCACATGGAGGTAACTTGTTAGGATCCCTCCGCCCACTTCTGCTTCTGATTTTTCAGCAGTTAGGTTGAAACTTTCTGCCATGGTGATTCTGAACTTACCATTGAATGCTGCATTCCACCTGGCATCCTCTACTGCCTTCTCCACAACCTCAATACCAATAACCTTGGACACCTGGTGAGCCAAGGAGAGACCAATTGTGCCTGGAAACAAGGGATACAAAAATACTCTGTACATCCATGCTGAAGAAACAAGCCTTTACATAGTAAGGATCATTGTTGGCACACAAAGCATCAGCCCTGGTGGCCACACTCACATGGCCACTGCTCACCTGTTCCACAGCAGATGTCAAGGAGGACAGTGTCCCCACCAGCCTGACACAGCTCCCCAACTGCCTGGTACAAAACTTCTGCTCCACCCGTGTTTACTTGGAAAAAGGCATCCGGAGAGATGCGGAATTGCAGGCTGAGCACTTCTTCAAAGATGTGTGGTTCTCCATGAAGGAGCTGGAAGGGGGACTGCTCATGGGAGCAGCGTGTCATGGTGCTAGCAGAGCACACAAAAACCAGCTGTTAGAAGGCAGCAGATTTTCATTTCCATTCCTGGGGTGCTCATGTGGAGGGGAGGATGGTTCTCCCCCACCAACTTTAATTTCATGTGAGCCTTTCAACAGGATCAAAGAATTCCAGTTCTTTGTAAGGCACCTGTAACTTGCACAGCCTAGAATTTATTAAAAGGATCAAAATAACTTCACAGAAAGCAACAGCCTCAGGGGTCTATTCCCCAGTTTTGCTGCTAATGTGATTTACTGTCTCAGGAAAGGCACTGTAGGATTTATTTTTTTTTTAGTTTAATTTTCATTTTTTCTTTCCCTTGGCTCATAACTCCCATGTGGTAGAGCCAGAGTGTATTCAAGTATTTCAGGTCTGGAAAAACCAAAACATGTGGCCATGTTAAAACCACACCTGCAAGAGGCATCCAAACCTCTGTCCTTCTCCTCAAGCACTCCCTGAACTGGTAGAATTTGAATTTGATTGGAGAGGGGGAAGAAAAAGGTGGCTTTGTTTCCACTCTTTCCCTGTGTCAAGACATATACCTCTCTTGGAAATAAAGTGAAGTCAAGGCACAGACTGTTCCAGGTCCACAGGTGAAGAACTCCTTAAGCAATGCTTTCTGAGTAGCCAGTGCCTCCTGCCAAGAGAAAGGAAAACCGGGCTGTGTGGGTAATCTGATGGGCCACTCCTCCCCAGCAAGCTCAGTTCAGCCCCAGACTTGATGTGCCTCTTGCCAGGGGGCCCTGTCCCCCTCGTGCTCACCTGGCCCAGCTCCTGGGGGTGGAAGATGACAATAGCCATGGTGTGGCCACAGCTGGTGGTGCGTACCACAAGTTCTCGCCAGTGTCCTCCTGTGTGGAAGAGGATGCAGGGGTCCAGGGAGGAGCGACGGATGAACTCCTCATAGCACTGAGCAGAGGGGAAATGGCACTTGGAGGACAGTGAAGACAACTGCCGTGGGCTTAGAATAACTCTGTGCACCCCAAAAAAGTGGCCCTTCCACCAGCGTCATGTGTTTTTTCTGCTTGATTTCAATAACTGAGTGAAACCTCTTCCCACGCTCTCGGAAGACAATACATTTTAATAATTTAAATGTGTGTTTCTTATGTATTTTAATAGATTGGCAGGAATTCACTGTCAATTAACTTCATTCTTTGGGACACTTTACAGGCTGCAACATGAACATAGAAGTTTTAATCAAATATTTATCCATCAACCAGAGTAAGGCTTGCAAGTTTTCAGAACATAAAAATGGACTTGAAAACCCAGTGTAAAGTGTAAATAAAATTAGAATGTTTTCCCAAATAAGAGTTCTGGCAGTCCCTCTATTCCACAGTCCAGGACAGACATGACTTACTTACCTGAGCTACCTGTTTGTGTTTTGGAGGAATGTTCTTCATGTGGTTAGCTTTCACACAGACAATATTTCTTGCTAAAGAGAGACAGACAGGTATTTAATTGTTTTGTTTCAGGGCACATAAACCACTGTAGCATCTGACATGACAAACTGTGGAGATGCCTTTCCCCTGAATTCTCCCATTGTACCAAAAAAAAAAAAAAAAGAAGAAAAAAGAAAAAAGTGGTATCTAAATGCCCCAGGAAATCCTGTGATGTTCTGGGGACCGATAGTCTGCAGGACCTGCCAGAATTCCCCTTGCCAATGATTGCTGGCACCAGATTCCATGAAGAGGCTGGAGCTCCAGGAGCTTTTTAAATGTCCTAGAGCATCTCCCAAAGAAGCCACTGGGCTGTTCTCAAACTAAGGCAGCCAGAGCACAGCAAGCGGGTTTTGAACTGGAGAACAATGGTGTGGGCTGACAGCAACAGAGGAGTTCAGGTCGCCTGGAGGACGGCATTCCCACTTCAGTTTAAATGCTCAAATTCTGCTGTCAGAGGTAAAATGCATCCATGGAATTATTTTTGCAGTGAGGAGAGTGCACAGCAACCACCCCAGCACCTCTTGCTATGGATGCTGAGCAGCAGAACCGAGGACTGATGGAGTGGATAAGCTCACCGTGGAGCAGCCTGCAAGGAGCTCTCAGCTCGTGTCTTTGTTGCACAAAACCAAACTGCCTCACGCATCCCAAATGCTCTCATGCTGCTTTGCTGCCCATGGAGATACACACCCCTCTGTGCTCTCCCTGCTAAGGAAATGAGGTTGTAATAGGGCTGCCCCTGACTTGGTGGTGTTTCCCTTGGCAGCCCCCAGGATCCAGGCTTCTAACTTGGGTGGAGGCTGTCGCAGCAGAGCGTCGCCCCAACCCAGCCCATCCCAGCAGTTTTCTACCCAGCTCCTTGTCCTGCACTGACCTCTGCCAGTTCCCACGTACAACCCCACGGTCTTGGGGTTCCCGTCTGGCCCTCGGTTCACAGAGAAAGTAGATTTGTTTCGGTAGCCATGAATGATGGGCTGAGGGAGAAGAGGAGGAAAAGTAAAGCCTCGGGCTACAAGAAAAAGTAAGGGAGCAAAGCCAGAACCCAGCCTGGTTGTTCTGTTGGCACCATGGGGAGATACCCGCGAACGTGTCCCAGGCTGCAAAAGCAGAAGCTAGCAAGGACTGCCACAGGCACATCCTCTGCAACCACGTAACCCCCACCATGAGACTCTTCCAGAGCGGAGTGAGAGGCTGTTAGTGGCTCAGAGGGGCCAGAGGTCCCACGGGATACTCACCGAAGGGACCACAGGCTGGAGAGGACAGCAGAGTCCACCCGCTTTCCGCGCATCTGTGCCCAGCTCCTCAAGACGAGATGCCAGTGTCTGCAAAACCCTCCTCTGGCTTTCATACTTCACCTGCACAGGAGTCCTGAGCCAGAAACACTCTCACAGGACTACATGATAGTGGGCAGATGTTCATCACCCACCTCTGTGAAGGCCAACAGTAGGGAATACTGCAAAGTGAGATATAGCCCCAGAGGAACTCTGCCTTTCTCATCACTGCAGCTGCTTGGAGCAATGGGGAGAGAGGGAAATTCTGTATTTGTGGGCCCCAAGGGCTGTCCTGGAGCATCTGGTCCAGCCTGAAGCCCCAGTGAACCAGCTGTCCTGCACTGGACAGGATCCTGCTCTAGCAGGGGGGTTGGACTAGATGATCTCCAGAGGTCCCTTCCCACCCCTCCCATTCTGTAGAGTTTACAGCATTAAGCCACCAAGATGCTAGGGGCTGTTGCTCATGGGTGATAGGAAACAAGACAGAGCAAAGTCCACATAAGCACATCATACCTGCAGCTGCTCTTGGTAGGGAAGTCTCCACAGTGGAGTCACTGCATTCGCTAACCTGTAAAGCACAACACCACAGTAGTGCCCAGAGCTACTAATGCCATAACATCCAAACAAGCTGCTTCATGGACAGGACCATTCTGGTATGGGCTCTGCACCAGAGCTGGCTGTCAACATCCAAACTCCCTTCTCATGGCACCTTCCTGGTGCAGAACACATGTTGCTGAAAAAGGGACCCAGGAACCACAATGACCAGCTCTCCAGAGGACAGGATGAGCCTTGGGCAGAAGAATGACCAGTGGTGTCTGTGTGTCCTGGGTAACCCAGGTATCTTTCTGATCCCCCTTTAGAAGACAGTGATAGAAACAGTGTCTCCCCTGCCAAGAGACACAGAAAAGCCCAGCCGAGCCCTGTGTGAAATCTGAGTCCAGGCTGGTAAAGCCAGGAGAATGAGTATTCACATGTCCTGGGGTCAGAGGGGGAAAAAAACAGAGTGCAGAGAGAAAGGGAGAAAATAGATCATGTTACAGGTAACAAAACACATAAAGGCTGATTTCAAAAAAAGAAGAAGGAAAAAAAAACAGTAAGGGGTGAGGTGGATTTGATCCAGACTATCATAACTATCCACCAACTACTGAGTTACTGAACTCGTGGAGAACTGCACCCCACAGCTGCATAAGCTGCTCTTATTGCTTACTGGGATTTTTGGAGCTGCTTCCAAAGCACCCAGTGCCAACCACTTTCAGGCAAAGAACTGCAAATCAAAGGGACTGTTCCCTTTTGCTTGCCACTACGGCAACTGCTGTGCTCCTGATCCTCTCCCCTTAGACCTTTATATTTGTCTTTTCCATTATTCCTATCCCCAGGCCAAGCTGCGGGGAAGCCAGGAGAGCCCTGGCTCTTTTATTCCTATCTTGTAGAGCTGGGTGGAGGTGAAACTCACAACCCACTGCTCTGACCAGTTCAGGTGCTTGGTGCTTTGGAGGAGTGCTTGGTCATTTTGGAAAAGCCTTACCTCTCCTCCCAGGAGGAACCTGGCAGGCTGCAGTTCTCCCTGGACTTTTTCTTCTCCTTCCACTTTGCTGCTGTCTTCTTCTCTGTCAGCAGACTGCGGCCACGACCGGGCAGGCTGCTCATGAGAGCACTCGAAGGGTAAAGGTGCCGGCACGGTAGCCTCAATGCTCGGGACAGAGCCATGGTGGAGAGGAGAGGGGCTGCACCCCTGCAGACAGCACAGCGCGCCCACCGTCAGCCAGGCACCTGGAGACGGGTTGAGAAAAACACCATGCTCATGCCCAGCCCCGCTCTAGAAAATAAACCGCTTAGTTTAAAAACACCCACGGTCAGGCTGACCCAGCGGGGTGCATTTTTACTTCGCTCAGAGCTGCCGGACCGCGCTCGCAGCGCAGCCAGGGCCCTTGCCCTAGGCCGGGCGGGAGGAACCGGCAGCTGAAAGCGGAGCTCCCTTCCCCGGCCGCAGGTGACCGGCCCCCGGCGCGCTCGGAGCCGCCTGCCCAGGGCCCTGCCGGTGCTCTCACGGAGGAGATGGCGAGATGGCGGGACGCCGCTCCCCCGCTCGCGGCCCATCGCCTCCGGGCGCTCGGCTCCCACACGCGGGGACCCGCGTTTCCGCCTCCCTACGCAGCACTTGCGGCTGGGAACCCTCCCCGGGCCGGGGCGCTGCGCGGCGAGAAGCCCCCTGCCAGGGAGCCAGGGCCAGTTCCCGCACCCCGCGGGCACTCCTGCTCGGTGCCGAGTCCCGCCGCGCTCCCGGGACCCATGCCTTACCTTCCGGCAGGCTCCCCGCCCCGCACCCTGCGGTGTCCGGGTCCGTCAGCGGCAACGGGGCGGCTGTGCGGTGCTGGGCAGCCCGGCCCGACCCGCTCCCCACCCCGCGGCGGTGAGCCGTGCCCACCACACGCCAGCCCCTTCGTGCGGGCGGTGCGGAGCCGGGTCAGCCCCGCAGCCGTTTTGCGCATGCACAGCCTCTCGGCAGCTGCGGTGCCGTCCGGCCCCCCGAGCGGTCCTGCTCGGCGAGCGCTGCAGAGGGTACGGAGCTAAGGAGAGGGTGGTAAGTACATTTGATGGATGGTTATTTTTGCTTCACTGCGTGACACATCCACAGCTAACTTAACTTACAGCACCAAATTCTGAATGAAGCGTTTATCAACTATAGTTTTACCCAGGTAAAAAAAAAAGCTTCGTAGTAATTAACTCTTCTTAAATGTGGGACTGAATGTTTGCATTTCAGCTAGGAAAACTCCCAGAACGTTTGAAAAACGAACACTGGAAAATTATTTGAAAAAACTGCTGTCTTTAGACCCCAATATTAAAATCAGGAATACACATAATGCCACTGTTGTAACAGTGACCTTTTGCCTCTGACTTCTCTTCCAGGTGTGCAAAGCCTCAGCCCCCTGTGGGGTCTCTGGGGAGTGTTTGCTGGAAGCATGTTTCATTTGTTAGCCAGGAGTAAAAGAATTGTTCTTTATTTACAGTACACACACAGTTAATTTGAGACCACCAGGACACCTCTGGCTTCCAGAATCAAGCACCCCCTTCCTGAGATTGCACCTTATCACAAACTCCTTTTGTCCACCACAAGAGCCAACACTTGGCCTCATGTTGGCTGCAGAGTCTTGTTTTCATGGGGGGAATCTCATTTGAATGTTATTTTTAACAAAAACAACCTCAGCAACATTTGCTTTCTAGATGTGCAAACCCTTCAACACATGTAACCCAGATGATAACCTCCTATCAACAAGTTTTCCTGTCTGCAAAGTGTGGCCAGTTCTTTAAGGAACAGCCAGAGTTCTTTTCTTTAAGGAACAGCACGAGTTCTGCCCTGAATCAGCCTTTCAGATTTATGGTTAAACTTTTTCAAGCATGACAACTTTCAACACATACCGTGAGTATTTTACTACAACACAAGATAAATGAGCAGATGTGCACATTGTCTCAATTATTACTCGTTTCTGTTACAGAACTAATGTTAAAAAATAAATAACGAAATTAAGACTATGCTGACACAGACTGTGGTTCAAGTGAGAGGTCCAAGCCCGGCCCAGCCGCTCCGTGGAAGCACAGCAAGTCCCGTCCACGCCGGCAGCAGCGCTCAGAGCCCCTGTCCCGCGGGGCTGAGCATCTCCTGCAACACCAAGTGCAGCAGGTGGTTCTGCTCGGCGCTGAGCAGCGGCCAGAGCTCGGCCTGCAGGGCCTTCAGCGCCTCCGCGTCCTTCTCCTGGCACGCCAGCACAGCCGACTGCAGCAGCAGGAACAGTTCGGCCGGAAGGTAGCTCGCCGCTGGTGGCAGCCCACGGCCCGCCCCGGGGCCGCCCCCGGGTCCCGGCCCCGCGCCGCCTTCCGGTACCTCCCAGCAGTACTGCTCCAGCGTCCGGGCGTGCTCGGGCAGCAGCTTGGCGGGCGGCGGCTGCAGAAGCAGCAACAGGAGCACCCGCGACACCTCGCAGCGCGCCAATACATCCAGGAAGGCGCCACCGAACGCGCTCCCGCCGCCGCCGCCACCACCGCCCAGAGCGGCCCCGGCCAGCGCCTGCGCCCGCGTTAGCGCCGCCAGCGCGCCGGCGTAGTCGCGGCCTAGCAGGAGGCAGGAGGCACGCTCGGCCTGGCAGCGCAGGGCCTCCAGGGGCAGCCGCGCCGCCGCCAGCAGCTCGGCAGCCCGCTGCAGGTGCGCGGCGGCGCGGGCAGGCCGGCCAGTGTCGCGCAGCGCCGTTGCCAGTTCCAGACACAGTCCGGCCGCCAGCGCCGGCTGCCCCCGCTCCAGGTGCAAGCGGGCAGCGAAGGCACCGCAGCTTTGCGCCGCCGCGACGTGCTCGCCGAAGCCGCCGCGCAGCCCTAGGCGCTGGCGCAGGTCCCGCTCCTGGCGCAGGAAGAGCCGCGCCGCCTCGGCCAGGGCGGCCGCCTCGGCGGGCCCGTGGAAGAGGCTCTGGGCGCACCGCGCCACAGCCAGCTGGCACCAGGCCGCGTAGGGCAGGCTCTCCTGGGCGCGCAGCTCCCGCGCCAGCGCCGCGAACTGCTCCGCGGCCTCCGCCACGTTCGGCTTCCGCAAAAACCGCCGCCGCAGCTTGGCCGACACCAGCCGGTACCGCGAGAGGAAATCCCCGTCCCCGCCGAGGCCCGGCCCGGGGCCGGAGCCGCCCGCCCCGCCGGGGCCGGAGCCACCCGCTGCCGACAGCATCGCGCGCCGCCCGGAACTGACGCGCCACGACTCGCTCTGCTCCGCCTCACCTGTCGCCAGCCAATCGGCGCCCGCTCCGTGGACACGCGGAGTGAGGAAGCGCGGAAAGGGCGTGATTATATGGGAGTAGGGCGTGGCCTCAGCGAGTCCCCGCCCTTTATGGGCGTGGCTTTGCGCGGTGGGAGCGGGGTCCTGTGAGAGTGTTTCTGGCTCAGGACTCCTGTGCAGGTGAAGTATGAAGCCAGAGGAGGGTTTTGCAGACACTGGCATCTCGTCTTGAGGAGCTGGGCACAGATGCGCGGAAAGCGGGTGGACTCTGCTGTCCTCTCCAGCCTGTGGTCCCTTCGGTGAGTATCCCGTGGGACCTCTGGCCCCTCTGAGCCACTAACAGCCTCTCACTCCGCTCTGGAAGAGTCTCATGGTGGGGATTACGTGGTTGCAGAGGATGTGCCTGTGGCAGTCCTTGCTAGCTTCTGCTTTTGCAGCCTGGGACACGTTCGCGGGTATCTCCCCATGGTGCCAACAGAACAACCAGGCTGGGTTCTGGCTTTGCTCCCTTACTTTTTCTTGTAGCCCGAGGCTTTACTTTTCCTCCTCTTCTCCCTCAGCCCATCATTCATGGCTACCGAAACAAATCTACTTTCTCTGTGAACCGAGGGCCAGACGGGAACCCCAAGACCGTGGGGTTGTACGTGGGAACTGGCAGAGGTCAGTGCAGGACAAGGAGCTGGGTAGAAAACTGCTGGGATGGGCTGGGTTGGGGCGACGCTCTGCTGCGACAGCCTCCACCCAAGTTAGAAGCCTGGATCCTGGGGGCTGCCAAGAGAAACACCACCAAGTCAGGGGCCAGCCCTATTACAACCTCATTTCCTTAGCAGGGAGAGCACGGAGGGGTGTGTATCTCCATGGGCAGCAAAGCAGCATGAGAGCATTTGGGATGCGTGAGGCAGTTTGGTTTTGTGCAACAAAGACACGAGCTGAGAGCTCCTTGCAGGCTGCTCCACGGTGAGCTTATCCACTCCATCAGTCCTCGGTTCTGCTGCTCAGCATCCATAGCAAGAGGTGCTGGGGTGGTTGCTGTGCACTCTCCTCACTGCAAAAATAATTCCATGGATGCATTTTACCTCTGACAGCAGAAGTTGAGCATTTAAACTGAAGTGGGAATGCCGTCCTCCAGGCGACCTGAACTCCTCTGTTGCTGTCAGCCCACACCATTGTTCTCCAGTTCAAAACCCGCTTGCTGTGCTCTGGCTGCCTTAGTTTGAGAACAGCCCAGTGGCTTCTTTGGGAGATGCTCTAGGACATTGAAAAAGCTCCTGGAGCTCCAGCCTCTTCATGGAATCTGGTGCCAGCAATCACTGGGAATTCAAAAGGAATTCATGCAGCTCCTGCCGGTCGGTCCCCGTGACGCGGCGCCCACGTGCCCGCGCGGGGCTCGTCGGGACGGGCGGCCCTTTGCGCTCCCTGCGCGGCGGCGGCAGCACGCGGCGCGGCCATGGCGGACGGGGACGGTGCGCAGGGCGGGATCTGCGCGGGGTGGGGAGTGCCAGCTCCTCCGGGCGCGGCGTACACAGGCGGGGGGGCGGACGGGCGAGGGGAGCCCCAGCGGGGCGGCGGAGTGGCGGGGCTCGGCGCCGCCGTGGCGCCACGGGTGTAGGGGTCGGAGGGGTTCGGGGCTGCGGGCGCCCTCCTGGGTCTGTTCCGCTCCCGGCGCGATGGGATCGGCAGGGCCTTGGTGGGGATGCTCAGCGTGTCGCTCCCGCAGGTTCCAGCGTGAAGAAGCGGCGGAAGAAGGATAAGCGGGTGCTGGCCGATGAGGATGTAGCGGTGAGTGCGGGGCCGCCGGCCTGGGGCGGGGGCTGCCCGCGAGGGGGGGCGGGGTGGTTTGGGGCTTCCTTAGGCCGATCCGTGGCGGCGAGGTGAGGCGATCAGTGGGACTCGGGGTGGTGGTGCCTCGCAGCGTGCTCAAATGGGCTTCCTTCCTCCCCGGCATCAGCAGAGAGAGCGCAGCCGCTCGGCGGGCAGCGGAGCCGCCGCTCCGGGGGCAGCGCCCGGGCCGCGTGGAGGCGACACGTGGGAGCGGGCGGGAGGGAGGGCGGCCCCGCGGGTTCCCCGGCTCTGATCTCGGGTCACTTCATCCGCCATCAGGACATTCAGCACACGGAGGAATTTCTCATCAAGCCCGAATCGCGAATCGCCCAGCTGGACACGTCCCAATGGCCCTTACTGCTGAAGGTAGGGCGCCTTGTAGGCAACCTCGTGGCCTGTCCCTGCGCCTTCTTTGGTCCTCTCGATTCAGCCCGTGCAGATGCAGAGCTCCTTCTCTGTGTAACCCTTCTGCTAAGAAACAGTCAAAGCAGGAGCTAACTCTCTGTGTGCAGAATTCGTGTTACAAAGTTTGTCCAGCAGAATCGTTTGCATGCCTGCTCGCGAAGTTTACCGCCTCCTATAAACACCCCACCAGATTTCTTCAGCTGTGTATTTAGGTCTGACAGTGCCCCGTGGTCTGTGTAGACTTCTGAGTTGCTTGTGCTAAGTTTCTAGGGCACACAGGATTTCTCCTGCCGTGTAAAGGTCGGCATTCTGCTGCTTTCCCATCTGTTTCAGTGCAGGGCTTCTGCATCTTTCTGTAAAACATGGTTGTTGTTACATTGTTGGGTCATTTTTAGTTTGGAAGAGGCTCTTTCATGCAGATGTACAAAGCAGAAATTGTGTAACTGGGGAGATCTGTTGGGGCAAAGCAATGCTGGAACCAGGGTGAACTCAAGAACACTTGTACCTTTTGCTTGCATTTTGTAGAACTTTGACAAGCTAAATGTGATGACAGCACACTACACACCTCTCCCTTCTGGTGCTAATCCCCTGAAGAGAGAGATTTCTGACTATGTTCGGTGAGTGCAGTAAGAGCCAGAGTGGTTTATTTTTTCACAGTTAATAGCTTCAAAATATTTTATTTTCTGGATTCCCCTTGTACCTTTCTGCTTTATTTGGTGCCTTGCTACTAACCAGTAAGTAGGACCCACTGGTCACATCCTGTAGAGTTTGCTTTATTCTGAAGTTGTGGACAGACATGCAAACACCTGAGGAATTTGTCAAGGTTTTATGGAGAGTTCTTTGGCCTAATAGGGTTTGGGACTCCCTGGAGTTTGTAGCATTTTGTTTAAGTGCAGAGTAGTGAGGAGCAGTCTGGGGAGAAGAGAATTCTATACTGTGGAGTATATCATGTGCTGTGTACAGAGCAGCTCCACATGTACTCCCTGAGAGCAGCTGTGGGGCTCATTGCTTACTTGGCTGTATAGAAATATACAGCAGCCATGACAAATAATGTAGAAGTTTTTGTGCTCTAGCTCTGATTGCCCTGATCCTTAGCTCCTGCTTTCTGTCATCTTGCACTATAGGTCTGGCTTTATTAACCTCGACAAACCTTCCAATCCGTCTTCCCATGAGGTGGTCGCGTGGATCCGACGCATCCTTCGAGTAGAGAAGACTGGACACAGTGGCACTCTGGATCCTAAGGTGACTGGGTGCCTCATTGTGTGCATTGAGAGGGCAACACGACTGGTCAAATCTCAGCAGAGCGCAGGTATGTTTGTTGCTGGGACTAATTAAGCAACTGGGGAGGTGTGGAATTCTTGAGAAACAAAGTGGAAATGTGCAATCTTTGAAAGGGCTACCCTTGGTCTTCAGGGCCTTGAGCTTAAGGGTTGCTTAACCTTCATACTCCAAGCCACTGAGGATGCATCTGTGCTGTCACAAGTGGGGTTTTTTTATTGCTTCTCTAGGGCTTGTGTTTTAAGTCAGTGGAAACACTTCTGACAGGCTGGTTTCACGTCCTAACTGAACTCGTGGCCTCAGCCTCTGCCAGTCTAATGAAATAAGACTTGGTGAAGAAATAAATGTAGCTCAGATTTATTTTGCTGGAAGACTAACCAACTCCATAATAAACTGTGCACACTTCCTAGGAGAGGTGGTTGTGAAAATTTTGGGCTGCTGTGTGGCTGTGAAGCAGTGTGGACCTTGAGGTCAACATTAAGATGTAAGTGGCCACTCCTGACTGCTCTTGTCGTTCTTTCAGGCAAAGAGTATGTGGGAATTGTTCGGCTGCACAATGCAATTGAAAGTGAGGCTCAGCTTGCCAGGGTAAGTCTCAGAGTGCTCTTAGCCATGCTGGCACTTTGCATGAATGCAAAGTGTTTGGCATTGGTGGGAGATGAGAGGATAGGAGCAGAGCTCAGGTGTGCTCAGTGTGTGAGGTGATGACAAAGTTTATCCATTCTCTGAGTGCAGTGGTGCTGCCCTCCTGCAGCACCCTGATTCCTGTTCTAGGGTCCGGGTGCTGTGCAGCCTCCAGAGACCCTCCAGTCTCCCAGTGTTCTACTGGGGGCTGCTGTGGTGTGTGGCTGGCTGCCTGCAGGAGTGAAGTGGTGCTGGCAGGGTTGGAGCTCCTCTGTGGGGGGCTCTGTCCCCACTGAGATGAAGGGATCTTGTCTGATCACATACTGCCACCTGATGAAAAAGCCCAGCTGTGCTCAGTGGCAGCTGGGGTAGCATTTTGACCACATCAGTGGTTCACATCAGCCTTTTCTAAATAAGACATCACCACATTATGATGAATCTTGTGGTTTCTTGCTCATGGAAATGGTTGTAGTTGCTGAAGACCCCAAGGTGCTCCTACATTAGGGCACAGGTGTGAGCTGTTATTTCTTCTGCTTCTACCCTCAGGCAATAGAAACTCTGACTGGTGCCCTGTTTCAGCGACCACCCCTCATTGCTGCTGTCAAACGACAACTGAGAGTCAGAACCATCTATGAGAGCAAGCTGGTGGAGTATGATCCTGAGAGAAGATTAGGTAAAACAGGGCTTTTCTGCCTTCTTCCTATTAAACTGACAGCTGACAAAATTTCCTGTGAAATGGGCTGCTTCCAGCTATTGGCAGATACCTTAAGACATAAATCCTCACCACCATCAAGCAGTACCTGCTTCCTGCATTGCCTTGGTGTGCTGAGAAGCAAACCCCATCTGTTTTTTGTGTGGCTGCATCCCTCACTGAAGAGCCAAATGATGTCAGTTAGATGGCATTAGCACTCGTGCAAAGATGACCTTCATCTATCACCCTAGGCTGATGGCTCTGTGAAGGGTTGTGCATACAGCTTCTCTTGGAGGGAGCTTCTGGATGTGGTTCGTTTCTAGACATGTATTAAAATACTCTTCTGTCCTGCATTTCAGGTATCTTCTGGGTGAGCTGTGAAGCAGGCACATACATCCGGACACTCTGTGTTCACCTGGGTTTGCTGCTTGGTGTGGGGGGCCAGATGCAGGAACTCCGCAGAGTGCGCTCGGGCATCCTGGGGGAGAAGGTAGAGTGGTACCTCTAACTGACCAGCACATCTGAAATTGGTAGAATTGCAAGAGTTCCTTGGAACTGTGTTAGTTTGTTAGTTTTACACTGTTAGGAGAAGGTATAAGTGCGTAGCAGCTGGGAGGAATTTTGTGGATAGCCCCAAAAACATGGGAGCTCATGCCAGAGGTGGTCTGTAACCAAAGTGTTGAGTTCAGTTCAGGGTGTTGCCCCTGTTCTGGTAATGAAGCTTTGGGACAATGAGTGACTGGGAAGTACACCGTGGTGAATGAAAGTTTGTTTTATGCCACCTGTGTTTCTCAGCCTACAAACCATGCACGTGCCACACGTTCAGGCATGGGAGGTATCTGCTTAGGAGTCAGCAGCTGCCTGGTGTCAGGGCACAGTGCAGGGAACATGCTCCATCAAAATGAGCCTGGGAGATGCAGTCCCGAGTGGTCTTGGACACTTGTACAGTCTTTTCAGTTTGGTCATAGCTGGATCCTGCCACCAGTTCAAACAGAACTAAGTTCTTTCTTGGCAGAGCAAGAGCATCAAAGTGCAAGTGCATCCCCACCCATCTGTGCTCTTACCACAGCTGTGATCACTGGAAGTCATGTCTGAATTCCAGGTGTTGGGTGCTGATTCAAGCTGCTTCAAGAATGTATTCCATGTCATAGATTGAAGAGCTGATTAATTTAGACTTCTACTCACTAATCTTTGTCTAGAAGCCCCAAGTATTTGGTCATATTTCAGAGTTTTGTGGACAGACCTTATACACTAGTCTTAAGTGCTGCCTGAGATAAGGAAGGTTGAAGTCTGTGGTAGCACAAGTCAGGCTGACCTCAAGCTGTTGGTGGAGTGTTCTTGGCTCTTTTAGGTTGCTTTTTTGATGCTTCTGGCTTGGGCGTCTGTTGTTTCACTCCTTTCCAGCACCCTGTGTGCTGTTGGACTTCAGCCATTTTCTTGTACTCCAAGTTGGTGGCTGATGGAGTTTAGAGGGGTTGTGTCTTTGCAGGATAACATGGTGACCATGCACGATGTGCTGGATGCACAGTGGCAGTATGACAACAACAAGGATGACAGCTACCTGCGAAGGGTTATCCTGCCTCTGGAGAAACTGCTGACTTCACACAAGCGGCTGGTCATGAAAGACAGTGCGGTGAGTTCCTGAGACAGGGCCAGCTGACAGCCAGGGCCTGCCAAGTGTTCTTCTAACTTGTACAGCTAATACAGTAAACGGGGGATGAGGATCCACATGGTGTCCAGTGCTGTCCTGATTGTCAGCTGTGTAGGTCCTAGGATGGGCCACTGACAGCTCATTGGTAAGATGTAAGAGCCAAGAATGGAGTGGCAGAGAAGCTGCTGTCCTCACTTCAGAAGGATGCTGATGGTTATCAGACATCTGCCATACATGTTGGTTGTTGTGATAGGTGCTCTGCTTACTTTTTCAAAGCCCCCAGGTGTTTTATGGTGGACAATAAGAAATAGATACTTGGGGATGTTATTGCTGGGACAGTAAAGACAAAGGGAAGCTAAAATATCAGGGGCACTTACCTTTTATTTTATTCTCTAATAGCTTCTGAGCCCTCCTGTTCCCTACGTTTTCAGGTTAATGCCATTTGCTATGGAGCCAAGATCATGCTGCCTGGTGTCCTGAGGTATGAAGATGGTATCGAGCTTAATCAGGAGATTGTTGTAATCACTACAAAAGGAGAAGCTATCTGCCTGGGTATGGAACTCCTTGTTCTTCTTGTGCCCAACTAACTGCAGAAACAACAGACCTTGTTGCAGTGAATGCACAACAAATGAGGTCCCATGTACAGAAGGTTTAAATCCTTTATCCTGATGGGAACTGTGGGTTAGTATGGCCCAAGGCGACTGGTGTTAGGGAGGATGTTAAGAAACAGCAGCTGCATCAGTCCTTGTCCAGGTGTGAAGAATTCCTCAGCCTGGTTTCAGCTGCGTGACACTTGGGTGTGCTCAGTGTGTGAGGTGATGACAAAGTTTATCCATTCTCTGAGTGCAGTGGTGCTGCCCTCCTGCAGCACTCTGATTCCTGTTCTAGGGTCTGGGTGCTGTGCAGCCTCCAGAGACCCTCCAGTCTCCCAGTGTTCTACTGGGGGCTGCTGTGGTGTGTGGCTGGCTGCCTGCAGGAGTGAAGTGGTGCTGGCAGGGTTGGAGCTCCTCTGTGGGGGGCTCTGTCCCCACTGAGATGAAGGGATCTTGTCTGATCACATACTGCTGCTACCTGGCACATGGCATTTCCCGAGCAGATCAGTGTGAAATGGCTTGAGCAACTACCAGCAGCTGCTGGCAGAGCTCTTCCCCATCCAGTGGTGGTGTTGGTGCTGCTCTGGGAAATGGTTTAATCTTACTGTGTTCACTTATCCAGAGTTGGTCTTCTGGAGTAAGCCATAGAGGCCTGTGCTTACGGTGTGGTTAATCCATGACTGAGACACTTACTGCCTCAGAGCAGGGCAACTCTCAAAAAAGTGTTAGTCCAGAACTTGCCTCCAATGATATTTTTGGGGTGAAATGGCACTGGCAGGGGTTGTTGCTCCTCTTTATGCTGACAGAGGAGGAACAGGCTGAACGCAGCCGTTCTGCTGCTAAGGAGTTAATGAGCTCTCCCTGCTTCTGCAGCCGTTGCCTTGATGACCACAGCAGTCATTTCCACCTGCGACCATGGCATCGTGGCAAAGATCAAGAGGGTGATCATGGAGAGAGACACTTACCCCCGCAAATGGGGTCTGGGTCCCAAGGTGAGCAGTGTGGTTGTGCAGTCAGTCCCAGGGTGGCACTGGGAGGAGCCCTGTGGCTGGGATGTAGGACTTGGGGTCCCTTGGGCAGAACTGTGCCCGTGTCTTTTTCAGGGCCTCAGTGTAATTCTGCTGTGCTCTCCTGGAGCCACGATGGTGGCGATTCCCAGTGCTGGGGCCATGCCAACCCAGTACTGGAGGCTTCCAAATGGAGCCTGGGCAGCTCTACCTGAGGGCCAGCTGGGGCTGCCACTGGTGCTCAGATGTGGGCTCCTCATGTCTGTAAATCACCAGCCCTCCTCTGGTAAAGAGCCAAATGATGTGAAGTGGATGGCATTAGCACTCTGTGCAAAGATGACCTTCATCTATCACCCTATACTGATGGCTCTGGGGGAGCTGGGCAAGGAGCTCTTTTTCTTTCTGGTGCATCTTCAACAGTGCCAAAATGCAGACTGTTGTGTGAGACACCAAATTGTGCCTGAAGGACAGGAGTGGTGGGACCACTCATTGTTGGGTTCTTCTCCTGTTTCAAGTATGTGGTAGTCATGGAAATCAGCAGGTCATCTGTGCGAGCCTAACTGCAGCCAGACTGGCATTTCACTGGCGAGTGATGCAGCTAGAACTTAAAACTTGGTGTCAAGTTGCTATGGCTTAGTCCATTCCTGTGGTTCAGGTGAAATGTAGAAAGCTGTGGGGATATGCAAGTTTGCTGATGACACCAAGCTGGGTGGTCTACACAACACCAAGGTGCAGGGTGTGGTCGACACGCTGGAGGGGAAGGATGCCATCCAGAGGGACCTTGACAGGCTTGAGAGGTGGGCCCATGCTAGGTTGATGAGAAGCTCATCGTGAGCCACCAGTGTGCGTTTGCAGCCCAGAAAGCCAAATGTATCCTGGGCTGCATAAAGGGAAGCGTGGCCAGCAGGTCAAGGGAACTGATTCTCCCCCTGTACTCTCTCAGGCCAGTCAGAAGAAGATGATGATTCAGAAGGGTCTGTTGGACAAGCACGGAAAGCCCAACGAAAGCACACCAGATTCCTGGAAGAAGGAGTATGTGGATTATAGGTGAGTACAGAGTGTCTGGCTCTCTCGTGGTGGGCAGAGGGGAGGGCTGGATGTTGCTGTTTGTGTTTGGAGCGTGTTAGGCCTGGCCCAAGGCCCTGCTGTCCAGACCTGTGAAGGACGGGCATTTCTTGCAGTCCCAAGGAACACACTGCTAGTGGGCAGCGTTGGAGGGAAAGGCCCTGAGCAGACAGTTATCCCTTTCTAGCCTGTCCATGTGGTTTTAGAGGGAGTCAGTCTGCTAAATTAAATGGGGGAGGCCTTGCTGTTGCCCAGCCCAGCCAGCCCTGGTGCAGGCTGCAGGTCTTCCCCACACCAGCCACCCCTCCCAGAGCCTGGCATGGATCATGGGGCCAGGGCTTTGTGCTTGGGCAGAGCAGCGTGAGGCAGCGGCTGTTCTGCTCAGCCTGGGGATCTTCTCTTTCAGGGATGCTTCCAAAAAAGAGGCAGCTGCCATTCCCCGAGCTGTTTCAGAGCTGGAGAGGGCTTCAAAAGTGAGTATCGTACAGGTGTCTGGCTGTAAGGTTGTTTGGGTCCTGATGAAGGGTGGATACGTCCCTGTTCCTTTAGGTAGCTGGTATCAGGCTGCTTTGATTGACTGTTTTACAGGGGAAAGTGTTTCATATTCTGGGAGCCCAAACGTGTGCTATGGATGCATTCATCTGTAGGGTGACATGTTCAGGGCCTTGCCCCTGAATGTTTGTCTCCAGGTTGGTGTACTTTGTGTGCAAATCCTGTACCACAGGATGAGAATGAGGAGCTCTGACTTGTGCTGTACAAGCTGCAGCATCCAAGGGAATATGTTGCATAGAGCCACAATGGAGGTTTGTTGTGCTAGAGAACTTTTCTGGAGACTACAGACAGCTGCAGGAGCATCCATGCCAGTGTTTCCCTAAGTCAGAGCTTGTGCTAAGATCTAAGGCCCTAAGTCAGGGCTTGTGCATTTATTTGGAAGGTGCAGCAGCATTTAAAACTCTGGAGCATGAGGGGTACAGGAAACACTGAGAAATACGGGGTGGAATTCTGGCAGAAGCAAATCCTAGACAGTATGTGCTGGAGGGGACCACGGGCAGTCTGTAGCTCACTGCCCTGCTCAAAGCATTACCTGTGAAGTTTGACTGAATTGGGCAAAACAGTTGCAGGGGGCTTGGAAACAGTTTTCCCATGACTAGAGCTCCTTTGGAAGGTGGCGTGTCTGACAACATCTTCTCTTAACAGAGGAAACGGGAGTCAGAGAGTGAAAGCGAGGGGGCTGTGACCCCACCATCCCCTGCCACCCCACCACCAGAGGAGCTGAGCAAAAAGAAAAAGAAGAAGAAAGAGAAGAAGGCCAAAGAGGCAGCTGAGAGTGGGGGAGAGCAAATCGAAGTGGTATGTAACTGGGTGCTGCTGTGGTATGGTCCAAGCATGGGAAAGATTAGATTAGTACCTCCAGGATAAACGTATCAGCATCCTGCTGTGCATGTCCCCAAAGTGCCAGGTTCCCCACAGGCAGAGGAAGATGTCTGTGCAGGTACATTTGTGACTTGATTGAGTGTGGTATGAGAGGCGAGGCTTGCGGAGGTGGATCTGCAGTGGGGCAGGGGTGGGTTGGGCAGCCATCTGTGCCCCAGGGCAGTTGGGTGGGTAGATGTTCCTGCCAGCCACCTCTGTGGTCTGGTGCCCTGTAATGGGCTTTGGGGGGAAGATGGTGCCTGTGTGGTGGTGAGGGAGGCCATGGGGAGCCTGCACTGTGTCTGGAATGGGGCTGTTCCTCCTGAAATGACCTCCAGGATGACCTTTCCAACCTGAGAATTAGGAAAAATTCTTTACTGTGACGGTGGTGAGACACTGGAACAGGTTGCCTGGGGAAGTTGGGGCTGCCCCATCCCTGGAAGTGTTCAAGGGCAGGTTGGGTGGGGCTTGGAGCAACCTGGTCTAGTGGGAGGTGTCCCCGCCCATGACAGGGAGGCTGGAACTAGATGATCTTTAAGGTCCCTTCCAACCCAAACCATTCTATGATTCTGTGATTCACAGACCAGTGAGACCAGCATCAAGAAGAAGAAGAAAAAGAAACAAAAGGAGGTAGAAGAAAGCTCAGAGTAAGCGACTGGATCTGTCCACAGCAGGCGACCTCCTCAGTAGGGGGGGAGGAGTCTGAGACCTTGAGAAGAAGAGGACTGGCTCTGTGGCAGGGAGGCCAGCAAGTTCCAAATTCCTTTTCTGCTGTGTGGGTGTGTTTGCCCAGGATACACCCTGCATGGGCACCCCTCCTCATCCTGTTTTAAGGGTTGCCAGAGGAGCGGGGTGCCTGACTGCCCCTGTACTGGATTGCTGTCTAAAGCTGAACACCTTGATGCCAGTAGAAGTGGTATCTTCAGGGAAGCTATAGTTCTTGGATCTTACTTGGTGTCTCTGTTTTCACCTTGAGAGGGAGGAATAATGTTTCTCACCCCTCTTGTCCTGTCTCTTTCTTTCCTTCCAAGTTTGGAGCTGTTACCTGACAGTCACAGAATGTGTTGGTGTCTGGAGGACTGGCTTTGTCATGGCCCATCTTAATGGGTTTGGATGGGGTATTTGAGGGGCTCTGGTTTGTTTTAACCTGGCCGTATGCTTGACTTGACCCTCAGCTAGATGAGATCAAATAGTTCACTCAGATATTCTTCAGCAATTTTTTTTAACCTTACCATGAAATGATAAGACCATTAAATTCCTGCTTTTTGCTTTAGAGCGTGGGGGGGGACCTGCTTGTTAATTGTTTCTGATCCCCAGACCCAGTGACCTTTTCAGTGTGTACCTCTTGCTGGCTCTTTGCTCTTCTCTACCCAGTTATTGGAATGGGACACAGCACTTTCAGTTGCCTTCCTTGGAGGGGCAGAAGCAGAGACACCAGAAGTCATCTGGCCAGTGTGCTTTTTTTAGAGGGCTTTTGGGACTGGAGCCCTTGTGAGGAAAAGCTTGGGCAGAGGCAGATCCGCAAGGGGCACTGGGTGTGGAGCTTGAGCAGTTTCAGAAAGACTTGTCCTAATATTCTTACCTGGGGTGGCTAGCTGGGGGTGGGAGTTCTCTCCTTTGTCACAGGGGTAGTGCCGAGTCAGGATTTTAGCCCCTTTTAATGGGGAAGGGTCCAGGTTGCTTCATCTCTGCAGAGATTCTGTAATATTTGTCTTAGCCTCATGCATTGTTTTTATCTTGACTGACATTTCTTCCCTCCAATGCTGGAGATACACGCAGGCAGTGGGGCCAGCAGCTGGTGGCTGTCAACACCTGAGCAGAAAAAGTAATTCATTTTTATTTACTCTTTTTTATATATAAAAATAAAAGCCCTATTTTTGAACAGGTGATTTTTCTTGCTCATCTGGCTGCTGTAAGAGGTCAGGGGTCTGTTCCTGGGGAGGGGAAGCAGCTTAATGCATGTGCATGCTGCAAGTGGGCAGGTAAATGGCTGTCCCTTCTGCCCTGCCTTTGTGCTGCTCTCCTGATGAAGCTGTTGGTGTAGAGAAGTGGTCATGTTGATGAGGGCCATCACCAGGGGGGACCTGTGTTGCTAGTCAGGACTTAACAGGTGTTCAGGGGCCACCCTACAATTAGATAAAACCCACTGGAATGTGTGCCTGGAAGCTGGGTGTTCACTTTCCTACTTTGCCTGTGCTGGAGTGAGCTGCTGGACAGGTCTGACAGTGGCTGGAGGGACCATTTGGTCAGGAAGGTGAGAAGAGAGTTGTAGCTAACAACTGCTCAGCCTAAGAGAGAGGTAAAACACCAGTCACAGCAATGTTTCAGCACACATTTATTGCTGCTCATTATTTCCCTGCAGTGGATCAGAACGAAGGTCCCTATTGCACATCAACAGATTTTATTTTTGGCATCCTTAAAAAAAATTGCACAAGACTTCTTGACCCCCTTCCCCTCTCCCGTAGCTGACTGCTGAACACACAGATGAGATCCTGTCACCTAAATGATGGCTGTAGTTTGCCCAGGAGCAACAGTGATGCTTCCGAGACATGGTCATGGTGGAGCTTGTGCATCAGTACACTGTTGCAGAAGGAACCCCTCTGTGTGGATGGCTTTAATGTTTGCCTACAGGCTGGAAAACATACCTGGATGATCTTTGTAGAGAGACTGTTTCTACTGCATGCAACAGATAACTTGTGGCTGGAGCTAATTTATCATTCAACTGTCCCTCTGGGATTTGGTCCACGGGACTTCCTCAGCTGCTGCCTAGTTTCTCTGGCCAGGCAGTAACAATCCAAGCTGCACGGTGAGAATTTAAATACAGTGGGTTTTGGTTTTTTTTCTTTTTTACAACTACAGTTGTACAGGGTGAGTCAGAAAACTCCAACCTCAGAGCACAGTGCAGGGTGAGACCTGCCTGGGGGTGGTGTACTCCACGCCACCTTTGACAAATCCACACTTGCCTTTTTGTGTTTTTTTTCCCCCATTTGTGAAGGGAAACCCTTGGATGTAGGGGCTCTGGTGAGATCTGTGTGAAGCCACCTAAGCTGAAGGTGGAGCCGCGCAGACACCAGACAGGCTTTTGAGGTGTTTGTGCTGCCACGTGCACTCCTGGAGTGGCAAGGGACATCTGCCTGGAAGGCCTCTGCTCCACCACTCCCCTTGGGACTGAGATTGGAGAGGAGATTGGCTAGGTGCTTTAGCTGGACTGTGCTTTCTCTTGCCTGGTGAGGCAGGGAACTGTGCTCTGAGCTATTGGGGGAGCCTGGGCTCTGCTGTAGCCACTAACAGCGCTGCATTGCAGTGCCATGGGAGGCAGCCAGCCCCTGGGCAGCCCCTGTCCTGCATGCCCCTAAGGAGAGGAGATCTGGAGACCCTGTGTGTGTGTGTCAACCAATGGAGACCATGTCCGTGGAGCAGCAGAGGAAGGGCGTCGTGCTGGGCTGTGTGTGGCTCAGGAGAAGCTGAGGAGAAAGTTTCTCCCCATGGCTGCAGGATGATTGATGGGAAGCGGCTGGGGTTGGATGCCCTCTCAGTAGACCCAGGAGATGGGCACCCACTGTGGAGAGCTGCAGGCCTGCTCGAAGGCTTCCTGGAGCAGCTGGAGGCTTTCCTCCACCCCGTTGTTGACCAGTGAGAGGTCGAAGTAGTGCGCGTATCTGCTGCGGATGCTCTCGGAATCCTTCTGGAGCTGCTGCAAAGCCTCTGACTGCAAGAAACCAGAGAGTGCTCCTGAGGCTGGAGGGGAATTTCACAGCCCACCCCAACAGGCAAACTCCCTCCCACCACCAAGACCATTGAAGAGGCTGCAAAGTATCAGCGCACAGAACATCCCTGCAGCTTGGCTGAGCTGTCGTGTCACCTCTGGGAGTGCATGTCAGGGGGTTTGCTGGACTTTATGCACTGCTGGGAGCATCAGATCACCTGCTAGTGAGGCCACACCTGCTTGGTCTCTTATTTATCTTTAAAATGCTTTGTGGTGGCTCCCTGGGAGAAGAGGGTTCACCCCTCTTGCTCGTAATTACACCAAGCAATTTAGCCAGCCCTAAGGCTGCTTTCAAGGTAGAATTCCTGCAGGATGGTCCCTTCCTACTGGCTTTTTACTGGAATGGTGCTGGTTTCCAGAGCTGTACCAGCCTCCCTCTACTGGTTTTGTCTGGGATAGAGTTAAATTTCTTCATAGTAAAAGCAAAGCTGCCTTGCAGCTAGTCTGCACAGCTCCCGAGCTAGCAGGGGCATCCTAGGAGTGTGTCCCTGAAGGCACCTGTGCCCTCAACAACAAAGTCCAGACCCATTTCCACATGTATCTTTAACGGAGCTTGAAATGCAGGCAGCTCCCTGCTTCTGAGACTGGGGAGGGATGAGCTTGGCGTGCTGTGCTTGCTACAGCTCTCCTATGTGTTGCCTGGTAGATCTTGGGGGGTGGAGAGGGGCGAGCAATAAAACATTTGCCCGGGTCATGTGAGCTCTGTTGGGTCACATTTTAGCTCTGCTGCCTCCCTTCTAGTAAGTAGTTTCTGGAGCTGCTATATATAGTGCCTGCACCAGCAGTGCTGGCCCTGCCCACTGCGGCAGGAGTTAATTCCTCCATCTGGAGGCACTGGGGAGTGGGGGGGGGTGGGGGTGATGAAGCAGCAGGCTGCCTAACTGCCCTTTCTGCCCTGATGCTTGCCCCCCCTCCATTCCCCAGCCTGCTGCATCAGAGTTTAACAATCCTCCACAGGTTAACGTGCCTCTAAATGCCTCTGCAATGCTTGCTGTGAAGGCTGCATAAATACCCTCCCTGCAAAGTATCTGTATGTTAAGCTTTACAACCCCCAAATTAATAGGTTGGGAGAGGTGGCCTTGGCTGGCCATGAGTCCAGGGGGAGCACAGCTCTGTGGGTTTCCCTGGTTCTCCCATGCTTCCTGGCTCCCCGTGGAGGTTAGCCCTCAGGGGAGCAGGTCCAGGCTGCTGCAGGGCAGGACAGGCACTGCTCCCTGCCTCGGGAGCATCCTGGGAAGTGGCAGTGTGTGGCTGCCAGCCTTGCAGTGCTTGGTTCTGCAGGAGTTAACTGGGACATCAGTATTGCTTTCATTCTAATTTTGGAGGCATCTCAGCCAGGCTAAGAATTACAAGAGCTGCTGGTTTTGTGTTCCATTGGCATGGCTGATGCCCTGGGTGCTGGGCTGTGTGCCCCCACTACATGCTAGCAGCTGATCATGCTGCAGGGATGATGGTTGCTGGGGGGTGTCAATCTGGACTAGACTCTACAGCTGCAGGAATTGCTAATCCCTGTTCCTCAGGCCTGGGCTGAGGAAGTTGCTGTGCTCTCCTGGACCACAAACATCAATGCAGACAGGAGGAAGCTGATGTGGAACGGGGAGAGCCCTGGGCTGCTGCAGCAGCCTCCTTGCCCCTCTGCACTGGGCAGGTGAGACCACCTGGAGGAGGACTCTGCCTCCATTCTCTGCCACCCACCTGTTCTGCCTTGTCCGTTGGGGCAATGAAGACGATGAACGGGGAGAGCTCGGCCGTGCGGACAATCTTCAGGGTCTGTGGGGACAGGAATGTACCAGAATGTGGCCATTTCTCAGGGTGGGAGCAAGCACAGCCAGCTGGCTGCTGTCTCCCACTACCCCCAGCCAGGGTGTGATGGTGCCATGATTCAGTGGTGGGCTAAAGGCACCATCCCCAGTCTGGGGCCATGGGCTTTCTGGGGGGATTTCTGAGCCTGGGGGTAGTCGGGTGATGTGGGGGCAGTTGGATGAAGCTGCAGCAGGGCTCCCAGCATGGCTTCCCCTGCACCTCATGGGGAAGGACGTAAGGGCATCCCCAGCCCTGCTCTAGGCTGGCTACTGGACACAACCACCACTTTACAAAGTGTGGTGTCTTGAGAGAGGAAAGGGTCCCTGTTCGGGGCCCGTGCTGGCCCTCCACCCCCAGTCCCATGGCAGCCTGGCCGTGGCCTTGCTGTCACAGCATGTGCTGTGACAGGGAAAACCCTCACTGCAACCATGTCTTGGGAATGGAAATGCCTCCCCAGTGCTCCCTGGCTTTTTCCTTTGGGAAGGGCACATGGGCAGTTCACTGGGGAAGGCAGGAACTGTCACAGCCAGCACAGGCAGTTCAATCTGTGGCAGCTCCTGTCCTGCCTGCACCTTCCCCTGCTTCCTACCTGGGGCTCAATGTCCAAAATAGCAACTTTGTCCTGCTGGT
The DNA here is from genome assembly GCA_020745705.1 of Hemiprocne comata. NCBI lineage: Eukaryota > Metazoa > Chordata > Aves > Apodiformes > Apodidae > Hemiprocne > Hemiprocne comata. The sequence goes on along the minus strand of CM036597.1, from coordinate 4,905,690 downwards.
GGATCTTGTGCACTGTTTCAAACTTGGTGCCAAACATGTTTCCCTGGTAGCTTCCAAACTCCAGGAACTCATTGGCTGAGATGTCCCGGGTCATCTCCTCAGTGGAGACAAAATAGTAGTCTTTCCCATCCACCTCATTCTTCTTCTGGGGTCGTGTGGTATCTGGGGAGGGAAGGAGATGATGGTGAGTGCTGGCCTCCATAAGGACTGGGAAACAGAGCGCAGCAGGCAGCCTCTGCTCTGAGTGACCTGGGTGTCTTGCCTCCCCCTTTTGAGCATGGAGCTAGGGCATGGAGGACCCATGTACCTCAAGACTAGGCCGTTTCAACTCATTCCTGCTTTGGGCAAGTTGAGAACTGAGCCACCTCAAGGAGAGCCACTGGGATGTGAAGAGTGAGGTGTCTGCAATGTGGGCAGTAGCAACCCTGCTGCCACCTACGTGCAGGTTCAGCCAGTCCGAGGGCAGGCAGGGAGGCCCTACAGTGCCCTGTGTGGTGGCCTCTGACTTGGTAGCGCTGGAGAAACATCTCCCTGCCTCCATTCTGCTGTCAGATGGTCCTGGCTCAAGGCGGTGAGAGCAAAAAAAACCCTGTGCTGTGCCCTCCACCTGGCTGGGTACTTACATGGGGGTGGATACATGAACTTCTCTGGATTGTTGCTGAGCAGAGCATTCTTGATGTGGCTACGGCCCACGCCGCTGGCCCCTGCAGAGAAGGAGGGATGGATGCTGGAGCCAGGCTCAGAGAAGCCTGACTGGAGATGCTGGGGCCCCTCTGCAGCTCTGGATATGAGGAAAGGTGCAGAGCTCCTGAGGCCTTGCCCAGTATCTTGCTTTCTGAGCTGGGCTGTGGCCTCTTCCAGCCATGGAAGAGGCTCTCCCTGCCCAGGGCATGCTCACCTCCAGCCCCAGCTGGAGATGGGACCAGTGCCCACTGGGTAGCCAGCATGGCTGGGCTGTGTGGATTGTCCATGCCCACAGGGTCCACCAACAACTGCTCAGCATGCACAATATGGGAGTATTTGCTTTGGTGCAGCCGTACAGACCAGAGCTGCTTTAAAAAAAATAGTCTATAAAGAGAACTGGGAGCTGGAAACTTCTAAATTAACTCTACCTTAGCATCACAGTGCAGGTGCCAGACCATGTACAATGCCACAAGGAGGAGGTCAGCATGTGTGGTGACTGCTGCAGGCAGAACAGATGCTCCCCAGAGCTTACTAGGTTTTGAAGGGCAGTGCTTCCCCAGCCCCTGTCCAGTCCTGGTTTCCCCTGGGACCCACTACACACAGCCCTGTACTGTAGAGGATGCCTGGGGCAGGACCTACCGATGAGCACCAGAGTCTTCCTCTTGAAGGCTGGCAGCCTCACCACCTCTTCATATGAAACCACGTCCAGCTGGTCAAAAACTGAGGCAGAGCAGAAACGAGAGAGTGAGTGGTGAGAGCTGGCTCAGCTGCAGCAGCAGGACAGCATGCACGTCAGGCCAAAGGCCTTGGCCAAAATGGAGGGAGCAATCAGGACTGGGCTGGGAGCTCATCTCTGTTTGGCTGCTTGGAGAAAAGGGCAGAAACCTCAGCAGCAAGTGGCATGTGAGGTGCAGGGCAGTGCTGGGGAGCTGGGCCAGAAGCCACCAAAGGAGAAGCCAGAGCTGGTCTTGTTCAGTAATTCTACTCAGGACACTTAGGACATGAGAGCTGGGCGGAGAGGAGGCAGGACGCAGCAGGGAACTTGTTGCTGGGGCAGCTTTAGCTTCCTGATTTATGGCCTTGTTTGTTGCTGGTTGGAGCTGCAGGCTGGGCGAGAAGCCAGCATGTCCTCATGCACCCACCTCTGCCAGCCCAGGGCCTGCTTAGCACAGGGTGTTTACAGGAGCAGCTGAGGGGCAGGCTGGGCATCTGTGGGGAGCAGTTCAGGCTGCTCCCCAGTTGCTGAGCAAGGCCACCACCTGCCCTGTGGTCAGCAGCCGATGGGGCTTGAGGGCCTGGGAGCCTGACCTCCCAAGGAGCTTGGGGCCAGAAGTGCCAGGGATTCTCAGCACAGGAGAGCACAGGAGCTCAGTGCCCAGCTCTCGTGTGAGTCAGCTCCAGCCTCTTGCACTACAGAGCTGCATGGGGGCACAGCTGTGGCCACCTGAGGGGTATGAGGACTTTGGAGAAGGGACTCCAAAAAGCTGACAGCTGTGGGGCATCCTCCTGAGGTCCCACTGCCAACACAGCTGGGCTGTTTGGTCTGACTCCCATGGAGGACCAGACCCTTCCCTGCCCAGCAGCAGGAGTCATAACCAAGGCTGGGGATGGAGCCCATTGTCCTGCTCACACTTACTTGAGCTGTGCTTGGCCAGGTATTTATCTTTGCACTTCTTCTTCTTCCCAAAGGGGCTACAGCTCGGGGACTCACTCTGACTGGATGATTGGGTGACACTCGCCACACGCCTGCCAAGAGAGGAGGACACCACCATGCTCCAGCTGTCACCCCATGTCCTGGGGGAGCAGCAGCATTGTCCCTCAGACGTGCAAGGGCAAGAGGAGCAGCATGGCTGCTGGGACAGGTAAAGGCTCATCCTATGGCAGATGAAGGGGACATGTGCCTCCTTTCCCCACTCCTGGATAGCACATGGTCATTATTCCCACCTCCACTCCCAGATCAAGCTCCTGGCCAAATCCAGGAACCTACCACTCCTGCAGCTCCGGAGAAGGGATGAGTCCCGCTGACTCGGTGCAGGAACCCTCCACCCGGCCCTGCCACCAGTTGCTGTCATCCTTGTTTATGATTTGAATCACATCACCAGTCTGAAACTTCAGCCCCGCTTCCTTGCAGGGGATCAGGTTGTCTTTTTTGGGGTCGTAGTCAAACTGTGCCCTCATGAACATCTGCAAAAGAGCAGGCCAGAGTCAGCACGGCCATGCAGGGTGGTTGAACTTGGTTGTGTCCAGCTCCTGGCCCCCCACTGCATCTCCTGGCAGTGACTGCAGAGCTGGCTCCAGGCACAAGGTCCCTCATCCAGGAGGGACCCCAGCCCCTGCTGCTTTCCAGGCCCCAGGAGGCCGGGTGGGGAGAAAGAAGATGCACAAGGCCTTGAGAGAAGCTTCTGGGCATGGAACTGTAGTGAGATGTGCTGGGGAGTGAGGGAGGGAGGAGGACAGCACCTTGACTCTACCGAGAGCCAGTGAAGCAGCCAGGGATGGGGCATCTACCACCTCTCCGGGGAACCTGTTCCAGTGTTTCACCACCCTCATTGTATTATTATCTCACAGCCACAGAGTCACAGAGTGGTTGGGGTTGGAAGGGACCTCTGAAGATCATCTAGTTCAACTAGATGCAGATCTAGTCCTGCTAGAGTAGGATCACCTACAGTAGATAACGCAGGAACACATCCAGACGGGTGTTGAATGTCTCCAGAGGAGACTCCACAACCTCTCTGGGCAGCCTGTTCCAGTAAAGTTTTTCCTTATGTTTAACTTGAACCTCCTATGCTCCAGCTGGTGCCCATTGCCCCTTGTCCTGTCATTGGACACTTCTGGAAGAGTCTAGCCCCATCCTCCTGACACCCCCTTTAGATATTTACAAGCATTTATGAGATCCCCCCTCAGTCTCCTCTAGGCTAAACAGTCCCAGGTTTCTCAGCCCTTCCTCACAGGGCAGATGCTCCATTCCTGTCATTATCTTTCTGGCCCTATGCACCATCCTCCCTGGGTAAGGTAGACTATGCTGTCCTCATTCCACATCAAAACAATTTCCCACAGTAATTTCCTTCATCAGTGCTGCTGGAGGCACAGGGCCAGCAGGACATGGTTCCCTTTCACTGCCAGAAAAGCAGAGCATATGGATTAAGCTGTGACATGAAATCTCTCACAAAGGAAGGCAACACAAGTGGATTCTCCTTTCAGGATCCGGACTGATGCTTGCTTTGCAAGAACTCTTTGGCACCAGGAAGCTGGCTGTCAACACAAACACACAAAGGACACACAGCAAGCACTGCCCAGGTACCTTCCTGGAGCCCTCTCCTTCCACAGCCCTGGAACACCAAGCCAGACACAGCCAGGTCACTCTTGGAAAGACCCTCCCTTACACCAATTAGAAGGTAGCATCAGACAGCTCCACACATCACCCACAGAATGCAAAGGGCCAGCTCCAACTGCAAGCTACCTGCCTGCCTGCTGCCCTGCCAGCACCCTCTCTGAGGCAGGAAACCCAGGAACTCAGCAGGCTCCAGCACGAGAAGACTCACTCTAAAGCCAAAAGTCCACTCCTGGCAGTGGACTGCAACAAGCAGAGACATGGGCAGCCTGTCAGCTGTGCTTCTAGGGAGTAGACAGCACCATGGCCCAGAACACAGCAAAAGGGAAAACAACTGTTGCTGGGAAGGAGTTTTTCCCTTTGACCCTCCCTGAGCCCACAGCCTGCCTTGAGGGAGCCAGCAACTGTGTTCTTTTTCTCAGAGGGAACTTCTCCCCTGGCACTGTGCTAGCCTGGCTGATTGCAGCTGGCTGGGTCAGGCCAGGGAGGGCAGATGGACAGCAGGGAAGGGCAGACATGGGTCAGTCAGTGTATAATAAACAAACATGCAAGGCTGCTTGAGCTGGAATGGGGACAGCATGGGCTCTGAGCGAGAAATGGAGCCAGTTTTCACCATGTTCACCATGTTCAGGGACCTCAGCTTCTCTGGGTAAGGAAGGAGGGTGACATGGGCTGTCCCAGCCCAACCCAGCCCCATCTAGTTCCCACCCTCAGTCTCTGAGCTCCTCTGCCACTCCTGCCTGTCTATGATGGAGAGGCCATGCTGGGGTTGGCTCCTGCAACTGGAGACAAGACAGCATCCCAGCCACCACCCACTGACGTCTTGGCAGAGGAGTCTGCACAGCTCTCTCCCCAGCACAGGTCCCCCATGGTTTGCTGAGGTTCCACACAGCCCCACAGCCATGCCCTGGCACAGCCCATGGCTCTGGAGGCTACACTTACCTGGAGAGCAGGGAAGCGGCTCTGTTGGTTGGGAATTACTTTTATTGAGACTGTCCCCTTGGTTTCTTTCTAGTAAACAAAGAAAGGGGAGAAAGAAGAGTTGGAGGAAGCGGTGCCTGGAGGCAGCCTAACAGCAGCAACCTCTGCAGGGACACCAGAGCCTGACCAGAAAAAGCTTGGCTGGGGCTGAGCTAAGAGCCATGTCAGCATAGCTTTGCCATGTTTATCCCATCACCATGGGGACACACCAACACTCCCAAAAGGGGCAGACTGTGGGCACTGCCAAACACCACCAGAATGTGCATGGAGACCTGTATCATCTCCAGCCTGGTTGCCCCAGTGAGGAGCCTGAGAAGAGAGGCTGGTTCTGCCAGGTCCCCTCCATGCTGGCCTCTCACTCCTGCCCTCCTGGTGACATCAGAGGCACAGCACTGCATTGCCTGCCCCAGGCCAGATGAACTGTTGCCCCACCTGCTTCACAAGACCTACATGGTCCCGTGGGGACAACCACATCTGGAGACTTGGAGGGGCCTCCTGGGCCAACTGCCCTACTCAGGAGGCAAAGACAAGCTCCTCCTTGGTCTAGCTATTTGGAGCAGTGATGTCCCTCCACCAGGCAGGAGAAGACTGTGGCACTGCAGCAAGGCCAGGCCTCCAGCTTAGGCTGCTGCTGGGTGTCCTCAGAACCACCAGCACCACCTCCCTTTGGCCAGGTCCCATATGTTGGGCACAGATCAGGACAGACCTGATCCAAGGCAGGACTGAGATCCTGTCCAAAGGTGTCTCTACCAAGGGCCTGGCAGGATCAACATGACCTCAGTAGCAGGAAAATGGCAAAAATAGGTGACCTGCAGGACCAGCTCAGGTCTGTAAGAGCAGCCAGCTCCTGGGCTGGAGTTGCACATCAGCCTTAGCAAGCAGAGGTAGTTTCCAAGCCCCACACACATCAGCACATGTCAAAGACCCAGCCAACAGCCTTTGCTGCTGCTCTTGGGAGGCCAGAAACAAGCAGCAAGCACAGACCACCAAGGCTGCACCCAGAGACCAAGCCCTTGGCTGTACCACAGCACCCTGGCACAGCGGCCCTGGCTCCTGTCACACCACACTGCTGCAGGCAGCTGTGTGTTGGCTCTGGTGTCTAGAAGGGGGTGAATGCTCAGCCAGCATGCACATCTATGAGCCAAAGGAGTGTCCTTCCTAGGGAACAGCCCTACCAAACACAAATACCTACCAGCATCTTCTGCAGCTGGTCAACTGAGTGGTTGCTCACACTCTGCCCATTGATTTCTATGATTTCATCACCCACGTGAAGGGAGCCTGCCAGCAATGCAAGAAACATGAAAATGCAGGACTGGACAAGAGCCACAAACCAAACCCCAACTACACAGCTCCACCAGCCTCCTGACCCCCAGAGCAAGCTGTGGCCAGGACACTGTGGTGTTTGCCTGGGCAATGCTTGTGGAGCCACACATGTCACCTAAGCACGTGGGACTAAATGACAAGGAGAAACAACTTCTTCCCCCTTCACCTAATACACACACACTTCATCCAGTCTGAAGGTCATCAGGTTGCTTTCCACTGTGTCCTTCAGCACTTTATGCTGGTCAAAGCACCTGTTTCAGAGATAGTCAAATCCAGCCCCAAGTACCTCCCCAAAGCCTCCTCACAGGGTCCTCAACACAAGCATTCTTGACTTTGAGCATTTTCAGTTTATATACCCAGCCAGATTATGGCCTCAGATATCCAGTAGTCAAGCTCCAGTAGCATTATTGGAATGGCTCCTGGGTTATTTTGGCAGGGGTAAGCTCAGACTTGGATCCAAGGGTGGAAAAGGAGCCTCTTCAAAGCACAGAACATCTCATTTCCAAGGACCCTTGGCAAAACCCAAAACCAGAAAAGAGCACCTATGTATTTCTTCTGGCACCTTCTTTTAGTCTGCAGAGCGAATCCATGGCAAGCCTGTCCCACCTGTGCACTTAGGCATGAGAAGAGCTTCTCCTGCAGTCTCTGGGACATGATCCATCTCTCAATACAGTGACCCCATCACGAGATGGAGACAGATGGTCTCCTGCTCCTTTTTTGGGAGAGCCCTTCCCCCAACCCTTCATTTCTCCCTAAAGCCTCCAGTGTATTAACATGACAACCATGCAGAGAGACCAGTGAATCCCAAGTTCCTGACATATTCCTAGTGGAGGAACAGATACAAATGTCCATGTCACAGAGGAAAGCCAGCAGTGCTGGGGAGCTGCCTTATCTCTGCACAGAAGGAACCCAGCTAGAGATGTGCACCCCATACACTGCCTCTACGAGGGCCTCGTTACCTTGTCTGTGAATCATGCCACCATGGAAGATCCTGGCCACCATGCAGCTCTGCTTGTCATTGAGCTTCAGTGTGATTCCCTGGAAGAAAGGAAAATCCATGACTGCTCACTGGAGGGGAGAGCTCCCACACTCTCAGAAAAATCCTCTCCAGGCCCATATCCATGATGGGCTGCAGAGTGTCTGGGGGAAGCCCCCTGCTTGGCCAGCCTAGCCTGCTGCAGCTCCTCTTAGTACAAGCATCACTACCCTTTGATGGGGCTCACTCTGGGTCCCCAGGCAGGAGGCAGGATCCAGAACCCTCTTTGGTGGCCAAGTTATCCAGTGATCTGCTTCCCCTGAGGCCAGCCCACTGGTATGGCTCTACCTGCCCCTCCACCCCCTGGGTGCCACCAGGCTTTAGGATCTTGCCAGCTCTCACCATGGGCTCCTCTGTGACCTTCTCAAATTGGACGAGGCGTATCTTCCGCACCTCACGGCTGTTGCTGTGGGAAGGGCTGCCCAGAGTTGCTGAGCCGTTGGTATAAATGTCCTCAGTCATGGCGTTCTGGGACTGAGTGATGGCCTGTCAGGGCAAAACAAAGACTGGGGTTTAGGGGCTCCACCTGAGCAGGGTCTGGGACTGCCAGCTCCCTGCTGTGGGGCTGAGCTACTCCACCGTGTTAGGGTGTCTGGGGCACAGGTGGGGCCCAGAGGGAGGAGAGGTCCATGTGCTGGAGGAGAGGACAGTAAGGAAAGAAAAGGCACAAAAGCTTCACCCTCAAAGATGACAGAAATCATAGAATCATAGAACACCAGGTTGGAAGGGGCCTCAAGGATCACCTGGGCCAACCGTTCTTGGCAAAAGCATGATCTCAACAAGATGGCCCAGCACCCCGTCCAGCTGATGATGTGGATATGGTTTTGATCTGCAGTTATCTAGCCTGGGAAACACAGGAAGTAAGAAAACTTTGGAAAAGCTACAGGTAGCAGAAGCCAGAAAAGTCCACAGCTGATAATCTTCTGCAGCAACAAGTCCCAAACACTGCTTGTGTGTCACGGCACCACTTGATGCACAGCTGGCTTGTCACAGAGCATAAAGCCCAGGACAACTTCCCTGAGTAAATGGGGAAGTTTGGGACTCACCCCTAAGAACTGAGGCCAGGCTCTGCTCTTGCTCAGTTTGCAACTTCAATCTTTCCTCATCTACGTCAATGAACACTGACGTGGTACAGAGCCACGTCCACATCCAGGCACTGAAGGCCATGAGGTTCAAGGCAGAGACCTCTAAACCCACCCTGCCATGCAGCAGGGACACTGCAAAGTGAGCTGCCACTTCCCAGTCTGAGCAAGCCTCACACAGTCCTGTCAAACCCTTCAGGCACACCAGGCAACATCTCCACACAGCTTGCAGACACACTGATTTGACCTCAAGCGCAGTGGACTTCCCTCAAGCCCCTCCCATATCGGTGCTGGCCCAGCAAAACCCAGGCCAGCTCTGATCTACAGCCCCTGCCCCCCTTGTCAACACGCTCAAATCCCCACACCAGCCTGTGAGGTAGAGCAGACCCTCCTGGCTGCCCCACTCCACACCAGGCTGCAGCTTGCACCATCCCTCCCAGCAGCACCTGGGTTGGAAGCCACAGCCAGCAATCCTGCAGGGAAGCCCAGCAAGGTCCTCACCAGCTTTAGTCCAAAGCAGCAACATTGCACACCATGCCCAGCCTGGTAGAGCCAGCACCTCTCCTTGCTGCATGCCAACCTGCCAACACCTGGATGTGGTGCCTGGGGACATGGTTTAGCGGTGGGTCATCAGAAGTAGGGTGACAGGGTTAGCATAAGGTTGGACTCGATGATCTTAAAGGTCTTTTCCAACCTGAACGATTCTATGATTCTATGACTGCTGGCACCAGGCCTCAGGGCTCCGTGCCAGCAGCTGGGGAAGCAGCAGCCTGACCCTGCTGCTGCCCTGCCTTGCTGTCACCCACTGCAGGCACCCAGCCCAGAGCAGAGGCTGCAACCCCACTCTGCCAAGGGGCGAGGTCTGGCCAGGCTGTGGGGAGGTTTGTGCAGGTTCAGCGTTTGCTGGTAGGGTGCAGTCACGGCACTAAACCACAACAAAATTAGCTTTGGTAGGGATGTGCCAGAGTGAGACAGCAGCCTGGCCCTGTGCAATGGCCAAAAGCAGAGAGAGAGCCAAAGGCAGGGCCAGCAGAGCCAGGGCTAGCCAGACCAGCAGGAGAGGTGCTGGCAGAGAGAGACAGAGCAGCACTGAGGAACAGGCTCTGCCACAGCCCTGATGAAAGGGTGCTGGAAGGGCACAGGAAGCTGTGTGCCCGTGCTGCTGCGACAGGGAAGATGCATGATTCATTTTTAAGCCAACTGCATATAAAAGAGCCAACCAACCGCCTCCTCAGAGGAAAAAGGTGATCATGCAGGCTCCAGCTGCCAGCAGCTTAAATATGGAGGAAAAGGATAAATTCCAGACCAGAGCAGCATCCGGGCCAAGGACTCACAAGGTGGAAGGACGAGTGACTTGCAGTCCCCCCAGCCTGGCTTGCCAGCCCCAGGAGGGCACACTGCTACCCTGCAGGTCACAGGGCAGAGGGACAGACCCAGCAGTGCAGCCACCTGGAGCCAGCCCTTGGCTCTCTGCGAGCTGTCCTGGCTCTACCAAGCCAGTGAGTAGGAGGAGGAGGACAAGGAACTTCTCCAGGCCTGCCAGAGGCCAAAGTGCCTGTGAGGTGGTTTGAGTCAGCAGAGATCACAATTATCTTGATCGTGCCTTGGGAAAGCATTACACCATGCAATTCCTAGCTTCAAACCTCTGGGATCAGCAAAGCCTGATGATTCAGGACACAGCACAGTTTGCTCCCAGGGCTGGGAGTTCCTGCCCCCGCCGTTCCCAGCATCCCCATCAGCTGAGCCTCCCGGCCCTGACCTTTGCTTTTTGCTGAGAGCTGGAGAAAACACACAGCCCTCGACGCTGACGCAGCACCAGTGTCACCCTGGTGACTCCCAGAGAGCAACCCATATCACCAGAAACTTCCTGCTGTGCCTGGGGATGGCCACCAGTCACTTGATGGCACCTCTGAACCCAGCAGGGTCCTCCAACAACTCGCTCTGCCCAAGAGCCACGCTGGGATGGTGTGGGCTTTTGCTGACCACACTGGGCAGCCAGTGGATGGGGATAGGAAAACATCTGACTCGTGAGAAGGACCAGGACTCACAGGGTGGCAGATCCCAGCCTCAGTGCTGGGCACGCAGAAGCCAGAAACAGGAGACATGCACAGGTCTTGCACACCGTGCACGTGGGCTGGCCAGCCAGATCACTTACCCTGCGCTCTCCTGGCAGCCACCAACCACACTCTTGGCCAGCTTAGCCTGGTGTAATGCATGACCTCAAGAGCCTTTCAAGCTGTGCTGGCCATGAGCCAAACCCTGCTAATTACGCACCGTTCAGCAGGAAACATCTGCGAGTGCTGCTAAGAGCCGGCTCCCTGGCCACCAGAAACTGCCGGTTCTGCTCAGCCCCGAGTTTGGTCACGGCTGGGGCCAGCCTCAGGGCAGCCATGGGGCAAGGAGGCTGGGGGGCTGAACTGTGCTTTATGGGTGTCTTGTAGCACAAATCCTGCTCCAGGTGGCAATGCACAGAGGAGCCACCAGCTCCATGGGTCAAAGAGGTGCACCCCAGCTCCCTGCCTGTATTTTCCTCAGGACCCTGGACTTCTGTTCTGCTTCCCAGGGTGGAGGAAAGGGCACCAGCTCCCCGGGCGGTGTTTGCCAACAGGGAATTTGGTGAGTGTGGAGCAATCCTCAGTGAGGACCACTGGGCTTGATGCTCTTCCCTGGCGGGGTCAGCCATCATCTGCCAGGGTTGCTCTTGCTGCTGCACTGGCTCAGCCAGGCTACACAGCACCTGGCAAATCAAACATTAACTGGGCAGCTTGTCTGCAGGAGCCTGAAGCAGCACTTGGGGAAAGCAGCACTGTAGTGCAAAGGATGTGTTTGGTGGTTTTGGTTCCTGGGCTCTCCTTGCTGCTCCAACCAAGAGCCTTCAGTATCAGGTGGCTTGGAACAGCAGGGCTCCCTGGCACACACATGGAAAAAGGTCAGACACTGCTGGCTTTGCCAAGTGGGCCCCCAAAGCAGAGCAGCCTGGATGCAGGAGGGAACCCTGGAACCAGGATCCCCCAGGATCACCCATTCAGCTGGCTGGGAGAAGTGCTCTGCTGCCCACAGTGAGCAAAAAAAAACTCCAGCTCCCTTCAGGAACCATCACCCCTCACATTATCATCACTGCAGGTGTGTGTAGGGAGGCTGGGGCACTGTTTGGTGCAGACATGTCCTGGCCCAGCAACTTCTCCTCCCACCTTCTAGTGCTCCAACTTCACCTCCTCACTGTCCAGCACATGTGTGCATCACGGGCTCAGTAGAGCTTAAAAAAACACAGCAATGTGTAAAAAGAGCAAACTAGTCAGCACAACCACAGAAGGAACCTCATCCAAGACCTCTTCCCTTCCAGCAATACAATCCAAGTTTGTTTGTATGTTTTTAAAAAAAGCATTTAAGCCAAACACGATTACATTGCTGACACTGGGAGAAGGCACAGTAAAATCAACAGGACAGAGTGGGAAGGGGAACAGAGAAATAGCAGGGATACAAGCAGTCACAGAGGCCAGAAGATGCATTGGCTATACATGCCCTCGCTCTGACTCCAGATCATGGAGTGCTGCAATGGAGAAGGACCAGATTTTCAAAGGAGCACAGTCAGTTTTGCTGAGGCACCATCTTCTCACCAGAAAAGGCTGAGGCAGCCTTCCAGATGTTTGTGAAACTGGTCACCTCCAAGGGACAGTCAGTAAAACCAGAACTTGGAGCTGCCCAGTTGCTCCATTCCCACTTTCCAGATCAAATCCTGGCTTTTCCCCTGCAGCCGTTACAGACCAGAACATAGCAAAATGCATTTGAGATTAAAAAGTTGGGACCAACCCTCCCCACTTCATTCTGGTCAAGCCTAGAAATTTTGCTCAGCCTTCAAGCACTAGTTTTGCCCGTGGTCATTTCAGGATTTGGTCCCTGGGGACTGTGGCCTCAGTCTGCTCTGGAGCTGGCACCGTTTGGATGCCAGGAACTGCTGCCCACAGGGAAACACAGTGTTCCCTCTGCACCCTCAGGCTCAGCTCTCTCCAGAAGTACCCTCCTTTTGTCCACCAGATTCCCAAAGGTCACATTAGCTGCCCATTTTACAGCTGAGGTACCGAGTCATGGCCGATAAGGGGACATGCCCAAGGTCACCCTGCCATCCAGGTGCACAGCTGGGAATAAAGCCCACACCTCTTTGGTAAATTTATTTGCCAGTTGGGAGATAAGGAAAAGATAGGCTCAAGGGAAGAGGGCAAGGAGCTTCCTCCCAGCTTGTTTTCCAGCAATGACACACAGCTTCCACTCGCTGAGGGTTTGTGAGTCCTGCCCCCATGGAAGGAAACGAGGATGGCACTTCCCAGGCTCAGTTCTGCTAGAGGAAATGGGGAAGAGAAACTTCCCAGCTACCTTGTTTGACTCCAGCCAAGGAGCAGCCAGCCAAACCCAGCAATCCTCCATCGCCCACGCTGCTGGATGATGTCCCTACTGTCCCACACAGGGGCCCACAGCCACCGTGGGCCAGCACAGACCCTGCATGCACACGACCAGGAGACGAGCACGTGAGTGACTGGCAAGCTCAGGACACACAGGTGCCAGTCCTGCAGAGCTCCTCTTTAAAGGCCCCAGGCAGATCCTGGGTAGCCATCTCTCTCTTTATCCCTACCGGAACAAATACACAACACCAGGGAGCTGCAGGCCAGCTCCTACATTTGCCATGCCCCACTGCCATTGGCGATTTATTTGTGCTCTGCCTGTGGCCAGGCAGGCCCTCTGCCCGAATCCTACAGGCAGAGGGATGGGAGAGCTCCTCTCAGCAGCTACCTGATCCAGGCACCTTGCTTTAAAAGTTATTTTATTTTAGTTTTTAAAGCACTCTCCTAGGTTAAGCCATAAAAAGTGCACGAGCCACCAGTGTGGGACATATCTGACAAGGAAAGCATTTCAGGGAAATTTTCTCCCTGCTCTCAGAGGCTTCCCACAGCTGCAAGGAAACCTCAGCCAAGGCACGTTATGCCATGGCTCCATCAGAGAATCCTGTTCAAACTCGAAAATCTCTGCTGGGGGAAAAGTACCAGCTATTTAGCACCAGGAACTGCTGACCTTCTCCCAGTTGCAACCAAGCTACCCCAAATGATGCTGGCTGGGAAAGGAGCCCTCCCAGCACAACCCAGGCTGATGGGGCAGCCTGTTCTTCCATTGGAAGTGGGGTGCACACATTCCCTGGACCCACTCCCTGCCTTAGGGTAGGTGTGAGATGAGCTGGTTGCATCCTCCTCCTCTGGGGTTGAGACCCATCACCACCACCCCTCTAGCCCATGCTGTGGACCTGGAGGTTGCTCAGCAGCTGAATCAGCTCATGTGACAGGCAGTTCCAGTTTAGACCAGCTACAACTTTGCAGCAAAACAAGCACAAGGCTCCTCCGTGGCAGGATGCTGAAGCCTTCCTCCCCTCTACCCAGCTCCTTCTTCCCTGCCCCGGCCACGCTGGCTGACGATTCCCTCAAGGTGCCCCACGTTCCGCAGCGAGAAGCCCTGCTCCTCTGGTGTTGGGGACCAGCAGTGCCCCATACAGGGCACGTAGCCAAATGCCCACCTCCTGCTTGCCGTGGGGTCTCTGCCTTAAGGGCCCTGCTCCCCACTGTGTGTGGGGAAGAGACGGGATAGAGGGGGACCCCCGGGGGCTCTATGTCGGTGCCTGAACAAGGCTAAGGGTAAGTGGGGAACAAGGGACGTGGGATGGAGAGGGGCACATCGGGGGTCCTTGCCCAGCCTCGGCAGTGAAGGGGCCGGGGGAAGCAGAGACGCGCCCTCCCGGTGGGTGCCGAGGCCGCCGCGGGGGCGGTTCGGGGCTGTCCTCCAGCCACCGCTCACCTCGGGCTTGGCCCGGTTCTGCAGGAGATGCTCCAGGTAGAGGTCGGAGAGCGCGGTCCGCATGCTGCCGGCGCTGGCGCTGCGCCCCGACTTGAGGGTCATCCTGCCTCCCCGCCGCCGCTGCCACGCCGCCGCTAGCAGCTGCAGCCGGTTCCGCTGGCTCCAGCAGAGCGGCCCGGCCTCGGCTCCGCCGTACAGTCCCAGTCCCGGTCCCGGTCCCGGTCCCGGCTCCGTCGCACGGCCTCGGCTCCGGCCCCACCAATACCGCCGGCTACCCGCACGCTCCGCCCGGGTGGCAATAGGGGGAGGCCCCCGGGCGGCGCGGCGCCGGGCGGAGCCAGGCGGGCCCGGGGCGGGCCAGGGCCAGGGCCAGCCCCGCGGGCAGCACCGCCTCACGGGTGCTGGGTCCTCGCTGCACCGCAGCCCGCCGCCGGTGGGTGCTCGGGAGGAAGCGGGGGCGGTCCCAGAGGTGGAACGGGTGGGCCCCGCACATTGGCGCCGCCAGCTGCCACTCAGAGCCTCGCCGCGATCCCGGCGTCCGGTGTTTTCTCCCGTGAAACGGCGTGTCCTCAGCGGGTCTCTGCTGGGAACAGCCCTTGGCCCGTGCCAGCCCCTGGACGTGCCCAAGCACTAGCAGAGCTGTTGGCCTGTGCGCGCCAGGCAGGGTGCGGACAAGGCTGGATGCTCCTGGGACGCTGCTGGGAGGGGAGGGGGGGCTGGCTGCACCCAACAGGGTGGACAGGGAGCTCCCAGATCATAAGGGGCAGTGTGCCTACCCCTCCAGCGTTGAAAAACGTAATCCTTCCCAATAAACTTCCTGGAAAATTGCAGCCCCTGGGCTGAAGTTCCCGCAGTGGTCTTCAGCCCGGGACTGCCCCACAGAGCTAGCTGCCCACTCCTTTCTCCTCCACAGCAGATACCTCAAGTGGATGGGGATGAAGAGGCAGAAGCCCATGGATCTGACACTCAGAGATGGCTGGAGTGGGCAGTCAGTGCGGCTCGGGGCAGGCTTTTCCCATCAGTCCCTCTCCTGTGGCAGCACTTTCGTGAGATCACCTGGCTGGAGTCTTCTCCATCATCCACATGTAGCTCCAGATCCACTTCCAGCCCTGCCATCAGCTTCACAACACCCAGCAGGGAGCTGGCCTTGGGCTTTGCTGAGGGAATTACATCACCTGCCAGGGATTCAATCAATCAGCCCTAGGTTCCTGTTTGGAGAAGACAAGTCACCAATCCATTGAGTAAATAAATGGTTTCTTTATCTGACATGCAGAGCTGGGTGCCTCCAAAGAGGGACCCCAAACAAAAAATCCCCACCCTTCACACAACAGTTCTGACCAGTAGTAATACTAGGTTCTGGCGTCTTCCCATTCTTCACTGGGCCCCTTCATTGTACCTCCGTGGGCAGTTTCCTCTCTTATCTCTAAGGTTGCTGCATCATCTGACCATGGTAGCAGCTTTCCTTGCTTCCTTATTTTCCAGCTCAAACCAGCTCTGGGGCCTTTTACTTAACTAGGTAAAAGTTCAGCATACCTGGGTGAAACTTTACAGCTTGCAGGCAAGGGCTTCAGCAAATTTATCTACTAATGCTAATCAAGTTCTGCTAAGCCAGATCTGTGTAAGTAGCATGCCACATTGCACAACAGGCCTCCAGTGATGGCAGAAGATCAGGGCCATCAGCACCAGGAGCAGAAGACAAACAGCTATGAGGGCCATGTTTTGCAGCTGGGCATGGTGAGACCTGTGGCACAGACTTCATCTGCAGGTTTCCATGGAAAGCCTGTAAAATCTGATTAGGATGAGAAAATAATGGACCTGGGCAAGGGCCTAGAAAAGTCATAGGGTGCCTGATTGCATTCAGCACCAACAGACATGCCCATTAGGCTGGAGGATGCTGCCTGGACTGCCATCTATCTCCTTTAGCCCTGCCTGACTGACCAAGAAGGATCTGCAAAGCACTTTGGAGCATCCTCATCCAGTGGCTGAGGTAGCCCAGGAAGAGTACTCATTGAGAGCAAGGTTTGCCTCTCCTGGAGAGAGCAGGTTGGGGGGGTAGTGTGGACATCCAGTGGGATCACGGGGCATGGCTTTGAAAAGTGCTGCCCTGGGCACATCCTGCGAGCAGGACACCTTGCCTCCAAGGTCCTCCTGCACTCACAAGCTAGGAACATGCTGGTAACAACATGGGGTAGGAGGCAAGAGGTACAGAAAGCAGAGAGAAGCCCTGCAGTTAATTGTGGAATTTGTAGTAGGAGGGAGAAATGTGACAAGAGACAGCTGACAGACAGAAAAGGGAAATCTAAGTCTGCTCATTTTCTCTTGGTTACACACAAGGAAAGCAAGGTGGAGGAGGAGGTGGTAAGCAGCTTGGCCCTAGCTCCATGGCTGAGCTGGGAATTAAGCTGTGGTTCCCCAAGTTCCCTTTGCTCCCTGTTGGCCATGGTCCCTGCTCAGATGATCTCTTCAGCATGCTGCTGCCCATTCCTCTTACGTGCTGGAAACTTTATCTGAGAAAGGTGACCACATCTGGCTCAGGTGGGGGCTGCATACCAGGGGCTCTCCATCCAGCTCTGGCCCATGGCTTATCTGACTGGGCCTCAGCATTGAAGCACCTCACATGCTTTGGATTGCAAAATAATCTCTGCCTGGGCTATACTAGAAAGGGATGGCAGGGATGTGTTTTGTCTTCCTGGAGATACCAGATAGCTGCATGATCACCGGATCACGCAGCCCAGGCAATCCTAGCAGCTGAGCCAAGAAAAAACGTAAGATCCCTGATGTCCAAGAGAATTCAGCCAGGCAGCCCCAGGCCCAGCAGGGCTCTTTGTGGGGTGGTGACTCAGCAGGGCAACCCCTGGCTGAGAGGCAGAGGGCTTTGTGCTCGTCCAGCCCTTCCCCTGCCCAGAAACACCTGTGGCTTGGGGAGGCTGTGATGCATCTCAGATCTGTGTCACGCTGGGAGGAAACAGCGTCTGGTTTCCACTCTCCACAAGATACATCTCAAGAAACTCCTCCAGTAATGGATGCCAGAGCTTGGCAGGCACATCTGCCTGCCTGCCCAAAACCCCTTCCCAGTGCTCTCACTCAGCACAGCCCCTTCGCTGCTGCCTCCTGGGTGGCTGGAGAACACCTTGGAGCTGCTCAGGACTGGTTGGTGAAGGCTGTTTGGTCACCTGCAGAGATTTCAGCCCTGTTTCCCCTTTGAAAATGACCCAGAGGGGCTCTGGTGCACGGAGCTTTTTCTCTGAGCCAACTCTGTGTCACAGGACAAATGTGCCACAACACAGCAGCCTGTTCCTGGAGGCAGGATGAGCCTGAGTATCCATTGGTACAGGCAGGGGCCATGTCCCTGCTTCACCAAGCAGAGCTGGATACCAGCTCTGAGAGACAAAGCAGCCAGGACCATACAGAGCAGTCAGTCCTGTGTGACTGATGACATCTGCATCTGAGTCAGCTCCTGGGTGGGCTTGCGGGCCTCACCAGTTCTGTGTTGCCAAAACCCCCCTGCTCTTGATCAATTGCCACCAGTCCCTCACCTTGATGGGTATTTAAGCTTCAAGTGGTCAGCCTTGTCTGCAGGGGTAGCCATGGGCAAAGGGTGCAGATGGCTGACCTTGTCCAAGGTCACTAACATGGAGCACTAGGCCAGTTCCTCAAAGTGTGAGTGGGTCTCTGTCTACAGTCCAGCTGCTGTTTGGAGCTGAGCTGTTGTTTGTTCTGTTCTCTCTGCCATCAGGCCCTTCACTGTGCCTGAGATGCTCCTCTAAATTGGTGTTCCAGAGACTGCAGCCAGCTGTCCTTATGCAGAATTGGCCACTGTGCTCAGGAGAGATGCAGTTGCCTTGGAGCTGAGAAAGGTTTCCTTGAGAAGGGCCCATGGTGGCAGTTTTGTCCTCCCAGGCTGAAGGCTACCCTGCCTCTGGCAGGGGAGTTCCTCTTTGAGAAGGAGGCTCCAATTCCTCTCTGCAGGCCAGCACTTGCCAGGCAGCCTCCCCTCACTTCTGTGCCTGGTTATTGTCAGAATGCAATTAAGCCAAAGGGTGATTGCATCTCCTGCTTGAGACTGCAATGTAATCACTGCCAGTGCCACAGCAAAGGCTCTTTGTACAGCAAGATGGAGCCTGGCAGTTGCATGAAGCTTTTTAGCCCTGTTTCATTTGAGACATCAACTTCAGATCTCCACTGGCTGTGAGTTCCCAGACAGGTGGTGCCACCGAGCTCATCTGGAGCATGTGCCTCTGCTTCCTCCAGACACAGGCCACAGAGGGGAACATCTGTGTGCACCACAGCCAGTCCAGTGGCTCAGAGCAGCAGCTGTTCCTCACACAACCACCCTGCTTCGTGGCAGAGCCCTGGGGTCCTGACCATGACCATCCCCTGGTGCTGACAGTAGAGCTCTCCTCAGAACTGCCCCAGGCCACATCTCTTATAGGTGTGAGCAGGGACTATTTGACTCTGACAGAGTGCCAAGGGAATTCACAAGCCAGTTGCTGGCTGGTGCTGGGCTGGCACACCTACACTGCCCATCCCACTGTGATGGTGACCAGCACCTGTCTGATCCCTACCATTCTTCAAAGCCCCCTCACAACCCTGCTTCCCATCCCACACCAGCTGCCAGAGGTGTTTGTGAGGCCACCTGGCTCTTCCACCATAGAGGGAGGACTCACAGTGCTGGAGATAGGTTGGTGCAGGTTCTGACAAGCTGGCAGTGATGACAATGCTGCCACCACTGTGGAGAAGTGTGCTGCCCAGGAGGTGTTACCTTGTGCCTGCTCCGCAGCCCGCTGGGCACTCCAGGCCTTCATGAGGTAGCCATTGTTCCAGAAGGTCCCCACTCCATGAGAGGTATGAGGCAGGAGCCAGTGTCAACCTGCTCATTGCCATTCCTGGGAAGGGAAACTTCTGCCATGGTGTTGGGCAGGTGCCAGGGAGGGGAAGAGCCACCGATGACAGGAAGATGACTCCAGCCTGTGACACACCTTGCTGGGGATCATGGCAAGGCAGCAGCTCAACCAGTAGTGAACATCTCACCAGAAGCACCCGTGAGTGAGCAAGAAGGGCTTGCTCAAGGCAGCCATGAAAAGCAGGGTGGTAGCACCCAGCCTTGGCAGCTGGAGCGTTATGGAAAGGAGATTAAGGGACATGTAGGGCCAAAGCCCAGTGCTGAGTCAGGTTGAGCAAGTACTGCCTCCCACGAGCCACCAGTCCCCACTGATTGTGAAATGGATGCTGGGGCCTGGAGCAGGGCCTCCTCCCCCAGCCCTTATCTTTACTGCTTCCTCCTCCTCCAGGACTGTGCCCGGGCAGCAACAGCTTATGCAAAACGAAGCTGAGAAGCTCTGGAGCTAATTAATTGCTGGCTGCTGGTAATGCTGACTGAGCCCCCAGAGACTCCAAGGCTGGAGCAGAGGAGAAAGTGCAGAGAGATATTGGAAAATTACTGTGTAGTTCTTCAGCATTACATGTGATTATATGGCAACTGGTAATGGAGGGACAGGAAGAGGCTGATAACGAGTCAGACACCACAGCTCTGCAGGCCTTCTCCTCCCTGGCAGCAGAGGCAGTCTGGGCCCTGGAGGGCTGGCTCCAGCCCTGGAGAGAGTCCAGTGTCCAGTTGGATGTGGGTCCTGAGGCTGGTGCTGCCCATGCCTGGCCCCACAGCCATCAGTAGTCCTGCTGAGTGTCACAGCCAAGGAACTCTATCCGCAGGGCAATGTGGTTGTGCCACTGCCGGGGCTGTATCCTCACATAGCGGGCAAAGAGGGGGGGCTCCAGGGTATTCATCACTGTGCTGGTGTGGTCTTGGTTTGCCTTGAAAATCTGGAGAGGAGAGAGAAATCAGGGGTGCGCTCCCCTCTGCTGGAAGGGTGAGCCCATGACTTGAGGACACACTCAGCCCAGGCAAGCACCACTTGGGAACGCTTTAGGGAGGAAAAAGCACAGCCTGACTCACTGCTCTTGCATAAAACCTGTGAGCCTGTTTACTACCAAGGGCTGTACTTGTTGCTCAGGGGTGGCCATGGGCTGCCTCTGGCCGTGGAGCAGCTCTGCCTACCTTCTCCTTGACATCCTGCAGGACCGGGCTCCAGTCCACACCATTCTGGCTGCTGGAGACAGCAAACTCCTTCACAAACATATGGGTGAAGACAGCTTTGGCACCCTGGGTTATGATTGCAGTCACCTTCTTGGTTACTTCAAAGTCCACCTGCAACCACTCGCTGGGGCTGTCGCTCTGGGGAAGGACAGACCACCTTCAACACTTCAGCAGCAATGAGAAAGACATGTTACTTGCAGCTGAAGCCAGACTAGCCCTGCACATAGTCCTGGGCTTCACCTGCCCTACCAGGCACTTGGTTGGAGCTGCTGGGTGCTAAATCAGTGCAGCAACTCTCCTGTCTGTGTGCAGGCAGCTTGCTTGCTTTACATGCTGTACACGCTCCCCTCACAGCCCTGGCTAGGAGACATGGCAAACACTCAGCCTGCCTGCTGAGCTCCTTGCATGGGCTACCTTTGGCCTCCATGCGTTGGTCCTCCCCTGCAGGTTCAGGCGGGCCTGGGAGGGTGACCAGCTGGAGAAGACGTTGGTGCTGTAGGAGGATGCGGAGATGCGCTGGTCAGGGATCCCTCTGTTCTCCATTCCAAGGGGCATGGAGCAGCCTGGAAGAGAGGAGTGATGCTTGCTAGAGGGGGGTGACCAACACAACAGGGAGATGCCTTCTGGCTGGTCACTGCTCCAGCTGTCCTCTGGTTACAGGTTCTCCTGTGCCTTGCTGCAGAGTCATGGTCCCTGCACTGCTCAGGGTCCCTGTGTGCAGCATGGCTCTGGCTGGGGAGTGCTAAACTACACCTGTCACTAGTCCCACCTTCTTTTGTCCCTGGAGAGTTTATCTAGGAGAAATGTGAAGAATTTGTGCATCTGCCAAGGACATAAGGAGACATAAGAGTCTCCAGAAAAAGGAGGAGAATACCTGGCAGGGATACACCCCACACGTGGGGATCAGGTGTCTATGTGCACAGCTGCCTCAGAGCTGGTTGGCAGGCTTGTGGCATGGGGGAACAGAGCAGCTGCTGCCGCTTTCAGCCCCTGGAGAGCCCGCCCTGCTGGTGTGCAAAGCTAAAGAAAGGATCCCAGAGCAGCACTGCCCCGGGTCGCACTGGGAGCCAGAGCAGTTGAGCCTCGGAACGGCAAAACCAGACGACAAGCCAATAGCATCTGTCTATGCCTGTTTCCTGCTCCCCCAGAGTGAGGCAGCAGCTCCCCAGCTATCCACTTAGCTGCTGCTGAAGGTTTCTGATGGTTCAGGAAAAAGCAGTGGTGAGAGCTGTTCCCATGCTGTCCCTCTGCTACTGCTGTCTCTAAGGCCATAATGAGGTTTTCCAGCTTTGTTCCCCTCGTATCCCAATACAATCTTCAGGCTCCTCCTTCCCTCTCCACAACAGCCTGGGGAGTCCTGAAACAGGTGGAGCTGGCACTCTGCAACCCACTTGATCAGGCCCCAGGTTTGGTGCTTGGTATCCAGAGGTGGAACCTACTGTTCAGATCACAGCCCATGAGCTCCATGCGCAGGGTGGTCCGGATGCTGTAGTGAGTGGGATGGATGCGGATGTACCGGGCAATGATGGGAGGGTTGAAGTGATTTTCCTTCACTGCACTTGCATCCACATTTGCAAAGAACAGCTGCAGGGAAAGGGGGGGGGGCAAGGATTATTGTACCAGCAAAAAGAGAGCTAGACAGGACAAGGATTAGTGGGGAGAAGAACATTTCTTTCTGTCTGGCCTTACATGAGAATGGCAGCTCAGGCAAAAAGGTTTGAGATGTGATTCAGACCAAAGAAGTGTGAATGGGCCAAATCAGGGTGAACCACTGAGAAACAGAAAGAAGAGAAACCTAGGGCCTGTGCAAATGAACACGTTTTTGTATTTCCACCAAATGGAGAAACAAAAAAAATAAGACTTTTGAACCTGGGAAAAGCTTTGGCTACAGATGGTGTACATGATGGAGGCTTTTCTGGACACTTGTTTTCTCTCACTGGAATGATCAGCTTATGCATATTTAGTTTGTGGGTTTTTTTCTAATGAGTAGAGGTTCCCCAAGTCATCTGCACCTGCACAATGTTTTTAGAAAGCCAAATTTGCCTTTGGGGTCAAAAAAAGACATTCAGGAAAAATCTTATGCCTAGCTCCAAGTAACATGCAATACAACATTAAGTGGTGGATGTCACAGCCACCTGGGATCGTGGAAGGAAACAGCTCAGTCAATTTAAAAAGACACAGATGGACATAGATAGCACGTCCCTTGCAGATCTGTGATCTATTCAGTCATCCTGGCAGTAAATGCTCACTATTCCTGCTCTAATCAAATGTCTCATGGGCTCAGGAGATCTCTGCCTTGTGTACAGAGGTCACTAGCCCTCATCACCCCAATGGGATCCCCCATTATGGGAAGACATTCTCCTCAGGACCTGTTTGCCTTACCATCTGGGTGCTGGTGGCATTCCCCTTGTATTTCTTCCACATTTGCCCATCGAGGCTGTAGAAAACAACAAACTGGGAGATGTAAAGGCTGGAGAACTTTTGTCGGGCCCCTTGGGTTTTTATCCCGTGAATAATCATGAGATGCAAAAGGTCCACCTGAGAACAAAGTCAGGGATACATTTTTGATGGAAAGCCAAAGCTGTGTTCAGGCAATGCCTTGTAAACCCATGGAACTCACTTCCTTGTGGCATAACTGAGCACAGGTTATGGAACTAGTTAAAATAGTTGTTGGTAAGACTGTTTTAAGGGCTCCTTGTACCTGGATCCAGGCGTCACTGCGGTCTGTGCTCCAAGCATTGATGGAACCCGTGTTATCCAGCCTGGCCAGGTAAGGAGCCCACTGTCCTGTGAGCAGAGCACACAGATATGAGGGTGAGTTGTGTTGGCTGAGGCTGTCCCAGCCTGAGTTGCCCTCCTTGCAGTGACAACCCCTACTCACCATACTGCCCCGATGCTGTGATCTGAGAGTCTGCAATGTAGCCCGAGGCCAGGCCGAGGGCATTTTGGCAGTCTGCGGGCAAACAGGGAGAAGGAGGGTGAAAACCAGGGAGACTGGTTAGATAACGAGGCTTTTAAAGGAAAGGCCTAGGCTGAGTAGCAGCCTCCAGGCTCAGGGAGGTTCTTTCAAGGCTCGTTTATCTCACACCACAAGGGTGGGTTTCAGGTGCCTCCACGTCCACTCCTGAATTTTAGAGGTGCTGGAAGTTCCTGCTCCCAACCCTGATGTCAGCAGCAGATAGTTCTGCAGCCTCTTGCCAAATGCCTGTCCCTCAGTCCTTGACCTCTCATTCCCATGTCCTGATCTCCAAGCAGTGCTGATAAGTGTCTCTTCCTTATACCCATGTCTTGCTCCTGGTCCTTTTTTTTTGTTGCTAGGCAGCATCTTTTAAAAACAAATATCCCATCAGTAAGGGAAAGTCTGCCTGACACCCCAATCTCTCTGTC
The DNA here is from genome assembly GCA_020745705.1 of Hemiprocne comata. Taxonomy (NCBI): domain Eukaryota; kingdom Metazoa; phylum Chordata; class Aves; order Apodiformes; family Apodidae; genus Hemiprocne; species Hemiprocne comata. Next base: position 4,881,937 of record CM036597.1, on the reverse strand, counting down.
TCTTCAATCTGGTCTGCTGAGCACAGGGCTGTTCGTCTCTTATAATAACCATTATTATTAGCAACTTGTCACTTCTTGGCACCTCTGCTGCATGGCAAACGATTCTGGGGAAAACGTGGATTTGGAATCTTAAGCAGATTTTTAACTTAGGGAAACATTTTCTGGCTGACGCTTAATACTCCTTCTGGAAGAGGAGGGAGACTGTCTCTGTGTGATAAAATACTACCTCCACAGACCACTTCCTCCAGTCCTTACTTATTGTGAGGTAGAAAGGTGGTGTTCTGGGGTGGATGAAGTCAGAGGTCTCCTGTGGATTTTGCAGTTGCTCTTAGGGCTGTTTCTATCAGAGAAACCTGTAGTCAGGCAGTGTTGTTCACTGCCTCCTGCCATCGCTCTGTGCCTCAGTTTACCTCTTGACAAGTGGTTGAGCAGCTGGGCACTGTACCTTCCTGACAGCATGGGCAGGTACCAGACCAGCATGTGCATGCAGTTGCTGGGGTAAGTGCATTTTACAGGAAGTCCAGGAATCCTCGGTTTTGGAAAGCAAGAGCTCTGGGAGCAAATATTTGCAAATAAATGAAGCTAGTCTTCCCCCCTAACTGTGTCCCAGACTCTGTGCTCTCTGCTGGGCTGCATAGGGTGGCAAGGGCTGAAGTTGTGACTCTTTTCAGAGTGAAAACCCAGAAGACCCCATTTGGGCCACCCCAGGGGAAATGCTGAGAGCCCTGGGTGACACGGAGCTCAAAAACATGGTGGCTATGGACACAGCAGCAAGCTGGCCAGGGTGCAAAGAGGATCACTCACTCAGGTTGTAGACGAGGAAGAGAGCACTCATCCCAGCTTGCTGGTGCTCTCCCACTTTGCACTCCACCCGCCAGATCCCGGCACGTGAGGGCCACATCTCCACTGTCCCGAAAACACCTGGCCAGGAATGGAGAGCAGAGAGGAGTTACTGGCTGTAATGGGATGCCACTGTGCCAAGCACTGTGCAAACACACAGCCAGACTCTTCCAGATCTGTTCCCCCTCCTTGCTATCCCCCCCTACAGGCTTGGCACTTCCTAATGGGCATGGACATGGACATGAAGCCCCAGCAGCTGGGGTGTGCACGGTGCCCGTGCTGCATCTCACCGGGATAGAGGTTGTAGACTCCCATGCGATACTCCTGGCTTGTCCTGACGCTGAACAGCTGCCCATGAAAGTGGATGGAGTGGATGTCCTCAGTGCTGCCCATGTTCAGGAGGTGCCATCGGACCCGTTGCTGCTGAGCCATCACCAGCCCAGGCAGCGTGTCACTCACGTAGCCGTTAATGGCTGAGGAGGGCAGCAGTCAGGAGTGGTTTGAGGCTCCACTGGTTTTCCATCCCAATATAGATTGTGGGATGGAAAGGGCAAGGGCAAGGGTCCTCACCATGGAAGGAATGGTTTCTCTTAAAGTCAGGGCTGTCCTGCTGGATGCGGCAGGGAGGGCGGCAGTTCCTCTGCATGTTCTCCAGGAAGTACCAGCTTTTGGTCTCATCAAAGATGGTGAAGAGCAGGGAGAACTCCTGCACAGCCAGCTGCCACCTGAAACCGAAGCTCAGCACCCCACGGCGACAGATGATCAGTGGCCCAATGAGGCCTGAGTGCAGGTCCTTCTCCTGCCAGGAAACCAGGAAAGAAGGGTTTGCCTGGGAAGGGGCAGGAAACCTGCAAGCAGCACAGCAGCGAGGGAAGTGGTGGCCCCACCTGCACCCCCTGGCCTGGCCCCACCCATGCACAGGGCATGGCATGTGCAGGGTGGGAAGGACATGCTGGGCTGACTGGGGGATCCCCACTCTGCCCCACTCAGCTAAGAAAGGCTGTGCAGAAAGAGTTTGCTTGTGCTTTCAAGAGAAGTGGTGTCTTGCCTGTTCAACCATCTAACAGTCCCTACCCCACTAACATTGGAATCCACGGACCAAATTCAGCAGGATTTGGCAGAGGGTAGGGGACTAGTTCTCTACAAGTCTCATGAGCTGGTACAACTGGGGAAAGGAGGGAAAACCCAATTAAGAGAAGAGAAAGCATCAGTATGCATTCATCACTGTATTAGACAACTGAGAATCTACACAGCCACAGGCTGCTTTCAGCACAGCATCATAGGAGAAGCCTTGACCTCACAGCCAGGACCCAGGCATGCTGCCCATCTCTTCTTCCTAGGATGCCCCATGGAGCAGGCTGCCACCTACCAGGTCCACGTCGGAGAAGTAAGCCCAGGCCTTGCAGTCAAACTCCTGTGTGGTGGGTGCCATCTGGGGTGGAACTTTCCAGGAATACTTCCGGACATCCCCAGGCTGCACCCCCTCTCCATCCTGAGGTGTGCCCTGCCCCTCCTCATAGGCTTCCAGCGTGGAGTGGAAGGAGAAGGGCCGCGTGGCAAGGTTCTTGAAATTAACCTGCATCAGAAGGAAGGCAAAGCAAAGGGAGTGTGGGAGCAGGCTGCGTGCAGCCCTGGGAGTGCCCTGGATCCTGGGGTTAGATCTGGCCAGCTGGGTGGAAAGAGGCAGCCATGTCCGTGCTGCCCAGACCTCCAGCTGGGCCCTGTGCCAAACCCTGCTGAACCACAAGCTGTGGCTGTGCAGTGTGATCCCCAGTGGAAAGGGCATCCTGGTCATGTCAGCAGGATGAGGCCTTCTCCCTTCTCTGTGGGAGCAAGGTCAGCTACATTATTGTTTCTGGAGCCCAAAGGTGCTGAATCCATCCTGGTGAAGATTTCAGTGAAAACTGGGCAACATCTCCAGGTGTACGAGTCCTGAGCCTTATGAAGAGCCTTTCACTTCTTCCTTAGGTGGGTGCTGAGGGACCTTTGATGGTGAGGGAAGCCTGAGCCTGCCCTTGCATACAGCACCCAAAGAAGCTGTACCAAACCCTGCTTAGCTCCTTACTCATTTTACAATCCCTCCCACAGGGTTCCCCATGGAGCCCAGGAGCTGCCCGGGCTGTGCTATTACAGGGGTTGGGTCTGTCTCAGGTCAAGGACTTTGCAACTGAACACTCTGAGGTTCCTGCTGGCCCATTCCTCCAGCCACTGAAGCCCCTCTGAATGGTACCTTTGCCCCTAACCTGATGCCATCCATGTGCCATGGAAGGTGGCAACAGGGCAGCCCCTACCCCTGTGCCCTGAAGGTGAACCCACAGGCATGGCAGAGCCTGCAGACCCACCTCAGCACTCGTGCTGGCTGAGCACAGCCAGCAACAGGGGAATTTCAGGTTTTATAGGAAATGGGAACTTTCAAATCACCATGATGACATCTTCAACTTCTGCCCTGATGTACGGCCCAAGGATGCCCAAGTGCTCATCCAGCTCTCCCCGTTGCAGTGGCTGTGTGAAGGAATTGTCCATGTACTCCCGGAAAACTACCTTGCGGTACCGCCGGAAAGGCTTCCTCCTGCCGCTCCAGGGGTCCCTGCCGGGGGGTTACACACGTTAAGCAAGTCGGGTGATACTGTCCCATAAGGAGGGCAGCCATGGTAGGGCTGCTGCAGGGCAGGGGTGATGCAGAGCCTGGAGCAACCCTAACCCACTTGCAAGGAAGCTCAAGGGTGCTGGAGTCACAGAACCCCCCAGGTGGAGGGGAGGCACTGGGAGCGTTCCTCCCGTTCTTCCCCTGGGCTGCCTGGCTGGGTTGTACAGTCATGAACCTGTGATCCTGCCCGCCACGACATGCCAGCTCACACATCAAGCCATGCCACACAGCGCAGGAGGAACACCTGAGGGATGGTCACACTTACATGGCTTTTAGGAAGTGCTGGGGTCTCTGGTTCCCATATTCCCACATCACCTCCACTGCTGCAATGAAGTATTGCCGTACCACCCCCTGGAAGGAGCGCGGGTCGTGCTCCTCTTCCCCGTAGATGTCAAAATCCTCCATGGTATGCTCTGTGTCACCATACTCATCGTAGTCCTGCTTGTCAGCCTTTGGCCTCAAGGGGCTGGAATGGGTCCCATTGTTCAGAGCCAGTCTCTTCCTATGTTCTGGGGCATGGTTCCTCTCCCCAACCGTGCTATTGCTTTTCCCATACTCCCTGGGCTCTCCCAGGCCCTGGCCCTCTCTCTTTCCAGTTTCTCTGAGGACATCTTCTTCACCAAGCACCTGCCATCCATCTGGACTGACTTGCACATATTTGCCTGTTTTTTTGGTAGTACTGTGGTTGTGAGTGAGACTGCTTGGAGACAGGGAGTAGTTCTCTTTGGAGGCTGGTCTCATAGAGATTTCTTCTGGGCTTTGCCCAGGTGTGCTGTCAGGCACATAGTCCTGCATGGCATTGTCCTTGAGCTGCTGAGACTGAAGACTGGAGAGACCTAGTTGCTCCACAGAGTTTGTCTCCTCCTCCATCTGGCTTCTCCCCTGAGATCGCTCACTCTCAGAAGCCCCCCAGACAGCATCTCTGCCTGGCTGCAGTCCAGCCAAAGCTGGACCCTGCAAGCCCCCAGCACTTGCTGCTGCCCCCAAGGAGACTGGGTCCCAGTTTGAGGCCAGGTCTGCAGCCACAGCAGCACCCTGCGTTTCTGAGCTGCTTGCTGCCATCTCCACCTTTCTTCCCAGTGTTCCCCGCATGGGGAAGGAGTGTCCCCTGCTCTGGGCCCCCTCACTGCTGCTCTGTACACCCCCATCTCTGCTTGGCTTCCCCTCAGGATGCATCTCATCTGCACTATCTCCAAGCAGAGCCTGTGGAACATCCCTGCTTGGGTGTAGTTTCCCTTCAACCATGTTTGATTTTTCTTCTGGGCTTTGCTGGGCCACTGTCACCTCAGGTGAAGTGTCATTTGATATCAGGGACCTCTTTTTGAAGCGAGCACTGCAAAAAGGGGAATGAAGTCCACACACCTTTGAGGCTTTCTTATTCACTGCTGTCTCAAGGGTCTGGCTGGCCAGATCCTGCTCTGTTCCGTTATCTTCAGAGAGGGGCTCCCTGCTGCCAGGCCAACTGGTGTTAGGAAGACCCAAACCATCCATCAAGCCTCTGTTCTCCCGTGACCTGGCTTGTTGAGGCCTCCAGTCAGGGCCACTCATGTTTGAGGCTGTGTGTCTCAGAACCTGCTCAGGACTGTTTAAGAAAGAATTTGGGAGCTGCCTTGTGTCATTGCCTGTGACATTCAATTCAGGAAAGGCAAGACTGTCCATCTCTGGCAACTCCTTAGTGGCTGTAACATTCTGAAACACTGCCTCCAAGATTAATTCGTCCTTCTCCTCCATCGTTATGTAGCTGGAAGGCTCAAGGTCATTGGTGCTTGCAAAGGTGGTTTCTAGATGGCTTGTGCCTTTGGCAAGTTCACTGGTTTCTTGCTCTGTGCCACTTTTTGCAGGCAAGGAGTTACTCTCATCTGTGAGGATTTGTTCTTGTACGGGTTTAGTGGGTCCCAGGTCTGAAAAGGAAACATTTCTCCCTTCAAAAGATTCATAAAAGCCTTGTGAAATCACTTCATGAGGTCTTTTTTCCAGCCTGGCATGTGGTTCATTCGATGAATAATTGCTTTCTCTGGAGTGACTGTGAATGACAGCATGAGAACGCCTGTTGTCTTCTATCTCATCTGAAGATGCAGAAGGATGGTCCACTGTGGAGGAAGAGTTATGGCCAGTACTTAAAACTGGTTCTGTATTGATTGTCTCCTTTGACTCGTACAGATTTAAGGATATTTTGTCAGTCCCTCTTAGCAACTTGTCCTCAGGACCCTGTGAAGACTTGTCTTGAAGTCCCAGATTGTACTCCAGGCCATTCTGGCTCTTGTTCTGTTGAAGGGCAGCTTTGCTAGCAGCATAAGCAATGGAGGCCCACAAGCTTGTTGCTTGAGTAGTTGTCTTTTGAGGCCCTGCTTCCAGGTTCTCTAACGTACTTCCAGACTGCACCACTGTCCTTTTTACTGGCTCCTGCACCTCTGATATTGTCACATTATTTCCTGACAGAGCGTCTTCTGGAGCTGGCATGGCTTGGTGCAGCCATTGTTGACCTTCTTCTGTGCCCACAGTACCATGGATTCTTAAACTGATACTTGCCAAGTGTTCTCCAGGTGGAAGAGCCCCAAACCCTTTATCCTGGCTGATGTCTTCTGACAATCCTTTTTCATCTTCCAGAAAGGATTCATAGGACACTGGCTCATCGTTTGTCTCTTGTAAAGAAGACATTGAAATACCAGGTGGATGTGGGATTGCTCCTAAAAACGTTGATATGCTATTGGAAGGCAGATCAGACATCCTGCCATTGCTCAGGAGGGCCCCAGGGCTGGGTTCTGTCAAGCACAATCTTGGCTTCTCTGTCTCATTTCTGGAAGAGGTGACATTGTTCAGTTGCTCATTCACACATGGCCTGCGCCATCTCTTTCTTTTAGAGAAGCCCCTGGGTTGGAAGTCAAAGGTGTCCTGCTCATAATCAAAATCCGTATAATCTTCCCCGTCAGGGTATTGCTCCTGTTGGCACTGCGAGACGGTGAACTTGGCACGCATCCCTTGGTCTCTGAAATCAGGATTCAGGCAGCCCAGCATCCAGGTGCCTGTCTCAAGAGAGGACAAGAGGACACCATCAGCCCAACAGAGTGGGAAATCAGAAGAGCTGCCATCCCCATGTGGTTCCCTTGCTAGTGCAACCTATATATCCAGGAAGCTTCAGGTTTATGGTAGATTTCATGTTTTCGTATTCCCTAGAGTAGCTTACAGCTGGACTCACAAGACATCAGGGATACCAGCAACATCAGAGTCTGTCTTGACCAGCACCATCAGCAGGGCTGGTGTCTCCTGCCAGAGTTTAGTGAGCTTCTCACACCCACGAGACCCCAACAATAGCTTGGTGAGAACATTTAATGCTGAGAACACACAGAGCCTCCAGGAGTATTGCCAGCAGCAGAATAATCACCACGATCCACCCTCAAAGACATGCTGGTGCTGTCAAATACACCCTTCTCCCAGACACAGTTGTGACATCCCACACACTCAAGGAGAACAAAATGAGAAGGCTGCCTCTTGCTCACATCCCCAGCCAAGGCATTTGCTCCCCTCAGCAAGTGCCTCTTCTCCAGGTGCCAAGAGTGGGTGAGGAGGTTTGTAATAACCAGGATCTGAGATTGGAGAGAGCTGGGCAAGCTTCTTGCCTGCTTCAGATCAGCAGGCAAAAATCAGAGCTCAAACTGATGGGTTTGGCTGGGTTCTAGAAAGCTTCCCGGGGTATCAGGTATCTAGAAGCCCTGTCAGCTTGGTTTAGGTGCAGCCCTTGTGACCATCATATCAGTGTTTGCACTCACGTGGTAAATTCTAAGTTTCCTCTGAGAGTGAGGAACTTATTAATGGCACAGCTCTGGGAAATGCTAAGGGGAAACTGCTGAGTGAGTGGGGGGAAATAAAACTGAACTCTGAAGCACAGGATTCCTAGGACTCCTCCATGGCTGCAATTTCTGTCCTTGCAATGGTGTGGGGATAAATGGGATGCTGTGACCAGTGGCTGAACCCACTGCAGGGACAGCACTGCCACTCCCCTTGGCCTCCCAACTTGGAGCCAAGGGTGCAGATGCAAGGTCCACAAGGCTCATGTTACTGCAGCCAGCTTGCTGGCTTGGCAGCATGTGTGACATTAACACACCTTATTCATGAGGTAAAACACAGTAATTTAATTTATTTGATTTAAGCTTTGGAAGGATTTAATCATTGCCTCTCACTCTGCTGTTCCAGTAGGTTGTGCATCCTTTTGCTCTCAGGGCTGCTGAAATGCGACTGGGTACCAGGGACCCAGCTGGAGGTGCTCACTCATCTCCACTGGGATGCCAAGTCCATGGTTTATAGAATAGCCCGTGTTACTAACCTGGCTTTTCCAAACTCATGAAGACTGTTTCTCCAGAAAAGGGGAAAAGGGTAAGCACGTCCTCAAAGACCATGTTGTGCTTGAATGTGTTTCCAGAGAAGAAGACGGAGAGGAAATCTGTTTGGGCTCCAACACTCAGGACATACCAGTACACAACATCATGCAGACAGAGTTTTGGTTGGAGGTTGTCAAACACAAAGCCATTAATAGCTGGAAGAGAGCAGGAGTAAAACATTTCATTAGGTCCTGATTCCTTCATGGCTTCCGAGCGGCTGCATATTCCCTGCTTGTTCCCTGGGGCAAGGATGAGCCTGTGTCTGCTGGGGCTTTGCAGGCAGCCCCTGGTCCAAGCACTCACTGTGCATCATGTTGGAGGCATAGAACTGAGGGTCCTGGGTCTCCACATGGTCTGGGTCAGTGCAGAATCGCCTGATGTTCTCCTCCAGGTACCAGCTCTGGTTCTCATCGAAGACCGAAAACAGCACAAACCTTGTTTTGTCTGACATTATCTGGAAGGCAGAGAGGGAAGGAGTTATTCCTGGTCCCATCAGAGTGCCACCAGGGTCCAGTGTAGCTGCAACCTGGGTGCACAGGCAACAGTTTACTGCTATTTCACAGGAATTAGGATCCAGGTTTGGAGAGAAGGGAGCACGCAAGGCGGGATGGGGAAGGCTGGGGCATTGGGCCTGACGATAGGGTTGAAGCGAACAGGAGAGACAAATCTGGTTTTACCCAAATATTTCACACACTGCAGTTATTCCAACCCTTCAGCCTGGCAGTTGAGGTGACAAAGGAAGGACCCACCTGATTTCCCCTCTGATCCATGGACTTCTTAGCACAGATCAGGAGGGGCCCGATCAGGCCCGAGGCCGTGTCTCGGACCGGGTCGATGGAGCTGTAGTAGAAACGGGTGAGGCAGAGCGGATCCGCCGGCGTGGGCCCGTCCTCCGTGGTGACCCTCCAGCTGTAGGTGAATGACTGGCCAGGGGGAATAGGAATGTCCTTCACATCTTTATCTGACAACACACAGCCCAAGGGCAGATCAGTTAGGTCTGGGCTGCTCCTGAAAGGGGGGATTTCACTTTTTAAAAAAGCTCTGAAAAGAGGTTTCCTGACCACACAGGTTGCATAGAAAACTACCCAACCCCATGGCCACCCCAGGATGGCACGCTGGCTGCTAGCATGTGCTTGCATGGAAAGTTGATCTGGTCAAAAGGAACCTCTGGGAACAGGTGAGGATGGAGAGGCAGATGCCTAATTTTGTAAGCCCTTGGAAATCCTGCAGACTGGAAAAATGGCCCAGTCTCAGCTGTGTTTGGCCTCTGAGCTGCCCAGAGGAGTTTGCATGTGACAGTACGAAGCTGGGCAGGGCTGAAATGGGTGAGAAACAGAGCAAGAAAAGACAGCAAATGCAGATAGACCATGAGAAAAACAAGGAGGAGATCTGGAAGGAACAGAAGAAAAACTCAAATGCAAATAAAACCTCTGAGCATTCAGTAGGAGCTTCACAGAATCACGGGATCATTCTGGTTGGAAAAGACCTTTAAGATCATTGAGTCCGACCATATCCTAACTCTACCAATCATTAGCCTAACTCTACCAAGTCCAATGCTTAAACCATGTTCTTAAGCAGGGCAAAAACCATGAGGCTGCAAGAGGGAGAGTCGGAATCATCATGAACCCCCCACACTAAAGCAGGGCAGGGGAAGCCCAGGGAATGAGGCCTGTGAGCAAACTGGCAAACACAGACAGGATACCAGGGTGGTTCCTGCCTCATCAGAAAGTGATGGTGAGACTGGTTGTCCAACCCAGTCTCACCATGGGCTGCAGGAAGCTCTCCTAGCCCAGAAGAATGGCAGTGGCCAGGTCATGTCCCAAATTCTCACGGCCTGCCTTACCTTGAGAGGGCTTCATGGCATGGAACGGCCCTACACTGGTGAGGCCATGAGGGTAGATGTTGTACGGTCGGCTTGCCAGGTTCCTGAAAACGATCTGAAACAAGGACAGCCAGCAGGAATGTCAAATGCTTTCTGAATGTTGTGAGCCCTTGAGGTTGCCCTCCACGTCCTTGTAGGGAGGGAAATGCTGGGCAGTGGCACTCTGGGATCAGCTGCCTGCCATTGTCCAGTGGGGAGAAGTCTGGACATGTCTGGGACCCCAAAGTAGGAGTCAGAACAGAAGTGACTATTTCTCTACCGGTCTACATTTTCCATCTTTTTGGGAGGTGCCCATTTTAGGGAGGGCATGAAAAGATCAGATTTTTAAAGGGAAGCTTGCTGTCTTTAGTCTCACTTTGCATATGAGACAGAAGAATCCAGGAGGCCTCAAAGGACCAAGACATTAAGTATGTGCAGCAGTCAACAGCTTCAAAGAGCTTCCCACTTCACTGCATGAAGCCATTAATTTATTCCTCTAAATAGCTGTGTTGGGGCTTTGCCCCAGGTGTTACCCTTAGCTCCATGCCCACAGCTTCACAAAGAACTCCAGGCAGGGAGCAGAAATGTGAAGCTCCTGGAAACCATCCCATTCCTCCTAACAGCAAACAAGTCAAGTGGTCACATGGGAAGACACAAGCGACATTTCCCAATCCTGTATAGCTAAAGCACACAGATGGAGAAGGGTGGAGGATGAGAGGACCCTCCTGCCTCAGAGGAAGGTGCTGGATGCCACGTGTCATGGATTAATTCTCAGGATTCCTAAGATGCCTGCAATGAAGTAAAAATCCAGGGGACTGGGTCATATCCTGTGCATCTCTGCTGATCTGATCAAGAGTATTTAGCTTTAGCTTTCAGTGACATTTGCTTTTCTGGTGAACTTTGGACATTACCAAAGATGATTAGAGCTCCTCAAGAACTTGTGTCAGACCTTAGCCACAAACCAAGAGTGATTAGAAGGAACAGCATCAAACTGTGAAGTTTGAAGCAACCTCTCCTACCGTAAACTGATCTCCAACTTCACCCTTAATGACAGGCCCCAGAATTCCCTTGTCCAGTTGATCTGACACCTTGCGCTTCCTGAAGGTGGCATCCTCGTACTCCACATACATCACTTTCTTGTATTTTGAACCGACCCGCTGAGGGCCAGCCTCCAGGAACAGACTCGTGATGTTTCTGCAGGCAAGGCAGAGAAAGAGCAAAAAGCGACATGCAGGATGCTGTCAGAACCGGAGCAAGACCCTCCTAGGACCTACGCAGCTGCCTGGGGACTGTCAGTGCACGGTGGGGACACTCATCCCTGCAATCACAATATGCATCTGTGAGTGTCACTGACATGCAGTGCAGACCAAGGTACTTCTGCTGAGATCACTTCCACCACCTCTCCCTCCAAGTACTGAGGCAACAGCAGGGACTATTTGCCTCTGCCATCTAGAGCAGGTCCTTCCAGACAAGGAGACCCACACCCTGGGGCTGTAGGCACATGCCCTGACTGTACAGACCCTCCTGGCTGGAAGGTGAGAAGGGTCACCAGGCATTGCCGCCTGCTCAGAAGGGGCTGACCCCAGAGACCTGTGCAACAGAGAGACAAATGCCCTGGAGACAAATGACTCTGCAAGGCACTTGATAAATACAGCAAAGCCAGGTCCTGCCTTCCCATGGCCTCCCCAACACCATCCTGGTCCTGCATCCATACTGTTAGTGCTAATAAGGAAGAACTAAACTCTCCAGGTTGGGCAGTAGAAAATAAATTTCTGGGGGAAAAGGGAAGAGGTGGCAGGGCTGTATTGAGGAGTAACCTCATGAGCACACACTCCCATTCTCACCTGTCCAGAGACACTGGCTTCGTGGGGGCATAGTCCCAGTCCATCTCCTCAGCCGCGATGTAGTGAGTCCAGGTCACAGGCTTCTCTTTGGCAAAAGAGCGCACCTGGATCACATGGTAACTTTCCTCATCTTCTTCAGGGTAATCCGTGTACTCTGGCTCAACTGACTGTTTCCCCATCTTCATCAGGCGCTCCTCCAAACACTCCTCCACCTTCACAAGGGCCTCCATGCCAGCTGGGTTCAGACAAACCAGACAGAAATGTCACATTGACATGCCAGCGTAGGCGTGCACTCCTCCAGGCTCTGCTTGGGAGATGTCCTCTCCACTAGTGTCCCTATCAAATGGGTCATCACATAGGTTAACCTGTGTCATCCTGGTCATGGGCCAGATTGCTCATGGATGTAACATTAAGGAGCAGGAGGAGCCTTGGAGCTGCAGCACTGCACAGAACCCCAACCCTGGGTTATTCCCCTGAACTTCTTTTCCCCCCAAGCTCTTGCAGAATAAGGTTACCTTTCTGATGGGACGGTATCTGGCAGAACATCCGAAACCAGCCAGCTTTTACTGGCATGGTCTGGGCTGTGAGATATGTGGCAGGGGAGACTTCTAGGCTGCTGAGACGATGGCTTCTCACTAGGAATGTGTGGCCTTCAAAGAAGATAGAGTGGACTTCTGGCCCAGTGCCCAACCCAATCACATGCCAGTGGACCTGCTTCTTGAGGCACAATGTGAGACCTGCCAGGAGAGAAAGCATTCAGAAGTCAGCACTGTGTCCATCCCTTATCCCCACTCTTGGTGTCATGGACTCAGAGCCTGGCAGGTACTACGTAAGTTCCCCAGCACCAGAAAGTGGTGGCTTCAAGCTGGAGAAGTTGGATGTGAATTTTGACTGTCTGAGCAAAACAGAGTGCAGGCCACATCATCCCCCTCAGATAAGACTAGATTTACAGAGTGGGGGATTCTGGCAAGGGCTCTGGGAGGCGTGCTGCTGGGAGGCCACAGCGGGATGCAGTGGCGACAGCAGATGTGCTCCTTGACTCTATAAACAGGGGAATCAGGAACAGGAAGGGGGGACCATTTGTCTGATCACAACACTGGCAAGCCTGATAGTAAAGCATTGCATCTGGGGCAGGGCTCCAGCACGTCCTCAGTAGTAGCTGAGATACTCCAAAAAGGGCAGAGAGAGGTCACCAGGATTATTTGAAGGCTGGAGAAAATTCCTTCCTCAGAGAGACTCAGATTGCTCAGTGCACTTAGGAAATGGGAGAGGACTTGACTGCATTGTAAAAATATTTTCCTGGGGAGAAACTTGTGTGTGCTGAAGGGCTCCGTAATCTAGCAGGGAAGTGATTAACAAGAACATATTCCTGGAAGCTGAAGCCGAACCAAGTCAAACGTAGAGTCAAGCATCTGATTTTGGCATCAAGTCCTGTAGGTGACTGGAACAGATCCCAAAAGCCTGGGAGGAGAGAGGGTGGAGGCTCCATCCTGAGGCACTCAGCTCTCCATCAGACACCTCTCAGGCCAGGTCCTGCAGCCAGACAGGGGGTTGCTGGGTGGAGGTGTGGATACCTTATCGAGGGGAAACCCACTGTGGAGACACAGCGGCTGACCATGTGGTTTACTCGGCTCTGAAGCTCCATGGATCCACCACGACAGGGAATTCAGGAAAGTTTTGCTTTTGTTACCTTGATTTTACAGACCTGGCTACAGCCCTGTTCCTAGCACCTCCCTTGCCCTCCATCCCTGTCCTGTGCTCACCAGGCAGTGAGCCATTGATGTAGCCATTGATGGTGTGAAGATCCATCCTGTTGTGAGGCAGGGACTGAGAAGCTGCCAGGGAGCCAGGCTCAGAGTACCAGCTTTTCCCTGTGGAGAGAGGAGGATGCAGTCAGCTTTCACTTGAGAGCATCTCAGAGAAAAAGGAAACCTTCCTACTGGGGTCAATTGATATGAAAGCCAAAACCCAGGGAAGACAGATATGTGGTGCCTGTTGGAAATCCACAGCAGACCTTGCTGTGGCTCTGCATGAATCTGTTGGTGACCACTGCACATGACAAGGGCATTACTGCCTTGCACCTTTAGCCTGTGTGATGGGAACAAGGTCAGGGCATGGGATGGGAGAGCTGGGAGGGGACCTTCAAGCTCCCTCCACCTGGGGCACAGAAGGAGAGGCAGTTCTGCACCTGGAGCACAGTGGTTGGGGGACTGTACAAAACTCAAACCCCAGGGAGGCAGTGTGGGAGCTGAGTAGCTGCACTCACACAGTGGCCAAAGTGTGTGCCCTGGACCAGGCTGAATTCAGGGTCCAACACCAGTCACTAGGGTAATTACCTTCATCAAACACTGCGAAGAGCATCACAAACTCTTGCTGCACGTCCCGGTTCCCATTGCTTGTCAGGGTCCCTGCAAGATGCCATGGGATGGATCTCTTTAAAGGTCAGCAAGCACCATGCCTATCTCTCCAGGAAATTCTCTTTGTGCCCTCCAAGAACTGGTAAATCAAGGCCAGGCTGTGAATTGCTTTTGTCACATCTCACAACTGGCACAGTCCTGTTTCCAGCCTTGCAGTCCCCAAAAGCCCGTGGTTGAGAGGCAGCTGCCTCCAGAAGGCATCTAAAGGTCAGTTTGTGCTGCCTTCCCCTCACAGGCTTTCAGGAGCCACTTAGTCACCTGGAAGAGCCCATTTTATCTAGCCCCCTCATCAGCACCATCATCTGTGCTAGTCACTTCCCTCAGTGGAGAAACAGCTCCTGGTGAGCTTCTGGAGCCTGCAGACAGTACCCTGGGAAGAGGTGACTCATGCCCATTCATCTCCAGTGACTACAGAGGAGTCTGGACAACTACCTCCAGGAGATGGTTCAACCAGGGATCACCAGTCCCTCCCAGGTACACTTCTTGGTGCCTTGCACCCAGCAAGTATTAACACTTAGGATTTAATCACCTCCATATTTACCAAAGGAAGGTGAGCAGACACAGGTACGGAGGACTAGGCTGTGCCCCAGTGTCCTGCCTCTCTCCTGCCTGATCCTTAACCCTTGCTGATACAAACTAGTTGTTTTGACAGCACACTGTTTGACAAAGCACCCTGGCTGACACTGAACAATCACAGCTTGGTGAAGCTCTGAAGGAAAGACAAACATTTATGCCTCCATAGCAATTCACCTTATGGATAGGTAAGTTCAGATACAAGGCAGAAGATTTCATCTGTGGTCTGAAAGCTTGCAAAGGAAAGAAGCAACCAATTGCTCTTCTGCATGGAATTACAAATTGTGTTTGGCACCTGTACTGGGATGGAACTCTTTGAGGAAAGGGCCAAACCCCAAAAAGGCTGTTGTTGACCACAGTTTACTGATTCCACTGCCATGTTCAGCCTCTGGAAGGCATTTTTGATTTTTCTGCTTTTCAATTCATGATTGCATGTGACCTGTCCCCATCCTGTGCTGTCCTTACCAGGTCGGCACACGAGCAGGGCTCCAATCAAGCCAGAGTTGATGTCCTTCACGCTGTCAGTGTTGGAGGAGTAGGAGTAAGTCAGGCATGGTGAGTCACCATCTGTCGGGCCCTGGTTTTGCTGGATTTCCCAGATGTATGTGTATGTCTTCCCTGGATCCACCTTATCACCCTCTTTCTCTGGCTGGCTGGTCTCATCCTCATAACCTGCACCTAAAGACAACAGAACAGCCAGATGTCCCTGAAGGTTCATCCCCAACACACAGAAATGCATCTTCCCCCAACCCAGAGCACAGCCTCTCTCCACCCCAGCCCCTGGGGCCAGCCCAACTGCCACCAGCAATGGCTGGTCTCAGGGCAGTGAGCAGAGCTGTGCCAAAGACTCACTCATTGGGCTGGGTACCCACCACCTGGCCCTGAGCATCCAGCCTCAGGTTGAACCTATGTATTTCCTCTATAACTGCTACAGGCTTGCTGTGGGCTGCTTGCTCAGCTCAGCTCATTCTAGGCTGAGCATGGTCTTGTTCCCCCAGGCTAAGTCAACTCTGTGACCAACTGTCACAGACACATGGATAGCAGGGTCAGGAGGGGACATGGTCCCTCCTGGCAGGCAGGCAGCAGAGCAGAAGGTGCCACACAAGGGCTTGCAGCACCTGGCTTCTGTTCCCTGACTCACCCTCTGATGCCTTCCAGTAGGACACCCCGACAGCATGGAGGTTGTATGGGCGGGAGGCCAGATTCTTAAATGTGATCACCACGGTGTCATAGACTTCTGCTCGGATGGTGGGGCCCAGGAGACCTGAAGGAGGAAAGACAACAGGGTTAGGCAGATGGGGTCAGGCAGCTCACCCCCATCCATGGGTCCCAAGGGGTCTGGGCTTTCCACCTGCACAGGTGAGAGCCATTGTCCCTCACACAGCATGGCAGCATCTACTGCTCCAGCACCAGTAAGGCTGCCTGTATCCCCAAGCAGCTCTGCCATGCTGGAACTCAACCCAGGTGCTTTGACCAGTGTCCAGGAGAGCTACGGCTCACCTCACTGTGGGTGCTTCTTACCCATCCACGCTGGCTTGGGCTTGGGCTGTGTGAACGAGGCGTCGGGGTACTCCACAAACACGGCCTTCCGGTACCGGGGAGGGACATCAGGAGTGGGGGCCTGGGGGCCTGGGGGCCTGGACATGCTGCAGGAGGAAAGAAAAGCCAATGCTGATTGCACAGCCCCATCCATAGACAGGCAGCAGCCATCCTCTTCCTCCCCTCCCTGCCAGCTTGCCTGCACTGTGCCATCCCTAGGGATCACTCACCCTGTTGTGTCCTTTGGGTTTCCTGACAACCCCCAGGTGTGTTTGGAAATGTTTTGTTGAGCTTACGAATGATTAATGTCACAGTGTTAGTCACCATGGAAAATGACACAAGGGCAGGAGGCACAGCACGGTACCCAGTTGCAGCTGGGGGGGGGTGCAGCCACAGACAGCACTGCCAGCCTTCTGCCCCATGCCTTGCCCAGCTTCGTGCTTCCCCACCAGCAGAGACCCAGGCCACAGGGAGTGCTTCGAGAGCAGTGCCACGGTGGCCTCTGCCCTGCTGCCACTCCCCCAGTCCCTTCCCCAGCAGGGTCAGATGTGGCAGACATCACACCACATATATAACCTCCAGCATCCTCCCCAGCTCCACCCTCCTCCCAGGTAAGAGACTGCACTGGGCTGCATGGCAGATCACAGCAGCTTGCACAGTGGGCCGAGCAACATCCCTACATTTGTTTCTTCTCTGCCCAAACTGGGATTTACAGCCAGCCTCTAAAAATCTAATCCTTGCACCAGAAGGATAAAGGAGCCTTGAATGTATTTCACACCCCACTTACTGGCCACTTTCTGTAAGTGGCTTAATACAATCATTTTCCAGAAGGAATCCAGCACATTTATCAGGATAACAAAGCCATTAATTTATCCAGGGATTTTAGAGGCTGGCTTGTCAGCCCTGGGACTGAGACCATTTCCAGTAACCAGACAGACTGCTTCAAGCCTTGTTTTGTTTGGAGCAAAAGCCAGGTACTATTTTCTTCCCTCTGAAGAAGCCCAGAGGATTGCTTTCCCCATCTGACTAAGCCTTCATTCAAGCAGTCGTTCACTTTGTGACTCTTCCTCAAGAGGAAGAGGAAGGAGTCAGAGTGGCTTAAATTTAGGAAAAGGTGACACACACTCACCCCCACAAAACTGTCTGGAAACCACCTGCAACTGGAGGATGTTGTGGGCAGAGCGGGGTTCACCCTCCCTGGGGACAGATGGGTGTCCACAAAAATGTGCATCCAGCTCCTGCCTTTCCCAGCATCCAGCTCCCACTTTTCCCACCACGGCAACAACCTCATGCTCGGGCTGGCAGGAAGCCCCCAGCAGACACAGCCCCAGTGAGGAGGGCCACTACATTCAGCTGACTTTGCCCACAAGCTGTTATCATTCCTGGCTCGATGGCAGTAGGGTCTGGACCAAGCTTTTGCTCCTCTCCAAGATGGGAGGTGGCAGTGCCACGGGGTCACTGGCTGTCCACTGCTGGGAAGCTGTGCCTTCATCTCTAACTCACAGAAAGCCCAGCTTTTTCTGAGATATGAGGGTCTGCTCTTGCTAATTCTGCAGTAAATAAGGCAGAACTCCTCTGGAGCCAGGGAAACTCTGCTGGCATGTGAGGCCATGGCTGGGAGGAGACTTGTTGACACCAGGGCTCATCACCAGGTCCCAGCTGGCACAGCAGAGCCTGACAGACTTTGCATGTGACAAGGAGGTGGATTTCACGGCAGGGACATCTGATCCAAGTGCTTCTGGCTAGTCCTCTGCTATTAAGGTCCCCATGGACTTCCTACCCCAAGGGCAGCTGAAGCCAAGGCAGGGACATGAGTTCCTGGCGCCTTCAATCAGCATTGTTAGCTGCACTATCTGTTCATCTCTTGGAGGCCAGAGACGGCCAAGGTAAACACCCTGCACTGCTGAAGCACTAAACACAGGCTGCTGCTACGTGGCCACCAGCTCCGAGACTGAGCTAAGATCCCTGGGGCCATCACAGGACATGCTGGTCCCAGCTCTGACCCTGCCAGTAGGGTTGTTTTCGGGAGGAAGAGAAACTGAAATCATGGGGCAGGCTCACGCAGCTCTGGCCTGCTGTGCTCTAGTCCATTCACTTGGCAGAGCTTTCAACAAACGTGCAAGACAGACCACTGGATACATAAAGGGGTTTCACAGGTCATGCCTGGAGGTGCACCCTTGGAGGCTGCCATGAGATGCTGGTACCAAGAGGGAGAATGGGTGGAGCAGAAGACACCCCACACACAGCTTGGAGGCACCCTAGTTCCAACAGCAGGTCTGCCTCTGCATGCCCCTTCTCCCCAGCCTGGCTCTTTTCCTGTGCCCTCCCCATGTGGGGGGCACCTTGCAGAGGCTGCAGGGCCAGGGAAAAGGTGCAGTCACCCAGCTGGGAACAGCCATGCTGAGCAAGCCCTGGTTGCCACCAGGGCTCCACAGGCAGCCACACTGCTCAGGTATGCCCTGCCTCTCTGGGGTGAAGCATGCCACCAAGTTCCTCTGAGAAGATCAAAGTTATCTTTCGCCATTTTAGGGAAGGTCAAGTGACTTCAGGCTGCCTGCCAATGCCCCACTCATCCCCAGGGCAGAGCCAGGGCCCTGAGTCACTTCTGGGTCAAAAATGGTACATCAGTGTGTCACTAAAGCCCGTGCTGAAATGGACAGCTAGAGGGTTGAATTAGCAGAGTGAGTGAACTCACCTCCACAGTGGCCTAATGGATCTGAATACAACCTTAGTAAAAGCAGGGCAGGGAGGGCATTAGTAACACAGGGAGTGCTGGATGCAATTTTCCTACTGAAGTAACCCAAGGGGGGAAGGAAAACATAACTCTGATACAGTGACTGTGGCAACTAGACAGGCTGTCCTGGCTCATCACCTGGTTTCCAGTGCCTGACCATAGCTCCAGCCTGGGGAGCTGGATGTGGCAGCAGGGAAGAGGGATGGCTTGATCCACAGAGGATGCAGGCATCCAGCTCTGCTCTGTATGCAGAGCTCAGAACAGCCCCTTCACACCCACCTGTGTCCACACCAGCTGTGTCTTCAGACAACTCCCTCCTGAAGCCTGAGAAATGCAACTGCTACTTTTCCTTCCTATTCGATCTATCTGGGCAAAACCAGCATGCCTTCCTCCCTCTTGTTGCTGTGTACGAACACCGTTCTTTGCCCAAACACTTAAGATTGCTTTCATTCCCTTAAGGAAAAAATTCAGCCCCAGAAATGTAACGTACACCAAGATACAAGTAACTAAAGCTGGGCTTTACCAGGTGCAGGCACAGTGGAGAGCCCCGTATCCTGCCCCCCAGGTTATGTCAGGGGGGCACAGCCATCCTCCTTCTGCAGCCCCCCCAGGCAGGGAGGCACAGGATCCCATCTCCCAAAAGCTTCCAGGACACAAAGCAGAAGAGAAAGCACAGGCTGGAGAACCAGCTCTTACCTCTGGGCACAGACTTTAGAGGGTCACAGACAAGGAGCATTAAGATGAAGCAGTGCAGAGCAGTAGTTGAGAGCAGGTCTGCATCTCTGTCTGCAGATTTATTCCACCTGTGCACTATTAGGAGTTGCACTTAGAGACTCCCCATCGCACAGGAACACCTATTCTCAGCTGTACCAGCAGCTCAGTGCACCCACCCTGCCGGGCTGCCCCCACACACCAGCGTGCCTGGCCCCAAGCTCACAGTGCTGTGCATGCCAGGGTGGGAGGACACCCCTAGCAGGGTGCTGGAATGGCAATGGAAAGAGGTTTACCCTGAGGGCGCTTGCAGCACGGAGAGCAGTTCGCTGTGTGTGTAGTCCCAGGCAGTTTCCACTGCACCGATGTAGTATCTTCTGACTTTGCTGATGCCCTCCTCAACGAGGCAAAGGAGCAGGAGGCCATGCAGTGTTCCCACCAGCATCATGCCCGCTCGCTGGGAACTGCACTGGCTTCAGGAGAAGTGGAAAGGAAGAAATGCAAAAGGAGAGAAAAGCCTTTATCTTCTCATCCAGTTGTTGTAATCCATAGAAGATGACATAAACCCAGGACCCACAGGTTCAGTCATAGTGCTGGACAGTTTGCCAAACACATCAGGAGAGGAATCGCTTGAGTGGGTTACTGCAAAGAGGAGTGCGTGAGCGACGGACTCTCCTGCTCTTCCTCTGGGGAGGCAGTGTCAGGAGCAGAGGAAAAAACAAAAGGAAAGGGGGGGCAAGCACAGTGGTAAGCTCCACTGCAGGACCCAGCTGGCTCAGTGTCCTGGCCTGTGTCTGGGAGTGAGGTGAGGAAAGGGAGGGTTGCAGAGGAAATGGAATCTAGGTGTGGTCTCGCCCTGGTCCCACCTTCTCACTGCAAAGGGGAAAGGAGGAGAGTGGGTTGTAGGCCAGTGCCCTGCTGCTGCCCATGCTGCAAGAGCCTTTATTTCCCCTGGGCTTGGCTGGGAGCCTGCAAGACACTTGGCATCTGCAGCAGCAGGGCTGGAGGTGAGCAAATAGCCAGGGATGCACATATGTGGGGTGCATCCCTGTCCCCTGAGTGTCTGCACGCCAGGCAGTGATGATTTAGCCACACAACAAAGGAAGGAGAGGGTTAGGGTGACCTCTGGGAGTGTCCCGTCCCCCCCCCCCCAAAACGCACAGACGCTGCTGGCACAGGGTTGTCCCCCGACTCCTGAAGGCAGGAAGATGAGGAAGAACACCCTGCGTGGTCCCGGCATCCGCGGGCGAGCGAAGGGGGGAAAACTCCCATCAATCACACTGCAGGCCAGCAGGAATGTCGTGGGAACGGTGGACCCCTTTGGTGACAGTCCCAGTGTGTGCAGAAGCATCCATGAGACAGCTCTGGGTGCCTGGGCAACAGAGGGATGTTAGTCCCTCAGCGGGGACCGGCCACCCGTGGGCGCGCCCCCGCAACCCGACCCGCGCCCACCCGTCCGGGTGGGCGCGGGTCGGGTTGCGGGGGCGCGCCCACGGGTGGCCGTGGTCGTGCCCGGTGGCCGCCCTAGGCGCGTTCCCGGCTCCCCCATCTTGCGCGCCACCGCCCGCTCCACCACCCTCCTCGCTCCTCCTCTCGGTGACGCGCCCGGGGGCGCGGCCACGGTGGCCGCGGGCCTGCGCAGCCTGGTCACGTGTCCTGAGCTCGCGGAGGGCAGCGGCGCTATGGCGGTGCCGGGCGGAGGTGGGGCGGGATGGCGGCGGCGGGTCCTCACACTCCTCTCCCCCCTTGAGCAGCGAGATTCCCCCCCCTTCCCGGCTTGACACCCCCGGTGGAGACCGCGCTGTGTGGTTTGCACGGGCGTGTTGCCTTTGGCGGGCGGTAGCGGGGCCTGGCGCTGCCGGAGGGCCCGGAGCGCTGCAGGACGCTCCGGGGGCGGCTCCTAGGGCTCCTCAGCCCGCGCCCCTTCGCTAGGGGGTTGTGTGAACACCGAGGGGGGGTGAGGTGTTCCGGGGACAGAGGCCGAGGGTGGCTGAGGGACCGTCTGAGGGTTCCCAAAGGCGCGGCGGGGAGTGCGAGGCCCCGCGGGCTGTGTGGCTGGGCGGGGGTCCATGCCCCTGGGGAGGCGCTGGGCAGCTGGCAGGGGACTGTGTGACAGCGGTACCTGCACTGAGCCTCTGCAGGTGCTTGCAGGTGCGAAGGAGGACTCGTTCAATGTGCTGGACCTGGCGGAGTACACCAAGAACCGGCCCTGGTGGCGCAAGGTCTTCGGCCCCAGTTCGGGGTCGAGCGCTGAGAAATACAACGTGGCCACGCAGCTGGTGATTGGAGGGGTCACGGGATGGTAAGATGTGCTGGGGTTGCCGCCGCTGTTGGTGGCAGGCAGGTTGCCTGCGGGCACTAGCTGTGCTGGTGGGGACACCCTGGCAGGTGCAGGGCTGTCATCTGTCAGTCCGTCAGAGAAGGCAGGTGTCCAGCTCGCTCAGCCCACTGTGCTCTGGGCATGCTCTGCTGAACTGTGGGAGGCCTGAAAAGCTCTCTCTAATGTGGAGCTGAAGAATTGAGAGTACCTCCTAAGAAAGAGTGTGGTCTCAGGGTTTGATTTTTGGGGTGAGGTAAATTCTCTTCGACTTTTGGCATGAAGTGGTGGTGTTGAATTTAGGACAGGTACATATGAGCCTCTTGGAACAAGGATACCTTCTTTCCTGGAGGTGGATGTGTTTCAGGCACGTTCCTCACAAAATCCTCCTGCAGGGGTGGTGTGTTCCCCCTGTCTGTGTGGTTCCTGAGGTTCCTGTCACTTGTAGCAAGTGCTGGGCTGGTGGCTTGTGGCTCTGTTTGCAGCTTCATTCCCACAGCAACATTGTTTGAGTTGAAAACTTGGTGTAATCACACTGCTTTGCTTCTTGCCATGCTTGGTATCTTCACGTGGGGTAACTGTTAAAAAGTGTGTGATAGATCTTCATTTTCTGATAAAAATACGAGCTGGACACCTCTCTCTTGTTTCTTTACTACATGTATATATTCAGAAATGGGTAAGAGCAGGTTGCAGTGTTGTTTTGCAGTGCTGGTAAGGAAACTGTGGTCAAAGTAAAGTCCATTTTGGGTGATCCAATACACTAGCCCTTTGCTGCATGTCTGAGCAGTGGGGTGGCACTTGCTTGTGTCCTGGTGGCTGCAGTGATGTCTTTCATGTTCAAAGCATGTCCCTCATTTTGTAGACCAGTGTAGCTTCAGACTGCTGCTCTCTGCTGGTTTCAGAATTTTTCTCTTCTGAGAAATGAAAAGTAAGCATCTGTTTGGGCAACAAAGCAGCTTGTCTTGTGATCTGCTCCCTGTGCTCTGTCACGGAGCAGCAGCAGCAGCAGATGTGCTGCCTGATTTCCCTTCAGAGATTAGATCAGTTTAGAAAAAAAAAAAAAAAGCTAAAATCAGATGTTGACATTGAGGAAATCACGTGTTTCTGATTGCTCTGTTGGGAGAAGGTTGATGTTGAAGAGATAAGAAACAAAACTGCAACAGGCAGAAACGTAGTGGTGAGAAGTAAGAAGCTGTAAGGCATGTTTGGCTGGGGGCAAATCCTTTCTCTTTCTGTCTGTGTGTAAGTTTCTTCTGCCCTTGGCCAGGCTGTCTCTGAGTCTCGGGTACCCACTGCCAAAGGCAGCCCTGCCTGTGAAAAGCATGCTGAGGAGTGTGTGTTTGGTATCTCACCCTCCTGACTGCATCCTGGTTGATTTGTAGGTGTACTGGATTCATCTTCCAGAAAGTTGGAAAGCTGGCAGCAACAGCAGTGGGAGGTGGTTTTTTCCTCCTTCAGGTGTGTATGAACAGTGGGCCAGGCTTTCTGAGGGCTGTGCTGGTGGGGACAGAGGGCTGCCTAGTGATCATCACCTGTTGGGACCTGTGGGGCCAGTTCCCTGCTCTGCCAGGAGCTCCGTGTGTCTGTGGATGTTAAGGGGGTGTGTTCCCCAGGGTACATCGATGTGGCAGCAGAGCAGGATCAGTGTGTGTAAACTTCAGGATCAACCTGGCTACCTGAGGAGTCAGGCCAGCACATGTGGGGCTCCCTGTAAAGCACTGGGGAAGGGGAGAGATAAGGAGATCTCTCAGTGTCCTCGACCATTTCTCCTGGTTTCCAAGAACCCTGGCACCGAGGGGAGCTGCTTGGATGTGGACATCTAGGTCAAACATCATGCAGGAGGCAGAACAACTCTCAGGCCCCCCTCAGCAGTTTTGTTTGTTTCTCAGGTGCTGTCTCGTGTGTGAGTCATTCTCCCCACTCTTCTGGCTCTGCTTGTTCTTTTGAAAGCCAAAACCTTGCTCTTAGCAGGGAGAGTTTCACTTCTGAATCATCCTTACCAGATGAAATATTTAGAGATGAGCAGGCTATTAATAGCTGGGTCCACCCATAGCAGCTGGAGAGCTGCAGAGTCCCCATGATAAACGTGGCATTTGTGAGGGGAGTGGTGGCCAGCTTTACATGAGAGAAGAGAGGCTAAACAGGCTGTGCTGCAATTGTGCCCTGTGCTCAGGGGTCACTGTGGGAGACAGATCACAGAATTATTGAGGCTGGAAAAGACCTCTGAGATCATCAAGTCCAGCCTATGACCAACACCACCACATCAGCTAGACCATGGCACTAAGTGCCACATCAGTCTTTCCTTGAACACATCCAGGGACGGTGCCTCCACCACTTCCCTGGGCAGTCCATGTCTAATCACCATCTCAGTGAGGAAGTGTTTCCTGATGTCCAACCTATACCCCCCCTGGTGCAGCTTCAGGCTGTGCCCTCTTGTCCTGTCACTAGTTGCCTGGGAGAAGAGCCCAGCCCCCACCTGACTACAACCTCCCTTCAGGTAGTTGTAGAGAGTGATAAGGTCCCCCCTGAGTCTCCTCCAGCCTAAACAACCCCAGCCTCTCCTCATAAGACTTTCCCTCTAGTCCCTTCACCAACCTCATTGCTCTTTCATACAGCTACAGGGCTGGTCCTATGTTCAATTTTTAAGCCACTGTGCTCATCCTCTCAGCCCAGTGGACCAGTATGTGGGAGGTGGTTGTGGTCAGGGAAGGTGGGTGGGCAAGGGGGTCTGTTGAGCCATGGTCACGCAGGACTTTTCATCCCTCAAAACTCTAGATTGCAAACCACACAGGATACATCAAAGTGGACTGGAAGCTGGTGGAACGGGATATGAACAAAGCCAAGCAGCAGCTGAAATTTCACAGCAGTGGTAACAAAGTGTGTCCAGAAGTGAAAAGCAGAGTGGATGAGGTGAGACAACTCTCCCAGGGCATGTACAGGTACTTAGCTGGAGGGACAGCAGAGAATGGGGATTGACTCCTGGGCTGTTATGGATCTTCCATTGTGCAAATGCAAGGAGGGAATGTTTGCATGACAAACTGGAGAGATGGCAAAGCTATCTGTGCACATTTGAGACAGCCAGAGTGGCATGACACCAGCTCCCCATATATTGCTGCAGATTCCTTGGGGTTGAGAGGAAACATGCAGGGGTTGTGGGGAGAAGTATCTCTTCTGTCTTGACAAAGAAAGCTAAGCAGCTTGGCAGCAGAGTGGCCTAGTTCCCCTGGGCTGTGCTGGGCCCTGGTCTGGCACACACAGTCAGCAGCTCCTTCTGTCAGACTGTGCTAGTTCTGAGAGAGCCCTGAAGCAGGTGGTCTTGGACTGCAGCTCTGCAGATCACTTCAGGAGCTGTACAGCAGTGGGGAGATGAGGGAGGGGAGGTCAGTAGGTAGGACACTTTCCCAGCCCTGAGCAGTGGCCTCTCTCTGAGCATCATTCACTTTGGAGAATAGCCTGAGGGATTTCTTCTCATGGGGAGGGTGGGTGGGTGACACGCTGTTGGTGAACACTGTTGGTTCTTCTCTCCCCTGCTCAGGTGATCATATTTCTGAAGAAGAATGTTATCCTGACTGGAGGGTTTGCTGGAGGATTCCTGCTTGGAATGGCATCCTAGAGACTGCGCTTGACTCCCTTCATGTCCAGCCTCCCTTGCCCTCCTCCACTGCTGTTCTGTTTCACTTAGAAGTCAAAGGATGTTGCCAACAGGCTCAGTCCCTTCTGCTCACAGGTCCCAGGTGTTATTTTTTACAATGCAGCTTCTGATTTCCACCTGTTTCCTCTGGATGGGCTTAGGGTGCTGGGATCAGTCTGAAAGCTTGTAACTCCCAGTGTATCACTGCAGCTCCTTTCTCCACTAAATATGCCCAGTCCCAGATTTTCTGTTGCAATCTCATAAACGTGTGGTGGCAGAGAAGTCTCCTAAATGTGCTTCTTCCCAGGTGCTCAGGGCTGTTCCCTGTACATTTGTCTGCCAGTGTGTGTGTACAGCAGCTCTTCTCTGCTGTTTAGCTTGCCCTTGTTCTGCTCCAATACCCAGAAAGCTTGTGCTTTCCTCTGCACAGAGATGGTGTGAGCAGTCCAAAATGTGCTTGGCTTTCCTGGGTTGGAAGCAGAAATGTCAAGGGACAGCCTGGGCTGACTGGGACAGGTGGGTAAGGAGTGAGTTGATGCTCTGTGTGGTGCTGGGGATTCTCCTGCCCTGCTCCTGCCATTGCACTGCACCTAAATGGCCATTTGGCTTCTCCTCTGATGTTATTTGTACCCCTGACTGGAACTGCAGCACTGGCACTGCTGATGGAAACTGGGCATCTTGGGTGACTCCAGGCCCGTTCCTTTCATCGTGTGTTCTGGAAGTCACCAAGCTTCCTGCACTGCAGAGCAGCTTCCTGGTTTGCTGGCTGACTGCTCAGCCTCTGAAATGTGCCGAGCTGCACTCCTGTGGGGGGCAGGCTTCCAGCGTGCTCCATCTGTCTTTGTCAGGCCAGCTGGCACAGGTGGAATGTGTTTCAGCTGTGCCACTTCACTGTCAACCACCTTTGGCCTCAGACTGGTGTTTCTGGGTCTGCCATGACCTTCTCTGATATCTTTGGAGTTCATGATGTTCTGAGATGTTACCATGCGGGATGGGGTTGTAGGCAGGAGGTGCATCCCTGCTGAGGGTACCTTGTACTGGTCCAGGGTCCTTGTTGCCAGCTCTAGGAGAGTGGTGATGAGGGAGGATGTGGAATGTGGAATGCAGTCCTTGACCTGCCTCTGCAGAGCACAAACTCCATATCCCTGGTCTCTGCAAGCAAAAGAAATTACAATACTTGGGAAAACCCAGTTGTGCTCTTCTGGGAGTGGCTCCTCTCCATACTTCCTGCCTTGGTTATATTCCTTCCTTCTTCACATTTATCATTTCCAGAAAAAAAAAAAAAAAAAAGCTTAATTCCATCAGCTGCAGCCCTTCTCCTGCAGGTGATGAGGCAGCCCAGGTGCAGAGCTCAGCTGGTTTTGAACAGTGTCCCAGTGCAGATGTGTGCAGAGCAGAACTTGAACCTAGGAGAGAAAATGATATAAAAAAAAATAATCCCTTAGAAGTGTTCTGCATTGGCTGTGCCAGGCTGGCATGACAGCTTTCCAGAGTGTGAGAACATGACAGCAGGGTGGTATTCCTCCAGCAGGTACATCTAGTAGGAGTTCTTGCCAATAATGTGTTTTTTAATGTGGAAGTCAGCCCACCCTTCACTGGGAAGTGTCCTAGGGAGTGATGGCATGCATGGGTGAGGCAGCACCTGGCTCAGTGGCTGCACTGCATCTGCAGAGCTGTATGGTGCCTTCCTGGTCATCCAATCCTGCTCTCTGTGTGGCTGGAAGTGGGGATCTTCCCCCAAGAGCTGCTGGAAGAGCTGGAACAGTGGGTTCTTCCAGCAGAGGGTTTTGGGATGAGCACTTGCAGTTGTTAATTTTGTTTCAGTTTGTTGGCTGAAGTGTCAGTGTGGCAACACATTGATTTAGCTGAGGTTTTCTTGCCTTCAGGATCTGAGAAGAGACTGCAGGTAATGGAGAAACAGGAATTGGTGTCTTTGCTCCTGCCATACATGGCCAAGGAGAATATAGGAGGAGCTGGACTCACATCCTTTTGATGCTGGTCTTCCTAAAAAGCGTGCAGACCTGCAGGAGTGATGTGGTGCAGCAAATGGGTCTTCACTAAATTGTGAAGTGGCAGATGGTGGTGGTGGCTTTGGGGTTGTTTTTTTTTTGGTAGGAACCTTGCAGGGCTGATGGTGCATGAATTGATCCATTTGTATTGCAGGGTATCTCTTGTTCCTGTAGAAAAAGAGTGTTGCTGCCCCTCTGCCTGGTGCTGCAAGGCACAGCTTCTTCTGAGATGCACTAATCTGCACAAAGCTTTCTCCAACGACAAAGCTCCAAGGAAATCATTAACAGACCTTAGGGATGTTTTTCAGGCTCAAATAGATCACTATTTCAGCCCAGCCCTGGTGAAGGATGCAGGGAGTTCTGCTCCACAGCGTCCTGCCTTCCTGCTACGGAGAGAAATGGCCCAGAGAGGGAGCTAAAACGCCTCAATTGCTGCTGGAAGGGGAAACAAGTGACAAATATATGTTGAGTTTGATACTGAATTCAGGCAGGGAGTGGACAAGGACATCAGGATCGGGCTGATCTTTCTGCTGTGCCAGTGTTGGGCTGTGGCTCTGGGCCCGTTGGATGCTCTGGGCCCACACAGGAAGCCCTGATGCTGAACCAGCCTCTGGGATGCTTTGTCAATGCTGCAGGTGCCAAGGTGAGCTGCTCCCCCTCTCCTCACCCCTGCTCCTCTTGGTCTCGTTTCATCAACCTCTGGCGTCTGTTCCAGTATGAGAAGGTTTAAAACACACTAGGCTTTTAAAGTGTTTTTATATATTGTATGTAAATGCTTGTTGAAGTGATATTTTATTAAACAGTTCTTGCTCTAATCGCTTCTGTGTGTGAGGTCTGTTGACTTCCTGGGACCCAGTGTGGTTTTGTCTCACCCTGTGTGTTGTGTTTGACTCATGGGAGCAGTTGCAGCCAGTCTGGTGGCACGAGGCTCCAGCCTTCCCTCTCCTCTGCAGGTGACCATGGGCTGCCCTGATAAATCCCTCTCCTTTACCATCCAGTTATCAGTGCCCCATGTTCCCAAAAGGTGGGGTGCTTCTGGGGCAGGAGGTGATGATGCTGCCAGGCTGTTTTCAGAGCCTCCCTGCTGAACAAGTTGGCTCCACTCGAGCAGAAATGGGCACGGAGATGATGCTTTTCTTTTGATAGGCAACACAAGCCTAAATATTTATTTTTAACCATCTTTCTTTCCACTGCTCCTGCTCAGATAGGGCAAAAGGGAAAAATTAGTTGACCTACTTTTCAAGTGAGCTGTTTTACGACATTCTTATCACTCTCCCCTATTTTTCAGGAATAGAAGAACCCCTCTTTTGTTTTAAGTTGGGGCTTTTGGGGTTTTTTTTTTGGGGGGGCAAGAGTGGAAGGCTAGCTCTGTGTTATTCTGATCTTGAGTCCCAGTTACAAAGACAGAAGCAGCTTCTATTTAAACATGATGATACCACATGTAGCTCTGGCCTGTGAGTGGCTGCCAGGCTGCCCTGTGGTCCTCTCAATAAACCACCAAACTGAGACTACAGTTTGTTCCAGGAATTTATTGTGTATCACGGTATTTCAGAGTAGTGAGTACAGATGGTTTTGCTCCTTTAGGCTTCAATACACTTAACTATAGTGCCTAGACTACAGTGGTCTGTTTATAGAAGCTGTGTTTCATAAGTAGGTTGTAGTTGATCACAGCACAAAAGTCCTTTACGGCTAGATCTAACAACAGAGTTAGGGACCTAGTGGGTGTGAAGTCTGGTATTAGGGTGCCTGGGCCCTGCAATGGACCTGGCACCCACTGAGGTGCCTGGAGTCCTGCTACAGGGGACAGAGAGACTTGGGAAGCTCTGAAGGGTGATTGATGCAGGAACCTTTCTACCGAGCTCCTCCTACAGGTCACAGGACATTCTGCTGCACGGGTGAGAGCTGCTGAAAAGCCACCTCTCCCTGGGGGGTCCAGACACAGCCGGCTTGTGAGTGAGTCTGGAATGCGGTGTTGAAAGCAAGTGCCTGCAACTGCTTGTCCAGTCAGCGGCACCTAAATCAGTTCTTGGATCTAGCCCAGGGCTTTGTGACAGGCCTCTGGGTCCCAGCGGGTTGACCTGCGCTGGGTCCATAACATATTGCTTAAAGGTTTTTCAATCATACGTAAATTTGTAAATTTTCTATCAACAGTCAGATCTTTCAAACGAATATTGCTTTTTTAAAAAAAATAATCATCTTATTTCTGTAGCAATCCCTGAAATCATGTTCTTGTAACATCTTTGTCATGCAAATAGCAGCGTGTAGGCAATTCTAATAGAAGGTAACCAAGAGTCTGCCCAGTGGGAAAGTGAGGCAC
This sequence comes from Hemiprocne comata, assembly GCA_020745705.1. Classification (NCBI taxonomy): domain Eukaryota; kingdom Metazoa; phylum Chordata; class Aves; order Apodiformes; family Apodidae; genus Hemiprocne; species Hemiprocne comata. Next base: position 4,852,121 of record CM036597.1, on the reverse strand, counting down.
TTAAGCAAAGTGACTTGTAGTCACTTGTGATCTATGCAAGATCTAGGAACAATCCCCAGACCTGATTCCCATTCTTTAGCTTGAACCACTGGACAGGCAAATGTTGTCTGGAACTACTGCATGATGGCAGCAATACCTCTGCTGTGTCAAGATGGGCTTGTTGCATGTGTCATGCTTGAACTCACTCTTCTGAGCTCATTTCCTGTACCTCCCGCTCCAGAAGCCAGAATAACTTGGTTCCAGTTCTCCATTTTGAGAGCAAGGATGGATTAGAGTAAGGTAAGCATTCTGAAAACATCAAGTTGACTTTTCACAGACACAGGTACAATGCAAAGACAACGTAGATGATGTTTTGGTACAGAAAATAAAGTCTGTTAACCAGGCCATCTGTTGGTACTATGTTATACTTTTTGGTGTGCTGGAAGGTGTGTTCTAGGAGCAATCTGGCTTTCCTGAAAGTCTAAAGAAGGCTTGGAAAAAAACACACACAAGTTCTGCAGATTAGTCCATGCTCCAGCACCTGCTGGAGCTGCATTGTGTTACTGAGGTGGTGGGGGAATTCCTTCTGAAATCACCTTCAGGTTTTGCCTCTCCCTTTCTTCCTTCTCAAACCCTGAACAACAGATGGATCTGCCCCTGGGGTACCGGGCGCAGCACTTCCTCATCTCCTGCAGCATGGCTTCACACTTGGACTCCATGTAGTTGTTCACTGGAAAATAAGAAGGAGACACCAAGTCTGCAGAGGGGAACAGGCTTTGGCCCCAGAGGGGACACACCTAGTTCAGCCCTTCAGCTGCGGGGCAGCTTGTTGCTCTGAAAAGCAAGAAGTGCTTACAGGCATTTCATCACCTCAGCTCTACAAAGAGCTCTCTTCAGTTCCAGCAACCTCAAGCCATGCCAAGGCAGCCTTGCTGTTGTGGATGGGAGCATCTTCAATCCCCCCATTTTGTAGTTATCACATCTCACTACAGTAAGAATGAGGTTTCACTTATTGCTGCCCTTCAGGCCTTACTCTCTTTAGCCTGTCTGCTCTTCAGCTGGATCTTGCCATCCATGGTCTTCACCCCAGCTGCCACATCACTATAAGGTTTACAGCTGAGTGTAAATACGGGAGCATCCAAAGGGGACTTGGTAGAAGCAGGGCCATTTACCCCCTTCAGCACTGCAGGGTTTGTACAGGAAAGGGGTGGGGAGCATGTCAGCCAGCCTCCTGCAGGGCCTGTCCTGGGCAGGCTGCAGCTCTGCAGGGTAACAGAAACAGGCAGTGTGTGAGCAGGAGGCCTTAGCCAGACCCAGCAGCCAACTCCAGCTGCACAGAGACAGCAACAGGACCACCTTCCACACGAAGGTCTCACCTCTAGCTCAGCAGGTCACTTAGGCACAGAGATTACTTGGCCTCCTCTCACTTTCCTTCCTAGGGTCCTCATCTTGTACACTGCCAGAGCTGGGACACGGGGCTAAACGAGCTCCTAGTCTGACCTGGGATGACTGGGCTCACATCTTTGTACATGGCACAGCTATGTCACCTCTGCACTTTCTTCAGCCTGCCTTTGTTTCAGGCTCAGAGACATTCCCCTGCATCGGCAGTTTCAGGCACTGCAGGACACAGCTGGCTTTCAAGGCTCCTTTGTGCCCTAGTGCTCTGCTGCCTGCCCCTGTGGGCCGAGGTGGCAGAGCCCACAGTGCTTTGCAGAGGTGGCCACCAGGCTGTTGGAGAAGCCCTGTGGCAGGTGAGCAGACTGAGTCTGTGGCCTGAATTACCACCCACCTGCCTGTCTGCACCGCGTGCGGCGCTGCCGCTCCACAGACGCGCTCCCTTCCCCTCCCACCGCTGATTTTTAACAGGCTAAAAGAAGCAACAGCAACCACACGTGAGGCAAACACAGCACCCACTGCAGAGCCCAGGAAGCAGCAGCAAACAAACAGCTTCCAGTTAACGAGCAAGTCAGGTTGCTCTGATCACTGGGCTGTGAATTCCCTAACTGGGTTGGTGAGGGACCTGTAACACAAGCACAGGGGTCACTCCTGAGCAAAAAGCTCATGGAGATGTTACTGATTTGGCAAGCTGGCAGCCTAGGAGCCATGGCAGGCCCTTGGAGATGAGAGCTAATCTCTCTCTGCCATAACCCACCAATGATGCATGCTCCAAGGCTCTATTGCTCTGCCTGTGTAGCTTTGTTTCTAAAACCATGGCTACATACAGGCATCTGCTCCCTGTCAGGGAGGCATTCCTGAAAAGCACAACAGTTAGTCACAGAATGGACATCAAAACACAAGAGATTTACAGTGGGCAGTCAGTCTCACAGAGGAAGCAGGCAAGATCTTTCAGAACCATGACCCACTCCAAAACCAGCCTTTGAAAAGCCAGCACATCCCAAAGGCCCTGCTTCCACCCTCCACACTGTCTCCATGTACTTGTCCATTCAGGCTCTGTACACATTCTCTGTCACATTAATTCTTACAGGGAAAAATTGCTTTGCTGTCAACTCAGCTGCTTCATCTGTGCAACTCAGAGAACTCCAGAGCAGGACAGTATGAACAAGAGCACTCCCAACACGAGGGCTAGGGGAGTGGTGGGCAGGGGAGTGTGCATGTAGCAGGGTCAAAGAGCTTCCTTGCTAACACCCAACCACTAAGACCGAATCTGTACACAAACCTACACAGGTACAACACTTGCAATCAACCTCCATTAATGTTACAAAAAGAACATTGTCACAGATGAGACCGAAAAAGGGTCAAACATCAGCTTTTAAGTGCAGTTACTATGAGGAGAGAAGTCAGCTCTTCATGGGAGAATGCTCCAAAACATGAAGACAAATGCTGGAGACACATCAAGGGTGTTGTTTGAGCCCTTGCTTTGAGCTCAACACAGCTTCCAAAAAGCAATCCTGGGAAAGACAGACACCTACCAATAACTGACTACTGCTTTTCCTTACTTTTTCCCAGATGCTTTTCCTCCTATGCTCCTCCCCAGCCACTGGAGTGTTAGTCACCTGCACAGACTGCACTCACTGCTGCAGTACACAAAGCCATTCCTCTGCTTCCCCAGCACAACCCCCTTCCCCCTCCTTGCTCTATTCTAGCTAATCTGCTTGTAGTCTGCAAATAAAATAAAGGCAGAACTGAGCTGCTGTGGAACTCACCCAGCTGACTGTAGCTGTGGGGTCACCAGCCTCCTGCCAAGGGCTCCCCCAGGTGACTGAGGAAGAACTCCTCCCCATGTAGCTGGGCTGCCTTGCCACATATTTTCTCTTCATCGTTCCATGAGGCAAATCCAAACCAAAATTTTTTAAAAATACGGTGTTCTGCAAGTAACAATCCTGCTCTCCCCAGCTCATGCTCCTGAAACACATCATCACATAACCTCCCTTGCCTCTCCAAGTATTTAGCTGATCTAATACAAAACAGCTGTTCCAGGGCTCCAGGAGACCACCTGATACCTTGAGGCCAGACCACATACACCCAGCCCATTCCTGACAGACATGGGCCTCACCTGCTCTAAAAATACCCCTGGAGCTAGAAGCTCTGCAGTCTTCTCATACAATCCACCCACTCTCTCACTACCCACTCTGTCAGAGAGTCTAGCTCTTCCCACCTACAGCTGTGTCCCAAGACTACACTTGGGATCTCACTTCCAGCATGGAGAACACCCTGAAAGAAGCACATTACTGTTACAAAGGCTGCTTTGCACTCAGGGTGTCTTGGTATTTACAATCAAGCACATGGGAATTTGAATAAAACCAGATATTATCCTTGTGTTTGTTTTGCAAGCAGGGGATGCCTCTGTGCTTGCTTGCTTCCTTCTGAAGGTGAAAGGAGAACAGAGTTAAGGTAAAAGAGTTAAGTTCCACCGAAAATCAAGACACCAAAAAGACAAAATTACACTTGGTACCTTGCAAGCATTTCTGTATTTCACAGGCTTGTTTCTGGCAGGGATCCTTCTGGGACATGTTCAGAGAACTAAAATGATAGGAAAATGTTACTGTAGAACAATGTGTTTTACAGGGGGTAGGGGTGGGGGGGCAAGGCAACATCTTAAAGTCAAGGCCTTAAAGAGCTCCCTCTCTGCCACAGTTCAGAAAACATCTCCTGCTGCCTGCAGGGGCCAGCCAACATCCACCCCAATTCTCTGTGTCTGCCTAAAGGATGATCATGTGGACAATGGATATGGGAAGTTTCACATTGCTAGGCTTGAAGGCCTTTCTCTTTTCTCAGGTCAAAAGGTGTCCTTTTCCACTTGGATGCACAAAGATTCCAGCAGTGATTCAAATTAACCCGGCTGACTAGATGTTAACAGCTCAGTATCTCTAGATGTTACACTAACACAGGTATTGGGGGAAACACCCTCTCCCTGAGCTCCACACAACCAAGGATGTGGTGTTACTCACACAACTGCAGCTTGAGGAGGCATTTAAAAAAACAACCAAGCAAAACAACTTAGTTGTGTATGTCCCATAAAGGCAACAAGGAGGGTTTGTTGTTTTTTTTTTTTTTTGTTCCAGGAGAAAGTCTCTTGGAAGTCCCCCTCCAAAAAAAACCCCAACAAACCCAGGCTGGAGGATCACTCCATCTTGTTCAAATCCCTAGAAAATGGGATCTCAGACACTCAGCTTGGCTTCCTGCAGCTGTGACACCTCTAACTGTGATCTGTGAGAGATCACAAGATGAGCAAAAACTTGTAGTGCTGGTAGTTGGATGGGAGACCTCTGCAGAAAAGCACCACTGCTACTGGAACAGTGGTGGGACTTCAGCTCCCTCGGAGCCACAGTTCAGCTCCTGCCCTGCCCAGAGCCAGAGAGCTGCTGCCTTGCCCATTTCTAACAATTCCCAAGCCCACAGCACTCTCCAGTATGGCTAGGGCTTTATTTCCAGCATCCTGGCCAAACTCCACTTGGGGCAATTACATTCTGCCCACCTAGAACTCCTCCTGATGTTTCACTTGGCCACAACACTCCACTGCCTGTGCTAAACTCTTGTGTCATGTTCCTGTGTGTTAACTGCTTCCACCTCAGAGGTGGCTGCATTTCAGTGGAGACAGAATCATTTATTGTACAAAACATACAACATCTTCCTAGAGCCACTGCTCCTGAAAGACAAAAATTACGTATTAAAGAATTACTGGGAATAAACAGAGCACAGTACAAAGCAGGGGTAACATCTCCACATACCAGATTAATCACCAGGCACGAGTTTAAGCAGCAGTTCTTCAACACCACCAAGCTGTAAGCGACAAGGAAAAGTTCAATACGTCTACAGTTACTGTGCCTGAGCTAATGGACTTCAACAAAACAACAGTCCTTTGCCGTCCCTCAGGGAGCTCAAACGACTTCACAAACAGGCATGACTATGGCCTATTGCTGCCACCATCCTTACCATGAGATGGTGCTCTATCTCCCAAACGCGAGAGTTACTATCCCTGTACTGCTCACCCTGGGACAGCTGCCACATATGAGGCAGCCGGGATGGGGGGAGCTGGCTGGGTCGCAGCGCCTCACCCAGGGGAACCTGAACTCTTTGGATCCGAGCCCTCAGCATACCTTCCTCCTGGGGGAAAGTAACAAAAAGAGCAGGCAGTTACTGGCAATGCAGTAGAGGCAGCTGCCACAGCAAAGCTACAAGCACTGGGAAGCTCAAAGGACACTTGCCTCTTCCGCAGCCACAAGCCACGTTTTGCGGTGCTCGTCACAGTAAACACCTACACGTCGCACCCAGAGCCGGATGGGAGGAGCCCCAGCGTGCCCTCCTTCTGCCATCCCCTCAGGCACTTCAGGATGCTCCCTCAGCTGGATGGAATCAGCCCGCAGGATGCACACATGGTCTCTTTAGCTCCCAGTACATTGACGGAGAAAGCTCTCAGACCTGGAAGGCACCTCTGGGTGACGTCTGACTTACTGTATGAGGTGCTTTGTGCTGAAATGTCCCTAAAAGTCAGGTTGGGAAGCTAAGGTGGTGCCTAAGTGGACAGGAATTTCATGACAAGGTGTACACTGGGACGTGCTGCATGGTGTTTGTAAGGCATTCTGTGGCAAAAGGTGCTACGGGGACAAAGTTAAACCCTGTCAACATTGGCTTTGCTTATTCCACTAACGGTCCTAGTAACAGTCTTGGTGTGAAACCCGGGGTGGGGGGGGGAGGAAGAAACAAAAAGATCAAGTGATTTGCACAGGAGTTCCGTGGCTAAGGATGGTATAAATCCCGAAAGGAAAACTTGTGACAAGAGGTGAAATGAAGTTTAACAAGAACGAAGATCAGTCTGGAGACAAAGCATGAACCTCCATCTGCAGGACCGGGAGCCCGGGCGCGTGCGGAGCTGTCATGGTGAAGGGTCCTTGGTCTCATCTCTCAAGAGGATAGCAGCATGGTCCATTCCCACACCAGCTTCTCATGGGTAGCTCTCCTGCCTTTGGGTCGTTCAGCTTTTAGATGGTTACTGAGAGCCACCGATACCAGCAGGGGCAAAGGGATTTTGGACATGGAGGTGGTTCTTCCTACTGGAATTTTTGTGTAACGGCAAGTTTACACCAGTTAGAGCGAGCAGGGCCATGAGCAAATGGAGGTCAGGGGAAATGATTCTCTCTTTGGACCCTAGAAGTAATCAAAATGGCACAGACAGTCTTCATCCTTTATCTAGGTTTAAAGTAGAACAGAATTAAGCTGTGACACAGACATTAACATCCTCCTGCTACGAAGCAGCTGCAATATTCCTATCCCAGTGAAACACAGGGGTCTTCTGAAAACTTGGAAAGTTATAAGGCATAATTCAGACAGGAGCAAGAAAATCTGGGTGAAAAACAAAGCAGGGAAAGTCAGGGAGAGAAAAAAAATGTTATACATTGGGGTACAGAAACAACAGAAAACACACTTCCATGTTGCTCTCTCTATCTTACATCAGTGCTTCTCCACTTTTTCAGATCAAAGGATCAGTTTGAAACCAAAACACTAACCACGGCTCAGCCTGAACAGCACTGGCACAGTCATTTCTAGCACAGAAAACTTTAAATGTTCTTTCATGCTTTCTTTTTTTCTCCCACTCTCTTGTTTTCTTACTTGATGTCTGGGAACGCGTCTGTGCATTACCAAAAAAAAAAAAAAAAAAGCTCCACTGCTCCAAAGACCATCCTGTGATGTGACACAGCCACTCCAAGCAACTCCCCAGCCTTGGGTCACTGGCACGTAGTGACAAGGACAGCAGGCTGACAAGCCTCACAAGACCTCAAAGAACAAGCTACGAGGGCTAAAGGGACATTTCTCTAAGTCCTTTTCATTCTGCTTTACCCTAAAAATCACTTCTTCCAACAGTGCAATGCAGCAGCTGCCACTGCTCCCTTCCAGCCAGCTGAATGTAATCACCCCAGTTGGAATTTGGCCAGGATACTCCCCTCCTCAGCAATAAACTGCCACAAGCTCCATCAGGACCAAAAATGCCCCAAGAACTTGTTTTCATACCCCACTCCAAGCTGGGGTCATCATCCCCAGAGCCAGAAGGCTCAAGACTTGACTTCAGTGCTGGAAAAATACTTCTCAGGGAGTGAAAGCAATTTCCTGCACCAAGTTAACTCCCCCTGGAAGGTTCCCTATCCAAATACTAACCTGGTTCAGGCTTGCTGAACCAGACAGAGGACTGAAGTGTGACGTGTGTGTTTGTGTTTACTGTGCATGAACATGGTAGCAATGACAGACAGAGGATCACAGAACAAAGGCTCCTGCAGAGGACACTGCAGGGTGGGCAGAAGCTCCTGTGTTTTCACCCTGTGCCCCACTGATTTGTCCCAAACTGCCTCCAAACTCCACAGCTCTGAGTTCAGCTGCCCAAGTTCAAAGGCCTCTCTTTTTAGCAGCCCCTAAGGCTGTTGAAGGTGCCCAGTTAGTGCCACAAATAAACCCCTGAGGTCAGGCAAAACTGAGTGGGTTTGAGGCAGGGCAGGTCTGCCTGCAGTGCTGACACAAAAGAAACAGGAGGTTTGAAAAAGCATTCTCTTAAGACACTTGCACCTGAAACTTTTAAGAATGGAAAACATACACAAGACATATTTTTGCAGGTTTTATCAGAAAGCACTAAAAAAGCCTGGAGGAAGAGCTGGGTGAAAGGAGGAGTAAGCTTACTTGTATTTAAAAGAAGCTGTACAACCTGTTTCTTACATTGCTTGCCTCCTAATCTACTAAAAGCACCACCTCATCCAACAAAAACCAAACCAGCTTAAATTTGCAGAACTGCAGCATCATCCTGTGACAGAGATTTTAATGTTCCCATCAACATGACTGCAGAAGTCTGAGCTGTTTAAGATACTGATCTGGAGAGACTTAAAGCCCAGTTCCCACAGACAGGATCAAGACTTGCAGGTATTCATTCTGTCCATCTCAGCACCAGACCTGAGAAATTTAATGCTGTTCTGGGACCCGGGTGGATTTCTGAGTCACACAATATATGAATAAATGTGAAAAGGGCCAGAAGGAGAATTGCAACCTGTAGTGAAGACAATTTATTTGCTTTAAAATTTGGTACATTAATATATTTTACGAAAACAGTGAAAGAAATTGCTCCAGCTGCCACTTGGACCATCCCCAGAGCTGGAGCTCAGCACGCTGAACAAACTCCACCCTTTATTACCTTCTATTTTAAAAGAGGACTGGGTCAGATTGTTAGAAGAGTTCAGCTGCCATTTAGGTGCCAAGGAGAACAAGCAAGGGTGAGGCTCAGTGAACTGGGCACAGTGTTAACACAGCTAGAGAGCTTCTGGAGCAAGGCTGGCCAGGTTAGCCTTCTGGTGGAGGGTGCAGCTGCCTGCCCACCTCTGTGTGCACAGCCTCCAGGGAGCTAAAAGGGAGCTGAGCTTTCCTGAAACACCCAGCCTGCATCTAGCAACAAGTCAGGGATCAAATGAGCTGTCTGCTGAGGTAACAGCATGTTGACTCATTCTAAAGCTTCTTCTTGGAGGTTTGGACTCTACTCTGCCTGGAGCACTGGCCCCAAGCAAGCACCTCCTTGACTCCACACTCTGCTCTGCCCAACCTACTGAGGGGTAGCAGATGCTCACCGACCAGCCGGGGCTGTCCAGCAGCTTGGCGTGGAAAGGTCTAGTTTTGGTACGATCTAAAGAAACAGGAAGAAAAAAAGAAATGGACGTAGTCTGGAGGGAGCCCCGGAGAAGGAAAGGGAGGACGAGGAAAGGGGTGCGGGAGCCGGGCCTGAGGAAGGGCCGGCCGAGGAGGGGGTGTGGGGGGCGGTGCGGGCGAGAGGAGCAGGGAGGAGGACAGGACGGGAAGGGGGTGTGGGACCGGTGCGCACGGCGGGTCGGCAGTGGCGGAGAGGAGGCGGGAAGGGCCGGGGAGGCCCGGTTGCCGCGGCGGGAATAGGGCGCAGCACGTCTCCATAGCAACCGCCTCCCACCCGGGCCGGGCCTGCGGGGCTCTGCGGGCGCCCCTCGGCACGACACGGCGGCAGGCGGAGCGGGAGGCGCCGGGCCGGGCCCCGGGGCCGCCCGCCCGTGACCTACCTGAGCGCTGCGCAGGTGACAGCAGCGCCGTGTGCACCCAACAAAGCCTTCCCCCGCCCGCCCGGCTGACCCCGCCGCCCACACGCGGCTGCTTGCCAGGCCCCAATGGCTGGTAGGCAGCGGAGCCCCGCCCCGAACTGGGTCGAGTCGGGCCGCGCCGCCCCGTGCCGTGCCGTGCCGTGCCGTCTCCCTCCGCTCCGCCGCCCGCCCCGCCCCGCGGCGGGGCACGGAACCCGCTGCGGCGCGGAACCTCGGGGCCGCCATTCGCGTGGGCGACACGGTGCTTCCGCCGCGCGGCACCCCTCGCCTCTCCGGAAGCTCCCCTGCTCCTTGGCAGCGTCGATTGGCTGGAACGGGCAGCCAGCCCCTCCAGGATTGGTCCTGCTGCCGAGTGCGCGGGCGGGGGGCGGGCCTTATCCCCGCCTGCTTCCGGGGGCGGTGGGGAAGACGGGCGGGCGGCGGCAAGATGGCGGTGCAGGCGGTGCACCTGGAGGCCGACGCCTTTCTGGTGTGCCTGAACCACGCGCTGAGCACCGAGAAGGAGGAGGTCATGGGGCTCTGCATCGGCGAGGTGCCGGGGCCGTGCGGGACTGGTCGGGGCTGCCCCGGGGCGGGGGGGAGAGGGACAGGGCGCGGGGGGGACACAGCGGGAGGAGGCGCTGCCCGGGTGCGGCTCACGGCCTGCGGGCTCTTACCTTCCGAGCGGGTTTCGGTGGCCGCAGCAGGGAGCGTCATGCAGGCCTGTGTAGGACCATTCTCCCGGCAGAGCTTTGCCGCCCTGCTTCCTGCCTCCCTTCTGCTCCCGCGCAGCGCCAGCTCGTAGCTCCAGCTACTGTGCCAGTAAAATAAAACCTCAGAGTCAGGAAGGCTTCCCGTCTGCATGCCTAACTGCACTCCGCTGCGTCCCCGTTCCCCACTGAAGGTACAGGAGCTGGCCTTTTCCTTGAGGGTGGTTATTTCTTTCGCAGAGGAATGATTGGTTTTTCCCTCTGTCACTAGGTTGACACCAGCCGAATTGTTCACATCCACTCTGTGATCATCCTGCGTCGCTCTGATAAGAGAAAAGACCGTGTGGAGATTTCCCCAGAGCAGCTTTCAGCTGCTTCTACAGAAGCAGAGATATCCTTTAGTAGAGACAGCAGCAAACTGCCCAGTGAAGCTCTTTACCTCAGGCCTCTTTTTATGTGCTGTGTTTTAGACTTCCTTTAGTTTGCTTGAAGCTATCTGGAACAGGTTGCCCAGGGAAGTTGTGGATGCCCCCTCCCTGGAAGTGTTCAAGGGCAGGTTGAATGGGGCTTGGAGCAACCTGGTCTAGTGGGAGATGTCCCTGCTCATGCAGGGGGTTGGATCTAGATGATCTTTAAGGTCCTTTCCAACCCAAACCAGTCTGTGATTCTATGATCTGCTGCTTCCCTCCTACAACTGCTTGGTTTGGAGGCTGTGCTGGCAGTTCCATTCTCTGGAGTCCTTGTTGCTTCCAGCATTTGCAGAGGAATTATGTTATAACTGTTTTTTAGAATTCTTTGTATTTGGTTACAAGTAAAATTGCAGGATGTTTTGGGGGGAGTGTAGCAGTTCAGCAGGGAGACTTGGTAGAAGATGAAGGGTTGACAAGTCTGTTTCCAAGCCTGGTGTCCTGGAGAACCTTTTAGTTCCGTACACTCAAGGATGCTGCTTTGGACACCTTGCTGCCACATGCAAACACAATCCAGTTTGCTTCTGCAGCAGCAGCAGAGAAGAAGCTTCCCTCAGCTTCCTACCACATGTCTTCTCACCCTCTAAAGGAACCTGGAATTCTGCTGACTGATGAGAAGCTCTTTTAAAACTCTGCTGTTTCTCCTTGTATAAAGAACTTCTTCAGTTTGCTCTGCTGGTTTCAGGAGGCACCTTGACTCCCACACAGGTTGGCTGAAATGACAGGACGTCCCATGAGGGTGGTGGGCTGGTATCATTCCCACCCTCATATCACTGTCTGGCCCTCACATGTTGGTAAGAGAAGTCTTGGTCTAAGTTCTATATGAAAACACTCAATGTACTGGATTTTCAGAGCTGCATATCCTGAGTTTATCCTAGTCTCTCCTTCTCCTGCCCTCTGGTAGGGTGGGGTTGTCTGGGTGGGCTTCAGGGTAAAGCCCCATTGCTGCCTGTGCTTCAGGTGCTCCAACTGCACGTGACTCCTCAGTCACAGAGCAGCTACTGTTGTTCTTCCAGACAGGAAAACTAGACCTGGGGTCTGGGGAATAGCAAAACAGCTGCAGGAGTCATAGGTCTGCTAGGATGGTTTTTGACATCTGTGAGTGTTCATGCAGAAATGAAAACTTCTGCAAGAAGTGCATAGCTTAGACATGTTGGACATCATGGCTACGTAGTGACCTGTGGCACGAGGCTGCTGCTAAGATCATTTCTTGTTAACTCATCATCTGTTCTTAAGATTTGCTACTTAATTACATTTTAAATTGGATTTTTTTTTTTTTTTACCTTAGTAAAAAAGTAAACTCCAGGTACTCACCTGGAGGAAGTACTTTATTTTAAAGCTTGTGATATTTGTCACCAAATTCCAGGTCACTGTCCAAAAGGTGGCAGGTCTTCTTCCTCTCCTTCAGGTGACCAGACCAGTTCTCATTCTCTAATTCCTTTGTCCACAGATGTCCGAACACAAGCCATGTATCAGATGATGGACCAAGGTTTTGTAGGGCTCATCTTCTCCTGCTTCATCGAGGACAAAAACACAAAGGTAGGCAACTTAAAAGTGGCAATAAAACCTCCAAGCACCCAGGAGAAACATCAGCCCCAGGGCAAGGCTGGGGAGGGATGAGCTGTGCTTGGAGCACAGCCACAGCACAGCCAGAATGGTGCTGATTGGATTTTAATTCCAATGATAAAATAACAAATCATGGATTACTCTGTGCTGATCCACAGCCTGGCTTTCCACCAGCTGCCTCTGGGATGGCTGCAGTGTGTGTGTGCGTGTGCACAGAAATGGGTGTGTTACTTTCTGCTTGTAAACAGTTCCAGCACACGGACCAAAGTGAAGAGCAACCTGTTCAAGTGCCATTTGAAAGCACATCCTGTGATCTAAAAGAATGGGTGGGTTTAGTTTATTTTTTTCCTCTTGGGATCTGACTTTCTGCTGTTTCTCTTAGACAGGCAGGATTCTCTACACCTGTTTCCAGTCCATTCAGGCCCAGAAGAGCTCAGAGTGAGTACAGCAGAATATTCTGTCCAGTGTCAGGTTGTGTTTCATCTTGTCTCTCCTTTCTGGGTTGTCTCAAGTGGTTTCTAGGCTCATCGTGAGGAGCAAATACTGTGTGGAGATTCCTGAAGGAGGCCTCCTTACTTCTGCTAATGTGGGCTGTTGGAAGAGAATCTAAAGATCAGGGCTGATGAATTCAGCCTAGATAATTGAGTAGCTTATCATTTGGTGCAGGACACTGCAGTCTAGGTGTGAATTTGTGCTGTAACTCTTTCTGTAGAAGGCCCTTTGCTTTCATCTTGAGGCCAGAGCTTCATGCTTGCCAGATGTGGTGTCCCCACCAGCCCCACCCATGCTGTGCAGTGTTGCCAGTACTGGGACTTTACCATTAACATTTAAAACAAGGGTGTGGCTCTGAGGGGCCTCCCTTTGCTTATCAACTCAGGCACGTGTTCCCAACAGCAAACCTTGGCCAGACTGGTTTGTTCTTTTTCTGCTGCTTTGAAGTTAATTGTATCTGGTGCCCTTTTAGATACGAAAGGATTGAAATTCCTATTCATGTTGTTCCCCATGAAACCATTGGGAAGGTGTGTCTGGAGTCGGCTGTAGAGCTGCCCAAGATCCTTTGCCAAGAAGAGCAAGATGCCTACAGGAGAATTCACAGGTAACAGCCCTGGGGCTGCAGCCCTTGCCAGGACTGTCTTTGCCAGCACCTTCTGCTGTTGCTGTTCTTATGGTACCACAACCTTAGCAGAAGACAGGCAGTAAGAAGCATTAGCAGCTCCTGTGCCTTTGTACAAGAACAGATTTAACACCTTCCCACGAAGGAGTTTGGGTCCTCTCAGCCTTGCACACAAGAGCTCAGCATGACTGCTCTTCTGCTGCAACAAAAACCAGCTGGAGCACATGTGAGCTGATGGTGACATGTCTGCATGTGACAGTTACTAGTGTTGAACCAGTGCTGCTGACTAGTCTGAAAAATGAGATTGTAGATCAGCTTTTTTGTGTTTTTCTGCCTCTGGTGCTCAACACTGCTAGGCCTGTGCTGCAAGATCCTTGTTATCCTTGTGAGTGGTCAGGGCTTCAGCAAGTGGAGAAGTTCAGATGTGTCTGCAGTGTCAGTGATGGGTGGTAGCTGGTTCTGCAGCCTGGCTCTGCCTGAACTGCCATGCCCTGCTCCCTTGTCACTGACCTGCACTCTTGTTCATTCTCTCAGCCTCACCCATCTTGACTCCGTCACCAAGATCCATAATGGCTCAGGTAAGGATTCCTCCTTTGTATGCAAGAATCCAGGATGCTGCTCAAGTAGAGTCTTGAGCAGGGCTTGCTTTGGTGCTAACCTGGGGGAACAGCAGAGCACAGCTGTGTAACAGTCCACCCCCTGCCACGAAAGGCACTTGTAAATAACTACAGAAGCACCAACTTTTGTCCTTTTCTTTGCCACGAAGTTCATTTCCAGTCACATTCCAGAGAGCTCACCTTGGTACATAAAGTCTAGTGGAGGAACAGAATTGTAACAACACTGAAAAGGAGAAGATCAAGGGCTGTAAAATAACCTAATCCTGGGGTTCAGATGCTGTTGTATCCTTTGTGTACAGCTGGTTGACATTCCAATAAAATGACAGTTTGGGGCTGTTAGAACAGCAAGGGGATTTTGTATGTGAGTCTTAAAGGAGTGTCAGGCTGCCCTGTACCCACGTTGCATCTCCTGGCACCTCTGCACGTGACATCTTTGCCTTGGCCAGTCTGAGACAGGTTGAATCCTAATCCTGCTTCTCTTCCAAGATGGTTCCCCATGGTCCATTCTCACCTGTTCAATAAATGAGGCATTCTTTACTCTGAATTTAGAAATCAATTAGCATCGTTGATGACTTGTGTGCAGAATTCCAGGTTTCTGCTGCAGGTCTGTCATCCCTCCCCAGCATGTCTAAAGGTCAAAGGGAAAGAGCTTGTTTCCCTGCCCAGCAAGCTGCTGATTCTGACTTTCCTGTGGGGATGGCTGGTTTCCTTGGCTGTCCCTACTGCTCTTGGCTTTGGTGGTGGTGCAGCAGGCAAGGTCTGTGTGTGTTTGGACTGCCATGGTGTGTTCTTGCTCTTTGCAGTGTTCACCAAGAACCTCTGCAGCCAGATGTCTGCCATCAGTGGGCCACTCCTCCAGTGGCTGGAGGACAGACTGGAGCAGAACAAGCAGCGAGTGCAGGAGCTGCAGCAGGAGAAGGAGCAGCTTCTGGAGGAACTGGCTGCTTTAGAGTGAAGGGAGGAAATACAGACCCTTCAGAAAAGACATGACAAAAACCCCTCCACAAGACCTACTGGCTGAAGGGTGGCCCCACGTTGCCTTACAGTGAAGATACCAGCTGTGCCTCTTCTCCTGCCCCATGCAGCAAGCACTTCCACAGGAGAAGGGTCAATCTGCCTCACCTGGATGGGAAGCAGTGGTCTCTCTCCAGATGTTGCATGATGCAGTGACTTGTAGCTCTGTGGTGGGGTTGGGCAGCACCTGAAGAGACTGTTCTGGAGGGCACAGACCCAGGGAAAATGTGATTTTTTTTTTTTTCCCCTCCCCCTGTATTTTGACAGAAGTCTTACTGCTTTGCATATATTCCAGGAGCCTAGAACAGGAGGGTTAGAAGGGGAAAGTATGTCCCAGAAATGATACTGCCAGCTTCTGACTTCTTTTAGTAGGTTCAGTTGTCTGTGATCTTATTTCTAGTAACATTCTGGATTGCTGGTTATCCACCCAGGCAGGAAAGAGGTGTGGGGGAGGAAGTGACCTGGAAGAACATTGACACAGGAGCTGTGCTCAGCAGCCTTCAAACCAAATAAAGAATTCCAAAGGCAGAACTGCTTGGAGTAGAAATGAAATGGATGCTACAGAGTGCCAGTGTCTGCATTTTTTTGGACACAGCCTGTCATCTCTTCATGTGCTGCTGTTGCATGCCCAGCACTGAGGTTCTCTACACAGTGGACTGATGCTGCTGGCTCAGTGGGAGGAATGTGGGTCCTTCCCACAGGTGAGAGGGTTATGAAGCTGAGAAGAGAGCTGACAGCTGTGCAAGCCTCTCATTCTTACATGCTGAAATTAATTGCAGAAGTTTCATTAGATTGGAATGGAACAAAATACCTGTTGCTGAGCTAATCCTTTAAATGTTCTTGCTGTTGCATTTCAGTGTCCCCCATCATGTGCAGCTGGTACATTCTGTTACATCAAACCTCTCACATGAGCAAAGGACCCAACCATGCACTTAAAACTTCTGTTTCAGTTCCTTGGTTCAAATTAAGTCCTTACACACTCAGGTAGATGAACATGAGCTGCCTGCATCACTGCAGTGGAGGGTGTGACATCCCTGCCAGCTCAATACCTTGGCTGTTGCTTTGGGATAATGAAGGTGGCTGAGAGGGAGGCACTCCCTTTCCAGTGCACAGCCAAGAGTGGTTAGAACTGTAAATTGCTCTCAGATCTGGAAGCCCTTTGGCCAGCTTGGTTTGTTAGACTTCACTTTTCAGTCTTTCTGCACTGATATTAGCAAAACCCCAAACACTAGAACTTCTTTGAAGTAAAACGCTACTTTTATTTTTTTTTCCTCCTTGAAAGTGCTGTGAATAGTATTTTTCTTTAGATTTGGAACAGTCAGTGGAGCCTGGCTGCCCCAAGGCTATGCCCTAGCAGCCCTGGGCCTCAAAGCCCTCCAGGGCAATCTCCCAGGGCATCCTGCCAAGCACATCCCAGATCAAGGCAAAAGGAGCTCTTCTGAAGTCCAGACTGTCCTTCCCTGGTTGAGGTGGTGCAGCCAGAGTGCACCCAGTCAAGACCATGCTCCTTAGCCCAGGTGTTGATGAGGTGGGTTTGGAAATGTACCATTCAAGCCCGTGGTGTGATCAGTGCAACCCACTCCATGTAGTTGCATGACACCCTGAGGATCCTCCCCTTGAACACACCAGACACTCCAGGTGCCAAGAGGATCTGGGCTTCAGTACCAGCCATTTTCTGAAGCAGCTCAAATTCCCTTCTATGCTGCTAATATTTCTTTTTCAGTTGGAACATAACAGGATTGATAAAGGCAGGGCAGGAGGTGGGGAGCAAGGAAAGGCATTCTCAACAGCAAGCAGGGTGACCTGCTGGGTGTGAAACTCCAAACTAGCTAGGAGGGAGCAGCAGCTTTCACCACTGACCCTGCACAGCCACAGTTACAGTCAAACCAAGAAGCCTGGTTCATTGCCACAGCTGGTATGAAATCCACATTTATTGATTATTCAAAATTACTAATCCCCCAAGCAATTTGTCCCCAGCAGACACAAATGCTGTCACACATACTCAGTCCACATGAAAGACTTCAGTCACATTCTCATTCTGTGGTGGAAAGTGTTTGCTTTCCCCAGTCTGACCTTCAGCCTGTGTTTTAGCTTCTCTGAAATCTCAGAGATAGAGGCAGAGCTGCAATCAAAAATTCAAGTGCTCACACTTGCTCATTTTAGAAAGGGCCTTAAGGTCTTCTTAACAGAAGCCTTTAATGATAAAATATTAAAATTACCTGGCATTCTCTGAAACACACTCTTAGATTAGACTCATTTACTGCTACATACAAAATGCAAGTGGCATCAAGAAAGGAAATGCACTGAGCTGTTAGAGGGAGTCTTGAAGCCTCGTTTTTAAAGCAAAATCAGCGCCGAGTTTCCGCATGACATCCGCGTGCCCCAGGCCCTGCTGCTCCCTTTTAGCAAGGCCATAGTTCTCTTTCACGTACTTTGCAAAGGGTGTCAGTTGTGTCCTAGCAGGAGTGCCATCCTTCCTAGCAGGCTGGCTCAGGACCAGCTGCCCCCCACAGAAGGCACACACGAAGCGTTCCGTGTCCAGAGACTTGGAATGGCGTCCAATCCTGAGGGGGGAGGGAAAAAAAAAGCCCTTTGATTCCACACTCGCAGTACAGTGCTTGTGAGAAAGGGCTCCTCTCTCTTCTGCCAGCCTCCTCAGGCCACATTTCTAAGCTAGCATCTTAGAACAGGACACAGACTACTTCCTTCACATCATGGAACAATGAAATCTGTATGACACATTTCCCTGCTTTTTTCCAGTGCCTTCTCAGCTTGGTTCCTTCCTCTCTTCTACTCTCAGCCTCGTGTGAAGTGCTACAACATTTCAAAACACCTCCACAACCCCAGGTATCAATCACCCCGTGGAGTTTCCCCTCAAACACATCACCACCCATTCTTCTCAATGCTCTGATGCTACTGATGTGTTGCACAGTCATGATAAACACTTCAGGAAGATTCTTTCATGTGGGAAACACTCTTTCCTTCCAGTGCTCCTGGAAGTGGCACATAGGATCCTGAGGAAAACAATCCCATGCATGGGAAAGAATAATTTTTAAAATAAAAATGAGCATGACACCACTGTCAGCCACCTTCCTGGGCTACACAGAGCTGGACTGACACAGCTGCCTGCTCTCCCACTGGGACTGAGGTCATTATTACAGCAGCCTGTGGTCAGCCACCATCCTCTAAATATACATACAGACTGCAAGGGTCCATGAGATAAGAGACCAACAAGAAAACTGCCTACATTTTTTAGTTTTAAACCAATAAAAATAATGATATTGTCGGTCTCTGCATTTTATTAGCACTACCATAACAAAGACACACCATTAGTTGTCAGTCTTAATTCAAAGTCAACGAGATACAAAACCCAGAAAGCTTCCTCTGATACTTTGTTCTAATATCCAATTACTGCCACACATTTTGTGCCCATTTTTTATGGGAACTTGCTCTGCTTTTGAATTGACTGAAGCACCAGATGATCCTCAGCATCTTTACAGGGATGAGCACACAGAACATAACTCAGTCCACCACGCCAAGTCCAGCACTCCCTTGTGGAGTCTTTTAACTTAGATCAAACCTGGATTGTTGTCGTGGCACATTCAAAGATGTTACTTTGTAAAATGTAAACATGTGGATAGATTCCAAAAGAACTTGGAATGTCTTCCCTCTGCAACCTGCAATGCTAGTGCTTTGCTCATATGCATTCCACAGGGATGTATGTGCCAGATCAGTCACTGTAGGACCCATCAGTGTAGGCCCACAAGTGTTACTCCTGATTTAGTGCTTAGTTAAGACTGGAAATGCCACCTCCTACCAAAAAGCTTAAAGCATGATCAGTGTTGGTCATGAAATCAGAGATAAGCAGTCAAAAACTTCAAGTTCACCTGATATTAACTAAACTAAAAGGTAAATCCAAGTGTTTGAAAAGTGAGAACAGCCACATGGGGTGTGACCTTCCCTTGCCTTGTCCTCCTTCCCTGAGGCACGTATTCTGCTCTCTTACTGCTTCTCAAAGACATTTCATCATCACCAACGGTCCTTAGAAGACACTTCTGCCTGTCCTGACCTCTGAACTAGAAACAAATGTGGAATTACATTGTGAGGTTCTGTGGGCTCAGGAAATGTGAAGTGACAACTCTGAGAGTATCCCAATTGCTTCACAGTTTAACATTTCCAGACACAGGAGATTGCCAAGTGAAAAGCAGCAAAGTTAATAGATACACAGGATCAAAACGTTCCTCACCTGGCTTTGCAGAGAACACACACGTAGGTGAATTTGTAATTAATCTCAAAGCTGTGGCACCGTGTTACTACTGGCAGCTCTGGATGAATCACAGCTGACTTATGGGCATAGAACCTCCAGAACTGTCCATGTCCATCACGAACACCATTGATCAGCCAGGTGGCTGCATGGCAAGCCTCATGGATGAGGGTGTCTCGAAGACGGTCTTGGGGTAAGACAAACAAAAGACATGAAGATCAGTCAGGGATGGAGAAGTACACACTTTCATCCTTGGTCACTGCTTCAGACCTTTGACACTTGCTCTTTAATCAGGTGCAAGAGTTATTCTGGAGGTTGGAATTACCAATGTTTTGACAAGGCAAAATTCTCCAAAACAAGGTTTTACTCGGTGCATTTCCAGTTTTGTGATTAATCCTAATTCTCCATCCTAGTTATTTGCCTGCCTAATCTATTTGGGTTTTTTTGTTTGTTTGGGTGTTGGGATTTTTAAATTATTTTTTTTTTTTGAGACCCAAACCACTTACTTAGACCTTCAGTACTCTGGGGTGTGAATTCCATCAGGCCCCATGGACTTAGAAACATGCAGCTGACACAGCTGGTCCCTGACAATTGCAGTGTCCCAGGGTACTCTCTTGTATCTCTCAGATCAAATTTACTAAACTTCAAAATATTCTATTAATTACAGAACTGATTCTCCTACAGTGACAGCAACATTTATTTCCCCAAACTAGGAGGGGATGAGAGAGAAATGATTAGAGTACCCACCACGTAACAGAACTTAATTCACATTGATCTGTCTTTATTCCAGCTTTAAACACTGCCAACAGGATGATGGAAGAAGTCAGATTTTAGATTGCAATTACAATAAATTACATAAACATATCTCTGTTCTCACATTTTGTAATGTGAGAATGTCTTAGAAGGGTTGTGAGGACAACTACTACCATGAATGGATTTATTTATTCAAGGTAATACGAAATTTCAAAGCAGGGTCCAGTTCCAGATCTCTTTCAGCCTCAGATTCAGGTTTTTACCTCTAGTACTCACCTTCTCAAAAAAGAATCATGGCTCCTGTACATACCTGCAGAGTCACAGACTTTCTCAGAAAGTTCTATGCGAGCGTAACGCTTTGCCTCAGGACCTCCTGTCTGCCCAGTTACACAGTATCCTGCTGTTTTTCTCATTTTCTTATTCCAGATTATTGCCATTTTCTCTGGTAGCTGAAAAACAAAACTGTACCTGTAACCTGCCCTCTCTACCTCTCTTTATCCTCTGGCTTCCCCTTATATTCACTGCAAAGCCAGTTCAGGATGTCTCTGTCAGTGCCCTCAACGTGGCTGTCACTTCAGATGCATCCCCACCTCCCACGGCTTCTTATTGCCATCATTAGTTTTTCTGTAACCAACACTGGGATTTCCACAATGCAGGATGAGACAAAAGAAGTCCCTTAGTTCCTCCCATCCTGCCAACAGTGGCTAACACAGGCTGATTAAAAGGAAACACAAAGACAGGTCAGGCATAAAACAGAATCTCCTCCTCAAAAAAAGTTCCCTTCCCAACTGCTAGTCATTTGCAAGACAACACCTCACTGAGCCACAGCTGGTTCCTGTGCATTCAATAGCCCTTACAGTTGTTTTCTGGCGGTTTGGGAAGGCTGTGTATGTGTGTGTTTTTAAGAACAGGCTATGATCAGAAGTGGTACAGCTTAATCATTCCCAGGTATCATCTGCTTTGGTTGTTTTGAACCAGCAACTTGCTATTTTAATTTGATGCACCTTCACGCTGTGAGAGGGTGAATAATCACCCACTGCTTATTTCCTCTGTGCTGCTCCTGATTTCATAAGCCCTCAGCATATCTATCTTGGTTAGCTCTGTTCTTTTATTTACAGTTTCCTGTCATCTAGATTAGTTAATGAGCTTAAGTAAATGCTCAAGCAGTAGTAAGTGCCAGCATAGGTACAAGGCTGAAGCACTGGAGAGCAAGATATTTTGCTTTCAGCAATAGTGAGCCTGTTCCATTCAGCTTTATGTGAAATCATTACCTCAGCCTGTCCTTGGACAGCTCAACAATATTTTCTCAGCTGCACAGAAATATTTTCCTTCCTGAAGGAAGTGCTATTGGAATTACTGAGAGTAACACATATCTTGTAAAGGACTTTTCTCATCAGAGGAAGATCTCCAGTATCTGAGAAGATGTGAAGGTCAAGACAGCAGTTCTCTGAAAATGAACCTTCAATCTGAAACACAGTTTATAGCTTTAGGTTCACCCAAAACTGTTATTCAAAGGATAAGCAGCTTTTTAATCTGTTCCAGGATAGCAGAGATGAACATGCAATAGGAACAAATGAAAACTGCATGTAGTGTGACCAGGCATGAGGCAACAGGCCCTGTGACTTACAGGGAAGTGCTTTTTATCCATCAGCTCCCTGCTTCCCAGTGTGCATTCCTGCCTTTTGCCAGCTGCAGGCAAGAAAGCTGTGCTACAGCCAGCTGCTAGGCTGTGGGAATGCTGCAGAGCTCACTGGGACATGTTACACCAGGAACAGCTGAAGCAGCAACAGTGGTGGGCAACCCTGAGCTTCTTCCAGCAGCAGAAAGGCCACAGCTGCCTGTGCTGGGGTCTGCTACCACAGGGGCAGCAAGAGAAACATTCCCAGGCTGCTGAGTTGATGACCATGCAGGTGCTAGAAAATACACGGAGATAAATACCAGTCACCTCTTCAAGGATGAAACTGACCCGAGGCCAGTTTTCCTCATCAAGGACTCCTGTGACACCATCCAGCCTGCTCACTTCAGGATGGTGCACCGTGACAGCTGGAGAGCCAGCCAAGCTGCCAGCAGCTGCACCTCAGTGGTGACAAATCCCTTTTAAAGAAATTGCTTGAGCTAAATCAAACATAAGCCATGGCCAGCCATAAAGCTTAACTTCTACTAACTGAAGAGGATAAAGACCAATCACACCAAAAAGTGAGGAGCAACATATTAACCAGCATTTTAGACTTGCAGTTTGTGTTTTGAAGCCAACCTTCTGCTCAAAGATGGTGCTATTATACAGACAGTAGAGCTTCTGTGCCAGCTCTTCTTTGTTCTTCTTGAAATACTTCACGTAGTGGGAAGCTGGATTTGAGAGATCTTGCAAGAAACAGCCAGGCACTGAGCACACCCTGGGCCTGCAAGAAAAGCAATAACAAGCAGTTTACTGAAATACAGTATCATCTCAGGGATGCTGCCATTGGCATAAACCTCTCCTGGCTCTTGTCACTCACTTGCCTTCACCAGGCCAGTGGGACACACACTTACACTGTCTTCTTCCCCCTCAGGGGGAAGCAGAACTGTTGCAGTAGTTCTGCAGCTCTTTCATTAATTCACTAAACTAGATTAAGAGGACTCCTAAATTGGAAAAGAATGTGGCTCATATTCGTGACACAGCGAGTCACAATTATACCAAAACTTGATCAATATATGAACAGCCCTAACATAAGTCACAATAAAGGTACATTTTCAGAAACGTAGCCAAAGATGTTCTGGAAATCCCCAGGAATTCATTCAGGGGAAGTAGATATTCCACTAGGATGACTAACTCAAATACTGCAGCATTCTGACCAACCATCAGCTTTGAAGACATCACTGAAAGGTTTTGTGTTGGTAAACAGAATTATGAAATTACTGAAGTAAACATGGTATTTCCCCAAGAGGCAGAATAAAGGCACCTATAAGAAATGAAAAAGCCATTCTCCAGAAAAGCTTAAGCTGCATCCATGTATAGAAAAAGAAACGTGGATTCTGCAAGTTACATGGATACAGGTCAAAAATATCAAGACAAGCCTGTTAAAAGGCATGAATTGCTGATAGAATTGGCTTTGATACATTTTCAGAAGAATGTCATCCTAGGCAAAATGCTCAGCATCTCTTTGTCCATCTATAATGATCCTGGAATATAGGAAAGATGGAGAAACTTGCCTTTTCTCTGTCTTTGCTGATTGTGAGCAACTGACCAATTCATTCCCAGGAATTCTTGCAGGAGTCAGTATCCTGGAAGGTGTTTCTTGAAGTGAAACAGAGTTTGGCCTTGGTGTCTTAGCTCCCTCCCCTTTCAAGAGCTGGGCATCTTCACAGGGTGGCTTGATGTTTTCTAGTTGAACAGGAGTCACAGGGTTTACACAGTGTCAAAGAATCTCAGACATCAGCCGTGAGGTAACAGAGAACAGTGAAAAGTCCAGTATCCCACCTCAGCATAAACACTCTTACTCTGCCTACTTGAATGCAAAGGCTTTTTGGTGGGGAGATAATCTGCTGTTATATACTACAAACATCCCATTCAACAAAGGAGTGGCAGAGTTTCAAACATTCAGCTAGGAGGAACTGGAAGCAAAAGCATTTGTGACCTCACTCAGGTATTTCTGTGACATTTCACCAATTCAAAACGCACCATCACCACATGGGGAGCAGTAATGCAGACACCATCACAACAAAAAAAACATTCTAACCTTCTGTCATTTACCATAAGTCATTTGTTTCACAGGCAAGTTCTGATCAGACAGCTGCCAATTTCCCCAGTCCTTGCCTGGACAGACTGCTAAAAGGACTGACCCTCACACAACAAATCAAGGACCACTTCAAAGTTTGCAGTTTCAACAGACATTCTCTCTGCTGGCTTTTCTAGAACTGTTCCCTTGTTTGCGTCACTTGTGTCCTTTTACTATTCAACCATTTCTAGAGAAGCCAATGCAGCTGCCAACTCAATTCTAGAATGTTTCCTAAACCCCATTGGTGTATTCCAATTTAAAAAAAATAAAATAAAATTGCCATTTCCCAGGACATATTTCTATGCTGTCAGCCATCCTCTTCTATAGATGCCCTTGCCCTGAACTAGTCCTTATTAGTGAGGAAGGCACCCTTTGTTTACTCTTCTAGGAGATTTGTTTTCACCTGCTCTTACTCAGCAATAGCCCTTTTTCCCCTGTGCAATCCTTCAGTTGGAGCTCACTTCAGTTAGGCAAAGGAGAGAAGGAGCTACTGATTTGGGAAATTCTCTTTATACACTGTATTTTAAATAAAGTAAATTATAAATCCAAATACTAAATTATCAGCGCCCAAGCTGCTCAAAATTTCAGTCTCACCAAATGACAGCTTCACATTAACTGCTATCAAACATAAAAAAGTTAATGTAATAAAAAAATAAAAATGCTTACAGTTATAGGAATTATAAAAACAAGCAATAGTGAAAAACTTAAATCTGGATGCCACAAGACTAGCAGAATAACTTTTCAGAATGCTCAGAGGAATAAACTTCTGACTGCATCTAATCCCAACTGTTGGGTTGCAGTTCTCAAGCACGGCACAGATGAAGGGCACGAGGCAATTAGCACCACCACTGCTGCCAACAGGCAGCTTGCCTCATGGCTAAGAACAACTGCTTACCTGTTGTGGTTGGCTGGTAGACAGTTTTAATTGTGCTTAGGATGGGTTTTCGGGGTGTACTTTGTTTCCTTATCCTTTCTATTAATGATTCAAATTCATCACCTGAGCTATCTGACACTACCTCTGTCCTGTGTCGTGCCACCACAGCTGGCACTTCATTCTCAGTCCTCTTTTCACAGCTTCTTTCTTTCCTTCTCACAAGCAAGTCTGGACTGCCTCTGGAAATGGACTCTTTCTGATTCTGTGGAGGTGGGAGTTTTATGCACCCCCAACTCTCTTTCAAGTCTTTCACTCCCTCTTTTTGGTAGCCATGCCATGAACTTTCTACAAAGACAGAATCTTCACTGTCACTTGAAGCCTCTGGATACTGCAATTCATGGCAGCAAGTGCTTTTCTTTCCAGGAGTCATCCACTTCTTCGGGGTCTGAAGATCCTTCTGTGCTGCAATTCAAAAGAAACAGCCTAAAGTTTTGGTAGTTTCATCTAGGAGACCTGCCTTTGTCTTGACACAAAAAAAATCCCTTGGAAGATAGGAAAACAGAAAGACTAGAAAGATACCTTTGTATTTTCATTGCACCTTGGTCATTTGCCATCATACTAAATGGAAAGTCACTGAAAGATGTATTAAAAAAAAAAAAGGTGGTTTAAACCCCATATATGTAAACACCAGCCATCAGGACTAACAATCCTGAACAGGTAGATAGTGCTGGCACAGTCTTCATTTCCAGTAACAAAAGCTACGTGCACGTAAGAGTAAGGCTGAACATTTCATGTTGAAGTTTTATAACATCACCAAGTGAAGGGTGTTTAAAAGAAATGCTCAGCCTTAGCTGATCAGACCAACCAGACCACAGCCTACAGCACAAAGCACAGACTTGCCAACCAACAAGGCTTCTGACATCTCAGGTTTCACCCATCAAGATCAAAGGGTCATGTCAGATCCGTCAGTGACTCATTTTAATTTTTTTTAATGATGCTCCTGGTCCACTTGGCTTCCCATTTTCTCTCCAGAAACTGTTCCATTAGCTTTTTACAGTCTGCAGCTGGCACACATATTTCAGGGCTGACATTCCACCAGATGCAAGATATCCCACCCTTCTTGAACAGGGGGCAGAGCTACTCTGGGTTCACAAGATCACTGTTACCATCCCTCATCCATTAGAACCCTATCACCTGACTGCTTCTCTAGTGGCTGTGGCAAGAAATCCAGAGCCCTGTTCACTCCTAGTAAAGTCCAGCTTGCTGCTCCCAAGGAGAAGTGTGCCAGGCAGCTGTAGACAGGCCCTGAATGTCAGTAAACCAAGGAACTTTCCATCAGTTGGGAAGAAAACACGAATCAAATTAAAGGTATCTAGCTTAACAATGGTTACCTTCTTTCTTCATTCAGGGCCTTTTGGCCACAGAATGAGCTGGTACAGCCATAGCAATGCTGTTTTGCATCTCTTAAGTCCTCTCTCCACAGTGACCATCCCATATCTGCAGCTCAGTCTAATCAACCATGCATTGCTACTCTTTTCACAGACCCAGGTACTAGCAGATACTCCACAGTATCTGCAGACCCACAGCAATGCTTCAAAATCTGCACTTCTCAGAACAGTGTGACTCTGCTCCTGTTACTCACAGATGAAACAGAAAAGCCTCCCCCTCCAGGAAGAGACAAAGTGATCTCATGTTTAACAAGCTCTCTCATAAACTTACAAGCTCAGCAATAAATGTTATCTTTCCACCCATTAAAATTCCTGCTTCATATTTGCTGTTGGACTTGCCTTTCTTCGTTGTGCTCTTTCTCATTTTGAAGTCCGAGAAGAAATCATCCAAGTCATCAGTTAAGTCCTTCAAACTGTGAAACAAATAATGTGAAAAGAAGGTAGGCATAAGGAGGAAAATAGACTAAATTTGCCTTACTAAAAAAGCAAACCCCGAAGAAGCCACCCAGTATAACATGATCAGTTGCTCACAGCAAATGTTACCAACTACATCCATTAATAGGAGTGGGAATAAAGCATGTGCACCCCCAAACATCCCATTTTACACTTGACCTGAACATACAGGTGGAACATGTAGCAGCTCTTCAGTCTGCACTCACTCCTGTGCACCTGCCTGTGAATCACTAGAACTTCTCATCATTTTTCTGTATTCTGAAGTAGATGTGATACAGAAGATTAATATATAAACACTGAGGAATCATTAATTACAGCACTCACCTTGCATCCACCTTTGTAGAAACAGATTTGGGGGTTTTCATCCTAGCTAGAACTGAAACAATAAAAGATTAATTAAGAACAAGGTTCTGTTTCTTTCGTTATGCATTTAAGAGATAAGCTTGCAACTAGCAAGGATTCAGTCTAAAGTCTTCAAAAAACAAACAAACATAAGAATCCTTTACATATCAACCCAGCTGTCAGTTCCTCAAAGCTGACAGCAGCTGTCTAGCATTTCCTTCATTATTCAATCCTTGCCCAGATAAGCAGCTCTGTTATGTATCTTGTGGCATCCAGGATCATTTGGGGTGGAATTTAATGGGTTTATCAATATTTTCTCCACTTGAGATGTGGTAGAGCCACAATTAGTCCATTTAAGAAACGAGCTAAACAGAACTCTCACAACAGGAAGAAAACCCCAGTATGCACCCAACCAGCCTAGCACAACACAATAGTCATAATGGCTATTACCAAAAAGACAAATACCAACATCAGGTTTTGTTTGCACAGGCTAAACATAAAGATAGCAAGCTATGCACAGCAGAAGCCACCATGTGAAATTTAGTATTCAGATCCATCTTACAAAGACCTTGAGCCACTATGAAATGCCAAAACCATCCCTCCAGCTGGTTAAACCTCATGCAGCAAAAGCCATGACATGGAAGAGGGAATTCCTAGTAGTTCAGAGATGTGTTTGCAACAGTAACTGCTTTGAGAAAATGTATATTGAAAGATGCTCCATAGACTAAGAAGGGAGCAAGTGAGTGACAGTGAACAGACAAAACTGAGGCAAGAATTAAAAAACAATGTAAGGCAAAAATCACCCAAGACTGAGACACAAGATTCGAGAACACTCACTGTGGCAGACAGCTACCAACACTGCACTGCAAGGAGAAAATGTAATTTGCAGCAGAAACAATAAAATAATGCATAAAAACTACTTCACTATAACTAGACAGAGATTTGTCCTTTTCATACTCCTTCAGAGAACAACAAATTACTTACACATTTCAAATTCATCATCACTGCTGGAAGAGAAGTACAGGGCACAGCTGCAAGAAATGAAACACAGAATAGTATCAAGAACATTAGGTCAGCAGCACGTGGATCTGCATCTCTGCTGGTCTGAAATAGCTGTGAACACTACATAGCAAACTGCAGCAGCTATTATTGCCCAGGGAGGTTGTGGAAGCCCCGTCCCTGGAGGTGTTCAAGGGCAGGTTGAATGTGCAGCCTGGCCTAGTGGGAGGTGTCCCTGCCCATAGCAGAGAGGTTCAAACCTGATAATCTTTAATTTCCTTTCCAACCTTAACCATTCTATGGTTCTATGATTCTCTTTTAAGATGCAGAATGGATGCGTTACCACTTGGGCTGCAATCCTCCTGCAAACGTAGAAGCAAGACCTAATACTCTTACTAAATTATTTATTTCGTTTTCTGACAAAAAACAAACATTAACTTGAAAAATACGCTGTGCAATTGCTTAAAAACATGAAGGCAGCTTCTTTAACTACAGTAAAGTTACCCGAACCTTGAAAGACCGTAATTCTGGAGCATGGTAATACCTACCAATTATCATACAACAATCTAAAAATTGTATTTATATACAATCATTAAAGACGACTCAGGACCCGAGGATGCGTGGGACGGGGCTGCTGCCCCCCCCGAGCGCCGCCTCACCTGGCTCGGCCCTGGCTCTCTGGGGCCACTCTTCCTGGGCTGCGTCCGCCCGAAGCCAAACCGCAGTCTGAGCCCCCATCGCCTGAGTCCGAGGGCCCGCCGACGGGACGTCCCCCAGCCCCGCTCCCCGCCCGCCCCCGGCACTGACCGTGTGCGGAGGTGGCGGCGGCGCGGGGCTCCCTGCGGCCCTCACCGCCGCCAGGGGCCTGCTGGGGCCTCTGCTGCGGAGGGGCCTCCTCGAGCTGCAAACGAAAAACAGCGTGAGCGGTGCGCCGGTCCCCGGCCCGGGACGGGAGGTGTGTGGGGTAGACGGGGCTGGGGCCCCAAACGCACCGCTGCCCGCTCCATCCCGCTTCAAACCTCCCGCGCCCCGCCGGCCGCAGCGCTTCCGGGGCACCGCGCCAGGCCGCCCGCGCCTGCGCACACGGGGGAACGGGCGGGGGAACGGGCGGACGGGAAGGGCCCGTGGGGCCTTGCGGGCGGTTCCTCGCTCGGGGAGACCTGGGCTCGGCCGCGGCTCCATCTGATCGTCAGCTTCAGCCCTGGGCAAAACCAGCCGTCGGTTATAAAAGGGCTGTGAAAGCCCCTGACGATAGCAGGCAGCTGCTGCTGACAGGAGCAGGGCCGACATGAGCCCCAGCCAAGGCTTCCTCCCTGGGGAACGCAGCGATGGCGCCTCACCGAGAAAAGGGGTGCTCATGGGGTGGGGTGCACCAAGCAGCAGTGCCTGGCACAAACTAGGGTCTCAAGCACAACTAGGAGACAAACACCTGCTACGCAGCAGCAAGACCCCATCGGTAAGGCTGGCACTCCCTTCAACTTGCAGCCCTTGACCCACCACAGAGATTTATGAGTTAGGGAATCCTATTACTGCTTATTCAAAACAAAAGTATTAATTGACACAGAGGCTATGACCTTCAAGGTCCTACAGAGAGTGACCTGAGATGATAGTGCCATGAAGGCCAGAAGAAACAAGCTGCTGTGAGGCTCCAAAACACTTTTGAATTAACAATGGACACAGGAGAGAGCTTTTGTGTTGGGGTGGGTTTAGTAGAAACCTGTGTAAACAGAAACCTATATATTGTACATCTACATTGAGGTGGGATGGTTTCTGCTGAATAAACAGCATTCTTTAAAACAAAATTACAGAAAGTAAGATGAAAGGCTAGCAGGTCAGAGTACTTTTCTGACAGCAGCACAAAGACAGCAGAAAATATAAAACACTGGTCAAACCGATCAAACTGGCAAACCAAAGCTTTATTTTTTTGTTTAAAGTCTTTGCTACAGTACCTAGGACTGCACCTCTATACATAATTAACAATCGTTCCTGAAAGATCTGTAATTTGGCACCAGTTTGTGTTTACCTCAAACACCTGTGGGGAGGATTAATTTCAAATCAAATCTGGGTTTTCAACAGAATATGAGCTGCCATCATGAAGCCAATAAAGTGAGTTATTGGAGAAGCTTAAAAAACAAAAAAAAAACCAAACTCCTTATCTAAACCAACACATTACAGAGAGCTCCAAAACAGAGGTCAAACATTAAAAGGCTGATATAGGCTCAAGTGGTTTATAAAACCTATAAAAAAAGACTACACCAGCAAATATGCCCTTTCAGTCCACAGTTTAGAAATTAATGCAGGGAGCAACACTCGCTAGCTGGAAATCTTGTCATGGGAGAACCACACATATACCAACAGGAGTACCCAAAATCAAATGTTAAAATGTTCCAAGTCCCAATCCACATAGAAGGAGAGAGATTCATAGGAAGATTAAATCAACCCATGAAACTATAATTGTTTGGGCAGTTCACACTTCCCCCAGCAACCACTATGCCATTCATACACACAGGCTCACATGTACATGGCTCAATCCCATTCAAATTCCTCATGGAATAAAAAGGATCCCAGGCTCTATAGAGTCTTTCCCTATCATGCAAGAAAGAAGTCTGGCTGTGCTTTAATCACCATCATGTATTACTTCAGCCACAGAGTACCAGGCAGATCAAGTAGAAACGCACAGTTTTTAGCTCATCAACTCTGCAGAAATGTTGGAGAGGCTCAGTTCCTGGAGAGTTCTGGGTGGACACACAGACAGTCTCTTCATGCAGACTCACTGGCCTCTACTGGCTTAATCATGTGGTCTGGCTTGTTGCCAGCAGCACAGTGATCCCACATCTGAAGGTAAAGCCGCTCCAGGTCCATTGTGTACTGTTTGGTGTTGAACAAAGGGCTGGATATTCTCTGCTTCCAGACTTTGCCACGTATTTTTTTCAGGCTACAAAAAGAGTTAAAAGCAGTCACGAGAGGTTCCAAACACTTCACAGTACCATTTACTTTTTAAATCTGTTCTCAGCTGACCCAGAACTGCCAGTACAACTGTTTCACAAGTCTCTGCTCCCCCACTTCCACTTAGTTCATACTGCTATCTCATCCCTCTCACCATTTCAGACACAGACCAGCATGGCCCTTTCAACTCAGAAGAGCTGCAACATTTAATGCATTCACTTGTTGCATGATCTGTACTGTGGCCATGTTACACGGTGACATTTTAACTTGCAGTGACAAACTGCTAATCTTCAATTTTAAAAGAACAAAATGTGAACTATTGCACTTTTTACCAGGTAAGAGCCTGCACATGAGCAATTTCTTCAGAACAGGTAGCACTGTTACTCAGTTGGGAGCTCTGTTAAGTTTACTGTAAAAGCAGAAGCTGAGTTAACTGCAAGACAAGAAACCTCTAGATGAGGATTGCCTAGCTATTGTAAATACTAAAAGATCTGCAAGATTGAAACTGAAAAAAAACAAACAAGCACCTAAAACCCTCAGCGCTGTGCCCAACTGCAGCACTTCTATTTTTTATATTGCCACATGACACAGTACAAGTTTGCTTACTATTCCAGGTCAGTTCCCAGTTTCACAGCAATATCCTCATATTCCTGTCTACTTTTTGCAATGAGCTCAAGACAACCCAGGCAAGTAAGTTGGGAGGCAGCAACTCGTGACGCAAGAGTCTCGCCTGTAACAAACAAACAAAAGCAAAAAACACCAAAACAATTGATAACAGGAGTAAGCTTATCAAGTAATCCACTGCAGAGTATGAGTTACTTTCCTTCTGCCTCCAGAAGAGGTAACAGTTTGTTGGGCTTGCTGTTTTTTATTAAAAATCAGTACTATTCAAACCCATCTGTTTGATCTAGGTTCCCTACTTGTCTTACCTGGCATTGTGACCATTGGAGTCCCAGCCCAGAGCACATCCATGCCAGTTGTGTGTCCATTGCAAAGAGGAGTGTCTAGACAAACATCAGCCAGTTGCCCTCTCCTCACATGTTCTTCTTTGGGAGCAACAGGGGAAAAGATGATTCGGTTTTGGGAAAGCCCCAAGTTTTGTGCATATTGCTGAATATTGGGTTCTCCCACAGCTGGGAAACGTAGCAGCCACAGCACGCTGTTCGGAACTCTTTTTAGGATCTAAAACAAAATAAAGAAGCAAATACAGAGTAAGTCTGGTCAGAAACATTTCTGAACAAGAAATTACCACGTATCAGTATGAAGCAAAAGGCATAATCAATACTTCAATCTTCTGAGGTATAGAGCAGGAAAAAATCACCACTTTGAGTGGAATAGCTAGGACCGCATTTCTAATACTATTGAAAGAGACAGTAACTCTGACCAATAATTCACAGAGTAGTGCTTAGACAGTAAATCTTGAAATTTATGATCCCATACTATGGAATAATAATTAAAAAATTACCCCTGAAGTAACTCTCAGCAATATACTATAAATTCTTTTTGATACAGATGCTCAGCGCTCAGAGCTGCCAATCTACAAACTGCCAAGGCCACCTGTGAGTTGATTGTGCAGACGAGGAAAGAGCAAACATATTTCACAATGGAGTTCCAGCATCCTTAAGCTGTCCAGGACATATTTTTTTCATTAGCTAGAAGCACAGATGCATTTTGAAATCAATCTAAAAGTTCTCTATGCTATTAACACGAAGTCCTGCACCATGAGCACCGTAAGGATCCAGAGCTCAGGGTCAGTGTTTGCCACACAACAGTTACAGTTTTCAGTTGCACCGAGTTTCTGCTCACTTGAACAGCTTGTTCCAGAAGCCTGACCTTAGATTTTTGTATTAGATATACTCACATTAGCCCACATCTGTAAAGTGGAAGGATCAATCTTATACAGCTGATTAAAGTTACAGTATACAACAGCATCCTCTGGTAAGCCATACTGAGAACGTGTAGTAACAATTATAGTTCGTGGAACTTCTTCACCAGTTGCTGCTTTGTTGTTAATCTAAATAAAAACAAACAACAAACAGCTGTTGGAGCACTAAAATTGCAGAAAACAAGCCTATGCCCAGAGGGACTGCCCTGAGACACACTGTGAGATTTGCTGGCATCATAAGTCATTGGAAAATCTTTGGGTTTATTACACAAACCCAACATTTGTCTATTTACTCATAACAAGAAGTTAACTGGAATGTGTACACCCTTGGGGATGTCACACGTTGCAACCTCCAAGGCACAAAACACTGGGTATTTCCATACCTTTGCTCTACCTCCCTGAAATTCCAAGTAACTGGAATAACTGGAAAGAATCATCATAAAAAGAGGACACATGGACTCCTCCCCACCTTAAGGTCACTTAATTTCCTTGAGATGAACAACAAAATTAAGACTTCAAAGAAGAATAAAAAAATACGTAGAGAACAAAGGGGTTTTCTGGTTTGTGTGGGTTTTTGGTGGTTTGTTTTGTGTGTTTTTTTTAAGACAACAGGCATAAAACAGACACAGTCAAGACTAAAAAGGCAGTCTAATATGTAACTGAGTGTAAGGAATTAGATGACAAGGAAATAATAGGAATTTCTGAAAATTAAAACTAGAATTAACAGACTTTTAAAAAAGACTGGATCTTACAGCCTTCACAAAGAATAGGAATATGCTAACAAAAAGCAGCAGAGGATGAAGCTGGGATAATCAGAACACCATGCAACAGTCTTGAGGATTAGTAAAATGGAAGTACTATTTTTAATTCTTATTATTAAAAAAAGCCAGGAGATGGTAGGATCAAAGATCAAAACATCAGTACAGATACAGGGTAAAACAGATATGCAGAGTCTTTTTTAAAATGTATTTTACATCCATGTTTTAAAAAGTCAGCTCAGTGGCAGTGTGACCAGCCAAAATAAGCATACTGTTGACAAAACTGACATGAATGACAATGACTCAGTCACTGACACTGTTAGAAGTTGCACAAGATAATTCAGTTCAACAGAAGGTGGTGGAAGTGCTGTATCCAGGCCACTGAGGAGACCTCAAAACCACAATGCACAGTTCTCGTTGACCTAGGCCCAAAAGTAGCTGATACTAAATTAGAACAAGTCCAAAGGGTTTTATTAGTGTGATCAGAAGACAGAAATATTGGTTTAGAGGTGCACTGACAGAACTTAGCTTATTTTATCTTGGTGGTGGAGTGCTAAGTCATTAATTCTTTATTATTCTCAGTGTACATCATCAGAAAAAACAGGCTAATAAGGTTACTGACCAAACAAAGAGCAACCTGTTACCAAAACAAGGGGAAGTCCCAGCTGTGAACACAACTCCTCATAAAAAGAATCCAAAGAGTGAAATTATGGCTAGAGCAGTGATAATAAAAGGTCTCATAAAATGAGGTAGTAGAGTCCCCTGAAGGGCTGTAAATGGAATAAAATTCACAAGTCCAAAGAGCTCTGCCAAATGTCAAATCTGGTATTTTTAAAAAGGGAAAACTGTTTTGCAAAGGAGGAAACAAAACAAACCCAGTAACTGCCACTAAAATCCCATGAACTGCTAAGCACTGAGAGGTGGTGGTATGGTCTATAGTTCAGAAAGATGTAATGAGATGGATAAACACTGTTGAGATACAGTGGAATAACTGCCTGTACTACCCAGCAGTTTTTTTCTGAAGGAAAACCACAACAAACTGGGTAACAGCTCTCCAATGCCCAGGAGGGTGCAGGCAATGAGCAGATCTCGCCTTCAAATTCTGAACAACCAAGTGTCATCTTTATGCAACAAGATTCCATTTCTTTGGACTTTAGACACTTCTTGATACAATCCCTCTTTGGGTGGAAGGATCATCTTCCAGTACATCTGTGGCTTATAACACACGGCCAAGTTTCCTTCAGTATGAGAATGAAACAAACCAACATGACAGAAGACAGACACTTTCCTGGAGGCTCTTCTTCCTTGTTAAGTTAAAACACAGAGATACAACATAAAACCCAAGAGAACAGCACCTTGAAGCCCCTCACCTGAGTAGTTGCTAATCCATTACTGATGTTGAATCCATTGATAGTGATCTGAATTTGCCCACGATTAATCATCTCAATCACAGCTTCTGCAATAGTGTTCATTGGAATGACTGGCATACTGAGGGCAGCATTGCCATCTGCATTGTCACAGCTGTCAGGACACTTCATCTAAGATAAACCAGATAAGCATCAGAGAAAGTACTAGTTTCAGTCCCCAAGAATGAACACGCTGAAGAGCAGCTCTCACCTTAACTATCTTGACATCAGGGAGGCTGTCAAGGAAAGCCTTCAAGTCAATGCCATTCAAAACAATTCTGTTATCATAGATATGACCATTGGACTTGAAATCAATGACTGCTTTTTTCTGTAAAAAAAAAAAAAGGTTTTAAAAGTGTTGCAAGATCCCTTACCAAGTTCTAATTTCCTTGCCCCATCTTCCTACGTACCTTCAGATGGGGGAACATGTTGGCATGGTCTCCAATATAGAAAGTGTTTGGCATGTATGCTAATTTCTCTGAATACTGCTCAGCCACCTCAACGGGAGAAGTTTCTTTATCTGTGATGATATAATCCATGAACAATGCCCCACTGGTTCCAGGATACCCTAGCCACATGGCCTAAAAAACAAGAAAGCAAGGCTCCAGTCCCAGGTGCATTGCAAAAATAGTTATAAATCAACACATTTCAAGTTACATTTTCCACCTTGAGATTCCCAAGTTCTTTCTTGTGCTTTATCAACTGAAGAGCAACTCCTAACTCCAAATGTTCACTACTGAGACAGCAAACAGTTCAAGGGTGTTCTAAAACTGATCCCTCAAGCAAAGTCCAAAGTATGCAACTACATGCAGCTACAGCCAGAACACAAACCCTCAGAGATTACAGCTTTTCTTATCTGAGACAACTTCTGTAGCCTTGAGTGACTCTGGTTCAGGTTTCTCCCATTCTCTTTCCATTTTCAGAAAACCCTCAGGTTAAAAAAAAATACCTCTGACATTGATTCAGGCTTATTCTAGCTAGAATTTCACTAAGCCTAAAGAAATTAACACACAACAACTCATTTCCACAACTGCTTCAAACACCCTTTCTTTGTTCTCACTAATGCAACAAAGGCAGTGGTGTACATGAACCTCTCAGAATTAATGAGCTCTCTTCCAGGACATAGTGAACTGCCCATAAAGCACATAAAAAATGAACTACTCTGCTTCAACAGAAAGATCCTCACATATACTAAGCCCTAAGAAGTCTCACTTACTGATCAACATGAACCTTCAATGTTTTTTTCACGAGAAGAGAAACTCTTCCTACTCACAAGTGCTTTCTGGAGATAAAGAGTCCTCTTAGTTACCTGAATAGGTGCTGGTCTCAGGGCAAACAATTCATTTCGGGCTCCTTTGGTGTAACCATTCATATTAATGAGAATGTGTATCCCATCCTGATGGATACGGTCTGCTGCTTTGCCATTACATGGTATCTGGAAAGTAAATACATGAATAAATGTTCTTTTTGTTTTCACTGTTTCAGTAATGTAAGTGGTTTGCCATCAGTGTACCAATGGATAAATATTTACTGTAGGTGAGACCTGAAATCTCGTTACTCCTGGTTTTACAACAGGGTAAGTCTTCAATATGCTTGCAGTTAGAATCACAGAATCATCAAGGTTGGAAAAGACCTTCAAGATCATCAAATCCAACTGTCCGCCCTACAACCCCGGGACCACTAAACCATCTCCCAAAACACCATGGCTTTTTGAACACCTCCAGTGACTGTGCCTCTGCCACCTCCCTGGGCAGCCTGTTCCAAGGCCTCACCATTCTTTCTGTGAAGAAATTTTCCCTAATACCCAATCTGAACCTCCCCTGGCACAACTTGACCCCATTTCCTCTAGTCCTGTGGCTGGTCACTAGGGAGAAGAGGCCAATACCCACCTCACCACAGCCTCCTCTCAGGTAGTTGTAGAGAGCAATGAGGTGTCCCCTCAGCCTCCTCTTCTCCAGGCTCAACAGCCCCAGCTCCCTCAGCCTCTCCTCGTAAGACCTGTTCTCCAGACCCCTAACCAGCCTAGTTGCTCTTCTCTGCACCCTCTCCAGCACCTCGATGTCCTTCAAGTTGTGGCATTTTGACTTAGCCAAGACCTTTAGGTATGACTAATACCTTAAGACCTAACAGAACAGTTGTTCAATGTTGCTAATATTTTTATTAATCACACAGAGCTCCCCAATAACCCCTCCATCACAGGTACAGTGTTACACCAATACATCTACAAAGTCCAACATTCCCAAGACTATTATCAGCCTAGGTCAAGAAATGATTGTAGCTGAAACACTCAAACTACAGGCTGACCTCTTTCCTTGTTTAGGTTTGATAAAAGGTCAATGCACCCCAAAAAATCTCACCTGAGATAAGTCAATGAAGTGATTTGCTTCAGCCATCACTTTTACACGGAAGTTTGTACCATCATCAGGACTCAGGGCGTAACAGAATACCTAGAATATGAGGCACCAAAACTGAGCATCTGCAGTAGCTTGCCAACAAAATAACTTTGCTATGTAACAAACTGTACTGTAATTTTAAATTACAGTAGCAAAATTACATCTAGTTTCATACAAATGCTATTTGTGTGGCATTTACCAGTTAATAAAGAAGTAAACAAACCGAACAACCCACACCCCCCCCAAAAAAAAAGGCACTGGGCATTTGCCCCAGTTTTAGCCAGTTCTGGTGCTGCAGTATGGCACTGCATCTTGCACAGGCATATACACATGATCTCATTAGTGAAAGGTAAAGTAATCTTAATAATTATGCAAATCCATTTGTTCAATCCTCTAAGAACACCTTTTACAAGACACCTTTGGATGTGTCATTAGTGACAATCATGACTCAGCTTGAACTGACAAGCTAAGCCTTTGGGAAGCTTTTTAACAAATTCAATGATTAGTGAACAGTGATTAATTCTCTCCAATTAAGAAGCTACAAGTGTATCTGACAAACTCAAGGTTGACTATTATGTAAACAGGCATCTTCAGCTAACCTAGCACGTACCAACCTAGAACAAATACACAGGATTTATTAACTTGCAGGACAAAAGCATGGTTTTGCTAAAATAACAGGTAACTTCTATTTAGTATTTACATTGAGCTCTGCAGAGCTTTCATAATCCAGAACTAGACTGTCCTTTGTCTTGATCTGATTCAAGGCTAACTAGTATATTCTCCACACACCAGACCACCAATTTAATTGTTTCATGAAAAAGCTGCTTCACAGTCACACTTCTGGTGACATTTTAAGCATGCAACTTTGCCACAAGAATTTCAGATTACAAAGACTTCATGAATAGGAAAAAGCAAGAAGGTTGGGGGGGGAAAAAAGCCCAAACCCAAACCAAACCAGATTAATGAAAACCACTTTTGCAAGAAGGAAAGACTTAGAAGCTTTTACAAAGATACGCAAATCTCATGTCTTGGAAAACAGGAGCTCAAAACTGAGGCAATTTAAACAGTCGTAGTGCAAACAACAGAACTGGGAATTGTTTCTGTTTACAGCCTCAATCCCTTAACTGGACACCCAAAAAATATAGATGTGACTGTCTTCAGCACTGCTGAATTGGATATGTTCCTTCTGGAGTGGGTGTAGTGTACAATTTCCTTTTAAAAAGCAGTAGCCAGACCAATCTGAAGTTTGTGTTTGTGATTCTGGTATCCCAGGGGAAAAAAGCATATTAAAAAAAAAAAACAGCAGCAGAGAGTGAACAAAAAACAGATATGTATCTGTAAATCAGAGATAACCAGGCAGTAGTAGGTTGATGTTGAAGCACATCTACTCAAAGAACAGCAGCTGAAGTGGAAAAAGAATTGCCATTGGTCACAAATCCTACTTACAGTAATTCAAAAGACAAGTATCTAATTTACCTGCCTTCTAAATGACACTTCATATTGGTAGAAGAGGATGACTCAGGCTACAGAACCAACTCAAACAAAAACCAAACAACAACAAAAAGCACCCTTGAACAAAAAATCCCAAACTCTAGAAACAAAAACTTGCCCTTCCGTAGTTTACCTGCCTGTACCAAGAAAAAGAAAGTGCCACTTGAGGCTGTATTTAAAGCTTTAAGCATACCATTTATACTTTTACCTCAAATTTGTCTGGGTTATGCATGCCTGGGATTGACTGCATTAGGTGTGAGGTTGGATGGTTTCCAAAATCAGAGCTCACGTAGCCAATACGAAGTCGACCTTCACTGGCCTTCAAATCCTTGGGGTGCTCATAAGGAGGTTTGTGAAGTACATTGATCTGCCAAGAAAACATTCACAACTGTTCATAAACTCAGGAAACAAACCCAAATGCTAAACAGAAGGACCAACCACAGAGTACTTCAATCACAACTGGCCTGTACAAAACTTCCTACCTTGTCCAAACACAGATTTCCATGTCTCTCAGCAATAGCCTTCCTGAAGCTGTGGGACAGGGGATACAGCATACTGTGATGTGGGTGGACAGAAGGCAGCCTGTTCTTCTCCAGTTGATCAGCTACAATGCTAACCAGCTTCTTCATTCTTTCATCGTAGTCTGTCCAGTCACAGACAATCTAGAACAAAGAAAAATTAAAAGATTAGGTCAACAGCTTCCTTTGACCTCTATCAGATATTTCACAAGTTGAGACTTCTTCCAAAAATGGAAGTGAGAATTTCATTAATTACTGGTTATCACTGTTATCTCATATTCTGATGTAAGTCTTGAATCTACTCTTTACATTTAAACTAGTGAATGGTTGAGGTGACCAGGCTTCACATTTACTGCAGAGGAATCTTAAGAATGACAACCAAAGCCTCCTTTTCCTCACCTGCAAACAGTGGGCCAAGTTGCAGTAAGCATCTGGAAAATCAGGTTTGAGTTTCAGAGCAGTGCGGTAAGAGGCGATGGCTTCTGGTATATTCCCTGAATCCTGCAAAGACACAGAAATGAGTCAGCAGATAAAAATACACTCAGGGTAGGTACTTACAGTGCCCCACCATATGCCAAGGGTGATTCATCTGCGTGTGCTACCTTGTGAATAGAGGCCAGGTTGCTGTGAGCATCAGCAAAAGCTGGGTTTATCTGAATGGCACGGGTGTAGCACTGTAGAGCTCCTTGGACATCCTGCATCTCCTTCAAAGTATTTCCCATATTAGAATAAGCATCTGCAAATGTGGGGCTGATTCTGGGAAATAAAGGTAATATGTCATGAACAATAAAAGCTCCTCCTCCAACGAGAAACCATACCCATACTCAGGCTGGTTTGCAAAGCAACTACCTGAATTAAACCCCACAACTCTAAGTCACTTTCTGTACAAATCTATGGCAGCTTCCTGTTGTGAAAGGCTGGGAACATTACAGATAGGAACTGCAGGATAGGAAGGACATTGAGGTGCTGGAGAGGGTGCAGAGAAGAGCAACTAGGCTGGTTAGGGGTCTGGAGAACAGGTCTTATGAGGAGAGGCTGAGGGAGCT
Organism: Hemiprocne comata; assembly: GCA_020745705.1. Classification (NCBI taxonomy): domain Eukaryota; kingdom Metazoa; phylum Chordata; class Aves; order Apodiformes; family Apodidae; genus Hemiprocne; species Hemiprocne comata. Next base: position 4,811,790 of record CM036597.1, on the reverse strand, counting down.
GGGGCTGTTGAGCCTGGAGAAGAGGAGGCTGAGGGGACACCTCATTGCTCTCTACAACTACCTGAGAGGAGGTTGTGGTGAGGTGGGTATTGGCCTCTTCTCCCTAGTGACCAGCCACAGGACTAGAGGAAATGGGGTCAAGTTGTGCCAGGGGAGGTTCAGATTGGGTATTAGGGAAAATTTCTTCACAGAAAGAATGGTGAGGCCTTGGAACAGGCTGCCCAGGGAGGTGGTGGAGGCACAGTCACTGGAGGTGTTCAAAAAGCCGTGGTGTTGCAGAAGATGGTTTAGTGGTCACGGGGTTGTAGGGCGGACGGTTGGACTTGATGATCTTGAAGGTCTTTTTCAACCTTGGTAATTCAATGATTCTATGACTTACCTAATAGCTTCTTTGTAATGCATCAGAGCTTCCTGTAACTTTCCTTGCTGCTGCAGAACACTTGCTAAATTTGAATGTGCAGCTGCAAACTCTGGAAACACCTGGAAGAAGAGCAAGTAGAATCTGTCTCTCAAATGCCCCAAGGAAACTACGTAAAAAACAAAAAACAAAGCTTGTGCATTTCTTACTCTTCTTTTTACATGACTCAGGTCTCTGAGCAGACATTCCTCCACTTATGAAGAGGGAAAAAAAAACCCCTATGTTGTATTACTTGAATTCCACACCTCTTCCTCACCACATTCAACTGTACCTCAAGAGCCTTCCGATACAGGCGGACTGCTTCCTCAATATTGCCCTGCTCCCGCTTGATGTTTGCCAGGTTGTTGAGGGAATCTGCATGAGTGGGACAAAGCCTGAGGGCTGTATTGTAGCATTCTTCTGCTTCTACCACCTGCATAAAAAGGGATACTGTTCATACAGCAATCTTTGTTGCAACAGCACTGTTAGAGAAGTCATTATACAAACGCTTCTAAACAAGTTCAAGGTGGAGATTAATTATTCTTCCTTATTACTAACTGGATGAGGGTAACATCCCATCTTAATAAAGCTGCTGTCTAAAATAAACATTCACTGTACTGTTAAAATTTTTTAAAAAGGATTAAAAAAAGTACTCCTTACACTGCCTTTCTCCTTCAAGGCATTGGCCAAGTTACAATAGGCATCAGGGAAGTGGGGTTGTAGTTCAATAGCCCTCCTGTAGGTGTCTATTGCCAGGTCTATCAGTCCCTGCTCATAATACACACAGGCAAGGTTGCCATGCACAACTGCGTGATTGGGACTCAAACTCAAGGCTCGTAGATAGGCTGCTACAGCTCTGCAATAGGGAGAGAGAAGGCCAACAGTCATCCACAGAGCAGCAATCAGACTTAACTTGGTTGTAAAAACGATCTACATAAAAAACAAACTTACTAACACGTACAAATCTGCCCTGTAAGGTGATACTGAAAACACAGAAGAGTACTGCCTGAATCAAAAGCCCAATCCAGGGATGAATTATTACTATTCGTGTCATTTTAAAGCTCTGCTCAGTTCTGTAGTGACTAGCAGACTAGAAGAAATACTTCATAAAACAGGATGTTTTCCTCCCACCTGATGCTGTGCAGTAAACAATGTAAGTTTTTTGGGAAAAAAGCTTTTGTGTATATTTTTTTAAACACTCTTCATTACTAGTGTAAGCATGAGACCTTTCTTGCTTTTTTTCCAGTTTATTATTGCAGCAATAACAACTGTAGCAATGTAAACTGTATCCTGTTGTTCCATGTCTTTATTCTCTCAGCTAACCTAATACGTGTCATGCCTTACTCCATATTTCAAACTTCACTTTGCTCAAAAATGAGATCTTTAATTATATGCTCCTATAGTACTATATAAATTACTAATGTATTCAAACTTGATTTCTAGAACAATCACAACTGTACACATAGTAAGTAAAATTCTCAAAGAGGTGATGTAAATTCTAAAATGATGAGGAAACATGTCCCTGTTTGGCCCGTCAATTCGTGGTTAAACCAGAAATCATAGAATGATTTACAGTGGGTGAAATGCAACTAGTTAGAATCATTAACCTGTTCCCTGAAAGCTTTTATTAAATTTGGACCCAAAAAAGCTACCTGAAATTGTACTCCAATTAACAGATGCAATATGGAACGCTGCATATAAACAGGGAAAAAAGCAAGATTCATGTACCAAATTAGAGATCTCAAAACAAGTGAGTTCAAAAAGACAGGGACAGTACTGCAACCTCATGCTATCCAATGATGCCAACACTTAAATGCAGACTATTAAATCAGATGCTTAGCTGAATTTCAGCATTTCAGCTTGTCTTACATAGAAGGAAAATTTTAGAAGAGACACACTTGGAGATCACAGAATGTTAGGGCTGGAAGGGACTTCTAAAGATCATCGAGGATGTCCTGAATCATGTCCTGAATCACATAATGAAAAGAGAACTCAAGGGTTCATGCCCTTCCCAGACATCTCATCTTCACCCATTCCAAGCCTTAATTTCAAATTTATTTTCATCAATACCTTCAGAAATTCTCATTTTATAAAGCACAGGAAAGTAACAGAAAGAAACACATTCCACAGGTACTCTAATTTTTAAAAATTTCCAGTAATCTGCTCCATATGCATTTCACACCCATTTGCTTGCTTCGCTTACAGCAGAAGTCTCTGCTACACTGACCATGGAGCTTTTACATCAGGAACCTGATTTGCATCTTGATACACCTGACAGGCCACAGGGCAACAGTACTTCTCTGCTTACCTGTCAAATATCCTTGCCTCCTTCAGGACATTTCCCAGATTGATGTAAGCATCCAAAAAATTTGGGTCAAGTGTTACAGCCTGAAAATATTTTTGAAGTAACAGTTTTGAGCATTAACACAAAAACATTCTTTATGAAACATAGGGGGTTTTTGCTGTATTTTTTTTTTCATTTGACAAACCCAATCTGTAACCATCTAAGACTTTATCAATAACCTAGTAAGGAAGGAAAACTTAAGTTGCATAAATCCATCACAGAGCAAAGTTATTTCTCTGGAGAAATGACAGCACACACCACCTTCAAATGTATTAATTTGCTCACCTACCCAGTTGGAACTACAGCAGATTAGAGTGTTAAACACTTATTTCATGTTAGGCTGATCATACTTAACACTCCTGCCTACCCCATGCTGTACTGCCTTTAATTTGCTTTTAGGGGAGAAAACACTAAAAAAACCCCTGATCCATAACACTTATCTACTGCAAAATAAGACACTGTTTGAAAACTTCAGCAGCCCAGGAAAATAAACAGTTTCACAAGAGCAAGAAAAGAGAAAATATATCATGCGTGCACGGAAAATTCAGTGGCCATTTAACTAAAAGACAACATTTTCACTCCCTTCAAAACTCGTCTCTCATGGTAACTACTACTTGCAAATTGAAATATTTAATCTATTGCTAACCAGACACAGATTAAAAAAAAATCCAAGAAGGCAAAACTGTTTTTGTAGATTTTAAGTCATAAATAATCAGGAAGAAACTGTCCGCCACATCTTAAATCTGATTTTAGGTCACTCTGTACCCTGAAGTTTCTAAACTGGATTACAATGCTAACTAGATACTAACTACAAGGTACCAGGCAACTAGTTAATGATACCACTCTAGAAAAGTCTGAAACAATAGTGGTGAAAAATAATCCTGGAGAAAAGGAATTAGTGTGTCACTTAAAATTGTTTTCCTCAGTTACTCACAGGACAGTAATACCTGAAACAAAACCACAGTAAAAAATTATTTTAAGCAGAAAGTTGTTTCTCCCTTTCACACATCAAACACACAAAACATTATTCCCATCCAATTAGATTTTTAAAAAGTTTATTCTGGCAAAAGGACTGTAAAACAAGGTCATGAATTCTCTCATATTTGAAATGTGTGTGAAGCCCCTAGGGCAATTCTAAACATCTTCCTGTTGACCTACAGGCAGTTTGAAACATCACAAAGTAAAACAAACCATTAACAGGGGATGTTAACAGGATGGTAAGAAGTTCTCTGCTGATCAAAATATTTACATCATCAACGAGCAGGCAACTGCACCTACATTACAACCCAGCAGAGAAGCTGACTAGCTTAGTTACCTTTTCAAAGTGATGAATTGCAAGCCAAATTTCTCCCTGGGCATTGAAAACACAGCCAAGATTACTCCAAGCCACTGCAAAGTTTGGTTGAGTCTCAATTGCTTTTAAGTAACAGGCCTTGGAACAGTTAAAGAAGAGAGATACAAGGGAAGGGGAATATTTGTAAAAAAGAAAAAAAAAATGAGAAAAAACAATTGTTAGTATGCCTTCTCTAACCAGCCAAAAGTGACCCTGCAGTATAGGCTAGCTTGCGCCAAAACTAATGCGCTGCAAACTGCTGTTGCTCCTGCGCCAGCGCAAACCAAAACCCAGGTGCAAGCCCACCATTCTTCAGTTCTGCTGGCAACAAACCAACATCCCTCTCGACACCAGTCACCACAGAAACCATCTGAGAAGTAACTCCAGTAGTTCAGCGGGAGTATCTTGCCACGTGTGAGTGGCGTAAAAACCAAGAAGTTAGCAGGCAAAAATAACTTTGCTGGGAGATGAAATTATCGAAGCGTGAAATACTCCAAAACAGAAATTACTTTAAAAAAAAAATAATGAGAAAAACTACTAAAAAAGACGAAGCCATTCTTCAGTTTCCATTGCCCTTGTCAAGCGAGACCAGACGCCCAATCTCGCTTCCCCGTTGCTCGGAACGTGCTCAATCACCTGCAGCTTCAAAACCTCAAATGACAGGATTGCAGGAAGGTTTAGGTCCCTGTAATGCAAGCGCGAGAAGTCGCTGCGCATCCTACCCAGCACGGCGCGCGCTGCCGCTGCCACCTGCTCTGCTATCGCCACTGCCCCTAGGTCAGTGAACGGCCAACCAGAATCATTAATCCGCCAGACCGGCCCGCTCGGAAACTCGCACGTTATCGATTGACGTCGGCAGTCTTAAAAACGCTTTACGACCCAATTTTTATCCAAAAGGCTACAGCCTGGAGCTTGGGCAGTCACCCAATGGGAGATTAATCATCTGGTCAACCGTTCACGAGGGCGGGATCGCACGCGCCGCGCGTTACCGCTGCGCAGCCTTTGCGCTACTGCAGGATCACAGCGCGTCATCAGAAGAGCAGAACGCTGCAATCCAAACAAAGAAGAAAAAAGGAAAAAAATGAACAACCAGAAGAGTTAGAAGCTTTTTACTATTAACTATCTCCAATTATTTCTTTTTTTAAAAAAAAAAATTAATTTACTTTTACTTTATTTCTTTGAAAGAATCTGTGGCTACTAGTATAAAATATTCTTACATTACTTGCTCGTAATTAAATATTTTAAGCTGTTTCTGAAGCCACAAGACAGAAGATTCAGGCATGGAGGCAAATGGTTTTGCTGTGGCAGTTACAAACCCGTTACCATATTTCTCATCATGTGACTTTTCGGTGCGTTCCTTGCTGGAAGAGGAGGAGGAGGTGTGTGTCTGCCCTAGATCCAGGCCTCGAGCTCCCTTCAGCGAGGCACCTTACGCATGGAATAGGAGGTTTCACCCACCTGAAACCTTCTAAATACAATATCAGTGGTGAAAAACCAAAAACAAGAGAGAAAATAAAACAAGATCATTAGTAAGAGTTCAACAAAGCAATTGCATTTTTTTGGATATGTCTTAACACATGGGAATGAGGACAATCTGTCTGTAACAAGGGAGACATGCAGAAGGGAGAGGGTTAATCAGGGCCATGGCATACAGCAGGGACTTTTTTTTTCTGTTTTTGTTTCTTTTTTTTTTTTTTTGGAAGAAAGGCTCTGAAATATCTACAAAGAAATTTTAGTTCAAACTGTAAGGAATCTGCTGGCTTGGTCTTTCAAATGGACTGATAACCAAAGAAACACATTGCAATTGACTCAAGAATCTTTTTCCTTGTTTATTAAGTTCTCACAAAACGGAATAATACTTTCAAACTAGGTGTCTCCAGAGCTCTGAAACAAAGAAGTCAGCAACCTAAGGCAGGCGCAGTGTCTTGGCCTATACCAGTCACACTAAAGCTGCAGTGAAGTGCAATTCATGTTAGCTGTCCGCTTGGTGGGCTGAGAACCAAGTGTCTCAAAAGACTTTTCAAACTCTAAACGCTGCTACGATTTATTTTCAACCTGGATCTGACCAAATGAATTCGGCTGCCCTAGGAGGGTACGCACATCCAAGTTGTTCAAGAGAAATCAAGGAAAATAATGAACTTTGAACCCGCGGCCCCGTGCCCCCGTAAAGATCACAACCCTCCCCAGATGGTGCTACAGCCAAACAGACAGCTACGCTGTTCATACACTCCACTTTTGAGCATGCGCGTGGGGCTTGGAGTGACAGACGTGGAGTCCAGAGCGTTTCCGACCTCTCCACGCTCCTCACCCCTGCAGCGTGGACGCGTAAGGTGGCTTGTAACAAGACAATTTCGTTGTGCAATCCGAGTTTTAACATGCCAAGAATTTTTAAACTCATCTTGGGGTTCGAATTCTCAGTTTAGGAAACAAGACTGCTAGAAGCCACCTTTCCACTACAACAAGTTTTCTTTCGATCAGTTCATTTCCCAAACAAACCAGCTTTGTCCTTCTGATTTCTTTATTTTGGGGGAGGGGAGAGGGAAGACATGAAAAGATATTCAGGGGGGGGTCGCATACTGCAGCTATTGATCATTTACTAGCCTTTCTTCCACTATCAAGGGAAGGGAAAAGTTAAAAGAATAAAAATCTTAAAAGCCAATATTACAAGGTAACATTTGGATAAGTTTCTTCTCCACTTACAAGCCACAAAGGACTTTAGAAGAGCAGCATTTTCAATAGCACCTGCATCGTACAGGGATCTCGAGCTAACCCCAGGCTCTCTGCTTGGCACCAGCAGGCAAGCCTCAGATTTGAAGGACTGTTACTTATTTCCAGATAAGAGCGTGATGGAGCCCCTGCCCAATACTTCAGAATGGTATCGGATAGTCTAGTTCAGCAGAAAGGCTTGGTAATGTTCCATTTCTTGAATTGAACCAACTTTTAAAGATGGGACAAGCCCTGCAACTACTCTGGGATGTCTCAGTGCCTTCAGTTTTCAGCAGTTTCTCAGACTGTCTGTCGATCAACGCAGATTTGAAGACTTGGTGCAAAGTTCAAATTTTCAAAACACTGACGTTTACATGTAATCTACCCAACACCTACCTTGGCCTCTTCCAAGCGACCCAGGGCTTTGAGCAGGTTCCCCAGGTCACTACGAACACAGTACAAGTCCTGAAAAATCAAAGTCACACCATCAGCTTCAGGACTTCAAACACCCCTTAGGTCATCGCAGAGAACTTGCAGAGGAACACGCCAGTCCTCTAAAGCTTATTCTTAATACACCAGTGAAAGTGCCACTCACAGGGTTGTACTGAAGGGCAGACACATATGCCTGTACAGCTCCTTCCATATCCCCTGCAGCTACCAGGGCAGCAGCCAAGTTAATGTAGCCATCAATGAAATCGGGTTTGAGGCGCAGAGCATGTCTGTAATGTTCGATTGCTTCCTGCAGCTGTCCACGCTCCTTGTACACATTGCCCAGATTGGAGTAGGCTTCAGCCAGCAGTGGGTTCTGTTTAATAGCCAAAGTGCTGAAGTGAGCAGACCTGGAGAAAACCAGACAAGTTAGCAAAAAAACAAACAAACCAACAAAAAACCAGCCTTGACTTTCAGCGTGTGCCTGTTTACCTCGTTACCTAATGAACGTTCATGCTTGAGTGAGCCAAACATACTGCCCACAAACCTGGACTTCAGAGAAGCTGTCTTCAGCTTCTCCTACCTTAAACCATCATCTCCCCTGTTCCTATGGTAGACTCTAGTGAAGACAGACAACTCTCATTTGCAGTCAGTGGGGTCCAGGTCACCTCAGCAAACCTGAACTCGATGCACTTGGAGAAAACACTACAGAAATCCTGGGAAGCCTCTTCCAACATCTGTATGCTTTAAACAATGCTCCAGTCAATAACTCGTTTCAAGAAGCAGGACAAAGCTGACAGATATAGATGTAAAATTCTGTTGTATCCTCCCACATTTCATTTTTCCATATCTGAACCATTATTATAACTTCGTTAAGAAGCCTATACAAAATAAATCTCAGTCAGAAGTTCTTATTTCCTTTACCAGCACACACAGATTTATCATTAGAACACCTGAAGTTCAAAATGCTTGAAGGAACAGAAAGCAAAATCAGGAACAGGCAAGCAGAAAGAATATAGAGACAACTTCCAGATGACAAAAAACCTCAACGAATTACGCTGTTTCACAGCAAACAATCAGTCTTGCAACTTAAAAAAACAAACCCACAAATGCCCACACTGCAGGTGGAGTAAATTAACAAAAGCCTTTGTTTACACAGGTAAATACCTCCAGCACCCACCACAGTGTTGCTGACACTGGACACTCATGTGCGCTGCATTAAAACAACATGAGAATCATGACAAGATCTGCTGTTTGTTGTGAAGCTGGCGATTCCAATTTGTATTTCCCTCACCCGAACGACATTTGAAAATCATTTTTGAGCAGCTCTTACTGCTGCCCTGAAGTGAGTCAGTATTTGTGTTCACTGATTCAAAACCAGAAATCAATGTTAGAGCTTTTGGCAGCTGGGCTCAGTACTATCAGAGGTGTAAGTGACACAGAAAGCTTGACAGAGCACCTTGAGGTTCCTACCTGTCCAATCTGCGACACTGGAAGTGAATGGACGACAGTAACAAAAGCACCCCAGTGTTGTCAGGCTCTTGTCTCCAGAGCTGCATGCAGTGTCTCTCTGCTGCTTCAAAGTCTCCTGCCTGATACTCACGATGAGCCAACTCTGCTAACCCTTGGAAGGAAAGCATACGTTTCGTTGGTTCTGGAGAATCACCAAAACATTTAAGGGGGGAAAACAAAAAGTTAGAGAATGGGAACAAAATAAAATAAAGTTAAAAAAAAAAAAACAACAAAAACATAAGTGAAAAAAGCAAACACAACTGAAGAATGATAATGTTTGAAATGACATAAAACACTATACATACATAGTGACACACAGCAAGTGGCAGTTTGAACTCTCAGATCTTTATGCCCCAACCTACTGCTACGCTGTTTCTAACACGATGTGTGCAAGCCCCTGACTTCATCAGCTAAAAACAGGAAACGTATAATGACTGAACCTTTGGAAGTCTGTAATTTTCCATTAACCTGATATATACTAAGAGATTCCTGCCATGATACTGTACTTTGGTTCATAACAGCAGAAGTGATCCTAAGAAAACAGTGACTCTCCTCATCCTCCCCCAAGGCTGTAAATCTTATGCTTTGTGGTATTAAAAACAAGTTCTGGAAACTGAACAGGAAACTGAAGGCCAGCAGACCAAGGCTTCAATGGACTTGAACACATTAAAGAGTTTTGCTGTGCCAGCAGTGAAAGCCTTTTTAAAAGAAAAGGCAATGTGTAACATTCCTTGCACCTTCTACACTCCTACATTACTTATAACTGTAAAAATTCCCTCATAGAAAACAAAAATGGCTTTGGAACAATCATCTGATGAGAGACAAACACACACTAATGATTATGCAACTGGCCTACAGAAGGAACCATTAAATAGGGTACAGGAAAGGAGATACCGTTTCTGGAGTTTAACTGGAACGGGAGTGACAACATGGGTTTAGTATTTAAGATACAATTGTGGAGGACAAAAAACACCACCTGTTTTAGACAAAACAACCTGAAGTGTGAAAACAAAATAAAAATTCTTACAACAGTGGGTTCTGCATTAAAGTACAGACAAGTGCAGCTTGGAAAAAACCAACTGTTCATCCTAGAAGGAAGGGTTGGTCTTCAAATTCTGCCTTTATACCAATAAACAGTTCAAATACTGCAAGTCCTCTTCTTTTTCCTCCTGAAGTCCAACATTTCCAGTACTCTGCAGTCACTTAATTCCATTCATGAAACACCTCCCACCTGGACCTACAGAGTTTTAAGATTCTGAATTGAAATGAAACAGATAAATCCTTCCTAATACAAGGAAGCACCTCAAGAGCTGAGTACACGTATTTTTGTAGTTAGGTGCTACAAAAATCCTCAGAGACTAAAGTTCTCACAGAAGAATTGAATAAAGACAGCAAAACAACCACAAAGAGATGAGGTACAGAGTTACTATTTGGTGACATTGGGAAATTTTTTTCTCTAGGGAGATTTTATGAAATTGGGATGGATGTAAATGTTTTCAATTATTTTCAAAATTACTTTTATTAGCACTAGCAGGTTTTGAAGATTGCAAACACTACATGTTGTAATCAAAGTTGTTTTTCCAGATGGTATATTGTCTCTGACAGTGCTAAAACTGTTTCCCAGCAAGTTGGAACTCACACAGCTACTCACTTTCAGATAGCTGAAAAATTACCAACCAAGCATCTTCATCTAGACCAGACTCCTGTTTTCTAGGAGCCTAGATTAATAGTTTTCCAAACCCTGAATAAGGGAAACATGGACTTCAGTATCTGATTAAACATACTGGCAATAAACAGATACAATTGTTATTTTAACATAAGAATGACAACACCGTGCAAGGAAGTTCAAGGTGCTGCCAGTAAGAATGATATTGGAATCCCAACACTGTGTTCCTCACTCCCTCCTTCTGCCTAACAGCCAGACAGGTTTAGCCCCTCTGGCACCCAGTGTATTTCCAAGTTCTGCTGATGGCACAAACACAGGGAAGCTGGAGAGAGGAAGAGCATGTCCCGCAGACCCAAACGAATACATTTCAATGGTATTATTAAGTTTCAAAGCTAAAGAAAAAAAAAAAAAAACAAAACAAAAAGACCCCACCAAAACCCTCACAAAATTTTCGTTTATCGAGTCTCTTCACAAAACAATCCCCGCCAGAAGAACTAAAGCAAACCAACCACTCAGCAGAACATAACCAGTCATCCACCTCCTAACAAATATTTTGCCACTGATCCTTGAGAAGTTCATCGAAGAGCAGGAAGCAGAACAGCTACACCATGACTTTCAAAACGAGCCAGAAAGCTGGCTGGAAGAGAAGTTCTACAACCCAAAGAATCTATAACATAGCCGTAAGTGGTTGCTCTCTGAAGCCACTTCTAAATAAAATGACTGCAGGGAAGTGTCACATTCAGGGGAATCCCTTATCAAGTCTTGCACACATTAATTTCTGTACCTAGGCTAACTTGTGCTACATGTTTTGACCATGACCTTGGAAAAACCTGGTATGTGCCGTGACAACGACCTTTCCTGAGACTTCTATGGAATATAACTGGAATAAAAACCCACACAGAACTATCACAAGTGCACCCAAGGCCATCTTTTAATCCAGAAATAACACCCTAAGCACTTAGCATATGCTCGTGCTCAACCTTTAGGCCCAGAGAGGAGCAGCTGCCACTTCCATGTGGGAGGTGGTGGTGAGCAGGAGCACAGGACTCTCTTCGAGCATGCTCATGTTCTTTTCAGCTCCACAGACCCAGCTGCAGGAGGATGCTGCAGCCTGGGACACTGTTCCAGCTGAGGAGCAACAAACACCGTCCTGCCGCACTCAGCCCCTCCATCTCCACCCGTGTCTCATCACTGCCATTGCCCTTTACATGCCTCTCTCTTTTTCCATAAATCCTGTTTTCTCCCTACTCTTCCCAGACACCGTTTCAGCTCTTCATACCTTCCCTCTGGTTACAGACACCCTCAAAATTCTGGGAAATAAACCTGTGTTGTCGTTTCATCCTTTCATCAAGCAAAATACTTTTTCTTGCGAGAGATTTCTTCTAGTCTCCCCCCCATCCCTCAAGTTCTGGATCTGTAAACTAAATGCAGGACGGTATCTTTCTTAGCCAGAGCACGTTATCTAGATTTTCTTATCCAGAAAAGTGCTGCACTTCTCAACTATGCCACAGAAGACCTGCTCCTTAAGTGCAGCGAGATTCTGGAGCAGCCAGCGTACATTTTAGCTCAGGTTTTTACCCTCCTTCGCCCTCTACAAAAACGCAGTCACCTGACAGTCAGATAAATATAGCAGCCAGAGAGCACCGCACCGAGCACTAACCGTGCCGTGCTCCTACAGGAGCGGCGGGCAGGCTGGGGCCGGGCGGCGCCGAGGTCCGAGCCCAGGCCCGCCGGCAGCCCGCGACAGCTCCTCGGCGCCCCAGGGTGAGGGCAGACAGGCACAAAGGCGGCGGGGGCCGCGCCGGGAGCCACCGCCTCGCCCAGCCTGCCGCTTCTGGAAAGTTCCGCCAGGAGCGGGCTCAGTGAGCAGAGAGAGCCGCGCTCGGGGCGAGGCAGGCGCGGCCCCGTGAGGCCCCGCGCAGAGCAGGGCCCGGCCCGGCCCCCGCGGGGTGCGGCGCTGCTGGCCCCCGGCGCGCCCCTCGCCGCGCGGCAGCCCACGGTACCTGTGCTGTCGGCCACGTTCCCCACGGAGGTCGCCATCGAGGAAGGGGGCGGGTGAGGCTCTGGTGGAGGCAGCAGGAGGGCCGCGAGTGCCAAGAGGCCCACTCGTCCGAAGCGGGCAACGCAGGACCGAGCTACTCACGGTCCCGACACGCTGAAACGCCGGCTCCTGAAATGGCGGTGGCGGAGGCAGCAAATTACCGAATGGCTGCTGCCGGAACTAGCTCTCCCCGGCAAGTAGTCCGGGCGGAGCCAGCAAGTGGTTCCGCATGGACCCCGTGTGCGGCGGCTGGAGCCGCACCGGAACTGCCTCCGTCTCCTTCCGCCATCCCCCCCACCCCGCCCCTCCGCGCCAGGCAAGCGTTCTACGAGCGCATCCCCCAGCTTTGTCTGCTCCAGTATCCTTCCGCGCGAAGCCATTGCGACAAACGCGGCCGAACTGCGCGTGCGCAGCCGCCCTCCGCCCCGCGGAGATCCCGGCACGTGGCGCCCGCGGGACGTGCGGAGGAGGCACCGGGCGGCCACCCCGGGGCGGGCAGAGACGGCGCGAACAGCGGGAGCGACCTGGAACCGGCTCCGGTTTTATTGACACGCGGCAGAGTTTCACGCGGAGCCGCAGGGGCTGCCGTTGCCTCCCAGATGACTGAAAACCTGTGAATAAGCCCCTGCGGAGGACTCAAACTGACCCGATTTCTGGGTCAAATTGAAAATTAAAATAATAAGTAATTAATAAATAAAAACACAGGGCGGCTGTTTAGTGAAGTATTCAAAGTAGCGAGGCGTCTGGATGCAGGACCTCAGACCCTGCCTTCATGCTCTGGTCCCAGAGAAAAACCTCCCTTTTGTCAAATGGAAATAGTTCCATAGTTGTTTATCAACAGCAGGTGTTTTATTCTGAGCAAACATTTTTTTTTTCCTGACAGAGACACGTGGATCCAACAGGCCAGTATTGATGAGAACCTATTTTATAGGTATAAAGACTGAAGAAGAAACCATACAAATCTTCTGGGTTCTGGAACTAGTACGTGCTACGACCACCCAACCCTTCAGCAGGGCATGCTGCTCAAAAGCTCATTTTCCACCATTTACTCAGTCATGTAACAGGTCTTACAACCGATTAAAATATTATATTAAAAAAAAATTACTTCATGTTAACACAGTCCAGACTACAGTCATCCCTTTACAAAGCTGAGACAAGAGAAAGTGAGGAGCCAAGAGCAGCCCAGGCTGATGATCACCTCAGGGGAGGGGGTTTATTCATCCGAGTCCAGGTCACTGTCTCCTGCAATGGAGTGGAAGTCCTCGCTGTCTTCCTCATCCTCAGACAAATGGACCTGACTTAATACACTCGGCCCACAGCGCTGCTGTTCTTCCTCTTCCTCCTCTTCTGAGATCTCATACCCTCCAATACTGCTGAAACTGGTATCTCTTGTGTTGGATTTTGGGTCTGGCTCTTCGTAGCTGCCGTAACTAGAAGGAAGAAGACACTCTTACTGCATCATCATTTCAAAGCAGCTGCTGATACCAACAATTCTGTATTTAACTCTTGTAAATGGTCCCTGGCTTGAAGTCCTTGTGGAACACTCAGAACCACTGTGCACTTCAATCCTGTCACTGGCCAGCTTTTTAAAAATAAACACTGAAGATCCTATTCAGCTTTTTATGATAAAGACTTCAGAAATCTTGAAGAGAAGGGATTTTATTCTGAAGCATTATTGCCACAAGATTCTCAGCTCTGATTATTACCTGATATTACTGTCCTCCATGACATGAGATGTCTCCCCACCATCTCCTTCATAGGACATCATGCTTTCTTCATTGTCCATGCCCATCCGTGTGTTCTCTTGAAGAACATGAGGTTGTTTAGGCCTCACTGTGCTGGGTTCCACATCAGAGTCACTGCCACTCTCACTCAGCTGGATAGCTGTGCAAGAAACCAGCATTTGGTCACAAATCAGCACTTTTGTTCTTTTAGTTCCACAACCACTGGCTTTGTGTAAAGGCTACAATATTGACTGTGAGGATGTATCCAAATCAGGGTCTCCACAGGTAGCAGAAAGGGATTCTGGGAGGTGATACCACTTAGTACCCAATCCTGATGTTACTCAAAAGTAATGTCATTACCACCATTACCCAAAAAGGCCCTATTTGCTTGTCTGCTCTGAATAATTCCCATTTCCTCCCCCCCAGTAATTTTCAGAAGGCATCACTAAAAACCACTCTAAGCTTTTCCACATGGCAAGTTTTTTAGTAGAACAGGAAAACAATCTGAAGGATCTCCAGACACCTCTTTCCAGTTCTTGATACCATTGATCACATTGTTCCAGGTCCAAAAAAACGTTGTGCTTTTACTAAACTGCCCATTCCTGGCTCTGCACACCAAATCAGACCCCCAGGCTTTTCAGAACCATTTGCAGTTTCACTTAGGAAATACAATCAACAAGATCTTGTCTTAACTCTTTCGTGTCTACACTTCCAGCACTTCTATTCAACTTTGTTTTCAGTTCCATTTATGTTCATCCATTTTTCCCATCTTGCCCTTTGGTGTCTCTTCTTTTTTGAGTACTAGACCCCCTGGCCTACCTATCCTACTTATGCTCTGCACTCTCTACTGCATGTTTTTGTGATGGAAGCATGAGAAGATTATCTGGGTTTGTGAACAACCAGTTCCTATTCAACCTTCTATAAAAAAGGGCACCTACATGAGAAAGGATTATCTCCTTCTTCATCACTCCCATCATCATCATCTTCTCCATCCGACATAAGCAGATCTTCATAGAGGACACTGGCCTGGGGCTGCTGGGCTGATCCTTCTTCTTCATCAGCAAGGTCACCATCTGCATCTTCAACTTCCTAGCTCACACAGCACAAGGACAGTGAAGATCAAACAACATCTAAACTACTGCTGCCATTTCCAGCATATGCCTGTTATTTATCACACTGTTCATTCTGAATCGCAGAACCATAGAATGGTTTGGGTTGGAAGGGACCTTCAAGATCATCAGGTCCCAACCTCCCTGCTATGAGCAGGGACACCTCCCACCAGACCAGGCTGCACAAGCCTCATCCAACCTGCCCTTGAACACCTCCAGGGAGGGGTATTCACTCATTTCATAACACTCACATTTTAAAACTACATTCAATAGTCCAGCTGTTGCTATGAACACTGCTGTCTTTCAGCGTGGCAGCCACAGCAGACAACTCCTAAACTGTGGAGACTTCTACCACAAGCATTCAAGTCAACACACAGACTGTGGCTGGGCTTTCTGTAAATATACTCACTGGGGCTGGAGTCTTGGGTTTCCCATCATCATCCTCATCAAACCCTTCAGTATCTAGGTCAGAGTCTTCCTCGCCCAGCCTACCTCGCCCCTGGCGCATCTGAATGGGGAACACAAAGAGCAACACCACTGAGGGAGGCACTGCTGGACACCCACCAAAGGGTTTGGACCACAACATTGGCTCTGAGAGTCCAGGGACAGACAAAAAGAAAAACGTGTATATCACTCTCAGGGCAAGGATCCTTCTTCTCTTTATTCCAGTATCAGAGAGCACACAGCCTCCACACACTTTTATCCTGATGTGGTCCATCCTTGAAAAGGAAACCTCCAGCCTTACAGCACAGAGCAATTTGTTTACCTAGCTATTTCTGGGAAATACCACTAGATCTTAAAAAGTGCTTATTTTCACAAAAGATCTTAAAAGTAGACAGCAGTTGCCAACAAACCTTCTCCTGCCCTTTTGTCTCCTGTTCCTCCCCCAGTCACCATGAGTCCAAGGTAGAGAGGACATGCACGTTCTGTCCCAAATACTATCCATTGAAAGTCTATGGAAAGCCTGAAGACTTCAAAATCCAGAAGGCATTCCCAAAGCTACAGACAACCACAACACCAGACAGAACTATTAATATTCAACCTCTGTCTTGATTGCTCAGAATAGCTCTCACTAGTCTTTCTGGTACCACCTTCAGTCTCGTGGCCCTCCCAACCATCTTCCTCCTCCTGGTAATTTATTTTCAGAGTCATATTACTGCATATCCTTCTGTTATTCCCCCTCCTCCAACAATTGTTTGTTGCTGTTGAATACAGAATAAAGACTAAGAAACAATATTCTGTGGTTACTGTAACAAGTCCATTTATAATGACTTCATACCCTTAACCTGTCTGCTCTTTTTTCCTTTTACAACTACAAGGCATCTGCTGTGGCAACAATCTCTTCCTAAGTGTTTGTACAGCTTCTAATTGTCACTGGATGCAACCATAATAATCTAATTATCATCTCCCACATCTGTAGAACAATGCTTCACCATTGCCCTGTTCAGAATCAACAAGGGATTGCACATTAGCCCTTGGTAGCATGAGTCACCAGGTTTGTGCTCCCAGAAGTAGTGAAGGAAGCAAATCTCTGGCCTTAGGCAAACTCTTCAGCAGCTTTTGATTCTCTATTATTTGTTTTGCAATGTCTCAATTCCCAGACCTCTTTAATTTTTTTCTTTTCCCTCAGAGCAGTCAAAATTAAGAAAATGGTGCCACATCTGAAATTGATTCCATTCTCTGCTGATTTATGTCACCTGTTTCCTACAAAATAATTGCCTACTTCCAGTCATTTGCTTCTATAACCCAACTGACCAACCACATGGAAAAAATGGAGGATTCTGACCCAAGTTCCTTGCTTGTCTGGGCTAGTGATGAGAGTGTCTACAGCAGATATACTGCTCTCATCCTGATGGACTGAAGCACCCTGTGACTCACTGAGGGATGTGTTGGTACCATAGAAATCAAGTGGCCAAAGTGTTTGTGGGAACAGGAGACACAACATCCTCAAGCACTGAACTAAGACCAGAACAGCATCTCAAGAGGTAGGACTGGGATTTCAGGACTAAATGCAAAATGCATTTTTGGGCAGGGTGTTTATATTCTGAAACTGTTTGCTGAAATAAACTCCATTCTTAAAGAACAGACAGGGCAAAATGCAGTGGCTCACAGCCTCAGGTTTGAAGTTTGTCAAATAGTGGATTTTAAAATAGAAGTCAGGACTTCCATGCAGTGCAATCCTAGAGAGGCCAAAATCATAAATGGACTCCAAAAGGACTGTATCTAGAGAATAAGCCTCTCTGCAGCTCTCAGATACAATTGGTACAGGTGCAACACCAGTTTAAGGTGCCTGAACAGCCCAGCAGCAGAGAAGCTTCACTTCAAGAAGGAGCACTGTGTGTTAGCACCCACTTCTGGTCCCTGCCAGGGGCAGAATACTTGGTTACATCCATCTTTGGTTCGACCCAGCATGGCCCTTTTCATCTCCATTCCTACACTGAAAATGGTGTTTGCAACCACAAATGCTGCTAGCCCAGCTGGCCAAAGTCTGTCACATACAACACAGCAAAGCTTCAACTTCAAATCAATTCTGTGTAAATTCTGTCCCTAGAGATGACAAAAGCAAGAAAAAAAAAGGGTTGGATAAAGTATTCTAAAAGCCAGTTTGTGGTTTGCATGGCTCTTGACCTCTGCAGAGTTAATGAGGAACTACAGATCAGAATTTTGATAAAACACCCTTACAAAACACTATTTATATGTCAGGACAATCTTGAAAGTGTGAAGAGCAGCAGCAATACCATTTAAATCAGGCAAAGCAGGCTTCCTAAGAATTTAGACAGACCTGTAAAGCACAGACAGCTCTCTACTTGCTGTATTTGCTTTTCATATCCTGGAGTCCAAGTCCTGAAGACACATATGGGGAGATAAATATTAGTCATCATAACTGCATTTGAAATAAAGGGAACTAAAGCCAACCAACCCCCAGCAGACCTGCCATCTGTGACAAGTTTGGGAGTGTGGGAAGCAGGAGGGCACCTCCAGCCAAGAACTAGAGGGAAAGAGTGGCCTTCAGATGACACATTCAAAGGAGAAGCTCAGGAAGCTCTCTCACTCAGCAAGAACAGAGAAGGAGCAGACAACTAATAATCAGCTCACTGCTCAGGCTTCTTTCCCTCTCTCCTGATCACCAACTTGGAAAAAAATCAGAACAGGTAATACTGCTCTTGGGAAGGAAACCATCAGAGAGAAGGAAGAATGACATCTTTGTTCCTCATTCTCTGAGGTATTGAGATGATCCTTGATTCCATCTAAATCTTGCTTAAAATGTGTCAATAGTTTCAACAACCAATCTCCAAAGCTCCCCTTGCAGCCTGACACTTCCCATTGCCAGGAAGGTCTTTTTCCATGACACTCAGTTTCAGTGTTCCCACCCTGTTGAATTCAATCATCATTCCTAGCTAGTCCTTTCTAGCTTCCTAAAATGCTACAATTTTGGGTTGGGTTGTGTTTTTTTTTTGTGGGGAGAGATGGATGGTATTAAATATTGCTCCCAAGTTGTTTGTAGCCTGCTATCCTGGCTCCAGCCAGATAAGGTTTGATACTTCTTGCCTAGACAAATTTTAAACTAATTTTTCTCTTAAAAATAACCTTCATAAGATCTTAAATTGCTCCTGAACTTCAAGCCCTGCTTTTCTGCTCTGATTTTACTAAAATTAAATGCAGCTTTCCAGACTTGCATAGAGCAGAAAAAGTATTGGTCTACAATTGGGATGAACAACTTCCTATCTTGCATAAACACTATTTGAAGTCCCATCATCCAGTTATTAGCAGAGAGATCTTTCCCAAGGCTTATAAAATTCAACAGGTTTTCCAAATAAACAAAAGGCACATCTCGGACACTAGGGTAACATTCCCTGAATCACGACCTAACTTACAGGGGGAATTCCAAAGGCAATTTTATTTTTCAGGAATGAACACATCTTTCCTGATGAAATTTTTTTGCTGATGTTTTTAAAAAAACAACCAAACAGCCCAAGGCAAGAAGCAGCATTAAAAAGTAGAAATCTAAGCTGTTTATAAAACTTTGCCAAACTGTAAACCCAGAAAAGCAGTCTGTCACAAGATCTGTGGCATTAATTATGCTTCCCACTTGGGTCTATCATACAGCCAAAGAAACTGACACACACAATTGCCTGCTAGGATATAATAATGAAGAGTAAAAATTAGAATTTACATTAGAAATGTAAAGAAACCCACCAAAGCATGCAGAGGAGTCATACTTCACTGACCACATGAGGCAGTTTCTCTGTTCATAGCAATAAGCCTCTTCAACAATACCCCCAAGCAAACACCTTTCTGGCTTCTCAGCACTACAGTATTGATGGTTTTTTTCCTCATATTCTCCTTACCTTTTCACTGCTTGCCTTCTGAGGGTTTCTAACTTCTACACTTGCACAGTCTTGGAATTTCCAACCAACATTCATTTGTACCTGACTGTAGACAGCTCATCTTCAGACCAGTTTTGCAAGTTGAGAAATTATCGTTTTTGTCTTAGGTATCTCACTCTCTGAAACATCATAACTGCTTCTCATACTCATTCTTAAAAAACAGCCCTTAGCACATCATCCAACAAGATACTCTGCTAGAAGACAAACTGCAGACAGATGGAGAACAGTAAAGAAAGCAGCATCTCTGGATCAAACATCCAGGAGATTGACACTAAAAGAAAGGAAGTGAAAACTTTGCCTGGTCACTTGCCTGTGGAGTGTAGGGACCAGGGGTCATAGGATCAAGACTCTCCAGATCTGCCTCCTCTAGTGCTGCTTCCTTAGCAGTAGAGATGTCTCTCTCAAGTTGAGTCAGGTGCTCATCATACTATGGACAAAGAAGCTTGCTAAGGTTGCAGAACAGAAAATTCAAACATACAAAAATATTACAGTGGAGTTGTCCACGTACCTCAGCTAAAGTTTGGTAACAGATGTTTACAATCTCCTGGGCTGTTTTTGTGTACTGGCTGTCTGGCCCTGTAGTAAGAAAGAAATCTCTTTATGCCTTCTGACATTTGCTCAGCTCTAGCTGCCAAGACAAAAAGACTGGTTTTGGTTACACAGCTCTTATGACAAAGGTCCCTAAATCCCAACCCCTTGTGATCTAAGGAGAAATATCAAGCAGGGTTCACATTCAGCTATCAAACAGCAATCAGTTTGTTCCAGCATTAAAAACATGGTTAAGGAGAGAGGAAGGTTGTACCCTGTCAACCTCAAGGAAATCCTCAGAAACAAAATCACTGAAGCAGAGATGTGTACTGCACAGGAAGAAAATCCTCCCCAAATGTACCACCCCATTCTGCACAAGGTGATAAAGAAAGCACCACAAGGCAGGGAAAACATCACTGTTTAAACATCTCTTTTCTCAGCAGGAAAGGAAAGCAACAATCAAGCTCAGGATTCACAGCTTCAGGCTCTGACAGCACTACAGAACAGGCACCCAGATGCATTCATTGAAGTACAGAAGGCAGCTGCAACCTTATTTTCACCACATACCATTATACTTAATGCTGTTGGCAAGGATGAGGTTAACATCATCCAGGAAAGTCTCTCTGCTCTGGTATTTGTGCTTGGAGATATTCTGGAAGAGATGTGTCACCCAGTAAGTCATCTAGCCTAAACATCTCTCAAGTGGCTGCTCAGTTCAAACTACACACCTTGCGGATAGTCTCCAGATCCATGGGATTAGCAATCACCTTGTAATAATCAGGAACAAACTTCTTGTTAACTGGATGGTGAAACGGCCAAGACTGAAGAAAAGAAAACACACAAGTTTAGAAAGCTCCTGTGTAGAATTTTTTTACAGTTCAAGCTACCAATTTCATTAAGCAAGTCTCCAGAACTGATTAACACTTAAAATGTATGGGAAGTATTTATCACATGGCATCTTGAATCCAGCCATTTAGCTTCAGGAGGGACACAGAAAAAAGACCTACCAGCTGGACTTTTAACTATGCCTGTCTAATGTTTGACAGTAGGAACATGTAATACAAAATAATAATCAGACAAAGGACTTTTCTATTTAATATCACTGTTTCCTCCACAACATAACTGCAGCAACCAGCAAGAACACTCATTGCTTGTACAATAAACAAAGAATATAAACCTAGGTCTGATCTCAGGGGCTACATACACCAATCTAAAAGTTCATCATGGTGTGACAGTATAGCAAGTGCCTAAAATCTGTTCCTGAACATCAGAAATCAGAACTTGGTGACAACAGAGAATGAAACCAACACAGGTTTTAAGAGGACAGGCTTTAAACCCTCTCTCATTCAGTGTAATCACCACAAACTCTTGCTCCTTACTCCATTCAGACCCAACATGCATTATAGATCAGTGCTACTCAAGTCCTTACCTGTGCAGTTTTATTTTGTAAGCTCAAAGTTTGGGGTTTTTTTGGGGGTTTTTGGTTTTTAAATACTAACAAACTAGTACAACACTGGGTAAACCTGATCTAATAGAAACCAGCTTGTGTTTTGTTTACACCTGAAACCTTTGACAAGTGTTTTGAGATCTATCAAAGCACGTGCTATAAGCTGCAGGAGAGGAGTATGTTTTACCATGATGGTGCTTAATGAAAATCAGTGACTTGACACTAAGAGGAGGTTGACACAAGCACTACCCAGGAGTGAGAACAGCAGGAAAAAAACTGGAACCCAGCCTTCATTCCTGGACCTTTGCTTTAGTGAAGGGGGTGAGTGCAGGTGTGTCTGTGCAGGTCAGAAAGTCACGGGCCAGCTCCCTGGCACAGCACTCCTTTGTGCTCTGCACCAACAACCACACTGTAAATGCACAGCCACAGGAGCATCATCAGCACATTCTGCACATCACACACACATGCTCTACTCGAGCTACATACATCTGGAACTGCCATCATCTTCTGAGTGACAATGTTATCCAAAATGAAGGAAAAGGCCACTTGATCATCATCATCCAGGAGGGGATTAATTGCTTTTTCTAATCGAGCCAGTTTATCTTCCTTCTGCAATAAAAGTAAGGAACATCAGTGGCTGACTCTAGAGTGATAACTGTTAGTATCAGGATATTCTGACCCCAAAGGACTCCCATTCACCTTTTTATGAAGACACTTGTAAATAAGGGGGGTAATAGCCTACATATAAGCCCATATACAAGATAAAGTAACTAGAGTAACAAAAGAGCATCTGTTTTTTTGACAAAGACTCCAATGTGAACTGTTTAAAATGGTAAAAATGCAAATATACCCAGGGGTTAGGGGAGGAGTTCCCTTATTCTTACTCTCCTGAAAGGCCTGTGCTTTGCCTGCTCACACCCTCAGTCCTCAAAGTTCTCAATCACCCCTGACCATCCCTCCCCTCTTCACTCAGATCACAAATCATCCACAAGACTTGCCTCTTTTAGCTTTTCATCACACAGGTCCAGCATGGACTGAGATATCTGTGTCAGTGAGTGCTTTGGCCCTGCAAAAACACAACAAGTACAGTGAGATCCTCCAGCCTGAATAAAAAGGCCAATTATGTCACACTATGAATTAATCTTTACCTTTAAAGCATCACTGCTCATATTTCTAGCACAGTTGGGAGTATATCCTCCAGTATATTCTCCATAAACACAATTACTAAAGTTTAGTATGGATTTTATATGAGAAAAGGTTATTTGTAGCAAATAGTCACACTTCTGGTACACATTCTGTTAAGGTTTGGAAACCCTGTGGGAAACCAGCTATGCCTGTGGGAGACTGGCCTCTAAGCCTCCAGCTTTGCCAAACTTTCAGAGTATAAGTCACAAAATTCCTGTTTCCTTCACTAAATCCAGTCAGTGAAGCAGAACTCCTAAGGAAGGCAAGATGGACATTTAAGCAGTATTAAGACAACCACAGCTTTAAATTCCTCAGACATGGAAATAGGTATTTGCAATAGAAGTCTGAAAAAAAACCTGATTTATTAGGATAAGCAGGGACTTAGCTGTTAAAATAACAAAGGCAGCAGTAAAGGCACAAAACGAGTGTGTCAGTGTCACCCTGAACACTGCATAACCCTGAGAGACTCAATACAGCTGGGAAGGTTTTTTTTATCTGTTGAATGAATACTTTTTGGACAAAGACCTTTCCATCAGCAGTCAGAATAAAGCTGACCTATAGTTGCTGAATGAATCAGCACTTCTCCTCAGCAAATGCAGCTCTACTGCAGAATCTACACTTTTTTTTTTTAACTATCTTTTGCCAAATGGGGAAAAACTATTGCAACTGAGAACCAAAATATGCAAACTGTAAACCCTGCTCAAAGCTGCATGCTCCAATGGCTTCAAAAGGTGTGAACTACTCCTATTTTCATTGGCAGATCCATTCATTAAAGTGTAATACTGAGAAAATAAGTCCTCAAGTACCTGCCCCCTGATTCATGTCTAAAAGCAAAAAGGAAAGACACTCATCTAGTAGTCTCCTGAAAATAATGTTTTGCTGAGCCTCACCCTATAGGAAGGTGATATGCAGGACTTTGTTTCAGTGCAGTCTGACTTCATACATGCACCAGTGTCTTCAGTCATTGATAGGTCCATAACTGAACTTACTACATCACAGTCATCGTTTAGTTACTGTGAAGTGCTAGGGTCCACTTCTTTCTCATTTCTGAATTAGCTTATGAATATAGTTTTCCTGGAAAAAAAAATGTTTATTGTTGCCCTCTGACAATTAATTTATTCTGCTTTTCTGTTGCTTTTGTTATTTCTTTAAGTAAAAGAGCCACACCTCATACACATATCATAGAATGGTTTGGGTTGGAAAGGACCTCAAAGATCATCTAGTTCCAACCCCCTGCCGTGGGGCAGGGACACCTCCCACTAGACCAGGTTGCTCAGAGCCCCATCTAACCTGCCCTTGAACACCTCCAGGGATGGGGCAGATGTACAGTGTGTAACATTAACAGAAACACAGTTTCCCTGCACTATTAATAGCTCACCATTGTATGTTGCACTGTTCTTAACAATGAGCTCCAGATGTTCCCTGAACTCTTCCCGGGATGGGTACTGCCTCTTCCGGACATTTTCACGCAGGGTCTGTAAATCCATGGGCCGAGTAATGATCTTATAATAATCTTTGACAACTTTTGGATTTACAGGCGTATGAAAGGGGTATGTCTGAGAAGGAAAAGAAAAACGAATGTTTATGGACTCATGGCTAGCACAGCTCATCTCAGTTTTAACCACACTGCTTAAGACCCAGGTTTTCAGTCTCACAGCTTAAACTTACGTTTGGAAGATCCCTTATGTCATTGATTATGCCCTCCAAGATGGATGACAGGGTGACCATGGGATCTGTTCGCCGTCGGTGGATGGATTTATGAGGACGCTAAAGAAATCAGAGGCAGAAAAATCAAGGCACTTTCAAGATGCAAAATATTTAAGCACAGAACGGGTAGATTAGGTTATGGTAGGTGGATTTAGGTTGCGGTTGGACTTGATGGTCTTCAAGGTCCTTTCCAACCAGGATGATTCTGTAATATTTACCCAAAGAAATCCTAGCCAATTTACTTTATTCATTTACTGGGGAGGTATCTGTGTTGCATGTGCAGGAGTCAAGAGAAGGAGTAAAGAAACTGTCCAGCTGGTACAAACAAACAGAGATGGTGCCATCAGCTCAGGAACACCTTCACTCACGTTGAGGTAATCGCAGTGAACGGTTGTCCCTACTCGCCGCTTCTTCTTTGGAGGAAGCTGCTGTTTAGGAAACTTCAGGACCAGGGATTTCCTGCGAACCTCATCCGCACTGGGTAAAAACAAAGAAGTGAATTACTTTCTCCAGCCCTCTTGTGAGTGAAGACCATTTGTCCCCAGTATTGGCTCTGGTCCCATTTGCCATAATACCAAATACATAATTGAAATACTGTACTAATAGTCCATGTAAAGCCCTGTTGCTTTATTCCCGTAATTAAAATACATTTAAGTATTCTGCACTAAGCTCTAAACTGGTTTTTCTTACTACCCATCAGTATTTCTGCTTCTTCCCTTACCTCTCAATCAGTTGTTTTCCCAAGACAATTTTAGTTCCTTCTACTTTGATGAGCTCTTCATTATCATTGTGAATGACTGTTTTTTCCAGCTCTTCCTCTTGCTCCTCTGTCATTGCAACTGGATTAGAAGGTGGGGCATTTGTTTGGTAGTAAAGAGGGCAGAATTTATTAGTCCTCATATGGCCAATTGCACCACATGCTCCACATTTTAGCTGCAAAAATGCAAGAAAAGAGACCAGAATTCATACATAGGCACCTACTTTAGAGGCGAAGTATCCATAAAATCCCCTAGCCAGACCTTTAGAATAGAAAAATTCTCCAATACCCAAAACCTGTTTGCTTTGTATATGGATATGCATACTTTCAAGTCTGGACGCTCTTTCATTTTCTTGGGCTTCTTTTCTGGAGGGCCCTTGAGTTTCTCTTTTTCTTGGTTCCGTTTCAATCGCCGTAATTGTTCCTGGATCCTGCGTCGCTCCTTCCGCATCTCCTCACGGTGCTGCTCATCAAACAGAGCAAACTTTCGTCTGGGGAGGGAAAAAATAAAAACAAAAGCTCAAAATAAAACACACAAGTTTTTAATCTGAGTTGATGATTTACCAGGTACTCTTCTGCCAGGTCAATCACTACGCTGAATTCATAAGACCCTCCAAACGGACAGCCATTAAATCTCTCTCTTTCTCTCTCCCTGCAATTGCACTGTCAGGCTTCTACACTCAATTCTCCATCTTTTCATAGTGCCAGGAGAATGAAACACTCTATGGGCAAAGTGAAAAAGAACAAAAAAGAAAAAAAAAAATCCTTTGGATCTTACATGAACTCCTCATCCTTGGTGGTCCGTATGCGGCAGTAGGCGTCAATGACAGCAGGTTTCCGAACGGTCTCACACCTCACATATTCCTTCCCATCCTCGTCCCTAAACGTGCGATAGATCTTGAGGCGGCGGCCAGTGGCAGAGGAATTCAAGCTAGTTACAGAGGCAGTGTCATCATCTTTGTGAGAGTTTGCTGAGGCTCCTGAAGTTGATGCTACAAGAGAGTGTTTTAGATACTTTAAACGCATTTTCAGCCAGCGACTGCTCAGGAAAAGGAAGAAGATCCAGAAAAGCATGTCTATACATTCTCCCTGCAAGGAATCCACACTGTTCCCTGAGAGGCCTGATCATCACTCTTTACAGCCTGACACAGAACCCAGCATCCCTTCCCAGGCACATTTGGGTGGTTCCAGTTACTTACACAGCCCCTTTTTCTCTCTCTTGTCCTTTTTGCCCCTCTCTTTGTCATTGCCACTGTCTTCTCCCAGAAGCATCCTTTGCAATTCCTTTCTTTCCTGCTCTTCTCTTTCCCGAGAGAGCTGAGAACTAGTTTTCTTGTTCTGTAACATATTCTCAATATTCTTTCCCATCTCTTCAAAGTCACTGTCTTCAGCTGAGCTGCTATCTGTGTCTGTTGACAGGATCTCAGTGGATTCCAGAACCCTGAAAAAGGAGGGGGAGAGAGGAGGGTAGATGGGGAAGGAGGGTATGAGGGGAAGGAAGGGGGGCATAAGTGAGGGGGGCAGAGAGGGGGAAGGATGGGAGAGGGGAGGGAGGGACAGGGGAGAGAGTGGGGGAGAGAGAAAGGAAATAAGGGTGGTGAACTAGTGATGTGTGGAACATTCTCATGCCATTTTAGGTGGCAGACTGTGCAACTCATTCCACCTTTCCAAAAGGACTATGACAATAGGACACTAAGGCAAACCCCTAAGTCCCTATTAACAGCCAAAACCCTCTCTCTCAGTGCTGTATTTT
Organism: Hemiprocne comata; assembly: GCA_020745705.1. Taxonomy (NCBI): domain Eukaryota; kingdom Metazoa; phylum Chordata; class Aves; order Apodiformes; family Apodidae; genus Hemiprocne; species Hemiprocne comata. Next base: position 4,784,764 of record CM036597.1, on the reverse strand, counting down.
GTGGGCCCAACCAGTTGAATTAACACCTATACCACTACATATCAGTGAGCCCCAGGCATACACGGTTCTGGACTGTTAAGGCAGGGACAGGGTGGGGTTCAAAGCTGGAAACATCAGATAAGAACTTACTTATTCTGTAAATCAAAAATGCGCTGACACTCTTCTTTGTATCTCTCCTGATGTTCTGCTACAGAAAACCGAGATCCACGTGCAAATTTGCTCATAGGACCTTCCCCTGAACGAGCCTGCTCTGTTGACATCGTCCGAACCACATCGATCACTTCCCACCGGGACAGCTTCTTTATCTGGAAAGAGGGAGACAGACTAGCAATGGCTTTAGAGGTTTGCAACGGAGGCAGCTGACTGTGGGTTTAAACTCCTTTACACACAAAGTCAGAGTAGAAAAGCAAACATCCTTTCTTCCATCAGCTGCTGAATCCATTAAAGAGAACTCAGTGACCTGCTCCAGGTTCATGCTCACCTCCTCTTCAGGCACTCCAAATTTCCTCAGAAGCTGTTTGGCATTTTTGAGAGACAGTCGGCGCAGATCAGCATCTGTCCCTGTCACTGTCTTTTTCACTGGCTGAGGCTCTTTGTCATCCTGTTCAGAGGAAGGTACAGCCTGTTAATGTCATCACATAATAGCCTTTCCTAGGCTCCTTCTCTGGTTTTTTCTCTTCCTGATGCCCCATTATTTACTCCATTTCTCTCACATGAGAAATGTCGCTGCCCCTTGTCCAACCCAATCTTGGAAACTGTACCTTCTGCTGAGTTGGTTTGTTGGGAATCTTCACGTAAGAAAAACCTTCACCACAACCGGTAGGATCTGCTACACCCGTCACTTCTAGGAGGCACTTGCCCTTCATAGCAGCAATGAAGGCTCGCGTGGTGTTCCACGGAGCTGTGCGCACCTGCCAGCGAGAAGAGAAATACACTCACAGTCCTGCTACCACCAAGAATTCCAAGCTTTTTTATTTTGGATTCTTCCAGTCATACACAGAATCACGATGGTGAATTCCGCTTCTCAACCCTTCAGCTGCCCTGATATAAACTCTATGAAGAACCAAAGTGCTAGATAACTCACAAAAGGCATTGAAGGCAACAAGCCTAGTCCTGAAAGGACTTGCCAAGAAGGATCCCCAAACATAGGTATAAGCTTGGCAGCAGAGCTCCCAGGAAGGTCACAAGAACATTTGATCCAAGGAATCCTACTTCAAATACAACCTTTGTATGTGAAGACTTCATTTCTCTTCTGCCATGAAGATTTCTTTATCAGCATGTATGCTCATGCATTGTTCTGACAGTACCTCATCATCAATCTTCATTTGGAAATCCTCCTCATTCTCCTCTTCTGGCGCAAAGAAAGATTTCTCCCCATAACCTGCATCCTGTGGAGAAAAATTAGGAAAAAAAGAGAACGTGAAGTTTTAAAAAGGTGACTGGAGACAGAACTACAAGCATATTATGAATCTCTGGTGGAGACCTGTCATGGAGACAGTTGTTTGCAAGACTCCCTGTGACCCACAGTATCACAGATGTCAATCTGCCCAGTGTTTTGACAGCCTCCGTATGAAATACTGCACTCAGCTTAAAAAAAAAAATAACCAGTCTCTCTCACAGCCACATACTGGTTACTTTCTGCTGTGGAGCTCCAGGTAGAAACATAAGCCCTTTCTACCTTCCCCCTTTGCTACCTTAAGCATAGCTAACTCAGCATCTAAATAATAGAGGGTAAGAATGTGTCTCTCTCTAAGAACTTATACCCTTTTTTGTGCAACAGAAAACTTAGCAAGTTGCCCAGCAGTCAGGGGCCTGATTTGCCTACTTTATAGCAAATGTAGCTGTAGGCAGAAGGTGCTTACAGAACTACTTGTCAGTAAGTTGCCTTACAGCCTACGAGGAGCACTCACCTTCAGTCGCTGCTCAGCTGCAATCATGCTGTAATAAGCACAGCACTGCTCTGGGGACACCATCGCTCTGATCTCTTCCTCTGTTGGCAATCTGAAATCTGGCTTTAACACCCACCAATTTGAGTCCATCCCTGAAAAACACACAGATCAAACACTGAGTTGTTTGCCCACAAATGTTGGATGCCATCATAACCCTCACTGTATTTCAAGATTTGGTACCATGCTGCCATGCTGGCAAAAGGAGCAGCAAGTGTGACAAATCTGTGACACCTGGACCACTACAAGTGGCAGGTTTTTCATTCTGCTTTTGTCTAAATCAACACCTCTTATCTCAGCAAACTCTCAAACATCCATGCTCATTCAAAGCATAAACTACATTTAGACATTAGGAAGAAATTGTTTAGTATGAGGGTGGTGAGACACTGGCACAGGTTGCCCAGGGAAGCTGTGGCTGCCCCATCCCTGGAAGTGTTCAAGGCCAGGCTGGATGGGGCTTGGAGCAACCTGGTCTAGTGGGAGATGTCCCTGCCCATGCAGGTGGGTTGGATCTAGATGATCTTTAAGGTCCTTTCCAACCCAAACCATTCTATTATTTCAAAAGCATTTAATCCACCTTTCACTTCCTCAACTCAAAACCACTTTTGCCCATGGCTAGCCTAAAAGCCTTATGTATTACCACCTGGTTTATCATTTATCATATACAAAAATCCTGACTCGGGCCCTCAGAGCACTATCAAACCCATGAAGATGAGACAAGCTTCCACTGGCATGTATTTGCTTGCAAAACACAACACAGCCATACACAGAGGGAAGGAAACATGGATGTGTTGGTGTTGTACCTTGCTACCTCACGAGTAAATCCTTGCCCAAAGGGTCATTAAAAAATGTCCAAACTGTAGTGATTTCTCACCATCAAGTGCACTTGTGCCGAAAGAAAGCGCACATTCATAAAGTTTGGAACAAAAAAATACCCCCAAAACCCGAAAACCTATCAGATTGCATTTCAGTTCTTCAAACAGACGTTTTCAAAAACGGTATATCGGGAGGTGTTGCTTCCTCTTGCTCTGTTTGGAACTCCAAGGGCAGCAAAGGATGGCTGCCCTCCAGATAAAACCCTGCAATACCTGTGCGTTTGAAATCAGCACAAAGCTTCAGCCGCTTCCGGATGCTGCTCTCCGAGTGGGAGGGAAAGGCCTTCTTGATATCCTCCATGCGGATCCGCCGAGGACGGTCTCGGCTCTTCCAGAAGAGGCGATAAATAAAGACCTGCAAAACAAGACTGATCTGTGATGGCCAAAGGAAGAAGATGACAAATCTGCAAAGACAGTATAAACAATGCTGTTTCTACTGACTACCTCAGACTTCCTATTTCAAAGCCATTGAGCTCGGGGAACAATAGGGATTTTCCTGCTCTGCAAATACCTCTTGAGTTACCATTTTGTATTAAACTGACGGGAGTTTACCAGATATTTTCTCCAAAATCTAAATGTGGGGATATTTGAATGGATACTGACAGTTTATATGATTTCTAACCTTTTATTTTTGCTAGTAAAAAGCCTCTATCATACACTTATCAGATAGGATACAAGTAAACAGAAGCAGCATGCTATAAATCATTACTTAAATTACAACCAAAACGATTTGTATGGTTAACATTCAAACCCTGCAGTGCTCTCCCCTCACAACAAGAAGTGCAAAACAAAACAATACAAAAAAAACCCAAAGGAAACCAAAGCAGGGCAATGAGCTTCTCAAATCAAGGCTGTCCACACGAGGCCCATGCCATGGGCTTTCTTCAAAGACCCCTCAGCTCCCCAGACTCTCTCTCATCACGTACCTGCAGAAAATCTCTGATATGGGTGTTAGCTCGTTTAGAGTTGGGACCAGGTACTTCATAAAGTGGGCACTCCTGACCCACCACAAAAATATCCACTAGTTCCCGAACGTAATAGCCTTGTCGTGTCCGGATAATCAAGAAATCTGTTTCAGGCATCTTATGTAAGTAAATAGGGGCCCGGAAAAGGTTGTTTTCAAATGCCTAATAAAAGAAACAGAACAAAGTTTCAAAGTCAGATTTTGATCAAATTTGCTGTAACTCAATCTACAAAAAACACATTAAAAAAAGAATCAAACAACCTAGTCATCCCAATGGTACAGCATCATTTATACCACCATATATGTCGATGTGCAGTCAGAACTTGCTTGTGCAGAGAATAACCAAGGATGGAGCAGAAAAGTAAGAAAACCTAGAACAAATGCAGAAGGCTTGAAGGCTCTTTGGACTGACCTTGAAGGAGGTACTTCAAAAAGGGACAGAAAGAACACACACACAAAAGAACACTATAACCGCCGCATCCAGCCCAGGACACATGCATAGGCTGGGAATAGAAGGCAACAGAAGCAAGGACTGAAGACTTTGCTCAGGAAAGGAGGTTGTAAGAACCCAGGCAGAAAAGCAGAGAGCAGCAGAGTTCAGCATTTAAATGTAAGAAAGTTTAAACTGGCACCAAGAAGGCCAGGTTTTTTTTTTTCCACAGACTGAGTGGAACTGGAAAGACCAGCCTCTTCTATAAAGGGTTTTCTCCACCCATAGGGCTTCTACAAGCCTACCCACTGCTACTCTCCCACACTAACCCTCACCCATATTGCAAAACTTTCCCTGAGATGGCCCTGTCCTCATTTCAAGCTTTCCAGGAGTCCTGTTTAATCCATCATGAAATCTTCTTAGGCTTGAAGAATTAGTATTATCAGGTCTGTGATGAATCCCTAATTCCATCTTCACCTTACACTTTTTTCCTGTAGTACAGGATGGACAGAATTATTGCTGCACCAAGAGCAGCTGGCATTAAGTGAAATATATTTATTTTTACATTTATCATGGATTTTGTAACCAGGTGGTCCTTACAACATTCTTAGTTCCCCTCTTCATCTCAACTGTATGTATTTTATCAACAGAGAAAGGCTCAGAAAAGCAGAAGTCTACACACCCAAGCAGTAACTGGCATCCAGCAGGCAACTAGCAAGGCAATTCTCAGAAAGTGCACAATAGGTTTTGCTTGCACATTCTGGACCATGATAAATCCATGTTTTCTATCCCCTCCAACACCTATTTACTGAGTTCCCCAACATTCAAGCAGCTTTGGCCTTCCACTCAGTCCTCTCTAACAGTATTTCTAATGCCACTACAAAGCAAATCAGCAAAGATGCACTTCCTGCAATTCTTATCATTCCTACAACAATTTTTAAAAACATACAACAGATTAATTTTTTAAAGCCAAGAACTGAGTTATTATCAGTAAAAAAAAAAGAGACAAACTGGAAATGAAACTGAGCCTGTTATTTTTGTTTTCATTGACCATTATTTGCGATCTGACAAACAGGGCATGAAACATTCTGCCTATCACTCCGTGTTCAACTTTTCTGTCTTTTCATGCTTGCTTTTCTCACCTGCAGTAACTGGCCTGGATGCAGAGAACCCAGGAAGGGAGAAGTGTGACAGTAAACAGTCTCTCCATATTTACAGTCTGGAGCTCCTGGATCTTTGCCAGGTTTCTGCAACATGCAATGGAGGCGCAGTTAGCACTCGGGGGGGGGGAAGGCAGAAGAGAATCACTGTTGCATAGCAAAACCTGCACACTTACCCTTTTGTAGTAATTTTTAATCTTTGTTGCCATGCCAACCTGCATCATTAGAGGGGCGTTTTCCTCACTGTATTCAGCAAGGATGAGATCTCCATCCTTCCCAGTTAGGTCCTGTGGTGTGCGCATGAAAAACATTTCACCCCCACCGGAAGCCTGACGCTCCTGCTCCCTCATCTGTGCCGGCGAAAAGACAGTGTTAGGAAAACAACAGCACCTGCTGTGCAAGTGGAGCCACAGCAGGCATCAGACACAGAGGAAAAGAACTGTACCTTGGCTTTCTTTTTTATGTGCTTCAGGAGAGGTTGCACAGCATGAGGCCCTGGTTGAGACAGGGCACCAAAGGAGTATTTCTTCAGGGGAGGCCGATGGAATTGTCGGAGCTTCATGGGACCCATGTGGGTGGGAAAGAAGGGCTGGCGAAGTTCCACCGCTGGGATAGAGTGCTAAAACAGGAAGAAAATGCATTAAGAATAACAAACCAAGATCATCACCCTGTCCTGCTAACCCTTACGTAACAGAATCTAGTAATCAGGTCTGCTAGCAGCAGTACTAGTGCACTGGAATTCACTTGTTATCATTATGTTGCCTTTGGACAGAAAGTGCTTCGGTCCACACGTAGATCTTTTCTTTCTGTACACAGATGACTGATTTTACTATTCCCAATGGTACCCAATCAGATGACATTTTTTTTTATTAACTAGGAGCACACAAAGCCATTATACCTACCAGTGGGAGAGAAGTGCATTTGGAATTACATACATTTTTCCCAATACAGCAGAGGCTAGAATCAGGTAAGGTTTAGAAGAGGTCACTGAATACCACAATGAAGGAGGAAACAAACCTCTTCACCTAGGACTGGTGAGCAGTAGTTCAAATTAATCATTATCCAAATTATTTTTATAATATCCAGATTAAAGTACACACGAGCTGCATAAGAACAGCCTCACCTCTTGACTATTTGTACCACCTTCCCTGCTCCCACTACTGCTTCAGGAAAAGTACCAGAGAAAGAGGCACCAAACAAGACCATGGCAAGGATAGAAACAGCAAGATCTAGCACCTAAAACTCAGTTTGATGGAGCAATCAAGAAAAGTTAGTTGAAACTCCTAACAATTTCAATTAAAAGTCTCTCTCATGAATACTTAACTCACCTGCTGTGGTCTAAATTCTGTTTTTCTACAAATCCTAAATCATATTCTCAGCTAGAAACCTCCTATCAAGATACTTTCACTCTATAGCCAACACTAGTGTGATCACCTGAATGATGTTGCCTCCAAAGGTTCCTCGAAGTCCCTGCTGTTTGGGGTAGTAAAACTCATCATTGGAGAGGTTCCAGGGATCCTTCACCTCTGGCTGAGACATGTTCTAATTCAATTTCAAACACACAAAGAGAGGTATCAATAAAAACCGAATAAAATCACTCTTTCCATGTAACTCTCACCCTGCAAGGTGCTAAAGCTTCTGCTGACCTGCTGTGGCTCCTCCTTGATGACACCTGTTTTTCCCAGCAGGATTCGACTTTTCTTTAGAGAAGATTCTTTCTTGTTCTCCTTGGACGGAGAGTTCAGAGTCATTTCTTCCTTTTCATCAGGAATTTCTAAAAACACAAGCAATCACACTGTAGGGCACTTGTCCCAGGGTTCCCTTTTCAGCACTACAACCTCCTGCTGAGCTGCAGCTTGGTCTGGACGTTTTAGCCTTTTTGTTCAGTTTCTGGGGTAAATGTCCTCCCTTCTCCTCTCCTCCCCCTTTTCCTCCATGCAGGTTAATATGAAGCAAGCTCAATAAACACAAAAAAGCTCCATGCTTAAATCTCTACATTATCTTCTTCACCAGTGAACAGATTTGAGCAGGAGGAGGGTGATGGTGAGGATTTCTTAGAGTACCCACTGCTCAACACAAAACTTACTAATAGTCTGATCAATTAAATAGAATTATTAAATTAAAAAGAATAGCATCTGTTCTGCCAAAGCTATTCTAAAGAGAGTCAAGGTGACAGAAGTGCCAAAACTATGTGTATTAATGATCTTTTTCTTCCCCACATATATATAGCACAAAAGTGGGTGTCAATCCAAAGATAATATGGACCTAAACCAAAAAGGGATTCCTAAAAAATCCCAGGAAAGTAGTATGAATTTTAAAAGTTAGCAATTTGTGAAACCTGGATTCTCCAATTAAGATTTGCACACGAGAAAAAGGGCCTAGTGACACGGGCTTGGTGAACACTACATCAACTTCATCCACAGATCTCATGTCACTCTATATAAAATAAGAAGGGCTTCGCCTTTGTCACTATTATACAAACATCTTCAACTTTGTGCTGTGTTTCAGATTTGGAAAGAAAATACTGTGAGTCTGTTTGTCTTTACTTCAACCAAGCTCAAATTAACAGTGATTTTCAAGGTTGCTGGTTAATACCCAAACATTCCAATCAATACATACAGAAATTCTTAGAACCGACCCACTTTCCTGAGGAAGGAGATGCAACCCAGGCCATATAAAAGTGCACCAAGTGCCTATCCTTAAATTACATAAGGCTGCTTGAAGATTACCAACACACAGATGTAAGGGAAAACTGATTTTAGTGGTCCAAATCTCTCCAGCTTATATTACTACAAGCAGGGAGTACAATCAAATCAAACCCCAGGAATACTGAGCAAGTTGGCAGCAGCAACAAAAATGCTGACAAGTATTATGCAAAGCCATAGCTCCTGTGTGCCATTACCAGAGCCTGAAAGGGACTTAAGGAATCTGCTTCTTCAGGCTTTGAATACAAACCATGGTGAGAATGGCACAGGCTAGTTTGTGGTTTACTTCTCTACCTTCCCTCTTCAAACCAACATGCATGCATGTACAATTAAGACAGTCACTTGTGAAACACACCAAGCGTCAGATTAATTATGTTAAATTTAAGTTTCAGGGCATCTATTTTTACCATCCTGTTACTGCTTTTAACTTGGGAGCTGAAAGAGTATACCACACCACTGGAGTTATTAGTGTTGCCTTCTGCTTAGGCCTTTGATGACTTGCAAATTTTCTTGAAAAGCCAGAACAAGGAAGTCCACAAGCATTGCCCCAGTCCATTTATTTCCATCAGCGTGACTATAAATGCTTGCTTCTGTTTCCACTTGTCTTTTCCCATTTCAGTCAAATTTCTGTATGCCACATACATACCCAGAATTATGTTTTCATCGTTTGGATCAAGTGTTAAGACAGGGGGATCCAAGTAGGTTTCCATTGCTTGATCATCCCAGATGATATTGTCTTCCCAACGGCCATACACCAACTCTTCATTATCAATTGGGAAAATAGAGTACCAGGGCTTGTCTTCATCCAGGGAAACTGCAACAACCACAAGGTAGAATCCTGAAGAGTTTTACACTACCTTGGCAGAAAACCATTTCAGAGCTCACCCCCACATCGTATTCCCTCAACCTTCCCCATCTTTCATGGCCCTCCAAGGCAGGACCTCTACAACACAAAGAAAACTCATGTTGGAAGCAAAGAGGAAGCAAAGCCCCATGTCTCAGCTTCACCAATGCTCAGAGATTTTGCTCCATTGAAACAGAGAATCTCCAAGAATGAATCAGGGTCTCTAACAGGTTTTAGAGCAAACAAATATCCCTTTTATCTACACTCTGTTGCCAAAAAAGCACCCTGTTATTACCTGGAACACAATGTGTCACTTGCACCTATTAATAGGTCAAAGATGGACATCCTCATTACCTTGCTGTTCAGTGGGCTGCTTTTCTTTGCCTTTTGCTATACCCAGGACACCTGCTACATTTGGTTTCTGTGCTAGTGGAATTGGTGGATTGAGCAAAGAGCCACTGCGGTTCAAACCTAGAGAAAAGGAAAACAAAAGTAAGCTTAGCTTGAGTGGGAGGGTTAGGGAGCACTGCACTGCCTTAAATCAGAACTTGGGGGTTGCATGGAGAGTGATTTCCAGCCTGAACCAGGATGGACCTACTGCTCACATCATCAAGAGGGTCATTAGTACAGGTAAGACTTACAGAAACACATTCACCCACAGCTCACTGTTTCAAAGTCACGTCTGGCTTGCTGTGCACATGCTGCATGAGAATGAATCAGGTGCATTCTGTATGGTCCCTACAAAAGCAACAGGCCTCGAGCAGACAGTTGCCATTGACAGAACAGTTGGTCTGGCCTCCAGTTGGTCTGATATCAAACTGTCATAGAAAAAAGGATGGCCAAGCAGACCTCAAGGAATCGTTCTGTGGAGGTGGCTTCCCCCAGGGCAGACCAACTCACCCATGCTCACATGACACTGACATCACTTCAGTTAATGCTTCTGGAAGGTGTAAGACCTAACACATGTGAACAGACCAACCACGTTTAACCTGTTACTGTAGCTTTTGATGGGACTCAAACACAGCAATCCCAGGCCTGGGTAGCTCAGGCACAACTGTGCTGAAATGCAACTACTTGTAAAAAGCTACCTCCAATTCACCTACCCAGCTTGTCAGAGTGTCCTGTACTCGTAGCTGAACAGTAAAGGATTGGTACTAGTGCCCAACAAAGATCTGACATTCCCATTAGTCTTTGCTTGTAGAAACAGGATAAGATATAACAAACAGATGACAAACATTCATTCTACACGAGCAATTTAAATCTAAAATGCATCTGTTTCTAAGAGAAAAGTCTGAGGCTTGTAAGAATTGTTACTTCCTAGCTAGCAACAACAGAATACCACCATTAGCTCAGGAGAAACTTCAGAAGACTCATACACAATTCTTCCAATTAAAAAAAAAAAAAAAAATCACATAATGAAAATTCCACTGGCAGACATCCAAAGTGTTGCACTGCTCAATACTCATGTGTCTGCATCAAGCATCTCACATTCCACATGGAAAGAACGTCAGAGTTGATCTTTTCTTTAACAGAAAGGACCCACTCTGTTTTTGGAAAGAAACTGTGAGTCTTAGAATTCCAAGCAGAGCTGTGATTTTGCCAAAAAACATTCCCTGACAGGAAGAATGATGTCCTCTATTTGAGACAAAAACATGCAATGAGTCAGCTCAACTACAGCAGCTACAATTCATGTCAGACCGTTGAGTACCTTGTTGGGCGTTGTATGCAGTAGCATTTCTAGTCATGCTGGATGGCAGCCAGCCTGCCAAACTTGCCCGTTGTGTCTTAGTCCCTTTGTGCTTGACATCTTCTCCATTCCAGATAACATCATCCTCCCATTGGAGCTGTGTCACCATAAGGAAGTGCTCATCAGCTAGCAGATCATCCTTCTCATCCATTAACCCTGCATCCTGGAAGGCAAGAAGAGCTGCTTAAAGACCTGCCCCGACTTTCTACTTCCCAACGAAAAGGAGGAAAATTAGAAATCTCATTTTGCATGGTGCACAACCATCCACTGGCCCAACCCCCAAGATCTCATTGTGTAGTAATTCCCAGTGCTGCACATATCTCCACACCTTCCCCCACAGTTTCCCTCTCACCCCCTCATCCGTGTGTCCTTTAACGTCCTGCTCCTTCTTCTTCTCTTTCAACTTGAAACCATAATCAAAGCCAGTGCCATCTTCAGGGATCCCCAGCATATCATACCAGAGCTGTGCTGGGCCATAGCGCCACTCGGCCACCCGGGGCTTCGTATCTGTCACTTTGTCTATGTCACCAGTTGACTGGGAAAATTTTGATTCCACAGGTGCCATCATGGTAATCTGAAGCACAGCAGAGGAGGGAATTGTTACACTGATGGTCTGTAGAAGCGTCAACAGAGGATCCTTCCTTCCACCTTTCCCACTTATTCTCAGAGGAGAAAAGTATTTCTAAGAAGCACTTTTCCATACTTACTAGCTGCCTTAAGCATGCTCTGCAATTAGACTTCCAAGAACACACCGATTTCTTCTTGATACAAAGAGGGTAAGCTCTCCTATTGATCCTGTACCACGGATGCAGCCTTCTCAGTAAGAAGCAATCCCCTGAAGTCACTGACTAGCAACTGGAGAAGAGCTTCTGCACAGCTGGAACAGAAGCCAACCCTGTCCTCCAGTTTAATTTTGGAGGAAAAGCTCTTCATTCTAAAAGTTGCTGTGCAATGCACTACTACCCCAGTGCCAGCTGGAGACCCTCTCTAAGCCTCAGATATCCCACCTCATCATCTGAAAGGCACTGCTCAGGAGGGGGAGGAGCAGCAAACTCATATTCCCAAGGAGATTTTCCTTCCATTCCACTCTCAACTACAACTTCACCCTCCTGTATGTGCACTTCTTGTGCCAACTCCCGATGCTTCTTCTTGCGTTTCCTTCGGGCGCTGCGCCAAACCGACGGAACGTTCTTTCCAGGGCCAAAAAGACGCAGGAAACGCAGCACCTAGAACAGGAAAAACAGGAGGGTCAGATAAAAGAAACACTTTAGGATGCTTGTCTGTCTCTCCCTTGCCTAAAAAGCAGTACTGAAAGGCAGCACTCTGAAATTCAGGAGCTTGGCCCGTACTACGATTCCAGCCCTTAAGCAACCAACAGGCTCTTGGTTACACGTGAGAAAAAGTTTCTGATCCATCTGTTTGATGGATCCTTCCTTTTGAAAATGATTTATTCTTCATTTCAGACACACAGAAAACACAACAGAGAGAACAAGGATTGCCTTTGGGTATCTGGCCTGTGGTATGACACAACCTGGAATTAAGCATTTTCATTTTGAACAATCCACAACCCTCAGACACACTGAGATTGAAGAAGAGTTGATAAAACTACTAGCAAAAGAGACAAAGCTAGAAGACAGTTACATAAAGCAGAGATTTCTTCAGCAACCAGATAAAAACAAATGCCCTGGTCCAGAAACAATACACTCATTTTTAGTTCCATCATAAACACAGTTCTCTATGCACGGCACATCCCCCCAAAACCTGCCCTAATGACAATGACAGACTTCCTCTTGTTTCTTCTACAATTATGATTGCTGGTTTTTAAGCACCCATCATTGTTTCTCAGAGCACTCTTGTAAAGAGGGAAGGTATTATTCCCAAATTATAAGACAGATTTAGGAAACGGAAGTTAGAGCCAAAAGCTAAATCATTAAAACGTTACATTTAATGATGCAAATTGCTCAGCTTCTTACACAAAGCCCGTGATAGAGGCACACATAACACCAAGTTATCCGGGCTCACAACCATCTGTTTGGTAACTATAAGCTCATTCTCCTTCCTCTCTTATATTTCCTCTCCACAGCTCTAAAACTTTCAAAACAATGACTGGAATACATTGACTACAATGTTGCTATTTGGGAGCATTTAGGAAAGTGTTGTAATGAATTAGGTTTCTCTAAAAAAAACAATCATTCTTTCAACCAGCTTGCTATTGAGCTAATTTCTGACCCATCTGAAAGCAGTTTTGAGGGAGGATTAAGTAAAGGATACAGGTTACAAATTGTTTCAAGAAGAGCACACCAAGTTCAGGACAGCATGGAAGGAGAAGCAACTATTTGCCAGAAAAGCCAGAAAGCCAACAGATCAGCATTATGTTCTTTTAATCATCTGGCAAAAGTATTCTCTGCTAAGTCAGAAAAACAGTTTTCACTGTGCTACGGTCTTACAGAACAGCAAAAGATTATTTCACACCCTGATTTATACGATGCTTTTTTAAGAGGCTCCTACAAATGGCAGGAAAAGCATTCCATGTTAAGCAGTCTGCAAAGAGCAGCACACAGAAACTAAAGAAAGTACTGAGGTGAGCAAGAACACCTCCGGGATCACCTATTACATGCCCTTCATACTACACAAACCATATTCAGATGGCTTACATGTTACAGTTTCTGTCACTTCCACATATCCATTACAATACCTTGCCTGGTCGAAATTCCGGGAAGAGCTCTGTAACACTTGGCAACTGTTTGGTAGCATCTCGCTGCATGATTCCTGCAAGAGGAAGTGTGAGTTTGCCTTCCTTGGATTCTGCCTGCCTGGCTTCTTGAGGTCCCACCTCTGACTCAGAATCAGAGCTGCTGCTGAAATCCACCTTGTCGGAGGCAGCAGAGGAAGGAGCAATGATGGAGGGCAAAATGATACCGTCTCCATCTTCAGATACTAAAATAGAACAAGCACCTTATAAACAACCAGGTTTCCTCCCCGTCCCCCAGTACAACCCCATAACGCCACATCTACTGTTTATACCAAAGTTATGCAAACATTAAGCCTCTGCAGGTGTTATGAGTACCATTCTGGTTTAACCTTTCATTTTATCCTAAGCGTTCCAGGTGAATTTCCCAGCCACAACTGAGAGGATGAGATAAAAAAGCAGTTTCATTGTCAACATCAGTATTTTAACAACCACTGGAAATGAAATATTTCACCCTACATTTCAGACAATCCTTTGCATATGAGGACAAAGACCTACCTTACTTAAGGTGCAGTCTGCAGACTGAATTTTGAAGACACGTGGTGCTTGTTGCAGAGCCAACTGCTACACAGCAACGTTTGCTTCCTTCAGACATTCATAGTGCAGAGAGAAGAAGAAAGTCCTCACTCACCAGTGGCAGTTGCATCCTTCTCATCTTCTTTCTTTCCAGGTACTGGAGGGGGTGGTGGTGGCGGCATCAACTTGGAATCAATATCTTCACAGTCAGCATCGTAATCATCCTCATCTTCATCTAAGGAGTCAGGAGAAAAGACTGCATATGAAGCAGACAACGAAGAGGAACCAGGCACCCTTCCCATTTACTCTATCTCATAGCTGCCCCAACCACAGAAGACTGTGTCTTCCCATCAGTAAGCAGACCACTCTCATTTTGTAACTGGATGCACAACTCCTGCAAGTTCAGCTTCCTGCACAAACTCATTTGCAAGACTGAAATTTCAGGAAGAGCAGGAAGGAGAGAAAAAGACAAACTGACAGAAAGATGACTGAAGCACTTCAAGCGTGTATATATACACATATATATTCATTCTGCTATCCCTTTCCCTTATTCACACTTTGCAGAGCAAATAAAGCTGCTAAAGAAGTAAGAAAAATGTTGGTAAGAAGCCCCAATCCCCCTTACATCCCACTAACCACAATATGCCAACAGAAAGGTTGAGGGTAAGGCAGCTTTAAGGAATATGCAAAGATTTAGCACTTGCACTCGCAGCTACTGAAAAGGAGAAGCTTCCTGGTCTTGAAAATCTGTTCGAGGCCAGAGAGAGATCCCTGGGCCTGACAAAAAGACCAAAGTGCCTTCTGCAAAAGTAACTTCAGAAAAAGAATTCAAGGGTAAAACAGGTGAGAGGTCTTAAGATTGAAGTGACTCTGTAAGAGATCAGGACCTTATCTCTGAGTATCCCTGAGGAGCATCCAGCCTCCTGCATAATCCCCCTCCTAGGAACATGGGTTAAAGAAATATGAGCAGGTATTGTCTGCAGGGGATGCCAGAGCAAAAGATCCTCTTTTGAGTAGTTTACCTCTAATGAGGAGCTAACTCCTTTAAAAAAAAGTAGGTATCAAGCAGTGGCTTCATCCAGTGACCACAGTTTCACAAAAGCTTACACCAGGTCCTCGAAGCAAGGAGTGAAATGGCTCAATATCACCTGTACAAGAGACTGTCAAGACCCATTGCCCCAAAACACCTTCTGCAGCTAAAGCTGGAGCACTAACCCCACTTACCTGGTCTTCGAACTGGCTGCAGGCTGCCCATTGCCTGCTTGTACCTACGGCTCTCATCTTCTGCCACTTCATTAATATCTGAATAATCAACAGCATCTTCTGTGCTCTTAACCCAGCCTGAGAAAAAAATAAATCCAGTCACACAAAACTTTATCCTGATACATTTTACTCATTTCAGACTTCACTATGCACACATGAATCCTTTTCTATGGTTCCTTTTCTTAAAGTGTATTTCCCCTCATTCCAATCAAAAGCTCCAAGAGCTTTGAATTTCCCCTGAGGATTGGTGAATAAACAACTTTAGCATAAGGAACACCTTTCACACTCAGTGAAGCTGTTCAACAAGCTCAAATTAAAAAAAACAAACAAACATAAAAATACTGTGCACTAAATACACTTCTTTAACAAAGGGGAAAACCCTGAATAAACTTATTTATGAGAGAGAAAAGACAAGTAAAAAACAACTAATAAAAATGGAAGAGAATAAGTGCAAAAGTGACCAGGAGATAATGTGGGATTCACTCTGCAAGAAGAAGGTGCCAAGACCTTTACCAGAGAACCCCTGACCAGATAACATCATGATGTTTCTTGCAGCTCCTAGATGACCCTCCTCTCCAGTAGGAGATCCTGCAGCCCCTCTGCCATTTAACTGCAGATACCCCCCCAGTGCCTAACCTTCCTCGTCCAGGTGCGCTCCATCGGCCTCCGGGCTGTCCTCCTCGCTGGCTGTGATCTCAGTGATCAGGTTGCCCAGTCCCAGCACACCCAAGCCGGCCAGGTGCTTCTTGGATTCCTGGATGGACCAGAGCCACGTCCCAGCTAAGAGGCTCCACCGCCACCGCCAGCCAGACCGGGCCGAGCCCCCTATCCGCCTGCTCGGTCCCGTCCTAGAGCCTGCCCCACCGACACGTCCTTCGCAGCCGGGACCCCGGTTCCCCCTCCCATCCCTCAGCCCGCGCCGCCCACCGGGCCGGGCCGAAGCGGCGTCTCCCCGCAGCGCCACAGCTCTACCTTATCGAGGACGCTGTCCCCCTCTAGCTGCCCCGCCTCATTGATGTTGCCGAAGAGGAACCCAGCCAGCGAGAAGGGCTCGCTGGGGCCGCCATCCGCCTCCTCCTCGCTCTCCGAGTCTGACATGGTGGCGACGCCGACCCGGAAGCAGAAAGGCGGCCGGGCAGCCACCGGATGGAAGCGCCGCCCCCGCCACCCCGGGGCGGCAACCAGCGGCCCCGCCCCGCCCCAAAGAGGCACAGAGGCTCCGGCGTTCACCGAAAAATCCTTTATTGCATTTAAGAAACGGGGTCTGGCTTTCCACAGGAAAGAACTACGTTTAGAACAGGTGCGTTACAAACAGTGGGGTGAGTTAATACAAGAGCCAGCGAGATGAGGAAAGGTTTGTTACAACAATTCTGCAGAATTAAAAAAAAAAAATCCTTTAAAACCGTTAGCTGTAATACAAATTCTCTTATAGTATAAAATCAAGTTGCCAGTGTATGTATCAGTACCACACTTAAGAGTCTTGCGCTCCCACTGCTGATGGGTGCTCCCCACAACCCACCCAGGAGGTCGGGACCCCAGTGAGATTCATCAGCTTCTGGGCAGCAGCACCGAGATGTCTGCAGAGCCAGACAAGGCACAGTGAGGCTCTTCTCATCTACAGTTCACAGAAAACTGGAGAAAGCACTTACACATCTAAGCATGCCCCACAAGATCCTCTAGACACAAAATTCCTGAACGGCTCAGCTCTCTGTGGGTGGCTTCAGATATATTTAAAGAAACACAAGTATTTCAGAAATCATTCACAAACTGAAAGATTAAAATTGGTCTCTTCATAGAGAGTCTCTTGTGTGAATTAAGACATACACACTGAACTTCTGTTCGGGGACAAACTGAGGGATCTTGAACAGTCTGGGAAACCTGCACAGCTTAAGCCAGGTATATTTGTTACCTGCCCCCAGAAAAAAATGTGTGAGAGGAAGGGAATGGATTGTAGACTGAAGCACTGGACTACTCACAATAAAACATGCCAATAATTGTAGAGGGGGAAAAAAAAAAAAAACAGGAGGGAAGATCACAAACTGAGAATGCCCACTGAATGGAAAAACTGGATGGATCCATGCACTCCTGAAGCTCAGTCTAACTAAAAGCAGAGGCTGGAGGAAACCAGCTGTCAGCCTCCAGGACGTTTGCTCCTGGCAGAAAGCAACGGAAACACAAGGCGTCTAAAATGACTATAAATGAGGTACTCCAAAGTCAGTAAGTAGTTTTTTATGGTGTTCAAAGTTCACTTTCATGCTCATTTTCATCACTATCATGTTATTCTCCTCATTACTGTTGTGCAATCCATTTATTAAGTAATCTAGATGGGGATAAAGTGTTCTAGCATAATGTAATCAATAACATAATAAATTCAAATACATTGGTTAAGTAGTTGAATTTTATCTCACCATTTTCTCTTCCAGTTAACACCAGGAGGGCTGCACTGTGAGCCTACAGAAACAGGGGAGGTACATGCAATAATACATGCTCACAGGATTTCTTCTCCACAAAATTACTGTAATCCAGTTAGAAATAACCACAAAAGATGCAGAACTAAAAGATTTCAGTATGTTAAAAAAAAAAGTAAAATCTTTTTAAAACAGTAGTAGCTTCAGTACAAAATTGCAAACATTTGTAGCAAAAAAAAAAAAGGTGCCTGTTGTCTATTTAAGAGTTCAAATGTATCACAAACTTTTTAATGTACATCTCTGAATGAAGCAAAGGTTATGGGCTTGCACCAGGGTAACTAGACAGTTGATTTAGGTCTGACCAGCATTTACACATGTGCACTGGCTTAAATAAATACATTTTAAACATTATAAACTCTATTTCCTTGGTTGATGGAATTTACCTGCAGAAAATAATCTTGAATTACAAGGCACAGAGTTAATTGCTGCCTGCAAGTCAAGCCCACACTAAAGGCCTGCTACTAAAGTAAAGGCAGAAGGTGGTGAGTAGAGGTTATCTCAGTGAAATACCCCTAGGCCCTCACAGCCTGCAGGGCACTGTGGTAGGAGCCACAGGTGGAACAGCACTTCTAGGAGTGTAAAAGACACAAAGACACGCCAGGCAATGGCACTTGGTGAAGAAAAACACACTGAGTCTCTAGGGTTCTGCAAACATCCTGCGTAACGGGTGTTCTGGTGCTTATTGGATTAACTGCACTTTACAATCTATAGGCTGCAGTTTGCTAAAGCAGTACCAGGGAGAGCACACCTCAGATACACAGAAATTGCAGTTAACTGTCAGCATCAGTTACACCAGCTGAAGAAAGGCACATCCTCTTCAAAGAGGGGAATTAGGGCACAAATACAAATATTTCTATCCACTTGGTGTTTTTGTCTGTATCACATAAAGCAAGATCACCAATAACCCTGTTGATGTATTTTCTGTTATCCTGCTAAAATGTTTTTCTGGGTTGTTTTTTTTTTTCTGTCCAGTAGAGTTTTGCATGTGTGGGAATCAAAAGAAAGCACGTTCTGAATTACCAGTTGATGCTGCATCCAGACAAGGACAGCACTGTCAACTTCAGACATCAAAGCCCAGTCCAGCACCATTGGTTTCACACAAGTATCTCTGAAGCACGCTGCTTTCACACCACCAAGCTGTCAGGTTAAGTCTAAGGAGGGTTTCATGTTCTCCCTCCTCAGCTGGGTCCCAGAATCACACATAAAGAACAGTGCACATCCTGAAAATGAAATCCAGCTGCCACTCACTACAGCTGGCAAGAAAAAGTTAAAAAGTATGTAAATAAAACTTCAGTTAGAACAGTTTATAATAACTGATCACCTAGTAGGGAGGAGAAAACTGCCCAGGTAAACCTATCCAGTGATTGGCTAACCATTAGAAATTTAAGTGAAACCATCAGTGAGTTGCCAGGAAGAAAACGAGGGTTCCTGGTTTCTGTAAACAGAACCTCCAAATTCTCTTGTCAGTCTTCTCCCAGAAAAACAACAAAGGGATTTTTTGTAGAAATCTTAGGTGGTGGCCCCAAGAACACTAAGAAGTGAAGCAATTAATTCCTCAAGAGCACATAGGCTGCTATCAAGTCTCTGGGATTCATCAAAGGGATAACACTCAAAATCTTGTTTTGAAAAGTGTCATCCCAACTACCTCAGTCAGTCCAAGAAAGTAACTGTTAACTTTATTCTCAGGGTGCAAAGTCTCTCCAGAGAGTGAAATAAAAACTCAGTTTAGATGATTACGGAAGACTTGCATCTAAACTACTCTTCCATCTCTCCAATTCAGAAAGAAAACCACTCATGTGAGTGATTCATCATTATCCCATGTCCCCTACAGTAGGACAAATCAGCTTCTGCTTCTATTAATAGAATCCTTGCAGGTGTCCCCTGGGTATTGCTCATTGCATTAAACATGCCTTATGCTAACTCTTCATATAAATAAGGTGAATCTCAGTAATATTTCAGGCATCTTTGCATGTAAACAAATTGTTTTCAAGCTTTACATTGACAATTTAAAACAACTGGACAGCCAGACTTCTGTCTGTAAAACAAATTCAATCAGTAAATAAGGGATGGGAAAAGCAGCAGCTACACTTGAACCAAAGTTAGCAGGATTTGTGCTTTTCAGCAAATCTAGTAACTGATGGCTATCTAATAAAGAAGTCTGGCTTCAGAGAAGTCCCTTCTTGTATTTTCCTCCACTAAAGAAGTTCAGAAGCCAAGTGATTCCTGGAGAAGCTGAAGACTGGAACTTCAGAAATAAAGTAGATATTTGACCTCTCAGCCAGAAAAAAAACAAAACCTGTTGTTTCAGTTTCCCTGAAGCAGTAAGACTGCAAGAATATCCGTTGCATAAAACATTTCTGCTTAGAGCTGTTAGTGCAAGACGCAAATCTTCAATTTAACGCATTAAAAAGCCCTCCGAGATCCTAGTCAATATTCAACTTCGAACATCCATCACCCAAGGTAACTATAACAAGACACATTTTCTTGTGTTCTTCTTTGTCACAGGATACAGGACTGCACGCACAGCTTCAGCAAACACCTCGCGGACACCCTCCTGATTCAACGCTGAGCACTCCAAATATTTGACTGCTCCAATCTGTTTGGCCAGCGAAGTTCCCTGCTGAGGAGTAGTGGGAGCCAAGCTTTGCTCTTTCAACTTTTTAACTGTTTCCAGGTCATTTCTCAAGTCTCTCTTCGTGCCCACTAAAAGAATGGGAACGTTTGGACAGTGGTGAGAAACTTCAGGATGCCATTTGTGCCTCACATTTGCATAGGACGAGGGGCTACCGATGGAGAAGCAGATGACGAAGACGTTGGTTTGAGGATACGAGAGCGTGCGCAGGCGGTCGTATTCCTCCTGGCCTGCAGTGTCCCAGAGATTCAGGCTAACTGTCCGGCCATCAACAGTCATTTGGGCACTGTAGTTGTCAAACACAGTAGGGATGTACTCTTCTGGGAAGGCATTGGTGGTGTAGCTGATGAGAAGGCAAGTTTTTCCCACCGCGCCATCTCCAACAACTACGCACTTGATAGTCTGCATTCTTCACCCAGAAACAACGTCCTGCACACAGCAAGGAAAAAAGTTAGGAAAGGCACGATGACAGTAATTTTAAAGTTAAGCTTTAGCAAGTGTTTTTAATATTGCTAAGGATTTCTTATCACAGCAAGACACATTCAGTGTCTCAGAAGCAGTAACGAAGTTAGCAGGCTATGATGACAACAGTGAAGTGGAGATGCAGTGAGTTGAGAGCTCAGTGACAACTGTCTGCATTCCAACCATGTAAGTACAAGTGAGACAAATTCCCACAGTCTTGCCTCACTGTCAGTTTTCCACAGGCAAAGGGACAAGTGGTGTCTGCAAAGGGAAAGGGATTGTGACCACAGACCTAGTAACAAGATCCTCTGCCATTTGTAGGTTCACACACACACACATCCATACACACACATCCTCCAAGACTTCTTGTCTATATTGTCTGTTGCCTAAACAGTTTACCTCCAAGAAATGTCCAAAAATTATATAATAAACCAAATTACCCATTGCTGGCCTGCACTACTACTGCTTACTACAATAACTCACTCAATTCAGGATCAATCAGACCTTGAGAAACTGCGTTATTTAAAGGACACCAGATAAAAGGTTCAGAAAGTAGCTGTTCTTTGAAATGCAGCCATAGTACCCAGATTAGAATACATGGATAATTTTTCTGAAGAAGCCAAGAACAGAATATTCTTACTAATCAGTGACAGAACAAGCAGAACTTAAGAGGCTTGAGCTACAATAAGGAATGCTCATACTGAGAATTAGAAAAATACACGCTGTAAAA
Organism: Hemiprocne comata; assembly: GCA_020745705.1. NCBI lineage: Eukaryota > Metazoa > Chordata > Aves > Apodiformes > Apodidae > Hemiprocne > Hemiprocne comata. Next base: position 4,763,273 of record CM036597.1, on the reverse strand, counting down.
GATCAGTAATCAAACAGCCTTCCCAGGCAGCCTGGAGAATTGTTGTATTTGACACTTAAAAGGCTTCCCTATCACCTTCCTGATAGATTAAGAGTATTTGATAATCGAGAGGACATCACCTAAAACTCAGTTCATTCTAAACTTCCATCACATGAACAGCAGGAACTTTGAAAATATCATGGAACAACTACAAGCTGGAGTTTTCACTGCTAGCCTGAACAAGAAGGAACTTGCATCTGCCTTCTCACCCAAATGCCTTTGAGGTGCTATCAGTAATCCTCAACCTGCAACCAGCAGCAAATATGCTGCTTCAAACAGAAGAAAGAAACAGTGGGAGGAACTGTACTGCATATTCAAGAAAGAACACAGCTCCAACACCATCAAAATAGCAATGGGAACATGTGAAAGTGAGCAGTTGTAAAGTACTTCACTTAGAAAAGTCATTAAACCCACTCCCTCCAACTTCCTCTTCAAGATTATCCAATCAAATCAATAACTCAACACCATTTCAGTCTCAGCTTTGTCCTTTTTGACTAAGTCTTTATTAGTATCCACATCCTGTTGCCTTCCCACTGGAAGCACACATGATCCTCCTGTACTAAGTGAAAATTGACTGCCTGCAACAGGCAACTCGAGTGCTTATCAGCTGTGGTCACTACAACACACAGTGCTCAAGGAACTATCAGTGTATGTCCAGAAGCAGAAAGTTTGCTCCAGAAAGACCCAGCAGGACATTAGAAGGGAAGAATTTAGAGGAAAATGAGCAGGGAGAAGATGCAGAAGCAGTTTATCCTTTTTGAAAATGGCAGGAATTGCATTTCTAAACCAACATCAATCACCTGAAATTAAATCTGAGGAGTACTTTTGAGCTTTGGCAGAAAAGCACACGTGTCAGTTTCATCATACATCAAAAAAATCAAGCCATTCCATTTCAAGACTCCAGTCAAATGTAAAGAGAGATGTGTATGCAACTGCATACTGTAAAGGTAAGGAGTAAAATGAACAACAGCTCTGACCAGCAAAAACTGACAGTGGGACTGTATATATGATTTCAGAACAGTTGCACTAAGATTTCCATTTAACAGGGCTAGGGGACATAAAAGAAAAAAGTTTAAACACTTTTTAATATAAAATTACTTCAAACATTACAAGATTAACATTTTTAGCATTATATTATTAATAGAGGTTGAAGACTGTTACTGGCAGCATAGAGTAGAACATAGTATTTCTGAAAAAAAGGGTCTAAGTGCTACAAGGAAACAGGAACTGAACAGTGGGTGTATTTTAATCCCATAACACTGTTCTACCTGAAGATGCAACTCACCATCCCAGTCTCTACTGCTGCTCTCCCTGTATGGCAGATCTCCACCTGATTTGGGACAATGCCACTGTCTCTCTAGCAGTGAGGCTGCTTTCAGGCATTTCCAAACCCTGTTTCCCCTTCCCACCTCCTCAGCTGTGACCACACACTGAAGAAGGGTGAGGAGTTGTTCCATCCAGTTTACCAAGCAGTACCACAGTCAACTGTGTTGGTGCAACCAAAGCAGTGATATGGTGCCAACAAATCATGGGGGACGAACACCATAGGCTGCTGCTGAAGTATCACTGGCCTGTGACACAAGGAACAGGTTTTAAAGCTTAGTCCTGCTTTTACTTCAAATCACTGAAGTACTACAAGATGCTGTGCCAGAAATCTTAGCACTGACCAACAATTGCTAGAGCAACATCTTTTTTCCAAATGAACTACCTGTGCAACAAACTACCATTTTGATCAGTCAATACCAAGTGACACCACAGAGATGACACAACTAAGTCAGTTTGATACATGCAATAAAAACTCAGCTATATAGCAACAAAAGTCCCATGGAGGAGATACAGAAATCCTTTTATATGCCCAGTTCCTAACTTCTAAAATAAACAAACTGCAAAGACTTGGAAACAGATCTCTCTTTAAAACACAGATCACGAGCTCCCCCAAGGGCTTATACCCCCCCTGCATTTCTGTTCCAGAGCTTTCCACAAAGATGGGGTATCCCAGAATTGCACCCCTACCTGCACACACCAGGCACTGGAGGGTCCTCACACCAATATTTCAAGACAATACAGGTAGTTTTACATATTGGTAAACTATGAAGCCACGTGCATCCTGTACCATCAGCAGCTAAAACAGCTTGATTCAGCCTGATTTAAAATTTCTACAATGAAAGAGTGTTATTCAAAGATTATTTTGTTGGGGCTTTATTTAAGAGGTCATTAGAGCTTTCAATTCAGAGAACAGTAAGTAGTAAGGTAACAAAAAAGTCTGGAACACGAATGCTCTTTCACAGCATTAATATCTTGAATTATCTGCCCAAGGCTTGGATTTTAGGAGAGCAACATTTGCAATAGGAAATAACTCTATGCAAACATGCCAAAGCATCAGAATAAGTATGAACTACACAAATACAATTAAAGAGCTTGCAGGCTTATAAGTATGCTTCTCTGCAGGGCTCCTTTAAAGTAGGTTGTCTTAGCTGAAAGGAATCCTGTGTGGCACATGCAATACAGAAAAACAAACACACACCACGATACACATGATTTAGTAGTGAAACACAAAATTCAGAGAAACTGATTTTTAAAAAAGAGTGGAAAGAAGCTCCTACACTCCAGAAACCTCTATGCTGTGAGCAGGTGGAGTTTGGTTAAAGATTTACATATGGAAGACAAAGTTTCTTTAATTTAAACCACAACCAAGCAAATAATATTACCTCCATCAGGCCTTTTCTATTAAATCCACTTACCACTTTGTTAAAAATGTATAAAGTCTCTACTTATTTTTTTCTTGTAAACAATTTGCCCAGCAATAAAACCCTCAAAAGACAGCAAGAAGTTGGGGTTCAAATTTGCATGGAAAAATCTTTTTATTTCTCAAGCACCCTTGAACTTGGCAATGAATGCTATTTGAATATAAATATATGCTGAAAAAAACCCCATACGCTGAAAACAAAATTACCAAGAGCAGGAAAATTGGTTTAGGGTTTGTTTGGGGTTTTTTTGGTGAGCTTCAAAAGAATTTTGGGGGAAAACTTGGGAGAGAACAACTCCACGTACAACAGGCAACAAGAACTGAAAAAAAGATAAAAATACAGATTAACATGTCAACACATCAAAACCAAAATTTAGAAATTAGAAACAGAAAGCTGGGCACAAGCTTCAAAGCCAAGTTTAAAGGTTACTCAGCAAGAGAAAGGAGTGAAGGGAAAGTCCAAAGTAATTCAGGTTGCTGACTCCTGCCAGAGAAAAGAGTATAGTTGCAGTTAATGTGGAAGCTCATCAGAACATGGAGAGTCCCAGCAGTTACAGCAGCATGGGATTAATTTTCAAAGAATTAAAAGAAAAAACACAAACCCAACTACCCCACAAAGAAGCGCTGTGCAAAAATAGGTAGATGAGAGCTATTTCTATCTTGCCCATCAGTGCCTTTGAATTAGAAAACCAGCATTCCTGTTTGGGTTATTTTCCTTCTCAGAAGATGCTGCAAAGTCTGCCTTCACTGCCTGCACACCTGGCACTTCCTTTGGAATGTGCAAGATTTCAACCGACGTGTTGAGACATCATCTGGAGAGCTGTTCAGTTCTGACCTAATTACATATTTTCTGCTATCATTAACATGGACAGCTTGCTCTTCTGTAACACAGCTGGACATTTGCTGGGGAAACACATCACTGAGATTCCACTCCCCCTCCCCACAAAGATATCGTAAGTGAAATCACAGAATAACTTTATGTTGGATCAAAATTGTGTGGGAGAGAAAAGAAATCTAGATCTTCCCTTTAATACTTCTGAGGGAAAGCTCCCTGTCTGCTGAGAGAAGGGAGAAAACAGTGACAGAAAACAGTGAGGAAACACGAATCTGAATTCTTCAGCATCCTTCTAGATTTATGCTTTTTATACTTCCTGCACTTCAAAAAAAATGCTTGGCAAAGGAACTGCTTCTTAGCAAGATAAGCCTCTGTCCTTGCTATATCAACACCAGATGCCTCTTTGGTAGGTGGATTTTAGCTTTGATATTGCTCTTTGATAACACCATTTTGACACAGTTTGTCAGCTCTTTCATAAGTCTTTCCAGTCTGGACAGGGCCTCATTTTGGCCAAAAATTAGCAGAAAATACACAAGGAGTTCAGCTAAAATCACCTGTACTGAGCTGTGTCATTCTGCTCAGCCACCACCTTTGATCAATCCCTCCCTATTTCGCAAGGCTCAGAAGTTTGATACTGCTTTATCAGGAGAAAGCAGAAGCAGTAGTTAAGAAATCTAAACAACTTAATTGCTCATCTCCAGTAACAAAAACTAGATCAGAGATGATTCACTCTGTCCCCGCCTGATAAATGAAGTCAGGCAGAAACTTTCAACAAAGAATTGGGTGGATATGGCAGTTCAAAGTATATCCTACCATCCTCACCTATGCAAAGGAGTTAAAAGATTTTTTCATGTGTGCAGTTTAGGCACCAGACCTGACAGGGAAGAGAAAGGGGCTCTCAGCAATGTAATCAAGACTGTGTTACTATCCCACAACAGCTCAGCTTACTTGCCATTGTTTTAGGCAACTGCTCAATGAATGGACAAGTGCCAAACTTTTAGAATGCATGCCAAGAAAGAGTAAAAAAGTTAAATAGGAGACTTCATCCCTAATACCCTTCAGCAAGGAATGACCTACTTGGATTCTCAGTGCCTTTCAAAGTTTTCACACTGCTTTCTGTCCTGCCATTTACCTGCAAGGGAAACAAAACACATGGCAACAGTCTGAGTGGGAAAAAACAATCAGTAAGCCAAGCCTGCTTTTAGCAGCACAGCAGGAGCCATTCAGCCCACGACCCAGAGCTCCCTATGAACAGGAGTATGGAGGGAGCTTGCTTTCTGCAGAGCTCTGCCTGGAGGTTCAGCTCCCATGCACAGATAACTGGTGCCTAACAAGAGTGCAATTCTCACTGGTTGTCCCCTCAGTGTGAATGCTAGAAAGGCCTTACTCCCTCTGGCACAAAAAGTTGTTTCAAAGAAATAAAAGAAACCACCCCAAACTTTTCATATCATGTTCTTAAAACCTTGACCTCTGTCTGAAATTGGTTTACTGATTTAAAGATTTTTTTTTTTCCTTTTTCTTTTTTCTTTTTTTTTTTTTTTTCAGGGATGAAACACAAAATTACGATGTCAGTACTATTTCTTAGGAAATCACAGTGAAAAAGAAGTGGTCTGCATGAGGGCATCTCAACCACCTCAGTGGATAAACCTCACTGCATCAACACTCTCTGTACAGGCACTCCTACTCCAAATTTTATAGGGCAGCAATGATAGTAGTTACAAAACATCAATGACCTTAAATTCTATGAATCCAAGATTGTTTATTGGATAATAAATATTTCCAAAGTGCATTAGAAACAACCTCAGGAAACAGCTGCACAGCTGTGAAGTAACACTCCACCAAGGTGCAGCTGCACAATCCTGCAGGAACTAAAAACTAGGACTTCAGCGGAGATCTGAACCCCCAATATGTATCCTGCCATAATCAAAAGCTGCAGAGTGTTAAACTCAGTTTTTCTCCTGCAACCACGTGCAGAAGCATGGATTTGTCAAGAGGGGAACCCTTCACAACTTATTTGAACACACGTGACCCTGATGCACTTCAAGGGCGAGCAGAATAAAGGGATAAGACTAGGAGCCAGGACTGCAGGGTTCTGTGCCCAGATCCACTACACACCCCCCGGGTGCTGCAAGCACCTTGCAGAGGTCCTGGGTATCACAGAAAGTGAATAACAAGTCCTTCCTACCTTTTACAGACTGGGGCAAGGCCTTATTTATTACTATTGAAAGCAGCACCTCAGTCATGAGGTTCTGTGGAGAGGAGCATTAAGCACATTGCAGGATTAATGATAAATCCAGTTAAAACATCCCCGATTCCTCTTTGAGGTGAAAAAAAAAACACAAACTGTTGTCTATCTTCCCATCATCTTTTATCACCTGGCATTCATTGGCACTCCAAACACTCTTTATTTTCAAGAAAAGCTGTAGCAAAGCCATTGCTGTATTTCAAGGGGAATATGTATACTGGAAAAATCCAAGCTTTTTCCTCAAGAAAAAAGCCCACACACGCTTTTCATTCTCTTTGATTTCTCCTCCTCCACCACCCCCAAATTTCACTGCGGAGGTAAAAAAACAACAACACCACCACCACAAAAAAAATGCATTTTGTCAATCAATAAAAGCTTTCAAAAGTTTCTTTAAATAGGTTTGATACAATCAAAACACAAGTTAAAGCGTGCACTCAGTGTGTATTCTATCAGGGCTTGTGCACTGCAATATTTTCCAGTCTCATTTGCATTAAGCATTGCAGTTCTAAACAGTGACGAGTTACCAGTGGCAAGGAGCCTCTCAGCAATCTATCAGATTTACACATACAAGCATAGGAAAGTAAAGTGTAAAAAAAAAATAAAAAAGAAATCACCCTTTTAAAGGTGTGGATCTTTACATTACACCAAATTGTGCGAAAACAGTTTGGACTCCAAAAGAAACACAGCCTCATCATGTAAGCAAATCAAACTGCATATTCAGTTTCCTCCCACTAATTGCAAACCACATATTTCATTGTTTTCCTAAGACATCTGTGAAGTTCCTTGTAAGAATATTTAAAAGCCTCTTTTTTTTTTATGGAAAAGGTAAGCTAAAATCCCAAATATGTCTCATAAGCTTAAGTTCCCTACAGAAAAATTTGTGTGCAGCTGAACACTGGCAAGCTGGCCAAACAGAGCCTTCATGCCATGTATTTTACATCTGACATAGAGGAGAACATAAGCTTTTTAACATAAAAAAGTAAGCTTGGGACAAAAAGCACACAGCTAATGATGCTGGCACAAGGAGCAGCACACTCCAACACAGGACACGTTGCAAGCACAGGGTATGGATAAAGAACAAAACCATTCGAAGCTTTTTTATAACTCAGAGTAAATATGATGGGAATCACAAATGTTTATGAAGAGTAAACAGATACTGACTATTCACTGGTTCTTTCAAAAAAAAAAAAGAACAAGAACAAAGGGACATCAAGATAAATCAGAAAGAGAGAGGTTCAAAACAAATAAACGGCAGCATTGCTTCTAGGAGTTTGAGGTTAAGCTAGGAATTCCTTAGGACAGGATGTCCATGTTATAAGACTCAAGAAGATGAAGGTTAAGCTGATGAAAGAGAGCTCTGTAGTGGCTGCTAAATGAGAGAATACCTGTGAGTCCTGAAACCCCCAGCAGTCAGAACATTTTAGGTCACTACCTTGGCTCCACCCTTTCCAAGACAACAATTCGGCAGTAGATCAAATACAACTACTCTTATCCCTGTAAAGGAAAATCCACTCTCACCACTGAAGCAAGCGACCTTTAGAAAAGCGCAACTCCCCATACGCCAACCTTTTCTTTTATCTGCTGGGAGCAGAGTCGACCTTCAATTTGCCACTGTCCTCCTAATGTGGATTAGCATCAGCCTGACTTCCGAACAGCCCAGCCCAACCTTCGGACGCTGAAGAAGCGGGAAGAAAATGCCTACTGGGCCATTCCCGCTTCCCGCACATCCCTGAGCGAGAAACGGGACCAGAGAAAAACTTCTTGCAAAACATTCTCCTTCTTCTACCCGTCCAGCATCTCCGGGCCCCCTGATGAGCCCATTCACCTCCACAAACACCGCCGAGTGCAGGAGCCGGGACCTGCATTCCACCTCCCGCAACCTCTGAAAACTAAGAAAACCAGACGCCCCGCGGCTGGGGGGTTGGTTACGCCGCTACCCCGCAGTTCACCCTTCCCTTCTTCGGAGCCGGCCGCTTCTCCAGCAGGACAGGTGCGGAGGAGCCAGGGGTAGCGCACGAACAGCCTCGGACGGAAATCGCGACCGCCACAGCTCCCAGGCCGGCAAAGGCCGCCACCGGCCCCAGGCCACCGCCCCGCTGACAGCGAGGGTGGCGACGGCCGGATGCGAAGGATCTTCCTCCGCAGAGCGCCGCCTGCCCCGACCTCAGCCCGCGCCTCCGCCCGGCGGCAACGCCGAGAAGAAACATCCGTAGACACGCAGGGTGACTCGAGCCAGGGGCCCGCCGCAGGCCGCTCCCTCGCCGCCGGGCCCGCAGCCACCGGCAGCTCAGTTCACCTCAGGGCCCGCCGCGGGCCGCGCCGCAGCACGCGGGGAGCCCGGGGCGGCGCCCGCCCGCCCGCCTCGGCATCGCGCCCCCGTCCTCCCCCTCCGAACTCTGCGCTCACCTCTCGCCCCGCCAGCCGCCCGCCCCGCCAGCTCCGCGCTCACCTCTCGCCCCGCCGGCGGCCGCTGCTCCCAGAGCGGCGCCAGACCCTCGACCCGGCCGCACCCGCCGCCCGCCCCTGCCGCGCGCACGCGCCCTCTCCCCCGCCGCCGTTTCCGGAGGACCCGGCAGGGGGCGCCGCGCGGGGAGAGCGGGGCCCGGTCAGGCACCGGGCGGGGCGCAGGGCGGTCTGCAGGCTCTGCCCGCTCCGGCGGTCAGGTTGTAACACCTGAATATTTTAGTACAGTCGGCAAACGGTGTGCGTCGCCCTCCGCCGCCCTCGGTCGGTACCGACCTCTCGGACCCCGGCGGTTTCATGTCTATAATGGTCTTTGCAGAGGAAGATGTCGAGTCCCCGCTGGAGCTGCAGGCAGCGATGACATTCCCCTCATGCCCACAGTCGCCACCTCCCTCCAAACGCTTCCCGGGTCTGGCTTCCCTTCCCCACTGCGGAGGAGTGAGGCGGGGTGGGGTGTTCCGCTCAGCTCACCCTGCTGCCCTGGGGCCTGCACTGCTCGGGAACGCCAGGGTCAGGCAGGATGCCAGGCTGTGAGCACCCTGGCCCCAAGGAGACGTGACACTGGCACAGGCTGCCTGAGGTGCGGGCAGCGGGGCTCCTGCCATGGTCCTGCCTAAACCGGGGACAGGAGAGCGAGAGACAGATGGCAGGGTTCAGCCCACTGACATTTCTTAAGCACCTGTCTATCAGGAATTTCAGGGTATAACCTTTGCTCTGGGTTTTTATTACTTGCCCCTTCTGACCGGGGGAGAGGGCATGCTGCAGCCAGCACACCTCTCCAGGCTGGGTCTACTCCTCTGAAGCTGGTGCCAAGGTCTTGACTGTCAGATGCTCTGTGTTCCCAACTTCAGCTAGTCTTCTTCCTCCGACCAGCTCAAGCTGTCATCCGAGTCCTCCCCCTGCTCTGCCCCAGGCTCCTCTGTGTTCGCAGCCTCCTTCTGCTCACCACGGGGGTGCAACTTACTTTGGGGGAGCTCCAGCATGGCCCAGGCGCCAGGACTGGCTTTGCAAAGTGTGATCTCCACCTTGGTAGGGACCATGCTGACAAAGCTCTTCTCTATTTCAATGACCTAGAGAGAGGGAAAGGTGCAGTGAGATGAGCAGAGGAGGGCAGGCAGCAAACGCTCATCCTTACGGAGCCCTGTCAGAGGAGAAGCATGGAGAGATCTCTCCCTGTGTGCCAAGAAACAGACCAGGATAAAACCTGGGCTCCAGTGTTCACAACGTAGTATAAGCAGCACTGCAGTTCTAGTACAGAGCTCGGGAGAGCTCAGCAAGCCACAGCCGTACACACGGCTGCAGTGCAGCCTTCTCACCACACTCTGCTGCCTGCGGGCACAGGCAGCACGCACCAGAAATAAAGGCAAGAAATGCACATGCAAATTCATGAGTCTTGCCGCTCCTCACCAGCCAGCGAGCAGCTGAGAAATCAGAGAAAAAGTCTCTCCCCTCACACCACTGCTTGCCCGCAGGCACAGCAGGATTGCCGTGGGACACAGGGACCTGCTGGTCCAAAGACCCTCTGGGACAGTCTGGGACCAAACCCAGAACACCTACAGAGCCGGCAGCAATGTCCAGCTCTGCTCTTATCCAGCAAAACCCCTAAGGTATTTCCTAGCAGAGATGGCTATAAATGCTGGTACCTGAGAGACCTGGCCCCCCAGACAACCCCAACAAGAGCAAGACAGTGCTGTGGCAGCTTTTAAAAGAGTAGTCATCATGCCTTAGATAGTGCAGAGCAGTCAGATGGGCACTGAGCTCAGGCAAAGTCCTGGCATGGCTTCCAGGGGGCGTTACCACGATGATATTAATGGATAAAAACCTAATTTCCCCATCAGCTTTTGCTGCTATACAAAACTGCAGCTCTGGAGATAGCTCTGGTCCTCCTCTCTGCTGCAACGGCTGTGATGGACCTGTGTCCTCCACAAGCCTTTGAGAGCCAGCAACGAATGACACCAAAGGAGGGACTATGAAATGGCTGTTTGTTCCACAGATGTGCCAGATGTGGAAGAAACAGCATTCAGGGGGGCCACAGCATTTCTGTGCTATAATACAGTCAATGTCTGCCTCATGCTTCACACACAGGAAGGGCTGTGCAGAAATTGTAGCAACAACCATGTTGCTGCTTTTGCAGAAGTCTGAGAACCCTGCCTATGCAGAGAGTAGGGAGGGAGCCTGTGTTTGGGGCTGCTGCAAATGCTTCTCCCAGAGCACAGGCTGCCTCACAGCATTGCAGCCCAACCCCACACAGGCTGCTGGAATAGGGAAATCAAAGTAAACAGGATCTTACCCCCCAGAGATCCAGTTCTGCCTCAAAAATCTTATTCCCTTCAAAGATGATGTGAACCTCAAGCTGAAAGATCAACAGAAAATTATCTGAGCGGGTAGCACAGCACTGCCAGAGCTCTTTCCCTGGGCAGTGCAGCTGCTTCCAGCACTGTAACACATCTCACATCCTGACTCTGGTGTAACAGTCTGGTGATCCTCTCGGCATCTGGGAGCATTTCACCCCCTTCAGAGTGTGCTGGGTTCACTTCTGCCACCAGCTGAGGGATCCAAGGCCAGTAAAGCCACCTGTTGAAGCTAAAAGCCACTGAGCTAGAGTGGCTGGGCAGAGCTGCTGGCATCAGCAAAGCCGCCAGGCTCTCAGCTTGGGGTTGGCACTGCCAACCCTGTCTGCAGCAACAGCCCAAGCAGGCCACCAAAGAGTGCCAGGCATCTGGCTGGCTCCTGCCTGTTTGCTAGTCAGGATCAGGTGCCATGAAAGCTCACATCCCTAGCCCAGCTCTGCAGCCCCACTCACCACGGTGCGGTTGGCTTTCACACTGCTGAGGGTGGGCAGGGGATTCTTGGCATAGACTGTAACCATGACGTGGCTGCTGGTTTGGTGCCAGTCCTGCCGGCACGACACTGCCTTCTTGTCCTGTTGGGGAGAGGAACCAACCCATCACGGCATGGCATCTAGCCTAAGCACACCCCAAACAGAGCGGATGTCTGTGCTGGAGGGTGCTTCTTTGCACATCTCCTCCAGAGGGCACCGGCTGGGGTCAGCATCAGCTAAGCAAGACCAAACCCTGCCTTTTGTGCATGTTTTGGAGGGGAGGTGGTCCATGTGAGGGTGGGCAGTCCCTGCCAGGCTGTCCCATGCAACATGGGGTATCTGTGCTGTCCTTGGGGTTGCTCCAGAAGGATGACCACAGACATCTCCTTCTTGTTCCAGAGTCACTCTGCTGCACCCAAACTCAGAGGCACTGAAACTTGGCTACCTCATGCCCGGGACCAGCTCCTGCCTCATTCAGCTTCCTATTGCACATCTGCCCATCAAGTGTGGGAGCTGACATGTTCTGTGAATGCAGGAGCAGCATTTTAAACAGCAGATGGGTGAAGATTAGACATTCAGACATTCAAACCCTGCTCGGTCATCTGTTGGCAGTTATGAAAATGGTAAGAATTAAATGCAGAAACCTGTGTGAATGCAGAGGAAGGGAAGGAGCACTCTTTGGGTGCCACAGCACTTGACTCACACGAGTCACTCCTGACCTTACCCCCTTCCCTGTCCAGCAGTGCTGCCCACTGCTGCAGCCCGGTTGCTCCAGGAAGGCAGTGAAGTCCGTTGTTTTGACTCCACAGCAGCTCCAGTATTTCATCCTGGGAAGAGTGGGGTGACCTGAATGGGGACTGCCCACAGGAGCAGGAGAGTGGACCACAGCGAGCTCCAGAGTGGTGGAGGAGAGTTGCTCAGACCAACAGCTCCCTCTGCCCACCTGCCACCCCAGAGACTGCCCCCCCACAGCTGCATCAGCCATGCTGCTGAGGCCACACAACCTTGCAACAGGGCAATTTCAGCCTTCAACAGGGTCAGTTTGCTCCCCAGTAAAGTGTTGTTTCTTACCCCTCATGGAAGACAGGAACACCAGGATGGAAAGTACAAACATCTCTGTTGCTCTCTGGGCCCTGGTAGATCTGTGAAGTAAGAAGCAGAAGAAAGTTTCACCTGTGTTTCTGGCACAGCATGACACGGCACAGCCAGGTGTCTGTCCATTGGTGTCCATCTCTGCATAGGGCACAGCTTGATGCCCAACATCACCCTTTCACCTGGTCCAGCATCTATGAGGACTTACTCTGGGACTATGCCCAGCTGGCAGCTTGGCACTTGTCCCTGCTTCCAGCAGGGCAGCCACCCCAGCCTCCCCAGGACCTCAGTGTCATCCCCATGACCCTGGCAGCAGCCTTTCCATATGGCCCCTCCTAAACACTGCCTGGGCAGTGCTGGGACAGTGGACAAGTCTAAACACTACAGAAACTTGCTCTGGGGTGCAAGGTGCCATTCATCCATCCTTTCCCTTCCCCTCCTTCCTAGAGCATCTAAGTCGCTTGTCCTCATCCACCTCCTGCCTTTTGCTCCCTGCTCCATCCCCTCTCTGCTGCTTTCCAAGCAGGTCAGCCCTCCCTCTGACACGTGCCTCGAGGAAGCAGACAGTCCTGAGATGGGTGGCCTTGGAGCAAGACAGAAAGTGGACTGTGCTGCATTAATTAAATACAGGCGGGAATTATTCCACATGCATTTTACCTATATACCCATATCCTGAATATGTGCTGTATTTCATTGCCAGCAATTAGCAGCAGTGAAATGCAAACGTACCACCAACCCAGGAATCTGAAAGCCCCTTGCAGGAAGGTGGCTGGGAGGCAATAGAAGTAGCCCCTCCAGGGGTGGGATGAGCAGGAGCACACAGAGCCAATGGGCACTGCCACCTCCCACCCACCCAGCACCCTGTCTGCACCTGGTGGCAGCTGGGAGACAAGTCCCCGCGTGGACCTGAGGTGCTCCCAGCTCTGTGATCCCCACCGTGCAAGTAGGAGACTTTGCCAGCTACTCACCGCCTTGCAGGCTGCATTCTTGCAGGTGGTGCCAGCTCTCACCTGGGAAACCACCTCCCCTGCAAGAGCACCACAGCTTCACCCCGGGGCACACACCACCCGCGCCTGCCCCCGGGCCCTCCCCGCAGCCCCCCTACCAGCTCCCCAACTTGGTGTGCACCCCCCTGCGCACAGCCCGTGGCAACGCGCCTCCGAGGGGCAGCTCTGGGGCCGTGCAGCCGGCTGAGCACGCAGCCCCTGCCGTCCTGCGCTGAACCTGCCGTGCTAAACCCCTCACTGGATGTGCCCCGTGCAGACCCGCTGCTGTCCCATCGCCTCGTCACTGACCTGTGCAACTGTCTGCAGATGCCTCGTCCTTGGAGGATAAGTTCAGTTTCTCCAGTGCCTGCTCCAGAGACCTGGATACTTTAACTGGCAGCTGTCGTCTTGGCTCATCAGAGCTAGGAAACAGCAGCAGCAAAATCCGAGTGAGGTTGGTTTTTTTCAATGTAAGTGTCGTTGCCTCTCCTGAGGAAGCAGCAGGGCAGGACACGTGCAGAGGCAGCACAGCAGGGGTGCGCTGTTGGCTCACCTTGGTCTTTCCCTCTGCATCTTCTCAGCTGATTTTGGTCCTTGGATGATGAGCTCCTCCACTGGTTTGGCCTTTGGCTTGTCTGAGGTCTCCTCTTGGCTGAAAGGCTCAGGGGGCTTCTCCTTGCTGTGAAACCCCTTTGTGCATCCCTGAGCAGCAGAGGCAAGACCTATGCCTGCTTTGCCCTCCCTAACCTGGTGGCCGCCCCCAAACCCTGCAAGTTTCCATGTGCTGGGGGCTCTATGTTTTGCAAGGATTGGGCTCTGAGCCTGCACCAGGGCAGGGGCTGTGTCTGGAGGGATTCCAGGGGACAAGATGGCGTGGCAGCCTCACCAGAGCCATGGCATACAGACTGCAGCTCTGCTGCACCCCAGCCTAACAGCTGAAGGGCAACAAGTGTCTCCCCCACGTCCCTGGGCACCTGCTGCCTCCTTCCCTCCCCCAGGACTGTTCAGACATTCCCAGCTGTGCTGGCACTTGGGGCATTTATGTTCATCCTGCAGGATCCTGGTGACAGATCTCAGCCCCTTCTGGCACCCTTCTCCAGCAGTGCTGGCCCTGCACTTTGGAAGCAGAACCCTTTCTTGCATGCTCCTTGGAAGCAGATAGGAAATCCACAGCCAACATGGCAAAGGGGGCAGCCATGGCACGGGACGGGGGTGGGACAGAACAGGACAGGGCAGGGGCAAGGAGCAGAGGATGGAGGAGCAGTGGGTTCGTTGGTGTGTTGCTCACCTTTATAGAGAGGAACTCGGAGAAGTCTGTTGTGCGTTTCTTGCAACAAGACCAGCCCTAGGCACCAGGAGATGACAAGCTGGTCAGGGGTGGGCAATCCTGCCAGGCACAAGGTCCCTCCCTACAGCTGCAGCCTCCCTACAGCTCCTGCCCCCCTCACCTTCAGGGCATCATGGAAGATAGGGATGCCTGGGTGATACAGACAGGAATCTGAAAAGGTAAAATCAGTCAGAACCTTTCAGGAGGAACAATCCTGCCCACAAGCCACCCGTGACACCCCGCAGCTCCTGAGCCAGCTCCTGAGCCAGCTCCTGCCACATGGGCTGCCTGTGGTGGGCTCAGCTCAGCCCTGCTTGGCAGCTCAGGCCATGGCATGGCAGCTGAGGCCGCAGGCTGGGGAAGTGGCAAGCATTCCCATCCTACCCAGTGCAAGGCAGAGGAGCCCACTTACCCTTGGCATTGTGCTCAGGATCAAACCTCTGCCCGCAGCCCTTGTTGTAGCACAGCAACGCCATAGCTCAGGTGCACTCCAGGCGTCCTTCACTCCTTCCACAAAAATCCTACCAGTCTCATCCCTGCCCGTGATCCTCACTCTCCTTCCCTGCAGCTTCCAGCCCAGGCACCAGGAGGTGGCTTTGCTTATCTTTGGAAGCAGCTGGAGGAGGTGGCTGGTAACTGGAGACCAGGCTAAAGATGGACATAACAGCTCGGCAGCTGATGGGGCCTGGCGTCCACGTTATCTTGAGAGGCATTTCTGTCCTGCCCCCGTGCCTGGCAGAGGGGATGGGTGCTGCAGGGTGGCTCTGCACAGGGACATCAGTGCCACCCTCAGTGCTCATGCTCAAGACAACCTGCAACTCCCCTGGACCAACTGCTCTCAGTTTCTTTAGCATTGATAGAAGCAGCTAAAAGTTTCCTGCAAAAGGAGGGAAGAGACTTCCAGGGTTCCAGAGCAAAACCTGGGCTGATCTCCCCAAAAAGGGGCATGACCATCTGCTAGACAGAGGCACCACCAGACCAAAGCAGTGTATGTGGCCAAGACATCCTTCAATGCAGGGTCTTGTGCAACCCCAAGGATGAAATCTGTCCCCTGGAAGATCATTGTCATCACAGAAGAGCACAAAATATTATGTGGGCCCCCCATACCCAGGAGGGGTTTGCTCAGATCCTCTGCTCCCTTTCTGGAACCCAAGGGTTTTTCTCTAGAAAAGGAAATCCTCTTGAGTTCTAAAGTTTTATGTAGTTCCTAAAAGTATATAAACCAAACTTTATTTTATTTTTGGTTCTTGTTTGCAGAGAGAGCTGTTTCCTTGGTGCTGCCCTAACCTGCCAAAGCACACAGCATCTAGAGAGTGTTTCTGCTCAGGAACCAGGTTTGACATAAGCCCTCAACACTATCAGACAGTACAAAGGGCAAGTCCTGCAGGCAGCAGCTGCCCAAGGAGTCTGCTCAGGAGGGGAACCCACAGCATCTGCTGTGGCTGATGTAACCCCCTTCCCTGCCCCAGAGTGTTTGTTTAACCTAGTTAATACCCCCACAACAGCCTGCAGGATCTGCTGCCACCCCAGAATCCAAAGTTAGGATGAAGCCTTGCCAAAATTCTGGAGCTCACCAGGGAGATGACTCCAGACTCATTTCATGCTGCCCTGCTGCTCCACCTCCAGCTCAGTTCTGCTGTCCCCAACTTGAGACACCCCAGCTAGCAGCAGCATTGGGCTTTTCCTTGTCATCTCATTAGCAAGGAAGGCATCCCATCTGGAGGGAGGGCCCTTACACCTCTGTATTAACCCACATAGGATTCTATGATCCTGTGCAACCCAAAAACTGCCAGGGAAACGTGAGGGCACTGGAGAACCATCACACCAGCATGAGCCCCGTGGCTTCAAGCTGCTACTTCCCTTGAAGGACTGCGGCACCTCAAGACATAACAATGACCCAGCGGTCCCAAAGATGGGTAAAAAAAACCCACTGCTGGTATCCAGAGCCTCTGTTCAGCCAGGAAGGATCACTTGGGACTTGGGAAACCAGGCAGAGCCCTGGGACAGAGGAATTTGCAGTCACGGGGGCTGAGCAGAGCTATCGGGTTTCAGATCTCCTTGTCTTTTCCATGAGCGGTCAGCAAAGCTGCAGCTGCTGCCATCCCTGTGCCAGTGAGAATCTGGAGCTCGGGTTAACACTTCAGAGTAAATGCCAAGAGGATGTTTATGGAGCCTCACACACAGAGGCTTGTCACAGAGGGACTGGCAGGTTGCTGGGGGTGGACTGTGGCCTAACAGAGCCCCCTCAACACCTGAGGAGCAGTGGCAGGCAGCCATGCAGGGAATGAGGTAGCTCCAAAGACAGAACCTACTAGGAACATAGAATCATAGAATGGTGAAGGTTGGAAGGCACCTTAAAGATCCTCAGGTCCCAATCTCTGTGCTATGAGCAGGGACACCTCCCACTAGACCAGGCTGCACAAGCCTCATCCAACCTGGCCTTGAACACCTCCAGGGAAGGGGCATTGACAACCTCCCTGGGCAACCTGTTCCAGTGCCTTACTGCCCCCATGGTGAAGAATTTCTTCCTGATGTCTAACCTAAATCTCCCCTCTTCCAGTTTCAATCCATTACAGTAAATTGGGGTGTCCACAGCTCCCAGCCCAAGGGGAGGGTCCCCAGGGAGGACAAGGTAAGGGGGTGCAGCCTGGGAGACAGGCACTAGCCATCCACTATGAAACTGAGATGAGCTCCAGCAGAACCACTCAGTCATCCACCAACAGACCCAAGGCCCTGCTAGAGCTGGTGCTTTAAAAATGAGGAAAAAGAGGAGATGAGATTCAGGTGATGGCAAACAGCATGCTGGACAGCACACCCATCAAATGGCATCTAGTTTGAAGCTACTTCTTCTGGCAGTTGCATTTGGGCCACAGGGCTGCATTGCTGAGTCCAGCCCTCCTCCAGGGCACAGCTCCAAGTGAAGGAGAAGTCACCATGCGAGCCGGCCGCAGCAGGGACAGTTGTAACCACAACCATTGAAACAGTGTTGGGAATGAAAAAGCAAACCTGCATGGTTTACGTGCACTTAATTTGATATATAATGAAACATAACATTCCTTGACCAATCATCAACCATTAAAGGGCAGGGGTAAACCAGCAAAACCTCCATGTCTTTCTGGAACTGGGAAGCCCAAAACTGCACACAGTGCTCCAGGTGAGGCCTCATCAGGGCAGAGTAGAGGGGGAGGAGAACCTCCCTTGACCTGCTGGCCACACTCTTCTTAAGGCACCCCAGGATGGCATGAAATGCTGAGGTTGAAGGTCTCATTCCAACATACAAGTAAAACTCTCTCTGTGACAAGGAGAATGGCTGGCAAATTCTCAGGGGTTGAACACCCTCTTTATAGAGCTATGCAAGAACAACTTTTGCAGTATCATCTGAAGCTTAATTTACTTCCACCCATACGTAGACATTTTTTATTCAAAAAACAAAAAAGAAAATACACCAGATAAAAAAGGCTTAAAATCCACTTTAATAATGCATTCCTGTAACATTCCTCAGACAAACTCATCCTTGTTAGTGGGACAATTACAGCTTGTGTTCAAACAGTTTACACTAAAAGAAAAAATCTTGTAGTACTTCTACACAAAAGACAGGCAAGGTTAAGGTTATACAAACATTGGTTTCAGTTAAATCTTCAGCATGAGATACAGTATTGTTGTCCAAGAGATTGTACTTTACTACCAGTAAAAATAAACAGCAATACAACACATTATCAAAAAATCCATCCAAACAAGAGCCTCCCAGCCATTCAGGCTGCACATGACAGTCAACTGCTTTAAAGAAACAGATGGTCCAGATAAAAGAATAACTACAAGTTAGGAGAGGAAAAAAAAAAAGAAGAAAAAAATGAACATAAAAACTCCCCCAGTTCACTACATGACGGATCATTTGGAGCTATATAAATTTACATAATCATGGGAGCTGTGAAATACCCAGATGCTACCCAACTTCTCCAGACTTCCCCGTGCTCATAAGCCAGGTACACGACACTAAAAAAATGCCCTGACATACTGCAATTTTCTCTAGTTTTGTCTCAGGACTCCAGCTGCAAATCAGAAACCTGGAATGGTCAAGGCGTTAGGGTCTTTGCCAGATTTCACCATTACTGAACAACCACGGCAGCCTCCCAGAAACCATTTTTCACATTGAAATTATAGGAATGCACCACATGAAATTTTCTAAAACCTTTATCACTCAGACTGCACTCCCCTTGTCCCAGAGTGGCTTTACCAAACCAGGCCCTAATGAACTATTTTTAATATTTCCCCCCCCCCCCCCCCACCGCCCTGAGTTGAACCCTATATGGCCTGCCAAGATTCCTTTCCTCTTTGGGGTGTGTGCAGGGGGGAGCTTAATCCTGTTAGTATCTGCGACGCTTGTTAGGGCCAAAGTCACCCCCTGGGTTTCCTCTGTTGAAGGCAGGTGGGTTTCCTCCCATTGCTCCAAGGCCTTCCATTGCACCACCCTGGCCAAAGCGATCTGCAGGCGGTGGTGGAGTCTAGTCATGAGGACAAATGCAGAAGAGGCAGGAAGACAAAAAAAAAAAAAGCCATTTGAGTTCATTCAGATTCTACCAGGATTGCACAATTTCAGCCCACTCTGCTGAAAACCTTCACCAAAAATTTCCCCCAAACCCAAAAAACTGGACTGAGAGGATCAAGACTCTTTGCCTGTGTAACCGGAACAGTTTGTACCATCTCAGACTAGCGCCCTCCTGTGGAGCACGGGAGTAATGCAGCCTGGGAAAGCAGAACCTGGCGTTGCCCCCTTATTCCCCCACCCCAACGGAACACAAATGAGGAGCAGGATACTGACACTACAGCACTGTCACCGGCCAGGTGTGCACTATGCTCCAATTCCAAAATAAGTCTCCAATACTAGCCTTGTGCCCTGATCGTATCCTGTTATTTCTGTTCCTTTGGCTCTCCCCTCTCCCAGCTGGGTTAATGCTATTGCACAGCCTCTTCCTTCCAGTAGGGGGAAGATGATCAAAGGATAATTCAGGTTGGAAGGTAGCTCGGGAGGTTTCTAGTCCAACCTCCTGCTCAAACCAGAGTGAGCTATGAGGTCAGACTAGGTTAGTCACAGCTTTATCGAGTCAGGTCTCCTAAACATCCAAGGATGAAGTCTGCACAACCTCTCTGAGCAACCTCTTCCACTGCTTGAACGTCCTCATGGTGGACATGATACTTTTTGGGGAAGGTACTGGAGGCAACCACTGTCTGTTCCTGCCCCTGGACTGGGGTTAAGCACTACATAGAGCAGAGCTGCCTTACATCAGGCTCCCAGGTTCCATTTATTCTTTGTCCAAAGGTTTACAGCAGTGATACATACATGCAAATCATAACTGGTATCAGTGCTGTAGATGGCTCCATGGTATTGCCTGGCTCTACAAAACAGACCCAAGCTCCAGTCATACTGTCACTGGGGATGTCCCAGGGACACTCAGTGCTGCAGGGGAGGCACCAGCAGTGACACAGCACTCCTCCTAACTTCTTCCCTACAGATGAAAAACTGAGTAATTGTGAACTTTTCCTGTAGGACATCACAGAGAAGGACACTGCAATCACTTCAAGCAGCTGGAGCAAACATGCAACACAAGTAACTACTCCCTACATGAATTAAAAAGCTGGACTACATGGGCCCAGTAACTCTAAAACCAAGCACATGGCCAAGATAAAATAGTTTCCAAAAAGAATACATTATTTGGCCATTAAAGAAACAGCTTACTTTTTGGTCTAAATGGTATTATTTCATTGTATGGATCTGAACTCACCTCCCCTTTCCATTCCTCACTTCATCTTCCTCCTCAATTTCCTTGTGTCTATGCATTCCCTCAACCTCAGCTGCTCCACTGTCCCTACCACTCAGGTAAAAAAGCTTGTAGCCAAGTAAAACTCTTCTTTATGACAAAAAAAAATAATTCTGTGATGTAGCAATCAGGATAGGTCAAGTCTAAGTAGGAACGTTTGCAGGAAAAGTTTATTAGGCCAACTGATATAAACTGCTACAGGAAGATGAACTTCCAGGACAAACTTGACTATGACTGCTGCTGTTTCTGCTGCTGACTGGAAGTGCTGCCACTGTGAGAGGATCAAGTCTCTGTATGACAGAGAGGAATGACACATGCCACAGGAGCCATGTTGTGAAGCCCTAAAGTTTAAAACTAAATTTAAATATAAACATTTTTAAAAAGGCAAATTAAGTAGAACCTTCACTGATTCTTTGGCTCTGTATTTCCTAAGCAAATTAGCTGAACTCATTTTAGCATACTCATTATTGCCATACCATTTTAGCCTATTAGCATAGGAGATAATTGTTTTTAAAACTAGTGATGGGCAGAACATTCCTGAAGGCCTGGCTTCATGCCTGCAATAATCTACTCTCAAAACACTCTTGTTTAGCCAAGTGTTTTCCATTACATTTACATTAAAAAATAACCATATATTATTGGTTATAACATCTTTCTAACGAATGTTTCAGCACTAGTTATCTAGGAAGTAAAGCAAGTAGTTATTTGACTTGGCTCCATCTCGTGAAAATTACCAACTAGGATCAAGACGAGTTCAGCTGGAGTTAAGCAACAGATCTAGGTTGTTTAGCTCCAACTTCAGCACCATAATGCCCAACAATAGAAACAACACAATCTGTGTTTAATGTGCACAAAAAGCAGATGCAGGTACGTTACCATTCCCATGGCTCCATCAGGGATCATAGCTCCAGGACCAGTCGCAGGAGGTGCTGCAGCTGGGACGTTGGTACCACCCATAGCTCCTCTATTGTTAATGCCAATAGTACCTGGAAAATAAAAGTGAATATTCCTGGCAGTGACCAGGGTCTACTCCTCATTCCAGAGGCAGAAAACCCCGTGTGAGCTCCCTGCAGTGCTACATCCAGAGACAGAGCTCTTGTCTATTGACCAGCTTTGCACTAGTAGGTCAGGACAACCTGTTCTTCATCCCAGCACTATCTGAAACTACAGCAGGCTCTAACACTCTTCTCCTGTACATGTGGCCTGAAACTCTCAATGATGGAGTATGGAAATATATAATTTCCTGGTCACAAGATCTACATGCTGTACCAGTTGCTGGATCAGTACAAAGTTCTGGGGCAACAGGATGGGTCTGATACCAACTCCAACCAAGCCCTCTGCTTACTGAGCTGAGTCTCTCACTAATGGACAGCACTGCCTCATAATGGAATTGTGGGGGTTTTTTTCCTGTCACATGAATGCTTCCTGTCATGGAACTGGAAGAACACAACTGTAACTGAGTTTCTAAATAAGAAGCCAACAAAATGAGGCTACCCAAAGAATGCAGAGATTTTGTAAAGGAGGAAAGGACCATGCAGAGGAACAAAGATGGCCACAGAACACTCTTACCTCCCATACTCATCTGTCCCATTCGCATGTCTGGTGGCTCCCGCTGGAAAAAGAGACACTCGTTTCAAATGATTAAAAAAAATAAAAATCAGGCTTTTAAAAAAATGTAATTACACAAATTCAATGAGTTTGGGGATTTTGCTCTTGAAAACTGTGTAGAAAAGTTACTGCCAGGGTAAAATTCCAAAGAAGCTCAGAGCTACCTTCACATGACTAACTGCTGAACACAAATGGGTCTTATTTTAAATATCTCTTTCTGAAAGACTGTTTTTCACAACCATGGTAAAACATTCAGCATGTGCAGATTTTACCAAACAGCAGCAGCACTTGATACGTGGCTGGGAAGATCTGAACAGCAGTAATACATTAGATAGAATTAGTTTTGCTACATCCTGAGCATAGCCAAGCAGCTCTTCCTGTTGAAAGGAATTCAAGCCTACATCAAGAGGCAGCACTGGGTCACTTCCATTAAAACATCAGTGAGTGAGTTCAATTTCTTTTATTAACTCAGCACAGGGGATACACCACAGATATCCCCTCCCTGCCAAGCTAGGCCTCATCACTTCAGTGAGGCTTTTATTTTTTCCACAGTGGAAACCAAAGAACCAGATTTCACTTCATCTGTAGTCTCAGTGCCACTGTTTATCACATGAAGGCTCTGCTAGAGAAACCAGTTCTGCTACGCAGGGTAACATTCACACATTTAGGTCAGTCACATGGTTTCAGCCCTTTTGGTTTGACATATTTAGCTATTTTGCTTAGGGGCCAGTTTTTCCCTAGGATACATAATTTGCCACCCAGTTGCATTGTTATACCACCTTGGTAGCACTACAGCTGCCTCCACAATAGAAAGTTGCTGGATCTGGAGATTAATTGCAAGACAGTTCTCTACAGAACTAGAGATACTGCTATTAAAAGGCAGGTTACCACACATTTTACAAGAAAACACTTGACCAACTGACTTTTAAATACAATCAATTACCATGCCTGCAGCAGTGCCTCAAGTTGGAATCATTTCATCTAAGCATGAGGCATAGCAGTACTTCAGGACAGTACATCCTTGTTAGCATATACTCTTCTGAACTGCAAGACAGCTACTGGGGTTCCCACAGGAAGAGCAGTGGGACAGTAACTGAAGTATTAATCTTCTCCAGGCTAAACTGTATTAAGATTGCAGGGAGTCAATAATTCAGGGCAAAATGCCTTGAAGATGGAGAGTCAACAAGTCAACCCAACAAGTTCAGCATCCACAGAAAGCTCTGTGCTGTGGAAGGGCAAAAATCTGAAGTGAGTGTAGAGATGGAATGGGAAGATAGAAGCACTCATACCGCATCAGCAAAGTTCCCTTTAAAGCCCTCCTGCTGGCGCCTCATCATCTCTTCTTGCTGCCTTCTCATTTCCTCCTCACGGCGCCGGCGTTCTTCCTCTTGCCTGCAAAAAAGGTCCGAGGATGCTCAGCACAACATACACCAACTGTCTGCATCTTAGTGTTGCAGGGCTCCCCAGTTGGTCTTGTTTGGAAACCTACAACTTCAAGAACATGATTTTGCTGAGACTGAAATAGTAGGCCAACAAAAAGGCCCCAAATAAACAGCCACACTTCAGGTAGCAATTAAATTGTCACACTGAACAATTAGGTGGACTGAAGAAGCGTTTCATTCCATTTTATTAAGGATTCACAGTATTTTACAGCCCTCCCCCTTACCTGAGTTCCAACTGTTTACGTTTTTGTACTTCTTGGTTATGCAATTCCTCCATTCTCCTCAGCTCTTCCTGGCGTCTCATTAAATCTGTAAAAGATTAAAAGTAAAAAACCCAACCAAATTAATCTCCCACGCCAGCTCTTGGCAATTCCTAAAGCAGAACCATAACATACAAGAGGATAAGGTAACAGAACCTCCAGCAATACAATCATACCCCTGCAATAATCTCCCTCCATTCACACAACCTCCAGCAATACAATAATACCTCCACAATAATCTCCATTAATTTGCCACTACCACGCTTGGATAGAAGCCAAGCAGCTTGGACCCTGGCTCACCTCCAGTGGGCTCCAGCCAGCCTACCGAGCTGCCCACCCCTGGGTGCTGCAGGGCCACCTTGAGATACTGTATTTAATCTGGGACTGGTACCTTGCCGCATCAGCATAACCTGGTGCTCGTGACGAGCTGCTTCCATTTCCATTTCCAGCTTCTCTCGAGCTTCCTTGATGTTGCGGTCCACCTGCTCCTGCTGCTGCTTCTCCATCTCTATGAGAGCCTTCCAGCGCATGGCGTACTCGTACTCAAAGCTGCCAGGCTGTGCGAACCGAGGCGGCTGCTCGCGCTCCCTGGCAAACAAGGGGGAGCTGGTGAATGCTGGGGTGGAGCAAGGAGGAGCCAAGAAAGTCCCTTTTTGTGTCAAATGCCATGGCAGATCCTTCTAACAGGAACGCGTTTCTTAAGTGAAACAAGGGACCACATTTTCTTCCGCTTTCCCCACAAGTAGCTATGCCTGAGGTGTCAGTTTGCCTGCTCCTCGGGAATCATCTTCTTAAAAGGAGGAACTTAGGAAGAATCCTCCTGAGGGATTAAACTATCCATGGAAACTGTGTCCTATCTTCCTCCATAAGAAAAAATGACTCCACTTTTGTAAGACACAACAAGATTCTGGGTAAAAATACTTTGCAATACTCAAAAGAAACAGTCTTTGCTCCTCCTGCACATTTTATGGACAGATCCACTCCCAAAACAAGGACTGCCCAAACCTGTGTGCTCATTTCACTAATCTCTACAGTCCCTGCACCTGGAGCACATGACTGCTCTTAAAGCAGCCTTCTAGTTCCTGAAGCTCTCATCTTCCTTGACTTGAAAAATTGATGAGCTCACATGGTTTACTAATTCCCACTGCTCAGATCACATGATACCTGCCTACACTAGAAAGCCTTCAGAGACCATGGCCTTATACCTGCAGAGCTCTACAATCTCCTAATGCTATTCACAACATTCCCTAAATTTGCACTGTGGGTTCAAATCTGCTCCCTGTACAAACTTTCTGTAACACTCAGAGCAAGTAACTGAAGCCTTTGCTTCAGTTTCTCATCTGAGCAAGAAGATCTCATGTTGTCTCAAACTGACTCAAAAATTCTTTTATTCCAACACTTGAAATGGACTTAAGAAAAATATGTGGAGGCTGCCAGTCTTATCCAGCAGCATGGACCTAAAAATCACTGTTTCTTTCAGCTAACCATGGCAAGAGAACAGTGTATGCAATTCTCTCTCCAGTCTGGTCACACAGAAAAAAAGGAGGACCTAAGTAGCACTAATGAGCACCTTCCTAAGACTGAGGCACTAGTCAATGTTCTAGCCCACAGGCAGTCTCATCTCCTGTCACGTGGCAGGCACGTACTTGTGATATTGCTGGTTTTTGATGACTAGTTTCTCTGGTAGTCCCTCTTCATCATCATACTGATCCATGGGCTCCACAGTGACAGGCCGAGGGAATCTGTGAAGAAAAGATGAGGTGCTTTCAAGAAGATTCAGGAAGGAGCTTGCCATGTAGAACAGCATGTACGCTGTGTCTGAAGTTATAAAATACTGCTCAAAGAAATTCAGAGCAGCTGGGGATCTCAACCAAAGTGAAACCAGAATTTATTCTGAACATTTCTAGAGTAGGAGCTAGACTGTCAATCAAAACCCTTGTTGAATCCAAACCAAAACTGTATTGAAAGAGAAAATACTTGCAGTTACTAGTTCAAATTAACAGCTTAACTGGATCCTGATATTCTCCAGTAGGATCTATTCAGCATGAAGTCTTGCAGTTCCTAGTCTGGTTTTTATCCCTCCCCTCCCTTGCTACATGGCCAGTCATGGACTGCACAAGTCCTTGTGTGCCTTTTTGAAGTTGCCTGGAGCAAAGACTAACTACACTGCTCCTCACTGTACTGTTCAGTCATGTCCTCCTGGTGAAACCACCACGTGCCATGACTGCCAAGCAGCAATGCTCTCTAAGTGCCTGTTGGCCCCTCCAAGAAATCCAGTGGTGCATTCACAACACAGACTCT
Organism: Hemiprocne comata; assembly: GCA_020745705.1. Classification (NCBI taxonomy): domain Eukaryota; kingdom Metazoa; phylum Chordata; class Aves; order Apodiformes; family Apodidae; genus Hemiprocne; species Hemiprocne comata. The sequence goes on along the minus strand of CM036597.1, from coordinate 4,737,292 downwards.
GGACGTGTGTTCTTCTGCCCTAGTTTCTGCGTGCAGAAGAAAGGATCTGACAGAAGGGTCCCCAGTCTCTGAATTAGCTCCCCACCACAGCACTGATGCTGCTCATCCTCAGGACAAAGCAGCAGTGCAGCTTCTCATTAGCTCCTCAATCCTATTTGCCAGAGCTGGAGAAATGGAAGAGAAATGATCATGCTATTCCAAGCAGCAAGCCCTGCCCAGACTCCAGCAGGAATGCAGGATAGGAGAGGATAAAATATTTCTCCTCAACTGAAGATCCACCATGTAGCTTTTCATTTCCATGTGCCATATTCCATTAGTAACAGTCTTATTTTCCAATGTTAACCAATTCCAAGCAGTTCATCTAGCTGTTACTATCATGCACCAGGGCAAACCAGGATATATTTAATCAAAACCAAACCATAACTAGAAATAAGCCACACACTGGTTTGCTGCCCTAGATATCAGAATCTAACACACTGACAGCTACAAAAAGATTTAATGCAACCCTCAGGTCTTCTCAGTTATACACTGGGAGCCATTAGTTTTGCATGATCACTTAAAATTTAGATTTTATGGCTCTTTCAGAATACAGACTTCTGAAACAGCAATTGGCCTGCAATGCACTACACACTATGCTGGTTATGAGAAAAACATATTGAAAAAAATCCCCCCCCAAAACACCTGCTTTTTGAAATTCAACATGCTTGTTGTATGCCTGTGCCATATGAAGGCCTCCAAGAAAAAGGAGAGAAGTGAGAAGCACAAAGCTTGTAAAATTACTTCAGAAATTAGCAGTACAGCCCAAATTTCAGGAAGTATCCTATTCACAAATTCTAGGTCCATACATACAAAATGTACAGCAATTTTTCTTCCAAGAGATCAAAAATGGCTCCCTCTTAATAGCTAGAGCAACAAGCCGTGCTTTGTGGAAAGCATCTAGAATTAGTAATTTACTTGAGCAAGTTCACATAATTATGCAAGATGATGTTCTGTTGCCTTATGATATTCAAGTACAAGCAGAACAGTTTATCATGGTGAAAACTCCTAACAATCTAACCTCTCTGACAGATTCCATGTCCACAGGGGTGGATCAGCATTCCTCCCCAGCAGTGCACATGGAGTCCCATCCCAACACTCATCTCTGAAGCATAATTAACACACTTGAGTTTCATTTCCAACAAATTATATGGATAAGCCCTGAAATAGCTCTGGCTTCTTAAAGGCTGCTTTAATTGCCCTAAACAAGCTTTATTGAGAAAGAGCTTATTGGGAAGTTCCATGCACTTATCTCACTAGCAGCTTCCCAGACTGAAGTTTTCAGACCTGAGTTTCAGCACAGACTCACTCGTGTTGGAACAAAGCAAAGGAAAGTTCTCCCCAGGCAAATCACCTACCACCTCCTGCCCCAGATCTCATCTGTCCTGATCTAGTGTTAAGGAAACATTCACAAGCCCATGCCACCCATCAACCAGCACACATGCCAGTACAGCACTTCTTGCCCTCCACACTTACGTAGTTAGCAGGAAAGACCCATCACTACATCTATCCAGGGCTTTCCTAGCAGCAGGCTTCCCTGAGAACTCCACAATGCCTTTCCCAGAGGATCGTCCTCTGTCATCCACAATAACCACAGCCCTTTCCACCTGGCCAAACACCGAGAAGGCTTCCTCCAGGAGCTCATTGGACACAAACTGAGGCAGGTTCCTGACTGTCAGCGACGCGCTGTGGCACGCAAACCGCACTCTGAGCTGCTTCCCACGGAGAGGCATGTTGTCCAGTTCCACCTTTGCAATCTCTGCCAGAGTGCGAGTTTCCTGAAGATAAAAAAAGTGATCATTAACACTCTCAGTGCAGCACAAAATCAGCCACAGTCACAACAGTCACAAACCTACTCCCTCTGAACAAGTACTTCACAGAAAGGAACAAATAATCCTCCCATAGCATTGTAAAAAGGGTCCTAACAAATTGTAGCTATTTTCTATTATCAGTGACATGAGTCAATGAAGTCTGAGAGGCATTAATCTCTGTTGGTAGCTACCTCCCTTCTAGCCACACATCAACATGATCCTCTAGAGAGTCCCTACCTCAAGAGCATTCACCCAGTAATGCTGCATGACAACCTATGTTCACATCCTTCCAGAAAATCGAAGTCCGCTTTGGCTGTAATAGCATCATGTTCATATTTTCTTTCTGTTTTGTACCACCTGGCTTCAAAATAACTTTATGAGAGATCTCACAAGCCCTGCCACAAGCTGTCTGAATTCACATTCACAAGCTCTAGAAAAACCCCCTTGTAGAAGCTGATCTCATATCCCAGGTTACCAAGATCAACAGCAGGCTGAATTAGCAAGATATCTGAACATCTACTACTCCCAATTATCAACGCTCCTCCAGCGAGTCAGTGCCACAAAACCACCACAAAGGCAGCAATTCACTCACCAGCCTGATAAAGCCAAAGCCTTTGTCCTTGTGTATGAAGACTTCACCTGCCTTGCCATACTTCTCAAATAACTTCCTCATCTCTTCTTCTGTAATATCTGGGGGCAGATTCCCCACAAACAGGCGGCTTCTTTGGGTGAAGGTCTTTTCCCCAGGTTTCCGGAAATTCTTCAGGTCAATAGTCAGGCCTTCATCTGAGGGGAATAAGGTACACAGCTGCTCTACAGTTGGGGGGATAAATTCTATTAGGTTTCATCACAGTGAACAGAGGCACAGGACAATATAGGTAACGCCACCCATCCACTTTGGTCTCAAACCTCTCCAGCCACCTCTAGAGCAACAAGGGGATTTATTTTTTTCAGAATGGCCCCACGTTCTTTTTGAACAAAAGACATACTTGGACCTCAGTGCTCATTAACACCAGTGAATCAGAGTCTAGAACTGGAGAAAAAAACAACACTGCCACTAGAAATAATGAGGGAGATCTCACTCAACTTTTGGAGATCTGGTCAAGATGGCTGGCACAAAACAGTATCAACTGTACTCACAATACAAGCTGGATCATTACAGAAAAGCCAGTTGGCCAGGATTTTTACTCAAAAAAAAAAAATCCCAACCCCAGATGTATAGGAAAATATGCAAATGAGGAAATTTTGCCCAGACATATAACATTTGAGAGAGCTGTCATTCTCTGAAATGGGATTTGGGTTCTAGAGTCTTGGGTTCCAAGCTGAAGAGAAGGCTGGAACGATGAAAATAGTGGAAAAAAAAAACCCACCCCCAAAAAAAGCCAGATAGGCAAGACCTCAGAAAAATTGTGCAGTTCATCACAAAAATCTACATTCAGTAAGTAATACTACAGCTAGTACTAATAAACAGAACAGATTGTAGGAACATTCTCAAATCCCCACATGCACATACAATCTTTAACCCTTGATTCAGTAAGTCTAGCAGGGGTGGCTTTATCATCACTTTGCCTTCCTGTGTCCCCTTTCCTTAAATGCCTACAAAACTTTACCATACATGACAGCAAGTTATAAAAAGCAATTCCTTTGCTTTGCAGAGGACACACCTCATGGCCACACATATGAAATAAACTAGGAACATGAGTGGCTTGATTCAGGCACTAAGCAGGAAAGGCTATTCATGCAGAGACAATGCAGGCAAGCCATGCAAGGGCAACTCGTTTAGAAGAATAAACACACCTCCGTGGCTAAAAATAATATTAATGACAAAATGTAAGACTTGTGAACTTGTTCACACCATTATCAGAAGTATTTGGGTACCAACTGCAAGGGCTGTGAATACAGTAGGAGGGACTTAGGGCAGGGTTAAAACACCACCGCTATTCTGCCTTAAGTAGATGCCCCCAAAGGGACCTGACACAGCCCCTCGCTAGAAGCTGATCCCCTGAGAACACCACGAAACAGTGGCCGTGTTGTATTGTTTCCAACCTGATGAGAACAGGACTGATCTGCCACCCTTGTCTATTGTCTTCTATGAGCTGATAAGGAGCCCGTTTAACAGGGCCACTTCGTAACACTACACGGGAATCTTTTCACTAGTCCTGTATCTCTGCACGTCTGTACCTAGCTAAATTTGCAACTTACATTAAGAAATCAGTTATATTAGGAAATTTTTTTTAAGTGTGGATACTTTGGTTATTGAAAACAAAATCGTACAGAAGACAGAAGTCATATCTGCACTTTGCATGGTTCCTCTGTGTGTATTTTCTGTCAAAATTGCAAATTTATTTTCTAACTAATTTATTTTCTAATTTATTAAAAAAAACCCAACTAACTAAAGCACTTGCTCCCCAAAAAATGTTATGCCCTGCTGCCATACTTCTAAGCTACCCAGTGGGATCAGGTAAGGCCCCAGAGGCCATTAATATATATTGTTTCAGCTCACAACAACCCCCTCTGTAGCCCAAGTAACAGAGTTACAGTCCACACTGATTAAGAACAAACCTGGAAACACACTAGATAAGAGCAACAGCCATTATCAATGTCAGCTGGTACCTGAATGCTGACATACTATGAAGTAAAGCTGGGTATCTCCTGATCCATCCCACGTTAAAATTTAGTCTTAACGGATGAGTGCAGATTGCTGTAACAACGTTCTTACTACAACTGTGTCTTTACAGACAGCAAATTTATTTTTTTAGTCCTTAAAAAACCTGTGTTGAGAAGCCATCTGTTGTGGTTAGGAAACAAAATAAACAGAACCAAGGGAAAACAGGCCATTTCGGTTTTGCAAGTTTACCGAAACACTGTTGAAGGTTCAGAGACTTTTCAACTGTTTCAGTGAGATTTTCTTGAGAATTTGAGATAAAAAAGGAATCTCTCATTACTTCCCAGTTTCGGAAACACAAGACGCTTACAAACAAATCCCGGTCAAACCTATAGAAGCTTCACGCATCTTTAAGTAGACTGAGCAAAAAAAACCAAAACAACCCAGCTCCAACTCAAACCACCGCCTCCAACAACGTAAAAACCTGACTGCTGGAGGAGAACAGCGAACGCAAGTCGCGGTTGGATTAATGACCGAGTTTTCATTGTTTGGAACTCGAAGAGTGCATTATTTCCAGCAAGACCTGTTGCACCTGTGCGGGCCGGCAGCGGACCTGGACTCACAACTACCCCCTGCAGCGAGGGCGGTCGCTCAACGCCCACCCAAAGCGCGGCTAGGCGGCCCCCCACGGCGGCCCCGAGACTCACTCTGGCTGTTGGCCTGCTGCCCGTTGGCGGGGATAGACGGCGGCGGGTGCTGCTGGTGCTGGTGCTGTTTCCGTGGAGTGTGGTTCTGCTTCTCCATGTTGAAGCTCTTGTTGCCCTGCATCTTCCCCACCTAAAGGCAGACACGCCCGGTAAGCCGCGGTTCGGAGCTCGACCACGGCTCCAGCTCGCAGCTCCCTGCCCTCGGGTGGCTCCCGCCACCTTCAGCCCCGCCTCACCGGGGCCGGCCCGCCCGCCCGCCAAAGCGGCCGCGTGCCGCGGCGGGGCGGGGCGGGCCGCGCAGGCCGCGGCGGGCCTCAGCAGGGCCCTAACAGCGGCAGCCGCTCGGGTGCGGCCGCCCCGCAACGGAGCGGAGCTGAGCCACAATCCTGCCGCCGTTGAGGCCTCACCTGATGGCGGACACGGGCGTCGAGACGGATCGCGGCCCCCTCGCCTCGCAGCAGACCGGAGAGCACTGCGCGCGCGGCCGGAACTCGCACAGCCGAACCTGCCGGCCGTCACCCCCGCTCCCATTGGCCTCCCAGCTGCCAGCGCCGCGCCGCCACTGGCCACCCTTGCCGCCACTCACAGCCCAGCCGCGGTGGGGCGGGACCAGCCGCCTCGGCAAGCCCATCGCACGGAGCCGATTGGCTGCGAGGAGCCGACGGCCCGCAGCGCGCGCTGCCAATCACCGACCCGGGCAAAATGCTTGGGTGAGAGGCAGACGAGGGACAAAGGACCCCGACCAGCCGCTGGCGCGCGCCGCGCAAGCGCAGTGAGGAGAGGGGGGGCGCGCAGGCGCGGCGGGGGCCGCTCGGTTTAAAGAGACAGCGGTGGGGCTGTGTGTGCTCCGGACTGCGCGCTCACCCAGCGCTTCTCCCGTGCTGCCCGCCCCCCCCCCCCCCCCCCCCCCTCCCGCACGGCCGGGTTAGCGGCGGGAGCGGCGGTGGGAGCGGCCTCCCCACCCCTTCTCTGCCCGTCCGGTACGGCCAGTAAGTACTGGAGCCCAGGCAGAGCCCGGCGGAGCCGGCGCGCTTAGGGATTCCTCAAGGCGCCGCGGAGCGAGCGCCAGCCCTGTGGCCACTCTCTATCTAGCCGCGGGGTCCCCCTTATCTCCTCCCCCTTATCTCCTCCTCCTTAGCCTCCGGACCCCGTTCCCGCCAGCCTTCCCATTCGGGGCGGCGCTACCCCGGTGCGGGAGAGCAGCCGGCTCGGTAGGAGTAAGCGACCTGCCGGAGTGGGGAGGGTCCTGCCGTGCCCTGCCCCCAGCCGCTGCGGAGTGTCGGGAACGACCCGTCCAGGCGCCCCGTCTCGAACACCGTGGGAGCCTGGTCCTTAACTGCCTCCGGCGGGCTCGATTTCGCCGCCTTTTAATAAAACCTCGTTTCCTTCCGTGTCCCGTCGCACGTAACCGGGAGTGGTGCCGTGCGCCCATAGCCAGCCCACTCCCCGGGCGCGGGAGCAGCCCTCGGAACGAGAAGCAGCCGGCGGTGTGGCCGCCTCTCCGCAACTCAGCCGTCCTCTTTTGGCGGCCGTAAACCTACTTTTCCCTCGCTGATGCTCGGAGCACGGGAGGTCGCCTCGGCGTCTCCTCCCAGTCCCAGCGCTGCGCAACCTGGTGCGCCCCCGGGCCTCGGACCTTGCACCCCGCGTCTTCACCGCAGGGAGACAAAAAAACAGCGTGGGAGGGGTTGCTGGGCGAGGAGTGGGGTGGAGGAGTTCGCCCAGGGGACAGGGTCGGCAAAGAGGAGAATGCTGCCTTTGGGATGGAGGGGGCTCGGGTCGTGCCGGGAGTCGAGCCCCTCGCGGGGGGGGGAGGACAAGTGTGGCTGGGGGAAGCTGCGCGGGGGGCACGGCTGGGCCCACGAATGGATGGATGGGGGTGCAGTGAGGGTGCCGCGGGTGGGGAAGTGGAGCCCGTATGGGGGATGTCATGGTTGGGGGAGGGGAGTCTGGGGGTGTGTGGGGTGCCGATGGTGGGGGAGGGCGGCATGGGGGGGCGGGGCCTGAGGCAGGGAAGGGAGCCCGGGGAGGGGGGCGCGGGCGGTGGCCGGGGCAGCCCCTCCTGGGGGCGGTGCCGTGTCCCGGGCCCCCGCGAAAGCCCCGCCCGGCCGCGCTGTCACTCACCGCCCTGGGGAGACGCTCCAGCTCCAGGGAGGCGGTGGCGGCGCCTGGACCCCGTCGGGCGGCTCCCCCCGCACGCAGGTAGAGGCTGTGGCTGCGCGGCCGGACTGGGCCCCCCGGGGCAGCAGCAAGAGTGTTAAGGGGAGGGGGGCGGAGTGGGGGTGGTAAGCCCGCTCCGCGCGATCCGCTCCGCACTTTGCGGGTGGTCTCGCGGGCACCGGCGGGGACTGGGGCGCCCCGTTCCAGCCCGCGCCTCCCGCCGAGGACGTCCCCCGCGCCATGCCCCACTGGGGTGCGGCCGCTACCTGCGCCCGGCTCCGCCGGGCTAATCCATTCCGGGTTTTTCGGCCGCCCGGCGGAGTTCGGGCTGTTGCGCCGATCCCGGGCTCGGGGTTCCGCTCCGCGTTTTCAAGGCCGCTGTGTGCAAGTGAATCTCGCGAGCCCGAGCCCCGCCGCGGCCAATGGGGCAGCGTCCCTCGCTCTGCACAGCCAATGCGCACGGCCCCTGCCTCCCCCTGGGCTGCAGCGCGCTGTGGGCTCCTAGCGGCGCCTCCATTTAAAGGGGCCGCGACCCGAATCCGGGCTCTGGGTAGAGCGGGCGGCGCAGCGCCGGGGAGCCAGTTACCAGCCGCGCCGGCCGCGGGCGCCTCCCTACGGCTGCACGGGAGACGCAGGTGGGGCGGCGGCGCGGCGTGGGGAGGCTTCGGGGCGCCTACCTATGGGGCGCTGATGCTTGGCCCCGTGGGTGGGGGCGGGGTAGGCGCGTGCAGCGCGGGTCCCGGGGGGGCGGGTCGGGTCGGGCCCCCCAACAGGATGGGGGGCGGGGTGCAAGCCTGGCGGGAGGGGCGGGGCCTACCGCTCCGGGAGGGGGCGGGGCCGGTGCCGCTCGGTTGCCCCCCCCACCCGCCCCCCCCCCCGGTGGCCACCGCTTGGGGGCGCCCTGCGGCGAGGGGCGGGTCCCCTCCCACCCCGGCGGTGCTGTACTGGCCCTATGTCTGCTGAGGGGTCCCCCCTGGTATGGTGAGGGAGGCCCAGCCTGACACCCATCCTCGTGTAGCCCCTGCCCCGATGCTGGCTGTCACCGGGGTGGACAGACCCCGGGGTTGTGCCCACCCAGGTTGTTGGGGCCAAGAGTGCCCCTTGCTACGGTGGTGCCTGGGCGCAGGATGGGCCCAGGTTCGTGGTTCCTGAGACCTGCCCCCGCCTGCGGTGCACCCACTCCAGCAGGGCCTGTCACTGCTGTGGGGAGCTGTGCTGCAGAGTGGCAGCAAATGGCCCCCAGCCTCCCCCTGGCTCCAGCTGCCCCGAAGCTTGCTGTGCACCTGGTGTTCTGTCCCAGCACCCTCCTTGGCTCCTCTCTCTCTGCATCTCGGGCAAAGAATTTGAGCGACGCAGCCTTTATGCTGTTGTCACCACACGTAGTGACAAAGTCTGTGGAGCTCGCAAAAAAACACGGCTGCCAGGCAGTGAACTGGCCAACCATTTTGTCCCCCTGTATGGGTGGAATGGGTCTGGACCGGGGCAGGGTTTGGGAGGGTCCCCAAGGCTTGGAGTGTGTGTATGGATCCCTGGACACCATGTGCTGCTCTCGAGGATCAGGACTTGCAAAAAAAAGGTGCAGTCCCATGGTGCTGGAGCTGCCTTGTACCCCTGGAGGAGGCAAAGCACCAATCTGCTGAAGCCTGGCCAGGCCAGGCTGGGGGTGAGCAGCATAGCCATGGCCAGTGAGGTGCCCCTCGAGATGCTCTGAGGAGTGTCAGTACCTCCTGTGTTGATTGCAGAGGTGGAGGCAAGATCGGGCCCAGATGGGTGTGGGGTGGCGAGGCTGGGATGGCGAGGCTGGGAGCCGGCTGTGGTGTGTGCCTGGCAGAGTGAAAGGCTGTGCTTCCAACTACCGAAAGGTAGTCGGCTGTGCTTCTGGGGACAGAGGCAGCGCTGGACATGGGCTGTGTCAGGTGATGGTGGGGGATAGGATGTTCAGCTGAGTGCTGGGGAAATGGTTCCTGGAGTCTTTTTCTGATGAGGATGAGAGCTGCTTTGTTCGTGCTCTTCCCTTCCTCTCCTGCTGTGCTTCAGCTATGGCTCTCGTTCTAGCCTGTAACTTCTTTTTCTCTCACTGCTGCATTCCCCAAGAAGACTTCTAATCTGCATTTTCTTGGCTAACCCTGTCCATCCTGGGGTCAAAGCTGGTGGTAAGAGCATAGCTCTGTCACTATTGCCAGCCTAGCTTCACTAGAGGAATAGCCACAGCCTACAGAGCTGCCACCTGTAATGGCCAACCTGCAGCTTACAGGCCCAGCATGCATATTTGCACAATCTCTGTTTCTCTCTGCACGTGCTAACACCCCCTCTTATTGCAGGTGCCCTTCCTTTGGAGGATGACACTAAGTCAGACCAGATTCCTCCACAGCTCTGGCAACAGGGGGCTGAGACTGAGCCCGCTGCCTTTCTTTGGGAGCAAAGCCCCTTGTGCTATTTCTTTTACAGATGTTTTATGGTCAGTGATGCTGGGTCGTGACCTTGACGGACCCAGATGTGCTTGCAGAAGCCTCTAGTGCAGAATGGTTATGGTGAAAGCAATCCAAGGGAAGTACAGAAGTACAAGGGAAGTACAGCTTGACAGTGAATTTCTTAGCTTAGCAAAGGCTGTGCTAGCGGGATTTCACTGGAATTTTGTTTTATCTCGGTAGAATGTTTTAAAGTGTTAACTTCTTCCTCTGCTGGCAGCACAGGTCAGGAAAGAGCAGTGCTTGAGACCATCTCCACCAGTCCTGCTGGCCATGGGCTCTGGTGGCATCTTCCAGCTGCTTCCCATAAGCCTGCTGTGGTGGCTCAGCCCTTGGCAGAGTAAAGAGAAAGGAGCTGGTTACAGGGCTGGGTGAGGGGTTGGTCTGTTCAACACACGTTACATGGGGCCAGTTTGTGCAGCTGCACCTGAGGTAAAGCATCCCAATGCTGAGATGCCTTTTTGCAGACTTGGCAGGAGGCACTTGCAGAGGGGTCTGGGACTGTCAGTGAGGCCAAGGAGACAGCTCACCTTGCACTTTCAGTGTTTTGGCTCTGTAAGGCCACTTAAGGAAAATCAGATGTTTTTGCCCTCAGATATATCCGTCTCTGAGACTCTGCCCTCCTGTCTTCTCTCTCTTCCCTGCGTAGTGAGGTTTATCCAAAGAACCACAGACAGATTTAGGTTGGAAAGAACCTTTGGAGGTCTCCAGGTCCAATTGACCTCCTGCTTACAGCAGAGTTGACTTGAGATGGTGTTGTTCAGGGCTTTATTCAGTTGAGTTTTGGGGACCTCCAGGGAGGCTGAGCCTAAGGCCTGTTCCCAGGCTGTGTCATTCTCCGTGGGAGAGTCACCTGCTGTGCCTGCAGTTTTTGTCTCCAGCCAACTGTGTGGCTGCACGTCAGAGGTGTTCAGGACTTTGCATTAGGTGTTTTGACACTCTCCTGCAGCATTGGGGCAACAAGTAAGACCTGGGGTCATCTTTTCTTGACCACTTCCAGGTCTACTGCCTAGTTCTGTCTTTCAATCAGTGTGTTAATATTAGGACAGTTTCAACAGAAGAAAGGTTGTTTATTCATGCTATAGACACAAAGCTGTACAAGCATCAGGAGTTTCCTCTCTGACCTGGTCTCCAAGTGGAGTTGATTCTTGAAGCTGAATTGCTCTCCAGACACCAGGCATTGTTGTTAAGACCTCTGTCTAAACATGTGTAAACAAGGCAACTTGTGTTAGAGTGTACCTAGACTTGTTGCTTCTTTCTCTGTTGCAAAACCTTCAAACCGAGTGTTTGGGAGATCTTGGTTTTACAAAAAGATGTGAGAGTATCCAGGCAGTATGAAACTGCTGCCAGGATGGTGCAGTGGATGGATGAGTGTGCTCCTGTTGGTTGTCTTAGAGTTTACCACTAGTATAGAGGTGTTGGGTTAGCAGCAAATAATGGTGAGAACCAAGGAATGTTGTCAGGTACTTTTGAAGTGTTGCGGGGAGTCTCTGGATGAACCTAATTCCAGACAACTCTGCATACAGATTTCTGAAATTTGTCCTTCCTCTTGCACTTTCTTGAAGCTGAGATGAAGGTTTTGGAACGCAAGCTCAGAATCTGGTTTGGTCACTCCTGCCTTTGAGGAATCAACAGGAAACTCATGGTGCTGTTCTGCAGCGCTGTCTGCTCTGTGTTGGAGGGTTCAGGCTTTCTTGATTCTAGGTGTTTGCTATAAAAAAATTGAGGCCTGCACCCTAAGCTGGTGCCCCTGCTGTAGAAAAAAATAGCAGCGGCCTTGGTACCTGCTGGCTTTGGGACTGTCAGAAAGGGGATGCTGAACTTCTGAGGCTGCTGGTGATGTTCTGGGAAGGCCATTCTTTTGCCCCGTCTACCAGTCCCTGTTGTGTAGACAGTTCCACTCCTGTGAAGACTGGCCTGAAGGGTACATGGTGATAGCTACTGCTGTTTGCACCCTTATTGACAGAATCAATAATAAGTTCAGAGAGGAGATGAGACAGCTGCTCACTGAGCCCTGTCTGCAAAGCTCAAGCTGAAGAACTTGACCAGTGACATCTGCAATAGCTATAGCTGACATGGAGAGAGTGGCTGAATGCTGTTATAAAATCTCCAAGTCACAGAAGGTTTAAATACCCCTGGGTCTGTTCTTTAAGTAATCATCTATAGTGTTAATCTGGAAATAGCTATTTCTGAGTTTGTCCAACTTTGACTTCCAGCTTTTTGAGTCCTCATGTGCATTTGTTTGTATTTCTGAAGAGTCCTCTGCTGTGGATCTTCTTACCTGGTGGTTTGTTTGTTTTTTTGAGGTGAGTCTTGTCTCACCATTTCTTTTCAATGAACAAAATTCATTTATCACTGGAAGGTGTTTTCTGAACCATGGTTGATTCTTCAAGCAGTGGGATTCTTGCATTACTGGGTCAGATACTTTGAAATGTGTCTGTATCTATCATCAAGTGTAGACATGAGCCAAGAATGAGACAGTCATGGTCTAATGTGGTCCTGTATGCAAGCAACACAGCACTGAATGTCATCAATGGGCTTTGTGCTCTTTGAAGACCAAGTTGGGGCTCCCAGGTGGGACGTCAAAGAGCTGCCTCTCCAGGAACACTAGTGAATAACAAAATCCTTTCTGTTCCTCTCTGGAGAATTTTGATTGGACTTAAACCGGGTCCTTATCAGTGTGCTTAGTTCACTGGTGATTCTGCATAAATTAATTTGCTTTAAAATTAGTTAACCAATCTGTAATAAATGTTTGCAGTGCTTGAATCTGGAAAGCCATCAACTGCCCAGATTAACTTGGATAAGTCACAGCAATGAAGTTTGCTTTTTGCCATATCTGTGACTCAAGGTATAATATTGTTAAGGAAGATCTGTTGACTGAAACCATGCTGGTAGGCATGACATTGTTTTCTTAATATTTTCTTGATAGAACTGTGTATCAAGCACTGTTGTTTCTGTTGAGAAATACTATGTTGGATGTTAGTGCTTATTGTAAAATTTGGTACAAAAATAAGAACTTCCTCCAGAGCTCTGCTTAGATCTTATCCAACTTGTAGGTAGTAATTAGCTGGAATACTGATTTAGGTGTGTTAATTTTTGTGGTTATTAGTTTTTGCATATTTCAAATGATGTCTAATAGCAAAAAAGATAAATGCTTCAGCTTTCAAAAGCCTTGAAAATCTGAATCCATATCCATGAACAAAAGCCTCGGAGAGGTACCCAAGCAGTTGCTGTTCCTTTGCTAGAGGAGAGCAGTAACTGCATGGCCATTCTCTTTCATGGGCAGTCGTGTTCTAGTGTGCTCTCCTTGCTGCCAGGTATGTGGCTGGAAAAGGGGAAGATTTCAAGCAGACTAGTGACCAGAGTCCAGTGACTGAGCTAGCTGTGCATTAGATAGTCCTGGAATAAAAAAAGATGATGACTTGTGGTGGATCATTTCAATATCTGCCAGAAACAATAAGCTATTTTTCTTCTGTTGGAGAAGAGACTTCACCAGCGGTGCAGTGCATGTTCAGTTGTCAGCTTAACTCACAGTGAAGTCCAGCAGAAGCCCAGATGAATCTGAATGCCTGGGGCAAACAGAAGAAGTAGTGTTTCTTACCCTGCTGCAGCTGGGCAGCTCTGATTTCCTCAGGTTGAGTTTGACTTCAGAGCAACCCACAGAGCTGGAAAGCACCATCCTCTGCTTTTCTGAGTGCTGTCCTCTTCATCCTCATCAGCTGGCAGGTGAAAGGCACTGTGAAGACTTCTTTGTCAGGGAAACAGAATTGCAGTGACAGACAGAGACATTCCTTGCTTTCCTGTCCAGATGTTTTGTCAGCATCACCTCCTTGGGTCCAGCCTTAACTCTTAACTCCATCAGCTTTTCCAGATTCTTGTAAGTGCATCAAAGGTCAGCACTCCTCCACTCTCTATTGCCTTGTCACCAAGCTCTGCTGCAGCAGGTTCAAAATAAGCAAAAGGAAAATACTTTTTAAAAATAAATGTTAGGCTGCAGAATGTGCCACTGGAATTTCTGAAGGCCCAAAGTATAATTTGTTCAAAGGGGAGTTAGGCAGATTCATAGAGAATTTGCCCAGTACACACTTTTAACAGAGTGCAACTCAAGCCAAGCAGTTCTTCAGCAGCTGATTGCCCCTTGATCAGAGCATGTGCTGAAGTGGAATGTCCTGTTAGTTGTGTTCCTTATACCCTCTCCCCAAGTGTCCATTCTTGGTGTGAATAGGAACAGGATATTTGAATACATGGTCTGTTGGGTTGACTGACTTTAGCAGTCCTTAGCTTTTCACGTTCTAAGAACAAGTTTTGGGTCATTGGCCAGAAGGTGTGAGCTGTTCTGCTGGAGGGATTTGGATAGAGTTCGTGAAAGTGGACAGGACCTTGAACACACAGGACGAGCACTGTGCCTCCAACCAGAATGTGCAAGTGGTGGTCTTACTGTGAACTCTTTGGCCTGCAGAAAAGCCTGCATATCTGTCCCAACCACATGCCAATAGTTTGGAGTTGACTTAATCTATAGAATACTTGTTCTCTTTGAGATCATTTTGTTGGTCAATGTTGTAGTCATTAAGTTTGTCAAGAGTCTTGTCTTGCATTGTAATGCTCTAGTGCCCAAAGCTTGAAAGCAACATTAAGGTGTGTGCTATTGAAACCAGAAGCTTTTGTTCTGTTTGTAGAGCACGAGTAGCATGACAAGTTCATAGATTAATTGTTGCTTGTATTATCCTCTGGGAGGGAATGCTCAGATGGATTTCTTTTGCTCTAGAATTGTTCCTAGGGTCTCTTTCTACAAAGCAGAAACTAGTCCAGCTGAAAGTGGCAAGTACTGCAGGACTGTCACCTCTGTGTTTCATTGCAGACCCATTCAAAGTGTCTGAAGGTGAACTTGAGTCCTTTCTGCTGTTTACTGTTGTAAGGTCTGCTGTCTGGAAATCTGGGTGGGGGGCATCCTTAAGAAGGAGGCATTGTTTGTCTTCTGAGCAGCAGAAAAAATGTTAATCATCTCGGGAGGGTTCTCACCTGCTACAAATCCTTAGGAACTTTCATTCAGATGTCTTTATTTCTATTTCACTTTGTTCTTGCTGTCACCCTAAAACACATCCTAGATCTTGTATTGCTCCAGAATTGGCTCATTCTAGAAGCTTTATCTCCTTTGTAAGTAAAGAAAGTGAACAGAATCATCCAAGTCTTTAGTGGTGAAACTTGCTGAACATCTCTGAAGATTACATCTTCTGTAGTTTCTGTTTGTAATTGTGGGAACAGTGACTACCTGCCACTGTGAAACAGAAAATGTTGCTGTGTTTTTAGATAAAATAAGGAGGCAGTGACTTTAGAGCTCCAGCTGTTGAGTATGATTCCCTGAACTCCTGCTTAAGTGAGTTTCAGAAGCTGGGCACATTCCCTGTCCAAATATGACCTGTTTAGCTCTGAGTAAACCATTTGTGAGAGAAGCTTCATTATGCTTTCAGAGGGAAGGATATAAAAAAAGAATTAACCAGCCCTTACCAGTGAAATTATTTTCACATTAATATAGATGAGTTATGCCCATAGTAAGCCCCAACAGACAGGAATACTGAATCTTCTGCTTCAGGGTTCCAACCTGAACAATTCTGTGATCCTATGATTCCCATCCAAGGTGCTGTCTGTGGCCTGCAAAGTCACTCTGGTCTTTTTTCCTGGCCCCGCATTGCATGCCTGTGTCTACTTTGCTACTTGTTCATTCTCTTAGGACTGCTTTTAACATGATGGGCTGTACCACCTTTCTTCTTGCCACTCTCCAGAATTCCTCCTAAATCTAACTTAAGCTTTTCCAGTTGTTCTGTGTCTGAATATTACCCTAGGTAGTTTTGGGGCTATGCTGTAGCTGTAGTTATACTGTAACGTCTCTATATATGTGTCCTCTGATAAAATTCATGCATCTTGTCTTCTTATATCTTGTTCAAGGCTCAGGCTGCAGAGCTGTGAAGGAGTTCTTTCTGCCTCTGTGTTTAAGCAAGAAGGTATTTTAAAAATAAAAGATATGTTAGCTTCATGAGAACAGAACAGGAGAAAGGACAGAGCAGATTATTTAGGTCCGGTGAGATGGAAAGGAAGGCAGGGAAGGTGGTGCTACACACCACAGAACAGCTGTGTCAAGCCTCCTGAATTGGTACTTAAGTCATTTTTGATGCCCCACTTTGTCATTTATCATAAGCAATTCTGTGTGCTGTGCTGTGGTGAGGTGTGTGGAGGCTGTGGAGCTCCCAAAGGTCTGCTGTACCCAACTGCTGCGTCCTGCTGCTGCTGTTTGGCATCGGAGTTTTGTAACGTGACAAGTAGATGTGGGTGACCTGCTGGTATCCTGGTTGGGGCTAGCAGTAGTACTGGGCCTTGTTTTACTCCAACAGTGTTCAGAAGAGTGGACAGTTCATGTGGTGTGTTAGACTGCTTTTCAGTAACTTGCAAGTCTTTCTCTCATTTCCAGTTGCCATCATCTAAATGGATTCCAGTGAATTTTCGGAATCTTTGGACCCCCTGTCCTTGCCTGACAAACCACTTATTGGTGATCTCCCTGCTGACATGGAGTTTGGAGAAGATCTCCTGGCCTCCCAAACAGCTTCTACGCAAGAAGCGTCAGTTCTTCAGCCCCATGACTGGGATCAATCCAAGCAGATGACTGCAGGTGGGGACTTGGACCTTCTAGTGAAAGCAGACAGCCTGTCTGAAGTAAACAAATCAAACAACATTGTTCTAGATAAACCCCGTGTCTTAGATATGGTGGAGAAACCTGAGGTCTTAGATGACTTGAAAAAAACTGTTGACTTGGAGCTAGATAAATCAGAGGCTCTGGATGGGCCGTGTAAGGTACATCCTTCCCAGGATGTGGAGGATGGACCGGTGGACTCCTCTGCCCTTTCTGGAGAAGCCCTTGTTCCAGAAACATGGAAGGAAGGGGAAGATGCATCAAAAAATGTCTCTGGGGATGTAAAGGAAGATGGTGCTTCTGCTATTCCTGCACTGTCTGATGACAAAGCCCCTGAATCACCCCGACAGCCCACTTCTGACTCCAGGGACCTCAGCAGTGCTCCAGCCACAGAAGAAATCACCGCACAATCCTCAAGCCTACCAGTTGCCCCACCCCACCTCAGTCTTAAACAGACAAAGAAGATGAGATTGAAGGCACCAAGGAAGAGCTCACCCATGCAGAGGGAAGGACTGTCAGGGGAAGCAGGGGTGAAACTGGGCCTGGACAACAGCACTGCAGCTTTGCCCCTTGAGCCCACAGAGGAGAACCAGCCAGAGGAAGGGAGTGATAGGGGGAACAACTTGCTTAAGGAAAGTAGTGTACTGAAAGCAGAGGAAGCCTCACCACCAGCAGGTAGGTTGTTATCTCTGCAGAACTTGGCTTCCTTTTGCTCAGGAGGTCATAATGCTCTGGAAGCTGCTCCCTTGGTGCACACAGGCTCTTGCTCTGGCTTTCATAGCTTTAAGTTTGATTTTCAGTGCTTGTGTCAGCTAGGAGCTTCCCTGAGAAAGCTGCGGCTGCGCATCAGCTTAGCTCACACTCTTCATCATTGGAGTCTTTGCCGGAACTGAGGGTCACCAGGAGAAGGTGTTTCCAATAGGCAAAGTTCCTCTGCCCAGGCTGGCCATCCTCAGGAGATGCTCAGCCTCGGTCAGAAGCAGTTGGAGGCAACTGCCCAGCATGCCTCCCCCATGCAGGGAGATCTCCCCCTTACACGACTCCTCCCAAGCTGCGTGTTTGGATCTCTAACTACAGGTGGTGGGTTTAGGAGCTTCCCTGTGTCTGATCACCACCAGAACTGTGCTTGTTAACCAGGACTGTCTGAAGCTTCATGTGCAGACTGACCCAAAGGGTGGCTGCATTTGAAGAACACCTGTCCTCTTCTGTTGGAGAAAAGCAAGATGTTAGATGCAAGCTTCATCTGTGCTTCTGTTCCAGGAGAAGGCCAGTCTGGGAAGGGAAGTGAGCTGCCAGCTGAGAAGGTGAGGAGAATGCAGTCAAGTATGTATGCTACAGGAGCATAAAGGGTAGCTGGCTGTTGTCAAACTACATGAGGGACACTGACTGTCTCTTGACCCCTCTGGGAAGGAGTTTGCATGTCTCCTGTGATCGAGTGATCCCTGTGCACTTCCACTGTGCTGTAATGTGGCTTCAATGTGTCCCTGCTGCCCCCAGCTGGAATGTCATTCTCATAAGCCTACTTCCTCCTCTCCCCCATCTTGCCAACTCTGATCAGGTATCCATGGAGTTTTATCCGTTTTCAGCCTAAGTTATTGGGAAAGCAAATCCCAAGTTGGAACTCCACCATGATCTGGGATATTTGTCCGTGCTTGTCCTAGCAGATGGTTAGCCTAAGTATTTTTTTTAATGTGTTGTAGGAGCAGAAAAGAAGTGAACGAGCCAGAAGATCAGAAACCGTCAGACCTGAAACTGTGAACTCCTCTGAAAGCAGTGAGTAACTAGGACTGGCCAATGCCAATTTTCAGCCAGAGAGCGGGGCCCAGGCCCGTTGTGGGCAGGTGATTCGTGGTGTGAGTACGGTGGGAACTCTGGAGCTTCTGTGCAGACTTTCCTCTTACACAGGAGAGATCCCTTCACCTCATGAGTCTTCATCCTGGGGTACTTGCCTTGCTTTCTCAGGGCACTTAGGTTGAAGGGAGGATTGTAGTATATTTACAGTGGTGTGTGGACACCAAGCACCAAGTAATAGGATGAGGCTCTGGGCTTTTTCCCAGGAAATCCATCTTCCATCTCCTCAGCGAGGGACTTTCTTCCTGTGTCTCTATGGCAGCAGGGTGTCTGAAGGAAGGTTCCATTTTGGGGATTTTCCTGCAGAAATACATGAAATTTCTGTTCTTTGAGATTTTGAGTGTCACCCTGCTGTTCCCTAATATTTGTGTGCTGCTCCTTCATTGCCTGCCTGTGCTGGAGGCTGGTGATCCAGCTTGTGTCCTCTTACTGGTTCTTGGAGGGCTTTCTGCTGTACATATTCACACTTTGGGCTTCTGTTCAACCTTTGCAAGTCATGACTTCCTAGAGAGGAATTGTACTTCAGCCCAGTTTGCTGAAAGGCCTCCTGACTCATCTCCAATTGCAACAGAATACCTTTTCAAAGTCCCTTTGTCATTCCACCCAGGCAGGTACAAAGCGTGTAGAGGGACTCCAGAAAGGTGACCCCAGAAAGCCCCAGCATGTGCCTCATGGCAGAGGTTTCTGTCTCGGTTCCTAATCGGGGATTTCTGTCCACCTTTCTCTGCTGCTTTGCAGTTCCAGTCTCTGACGAAGACTCTGATGCAATGGTGGATGATCCCAACGATGAGGACTTTGTTCCTTTCCGTACCCGCCGCTCAACTCGCATGTCTCTACGTGCTCAGATGGCTCAGCGAGCTGGCCGCTCTACTGTCACCAAGATGACTTGTGCCAACTGCCGGGCGCCGCTGCAGAAGGGCCAGACAGCCTACCAGCGTAAAGGGCTCCCTCAGCTCTTCTGCTCCAGCTCCTGTCTCACCACTTTCTCAAAAAAACCACCTGGCAAGAAGATATGCACCTTCTGTAAAAAGTGTGTGTTCGCTCCCCTTTCTTCAATGCTCCTGTGCTTGTGACCCCATTCACCTGCCCCACCGCCCTTCCTGCCAGTCCCCGTCATCATCCTCATGCTTCCCATTCACCCACGTTTCTCCAGCCCAGTGCCAGCTGCTGCCTCATGTCTTGCTTCATACACCGCATCTCCCATGCTTCCTACACCCCTTCATATTGTTGCATTTCCCTGCCTGTCCCCAGGCCCAGTGTCCCATATCCCAGCCTCTGCTCCAAACAACCTCGTGCATGCTCTGTCTTCAGGCACCACCACTCTGGGCCAGGACAGAAGCTGCTGTGAGACAGTTCTTACCACCCTTTTGGGACGCCAGAAAGTCCTATGCATTGCAGTGTGCCATCCTCTCCTTTCGTGGCAGGGGTGTACTAACTCATCCCCCTTCTGATCCCCAGAGAGATCTGGAACACCAAGGACTCCGTGGTCGCCCAGATCGGTTCAGGCGGCTCTTTCCACGAGTTCTGCACCTCTGTCTGCCTCTCCCTCTATGAGGCCCAGCAGCACAGACCAGCACCTCAGTCTGCAGATGCCTCAGACAGCAGCCGCTGCAGTGTCTGCCACAAACCTGGCGAGGTAAACACATCCCTTGTCCTTCCCCTGCCCTGGATGAGGTGCTTGTGGCCTGCAGCACTTGGCCCTGCCCAGGACCTTTGCAGGGTGTTTGCCAGGTTCTCCCATGGTGTAAAGCCTCAGGCCCTGAGCTTGCTTGGGTTCACTCCAAGGTTCTTCCTTGTTACTGTGAACCAGCCCTTATTCCAGCAGCAGAAATAAGGCTTCTGCTCCTCCCTGCCCTGAAGCTCATTGCTTCCTGCCACTCTGCTCTCCCAGTAGCTCTGCTGACTTTTGGCAGGGGATGCTAGCCCGAGTCCACACCAGCTTCTGGTATGACACTTGCCTGAGGTTTAGTGTAACAGGCTGTTACCCCAAGGGCTGTGGTAGTAGTGGTGCACCCATGTCAGAAGGAGGAACATGGTGGCTGGTGGGAGTGACAGCAATGATGTCTCTGCAGATACAGCATGAGGTCAGCAATGGGAACGTGGTTCACCGCATCTGCAGCGATGCTTGTTTCACCAAGTTCCGGGCCACCAAGGGACTGAAAACCAACTGCTGTGACAACTGTGGACTTTACATCTACAACAAGGGCATGCCCCTGGAGTACCTCTTCCACGAAGGCCAACAAAAACGCTTCTGCAACTCTGCTTGTCTCAACAGTTACAAGAAGGTGTGTGGAGTCACCTGCCTGGGGTGGGAGGGTCTCCATGGGCACGCAGCTCCTGTGCACTATGTGGCACAGGGCACTTTATGCAAAACCAGGTCATTTGAATCCTCCTGGCCTTTTATTGCTAACAAAACATTTAAGAGATTACTGTGGAGAAACTTTGAAGCAGGCAAACAGAAGGTATTTATTCTGTGTGGGGCCCATCTTGGACTCAAGCATGCATTGGGCACTCAGTAAGCTGGACTGTGCAGCCACACTGGTATATCCAGTTGGCATGGCCTGGCTTCTTTTGGATGTCTCCCCAAGTTTGCCTGGATTTGTTCCTCTGTGGCCTAAGCAGGCTTCACTTAGTTGTCTTGATGGGATTGCTAAGCTCTATATTCCTGCCAGGGTACTCCTGGAATGAGAAGGTGAGGTGCTGAAGGCAGCCTTTTTTGCTACCACCACCTGAACTATGAGCCTGGCTCTGGCATCAGGTGTTCCATGCAGGAGAGCTGCTCTGTGGTGGATACAGCAGTGAGATGGGATATGAAGGTCAGTCCTCACCAGCTGTGGTGGTCTCCCTGGCAGCTCTGTTCTGCTCTGTGTTTGCAGAAGAACACTCGGGTCTATCCATGCATGTGGTGCAAGACGCTGTGCAAGAACTTCGACATGCTGCCCAACGTGGACCGCAGTGGCAAGATGGGCCTGTTCTGCTCCATTTGCTGCACTACCTCCCACAAAGTGAAGCAGTCGGGCTTGGTTGGTAAGAGCACCTACATACAGGGAATCAGTCGCATCTCCATTGTAACTGCTTCCTTGGTACTGTTTATTGCTTGTAGATGAGACTGGAAAGAAGGCTTTTTGCTTGTCTGGGGAGAAGTCCAGTGAGACAAGTAGAAGGAGATTTGGAGAGGGAGGAATCCTTGCAGCATGTAGACATCTTAATACTGAGGGGTAGTGTGCGTTGCTTTTCCTGAGGGTGCAGGAAGCAGTTGTAGTGCTGTGCTGTGCTGTGCTGACATTGCCCTTTCCATTACACAAAGTACCAGGGTGTCCAGGAATGGGTACAGTCTCTGGTGCAAGTATTGCAGCCTATTTTGTCCAGATTCCTCTAGAGCCAGGGTCAGTTCCTTGGACCACTGTGCTGTCCATCTGTGTTTAACATTTCTGTCCTAGCAGAATCTGGTGCTTTTAGTTTCCTGATGTTCTTGCCTCTTGCTTTTTGATAACAGCTTGACAGACTGAGGATGAGTGAGTAGTTTGGGTACCATCCTCATAATCCAGTTCCACATCCTGTGCTTCTGCCTTCACCAATTCCTGTCTGTTTCATCAGGTCCCCCTAGACCCTGCAGCTTCTGCAGAAAGAGTTTATCTGAACCCTGCTATTACAACAAGACAGACCGGGTTGTCTACCAGTTCTGCAGCCCCAGCTGCTGGACCAAATTCCAGGTACTGAAAAATCTCTCATGCTGGGCTGGGCCATAGAGCTCATGCCTCCTTTGACACTTGGCAGAGGCTCCACCTTCCCAAAGCTCCACAGGGAAGGGTCCATAAGAAATTCTCTGCTGGAGCACAACTTGCCACGACTGTGGTTGCCTCAGTCTTGGCCCTGTGTCCCCCTTCCTCTGTTGGGATAGGACAGGCTGTAATTCACTCCTGTCTAGCAGGTTATGCCCAGCTCTGCAGAGCTGTGCTGCATGAGTGGTTTGGGATGTGGTGACCTTAACGAGGGCACAAGCAAAGGCACAATTAAGCTTGCAAAGCACAGTGGTCACCTGCTAGTGGGGTGGAAAGGGGCAGAGCTGCCCTCTGAGCTAGTGTCACCAGGATCATAAGTCTTCTAGGTTGTCTAAAAGTTTACAACCATCAGGCCTGGATACCTCACATGTAAGAATCCTCCAAACTTTGACTGGTGGCTTTTCATCTTCTGATGTTAAGTTTCAGCATATGTGAAATGTTTGTGGTATTCAAAGGCAACTGGAAGAATATTAGTTTTGTGCAGTTGTCAAATTAAAAAGCAACAGCCAGGAAGACCTGGGAAACTTAGGCCAGGACATGCCTTGAGCAACTGAAAAAACATAGAGAATCTAGAGGCAGAGAGTTAGTTACTGGCAGTCGCAGCGTTTGGGTTTTGTTCTTTCTTGTGGTTTTTGTGCCAGGGATTTTTCGGTTTGTTTTCGTTTTTTTAATCAATCCTTGATGTAATCCTTTGCTGTGATCACAGTTGGTGTGGGCAGGTTAGCTGAAAAGTTTTTACAGTTGTAGGTTTCATAAGACTTGAATCATAGAATGGTTTGGGTTGGAAGGGACCTGTAAAGGTCATATAGTTAAACCTCCCTGAAGTGAGCAGGGACATCTTCAACTAGATTGGGTTGCTCAGAGCCCTGTCCAACCTGACCTGGAATGTTTCCAGGGATAGGTCATTTACCACCTCTCTGGGCAACCTGTTCCAGTGTTTCCTCACCACCATTGTAAAAAAATTTCTTCCTTATATCTAGTCTAAATCTACCCTCTTTTAGTTTAAAGCCATTACCTGTGTCCTATCACAACAGGTTCTACTGAAAAGTTTCTCCCCATCTTTGTTATTAAGCCCCCTGTAAGTATTGAAATGCTACAAGTCTCCCCAGAGCCTTCTGTCTTCACAGCAGAGGTGTTCCATCCCTCTGATCATTTTTGTGACCCTTCTCTGGACCCACCCCAACAGCTCCGTGTCTTTCCTTTGCTGAGGACTCCAGAGCTGGACAAAGTACTGCAGGTGGGGTCTCACCAGAGTGGAGCAGAGGGCAGAATCACCTCCCTTGACCTGCTGGACATACTTCTTTTTGGGCAGCCCAGGATACAGTTGGCTTTCTGGACTGCAAGTACACAGTGTTGGCTCATGTCTGGCTTTTCATCCACCAGTACCTACGAGTCCTTCTCTGCCAGGCTGCTCTCAATCCCTTCATCCTGCAGCCTGTATTGATACCTGAGGTTGCCCAGCCAAGGTGCAGGACCTTGCACTTGGCCTTGTTGAACCTCATAAGGTTCTTTTGGGGCCACTTCTTGAGCTTTCTCAGATCCCTCTGAATGGCATCCCGTCCCTCAAGTGTGTCAACCATGCCACTCAGCTTGGTGTCCTCTGAAAACTTGCTGAGGGTGCACTTGATCCCATGGTCTGTGTCACTGATGAAGATACTAAACAGTACTCATCCCAGTACGGATCCCTGAAGGACACCACTGATCTTCATCTGGACACTGAGCTGCTGACCACTAACCTGTGAATGTGACTGTCCAACCAGTTCCTCGTGCACCAAGCAGTCCATGCATCAAATCCACGTATTTTCAATTTAGAGAGAGGGATGTTGTGGGGGACCGTCTCAAAGGCCTTATGGAAGACCAGATAGATGACATCCATAGCTGTTCCCTTGTCCATTGATGTAGTCACTCCATCGTAGAAGACCACTAGGTTGGCAGACAAGACTTACTCTTGGTGAAGCCATGCTGGCTGTCTCAAATCACCTCCCTGTGCTCCATGAACCTTAGCATAGCTTCTAAGAGGATCTGGTTCCATGATCTTCCCAGGCACCAAGGTGAGGCTGACAGGTCAGTAGTTCCCAGGGTCCTCCTTTCTGTCAGTTTTAAAAATGGAGTGCAATGTTTCCCTTTTTCCAGTCACCAAGGACTTCACCTAATTTACCTAACTTGAATTACTGCCATATAAAATCAGCCTTGTAAACTATGAGCAAAGCCATGTGTAATCTGGCTTAGGAGATGTCTTGCTGGCACATCTCAGAACACAAAAGAAAAAACATTGGAGAGAGTGTTTCAGGGTGGCTTCTTGGGGATCAGTATTAAGCCCAAGGCATTCATCATCTCCATCAGTCATAGAATCATGGAATGGTTAAGGTTGGAAGGGACCTGAAAGATCATCAGGTCCCAACCTTCCTGCTATAAGCAGGGATACCTCCCACTAGACCAGGCTGCACAAGCCTCATCCAACCTGGCCTTGAACACCTCCAGGGAGGGGGCAGCCACAACCCCCCTGGCCAACCTGTTCCAGTGCCTTCCTACCCTCATGGTGAAGAATTTCTTCCTGATGTCTAAAATAAATTTCCCCTCTTTCAATTTAAAACCATTACCCCTTGTCCTATCACTGCCCTCTCTGGTGAAAAGCCCCTCCTGATGTGGCAATAAAGTCAAAGTCAACATGATAACATTTTGCAGATTAAACAAAAACCGGCGAGGTGTTAACTCATGCTGAGGTCAGGGCAGTCATAAAAAACAAAACAATTGAATTGCTTGACAAGACTGGTGCCTCCTAACATTTGCTTAAACCCAGTTCAGTGCAAGATCCCATATCAGCCTTCCTCACCTGGTGTGGGGATTTAAATCCTGGGAAAGTACAGGTTTTTTGAATGCCCTGGGACTGCAGCAGAGAAGCCATTAAGTGTGGGCATCTCATTTTACGGCCACAAAGTGAAGGATTAATTAAGTTACTGCAAGTACAAGCAGAGGAACAGGGAGTTAAAGTTTGGGGCCTAGGGAGCAAAAGAGCTACGCAGGATGTTGCACAGATAGCAAGGATGTTAATCTGATGTCCACTTAATTGTCAATGTTGAAGAAAAATTGGAAGTGTGCGAAAAAAGAAAGAAAAACTATATTTGAGCTTGAAAAATGCATATACTGAGGCACTCACAAAGCATCTTACCTGAGGTTATCAGAAAGAAAACCAGGAAGATGACTTTATTAATAAATCATGGACAAGACACCAAGTGCTAAATGGCTGTTTAATCTAGCAGAGGAAGGTGGGATGAGAATGGCTGCTTGAATTCTGAAGTTTCATTACCTTGAAAACAGAAACCAGGCACCCATGCTTCAAGATTTGAGAGACATTCTCAGAAGAGGTAGCGGAGCCCCTGTCTACTGGTATTTTCAAATCTAGAGGGGTGGCAGCTTGAAAGTTTTTCTTCCTGAGAAGAGCTGGACCCAGTACACTGGAAGCAAAGTGAAATTGCCCAAGAATCTGCTCTCCAGCAGCTTGAGACATGATCTGATGGACTGACTGTGAGTCACTGGCAGTGCCAGCAAGCACAGGTCTGAACAGGGGCAGACAGACTGCTGTGAGCAGTGGAGGAGGCAGGAGGTGGTGGCAGGTGAAGCGAGTGCTTGCTGCCCTCTGTATGTCTCTCCCTCCATGAGCTGTCTCTGTCTCCTGCAGCGTACCAGCCCAGAAGGTGGGATCCACCTCAACTGCCATTACTGCCACAATCTTTTCAGCGGGAAGCCGGAGATCCTAGACTGGCAGGTGAGGACTTTCACCAGGGGGATGTTGACATGGAAGCCAACCCCAGTGAGGTCCGCAGGGCTCCTTCCTCTCCCTGCTCAAAGCAGAGCTCCTTCTGTGCCAGTGCTCTGAATGCCTTAGCTGCAGAGACTTGCCTGGAGACCGTGCGCTGAGTTCTGTGCTCCTGATGTTCAGCAGGATGTCAGAAGGGCAGGAGGACACCACTTCTGCCAAGCGCCCTGCCAGGAGGGCTGGGGTCTTGGCTCAGCCCTGTAGTCTTGCACTTGCTTCCCTGAGAAGTGTGGGGACCCCCTGCCAGCCTAGGTGACCTGGTGGCGGTCTCTTTGGCAGGACAAGGTGTATCAGTTCTGCTGCAAGGACTGCTGCGAGGACTTCAAGCGGCTGCGTGGGGTGGTGTCTCAGTGCGAGCACTGCAAGCAGGAGAAGCTGCTGCATGAGAAGATCCGCTTCTCTGGAGTGGAGAAGAACTTCTGCAGCGAAGGTACTTGGGGAAGGCACGGGAGAGGCAGAGCCCCCATGCCAGCCCATGCTGAGGGAGGAGAAGAGAGCATGGAGAGGAACAGAGGGGAGACGGTCTTAGCCAGGCCCTGGGGCGAGCGCCTTACCATGCAGTGAAGGGAGGACTGTCGTGGGGATGGCTTGCTGTCCAGCCAGGCCCTAGGGCAATATCTTTACCGTTCATTGTGTCCTTGGGGAGGGCTTTCTCACAGCTTTTCTCTCTCTGGGGGCTGGGGAGACAGCAGGTGGCAGCTCCGCTCCTCCTGTCATCATGCACTTCTACGCTCTTGCGTCTGGGCTGGCCTGACCTGGCCTTGCCCTGCCTGCTGGGTTCCTGCACACAGGAGGTTGGAGTCAGACTCTTCCTAGAAGCATGGAGGTGAGAGATGGCAAGTCCCCATGAGGTCCCATCTTATCCCAGCCCCAGGGGCCAGTGCTGGATTGTTCCCTACAGTGTGTTGCATATGCTCTGTTGTCTCCGCAGACCTGGATTCTGGTCATGTTTGGGTCAGGGAGGCCCCCAGTTCATCCTGGGAAGGTTTCACTCCTATTGTTTCTCCGCAGGGTGTGTGCTTCTTTACAAACAGGATTTCACCAAGAACCTGGGCCTGTGCTGCATCACCTGCACCTACTGTTCTCAGACCTGCCAGCGGGCGGTCACCGAGCAGCTGGAGGGCAGCACCTGGGACTTCTGTAGTGAAGACTGCAAAAGCAAATACTTGCTCTGGTACTTCAAGGTCAGTATTGGCACTGGCAGCTTGTGCTAAGTGCTGTGGTGGGCACGGCACCCAGATAAGTGGGCATTGCACTGAGGAAGTTCACACTGCTGGAGTCTGGCTGGCACTGCTGCGGAGAACCTGGCACTGCTGGAGTCCTGCCTGGCAATGACGGGACACTGCTACGGGCAAGCTCACGTAGCTGGAGTCCCCAGCTGATCCTGCCAGAGCACTGCCCTGAGGAAGCTCACAGTGCTGGAGCCGCGGCTAGTGCTGCTGTGAGAAGTTCGCACCGCTGGAGTCCCTGGCTGGCACTGGCAGGGCACTGCTGTGGGGAAGCTCACAGCGCCTTGCTATGTGCACCTTTCACTGGAGAGTTGTGTTGCACTCGGAGGGGGTGTGGTTAGTTACTCGTTGTTTCTCTCCTGCTGATGCGGGCTTTAGGCAGCTCGGTGCCATGTCTGCAAGCGTCAGGGGAAGCTGCTGGAAACCATCCACTGGCGGGGGCAAATCAAACACTTCTGCAACCAGCAGTGTCTGCTGCGATTTTACAATCAACAGAACCAGCCCAACCTGGACACGCAGAAGGGGCCCGAGAGCCTACTGAACAGTGAGTAGGAGGGAGGGAGGGGACCTGCATAGCTCAGTCTGAGAGACACAGGGAAGACTGAACAGCAAGGGGTGGAAGCTCCCTGCCTGGGACTGGATGAGATGCTAGGGAACAATCCTGCACTGGCCCTTGGGGGGGAAAGGACGGAGTGGGACCTAATGGGGCTTCTCCATCTCTAACATCTATGGTTCTATGACACACAGGGCCCAGACGGGAGGAGCCGGTGCCAACGTGCTGCCTGTAGCTCACACTCTTAGCGAGGATACTCAGGGATTTAACATCCTCATGTTGCCAGCGGAGAGCTCGATTTACAGGGTTAGGGGACAGCATGGTTTGGCATGATAATCCACCTGCAGCCCCACATCACCTCTGAGCTGTGACCTTCTCAGATCTCATAAGCTAATCAGGATTGGGCCAGGTCAGTGCTTGGATGGGAAACATCGAAGGAAAATACAGGGTGCTGCAGGAAGTGGTACTGGTGATGGTGTAGGTGAGCTCTCCTCAGCCAGAGCTGAACCTAGAATGATCTTGAAGGAGTGCTGAGCTGCTGGAGGCACTCTGTCTTGTGATCTTAGGTTGTTGTACTACCACTTACTCAAAGATTGCTGCAGCTTTGGGGAGTTGCAAACCCCGTGTCCTGGATAACCCCATTCTACATCAG
This sequence comes from Hemiprocne comata, assembly GCA_020745705.1. Lineage (NCBI taxonomy): Eukaryota > Metazoa > Chordata > Aves > Apodiformes > Apodidae > Hemiprocne > Hemiprocne comata. The sequence goes on along the minus strand of CM036597.1, from coordinate 4,708,939 downwards.
TGGAGTTGCAGCTGGAGAGGAGATTTTCACTGCCTCTTTCCCCATTTCCTATCATTTACTTGAGCCAGTTGCTTATGAGAGATTGCAAAGTGCTTTGGGGTCCCTCAGGATGAAAGGTGCTCATAGTAACAGTGCCAAGACATCGCTTGGCCCTCGGACACTCCCGTAGTCTCATTCTGCTTGGTGCACAGGCCACGATCTTCTAGGTAAACTCTGAATGCCTGCGGCTTATGGTGGGACTTGCTTCAGTGCATCAAGCTTCAACAGGTACCTGCATAGCAGGCTCAGAACTTTGCTGCCCTCCCTGGGATTCCGTGAGGTGTGAAACCCTGACTAGGGCACGCCAAAGAGGGGAAACCAAGACAAGGACCTTCCTGTGAGAGACCTTATCCTCCATCTCCAGACTCTTCCTGGTTCCTCTCCTGATGGCAGTGAACTGATTGTGAGATGGGGAAAACCCTGGATGTCAGTGCTGCTCAGACAGCAAAGCAGAGCTGCTCTGCCAGAAGCAGCAGGTTCTCCCAGCCAGAGAAGTCTCAACCTACCTACCCTTCAGGAGCCATGCTCCATAAAAGGCTGTGTGAGGCTACAGCTCAAGTGGCAGCACACTGGAGTGACCTGGATAAAGAACTGTTGGTTTCTGCTGGCATGAGGGTGCCCAGGAGGAGTCTGCTTGATGGGGCACAGACTGTCCTGCTGCCCAGAGGAGGAAGACATATTAAACCTGCTGGTTCCTGTTGCTCACCAAGTGATTCCACAGCCCTGGCCATGCTGTTCTGTTTGTCCTCTGCTTTCAAGGCATCTTGCTTGTGAGGGACCCGTAACACTGCTTTTGGGACACAGGCACAGCAGGCAAGCTCTTCCTGCAGCAGAGGGAAGCATGTTTCACATAATTTTGCCATTGTCTCCTTGGAGACCATCAACCAACAACCAGGAGAGTCTGAGCCCTCCCCTCCACCATGTCTCTGGAGATGCCCAAGAACTTTGCAGTTTGGCACATGAAGCATCACCCTTCACCGTGCCACAGCTGCCTCTCCATGTGCCCTATGAGGCAGAGGACTGAGGGCAACCAAGGGAAAGCCTGTCAGCAGTGGTGAGCGCTCAGCTGAGCACGAGCTCCAGTCTGCCCCAGCATCTGCTGTGCTTGGTGGATGCTGCTGGTGGCATTGAGCTCTCTGTGTGTTCTGGCACACCCATCCCCTGCCAGTTGTGGACATCCTTGTCCTGGGACTGTGTCATACTGCTCAGCTTGCAAAGGAAGGGTGCTGGAGCCAGGGCCTGCCATGTGCTTTCCAGCACAGTGTGATGTTGAGGATTTCGGGAGGAGGAGGTTGTCAGTACATAGTGAGGAACAGCTTCTGCCTGGTCCAGCCAGGGACTCCTGTGGACCTGGCAGCTGTGTTGCCAGTCACAAGGGACTACCTGGATTTCAGGCCCGTCTTGGACAGAGCTACTGATTACTTGCTTCTTCTCTTGCAGCCAGTGGTTGCCTGAAACCATTCATTCCTGTGACCCAGTGGCTGCTGCCAACCTGGGGATCCTGAGAGTGCTTGCTGATGATAAAAGTGACCATTCCTTTGCTGGGAACAGTCTGTGTAATGATGGATCGAGGAGCTTCTGCCACAGAACTGTGCCCAAAGGCTTCCAAGAGGAACTGGCTCTGCACTGGGCCATCCAGCTGGAGAGGATAGAGGCCCAGAAGTCATGGTTTGGTGCAGGCAATGCCCTGACAGTTCCTCACTGGTGTTGGGATGAGAGTAAAGAACAAGCTGCAACTTTCCTGGAAGCCTGGACATGTAGCACATGGAGTTTTGTGGCAGGAGGGTCTTCTTGTTTCCCTTAGTCCTAAATCACTGGCCTGTGGGGCAATCAACTTTGCTTTTGATTCCGCTGCAGCAGAAACTCTGCTCATACTCCATAGCTTGTCTTTTCTCATTTGAGCCATTGATGTCTCCCAGCTAGACCTGCTGCACGTCCACTTTGTGCTGGTCAGGGGGAGTTCTTGGACCCATTGAGATGGTTGCAGGTCCTGGCTAAATGCTTAGCTGCAGGCTACGGAGCTTCCTCCAGCTGGAACAGACCCACACCCTTGTGGTGGTGAGCAAGTGGACCCTGCTTGTCTTCCAGTTGCTCCAGATCTGTTCTGTGTTTCCTCAGGACAGAGGAAATCTGCACAGAGCAAATGCCCATGTGTTGGTCCTTTGGGAGTCTGGGTCTTTCCTGGAGAGCTTATCTGTATACAGGAGGTGCAAATGGACCCGCCACTCCCTTTATGTGTTGAGACCTGCTATTTTCCTTGCAGGTGTCTCCTTCACGAATGGCCCACGGTTAGTCTGTGCTGTAGAAGGCAGTTCTTTTTGCCAGCCACGTGGGTAACCAGGGTTCACTGGAGACTTGGGTGAAGGCACTCTTAGCTCATCAGCCTTTGAGATGGGTGCAGGTTCCCTGCACAGCGTATAAACTGGAATTGCCATCCAAGCCAGGAGGGTATTGTCACCACCTGAGACTCGTGTCTGCCACCTCTTACCTGCATGTGATCCCCTCTTTCCTTAGGAGAATGGACTATGTCCCTAGGGCTGGGGCAAAGCTGTCTCTGCTTTCTGGGTTATCTTGTAATGCTACTACTTGCTCTGTCACCATCTTCCTAGGGATCTCGAAGCACTTTGCCAAGGTATTTGTAGCAGGGAGATGAAGGCACAGGTAGGGGCCATGGCTCGGTACAGCAAGCCAGTAGGCAGAGCTGGGTATAGAGCCCTGGATCCCTCTCTCTACAAGGGGCTGGGATTTCTCCTGACCTGCTGTGATGGTGATGGGGTGGACTGCAAGGGAGCACAAAATGACATGGGAATGACTTGATTTTGTAGTTGTAGTGTCTTCTGAGCTGCTAGGGCTAGAGATTGTGGAAACATCAACTGTTCCTGGAGTGGCCAGGAGCAGTTTCTGGGGACCCTGTCCCTGCCCTCTGGCTGCTGCTCCCTCTAGTTCCAGCAGTGGGACCTCCTGGCCCAGGAGCTCTTGAACTTAAAAGTGATTACTTTCTCTTACAGGTCAGACTTCAGAGCCAAAACCATCTGCCCCTTCCTCACAGAAGGCAGAGACTAACATGGTAAGGCCTGTTGAAGATAGGAGTTTGCAAGGTAGCACCAAGGGGCTGTCCCCAAAGAGAGGACAGATCTGCCATTGCTCAGGGAGATTTCATTCTTCTACAACAAATGCATTTTAAGATATCTGGGTAGTGGAAGATGATGAGAGCTGCTGGGGAGGGCAGAATCAGCATATCTCCTGCAAGGAGGAAGAGTAACCATTCCCCAGGAATCGATGATGGGCTCCAGAACAGCCTGCCACTGTGGCACTGGCTTCTCTTTTCACAGTGCTCCCCTGTGCCTGGGTAGATTTATTGTCTCACCGTGTACCCCACTGCCCCATGGGGCAGGAGTGACCACTGCCAGACTGCCTGCTGGCTGCTGCAGAGATGCCACACAGGCTTGCTGCCTGCCAGGAGCAGCCTGGCAGTCCTTGGGCCAGGCCTGGCTGTGGGAGCGTCCATATGTGTGGTGGGAACTGCCAGGCTTCAGCAGGTGCTTTGGGAATCTCTCCAGCTGTACCCATGTATGCTGTCGAGATGGTGCTGCCATAGGTGGACACCAACCTGCTCTCTGCATGTCCTCAGCTGTCAGCCAAGACGTCCTCAGCCCAGATGTCTCCAGCCACACCACCTCCCCCACCTGCTCCGGTTCCAGCTACCCCTCGGAAAAACAAAGCTGCCATGTGTAAACCACTGATGCAGAACCGGGGCATTTCCTGCAAGATAGAAATGAAGTCCAAAGGATGTCAGACAGGTAGGAAAAGGAGACATCACTGTAGGATTACAGGGGCATTTTGGAAAGGCAAGTGGCACATCCCTGCTCCAGAGTAACTAAATGTGAGTCCAGCTTGAAATGCTGTACTGTGTTGAAGAGTCTCAGGGCAGGCCAAACACAGCAGGGCTGGAGATAGAGAGCCCGTTTCCATCAGTAGCAAAAGGGGAGATGAAGAGAGCACTGCAGCATGATCCCACCTCTTGTGGGACAACTCCCACGACTCTGAAGATCGGAGTCAGCTTGTCTGAGGCCCATCTGCTGAGCAGGTTCCACTCTAGCTCCTGTCAGCCATGTATATGTGATCTCCAGCATATGCAAGGCAACTAGACCTCTGAGCAGAGCCACGTAAGAGCAGGGCTTGCACCTCTGGCTAAGGCAAGTCTCTCCTGTTGCAGGGCTGTCTGGCTTGCTGCTGCTCCAGTTCTGCCCATGAGTCACAGAAGCTGGTAGCTGGAAGGGCCATGGTGCTGGATGGCTGGGGGCATGGCAGTGCACAGTGGGGCTGGGTGGAGGAGCTGCTGGCAGCAGGCTCACTGACATACTTTTGCTCTTGCCAGAGGCTGACTGGAAGCCCCAGGTGATTGTGTTGCCAATCCCTGTCCCGATCTTCGTGCCTGTGCCTATGCATATGTACTGCCAGAAAGTACCTGTGCCTTTCTCCATGCCTGTCCCGGTAAGCAAAACACTCCATGTGCTCATGTTCTCCTCCTGTCTCAATCCTGCCATGCTGCAGCCCCCCTGCTTCTCTGTTTGTCCTCTTCTCCTGCCTCTGCTTTTATGTCAGTTGGCTGAGTGTCAGTTTTCTGCCCCATGTGCTGTTGTTGACAGGTGCCTGTGCCAATGTTCCTGCCCACCACGCTGGAGAGCACAGATAAGATTGTGGAGACCATTGAGGAGCTGAAGGTGAAGATCCCCTCCAATCCCCTGGAGGCTGACATCCTGGCCATGGCTGAGATGATTGCAGAGGCTGAAGAACTGGACAAGGCCTCCTCGGACCTGTGTGGTAGGTTCTACTATGGCTTGGTCTGGCCCAACAGCTGGGATCATGTGGGGTTTGCCAGCTCCTGGAGCTAGAGCATCTGCCTGGATCGCAGCTCCCCCAGAGCCTTTGGAAAGGGAACAGGGAAGAGCAAACCCTCAACTTCTGCTGAGGAGGTTTCAGGAGGGAAGAGCTGCAGCAGGGAGCAGTGTCTGCCACTGTCCCTTTTGGCATTCCCAGGCTCATGGCACACGTGCAGCACTGTTAGTTTTTTCAGGTGGCTGTTCAGGCTTTTACCTAAAGCAGCTTCTCAGCCAGAAGACTAGCAGTCCTGACCTTTCAGGAGGGCTGCGTTCCTCAAGCCCCAGTGACTAGGGCTGTGGCTGAGGAGAGGACAAACATCCAATGTCTTGCTGTCCAGGGAAAGTTGGGCAGCACAGATGTCATGGGGCTGCTTTGAGCACAGGACTGTGCTCTGCAGGGAGCCTGGCTTCGTTTTCCAGCCGTCACAGGAAAAACACACAAAAGACTTCCTTGAAAGTTGGGTTTACGATCTGCTTTTGCATTGCAGACCTGGTGAGTAACCAGAGTGCAGAGGGTCTCCTGGAGGACTGTGATCTTTTTGGACCAGCACGGGATGATGTGTTGGCTATGGCTGTCAAGATGGCAAATGTCCTCGATGAGCCGGGCCAGGACCTGGAGGCTGACTTCCCTAAGAGTAAGAGCTGGGTGAAGCAGGCATGCAGGGCTGCTCATGCTGCAGCAGGGTCCTCCTGCTGCCCTCAGCCAACCGTTGCCATCAGCATTAAGAGCTCTGTGAACTTACCTCCCCATGCCCTCTGACTGACCGGACTTGAGGCAGGGGTGAGGAGACCACAACTTTTGAAGGAGTGTGCATTTTTCTAGACTAACTGGCCTGTTGTGAACATAGTTCTGCAGAGAAGGGGGAAGGAGAAGATTATTTTAACAGCACCAAGAGCAGAGCAGCGGTGCTGGTGTGCTTATGGATGATGATTCCAGAGGATCTAGCAAGGCAAGAGAGAGACCTGGAGAGGGCATGACATCCTGGGAGACAGCAGAATTTCTCAGTGTCCATTAGTGGGTAGAAGGTCGAAGAAGCAGCAAGGACTTGCAGGAGCACAGCAGTGCTAAGGCAGCATGCTAGTAGCAAAGGGCAGAGAACTGGGTGCCAAACAACTGTCAGAGGGGAGAATTTGGAGCTCTGGTTAGTCTGAGAAAGCTTAGCATCATCTGCAAGAGCTGTGTTTCCTTTTTTGGGCTATGGTTAAAAGTTCATGCCAGGCAGTGATGGAGGGTGTGAAGCATTGGGCTGTGTGTTCCCTCTTCATCTTGTTCTAAGAACCAGGCCAGCACAGAGGACAGGATGAGAAGTCTCAGCTGAGCCTGTCTGCCTGTGTTTTCTTTCAGACCCTCTAGACATCAACCCCAGTGTAGACTTCCTCTTTGACTGTGGACTGGTGGGCCCAGATGATGTGTCCACAGAGCAAGATCTGCCTCGGGCTGTCCGAAAGGTGGGCTCTCCATGGGTACTGTCTGCTTAAAGCTCTTTGGGTTTGGAGTAGGAGCTGCCATCTGGGACATATGTGGTGAAGTGTGCCAGAGGCTTTGGTGTATTGGGGAGGTTGTGCCCTCCCCTTCAGGGGATGCCTGCATTGTGGGCTGTTTGTTGAATGAAGATGCTTGCCTGTCACTTCAAAGGAGCTTTGAATGCCATGTACCATGTGAGAGTTGGCCTCTTTCTTGCCTGTGGTCCTCATAACTAGTAGAACTTGTCAACTTGGCTGTCAGCAGAAGGGTGCCTGCTGGCAGTGGGCACAGGCATACTTGGAGGGAGCTGGTCAGCTGGTCCAAGGGGTGGTCAGGACTCTTGCATCTGTCCCAGGTAGGTACCCAGTCTCACAGTACACCTCTCTGCAGGGGCAGAAGCGTCTGGTGCTCTCTGAAAGTTGTTCCCGGGACTCAATGAGCAGCCAGCCCAGCTGCACAGTGCTGAACTATTCCTATGGTGTGAATGCCTGGAAGTCCTGGGTGCAAGCCAAGTATGCAGGGGGAGAGACCAGCAAGGGAGAGGAGCTACGCTTCGGCCGTAAGTACCCTTGTCTGAATGGGCTAGAGTGGCAGAAACCTCCCAGAAGCTTGGTCCCAAGGTGTTGTGGCCTTGTTTCCACAGCCAAGCCCATGAGGATCAAAGAGGACATCTTGGCCTGCACAGCAGCTGAGCTCAACTATGGTCTGGCCCAGTTTGTCAAGGAGATAACACGGCCTAACGGGGAGCGCTACGAACCGGACAGCATCTATTACCTCTGCCTTGGCATCCAGCAGGTAAGGGAGGCCTTGCTGCCCTCAAGTCCTCCACAGCCAGACCTAGGGGTCAGATCTGGTGAGGGGAGCTTGTGCCCTTTATTCTGCCTTCTGGGGACCCAGAGAGTCTCATTGGACTTCAGTGCCTCATCCCAGGAGAGCAGCCCACCTGGTTCAGTCTTTGTTCCCAAGCCCAGCGGGTAGGGTGGCAGCTATTCCCCAGCCTTGCACTCTCTTGCACACCCTTGAGGTGGGCTGGGAGATCTCCCCAAACTCGGTCCCTTTTTCAATACCAAGTCTGCTTTGTCATGCCCCAGGGTTTTCCTCACAGCCTTCTGAAGTGGCTGGTTTTAGGAGTCTGCCCTGCATCTCTGGTTGTACAAGAAAGGGCACTCCGCACGTTTGCTGTGGGCTCTCTAGGGAGGGTTTATATTCCAGGTGCTGCCATGTCTCTCTTGACTGTGTGTTCTGTTCTTTCTAGTACCTGCTCGAGAACAATCGTATGGTGAATATATTTACAGACCTTTACTACTTGACCTTCGTGCAGGAGCTGAACAAGTCCCTGAGCGGCTGGCAACCCACAGTCTTACCAAATAGTACGTGTCTCCAGGGTACCCTCAGTCAGCACACATAACCAGTTTGTGCTCCTTGGATCCTCCAGTCTGATTGTCCTCCCTCAACCTCAACCCTCTTCCTTGGCACAGGCAGCATGGTCCTCCTGTATCTTGGGGTCGTCCTGACCCACACTGACAGCGGAGCCAGACTGGTTTACACCTCAGCAGCTTCTGTCGCCCAGAGTCAGGGTAGCTGGGAACAGAGCATGACTGCTTTGTGTCCTGGGACAGTTTGAATCTTTACAACACATCATAGTGTTGTCTCCACCATTTGGCAAAGAGGAGCCCAAGCCAGGAGCCACACTGGTCCATACCTTTTTGTCCCCAGCTCATGAAGGAGCCCTGCACACTGTGCTGAGTGTTGGCCAGGGTTGCTGTGCTGCTGCCTTGTGAGCAGACTAACTTAAAGCTCTGCAGAGGCTTTTCATGATGCTGTGACTGGGGCTGCCTTCCCTGCTGAGTCTTGTCAGTTCACAGATCCAGCCTCCACCTCTCCATGTTGGCTGCCCCAGACAGAGGTGTTTGGCTGCAGACCTGTGTGTCTAGGCAGAAGCTGGCCATGTCTGTCCTACCTGCTGCTTTCCTTCATCTGATGCTGAGTGTGGTGGAGCACTGACCTAGAGTTCACTTTGTGGCCATCTATAGGGATGAGCAGTTAGGATCAGTTTGGGTTCTGGCTTGTGGTTTGGCTGCACTCTGGCATGGCTTGTGGCTGGCCAGAGCCAGCATCTGGCTCAGCTGATGGCTCTGGAGAAGTAATCTCTTGGAAAAGGGGAAGTTGTGAAGCATCAGTTCTTTGCAGTGCTTGCCTGGGCAGGGTGAAGGGATTGCCACAAGGCCACTGGTGACGTGACCTGGTTCTTCCTCTGTGTGTTGCAGACACAGTTTTCTCACGTGTTGAGGAGGAGCACCTCTGGGAGTGCAAGCAGCTGGGCGTTTACTCACCCTTTGTGCTCCTCAACACCCTCATGTTCTTCAACACCAAGTTTTTTGGGCTGCAGACAGCAGAGGAGCACATGCAGCTCTCCTTCACCAACGTGGTGCGCCAGTCCCGCAAGTGCACCACAGCCCGTGGCGTGACAAAGGTGGTGAGCATCCGCTACTACGCTCCTGCCAAGCAGAAGAAAGGCCGAGGTAGGGTCTGGCAGAGCATCTCTCTGTCCCTCCCCCTGCCTTCCTCACTGGGTCCCAGCCGTGATGCTGTGCTCTCCCCTTCTGCAGATGGCAGCTCTGGAAAGCGGAAGCGTGACGAGGAGGTACCAATGCTGGAGCAACGGGAGAACAGGATGAACCCACTCCGATGCCCAGTCAAGTTCTATGAGTTCTATCTCTCAAAATGGTGAGGCATTCTCTGGAGAAGGGGCATGTGCCGTTTTGGGGCCACCTTTCAGTTTTGGCGGGACCCTGTGGAGTGGCTGCTGCTCTCCAAACATTTGTACTAGAGTGTGAAGCCTTGCCCAGAGTCTGTGCTGCTTGTATAGACCATGGTTGAGAGAATGCCTTCTCCCTGGCCCCTTCCACTACTTGCCTCTTCCCTGACAGGCAGGAGTGTGCAGTATGAGTCCTGGTACTTGGCTGGTTAGAGGCTTTGGCCCTGAGAGAGGAGCTGCAGACTCAGTTTGTCTCCTCCTGCTGAGGAATGAGAGGCTGACAAGCCTCGAGCCCCTGTTGGTAACCACGAGGGCAGGCCAGGCTTTCTGTGCCCCTGGAGCTGATATCCCAAGGCTCACCTTCCTCTCTCTTTACAGTCCCGAGAGTCTGCGGACCCGCAATGATGTCTTCTACCTGCAGCCCGAGCGGTCGTGCATCGCCGAGTCCCCTCTCTGGTACTCGGTCATCCCCATGGACCGGAGCATGCTGGAGAGCATGCTGAACCGCATCCTGGCCGTGAGGGAGATCTACGAGGAGCACAGTCGGCTCAGCGGTCTGGAGGATGACATGGACTAAGAGTGAGGTGCTGCCAGGCTGGCTGCTTGCCAGCCCTGGATGTCTCATCTTCCGGCCTCCTGCTGCAGGGCAGGGGCCATGCAGCGTGGGAGGGGACGGTGCTGTGGCAGTGCTGTCCCTTCATCATGACTGGACTTGGACATCCCATCCTGCTTGTTACAGGCCTCTCCTATGTACATGGCCCCTGTGCTCAGCTCTGTCTCTTGTCCTGGTTGCTGGGTGAGCCATCTTCCCCAGGGCCAGGACGCATAGCACTGGGGTGGCAAGGCTCCCCTTGCCCAGCCCTGTCCCCCCCCCCCCCGCCCTGACACTACCCCCCTTTTCCTCTGCGCCAGGGCAGGAACCGCACAAATACGGCAGAGCGCAGTCTGGGACCAGCAGCCCTTTTAATTCCCCCTTCCTTTAGCCTCCCCTCATGAGGCTTCAGGTGGCAGGGCAGAGCTCTGCTGCTGTGGCGTGATGTTTTCAAGCCAGTGGGGAAGGACCACTGGCAGCCTGAGAGCTGCTGGGCCAAGGGGAAGGATTGTTCCTTGGGGTGGGAGAGGTTTGGGCTAGCAGTGAGGAGGGAAACAGAGAGAGCTGATGCTGGAACGTGAGGACAGAGACCTGGCCTTGCTGCAGGGACACCTCCCTTGTACACAGCCAGGCTCCTTCCCTCAATTTTACCAATGCTTTCTGAGTTGGTGGAAAAATTGATGGAGGTGGTCTGTGCCAGCACTGCTCCTTTGTCCCCATTGTTCCCTGTCCTGGCGTAACCCCCTCCCCAGTGCAAGGTGCCATCAGTGGGTCCGTCCGCTCTGGCCAGGGGCTCAGGCAGCTGCTGGCAGAGGTGATGCTCTCTACCTGGCCTCCCAAAGCAGCGGGGTGCCAGTGCCCTGCCTAGGGCAAGCCTGACTGTGCTGCTCTCACTGACTCCTGCCCCTCCTTGTGTTCTGGTCAGTTTTCTTGAGCTGTACATTGGTCTCTTGTTGAGCCTGTATATATTGTTCTGGGCCCTCTGTTCTCTGTGTTTATGTGGAGAGTGAGCCACTCCCCAGTCTTGTTGTAGTGATGCCAGGGCAGTAGGACTAACCCTGTGTCTCTGGAAACCATTAATTTCAAATAAAGATACGAAAAACTTTTGGCAGCCCCTGCTTTTGCCCCCTGGGCTGGGTGAGCACTGTAGAAGAGCAGGGCCAGTGTCCCACTGCTGCCTTGCACCTCATTCCTGTCCATCCCTGCCTGCCTGTTCTGCCTGCACTTCCTTACATTGTCTGGCCCCTGGTTTGCTGCCAGCTCTGGCATGCTGGGATGGCCCATGACCCCGTGGCCACTGGTGCCAACCTGCATGCCCTGCCTGTCCCTGCTCTGCTTTTTTCCTGTCTGTCACTTCCCATAGGGCTGCAGCCCAACCCAACCCAGTGGTGGCCCTGCCCTGGCTACACAGTATGTCCATGAGACAGACCCGTTGGAGAGCGATGCCGCGGAGCCCATGGGTAGAGCAGGAGTCGAGTGAGGTGCAGTGGGTGTTTATTTGCTTATCCAGGGCTGTCAGGCCCCTGCCCCAGCCCAGCTCTATTCTCAACTCCAGTGCTCCCAGGAGCACAGGGAACAGTCAAGCTGAGCCCCTGGGTCCATGCCCATCCACCTCTTGCACTGGCCATGAGGTCTGTTCCACAAGCCTAGCAGGGCCTGGAGACAGAACCACAGAACTGTGGCCACTCATGCATCAGCCATCCCTGAGCATCCCAGCAGGTCATGTTCACACTGCCAGGTCTGCTGCTTGTGCCTTCCCGTGGGGCCCACTAGCTACCCCCAGCCATGCACCCGCCTTTCCCAGGGGTGCCAGACCATGGGGGGGGGTCTTCCAGCAGCCACGGGGCTGCTACCACTGGGCAGGGTAAGATGGGTGCTGGGGGGCCCCGCAGGGCTGCCAGCACTGGGCAGGATGCGAGACTTGGACCCTGGCCCCTGCCAGCATTTGGTGAGACCCAGGTGATAGATCTCCACCAGGTTGAGCAGCAGGGACACACAGGCTACCCCCAGCATGAAGAGGATGAAGATGGTCTTCTCGGTAGGCTGGGAGATGTAGCAGTTGACGGTGTTAGGGCAGGGCCAGCGGCTGCAGGTGTAGAGGGGCTTCAGCTGGAACCCATACAAGGCATACTGGCCCACAATGAAGCTCACTTCCAAGAGAGCCTTGAAGACAACATTGCAGACTTATGTCCTCAAGATAGCTCCCTGCATGCAGACCTGTCCCCGTGCATCCCCCACAGGGAGCCGGGGCTGCCTGAGGTGCTGCCGCCTGGCCCCACTGCCAGCCTGTACTGCTGCTCGCTGCTGCGCCTTCTCCTCCAGATGCACCAGGTGCAGGATGTGGCCAAGGTACACGAGGCTGGGGGTAGAGACGAAGATAATCTGCAGGACCCAGAAACAGAGGTGGGAAATGGGGAAGGTGCTGTCGTAGCAGGCATTCTGGCAGCCAGGCTGCTGTGTGTCACAGGAGAAACCAGACAGCTCATCACCCCAGACCCGCTCAGCAGCCACCCCCAGCACCAGGATGCAGAAGACGAAGAGGACGGTGAGCCAGACCTTCCCCACCACTGTGGAGTGCTCCTGGGCACTCTCCAGCAGCTGCCCCAGCAGGCTCCAGTCCCCCATGGTACATGCCACTGTGCCCTGCAAGACAGCAGCCCTCCAGACACGGCCACCCCACAACCCACCAAACCCCATCCCCCAGCCAGGCCAGCGTGCAGGGACCCAAGCCAGGGCTGTCCCTGGCATGTCCCCACCCTGCATCCCATGGGACCTCCTAACCTGTCACAGAGAGGGCAGTGGGAGCAGAGACTGCTGGCAGAAAGCAGCCCTGCCATGCTGGAAGCACCATAGAGGACATGGCAGTGGCAATTGGGCACAGGGATGCCTCACCGTTGGCAGATGTGTGGGGCAGAGCCTGGTGCTCCTGTGCTGTTGGCTCCTCTTGGCAGAGCAAGGCAGGATGCTGCAAGGCCCCTTCCCAGCTGGACCCTGGCTCCTCAGTGGGGTGTGATCAGGTCTGCCCGGCTCTGTCTGTCCACCCAACAGCGGGCATGGAGCTTTTGGGGCATGAGGCAGCAGTGTGCCCCATTGGCTTTTGTTGTGACTGGCAGATGAAACAGCCACTGGGGAAACATTTTCCCTCTATTTTTGGTCTGGGCACTTTTCTAAATATATTCAGGGCTGCAGGGGCTGGTGCTGGGGGAGCGTGAGCCCTTGGACACTGCTCAATGCCACCCATCAACTGCTCCCATACACCAGCTGCCAGGGCACTGTGGCCACAGCCCCAGCCCAAGCACTGCAGCACCCACAGCCCTTGGTGGCACCCACCTGGGCTAGGGTGCAGGGATGGGCACCCCACACTGGCACCCTAGCCCCCAGCATGTCCTAGTTGGAGCAGAAAGGAGGGAGGCAGTGCCCGAGAACGGAGATTTAATGGCCCAAGATGCCCTCCTGGCCATCTGGTGCCTGAGGGATGCTATCCATAGGACAGGGACAGCACAGGGCAATGGGGTGGCTGTGGGCCAGGGACAAGGGCCCTAGCAGGCAGAGCAGCGGTCGCCCTTCTCCTGCAGCCCAGGGTTGCGGCGCAGCATGTCCCTGAGAGAGCCGTCCTGCTCCGTCAGCAGCTGGTTGATCTCATTCTGCTTGTACTCAGAGGAGAGCTTGTGCCCGTAGAAGGAGCCCTTCCCCGATGATGGGTTGGAGTTGTGCTGGCCTCGGCGGGCACAGGCCCGCACCACCAGGTAGACCAGCTCTGCCATGTTGAGGACAATGCAGATGCTGGAGGTGACCAGCATGAAGACGGTGAAGACTGTCTTCTCAGTGGGCCTGGAGATGAAGCAGTCAACGGTGTTGGGGCAGGGGTAAGCCTCGCACTTGACTAAACGCACCATCTGGTAGCCTGGGTAGAGCATGTAGAAGATGTACATGAACACAGCCTCAAAGAGCAGCCTGAAGACCACGCTGCAGACATACGTCCACCACAGTGAACCCGATATGCGCATCTTGTGCTTCTTCACCTCCTCCATGTGCTTGGCATCTGCGTGTCCTGTCAGCACCAGCAGCTTCTTCTCCTGGTGCTGCTGGTAGGCCACATGCATAGCCACGAGGAGCGCAGGCGTGGTGACAAGGATGAGCTGTAGGGCCCACAGACGGATGTGGGAGATGGGGAAGAAGTGGTCATAGCAGACGCTGTTGCAGCCAGGCTGCTGGGTATTGCAGGTGAAGGCAGATTTCTCATCCCCCCAGACGCTCTCGGCTGCCACCACCAGCACCATTATCCGAAAGATGAAGATGACAGAGAGCCAGATGCGCCCGATGGCAGTGGAGTGGCGGTTCACCCCGCTCAGCACTGTGTAGAGGCCTGCCCAATTCATCGTTCCTCACTTCTGTAGGAACAAGCAGCAAGAGACTGTGTTAGGAGCAGGAAGGGCCCTTGGCTGAGAGCCACCATGTCTTGGCCCTGGTGGCAGCAGCAGCCCCAGGAGGAATGCAGGAGCAACTGGCTGCCGCAGCCCTGGTAAGTGGACAGCAGGATGCACGGGTGGCAGGATGGCAGCGTGGCTCCCACTGCTAAAACAGCTCAGGGCAGCATTCTGGAGCAGCAGGGGACTGGTTGGCCCTGCAGTGCCAACTGCTCCTGTCCTGCCACCCCGCACTGGCACAGTGATTCTGACCCATTGCTGCCCCAGGGAATGGGGGTGAAGCTCCCACAGCCTGAGATGACTCATCTGCACCAAGGGCAGGAGCTCTCTGGCTAGGGATGGATCCAAAGAGCTCCATGGGCTCCTTTGCACCAGCACCTCCCTGCCCTTGCCCCCCTATTCCCTGCAGGATTTGAGCCGGGGAGCCCTGAGCCAGCAGGACACCCCCATACTGCCATGCATAGCCACCCTCCTCAAGCCATCCCTGCCTGGGGAGCATGGGCTGACCCCACACTCCAAGCACAGACTCCCATCCCACTGAGGCCACCCGCCAGCACTGAGCAGCCCCAGGAGCTGCTTCCCACCCCAATCACGAGGCTGGGGGGCTGGGACCTGCCCTCCTGCCACCCCTGGTGTAGAGTCCCAGCAGTGCGTACCTGCCGGTGAGGAAAGGTGCTCACAAGCTGCCCTCAATGTCCCTTCTAAGGTCTCATGTCTCCTGCAGGAGAGCTCTGCTCCTCCTGCCCTTGTCTCTGTCCACCACTGCCCTGCACTGGAAGTCATATGCTGCTTTATAAACTATTTACATACAATGGGGCCTTTCTCAGCCCCTGAACAACACACTTTAGCATTCAGATCCAACGTCCTGACTTCCGCCCACCCCAGCCAAACAAAGTGCCTGTGTACTGCATTCCTGCTGCCTGGCCCCGCACCCGCTCCCACCTTGCCCCACACCGACCATGGCCGCAGCCCCCCGACTGCTGGCCGCGGGGTGTTCGTCACTCTGCCCAGCAGAACACCCCGTGCCACAGGCGTCACCAGGCTGGGGTGGCCACCCAGGGTGCCTAGAGGTCCCCTCCACAAGACGCAAAGCCCAGCTGCGTGCCCGTCCCACATGGAAAGCACAGGGCACCAGTGTAACCAGATCTGGAGGCTGCAGCCCCCACCCTGGACCCCCGGTGTCCCCCAGCTGTGAGACACGAAGCCACCCCCCAGCGGTGCAGTGCCTACCGGTGTCTCACCTCAGCACCAGGACAGCCAAAGCCCTCGGGGACTGCAGCGACCTAAGCCTCCAGCGCAGCACCCTGGACTTTATACTGCCCTCCGGCACGTCACCCACCCCCTCCCAAACAGCCTTGCTCCTTCCCAGGACTTGCTCCCTGCCAAGTAAAATACCGCAGGTGTGTCTAGTTCATGCTAACACCACCGTAGCCACCCACCAGCACCCACCATCGAAGCCAGGCATCTCCCCACCCTGGGAACCGCCCAGGGGCCACGGCAGCACTGAGGCAGGGCCAGCACCCCAGGATGGTCCCTGTAGGATCTCTGGGGGTCCCCTGGACACCCCTGCGTGTAAGTATCCTTCCCAACACGTCCCCTCCACGTTGGGACACGCACCGTGGTGCAGCCCCACTACTCCAGCCCGGGCAATGGCTCTGGGCCCCCCCAGCACCCAGAGCACCTTGATCCACTGCTGCAGGCTGCCGGCCGATCCCCGGGGAGCCACCAACACCCAGATTTAGTGTATAAAAGAGAAGCCAGGAGAGGCAAACAGCCTGTCAATGATTAATCCAGCTAACGGCCCACTCCAAGGTCCCACTGCCCAGCACCCTGCGTGGTCCCACAGCACACTGGGACATGGTGACCTGCCCCGCATTTTGGGGCCCAGAGGTGGGCTACAGGACACTACACACCATTCCCTGCATGAGGACTGCCGTGGTGACGCTGTCCCCTGCATTGAGCATGGCAGGGTGGCACTACAGGGCGGCGCGAGGTGACAGGGGCTCCCTCCGTGGTGTGGCGAGGGCAGTGGGCAGTGAGGAGCCGCGGGTGCGGGGCGGGTGGAGCCGGAGGGAGCTGCAATCTCGGCCCACGATAAGGCGCCGGCTGAATCAGCAGCCCCCGGCGGGGAGCGGGAGCGGCCGCAGCCGCCGGCACCGCCCGGAGGGCCCTGCCCGGAGCGGGGTGCGGGGGTGACAGGTGGGGAAGGGGGGGAATCTGGGGGGTGTCGAGAGGCAGAATTGGGACGGTGGGCAGTATGAGCAAGTGGCTAGTGCGGCCAGACTGGGGGGATCAGGCTGGGTGGGGGGCACTGGGGCATCCGGGGGGGGGGGCAGACTTGGTGGCACTGGGGGATCCCGGAAGGGGGCAGACTGGTGGGCTAAGTGAGGGGAAGCATTGCGGGGTCTGCCAAGATGAGGGGGGCACTGGAAGCTAGGCTGGAGATCACTGGGGGGCTCCAGGAGGCAGGCCGGGAGCAATAGGGCAGTGCGGGGCCGAGGAGGGGGGGGGTGGTCGCCGCCCGCCGTGCCGGCTGTTCCCGGCTGCGGCAGCAGGTGGCGCTGCGGGGCCGGGCCGGGGGGCGGCGGGGCTGGGTCGGGGGTCCGGCGGGGCCGCACCCATCCGCAGCAGCACCCGAGGGGGTTCAGCGCATGTGAATCCACCTCAAATAAAATTAACATGGAGAAAAAAAACAGGAAAGAAGGAGGAGGAAGCCAGAGTCAAATCCGGTGCCCCCGCGGTCTCCGCACCAGTGATGGGAACCACCAAGAGTCCCTGGGAGGCGGGGCGGGGGGGAGCGCGGGCGAGACCCTCGCCTGCCGCGGGCTGCCGGTGGGCTTCGTGCCCGGCCTCTGGGCACCGCCGCCTGTTTTGCAGCAGGCAAAAAACTGTTGCGCAAAAGCCAGCGGTCAAGGACAGGCTGTGCGAAGCAGCCGTGGCCAGCGCCGCCTCCAGTGCTCAGAAAACTGCCCCATCTGCAACCATGTGGACCAGAAACGGACTCTTTCTTGGTTAATGATGTTAATCGTGAGGTTAGTTTGGTGTCTGAAGTTGCAGTGAAGAGCTTGAGGACATGGGCATGTTGAGCATAGACACGTATTGATGAGTTGGGCATGTCTGAGCCAATATCCAGATGGCAGGACAGGGGTGATACAGATGCTGGCACCTTGCTGGAGTCAGAGATCCCACAGCTCAGCAGTCTGCGTTGGTACAATGGAAGAAATCAAGCTCCCGCCACCACTGAAACACTTCTGCTGCCAGGAGGACAAGAATGCAGAGTAGGCTCTCAGAGCCCCCCTTTCCCCTGCCATCCTGCCCCAGGGAGGCAGCACAAGGGCTGCTGGGCTTCCAGGCTTGGGCTGATGCAGCACAGGCATCCCTGGATCCAGGCTGCTGCCCTCAGAGAGACAAAACCTCTAGTTTGAGTCAGCTCAGCTAGGAAGGGCATTGGCAGTGGGTGAGCACAGAAATCCTTTGTGCCAGTGCAGCACGGGACAGAGGGGTTACCCCATGGCATAACAGCTTGTCCTGCCAACCTGCAGGTCTGCTGTCCTGTGCCCCAGATGCATCAGGGTTGAGGGAACCAGGACACTGTCCCGATAATGCTGCTGTGTGGAGCAGTATCCCTGCCCTCCTGCTGGCTTTGGCTCCTGGAGCAGGCAGGGACCAGGCACAGGTCACTCACCCCCTCCCCATGCCAGGGACACCTTTGTGGTTCAAATCTCTTATGCCTCTCTTTGCCAGCAGCCTTAAACGTGTTCCCTGAAGCTAAGGATGACCCACAATCATCACAGATGTTAACTGAACCCTCTAGGACACAGTGTCCCCGGGGCTTTGCCAGGTCTCCAAAAAAATGCTGCTGATGGTCAAGGACACCCTGGACAGATGGCAGGCTTGGGAATTTTGCAAAAGCAGTACCGTAATAGCAACTTGTCATCTGTCACCAGCTTGCCCTTGGGCTCCTAGCTGGGGTGTTTGGGCTGGCACATGGGGACAACAGGCAGCTGGGGCTGTGCGAGGGTCAGGAGGAGGGCCAGAAGGGCAGGGTAAGGCCCTATTCTGAGGCAGAAAGGCACCTCCCCTTCAAGAGGTCACTAGGCACTGCAGCATGGGCAGCTGGCAGTGATGCTGGAGTCACAGGGATGGGCCACTGGCCGCTGGGCAGGGCTGGCCCTGCTGCTTGCACCACGGTGAGTGAGGCAGCTGCTGTTGGAGCTGTGCTGCAGAGCACTGGCATTTCCATGGAAACCTGGCCCGGTGGCCTTATATGGGTTTTTCTTCTTGGTTCTTCTTGCAGCCTGTCACTAAACAGGAGCATCCGGCAGCTGCAACAGAGGCCCTGGGACCATGGTCCTGGGGATGCTGGCTGGGTTGGACCAAAGGGGACAGCAGTTGAGGCAGTGCTGGATGGAGTTGCAGGTAAGGGTTCACGGTGGGGAGCCATCCCCCTGCCTGGAGAGCTGAGCCTGCAGGGAGCGGCTCTGTCCATTTGCATGGAAAAGGGAAGGCAGCCCTGTGCCCTGGATGGGAGTCTCATAGACTCATCAGAGTCCCATCACAGTCTGGCTGTGCTGCTGCCCATCCCAGGCACTCTGCAGCATCCCTGCTCTTGGTGGCACAGCACGCTACCTGCCTCCAGCACCTTCCCCACCCCCTCCATCTGCCCCATGATGAGGGGCCTGCCACCATCCCAAGGCTGGTGCCCCAGTCCATGCCCACACTGCCTGCTGTGTGCTGCAGCTCCAAGACACAGGGCATGGGCTGGCAGGGACTGTGGGACCCCCATATTGGGCAGCACCTGAGGCCATGGTGGGTCTGGTGCAGGGGCTGAAGCACAGTGCTTACTTAGCAGGGTGACATGTGCTAGTGGTCCTGCAGCTGCGAGGAACCCCTGGGAGAGCAGGGCACAGCTCCCTATGCAGGCCCTGCTCAGCCCCCCCCCCACTTTACCCCTGCCTGCCCCCTGCCTGCTCCCCCCAGTTCAGGGCCTTGGCCCTGGCTCTGCTGCCGGGAGGCAATTCAGTCCCCATGCCTAGTTTCCATGGCAACTCCAGCTGAAATTACATTAAAAATAAATGAAACCAGCAGCTTTTCTGGTTGGTAAGCAGGGGGAGGGTAGAGGGGCTGGGAAAGGCAAGGGAGAGCTTGGTGAGAGGGGGCTGTGAGGCAGATGAAGTTCCACATGGGGTCCCAGTGCTGAGGGGGCCCAGCAGGGCTCTGGGCATGTGGGGACTTCCCCACTGTGGCACCCAGTGTTGGCAATCCTGGGTCGCATGGTGCTGGGCTTGCATGCATGCTGCGCTGGGGGACCAGCACCCCTCGCTGGTGGGGTAGTACTGGGGTTCTCCCACTGCCTCTGTGGGGTGCGTGCCAGGGACAGCAGGACCATCCAGACCCTTGGACAGCAGCCAGAATGGCTCTGAGCCAGCACAAGGCACTCCACCCAGTCCGGGAGCCCCCAGCCCCTGCCTCCAAGAAAAGGTGAGACACACCACTGTTAAAAATATCACTTCTGTTTTATTTGGAATTTGTTACTCTGCGTGGGTGACAGGGTATAAATACATTCTCCAACAAATATCCTCACCCTCAGCTCTGCCCAGGGGCAGGGGCCTGGGCAGGGTGCAGGGCCGGGGGTGTGCTGCCCCAGGCAGTAGGGCCAGCCGGTGCGTCACGGCCGCCAGTGCGGGCAGCGTCTGCCAGCCAGACCGTCTTGCACAGAGACGAGGTATGGTGTCCCCACCAGGACCCGTGCCTTCCTCCTGCCTCTCCAGGCCCTGGGTGCCAGCGCCCACTGTAGGGTGCTGAGAATAGGATGCCCCGCATGGGTTCCCAGGCAGCTCTTTCTGCATACCTGGCTGCACCAAAGCCCCTCGAGCCCCACTACCTGCAGCTGCGTATGGTTCAGTGGCTGCCAGCAGCCCAGCAGGTGCTCCAGCCCCGGGGCAGGTGCTCCCAGCCCCACGCAGGCTACATCACCCCCAGCAGCCCTGCTCGAGCAGCCCCTGCCCAGGTGTCTAGCCAGGCGGGAGCTGGGGTCGCCCTGCAACCAGGGAAAGGCCCTAGTGAGAGGGAGGTGGGAGGCAGAGTCGCTGCCGGGTGCCCTGCTCACCCTGCTCCTGCCAGCCTCACAGCACTGCCCACCCCTGCCTCAGGCTGCAAGCCGCTGGCTGTATTTTCAGGCAGCCTTGCAGGCAGGGCAGGCACAGTGTGGCCATTGGGGCAGTGGCGAAGGGACCTGGGGTGCTCCTGGGGGAGCAGAGCAGGGTGGGGAGCACTGGGACGTGGTGCCGGGGGGCTGCCTTTGGATCGATGGGTTGGGCAGAGGGAGCTCACAGCGGGTGATGCCCATGCAGGGCGGTGTGTGGGTGGCACTAGCCGGTGGCAGCAGTGGATTGGGCTGGGGTGGGGGTGCTTGCAGGCGGCCGTCGGTTAGGCTATTTGGCTGAAATAGGTGGGCATGGGCAACAGAGGAGGGAGAATATAAAAAATACAAAAGAGTGTGCCCCCGCAGTGCAGGAGGCAGTGCCCTGCCTTTCGCCTGCCCATGGGGGGGGTGGGGGGGGGCGGGGGGGGGGTGGCACCGCGCGCACACGCTGGCTTCTAACTGGCTTTTTATTTTATATCAAGAACACTTGGTTTTAAAATCTTTACAAAGGACAAAACGCGGCGACTCCGTTAGTGTGTAAAGAACTAAAGATCTGCTTAAAAAACGTCTCTGCAAAGAGAAACGACTGACACAAAAGAGATTCTCTGCAGCAAGAAGAGGGGCAGAGGTGCCAAGTCTCCAGCCTGAGGTCCCGCTCCCAGGGACTCCAGGGTCCCCGGGCCCTGCCACCAGCCCCAGTTCCCGCACCCAGCACAAGGCTGGGTCCTTGGACCCTGCCTGCTCCTTCTGCCTATAGCACCATGGCCCGGGGCCACATCTCAACACAGCGAAGGAGCCTTTTCCAGGGCACTCAGGATGCCAAGCTGCCTGGGGATGCCTGGAGGCATCAGCCGAGAGGGATACCCGGCCCTGCTCCTTGTCAGTTCCAGGGTGCTCATAGGGTGGAGCACTGGGGATGTGATTGCCCCATGGGGAGGCACAACTCCAGTGCAGGGAGCCCCGTGGCCACTGCCAGCAGGGTTCCCCCTGCCCACCTGCACCAGTGCATGGGCACAGGGGCTACACCATGCCTCCCCCTTGCACCCCACCAACACCTCAGAGTGACCCATGGGGCCCTCCAGCCAGGAGCCAGGAGAGTCAAAGCACTTCTCGAAAGTTAGATAGGAACAAAAAAAAGCGCCCAGGGGGACAGCGGGACATCTGGCTGTGCCGGGACCCTGCAGGTCTCCAGGCTCGGTGCCACACCATCTGTGGGCACTGCCCCTCTGTCTGGGGGCTCCGTTGGCCTTGCCGGTCCCTCTGCCAGTGTCTGCTGCGTGCGTGTGCGTGCGTGTGTGTGCGCCGGCGGAGGGCAGCTATACCCTGGTGGTGGAGTGTGAGTGCGGGAGCCCCGTGCTGTTGAAGCCGGCGGTGAAGGTGTTGTAGGGGTGCAGGGTCTGCAGCCCCACCAGCGAGTTGGGGATCATGGTGATGGTGTTGGGTGTCATGAGCGGGATGTCATCCGGAGAGCGGCGCAAGGTGAGGGTGTAGTCGGGCAGAGCAGCCAGGCGCAGGGTGTCATGGGGCGGCAGGGCCTCACACTCATGGTGCCCCTGGCTCACCTGCAAGGAAGGTATCTCCTCATCGGGCGCATGGGCGATGTCATTGGTGGTGCCACGCTGGGGGCTGGGCTGCTGGTGTGTGTCCTGCCTGCGCTTGTCCTTACGGTAGTAGAGGGCGGCGAAGGCCAGCACGTTGAGGAAGAGGAGGGAGGCGCCCACAGCGATGGTGACGCTCAGCTCAGTGGAGTAGTCGCGGGGGCTCTCAAGCAGGGTGCCTGCCTCCTGCTCCGGGCTCCACTTCTCCTTCCCGTTTTCACTGTTGTAGGCGGGTGAGATGGCGGGGCGCTTGGTGGTCCAGATCTTGCCATTGGGCCGGCGAGTGATGTGGGAGTTCTGTGTGGTGTCGGGCGGTGGCACTTTGGTGGTGGTGGAGGTGTAGTGGAACATATCATGCAGGTTGTACAGGTGGGGGACCAGGTGCTTCCAGAAAGCCACCTTGGTGGCCCGGTAGTGGTCACGTACCCGTGGCTTCAGCCCAATGTGGAGATACAGCTGGTCGCGGGGGTTGTACTTGGACCAGGCCACCTCCTCAAATCGGTTGGCCTTGGTGTGGATGAACTTGGTGTCCTGGGGGACAGGCTTGTTGGGGTCCCTGCGAAACACAGGCAAAACAGAGCTAGCACCGGGAAAAGCTGGAGAGGTGAGGAGGGAGAGCCAGACACGGAGATGAAGGCTGGGGGGACCTTTGCCAGTGGTGGCACAGGGTGTGCTGGCAAATGGTCTTGAATGGCTGGGAAGCACCCAAACCTTGGGTCAAGTCTCACCCATGATAATCACAGCCAACCAACCTCCCCACCCCTGTGCCTGGATGAGTCCTGTCCCAGGGGCTGGCTGTACTCTCAGCTTCTCACTGTGTGATTGATGCCCTGACCCCAGTGAAGGTGCAGCACCTCTGGGCATGAGGGGCTCAGTGTTCCACAGCAGGCATGACATCCCCCTACCACAGCAGGCTCCCAAGGGGTGCAGCTGCAGTGAGTGAAGACCCCCCAGGTACAGCACCCATCCCCACTCACCCTGTCTTGGCAAAGTTGGTCCAGTAGGTCATCACCACAGCGCTGAGCATGACGTCGTTCTTGGAGAAGTTGCAGGGAAAGAGGTCTGTGGGGCCAATCATGGGGATCCCAAACACATAAGGCACCTCGTCCCCGTGGGCTGCGTCGGACCATGCAGGCTTCATCAGGCTCTGGCAGTGGTGGTAGAAGGCGTAGAAGTAGGTGGGGGAGCCGTAGCGGGCGTGCAGGTCAGCTGTCACCACCGATGGCTCTACCCACTGGTGGTCAGTGAAGAGGGCCACCAGAGTCTTGCGACGTGTCTCAGGGTTGTCTCTGTCAGCCCAGTCTGTGTACATGAACTTGATGGTCTCCCGCAAAGTGTCCTTGCCTTCGGGGTAGCCGTACAGGTTGTCTACAAAGTTGGAGACCGAGTAGTCAAAGTCACTACCCGAGACGCCGTCCTCAGGGTCCACCACGCCCTCCACAAACTTCAGCCCCTCACCCTGGTTGACCCCCAGCATGATATCGTAGTTGAGGAACTCGCCCTGCTCCATCAGGATCTCTGGGTCGTCCGGGATCACATCGCCATCAATGACTGGCCCAAAGGCCACGTGGTAGCGAGCTGGCTGGATATCTTGCTCCACCAGCTCCTTGGCACTCTTCTGCCGCAGGCAGTCCACCATGTCCACTGTGTCCAGCACATTACAGCCCACCTTGTCAGCCAGCATGCTGGTGTACTTCACAGGCTGGTAGTTCACTGCCCAGCTGGAGAGTGCTGAGCCACTCTGTATGATGGCTCTCTGGAAGAGACCTGCAAGACAGGCAAGGAGCAGGGGAAGCTCGCAGTGGGGTGAGCACCATTCCAACACCCCAGCATTGCAGTGTGGATGTAGCGTGGAGAATGTATTGATGCCCTTGGACCCCTGCAGCACCCAGTGCTCCTGGCCTTGACCTGGGCTGTGCTGCCTGCTGAGCTAGGCTCACAGAGGGTGCTCAGCTCAGGGCCACCACAAGGGTGGCAGGGTGACAGCTGGACAAGCAGTGGGTGCTCCTGACAGCAACCAAGGACTGCTGTACTCCCTAAAGATTCCATTGCAGGGCATGGCCCAGCATCCCTCTGTCCCAGTGCAGGGAGGAGAGGGACCACAATTCTATCACATCCTGGCCTTGCAGAGCAGCCCACATTGTCCCAACCACCCCAAGGACACGTTGCCTGAGCTGCTGAGGGGCACATGCTGCCCTGGGCTCAGCGCCATCCTCCAGACCAGGGTGGCAACGGCTTCACTGAGCAGTTAGGCTGCAGGGTGGCAGCAGCGGGAGGGTTAATGCCTGCTCAGGGATACTTAACCCTGCATGTCCCACCCCACTGCTTTGTCAGGGTCCCCCTTGTCCCCCTCCCTGCCGCTTCCTGCCCAGCTGGGGCTGCTCGGTGCCAATCCGGCCCAAAGGAGCACGCTGCCAGATGCACAAAGAGGGCCTTTCTGCCACCAGGAACACAGAGGGAGTGGACTTTCGCCCTGGAAAACGGGGCCACAAAGGCCCTGGCCCAGGCGGAGGAATGTGTGGCTGGGCTCCAGCCCCATGTCAATGGCGCTTGTGCTCACAATACAAAGGGCTTCGAGGAAGCAGAGCCTCCGGGGCGGTGAAAGGCAGCCGGGCTCTGGGTGCACCCTGGGGTCCCTGCTTTCTGGCCAGCCCTCTCCTGCACCCCGACTGCAGCCTGCACCCTCACGGGACCCCAGAACTAGCTCACCACGAGGGACTGTTTCAGGTGGTTCCTGGACGGTGCTGGTACAGCAGTGTGGTGGCCACGGGGCTGCCCCCAGCACCCTGAAGCACAGAGTGCCTGCAGGAGCCCCCTGTGCAGCCAAGGCCGTGCTGCACTGCAGGAGAGCATGCACCTTCCCACAGCAGAAGCGTTCAGAGGCTCCTGGCCACCATGTCCTTAGCTCTTTTCTGCACGCACAGTTCTCGCTCTGCCAAGTACCTGACATACAGTCCCATGCGCTGGGACAAAGAGAAGTCACAAGCTCTGTTTGTCACCTCCTGGAGCCCTAGAAAGACACACCCAGCCTACAGGCTGGAGGTTGGCCATGGGTTTGTTTGCTCCAAAGAGCCAGGATGCAGGTTCCCTGGATCCCAGGAGATGCTGTCCCAGCACTGGCCATTGCTCCCCCACCGGCAGCATCATTTCTTAGACAGACCCACTGGGCTGGGCTCTGCCCCTGCCCACCCCTGCCTGGGGAAGCAAGGGCACCTGGTGTCACCAACAGCTGGTCAAGTCCCTGATGGAACCCCTTTGCTGTGTCTCTGCACGTCCATGTCCTTACTCAGGAGGACCAAGGAGTTTGTGAGAGCCCAGACCTTCCACATCCTCCCCCTCCATGCTAGCACCCAGCTGAAGCTTGACAAGCACCCCAGGGAGGCATCGCCCCCCTGCAGCTCACCCCGGAGCCCTCCAACCTGCTGGGGTCCAAGCAGGAAGATGCAGCTTTGCCTTCCCTGCCTATTCCCCTCCGAGGTGAGGGTCTCAATGCACCCTGCATCCTGCAGAGCTGGCTGCTACTACACCGTGGAGCCAAGCAGTGGGACCAGGGCTCTGCCATAGGTTGCCTGGTGCTGCAGGCTGCCACCAGCTCCTGATTTCCCCTTCACTTTGCCCAGAGGCTGAGAGCAGAAACACCTCTGGGGTTGTCTGGGCCAAGCCCTACCCAAAGCAGGGTGCTGGGTGCCTTGTCCAGCTGAGCTCTGAGCATCCCTGGAGCTGGCAGCAAAGGGAGAAGATGGGGCGAAGGAAGGACAAGAGGTTTGCCTGGTAGTGACTGCTCCTGCCCTAGCATGGCGTGCTAGGGGGAGAAGCAGCACTTTGGTCCTTGGTGAGGAATCCACTCACGTACAACGGCTGAGGCTGGCAGGGGAGCTGCAGGTCTTCCCAGCAGCCAGACACAGCATGCACTGCACCAGCCTCCAGTGTCTGCCTCTCGCAGTGCCTGGCAGAGCAGGCACAAATTAGCAGCTTCATCAATAGCTCTTGATCACTATGGGTTTTATTTTGATGTAATGAAAACAAATCCACCTGGTCTGTAGGCTGCATCTCAGTGCAGCTCCCCTACTGTGCTCCAGAGCCCCTGGTCCTGAGAAGATGGGTGCTCCAGCACAGATTTTATTTTTTTTTTTTTTGAGGTAGTTTTATGGCTATTTGCTGTGATGCAACACTGTCTGCAGCACTGAACACTTCCCTCCCACCTCATGGCATTTACAGCTGGCAGCAGCTCCCCTGCCACAGCAGAGAGGGTGCTGGGCACCCAGCACTGCTGCAATGCAGGGGGCACCATACCACAGGCATTGGGGCTGGATGGGGTCCTGCTTCCAAAGAGATGTCACCAACAGGCCACAAAAACCAGTCTGCAGCCTTGGGGCTGACCTGCCAGAAACACCTAATCCCAGAGAGGAGACAAAGAGCACCTCCTCATGATCCCCACTTGCCTCCCAAGCACTTCTGTCATGGAGAGGAGCACCCTAAGAAGCATCACAAATTCATTACACCCAGAATCCCCTCCCCAGCCTTTCACACTCAGTATGGACAGAGAAACCCCTTTTTTTTTCTGCAAGAGCTTTCAGCCTGTAAAAGACTCCCCGCCCCTGTGCCCCTGCTGCCCAGGGTGCCTGTGCAAGGGCAGGAGGGCACACAGAGCCCCAGGTATCCACACAGGGACAGCATGGCCCCACATGGGCCCCCATAGCAGCAGAGCATCCCCCTGCCCTGCCTGCTACCCAGAAACCAGTCTGCAAAGATCTGCCCCTGCTCCTTTCCTACATTCTGCTCAGTTTACCATCTAACACAAGCCAAGCATCCTCTGGATTTATCTATCAAAAGCATCTCCTTCTGTGGGCTAGAGAGCTGCTGCCTGCCCTGCATGGCTCTGAGTAGCTGGGAATCCTACCCCAGGAGACCTAAAAGCACTGAAGACACCTCTGGTCCTGCCCTGCTCTGGCACTGCAACATTGGCAGCAGCTCTGTGGGTATAACTCAGATGTTCTTGAGCTTATTGTAGTCTAATACCCATTGATAATTTTCCAAGTCACCTGAGGAGTATGGGGAATCCCAGAAGCATCCTGTTCACAAGTTGGCACAGGAGGGAGCAGGATGACAGAGGGGCTGACTTCAGGCACCAGGCAGTCACGCAGGAGCACAGGCTGAGCACAAATGTCCTGAGTACTCTGGGGTGGAAGGGGAAGCAGATTACCCAGAACAGATGTGTCCTGAACTGGCAACAGCAGCTCTACCCATGCTGCCATGGCTGGATCACTTCAGCTTTACCTGCTTTTTTGTTCCTCCCCATGCCTCAAACATGGTAGGGCACCAGCAATGGTGACAGCAAAGCCACCAGGCTGTGGGCCAGACATGAAAGACCAGGGACCACCATAGCCTTAATGTGGGAGTGCCCAAGGGCAATTTTGTGTGTGTCTGAGGTGCAGACTCACATTTGTGTCCACTGCCCATACATGTCTCCTTCTCCCCTGCACCATACTGGGGACACAGCACTGGAAGATGGCTGCTGCCTCATAAAAAAACCCTATGATCAAGTCCCTGGAAGCCTGGTCCCCTGGGGACAACATCCAGTTCAGGCTTTGCTCTTGTGATTTCTTTTAGGAAGTTTATCAAGAACACCTCTACTTCCATGGTTCATTTTATTTTTCCCTAATGCTCAACCTAAATGTCTCCCCAGGTGTTTTACACGCATTTGCTCTTATGCCAACACAATCCTTTAGTGCAAATAATTCCTTTATCTACAGTAAACATTCTGTATTTAAATACATCAATCATATAACTTCTATCTGTGTTTTGCTAATTGCAGCACTTCCTGTTCTCCCAGTCTCACAAGATGGAGCCCTCCACCCCTCCCCAGGCTCAGGTCTGGCTTTCCCTCTATTCCAGTATGAATGCCTTTCCTAGGACTGAGATGTGTGCTCCAGGTGCCCAGCAGGATGCCTTCACACCCTGTCCACACCTGCACCTGGGTGAGCTCAGGCACCTGGGCAGGGTGCCACAGGAGGGGCCCCCACCGCCCCCCACACCCAGGTGCTGACCCCAGGCTGCAGCCTCATGCACTGGGGGCACCAGCTCCATCCCTGGCTCCCACGTGCTGGCCTCTCCCTGCCCACGATGAGAAGGTTTTGCTTCCCAGGCCTGGGTGAGGCTCTCACCAGTGGCTACTGAAAAGCAGCCCTGGCTTTGCTAGGGTGGGCAGCGGTACCCAGGTGGGCTCCCTTCCCTGGGTGAACATCAGCAGGACACTTGGCTGCAGCTGCAGCTCCCCCAGGCACAGCTGGCACCTACCTTCAGAGTGGTGGGAGAGGGTGAGCAGACTGACGCAGGAGGCACCGATGCCGGAGCCGAAGACAGTGATCCGCAAGGGATCTCCCCCAAAGAAGGCGATGTTCTCACTGACCCAGCGCAGCGCCTGGATCTGGTCCAGCAGCCCATAATTGCCCTTGGCAGCCTGATCCCCCGTGCTCAGGAACCCTGTGGGCCAAGGGGAGCCTGGTTAGGGATGAGGAAGCAGGAAATGTCCTGACATCCCACTCCCCTTTCCCTGGCCTAGGGTAGCTTCTGTGGCACCCTGTCCCAACACAAAATGAGACCCCAAGAGAGTCCTCTGAGCTCTAAGCTGGAACATGGACACCATCGAGTTTCAGCCACCCTCTGCACAGCACACAGAGGGGCAAAAGGCTACAAGTGCAGCTGCAAGCCCCAGGGAGCCCCTGCAGCCAACTGCAGTGACCAGCATGAAGCCCTGTCTTACCCGGACCACCACCTGTGCTAATAACAAGTCAAGACATCCCATTCACACTCCAACTAAAGTCAAGAAAGCACTGGTGGCTGCAGGCAGGCTGAGTGTGCACAGCCAAAGTTTTGCATGGACTAGTGTGGCCTGGAGGAGGCTCTATAAATGTAAGGAGGTGGGCTGGGCAGAGAGGAACTGACTGCAGCTTAAAATACAAAGGTTCTTACTGAGGAAGATACTGAGAAATGCTTTCAATAGGAAAGGGAACACCCAAGATAAGCTATCAATGTTTGGTTTGTTTTGACTCAGTGCAGGAAGCCAAAACCATGGTCCTGAAGTAATATCCAGGTAGGTAACCCTGGCAGGTAGGGAGCTGCACCAGCACTGCTCTGGCACTGGAGGTGCTCTGGCTGGGCATGCTGCAGCACTTAGATGGAGGTGACAATGACACAATTTAAATCTTATTTCATATTGTTACTTATGTCTCTTAAATTTGCACCTAACCAACTTAAAGGCCGGGCTTTTCTTATTGAAGGGTCTTGAACAGGCTTGTTTTTACTGAAAAGCCCATTTTTTACCAGGTAACTGCCACGTCCCACAAAGAGACTATGGGGTCCAGAAGCCATCAGAGGGATGTGCTGCCCATGAAGAGCACTGTGCCATGGCTAGGAAAGGAGCCATCCCTGCCAATAGCTTGGCTGGGAAGAGCTTTTCCCAAACCTCCTCACTCCTTTTTCTCCCTGCTGCTAAGGGAGGCAGCAATGATGCTCCAGGCAAATCTCCTGTGTACCAGCCCCCAGGGGTTTCTGCTGCAGTAGGCAGGGGGCTGCATTACCTTTTGACCCTGTGTCCCCATTTTGCCTCTCTAGGTCATCCATACTCCTGAAAATGGGACTGCCACCCTCCTCTATACAGCCCCCAAAACCCCTCAGTGACCTCCTCTGCAGACTGCCAGGCCACAGTGGGCAGCTGAGGGGTCATGGCAGCTCATCCAGCTTGGAGGAAGCCCGTGCTCAGGGACAGCTGCCGGGTCCCCAGGGGCAGCCAGGCAGTACCTGCTGGCAGCTTACCACTCAGAGCCTTCTGAGAAGGCCACGCTGGGTAAACACATTTATTATTTATTTAACCGCAGACCAATATTTGCTTTCAGCTGAGCCAGGTTGTGTAAATGAGCCTGGGGGGGGCCGGTGCCAGGAGCCAGACCACACCGAGACCGCCCGCTGGGGGCTCTGCCACGTATCCTGCTTGGCAGCCAGGGCGCAGGGCAAGGCCAGCTCCCTGCAGGGCAGCTCCCATCCAACCCCCACCCACCGCCCCCTTCCTGGCTGGTCCAAGCCCAGGGGGCCGTGGGGGCTGGTCCCGCTGCCCAGCCGCGCTGGCGGAACAGCCCACGCTGCCCAGCCCATACCGAGCACTCCAACGCGGTAGTTCAGGGTGATGACAATCACGTTCCCGTAGCTGGCCAGGACGCTGCCATCTATCATGTTCCCTGTGCCCTCCATGTAGGAGCCACCATGGATATACACCATCACCGGCTTGGCTCCGCTGTCCCGGATGTCTGGAATGAGAGGCAGTTAAACACAGAGCCCGGCCAGCGGCTGCAGCACCCTGCCTGACAGGCTACCAAAGACAAGGGCAATGCCAGCTGCCAGGACCGGGTAGAGGGCTTAGAAGCCAAACCCAGAGTTCTCCCGGGGGTCACAGCATGGACCTCCAAAGTCGACCACCAACTCCGCCAGCCCCTCTCTGGGTGGCGGCAGCAGCTGCTGCGCCGTCCCCACACTGCTGTGCCCTCGGGGGCCTCAGCACATACAGAAGAGATGCTGGCTGGACCCGGCTGTTCTTCTGGGCTCTGGCCACATGCGGGAGCCAGAACAGCGGCACCTCAGTTGCGGGTGGGAGTTGCTGAGTTCAGTCCCATGTCCTGTCTTTGGCTGGACCCAAGCCCTCAGCTCCGGGACTCCTGGAAGCTGGCAGTGCAGGGAGGCAGGGATAGGGTGTGCAGGACCTGGAAGGCAGGGGGCATTGGTGGGTGCTCCAACGTCTGACTCTCCCACCCCTCCTTTGCATTCCCCTGGGAAGGCAGAAACCTGCCAGTTGCCTAGATGTGAACCCATGGCACCCCAGTGCCCAGACACAGACATGGTGATGAGGCAGACAGTGTGTGCACGTGTGTGTGTCAGGGAGGTGAGCACGGCATCCGAACGGGGACAGGGCATGAGGCATGGAGTGAGGATGGGGAATGGAACCCCGAGGATTGGGGAGGAAGGACTGTAGGAGCCTAGGTTCAGGGAGCAGCCACACTTCCTCTCTCAACTGGCACTGTCCGGGGAAGTTCTTGCCCCTTCTGCCTCACTGGCCTGGGATCCCTCATGGAGCTGAGTATGGGCAAATGGGAAGAACACACCTGTGCTCAGGTCCTGGTATATCTCACCCATGTTATACGGAGAAGGCAGTTGTACCCATTGTGGAGATGATGTCAGGTCCCACATGCCTGTGGTGTCCAGCCCTCTTGTGGGCTGGCAAGCCACCACCAGTGGACCTTGCACTCCCCTGTGCTCCCCACACCCAGTGCCTGCTTGGGCAGGCTGGCATCGCCTGCTGGGGCTACTCTGCCTCAGCTGCCCTGCCCAAATGCTGCTGCTCCCTGCCTGCCATCCTCACTGGTGCACCATCCTGGTCATCCTGGCACCATCCCGATGTGGTCCATGTGAGGCTAAAACTCCCTGGGCACAGCCACACCAACTCAGAGGGGGATGCCCAGCTGGGGTGGGCATGCTCCCTTGCACCCACCTAAACCCTGCCCATGTCCACTCCTACCCACAATTGCCCATTGCAGGGGGCTGCAATGGCCATCCCCACCTCTAGCTGTGGCCCACAGCATGACTAAGGGTTGTCTCCCCTCCATAAAGAAAACCTCTTCCCTCCAGGAGAATGAGGACATGGCAAAACCTGTGCTGTCTCTTTTCCTATCCCCCAAGATACAGACCTGGGAAGCAAAAAGTGCTTGTGGCTCCTCCAGGACAGACATTGCCCATGTGGCAGAGCTACAGCAGGACCACTCTTCCCAGGGCCACCTGCTTGGAATGTGAAGGGCAGGAACATC
Organism: Hemiprocne comata; assembly: GCA_020745705.1. Taxonomy (NCBI): domain Eukaryota; kingdom Metazoa; phylum Chordata; class Aves; order Apodiformes; family Apodidae; genus Hemiprocne; species Hemiprocne comata. The sequence goes on along the minus strand of CM036597.1, from coordinate 4,677,181 downwards.
GGTGACTTGGCCCATGTTCTCTCCTCCCTGCCACATGTTCCCACTGACACACAAAGGGACATCCTCGCAGCAGAATGGCAGCAAAGTGCAGGGATGTACCAGGGAATAAATGGCTCCTAATTGCTGCAGCACATCTTAGTGTGTGGGGATTTAGCACAGTCCACAGTCAAGTCACTTAGAGTGAATGCCAGTTTACGCCCTGGTACAAGAGATCCTGGGGCACAGGTTAGTGGGAGAAAACAATGGGGTTTTTGCTACTGCCAAGGAAAAAGCTTTTCATCAGTTTCCCAGATCCTAAATGCCATCTGTCAGGCTGTGCTTGAGCTGCCCTGGGACTCCTGCACACCGCGAGGCTTTACTGTCCTCAGCATGTTGGGGCTGTACCCTGGCTGACCCTTCCTCCTACCTCCTCTTCACATCCCTGAAGCTAAACATACCGACTCCATACTCTGCAGATGAACAACCCCATTTTACTAAAAATAGCTTATTCTGCAGCTAGCTTAGCCCTGACATACATCTAGAATCACATCTGCTTGAAAGCCCACTCACTCTGCCTTGGCTGGTGCTGTTGCTCTGCTTGCAAGACCTTGCTCACATGGTGTGGAGAAGGAGAGAAGTTAACAGAAACCATGTCTGAGCTGACCACCGGCCTCCTGGGCACAGCCAGGTACCTTGTGGGTAGCCAAGGTTGCCAAGCTGCTGGCATGGCCATCCTGTGGTGGTGCCCACTGCAGGGCTGGGCAAGGGTCGCTGCCTCCCAACTGCATACTGACTCCAGAGGTATGAGGCTGGAGGTGGGATGTGACCAGGCTCGGGGTGAAATGGGCCCAGGTGCCCTAGGGCTCCTCTCCTCCCAAGCTGCCACGCTCCCTCCCAGCCCTCGCTCAAGCGGAGCGGGAGCGAACTTATCCTAAAGCAAAAAAAACCCAACAAACAACAAACCCATGAACTTTCCCCGCCCCATCCTGAGGAGGGGAAGGGCCTGGGTGCCCTGCACAGCCGACCAGCCTGCCCCCCGCCCTGCACAGCTGCCCAGCACGGCAGACAGACACACACAGGGCACTCTCTGAGGATGGCAGCGGATGGCGGGCAAACGGAGTTGCTTTGCGTGTCATGCAGTGGCAGCCTCAAGCACAGAAATACCTTCATCTTCATCCCCGTCATTATCCGCTAAGTCCTCGCCCTGTTTCTTAGCGCTGGCTCCTAGGGACCAAACACGAGGAGACAGAACAAAAAGGAAAACAAAAGGAAACAAAAACAAAACAAAAACAAAACAAAAAAAAAAGAGAATTCAAAAATAGCATGATAGCAGAGAGATGGGGCCAGGCCTGCCCCCCCACAGCACTGCTGGCTACTCATACTGCACCTCTCCCAGAGCCAGGGTGGTGCAGGGTGCAGGCAGAACTGCCCTGGGAGCTGTGCCAGGATGCTGCTTTACCTGGACCCCTTCCAACGTCCTTCTCCGGGGGTGCCAGGGTGGTGGGAAGGAGGAGAGCGGGTCTGGGGCAGCATCGGCACTGGCGGTGGATCTGCCTCTCACAGCACTCACTGATCCTTCTGCATCTCAGCCTGGCCCCAGCCTGCTCACACACCCTTGGCTCCCTGCCCCGGGGCAAGGCTCCCTGTCTCACTGCCCGGGTGCAAGCAGGAGCCCTGCTCCCCGCTCTGCTGCCAGCAGGGACAACCATCCCCTGCCACCAGCAGAGCCCACAGGAAGGGTTGCTCTGGGTGGCCGCTGACCACCAGCTGGGGTCCTGCCTCCCTGCTTCCCTGTGCTGCTCCATTCCATCCTGCAGCAACTCCCTTCTTAAAAGACTAGTTGAATGGTTCACTGAGGATTGCAAAGGCAGCAACCAGCTTGCCCTGACCTAGGCAGAACCCTAAAAACATCAGTTTCTCTAATGTCCTGAACACCTTCCAGTCATTGCACAGCCCTTAGCAAATCCACAGTGCCAGGGCAAGGGCCGGGCCAGCAACCCCAGCCTGGCACTATGGGATGCTCCTGCAGATGGCATGCACCAAGCACGGCTCTTCTCAAGGTGCATGCAGCTGGCATGAGCCAGCAGAGGTGGCCTGTGGGCTGGCGAGGAGGAGACATGGCACAGACCTGTACTGAGGCCCGTCACTCCAAGGGGCTAAAGTGCCCTTGTGGGCTCAAAGCTGAGTGATGCCATCCCTGGGCCCTTCAGCCCCGAATTTCTTGTAGAGGCTGTGCTCTCCTTATCCCCTTAGACTCACAGACCAGTGCCTGTGGTCCTCTACTCCCTAATGCACCAAAAAAGTTCCCTGGGTGATGGCAACATCCCATGTAACAGCAGGAGTACCTGTGCTGTACCCATGCTGCCCAGTGACCTCCTGCAGACTCACAGGGCTTCAAGGTCCCATCCAGCACCTGGCTGATCCCGGGGTCCCACTGCTATCATCCCCAGCTGACCCCATTGCCACTACAGCAAGGGTGCTGGATGGCCTCCAGCAAGGGTCCTGTGAGCAAGGGGCAGCCCCACAGCTCGATGAAACTACAATGAGGTGAGCACAAAACTGGCTGCGAAGATGAAATATGGGAGTCATCTTCACTGCCACTCTGGGAGTGGGATCCTGTGGGTCACAGAGATGGCAGTATGGAGAGGGACAGGATTTGAGTTTAAAAGGAATTTGTGATGGAGAAGTGAGAGGCCTGAAATGGCCATAGGGCAGCTCCACCAGGGTCAGAGGATTGCACAACACCTTAAGCAGCCATGACCTGCTGGAGAAAGCCCAAAGGAACAATGACCAGAAATACAGAAAAATCCAGCAGGCAAGAAGAGTTTGCAGAAGGCTGGGTCACATGAATCCCAGGAGCAGAGGAGTGATGGGAGCTACAGCAACATCCCAATGCACGACAGGCCACTGCAAGGTGGTGAGGTGGAAAAGCAACTTCCTGTTGCTACATGAAGCAGGTTGAAGCTGGACAAGAAGAAAACCTTCCTAGCAGAAAGGGCAAGAAAGCACTGGAAGAAGTGGCCTGGGGAGGTGTTTAAGACCAGGGGAGACACACTGCTAGAAGAGGTGAGGTAGAGCTGCTCCTGCCTGGGGCAGGGATGGATTGACTGTCTTCAGAGCTGTTTTTTTCTGACTTCCAGTTCACCTCCCGAACTACCCTTTCCATGCCCCACCCCTACCTCCCTGCCTCCTGCCTTGCCACCCAGCCATCCCCTGGGTTCCTCACATCATTCTTTTGTTTTCAACCAACACCACCCCCATCCCTGAGGCCTCTTGCCCCAGCCCTACCATCCCCACTTTCCCACTGCATCCCTCCCACATGCTCCCTCCCCAGCCCACCTGCCAGCTGCACGCTCAGCTGCACTGGGTATGTGCAGCTGCCCAGCCTGTTTGCAGGAGGCTGCAAGCTCCATCTACTGCATCTTCTTTGGGAAGAGCTGCAAGCCCAGAAAGCACTTAAATGAGGAAGTACTCATGCAATATTTGCTAACCAGTGCTATATGCCAACCTCCTTGGTACTACTGAGGGATAGGGATTTTTATCTAATGAAGACCACAGGTAGTGAGCCTTCATCCTCTCTGTGCTTCAGAGCTGGGAAGCCCATCACAGGCAGCTGGAGATCCCTTTCCACTGCTGATGGCCCTGGTGCTTATAAATCCCCAGGACCAGTGGGGCTGCAGCCCTCCAGCCTGATGTCCTTTAGGGGACAAAAGTCCCCATGCAGACAAGAATGGAGGAACCAGCTACAGGGAGCTGTCAGGCCATAAGAGAGGGCAGTGGACAACATCCCTGTGATCTGAGCAGCTGTCCTGGCTGAGCAGGGAGTGATCTGGCTTCAGACTACTGTCCCAGAGCTTAGGAATGGCCAGGACAAGCCTAAAGTAACCTGATCTTCACACATCTCAGAAAGGATGGTAGGGAGCAAAGCTGGGAAGCTAAGCAAAGCAGGAGAGCAGTAATGTGGGCCAGGGGGAAGGGGAAGAGCAGTGGCACAAGTGCATGGCAAATGCAGAGCACGAGCCTTCCCAGAGGGCACGAAGGTGCCAATGAGTTTGGGGTTATAGCAGACACAGGCTGCTGCAACCAAGAGGGCTTTTTGCCTCTTGCCTACGTGTTCACCTCCACGATGACCCACCAATGACCCACAGTTTCTGAGAGCAATTACAGCTTCACTTCCCTCACTGATCCCTTGCACTTTGCTCCATTACCTCCCTCCATCAGTTATTGCCGTGTTCAAGGACACCCATCCCAAGAGACCTTCCTCTGCGCTGGCAAAGGCCACCACACAGAGTCCAGCAGCACCTACTCTCACAGGGAGGTTTAAGCTGGTGGATTCACAGCTGGAAAAACCAAAAGGACTCACTTTTACTCTCCTGACCCATCCAAAACTCTCTCTACCAACCTAGTGTGAATGCCTGTTGTGCTGCTTCCCTTTAAGCTGACTGCACACTGACATTGTTCAAGCCAATAGGGAGGATGCACACGCTCTTAAGTGAAGGCTCTAGGAAGATCTAAGCTCAAGTTCAGTAAAAAATAAAATCACTTTCCCTGAAACAGGGGCCTCCACACTGGATTTATTAAGTATATTAAGTAAACCATGCCAACAGCACTGACACCAGAGCAAACAGAGATAAAGGAGGGCAAGGAGCCTTAGTCCCTGGAGCCTTTGCACTCAGCATGGTGTGGATATGAGGAGAGCAGGAGCCTGGGCTGACACCTTTCCAGATCCAAATGTCTGCTCAGGGTGGCCATGGGCAGTGCCAGCACCCCTTCCTCAGTGCAAGCTCCCTGGGGCACCCACTCCCATGCAGCAGCCACAATGCTGCAGGGAGCAGGAGCCTGCAGCTGTGCTGCTGCCATGTCTGATGGCCACGTGCAGCCACAGGCACACCTGCTGGTGGCCACACCATCTCAGGTGTTTCTCTGGGAGCTACAAGGAATGGACTGGGACTGATGACAGCCATGGAACCTGCTGCTGCAAAACCCCACAGGCAGGGGCAGCTCCCCTGGGACCTGTGTCAGGTGGCTCCACCAGCCATCAGCCCTTGCTCCAGGACTGCAGTGCACCTTGGTGCTGCCCTGCCTCTCCCTGTCCCTGGGCAATGCAGAGTTATCTCCATCCTTGAGCAGACTCCATAAAAGCACTGCATCTTCTCACACTCTGCTGCCTTTGCCAGCACAAACCCCTACCCTCACCTTTGCAAATCGCTCCGTGGAGCGGAAGCAGAGTGCCAGGGCAGCGTTCTGCTCCCAGACAGCTCTGCAAAGCAGCAGGCTTCACAGGAGGCTGGTGAGAAGCCTTCCACCAAAGGAGGGCTGCAGAAGCCACACAGCCATAGGGAAGCCTCAGCCAGTACTCAGACAAGTCCACTTTTCAGAGAGCAGCAGAGAAGCCACAGTGCTTTTCCAGCAGAGCAGCCGAAGCACACCCTGAGTGCAGGAGCTGCTGGGAGCTTCAGCAACCCTCCCACAGCAGAGCAAGATGCTGGACTGGCCCATTGTTCTCCACAGCATCACAGACCCTGCACAGGCCCAGCCAGAGAGACCAGGGCAGCCACACTTCTCTCTCCAAAAATTACATCCACCTCCTCATGTCCTGCAGCAAGGCCTGCCCAGACTGGTGGTGAAAGGAAGGGGAAAGCATCCCAGCACCCACCACAGCCAAGCACAAGCTGGAAGTGTTGGCAGCACAAAGCAAAGGGCAGAGCTCCATTTTGCACTTAGGCGCTGTACCGTGTGTATGTACAGACTCTTTGGGTGGGCAGTGCTATTTTCAGAGTAAAACTTGCTCCTTAGCACTGTCAGCTTCCCTAGCACTGTGCATGGCTGCTTACTCTCAAAGCACCACTGCCCTTATTCCCAGAGAAGGGACCAACATGCATGGAGGAGACTGGCATATAGGAAATTTCCATACAGGAAATTCTTGTGGACAACCAGGCAGTTAAATAGGGACATTTTTCTGTCCCAGGGATAAATTCTTATAAATTCTCAGTCCTCTGGCTGCTATGAAATACAATGAGCTTTTTGGGTGGAAGAAATAATGGAAACTCCAGTAAGGTGGGAGCTGAGGTGTTTTGAACCACCAAAACACTGCACAAGGCCCTGGTCTGTGAGATGAGAGCTTATTCACTGCATATGCATGGCCTTAGAAACAATAATCAAGAATATTCCAGAATAAGCCAATGTTCAAATGACATGCAGCCTGGGGAAATCAGCACTACAAGTACATTATCCTCACCCCAAGCATTATTAACCCAGGGTATGTGATGAGGGGCAGGGGAGCCTCCGTGTCTCATCACGAGTGACTCAGTTAATTCAAGCCAATGGCCACCAGAGCTGTGGTCAAAGCTAAAGGGCAGCACCAGCGTCTGGGTGCTTTAATTCCTGGCATGTCACACCTGGATGCCCAAATGGCCGGCCCTGGGGATCCACTGGTCCGTGAGTCAGCAGAGTCTGGCAGAGGCAGAGGGCACATCCCCCACCAGCTCTCCAGGAGGTGACCAGATGCAACTGCAGGTGGGCTGCAAAGAAAGCCTGCCCAAGAGCAGGGCCAGTGGGGAGGGAAATCCAGGAGACGAGTGAGCCCAAGGTGTTCTGCCATGCCTTATGTTGTCCCCCTTCTCCAGCCATAACCCAGCCCCTGCTTCCCTGGCCCCAGCCGTAGGGCTGGGGGCAGTGTGGGTTCACCAGCCCCAGCAGCCGGTGGGAGGGCTGGGAGAGGAAATGCTTTGAAGTGGCTGGCGGTTGCTGGCACAGCCGGCTCCGGAGGCAGCGTGCCGAGACTCTCTAATGCACCAACCCTTTCAGGGGCAGCCTTGGCACTCAGAGAGATGGTGTGTGAATAGCCAGGACCGCAACAGGAAAAGCAAAGCAAAGAAACCCAACAACAGAACTTGGGGAAATGGCTGGAAGGAATGTGCTCCCCAAACTTCCAAGCCCAGCTGCGCTGGCCCCACCCATCCCAGGGGTGCGGGAAGGTGGGGGAGCCGGGATGCAGGGACCCTGCTGCCACGAGATGCCCAGGACAGCAGCCCCTGCCTGCCAGACACTCCCTCCCTGCACTGAGCCTTCCAGAAAAGCTTGGCTGCCTGACTGTACATCCAACTTGGGGATGCACAGAGCAGCCTGGGCTCTCCCTGTCTGTGAGGGGGCTGCGAGGACGGGGGAAGCATCATATCCGACAAGAGGCTGAGCCAGCTCCCACTTGCGTGTCTCCATCCCCCGGTAGACGGCGCTGGGGCTGGCCAGGAATACAGGATCACTTTGGGGCAAGGGGGGCTGAGCTGCAGCAGGATGAGCCCTGCGTGGCCCTGGGGATGGAGGCAAGGCAAAGCAGAGATGTGTCTGAACTGGAGGTGCTCAGCTGCCCACAGGGTGGCTGGGGCTCAGGGAGGATGCTGTGCCAGGGGGTGGAGAGCAGATCCTCACTGGCAGGGTTGGCAGAGGCATGGGGGTGCGAGCAGCAGGAGCAGCCTTGGCAAGACCACGGGCTGGGGCAGAACATGGCAGTGTTTACACAGCCAGGAGAGGTTTTATAGTTTTAACCGAGGAGGTCTGAATGCAAAATGACCAGGTATGCTCAGCCCAGGACAGGCTGCAGCCTCCCAGCACATAGGTGTTCCCCTGGCCGGGTCTGTACATCCCCAACAGGGTAGGCACCCCTAAGGGATGGGTCCATTTAAATGCTACCCACCATCAGAGGGTCCCCCTCATACCCAGGGGCTGGGAGGCTGCTGATGCCAGCAGAATGAAGACAGGAGCATGGGCTCAGCCCAGGAGAAGCCCCAAAATGCCTGCAGCAATGTGCGCATCCTCCTCTGACCTGACCCCAGACCTGCACACCCAGCTGGCTCTGGTTCCAGCTTCCCCGGCTGGGGAGCAGAGGTGGCCAGAGCATCCTGGGGCTCCAAGAGGAAAGTGAGGGGTGGCAGGGTGGGCTGCTCAAAGGGCCCGCAGTCTGGGTGGTGGCACAGAGAGGTGCCGGAGGAGCATGCCCCAGGCCGGGGGCCGGCCACGCACCCTCTCACTCTTTCACTCTCTCTCTTTCCTCTCTGTGCCTCTCTGCCGGTCGGCTTGCTACATACCTCCTTTCCTACATATTTTCTTGTTGGGCTTTCGGGTGCATTCCTTGGAAATCCGTTTTACTGTAAAATGAATAAAAGACTACAAAATAACAGGAGGCTCCACTGGCGGGAGTGGGCATGCAATCACAACCACGCTGCCACCCTCCCACCACCCTGGGACCGCGGGAGGTGGGGAGGGAGCATCGCAGTAGGAGGAAAACTCTGGGCCAGCCGTGCTGGGTTGGAAGGAAGGCACAATGCATCCTGTGGCCAAGGGCCCCAGGGACAAAGGAGTGGAGCCAACCGGCCTGGGAGAAGCCACCAGTCCCCAAGCTGCTCCACTACACACAGCAGGCCTGCTGCAGGTCCCTTCCAGCCTGCTGAAAATCCCCTGGGGCTCCCGTTGCGGTGAGGCTGGGGTGGGCACATGGGCAGGCACTGCCTCCTCTGCCCTCTACTTACAGTTCAGATGAGATCCTACAAAGGAAAAGGTTAGACAAGGAGGCGCCCAGCACCACTCAGCCTCACCCCAACAGGACCATGCCCCATGGGTCCCCAGCACCCCAGGCTCATTGCTCTGCCACCATCCCCTCCAGTAGACAGGGGAGCAATGTGCCTGCTGGTGCACCCAACCTCCCATCCGTACGAGGGCCCAGAAAAGGGCTCCATGGTTCCCTTCCTTGCTGGAGCATCTCCCCAGGGAGAGGCAGAGAGTGTTCCTCCCAGCCGCAGCTGCAGCCCCCACCCACAACTAGCACATGGGCCTGGGGAGGGTGGGAAGGGGGGAGGAAGGACAAACTCAAACCAACTCAAGACAGAACCTGGCACTTGGCACCTGGGGAGCACAAACCAGCTTGTCGCTCTGTGGATCTGCAGTCAGAGAGTCGGATTCAGATTTAGCAACACAAGAGAGGAACCCGTGATGATGCCATGGAGGTGGAGGGGGGGGCAGGGACGGACCAAAAGGTGTGGAGGAGCAGGAGCACGCGAGACAAAGATGGCAGCTGAGGGCAAGAGGGCGAGCTGCGTAGCCAGAGAAAGCTTTCCACAGACAGACAGCATGCTGCAGGGTCCACAACCACATGCTTTATAAACACAACACCCAGGTGAGACCAACCACTGCTGGGGAGGGGCAGAGTGGCCCCCCCACACACTCCTGTGGGCACCTCGGCAAGGACTCACCATCCTCTGTGGGAATGTAGATGTTGAGGTACAGACAGTCCTCGTTGGGGTCCTGGATGTATGTGGCCACGATATCCAAATTGGAGGTAAACCAGATGGGCAGCATGATCTCAGGAACGGCGTTGTGGATGTTCTGGGGGCAGACTGGTGAGAAGTGGGTAGCATTCCTGATGCCTGACCAGGATGGCGGTGGCTCGGGGGGCATGAACCTCTTCTCCCCAATGGGGGGGGCAGCATAAGGCACCCCCAGGTACTGGTCCACGGGCCCCAGGATCTCGCTGGGCAGTGGCACGCGCACCCCTCGTAACTTCCCATAGTGCGTGTTGACAGTTGGCGAGTAGACCTGGCCCTCCATCTGCACAACCACCGAGGCGAAGCTCAGCACCCAGAGGGTGAGACGCAGGTCCCAGCCAGCCACCAGCTCAGGCACTTGGAGAACAGGGGACAAAAGAGGGCTTCTCCAGAGTATCAGCCACATCGTCCAGGAGGAACAGCACCAACATCCAGGCCTGAAGCTCCTGGGGTGAGGACTCAGGGCATCCCCATCATGCCAAGCCTCCAATGTACCCACCAGGAAGAGATGGAGCTGGAGAGCTGGGAGTCAGGAGTGCGTAGCCCAGCCACACCTTCTGCTGGGTGAGTCAGGAGCACAGACACAGGGAGATGTGCCACTGCTCCTCACAGCCCGCCAGCTGCCCACTGATGCCTGTCTGCCAACGGCCTGGCCCGGAGGGGACTGCTGGTACTGTGGAGAGATAGAGGGAATTAACAGCAGGCTTGCTCTGGGAAGAGTCAAAGAGCTGCAGCACAGAAGGAGCCAAGATCCCTGGATGGATCCTCCCACCCATGGGTGCTCTTTGGCTGTGCCACCGCTCAGGCAGGTGGCTCTGGAAGTAGGCACGTGCAAGAAGAACAAGTAGAGCAGGTGCAGACACACAGACTGCATCTGTCCATGCTGGCAGAGCCTGTCCCCAGTGATCAGACCTGTCCCTGCCCTGCCCCCGAGCCCTGCAGCCACCTCATGCAGTGGCACAGTGCCCTTGCCCCATGCTGCAGGAAGGCATAAGCAGCAGGTTATGAGTGCCAAGATAAGCAGGACAGTATCACTTCCCTGGCACCATTCCTCCCCACAAGGAACCTGTTGGGTTCTGCTGTTCCCCAGCACAGCCCCTGCACAAGACCCTGCTGGCACCTCTTCCCTCCTGCCTGAGCCAGAGCCACCTGTGCTCCTCAGCTCCATCCCAGTATCACTGCCCTGTCCGGATGCCACCACTCCACTTCACACACCAGCAAATTAGACCCACGGCTCCTACCCAGACACCCATCTCGCCTGTCCACATGCTCTCCAGCCAGCTCACTCTCGTCACATGCTGCTTGCCCCAAACACAACCCGGGTGCTGGGCAGGCTGGAGGGGAACAACCAGAGTGCTTCTGGGCAGCTCCTCCTGTGCTGGCACCACGGCCACCCGCAAGTCCCGGGGAGGGACAGGTCTGCTCCCACGACCCCTCGCCGGGCTGTGGACAGGGCGGGGAGCAGCTGTGGGTCGGCGGGGAAGGGAGGGAGCTGCAGGCAGGCAGGGCGGGCAGCAGCTGCCGACGGACCTGCGGATATATGTCAGCCAGCAGAGCTCCTGCGCCAGGGAGCCCTTGCTGGAGGCTGTGTGGATTTTGAGTGCTCTGCCCTTCCCCTCCCCGCACCTCCTGCCGCATTCAGGGCTTATGTAAGTGCCCCCCTCGCCTCCCCCTCCAGCACCGCTGCTGCCGGGGGACCTGGGCAAGGGGAGCCGTGGAGGCTGCGCTCGCCCGGTGCTTGCCCGGTGCTTGCCCTCACCCCCGGCCGGGCGAGAGCAGTCTCAGCCAGGGGCCAGCTCCACACCTCCGCGAGAGGCTCTGCAGCCCGGTCCTCACTAAAGGGCACTGCTTGGTGGTGGGTCAGAGAATGCTCGTCCTGCCTCAGCCACGTGTCCTTACCCTGGGAGAGATGACAGTGGTGGCAGGGCACCTCCATTTTGTCCCAGAGCATCCTTACATGCCCACCTGGTAAGTCTCTCCCAGGCTCAGAGGGGAGCAGAGTTGCCTTGGAATTATTGGAGCACAAAATACAGGCTGTATGCAGATGGGAGGACGTGGCCCTGGTGGATGCTCAGCTGGGCAGGGACTCCACGAATGGAAAACACCTCATCCAACCAGGAAAATCAGCAGAAAAAGAAAAAAAAACCCCACAGAGGGCGTCTCAAATCTGCACTGCACATGTGCAGGCAATTCATTGCTGGTCATTAAGGAAATGGGCCTGTGCTGTGCCTGCCCTCCTGATACGCCCAGGGAACACAGCAGGCTCAGAAATCAGGGTATGACAGGCCTAATAAGAAACACTCAGCCCAGAAAATCATGTTACTGCATCCAGCCTGCCCAAGCATTGAGGCCTTGCAGGGCTGGACATGCAGGCACCTTGCCAGTGCCCGCAGAGGGACCACAGGTAATATCATACGAGGTAGACAGTACAAATAATGGGTGGGATCAGTCACACCTACTGTCCCATCCACAGCACAGGGGCAACCTGAGGGCTGAGCTATCATGACCAGTGTTGATCATGTTCTACCCCTGACCCCCATCACCTCTGTGCATCATTCCCCTCCCTCTCCTCCTGCCCCACCAAGGGAAACACACCCAGCAGCAGCACAACACTGCCACATTACTCCTCAAACAGCTGCCAAAGCTGAAGAAACAAAAAGTGCATCAAGGGACAGAAATACAGTTGAGGCACCCAGAGACCCCAAGCTCTGCTCTGCCCACCACTGCTGGAGCTGCCTCTGTAGCACAGTGCCTTGGCTGCCCCTCTCTGCCCCCAACTCTGGAAGAAAACCATTGTTCATCTAATATTCCTTGAAGCAATGTTTCTCCTTCAGCAGAGGACTGACCTTTGCCTAGCAGCGATATCCCAGGGGTGCAATGACAGCCCAGGACCCCTCAAAGCTGCATTCCCAAGTGGCATCTCAAGGGTGCTTCATGCCCACTGTTCTGCCTGATGTTGCTGGAAGGCAAACTGCCCAGTGCAAATCTTTGGATACCACAGGTTAGGATAAAGCCAAAGTATTAAAGACTGTCATATCTGGTTTGTATAACTGGAAGCTACAAGCAGCTTCAAGTCTTTAGGATAGTGCCCACAACTCCCCACAGAGCCATTTCAACACACCCGTCATCATTTTCCTTCTGCAGAAACACCACAGCCCTGCCAGTGGTGGCTCACCAGCTGATTTCCCAACTCAAGAGCATCCTTGGGGCTGCAGGAACATGCTGCCCTGGGCATTGTTGCTCGACCAACTCCTCCAGCTAAGCAATTCCATGGCACCGGGCAGTGCCGCTCTGCAGCCCACAGCTGCCTGGCTGGTGGACTGCACACACCAATCATTGCAAGATTAGTGGTGAATTCACCACCCACTTTGTGTCCTTGGAGTGGTAGCATCCCCAGCATAAACACTCTGTCCTGGCACAACGAGGAATCCCATTTTACAAAATACAGACAAAAAACAGCTGCTTTCTACAGCTCCTCAGAATTACATTACGATGATATCCCTTTGGGTTTTTGTTTAATCCTCATCTGTGGTTCTTTTAATAGCTTTTAAAAACCATGGAAATCTGAAGACAAAAAAACACAGGCTAAGATAGAATTGAAGTTCCAAGTACACATCCTTAACTTCAACAAAATGATGCTACAGGACTTGCAACTGTCTCCAATTACGAGTTTTACGAAGCAAGTTACACTAGCGACAGCCAAATAAGTCCAGAGTTGGAGAAGCACAGTCAAGACCCAGCAGTTTTAATGTTACCCTGGAGAGCCACGATGCCTTAACACTCATATTCAGATCACAGTATTTTAACATTTGTAATTCCACATTTGGTTCTATCATTTTTTAAAAGACTTTTTCCCATGTCCTTGCAGCACAGAATGAAGGCACCCAAATAATCTCAGCAACACGCTTCAAAGCCCTCCTATGTTTGGAATGTTTTCAATAACAAATCCAAAAAATGATGCAAACCCTAAATCTGGAATTCCCTGGGTTTCAAATGCCTCATTTGGGATGATTACAATACCCTTGTAACAGATCTTGTACCTTCATATTGCTGTTCTGTGCTCTGTGCTTTCTGCTGTAACTTCATGTTAACATAACATTTAGGATGGGAATTTAGCCTTAATTTAATATTGACAGACTGCCATTAAAAGTCAAGCTCAACCCCCTTCACCCGGGGCTGCTGCATGTGCTCTGCATTGCTGCCTGCTGCCTCAACAGTTCTTAAGCTTCCCCTTGGTCTTTCAAAGCATGTAAAATAACCGAGAGATCTGAGAAAGGACATTTCGTTCAGGGAAGTGATTCCCTTTGCATCCCACAGGAGGTGGGAGGTAAATTTCCCAGTCTTGCCGCCTACAGTGCTCCCGTTTTTCCCTCCAGCAGCAAAGCCAAACGCATTCCCCAGCAAAGATGGCTGCTGCCTCCCTGCAACCCTCTGCCAGGAGGAGCCGTGCCTGCCAACTGGAAGGGAAACCAGGCCGGGCTGAGCAGATAGAGCTGAACTGGGGATGCTCAGACGAGCATGCAGTGAGGAGCTGGGAGGATAAAGGCACTGCAGGCATCCCAGGTCGCTCTGCCAGACCTCTCGTGGGGCGAGCGGAAGAAGTGAGGCTGCTAGCTCTTACGGATGTTATTCATCTGCTTTGGAAAACAAATGCTCTATCAGTATTTCCACGGCTGTACTGTCTGCCAGACAGCTCCCTCTTCAACAAGGAGATGCTCTCCATGGAAACCTGGGCAGGCAGGATCCTCTAGAAGCCTCCCTCACAGATAGACAGTCAGGCGTCTCAACACCAGCCAGAGGAGCTGGATCCACACCTTCCCTGGCAGGCAGCCGAGGAGACATGGGCAGGCAGCCTTCCCTCGTATCAGACCCTTCATTGGGGTCCAGCCTCCTGTCCCTGAGCACTCAGGCTGACCCAACCCCCAGCTCATCACATTGATGCTGTAGTTCTATGTACCATGTGGTGAAGAGCCAGGACAGACTGGGACCTCAAACCATGGATTATCTCCTCCCAACAGCAAGCAGACAAGAAGTCCTGTTGCACCCTCTGGCCACTCTGCCTCATGCAGCTCTGTTCACCATCTGACCCTGTTGTATCACAGTGAGAGGCAACTGGGGCCAGCCCACACACCCCAGCACAAACATGCACCTGGCAATCAGCATGAGATCCTCTTCCCCAAAGTGAACAAGCTCCAAACCTTTCCACCAGCCTGTGCTCTGGGCCCTCAGGCTGATGCTCAGTTCTCAGGCAGCAGCACCTGCCACATACGCTCCCCACCCTGCCACATGCTGTCCTCTGTTGGGCAGCAACCCTGACTCTCATGAACCCCCAGTCCCATCCCACCTGGCCTGCAACACTGCAGAATCCCCATAGGAAACTCTGGGGAGCAAGAAGCTGCAGCACAACTGGACTGATGTGCTTGTGTCTCTGTGTCCCTGCAGCTTCTGAAGAGCTTCCCTCTGCCAGCAGGTCTCAGCTTGCGCCCTCTGATGCTTCTGGCCTGGGTCAATGCTTGAGGCCAGCACTACAGAGTAAATTTGGTGGTTATGTGCTATGGATTGTGCTCAGTGGATCTTTCTGACCTATCTCAGGTTACCATCCATGCCACAGGCAGATGTTTCCCAGTCTGACAGCATTGTGGAAGCAATTCCTGGACTTCAGATCCATCACAGCACTGATGCACAGTAATAGATGGTTACCAGTGGCTCACACATTGGAAGGGGACAAGTAGGGTTTCAGAAAGGTTGACTCTACTGCTGCTACTGCTCTGCTTTTCCATGAATGACCTAAATGACAGAACAGAGTATGTTTTAAAATCTGCACATGAAACCGAACACTTTGGAGGCCAGGACAGGAATTTGACATGCTCCCAACAGACTGAGGAAAGAGCTGAGAGATGATGGGCAGGGCTGTAAGTCACTGGGAGGTAAAAAACTGCACAGACAAACCACAGAAGAAACGACAGCAGCATTTCTGCCAGACAGGTCATAAGGGCTACAGGGAAGTACAAACTGAACGTGAGCCAGCATGTCATTGTCACAAAAAAAAAGGCAGATACAGTAGGATTTGTGAAAGGTCAGCTTATAAAGACACATGAAGTAATTACTCTGCTCTCCTTTCAGCTCATAAAGGCACATCAAGTAATTATGCTGTTCTTCTCCAGAGAACCAGTTCATTCCCCAAAAGATTTAGACTGAGAGAGGCCTCAGGAGACCAGCAAGACCACCAAAGAGCCTTGGACAAAATCCTAATAGAGCAGGTCTAGTCTAGACAAGACAAATCAGAGGACACAGTTCTATAACATTTAAAGGCCACTGCAAAAAAGGGTCAGAACAGTCTGACACTGAACTCTGTGCTAGGTAGGAGATACATCCATGTTAACAAAGGGGTGTCAAGTGTATACCAAGAAAAGTTAAAGGAACCCCTTGCATATCTGCAAAGGATGCTACATGGCAGATGGATGGACCAAGTGACCCCCTCAGCAACTCCTCCAGCCTAGTTTCCTACACTTCTCATGACCCTGGCTGGCAGCTCTGTTCCTGCCCTCATTTGTTCTGTGTTTGTCACCATCTGGGCAATCTACAGACACCTTGGCCACAAAGCCTTCAGCATTTAGGATGCTCTGACAGAACAGAACGCTTAGGAAGCTTCCCAGCACCATGGAGGCCATCAGATCTGTTCTCCACTCTGCAGAGGTCTCTCCCAGAGTCTGTGCCCCCCATCTCATTCTCCTCCTAGAGGCACATCTGCAGCCCCAATATCTAGGCCCCACAGTCACTCTGATGGGACAGAAGGAAAAACAGTCACAAACCACACCCTTGTTTGTTTCAAGTGCAAGATATATCCCTGTGACTTGCCTTTCCTAACTTCTACCCACAGTGCCACCAGTATTTAAAGTAAGATGAGCATTAGAAGCCTGGGAGATACTCCACTGCACATCCTTTGCCCTGGGTAGAGCATGAGAGACCACATGTCAGTTAAGTTCCTCCACGCTGCAAGAACATATGTGGGACAGAAGCTCTTTGACAACTCCCACACACGTGCCAAGAGCCTCGAGAGCTCCCATTCAGAACAGAATCCCTAGAAACAGACAATTTCAAGTGCCACTTCTGCTGTGGTGCCAGTGGCCTTCTGCTACAATATGGCCTGTCCCTATTTGCTCCACGGCCTTTAACGAGTTTTTCATGAAGGAGCCAAACCTGCCTTGGGAGAGACACCAGGGGCAAAAGAGACCTTTCCCATGCCCACACTTCAGCTTTTTTGGGCATTTTTAGTGTAGAATGCCAGCACCTTGTTCGATACCCTGCTCTAGAAGGCACACTACCCAGCAGATGAGATAGCCTGGCTCACTTCCAACTCCTGTTTAGCATCAGAAGCTCTAGAAATGCAGGAGGTTTCTCAGTGTCACTGAGCTGAGATTGGCAATGCTGCTGAAGGACAGCCAGCGAGCACTGCAGCAGGGACAGTGTTGGGGTCAGCACCCAATGCTGCCAATGCAAGCAGAGGGTGGCATCCAGAGAGGACACAAGGACAACTGTGCTTCAAAGCCTGGGCTCTTCTGGAGCAGCCTACACGCTCACCTTGAGCTGGTCTAGATTTCAACTGATGTTCCCACTCACTGCTTCCCAGGGGTCTGGTGGAAAGCTGAGGTAAGGCCACGTGGCACAGCCAGCAGCTGCTGTGTGAGCAAGGGGCTCTGCTGGGACAGATCCCTGGCTGTGAGGAGGGCAGTGGCAGCAGCCTCTTGATGGGCTGCTGGGTTTCCACGTGGCTCAGCGATAGCTGCTGGAAGTGGGCAGTTTAATGCCACGTTTTGGATAGAAATAATCTGGATTATCTCATATTACAGCTTCCCTGGCCCCGGCATGAAGAAATGGCAGCAGCTTTTCTCTCCCTCACCTTGCTGCTTGCTCAGTTTCAATTTACAAGTGTTTCCCTGCAGGGGCAGAGGTTGATGAGAACCACTGTCTAAATAGCAAACACAGTGTCCTGGCCTTGGCATGGCACACTTGCTCCCCAGCCAGAACTACTGGCAGCAACGGGAGAGAGCCTGGAAGATCTCAGAGACTCCAGGAGCCACTGGGATGGGGTTGCTGCACAGGCGGCAGCAGCTGGATGCAGCGTTGCTTTGTGCTGTTCCCTGAAGATCGTATGAGGGGGTGCGGGCTGCTCGGTGCCCCCCAGCCCTGCCAGCACCGCTGGTCGCTGCCTGCTCCAGCCGCCGGGCAGGGACAGGGGGCCCTGCGCGTCCCCGCCGTCGTGCGCGCGGCCGGGCGGGAGCTGTCCCTTCAGCACCGCCCGCTGCGGGGGAACCACGGACCGTCACGGTTGGAAAAGACCTTCGAGGCCGCCGAGTCCAACTGTCCCACCAGCGGAAAAGAAAAAAAAAAACACCAAACAACCACCTACAAAACCACAACCACACCCTATGAAATCAGCTCCCAAAAATCCACCATGCCCGCTAGAGCATGTCCTGAAGTGCCACATCTACACGTTTCTTGAACACCTCCAGGGATGGTGACTCCATCACCTCCCTGGGCAGCCTGTTCCGGTGCCTGACTACTGTTTTGGTAAATAATTTATTCCTAATATCCAGTCTAAACCTTCCCTGGACCAACTTCAGGCCACTTCCTCTGGTCCTGTCATTATTCACTTGGGAGAAGAGACCAACACCCACCTCCCTACAACCTCTTCTCAGGTAGCTGTAGAGAGCAATGAGGTCTCCCCTCAGCCTCCTCCAAACTAAACAATCCCAGTTGCCTCAGCCTCTCCTCATAGGACTTGTTCTCTAGACCCTTCACCATCTTGAAGGGGTTTCTTCTCCTCCAAGCAGACCCCATGGCCCTGCAGCCCAGACTGTCCAAAAGGCAGGGAGTACTTGCAAGAAAAGCACTGTCTTTCTCAAGTTCCAGTGGGCTGATTGTGTGGCAGCTGAAGGAAAGGCAGGATATGCAAGGATATCTGCCAAGCAAACTCTGCATCCCCTGGACTAGATGAGGGGTGACCTCATTGCTCTCTACAGCCTCCTGAGGAGGGGAAGTGGAGAGGGCAATGCAAATCTCTTCTTCCCAGTACCCAGTGATGTGACTTGTGGGAATGGTTCAAACCTACATTAGGGAAGGTTTAGACTGGGCATTAGGAGGCATTTATTTACTGAGAAGGTGGCCAGACACTGGAACAGCCTTCCTAGAGATGTGGGTGATGTCCCATGCCTGTCAGTATTTAAGAGGCATTTGGGAAATGCCCTTAATAACATGCTTTAACTTTTGGTTAGCCCTGAATTGGTCAGGCCGTTAGACTAGATGATCCTTGCAGGTCCCTTCCAGCTGGAATTATTCTAGTCTAGTCTAGTCTAGTCTACTCTATTTGAAATTGTGCCTTCTAAATAAAAGGCACAATTACTCCAGTGCTCACTTCGTGCAGGCAGGTGACTGACAATGCAAAAACGCATCCACAGAACCCTGGAATTTCCGGACATCTATTCAGGAGTGAACTGACAGACAATCTACTTTCAGCATGCCCTTGGAACCAGCACAAAGTTCATGCCAAGACAACTTTCTCGCTCTCTGACACATCACAAATGAAGACCAGGCACCTTCTTTATGGCAACATAAACTCCCTCACAAACCTGAGATTAACACTGTGCAGCTAGCGACTAAACTGCAAATCTCACCCAGGGAAGAGAGAGCTGTCTGCACAAGCAGCATTCCTCTCACTTCCTTCTCCAGTTTGGCAAACCGTGCATTGACATTAGCCCAGCTGCTCACCACCACTCCCCTCACATCTGCCAGAGAAATGGCTCCTATGTCCTCTCCCAAACAACCACCTCAGAAATTACTGTGGCTAGCAGGGGCCTTGTTTTTTTAAGTTAAGATGGATCATTGTGACTGAACCATGTTTGAGAGCAATTACACAAGTACAAGGCTCTGAAAACAGAGCAATAAACTTCTGAAACTCTTAAGTCCAAATACATTCATATTTCTTACATTAGCAAAAGCAGGTTTGAAATTTAATAAAGAAAGGTGACTTCAGTGACCCAAAGAGGCTGTCCCAATGCAATGACACCCCCATTTCTGAAATGCCCCAAACCAGCTGCTGATGGAACGTCCTTCCACAAAGCTTTCTCATACTCCAGTCCCTCAAGCTCCTTTTTAGGCACCCAGCTATGCAAAGGATATGGACCCTCTCCAACCAACTGGGCCATGGGCAATTTACACAAAGCCCTGTCCTGCTCCAAGGAAAGCTGAGAAAGCACTGGTGGCTGCAGGCAGGCTGTGTGCACAGCCAAAGTTTTGCATGGACTAGTGTGGCCTGGAGGAGGCTCTATAAATGTAAGGAGGTGGGCTGGGCAGAGAGGAACTGACTGCAGCTTAAAATACAAAGCCTTCCTGCAAATGCGACGAGAGAGGGTGGGCAACAAAACACAAGAGTGCTTTGAATGGGAACAGCTATACTCAAAATAAATTGTCAATAATTCATTTTTACTGACTCAAAGCAGGAAGCCAAAATCACTTAATCACAGGTTGTAATCCAGGCTGTGGCTGTAAGAACCTCCAGCTTCACCAGCAGGGCTGATAAAGGATTGTTTCCTTTACCTGCCCCAACCATCTATTTCTGCCTGACATCACTGTCCACCACTCTTCTTCATCTGAGCAAAGCTTTGTGGGCCGGGTGGCTCTATGGAGACAGCAAATCCCTGTGCAAGGGGGGTATGGGCTATCCCAACAGAGCCACTCCTCCAGGGTCACAATGCAGGCAGCAGGGCCACACATGCTCCCTCACGATGCTAGAAAGCCCAAGCATTGCAGTCCAGCACCAAAACATTTCCTCACTGCAGGGTCCTTGGTGGCAATGCTCAAGAAAGCTGTCCCAGGAGATGTTTGAGCTAGCATCATCTCCACCATAAACACAACCTCCACCTTGTTGTAATAGTCTCTACTTCCACATGAAACACCAGACAGGATTTGCACAGATCCACACCCCCAGAGCCTGGGATGGGGGCAGTGCCACCCCAGAGAGATGCTCCAGCTGAACCCTGGCCCATCACCCCACTCGGAGAGGCGAGTGCCCCACCACATCCCACCTGAAACAAGCTGCTGAGTTGTGCATTAGTGCCAGTGCCCCTGCCTAGAGTCCAGACATGATTTTCTGACCATATTGCAAGAGTCAAGCTGGTGTCAGGGAAGCAGCACCTTCCATGGCCAGCAAGGAACACCCAGACACACTGATCATCCTGGCATCACAACGTCACTGCCCCTTCCAGACCTGAGGGCATTAGCAGTGACCCACCACTCCGTGACACTGCAGCTTGCTTGGGGACACAGCCAGCCCCAATGGCAGCCACCACTGAGGTCCAGGGCACTGCTCAGTCCCAGCTCTGCTGCAGCTGGCCTGGGTGACCGTGCTCCCCTCCTCACAGCACTGGTCTCTTCATCTGCAACAGAGAGCTGGTCTCTACAAAGCACTCAGAGGTGGGAGACTCCAAAAGCTCTGGACTGGGACAGAAGGGGAACTGTGACCACTGGTAGAAACACATGGAGAACAGAGCACAGACCAGCACAAGCTGCATTTGCTAACACTGTAACACCCATTCCCTCTGCTCCTGCCAGCAAGTGGGGCTCACTGGAAACATCAGGAAGGGAAGATCCAAATGTGGAGGTGGGAAAACGCCACTGCTGCTGGAAAGCACCACGGACTCCTCTGCCCACATCACTTGTCCTCCCCGCTGCCCAGCTCGCGAGCTGCTGGTGGCGGAGAGCTCCAGGTCCCTCTCACTTCCAGCTGCGCCGTGCTCTTCCCCTCCACACGGCAGGGGAGACCAGCCCCGGGGCAGCACCTCTCGGCAGGGCTCCGGCCGGCAGCCAGGGCCGCAAACCCAGAGCCAACATGACACAGCGTCAAGCAGCCATGTCCTGCAGCAGCCACCGCTCCTCCAACGTGACGTCAGCCTCCGCCCGCGCCGGCAGGCAGGACACGCCGTGCGTGCGGCCGCGCTGCTCCCAGACACCGCCCGGCTCCAGCAGGCGCCGGGGCCTGTGCTCCTCACCGGCTAGGGCTTATCTACAAATTGAATTTCACACTTGCATGCTCCAGAACAAGGCACAGGTGCTGGAGAAGCCGCTCTCCCCCCCCCCCCCCTCCACATCTCTCTTGCCCCACCCCGCTGCTGAGTGCTGGCACCAAGGGGAATGGCCGGTGGCTGTGGAGGAGTTCCTGGGAAAAGGTGCTGACTCCGCACAGCCAGCTCCCCGTGGAGCTGCTGGCTGTGACCTCCAGGCTCGGGGCAGCAGGAGGGCGAGGGGACCCGCAGGGCGCCTGCCTGACACAACGTCTACACATACATGCTGCTGGCACAGCACGGTATCCAACAACACCCCATCCGCAGCTGAATGAGATAAAACCCGATCCCGGAGTAACTGGTTTCCCCAGAAACCCTGAAAGCTTTCCCAGGAACTCTGGAAATGCAGATTTGTTACATGCTTCAGTGAACAACCTAAAGAGTTCATATAGGTGTCATGTCCAGTGATCAACATTGTCACAGGTCACACATCTAGCTGGCAGCCCAGACATATGCGGTGTCAGCCACCTTGGAAGGACCTCAAGCAGTTAGAAGGTCCAGCCCAAGCCCACGACAGCATCTACTCAATCAAGACAAGCAGCATCCTCAAGCAGGGAAGCCTGCCCTCAGCAAGGGCCATCAGCTGCTCGAGTTCCCAAACCAAAACCAAAGCTGGCGTGACTAAGATGACCATGGAAACCCCCTGGGCTGGAGGGTCAGCCTGCAGCCAGGGCAGCTCTGCAAACTCTGACTCTTGGTTGTGAAGCCAGGGCTTGCTAGGGACTAGAGGCCAGGCAAAGCAGCAGCTAGGAAGGAAGCCTGTTCAAATTTAATCCAAAATATATTTTATATTTTCCCTTGTAGCTATGTCCTCCCATTTTTCCATCTTCAAGCACAAAAAAAGCTGAAAGCCTAAAACCTCTGGAAAAAACAACAAAACAAAAAAAAAACAAACCAAAACAAAAAACCCCACAACAAACAAAAAAACCAAACCAAACACTCTTCAATGTGTGTAAAGGCTACCTGGTGTGAAGAAGTAAGCTGGTCTAGAGCATATCAGGCAGCCTGGAGATGCCCTGTCTCTCCAGAGGGAGCAGAACAAGATGAAGCAGGACACACAGGCATGCTGCAAGGACCAGCAATGCCAAGGAAAGGCAACCTCCAGTGCCAAGAAGGCTCCCATGCTCCCTGCTGCTTCTCAGAGGTCCCCAAGCACAGCTCTGCCTCAGAAGATGCCCACTGTGAAGCATGGCTCCTGCTGGACACAGGAGCAGGTTTTTGTTTTAAAGGGCAGGTAACCACTTGGCTCCTCTTCAGGATGTGAGCATCAAAGTACAGCAGCTCCCTGACCAAGTCTACAAGATCCTTATCAACAGAGCCCAACAGCAACGGAGACCAAAATGGCAATGAGATCCCTATGGCCACTAGCCAAGGGCAGATTTCAGTTTTGTGATTGCAAGGACACCGTTGTGCTGGCTGGATACTTCCCTCAGCCCTCACGGATGGGGTACTCCTGGATGTCACGAGGATGGGAAACCATGAGCTTCAACCTGGCTTGGCTGTCCCCCCACCCAAAGCCCACTGGGGACCACCAGATCCCCAGCTCATCCCTGCATTCTCCTCTCCAAGTCTGCTTCTCCCACAAGAAATAAACCTCTCCCAAGATGAGCCTCTCATCTCCCTGCTGTCCTTGCATGTCTCTGGATGGCTCAGGTTGCTGGGGGACAGCCTTCTCACACCCCATGTACACCGAGGCAAGGCTGAAGTGGACCCTCACTGGGAGCAGGACATGAGTATTTTCTCATCCAGGTGTAAAACCAGGAACAAAACTGAGTCTGATGTTTCCTGATGTGTGCAAGAACAGGCAGAGCCAGGGCACTAGATGAAGGGGAGATGAAGATCAGATCCTCAGTGATTCCACAGTGCCCACAACGTGCAGCAAGTACTAGGGAACTGGGATAACATGGGATGAGACTCCAGATCTGCTACCAGCGTGTCATGTGGGTGCCCTGTGCCCAGGGAACCAGAGGAAGCAAAGCTATCAAGTAACACAGGAGGGAAGGGATACTGGCATCCACCTTCAAACCAACCCAATTAGCAACTGCTCAGCGGACAAAACTCTCCAGACAGGGATCCTGTGATGCCAAGGCAGAGGATCAGTGTTCCATGTCTCCCACCTGCTGCACCTCCATTACATGGGGAGAGCATCCTGCACTCTCAGAGAGGAAGCAGGACTGAGCAGGCATCTGTCACCCTGTGCCAAGTGAAGTAAGACAGAGCTGGATGGGGACAAACCCACCCTTCTTTACCAAAGCCCAGTACTCCCTCCTGGCTCCACCCTCTCTGGTAGGCACAACATTATGAACCTAACAGCTCAGTCCAAGGGTCCACCTTGCTCTATATACTTTCTTGCCAGTAGTCAGAAACACCAGCAGCTTGCAGCTTCACAGCTGCCCAAGTCAGAGGTGGATCTTGGTGTATTTATTGGTTCTGGGGGAACCTTAGACTGACAAGTCTGGAATTCATTCTGTTTCTCCTGGAACCAATGTCAGGTTTCACTGTTCACAGCACCTTGTTCTAAGGACTTCTGCGGTTTGATAGCACATCTGAGAGGAGCAGTGCCCCTCCTCCTGTTTGGCACCTCCTGCTAGCTTCATTTCATGTGACCTTGTGCTTGAATGGAAAGAAACAGTGAACAGTTAACCTTTACCTCTTCTCTCCTGGCCTCCTGTAGACATATCTGATACATCTTCTGTTGTTTCTTTTCCAGTCTGAAGAACCCTGCCTTATTTAACCATTTTTTGCACAGAGGCTACCAGACCTCTGGCCATTCCTGCTGCAACTTTCAGGCATTTGACTCCACAATGATGTCAACACCCACAAATCTCTCCTGAGCTCCCCTGGGCAGCTTTAGAGACAGAGACACAGAGCAACCCCTGTCCCCTTTTCCTGCATCACTGTCCCACAAGTCCTCAAGTTCTTCAGTGGTGCCTGGAGTCAGGTAAAGGTACAGGAAAGATGTGAAGACAGCCAGACTCACAGACTCACCTCCACAACTCCTTTAGTGCTGGGTGCCAGCACCAGGAGATGGACGTGGCCACCTCCATGGTGAGTGGCATGCAGACACTCTGGCCACACTGCAGACTCAAGCTGTTTCTTCCAGCCCTTTAGAGTTGCAGCTAATGAATGCCTGATGAAGGCAAAGTCCCTGCAGCCTCTGATCACAATGCCAAAGGGCATTCTCAGCAATGCCCCCTCAAGTCCATGTCAAAAGCCTTCCTGACCAGCCTCTGTGAACTCTCCTCACCCTCAGAGAGCCCCAGCAGCCAAGGCTCAGACACAAACAATGCTTGTGCACAGTATGAGCCCTGTAACATGCTCTCTGCAACCTTTCCTAAATTTTGCCACCTGCTCTGCTGGTATGGCCAGAGCACCTGGCCACCAGGCAAAGCTTCAGATCTGCTTGCCAGGCACCTCGCAGGATACAATCACACTGAGATGTAGTTTGAAAATAACAGATGTTACTCCACTGTTATGCATTTTGCAGTGTCAGGAACAAGGCTTCTTTACCAACAATCTCCCAAGCTCCTTGCCAAGGCAGTCTCAGCCCAAACAGTGTTCCCCAGCACAAAGTCTTGCACACAGACAACCCTCCTCCCTGCGCCACGTGCCTGCCCCACTGCCAGACAACGTGGGAAAAGGAGTATATTGCAAGGACAGAGTTTCCCCACACAACTGTAAGACTAAGCAGGAACACAGCTTTCATCATGGACTGCAATATCACATCACTGCTGAGCTCAAACAAGCCTCCAAACAAACAGCATGTATCCTCCTAACCGGGGAAAACTTTCAGGAGCTGCATGCACCAGACAGGACCCAACAGCTGCAGCCAGAAGTCCCCATGTCTTTCCACCACTCCTGCTTCACCCCCTTTTCCCCTCAGACTCACTCCGGAGTCTGAATGATGTGGGTTCAAACTGCCAGCTCTGGCAATTGCAGGACCTTTTATTCATTCCCCTCACACCCATTGCAGAATCCTGCTGAGGCCAGCAGCACACAGTGCTGGTCACAGCTTGCTCCCTGCCCCCAGCTCCAGCAAGCATCACATTTGGAGCCCACCAGACCCTTTAGTCCACCATGCAGCACCACGCAGCTCTGCCACAGTCCTCTAACTCAGCTCTCCTCAAGCACCCTAGCACCAGGATCCACCCTGCCTCCTTCTGCTGACGTGCCCCTTCCAGCTGCGACCACCTTCCCTCCGTGCCAACCCAAGACCTGTGAACGCCCCTGGCGGTGGCTGCAGATGCAGGTACAAATGCCAGACCCTGAAAGAAGCATCTTCCAAAACACTCTGCCAGCAACAGCTGATAACAACAGATCATCAGGGATCTGTCTGTGATCCCATGGGGAGCAAATAACTGCCCTGTCCCAGTAGCACTGAAAGCCCTAAGGACAGAGCCAAGCTGTCCCTGCCTCATCCCTCTGCACTTGGTGCACAGCCCCAGGACAGCAGATACTCACACCCTCCATGAGATTTCAGGGGTTCCTCCATGGCTCCTCCATAGATCACACCCAGACACACTTCATGTCCTCATCCCCACGACTTCACATCATCTGTTCACCCTCCTCCTGTTACTGGGTTCCTCCAGCTGCCACTGGTGCAGCAGGGACACCCCACAACGGTCTGTGCAAGGCCTCCTGGATGGCCAAAAGGCCTTCCCTTCTCCCCCCACCTGCTGTGTAGAGTAGCTCCTAGCAGGAAGAATATGGGAAGATGGCAGCAAAAACTGCTTGGGAGTGGTTGGGGAGGTTCAGGCAGAACTGATGCTGCTCAGGAACGGTTTAGATGGAACTTAGAGACTCGATGACTCCAAGGTCTCTTACATACCTGTTGTCCTAAATCTCCTCCTCCCTTGACACAAAGACAAGGCCAATGGGGACCTGCCAGAGGATTTTGGCAGCCACTCTCTTTTTGCTCTCGCTTGTGGACTCAATGTGATCTGGGTCAACAGGCACCTGGACTGGGTCCCTGTCTGTGTTGGACCTGAGCACCCAGAGTAAACCCCACAGAAAGCCAGGAGAGATGCAGCCACCACAGCTGGAGCCTCAGCACAGTGCTCTGTCAATTCTCACACTTCCTTCTGAAGCCTTGGCAGCCCCTGCCCACAGGCAAGACACTGCCAGCCTGCACAGCAGCTCCACTCACAACTCCCAAGCTCTGCCCACCCTCACCACCCTGCTCTCAAGCACCTTCACTCCAGCCCTTCGGGAGAAAAGCCTCTGCATGTGGTCTAGGAAGGA
This sequence comes from Hemiprocne comata, assembly GCA_020745705.1. Taxonomy (NCBI): domain Eukaryota; kingdom Metazoa; phylum Chordata; class Aves; order Apodiformes; family Apodidae; genus Hemiprocne; species Hemiprocne comata. The sequence goes on along the minus strand of CM036597.1, from coordinate 4,650,525 downwards.
CACAGCCACAGACATAAGGTCCATGGCAACACCCTTGGCACGGGCTCAAACTTTCTCTCCAACAACACTGCCCTAGATGCACAGTGCATGTTGAATATAGGCAGTTGGAGGCTGTGAAAGGCAGTAGCGTGCAAACTCTGCCAAGATGGGCACTGCAACTCCATTTCGTCAGCACATGGCTGTGCAGTGCCCACACATTGAGGTCCAAGGGTTGCCCTGCATATTGGTGGCTTTCACTCATGCCCTGGTGCTCCAGAGGTTGAGAGCTGAGTGTTTGCAGGTGTCCAATCAAACTCCACATCCTGACTGCACATGTAACCATGGCAACTGCACATGCGAGCGGCAAAGCCTCGAGCTGGGCTAACTGCAAATGCAAATGAAGCAAACACATGCACAATGCTAAAAGTGTGACCTCTAAATGTCAGCCTTTAACCATTTTGCAGACACCAGCTCTGGTGGTGACCACCTGCAGCGTGCAGAGCAGGAGGAGGTCTGCTCCAACAGGGACCTCAGAGCACTCAGCCAGAGGTTGGCACTGGTGTTAGCAGGGAGAAAAGATGGCACAAGCATTCCCCAGAGCTAAAAGTGACCCCTGCCTTGGCAACCCACAGCTCCCCCTCTGCGGATACATCCACCCCTTACCCAACTGGCAGATACCCCTGCTTTCAGAGAGCAACCCAAGTTTCAGGGGAAGGAAGAGCCCACCAGGCTGACATAAAGCACAGCCAGAGCAGGTGCTCATGGGGAGCTGGCTCTGTCAGTTCTCCTGCTGCACCCACACGTGCTCAGCCAGCAGCAGGTGAGGCATCCTCAAAGGAAGGAAGGAAGGAAAACCCCAGCATCGTGGGGACTTCATGCCAGAGCCACCTCCCCAAGGGAAGGCCATGGCCTTGGGGACAGGCTGCTAGCAGAGGCACTAGGAGGTGTCACCATGTGGGACAACGTGGTCTAGAAAGAGACAGGCTGGCCAAAGGCTTCATGTCCCTCATCGCTTCTCCTCTCCCTCACTGCTGACAGTGTTGGATGCAGACAGACCCCTGATGATCATCCTGACCTACCACTGACCATCACCTACCACACCTGTCCTGCTCCGTGGCTTCAAGCACAGCAGAGCTAAGCTCAGGTAAACGGCACCAACTCCAGCTACAGCACAAACCACTGGAGCCACCAGCAACCCCTGCACCATGTGCCTGACCCACCAGCCTGCTCAGGGACAAGCTCGGCCAGCACAACAGAGCCCCTGTTTGACACCGAGCCTGCCTCCACCCCAGTCCCCTACTGAGGAGTGAGACAGGGAATGCCCCTTCTCTCCAAGAGCCCAATGACTAATGTCATTGCCCGTGCTATGCCAAATAAACCGAGCCAAGGGGATCTCCTGCTTGCCCTTGATCCGAGGATGCTCACACCCAGCAGCCTTGTGCTGGGCAGCACCAGGCACATCCTTGCACCCCAAATAACCAACCCCGCCTGCATCGGCCCCCCCATGCCCCCTTCCCACCCCTCCAGCCCAAGGGAGGATCCCAGTTCTGGGGCAGGAGCACCCGAGCCGAGACAGCCCCTGCTCCCCACTTCGTGCTGGGCCTGATGGGCTGGGCTGGGCTGAATCGAGCCGAACCGGGACAACCGGGCTGCCTCGGGCCGGAGATGCGGGGCGGGGGCCGGGGATGCGGGCGGGGGCCGCGCAGCTGAGGCGGGCGCACAATCCCCCTTTCAGCTCGTCGCCATGGCAACCCGCCGGCTCGCCGCGGCCGCTCATCCGGCCCCGTTAACCCCCGCCGTTACCCGCCGCCGTCGCGCTCGGCCCCGCCTGTTAACCCCCGCCGTGCCGCGCCGTGCCCCGATGCCTGGCCCGGCCCAGACGCCCTACCCCAGGACCGGGACCGGCAGGCGGCCACTCCCGCCCCAATAGCCCCGTCATCGCCGCGGCGACCAGCCCCGCTTCGTGGGGCCGGTCCGGTCCCGCCTGGCCGCCCTCCCCAGCAAGAGCCATCGCGGGCCGGGTCGGGTCGGGCCGGGCCGGGCCGGGTCAGGCGGGACGGGGCGGGGCGCACTCACCGTCGGGGGCGGCGGCGCGGCTGGGCCATGCCGGTGGCGGCAGCGGCTGCTCCGCGCCCCGCGCTCCGCTCAGTCCGGCCCGACCCCGCACCAGGAGCGCGCGGCGCGTGCACGGCGGGGGCGGGCGGGGGAGGGGCCGTACTGCAACACCCTTTCGCTGCCGCCGGCGGCGACACCCCCGCCCGGTACCGGTACCGCACTGGTCGGGCATCCCACGGCACCGCCACTGCGCCGGCCGGGCCCGGTACCGCACGCCCCGGCACCTCCACCGCGCTGGGTACTGCACCGAGGGAGTGTCATACCCGCCGGGCAGCGCGCAGTCCGGTACCGCGCCCGCTGGGTACCGCTACTGACCGCACCTGCTCGTACGGTATTCCCCACGGCGCCGGGAATCGTCTTGTACCCTGCGCATCCTGCACCATCCCGGGCTTTCCTGCACTGCCCTGGGCGTCTTGCACCTTCCCGGGCATCCAGAATCCTGCCCCACTGCAGTCTGGCCCATCCACCCTGCATGGGCGCCTTCCCTCTCTCCCGCATTGCCCTGGACCCCACGTCCTCCAGCCCCAGCATCTTTCCCCACGGCCAGGGGAGCCTGCCTTCCCTGCTGCTCTGAAGTGCTCAGCTGGTCCAGGGAGGATTCACCAGGTGCCACCATGGGATTTCCCATCACAGCCTCAGCCAGGTGCAGCTCTGCCACCCGTTCACCCCCTGCCATGCACTGGGATGTGGGCTCTGCCCCCCCAGCAGCACTATGGAGCGAGAACCAGCACCTCTTGTCATTCCCCTTTCCTCCTGCTATGCCCCTTCCCTACGTGGGGATGGATATCTTCCCCTCTGGCACACAGCCTCCTGGCGGGAGTCACCTCCCCTCCAGCCTGCCTCTGCCCATGTCAGGGCTACCTGTTTCAGTCCTGCCTGATGCAATTACACAAATAGTTTGAAAAAGGGCATGGGTTTGGGTCCTGATGGATCTGTCTCGTCTCTGCCTCTCTCTGTCATAGCCAGAGCACCATCAGCCACCATGTCTGATCAAAGAGGAGGACGTGCAGTTACCAGCAGACACCTCCATGCTTTCCGATTCGGGCGAGGGGAGCAGGGCTCTGCCTCCCTCCCACTGCCAGAGCCGCAACACAGACACTACCCGGACTCCGCAGAGCAGTCACTGCTTCCCCTTTGCGATGCCTGTGCGGCAGTATGTGAAGGGCAGGCATTTATTTTGACTCTCCCACATGCCACCGGAATGTGAACTGAGTCAGTGAACGTGCAGCTGCAGGGAGATCCCTGCACCCCAAGGCACGTTGGGCTTCACCTGCCCCAGCGCCTTCCAGCTGCCACTGCAGGGCAGGTCAGAGCTTTCCTGCCCCTCCCGCCCCACGGGACTCCTTGCTGGTGGTCAACAACTTAAAAGATTGTGTTGCCGGCCTGTTAAATGCAGGTGAGTGGTGCCTCAGGGCCTGCTCCCCACCACAGGCATCACATGGAGGGCTGGATGTTCACACAGCTGCTCTCTTCACTGCTTCAGCTGCTTGAGGGGGCAGCAATCGATTTTCTTGCAGTGCACCAGCTCTGATGGTGCCCAGCCTTGTGCAACCTTGGGCTTCTCCCCACATGCTGGGCACACACTGTGCACCCTGTCCAGGCACCCCTTGGGGCTGGCCCTCAGCTCCAGCGAGGCCACCATCAAACACACACATCCCATCCCAGACCAGTGGCCACAGCAGGGCAGCCACTTGTGTTACTCAATGGGCAGCATATAAAATGCCCCCAGTTGTCTTTGGCTCTGTCACTAGCAGCATTTAGCCACAACTCAAAGAACGAGCAGAAGGGCTGGAAACTGTCAGACCTGCTTAAAACCACTGCAGCTCAGTGCTAACCTGCAGCACAGCAGTGGCAGCTGCAAGGCACACAGGCAGGCTGAGCAGAGTGCAGCTCCCCAAACACGCCCCATGCTGTGACCAGGTCTTGCCCCAGTCCCCATGTCTCTCCACAGCCTCCTGCACCCACTGGTAGCCTCTCGGCAGCCAGAGGATCTTGTGTGGTCAGGAATACTGGGTCTGTCATCATGATGGAGCTCTGGCGGAGCAAAGGAGCTCCAGTTCTTGGTGCAGCAGACAAAGGCCCATCAGCCAGCACAGGGAACTGCATCCCTCACAGTAGTCTGAGCACAGCTAAGAAGCAGAGCCCTACTATCTCTCCTTCCTCTCCCCTCCCCAAGTTTGCCTTCTTGCTACAGCCTATCCTACTACGTGCCCTTAGAGATGAAGATTAAGTCCAGCTCTTCCACGAGTCCCTGCAAGCCTCACCATATCCCACACAGATGGGACAGAAGGAAGACATTGGTCAAGAAATGCTAACAGAGGGACCACAGGTCAAATGGTCCACTAGCAAATTGCTGAGGAAGAGCCAAAGAGAGAAGAAAGGCGCTCGCTGGTGATGGTGGTTTCTAGGTTCAAAAGACAACAGGAATGCAGAGCACTAAGCTGAAGTAACCTGCTACAGACAGACAGGAGACTCCATGCCCACAGGCTGCATTAGCCAGGTTAAAATCTGAGAACGCAGCATGTTACCCATCCAGGGAAAGCACTGTGGCTGTAAGGAAGGAGCAGAGAAGCCTTGGTGTTTATCAGCAAAACCAGGCTGCGAGGAGAAGTAGTGCTGAGTGCACTCAGTCAGCAGCTCCTCCTGGACTGCAGAGGTACAAGCTTGAGCACCTCAGTAAGTGCTGTGGCTGGAACGCTGGGCTTGTAAGGACTCAGAATTACCCTACAATGTAACTTCTTCTTTGCTTTATACCTCTTGTCCTGGTGGAACATGTCACAGTCTACTAGTAAAGCTCTTAATCAACATACAAATCCTACAAAGCCTGCACAAACCCTTGCCAGCACATGAACATCAGCTTATGAAACAAACAGGGAAGAAGGGCTTTCTTTCCCAAACCAAATTGTTTAGCAGTTCAAAAAAGCTGGAAATGCAGACATTAGTTCTATGGAGAAAGAGATCAAGACCATGTGTAGAGGAGGACTGCTGAGGAGGAAAGGCAGGCTCTGAACACACACTCCTTTTGCAAAGTAAGCTCTCTGTATTCATCTGAGAATGTCTGCAGTACGGGGTTCATCTGGTATAAATAAAGTACAAAATTTTACAATGTCTTAATCATTATTTTAACAAAAATACTAAAAACTGAGTAAAAACTGAAACCAAAGTGGGAATGGAAACTATCAGCCACAAGGGATCTCCATAAACGTTTGTAAGAAATTGGATAGTAAAAACACTTTCTCTGTACAATAAAACCATTCTCCTGGCATCTCCCTGTCAGACAGGCAGCAGCAGCACTGGGGACACAGGCCCAAGGACAGAGGCTGGGGGCAGCCCCAGTTTGTGGGTCAGACTGAAGAGGCTGCATCCAGTCCACAGTGATGTCTCCCTCCTGGATCAAGCTGAAGTGCCACGGATCAGTAGCGTCCAAACGGGTTGTTGTTCTGCTGTGTCTGTGTATCTGTTGAGGTCAAGACAGAGTTAGACTCACAACACTTGGTTCAGAAAAGAGATCCCTCTCCCCACATCACCAGCACAGTATGAGAAGCGTGTCACAGACTGACAAGAAAAATATAACCTTTATGGTACTCTCTCCTCTGCTCATTTGTCTGAGTCTTGAGGCAGCAGCACAGTCAGGACCCCACATTCTTTGAGGAACAGACAGGTATGTGCCAGTCCTGACCCTGAAGATGTGTCAGAGATCTCTAACATCCCTCATGGTGGAAGTGGTGCACCATAACAAAGCCATGAAAGGGGGCAGCTAGCTTGGAGGATGAGGTTATGGATTAATTCTTTCTGATTTTGAAAGAACATCAGCCCTGTAAAGATTGCACAACACCTGCAGCCATACAAGCTGCTCAGACAGTGTCAAACACTCATGCTGAGGAACACACACAAAGAGTTAGTGAAGGTTTCAGAGGCAAGTATCCTGGCTCCCTAAGTATCTCAGTACAAATGAAAGACGTGCCCAAAGGACTTCCAGATGGCACAAAAAGGGCAGGAAACACAGTAAAGTTATAGTCAAGAACCTTGTCAACTTCCACACTGCTGGGACTGATGCTTTCTGATGTACAGTGCTCACAGTATACTTGGGTACTGTCTGATTAATAATACCCTGTACTTTCTTTCCTGAAACCTCATCAGCATGTTTGTCCCTAATTCAGACTAAGTAAAAGGAGACCAGTTTAAACTGGCCAGTCCACTCTCCTCAACTCTGCAGGACAATAGCACATTCAGGGATACACTGGAGCCTTCTAATCCAGCCTATTGTGGACCCAAAGTATTCATTCCTGTCCCCCTCCTGCAGGCTGCTCTTGGTTTATGTCCTTACCACTCCATCCCATACACTGCAAGTAAGAACTCCAGATGGTTCCTGGTGGAACTGATGCAAACCCAGTGAGGGAGCACAGAATCTGCATGCTGGCAACACACGGCTGCATTGGATCCATGCATCTGTTCCATATAAAACAGCCCCATTTGCTGTACAGACAGGGTACAAGAAGAGGGCTACTCTGCTATATTCAGATTCTTACATGAGGTCTCCTCCCTTACTTGAATGTCCTGGCTGGGATCCTTGCGCAGACTTGTTGTGGTTTGCAAATCAAGCTAGTGGGAAACTTAGCAAATTACAACTTCAGGTTTGGGGAGGTTTTTGGTCACAAGGACTAAGAATTTTCCATCAGGGAACAAGTATAAGGACAATTTCCAAGCCTCCACTCCACACATGAGTACATCTAGCAGTCTCACATGTAATGCACTGCAAGAAACCCGTGCAGTCGATTTCTGGGCATTTTTGTAGCACGTCTGCCATTTTTATGTCAGAAAAGCCAGTGGGGTGACAGTAAAACAGCAGGCCATTCAGAAGGGAACCACACAGACACTGGGTTCTGCTTCTAGATGCCCCAGCCAGCAGTTCAATGCAGATTACAGGAATACAGTGCCAGACTGAACACCACCTATGCCACGACCCTGTCTGTTATGGCAGCCGCAGAAGCCCACAGAACACTGCAAAGACAAGTGTGCAGCAACACTTCCCAGAGTACCCCCCTGCCTGCCAGAATTCTTGTCTTGATCACAACATGAACACAGTATTCTGGGTATTTCATCAAGTGAGTGCCCCAGGATTGCAGCTTCCCTGTGGCCCTCAGAGGTCATCTGCAGCAGAGGAAATACCTCTGAATGCTTTAAAGCTGCAGACTGGATCCTTTCAGAAAGGCTGCATGGCAGCCTCTACAAAGGCTTAGTTCCATCGTCCCTCTGCAGGCAGCAGAAGGAAGGTCTGGAAGGTTGCTCACAAGCTGGCAAGCACTGCCTGCCCTGCTGCTGTGCCCCCTTGGGCCAGGAGCTGAAAGCTCTGATGCCACCTCCCTACCAGTGTCATTTATGGCCTCAGACAGACAGTCCAGCTTGGCCTTGCTTCTCTACACCAGGGTACCTGCAATAGAAAACAGCAGGGAGGAGACTAGGGACAGGATCAAGAACACTAAGACTTACTGGAAAGCTGCTGTTGAAGCTGTCGAACCAGAGCAGCTGTTTGCTGCTGCTGCTGTGTCTGCTGAAGGCCCTGGCGCTGGAACTGCAAAAAGAGAAACGTGGTTACAGCCACACCACCTGGCTGGCAGCCTTGGCATTCACACAAGCCCTGGGAAGTGCAGGGGAGGGAAAAAGGAGGGATGCAGGTGGAGCACTGGACCACCACAACCCCTCTGCCTCCGAGGGAACACTCACAATGGGCTGCTGTGGGGGAAGAGCCTGCATCCCCAGCCCTGGGGGCTGGCCCTGCGCCTGTGGCTGAGGCACTGTGGAGACCTGGGGCTGCTGCTGCGGCTGGGGCGGCTGCGGCTGCTGCTGCTGCTGCTGCTGTTGCTGCTGCTGTTGTTGCTGCTGTTGTTGCTGCTGTTGTTGCTGCTGCTGCTGTGAAGGCAAAAGAGAAGGCGCCATCAGGGAACTGTCTGAGCAACGCATACAGCAGCGGGGCACAGGAAGGGCTGAAGGAGGGAGGGTGTTCCATGCAGTCACATAGAACCATAGGATGGTCGGGGTTGGAAGGGACCTCTGGAGATCAACGAGTCCAACCCCCCTGCCAGAGCAGGGCAGGTCTCACAGAAATGCATCCATACAGATCTTGGAAGTCTCTAGGGAAGGAGAATCCACAACCTCTCTGGGCAACCTGTTTCAGTGCTCTGTAACCCTTACAGTAAAGAAGTTTTTCCTCATGTTGAGGTGGAACTTCCTCCACCTTACACCATTTCCAATTAGGTACCTAAATTACCCAGATTTCACCAGGACCCTGCCCTGGGCTGAGAAATGGCAAGAAATACAGGAACAGTAACAAAAGTTCTTCTGCAAGATGAGGTACCAGCAGATAGTAGGAAGAGACCTACAGGTCTACTGGTCAGCTGGGAAATGACTAGGACCAAACAAGATACAAGACTAGAAAACAACTAAGAGCTGCCACAAGAGGTTGGCTGGTTCATCTCTTGCCTCCTGGTTAAGATCAGCAATACTGACTTCACTGAGCATTTGCCTGACCTGTTCTCAATTTTTTTCCAGAGGTAGCAACAGAGCTCCTATAACCTTCTTACACAATCGATCCAGGTCACACTTACTCATACTACTGGAGTTTTCCCCAGTCTCTACTCTGAATCTCGTATTTATGATTTACAGCAATTTCTTGTCCTAGGGCCAAAGGACAAGAACAGATAAGGGCTTTTTTTTTTTTTTTCTCTAAGACAAAAGATTTGTTTCTGCCTCTCTAACTCCACGCCCAGTAAATTCAGCCCTTTCTTCTCAGTCACATTCCCCAACTCTTCCATCTCTCTTACTGCCCTTCTCTGCCACTTGCTAATGTGCTTCAGAAAAAACGTGGATAAAACTGGATGCAGTGCTCCAACCTAGATGTTGACAGAACTAGTTATGGTGAGAATAATATTCAATGTGTTGAACCTAAAGTCAGAATATACCCACAAATCTCAAGGCTTTTTAATTTCTCCTAATTTTCAGATGTTTTTCCCATCTGCCAGTGTGGGATTGTGAACTCTCTAGATCAACAACACAGTGAACAACAACAACTGGATACAAGAGGCACCTTATTTTTCTAAATATGAGTGATGGAGAGTGCCAAAAGAAACCAAGTGAATGGTCAGGGCCTACTGCTTATCAAAAGGACTAAAAGCTGCTGACCATGCTACAGGCAGCCTCCTGTCCAGTGCAGGCAGCAATTCTCCAACACTACTGACTGCAGCTCCCTGCAGGAACCTCTGTATTGCTCAGCCCCACCTCAGAAGACAAAGCCTCAGCACTCAGTGCCATGTAAAGTCTCCCCATATTCTAGAGGTTTGCTAGGCCTTGTCATAAGGTAAGCAATCCACCAATTAACCCAAACTATTTCTGTATTTCTCTGTCAATTCGTTTCTGTAACTCCAAGAAACACACTCATATATGTGTATCATAAGTATTTAATACTCATAGACCATCATGCAAACCTCATGTCTGTTGACACACCTGTGAACTTCAAACCTAGGGAGTTGGGTCTAGCAGCTTACTTGGGATCAGTTTTTCACCATCCACTGTTGGATATGGAGTACATGGACTGACTCACACCAGATTTCCTGCCATCGGGAACTACAACCAACCCTTATTTTCACCTTGTGAAAATGCAGATATACCCCTAAAAATGCTCTTGTAAAGAACAACTCTTGTGTGGACAGGGGGATTTTGACTTTCTTTCTACCTCCTGCAACACTCCTAAGACAGCTAGCTTTCTGCATACTCTTCTGGGTTCAGCTGGAGCAGGAAGAGGTGGGATGCAGGCCACAGAGGACTAAACAGACCTTTACTGCTCCTAACTTCCCTTAGGTCATGCTGTGTGACTGGCAAAAGGCAGCAGAGCAGGTGTCTTCATCAGGCATGGCCAGCACTAAGAAAGGGAGAGCTGCCTGAAAATTACTACAGACAGCCCCCAACAGCTGTCATCCTTCCTGGCACAGAGAAGCAGAGCACTGCTGATACAGAGGTTAAGTGGTGCTGGGCAAGCCTCCTTCAGCTCCAGCAGCCTTGCTCCTGGCAGCAACCACTCACCCTCAGCATCTGCTGCTGCTGTTGCTGCTGCTGCCTCAAGTACTGCTGCTGCTGCTGCTGCTGGTCAGGCAGGATCTGGCTGGGTCGAATTCCTGAGGGGACTCCTTGTGGACCCAAATGGTTCATCCCACTCATCATGGGGGCCTGTTGTATTGACTGGTGAGGATACCTGCACGAGAAAATGACAAGCTCATGAAGTAAAAGACTCATGGACAGCCAGTTTTTGTAACCCAAACCCAGCTTCTGCCATCAACAAGACAGCCAGCCCAAACGGCCCCTTGCAATCCATGCTGCCTCTGTGCAGAAAGGTGAGGACCTCTCAAGGGTTTCATCCAGCCTGTTTTTCTAGAAGCCAGAAGTCTTGGCCTGCTTTTCTGCATGGTTTTCCTGCTGGATTTATGCCTGCCCAGTAGCAGTGGAAACTCCAGATCTAGCCCTTTGATGATGATCTGCTGGTTAGATTTAAAACCAAAACTATGACTTTCCCAGGCCATTTTTCTTGTACTTCCCAATTCCACCTTTCTTTGGCTGGTAACACTGACTCCTGCCTGCAGCTAGAATTTCCAAATTTCATCCTGTCTCTCTGTTTCTTCCCAGAACTGAAAGCTGGATAAAGATGTTCCCCTGAGGATGCTGTATAAACACAGCACAAAGAACAGGCTTTTCACAGGTTGCTGATTAGGGTTGTCCAAGCAGAGCAGGGAAGCCCTCGAGGAAATACAGCTTATTAACATCTGGTAGGGTGGGAGGTACCTCTGTGTGCTGCCCAAGGTGTGTCCATAGCCAGGGGCCTGCTGGTGTACATAGCCACTTGGTCTCTGCTGCATCTGTCTAACAGGATCCACCAGGGCAGGATTGGAGCTGGGGTGGGAATTCTGATAGGGCTGGCCAGAGTAGGTAGGAGGTACCATCGTGCCTGACTGGGAGGGGTGCTGCTGAAGGCCTATGTGGGAGACGTAAGGTGTGTAACCCTGAAATGAAACAAAAAGCCTTTAATCAGTCATGGGGTAAGGTACAAATGAGAATTTGGAAGGCAGGACATCAGCCTCTTGTCAAGATTGTCACAAGGCTGCTCGTTCTGGGATTCTGATTCGCGCTGCCCAGTAAATGAGGAGTGAGAAGAGCCAAGAAGATTGCAGGATTTAGTAGCAGAAACAAAGATGGTGCCCTGTGCTGGAGCCAGATTCCAGCCCTTCCTGCAGTCACTGCCACTTACCTGGGAGGGCTGCAGTGCTCCATAGGATGGAGTTGGAGCCATCTGGCGCACAGGCTGCTGTCCCATTATGCCTTGGCCCTGCTGGAAGGCAACACAGAAATACTTTTTTTCAGCATCTTCAAAGGGGCAGGACACTGCTGCTCTCTTCTCAGCAGCTCCCACCAAACCAGACGAGTAGCTTCACTGCTAAACCCACAAGGCTGCTGCACAGCCTGCAGATGCTAATGACTTCTGTCTCACCCTGACTTGGGACAAAAGTGGCTGCTAACATCCCTACCACTCCACAGCCAGGATGTGACACTCTCACTGTCCAGCAGCCACAGATGCCCCAGGGCACCTCACTGATAGCTTCCCCCAGCTGTTAGTGACCTGGGCCCACAAGGCAGGTGGCAAAAGCAGTGCTGCACCAGAGGGACAGACACCAGAGACAACATCTTTCCAGGGCAGAAATAGAGACAGGGTTGGAGAATTCGGGCTAAGAGGGATAGCCTCAGCAAACAGCCTGGGCTTGCTGTGCTATGGGGTCCAGCAACAGCAAGAGCACAGCTCTGACTTACCAACTTTGCTTGAAGCTGCTGCCTCAGTATCTGTCCCTGGGACACTGGAGGCTGCTGTCTGTACACTGCTGGCTTGTAGGAGGGGTCAATGCCCATCATGCTCCCCATCCCTGGGGGCAGCACACCACTATAGGGAGGACGACTTTGAACAAGTTTTCCCAGAGGCATGCGGACAGGTCTGTAGGATGTATCCAGGCGAGGCCCACCTGCAAGAGGAGGAAAAACAGGGTAACCAGTCACAGGCTTTTGCTGAGCCTTGTAGCTCCAGAACGACTGTTCGTCGCTGTATCTAGACACGTGACAGGCAAAAGGGAAGAGTCTAGGGAGTTGTGTAGGACCATCTCACAGGGGGGTTCTTACAAGAGGTTCCCAAAGAGGTGCAATGTGCTCACCTCTCTGCACCTACCTGCTGGGAGAGGCTGATTTTGGGCATAGAGACCCACTGGTGATTGCCCATATGCCAGCCTTGACATAGTGCTTCCTGGCTGATGATGCAGGAGATCCGTGGGCATCCCAACTCCGTATGAAACCCCTCGGCTAGGGCCCAACACAAAATCCTGCAAAGACATGGAAGGAGTAAGAAAGATCAACGTGCACTGGGAATTCATGAATGGATGAAGAGTATGAAAGGGTTGCAAAGCCCACAGGAGGAAGCCTGGGATGCTGAGCTGGACAGCCTCCTTCCCTCCCATCAGAAATTTAAAAAATTTTTGCCCTGCCCCAGGCTAGAGAAAGCAGGACACAGCTCCAGCACTCCCAGCTGAGAGGAAACAGATCCCATCTTCACCATGACACCACTCTCAGGGTCCTCAGGAAGATTCAAGGAAGTGCTGTGTGAGTAGGAGGGAGGGACACAGGAGGTCCACAGATGTTGGGCAGTCAGTTACCTCAGTTTTGCTGGCAGATTGGTTGCGTTTCTTGGTTTTGCTCTGTTTCTTCTTGCGTTCTTCAGTAGAGCTGGCAGGATTGGAGCTTGTTTTATCAGTCTTGGCTGGTTCTGTAGCTTTCTTCTCTGGCTCTAAAGCCACAGGTGTAGGAGGCTCTTCCTCTTCAGGGGGCAGTGGCAATGGCTCCAGGTAGTAACTGCGGGGCTTGGGTTTCAAGTGTGTGTGGTACAGAAGAAGCCTCTGCTGCTCCTCAAACCTAGACACCTTGCGATCCACCCGGACTGTCCCAAACCATCCCCAGGAGAGGGGGGCTGAGTGCTTTAAGCCCTCAAACAGATCCCAAGGGGAAATCTTCTGCTTTGTAGAGACTTGCAAACCCTTTAAAGCAAAAGAGATAAGAATCTTCAAGTCCCTGTTGTTTCTCCTACGAGGGTAGAGGAAACTCTATACTTTCTTCAGGCTTTACTTCACATGCCCCAGAAAACAGCCTGAGCTCTGCTCTGCCCCATGGCAAAGGAGTAATTTCTAAAGGCTTTCATCAACAACTGCCAGTCTCCTTCATCCCACCTCTGCCACTCTTCTGCAGAGAAAACACTGGCACTGCCCAGTAACTCACGTGTCAGGGATTATCTCTATGCTTTATGTAGCCATAAGGACAAAACCAAAGTTTAAGTAACTTCTCAGGCCGTAGCAGCATGCATTGCCAAGCATTACCACCCAGCTTTGCCCCTTCTGGACATGGTTATGTACCAGCTTGTCTGCATGCAGCCAGCCACTCCAAGCTCAGCCAGCAACAAAGTGCTGCATGCCGATGCCCCCCCAGGCTGTGTAGACTCAAGACATCAGAGCACAAGGAGATACCTGCTCTCAGAAGCTGTGATGTAGACACAAAGAAAGCCTCACTTACCTCCTTCTTGAAGATGGAGTCAAATCCAGCTATTTTATTGCCTTTGGTGTCAATGAGGGATCCCTGAGGTTCACAGGTGATGACATCTCGGGTCTGCTTGGGAAGTGGCAGCAGCTGTCGCACCTTCTCCAGGCTGTCAGACTGCCGGTCCCCCAGCTCCTTCTGCACAAGTGGAATAGAGAAGTCTTAAAGAATCAATCAGGAAAAAGCATCCACAGCTCACCTGTGACTCTTCTGGTGTCAAACTCCATCCCTGCATTACCTTTGTACCCTTCAGCCCAACAAAGCCACTGGGGCCAGCCTCACTGCTTCATCTGAGCAGCAGCAACAGGACAAGTACCATTCGTGAGACACAGGTAAATCTGCAGAGCTGGACAACCCCAACACAGTTCACACTGCTGTGTCCCTCACCCTGAGTTTCTTGACAAGATTCATGTATGCCCTCTTGTTCTCCTCCATGCTGCCCTGAGAAATGCTGGACATATCAGCAGCCAGGGTGCCGTTGATGAGAACACTCAGCATGTCCAACACCGTAGTGAAGAGCTCACTGTTGGTCAGAGCAGAAAGGTCAAAGTCACCTGAGAAGCAGAGATAAAGCCTTTGCCATCATAGTAACACCAAATATCATTAGATTGCCAAGAGCACTGCCTACAGTCACAAGTACCAAGTGCTCTTCAGACTAACCTTGCACACTAATCCTCCTTTTGCTTATACACCACAGGGGATTCAAACTTGACTGAAGTGCAGTATCATAGATTAAGACTGGCCTCCTGTCTATCCATTGAGCTTCTCAAAACAGCAGGTCCAAACTCAGCTCTGCCCTGCTTATCCCTCTGCATCTGGAAAGCCAGGTTTGCTCTGGATATGTCAGAGTGCACTTGGATACCAGGACCTATGTTGAAGCCTGCTGTTTCTTCCAAGTCTCTTTTGGCTGTCACAGTACTTGTGACAGATCATCTAGAGGGGCCACTAGCTCACTTAGGGAAAGGGGCCATGCTAACAACTGCCTCCCTTGGGAAGAGTATAGATCAGAAGTCAGCCAGAACGTTACTTGTTTGACTGCATGTCCACGGTGCCACTGCTGATGATGTCCAGGAGAAGCACAGCCCATTCAGTCGTCTGCTGTGTGCTGCGCTGAACTGTGTCAAACATTCCCCCCACCTGGCAGAGAAAAGTAGTTCAGTCAGAAGGACGACACGAAGAAACACTAAAAGTGAGAAATGAGCCTAAACCAGAGCAATTCCTGTGCTACAGCAACTCCTACAGAGAGCTGAAGGAGACTGCAGTCACCAGGACAAATTTCAGATGCAAGTAGTAGTGCTGTGGACTGCAAAAGCACCAAAATGGGAAGGCACATCTCCAAAAGAGAGACGCAGGCTGTGGATTTCACCCTGGCAGAAGGGAGTTTTTCCATGCACCCTATCCCACTCAGGGCTCAAAACCTAGAAGCAGCACAAGTGTCCCTCCTACTTCCTTGCCTGAGGACA
This sequence comes from Hemiprocne comata, assembly GCA_020745705.1. Taxonomy (NCBI): domain Eukaryota; kingdom Metazoa; phylum Chordata; class Aves; order Apodiformes; family Apodidae; genus Hemiprocne; species Hemiprocne comata. The sequence continues at coordinate 4,635,301 of CM036597.1, read as the reverse complement.
TATATAACCCCTCCAAAAAAAAAATTATAAAAGGTAGACAACTCTCCCCCCCATCTGGTTAAGGTCTGTTTCTGCAACTTCTCACCAAATTCAGCCGTAGTTTCAGAGCCTCGTGCATCAGCTGCTTGGCTTTGCAGTCATCTTGGTACTGATCTTCTCGCCAATTTGTAACAATCTAAGGAATTTAGAAGACAGACCTTACAAGCTGTACACTGAAGTTTCTAGAGAACAGCTTGTACTGCCCACCGTCCAGTGATTCAGAGATAGTCAGTTCAAGGATGCTATACCCACCAGGGTAAGATCTTTGCCTTACTGAGCATATAATCAGACAGAGAACATCCACGAGGACATGCCCAATAGCCTGCCTGCTGGAGGAGCAATCCCTTGAGGAAAGTGAGGGGAGAAGCAAGAGATCTACCTGCTGGACCTGACTGTACAGAGAGGTAAGGAGGCCTTCCCGCTGCTCATCCTGTCCTTTCAAGCATGTTAGCACCAGTGACAGAAATGGCTGCTGGCTCAGGAGGGACATGCTGCAGAGAGAACAGAGATGGGGCTCTACTCCAAGCTGGGGATCAGCACAGCAAGCACTGCCTGCCTTTTCCCCAGATTCACCTCTTCTGCTTCTGGCGGTCCCGCTCTTTGCGGGACGATGACCCCAGGTGTTGCCCTTTCTCCAGTTCTTCTCCAGCAGCTTTCAGCACATGGCCCTGCACTGATGTTGGAAGCTTGGCAATCAGAGGAGCCACCAGCCACACTCCTGATCTCTCCAGGGAGCTGTGACAACATAGGAGAGAAAAGCACTTTGCAATCCAACCTATGGTTCAAACTTGTCCACAAGGCAGCTGCATGCTGGGACTGTACCTACCTGAGGATGGGTTTGGATTTGTTGCTGGCAGGTGTAGCACTTGCTGAGCTACTGATATTGCTGACTCCATTGCCAGCAGAGCTAGCAGAGCTGGTCTCTGCTGACTGCTGGAATACCTCAATGGTGGCCTTGGCTATATTTTCTAACAATGAGTTCATTTCCTGGAGATCGGGAAGAAAAGACAGCCAAGTCCTTCTCTGAGCACCCACTGAGAGGGCTTGCACATTTCAACACAACTCAATCCAAACCCAGTTTGCCAACTTCCCCTTGGCTGCTCCTCTTCAGGTCTCAGACTCACGGCATCCTTCTCATGCTTGCCTTTCACTGGCCTGACTCCTCCTTTGTTTACTTTCTCCCTATTCCCTCTTCTTCCAGGCCACCTCCCCACAACCTCACAAGCAACCACTTCAACACTGGCAACACCCCCCGGCACAGTCCCTCTGAGCAGTAACTCACATTGTTTGCAGTCTGCTTAATCATGAGCTGCAGCTCCAACGAGGACTGCCTCATGGTCCACTGGTCCAGATTCTGCAAGACATGCACACATACTCCACACGAATCCTTATCTCAGCTCAAACTACACCAACCCACACCCACAGCTCCTATGATAATGAGTGCCAGAGCCCTCAGAGGGATGCATTTTTGACAAGCCCACTCTAATGCTGCATTAGGTAATTACTGGGACACTCAGATCCTGCCAGGAGCCTGCACCTGTAAGATGCGTTTAATCCTCTGCCGCTGAGGATTTTCTCCTTCCTCGTTGTCCAGCAGCCGGTGTGGATAACAAATCAGCTGCATCAGCCTCTGGGCCTGTGTGCTACTCAGGACAGGATCCTGCAAGTCATTGCTGTCTTCACAGAGGGACTTCAGACATCGCTCACCTACCCACTCCTGCAAGATGAAGGCAGAGTCAGCACAGTCAAACCGATGTCCCATTCCAAACCAGCACCCCTGCTGTCAACCTCAGAGAAATGCAGGGAACACATCAAACTCATAAAAACCTCATTAGTACAGTGTTATGCCTGATAAGAATTTCTCTTCATGAACTGTACTACCCTGATTCAACAGGCATCGGGCACAGCAATCAAACAGAGGAAACATCAACTTTGACAAGTCAGCAGTGGTGAAACACAGTAGCTGCCATTTCTTTTGATAAAATAGTGGTATGATTCAACAGTACAAAGTCACTGCCATGCCCAGGCTCCACCAACACTGCCACTTGAGCTCAAAAGATCAGAAGGGATCACCTAAAATTATTTGGTGTATTTCCTACACAACAAAGCCTTGGAGCTGTGCTAAATTAAACAATTCAGGGCTGTAGCCAAGGCTAAACTAGAACACGTCTTTGGGAAGAGCACTCTCCTTAATTCTCAAACAGTGATGGAAAATACACTGCCATCCTTAGTAAAAACCAATGACTTTACTTCTCAAAGCCTTCCAACCAATAACAGCCTGGAAGGGGAAACAACTGACTGGATAAAAGCCACTTATAAAGTCACAATTCATGAGGAGAAGGTAGACAGAAAACTGTTCTTGTCAGCCTCTCAATTTCAGTTGGTGGCCCCTAAATGTATGATAATAATAAAGGCTGCAGTTTCCAAAACAAACATGAGGTCTGGGACCAGCAAGGGATTATGTACTCCTGTCAATGCTACAAGACAGGTTTCAGTAGCACCAAGTATAATGAATTTATGCTTGTAAACAGGTGGCTCCAGTTCTTCTTTGGTAGCCTGGTAACACTGCTGTACAGCAAGTCAATTAATGAACAACAGCATCACAAAGCATGAGGACAACACAGCACTCATGTGTTGTGTTTACACAATAATATGGAATACAGGTTTCAAATTGCAACTCTGCATCTTTCCTGTTGACAGAAGAAATTTGTAACCAAGGCCAAGGATACCCACTCTGCAACTAAGTACCTTATTAGCCAGGTTGCAGTTCCTCAAATAATCAACTTTCCACAAAGGAACAAGAACACTGGTGCTGTCAGATTAGACTAAGCAAAAGACTTTTGTTTTTCCTTTAATTAACCAAACAGGGCACTGCAAAGCCCAGGGATACATTAACAGCTTAGCAGCAAGCAACACTTAAGCTGTATTCTGAAATTTACCATTTACCACTGCAACAAGCTGTCTTTCTCCTGCTTATCTTCTTTGCCTCCAGCACACATCTCAAGCAAACCACTCCCAGCACTCCCCTCCTTGGACTTGAGCCCTGTCCTGTTGGCACAGCAAAGGGGATGTGCAGTCCCTGCATACTTCAACACCTAATTCTTGACAACTGTTTCCCTCTCCATTTTCTGCTAATGGTGAGGAACCCTTGGCGCCATCACGTGGTGGAACCATTGCAGGTTCTTCACTTATCCTTTAAAGAAATACCGGCCAAACCAAATTAGCAGGAAGTCATCTGGGACATATCTGTCTGCAGAAGGAATAAGGACAAACTCACCTGTTGACATATACTCCTCAGTACATACTTGGCATAAATATCCAAGCTAGCTGTTTCTACAGTTACTACCCGACCACCAGCCTTCCTGGTGCCCAGCTCATCATCCATGAGATCATCAACACCTCCAGGATGGGAAAAGCCAGAGCCTTTCAGTTCTGCATCTCCTACAAAGGAAGCACAAGTGTCACTTCATCATCATAAAGCCAAACCCTGACCCACAAAACTCTGAGCTTTTGTAAACTCTCTCTGCAGCTAAGAGACACAAAGCACCTTTTAAGTTTACAGCTCAGCCAAGGAGCTTCAGACAAACAAGGTATTCACCAAAACAGATCTCTGTCTGCATAGCCAACAAATGCAATACTGTGCCTTGCTCCCATCCCCCTAAAAAACATTGTTACAGGTTCAGGCTAATACAGGTACACACCCAGAACAAAGACAGCCTTCAGCACTGCAAAGACAGCTCCATCCACAATACGATTCTGGGAAGCTGCCAACAAGTGTCGGTCACAGGAAGAGCGGATCCCCACCGTGGGTTTGTCTGCAAAGAGAACAATAGGGAGGGGCAACACCCAGCAAAAGAAAAAGGCACAGGCTTTCAGAGCTGCCTGAGTTATGTGCCAGTCAGTACCACAGGATCCAGCTCAGGGAATCCAGAGGCTAGACCTTTTCCCAACATGCGGTCAATTTAATTCAGTTTCATGAAGCACGGTGCAAATCACACTGTGGCAACTGAACCACGACATCCAAACGGGGAGCAGTGGATGTGTCATGAATTCCAAGCTCTAACAGTACCCTAACCTAGAACACAGGCTGGGTTTAGAGATCTGAGCTATCAGGATACTGATGAGCAGCCAAGAACAGAGCTTCCTAGACTGTTTCATCGCACAAAAAAAAGGAGTGCTGTAAAATAGCAGATTCTGACATCAAGCTAAGAGGCTGTAAAAGCTCTAGGCATTAAAAAAGTGATCACTACTGTAATGGATTAGTGACAGCAAGGCCACCTCTACTGGCTGGTTTCCTGCCTCCAAGGGCCTCCTTCCCAACATGCCTGGCTACCATGGAATGACATAAATGCAAGGATGTAGAAAGCAGCATATCAGGCTTCACCTTTATTCAAAGCAAGCAGGTCATGATCCCTAATCATAGGGGCCAGTATCTCTTTTCTTGGGATGCAAGAGCCTCAGTACTTTCCCAGTAAAGAAAGTACTTTAATTCACTTACTGCCATCTTGCTGGCACGGGTTCAGCTGAGGAGTCTTAAACAGATGGAGTAAAATCCGGCAGGTCAGACGTGCTCCTGGTTCTGAGTCCTGCTCACTGCAGGCTATGTAAAGAAAACAGTCAACTGAGATTTCCCAAGCACTGGAACAGCTGACTCTCAATCCAAAAGCTATTCACAAGGCACTGCCCTGGAGCAGACAGTTGAGAAGCTGCAGCAGCCTTATTGTATTTACAAATATGGAGTATGTGCAGCAATTAACATTCAAGTGAGCAAATCCATCAGTATTATCCCCAATGACATGCACTGCATTCTGCTTGCTCCATCTTCCCAACTTTACCCTGTCAGAGTCTGGACAGCAAAGGTAGGATGGCAGAGGAAAGGCCGAGTGACCTCACTGGTCACCTGGCTGCTCTAGACAAAATACCAAGCTGAACCACATCAGCAGTGGGAGATGTTCAGCTGGAGTTCAGAGCAGAGCACTCTGGTCAGACAGTGTGGCTGATAACATCTTATTTCAGCTTGGACACAAACTCCAGAGAGCAAGACACTGAAAAACCTTAGCACAACCAGTTTTTGATGGAAACAAAAAGGTCAGAAACTCTCTAAACTAAAACATTCGATTCTTAAGTACCACAGTATAAAAGAAGCATTGGAGGCATGTTTCACAACTATGAGGTTCACAACAAATCTGTGAAACACAGGCTTTCAGGCCAGAACTGAGACTAAGACCAGCTTTCTGCAGGGATGCACTCACCAGCATTGAGGAGTGAGGGGATAGCAGCACAGCGGATCAGGTCCTCCAGCAGCAAGCACTGTCGGGCAATCAGAATGGCAACAAAAGTGGCCAAGGAATCATGGAAAGATAAGTCACTGACCTGGAACAGAGAAGATCAGCCAGTGATCACAACAGTCTCTACCTCATTCCCTCTGTCAGCACTTCCTCAGCTTGTCTAGGACCTTGGGAGTAGAAGGGCCCATAACCCCAGGTCAATATCCATGATCAGCCCAAGCTGCAGCAAACACCAACAGGTAGCCCTTATACTCAAAGCCTTTCCCCTGTCCTCAGAAGACAAAGCCTCCATCCCTTGTTCATTTCTGCCTTCTCCCAAGGGATCCCTCCACTTCTGCTTCAATTCCTTTTCCCCTTTTGAATGTTTGCACTTGCATCAACATTGCAGAGGAGATCATTGAAGCCGCAGGTCCCATTATTGGAGGAACAGCACAAAGCTTTGAGCACACCCAGCCACTCGGCGCTTAGAGACTTGCAGTAGCCAGTTAGCTCAGCACACAGGATAGCAATGTCATTCACCCTGTTAAATAAATCATGAAAAAAGCAGAGGGTCAGCTTTGCTACTCATGAATGCCATCAGGTCAGTGATTCTCTAAGGGATCCCAGCCTTGGCTCCTTCTTCCTCACACCCCAAGGTAGCCAAGGAATAGCTACTGGATTTTTTTACCCTTGCCTAAATATTTTATTCTCTCAGTAGAACCATAAAAGTTGTGCCTCTCACCTGTCTGGATCGTGGTGTCCCACACACACATGCATAAGTGCATTGCAGACAAAACTGTAGCGGTTGGCTGGGTTTTCATTGAGGCTCTTGCCCAGGTTGGTGTATGTGAAGTTATGTGCAGATGGATTTTCAATAGTGTCAATCATGAACTCTGGTTCCCATAGCATGTTGGAGTCAGATGGCTCAACATTGCAGTAGATGGTGTTCTTCACCTTGGAGCAGAAGTCACTAAACAGGACAGGAAAGAGAGATTAGGAACACCAAAAACTAAGCTTCCACTGAACTCTGAAAAGCAAAGCAATCCTGTGCAAGACAAGCCCTCCCTGGTGAAGAACATGTGGAAACTCAAGATCACTGTGTACAGTCAAAGACCCTCCCAAAGAGTGAAGCCAGTGCTTTGTTGTGGAAGCACCTGGAAGCTACCCATGGGCTCAGTGAACATAGCATGGGAATGGCTATTCCAGGTCAGACTGGGGGAACACCTAGCTCAGCCCTCGGTGTCAGAACAGCTGATGCTCAGAGAAGAGTTTAAAAGCAAGGCAGGCATGTGGCAATACTGCTCCAGCATCCTTCCCCACACCTGGGGTTCAGTTTTTCAGAATTAAATAGAATGCTCTCCTCATCAGATTTTCCTCCTGCAAATTTGTCCACCTACTTTTTGAATCCAGTAGATTTTCGACATTCACAATGTGGAATGAGTTCCATGTTAACTATGAGAACTATGAAGTTTATTCCTTTGTTCTGAACCTACCGCTAGTTATTTTCCATTCATTCCTTTTTGTGCTTGTATTTTAAGACACGCTGAACATTCAGTTTATATTCCATATCAACCACAACTTTACAAACATTTATTATTCCCTCTCAATCCCCCTTTTCTGTGGGAAGGAGATTTCATTCCTCATAAATAAGTAATTCCAAACCTCTGGTCATCTCTCTACTCACCCCTCCTTTGGATCTAACACCACTACATGCTTTTTGGTGTCTGCTGCCCCAAACCACAAGGCATAGCTGTACCATGACTTAAATGGTGGCCTAATGGTGCTCTCTGCTCTGTTCTCCTTTCCAAACAATACCTAACCTTTAACTTGGTTTTTGACTGTTACTTAACACTATGATGATATTTTCAATTATCTACCTGTTACAGCTACAAGATCCTTTATCAAACCAATAGTGTATATCCACTGCTACAGAGTTTGGAAGGGAAGAAGGACAATTCTTCGTGCATTATTTTATGTTTAAAAACACTACACATCATCTGCCAGTTTATCACCTGGTCAGCATCACTGCACCCTACTACAACAATCTGCAGACAACTTCTGCTGAGTAACAGTTACATGAACAGTTCTGATACCAACAGTTGTACAATTTCTGATGAGTAGAACAGCTCAAGTACTAGCAGAGTCCTATGGGGCTCCTCAGGGAGGGATCACCCTCAAAATACAAACCCCTTCCCACTCCCTGTCTCCATCTCTAACCTATTCTTTGCTTGCTAGAGAATATTCCCTTTTATCTGTGGCCATTTATTTTAAAGCCTTGCTTTTTTTTTAAAAAAAAAAGCTTATTTCCACTTAATAAAAAATAAAAATAAATAAATAAATAAATAAATAAAAGCTTAATTCCACTTTGGAGAATTCAGTTAGACCAGTATCAGGTTTCTCATTGTCATGTGCTTGATGACTCCTTCAAAGAACTCCACTGCACCTATGACCACAACACTGCCTCTTGCTCTCAGTTCAGTCCAGAGAGAGACTTCAAAGGCTCAGTCACCAGAGTTTGATAGGAACAGACCTCTCAACTTCTGTCCTCTAGGAGTGGGGTAAAAACAGATCTGTGGAGGTGCAGAGGACTACTGAAGGCAATTTTTGCAAAAACAACTTGATGATCTAAGAGTCAAGATTATACACGGGGTCATTAGTGCCTGTAGAACAGGCACTACTCCCAAGACTCCAATTCCCAATTCAGAGGATCTCAGGGACAACCCCATCAAAGAAGATCACAAGCAAAGCTTAAGCCAAGGTGCTCTATTGGTCAGCACCCACTGCATCCCACCTGCCACAGACTCACCTAAAGAGCTCCCCAAATTTACTTTTGAGGTGACTGCAAGAGGTATACAGGTCATAGAGATAGGCCAGGATGCAGCGCTCTGCTGAGGAGCCATCTGAGCGGTTCATGCCGTGTTTCACCACCCCACACAGACTGTAGAGAGACAAAAAAATGCTGCAGCAACACAAAAAGAAAATCTGAAGGAATAACCTCATTACATACATCTCTCCCTGAGCTCAAAGAAACAGAGCTCAGTGGGTAACATACCCCATCTCCCGCAAAATCTGTGAGCTGAACTCTCAGGCACAAAGTTGCTGCCTTTTAGGAAGGACACAGATATACACCCCTGCTCCTTACAAGCCCCCAGAAGATATGTTGCTTTCTTCCACACAGTGAGGGGAAGATTCCCTTACCCTTCGAAGACTTGAGCCATCTGGTCCTGGTTTAATATAAGGCAGGAGTGGTAGTGCCGCAGCACAGCCACGATGCACAGGCACAAGCTGGTGGTGTAGCTGCCAACAAGGTCGGAGGACTTCAGCAGCAGTTCTGCCTCCACCACGCTCAGTTCATTCAGCAACTGCACCCAATGACAGAAAAACCCTTCAACAGCCACAGGGGTAAGGTATGGTCAGAAATGGAGCTGGCACACCACACCCATAGCATTTAGGACCTGCCAGGAAAGGGACTGGCAGGCACTTTCTGCCTAGAGATGTACCCCTGGAACAGCTGGCACCCTATACTTAGGCACAATGTTTCACTCAGGCTGTCAGTGCTTAAGTATCAGAGGGTGGGGATATGGCCACAGATCACAGCATGCAGCTTGTCTGGTAATTTTGTGCTGCATAAATCTCACTCAGCTCCCTTTTTAAGGCTAACAGCCTCAGTTCCATCAGCAACCACCACAAGGCTTCAGGAGACACCTGGCACAGGCTGCAGGAACAGCTACAGGACTTTAGCAGGATCCAGAAGGCAGCCTGCACTGCCATGTGCCAAGTATCCTTCCAGGGGAGTGAGGTGAGAGAGCTGCCAGAGACAGATGATCCCCTTCTCATTCAGAGCAAGGCCTTGCTGCATCCAGTGACAGGGATGCAATGCAAGTCCTTTGGAGACAACTCTGAAGCCTCTGGAAGAATAATCCTCAGAACAGAATGTGTAAGACTATCTGCCACCAACAACCTCTTCCTGACAGCTGCAGCCCGGGAGCACCACACGCACCACCTAATCTGACTATCTCCATGGCACAGGTCAGAAGGTCACCAATGATCCCAGGAGCATCCCAAATACTACAGCACAGATCTGCTGCCTTTCAGGCTGATATACACCCCCCCCCCAGAAAGCATCTGAGCACACTGTGCTTACCTGGATAGCAAAGTCAATAAGACCACTGATATTGAGTGAATACTCCATCAAGTCAAATATGAACTGCACGTGCTGTACCAGAGGCAGGTGGTATGACATTCCCAAGGCAAAGCTGGTGATTTGCTCCAAGACGTTGCGAGATACCTGCAAGTGCAAGATGACACACTGTACACCTCCCCTTGCAGAAGTCCCTCAGCAGGCTCATCTCCTTTTCCCTCCAGGAGTGAATGCAAAGGGACACAGTCAGGGCCCAAGAAGGACAGTAGTCTTGAAAGTTTCATACCTGAGATGTGACTTGGTGCTGATCAAAGTGAGAAAGGTGTTGGAACTTTGCAAAGATATCTTCAGCTGTTGGGAATGCTTCTGGCTTGCTCTTTTTCCTCTTCTGGCCTTCTTCTCCACCTACCAAAGTTGGGAGGACCAGAAAGCAGTATTAGGTTACCTTCCTTGTCAGAGTCAGAGGAGGTCTAGACATCAGCCATCAGCACCTGCTAGACTCTCAGCAAGACCAGCCCCTGCCACGCAGCATAGCCAAAAAGCCTGAGTCCCAGACCTTAAGCTGATAAGGACCATCTTGAATTCAAAACAAACTGCTGAGGAAGGAATTCCTAACCTGAGAATGACAGCAGAGTTAATATCTAGTTTATCCCTAGTGAAGATACTTCTTGGAGGGGAGAAAATACTTTCCCTCTCAATTTAGAGGTACACTGATTCCCTGATGAGAACAGACATTCTGGATTGAAGATGTTCGGCCTCAACATTTCTTTGTCAGAGCACCCCATCTTTAAAAGGATGCTTTTCAGGAGTCAGACTAAGAAAGAAAAGAAATTGTAGCCAGCTTCTCAGCTGACAGAAGTCAGAGGCTTTCTATTGATTTTGACACAGCTATCCAAATTTCCCATCCTATAGATTTAGCACGTGCCCCAAGCATAACGGCATGCTACATTTAATTAATATCTCTGCTGAACATGCATAGGCCAAGTCCTCTTTGCTTCTTGTGCAAGGATCTAAATGCAAGAAGAAAATAAAATCTGAAAAGCCAAAGTTTTTGACAGGGCCTCAACTCTGAACCTGATATGACTTAATCCTCTTCTGAAGAGAAATTCAATTAAGCAGAAACTGTCAGCAGGGAACTAATAGCCTTACTTGCTGGTTAGTGTGTCTGGGAACAGAGCACCATTCCAGACTCTCGTGACTGATACAGCTTACCAGGCACTGTATATTCCATAAAATCTTTTCACTGTGAGACACCAGACAAAGGGGCCAGCCAACTGGAAAGATACTCCCACTTCAGAAAGGAGTGGCTCCAGTTCTACTAACCCGTCTCTGCAGTGCTCTTTCTGTTTAAGACTTTCAGAATGTCTTTGGTTATTTTCTTGATGGTATGCCGAGCATCATCCCGTTGTTTTCCAACCCCAAAAAGAACTACCAACCGTTGGTTACACTCGTGACTGCACGACTCCTCCTAGGGAACCAAAAGAGACAGCTGCATTAGCAACTATGAGGCTGAATGCTTCAATCTTGCTCTACATCTGGATCTCTTGAAGGAAAAGGAAAGCTTCATCTCAGAAGTTGCTCAGAGTAAACAGATATTTTAAGTAGATCACCTCCTGCAGCAGTGCAGGAAAGCATGACTTCTCCTTACCCACCCACAACAGGACCACAGGGAAACACAGCAGCCTCATGACCAGAGCACAAGGCAGCACCAGGGGAGAGGTTCTAAGCAGGGTCTCATACCTGAGGAATAGGAAAGTGTGTTGCATACTGGATGTGCCGAGGCTGGTCATACAGGGATGCTAACATTCCTTCCACAGACTTATCCTTCAGCAGAGGCTTTGCTTCCTTTTCAAGATCTGGTTTCTCAGGGGAAGGGCTGGCTTTAGATTCACAATGCATTGGAGGAGAAAACATCTAGGGACACATAAGAACAAGAAAAGATAGTTAGGGAACACAGTCATGCAACAGTGAAGATTGCTAAAGGTACATCTGCTCAGGCCTAAAAAGGATCAGGAAGAGGGAGGTTGGAGAAACATCCAGTTCTTAGGGCAGTGACCCAGGCAATGTACTAAGACATTATTCTCATTTCTGCTTCTGGTCCATGTTGTATATTGAGTTAAAAAAATAGGAAATAAACGACCGCTACTTAGGATTTTGGGAACAACCATCTCCACAGAACAAGGAAGAATCTTGGGAAAGTCATGGGAAAACCACTTAGCTCTGCACATCACACCTGCCCAACATGTACCTTGAAAGGCTAGAAACAGCAGAAGGAATGTAGGTTCTTAGGGGTTTTTCAACCACAAGTTATTTTTATTACTAAGTGCTTCAAAGCATTCTGTAACTATGAGCAAAGCCCACAAATATTATGAAGAACTGTAAAACTGAACTAATACTGAAGGCCACACAGTACGATGATAGCAGACCTGTGTCTTCTCCCAGGTGATAAAGAAAACCTCTGCCAAAGGTAACTGGTCACTCCCAGTCTCCTGGTGCTATCATGGTCGTCCATTTCCCATCCACTTCCAAGCAACCCACTTCCTACCCTGCCCAAACACTGGGCTGGCAGTGGCCAGAGAGTACGAGATGCCAGGAATGACAGGAACTCACTCTACTCTGATGGACCCCAACCTGCACAGACAGGTTAGAAGGACCTCTTTAGTGTCAGCTGCCTTACAACCCAGCACCTTCCAGCATTCCAGTCTACAGCATAGACAGAGAACTCACACAGAAGAGAGACATGTGCTGTCCCTGGTCCCACTACAACATACGGACCTACTGAGAAGCAGTTAGAAAATGAGGGAACCTACCGAAAAGTCTGTCTTCTCCATGTCATCAAAAAGCATGCTGGAGTTGTGGTCGATGTCCATGGGCTCAGAAAGACCTGTGTCCTGGGAACAGACTCTTTACATCTCAGTGATGCACCAGGGAACAAGATAGTAATTGTTTACTACAGCACTCAATACACTTGTTGGACAGTGACAGCAATATGCCAAGACACCCATGGTGCCTGGCAAGTCGGGGCCTAACGCACTGCAAACATCAGGGACAGGCCTCACACAGCACCTCATGAGCTTTGCTCTGAGCAGTGCAAGAGCAGTATACATTCTGCAGACCCTTTCCAGCCACTTAGAACATAGCCTTCTACTTTTGAAACTGAAATCCTAAGGAAATAGGTTGGGGGAAGGAGAAGCATGAGTCACTGGTACCTCCTCCAGCAGGTAACAGCAAGGAGGCTGCAAAGCTGGTGAGAACAGGCAAGCACAACACAGGGACACGTGCAGGAGAGCCATGGTGCTTGTGCTCTTACCTCGAGCTTGATGCCACTGTTTCCTTCTGTCTCCTTCCTGTCGTGCTCCTCAGCAGGGTCATCAAAGGGGGAGGGAGGCCGAGGCCCATGAGAATCCATGGCAAGATCACCCCGGGAGATGAGTGTGCACATGTAGATGTTGTGAGAGAAGACGTCATGCCGGATGAGCTCACAGAACAGCAGCACCAGGTTAAAGAACTCCACCTTCTCATTTTCTTTCCCAGGATCAGCTGAAAGGACAGCAAAGATAGTCAAGGGCTACCAGAGTCCTTCTGCAACACCAGCCACTTTTTTCTTGGGGTAAAGAAAGTGTCACCAGGTATCTCAACATATTAAGTGACTGATACACAGTTCTGAGATCACAACAAGGCCCCCAAGGAGAAAGCCCAGTTTCAACAGGTGGCAATTCAGTCAAAAGCTCTCCAGTGAGCCTCCCAGATCAGGAGCATAGGACTTTAGCCAGGAGGTGCCATTCCTGGCTGTACAAACAGCTGCCTGCATCATTCAGAGTTGCATCCTGTCCCTCTTAATCTGTTTGTACTTCTACTGAGAGACTATTCCTGAGCTTTGTCGTTTATGAGTTAGAAACCTCCCTCTAGTTCCCAGTCTGAATTAATTCCTGATTAGGCTATACTAATTTATTCTTGGCCAAGGCTCTATTAACAGAAGTGCTTCTGCATTATCTTTCTGTCATCTGGCCCTCCAGGCTGCCTTCTCTCCCTCTCCAAGGCATGCTCTGGATCACAAGGAATCCAGAGATAGAATCTAGGAACATCCAAGACCTACGCACAAGAGAACAGCACACAAATTCAAAGTTTGCAGGAGAGGGAAAGCTAGAAACCAAGAGAACACAAGTTCTTATTACATACTTAGCATAGGAGCTTGAGTGTCCAGGAACTGCATAAGGACATCCTGAAAGACAGGGGCGCTGGCTGCTGAGAGAGAGCCTGAGGAGATGGAGCCCTTCTCATCCACAACTTCAGAGTCCCCACATCTCTGTAGAAACAGAAAATAGTACCGACTGCTGTCACAGAGGAGAAATTCAAGAAGTTTTCAAGGGACTCATAGGAAATCCACCACACAGGTTTCTGTGAGCTACTTCACAGTCTCTAAGGATGCCAATACTTCCGTACTGTGATCACCTGTCTTCAACACATCCAAGAAATGGGATGCACGCTATCCCAGAGGCTCATTTATGACCTACTTTGGGTTAGATGGAGCAAATGTCATAATTGTCAGCACCAGTGTTAAGAGGCACTGTGTGATCAGCCCTTGCCTTTCAGTGTAACAGTTAGATAGCTGTAGGTAACCTTTGCTCTCCTTTACAGCTGCTGGCCTTTCAGGAAGAAGGACTTACTTCAGCCTCTATCTCTGCTTGACGCTTCTCCAGGAGTTTGGCCACAACCATAGCCCTGTGGCGTCCAGAGCGCTTGTAGCTGACAGCCCACTCACACAGCAAGGCCACCACTGCATCATCATCTGGGGAGATCTGTTGAGATACAAGCACTACAGTGAGAAGCTGAGCCAAAGAGCAGAGGTGAGCAGTCCTAAGGCCTCAGGTTGGATATAACGGCGAGTTTACTTCTCATAGAGCACAACCTGAAGACTGCTACGTCCCCCTCTTCCTAACGTGGAGGACAGATGTCAAGCTACAGCCCTCCTGCTTTGTCTCTGCTTTGACTCCACTTTGCAACATGAGGTGATCCACAGCCCTTGACAATCCTCCAGTCTGGCTTTGCTTCAGAAAATCATCTCTCCTCCAGCAGCACATCTATGGAGTGCTAATCTTAGCACAGAGTGAAACACAGCTTCTCCACGGCATTATACAAAGTATGCAAACTGCCAGTCCTGCAGCTCACTTCCAGGAACCAGTCCAGTACTGGCTGCACTATGGTCCTGCAGATCATAAATAAGGCACCTACCAGGCTAAGAGGAACTCTTAAGACTCCCAGAAAGCAGCTGTCAGCCCAGAATTTGACAAGACTAGCATTTACTTCTCTCAGACACGTAACATGTCTTTATCATCAATCTGCTATCTGGACTGTCTTCCATCAGGAGACTCTTCGCAGCTACCTGTGTGGATTGTCTCAAGCTTACATATTAGCACAGACTTTCTAGAGCATAGACCTCCCATTCTTACTTTAGTACCTCCCTAATTTAAGGCTGCACAAAATCCTTGTCAATGGAGATCACATCTCTTGGCCAAAGGCCACTACTTAGTTAGCTCTCTGCAGACACAGGACAGTAACCGTGGAACATAAACAAGAACATAGCCATGTCCAAGACCAGGGCCCAGCAGCAAAGTCCCAAGGCACCTCATGACTGTCTTTCGTTGGACCCAGCCCAAATATCCTGTTATACAAGGAATCTAAAGAGTTGCTGAAGTCGGATCTTTCAAAGCTGTGGCTGTCCAGAACTTCTAAAGTGTGCAAGACACGGCCAATAGTGAAACCTAGGAGAGAACAGAGGAGAGAAATGTGTATTTGGCAACTGATAAAACAGACTCTGGAGCAAAAGTTTCTGTGAGCTCATTGCTCAGGAGACTACCTAAGGAAAGCTGTGCCAGTCAGGCAAGGGTCCACCTAGCTTAGTATATCCTGACCCTCACAGCAGCCAACTGTAGATACTAGAGGAAAGCATAAGAACATGGCACATGTACAAGAGCATAGCTCTCTGGTACACATTTCCAGCTTCCAATAACAGAAACCCCCCCTGTGCCTTGGGAAACAGCCCCATGCAAGATTTTCCACTGGAAAGAAAAAGAGACACTTGGGCTTTTTTCCCTGCTAACAGCAAACGCCACCAGCAGCAAACAGAAAAAAAAATAAAAATCAAAGAAAATAGCCAGACAGGAAGTTTCTCAGGGTGGAACTGGAGGAGGGAAACTTTAACCTATAAGCAGGTTACCTGCTGTGGTTTCCTGGCACTTGTCAAATGACCAGCGAACCTCCACAGCCTGGCCACGTTCCTTTATCTGCTGCTCAATTTCACGCAGCTTTGCCCGGACCTAGAAGCAATGGACTTGTGTAAACATACAAACAGATGCCTCAGAAGATCCTGTGGACAAAATTATCAGAAATCAAAGAGTTCTACTCTACAGTAGTTCTACTCATGGTTAGATTCTGTCCGTCTTCCAAGGACATCACTGTCTTGCTTATAGCAGAACGGGAGCAGTTAATTCCTATGGGAATGAGACAGCACCTCCAGGTCTGCTTATCACATAACATGAAAAGAAAATCCTGAAAGAATTAAGATACAGGTATTACCCTGGACCACAAGAGCTCCCCTTTTTGAAGGCTGCTCACCTGCTGTGTAAATGCTGAATTCCCTCCTGGCATGGGCAAGTTGGATGGGGCTATAGGCAGGTGGTCCAATGGAGAGCCAGTCTTTATCCTGCTATCAGTCAATGAGTAATGCCACACAAGGGCACTTGGGCAACACAAAATTATACTCTGCAACAGATAGAAAAGTCACTTCCATTGAGCAAATCAAGGTCAAAACAAGTAAGATTATTTTCCACAGAAATAACCACCCCTTTATCCTGAATATCTTGAATGCCCAGGCATTAATCATCCTGTATACATATTTACTACTTTTAGTTCTAAACTCTGAAAGTGTCTTTGGGCTGAAGACCATACTAGAAAGGAATGAACTCACATTTTTGCTGCACTCAGCTTCTTGCCCTAAGTGTGCTTAGGAAGCCAAGACCAGAGTTCCACATTACCCAAAAGCAGCAACCTGTTGCTTCAGAGCTCCCTGCTGCTTCTAAACACAACTTATTTTCTATAACTCACACCACTGATGTAGAATCCAACCCTCATGGTCCAGGAGCAGCATTTACATGAGTGAGTTACAGCCCTCATCAAGATTAGAGAGTGAGAAGAAGCATGAGTCAACAGACCCAAACTCATTATACTATATTATTTAATAATTACATGTATGATTAAAGTAATGATTATAATATTATTATATGTGTATTTTTATTCTTTTATGATCTTGTACAGACACCCACACAAACACAGACAAAACTTCACTGAATGATTCCTAGGATACACCCCTACAGCTTCTGGCTCACAAGGAGTCAGAGATTAAGATGGACAACCAAGGCTGTTTTAAACACTCAAACCAAGAAATCCATCATATCTCAAGGACATTTGGGCACAGGTCAATTATGTACAGTTAGAAATGCATGTTTCTAGCCTGACTTTACCCAGCTCCAACTTCCAACTACTAGATCTTATTCTGTCTTAGCCATATTTTCTGTTAGAAGAGTTCTTCTGAGATGTACTAAAAAAGACCAGACCATCATTAACTATTTTGATTTTTTTAAGCAGGTTGTGTTCAAACCCAAATCAGCTAAATCTTTGAGGTGTATATGCTCATGTATTTTCCCTAAAGTAAGCTCCCCAAACAAAGAATTTCTGTATTTAAGAAGACATGTTTTATCACACAGAAACTAGGGGAAAAAAAAACCACACCTAAACTTTTTAAACTGAAAGTGACCAAGTAAGAGTTGTTTATAACCCCCACATTCCTCTCTAGCCCTTGCAGACAGATCCTTACTTCTAGCCAACTGTACTCTAGACATTTTCTTTCTACCCTGTTTGAGAGCTAGCTGGCTGCTTCTTGATCCTTTCAGGGCTCCTTGATCTCAAGTTTTTCTGTTGAGCTGCAGGTTTCCAAGCTTTGTGCTCTCCTGCTCTCCACTTTCTGCTTCATTCTGCACTCCCTGGAAGCTTCTATGCTTTAATGTGCTCCTTTCCTGCCTTAGAGGGGACAATTTCTGCTCCTTCTGCAGGAACCCACCTGAACTAGTCACTCTACTACAGACCAAATCCCACAGTGACACAGCATTTGCCCTTCAAACATGTATCAATAAGGCTTCAGCAACCTTGCCCCTTTTACTGCAAAGTAAGGTTTAATAAATTTCAAGTGTAAAGATTATGAGTTTAGAGTTGTTCCTCTCCATAGCCTGCTGCCACTTCTGGAGAGGGTGGTCTGCTTAAACAACTAAAGTTATTCCATAAAAAAGTGGGAGGGGTTGTTTTGTGTGTCTGCTGGTTGTTTGATTTGTGTTTTCTTGATTGTTTTTTTTTTTCTCTGCAGGGTGGGTTTTTCTGATGAGGGGTTAAGAGCTCACAAAATCATCAAGCACTCTTGCACTTCTGGCATAATTTCCTTTCCTAGGTGACAACCTGTTTCTGACATACATAGGAGGAAGTTACCCTTTCTTTCTCTCTCCCTCTTCTTCAAAGCTCTCACAGCCTCTCTCTGAGGCACCTGTGAACAGAACAAAAGGCTCTATTCCAACCCCTTTTTCTTATGCAAGTCAGTCAAGGGCACTGTTACAGCACTTCAGTCTGGTACAAAAGCTGTGTAACACCTCAGCCTACCAGCTGACAATCATGTTTTGGCATTTCTGTACTCAAGTAGTTGCTGACTCAGACTGCAATGATTTTTCTGTGATAGCATACAATATAAACTGCCCCTGTTGACCCAAAATATCACCAGCCACTACTCAAACCTACCTGGAGGATGCAGCTGAGCCCGTACACCACTGGCCGGTGCTGAGGGCACAGCAGTAAGTCACTGAAAGGGCTGGAAGGAGGATTCCCTGCAGCTGGCTGAGGGGTGGGAGTTGAAGGAAGAGCATTCCCTGTCTGGGCAGACAGGATGTGGGGTGGGTGCCCACCAGCACCATCCAGCTGCATAGCAAGCCTGCGGGTGCAGAAGTAGGCCAGACGTCTGGACAAGTATGCAGACTGCACAAACTCTCCAGAGTACTGCAGGGAAGAGGGAGGGGGGAAAACGCCCTCGTTACAACCAACACAAGAGAAAGGCCTGACCCTCCCAAAGTAGTACACTATGTGGCATTACCTCGTAGAGACAGCCCCTGTGAGCAGAGAGCTGCTTAGCCTCATCAATCACCCACTGCCTACTAAGCAGCAGAAAAAAATCCTTAAATGCTCTATGTCAATTATTTGATGTATCAAAATGTACCCAGACCCAGCCTCCCCAGAGAGTCAAATGTCTGCCTAGAATCTGTTGCAACAGACAGAAAGAAAAGCAGTTTCCATGTAGTGGTGCACATTGAGTCCAGTTACCACACCTATAATATGGGGAGGGATCACCAAGTCCAGTAAGGGAGGAAAAAACAGATGAGAGCAGGACTAAATAAAAAGGTACCCTTGTATGAACTAAGGATGCTTAGAGAGACACTCCCAAGTAATCTCTGTGCAAAACAGCTCATCATCCCTTAGGCAATAGGAAGGGGACTGACATGACCAGAAGTCAGCACTCTCCTGAAGCAAGTTGGGTACTGTTTCTCACCCGCAGCAGCAAAGGTAGGAGCATTTTCAGGAATTCATCATCTCCTGACCGTATCTTCTCAAAGCATTCCAGGACCCAGGTCAGGAATTCATGCCGGTCCAGCATGCCATCCTGTACACAGATGAAGGCAGAGGAAGCAACATGCACTGAGGCAGAGAGCAGCAGCAGCTTGCTATCTAAGAGTGGAAATAACTCTACAAGTCTGCACAGTACTGCGGAGCTCAAAACAGCAACCAGCTCTAACAGTCTAGGCAAAGAAAGAGAATATACTGCAAAAACAAATCACTTGGCATCCACCTCCCCTAGCCCTCCTCTGCTACACACCCCATCCAGCTCCTCACCTGGAACATGAACATAGCTAGTTTCTCATTGTAGTCCCACTGCTTCAAAGCTTGTTCCACCTCTTGGGGCATTGGCCCAGATGGTGAACCACAGCCTTGCCCTGGGAGCTGTCTATAGAACTCCGCAATCTTCTGCAGCTGCTCTGACAGGTACTTGGTGATGATCTGTGTCCATTCTGGAGAACAGGAAACAGGTTAGCAACGACTGCCGTGGTAAACAGAAGCAGGAAAGAACAAGGCTGGTGCACAGGTGGAAACCCAGAGTTCCTGTCCTTTGAAAAGGACAGAATGACAAAGAAAGAAAAGTAAGTGCTACTTAGGTTTGCTGGTGACCTGGAGGTGGTAGGGAGGAAGAGGCATCCACAGAAACAGGGAGCAAGGGGGAAGACTTCTGTGTGGGCACAGTCTCTTTGTACATGAAAATTTGGGAAGAAAGATTCCTCAACTGCAGTTGTTGAGCATGAACAGGTGGAGACAAGAGTCTTTTCAGTGGGGAGCAGTGTTAGGCCAGCCTGGTTTAGCATCCTCAAAAATGTGACAGACAACAGAGGAAACACTTCAGCTCTGAACTTGTTCTTAAATCACTTCCAGATATCAGTGCAAAGCCATGATCAATGATTTGTTAAAATAACTGTTTTTACTGAAACCTAACTGTGTAAGAGAGAAATTCAATACACAAAGGGACAGCATGATCACACTCTTCTGGGACAATGCAGATGGCAAAACCCAAGGCAAAATATGCAAGAATGTGAAACGAACAACACTTACAGGGTCAGCAGTAGGACAAATGCCCAAAGGAACAGGAAAGCAAATGGAATAAATATATCTAAGAAACCAATCAACCTCCAGAAACAGAGCTAAGAAGCCTGTGTAATCTTTATATCAAAATAAACACGAAGGAAAAACAAAAAAAAACAAACATGGAATTCAGCTGCTAATACTGCTTTTCAAAGGAGTGTGGTGAGGTCCTGTAATCACAGCCATCCAAACCAGAAAACAGCAAGGGGAGCTCTCCTAGATGGCAGTAATCTGGAGCAGGCCAGGATGCAAAGGATGTTAGATATGGGATCCAGTAAGGCTTAAAGAAATTAGAAACACAAGCAGGGAATAATATACCAGAATTCTCGGGGAAACACACTTACTCACTTGAGAAGAAGTAACCAGTCATAGGTAAATTATAACGTTTACAGTCTTTGTAGGGTATAAAAAAACAGGTTGTACAGCAGATGAGCACAGTAGAACTTAATGGAGAGAAAGGAGAGGTAGGCTTTCTGGAAGTATTTGTGGCTGCTAAGACTTATTTTTCAACAGTGTACTCTCACAGGTGGGCCTTGTTTCTTTAGACAGTTACATCAGAGCACTAAGAGTTATCAGCAGAAAACAGGTTTATATGGATTTCCAGGCTACCTCTTACTATTCAAGAGCAGGCTGAGAAGGAAACACCTGGGATGGACAACACCAGTGCTCTCCACAAAGTGCTTACCAATGAAGGGGTCAATGACATGACGCTTTTTCACCTTGGTTTCTGTGATGGCAGCATAATAGGCACAAGTCATTTTGATGAGCCAGGCTGCTCTCATTACTGGAACAGTGTATTTTGCCAAATAACCAAAGACTTCTTCCTTCTTGCTAAAGATGGGCACCTGTAACAGAATTGAGAGGGAAAACTGCAGCCAAGGACTTAGATGGGAACTATTCCAAAGCAACTGCACATGCTGTAGGCACTGCAAGCTGTGAAAAATGTAAAAAGGGAAAAGGCACTTGTGTTGCTCTGTATCTCAAAAATCTACTGCAAGAATTCACTTCTGGTCCGAAAGCAACAGGACCAGACCTGCATTTCAGTACAAACAGAAACAAAACACACAGAAAACATAATTACATCACTGTAAATCCACACCTTGAATACTGCAAATAGCTTTGAGGATATCCCCAGAAAGGATATAAACAACTGCAAAAGGTACAGACTAAGGACTGAGCCAGACACACAGAATATCTACCACACAGACTGAAGAGAGGACCCCTCATTTTGCAGAAAAAAAAAACCCAGAGTGGTTACAAAAGTCCTGTAATATCATGAGTAGCCAACAGAGGACTGTGAGAAACGAGGAATTGAATACCATAGCAGGAAGATCCAAGATGCAAAATTCAGGATACAACATGGAAGGGTAGCAGTGAAATCATCAGACTGCAGATCTATAAACCAGGAAGCAATAATATATCACAGGAAAAAGCACGGCTGTGAGGCTCATTTCCACAGGATACCACAGAGAGCCAAAGTATGTGTGTGTTCACAAAGGAATGAGACGAATCCACAGATAACATCTACCATTTGGTAGATGTCTCAAAGCCCCTGAACTACCAAAAGTTCAATTGTTTACTTGCTACATTTCTTACATTCTTCTCAATTATTCTCTGATGTCTCAAATACACAAAGACATGGACTACCTGGCTACTGACAGTCGCTGCTGTCATGTCTAAGTCCATGGAAACTGATGAAGCCCATTGCAGGAAACTGGAGAAGGCCTTGAAAGACTCAAGCTTTCACAATGACCTCAGGAAACTGACAACCAATAGGTAAAGAAAGACACAAGGACTAAGTTTATAAAGAGATTCTGGAAAAATCTGATTGTTTTCCCCCAAGAGTGACTCAGAACACCAAGGACCAGACAAATACCAGCTTCTGAACTACGTGCTCTGCTAGCATTTCCCAACAGGGAATTGTTTTTTTCCACAGTTCATATTAGATTCCAGAGTTCCATGTTTACAGGCCCACCCTCCTAAGAGTTAAATTCCCTTGCTATTAGGCCAAATAAAACCACAGAGTAAAATCCTTCTTTCTTCTTTCATACTCTACAGAACTCAATGCTACCAGGGAAATACCTAGTCCTAGACCCCAGGGCACAGAAATGCTCTAGCCTGGCTGAGACCAACCTATAATGCACATACTCTTCTCAGCTGAAAATCAGAAATGTGTCGCTGCAACAGAATTCTGGTAAATCCCTCAGCTGATTATTTCCAGTAATCCTCACTCTGACTTTCGAGAACTTGGAAAAGCTTCCCCAGCAGGAATGGTCCTAATCTAAACAACAAACCAAAGACAACAGTGGCAGCTCTTCAGAAGAACATCCAAACTTCAAAATAAATCAGACATATCACACAAGCCAAAAGGCAAAGCTGAACACAACCTCCAAACAACAGACGAGGGACCAGTTATTTGGGTGGGGGTGACTAGAGCCAGTGCACTACAGACCCTGGATACACTCTTAAAGCTGAAAGCTTCAAGAGATGCAGAGAGGAGAAACTTCTCCAAACAGTAAAAACTTTCTACCATACAAACACTTCGGAAACAAGTATAGATTGAACACCTGCCAGGCAGCCTCTCCTGTAACATACCTTCTTGGCGAGATGAGTGAGGGGCTTAGTTCCAGCCAGATCTGTGAACCAGTTGTTTATGGCACTCTGAGAACGTGCTGTCACGAGCCAGAAGTTATCCTTTTGATTCACCTGGGGTTTCCTTCTTCCTGTGTCAGGCAGAGTATTGCACCGCAGCTTCTCTGCAATAATACTGCTAAAATTTGAACTGATCTGGAAAGAAAGTAGAAACAGATTAACTACACTTCACAGGTCAAAGATCTATTCTATTCTCTGTGCTTAAAATCTCATTTATCACTCCTACTGTAAGTCTTACCAGTATCAACTTTTGAAACTGCTAATAATTTCCTTTGTTATAATTGCAACCAGGAATGTTTCTAGACAACTCACACAATAACCAAGCAGGGGCTCAAGCTGAGACAGACTCGTCAAACCAGACAGAAGGCTCCTCAGACAGACAACAGCCAACAAAAACAAATATATTGTGCTTATTGATTGCCTTGCACCCCAAGTCATTACCAGTCCTCTTGGCAGGGAGGCCAGGAAGTTAATATCTTGATTTCAAAGATTGGAAAAATAAAGCTGAAGCCTGTTACATAACTTCCATGCTTAAATTGCCAGATGTTTCAAGAAATTTTACTTCTCTTCTACCATGGCCATAATGTAACCAGACCAATAAGAAGAATTTTCCAGCTTCTGGTATCCTAGTCTTCAGCTTTAATTGCAGAATATAAGCAGATGCTGGTTTAACAGAGACCACAGATACAGACCTGCCCCTAAGACGTGCAAAGCAAGGCAAGAACCCACCCTCTCAGAGGTAGGTCACAGTTCCAAAACAATGCAGAACTTTGATTCTGCAAGAACAGAGGGTTAGATCCTAAAACAGCCACCCTAAAGGGAAGGATCTCCTGGTTCTGGACACAGGGAAGTAATGAGACTCAGGACTGTGCCAGGACCCAGCAGCCTGCCCGTACAGGCACCTGCCAAATCCCCACACCATCCCGATGGCTCTCACCTTTGCTGGGTTGAAATTGACGTTTTTGGCACTGCCGTGCTCGTCTCCAGAGACTGCCGGCTGGTTATTGAAGCCTTGCTTGACGTTCAGAGCAGTCAGCTCATCCTGCGGTGGAAGGTCGATCAGCAGGGCCCGGCAAGGCTCATCCACGCCAAACACCCGCAGCCTCTGTCCCCGCCACAGAGGCTTTGCCAGCATGTAGACAGGGAAAGGCAAGGGCCCGGCAGCTCCCAGCCGGCCACCTCTACGCCCTCCGTGCCAGGCAGCGCCCCGGGCGAGTACTGGGACAGGGGAACGGCAGGTCCCTCGGCCAGGCTCCCCACCAACAACCCTCACGTTGGGGCCCCTCAGGCTCAGCCAGCACGGGGACGCAGAGCTCCCTACCCCCACCCCGGGACCTCTCAGCGCACCCTCGGGGCCTCCTCACGGTCAGCCCCGGAAGGGCGGCCCCGCACCCCGAGTCCCCTCACACGCCCGGTCCCCGAACCTCCTTCTGCTTGGGGTCTTGCGGGTAGACATCAGGCGGGCCAAGTCGCGGGCGCTTCAGCGGGCGGTGCTCGTAGCTGAGGACACCGAAGGCCGCCATCCCGGACCAGCCGGCGAGCAGAGGCGGCCGGGCCACAACAAGGACCGCCGCGGCCGCCCGCGCCTGCGCGCTGCGCCCAGGCTGGCCGAGATCCGCCGGAGAGGCCCGAGCGACGTGCCGCTGTACCGGGCTTCGCCGAGGGCAGCCGGAGCCTCCCGAAGCCGGGCCGAGGAAGGACGAAGAGTCCCGAACGGCGCCGGGGAGGGCCCGAGCCTGCGCCGAGCGGAGGCGGAAAGTGTCGAAGATGGACGGGCCGGCCGGAGGGTGGCGCTGCACCGACGGCGCGCCGGGCTGAGTCACGTGACACCTCCCCGCTCTCCTCCGCCCCCAACCCGGGACTGTCCGGCAGCTGCGGCGCTCCGCTGCCCGGTACAGCTACTGCTGCGGCTGCCCCCCGGCGACCCCACGGCCACACCTCCATTACTGCCCCCAGCGGTGGCACCATCACTGGCACCATCACTAGCACCATCACCAGCCCCGTGGCCACCTCCCGTAACTGCCCCCAACTCCCTACAACTGCCCCCATGTGACCTTCGCCCCTCGGGAAGGCTCTGGTGTCTCCCGATTGTGCCCAATTCTCAGGGATCGCATCCAGCACGCCCACGGTCAGGTCGTGCGTGGGGATCCACACACCGGCCTTAACTCTTGGGGGACAGGCCTGTGGGGATGAACCCCGCAGCATGGCGGGATGAACCCAGTGATCCTGGTGGGGCAGGTAGTGGGGCCTGGCGGGGTGAGATGTGGCGCTGGGGCAGGAAGGGTGGTGGGGTCTCAGTGGGGTGAGCCGTGGTCTCTGCCATGGGGTGCAGCATGGGGTGAGCCTCTAGGTAGTGGGTATTTCTGTAGGGCAGGAAGCAGAGAGTGCCGGGGGCAGGAAGCAGTGCGGGTACGAAGCCAGCAGTCCTGCGCTGTGGGCTGTGTGCAGAGACTCTGCACGCTCCTCCCCACGGCTCACCCCGCCATGGCAGTGCCTGGCACCTTCCTCGCAGTCATCTACTTCTTCCTCCGTGGGCTGGACCCCTACATTGCAGATGCCCACAGCCCCTCAGGTAAGGTGGCACATGGGCCTCAGGGAGGGGCAGGACGCCACAAGTGCCCCATGGGTGGTGGGGCTGAGGGATGTCGCTTCCTGTTAATGGCGGGCGAGGAGGACAGAACGTGGGGCTGCGTGGGCCAGTGAGCCACTGGGGAGTGCGCCAGAGACCCTGTGAGCCCCTGATGTACCCCATGACCCCCAGCACCTCCATGGCTCCTTGCAGTGGGGCTGGCGGGAGAGTAGGCTGTGCCAGAGAGCTCCACTGAGTGTCCTTGCTCCCACCCCAACGCTGCAGCATTGCTGGCGCTACTGGCCCTGCAGGTCTCCTGGCCCCGTAGCTGGAGGCCTCATGGCTGTACTGGACCCACAGCTCCCAGCCCTGCAACTCTACTGGCCCTGGAGCTGCCAATCCTGCTGGCATTGCTGCCAGAAGAGACCCTGGTCATGGAGACCCTCTGGGGCGGGTTGGAGGGTGTTGCAGCAGCAGGATGTGATCCTACTGGCTCTGTGCGTCAGCCGGCTGATCTGCACCAGCTGCTCTTTCCATCCCAGTCATGTCAGCAGTGCTGTGTGCAGGCCAGGGATGGGGAACGGAGGACACCTTCTCCTCTTTCCACCCAGCACCCTTGCCCCAGCCATCATTTTCTGAGAAAAAATCCACTTCCTGGCTGGCTGTCAGTAAAACACCAGCTTTTCGTGGAAACACAGCCTCTGTGTACCCACGGACTTTCTGGGCTGCCAGGAAGGTGACCCCATCTCCATGTGTGGAAACAGCCAGGGCACAGCACCTGTTTGCTCCTTCATGTTTCGTTACAACCCAGGAAAGCCCACCGTTGGCTTTCTCTTCCCCTATAGTGCTGGTTGATGGGTTTGGACCTAGGAAGGGGGACCAGGTGTCCCATTACCTGATTTTGGGGAGTAAAAATCCCATTTTCTGGGAGACTTCAGGAGAGCTCTCAGCCACCAACAGCTGGTTTGGACAAGGGCTCTGTGAGGTGCCTTGGTCCATCAGAGATGTTTGTCCCTCAGCAAGCCGTGGCAGTGGCTGCCAGAGCAAACTGTGGCATGATGCTCTGGGTGGGGACCAGCACCTCTCTGGTGGCCCTGCAGCCCCCAGACAGCCCAGGATGTGGCCTCTGGTTGTGTGGGCAGGACTGAAGCCAGCAGAGCTCGGCGGAAGGAGGGGGCAGAGCAGCCTGCTTGGGTGCCTGGAGCAGTTGCTCGACCTCCCAGGGCTCTGCAGTTATTTCCTGCAGAGACTGAACCGCTGGGGCTCAGAGCCTGGCTCTATGGCAGTGGGATGCACAGCCCAGCATAGCCCAAATCACCCAGACACGTGGGCACCTGCAAGCACCCAGAAGGGTAACAGAAAGATTAATTTAGCCAGGATGGAGACATCAGCCACAAATCCTGGAAAACCCCTGATTATTTAATGGGATAAGCAAAATGGGTTGGCAGGGAAGGTTTTTTTGTCACGTCCCACAGTGCCAAGGGCTGCAAACAGAGGCCACGGGGTAACTAAGGAGAGTGGCTGGAGGGTGAAAAAGCACATCTGGAGCAAGAGGAGCCCATGGCACAGATGTGGGTAGGACAGCTGCTTGGACAGTGGCCCTTCGCAGGAAGATGTGGGGCTGCCAGCTGCCAACACAGCAGGTCTGAACAGAGTGGTGGGGGCCTGGCATTGCAGGCAGGCAGGATGCATTGCAGCTCCCCCAGAAAGAGCTGGGCTTGTTTGGCTCACAGGAAGGAAGGCTGACGAGGATGTGCAGGGATCCCTGGCATGTGCTGTGTCTCCCTGGTGCACGCCTGGGCCCTGGCGCAGCCACTCACCACTGTGGTGCCCAGCAGTG
The DNA here is from genome assembly GCA_020745705.1 of Hemiprocne comata. Lineage (NCBI taxonomy): Eukaryota > Metazoa > Chordata > Aves > Apodiformes > Apodidae > Hemiprocne > Hemiprocne comata. Next base: position 4,608,014 of record CM036597.1, on the reverse strand, counting down.
TCTGTCCCTTCCAGGGGTGGAGTGTGTCCTCTTCAACGAGGAGTACATGACCTGCACGTGGGGGAGCAGAGAGACGCTCAAGGCCAACTACTCCCTCTACTACTGGTAGGTGCCTCTGCCCCACAGCTAGCCCCACAGCAGGGTGTCCAGTGGTGGGCCCCTGCACAGAAGGCTCCTGCCAGCACCTCTGGTCCCAGCACCATCCTACGCCTCTTCCCTGAGCCCAGAGAGGCTCTGGGGCAAGCAGGATGGGATGCACCAGGGAGAGGGCTCCTGAGGAGGGCTGGGATGTGTGGAGCCTCTGGGAGCCCCAGTAACCTGCTGTGGCACAGGTATGAGAACAGGCCCTCCGTGGTGGAGTGCATGCACTACCTGAAGGACCAGGGCGTCAGCGTCGGCTGCCACTTCAACCGGAGCGAAATCATCCAGTTCCAGCTTTTCCATGTCCTCGTCAACGCCAGCCTCGGCGGCAGGACCCTGGAGATCCCCAGTGAGCCCATGCAACTGCAGAACCTTGGTACGGAGGAGTGAGGGGCACCCACTCACCTCTGCAGCACTGCTGTAGGGCAGGAGCAGGACTGTAGGTCTCTAGGGCTGCCCCATCATGTCCTGGTTGGCGGTAGGGCCACCAGGGCATGGGGACAGCACTCACCGGGCATCACCCGTGCCTTGCAGTGAAACCAGAGGCACCCATCAACCTGACCATCCACAACATGAGCAGCAACCAGCTGAAGCTGACCTGGACCTCCCTGTACCCCAAAGCCTCGTGCCTGGAGCATGCTGTCAAGTACAAGAGCAACAAGGACACCAGCTGGACGGTTCGAGCCCCCTGAATGCAGCACCCTTGTGGTTATGGCCAGGGATGGGCCATGCACCAGCACTCACAGCAAGTGCTGGCTCACATTGCATGGCCCATGTCTCTCTGCAGGAGCATCAGGTGAAAGGAGATGTCTTCTCCTTCCCCAGCGTGGACTATGAGAAGTCCTACACCTTCTATGTGCGCAGCAAAATCAACAGCTACTGTGGCATCACCCAGCTCTGGAGCGAGTGGAGCGTTCCGGTGGTTTGGGGCAGCAACTCCACAAGCAAGGGTAGGTCCTGGGGATTGTGGCAGGACAGGATGGGCTGGGGCATAGTGGGGCTCAGGAGCCAAGGGGTGGCCAAGCAAGTGGAAAACTGGCACAGGGCAGCAGCTGTAGGGGTGAGTCCCATCTGAGTGCCTGGGGCACAGGCAGTGGCATTGACCTCTGTGTCCTTTGTGCTACTGGAAACCAAACACACCCCACCAACAGGACCTGCTGACTTTTGCCAGGGGTTTCTTAGCCCTGGAGGGCTGCTTTGGCACAGCTGGTCCAGGACAGTGTCACCAGCCAGTTGTAGTGACAGCGGGGCAGGGCTTGGGGATGGGCTCCTTTCCCATCCTCCAGTCCCAGCTGAGCCCTGCCATACATAATGCCAAGCTCCCATGGCCACTCACAAAGGTCCACTGGCATGCCCACTCCTCTGCAGTGGCAGTGTGCCAGCTGGGGATCCATGTCACCCTGGCTCTTTCCAGGTGCAGCGGAGGAGCAGCTGCACTGGTTCTGGGTTCACACGGTCTTGATCCCCATTGCCTCCTGCCTGCTCTTGCTGATCCTTGTCATCCTGTTGGTGCGCATGGAAAGGTGAGTGTGGGATGCTGGTGGGGGGCAGCAGTGCAAGGGCTCTTCCTCTCTTGACATGTCTCTCCCATGCAGAGTGTGGGTCATCATCATGCCCCGAATCCCCAATCCCAGCAAGAACTTTGATGAGCTCTTCATCACCCACAATGGCAACTTCCAGGTAAGGTGGCTGTTGGCAGCTCTGTCCTGGGCACACCCCCTGCAAGTTGGGGCTTGACTGTGTGGTGACTCCTTTCATCCTGCTCTTCTCCCCAAAGGAATGGGCCGGAGTCCCCAAAGATGTTGTGGAGAGCTTCAAGCCCAACTACAGTGAGAGCATCTGCTATGTGAGCGAGCTGCCCCCCAAAGGACAGCTGTGAGACCCTCTGGGAGAGCAACAACCACTTGCCATTGGTGATGCCCAGGGCCCCAGCTGTCCCCCGTGAGCACACCCCTACAAGAACAGCTACATGGGAGTGTGATGGATTCCTGCATCCCTGCACTCCACATGCTTTGCACCCCTGCTGCTCCAAACCTCACTGCCCTGCAGGCCTCACTCCTTGCTCCCACGCTCCCTCCACCAAATGCCTGGGTCGCCCAGACCTGCTCCCTGCCATGGCCACACGCAGCCCCCCATGACACAGCGGCTGTGCTGCACTGCAGGGTGCTTGGGGAGTGCAGTGTGCTGGGTGCACTGGGCAATGCATGGGATGCAGTGCATAGCACCCTGCGTGCACTGTTTGTTGCACTGGGTGCTCTAGGTGATGCATACTATGCCCTGTAACCCCCATGCCCCACTGGTCCATACCCATCCCCATGCCTGCTGTCCCATGCCCCAGAACCCTCATACCCTGCTGCTTTGTCCTCCACCACCCTCAAGCTCTATCCCCCGGCCCTGCTAGCCCAGGCAGACTGGGGATGGAGGGAACCCTGTGCAAGGTGGCTTCAACCTCCAGAGCATGGCTGGGGCCGGACCAGCAGGACAGGCAGCACTGAGGTTCAATAAAGGCCAGGGATGTCCTTACCATGCACTGCCAGGGTCTGTGGCCATCACTGGGGGCACGCAGGGGTCCGTCGGGACGCGCAGGCGGCAGCCGAGGAAAGGGGGGGCGAGGACATGGGGACAAGGGGCCAGGCCGCCCCCCAGTGGCGGGGCAGGTTGGCCCCGCCCCCTGCCTGAGCTGGGCGGAGCCTCCGCGCTTGACGGACGGGTAATTTTCCATCCCTGCCCACGTGGTGCACGGGGCCCCGCCCCCTCGTGGCTGATTGGGGAGGTGGTGTCAGAAACCCCGCCCCTCGCGGCCGTGATTGGCAGAGACGGAGCGGTGGACACGCCCCTCGCGGCTGGGGCTGCCGCTGTGCCCGGCTCAGCGCTGCCGGCAGCCGGGACGGGGCGGGCAGGACCGACGCCGGTCGCCGGTACCGGGCACGGCACGGCGTGAGCTCACCATGATCGTGTGTCCCCAGAGCGCAGAGCACCCCCGAGGAAGCCGGTGTCAGCGGCTGCCGGGGCAGGTAGGACCCGACTCGCCCCGCCGCCACCGGAGCCTGTACCGGAGCACTGGGCTCGGCCCTGCTCGCCGCCACTGGCCCGGCCCGGCCCGGCCCGGCTGCGGCACCAGCAGACCAGGGCATGCCCGGCGGCGGTGGGCGGGGCCGGCGGAGTCGTGCTCTCCTGATGCGGTAGCCGACGGCCCGGTACCGGTGCGGCGGCGCCGTCCCCGTCCCCTTTGTGCGGGATGCGGGAGGCGCCGTGTCTCCATCACTGCCAATCAAACTTGTTTTTCTCTCTCCGCCTGCACTGCCCGCGCCGCGCACCGGGGGCGCTGCCGCCGCCGCTCGCACAATGGGGCCTGGGTTACCGGCTGCAGGCAGCCGGCCCGGGACAGCCGTGGGGACCCCTACCGCGGGCACTAGCACTTCCCCTGTCCCCGCGAGGATCGGGACAGGAGGCCGGGCCAGGGGTGCCCGCCGCGGCCGTGTCATGAGCGAGCATCACCGGCGGAGCCACCGGTACCGGCGGAGCCGCGGTGTCGCATCGCGGAGCGTTGGAGACCCGGGGGTTGGCGAGCTTCACACCGCGGAGTCTTGCCCGGCCGGGTACGGGGCCAGGCGGGGTCCCGCGGGCCCTTTTCAGCAGCTCCCGGAGCTGCCCGGGCTTGCTGCCGGTCACAGGGTGCAGGACCGGCTGGGCTCCTGCATCCTCCCCGCTTTGCATGCAAACTGCTGCCCGGCGATTGGCTGGCCGGGCAGCACCGGGGCATCTATTCTTCGGCAGCAACTGCCCGGGCAGGGAGGGGTGAGGCTGGTCGTGGGTACGGCATGGGGGTACCTGTTGGGGTTCAGGGGGCACGGACACGTTAAAGCTCCCTTGGAGAAGGAGGTAATGCTCCCACCGCCCAGGGCTGTGAGTGGGTGCAGGGGAGGAGGAGAAGGGTTATGGCCGGGGAGAGTGAGGAAGGTGGTGCCAGAGCTGATGCATGGGGCTGGGGAGGCAAGGCTGAGGGGATGTGGTTGGTGGTGCTGTGCCAGCAGGAGAGACCTGGGCTGAGCTGGTGCTGTGGGGGGCAGGCAGGAGAGCACAGCTGGGGGACAAGGGCTGTGGTGGGGGGCTGCCCTGCACCTTTATCCTCCCCTTTCAGTCAATGTCTGCCTGGTCCCTTGCTCCATCATCACCTAGACAAGCAGAGCAAGGAGAGCTGGTGGCCCCAGTGGCTGAGCCATGGGCTGGTCACACAGCTCCTTGCTGGGGACCCTTTCCCTGGGGGAAGCTGTAAGGCTCCCTGGCTCCTCCACCTCTGCCCACCAGAAGACCAGTGGCTGTAGCCCCATGGGTGTCGTCAGGGCAGCTCATTTCCCCAAGCAGAGTAACTTTGCAGGGGACTGTTGCAAGTCACTTCTGGTTTGCACCAGCTATTTTGTCCCTGCCGGTGCTGCCCCAACTCTCTGGGTCTCCTCCATACCTTCTCCCATACTACCTCCTTGGGCAGCACGAGGGGAGAGCTCTGAGCCCCTCTTTGTGTTCCAAATTGCGTGGTGGATGCCAGGACATCACATACCCCTTGGCTTGCTGGGACAGGACCCCTGGAGTAGCTCAGCTGGCTTCACAGCTCTGCCCATGTCCCAGTGCTGGGTGGGAGGGCTCCATGCTGGTGGTGCAGTGGCCTGATTGGCTGGGATTCTGTTCTGGGAGGTCTTTCATGTTTCTCCTGCTTCAGCTTTGCATCTTAAGGCTGAAAAGAAACATCAGTCCTAATTTGCCCTTTGCTTCCACTCCCCAGGCAATGCCCTCTCCTGGGCAGAGACCAACCCGTGATTCTTGCAGCCTGTCCTCCCAGTAGCAGTACTCTGCCAAGCTTCCTGGCCCAAGCCTGAGCCCTCTATGGTGGCTTCTGACCTAATGGTGTCCCTCTGGGAGTACCAAGCAGGGAGAGGGGATCCCAACCCCTCTCAGTGCCTGGATTTGCCTGGTGTGGGCAGCTGCAGTGGGGGCTGCTCTGGGGAGAGCTAAGCTGAGCGTCTTCCCTGCAGGTAGTGAAGATGTCCGGCAGCGACCCTGAGCGCCCCCAGTTCCTCTTCGTGAAGGTGCTGGCGAGCTGGGGGCGGCTGGAGGCGGTGACCCAGCAGATGGGCTACCACCCGCAGTACCTCGACAGCTTCCTCAAGATGCAGCACTACCTGATGCACATGGACGGCCCGCTGCCCTTCGACTGCCGACACTACATTGCCATCATGGTGAGCCCTGCTGGGAGCTGCTGGAGAGGATGGGGGGCTCTGTTTAGCCCCTCAGGTCTTGCTGCTCTTCCTCTATTAAACATTCTGTGCTGCCGGCTTCTTTTCAGAGGCCAAAATAAAGATGTCCAGGAGGTTGGGCGAGAGGTGGGTGCAGGGCCCCAGGATGTCTGTCCTGCCAGCACAGGGATGCTGATGTGCTGCTCTTGCAGGCAGCTGCCCGGCACCAGTGCCGGTACCTGGTGAATCTGCACGTGCTGCAGTTCCTGCGGGCAGGGGGTGATCCTCAGTGGCTACGTGGCCTCGACTTCATCCCCCCCAAACTCCGCAACCTCAACGAGATCAACAAGATCCTGGCTCACCGGCCGTGGCTCATCACCAAGGAGCACATTGAGGTATATGGGGGGCTATCAGCCAGGGACCAGGGTGGCTGGGGAGCAGTAGGGCAGCATCCCCAGGGGGTGCCAGCACCCTGCCCACGTTGCATCGCTGGTCTGTCCGTGTCCTGTAGAAGCTGCTGAAAATTAGCGAGTGGAGCTGGTCTCTGGCGGAGCTGGTGCACGCCGTCGTCCTCCTGGCGCACTGCCACGCACTCGCCAGCTTTGTCTTCGGCTGTGGCTGCGAGCAGGATGAGGGGCTGGGGGGCCGAGGCTTGATGAAGCCCTTGTCACCCGGGAACCAGTGCTTCTGTGAAGCCACCGCTGGCAACGGCTGCAGCCAGGAGCTGCTGCGCATCAACCGCAAGCGGGTGAGCCCCTGAGGATGGGACCACGGGGGGTGGGGGTGTGGCCAGGACTTCTGCCCTCACCCCAGAGCCTGTGTTTGTGCAGTCCCTGGACTCCTGCATGGAGCTGGATTCCCTCCGGGAACGCATGCAGCGGATCCACGTGGAGACTGAGGGCAGGGAGGAGACAAGGCTGCTGCAGCAGGACCGAGAGGAAGGTGAGGGGCAGGGAGCAGAGGTGGGTGTGCAGGATAGGAGTCCATAAGGCATACCTGGGTGTTGCTCCCCCATGTCTATACTTATGTTTTCCATGATGTATGGTTGAGAGAGGGGCTTCTGGGATGCTGGTGGAGGGAGGAGGAAGAAGGCAGTGGCACTTCCCAAAAAGGCACAGCAAGACCCAGCTTTTGACACCTACTGCAACTGGGAACAGGACAGGTGAGCATCACTCTGACTCATCTGGGGGGCTTTCCCCTGTTGCAGATGCTGACAGGGAAGTCACTGGTGCCACCAACCTTGCATGCTACATGCAGGATCCTGACTTTGGATACCAGGACTTTGCCCGGCGCGATGAGGATCAGGCGCAGGTATTCAGAGCCCAGGTGAGGTTCCTGCTCTCTTGGTGGGCAGCAGCCTGGGCTGCCACCTCTCCTCCCATCTCCTTTCTGCTCCTGGTGGGGAGCAGATGGTTGCAGAGGTGCCTGTACAGCTCGGATATGGTGCAGCTGCTTTTGCAGAATGCCTGAGCTCAGTTCTGAGAGGGGACCTGCCCCACTAGGGTTCAGGAGAGGGAGGTGACCAGTGACTTCTGTCCCCAGTGGCTGCCCATTTTTTCACATTGCCCTCATGGAAACAAGGGTCAAAATCATTCAAAAGCTGCCTGATGAGGGATGTTGTGGCTTGTGGCAGATCTTCCCCCAGAGCAAATCTATGGAATTCTGCTGCATCCTGAGGTCTCCAGCCCTTCTTTGTGGGAACATGCCCTGGGCTCCTTTTTGCCGTTGTGAAAGTCTTTTGCTGTGCTCAACAGGACTACTCCTGGGAAGACCATGGCTTCTCACTGGTCAACCGGCTCTACTCTGACATTGGGCATCTCCTGGATGAGAAGTTTCGGATGGTGGATGGTCTGCAAAGCAGTGCCATGGCCAAGCGGCAGGGCTGTGAACCCTCTGTCTTCAAGCGGGGCATCTGGAACTACATCCACTGCATGTTTGGCATTAGGTAGGGAAACCAACCTCGTGATCCAGGGGAGAAAACCAGGCTGACCCAAGCAGGGAGAGAGTAGGTCACTCTGGCTGTCTTGCAGATGGGTTTGGAAAAGAGATGGAGGTGAATTGCTGGCCTGGATGATGGGCCAGGCAGGGAAGGCTCAGCTTCTCTGGTCAGGACAGGGAACCTGGGGGACAGGGCTTCAGTGCCCAGTGGCTGCTGCCTTGTGTCCCCCTGCCCTGTGGCTGTGTCATGCCCCAGGCAGACCACAGGCAAGGTGCTCCATAGTGACATGGTGCTGGCTGTGACTTGCCCCTGTGCTCCCCACAGGTACGATGACTACGATTATGCAGAAGTGAATCACCTCCTGGAGCGAATGCTCAAAGTTTACATTAAAACTGTAACCTGCTACCCAGAGAAGACAAACCCAGAAATGTTTGACAGGTTCTGGAAGCAGTTCAAGCACAGTGAAAAGGTGGGACAGCCAGGAGCCCCTGGCTCTGACTGGCTGCAGTGGGCCTCGGTTTGGGCAGAGCTGCAGGCTGGGGTCCTTCAGGGGATCTACAGAAAATCTTTAAGCCACCAAACCAGTCTGAGGCAGGTGGGGGGAGAAATGGAAACTGTCTGTTTGTAAGGAGTTGGGCTTAGCATGCTGTGGGGCTGCCCAGTGTGGTGGGCACAGGGGCCACCAGCAGTGTAGGGATCTCCAAGTCCATTATCCCATGGGTGGGTGCCTCTAGGCAAGCCCTCCGTCCAGGTGTGACTCACAGGAGTGGCTGCTATGGGCAGCAGGGATTGTGTCCGTGCCAGCCTGGCATGCTGGTGCCAAGTGTGCCAGGACTTCCTAGCTTAAGGCTCTGAGAGGCAGCCACAGCCTGCAGGACTGGGAGGAGGGGGGAGAGGGCTGCCTGTGCTGGAAAAGTTAGTTGCATGTTGTCCCATGCCAGAAGACTCACTAGCCCAGGTGGGTGCTTGCTTGCAGTGCTGCCTGCAGCACACTGCAACTGCCTGAACCCCTCTTGCTTCTCTCTTAGGTCCACGTGAACCTGCTGATCCTGGAAGCCCGGATGCAGGCAGAGCTGCTGTATGCATTGCAGGCCATCACCCAATACATGATCTCCTAGACAGTGGGGACCTGCACTGCGGCAGGGCTGGGCAGTAGCCTCTCTCCCTGGACTCATGTGTGACCTGTCATGCTGGGACAGATGGCAAGGGATTACTCAATTTAGTTTACTTGACTGTCTTATTCCCTTTTTTTTTTTTCCTCCCCCCCCTCGTGGGGCTTGGTGAGTGGCCCTGTTATGTGCAATTACCAAACTGTGAGGCAAGTCCGTGCTGCTGAGATGTCGGTGTGATGCTGGAGACTTGAACATGTCCAAGGTGGACTGCCAAAGACATGGGGTGAGAGGGACATGGGAGGGGACTGTGGCTGGTTTAGAGGGATGCTCCCTGGGAATAGAATCTCCTTGCCCAGGTGCTGCAGGAGCCTAAGCTGCCACAGGGAGGGCTGGGGAGAGCTGGATTCCTTCCCTGTGCTGCAGTGGCTGCCCTGGCTTGTGAGCCACCCTTCAGCACCTGGCCTTGTTTGGGTGGTGCATCTCACCTGGGAACAGCCCAGGCAGCTCACGGCTGCATCGCAATGTCCTGAGTAGTTTGGTCATGCAGGATCTCGCTGGCTCCAAGCAAGGGTCCTTTCCCAGCCTGGGATGGGAAGGGGGACCACTTGCTGCCTATGCCTCTTGCCCTTTAGGTCTATGTGCCAAACCCTCCTGGGATGGACAAGTGATGACCCAGGTGAACTCCAAACTGTGAAGCTCTTGATGGCAAAGTGCCCTACTCTTTGACAGCAGGGTGAGAAGGTGTCTAACAGTGTTCAGGCTCTGGAGGTTTCTGCAGGGGAGCAGTCCTCAGGGAGCTTGCCCCAAAGCCCCTCCTTTGCCTCCAATCAGTGGAACAAAGGAGGCTTCCTGAGTTAACATGGCTTGTATCTTCTCACCACCATGAAATGGCTGAGGCCCTGTGCCCGGTCACTTGCTGCTTAACAGCATGGTGGAGGATCCTGTGGTCAGCACAGGTGAGCCTATGGGAAGCTTCTCCTTGAACTTGGGCTGGGGGACTCCCCATTTGAACAGGGGCAGCCCATGCACCAGCCTCGCCCCTCTGTCCAGGGAGCAGGAGCACATACCCCTGCTTCCCCCTGTCCCAGGGCTGCTCCCTACCTGTGCTGCAGCCCCTGCCTGGGGAGGTGATCCCATGCAGGCTCCAGAGAACAGCCATGAAAGTGGAATGAGGCCATCCCATGATAAGTGGGAGCCTGAAGCAAGGGCAGCTGTAGATCGGCCCAGCACACGCTGCTTCAGTCGACCTGTTTACTGCGTAAATGTACGGGGAGAAAACCTTGTGTATGGAAGCTACAGAAAAAGCCTATTTTTGCTATAAATATATTATGTTTGACATGGATGCATGCTTTATTTCTGCCAGATGTTGGGAAGGGGATCCCAACTTACATGGCTGCTCTGAACACAGGACAGCAGTATCTGGCTGATCACAGCCCTGAGATGGCTCCAGAAAACCTGACATTCCCAGCTGCAGCAGGGTCCTGCACCAGTAGCTCTGGTCCAGAGCCAGCAGCTGCTCACTGGGGCTGCACCCACCTATCCTGTTCAGCTCAACTATGTCCTCTTCCAATGCTCAGAATGTTGCACATTCAATAGGAAAAGATGGAAAGTTTTCAAGGCACTTTGATGCTCCTGCAAGGAGGAGGGTGCCAGAGGAAGAGCTGTCTTCTCTGGGTGAAATGTGGGTGTTGCTTCTGCAGCTGAGCAAGAAGCATTTTGCTTGTACTCACAAGCAGGTACTCTGTGAGAAAGGCCAAAAATCAGGACCAGGTCTTTCCCCAGCCCTCCTGCAGAAGTGCCCTCCATGCAGCATGGGCTGAAGGAACCTGTGCTGGGGCTCAGCCAGCTTGTACTGAGCCAAACTGGTGCCTGGGCAGTAAAATGCCAGGACAACTGGTGCTGGGCTGTATACTAGCTGAGTCAGTACTGCTGCTAGGACAGTGACACCAGTGGCAGGATGACTGGTGCTGGGAGAGCTGCCACCAGGCTTTGCTTTGCTCAACACTACTGGGACAGGCACTGCTGTGCCATCATTTAGCCTGAGCAAGGGCTGGGCACAGATCGGGACAGCTGCATGTCCTGCCCCACCGTCAGACTTAAAGCTCTGGATTAACCGTAGCAGCCTGGCTGCCTGCCAGCTGGTTTGTGAGCCTTTCCCCTGCCCCTGTGGAAGCAGCTCTGTCCCTGCAGGGCTGGGATGAGCTGCAGCAGCCAGTTCTCCACAGGGCTCCCCGCTCCTGAAGCAAGTGGCACATCCACAGCTCTGCACAGCTCCCAGCAGGAGCATCCTCACCAGCCACCATCACCCTGCACTGCTGGAGAGAGGAGAGAAGGCAGCAGCAGCATGGTGCTTGCTAGGGGAGAAGGGTTGCCTGTCCCTAGGAGATGTGAAGCAGGTTCCCTGTTGCAAAGATCTGGCCTTGCTCCGGCTCACAGAACAAGCACAGGTCACAACAGTAACATGAAGGGCTCCATGGGTTGTTCAACGCTGATCAGAAATGAGCAGAACTGCTGGTAAACCCAGGGGAGACTGCCAGCCTCAGCTCCCCAGTGAGAAGAAAACATCCCTGAATGATCTCAGAGCTAGAAAGCAAGAGATGGAGTGACCATCTACTCCCATGCTGGAGAGCCAGCAAAGTTACTATCATGTCCGAAGTAGGTCTTGTAGCAGGTAACTCAAGTATGGGGGATTGTGTCACTGAAGAAGCCCATAAGGGTCCTGTTGACCAGACTTCAGGTCAGTTCTACATCCACACCAGTAATTACAGCTTAGCTTTTGAAACCCACAAGCTGGTCCTTCAGATTAACCTCCCCTGCTCCTTTCCTGTGCCCAGCCAGGCTGTGAAGCTGTTTGCACTCAATGAGGCCCAGGCTTTGAGGCTTTCTGGGAAGGGCAGTGCAGACACTGCACCATGCAAGGCAGGCAGATGACTCCAAGCCACACAGTACACCATGGGTCTGGCAACTTCAACATCTGGTCCCCCCTCCATCTGCTTGGGCTAGGATATTCCTCTCTATTGATCTGTGGCTGGAAGAAGAGCTGCCAGAGACTGGGATACCCTTCTTCTGCAGGAACCCTCCAGGATGTTAATTTAAATACAATTGTTTTTCAATAATATTCTTTATCAAATTATTGAATATTGAGTATTCAAGGCTTTGAATGCAAGTGTTCTGGCCACACACACTGTGCAATTTCATGAATGAGACTTTCTCCTCAGTAGTTTTTAAAGCATCCCCAACTTGCTCTCCGTGTGTCTAACCAGTCCAGTGGACCCTGTGCTCTACAGTCCTTCCCCCACTTCTCTTTGATCTCCTTACCTGCCTCCACTCCAAAGCAACATGACCAAGGCTCTCAAAGTTTTGTCTTCTGCAAGACCTGAGCACAGAGCACCCCTGGGGCAGAGGGGGACAGCACATTCTTCAGCTTCATCCCAGCTTCAAGAAGACAGACCTGTGGGAATTACACAGTTTTTGATTCAAGGGCTCAACCACCTTCCTGACAAGCTGCTTCATTGGCTCAGACTGTATCTGCATTCCTTCTTGCCTTATATTAAGGAAGGACTCCTTAAGGTACCCAGCTGAAGCCTTCTCCTGCCCAGAGACATCTGTTACCCACTTGCACACAGAAGACCAGTCCCAAAGAATGACCAGCTCCTGGCTTCAACTCTGACATTCACATCCCCTTTGATGGGCAGCTCCAAGCCATTACCTTCTAATATGAGGAAATGCTCCCCAACTGTACTAACCTTCCTTTTCCTGATGGGAGGATTTGTGTTACGCAAGCAAAGATAAAAGATCACTCACATGCTCATCTGTCCTAATTAAATGTTAGCATCTGCTTGAGGATGGGGTGGCTGGAAGAAGAGAGCAGCAGCAAATCCATCTCTGTTCCTGGAACTAACTGTTGCTGACACTCAAAGATGGATGTATGTAGCTATATAAAATGGAGTCATCTTCTGCACTCAGGTCTAGAAGGGCAGAGAATGTAGGGGCTAGGATGACTGTAGAGTAGTGTCCTGCAGAATTAAAATCTCCCCAGGGTCAATTTTAGGGCTTGGCAACCACATGGGTCCACACAGACTGCCAGCAAGTTCTAACAAGGGACTCTACACACTGCAGAGCACACTGGAGCCTTCTGTGGGCTGTCACACTGCAGCCCTTCCACCTCTGGCCAGCTAAGGTGCATTTCACCAAGGGCTTGCCCTAACAGGTGAGGAGGGCAGAGGAAAGATGCCAAGGACAAGGAGAAAAATAACTGTTCCTGACCAGGGAAACAGAAAAAAAACACATGAGACACAAGGCAGAGGATTACAGGTTTTTATTTATCAAACATTCCCCCCTAGTCTAGCACATTCTACAGTCTTGCTAGCACAGATGGCAACAAAGAGCCTGTAATGGTTCAGAAGTTACACTGCTACAGAGAGCAAACAAAAGCAGAGATTTATTATGTAAAAAAAAATAATAATTGTGAGAAATGGGTGAAAAAGTGCAGAGGGGATTGGGTGGAAACTATGTCAGCTAGTGTTGCATGCCCTGTGTGCAGCAGACGTCTGTGCTAGCAAGGAATAAACCCTTCCTGGGATTGCACCAGGTGAAGACTCCACTGTGCTGGAAGCATTTTTTCACAGAACCATCCCCATTGCCTTATGAAGAAGGCTCCTTTCAGGAGAAGTGACCTATCTTCTACGTAGCCAAACCTCTCAAGACATCTTGGGGAGCACCAGAGGGTAGCACCACACTGAGCACCACGGCACCAGCTGCAAACATTCCCTTCTACCACACACCCTAACCCTGCCTCAGCCAGAGAACCATAAATGCAACACCACCAGCTCCTTCACCTTCAGCTCCTGCTCTCTCTTCTCTCTGCTTTACACCACGGTATTGATGTAACTTTGATTCCATCAGAGATTGTTTTCCATCAACTAGAGACACAATGGGGTGCAGGCAGAGACAAAAAGGCTACAGCAGAAAGCTGATCCCTTTCTTGAAGAGTGAGCAACTGGTTAACCACACGCTACTGAGCTTTCACATGGACAGATCTTTCAGGCTTCAGGAGTCACCTCCTTCTTGTTTTTTCCCCACATTAATTAAATATGTTTTTCATTAGACATGCAACTGAGGCAAACCCTCAACTATCCCTGTTCATGCTCATGTCCCAAAGTTGATCAATTTGGTTGCTTTGTTTTTTGATAATGGGTTCAAACTTGCACATTTTTCTGGTGACAGTCCAGGACACCACTCCCAAGACACTCCCACCCATGGCACAGGTTTCTCATTCCTGGAGCAAGGCTAGCTCTGAAGCATTTCAGTGTGACTATAAATAAACTAAGGAAGAAAATTAACAAATGATGATCTACATAAAAGCTTTCTAGGCATTTCTTTTGGAAAAGCTGATTAGTGCTATTTGCTTCTAGTATGAGCCTCATTTATGAATACACCCAGGCTCTGGAATGCTCCCACTGCTTTCATTCCTCTCCCTTACCAGGATGATTTGACTGCTGTTTTCAAAGCAGCACAGGGTAGGGGATGACACGTTTTTAGACACACCAAGGAAAATTAAGGGCTCCAAGAAGCTTTCCAAGCTCTCACAGGAAGTATAGTAAAAGATGTTTAAGTTATAAAGAAAGCTCGAGCAATTTGCTAAACCCAGGTGTAAATAAAAGCAACAAGTCTGCCTCCTACTAGGCTTCATGGGCCTAGTTAGCTAAACCCTTTGCAGCCCAGAGCTGCATGGTGGCTTCACAGTGTGAAAGATGGCATTTGATCCTCTGGAGATGAAGAAACTTGTTACCCAAGCTCAGTGAGGACAAGGAAAACACACACAGCACAACATAAGGCTTCATGCCAAGAGTCCCCTGCTCACTCCCCTCAGGCACTTATCCAGGAGCATCACTCCCCATGTCCCTGGCCCTTTCCTTCCCCACTCATCTCACAGCTGCTCCCAAAATTGCAGCCCAATCCTTCATTAGAGCAAAAACTATCCAACAAGGGGCCTGCGGTGCCAACGCAGAATGAAGATCCACCAAGACACTGTCCTGAATCCAGCAGCAGTCAGTAGCAAACACTTTTTTGGTAAAGATAAAAAAAAATGGACAAGTATGGAGCAACCCCCTGCCAGGTACAGCCTTTCAGCAAGATTAGGAACTTTAAAGTCTCCTGTGTCCTATGAGGAAATATCCCAGGCTAGAAAAGCTCAAGGTTTACAAAAAGGAAGTCATTTGAGAAGGGGCTGGAGAACTCCCAAATTCTCTGCATGCCTGCCCTCTGTGCCCATGATTCAAGTTATCCTGCTACACATACAAACGAGAAGCTAAGTTGCCTGCCTGGGCCTGCAACATTACTGTCATGATTTATTGAGCACTCCTGGAGCACCGTTAGTCTTGTGAACACCACACAAGTGAGCTCTCAGGCTTCTTCAACCACTGCAAGCTCCTGTTGTGTTAAGGAAACAGCACCTGCACAGAGCACTGCAGAGACACCCCTGCCAGCACACTGGTACAGCAGGATTCCTGCCAGAGGTGCTCCAATCTCTAGTGCTGTCCCTAGCAGAGGTGATTCCCCAGGAGTCTGGGGGGGAAAAAAAAAAAAAGATAGGTATTCTATTTCATAATAAAAGGACATGGTCTCTTATGAATTCACACTGTAGGGCACCAACCATGATGCACCTGAGCTCCAGCTCCCTCAGCTGGAACAGGCTGAGGACATGTACTAGCTGAGAGTATGTCAGATCTCCATGGACTACTACTGGAGTGCTCAGGGCTAGGCTCTCTGCAGCCAGAGATCAGGCCAGGTCCCTAGTGCTGTCACACCTAGGGGGAAACCTTGGAACACTCTGAAGACAGCACTTCCCCACAGACTAACTCAACCAGAAACAGCTCCCCATGGATTTACAGGTCTGAAGCACTGGTTACTAATATTGTCCTTCCTATTGCTTTGGGCTCTGTTTTCATGAGAAATGAGCTAGAGATCCACATACAACATCAACACACATACTGATGTCTTGTCCTTTCATACATGGCTGTGAAGCACAGGCAGCCAGTCAACTTGCTCTGGAGATCATGGGATTCATTTCCACTCAAGAGCCCAAGCTGACAAAGTGACACAAGGTGCCAAATAGCACAATCCCACCAGATCTATTACCAGCAGCCCAAAAGGGCTGATTCTTCCGTGCAGCACATGCCCTCACGTGTTTGAGGAAGGGGAATCTAACCATTTCTGTATTGAACTAACTGTAATGAGAATGTCCATCCATGACTCAAGTCTACACGACCTGGAATCCCATCTTAGCATCTGCCTTTTTCTTTGTTACAAGAAGCTGTGGCCAGACCTGTGTATGGTGGGTAGATCTGAAACATCACCATGAGGTCTGCCATGAAGACAGCCTTCAATGCAAAGGTTAGCAAACTACTCAGAGCCTCTGATTGCAGAGCATGCTGCAGACTGTTGAAGATTCCTTGTTGCATGTAACCAGACAAACCACTCCTGTTCCAATCTCCACTCAAATGAAAATGAAATTAAACCCATGAAAACAGAGCAGACAAGGTGGTAAAACAGTATGGCTCATTGCACCGCATGACACAAACTTTCTGAACAGAAGCCACCACCACCTTCAAAAAGGATTGGAGAGGCTTTCTGCCAGGCCAAGCCTACCATAACACCATGAAAGCACCATGTCTCTCACAGATCCTGCCATTGCAAACACTTAAAAGGTGACAGCAACACACCAGCTAATGCTCTGAATTAACTTCTTGAATTCTGGCTTCTGTTCTGCAAGAACAAAGAGACAGGACATGACCCCAGGCACATCCCCAGGTGTGTCCCTAGAGGGCTCAAGTTCCACAGCAGCAACTTCACCAATAAAACCTTCTGAACCCCCAAAGTGAGCTACCAAATACAACCAATTATACCCCCCATACGGGCTACCCAGAGTGTCAGCAGATCTAGCCCAATCCAGCCCACACCATCTTCTTAGCAGACTAGGGAATCTGTCCTATGTATCAGCTGCAGTCCAGCTATTTAAGGGATTAGCTGAGAATGAGCATGCTGTTAATGATTAGCATTCCCTAACATCATGTTCTTGGTTTGGCAAGAGTGCCCAGTTGAGGAAAGAGCCTGGGGAGCTGTGGCTGGATGCCATGCCACACAGGCACCTTCTGCCTGTTCTCAGGCAACAGCCATTCCCAGTTACACTGTGGTGCCCTTCCCACTTTTCCAATGACATTTTCAGCTTCTTGGCCCAAAACATCTTAGGCCTGTCCCCTCCCAAACTGTAGTGTTATCTGCTATCAAGGGGACAGATGCAGCAAATGTGGTTTGGGTTGGTTGTTTTTTTTGTGTTTTGTTTTTTTTTATCCAATAATCTCATTTTCAATTAAAATATATAATAGATATATTTAAAAAGGTTTAGAAAAGCTTCTATGTAATTTGCAGCTACTTTTACATATAGATTACAATAATGTACAACTCTTCCCTAAGGTGGTTTGAAACCATGGGGACTTGCCAATTCTTTCCCCCCAGTCATATACATGATCAAACATCAAATGTGTTTGTTCCTAATACAGCTCTGAAGAAGTCTGTCACTGGTACCTTCTCAGAGGGAGAGATGTCTAATACACCCTAAAGGGGACACACTTAACATTGGCTTCATATTCACTGTAGAAAGTTCCCGGATTAGTAAAAAAATATTCCATCTATAGAAAATGCCCTTCTGAAAAGCAACCAGGGCTCTGTTAAGGCCACACCCAGGTTTTCCATTTCTCTGCTGTAGCAAGACAGATCAGAAACAAACCCAAACTGATGATTTTTTTTATGTCCCAGAAACAGCTATTAGCACCTGGGCTTATTATACAGCAGCCTGGTGTATCAGGAAAGTGCTGAGAACAGCATAGGGACTTCTTGAAACACGCTTCTGATTCGACGGGGCTCAGTTGGCACAGTGAAAAACTCAACATCCTGCTCCACTCAGGCAGACAAGAGGAAGCCTTCTACACCACGACCACCACCCTTCCCTGCAGAATGATGATGGGTGCTCTGGAGATGGGCACACTGAAACCAACGCCTGAAATAGCACTCCCTTTTCTCACAGGGCTTCCACGGACACCGAGAGCACGTCTGGTGGCTTAATGAAAATGTCCAACTACTTTGCCCCAGAGGGCAAGCCAACTGAGAGCAGAGCCAGCCCTCTGCCAGTCTGAGGCACTGGGAGACTTTCTGCCATAGCAGAGAAAGGACAGCCAGTGAGACATTCCTCCAACAAACCAAACTCTTCACAGGGGAAAACACTGTTGTCTTCTGGCTGAGTTTTTCACCAGGGCTCCTCTTTGGACACGGACAGCTCAGGGTTTCTCCAGATGATCCAAGGCAGGGTGAGGTTTGTAGGAAGAGCCATGGCACATAACAGGATTATTATTTTAAAACTCTTCCTGTTGCAGCCAGATACTATTTTAAACTCTTCCTGATGCAGCCAGATGCAGGTTGCCTCTTCTTCCCTGGTGGGCAGCACCTTCTGCCCAAGGCGTGGTGTGCAGGGAATCCGAATCCAACACGCTCCGTTCTTTTCTCTGCCAGGGGTGGGAAGTGAAGTCAGAACCCAATGTTCAAAACCTGAAGGACACTACAAAGAAGAAAAAGAGCGAATGGTTAGATGTCAGCTTCAGCAGGAATCCTGGATGCACAGATAAGAAGTTAATTACAATCAATTAGCCCCTGCTGCTCAAAGGATGCAGCTTTCAGCAAGGAACAAACACAGATCACAAGAGACCTTGATCAATGGAGAGTCAAGTGGAGGATGTCACTGCTCAGCTCCAAGCTTTGGAGTATGACTGAGACAGAAAGACAAAACAAAAGAACAAAGGTCAAAAGTAAGCACTCCTCCTGTAAGCTTATGGCACCAACAGAGCTCTGCAAGATAAGCAGGTTTAGAGAAGGATCTGGCTGACACCAGAGGTGTTGTGGGAAAGCAGCAAGGAAGAGGAAAACTACTGTATGATCTTGGGAGAGTTTTTCCAATCTTAATGATTCTGTAAGAGGAAAATTACTCTTCACCTTAAACAACCACAAATAACAATTGGTAGGGAAAGACTGAAAAGGGGGTTTTTAGAGATCACACGCTAAAAGCATTCACGCTCACCCACTAAAGAATCCCTGTATCTACTTACAAATAATTTAACATTTCTAGATATCTCATTTCCCATAAGTCTAAAGATCCCTTCTCAAGTCTTCTGCCTGACCTCTATAAAGCTGCCACAACTCATTCAAACAAGCCCTGGAACAGGTCTAAGCAGACTTAAGACACTGACATAAAACCTCCACTGTAGGTCTATGATCCACTTTGGAAGGCCAAATAGTGAGATAAATTCTGTAGGCAGAGGCCTTGTCTATCCAATCCAGGTAGTTAATACACCCAGGACTGCAGAACAGCTTTGCATATGTTTTAAAAACACTCTGTGAAAAACGTTTCACCCCTGCAAAGTCCATGTATTTCCCAAATACAATGGCCTGCCCTAGCAAGGCATGACAAAATTAAACAAACCAACAACACAACAGCTCAGAACAATATTCAATGGAAGCACTGCTGAAAAGGCCACAGCCTGTGTCACTAACTTGCAAACAGTCTGAACATGGATGAAGAGTGCCAACATTTTGTCAAACAAATTTGTCTTTGGAATAAAAAATGAGTTTCTGTATTCCACTTGAAGTTAGGATATTCAATTTCATTCATCCACTTGGTAATTCAGCAAGAGCACAGTTAGCAAATGCACAAGACTATGAAAAGCCTCACAATGAAACAGGAAAGCTTAACTGACTCTCCAGTAAAGAGATCTGTTACATGCAGACAGAAGAATATTACTAATAAATTAAATCCTAAGCAGTGTGGTGGGACTTGGAAAAATAAGGAGTTAAATTGTGTTCAAAAAGTCAGTATTTAGTGGTGTATCAATATGCTCACAGGGTTCAAGTACCATGAGCTCAAAGGACAGCATTTCACTTTGTTTAGACTCAAGACACTTGTCTAGAATGGCTGTACTGGGGCAGAGTAGAAAAACATTTAACATAATACCTAGTGTACAGCACAAACAGCAGCAGAAATGACCAGAAAAATTAGGTTGAAATGGGTCACCAGAGGTCACCTAGTCCAACCTACCTCCAGGCCTCCCAGGTGCCTAGGAAAGAGTATTAAGGTCAAGTAGTTGGTCATTTCACTCAGCCTCCACCATTTTGAAGCTCAGGGGCTTCCCACAAATGAAGCAGGATCTGCAATTTGCCCTTCCTTCTGCCTGCTCCCCTGGCCAGTATTAGGGGTAGAATTTGCAACACTAACAAATACTTTATCTACCTCCTAAACAGCAAATAGTCTTGGCAAGGCTTCCACTTCCCAACCACCATCCAGCCTATGCTGCAGTCCATAAAAGAAATGGTCCATCTTCTGTTAGCTGAGCTCCATGTGTGAAGCACACCTTCAGCTCCATTTCTCTAATTCTTCAACTGTGGTTAAAGAGCTTCCAAGCAGGGTGTCACACCCTCCGAGAATAAGACGTTTTTAAAGCTTGTTCTGACAGACACTATTTGCTAAACTGACTCTAGAAATGTTTGTGCAAATAGCAAAGGTTGATGAAGAGGCAGCTTTGCTGTGCATGGGAAAGCACTAATGCATCCTTCCTCCTTTCATCTCCATACTCCTGTTTCCCATGCTAATAATGGATATATAAGCAATTCAGTAGTTAATGCCAATAAACCAGTTGACCAGACTTTACAGACACCATCCCAGAGAGTGGGGAGGGCAGAAGATCTAATAACTGAAAGTGATTGTGTCCTGCTGTGCACAGGGCACAGCAGCCAGTCATGACACAGACACTTTGCAAGTACACATAGTAGAAAATTTTGTGAGGATAATAACCTGGAGAGAAACACAGCCCAGTGCTTGGCTCAGTTCAACTGTTCTATATATACAGGATCAGGTCTTTCCTTATGGAATCAGTATATGCTCCCCTGTCAACTTCAGAACTACAGGCAGAGACCAATGTCCTGCAATGCAGTCATCTTTGCTAATGTGAGACAACAGGAGTTTCATTCAGGTTGCTGCTCTTACTCCATAAAGGGATTTACTACCTGTTAAGTTAAACCCACCTACCTTTACTCAGCTTTTTCTCCTAAAAGAAGGCTCTGCCAGAAGCTTTTTACACAAAGAGCACCTGTGCTTCCAAAGAGGTAGGTTTAATTGCTGCAGAGTTAGGCACAGGAACTATCCCAGACAGGGCTGTTCCCACTGTAGAGCTGCAGTGTTTCACAAACTGCACCCACCTTTTTGTACTCCTGAAGTTAACTTGGTACCCAGGTGTGGCTGGAGGCCTGTGAGGTGCTGGGATAGCTGGGAGTAGAGAGAATGGGTTCAAAATTAAAGTCCAGTCCTTCTCCATCCATGAGTTCACTGTTGATTATGTAATCCATATCACATTCAAGGTTCTCCATGTACATATCAATGTCCAGGTCGGTGGGCAGCCTGTCCTGGTTCAATCCCAAGGGAGCAGGGCTAGCAGAAGAAAGAAGCAGTGGACTGCCCAGCTGGACTGACTGGGCAGCTGTTGAAGAAACTGGAGCCTTCAAACTGGTGATGCTGGCAGTGTTTTGAGGAGATGTTACTATGGGAAGCGTTGATGGCAAAACACTGGCACCAACTGATTCTGCCTGCTGCTCTGCAGGCTTTCCTCGTGGATTGCCTGAGCTCATCTTACTCTGGGTGGCTTGTCCACCTAGAAGCAGAAGAGTTTGGCTGCTCATCCTGTTACCAGTCTGCGGGAGAACTGGATCCACCTGAGTCATCATAACATCCCTTGGAGGTGGAGAGCTGGGTGTCAGCAGGGCTTCCAAGGTCGAAGGGCCAGAGAAATGGCTGACAGAACTTTGCAGTGAGATATCAACAGGGTTAAACAAGGAATTGCCAAAGGTAGCAGTGTGACCAGCTGCATTTGGGCTCCGCAAGGAAAAGCTGGAATCTCTTTGGATCTGACCACTCGAGGCAGACTGCTGGGTAGATAACACAGATGAGCTGGGAGACATCAAATTTAACCCATCGATGAGCTCAAGCTCCTCAGTCACAGTTGGTGGAACGTTGCTGGATGCACTGGAGTACACTAGAGAAGGAAGCAACTCTTCATCGTGGAGGTCATCCTGCTCTGTCAGGATAGGAGACAGCCTTGCACTAATGGTGCTTGCATTGGAGCTGGTTCGAGGCCGGAAGGTGTTCCACACATCAGAGTCCTCATTGCTTCTTGAGGATGGGCTCCCAGGCCACTTAGGGAATTGGGAGCCAGGACTGTCAGCAGTGGATTCGGGAGCAGACTGGAGAGGAGGCTTCTTTTTGGATGCTTTACCTCTGACTTTTGCGAGTTTGCTGCTGTTGTCCATGGAAGCAGCTCTTCTTCTTGGTGCTTTTCCACTTTTACCACCCTCAGGATTGAGCATCCACCAAGAGCTCTTTCCTGTGGCTTCATTATGGACTTTAATGAACTTGCTGTGCAGGGACAGGTTGTGTCTAATAGAGTTCTGGGGAAAAAAAAAAAACAAGACATGAGGATCTGACAGTTGACAGACCTCCCTAAAAACCTCAAAAGCACAAATACACAGACAGTATCCAGAGAAGAAAGTTAAAACAAAGACCTACCCATAAAAATCTGGTATTTCTGCTGGAACACACTTGACAGCACTAGCAAGCAGTGTCCTGTCTCACTGCAGCACTGGGGCTGAAACTACTGAGACAACTAACAGCTTCCAGTTAGCAAAATACTAGCACAAAAGAACTTTTCAAGACCAGACAGAATCTGCAAAAGCTAAGCACACCACAGAGCAAATAAGCAAATTCCCAAATACAGCTTGCAACTTCAACAGGAGAAGAACTTCATTTGAGCTAATGCTGCCCCCACTCTTCTGCCAACCCCAGGAGCCAGCATAAGCCTGGCAGAAGGTTTTGGTTTTTGTTTGGCAGCTTTCAGATGGATTTGAGCACAGAATAGCAGGAAATCAAATAGACTGGGTGAAGAGAAATGGCAAAACACTTCTATCTCACCATGTCCATGACCATCTTCAGCCCAAACCCAGAGAAACAAGAGAGAAACTTTGTGGGAAAAGTGTCCTAGTAATCCTGGAGCCTGTCAGCCTCACTGTGCAAGGAAGCAGTATGCTTTCCTCTGTGTTTGTTCCCAATGGGCAAGACGTTCAGCAGACTGTGCACTCCCACACAGTACATGCCAGTTTTAGCCTCTCACATCTTTTTACTTGACAAGGCACACACATTCCTTGCCTTTCCCAATCCTTCTTTTGGTTTAGCTTTGCTGAAAACTGCAAGCTGGCCTATTTGCACACCATCATCAAACGGAATTTTCATCCTGCACCTGATAATCTCCCTAGTATTTTAGAATCAGCAAGCAACAACCTCATTGTTTGAACTGATCCTCCATACACTCCTCTTGAGGGCTGTGCTGTGCATTTGGTTGATATTTGTATTTAACTTATTCAGATGGTCAAATTACACATCACTAGAAGGTGCTACACTGGTAGCATAACAGCAGTCCAAGAGCAAAATCATCTTCATACAAATTAAAAGGCATATAGCAGACTTCAGCCTTCATGTATGCTCTCTTAATTCTGAACCAAGTTAACTGTGCTTTTATCATCCTTTCCCACCACCTCTGAACACAGTTCTTTCCTGCCTGCTGCTTTCCCTTTCCCCACCCTTTTCCTCTCCAGTAAGTCCTCATCAGCCTAATTTTGGCCACCTCACCAGAAGTGCTATCATAGAACAAAACAGATGTATATAATACAGACAAAGTGGAAAGTTTTCATGGAGAGGGAAGGAGATGCTGTAATCATTCTGCATTAGCTTTCATTTTAACTTTGGCTTACGAGGACTTGGAGGAGACCGGCTGCTTGCTGTGATTAGTATCAAAGGATACATATGCTCTTACATGGAGAATGCCTCAAGGGCTACTGCAGAAGACAGGGCCTGATGGAACATGTGTCAGTCAATGTTCTTACATAGTTCTATTATTCGAGTTGTTCACAGTAACAGCTACACAACATTCCTGCCTGGCATCTTCTCTAAATAAAGCTTTCTTTTCCTTCAAGCCTTGAAAAAAGCAATTCAGATGTACTCTGTATTGTGGAAGACTGCTGCTTTCACTTCCAAAGAATGCCCTCCTTTCCCTAGGTAAATGTGCATGACCTTGAATGCACACTGCTGCAGCAATAAGAACCACTAGGTTGTTGCTAATTGTTAATTTATTCTCCTGAATGTAACCTGTGAGCTCACTGTAACACCCAGTCCCATGAACGGGGACTACTGGGAATGACCCAGTAGCTTGTACACACAGCATGTATTTGGAGTCTCATAACCACCTGGTTTTTAGCTCCATTTATGAAAATGGAACTTTCAAACAATAGGTTTAGAATTTCAAAATTTCCCAAGTAACTGTATTCTGTTTTATTCTCATGCATGGCTATAGCCAGGTTTTAATTCCTGTGTTAGTCAAAGCACACTGCACTGGCACAAGCATTTCAGTAACTGAAACCTCAAGAAAATTAGCACCACTTCAGGTATCATAAATGACAATTTTAGTAACTAATTTTCTTGGGGTTTGGCTGAAAAGCAGCTTGAAATAAGGTAACTTGGAGTAACACTGGGATTCACATGAACACAGATATGCATAGCCTGGTACCTTTCATGAAACAGTCTCAAAGTGCTTTTACATGTTACTGCTAAACTACCATAATTGCTAATAGCTGTAGAAACAGATAATTGCTGTATCACTCTTTCCTTCCTCATGTTCAAACTCTTCTCCTGCTGTAACACAAGCACCTGTGACCCTACCAGCATCTTCATAGAGCTAACCCAACCAAAAAGCAGCCCTGTCCTTCCTTGAGAATTACTCTGTCTCTTATCTCCGCCTGTTTTTTGAACTACCCCACTGTGGGAGTCAAGCATGGAAAACTAAGGAAGAGAACAGAATGTGTGGTTGGAGGCAGGGAAAAAACATGAACTTCTTACCTCAGAGCTGACTGCTGTCAAAACTGCAATGCCTAAACTATCACTTTTGTTATCTCTCCCGCAGACTTGGCGAGCCAGCTCTTCACCACAGCACGCAGAGCTGTCACACACCTGCCTGAGCTCACCTGCGTCCTGGAGACTCAAGTCCAGAGTGTCCCAAAATATAACTGAACTGATGCACCCACCAGCTTGGATGCTGTGAGACAGCCCAAGAGATTCACACTTGCACACCACATGCTGCCCAGCACAGGAATGAACCTGTCAGAATGATTCAATACACCTAGCACAGGGAGGGCACCCTCACTGAGAAAGTGAGGGACAAACCAACTATGCTAAAATAATCACAGAACTCCAGGTCAAACCCAACAGGAGAGGAAATGACAGAGTTCAGTCACCCAGGCAACCCCGACATATTTCCTTTCTCAACGTTAAGCAACTCAAACCAGGAACATATAGATGACATCAACTTTTTTAATGCTCAGTTTCAGCAGTGCAAGAGGACCCCAGTTGGTCTGAACACCTACAACCCACGCAAGATCTTGGCTCTCCAACCACTTTGACTGTAAGGAAGCCTGACCTGAAGGAAGAGGAGCAGGCAGGAATCATTCAAATCCTTAGGGGCCTCTTCAACAGCTAGTTAGGGGTGGTCATTGCTGTTTATTGAGGTCTCTTTCTTATGGCTGCTAAGAATTGTACTGAAAAAAATGCCAGTCTGTGTCTCTAATCCATCACAGATCAAAGATGACTACTGTAGACCACATTCAGACAAAACCATTCTGAAATTAATGACATGTTATGCAAAACACAGTTTTTTGCTAGAGATATTTATTGTACACTGAAGGGTGAACCATTCACCCGGCCCCAAACACCTACAAGACACGATGTAGGGACCAGCCACTGAAGTGTGGCTAGCAACACAAACAATTTTCCAATTCTCAGTTACCACAACATTAAATATTCTTCTTTCATAAAATCTCCTAGCCCTATTCAAAGGACAGGGACAACCCTTGCCATCGTACCAGGCCTGCCCCAACACCAGTGTCAGTGCTGCTGTGAACCCTGCCCAGCACAGAACAGTGCTTCAGTCTCAGAGTGGGGAATTAGCCACAGGAGCTGGCAGCACAACCAAGCAATTATCCCTCCCAGTCAGCCTTCTGGAAAACTGCCATGGACTCCAGGATACTATGGAAAATGCACAAGTGGGTCATACAGAAGACAGAATGCCAGTGACAGCCTTTCCAGAGAACTATATGGCTTTGCAGGTAAGGCCAAGGTTATCTACCATAAAACTGCACTTTTACTCAGAGTAGATCAGAACATTCAGGATGGTTTGCTCAGACTTTAAGGTTCCTCACAGTAAAACAAGCTTAAATTCACTCTCCTGTGATGCACTTTCTCCTATGCACTAATGTGACAGGAGCAGAAGGAGGGTCCTGTGCCCTGCCCAGAGGAGCTCATCCATGTAGCAGCAGTGCATGAACTGTGCTAGCAGAGAGCTCAGGGCCAAGCACAAACTGTGCTAAGAAACAGTAGCTATCTTTGAAAATGTTGTGCTTGCCCACATTTGCCTGGATTTTCATCACTGCTCCCTTGTACCAGGGCCATTGTCCTGGCAAACATCAAGTTTCTACTACAAACCACAGAGGAACCAGATTTCTTAACAAAAAGGCTCCCTCAAGAATGAGTAACAGGAAAAAAAAAAGCTATCACTGCAGCTGCCTGTAATACACTCTCACTGCCTCAGAGGCATACAAAGAACATGGTCACATCCCAGTGCAGGGCCATGTTCCAAAGCCAGGCCTGTAATTGTGCTGAATTCTCATTTGCCATGGCATTCTTGGGAGGCTGCAATGGGAGAACGCCTTGCCTGCTGCGTCTGTCAGTGCCTGCCTCGGCACGCACCTGGCCACTTGGCTCCAAAGGCTCCAGGAAATGGTCTTTGTTGCAGACATTTTGCAAAGTTACGCTCCAGCAAGTCAGCAACTGCTCCAGAGCCAGGGAACTAAAATATTTTCCCAGCAATCCTTTCCCAGAAGGAACACTTGAGCACAGACGTCAATCCTGGCAGACGGGGGAGATGTATCTTAGGAAGAACACTTTCCTTTCCTGTAATCTTTCAATGGGAGCCCAGAAGAAGAAAATCCCAGCTCTCTAAAAAGCTAAGACTGAGGTGATTTACAAGTTTACCGAGACTGGCAGGCATACACAAGAAAAGCTGTTCAGGATTAGAGCAGAAGAAACTTGTTGGAACAAGTATTACCAGCAGCCCAGGAACAGCCTTCTATGAGGACTGCCTAGAAAATTAAGCCATGCAAGGAATAATCTTTCAGCAAAGCAGCTTTCCAGAACAAACTGACAGGGAGTAAGAAAGAGTAACAGTAAAATCTTCAGGTAATTTGACTGGCGTTGCAAGTGACAGATGGACTTTTGCCAACAGACAAGCTCTCCCCCCCCTTTTAAGGGGGACAACTACACTCTATAAGGCTTCAAATGAAAAAAAAATAAATCACACTTCTTATCTATTCAGGGTGTTACAACTTGTTTGGTAGAAGGGGCTGTTAACATCACTTTAGCAAGGGCCAAGTATACATCTCTACATTGTGAGGGTGGGCCCTTACCACAGTGGACCACTTGCCTGTAAGTTTTATCCCCCTGAATAAAACAGGACACCTGGTGACCCCACACTCACACCATGATATTGCTCCTGTGCTCTGCCACTGGCCTCATTTTCCACACCCAGCACTTCTCTGTCCTCCCACCCACAACACCCTGCCATGCCCAGCTGCCTTCCTCCCTCCTCAATGGACCCTCACCTAGGCCAGACTACTTGCTCTGGCCAGACCATTTAAAAACTAGTGCCATTAAAAGGTAAAAGATTCTGTTAAAAGGAAGACTGAATGGACAAAAGCCACCCATGCTCCTCAGGTTTCCCTTCTAGACTCTTCACTACAGCCTCTGAACAAGTGTTGTTCATCTTCTTTTTATTATTTTCCCCTATGCCTTAAGGAAACCCAGCTAGGCTGTCAGCACCTGGGCCAGGGGACACCTCTCCCTGTGGCAAGGGAGCATCTGGGGACATAGGAGGTAATGCCAAGAGTCCAGGGCTTTCCACACACTTTCAGCTACTCTGGATTCAAACAGCCAGGCCCTTCCTCCCCTTGCAAGGCAGCAACTTCCAAGAAACCAAAAAAAATCCAAATTTAGTAGAAAGCAGCACCTACAGCACTACTAAAGATTAAGTGGACTTAATTCAAGTACCAACAATAACATTGCTATTCCGATCCAATTTAGAACGGGCAATTCTTCATTTTTAGTGTCAGAAGTTTTTATGGGGAATTATATAACTTCAGGCGCATAAACTTAGGAGTAAACATTATGGGATTTCTCCTCACAGTCATCAGAAAGTAGACTTCTTTCTTCACAGACTGAGGTCAATGACCCTGTAAAGCAGAGAGACCCAGACTCTAGATTGAGTTTCCCTTATGCAGAAACCTGCACCAGGCTGAAGGCTGGGCAGAATTACACTTTGCTCAGAGCTAAGATGCTGATTTTAAGTTTTGTTTCCTTTTGCTTTATGGCATCAAGTCAGGTAGGCCTCTGTGAGCAAACTCAGGGAAATATTTTGAACGTCTTCTCAAACCATCATCTTAAAATTATCATTACCAAAAGTCAAAGTAAATCTGTGTACAGTGCTCCCACCAAATGCTCCTTTCCACATAGAGGGTTTCTTTGTGAAATTAAAGGAAGTTCTCTTCATAGTGATTTGAGCCTGTACCACTCCATGGTAAGAGGCTACAATTCTGACAAGTCTGAGCCAAAAATATCTTCCAAGGATACAGGGACACTCCAGCACACTCCAGGAGGATATAAGCAAACAGCTAATGTGACTATTTTAGGAACTGACCATTGGTTTTTTGTAGATCTGACTAGAGAAAAAAAACAAAAGCTGGTTTAACAGTGGTCAACATGTCCACAAACAATAAACTTTTCACTTTTATCAAAATAAATGTTATTAACATATTTTTTATCTACTTAACTGGAATTTATTTGCAGGGTGTAAGGATAACCTGGCAGCAGAGCAGAAATAGTCCAGAAGATGGACAGGCTTGCTTTTGTCTGCTGGCCTATCACTCTTTCATGGAGGAGGTTCAGAGGACCAGAGGATGAGCAGCTGCTCCACCCTGAGGGAACTCTGTGCATGCTCTGCCAAGAGGTGAGACATCCTCAGCTCTGGGAGAGACCAGAGACCTTCAGAGACAGCACTATGGCACTGGAAGCCAGAAAAGTCACTCTACCATCATAAACTGAAGTGCAGGTTATGTGCAAGGAAGCACCTGAAAGCCCTCAGCCAGGTCTCCCAATCCACCTGGTCAACAGGTAACACCAACTATGGGCCACATGCATATCACAAAAGCGTGGAATGGAAGGGTTTACAGTAAAATGCTGCCCACTGTATTAAAGATTAAAAGCTAGCTGAGTTTCCAGATGGATGAAACCTTGTTTCAGACAAGCAGAATGCTTGGGAATTTTAAATTCATAATACATAATAATGGGGAGTTGTTGCACATGGGTATCTGCATATACATGTACCCATTTGAATAAAAGTGAACGTGAAGTGCCAGAATGCAGAGGTGTAACTTCAGCCTCCTATAACTAATGCAATACTATACAAACATTTGCTCCTTCCTTTACATTGCACGCACAGGAAACGTCTGGTTTTTGCTTCAGTGAAGTGTCTTTGGAAGGTGAGAAGGTTTTAAAAAGTTCATTCTGTTCCTACAAAAGGGAAAGACAACAGCTTTGGGAGACTACAGGGAGTGTTTCACTGAGAAAGACTAGTCCTTAACCTTGCTCCTCACTGTGCCAAACTCACTCATACTCGTGGATGTGAGAAATGCAACAATCAGTGCAAACTGCTTCAGCTTTATGCACTTCTACTTCATTCAAAACCCTCGACACCTTCCTGCCCCAAACAATCTCAAAGCCAGAAGGAATTATCCTCTTATCCACAGAGCAGCTTGTGGAGCACCGAGGGGAGGATTACAAAGAAGCCCCACGACACACCCCTCCCTGCAAGGGCACTTCTGCCTTTCAGGCTGTTCAATTCTTAACTTCAGCTCAATTACTGCAGGGAAAGGACAGATTGCACACCCAGCAAATCTGTCCTTTACCAAGTCCTTGAAGCAGTTCAAGAGCAGCAAACACCATCTTCCTCGAAAACACAGATTCTTCCGGAATTCACAGAGGTTACACCCTGGCAGTCTGGAACAGCTGTATTTCCCCCAATTGTATAGTGGAATAGAACAGCTGTAAAGTAATTATGAAGCAACAGTGAGTTTATGTGGTTTATACTAACTCCAGTAGATTTTTTTTTTTAAGTTTTTAAAGACGTGTTTCTTTGAATTTCCCTTTTAAGATTCTCTAGTAGAGCTACAGCACATACAAATAGGACTTAGTATCAGGATGGCTCTGCCCAAACAACACAGAAACACCAAAACTCTGGAAGCTTTAGTATTATCTTAACAGGCATCAAAATGCTACATCAGGATTTAGCAGCAGCCTCACATTAATTTTCTTAATCCAAACTCATTCAGTTCAAAACTGAGAAAGCTAAGACTCTTTTACTTTACAAATTAAAAAAAAAAGATGCAAGCTGAGCTTCACAGCTCTAAAAATACAAAAAACAACAAAAAAAAAACAGCAGGTCTATTCCTCAACTGAAGAGGCATCTTTTTTTTTTTTTTAATTCAGTTTGTCTTATATATAAAACATGCACTTATTACATTTACCCTAAGTCCATAAAACCACACTGAACTGATTTGATGAATTCCACGTCTTTGAAACACTAAATGGTTAACCTGCTTTCAATCTAATACACCTTGATGCAATTAGACTGAAGTAAAACAAACAAAACCTATTGCAAATCTATGTAACTGTATGTTAAGTTAAAGCAAGGCTACAAGTCAGAGCACTGTGGTCACACGTGATGGGACATGCATCCTGCCAAGCCCTGCCAACAGGATTTGAGAGTGAGCAGGGAAGAAAATGGAGCAGTGGGAATACACCACAGCCCCCTTGGTCTCTCCTGGGTGTGTAAGTTTAGACATATCCTCTAAAAACTTGGACATTATGTTTTAAAAATTAAAACAAGTTTTCCAGATAATTGCCCCTAGCATTTAAATAGTTTCAGCTGTGCTTCTATCATGGTTTTCTGTTTGCTGGTTAAAGTCAAGGGTTTTAAACAACATAAAGCAGACTGCCTGCCACCACAGCTGCTGTTCTGCCCCTCTTTCCTGGCAAGAAGTTTCTGTTCTCTTCCCCTACTGAAGCCAGCCTGAGTTAGTCCAGGCTGAAAAACTAATAATGAATTTCACACTGAAAACTCATCACAGAACAGCTACAGCAACACTATCTGAGCAGTGACTTCAACTCTTGCACTTGTACAAATTCTCATCTCTGCCTCTCTGCAAATTAAATTCAACTGCATGTTTCCCAGAAGTGAAGCACGACTAGAAGAGAGTAACTCCAAAGACTGACAGTCCCATTACACAAGAATGAATATAACAGAACAGCCATACTGAATGAAGCCAGAAGTCTCCCTATTCCAGCATCCAGTCCAACGGGACACTTCACTATATTCCACCTTCCCCGCAATAGCTGCAGATGCATTTCAGAAGCCAAACTGAACTTGAGTCTCAGGCACTACTGCCAAACAAATACAGGCAGGTATTCCTGAAGAGGAAATGCACAAGTTTCAACTGCCTGCCAAAATAACGTGACTCCACACAGCAGCAACACAACCCTAGCCTGAGGAAGCAAAAACTATATTCCAGTGAGACCACCAAATCTTCTGAAGAGAAAGAAAATGCACCCCAAGTACTGTCCCCTACCAGATCTTAAAAAGGAGAAGGAAATAAAAAAGTCAGGTTTAGACAAACTAAGTGCATTCTCTGGGAAATCAGTAAGCCAGAAAAATGGGAAAGGTGAAAAGTTTTTATTGACTTGTGCCAGCCTAAGCTGTGACAGCTGCATCCCTCTCACCATGTTCCTACAGTCTCTTGAGCAAACACTCACACAACCACATGGTGTGCCACTTCAGAGCTGAGCCAGCTAAAAGCTAGCCTACCAGAAAAAGCTATCTTTTTTTTTTCCTCCCTCCCCCCACCCAAATTAACTCCCTGTGCTGACTTACTGCTCAGTCACACGAGCAGAGGAATGCACGGCTGGAGTCATGGAAGCCCCAAACCACACTGGCTCAAGCTGCTGCAGAACTGCAGCATGGATGAACTGCTAACCACCACCACAAACACAGGCACACTGTGAACAGGAGCGTGGCCTAAGTGTAATTCCAGTCTGCACAAAAGCTATAGATCACAAGCTAAAGAGACTCTAGTCACTGTGGCATCCACTGCAATATAACAGGACAGCCTGAGGGACTGTTTTGCAAGCCAACTCTCAGATATCCCTTTCTCTTTGCTGGAGACTATTTGACTAAAGAGAATGGGAACACCAGGCTGCCACCTGCAGAGAACAGAAATGGAGTTTAGCTCTTTAAACAGAGCTTTGCACATGCCCATTTCCAGAGCAAGAGGAGAAGACAACGTTGAGATTTTGGACCAATATATTGCTCTCTCTTTTCTGAATTCCAGCAGAGGCGCCTAGTCCCTGCATGGCTGCAACACTGGCACTGCTCTGGGACACACCATCCTTTTTAAAGGGAGCTTCTGAGAGACGAGAATGCCTGCTATGAGACAGTTATTTATACTGAGCTTTAGCACAGTCAGGTGACAAAGAACTGCGGCCTTGTATTTAAAACTCTTCAACTGATGCTCCGTCTTGCACATCAGCTACAGCCTTTTAACTGATCCTCGCTCCTTTCCTGGAAAACTTTCCAAACACAAAGGATACAAGGAGCAGCCTCACAGGACCATGCTGTAACCACCCAGCTAGAGAAGCCTGCCCCTCTCTGCTCCAGCCGTGCAGAGCTGGTGCTTGGGCTGGGTCTGAGAAGACCGTGACCGTTCCCCGCACTCAGGGGCAGGCAAAGCTCCGCCAGCCAAGCGGCTTTCGGCAGAGTTGAACCCCAGGCCGCAGCGCGGGGATTAGGCGCTGGCACCAACGTGGAGCGCCGGGCTGGAGACGAGGAGCAACAGGTGAGCATGGGGCTGCGCAGCGGGGAGGGCCCAGGGCCCGGGCAAGCGGCAGCACCGCCCCAGCTGCAGGGGAGCGGGAAGGCGCCTCAGGCAGCCGCTCCTCGCCTGGCCGCACAGCCCGCCCCGGCCCCAGCACATCGCGGAGGCCCCGCCGAAGGCCAGGCCCGTCCCTCCCGCCCCGTCCCGTCGCGCACCTTCCAACCGGCGGAGCTGTTGCTGTCACCCTTGTCCTTGAAGTACGGGACGGAGCGGACCATCCACTCGTAGATCTGCGCCAGCGTGAGCCGCTTCTCAGGGGCGCTCTCGATGGCCTGGCTGATGAGCTCGGCGTACGACTGGTTGCCCCAGGCATTGCGACGGGAGCCGCCCTTCCGTGCCGCCGCGCCGCCCGCCCGCGCCCCCTCGGCCCGCCCGGGTCCCGCAGCCGCACCGCCCGGGCCCTCCTCCGCCGCGCCCGCCGCGCCGCCCGCCTCCGCCGGCGCTGCCGGCAGCTCAGGCCGCGGCAGCGGCCAGGTGCAGGAGCGCGGCCGGCTCTGAGGCTCGAAGTCGGGGTCGATGTCCGGCGGCGCCGTGGCGCCGCCCACCTCCGCCATGAGCGCCCGCCTCAGCGCCGCCGCCACCGGGTCTGAGCCGCTCCGCCGCCGCACATCAGCCCGGCCCACCACCCCTTTGTGAGACCTGGGCCCCGCCGCCGCCGCGCTGCTGTGTTTACCAGGGAGCACCAGTGCCCCCTGCGCTTGCGCGGGCGGGTCACGCCGGGAGCGGTAGTCCCGGCAGGACGGCGGCAGGCGGCCGTGTTCGGCCGATGGACTACAATACCCAGCATGCCCAGTGCCCGAGCGGCGGGGGAGTGCCCCGCAGAGTGAGTGCGGCAGCCTGTGCGACCGCGCGACTACAGCTCCCAGCGGGCACCGCGGCGGCCACTCTTACATAATGCGCCCCGCCCCGCTCCGTGCACCGCCCCCGGTGGTCTGTGGCCCCGGTGACTTCGCGAGGGGCCACGCCGGGAGCCCCGGGAGAGGCTACCGCTCGTCCGCCGCACAAGAGCGCGGTGCAGCAATTGGAGTGTATGGTTGCCGGTGTGCTGCTCCGTCCTGTCACGGATGGGAGCTTGTTAACGGGATGCGCCCCAGCGGAAGGCGTGATGGGCCAGCATCCCTGTCCGTTCGTCATAATCACGACAATCAGGTTCCGGGGCTTCGGCACTCCCGCGCCATACAGCACCCAGGGCTGGCTCCGCCCAGGATCCTGTATGGCGCAGTCACGATGTACGTTTTTCGGCCCCTCATCTCGGTTGCCAGCCCAGGCACCCAACGTGGCTGACTCGGTCCCCGCGCCGCGTCGTGTTGGCCCGGCTGGGGCTGCCTAGGAGGCGCGAGGCAGCATCGAGCGCGAGGCCAGCGTGCGGGTTCCTGGGCTGCGCCATGACTGGCCCCGCGCCCTGAATACCCGCGTTCCGCTTATGCAGGCGGCCGCGCTGGCGTGCGCGGTGAAGCGAACGCGGAGAGGCC
This sequence comes from Hemiprocne comata, assembly GCA_020745705.1. Taxonomy (NCBI): domain Eukaryota; kingdom Metazoa; phylum Chordata; class Aves; order Apodiformes; family Apodidae; genus Hemiprocne; species Hemiprocne comata. Next base: position 4,573,888 of record CM036597.1, on the reverse strand, counting down.
CCGAACCCTGGATATCCGACTGCGTTATGCAGGCAGTGGGCGAGCGACGTCGCGTCGTGCGCGGGTGGGGCGGGCTGCGGCAGCGGGCGGGCTGGGCCGGGCGGGGCGGTGGCGGCACCACCATGTCGGAGGCGGCGGTGGCGGACACCCGGCGCCTGAACGCCAAGCCGCAGGACCTGACGGACGCGTACGGGCCGCCCAGCAACTTCCTCGAGATCGACATCTTCAACCCGCAGACCGTGGGCATGGGCCGCGCGAGATACACCAGCTACGAGCTCCGGATGCGGGTGGGGCCTGCGGGCCCAGAGCGGGCGGGGAGCGGGGGGCAGGCCTCGGTGCCCATAGAGCCCCGTGTGTGCCCGTGCGGGGCTGGGCTGGCCGGTGGATGGGGTGTACGGCCCGGAGATGGGCGGCAGTGCTTAGTGCGCCGTGCCGGGGTGGCCAGGGGAGGGCGGCCGGGGAAGGCCGAGGTGGTCTCGCTGGCAGCGTCCCCTTGGAGGGGGTGTGCGCATAGGGTGCCCGGTCGGGGCGGCCTCGTGTAGCCCGGGCTCCAGGGGCTGGGGGTAGCCAGGCAGGGGCTGTGATTGCGGCGGTGGGGGGCTGAGGGAGGTGAGCCCCAGAGGTGAGCCGGGCGGTGCTGGGCTGGGGCTGGCAGCTTGCCTGCGGCTCTCCAGCGGGCGAGGGCTCAAGGTCAGAGCTCTCGCAGCTGGTGGGTTTGCCGGGGCCCTTCGGCATCCAGTGAGGGCTGGTGTGAACAAGGACAAGGAGGTTGCTGCCTCAGCAGGCTCCTGTTCCGTCTCCAGAGCCCCAGGCCTGGCACTTGGACACCGTTGAGCGATTGCTGAGCAGGGCATGACTGCGTGTAGCTGATTACTGCAAGCAGGGGAGGCAAACCAGCTAGCAGTATCTTGAGGCCTGATCACGGTGCAGTCCAGCTACCCCTTCTGAGTCAGCTTGGTCGCTTTACAAAGAGATGTTCGTCCAGAAGCTTGTGTAGCAGGCTGAAGCACTTCTTGCAGGGTTCTATTTACTGGGCCTTAACCAAGCTGAACTGGAGACCTCTTCACAGCTCTGCATCTGATAGCTGAAGGGAGTAATACTGAGCTTCCCCTGAAACAAGCTACCTTTAGCATATGATACAGTCTGTTCATCATGTAATTTAACTGCTAAGTCTCCACCGCTTTTCAGAATAATTGGGTGTTTGCTTTTTCCTGTTCTGACACTTGGTTTCCATCAGCCTACCAAAGACTGCCTGGCAGGTGGCAATGAGATCCTCTTAGTTCCCCTGAAACTGTCTCTTGCGGAGATGCTTTGAAAGCAGCTGGTTTTATTTCACAGACTTCATATGAATATCACAAAACTTGTTGCAGCAGTACTGTGTTCATCTGGGTGCTGCTTGTTAGAAGGTTTTGCTACCTGGGATGTTTCAGGCTGCATTGATAGGGTAAAGGTGAAGTTACTGTAGCTGTCAGTCTTTAGACTCTAGTGGCAGGGGAGAAGGGTGGGGTATTGCTGCACATTCCTCCAGTGACACAATCCAGATATGAAAAAGCTGCTCACTGTTAGGGTAGGCTATTTACTCTGGGAGAAGATCTTAGCACAAGGTCTGGCCTTGAACAGTTGCTGGGACAAGATTTCCTCCCTTAGTTCTTCCATGGAAATGTCAGTGTCAGGCTGGAGGTCTTTTACTTTACAAGCTGCTGTGAAGCTTTCTTGTAGATCACTTCAAAATGGAGTGAACTTGGGGCGGGGGGGAAATAACAATAGAATGGTTGGGTTGGAAGGGGCCTTAAAGACCATCTAGTTCCAACCCCCCTGCATGGGCAAGGACACCTCCCACTAAACCAGGTTGCTCCAAGCGCCATCCAACCAGCCCTTGAACACTTCCAGGGATGGAGCAGCCACAGCTTTCCTTTAGCCCCTTCAGGTACTGGAAGGTGCTCTAAGGTCTCGCTGGAGGCTACTCTTCTCCAGGCTGAACAACCCCAACTCTCTCAGCCTGTCTTCATAGCAGAGGTGTTCCAGCCCTCTTTTGAGGATCATGCTTCTTTTGATGCAGCTGTTTTTCATCAACCAGCACCCCCATGCCCTTCCCAGGGCTGCTTTCAATCATTCTCCACCCAGCCTGTGCTTGGTATTGCCCCAACCCAGGTGCAGAACCTTGCACTTGACCTTACTGAACTTCATGAGGTGGGCATGGGCCCACCTCTCAGGCCTGAGGGGTCTCCCTGAGTGGCCTCTGTTCCCTCCAGTGTGTCGACCACACCACACGGCTTGGTGTCATGCCAAGCACCATATCAGCCCTTGTTCCTGCATGTGCCCCTGGGAGGGGGTGTGTCCCTGAAATAGTCACTTCAGGAGGAGCAAATGGCTCTGAGTAGCCCAGCAAGTGCTTGATTCTGAAGGGTTTGGTTGCTTGTGCTCCGTCCTGAATAAAGAAGCTGGATGTTCTCGTGATCCCTCCTTCTCAGGGGGCTTGGTTTTCTAAATGCAGCTTCAGGTTTCAATTATGCATTGAAATATTTCTGGCTTCCAAGGCAACCTGCAAATGAACTAATTCTCTTTGTTACAGACAAACCTTCCAATATTCAAATTGAAGGAGTCGTGTGTGAGGAGACGATACAGCGACTTTGAATGGCTGAAGAATGAGCTGGAAAGAGACAGTAAGGTGAGGCCTGGCTCAGACCTGCCTATTCCTGAAACCAGGACATATGGGAACAGTTGTAGAGATAACCTTGAGCTGCCCAGAAGAGAGGCTGTGGTGGGGGACAGCTGTTGGGGCTTGATCTCTGTCCACACAGCAGGGCTGGAGATGAGTGTCAAACAGCAAAGGACACCCACTTCACAGAATCACAGAATGTTAGGGGTTGGAAGGGCCCTCTGGAGATCATCGAGTCCAACCCCCCTGCCAGAGCAGAACCATCACAGAATCTAGGGCAGGTCGCATAAATGCATCCAGACGGGTCTTGCAAGTCTCCAGAGAACGAGACTCCACAACCCCTCTGGGCAGCCTGTCCCAGTGCTCTGTAACCCTTACAGTAAAGAAGTTCTTCCTCATATTGAGGTGGAACTGCCTGTGTTCTATTTTGCATCCATTGCCCCTTGTCCTACCACTTGCTGGTGGCTGTTTGCTGACAGGGTGATTCTGTGCTTTCAGATTGTAGTGCCACCGCTGCCTGGAAAAGCTTTGAAACGACAGCTTCCCTTCCGAGGAGATGAGGGGATCTTTGAGGAGTCCTTCATTGAGGAACGGAGACAGGGACTAGAACAGTTTATTAACAAGTAAGCTTGATGTCCTGGGTGTGCTGTGTGCTCTGCTCCTGGCTACTGCCAGAGGAAGAGGGCTGCGGGTTTACCGGGATGGAGTTTGGATCTGTTGCACACAGAAAGGATGGTGCCTGCAGCCAGGAAATGAAATCATGCTTCTGGAGCAAGTCCTACCTCCAGTGTGGGTTGTGTTCAGTGCTTTCTTCTGAGAGTGAAGCAAATACCAGCAGCATGGCTGTGCTGCAGAGACCCACCAACCAGGCAGTGCTGGTTCAGGGTGCTGGTGCCCTGCTGCAGGGCATGGCATGTGAGGGGACACCCTGTGCTCAAGCACATCTTGCTGGCCCTGTTGCACACCAATCTGGTGACCTTGGCTTGAGCCTGGTGCAGGTGTGCTTGGAGCTGGCTGCCCCTTAGTGAGGAGGTCTGCCTTACTGGTTGTCACGACACTGGTAGGGCAACCCAGGGAGATTCAGATTGGACCTCCTTGCTTTCTAAACTCAGAGAGGAGCCCAGATGTGGCTGGATCCAGCCTGTGTCTTAGACCTGGCCTTCCCAGGGAGAGTGATTAAAATGTAATGGTCTGAGGAAATACTCGACCATCAGATGCCCCTTGGATTAGATTAAGGTGAAGTGACACTCAGGGTCTGTATTTGGATGAGGTTTAATTAAAACTATAGAAGGAATACTGATAACTTCAGTTATTATCTCAGGCTGTGCAATTGTTCAAGCTGCATTACCTGAGAAAAAAAATGTGTTACTGAATGATTTAGGAAGGAAGAGGGAGAGAATAGGAGAAGAAAAGTTAGAGAGACAGATAATCAGAGAATCACCAGTCCTGGACACAGCATCAGTCCAGCCAGCGAGGGAGGGTTGGTGTCTGTGAGGCTCCCCCAGCCCACTGTTACAGCTCCTCCTTTATAGGCCTGCTTCACTTAAACAATCCTTTTCCAATGATGAATAAGTGTGGTTGAGACGTATCACCACTGAGCAACTGGAGTGGACCTCCACCCCCTCTGCTCCTCCATCCTTACATCTGTTTTGGACTCCATATGCAGGCCATTATTTCCATAGGTGCCAGGCAGTCCTTTGGTTCTGCTAGAGGGCTTACAGTGGGACACCACTTCCAGCAATAGGTCCTGAGGGCTGGTCTCTCACAGTGGTTCCCTACAGAGGGTGTGAAGGTCTTGATGGTGGCTGTGCTAACCTCCACATCTGATTTTTCTTCCAGAATTGCTGGACACCCACTGGCACAGAACGAGCGCTGCTTACATATGTTCCTGCAAGAGGAGACTATTGATAGGAATTACGTCCCAGGGAAAGTGCGCCAGTAGGAGTACCTGCCACTGTCTTCCTCCATTCCACCCTCCCTCCTGCAAAAATGACATTTATTTTTACACTAAATCTGTCTTCTCTGAACCAGCTTTTCCTCTCTTGAACCTCCCAGTTTGTTCAGTATTTTCCTCTTTTGTAACTGGCAGCAGCTTGTTCTACTGGGCTGTGGTCTTGGCCTAAAGGTATGAATTATGCAAGTGAGTGTGTTGTCCTGCACCTAGGGGCAGATGTGAATAGGTGTGGAGCAGGAACTTGCTGATGGCGTTATGGTGTAGGAGCTGCCTCTCTCCCTGTACAGGAAGGTATGAGATGACCTTCACTCCCCTGTCCATGCAGCCCCAAGCATCTCTGCAGGAGACTCTGAAGAATAGCAGTTGTCATGTTGGTCAGTGATCGCATCAGGTATTAGAGTTTTAGTGTGAGGCTTTATCCAAAAACTGTGAGTAGGTGCCTGGGTGTGTTGCTCTCTTGTCCACCCCATTCACCCTGCATGAAACCCCCATTCTTCACTGTCTGGAAGTGCTGAGACCCAAGACCTACTTGAACCCTGCTCTCAGCCTCCTGCATTACAGACCTGTTTGGTGTATTCGTGTTAATCCCCCTCCTTTCTAATGTGCTGCTGGCAGCTTGAGGGGTTTCCATGACGTGTGCTCTCATGATGCTCTGCGTGGGCAGTTTGGCATGTGGAAGCTGGGATAGCCTGGGCTGCAGCAGCGTGTGCTGTGGTGCCTTGGCCCAGGGTTTAAAAAATGCCACACAGCTTGCTCTCCTGTGGGCTGAGGTGGTGTTTCCAGCAGTACCCTGCTCAGCTGAACTGTGATGACCTTATCCTGTACCCCAGCTGGAGAGGGGAGGAGGCAGGTCTGGCTGGGGAGGAGCAGGAGGGGGGTGATGGGGGCTGTTGTAGTGTGTGGCCGTGATGGCTGTCACAAGAGGAGCCCAGCACTGGGGCCTGGGGTGAGGACGCCTCTCTAGAAAGGGACAGCAGAAAATGGTCAGTCAGTCCTGGGTTAGACATTTGCTTATGAAGCAGAAGTAACAATGGCTTTTTATGTGTTCTCCCCTGTTCTGCAGTGAGTTAGGCACGCACTTGTGTGAAAGTAAGGACACAAGCCTGGTCAGGGAAGCATTCAGAGCTTGAGACTGCCCATGAGGATGTGCCTTGCTGCAAGCAGAACAGTCCTTCAGGGGCTTCTCCAGCTGTCACAGCTATGATGAGCAAGGTTGGGCCTCAGCTCAGGGGCTCCTCGGGTCAAGGCTGGCTGGTTTATATGCGCTTGGTCACTTTGTGGTGGCACAGTTGAGCCTTTCTTAAGAGCATAGGCCTGCAGTGACTGCCCTCATGTTCCTGCCAAGCACACCCCCCAAGGCCTCCTTAATGTCTCCTGGGTTTTCTGGTGAGGAACTGGCGTTGCTGGGTGAGAGGTGGCTTGGGGAGGAGAAGTTACTGAGACCGTGAAGGAGCTGCTCCGGGGACCAGCTCGGTCGGGGAAGGGCTGTGGGGCAGCACAGAGGCTGGTTCTTGTGGAGGCAGCCGAGCCTGCTGTGGGGCTCAGCCCCATCCCCCTGCTGCTCCCGGCCCCCACTTGGGGCGGCCCCTTCCTCCTGCCTGTCCTGCCGCGGGGCTGCCATCCACCCAGCTGTCTCCACCCTGTCCAGTGTAACGTCCTGGCTCCGTTCACATTAAACCACTGTGAAGCCAAGTCTCTGCCTCGTCTGGGGGGCGACCGCGCGGGGCGGGGGAAGCACCGGGACGGGGCACGGCGGGGCGTGCGGGCTCGCATCTTCCCCGGCAGGGGGCGCTGCGCGGAGGCCGGGGGGGATTCGTTGGCCCTCCCCACTGACAGGGGGCGCTGTGGGCGGAGGCGGATGGGGTGCGGGTGGCTCTCCGCGCGGCAGGGGGCGCTGTGCGGGCGCGGTCGGGGGTGCTGGGGGCGGCGGGATGTGGTGGTCGGATCCGCCGCCGGCGGGCAACGGCTCGCCGGGCTGTCCCGACCTGCTGCGGCACGCCGGCGGCCCGCGCTCGTCGCTTTCCCCGCTCTACCTCAGCGTCTTCGAGGAGGAGTGCCGCGCCATCGTCACCCGCCTGCGCCAAAGCGCTGCGGCGGAATCTTCGCCGGCCCCGGGAGAGGGCAGCGCCCTATGGCCCGACCTCGCTGGGCTTGTCACCTCCACGCCGCTGCGGGACTCGCCGCTCCTCAATGAGGGAGCTCCGGACAGCACCGCGCCCGCCAGCCCCCCGAGCACGGGTGGCTGCGATGCCGCCGCCGCCGCCACCACCCCGGGCCCGACGCGCGGGGAGCCCCCGTGCTTTCCGAAGTCCGCTGTCGGCGGGTGCCCCGGCGCGGCGCGGCCCGGCTCCAGCCTCGCCCCTCCGCAGACCCTGTCCCGTAAGGCAGCGCGGCGCAGTGCCGGACAGCCCCCCAGCAGCAGGCTGGGCCCCGCGGGTCGCCCCCGCACCCCCTTTCGGTCCCCGGGCTGCGGCAGGCTCTCCCTCTCCCGGCCACGGGCCTCTCTGGGTCTGCAGCTTCCCAAGGCCGGCAAGGCGCTCGGTGCTCCACGAACGAGGCTTCCCCAGCCCTCAGGTGAGCCGGGTCGCTGGAGAGAGCCCCAGCACAGCAACCACTTCCACGGGGCTGCAAAACCCTCTCTGTTCTCCAGGTACCAAGCTGAAGATGACGCTGGCTTCCAAGTCCAGGCTTCCGCTTCCCAGCGGGACTTTGCAGCAGGCACAACCTTCTGCTGTTCCCAAACCCGCCTCCCGGGACACAGAGATGGAAAGTAATTCTGCACCCCTCAGTTCCCTCACGTAAATCAGGGAAGCTTGGGGGGCTAATGCTGCAGCTGGAAGAGAGAAGCATGGGACAGGGAAAACATGGGGAGTGGGGAGTCCTTGGAAGTGGTGTAGGTAGGAGCCCGGGAAATGTACTCATGCCCCAAGTGCTGTATTAATGAGCACTACCTGGCCTCCTGCCAATGTGGGCTAGCAGCCTATTCGCTTGAAGCCCTCACCCTATGGTCTTGAGGGTTGTGGTGGTGCTGGTGCCCATGGGCCTGGGACAGGCAGCCTGGCCGAGCCCTGAGCTACTCTAGGAGAAGTGCTGTGTAGCTGCTTTGGGTTTGCAGCCTCTGTGCCTAATGTTTGTCTGCTCTAGCTGCTGTCAAGGTTGGAGGTTGCAGGCAGCCCTCCCAGAGGCTCTCTACAGCAATTCCTACTGTGGCATCTCGCTCCCGACTGCGGTCGCTGGGAAAAGTGCCTTCCCCCAAACGCTTTTGCCTTGGTAAGGGGGAATATGGGCAGAAGCCCTGGAGGCTCTGGTGTGGGAGAGGGGAGCTGCTACCCTAGGGAGAACGTTCAGGTCTTGGCTGCAGAGTCAAGGCTGATCCTGGGAAAAGCACTGGAGTGAGCAGCATGTAGTTGGGCTCAGAGAATGGGAAGGGAAAAATGGAGCAGTAAGGCTAGGTGGAGTCCTTTTCCCTGGAGAGACACCCAGCAAAGAGCCTGAACAAATCTGGTGCTTTGGCTCATCCGTAGGACAGGGAATGGCCCTGGTCATCTCATTTTTCTGCTGGGGCACTCTCTGAGCTCTTTCATTTCCTAGACCCCACATCAGGATCAACTACACAGGAGCTGATGGGCAATAGGACCCAGGAGCTGAAGGAAAATGGTGAGAGCAAAGAACGACTGGTTGCAGCAGGGACTGTCTTGGGAGCAGGTAAGCAGTATGGAGGCATGGTCCCACGCAGGAGTGGGGAGCTGGAGCTTGCTTCCCTGTAGAGGTGAGCTTCTTTGGAGCATTCCTGATGACTCCTGACTGCCAAGGGCCTGCTGCAAACCATGCATCTTGTGAGTGTAGCACAGTGAGGATGGTCTGTTTTCCTGTGTTGGGCTCTGGTGGGTTCTCACTTTGTGTTGGGCTGAGCATGGGGAAACATAGGCAGCTGGCAGCTGCTTGTTGGGCAGAGCCACTCCCCAGCCTGTGGCCTGGTTGAATAGAGTCTGGGGATGGCAGTTATGTTCCTGGTGGTGACACTTCTCTTTTCTCAGGTAAGGCTGACCAGACATGGGTGTGTGTGGAGTCTTCTTTTTCCAGTAGGTTGGCCCATGGCCCAGCTCCAGGCTGTGGGGATGGAGTGCCTGCTGAGCAGGTAAGAGCCAGCTGTGTCCTGGCACCATGGAACACTGTTCAGCCAGTGGCTTGGGCCAGCTGTGCCAGAGGTGGGAGATGATGGAACCTGAGGCTGCCAATTTCTGGGCTGCCACCTGAGTGATTTTAGCTGTTCTCTGGGGTTCACAAAAGACTTGTGCATTTGCTGCATGGCTCTACCACCTCTCCAATGTTCAGGGGACTGCAGGCTTCCATCCAGTTTATTTTTTTAAGGGGCTTTTGAAAGATGCACACCCCCTGTGGCTTGTGGTGTCACTTTTATACCTCCCCACATGTTTGACATGTCCCCAGGATGGAGTGAGGAGAGTTTGCAGCAAGGTGAGGCTTCAAGGTGTGAAGTCTCCTACCTGAAAAATATGCTGGTGCATTTGCCAGCAGTTTTAGGGCTCTGTGGCTGTGGCCTGCCAAAGGGATCCTTGTGACCCAGGAGTGCTGGCAGTTGCTCACTGACAAGGGGCCAGCAGCTCCTTTGCCAGGCACAGCTTTTGCCAGGAACACACCCTGGCCGTTGGCCCATGGGTGCTGCACCAGTGCCAGGCTCCTGAGGCAGGGGTGAATGTCACAGTGGGGCCCTGCTCTTACATGTTGAAGCGGGTGAGCAGGGCTCCCCAGGCTCAACAACCACGGGTGTGCATGTGCTGCCTGCAGAGGTGCTGCTCCTCTGCAGGAAGGGCTGTGATGGGGCTGAGCTGCAGGTCACTGCACCCCTGTCACACTTACACCATGCCCTCCCCAGTCTGCAGGTGATCAGCTGTCCCAGGAGCTGAAGCGTGTAAAGAATGAGCTGGAGCGAGTGAAGGGTGAGCTTGGTACGTGGCACTGGCTGTTTTGGGGGCTGTGGGGCACCCACAATCCAGATAAACCCCCCTGCATTTGCCCCTGGAGCCCAGGGCCTGCAGCTCCCCAGGGATGGGGCTGACTTCTTGTTCAGACATAGAGCAGGATCCCAGCTGCTGCTCCAGAGGGTCTGGGGATGAGGTGTTCAGGACAGGCTGAGCACACACCCACTTGTCTCCTGCCTGCAGCTGACAAGACTGCCCAGTGTGAAGCCTATTGCCAGATGATCTCCTCCTTGAAGGCTCAGCTCAGAGCAGCAGGTACGTTCCCTCACTGGGGTGAGCCCTCATCCCTGGGCAAGCTGCAGGGATGTTCTGGTGATCCCTTGCCAGTGCAGCTGAGTGAAGAGACACAGCTCGTGGCCTTCTCCATGAGGCAGGTACCAAGTGCTAGGAGCAGCAGTGCTTTGATGCTGCTGTTCCTTCTCAGGAATCTGTCCAGAAGATGCAGCAGTGGAGGAGAATGGTGGCTTGGGAAGAGACTGACAGCTCACACACAGGGACAGACTTACAACAGCCCCTTGTTTGGCCACCCGAGCCACTGGGCCAGTTACATTTTTGGAGCTCTTGAATGACTGAATCTTTCACCTCCTTGTATTTAAAATAAAGCTGTCTTTTTTCTGGCAGTGCTTTCTGTCTGTTGGGGTAGGGCCAGTGCCCAGTGCTGCCCACTGTTCTTCAAAGGGCTAGGCAGAAAGGGCAGTTCTGTGGCTGACTGTGGCCGCTGGTTCTGCTCAAGGTCTGTTGTGTGGAGGAGGAGAGTGCTGGTGGATGGAGGCACATCATGTCTCTGGGGAAGCCTTTCTGGGCAAAGCTGATGCTTCCAGGCAGGATGCTTGGATGTATGGTGTTGGCAGGCAGCCAGATGGGCAGGTTTCTGCCTTAAACTACCTTCATGCTGGACATGGGAAGAGCCAGTGCTGGTGGGTGGCACACTGGGCTTCTGCAGCTGTTTGCTGCTACTTCACATTTAACTGGTGGCTCTTGTCTAGGGGCAGGTGATGGGGAGGCAGCACTTGAGACTTAGTCCCTCACCATTCCTGCCTGCCAGCACTGGAAGCCCTGCCCTGCTGCCTTTTCTCTGCTGTAGGTTGGTGCAGGCACCTTGTGCTGCCTCACATCTAGGTGAGGACCTATAGAGTCAGTGGCCTTGGGAGCCTGGAGAGGTCCCAGTTTTCAAGAAGGGTAAGAAGGAAGAACTTGGCAATTACAGGCCTGTTCCTTTCACTTCAGTGGCTGGTAAAATTATGGAGGAAGTTACTCTGGGAGTTACTGTAAAACACTTGAGAGACAACTCAGACCTTTGTCATAGCCAGCAGGGGTTCACAAGGGGAAATCTCTGATTAACCAACTTAATTTTCTTTTATGACAAGGTTACCCATCTAGTTGACCAAGGGAAGCCAGTCGATATGGTGTTTCTGGATTTTACAAAGCTTTTTATACTGTCTCTCCCATTATCCTTCTGGATAAACTATCCAGCATACCATTAGACAAGTCCATAATATGTTGGGTGAGCATCTGGCTGATGGGTCAGACTCAAAGGCTTATAGTAAATGGGGTTACATCAAGCTGGCAGCCAGTCACCAGCAGGGTTCCCCAGGGCTCAGTTTTAGGACCAGAGCTCTTTAATGTTTTTTAAATGATCTGGATGCAAGAATTGAATGTAAGTTTGCTGATGATGCTAAAGCAGGAGCAGTGGACTCCCTTGAGGGTAGAGAGGCTTTACACAGGTACCTGGATAGACAAGAGGGCTGGGCAATCAGCAGTGTATGAAATTTATCAAGAACAAGTGCCAGATTCTGCACCTGGGATAGGGCAATCCTGGTTACATACAAACTGGGAGATGAAAGGCTGGAGAGCAGCCCTGTGGAAAGAGATCTGGGGGTTTGCATTGATGGCAAGTTAAGTCAACAGTGTTCCCTGGCAGCCAGAAGGGCCAACTGTGTCCTGGGGGGCCATCAAGCACAGCACAGCTGGTGATTGTCCCACTTTGCACTGATGTGGCCTCACCTCAAGGACTGTGTGCAGTTTTGGGCACTTCACTACAAGGACATCAGGCTCTTAGAGTGTGTCCAGAGGAGGGCAACCAAGGCGGTGGAAGGCCTTGAGGGCAAGACTTAGAAGGACCAGCTAAGGTCACTTGGCTTGTTCAGCTTGGAAAAGAGCAGGCTGAGGGGTGGCCTCCTTGCAGTCTTCCTCAAGGGGGGCAGCGGGGGGGGAGGTGCTGATAGGAAATGAGGAAATGCCAATGAAGCTTCATCAGGGGAAGTGTAGACATTAGGAAAAGGTTCTCCACTGAGAGAGTGGTCAATCAGGCTCCCTAGGGAAGTGGTCATGGCACCAAGTCTGTCAGAGTTCAAGGTGCCACTGGACGATGCTCTTAGTCACATGACCTTAGTTTTAGGTAGTCATGTGAGGAGCAGGGAATTGGACTTGATGATCCTTATGGGTCCTACCCAAGTTGAGATTCTCTGTTTCTGCATTCCAGTTGTGGAAGGTGATGGATCTCTAAGGGCTGATTCAGATTTGTTTCTGCAGGCCCCCTTTCTGGGCTGGGGCCACCTCCTACCCTCCTTGGCACTGGCTAGGCATGCCCTGCCACTATCTGTCTTCCTGCCTCTCCTGTCAGGACATGCACTTAGCTTGCTCCATGTTTTGCCTGCTCCCAACCCTTGGCCTGTGCTGCTGGATCAGGGCCCTGAATGGGAAGGAGAGAGCGGTAGGTGAGGATGGGGCACTGTGAAGGTGGATGTGGAGCTCTGCGTGATGCCTAGAGCTGGAGGCATGTTTGATGCCTTGGTGCTGCTCCCTGCTCGAAACTGCCTCCCAACGGCTGCTATCACAAGAGGATTTCTGGGAATAGGCGAGTCTTAGTGTCACTTCCCCCTGGCCGCTCTGGGTACCCAGCCTCTGCCTGGCTGGGCAGGGCATCTCCTGTGAAGCCCTGCTGTGCCTGCAGCGCTGCTGGTCCTGCCTCAGAGCACACGGAGCCACCGTGCTGCCCACCGTGCTGCAGGCAGCGTGGTTTTGGCCCAGGCAGATCCCTGCCTGCTGCAGGCAGCCCAAGAAGGAGCAGGGAGTCTGGGCGCCAACAGCGCGGCTGAGGGACAGTTTTGTATCTTGGTCACTATTGATCACTTCCTTCCTCGTGTGAAATGTGTGGGCGGGGAGAAGGGACGGGGCCACGGTTCATTCATCTGCACAGGCTGAGCGCAGGAAAGTCTGCGTCACTGCCCGGCAGCTGTGCTGCACTGCTGCTGTTTCCATCGCGTTGAGGTCATTTTGCTGAGTGGAGCCTGTTTGTCTCCCCAGCCCTTGTATGTGCACCCCCGGGAGAGGTGGGGTGGGGGGCACCCAGCGCGGGGCCTGCAGCACCCTGCCCTGTGCCCCTGTCTGCTCTGCTGCTGGAATGGCGGGAAGCTTGTCTCCTCTGCATCTTTGGCAGTGGCGCTGGAGTGGAGCCTTGCCAAGGAGAGGCTGGCTCACCTCCCGGAATCGCTGCCTGTTTGAATGGGTGCTCACGACACGGAAACGCAATATTGCATCAGGAGTAGGTTTCTGGGCAGCTGGTCCCAGCCTGTGTGTTCTGGAGAGAAGGGTGCTGTCTCTCGCCTCACTCCTGTCTCCCGGCCCGACTGCCAAACCGTTCTCCCGAAACTGGTGTTTCCCATCACTTAGAGCTGCCTGTTGCTCCCGTAGCTGAGCACGCTGCAGCGGACCAGCGTGGGTGCAGGCAGGAAGGCGCTCCCTGCGGAGCACATGGGGATTAGAGCCCCGGGCTGAGCTCCGGCCGCGCTCTCCGTGGCCGGGCTGGCCTCCCCACTGCGCCCAGCGCTGGCCTCGCTCCCAGCCCCAAGTGGGACAGGGTCGGAGAAGGCTCTGCCCTCCTGGTACATCTGTGCTCCGGAAACCCTCAGCCGCCTTTCCCGGGGGAGCACGGCTGATGCTGCGAGCCGCACAGCTGCTAGTCCCTTGTCCCCGTGCCTGGCCCCCGACCCGGTGCCATTTCTGACCTGAATTTATATTATTAAAACATGTTACATGGGAGAGGCAGGGTGGCAGGGCGGGAAAACCCGGGAACGGGTGAGGCTGGGAGAGGATGGGCTTCTTCACACTGCTCGGGGGCTGGTCCCACTCGGGGCGGGTCTGCGCGCAACTGAAGGCGCCGTCCAGAAGGGCTGAGCGATGATGCTTTTCCGGGATTCGGTTGAGGGCGGTGCGTTTCAGTATCCGGCGAGAGGAGCTAAGCCCCTTGGCGGAAGCAGCAGCACCTCGGGGGCGAGAGGAGCGGAGCTGAGCGGGACCGCACCGGAGCGGCCCGAGCCAAACCGAGCTGAGCCGAGGTCAGCTGTGCCGCCGTTGAGTCGCGGTGGGCCGGGCGGGGCCTGGCGCAACCGGTGCCGCGCTTGCATCAGCCGCCGTTCGCACGTGGGGCCGGTGTGGGTGACGGGCGGGATCTTCCGCGGCGCCCTTTCCCGTTCCCGCCGTACCCGGAGCAGCGCCGGGCTCCCCGGCGGGATGTAGCATGGCTGGCAGCTCCCGGGGCTAAAGATGCTCCCTCGTGGGCTGGCGTGAGGGTCCCGAGCTGGGGCTGGCGGTCCCCGGCACCTGCCCCGGGATGCGGAGGGTGGCGGGATGCGGGGGGCTGCAGGATGCGGCGGGCAGCGGGAGGCTCCTGCCCGTGGAAGCTGTCGCTCCTCTCCTCTGCCCGCCCGTTGCCAACTGCTAGCTCTCAGTCTCGGGAGCCAGGGTGACAGCCTGCCTTTCTGCGAGACACCTCTTCGGCCGTGGGCTGAGCCTCCCCGGAGCCAGCCCACCCGCCTGGGCAGCTTTGCCTAGGCCGGCTCTGACGGATGCGGGTCTGTGTGCTTTACGCGTTCCTTTCACCGGGCACGTCGAATCCCAGCGCAGCAGGGCCCGCGGGGGCTGGAAAGGGGACGCTGCCCTTCATCTTCCTGCTCGGTGCCACTCGAGCTTTTTGTCTGCGCTGGGGGAATAAGAGCTGAACGACTTTCTGCTGCCAGCCCGGTGCTTGCAGTTTGCAGAGTTCGCGTCGGGCGTCAGAAATCCTTGGAGCAATTGGGCAGCACTGATGAAGGCAGCCAGAGCTGTCCGGGCAGTGGCAGAAGAGGGTGCCAGTGCTGGGACACTTCTTTCCTTGAAGTGGCCCCTTGGGCCAAGGCCGAATTTGGCACATGCCAGTTCAGGAGGAGGTTTCTGCAGAAATGGGCTTGTTTGCTGGTTTTGGGGAAGCAGCCGAGCTGGTGGCTGCCACTGCAACCCTGGTAATCCCCCTCAGTGAAAAAGGGTCACTGGAAGAAAGTACATTTAGATTGGACATTAGGAAGAAATTCTTCACTATGAGGGTTGTGAGACGATGGCACAGGTTGCCCAGGGAAGTTGTTGATGCCCCATCTATGGAAGTGTTCAATGCTAGGTTGGATGGGGCTTTGAGCAACCTGGTGTAGTGGCAGATGTCCCTGCCCATGCAGGGGGATTGGAACTGGGTGATCTTCAGTGTTCCTTCCACCCCAAACCATTCCATGATTCTGTGACAGTTATCCTCCCATGTACTTACACTGATCCAGACAATGTGGTGTCTGTGCTGCGCTGGGCCCCTGGCTGGAGTGTGTTTCATTTCCCAATGAAGGGAGCCGCTGGTGGGGAGAAGGCACTGGTGGGCAGGTGGTCCAGAGCTAGGCACAGGGTGCCAGCTGTGGCCATGGGCTTTGGAAGATGCTTTCCTTGTGGCTCCTCTTACGCTGTACCAGCTGCCTGCTCCACAGGGTGCTTGTCTTGCAGAGCTTTTTGGGGATGGGTGGCTGCTGTGAGCAAGAGGAGTGGAGGTGTCAAATATTTAGAATGACTGCTGCCTGCAGAGTGTGCAGACTGGCATGCAAGGGACGTGCACCAGGGTACTGTGCTGTGTGCCTGGCCATGCATCCCTGCCGAGGGTGTAGTGCAGATGCTGGGAGCAAATAAGGAATGGCCACGTCCCAGTGAGTCAGCCCAGCCTGCCAAATCCTCTGTTGGATGAAGGCTTTGTCTCCCTGCCGTTGCTGCTGCGCACGCCAACACACCAGGCCAGAGGTATGTGACAGGAGTCAAGATCAGGCTGAGTGATCTCCAGGCTGCTAAATCAGTTGCTGGGAGACAGTGGACAAGCTGTGGGACGTGTCTGGGGGCTCTGTGGTGGAAACCACATGTGGCTTGTGCAATGAGCCTATTTCCCAGCATGGACTCCCTGGGTTCAGCCCTTACTTGCTGTCCTGGTGCAGGGGCTGTGCAGGTGGGGTGTGCACAGCCTCATGGTGCCTTGGAGGGAGCTTCCATGGTCTATGCCCCATCAGTGTGATGGGGGCTTGGTGCTGGGGGGTTGGCTGGGGGCAAGCACAGCTCCTGTGGGCATCGTTGCCTGCCCTGCTCCCTGCAGTGTGGATCCTGCTGCCTTCAGGGCACTCAGTTTCATGCTCCTACGGTCTCTTCTCTTGCAGGGGTTTTGAGCAGCTGAGCACCACCTACGAGAGGACAAGATGTTTGGGGGAAAAATGACCAGCATTGGGAAGAAGCTGATCCGCCGGCGCGTGGTGGATCTGAGCTCTGAGGACACGTGTTTTGCTCGCTGCCTCTCCACACTGGACCTCATAGCTCTGGGTGTGGGCAGCACACTGGGGGCTGGTGTGTACGTGCTGGCTGGAGAGGTGGCCAAGGAGATGGCTGGTCCCTCGATTGTCCTCTGCTTCCTGGTGGCTGCTCTCTCATCGGTACTGGCTGGACTCTGCTATGCAGAGTTTGGGGCCCGCGTCCCCAAGACTGGCTCTGCCTACCTCTACAGCTATGTCACTGTTGGCGAGATCTGGGCTTTCACAACTGGGTGGAACCTCATCCTCTCCTACGTGATAGGTACAAGGCTGGGTAGGGTGCTGGCCTGTGTGCCCAGGCTTCTTCCAGCACCACACTGGCAGTGTGAGGGGCTCATGGGGCAGCGTGTGGTGCTACAGGAGCAGGGTGTGGGGTGTGGGCAGCAGGGAGGTAGATGCCAGGGTGGGGGTGGCCAGTGCTGCTCTGCTCTGGGCTCAGGCTGATGCACAGATTTGCCATCAACCAGGTACGGCCAGCGTGGCTCGAGCCTGGAGTGCAGCATTCGACAACATAATCGGCAACCACATCTCCACCTTCTTCATGAACAAGACCACAATGCACCTGCCCGGGGTGCTGGCTGAGCGCCCAGACTTCTTTGCCCTGATCCTGATTTTTCTGCTCACTGGTGAGTGTGTAGGACTGGCTCTGTGGTACCATGGGTGGCGGCATGGGAGCCTGGCAGGTCCCCACTCACCCCTTCTATCCCCACAGTGCTGCTGGCCTTTGGCGTCAGTGAATCTGCCCTTGTGAACAAAATCTTCACGGCTGTGAACCTGCTGGTGCTTGGCTTTGTCATCATTGCTGGCTTTGTGAAGGGAGACATGAAGAACTGGCAGCTCTCACAGGAGGACTACATCAACCGTTCATACGTGGGCCCGCTGTATGACATCAGGTGAGGGGACCAACCATGCCAGGCCAGGGTCTGGCACAGGGCTGCCACCTGCCCTGCTGTCCATGCACCCCATGGCAGCTGCTCTCCTCCCTCATTTCCAGGAAAAAAAACTTTGGCTCTGGTGGGTTTGTCCCCTTTGGACTGGAAGGAATCCTGACTGGGGCTGCCACCTGTTTCTATGCCTTTGTGGGTTTTGACTGCATCGCCACCACAGGTACCACCTTGGGTGAGGGCAGCATGGACATTTCCCCAGCACAGTTGGCAGCTGGCTGGGACCTGCCAGGGTGGATGCTCCATGGTGTGGGAAACAACTCTTCCCACTGCTCCTGGGAGGTTTCCTCATGGTCGCTCTGACCCCAGCTGGGCTAGCACAAAAGGACTCTAGGAAAAGGGGCTCCCCACACTGTGTGGTGGGAGCAGGGCTGCACCCTGCCTGTGCCAGCAGCTCCCAGGGCAGTGGGGAGCCCTTCTGCAGCCAAGCCAAGGCTGATGCCTCCTGGTTATTTCCTAGCTTCAAGCAATGTTTTTCTAAAAGGCTTGAGTTAATGCAGGACTGCTGCTCTCTGGAGCGCAGGGAGCCTGCTTAATTTCCTCATTCCTCCAGGAATCTGCTTAGTGGGTGGCTGGTACAGGCTGTGCTGCCTGTTCCTTCCCGCCCCTAGGGGCTCGCCAGCAGCCACCTCCTTCCATCCTATGGCAGCTGCCCAGCCCCTTGCCAAGGAGAAGCCTGGTGCAGCAGGAGAGCATGCCTTTGCAAAGGCCAGGGGCATAGGGCACAACAGCTGTGTTGCTGTGCTGGGCAGCTGCATGCCTGGATGTCATGGCTCCAGCCACACGCCTCTGCTCTCGGCAGTGTCAAAGCCTCTGCTAGCACAGCAGCATGGCTGGGGACACCCTCTCCTCTCCAAGGGGCCCTGCTTGCTGCTGCCCAGCCCCATGCTACCATAGGAAGTGCCTGCTGGGGCTTGTCCCCTGGGACCAGTCACCCTGCACTGTGCCGTGGAGCGGGGCTGGACACTGCCTCTTGTCTCCGCACAGGGGAGGAAGCCAGGAACCCACAGCGCTCTATTCCCATTGGCATCATTGTGTCCCTCCTCATCTGCTTCGTGGCTTATTTTGGGGTCTCTGCAGCCTTGACCCTCATGGTGCCCTACTTCCTTCTGAACAAGGAAAGCCCTCTGCCTGAGGCTTTCAAGGCGGTGGGCTGGGAGCCTGCCCGCTATGCAGTTGCTGTCGGCTCGCTCTGTGCCCTCTCCACCAGGTAGGACTGGCTCCATCCCTGGCACAGCATAGAGACCAGCAGCATGTGTCCCAGCTGGGCTGGGGGTTTGGCCTGTCTGGCTGATGTCCTGCTTCTGTCGCAGAGCGGGTCTTGTTCTGTCTGGGTGATGGGTGTGGTCAGTTTTTACCTGACAGGCCCTGAGCCATCTCTCCCCACGGCAGCTTGCTGGGCTCCATGTTCCCCATGCCCCGTGTGATCTATGCCATGGCAAAGGATGGGCTGCTCTTCAAGTTCCTCTCCAGCATCAACAGCCGCACAAAAACCCCTCTGTCAGCCACCATCACTTCAGGGCTCCTTGCGGGTAAGGCTCCCAGCTGCCACCTGACACTTGGCACCATGGCAGTCTGGAGCCGTGCTCATGCTGCATGTCCTTGTTGCAGCGGTGATGGCCTTCCTGCTTGACCTGAAGGACCTGGTGGACCTCATGTCAATTGGCACACTGCTGGCCTACTCTCTGGTGGCAGTGTGTGTGCTCATTCTCCGGTGAGTAACTCCTCTTAGGTGGCAGTGCCTGAGGTGAATGTGCTTGCATTGAGCCTGGAACTTGTGGCCATAGCTTTTTCCCTGGGAGACACAGCCTGGAGGAGCATCAAGGCCCTGAGATGGAGGCTGCTTACAAGAGCCTGTGTGATGTCTCTGGCCACATCCATGGGGTGGCTGTTGCAGGGCTGTAGTTGGAGCAGCATGGGGGCTGGAGGAGTGGGAGGGTATGAGGGTGCTGTCCAATGTCCCCCTGGGCTGGCAATTTTGTTGGGCTCCCCTGCAGCTTGTCCTGTCTGCTCAGGTACCAGTTCGGGCAGCTGAACTCAAAGACCATGGAAATGCTGGAGCTGACTGGGAATGAGGAGGAGAGGGTGATCATGAACCCGGCCATCACTGCTGCCAGTGCCCAGCAGAAAGAGACGTTGTCCCTGGCAACGCTCTTCAACCCACTCACAGACACCCCGACTGCTCTCTCGGGACGCATCGTCTACATCTGTGTCTCAGTCATTGGTGAGTGAGTGGGAGCTGGTGGTTGGTGTCCCCTCCTGCCAGGGGCTGGAGCATTCTGGTGTGTCTCTGCAAAGCTGGGAAGGGACAGTGGGCACACTGGGCAGACGAGGGGACTTGGCAGCACAGATGCTGCTGGCAGCACCAATGGGTGCTGGACCTGCTCTGTCTTGAGCAGGGTGCCAAGTGCTGGGGTTTCAGGTGCATGAAGGTTGATGGCAAATATGGGGGGTGGATACTGAGCCAGGCATGTGCAGGTGGTCATGGGAGCTCCCTGTGACAAACCTGGCCCAGGCTGGCCACCCAGCAAGGGTGTCTTGGCCCCCTGAGAGCACTCAGGCTCAGCCAGCGAGGTTTGATCTGTCCAACAATAGCTTCATTGTGCAGCCAGAACGGGGCAGCTCAGCCAGGTCTGGGTAAGTCTCAGAGCTGGGTTTGAGCTCAGGTGAGTGCAGGCTCTCCTCAGCTCACCAGGCTGGCAAGTTCCCCCGGCAAAGCACTTTCCTGAGGCTTTGGGCTGGGTGTTGGTCCAGAATGTGCTGGACCCATACCTGACCAAGAGGAGTGAGTGCCTTAGCCCAGCTGTTGGTGAGGCTGGGCAGCACAAGGAGTCCACGAGCCATGCAGCCCCCTGACTGCCCGCTCTCTTGCAGCCACACTGATCACAGTCATCTGCGTGGTCCTGACTCTCAAGGTGACTGCACTGAAGGAGGCCAGCGTGGGCTGGATTGTGGCCCTGGTGCTGCTCTTTGTGGCTCTGCTCATTCCCATCATCATCGTTTGGAGGCAGCCACAGAGCAACGTGCGGTTGAACTTCAAAGTGAGTGCAGCCCCCAGCAGCTCGGTGTCTGCACCCCCGTGGGCCCCTAGCAGGGTCTGGGCCATTGCAGGGTCTGCCAGGGCTTGCTGCTGGGCAGTCACTATCCAGGAAAGCCCAGGGCCTTGAGACACAGCTCCCTGAGGTGCAGTCCCTGTCATGGAAGTGCCGGGCAGGGGTGTGTCAGGGGTGGGAGGTCTCTGCGGCCAGAAGCATCCTGGATCCTGGCCAGGTCCCTCAAGACACAGCTGACACTGTACCTCTTGTCCCTTGCAGGTGCCTTTCCTCCCACTCCTGCCGGTCTTCAGCATCTTCATTAACATCCTGCTGATGGTACAGCTGAGTGCTGGCACCTGGGTGCGTTTTGCCATCTGGATGGCTGTGGGTAGGTGTCCTGCAGAGGGAATGTGGTGCCTGCAGCATCTTCCCTGGGGGGGGTGTTACCCTGGCAGCCCACTGCTGTGCATTTCATTGTGGAAACTGTCCTGCAGGTTTTATAATTTACTTTGGCTATGGGATTCGGAACAGCGTAGAAGGGAAAAACATGGAAGAGCCCCGTGCCACAGTAGAAAAGACTCTGCACCACCCTGGACTGGACCTTAGCCCCGGGGCTGCTGCAGTCTGAGGAACTAGGCACCAGCACTCCGTGGACCTCTGGCCAGTATTCCTGCTCAGGGTACAAGATCATGATCCACACCATACATCCATCCCATCTTCCACAGGGAGCGAGTCCCAAAGTCAGGACCACGGAGCTGGTCTTGCCCTGCCCTTTCCCCTCACAGAGCAGAGGTCATGGAGACGAATCCCTGGACCACTTATCCATCCTCCCAATGCTGCTAAGGGGCAGTGACACCACTCTGGCCCTCTCACCACAGAAGCTGCTGTCAGAAATGTGTGAATGGCAGGCCCCACGTGATGGTGCAGCTGTATTTGTTCTGTCTGTGGTCACCATGTGGCTGTGGTCACCACCTGCTCTCCATGCTTTCCAAGTGCTGAGTGTGTACATGGCAGCTATGGCTGGAGCTGTGCAACAAGCCCTGGGAGGCTCATTCTGGTACTGCCAGCAGGCCCGTGCTCCAGGCTGGCAGCACGGGGCTCAGCTGGCCAAAATCCTCTCTGTGCCTGGGATTTGTATCCCACCCTGAGCCCCATGCTGCCTGGCCATGCTGTTTGGTGTGAGCAACTGGTTCAGGTGTCTGTGAAGATGTCCACCGTGTATCCGTACCAGTGTCCAACCTTGTAGGCCTTTGTATAATTGGTACTTTAATGTCGACTTTTATACCTATTAAACAAAATGGTTTTTAAGTGCTTGGCTCTGTTGGTCCTGTGGCATCTCGTGTTAATGCTCTGTGGTCACAGGCCCCCCGGGTGGGACCCCACATGCTACTGGGCTGGATGCCAGGCTGGTGCCAGCACAGAGCAGGGCCTGGCCACAGCTGGCTGTGCTGGATGAGCTCTCTGCCCAAAACTTGCCAGCTGGAGCCTCCAGCCCTCTCACTGTTCAGGAACCAGGGAGCAGTGCTCCAGACCAGCTCAACCCAGCACTGCTGGTACCTGTGGGCAGGACACCATCCTGCCATGGCCCCACCCTGCAGGCCCTGTGCTGCTTGGGACTGTGTCTCCATGTCCCAGGGCAGCAGCTGCAGTAAAGATCTTGGAAATATCTCCTGGAAGCTCCAGCAATGGCCTGCAGAGGAAGCATGGCCAGGTGCTGGACTGTATCCATATGAGAAGATGATGATTGCCCAGATTCTGGTCTGGTCTAAATCAGCCCTGACAGATTATTTTGCAAAATAAACTAATTTAGGGCAGATGCAACTTGCATGATTTTAGTGTCTCTCCCTGTTTACTGGCAGTGGAACAGGGTCAGTGCACGGTCAGTGGCAAAGGCCCCACAGCAGCAGCCCTGCTTGGCCCCCTCACAACTGGAGCTGTGAGCCCTGCATCAGGGCTGCCCAGGAGCTGTAAAGGGCTGTGGCAGCTCCTCTGGCCCCATGCTGGGCACTGCCTGCCCCACTGCCCCAGGTCAGGGTGCCCTTTCAGAGCCTCAGGCATCGGCCCTTAATCACAGCTGACTCCTGCTACTGGCTCCTTGCAGGTGCCTCCAGCTCTCCCACCTGGTGTGTATCTTCTGGGGCAGCACATGGAGCCCTGCTGAGCCCACAGTCCTCCTGGCACCCATGCACCCAGGTTCTGGTGCTGTTCAAGTCTAGGGGGCAATGGGCCCATGGTATGGCTACAGCCCTCACCCTGGGGTTTGGAACTGCTGCAGCCCCCCGTGCCTTTGTTTGAGCCTGTGTCCCCATGCACGTGAGTATGTCCATGCCCATGGGCATGTCTGTGTCTGGCTTCAGGCCATCCCACAGAGCACTGGTGTCCCATCCTGGGCACCCACTGGGACTAGCCCTTCCCGGGCCCCGCTGGCATTTTTGTACATCTTAGTGCATCAGCTGGTGGATGAATAACACCCAGCCAGAGCCCCAGAATGGTGTGGGCACAGGGGAGCAGCCTGTGTGTGCTCTCCTACGGCTTTAACTGCTGCTGCGCCAGCCTGTGTGTGGCTGGCTGAGATGCTCTGATAGCAACCTGGGGCTCCATTGTGCAGAGAGGGGCCAGAAGGCCCATGTTTCTGGGTGAAGGCTGTCAGATGTTGGGGGCAGCAGGGTGGGCTTTCCCCTCCCATGCCAGTCTGGAAGGGGCCATTTTCTGGTTTGAGAAAACACATCAAAAAGGGTGCAGGCCGCTCAGCTGGGCTTCGTCGCTGAGATGCTCAGTCCCAGCCCGGCACACAGCTGCCTGCGGTTTGGCCCGTCAGCAGGGGAGTTTCCACCCAGTTTCACAGCACAGGCTGTGTTCCTGCCTGCTGCTCGGCCATGGGCCTCCCCGGGGTGGCTCCAGCCCCAGCAGAAGGGCTGGCAGAGCCCTGGAGGGAACCAAACAAGCCTGAAGCTGCTCCCCTGCCTGTGCCCCTGCTGCTGCAGGGGTGCCGGGCAGAGCAGGCACAAGCGTGGGCAGGAGCACAGGCAGGGGAGGCAGGGCTGGCTCCTGCTTCAGGCTCTTCCTGGCGGTAGTGCGGGGGCACTCAGGCAGGCCTTCCTGAGAGCTACAGTCAGGGCTTGGTGTGAGATCTCCCTGTTGCCATCCCCCTGCATTGAAAGGGGAGCTGGAGGGTTGTTGGCTCCAGCTGTATTTGGTCCAAGCCGTGCTGAGAGGCAGGCAGTTGGAGGCCAGGCTGAGGGTGACATGCTGAGGCCACAGGCTGTGCAGGGGATGCAGCACTGGTGGGTCAGGGTGTGGGGGTGCAGAGAGCTGGTGGCTGTCAGCCTCCCTCCCCACCTGGTCCCCTGCAGATTTCATAACCACAGGTACTGCCACGTGTCTGACCGCAGCTCGGGGGAGACACAGGGTGTCAGAGCAGCTTTGTCTACTCACCAGCTGCTTGCCAAGGAAGAGCCTCCCGGGGGGGCTGCCTGTGTGTGTGTGTGTGTGCAGGCTCAGGGCAGGATTGTGCTGCTGAGCCGTTGGAGGGAGAGCTGGCACTGCACAGCCTGCCCCTAACTCTGCTCCCCTGCCAGAACAGGGGTGGCCCTGGCATGCAGAGACGTAGCAGCTGGTTAAATTTTAAATTGGGTACAATGATCCATCAGGGAGTTAAAATAGGCTGGCTGGTCCACACCGGTCTGTGACACCAAATATTTCAGTCTGAGGAATTAATGCACCACCTTCTTCCCTGTAGGACCAGCAAGCGGGTACCATTAGATGATCCTCCACACAAGTAACCCGGCTGGTGGACGTGAGGTGTGGTGGCTGCCAGGTGGGACACATCCATCAGCAGGGCATGACCCCTGCAGTCTGGGGAATCCACCCCTGGGCAGACAGGGTTACTGGTGCAACAGAGCAGCAAACTCATCAGCTTGTGATATTCCTGTGCTGCAGGGGCTCACCGTCCAGAACTCCAGGAGATCAAAGCTGGTGCTGAGTGAGATTCCTGTCGCTCCTTGCTCACCCAGCTCCAGGCAGGTCCCAACCTTTCCACCCTCTGCGGTAACAGCTTAAGCATGCTCGACCCAGTAGCTGGCACGAAGCTGTGTGCATCTGATAATCCTGCCGGCCCCGAGCCATGGCAGGTGGCTGGCTCTTTAATCCTGCAGCCTTAATGCTCTCCTTGCTTTGCCTTTGCAGGTCTGGCATGATGACTTGCTGCCAGCTGGTTGCTCTTTTCTTGCTCCCCTCTCTTTCCAGTGCTGCAGCTGGTGCTGCTGGTCCCTGCTCTTGTTGACTGGTCCACGCTGCAACTAGCTGAAGGGCAGTTCTTATCACAGCCCGGCCTGGAACTGACAACATGCTGCAATGATGCCTGCACCCAGTGGGAGGCTGGCCTGGTCCCTTAGGACTTCCAGGAGTACCTCTCTTATGAGACAGTGTATGTCAATAACACTCACACCTTCATGGTAGTGGAAGTGAGCTCAGAGAGCTGGGGGCACCTACTGACTTGTGAACTTTCTCATCTCTCTTTGGTTCTGTCTGGGACTGCTGTAGAAGGAAGGGTTCCTGACATTTACTGTAGCTGTAGCATTTGAGGTGGTTTCTTTTAGGCAAATACATGTGTTTGAGTAGAAGTCAGCACAAATCTCTTTGCAAAGGTTACGTTGAAAGAGAAGCAGTGCGCAGATTGCTTCACCCTGTTTTGGGACTTGCTGAAGGAGACACTCTTCCTCCTGACTGAAGTGAGTGGGACAGGGAGATCTATGTAGAGCTGAAATCACAGTATCTTGCAAAAATTGTTTATGACTGGAGGTGTCAGACAACAGCCCAGGCACCTGATTGAACAGATCTCTGCATGTTCTGTCACGTACATAGAACTGATGTGTCCAACAGGCCACACTAGGCTCTTCCAGGAGCAAACTGAAAGCTTGCCTTTTGTTTCCCTGCCTCATAAAAGAGAGATTTGTTTGCTAATTCTAGACTTCCATGGCTGATACCTCTCCCCATCTTCCTCAACTTTTCCTGTTTCCCTGCTGTTTGCCCAGGCAATTATTCCCTCTGTAATTCATATTCTCCAGAAGGGACCTCACGCTGATGCTGCTTTGCCAGGCTGGACAGACGACTGCTTGTATTTTTCACTTTTAAGTCAATGTCTTGCTCCTTTTCACTGCATTTCAGAGACAACCCGCATCACAGGCTTCTCCAGTCATTGCTTAAACCTGCTGAATACTAAACATGCAGTTCCTTCAAAACCTGTGACAGTCGTACAGGAGCAGCAACCAGACTTGCAAAACAAACAGGTGGGAGACATTTCAACAAACTGTATGTGACACCCCCTTCCTGTTCAGTTCTCAAGACTTCGGGGTCATGTGAGCATTAAACTAATTTAAATTGTATGCCTGCTCTGCAGATGGGTGTGCAACATTGTCTATTATCTGGGATGAGATAATGCATAAAAAATAATGATTACACATTACTGGGCAGGGAGCAGCTGCTATTATTTACATAATACAAATGCAATTTACAGACAGAATTTAACTTGTTCAATGGAATTACCTGCTCTAGCTGAGAAGTTCTTGGGGACAGATCAGAAAGGGTTTCAATCTCCTTCTGGCTTCTTGTTCAGACTGTAAGAACAGGCAAGAGAGTGTCAGCCATGCTCTTCTTAAAAAGGGAAGAAAGCTTGTCATAAACACAGGGAAGGGAATTCCTGTTTCCTTCCTCTCGGAAATGCTCACTGGGCCTTTGTTTTGCTTGATACACTCCTCTGATTGTGGACCAGGTGACAGGGTAGGGAGACTTCTAGAACATGATGATGTGAAACATAAGGACTTGTGTTATTCAGAGCAGCCATACACTTTAGGAGCAACTTCTTTCTGCCATAAGCTATTGCAAAAAAGAGGAGGAAAAGCCAGCACCAAGATGCAAGCCAAGAGAAACACGGCAAGACTCATGCTCCCTTTTAGTGTCCATCTTTGTGCTTGCAAGTTACAGCAGCTTTGAGACACCAACAGGAGATGTTCCCCTCCAGTTCATATCAGAGAGTATGTGGTTTTGATGCACAAACTGCAACAGGTACAAGACTCCCTGTTGTAGTGGGTTGACCCAGCTGCTCTGTCACTCCTCTCCTCAGCAGGACAGGGGGGAGGAAATAAGATGGAAAAAAACTTTAAATAAAGCAAAAGCTGTGCATGGAAGCAAAGGAAAACAGAAGATTTACTCTCTACTCCCCATCAGCAGGTGATGTCTGGCCACTTCCCAGGAAGCTGAGCTTCAGTAAGCATAGCAGTTGCTCAGAAGACCAATACTGTAACAACAAATGCCCCTCCTTCTCTCCTCCTTGCTCTTAGCTTTTATTGCTCAGCAGGTGTCATATAATATAGAACCTCCCTTTGGTCAGTTTGGGTCAGCTGTCCTGGCTATACCCCCTCTCAAGATCTTGCCCACCCACAGCCTCCTGGGTGAGGAGGGGAAACGATGGAAAGACAGCCTATTCCATACCATTTGTGTCATGCTCAGGTCCCACATAATTTAATACATAATCTAACCATCCCATTGTATTTAATTCTTATTAATGAAAGCCCATCTTACCAACACTTTCAAGTTCTACTACATACTTAAACCATCTATATAGTCAACATACAGATTTATACATTCTCATTAACTACTATTGTCTGTCCTTTAACACATGGATATTACTCTCCCATTCTATGGGTTTCCTCTACTCCTCCAAATGTTCATAAGAACAGGCCATGACTTGGGCCCCATCTGCCAAGATGGGTGCTCAGCACAGATGCTGTAGGTTTGATTGCTGGGCACCAACACCAGCTTGGTTTGGGTCATTGTTGCTCTCATCTGGTTCCTTGCAAAACTCGCTTTTGGTTGGTTCAGGTCATTCCTGCTGCATCACTTCCTACAAGAGACAACTCACATCACAGAATATTTTTCCCCCAAGGTCAAATCTTCTTGAGGCACACGCTGGGTCTTACCCAACTATAACACCCAGGTACTTGAGGAAAAACAATCCCATGAATAGGTCTGCCTTTTCCCAAGGGAGAAGCAATCCACTCTGCCTTCACCAGCCACTTCCATGTGCACACTAGGGGGACCACATCTCCTCCCACAATATGTAGGGGTTCTGTTTGGGCAGGACCAGGATGGTTAGCAGATCCTGTGGTGTTAACCAGCCAAGTGGCTTCTGCTAAATTTATATCCCAGTGCTCCCATGCCCCATCACCCAACACTCTCAACATAGTCTTTAACAGTCCATTATATCTCTCAATCTTTCCAGAGGCTTGTGGGTGGTAGGGAATGTGATACACCCACTCAGTGCAGTGTTTCTTGGCCCAGCAGTTTATGAAATCACTTTGGAAATATGTCCCATTGTCTGATTCAATTCTTCCTGAGGTACCACGTGCCACAAAATTTGCCTGTCAAGGCCTAAGATGGTGTTTTAGGCAGTACCATGGTTTACAGGTTTCTCACCAACCAGTAGTTGCTTCCACCACAGTTATTAAGTAGCACTTGCCTTGGCATGTTCATGGCAGTGGTCCAATACAGTCAATTTGCCAGGCCTTGCTGTATCAAAAACCCAACCACCACCTTCTATTCCACAGAGACTTTACTCATGTGGCTTGCTTGATTGCAGCACCTTTCACATTCATGAGTGACCTGTGTGGTAGTCTCCATGGGCAGGTCCACTCCTTGATCACAAGCCCATCTGTATGTTGCATCTATTCCTAGATGGCCCAATGTTTTGTGGGCCCATCAAGCTGGTGGAGACATAGTTACTATCTTGTTGATCGTATCAATAGGGACCTTCTGGTGAGGGTCATGAGACACTGGAAGAGGTTGTGTCCAGAGAAGTTGTGGATGCCCCCTCCCTGTATTCAGTGTTCAATACCAGGCTGGATGGGGCTTTGATTATCCTGGTCTAGTGGGAGGTGTCCCTGCCCATGGCAGGGGGGTTGGAACTAAATGATCTTTAAGGTCCCCTCCAACCCAAACCATTCTATGATTCTATGTATTCCCACATTCTCTTCACAGACAGCTTCCCCAGCACAGCAAGGCCATCAATGCCAGGGCAAAGCACATTGACATTGTTGGTACAAACATGTTCCCAAGCTCACCAAAATAAAGAGATAAGCAGTGCAGCCAACAAACTCTGTGACCCACAAATGAGCTTGCTACTTAACTGCTATAGCTATAGCATGCTAAGTACAAAACTGCTGTTGTCTCAGCAATCCCACCTCTCATGTTGGGTGCTGAAAAGGACTGTGGTGGGTTGGCCTTGTCTGGATGCCAGGTGCCCACCAAATTGCTCCATCACTCCCCTCCTCAGCAGGACGGGGGGAAGAAAGTAAGATGTAAAAAACATCATGGGCCAAGATAAAGGCAGTTTAATAAAAAAAGCAAAGGCCGCAGACAGAAGCAAAGGCAAACAGAAAATTTATTCTCTATTTCCCATCAGCAGGTGATGTCTAGCCACCTCCCAGGAAGTAGGGCCTCAGTAGGTGTAGTGGTTGCTCAGGAACAACTATTGTAGTAACGAGTATCTGTGTGACATGTGTCCCCCCACGCCTTTTGTCTTAGCTTTTATTGCTGAGAATCTCCCTTTGGTCAGGTTGGGTCAGCTGCCCTGGCTATGTCCCCTCCCAGGATCTTGCCCACCCCCAGCCTGCTGGTAAGGGCAGGGGAATGTTGGAGAGAGCCTCGATGCTGTGGGAGCCCTGCTCAGCAGTAGCCACAACACTGGTGTCTCATCAGCACCTTTCCAGCTACCACAGCACAGCCCTGTGAGGGCTGTAGGGGGAACATTAACTCCATCTCAGCCAGACCCAATACAGCTGTTTATTAAAAAAATTAAAAGACACTTTTAACAAAATCACGCCAAACAGTGAGGATCTGAAAAGCCAGGCAGCACTGGGGGC
The DNA here is from genome assembly GCA_020745705.1 of Hemiprocne comata. Classification (NCBI taxonomy): domain Eukaryota; kingdom Metazoa; phylum Chordata; class Aves; order Apodiformes; family Apodidae; genus Hemiprocne; species Hemiprocne comata. The sequence continues at coordinate 4,544,743 of CM036597.1, read as the reverse complement.
ATCATGAAGAAAAATGCTCTGCAGGCCCTGACCAATCCAAGGGCTAGATGTGCAGACAAACACCTCCAAGTGGATGATAAGACCTTGTTCCACTTCTCTCATCCAAACGGCGATACTGCTTTGTGAGCAGATGATGTTGTAAATTAAAAACCTGAATCTCTTGTGCATCCCCACAAGATGCCCAGGCACTTGGAGGGCTCCAGTGGTGGTAAGCTTTTAAGAAGTTCCATTTGAGAGCAACCACAGCTGGAGGGAGCCCCCTGCTTAGCTGCAACATGAAGAATGTCAGAGCACAAGATGTGTGTGACATGCTGCGCTTCTTCTTACCCAGAATCCTGCAGAAAGGTCCATTTTTTTCCCCCTTGTTGCCCTGTATCAGCACAGAACATCTTCTCTAGCCCAGAAGGAAGGGGGAATGAATACATGTATATCCACAGTCTAAGGAGGGTCACCTTCTGCTGGAACTTGGATCTCACTCCCTACCCCAATCCAAAATGCAAGAACAGGGCTAGCTCTGGAAGGACAGAGCCCTCTACGAGCTAGGACCCACGAGGCAATTAATAGATTGCAGGCTGATGATTTGCCTTCTGCATCTGAATGATCTTGCCAAAGCCACCTCTTCCCACGTCGTAGTCTGTCCGGTACTCATCTCGCACCTAGGACACAGCAGTAACACAGATATTAGCACCCTGCACTGCCTGTCTCCAGCTAGACTTCAAAATAATCATCTCCTCCTTGCTCAGGTGGTGGGGAGCTAAGTTCAGGTTAGAAGAACTTTCACTTGTTTGAAATCTTTTTGAATAAGCCACCAAAAAGGTGGTTAATGGTAGTGAAACTGACAAATGAGGATGTATCTCATGGCTGAGGTCTTTGTAGGCAAGAAGCAAAGAAGACCTAAAAATTTCATTCAGCTTCACAGTCCAGCTTTCTGAATTACCAGGCTTGGCCTCTAGAACATTTTCTCCATTCCACCCTGGAAATCTGCAAAAGAACCTCCTCACCTTTGCACTGGGGCAAACTGCTGCATTATGAGATTGACCTAGCAGCTGTGCTGTACCCCTCCATTAAATTCTGCATCATTTTAAGAGTACTAGCTTGGATTAGCAGTTCTGGGCCCCTCACTACAAGAGAGACATTGAGTTGCTTGAGTGAGTTCAGAGAAGGGCAACCAAGCTGGTGGATGGGCTGGAGAACAAGTCCTGTGATGAGAGGCAGAGGGAACTGGGATTGTTTAGGTTGAAGAAGAGGAGGCTGAGGGGAGACCTAATGACTCTCTACAACTGCCTGAAAGGAGGCTTGAGGGAGGTGGGTGTTGGCCTCTTCTGTCAAGTAATGATAAGACTAGAGGAAATGGCCTGAAGTTACACTGGGGGAAGTTTAGACTATATGTGAGGAAGAATTTATTTAATGAAAGAGTAGTTAGGCACTGGAACAGGCTGCCCAGGGAGGTGGTGGAGTCACCATCCCTGGAGGTATTTAAAAACCGTGTAGATGAGGCACTTCAGGACATGCTCTAGTGGGGTGGGGTTGACAGTTGGACATGGTAATCTTAGAGGTCTTTTCCAATTCTGTGATTCTGTGTGACATTCTGCTTGTGTTGCAGGAAGTTTGAAGCCCTGGACAGAAATCACCTTGCGTTCTATTTCTAGCTTTTAACACCAGGCAGCGGCTGAAGTTCATAATTAGGTCTTTCCATCTACACGTTGTTCTGCACGGGACGAAACTAGCAAAGCAGTACAGTCTTAGAGCCATCAAACCCAAGGTATTGCTTTTACCTGGCCTCCAGTTTTCCCTCTTCCATACTGTCTCCCTTCCTTAAACCCTGCATCCCAGTCGGTCCGGATGATGCGGTCATCCAGCCGCGTGCCGTTAATGAACCGCATCGCGTGCTCGGCGTCTGCTCTGGTGTAGTACCTGAAGAAAGCTGTAAGGACAACTAAACCTGCTGTTTTGTTGTGTCCAGGGAAAACAAAAAGGAGAACTATCATATTTGAGAAGCAGAGAAAGCCCTGCCTTCCAGCCTTTTCCCTCTCTTCTCTACGGGATTAAAAACTGCACTCATAAATCCAAGCTAAAAGCAGCTCCTGTGCAGAAAGGATTCTGAATGTTAATGTCAGTACCTGCACAGACAAGAAGTAGCTTTGGATCACTTATTCCACAAATAGATGAAACAAATGTGTCAAAGCCTTGCTAAGGGCAAGAACTCTGTAATATGACTTTTCATACTACCTGAATCTTGACTTAATCTGAACAAAAGGAGCTGCCCACACAGGAGAGCTTTACAAAGACAGTTCAGGGTACAACTTGTACAAGCGTGTAGCCTGTGCTTGGGAATACTGCCATGGTTTATTCTGCTACTTCATTCAGGTCTGAACTTAAGGTGAGAAAGTGGCCACGTAAGCACTCACACTGATGATTTTACCAGTTCTTCTTTTGGCCCTAAAATCATCAAAGAAATTAAAGGAGTTTTCTGCCACCTCCAGAAAGCACACCAGCATTTTTCACCTATGCTGCACAGCGTGTCTCTCAATTTAGGTGGTGGTGGGGAAGTAATAAGGCTGGAAGTGCTTGGTAGAAAGCACTTGACTATCACTCCTTTTCAGGTATTCCACAGCAGTACTGGTAAGCTTGATGTGAGGAGAGGAACTAAAGGTGTCAACCACACATGGGTTGACAGCAGCAGGGAACCAGAAAGGATACTCGACAAAGCAGAAGCCACAGGGGGTTTTCTTGATCTTGTCCAGCCCCATAACAATCCTCTTGACGTCTCCACACTTGGAGAAGAGCTCCTGGATCTGCTCCTCGGTGGTGTAGAAGGACAGGTTGCCAACATACAGCGTGGAGGAAATTTTCAGGGATTTTTCCTGCAGCTGCCTGCTACCCTGAGAGCAGAGGGGAACACGCAGCGGGGTGAGCGCACCTGCCGCCCAGCTCCCGGCGTCAGGCCCCAGCGGGCACCTCCCGCCTCCCCGGAGATGCAGTGCCCTCCCGCTCGCCGACTCCTTTCACGGCCTTGCCCTGGGAACAGCCCTCCCCCTCAGGCGCTACTCAACTTCCCCCGCTCCGGCCGAGCCCCGCCGCCCCCACCCCCGCGCCTTAGGCCCGGCCACCGATCGCACCCGGAAGTGCTGGTCGCGGTACTGGCTGATCTCGCAGTAGGAGTCGCTGTTGAGCCCGCTCAGCGTGGTGTGGAGCAGCCCCGACATCTCGCCCGCGCCCGGCTGGGCCCTGATCTCGAAATCCTTCCAGAACCGCCGCGGCGCCCACCGGACGGCAAGCGGGGAAGCCGGTCCGCCGCGCCGTCCGATTGGCCCAGCTGCCTGTCGCTCGAGGCGGGAAGGCGGGGCGATGGCGTCGGAAAGCCAATCGGCGCGCGGAACCGTGGGGAGCGCTGGGTTCGGCGCGGCTGTGGCGCCGGGTCCGGCATGCTCTGCGGCGGCGCGTGCCTGGTGTGCATGCGCAGCAGCGCCGTTCCCGCCTCTCCGGTCTCTTCACAGGGCGTGGGTGGCTCCCGGCATGGCGGGGGCGCGGCTGGCGGCCGTGGAAGGTATCGCCTGTCGCGGAGCGAGGGCTCCCTTCCCGATGAGCACCTGCGAACCACTGCCTGTTGTTTGGCTGACTCTCACGTCCCCCTCTCGGTCTGTCTTACAGGGCTGGTGCGGGAGCTGCTGAGGGAGGAGGCCCCGTCCCGCATCGCCACCCTCACCGAGGAGCTCTTTCAGGCGGCGGGGAGTGTCTCTGAGGAGGGTGGGAGTGTAGTTGAGGTGGAGCCCCGGCCTCTCGGCCTTGTGCCGCCCTCCAGCCCGCTCGAAGGAATGGGGGTTTTATGTGCTCCGCACCACACCGCACCACTCGCCCAGGTCGGTGGCTGCGGTTCCTGCAGCTCTACCAGCACCTGCTCCTGCGTCCCATCTGTTGCGGTGAAGCTAAACTGTAGCACTTGGGAATGCAAACAAAACAGTTTATTTTTTTCATCTTTTACCGCAAGAGCGTGATAGACCAGAATAAAGTGGAAAAGAGTGGTCTTAAGTGTGGCCAGCAGGAGTAGGGATGTAAATCTCCCCCTGTACTCAGCACTGGTGAGGCCTCACCTCGAGTCCTGTGTGCATTTCTGGGCCCCTCACTTCAAGAAGGATATTGAGGTGCTGGAGCGGGTCCAGAGGAGAGCCAACGAGGATGGTGAAGGGACTAGAGGGAAAGTCTTACAGGGATAGGCTGAGGGAGCTGGGGTTGTTTAGTCTGGAGAAGAGGAGACTCAGGGGGGACCTCATCACTCCCTTCAGCTACCTGAAGGGAGGTTGTAGTCAGGTGGGGGCTGGGCTCTTCTCCCAGGCAACTAGTGACAAGAGGGCACAGCCTGAAGCTGCACCAGGGGAGGTTTAGGTTGGATATTAGGAAGCACTTCCTCACTGAGAGGGTGATTAGACATTGGAATGGACTGCCCAGGGAAGTGGTGGAGGCACCATCCCTGGATGTGTTCAAGGAAGGGCTGGATGTGACACTTAGTGCCATGGTCAAGCTGATGTGGTGGTGTTGGTCATAGGCTGGACTTGATGATCTCAAAGATCTTTTCCAGCTGTGGTGATTCTGTGATTCTGTAAGGGTAAAAGTATGCATCATAAGGGAAAAGTTAATGTTATCTTAGTGATGTTGAGCTTTTAATTATTTTTTCTAGTAATATCTAATTGTGATTTCAAGTTAAAATGCCAGCATAGAGCACTGATGCATTAAGAGTTTGGTACTGGGTCAGAGGAGAGCTCCTTATCTTGTAAGTGGATTCCAGTGATAGCAGATATCTGGGGAAGAAGAAAACAAGCAAGCGTGTTGTTTTAACTGCCTGACAAACCCAGAACAGTATTACAGTGGGAAGTACTCATTTTCATACATGATAAAAGTGAATATAATGTTTTTAATTTTAGGGTTTTTTTCCCTTCTGTGTATTTCTTCTAAAGCAGTACTTATAAAGTAACAAATGTCTACTTTAAAAGGCCTTTTTCAAAACCAAGTGGAATGAGAAATACATGAATCTGGAATAAAACCAAGATCAGATGAGATACTGTCCAAACTATTCCTCCAAAATTATGTTTTGAAGAGGGATTTAACTCCTAGTGATTATCATCTGAGGAAGTCCTAAATTTGTTGACAAGGAACAAGATAGGTCAGCAAGTGTCACAACACTTGTGCAGTGAGTACACTAAGTATGCTTAGTGCAGTCTGCAGTGAAATACAGGAGCATAAAAACTGATGTCCTTCAGTTCTTCCTGAATCAATTTGGCTAAATTAATAATTTCTTCTTTCTTTAAATATGATTTGTTATCTGATCTCTTCAATAAAATTAGGGGCCACAAAATGTCTCCTAGTTAGGCAAGAGAGTATTTGTAGGCAAGTTTTGTCATGGAAGCTAGAATTTGAAGTGATGGAAAGTGCAACCCTTCAAGGTGGTTTGTTGAAGGAGCTTAATCCCTTTATGTAGGACTGCATCATCTTTTTAACAAGTATAAATTCAGTAGCCTTTTTTCTTTGTTTGCTAATATCAGAAGTTTCCCAGTTTAGGAATTTAAAATAATTAAACTACTTAGTATTCTTTTTGATAGGCAAAAGGTGAAGCCTTAAGATAGGTAAGTTTTCAAACCTGATACAATTCTTAAAGCTTTTTTCCAATCCCTTCAAACATCTGTTTAAAAATGTACATAATGTACTTTGAAGTCTGCCACTGAATCAGTTGTATTTTGGACATGGTCATGGTCTCTTGCACAAATTTTGTATCCATGAGTGTTTGTGAGAAAGCTTCAGAGATAGGGTAAAGCTTCATGGATATGGTAAGTGAAGTCATGATGTGCTATGTTTGGAAAAATGACTTGACAGAAATATTGGTTAGGACATTTCAGTAACGTGACAGGTTAATGGGATTTGTTTAGGAGGATATTGAGGTGTTTCTGAAGTTCACTGATTCACTTACAGATTTTGCAGCTAAGCACCATTTCAAATTGGAGCTGAAGGCACTGATGGATCATGTGACATGTGGGATATTGCTCAAATTATTTATTAGTTCTTTTTAGTTTCAGGTCCCGTCAGCCTTGGATTTACACAGTCATGTTCTTTCTTACCTTGCTTCATCTTAGAAGCACTCTCATGTTTTCAGAAGATGTGAAATATCTTAGGAAATACACTTACTAAAATATACTTGTGAGAAAAGTATGTGCCTCCTGCCAGCTGCTTGTAATTCTTCTCTGTGGGATCATGTAACAGTTTCATGGAAAACTCACACCTTTGACTCCAACATGAATGGAAGTTGTGCAAACACGTGGACAGGCCGTTACTGTGATACACATGGAAGATAGTTCCTTTTTCAGTAGTAAAGTTCAATGTGACCCAAATCCAGGAGAAAATATAATCTAACAGCCTTCTCCTACCCAGGTGGAAGAGGCTGCAGTAAGCTTGTGGAACTGGGCTGTGACCAAACACATGAGTTCTGTTGTCAGTGATGAGCAAAGAGCTAAGTGTACGTATGTGTTCTGTACCTTCTTAAACGTGTCCTGTGGGCTGTAGCACGACAAGGAAAAACTCTGCTGACAGGCATATGTGTAGTGCTGTAGATTTGGTTGGATCTTTGCAGGTAGCATGTAGACAGAGGGAAATACACAGCTGCGTTTGTATAAACAGTTTGGGAAGGAGCAACCTGGTGTAATACTAACCTCCTTGTGACACAGAATCAACATAGGCATTCTTAGCACCCTGCCTTTCCATGCCAGAGCATCAGTAAAGAGGTGACGTGACCAAAGCAGCTGTAATTTCCCTTACAATGCTATGGTTTTAATCTAAACATATATAGAAATAACATATATTTACATTTTTAGACTGTCGGTCACTTCATTTATATGAAGTGAGAGTGCTTCTTTAATGTGTCTTATCAATGTTTGCATGCAGAAAAACTCTAAATGCTCTTCTTAATTCCCTGCTTTAGCCATGTACACAGCTGGTGGGTTTGCCTGGAGCCAGGAGCAGGGCTGGGGGAGAGCAGAAGTGAGCTTTTGATCTTTTCCCTCAGCCTGCTCTTTATGTGGTTCTCCAGGATATCTGGCCGACATTTTTCTCTTGAGGGATCATAGTCCAAATTACGTATAATCTGCATCATATAAATTATATCAGGTAAAGGGAAAAGGGTAAGTTTACACAAAATAAGTAGTAATTGTGGAGCATAATGTTCTCAGATCTTGTATCACAGCTGAAGGGCCAGGGAGAGGCTATTTTAAATGCTTTAAGTGGTGTGTTTTCCATCCCAGATGTATAAGGAAGGCCTGAAAATATTTTTGCTTTTTACTTTGAAAACATAAAGGTTATTAAACTTCATTTCCCTATTTTGCTGAAGGCTATTTTGAAGCTCTCAAGACATGTTACTGTAAGCACTTGCAAAGCAATTAAGTCTTTGAATACCATGTATTTAACTTTAACTCTCTCTAAAGTGTTTAATACGTATTTTTATGAGAATATATGTATTTTTTTTCTTACTGCCTAAACCAGGTTTAAGCAACTTGGCTAAAGTTCAGACTGCTTTGACTCCTGAAGCTTTAAAATTTTTCTGTCTCATAATTTAAAATGGCAAGCAGTCTGTCAGATATGGCAGGCCCTGACTTTCTTAAAAGAAAAAGAGAACACAGAACTTGTGAATGTCTGCATTGTTGTCTTGCAGTACGGTTTGTTGCTTGCAGACTGGTGTGCCTTTGTGAAGGCAGTGATCCTCCAGAGGGAACTATTCGGAGGCAGATTTTGGTAAGGCTAATGGTGGATGAGCACTGAAGTACACTTGATCACCCAGGGAAACCTTCAAACCCTTTTACAGTTGCTTTGGAAAGGGAGTGAAATATGCCTGTAGTTCTGGGGAATATACGTAGAATCATAGAATGGTGAAGGTTGGAAGGGACCTTAAAGATCATCAGGTTCCAACCTCCCTGCTATGAGCAGGGACACCTCCCACTAGACCAGGCTGCACAAGCCTCATCCAACCTGGCCTTGAACACCTCCAGGGAGGGGGCATCAACAACCCCCCTGGGCAACCTGTTCCAGTGCCTTCCTACCCTCATGGTGAAGAATTTCTTCCTGATGTCTAAAATAAATCTCCCTTCTTTCAGTTTAAAACCATTACCCCTTGTCCTATCACTGCTCTCTCTGGTGAAAAGCCCCTCCCCAGCTTTCCTGTAGCCCCTTCAGGTACTGGAACGTGCTACAAGGTCTCCCCAGAGCCACCTCTTCTCCAGGCTGAACAGCCCCAACTCCCTCAGCCTGTCTCCAGAGCAGAGGTGCTGACAGGGGGTCCTGTGTTATCACAGATACACTTTGCTGAGCCAGGGCAGTTTGGACTTTCTGGGCAGTGCAATTAGCACCACATCTTTGTCATGTGGTAAAATGTTACATGACCAGCATATTAATTCATTTCAGTATCTTCTAGTGTCTAGTAGGGCACCATAAGCCTTATGCTTCATCTAGGTGTTAAGGACTTCATTCAGACAGGAGAGACTTGTCAGAAATTGAAGAGCTGAAGTACCCCTCTGTTACAATAGGCACATGAGCCCATGGGATGAGATCTGACATTGCCTTTCTTGAAAGTGACTGTATTTTCACAAACCCCTTGCCATTTTATCCCTCAGATGTCTATGAAAACTGGGAAAGGATGGATAGATCTTGGAAGAGCTGATCTTGCTGATGGATTTTTAGAGATTGCTATGAGTGTAAGTTCTTTTCCAATGTTAATTTCTTACAAACACACCTATTTGGAAGTTGCATGGGTGATGCCTACACTTTGTTTTCCAGAGTATAGAGAAACTGTATGCGAAGCTACTTAATGGGAGTGATGGTGAAGCAGATACTTATGTGCACAAAGCTGATGTGGAGAAGAACCTCTTCAAAGTGCTCTCTTATCAGGCTGAATCAGTATGTGTTCTTCCCAGTTTTCCTTTTAAGTCACTAGGGTTATAGGGGAATAGAACCCAGTTATTAGATGTATGAATGCTTGGCATTGAAGAATTGCTGAGGGATATATTTCCTTCACTTAGATATAAGATAGCAGATCTCATGTTTGCATTCAGTGTTGCAATCATTTAATGATTTTTAATTTGCCTCATTTATTGCGTTCATTTCTGCTGCGGTGTTTCTATCTAGTTCAGATTTGTTGCCCTACGATTTGGCTAGCATGGCTGTTTATAAAACAAACAGCTGCCTTTCTGATTCATAAATGTGTCAGTTCCAAAGGTGTCCTGTACCAGACTGAAGAAGGGGGATCGGGCTGGTGTGGAGCCTGAGTCCCCCAAACTGCATTCGTGTAGCATGTGCACAGCAAGACTAGTCCCTTTTGGGGTGCTCATCAGCCTGTGGTGTTTGCAGCTGGGCTGACTGAAGGGGTGTGAAGGTGGTGTTCATCAGGGCTGCATTAGCCAGGGGTCATATCTAACAAGTAGGTATTTTAAGCCACATGCAAAGTCTTCTGTAACTTAAAACTGTCATGACTCTGCAAACTCATGGACATCATCAAAGCTATTAATATTACATGCCATCAGACAGCTTTTTCTATGCATGTATACCCTCTTCCATGACCTTGTAATGCTACTTTCCACATATAAAGGTTTTAAACAGTGGGAGAGTCACTATAAAATTACAAGATCTGGAAATACAGAGTTCCTCTGACTTTCGATGTTTCCTTTAAAGTCTCAACCTCTGGCATTGTACAATGGGGTAAGAATCATGGTGATAATTATAAAAAAAAAAAAAAGCCCAGTGCAATGTGAGAAAGGTCTGAAAAACTGCTAAAGGTTTTCTAGGGGGTCAACAACACAAATTACAATGATTCAAAGCATGTAGTTTAGAAATTCTACGTTTTATGAGGGATTCCTGTGACTGACTACAGTTTCTGAGTACTTTATTAATACTACAGAGTATTACAGACATATGAGTGTAACTATGAGGAAATGTGGTTGCTTGCATTTGCTGATAGCACCACTGGCCTCAGTATCTAGAAGGGGGGAGTACTATCTCCAGAATTCTCAAAAGCTTCCCTAACAGTGGCCAAAATTTTTATGTTGATCCTAGAGACCAAAGAAGACCTTAAATTATTGGAGATTTGCTGTTGAACTGTTGATGTTAAGATCTGAACAAGCTTGTCCCGTGTGTCTGGCCTTTTCACACTATCTAAGGACTACAGTGTTTTTCTGGGTGCCTTTATCAGCTATCTAATCCCCAAATTAGCTTTAGTGAGTCCGAAAAACCCAAGTCCTATTTTAGAGAATCAGTCTTTTGATGAATTTCAAAGCCAAGTTGCTCAGGAGCAGTTTGTTGATGAGGTCTCCTGCTTCCTTAGGCCGTTGCTCAGGGGGATTTTCAGAAAGCAGTGACGTGTGTGCAGCGCTGCAGAGATATGCTGATAAGATTAACAAAAGAGGTAAGTGAAATCATCCCTTCTTTATCATTCCAAACTTTGAAAAATCTGCTTTGCTTTCTATATGTTAAAGAAGGACATATGCCATGTTTAAAGCCAGGTTGGATGAGGCTTTGTGCAGCCTGGTCTAGTGGGAGGTGTCCCTGCTCATAGGAGGGAGGTTGGAACCTGATGATCTTTAAAGGTCCCTTCCAACCTTCACCATTCTATGGTTCTATATAATATTTTGAAAACTACTCTGAACTGTGTATTGCTTCTGTGGTTGATTGCTGCTCTGAGATTTTCTTTTTAAAAATTTTGCATCAAAGCAGCAGGTTTTTTCTTCAGTGTTCTTTTTTTTTTTGCATGTTTCTCATAGTTTATAATTCAAAATAAAATCTTAAACTCTTCCTAAAGAATGAGAGAAAACAAACCAGCAAGCAAGGCAAAAAAAAAAAAGATTTCTAAATTGAATGTGCCACCTGCTCTTCTACAGAACCAGCTGCATTTTACATCTTGATCTTGTATATTGCTTCTCCACTTTGTATCCATATGAACTTTTGTCTGGAGACAGATGGGCCAAGAGAAGAGCTGAGTTACGAAGTTTTTGATACTCAGGTCTATTACTACCCTCAGTACCAAGCTTCACCTTAATGAAGCTATAGAGCTATGAATGGAGGCTTCCCATTGCACCAAACTGTTTTTTGTAGCTCTTTTGTCACAGAACAATGCACAAAGAAAACAAGCTAGCACATGCAGACCAGTTCTTTGCTTGCAAAGATAAAAATCTAATGTCTTTATACCGGAATAGACATCCCCATGTCTATTTTCATTTGTGTGCTTTAGTATTTTCCCAGTATTTAAGAAACATTTTGTTCTTATCTCTGTGGCACAGGTAATAGAATTTAAAGGGGTAGATGTGAATTCTGAAAGGGAAATGCAGGAAATACAGTTGGGGTTTAATTGGGTGTTTAACCAATTCAACTCCAACCGATTTTAAATTGGTTTTTGTGATCTGCAGGCCTTGTTCAGTGCATCTGAGTGACCTAAGTTGCAGGGATTTGATTTGAATCATAAGAGCAGAGCCTCTCCCTGTGAATTGTTGAAAATACTGAGATCTTTGCATGGCTTACTGTTCCTCATTTCATTTTAAATTAATTTAATGAATTCTGCTTAAACACCTCCATTAAATAATATTAAACTTTTCACGATGAGTGCTGGTTGCAAACCAGGAGCACTGATGCAGGCAAGGAGGAGGTTTCTGATAATGGTTTAGAGAGTGGTATTTAAACAATGAGAAAAAATAAAAGAGATAGTGATTGCTGAGTGACTTTGAAACTTTTGGACCACTAGGTAGCTGGCTGTCAGTTCTTAACTCTTCCAGGCTCCAGAGAGCACTCGCAGGGTATCACAAGGAGATGGTTGCATTATGGTAATGTATGGTAGCACAGATCAGCTGGAGAGGATTTGCAGCTTGTGGCTCATCAGTGGTCTATGAATCATAACTGGGAACTCTTGACCTACAGGATGAAATGCCAGAATTCATAGAATCATAGATTGGTCGGGGTTGGAAGGGACCTCTGGAGATCATCTAGTCCAACCCCACTGCTAGAGCAGGTTCACCTAGAGCAGGTTGCACAGGATGGTGTCCAGGTGGGTTTTGAATATTTCCAGAGAAGGAGACTCCACAGCCTCTCTGGGCAGCCTGTTCCAGTGCTCTGTCACCCTCAAAGGAAAGAAGTTTTTCCTCATGTTCAGATGGAGCTTCCTATATTCCAGTTTGTTGCCACTGTCCCTTATCGTGTCGTTGGACCCTGCAAAGAGTCTGGTCCCATCCTCCTGACACCTGCTCTTTACATATTTTTAGGCATTGATAAGATCCCCTCTGTCTTTTCTTCTCCAGGCTAAACAGACCCAGGTCTCTCAGCCTTTCCTAATAAGAGATGCTCCAGTCCCCTCATCATCCTCACAGCCCTAAGATTGTTCCAAACGCTGCTTGTTCAGAGAAGTGTCAGGTTTATGGGGCTATTTAGTGTTAAGCTTGATGCCTGGAACACAGGAATTCACTGAAATAGTATTTTAATTATCCTTTGAAATGCTGCTTTTCCAAGCCTGCAAGTAAATGACTGGGGTGTGCCACAGTATGGCTACAGTGCTATGCTCAACACTTTGCATGAAACCCTCTCAAAACCCTAAACTTTCTGTTCTGGAAAGAAAAGATTCACAAATGAACTGATGAAAAATAAGGGTTTCACATCTGAGAGTGATTTTTTTTTTTTTTTTTTTAATTAATGCATACTGAATCTGTGCTTTTGCCTCTGGATTGCAATGAAAGATACAATAAATTAGAAGCAAGATGTGCTACCTCTCGTTCTTGCCTGAGGATTTGAAATCTGTAGTCACTTGCAAGAAACAATTTATACTTGGAAAAGAAAGGTGCTGCAGAGGCAAAATGGATGTGAATACTGGCAGCCTGTTAGCATATAAAATGACTTTTCTGTCTCTTCTTTGGATGACATGTGACAGCTGCAAATCATTTCAAAGGAAAGACAAGTTGTTATGAACAGATACTGCTGGGCTGACTGATAAAGCAGAAAGCAACAGTGCTCTGAATAACCAAGCATTCAAACCCAGTTTTCTCCTGGTACTTGTAATGTGGATTATCCTTTTTTTAACCTCAAAGAGACAAGCTGGGAAGAAGCCTACCATGGAAGAGGTAGAGGCCTCTTCACTTAACTATTTAGAACTTTGTTTTAATTTTAAAAAATGAAGTTGTAATATTATTTTTTTTTTTTCTCAAGTTTTAATTTTAATTGTTTACTTTACACAGTTCTAGTGCTTTCAGTGTGATTTCTTGGGGAACTATTCTACCTCAGGTGTTTCAGGAATCCCACTGTTTTGCATGTCCTGGACTGGTTAATGATGCTTTACTTTCCTACACAATTACCATTCCATTCTAGTCATATTCAATAACTTGTATAAGGTCAGAAGTGGTAACAGTGGGTCTGTCTTTAAAGTTAAATGCATTTTAAAGAACCTGAGACTAGCATGTCATGGATCTAATTATGCTTCTACTAAAACATTATAGAAGCAGGAGTCTTTTCTTGCAGACCTGTTACCTGTCAATCCTCTGTTACAATTTTGGAGTGGAAACCTATGAATGCAAGAGGTATGAACAGAGCTCCTTCTGGCTCAGGTAATGTGCAAAGGCAAAGAAAATAAACCCCTGCTTTTGAGATGTAAAAATGTGGGACAGAGAGGGGGGAGCAAGGGACAGTAGAGGTTTGATTAAAAATGGGAGAATAGAAGATTTTACCTGAATCAAATTAGATGAGCAGATATTTAGTGCTGTCTTACTCTGATGCCTAATGTCTGCTTTTTACACCTATTTCCATGTCACTGGAAGGAGTCTTCTCTCCATGGTTCTCATCAATTCTGTCCCTAACACTTCTTTCAAAGAGAATAATTTTATGAAGAGGCTGTTCCCAGTTCTTGTGCCATTCATAAATGATAATGAAGGGATTTTAGAACTTTGGAAAAATGTAGATGAATTCTTCTGACTGATTTTTAGATGGCTTTGTTTTAAATAGTATTTGAATTTCTCATAAAAGATGTGCTTCATTGGGAGCAAGTCCTTGACTGATGGAAGACAAACATTGAGGTGAAAAAATGAATAGTTAGAGATGGTTTGGGTAGGATCCACATAAGTAATGTGGTACTACTAAGGAAGAAAAAATGTAGGCTATTGGGAAGAGCATCCTCATGCCAAGGTCACAGCCTTAGCTCAGGGCATTTGTTTTTATTTATTTTTGTTCTTTTTCAGTTAAATAGTCAGAAGAAAATGAATGGCAACATATCAAATTCCAAATAGTTATGGTCAAATACGTTGTCAAAGAGGATTTGTAGGAATGCTTAGAATTAATTACAGCTGGTGCTTCAGAGATTATTTTATATTTTATTATTGTGGAACATTAAATACCAAATCCTGATGACCAAATATGAGGAGAAAATAAACATCTACGAAGTAAAATAATTACCTGGAGAAAGAGATGTAGCTCCATCTAGTGGGTTAAGATTTCCCTGTACTGAGAATGTATTAGATTAGGAAACAAATGCCCAATTTTGGTCTTATTTCAAACAGTTCTTCATTCCCAGCATTTGCAATCGAACCTGGTTTTGTGGAATTACCTGTACATTTTGTCCTGAGTGGTCCTTTGTGCTGTCAGTGAACTTGTAGAAAAATAATGGAGAATCATAACTCCCAGGTTCTCTTTCTGTCTCAGCTGTGATTTGCTGTGATCTTGAGACCAGCTCATATATAACTTCTGTGTATGACTTTATTATATGTTATGTGAGAATGAGAACAATTGCTTCTTTAAAACCCCTGTGGCTAAAGCTGATAAATCCTACTGAAATGCTTGAATAGATATTACAGATGCTGGTGCAACAGGTTGAAGAAAGTGATTAAGTACAATTTTTAATGTGAGGATATAGAAAGAAAACCTTTCTGTTCTCTAGTAAGAGTGAGTACTGAGATTAGTTTGTGTGGTTTATGTGGTTTCTAACTGTTAAAGAAGTGGGAAAGGATAGGAATGTTGCACAAAGCAGAACACTGGCTGAATTTATCTCTGTCATCTCATTTAATTCTAACTTTCACTTAACATTGATAGCCAGAGTTATGACATTGGGAAGATGGACACAAAATACTCTATTGGCAAAGAAATGCAGGTAAGAAATAGCAGAATTGCTGTTTACAAATAGGATGATTTTGTTAACCTGGCTCTACTGCATCATCTGCCTTTGCTGTCCCAAACCTGCCCAGTGATTCTTTGGCCTCCTGTTCAGTACTGTCTGCTATGAAGTTTGGTGAAGTTGCAAGTTTAGTTGCTATGAGTTCAGTCACTGATGGGTGCCCTTAAATCACATCTGAATCTACTGTTCCACAGAAATTAAATTGCAGAAAGTAAGGCTGAAATAGACCCCAAAAGGCCATCTCTTCTTTCAAGACATCACCAGTTACATCTGTGTAATTTCTGATAGGTGTTTGTCTCATTGATAAGCCTGTTACTCCTTTCACTACCCACAGTGGATATGGAGATGATTTTAATATCTTCCTCTGTATATGAATCATTTATCTATTTTAAGGCCTTTATCACGTATCCTTTTTGTTTTTGTTTTTTGTTTTTTTTTCCTCTCAGTAAAGTTTTTTCCTCCTGTTCCTTCAATTTCTTCATTCTGTTTTTTCCAGATCTCTGCTTTTCCTTGCCACCCTTCTGTTCTCCTCTGAGCTGTTTGTTCCACGTTCTCTGTGCATTGCAAGGCTGAAGACTGGATATGCTTCAGAACTGGGCAATCACTTTGCATGTCTGATGCCAGACAGGCATTCTTTAACCCAAAGCACTTTTTACTTTTTATGACCTTACATTTGAAGTCTTTTGTGTTCATGTGAAGGTTCATGTGTGGCCACTTTTTCCCCCCCTCCCTGCTCTTCAGAGTGCATTTAAACTTGTTTTCCTTCCCAGGCTAAAGTGCTGCGTTTGTTAGCAACAACCTATTTGGAGTGGGACTGCAGTCTGTATCTTGACAAGGCATTGAAAGCTATAAACTTGGCCAATCAGGTAATAACATGTTGTTGTGTTTATGCTGTGCAGGAGTCAAAACTCCAGCATTTATGAACATCATCATATGGGCTACATTAATCACTGGTGTGTTATCCTCTGCATCAGACAGAGGTGTATTTTCTTTGCCTTATGAGTATTTTCATACTCATATGTCTGTTTTGCTGTTCCCAGCTTTTTTATAGAGAAATACTTCTTTGCAGGTAGATGGAGGGCTGTCTTGCTGCCTCATATGTATTAATAGTGAGGTCCTTTGATAAGGATCTGACTAAAATTTCTCTGGCACATGTTCAGGAAAACTGTACAAACAAAATGAACTACAGTATGGTCCACCTGAGGTTTTATAGTAGCTGGGTTTTTATGCACCAGACCTTGTGTCTTGCTTTGGGTTATAAGAGGTATGTCCATGCAACGTTTTGAGTCCCTATCTTATTGTCTGTACAAATATTTGAGCAAGAACCAAACAAGAGCTCAGTTCTGAAAGCTGTGTAGCTGTGCTGCATCAGGCTTATTTCAAACAATTAATTTAGCCATTGCACTTTACTCAAATGACTGTATTTCTTCTAGAACCTGAAAATGAGCTGTATAAACATAGGGCTACCTGAAGGAAGTTCATATATCTCTAGCCAGTCACTGCAATGAGGTCTCTTGCTCTTTCACAAATTTCATTTCCTGTATAAAGGCTTGAGTTAATTTTGTGCATCTATCTTTCCAGGTTAGTTAGAGTAGCTTAAATTTGAAGAAATTGTATTTGGTTTTGGTTGACTATTTTTTAAACTTCCATTATCTGTTTCATATTAAACAAGTGTTAAGTATAAAATCCTGTTTTAAATGAAAGCCCAAATTCTGTTTTCTACATGCTGTTAAAAATTTCAGACGGGTGATGCATCAGATGTGCTCCTGGGATCAGGAGAAAAGGCATTTTAATGATGCAGTTAACTTGCTACTACAGTATCTAAGCCCTTTGCAGTTTTTATTGTATGTACTTTTGCCAAACCTTTTGAGGTGGAAAGTGTTTTTATAATAATTTTTGATAATGTATATTTTGACATTGTATGAGGGGATGGAAAACTAGAAGAAAATTTTTATTCTGGAGCCTGAAATGTGCAGTGAAAGCTGTAGTACACAGTCCTCACTATTTCCATTTGCTCTCATAGTTGTTCTCTTCTACATTTCCTATTATTACAAGCTACTTTGAATTCTGCTCTTACTAATTCTAGAGTAATCCAGCCAATTCACACATGGAAAAGCAGGAAATGTTTCTGTCATTCAGTATTGTTCAGCTTCTGTTTAAAATTATTGGAAGTGGGCCACAGCAAAATGAGAATCATGTATCTCTTGATCTCATTGTCCTCATGGCAGTATAAGAATAAATAATAAATATGCACATTGTATTTAAGAAGAAAGTATTACCAATTGCTTACCTGTTGCTTCAGTTGTTAAAATGGAACTGGAGAATAGAGTGGAGTATGTGTGATTTCCTGGGATTTGTCTGTATTAGCAATGTTCTGGACTCTCACAGGATCTGCATTCTACAAACAGCTGTCCAAGTAATGAATTGTTTTTCATTGTGCAGGAGAATCTGCATCCAGCAGGGCTTTTTCTGAAAGTTAAAATTCTTCTGAAAAGTGGGGCATCAGATGAAGATACCAGCTCAGGTATCATCACAGTCTGTATAGGTTTCACAGTAAGGTCATGCTCCTCCATATCCAAGAAGATGGTCTGAGCTGTAGATAGAAAAGAAAAAAAAAAAAAATCCTCTCTCCTGTGTTTTAGAGGAATCTTCACTTGCTAAATGTTCTGGTTTTGGAGTGTGAGTAGTCAGTGTTCACAGAGGACTTATGCAGGTGCTAATGTTAAGTTTGAACTGAGCATGATTTTGTGTTGAATATTTAAACAAGCTGGAAATAGGGAAGGGGGCAGACTCTGAAGCCTCTTAGAATTAAGGCAGTGAACTTATAGCAATGATTTTAGACATGTGCCTAAGGTCACTCTAAAGGGTGAAGGTGGGTTGTCTCCCACCCAGCCAGCATAGGAGAAAGGCTTGTACAACATTGCTGTTCTCTGAGTGTGATTTTGCAGATTTTGGCCAAGAGACACCAAGTGCTGATCAGTGTGTTGTTACAAACCTGTGTTACCAGAGTTTGTTTAGTTTATCTAGGGCACATAAAATCTTTTCATTTCTCAAACTTGAAGATAACTATTTTTTTTATTGGCATGAGAGGAGAATAAAGTTTTCTGGAGGACTTTAATATAGAAAGGGTAATATACTAGAATAAATTTATTTCTGTAAATAATGAAATATTAAGGAAAAGAGGCTTTGTGTTCTTCATGGTTGGAAAGCATCAAGTGTGTAATGAATGCACTGTGAAATAAATGTAGTATGAGAAGAGAAATTTGTCCCAGAGGCCTGAATGGTTTGAACTCTGCCAGACTAGCAGGAATGGAAACTCCACTTCAGATTGCTCCTGGGGGATTTCAGCTACCTTTCAAGTGGACAGTTATTCAAAACTTACCATTGCAATAGTTGGCTTCTGTCCTGCAGTTTGAGTTGTGAAGCCATAGTGTTGCCTGTCAAAACACACTGTTTATATTTAGTAGCACTAAGACTCCAGTCAGTTTTTCAGGCAAGCTTCTTAATGAGTGGATGCCTGCCTTTTCTTGCATGGCTGGCATGGGAGAGTGTGGATCCATGCACTGTAACTTCTCTTTCTTCTGAGTGGAGGTTCCTGCTAAAGTTTCAGGCATTTGACTAATATCTTGTATTGTGTACTTGTACACAAGTACCTTAGAGTCATGTCCCTGTTTGTTCATCCAAGCTACAAATGTATAAATCTTGTCATTAACCATCCAGCACAGTCCAGCAATTTTTAAACTTTATCTGAGTGGTCTAAAACTGGGACCTGCTTATCAGCACCAGTCTTTTCAACTGTTGATGCTAAAGGCATTAGACTTGAGGAGTTTCCATTGCAATATGATACCACCACACAGCCTGAGCACTGACCTCAGTCTTAAGTGGTTCCTGCTGGATAAGGATGAGACATTTTGATGGAAAGCAGCTTGAGGCAAAAGTTTGTGCTACTAATGCCTATGCTGTTGCTGCTTAAAGAGACAGAGGGCTAGAATTCCAGGGCTGACAGTCTGTCACCTTTCTACAGCACTACATTAATTGTACGGTGACAGGAAAGTCAAAGCACAATAGACATTTCTTGTTCTTCCTTTTGTTTTATGGATACTATATTGGGGGTTGTTTTTTCAAGAAACTGTAAGAGGTAAGTGGTAAATTGAGCACTTAACTGCCTAAGTTGATTAAATAATCTCCACTGCTTTGTGTTCTGTCAAGCTGTTGCAGAATTCCTGCACCATGACGTATCCTTAGACTTCTGTTTGAATGCTGCCAAGCTGCTGCTGGAGCATGGAAGGTATGGAACCATCACTAAGAGTGGTGAATGCAACACTTGGGCTTTGTAGGTGTTCTTTAATAAGGAGAGAACAATTTTTATACCATGATGCTCTATTTTAAATAAAAACTCACAGAGGTAAACAGCTCTGAGAGGTAGCCTCTCTTTTCTACAGCAAGGTGATAGAGATTGTGACAGAAGCAGAACAGGGTGTGAAATAATGTTGAGTGGCAATTTGCAGTGCTGTAGCTTTGCTTTGGAATTATTAAGATTTTCCCTGTGGACATTTATTCTTTATCTGGAATAATATATATATATGAGTCTGGATTTATCTGACTGAAATCTTTAACTTGCCAAGCCTCAGAATGAAAGAGTTTAGAGTCCTAGAATAATTCTTGTGAAAAACAGCATGAGCAGGAAAAAGACATGACATTTCACAGTTGAATGTTCCATCATGTTCCTTGTGCTTCTATCTTGCAGTAAATTCTTATCCTTTCAGTGTGAGGAGTAAATTGTCTTATGAATACTGTGGAACAAGTGTGTGCTAATAGGAAGTCACCACTGAATAGATGAACTGCAGTGAATTCATACCTTGACTCACTCTGTCTGTGACTGTGTGCCAGTAGTATTACTAAGAAGCATGCTGTCCTGTGGGAATACATAATTCTTTAGAATGGGAACTTAACAGCTCTTCTTGTGCAGCCTCTTAAAAATGCCTCTGTGTGAATAGGGAATCAGTTGCTTTTGATTTCCTGAGATCTCTTCCTGAACGATACGAATCTTCACCTGACCTTGGAAAAATTACCCTGCTCCACATCGAGTTCCTGTTGCAGAATAACAGGGAGCTGCTTGCAAAGCAAAAGGTTGAAGAAATTATTATAGGTTTGTACCCATTGCTGCTATTTACTAAAAGCTGGATTTATTTGGATAAAGTCTTGAATCCTGATTTTCACTTTTTTGCTTATTCTTATCTTTGCTTCTGTTTCTGTCTGTTCTCCCTTACGTTTCTTTTGCATGGCAATTCTCAGCTTCCATGATGCATGGCAGTCATGATGAAGCTCAGGTTAAATTCACTTGCTAGAACAGTTCCTCCTCCTTAGTGTGGACTCTGTGGGATTAGAAACATTTACCAGAAGTTCTGTGTAATGTTCATGCGTTGTCCATCTAGCCCAATGTGGTTTTGTTTGTCAGTATGAAAACAGGTTGCAAACCCTTGTTTGAGCAGCTGAGGCACAGTTTCTTTTTCAGGTCTCTTACACCTATAGCACTGTAGTATTTTTTGACTGTCAGATCTACTGGAAATCAAACCATATTTTACATAGCATCAAGCTAGGTCCAAGAACCACATTTACCTTGTTCAAGCATGAAAATGTTCTCTTACCCACTGTTGTTTTTTTGTTGGTTTGGTTTGGTTGTTCTTTTTGTTTTGTTTTCAGAAGCAAGATATGAAACCCTGGATGCTGGCTGAAATGATTGCTGTGTCAGTGTTTTTTGTTGTAGGCTGTGGAACAGTCTTTCTCAGGTAGTTCTTAGGTGCTTCTCAGTGTGCTTCTTGAAGTTGTTGTAACGTGATGATTTGCAATATCATTTCAGGTCATTATACTGGGAAACAACTGTTGCCTGAGGCCTTAAACCGGCTGCACGTCATCTTGTGGGACAGAGCTGCCAGACATTATGAGGTTGGCACCAAACATCAGTGTTGTTATTTGTATCACTGAAAATGAAAATCTGCTTTTTCTGACCTCTTTTGGTATGTCTTAACTGAAAGGGTTGTCAGGCACTGGAACAGGCTGCCCAGGGAAGTGGTTGAGTCACCATCCCTGGAGGCATTTAAAAGCTGTGTAGATGTGATGCTGAGGGACATGGTTTAGTGGTGGACGTGGCAGTGCTGGGTTAAGGGTTGGGCTTGATGATCTTAAAGGTCTTTTCCAACCAAAACAATTCTATGATTCTATACCTTCTTATTCTTTCAGTATTTGGAGATGAGTTCATGTTCTACTTTAGTATTTCTGTCATACACTCGTTTCTTGATTATATAAAGAAAAACAGATGTGCCATTTTATTACTTCTCATCTGTGTAGTCAAGAAGGAATTTTGCTAATGACACAGCTTCCTTCCTCCTCATTTTAAATTAAGTTCTCTTTCCAAATTGTTACTATAGTTGGGAGTAACCTCCTAAGCAGACTATCATCAAGGTTTACAGTCTAAATGGGATAAACACTTTTGTCTTTTTTCTCTTAGTTTCAGTTACTTTGTATCGTGGAGAGAGGTTTTTAAAAATAATATTTCCGTTTTGTAGTTAGTCATAAGAATAGCCTTTCTGGGTCAGACAAATGACCCCTCTAGTCCAGTGTCCTGTCTTTGATAGTGGCTGTAAAAAAGAGGGAAGAGTAGGAGCAGGTAAAGCATCAGTTCTAATTAATATTACCTGTGTTGTGGGACGAGTGATCACTCTTCTGGGGGAAAGGTTACACTAGAACATACTTGATTATCTAAATCTTTCATTTCCTGTGACCTTTTTTTTTTTTTAAATTTGGGAAAACATAGGCAGTTTAATCACCTAAATAAGGGTGTGTTTGTTTTTTGTTTGTTTGGTGTTTGTTTTTAATTTCCCAGGCAAAAAGCTATTCTGAAGCTCTTCAGTGGTACAATTATTCTGTCAGCTTCTACATACCTGGGCAGATAGATCAGAACTTGGCTAAGCTGCAGAGGAATATGGCTTCTTGCTATCTTCATCTGAAACAAGTTGACAAGGTATATAAATAAATATGTATAATATTTATTAATTTGCATTGTTTTTATTTTTGTAGCTGTGTCATTGGGTGCTAATTTACATCTTTGTTACTGTACCTCTTTTGCTCAGAGAGAGGGAACTGTCTTTGCTTGTCTTGCATCATCCATCAGAGTGGTGTTCATCATCTTAGCTGCTATGTGGACCTTTTCTATCATCAATCATTCTAATGGTGGAAAGAGTCCACAAGTTGTGTGAACATGCCTCAGTATTAAAGGTCCTCCTCTCTTCAAGACAGATGAGCCCTGGCAGGAAAAATGTTTGCCATGTCTCAGTAGAGGTTCCCACAGCAGTGTGTTAGCCCTCACCTCTGCAGAGCTGCACCTGCTTCACCTACCTGGGCCTTCTGGTTTGGGGGTTCAAAGTGACAGAAGGGGGTTTAATTTTTCAGCATTCTCAGGGCTTCTCTTGCTTTCTGATTATGTAGCTCTCATTTTGAGGCATTGGCTTTTTCCTCAGTCTGGTCATTGTCAGCCTTTAGTGCCATCTTCTGCTCTGGTCACTTTACTTTTCTTTCCAGGGAAGATGTTGCCAAACCAAACTCCTCAAGTAATTATATAAATATCAACAACGTAACCATTAACATTTTGTGTATCTTTTAATCTCTCCTATGGCAAATTATATTACTGATTTCAAGATGTCATTGTACTGATTTCCTTTAATCTCTTCTATGAATAGGCTAAAGAGGCAGTTAAAGAAGCAGAGAGGTGTGATCCAAACAGCATCTTTACTAAATTCAGTGTCTATAAGATTGCAGTGATGGAGAAAGATACTGATAAAGGTAGAACCTGAAAGATCAAGGGTCCACAACAACATATATTAAAAAATACTAAGCAGATTTGGGCTGTTCATCTTGAGAAAGACAAAATAGAGGGCAGCTAGAAGGAGGGTCTACAAAGTCATTGAAACTGTCAGGCTGTGTGTTGAAACTGTTAGAGTGGGATGCTTTTTGCACAGAATATACAAGATGTGGAGTCCATTGTCATACTGTCTGGATGGAGCCTCTTGCTAGGAAGTCTCTAATCTCATGGGCAGAAGCTGTTGTGGTGTCCCAGGGTGAGAATCATTGGATACTTTTGTTCCTGGTATGCATATCCAATGTAAAGAAAGGATACTGAGCTAAATGAACATTAATGGAACCCTTATTATGTCTCTTAATTTCTCTGGACAAGTAGACCCTGAAGTTACCAGAAAATACAGGAATTACTGAGATGATTTAAAGAATGACCTATCTCTGTAGACTCTCTCTTCTTTGTAAGTTCTGCCATTTCATATTTTAATGAGAATCTTAGCTCAAGGCATGAAAATTGAGAAATACAGCCTGTACTTACTTAGAGTAACAAGCAGAGTTTATTTTCCAGTTCGTTCTGTGCTGATTAATTGTTCTCTATACATCATTTAATGACAGCATAATCTGTTCAGATAATACAGAGTGGGAACCATGGCACAGTGTGAACATAAAAGCAGCAGCACCCTTAGCATAAGCCAAGATGTGGGAGCTTGGAATCATGCCCAGACAATGTATTAGAGAAAGTCTGTCTTTGGTGACAGTCACTTAGCAGAACAAAATTATGCATGTGAGACAGAGTTTCATTTGTATGGCATCCTTGTTTCCTTAGATGAGTAGCTTAGAAAAGCCTTTTGGCACCTTTCTAGGAAGAAATGCATCATTGTGGAGAAGTGCTGGTGTGGTCAGGATTTCTTGTCTTGGTTTTTCTTATTTAAAAAAAAAATAAAATAAAAAATTACAGCCTTTCATATGTAATTTCTAGAGCCTCATTAAAACAGTAGAACTTTCCACCCTCCCATTGCTTCTATTAAAAAAAAAAAATCTCTATGTATTTCAGCTGTGGAAGCAGTTATTGAAATGGGGAAGCTAGCAGAAAAGCTCTCTCAACATGAAGACAAGCTGGGAGTGGATGAAAATACAGGCAATAACCTTCTGAGTTTAGCTGCCCAAATTGCTTTAGAGGTAGAGCAGATAACATTGTCTTTGCTTTGCTTTATTGCTGTAAGTAGGACAGCTGTAACCTCTGTAACTTGGCCTACTCTCTCTCTCTGTATTTCATGCATTTTTAAGTATTCCCTGCTTCTGTGACCAAGGTCTCACTCAAATATGTTGTGTAAGGCAAAATAGACATTGATTTCACCTACAGAGCAACTGTATTTTTTAACATTTCTTCAGGAATGTAAAGAATTCTGAGGTATAAATATTGGTATCTGGACATGCCGTGGTGTATGTCTGTAAAATTCTCCTTAGCAAAATGTGAGGGCTTTTCCCTCTGGGATTTGATCTCTGGTGAGCTGGCTGGAACATCTGTGCAAAGTGCACATGAATCAGTGCTGAGAGACTGAAAAGTCACTTGTCCCTCCTGTTTGCCTTTTGGTTGGTGACTGAACAGGCTGATTACATTGGCATAATTAGCAGAGGCTTTTGGTTGCCTTTTAGGGCTTTGCTCATAGCACTGTAAGGCATGAAAGCCCCAACCTGGACTGATCCTGTTCTTGCCCTCTTGTGCATGGAATGGTATGATCTTTCTTTATGGTTTTCTCTTGACTCAGAGCCCTTTGTTCTTTTTCCTGCTAGTAGACTACCTGGATTTTTGGAATATGCTGTTTCTTTGTTTTGGGTTGGTTTTGGGGTTTTTTTTTTGGTGGTATCTGAGGTAGTGCAGTTTATTCAAAACATGTTTTAATTTCTTTTCAGAACGAACAGCAAGTTGTGGCTGTCAAAGCTTTGGAGTATTTGTCTGAACATTTACAGGACTGCCAACAATTATTTGCAGCTTTAAAGTGAGAATTCAATACGTTTACAAGGAAAGAGAAATCTTCCTATTTGTTGTTTTTGTTTTTTTTTTTTTCAAAAATAATTTATTATAGTGAGGAAGGTGGAAAACAGAGTAGGTGAAATACTAGTGAGCAGTCTTTTTGATGCTGCAGATGCACCTCAATCCTTGAACTCGTAATATCTAAAGATGCTCCCAAGCAAACAGTATTTGTTGCTCTGAATTTTATGATTACATTGTGATTTGAACAGAGGAGCAACAGTGACTCTGATGACCTTGCAACAACATATTTGGTGAAAATACCAGTTCCACTGCATCCTCTGATGAAGCAATATCTTCTTATTGAAGAGAGAGATGTGTTTATTCCAACATTTGCTTAAAGCATTTGTTAAAATACAATTATTTACTTATTATTACCTGATTTAACAAAGTCATATACAAAATAAGTCAATAGAATGGGAAATAGTATAATCTTACTCTTAATTTGACACTTTTGGTTCTTCTGTGAGTTCTGCAGGCTGATAGCATAATGAAGTGGAATCCTTTCTGGAGAATTGGGGCAAAGCACACTGTTGGAAAAATACTTTTTGTTTCTTCATTGCTTGTTTTTCTCTCATTTAGATGTTTGGTTCGTATCCTGTTGTCAAAGATCATGGCAGAAAATGAAGAGAAAAGGTGAGTCCATTTGCAAAACCACTTTGTTATGGTGGGTATGTTGTACAAATGGATCTATGTTTTCTTGCTGGGCTTATTTTCTTGCAGAGGAATCAAGAGGTTATTTTTTATGCTGGTAAAAAGTCCACCCAGATGACTTCCCAACTTGACCTAATGATATCACCCAGGAACATGTTTTCTACTTACATAACCTTTCCTTTAAATATTTGCTCTTTGCCTTCATCTTTAATCAATGCTAAGAGTGTCAGGTATTTTTGATGGGGACTGTGAGCTAAACAACCTCTTTGACTTAGACACTAGGACGTGGTATCTTTCAGAAGCTCTGAGGGAGAATTTCAGAGTGGCACCTCCCTTGCTGAAGACCAGCCACTTGGCAAAGGGGGTGTTGGCTTAGGAGAATTGTCCTGCTGGATTCTGACTGCCAAGGAAACAGTGCAGTGTCAGGGGGGGTTGGAATTTCACCTACAGCCCTAACAACTGAGAAAATCTGCTGCACTGCTACAATGAATGACCTTTGCTGCAGATCAATAAAAGTTTCTGCTGGCCTTCAGCACTCCTTTTGCATCTTCCAATGCTAGAAGTTTCTAATGCCTGAGATGTTTGTTAGGGGAAGAATCCATAGTTACAGAGATGTTGTATTCCAGCATAATAATGTGTTCTGATGTAAGAAAGTTAATCAAACATTTTCTAAAATGTTTTCCTCCATTCTAGAGATGAAGATATCAACTCAATGCTAACTTACTTGACCTTGGGTATGTTTGTGTTTTATTTACATTTTATGCAGTTCTTCCATCTGTGAGCATTTGATGATAGGATTAAGTCCATACCAACCAAATGTTTAGGCTTCTTATTTCAGTGTTAGTTCCTTACTTCCCACTGAAATAATTGAAAATTCAAAGTGGAAACTCCCAACAGTGTAGTGAAGTTGGATCTCAGGCTTTTGCTGTGAAAAGCTTGCAGGCTGATGTTGGAAAAACCAGCCTGTGTCTGGGAGCTGCTCTCAGACAAAGGGGCAGTTTCCCTCTTGTCCTTCATAAGCCCACACAAGCAAACAACAGACACTTGGGTACAACCACAGCCCAAGTGGCTTCAAGTGACAGTCTCCTACTCTTAACTGCATCTGCATGAACAAAGTGAGTATCTTCAGTAGCAGGGCTACCACAAAAGGAAGCAGTTTGGTTTTGTAAACTGAATTAACAGCATAACTTTCTATTGGCCATTGTTAAGTGCCAACGGTGGTCATTGCTGTTCTAGCTGTTTAAAAGGGAGCATTTAAAAATTAAGTTAATGCAATTGGGTTTTTTTTTTTGCCCTTAAAGGCTTAGACTGCCCTTTTGAGGGCTTAGACTTAGACTCTGCAAAGAGTAATTGCTCCCAAGACCAGAGAGGCTTGTCAGAATTGTTTCCCACTTGTAAGTTGTGCTGTCCTTTGAAAAGTAATTGTCTTCTTTGCATTGGAAAAGGTGCAGGACTTTCCTCCATCAAAAGAAATGCTTATTTTCACTAAATGTTTTTTTTACCCCTCTCTTCCTATCTTGGACAAGAAATTTAATGAGGTTGTAGAACTTTATCTGCACTAGCCATTCTTCCTGTGGTTAGGAAAGACTAGAATTAAATAAATTAAAGGTTCCTTGAAGAAAAGCCTCAAACCTGTTACTAGATTAAAAAACCCTCAACTTCTTGTGAAATTAAGTAAAACTCTGCATTAGACTTCAGTGTCAGTAAACTTTGAAGAGGCAGTGCTTGTTGGCAGCCTCATATATCTTACCTAAAATGCTGTGAGCCACTTTTGGTGTTTTTTTTTTAAATGTCTCTGGTCAAACATATTAGATTTAAGCTGTGAGAATAACTCTTCATCAGGAATTGTAGGGGAGTGTTGGAAACCTCTGTTCTGTAGTGTAGTTGTTAGACTTGGAAACGTTTTCATTCTGCTCAGAAAGTGTTTCTTATGTATTGAACAACATGTTTTCTGCAGCTCACAAGAGACTTGCTGAGTCTTTCACAGAAGAGAAGTTTACAGGGGACATGAGGATCCTCGAAGCTCACTGGTTTAGAAAAGTTGGTAGGTGGCACTCTCAACATCTAAACTGAATCCTCTCTATCTCCACTTAGTGAGACCTTAAGGAAGAAAAATGTTTAAAGATGTAGTGGATTTATAAAGCTTGTCACCTTTGGCAGTTGCTGCCTTATAACTATTCCTCAAGTTCTCCTGCTGCATTTTCTGTCTTCTGAAACTGGTGTGGCTCCTGTTTTAAGTTAGTTATCAAGACAAATACACAAAGTGATGGGGTAGCTGATAAATGATTCCCTTCACTACAGAAAATGTTGTGTCCATGATACAACTCTTCAAAGTTCACTGTTTTTCTTTTGGTTAGCCCTTCCCTACCAAGACTCTGTTACAAAAGTAAAATTCCAGGTCAGGCAAATAGAAAGAATAATGGTTTTCTTCAGTGTCTGAAAAAATTGCTAAGAGGAATAAAAAACCCCCTGATTGCTGACTCTGAGTATGCATGTTCTCATGGAGGCAGAATCAGAATGAGGAAGTTCAGTGCTGGTGTGCTTGGTGCAGGGTGAGCTTGCCTCTGCCACCCACTAGTCCCTTAAATTGGCAGTCCTGAAGTTTGCCTCCTGCATCTGAAATCTAAACAGCAAATGTTCTCACAGATACAAGTTTCCCTTGGTGGAAAATGCAGCTCCCGTGGAGCTGTGCTAAGCACTTCCTGTTGCATGTCTCTGGATCCTGGTTTAGTAGCCTTTGTTACACTGTTTTGGTACAGGAGTCAGTGCATTTGGTGTCTGGAAATAAAAATACAAGCATAGGGTGACAGGCTGAAGTGATTTTTCAGACTCTTGCTTCTGCCAGAGCATGCAGGTGAGAAAACAGTTGAAATCAGTAACTGAAGACATCTGCCATGATGAGCTTTTGCACATCTCCTCAGTGTAGCCATGCTCCAATAAAGAGCAGCAGAGGAGGGAGGAAAGCAGAGGACAAACATGGTAGCACGGGTGAATGGAGCCTGTGGTGACCATGACCTCCCAAGGCTGCATTCTCACTCTCAGAATAAACAACTCACAGACTACCAAAAAAAACATGTCCTAGGGAATAAATTAACATGAAAGTTAGAATCTGTAAAGTCAATGTAGGATCTAAACATTTAATTGGGGCAGATTCTCATACATAAATCATTTTATTGTCTTTAGATGGCTCACCCATTTACTAATCAGAGTTGTGTCTTTAATTGCCATTTACCCCTGCTGGGGGTAAACATCAGAAAAAGCTTCATGCTCTTGTGGGTGGGCTATGTGGTGGAATGGATACTTGGTTATGATGAAATTAGTAAGAGAAAATTTGGAAGCACAAATAAGCTATTACATCACTAATAATGATATTTCTTTCTGCTGTTAAGTGAGCTGTTGGTAATTTTATTAAGAAATTGAATTGTAGAATGTGAACTGTTACTAGAGATTTGATGGGCACACCTGTAACCTTGAAGATTTTTATTTTAGTCTCCATTCTTTATGTCTTTATTAGCTTGGAACTTAGCTGTACAATTCAGAGGCTGCCCTAAAAAGATGAGAGATTTTTTTCTACTGTCTTTCAAGGTATGTACTCTTAATAGTATCTCTGAGGGAGGAGTATTGTCATCTGTCTTGTTCTGTTAGAACTTACATCCAAGGGAATCTCCTTGTAGACATGCTTGTATGCTCTGAAGATGGAGTGCTTTTGTCAGGAGCTTGAGTTGTGATACAAAATGTAAGCATTCCTGTCATACTTCACATTCTGTTGCTTAGAAATGTCATAAGAAACTTAGACTTAAATGAGAACTTTCTAAAATAAATGGATTCTGGTGCCTGGAAACTGTCATTAATACAAACGTGTTAAGGGCTCGAGTCCTAATCTCTCTACAGGAATTCTGCCAACACTGTCAGATTTGTAGTTGTGTGTACAGAGGTGACTCCAACACTGCTTTTACACTTTATATTTAAAGAATCTTGTGTAATTGTACAAGAAAAATTGCAAATATCAATATAAACTATTCCTGACTGATTACTGAAGGTGTCATAGGGGAGACTCAGCAATTGATGAGCAAACTGCTTTCCATGGGCAGGATTCTCATTACCTGTTCCTATTTTTGCTGTCAGTTGTCCCAGTTTTGTCCTTCTGACAAAGCTGTTCTGCTGGCCCAGAAGACATGCCTGTTGATGGCAGCTGCAGTTGATCTGGAAATGGGGAGACAACAAGTGTCACCTTCTGAACAGGTAGGGCACTGCTCTCTGAACTGCTTCTGGATGTGGCAGGGAAGCATTTTTTTTTCTCACGATTTTGAAGTCGTCCTTGTTTCACTCAGAACAGGAAATGGAGAATGTAAATGTGAGAACCTTTCATAGTTAATTAGAATCAATGCACCTAGGGCTTTCCAGACAATTGTGAATACTGGATTTCTGCAATTAGTTGTGTTGACTTCAGTGAATTTGAACAGATCAGCAAAGGGTCATGGCAGCACCTTCTCTTGGGGGAATTTCAGTCTACCTCATATATTATGTAAGGAGCCTGCTGCTCAACATTGGTTGGTCAGGCAGATAATTACTGCATCTTTAGGATTCTGCCTGCTGAAGGTAGGTACCAGTAGGGTTGTGATAAAGCTCACTTTTTGTTGTTTTCTTTTGTTTTTTATACATGGATCCTTTGTTTGGGAGTGTTGTACTTCCTGTGGTAAGAAGATTACAGCACACGTGCAGTGGTTATGGAGGAAGTAGAGGTGTGTGCTGGTCAGTGATCCTTGTAGGAGCTGACTTTTGTGGAGAGCAGTGCACAGTGATTTGTGTTGTGGGATTTAGTGGTTTGTCAGCATCAACAGCACTATTTTATGCCTGGCAGCTAAAATAAATGATGTCCCATAGGAGCCCATATGGTTCTTTCTGGACCAGCGGAATGTTCAATGTGAAGAAGCTTTGTCTGAGAAGTGGAGGTGATTGAAAAAGAGGAAAAAACCCCAAGAAACAGTAACTGCTGTAGAAGATTTATTAATTAGGCTGATTCTTAATTTATTTTATAGTTAGGTGTGAGCATCCTGTTAGTTGTGATGAGCATATTCCTGTCGCTTTTGAAGCAATGACAAAAATAACCTCTTGAATTTTGTAAAATAGACAGAGCTTTTCACTCAGGCCCTTCAGCATCTCCAGGCATGCAAGGAGATATGGAAAGTTCTGAAGTTAACAGGTGAGCTACAAGGTGTGTCTGTTCAGCACATGTAACTCTTAGACTTAGTCCTTGTATTCATGAAAAATACAGGGCATATGGAATTGCTGTTGTAGCTGAATTGTTGAGGCAGATCCCTGGCAGGATGATACAAGACTTGGCAAAGCCAACTACTGGGTTTTTTTTTTTGTATGTCATTGCAGGCTTTTTATTTTACAGGTGCTGTGAAGTATGGAACAATCTTTCCTAGTGAAGTTGGGTTGATTGTTCTGTGTTAAATGTTAAGACCCTCCAAGGTTTTTGCTCTAGAGTGGGGTAGTTCTTGCACTGCTTTAATAGTTTTACTAAATTCTTCCCATAGGAAGCATTTCAGAATACAGGTGGTCTTGCTGCCAATACCTTGAAGTGCCCAAACTGGTCCTTTGTTCCTGACTATTCCATGTCAATTTAGATCAGATATTCCTGGAGGTGGGTGTGCTTTCAGGTGGCAGCTGAGATGCTGAGTGACTGTCAGCCCATGCTTCACTTTTTTAGTAGTATAATTCCATTAGACATTCCTTGTCTGGCCTGTGGTCTGGTTTCTTTTCAGTTATATGTTTGGGACACTGTGGAGTTTCCATTGCAAGAAGCATTAATATTTAACTCTTGTCAAGGAATTTATTTGTTGGTTTCCCCCCCCCCCCTTCAAATTAATTAAAAGTTCATTATATGACCTGGATTTGGGATTCTTTTTTTTTTTTCCCTTTTGCACTGATGGCAAGGGAACTCAGGAAGACTTCTTCCCTTTTAATTTTCTATCCTTAAAATCCCAAGGGGTTGATTATCCCAGGACAGGGACATACTGGAGTTTCTCCTGCAGAAGTTTGTGGAATGGTAGTCTGGGGCTTCATTCACTTCCTCACTAGACCTTGGCCAACGTGTGTTGACAAGTCTGTTGCCCTGGAGGAAGCTGAGAATGTCTTTTAGGTGTAAAACCAAAGGTCTTTGTGATAGTTCAGTAAAGGATTGACTGGCATTTGTATTGGGTTTACATCTTCTTGGCAGTTCTGCTGTTCTCCCACCATTCTTCTGTATTTAAGGATTTCCTGAGGGCTTTTCTACCAGAAGGGGAACAAGTCCTATAGACAAATGTGAAGCTGATTCTTTCATAAGCTGACCTTCTGAGCTGGTGGCCTTCTGTTCTCTCTTACCTGCCTGTGCAAATGCCTGCCCTAGTAGCTATTACCTTGCCTAGGAAGGTTGCATGAATTTAGCCAATTGCAGACAATCCAGATTTTTTTGGGGGGAGGAGGAGGCATTGTGGTTGGTGGGGTTGTGTTTTGGACATCTGAGGGTTCTGTCCAAGGCTGCTTCAGAGTTCCACTTGCTCTGCTGGTAAATCTGAGTACCTTGATGGCTTTCCTGTCTGTTGAAAGCAAATAATACACCATGTGGCTTTAAGAAAATGGATCATGACATACAGGCAATTCTGTCTCTTCTGCAGGAGATTTTGCTAAAGATCCAACAGACACGTTGCTGCTGCTTTATGAATTTGAAGCAAGATCCAAACTGAATGATCCAACACTCCACAACCTTATGGAGTCAGTATGGGAGCAACCACAAATAGAGGTCAAGACGCTAGAAATCATTGCATGTAAGGCCTGCATTTGTGCTTCTATAGTTCTTCAAGGTCATTGGGGGTGACCAGGATCAGCACAGATTGTGCAGTGTGCAGAACATGGCTCTAACCAGATAATGAAGGAACTTTTACAAGCTCCAGACTGGCAAAGGCCAGAGAATGACCCTGGCTTCAGGGTTTTACAGAAGTTTGCAGAAGTTGCCTACAGAACTTTCAGGACGTGGACTTTTGGATAGATAGGCACTTTCGACTGAAAGTTAGTGTTGGTAATTTGTAAATAGCACTTTTTTAGACTAGACTAGACTAGACTATCATTATAAAGTTCTAGTCATGTCTCCTTGAGAATCTAAAGTAAGATCCAAGAAAGATGAGTAACATGTAAAACCATCACGGCAGATCTTTGGAGGGGATTCTGTAGGATTGCATGAACACCTGCTTGTCTCCCTTGTCTTGAGGGTGTCCACACCTGGGCTACACTGCTGCCATCCCTCTCCAGCATGATTTGACCATCCAGAGACAAACAAAACGATGCTCTTTACTTTAGAAACCCCCCAATATGTTTGTGTTGCTTCACCAGAAGCAAACAGGAGTGTGAGTGCTTGTACCTTATGAA
The DNA here is from genome assembly GCA_020745705.1 of Hemiprocne comata. Classification (NCBI taxonomy): domain Eukaryota; kingdom Metazoa; phylum Chordata; class Aves; order Apodiformes; family Apodidae; genus Hemiprocne; species Hemiprocne comata. The sequence goes on along the minus strand of CM036597.1, from coordinate 4,511,636 downwards.
ACCTGCTGTGCTTCTGCCAGGTAGTCCTCACTGATGATGTGCACAGAAAGGAGAGGGTGGCAGAGAAGCACTAACCTGTGACCAGCACAGGCATATTAAGCAAATCTTTCAGTGATTTATCACAAGGGATCTGGCAACATGCTGTAGTTTATTTTAGTGACCAGTGAGATTGAAGTCTGGCTCCAGTCATCTCTTCTTTTTTTCTTTTGCTTTTAAGCATTAGCAATGGAATCTCCAGCTCGGTATCCTGTGCTGTGTAAGAAGGCTCTCAAGAGTGCACTAAACCTTCACAGAAAGCAGACTGTCATTGATGCTGTGAAATTTAGGTTGGTGTTATCACATAGCTTCATAGCTTTGCCATGAGCCTGAGGAAATGGAAATGCTGACAGGGAGTAAAGCCTGCAATTTGAAAAAAAGTGGATTTTAGCTTATGTGCAAAGGTTTCACTTCTTACTGGCCAACCAATGTACCTCTCAGGTATGACTGGGTAACAGATGTGTTAAGTGCAGTTTGTTTGCTTGGTGTATTTTCTGAAACAGTTGTATTCCCCATAAATTAATCTATTGAGGAAGGAAAATGAAAATTTGATCCAGAAGAGGCCTCTGGCTTTTCTTGTGAGGAAGGTGTTAATTTCAAATGCAAATGTCATTTTAAAGATAATGAATTTAAGAGAAATTAAGGGCTGAGAAGAAAGCCATGAGTTGCAAGTTAGTGATATGATGCCATAGCACATCCATGATTTATTTTGCTGGGAAAGTGGCTCTCTAACAGCTGTACCTTAGGGAATCTGAAAAACAACTTGGTGTCTCCTATGTATCCCATACAGTTCCTTGCAGTAACCACTGGGCAAAGGCAACTCTTAATATTGCCTTTCTCACCTCACACTGAGAAGGAAAGACCTGTTTTTAGAAACCATGTACATGTTGCTGATTTCATGAGGGTGCTGACTGCTTAGTCCTTAGTAGTGAAGTTAGAAAAGGTACTTTTTCATGTGTAGCACCCTAGAAAATGTGTTTGTCTCACAGTCATAGATGTAACTTAGTGAGCTGCTGATAGTAAAAAGTGGCTGTTTCTGCACATGGTATTTAATGTTTCCTCTTTTGCTCTGTTTCAATTCTCAGCAAATGCTTAAATAGTTTGATTAATCTTTCTTTGCCAACTGGATTAACAGACTTGGATGCCTGTGGGCTGCAGGAGGTGTGGGACTACTTTGAAGATGGTCTGAGTGTAGTCAGCAGCACAGTAAGTTGAGCAGGAAGACAAGAGGTTGGGAGGTGATTCTGAGCACATTTAAACAAAACTTCCCATCAGACTGAGAATAATAATAGACTGAACATTATCTAGTGTTGTATGTGGAGCAGCTGAGACTTCTTCAGTAAAAGAGACACTGAAACTACCTCAAAGGAAATGCCTCTTGGATATTAATAACTGAATAATGAATTTCCCAGTGTTTTGTAAGGGCTTTTTAAAAAGCATTTAATGCCACATTTTTCAGTGCCTATTTTAGAAACATCTTGAGCTAGAACATCCACCTTTCCTTCTCTTGCTTTCTACATTCTGAATATGCTTTTTAAAATGCAGATTACTTTTCCAGATCAGTGTAATTTTGGCTAGCATTTGGATACCAGTCTTGCTTTTTTTTCCTCAGCTCTGTTTTGTTAAATGTTCATAGCTTCATTCCACTGCATGGCTGATTCTTCAGCCAGGTTGGAATGTCTCTTCTTTTATAAAAATGATATAAAGATATGATATTCCTGACTTCCCAAAAAAAAAAAAAAAAGAATGTGTCCACATTCATGCCTGCCTTCTCTCCTCTCCAGCTTTGATAATGTTCTTGTTGAGGGATACGAGTGGGATGTTAATGTGGACTGATACTCAGGGCAGCAAAGTTTCACTCTTGGTCATGGCAGTTGGTACTAGATGGTACTAGGCTAGGAGGGAGAAGGACATTGGGGCATCACATCAGTGTATTATGATGTAGAAAGCTGGTACACCACTCAGGATTTATACCTTCTAGACAGAAATGGATGCTGCAGAAATTTGCTCTGAGCTCTCTTACTTAAGATGAGAAGTATCTATAGAAGGGGGAAAAGAAGTCCTTCAAGCCTCCCCCTTAAGGATTAGCATGACAGATATGTAATTGTTTGCCCTTCCCTCCCCAGCTGAATCAGTTTCTCACCAGGTTCCAAGTACTGCTGGGTACTCTGGCTTCTGTTCTGCAGCTCCAAGGGCAGCTTTCACTCTGACAAGCCACTGCCACAGTGCACAGAGAAATTGTGAAGGTGTAAGAACTGTTGCTCAGCTGTATTGAGCAGCCACGTCTTGCTGTTCAGTATTGGCTGAATACATTGGGAAGTCCTGCAGCAGCAAGTCAGCCTGTCTGCACAGGCTGTTGGCAAGCACACTTCTTTTCTAGCATCATTCCCAGGCCCACAGAATTGTATTTTCTGACCTACCAGTAGGTAATTGCAACACGACCTACCTCTCTTGAAAAAAAGCTGTTTGACAGTAGTGCAGATGAACTGTGAAGAACAGGATGGCTCTGAAGGAACTGCCCTTTGCTCAAGAGAAAAGTACACCACTGTTTTCCCACTCTAAAACTAAACCCTCATGTATTCTCAACTTTTCAGGTTTAAAGTGAAGAGTGTTTTGTTTTCCCCTCCAGGATACTTATCCCGAGATGGAGATCCTTTGGTTGATGACAAGAGCCTGGAATACAGGAATATTTCAGTATACAGTTGGTAAATACAAGGAAGCTGAGCAGTGGTGTGGCTTAGGAATGCGTTTCCTTGGTCGTTTAGGATCTCTGAAGAAAAGCTATGAGGGCCACGTAAGTGTAAGCAGATGGACTTGGGGATGTGGGATTGGATGTCTGGCCTGAATTTGAGATGTGGATCTGGGTGCTGGAACCACTACAGATGATCTTTAAAGACTTTCAAGAGACACGTGGTACCTCAGTATTCCAGGGGAGCTTGATGCTAAAAGATCTTTTCCAAGTGAAGCCAGAAATGTTTTGATAGACAATAGAAAGAGTGCTGTAGTGTCCTTTTACTGGAAGGATCTTGTAAAGGGCTGACTGGAAATAAACTGACTCTTTGTGGCCATGGGAGAACCCTTGTACCTTGCCTGCTTCCACCAAGGTCAAGGTGCTGTACCAGTTTACTTAAACCAGCTGTTGCATGGATATTTTGAAGCTTGATTTCTAGTATAATCTAATCTCTTATAAACAGGGGTTAAGCTGATGTGAATAAAATCAGTAAAGCTCATGTTTTCAGCTGTAGCTTAGCCACCTCCTGTGAGAGAGAAACTGCAAGGCTAGGACCTCTGTAGAAAGCAAGGAAGCTTCTCTCTACAGGTTTTGGCTTGACTGCAACACAGCAGTCAGCATCAGTCATTCTCTTATGCAGGAGCTGGGCCATCAAGAGCTGGTTGCAGCTTTGATACCATTTTAAGTACATCAGTTAAGAGTAAGAATTGAGATCACTCCTTTCCAACCTCACCCCTGCTGTGATGAGGTTTATTCACTGATGTAAGGCTCCACTATAAACTCTTGCTTTTTGTCAGTATAAACAAAACCCACCTTTGTTAGGTTGCACTGATGTAACTATTTTTTTTTTCCTTAGACCACTGTATTTAAATCTCTGCCAAAATCTTTACCTTGATCAGAAATGTTAGGTTTAGAAGCTGGTAGCAGCCTCCCACCTACTTCCTTCTGTCCCCTGTGGCTGTGCTGCATTATCTACCTGAATGATACAACTTTATCCATCCTTGTTGACAACTATCCTGCTTATACTCTCCAGATGATTCGTCTTTACAGTGAGGTTCTGGACAAACTGGACAGAGCAAAAGGGTTTATTCCAAATGAAGAAGAATAATGACAGCCACAGCTGCAACAAGTGTCTCTTGGAAACCTTCTGCTGCATGAGAGAGGCTGTTAGCTCTGTGAAGGTGTGAGGTCATGGGAAAGCAGAAAAGAAACCAGGATCTCCTTCTTGTTGGCCATTAAGTTATGCTCTTTTTAGGTAAAGTTAATTGAATACATGTCATTGTTTAGCAAATAATTTTCATTCTCTGGAGCTATGTAACAGAAATAAAAACTTTGTCAGGAGATGCTGTTGTGTAACAGGTTGGTTTAAATACCTGTATTTTAGTAGCAAGTGGCAATGAGAACAATAAAAGTTTTCCAAGATCAGGCTTCTCGTTTGGATGTCATAGCTGCCTTGCTACATAAATATTTATCAGACTGTTTAGTTTTCAGTCCATTTCAGTATGGACAAGAATTCAGAGCTGTTTGCCAGTTTAACAATTTAGTTGGAATTAAAAAGAGCAGGAACACTTCAGCTCACAGAAAAAGCTGAAGCTTTGACTCAGTCTTGCTATTTACAGACTCCAAACTGCAACACACCAGTCACAGTTCAGTGTGACATCTCCCCCAAATCCACATAAAAACACAGCCTGGGAAGGGGCTGGATCTTGCTGCAGCTGGATTGAAGAGAGATCACCCACCTGCACTTCAGTGTGGAGAGTGAGTCTCACCAGCAGGTTCAGAAGTCAGGAAAGCTGCTCAGCATGAGTGTTGTCTTCTGAAGTGGCACAGATGTGCTCCGTGGCACCTCTTGGTGTCCTGACTCTGGGGGACAAATGGTGGTTGCACAACAAGGCAGGTATCAAAGCAGGGAGATGGTCACTGACTGCTTTTCTGTTTGGGCTCCTGCACTAAGGCAGGTCCAAGTAAAGATGGAAAAAAAAAAAAAAATTCAAGATTTAAAGCCTAAAATTCTCTCACCTTTCACTTCGCTACATGACAGAGCAGAGTCAGGCAGGAATCTGTGATACCTCATTAACCACATCTGTCCTCCAGTGAACACTCCTCTGTACTTAAAGGTACTGGAAAAAGATACTAGTTGTCTTTACAACTTCTTTCTTCTGATGTCTAAACCATGTCAGACTGTAAAAAGATGCTGTCTTAGCTGGACTGTCTATATACAGGAACAATTATGTAGCAGCTTATTATTTACTCTGCATTTAAAGCAAACTCCTCAATTCATGCCATGGCCCAAAATATATTGATGGTGTCATCAGATCAGAGTCAACCTGTGTTACAACAACCTGAGAGTTTTTCAGTGGCCTAGTTATGGCTGTAAATAAGCCCACTTCCTTTTTTTTTGTTTGTTTTGTTTTTCTTTTAAGCAAGTTCTTAGAGACCATCTTATACATAAAAAAAGCAATGTTTAATTTTTTTTTAAACCACTTAAGTTTTCCATGGAGAGACCATATCAGCACCAAGAAAGCAGATCTGGCACACAATGAAGGACTCTACAAGAAGGTCTCAAAGACAAGAGTTCTTTGCAACTCTCTGTTTATTAAAAATATATGTCTCCTTGGAAGAAACACTGGTAACCAACTAGTATTGTCATGATCGATTCGATACTGTCAGCTATCCCATGGAGTACATCAGCTTTTCCTCCATGTGACTTGGTGGGAGGGAGACAGGCTATTAGGGGGGGAAAAAAAAGAAAAAGAAAATGAAAGAAAAAAAGACAGGAACAGTGTGACTAGCATCTGAAAGACTTTTGTTTCACTTACTCCACTTCTCCAGGGACTGACATTTGTAGCAGCTGGAGCAGAACCAGCAGGGCAGGGGGCTGGCTGCCCAACAGGAATCCATTCCCAGTTTGCTCCTTTAGGGTGGGTCCCCCTGACAGCAGAATCCTTCCTGCTCTCCACCACGCTGGCAGCCACCTCTCCTCTGCAGCACTGCTTTCTGTCCTGAGAAGCTGCTGGGTCCCTGCAGGGCTCCTTGTGATGCAGGATGGGTGAGGACAGCTGCTCCCCAGACAGCCCTGGGGCAGCTCACACTGAGACCCGTGGCCTATGGACACTGCACCGTGACTGAGGCACCACCACCCCCATCACCTTCAGGACAGAGGACTGGCAGCCTGCACAGCCACCGTGAGGGAGAACAGGCCAAGACTTACCTGCTTGTGCTCATATGACCACCTTCCTTGTGCTGGTGCTTGGCACTGTGCCTGAGAAACAGCATTCACCAGCCATGCGTGCTCTTCTGCCTGTATTATGAGTACCCAGCAGCACAGCTCCTGCTCAAAGGCTGTTGGAGTCACCCTCCCCAGCTCCACACAAGGCTCTGCTCCCAGGATGGAGCCCCATTCAAGGGTGGAAGACCAAGTGTCCTCCAAGACAAACGTTTCTCATCTTGGGGCCACCTGTGTCAGCACTGGTGGTTGCCTCACTTGAAAGAGCCCAGTGCACAGAGGATGGGTGCAGCTCTGCAGCCCCTGCCCCACAGCCCTGCCAGCACAAGGCACCCAATTCTGTTTGAGGTGACCTTGAGAGAAGGAGCAGAACCCAAGTTCAGAAGGAGACCTGCCAGAGACAGAACCAGGCGAGCAGCCACACGTTCACCTGCCAAGTCCCACTCCCAGAGCACCAGGTGAAGTCCCTGCTGTGCTGGAAGGGACCACCACCACCTGCACACAGCAGAGCTGGGAATTTGGCATGGAGCAGGGAAGAGAGGAAGCTGTTCAATTCTGTTACTGATTTGGAAAAGTGTGAGTGTCCATCCAAGGCACAGCTGGGGGCTTTTCCTGCCAGTGGCTAATGCTGAAGGGAACACCAGCAAGCCAGACTGGGTCACTTCACCTGCACCCACAGGTACAGGGCCAACCCAATGTCCCAGATTTTCCACAGCAACACAGGACAGCAAGTAGAGTTGTTGCTTGTGGCCAGTAGAGTATTTCCTAACTAAACACCACAGACCTAGATTCTATTTACAATAGAGTCAGCTTAAAAAATAAGTTAAAAAACTGGATTTTATACCCATTCAGTTCATTAACAACAAGAGAAAAATGGAATAATGAAAAAAAAAAAGCCAACACAGCAACACAATGTGGTTTTGGTTTAAAATCAGCTTAAAAAAAAATAGAACCAAAAGGAAACCTCTCATGCAAACACATAAGGTGATGTGTAAAACAATGTGCAATTTAGTACGTAGTATCATCCATTCTCTTGCTCTGCAGCCTCCTGCTCAGTCTCTTGTCTCCCAGCCTCCCTCAGCTCAGCTGCTGCTCCTTGCTGTGTTACTCTGGACCTCAGGTCCCTCCTGCACAGGCAGTGTACCAGTCTCTGCCCTGCCTCAGACCCGGGGTGCCTGGCAGGGGGGGCTGCCCCCAAAGGGAGATGTCCCAAAGCACCCGGTACCATTTTGCTTTCCTCCTGCCCAAGTGGACTCCCTACCCCCAGCAGTCAGGACAGAGAAACTGAAAGATCCTTGCAATAATACAATACCTTTTAAGAGAGGTCCCTCAGGTTTCCTAGTCCACATACATATATATATATAATATATATATAATATCTCTCTATATATTATATATAAATTACATATACAGATAAATAAAATGCTTTCTGCTGCCTTTCTGTTGCACTGTTCAGAGTTGCAAGACAGTCACACTTGGAAAAATGCCCCTGGAGCTCTGATACTAGCTCATGTGCTCAGAGTTTGTTGTTTCACTCGTTTCTTACGTTAGTCCTTAGCTGCCTCCTCCCATCTTGATTCTTGGTTTAGTTAATAATAAAAAAATGACCTTGAATGGGTTCTCATCTGTCTCTAATGGAGCAGTGGGAAGGTCCATGCAGGATCAGTGGGAACAGTCACGTGATGAATGAGATGAGTTCATCCCAACAAAAGAAACAGGACTAGAAAACTCAATTTTGCGACGATCTAAAAAAAGGGGGCAGGAATAGTTTTCATATCCCCCCCCCTTGGGGCAGAGGGCTTGGGTGGGACTTCAGAGATCTTCTGCTCACAGGGAAGCAGGTGGGGGGCATCTTCAGAGTTTCTCTGGGGATGGGATCCAGATGTAGTGCCCGGACTGGTCCTCAATGACCTGTTTGATTTTGCTGTAAATCTCTTCAAGAGAGTCTCCTTGTACGATTGCTGGAAGAGGAGAGAACAAGCAAGACCTTGAGCATCAGGCACTGCTGCACCTTCTCTGCCATGAACTAGGAGAAAGGCCTTCATGCCACACCAAAGGGGCCAGTGTGGCACGGCCAACAGCTGGTGACTGACACAGAGGGGCTGTAACAGGCACACGATGACACAGAGGGTTAACCCAGCGTGTCCAAGGGGATTAGGGAGCTGATCCCTCGCTGGGAGAGCTCCTCATGCATGTGAAGTGCTGGGTTCTCCACAACGAGCTGCTAATCAGCTTTGCAAACTGTGTCGTGCCACCAGCCAAGGCTTCGGGCTGGCCCAGCACTGCAGTGACTGACCCGGAGGGCCTCAGCAGGATGGATGGGCCACCGTGCACCCAGCACAGCCCCGGAGGTGCAGGATTTGTCCATCCCCTCTGGTCAGCTTCTGAGGGCTCCCTGTGCTGGCTGCTTCCTCTGCTGCAGGGTGGGAAGCACAGCACAGTCAGGCTGGCACAGGCCAGCCCATGGCTGCTGCACCCAGCAGTAACTGCCACCCAAACACCACCGACAGTCTCGCTGCTCAGGACGGGCGGAACACGGAGCACTTCACTGGGCTTCCTACATCCAAAGAGGAAGATGCACACGGACCATCCTCCAGCAGCTCTGTGCCCTCAGTATAAATTCTTGGCACAGAACTTGCTACAGCAACCATCTCTTTCGACAGCAGGTTTCAGCCAAGAGGATTCCTTCCCCAGGGCAACTTCAAACTCGCCCTCCAAGCAGATGATGGCTCACTGAGGGGCAGGTGAAACCACGGAATGTGCTTCCTTTGGGCTCTTCCTGGAGAGCAGCTGGCAGCTCTGGAACTGCTGCCCAGGACTGGAGGTCTGGGGAAAGCTTTTACCCTGGTTTGTACCCATACATTTGCTCACAGATCCATTTTTGGAAAATGCTCTGCTCAGGATTCTTCCCAGTAGCTGTTAGGTGGGTACTACAGGGTTTGGCAGGATTATCACTCCTCAGCTTTAGAAGAAACAGTTACTGCACTGGAGGAAAGACAGAAGGCCAGTTTCTCTGCCTCTCTGCCTGCCCATGATTTTCCAAAATTAATCATGTTACAAACATATTAGTTCCTTAATGCAAAAGGATGCCTGTGTCATGAGCAGCTCATCTTTGCAGGCACAAAGTACACGGCAGCCCCTGACTGGTTCTTCAGCAAAGACTACTTAGGAAGCCAGCCAAAATTCCAGTCTTTTTTTGGGAGATGTTTTGTAATAATCTCAGTCTTCACCATTTAGGTCACTAATTTCTCATCTTTCCTCTTTAAAATCATTATTCTTGCTTTGAAAATGCTCTCCCTCCCCTCCATGCAGGGAGTTTTTGTTTCCTGTAGCCTTGTAGCACCCTGGCTCTACACTGTGCTTCCCTTGCCTGGGATTTCTGGGATTTTATTAAAAAAGAAAAACGATTAAAGTTGGCTACAAGCTTTCACAAACTCAGAAAATCCTGCCTGACAACTTGTCTCCTTCTCTAGAGCTGGTTTACTCTTATCCACTGGATCTTGGAGCAGTCCCTTTGCAGAGCCCTGCTGGCAAAGTGCCATTTGTTTTTTTGCTTTGATGAAGCTGGACGTTTTCCCATGACCCTGCAGTGCTGGTTGAGCTCACAGCTGCCAGCTGGAAAAATCAGATATAAACCCACTCAGGACACTCACCTGTAAAATACTCTCCAAACTCTTGCTCAAGTTTCATGGCTTTGTCAAAGACCTTGTTGGCCTGTTCATACGTCTGTCTCCGGTTCATCTCCCTGATGAACATGTACAAAAAATAGAAACTTTGCTCTTTTTCTTACTAATGAACAGAAGCAAAAATAGTCCACAGAGCTGGGGTGCCTGGGAAGCCTCTGCACACCAGGAAGGGAAGCTCTCAAAGGCAGGACCCTTTCCCACATGATCATTGCCTTGGCACTTCATCTCAACTTCCAACTGTTATTCCCACTGCCACCAAACCCCCATTTCACCATAGCACAGAAGGGGACTCAAATCCAGACAATCTTCCAAATTTGCAAGACCACTGCAGAAGTCTCCCTGCTTTTCCAGACCCTGTCATCACCCTCCTTGCCTACGTTCCCTCTTTTTCATACAACACCCAAATAAGCAATTTGACCCCTTCTGGCTTGAGGAGTTTTTCCTAGTCTCTTCCAATCCCAGAGCCCATCTCTAGCTGCCAAGTCTCCTCACAAATAATATTCTCTGCTGCTGCTCAGAAAAGCTGTGAGCTTGACTCTTACATCCTTTCCAGCCTGCACTCCCCTAGGCCATGACAAGCAGAAGGCACAGAGAAAACATCTCCCTGCTCCCCAGGGCTGTCCTGGCTCAGCCACCATCCATCTCACTGTGAGCCACCACTACAGGCTGTCTGCAGCTCTCCTGGCTGCACTCAGGTCCCAGGTAGGCAGGTTACATCAGACACATTTGGGAGCATTTTCAGATTTCCCATGGAAATTTCCTCTTTGGGGGTGAATGAAAGGCTTTAAGCCAGAGCAATCCATGGAGCCTTGATGCACCATGGCATTAGATGTGGAGGGACACCACAGAGGGTGGGACCAGCTCCTCTTAAGGGTAAAAGTTCAGCACCAGCAGCAACCTCTCCTGCTTTCTAAAAAGCTGAGGCAGCAAACACACAAATCCTGCCAGGCCAGAGCTGCCTGGCCTGGAGAGGCACAGAACATGGTGTTTCACTTACATGAGCGCTTCAATGGATTTTGGTTTGATGAAAATGGCAATGGGATAAAGTTGTGCTTGTTGCAACCTCTTGATAGCATTGCCAGACACATCCAGGATGCAGTGTTTCCCCTGGAAAGGAGATGATTGGGATCAGACCTACCCACACAGTCTACTCTGTTCAGAAAACAGCTTGCTCATACAGATGTGCTTACAAAAGAGAGGAGCCACAGAGATGAAACACCAGTCCTGAGACACAAGCCAACTCCCAATGGAGTTGTCCCCACCTGCTTAGGGCAGGACAGCAGCAACACAAAGGGACTGAATCTTCCTCTGAACACGTGAAACAACTTACAAGCCATCAGTACACTCCAGTCCTCCTGTGGAGGAAATGCTGCTGCTTTGAGGAGAGCAGCTGGGCATCTCTGCCCTGTGAGCTCCCAAGCACGAGGTTGGTGCCACCAGTGCCAGGCTTTTAAGAGGTGTTTGGATGACATGTACGACACTGAGGTGGAGTAATGTGGCTGAGAAAAACAACCACATGGCTTGGCAAGACTCTGGAGGGAGGAGAGGCTCGTGCCACACTTGCTTAAAGTGGTTACAGCCCTTTGTTAACAACATGGGACAGAAGGGGAACTGCTAAATGCATCCGTGTTCAGGCTGGATACATCCTTGTCCCAGGAATGCCACCAGACACTCACCCTCTCTGCTACTGCCCGCACTGACTGAATGCTGGTCCCGTAGAGATTGTCATTGAACTGCCCAGCCTCTATAAACTTGTTGTCCTGGATGTCTTTCTCCATCTGTTCACGGGATACGACAAAGTGGTAGTCTTGTCCGTCCACCTCGTTCTCACGCCGAGGCCTGGTAGTGTCTGGAGGAGAGCAGGCACCATGAGCAAACCCGAGGTGATGCACAGCAAACCTCCTGGCAGAGGGAAAACCCACCCTTGCTCCCACCCCCCCACACACTGCAGGCTAGACCCTGCAAGGAGCAGAGCCACTGCTCTCCCCTCCCTGCAGCAAGGGCACCAAGTGCCAGCTGGGACTTACGTGGCACACAGGAACCAAACTTGTGTGGGAATTCAGAGATGAGATCGTCATTAATCCGGTCCTTGGTCGGCCCCAAGATGATCACCGGCCTCGCGTAGTGAACTGTGAACAAGAACCACAACCTGAGGGCCCACCTGCACTGTGGGCAGCTGACCCCACTGCCACTTCTGGCATCAACCTGTGCTCTCCCTGCTGGCAGTGGGGGCTCCTGCTCTCATGGGCACCCAAAGGTGCCTCCTCCATGCAAGTTTATCTCCTCCTGGTCACGATCAGCATCTCCTTCCCATCTGACCCAAACCATCTGCACAGCCCTGGGGAAGGTGCTGTGGGTCCTCGGGGTCACAGATTAGCAAAGCTGCCCCCTCACTCGGGGCTGGAGCCAGGCAAGGATGCCATGGAGCTGGGGGAGCGATGGAAGCCTAAAGGTCTGACCCAGCTTTGGCAAGGGGAGACCACTGAGGCTGGGACTATTCAGAATCTGTAGAGATTGAGCATAAAATAGGGTTAAACACTTAAACACTGGGAGCTGGGGGGAGGTTGCTCTGCAGCAGGGACCTGGCCCAAGGCCCAGTCCCACCTTCAGCTGGGGACTAAAGCCCAGCTCAGTTTTAGTCCTGTATCTCTCCCTTTGTCTTGCTGACCAGGGCACAGGTCTTTTCTGTTGATTAAAATGGGCTGATCAAGGCCAGGGAAAGCTCCATGAGGCAGCAAGCACACCTGGCACCCCTGCTGCACCCAACAGCCAAGACACTCCCCTTGTGTTCACAGGCATCATGCTGGTATGGCAGAGGAGGGGGAGGTTGCACCAGTCACCCTGGCTGTGCCAGGGACACAGGTGCCCACGCAGGAGCAGGCACAGTGCAGCTCAGCACCAGGACTTACTTTCATGCCGCGTCACTGGCTCGTATGACAGGATGGTGTCCTCTTGTCCTTCTGCAACAGAACCAGGGAGAGGCAGGTAAGTGCTCCCAGCTTTCCAGCCCCTCTGCACCCACAAGGAGCTGGCTCCTGCCCCTACCAGCAGCCCTGGGGACACCTCCAGGCTGCCCCTGTCACGCTGCCAGCTGCCATGGAGCGTGACGGGCACACAGTGAACCAGCCCTTGAGCCATGTGAATTACTGTGTCCCAGCTCTGGGTCAAGCCTCCTCTTTCCCTCCCCACTGCTGCAGGCCTGGGGCCCATTGGGACACACCGTCCTCCCTGCGGGGTGGAAGGTGGATGTGCTGCGTGTATTTAGACCCACTGGGGATAAAGGGAGCATTCACTGCAGCTGGACCCCCACAGGCTTAGGCTCCAGGAGCCACCTATGCTGCAGACCCAGCCTCTGGCCATTGCTTGCCACAGCAGGCACCAAGGATGGGGGACTACCATGGACTGGGAACACACCACCCCAGCCTCAAAACAGAGCCCTGCAGCCAGGAGGGAGCAGGGACACAGGCAGGCTCGCTCCTGCACCCCAGCCCCTGCTTCCCCTGCCCCAAGGAGGGAGCAGGCCACAGCATCTCTGTGTCACTAGCAGGAAGGACCAGCCTCCAAACAGAACCACCAAAGGGACAAGACAAGATGGAAGTGCCAGAAGGTGCACACACACACACACACACAGGTGTACAGGGGGGGGAGAGCAGACGAGATGAACACTTACTGGAACTGCTCTCGCTGTCACTGGTGTTTGATGTCACGCCCTCTGCAAAGCAATGAGAGAGACCCCCTTCAGAAAGAGCATGGGCAGAGGGCACAGGGGCACCTTGGCTGTCACCCAGCACTACTGGCCCAGGGCAGGACAGCACCAGCCTCCCGAAAAACCCGAGCCCCAGCACCCACTGGGGATGAGCCTGCACTGCACGGGCTGGCTGGCATCTCTTGCCCTGTGGTGGGAAACCAAGGACATCCAGGGGGATGCTTGGCTGCTCTGGGAGAAGGCAAAGATGGGCAGGAATATGGAAGGTGCTGGGTTTCCCAGGCTGAGGGAGGGAAGGTGGGAGTGCATGGGGAAGAGGGTGCTGGCAGGGGGAGCAGGTGCAGCGTGCAAACAGGGGGCAGGGGAGGGCACAGCTCCACGCCAGCACAGGGACAGGGGAACCTACCTCTGGGGACAGGGCTAGAACTCACAGAGACAAGACAGTGACAGGATGGGACAGAGTTTGGGGCTTTGCTTGCTTAGGCTGATCCCAGTGCTGCGACTGCCCCAAAGAGGCTTGCTGGCTGCTGCCTGCCCCGGGTCTGAACCGGCTGGGGGGTGCAGAGCTTGGGAGGGGACTCACAGCCCAGCTGGGACAGCTGAGGGGCTCCCACCATCGTTGTTTTGCAGCTCTGGGTATGAGGTGCCCCAGAGGAAGGAGGCAACACTTCAAAACACGGTCACCCATCCCACTCAGAGGGGACTTGTCACGGTGATGGCCACCTCCCACCCACACTGGCAGTGGCTCTGAGTCTCCGAGCACTAAACCAGCAGCCAGCCCAGCTAGGAGCAGGAGGAAGAGGAGGATGAGGAGGTGCAGCTCACCCTGCGTTCAGCAGGCAGCCTTCAGCTGGGCACATGGCTAACATCCCCAAGCAAACTCCCCCATCCCCTCCTCCCCTCCCACGTGCAGCAGCACCTTCTCAAGCACAGCAGCCCCATGGCAGACGCAGCATCCCCTGGCACAGGAACAGCACCCACAGGGCTCCTCCTTCCCTGCACCCGGAGAAGCACAGCTGCCCCGGCCAAGCCCGGCCGGTCCCCAGGCACCACCAGGCATGCCAGTGACAGGAAGTGAACGATGGGCAGTGAAGTTTGACTTACTCAGGTTCTTTGCTCCATAATAATCGTCACTTAACCCAGGGAAGTCCTGATTTCACAGAGAGCAAGAAGGGGGAGAGGAGGAGAGAAGAAAGCAGGGGAGAGGGCAGTCAGAGGGATGGGGGAGACAGAGCCAGACCAGCATTAGTGACAAGAGTGCAAAACGGCCCAGAGCTGCAACTGCAAGTGAGGTTAAATGTTTTCAGAGCTGATGCCATCACCCTGCTTCCAAAGTCTTGCCTTGTGTGGCTAGACCCCCCCCCAAGCTCATCCTCTCTGCCAAAGAGCCCCCAAGAGCCACTCTGTGTGTGTGCAGCCCACGGGGAGGGAGCTAGCTGCAGACCTGCCCCATCCCCAGGCTGCACTGCATGGCTGGCCAAGACCCCTGCCCCAGTGAGCCCCCAGCTCCAGCACGGGGCTGACTCGAACCCAGACTTGTCCAGGCACTATGAGATACCTGGACTTAAACCCTCACCACAGCACAGAGGCTCACACTGGCTAAGCTCCCTGGAAGCTGGTGCCAGCCTGGCATGGGCAGCAGAGGGATGCAGGCAGCCCTCAGAGCAGCCCAGCATCAATCTCCTGCCTCTGCATCATGCCCAGGAGAACCACAGATGGGGACACCCTCACTGCGCTGGCACCAGGGCAGAGACACTGTTCTGCCTTGCCCACTTCCTCTTCCCTGTGGTGTGAGGACTGCAGCTCTCTGGGTGCCTGCCAAAGGTATGGACACAGTTTAGCATCTGGAAGGAGGAGGGACTTGGTTTGGCAAGCAGCTCCAGTGCTGCTCAAGTCAGGATTTGGGGCAACAAGCTGAATGAATGCCCTGCCTTCACTGGGAGTCCCAGGGTGCTGCCAGGTGGGAGGTGGGGACCCACCAACATCTGCAGCCAGCTACCAAATACATGCCTCAGTTGCAGGTGGGCAGCTCCTCCACCAGCAAAGGCATGGCTCCCCCATGCCAACAGGGTTTAACCCGTGGGAAGGGCTCTCAGACAGGAATACATAGCTACAAGTCATTTCTAGGTGAGATGAGGAACACAGCCTGGACCTCCCCTGCCCCTCAGCCCTGAAAGGGACAGGAGAAGCTCTGCAGGAGGTGACCAGCCCCTCGCCTGGAGCAGAATAGCCCTTGGCAGGTGGCAGGAGGGAACAGAGCCTGCAGCAGAGAGGGAAGAGCAGGGGGAGGCAGAGCAGGGAGTCAGGTGGGTGTAAGGCTGGATGAAAGGATGAAGACATTGAACATGAGAGAGAGAGAAAGAGCACTGTCCCACAGCTGCTCCTTTCATTTCAAGCTCCATTTTCTTCCTTACTGCTGGCTCAACTGTGGAGCACAGACTCGAACATGAGTTCCCAAGGCAGGGAACCTGAGGGTCACACACTCTCCCTCTCTGGCCAGCTGCTACTTACGTTCCTGTCCGCTGCTCTCCTGGACCAGGTTCTCTTTGCTCTTGTAAAATGGAAACTTTCGAGAGAGGCGGAAACTCTTTTTACGTTTCGTTTTGATCGACTGAAGAACATGGAGATGGAAGGGAGGACAGAAAAAACAATGGTGTTTAACACATGTGGGAAAAATTAAAATGAAGAGACAATGAGGAGATGTATCAGGGCAGGTACCCTCAAATGAAATAATGGAGATTACATGAAAACTGTAATGCAGAAAAAAATTAAGCGTGGAGAAACACATGTGGTAGGGATGCTGGCAGGATGATGGGGCAATCAGCAGCTCTGCAAGGGTAGCCAGGCAATTCTCCCTTCCTTGTCCAGCCACTAAGTGCTCTCCATGACTGACACGGGCTTTTGCCTTCACCTGCACGAACTTCCTGCAGTCAGCTCCCAGCCACAGGCTGCAGTGGGACAGGCTCTGCTCTCCCACCACCATTTCAACCAGGGGTCCTGCCCCAGTCCTACTGCACTGTCCTGGCCTCCTCTGCTCATCCCTGCAGAGTCAGAGGATTTGTGCCAAGCAGATGCAGGCCTAGGGCAGGTCCAGTCGTGCTGCTCTTTGCTTTGGGATTGCTCCAGCCGCCCCACCCAGAGCTCTGGCTGCTGGGAGTCATCCTGCCCCCATTAGCTATTGGCTCTGGGCATCCCACTGAGCCCCAGCTTGGCACTTACCCTGTTGGACTCAATCATGCCAGTCCTGGCATGGAACTTCACCGTTTTCAATCGTGCTCTCTCCTTCTTTTCCACCCTGATTGGAAGTGAAAGGGGAGAAAGAGCTGCTAGTCCCGTGCACGTGCTCTCCATGCCACCCACTGAGCTCTCCAAGTGGCTCTGTGCACCCTCAGGTGGTGGCCCCACTGGCAGCTCCTTCACAGAGAGGTACAGAGGTGGAGCCACCCGCCTGGCATCTTGGCCAAGGCCAGTGTCTGCAGGAGCAGGAGAGAGGACAAGGCAACCTTCCCTGAAGGGGCAGGATGGACAACAGAGATAGGGTTGGCTCTGCAGACCTGAAGGCAGTGGTAGCTAGTTTCTCTGCTCCCTGTGCCTTCCTATCTCACTGGACCTGGCTCACAGAGCTCATCAGGTTGTCAGAGGACACAAGAAGCAGCCTGCAGTCACTGCTGTGACTGTTATCACTTGGAGCCCCAGACTGGCTAACACCAGCTCTCCACCCCACTGGGACCACAGAGGGGGCTGAGCACACCTCTCCTCACCTGGAGTCTCACCCAGCTTTAGAGAACATCTCCCTAGGGAGACCTGCACACAGCCCCAGCTTGCAACCGCAGTGCCCTTCACACTGCACAGCCACAGAGGGGCAGGCGGGCTACAACTAGAAGGATATCACACTCTAAGCAGACCCCCTGAGGGCTGCAGGCCCTGTAGAGGCTGGGGAGCTCAAGGAGGAGCCAACTATGGCAGATCCTGCTGATGGACACTCACCTTTTCTTGCTGGGGATGACCCCGATCTGCTCACTCTCACCATGAGGAGTGACAAGCCTGGCTTGCCACCACTCATCGTCGGAGGCATTGATGACGTGCAGGATGTCCCCATAAGAGAAGCTGAGCCCCTGGCTGGGCAGGCAACTGTCCCGGGTCCGGTCGTAGTCAAACAGGGCTCTGCAGAGGAGCAGAGAGAGGAGCAGTGACACACCCATGCAGTGAGGGCAGCAGCACCACCACCTTCATATCCTAAAGGATTTAAATCCAAATTTTTGGGAGGCCTTCTACTGAGGCAAGCCATGCACAGCCCATCACTGGCAAGCTCAGCACAAGGCCCACAGAGTGCAACACAGGAGTAACAGTGCTGGACCCAAACAACTGCCTCTGGACCGGAGCTGCCAGAGGCACAGACCACTGATGACTGCAGGTGGCTGTGGTCAGCGAGCAGGCTGAGCTCGGGCAGCCTCCAGAAAGCAGCAGTGTGCAGGAGGGCAGCAGGGAGCTGGCGTGTGGGGCTGCTCCCCACCACAGGGCCGAGGAGCAGGATGAGGAACGTCAGCCTGGCTGGCGGGCTGTGGCACAAGCAGAGACCACGGGGTGCTCTGAGCGTACGCTTGGCTTACGTACAGGGGTATGTTAGTGCAGAGCCTGTGATTAGGAATGCATCTAAGGGTTTATATACATATCTGCTTCCTCAACTGATCCTTTTCAGACTTCTAAATACTTCCCCTGAGAACAATTTGGTTTAAAATTACCTTCACTATTGAACTAACCAGCTACAGAAGAGAGTTTTTTTAAAAACAAACCAGAGGAGCAGCAAGGCCCTTCCTGCACACCATCACACCCAGCACTGCAGTCCCTACCCACAAGCTGCTCTTGGTGGCTCCATGTGCAACTCATTCTACTAATGTCAGGTCTCAAACTGTGTCTGCTTTGCTACATCCACTTTGCAAAAAAAAAAAACAAACACAAACCAAACCAAACCAAGGGAACCATCAGTAAAAGCACCCCTGCTGGCAGCAAAACTCCTGTGTTTGCCCCTGGGACATCAGCCCTGCTCACTCCCCAGCCCAACACAAGCCCAGGCACTGCAAACACTGGCTGACGGTTTAATCCTGGCCCTAAAGAGCCTTCCTCAACCAAGAGAGACACCCTCTGCCCTGCTAATTACCAGCTTCCACTGCAAGGACTCCAAAGGGGGTCTGAAAGCACATAGTGCAAATGGAAGGGGCAAGGGACCAAGCAGCAGGTCCTTAGGCAGCCCTACAGCATCCAGGTACATGTGGCCATCAGTTCACTCACTCCCCCTTTTCGCACTTCACTCAGGGCTGAGGCAGCTCTCGTGCTTGGTCCCTTTGCACCCAAACATGGCCTCTAGCACACTGCAGCCAACAACAGCAAAGCACCACAGGGAGCTTTGGCTGGAGGCAATCAACCCTCCCAGGCACCTCCTGGCCAAAAGATAAGACTGTGCATGGCCGGCAGGTCCCTGCAAGGCCAACACTGTCGGAAGCAAAACACAAGCCAAGGCCTCAGGAACTGGTCAGGCCGGTTCCCAAACTGAGGAAGCTTGTACCCTGCCCTGCAGAGCAGCGCTGGCCCCACGGCTCCCTGCCTCCTCCTGCAGCAGCCACTGGCATCCTAGGGCAGGCATAGCAAGATCTGTGCAAGGGCAGGACACCTGAGAAGCCAAGATATGAGGTATTTGCTTCCCCAAGGTGTGATGCTCCTGGAGATCAGCCCCTGGTCAGGTTGACACCCAGGACCCGCCGTGGCTAGGTGTTCAGGGTGCAGGGGCCAGATGGCAGCGTGGCTGCTCCACTCTGCCCCTGGGCCAGCTCATGGCACACAGCACGAGCAGCCTGGAGAGCAGATGGTTTGGCTGGAGGGCAGGGAAGCAGTGCCAGGGACTTGGCATCGCCTTCTCCTGGTGCCCAGGCACAATGCCTGCCTGATCCCCATCGCTGCCCAGCCCCAGTGGACTTTGCCCTGTGGTATCACAGGCCAGCAGCGTGCAAACCTGCCTCAGCCCTGCCCGTGCTGTGCAGCTGCAGCTCCCAACACACAGTGAGCACCAGCACCCCCAAATCAGCTCCAACTGGTGCTGGGGTGCCGAGCTCCAGCCCCGCTGACAGCACGTGGGCTGCAACGCAGCCTTGCAGGCCTGACTCAAGCAGTTGGGCAGCAAGTCCTGTAATTGATGTCCTGTCCACAGCACAGCAGCTCAGCTGGTTTCGGGTGAACTGAGCTTGAAACTACCCCGCCCAGAAGGGCTGGGACAGCCTGGGCACCCAGCAGCTCTTGAGAGAACGTTTAAGGGGTGTGTGGCTGCCAGAGCTGGGGACGGTCAGAAAGGGCCATGCTGGGGAAAAGCTCTCCCCTGGGATCACCCTCTCAGCAAGGTGCTGCCCAGCTCCCATCTGAAGCCACCTGGGTGTGTCTAAGGGGACACAATGCTGCAGAGGCCACCAAAGCCACACTGAGGGATGCATCAAGAGATTCAAGATGCTACAACCAGCCCAGAGGCAGCAGGGAGCTATCTGGTTTGCACGCATGACTCAATACATGGAGCACCTATCCAGGCAGGTAACAGGAGACCCAGAAGCTCAACTCAAGCTGGACCCAGCCTAACCCCTGCTCCTTCCATGAAGATGCCCACTGGACAGCAGAGGAGCAAGGGCAGGACCAGCAAGATGATGTTTATTCAACATGGTGCCAAGCCCACAGCACATCCCCAGCGTGGAGCCCTGAGATGCTTTATCAAGCAAGATGCCTGCAGAGCCTCATGGAAAGGCATGAATTGCAGGAATCCAGAGCTGCAGCTCTCCCCTCCTGCCAAGCTGGGCCTGCACCAGGTTCAGCAACAGCCTGAAGCACCTCTGCATGGAGCAGCAATGCAACTGGAGATGGAGGCCGGGACTGATGCAGCCTAGGCCCTTGTCACCCTTCCCATGGGGAAGGAGAAACATCCCCTGCTCCTGCCAGCCCCCACCTGCAACAGGCTGTGTAGGGCAGGGATTTACACAATTGTTTTAATTGCCAAGTTAAAATTACTTACTAGCTGTCACCCCACTTGTGCAGTGGAAGGCAGGAGGTGGCAGGAAGCAGGCAGTGAGCAGGGGCTGTCCTGTCGGTGCAGGACTTGTGGCACTTAGAGCTGCATGGCTGCTTGACCCCTGCCTGCCCCATGCCTGGCTCAGAACCAAAAGCGCATCGAGGGCTCAGAGCAATAATCCTCCTAAGAGCTCATCTCCCTCCAGCAAGATCCTGCCACAGTAATGGCAGGAGGAGATGGGAAGAAGCCTGTTAGCAGGGAGTGGCTTGAGGAGAGTGCCCCAAACGCTGCCCTGAGCTGTCTGGAGCAGAAGTGGTGCAGGATTCCTGGCATTTCCCCACTTCAGAAGTGGGTTGGCCTGGCCAGCAGCTGCCCAGGGCTCTGTAGAAATACCAGGGCTTTCCAAAGTGGAGCAGCCCTCGGAAGAGGCACTTGAGTGCAGAGCACCCAGACCTGGCAAAGGAGAGCAGAAGCACTGCTCTTCGTCCTGCACCCTCTGGGCTTTACAGTGCCCCTATTACACACACTCACTTCCCTAACCTCCCAAACACCCATCCGCAGAGATGCTGCATGGCCCAGGATGAACTGTCCCACCCCACACCCTGCACTGGGGGGATATATCCAACCCACCCAACTACTGCTGGCTGAAGCAAGGGGGCAGGCAAGGGGGCAGGCAAGGGGGCAGGCAAGGGGGCAGGCAAGGGGGCAGGCAAGGGGGCAGGCAAGGGGGCAGGCAAGGGGGCAGGCAAGGGGGCAGGACCTTACCGGACATAGAGAGATCTCTTCTCGCTTGTCCGGAGGGAGCCGGAGCCAGAGCTCATGCTGCTGTTCATCATCTGCTCTCTCAGGTCATGGATCTTTGACTCAAAGCGGCTGTACTCTGTGGGGAAAGAGTTGATCAGTGCAGGCAGGAGCTGCCCCTGAGCCACATGCCCGTGCTGAGAGAGGCAGTGACAGTCTGTCCACGGGACAACTTGCCCATGAGCCTGTTCATCCCTGCACATGCGACAGGATGAAGCCAAAGAGGCTGCAGCACCCTGCGGGAGTCCAGACAGGGCATCAGTAGCACACAGGGCACTGGCTGCTCCCAAATCCACCCCAAACACCCCCCACAGGCAGCTTGGACAAGGGCTGCCAAGACCTCCACCACTACTGAGCTGCAGCTCAGCAACGGAATGGGTGGGCAAGGCTGAGCAAGTTGCTGACCTACAGATCGGTTCAAAACAGGCAGAGAAAATGAGCCCCTCCAGCAGACTGTCACCTGCTGGCTGGAGCAGCAAGGCACGAGTGCAGCCATTAGTGGGTCCCCACCCACTGCTCTGCTGGCAGCATGGAGAAGGGAGAGGCAGAGCACAGCCCTCGCTCATGGAACGGGAGCAGGGAAGAGGAATTCACCTTTTGCTCCTATATTCCAAGAGCAGAGACCTGCAGGAGGTGCCGGGGGACCCAGCAGAAGCTGCCACCACCACCTCCCCACCAGGCAGCTGGGCAGAGCAGCCACCACCCTGTCTCCTGCTGCTGCGCCAGCCCGACCTTCAGCCGGGTGTAAAGGTCAGACCGGCAAGCAGAGGGTGGAGGCTTGGCCCTGCTTACCCAGGGCTGCCCGGGAAGGTTTGCTGGGAGCTGAGCAACTGCGGTGTCGTGACACCAGGGAAGCACTGCCACAGCACACCTTGGCAGTTCTCACCCATATACCCTTGATTTTGTTCCCTGGGCACAGTCTGCAGTTACATCCCCATGTCCTGGCAAGAGGGAACCAGTCTCATATCTGCTGTACGACTTGCCTAGAAAACCTTCTCCACAACCCAGCGTTTTAGTTGTGGTTTGGGGTTGGTTTTGTGAACCAGAGCAGAGCAGCTCAGCAGCAGAGGCTAGCAGTCAGTGCAGAGCAGAGCCCCAGCAGAGCCGGGCATTGTGCAGGCTGCTGCCTGGCCTGCAGAGCTGCACTGCACAGGGGCAGCACAAGAACTCGCTGCTGAGAAATGCACTGGTGAGCTGCTGTCCAGAGCCAGCCCCTCACTGTGAAAGGGGAAGAGACTCTTCGTGCAGACACATGCCAGGTTATGCAGCTGCAGCTTAGCATTTCCTGACTATCCAGCCCTTCACCCTGCAACTGAACCCACCCAGGCACCCCCCTCCTGCACTAAGCTGCCAATGATGCCTTTTTACTTAAAAGACTGAAAAAAAAAACAACCAACAACCCAAGCAGATACACACAAGAACTGCCAAGCAGCACACAGAAGCTCCACATTAAGGCCGTTTCCCTGCCGCAGGACATGAAGAGATGCTACACACTGGACAGGGTCAGATGCTTAATGTCACCAGACTCCTAGTGACCCCAGCTGCCCCACGCCGAGGGGCACCCACTGCTCCCACCTGCCTTCCTGCTAGCACAGGGAACCGATGGAGGCAGCCAGGCTCATTATTTTATAAGAAAACTGAATTCTGACACCAAAGCAGCACTTTTCCCCTCGCCGACCTGCACTGGGGTTTTACAGAGCTCCCAGCAGAGCGAGGTGAGCTTCATCCCACTCTACATCTCCTGCCCCATACCAGGGTGGGCTATAGCACCTGCAGTGCAGCTCATTCTGCCCCAGGAAGCCCATGAGCTCTTACACCGCATAGGAGCAGCCATCAGAAGTGGATACAGCTGCTCCATAAAACCTCTTTGGTATAGAAGTGCTGTTTCCCTTGAAATGCTACTGAGGTGCTGCTACAACCCATGTCCTCAGTTGAGTTGTCCCACACCCTGCCAGGAGCTCAGACTCTCTGCACACTCCACACTGAGGGGGCTGCTGTTCCCTGCCATGTGGTCTTGCATCCCTTCCCTAACACCCTTCTCTGCAAGGAGCCCAGCGTGGAGGACACACTGCCCAGGATCAGGCAGGCAGCAAAGGGCAAAAGCAGGTTTAGGTGCCACTGACATCAGGGCAGGGATGTTGGGAAGGCAACCTTTGGGTGCCACTGCCCTACCAGCAACCATGTCCCTTGCATGCAACCCAAAGACAGAGCACTCAAACAACCCAGCCTTGGCCAGGACACTCCATTGAAAGGGACCTTCCAAATTTTGCTGGAATGGCCAGTCTGCTTGGAGGAGCTGACAAAAGTCATGTCTGCATGACAAGAAGCACAAGCCAGGCTGGATGCAGCAAACTGAAGAAGAACACAGGTGCTGCTCTGGCTTTATCCCCCGGACAGCAAATACAATCCCATCCTACAAAGGGTCTCCCAAGGAGCCACCGACCTGCGCTCACTCTAACAGCAGGAAGGCGCGGTGCAGAGGAGCAGCCAGCCCCAAAATGAAGCCTGCCACTTCCCTCCCAGCACAGGGAAGGCAAGGTTATCCCAAGAGCAAGCACAGGATGCTCCCAGCTGCCACCAGTCCCCCTTACCTGCATACTCTAGCAGCCTCCAAGACAATTCCCGGCTGCTAATCCAGCAAGCAGCACTCCTGCCTTTGCTCCCTGGCTCACAACCCTTGCCTCGGCACCCTGGAGGGAGATCTCAGTGCACAGCCGAAAATGTCCTGGGAAGCTTGCTCATGGCATGGCAGGGAGGTGAGCCACGGCTGATCCCCACCTCCCAAGCATTCCCATGGGACCCAGGTGCTGGACACACTTATCAAGGCTGAAAAATATGCAACAGGTGACTCGGCGCCTCTTGCCTCAAGTGGCTCTGTGCCATGCACCAGGAGGGGCAGGACGTTTGCTATTCCCACTCAGCAGCTCAATAAAAACACTGCTCCACCCTCCCACTGCTCCTCCTGTCCCAGGGTGCAGGTGCCCCTGGACCTGGGCCTGATCCTGCACCACGGGGTGAGCTCGGTGCTGGGAGCAGGATACGGCCTGAGTGTGCCCAGGTTGCAGACCATTACGATCGGGCAGGGATTGCCTGCCTGCACCGAGGATCCCCAGCACCAGCACACACTTGTGTGGTGCAGCTGCAAATATATCCAGTGGAGTCAAACAAGATGGTGGGTCTGCAGGGAATTTCTGGGCACCAGGAGACAGTGCAAGGGGAGAAGGTGCTGGCAGAGAGGGGAGCTGCACAGGAAAGCAACCCTCAAGCATACACAAAGACTCATGTGCATGCCCTGCTCTCTCCAGCATGCAAACTTCCCTGCCCAGGGCCAGGCCAGCTCCACCAAGCTATCAGCAGAGACCAGGGATGCTTGGCCACAGGCTCCAGCCCAGCCACCTGCAAAAACTACACCCAGCTTTCCCTCCAGCCTGGCATTTTACTGCCCTGGCCCCACACACCTTCCAGCTGTGGGGTTAAAGTACAGACACCTCCCTGCAAAGGCACACATGCTGCAGGCCCAGGTGAGGGGAGCATGACCACTGGGAAAGCTTGGAGGCTTTTAGAAGTCACCACACAGCCCTGGCACTTCCCTTTGAACAGCCAGCTCAGAGAAATTACATCATGCAAGTTTTTCTATTTTCAGGTGAGGAATATCAAGGCTTTGTTTTGTGGGGCATGAGGAGGGAAAATTGCTGAACCCAAGTGCTAGCGAGAGCAGCAGGCAAAGGTCAGGGGAAGATGTGCTCAAAGGAGAGTGACCTTAGGAAACAGCTCAGATGCACCATCACAGGGAGCAGCCTCCTCCTCCTTGACAGCATACAGCAGTGGTCAGAGGCACTGTGCCAGGCACAGGTGCTCAAAAGAGAGGCAGGACAGCAACTCTTCTTCCTGTCCTTCCCTGGTTTTGTCCTTGCTTCTTTCCACTCCTAGTGCCTGGTAGGACCCCACAGGGAGGGCACCTCATCCCTGAAGACTGGCCCAAGTAGCCTCTCTGCTCCCTCAGAGCCCCAGTAAGATCAGATGCAGAGCATGTGTGCACTCCTCCAACACCCCATGGGCAAGTCTTACTCATGCTCATGTATGAAAGACAGGTACCATCCTCCATCTCCACTATCTGGGAGAAACTTCTCAAAGCCCCTTTCCACTATTATTTCCACCTTTAGGCATCCTAAATCCAACTATCCTGCTCTTTCCACAGCCATGACGCTCAGAGAAAAGGCAAACACATGGGAGCACACATCACCTCAAGGGGACCCAGCCTGACCCGCATCTGAGGTTTATACCAGGGAGACCTTTCTCCTTGGCTCCCAGGTCTTCAAGCCTCTCGAGCTTTGAGGTCAACTCCCAAAACACAAGTCTGTGTTTCACAGCAGCAATGCTGCCTCCCAGCATGGCTGCAGCCTGTGTGCTGGGTGCCAGTGGCCATCATGGACTCAGAAAGCCACCAGATACAAAGCACTGACATGTCAGCTTTGGTCTAAAGGGTTTTCAAAACGTTTTGTCCTGTTTGACATTTAGGAACCACTCTTGCTCAGTGTCTTTGCCAAATGTCAAGTGGCAAAGGGAGCCAGAAATACAAGAACATTAAGTGCTTCCTGGAAAGAAAGAAAAAAAAAAAAAGCCAAAACAAACAAACCCCACACCCACAGCACACCCCTTGAGCAGCACTAACAGCTCAGCACCCCAATGGCCTCTGCCATGGAAAAGAGGAGGAACAGCAGGGACAGAGACCCTTAGGGCACTGCCCAGCAATTCCACCAAGGAGGCACAAGGCAAAGATCAGGCGAGGGGTGGCACGCTGGCCTCAGGGGAGAAGACCAGAGCTGCTGGAGGAGAAAACCAGTGAGGCCCGGGAAAGACCCCTTCACCAGGGCATGTGAATTGCTGCATCCTTGCACAGTGACACTCAGGACATGGAAAGCATGGTAGTAGCCCTACGAGCAGCTCCCGGCCCCTTGCCCACCCTCCCCAGCACTCACCCTTCCAGCCCACAGGTGATGCTTCAGCCCTGCCAGCCTGGGGAGGGTTTCAGCAGGCAGCTGCCAGCTCCCTTACTGTAGCGACCAGCCACTGCCTGCCCCACACAGGATCCCATCAGCCCACACGGGACCCTGCCATCTCACCCGGGACCGCCACCCCCTGACACCTTTGCCGAGTGAACTAAAGACCAGCGCTAATGAAGGCAGTCGGCTGGGGTAGTACAACAGACGGGATGTCAGAGTGGATGACGAGCCCCCACCGAGCACCGAGGCCCCGGTTCCAGCCCCCAGGAGCCCACTCCGCGGGGGCAGGGGGGGAGGGCAGGGGGGAAACGGAACCGCCCCCAAGGACGAGGGGCGGCGGCCGCAACCATGAGCCCCGCCGGAACACCCCTTCGGTCCCGAGCCCCTCAGCAAGGCCCGCAAGACCCCAAGGAGCGCGGCCTCGCAGCGACGCCCTCTGGTAAACAGACAACCCCCTCCCCCCCCACAGACGACTCCCCTCGCGGCGAGGCACCCCGCCGGCCCAGACCCATAGAGGGCGGCCCGGACGGTGTTGCCGGGCCAGCTGCAGGAACGGGGAGGCGCGGGCGAGGTCGGCGGAGCTCTGCTCACCTGTAGACCGGTGCGGGGCGGCGGCGCCCCGGCAGCAGCCCCGGAGCCGCCCGGCCCTCACACAAAGCCGCGCAGGCACAGCCGGCGGGACGCCGCCGCCCCGCCCCCCTCGCCGCGCCGACCAATCAGCGCCCGCCCCTTCCCCCGCGCCCCGCCTCCAGCCAATGGGCGCCTCGCCGGCCGCCCCCCGCCCCAGCCTCCCGATCCGCGCGCCAGTCACCACCCCGCCCTCCTGATCTGCATGCGACGCCCCGCCCCGTTCCCGCTGCCGGTTCCCCGATCCCGGTTCCCGGTGGCGGTACCTTCGGGCCGGTACTGCGCGATGATGGTCACCGTCTGCCCCGCCCGCTTTAGCGCCGCTGCCGCTTGCTCGTGGGTGGCGTTGCGGAGGTTCACGCCGTTCACCTGTCGGGACAGAGCGGGTCAGCCGTACCGGACCAAAGCGGTCTGCCCTCTGCCCTGGACACCGCGGCCCCCGCCCCTGTACCGGTACCCGCAGTCGCCACACTCTCAGCGCCTCGTCACGCAGCCCCTGTGCCCTCAGTATCGACATCTCTAGAACTGGTATCCCCGGTACCCGTCCCTGACCAGCCGGGCAAGTGCCCCCCCAGCACCTACTCCACCGCAGGACAGATCGCAGGAAGGCTGCCGCTCCGATTCTACACACCCAGGGACCACATCCACGCCAGTACTGGGGATGGACCCTGCCGAACCGTGTCGCGGGTGGCAGGGGTCAGGTGTCCTGCGGGTGCCCACCCAGGGCTGTGGGAGGCTGTTGGAGGGGCAGCAGGCAGCCCCACGGACTCACCGAGAGGATGCGATCTCCCCTCCGCAGCTCCCCACTGAGGTCAGCAGGGCCTCCAGCCAGGATGAAGGACACGAAGATCCCCTCACCATCTTCCCCCCCGACGATGTTGAAGCCCAGGCCAGTGGAACCTTTGTGCAGGATGATTTTCCGAGGCTCCCTGGAAAGGAGAGACATGGGACAGGGAGATATCAGGGTGAGGAGCAGCAAAGCTGGTGACAGGGTCAGCCGTGCCTGGGCTTGCCAGCACACTGCCACGGCTGGAGTTACTCTGTGTGTGTCCTGGTGTGACTCAAGCCCTCGGCACAGAGGAGGCTGATGAACCAGGAGAGGTGTGGGCAGTTGCACAAGTGACATGAGACAGAGCACAGATGAAGACAGAGCATCCACCATGAAATCACACACAGAAACATTGCACTGAGAGGCAGCATCAGATGCCGTGAGCCTGGGCATCAAGGACAGCACAGCCGTGCCAGGAGAGGGGGATCAAGCCCCTCCACACCCCTGCAGCACAGCAAGAGTGCCTGCAGCCTTACACACCCCCATGCCACAGTCTCTGTACAGCTCAACAGAAGTCCTAAATTTTTTGATGATGACTTAATTCTTCACAGCTCAAACAATAGACAGGCAAAGGCAGAAAGACTGTCTGGCATCACAAAAATCCCACATCCATTTTTGTCTGGGAAAAAACCTCCAAGTCTGATGGGAACAATGGCAGCTCCCAGCCCAAGTATGGGATTAAAATATGAAGGAATAAATGACACCAGACAATTAGTACCAGCTGGTGATCATCAGCTAACACAACATTGGGGACCATCAGCACATCTGCTGTGGTGACTGGCTAGATCCTGGGCACTCCAGCAGGTACCACAAGGACCAAGGACCTGCCAGTGAGCTCAGCAGCCAAATCAACTCTGCGTCTGCTGGGGAGCAGAGGCAGAGCTCCAGGACACGGCAGGAGAGATGTTGGAGGTTTGGGTTTTGCTGCTGCCCAGGCAGAGTGAAGGAACCACCACCCCAGCTCAGCCTGGTGGGAAGTACCCTCAGCACCCAGGAGGACCAGGCAGTTTGGTGAAATGTAGAGAAACATGACAGGAACCAAGGAGAGGAGATGGAGCTCCAAACAGGTACATCTCATGTCTCACTCATGACAGGCCCTCTCTGCTTCCATCCTCATCCTGGGAGGCATGGACCCTGTAGGCAGATCCCATGCTGGACATTGCAGTGTTAACACTGGGACCTCAGCACAGAGCGACTGCAGGGATGCTGTGGGGCTGTGCTGGGTCTGCGTTGCAGTGGTGGAACTCAATGGAGAACAGATGCTTTGGTCCCTGGCCCCAGGTACTGCAGGACATGAGGGTCACTGGAGCCATATCCATGTCTGCAGCAGCACTTGTGCCCATAGGAGGAGAAGAGGATCTAGCCCAGGACCTTTGCTTCTCCTGGGGAGTGGCTGACAGGAGCCTCCTGGGAGACAGCTGCTTTTTCAGGAGTTGCTGCTTTTGTCCACACCAGCAAGATGCATTTGGACCACACTGGTTCCAGTGCACAATCTTGGTGATTCATGAGCCAACAGACCAGCAGCGATGAATCTGTCCTGGGGGTTGGTGTACATGAGGCTTTCAGTGCTACCTGGGATGGGTGAGAGGAGCTGAGACCACTGCAGGCTGCGATGGTGGGGAGCAGGGGACTGTGGCTGGGGAAAAGTGGTCGAGCCTGTCTGCAGTGGGGCCCTCCACAAGGCAGCACCATCCTCTAGCGGCCACCGGCATGTGCTGCACCAGGGACACGGCCAAGCCACCACTGAGCCACTGCTGAGCCATCGCCATGCCATTGCCACTGGGCCATGTCCAGCCCAGGCTGAGCTGCTCTCTCTGCTCTGTGGCCTGCAAATAAGGACGTCAGCACGTGTAGGAAGGGGCACCCTGGTGGGATCGGGGTCCCTGGTGAGAGACAGATGGTGCATTTTCCGAGAGCTAGGACTCAGTCCCTTCTGTGGTGCAATGTAATGGCAGAAAGCACTGCTCCTGCACGTGGCATCATCCCCCAGTGCCCTCACAGCACTGGACTTGCTACACTCGGCAAAGACACAGCACTGGGAACAGGCTGTGGAACCAGCATTGTTGGTGCTGAGACCAGACATGGGATGAGGCATGGGTGGAGGCCAGTGGTGCACAGGTCACAGCACTCAGGGGCACCAGGCTGTGGCCCAGCACCAAGAAATGCCCATGATGGAGCAGCCACTCCCTGGGAGGACAGCAGACCTGACGCCAGATGGCAAGTCAGGGTCTCCTGCTCCGGCATTCACCAGCACCCCACAGAAAAGGACAATCCCAGACAAGGCTACAGCATCTGCCATTGAAAACACAACCCCAAAACCAGCCTGCAACCTTTCTCCTAATGGCAGAGCCTGCCCTAAGCCTAACCTGAGCTCTGGGGATACCGAATCCAGAGCAGGGGTCAGCACTGGCCCCAAGGCTGTTGCAAGCAGAAGGAAAACTATGAGCCCAAGCAAACAGAGCAGAACCAGCCAGGTCTCACTCATCCTCAGCCCGAGGCATTGGAGAAGTTTTACACCATGTCTAGGCTCAGAGCAACATCTCCTTTGTGCTCTTCTTTATTTCCTGGCTTCAGGAAACAAACCTGCTTGTGCAGCGTAAGCGTGCATCTTGTGTTCCAGGTATTGTAAAACAAGTAAGAGAATGAAGCTGAAATGCAGATGTGTAAGGCTTGGGGAGGAGATGGAGGGGGAATGAGGAAGGGGGGGATGCAGTGAGCCAGGGAGCAACACAGCAGGGCTACTTGCAGGGAGGGTGAGCACAGAGTTCGTTGTGGGGGCTCCGAGCTTTGCACCACGCACCCACAAAAGGGCTTTTGGCTGAGACTCTGCACCGGCAGTGGGGATGAGAAGCAGCCTGGCAGGGAAAGAGGGAAGCAGGAGCAGGGACTAGGGATGCTCATGCCCAGTACTCACCTGGTGAAGTCCTCATCCCCAATCATGTGCCGAGGGATGGGTGAGTACCGGGATGGAGTCACCTGGGGAGGGATGGGGTACGCAGGCTTGCTTTCGATGCTGCCAAGGTAGCCCAGACTGGAGTTATGGCTTATATGGTTGTCAGCCAAGGCCGAGAAGGCTGCAGGGGAGGAGAAGGCCATCAGGAGCAGTAATCCATCTGCAACGCGGACATGGAGACCAGCCCAGCGTTGCCTGCCCTTCCCCAGCACGCTCTGTCCCCCCAGCCCTGCAGTACCCGGGCCGCCGTGCCGGCAGCCAGCGGCATACGTACTGCTGGCATAGTCGGGGGGCGCGTACATGTCGTTGAGGTGGATGTTGCCGGGCTTGGCCACTTTCAGGTACACCATGTCAGAAGTGTTCTTCAGGGCGGCCACTGCCTCCTCGTGCCGCACGTCCTGCAGGTTCGTGTTATTCACCTGCCAGAGAGAAGGGGCTGGTTGATGCAGCCACAGGCAGGAGGGCCCGGGCTGATGTGGGAGCAGAGTGGTTTCCCACAGGGAAGGAGCCACAGTAGCTTCGGAGACAGAGTCCCATCTTCATGTGTGTGGCCCTCCTGCCTGCAACCAGTTCTGCACCTACCCCTCCCATAGCACTGTCCCAGTGGGGATCCCAGGGAAGGGCCATAGGGCTGCTGGCAGGAGGGGTGCTGGGTTCAGGATCAGCATCGCAGCTCAGTGGAGACTGCCAAGCTTCATCTTGTGTCCAGCTGTGAGCATGGGGCTTACCGCGAGCAGCCGGTCCCCAATCTGCAGGCGCCCGTCCTTCTGGGCAGCACCTCCCTCGATGATCTTGGTGATGTAGATGCTGTTATCCCCTGGGATGTGCTGGTTCCCGATGCCCCCGGCAATGCTGAACCCCAAGCCTGAAGGGGAGTGGGAAGGCACGTGAGGGGTGAGGGACAGACAGATGGAAAGAGCCCTGGGCTGGCACGATGCCCCTCTGCCTCACTGGGCTTCCCACCCTGCCCTAACCCTGGCAGGCAATGGGCCACCCTGCTGCTGCACAGGGACAGCCCAGCCACCATGCACTGTGCCATGGGGCTGTCCCACACCCCGTGCCCCATAGCATCCCACACTGCTGGACCCACCCTGTGGCATCCTGCACCATGGTGGTGCCACCTCGCATCCCACATCCCCTGTGATGCTGCCTTGCACCCTGTGGCATCCCACACCGAGGGGCCACCCCACACCATCTCATGGGCCAGCTGGGCACCCTGGTCCTGTGAGCACAGTTAGGGATTCACCTTTGGGGCCCTTCATGAGGTTGACCTCCATGATGGTCTCTGGTGGGGGCTGCCGGCGGCGCACCACGAGCCGCACCACGGGCCCCGCTTCCTTCAGGGCCTCCACGGCTTTGCTGTGCACCACCTCGGAGACGTCCACGTCATTCACCCGCAGCACACAGTCGTTCACCCTGCAGGCACAGGGTGGTCTTGAGCTTCCCTGGGGAACTGCCAGCCTGTGCCACCGTCCTCTAGACACTTCTGCCACCCTCCTCCAGCCACGGAAACCCTTTTGTGAAGGAGAGTTGCTCAAGCTGACCAGATCCTGCTCTGCCAGGGTGAGAGCAGGGTCCCTCCGGAAGGGAGAGGCAGTGGGATTGGTCCCCATAATGTCACCCTGGTGGAGATGGGAGATGAGGGGAAAAGGGATGGGTGCAGACAGGAGGCTGCTGGCAGGGGACAGTGGGCATCCCTGTACTGAGGGGACCTGGCTATGGAGAAGGGACCAGGAGCTGCCCAGAGGGTCCCTGGGGAGATCCCAGGTGACACCCTGACGAGGCTTCTTCCCTGGCCCTGTTCACTCACCCTAGACGGCCGTCCATGGCTGCTGCTCCCCCGGGGATGATTTTCGTGATGAAGATACCTGGGTCATCTGGAATGTGGGGGTTGTCAATTCCTCCTGCTATGCTGAAGCCGAGGCCGGAGTTACCCTGCAGGAAATCAAACACCGCGTCTTTCCCCCGTGGGCAACCGCTTGCTGCCAGCCATCCCGAAATGGTTCCCTCCGAGCTGCAGCTGCCCGGGCTGCGGAAGCTCTTACAGCATCTGGTGCACCCCAGGGTGCCCGGCTCAGGGGGCAGAAGGATGCGTGGCTGGAGGGGAGGCCAGTGCTCATCAGCCGAGGCGCTCGGTGCAGCAGAGTGGAGCACTGAACAGATGGAGCCAGAGAGTGGGAGCCGCCGAGGACGTCCCTCACCACCACATCTCTGCCGAGAGACTCTGAGGCAGGCGGCGAGCTGGGGGAAGAGGGGGTGGTCCTTGGCGGAGAAAACCTCCCCTTGTTGACTGCTCCTCAGGAGGAGACACTGATGCCGCAGCCTGTATGGAGCAGTGGGGCTTGTGCCAGTCATCAGTATCCCACCCCTGCTGTCCTACACCCTGGGAGGCAGCTCTGGCACAGGCCAACCCTGGGACCGGTAGTGCTGATGGCACATTTTGCAGGATTGCGTGGAGGGGGCTGTCAAGATGGAGTGGGGTCTCCAGTCCTGCCTCCTCTCCATCTCAGTCATGCTTGGAGTATCACTTGAGCTTTGTCCTGCTGAAGTCAGTCTGGGGGGAATGCAGGGGCCGTGCTGCCTCTCCAGCCCTATCCCAACAGCATCCTAGGACAAGAGGCCATGGCCCTGTGCCGCCTCTCCCACTTACAGGATCCCCATTAGTGACACGCTCACGGGTGCTGCTTCCAGCTCTGTGTTTTATGCAAGTGGACAATTCCTGCTTTTTCTGCTCTGCCTTGAAAATCAGATGGCTCCTTGCCTTGTTTGTTCAAGTGGAAGAGCTGACACTTAGTCACATCCTATCATGCCCACCTCTCCCGTACACAAACGGGCTCAGGCCAAGCACTTTCCTGGCTGTCCACTGCTCACCATTAGGTGATGAGGAGCTCTGACTTTCTAGGAGACCTGTGGCCAGGAGGGCCACACCAGAGGTCAGACTCCCTGAGATCACCCAGCACCAGCAGCCAGCTTGGGTTCATGCTTCTCCCCAGCAATTTGGGCTCAGCATCAGCTCTTGCAGCAACACTGAGGTCTCTGCTCTGACTTTATGCCACTCATGACACAGCACGTAGCATCTCTGGAAGCCACCAATGCCTCTCACTACGCAACGCTCCTGGATGCTCTCTTGCCAGCTGGGATTTGGCTGGCACGTGATGAGGAGACATTCACCCTCAGTGAAAGGTCTGAGGCCACTCTCCTTCCTCTGAGCTGGATTCTGGTTACCCTGTGCGCAGCTCAGAAAAGCTGCTTACTGTCATCAGAGACCCAGCCTGGCCCCAGCAAGGCAGGTGAGACTGTGCAAAATGGCCATTTGTCGTGCTTGTTTACGGAAGGGTGTGCTTCAATGCTAGCTATAAAACCTGGAAATTATCTGGAAGGTATTTATTTATATTTGGATAAACCCTGAAACTTTCCCACTGTGGACACATGTATGGTGGGTAAACCCAAAGCCACATTTCTCTGCGGATGATTTTTCCTCAGTTATTAGTCCCAAAATGCTTCTTCATTTGCCCTTGTCTTTACAACAAGGACAAGGACTAATAACAGTGACAGAGCATCAATTTTGGGGTACACTGAGGTCATCTCTGCGAGCCCAACACCCCAGGGACAGCCTCACCCATAGGCATCAGGGTGCTTCTCCTGCAGTAAGATGGGGCTGTTGCATCCCACTGGGGACCAGGTGAAAGGGGAAGGACCTGGGTATGGTCCATGCTGGCCCTGACTGCTAAGCCCTGAAATTTCCTCATGGTTTCTCACTGCTGGAGAGGGAATCACTGCCTGAGGCCTTGAAATGGGGGCAGCGATGAGTGCTGCCTCTCTGTGCGACCCTGCCAGCTCCATTCCTGCTGTGGGCTGGGGACAGAGGATGCTCGGAAGAATCCCTAAAAACAAGGCTTTTGCCTCTAAATCGGGCCTGGAGTGAGAAGTGCTCAGCCCAAAAAGGAAGCATCCCCTGGGCTGGTTTCGTCAGGCATGCCGGGGAAGTGGTGGGTGAGGCGGCAGCCCCAGATAACCTTCCGTCCACCCACTTCTGTGATGCACAGCCAAGGGGAGGAGGGAGATGACTAAAGGGAGAGAGGAACAGAATAATGAGTGATGTGTCTTCCCCTGTGACGCTGGCCACGTGGCAAGGCCAAGCCACCCCGTGCAGCAGCAAGGAGGATGCAAGGTGTGCCATGGAGTGTTCCGGCCATTGCCACTCAGTAAGGCTGTGTCCACCTCTTGGAGCAAACCTTGGGCCAGCTTTTCGTGCTCCCTCTTCATCCCTCCATCCCTGCTGGTCCCTGGCTGCCAGGAGAAAAAGCCCTCCCTGCCTCGTGTGGTTCTGGCTCACCTCTGGATAAGCCCCATCCGTGGGGAGAGCTAATTTTATTCACAGCTGGCACGGTGCACACCATCAGCTTTGCATTGCCAACAGACAAGGAAAGGCTCAAGCAGAAATTCCCCCCATTGTGGTCTGGGTTACTATAAAACCCCTCCTTGCTGCTTAGCATCCCTGGGCCGTGCACCCTGGAGCGACAGGGAGTTGGGTGGCGGGGAGGCATCGGTGCCCGGCCGTGGGGTGCGCCCGCCCATGTGCCTGCACGAGCAGAGCTCCTTGCACCTTCATTTTTCAGCAAAGGTGGTGACAAAGAGCCTCCTCCCCCAGCTCCGTGCTGGCAGGTTTGTGGGGGCGAGGGTGTGAATGAGGGAGGCGAGGGAGAAGCCCTCCTCCCTCCCTTCTGGAGGGGTCTGCGGGGGGGAGGAAGCAGCAAGCCCACCCCTCCCTGCGCTGCAGAGGCCATAGAGGGAAGGCAAGCACGACACCCCCAAAACCTCCAGAGAGAGAGGGGAGCATAGAGGGGTCTCTTCCCATCAGCTGGTGCGGGGATGCAGGGGGGGGGGTGGGGAGAGGAGGTGGCTGTGGCAGTGGAAGGGAGAGTGGGAAGAGGCAGCAAAGGCTGCCAGTGGGGGAGTAAAGAGCACTTACCCTTTCCAAGACAATCTCCTCGTATTTGAACATCCCATCGCTGCCGTTCACCTGGGGAGAGGGAGACAGTGTGTTATGGCTCTGTGGCAGTCCGGGGGGGGATTTGCTTTTCCCTTCTGATAGCTGAGGATCAAGAATCCAACCTAAAAGCTGTGCCATCACTGCTGAAAAAACCTTAAATGCAATCCCTCGAGCCTGCCCTGGAATTAAACTGTGCGCTGCTTTTCTTTCTGGGCATGAGCCAAAGCCCACTGACTTTAATGCACTTCAGAGCAAAGCCTTTATTCTCCCGGCTCATTTCTCCAGCCATGAAAAGGAACACAACCAAAGGCACAAAAAGAAATAATGCCTTTGTTACGCAGCATGTAATTAACCTCAGGAATTCACTGCTGCAGGAAGGAAAGAAAAGAGGTTGGTCCATTTAGAGGAAAAAAAATAACGTCTGTACATAATCAACACCTTTAGCAGCTTATATCTTTTAAATCTTTTAGTAGCATGACTGTGTAGATGAGGAATTCAGAAGAATTTATTCTACAGAATTAGCTGGGTGCAAAGGAAAGGAAACAAGGTGCAAGTGTGGGGCACAGTAAGAGGGGAAAACATTGTGATGCTGTTACTTAAAAAAAAAGGTATAGCCTGTCTCAATGCTGTACACTAAACTGATCTCCATGCTTAAAAATCTCCCATACCCAGAGCATCAAAGCAGGGCTCTGGGAAATGTAATGGCTTGAAACAAAAGGGATGCAGCTGTAGGCTCTGAAACAAGAAACGTTGAATGTACGAGTCAAAACCTTCCATTTTCTTCATAAACAAAAATGTAGAGGAAAATAAGGTGGCAGTTTCATTCCAGGTCAGCAGGCTCAGGCCATAAACAGCTGTCAAGGTCTAAAATTTAGCAAGATTTGCAAAGCAATTGGCAATTGGAACATCCAGAGCTGTTACACTCCATAGTAACAGTTTTAGAGGGGACTGGACTCAACCTCACAATTTGAGTCGAGTCTGGGAAACGGGTTGGGATGCAGTCAGGTCTGAAGGCATGGCAGAGGTGGCAGGACCTGGAGCTCAGTAGGCAAACATCTCTCCCATCATGCAGCCCTGCCTCTGCCTGCAGCCCCTGGGCAACGTGCAGGGCTTCTCATGTAGATGTTACACTTGCCATTAATTGGTGGCTGGCAGATCGTACGGAGCCACTTTCTGGATGCACTCTGTAACCCAGACTGGAGCTACTGTGGCTTTGGACACAACTCCCCTTATCCAGTGCTGGCATGCTGGTTTTATACTGCTTGCCCAGCTCCCTGCCATCCACCCCCCTGGAGGCACAGCCCAGCCATCCTTCAAAACCCTGCAGTGCTTGGTCATTAGATGGAGAGGACAGCAAACATCATTTAGGCTAAACATCACAGAAGGCAACTCAGCAAAGTGACTGCAAGGCACTATTTATAGGTAGGAAGAGGAAACACGATTTTTTCTAGGTGGGAATAATCAGGTGCCCAGGTGAAAGAGAAGTTCTGTATGCCAGGATCTGGGATGGGGCCGTGCCACCTGCGACACACGTATCCTCATCCCCTGCCTGTTTCAGCTCTGGTGAGGCCAGAGCAATCCCACACCCTGTTGTGGGACCTGCCCTTAAAGAAGGATGAGGTTGAGGAGACTCAGAGCAGAGAGATGGGGTGGGGGCTCCAGGGAACATGGGCTAAGAGGGTTGTCCCTCCTCAGATGTTCTCTGTGTCTGGTGCCTGTCAGCCACAGGAAGATTTTAGGGCATGGTTCAGGGTCAGGACATTCAGATGTTCCCATATTAGGATGCTCTGATCCTCCAAGCACATTGCAAAAGGCTTTGGCCATCTCTTGAACAGGAACCCTCTGCAGAAAAGCACAGGAATTTGTGGGATTAACCCACAGCAGGATCCCCGATGGCCTCGGAGGGACAGGGACGTGTGACCAGTGCCACCTCCTGCCACAGCACCGCCCTGGGCCGCGCTCCCGCCGGCAGGGGGGCATCGCTTCCCTCACCACAGGCTCCCCCTGAGCCATGGGTTGCCTTTCCATCCTTGCATCCAACCGTACTGACTAATCCTGAGCGGAGCCGGCTCGCTGCCCCGCGCCGCCCTCACAGCCTCCCTCGCCGCAGCCTCTGGGCTCATCTTGTCTCCGCAGTTGGTAGCCTGGTGCGTGGGGCGCAGCGTCGCCTCTCCCCGGCTTTCCAGCAACTCAGATTCCTGGCACCCTTTGCTACTACACACATTGTCCTCTCTGCTTTGGCATTCAACAAAGTTGCCACACAGCCAGCCATATGCACACCCACGGCCACAGAGGAACAGCACATACATACCTACAGGATGGGGATGTGCAGAAAACTCTTGACAATCTGTGAGTCGCAGAGGGAGCCAGCAGCACGCGAGCCTCGCCAAGCGAGCAGCCACTGCCAGCAAGTGCTCAAGGGCACAGAGACACCCTGGCATGCAACCCCACCAGGCACCCCACTGCCAAGCAGGGGAGTTTGGGGTATTCCTGCTCCCCAAATCTTGGTGCTGCCAAGGCTGGGTGTTGTTTTGCATCACTCCCTGAAAGTCAGCGGTGTCAGCACTTGCCCCGCATAGTGTGTACTGGGAGCAGCCTGCTCTGGCCAGGCACGCTGGGGTCAGACAGGCCTGACCATGAAGTTTTTGCTCTGATTATGTTTCCAAAATCCATGCAACAGAATGCCAGATAATTGCATAAGGAAGCCAAATAGAGACCTTAATATATACCACGTAACCAAGGGAACGAGCCAACAAAGCAAACGTTCCAGCATTGGAAAACTGAATACCAGTCATTCACTGATAGCAAAACCTCCCCATGGCACCCACTGGAGCTGCTGCAACCTGGCTCTGCCTTCTCCTTCACCAGTGCCCTGTGCTCCTCCCCAGCTCCTGTCTGGGGCCATTTCAGTGCTATGGGCTAGATGGGGAGATGCCCAGCTCCAACACCCCCAGGCAGGGAGAGCACACCACCCTGCTCCCATCTACCCATGTAAGGCTTGCAGAGCAGACAGGGGTGACAGGGGCTAAGTAGTTGTTCCCAGTGTATCCCAATCCTAAGCACCATCTGATTTCTCATGGAAAAGGGTAAGAGTAATTTTTTCCAAGCCTTTCCCACGCAGCAAGCCCACCTGAAGGCTCAAGAAGAGGCCGTCTTTGCTGGCCTTCACTCCCCTTTCATGTTTTGAGCAGTAGGGGAATAGTGATGATGACATTTAAATCATCAACAGAAGGCTGCAGAGTTAATACTCATTTGCTAAACAGAAGAGCATGCACCTTCCAGAGCTACTGCAAGCTGTCTGCAGGCTCCACCAGCCAACACCGCAACAGCACACATGGAACATGCTTTGCACTTTGCTAGAGAGTCAGGGTTTGGGTTGGTTTTGTGGTTTGTTTTGTTGTTTTTTTTTTTCAAATAAAAAAGGAGGTCAAATTTAGAAGACTAAGATGGGGTTCCTCAAACTCAACTCAAATACCTCACCAGGCTGCAAGAGGAACTGACCTGCAGGAAGGATAATGCTGCCCACAGCCACTTTTGGAGCAGGATCTAGCCCATATCTTGTGGTTAGGATGCAATGGGGACAGGCATTGGGACCTGGTGGTGGAGCAGTCATGTACAGATATAATGAAGACAGTCTGCAGGCTGGAGGGTCAGCCCTTGCAGTGCCAGTCAGATCCAGGGGTGGAGGGTGCTTGGCAATGCCCCATGCCTGCCCAGCGAGGGGAAAGCAGAGCAGCTCCATGCTGGGGCAGCAGGTGCCATGGGCACCTCCCCACTGGGGCAGGCAGTGGCAGTGCTGGTGAAGGAGAGCTCTCCCTGCCTGCACATGGCAGAGGATCCACAAGAAACAGGGCAAGAGCTCCCTTCCTTCACTTCCCTGCATCCATGATCCTGCCACAGCACTGAGCCCTACTGACTTGCTTCCACACAAACCCTGGCCTCAACCCCCTTGCATGCAGTGCCCACGGAGTTGGCCTTGTGCACAGAGTAAATTAGCACCATATTCCTGGTCAGCCTTTTGCCAGAGTGCCATGGGGACAAGCCTGCTGAGCTTGGGCACAGAGAATGGGTTTAAAGCCCCAGCACAGAGCCAGGAGGGCTCTGCAGCCACGCTGTCTGTGGGCAATGGCAGTGGGATGTGCCACTGCCAGCACTTGGGACCACAGTGTGAGGATGGCAGTTTAGTGTTGGTTTTTTTCCTGTATTTTCAGGCTTACAAGCAAGTTTTGCCCTGCTCAAAAGCACTGGACCGTGGTAGCCATCCCTGCTGCCCCTGATCCTGCAACAGACTCTGAAACACAGAGGCCCTGTCTGCCATGGGAACTGGGTGTCCAATGCTCCACCTGCCCGCTATGGACCTGCTGGGCAAAGTACACCAAGGCATGAAACTGTGAGCAACGCCCAGGAGCTGGCACAGCTGATCCCCCCCAGCAACTGTCCTAACCCTTCAAGGGATGCTTTTAATACAGGAGGGATTTTCTAAGGATTTATTTGGGTTTTTACACCCTGGGGGTGCTGAGCTCTGCAGAAGACCTGGTGGTGAGTGGGACCCAGTGCTGCAGCTCATGCCTTATGGTGTTACTGGTGCCACATGCTCTCAGGGGTGGAAGTGGGTAGACAAAGACATTGAAATGTGAGGCAGACTTCTTAATAAACAGCCAGGGCCAAATTCAGCCCAAAAGCTAGTCCAGTGCAATCAATGGAGCTAGAACAGGAAGGAACTAGACTACAACCATCTGTTTATCATTTAAGAAAGCATTGAATAGTTAAGCACTTAAAGACTGGAAGATGTGACTTTTAACTCTTCCAAATACATACTGTAGCAACAGGCTTCAGATTTTCGGTTTGCAAAAAAATATGCCTCCAGATTTGCCATTTTGGTGTGCTTTCTGCTGCCAGCCCTTGGTGTGGCTCCTTTGATGACCTGGGAAACTGTCAAGCAGGAGGTTTTGGGGTGTGTTTTCCCTAAA
This sequence comes from Hemiprocne comata, assembly GCA_020745705.1. NCBI lineage: Eukaryota > Metazoa > Chordata > Aves > Apodiformes > Apodidae > Hemiprocne > Hemiprocne comata. The sequence goes on along the minus strand of CM036597.1, from coordinate 4,471,033 downwards.
GCCTGAGGAGCTCAGCACCCCAGAGAAGGAAAGGATGGAGCAGGGCTCGTTTCTGTGCTGGTGTGACATCAATAGTAGGCAAGAGAGGAAGCAAAATGAGGTGTCTCCCCTACCCTGGGCACAGGCTTCTCTGGGCACCCTGCAGGTGGCACATGCCTGGGCATGGGGTTGGTGATCCCTGCTCTGCCCAGCAGATGACAGCCACAACCTGCCCCTTCCTTTTGAACACTGCAGGGCAGTCCCCCGACCCCACATGTGCTGCTGGGGTTGGATGGATGGGCCAGGTGACTGTCATCCCCAGGGTGATGCTGGTGCCTGCTAGGGGTGCAGAGCAACCCCCAAACATGGGCAAACACACTTGAGGTGTTCCCATCCAGCATGGCAAGAAGGAGCTGTGGCCACTGGCCTCACAGGTAGATGCCCTGCTGTTGGCTTCTGCTGGGCTTGCAAACCTGCCTGTGGTGACAGAGCCTGTCCTTGGCCCTTGGGCTCACCTCTCATTGTCCTTGGGCATGCAGGCAGGGAAAAGGGACTGCAGCCTGGCAATGGATGTGGTGCTTGTGGCTGCAATGGCAAGCAGGCAATGTCCCTCCAAGGGAGGGAGAGTACAAAACAGATGTGAAAGCAGATTTTCCACCCAGGAATACCTCCTTGCCCTGCCCACAGTACACCCCTCACTCTCCCCAGTCCAACCCTGTGGTGTGTCCTTCCCTCCCAGGAGACATTGCCCTTCTTCAGTTCCCTGTAGAACAGCACCAGCCAGGTGAGCACAGACAGCAGGCTGCAACACAGCACTGCCCTGCAGCCAAGGTGCCCAGCAAGCTGTGAGAAGCCTCCAACCCCACAAACACCCTGCAATGCCATGCATTTGGAGAAGTAAACCTTTGGGGACAACAACTCTCTTCTGCCATGATCATACAAGGCTGCTGGACGCACAACCACCACGCTGAGAGAGGCACCATGGCCTTCTTCTCCAATGCCAAGTGGCTTCTGTTCAGCATCCGAGACATAATTAAACCATACAGCCAGGGCTGCAGAGGTCTCAGCTGGGCTTCACTTCCTTTTTGTAGCCCTGCCAAAACAGCCCAGCATAGCTCTGATGTGCAATGACCCCACCACAGGCTGTGGGCTGAGATCTGCAGTTCTTTACAAGGAAGGTTCAACCACCAGAAGTCACCTGCAGCCCTCCACCTCAACTCCAAAGACAAACCAACCCCAGCTCTGAGTCCTGGTGCCACTCCTTTAAAGTGGAAGGCAGCTGAAATTTGCTGCATCAGAAAAAAAGCAGATGCAAAGCACCCAGCCCTTGCAAGCTGTCAGCTGAGCTCTCTGTGGGGAAAAAAAAGGGAGTACCCCATGAGCATGGAGCCAGTGCTGCAGAAATCCACATTGGCCACCCTGCTTCCTCCATCCCCCTGGCAGGAATGATTCACAAATGTTCTGGGAAGGGATGTAGCAGTGTACAAGTCCTCTCTGCCACAAACGGAGGAGGATTATCTTTATACTATGCCAAGAGTGCCAATGCACTGTGGTTGCAAACACTCACAGTCACCAAGCACTGCTCAGATGCTGGCAGTCTTCACTGGGAGAGGAGCAACATCTGATGGGTCCTGTTACCTTGAGGACCAGTGGGTGCTATGCCAACAAGCACCCAAAGAGTCCTGTCTCTCTCCTCAGGTGTTGGGGCTGCTGAAGGGGGCTGAGGCAGTGCAGGAAGGCAAGGGATGCCTCAGCAGAGCCTCACAGTCACCCTGCATGGGAAGCTAAGGAAATGGCTGTGTGGTAACCATGAACACAGCCAGCCCAGCTCATCCTGCTCCTCTGATCCCTGCTTACCTCACAGTGTGTCCCCCTGAGTGCCTCCTGCCTTGTACCCTCCCAGTGCTGGAGGTTCCTAGCATAGCTTGCTGCTAGTCTTGGCTCTGCTCAGTGTCACCCAGCCCCAGCGAGGTGTGGGGGTGGGATGTGGTGCAGGTACCAGGCTCCTCTGTCACCTCACTGGGGCCTCCTTGGGTTGGAGGAGCCTTTCCTGCACCTCTGCACAGGGAAAATGCACTGCTTGTTCAGAGGAAGTGAAACAAAACCAGGAGACTTACTGAGAGCCCTTGTTCCAGTGAGTCTGTGTTCACAATAATGGGAGCAGGGTTGGCCTGTGAGGAGACAAAAGCAGGATGTCACCGAGCTGAGCAATGAACCCAGCCCTTTGCAGTGCACTGCCTCTCCCCTGAACATGCCACCACAGGCAGAAGAGAGCAATTCAGGAAGGGCTCTGCTGTTGTCCCTCCTCCAGGTGCCAGAGCCCTGGGAGAGGAGCAGGGCCACAGATGGCTCTGGCACCAGTCCTGTCTTCAGGCCTGCTGTGTCCATAACACCCCATGGCCTTGGCTACTGGGAAGACTGGAAACTTTTCCAGCCTCGGGCCAGAATCCCACCAGCACCAAAATTTACTTGAAATCCACATTACTGAGGGATCAGGAAACAGAAGGAGCGGTGAAGGAAGTCCTTCTGAGGGAGGGATGTGTTGCCAGCAAACCAGCCCTTAGGCCTTCACACACCTTTCAGCAGCTGCTGCTGCCCCTCCTAAGCACAGGGCCACCATGCCCTGGGAGAGGTGGCAGCATTTGGTCCCTCATCCTCACTACCGCTGGGGTAAACTCTCTGCTCGGCAGCCTCGGCTCCTCCTCCTCTCCCTCCCCACCACCCACCGCCCCTCTTCCAGGGCTCCCCATAAACCTCTCTCCGGGTCCCCCTCCTCCTGGGCTGCCCTCTGCCCGTTGGCTCCTTGCACATGGCAGGAGGGACACGGACGGGCAAGCGCAGGCAGAGGGCAGGGACGAGGCCCGAAAGGGACGAGGCTTTCCCGGGGAAGCTGCGGCCGGCGGGGCGCTCAGCACCAGGGTCCCGCGGCCCCGGAGCTGTCCAGCCCCGCAACCTCCTGAAGGCGCCGCGCCCCGCGGAGCCTGCGGCGCAGCCCCCTCCCCCGGGAGCCAGGCCTGTCGGAAGGCTCGTCCCTGAGAGGAAGCGTGAGGAAGAAGCGGCAAAAAGCGAGAATTTAAGATTAATGACAAGGCCGACATTCCTCGCTGGCATGCAACAGCAAGTGGTACAAAATCTGGAAGGTCATGGGCGAGCAGGGATTCACATCATCGTTCCAAGACTCGTGTGGAGTAAAAACAGCCAGAGCGAGACAGGGAAATGCAAAGAGATCTGAACTACAAGGGGAGGTGAATCCTCTGCCTTAGGGCATCAGAAATATCACAGTCAGGGTCAGGAGCCAGCATGTCAAGGTGTGGGCTAGTGCAGCAATTAACAGGAACCACTGTCTGTCCAGTAAACTCAGTAGTTGGATTGCACAGCCCACTGTGAGTCTGTGATTTTTTTCCTGTAGGAGCAGGCTACCTCCTCATTGCCCTCCTCTGGGTTTATACTCCCCCGACAGAGACCAACCTTCTCACATAAACCAGCATGGCAGTCCCCACCATCTCCTGATTTAGTTGATGGTATTTTTTGACTTTTCACTCTCCTCATTTCATAGGTGGGAGAGCTGGGCACCAACAGGATTGTCGTTTAAATCGTGCCCTGAAAGGTTCTGCTTTCATATGGATGGGAGCAGGAGGTAGTTAATTGGATTTATTTAGATGCTTCCTGATCTTTCCTGCAGCTGTAACTATTGGTTACAAAACCATAGTTTTTATGGCAATTAATTCTCTAGCTCAGGCAAATATGACCACTTCCAAGTACTCCTGCCAAACCCCTCCCACACACATAAGAGAATCACAATTTTCAGGTCCTATGTCTTGGGATCTCCACGGCCCAGAACCAATGTTAAACTGGGAATATCCCCTCTCTGGCAGTACACAGTCCTTCTATTTAATCCAGATAATTTGTGAGATAGCATATATTAAACCTGGCACTGGCTTTTATTACTCCCCAGTGCAATTCTAGGAAGGGATTCCACATTTCAAGGCAAAAAAAGAAGCACTTCTACTGCCAGCAATTAACAAACGATGGAAGTTTGAACCTTGATGTGCCAGAGGCCAGCTCTCATTAGATGAGTTTCCAGGAAGGATGCAGAAGAGGCATCCTAAGTGAATGTAGCCTGTCATGTGCCCCATGATTTATGACATGAATTCAACTCCACAAATGATGCTTTGGATCTCTCCCAGGGAGAAGTGCTCTGTATGCTAATGTTACAGAGGCTTCTGCAGGTCCAGCCTGAGTCTCCCTTCCACTGAGCCCCACTGCAGTCTCTGTTGAATTACTAATAGCCCACAAATCACACATCACATTGCCTTGCTCACATAGTCGTGGGCCCTAAGGACATATTTTGTCTAGCATGCTCACTGCACACTGAGCATCCTTCGCAGCCATTCCACACTAGTGATTTTTACATCTCAAAATACTGCTAGGAGCACAATTTCCCACTCAGGCTCCAGATGGGACCCAGGAGATGCTGAATGTGAGTGGCCGCTTAAAACAAAGTCACACATGGTCAGGAGGAATTCAGACCAGGAAATCCCCACTTACCTCCTGTGGCTGGCTATGCCAGCTACCACAAGAAAGGTGTTTGGACATTAGCTCTGACTTCCACTTGCAAATATCCCAATATTTGAACCTTGACAGTTTTACTGCAGTCAGACAAGACCTAAGACTCAGAAATAAGCAGAGGACCTGAAAATGAAAAGCTTCTGCCTCCCTGTCAGGCAGGCACATGTACCAAGCCCTTTGCTAGCCAGGGGAGGAGAAACAACGTCATCATTTTTTGCTGGGCAGCAGGAACATGCTGGTGAATTAACCATGCCCTCAATTCTATAGGGAATGGTAAGTAATTTATGCCCTGAGGAGCAGGGGGTTGCTGCATGCAGGGAGGAGAGGGAACAGGGTTGTGCATTCAGGTCATATTCAATAGGGGCTGTCAGATCTCTTCCATCTAAACCACTTCATCACACTATTATTATTTACCAAGTTCTGTTTGTGCTTGCGGGGTTTACAAATGGAAAGAGAAGAGGTCTGAGCCCTACAGTGCTCACCCCATGGCAGCAGGAGCCCCAAACCTCAGAAGAGCTAGAGGTGCCCTGACTTCTCCCCATCAAGCAGAGGCACAGGGGGCTGCTCAGATCCTTGGGCTCAGGGGCTGGAAGCTGCAGGGAAGGACCTTGGGGAGTGAGGGGGGGTCATGGCACAGATGCAGAGAGATTGATCTAGGCGCAAAGCCAGTGAGGCAGAGGACAGCTGTTGGGAAAATCTGGGCAGCAACAGGAGTTGAAGGGAATAGAGGTGAAGGGGGATGAGGTTTGAAGGTCAGGATTCAAGAGTTCTCTGGTCTCATGAGGGCTGAGAGAAGCAGAGCCTTGCATTCATTTATGTCAAGGCACCAACACTCGAGCACTACGTGACAGTCCTGGTGGCAGCCACAGACCAGATGCTAACAGAGGGAGCAACAACCAGCCCTGTGCAGCCCCAGCAAGGGACTGGCTCCCTAGAGAGGTCCCAGAGCCAGTCTGGGGGCAGCTCCCTCCATGGCTAAAGGCACGAGGAGGCTGGGGGTCTGCATGCAGGGCAGGAAGGATGTCTTCTCCCTGAGAGCCTGCAGCCTCTCCCAGACTGTAGCACGTTCAGGGAGCAGCAAGACAGCTGGCAGTGCTCAGACACACTTCAGGGGATGGATGCAGCCTTTCAGAATTCCCTCCAGATATCATCTCTGGGCTGTCATCTGAGAGGGACCACTGCTGTTGGGGCTGCATTTCTGATGGGTGACTGGCCTCGGCAGCCCAGGGCTACTAACGGAGTCACCTGGGGGCAGTCAAGCCCCAACCATCCAGAAGTATTACCCCTTCACCTCCATTTCTATTGCTATCATCTGCTGGTGCAAAGCTAGGAATTGCAAAACAGGACAATTTTTCAAAACTTTCAACCAAAAGAAAAGCTGCAATTAAATGCAAATGGAGGTGATTTGTTAGCTTGCTTCCGAAAGCTGAGCATTTCCCCACAGACTGCTCTTGGGGCTGGCACGTGGGAGCCAAGCAGGGAGATTCTGGATGGAAAGTTCAAGATATTGTCTCCAGAGCTGAAATCCCAAAGCTTTTCAACAGCTTCACATCCTCCACAGAGCCAGCACAGGGGCCAGCCCACAGAGGTCAGGAATTACGTACCTCCTCCAGTCAAAGTAAATGCACTGCAGGCATCCCAGGCTAACTGCAGCTGGATTGTGCCCACATATAAACCCATTTCCATCTTAACCAGCAACAGGACTCAAACAGGAGCCTCCAGAGCTGACAAATACCAAGCCTAACATACAGAGCTGGTCTCCACAGCAGGCTAGTGTGCCCCATGCATCACACACTGAGGGATGTGCAGGACAGGGTGACTATTTGTGACACTGGCTAGTGCACAAGAAGCAAAGTATTAACTTAATTCCTTTATTTCTGCAACTTTCCTGGACGGGATCAGGGCAAAAACTCAATCTGCCTTTAAACATCCTTTGCTTCATACCATCTGAGGTATAATAGTAACACCCAAAAGGAAATGGCTCTGGAGGTAAGTAAAATTCAGTCTCTACATCCTTTTGAAAGCTCCCAGAGGCAGAGACCAAGCAGGGAGATGCCCAACAGAAGCATCTAAACAGGATGGACACACTGGGCTGCTTGCAGCCTCGCTCCATCTACTTTTATTTTTTTTTTTTCTTTTTTTTTTTTAAGGGCGTTAAAAGCATGGAGAAAGCTGTGCATTTACAGCTATGGAAGCAGCTGCTCTGTGGCAGGACCCCACAGTGCCAGGCTCTAGCTGTGAACACACAGCTACCAGCTGGGGGATGCTGAGGAGTGGTGTGATGGGCTGTGGGATGCCTGGGCAACAACAGGCTCCTGCTGCTGGGGGGAACAGGTTCACACGGAGCTGATGAATTCAGTTCTCAGGAGTGAGCCCAGGCCCTGCCAGGGCAGTGCACACAACAAGGCTGTGCTCACCACCACTCACCCTGATAAGCACCGACACGCTCATCTGCTTCGTGCCAGACTTCTCTGCCCTTAGCACAGACACTGGCTTTCCCAACACTGGGACTGCCTCTGCAACAGCCCAGAGCCCAACACATAGCTGCCAAATGCATCACCTCCCAAAGCACCTGCGATGACACGGCTCCTTCACAGTGACCTGTGGGCAATTCTGAGGTTGAGGCAGGACAGAAACTGCTCCTGAGGCTCCCTGTGCCCAAGGTGAGGAGGAGGATGAGTCCCAGCTCTGCCTCTGCCTGGAGAGCAGGTGTATGGAGCAGAGAGGTGCTGGCCCCACCCCTCCAGGCTGCTCTGAGCCCCCTCATGATGCCTGCATGCCATTAGAATCCCACAGCTTTCACAGAATCATCACAGAATCATTCTGGTTGGAAAAGACCTCTCACCTATCATCAAGTCCTATCACCTGGCTGTGCCCAGGAAAGCCACCTCACAGTCCTCCCATTAAAAAGTGATGCACGGCACATCCCTTCTTGGACTGAAGCCTGGCTCCTAGGTAGCCCATGAGATGTAGGGCTTTTCCTACATCTCAATACCAAATCCATGTTTTGGCCTTCCTGTCTCTTCCTTTCTCACTGGGAGAGATACCACACTGCTGGCAGAGGCTGGTCCCTTTCTCACAGCTCCCTGTGCTCACCTCTTTTTGGCTTCAAGGGCTCTTTACACAACGGCCAGAGCCAAGGGTGCTTGGAAGCATCAGAGGGCTGCAGAGCCTCAAAGGAGAGCTGCATGTCTCAGGGCTCCCACAGGATGGGATGCAGAAAGGGAGCAAAAGAAAATGGAGGCTAGAAACTTCCGGAAAATGAAGAATTTCAAGGTCAGAGATGACTCTCCCTCCTGTTTAAATGGGCTGGACAAAATAAGTCCCTGTGCATTTTTTCTAACCCACTGCAAGAGCAACCTGACATCACCTGGGCAGGTGAGGGCACACACCACCCAACAGTGTGCCTATACAAAGGGGAGTGAGAGGCTGAGCCTGACCCCATGCCCTCCTCTGGCACAGATCAGGCACAAGCAGCAGAGAAAATCATCTTGGGGGTGGCTATGGAGCTTGACCTGCTGTGTGGGTCCTGGCTAGCCAGGCACTGCCTGTGCCCCCATGCTCAGCTCCCAGCCAGCACGGTGGCCTGTGGGTGAGAACAGCTCTTCTCTTGAGGCTGCCTCTGGGAGATACCAGAGCTGGGCCGTTTTGGCAGTGTCAGCAGGTTCTGGGGCTGTGGCAGCAGAGCCCCTGCCCCACAGCTCGGCACCAGCTCAAAGCACCGCAGCCATCCGGAAACGGGGAACGCGGGACTTGAAAGGTCCCTGATCACAAGGAACTTTGGCAAAGCTGCTGAAGTGCCCAAAGTGTAATGTGAACACAAGCAGCTACTGAGGCTTTAATCTTTGTTTTGGTGCCTTTTTTTTTTTTTTTTTTTTTTTAAAGAGAAAGCTTAAATAGGAACTGGAAAAAGCCTTCAGTCAGTGGAGAAGGAAGAAAGCTTCCCCAAACAGAAGCTCTGTGGAGTCTAAGTTTCCATTTAGAAACCATTAAGGCCAGCGTGTTCATACTTGAAAGTTAGACATCCTGTTCCAGGCTCAGCCCGCTAAAATAAGTGACCCAATTTGCAGAGGTGCTGAGCTCCAGTAGCTTCCCTCTGACCTGGCAGTACCAAATAAAATTGACTCAATTCCTTTTTTCACAGGAAGAGTTATTATAATCTGAAAGACTCACATGCTTTTTTCCCACCTCTCAGTCAAATACATATTTGTACAGGGGAAAAAAAAAAAGAGTGAATAAGGGATAGTGTTAAAATAAGGATTTCTTTGGTTCCCAGGATTCAAATATCCTGTTTTCTTCAGTAAGTTCAGTGCACATCTAGTTACAAAGTGTTAAGAAACATACAAAAGCAAACCAAGATCCATCAACAGAGCCTCAAACTAAATTCTGGTTAATACAAAGATGACAAGAGGGTATTTAGGGTATACAGGGTGCTCTGAAGCACCATGTGTCCCCCGAAATAATTACACCCTCTGAGCAGTCCTTCAGTGAGCCCCATCTAAATGAGCTTCTGCGCAGACTAAACTGTGAACTTTTTCAAATTCAGGTATTCTGAACTTGTTAAATGCTGTATTAGAAGTTTTCATCTCCAAGTCCCTATATGTTCATAGGATACTGCTGGATTTACAATGAGGGCCCTGGAGGGATCCCTGTATCATCTCATCCTTGCATGTGTTAAAACCTACTGCCAGCATAGCACAGCTCATTGCACCTGAAGTGCTGGCACAACCTTACAGCAAGGGTGATGCCCATTCCCGAATCGCAGCTGCGATGCTGAGCCAGAGATGAACTGTCCCTCCCACCAGTGCACAGGGTTTGGGATGGCAGGCAGAGCCCCAGCACTCCAACCACACTGAGGTCCTCGTGCAGACCCATGCTGGACCCAGTTTCCCCTGGGACCCAGAGACCACAGTCCCCTTGGAGAGCATCCTGCACGGGGCTGTGCATTATGGGCACCCAGCACACAGGCACGGCCGCAGCTGATTATGACCTGATTAGTCTTAATGACTTCCTCTCTCTAAATGAGCATCCGCAGCTAAGGAAGGAATGGAAGCTCCTCTCCTCCCATAACAGCACACGACGTACTAAGGAGCTTACCCAAACAAGCCAGCTCTCTATGGATGGTGACTACTTCTCTGCTTCTTCTTCACTTCCACCTCCCACCCCACCTAGGGTACCTGGATGGGGACCCCTGGTATAGCTGTGCTCTGCATTTCCCTCTCATGCAACCCTGTGGGGGACCTTCCTCCCTTGAGTACACCCTGAAGCAAGCTGGCAGGTTCCCGCCAAATCCCTGACACTGGTCAGGACCAGGCTCAGGCAGGTCCCAGCCATGCAACTCCCAAAACCATGGGGAAAGAGCCAGGTGGAAAGCATAGCCAGGGATGCATGGGGTGCAACCCTCTGGCAGAGGTGAGGGCAGGTGCTGCCACAGCAGAGGCTGAGGGTCTTCCTGCCACCCCCAGGTCCTTCATAAGGAGGCACATCTTCCACATTAACTACATCCCTGCTGAAACCTGTCTGTGCTTGGCCCTGGCTGCCTCCCTCATGCACTCTCCTCCTGCAGAAACGTGGCAGGGTCACGTCCTCCCATTTTTGGTGGGTACTTTCTTCTTCCTCCACATGTTGTGCAGATGAAGTCTCTCCCACCTATGTGGCTTCAGATGTTGCCTTTACAGAAGCAGCTACAACTATACTACAACCAGTTTGGACACCAGGTTCGAGCACCTCTCCCTGTGTTGCTCCCAAGGTCCCTCAGGCAGCTTGACACGCCAAAACCAGCAGCAGGGTGAGGCTCTGGGGCCATAGTCAGCACATCTGGGTGGGGTGGCAGGCAGTAGTTGGTAATCCAGCTTGAGAGGTGATAAACTCAGGCCTTCAACTCCCCTCCCTGATTCCACTGTCATCCATGACCATTTTAATGGGATGTATCAGAAGGGTCAGCAAGCACAAGTGTACAGCCCCTGTCTGAGGAACTCAGATGCTCAAGTCTTACATGTGCATCAAGAAACCAAGGAGACGAATGTCCTTAGCTGTCCACTCCTAAATAAGCTTGACATATTTTGGGAAGGAGCACTAAGAAGATCTGACCCTTCTCAGCCCAGTCCAGGGGATGGGTGACATGGGATGCTCTGGGATGGGCATGGGGATGCTCACCAGGTGTAAGCTTCCACAGGAGACACACAGGGAGAGAGAATGAATTTATGAACTATTAACCGGGCCTTGGTTCCAGCTGGGCATCAGGAAAGGAAGGTCAAGACCATCAGAAATATTGGCTGCCTCCCAGGTCTGTGGGGCAAGGGGCTGAGTGCAGGAGCAAGGCTGGGTTTGGGGAAGGAGAGCAGCTCAGCGCCTGGTTATAGCAACTCAACTGGGTGATGATGGCAGGATCACCAAACGGAGATGCCTGAGAAACAAGCCGAGAGGTGAAATCAGATGGAGGGAGATATATTAGGAACAGACACGCAGATTTACACATCGTGAGTGAGGAGGTGACAAATAGGTCTGTGGGATGGGAATCAAACTCTCATCGTGAGGGAGTGGAGTGCAATGAGGAGTGTTGGAGAGGGAAGACCTGCCTGGGACTCCCACTGGTGGGAGAACATGCTGGAAGACATGCTAGAGGTGGTGGGAGGGCAGGGGGACCAACCACAGAGCAGAGGCCAAGCAGATAGACAGGGTCAGGAACAGACAAACACCACGCTCAGTGATGGAGCCAGACACTAAGGGCAAGTTTCACTACAGTTGTATCTACATTTAGGTTGCCAAAAATACCTTTCACAGATTGGCTGTCTTTAATTAAAAGGATGTCTCCCGTGCTGCTGGCACAATGCAGAGCTCATCCTGCCACACGGGGCTCTGTGTGGATGCTCTGCAGGGGAGGCTTTCCCATGGGGCAGCTCCTCTCTGCCTGCATCCTCCCAGGTCCTGCCAGCACAGGGCAGGCAAGGCAGCTGTGCTTCCCCCAAATGCCCCTCCACAGCACCAGCACAGAGCAAAGAAGGAAAACTTCACCCCCTTCCTGTTTTGGCTTCTCTCCTTCCCTCCAAACACAGAGAACGCCTTCCTCCTCTCTCCTCCTCCACCTTGCAGTGCAAAGATTTTAGCTAATTTCTTCTATGAATAGCACGGGAGTAGCCATAGCAACATCACCCTGCCAACCTCACCACCTCCACTGCCTCTGTCCCCAGCACCCCGTTCCTCTCACCCTCCCTCACACCTCCCCAGGCAACATCTGGGGCTTCAGCCATTTCCCACGAAGCAACCCGTTTTTGGCTTCCAGCCTGCACCCTTCGTGCTCTCCGTCCTTCTTTTCAGCCATGCCTGTTCATTGCTCAGAAACCCAGCCTGGACCCCCACAGCCTTCCCAAGGCCACACAAGCCCACTGTGCTGTGGACACTTGCAGGTGGTCATGGACTCATTGCAATGCTGCTCTACACCTCTCCAGCTTGTCCCCCCCTAGACCCTCCAAGAGGGAGAAAGCGACTGCAGGAATTAGGGACAGCAGGACATTGCATTTCTGGCCAAGCAGGGCCAGCAAACCTGGGGCAGCCCTGGAGGCAGAGGGTATTTCTCAACCACATGCTGGGGAACAGCACTGCCCCGAGCCCCTTCCCCAGCCACTCCAAATGCACATAAAAATGCAGGCGAGACCCTTAGGAGCCTCACGGGGGGGACCCCCCTCTGTTCACCATTCCCAGCACCAGGGACCTTGGGGCGAACCGAGCTGCAGAGCTTGACCTTCCCTGCCGGAGGGAGAGGTGGCAGCTACTGCCAGGCCCTCAGCACAGGGAGCTGTGTCGGAGAAGCGGCTCAGGCATGGCCGGGCAGCTCAGCGCTCCTCTCCTGGGAGCCTGTGGGCGTCACTGTGCAGAGAGGAGGGGTTTGAGCACTTTGCTCCTCTAGTGCTGCGCATCGGTGATGCTTCCCTGGATCATGCTGCCATTCCTCCCCCCAAAGCCGGGAGTCCTCCTCTCACCCCAGTCTGGCAGGGGAGGACTCGAATCCCCCACCAGCAAGTGATGGGGGGATGAGTAGGGCGCAAGGCCAGCTCGAGAGACAGCGATGGGAACAATGGAGGACAGCAATGACAGCAAGCAAGGGAGCAGGGACTAATGAATGGGGGACATGGATAGATGAGGGAGAAGAAATGGAAGAGATCTCAGAGGGGAGAAGAACAGCAAAGCAAAAAGAAATAAGAAACCCAGAGCTTGGAGATTTCCTCCCTCTCTACAGTCAGGATGAAGGGTTTTCAGTTACTGTCACTGCCTGAGCAATCTAATTTCTGTTCTAGAGAAGAGGCAGAAGGAGAGAACCAACGGGGCACTGGAGGTGGGAGGAGGTGTGGGCTGATGTTGGGACTGTTCTCTACATTGGGCAGCACGTGTGGGCACATCTCACATGCCGTGGAGTTGCGCACAGGGTCTGCGAGTACGCGTGATGTCAGAGAACACGCACCACCACACGCAGCTGTGAGCACGGTCCCCATGCCAGAGCTGACAGGCAAGCGGGCGGTGCTCGTGCTCCTTGGTGTGTGTGAAGGAGCAAGGGCAGAAAAAAAGGCTGAATTGAGACGTGGTGAAGTTACTGGGAGGTGAACAGATTCCTGCTTTCCCAGCAAAGCCTCCTGGCCTGTGCACTCCTTCCCACTTCTGCTTCTGGAAGTGCTTCCAGGGACAAGGGGTTCATTTAAAGGGGAAGCCCTAAGAAATGGCAGCCCTGCCACTAGCTGAGGCTCTTGAGGACACGAAGGCTGCCTCCTCAGCTCCTGCAAAGGCCAGCTTCACATCTGTAGCATCCACCCAAATCTACTCAGAGCATCTCCCAGCCTCACAGAGCCAAACCCATCTACCTGGGCAAAAGCCATGCTCCACCTGGTTCCATTTTACCGCCATTTGTCCCTCTGTCCCTCACTGCACTGGGAAGAACATGGGATTCCTGATGGCTCAGGCCCTTTGTACCCTCGGATCAGAAGGGGAGCACTGCTGAGGTATTTGCTACAAAGCTTTACTCATGGCATGCATTTGCTACACACCAGGGAGCAATCCTGCCTGCTCTGATACAGGCAGTGCACATACCACACACGTCATATTCTACATGCAGACCCCCCTAGCCTCACGTAGCCTCACACACTGGCATCCTCTGTCACTTGCAACGCCGCAAAGAGCTTTTGATTTTATTTTTTTTTTCTCCCCATCTTCAGAAAGCCTAAGGCCGAGCAGAGATTCCCAACGTGGACCTTCAGAGCAGCCCAAGCCCTGGGGCTCCGTGGCAGTACCACAAAGAGACAATGATTTCTCTTCCACCACTGCAAAAAATATGAAAGGCTCCCCTGCCCAGCCTGCCATGGCAGCAATGCAGCTGGCATTGCTTCCTTCCCAGCCTGCTTGCAATCATCTTACCAGGAGCCCTGGGCCAGACCTTTCATGCAAGCGGGAGTGGAAAGGATGGAGCTGACATGCCTCAATTCCCTGCTCCTACTCAGCTCTCCGAGCTTCCTGCTCTGGGTGGAACGGAGGAAACAGATAGTGAAGAAAAGATGGAAGAATGCTTGCCAGCAATCAGCAGGCAACAGCGAGCCAAGGCTGATTTTGATGCAAAGAGTGGCAGAAAAAGAGACAGAAAGCAGGACCAGGCTGATAGGAAGGTGGCTGGGTTTTTGGGTGCTTTCTGTAAATATAATCTGAGTATATCAGCTTTGAATCTAATTATTTCAATCAGAGCTACAGAGTGAGACAGTAATGACGAAAAAACAGGGGAAGGGAAGAAAAGGGTTGTTTTAAGAGGGTAAAGGAGGAATGAATTCCCATTGATTCCTGTGTGTCTGCCTGCTACAGCATCTTGAAATAATTAAAAGGATCAATAAGAAATCATATGAGGTTTGAAGATAATGAATGAAAGAGGTAGAAGCAACAAATTGGAATACCTTTCTCTATAGCAGGGTAAATTGTTTTTCAGGCAGGGTCTAGCCTCCATTTTAATGCTTTGCAAACAGCTTCAACCATTTTCTAAGCTGTCTTGTGGGTGCAAAACAAGACTGGTCTCTCCATTTAGGGGAGAGAGAGAGACATAGCCTGAGAATGGGTCCTGGAGGAGAACACTAATAAAATGAATGTGTGTGGGAAGAAATGGAGGCAGTGAAATGGGGCAGAAAGCACACAGCATGCCAGCGACCAGAGCAGAGTTACGTAATGATCTCGGGGAGCAGGGACGTAGCAGCAGAGCGAAGAAACCACAACTCAATGGAAAGAGGGTGCCAGTTTGGGAGTGCTGGCAAGTGGCACTGTAAGCCTATGAGGCTGCCCGGGGGGCAGCACGCCCCATGCTTGCTAAACACAGGATGATGGGATGCCCTCAACACTGCCAGGGCTTCAGGAAACGACACCGTAAGCGGTGAGAAACTCGCGTGGGGTGTCCGTAAAACATCACGCCCGATGCCCGCCTTGTGCCGAGAGACCCAGTTGGCCCAGCTCGGCCCCGGGGAGGCTGCTCCGATGTAGTGCTCCTACGGTGGGCAGGACCACGGCGACCAGCCTGGGCAACGGTGATGCCAACCTGAGTGATGCCGGCGTCCAGCCCCAGAAACGCCGGCATCCATCCCGTCCGCTCGCTTGTCCCCAGGGGTAAAGCCGTTAAACCCTGCCACCACCTCTTCACTCTCCCCGGGTTGTCCATCATCAGCCGCCCACCCCGTCCCGCACCGGGGAGCCGCTGCCCGGGGCTTGCCCGTACCTGTTCGTACCAGTCGCGACTTGAACACGTGCACTCGGGCCACCAGCCCGGGCCGCTCCCGTTCACCTTGGGTGCGTTCTTCCCCGGCGGCGGCGGCGGCTTCAGCGCGGCAGGGTCGCGGGCGGGGGGCCCCAGCTTCGCTTTGCCGCGGGCGGCGGGCGCGGCCCCCCCGGGCGCGGGCAGGGTCTGCGAGCCGTACCCGCTGTAGCCGTATTGCTCGTGCTGCCACTCGCCGTAGGAGGGGGGCTCCATGCGCCGCAGGGCCGCCATCCGCGTCACCTCGTAGCACTCGGGGCACTTGCAGCAGTGGTGGTGCTTGTGCATCGCTGCCCTCACACCATAGAGCCGGCAGGGAGGGAGGGAGGGGGGCGGCGCGGAGGGAGGGAAGGATGCTCGGGGGGCGGCAGCCGCCCCCGCCCCGCGCAAGGCGCGCCTGCCGCCTCCTCGCCCGCTCGGCGCCCCCGGCCCCGCGGGCGGGAGCGGGAGAAGGCGAGGGGGGTGTTACAGCGCGGTGATCTCCACGGGGGCGCGCCGCGGCATCGCCCACATCGCCGCTCAGTCCCGGGGCCGCTCCCGGCGTGGGGCGCGGGGCAGCGGCTCCACCCCACTCCGCTGCATGGGGCAGCTCAGCCAGGCCCGGCCCGATCCGGCTGGGCTCGGCTCAACCCAACCCGGCCCGGCCCGCTCCAGTCCGGTCCAGCGCGGCGCGGTTCGGGAGCGCGGCACCTGCGGCGGCGCGAAGCATCCCCCCGTCTCCTCCCCCCCCGTCGGCCAATCCGGGCGGCGGAGCCTGCGCTGCCCGCCCCGCCCCGCCGATGAGGGCCGGCCTAAGGAGCCGGTCGCCTTGCGCCACGGCCGCTGTTGCCCTCACCCGACGGGGCAGTTCCCGGGCAGCGGCACCGGGGCATTGCTCGCGCTGCCGCCGCTGCTCCCCGACAGCCTGCGCTGACGGATTTCAGAAGGAGCAGAAATCCCCCGCTCAACAGTCTCCTGCATCACCTGCGGCTGCCTTCAGCCAGGCCCCATCCCCAGGTGCACCAGGCAGCTCTTGACAACTCCGTTCCTCTAGCCCCAGCGTGACGGCGGGCAGCCCTGCCAGCTTAGTGGTTGACACTTCCCATCAGTATGAAATAATTTTTCCAGACCTGAATCATGGTCACTAGCCCGGCAGCAGCATCTTTGTTGCATCCCGATGTCAACTCTCACCCTGCTTTGCTGGAGATGTTACTGCATGCTCCAGCATGCTGGGGTTGCTGCCATTGCCTTGGGAGCCACGGGTGCATTGGGGGTGTAGAAACCCAAAGGGCCTTTGCTGGGCCTTCCATCTACTGTCCTCGGGTGTAAAAGAAGAGAAGAAATGCCAGCTGGTGCAGCAGGGGAAGGGTGCTGCTCCCAGTGCAGCTCAGGCAGTCCCTCACCTCTTGCACAGAAGTGCTGAACTGGAAGAAGTTCAGAAAGCCACCCAGATGAATTACCAAAAAAACACATCTGGCCCGTTAGAACCTGAATTCAGCCTCCTGAATTCAGGGTTGTAATAAACACTAGGGTCAGTGAACAATTATTTGAAGAAATGGTACATAAATATCTAGAAGAGCAATGAAAGGTGTGCAATAGGGCTCCTGCAGGATACAAGTAAAGAAATGAGACAGAAGTGGGAGGGAGCCACAAGTTGAGCCTCAAGACATGGTGGTTCAACACCCCAATTCAGGCTGCAAGATCTGCAGGCTCCTCCTGGCCTCATGCAGCCAGTGCAGTATGGCCCTGCTCACAAATGGGGCTGTGGGAGGAGGAAGTGTGTGACAGCCAGTCAGATGAATGCCCCTGCCTGCTCCTTGTTTCTTTAGCTCTTTAAACCGCCATACAAAATTGCTTCTGCACGTGACCACTGCAGGCAGAAGTGCTACTGCAGTGTTTGCTCCCAAGTGGTCAAGTGAAATAGTTGCTTCTGGGCAAAGGGAAGTGGGTAGAAGACACCTCATAATCTGGCTGTGCGTTGTCCTCAAGCCCCACGGTCCCCACTGCGTGGTGCAGAGCCTGTCCTCTCCAGCACTGCCTGCGCTTCATTGCTTCAGGGCTGCTCAGGTTACCTCCATCACAGGGTGGATGCTACAATCATGTGCTGCTCCATGGTTAATGTCATGGAGTGGTGGTGTGGCTCAGATGCATTACACTGAAATTTACCCAGCTGCAAGCTTAGGGCAGTCACAATATTCCTGGACAAGCAAGTCTAGAGAGCCTGTCCCCACCATTCTGGTCTGGAGTAGCTAAGCACAGCACTGCTGCTGAGCCCTCAGAAACAGCTCAGCAGGTGAGCCTTACTCTGCTGCTCCCAGGGGCTCTCGCTGATGAAGAGTCAGTTATGGGACCCAGGTGCACTGTGGCACTGACCCAAAGACTCAGAGATGGGGCAATATGAAGCCAACAGCTGCAGATAAAAAAGTGCCCCTACCCTGCAGAGCTCAGTGCCATAAGACACTGCAGACCCCAGAAGCTCAGTAAGGCAAGGAGGGATTGGATGCCTGCTTGCAATGCAAGCTTGTTCAGAGTTATTTTAATCAATGAAAAACTGTGTTTGTCTGCACAGAAGGAAAACATGCAGTGTTGACATCAAGAGAGAACTTTACACTTCAGTCTTTAAGAAATCAAGATAATCTCCACATTTTCTACTGCTCCTTGTGCCATCTCCCAGAGCACCCAGTGTTGGCCCTGCAGAAGGATGCTGGACTGATGAGCCTTGTGCTCTGCAGATGTGCTGTACCTTCTTGACAGCCAGGGTGGACCAGAGGGCTGTGGAATGTCATCTGTGGGGTGAGGGTGTCTTGCACCAGTGAGGGAAGAGGTAAGCACCAAGGGAGGGAACTGGGGCAGGAATGAAGGTAAGGTAGGGGATTGCTGCACCAAAGCAGAGCAACAAGCCTTGTAGAAATAGGCAGATGGCCAATGTGTCCTGCATGACAGTAAAAGGACATGAAGTCCATCATGGCTACCCACTGTCTCCCACCTTGTGGCACCTCTGCAATCTGAGTAATTTCATCAATGAGTTGTGCCCAGAACCTGTAACACAACCATAACTAATCACTGCTCCAGCCCAGCTACAAACCTCCCTCTCATTGCAGTTCTTCTGGCCACCCATGAACCTCCACCAAAGCCATCTTTGGGCTGAGGTCAGGTAGGAGGCCCATGTTTGGAAGAGGCTGACTTGGGTAGAAGGAAAGCACTGAGGAAGGGCACATGTGGAGTTTGTAACCCTAACTGCTCTGCCAGACCCGTGTCTGGGTACCCCAGTGCAAGTACCCGTGCTGTTTGGGCTCTGGCAATGCCACTCCCAGTAGCCAAAATGCTGCTACTCACGGAAGCAAGGGGGAGAAGTGTGGGATGCAGATGCTCCTGGCCAGCCAGCCCTGGCCTCCTCCCAAGCTCCATGTGTCCTGAGCCACACACAGCATCAGGGAGGGTTGCAAGCAAGTGGCAAAACCCAGGGATTTTTACTTTTTCCTTTTAATTGGGGCTGGCAGGCAGCACATGCCAATTCACTACAAACGAGTAGGAATGAAACAACTCTCATGGCACCTGTGGGCATCTCACCCCAATGATGTGGGCATTGAGCAGGGCTAAAGAAGCTGTGAGCTGATTTCCAGGCAGGTGCCTTCATGGAAGTGGTTCTAAGAAACCAAGAGCTGTCTCATCCTCTACCCTCTTCCTACCAGAGGCCTGCCCATCTTATTAAATTCAGCTTTATCAGCTGCTCTTTTTACAGGTGCTAATTTCAGCAAAGTGTCAAGAAAACCCCGGAGATGGTGCTATTTACAGTGCATAAAGGTGGCACAGAGCTAGGTTTTATCTGGCATTGCTGGTATTTCAGCCCCTCTTGTCTCTTCCCTCCTCTCACATGAAGTCCAGGGGGAAGAGGAAGGCAAGTGTGAGGAACCAGGAGCTGTGGGTTTGTTGCAGCTACAGCCTTTCTAGGAGCGGAAGACAGGGTAGGCTAAAGGCAGCCAGCTCCTTGCAGAGATGACAGTCACACAAGAGCTGTCATGCTGCTCCTTGCCTTTAGCCCAAGCAGGAGCTGGGTCACAGAATCGCAGAATCATTTTGCTTGGAAAAGACCTTTAAGATCATAGAGTTCAACCATTAACCCAGCAGTGCCCAGCCCACCAAAAAACCATGTCCCTAAGCACCACACTTATGTCTTTTAAATCCCTCCAGGAATGGTGACCCACTTCCCTGGGCAGCCTGCTCCAGTGCATGACAACTTGTTCAGTGAATAAATTTTTCCTCATATCCAATCTAAACCTCCCCTGGCACAACCTGAGGCTGTTTCCTCTTGTTCTATTGCTTGTTACTAGGGAGAAGAGACCAACACCACCTTGCTACATCCTCCTTTCAGGTAGTTGCAGAGACTGATGAGGTCTCCCCTCAGCCTCCTTTTCACCAGCCTAAACAGTCCCAGTTCCCTCAGCTGCTCCTCATAAGACTTGTACTCCAGACCCTTCACCAGCTTGGTTGCCCTTCTTTGGACTCACTCCAGCACCTCAATGTCCAGGGGGGATTAGGGCGTCGGGAGATGAGCAGCAAAGATAGGAGCCAACCAAACTTGGCTCAGTCCATCAATCGGTTCCTTAGCACTACCACAGCCCCTCATCCCACTGATTTGCAATTTGCTGAGCGTGGGGATTGCCAAATGAAACTTGGGCAGGTGTCCTGCAGAGCCAGCTGCACAGCCAGTGGGCAAACGGGCCAGCAGTTCCTATGAGCATTGGAAGGTTTGTGCAGTCACAGGTGAGTGGGAGGGGGCAGGATAATGAACATCTCACACTGAGACTCTTCCTCCGTGCCACTGGCAGCGATTGACCGGGAAATGTGCAGCTGGGATAATAATAACCAGGCCTACCAAGAGACCGATCGCTCTCGGCGCTCTCAGGGCATCCCAGCTCTCAGGGAATTTGCCAAAGAAATTATTCTCCTCCAGGGCAAAAACATTTTCATTCTATTAATGATCCCTGGTATGTTGCCCAGTGGAACTACGCAGTTCCAGTATCCTCACTTATGGCAGCAACGGCACGAGGGTCTTCAGCAAACACCACCAGCCACTTTCTGCAATTGAAATTACAGCCAACTACATCTTCCATGGCTGTGCTGGAGGGGAGAGGAACGACAGAGACCTGTGCAGAACCCAGGCTCTCTCCATGTAAAGGAGAGTCTGGATGCTCTATTTAATAGCAATCAACTGCAGCAGGCTTTATGGATTTCCTGACAGCTTCACAACACCCACAGCTGCTCTCCCCATCGCCTGGCAGAGATGCTCCTGCCTTGTGCTAGAGCACTTGAAGCATGGGCTGGCTGTGGACTGCCTTTCCATGGCACCTCCCTGGGCACAAGGGAGGAGCCTTGCTGCTGCACAGGCATGGCGATTACAGCACTGCCATGTCTTGTAGTCTGTGGGTGCCCAGTCCTTGTGTGCACTTCATTTCCCTTAGAATAAAGCACACTTCCAGCCTAATGGAGTGGAGGGAAGGTTTGAAAATGTGAGCAGGACACAACTGCACCACTCCAAGCCAGAGCCCAAGCAAGGTATTTCAAAGTCTCACGTTTTTAAGTGACCTGTCCAGAGGGACTTTTCTCCACATCCAGGGCCCAGGGATGCCCTTTTCTCCATTATTCCCACCTTGCATGGGGGACAAGAAGGGCACCTCTGTGGGTCCACACTTTTCCTCTTTAGTCTGGCCAGCCCTGCTCCAATCTGCCCCTTTGAGACAGACCAGAGTACATTCAGGAGCTCCCACTGCCCCCAGCCAGTGGCTGGTGGGGATACTGGCGCCTAGTTTGGGCTGGGCTGCTGCAGGATATGCTTTCTGGCTTGGGAACTTGCTCAGTCTTGGGACTAAAACGAACGCGCTGGTGCCCCTGGGAGCGCCGGACACCTGCGGTGGACGGAAGATGGGCGTCCAGCTGCCCCTGTCCCTCCCTGCCGTCACTGCCCTGCCCCTTTAAGGGAGAAAGTGCTGCTCGGCAGTTTGTGAATGGCTGGCCCCGCCCCCGGGCCTCGTGCCGCCCGCTCGGCCAATCAGCGCGCGTGCCGCAGAGCTGCAGCCGGCTCATGCGCTTCTCTTAAAGGCGCAGTGTCACCGCCCTCCCGTCCCCTCTGCCACCTGCACGCCAGAAGACACGACCGTTTCGGAAAGGCCCAAGATGACCTTGAAACCGTGTGCTAGCGGTGGGTGAGGAGGTGCTCCCGAGGCACAGGCACACCCATCCCCGTGTTCCTCAGGAGGGACACACCAGCAACACAAGCCCTAGGTGACAGATGACACTGAGGGATGGCACGCTGCTTCCCTCACCTCGGCATCAGGGCGTGGTTTGGACAAGGAATGGTCACGCCCGAGGGCCTGGGCATCCACAGGGGCCAGAGCACACAGCTGGGTGGAGTTTTACCCCAAAGGAAGCCAGGCTTGGCTCTGCAAATGAGCCACAGTGCAGTGAAAGTGGCAGCTGGGACAGCAGTTTCATCACGACCCTCTTGTTCTGAATCAGAGCAGTAACACGGGAGTGCTCCCACAGCAGCAGAGTCCTAAAGCTTACAAAACCTCCCTGCAAAAACACCTGGGGAGATTCAGCTATGCAAAATCTACTGTCACACGGAGGGGAAACAGCTGCACAGTACATGCCAAGGGAGCAGGACACACTTGTGAAGCAGCAGGCAGAGCTTGCCCCTGTCTTCAGCAACGAATTCAGCTCCAGGACCAGCCTGGGGCTCTCCCTTGCACCACAATGCAGTCCCCCCTTGCTTGCTCTACCACAGCTCCTCTCACAGCCTCCTGTAGCCCAGGCTGTGAAGTGATCTGCTCTAAAAATACCCCTTAAAAGGGGGAGACAGTCTGGCAGGACATTGCCACGTTTCTTGGACACGCGCAGGTGGGAAGCTGGTTGTGAGGCATGATGCTCTCCATGCCAGTGCTTTGGGCACAGATGCTGGTGCCTGAGTGGTGCCAGGCCCAAGAGCTATCTAGGCCACAGGCTGCAGGAGGCCTTTGCCTGAGTCTCAATACTTGGAATAATTTTTAGGTGCAATGCCAGCAAAGCTCTTGCAAGGTGCTTTGTGCCTGCAGGCTGCAGGGCTCTGGTGGGAGCTGCCCTGGAGCAAATCCTTACTCCTGCAGCAGGGAATGAGTTTGGCTTGAAACGCTCACACTGCTGCAGCCACACATGGTCTAACCCCCAGTGCAGGCACAGAAAATCAAGGGGAGGCAGCACACAGCAGAGAGCATCTTTCAAAGGGCTCACACTTGGATTCACAAGAGGAATGATTCCCAAACCTGCACTCGTCCATTGTCCTCCTTTCCCTGCAATTCCTCTAGCTCCTACCAATGGCAAGGATAGTGGATCTCTCAGTGTAGCTTGATACTGATTCTACAAATCTTAAAGACTAAAAACCTTCACGAGCAGCTATCCTGGCTGCTCTATTTATAACAGTGCTGGTATTGCCTCTGCCACCAGAATCCTGATTTCCATTCAGCTTGATGCCATTAAGATGCAGCGACGTTCCCCCAGCTCCAGTGCTCCAGATAGAAAGCAGCTGGCCTGCCAGGCTCTGCCTTCAAGCTTGGTTTGTTCCTGTAAAAAATGGCAAGGAGAGCCCATTTGTTCTGCAGAAATGCACCCAGGAGATTTGTCCACAGCCTCCCAAGATGCTGGAGTAGCTGTGAAGGGGAGTGGAGTGTGGATGGGTGGAGGTCAGGGTGGCACATCCCGTCTGGCGGGCACAGACGCTCTGCACTTTGAGAGCCCCTGGTTGGTTTGTGCTATAGGAGATGGGCTCCAGCACTTCACTTTGGTTGCAGCAGAAGTGTGGTCAGTCACCTGACAAGGCAAAGTGGGAAAGGAGGGACCTGGGTGCTGCTGTGGGGACCCTGCAATGAGGCTGCACCAGCTCATATTGGAAACTTAATGAGCAAAACAGAGACACTGTGGGGACAGCGCAGTGGCTCATGGAGCTCCTGGCCAAGGCACTGATGGGGCTGAACCCTGTTCAGTCCCCATCCTGCTGAGGTGCATGTGAATGGTCTCAGTTCTTGCTTTCAGAGCTATGCATGAAACCCATCTCTGTGAATCTCAGCATGCGAGTTGCCCCAGCAGCTGTGCTCCCCTAGGGACAGGCAGACACATGCATTAGATGGGGGCAAACATAGCTGGAGCATGAACCTGGAGGGAGGACGGATGGACTCCAGGCTCATCTGGATGACTCTGGAGAGTGGCCATCTGCCAGACACTCCCCAAAGCCTCTCCTTCACTGTCCTCCTTCTGCCACTGCACAGGGAGTGCTGCGTGCACTTAGAGCATCACAAAATAACTTCAGAACAGTGCCAATGACTTGAATGAACGCATGGACCAACAGCCCTATGTTCAGCAGGGCCTTCCTATGCTGCACAGCCAGGAAATCCTCGGGGTCTGCCAAGGATCTTCTTATTGTCGCTCATTTTAGATAGGAGGTGCCCAAATAGAGTATGAATAGGTGGCCACGCGTGAGCCTTTTGTTTGACAGCCTGGTGACTGTACTGACTTCTTCATTCTTTGCTGAAGCTGTACATTGAACTGGGAGAACTGAGGTCTAAGCAGCTCCTTGTTCATCTCAGCAGGAATAGCAAGAGCCTCTAGTAAAGCTGAGGCCATTCAATTCCAAAACGTCCACTGAAGTGACAGTGCTCTGACTGACACAGCCCATCCTGACCCCATGTTGAGCAGCAGCATCCTTGGGACACAGGCAGCTGGCTGTCCAACCGGGTGTCCGTGCTGCGCAGGGCTGATGTATGGCTCATTATGAGCACGTTACTGCAGACTGACACCCTCTTGGCTTCAGCACTTTGGCTTCTGAGCCTGCGTCTGCAATGCTGAAACACAAAACTGCTGGAGAGCATCTGAATGCGGAGACCTTGGAGCAACCACCAGGCACAAAGCAGCTCAAGTGACACCGGGGCAGCAGTGGGAGCCTCTGGGCTGTGGGTTGCTGCTTTTCTTCCCTGCTTCTCCTAAAATTAAACATGCTCTCAAAGGTGCATGGGGATGCAGTGGGGGGTGTGTGTATGTGTGTGTCTGTTCCTCCAGGAGCTGGTTGTTCCTCTGCTCCCATTGTTTGAGCATTAGCCACTTTCCAGGATGGTGGGGTTGCAGGGCTGATTCTGCCAGGCTTGAGCTGAGATAAAGCAGTGGCCAGTCTGGCCTGCAGTGATGGCTTCAGCTGCCTGCCCAGCCAGCCCACAGAGAGGACACGGGATACTGGGGGCAGCAGGGCATGTGCAACCAAGCAGCCTCATGGGGGTCTTCTTGGGCGGGCTGCATTCATTGTCAGACACTGGCCTGCACCAGGGACCAGTTTGATTTCCCTGACACCCCTTGCAATAGCAAACAGCTACTTGGTGCTTCCCCCCTCACACACCTTGCAGAAAAACTGAAGAGCGGTGGGGCTGCAGCAGGGCAGGGGGGAACGGGGAGCTTGCAGCAAGCATTTCTGCAGCTGCAGCATCTGCCACATGCCAGTCTCATCCCAACCCACTGCGGCTGCCCAGAGCTGCTCTCACCAGGCAAAGGTGCAGCACATGGGAACGGCCTTCTCTTTGGCCAAAAGAAAATCAGGAAAGAGGAAAAAGCACTCAAGAGAAGGATGGGGGAAGCAGACAGCCGGTCTCCACACTGGCAGCACAGCCTGCCTGCCTCTGCCAGATCCCCTGGGGAGCTCCATGAACCTTTTTGGCACTTGAGCTGTGGGTTATAGGGCAGATGGACCCATCTTCAGTGGCAGGTGCAGCAGGGAAGGCTCCTAACACCCTGCTGGGGCGTTTCTGCAGTGCTGGGCCTCCCTGGGATGCAGGAAGGGAAGGGGACATTTTTGGCCCCAGCCCAGCAGGGCTAAAGCACAGCCTGCACCTGGCACACTCAGTGGCATCCCACGGACCCACAGCCTGTGAGAGCGAGGTTTCCTACTCACTGGCGATTTCGGAGCATGCACAGAATGTCTGTGCTCTAAAGCAGTCTTGCTTTCTCTCTCCATCACGTTAAGACCTGCTGCTGCTGAGTGTCAGCCGCATGGATGAGCAAGGACGGAGCCACGGGGTTGGAGTTGGGCAGTGAAGCAACGAAACCCGCGGCAGGCAGGAGGGAGGAAGGGAGGGAGGGAGTGATGCACGGGCAGGCGATGGCGGGAGGGGCGGCACCGCGCTGGCACGGTGACAGGGATGAAGTCAGAGTGGCTGCAGAGCCGTGGTGGGAGGCAGGAGAGGGTGGCAGGGGAAGAGCAGTGCTTCCTCGCAAGCGCAGGGTTTCTGCTCATCAGCGGCATTGTTCCTCTCTCATTTATCTTTACAGCTGGCTGCTCTCTGCTCCCCGCACAGAGGATGAGAACGGCATTCACGGAGAGAAGCAGCCTTCAGGCCAGGCTGCGAGTGCAGGCGGGCGGCACCAGCCACGGGAGCATCCTTGTGAGTCTTCTCACTACAGATGCACACAAGCCCTGAGCAGCCCTGATAAGGCAACCACGGAGCTCGAGGAAAGCTTGACATGGAGGATTTGGCAAATAAAACCCCACAAACCCCAGAGCTGAGGCAGGATTCTGCCTCTAAACACCTCAACAGAGATTTCAGCTGGCCAAGTCCCTTAGCTCTTGTCTCGTTGAGGGCTGAAGATCCACTTTCCCATGGAAGGATGGCTTCAGCCCACTATGCCTCGCCATCAGGAAGCACATGTTGCAGGTTTATTTACTGGTCCCACTTCCTTTGCAGCAGCCATTTGCACGCTGCATGGCTACTTGGAGTGCACACACATCCATGCCAGCAGACAGAAAATTTCATGTTCCTGGAAGTATTGGTGTGGTGAGGCAATTTATTTCTTACGTGTCTTCCTGGCTAAAGCAGGTTATAGTGGTTTTTGCTCTGCTGTCACTGCCAGGGAGAGCTGCAGGCAGGGGAGATGACAAAGCCAGGACAACAGAAAACTTATTTACATTGATGGACGTGATAAGAGAATTGCACTTACTTCAGGCAGGACACACCAGCTCATCATTTTGCCTTTTATCAGTGGCAGCGTGTCCATAGAGCTCTTGTGCTTGGGCTGGTAGCACCTGTGGGGCAGCTTCTCTGCCCTGCTGCTGATGCCTTCCTGCCCTATCATTAAATATCATCCATTATGAAAGATTCCCTGGTTCTTCCAAGTGCTATTTGCCATCTCAAGTGTTTTCCTGAAACCCACTTTGGAAATGCCTGTGACAAAAAGCATGCACTGAAGGCTGAGGAGCAAGAAGTCACCGTGGAGGTGGGCAGGAGCTGGGTATGTAGGTGTTATCTGGCCCCAACACTGTCGTGCACACTAAGGCTGTTGAGAACCAACACTGGAGGTGATGGGGGGCAGAAGCTGAGGTGTCCTCAGTGCCTTCGTGCAGTAGTGAGGGGTGCAAGGCAGGGCCCATGCTGCAGTCCATCAGCACAGCCTGCCTTCAGGGAGAGCTGTGTCCTGGTCCAGATTGCTGACATGAGGAACTGCTAAAATGCTCCTGCTCTGCCGGGGCAAGTCCTGTGGTCAGTAATAAAGGTGACATCTTGGGGAACAGGCTCACTGCTGTGTCCAAGGCCCCCATATCCCAGCACAGGGCTGCCTTGCTGGAGCAATTGCTTGAGCAATTGCTTGAGCCTGCAGCTCTCCAGCACCGCCTGGTCCCAGTTTCCAGGAAAGCTGCTGGGTCTCCACAGAAAGCCAAGTTTCAGGCAGGACTACAGGCATGGCTAAGCCCAGCACTGAACACTGCCATCTCCGTGTTTTTTCCCCTCCAGGTCCCTGCTCACAGCCAGGCTTTGAACTGGCCATCCTTCAGGATGAGAGAGGCTGCAGATGAGAGCCCTGCCAGAGCACAGCCCTCCCAGAGCCCTGTCCTGCCCACCCAGGTTCCCACCACCCTTTCCCTCTAAGGGCAGTGACCCCCTGCTCTGGGGCTGGCAGCTGCAGACCCTGCAGACAGGTGACCCCAAAAGCGCCAGCGCTTGGCACCGAGGCACCGAAACTGGCACTGAGGACCAGTTTCTGACCTGTACCAACACAGGCTAGAAAAGGAGGAGACTGAAAATAAAAAAAGCTTCAGAAAAGAATGACAGGAATTATTTCAGGGCTGGAACAACTTGCCTCACACTGAGTGAGTGAAGAAGCCAATCTGTTTAGTTTATCTAAGGGAAAGTTAAGAGGGAACTTAGACGCATCTATAAATACCTACATGTTGGGAACATTTCTGATTGCCACGGTCCTTTATCTTAGCAAACAAAGGCAGCAAAATTTCCTGGGGCTGGGAGCTAAAGCAAGAGAAATCCAGGCTAACAGCAAAGTGCAGATTTTTAATGGGACGGATAAATAACCATCAGGCCAGACAGGTTAGGGACACGGCAGATTCCCCGTTGCATACAGTCTTAAAATCAAAGCTAGGTGGCTGCTGCTAAAGGAGACATTGCAACTCAGCCAGACATTTGGGGCTGGATTCAGGAGCTGCTGCACTCCACAGCCTGGGAGAGTTAGGAAGAAAATGCCTTGAAATCTGACTGTTCCCAAGGGATCAGGCTGTCACCCCTCATGGGTTTTGTCTTGTGACTCTCCCATCTGCGGTCGTGCTTCCTTCCCACTGGTGAACAGGGACTGGCAGCTGAGCTCATTCTCTTGTTGAGTTCAGAAAACCACCATCCCACCCTTCCAAAACTGGTAAAGATTTGATGAGTGTTTGAAAACATAGAGAGTAGCAAGAGGAAAAGGAGAAATTAAACAGCAAGGGAAAAAAATGGGGTGTTACCCATTTTATTGCAGTCGAGAATAAGAAGGGAAACATTTAAAAAGGAGAGAAAAGAAGCAGTGCAATTTTTGTATTTAAAATATTTTGGAAAAGACTTCGACTTAGCAAACAAGCAATATTTCAAACTATGCCAAGGAAAACAACATTTTCATATCACTTTAAATCTGAAGTGAGCTCCATCCATCCTGGCCACATCATCCCTCCCAAAAGTGCATTTTGCCCTTTGCTCGTCCCTAAAACTCCCCTCAAATGTGAAGCCCAAATGATGCACTGGCAAAAGGAGGAAGCTGAGATTTATGATGCACATCCAAAAAAATGGTATTTCCAGGTAAATAAGACAGCGGAAAAAAGCTCCCGGTAAGCTGAGGAATGGACCTGCCATTTAAAAGCTCAGATAAAAAAGTACAGAAATCTGCAACGTGGGAGTGTGCCAGCGCTGGGGGTGAGAGGGATGGGGCTGGGAGGATTTCCAGCTCTGCACAGCCTCTTTGTTTCGGAGCCATATCCATGTGCCCTCCAAGCCCTGAGGGCTGACACCAGGCTATGGTAAATGCTAACGTAAGGGGAAGATTTTGATGTTGTCCATCCCCTGGCACAGGTGACTGCTAGATTTCCTAGCCTGAGCATCACCAGAATGGCCATGAGGAAACACTGCCAGTCCCAGGGTAGGAAAACGCTTCCCTGGCACTGTCCCCAAGGTGCCACAGGCACACGGCCCCGATGGTGTCCCCTCAGTGCCAGTTGCCGGCTGGGCTGGCAGGGTGGGATGTGGCGTGGGGCACACGGAGGCTCACCTGGGGCAGGGTGCTGTGAGAGCCAAGCACCAGGCTGCAGACGCTGGCCGGTGCCTCTGTCCTCCGTGCTGTCACCCTCACCAGCCGCGGTGGTGTCCGTGGCACGCTGTCCCCAACCCCTGCAGGAAGCCTCTGCTCACCATCCCGGGACCAATTCTGAAATGAGATGGGGGGTACATGCAGGTAGGGCAGGCCAGCTGCCTCCAGGCCCACCCCCTCCTACTTCTGGAAGGGCCAAAATGAGCTTTCCCCCATGAGGGGGGCTCATCCTGCCTCAGTGAGCATCCCACTGCCATGGCAGCCTGCCTCACGCTGGCCCCATGGGCAGCAGGGCCACTGCAGGTGCCAGTGGAGGCTTGCAGGCAGGCGACTCTGGGGCTGTCCCACCACCAGGCAGGGGCAGCTCCCTGCTGGATTTCATGTTTCAGCAACATAAGCACATTTTTGGAGAAAGGAGGATGTATTTGATGGCGTTGATGGGCTTGGGCTGTTGTATGGGGTCTGTGTGGTGGGGCTTTGGTAGCAGAGGAAGGCCCACAGGGGGGACCTGTGAGGAGCTGGTGGAAGCTCCTGGAGCTGGACCTGCTTTGGCAAAGGCTGAGCCCATCAGCGATGGTGATAATGCCTCTGTGATTAATGTATTTTAGAAGGGGAAAAGGAAACTGCTAGGAGACCTGCCAGGGGGAGGTGAGAGCAATACCTGAGCAGAGATACCAAGGCCGGTGAGGAAGGAGAGGGAGGAGGTGCCTGAGTAGAGGTTTCCCCACAGCCCGTGGTGAGATGGCACCTGTCGCCCTGCAGCCCATGGAGGAGCACAGTGGAACAGTCCATGAAGGACCATGGTGAAGCAGATGTGGACCTGCAGCCATGGAGGACCCTATGCCAGGGGAGGCGGCTGCACGCAAAGCAGGCCGTGGCTCTGTGGGCAGCCCGCTCTGAGGGACTGCACCTGCTGGCTCGTGTGTGAGGGGCTCCTGAAAGACTCTCCTCTGGGAGGGACCCCACGCTGGAGCAGGGGAAGAGTGTGAGGAATCCTTCTCCCTGAGGAGAAAGGAGCAGCAGAAAACAACCTGTGAGGAACTGACAGTAAACCCCATTCCCCGTCCTCCTGCGCTGCTGGGGGGGAGGAGGCAGAGAAATGGGCAGCAAAGTCATTTGGGCCCAGGGAAGAAGGGAGGGGTGGGGGAAGGTATTTTTGTTTCTCTTTGTCTTGCTCTGATTTGATTGGTGACAAATTAAATTTATTTTTTTCCCTCAAGTCGAGTCTGTTTTGCCTGTGACCATAATTGGTGAGTGAACCCTCCCTGTCCTTGTCTCGACCCACGAGCTTTTAGTTAGATTTTCTCCTCTCCATCCCGCTGTGGGGGAAGGAGTGAGTGGCCTGGTGGTTCTTTGTGGCCGGCTGGGCCTAAACCATGGCAGTAGGTGCAGGGAAGCCCCAAGACCAGCTGCTTTGCTCATCTCCCCTGCATGCAGAGCCCATGGCTGCTTCTCCACTTGTTTCCACATTGATTTTTAAATGTCCTTATTGACTGTCACATCTCCTCGGGGTCCCGTGGACCAGCCTGGCCACAAAGACCAACAACTATTGCCAGTGGAGCTTGCTGAGCTATAGGAAAACCAAAAAAACCCAGAGGGATCCCATGGCCTATGGTATAACATCACTAAAAAGTTGTTCATAAACAAAGACTGGATCTGCAGGTTTGCCTCTAACTAGAGGGAATATCAGTGTGAAGTGGGTCAAGAAAAAATGGGACTAAAATGGTTCCTGAGTCAGAGGGACACAGGTATCTCCTGCGCTGACTGTGTTGAGTTTTGTTCCCCGTTCTTGATCATCAAACTCTTTTAAATTGTTCCTCCTTAGGAAACATCATTCAACTCCATTGTCCCCGTGTGCCACTCAAATTTGGGAAGCCAGCTCACTCTGTGAGGCAGAAATACAGTATTATTTTTTTTATCTGATAGGATTATTTCACTGAAAGGAGGAATCCCCAAATTTCTGCATTTCTGCACAAATGTTCCTGTGTCTCCAGTTCAGGAGGATCCCACAGCATACCGTGGCAGGGCACCAGGCAGTGAGAGGGGGACAGGAAGAGGGCCTGCAGAGACACGAGGCAATTTCATTTACCTTGGTGCCTTTAAAATAACTGAGACCCTACTGCTCAATTCCTGGCTCCCTACCTGGTGCCACGTTTTTTAAAAGGCTGTTGAAAATTAAAAAGAATGCAAGTAAGAGTGACAGAAGTTATCTGAGAGCTGGAAAAAATCCTGAAAAGGGAAACTTAAGAGACTCAACCTACTTCATTTATCAAAAGCAGCCTGCAAGGTGGCTAGATCAGAGAGCTGAAATGTCTCCATAGGAGACAGCACCTGACGGGAGCAACTAATCCAGCTGCAACAGCAGAGCAGAAACCAGAGCTGGAGCTGAAGCTATTTGCATTAGGAGTAATTCAATTAACACTTGTGAATCAGAGAAGTTGCCTCGTTAATGAGACAAGCTATGACAGAGGAGGTGTGGAAACATCCTGGGTGTGAGCTGGTAGGGCTGCAGTGGCCAGCAGCCTCCTGTGCCCCTTGCCTCCCCCTCGGTGCAGGAGTGTGCAGGGTTTGACCCCACAACATCACGCTGGAGTGGCTCTTACCTCAGGGAGGTTTTGGGGCTCTCTGGGTGTGACTGTGGAGCTGGGTTCACTGGCCTCATCCTGCTGCTTGGCTGTGCTGTGATTGGTGTCTGAGCTGGGAGTCTGCAGGGGTGCAGAGTGCAGTGTGAAGTCGTAGAATTCATGGATATCTGCAAAACAGTGTGAGAAACATCTACAGGACCTGGGAGGCAGCTCGATGCCAGCATCCTGCATGGGTACAGCACCTGTGCTCACCTGCTCTGCACCCAGACCATCATAAGTCTGAGCTCTTTGTGAGAGGCTGCTACCTGGGTGATGGGCCAGAACAGGGCTCTGCTGGCTCCCCACCCTTGCCCCACTGCATGGCAAGAGGTGCAACGATGGCACCTGGCTCAGCACACAGCATCCCCTTGCTCTGGAAGGCACAGGCATTTCCTTGGAACAATGACCACCTGCTTCATGGGGTCTACAAGCAAACTGCTCAGCAACAAGAATCATAAACCCATCCTGCTCTTCTCCAGGCTGTGCCAGCACTGTTCAAGGTTCCACATCCCTTTTGCTCCAAGAATCCTCCTGCACCACGGCCAGCCCCTGCCTGCCCTGATGCTGCCAGGCCTTTCCCTCCCCATCACAGCTGCCCCTGGCTCATGGAGAGGCACCCTTCCCATGGGGAGAGGCAGAAAGGACACAGGGCACTAGGACAGCAGGCTCAAGGTGTACAAGCTCTAAAGCTGATGGCCACAGCTGTGTTATCTCCAGCTCCTTCCCCGCTCAATTTCCTTTTCCCACCTGGCAAGATACTACCTGTGCACTGCCACAAGCAGATGCCAGGTATCCTCACTCTGGGCTCCAAGGACCTCAGTCTGCTGCTGTAAATCATAGTGGCTCAGGAGAGAGGCATGAGAATGGGGTGTTCAAGCCCTCACTGCTCCAGTGACAGTTATGGGGTGACAGCAGGACCTGATAGCAGCTGCTGCTGGGTGTAGCTCCAGAGGGGCTGTGGGAATGCAGGCCCTCCTCTACCCCTGCCAGGAACATTTTACCCTCTCCTGGTCACACATGGATGATTACCAGGAGCAGCAGGGCTGCAGTGAGCTTCACTTCTCCCTGTGGAAGCTCCCACTGCTCACACTCAGGCAGCTGTCAGCCCCCAGCAGTCCCCAGCTCATCTCCAGAGCCAGGTCAGACATGGACCTCCAGATCCAGCACCTCTGTAGGAGCAATGAAAGGCAATATACTTATTGCAGAAGTGTTTAATTTCAGAAAGGGAACTACATCAAAAGTGAGAAGCTTTTTTATGAAGAAACTGAAAGGGGTAACAAAGATTGTAAAACGTTTATGGGAGGCACTGAGCCTATTTAGAGAGACCCCACTGGGATATCAGAGCAAACACACAGGGCCTGGCCAGAGGATACTGTAAAGGCAAAAGGGAGGAAAGCAAGGCTAGACCATGGGGGAAGGTAGGCTATTAAAAGTAAGAAGACATTAATCTAAACAGCTGAAGCTGCGTCCAAATGAGAAAACCAGAGAGGATGGTAAATGCTGCCAGGTTAAAGGTAAAGCTCCAAAAGGTCAGCCAAAGGACTTTGGTAAACACCTTGCAAAAGGCATTAAAAAAGTAATAAATCCCTTTAAGCACCTGGGAAACAGGAAGCGTGGCAAAGTCAGCAGGGCCAAAAAGTCACGGCAGCATAAACAAGCACTCGGAGTGGGGAAAGCCACAGCAGAAATCTGAGTTCATTTTCTGTGCTTGTGTCTGCAGTGGAGGAGGTAGGAGAGCCCTCCTTCTGTGAGCAATGCCAAGGGCAAGTGGTGGGTCTCAGCTTGAGGGGGCTGTGGCCATTCCCCTGGCACTCCCTGGGAGCTCAGGGATGAAGTAGCTGCACCAGCCCTTTAGTGTGTGGTTTCTCACCTGAAACTAAGCCACATCAAGGCACGATAAAAGCCCACTTCTTCAAGATTTCCAAAGGAAATCTGGTGAGCACTGGGCAGTGTGAGCAGGGACGTGCTGAACACTGCTCAAGGCTGTTTCCCAGGGAGGCTTTCACAAAGCAGAATTATACCCTAAGACACAAGTCCCCATCCTCTCCCTGTACTTAACCACATGCCCGTGCACTGCAGCAGCACGCTCATGTTGCAGACGGGATGGGAGCAGCATTGTCCCCCATCATCCAGCTCCCAGAGGCTGCTTGGTGACCTCCCAGCCACAGAGAAAAAGCTGCCATAAATCTCAGCTGCCGGCAGAGCAGCTTTGTGCCCACAGGGAGCCCAGCCAGGCCGGGTGGCTGTCTGAGTCCAGGGAGCACTGTGCCACTGCCTGGTGTTGACGCCACTTTTGGAACTGCTACTTTGCACTACGTCATTGCCAGGCTCTGTCCTGTGCCCCAGGAAGTAGCTCCATCCACCACACCTGGGGAATCTCCTCCACAGCCTCCCAGGTGCTGAGAGTGCTGCTGGCAGCCCCCGAAGTCCTCCCAAATCAGACATGAGGCCATGGCAAGCAGTCATCATGCAGGCAGACAAATGGGACTTTGTTTTCATTCAAAAACATCCCTCCCTCTGGTTATAAAAATAGTCATTGTGTAACGGGGTAGCAGGCTCTCCAGGCTGTGCAGATTACACTTGGAACACACAAGACTTTGCAAAGTGAAAACAGGATTTGAACAGCCCTGCTGTGGGGGTGCACCACTGCTGGCATCCCCATTTGTCACCTGTCTGCTGCAGGAACACGGCCTTGGGTAGCCAAGCTGGCAAGGTGCCTGCAGAGCAGGAAGCTTGTCCTCTGAAGCAGCCGCTCTGCACCTCCACCACCCTCAGCCCAGTTTAGATGCTTACTGATAGAGGGAATCATTGCTGGCACCAGGGATTAGAGGAGTTTCAGGATTGGGGAAAGGAGTTCAGGCATCAAAGGGTATGGCCATGATAGGAGTACGTTCTTAGGACACACGTGCATGTGGCATTAAAGATAACTTAAATATATGCTGGTTTCCTTCATTTCATATGGGTGTCACAAGCTGCACACAAGCCTGCCTCACCTGCACACTTGCCTGCCTCAGTAGGAGGAGATTGTGGTAGAAAAAGATGATGCTGCATGTTCTGTCTTGCAGCTGAACCTCTCTTTGATGACAGTGTAAATTCGCTCTGGATCTAATAAGGAAGAGTAACTCAAGATTCATAGGGATTAGAATTTGTTTAACAATTTCCTCTGGGGGTCAATACGTCAAATAAGCGTCATTAAATATTTCTGCAGCACCAGCATCAGAAGGCTAATGCAGCCATGTACCAGCCAGTATTCACACTTCCAGAAAATTACATTTCTTCCCTGACGTGTGCAGTGTCACCAGCTGTGTCACCACAGCTCTACCCCAAGCAGAAACTCCAGCCTTGCACTCCCAGCCCTGCTGCTGTAAGGGAGGATTCACACTCACGGCCGCCACAGCGGAGTTTCAACCAAGTTGTGAGTTTCCATCTTTGACGATGGACTAATTTGCAAGAGGAGTCCTCAGGGCTGGGAATCCTCCAGATTCCTCCACTGGAGCCACCATGGCTCTTGCAGCCACCCAGTGAAGCTGCAACCACCATCCCCAGCAGCACTGCTGGCAAGCTGAGTTCCTGGCTGACGTTTTGCACCCAGGGAAGCACCATAGGTCGGCAACAGCCTATCTATCCTTGTGCCTCTGCAGCAGCAGGGCTCTCTAGGATAAACCTTTTTTAGGATAAAAGGAGCCACAGAGAAGGGCTGGGGGCCTGGGCAGCCAACAGAACCTCACTGGGGTGCCCCCGAGGGCTCTCGGGAGACGTGTTGCCCAGGGTGCCTGGGTGCACACAAACCCTGCCTGTCCACCCATCTCTGCCCACTGCAAAGGGCACAACAGCCCCTTTCAGCCCTGGCTCTGGGAAGGAAAGGTCAGGCAGCTGCTTCTGCGTGCAAGACCTGTCCTCCTCGCTGGCATGAGACAGGGCCAAGCATCTCCCCTAGCAGAGCAAACGCAGTCCCACGATTGCCCAGCCCAGCTGCAGTGTCCCCAAGCCCAGGCTCCCCGACATCCCTTTGCCAGGCTGTTTCCTAGCAAGTCACGCGCTTGGCTCTTCGGTCTCAGATGCAGGGAGAGAGGGGCCAGGAGGAGGGAGCCAGCACAGCCTGTTTTCCTTCTCCGTCGCCAAGGAATTTCTTTTGTGTGGAGCAGGGGCTGACACATTCCAGTGTGGATCAGCTCCTACATCCCTGCGCCAAGCCAGCTGACCGCATCCATGGGCAAGCTCTGTCCAGGCAGGGTGGGCATGCCGTGGGACACGGGCAGCTCCTGGGAGAGGGAGCTGAGTATGGCACGGTGGTCACAAGGATTTAAAAGGCTGTGCTGTGCTCAGAGAAGTCTGGCAGAAAACAGTGCACATGCAGAGCAACATTGGACATTTTCATGGCTATAGATGCATCCAGCCCTGGACACCAGACAAGCTTTATCTAAACATTCCAGCAGATCCTCCCCTGTAGCTGGGCAAACTAGGGCTTCTGGAGTCTATGAAACAGCTTATTCTTAAAAAAAAAAAAAAGCATATGGAAAGCCACATCCCTGGCATTTTTTATGTTGCCCAACTCCATGTTTGGCACTTCTAGTAGCTCTACTGTGGCATAATGCACTTTGGTGTTCAAACTCAAGCTGGCCGATGCATGCCTTAGGAGAACATCATGGTAGGAGCATGCAATCTGAGGACAGGGATGTAGCATGCTCATGCATTGATTTTCTCCAGGGGTTGGAAAAAAGCAGGTCCATGCTGCTGAAAGGCTGCAAGACTAGGGAACTCTGCAGGCTAAGACATCTCTTGAGCCAGAAGCATCTGACATGGCATGGGGCAACGAGATGGGAGCTTCTGTGCTGGGAGGCGTGCCCATAGCTCTCCTGCAAATCCTTGTCCCTTGGATAAACTCTGAACCAGCTCCATGACTCCAAGCAAACTTCAGACAGAGACACAGCAGCACACTGGGAAAAATTGGGGTGAAAAGCAAATAAAGCAGAAATGCTTCACCACTCTTCTAGAGCTGTCACCATGCTCCAGCAGGTGTGGGCAGTGGGCACCGAATGACCCTGGTGTGTGCCAGCTCTGAGCAGGCACAGCAAGCAGGCAGCCCAACACAGCATCACATGTGTCCATGCAGGGATGGAGGAATTCACAAACCCACGCTCTGGGAAGGGGGGGGGAGACAAGGGGCGGAAGTAATTAATTCAAATTCCGAGTTAGGTAAACACATCTAGAGAAAGCTCGCTCTGGCACAGGGAACTAATATCCTGTTAAACCAGTTGAAAAGGTCACCAGCAATCAAGGAACACTCCCTCGTGCCAGCATTGATAGGACACTGGGACAGCCAGCTTAAAGCAGGCAGCTGGGAAGTCTGCACAGCATCTGCATGGCAGCGTGCAAACTGCAGCCAGCTCGGCCTGCACACGGACACGCTCTCTCCAGCTACACTCTCTCCACAACACTTTTGCACCAAGATGAACAGCCCTGGGCTTTGGGAAAGCAGCTTTGCTGCCTTCACAGGGCTCTGTGGAGGGTTGGAGGAGCACACAAAGGCAGCCAAGGGTGTTGGGCTCATGTCAGATTTGCCAAGATGATCACAACCCTGCTGGGGACCACTACCTCCAGTGTGGGGCTAACTGTGGGCTGGAGACCATTTTGAGCATGGGTTGTATAAATGAAGATTCAAGAAAGGAGCTGTATGCTGGTCCCTTCAGCACGGGGGCCCACTGCCCCAGGGAGCACCCCTTTGCCACATGTCTCTGCTGCCAGTGGCACAGACATCCCAGCACAAGCCCCGCACAAAGACATGCTGGGGCTGAAAGCAAGAACAAGGAAAGGAGAGAATAAAATAGCTCAGGATACACCGCTCATCCTATGACTGTATTTCATTTTCAATGGATATCCTGAAGCACAGAGGAGTTGCTGGCAACTCAGGGCTCTGTGAGCACAGAACTGGGTCTTTAGCTGCAGAGGTGTGAACAAAAGGCAAGAGCTGCCAAGAGAGCAGAGTGATGGCGAGGGGAAACTCCAGGGCTGAGACATCCTTGGGTCAAAACGCACTGAGAATAAGGCAGACCACATGTGGAGCTCTGCACCTTGGGGCCCAGATCCTCCCCTGGGATGCAGAGCTTCTGGAGTGCTTTCCCTTCCTTCCCAGGAGGGAAACTTGTCTTCTCTCCCAGGAGACCCAGGAACAGAAAACACCAGGGCTGTGTGTGCTTCCTTGAGGCCCACAGCAAGTGTGACTTAAGGAGAGGAGCTGAGCAGGAGTTCCTGCCCCTCTTGGCACACGGCAGCTTCTGCAAATGGTTCTCTGGGGTTACCTCCAAAATTAGTGCCCTAAGTAAGGCTGCACAGCCAGGATCTGGTCAGTTCTGGCAGGGAATGGAGCCGAGCAACTTTAGAGTCCAAAACCATCAAATTAAGTTTTTCTAAAAATAATATTTTCCAAAGAAAGTTCATTTTCAAGTGACCTTGTTCAGCAAGATAGCTGTGCATCTTGCATGGAGAAGCTGTGTAGCCCAGCAAGACTCCAGCTGTGTTTGTCCAAATCCACATGGAGAACTTCATGCTGTGCTCAAAATGGCATGTTCTGGTGCCCAGCCCCAAGACAAGCCTTGCTGTCAAATCTGTTTCTTGTGTGAAATGGAGCTGCTTGCGCAGTGTTTTACTCCCAAATGCTTGTGGGTCTAAGTGCAAAAAAGGCCAGGATACTCCAAAAGGAGCTGGGTATGCATGGATTCTCTCTCAAAGATAGTTTCCCTTGGGGTCAGCAGCAGGAATGGAAAACAGCAGGTTGTGATGAGGCTGAGGGGTCCAAGGAGCAGCAAGGCCCCATGGCGGGGTGTCCTTGGTAAGGCTGCAGAGCTGGAAACTCAGTGGTGGCTGTGGACACACCACACCTGCAGTGTGCAGAAGGTGCTCACGGCATTGCAGCGTCCTAGCAGCTGCTGGAGAGATCTGGCATGGCCTGATGAAGAAGGCTTTGCCCTTTGTCCACATTCACCCGACTGAGGAATCCTGTTTAGGCCACAAACACTCAGCCACTGCAGCCCTGACCCCTGCTATCTCCTGCCCAAGGCACCCAGATGTTTTGCACAGCATGAACCCACCCTGGGCAGTGCCAGGCACTCATATAAAATCCGGCCTGCAGGAGACCCCACTGACAGCAAAGCCCAGGGACTGCAAGGCAGGGGCTTACCCAGTAGAGCCTGGAAGAGTTCACTTTGGAAGATGTGTGAGATTTTTCCAATGGAGGCTTTTAGCTCCTGCTCCTCTGGGGACTGCAGGGTGCTTTGGTATCTGGTCAGAATTCCCACTGCCCGTTCGGCATCTGCAGAGATGACACAGGAACAACAAGGCATTAACACTGTAGAATGGACAGACATCTTCAGGGAAGGCTTGAGTGCAGCCTTGGAGTGGTGCAAAGGGCTCACCTGGATAATGCCTCAAGTTGCCTTCCAGCTCTAGATTTCTAAGAGTCAGAAAGCCACAAAAGCAGCCTCCTTACACATACCTGGAAGACTTAACCCTGCTGTGAGGTGCAGAGGGGCCACAGCGAAGAGCTGGGCAGGGGCTGGAGAGGAGGTGGTTCTGCCTGCTGACCCTTCTCAGCCCTGAAAATCAGGGGCTAAACCCAGGTTAACTCACATCTGAACCCCATGGCACTGGGCAGCCTGAGTACTTCTGCCACCTCCCAGGCAGAGAGGCTGTTCAGGAGCTGAACATGTTGCACAGGGCTGTAAGTACTACTGCAAGAGCTGCAGTCTCCCATGTGGGGCCAGATGGCTGCAGCACAGCTGAGCGTAGCCTCACTCACGTAGCACAAGGTATTGCAAACAGCTCAGCTACTCAAGTAGCAAAATTTGGGTTTCTACAGGGTGAAGCATAAGGATTGCTCCATACAGCAAGCAGCCTTGGGTCAGCAGGAGACACACTGGGGAAGGAACATGATGCCTTGGGGTCAGGGAAGGAGGGATGCTGGCCAGGAGGGGAGCTGGAGGCTGCCATGAAGCAATGCTTTGGTTAAAGACTGGGCTCACCATAGCTGTGAGATGACCTCGGACCTCAAACAGTGGAGCTGTGGTCTTTCTGTGCCAGGACATCTCCATGATTCTCTAGGCAGATGCCCAGAGCTGCCAATTAAGCTCCAGACCCTGATGTGATCCATCTCTCAGGTGGGTGGGGGGCTCCCATGGACCTCGAGCCTGTCCTAGCCCTATCAGTGAATATTTCCCTTTGTCACCCAGGCAGCCAGCAAACAAAGCGCTTCTGTGCAAGGAGGCAGGGGAGCCATCCTGCCACTGTTGGGGACTCATCTTTTAACCCAGGAACTCATGCAGAAAGGATGACCCTGCTCATTCCAGGGCTCTCGGCGGGAATTCAGGTCATCGAACAAGGAGGCCTGTGTCTGCTAGGGTGCGTGCCACCTG
Source organism: Hemiprocne comata (assembly GCA_020745705.1). Lineage (NCBI taxonomy): Eukaryota > Metazoa > Chordata > Aves > Apodiformes > Apodidae > Hemiprocne > Hemiprocne comata. The sequence continues at coordinate 4,431,077 of CM036597.1, read as the reverse complement.
CTGTCCTAGCTTGGGCAGCTGGCTCCCCTCCCAGCTCCTCCTTGACTGAGAGGGGAAGGGGGTCCTGCCTGTGTCACCAGCCCACACTGATTCATCGTGGGACTAGAAGAGAGAAAGGAGTTTGGGGAAGCATGAAAAGCTCCTGCTCTGAGATGGGCTCCATGCTGGCTCCAGAAAAAGCAGGGACTTCCCCAAGCTTCAGATTTATCAGGCCTTATGGGCATCCCAGTCCTGTGTTAGCACTCAGGTCTTCATTTTTTGCTAGATCAGGCAGTGGCTTCAGACTCTGCCCAGCATCGTGTGAGTGGGGTTGAGTCATCTTCGCCTGCTCATTCCTGACCTTATCAGTAGAAGCTAAAGGAGCAGGTGGAGAACTGGAGCCAGGACACAAAGACTGCGAACCTGGCCCAAACATTCCATGTCAGTCCAGGCTGCACAGCAAAAGCAGCATGCCCCCTATGCTGACCCCTGTGCTGCTGGCCACCAGCACTGGGTGGCAGCCGGCTACAGCAGGAGAGCACTGGCCCTGGACCACCAAACCCAGGGAAGTGCTGTGCCCGCAGCATGGAGTAGATAGAGACCAGAGCACCCTTCTTGCAGCACCCAAAAAAGAACATGTGGTGTTTGGGGCCCATCTCATCATGCCACAAGTCCCACTTACAGAAGATCCTTCCTTGCAGGGCCCACAGCCCCCCTGCCTGCCCTCCCCAGAGCACCCAAGGGTGCTGTAAGCTACACCATGGCCACCCGCTCCAAGCCACGGTGGCATGAGGATGTGTCCCACAGCCCACGGAGGGCATGAAGCTGGGGCATCTGGTCCTCGGGTCTCAACCCCGAAGGTGCACCAGGCAGGGCCGCCCGGCCCGTGGCGTGGAGGGAGGCAAAGAGGGCGGGAGCTGCCGAGCAGGGGCGCGGGGCACCGAGCGCAATCCCGGTGCCAGTACCGGCAGGACAGACACTTGTTGAGCACGGCGGGCCGCAGTGCCCGGTGCTGCAGGCAGGGCAGGGCAAGGGCAGGGCGCTCCTTACCTTCCCGGCGGATCATCGCTTCCCCGTGCCCGGCGGCCGCCCCGGTCGGTCTCTCTCCGCGAGCGGCCGAGCCGCCACCCGCCCCGCCCCGCGGGAACTGGCCGAGGAGCCGCCCCCCGCCCGCCCCCCGCCGACACCGCCTCCGGGAGCACCCGGGCGCTCCCACTCCTCTGCCTCGGGGCGCGGCTGCTCGGAGCCCGCCGGGATACCGGGGCAGCCCGGCCTGCGCCCCGGGAACCCCGGCAGGCACGCCCGGCTCGGCCTCCCCTCCTCCCCGCTGCGATGGGCCCGGCCCGGAGGAGCCGCTCGGCCCCCGGCACCGCTTCCCCGCGCTGTCACTAGATGGCACGGACGCGCCGCCGATCCCCGCCTGCCCCGCGTCGGTACCGGCTCCAGGCAGCCGGAACCTGCGGGTAAAGGTACGGGGGTGCAGGGGAGCGGGTAAAGGGGAAGAAGCAGTTATGCCCAACTCACCTCCTTCGGTGTCTGTCTACCGCTTCGCTGCTTTATTGACATAAATAGGTAGGAACACCTAAGACTGACCCGATCCCCCTTTCCAAGTTCAAGGCCCTGCTGCAAAGGGACCGACGCTGATTTCCCACCGCTCCCCTCCCTCGTCCACCTCCGCAGTCTTGCAGCAGCAGGAGCGTGACCGTGATCCTGCCAGCTCCAAACACCCTCCACCTTTTTCCCCAGAGCAACAGGCACTAACTGCTGGATGGGGTGCCAGCACCCTGACCCGCAAGCATGAAGCCATGAAGGGCACGAGTTGTGCCCAGCATGGGGAGAGGAGAGCTCAGCTCCCCGTCTCCATCCTGTGAAAAGCCACCCTCCCCCTTCCTGCACCTCCCTTCCTATTCCTCAAGCCATGGGACAGGGCAGCCCCCAGGGCACCAGCACTTTAAACAAGGTTTCCCACCGCTGGCTGCAGAGCTGCTGATAACAGGCAGAGGCTGCCCTTCCCCTGCACCAAACAGAGACTCAAATCCCCACTAGTGTCCAAACCCCACGGCAGAGGTCTTGACCTTAGCCCCAGCACCCCACCGCTGGGTAAGCACTCAGGCCCCAGACACAAGCCAGCCCCAGGAAACCCCTGCAAAGGCTCCAGTTCCTTGCAGCTGCCAGTGGGAACTGCAAATCCAGGTCTAGGTCTTTTCAGCTGAGGGCAGTTGTGCACCACACAAGGAGCCAGGAAGGCTATGGGGGTCAGGAAGCTCAGGAAGTAGGCTGCAGAGGAAAGGAGCCTCGAAGTTGGCCGAAGGAGTGCTCCCCATTTGAGCTGTCCAGGGCTCTGGCTGCCTCCCCCCACGGCTGATGCAGGCTGGAGGGGTCACTCTTGCATCAAGCTGTTGATCTTTGTGAGCAGCACGTCTGTTTCAGACTCTGGGGAGAGAAAACAGTCATTGCAGCCAGCCACCATCCCGCAGTGACAGGCAGAGCAACCTGAAAAGCAGGTCTGAGGAGACCTGGGGAATGTGGGATTCCCCAGTGCTGTCCCACAAGGCTGTTTGCTAAGGCCAGGGCAGGAGCTCCCCGGGCTGGGATTCCCTTCCCTCCTGCAGCCATCCCACACTGCTCTGTCACGTTCGGCTGGTGAAAGGTGCCTGCCTGCCAGGGAGAGTCCCACAGGCACAGCCTGGCTCCGAGGGAGGTGAGCTCATATCCATACACACTCACCTGCTGGCTGTCTTCTCTGGGAGCATTTCCTAGGAGATGGAATAGGATCAATATTAGCATGTCAGTCTGGCCTCACAGTTCCCTCCCTCAAGCTCCAAGCTGGAGACCGTGGGGCCACACAGCAGAGACAGTATCACAGGGACCTGCTCTTTGTGCCTGCAGCACTGGTAAAGGAGCAGGGCCAAGGTCCCCCAGCCTCAGCCCACCAAGCCCTGGGGTGCAGACTGAGCTGAAGTGTGAAATAAGGCATCCAGCAGCTTGAGGAAGGGTCAGGCCAGACTTCTAGCTGCAGTCTGGTGATAAAAGCTGCCTCCACACACTGCTGTCTCAGCCAGAGAAGAGAGGGCCTCAAGGATCTGAGTTCAGAGGGGCATGGCAGCAGATACAACTGGTTTTGGGTATGTACCAGCCATGCAGGGAACACTGCAACCTCCCCCAACAGACCTGTCCTGGGACGGGGAAAGGGATTAAACGTACTTCACCAAGAGGAAGGCCCAGAGGATGGCAAGGAAGGAAATGCAGTCTACAACAATCCAGATCATGAGGTAAGTGCTGCTGGGCTGCAAGGCAACAAGACAAGCCATGAACACCCACCCGGGTGGTTTGCTAGTGGCACAGCCCAGCCTGCTGAGCCAGCAGTTCCTTCTGCAGGGTCACTTGTTCCCATGCAGGCACAGCACTGAACAAAAACCACCCTCCAGGCAGCTGGCTGCCCAGGGCTGCTGCAGATAGGGATCCACAAGTGCCTGGGGCATAGGGCTGCAGAGCAGGGTTAAGGATGGAGGGGGCACTTACGAGCAGCCAGATGGGGTGTTTCATCTCCTTCAGCACCTGACAGGCATTGGTAGTGACCGAGCTGACCCCAGAGCACCACAGCACAGAGAAGAGCCAGGGCTGGTTCACCACATACAAGTTGACAGAGATGTTGTCCTGGCGGTACTGCCTGCACAGGGACAGCTGTGGTCAGAGCAACAGACACCAGGGTGCTGGCACACTCAGCATACAGCCAGAGAGGACTGTGTATCTGGGATGTGATCCAGCATTTGCAGCCACATGGAACAACTGTCTGGAGAGCCAGACCCAGGGCAGATTTGCTGGCAAGGCAGAGGACTCCAGCCAGCTCCATCCCCTGCACCAGCCCTGCCTGACAAGATATGCTTGTCCACAAGGCTGTAGCACACACCCTGCCCTTCCCAACACTGAGCCAGTACTCAGCCTCAGCAGGACCTCACCTCTGCTGGCCCCTTGGATATAGCTGGGACAGTGCCCAGGCCCTACAGCTCCCCAGTTCCTGGGCACAGAGCTCTCACCTGATCTCCTCAGAGCTCATGTCTTGGTAGGGCAGATTGACACGCAGCAGTGGCTCCTTTTCATTCTGGAGTCTCTTCCGGCCATAAACTTGCTGGATGCCTGGGGCTTGCTGTTTGACCTGTTCCCTGAACCCATCCGGCAGCCAGAGGACCTAGGCAATATCCAGAGTGCACATGCAGAGGAGAGGTGCTCCAGGGAGCTTGCTCTCTTCCTGTATTTCCTTGCAGGTCCAGGCACACATGGCCTGCTCAGACAGCTGTTTCCTGCCCCCCTGTCCACACACAGCTTCTCCATGAGCATCTCAGCCAGGACAGTCTCCTAAGAGCTTGTCCCAGCCAAGAAGTAAGCACAACAGACCCCACTGAGAGGAGAAAGCTGTTCCAGCCTAAGCAAGCTGCAGCAGTTATGTCCTTTCTGGGCCCTTGAATGGATCAAGCAGTGCATTATTTTGGCCCCAACTCTGCAGCAAGAATGTACCTTGGATCAGCACTACGGTGCAAGTCTTTGCTGTGTCCCCTCCTACTCTGCATTCCCAAAAAGCCAAGAATGGAAAGTGGTTTGGGGGCTAATTCAACCTCTCAGGGCAACATCTGCCCTGTGCTACAGGGGTTGCATGAAGTGCAAAGGCAACACCAAGAGCTGCAGGGAGAGGTGTGGCACAGCACTGGGAGGTGGAAGCCTCAGCATTGTTTTCCTCCTCTTGCTGGCACTGTTGGTCCCCTCCCTAGACTGAGTCACTGTTTACACACCAGGGTGGCCAGTGCTGAGGAACCAGAGTATTTGGAGGGTTTGAAGCTGTAGCCATTAAGCCCTAATTATTGGCAACCTCTCCCAGCTAGAGAACCGCACACCTGGACTGGGTTCCCCAGCAGGGGTCACATATGGGGGTGTGGTAAATGGGACATCCAGTGGGGTTGGTGGGCACCTCCCACCATGGCAGCAGTGTGACAGCAGGACCTGGGAGTGGTGGGGTGGTGGCCAGCTCACCTGCTGTAGTGGGATGCCTGACTGTAAGATCACTTCCAGGGTGGCATTGACAAAGCTCTGGTAGTCACTGTGGTTCTCAGGCCGGAGATCAAACATGATGGAGATATTGCTCTGCTTGGCTGCCTCTAGTGCCTGTTCCAGGGATGGGATTCTCTGCTCAGTCACCCGGTAGCGATCGCCAGCAGAAAGGCTCTGCACAGTGGGAAATGGCCTCCGCTGCAAGGGTGAGAGTTAGTCACCATAGGCAGACCCTCCATAAGCTTCCACCTCCCAAACTGGTGCCAGTCTCTCAGTTTGCTACACTGGCCTCTCCACATGCTCTCCAGTGCAGACAGGCACAGGGATCCTTCCCCTGCATATCCATGGGGCACCTCTACCCATCTCCCCCCACTAACAGTCCAGTACAAGCAGTTCCAACATCAGCGGGCATTCAGAGCAGCTCAGCAGCTGGTTAGTCACCTTCTGGGAAAAGGTTTGCCACAGCTGCTTCCAAGCCCAGGCAGGCTGTGCAGCTCAGAGCAAATGTATGAGATCTCCCCTCAAACCAGCCTCCTCCATGACTCATATGAGAAGTCAGAACAAACCCCAGCTTGGGGCGTAACTGCACCCAAAGGATTCGTGCAGGTATGGAAGTGCTTCTGCACCCTGTCCAGGTGTCTGCCTGGACCAGTGCTGCAAAAGGAACCTTCCCCAGGGCAGGGTTCATGCTTCACCCACAAATGCACCCACCCTTGACCAGCCACCCCAGGGGCATCCTGACCTCCAGGAACCAGCTGCCAGCATCCAACTGCTGGAGGTCTGTCCAGTTGAAGGCGGTGCTGTTTAGGGCAGCCCTCTCAGGGAACACAGCCTGCACGTTGGTGGTCCTGGTGAGTTCCTCGTCATGCATGAGGAATGGGACCCCGTCAGCACTGGCAAAGAAGCAGAGAGGGAAGCTCTGTGTTGCAAGCTGTTTGTCTCCTATCCCTGCCCTGACATTTTTACCCCCTCCCAACCACCCTGCTGGGGTAACCCCCACCTTTATGTCTACTTGTGGTGCTCTACACAAAAAGGTGAGTGTCTGGAAAGCACTGGACAGAGGTGAGCACCTAGAGACCAAGTCAGGAACCAAGTAGTTCCTTGCTCATTGCAACAGCTGCCCCTGTAGCAGGATTGCATGAGATGAACTACAGCCAGGGTCTGGTTTGCAAGCAGTGACCCTCTGCTGATGGTGTCTCCCTCCTAATGCCCTGGAGGGCAACCTGCGTGGGGAGGACAGAAACCCAGTACCTCTCCCAGGACACCAAGCTGGAGCCAGTTTCAGGTGGCAATGTCAGAGCCCTTTGAACAGGGCTGCCTCCAAATATCAGTCCTCCAAGTGTGTTCCAGAATGCCCCATGTAGGAGGTGACATCCCAGGATAGCCCCCTTCCTCCCTCTGAGTCCCTGCTGCCCCTTTACCTCACCATGACGTCCGTCTCAAAGACTTGCACATCACAGCCTACAGCCTTGTGTAGTGACATGAGGGTGTTTTCAGGGGCCAGCTGGAAAAGGAACAGTGTTAGTGCAGAGGGCACAGGCAAGAGGGGGCAGGAGGCAGGCATTCAGGGCTCTAGGACAACCACAATGAGACTGGAGTGACCCTGGTAGGCTGGGGGATGGAAGAGGGTTGGGTCCAGAAAAAGACAGAGCCTGCCTAGTCCCTGCTTCCCCACCCACATAGTACAGCGAGGTCTTCTGCTGAGAGGTGCCTGCTCCTGGTCCAGCAGTGCTCAGCAAGCAGCTCTGCCCTCTGGCTGCTGTGCCCACCCATCCTCCAGCCCTGTGCTGACCAGGCTGGTGTGAGGACCCCTCTTTACTGAGCTGGATAGAGCTTGTCCAGGTGTGCAGCAGCAAGAGTTTGATGCCAGTGACTCATGGCCAAACACAGCCTGCCCCATCCACCCTGACCACTGTGCCAGGGTGCTGCTGGTGCTGGTCACTTACCATGGGGGCTCCTCGGTGGCCAACCAGGGCTGGCTTGGGGGGCAGCTGGTTCTCCTCCATGATGCAAGGGGAGGTGATTCCCAATGGAGCCAGATACAGCGCGATCATCACCGCACAGTACACAAGGAGCAGAAACACCTTGAGACCTGAAGGCAGAGACAGAGAAGATAAAAGGGTGAGGTTCAGAGGAAGTATTTTGCAGGCCTTTAGGAATAAGCCAAAGCTGCTTCACCTGATATTAACTTATGGTTGCCCTAGGTCTGGCATTGCATTCCTAGCCTCAGGAACACTACAGATTTATTATTGGCCTTGCACCCTAATTCAGCACTTCTGCAGGACTCAGTCTGCTCGCCATAGTCCTCCTGCAGCTGCAAAGCAGTGAGGGCTGAAGGTGCACCAAGGGCTGAGCATGAGAAGCAGCAACCAAGAGCAGGTGTTACTATCAGACTGAGTCCTGGGGACCTGTTTCCCCTGCACTGATGCTCTCTGTGCACTGCTCTGCCACCAGTGCTGCTCAGTTGGATGGTAGGAAGCAGGGCACCAGCTGAAGGGGGAGCTGGAGAACTGAAGAGGGGGATTACCTGTGTTGCTGGTGCGGTAGATGAAGCTGGCCAGGGGCCAGGCAAGAAGTGTCATTCCTCCCACGATTCCAAAGTGGAGGAAGGGACCTGTTGCCTGAGGAGGCAAAGGCAGGGTGTCAGCAGGCACCAGCCCAGACCCTGTCCCCAAAATCCACATGCTTCAATGTCAGGGATCTGCCATTGCAGCCAGCACTGCTGGAAGAGCCATAGTGCCAGGGAGGGAAGAACAGGCTCCTGGGGGGCACTGAACAGACTCCCCACCCTGGTCCAGCCACCCATCATCACCCTGAGTGCAGCTGCTCCAGGCAGGACTGCAAGAGCAGAAGGAGCACGTTGCCTGGCCAGGCAGCAGAAGTGCAGGGCGGGGAGTTAACCCCCATGGCACACAGCCATGCTGGGGGCTCCAGTCACCACCCTTCAGCTCATCCCCACAGGCCAGATACTGGGTACAGCGGGGGAGTCTCTGGTATCGAGGTGACTCACCTGCAAGGAGATACGTGCACTTCTCCACTCCTCCGCCCACTTTATTCCCAGTCCTGTGAAGGCTGCAGCCACCACCAGAGCAGTTAAGATCAGCAGGGCCTGTGGGGCAGGGCACAAGGTGGTTAGGGGAGCACAGAGCATCCAGCAGGCCAGCTGGGCTCTGTCCTGGCAGGCCAGGCAGAGCCCTCCTCATCCCTTCCTTTTGAGACCTTACAGGTCCTGAGACCCCACATCGGGCTTGCAGCTGAGCTTTGTACCCCATGCTTGGACCAAGGGGAATATTCCCCTCCCCGAGATGTGTGGCTGGGGCACTGACAGCTGCAGTCCAGCTCAGCAGGGATACACAGCCACTCAGTGGGGTCACAGCAGCATTTCACAGCCCTAGTAGGCTGGCTGCAGCTTTCCAAGAAGCAAGGGCAGCCAGAGCAGGCACCATCTCCCTGCACTTCCAGACTCTCACCTTGTGCAGCCAGTGTAGCTTCAAGGGCTGGCCACAGATCTGCAAGCACAAAGCAAGGACCTGTGAGAAGAACAAGGAGATGTCAGGGCTGGGCTGTACCTTACACCCCAGCCCTCTAAGGGCACACGAGTCAGCCACAGGAGCTCTGGCCCCCTGATGCAGGCAGGGTCTCTGCCCACGCTCAGGCTGACACAGCTCCAGCAGGTTGGATACTGCAGGTTCCACCTGGCTCTTCTGAGGGCATGGCAGCCAGCCTGTGTTCAGCACAGCTCTGTTCTCTCACTAGCCCAGGTGGGATCAGTGGGGCTCACCAGCAGCGCAGCCGAGTACGTGACGAGCACGGCTGTAGTTATGAGCAGGACCAGGGACCAGTCTAGCCACAACTTCCTCTGCTTGAAGATGAACCTGTCAGCAAAGTGGACAGTCAGAGGGGCAGGGTGGACATGGGGAGCAAGGCTGCATGTGGGATCCTACTCACTCATTGAAGTTGTGGAAATCATTGAGGATGATGATGGCAAAGTAGAGCCACACCAGTGTGAAGAGGAAGACCCAGAAGAGGAAAAAGAACCAGCTGCAGTCACACTGAAAGACAGAGATGACAGCTATGCACACACCTGCACAGCATTTAGCCTCTGGCCAGGTTGCTGAGACTGCTGGGAAGCACTCAGCCTGCAGCAGGACACGCAGGGTGTCACAGCAGGTACTGGCCTCACGGATCCAGGCACTGAGCTACCTCATGGAGAGGGAACAGAGCTTCCCAGGAGAGCTCTTTTGGCTGGACCCATGCTACAGCAAGATGGACCAGCATCTCCTTCAACAAGCTAAAAAAAGATGCCTATGCCAGCCTGGGGAGGACAGCCCCTGTGTTGCAGGACTGCATGCTTTCCCATGCAGCAGCCTGAGGGAGCAGACTGGGACTTAGGACATGGTAAGGGGCAGGAAACCAGGTCCTACTCCCTTCTAGCTGGATGATCTGTGGGCTGGGTGGAGAGGGGTGCTGTGCCTCAGAGCTGCCACTGCAGGGCTGAGCCTGCAGACTGCTCCTGCCTGCCCAGCTAAACCCAGGTCCAGCTTCAGGGTCTCCAGCCCCCTGTCCTGCATACACAGGGAGCTGAGGGGTGGCACAGGTACTGAGTGGGACACCTGGCAGCCTGGACCAGCTCGCACATTCCAGGCAAGACAGGGCAAGTAGTGGCACAGCTGCTCCCATGGGAGTTGGAGACCTCAGAGAATCCCAGGGCCTCACCCCTCACAAGTTACAAATTGCCAGGGACACCCCCTTGCAGCACCCCACTGGTGGGGGCCGCACCCAGCCCAGGAACTGTGCCTCCCACGTGCTGTGCCAGGCACTCAGCACCCTGGTACTGGCCCATCCTGCTCAGCCCTTGGGGAGCACAGTTCTCTGCTCCAGGCATGTGTGAACCCTGCTGCAGACACATGCTTGGCTGGGCAGGAGACAGCCAAGGCTCAGCCTTGCTGCTGCCAGCGAGCTGCTCTACCCTCCCTGCCACCCAGCAGGAACAGACACTCTCTCACTCTCTCTCTCACTGCTCCAGGCTAGGGCAGTCCCTGGACAGAGAGGGTGCCAGGTAGCACCCCAGCTCTCTTGGGGTGCAGTCCTGGGGAGCAAGACCCAGTGGCAAGGTGTCAGCAGCCCAATGTTTAGGCTGAGTCCCCCACCCTAGCCACCACTGAGCCTCCCGCACAAGGGCTGGCCAGCCCCAGCTCAGCATCACCCATGGTATCACCTTGGTGGTATGCAGGCCCTTCTTTTTCTCCTTCTTGGCAGTGATCCACTGGCAGCTGTAGAGGCAGAGCAGGCAGGTGGCACAGGGGCGGCAGCAGCCAGGGGGATCTGCCATAGTGCCAGGCTGTCCCAGGCCTCCCGTCAGGCGTCCTGTGAGGAATACACACAGCATGTTGGCACAGACCTCCCAACACACACTGCCCTCCTGCCCCATGGGGATGGGGCATTGCAGCATCCTGGGTTCAGGTACGCTGGCAAGCAGCTTCCCCAGAGCCCTGGGGCATAACGGGGCTGCTGGCTGTGTCCCCAGGCAAGGCGTGGTGCCAGGGAAAGCGGGAGCACGGAGTGCAGCCCAACCTGTTCAGCAGGCTGCCTGGGACCCTTTGCTAAACGAGCCAGAGCAAGCCCGGAGCTGGCAGGGAGCAGGGCCTGCTCCCCAGCCCAGGGTTCAGCTCTGTGCCTGGGAGCCAGGGGCACTGTGCAGGCTCCAGGGGTCAGCAGCCTTGCTGGCCACCTTGACTCAACCTTCCACCCAGATTGGGTGGAAATTGGAGCATAGGAGGTTCAAGGTAAATATCAGAAAAAAATTTTTTACTGTGAGAGTGACAGAGCACTGGAACAGGATGCCCAGGGAGGTTGTGGAGTCTCCTTCACTGGAGACATTCAAAACCCGCCTGGATGCGTTCCTGTGTGATGTGCTCTAGGTGACCCTGCCTGGCAGGGGGGGTTGGACTAGATGATCTTTCGAGGTCCTTTCCAACCCCTAGGATTCTATGATTCTATGATTCCTCAGGAGTCGCCCAGCTGCAAGGACCATGAAGCCTCCTGCCGCAGCGCGGGGCTCCTGCTGCACAGCTGGGTGTACATGCAACAGCCTGGGATGTCCTCATCCTCCTCCCTGAGCCCAGGTCCCCGCTGAGGCAGCACCATCCTGGCAGCCTTCCAGTTTAGCGTGCACAACAAGGGGTCCCCACCAGGGGGGCCACAGGAGCTGCAGCTGAGCAGGCACCGGATGGTTGTTGGTTCAAGAGCTATGGAGGGGGCAGGGGGCAGGGAGGAAGAGCAGCAGTATGGGGGGAAACCCACTAATACAGTTGCAGACACCCAAGCTGAGTGCAGGGCTACCACTGGGTTCCCCACACGCGGGGATGGGGAGAGGGCCAGGATGCTTTGCTATGGTCACCAGATTCATGGTGCTCAGCTGGAGGAAACAGGGAACCCCAAACAAGGTCTCCACTTATCAACCCCGAGAAATGCCAGGTTTATTACTGCTTGCACTGCTGTGGAGCTGCTCCCCTTCCCTATCCCATCCTCCCCAGCAGGCCAGGCACCCCACACAACACTATCATCCCACTGATTAAGCCAGACTCTCATTTCACTGCGACCACTGAGCCAGGTATGGGAGCCAGTCAACCACATCCTCCCAGCCACATCCTCTCCAATGCTTGGGCCAAGGGTGTGCCTGGCAGGGCCATGTCCCAACCCAACCTGGGCCCTGGAGAGGGGCAGCAGAGCTAGCCCAGGTCCTCTCAGTCCCAGCCAGACACACCAGAGCAGCTCTCCTTGCCCTGGTTATGGCCAAGGTCAGCTTGGTCTCCCCCCATGATACAGCAGCACCCCAGCACAGCACCTTGCTCCCAGGTAACACCAGTGTATTGGTTTCCAGGGCTGGGGTGCATTTTCCCCCAGGACCCACACAGAGCAGTGGCTACTTGGGCATGCTCAGCCAGGTACCAACCCAAGAGCAGGACCCCATACCTGTGCTCAGCTGGCTTCTGCAGGCTGGGGGAGGTCTGGGGGCTGCCATTAGCAGGTCCAGCCAGCCAAGGTACAGGGGATGCTGAGTAGTGTGGCGATGGCCACATCTGCTGCACCCTTCATCTTCTAGGGACCAGATCAGCAGCTGTGAGCTGCTCAGGGACTGCACCAAAGTAGTCAGCCCTAACACAAGTGCAGGAAACCACAGGACCAGATAGCTTCTCTCCCTGCTGCCCAGGGGCTCTGGCTGCAGGCTCATACCCCTGCTGTCACCAGAAGCAGAAGCACCACTTCCACAGGGAGCAGCAGGCTTAGCCAGCATACCCTGGGACTTGCCCTGTCCCTGCCTCACTGCTCACACAGGCAAAGCACCAGGGCCAGAAGCTTCTCAGGGAAACCCTGCCACCACCCCCCCCCAAGCTGGTTCCAACGCAGGGTACAAAGTACAGTAGAAGTGGCTATGGGCACCAGTTGAACTTCAGCACTCAGCTGTTCCAAGAAGCTGTTGCTTCCAGGACTTAAGCTTAGCAAAGCAGTGGTACAGGACTAGCCACAAATCTATGCCAGTGGTGCTATCTGGAAGGTTTGGAGGGGAAAATGTCACTTTGTTCCCCAGCTCAGCGTGGGACTGCAGCAGTGGAACCAGTAGTTACTGTGTGGCACTCCTGCACAGGTCCCAGGTCCCAGGTCCCAAACAGAGCTGAACTGGGCACACAGCAGACCTTGCTCAGCTTCTTCTTCTGCTCCAAGGAGAGAGCTGCAGGTCTGTGCAGTTCAAGTGGGAGCTGAAGGTCTGTCAGGGCCAGGAGCCCTCCTTCAGTTCCCAACAAACCTCCCCCCTGGCACACTCCTGGTCCTACTGTAAGGGGCACTGGGTGCTTGAAGGGACGACAACCCATTTGTACAGTCACCGACATGGCTGTGGGTACTCGCAGCCCCACAGGGACCTTTGTGCCCCAGGAACGCTGGCACAGGACAACCAAATGGCCACGGGCAGGGCAAGACTTCTTTGCCATTAGGGAGCCAAGCCAGCCACTGGGCAGGTCAGCAGGAGCTGACACTCGGCTGTCTCCTGACCTCACAGGAGAGTGGGGGAGGAGGGCAGAGCTCCTGGATCGGTGCAGGGAACAGAGGGACCCCAAAACAGCAAGAGTAGCACAGCCGGGACCAGACCCCACTCTCCCAGCCTCACACCTCCCCCGTGCAGTCAGCCCTGGGCTCCCTGTCCCCGCTCTCTGGAGCGTGGGAAGAGCACGGGCAGCCCCTCAGCTGCACGCAGGGCCCCCCTTGCCGCTCAGCCAGCTCTCCCACAGCTCCCGTGGCAGCACAGGACAGTGTCCCCATGGCACGGGCTGCCAGCCCGAGGCAGCGAGCCAAGTGGAAAAAATACCTGTTTCCTGCAGACGTCGGGTTGCCGCCGCTGGGACGCCGGCAGTCCAGGTGAGCGCTGGGGCTGGCCTCTCAGCTGGGTGTCCCGGCGCGGCAGGGTCTGGCTCTGCTCCTCTGCTGCCTGCCCACACCCTCCTGGGTGTGTTTGTGGCCCGGGAGGGCTGCCGGTGCTGCCTGCAGGTCCGCACAGGCCGGCAGAGGCGGGCTGCCTGCAGCAGGCAGGGCCGAGGGTCAGGGCGGGCCTGGACCCCCGCCAAGGGCTTTGTGCCCCACCGACCCCGGCGCTGCTGCTGCAGCTTCGTGGCCGCTGGGAAAGAGGAGAAGGGGCCCAGGGGGGGCGTCACGCGCCGCAGCACGGAGGAGTTTGCAGGCAGGCCACGCTCCAGACAGATTAAGTCTCTGCGTAGAGCTCCAGGACTGGGGAAGGCAGATGGAGGCAGAGCTTTGTGCATTGCCGGGCCTTCGAGCAAGGGGCTGTGGGAGACCCTCTGCCAAAGGAAGACTTTTCCCTTCCTTGCAGAGGAAGCCTGGGACAGATGCATCACAGGCCACCATGGCTGGCCCAGGTGACAGTCACAGGGGCACACTTTGGAAGTGGAAACAAAGAGGTAAAAGCACCTTGAGCCAAGAGAAACGCTTCAGAGCCAACGCATCTGAACTTTGCTAAAGCAACAGTTGGAAGGAGGCTCCGAGACAGGGGCCTGATGCCACCTGCAGATGGATGAGGCAATGCCTTCCATCTCCCTGGCTGTCTCTGTGTGGCATGGCACAGCTGTGTCACTCCACTCTCCTGCTCCAGGTCTCGGCAGAGGTGCAGACCCTGCTGAGGCAGGATGCAGGATGGGCACTTGGACCTTTCTGTGTCAGTGACTTGCTCCATCATTGTCTGGGATCTTGGGGGAGCTCTGTGATCTCCTGCCACTTGCAAAGGATCCACGAAAGCTGATGGCATCCTGCAGTGACAGCAATTACCAGGCTAGGCAGAAGCCTCAGCATTCACTCTTGCAGCTGACCCTATTCCACACCATTATAAACAGCTTTGGCACAAATCATTGAACAGCTCCATGAAATGTGCTAATCAAGTGCATCTGGAGGGTCTGGAGCACTGCAGGAGGGGTTGTGTAATAACACCCATTGCTCTGCACCCAAAGGAGTAAGCTGAAGGCATTGCAATGGTCAGGAATGCTCCTGGGACAGCAGGGAGCCCCGTGCCCCAAATTTCATCGTCTGTAAGCAGCTAATAGCAAGGTTCACCTCCTGTGTCCACCTGCTCTGCCAGCACAGACCAACAGTAGCACCACTGGACAAAGCAAAGCAAACCCATGGGCAGGGGTATTCCCAGTAGGACTGTGCCCCGGGAGAGCCCCTGGAATGCAGAGAGCTTGTTTTACCAGATTAAAGATATCTAGTGTTGAGGACAGGGTTGCAGATTAAAAGGAGATGAAGATGCGAGAAGTGGGGAGGCAGGAAGGACCACTTAGTCAAGAAACATCTTGGGCAGCGTGGAGGGGAAAACTGAGCAAAGAGCCCGAGGTGCTACTGGAAGAGGGGAGGTTGCAGCAGACCTCATGGAGTCCCCAAAGCTGTGGATTTTAGGGGTGCGAGGCAAAGCTGATGGAGGGAGGTGCCGCTCAACCACAGGCAGATGCAACAGCAGGACCGGCGGCTCCCCCAGGGATTCGCCGGGTACTGGCTGCGGTCTGACCGCGCTGGACGGGAGACGCCTTCTCCCTTGAAGGACAAACTATATCAAGCCAGGAGCTACGGAGGGAGCAAGTCCTCGGGGAGCCCCGCGGGGGAGGCGCGCAGCCTCCGCCGCCTGCAAACGCCTCCGTTGTCCACCAGAGGGCACTGTCGCCGGCGCAGCGGCTCTACCGCTCCGGAGTGCCGCTCCGCACTCTATGGTCAGTCCCGGCCTCTCAGTCGGGGCCGCTGCCGGCTCATGGCGGTGCGGTCCTGCCCGGCGGCACCCGGACGGGGTAGATACAGAGAAGGGGAGCAGCGGCAGGGCCGTTATTCCTGTGTGAGCCCCCGACTCGAGCCCCGTGGGCAACTGCAGCCATTTTTTATCCCCGCCGCGTGACGGCTGGACGCAGCCATATTGAACAATGGCAGCGGCGTCGTATCGGTGCCTGTGATAGGCGGGAGCCATTTTGAGTACTGGCATATGCGGCGGGCGGCAGCCACCCGAGCTCTGCCCGGCCGCAACCACCAGGGGGGCGCACGCGGCCCGCTCTGCCGCCGCCTCAGCGCCCCTGCAGGACGGGCCCCGCCGCCCGTTTCGCTACGCGCCTCACGGCCGGCCCCGCCGCGGCTGCGCTGCCGGTCGCTCCTTCAGCAGGGAACCAGCCTCCGGGAGCTACGGGAGGGCTTTCAGGGCAGCTCGCCTGGGAGGCTCCTCGGGCTCCCCCCTCCGAGGGGAGGGTGGGCCTCGGCTGAGGGCTCGCACACCTGCCGGCCCCTGGAGCACAGCCCTCACCAGGAGCTGATTGTTTTGGTGTTGTAAAAGGCCAATGGAGATAACATACAGTGGACATTACTTTGCTTCTGCTTGCGTTTTAAGTTTCCCTGTAGTCGATATTCACACAATAAGAATCAGCAGCTCATTAAGCTGAACTGCTGCTTTGTGACAAAGGAGATCTGCCTCGTGCTGCCTCCATGCCAAGTGAGCCTCCCTGCAGAGGCTGCTTTTGGCTGCCTGAGCCTGCTACAGCACAGGTCAGGGTTTCACCAAAATAAAGGATCCAAACTTAGGCACACTTTATGAACGAGTCCATCAGACAGCCGTGAACAGGGGCATCCTAGGCATACAGACACTGATCTGCCAGCTCAGATGCTTGCCTGATCGCCAGAAGCCAAGTCACAGTTGAGCAGTTAAAGCTAACAACCAGAATGCAGATAAGATAGCTTAGCTCTACAGCTCTCTCACCATGAAGTCAGAAGTGCCAAAATTAGTTTGGAAGAAGACAGAAAATGTCTCTGTCCACACAGTTGAATCAACTCATGCACATCATCAAGTGTTGCATTGCTTTGAGTAGAGGTTGTGCTCTGCCTTCACTTGGGAACAGTCTCACCTGTAAGTGTTCTTTTAAATTCTAGTAAAATTATAAGAACAAGTGCACGGAGGAATGGTCTAAGTGAGCAGTGAAACTTACGTTGGTATATTACAGTTCAGTTTTAATTATCTCCCTAGACTTTTAATTTATGGAACAGAGAAGGTATTTTCAACATACAAAGTGACTTAATGGCTTTATGTTAGGCTCTTGTTTGTCAACTGATCCAGCCAAAACCCAGTCTTTTCAGAAAGAGATGCAAGCCCCTTGTTTTACTAAGTTACTCTTTTTTCACTAGACTGTGTGAAATTTACAAGAAATAGGGCTTTTAAATTTAACTGTTGCAAGGAATGTTTTCCCTTCATGTAATCTCCCATAGGATTCAAGACCTGGGATAAAAAGGGTAAGGCAACACAAGTGTCTGTAACCAGCAGAAATTCAGTGTATTACCATTCTCTGCTGCCAGTACTTTAGAAGCCAGTGGCACAGACTGTTCTTCCACCCAAGCTAGCACCTGACCTACATAAACTGATAGGCCAAGACAAAGATCTCTCTATCATGAATCAAAAATCTCTACTTGCTGATAATCTGCAGAAATATAGAACTTGCTGCGTTTTGAAGCTATCTTGCATAGGCACATTGTCAGAAAGAACTACTCAGAAAGTAAAATGCCATCTGAAGGGAGGGTATATGGATCATGGCACTAGTCTCAATGCTTAGGTTTACTTTTTGCTGGAGGCCAGAAGCTTTTAAGGAATTAAAAACTGTGGTGAACAAACTTTGGATCAGATAGATTTCTTTTCCCCAGAAGGAGTCTAGTTAAGGAGATCAGGAATGCAGATTGAGGGAGCTCTCACCACTGAGTTCGTATGGTATGAGGCAAATCACTTGACCCAAACTTTTCAGAGGTGGTCCTTGTAGTTTTCATTTCCTAACCACTTGAAATCAGCGTGGGGCTGATTTTCAGGAGTGCTAATCATTCATTGTTGTAATTAAGATGAACGACAGGAGCTCTGAGGAGCAAATGGTAATAAGTGTTAAGAGTTCAAGCTGCACAGTAACAGGAGAGCTCAGATTGGGGACTGTAGCAGTGCAGCATTTAGCCCACTGTTTTCATAGGAATCTAACACCCCTCAGGGGTTTGTGGAGATACATTTAATGTATGGAGAACACAGTAGGAAAGCAGGAGGTAATTGTTTCAATAAGCATTAGACTGTAAACATTGATAATAAGGCAAAGAAAAATTGTCTTTGGCTCCCTGAAAAAAAAAATAATTCAAAGAGGCAAGTCATTTCTGTCAGAGATCTGGCCTGTAAGATGTACATGTTATACTTCATTGCTGATTTCAAGGACTGGAATAGTTTATTTTGTTCAGATATAGCTTTTCCTCTTGAACTTGAACTCGTTTAGAATTTGAAGATGTTTATAATTTGCCATTTCCTAATTGCCTTATCATTGCATACTTAACTGAAGACACAATAACAAACTGAAGCCAAATATTTAGTATTACATGTAAGGTATGAGGGAAGGGATGCTCACAGGGTATACTTGCATACAGTTTTGCATCTTAAACTACATTTTTTGGGTTTTAGTATTATCTACAAAGGAAGCAGAGTAATTTAATTATAGCTGAACTGTTTTTTCTTGTTAATCTGTTTCCTTTTTGGGGATAATTAGCTTTACTGGAAGTTAAATTGTACACATAACTCACTGAATGGGGCAACACTGATACTCTGCAGATGTGGTTCCACTTGCTCTGCATTGAAAAATATAATTGAGCAGTATCAGTGATTTATGTTATTTTCTGACCAACATTTGTGTTTTTTCCATGAAAAGATAATTCCATTGTCACTAAGCATAAAACATCTTAGCTGCCACTCCTCTTGTTCTACGACAGAAACTTATGTATTTAGCCATATTTTTTTCTTTACTTTTAGAACATACCATTATTTTTGCACTGGGATAAGCCTTTCCTATGGAGTGTTTGCTCCTGATGCATCTCTAGTTTCTGTTTAGAGCTGTAGCTGCTGTAGAAGAGCATTTTTCCCCAATTCAAGATACAAAAGCAGCTGCAAGATCACTGTTAAGCCACGTTACGGAGCACAAAATCTATTTGTTGCCTAAGCTGCCTTTTTTCTTCTGGTTTCAGAAGCCTCCCATGAAGTCACTGATGTTACTGGGAAGCCCTGTACTTCATTACAGCTAACAGCAGTCTAGGTAGGATAAGACTCAAATCAACGTTCATGTCAAAACCAAACTTCAGTACTTGACAAAGAAAAGCTCAGCTCAAATTACAACAAGTACCTATTAGGATACAGTCCAAGCTCCCAAGCACCTTCCTGGGTTTGATTTGTATTCAAGTGTCAATACAGAACGTGGTTCAAGTCAGTCTTTGCTCAAGGAATAACACTTCAGATCCCCTACTAGCCTTGTCACTCATGGGATTCTGTCCTCTCTATAAATGTTGGCTGAGAGAACAAAGCCCTCTTGCATGTCTATTTTACCATCACTTTGTTATTCTCAGGTAGGTTATTTGAGCATAAATAATACTTTTTGAGAGTCACGATGTGCTGTAGCCCATAATACTCCAGTTGTGCTTTCAGTGCTACCACACTTTTCCTCCTAATATGCACCAGTAAGCTGTTGTTTAACAGATAGCTTCACAGAACTATTAGAGCCTTTCCTGTTGTCTTCAGGAAGACAATTTCTATTAGATACTTCTATAAAAGCAGCTTTCCTGCTCATGCAGCTTCTCTGCATCCCATATTTATAATTACTATAAGCTATCAGTTGAAATGCAAAAAATACCCCAAACAAACACACAAGAAAAGGCCCCAAAACTAGCACACTTACCAGACAGGAGCAGCTTCTTGTTTCAAACTGTCTAGTGTATATAAGCAGCAGCTGTTTGCTATTGCCAAATTTATAGGACCAGCCTCCAAAGCAGTGTGTTGAGGGTAGGTTTATGTAAAGGGCCCTTGTCAGGGAGTGGTGAGTAATCTGGGAGTGTGTTTGTATGTGTGGTGTCTTTGTGCCTTTTGGTGGCTGGGGTTATAGCTGTGATGTAGAGAAACCAGGATGTAGAATTTGGTCTAGAAAAAGTTAAACTTTTTTTTTATTCCCTGGAAGTATAATTTCCTGAGTGTGTTAGTTTACGGTTTATTTTTTTTCTACCTGTTTAAGGCTTTTTTTGGTCAGAAGTATCTTTGGGTAAAGGCCCTAGCTAAAACATTATAGTAGTTAAAGAAAAAAAATGCTTTAGTACTGTCTACCATTTGTTTTCTTAGTTGATTGTTACAGATACCTACTGTGAGTATCTATAAGGGCTCTGTTTTGGTAACTTCTATGCAAGTTTTCTTCTGAGCCTTTAACTAGTGCAAAGGGTTGTGGGGGATTTCTAGTGATCTGCATTTGTATTTTTTTTCTCTGTATTTTCTCAGAGCTGCTGTTTAATCTGTATCTCTGGGGCTTGGTGTCTAGCTGCTTGTGGTTTCTCATGTTTGGTGTTTATGGAGAAAATTCTTATGTTTGGGGGGAAAAGTCTCTGCCTCTCTGCAGAAGTGTTTCTGCAGTTGTGAAGATAACATTTTCTTGACATGTTGGTTGGGGAAAACAAAAAGGCTTTTTTTTTTTGCATTGAAGTTAGGGAAGTGCAAGTATAACCTTTTTTTGTCTTACCTCCTGTGAGACCTTCTCTGGACCCTGGGCTGTGAGGGACACTTGCTGCTTTCTCAGAAGCAGTGGTTAATGGCATGGAGAGGCTGAACATTGTGGCTGAGCTGCTCTGATGAAGAGCTGCTTCTAGAAAGTAGTGCATAAAGCTATTTGGTTTTTTTATCCTTAGTTTTCTGATAATAGAGCTCTGAATTTCCTGTGGTGATGGAGAGGCTCAGGTGTGAGGCAGAACTTCACAGTGTAAATACCTGAGGCTGCCAAAGCTCCTGCTCCAACAATGAGTTTCTCCTTGAGAGACCTGCTGCAAATGACTGGTTCTAGAAAATGATGGTTAGGTCTTGTAGCTGGTGCAAGTAAACACTATCCAGAATAAGTGTTCCTCTGCTGTCAGCTTGAAGTGGTTGTGCCTGACTGAACCTTTAGAATAGCTAGATACCTGTTCCAATGAGCAAAAAGACTGTACTGTGGGAATGCATTAACAGCTGAAATGCCTTGTCCTGTAGTGTCTTCAATCTGTCTATGTGTGGGCTAGCCCTGTTGGAGATGCATCCTGAGCTGCTTGGGATATGATTTTTCAAGTAGGCATGGATGTGATCTTTTTAGGTTTATTAGCTCCCAGTTTATCTGGAAGCCCACCAGCTTGTTCTGCAAAGTTTTAATTGATGACTGGAAATAATGTTAGAATTAAAAAAAAGTCATACTTCTAGGTTGTTCTGCTTCTGAGTCAGTAAAAGCATCACAGATTCAGATGTTACTAAGACCAGACAAATGGTGACTTTAGAGGTAGTGGTACTTAAAGCAGCATGTCTGTATCTTTGGGACTCAGTGGTTTCAAGAGGCAGGAATATGACACTCATGCCTACCTATACTGAACTTTATGCTTAATTTTTTTTTTACTTAGCTACTTCAAGAGATTGGGTTATTACAAGCAATGAATTTATCATTTGCATATCTGTTCAAGGTGTTCTTTGAGCTTTCTGAAGTATCACTAGCTTTTAGTTCTGCATGGGCTAGCTGTCTGTTTATTAGGTGGTCGTTTGCCTAATTGGTTTTGCTTTCTTTTGTTAGTGTTAATTGATGGCTTACCACGGATCAGCTTGCATCCAGCCATGGATTAGAAGAACTTCTGGGTGATTTCCAAACAACTACTCATTGTTCTGCCCTAGTACCTCTTGAATGACAGTGGTTACTTTGTTTAGTCCTTTTTTTTCCCCCAGCTTGTCGTGTTTCACTCAAATGCAAAGCTCATGCAGTTAACTAGCTTAGGGAGTTAAAGGACACTCTAATTGCATTCGCCCACAATCTTCATTTACTTTTTTGCTTTTTCCTAAGTTATTCTTGGCTTATGTTTTTTGTTTGTTGTTGTTAAATTAAGTATTTGATTATGTGTCCAGAACAGAAAGTAACTTGCATTAGAAAATGAAAACAGACTTGTAATTCTTGTCTCCTATGTTGCAGCAGACATGCACTAACACTTGCTAAGAACTTCTAGGCATCCCTGTGGAGTGCTCACTAGATAAGATACTAATTCTAATGTCTAGTCATAAAACTTACCTTTATTTTAAGGAGGTGCTTGAGAAGGGTTCTTGTTTGGCAGAACTGGGCTGGTCCATAACTTACAAGTGCTTGGTGGCTTCAGAGTTTGTGAAGCTCAGGAAGAGGTTACTCTGCCTTCTTGATCACTGCAGGGTGATCCTGATATGGGAGGATTTGTTGCCTAAAGTCCTTATTTCCAGTGCTGGGAAGAAAAGAAGAACACCTGGAAAAAAAGTCTTGAGAGCAAGTCCTGAGAGGACCTTCAGTGGTCAAAATGGTTATTGAGAGGAAAAATGCCACTGTCTAAGTTTGCAGCTGTCCTACTTGGAGCCACCATCACAAATTGTACCTCCTTGCACTGGACACTATGCAGCTATAGGATGGAGATGATTGTTGCCTCAGGTACTTGCAGTTGCTTGCCTTGACAGATACAGTTACAGACAGATGGTTATGAGGACCTGAGAATATGCATAGCTCAGCATGAGGGGCATTTGTCTTGGCACTCGAGCTGTTTTGTCTCTGTCAAGCTTTGTTTCTAGGTTCTGCAGAATTGCACAGAAGCTGAGCGAGTACTGCATGTATCTGAGGCAGTCCTCACATGATGAAGGCTGCCATGGGAGAAAAACATGCTTGTTTGCAAAACAAAAGGAGTGGGGAGGAGAGGATAGGAGAGTGCATTCAGGATGAATGTGAATGGAACAAGCCCAAAATAGGGATGTAGCAGTGGCTGAAGCTGAGAGTTCCAATTGTGAGAAGAAATAATAGGAATAAAACTGCAAAGTATAGATGGATATTGCTGGGGTTTTGTGTCCAGACTGAGATGTGTGACAACACCATTCTTCTCCTGAATGCTGTTGGTAATCAGTGATCTGAAGAAATAGTGGAAAGCCTGCAGAAAGCTTTTGGGGTACTTTACAGTCCTCCTGGGGCTTTTGGCAACCCAGGATTAGAGGCAGCCATCATCTAGTCCACGGGCAGCAGAGGCTACTGTGTGGTTCCCACTACAGTGTAGTCCAAACTGTCCCTCCCATGCTTTGTGGTGCTACAGGAGTGCTTGCTAGGTTCTCCTTATCATCTTCATTCCCTTTTGTGATCATGAATTACTATGTTTGAAATGGAAAGCTGAATAAACTTTGGAGAGTTGTTAGATTAGGCTAAACACTTTGCACTTAAACAGTGCAAACTCTGACCTACTCCTGTTCTGCTTTGTTGTAGTGCAAATACTTGTGCTAATTTGCACTGTTTGGACAGTCACTTCTGCAAGATATAAATTTTCTCTCTTTCAGATGCCTAATTAAATATTACAAATATCCTGACTAGAAATGCTTTAATCTAGTAAGAATAGTACTTGACATCACTGCTACTAGAACTTTATTTCCTTAAATTATTCAATAACCCTATTCTAATGACATCAGCAGCTGGACTCCTGAACGCAGTTAATGAAACCTTTTTTCTAACTAGAAGCTC
Source organism: Hemiprocne comata (assembly GCA_020745705.1). Lineage (NCBI taxonomy): Eukaryota > Metazoa > Chordata > Aves > Apodiformes > Apodidae > Hemiprocne > Hemiprocne comata. Next base: position 4,407,960 of record CM036597.1, on the reverse strand, counting down.
ATTATCATTATCACATCAGCCATACTCTAAATATTGAGAAACACAGACTCTGCAAAAACAGTAGAAGGGGAGAAAGTAAACCCATGTTGAATTCCAACAGACATTACCAGAGAACAACAGCTTTATTTGAGAGAACAAGTTTTGCTGCAAAAGCACAAGTCAAAGTATTTAATGGTAAAAAATGAGAGATGGAAGAGACTTTTCAAAGGAGCACTACCTGGCACAGGAACAGTCAGTTCACTGGAACAAAAAGGGAAGAGGAGTGGGTGGAAGTTACCAAGATCTCATTGCCCAGACTGCAAATATCATTTCTTTGCTTCCCAAAGAAGTGTCCCGGATGTGCTGGGGAAAGCTACTCTTTATCTGGTTGTGGAGCTTTGGAGTATCATTATGGAGGATGTAAGTCTTAACCTTGATTTAACTGGCTTAAGTGGCTGTGCTGCCCAGAGAAAAAAATCTTAGGATCCTGCACTTAGGAGGGAGAAATGGTGTAGATATTAGCTCTGCATGGCAGCGTGGCATGAGAATTGCAGCAACCTTGGAGGAAGACATGTGGGGTGTTTGGTCAGGTTATGGCTGGCTGTGCACAGCAGCAGATTCAGCAGGTTAAACAAGCAAGGGCAGCAGATAAGGAAGTGACTGTTCAGTAATCCACACATGCAATGAGGATATAAGGAACTTCAGAAGAAAGAATATACTTTGCAATGCTAACTTGAAAGCAGTAACAAAACCAATGCAGGTTTTACTAAAGAAGCAGGGACAAGAGGACTGGACTTGTTAGAGCTGCTGTAAGGAGGGAACCTCAGTGTCCATGATCCATTTGGTGGTTCATTTTGGGGTGACTGCAGGTGGTTTGTCAATAGGCTGATTTGAGTAACTGATCTTATATGTCCTAATCCCTTGCTTGTTTTATTCAGTTACTTGCTTTGACAGCTAGCTGGTAGTCAGGTCTCTATTCCAGCTGAATTGTGCCTGAGCTCCTGGTGGAGCACAGCAAGGCTGCTGTGTACTTAGAAAACTGTACCAAGATTTTCTATAAATTACCTGTTCAGATTTGTAGTGTTTCAAAGATAAGCTTTTCATATGCTCTAGAGCAATGAATCAATTTTGTTTTTAATGTCCATCTGTGCAACTCACTTCCCCTAACTTTGCTGTCACTGAAATTGTCAAAGGTGTAAGTGAAGAGTCCTGAAGAGCAGAGAAACTCTTAAGTGCTCTAACAACTGCTGGGCTGTACTAAGCTTTACTGCAGAAAAATTGGTGTCCCAGTTGCATCTTTCTTGTTTCTCTAATAAGTGGTAATTAAAAAGTTTCCATGAAGAATGGCAGATCTCTCATCCTCTCTGTGTGTGTATGCACACACATCTATGGGGAAGGAAGAAACTGTTTGAAACAAAGCCCTTTCTGTAGTGAATATTTGATTTACCTGGGAGAGAGTTTACCTTGAAGGGATGGACAGAACAGTGGGCAACACAGCAATGTGGTGTTTTTTGCATGTCACATTCTTTGTTTTGAGATGATTTGGCACATTTACTTGAATCAAGCAAAAAATGGCAGTCCCATCCCATCTGGCATGATGCATTAATTTGCAGCGTGCTGAAAGCAGCTCACTGGTTATATGCAGGTCTTGTTGTACCTCTCTTGTGCTTTGGGAGAGCATGTTGAATATGAAATTGAGTTAGACTGAATAGTGTTTGTAGAGTGTCCAAATGTTGTTGATGCTGTACTTTTTTAAGGCTGATATTAAGTAATGCAGGAGATGGTAGTGAAAGTGAATGTGCACAGACTTTAAATAACCTGAGCATTTCCTCACCCTACAAAGCTGCTCATGCAGAGATGTGATGCCACTGGGTTTTTTCCTACCCCTAAGGTATAAGAATAGAGGGTTCTCTTCCTTGCTTTGCTTTGCTTTCTGGCAGAGGACATTAATTTAGTTTCTCAGTCACCTCTGTGGAAAGTGGCTTTTACATGGCCTAAGTACTCACCTTCAAACATGGCCAACCCACGTGGAAAGTGGGTTTGACTGGATAAGGAGCAAAGCTAAAAAAAGTATTTCTTTTCATCTCATGGATTGCATCAAACTAAAAAAAAAAAATCTCTCCTTCCCTATCCATTGTGCTTTTGGACTTCCTTCCTCCTACATTTCTGAAATGGAAGAGCTAATTGCAAATATACAAAGGGGTCTGCTGAATCCAGCAAAACGTTGTGTTTTAGTGTTGGGGATGTTTGTTAAGGAACTCTTTAACTTGTCAGATCAAGACTCTTGGCTAATGCATGTTTTTTTAGCTTTTTAGAGGCATTTACTTAAGTAATAATGTATGTTTAACTACTTTGTGCATTATGTAGGTGTTCTGTATTATGTTAAATCCTACATGAGCCTCCCAGTGTATTAGTCACTTAGTTAACAGAGCTAGTTAATGTTAACATGACCTTTAATTCTGTGAGATACTTTAATGACTTGTTGCTGAAGGTTTTTTCCTGTGTGTGAGACCTAGAGAATTGTGTTGCACTTCTTTTTTCTGTTAAAAAAAAAAAAAAAATCTCTCGGTTGATGTTACTAAGAATTATTATATCTTGTATTTCAAGTATTCTTATACCTCTGCTTTTGAGCTAAGCAGATGGGAGGTGTGTATTGTGAAGAAATAGGGTATAACCAGAGTTATTCAAAATGCATGCTGAGCTTTTATTTTATCTGTTATACCCTCATTGCCAATGGAAGATAGATAATATTGATTTATATTGCTGATTGGCTGTAATATTAAAACATCTAATCAATAAGCTGAGGTTATGATAGCCTTTTATTAACATTAAACAATTTATAACCAGCAATAATTTTTTTTTTCTCAGGAAGAGCAAGGCTTCTGTGAGCATATTGTGTCTGTATGTGTATGTGGGAAAGAAAACAGAAAAAAGCAAAAACTTGAATATTCCTACCATAGGATCTTGCTCTAAATCTGTTGTGAATTAAGCAGAGGTGGCAGGTAACAGCCTGGCTGCGAATGCTGCATCAGGTCATTTTTTGATTTCAGGAGCATTGTTGCATTCAGTCACAGAGGGATCAAGCAGTTGGAGTATCTTCCTAAATGGCAGGGGACTGGTAGCCCAGATGGTTCTTTCTGGCTCTTTGTTAATTTTCTGTCGCAGTGTCTTGTATAAATGAAGTACCAGAGTTGTCCTTCCCTGTTCCCTTTGGAGAAGGGCCTGGCTCTCCTTTGTACAGACCTTACAAATCCTATGAGAAGTGCAAAAGGGACTGCTGAGAACAGAGGTGCTTTGTTGTACAAGAGCACAGGCCATTCCTGGTGGTGTTCCAAGTCAAGGGAGTGTTTTTACCAGCCCATGGTGACAGTGAATGCATTAGTCTCCCCTTGCTGCCTTTGGAAGTGTGTGGTATGGATCCTGCTTCTGCACCAGGCACCTCAGATCTGTTTTCACCTCTGTGTGTATGAAGTTGTCTGTGTACTTGAAGGCCAGGGCCCTAAAAAGCAATTACATCCACATGTAAATTTCAATCAGTTTGAGGCTATTGGAGCATAATTTGAGCATAATCTCACCTGAGATTAAATAGCATGTGAGATAATATTTAGCTGGGAAATAGATGGATTTACTGCAGGTGATTGGAATGAGAATATTTTTATCATCAGAAACCAAAGTACCATGTTGAGGAAACTTGAACAGACACTTAGTGATGCTTCTGTGTACGTTTTGATAGGTGCAGATGAAGTTGCCAGATGGCACGAGGAAAACTTGCATAGATCCTAGTGAAATACATGGCACCTCTTGCAGTGAAAGTCAACGAGCAGAATTACTTATAATGCATTATTTTATGGTAATAGAATATTCATAAACAAATAATAGATTCCAGGCTAATCTATCACTGCCAGAGGGAGGAGCCAACATCTCAAGTCTTGATAAAACTTCTGTCCTTGGTTATTTATTTTTGTAATTAATCATTAAGCAATAAGAATAATAACTCAGGGAAGCTGCAACTGCAGTCTGCTCTACTTGAATAGAAGCTCTCTAAGCAAACATGATAGAAAATTTCAGACATAACTAGAAGTAGAAGTAATTTTGGAAAGCTGCCAGGGCCTGAAATGAGAGAAATTAAAGAACTAAAAGACTGATGAGATACTTATTCCCTAGGTGTCTGTACAGCATCAAGAGGCAGATTGTATTGATTCTTCTGACTTTGAGAAAACATTCGCTCTTCATGATGAAATGAATTTTTTTTTTTTTTAATTCAAAGATTCTGTAGTTCAAGCAGCAACTTGCATTATTGCTTGATTGCACTTGCCTGGAAATTAACAGGATGAAACCATTTAAAATTATACATACTAAGGAAGATACTTGCTCAGCTCAGTCATTAGTCTGTGAAGGAACAGAGTATTTGATATTAACAATAGTCCTATATCAAATGAAGGGTTTATTTCACAGTGTGTGTGATAGGCTGGTGAATTCAATTGTGTAGCAGTGTGGCTTTTTGGAAAGAAGTAAATCTGAATACTTAGAGAGGTATTTGGTAGTCTCCTCACACAAGTTGAAATCTTCCTACAACTTCCTTCCCTGCTGTAGGCCCAGATGGCTTTTGGGAAGGATACCACTAGCAGGTGTAGCCAAGTGTCCTGCTGCAGTGGGCAGATGGTGGTGATTCACTTCACAGCTCGAAGAAACCATTGGGGATGCAAGCACTGGCTGGGATTTATGTGCCAGCAAATGACCAAGCATCTGATCTTTAAACACGTTTAGATACCTGAAGATCAAGAGTCTCTAGTGAGGTTTTTAAACAGCTCTAAAGAACAGTGTGAATTTCATAGTCACTGAAGCCAATGAGAGCAGTACTTTTGGCTATCTTAGTCTAGTCACTCGGCTGTACTTTTAGCTGTTCTCCTTTCCCTTGGTCACTCTTTGAAACAAAGTGGTGCTTCTTGGTCCCGTTCTCTTTGTCAGGGGATGTAATTCTTTTTCTCCCACCAGAATGGTGTGAACATGGAAACCTAGAGTGAGACAGAATGCAGGTACTAGCTGAATGTTGCACTAGTGCCAGCCTGGCTAGCCAGCATGGCACCAACTCTGACAGTGCCAGTGCAGCTCAGCAGTGTGCATCTTCTGCATGTGCTGTCATGGCCAAAACCATGGAATGATCACTTTTGACTCTTGCATCAGAGCTCTTCCATATGCCTGAAGAAGTTTCTCCACTGACTATCTCCATTCACATTACCTAGGAGCTAGCCCCTCCTGTGGAAACTTGCCCTGAGATAGCAAAAGATTGAAGCTTTTTTGCACTGTTTCTGGAAAATGTGAAGACACAGGGCCAGAAATGGATCTTGAAGGGTATGTTGCCTGGGGAGTGGCCGAGTTTTCCCGTTTTGCTCCGTTTCTCTCCTTAGCTGTCTTTCATCCACTTTCCTGGTTCCTGGAGGTGGCATGGCCCTAGAAGCATGTCCCTAGGAATGGGGCTCTGCAGCTGGGTTCCTTCCCTTTGGGTGAGTAAAGGTCCTTAAGATCATCCATATCATCAACTAGAGTGGAGATAGCTGCCAGCACTCTAGTTGCTTTCACACTGAAAGAGCACCTTTCTGATACAGGTGGATCTTATGCACCAAGCAGCATTGCTTGCTGTATGGATATGACACAGCTGAGGGTAAGAATACCTCTCCTGAAGTTCCCTGTATATCCCTGTTCCTTGAGTGTACATAGTAGGTAAACCACCTCTATGTAAGTTTTTCTGCAACATGGGCTGCATTCCTGGAGCATGTGGTCGACCTGTCATTAGGAGAATGACATAAGTGGATTATTAATGACATCAACTCCTTTTTGAAATGAGCTGAGCCCTGAGCCCAGTGCAACACTTGCTGTAGTACACTGGGGTCAGAACATAGTGGAAAGCAGCTCTGTGGGAAAAGACCTGGGGGTCCTGGTGGACAACAGGATGACCATGAGCCAGCAATGTGCCCTTGTGGACAGGAAGGCCAATGGCATCCTGGGGTGCATCAAGAAGAGTGGCCAGCAGCTCAAGGGAGGCTGTCGTGCCCCTCTACTCTGCCCCAGTGAGGCCCTATCTGGAGTACTGTGTGCAGTTCTGGGCTCCCTGGTTCAAGAAGGACAAAGAACTAGTGGACAGGATAAAGCAAAGGGCTATGAAGATGATTAGGGGACTAGAACATCTCTCATGAGGAAAGGCTGAGGGAGTTGGTTCGTCTTAGTCTGGAGAAGACTCAGGGGGGATCTTATCAATGCTTATAAATACTTAAAGGGTGGGTTGGACTAGATGATCTCCAGAGGTGTCTTCCAACCCTGACCATTCTGTGAGTCTGTGATGACAGTATAAAGGCTAAAAGTACTTGCAGTGTACTAGAGCTCGTAAAGAAGCAGCAGAGGAAAGGTAACAAACAGCAAAAGGAGCAGGCCCTGCTTGTCCCTCTCCTTGGACCTGCTGTGAGTTTATGATCAAGCACCAGGGCTGGTATTTGGTGTTTTGCCAGAGACCTCAGGACCATCTGAGATTCCCCACTGTTTTATTTTCCCTTCTTTTGGTTTTTAGTTGATTTGCCTCTTAACCTTACACATTACACCTGCTATTATGCACTGTTGCTAAACGGCTGTTCAATTCATCTTATTCTCTGCAAAATGTTTTGAATTAAGTTGAAATTGTTCAGCAAAAACCCTGTGGTGTTTCTTAGCATTTCAGCAGTGCAAGCTGCATTCTGCCTTGCAATAGGGAGCCAGATGCAGGGCAGTAATGGTGTTTGTCCCTGTTTGAAAGGCAGGGAAGACACAGCCAGGGATTTTAACCTGTGTTTTGTGAAGCCATTTTAAAATATCATAAATAGACAATCTTCAGACACCACTGGTGAGTGTCCCAGGAGTTTCTGAATATATTGTTGTTGCAGGAGTCTCTTGAGTAAATTGCTGATTAAATTGCATTCTTACACTGCGCTGCTGGACTACTGAATTAAAAAAGCATAACTAAGTGCTACTTTGATATTTTCATTAGGATTAGCAGGAGATTTGGGAGCATTTACTTATTTTTCCTTCTTTGTACTTTATTATATATTTGTACTGCACCATACTGTGCTATTTCAAAAATCCCAAAGTGAGTAAAAAATAATGTACTGCTTTTGCTGGAAGAGTTATTGCATTAGGTACTGTACTGCTCCCACCTGAGATGGTGAGTGGCTCTGAGTCATGAAATAATAATGGAAATTTGTTGGAAGGTGCTGAATTTACAGAACTATTTACACAGTGTTTGTAACACCGTAATTTACAAGCCAGACTTTTTTTTTTTCCCCTCTTGAAATACATGATAACAAATGGAGAGGTTTTTTTCACCTCTTCCAACAGCCAGTGATTAAATTTATAGAACTGCTTTTACATTGCTCAACTGTAGCTGCTATAATAAAACACTTTATCACTGACTGGATGCTCCCCCATGGTGTGGAGCTGTATGACAGTCTTGAGCATCAGGCCAGCTGTTGTTTTTATTTCAGACTCCATCTTCCCAACCTGAGTAGCATGTAAAAGTAACAGTTTCTTGCTAGGGAATTTTGGAGGATGATTATATAGTTGTTTTTTTTTAGTTCCAGGATGATATATAACTTGGAGTAGCTAGCCTGAGAATATAGTGATGGACTGTCATGATTGATCATAGCTCTGCATCAAGAAGTTGAACATTAATTCAGAGTGTAGCCCTTGTAATAAACTTGTTGGGTCAGACAAGTGCCTTCTCAGTGGGGAAGATCCAGAGCATGTCCAGGAGCCTCTTGAGGCTCCTTGCTGTCCTGTGTCAAGTGAGAAAGTGAAGTCAGTCCAGGTGTGTCTTTACATGCAGATGACAGCTTTCTTTTGTTTTGCCTGTGTTCACAAGTGTGTGATTTCTAACCCACATTAACTGGGATCTGGAAAAAAATGGCTAAGGCCAGGGGGAAAAGCAGTTAGTGGTTTCAATGGGAAGTCAAGGGAAAATTTACAGTTTGGGCATTATTCCAGGTAGATTCAGTGAAGGCAAACAAATGCTGTCCTTCTGCAGCTAGTGCTAATACATGTTTCAACAGAACACATCTCTCACAAAAGATAACATATCTATCTTGTGTCATCAGCAGGTTTGCCAATTACAGCTTGGAACACTTTTCTCTTTGGGGACCTAGTTCTCTCTGTGAAACTTCTTGTGCTGCGTATCACCTGAAAGATTAATTGTTTTACAATTTTCATGCAGAGCTTGTAAATCACACAAGCAAGAGGAAAAAAAAAAAAAGCTGAGCCCAATCAGGAAATTAAAAGAAAAATACAAATGACCCACATCAGTCTCTTGGGAAAAGGCCCTGATCCAGTGAGCCAGCTGCTAGTGGATGTGTCAGCTCAGCTTATGTGTGCACTGAGGTTGCAACTTGGAGAATGTGAAGGTGCCAGTAATGACTTGCATCCATATTTGTGAGAATGGTAGAAGAGAGCTGACTTTGCACAGATAGGGAATCTGTCAATGTCACTTTGTGGTTTCTTCTTTGTAAGGCCCAGCTAGTGCCCCTTTTCATTTTAAAACACAATGTAGAGTGAACTGGGTAACATGACTAGGTCACAACCAAAACCTCCCGTATCACTAAACAAGAATCTGATTTATCACTGAGTATAAAATGCAAATCCTATAATCTGCACAAAGTATCTTTTACAGAATTTGGAGAGGAGGTCTGTATGGGTGTTCAGACTCAGTGTAGTGGGTAACAATGTAGGTTTTTTAATAATCCTGCTACTTACCAGAATTCCAAGCAATAGAATTTCTGTTGGCTGATGTGTGCACAAATGCTTTTTCCTTTGAATTACATTTAATTGCTCTATAGGGTGTTTAGTTATTTAGCCAACCTGCATGTGATTGGACTGAACAAAGGCTTGGATATGTATTTTTGTCCCTATAGGGGAAAATTTTACTACCTTGGGCCTAGAATTTCATGCTAAGAATATAGAGGAGAGAGGAATTTGTTTGGAAGGTTTCTCAGGTCTCTTATAAAAACAGTAAGACGTTGGGACTAATAGCATTTGTTGTCCACAAATGTGGGCAAGTTCAGTGTAAAAGTGAAAATCTGGCCCTTACTGATGCCAGTGAAGAAACTCCTAGCACAGTAAATGCATCCTGCTCCCTGCCTGGATGCTTGCACACCTCTCTGTTAAACCCTTCTGTGATTGGCCTTCAGACTGCATGACTACATCAACTTTTTGTGAGAGAAATACTCAATAGTTGAACAGCTTTGCTGAGATGCAGAGATCACTTGGCACGTTTCTGTGCTGCCTCACATGATTTAATGTAGTTAGGCATTCTGTGACTCACTAACAGCAAGTGCTGCAGCAGAGCAAGCTTGCAGCTAGCAAACTTGCAGTTAAACATTCACCAAACCTATGATACAGCCAAGGGCAGAGGTGGTGTCAGTTTTTGTAATTCAGACATGGTTGTTAATGTGCTTACTCAGTGCTTAAGGTAACAGCAGGACTCATGCTGGCTTTGACCTCGCAGGGAGAGCTTCACTGGTTGATCTTTGGCTTACTTGAAAACTGTTGTAAAATTAGTGACATAATAGTTAAAACTCTTATTCCTCAAAGGCCTTGAGCGTGTGCTTTGCATTAGCCATGTGCATAACTCCATTTTTATCTAGCATGATACATGCCTGAGGGAGACATTTCAAAAGCAGAAAGCACAGGCTGTTTAACTGCCCAATATACCTGTGGAAACCCCCCAAGTGATGTGCTGAACAGCAGAGTGAGGTCTGGGTGCATTTATCAAGAGCAAAGTTTCTTTACTTAGCACAAAGTGGCTATGGAATTAGCAGCTGCCATCAGGTGAGGTATTTCCACTGCACTGCACACAAGGATGATCAACTCTAAACGTCAACAGGTACAAAGAAAAACGACCAAGGGAATGGTTTGCCTGTTTCATAAGTGACTGGAAGAGCTTGGCCTGTAAAACTTAGCTAAAAGAGAGGTGAGGAATGTAGTTGCTTTCTTTGGTACATCAAGGAGTGAAGTACCAGAGAAAGAAAAATGTCAAATGGGAAGACAGCCTTTCCACAAGTACAGGTGGGTACAAATAAATAAGGCACAATTAAATCTTCTTCCCCTACTAATCAGTCTAAAAATAGATTAGTGCGAGGTCTGGAAAAGACTTCTACTAAAGGCAATGGGGACACAATTTTTTAACTGCTTTTGAGATGGTATTTGGATAGTTCATGAAAAGGAGAGTATGATTTGGTGCCTGCAGTAGCAGGAACTGATTCTCAAGGTCTGGGAAAATCTGCAGCTCTTTACTGTGACAGCCAGTATCTGTTGGAGATCCATAAGCTAAAATGCTCCCTCTTATTTCTTGATCTTTGGATCAGAGCTGACCTAAACTCTTCAGCTGGGGGCTGGGAGAAAAATGTGAGGATTTAAGTGTCTTGCAAATATTTCAGTTACTATTAAAAGTAAAAGAGGCAGAAAAAGATCATTGTCAACCTCATCTGGCCACAGCAACTGTGGGAGATGCTAATATCTTTCTCATTCCCAGTATTTTTTTTGAAATACCGACATAGAATAACACCACTTGGAGCTGCATTATTCCTCTCTCCTTAAGCACAGCTGGAACCAGCTGAAGAGTTGCTTTGGAGCCAGTAAGGCTTGTTGTGTGCTGGCCCTTTCCAAAGTCTTGGCAGAAGAAGTACAGATACTGATATGCTCTCTAGGCTCACACGTTGCTCTCTGAGCATCTGCCACCAGCACCACGTGGGCTGTGAGGATGAAGGGGAACGTGGTGACTTGGCCAAGGATGCTTACTGCAGCCTCGGGACAACCATTGTCATTGGTGGTTCAGGGGCTGTGATGTTGAAGGTGGCCTATGAGTGAGAGGTTGCCCTCGAAATGTTATGGTTGTGTGTTGAAATGATCACAAATAAGCCTTGGCCCCAGTGCATGCAGCAGAGGAAGGCTGAGAATCTAAGGCAGGAAGTATCCTCAGGCTTCATGTATGCTGGCTCAGGGTGCAGAGGCAAAGGGGAATGGCCTCAGTGCCAACAGCTCTGGATTGGAATTGGCTAATTCTGGATTGGCCGTGGCTAATCATGTTTTCTGTGAGCAGTGTGTTAAGGGTGAAAGCTTTAGTAGCTTCTGACCATATAGTTGTTGCCACAGTCATGGCTTCCTGCACAGAGAGGTGAAATGTTGGAAAATTTTAGCTTTTTGTCAGCCAGGATGAGGAAACTCTACTTCCTTAAAAGTGGTTTTGGGTGCTCCCTAGCCACCCATTTGTGCATGGCTTCTAGACAAATAAGCAGTGATGGGGAGCAACCTTCATTGTGGATTTCCTGGTTGCTCCACAGTAATCACTTTATGGCCACGTTTGCCACTAATTAACTAATTCTTCAGAAAACAAAGATTTTCACTCCTAGCCCAGACCTCTGAATTTCCTTATGTAACAAAAATCAAGCAGGGGCAGAAGTGGTTGAAGACATCATGCAGGAAGTATTTAAAACTGCAAGGAAAGTATTGATCTACAAGCTAGCAAACCTTACACAGGATCCTTCTTGCTAATGACAAAAACCTGATGCCATGGTCTGAAGTGGAGAAGCAGCTTCATTGTAAGATGGCTTGCTGGGATTGAGTTCAGCCAGTCTGTAGCTGTACTGACTCCTGCAGTGCTGATGGGAAGGCAGAACCTGTGCAAGACTGCTGTGGTGCACAGCACAAGACCATGATTATTCAGCAGAAGGTGGCTAGGAGGTGCCAGTCCTTAATGCACTCTGTTGCTCTGTGACAAAAAGAAACATACAAATATGTAGGTTAGTTGAGGTTCCTAGTGAAAAAGTGGAGTTTTACAGTGGCAAGAGTGAGAATCAATGCAAAAAGCTGAAAAACATTCCCATGGTCTGAGCAGTGACTTCTGCACAGAGTGGATACCAAGAACATGGCTATGCTGGATGTGCTGCATGGCCTTAGAGGAGAACATCTTTCAGCTCCTTTTGTCCCTGCTGATTTTAGGAGCTGAATTATTCACTTGTTACTAAAGGACTTTGTCATGTTTTAAATCTGCTTACAGGCTTAGTTTTGATTCAGTGACCTAATTCTACACAATTAGTGAGGACATGAAGTTGTACCTGTCCTTCAAGGGCATGTGTGACATGTAATTACTGGGTTTTATAGCTCAATTGCATCTTAGCCATTAATTGCATTAAAACTGCATTTAAATATTTAAAGACTGCAGATCCTACTTTACTAATGAAATGTGTTTTGTTGTCTGCAAACATGCAGGGTCTCTGATTACAATGATCAGTCTTGTCGTCAAGATTAGAAGCTGCTGCTGTTTTAAAAAAAAAATAAATGGAATATACATAGACATGTATTCATACATCTCCCTCATTTCACAGTCAAACAGCCATCATTAAACCTATTCAAACAAAAACTGAAGGAATAGAAATAATATTTTGATAAATAAAGTTTTGTTAACTTAAAAGTTTCAGGCTTATTCACATAGAATAATTTCTTAACATATAATACGTGTGCTTGTCCCATACGACAGTGTGCTGCTTCTCCCTGAGGAATTGTTGCTTTTCTTGTCTCACAGCAGGCTTTTCCATGGACTTCTTAAGGGCCCCAAGCTCCAAGGATCTGGCAAGCTGCCCAGTAGTGAGGTCTTCTCTATTCCATTGGATAAAAAGGGATATATTTACTGTTTGTGGCTTTTATTTCTCATACTATGGTAGTCTCAGTACAGACACTTCATGTAATAGGAATGTTGGTTCACTCCTGAAACTACTTGGGCTTACACACTCCTCTCTTGGCAGGTACACCACTTCTGTTAAGAATACTTCAAAATGCTTTGCCAGGATTTGTCTACAATGCCACGGATGTGATCTTTCATTTTAATTCATCCAATTTTTGTTTTCAGATGCTGCTGACACTTTCCTAATAGAAGTGTGTTCATACTGAATTTTGTGCTAGAGAAACCACGGTTTGAAAGCTACAGGGTATTTTTGTGCATTCTAACAACTCTAGGTTTCTTACTGAGAGTAACAGAAAATAATTAGTAATCACCAGTAGGAATCTAACATTATAATTCTCTAGCTGTTGTGCAAAATAACTTCATATATATCTGGTAGAAACAATTAGTGTAATAACAAGGAATAAAAATTATGCACCCCAATTGCAGAATTTGTGAACAGAAGAGTAGGTAGAAATTGATGGATTCTTTTGGTTTGTTGCCACTTACGAAATGAAAAACCTGTCAGTGAAAGAATTGTGATTATTAGCCTGGAAGTTGTGATGGACTAAGTATAATAGGGGAGCTAGCTGCTGAAATGTAAGTGGAAAGGACATTTTCATGAGCTTTGTACGAGGTGGGCTCTTAGAAGCTTCAAGCCATTGTACAAAGGGCTGGATTAATTTGGTGGAACAGATCATAATGTCTTGGGCTGCCAGGTATGTGCTGCACAAGATCCTGCTGGGAAATGATGCTTTGTCATAGCTCCTAGTGATGATATACCCCTTGGGCAGCAGAGAGTTCTTTTTCCAACCCTTATTGAGTATCTTTTGATTTAGTAAAACAACTTCAGTAGCATCCAGTGGATTGGAGGGTTGTTATTGCATAAATAGATGAAGATGCTGTACTACCAGGTTTCTAAAGCCAGCAGTTCTCTTAACTCTAAGCTTGCATATGGTGCAGATCTCTGTTTAGTCCTGTGGCTTAATGGGAAGACAGCTGAAACTCTGTTTCAACATAGCTGGTAGTAGTTAAAACCAGTGCATGTGCCAAAGGAAACAGGATCAACAAATGAAGTGAAAAATATGTCATTTGTAAACAGAATTGGGAAAAAGAACTTGCCTTCTAGATCATCTGGGTTGTGCCATGTGGAACCATATGTCATTTGACCTTTATTTCCTTTGGATAAATAGGTTCAGTTACAATGAAAACGAGTTCAGAAAATGGATTGGATTGCAACACAGCTTTGGTTAGAAAAATCAACAAACTTTAGTTCCTCTCTAAAATGTTCTTGTATTTGGGCTTTTTGCAATACCTTTTCTTCTATGACTACATCTTTCTGCTTCACGTACATGGAAATCTGAGGTTATAGGTGCATATTGAGCTACTCTGTTAAGTAACCTGGGTTTTGTGTGGTCAAAGTGGTTGAGCAGCACCCCATGGTTAGAATCCATGTATTTAGCCCTTAAATTATTACAGATATTTCTGCTATAGAATTTTGTTTCTAATATATATTCCTGGAACTGGGGAAATGCTCATCTTTCATAGGACTGTTGCTTGAAACATGTAGTCTGTGATGTGGCTTGTGAGAGCTCAATGAAAATACTGCAAAATTCCTAGTGTGCCTCTGACAATTTTGCCTGTGGATAATGAACTATGTGATGTCTGCACCCAGGTGTGCCCTGATGCATGGTCTGCTCCTTGTGCTTCTGGTTGGGGATCATTCCCCTGTGCTCCTGACAGTTCCTTAGTTGAGCATGTAAGCTGCTGACTGTCCAAAGCTATGAGTGGGAAATGTGATGGAGCTGTGGCTTATCTCCTGAATTCTAAGAATAATAGAAAAATAGGAAACTTTCCTGGGTTTTGCCACTGCATTTTTTTTTTAACTGAGCCACTCATTTTCTGTCTGTATGTTTGAACCCTGCTTCATTCTACTTTGCTGTATCAAAGCAATGCTTGTCACAAGGAAACCTGATTGTTAATACAATTTAAGTCTCCCAAAAGATCTACATAATTCTTACCTCCTGACTAGGCAGGTAAGTCAGGTTGGAAGGGACCTCAAGGATCATCTGTGATCCTAATTAGTCCTAATCAGTTTTGCCTTGTAGGAGAAAAAGTCTTCCCCAGAAGAGTAATCTTGTGGTTTTCAGTCAGAGAAAGAGTTGTGTAAGATGAAACAATGAAATTCCACAGATGCATCCACAGAGACTGCATCACCTCTGGATGTGCTCCTTTCTGTTTGTATGAAACAGCTGTGGGATTTCTCCCTGTTCCTTGGGGCACTGTTGAGTGCAGCAGAGTTGCACAGAGTCTGGGGGTCTGAATCCATCTCTACATGCTGTGCATGAGTGTCATTAACCTGTCATTAACATCCCACTGATCCTGCACTGAGCTGCTGTGTCTGGATAATTATGCTCATGGAACAGAAGCTGTCGCGAATCACAAATACCTGGTGTTTTGGTAAAATAGATAATGCAGGTTCTAATGCAAAGACAGCTTAAAGCTGTGTCTGATGCTTGTGGGTTGCTTCTTAACTGCTGGGAAGCAATTGAAATGTCAACAGAGCTGTGCTTAGTAGTGCTGCCTTGAGTCAGCATTTATGAGGCTAGTGTACAAGAAGGTGAAACTCATTTGTCATCTGAAACTTTAGTGCCTTTTGAAAAAGTAGAAAAAGTGGTTTGGAATGCAGGCTGAACTGCTGGTCTGCAAGAGTCTGAAAGAGCAGCAGGAAGTCCAGCTGGAGGCCAGTTCCTAGTGCTGTACCCCAGGGGTCAGTAATGGGGCCAGTAGAGTTCAGTGTCATCATTAACAAGAAGTGGCTGGTATACACCAGATGGTTGCACTGCCATTCAGAGAGACCAAGGCAGGCTGGAGAAATGGGCTGACAGGGATCTCAGGAAATGCTACAAAGGAAATTCAAAGTCCTGTACCTACTTGGGCACGAATAACCCCATGTACCAGTACCAGCTGTAAAGCAGCTTTGCAGTTAAAAGTGTTCCTGATGGACACCAAGCTGACTGTGAGCAAGCAATGTGCCTTTGTGGGAAAGAAGGGCAACCAGCCTCTGGGGCTGCACTGGGAAGAGCTTTGTCAGCAGACTAAGCAAGATCACCTTTCCCCTTTACTCAGGCCTGGTGAGGCTGCATCTTGAGTGTCATGTCCAGGGCTGGGCTGCCAAATACGAGAGAGACATGGACATACTGGAGCAAGTCCCATGAAGGGCTTGAAGATGATGAAGGGATTGAAGCATCTGACAGACACAGGGAGGCTGAGAGAGCTGGCACTGTTCAGCCTGGAACAGAGAAGGCTCAGAGGGATCTTAACCATGTGCATAATGAAAGCCTGATGGGAGGGGAAGTAGGGATGGTGGAGGCAGACTCTTCTCAGTGGTGCCCAGCAAAAGGACAAGAGGCAATAAACACAAAATGAAATACAGGAAATTATGTATATGTGTAAGATGATTTTTTTTTTTCCCCCCGTGAGAGTAATTGAACATTGAAGCTGGTTGTGGTGCAGAGATGATCTGGTCCTTGTGCTGAGCCTTGTAGGATTTCTAGCTGTACTCATATGATGGAGGCAGTTGCTCTCCCTTCAGTGTTTGTCTGTAGCCTTTTCCCCTGGGTGTGTGTATTGTCCTCTACTGGAAACAGGACAGGACACAACTCCAAGCATGTGTGTGTGTGCACTCATTATCAAGCTGTGATGATGATTTTTGCTGCAGTCGTGAGCTGCTGTTGGTGATAATTGCTCTCCTGCCTTTTGCAGTTCTGGAATTTTAGCTGAACAGTTAACATAAAAAATAAGCCTTTTACATTCCCACTGTGCCTTTCCAGGTTTTTTAAATTGCAAATCTCTGTTGTTATTTTATCTTTTAGTTTTCAAAATGATTTACGCATTGTGTATTGAAAATGAAAAGTGATGTGAAAGAGTAATAAATTTAAGATTAACAATATGTTTGCATTAACATTATACTGGTTTCCCTTGGCTCCTTGTTAGTGTCTGTCTCCTTTCAGCACTGGGTTTGTGGAAGATCTGATAATTGCATATTATGGATTTACTCAGCAGTGTAAAGTAACTTAAAATTCTGGGTTCACTGTTCATTTGTTCACTTCTGATATTTATTTCAAATGAGTCAAAAGTATATAAAAAAATCCTCCTTGTCTTAAATGCCATGTTTGGATAAAGTAATTTAGATTTAGTATTTAAATGTGCTAGATGGAGACTGTTATTTGTTGCTCTCAAAATTATCTAGGAATGGCATGGAAGTAAAACATATGAGCCTCCAATCATAGGCATTCACAGGCATCTCTGAATTATTAATTTTGTCTGGAAATTGCCTCCTCAATAGAGGTTCTTAAGTAATGCTGATGAAATTGTTTTTGCTGTGGGCTAAATATCATTACAGATTTCAAGCTTGGGTCTGAACTTTTATTCTTTTTTTTTTTTTTTCCCCTCCATTAAAAAGGACCTTTTCATCTTTCTCAAATGAGGTACGTTGCCATCATCCAAATTACATTGGCTTTAAAAAAAGATTTTTTAATATAGTGGCTGGATGAAAAGGGTGTTTTACTGCATATAATAAACATTCAGGAAGTGTATCAGATGTACATTTTAAGTGAGTTCAGAAGTCTGTAGAATTACATAGTTTGTGTGTTGTAAGTAAATACACATGCTCCCCTTTTTTGGTAGCAGTGATTTTTAACCCGACTTTTCAAGACTCTTCACTGCATTGAATCTTAGCAAAGGCTCAAATAAATAAAGAGTCTGAACTTCAGCTGGTGAAGGTCTGCCTGAAACAGAGAAGCTGCCATCCAGCTTAGAGAGTTCTAGTTAATGGTGAAATGAGAGAAAAGTCTTAACATTGGAAAATGTAATGGTAAGCTTATCTAGTTAAAAAGTTGTGTAGAAAGTTTAAAAATTGTTTTGAAAAACCTTACAAAAGAGAGGCATTTACCTATTTTAACCTGGTGGCAAATCTTAAACCTGTATTCCTTAGGCAGAATTTGTTGTGTAGCTTAGTGATGCATCATCTATTGTACTTTGTCACCCTAGAGGAAAATTAGGAAATGAACATGGTGAAGAAGCATATGTCGTGTCACCTTCATGCTCCTTAGCTTTTGTGCAAGTGCTGGACCTGGGCACTGCTCCATGACGGTTCATCTGGGTGGTCTGAACAATCACCCAGCTCTTACAGCAACCACAGGCACATTCCCTGGGAGGGGACTTAGGGATGAATTGATGTGCTCACAAGATAACTACCATGTCTCCTCACTGCCGTGGAGAATCAGTCTCAGTAGGGTCAGAGTTAACACTGAATGTGGAGATCTTCCTTCTCACCATGTATGTGACTGTGTCTGATGATACAACACAGCAGGAGAGCCTGGTTTTGGTCACTCCTTCAGCTGGGATCTGGATCTTGTCACATGTTACTAGACTTTGCTTTCTGTTTACAGCTGGGTGTGATCTTTGCCTCCCAATTAGGCTTCACAGTCGTTCAGTATCCCCAGACGCACTAGGAGATAAGATGGAGAGTAGCCCAAATCTGGAAACCAAAGTGGGGCAGGGGAAGGGAAGTGCTCCAGCAAGCAGGGGACGGCACTTTCCGCTTAGCCGAGTTGTGGTTGGAGCTGACTCCTCTTACGCTTTGCTGCAGCTGGGTGGCAGCATTTCTGCAGTGATTTATGTTATGGGAAGTTAATTGCTCAAAGGTGTTTTGTTTTTTTTTTTGAGGGATCAGTTGTTACGTGCATTTTCAGAGCAAGATAAAACTCTCCAAACCTCTTTCTTACGTGTCTGTAATAGCGAGTCCTAACTATGCTACTTCAAATATCAGTAGGTGCAAGATTTTACAAAAGGAGCAGGAGTTTATAAAACTGTAGTGCAGAGGCTTGTCTACTGTCTGTCCTCTATCTCCTGGCATTTGGTGTCTTCCCTCACGTTCACAGTCTGTGTTCAGGATTCTCCAACTCAAGTTTTGCTTCATTTACACACATCTGTGAAGATGGATTCAAATGAACTGACTGCCTCAAAAATCTGAACTGGCATGGCTTCCTCCACTGCCTTTCCCATTCATCTGTGCCCCTGTTCCCCTTCTACATTAGCAAATTAAAGCTTAACTTCAAGGCTGAATTTTGCAAGCTTAAACTGCAAGCCATTGGATTTTGTTATCTTTTGCATCAGGACAAATTCCTCACCATTATATTTATTTCACTGTGCAATTATCACATATCCTTTTTATATCTCTTAGGCTTTTTTGCCCCTCACTATGAAATTTGGTTTTCTGGGTCATTTTTATCTCTCTCCTTTGAACTCGTTCCTGTCTTCCTCTGTCCTTTGTGTAACTCATTTTTTGAATGGATGTGGCTTTTCTAGCAACGTTTTACCAGTGCTGTAGACATAATTGCTGTCATTACCCAGCTTTTAATGTTATTTCCCATTGTATGAAAGGTGCTCCAGACATGCCCTGAGATCGGGGTGAGCCAGTTACTGTGTGCACTGTAATTCTGCCACCATTACCTGGTGCTTGGCTGTGTTAAAACAGATTTGGCTGGATTGTGACTATTCAGTAGGCATTTCAGATGACCCTGTATCAGTGACCAGTCTTCATTTATTAACCTACTGATCTTAGTTAACTGCAAACTTTATCAGCAAAGATTTTGTATCACTCATAACAATATGGAACAGCACTTGATCAAGTACTGACCTCTGGGACAACCACCACTGATGTTCACATTACCTGAAGTTTTCCCATTAGCAACTCAATTATTAAGACCTGACACTAAGTCAATTTTTAATCTTTTTTATGTATCCTTTTAGTACTACTTGGTATCTCTGAAAAACAAAAAAAAGCTCAAAACACTTGCATTAAATGGAATTAAATCTAACAGCTTGAAGAAATTAAAATACAGTATGTTAAAATAGCTATCTTGATGTACCAGATGAGTAATCTTGTCATCTGTAACAAGTTTGTTTGAGAAGACTTGGAAAGCTGTAGAAACACTATGAAACCAGATCGACTGTCATTAATTGTGTTTCAGCTTTTAATTCTTTTTGTTATGAGACTTGTAGTAACTGTTCTGTGGGAGAAATATAATGTTATCCAGTCTGTATCTGCCCGGGTGCCCACCTAGCAATTTTTGCATCTTGAAACTATCCAGGAAGTCCTTCAATACTTGTGAAATTCCTCAGTTTGTAGGATTTGTTAAACACAGCAGTTTAGAAGGCTTCTCTGTTCAGGGAAGTGGTGCTTTACAGAGGCATAGAAGCAAGTCCTCTGGATGCACTGATTTGAAACAGCATAGTCTAAGTGGGCTCTTCCTTCTGTTACAGGCAGTAATCTTTGTACTCTTTTTATTGCATGTGTGATAGGCAGGATACGTGTCTCTGTTTAAAAAAAAAAAGTTCACAAGTAGCCATTGTACTTTTCTTTAGTCTATATCCGTTTAGGGTTTTATCATTTGGATTTAACAATAAGCTGTGTCTGACTTGAGCTTCCTTTTGTTCTCACTGTATCTTAAAATGCTTTATTTCCCTTAAGATTGTTGCCAGTTTCTCTCTTTTTACATGGGTATGATCATGGTTTTCTGACCCATCTTCTACATCTGGGATGTCCTTTTAAGGCAAATAAATTACTATTAATGCACTCTAGAAAAAAGACACTGAATATCCACAACAAAACTGCTCATCTGTCCTAAAAACATTTTCTCTTACACGGGGACATATGATTTATTTTTTCTTTTACTAACTCAGCAGGCTAGGATTGTGTCCTCAATTGAAATGGCTTAGCTGAAGTAATTAGGATTTGTTACAATTAGCAAGGATAAACTCGACGAAGAAGGAGACTAAATTATTTCATAGGGTTTTGTCTTGACTGTGTTTTTGTTAGTAAATCTAGTTAAATAGCTTGGAGCCATTACTGCTGAAAAGCTGGTTAGTGGCTTCATCAAGTTCTGACTGAATAGGGGCACTTTGAACAATATTTAGTATGCTATAAAATACTGTCTTTGTGATACATCCCATAGTCAGTCCTTGAATTAAATGTATACTTTAGAGTGAACCTTTTGCTCTGTTCCCAGGCTGTGAGTATGATTCTTTGTTTTGGCAAGCTCCAGTTGCTGTTGCTTTTTCCTCCTTCACGCTGGCTGCTCAGAAATGCCCTCTGCTCCAGATGCTTGCCAGTCATTCCACTGCAGAGCAGCCAGTTTCTCCAGGAGAATGCTGTGAGGAAACTGTGTCAAAGGCTTTACTGAAGTCTAGGTAAGACAACATCCACAGCTTTTTCCTCATCCACTCTTTCTCCTTTTATAGAATACCTCTGCTCACAGCTGTGCACACTGAGTAACACGTTCTTCACAGGTAGAATAATTGTATAAGTGTCAATAACTGAGGATGTGATAGATCCTTTACACAAATGTTATTTCTTGTTTCCTTTTCCTTTGTAAGAGAATCCTTACCTTCAGAAATGTGGGAGAACTGCAAGATGATGGCAGTGGTACTTGTGCAATAAATTGGAGAATAACAGAGGCCTTAATTTGGGACTGGCTCAGCCCTGTGCTTCATTGTCAGAATTGCCATCCTGCTATCAACGTACCATGAGACCTGGGTCATGATGGTGGGGTCAATTAACCTTTGCTTGCTGCCAGACACCCACCCAGCCACTCTCTAGCTCATCCTCCTTAACAAGGCAGGGGAAGGAAGTAAGATGAAGAAGCTTGTGGGTTGAGATAAGGACAGGGGAATCACTCGCCAGTTACTGTCACAGGCAAAATGGACTGGACTTGGGGAAATTAATATACTTTATTGCTACTTAAAAATAGAGTAGGATAGTGAGAAACAAATACAAATTAAACCTACCTTCCTCCCACTCCCCAGATCCTCCCAGACTCAACTTTACTTCATTCCTGACTCCTCTACCTCCTCCCAACCAGAGTGATGCAGTGGGACGGGAAAGAAAGTTGCAGCCAGCTCGTAATGCTTCATTTCTGTAGCTTCTTTCTGTGCAATACATTCCTTCCCAAACTTCTCCAAAGTGAGTCCTTCCCATGGGCTTGAGTTCTTCAAGAACTGTTCCAGCATGGGTTCTTTCTGTGGTTTGCAGTCCTTTAGAAACAGACTTGTCCAGCATGGGTCCTCTGTGGGCCACAGGTCCTGCCAGAAAAGCCTGTGTGGGCTCCTTTCTGCTGGCTCCAGCTTCTACCAGGAGCCTGCTCCTTTGTGGGCTCTCCATGGCTGCAGCTTCCTTCAGGGCATATTAATCTGCTTCAGCATAGTGGGGCTGCAGGGTGAATATCTGCTCTGACATGGTCCTCCACAACTGGAATTGTGTCCAACATGAGGGCAGCCCCTGGTGTCTACTCAGAGGCCCCCCTGCTACCAAAATCTCACCATGTAGATGAGAAATACCTGCGTTCATTGGAAAAACCCCTTGAGGAAAAGAGCATCTTGCACTTCTGTTGATGCAGTTTACCATTCTAATCACATAAAGCCTCAGGGCTGACTAAACCGGTGTGCTTTGTGTGCTGCTTTATTTTTAACCCTTCC
The DNA here is from genome assembly GCA_020745705.1 of Hemiprocne comata. Classification (NCBI taxonomy): domain Eukaryota; kingdom Metazoa; phylum Chordata; class Aves; order Apodiformes; family Apodidae; genus Hemiprocne; species Hemiprocne comata. Next base: position 4,385,711 of record CM036597.1, on the reverse strand, counting down.
CACCCCAATGACATGCCCAGATGGACCTGCCTAAACCTACAATTACTCCTCAAACAAGCCCACGTTTTTCTCTCCCCTGACTCCCCACAGGGTTTAGTCTGTGAATTCCTAAATCTGATGGGTAGGTGAGAAGAATGCTGATTGATATTTAATTGATTTTTAATCATCTGAGGGTCATTTATGCTTACTTGTGATGTTATTTCTCCACACTCATAACAAAAGCAGATTTTGTCAAGTCTGGGAATTCCTGGTCAGTAACACACTGCAGCAGGAAGGATTTGAATTAGTAGGTGCAGTCTCTCTTAGGTTAATATTTTGGCATGGTACTAAGTGTTGTTTCTTTTTCAAGTGCCATATTTTTGAAAATAAAGTGCTTGTAAATCTTTCTGAAAAGAATCTGGCAGCCTTAGTACAAAGTTGATCTTGAATATTCATTTCCTGTCCACCTAACTCCCTAGCTTTCAGTTTCAGCTGGATGTGACAGTTGCTTCACTTTCTGCTGAAGTTATTCTGCAGTGTTACTCCGGTTTTAAATACCCATTTTTGCACCCAAGCTGCCTGGGTTTCAAGGTTAGGATCTCTGTATTAGTATGTTTTGTTTAGTGGTGCTTATGCACCTAAGTTATTGTGTTAAATAAAAATATAGCAGGCCAGTTATAATAGAATTATCTGTACTTTGATGGGAGAGGAGATCTAATCCCTTCCCTCTTTAATTTCTGTAAAATGTAAAACTACTCTGGCTGGCTAGGGAACTGGTTAACAAGGAAGGATTTATGGAATGCAAGTGCTGGTAGAGTTATCTCACTTGGCTAATTTTTAAGAGCCAGTTTAGTTTTTGTAGGAGTGTCAGCTTTGTCAAAATGTTACATCAGGAATTATGTCTCTTTGGAATGAGGTATAATGAAAATGAAATTAACGTCCAGTTTTCTGCAGTTCGTTTCAGAAGCTGGATTGTGCAATAGATAGCTTTAAATTCCTGTGGGATTTTATAGGGAGAACAGAAATCATCCTTTGCCAGAGAAGACTAGATTCAATATCTCTGCCAGCATCCTAGCTTCTTTTCAGATATTGTGAGTTATCTTCTATATTAAAAACTATTGACATATTGCTGTAGTCATCCCAAACAACTCACTTTTTAAGAACTAAACAGATGTGCAGCTGGTGTAGCCTGACCAACATCATTATGTTGCAAATTTATAAGGCAAAAAAAAAAATTAAAAGAGGGATGCAAAAGAAACAGTTGAGATCAATAGCAGCAAAATTAGGACAGGGAGAAAATAGCTCTAATAAATTGTAACATGGATGTAAATAATAAAAAACTAAGATCAGTTGCTACCTGTTTAAATAGGTGTGTGATGCAAATCTTTGTGATTGTATTGGAGAGAATGCTCAGCAAGTAGTTGAAATACCATTGATTGCAAAACCAGCAACGAAAATGAAAGTAATGAAGTAAGGACTCTCCTACTGGTGAGTCTCTAACAAATTTGCTCTGTAATCCAAGAGGTATTTGTGCTTTGTCATTGGTGGAAGTGATGGAATAGGTATAGAATGTTTTATTGAAAAATGGGAGGCTGAACCTGTTTACATTCTCAATGGTTTGCAAATGTTTCAAATTAACTTCATCACATAATCCTAACCCAAATACAAGAAATCCAAATCCCTTTAACCAATATAAATAACAGGACAGGTTACCTTTCCCAAAAATGGGAAAGCTTGATTGTTGTGTAGTTTTAAGTCATGTTTCTTATGTTGGTGTTTCTTGCACCCTTTATGCAAGGGAGAATTTTCCCGAGGAAAGAGTCCTGAATCAGTGATGCTGTTTTGCCTTTCACAGTTGCCCAGTCATGGATTTTTGAAAGCTTTTTACAGATAAATGTTTTTCTTGTTTCAACTTTTTGTCTTACTTTCGATAATGCAGCTTTCACTGTTGTCACAGATTATTTATCCACTGTCTTCTGTTATGAGATACCTCATAGTGAAGCCTCAGAGTTACACTGGGTGATGCCAGTTCTCGAGCTGAGCCTTTCAGCTTAATGGGAGATGCACTTTTAACTCGTCGACTTTCCAAAAAGCCTGAAATAAAAGCAGCAGTTCTGCAGAGAATATGTCTGGTATTAAGCTGTTACCTCACATTGTGTTCCTCTTGGCAGTATCTCAGTCCTCTGCCTCTGTGGCTCTGTCTTTCAAAATTTATTCTGCTCTGGTACCCCTCTGTAATTGCACTTGAATATTATCAGGATGCTTTTGAGCACTAATGAGTCTTCAAAGCAGCGTGTAGGGCCTTCCACTTCCCTTTTGTTCATGCTAATAGAGCGAGGGGAATTTTATATTGTGCCTTGATTAATTCTGGGAATTTGTAAGAATGCAAATGAAACATTGTTTATCTGGGTCTGGCTTATCTTTTGATATGCAAACATGCTTGGATATGCTGATTTTCGTTACCACAATTACCTTCCTCTTTGGGAAAGCAGTTGAATTACAATCCCATCCGACTCCACCCTGCACAGAAGATGTGACTTCTGTTGTTTGGTTTTTTTTTTTTTTTCATGGTTTTATACTTGTATACATGTAGTAGCAGTTACCTGAACAGTGTTCCTAGTTAGTCTAGCAATATCAGGAATTTATCTTACTTTCTGTAAGTCTCTTTATAATCTAGAGTAATAAAACAGACCAATGTGTTCCTGGATGCTCTTTAAACATCAAGTATGTTGTTGTATCTCAGAAGTTAACTGATGCATGATTCTACATAGTCTTTGCTTATAATAATAGTACTTCTTGGACACCTTTGAGACTAAGGTATCTGGATTCTGCCATGTGCTAAATTGTTCTGAAAGAGTAATGATGTATTAAATTCACAAAGTAAAAATGTGGGGAAGAATTCAGTATGCAACATTTTTTTTTCAGCTTTCTAACTCTGAGAGAGCTCTCTTCTGGAACAGAGGTCTGTGCTTTGCTGGCTGTCTGGGCAGTTGGGTTTTTTTTTTTAATGCAGCTTTCTGCAGCTCCAAGGGAGTATACCCCAAAACATGGCACTAATTTCAGAGTGTTTTTCTCTTCAGTCCTCATAGTTGTGTGTAGCTCATGCTTTTATTTACAGACTTACTGGAATCCTGATCTGAATGTTTATTATGACCTCAGGAAATGGTACTTGAAGATGCCATGGATAGGTTTCATCTGCACTGATTTTGACTGCAATTCTGCTGAATCAGTGTGGCAAGGTTTCTTCCTAATGGCATCTATCTTTTCTATCATTAAAGTACCACTGGATCTTTTTTGACCCAATATCCATCTTGCTGCTGTTACATGAATGTGTGTCCTTCCTTTTTTGAAGTCTCTTGCTATTCTTGTACCTTGCACTGTGCTCTGGTGCACTGTCCTGGTGAGAGACACAGCTAATAAGTACACAGATTTTCACACTACTCTTGGGTTACTCTTACCTGTTACATGAGCCTCCCATTCAGGACTCAGTTAAGGCAAAGCCACTTTAACTTAAACTTCCATGTTTTGTACAGGAGGTAGAAGTGCAGCAGCAAAGTGCCTGGCACCGACAGCACTCAGAGTTTGTCTGTGAAAGTCTGCAAGCCTGAAGAGGTGAAAAGCTCTCCTGCAATCAAGTGGGAGGTTCTCAAATGGCCCCTCAGGCTGCAGATCAGTGAATTGGAGCCTTTGAGCAATTCCTGCTGCTGCTGCACAGGTTGCAATGGTGGCTTGAGTTTGGTCTCACTTTTCTTCAGCTGCCCAACTGGGCAAAAAGTTAATGCACGCCTTTAATATGGATGTGCCTTTAGGTCTTGGCATAGCAAGACAGTAACATTTAGGTTTGTTAAGAAAACCTTATTTAAATTTTCTGTAGAGCATCTACTAATGTAAAAACTGAGTATTTTCTTTCAGGTATTTGCCCTCTCTTTCCTCCACAGCTATTGTGTTCCCTGGATATACAAAGCTGCATTCTTCAGGCCTTCATCTTAACTGGTTTGGCTCAGTTATGCCTAAGTCTTAACACATTTTCTAGGGGAGTCTTTGAGTAAAATAGTCTATATACCTATATTTAATGAGGAAACAGTGTTATGAATGCTGTAGCTATCATATATTTGTTTATTTTTGATAAGCAAGATGCTGTTGGGAGCTCCTAAGGGATCTGTTTTTTCTGAACAGACAAAACAGATGTATCTATGAAAAATACACACTCATTGGATTTCTTTGTAGCTGACTTGCCTTTGCATGGTGCTTCTCACTCAAACACATATGGAGGACTGTTCATGATGCTATTTTAATTCTTAGTTTGTCTTTTAATATATGTTGAGTGTTCTTATTATAGAGTACAGAGCTAGATAATGTGTTCAGTGTTGTGAATATAATAAAGAAGTATCTTGCAAAGCTTTTGCTTTCTAATTATATTCCATCTTAGCCCACAATGTGTCCATGTATCTCTTCCTTATCCTGAAAGACACTCAAAACGCTTGAAAGTGCCAAGACAAATAAAAGCACCCCATCCAAGTAAACAACCACATGGCAGTGTCCATATGTTCTAAAATTAGGCTTATCTATGTCTGTAACAGTGTATTACTTCTGAATCTAGAAGGGGAAATCAATTCCCTTGTATGGAAGGAATCCCACTGCATTTTGAATGACATAGCATATTAATAACTTCCAGTGATATTTTTCAATTTAGTCTTTTGAAGTCATTCCTGGAAGAGGGTTTTTCTCTAAAATAATAGCATCAAAGACTTAAATGCATACAGATTTCAGTCACGCTGATGTACCTTTTAAACTGTCTCTTAAGTTGATGTGCTGACCCAAAAAAATCTGCATTTTTTAATGAGAGTCAGGGATCCCAGCTTTGTGTGCTTTATGAATGTGACCTGCTACAGAGTATTTTCTGTGACATGAGTGATACCCCATAGGTTCCTCTCTGCTTCCCTTCAGTCCTGCTGTACTGTGTCATTGCTGGTCCCAGACAGGGTTTCATGCATTTATAGGGGCAAAACTGATGACCAAGGAAGCTAAGGCAAAGGTTGATTCTCCTTGTGTCTCTGGGTTGTTGTGACCAGGCACACAAAATGATGTCACTGTGTGTTCTGAGGAATATTCTGCATCTTTGAAGGGTTAGGGCTTAGTCACATCAGAGGTGTGGAAATATCCCAGAGGATTAATCTGTGCTAAACCTTACTGGTTGCTTCTGTAATCTTTCTCTGTGGGGTCAGGAAGTCCAATTTCTGTACTAGTGCTATATTGGCAATAGCAGAAGAAGACAAAGTTGATATTATACAGGTGGGAGTGATGGATGTACATTGGTTAGGGCTCTAGAAGAACAAAAGTGAACAGTGCTGAGAATTTTAATATTCCTCCTTGGATGCCAAGGACTTGTGTGAATCTGGACTGATAGTAGCTAGATGTGGTAGTGGTACAAAACTCGAGGCAATGAGAGGTAAGAACTTGGCTAATTCTTTTTGACCACTATCTAAACATGTACCTGCCTATAAGCCTTAACAAAACGTGTGGAAAAACAATTTGTGACTACTTCTGTTTTTTGACCAGCTCTATTGCTGTAATCTCAATGAACAACATCTACCTTTCATAAGCAGAGGTTTTGGTGCCGTGGTGCCCTTTGTCCTGTCTGACATTATATTCACCTTTTAGGTAGCCACATCTAAAAATGCTTCAGTTTTTCAACACACATAAAGCCTTGAAGTTAAATTGCATATATATCTACTTGGCTGTCTCAGTGAAGAGTGTTCTCATCCTGAACTGTGATTCTGTTGTCACGTGGCCAGTTGTCACCAGTGGCCAAGGTCAGAGAATACTAACTATTGTGCCAAGGACTCCCCTCTGAGAGCTTTTAGTTTTGGTAGCAAATCTGACATTCTGATCAGATGCAGCTGCTGGGCAGAAATGGAAGTAGCAGGGCAGTGTTTTATGCTGGGAAAATGGGATTCAGAAAAGTGGGTAACTGAAGTGTCCTCTTAGAAATGGGAAAGAAAAGGTATTGCAATTTGTCTTCTGATGGCCTTTCTAAAGCCCAAATGAAAGCTCTGCTCCTTGTCCTGAGCTGCTTGTGTGTTTGCTTGAAACTTGGTTGCTCTGAGAAATGTTTACATAATGGGTAGGAAAGTGTTGCCCTGTGGGACTCCTGCTGCTCTCTGTGTACAGCAGTAGTCCAAATAGGAGTCTGTTATAAAAACCTTTAATATCCTAATTACCAGTTTTTCTTTAGAGTGGAGAATTTGAGCCTGGAAATGCAGTGAAAGATAAAGATTGCAAATCCTAAGTGACAACTTCTGCATTTGGATGAATTACAATTTCTTAACAGTTAGTGTCTCAGGTGCACCCTTCAGCTTTTCCATAAAAAGAGTGATGTCTTAGTTCTCTGTTTTTCCATACTCTGCTCCACACAAAAGAAGCACTTGGAATGAGGCAGAGCTGTTAATCAAAAAGTGATTCATCCTACAAGCAAATACCTCTCAAAATGTCCTTTTGCAAGGCAAGAAATACTCATTGGAAAGTTACAAACTTTTGATGTCAGTTTATTTTGAGCATGCGTTTCAGCTTCTGCTTAAACATGTCTAAAGTGAGAGATGGTTTATTTCTGTTTGACATATTATATTTTTAATTTTAAGTTTGCTTTGTAGCACAATGACTGAGTCATTAATTGCATTTACAACAGCCTATACCTGCAAAAAGCTTTTTAGCTTATTTAATCTCTGTCTGTTTGGAGGTAGTTTAATTTATGTGCTAAAATTCTTGTGTCATGATATAAATTATACTAAGAGGAAAAGTAGAGTGGTTGAACCAATCAGGCTAAAAGTTGGTCTGTGTAATGAGCATCCTGCAGAAAGTAAAAAACTGTTTGTTGAATATTTTGTTATCGGTTTAAGATAATTCCTTCCCTTCTTGCTAAGGGCAGCCAGCACTAGATTTGACTGCATTACTTATGAGGTGATTTCCCAAGTGCCCAACAGTGATGATCAAAACTGAAATCTAGCTACACTGTCACCACCTCATTCTACCTGTGAATTTTGTTTCCTAGTTAAAAGGAAGGCAAGGGGTAAGATCTGTCAGTATGAGTGACAACAGTTGGACTTACCACTTAAAGCCAGGCAGGCAGAACTGAATTTCCAACCTTGAGCAGTAGGTGAGTAAGGTACACAAAGATACTTGTGGCTCCATTGCTGCTCTGGCAAGAGGGAGTTATTCTGACCATTCTTTTTCTTCCCCATATTTTAAGCTGCCACAGCAAAGTGAACACCCAGTTACTATGTGAGTAAAAATCCCTGAGAACTGGGTTTTCTCACCTCATGTCCCTGTTACCTCCTATAAAATGTGCCAGGCAAGTGGAGTTAAAGATTTCTCTCATGTCTTCATCTACTCATTCCTTAAGTAGTCTAGTCTGCCAACTGCACACTGGTAGCTTCTGTGACATGCATGATTTTCCTCCAAGAAGTAGGTAGAAATTGCCTAAATAATTTCATAGACTTTGCTGATTATCCACCTATTTGACATGGCTTTCTCCATGATTGAAATGACTGTGGTGCTGGTGGTAGTATAAAAACTTCTGTGGAACAGCAGAGAACACTGCCAGGACTGCTTAGATTTGACCTGCTGAGCTGTAGATACAGCACTGAACTAGAAAACCTTTGCTTGGTGAATAGTACATATGTGTGTTTGCCACTTGTTTATCTTCAGCTGAAAGTTGTCAGCAACATTTGAAGTGGAGAGAAAGAAATGTTTGAATTCAGCTCTAGTTGTAAAGCCAGTGGAGGTGCTTCTGGGTTTGAGTGAGTAATCCCTCTTGATTGGCAAGAATTTATGTAGTTATGGAGGAAAAAGCATGTTCATAGTAAAATATAGTGTTATAGTGAGCAGTGCTCCGACCTCATTTTATTCTAGTTTATCTACATCCCAAGAAAATCCTGGAGTATAATAATCCAAAAGTGTTTGTATACAGTGTATTTACAAAATCATAAAATCGTTGTGTCTGCAGTGAGTGAAGAAACAAATAGATTAATATCATGTGCCAGAAAGTTAAGAGAAATACTTGATTGTAGTAGTCAGTATATCCAATAATGCCATTTTCAAAAGATGCTGTGATGGCTTGAGCAGCAGCTCAGTGATACCACTGACACACTAACATCAGGGGGTGCAGGTGGGATGAAGATGTGCTAGAAATGGCAGGTTGTAATGGACACAAGGAACATCACACCTGACAGTGCCACACCACACACCTACTGAGTGAAGAGCAGGAGAGAAGGGTTTGTTCCTTCCTTCTGTACTGGGATTTCGCTGATGGAGTGCACTGGTATCTGGCTGGTTTGGGTGTTTTTGTTCAGTTCTGACACTCCTCCTAGAGCCTTTCTGTAGATTTATCAGAGCAGTTAGTGGCTTTAGAAGTTCATGTACTATCTCCCTGCATCTTAGTGAGCCACAGTGTGGTTTTGGTTCCTAATACCTCTTATCTGCATTCAGGACCCAATGCTGAAAAACTCTGAAATCAAAGAAACAAATTGCATTTCCTTTCAAGGAAACAGAGTATGGTTCTGCTTTGTTTGGTTTTCAGTAATGCACGATATAAACATCTAAATGCCTATGAAGTGTCTTCACATAGGCAAGTAAGATTAAAATATAGATAGTACTACAAATAGGACAGCTTTGATTATGAGATGAAATACAGGTAATCTCCTTTGGCTTCCTCTGAAAATGATTGTTCCCTACTTGAAAGACATCAGCTGAAGAGCAAGTAGAACAAAAGAATTGTTATTCCTGTCTAAAATAGGGAATTACTGTTTGTGCGATCATTACAAAAATCTGTTTTATAAAATGGCACAGCTGTCTAGATGATACACTAAGAATTCCTGCTTTTTTGTTTTGTTTAAGGAAGGAATTCTTTCTGTTTTTCCTTACCAACTTTTTATTTTTTTGTTTGTGTTTTTTTTTACAGACAGTAAGTATGTTTCTTTTGTTCCCACTTTATGCCTCCGTTACAGATGTTAGTGGTTTAATTCTTACAATATTGAGTAGATTTGGTCTGAGTTTACACCCGAGACCAGGAACTCATTGTTTCTCCTGGTAATAGTGAGTGTGTTGCAATCTGTGATTGAGCCCATTGAGACCCCTGAATCCAGCCACAAAAGCAGCTGCAAAATTCATTCCCCCTCATCTGCCAGGAGGCCTGTCGGAGGCTTCAGTAGTCACTGAAATTGAATCATATGAGAAAGTCAAAAGCCTTTCTTGATGGAGTACTTACCCTGTGATAGAATTACTCTTGATGAACCACTTTCTCTAGCTTGAAAACAAAGCTGACACATAACCAGTCCAGAACTTCACTTTGTTTCCAGATCAAACTTATTTTTGGTACCTTAAGTGAGCATCTTGTTACTGGGAATTTGGCTTTAAGGTACACAGGGAGTTGTGAGTGGGCTCCTCAGGGAAATCTGATGCTCCACTTGTGGATGGTAAAAATATTTTCAGTGAGTGTTTGTCAGCACTGAAACTTTAATAGTTTATGCAGTCCTGGGAACAGGAGGAAACTACTAACACATGCAGCCATGTTCTCTGGTGCAACACTTCACAGGAAAGCAGGACCTTCTGTTAGCTGCTACATGGGAAGTAGTTTAAATGTGGAACAACTATGACAACTGTGTCTGCAAATCCTCCCTTCAGCTTTATCCAGTTTCAGAAAAGGGAGGATTGCCACTTGTTACCACTGTGTGCATTTTATTTGAAAAGAAAATGTTCTGTTAGTCTCCATAAGAGCCTGAAACAGCTTTTGAAAACCTGCATGGAGAGAGAAGGATTAATTGCTACTGACTGTAGGCCTGATGTGGCTAAAAAGTAGTTCTCGAAGCCTTGGTGAGTTGTCTTCAGACTTTTCCTCTGCTCTTTGAGTTCCAGTGTTGCAGGCAAGTCTATATTTCACTCTTTTTCCTCTCTCCCTGTGTTTGCTCCCCAAGTTTAGTTCTTGTATGTTTTTCACTAGGGATAAAACTTTACAGTTCATGTCTCTTAATGTGACCTTGATGGCCTGTGCTGCAGGTAGGAGCTCAGCCAAATCTTGCCTCCCCTGTTTACAATTTTCTAAAATATTTTGACTAGTAGAGAATATCTGATCCTCTCAAAAGCCATAAATGCAAGATAGTGTGGATTTTTTACTGCATTTAAAGAATTCTGAGCAACATACGGTATTTTTGTATCTGAAACCTTGCCTGATGATCACTTGCAAATGCAGGTTCGTAGACATGCTACATTTCTGTGCCAGTTTCATCTTCCCTCACATCACTGCCAACTTTTTCATGATGATAAAAAGTCCTTTTAAACTTGGCAACAAATCTGAATGTCTGAGAAAGTTTCTAGCTATATTTTAGTGTAGTCATTCTGGTTTTATTTCTGAGCTGGTAAGTTGGAAGTTTGTTAAATCAGTTTTGGGAAATTCAAAGATGGAAAATAGACTTCCCCCACAAATGTAATGAGTGTTAATGAATCATGCTACAAAACCAAGGATGGAGATTGCATCCTGTGTTAAACCAGCATAATAAAGGGAATTTTATTGTACCTGTAAGCTGTTGGTAGGTGGTTTTACCATAGGACAGAACATACAAACTGAAGGGAGGCTACTGATCTTTGCTAGAAAGGCTCTGCCTGCATGGACTGCAAGACAGGTGCTCAAAACCACAGGATAGGAAAGTTATTTAGTAGAATGTACTATACAGCCTGTTTTAAGTGACTCTTGTGTGTTTTGCTTTTGATGCCATCCTAAATTTTACAGACATGTTCTCCCCTGCATGCCCACATTGCCCCACTATTGGCTTGCTGTTAGAGCACAGCCACGGCCACAGGGGCCATCGTGCTGCTGGGAGGGGGGCTGCTCTATGGGGCTGTGTCACATGTGGGGTGTGGGCTGCTCCTCTGAGGTACTTTCTAGAAGTCAGCAAGACCGTGTTGCTCAGGCTTGTCTAGGAACTTCTATCTGGTTCACCTTCCAGTGGATTAGCACACTTTTTCAGTTGTGAATTTAATTTCCTCCTCCATCAGTGTAACTTTGCTCTAGAGGATGGCAGTGTTTAACTGGGCTTGAAAAGCAAAAGGAAACACACCCTTTCACTACTTTACAAGCTCCTATTACTCTGATGTCACTTGAAATGGTCGTGCCTCTCAATAAAATGTTGATGGATGTCTTTGGATCTCCAATTTAGCAACTTTGCATTAGGTTATTAGTCTTCAGGTTTTGACAGGACTGTGAATATATTTTCCAGTTCTCATCTGTGCCGATATCTCTAGGGTCCCACATAATGTCTGCAAAAATCAATACAAAGACTTTTGTTAATGCTTCCTGTTGGATTTGCATCCCTACTTTTGACCATACACAGATTTTTAGGCATCATGATTCCTTGTTTATAGGATTTTATAATACAGAAGTTGTCACAGGAGATAAAAAACAAGCCCCCCCTATCTCTGCACTCTTTCTCTAGTGATAGTCAGGACCAGCTTGTTGAAGGGAAAATGTGAGAGATGTTGAGGGAGCAATACAAGAATAGCTTGCCCTGAAGGATTTTGCTTCCTCCTTACATCAGTGAGAAGCTGAATAAAGACTTGAAGGAGGAGAACTTACACTCCTTGAAGTTTTAAATGCTCTTATTACTAAAAATACTTTTTTTCTCATCTAACTGGGCTTAGTTTTCCCTCCACTCTTCCCTTGCTGCTAATTAAATCCTCTTCATCTGTCAACAACAGAATGTGAATTTTTCTTAGCATCCTACATAAACTAGTTAAATTCTATTTATTGTACACAACGTCCTGAATTATGCAGCATCATTTACATTTACATCTAACTCGTTTTGTTACACATACTTTCCTTAATTATTTTTTGGACTACGTGTATTTTCATAAGCACATTTTTTTTTATACTTAGCTTATATTTACAGAGCTTTGCAAATCACAACACTTTTCATGCAATCTGCCTCTGCTTCTACTGAAGAACAGTTACTGATTTGATAAGAGGCCAGCACTTCTCAAGTGGGTGATGAAGTCAGTCTCTTAAATCTATATATAAACAGGTGAATATAGGTTGGCTTGTTTCTGAGCTATTTGTGCTCTCCTGTTGCAGAGCTACTGGTAGCTCTGGGTGTATGGAGGTTGAAGGACTTCTGGTCCTCCTGGAGGTTATAGAGCTTAAAGCAGCAAAACAAAACTGCCTGCCCTTGGCTTACACATGGCTGTGCTGGAGAAGACAACATTGAGCATTCTCACAAGCAGCTGTGAGTGAAAACTTGCAGCTCGGTCTGGGAGCCAGTGCAATAGCTCTTGTTCTTGAACACAAATTGATTAATTAGTGTCCTGCATGGAAAAGAAGAAATTTAATTATATAGTGCTTCGTATTTCCAATAACTGATCTTTGAGTGGGATCTGAATCCCCAGTGTGCTTAATGGCTCAGTTCACTGATAAACCTCATGAAATCTGACTAAGGTATGATTCACAACTGTAGTTTTTTTGCAGTAGAGGATGCTGATGGGGACCCAGTGGTGGCCCTGAGGATGATGATGGGAACCCAGTGGTGGCCCTGAGAAGTAAACAATACGCAAGTCAATGTGGTGGCCACTGTGGTGTGTTTCAACAGGAGTCCCCCTGCTTTCTGTCTCCCAGAGTGCTGCTACTCTTTGCATAGGCCACCTTCTGTCAGATGCTCTAGCAATGGGAAGGTGCTGGTCATCCCTTTCTCTCTCTTCTCATCCCTTTGCCTCTCTTCTCATCCCTTTGCCTCTCTTCTCATCCCTTTGCCTCTCTTCTCATCCCTTTGCCTCTCTTCTCATCCCTTTGCCTCTCTTCTCATCCCTTTGCCTCTCTTCTCATCCCTTTGCCTCTCTTCTCATCCCTTTGCCTCTCTTCTCATCCCTTTGCCTCTCTTCTCATCCCTTTGCCTCTCTTCTCATCCCTTTGCCTCTCTTCTCATCCCTTTGCCTCTCTTCTCATCCCTTTGCCTCTCTTCTCATCCCTTTGCCTCTCTTCTTGCTGTCTGTAGACCCCTCCTGTGTTGCTCTTACTGCCTGTGCTGCCATCTAGCAAGCAGCAATCTAGAGGTGAGCCACTTTTTGCCATACTGCAGGCTGTTGCACATTCTGGATAGATCCACTCCAGGTCTGCTGTGTCCAATAAATGTACATCAAAGTGGAGAAATATTTTTGGTTTTATAGAAATTAAATATCGTATGTGGATTAAGACTTTAAAACTTTTTTTTAGTTACGTAAGAATTGACCACACATGGTTGAACTGAAGGTTGATCTAGGCCAATATCCTGGGGTTTTTTGATGGTATCAAAAAAAATATGCTTGAGAAAGAGCCTAAGAACAGGGCCATGGTGGAGTGAGACTCCTTCAAGGGTACTTTTCCTGTCCCCAGAAATTTGTGACAACTCAGACTGCTAATTAATGTGTAGCCCTATATTTCTTGCTTACATGTACAGCAATGTACTGGTATTTCTTACTATCAAAGCAAGACCCTGCCTGATAAAACAAGGTGTAGTTATTTGCTTGTTTTACAGAAAATGGGTTTGTGCTTCAGAGAAACCTTGGATCCTGTATTTTTCAGCTTGTTCAGAACAAATACATTATTCTCTTTAATCTTGCTGTCGTAGGCCGTGTAATTCAAAACACGTGAGCTTTTCTAAAGCAGGAAAAAGTTAATCAGAAGAGCCTAAGAGTACTGTTACAAAACAGGTAACAATGCTCTGATCATGTTTTGTCTCTTTTCACATTTGTACATTGAATTTACCAGCCACCTGACTTTTTCTTCTTAATCCTAAAGATGTTTTGTTCAATTGAAAGAATGTCTTGGAGCTACATGGCTTCAGAGAGGTCATGTTGTAGAGTGTTATGCTGCAGCTGGTTCTCTATTTGTTAATTCTGCAAAAGCAAATTTTTTTAAGACAGAAGGGACAACATTTTTACAGGCTTTCATCACTAACAGCTTCTGTCCTGTAGAGCCAAGAGTGGAGTCATGGAGTGGATGGGCAGTGCTGTGTTTTCAGTGTCAGTGGCACAAAGGTGTTCCTCTTCTCTTCTGGTTCCAAATTTGTTTTGCCCACAGTATCAGCTCCTAGCGTTTTCTACATCAAATCTGTATGGTATGTTCATTTTTCTTCTGTTTTCTGCCAGGAACAACTTTTCTGGTGAGTCTTGCTCATCTCCATCACAAAGGTTTCTCCTTCAGTCCAAGCTTTCTCTGGAGTTCATGTGAATTTTTTGGGTCACCCAACATGCATTCCTGGATTGTGTCCCATTTTACACTACTCAAATGCCAGCTGATAACCTTCTTCAGCCTAATTCTGTTTCTCTTCTGCTATTTTCAGTCTGCTAGCATTCCAGCAAATTGTGAAGAGACTTCTGGATTGATCTGGGTTTTTTAATTCCTCCTTTCTTCTCAGCTTATGCTTTACTCTGCCTGTTGTGAGGCAGTAATTCAGTCCTGTCTCACAGAATCATAAAACGCTTGGTGAAGCCCTGTTGGCTGTCACTAATCACCACCATGTTTTCCATGTGCCTTAGCATAGTTTCCAGGAGTATCTGCTCCATGATCTTGCCAGGCACAGAGGTGAGGGAGCTGGTGGAGGAGCTCACCAAGTCTCTCTCCACCATTCATCATTTGTCAGTGCCTCCTATCAGCCTCCCTCTGCCCTAGAGCACAGAGAGGATAGAGGCATGACTTCAGCTTTGTGAAGGAAATCTCACCCCCCGTTGTAGCTGTGGCCTGTTATGCTACAGAACAGGAAAATGGCCTTTTAAACATCTTGGTTTTGTGGAATCGACATTTTCTTATGGAAACGGGGACACTTCTGAATCACTGTAGGTCCCTACTGCAAGCTCAGTTTGCTAACATTGTGTGAAACGAGTAGGAAATGTGATATCTGCTGCAAATGACTTAATACAGTGTACAGTGACATGAGTTCATCTCTTAATGTGTTCTGCAGCTCTAAAAAACACTTCAGATGCCTGAATATAGCATGGCAGCAAGTTCTGCCAACAAAAACACATTGCTGTTCTCGTATTAAACCTAATACTTCCTCTGTGACAGAAGATTGCTTTTGCAAGCTGTGAATCCTCCTAGTCTGGAAGATAAAAAAAAAATAATATTTTTACTGGAATGAGGCCTCTAAGGCCTGCCAATAAATCAATCAGAAACAGTAATTGGATTTTTGTTCGAGTACATTTGATCAATGAAGTGGAAAAATTCACTAAGTTTCTGTTTAGAATTAATAATCTTTTCAAAAGCCTGACCTTTCCTGTGAGAAGATATTTTAGCCTATCACAGCTTTCTGTGTAGGTGCAGTCCCAGTGTTCTCAATCAATTGCAGTAGTTCTCTAATTTAATAGACCATTGCTGCATCAATGTCACACTTATAACCCTTGTCTGAAGATGTTTCTTCCTCTTGTTATCAGAGGAAGAAGTTAACTTCGTATTTGCATGATTTAACCTTTTAATTTTGGTTGTCGTAACCATGGGTATTTTACTCTGGAAAAATCTGGGAACTTGATTTTGACTTCTGAGGATGGAGTACAGGATTGAGTTGATGAAGTGTTCAGAAACTTTTGTGCCAATTGATAGTCTGCCTTGAGATTTTTGTTTCTTCTACTAGTCTTAATAAATTGGATAAGACTGTCTAGGGCATGACTGGCAGAGTAGCTCCATCTGCAGTGGATCTTGAATGACCATTGTGCCAGGTGTCCTCTGTATCCTGAGCTGCTCCCTCTCAAGCACCTGGGGATGCAGAATTACCAATTTTTCTGGTTTTTTTTGTTGTTTTTTTTTTTTTTCCTCCTGATTCAAGCTTTGCTGCTTAGAAGTCACAGCTTCCCACTGAAATTCTAGCAACTTTGAATAGCAGTGGGAAGATTCCTAGCACTGCCTGGTACAGATTGCTGGTGGCTTCCTGATGCCAATATATTTGTCTTTGGAGAGGGAAAATTAATACCTATCTTTAATGAATGCTTGCATTTCTTTTCCAAATCTCATTTAAAGAGAGAGAGGGGAAAAAAAAAAAGAGTATGTTTAACAGTCCTTCGTAGTGTTTTGTGCTGTTAATTATTGAAAAAACTATGGTTTGTCATAAATTGGTGGAATGTTTAATTGTATTCTGTGGTTTTGCCAATAGAGTCCAGCAAAGCATGCTACTATGTACCCCCTGGGCATCCCTTGTGCCATGCAAATCTGGTAGTGTGCCACAGATGAAGTACTAAGGCTGTCACCAAGCACTCTACCCTGGGTTGGCGTGGCAAAACATCTTCCAGCTTGGAGCAGGCTCCTGTTCTGCTGATTCAGAAGATGGATGTGGCCCCAAATAGCTTCAGTCTGTGTTTGCTATTAAGAAATCTGATTGCAGGTGGTGTTGAGGAAAGCCCATTTCCAAAGTTGTAGCTATGTATCTTACAGCAAATACTGTCACACAGCAAGCTGCAATTTGTGATTCTTTGGCAGCAGTAAAAGAAAGGAAGAAGTAGCAATAAATGGATGAAGCAGTAATAATCCTGATTACCTCCAAAATGAGAGAGAATCTAGTTTGTTGGTTTTTTTTTTATTCTGTTCTTGATGTTTTTGTGCCTGGCAGTAAATGGTCAGTGCTGATAATCACACCTCTTGCTGTGTATCAGTTTGAAGAAACCTGAACCTGTAACAAGAGTGATTACCTGGAGCACTGGGGTGGCCTGACTGCAGAGTGTGATTGCACTCTGGGTTCTCCCTTCTGCAGTCAGAGTTACTGGATTTGTGTGATGCCTTGAGTTGTTACACAGGCATTAAAGCCTTTGTCCACAATTTGAAAACCTTCCTCCTTTAGCATGGCTTAGATGCCTGCAGTGCCCAGGAATAGTTTAGGAATCATTGCTGAGTGGACTTAATCTCCTCTAACTTAGACTTTTAGAAGTGAAATGCGTATATGGGGGATCCCTTCAGAGAAACTGCTTGAATGATTAATTTCATAATTGTGTTTCTTTTTTAAAAAATACATCCACTAGAAGATAGGCTAAATAAACCCCTGGAGGTTTGGTGTTCCCTTTCAGCAAATATGTTGTTCCAATGGGTAAACTCTTTATAAACAAGAAAGACAACTGCTCCCCTTGTCACCTTCATGTGTGTGGGACTGCAAGGTCTGTTGGTTGGAATCCCCTTTTGGTACAGGTGACAGCCCTGCCTCTGTGGAAAAGATCAGAGCAGAAATTGTTACTTGGCTTCATTAAATGATTCCTTTTAAACTCTTCCAAGCTGGAAGGGCAGTAACTGTTCTGGAGGAAAGGGGCCTAGTGATGACTGTTGGATTGAACCAGACTCACAGGGCAAGAGCGGACAGGACTGTGGAAATGAGCTACAGCAAAAGATAAAAATCCCTACAAGGTGTTTTTGTGCTGGGGATGGAGCCCTGACATATGCAAATCTTTACATATTCCCAAATCAAAACAAACATCTCTTGCCTGAGAAAGATTATTTGTTAGTTTCTTCAGTTGGCAGTGGAGGAAAACTGAGATGTGAAGTGTTGTAAGAACTTTTAAGTACAAGGCAGTAGTGCCTGGGAACATTGTATCTCAAGGACAAATAAGGAACATTTTCTGCTGTTCATAAGAACATGTCCTGGTAGTGTGCCAGGTAGTGAGCCAAGAGGAACAACCTTATTGATTAAAGTTGAGTGCAATTTTGGTGTAGGGAGTGAGAGCAAGAAGTGTTACTCTTGCAAGAACAAGGGAAAGAAGACAGATGTGATCCTGTTGAGGAGCACTGTGGGCAGACAGGGTAAGCAGAGAGGTATTCAAGCATTGGAGCAAAGTGGAAAAGTAAATGAGGAAAAGAAAACAAGAGGGATGTAAAAAAAGGCAGAATAAGAGTAAAGGGATCTGCCTGGCTGTGCTTCTCTTCTACACTTGCTGCTGCTCTTGCTCCTTTTATTTTGGGACAAACTGGAATCATAGAATCATTGAGGTTGGAAAAGACCTTTAAGATCATCAAGTCCAACCTTTAACCCTACTTTATCATGTTCACCCCTAAACCATATCCCCAAGCATCACATCTATATGAGTTTTCAACACATCCAGGGATGGTGACTCAACCACCTCTCTGGGCAGTGTGTTCCAATGTCTAACAACCCTTTCAGAGAAGAAAAATTTCCTAATGTCCATCCTAAGCCTCACCTGATGGAGCTTTAGGCTGTTCCCTCTTGCCTTAACACTATTTACTTGTGAGAAATGTATTGGACTGAAGGATTGCAGAGCCCCTTAGGGCAACTGCTGTTCCAGTGCAGGTGCAGTAGCTGCCCCACACAGGTGATCATGTCTCCTGGATCATGTCTCCTGGCTGCTGTGGTTGGTGCGTGGTGGTTCTGCCACAGCAGCTGGGGCAACTGCAGCAGACCCCACCCCAGCCTGCAGGCAGGGAGGGGAGGCCTCTGTCAGCTGTGATGGGCTCTGCCATGGCCCACATTTGTGTAGTGCTGGAGCTGCTCATGTGAAACCTGTGCTGGGTTAGCCTGCCCTGTCCCTCGGTGCTGGGGATGCCCTAAAGCACCAGGGTGGCTGTGGTGGCAGCAACACTGGCCCAGAGGGGAAGGGGCAGCTGCTCTCCAATCTGCAGCTTCAGTGAAGTGCAGAGCTAGAAAGGGGGGAACATCAATGTTTACAAATATGTAAGGGGTGAGTGTCAGGGAGATGGAGTTAGGCTCTTCTCAGTGATGACCAGTGACAGGACAAGGAGTAATGGGTGCAAATTGGAGCATAGGAGGTTCAAGGTAAATATCAGAAAAAACTTCTTTACTGTGAGAGTGACAGAGCACTGGAACAGGCTGCCCAGGGAGGTTGTGGGGGAGGTTGTGGAGTCTCCTTCACTGGAGACATTCAAAACCCGCCTGGACAAGTTCCTGTGTGATGTGCTCTAGGTGACCCTGCTCTGGCAGGGGGGGTTGGACTAGATGATCTTTCGAGGTCCTTTCCAACCCCTAGGATTCTATGATTCTATGATTCTATGAACATGCTCAGCAGCAGCACTGTGGTTCAGCTGCTGTTTGCTAGCTACTCTGTTGTTTGGTAACCTTTCTGGGAACACTTTTTCTGCACCTGGATTGTGAAAGTTACTAAAAATTATCATGCCAAAGCTGTAGCCATGATGCACTTTCTGACTAGAGTCCCCCCTTCACCCTGTGGCTGCTTACTTACCTTCTCTGTAAGAACTATAAATCCTCAGCCCTTTTAGAATGATCATTGCTCTAAACTGCTGCCAGCCAAAAAGCATAGCAGTGATTTCTTCAGAAAGTGAAACTTTCTTATTAAATAATAGCCCACAGCTTTCAGGTTTGTTTAATTAACACCGTGTTCTAAGCCTAATTCAGCTAAAAGCTTTTTCCAGATGCTATTTAGCTTGATACTGAAGGGCTATCCTTTTTTTCTGGTTTTCACAAGAGAAAATTCTATTCTCTGTTTCTCAAAAAACTTGAGGAAATTCCTGGACTATGTCACCTAGTTCTGTATTTCAAAGTTCAGACAATTTCATTTCCACTAGAAGTGGCAGCCCCTTTTTGAGTGTGTTCCACATGGAGTGTAATTCCACAAGAAGTCTTGATTATTACATCAAAGTAAGTTTTTTTTTCTTTCAGCAACCCCAGTTTGCACTGATATCACAAGACAAGATTATACTCAACTTGATAACTGATCCAGGCCTTCAGGGAGACTTTGATCTCCATGGATATTAGATTACATCTGAGCTATAGGACTAGAAAGAAGCATGTTCCAGGGGTTTCCCCCACTAATTACCACTTCTGATTATTAGTTGGATAGAGATCTGGAAGTATTATTCTGTTTCCAGAGTGGTGTTTCCTACCTATTAATGCAGGCTGGAAAAAAGTTGTATGAAAAAACTTGACATTTTCTTGATTCAATTCTCCAGAAGTGAAAATAACATTAAAAAGCATTTAATGTTAGATTCTGTTAGAAAAAGGGATCAACTGATCTTCCCAAATGGAAACTGATGGATGAAATTGTCTCTGGAAAAACTTTAGACATTTTTGATCAAAAAGGCAGCACTGGCATTCCTCACCTGGACCCTGGCAAATGGATTTCAGCAGCTTGTATTTGATAGAGCTGGAATATTTTCTTGCTTGGTGGCACCTTCAGAGCATTTTCAGTTCTGTGGTATTTAAAAAAATGCAGAGAGCTTTCCAATCAGCAGATTTGAATGCAGACCTGGAGTTTCTCAGCAAAAGGCTTTAAAGCTTTTAAAATAAATATTTAAGATTTACCCATATCTGAAGGTCTTTTGCAGAAAAAATTCTTTTGCTTACATGAACTTCCCATACAACTCTGGCAGACTTACTTCAGGTGGTCTAGTGGCCTGTGGGTCACTGCTGACACCAATGTGGTCCAGACCCTGACCCAGCCAAATACAGTCAAAGCTCTGGAGACAGCAGAACTGGGAGATTAAGTATTTCTGGGAGAAGAAAACTGCTTCATTTTCTTGGAAAAGCACCTACATTTCCCAGAAGAATAATATCCACAATTTTGTTCATGCAGGAAATAAGGCTTTATTCTGATTCAGAAATCTTTTGAATTATCAGAATTGCTCTCAGAAAAGAAGTTACCACTTTGTCTAGAAGCCAATGATATTTGTCTGTGTGCTTTATCTCTCTGCATTTGCAATAGCTTTGAGCTGGATTTTTACTTGTTTTTTTAAATCTTCCAATTCCATAAAATATTGCCTTTAAAATGATAACTTCCCAGTACTCCTTTCTGGTCAATACTTTGCTTCATGCTTGTCACAGGACATCAGCCATGTAGAAACTTATGATGCCATAAAAAGCATTTTCATACTGTTTGGGCTTTGCAGAGACAGGCTGCTTAGGATATGGTTCATGGGAGAATCAGAGGAATAAAGGGATATTTCATGGGTTCATCCAATATACAATTCCTGAGAAAGATAAGTGGGGGGGAGCACAAGAAGGCCTCTGTCCTGAAGATTTTTCTGATCTGCTTTTTAAATAGAAAAGCTCTAAATACAAAGAAGATGCAGTTCCTTCTATTAATACACATTTCATTCCTTGGTAACCGTTTCTAAGCTGTATCATTAATGATGAAAACCAAATCAAAACTCTCTCTTGACAGTTTTTCCTCTCCTGTTTTGAAGCTCGTACGGGTGAGTTGAATCAGTCTGGTTAATGCTTTTTCTGAAGTAATTCCAGTGGCAAGAAGTTTCATGCTGGAGTCAGTGGCCTGAATGTGCAGGGACTTCCTGAGCAGATTTAAACCTATCACAAAAACCAGTCTCCAAAAAGCAGCAAGCTGTGCCCATTAACTGACTCAAGTGTTTGAGTCCCTTTGCTCCCCTGTTGCAGTCTCAGTAGCTCATGTACAGCAGCAAGAGGGTAGGTGGTTGCACAAGTTCCCTGGCAGTTCAGCAGCCCTCAGTGTGCACTGAGTTTGTAGGAGCTTTTTCTTTGCTTTGTGTGTTTTAGCTCCATCTGTGTTTCACGCTGGAAACCTGCATCTGCATGGATATTTGCAGAGAATTCCTTGGCGTCATGCTGTCAAATACCAGCCAGAGAAAATTAGACTTTGGATGGAGGAATGGTCCCATCTCTCTGAAATGACTTGGTGTCTTGATTTTATGGTACTGAGTCCAGAAGGAGAAAAACTGGTGGCTAGCAGCGTTTCTGCATTGATCTAGTTGAAGAGGTTGCTCAAAAAACCTTATTTAGTTCTGGTGATTTTTGCATTTAAATACATCTTGTCTTTCTCCTACTTCCCAAGTGCAAGAGAAGCATTTTGAATTTTGTGCCAAAATGTATCTTTTTGCACAGAGATAGGCACCTGAAAGAGAGCATTGTTGTTTGTGGTTTAATTGGCGATCCTGAGTCAAACTGTGACAATTTATTGGTGCCCAACGTGGGGCCTGATTTTAAGCCCAGACTATAAATTCTGAGTAATTGGGAATGTTAAAAATTCCATTTCTGATGGGAGGAATCCCTCAGATGGCAATGAGCAACACTTCTGCTGAATCTAATGACGGATTGAAAACTGAACAGACATTTTCTGTTCTGGGGCAGGAGAGTTGTATCTGTGACCCCCCCAGAGAGGAGCTGGACTAGACAGACAGCAGAACTGACCAAAGGGATTCCATTCCATAGATCTACATAAGCTCCAAGGAAGGTCAGAGATCACAGAAGACAACTTCCTTCCTGCTGCTTCTTCCCTTCTCTTCTGTCCATGGCCGGTGTCCAGGGAGGACTCCATCCATCCATCACCATCAACATCAACCCCAGGCTCTGACCTCATCACCCTCATACCCCAGCCCCTGCCTGCTCTGCCTTATCTCCTGCCTGTGGGTGAGACATTTTGGGACTGCTCACAGCTCAGGAGATGCTGGGGGAGCTGCTGGGGGTGGGGGGAGGCAAGAGGCTTTTGCACATTCCTGAACATACTTGTATCTAATTGTACATCTAATTAAAGCTGTCTAATTTAGTTTTCAATCCAGCAAAGTCTCTCTCCTAATTCTCTCCTTCCCTACCTGGGTGGGAGGGGGAGGGAATTGAGAGCATTGTTGTCTCTGGTTTAATTGCCAATCCTGAGTCAAACTGTGACAATATTCTGAAGGGCAAGGTGAGCACGTGTTGAAAAAACCCCAACAGTATTTAACTGTGCCTACACGAACTTGCATCAAAGTTATTGCATGTCCCTGTTCTTAAATGAACTTTCTTTTCCTAAAAGCTGTCTAGATTTTAAAAGAACCATTACCATCTCCTTAATCTACTGATCCATGTTTGCGGTCAACTCATAATTATTCCAAAAAATAGAGACTTATAAAACAGACTAAAAGCCTATTCAAAAGGGAGATAGGAACATGCTTCTGTCCAAATTCAGGTAGAACTCAAACTTACTGTTATGTAATGGCACAGATGGTACCTGGTGTAGTTATGTAGTAGCAGAGAGGACCATGGCACAGCAGAAATCATGATCTTCTCCTCCAAAGGTGACTGCAGTTTTACCTTCTGACCATGGATTTCTAATGGACAGAGTGAATCACTGCGCTGGAAGTTTTGTACATTGGAAAGTCTCCCATACCAAACTTTTTTTTTTTTAGGAGAAATTAAGTTTAAAAACATGTAAGACTGAGCTATAAATAAAAAAGCTTCAACAACAATAGCTGATGCAAGGTGAACGAGGCAGACAGGCCTCAGTCCATGCATGCCCAGGGTCTCCTGAGAGCTGAGTTGATGTGATTTTTATCACAGATGGAGGGGAAGCTGAGCTGTGCCATGGGCTCAGCCTTCAAGGGATGTGGGAAGAGGACAAGCAGTGCCTGCTGGAGGGCAGACTGAATCTGCTCCACAAAAAATACCCGTTGCTAATCTTGAATGCAGTTCCCAGGCACCCACAATTCAAAATGTGTCTATCTAAAACCCTGCAGTGTGAGCTGGTACCCAGCCTGCAGTGTTAAAGAGGTCCTGCCAAGAAATGCGTGGAATATTCTGACCCTTGCTGGTCAAAGTTTTCTTGCTCTTTGGTACTGAACAACTTGATAGAGAAGAAAAGATCAAAGAGGGCAATAATGCTGCTGTAGTTTTTTCTCTTTCCCACTCTGGAAGAAAGAGCATCCGAGATGCTTTCATTCTGGCTTTGGAGTCAGAGAGAAATGGCAATCTGAGCTGATAATTGATTTTTCTAGAGCACAGAAGGCCAAATAGTGACTCATGGGCTAAATCCTGTTTGCAAAGCAATCTTCTGACCTGAGAGAATGACAAATGACTGGTGGTCACTGGTGTGACTTACCAGCTCCTCAGCACAGAGAGGTGTTGTTGCCAGTCCAGAAGGGTTTGCAGTGCTTCTGCTCCCTACCCCCTGGCTTGCTTGAGCAGGCTTCTGGGATGGTTGACAGCTACTGTGGCATGGAAACAAGGTCTCCTGGCATCAGTGCAGGTTTCAGTGGAGGTTGTAGGTCCTGCAAGGACCTTGCCAATCTCTGCTCTCACTTGTGCAGTTAAGGAAAAAGCTAAACCAAAACTTGTATCCAAGTAAAGGTGCTTCAATAAATTTAAAACAAGAACAAAACCAACATGCTGATAACTACAATGATCAACTGGGCAGGAAGGTCAAAAATGAAACACACTGCAGGAAATGGAGGTGTACCCAAAGCTCAAGAGCCTGACACAGAGGGGCAGGAAGGTTCCAACAGCAGGTCCAGTATAGAAAGATACTTGAAAGAAGTTGCCTACATGGGCCTGAGTTTACAAGCTTAAGCCGTAAGTAAAACTGTTTGTTAGGAATCATTGTTGACTAAATTGTTTGTAATGCAAGTAGCTTCATGCAAATGACTGCAAATACAGGTGATTTTATGTTGCCTTTCTTGCTGATTAGAATAAGTGACTCCATGTGACATTGGTTTGGATTAATTACAAACCTTCCATACAGTCCTTCATCCTTGAGACATGTAGCATGGAAGACTTTTGGAGATGAAATGACAGATACCAAAGGATAGTGAAGTTAATAGCAGCTTTTTCACTTCCATCAACAGAATCACACCCTTCCTCATTCTCCTGCTTGGCTACAGCATGCAGGTGGCCCGGAGTTTGGGGGAACGATTTTAGAATTGATGAATATCTCAAAGTATTATTCTAAGACATGGTGGTGTTGCTGTGTGTCACTATGGTTGTTGGGGATGGGACTGTGGTCCTGCAGTAGGTAACAGGAAAATCAGAAGGATCACCAAGCTGCCAGGTCCTTCATAGAGCTGAGTAGCTCTTCCTATGACAGCAGCATTCCATAAGTAGTGGAGTTTGTTCCTTTTTGATTTTGCTGCCTAATGAGAAAAGGAGCAGGCCATTCCCTTTGTTCCTGACAACAAAACCAAATTAGCATTTTTGAGATGACTGGAGAAAATAAAACAATGCACTGTCATAAAGGACTTCTTTCCAATGCCTCTGTCAAGTATTTTAGAATCACAATATTTCATTATATTATTTCATTTCCAGAATAAAAATGTTGCTTTTTCAGGTCAGGTTCACTGTTTGTTAGGTGAAAAATGTTTGGCATCGATGCACAAAACAATTCCTGTGAGCCATCCAAGGGATCAGAGTTTCTAGAAAGGAAAATTATTACTACTTGTGGATTTTCCCCAACCTACAGAAAATTCTATTTTTTAATATATTCAGCATAATTGCTCATTATGTAAGTATGTTAAAATGTGCAACACCCTTACCATGTCTTTCATTGAATGTCATCCTGTGAATTACAAATCTGTTAACGTAGAACTTGCACATTCCAAATGCAAAGATCCAGTTTCTGTTCCAAGACTTTTATGAGACCATCTGTGATTGCCAGTTTGTAAGAAGTGGATAGGAGCAATACATACTTCCATGCAGGTTGTACATAAACCCTCTACTTTTTCTAACTACTGTAACATGAAGTTTGTCAGCTTTAGAACGCCAACCAATTTTTTTGGTCTTAAATTATGATAATTTATGCAGTATTTATGTACTGAAGCTTTTCCAGAACTGCTTTCTGACTAAGCAACCATTAGGACCCCAAATTATAAAAATCATAATTAAGTGGGTATGAGGTACAGCCATCTAGGAGCAATCTCTTTATGCAGGAGACATGGTCTGCCTTACAAATGAGGATTTAATCATCATCTCTGTACCAGATTAGTACAGAGGAGAGAATCTATCACTACAGGTTAATCAGGCATAATGGGGGCTTTTTGACAATGGAACTGTCTCAGCAAGAAGTGTAGTGTTGTGCTGCTGCACTGATTAAGCCAGCAGAAACCCAAGTGTGAAGCACTTAGATTTAAAAAAAATTAAATATATATATTCTGTTTTTTAATATGTGTAAGTCCTATGTCGAAGGAAGAAGCAAAGCTTCCCTGAAATATTTTCTGGCTTAAAAAAAAGAATGTCAATAGAAAATGTGACTCTTCTGAGGGTGTCACTTAAATGGAGCATTTTGGTGTTTAATCAGGATTTATTTTTCACCTGTTCATTGTGTCTTTCCTTGCAGCTTGCCTTGGAATCTGTTTCTGGTTAAGCTTTCTGGTGCCCAGCGTTGCAGAGAAGGAGCAATGCCTGGGAGGTAGGCTCTCATTCTGACTCACCAAGATGTCCTGAGCACAATACTTCTTGCATTTTACTTGAACATTTCACCAAACTGCTGTTAAACCTTTTTAAGTATTAAAAAACCTAACCTACCACCGTCTACCTATTCCAGACCTGGTACTGTCTGTCCATCCAGCAGCAGCTCTTCTCATCTGTGGGGGTGGTATTTGATCTGCCTTCACCCCTCAAAATTCACATATGTTTGAAGTGTTGCTGGGTTTCTGGTCCTCCTGATCTTTTTCTATTTTTTTTTTAAATCAAATTAACTCCTCAGCTTTGCATTAGAGCCTGTCAGTGGGCCCATCTTCAGAAGTGATTATACATCATAGATCTATTTTAGCCTCATTTCCTGAGGCAATTAAATCTCATTCAGGCAGATTGTCAGTCTGTCCCTGCGTGTTCAGCCAATAACTTTTTAACCCCTTGTCAGATTTTGGTTAAATCTGAAAGAAATATAGATATAACTTACAAAATTCCTACAGATTTTATGAAAACAGATGGCTAATTAAAGGAAAACAACTCAATTAGTGCCTGGAAGGAAAATGTTTCATTGTGTGCTTAGCCCTTGAGTTCTTCAGAGAATTCACATGAAAGATAAACAAATATCCCAAACATAACAAAGCTTTTGCTGGTGCCAGTGATGTGTTTCACATAAGGGATTCCAACCACGAGGCACAAACCTACTGGCATTGTTAGTCCTGCAGCTCATACTTTCTTGTTTTCATTAACTATTTTATTGAAAACAAATAAAACTAGTTAGGAAGTTGATTTAAGGTTTGTTTTTCCATACCAGCTGTATCTTTTACGCCATTGTTTTTGGTTACTGTAGTAAAAATAAGCTTGTATCAAGAAGTGAGGGAACTAATATTGTGAGCTGCCTCGTTCAGTTTGGGATGGATGTTCTTAAGGTGTGTGCAGGGGGGCAGAGAGCTGTTGTCCTGGGCTTGGAATTGGTTTGGGGGTGAATTCAGCTTTGACTTGGGTCTGAGCAAGAGCTGAGCAAGAAAGAGCTGGTGCTCGATGACCTCCTGAGATCCCTTCCAAACTTACTTATGCTAAGGATTAATTGTTTCTTTTTTTTTTTTAAATAATAAAAAATCATTATAGTTCCTACCCTCTTGTTAATCTCTCTCTTTTTCTTGTTCTCCCCCTCCTAATGAAAAAAAAATTGACCTGTGTTTTTATTCCC
Source organism: Hemiprocne comata (assembly GCA_020745705.1). NCBI lineage: Eukaryota > Metazoa > Chordata > Aves > Apodiformes > Apodidae > Hemiprocne > Hemiprocne comata. Next base: position 4,358,423 of record CM036597.1, on the reverse strand, counting down.
ACCCTGCCCCCCAACCCAGCATTGTCCAGCATCTCTGCTCTCCCAGAATACTTCCATGAAATGGAACTGCTGCAATTCAAGGGCTTTTGAAGACTCTGTAAAATTACAAGATATAATTTCTGATACGGTCACAAAGACACATTTTGCCTGGCAACTACTGACTAGCAGGAAAGAAAGAAACAGTTTTTACATTGTTTTATAGCATGTGGTTTCAGTCCTGGTGTTTGAACCACCTCTCGTTGCACTTCTGTGACTGGTCTTGTACCAATCAAGCTGCTTCCATCTGGGCCCCAGTGAAGAAGATGTCAAAGATAAATTAGTTCCTGTAATTAGGTGCTGTATCTGGATGCCTGACCCAGCTTGCAGAACAGTAGTTCATCCATGAGGATTTTTAAAAGCCTGTACTAGTAGAAGGAACAAGTTTCTTGATCTAACTGCAAATTGTTCACTTGACAGGAAGAGAAGCAGAGCTCAGAGAGGGCATCAAGGTATGCTTCTGGGGACACTGTGCTGCACATCTTGCTGCTGTGCTGGTTTGACAAATGAACTGCTTGGAAAAGGGCAAGCTTTGAACATGCTCCGTGGAGCTGGGATCACAATTTCACTCATCTTATTTATGTTTCTTTGACAGTAGCTATAAAATTACATCAGAAGCCTTAACTTCCCTTCAGTTTTGGAAGCTAAAATGGTGATACAACCAAAATGATTCCCTGTATTGCTACTGAAACAAAATGAAGTTTTTTGCAGACTTACACTCAGTGATTAAATCTCTTTGGGAGACAAAGGGCTTTTTAGTTGCTGAAAAATGTTGCATTATTTCAGAGAAGGCAAACTGAGTATAAGTGGAAGTAGAATATGGACCCCAAAGAAGATTGGGAAATATTGCCTCCCTTATTTAATAATAATTTTCCAGTATTTGTTACAGTTGAACTGTATGTTTTGTCATAACTTTATGACATGAAATACATCTTAAGCCCCCTCTCCAGGGCTCAGGAGATGTTCTGCATGTTTGTTTGGAAAGGTATGGCTAAGGTCACTTTAGGCTTTTTTAGGGGCATAAAGCTGAACTACTGAAACTATGCAAGTCTTGAAACACATTTCACTATTTTTGAATCTTTAATAAAATATTGTGAATGGCTTCTATGCTTTGCTTTACTAATGAAAAAGCCTTTACTTGTACAGCTCCAAATTTGACTCCTGGCAGCCCAAGATAGAAAAAAGTGAAAAAGAACACTAAAAACTGAAGAGTTTTTACTCATGTTGCCATGCTATCCTTCATGAAACAAACAGATTTCTAGCCAAAAAAGCACTAAACAGTTCCACATCTTTTGTGCCCTGTATGTAAATCTATTTGTAAAAGACAAACACAGCTTTTCAGCAGATGGTTATTTAAACAAATATCACCCCGGGGGAAAAAAGTCTTGTGACCATTCCCTTGCTGGAGAGAGATAAATCTGTGAAGAAGCACCTCAGAACCAGGGGACTCAGAAAAGATGTGTGTTAAACAAAACTGCTCCTTTCAGATATTTATGGTTTCATCAAACAGTGCTTCATCTACAAATCATAAATATTATAGATTTGCTTTTTCATTTCTCAGACCAGTCTCTGGAGCAATGCAATGTACTTATCCACCACAGCTACTCAAATCTTACACACTCAGGAGTTATTCAGTGACCTCTGCTGTCCTTGGAGAGTTGGATTGTAGTTCTTCACTCCGTATGGCTTCTGCCTCAAATACAGGTTATTTTGGTAGAGAAGAGATGGAAAAGTAACACATTTGTGGAAGTGTTGTTCTGTTTCAGATAAGAAGGCAGTAAGATTGGGCAGTGAATTTAAAGAACATCAGCTTTATCTGTAAGCACAGGTTTTCCAGTGCAGACCATGTGTGACAAAGGGCTTCTAGGAAAAAGTAATTGCCTTGCTTTTCTTCTTAGCTCCTCATAGTCTTCGTGGAAGAACTGTCACAGAATCACAGAATCATTAGGGTTGGAAAACACCTATAAGATCATCAAGTCCAACCATTAACCTGACTCTGCCAAGTCCAGTGCCAAACCGTGTTCCTAAGCACCACATCTGCAAGGCTTTCAAACACCTCCGGGGGTGGTGGTTCAACCACCTCCCTGGGAAGCCTGTTAACTGTTAACTAGTTTATTTCTCTCTCTTGTTGTCCACTGAAATAGGTAGTGCAGTGTCTCCAAAAGAGCTCACAATAACTCCATCTCAGAAAAGCTCTTCTGTCCTGTTCTTTTACCCACTTGCTTCCTTTGACATATTTGAACACAGTTACCACCTCCAGTCAGACAAGAGAGAACAGGGATGATACAGAGGTACCCCACAATGTCCTGCCATCACCCCTGAGGTTGGAGTGATTTCCCACGAGGGTCAAATCTGAGGGTAAGTTCTGTGGCATGGCTGTGACTGTTTGGTCCCTCTGTGCCACCTTGTGTCTGTCACGGTGTCCCAGCAACCCTCAGAGCTCATCATGGGGACTGTTCATGACAACAGTGTCTGGGGACAGAGAGCTGGGGCAGAAAGAGTGTGTCTGGGCACTGAGAACAAAGAGGATAACTACACTGAAGGGAAGGTTGCAATCTGAAAAATCAGGTGTTCATTCCAGAGAGGCTCTCAGAAACATTCACAAGTATGCTGTTAATTTACTAGTGTGGTCCTTGCTGGGCAAAGGCAGTCATGTTCTCCATGCTCTACAGAGCTACATCTTAATATTGCACTGCCCTTTGAGAAGGCAGGGTCCCAAAAGGTAGCTTGTAGGTATTGCCAGACCAGATCACCTGGGATTCACCTCATAGAGGATCTTCTTTCCAGGGCAACTGTAGACAAGCCTTGAAGCCTGGGAGCTGAAATTTTTACAAAATTTGTCAACATTCACTGTTTTAAATCTTGCTGTTCTGGTGATCCTTCCAGTGGCCTGCCTCTCTCTTGTTTCTGCTCTCAGTGATATCTTGGAATAATGAGTTTCACAGTTTAATTGCACTGTGTAAAGCAGTAGTGGTTTTTTTTTTTTAAAAATCAAGTTAAAATTTCACTTTGAGTGAATGTCCTATTTCTTTTGAGTCCTGGGACCTGAGAAACAGAAAACCCTCATCTAAAAATACTTCAAATTGGCTAAGGTGATCTAGAAGTCAGGAGACCAAGCCCCTACAGGTACATGCATCAGTCATCTTCTGGAGTGCTATTGGGGAAAATTTACTTTTATCTGAAATTCTGCTGATAATGCTTCAGCCAGCATCTGATTTCTTCTAATTATTTGGACTAATGCCAGCACAGCAGTGCCTGTAGAACAGAATAACTGAAAGCATCTTCCAGCATCTGGTACCTGTCCTGGCTTCAATAGCATGAATTGATCATGACTCTTTTGGCATCAGTAGAATTTCAGCTCCTGTGTGAAGTCAGAGGGTGGAAAGTCGAGTTGCTCTGTTGCTGCTTTGGTTTTGAGGTTTTTTTTTAATTACTAATATTTTTTAACTTTTCTTAGCCTGATTCCTGAATGTGCCAGGCAGGGCCAGTTCTCTGCTGGTTTCATATCCCTGTGCCAAAGGCAAAACAAAACAAAACAAAACAAAAAAGGTATGAAAGTGGAAGCTGTTCTCTTTCAGTGTGTAATCCCTTAATTTGGACTCTGCACAGTTTTGAAAAGAAAAGGCTTTAGTGCCTGCAAGTATCTTGTTCTAGATTACTCTCCTTTTGGGGGGTTTCATTAAGTAAGTAATTATCTTAGCCACGGGTCTCCTGGCTTCTGTTTCTGACTCATTCTCTTCTGCATCTTGGTAACAGTAGCAAAGGATAAAAAAATAAAGATAAATGTGTTATTCTCTTGGTCTGTTTACCCTATCACAAATATGTGGAACCTTTATGATGATTTATTTATTGATTGATTTTACTTGGTGTGGTGTTGTTTTGTCTGGGTTTTTTTTTCATGCCAAATAGCTATTAGCACCCTTGAGTTTGAATTAATTGTCTGAAGTTTGGTCTTTATATATTAAAAACAAAATCAAATTCTTAATCACTTCACACAGTTTCTTTCTACCTCTGTGGAATCCCTGTCTCTTCTTTAAACATCCTGCTGTAATTATTTTCAGGGCTATTGGCTTTTTACTTCTGTAGTTCAGTCTCAGGTGAACAAGGAACACTGAGTGTTCTCCAGTCCTTAAAGAGAGACCTACATAAGAAATGGTTTTCAAAGACATAGAATAATGTCCCTGATGGTCTATTGCAGATCTGCTGTGAGTGAGGAACCCTTGAGCTGAAAGGATGGATGGCTGCAGAGTGTGTCTGTTCTTGGGTGTGTATATTGCCCTTCTGGGACCGTGCACAGTGACACAGAGATTATGCTGTTGAGTTGTTCTCTATACAAAGAAGGTACACAGTGTATGTTTTCTTTGTTGTTGTTTTCAGATACTGTACTTTACTTTTCCAGCTCAGTTGCAGGCTCAGTGGTAACTTTGGATGCATTATTTCTTCTGTTCCTTCATGTCCTGTCTGCAATGACAGGGTGATCATTCTTTCTCTGCTTATTTTCCATTCACTTAGTTTGTAAGCTCTGCAGGGGAGGCTTCTTGCTTTGCATGAATATCAGAGCAGGGTCTTGGTCTCACCTGTGACTCCAGTTAGTAAAAAGAGCAGTCTCTCTCTTGCAAGTGCTTGGCTTTATTTTTTTTTTCTTTCTTTCTTTTGTCATAAAATGTTCCAAAATGTGTCAAAGGAAATCAAGGGAATATCAACTGGTTAGTAACTGTTAAATACTGAGTTCTTTGATGGGTTCTCTCTTAGTAGGTATTTTAAAATGAATTTTTCTTAAATAGTCTGATCCTGGAGGGAGTTTGGTCAGGAGATCTGATGCTCTCCGTTTTTTTTTGCAGGAGTGAGGCCAAGAGCTGCTGGTGGTGCCACTTGGACCCATGCCCCGTGAGCTGGCACGCCTTGCAGCTCCAAAGGCTGGATGGGAGGGATCATGTAGCAGTGGTTGCTCACGTCAGCTGCTATAAATAGGGGCTCAATTCAATGCCACAGCAAAGGCTAACGATGCTGATCCACCTAGCTGTCCTGAGCATCAGAGATTTGGGGTAAAGGAGAACTGGAGATGACTTGACATAATTCCTGAGGCACGTGAACCCCCCGGTGTGTTGCACCCAAAGCACTACATAAAATGACTGGTGTTAAGGTTTCTAATTCAAGCACTTAAAATTTAGTAAATGCCTCCCCCTTGTGCATGTGCATTAGGATACAGCTTGTATTGTGTGGTCTCCTGCTCTGTTTTGCAGAGGGGCAGGGAATTAATAACTCAGGAATTAATAACTTCCTCTGGGACTGAATTGGGGTTTTGCAGGAGTCTGTGGCTGCTTATCCTGAGTTTCTGTTGTTGCAGAATTGTGAAAGGTGTCAGTGACTGCAGAGTTACAGGAGGAGAAGGGAGGATCTCCAACACCTCATTTGAATCTGAGTTGAAATTTTTTAGTTGTCCTGAGGTTTCATGGAGACTTTGATACTTGACTCTGAGTTTTAAAAATACCGAGAGGAAGTATAAAAGACAAAGAGCACATCTCAGTTCTTTTTTTCCTTCTTTTTTTTTTTTTTTTTCCTGGTAGTATGTAGCACCTTGCAGTGTTTGGGTAAAATACCTGTAACCACTTATCTGGAATAGTCTGACAGAGAAGCCATATTTCTAGAATCACATAAATCTCTTTAGTAGCTGGGAATGTTCAAGGCAAGTGTGATATGAAGACAGATAGAAGCCTGGCCAGCTTGCCAGATCCCTCCTGGATCAGCAGTGGATACCTGTATTTTCAGGGACAGCTGAATACAGTCAAGCACTTTTGATGTGTAAGAAACCCCATCCTTTTCTGCTGAAAGCAGGTTTAAGTGACTCTGTGACAGCCCTTTCAAACACATTAACCTTTAGCAAGGGCTGAGATGGCCTGAGAATTTCTGAAAACCACTTTAGGTATAAAAAAGGCTACCTGGCAAAACCCACATGTTCCTTACCAGCTGCTCTTGTGATAACTCTCAAACCCTCTGTTCTGGCCCATTTTCCTTTTTCAGGGTTTTTCCTTTTAATAATTAAATGAAAACTCTCTGAACTGCTTTTCACTTGCAGAGGAGAGACACTCATGTATCTTTTCTGTACACCCTTCTGTACAGGGCTGTGATTGTGTCAATAATCACAGAATTTTACATTTAGGGGAGCTTCCAAGACTTGGAAATATTTTAAAACAGTCCTCAGGCATCAGAGCTTGCTCTGGCTCTCGTGGGATGTGGATTCCTGAAACACAAGTGCTGATAAACATGATTGACACGTGGCACAAATAGTGTTGGAGGCTTCCATTTCTGGATCCACTCAGTCTCCAGTGTTAGGTGATATTTAACTTAACCACACACACTTTTTTTGGTGTGTGTACATGTGTCATAATGCAGTGAAATGTCCTAAATCATAAAAGTTGCTTCCTGTGGTCTGGCCCAGTTTGTACATGAATTTTCATTCCTTTACCTTACTGAAGTGGCCACCATCCCTGATCAGTGATGACCAGTGATTCAACTCAAATGCTGAATTTTCTATACCAGTTCAAAAATCCCATTGTTAATGATAAACTGCTCACACTTATGTCCAGTAGGGATGTTGCCATGTGGAGAAATGCATTATTATTCTGACTAGCATAAAATAAGCATTTGAAACTTTAATGCAAACCCATTGTTCAGAGGAAAATCCCTCTACAGGCAGCAGGATGCTGAAATGAAGCAGCTGTTAGTTTATGTGGTCCCCTTCTTCCCCCTTTGCCTGAAGCTCATGGCTCTGCCCTTTAGTCACCATTTCCACTAGCAAATTTTTCTGGGAAAGAAAAAAAAAAAGAAGATGTGTGTTTGTGTAGAAAATGAGAATAAGATTTTCTTTTTATTGTTCATGTCTAGCTAGAGAAATGTATTTCGTGTCACAGCTGTTTCTAAAGAAGAGCACGTTGCCATTATTTGCTCATAATTTCTATTACTTTCCTGTGACCTGTTTGCAGTTCCAAATGCTGAAAGGTAAGTTGGAAAGCTTTGGCTCTCAGGGCTGTGAAATTTCTCCATACCTGTTACACACACAATCTGAAACTTAGACATGTTGATAGAGAAATGTATTCTGAAATACAGATGTGCTTTTTGCAGCAGTGCTTTAACTGAGAGAGGATGCATTCCAGTTGTAAAGATACTTCATTTTAGAGACATATTTCATATACCCGTGAAACACTTTCCCTGTATCTGAAAATGTCACCACAGTCTAAATGAATACAATTTAAATTCGAGTACTTAATGTCATTACATAAATAGAAACTTCCAGACATCATTGAATTTATATTGATTCCATTTGTTTCTGAGGATTGCAGTCATTGCATTAAAACTTTACAGAAGAAATCAATCATTTTTTGCACTTACAAACAGTCTTTTTATTAGCTTTTTTTCCCCCCCAATGTGACATTAAGAAAAGATAGTTTCTTGGCTGCTTTGTAAAAGCTGTTGTGTTTTCTCACTGTGATCTCTTCACAAAGATCAGTTGGGAAGGGCAAGAGTTAAATCAAGATACTGGACTTTCCAAAATTTGGGACAGAATTAAACTTGAGCCGTGCCTATCCCTTGTGTGCCCCAAACTCCTGCTTTCCTGGAGTGCATAAAACCAGAAGAACACACTAATGAGCCTGTCCTGGTTCACATGAAGGCTTCATGGTCATTTCTAATGGTGCATCTCATAAGTTAAAGATTAATTTTAACTTTATATCTAGCTTTTTAAGGGGGTGTGTGTGTGTGTACCATTTCATGTAGCTATTAACTTCTGTAATGCATGGTGACACTGTGGAATTTGCATGGCAATCTGCTCAGGGCTACTTTGCAACAGATTTGTCTATTCCTATCCCATCCTGTCATCTCCATTTCTTTTGCTTCAGTGGGGCATTTAGTCTGTTCAGAGAACCAGGAAGATGATCCAGGGGCTGGAACACCTCTCCAGTGAAGACAGGCTGAGAGAGTTGGGATAGTTCAGCCTGGAGAAGAGAAGGCTCCAGGGAGACCCACAGCAGCCTTCCAATACCTGAAGGGGCTACAAGAAAGATGGGGAGGGACTTTTTACAAGGGTGTGTAGTGAAAGGATGAGGAGTAATAGATCTAAGCTGAAAGAGGTTAGATTTAGGTTAGACATTAGGAAGCAAATATTTTCTGTGAGAGTGGTGAGACACTGGCACAGGTTGCCCAGAGAAGTTGTGGCTGCCCCATCCCTGGAGGTGTTCAAGGGCAGGTTGGATGGGGCTCTGAGCAACCTGGTCTAGTGGGAGGTGTCCCTGCCCATGCAGGGGGTTGGAACTAGGTGATCTTTAAGGTCCCTTCCAACCCAAACCATTCTATGAGTCTATGAGAACATACATCTCAGCCATCAGACAAGATGTTGCTGTCATCTTGTCTCTCGATAAGAGGGACATCAGCACAGAAAGAAGTCTTAGTACCCCTTAACTTCTGTGTTAAGAAGTCTTTATGCAATACTTACCTTCTGCTGCAGTGAACAGAGCTGATGTCTGTGTTTCCATTTATTCAAAAGGGGACTTCTTGCAATGCTCACATCCTTGGGGAGGGCAAGTGAGCATCACCAGCAGCTATTCTCCTGTCTTTAGCATTGGACTAGTTATATTCTTGGGAAAAAACATAATTGCCATGTAAATAATTCCAACTGGAGTTCAGTCCAGTTGCAGTAAGAAGCCTGATGACTCTGTACTGACCTTTGGTAGCCTCAAATATGTATGTATTTCTAATAAAATTAAAAAAAGATGCCCAAAAGATGCAGCTTTTGGCTGCTTAACATGAAATTCCTATTTCAATAGAACCCAGAAGCACTGAAGTGTTAATAGGGCTCTATTTTGCAGATAAATGGAATTGTCATTATTTTTTCCCTTAGGCTGAAAGCTCATAAATAATAACCAGCAGAAGCTACTCACCTTTGCTGAGATCAAGAAACTCAACTGTTGTTTGAAGGTCTGAACATGATGCAAATTTTTCAGAAAATTCTTTTTTTTAAGCATTACAAAATGGCATTACTGTTCCCTTTGGAGGAAGTCTTCCAAGTACGTTATATAAAATGTGATCTTCATGTTTCATGATGTAATTAGATATCAAAATAATAGAAATGAGTGAATATCACTCTTGCTGGGAATCACATTTGCTAGAATTCAGGAACACAGCAAAAGGAACAGACTTTACATTTTCTTTTTAATCATGATCTACTAGCAGCTTTACCTTAGACACTGCAATGTGTTATCTTTCTGCATCCTATTCAATGACTTTTTTTAAACTGTTATCTGAAATTTTACACTCTTTAAAACAGAAGAGAATCTGCATTTGTTCATCTGCCTTGCTTTTTTGGTAGGCCTGCAGCTTTACTTGCAATCTCATTTTTCTCTGTGACTTTTAAAAGACTATGTGTTCTGTCACTCATTTTGCCACTTCCAGTGTTCTGCTTCCAATATATGTGGTTTCCAGTGTTAAAATGACATATTTCAGTTGATTGGCATTGAACACTAAAGAGCTAAGTTATAAGTTGCCCATTAATAATATCCCTTTGATGCCAGAATGTTGTTAGATAGGATGAAGCTTTGTTCTTCCATCCTGTACAACAACAGGACCTGATACGCCAGTTTCTGTCATTTTATGAAATACTATGGATGTGTTTTGTAAGCCCTCCTTCCCTGATGACATGCTAAGATCTATTTTATTGGGCAGTCAGAGAGCTGGCTTTTCTTTTTCTTCACGGGCTCTACTGTGTATGTTTTCCAAGAGACAATAATACAGATTCCTGATAAACCTTTGCGCAGTGAGGAAAGCATTTTACTACCAGGACACTTTCAGATCAAACAAACCCATCTGTTCTGTTCAAGCCATAGCAGAATTTAATTCTGTATCAGCAATAGTGTGGCCAGCAGGACTAGGGAAGTGATTGTGCCCCTGTACTCAGCACTGGTGAGGCTGCACCTTGAATCCTGTGGTTGGTTTTGGCCCCTCACTGCAAGAAGGGGGTGCTGGAGTGAGTCCAGAGAAGGGCAACAAAGCTGGTGAAGGATCTGGAGCACAACAAGCCTTATGAGGAGAGGCTGAAGGAACTGGGGTTGTTTAGCCTGGAGAAAAGGAGGCTGAGGGGAGACCTTGTCACTCTCTACAACTCCCAAAAGGAGGTTGTAGTGAGGTGAGTGTTGGTCTCTTTTCCCAGGTAACAAGGGATAGGACAAGAGGAAAGGGCCTTAAGTTGTGCCAGGGGAGGTTTAGATTTGATATGGGGAAAAATTTATTCACTGGAAGGGTTATCAAGCACTGGAACATCCCTGGAGGTATTTAAAAGACATGTAGATGTGGTACTGAGGGACATGGTTTAGTGGTGGATGTGGCAGTGTTAGGTTTAAGGTTGGACTTGATCTTAAAAGGTCTTTTCCAACCTAAATGGTTCGATGCTTCTATGATTGTTTCTTCATTGTGAGTAAAAGCTTGTTGCTACTATGGAAAAATACATTTAACAGAGTTAAAGTAATTTAATTGCAGGCATATTCTCTGATTTTTCTGTTACTCCTTTTGTTTGTTTGTCCTTTAGTGTTTGCAGATACTGTGCTGATTGAATGTTCCTCATGAATTGTAGGACATCAACTTTTAGAAAGTGCCCAAATCTTCTTGGCTTTTGTTTGCATAAACATGATAAGGTACCATTTAACTCAACCCAAAAGTTTCTGTTTCTGTTGCTGTTTGCTTTTATTCATGTACTTTTTTTAAACCTTTCCAGTACAATCTTGTTGGCAGTTGCTGTAGCACAATATGTCTTATAAAGAAGCTATTTTATGTGATGTGCTCTAGGTGACCCTGCTCTGACAGGGGGGGTTGGACTAGATGATCTTTCGAGGTCCCTTCCAACCCCTAGGATTCTATGATTCTATGATTCTATGATAAGAACTTGGATCTTTTGGAATAAGATTCTCTTGCAGTTCAGCTTTTCCTTTGCTACTACAGTAACAATGAGATGCCTTGTCTCGTTAGCTTTGTGACTTGGTGCTTCATGTACTTTTTCTCTTGTGGCAGAGGAAAAACAGTTCAGCTAAGAGCTCTCCTGCTCCAGGTTTTGGTAGGCACTGCCCTAACGTTCACTGGACACGAGTTTAGGAACATCTATTGGAATTGTATGCACTGTCCACCTCTGAGCAGAGCCACTGCTTGGTTTTGCTACTTGTGTAGTTTAACTTAATGTTACCAGGGAGAACTACGTTCATAGGCAGCCCTGCTTTGCATTTCTGGAAATAAGCAGCAGGTTTTCCCCAGTGCTGAGTTGGAGCTGTTGAATTGCCTCTCTGAAAAGATTTCACAGTCTGAGAAGAGCTGCAGTCAATGCATGTGACAAAAAACAAGTGAGGAACAAACAGGTGAGGAAAGAGCAGGCTGCCAGGCTGATGCTGCACCACCCTGGCTGGGGATGGAGATGCCCCTGGGGTGCTCGCTGCTGGCTGGGCTGTCCAAGACATGCTGCCAAAAGGTGGGACTGCATTTCTGTTCAGCTTACTGATTGTTTTAGTTTTGGCACAAAGGAAAAACTGCTTGTGCAAAGGTTGTGGCTTATGGGTACAAACGCTTAGCTTGCTGGAGTCCTGCAAATGATCTGAAACCAGGGTAATTTTACTGACAGATCCTTCTCTAAAAATGTGCAGTAAAACAAACTGGATCCATTGTTTTATACTTTTTTCCCCCTGACCTTATTTCACACTTGCATTGCTCCTTAAACAGTGTATTTGCCCACTTTTTCTTTGAGTGGCACTCCCCCTGTGTATTTTATAGCAGGTATCTGCTTCTGGCCATTTTAAGACAAAACTCTGCCAGCACCTATGTTATGTCCTGCATTGCTGTGCGTTACTTAGGGCATACAGAGAGCAGCTGCTGCTTGCTTGAGAATGGAGGAGAAACACTCATCTGATGAAAAACCATGTCTCATGCCCAAGGATCACATGCTGGCCTGGGATCAGTTTGTGGGCTGGAGTGTGTTCATGCAGTGGGGCTCCTCCATGGCACAGGGCTGGTGTGAGCCACAGGTGGTGGGCATGGGGCAGAGCTGTCCTTGGGCTGCTGGTGTGGTCCTGGGTAGCCTTTGAGTTGGCAGGGACTAAGCTGCTGCCCCTTGCTGTTGCCTGATCAAGATGTCTTTGAGAGCATCTGCTGCCTCAGATGTGTTAAGCAGTTAGTTTAGTGAGCAGTGGCAGTTTGTCTGGTTTGTGGTATTAAGCCTTAATGCCCCTGGGGATTAAGAAAGAAACCATTTGTGTGCCATGAGGCATCAAAGCTTTCTCCTGTGCTTTAGCAGACTGTCCTCTGCCTTCTTGCCTAGCCTGGCATCGCAGGGTTAACCTGCTTTACATACACTGTGGAAGTGCTAGCAGAGGTTCACTGTTTCAGAAATAACATATGTTTGGGGGGATTCAAAGGCAGCCACCTGCATCTTCAGTATCGAGTTGTGAGTAATAACGTAGTAATACCTGCCTAATAACTGCCATCTGCCTAGGCTTTATAAACATTAATATTTACCTTCCTTATGTGTGGTGATTTCATTTCCTGAGAAACAGTCAGATGAAATGGGTCTGACTGCAGGAGGATACTGCCACACTGCTCCCCAAAGCCCAACATTTGGCAGAAACTCTTTGCTGCCACGGGTGAGTGTCTCACTGAACAGCAATCTGTGCTGGCAGATGCAAGGGATGGTGTAGCCAGGGCTGCTTGATGGGGCTTTTCTCTTTCTGTCTGTTTTCAGTGACAGATACTAGAGCACTTGGACTCCCTGAGCAGTGAACATATCCCCAGGGACCCGGCCTGTCACAGTGTGTGTCAGGTTGTCCTCGGAGAGCTGACTGCCTCCGAGTGTGGGAGTGTGCAGCTCTCCAGCCCTGCTTCAGTGCAGGGTCTGCTCCTGTTGCAGCTTTCCTGGTAATTAATGAGCCTGTGCTGCTGAGCTGGGTCTTATTTCTCTGAGTGCTCCAGCATCTTCAGCAGCTGAAGAGAGCAAGTTATCAATAATGCACATGAATGGTATGGTTAGCTGGGGCAGGTTGAGCCAGAATGTTCATTAAAGAGCTCTGAGGTTTTCTGGGTTCACTAAAATTTCTCCCTGATTAGTGGTGGAAGTGGGAGCTTAACGGTGCTCCTCTAGAGAGCACTATTACTTTTCCTGAAGTGCATGAAGGTCGTCAGATTCCTGGGGCCTGATCCAGAGTTTCGCAGAATGGCAGGAATTGCTCCAGGAGGACTCCTCAGCTCTTCTGTTTGTAAGTTTAGAGCGTTGCTCCTGTTAATCAGACAAAAATAAAATGCTATTGTTTTTAAGGACTCACAAAACATAAGTATCTCAAAATCTCTCATGCTAACTTCAACTAATTTCCATCCAATTCCTTTTGTGAATTTAAATGTGTCTAAAGTGCTGTGTGCCTGTTCTGTACTGTGTGTTTTTAGATCAGAAGTGCTTGCTTTCCATGTAACTGAGGCACATGCTCTTCTCTCTCTGCTGATTGTGCTTGTCCATCAGTGAAGAATCAGAATGAGAAAGTGGAGATGGTTGTGGTGCCACAGATTATTTCTGCTTTTGCCACCACCTCCAGAACTCTTTTACTTCTGTCAATATGCAACTTAAATTTTCTGACAGTAGTGCAAGTGGATTTTTTTCATTTTGCATACCTTGCATTACAGGCCTTTAGGGGACATGTTTGGGAAGATGATGAAAAACAAACATGGAGAACTAGCATCAAAGAAACTTGTGGGCAGAGGTTCACAAGGTCTTGGAGCCTCACCACCAAAGTGCTAGATTTTAGAAAGCATTTGCTGTTCTCCTACCAAAAAAAAAAAGAGTAAACCAAATTGATTAAATAGCATGATACTGTTACAGCACGGTTACCAACCCAAAGGGACAGTTAACAAGTGCCCTGTGTTGCACCATAATCATTCCAGGAGGATGTTTATATGCCTGTAAAACCCTGTCATGTCTAAAGAATGATAAGTCTGTGAGTACCATGATCCTTGTTGGAGGGTATCTGGGGTGGTTGTGGTCAATTAACAAAACAGACCAAAAAACCTGATAAATCTGAGACAGAATCTAGACCATTTCCTGTAAGAGCCCTTATGGCTTGCAAATTTTGCAAGTGTTTAGGAACAGATAGCATTTCTCATCACGACAGTGTATCTGCTTTTAATTAAATTACTTTCATTTATGTATGTGTATAAGTGTTTGCAAGACCTGAAGGTCTTGGGGACTGAATGTGCAGCAGAATGCTTGCATCACCCCCTAGCATCTTGTCTCTATATAAAACTTCTGCTATAAAAACTGTCAAACAAGGTCTGTAGTGTTTGGTTTGGGTGGGTTCCAGTTTCTGTTCTACCCTGAGAGCAAGATTCCAGCATCATGCAAGAAAGGGGAGGGGATTATCTAGCACTTGAACTGCAGTGATTTGTGGGTCACTTTACCACCAGACAATCCAAATAAAGTAACTTTTAAATTATTTGTATCAAGGAATCCAAGCTGTGAGATGCATGAGATACACAGTACATCTCACAAAGCTAAGTTCAATCTGCTGGACCTTTTCCATGACACAGTTCTTAACAGTCCAAGTCACAATGAAGAGTCAGTAAACTTCATCTGCTTTCTCTTGTATTTCCTCACAGCACAAAATAGAAAGTGTTCATTGCTTATTTATTTTTGGATATCAAGACACAGAGGTGTGATAATTTGTCCGGGAGAAGTTTTAAAAAAAATTCATTTGAGAGTGAAATTATGAATCTGTTAGGAGATCCTTTCCAGTTTTATATAAATAACTGCTGGATATGTTATTTCTTTTAACTTATAAACCAGAGCAAATGTTACAACTGGATCAATATTCTTGTACTTCTGCTGAAAACAACAAACTACCAGTTGTGCCTGGGGACAGCAGTGAAAATAATTTTGAGCAGCGTGCAAATAACCCTGTAATACTTAGTGAAAAATATGTAGGCAGCAGAGGTCCAACCCAGAGAAACCAGAGGCAGAAGCTGTCTATGGGCATCTGGCAGTTCTCAGAGTTACACTGCTGCACAGGTATCCAACCCCTCATTTTTCAGTCTGCTCTGTTTTGGCTTGCCTTTATAATGTGCCATGGAAACCTCTCAGCATGGTGACTGTTGTCTTTGGTGCGAGTGTCCTCTGAGCCTCAGTTTTCTCTTTTCCCAGTCTTCAGCACCTTGGATTTTTGATGTATGGGGTTCTAAGTGGTCTCTAGCTCTGGGATGCTGTGAATTCAGATTGGCCACAGCACAGAAATAAGCTCAGGCATCTCATGCCTCTGCTTAAAGCTAATTCATGGCTCTTTGCTTGCAGCAGAGACTGAGGAAAATTCAGAGTAGATACTTGGGAATGTTGCAGAACAGTCAGAACTTTCCTGCTCATCCTAGAAGTGGAAGGATGTGACTTCACCATGTGCTGGTTTCAGGAGAGGAGTTCCTATTTTTCCTTCAGACAGGGAGTTTCCAAACTTCTCAGGAGCTGTAGGTCATTTGAAAAATCTACATCAGTATTCCAGAAGGCTGCAGTTCTTTGCCAGCACATGAAAGCTGTCATAGAGCCAGGGGCTGCTGCTGCTGCCATTGCTGTTCTGCCAGTGATGACACCCAAGCAAGATGAATTTGGGAATGAGTTCTGCAGAGATGTCTCCTCTGATCCATGCCATACCATGCTTTTGTCTTTGGAGACAATGGAAGCAAATTCTGACCTTATCTGCAAGTATTGCTACTGCTGAGTGATTGAGATTGATAATAAGAGCCTGCCATCTTTTCATGGCTAATTAGTTTAGAAGGAGGGTAGCTCTTGTGTTCACTGCTGACTATCACAGACAATCATTACAAGAGCATTTTGTATGAACCATCCATATCCTGTTCACTTGGGCTGGTGCTGCGACCCAGCTAAACGTTTCAGACAAGACTATTGCCTTTTCATGATGAGCAGTAAAAGTAGATTAATGGGAGAGTTCTCTTCAAAGGGTAAAAGGAGGACAGGCTCCTCCAAGCAGGCATATGAGCTGTGATCATTCAGACATGCTGATTGACCCTGTGTTTGTGCAAGGAAAAGCTGATACTAGAGTGGCAAGATGTCTGGTGCTGCCTCGGGGAGCTGAAAACTTCCTGGGCTACCTGGGGGTAACAGTCTGATAATTAAACTTTCAGGCTTTGTCATTAATATTTAGGTTTCATCTTCTACAGCCATGGAAATTCTGGTTTTATTCCTTTTAGGTGGTGCTGTATGCACACAGCAAATGCATTCATCTAGATGTGATTTCCCTGTTGGTTGTTCTGTCTTGGAGAGTAGCCTCAGTGTGCCTAACTTGCTTGAATTAGAGTAAAAGTTTAATATAATTTGCTCTTCTGCTTATTGAATCCAAAGTAATTATTTGGCAAACACTCTGGCCAGTAAAATCCTTCTTTAAATGCAGCTGGGTGTTTGTCTTTTTGAGTAGCAGTCTCTGCTTTCCAGAATACTTTCCAGCTAGCTTCTGAAGATGAGATCCTCCACAGTTTCTTGCTCTCTTTCATAGCAGGGAAAGGAGAGATGACAATGGGATCAACGTTACTTCTCAGTGACATTAATCAACAGTGAGTAAGGAACACAGACAGCTGTGCACTGACCAAGATAGCTAATATAGTTCCAAAGTGAATGCAGTAATTCTTGACTCTTCCATAACAGAGTACATATTAGCCATGCTGGAAGTCCCTTGTCATTTTTAGCCAGTAGGTATATTAATGAATGACAGGAATAAGTATACTAATGGAAAATTGAGCTAGATGTTTTAATGAAATAATTCTGCAAAGTCTAGCTGCCACTGCATCACAAATATGCTTGTGTTGGAGCCCAGTTTAGAAAGATTTGTAGTTTCCAGGTTGCTGTGCCCTACAGTTTTAACTGTTGCTATACACTGTCCTCCTTGCAGTACTCATGTAAGACCTATGCCTGGCACCCCTGCCAAAGAAAGTACCTCAGTAGCCTTTCTTGGCAGTTGCAGATCTATATTCCCTCCATCACTCCTCACAAAGGCAAAGTCAGTACTTATCCCCTTGACAATAAAGGGACTTAAGTAATGAGATGGTAAGCGTGGCAAGGACCTCACTCTGGAGGCCTGTCCAAGCCAAGAGGGTTAATTGTGAAGTTGTGAATTGTTAGTGCTTCAGAGCAGATTTATATAAAGTGCCTGCTAAGCAATTTTTTTAAGTATGTACAGAAAATTTTCTTGGTAAAGTGTTTTTCTAAAATTTATGGAGCTCTGGATGAAGATGACCTAGATGTTCAGGGTAGGACTTCTGTCACTCTTAGTCCTGGCAGGTGTCCTGCCTTCCAGCTGCTGCTTGAAAAGGCTGCAGATCTCCTAGAAGTCCTGTTTCCTGCAAGCCCGACACAGATGTCTTGAATGCCGTAGGAGGTCTCAACCAGCACTGGGCATGTGTTGACACTTGAATTTTGCCCACAGTTTGATACAAGCGTGTTAAAAATGCTAGAGCTGTGTCCTGGGACAGAATCATAGGCCAGCCATGGAGGACAGGCCACTAGTAGCTCTGAGTCAGCTGGGAGCTTAAGTGAGGGCAGCTGGCCCAAGCTGACTGCCAGGTGTGTCCCACACCACTCACCTCACACTCATTATAAAGGGGAAGGGTTTGCTAAGGAGGGGAGTTCTGTTTCCTGGGGCTTTTCTCTTTTGGTCTGCTGCTTCTTCTGCTGCTCCTGAGAACTAGGCTGAGTACAAGTTTACGTATGTTATATTGGGGTTTGAATTTGTTTTGTTATTTCATTAAATCTGTTTATATTTCAACCCATGGAGCTTCTCTCCTCATCCTGATTCCCTTTCTTGGCTGGGAAGGGATTATCAGGTGAGAAAGTACCTTCTTTGGTGTAGCCCCAGATAAGGACTAAACAAAGACAAGCTGGTGGGCTTTCTGCCTTAGCTTTGGAAGCAGAGTTATTAGTGGCATAGATGAGCTGGTATCAATGTTAGCACTTACTAAAATGGCTTGGATTAAGATTGTTACTTGCTAATCCACTTGGGTTAAATCCTATGTCTAGATGAAACTGCCAGGGTCTGAAATCTGCTCCTGAGCTGCACATGGTCTGCCTCTATCCCAACAAATCTCCCTTCTGCTCATCTCTAGTTCTTGTTTCACTGCACTGTGTCCCTTGTGATTTATTTCTGGTGCCTTCATTGGCAAAGTGTTGCTCCTTCTGGGTATTTGTGGCAGGTGTTCAGCTCCTGAGCCACAGCCCAGCTTCTGGTGTTTTGGAAGCTCTGTGCAGTCTTGTCCCTTCTTTGACTTCCTAAAACCCTTCATGCAGAGAGCACTGGGGGATGTTGCTTAATGGTCCTCTGGAAAGGAATTCCTGTGCTGCAGAGGGCTCCGATGTGCACCTTTCTGCTGATGTCAGTTGGATCCCTGACACCCACTATGGTTTTGTGTCACCACCTGGCTGGTTTACTGCTCATCTCTGGAGGGGTCCAAACCTCTGTTCAGCACTGGAAGCCTTAGTGGCAGCAGGGTGGAGGGGTGGGCATGCCATTTGCTGTAAGCCTGTTGCTGACCTAGTGTACATTCTCCATCTTCTACGTTGGAGTTTGTTGTGCAGAGTCACGTTGGTCACAGTTTCTGTGTTGGCAGCTTGGCACAGAATGTAACCCAGATCAGTGCAGGGTCAGAGTTGCCCAGCAAAACTAGAGTTCTCCTTTAAAACCTGGCCTGGGAGACTGAGCTCTTTGAATATTGCTTTCAGCTTTGCTTCCCTGAAAAGGCAGGGATTGCTGTGAAGTTGCCAACCATGCTGCATGACTAAGCCCTTCTGCAGCATTACCAGAGATTTGGTTTTATGCTTAGATGCATACAGAAAATGTTGGTAGAAGCCATCAATTTTTAGAGAAGCTGGACAGGAACCTACTCTAGAACATTAAATCAAGGTGCCAAGTGCCAAACTCGTGTGCATAAACGTGTGTGTATTAGAATGGAATAAGTAGTCATCCAAGAATCTTGTAGGCCACATGGCTTCAAAACAAGCAGGGTGAGGGAGGCATCAGTGCCGCCTGCCCAGCAGCAGGTGGACAGCCCTGACTGTCACCTCTGTCAGTCCAGCTCTGTGGTCCCAAAACAAGTTTACTGCTCATGCCATTCCTGGCATCATCTCAGGAAGTATGTAGGATTTAAAAATTGGGGCAGATCAGTGTTGAGGATAAAACAAGTTTCTCTGCAAAGGCCAAATATTAACGTCAATCACAATTAAAACTAAATCTTGGCATTGACTTCAGTCAAAGACTTCTTATAACTGAAGCAGAAAAAAGAGAGTGGAGGTCAGTCAGTTTGTTCATTAGGCTTTGTCAGATAACTTTCAGTAATGGAGCTGAGGAAGATCTCTAGGAAGCTTTAAAAAGATGATTTCAAATTTTAGCAACTATCTAGCAAGTGAGGAGATGAAGGTTGTTATTTGAGCTGTATTTGCAGCTAGGTATTTGTGATATGGGGAATCTGTCAGTCTTCTACATCTGCCTGGAATCCTGTTTGTAGCAGTGGCAACAATTCTGAAGCTGAAAAATTCTTGAAACACGCGTATATCAGAAAGATGAGTTTTTCGTTCTGACTGCTCCCTGATATCATTCTTTCTCAGTGAAAAGATAATTGTCTCTAAATCTGCTTCTCTAGGCTGCTTCTCCTACTGCCTCCAAACGTGAAGGATTATCAAATTGGATATCCAGAGATTCTGTGCTGCACTAATAATGTTCCTGTGCAAAATCCTGACAGAACTTATTTCTGAAAGTTACATATCCTTATCTAATACTTCAAACTAAATAGCTGTAGGTAAAACCTGTTCTGTAATACCAGGCAACAGCATGGTCTGAGCATAAATGAAATCAGAAAGTCACCTACTGCCTCAGTGTAAATTTGCCTACTATTGCATCATGGATCAAGTGCTCTGAAATATCACCCCTGAGAGTGAATGAGCTGAAGTCACTGTGCCAAATTCATTCTGGGTACAGCATCACATTAGGTTACTCTCATTCCTAATGTAGCAGGGAATTTGGCCCAAACTAAAATCCCTATAAATCAGAAGGAACAGAAAGGACAGATATATTCCTCTGGAAACTGTAGCTCCCTTTTCCTGCCTTTTCATCCCAAGGAAGCAGATGGTTTCTCACTCACCGAGCTATGGGGAAAGCACAACGTGTAAAAATAAAAGCAGAGGGTTGGATTTTGTCCTTGGTTAATCTGCATGTGGTCCAGTGAACCCTGGTGGAAATGCAGGGAATGGAAATGAGGGCAAAACCCAACCCAGAGTATTTGTCTAGCATTTATTCTTAGGAGAGTGAGGCAATATGTATCTGCTAAAAAATACATGAATTCACTCCATTCTTACAACCTTCTTGCCACTTTGGCAGACTGCTGGCCATGAGGAGCAACCCTCAGGAAGCTGTGATTCTTTAAGCTCTATACTTCCTCCTCCCACAAGTAAGTAAGAAGCTCGTTAGCTCCAATTGTAATTAACAAGAAATTTAATCACCTTGTTTGGCTCTCTGATTTAATGTCCAGATTCCATGTATCTGTGGACATCAGTTTGTAGAACAAAAGGGGGAAAAAGTCTGCTTAGTCAAAGAACAAGCCAGCAAAAAAGGTCCTTTCTTCCCTGTGTCCTTAATTTCTCAAAAGAAATATGAAGAGCATCTGTTATTATCAAGTGACCTATCTAGGTCAATACCAACCAATGCTGAAGTGAATTTAGTTTTTGTAGGATTTGGAAAAAAAAAGGTCTGTGGAAGATTTCCTAAATGCTTTTTGTGGTTAAATATGTTTTTAACTTTGGCTTTTTTGTTCCTCTTGAATGAGAGGGAAAAGTAAACTTGTTAGTAATATAGCAAAGATTCAAGTAAACTGCTGCTCAGTATGTTTTTGTTTTCTTGTTCTTCCCCAAAGCTAATCTGCTGAATTTGTTCCCATCAAAGTGGGATAAGTTATTCATGTCATCCTATGGCACATCAGGTGTAATGGAATGTGACAACTCAAGATAATGCATCAATTAGGACAAGGCAGGAGCAGGGATTTGTTGATGAAAGAGGGAATGTATATCCAGCTTTGGGCATGGCTGGTGCTTGGGGGTGACAAGAAGGCTGTTTTCAAACTTCAGAGCTCAACTTGGAGATCATGTCTACTTATATTGTTTTTCAGCCCTACTGTTTGTAAGCATACTAATTTACATACACTCATACTCATGCACTTACTGCTGTATGACTCGGAGCCTTTTAATTATCCCATCTGTCATTAGCCCTGTTCTGAGAGCAGTTGGTCATATGCAGGTGATGGGTGTGGGATGGGGGCTGAGAGCTGATGAAGGGAGGTGATTTGAGGTGAGTTTGCATGAGTTTTCATGCTTCTGTTGGTCCAAAAGAGATCCAGTCTGTTCTCAGCTGCTGGTGATGGTTTGTGATATGGTGGTTTGGTTTCATCCTTTTATTAGCTGATAGTAGTGAACTAAATGTTAATCAATAGGTCATTGCTTCCAGCAGGTCAAAGGTTTCTGTGTGGCTTTTGTAAGTTATTAATATATGGAGCCTTAGGTTAAGAGTGAAGCATGAGCCTTCCTCTGGAAGAGAGGTATAAAACTGCAGGAATTAAGGATCAAGAAAAAACTTATCAGTCTGCAGGAAAGAGAGGTTTCTGGGAAAAGAAGCTAAATTCTGGCTGAGGACTGGAGGAACAGAAGCAGGATAAGGAGCAGGAAGGAAGTGCTCCAAGGATGTAGAAACACAAGGGTTCTGCATCTGCAGAGATGGTCAAGTGCTCCCTGGGAGCAGCAGCCAGCCTTTTTGCTCCCCTGCTCTCTTGGGGAAACTTCTGGAGAAAATTGGGAGCCCTTTGGGGCATGAAAGCAAGTACTCTCACTCCATCCACAAGGTCCCTTAAGCTCTGCTGCTGCTTGGAGCCTGTGCTGCTGGGACAGCTGTCACAGCTGGACACAGCACGCTGTCATTCTGGCACAGCAACAAGATGTGAAATGAATGTGTGAATGGGGCAAGAGTCCTTGCTTTCATGTCCCCTTGAACTATGTCCAAAAGGCTTTCAAGTCATCTATCCACCCTGAGCAGGGATATGTGTAACTATATTCTTGCAAACAGAAGGTTCACTAGCCTTTTCCTAAGGAACTTGAGGGTGGAGTTTGCACAGGATCCCTAACTGTGCTCAGTTATAATTAGTCTGAAAGATCTTCTTGCTATCTGACCTGCTCTTGCATTCTTCCAAAACCAGAGACTAGCCGTTTTGGATTCTATGGATGCTGGAGAGTAGAACTGGAAATCAAAATCAATGTGACAAACTGCAAACGTGGTCTGAGAGCAGGGGATGCAGTTCAGCAGGACACCACACGCTGCACTGGGCAGTGCAACCTCAGGCTGGTGAGCAGCTGGTGGGGCAGCAGTGGCAGAGATGGGGGCAGATGAGCAGTGTGGGTGACAGCTGCATGGGAGCCTGAGTACCTCACTGCTGTGAAATGGGCTGTGCTGGGTGGGTGAATGGAGAAGCAGCCTAGAAGATAACAGATATGCTCCAGCTCTGTGCACCATGCTTCAAGAGAGTTGGGAGCAAACTGGAAGGTGTCTTGAAGGGAGTAATGTGAACTGGCTGAGGATGAGGGAGTATAACTGTCAGGAAAAGCTGAACAAACTGGGCTTATTTAGCATCAAGAACTGAAAATGGGTGGTGTGGGGATACTGCTGCTCCAAATAGGAGAATACTCTTCTTTCCATGCTCCTTAAAGAGAGGTCTTCAGTTGTGACAAGGAAGATTGAGGTTGGATGCTAGGAAGAAGCTTTCTAAGGGAGGGGTAGTAAAGCATCGGAATTGATTTCTACAGGAAACTTGCAGCCTTCATTAGGGAAGGCCAAGTTAAACACCTCTAGAAAAAGAGGTAGCTGTACTGGGGCAGAGAGCAGCCCTTGACCCTCTGAACAGTGCCCTCCAACCTGAATGTTGTGTGCTCTCTGTAGCAAGCAAAGCCATTTTAGCACTTCTCCCCCTGAGCAGCAACCCACATTTTCCAGTCTTCCCAATCAGTTAAATTTTTAATTCTTCTGGCTATTTCCTCTAAACTGTCTTCCATTGACCCTGGTTCTTCTTGAGCTTTGGGTAGCCTAGTTGAGGTCTTTTCTGAGCAGAGCAGAATGAAAGGATTGCTTTTGGTGTCTCACCTCTGTAAACTTGGCTTCTCTGTACATCTGGGCATGCTTTGGTGGCAGGGTTTGTTTTGTTGGTGTGTTGTTTTACTCAGTAGTATAACACCACTTTGTAATGATCTTTCAGTCTATACCTGCACAGAATAAAATGCAAATGTAAGAAATAGTAAGCAGTATGCAAAAATAATCTTATTTGATTTTTGTGTGTGGTTTTGGTTTTTTTTAATGCAACAGACAATATCTATGCAAGATCGAGTCTAGATAGCAAAGGGATTTTACTGTATATGTCAAACATCCTCCTGGGTATATTTATAGATATTTCTGAAGAAGAATGTCTCCAGTCAGAATAATAAAAGCAAACATCTGCACTGAAATCAAACAGAACATGTGGACTCACATGTGCATGCACAGACACTAATTTGAGAACAGTTCATATCTTGTTTAGGGCTGTATTAGCTTTTCTGGACTGTCCTATCTTTTGATAGTCAGATAAATAAGAAATTAGATAAAACTGCTATGTTTGAAACATTCCAGTACTGGTGTTGAAGTTTTTAATCAGATTCAGAGTGCATCTAAACACCAGTAGAAAACCTCAGGCATTTGCCAATTTAATGCATTTGGGAGAGTGCCACTGCTCTGCTGTCCTCTGTGGAGGAAGATAGGAATGAGCAAAGGCAGGTGAATTACTGACTCTTTGGGAAAACTAAATTTAGATTGCATTTCAAAACTTGGTGTGTGAGGAAAGAAGATATAAAATAATTATTTAGTGTGTTGGCTGCAGGAAGACAACTACAGAAATGCTCCTAGTCTTCCAGGAGACACATGATAGATATTTGAGTATTGTGAGTGTATTGACTGGTAATCTCAACTTTGTGACACTTTGTGTTTGGTTGTTTTTTCCCCCCTTGCTTTCTCTGCTGAATTACAGAATTACTGAACTTATGTCAGGCAGTTAGACATGTGCAAGTTTCCCGAGGAAGTTGTTAATGCACTTCTACAAGTCACTGCTCAGTTTTAGTTTTTCTGTAAGAAGCTCGTCGGGTGTCTCGCAGTGAAGCATCATCTCTACCTCTCAAATGCTTGTTGGCTGTTTCTGTGGCTTTTTTTCATGTTCCATCACTCTTCTAAAATGGTGAACTTCTGGCTATATGTGCAGCGTTCCAATAGTAGTTTCACTAATGCAATGTAGAAGCTAAAAGCAAATGTGCTCTTAGGCTTCCTTTTGAATTTGTCTTTCTTCCTTGAGAAAGGAACTTTAACACCCCAGCCTGTGCAGTGGGAGGCTGTTTGTGCTCTGCAAGGTTCTCCCTGGTGTCCAGATCCAGCCTCCAACTGCCTGGCTTGGAGAGAGTGTGCTGTGCCAAGCAGATCTGCCCGGTGGGTGGTGCTAATGATTTCAGTGCCGTTGCATATTTGCTCATGATTTGAAAAAGTGAGATGAGAAGAAGAAAACTTTCAGCATTGGCAACAGAATTTTGTTTTTTTGGAGAAACTCTCTGGTAGTTGAAGTGTCTTCAAGATTCTGCAGCAACTTTAGCGCAGGTGTGTGCCTCTTCAATATTAAAAAGAGAACCTTTTCAAAAGACTTCAAACTCTTTGTTGTTGAAAAAGAAAAGCCCTTTTTCCCAAATATTGTAATTTACATGAGTTTAAGAGGGTAGTGGCTGAGTGAAAGTTACGAATGTTGACTGATTCCCTGCTCTCCCACTGCTCTCAATCTGACAGGTTTTAAACAATCAGCCACATCAGTGTGGAGGCAAAAGCATTGTCTGGCTTGCTCCTTTCTTAGCTCTTGTGTTTGCCATGTGGTTTTACAGCGTTTATCAGGGTGTCCTAGTTCCTGTTTCTCTTTATCACCATTATGCTAGCTTAGGATGTTGACAGGCAACATGACCACATGGTTGGATAGCCTGACTTCAAAGCCCTGAGACACCTTCTACTCCAAACAATACCCCTGCAGAGAGGTCTCTGTCAGCCATCCATTCATCCATCCCTCTCTTCTTGTGGTTCTCCATTATTTTGGTTGGCTAAAATTGTTCCACGGACCCATTCTCCTCCCCTTAACACAAATCTTCCCACATTTCCTTGGAGGGTTGTCTTCCTTCTGTGGGAAGACTGGAATATTAGTCCTTCATCTTTTCTATGTATCTCTAATTTATTACTCTTCCCTTTCATTGATTTATGACATGGGTGGAGGCCAAGATACAGTAAAGGCCATAAGTCATATAAAAAGAATACAAGAAGTTAATAGTGTTATTTTCGCCTGTCCTCTGTCCAATATCTCAATAAAAATGCAGGTATTAGACTGGGTGGTTGCAAGTGGAAGGATCTATCTGTGCTTTCCTAAACATTGCCTTGTCTTAGCAGAAATATTTCACCACAACTGTGCAGAAGATACAATCATGCTATCACAATCAGTGCAGTTTTCTCAGAGTGATGATGTTTAGCAACAGCCCTGACTTACTCATATTCCTAGATTCAGCTGATTCACATTGATCTATTTTTCCCACAGAGGTTAACTTGGGGGGGAATCCATAACTTGATGTTCTACAAATTATGCAGTCAAACTTCCCTCTGTGTGTGGGAAACTCGCAAGGTCAGAACAGCTAGAATGTGAGGGGGTGTTCTCACCCTGGGAAAAACAACTTTCTGGGCATGATGTCTATTCTGCCAGACTCATAGTTGGTTCAAAAAAGCAGTCATGGAAATATGGAATTCCAACACTGCTTGTATGCTATGGATTTATTTTCAGTGTCTTAACGTTTTTTGGCTAGCCAGTTCAAAAATTAAATAATAATAAGTCCATCCTGGTTTTAATTTATAAAAGTCAAAGGGGAGCAAAGGGCACTTTTCTGTTCTTTATTTATGGCAATATACATTTTCTGTAGTAAACTTGTGCAAAGAAATGTGCTGCATTATTATTTGCTAGTAAAGTGGTGTCCTTACAATACCAAGCCTTAGAAGGAGGAGTGAGCCTAGGAAAAAAAGTTCCAAAGAAAAGTAACTCAGAGTATTAGATGCATCATTGTGTGGGCTGAAAAGAATGACTGAACAGTCTGCTTTTTGTGGTCAGCTGATCTTCATTCCATCCATGAATTTATTAAATGCTTTTTACTTTGTGCTTCATTTCACAGTAGGTCTCAGCACATTGGATTAGGTAACTGCCTGGGTGCAGTGTAAACCTCAGCAGTTCAAAGCAAGCACTTTATATATAAAAGCTCTAAAAAGTCTATTCTACTGTTTCCATTAGACTCTATAAAGTGTTATGATAAGATCAAGATGCACAAGATATTATATGTTAAATTATGCAGCCAGCTGGCTGAGGTTGCTGCTGGAGCTGGGGAGCTGACAAAAGCTATTGTTAGGGCCAGCCAGAGGTGCTCCTTCCCAAACCCTCTTTTCTGTTGTTGCTTTCTAAATTTTGCATATTAAAAGTTTTTCTGAGTTTCTCCCCAAGGGCTGAATATTATTATTTAGTTTTGCCACAGAATGGTTTCAGTGAGAACACCAAATGAATTTAAAATAAAAGCAGCAGTGGATAGCATCTCCAGATAATTCTTTCTCTTGGGTTTTATGCTTATGACAAACAAGCTGAGTTTTGATCAGAAGACAATAGTTAGCTGGGGCACTGTTTGATAGAATCTTAAAGGAAAAGAAAAACGTGCTTATCTGAAATCTGGGGGTTTTAGTAATAATTGAGAGTCTGTACTGAAAACACCCTTTATTGCAGCATCTCTGAGTGGGGATTTAAAAAGAAATTGGCAGTGAAGGAAGAGTGTACTAACCTGAATGTAGCAGGAAGCAAGGAAATGAGGTGCACAAGGAGGGCACCCTGACATAAATTTGGTTCAAGCTTTCTTTTGTGCAGTGCAAACAAAGTCCTGACTGCCCTAACATAGAAAGTTAGGGCCAGCTACATCTCTTGTTTGGTGCTGGACTCCTTTGTAGCCACAGCCTGGGTCTGTAGTTTCTTTTTGGTACTGCTTCTGGAGAGGGAAGTTTTGTTGTCCAGAAGCCACAGTTCCTGTCCAACCTCAGGGGCTGGGACTGAACTGGATTGAGACAAATAGGACTCCTTTAAGGTAGTAAAGAATGAGCTTCTGAAGTAGAGTGAACAGAGGGTCTATTTAAGAATTCGATAGTGAAAAGGAAGCACTAAAACTCCTTGAATGAATCTTACTAGTCTAGAGTCTGAAGTGTGGAAAAAGAGATGGTGTGAGGAGGGATATGGCAGAGGAGTATAAAATCATGTGAGGAGGATGGGTAGGGACTGATGGCATCCCCTCTCAGGCAGTGCAGGTCTAAGGGCAATACAGTAAAGGTACCAAGTGCTGGGTTTGGTGTAAGCAGGGAAGGATCTCCCTGCAATGGCCTGTCAACCTGGGGGGCCCTTGCCAAGAGGTGTCATGAGCACAGAAGTTTACATTGATTCAGAAAAGAATGGCACAAGATCCAATGAGGTTTATAAAATACATAGAAATTGTATCTGGCTTAGAAAGCTGCTGGCTTGAAAATGGTCGAATGCCAGTAGAGTGTTAGGGGAATGTGTCTGCTTTCCCTTCCCTATGCCCTGTCCTTGGCATTTGCCTAAGCTAGGTGAGCTTTTGGCTTGGCCCAGGATGATTGTTGTATTCTTGGGAATCTTGGTGTAAAGAAGTAAAAATGTATGTGTTGAGCACATCTGCTTCGTGCCAGAAGCAAATGCTTTTTTTGTACCATGTACAAGTAATGAAGTGGATGCTTCCTGAGCTATGCTGTATTAAAGTACTACTGATGTCTGGGACACTCCCTGTCTAGGGATGTGGATGAAGGAGAAAAATTCTGTGGAAAAATGAAGCAGGGAGTCAACAATGCTCTCCAAAGGAATGATGGTGTTGTGATGTTCCAGATTTGTCTTGTGCAAGTCCACTGACTCGCACCTAGAGTACCTCTTGGATGAGCACTACAAAATGGTTCAGCAGCCTGAGGTTTCTTTCCTGGGCCAGCTGAATGGCTTGCAGGATTAGTGAACAGGAGATAGCCAGAACAGGCATGTAGGAACAGTGGCAACACATTTGGGTAAAAATTGTAGTCTCGGGCAGTTTGCATACAGCCTCGTGGCTGGGTTATTCAGAAAGAGAGGTTCTTCCTTCCTCTTTATTGTTTCCACAGCCACCCCCTTTTGTTTTTTCCAAATGGTTCACTTTATCCTGCAGTGCAGCTGAGGCAAAAGTGGTCTCTGTGCTAAACCCTTAAACAGGGTTTGTGTTTTCTGCTTTGCTGCTGCACATGAAGCAGTGAGAACCATTGCTCTGGGTCCTGCTGTTTTGAGTTGGTGTCTCTTTTCCTTCAGGGCTGGTGCTGCTGTTTGGTGCAGCTTCCCTCAGGTCCTGCCTGGCTCTCTGACCCTGCAGCACAAGTTTTCCTTTGTTTACTGTCTTCTGGCACCTGGAAAACAATTATCTGTTTCTGTCCCCCAAGTACTTCCAAGCCCCATGCTTTCCTGCCTCCCACGACTGACTGCTTTTACAAGGAGAATGCTGTACCCATCAACAGGTGTCAGCAGCATCTGCTATCAACATGGCATCGCCCTCTCAGCCGAGCAGCATCCTGCCAAAGAGCTGGCACTTGCTCCATTATGCAGACTCCCCATCTGCCTGCAGATTCACTTAGCACCTCTTGCCCTAGTGGAACTGGCACGTGTTTCAGTGTGGGCCCAAAGCCACCCAAACATATGGACTCAGTCTGGTCCAAGTGTGTGCAAGCAGAGACAGTGCATTTGTAAAACAGGGACAGGATTCCCACCTTGGAAAGGTAGTGCAGATTTGGGGCCTGGGACTTGCTTTTTAAACCTCTGTGGGTTGAGTGTGCTCTGATCTATGCTTCTCCAGCTCTTTTTGGTGGTATTCAGTGCTGTGACAAAGGTCTATACCTTCAAAATGGTTTTCCCCGTTTGGTTAGTTTTTTCAAAAGAAAATATTAGAAGTCTGATTGCTAATAGTGCATATACAGAGGACCCTGTTTCCTGCGGGTACTGAGGATGTGTGATAGCTTTTGTTATGTCTCTACCATGTCTTTGTTGCTGTGTCTCCCTGTGGCTGTTGTAATTGCAAAAGGCTATGGTGTCAGCTGCTTTAGCCCCTGTTTTCCAGAAATCCAAGAAAAGTTTACCCATCGCTCTTCCCCTTACCTGTGTTTCTTTATCCATTATTATGTGTCACTAGGTCCACAATTTGGCCTTTAAGCAGAAGTGCTTGAACTTGATACTGACCAGGGTTGCAGTGAGAGTTTGGCAAGACTGAAGTTGTTCCCTGGAAGTCCCTGCTCTACTCCTTGTACAGGGCCATTCCAGTCCCCTCTGAAATGCCACAGCTGCCAGCATATTTGTCATCTGATGCAGAAAAAGTGGCATGATCCTTCTGATGAGAAAGCTCACGGACTTGGACCAGAAATCACTTGAATGACAATGCCCCAAACCTGTGGAAGGGGTGTGCAAATGAAGTAAACTTCATATGATTACCTTGAATCTTGCTAGTCTTTTCTGACTTGCTCAGAGAGAAGCCAAAAAAGACTGTCCTAAACACCGTGGTGTGGCCCATAGGACCAACCAGTTGAATGGCAATGAGGTTTTCTCTGAAACTTGTGACAAATACATTTGACAATATCACCTGAATGTTTTATCTTTTGCTTACACTCAAATGCTCAGCAAGAATCTGTTCCATCTGAACAACTAAGCAGAGGGCATAGAAAACCTGTGGTGTAGGGAAGGATTCCTTCCTTACTTTAAAGGCAATTACCAGCACTGCTACCCCTTGTTCTCCCTGCTAGAGGGAACTTGTCCTCTTAGATGCCACAGTAACTCTTCCTGGATTTCTGTAGGTAAGTGCATGGCTTACCCCAATGCTCTTCCCTTCTCTAAAGACTTCTTAATTTTGTCTATTGCAAAAAAGCTATTGTTTGTTGATTGCCAGTTTCCTTTTTTAAATTTAGTGCAGAGCCAATCACAAAAGCCAGGCAGACTGTAGTGGCATTACTGTCAGGTTGCCTTTCCTTTGGAATTAGCATTAGAGGATTCCTGTTACAATGATTGTACTACTTGGCTACTGAGCTTTTAATGGGATAATATTGATCCAGTTGGGACCAGCAGAGCTTGCAAGGTGTGAGTCATTAGGCAGTGTTTGTAAGGAGTGTCCTGAGCACTTCTGTTGTTCGGGCAATTTTAGATCAGCCAGTTGGATTTCTGCATTGACATTTAAAATTGTATTAAATATATGTCTGGGTTCTTGGTAGCCTGCTAAATCTGGAGGACTCTACTGGACTTTTAAACTATATTTGATGTGCAGCCAAGTGTTGCCGTCCCTCTAAGTTATTTGTAAGATCTTTTGCATACTTACTAAATGTATCCTTAGGAGATTAGCTGAAGGCTGTATTTTTCCCGTGGGAGATTGTGAAAGGAATTAAATGGAAGCATTAGTCTGAATTGCAAAAAAATAACCAGTTGATCAAACCGAACAAAAGTGACAATGCTTAATCCTGAATGATTCACCAGTGCCAGTGGAAGCATTCAATGTGCTAGGTGGAGCTAGCATGACATTTTAAAAGCAGCAATAGAGAAACACAATCCCTCTATAAAAGGACAACATGTGTATATATTTTAGATCATTTGCTACTAAAATTAATGATAGGTTTCACCCCACCTGCCAAAGCTG
Source organism: Hemiprocne comata (assembly GCA_020745705.1). Classification (NCBI taxonomy): domain Eukaryota; kingdom Metazoa; phylum Chordata; class Aves; order Apodiformes; family Apodidae; genus Hemiprocne; species Hemiprocne comata. The sequence continues at coordinate 4,327,489 of CM036597.1, read as the reverse complement.
CTTAGTAATCTTCCTTCTGGCCCCAGTTCAGAGAAACATTTTTAGTGCACTTGGGTTAATGTGCTCAGGCTAAACAATCAACAATGCTCCAGTGAGTGTGCTGCAAAGGGACTGGAAGACAGTCTGCTGCTCTGGCCAGCTGGGAAATGCTGGATTGATGCCTCAGTCTGTGGCTGGAACAGCAGCTGGGGCATCCCAGCAGCCCAGTGTGAAGTGCTTGTGTGCTTGAGCAGCAGAGGTCAGGGCAGCATGGGCTCTGTACATGTGCTGAGCACTGAGCTCCTTTGCAGGGTTTCCACCTGTTCTTGCTCTGTTAGCCACTGAGTAGGAGTGTGAAAGGGGAGTGGAGGAGAGGACAGAGGGCCTCCCAGTATATCATGGGGGCAGAAGGGAGCACTGTCCTGTGCTCCAGGAGGGCCTTTGGATGCAAAGGAGCTGTTGAAACTTCCGGGGAAAATGGAGAGTGTAAACAGCCATTTGAGCTAGGACAAGGCTGTGGCAAAGCTTGCTGAGCCATTTCAGAGCAAGGTTTTGACAGCTACTGTATGAGAATCTGTCTCCTCTGCTCCAGGAGGAGCAGGTCCTCCTTTGGTGCCATGGTTTGTCAGCTGTGATAGCTTGTTCCTCTCTTGCTTTCTTCACTGGGGTTTCTGGACCTTGTTGATGAGCTCTGGTTTAAATAACTTCTTTGTGGTCTGAATCCATCAGGTGCTGCCTGGAGTGTGGATGGGCTCATGTTGCAGCTGAGAAACAGGGGGACACACCAGCATGCAGGTTCCTAGTGTAGTTTTGTGTGAAGAAAAAGCCCACTGCTTCCACGGTCACCTAATGGCTTTCTGGTGTTAATATTGGTTTTCACAAGGTCCTCAGTGCCAGTACGGGAGACTCTGGCTATGGAGAGATCTCTTAACTGGAATTAAGGGCAGTGGGTTCCCAGGGAAGCATCTGAGAACTGCAGAGTGGGGAACAAAGGAAAGGTGGAGGTTGTCCTACGGGTGCATATCTGAGAGATGGTCTCCAGAGGTGGAAGAAGAAGGTAGGGGAGTGAAGCTAGTGCTTTGAGTGCAGGTCTGTTTCATGTTGCTTTGTGTGGACCTTTGAACAGCAGCCAGATTTATCAACTTTTGTCAAGTGTATGGGCTAGTATTCTTTTAGAATTGTTTCAAAGCTATAAATGTGTAAAATGAGTATAGATAGAAAAGTGAACTTGGATATAAAATTGTACTAAATTGTTGGTGAAAGGAAGAATTTCATTAGGAAGAAAATTCCTGGAAGGAACACGAGGTGGGAGAGGGTGCCAGAAGGCCTCCAATGACTTTGGTAGGGCAAACTGTGCCACTAGGTGCTAGTGCTGTCCCACAGCTTTGTGGCTCCTGAACCTGTACAGCTCTTATTGCTGCTGATGGCACATGAGCTCATCATTTGATACCAACTGCCCTGTTTCTTCAAGAGCTCTGTTCACAATATTTACACAGTATTTGAATCTTCCAGGTGAACACAGACCTTGGTCATCATGGTTGCCTGGACAGACCTTTCTGCTTTTCAAGTCTGATGTTGCAGGGATCTATGTTGCCCATGGGATTTATGTGGCATTGCCTTTTTCTGAAGCACCTCCCAAATGAGTTTCAAAAGGTTTTACAGTTTGCATCATTCCTAGGGTATCAGGTAGGAATAAATTTAATATGTTTCTAGAAGTTTTGAATTGTTGTAGTTAGGTTTCTGACCTCCAAGATTCTGCTGTAATGGTGGCTGTGCTTCTTTAGGTTTACATTTATTTATTATGCCTTTAAAGCCTAGGAGAAGGGTTCTTTTGTAGTGTTGTTGTGAAGAGCTGTGTACTCTAATTGGAATAATTTCTTTTTTTTGTGAAACACAAAGTTTAGTACAATTGAAATGTGAATTGTGGGTCTTGCAGATTCTTTAATGATCCAGCTTTCTATAGTAAGACACTTCATGGCATGATGTCTTCCTTACACTCAAATCTTTCTTTAAAAAAATCTCATAAAGGTCTGAATCAAAGACATAATGTACTTGTTACAGCAAAATGTGGCCCACTTGTACCCTCACACACATTCATAATTCTCAGTGACAGATTTGGTAGCTGACAGTAAGATGTGATCCTCCCAGCCTGTGTTCTTCACACCAAACCACTCCATTACATATAATGGAATAACTCAAATCAGCATTTGATCTTATGAATTTAATAGGCAGTCCTTTCCTCTGATTTGATTTTGATCAAGTCAGGTCTTGCACTCTGAAAAAAAAAAATGCCTATGCATAAAATATTTCTATTAAATCTGATGCAAGAGACTGCTACATTTAAGGACAAATACTTGTAGGGAGGTGATGGCAGTTATTGTGCTGTGTTTGCATACTGATCAGAAGAGTTCATGAAGCATTGTACTTGAGAAATCCTCAGCTATAAACTCTATAGAGTGAATTTGATCTTTGATGCTTGGGGGAAAAACTTTAGGTGTAAAAGAGCCTTCAGTGTCTCTGAGAGCATTTTGATTACTACTCGCTCCCATGGGAGAGAGTCTTCCACGAACCTCTCCTTCATGAGTCCTTCACGTGAGGTCCAGAGCAGCTGCTCCAGCGTGGGCTGCCCACAGAGCCACGGGCTGCTTTGGGAACAGACACCTCCCCTAGTGCTGGGGTCCTCCATTGCTGCAGGCCCAAGTCCACGGGGTTGCAAGTCCCCATTTGCTCCTCCTGGCACCTTCAGGGAATGTCTCACCATGTTCCTCCATGAATGCAAGGGGACAGCCTGCCATCTTGCCATGGGTTGCAGGGAAACTTCTGCTTGGGCACCTTCTTCCCCTTCCTCACCAACCACGGGATCTTCACCCCGGCACTGTCTTTCATCTTTCCAGCTCAGCTCTTTCTCCCCTTTTCTTGCTCTCTCCTCGGGTCTTATGTAAGTTCTTTCATATGATAATCACAGAGGTGCATCTATTGTCTATCTAAGGACCCGGCCTTGGCTACCTGAGCTGGGGGAGCTTTTAGTAGCTTCTTACAGAAGCCACCCCTGGGGCCCCTCCCCTGGTACCGAACCCATACCAGAACCAAAGCAGCACAGATGCGATGCTTAATAGAGATGAATCTGAACCAATTCACTGTGGTATTTTTGCACAATGCTGCGTGGGCCAGAAGCAGTGAAGTTTGTACGAGTCCCATCAGGTGATCCTGTTTAACAGCCCCTCTGTACTAGCACTACAGAAAAGCAGATATTTATTATGCCAAGATGCACATTTGCGTCATCAGTAACTCTCCACTGCTTCTGTGCTAATGGTATGAAGTTTGTACCTTTTCTTTCAGGCTATTTTTCAGAAAAGCCTGAAGTTAAACTATGCTTAACTTACAGCTTCTTCACCATAGCAATTAATTTTGTCATTGCATGCCCAAGCTAACATGTCCATGCTGCTAACAGCTTCCCTCATGGAGGGCAGGTATTGATCAGGTTCATTTGGTGCCTTCATGGGCTTGGAGAATCAAAGGTGTTAATGTGACACTGTGTGATGCAGAGAGGTTTTAAAAGGTCCAGGGATTTGTGCAACTCCTTCCTGCTCAGAAAAGCATGTTGTATATGGCAGCAACCACTACTGAGAAAAAAGTAGAGATCTTTAATAGGGTAAAATCCCTGTTTAACAGACTTCTAGAGGATGTTTCAGATGCGGGCTGTTTGGAGGACAGGGGAAGGCTGGAGTTACTGGCATTGTTTTTGTTGACTCTGAGCTGTGACATACTGAAGGACAGACCAGAGTATCCCAAGGCACACAGAGGGTATCAGGAGCAGCAGAGAGGGAACATGTGGCTTTTGGCTGTTGCATGGCCCACTGGCCACAGCCCTGTGGCAGGAGGGAGGTGGCTGTAGCACCCGATGCTACAGCTAGTCTGAGACCTGCTGAACTCATCACAGCTTTATCACATGTAGCACATTGAATTTCAGTGTCTTACAGCTCCTGCCTCTCAGAAGGGTAGCAGAAGGGATATCCTTTCTTGGTAACAGCAGTGTGAGAAGCTGCACCCGCTGGTGCTGCAGTCCTGGACACCATCTCTGGTGGGAAATGTGCTATTAGCCCTGCTCTCCTGCTAAGGCCAGAAGAGGGGCACCATGCCCCCCAAAGTGGGCTGGGCCCTCCTTGCCTGCTGGAGGTGATGGCTGGGGCTGTGTGGGATATGGTATGGCAGTGGCTGGGCTAGCCTGTGTCTGGCTGGAATGCTGGTGGAGGGACCAGTGATGGGGGTGAACATTTTGGCTGGGTGACAGCGACTTGATTTGGCTCCTGGGACAGTGGGAGAGACTTCTGAGATGTGGGAGGCCTCACTTCCAGACCCTGATGTGGGGGCTCTCCCACTAATTGCCCCTTCCCTTTGTGTCTCTGGGGTTGCTCTCCTTCCCCTGACCTGGACAGTCTGCCAGTGCAGATGGGTGAGATGCAGGGGCTGGAGCCGTGGCTGTTTGCATCTCCAATAGGAACATGTGAGCAATGTGCCTTTAAGACTAGCAGGAGAGCAATAGTGTCTCCCTCCCTTCTGTTAATTGTAGCATGTTTTTCAGCCATGCTTTCCAGTCACATTCACAGGCTGAGAGAGGGAGCAGCGCTGGAGCTTGCCGGCTGAGTGCCACCCGGACAGCGTGTGCTCGCCTGCAGGTGATGGGCAGCTCCCGGGGCCCCAGAGCTTTGTGCCAGAAGCAGAAGCCCCGTGTGCTTGAGTTTTGGTGATACTGCTGGGCTTGCCGTATCACCTGTGCCCCTCGCCTGCGTGGCTGTGACCTTTAGCCACAGGTCCTGTGTGCTGGCCACCCCACCCCAGCAGCCCTGGCAGGGGCTCCTGCATGAGCTAGGAGCGGAGCTGGGCTGGTGCCGGGGGACCTGCAGTGGGTGATGCAGCGGGAGCTGCGTGGTGTCTGCCTGTGGGCTGCCGTGGGAACGCCTGGCTCTCTGAGCACAAAGTGACTGCAACTCACTCAGGATTGGGACTACTTCTTGGAGGATGCCCTGTGTGTCTCCTGTCGCTCCTCTCTGGCCTTGCTGCAGAATACCTGGAGTTGCTTGCCCCTGGGGGGGGACGGAAGCATAGGCCTCCAGAGGGTTAAGGTCATCTGCCTTTACGCCAAGTGTTCGAGCAGGAAATAATCTGCAGGGATACATGTGCAGCAATTCAACTGCTGCTGCTCTGCCAGGCTGCCACTGCTGCAGTTCGTGTGTGAGAGAAGCTGCTGCTCACAGAAGATGCTTTCTTGGTGTGTCCGAAGCGCCAGGCATGGCAGCAGAGCACCGGCTGTCTGAGCTGGGCTAAATGTCTCCATCCAAGAGGAATTATATTGACTTGCTGGCTCTGTCGGCTCACTGAGGTAGGTGCTGCTGCCTGTGCAATACGCTGTGATCTTTGTTGGGGTGATGCACTCCTCTCTTCAGCTTGGGCTATAAAATCTTAAAAAATCTTTGAGAATGAGGTTTAATTTGCAGACTAACGCCAGACAGCAATATATTTGTGTGTGGTTTTTGTGCGTGTAGCAGGGAGGAGGAGAAAGCAAAGGATACCTAAAGGATACCTGTTATGCCTGGCAATAAAGTTGTTGCACTTAATTGGAACAAACTTGCCTTGGTCTCTGTGGAATGCACCTGGGAGCTTTTGCATCTTCCTGGCATGTGACCTTTTGAGGGGGTAGGCTGCAGTATCCTGGATTATGCTTAGGTTCAGAAACAGGGACACAGTGCACTCTACAGGTCCCTTCATTCTGCTCCCATGGACGTGGGGAGGACAGAGGACACCCACGCGGAGAGGGAAAATGCTGCAGACAGGGAGGTGGTGTCTTTTGGAGGTGAAATTACACTAAAAAGGAAGAAAAGAGGTGCTCTTCCCTGAGGAAGAGGGTATTTTAAGGTCCTAAGAGTTAATCTTGGTGTTTGGGTGTCAAGAATGAAATTTGTTTTAGAAGCAGCTTGTGTATGAGTCTGGTTTGTGTTTTGCTTTCCCAGCTTTGTGGAGAGGAGTTTTGTTCATCTCTAACAGCTTTACCGCCTGCAACCTTTGCCAGATTATTTTTTTTGCACCAATGCCTGAGGGAGAAAAACTACCCAGTGCCATCAAATTTCCTTAGGCTTATTTAGGAAGATGCCTTCTTGGGAAATCCCTAACAAAATCGGTAGCAGCTAATGCTGTTCCTTTCTCACCAGCAGGGCATGCAGTTTGGTTTGTCTTGAGACTTCCAGTCGGAGCTTTACTCTGTAAAGGTTAAGATGAAAGGGAAGTTTTCAAACAATTTCCCCCTGAAAAGCAGGATGTTGTTCATTGGATACATACTTGATTTGGTTCTCCTGGTTGACCTACATATGTTTATTTGCATGTTGGCTCCTGAGCACAGACCCTGCCAAGGAAACTTGGTCGTGAAGGATAGGTAGGTGCTGCCCAGATCATGTGCCTGGATCACTTGGGGAGAGAGGTGTGTGCACGTTGAGATAGCACAGCCAACAGTGCTGTTGCTGTGTAACAGTTCCAGAAGTTTTTCTGTGGCTTCCTGGCAGATCAAATGTGTCATTAATAACTGCGCTCCTCAGGAAAAAGAACAGTTGTCATCTGCACTGCAAATCTTTTTGGTCACTTTTGTTTTCTTTAGTCAGGGCTTCCTGACTGGAGCATGTTGCTACCTGAGCAGTTTGGTCAGAGCATTTATTGTTGCCTCCTCAGCTCCCCCAGGGCTGTTGTGCTACACTTGATTCAGCACTGCCATGTCTCATAGGGAAGGCTGGAGAAGACTCTCCCGTTTTAGCTGTGATTTGGGCCCAAATGCAGGCAAGAGCAAGACACTTGTGCATCTTCCTTTGGGATCCTGTAGAGAAGACCTCTGATGCTTTGCAAAAACCTCTGTGTTGGATGTAGAGGAGAAGTGGGTCTGGTGGATTTGCTGCTGTGTATGAATTAAAAAGCCACAACCTCTGCTGGGGATGGTGTCTGTGATGATGCCTGGGGAGTAGCTGCTCCTCTCCATCCTGGGAAAGAGGATCCATTCTTAATCATACACCAGATAGAGCTGGTCAGCAGTGCTCCATAGCAACACTTCTTTCTCCCAGAAAGAGGAGAAAAATCTGGCTTCATTCAGCGAGGTGAAAACACAAATTTACCAACACCCAGTGGAGTCTCACCAGTGTATATTACTGGTGTAAGGTCACATGGAAGATTTCTCTCTAGAAGGGCACTTACAAAAGGTAGTGAGCTTTAAATAACCCAATTGTCTGTGCAGGAAACACTAGAAAAATTATATCGTAGTCATCCCATTTACTGCTGTTTGCACACAGGCAGAATAGTGATTAGAACTGGCTGAATTAAAGTAAAATGCTTATCACAAACATACTTAAAAAATTAATTTGGTGCTTGCCAGCCATTAACTGCTTCAGTTGTCTTTGCCCCTATTCCAGCAAATGCATTTTTCAAAAAGTATTTTTGTGAAAACAGCAGAATGTTGGAGTGTATTCCCATGTGGTGTGGTCTGGAGGAGTGGGTGGGAACCCGTGCCTCGCAGCTGTACTCCCATCCACTTCAGGATAGCAAACCAGTATGTTTGAAATACTGATTATTTCTAAGTAGCCTTTCTGGTCAGTAATAAAGTTTTGCGTTGAACTCTAATTGCGTGGAAGTTGAGGGCTATTTGCTCGAGTTAATGGTAATTTTTAAAGTTCTAAGTTATTAAATGGGGGCTGGTCAGCATTGTGTGTTACCTGCCCATCTTGTAAAGCCAGGGCAGGGTGCTTCTCAGCACCACCAGTGCTCTGCTGCAAGGTAGGGCTAAGCTTTGACATTCATCTGGGCCCAGTGGTGGCCTGGCAGCAGCAATACTGGGATTCCTGCAGGGTTTGCCTTTTTGGAGACATATCCCTGGCCTTATCCATCAGGTCCTGTGCCTGGCAAGCCACGCTGGGACAGCTGCCCAGTTGTGTGCTGCTCAGCAGTCACAGGTCGTGCAGAGAACAGATAACAGACAAATGCAAAGGGAAGAAATTTAACAACTGTTTTCTGGGAAGTGATTTCCCTGATTTCTGTGGGGAGGTAAACAAAGGCTGGTCGTTAGGTGCCTGCAGTCTTTCCATGGCCATTGCATTTTTATGCTTTGGATGCTGCTTGTAAACCAGCTACATGTGATCAAAGCCTGTGCTCTAGGAACTCTTGAGTCGGAGGTAAAACTATGCCTTTCTGTTAGTGCCTGGAGTATCTTTTGGAAACTGTGCTATTGCATTTAAAAATCTATCTGGCTTTGTAGCACTTATAAAATGTGTTCACAGTAGGTGGTGGCATCAGCCTCCTCTTAGTGAATGCAGATATTTATATTATGCAGAAGGTTTTCTCACTTTACTGCATTCAGATGATGACTGGAGATACCATTCTTTTTAGATAAAAAAATTGAGTCTGACTTTAGAGGTGAATTTGAAGAGCAATTTCTATTTAATATATATAGCAGCAAATAGAAACAGAGCTGCTTAAAGATTACTTTAATAATGAATCATTTGATGGCTCTCACCACTCTGGAAAGCGATAAAAGCCAAAATGGAGGGTTAGGATTTAGTTGCTCAGAAAATGGATAGAAAGGGTCTTGTGTTGTAGAGAGGGTTTTACATCACATCCCAGTAAAGATGTTTTGAGATGCAAAAGGACCGAATGACCTTCCTCCCCAGAGATAAGAGGCAGCTGCTACCTATTGTTCGTTGTTCCTGAAGGTTCTTTTCTTTGGTTGCTAGTCACTACTATTAATTTACCTCTTTTTTTTTTTTTTTTTAAAACCCTGACTGATTTCTCCCCCGCCCTGTTTCAGGGCAGATGCTGTCATAATACTTTTTATTTTGAATGCTATAATTTTTATTACTAACCTTAATTAAATGCTGTAACTTTTGAAAACCAGATTAATCTGAACTATCAGATCAATGCAAATGCTGTAATCATCAGAGATCATAAAATGTTCAAAGGGCTGTAATTTTACTACAGAGCTACAGTGGCATGTGTCCACGGATCTTGCTACCTTTGTTCAGGTGATGGGTTTGTAGTGCATGAGCTTCTGTGTAATGCAGCATGAATAGAAATGACATGTTCCTCAGTTGTTGGGTTGCACATTGTAGCCAGAAGTCAACAAACAGAATTGAGATCACCTCTCCCATCACTGAAATACTCTTTCCTCACTGCAAGTATTGTAGGAATTCTGTCGTTTCTGCACAGTAGAGAAGAGGGCAGATAGAGCTGGGAAGTTGTTGCACTGCAGGATTGTACTTTGTTTGTGAGGTAGTGGTGGACATGATACAGGTATCTCCACTATCACCCAAAAGGTTTCCACCCTTGGGCCACAGTCTGTGAACAGAAGGTTTCACGGAAGTTATTTCAGCTGGTTTGATCTCCAGCCAGGGCTGGATGATGATGATCATCAGTGCAGTCTCCTGGGAAGTGGGGCACATACTGTGAAGTTCTGGTAACCTGCTTCCTTCTAGACCGTTTTTTGGTATTTCAGGCTTTTCTGCCACAGATACTGGGTAGCAAATTCAGGAGGGTGTTTTCATGCCAAGGCTTGTGGCATTTGACCATGAATGACTAGCTTGTTCTTTTTCAGCATATGCAACATCCAGGAAGCTCTGGGCAGCCACGTATGATTTTCTAACAGCTATTACTTGCAAAGAACAAAATAAAAAAGATTGCAGAAGCATATTAATTATCCACAGTTTAATGTATTTAGTGGTTTGCAAACAGTTATTGTGGAGGTTGCTATCTGAGAGACAGCAATTTTAATGGTCTAATGGGGGCTATTGTAGGTCTACTGAAGCTCCTACAGTTATGGTTTAATTTTAATATGTCCTCCATTTGGAAAAGCCTTTATTTTTAGATTTTATGGTACCCAGTATTGTGTGTGTGGCTTCAGACAAAGTAGTAGTTGAATGCTAGAAAAAATGTGAATGTATCTATATCAAAGCATTCTCTTGTCTTTAACTTGCCTTTTTAATCATCACCTTCTGTTTTCTACAATTGTGTGCAGATATAAAACCTCATGTAAGTCTGAGCATTGTGGTGTGGATATGGCAAATGTTGTCTAGCAGTCTTTGGTTCTGTACGACACACACGATCGTTAAGATCATGTTTTTTAACCTCCTGATAACACAGGCTACAGAAAACTTTATCCAGCAATTTCTTCCTGCCTTTCAGAAGCATATTCAGCTTTCTTTGAAGAGTGCAGATAATTGGGACTCAGAGGTGTCATGAGGGTAGTTGTTTCAGTGAGTAATTATTTCTGGTGATGTAAAAAAAAAAACATCCAATCTGCGTTTATTTCCTGGAAGTTCCATATGTTGAATTTTCTTCCTTTGTCTACTTAATTAAGGAGCCTGCTAGTAATGGAAATCGTGTCCCATGATGTGGGCAAATAATTGTTCAGCTTTCTTTTTGCTGAAGCAGTCATATAATTTGAACTCTTTCCACACAATCTGTTTTCGGGCCCTCAATGCCTGTGCATTTCTCTCCCAGTTTTTCAGCATCTTTTTGAGCTGTGGACATCAGAGGTGGCTATTCTGGGACACAGAACACCACATTCTACTAATATTCTCACTAACACTGTTCACAGAAAAACAACATCTTTCTAACCTTGGACAAAAGTGCTTCTCTTCAAACATCCACGTGTCATTAGATCCTGTAACCCCAGCGTGGCCCTGGGATCTTGTGTTCCATTTATCTGCCCTGACTACCATATATATTTGTTAGTCTCTGATTTCCAACATACAGGTCCCTCCTCTGTAAGTGGGGTAGATCATTCTCTGTTGCATGCTCTGATCCTGGACAACTAGACTTGTTTTTGCCTTTGTTACAGTGTTGATCTCTGACAGTCATCTGAGTTTGGCAATATTTCTCACTTAAACCAGTTCCGAGTTGCACTGAACTGAGAAACTTGTCTCTGTAGGCCCAGTTAAAAGCACTTCCATGCATTGATGATTCCTCATTATAATTACATCTTGATGATTATCAATGATTTTCAAAGTGTTCTGTAGTAATGTCATGTACCCATATTCTTGCAGTCAGTTTGTGGGGTATCACTGGACTGTTTGCAAAAAACAAGCCTGCAGTGCTGGCACAGCTGCTATTCCTCCCAACCTGCTTTATTAAGTGTTTTAAGTCATTTCAGGATTATCCCAGAGGGCTGATTGAGGTTCCTATCACATACAGATACAAGGTTCCCTGCAGTCACAAACATCCCTGCTGCTTTCCTCTTAGGGCTGTTGGGTGCTGTTTTCCAGGAGAGACTGAACAGATTTCTGTTGCTGTATTAATAAAATCACCCTTGTAAAAAATAAAATGACATATTTTGTGTTTGAGCACTCTTGTTTCCCCATACTTCTTGCCATTTTGGTTTCCTGCTGGTGTTTAATTACTTTCTTTTCATTCCTTAGTCCAGGCCTCTAGCAATTACTCTGTGGTGTTGGTCTGGGGCTGGATAACCATCTTGACCACTTAGAATTGCTTGAGTAATGTATCCCTTTGTGGTCCATCAAAACCTCTCCTGTTCAGCTCCTCACCTGACACTGCTGGCATCCAGGTCTCTTCCTTAGCTTGATTATCTTTTCCCATTTCTCCTCCCTTGAGGCACTTCCCCACCAGCAGGAATATGGAGTAAAACCTTTCCTTCTCTGTTCAATTAGATGTTGCTTTCTATCTCCCACCCCCTTAGTGCTCACCCTGGGATTTCTATTCATTTAGTACCCCTTGTCCTTATCTCAGGGACTCTGATTCCACCTGGATTACTTTTTTCTCTCATTCTTTGCCATCTTCATTTTTTTTTCCAGTTTTTTTCTTGAACAGTCCATTTGTTTCCTTGACATAACAATTACTGACAGCCTGGTATCCTATCTCCAACAGTGGCAAATAGCAGATGCTTAGAGAATAATATAAAGAACAGGGTGAGAATATAATAACCCTAATAGATCCTGCCAGCAGTGATCAGTATCACACATGCCTGGCTGTGCTGTGAATGTGTTTAAGCACAGCCCAGTGGGGGATATAATGCCTTAAAACCATGTGGGTAAGGAAAGGATAGTATAACAAGATGGCAAGTTTTCTTGTGTAACTGCTTCCCTCCAAAAGTGCTGCCTTCTCCTTGCCTCCTGTTGCTTGGCTCAGCAGAGAAAGCCACAGCAGCCCTGTCCTTGTTTCTGAGCCAGCCCTGGGCTTCCTCTGCAGGGCTCCTTGCACCCGACTGAGTAGGAGATTGTGTTTCTGGCTCTTGGAGGCTCCTAGAGGAGATGATTGCAGTGTGGCAAGATGAAGGGAGAAGTCATTGTGTTTGGTTATGAGCCCTTTTATATCACGCTGCCTGACAGATTCCTCGAGCTTTCAAGCTCTGGCTATTTGCAACCCAAGCTGACATAGCTGGAATTGTGATGTTGCAAAAATGTTTGTGAAAACATGGCCACATAGGGGAGAGAGAGACCCAAACCAGTATCCCTCACCTGCGGGGTGGTTAGAGGTGTCTGTCCTGCTTGCCCCGTGGCAGGGCAGCCCAGGAGCACCACCAGCATGCACACAGTGGCCAGGAGACTGGCAGCATGGGCTGGCCCCAGGCTGCACGGCTGCTTTTCTTCCTCAGTGTTCTGGAGATGCAGGGCTTCACAGAGAGCACATGGGAGGCTGTGGGCGTTTGTCAGGACGTGGACTTTGCTATGGTGTGACACTGAGGTGTACTACAGCAGCCAAGGTTGTAGGAAGATGGGGAGGAGGGGGGTTGGGGAGATTTTTCTGTCTACATCGTCATGGTTACTTTGGGTTTCATTCTTTATTTCCAGAGTGTTTTCTGAAAACTTCTCCAGTATTCCTTCAAATCTGAAACAAGGTCTGAACGGTGTGAAGCAAGTAGAAAAATATATATGAATTTTAAAAAGCTAGGTTGGAAGTTACATTTAAAAATATCTCTATTAGCAAGTAGAATACATTATCCAGGGCACTGAGCAGCTAAATCAGAGGAGTTATGTTACAGGCGTTAGACCTATAATTACTAGTTCTTCAGTCGTGTGCTTCCTCTGTTACCATCACTACTCTAGCAGCAAACACACCATCCTTTGATTTATTCTCAGCTGATGGGCAGTCTTACTGCTAGAATTATTTTAGTACAGAGTCATATTTTCTTCATGTGACTTATTTTATTTTGTTGTTTGCTTTGTTCGTTACTATCTGCAAAATTTTTTGAGAAGTCCTTAGGATAATAATGGGAATACAGAGGTACTTTATTGGCATGACTGGCCTCCAGTGCCCAGCTTTTCACTGTCTGACCTCACCAGCAGGGATAAAGGTTCTTCTGTTCCTGTAGGTGAGTCCCTAAGTCCCTACAGCTCCAACTGCTCCGATGCCTGCCATGTGATTATTGAATAAGACTGAACATTATTCTTCCTGTCTATTTTTCCCCTCTCCTCCCAGAAGCAGATTCCCTATAATGAGCTGTGCCAAGTGATCCCAGCAGTGGTTTTAGGGGGTGTTCAGGAGAACAGGGTGAAGCATACAGTGCACCTTTCCCAGATGGAGCTTTCCAATTTTGTGCAAAGTTGTGCATGGTAGAGCTCAGAAGTGTGTGAGCATGTAAATGAGCTTGTTATAAATTCAGGACAGAAAGGCACATACTTCCTTTGATGCCAAAGGGAACTGTACCTAGAGACTCAGGGCAGAAATATGCCTACCTATATATGTTTTAGTTCTATATAAATCATCTGTAACTATAGCACACTCTATTCATTTAGCTACTGACAGTGTTATTTAGGAGCAGTACGAAACAGTCACAAAGTAATAAGGAATGCCTGAGAAGAAAATAAGTGCTAAAGCTCTTAGGTGTAAGGCTAATTTAAATAAAATGTGTGCTCTACTGGGGCTGCAGAATATTTCTCTTAGTGGTCTTAATAATCTTCAAGTCTTGGCTGCTTAAATCCTGGCTTTCTTCAAAATGAAGATGCCATGATTAGTTGAGAACACTTAGACTCATTTTTAGGTTAGGCTGATTAATTCTGTTCTTGAAAGAATGTGTTATGTGTATCTTCCCAGTAGGGACACCTGTGCTTATTTAATATACGTAAATGCAGTTCAGCAGCAAATACCCCCAACCACAGCAGAAAGCACAGGGAACTGACTGCTCATCATGCTGTCAAGTCAAACTATGTTTCAAGTTAGGCTGATGAGCAAGGGCATGTTAAGCTGATATTACTTTAATGATTCTTATTGCAGATACAGTAAAAGAATGTAACTTTCTAAAAGCAGAAGAAAAATGTTGCCAAAAGAAATCCCCTAATTTTACATTAAACCAAATCATAAATATGCCAATGGGTAAAAGAGAGCCATTCTACCTGGGGGGGGTGTGTGTGTGTGTGTGTGTGTTCAGTGCCCCTGCTCTTTATTTCTCTACAGGTTATTTGCTGTTTGCATGGACATTATGCTGTAAAATCCTCTGCTGAAGTGCTAACCTTGTGCAAACAAAGTGTAGTTAGATTGCAGTTATTGCTGCCATCTTGCAGTACAGATGCTTCCTAGTCTTGGTGCAAATACTAGAATAAATGAGTCTTACTACCTTTAAGTACACCTTTGTCTCTATGAAAAGATAAGTGTGTTTTTTAATGTTTTAAGTATTGGAATGTGGATTAGAGCAGTTATGATTCAAAGGTTGCTATATTGACAGTATCAGCCCATGGGAGCACTGGATCAGGTCCCCTTTTCAGCCTGAGCAGCAGTATTTTTTCCAAAGTGAGATGGAATGTTTTAGCCTGTGGTGAGCCCTGAAGGTAACAGATGCTGCTAACTACAGATTGAAGCTTTGTCCCTGCTGCTGCTGGCTTTAGATTTTGATAGTTCTCTCTGTATTTCTCCAACTTGTGTTATATGGTTTGTTTTAGTTTAGTCAGTCAAAGTAGGCTGGAGAAGCTTGGCTCACCATTAGGCTTTCAATTAATTTTCTGCAGAGTTGCAGAGACTGAGGTATGTCTTTCCCCTGGCTCTTCCAGCTGTGGTAGGGCAAATACTGTGTCTTCCTGCAGCACTTCAATGAGACCTCCTGTGCATTGGGAAGGAGTAGACATGGATACTGTGCTAATGATGCTAATGCTGGAGGAGAGAGACCCAGGAGGACAGTTTCCTCCCTCCCTGCTGAAGCAGTGAGCTCTGTGTGCTCACAGAGGTCCCTTCCGTGGCTTTTTGAGCTCATGTGACTCCTTTTCTGCCTCCCCTTACCTCCCAGAAAATGCAGTTTCAAAAGCCACAGTTTTTATAATGTATACCTTAAGGGAAGAAGGTGGCTTGCAGTGATTATTTCATTGTCCTACTATGTAAAGTCTTCAGTAAGTACACTTGTTGATGTATGTGTAACAAGATGAGAGGCAGTTCTGTTCTTGTCCCAGGCTGTGAGAAGACACTGGGTGTCTTCTCTCATAAGCATTCTTATTGTTTCATAACTGGAATCACACGTTTTTGATTTCTTTTTAACCTGACATTTTAAAGTCCATCCAAACTCTAGGGTGTTGTTTCTACAGTAGACTGCTTAGCATCCCTGCTCGTCCTGAGGGTACAAAGAGTTTAGCTGCCTGGTTTGCTTTTTAAAACTTTTAAATAAAGCTCTTTAATATTTACAGGTGCTTTCTTGTTTTTGATATCACTGTTTTTACCATTTATTAGCAAAGTTCATACTTCACTGATGAATGCACAGCTCAGCCTGTTGACATCTAAGTGTTGTGTAGTGACTCGCAGAGCAGTGTAAAAGGACTGTGTTAATCTTGCAGGATGTTTATTGCTTCCACAGTGCTGGCATTTTGTAGGGGGAAAAAAAGGAGAAAAAACTCTTATTTTGTGCCATACAGCTGAGGTAATTATGCTGGTGGCTGGTCTCAGGTGGCTCTGTGTATTTCCTTCGAGTCTGCTGGCTTTTGGGCAGCATGTGGGCACGTTTTCCTGAATCAACCTTCCTGACCAGTATGGCCAGTGAGTTCCATTACAAACATCCCTTGGCTGTAGCACTGGCATATGTGAAACAGCATGATGGAGAACTGAGCTGGTATCTGTGCCTATCCCAGAGATGTGTTATCTGCTTAGTGTTCATGGATTTCAGTTTCCTGAGCCCTTCCTGAGAAAAATGAAGCTGGAAGTGAAGTGACTTGCCATCGCTGTAAGACAAACAAGCACTTAAATTTTTGTGTAACGCTTCCCAGCACGTCTCTACCGTGCTGTCCAAAGGATCTTTTATTAAGGCTTTACAAGCTGAGCTAGTCATGTAGCTTCAATGCTCTGTTTGCTATCCAGTTATTAGCTGTGGCTGAAGGAAAGACTAAATCCAGAATCCAAATGAAACACTGTCTGTAGTTCTGTAATCAACAAAGAAACTGGCCCCAACCTCTTCTTACTCTCCAAGAAGTTTTGCTCTACAGCTGCATTGATGTTTTCATGTATAGGCTGTCATGGATTCCAGAAGATAATTTTGATCAGGAGATGACTATCAGCCACATCACTGCCCCAAGCAATGATGAGTTCACAACCCTCTATGGAGTTTGCACGTGGATTTACTGTGTTGCCTTACATTGATGGAGAAGACTGCATCTCCCAGAGATGAGATAAAATGTCACTGGAAACACTTTGTGAATAATTACTATTAGAGCTGCATTGACCTCAGACTTTTGAGATTTCTGGGAGAAAACTGTGCATGCTGAGACAGATAGAATGTTCTGTTTTGCTGTGTGTTGCTCAGGGACCTCTTTTTTTCTTCTGGCTGGTGGAGAAAAAATGAGAAAATGCTCAACTTGAACACTAGACTTCCTAATAGCATGAAAAGCATCCTGAGGGGCTGGATGTATCTCGTAATTTGAAGATGGGTAGCTGAGAGGTCAAGCTTGAAAATCTTGATACAATTTTCTAAGATAGTTCAGTTTAGTCAGGATGATAGATTTTTGATTGGGCAGTAAATAGAAGAAAAGAGTGAGGCCTCCTTTTTTTTTTTTTTTAAGATGGTAGGAAGAGGTATCTCCTGTTGGACAAGAGGCCCTGTTATCCCCTTCTTGTTTTGCACAAGTGTAGATGCTAACTCTGGAAAAGGTGAAGATCCAAGGATGAATTACTGACTGGAGTTGTTGCTCTTGTCTTTTATGATAGCTGTGGCTGCACTGCTATATGGAAATGCATTGCAATGGCAGTGTTGGGGTATATGTCATTCTGGAAATGCACTAAGTTTTTAATGACTTCTGAGGCTAACTTACCTGTTTGTTAACAGTTCTTTGGCTATCAGAAAAGCTTTTGAGGCTGCTCAGCATCTACAGATTCTGTAATCTGCTTCCTAGAGTTTAGGGCAGTTACTGCTCATGGGAGAGCTCTGCAGTGGGTTGACTTTTTGGATGATATGGTTCATTTCTGTGCAATCTCTGAGGCTTCTCATGGAATAGAATATTTCCAGATGAAACGTTTTCCCAAGTTAGTGACTTCTTTGTGGATGGTGATTGCAGGCAAGGAGGGAAGGATATTACAAAGGGAATTGTATGTGGGTTTAGTGAATAAAAGCTACATAATATTTATTATATAAATAATACTACATAATATTTATGTATTTATTTAAATCCTGTTAAATGCCTTTGAATATCATATGTGACAGCATCTCTCCAAATACCAGTTGGTGTTTCACTGTAACTGCCGTGGTTGAGATGGACTTCTTGTCCCAAAAGAGGGTCCTTGTCAGGCAACTGAAGAGTTCCTTAAATCAAGACATTAAGTCTTTCAGAACAAATACTTTACTGCTCAGGTTTATGCTGGGTAATTATTAACAGCACTGAATTAACCATGTGAAATCCTAGAAGCTGAGTGCAGTGTCTTACCTAGAAAGGTCCCTGGTAGCTGTAAAAATGGTGTCACCAACCAGCAAGGGGTTCTGTTCTCAGGAGCCACAGTCTCTGATGCATTATGTGAAGAGGGGGAAGAAAAGTGAGGGGCTGACCCTCAGTGCAGGAACTTCTCCAGTTTGCAGCTGAATACCTGCCAGATCTGAATGGAAAAACATCTTTCTCTCAAATTTACTGAAAATGGCCCTTAAAACAGCTCTATCTCACTCTGCCTTGCATTCAAAGTAAAGATAACTTTGTTTTCTGTCTCCTGATTGCACTCAATGAAATCCAGAAATGCTGGCAGGATGAACTGAATATCACGTTCTGAATGTGCAGTAGTCTTTTTTTTTTTCCTGAGAGGCTTTATTTTATGATTTAATTATTGCATGGGAAGGGCTTACCCTTTGCTCACAACAAGGCAATTTAATTGAATTCTCAATTTTATAGGCAGGATCCAAACAAGAATTACTAGAAGGTATTTCTCACACTGTCAACAATTCTCCTTTTATAACATTTATAGGCATTTCATGGCTACCACAGAGGTATGTACAGAAATAACATGGGTTTGTAGACCAGGTCTATAGTTTAAGGCAAATAAGCAGACCTTGCCTTTGGTGGAATATTTTCCTGCAAAAGGACTCTGGTTTTAAATACTGTGGATAATGGTGTCTTTGCTATCTGAGGAGTGTATGGGTATGACTCACAGTGTCATAAATACTATGGCTATTACAGTGAGCATCCAAGTGAAATTACACAAAATTACATATTTGCCAGGATTCTTTTTTGTAACAGCCAAACTTGAAAATAGAAAGCTTTATTATGCATTTTGTTGCATTTAAACTACTGAATGTTCTTGCTGCCCCACTAGGCAGTTTAATAGGGTCCTGAACATCATCAATAATTCATGCATCTCTGAAACAAGGATGTGGTACTTGTTGTTCAACTTTAATCTGAGCATAAGACATTGTAAGCTACTACAGGATGCTCAGGAGGTGCTCAGTGCTGGCCCTTGGCCTTACAGGTGCAAGGTTCTTGGATTTGAACCCTTTGTGGGTGGTGCTTCCAAACAGGCAACTGTGCTCTTTGCCCTCACCATAACTGTTTCTTTTCTGGAAAGGAAGATGATTGTTAAGCAAGGATGTGGTGAACTCCCTCCAGTGTGACTTGCCTGATGTAAATGGTGTGAATCATCCCCAGCATGTGACTGTCAGTGCTGGCTGGACCAAAGATGGGAATGAAAACTGATGGTCCAGGTGGAGAGGTATGGAGGATGCCCAGGCTGGAGCACATGAGGGTTCAGGTAGCATTGGCAGAAGTGCAAGTGAGTGTTAAACTGAATGCACTGTTCCAGAACTGAAAATCCAGTGGTTATTGTAGGATATGCCAGCTGGTATTTATGAAGAAATGTAATGGGATTTGATATTTTTTTTGTTTGAAGGATGTCTTTGACTTCATTGTTTTTATTCTTATTTTACAGCACTGTGACATCACTTGTTATGCTAAATAACCATATCCAGATAGGAGGTTTTAGAATCAAAGAGGATGAGAAGGGCGAGTAAAAGGAACACTATCCCCAAGAGCCTGTCCTCTTGACATGCCTCAGGGAGTTCTGCTGCCAACATTTGCTGTCTTTGATCTCATTTTACTTTGGAGAACTGAGGCATGCAAAGCATTGAGGCATGATATGTCTAGGATGAGCATCTTGGCAGAGCTGAGAAATGACTGAGTTTCCTGGATTGCAATCCAGTCTTTTCCTGCAAGAACCTTCATCCTTTAGACTTGTCACGTTTGAGCCATGCTCATGTGTCTCTACAAATAGAGTGAGAAGTTTCAAAGAGCTCAGAAATTAAGGGTGTAGTATCTTGCACAAGTATTCCTGCAAACTGTTAACTTGGTTATTTTTTAATAAGCACTTGTTGCGTGAAGGGCAGCAACTCATCAGATAAATGCAAGAAAACAGGACTTGTAACCATTCAATTGAGAGTTTACAGTAGGTGGGATGAGTCCAAAGTCAGAGGCCACTTTCTCCTTATTTGAACTGTTCTTTCTCAGGCTTCGAAGCAAAATCTCAAGCTGACTTGCTGTGTTCAGTGTTTGCTGTCTGGATAACAGCCACCTTGTGCTCCATCTTTGTTCAGGATGCAGGAGTGTGAAGAACTCCATGGCTGGGCATCTTTCAGGAGTCACTGGTTTGAAACCCCCTTTTTTTCACAGCTCGAGAAGGACTGACAATGCAGCAGTGTTGCTCCCTGCCAGCCTGCTGTCTGTGTTCAGTGAGCTGGGAAGCAGCAGGAGTCTGTTCAGCTCTGTCCCATTCTGACACTGCTCAGAGCTGGGGCAGATGCAGTCTCACTGGCACTGGTGCTGTGTTTCTTATGCCTTAGGTACAGGGTTTCTAGCAAAAATGGGCTGGAACTCCCATTTTTCCATCCAAACTGCAAAGGGGTTAGTCTAACAAAGTGCAGCTCATCCTGAAAATAGTTTTCAGGTGGTGGGTGTGTTTGAAAAGAAAGATGATGGTTCTTCACTTGCTTTTAGCTGTAATGATGACATTAAGATTTCAACATTTCTCAACTGCTGCATTTCTGTGATAGTTTTCCTCTGGCTGGAGGGAGTGTTTGGACTGAGATGAGAATTGTGGCTCTGTGGGGAAAGAGCAAATTATGGCACTGGCTAATGGTGGTTACTGGCCATCTTGTGCCTGTGCCTCAGAGTGGTTGCTAGTAAGATAAGGCTGATTGATCCATACCAAGAGGTTCTGTGCTTGCTTGTCTGGGACATGTAGCCTGAGCAAACCCACTTTCTCATGAGGGCACCTGAGATCATAGCTCCTGTACCGTGTAGGACAGTGCTCATCACGTGGAAGCTGGCAATCCTAGCATTTGAGTCTGCAGCTTGTTTTCAAGGTGTTTGGATCTGACATAAAGGGGCTGTGAGTCCTTTTATAGTGGCTGAGCTCTGGGCAGTGCCTGTTCGTTGCCTGTTTTGTGTCTGAAGCTGCTGCTCATGCAGTGGTACATGTAGTGTTGCTCTTGCCCAAACTGCTCATTACCAACGAAGTAGCTTTGAAATGTGACAGGATGATACCTTTTCATAAGGAATTATTTTATCCCTATTTTCCCCTCTCATTGCTGTGACAAGTGCTGGAGTCCCTCCAGCCTGTCATTGGGCTACAGCCTGAGACCTTCTTTTCAAATCTGTTTTCTGCTTTATTTCTTAGTTTCAGGTTTTGTTTCCATGGAAACTCTCCAACCTGACTCAAACTGTAAGACTGTCAGGTGCACAGACAATGCTGGCATTCAAGAGCATTCTCAGTTCTGGACAGTTGCTCATCCTGTGTCCTACTAGGCAAGTGTTGTGGTGGCAGGAGAGGCTAAATGGACACCAAAACTTGATGGGAGCCTGCAAGGCTTTGGAAGAGCTGGTGAAGCCAGCTGCTGCACCCCTGGACAGGAGTTTCCTTTGGCTGGTGTTCCTCAAAGCTATTATGTCCATAACAATTATATCCATAGGAAAGGAGGAATATTTTACCACTATCAAAAGAATGTGCTTGAGTTACATATAAAAGCCTGTCTGGAAAGTTCATACTGAAAAGAACAGTAGTAAGAAAGTTAAACAGGAAATAACCTTGTTTACAAGAAAAGTGGGTTAACCATAAAGTGTACCTTGGAGTGAGGAGTTAACTTCCTTCACTGAGTATGGCAAACTGTGAGACATCCAGGTAATTTTTGTGTCCCTAGTGCTGTGATGAATAAAAATGGTTGACTAGCATCCATATTTCCTATCCTGCTTGCACCCTGGCATAGTGTAAACTGCTCATGGCAACATCTTCCTCCTTTCAATCCCACCCCTACAGTTGTCAGAGAAGGAAAACAGCAGTAACAGGGAAGAAGCTTATTTTCATGTCATAGGGACAAAAGTGCTGTGCCTGACAGAACAGCTTTTCCCTTCCTGTCTTTGGGAAGCTTTATAGATAGTGTTATATTGATAACCACTTGTTGTAAGTGCCACATTAGCAGGACAAAACCACAGTGCACAA
This sequence comes from Hemiprocne comata, assembly GCA_020745705.1. Lineage (NCBI taxonomy): Eukaryota > Metazoa > Chordata > Aves > Apodiformes > Apodidae > Hemiprocne > Hemiprocne comata. The sequence continues at coordinate 4,305,601 of CM036597.1, read as the reverse complement.
GAGGATTTGCAGCCCTTTGAGGAAGAGCTTTAGGCTGTGGGATAAAATGTGGCTCTGCATCTCTCTAAAAAGAAGGTATAGGACTTCAGTTTTGGTAGCTGGAAATAGTCTGGGCATCTTCATTGTAATTATTAAGCATTACTGACTTGGGAGGGATGAGAGAGGTGTGAATGCACATGGTATCTCAGAGGACATGGAGAAGTGAAGGATTTATTGCTGTTTAAAAAGCTGGTGGCATTTACTTTGCTGGCAAATAGTATGGGAATTCAAGAATTGCCAGGCTGAAGACTGCTTCAGGTCTGTCCGTCTTGTTTGGTGTCTCTGCTCTAACAAACGTTTCAGAGAAAGGGAAGGGACTTCTCTTAGGAGAGGTGAGAGCATGTTTTCAGCCAGTGAAACTCAGTCAGTGGAAATGGGAGGACCATAGAGATGGAGGACCATAGAGATGCAGAACAAAATTACTTTTCTTAACACTTATTTTTTAATGGGTGTCACTTTACATTTGAAAAACCCTAAAAGAAAATCATCAGTTTGGAAAGTGGTCAGTGCCAGGAGGTTGTTTCACGTAAATCAGCAGTACTCTGGTCTATGAGCACACGATTTTGGTGCTTAGAGGCTTTTTTTTTCCCCAGCCATAGCCTGAGGATTGCCTTAGGGCTTTCTGAACTCAACGGGGGGGGGGGGGGGGGGGGGGTGTCTCATAATTTATTTGGTCTTGGATCATGTTCAAATAGCAAAATCGGGCCCCCAAGGCCTGGATACTGCAAGTTAGAAGGAGCAGGAGTTTCTGCAGCGTGGAGTAGAGCAGCCAGGTCATGGATCTGCTGATCATCTGCTTGTGTAATCACAGAATCATTCTGGTTGGAAAAGACCTTTAAGATCATCACGTCCAACCACAACCTAAGTCTACTAACCATTAACCTAACTCTACCAAGTCCAGTGCTTAAACCATGTTCCTACACACCCCATCTCTACATCTTTTAAACACCACCAGGGATGGTGATTCAACCACCTCCCTGGGCAGCCTATTCCACTATTTAATTACCCTTTCAGTGAAGAAGTTTCTTCTAACATCTAATTTAAACCTCCCCTGGCACAGCTTGAGTCCATTTCCTCTTGTCCTGTTACTTGTTTCTACTTGTTGCTACTTGTCAACAAATAGATGTCAGCTCCCTGCTCCTGATGGTTTCTGTCATCAGCTGGGTTGGGAAGGCTCCTGCTGGGTTTTGGTCCAGACTGCTATTTGGCTGTTGTTTTGGCCTCAGTAAGTATTTCCTGCTGCAGAATGCTATTGGAATAAGCCCTTCACATGCCTGTCTTCTGGTCCATAGAAAGCCCCATTTTTCACAGCACATTTTCTTTTGAAGTCTGATTCAAAGCTCATTGTAATTGGTGTAGTCTCCTATGCATTTTAATGCAGCCAAATCAATGGTCCTGCATTTAGAAACTAATATTGCTTGCATCTGTGGGGTGGGAGGATTTGATCTTAGAGTGCCATGATGTTGAAAGGGATTTGGAGATCATTCTGAAACCCAGCCATGTGTGAGCTTCAGCTCTGTGTGACTCCATGGGGCCCTTGGATGTACCTGTGGGGGAAAGGATTATTGCTCCTGTACACCTCGCTGGTGACATGACTGCCTAGACATTCAGCCCCACTCTGATGTTGACACATTTTGAAAAAAGGATTGTAGCAATTTGTAGAGTGTTCCGAAAAGTTCTGCAAAAATGACTGGATGTCTGTAAACCCCACATTTTATACCAAGATCACAGTTTTGAGATTACAGCTACTTTTTTTTTTTTACAGCATTTATTATGGTAAGACTGAATAAATGTTTCATGTATTGATGTCCTTTGAGCAGCACTCTCCATTTCTCAGTTCTGTCAATACCATGTTCAGCTGAAAGCATCATCTGTGAAAGGGTCTCATTCCAACCCCACACAGACAGGTTGCCACTCCTGACCACGTGGCATCAGTTTGTCCTGCATCTTCCTTAAGTGTTTGTAAATTAGAGGCTTTGGAAAGCAGAAGGTGGTTTTGAATTTGAAATGCAATGTTCTCAAGGCAGACTTGCCTTAGGAAGCTCTAAGCTGCATTCTTGCCTTGGAGATTTTTAAATTCACTGAAAAATCTACACTTCAGTGGAAGCAAAGCATGGGGCAGTGTGGCAGTGTCACAGAATCCAAGTCAATGACATTTTAATGCCAAACAGAACTGTACTTCTGGAAAATAATAACAGTACTCTACCCTGCTTGGTCTGCTTCAAAATGTTTCATTTGCATGAATAAAACTCTGGGATGTCCTTGTATGGTTGGTGCTATTGGTATTGCAGACCAGTGCTTTTCATGATCATAATGTATCTGTTGAAGTAAAGCAAATGGGAAATACAGGAGTGAGAATAATATACATTTAACTGAACTGACTTAACGTGCTCCTTACCAATGGGGAGAAACCCCCAGACAATAAACAGAGAATGAGATGGACTGAAGAAGCAAAGAAGCTCAACAGGTGATAAAACCACGACATGCAATCAACTACACTGATCTTGGCAGAGAAACTGCCCCAGAGATGCTTCCAGGGAGTGAGGCAGAGATAAGTGGGAATAAAGGAGTCTTGGCATTTAAAAAAAAAAAAGGCAAGCAGAATTTTGTCTTAACAGGTTGTTGCTGCTGTTGTTGTCACTGGGCTATCTGGAATGTATTTGCAGGCAGAGCAACAGAGTGATGCCTGGGAGCATCCCTGCTGACTTGATGGTGGCTGTGCTGCAAGAGTGAGTGACCCTGTGAACAGGATCTGCTGCAGTTTTATTAGGGGTGCTCAATTATTTCCCTTTCTGGTTTCCATTCTTATACTTTCTATTATGTTTTTATAAAACCTGCCCTTCCCTTGGAAAATATTTGTTCCTTGACTTGTTTCATAGCAGTTATCACTCTTGTTGTTTTTTCTCAAGTATTTGTTGCAGCTGTGCTTCAAGGGTTGTGTTGTTTGGGAGTTCTTTTGAGGCTAAAGAGCTCTTTCTAATACTTGCACTTTACTGGGCTAAAATCTTGATTTGTGTTTTTCCCCTGAGTTTTCAGTAGGCAATGGTAGACTTCTGCAACAATCAACAGCCATTTATCCAATTGTTTAAAATGTGATTTTTTTTCCAAGATTTTTATAATTTAAAATAAGAAGCATCTCAAATACAGAATTTTGGTGGGTTTTTTGCTTCACAAAATTCTACTCTTTTTTTTTTTCTACTTTACAAAGCCATCTTAGCCTTCTGGGAAGGTAGGGGTTTGTGTGCCTAGAATCGATATTGTGCGATTCTTAGCAAATTTCAGCTCCACTTCAAACAGAAATCCTTTTGATTTGGGATGCTGATGTAGGGCTGTATGGTGTTTCATCCATAGAGATATCTGTATGGTAGACACCCTGCAAACATTTATTTAGTTGAGTACTAACCTGGTTTGTGTAATGCAATATCCTTCCTCTGTTCTTACCGAGTCTGCAGCTTGAATCTGTCCCTCTGATTATTTTTTACTAATTTCTTACCCTCTGTGCAGCTGCTGTTCTTCAACTGCTGTTTTGTCAAAGGGGCTGTAACACAGACTGTGTTTCTACTGTCAAAAAAAAGAACATCTGCCTACCATCAGTCACTAATATGGTTTACTTTGTTCCTGAAAGTAGATGATTGAGAAATTGGAGTTGTCACTTCGGGCCGAGTGTACTTCTACTTCAAGGAGTGTTATTTTGCAATTGAAGAAGGAAAGGCTTCTTGATTATGAACATTAATCATTAGAGATATAGGATACCTCTCTTCCCTTTTTTAGAGACCTTTTCATTAGAAAAATTTTGCAGGTGACTAATCTAGTGTATGTGGTGCTGTTATCTTCACACTGTGTGTGATACTGCTGGGCTTGTGGGTCTGTCGTTTTTTGGAAGCATAGAGAATCACAGACTGGTTTGGGTTGGAAGGGACATTAAATATCATGTAGTTTCAACCCCCCTGCATGGGCAGGGACACCTCCCACTAGATCAGGTGGCTCAAAGTCCCATCCAACCTGGCCTTGAACACTTCCAGGGAGGAGGCATCCACAACTTCCCAGGGCAATCTGTTCTGGTGTCTCACCACCCTCACACTAAGGAATTTCTTCCTAATGTCTAACCTAAATATCCCCTCTTCCAGTTTAAAGCCATTACCCCTTGTCCTGTCATTTCATGCCCTTGTAAAATGTCCTTCCCCATCTTTTTTGTAGGATCCTTCAGGTCCTAGAAGGCCACTATAAAGTCTCCCCAGAGCTGCCTTCTCTCCTGGTTGAACAACAATGTTCAATAGCTATTTCCTACAAATACAAATAAAATACCTCTGTGAAATACTGGTATTTATTTTTTGTTTTGTCTTTAAATACCATAAATGCCACCTGCTTGTGACCAGTTTAATTTCTGGCTATTTACAGACAGCATGGCCATGGCACAGGGCTGTGGCCACCATGGGAGCTGGGTGTTGCCTCCCTGGCTGCTGCCCTCACTGGGCCTGAGACACTTGCAATAACTTGCCAAGGACACAGAATAACAGAAATAATTTCCAAGGTTTACAGTCTATTTATAACTACCAAAAAAGGGCTTTTTAAAGACAAAAATTGCATGAAATGTCTGCTGTCAGAATCTCTCTCATCAATGTCAAATTCTCCTGACATTGACAAAACAGCTATTTCTGCATGGAAAATGTGACAAAACTGAGTTTTGAATTCACTGCTGACTTATGTACCCCCCTGCTTTCCTTGGAATTAGCTCACTTCTCTGGGAAGGTGTTACTTTTAAGCTAACAGCTCTAAAAATGGGTGACTTTTCCCCTCAAAGTAGTCTCCATGTTGAGTTTATATTAAAACTGGGGTTTACTCTTTATGAAATACGTATCACGGGGACCAGGAGAACTGTGCACAGCAAACTGTACAGCCAGGTGTACAAAGCAGTAAGTTCATGGCCACTTCCATGACTCTGACCCAGGAGTCCCTAAAGATGTCCTCAACCCCATCAATGCAGTAGGAAGGACAAGTTGTTGCCTTATGCTCTGTGTGTGGCAGTTTGTCATGATAGTGTTGCCCAATACTTTATATGCTTGTGCTTAAGTTTCTTAAGTCTCATGAAAGTTTCCATTTTTCTTGCTGAAGGGTAGGGGAGAATAAGGGTGAAGGACACCAGGAACCAAGTATTGATGAAGCTCCTGTGGATGCGGTCCAACTCTGCATTGATATTGATAAAAAAGTGTAGGTTATAATCCTGACAGACAGTAAATTAGAGGCAGCTATTTGTTTGAGCCCAACTACTTTTACATTTAATTTCACATCCTAAGGGAACATCTCTACAGCAGATCAAAACTGTTCAAAAGTTAATGGTCCTTCATCTGCAAGATCATTTCCCTTTTATCCACGTACCGAAAGCTGCCCTTCTGGGACAACCTGAGCTTCTGCTTCAAAATTCACTATGTAGAGGGATCCAGGCCCAGTTTCTTGGAGAAAAATACCTTGGGACCTGCACAACTTTCTGCTCCACTTCCCTCCCAGTCTTGCTGGAACCAGTCACTTCTGGCTGATGTGCCTCTCAGGGGAGGCAGGAGCTGCCAGGGAGCTGTTTGGAGTCTCTCCCATGCCCACCCTGAGGCTGATTTTTATCCTTCCTTTGCAGACCCCTGCCTGTGCCACAGGTCCTATTAAGAAGCCTGCTTTATTTGCATATACATTTATTTTTTTCCTGATGCAGACATTGCAATCTGTATTGGTGGTATTCTGGGTTTCTTTTTTCTCTTCTCTCTTTTTGGCAACAAATCCCTCCTTTTGGGGAAAAGGGTGCTTCATTAATATTTGTCATGTAGAATGGGTAGGCAGAGGAGTGAGAAAGGTGGCTAAACATACCCTCTTCTCCCCAGCAAGTGTGCATGCTCGTGCAGGCTCTGCAGACTCAGTCATCTGTATCAAGTGCTGATGTCTGGTTCCAACTGGGACTGTAGGTGGGCCACCTGGACCACCAAAACTGACCAAGGAACACACTTGCAGTGTAGGGGTTGTAATTTTAAAAGCTGTGACCCCAAACATCTTGGGAGGGCATGGTGAAAGGCAAATGGAAGTTATGTTTTGGTGACAGTGTTGCTAAGATGGCTTGTCTTGTCCTTGGATGTGTGAGCAGGGTAGGATGGAGTGGGAAGGTGGTAGAGGACCATCAAAAAGGGTACTCCTAACATGGCATTAGCTGGTTCCAGAAGGAGGTACATGGAAATTAATTCCTGGAGAGTAGGTTTGATAAGCATCTTGGATTCTCTTGGGCTTGACTGGAAGCTGGTGCTGTTTTAGTACACCACTGGGGGGTTCACATGAAGGTATGTCCTTCACACAGCTGTGCTGTTCCACACATCTGTGGTTTGTGAGTATCAGTGGGAAGAAAACAAAGTGAGCAGATGATGTGGGATTATACAGGCAGTAGTGCATAAAATTTCTCATTCATGGTAGAGGTGGATGGAATGTCTGTAGAGATAGATTTGAAGCCCTCCTGAAATATGTTAAATAAAATCAACACTTGCTGGTTTCAAAGCGATCAGTTCCTCAATCTGTTTGATTACAAGTGGCAATACAGAATCCAGGACATTTTCAACATAAAAGACTGCATACAAGTTTTGTAGCTCCAAGGCTTATTGTAAACAGCATAGAAAAACAACAGGCATCTTAGTGTATGAATTGAGATGCAATCTTTCTTTCTGCACATTATCCATTCCTTGCTGATTAATTTCTTTTACACAAGGAAATCCAATCTGCTGCAGAAGACTGAATCCCAGTACTCGTAAGTCTGGTGCAGACTGGTATATCTAGCATCAGCAACCTATAGATTTTTTTTTATGCTGTAATAAAGGCAACTTAAAAAAAAAGGAAAAGCCAAATCCTGTAATCCTTCATTCATCTTGAAGTTAAATTCTTCTGTACTCTGTGTGGGAGAGGCAGCTGCTCCATCAGGCACTAAGGATGATGTGCTTCAAAGGAGGAAGCGCAGAGTAAATATTTGTAGCTGGCAGTTGGGTCCTGTTGGTGTGTAAACACCTGATGCTGGGGCCTTCCCTGCTTGTTTTGAAACTTCTAGGCTGCTCCCACTTAAACCCTAAGTTTTTCAGTACAAAGATGTTTAGATGTCTAAGAACGTGTCCATGCCTGTGGCACCAAGGTCCTTTATTTGCTCATATTTACAAAAGGTAAACACTTCTAGATCCTCCTGCAAGATATTTCTGTGTTGCAGAATGCTATGATGATGTCGGTGAAAATGTGTTTGGAGTTCTTTGTGATGACAAGGTGAAAAATTAAATTACACAGTGTCCATCTCTTCAGGAAAGATGCTTTGATAAATTATTCAAGCCTTTTCAAAATTAGAGTTTAATAAATACTGGTGCATTCTTGTATGAAGTTCTCTTATCTAAGGTTAAGCTATGAAAGGTTGTAAACCTTGAACTAGAGTAGAACTGATACATTCATAATTTCCATTTTAAATGCTAGCTCAAATTTGTTTGAGCTATTTTGCAAAATATGATTATCTTCAATGAAAGTTGCTCTGAATTTGAGCAGCAGCATTTCAAAAGCTTGTGTATCCACGTGATTAATAATACCAGGGTAAAGTGAACATTTAATAAATCAACCAATGAGGTTAAGATGGATCCACTCACTCTTTTTGTATGGTTTCTTGAATGTAGGAGGCCATCACGTTCCATCTCCAAGGCAGGAATTGCTATATTTGAAAATGTCAGAATTGAGAGAACTTGATGCTGCTTTTGGGAGTTGGTTCCAGCGACCGGTGATCAGATTTGTGTGGCAGGGAATTCCACCAGGCTGGAGGTGTCTGTTTAAATCCATGTACTTGTCAATGCTTGAGTGCTGAGCCAGACTCAGACTGCACAACAGCAATGAAATGGATTTGGGATAAAAAAAGGAAATGAGGAAACAAACCCAGGCACATGGAAGAACTGGGCGGGGAGAACTCCAGCATATGTGGAAAACCAGATATCTGTCAAATCTACATTTGCAGTTATGAATAGTCAGCAAATCTGGATAAATGCAACACAAGCCAGGCGTGAGAAAGATGAGACCAGGAGCCTGATTGCAGGATAGCTCCAAGCCTTTGGAAGTTGGGAATGGAGTAAAGCCCTGCCTCAGGCTTTGTCCCACCAGGGCTCTGACAGCTGGCCTTGTCCCACAGCCAGCAGACCTTGGTCTGAACTGGGAACTACAGACTCCAAACATGATGTACTGAGACTGAGGAATGAGAGACTGCAGATTCCAGTTCATTCATATATGTAACTCAAAGGCTTCATTCTCAGCATATGTTGAATGTTTCGCTCCCTTAAATGTCCATGGAACTCCTGGGCAACTAGCTGGCTGTGCACCATTCTGTATATGCTCTTCTATCATGATTTATTTTGTTCAGCTAGTCCTCCCCCTTGTACTTCTGCTCTATAGTTAACATCTGTGTGTGGTAAATTGAAAGAAATACATCAAATCGTCATATGATAGAATCACAGAATGGTTTGGTTTGGAAGGGACCTTACAGATCATCTAGTTCCAACCCCCCTGCATGGGCAGGGACACCTCCCACTAGACCAGGTTGCTCAAAGCCCCATCCAACCTGCCCTTGAACACTTCCAGGGAGGGGGCAGTCACAACTCTCCTGGCCAACTTGTGCCAGTGTCTCACCACCCTCATGGTGAAGTATTTCTTCCTGATGTCTAACCTGAATCTCCCCTCTTCCAGTTTTAATCCTTGTCTTATCACTACGAGCCCTTGTGAAAGGTCCCTCCCCACCTTTCCTGTGGCCCCTTCAGGCACTGGAAGGTGCTCTAAGGTCTCCCTGGAGCCTTCTCTTCTCCAGGCTGAACAGCCCCAACTCTCCCAGCCTGTCTTCATAGCAGAGGTGCTCCAGTCCTCTCATCATCTTTGTGGCCTCCTCTGGACTCTCTCCAGGAGCTCCCTGTCCTTCTTATGTTGGGGTCTCCAGAACTGGATGCAGTACTCCAGGATACATTGCAATGTGTTGAATATAGAAGAGAAACTATTGGCAATGGTTACGGGACCTAAATTTCATTAATACCCTCTTCCCAACTTTCCTTTTTCTCTGTTCAGATGCTATGATAGTGGACTGCCAGTCTTGGGAAAATACTTGTTCCCCATACACAGTAAAAGGAGCTACCAGTGTGGTTTTGAGTATCAGCAGGTAGCCTCAGTAGTCTTCCTGCTCCTACAAGGAGTGTCCCACCTTCATCACACTAGCTGCAGGCTTTTGTTTCAACAGTAGCACTGTGCCACACTGCTGGCTCTTTCTCCTTCATGTGGATTTTCTTGCAGTCATGGTTCACCTTTGATCTGTCTGATCAAAATGAAGAAAATAGGTGATAAGCTTGAGTACTGTTTTCAGTTCTGGGTGCCACAGAATAAGAAAGACATTGAGGTCCTGGAGCGTGTCCAGAGAAGAGCAACGAGGCTGGTGAGAGGTTTGGAGGGCATGTCATACGAGCAGAGGCTGAGGGAACTGGGGTTGTTTAGTCTGAAGAAGAGAAGGCTCAGGGGAGATGTTATTGCTGTCTACACCTACCTGTAGGGATGTTGTAGAGAGGCTGGTGTTGGTCTCTTCTCCCAAGTAACTAGCGATAGGACCAGCGGAAATGGCGTCAAGTTGTGCCAGGGGAGGTTTAGGTTGGATATTAAGAAAAATTTCTTCACAGAAAGAATGGTGAGGCATTGGAACGGGCTGCCCAGGGAGGTGGTGGAGTCACCAGCCCTGGAGGTGTCCAAGAAGCGTTTAGATGTGTTGCTTCAGGATATAATCTAGTGGTTGTGGTAGCTGGATTGTGGTTGGACTCGATCTTGAAGATCTCTTCCTGCCTTAAGGATTCTATGATTCTATAATGTAGAGTCGTGGTGTTTTGAATTATTTCTGCTCCACATATGGTGGCATCCCAACCAGTCAGAAAGTACAGCAACAATCTGTATGCATTTTGCTTCATTATTTTTCAGATCATTACATTCTTATTAAATTCCTTGGTGAGGAATCTCCTCTTCTTGATATGAACATAAATTAGCAGAATAAAAAAACCCCCAAACCCCAGCTTGGAGTGACTGCTATCACTTTTTAAATTGTTTTATTCTCCCTTTCTTTCCTAAGGCTTTCTTTTTCTTCCATCACTGTAATATATTGAAAAGTACAATGAATATAAACTACTGCATCCAGGACTGCACTGAATAGATCCTGATCACAGGAATGGCAGTTTTTTAGGAGGAAAATAAAATAATAAGCCACATGCTTGAGTGAAGTATTAAAGTCTTGAAATGCTTTATCTTTTGCTCTAAAATGTGTCATTTTCTGTAGTACACTAAGGAAACTTGCCACTTCTGTGTATTATATTCTGCAAAAGGAACTTGGGGAATAAAATTAGTAACAGTTTATCAAGCACTGTTTTTAGTTGCTTATCTCTTTCTTTCTGGACAGCTAGAGAAGAGCTTGGCTTTACTTGCAAGAAATCCACAGTAGATTTTGGGGAACTTCTAACAAGTTAAAATGATGCTGAGGTCTATGACTATGCACAGTACATGATGTTTGCTGAGGAGGTGGTGATATCTTTCAAGTGATGAAATAATTAAGCTTTTTTTCCTGGTTGCTAATGAGAGATACATCTGCATGACCCATAACTTTTGCATTTCATTTTTTACTGTGCTTTTTTATCAGACAAACGATTTTTAGTTCAGATTGCTCAGTAACAATTATTTCATCTTTAAGCATTTTTTTCTTGTCCTTGCTCCTTTTCAACTGGAAAATAGAACAGCTGAAATGTACTGATCAGATATTCGCAGAGAGCTGAAAATATCTTTATTTTGGCTGAATAAATGTTTTATAAAATCACTTAGGACTTCTTCAGAGGAATATGCTTAAGTGTTCACTTCTAGTTTGTCCTCTTTACTCTGTCACTTGTCTGTAAGGGGAAAATGTCAGCACAGAAAGACTTTGTTTATTGATTTATTTTCTTTGAAAGAGAAAGTGGTTTGGTTTTTCTTTTTTTGAGCAGCAATTTATTTTTTTTTAAACTCCTGTTTTTCCCACTTCCAGCTAGAATGCAAACCTCTGAGGTTATGACTCATTAGGTATCATCGATATCTCTTGTTCCTTCATTTGCTGCTGAGTTTTCTGTTGATATTTCTGATATGTATTGGTGATGACCATGCAAAATTAAGCTCCAGAGTCTGGGTAAGAGAAGCCAAAGCTGCTGGCAGTGGACACAAGATCTTTGCTCCTTGAGGATCAATGTGGGATGCAGTAATGCTGTATATGAAGAGTTCCTCACCACATCTTTAGATTATTTACTGGAACAGATGTTATGCAAAGAGGTAATAGCATCAGTAACTTAATCTGAACAGGTTGTAGCAACCATACATGCCTGAAGCATCCACATATAAAATTAGCTTGCTCATCATAATAGCTCTAGATCAGCCTTGCAGCTCTGTTGACAAAGAGAAAAGGGAATGTGTTGGTGTCTGGAGTATTGTCAGCACCCTTGTGGTTTAATTGAGGCTGGATCACTAGGAAACAATTGATCTGGTGGAATTAAATACCCCCTGTGCTTCCTGGGGTTATACCCCCAGCACCTCTTCACAGGTTACTCAAAATAGAAAGAAAAGTGGGAAAGACTACAAGCCCAGCATCTTGTTTGTGAATTCTTTGAAGGGACCTCTTAGATCGACCCTGTATTGATGTGGAACCTTGCAGAGGACCTGGCTAAATGCAAATAAAAAATGATTTCTAAGAGAGTAGACAAGTATTGAGAGACTAATGTTATGAGCTTGGGCATATTCTGCTTTGTGGCACTATCTCCATAAAACCTCAGTGTTTCCTCCCCTCTTACCAGCAAAGCTCCAGGAAGTACCCCAGAAGTGGACACCAGGTGCCCACCAAAGCTGCTCGCTCTCCCCTCTTCAGCTAGACAGGGTGGGGGAGAAAACATAAGGAAAAGCTCATGGGTTGAAATAAGGACAGGGAGGGATCATTCACCAAATACTGTCACTGACACAACAGACTCAACTTGGGGAAAATTAGTTTCATGTATTACCAATCAAATCAGTGTAGGATAATGAGAAATAAAAACTAAATCTTAAAACACCTCCCCCCCACTCCATTCTTCCTGGGCTTAACTTTACTCCTGATTTCTCTACCTCCTCCCCCTGACCAATGCAGGGGGATGGGGAATGGGGGTTGCAAACAGTTCCTCACTCATTGTCCCTGCTGCTCCTGCCTCCTCAGGACTCCTCTCACTTTTCCCCTGGTCCAGTGTGGGTTTCCTCCCACAGGAGACAGTTCTCAATGAACTTCTCCAACGTGAGTCCCTCCCACAGGCTACAGTTCCTCATGAACTGCTCCCCTTTCCAGCTACAGTTGCTTTTGTGCAGCAGGTTTTCTTTCCCCCTTTCTTAACTCTGTCATCCCAGAGGCACTACCATGGTCACTGATGGCTCAGCCTTGGCCAGCTGCACTTCCATCTTGGAGCTGGCTGGCCTGGGCTCTGTTGGATACAGGGAAAGCTTCTGGCAGCTTCTCACAGAACCCACCCTGTAGCCCTCCTGCTACCAAACCCTGGCCACATAAACAAATACATTCCACTCCTCCTAAGTTTCATGTTAATTTATATGAATAATGCACATTTTCTTATACAAGATCCTTGCTTATTCTTTAAAGAGCATCTCCCACAGGTACCTGGAGTAAGTTGTAGAGTAGTTCTTGAATATGCTTGTGTCTTGAAAGCTGTGAAAAGTATTCCCCTGGCATCACTTGTATTTAGTAGAATTGTTCACCTCTGAATACTTTGCCAGCAGGCAGTTGCATTCCTTTAATTTAAGGAGGTGATTGCACTGTGCTGGATCCTGAGGTTTCTATTAGAACAAAGGGGCTGCTGCTGGAGTGGTGCAAATGGGTTTGTTTTCACTCTGGGCATGTACAAATGAGACGTGCACAGCTGGTGTTCCCACGGGTGGGCAAATAATCCAGGGCTGATTCACGACCTGCAACTAGAAGAATTCCCAGTTTGGCTGGGAATAGATGTGAAAGACATGGGAAAACAGTCCAGATGTCCTCATAGAGACATCACTGCTGCCTCTTCACAAGATCATTGTTTATGAAACTTGCAGAGAAAACATTAATGCAAAACAGAAGTTTCCAGTATAACGTTAATTTTTGCATACCTGCAAAAATAGGTAACTTTAATTTTTTTGTACCACTCCTTTCCCTTTTCTAGGGGAAGTACTGAAATAAGACAACATATTGTAAAGTAGATTTATTCCTATGTAATATAAATTTCCTTCCTCACTGAGCGTATTATGTATTTAGCAATTTACCAGTTTTTCTTAATAATGAACACATTGTATAGTATGGATTATTTTACTGCCATTGTATTAAGTTTTAATAATACTTTAACTTTTATGACTTATATAATTTCAAAGTCCCTTATCAACAGTTTGGAGAATAGAACAAATTAATAGTGCTTACCAATAATGGATCTTGTCAAAATTCGTTTTAAAATAACAATGATCATAGTAATTAATTGCAATGAGTTTCTTGTGTCAAGCACTCTCTATTTAATTTGCATTTGATTAGAATGATGATTGTTCATCAGAACCTGTCTTGTGATCTTGCCTAGATTTCAGCTTTATTTACCCAAATAGATGTGAAAGTAAGTTCCCAGAACTGGGGGATAAACCTGGTAAAGTACAATCAGCCTAATGCTTCTATGATCAAATCCACCTATTAATGAGAATATTTTCAGAAATCAAATAAGTATCATTCCTAGGAGTAAAAAGCTTGGCCTGGAGAAGAGAAGGCTGAGAGGAGACCTTATTAATGTCTACAAGTATCTAAGGGTGGGTGCAGGGAGGATGGACCCAAACTCTGTTCAGTAGCTCCCAGTGACAGGATGAGGGGCAATGGGCAGAAGCTGGAACATGGGAAGTTCCATTGAAATATGAGGAAAAATTTCTCCATGGTTGTGGAGGAGGTGACAGAGCCCTGGAACAGGCTGCCCAGGGAAGTCGTGGTGTCTCCTTCTCTGGAGATACTTAAGCCCTGCCTGGATGCAGTCCTGAGTGATGTGCTCTGGGCAATCCTGCAGGGGAGTTGGACTGGATGATCTTTAGAGGACCCTGCCAACTCTGACAATTCTGTGATTATTGATCTCAGCTGAGATTTTCATCTTGGTCCCACAACTCCCTAGGTTTGCCAAGGGCATGACTGATGAGTGCAGTCTGTTCCATCCTCTTCCCCCCAGCCTTTCCCCCTGCCCCCTGGCCTTTTTTTCCTGCAGAAATGCTGTGTGTGCTGTTGCCACCCAGTGTGTAGTGACTCAGCACAGAGCACTGGTGCTCCTGGGTGCTGTGGGAAGCTCCCCTCTCTGGAGCTGGTGTGTAGGGAGGAGGATGTGATGGGAAGTTGGAGGTGGGTACTGAATAGGTTGTTCACCTGCCAAGAAATTTATTCCTACCAATTAGTTGTTATAATTATTGGTGTTTTGCCACAAATTTAAAATTACAGTTTTGAGTAATAAGAATGTAAATTCTCAGCCTGTTAAAGATAGTCAGGCCTTCCAGAAATGTGGATTTTTGTCCACGTGCCAGACTTTAAGACACTTCAAACTCCAGGTATTATGTCCTAAAGACTTCCGTAGAACTAATCTAACCACATAATCTGTTTCATAAAGTTGGTGTTTAAACTTTAACACTGTTTTCAGGAGTTGTTTGTTTGGCCTTATAAACTCAAACAGATGCAAAACTTGCCATGCAAAATTCAAGTTATAAAGCAATTCTCTGCACTGAAGTCTTGCAAACAAAAAAAAGAAGGTAAATAATTTTCTCCCAAGATGTTTATTATGAAAAGAAAAGCTCGTTGCTATAGAACCAAAAAAACCTGTTCACAATTGATTTTTGGATGGCTTCAGCTTTTGCACTTAAAACTGTGGAATGAATTCTATTTGAAAATGGAACATGCAGCAGCAGCAGCAATGAATCTAAACTACTGTGTTTTAGAAGTGCTGTATTAATGCACATATTAGGCCAAGCTCTCATGGTCTGTTAGTAACTGATACACATTCTCTCTTCCTAAATGGCACAATTGTTTTGGTGTACTGTGTGACACCCAGCAGGAAAAGTAGTCTTCTTGTGGAGACCCAGTACCATCCTGGTTGCAGGCTCTAAGTGAAAAATGAGGCTTTGAGGAAGGCTGGAGAGCAATGGAGCTTGTTGGGTTGGTCTTGAGGAGTTGATGCTGACCTGGCACGGGCTGTGGACTCGACTGAACCAATGACTTGGGGAAGCACAAAGGCCCTGGCAAGGTGGGAGCACACACTGCATGTAGAGCTGTTTCTTTTGGAAGACATAAAAGCCTGAGACCCAGACAGTGGGTAGTTACTGCAGCTTTTGTGGTATTTTTGGTGGTATTCACCAAGCTTTTATTTAAACCCTGATATTAATATGCTAATGTGAGTACACTGCTAAATTCTAGTTTGGTTCATTATATTCTGCTTAGCTACCTTTCCACTGATATAGTTTTACTCTGCATTTCTTACCCTAACTTGTTGTATTGCATGAAATCTTGTAGCTGACACTGAGTTTCAACTGATCTTGAGAAATATCATCTGACTGGTATGTGAGATGGATTGGGATTTTTCTCCTGTAAGGAGCTGCTGGACAGAAATGTAGTTTTGCTATAAGAAAACTCACAAAAATTAATGACAGAGGAACATTTAACCTCTAGAAAACAGAAGAATGAGTCAAATATACTGGTAAATGAGTTATTGGTATGCCCACTGACCCTAAAAGCATCATTGTTTACATCTTCAAAATAGCAACCACAGTAAGAAAAGAGCTGAATACTCGAGGAAATACTAAGAAAAGGAGCTGTCTTGGTGATCAGTGGATGCTGCCAGCTTTGGCAGAGCTCTTTAGAAGCTTAATAGTTTAATGAAAGCATCTTAAAGGAACTTCTTTTATATGAATCTTTTATAAGGTTTATTACTTCATAATAAATGAGCAAGTGATTGATGAAACAAATATGGCTGTCTGCAATAGACTAGTTTTCCAGCTCTGTATGTTTTTAGAAGCTGTAAGTTTTCTGAGGTAAGGGTTAGACAAGTGGAATAGCATCCATTTAGTGTTGTCTTTGGATTTGCAGGTGCTCTTTGCCCTTGTTTTGCTATGAGAGGGTGGAATTTATAACACTTGTAGAGTTCTGCAGTGATAATGTGGATGCTTTGCCAGTTCTTTGCATCAGTACTCAGTCCCTTGCTGTGGTTGTTGGCTTTCTGCAAGAGGGGGAGCAGGTGCCAAGGGCTCTACACAACACCTTGGCCAGCAATGACAATCCCACTTAGCTCACTGCCCAGTCTGGCACTGCTGGGAGGAATCCTATACCCAGAATTATGGGAACAGTCTGGCTCAGCACTGGGCTGGGAAAGTCTCAAGAAGGCAGGTCCCAGACTGTTCTGTATTACAGTTTTCTTGCAGAAGTGGGTAATGGAGGAGAATTGAAGTAAAATAGTCTTCTCTGAGTGGATACTGACTTTACAGATTCTGCTCCTGTTGATGGTTTTTCCAGCCATAAGTGTTGCTTTCCCATTAGTGTCATTATCTCATACTGGTAGGGCTACAAACAAGTCAAATAACCCAGTGTAATAAAGCACTAATGAGACTTCAATTTGTGACTCTCTCTACAGGGTTATGTTATTTTTTAAATGAAGACCTTTAGGCTGATTGACTGAAATTCAGAAGGAGCTTAGAATTGCTGTGCAAGATGTCAGGGACACAGTGATCCCTCAAAGGAGAGAAGCTGCCAAGAAGCCTTAAAGATGAGCAGCTGCAGCCTGGCTTGAGCAGCCCTGACACCCGTGAGCAGATGTCAGCCTTAGAGGGGCTCATGCTGAGGGTTTCTATTTTTATCTATTTGTTTTAGCAGCAGGCAGGAAGTTGAATTGAGAAGGAGCAAGCTGGATTTTTACAGGCACGGGAAAACACTTGTTGGGTGATGAACTCTGATGGGCACTTGGGTGCACTTTGGGCCCTTGTATGTACAAGGACCCACTGAACTTTTCATATGGCAGCAGGTCCCTCACATCACCTCTCTGTTTAAAGGAGTGTGCACGAAGCACTGTTCAGAAAGATAGGGTGTCCCACACCAGAGATCAGCAGGTGAGGCTCAACTGGACTGGAAATCTGTCTGTGCAGGCAGAGACCAGACTGATGCCCTGCTGTTGCCTCAGGAATTGAGAGAGGTACTAAGTAAATTGCCTTGCAAGTCAAAGTCCTGTGTTCACAAAGGATGTAGCACTGACAGGTATTTTTTTTTCTCTCCTTGTTCTGTTCATGTCTTTTGGCCCTGACTTTTGTGTAGAGGTGAGCAGGTAATTAATTTCTTTCCCTATCTGCCTCAGTCCTCCTGCTCTGACCGGTGTGGAGAGGATAGGAAAAACATGTTTTACCTTGAGTTGTGACCCTAAAGTGATCTCTGCTACCTCTGGTCTGGAGTGCCCTGGAAATGATGGAAGGTAATAGGATGCCCCAACACTTCCACCTCTGATACAGTGAAACCTGGCTGAGTATCCCTGCCTCACAGGCAGCACAGTGAGATCACACAGTGCTCACATTCTGGGATGGTCTTTTAAATGGGACAATGAGTAGTAAATGTGGGCTACACAGGTTTCTATTTAATTTATTACATTTCTTAAGGGATGAATCCTCTAGGCTGGATTATACATTACTGCAGCAAATTATCCAAATGTACAAGAGTTATTGAGGAGTTAAATGCATCTGAGCTATGGAGTGCCAAACATCTTGGGAACAGACAAGTCTGATAATGTCCTTTGATTGTGTTAGAGCCATTTTACGGGTAATAGGTCTGAATAAATTTGAAAATGTCGAACCTATACATTAGCAGGAGATTTGTCTTAATGATCCACACTACTGAACCGTGCACAGCACAAAAATTGCATTTGGCAGTGCAGAGGGCTGGGGATGTGAAGGAGAGCTCATCTGAAGGGACAAGACTGCTGAGCATCACTCATACCTCTACCCAAAACTGCTCCAAACCATGTCTCTGCGTGTGTGAGTGACTGTTGCGACTCTGCTTTTTTCTGGGGGATGTTTGGAAAATGTTCCTGGTAGTCTGAATGACTGACAAGATGAGGAATGTGGTCAGATGGAATTCACCTCTGCTCTGCCTTTATGTTCCAGCTACACACCACACCTCTCCCAGGCTGCTCACCTTATCTCTGGTTATTGGAGTGTCAGGATGCCATGGGAAACAAAGCTAACTCTCCTGTCTTCATACAGATATGCTGACAAGTGAATGCAGCAGGTGGTTGCTATTTGTCTTTTATTTGAATAGAAGTGACCATTCCAAATACTGATACAATGAAAGAAAAAAAAAACCTAATTAAAAAAGAAAAAGGATCAGTGTAGGGGTCTTCTTTGTAGGCGTTTTGTATTTTGAGGTTTTGGGTTTTTTTTGTTGTGGTATTTTTTTTGTTGGTGGTTTTGAGTGGGTTATTGGTGTTTTGTTTTTAGTTTTAGGTTTTGGTTTTTTTTGTTTGTTTTGTTTTTCTTTGCTTTAGGCTAGTACCAGGAGAACTGTCCCTGAAGGAAAAATTAGCCATATGATCTTGCAACAATTCCCTGCACTAACAATGGGGTAGCTTTGCAAGGGGGGAAGCTGCTTGCTGCATTCTGGTGAGATCTAAAGAGCTCCCTGCTCTGTGGCTCTGAAAGGACTGTTGTACGTATGTGTGTGTATAATCATGTTGCTGGAAGTACTGAACAAATACCTGTGGTAATAACACTGAAATATTAACTGTCTCTGATGTTTTGGGAATAGGTAGCCAAGAGAAAAAGTGGATGGCCTATTCCAGAGAGGCAGGAGAGTTCAGAAGGCTTTGTAGAATGAGGCTTTCTGATGCCCCATAGCCTTGCTGTGGTGGGAAGTTTGTGGGGTAATGTTTATCCATCATGCAGAGCAACCTCTGAGTAGTGTAGCTCCTGGAGGCTGTGGAAAGCCTGTAGAAAGTCATCAGGTTGGAAGGGACCTCTGTCTGAAGATCATCGAGTCCAGCCTCCCTGCTGCAGCAGGAACACCCAGGGCAGATCACGCAGGAACGTGTCCAGATGGGTCTTGAAAGTCTCCAGAGAAGGAGACTCCACAACCTCTCTGGGCAGCCTGTCCCAGGGCTCTGTCACCTTCACAGTAAAGAAGTTTTTCCTCATGTTGAGGTGGAACTTCTGTGCTGTAGCTTGTTGCTGTTTCCCCTCGTCCTATCACAGGGCACCACTGAAAAGAGACTGGCCCATTCTTGACACCCACCCTGCAGATATTTATAGACATTAATAACATTACGATAGACATTTATTTTTCTGCATTAAAATTGCCACCAGATAATTTTTGTTTAAATGCTTGTACTGACAACAGGCTCCTCACTGAAATGTATTTCCCCTAGAAACAAATGCAGAAAATACTACAAATAGATCTATGAAAGAAGACTCTGCTGACAGTGTTTGTATTGCTCACAAACAGAATCACAACTGCCTAACCATCCTTTTGCAGTGCTAGTGAACTACTTACCAAAAGAATTTAAAAATAACCTCCTGCCCCAGGCTGCAGAATCACCTGCTAGCCAAAGGAGACATGGGCAGTGACTATTGGAGACTAAGTAACTGATGGCACCACACTCTGGGGACAAGAAATCAAAAATGCCTGGGTTAGGGTGCTATGCCATGTGCATAAAGCTTTTAAGAGAAGAAGATGATGATGAGTGAACCGTAAAATGGGTAAAAAGACAGTAACTTTGGTTTGTGTTTGTAAAGAACTGGAGCTGTAGTACGTGGTGACTCTGTTGGTGACATGTTGAGGTACTGTGGTAGTACAGGTACTTAGTGAGAAAGATGATGAATATGGGAATTAATGATTATGACTGATTATGGCAATAGAACAGCATTTCCTAGAACACTTGGAATGTTCTTGTAGGAGTGGTTATATATTTTGTTACTCCCTTTGTTAACGGGAGTCCTTGAATAAGTAGAAATATTTAGAGAATAATTTAGGAGAAAAACAAACAAAAAGCTTTACTCTGGTGAATATCTGCCCATTTAGAGATTAAACGGTGCAGCCCCATAAGGGCCCACAACTTAAAGAAAGGCTCTGAAAAATGTCAGGAAGCTTTGCCAATGTGGAGTCACAACACACAAGAGCTGTGCTCTGTCACCTGCAGAGCCACTCTAACATATACAGCCCCATTGATGTGTCAGAGTAACTTTGCCTCTTCTTCATGAAAATATTCTTCATTCTTAAAGCAATCCTCAGGGGTTCTGTTTTCCAAACTAACACAATACAGGGGGATTTTTTGTCTTTTGAGGGCTGGGAGACCTAATTTTAATTAAAAGACTATTTCTGACTGTGTGTCCATGAGGACAATTGGAGAATTGTTTTTCCTAAGTCTAGAAAATGGTGGAGTAAGTTGCTTTCATTTGGTTTGATTTCATTTGGTTTGGTTTAACCATTCTTGGCCCTGGATTCTGTGTTCCAATCCCACTGCTGAGGAAGTCCAGTTTACTGTGTCCAAATTTTCCAGAGAGCTACTTCATTTTTTCCAAGTAATCACAAAATTCCTACTTTCATATTTTTTTAATTTGAGATTGCTTTTTCCCTGATAGGAAAATATTAAATACCTCAGAGAAACTTAACTTCTTTTCATTTTAAAAACTCTTTCCAGTATGTTTCCTACATGGGAATAAACAAAAAGACAAGCTATGAGAGTATCCTAGCAGTTGCTCATGATATGCAAACGTAGTTGCATGGTCTTTTTTTTAACCTTGTTTTTAAGCCTATTCTTAAAACATCTAATTTCCAACAGAAATGAGAGAAATTTAAAAATACTGAAAGAAGAGGTAGAAATGCAGTTGGTTTTCTTTTCTGCCAAGGCAAGATTTCATTCCTCTGAAGACAGAGTAGGCGATGGTGAGGACAGCTGTGAATCATTCACTGTTGAGACCTTCAGCTGTTTGAGGAGATGCAGGGCCAGCACATCTCAGCTCATGGTTGACCTTATGCCCACATCTTCATGCTCTAGAACAGCCTGTTCCTTGGGAATATGAACGAGGAGTAATTTATTGAGGGAGAAAAGCAGCAAAAAAAATAAAAGCATCTAATTCAGGGTATGTGTCAGAGCTGTGTCACCAGGCTCTCTGGGAGAAGGACAGCAACTAGCAGATTTTTTGGCTAAGGAAATGGTAAAAATAGGCTAAGACCTTTCTTACCTTATTTTTTTTTTTAAAAAAGGTAGTTATGTGAGTTGGCAGAAACCTGGAGTATCTGCCAGTTTGCAAACAGCACAAAGAGTTCAGCGTTTGCTAAGGCATTTTTTTTTTGGCAGTCCTCTGGAGCTGGGTGATTTGTATTTGAGTCTTATCTCCCTTAGTGTCTGAAATGACTAAACAACGACATTGGGGTGGCCTCCTTGTGCTTAGAAGCATATCAAGGGACTTCATCTCCCCAGCCTTGAGATCTGGCCATTCTCTCTTGTGCTGGGAGCCTCACTGTTTCACTGTATTGTGGAGTTGTTTCAGTGCCCATGGGAAGCATCGGAATTGCAAATTCTTCAGCTGAAAAGGTATCTTAAAAGAACCCACCAACCAGCCAAAGAAAACACAGGTCTAACTATATATCTGTTTACCAGGGCAGATGAAATTATAACTCTTCTCAGACCCTGAATCAGATCCTCTGTCCTGTTGCTTTTGCTGTTTGTCCTCTCGTATCACTGCACCTATCTGAACAACTAGTTTATCCCATCCTACACTGATTGCTTAATTTTCCTTTTATTGGGCAGGAGATGTTTGTGTTCCTGTGCATCTTCCCAGACAGAGAGATGGGAGCTGTGAATCATAAACTACTCAAGAAAGTCTCCTGGATATGTCTGTGCACGTGCTCTAGCTCATCCCACGGCCAGTGCTGAGTGTCTGCACTCTCCTCTGCTGCTCCTAATGTGCAGTTGCAGAGGTTTTTACATCCTTCCTCAAGTCACTGGGCTGCTGAAGTTGGGAATGTTTTGAAACGTGCTGTGCAGTGTCAGGGCGTCCAAATGGAGCACCCCAGGCATCATGGAGTATTATTTCTGGAAGTGCAATAGAAGGATCTCTGCCTGGGTGGCTCCTGCTTCTGCAGCTGTTCTCCAAGCTGCTGAGACAGTGAGCAACTGGGCTTTCCTTAGCAGGTTAGTGCAGACTCTCAACCTCTCCAGAGTCCATAATTACACTTAGGAGCCTGGCTGCCTTTGTGGGAAGTTCCCACCAAAGCCATTAATCAGGTTGTAGAGAGGGGTTCACAATGTTACTTATTAATCTAGCACACTGCTTCCCATTGCTACCACTTCATTGCCTGTCTGTCTCTCTAACAGCAGTAAATTGTCAATTCTGCTTCTGTTTATCTTTCTCAGAAACTCAGAAATATTTCCTGATTGAGGAACCATTCGGGCTCACACAACCTGCAGCTTATTTTGGGTAAACAGATATAAATTCCTAAGAGGCTCGTTCATCCTATATTAATATTTTTCCTGAGGTTGGACAAAATCAAGTTATTCTGACCCTAAAGCAGCAGAACGCTGCAATGTTCTGGAAATACAGTGCCCCCAAACATGTAAGAAATTGTTGTGTGGTTTGTTTTTTTAAACGTGAAAATTCCCTTCTGTACCAAACGTGGACACTACAGTGTTGAGACGAAGCTCAGATCTGGGCAGGCGACAGCTGTGTCTAGCTTTAAAGTATAAATAATCTATATTTTGTATATTTAAAGGTAAATTATTGCAGTTGTGTTTCTGTGTATACGGTGGAAGGCAGATTCTCCTCACATGCCAATTGTGATTCCATTGACAAATGTGGAGTTACTGTTGCTGTAACTTCACATGTAATGAAACCAGGGCTGGGCTATAGGTCTTGAGTGAGTTCACAGTACCAGACAAGCTGTGTGTGTCTGAAGTGGCACAGAGTGACCTTCTGTAATTAATTGAGAGACCATCTCTTGTGAGCAGTGTCACCTACCCCTGCCTCTCCTCTGCAACGTGGCAAAGGCCTGAAAAATCATAAATCCAAATTTGTACCTGTACAAAGGTACAAATTACATTTCAGGGTGTAGTGGCTAAGTTCAAATACTAGCTGTTACTGAGTGGAATATCTGTAGAGCTATGAAAGGATTAACAATCTCCACAAGGCACCAGTGATATCGTATGGAGGAGGATGTACAGACAAGGAGATGACTAAATATAATGTTGAAAGATACATACCATGAACTAAATGCATAGAAATACTAACAATCTGAGTTTGCGTGCATACTTAACCATATGGTTGAAACACTCATTAAAATTGGTGTGTGATACATACTTGATAGAAGAAATAACAAAAAGAAGTGCATGGTATCATGCATAAGGAGTGCTTATAAAGGAGAGAGAGGATTCTTTGGATAACAATCACAGTGTTTTTTGCCTTTTGATTAATGGCAGCCCAGTTTCATACTGCCCTGCCAAGGAAAGCTGAAATCTGCACTGAAAGCAGCTAGCTTTGGTGATTCTGGAATCAGTAGTTTATAGGATTCAGAGAAGCCAGTTAAAATGGAATGCCAGCAGCCAGATTGTTTCCCAACATGTAGAGGCTTTGTGTCCTGCTGAACATCACCTTCCCAGAGACCTGGGTGGGAGAGGTTGGAGGCAGCAGTTTGCTGGGGCAGAAAATCCTGGGAGTTCTGGCTGGCAGGAGTGGTCAGGATTGCACTGATGAAACCCTGCATTTTGGTTGGTGTATGTTATCACAATTAGTCTATTAGTATTTGCTCTTTCCCCCCCCCCCACTTTACTTCCTGCTCTGTGCAGTATTTTATTAACTCATGCTCTGTAAAAGTATTTGTGTATCTGAATTACTTAGGCATTCAGGTCTTGTTTCTTTTATCCTTCCTAGATCTTTTCTATACTTCCTCACTGGATGTTGTTGGTTTGTTTTTCTCTTGAACTGACATTAGAGATAAAAAGCAGTGCTGGATCTTGCATGAAGCCCAACAGTTTCTTGTCTACAGTAGCCACAAATGCAAATTAAATGGTTTATCAGAGGCTAATTTGCCATTCTTAATGTCATTCTGCAGATGGCTTCAGGAAAAGGGAGTTTGTATACAAGCAGTGCCTACATCTTGATTAATTCTGGATGAGCTCAAACAAAAGCTACTCACCCTGTAACGCTGGGGTAAAATAAAGCCAAGTCTTTAAGCTCAGCACATGAAAAGCTTGGAGACCACGTGTGTGCCAGGCCTGTATGCAGCAATAGAATGAAAACTTCTCCCTTCATGGCGTGAGGATATTGGGGCACTGCAGAATGGTTGTCAAGTACTGAGAGAGAGTGCTGAATGATAAGATGGATGAAAAGATGTGGCACAACTTCTGTGGTAGGGCAGAGATGAGAGGCCCCTGGGTCACCTGAGAAACATGCATAGGACAGAGTCCAGCAGGGAGTGGGAAGGAGCAAGATAAATCCCAGTCCATTCTGCTGCCCCCTATATCCCAACGACCTACGGGCTGATGTTCCAGTCTCTTGGCTTGTGTCTGTCCCCATGGAGGTGTTTGATGCCCTGGGCTGCTCCCCAGCCTGTCCTGCTCCCCAGCTGGGGTGGTGGGAAGTGCCCAGGCCCCAGTGAGTCCCCTGCCCTCACTGTACCCAGCCAACTTCTTTTAAGTTGTGCTTGTTTCTGAATGACTTCTGGCTCTTCATCAATGCCAGGATTTGAAAAGGAGAAAGAGAACTTGTGGAGTTTGGTATGAAACCATCTTGGTCTCCTTGGACCAAGTGTAAGATCAGATAGGTCTAAACCTGATTGATTGATAGGTTTGAAGAAGCAATAGATGCACAGTCTATTTGAAGAAAAATTGCCATGAAGTTACAGTATGACCAAAACAAATAAAATTATACTTTGAAAGATGGTGCAAGCTAGAGGAGAGGGGAAAGAAGAGGGGTTTGAATGCCAGAAGCAACCTGTGGTTGTTTGTGAAGTCTGCAAAACCCTACAGAAAATAAAAAGGGTGGAACTTAGAACAATGTAACCTGTGTCTGTGTAAAAAAGCTTAAATGAATGAAAACATTCTAAGGAAAACAAGAACAAATGAACAGTGCTAACCAGTCTGGTGTGTAGAGATTGACAAGAACAGGACAGAAAACCGTATAAACAGTTTTTATTTGGGATTATGCTTCATGTGGTGTAACCATTGCAAACAAGAAATATTACTGATTTTGACAGACTTGCCATCTAGCAAAATATTTCCCAGCATATGAATAATAGCAATATGCTCTGGAATAAACAAACCAAGGTGCTGTGGTGGTAGTTTTCCAGTAAAAGGAATGTTTCTGAAAAACTATTGAGTTCAAAGAGATATCTTTCTATGTTTGTAAGTTCTAAAGAAACCTATCTTATTCTTGGCACTATCTCTAGACATATCAAGGTTGAGGGGGTCATTAAGAGGAGTCAACATGGTTTTACCAAGGGGAAGTCATGTTTGACCGACCTTATAGCCTTCTATGAGGAAGTAACTAGGTGGATAGGTGATGGTAGGGCGGTAGATGTGGTTTGTCTTGATTTTAGTAAAGCATTTGACACTGTCTCCCACAGCATCCTCGTAGATAAACTGTGGAAGTGTGATCTTGATGATCAGGTAGTGAGGTGGATCATGAACTGGTTGAAAGGAAGAAGTCAGAGTTGTGGTCAATGGGACAGAATCTAGTTGGAGGTCTGTGAGTAGTGGAGTCCCTCAGGGGTCAGTGTTGGGACCGGTACTGTTCAATATTTTCATCAACGACCTGGATGAGGGAATGGAGTGTGCCCTGGGCAAGTTCACTGATGACACTAAACTGGGAGGAGTGGCTGACACACCAGGAGGCTGTGCTGCCATTCAGTGAGACAAGGGAGAGGCACAGATTTGTGCACGGGGCACCTGGACAGGTTCAGTTGATGCCCTTATGGGATTTTTTGACTAATTGTGCTTGTGCTTCTCATAGCAAAAACTGTCAAGGTGCTAAATAAGTCTTACAGCATCAAAACTGGAGATGAGAAAAGACCTTTTGGTCTTTTTCCTGCTGCATAAAAGGCAGATCTAGATGTCAGTGTTTTTTTTTTCCCCCTTGTTCTAATTAGGGACATTATTTCACCATTTTCATTAAGCATCTCTCCCAGGGATGGCAAGAGATAAAACTCTGTAGTTTGCCTGACATTCAGCTCTCCATTCTTTTTTGATTAATTTCCCCCATTTTTTTCATCTCTTATCTATTCCAATTCCTTTCTGCAACCCCCTCAAAGCATTTAGCATCCACTGCATGACTGCCTGGTCCACACACACACGTGCTCTGCTTTCTTTGGGTAGTAATCTCCATAGCCCTGTAATCTCTGTGGCTGCCTAAACAACTAATTGTATTCATCTGCAAACTGCTCTGCTGACTTGGTCCACTGTAAAAGAGCATTGAGAGCAGGTGGTGAGCTGTGATTGCTGTTTCTGATGGGAGAAGAATTATGCATATCTTTATTTTTATTATCTCTTTCCTCTGTCTTCCCACCTGCTGTTGGGTTTGTCTTACTACTGCAGCAGGGCCTGCCTTTGTTCCCCTCCCTGCACTTAGACACAGAGATAATGCTACAGAGGGACCCTAGATCTGGGCTGCTCTACTAATTGTATGATTGACAATGAGGTACTAGGGCAATGTTGATTGAGAACCAGGGGAAGACATAATTACACAAACTAATGATGGTGAGAGGGATTAAAATTGTGCTCCCAGCTTCCAGCCGTGCAAAATATGTTGAGCAGTGTTTTAACAAGAATGAGAAAAATACTAAACCACTGAGATACCAAAGGTTTTGGTGGTTATCTCAAGCCTGGATATGGTCCTTCTCTTACAGGGAAACTGAGCTCTCTGGGTTGGATTTCCAATGTAATCTGTTCCAAGACATGAGTGGACAGGACTTGCTGTGTCATAGATTACTTGCTGGGATACTCTAAATCCACAGCAGAGTAAAAGGTCTGTGTTGTTCTTTTTGCTGAGATTTGGCACAGAAGAGTCTGCTAAAAAAAAGTTTGGCCCTTGGTGTGCCTGCAGCTTGAGGAAATTAAGGTTACCTGTGGGCCACCTGCAAAGTGCAAATGGGAGTCCTCTAGAAACAGAACTATTAAAAGGCAGAGGTTCCTGATGATGATAATGTAGTTAATTTTTATTAGGTTTCCTTTCACAGAAGTACTGCCTTATGAACTGGTTCAGTCAATGTGAAGAGGAGGTCATGGCTGCATTCCTGGTGGGATTCCTTATGTTCAGGAGGCCAAAAATGTAAAACCTGTGCAGGATTTTGTAACATCTCATTGCCTTTAGACCTTGGTACAGATTATGCCAATTTTATGAAGGGTCTTAGCTTACTAAATCAACTCTTCTGAGGTTTGTTACACTGTGTAACTGTTTGCTGTTGCTTGGTGAGTATGTGTTAAGCCATGAGAGCCACAAAACAAAAACTACACTGAAGTGTTGAAATCTATCTTGTGAGCAGTGGGTAGAAAGAGGGCTTCTGCTTCAAGATAGGTGTGAGTATGTGTCACTAATTCATTAGCAGCTGGTATCTTCTCAGATCTTATTGTGGTGATCTAAAGACTACAGTTAACCTCTGAATCACTGTTGTATTGGACAGCTGGTTTTTGGAATGTCACAGAATCATCATGGTTGGAAAGGACCTCTGAGATCACAGAGTCCAACCATCAACACACACACAAAAAAAATCCCAGCAAAAAGCCAAAGACAAACAAGCACACACACTCCACCAAAAAATACCCACAAAACCCCCTACAACCTCAGCCACAAGACCATACCCTGAAGTGCCACATCTACATGTTTCTTGAAACGTGACTCAACCACCTCCCTGGGCAGCCTGTTCCAGTGCCTGACCACTCTTTCAGTATAGAAATTCTTCCTAATATCCACTCTAAACCTTCCCTCAGCCTCCTCTTCTGCAAACTAAACATCCCTAGTTCCCTCAGCTGCTCCTCGTATGACTTGTTCTCTAGACTCTTCACCAGCTTGGTAGCTCTCCTCTGGACATGCTCCAGCACCTCAATGTCCTTCTTATAGTGAGGGACCCAAAACCAAACACAGGACTTGAGGTGCAGCCTCACCAGTGCAGAGAAGTCTGCAGATGTTAATAGTGTGAGATTTAAGTAAAATGCCTAGAAATGTCAAAAATGAGATGCAGAAGCTGTGCAGGGAGGATGAACTGCAAATGAAACAGGGCTGAGCAGCAGAATGGAAACCTGGCACCATCTCTGCCCAAAGAAACTTTCCTGGGCCACTGTGTTGGTGTGAGCCCAGTCAAGTCTCTGGTGTCTGCAATGTTTTCAAGAACTTTGAAGCAAAGGCCAGTGGTGCTGGCTGTCCCATAAGCTTGTCTTTAGCTGACTCACTTAGCACTGGGAATAAACAGGGAACTGAACCAGTCTGGGCCTGTCTTGGACTTTTCCTCTGAATCCTATTTTTAGCTACACAAATGCAAATCAGAAGTACTTTGAAACTTTATAATTCACTTGCCAAATTGGTGTGAAAGTTCTGCAGTACATGTTCCAATAGAATAAGATCTGTTGCTGCAAAATGTCAACTCCCTCTGGACAGTGAAGGCTTTTCAGCCGTGGCTGAGGATGGGATGAGCTGCTGGGAATGGGAACATCAGCCAGTGATGCAAACTTGAATGATCTGGGCTTTCCATGAAATGTGAAGACATAAAATATTTAGAATCATTAAATGAACCAAGTTGACACATTACATCATCAGCTCAGTAAAATTTTACAAAGGGACTGCTTCTTGAAATTAGGTGTTAGCATTGGGTGATAAAAGGCTAAATATGAGAAAATTGTGAAACATTGCTGTGAGTGTTGTGAAAGAAGAACAGAGTGTCTGTAAAGTCAGCTACAGGCTAGAGGTCAGCGTTGATATTGAAATAAACAGTCTCAGTATCCTCAGGTTCTTACTCCCCTGTGCTCATACAAGCAGCAACTGAATTGAGCAGCTGATCAAAATAAAAAAGAACTTATTTTTTCCATGGGAGACTTGGTTGGTTTTAGCTTACTCTCAGAATGAACTTCATACACGTGGTGCATAATGCTGTGTATTTTGGGAATGCTGTTGGCTTTATGCTTTTGTATATGGGTGTATAACATGTGGAATAACTCCTTTTTGGGCTACTGACTCATCTGAGATTTTTGTGGTACAAAGTTTGGATTAGGAATGGAGAAAAGTAGAATGACATTTCTGTTTGTAATTTTTCTCTGTAACTGCTTTTATGTCTGGCTTTCTGTTGTTTGAGGTCTTGCATCTTGATGTGTAACCTGGCAAAGTAGCCCTCATATTTGGGCTTGCACCTGCAGGATTTCCTGGGTGGGAGAAATGTGTGTAGGAACCACACTGTCCTGAATTCTGCTCTGTGCAGAAACTCATTTTCTCTGTCATCATCCCCTGTTCCCTGCAGGCTGTGGACTTAAAGCTTGTCGTAGCAGTATGAGGGCCATGAACCTCAACGGGCTTTTGGGTGGGATGTTGCAGCCAGGAGTGTAGCAGCAGCATCAGTTGTTCTTCCTTCTAACTTAGAATAAGCCTATGGAACAGAAATTCTCTGTGAACAACCTGCCCTCTGAGTTTAACTGTTTGTGGGCTGACACCTCTCCCCTAAGAGAGCTACTTCCCTACCTTTGATTGAGCCTTTCTGGCTTTTTAAGGTCATTGTTTACTGAAGTCTCTTTTTACTTTGAGTGCATTTTTGATGGTTAATATACCCAGGTGATGCCCTAGTGGTTATTTATTTGGCTCTGTTTCTTCCACCTCTCACTGCTTGCTGAAATGCTGATACTTTCACACAGCCAGTATTGTCCTCTCTTTGCTGCATCTGTAATGCTATTCTTTCTGACTTTTATAATATATATGCCAGTGGCCTTTTGCCAGAACACTGGCATTGACACGTGGTGAAATAGGAGAAAATAATTACACTTTTATGAAATAATAATGCCTGTTTATATTTCTGATTGTAAGATACAGTTACAGACAAACATTAGCACTTTGCCTACTTATAATTGATGCCTATACCAATTATGGCTCTTGCTCATGTGATAGGGAGAGATTAATGGTTTGTTTGTGCCATATAATTCTGGACACAGTGGGAGTTACTGGGCTGCAGGGCAAAGCCTAAACAGGATTAAGCCACACAGGGGGAAATTTTTCCTGAGGATCTATCAAGGGGAGCAAAATGTGGAAGTGGCAGGGGAAAGAATGGAAAGATGAATAACAAGTTTCTCATAGATCATCACTTGCAGGGATGGCACCTGCCCAGATGCCATCTCTCTTTGTGGTTTGTCACTGAGGTGAGGGATTAAGTAATGAGGTGTCATAGTCAAGAGCTGTGCTGCAGCCAGAGGGCCCCATCTGTGAAACCTGGGGTGGAGACAAATCCAATTGGAAGGATGAAGGCATGGCTGTGTGCAGTGCACCTTGGGGAAAGGCTGCCAGTTTTGAAGTAACTTGTATTAAAGTCTCTGTCAAAAGAAAAGCTGAACCCCCCCTACAGAGCAGTCCAACCTGTCTGAATGCAGCCTGTAGAAGCAGTAAAAGTGTCCTGTTGTTAACAAGCACTTTGTGATGGGAAGGGAGGGTTGATTAACAGCATCTGGATAAAGACTACAAACAGAACCAACAGTGGTGCTTCCTGTGGTTCACAGAGGACAATTGAGACCTCCAAATGTTTACAGAGGTCTGGAGATAAATAACTAGTTTGGCACAGTGGAGAGAAAAACAGGCTATCTCCTGAAGACGAATTAACTTTCATTGTCATAAATCTTGCTTTATTAAAAATATCTGGAGTTTTGTTAAATGTTAGAATAGGTGTTATGAGACATGCCAATGCTACATCAGGGATGCAAACTCTGCATTGACAGCTTTGACAGGTGATGAGCGGCTGCCTACACTGATCTTCAGTCTGAACAGTTTGTGTTGAAATGGGTGAAGAAGCACTGAGGGAGCTTGGATAATAAAAAGGAAATTATCAAAGCTGAGCAGGCTCATTTTTCCTGAAACAGCTCATATAAACAGCTCAAATGGATGGAGGGGAACGTAAACTCTGGTGAGAGGCATGGTGACAAACTGTTGAGGCAGTGCTGGGGCATAGTTTCAGGTGGGAGAGGACATCCCTATACTGTCAGAGAAGTTGGATTATTTGGTGTCATTTCTGTGTCCACTCTGCTAGTAGCAATCCTGTTTGTAAAGTTCCTGCATGTTCAGATTACTGTTCATTGCCATGGATCCTGGATGCAATTCTGCAGGTTCTTAGAATAGGTTTGTTGTCTTTTTGTTGCATTACTTGTTTAAGCAGAAGCCCCTTATAAGCCACATAGCTTTCTGACATGCATTTAATTGCTTTTTTTAATGCTCTTTGAGAACAGTCCCTGTATTTTTACACAATATGTTGTTGTTGGAGTATAAATGTCTGTATCAGTCTGTGTTTGCAGGAAAAATTGAGCTGTAGAACCTCTGGCGGAATATAACTCTAGGGACTCAGAGTAAATATTTCTTGAAGTTCATAGTTATTTTGGCTGCTCTAGTCTAAGACTCTCTTCTCATGAGTTTCAATAGTTCTGCCAAAAAAATCACAGATCAGTATGGTTGTGATCTCCTTGGAGTGTCTTCTGTGGCCTGCTGGTTAAGAAGTAAGAAGAAGATGCTAAGCATTAGTATTTATCATTGTTACGTTAACTTGCTCTGGTCTTAGTTCAGCACTGCTGTGGGATCCTTTGTACATGGTGTTGGAATATCTGCTACGTAGCAATGTAGCTTTTATTTTTCCCAATGACCAGTTTTTTGCTTGTCTGCATTTGCTACCTCAAATACTCTTTAGTTAGTGTAATTCTTGCTCACTTTTCCTGCTGTTCTCTGGCTGTTCTTTCCTCTGAAAAATGTAACGCTGAAATTAAAATTCTTCATGTCTGCTACCTTGGGGTGGGGTTGTGGTGGTGTTCTGAGATACTGTCCTGCAAGTAGTAGTGGAAGAAACTGTGCCTTTTTTTATAGGCATTCTGAATTCATTCTAGAAACAGGAATGATCTGGCAGGTCAAGGATGATATGCCCCTCTTGTGCTGGCTTGTGGAAGAGGGTAAGAGCCTGCTAATGCTGCTGGGTTACAGTTACTCTTTCTGTGCAAGGGAACCTGCTTTTATTTCTGTCTTGAATGAGAAGACATTGCTGAATATGCACAGTTGGGGGTGGATGGGGTAGAACAATTCTATTTAAACCTGCTGGTTTAAGCCTGGGGCAGGCAATGAGTATGGCCACTGTTTTCATAGCTGCCACCAAAAGAGAAGTTCAAGGTTTCCCTTTTGGATTCCAGCTGGACTTTGCATGGCAGCCTGCAAGTGTACTATGTTTGAACTAGGTGCTCCATGGCCACAAAACTTTATAATGCAGCTCTGTATGGCTGGCAGAACTTCATGTTGTTATGGTTGGCTTAACTTCATGTAGTAAACGTTTCAACAGTGTCTGAGAGGTTAGTATAGGGCACAGCCTGCTCTAGAAGCCATATGCAGAGTGAACCACAATGTTTGTCCAGTTATTGATGTTTCCATCGTGTTGTTTGGATTTCGAGGGCTTAGGCTTTGTCTTACAGTACTAGATAAGCCACAAAGAGAAAGCAATAGAGCAGCACGTAGGAAGGGAGGCCATCTGCAAAGAACCAAATATTTGAGTAATTCATTAGGTGATCCAGCCTTGTCATAGTTAATCCCAGCTGGCAACCAAGCCCCACACAGCCACTCACTCCCTCCCTCTCCAGTGGGATAGGGGAGAGAATTGAAAAGGTAAAAGTGAGGAAACCCAAGGGTTGAGATAAAGACAGTTTAAGAGGTAAAACAAAAGCTGCACACACAAGCAAAGCAAAACAAGGAATTCCGTCACTGCTTCTCTTTGCAGGCAGGTGTTCAGGCATCTCCAGGGAAACAGGGCTCCATCAGACATAAAAGTGACTTGGGAAGACAAATGGCATCACTCTGAACATCTCCCCTTCCTTCTTGTTTCTCCAGCTTTGCATGCTGAACATGACATCACATGGTCTGGAATATCCCTTTGGTCAGGTGGGATCAGATGTCCCAGCCATGTCCCCTCCCAACATTTTGTGCACCCCCAGCCTACTCACTGCTCCCTGCAGTCTGACTTCCTAGCTACTGCCCTGCTTTTCATCTCTTCTGCCTCTCCCATTCCTCCTTGATGCCCTTTTCTGCCTCTATCTTCACCTGTCATGCTGGAGTCCTTCATCTCTTATGAGTCCTCAAGGAAGGCAGTGTTTGTGGGACTCCTCAAATGGATTGATTATTTTTATTTTTGGACAAGTGTTCACCCCTCATCCTCTTTTACTTCCACCTTCTGCGTTTCTGCTCATCTGACCACACCAGGCCCAGAGCACATGTCAGAGGTATTCCAATCCTATCTCAGCCTTCTTCCTTGAATCCCAGCATACCTGTTTCACTTCTCTCCCCTCAAAGCTGGGGTTACTCAGACAGAGTTGTGGTATTGCCTGTGCTATATTTCATTATGACTTTGCACTCATCTCCTGTTGAGAGATGCTCTCTCTCTCTCTGTTGAACAATGGTATATGATGCATTGCTCTCACCACAAGTCACTGGTGGATGTTGCTTTCAGATTTGGCTAAACTTGTTTGTTTTGTGCTGTCTTCACTGGAAATTGTGTGGTCTCGACCAGCTTCCCCACCAGTGGTAAAAAGTCACTGTGCTGCTTGAACAGCACAGCGTGGTGCTGGGTTATGACTGTTGGGATCTGCTCTCCAAGCTGTTCTGAGCATACTTTATCTTTCTAAAACCAGCCAGTCTTGTGTCATGTTCTAATGAGATTTAGATGGAAAAATGAAGATGTTTTATAATGGAGATTTTGAAGTGTCAAACACATTAACACTTGAAATGTTTTTTTACTTATTCAGTTTTCAACCTTAGGGAAATTTTCTGAAGACATTAGCTGTTCGCACAACAAACTTATGATGATAACAGTTTTGTACCAAGGAGAGAACAGATTACTTGCTGTCTATGACTGTAACTCTGAGTGTGACTTGCATTAAATTTGGCAAGTTTTGTGCTGATTCACTTTGGATATGGGAGGGCTGAAAACTACTCATGCCAGCCTGAGTGTGCAGGATGTGAATCATTGCCTGATGATCACTGGCTAAGAAGGATATTTTCTATGAACTGAGTCTGTGCATTTGGAAAATCACCCTTTTACATATTCATGCACATTTACCTAAGTTCGTTGGAGCTTTGCACTGAAAGCAAATTGCATCCTAGGAGGTGCCATATGGCACTTTAAACTATAATTGCATGAGAAATACAAAGCCCCCAAACCTAC
This sequence comes from Hemiprocne comata, assembly GCA_020745705.1. NCBI lineage: Eukaryota > Metazoa > Chordata > Aves > Apodiformes > Apodidae > Hemiprocne > Hemiprocne comata. Next base: position 4,271,094 of record CM036597.1, on the reverse strand, counting down.
TCTCAAACCTTTGGAAAATGGAATCATTTAACTGCCACTATGGACATGTAAGAGCTGAATCCAGCAGCCCTGAAGGCTTATTGAAGTCTCTGTTCAGGAGCACATCAACATGTGGTCCTGAGCTGCTGTCTTTTTTGGGTCTTGAACAGATTTCTGATGAACCTCCTCTCGAACACTGGTCTGGGTGTAAGGAGCAGAGTGGATCAGCTTGTTTTTTGTGGGGAGCCAAAAGCAGAGGTTGTGTGATGTTTAATGATGACCCTGTCCTAGGGATGACCCATTCTGTGACACTGAAGCATTACTGCCCTGGAAACAGCATCTAAATCTACCCTCTCTGCTTGCTCCACCCAGTGTCCCTGTACTGTCGGGCAAAGATCAGTTTTAGCATGCCCAAGCCCTGGGAAGGAGATTCTCAAGCCTCTCCTGGCTGCTTTGAGTAGACTGCACACAGAACTTTCTAGAGGCACAGCTGTATTAGTTATCAGAGAATATTCTGCCTCAGGGATGGCATTAAGTGTCCTCCTGGTAGGCATACAGCAATATTTTTTGACAGACTATAAACTACATCAACACTTGCCTGCAAAGTCACCATGATAGATGCTGCTGTATATTAAAATGTGCTTGAGTTTAATTTAGACCTTGCAGGGAAATAAACATAATTATCCTTCAAAAGACATGACTATGAAACAAGTTTCCCTGAATGGAGTTAAGGGAGCTAATTTCTTGTTGAGCATCTGGCCTTTTAGGTGACTAGCAGTGGTTAACCATGATGCACTGGTGTTCAATGAACAGTGTCTTCATAGGAAGTGTGGAGCTGGTGCAGACCTGCACCACCAGGCCCTAAAAGAGCATAGCTGTTCTCTGGTGAAGAAGTGAACATGTTGTAATTGCAGATTGGCATGAGAGAGTATACTTTTTCTTTTTAAACATCAAGGAAAAAAAATAATCATATACCTCTGTGTTGAGAGAATTAGTGGCTGGATGCAAGCCATTAGTGTGAAATGCTAAATATTGTTCTTCTGGATAGTATATCAGCTAGAAGAGGCCAAGTATTGGAGTGTATGTTTGCCTGTTCTCCTGTGGACTAATTCATTAGAGTAATTACTACTTGAAGTCTCCTACAAAGATATGTACATGGAGGGGGAAAAAGGGATTTGGCTAAAAATTAGCTTTATGGAAATCTTTTTGCCAGCTGGCTCTGTTCTCAGCTCCTCCTTCTATTGAGAGTTGCTTCTTCCCTTTCACAAGTGGTACTGGTAAACTGTTCAGTGAGAGTTCCCTGAGTGTTCCCTGGACAGCCTGCTCCAATGTTTGACCACTCTTTCAGTAAAGACTTTTTCCCTAATATCCAATCTAAACCTCCCCTGGCACAACTTGAGGCCCTTTCCTCTTATCCTAGTGCTGATTACTTGGGAGAAGAGACCAACCCCCACCTCACTACTACCTTTCTTCAGGGAGTTGTAGAGAGCAATGAGGTCTTCCCTCAGCCTCCTCTTTCACTCTCGGGGATGGGAACTATTGTTTGGAAAAGTTTTTCCCTCCATTTCCTTATGCTTCAAGCCTGCTGGAGTTACCTTCTTCCTGCTGCTGGGTGAGCTTTAGGGGGTGAGGACGTTGTGTCTGTGCCAGCTGCCCGCAGTGGTACAAAGGAGTCTGTGCCCAGCAGTTATCTTCTGCTTGCTGATGCTCCTTTAACCAAGGAGGCTGCATGTGATGGCTTTGTGCCCTGGAGCTGCACTCTTGCTGGGGCACTTCCTCAGCCCTGGTCACATTCTGCCTCTGACAGATCGTGGCAGCAGCACTCTGTTCTCTGTTCCAGTGACACCTTTTTAAAGTTTGGTTCACCAGTTCTGATGCTCTGAAGCTGAAATACTTGGTAACAGGCTATGGTGGGGAAGGGTGATGTGTTGTCTTCCAGAGGCAGTTGTACAAGCTTGAAGTGAGCTCTCCTGATGAGACTGCCAGGGCTGCAATTCCTTATGCTCAAAGGTACCTGCAGCTCCTTTTCCTATGGTCTTGTTGATGTAGCTAATTGTGCCATTCTTGAATGTGTGTCAGTTCAGCATAAGGGAGTTTTAGTCTTAAAACCAGCAGTAATAGGCCACGGATGGCTTTTCCTCTGATCCAAGCCAAAGCAGGACCTGGCTCTGGGGGCTGCCTGCCAACAGCACTAGGTGGAGCAAACTCTTTAACACAGGCTCTACTACTGAGTCTGGAAGATGTGATTTCCCTTTTTTGAACTGATTATTCTTAGGGCTGCAAGACTCCCTCCTTGCTACTAAGGAATTTTGACCCTAAGAAGGAGGCAAGAAACAGAAAACCTCATTTCCCTATTTTTCTGCCTCCCTAGCCATGCAGGCACATAGGAGGTTCTCTCTGCAGGAAGAATGCTAAAAAAAACCCCAAACTTCGCTTTCCTGCTTTCATGTTACATTTTTTCTTCCATGGGATGCTTAAACTGCTGCCTAAAATTGCAAATGCAGCTTGTGTCTGGATTTCCTCATGCACCACCAACAGCCTGGTCTGCAGCAGGAGCAGTTTGCAGCTTGGTACAAATTGTGTTCAGGTGTAAATGCCTGGGCAAGGGAAAACATCTGTGCATGTGCTTGGGCAGGTGACTCATATCAGCTATGAGTTTAGGTTTGCTCAAACCAGCTGTAGCTGTGCTGGAAATGCCACCATTGTGTGAGAGAGGGGTAGAGGCTATGATGAAAAGCTCACAAGGACGACATCTGCTTTCAGGATGCTTTGGGTGTAAGGAATTTTTAACAAAAATTTAGGAAGAAGAGACTTGCAATAACATTCCCAGCATCTAAGATGATGGCTCAATAAGCAGGTATCTGAATTTTTTTATGTGCTTCCCCCCAACTTACTGTATTCAGATGAGGAGCACTAGCAAAGGTGACTTCAGCAAAATCCTGTACCAGTTGTACAGGAACCACAGTGGAACTATTTTCAGTCATGCATCATATTTTCTTGTGTGTGTGTATCTGTCTCTCTGTTGGGTATGTATGAGTTTAATGATTAGAGTTGCAGGAAAAGGTTTTGGATATCTAATGTGAGTTTGTAATGAGAACTGAAGTTTTCTGTCAAGTTTCTGTTAGTCATCTAACACCTTATGAACAGTTTAGGAATAGCTCCATGCTGCGAGAATCCAGGTCTGCACTTCAGTCCCATGTAAATGGTTTTCTGCTGTAAAACCACCTCTTTTGTGTGTGTGTGACTGTTACTTTTTGAAACTGTACGCCCTAAGCAACCTAAATCTATGTAGCAAAGGGAATTCAGAAAGTTTAGTGCTTATCGTGTTGGAACAGTGCTAGGATTTGAAAAGCCTTTTATTGGATAGGCTTGACAGGAATAGTCAATATTTTAATGTAATTTAAAATTTCAGTCCCTTCTGAAGTGAGGCCTTTACATAAGTATTAATGCCACACTACAGCAGGCGAGCTGCAAAATACCCAAAAGTGAGTTGGTGTCTGCAGCAACCCCTAGGCAAGAAGTTTTGGTGGCCCAAGATGTCTGTCCTTCTGGCACCACAGGCAGCAGCTCCAGCAGAATCTGCCTGCAGAAATCTCCTGTTGCCCCTGACCTGCTGTGAGGATAAGCAAGTGGATGGATCTACAGCGATGGGCTTTCCTTGCCCTGGACTTCTGCATCGTTGGGCATCTCTTTAATCATGCAGCTATTTGTACCCTAATCAACTTTTCCTTGCTGCTTGGAGAGCAGCAGCTGTGGGGGTTACTCACTGAGTGAATCACAGCAAAAATTAGTAGTTGTCTTTATGAATTATCCCTACACCCGCTTGCCAGATTTCTGCTTGGGGTTTTTGTGTGTGCTTTTGTTTTGGGATTTTTTGCCTTTGTTTAACATTAGGTTTTACTTTAATGTGAATGTCTGGAGAAGTCACAGTGATTTAGTTGCATGTCTAAATAGGCCCTCCTCTGGGGTACTTCAGCATTGTTGTTGAGTTATTGCATATTGTTTAAATGAAATGTGTTCATGTTTTTTATGTAAAATAGACTGTTCTAAGAAACTAGAGCACTGCAAATAATTTTTCTGTAACACCTCTAATTTCTGCCAAGCTGTGGCTGCATTTCTCTTTCACCTTTACTTTTTCTTATCTAGCAGAATTGTGTTTTGACCTGGAGCAGATGGTGGACCCTCAGGTGCTTCTCACTCTAGTTGCAGATGATGATTTATGTAGTTGAAGGCATAACTTCCCTTAGGCACTTCCCCCATAACTTCCCAAGCCCCAGGAATGGTCTTGTCTGATGTTTGGTATGATCCTTCCAAATGAGCACTTGTGTTGGAAGCGGTTTAGTGTGCTGCAAGAACTGATGTGCTTCTAACAGGGAAATGGTGCTTGTAACAATGTGCCAGCTGAAAAATTGCAATGACTTGATATTGGCCAGCTGGATTTTCAAAGAGCCACCAGCCTGGCTGTCACTGGTTTCCAGATCTGAGGTCTAGTATTTGAAATCAGTAAATGTAAAAAGAAAATCAGTCGTCGTGAGCTTATATATAGGCTGGATAAATATTAAAAGCAAAAGATGTTTTTTTTTTCTTTCATTACAAAGAACTTTGAATTCCTACTGGGCTATTTTTGTTCTTTTTATTTCTTTACATTTTCAATTTTTTTCTTTTATATTTATTTCATTTAAAAAGTACATTTGAAAGTCTTGCCCTTGCATTTTTGCTTCCTGAGTGTTGCTGCCCTCCCTTCCAGATCCATTAGAGCAGTGACATTTCAGTGGTGAGTAAAAGGGGTGCCATTGCTTCCTTCTCCTTCCACAGCAATGGGACTGCTGCCTTTCCCTCACTGCCATCACCTCCCTTCTGTCCCCTGCTGGGGATGGCACAGGCCCAGGTGACAAACCTGGTAGAGCTTTTAGCCTGGGTGCTGCTCTGAGCTCACACAGAGGAAGCTGACCTAAGGAGAGAGTGCAATTTCCAGTCAACTACCTACACAACCTATTTCCATGGGTCTTGCTGGTACTGGTTTTATATGCTGCTGAGATGCTGTATTTTCAAATTGCTCTGCAATTCTGTGTGTCAAAAGATGCCTTCTCTAAGAGGATAATTACCTCTCACAGCAGAGTGTGCTGTGCCAGGTGCTACACCAGCTGTTTTGAAGGACCAGTTTTGGTTGACCACAATATCTCACAAAGTGAAGAGGATTAACAAAAACTATTTTTTTTTTTGTTTTCTTTCAGGATTTGGGCCACATAAATAAACAGTTAATGTAGCTTTTCTGGGAAGTGTGGAGTGATGCATTCACCTTCCCATGTGAGTCTTGAAGGTCTGAGATGTGGAATAGCTCCTTTTACTGAGCCTTGAAGCACTGCAAGTGCTCCAGGAAATGTTCAAACACAGCAAATGTGGTGAGCTGAGTATGGCCATTATCCACTCTCTGGGTTTTAAAAAGTGACTGTCAGAAGTGCTGGTCTTCACTGCCAGCTACCTAAGCTGGCAAGATATATGTGACCTTTTAAATGTATCTTGATGTCTTTTGGGTTTATTTATTTTTAGCAAGGGAAAAATGATGCTGCTGAGCTAATTGGTGGTCACTGGAAGTAGCTTCAGGAAGAAACTCCACTACTTTGAATCTCCTAATCTTGCAGTAGGACACTGAAATTTTGCGTGTTCTGCAGTATGAGACAACTGGAAGAATAAATATCCAATTAGGACCTAGAATAAAACAGCACAATAGCAATGAGGCAGCTTCCCACAAACTCCAGTGACAGCAATTCAGATTTCCTTTTCATTCTTATCCTTTGAGCTGCAAAGTAGAGGAGCAGATCTGTAGTCTGGGAAACTTTCCAGAATAATTTGTTAGCAAAATGAGGGATGCAGCCTTGCTTTCTCTGAGGACATTCTTTACCTACTTCTGTTCTGCTCCCAGTGCTCCCAGTTACTTGTGTGTCCCCCAGTGGACGGGCTTGCTGGAGGGCCTCGCTGGAATTTCTCAGTTGTCAGTAAAGCAGCAGGTCCCTTGAAAGACCTCTGTCATTTAATAGGAGGATATTTTCCCAGTTGTCCAGATGTTGAATACATCTTTACAGATAATGGTTCTATATTAGGATTTTTTAAAATCACAGGCAAAGGTGATCTATTACTTTTTATTACAGCAGATGGGAAGAGGAAAGCTCTGCCACAGTGTTTTGCTACTCAGAAATTGTCCTACCAATGCATGAAGTGATGCATAAACCACTGACAGTTACATACAAATTATCATTTCACCTCTTGTCCTGGGCTTTAATGAAACTGGGTGTTAGTGGGAAAGCACTGGAAAGGGATAACCATTGAATTTTATTTTTTCAGGTTAAATTTCCAGGATCTGAAGGTAAAGAGCTAGGATTTTCTGGTTCCACCCTCTTCTTTTTTTTTTTTTTTTTTGGTGACAGGGGGACAGAGAAGGGGGTGTTCACTGCCCTACAAAATTCTTCTGAAGTGTGAATCACAGTTACAATTTATTTTTAGATACACTCTTTTTCAGGTTAAGTCAGTACTTGTCTGGTGCTTTTGCTTTAATGCACCTATTTCTATACTTAAAACAATTCCTTATAAATTTTAGGGTAACTTAAAATTTTTGAATATGTAAATATGGAACAAAATCCCAATGAAGTTTTGACAGAAAAAAAATTACATTTGATCATCTAAGTTTCAATAAACTTCAGATATTTTTAAAGTTTACACACTAAAAGAAAATGGAACAGAATTGTAAAGTTTTTAACACTGGATTTTCCGCATTTGATCCCACTTAACTTTCCGAGTCACAAAAAGTAGAGGATACATCTACAAAGCCTTCAGTCCCTTTGTGTCAAAAGATGGCCAGTTAGGCATTGGTCCTTTCCTTCAAGGGGCAGGATACTGAAAGGTTTGGATGTCAGCCTGGAGGCTCTGAGATCCAGAGTCAACCTTCTCTTTTGTGGACACTTAGATGCATGACCTTGAACAAGTAGCTGAATTGCCTGGTAGCTCATTCCCCATCTGGCAAATGGGGATGGTAGAAGTTCTTCACTCAGCCAGGGCCAGTTGCAGAACAATGTAAACTGTTGCAGGAGGCAGAAGATCAGTCTGTTCTGTCAGTTTGTGTCTTTGATTTCAGACCCTTCTTTTGCTAAACGTTGTTTAAAAACCAAATGAACAAGATGGTTGTTTGGGGAGAAACAGAAACAGACAGCAAGGGCATGGATAACCCAGGGTTTGGTGTGCCTCAATAGTTCAGCATGAATTATCCAGGACATATATTGGCTTCCTCCCCAAAGCTCTGGTGTTCCCAAATCCAGGTGAAAAGAATGGAAATCATTGGTACTCCCAGGCAGTAAGGGGATTTAGGGAAATTTCTCAAAGCAGTAATATACTCAGCTCCAGATTTGAAATGTTCAAAATGTTACTTTGTGACTGTGAAAAATTGCTTTAGTCAATGAAAAATGCCAGGGAAATTCCACCCGGGATGGTTTGGGATTTTATCCCCCCCACCCTTTTTTTTTTAAACTCAAAAATCAAATTTAACTACTTTCAGTAACAGGGAAAACCAAAGATCTGCCTTTATTTTGGGAAGGTTAGGATCTCTTTTTGTTCTACAAGTAGCAGAAAAAGCAAGCATTAGAGGATGGTGTTAAAATAGTACCCTGCACCTCTCTGAGAATATCAAAGTAATTTTTGCTATTCAAAAGGGGAATCAGAACAAAAACATTATGGGCAATATTTTATATTTGAACAATGAGACTGAATAGATTGAATTTAAACTCCTTGCTTCGTAAATGTTTGAAAGAATCTTCACAGATTTAAACTTCATTTTTTAGCATTGCTTTCCTTATTATCCATCAGCTTTTAAGTTCCATGATACCATTGCTGAAATAAAATGTCAGATGTGAAGGATGTTGTTATCATGTGCAGTGGCACTCTTATTTACTGATTATAATGAAGCCTCTCCACATCGCTTTCCTTCATTATTTTTATTTCTGGACCTAAAATGAAAAGAAATAAGTGTACCTCTTGCTCAACAAATAGTTTTTGAAGATCAGCAACTGATTGCTGACTGTCAGGCTGCGTGGGTTCTCCTGGACATACCCAGTGATGCTGGTGACTAGTGGAGAGCCACATCCCTCTTTTCTTAAGCTCAACTGTTCTCACAAAGGGACATGTAAGGGAAGCTGCTCAAAGGGCACTTGCTGCAATGTAGAGTTTTCTGGTGTAACAATGTTGTTCATCCTTTCCCATTCATCTGGTTGTAATAGTGTTTGGTTCAAGGCTGCTACAAAACCTGCTGATCTTCTGAAACTGCAGCAGTCTTGGGAGCTCTTGAGTGGCAGCTTCTAGCGTTTGTTTTGATAATGTTGGACAATGCTTTAAAAAAATGACAGCAACAGAAGAATAATGGCCTGCCACTGAATCTTGCACGGAAGTCTTTGGAGAGGTAGTACAGAAATCTGGCTGAGTGGTAGGGGAAGAGTCTGCTGTGGAAAGCTGTTTCCCAGGTACTTCAGGGAGTGGATAATCACTTTTGGTGACATACACTAAGGCATGGTCTAGCTTTATCTGCCTACACTTTCAATCTGATTATTTCCTGTTAGTTACCATATTGTGTTAATTGAATTATCTTAATAGTAATAAATACCATCTAGCCATATGTTGACTTTCACAACTTTATTGTACAGGAGACATTAATGCAGTATAGCTGATTACAGCTTTTGTACCCCTGTGACATAGAGAGTGAATCTGGAAGTGTGAAAATAATGATAGTTCAGCTCCTTGTGCAGTCTTCTGTATTACAGAAAGATCTCTTTAAAACAAAAGTAGGGGCATTTTTTCAGTTCTAAAACACGCAAGCTACTTTCAGGAATCTGGCTTTGGCTTATTGCTTGGAAACAAACTTAACAAATATAAATAAAGTTGAGCCTCATGCTTTTAGTGGATCTGAACTACTCCCTCTATTATTGTAAAACTGGTTTGGCCATTCCATCTCCCCTCATTAGATGGACCAGAAAGACTGTGGAGTCATCTAACTTTCAGATTAGGACATTTCTTTCCATTGGCAGGATGAAAATGATTATAAGATTTGTTATTTACCATTCTTTCTTGGGGCAGAGCTGTGCACTTGCCATCAGAGCACCCATGAGCAGCAGTTGTGCACTTGTTTATTAAGTTTTTTTCCTGTAATATTTTAATACTAGGAATGTTGGGGGTGTGTGTGTACATTTATTTATTTTTAATTCTTCTGGCCTGTTTCCTGAGTGGAAAGGGCAATCTATCAGCTGGCATGGTGCATGCTCACAGCATCGGGCCCTGTGCTAAAAAACATCACATCCCTGGGAAGTGGAGAGGTGGGTTACCACCTTCATCCCCCTTAGGTATGCTTCTTTCTTCCGACCACTATAAATACTGCTTTGATTGGCATGGTAAAGGGTTGTTTTTTTGGTACTGCAGGTATATACAGGGCTGCTGTTTAAGATAATCACATGCTACTGATTTCCAAATGGGTGATCCTCACCTTGATGTTTTAGTGCCTGCAGCGCGGCTGCCTGAGACTGCAGGGAGCGTGGTGGGCAGTGGGCAGGTGACTCTTCCACCCTGTCCCTGCCTGCCTCACCACTGTGACTGGCAGAAGTGAAGGTAGGTAGGCTCCAGAGGAGGTATGAACGTGAGATAAGATAAAAACCTGTGTGAGGTATGTGCTGGAGAGTGTGCTGCTTCTGTGGACTGACACTTCTGCTGTGCTGGGTGCCCTGCGTGCTTCTGAGCAGATGGGCACTGGGAACATTCAGTAATTCTGTTTGCCCAGCTCCATCTCTGTCTCACTCTATCTGTCTCCTGTGTTTGGTTCACTAATCTGATTTATCAGGCATCTCCCTATAAAGTACAGGATTAACTTTTATGTATTTGGAGCATTATATTTCTGTTCAGGATACCACGTGAGGTAAATAAAGCATGCTTTAGTATCAGTGTTACGGTTTGAGGTGGCTCAAGCTAATTTTTTGGTACCAATATGATGACTGAGAGAGAGGATGTTGAGGACCCTGAGGGATCCAGGAGGCAGAACAGAGGGGTCAGTATTGCCTCCCATTTCCTGCCATACCCTATAAAACCCAGGAGGACCAGAAGTTTTCCTCCTTCCTGCTCCCTTCTTCCTTGCTGCTTCCTGCACTCATGCATCTTGGAGAGAGGCTCCTGCTGTTTCTCCTCAGCTCAACATGTGCTTGGCAGGAACCAGCTCCACTGGGTGCTGGGAAGAGCCCTGGACCTTCCTCCCGACCTGGCTCTGCTGCAAGGGACCTTTGGATGCTTACACCTGCGATCATTGAGAAGGGGTTCTGTGTGTATTTGTTCCTCATCCCACATGTTACTGTCCCTTCCCTGTTCCAGTAAACTGGTTCTGCTTTTAACTTCCAACCCTCAAATCTCTCGTCCTTATTCCCCTTTTATCTTCCCTTGGGAGGGTGGAGGGGGGTAACGGAGTAGTTCAGTTCCCTGGGTGTTGGTTTGCCCTGACCACTAAATGGAGACAACCAGGAATGCATTAATAGCCCCTGGTGTTTTCATCTCACAGCTTTTTCTGTAAAAGTGGTTTTCCACTCCACTACAGTTTCAAAAAAAACCTTTTAATTTTTACAGCTTTTTCACACAGTAACTTTCTACATCATCTTCATGTAGTTCTGGTTTTCATTCGTGGTCATGAAGCTGTGCCTTTGACAGTCTCTTTGTGATGAGAATGTATTTTTTCACAAGATAAGTTGACTGAAACCGTTTCATGTTTCCAGTGGTGTAGACACGTAACAGGCAGCAGATTGCTTGATAATTCCCTTCTGAGTATAATTAGAAAAAAATATTGCAAAATTAAAAGATCACTGAAATTATAGTCCTTTGTTCTACCTTGTTAGTTAACATTCCAAACGGTGATGTACAAGATGCATAATTTGTTTTGCTGAAATGTTCCCACTGTGGAGCCATCTGTGTCATAGCTGATATTCTTTATATTCAAAAGGGACATTACCATAGCTGGAAGATCCCTGCTCCCAGCTAACCATGTCCAGTGTGACTCCAAATTATTGATTTACATTCATTCTCTATTAACCTATTATGAGTTAATCTGCTGCTTTCAGCTCCCTTATCATGTTGATGTACTTCTCATTTTCCAAACTGAATAGTGGTTTGCTGCAAAGATGTTGGGATGACTTGTTCCCCAGTGAATATCTGAAATCCTCTTATGCCCCAGGTAGCCTCTTTCATTTGAAATATGCATTGGGAGCTCTGGTATATGACAAGGCCAGCAGCAATGACTTGGCAATCCTGGGAATGTCCCTTTCCTTTCTGTCCTTCCTGATCCACTAAGTATATGCTTGCATTTCCAAAAGGAATCTTTATGAGATAATATGCTTGGTGTCTTTGGAGGTGGAATGACCCTCCTAGTCTTTCTGGGCTCTGCTCAGGATTCTTGTGGGCAGTGAGAGTTGGTTTTCTTGTCTGTTTAGGAGGGAGATCCCAAATTCTGTGAAGTGCTTTGGATTTCCTGGGTACTGTATGCGATGCAGTTGTGCTTTTGGTGTCTCTTTCATGCTTACTCTGCTTGAGTGGGTTTTGTTCTGCATATTGTGCAACCACTACGGAAGTCATCTGACTATACAGGAATGAAGTTATTGCTAAGTGTGCACTTTTCCAATTAACTTAAATGGTAAAATAGATTTGGAGAATGTTTGAGTTGGAGGCTGTGACGTAGAAATAATTTTGGAAGAAAATTATAGAACAATAGTAATGTGAAAAGCAAAGTTATATGAATGCCATGAGAGAGCGAAACTGCATGTTCTAGAGTTGGCTGGTTTTGAAGAGATTTGATTTGATCAGTACTGATATTTTTTTATCTTTTCACTGGAATTATGAAAGTATCACTCAGACTCTGCGCAGTGTTGTTGCCTTATAAAAGATGGTTTTACCAACACCCATGAAAAATGCAATTAGTAACTTACAGCATCTTGAAAAGACACATACAACGATTGTTAGAAGTGCCACAACTGCATGGCAGGTGAGATTTGAGATGAAAGACTCTCTTCAGTCTGTGCTCCTGCATTTAGGTTAGACATTAGGAAGAAATTCTTACTGTGAGGGTGGTGAGACCCTGGCACAGGTTGCCCAGGAGAGTTGTGGCTGCCCCCTCCCTGGAGGTGTTCAAGGGCAGGTTGGATGGGGCTTGGAGCAACCTGGTCCAGTGGGAGGTGTCCCTGCCCATGCAGGGGGGTTGGAACCTGATGATCTTTAAGGTCCTTTCCAACCCAAACCATTCCATTATTTTATGATTAGTTCACCATCTAGCATTTATTTCCTGGCTGAGCCAGAGCTTGTTTTTGTGGATGGCCTTGTGCTTCTTTTTCTTGAGGCTGAGTAAGTCCCTGTGCTGAAATCACAGCAGTCACTTCTTAAAATGGATGATGCCCACAGAGCTCCTGGAGGGGATTCTACATATTGTGTGATGTGGGAGGGCCCTGATGACATTAACAGTGATAAATGCCTCTCCATGTGCTCACAGAGGTGTCAGCTGGCAGCTGTAAATGGTGACATGGGACAGTTGTGCACCAGAGTGCCATAGTGATGATTCAGGGTGGCAAAGAGCCTGCACTGGGAACGCTGCTGGGAGCCCAGGCTTGACTGATCAGGGTGTGTCCCTGCAAGCATTGCAGGAGGCTGCCAAAGCTGCTGCTCAGTGGGAGACACTGCTTTAGGGTGCAAACCTTCCTACATATGGACAGCTCACCCTGTGATTCACCAAGACACCACCTCTCCTTGTGGCATATGGAGGCTTCTGGTGTTCAGCCAGGAGCTGTTGGGCTTGCCAGGCAGGCTGCTCTTGGGGCAGAGGTCCTGCTGAGGCTAGCCCTGTAATCCCATGTTCTTCTTCATTTCTAGCCTTGGGCTCTACATTCCCTCTCTTGTGTGTAGTCACCAAGACTCAGTGCTGCTCCCACCGTAGCAGTGGTGCCACTGCAGGAATTCCTCACCGTGCCCTTCCTTTCCCCCAGTGAATGGGAATGACCTATGTCCCTGGCGCTTAGGTGTTAGGAAGAAATTCTTTAGTGTGAGGGTGGTGAGACACTGGCACAGGTTGCCCAGAGGAGATGTGGATGCTCCCTCCCTGGGAAGTGTTCAAGGCCAGTTTCGATGAGGCTTGGAGCAACGTGGTCTACTGGGAGGTGTCCCCTGCCAATGCAGTGGAGTTGGAACTAGAAAATCTTGGAGGTGCCTTCCAACCCAAACCATTCTATGATTCTATGAAATCCCTTCTGGCTGCTGCCATTGCCAAGTCTGACTCCAGGCTGGTTTAACCTGCTGATGTGAGGAGACTGTGAATCGGACCCTGCTGTACAAACACCACCAGAACAGAGAGTGTACAAAGTAAAACATGCTCAGTCTTTCCCCCCTGCCTCCCCCATCTTCACCTTGACCTCCAGTAGCACCGTGCCATGTCCAGTCTTGTGAGTAGTCAAATGGTGAGAAAAGGAACTTTTCTGAGGACTGTAACACCAGATAACCTCACTGAAGTGTGTGTGACAGATAAGAAACAGCTCAGCTTATCCTATTAAAGGATAATTAATTACCATTTGAATAGTATACGAGGTGTACATATTCATCCTGTGCATTGAAAAATAATAACAAAGCTTATTATTATCTAATGGAGGATGTTATACATTGTGGATGCAACCTATTAATATGGAAATATTGAGACGTTAATCTGGAATAATTCACACGGTGCATTTCCTGACCTAATGAAAAATGTAGGTCAGTTTCCAAGTTTTCTAAAAGGGGAATTAAAGCTTTATAGCAAGAAAGTCTTTGATAGTTTTACACAAATGGCTGAAACTTGCAAACCTTGTGTATTCAAAATGGTTTGCCCCACAATGATGACTTAGAGATATTTCTAATTAATTGTAGTAGTACATCAGCACAGGATTTCCTTGGCTTTCCCATTATTTCACTGTTTTTTTGGCAAATGAATGGAATCAAAAAGCACCAAAAGACATGGCTGACGAAACATGGCGTCATCTGAGAAAAGGTGGTTTTAAAAGGAGATTTTATAAAATGTAGTTTATGGAAGTTAGACAAAGCAGTCTGTCTTCTTCAGGAAGCCTTTAGTTCAGCACTGAGCTTTCCAGGTGTTTTATTGTTGCTTCGCCTGGCTGGCATTTTGCAAAAGGTGTTTTTGTGAAATAGCTAGTGCATTTATTATGGAATCATAGAATGCCAGGTTGGAAGGGACCTCAAGGATCATCTGGTCCAACCTTTCTAGGCAACACTAGTTTCTATGAGAGAGCTCAGCACCCTGTCACGCTGATATTTAAAACTGTCCAATTTGGGGGAATCTACCACTTCCCTTGGGAGACTATTCCAATGTTTGACTGTCCTCCTGGTGAAAAACTTACCTTTCTGTCCAATCTCTAAGATTATTTCAGTTTAATCAGTGTTTACCCTAACCATCAAAATGACAGTTGTCCTTCTGGAGCTTTGTTTCTTTGCTGTCATAAATGTGAGATGTTGAGATGTGTCGCAGACAGGTAAAGATTGCCTTGTTGGATTAGAGCTGATATCCATCAAATGCTGTGCTCTTAGGGTGCAGCTGCACTGCAGACCAAGGTGGGATGGCAGTGTGTGCCAGGACACTCCATCCACTTCAGCTCAAGGCCCTGGCTGTGGCTGCTCTGCCAGCTCCCTGCCCATCTTTGCTTCCTTGATGAGTGTTATCCAGTTTCTCCAGCTCTTGTGTCCCATCTCCACGTTGCTCTGGCTGTAGTGTGGTGGCAGATGCAGACTGCCAGAGAGAAGGGAAAGACCAAACTTGAGCAGTGTTTCAGGGAGTCTGGTGACTCTTGCCCCAGCCCTTGTGATGTCTAGGGAAAGGCACTGAGTGCTCGAGCCCAGGGCCTCCCTCTGTGTGTGGTGCTTTAAGCTCTGAAGAAATTATTTTTGATGGACTTCTCTGTGCATTGCTTGCTGTCATTTTGAATTGTTCAGTGTAAACATGCTCAAGCTCTCCTGTTGTGCAGGAATGTATTTTTTAAAGATTATGCACTTCCCCAATGCTTTCACTGCTCGCTTCAGCTACATTTCACAGCCATGGTCTCTCTTTCAGCAGACACCCTGCTGCTAGATGCTCAGATCCTAACTTCTTTAATACAGCACACATTGGGAGTAGCTGGTTGTCAGAACAGTCATGCTATGTAGAGTATTTTCTGAAAGAATGGTTCTTGTGGATATGAAGCTTTATTTTAGGTTTTCTGCTGTTTTGCTTTGCCCATGTAATATGTGACTGCCCTCCACATGTACAAGGTGGCACCTAGGTTCTGCTGGAAGAGTGGAGATTTTGCTTTTTCCTGCTTCTGGCCTATTAAAGCCTTGTCTTCTGTACTGAATATGGGGACTACTGTAAATTCTGAGTTCTTTTGTTTTGGCTCATGAAAACCTATGATCCATGAGCTGTGATGAACCTGTCAGTAACTTCTGATAGAGTCACAAGCCAGATTTCAGGTAGGGGTTGAGCACACTCTGATCCTGCTACTGTGCGTGTTTGTGAAGCTGAAAGAAACTTTTAATTGCAGGCCTCTTTGCTCTGTTTGTAGTCACTTTTGGTGAGAAGTTCTTGATTTTATTTAAGAGCAAGAAATGTGGTTGAAGAAAAGAAAATCAGGACATGAACAACAGCAGTTGGAAGGAGTAGCTGCTTGTATTTGTCTAGTGATTTTTTGAGACTATAGTGGCAATAGAAATGTTGGAGACTGGATAGGCCTGGTAGCTGAGTAAAGTCTTTTGAATACTTGTCTGTTTTTAGAAGCAAACTCAAATTGATGCTTCGTAGTATGATGAAATTATTTATGCAAAAGTTGCTTCATTTTTAGGTCTAATGAAATCCCAGAAAGAAGAAGAAAACTATTAGGAACCTGCTTTCAGTGGAATTTCTAACAAGTCTTGATAGCACAGGAGTTTAGAGGGAAAAAAGTTATGTGAAGTCCTATTAACTCATAAAATTTGTTTGCAGAAAGAAAATTGGATTGATTCAGAATAATCAGTTTTCTCTCTATTTGATATGACAATATTTTCTATGTGAAATTACATGTTTTCATAAAAGTAAATGTTGGGCTACTCTGAGTAGTTACATCTCCTAGAGGACAGTGCTGGTTGTGTGGGCAGCTGAGAGAGCTGCAGGAGCTGGAAAGAGGAGAGAGCACAAATATGTCCCCATCGCCACTTCCAGGTGATGGATGGAGTGCTGTGGGGTTGAAGGCCACAGGGCAGCCTCAGGGCATGGTTAAACTCCTCTTTAAGGAGGATAGGTGGCTTGCACTCCATCCCAGAGCAGATGCCATGGTGCAGCCTACCAAGTAAGCCTCGCACTGGTTCAAAGAGGAAAAATATGCTCCCCGAAGCTTTGGACACCAAATGTGTATCCATCAGCGTGAGTGACAGGCTGGGTGTGACCTCCTCCTCAAAGCTGGGTTTGGGGATTTTGTTGCCAGAATGCTTTAAAGGGTAAGGAGTGTTGCTGCTCATTAATTAGTAAAATTGGAGCTGGCTCAAGTGGTGGTTGGAAGTATTAACTATTAGACTTTGGATTTGTGCCCTGAAATAATATTGAGTTTTATGTTAATTTTCCAGTTTTCATTAATAATTCTACTTCTCTTAAAATAATTCCTCAGTCCAGGAATTATGATTAGCTTAAGCAGATGGACCAGTCTGAAAGTCAGTGCTGTAAAGCAGGAGTCTCTTAGGACTGTATTAACAGTGCACTGAAAGTGCTGGCTCTAACAAAGTGATCAGTGGTCAGGCAGGGTGAGCTCAGAAAACCCTAGGGAGCCCATGTCACTATCAGTGCTGCACTTGGCAGAAGATCAAAATGACCAACTCCTGATGACTTTCTAAATACTGTACTCCAAAGTCATCTTGCAGTGATCATCACCAGGTTTTGCTGGCAGCACCCCTTGGCACCTTTCCCCAGCCAGATTGTATTTTTCTCCCCACATCTTCTCTTTCACCACTGAGAGATCTCAG
Source organism: Hemiprocne comata (assembly GCA_020745705.1). NCBI lineage: Eukaryota > Metazoa > Chordata > Aves > Apodiformes > Apodidae > Hemiprocne > Hemiprocne comata. The sequence continues at coordinate 4,254,063 of CM036597.1, read as the reverse complement.
CCTTTTTGTGGCTTTCTGGGCCCTTTCACATTTGCCCTCACACTACTAGTTTTTTAGGGCTGCTGGAGCTTTGACTTGCAGTTCAAGTTTGGGGCGTGGGTCTGAGATATCACTTTAGGCCTGTCTGTAACCCAGGGACCCCTCTCCAGTTGCTCTGGGTACAATTGCTCCCTGTCACGTGGAGTTTGAACACAAAAACCTCACTGTGCAAAATCTCCAGTTCTGGGTTGGTCAGTCTCTACTTTCCAGAGGCCAGTTGCTGAGCACATACCAGGTATATATTGGCACACGTTGCTATTCAGTGAGCTGGAAGCCTTTCAGGTTTTTTCTTATTCTACTGAAAAAGGAGGTCTGTGTCCCTCTAACAGTGATAAAGCTGTTCAGAGAAGGAAATTGTGTGAGTGCCAAATGCTGTTAGCAATCCGATCGTGTGTGATTGATGAACAGGTTTGAGAGTAATGGAATGGTTAATCTGCCCTGTAGATGGATATGCTCCTTAGATATAATAAGAAGATCTGCCTCTTTTATAAAATTAGAAACTGAATGTGCATAGGCATTATATAACTGAAAAGCTAATACTGTATATGGCAACATGATGGAATAATAGGTATTGAAGTCCTTGATTTGTTCTCATTTTTGTGCTTCTGGTGGTTTATGGAAATAGACGAAAAGTTTTCAAGTAACCTTTAAAATTAGCTCCTAACCTATATAGTTTATCATCATTTTATGTTCCACGAGACCTGAAGTGTTAAAGGATTCATAATTCAGTATTTCAAAAATTGTCAGTGGCTTCATGGTATGAAAATTTAAAAATTCTGAATGTACTTCTGGCATTCAGTGGTTGTATTTGTTCATTCACATGTAATGGGTATCAAATGGGACCTGTTATCAGCTTGATACAGAAAATATATTTGGGTAACTGCATGTACCTACACTTGATATAAAATTCAATCTTTTCCTGCCAAGAGAGTTGGTAAAAGGGAATACCATCTTTTTTGCATTTTATGAAGATGCAGTTCAGAATTTTGAATTAATGAGAGAGAGGTTCCTGGGGGAAAGAGGAAGCCACTTCCCTGGTGCTGGCCCACAAGGTGGGATATCAGTTCTGTGCTTCTAGCAAACTTTTCTACACTCTTTGAATTATCTGTGTTTTACTGACTTGCAGAGATTTCAGCCTCTGCTTATTATAAGCCTGTGAACCCTTTTCTGAAGGATATAAAGAAATGGATGCTATAGATAGTAATGTGTTCTTTATTTTTTTCTTCATTTGTAAGTGCATGACTTTCAGCTGTTTAATTGATCTAATATAAAAAATTGACTACCTGTTATAGTTGTATAACAAGTCTGTATGGGACTTTGGCATCATGCAGGACAGATGCTCTCAGGTGTAAATGCTACTAACACTTGTCTCTGCAGTAAGTTGGTTGTCTCATTATGTAGACCAGGTAGGTAACCATAAGGAGCAGCAGCTGCTGAAAGGAGGCTCCATTTTGGATTTTCTGTTTCCTGTAGCCCCTGGCAGAGACTGCCTTGCAGCCAAGGATAGCCATGGTTCACTGACCTAGTGAAGGACATCAATGAAGGCAACTATTTTGCTGAACACCCAGTACATTTGAGATTGATTGAAAGCCCAGTGAATGTTATTTTTACAATGGCCAAATGGTTCCTTTAGGTCCAGAATAGGAAACTTGCATTTTTTTACTGTTTGGTGTGAATGGAAGAAATCTAATCTGACTTTATTTATTATTCTGTGAATTAATGCTTGAAAAGAAGAATTACATTTTGGAATCTGACCGGATTCATAGAAACTGCTATACTATATCATATGCTGCCATAGCAACATATGAGTTAGAAATCTCCCAGTTATTAGAAAAACTGAATTAAACCAACTGTTGAACGAGATTGCGTTCACATCACAAAGCCAGGCTCTGCCTTGGTTCCTGCAGTGCTGACCTTGCTTCAGGTAAAGGGCTTTCCTTGACTCTCAAGAAAGAGGCTCAGTTGAGATGAGCAACATCTAGGCTATGATGAAGAGTATGAGAATAGATGGGCTGTGTTATCATTTGGGGACTCAAGTTTGTGAATGTATATTCAGGCTGCTGAGGGTGCTTGAAGGTGTCTTGAAGAATATCTGAAAAGGTAGCGGTGAATGGTAAGAAAATTTAAAATCTCTAGCTTAAGTTTCTTCTTTGTGAAATAAATATGCTTGTATGTTTTTAATTTACCTAATGACCGATGAAACAAAAAATGCTGTGAAAAAGGAGATTTCTGGAAGGTGAGGAAATAGCATGAACCTAATATTAAGTGTGAAGAATCTTGTGAATCTGTGTTTGTTTCTGACCTGCTCTCCCAATATTTGAGGAGAGGCCTGGAGCTGGCAACAGAGGATGCTTTTGTGAAAATACCATGAAGCTAAGAATAGTGTACTGCTTTCTGTATGATATACCTCTCCATTAGGGCAGAAAAGGAGACTTCCTAGGGAGCGTTAATGGGAAGAAATTTCTGGAAAATATTTCTTTTATGAGGGTCATTTCATTTGGAAGCCACCCTACCACCCTAATGCTGGGAAGCACAGTTGTGTGAGCCCTCAGGGCATGCAGAAAATCTCATCTTTCTCATGTTGTCAGTGACAAAGTGGGCGATGGAAGGAGGAAATGTATTGTGGGTATTGCCTTATTTTTAATCTCATTTTCTTGGTATTTTTTATTTTAAACTTTATTCATGTATCTATTGCATTCTGATCTTTTGGCAGAGATTGCTAATACGTCTCCAGCCCATCTTTTCTACTGTGATTTTATAAATACCTGGATACAATAACTGTAAAAACATCTGTGGGCTGTAATAAATGAAGTTTTATAGTGAGCCTGAAGCCCAAAGTTCTGAAAGTATACTTTTAGCATTGTTTTACAAAAAGTTTTTCAATACTTTGCCGTTGACAGAATAGGGAGAATTTTTTCATACTTTGCAGAGCATTCCTAGCAATTACCAAGAATTTATTTGTAAAGATCCATGTAATACAGCATTTAAAAAGAAAAAAAAAGCAAGTGCAGCCATTTTTAAAACTCTTGCTCAATGCTCTGATAAATCTCTTGGCTTCCAGTAACACCACACACCATTAGACTGCTATATTGAAAATTGTAATTAAACTTGGGTTATTTCCTATATGCTTTCTTGTCACGAGGCCTTTTGATGTACTCCTTTTCTTCAACCTACTAGGCCTGAAATGGTTGATGTCCTCTACAACTAAGTCTTCGGGATTGCTTTTGTCTACCTCAACTCTTCTTCCAGTAGAGACCAGTTCCCAGCACTGCTGGGGCCACCAGGGGCTGATTATCCTTTCTGAAGGAACTTGCTGTGACCTCTCTGCCCTGGCTCTATAGTGTCCTCATTGTACATGCTGTGTGTATTTGTCACATACACAGCGCATGCAATGTGGACAGAATGGAGCTCAATTTACGCCTGACAAGGAGATAAAAACATCTGCAAGACATGTAAGATCATTCTTATGTTGGTGTAGAGTTTTAAAAATGTGTGTGCACGTGCTAGTCTTCTCTACAAGATGGGGTTCAAAAATTGTGTCGTGGATACAGCTCACCAGTGAAAATAAGGCAAGAACTTGCAGGGTCATTGCAGTTCTCTGGACCTCCACAAAGAAACATATTAGCAGGCCATAAATAGGATAGGAAACTAATTTTGGCCCCTGATAGCAAGATGATTCATTTTAGGCTCATCTATTCTATTACTGACATTCCTGTGGGTTATTTTTTTCTTTTTGGCACTGTCTGTGCTTTGTTCAATCACTTAGAGTTTGAGGGAAAAATTGCCTTTTTCATATAACAGGAAAAGGTGTAAATCTTGTATCAACATTTATGTGTTGCTTTGTTTTTTGGTTGTTGGGTTTTTTTTGAAGCACGAGAGCAAACCAAACCTGAAGCTTCTGCTTTCTTTTCAGTAAAAATCCTATAACTTCAGTATTTTGGAAATGTCATTTCATGAGAAGTTTAACTGTTGGGTTTTGTTTTGGGCCGTTCCTGTAACGTGTCTATGTCAGTGAATGCAGAGGCACATTCCATATTTTCTCTTCCATGAATTGGCACTTTTAAATGATGAGTTTTTTCATTAAGTGATTTTTTTTTTATACGCTGGATGTTTGTGTGAGGGTGCTTGTGTGAATAGTAATGCTCATAAATGCTAAAACGCAAGGAATTAGGTATTTAAAAGCAAAAACTGTTACAAGGGCAAATACTGCATGTAAAGTGACTCGTGGAGGCTGCAAAAATGGAAGTCCATTCTCAACTGGATGTAGCCTGAATCTGTAATGGGCCAAAAAATGCATTCTAGACCTGCAGCCCTATTCAAGAATAGAAACTGCATTAGAAAAAACTGATTCTTTCACTCTGCTATAAAGAGATTTCCAAAGGAAGGGTTGTGGTGATGTGGGACATGTTCTCAGTGACAATGAGGAAACACTAACAGGGGAACTGCACTGTGTATTACTCCAGTTGCTGCTGAAAGCATTATTTCGATTAGTGGGAATTTTTAGGAGCTTTACCTTTCATAGGATTACTAATGATGACATTTTGTAGTATTACTTGTTTGTTTTATGCTGGGGAGAAGGCTGAATAAAATGGCTAAAGCTGCTGGGTACAGGTGCTCTTCCTCCCCTAGTCCCAACGTTGCCCTTGCTGGCATGCAGTGGGCTGAGAGCTTTATGTCTTCATGTACAGCCATGCCATAACCAGCAGTGATGAAATGTGCTCTCCTGTACTGGATTTACTGTGTAAATGCTGTGGTTATAATATGTAGTGCTTTGTTCCATTTATTGTGCTTGCAAGGTGCTCCAGGAGTCACAGACCCAGCAAAGCTTGCTTTCATGGAATGGTTTGGGTTGGAAGGGACCTTCAAGATCATCTAGTTCCAACCCCCCTGCATGGGCAGGGACACCTCCCACTAGACCAGGTTGCTCCAAGCCCCATCCAACCTGGCCTTGAACACTTCCAGGGATGGGGCAGCCACAACTTCCCTGGGCAACCTGGGCCAGTGTCTCACCATGCTCACAGTAAAGAATTTCTTTGTAATGTCTGATCTAAATCTACCCTCTTACAGTTCCTCCAAGTTTGTTCTGTGTCCCCTGATCAGGCTTGGTGTATGGTGAGCAGACACATCACTGTCAACAAAAAGAAATACAAATAAAAGTTTCCTAGGCTATGGAAAAACAGATGGAGCAGGAGTTATATTAGAAGATCGTGATACCAGCTCAGTGGCCTTGTCTCATTGTTTGCCCTGAGTCAACATTATTTACAACTAAAGACCTGATATAAGATGCTAAAAAATGGTTTCTGATGTTTGGAATAAACTGTATCCAGTGCAGAGAGTACAGTGAGAGCTCTGCTTACTTCCAAGTGTTCTTCCAAGGGGCCTAGGGATATAACCCCCTCAAATCTCAGTCCTGTAGATGGAAGTAGTGGCTGGTGGGAGCTGATGAAGCTCCACTCTGCAGCACAGGGCTCCTTGGTGGCTGTGGCTCTCCTCTGCTGGGGCAGTTTTGCTTTCACTGGATTATTTTTTTTCCCCTTCTTTTAAGTCACTATTTGCATTAATCCAATTGCTGGAAAAAGATTATAGGCCCAAAATAAAATCCAGTTGTAATTAAAAATGTAAAAGCAGCTTATGTTTTTAGGCCAAAGTTATTAGAGGAAGCTATCAAGGTACCAATATTAAGGCTGCAATCTCAGCTGGGAGGCTGTTACCGTGATAAACTCGATGTTTCTTTTTGGTTTAGATATTTTGATGTTTTAGTTTTTCTTTTCTTGATTTGCTTTCCCAGTTCCTTTTTCACAAGATGTTTGGATCTTTCCTTCCACTAACAGCATATTTGTGATTTTTCTTCTCCGAGCTGCCCCACGTGGTTTGTACTTGATTTATTTTTTTTTTGGGGGGGGGGAGTTGGGGATGGCAGAAGCAATGCTGACTTTCCTCTCTGTCTTGTTTAGGGAAGCTTTCTGTTATCTGTCCAACATTGTCCGTGTCCCCAGTAGGTGCCAAGGTGCCAGCTCCTGTGTTTTGTTTGGCCCTTCTGGGAGCCCTTGCTCCATGCTGGGGTTCAGCTGCTCATGTTCAGCCTGGCAGTGGTGGTTGTGTTCTGGGATGCCTGGTGGCATAGCTCCAGCTGCTAGTTCAAATTATTTTGAAATGTTTATTTACATAAAATAAATTTAGTCTCTAGGTTGCTGAGGAATTCTCTGTATCTTTAGCCTGTGCTAGCAGGAAAGATGCTGGGCCAGAAACTCAAATATTTCACAAGAGGCAGCATGAGAGGACTAAATGTTTTACTGCTGCACAGAGCTGAAGAATTCCAAATTTAGTATTGTCTGCATGTGGTGGAAAATACAGACTCGGGCTAAAAAGACTGAAAAAACAAAAATGCCAAGAGCTAGTAGAGCTTTCCTTCGTGTATTTCTACTGTAAAAGTCATGAACCTCAGTGAAGTGCTGGCTTTTCCTCTAACACACTTGCAGCTCTACTGTCTACAGCATGAAATGTGCTTGTTGCTGTCAACGGTCCTGATCTGTTCTCTCTGGTTCATGGCAGCAGCAGCACTCCACGTGTGTGTCTTGCAGAGGAGAAGGAGTGCTTGGGACAGAAACCTGTTACAAGGTGTCTCATACAGTGTGAATGTCAGACTTTGCCCCTTTCCTAAATAACCCCTAATGAACAGGATTGCTAATCTCTACTTTTCGGATGTTCCCTAGGGACTCTGTTCCCCTTTCCTAAAACCAGATGTGGAGTAAGCATCTCAACTACCAAACACTGGGTTTTCATCATCTGCTCCCCTTGTAAATCACTTGTACCAGGGAGTGAGACGTGCTGCCCTGTGCCCTGGCTCGCAGGCAGCTGCTGGTGCAGGCAGCAGCTCAGCTGAAGCAGCAGGATTTTTGCTGTCTGCCTGTGCTCTGGCTGCTGTGTGTCTGCTGGCGAGCCCTCTGCAGCTGGAGGGCTGCTGAAACCCCTCATGATGGGCCACACTGCTGGCTTGTGAGTGTGCACATGGATGTGTGCCTGCTGGGAGGAGTCCTCCATTCTGCACCCTTCTAATTGCTTTCTTTTGCTGCAGATTTGCCCTGCTTTGGTGGCCCGGTGGATCAGGAGCTGAGCAGAGGAAGGTAAGTCTGTGGGAGAAGAGTTTGGTGTTTTCTTGATGCTGGTTCCTGCCCTGCTGGTGTTCAAGAAAACAACTGTGGAGTGTGTGGTGGTGTGCTGGGAGGAGAGGATGCATCACCTTTATAATGCTGTGCCTTTTTTGACATAAGCCAAGCTCTGGAGTAGATATGTCTGTGCTGTAAACCTTCACTGTGAGTATTGACTCCCACCTCAGGAGCTGTGGTCTGCTGCTGAGTCCTGTTTGCAGTAAATTAAGCTTCTGCAGGTTCAGGGTGCAGGATGTGGCCATGTGATGGACACACAGGCAGCTAAGCACAGTGCAGGATCTGCTTGGAGGGATGGCACTTGCTGTAGCTCTGCCTCCTGGGACTGGAGGCTGGAAGGGTTGAAACCATCTTTCAGTATGAATGACGGAAAGAAAAGAGCTGCCTCTGGGCAGCTGCTGAGGCTGACCTTGTTTAGTAATACTCTTTTCCCCAGGAGTGTCTCTGGGCAGCATGGTCACCTCCCAAAGCAATTCTCACTGGCCCCTTTCCTGCATTGGTGACACATGGATCAGGAATTGCTGGGCTGCCTGTGAAGGCACGTGGGTGAGGGACAGGGTCCAGAGAGAGCCTGGCTCCCAGGGCACCATCCCTGCAGCTCTGTGGAGCCCAGAGCTCTGCATTTGTTTCCTCCTCTTCCCTTAATTATTTTCAGATAGTTTCTCCTTTATTATTTTCTGTGTTTTTCTCCCTCCACTTCCCACTTTCTGTCTCATTTCCTTCCCATTCTATAGGGTTATGCTCTGTGTGAGAACTGTTCTGGTCGAACTACCTGGTATTTTTGGTTTGAGCTTTTTCTATCCAAGAATCACAAAAGCTGTAGGGCTCTTTCCTCAGTGTCTTAGTAATTAATAAAATTTCTTTGGGTATTTTTTCTCATGTTTCCTTGAATACATTTAAAATATTTGTAATATTGCAATTTCTTTTTTGTGTTATGCTGATAATGTGGATTTGAAGTTGCTTATTCTGAAGGCTGTGCACAAGGAATTCACTGCTATTGATGGGCATTCAACACTGATAAAAACAGTGTCACTGAGACTCACATGTTGAAAAAGGACGTAGTGCAAATAATTTAAATATTTTTCTCATGTTTGAGTATATTTGTGGTGTCTGATTGAGCTGGTTACCAAAATAAAGACAGATGGCAATGAATTCATTCCAACACGTTTTCATTACTGTACAGCTATTCCAACTTCTCATGGCACTTGTGCAAATGATTTTCTTGTTTAAACTTCCCTTGTTGGTGCTGTCCATACCCTGGTCAGGAAATTCAGAGCTAGTGTGCTTATAATGTGTGGATAATTGCCTTTTATACACAAAATCAAATTGAAACAACTGGAAAGAGGAGGTGCCTGTAATTAACCAACCTACTCAGTGCTGTGGCGGGTAAGAATTTAACTCCTCCTCCTTTCAAGTCCATACCAAAACAACAGGATTAGAACAAAGTTTACCACAGTTGAGTTTTAGTCAGGTTGTCTTCAAAGTTAGAAGATGACACAGTGATTCACAGTGCTGTCTTTGTGAAGGGGAGAGAGAACATTGCTATTGATACAAGCAATGAGCAGCAAGTGCCTGTCCTGGTCTGCCCATGCATCTCACCTGTTTGTCTGGACATTGCCAGGGTGATGTGACCATCGTTTCTGTGTGCATGAATGGTCAGCAAATACGTTTTGATGAAAGTTTTAACAGTTTGTAGGTCACTGCAGAAACAGAAAAGGGACAGAGAGGGAATGCCTTGCAAGGACTGTAACTACTTGAAATTGTTGCTTTGTCAGATGACTCAGGTGTTCTTGAAGCTCCTGCCCTAAATAGGTACAATCTTTAATGTTTTTATCTTAATGCAATAATGATATTATCTAATAAGCTCATCTATTACTTTAAATGAATACTTGACATTTCAAGAATTATGCTAATTAGTCAGCATCTTGTCTCATTCCTTTGCCAAATTTCAAAGGTGGCTGTTACCTTGTTGCTTTCTGTTTGGAGATCCATATATATTGGTGGAAATGCTGTACTCGATGTCTGTATGAAAAAGTGGGGAGAAAACAATAACAAAGTAGTATTCACTGTAGTATAATTTGTTATTTTTTGAGAAGTCTGCACAGAATTTACATAACTGCTCAATTTGTTTGGTGGTTCCGTTCTATGTAAAGTATTGCTGTTACTGTTTTTATAGATCTGAGGCAACATATGCCTTGAATGTAGATTAAATTTGTTTTCCCTTACTGTTAAGCATCCTAACTGTGACTGTAGTGTGGATATCCTCTACCATTATCCCTCCCAGGTGACTTTTCCATCCATCCCCACTGCCTGTGATGGGTGCGTGCATGGGCAGAGTGAGGAGAGGGCAGGTCTAGCTTGGCACTCCTCTGCTTCTCACCTCTGTCCACCTCCTGCACTCCTGGAGGATGCTGTACTCTCTGCTGCTGAGACAAACTGCCAGTCCTTGGGAGGGAAGAATGCTCACGGGGTGTAAGCTGTAGGAGGACTGGCTTACAGGCTGCCAAAGATCAGGGTAGTTCTCTGTGCCCATCACAAAGCGTTGGAGTTGAGCACGGGGAGGTGTTAAAGGAGAAGGATGTTAGTCTTCCTGCAGGAGCACCACCTGGCTGTGCAAAGAGCTGCCTGCAGGACTGCAATCCTGGCTTCGACGGAGGGATGTGCTACTGTCCTGTTAGGGCTTGTACTGCCCCTGGCTGGGCTCTGGGTGTTGCCTGGGATTTCTGCAGCATCTTCCCTGTAACCAGGTCTGGGCTGGCTTTTCCACCTTCCACAGCCACAGTGTGTCCTGAGCCAAAGCAGTGAGTGCTTCGACTGCTCCTAAATGAAGGTGGCTGTGGGATTGTGGTCAGAAAGCTCCAACCAAGGCAGCTGCAAAAACATGGTGTTTTCCTCAGTGATAAAGCACTAATTCTTAATCCTGACCATCTTGGCTTTCAGCAGGACTACCTAGCTCACAGATAATGCTGGGTTAAAATAACTATACAGCAGTGTGCTGCGTGCAGGGTACTAGCAAAGGTGGAGTAAGATGTGCCCAAGTGTCTTGAGAGTGGCATGGCCATGCCTGAGCACCATTATTGTCAGCCAGGGGAGAGGTCCTGGTTGCAGCCTCTCTGTCTAGCTCAGGCCAACACTTTTTCTGCTCCTGAAAATTCTGTTCTTATGGTTTCTCTCTCTGCAACTCACTGCTTGTGCTGATACGTGCATTTTTTTCCTATTTAATGCAGTGTCTTTTTGTAGAAGGGTGATATTTTCGTAAAGAATTTGGCATTCGGGATACTCAGATTTTCTGACTCTGAGTTAACACCACGTCTGTTAATGGAAATGTTTTCTCCCTAGACATAATAGACCAAACAAAAAGAAAAGCATGAATAATGAGGTTAAATATTACATGCTGAAAATGTAGTGCTGTTCTGGCAGTGGTGAGAGGGCCAGAAATACTTTGATAGAAGGAAAGAGAGGTGGAAGCTTGACGGGGGCGGAAGTAAGAGCTTGTGTGTATACATTGTTCTGTGGAGAGGGTAGAAGGGAATATATTGACATTTGTAGACAAAAGATGCAACTAGGATTACAAAGACCAAGGGGACAAGCATGCTCAGGCTCCAGCAGGTATTTTGGGAGAAGAGTGTTCAAGGTGAGGCCAGCCCTTCTGGCAACACTGTCCATGTGGCCCATCCCAGCCCATCTGTGGTGTAGGGAAAGCCCCTTGAGACCTCCTTGGGGACAGGGACTGCCAGAAGCACCAGCCCCACTTCTGTTAGGGGGAAGTTTGGCACTTCATCATCTCATGCCTGAGAGTGGGTTGATGCTTCTCCCTTGGAGCCACAATATACTTTTTTTTTTCTTTTCTGGGCTCTTCTTTTACCTGCTTGCCAAAGGTTCCTGATGCTGCTGAGTGCTGATGGGTGTATACAGAGGAGAAGCAACAGAGTTGTCACATCACCCTTGGGTGAGTGTGGCCTTTGAGGATGGTAAGAACTAGAGCCAAAATTAACCTGAGAAGGTTTGCTTTTGGCTTGATTTCTTCCTCCCCCAGTCTGCCACATTTTGATTGTTTGCGCATGTGGGCTTGGGCAGGAGGGGAAATGAGTGTCTGGTCAGGAGTATGATTTCAGAATATTACATATGATAAATGTAAAGGTTGGAAGACAAATGGTGTGTCCTACTGAGCTGCCTATGTAGGAGAGAGCCTGGGTCTTCAATTATTTTTAGATGAAATCTTCTTGGAAGCAGGGTGAATATCCCTTTTTATTACTCAATCCTTGGGGCTGATCGAAGCTGTAGAAAATTTGCCATCTCAGGGATGTTTTCAGTGAAAGTTCACATTTTAATAGGTGGATGTTTCTGAGAAATCTTGTTCTTCTTCACATTGATACAATTCTGAACTGGAACAGACAAAAGAGTGTTTTTGTGAAAATGCTTACAAAAATACTGCTCTGTGTCTGGACCAGGTCTATGTAACAGTTGCTAGGAGCCAAAAATGAGTGTGACACTTCAGAATCTGACTTGATGTGTGGGAACTAATTTTTTATTTAGAAAAAAAAAAAGATCACATGGATACATGGATATGTTGTTTGCTTTTTTTCCCCCACTTCTCCTTGCAAACTTAGGCTGAAATTAGAACACTGTCAGTCACTAAATTGCAAATAGAAGCTCTGTTTTTTTTAATAGCTCTACCTTAGCAACCCAGAATTAAAGTTCATGTCAAATGGCATCTAGATTAGTGAGGGTACTTCCCCCCACCCCTGCCACCTTCAGCAAAACTAAACTTGTAATGTTCAGGGCAGCCTGGTGCCCCCCCTGGTGCAAGTGAGTGTTATTTTTGCTGGCTGATGCTTGACAGGAGTAGCAGACCTCTCAGTTTGCTCTCCAGCTTTCGATGTGAAGGTAACCAGTTACCATGCACTCTGCCCAAAAGTGTGTTCATCAACTGCTCTGAATTCTAAAACTGATATTACAGAATGAGCAAGCTGTTTATTCCTTATCATACAGTATTGAATACAGTGGTATTGAATGCTCACACCTTCCTTGTGCATGTCAGAATGTGTCATTTTTTATTGTGAATGATTTAATTACCCATTTAGTTGTTTTTCTGAGTTGTAAGAGGCATGATTATGTTTCAGATTCTTTTGGAGAAGAGTGGTTGCTTGCTTGGAAAATCATAGTGTTTATGGCTATCTGTAATGAGAGTCAGTCTGTGGGGTAGGGCCTGATATTCCCCTTGATTCAGTGTGTTTTTCCTTCCTAACATAATGTTCTGTGGCTGCATTCAGAGCATTGTCTGTCGTGTGCAACTGTGTCTGGGGGAGGCTGCCTGATGAGGGGGGGTCTTCTTCAGAGATAAGACTGGGCCAAGATTAAGATTGTGTTGGAGAATGATAGGAGGGGAGGGAGATGGCACCTCGACACCCAGGCGTGGTGTGCAAGTCAGGAAGCTGATCCTCTGAACTTGCTGAAGAAAGGCCAAGAACCTCCGGAGAGCTATTTGGAAACCCAAATTAGGTTCCTACCTGCATGGCTTTCTGGAAGAGCATCTTCTCACTGACTGTTGTTTCCTGTTGGCTATCTGCTTGTGCACATCCTTTTGTGTGTTTTGGCTGTCAGCACATGCATTCTGGGCCTTGAAGAGAGGGAAAGGAGAAGAACATATCTGGATGGAGATGGGAAAGAGAAGGAAATTAACACCATTCACTTCTGACCTGGTGAATTTAGAGCAAAGCAGTGGAGGCTGCCATGGGGCATGCTTGAACATCAGCTGTCAAACAGGCTAAAAAATTGGCTATGATGTATCCTCTGCCCAAGCTACTCAGTCTCTGAGTTTGGAAACCTGTCTTCTGTGTCCTGAGTGTAAACTTGGGAAAGATGTTGGAGCTAAGGAACCACTGAGGAGTGTGCAGGTGAGGTGTGCTGTGCCACCACTACAAGAAATGGGCAGCAACAGCAGAGCCAGCCCCCTCATGTGGTTTCATAGCTCAGTTAACTTGGCAGAGATAAAACCCTAACCTGTTTCTTCAAGAACAGGAAGGACTGCAATTTAAGTGTTGCTGCCACCAGCAAAAATGATTTATGGGAAGATAATTTTCTAACCATCTATGCTTTTTCCAGTCTCTTTGAATGGCATCCTGCCCAATGGAAAGTCAGCTGGAGCATGTCATGAGGGCACGAGTAGCAAGCAGCAATGTGCTTAGATAAACCTCCTCCCCCAGGAGGTGCCATCTCCATGGCAATCTATCCTTGGGGTGATGGGGAGGCACTTGCCTTTCCTTATTCACTGTACCTCTGACGTTCCTGTGATACTGCTCAAGCGCCTCTGAAATGAGGATAAAAGTGTGAATGTCACAGAGCCTTGCCATTGCCAAGAAGAAAATTCAGATGTTGCTGGCACAGGGGAAATTGTGAACACAGAAAAGGATCAGGGAATCATTGGCTGACTTGCCTGAAGAATTAGGACACCAATAAAATAAGATGGTGACTGTCAGCAGCTGGCGTTTTGCAGCAGTGGCCATTGCAAAGGATGTACACGTGGTGCAGCTGCCCCAGGGCTGGGACTTCCAGCACTTTCATGATTCTGTCTGGTAAAAGCCCATGGAATATGCCTGGCAATGTTAATGGAGGGTGCTCAGCAGTTGAAAGGTGCTAGTTTAAAGGCTTGAGTGTCATCTTGTATTTGATACAGATTCTTGTTATAGTACCTCATTTAATTCAGCGGATAATTAAGTGAGGTAGTTATGCTGGTACAGTGAGCAACAGATTTCAAAGGATGTCCTTTTTGAGCAGAGAAGAAATCTTCTCATTCCTGTTGTACACAAAATCAGAGGCAGAACTGGAAATCTGTCAGTATTTCTGGTGCCTGGTCCAGCTGCTTTTGCTTGTTAGAGATTTGGAGATTATTTAAGGAGCTGAATTTTTCATTTAAAAGTATTAACATAATTAGTATATTTATTTAAGCAGTTAACAGAAAGCTAGAAAACTAAGGATAATCAAAATATTTAAGGTTTTTTTTTACTACTATGAAACACTTTTGAAGAGGGATTTTTCATAAGATGATAGTATCTTTTTGTGTGATCCTGCTGTTGTTTTTCCTTCAATAATAATTTTTAGCTTCTGACCTTTGTCTACCTACATTGCTCTCTACCTCAAGGGTTTGTATTAGTGGGTTTCTAAAATCTCTGCAGTAAGTGTCTCAGTACCAGAAACAATTTCCAGGCCCACAAAAGTGTAGCTGGGATTCCGGAGAGCAAATGTCAGCCTATCAGAACTACACTGGGACTGTTTACCCCAGTCCACTACAGCAGTGAGTGCTGGGGCTGGATGTGTTGAAATAGTCTCAGGTTATAACTTTTTGGCAATGGATCCCATGTAGCTGTCAGTGTTGGAAGTGCAGTGCAGGAAGTTCACAGCCAGAAAAGCCCATTGGTGTTCATTTCTGTACCAAACCACCCAAAGGCTCAGAGCCTCCCATGGCAAGAAGAATAAGCACTGTTAGTTGGGTCAGACTCTGTGGGAGCTCCAGAGAAAAGCTATTTTTGCAAGCTAAAGATTGTTAGAAACAGCAATTTCTTCCTTCTAACATATAAATATATGGGGCTGAGGGATTATCTTTTACTTTTTCAAAATCAGAGATGGAAATTTAATTTTCAAAGTTTTGAGATGAACACGGGGAACCTTTGTGCACAAGTGAAGTATTCAGATATTTATGAGCAAGATGATAAGCCTAGCTAGGGCACTAGGGGTTAATTAATAAAGTGATTCAGCATTGCTTTAGCATTTCTTATAATGATTTTTTTAGTGTACAAGAGCAGGGTAGACTGTTTTGACCAAGTGGGATGTGGAAAAACTCATGGTTCTGTGTATTTTGTTTCACTGTATCGCTGAACCCGTGAAGAGCAAGAAGTGCCCAAAATAAGGTTAGAGGAATGTGCTGCAGCTGTAGTAATAGCTTTTTAAGTCCTTGGTCCTGTAAGTCTTTTGTTGTTGTCATGATGGATGGTCTGGTGGTGTCTCCTGGTGCGATGCCTCAATGAAATAAAATAACTTGCTTCTGTGTGTTTCAGCCATGCTCAAAAACTGTGGGTTTGGATTGAAATCTTTTATAAAGCTTTCAGTTCTGCAGGGACTTATGTTGGTGAGAACTGTGTAAGCTCCCAGGTTTTGTAACTCTAATCTTGTTAGTTAAAAGGTGGCATGCTGATAGTTTCATTTCACAGTTGAATTTCTTTAATTATCTCTGAAGATGGATTTTAGCTTCTCAATTTTGGCCATCAGGTAGCATAACCTACACCACAGTACCCAGAAAGAAACTTCAAATTGAATGTGCTTCAGGTTGTCTTTTAGCTTGAAAATATATTTATCTGCACAAGAAAGTTTTAACTTGACCTAAGGAAAAAAAGAACAGATCAATAAATCCAATGAGGGCTTGCAATGTAGCACTGATATAAAATATGATTTATTAAGTCAGTAAATCTGTTATATGCTGCTGCCTGTGGGGGAATGTAACAGCTGAATGGTTAAACACAACTTGGTTTGTGTTTAACACAGCTTGGTCAAAATGGAAATAACCACGGATGCAGGTCAGTGTCAGCTCCTGGGGCAGTTGGAGCCAGAACCAGGTAGTGCAGAGAAACATTAGAAGCCCAGGAAAAAATGAGAGCTTAGGTGATGTATTTATCCAAACATACATTTTAGAATATTAGGCGTTGACATTGGCTGAGGTAGCCCTGGTGCTTCGTGGACTGTCTAGAACAAAGTGTTCTCATTAATTCTTCCCTGTTGCAGGGAACAAATCCCTCTCCCAAATCATATTGTGTTCTGCAATTAAACACAACTTGGTTTAAATGTTTTGTGTTTTGGCTTCTCCATAGGTAAAGGATGATACTGAAATTGATCCTGAATTCAAATGTCAAAGCAGTAGCTTTTTTGGATGTTTTTATAGACGTACATCTATATATGTGTATGTATATATTTAAATATGTGAGATATTTAAATATATATTATATATGTATATAAGCTTTACTGCTTATTCTCTGTGCCTCACAGATTTTCAGAAAGGGTGTATTTATTAAAAGCCCCAATCAAGGGATCAAAATCTTGGCTAAAACTGAACGAAGAAACGGTCTCAGTGGTTTTTCTTTCAGGATGTAAGGAAGGCAGTCAATCTGGATGCTGAAAAAAATATTATAGTCAGGTGAGAGGGGCGTGAGGGGGAAGCAATATATTGCACTTTGAAGCTTTCAAACTTACTAGGTAGCACAAGACGTCAGACTATTGCTCATCTGGATGGAGGTTGATTTCTTCTTAAAAACATCAAGAACTTCAGGTATAGTTATTACAAAGAGGCCTAATTAGCAAAGGAAGTAATCAAGGCCCTGTGTTCCTACAGAGTGTTGTTTGTGAGGCTCTGAAGGGTTGCTAGGAGGAACTATTGCAGAGTAGCCGTATCTGGTCGATAACGTGGCTGGTTTTGCAGCCATGAGATCTGCAATCCATCAGACCCAAGACTTTGATCTGTTTGACAAAAGCTTTTTGATTCTAACAACATGGGAATTGCAGCGACTGCTTCACATAAGAACTGGGAATGTCTGTTAAATAATTTCTGAGGTGCCTGCTAAATATAAGCTGGGTTTATTTTACATCCCTGGTGGATTAATCCTCCCGAAAGGCTGACCCTAAGCACTGAGTAGGATAAAAGATGTGTATGAAAGAGCTGTACAAGGAGGTGATATGTTATTCCAGAAAAGCTCTGGAAATGGCTGGCACACACAGTTTGTTGCAGAAGCATCTAATCCTGGATTTTATGAGATTTTGGAAGACAGAAAGCAAAGGAATTAGGCTGAATGTGTGTGTAAGAGAAGACTGTTGAGAACACAGTGGGAACAGGGCCAAATTTCCAAACTGTTGGCGGGGATTTTTTTGCGTTGTTTTTGCCAAATTCTGAGCCACTGCTGAGTTTTAGGAATATCTTCAAAGAACAGCAGTGTGACTTTACAGAGATAAATGTTACTTTTAGACTTCCTTGGAAGAAAAGCTGAATACAAAATCTGTAGTGAAATAACAACTTGTTCTCTTCACTACTCTCCCATCTGGTCTTTTTCATCTATCTTCTTTTTTTTCCCCCCTCTTGATGTCCCACTTACCCAACGTGTTGCAGGGCTAGTACCTGAGCAGCAAATCATCTGGCTTGGCAGAAGCTTGATTTTCTGGATAGTTATCACCTTACACCCTTCTGGTACTTGACAGCTTGTACTCCAAACTCATGAAAACCATGGCAGTTGCATTTTCTTATCTATTTTTACTGAAATGCTGTTTTGCTTCTGTAACTTATTGTCGGTGTCGTGTCTGCTTAGGCCACGGGGCTGCAAACTGTGTCTTCTCTATTTTACATACTGCCAAGCTTAGTACAAGGAGTCAGTAAATAACATTTTTATCCTATTAGCTAAATGAGCTTTTGAGGAATTGTAATTCTGCTGAGATTGGTGGAAAAAATTGGTTGCATAAATAACGTTGAGGAAAGCGTCATGATTTTAAGAGGGTCAGTAATAAGGAGAAAGTGCTGATGTTTACTTTCTATCAGTGGTTATCATTTGGGATCATAGAATCATAGAATGGTTAAGGTTGGAAGAGACCTGAAAGATCATCAGGTTCCAACCTCCCTGCTAGGAGCAGGGACACCTCCCAGTAGACCAGGCTGCACAAGACCAGACCAGGCTGAGTTAAAGAACAATTATCTGAGTAAAAGAATAATGTAATAGAACTGAAATCCAGAATATTATGTAAAATATCTGGGAAAGTCTGACTTTTTGGTGGTTGTCCTTGTAAATGATGAAAGGTGAACCATACACACTGGTATGTCTGATGATGGAGGTGGTTAGCTATCGCCTTGCTGTATTTTCCAGTGGTGTGGGTTGTCACCCAGACTGTTGTGGGCTTTTTTCTTCTCTTTTCCGTTTTCTAGAAGAGAACATAAAATTCTTCCACATTTTCGTTTCCATGAATCTAGTGGTTTCTGGAAGTTTGGGGGATCTGAACTTGCAGTAACATTTTGATACAGTTTCATAATCTGTTTATCAGCATCCTGACCAAGTGTCAATGAACATTTTGTAGGCTTTTTTGAGCCACTGTGGAGTATCATACATTATTTTAAGATTTTTGTGTTTGCTCCTGCCTCTTCAAATAATTTAATGTCTTACCATTTAATCTTCAGAAACACGTGTTCCATTCTGTCAGTTATCTTGGAAGGTTTCTTGGCTTTGGTTTGAATTCCTATCTTTTTTTATAATGGCAAGATATTTTGCATCTTGGGCTTCTTCAGTTTATGCCTGAAAAAGACCATGGTTTCTCCCAGCTTCTGGTGTGTCATTTAAAATGCACAGCAGGTAATAACTACTGCATATTGAACACTCTCATGCAGCCTGTGTTTCCCAATGCAGTAAGTTGTAACTGGCTAAATGGCAAGCCCTGGAGAATTTATCTGTTATTTCTAAGAAGTTGTAAACATCAGTGATATGTACAGAATTAATGCCTTATTTACGCTCCTGGATATTTAAGAAACTGCCCTCTTGTGACTTACAGGACTTTGGTAACTGGAATTGACGTGTTGTCAATACAGAGTTAGTGTTTTCAATCCTGAGTTTACACTTTCATAAGTTCTGTTTCTCCTCCTCTGGGTCAGGACAATTAAATGCAAAATCATATGTCCCAATTCCCCTGGAGAATGTCTGAACATCTGCTAGGGAGTCTGTGAGCATCACTGTGGCTAAGGCTAGCTGTGATCTCCTCTGGCTTCAGTACCCATGAAATGCTCCAGCACCTTCAGCCTCGTGAAAAAGAGGATGTCTTGTTCACTCGTAGGATGATTTGAAGGGAGTTCCAATAACTGGAACATCATCTCTTTTTTTCCCCCCTCCTCATGATATGTCCCTTGATGATCTAAAAGAGTGAACAAAGAGAGCTGTATCAAAAGCAGCAGATTAAATTAGATGCCTCTCTAAATGCCAAGGAAAAAGGTATCTAGAGAAATTTCAAATGCAGCCAAGAAATTACTTTGAGATACATTCTATGAAAGTACAAGCTAATGAATTTAAGGCTTGTAATCCAAGAGAAATAAATCAATACCGAGAGGGGGAAGGTTAGTAAAGCTCTGGGAGGTGTAATAAAGGACTATCAAATAGTCATGACTGTGTGACATGATGAGACAGCAGAAATGACAACTACAATAACGTGTCAGTGCTGAGCCCTGGAAGAAAGAAGCTTCAAAACTGCTTTCTCTGATAGTAAGAGTGGATCTGGAATAGCAGTTTCATTTTGGACAGCAACATTTAGAAAATTGTTAGATGGGAGCTAGGAGGAGTTGTGGTGATTCTGGGACTGAGGCAATTGTGGGGTTGGTAGGTGTGGGTGTAAGAGCAGATAATGGCAGAGCCATGGGAAATGCCTTAAACGGAGAGGAGATAAAAACTAAATGGTAAAAAAAATCAACAAAAAATGAAGTTGCTGACCACAAGGCATGTTAACTTTTGGAAATCCCTTCAGAAGGTGTGAGGGCAGATCTTCTGCTCCCTGCCTTTGATACTCAGCTCTGGAAAGCATGCTCCATGCCAAGAGGCTCCATTCAGATTGTAATTTAGGAGAGGTATTGACTGGATACCCTCGTGGGTCTTTTCAGTCCAGCCAGTAGATTGCATAAAAGTCAAGGAGGGAAGAAGTGTAAGTACTGTGGCAATGTGATATAATTTGCTGTTACCATACATGAGTGTTAAACTGGTATGGCTTAGCTCTGTGCCAAAAGCTGCTGTGGCTTGATTTCTTCTCCATGCAAAAAGCTTGGAATATTTGGAAATCATTACAATAACTTGTTACCTGTATAGTTTACCACTGCAGCCATCTCATGAAATTAAGGATTGTAGTTGGAAGCAAAATCCCAGAAGAGACAGAGGGCATTTGTATACTAAAACTAAAAATGAGGTTTGCCAGATATGTGGAAACAAAAACTTGCTCGGGTAGGCAGGCCTGCATTCTTGCAATTACCCATGTTTTGCCTGCTCATGACAGACAAGTCCTCCTTTCTCAGAGCCATCATTATCCTGTTGATGTGGACCTTTTTTTCCCTAAATTGCTTTGAAATTAGCTAATGAGGGATGGTAGACAAGAGATGATGATCTCTGTCAGGAAATGGGTGTTTTAGCCTCCCGTGGGTGGGAGGTGTGAAGGGAAGGGTTACAGCAGTGCTGTGAATGTGTTCAGGGTATGCAGAGCCTGATCTTTTATTACTGAAACTGGTAGAACAGGAGTTGTTTTGATTACCAGCATTTCTATGGTAGTTACCAAAACATCACTACAGGGTTAAGAGATGGAAATGAAAATTGTGGTTTACCGTGGTGAATAGAAGGCAGAGGGAAGACGTGGGAGGCAGGAACAGGTACAATAAACAACACTTCTTCATGTAGGAGAGAGGCACATTAGCCCAGAGTAGTGGAAATGAGGGGCTTTCATAAGCAAGTCTTCTTTTTTGGATTATCATCACAGCCTAGAAAAAAAACCACAACAAACCAACACAAAGTAAGAATTTAGGAGAGGATACAGCTTTCTGTCTTTATTAATTTTGGTCCCTGATGGTGTAGGGTAACAGATCTCACTTTTTATACATGATCAATGTCCATAATTTTTTTTGGCCCAGCTACTATTTTTGTCAGACCTTTCCTGTTGTGATGGCTGAAAGTTTTCTTTTTGTTTTATTGGTCACTGGTAGACATTCTGGCTACTCTTAGCCCTCTGTAAGACTACTGAAACTACAGTCAAAAAGAGGGAAACAGATTCTACCATGGCTGTATTCTCAACCTCTTTGCTTTAATATGCAGTACCTTTGGGTTTTTTCCGTGTCTTCCACATTTGATATGGACTGTTTACAATATAAACTCAAACCATGGTCATGGTGGGTGGGTCTCTCCCTGGGTCCCCCAGAACTGCTGTCTTGGAACTTGACTGTATTTGTTCCTTCCCTTCAGAGGATAAACATGGTGGAAACGATCTCAGTGGGGAAGGCCAGGCCCTGGTACCTCCTGGCAGTTACTTTGAAAAGGACATGTACACCCTAGGAGACTTTCCTTACTTTACTACAAGTATTCTTGGGATTTTGCATTGGGTGGCTGTTCCACTAATGCTGACACTGGCCAAAGATGTAAGGCTCAGGCAGACATTTCCCTTTATTGTCTCAAGATTTGCAGTTATTAGAGGATACTGAACAGCTTGGGACAGACAAATGATTTTTCCCAACCTGAGGAAAAATGTACTTGTAGAAAGCAAAATAGAGTTGTGAACAGTGTTGGGTGGTCTTAAGGCAGCATGCTGCTCATAAGCCAGTGGGGACAATTCTCTACTTGCAGTTTCTAGTTTTGTGGTTTGTGGGTCTCTCTTGCATCTCAGCACTTCAGTGCCAAGCACGCTGCTGTGGACACTCATGAAAACGCCTCATTTTCTGCTACATCTGAAATGCATATGTCAATTAAGAAAAAAAAAAAAGGCAACAAACCAAACAACCAAGCCTTCCATATGGAAACATTATTCCTCTCTTTTCATAAAAACCAATCTGTTCAAAAGTGCTTCCCTCTAGGGCAGAGGAGCTGCTAGTCTTCTGGACAGAAAAATGATTTTTTGTTATAATTCAATCCCTTATGTTGAGCTCTGTAAATTTACTGTCTTGGTGTGTAACACTGAGCCTGCTTTAGATTTTAACAGCACAAGCTATAATTTTTAGTGTTTGGAAGTCAGATACTTCAGAACTGTCTTCAAGGTTATGTTGGGTCTTTTCCTTCAGTGTTCTAACATTAATTTGCTGGTTGTGGTTTGTGGCTGAAGCTCCAACCCATTGGGGAAGGTAACGTGTGTTGTACTTGCCTGCAGGCCGTGCAGTTGTTTGCAATGTCATGGTGAGTATTTCTGCTACTGGCTGAAAAATGTTTTGGGATGAGACAGCCCAGTGTTGCCTCTTCCTACAGGCCAACTTCAGAGGGAGAAATAGATGTTGTGAAAATGGCCCCTAGGACTGCAGGTGCATTTTAACTCTTTGCAGACTTTGTTGCTGTGGGAATACTGCGTGAGCAGAAGCAACGCGCTAGACAGAAGGTCACTGCAAAGTCTGGGCATAATCAGTTCCACCAGAAGAAGGTTTCATACAGACACCTTAAGCCAGACATTAACTTGCATATTCCAAACCTTACAGGAGTGCAAGAGGGATTGCTGGTGACACCCTGGCAAAACCTAAACTGACTTCAGAGAGCATAGCTTTGCTAGGCTTCTGCGTTCCACCCGCATTCCGAGCGGTTTCAGCTGGGGGTAGGCAGATTTCAGAGGCAAAATGCTGAATGCTGTGTTGTTTGGTCAGGGAAAAGAATTCACCAAGAAATGTCCTTTCCCCCAGGTGGCTTGAGGACTGGCTCAGGATGTGGCTTTGGCTTGTGCAAGCCTAGAAGCAATCTGGTTTGTGGAGATGATGGAGTAATTGGATTCAGCAGTATTTTCCCTAGTGCTGGTGGGCTTGATGCTTGTCAGCTGGGGCTGATGCCTAGGGTGATGTGGTTCAGTGTCTGAGCCTACCCCTTGCCTGTGGGTTGTGCTGGGGAATCTGGACCCACCTGAATCACAGGGCCACACCTCTCTGAAAAGTGATGTTTCTGTGATAAGGGTCAATTTAAAATATCCAAAA
The DNA here is from genome assembly GCA_020745705.1 of Hemiprocne comata. Taxonomy (NCBI): domain Eukaryota; kingdom Metazoa; phylum Chordata; class Aves; order Apodiformes; family Apodidae; genus Hemiprocne; species Hemiprocne comata. The sequence continues at coordinate 4,231,161 of CM036597.1, read as the reverse complement.
CCAGTGACAGGCAAGAAGCTTGACTTTACACTGTGGACTTTTGTAGCATCGTGCTGAACACAGGCTGCATGTGGCATGGGAGAGATCTGAAGGTGCAAGGCTTGGGGAGATGGTGACACAGAAGCCTCCTGGGCCAGAGGGAGCACCAGAGTTGGTGTGGAAATGCATGCAGTGTCTGCCTGGAGTCAACTCAGGCCAAAAGTGCTGCCAGTTGTTGCCTCCAAGTAAGGAGTCTTTGGCTCAGCAGTGGAGGAAGCCTGGCTGCACATGTGTTGTTTTCAATAGCCAGGTCACTAAAGCAAGACAAGTGGCAAATCAAGTTGGTGGCACAGACAAACAGCAATGGAAATCCTTATAGAAACTTCCAAGTTGTTTGCAAATGTGAATGAAAGCCAGGATTTCCTCCAGGTGTTTTGTAGAAAAGTCAGTCTTTTAACAAAAAGGGAGGGGAATCATCCAGCTCTCCTGGAACTGTGACTAAGAGTTTACTTAGAGATGGGGACATGAAGCCTTGAATCTGGATGTTATCCTACTTAAAAGCCCAAATGAATAAAAAGAATGCATGTGTGTGGAAAGAATAAAAGCAAAACAGGCTGAGATTGAGTCACTTGGAGTCACATGTGTTCAGACACTAAGTTCCTGTTACTTCTCTTGCTTCTGCTGGGGCAGCCTGGAGCCTCTGAATTTACCAGCACAGGATGGGCAGGGGGAAGGTGTTTGATTTGGATGCTGAAAACTATTTTAAAAATCTAAATCTACAAATTTCTGTATTGCTTGTAATCATGGTTGCTTGTCCTCTTGTCTGAGCATGGTTTTGAGGAAAGCTAGCTCTTTCCTTTCCACAGCCATAGCCATCAGTCATTACTGTGGGTTTTCAAACTCTGCTGTAATCTCTCTTTTGGTCCAGAAGAGGGACCTAAGCTTGCACTGGAAATGACTTCTGTTGATCAGACCATTGGGTGGCACCTCTGATAATATATATCTTTGCTCTCCTTAGGTCATTGATTTTTATTTCTTTTATGTCCTCAGAGGCTGCCACTAATAAGTGGTAACCATGTATTATTATCTCTTTCAAGGTACATACTTTGAAAACCCTGCTGTATTTTTAGTGAATATGGACCAAAACCACCTCCTTCTTCCAAGCCATGACAGAGATTAATCATCTGGCATTTTAGATGTTGGGAAGACTTTTTCAACCTACCATTTCTATTGTTAAATCTAATAATGTTTGCTTGATAGCAGCATCATAGATGTGTGACTGCTTTTTTTTGTTAGGCAGATGCAGGGCCAGCACAAAGGGTCAGGCAAGTTCAATGTCTGTAGCACCTGACCTGGAATTTGCTGCTGAATGGACAGAAAAGCCTCTGTAAATGCTGGACAGAGAGCACAAGGAGGCTGCACATGTGTGGGTGCAGGAAGAAATTCTGGTGGTGAGACACTGGCATAGGTTGCCCAGAGAAGTTGGGGCTGCCTCATCCCTGGAAGTGTTCAAGGGCAGGTTGGATGGGGCTCTGAGCAACCTCATCTAGTGGGAGGTGTCCCTGCCCATGCAGGGAGGTTGGAATTTGAAGATCTTTAAGGTCCCTTCCGACCCAAACCATTCTGTTATTCTATGATAAGACTAGCAAGGACATTTAATGTCCTCTGTCCCCAAAGGGAAGCTCCTAATGTTGGTACTTACACAGTCTCTGTCCTGCTCTCAGTCACTTATGAAGCCCACGGGGCTGTTTTAGGAGCAGTGGATTGGTGTTTATGAGCATACTTGGAGCTTCAGTCTGAACTGGCTAAGCACAGGGCAGGTACCAAATTTCTCCTGTCTTTTATTTCCCTCATCTACATAAGTTATAATTTGATATAGTAAATTCAGTCTCTTCCCATGGAAAGAAATGTTTTAAAACAATTGGATTTGTTGCAGGACAAGACTTTGCTTCTCAGAGCATGACTTTCATAATCTCACTCTCTGCAGGTTACAAGCAGTGAATATTCCCTGGCATTTCTATTATTTTCAGTTTTCTTCTCAGACCCCAGATTTCTTATCCTGGTGTCTCTTGCTCAGAGTATGTGGAGGAGAAAGGAGTCTGTCTCCTTGTGGAATCTCTTGGAATAATAAATCTCATTTATGTATGTGTATAATAAGTGCTGAAATATTCACTCCTACTGTTAATTTAGGAGTTTTGCCACAGGCAGTAGCTTTAGGTTTTTCAAAAGTTTTCGTTAATATTTCTTGTGCCTTGCAAAAGTAAGTCTTAAGAGGAGACAGAATGGTGGTTTGCTTTATTGTGTTAATTTAATACCTGCACTAAATTAAAGACCACCAAAGAACAAACCAAAATCCATTAGTAATTAAACTGCAAAGTACAATGTATTTAAAGTAATCACCCTTTTGACAAGCTGAAGGGAAACTCATTTAAAGGAAATACCATCTTCATTTGGTCACAGCACCAAGCCTGCCTGAGTTCAAGAAGCATTTGGATGATGCTCTCAGGCACATGGTGGGATTCTTGGGGTGCCCTACACAGGGACAGGAGTTGGACTCGGTGATCCTGATGGGTCCCTTCCAACTCAGCAGATTCTATGATTTGTGGCTGAATTTTGTTTAGCTTCCAGCTTGTATGAAATGTTGAGATCCACTCACTCCTTGATTTGGTATTAGACCTTCTTTGGTATTAGACCTTCTTTAGCAAAGGCCTTGGGATGTGTGACTGTATTCTTGATGACATTTTGGGTGACAGTTTTGTAATTAATTTTCCCAGGTTTATGTCAGCTCTTCAACCGTTTCATTTTCACTTAGCGCCGTTTGATTCCCTTTTTTCTGTTTCTTGATCCCGTTGGGAAATAGCTGACATATCAAGGGATTTGCAGAAATGAAGATGAAAAGGGTGAATTGAAACACAAGTCAGTAAAGCAGCAAATTGGTCATCTGCATTGCTGGGAGATACATGAGGACTGCAGCCCCTCAGCCACCATAAATCCATGAGCCCCACTGGGTTGCATTGCTTTGTCTTGCATCCTTCTGAGGTCCAGATAAAATAATTATCCTTTGCTTATTCACTATCAGGATGCTCAATTTGGGAGTTAAAGCTCATTCTAGACTCCCTGAGGCAGTTTCCTTCATAGCTCTGAATCAGCCTTGATTTAGAGATGCTGAAAGGTGGCCTGTTCCTCACCAGTGCCTATGGGTGAGGCTGAGGGGGATGAGCAACCTCTGTCCAATGCACAGCTGAGTTTACTGTGGTGTCTGGATGGTGACTCATTGCTGCAGTGAAGGAAAGATAATTTCCATTTAGTCGTCTCCAGAAATTATAAATCACATTCTTCAGCTGAAGGAAAAATGTGTCCAGAGAGATGCAGGACTGTGTCAGAACACTCCTCTTGCTGGGCTTCCTGTAATTTACACAGTCATGATTTTCAAGAAAATGACCCTTTAGTCCCTTTTTGCAACTTAGAGAAGCGTAGAAAAGAATGAGGAGAGATTTAAGAGCTATCTAGCCTGCAGGGCAGCTACCTTTCATTTACCTGCTGCTCCTGCAGGCTTCAGAACTGTCTGCTAGGCTTGAGATCTTATAATTTATTTCAGCTGGAAGGTAAGTAATTATATTTCTCAATGTGCCACCTTTTACTGCGCCTTGTTCTAAGAGACTGAGTTGGCAGATTAAGGGCCTTTATTTCATGTTCATCAACAGGTCTCATCAGTTTATCATTTTCTCTCTTGTGCTGGTAACTCTGGGCATGGCACCCTTTGGTGAGCAGCAGGAGCAGTGCTAGGTCCCTGAGAGGCTGCAGAACTGTTCAGCATAAATCTGACCTCTCCTAAATCCAGCCCAGGTGTTCAGAGAGCAGCTGGCTAAAAAAAATGAGTTGCCTCGGAGGACAGTCCCATTCCCAATGAAATTGCAGTGTTTTTTTGAAGGTGGCAAAACATGACCCGAGTCTTAAGTACAGGTTTAAGAGGGAGAAGATTAGAAAGAGAAGGTGGTGCCACCTAATGACAGGTAGCCGTGAACAACAGTATGTTCAGTTTGCTTATTTTTCCATTCCTTGTTGCCTACTTTCTTCCTTTGCCTTGTCCTTAGCTTCTGTTTTGCCCCTGACCTATTTACAGGTGTGATTTTGCTGTATATGGGTGGTGGGATCTGGGTATATTTTTAAACTGCCAAATACAATCTTAGAAATCCTCAAGTGCATTACTCAATTCCAGAATGACTGGGTGTGAAAGCCAGGTAGCTCTGCATAATTTTCTTGTTTAAAATAATATTATCTTTCCATAAGTACTTGTAGCAGCTTCCCAAAACTCACTTGTTGAAGTCTCAGATAAGAGGGGATCTTCCTGAGCATGCAACCCCCTGCCATCAATTAATTTGGCATGTAAATAATTCCCCCCCCCCCCCCAAAGTTGCCTGGTTTTGTAGCTGCATACTAAGTTCAGTTGGTTTTGAAGTGAAACAGGAAAAACAACCACACCTATCTCCATCCCAGGAATGCCCTCTTTTTACTAGTGCTCTGCCTTTCTTTGGGCACTGTGGCAGCTCTGTGTGAATTTTGTGTGTCAACCAGTAATTGTAGCCTTGTATTGTCAGGCAAGAAGGGCACAGTTGTTTCTCCTGGTGACTTGGTGCTAAGGTCTTGTACCATTAAAACACATTCTCCTGGGAAGCAAATGACATTGTTTGTCTTGCTCATCTACTGAAGTTGTATTTAAGAAGTTTACAGTTTGGAACTTTTTAATTTTTGCCTCTTCATATTCAGTTGAGGAAAATGTATCTGTCTTTGGGAACAGCTATGGCAAATGGGTATCTGGGACTAGTGTGGAGGTTGAAGAGGGAGAAAACTTTTAATAAACAGAGCCCTGTAATAGATATTAAAAAAGTATTTTGGGATACTGGAGATTTTCTTCAAATCAGTATCTTAAAAGTATATTGAGGAGGAAGGTGCTGTGATGTAACAGGATTCACTGCATATTAGAGGAATGTCTATGAGGAGCTCTGTTGAGAGGTTTAGAGCTTCAGGAAAAGTTTGTGCATTCAAACGGGCTGGAAGCTCTGCAGATGTTCACAGTGGGGAGTCCTTCCCATGGCAATCTTAGTAACCACTCAGCATGGGGCTCCTGTAAGCAGGCACTTGGCTGACTAGAGGAAAAAACTTCTGGTTTTTAGGTCTATTGACACCATTAATGCTGTGCAGATTGAAAGGAACCACTTCACATCACCAGTAAAATCTTAGAGTGATGACCACAAGAGTTTGGCTGTTATCCTAAAGAGGTACAATTTTATGCTTCATCTGTTACAAATCTGTACAAATGGAAGTGTCCAAAGGGTGGAGAGATGAGAGATACAGAGTATGTGACTGATGAAGACAGGCTGGTGGAACTGGGTTTCTTTTGACTGAAGAGGGCTCCTGTGACTTTGGGATCTATAAAAGATTGCTGTGAAGAGAATTATCATGAATTATTATCTGGTTGCTGCAGAAAATAAGAGAAGTAAATAATGAATTTAGACTTTGGAAATATTTTCAGACCGCAGAGACTTTGAAGCATTGAGAGCTGGCTGCTTGTGGAAGTTGTGACATCTGCTTCACTGATTAATTTACTACAGGTTAAAACCCAGTTGGATGATTTCTAGTAAAGGGAGATTATATATGCTTTTTATGCTGCCTCAGAACAGAGGAAAAGAGAAGACAGACACTTGAAGTCACTGTCAGCTCTTTTGACTCATCTCCATCTGCACGTTAGGATGAGGAATAGATATTTACAAAGTTGCTGCAGGTTTAGATAACACCACAGAGGGTATCATTTTATTTCCCATCTGTGTGAGGGCACCCAAAAATGACACCAGAGCTGCTCCAAAAAAGCAAGTCAGTGTTAAACCTAGTAGCAAATACAAGCCAAAGTACCATTCTGCAGACAAGATAGCTGTAGTCTGCTCTTATCAATGACATCCTAGAAAAGTAAATGTATTTTTTATCAGTGAATGTCCAAAATAGGAGAAAACCAGAGTTTTTCGGATTATGAAGACCCTAGCAAGTATAATACAAAATATATTAAGCTTCTTATCTGAATCAAGAAGGATGTAAATTGGACAGAAACCTAGGAACTGGTGTTAGACAGTGTTTGGGGACCAATGCACAGGGTCTCATAAGAGAAATGGGCTGTTCAGGTTGGGAGTGGAAGCAAGATCCCAGCTGTAGCCTAGAAGTAGTCTCCAGCTGTCTTCAGACTTGATGTATTTCCTTATTTACTGAAGGAGCTAGAGAGAGGGACCATTTACTTTGTTGAATTGCATGGAAATTTTGGAATCCCAAAAGAGATTCCTTATTTTATCTAGCCAAGACACTGTCCTTGCTAAGCCAGGAAGGGACCTGTGGTTTTGGTGCACCTTTATGGGAATCTGAACTGTGCCCTTATAGAGAAATGCTTTCTGAACTGATTAAGAGGCCAGAAAAATAAAAGCTGTGTGTTGAACTCATTTACTACTATAAAACCTCTGAAGAGAAAAAGCAATTTAAATTGCACAGTACTTTAAAGAGAATTATATCAACAGGGAGAGGGGAATTACTTGGGGACTTCTTGTTTAAAAACAAAACAAAAGACCAAAACCAACCTCCCAAAAGACTTTTTCACTACAAAAGTAAAATTAGTTAAGTGTGTTGCAGTATCAGATGAACTCTAACAGCTGCATTAAAAGATAATAAACTATTTGTGCATTTTATAAGATTAATGCTGGCACTAAACCACTACTGGAAGAGTAAAGTAGCTCTGGCAAGCTGCATAGGGAAAGGATTTTATGGAACAGGTAAATCACAGGCTTAATCTCAAATACTTTAAACATCCAATGTTGACATACTTCCATTTTCATAAACTAGTCACCCATTGCATTAACATTTTCTTTGTGCTTTACTTTTCCTGTTGGGAGTAAAAGGCTAAAATCAGACATGGTGACACTGGGTTTCTTCCCTCCCTCTTTCATAATGTTCAGGTTAAGTCTTCTTCAGCACCTAGCCATACATTACATGCTGCCCCAGACTGGGGGTAATTTCCACAGAGCTGTGACAGGCACAAACCTTGTCTACCATATGTTGTTCTCAGGAGGTATTTTCAAAACCTGAAAATAAATTCAATAATAGGCAAGGTCTCCCTTAAAGAAAGGACATTTAAGTTTTTATTTCATCTGAAACACCCCTTTCAAGCTCACTTTCTTCTGCTAGGCTTGTTTTAGATTTGATTAGTTCTAGGAGATGGATTTTGACATTTAAAGTATGTGTAATAAAAAGAGAATAATGACATAGCTGGGATTACAGAAAAATATTTGCCCTTGAAAATGGTAATGCACTGTTAAATACAGGTTGCATCATATCTGAGTATAATAAAATAAAAATGGAAACGTGAGTGATTGTGTTGGGAATGAATAGTCTCAGAGTGTGAGAGAGGAAGGCAGAAGAGGGGACCTTGGCAATTCTAGCAATGCAGCACAGATGAAAATGGCTTTTGTATCATGGGCTCTTTGTGTTTCCAACCATAATGGCCTGTGTTTTGTTGAAAAGAGCCCAACATCCAGCAAAAAAGATACCTGAATTAAAATGAAAAAAAAACACACCATTCCAATTTTAAAAAGGTACCTGAATTAAATATAATCAATGGTCTTCCAGTCAGTTCAGACCTCACACACATCCTTGGAGAAGCTCTCCCCAGGTACCACAGCATGTGTGACTGTGCTGTTAATGCTGCTGAGGGATGAGCAGGCTGGATCACTCCTGATTTGTGCTGTGGCACCTGTGAGAGTGGTGTTGGCACAGCTGGAGTGAGCTGAGGGCTGGAATGGGAGGCCAGTGCATGGGAGAAGGAGGGGAGAATATTTAGCATCTGTTTTCCGTGATAACCGACATCTGCTGTGGGTGCAGTCTGGGGGGCTCTGAGGCACATAGTTTGGCAGTTTTTTCTCACCTCCTCTCTTTCCTGTGTAGCAGTGTGCAGATATATTTATTCCCAGTTTTCTGTTCAGGGTCAAACTGTGCTGAAGCTGGAAAATGTGATGAGGAATCTTCTGGGGCCATTAGAATCAGTTGCAGTTGTTTCGATTTTGTAGGTGGTTGGGCTGTTGTTATTAATTAAAGTCATCAAAGTCAGCTCTCGGAGGGGTTTCTGGTGGGGTGTTAGTTGCTTTCCCAGATCAAATTACTGTAGTTGGTGTTTGTGCTGGGGCAGCAGTTCAGTAGCTGACAAAATAAGACTAAAAAGGTTGGTTTTGCCTGTGTCTTTATTCCCATTAATGGTCCTTTCCCTTCCATGTCAATCATCTGCTGGGGTCCTTGCTGTCATTCTAATGAGTCTTTATGATGGGCTTGGTCACTGGCATTTGGGCTGAGCTCAACTTCCAAACTGTCTCACACCTACCTGGGAAGCAAAATTTCCAATGTGAGTGCATGAAGAAATACAGAGTTAGGCAGCAGAAAATTTGCTGATGATCTGCACACTTATGCTGAGTTTGTTGTATTGGATGTTAGGACTACAGTTTTCCTGCAAATGTGCTTTTTTTTTTTCTTTTCCTATTCTTTCTGTTTTTCAACTGTCCTTAATTCTAACTGACAGTAACTAAATTTCATTCTGTTCTAGTTGTGTTTAAAGACTAGAAAATCAAACCCTAGAAGCAAGGAATTACAAGCAGTGAAGAGTGCTTCAGCTCTCTGTTCCCCATAGCCCACCACAGCTCTGTTCTTCATCCAGCTGTTAAGGGTGGCTCTCAGAATACTGTTCTTAATAGTGTTTTGGCTGGAAGGAAACTGCAGGAGTCCTTTGGTAATAATTTTTTGTCAAACTGGAGAAATCTGGGCTTCATTCTTTGTATCTAATCTATGCACTTGATTTACTTATCTGCTCCTGCATTTTCTCTAGCCTCTGCCATTCTGGTCTCTATGTACTAATGGAATTGGCTCTTTACCTCTCTACTGCTAGATTGCTGCTCCTAGCAGAAATGTCCCTGGGGCTCATAAAAATACAGCTGTGGTGAAGTTTATATTGTGCCTCTGGCAAGCTCAGGGCTGAAACAAATGCTGTGCATTTAAAGAAATGATTGCCTGCTTGTCATTCTGTGGGCTTCCACTCCTATTTTAAAGATGTCGTCTTTGTCGCTTGGGGCTTCATCCTTGCAAGCCAAAGCAGGAGCTGGTTGTTAGGGTATGGAGCACAAGCTACTGCTAGCTTGTGTGTTATGTGTTCCCCTTCTCTAACCTGAAAAATATCTAAGAAACTCCATACTCCTTTCCCTTTGTGGTGGAATTAATGATTACTCCTGACAAAGTATACTGTAGCCCCGTTGGGTCCTTTCCTTGCTTGGATATCACAAGCAGCCATGTCTGGATCTGTGCTCCCATCATCTGCACTTCCTGAATATGGGAACTGTTTTACCCCAAATCCTGGTGAAGGTCAGACTTGAAGGAAACCTTTTGTAACCCTTATAGGAAGGGACTGTGGCAGCTCAGTTGCTGTAGGTTGCAGGTCTTAGATCATTCCTGGTGCTAATTCAACTGCCTTTCCCTTCTGCTCTGACTGTGCTGGGCATTCCCAGACTGTGACACCTCATCTCAGGGAGGCAGCTATTTTCCAGGCTCCCTAAAACAGTTATCTCTCACTCTAGAGATCATCAGATGCAAATGGGCAGCTTTTTGTCTTTCCACTAACTCACAGCCCTGTCTGTCCTGCAATGCTCTCTGTGATTTCCATGGGTGGCCTTTCAGATTTCCAGACATACCAATCTTGTGGTGTGCTGTGGATTTGAGGGTGGTGGGTCACTGGAACAGGTTGCCTAGATAAGTGGTGGAGGCCCCATCTCTGGAGACATTCAAGGTCAGGACTAGATGATGTTTAGAGGTCCCTTCCAACCCAAGACATTCTATGATTCTGTGAGTCTATGATTCTGTGGTGGGATGTGCTCCTTAGGAAGAGCCAAAAGAATAATGTTTAGATAATGGGGAGCTGGTTGGAAGGAGCTTGGGGCTGTTAGGATATAAAGCCAGTAGTATGGACTGGGAGGGACATGAAATTAAATCACAGAGGAATTGAGGGGCTGGTGATGCCAGAGAAAAGCCTAAATACTAGAGGTAAGTGTGTATGGGCTGTGGGAATAGCATCTAAACAGACACATTGGAATGCAAGAGTTACAGGGGGTGTTTAGCATCAGGGGTGGCAAAAGTGAGAGGTGGTTGAATGTGAATTTAACTTGGGGTATTTCACTCAGTCCTTCAGAAATAATACTGTTAATTGCAAAGTGATAGAAACAGCTTTATGGGCTCAATGTAGGCAAAGAATGTTATGCAGCAGGAAAAGATGGATTGTTAGACTAATAAAAAATGAATACACAGTGTAAGGGACTGAGTGGAATGTGTTAAATCTTGCTGTGGCTTGCTGGCTTCAGTTTTGTAAATATTCCAACTCTGGACTCTGCTTACTTATATGTAAGGACTTGCACTGGGACATTAACCAGCACATCTGTTTTATAGGATCAGCATCACAGTTGTCCATGTCCAAAAATACACCTTTAGAAGTGATAATGAGCCGTGGTCGGGACCCTCCAGTTACAGGGGTACTTCTCCATGGGTTCAAATGACTTGCTGCAAGAAGTCAGATATATTGCAAAAGATGCTGCTGATGCTGATACTGGTTTAGATTATGGTGTGGTCAAAGTGACAAAATCAACCAACTGCAGGGAAAATGCAGACAGATAACCCCCTCATTTCTTCCCAGCATACAATTCATGCTCTTCAGAAAATATATGCAAATGTCAGTAACATAGAAAAGAATTTGTCCAAAGTCCATCTAGGTTTTTTTAATATGAGGTTTCTTTTTCCCCCTTATGGATTCATTTATGCTTGAAAATTCAGGGAAATTAACTGCATGCAAAATGACTGTAATGTATTTGCTAGATCTGTGTTTTGTCAGTGGGTCACCAAGGAGTTATTCTGCAGAAAACTTGTTCCTAAGAAGTGACTTTTTCTGGAAGGCTCTTCAAAAATAAGTTGTGTTTTGGATAAAATGTTGTTTCCATTTTCATAATTCTCCCACTCCTGTCCCTCTCCTCAGTTAATTAAACCTTTATTAAATGTTTATAAAAACAAAACAGTTTGGCTCTTTGGAAACTATTTATCCAAACTGTAAAGCAGCAGTGCTACAGTCCCTGAAACTGGTCCCAGTTGACTTCAGCCAGCTTGTGATTGGGAAGCGTGTGTGTTAAAGGGGAGCAGAGTAAGATGGAGAGGGAGAAAGCTGAACACAAAGGGACAAAAAGGAATGAAATGGCAGTGAACCAGGCTGGATGCTCCAAGAGGGAAGGGCTGATTTGGTGTCAGTAGTACCTTTCAGCTGCTGGTATCCTCACACCTGAACAACACGGTCGCGTGGTGGGGTGGTTCCTTCTGTCTGAAGCACAGATTTGCTTTCCAGGCTGTTTCCAACCCAACAGGGTACCCTTGCCTGGTGCTTAGCCAGCAGGCATGGAGAGAGCTCTTGCCCTGGACAGCCTGAAATTTGTAAGCATGCCCTCTGGTTTATTAGGATGATGATTTTGCCCAGTTCCTTGTATTGAAAATTCTATTTGATATAGAGGAGAATTAATAAAAAAGTCTTCCACCATACCAGAGAAACTGTGGGAGAGAGACTGGAACAAAGAGGAAGAACTTTGAAGTAAGCTCTTAATTATATTTGAGGCTTTTGAAAGCAGTGCTGTAAGTGGAAAGAGAAGACTGTTTCCCTCTTAGTTTTTTAATAATGAGGGAATAAAATGTTTCCTGTGTGTAGCAGGCCTGCTCACATGGGCATAATGAGAGCCCCAAGGAGCAGCACTGGTGTGCAGCTGAAAGAGATAATGGAAGAGGGGAAAGTAGCATGAAGCAGTGTCAGGAAGTGTTTCTACAGGTGAAGATGAATTACTGGTACACAGTCATCCTACTAGCCAAGAAGAACAATAAATTTTACTTAGGAGAAGGAAGAGACCTGAATTTGTAGGAATGGTGCAGTCCAGAGAGTGACGTGGTCCTGATGGACTTGCCCCAAACCAGAATGTAATAGCAAATTTATAAAGGCAGCCAGAAAGATGTTTTTGATTCTCAGTTTCTGGTTTATCCTTGTTTGTCCTTCCTGTACAAAGCAGTTGTAATTTGGACTTGCCATAAGTTTTCCAAAAGAGTTGTTTTTGAATAACTATGCAATGTGCATTTTGGGTTTGAATCACAAAGGGTGTTTAAAATGTATAATATGGTGTGATTTTATTTCTGCCCTCAGCTGAACATCTCTGAGCTCCTGTGTCAGTAGACCTCAGCTGGGCTGGAAAATGAGCTAGATTTTGGTAGGAGTGTGTTGCAGGTCTCACCTACCTATTTTCCCTTGGTTTTCCTCTGTCATTTCTCCACTTTGGCAAGTGCTGCTCTTCCTGCTACGCTCCACTTCTTTTACTGGCACTGCACCATTCTCTAATCAGTGCAATGGAGAGGAATGTTCAGACACATGAAGCAACCTCAACACTTTTTTGAATTTTTACTAGGTCTTGAATTTTCTTATGATACCAACAAATGGAAATCTCGGAGCCATTAGAAAGGTAGTGGCACTAAAATGGCTTCAGATTCACCCCTGATCCTCTAATCCTGCTTTCCAAGATGCTATCTCATTATCTAAAACTCAACTGTGTCATTAGTTGTATCTCATTTTTGTAATTACAAGCTATGTATTTGTCATCTCTGTGAAAGCAGAAAACACTAACATTATACATCTACGGCTTATGCAACCTCAGCAGGAATTGTTAATGAGCAAACCTTTCTTTCTGTCTCTTTTTAATTTTTTTTTTTTTTTCCAAAGCAAAGTCCTGTAAATAGAAACTGAGCCTGAGAATTCAAATGGTGCAGTGCCCCCCTTAGGCCTTCTTCCTGCTTTGCTATTAGATATGTGTCTGTGTTAACAGACCTGTTATGGTTTGAGGGGGCACAGGCTGATTTCATGGCATGAATACAAGGACCTAGAGAGAGGGTGTTTCAGAACCTGTTCTAGTTTTAACTTCCAACCTTGAGGTCTCTCTTACTTATTCCCCTCTTACCTTCCCTTACAAGGGTGAAGGGGGATAACAGAGAGTAGTTCTGGTCTCTGGGTATTGGCTTGCCCTGACCATGAAACTGAGACACCATGGTAATAAACTCCCTGAATTGTTTTTTTCTGTTCTCAAAATATGTCGTTTCATCTTGGTTCCACAAATAAAATTGTAAATGCAAATTCTAGAGAGAAGGTGAGTGCAACTAAATAAACAATAATCTTAGCAAGCATCGCTCATCGTCAAGAACTTTGCACTGTGGAGAAAAGCAAAGTTCAGACTCAGAGGTTCTCCTCTCACAATTTCTATACATTTGTAGTCCAGATAATTAGCTGAGTGGTCAGCAGGACTGAACTGTCATGGCCTAGTGGTAAGAGCAGTGCATTTAGATTGTGCTTTTCCAGGTCAACATCTTGAGTTTGGTGATTTGATATTTGTCAGCTGGAGTCGTCTTTACCATCTGTATTATACATTATAAAATCTTTGTACTTGCCTCCATAAAACCATAGCCAAGTTCCAGTAACAATGGACTCTCATGCCTGGCAGATGATCTTCCTTACCCTAAGGGGTTTTTCCATGCTTCTGGTGCCCTCCTAAATTGTATTTTCTCAGTCTTTTTATCCTGTTTGCTCTGTGGATTGATTTTCTCCCCCCCCAAAAAAAAAAAAAAGAAATCCATTGGTTGATCTTAGTTTCTTTGTGCTGCTGTTTTCAGTTGCATTTAGTTCTCACAGCTGCTTAGGTCTCCATGCCCAGGATACACTCTCAGCTCTATCTGGACTTCTATGTGTGAATGAGCTTTACTCTGCAATAGGTCACAGTTCTTATTTAAGATCACTTTCTTCTTCTTATCTCTGAAATGCACATAACGGTGCATTCTTTATTTATTTGCATTTTCCCCTTATTCCTGTGGTTCCTAAAAAGTCAGGCATTTAAAAGCTCGTATTTCAAAGAAGCACATATTTGGAGCAGGTCAACTTTGTGAAAGGGATTCTTTTAGTTCAGGGTACAGTAATAAATTGCAATGCAACACTTCTTTTGCAATTGTATAAAACCTTTAAACAAACATGCAGAATACTTTTAAATGACTGCTAAGTAACTCTCAGTAGCACAGTAATTAAAATACATACTCCTTTTCCTCAAATGCATGCTGGCTGTAAAGGGTAATATTCAGATAACTTTTTACACAAATACAGCATTGACTTTGAAGAGTTAGTTTGGCTGGAAGTGATGATGTATTTCATTTTTGCTTGGCAAAAATGGTGACTGCAATTTACTGAATTTGTTGCTTTTATGACCTGTAGATGCAGAGTGTGTATGTGCCAGCATACCTAATCCCAGTTTTATTCTTTTGTGCAGTTAGAGTAAGAATAAAGTGAAATCATCCACACCATGCAGACTTGCAACGAGCAGTAGGAAGAAGGAGCTTCAATGCAGCAGCCATTGGATATGACCATAGCACAGTGCTGCTGCAGAGGAGGTTGGCTTCCTTTTTTCTCTTCAGAATTTCCAGTTGAGTGTTTTTTGCATCCATTCACATGCACTGAATGAACTTCAGTTGGAAACCTTTTCTACACCCCTAGTCATTAATGAGAACAACACAGATCCGTGAGGCGTAGAAGCAGAAATGTTTGAAAACTTTGCTGTACAATCTGCCTCCAGAACTGCAGAGAGTTGCAGGATTTGGCTGTTGGATATAGGATGTCCTGAAGCACAGCTCGAACAGTTGTCTGGTGATTTCCTAAGGCATAATGAAAATGCCTTGCAGGTCCTTAGGTGTTCTCCATTTTGAGTATTGCCACAGTTAGCTGGTTACTTCCCTTCCATCCATTTTTCTTCTGGCTGATTGAATGATGTCTTTCAGTGGCATCATAATCAGCAGTGCTGAAGTAATTGATTTAGTTTTGAGGTAATCTTTTGTCTGTTTTCACAGCTTACCTTCCTTTTGTTTTGTGCAGTATGCTTTGTGCAAGGAGGTAACGCCAATATTGTTCCAAAGGTGTTAAAATGAGATGACAAAACATTTCATCATTTCTGTTTGCCTGAAGCAGCCAGATTTTCTATATCCATAGAACTGGAGTTTGTATTTTTCTAAAACTAAAACCCTATTTAAATAATATATTTAATTGTTCCAGATGCAGAGTGTTGCTTTGCTGACAACAGCTGTCTGTTCTGGAAATGATATTGGTGTCTAATTAGAGCTTACATTGTGAAAATTGTGTCTAAACTTTATAGAAGATCTTGTGATTTCTTCAGAAATGGAAAGAAAGCCCTAGAGGATCTTCATACTACTCCACATGGCCTGAAAAAAGCAGGCACTATTTCACCTTAGTGAATTACTGAGATTAAACTGAAGACTACAGAAATTATGTATTTTATAGTCTGCAGGCCCCTGCTGGGCTCTGGGCCATGCCAGGTGTCCTGGGGTCCTTTGGTGGTGCTGACCCCAGTGGCCTGAAGCCCCAGGGTCCCATGCCACCAGCTGTCTCTTCCCTTTCTTTGTGCCCCTCCAGTTCCTGTGCAGAGCAGGCTCCCTGCGAGGCAAAAAAAAAGAGCAGAGCCCAACTTCCAGCTTGTTTGACAGTGAATCTCCCCTGGGAGATCCCTGTGCCAATGCTGGCACCATACAGAGCATTAAAAACCCCGTTTGCTCGTGCCAGTGTAAATGTTTCTACTGGGTCTGATGGTTTGTTGCATGAAGCTGATTTGCTTCATTTGTGCCATCCCACAGTGAGTCCCTTCAGGTGAGGGCCTGGAGCAGCAGGCAGTGCCCTGTCCCCCATGGAGGGACAAGGCTGGGAGGGAGGAGCACACAGATCTTGGCACACATTCACCAAAGCAAGATGTGTCAGTCTGTCCACGGCCCTGGGAAGAGCACAGCATTAAGTGAATGTATTTGAGGTTTACTTTCATTATCACCCAGCTCCTGTCTTTTTAGAAAGAAATCTGCTAAAATAATTCTATTTGGTGACAGCTTTTTTTCATACAGATCTATAGGGAACAAGATCTTTTTATGAAAATCCTTTTGTATATTTTAATTCAAATGAAACTCCTATTTAAATTATTCTCTTCAGCTAAAATGTAAATTCAGATGCTAAAGTTAACCAATCTGTCTGCTGCATATGTTTTATCATCTAACTGTCTTGACAACCCTTGTTAACATTTACATAAACTGTACAGACTAATAATAATGAGGATGATGGAATTAGCTCATTACTGTCTTATTTTTATTATATAATTTTAATCTCTGTGGGATGGAGAGCCACTATATATTTCTAATTACTCAATGACTACTTTACTATTATTAGTTATTTGCCTGCATTTGTTTCTCTAGATAGCACAGAAAAGCATGCTGGTTTCCTTGCAAGGTATCTAGAAAGCTGTCTGTTGTGCCTGTCATCAAAATTATTGTATCATTTAATAATTGCATTTTAGCAAGTTTAACTGACCTGCCTCTGAAATGTATTCAGTGCTGAATCTGGTTGACAGCAATTTGCAAAGTAATTGTGGACAACATGATCATGCATCTCATCTGCTCTATGCAAATTTTTTGAAGTCATGTCATGGACTTGTGCAGAGAAGTTGGTGTCGAGCTGCTGAGCAGTCAGTAGAGCAAGGTAGCAGGTTACAGTGTGTGTACTGGAGGAATGGGACAACAGTCATCTTACAGCCTTCAAGGCCCTGAGTTATTTTTCAATTCCATCACTCTCTTTGCTGTTTTATAAGATACGTAAGTTTGGTGGTTAATATATTGCTATATTCTTCTAGACTGACATACAAGGTTCTTTCTTTCTGCTTCTTGGATCAGAAATACCTAAGGGCCAATATGGGTAGTTTTAATCTTTTATGTTTTGAGTATGAACTGCTTAAAATCTCTAGAAAGTCGAAGTAATCATGATTGTTAACCAGTTGTCGTGGTTTGACTCAGGATCGGTGATTAAACCAATGACGACAATGCTCTCAATCCCCTCCCAGTCCCACCCAGGTAGGGAAAGCAGAGTGAGAACAAGAAGAGAGACTCTGACTGAAAACTAAACTAGACAGCTTTAATTAAACACTAATGATAAAAGAAATATGTACAGTTATATACAAATAGGTTCAGGAATGTGCAAAACCCATATAATCTCTCACCTCACCCCCAGCAGCTCCCACAGTACTCTCCTCAGCTGTGAGCAGTTCTGAAATGTCCTGGAGCTCTGCTGGAGAGAGCTCCCTATTTAGGATCCTCACATAAGCAAGAAAAGCTCTTCAAAAAGCTGGTTTGAGTTTAGTTTTAATTCCTTTTATAACTGGATCTTTTTTAAATAATGCGAGGGAGCAAGGCATGTGACTGGCTGAAGCTTGAAATACCTGTTTTACAGTTACAGCTTTTAAGTTCTAGAGAAGAGGAGAAATACCCTTTAATTTTAAACTATATTTTTCTGTGTAGGGAGCAAAAATCAGTGGTGTCAAAGCACAGAATGATAGCTGTATGTTACTCATAGCAATATATGGCATTGTCATGGAGGGACTTAAAGAAAACAAGCACCATTGAAATACTCTGCTGGCCATTTTGAATGATGCTAAAGAGATTTTCATGCCCTCATACCGACTGTTTTTGATTTGTGCTCTCAAGATTGTAGCAGCCATGCTTATTCTTTTCCTCTTGGCTTTCGTTGAGGACCTTCAAATCAGCAGCCCTCCAGCTGGGAGCTGCAGCAAGCCCACTCCTTGTGCCCCGTGTCGGTGTCTCCAGCTGGTTCCTTTCTACGAGTCTTTTCCCCCTTTCACATGCTCTGACACAAGCCTACGTATCTGAGACAAAATGTTGCCATTACATAAGGAATGTGACTTGTAGAGTGCACAAGTGGTGTGTGGGTGAAAGCACATCTTGGGGAGAGCAGAGAGATGGGCTGTGTAAAAATAGGCATTGCAGTGCGTGCCAAAATGAGTAACTTACATTGTCGACTGAACAACTAAACCTAATCCCCTACTCCTGCCCACTTTCCTCCCCCAGCTTCTAATAACTGTAATCCAATAAAATAAATGACATGAGTTGAAAGGAAGTAGAAACTGGCTTAATTTCTGTCACTTGTCAAGTATTCAATAATTTCATCTGTTGTGAATTGCCTGGAAAGTCGGCCACTTTTTCAGGTTTGTAAAATGTTTTAATGGGCAAACAGGAGGCATTGGTCAGATCCGTGTGTGTGGACATACACACATCTAAACACAAATCTCCATGATGGACTGTGCTTCACTGGCCTATTTAGGGATCATTCAACTGCTTTAAAAAGTGTTTTAAACAGAAAATGGGGTGGAAGTTGCAAATAGAATGGTTAACTGTGAGGAATTAGTTTCAAAATGTGAAGTTGATTAGTCATTTTTTTATCAGCTGTAATTATGGAACATTAGTGCAAATAAATAATGTATGCTGGGATATACTGAAAAGTAATGTTATTGATTGCATCTGACATTTAAATAATAAGCCCCTATTGAAATAATACAAAAGGTAATTTTAAATCTTGGGTCTTTGTCAGAGTTATGATTTTATGGTCAAAACATTAAACGAGTTTTCTAGTACAGTTGTGATGCAGTTTAATTTTGCAATGTTAGCAAGACAGCTGTATGGAGAAGAGGCTAAGTTTGAAAATGTTTCTCAAAGCACACGAATGTGGACAACCACTGAGCAAGGCCTTCAGATGCTACCAGTGCTTTCAGGTGCTGACAGCTAACTTCTAATATTGCACCGGTTGACAAAATGCCTTTATAAATCTAGTCTGTAGGCACTTCCATCTTGCACAAATCTAGAAACTATTGGTCTGTGCTGTAGCTTTAGGCTTTTGGACTTATATTTTCCGAGTTTGTAAAGAGAAAGAAGCTCTTGTGTGCCAGGTGTTTCCAGTATGAGTGTGGTTAGACTGGGAGACGTTCACAGTGCTAGTAAGAGTAAGGGACAAGGATCTTGTTTTTCGCTTTTAAAAAGGGTGGTTTGTTAGGATGGTTTGCCCTCGAGTCCTGGGAGGAAACCTCTTGCTGGATGTGCACAAAGAATGGTTTTCTATTGCTCTGGCAGGCACCCATGGGTGCTTGAGGCAGGTAATGCCTGCCTCCATTGACAGCTCTGCTTTGCTTCGCTTGGTATTCCAGAGATAGGCCAGCAATCCTGGTGAAAACAAAGGAGTTGGCAGGTCTGAGCTTTCAGTAGCTTGTGAGATGTCCCCACCTAAGGAACAATTCAGAAGCATGTGATAAAGAGCTGTGTAAGGTGTCCACTTTGTGAAAAGGCTGTGTTGTTTCAGGTACAGGCCTTGCTGAGCTGCCTGTTTTCTCTTGCTCTGTGCAACCTGCCAACCCGCAGGGTTGTTGCTGTGATGGGTGAGCTCTGTTTCTAGAGCAATTAGAGAAATTTGCTATTTACTAATTAAAGTTCAATAGTGAACGCATTTTTTGTGTTGTTTTTTTTTTTCTTCTTCTTTCTGAGAGATTTATCAGTATAGATCAATTGTGCTCAACAGACGTGTGTGCTTACATAAATCACATTTAAAATGATGACTGTGATTTGATGAGCTTGACTACTGAGCATCTTGGGGGAGTGAGGGAGACTTTCAATAGCTTGTTTTGCATAAAGAAGCTTAATTCTAATGCTTTGCTGTTCGTATTTGTGATGCATTCACCTGGTCTCTATTGGTAAAATAAGTCAGTGGGCCAACACTTAAAAAACTTGAGATCCAGGCAAATTGCTTTTGACTTTATGAAATCTTAGCCCAGGAGGGATAAAAGGCTGCAGGAAAGCAAACACAGGAGTTGGTTAAACTGTTGTTTGCAGATTGACTCTGACAGCCTGACCAGAGGCTGCATGGGCCTAAAGGCATCAGAGGAAGCATATCCCTTACTGACCCGAACTTGCCAGCAAAGGAGAGAACTCACATGTCACATAACTCACACATGACTTCTCCTGATTGTAAATGCTGTGGTCACATTTTTCTTAGCTCCTCTGAATGCTGTCTCGGTCAGAATCACACGACTGACTCATCCTTACATCTGGGTATTGACGTCATTGTGATGCACTTTTCATTTCTAGCATGAATGTTCCAGTCTCTCCAGTAGGGAATTTAAAATGAATGCATGATGCCATTTATTATTGATGAGAGGTAAATGAACTAGAAAAATGACATTCATGGGCTTTTCAACTCATTCTCCATTGCACTGAACATATTGGACATCAGATCATGTCAAAACAGTCATCTGAAAATGTCTCCTTCAGTGTTTCACTCCTAAGAGCCTGAATTATTCATCAGAGATTTTACTATGGTAACATATTCTTATGATCACATTGAACTTAATTCCAATGTGTGAAAAAGCAAGTTTACTGTTTCTGTTTGCATAAAAACAGTTAAATATATTAATGCTTTGTCAGTCACCCTTCTAAATCCATTGCAGCAAGTCAGAGCAGAAGGAAGTACAAAATAATGTCAGATCATGTAAAACTGAAGTGGTTATAATAGCCAAGGTGATCATGAAGCACTAGTGAAGCATTTCTAGTTCTTGGATCAGTGGCATGAAATAACATGTCTGGATTTAGGAAGCTGAAGTGCCTTATTCTGTGGGATGAGGAGTCTGAAGCAGAATGCCCTCTGTGCTGAGGTCCACACATGCAGTGCACATCACAGCACTGTGGCATGGGGGTCAGAAACACCCTGGGCAAGATGAGATACTTTGGAGCACAACAGAAAGAGATGAAGGCCTTGAATTCTCATTTAGTTACTGCTTGGTAAGAGGGTGGGAGGTTTTGCATTTGGGTTTGTGTTTTTCTTTGTCCTTTGGGGACGAATGTGTCATAGAGAGTTTCTTTTAGCTGATATATTCAGGGGCTTCTTTATGACCAGTACAAGGGACATAGCAGAAGCAAATGGATTTTTGGGGGATAGAAATTACATTCTGTTGTGTCAAGTGGGCAAAACTGATCTGATGACTTTGTCTGAAACCTGATCAAAAGTATCGTAATTATAGGGCTATTTGCAAGCTTGAAAATTAGTTTTCAGGATTAACATTTAGACAGGTGCATATCTGTGGGTGATGGAGTGGATTTAGTTCTGCATATGTGGCACTGTTTAACCTACAAAGTGGAGATTAGCATGCTGGAGCAAAGCTCTGAGCCAGAAGCCATGTAATTTATCTGCTTCGAGTGCTTACTTGGAGAGAGAAGAAGATTGTGTATGTGTGTGTGTTCAGAATGTTTGTTTTCGTGTAGCCATAAAGCATCATGACCATTATTTCCCCATCAGCACAGAGCTGACATCTCACATCAAGGAGACTTGCAGTCCAGCTGAGGTAGTAACTGCACAATCACATAAAGAACAGGAATCGTATTTCTGCTCCTACGTTAAGGGAGAGGACCAGTGCTGTGGACAAAGCTAAATATTTAGACATACCATGAGCAGAGGCCAGGAAACGTGTTTTGAGTCCCAAATGCCAAATGACTGAACAGTACTGCTTATGCAAAAAAAAAAATCTCTTAAAATTACTGTCATCATTTAAATGTGGGTCAAGTATGAATTTATCTTAGATGCTGAATTGAAAGATAAGCGTAAAGTAGGCCAAATACAGGATTGTGGGTTTTGAGGGTTTCTTTTTTTTCCTGACTGTTTTTTGTTTTCTTTCTGTTGGGTTTTGGTTTGAATTTGAATGATTCAAAAACCTTTCATGATTTGGAATTGCTCAGAAAAGTTTATTTAAGAAACCCCACTCCACAGGCCTTCTTGAATAAGATTAATCAGTGACTCCGTTGCTGACACAAAAACAGCTCAGAGAATGTCAGCAGAGGGAAAAGAGGAACTGTCAAGTACAGATCGTTTGACACCATAAATAGCCAAGTGTGTCTCTTGTCCATCTGTCTCTTCTCTGATCAATTTCAAAGGCCTCTGCACTTGGTTGTTTGAATCCCACCCGCAGACCTGATGGCCTGGTGGAAGTCTGGGCTTTCTAGTTCACATCTGGAGTAGATTTTCCAGGAGCAGGATTTCCTTGGTTGCAGGCTGTCCAGGAGCCATGGGCAAGGGATGCCCGTGTTTCCCCATCTGGAGGCAGAGGGTGAGCCCTGCTGGAGCTGGTGGCAGGAACCCCGAGAAGCTGAGCAAAACTGAGCTGTCCAGTGTTCTCTGGGGTGAAATCCTTTTAGCAGAACACTGGCTTTTCCCACTAACCTTCACTAGACTGAGCAAATCAGCAGCATGGTAATTATAACCTGTTTTGAAAACTCTATTACCCTCTTGCCACTTAGCAAGCACAAGCTTTATATGTGTATATTGAAAATATAGATATATATCAGATGCATTAGAGGTGTTTGTGTGTCTCAAGTACTGCAATTCAGTTTGGAATATTAAAGGAAAAACAATTTTAAAATTTGCTGCCTAGGGATATGCAAGTGTTTTTTGTAACAGGGGCATTTATGTGAAACCGACATAATGTCAAGTCTTGATATTTTTTGGATGTCAAATTTGGGTATATATTTGATTATTTCTGGGAAGGGGTGCTGTATTGTGCTGACTGCTAATGATTGCGTTGGGATTGCAACTCATTGGGAACAAAATTGTGACAGGAATGCATTCCTAACTGAATGCTGGATATTTCCACCTAAGGTTTGCAAATGCAGCCCTATCAAATGTTTTGCAAATCAATTAATAAGTCATGCTGAATCTGAGACCTTTTTGCACCGCTCCTACCTAGTTTTCAAGCAGAAAAAAGCTAAATTCAGTAACAAAATATTCATTGCTAGTTATTACTTAAACCTATCTGACCTTAGGTTTCCTTTGGTGTTGAGTTTTGAACAAATTCTTTCTAAAAAGCCCTCATTGTGTCTTAAGTTACTGTGTTTAGCAAATTTGGTCAAGTTTTGAGAGCTGTATAGAGCCCATGGATGTGTGTGGTTTAAAAGAGGTGGAGAAAAGGCTACAGTAGCTTTCAGAAGACCATTTTGTGGGGAAGGAACACAGTATGCAGTACTCAAGCCTCTATGTCAAGTAAAAGCATCAAAGCTTCAAGCCCCGTGTGATGTGACTTCTGCCAAAAAGACTATGACAATTCTCAAAACAAAACAAAGAACCTCCCCCCCATCCTGTGTGCTTTGGATGTGAATATCACCTCTCTGATGCATGACAACTTGTGAAGCTCACCAAAAACACCCTCTTCTCATTTCAATGAATGCTTTTTGGCTTTTTGTTTTCTATTTTTGTCTATGGAAATTGTTCATTTTCAGTTCTGCCCTTTTCACACCTGACTTGGAGTTTGCCTGCAGACTTTTCATGGCTTGAACTGCTCTGGCACTCTAAGATAGTGGGTTTTCAAAGTGTGGTTTACAGGCAATTGTTCAGATGTGATCTTGTGCATAAAGGTGAAGAACTGGAGGCACCAACACCTATCCCCTTTCCAAGGGCCAGAGTTCTGCCTCGGGATGGAAACAGCTCCTTGAACAAACTACACATGAGGGCACTCAAGGGGTGCAAAAGCCAAGCAGGTTGAATCTGAACTCAAAATGAACAAGTGAGCAAAAAGGCCCCTTGTTCTTAGCTATCTTACTGGGACATTGCTTTCCAGAAGCTTCATCTTCCGCACTTGGCTTTCTACAAGAATAACAAAGTCTTGCAATAGTTTTTTTCATCTATTCATTAGGCTGGACTTGATGATCTTAAAGGTCTTTTCCACCCTTGGTAGTTCTGTGATTCTGTGATTTAAACTGCAAGTTTAATATATAACAAGTGGATAACATGTTCTAGGAATGTAGTGTTAAATATGATTGAGAAGTGCAGTTTGACGCATAGTCTGTTTGAAGTACCCATGTAATTTATTAGAGCTGAGATTGTACTGAATAGTTTTGCAGTTTCATTATAATTTCTGTAGGTATAAGTCTGATCTAGATAACCAAGTGAGTGCTATTTTGGAAGAAAATATTCTAAATGTTTTCATTCTTTGTGAATTGCAAGGGGATAAAAGGGGAATACCTCCCTTGTGAATCAAAGAATGGTATTTATTTCTCAAGTATTCCAAGGCTTGCTTTTCTTGAAGCTTAAAATAGAACTTTGAGAGGTTTTCACCTTAACAAAATGCTGGGTTTCTAATAACTGAAAGATTTCCAATGACAGTTTTTCTTGTAGGGTGTTGTCCAAACAGTGATTTATTTTTTTTTTTAGCCCATTCTGTAAATGTGCACCAGACCTCTTCTGCAGATCCATCGTGCAGGTTTAGCAGCTCTGAACAAAGTACATGTCTGTAGGCTCTGTGCTGTGGTAGGTCTTCACAAATCATCCTGGTATCTTAAAAGCTGAGTTCCATCTCCAAGATGCCAAATTGTTTTTTATATAGAAGCTTTTGAAACTGATTGAAAGTAGCTATAAACCAAAGCCACAGCCTGTTGAGCTTCCCTCTCAAAGGTGGCTTTGGAGAACACCTGCTTGCAGCCCTGGCCTTTCAGGCTTCAGAAACTGCTGCAGCAAAGTATTCAGACTTTATAATTGTTGTGGGCATTGAAGCAGCAACCCAGTGGTGCAGGGGATGCAGGTGGTGCTTTGTTTACCTGTGTCTGCATCTACATTAGTCTATGGCAACTCTTGGCTACCTCTTTTCTGTGATTATCTGAAGAGCTCTGAATGCGCCGGGAAAGGTGAGCAGAGAAGGGTCAGGGAGAGCTGCTAGAGGGCTGCTCTGCAGAACACATCCCTGCAGCCTGGGTTAGAGACAAGAGCAGAACTTGAAGCACACAGAGTTGTGTTCCAGGGTTTCAGAGAACCACTAAAACTTCTGCAAGTAGTTTGGTTTGTTTGGTTTTTTGGGTGTTTCGTTTGTTTGCCTTAGCACTTCGTATGCTGCTAATAACAGGAGCCAGCAAACTGCTGAGATCTGCAGCATGATTTTGGCAGATTTCCTTGACAGAGGTCGAAAAATATTGAACTCAACTCTACACCTCTCCTTGCCGTGTTCCTTTGGTAGCAAAAGGACAGTTAAACTCTTGTGTCTGATAATGTTATAGTGAGAAATAGTTGGGGAACTTGCCTAAAGCTTCAAGCCAAGAGAAAACTTCATTGGATGCAGTCATCTAGTGTGTGGGGGGGAAGGAAATGGCTCAGACTGTAGTCAAGGACAACTGTGAGTCTAAACCTGGTTCTGACTGAAGACAAAATTTTCATCACAGGATTATATTTTCCCCAGTAAAAAGCCAGATTGCTGATCTCTCTGACATGTTTCATAAATATCCATTGCGTTTCTGTGATTTGGTGGTTTTGTGGAGGAATATTCTTAAAAGCGTCATATTTTTATGAACCAGCTTTCTGATTAAAACTTTTCTATGTAAAGATGCTTTCTGATAATTCTTATTTTGGAGGAAGAGGAAGGGAAATAGGCTGAGAGGGGAAGACAAGCTCACTGAGAGTGTTCACCTTAGTTCAGCTAAAACTCTCAGCTTTGTTAACACCAGCACCAGAGGGCACTGGCCATGAAGGTTTCATGAATCACCAAACCCCTGTATCTCTGACTTAAGCTAGATATGTGTGGGTAGTGTTAGAATTTCCTACTATTTTTTCATTTTTAGGCCATTGCTTCTTGATACTGTGGGAATGTTTAGCCTTTCATTTTCTTTTGAAACTCTCCAGGCCATAAGTGATGATTTATTTATGGTACGCTGTTCAGTGAACTGCACGTGCATTTTGGCTAACTTCTCCAGTACTGTTAGCTTTGTAGTCTGGGAGAAATTTGAAAGCTAGGGAAGGCTACTCATAACAACCCAGTGGAGCTTTTAAATACTATTGTTTATTTCAACAGTAGGATGGGAGTTTTGGAAGGTTCCTAGGAAATATATCCTGTAGTGCAGAGCTAGTTAAAAAGGAGGTTGAAAGGAGAGGGCAGGGAGCTGCAAGGCCGTTTGATTGTGCTATAGGCTTTAATATCTCCTTGGTCTTATTTCAGATGCTTGGAGTCAAACTTTGCTTGCTCAGCCAGTAGCACACAAAGTGATCATTAATCAAAGTAAATAATGTGGCACTAGCAGGAAACATAAGGCCCTGAATGCAGAGAGAGTTTGCATTGATTCCAGGGGATTTTGGACAGCCGGGTATTATCACTGCAATGTAAATAGATAAGGTTTCGGGTTCATGATGAGTTCTGCAGTTCACCATGCATTGCTTGAGCTGTGGTAATGGTGTATGAACCCTTAGCCTCTGTTAAATGCTTCTGTATTTCAAATGCAACTTTAACTCTCTCTTTACTACAGACCAAAATCATGCATTCATGTGGCTACCATTACTCAACCCCTGGTGGACTTCAGGGTGTTAAGCTGCTGTGGCTTCGGTGCATGTTTGAAGGGTTCCCAGGCAGAGAATGTACAGCAAAGACTAGGAAATTGTGGTGCTACCACAGAAGGTCTCCACTTGCCACTTCCACCAGATCATCATTGAGTTTTATGTCATGCCTACAGAAAAAGATTAGTGAAGAATCTAATTAACTGATGGTACATTTAATATTTTTTACACGATGCATAAATTTTACCTGTTGTTTTTGGAAGGCTGCACCACAAAGAAGCAGTTTGAAGCAGAGTGTGTGCTAATTAGCAAGCAATATGTAAATAGATGTGCAGGAAGGCAGGTTGTGTGCAGTAGTAGGGTGAACACTGCAGGACCAGCCACGGGGAAGGAGGAAGGCCTGCTAAGGTGGCAGGAGCTGTTCCATGCTTGAGCTGAGAGCATTGCCACCTGAACAAAGAAATCCTGTTTTACCTCCATAGCAGTAGCTCTCCATTAACCACAGAGAGCCAGGGCTGTGAAATAGTGGCTTTAGCACTGGAGGAGGATTTTTTTTTGTGTTCTCTCTCAGAAATGTTTTCTCATTTTCTCTCTTTACAACTTTGTGAAAAAACAGAAGTTAGAAGTGATGTAATTTTTTTTGTGTCTAATGCTGGCACTGGTGGGAATTGCAGCTGCTGAGTACTCCTTCCTCAAGGATCTGGCAATTCATAAATCTGGAATATTCTGGGACATCTTAACTCTGCAGCTTCTGAGCTGCAGGGTAGCAATTGGGTGGTGCAGTCAGACTTGATGGGCTGGCACCAGAGCTGGCTTTGCAGTGAGGAGGGGAAGACAGTGGGTGCTGGTGATGGATGATAGGTAGGAAAGCTCTGCTTTGCTAGGTGGTGTGGGAAACTCAATTCCAAGGCAGTTTATGGCATACTTGGATTTAAACCCAGAATCAGCAAAATCCAAGCACTTGGAGTCATAAACTCATAAAGTAGTTTAGGTCAAACTGGTCCAACCCCCTGCTGCAAGCAGGGCAAGATGAGATGAGCTCTCTGAAGGCCTCATCCAGTTGAATTTTGGATTATATCCAAGGCTGGAGAAATTCACCCTTCAAGTTTTCCTGTTTATATTGTATGATTAAAGAATCTTCTCTTATCGTTCAATTATGGAAGTTATGGAATATGATTTTACACAAACACCAAAAATAACAGAGGTAGGATTTGATTAAGTAGCAGCTTAACTGGGAAGCTGCCTAAGTGTCATTTTACTGCTTCAGGACTAATTGAGGCAAATTATACATCTTGTGAACTGAGCTGCTGATCTGCTATAGACCCACGTAAGGCACAAATTGTTAGTTGAATTCCCATGTCTGGGCATGTCTGGAAGAGGCTGTACTGCCATGGAGGCAGAGTAAGGTTATATAGCCCAGAAAGACTTGTATTTCCCCCTTTCTAGCCCTAGCATCACCTTTTTAAAATTTGTATTTATTTTTTTCCCCTCTGGATAGAAGTTTAATTATTCATTGAAGATTTTTCACCTTCAATTGTCAAGTCAGTGCACAAGAACCAGCTTGGTGTGAAAGAGAGCAGGTGTTAGATGAAACACTTGGGCACCAAAAAGGCCATGCACAGGCTAGAGAAAGACAAAGCCTGGGGCTTCTTTAGTCCTCTTTTTCTAATCATCAGAACAAATGACTTTGTTAAAATTTTCCCTAGGTTAGCCTCAAGTGTTTTTATAAACATACATATACTTGACAAGAATTTGGGGCTTTTTCCTAACAGAAAAGCATCTTAATTGTTACCCTTATAGAGATGCATCATGATGTAATTTATAAGGAATTTAAAGGGCTGAGAAAATGTTCCTTTTGAAACCTGTGTTGCATTTTGTCTGGAGAGTTATAACTTTCTGCAGCTGTGCATCCTGGCAAGTGTTTGGAACACTTCTGTGACCTTTTACTGTATGGAAGTATTGCACATCTGACCACATAAAGATAATATCTCTGGTAATAAACCACAACACCATAAATTCTTGTAGAGCTGATAATCAAAAGCTACCTAGTAAGCTGGCACCAACTTCATGGGGGACAGTGAGCCTCTAACAGTTGGACTCCCTGAAGGTGTTTCCATTAGGTGCATCACCATGGTCATTTCTCTGTGTTGCATTGTAATGGCATCTTGGCTTGGATGAAGCTCTAGCACCTTTGCAGTTTGCCCCCAGCTGTGTGGGACTGAGCAAGTTCTGGTGACCAAGGCGCAAGGCTGAGGGCTGTGATCTGTGGTGTCTCCCTGCCTCTGAGACTGGCAGCACATGATGCTGAGCAGGGTGCTCAATTTTTTCTATGCTGAGGTTTCCTTCCCTGTAACAGCAAAATAGCTCTGTTGCTTGCAGAGGATTTTGAGAATGCAGATATGTTAACGTTGGATGGCTCAGATAGCTTTGTAGGAAGACCCTTGCACGGGCTATGCAGAAGTTTTAGGAGACTGCAGCTGTTAAGGGTCTGTATTGGGTCCACAAGTTCTTTTGGCACAGACCCTGATCTGAATGAGGAGGAAGGGCCTGTACTGCAGGAACTGGGTTACAAGCCGTGGAAGCTGATCTGCTCTTCTGGGTAGTGCTGACGGGTGGATGAAATACTCTTGGCCTTTCCTCATGTGAATCTGCAGCTGATGCCCTCCTCGAGCCTCACATGCTTTGAAAATTATTGTGGTAGGATGGGTGGTCAGCTGAAAAAATCATTGCTTTTTGTGTCTAGAATTTGCTGCTATGTGTTTGATGCTCTCAAACGCAGCAACATCGACTTATAAATAGTTTGAGGCTTCAGCACGTGTGACTGGCAACACGCCTGGGCTCTCTGCAGCAGTGGGTGGGTGCTCACAGGCTGCTCAGGAGCACAGCACTGCTCACAGGGAAATGCTCTTTGTCATGCCAAACGGGCACGCTGAAAGGCAGCACTGAAGGAGGTATAGCAAAAACCTTGGGCCTGTCCTACGTTACATCAGTAGAAATTTGGAAGCTGTCTGTGTAGGTAGAAGTGATGGTACTATCAAGCAGTGTAAATGCAGTAGGAAGACAGTGAGCAGGAATACCTAATGACTGATTTCTAAAGACTGGGCCTGACAAAACGTCAGTATTAAATGAAAACAGACTTCCTGGCTGTGATCATAGAATGGTTTCGGTTGGAAAGGACCTTAAAGATCATCTAGTTCCAACCCCCCTTCTTGGGCAGGGACACCTTCCACTAGACCAGGTTGCTCAGTCTGACCTTGAACACTTCCAGGGATGAGACACCCACAACTCCTCTGGGCAACCTGTTCCAGTGTCTCACCACCCTCATAGTGAAGAATTTCTTCCCAATGTCTAACCTCAAACTACTCTCTTCCAGTTTAAAACCATTATCCCTTGTCCTGTCATTACATGCCCCTAAAAAAATTCCCTCCCCAGCTTTCTTGTAAGCTACTTTCAGGTACTGGAAGGCTGCTATAAGGTCTCCCTGAAGCCTTCTCTTCTCCAGGCTGAATTTGCTCCTGGGCTTGGAGGAGATGATTCCTGAATACTGACTGGCTTTCTTGGGCTTCTCTCTCCTTCAGGGCTTTATCCCATGGTACCCTACCAAGCAGGTCCCTGAAGAGTTCAAAGTCTGCTCTCCTGAAGTCCAGGGTGGTGAGCTTGCTTTGCACACTCCTTGTTCTCCTAAGGATCCTGAATTCCACCATTTCATGGTCACTGCAGCGGAGGCTGCCCTTAAGCTTCACATTGTCCACCAGCCCACCCTTGTTGGTGTGAAGAAGGTCCAGTGTACAGCACCTTTTCTCATTGGTTCCTCTACCACTTGGAAAAGAAAATTGTTGTCAATGCATTCTAAGAACCTCCTGGATTGCTGGTGCTTTGCTGTGTTGCCCCTTCAGCAGATGTTGGGGTGATTGAAATCCCTCATGAGGACCAGGCCTTGTGACTGCAAAACTGTTCCTATCTGTTTATAGACAGCCTCTTCTGCTCCATCTTCCTGGTCAGGTGGCCTGTAGAAGACTCCCCACTATGGTATCACCTGTCCTTGCATTCCCTGCATTCAAGCACAGCCCTTCATTTTGAAAGGTAGGAAGAAGCAGATAGCAGAAATGGACTGGTGCCATCTCTCCGGGTACAGAACAAAGATCTCAGGATCTGATGCAGCTGCAAGGAGGTTGCTTTGGTGCCATAGAAACCAATGGCAAAACTTGGAAGGACTTCAGAGAGAGGGGCTCTGAGTGCAAATGAGCATGTGCTCTCCCCTCCTGTAACTCAGAAGTTCTTTTTCTTGGATGTGGGTGTGTAATTGACGGTGTGCTGGTGAAAGAAACTGTAGTGGGAGCACAAATAGTAGTAAGGAGGTAGGAATGGAATGAATCCTGAGATCAAGGGTGAGATTCATGTGCCAGCCTGTCACATGAATAGCAGAGACAAAAGCTAATGCAGAGCACTGAAGAGCAGATTGTGTTAAGTCATCTGAACTGCTGTGGTTTACCTGTGGTGCTGTGCAAAGTGACTTGGGAAATGATTTAATTTTCCACGGTGCGCACACAAGGTCCTGAAAATAGCACAAATATTTGAGCAGATTTGCTTCAAATACTGAAAATTTTCCTTTCTGTG
This sequence comes from Hemiprocne comata, assembly GCA_020745705.1. Taxonomy (NCBI): domain Eukaryota; kingdom Metazoa; phylum Chordata; class Aves; order Apodiformes; family Apodidae; genus Hemiprocne; species Hemiprocne comata. The sequence continues at coordinate 4,200,218 of CM036597.1, read as the reverse complement.
AGACCTCCTTTGGTTGTTGTGATTTAAAATAAATCACGTTCCCATGTGTTTTGACTTCCTTAGGCATTGTGGCAGATTATAAACTACTTCATATGCAGGGTAACATTTCAGATGTGGGTGTTTGGGGCCCTCACATACATTTTTCAGCTATTTGCTTTATCACTTACTTCATCTGTATGCGACCTGTCTCCATCAGTGGAACTTGACATGTTCTGTGCAGTTCCTGCAGGCTCCAGGTTGCCAGGGGGACCTTTTCCTTCATTAAGCTGTAAATACGTGGGCACTGTCACTCAGCTCCTCAGCAGCAACCACTATTGCTATAAACAGTCTTTGGGGCTCTTTGATCCCAAACCACTTAGCGACTCTTGCATGTCTGATGGTGACTGGAGTTTGAACTGACTAACCAAATCCAGGAGGCCAGATGGGACTCCCTCAGAGATCAGAGAGCCTTAAGCATGAGCCCTGTAGTAGCATCCAAATGGTGGTTAGAGTCAGAGTTGTTTTGAAGGCTTTGGAATAGCTGAGGGTTTCCTGAGATAGGCAAATTGTGAGCTCAGCCATTTTTGGAGTGCCTTTGTGGCATTGTAAGATGCATCTAGTAGGGTGTCTGATTCATCTTGATGAGTAGGACAGAGGAGGCTGGGAAGAGAGGAAAACAGCCAAAGGAATAAAGCAGAAAAGCTGAAAGGGAAAAATGGGAGGAGTGTTTTCTCCCGAAGAGACCAGATGCCAGAACTATGCAGCTGAAAATGGACCTTGCTTTGCTTGTGAAGTACCACCAGATACCTCCCAGCTGTGGCTCTGGCAGTGCCTGACAGCAGGGAGAAATTTGATTATTTGAAGTATGTGACTGTAAAATGCTGCGCCCCTGCCAGTCACGCTGACTCCAGCATGTCCCCACATGCAGCTGTCTGTAGCAAACAAACCCACTGATCCTTTAGGTAACAGTCATGGAGCACTACCTGGAAACTGTTTACATGTCACAGACAGCATTTAAAACAGCAGTCTTCCACTGTGCATCTCGTAACAGTAAATCCAAATTTTGCAATACTCTCTATCAGTTAGTGATAACTGCTCTGTAAGCACAGAACAACACAATCACCCCTGCTCTCTGCCTTATGATCACATTTGTCCTGCTGATTCCTTGCTCTGAGGTATGGAAATCTGTCTGGGATTTTTCAGTGCTTCACCTGCATAATGGCATTTTCTATACCAGTGACCCCCAGCCAGGACACCTTGGTTGCTCTCAAATTGATGCTGTGTTGGTGTTGTCCTTCCCAGAGGTTGGTATGATCAGGCAAAGAAAGTGCTTTACTTCTCTGGGAAGTGATCACAGCTGGTATCTAGTGATGGAGATTTGTCCCCAAAGGCAGTATTCAAATATATCTATTGATACAATTCCAACTTCAGTAGATAGACAAGGGGACACTCCTGTGCCTTTTCTCAAAAAGTTTTACTCCACCTATTACTTCTCATCAACTACAATATCACATTTTGTAAACAAATAATTTACTTACTCCTAGCTAGTACTTCTTGCTAAGGATTTTTTTCTGTCAGGATGCTGTGAGAGTCATTTCTTTGATATTATTAATCTCAATGGTACTCTGAAAACTAAGAATAACTGTCATATAACTGAAAAGCTTCATGGGACCATGAGTGAAAGATACTATTTTAAATTAAATACTGAGATATTGGTAACAGTACAGTAAGATACAGTTGAAAGTAATGAGCAATAACCTCACTGTCCAGCATGGATCTTGTTTTCTTGTTTGCAAAGGTTATTTATTTAGCCAAGCATGCACAAAACAACCCAATTATAAAAACAAGCCTTAGCAGAGCTTTTTTTTTTTTTTTGTCTGAGTGCTTTAAACTGGGGAATGGCCTGAGTAATTTTATTCCAAGTAGAAGTAATTACCCAAGTTTGTACTTAGGGGCTTTCCTTTTATTAATGTTTAGAAACAATACTGTATTTTGAACCCCATTATTCTTTTAATCCCTAGCATTAAGCACAATGTTAGTGAGCCAGCTAAGGGGTGTAGGGTGTGTATAGAGAGGTTTGCCTTGCCTGGGGAGGGAAAACATGATTGACATTCAGAAGTGGTTAATAAATTCCATGGCTAAAGTCAATCTGCAGCAGCAGCAGCAAAGATTGTTTTATAATGCTATTTCCTCAGTAAATGACTATTAGAGAATTTCCTTGATTATTCATCTATCTGGTTTTGAAAATTTCTAATTTATTTTGGAAGCCAGGTTGTAATGAGCTCACAAGCATTTTATCACATAATTTCCAACTGGCATCAGCACTGGCCTGTGATGGTGTTTTTGCTTCTGATAGTGTTTGTTTGCTTTATGCTTTATCGAGCATTAAGGTAAAAAATACACTTGATGGTAATTGTAAGTCCTGCCTGTGCTCCCCAAGAAGGAAGACTATTTCAGGGGTATCTTATCTATCAATATGCCCTGAAAACAGGAATGAGTCTCTTTGTGAAGTCTTTGCAGTGGGAGGTGGAAGTGACCATGCAGTTGCCACGCATGATGAGATGATGATGCATTCCTATCAGTGGCAAAGGGATCATCTTCATCCTGCACAGTATTTCTTTTCCCACATCAAACAGACTTAGAAAGTGAACATTACCTTCTCTGCTCCTCTGTGCTCCAGAGCCTGAAGAACTGAATATGGGCCACTTCTCTCCTGGGGTGCAGGGACTTTCCTTCCTGGGGCCACGGGCTGATAAATCCAACCCAGCAAGGAAACTGGAGTGGTGGCATTGAGGTGCAAGCCAGGACACATGTCCACGGCTCCCTCAGCTCCAGAAGGTTTCTTCCCTGTCCCCTGGGGGTTTGCAGCTCCCTTCACAGACTGGAGCTCCCAGTCTGACCATGGCAGTTTTTCCCAGTGCAACGTACTCACTGTTGCAGTCAGACCTGCGTACAGTGCGTGTCTCTAGAAATGACTGCTTTTATATGCATCTCCAGTAGTGCTCCCAAATGGTCTGTGCTAAATTAAATGTGTTGTTTTGTTGATTTAGCTTTTATCTTAAGAGCAGGTTTTTCAAATAATCATGCATCAAAACTCATCATATTTTGGAAAGCATTACATGCAATAAAATAAGCAACTAAAACATCGTCTTCCAATATTCTTGCAGCAAGTAAATTTGCAATTCAGGTTGTGTTGGAGTCTAACACAGCAGTGAATACCCTGAGAAAGGATCGAGACTAGATTTTGGCAAATCAGGGGGATTAATCCCAATGCTTTATCTTTTCAGGCATCAGATAGATGCAGAGACTTGCCAAGCTGTATCCCAGAGGAGATCCTCCTCCTTTGCTGGCTGAAGCATGGCCCAAGGTCTCCTGTCTTCACTAGCTAAATCAGGCCCCTCGAATCTGAGGCAGGGGGAAAACAGCCCGCTTACTGTGAGTGCCTCAGTGTAATTTCATGTAAATAAATCTCTATAAATATCCAGAACAAATAACCTCATCTGTAACCTAAGGCTCAGAAACCAACACAACACCCTCGTGGTGCAACGTCTTCATGTTTCAGACATTAGCCGTGGCAAACAAGCATCTTTTCAGCAGGTTTATGGGAATGTATGCAATATTTTCTCCTCTATTTCCCAGTGTGACAAGTAATTTTGAAATAACAGCAAAGAGATCTTTCAGGGATAGACTGAAGAGGAGATTAAAAAAGGAAGAACGGGTTTTTATAGAAATCTGTGCCTCTGTGTAATAAAATACCAAACGTTGTGAAGTGAATTCAGTCTCATGAAGTTAATTTAGCCTCATTTTTAGTCTGTTTAAGGTCATGGGATGATAACGTAAAGGAAAACCTATTCTAGACATTTCTTCAGGCATTGCAGTTACTTCATTAGCCTTTATTTCTTCTCACTTCTGCTCTCTGACTGCTTTTCAAGTCTCAGGTTCTTCCTTTTTGAAACACTTTGATGTGCTCATCTGTCTGACAAACTGTTTAAGGTCCTGATCTTAATTTAACATTTGTAGATACCCACAGAGAGTTTTGTTAATGAAGTCTTTAAAATACTAAATGAAGTTCTAATTTTCTTCATGAATAAAGTTTTATCCTTGTCATTATTTTTCCTTTGGAATGATGTTCCCGTTTAACATCTAGGAAATCTTTATTCCTACAAAGCAGCTAGGGGCTTTTAGGGCTGGGAATGTAGATAGATGAGGATTTTGTATTTCTTTGGGGAGCCTTTTGTTAAAAGACTAGGAATATGACAGAATTGAAAAGGTCTTTTCAATGAAATAAGTCTTCAATACTGCAGAGGCATGAGGGCAAGTGGTTACCCAACCCCAGATGAGGAAAGCTCCTGTAAATGGATGCACCATACACTGTTCTCTGGATTGAAGATTGGTTTTCACTGTCTCAAGTTTGATGTGAGGTAATGAAATTGAACTGAGGCCTGCTCATAAACTATATTTATTAATTTGGAGCTGCTGATGATGATGGCAATACGAATTCCTGAGTCTGTAATATGGGACTGATGGGAATAATTCATTGCAATGTTGTAGCCTTATTTCGCGTTTCACATCCATAAGGCGAGACTCAGAGGCTATAAAATCCTCCTTGAGGCACAAGGAAGAGACGTATATGAGAGGAAAAGGCTGACATTAACAGGAAGAAAATGTTTCTAAAAGGTCTGTGAAACTAGGAAGCTACGTCTGCCTTATTGTTAAGAACATTTGGGGCTATTATGGGAGCCCCACTGCGGTGCTTAGAGACCCACTGCAGCCTGGAGGAGACTGAACCAAGAAGAGCACAGATGAGTGAGGAGCACATCCCCACTGTCCTCTTTGCCTTCACTGACATTGGCATATTCAAACTTTCAATATAGTCTGAAACTGTTTTCTACTTGAATCACGTGGAAAAGACAAGGGCTACTGGGCACAATTTGCTTCTGAGGAGATTCCGTTTGGACACGAGGTAAATTTTTCACCATGAGGACAATCAAAGATTGAAACAGTCTCCCAAGGGAAGTGGTAGATTCCCCCACACTGAACAGTTTTAAGTCTCAGCTTGACAGGGTGCTGAGCCCCCTCATATAAGCTATAGTGTTACCTAGAAAGGTTGGACCAGATGATCCTTGAGGTCCCTTCCAACCTGGCATTCTGTGATTGAATCACACAAAACATTTCTTTGTTGTAGTAATATTTGCATTGAAAGAAAAAAATCCAGTAACAGCTTTCCTGGAAGTGTGAATAGCCTAGATATGCAGTCAGTTTTAAGGCATTTGTCATAACCTTCATCACAGCAGATTAGTCAAAATGTGATCTCTTTTTGAAAAACCAAAGCAATGTTTATTCTTTTAAGGGGAAACTTTAGGGAAAAAATATTTCTGGGATGTAGAATTTGCCATTGCTTTTAATCTGCCACCAACTGGCAGTGTTCTGGTTGTTTGGTTTATGTTTTTTATGTCTCTTTCCTAAGTGCTTTCCTTCACAAATGAAATAATAAATTGTTTACATTGTCTCAAATGATGTGAAGTAATTCCATTTAGCTAATGGGTTGATTCTTGTTTATTTTGAAAAGAAAAATATTTTGCCTCTGGTTGAAGTGAAGACTCAGCGCGTGCAGCCCTGCCACTGGAAGGGAGACCTTTAAATCTTAATGCAGTCTCATTCTTTAGATGGGGACCAAATGATCTTTAAAAGTGGAAAGCTGCATCAAGAGATTTGGCAAGGTTCATTAAAGTCCAATTAAAAATTCATTTTAACACTAGGCATCCTGTCCCTTTTATCTCCCAAGCAAAAACAATAAAAGTTTCATCGCATACAAGTAAATACTTATTTGAAATGTGTTATGGAAATCAATCATCTACATGTTTAATTCATCTCCTTGTATAATAAATGATCTTGGTTAGGGATTCTGAGCAGGCATTAGGCAGGACCAGCTTTGTCATAACACAGTGTAGTGTTCGATGTGTGAGCCTCAGTTGTCCATCATGGGCATTTTAAGTGAATTGAAATAAAAAAATATTTTCCAAGAGTCCGGAATGATCTTTTTGAAAGGGTTCATCTGTTGTCTGAGCAGTGCAGTCTTGGCACACACCCAGAAAGCCATGACTCAGCAGCTTTAGGTTGAGGGATTTTCAGTGGTTCTTTTTACTTCTTCTGTAAGTTTTATTCATCTTAGGATGGTAATATTTTCAGTTGTTGGTTCTCAGACATGGGGAATAACCTTTCCCCCGCTCCCCCTGCTCCTAATATTACAAAAATTGAAATTTCTATTTGGTTGATTACAGAATATGACTTTTGTGTGACTTGTAATGATGGGGACATTTACAACATCAGTAAATCTAGAGGTAAAATTCAAGCATTAGGCAGCTCCCATGTCCTATGGCTCTTAAAACTGCTCTTAACTCCTTTTTTTGCACACGTGAACCTGCCAAGCATGCAGCGTTTCTTTTGCTGTGGTAGATGTGAAGCCAGTCCTTTCCCTCAGTGCCTGCCCTTTCCCTGCTTCTGTTTCCTCCAGTGCAGTTTATCTGTGAGACACTGTTCAGCCTTCTGAAATCGTGCAAAGCTTCTAAATACTTTTGGACTGAATGCAGGAGTGGGGATGGGGTGATGGCTTTTTTAAGTGCTGGACTGTGGCTGTTCAAACACTGTGTTTAAGTGGCCCGTGCTGCGGGATGTTATGTGCCTGCAAAATTATTCATTAGAAAATGATTGGGAAAGATAAATGAGTTCTGTGATGCTTTTTAAAATTGCATTTATCACAGTTACATGCAATTAATGTAAAAGGCTTTCAGGAATCTTAAATCATAGAAAGCAGGGTTTTCTATCAGCAAATAATCTGGAAGGTAAAGGCACATTTCAGGGAAAGAGATGCCCATCGAGCTCTTACTCTAAGTCTTGGCCATCATTAGCTTAGGAGAGTTTTTAATTCCCAAATTGTTGATGTTCAAAACTTTGCTGGAAGTTGCACCTGCCCAGTTCTTAGCCCTGTGGGGCCATTAGGGACTGCAGCATTTTGGCTACTTCACAAGAAAAGTATTTCCATGAGTTTTAAATATCAGTCATTGGTACTGACCTTGCAGTATAACAGTATTTCCCAAAGGAAACTCCAGTTTTAGGGCTTCATATTTTCAACGTAAATCACTTTGGAATGTTGCATTACAAGGAAAAACCCTCATAAAATATTTATTTCGCAACTGTAATTATAAAAATGATGTTCTAATCTGAAAAAAAAACCACAATAAATTGAAAAATCCAAAGAACCCCTTGACATCTAAAACCAGGCCAACCCAGTGACTCTGATATTATTAATTGTTATTGCTTAGTGTTCTTAGTGAACTTTGAGACCATCTTGAAAGACTAATAAGTAAATTAATTAGGTGGCACTTTTCTTGCCTTAGATAGGCTAGGTCTTAAAAGTGCAAAGTGTAGCCTTATAGTCTTTAAACACTAAATAAGCATTTTGCAAAGGTAGGGGGTGGAATGGAGGCCTGATGTGTGTTTCTTCACCCCTCTGTGAGCACTCGGACAATTATTATAGTGAGTCCTGCCGAAAGGGACAGAAAGAAGAACACCCATTTTAGTAGAAATGGCTCAGTAACTGTTGGATGGTGACAAAATTAGACTTGTGACTGTGAATGCTTGGGGTAAGTACACTTGATCATTCCTAAACAGTTGTCTTAAATTCGACCAAAATGTTTCCTGCAGATTGAAATGCCCCTTCCTTCCTTCCTTCCTTTTGCGCATGTTCTGAATTGGGACTTTATATGATGTCTGTGGCTTGGACAGTGGGTGTCATTCTGTGAAGAAAAGAGCACACTGAGCTGGGCTTTATTCTTCCCAGTGACACTGTTTGGAGGTTGGCTCTGTTCTTGCTGCCTGTACTGCTGTCACCCAGAATTAAAAGCTATAGATATCCCAGGGCTGCAGCAAGGGCTTTCAGCAACTTGGATGACAACTGCAAAGATGCATCAGAACAGTGCAGAAAATGACTTCTGGGAAGATCATGAAAAAATAAAGTACAGCTAATGAACCTGAGTTCTTCTCTCTTCCCTCTTGGCAGTCATTCATGGTAATACAAAGTGAGTATAAAGCCTGGCGCCACGACAAAATGCTGGTGATTTGTGCTTGCTTTTAAAGATCCTAAAGCCAAGAGGCATCCTTAAGGGCTTCCCTGAATTAATTCCTGTAGGAACTAAAGTTTGAAGCTTAAGCCAGACTTTGCAGGACTGCAGCTGCCTGCTCCATGGCTGTAGCACCAGGGAGCTGGGCTCACAGACCATCTTTGTTGCAGGGCTTGGGTTCAGCTGGGCATGGAGCTGAGCTGGCAGGTTCCTGGGATGGTTTCCATGCTCAGACCTGAGCAGGGGGAGTGCTTTGCTGGAGGGGGGCCATGAGGAGCTTTCCTGGGCTCCCCTGCATCTGCTGGCCTACAGGCTTCACTGCCAGCTAGAGGGATGGCATCCTAGGGTGTGGGGGTGAGTTTTGCTGAGCGTGTGACCTCCTGATACCAGCACGTGTCACTTTTGTGATGCTGAGCAAAGGGATGTGGCAAAATTGCCAGTGGAAGCAGCGTGCGGAGAGTTGTCCCACTTTGGCAAGTGGGCCAGTGGGATCCAGTGAAAATCAGAGACTGAAGGAGTGGGTGTTTGAGCTTGGTGATGAGCTGAGATGTGCCCAACATTGTGCTCGGCCCAGGTGCCATCTCCTGTTTTGGATAAGAACCCTTTGCTCCTGTGAATTGGTTGTGTGGGGGTGCTGGGCTACATTTCCTGCCCCATCTGTTTCAGTGCTATTGAGGATTAAGTTATTGGAGCTGCCATGTGCTTGTTCTTGCTGATAGCATCCTTCAGATCAGCTCCATCTCCAGGGGGCATGAAGTGGTGTGGGTTTTTGTTGGTTTTTCGTTGGGTTTTTTTGAGTGTTTTAAATTTAAACCTGGTATTTCTATCTGAAATAACCCCCTTCAGAATTAAAATTGCATCTTATAATGTCTATATTAAGATTTAAACCCATAATAATATCTTAAATTTACATAAACTCAATATTTAAGCATTAGACATTTCCTATTAACATGTAAACACAGATACAACCCAGAAAATTCTCAGGCTAAACACATGAAGTTATGCTTAGTTGCAAACCATTTTAGTTCAGAAGAGTAATTATTATCAGTCCTTTCTAGGCAAAGGTGAAGGGGAGGTGAAGTCTCTTCTAGCCCTTTGATTGTATTATGATCAGCAACAATTAGCTTAAGTCACTAATTACAGAGATCATTTTCTTCATGTGATGGCTCTCATTTAAATGTGAATCATGTTTGATGTTTTGTAGCCAGTGCTCCTATTAGAATAAATTTTTTCTTTATTGTTAATTGAATTACAGCTTCGATCCAAAAGTAGTTTGACAGAAATTGCAGGTAAATCTACACATCTAATAAATTAGAAATGTAAAAATTAGGAAAAAAGTGTAATTACTAACTATGGTGTGCTATCAGCATAAAAAAAAATGGAAGCTACTGTAATGGCTCAACTGGTGGTAACTGTTACCAGGCAATCCAGATCAGTCTTTTTCTTTGGGGAAAGTTTAACAGGTTTATACAACAGGATTAATTAACATCAGTTGCTTAAATTAAAATATTTTGGCTACAGTTAGCAGCTCCTAGGTCAAACTTCTATTTAGAGAATACTTCTGCTTTTCATGGTGTTCCCTCTAATGTCTTCTGCTCTTTAAATGCCCAGGTTGGGCTTAGCAGGAGGTGCAGGGGAGCTGGTACTTCTCTCAGCCCTCCAGAGCAGCAGCTCCTCTTCTCTCCACTCACTCTGATCCCAGGGCTGGAGCTGATCTGTGGTTTCCTGGTCTGAGGTGTTGGGCTGAGTGTTTGGTCTAGGGGAAGAGAGAAAACAACCCTGGTAATGCATGAATGCAAATAGCTTTGTCACTGGGACAAAGGGACAATTTTTTGCTCTGTTACAGAAAAGGATCTAGACTAAAGACACTTGGGCCATTTTTCTGTTGGCCACGGGGTACTTGTGCATCAGGGGCAGAAAGCAACTCCTGACCTGGTAAAATGTGAGCAGTCCAGTTGAACCTCTCTGGTGAAGAAGGGATGTCTTCTGCTGTAAGGCATTTCAAGAAAGGAATGTTGTCTCCTGTTATTTAAGAAATCCATTCCCTTTCTTGTGCAAAGCATATAGTAACAGTAGCAGAAAGCATCATTAGCCTTCCTCCCATTTGGGGAGGAACTGGTTGACTGCACTAAAATTATTATGAGTGATACATTGGATAACAAACAGGAATGCAAATCAGAGACAATGTCAGAGAAGTGTCTGAGGGACAGAATGAAAGGCAATGCTTGCATCTGCTCATTCTCTATGCAAAGGACTGCAGTGAAAAGGAAAATGATGAGGGCAAAGCTGAAGCCATGTAGAATTGCTGCGGGTTTAATGTGTTTGCTGTACCTTACCTTGGTGGCAGAGAACCTGCTACTTTGCACAGTGTTTAATTTCAGCCCTGGGCCAACTTCTGTGAGATGAAAATTCGAGTGTGGTGGAGAACATTATTGCTTGCTTTTTCTCCCTGTAAAAAAGCTTAATCATTCACTCTTTTATCTGCTCTATTCTATTTTCTTTCCTAAGAGTGTTCTATAAAATCTACATATCCCAAATTGCCCATGCTGACTTTTTAGTGAGGGAGCAGTGATGTGCTCGTGCCTTGGGACATCAGATTCACCAGTTGAATTGGTGTAATAGACTGAAGTTGGATGGTGGGTTGAAAATGTTCTCTTGGTCTGTGCTACTGAGTTACTTAGTTTCCACTGGAGAAAATGCAGCTCTGTGTCCAAATTGTGGTCTTTCTCATTGAAAGATCAAAATGAGAGTTAATCTTCTATCCTCTTGTGAATGTGTGTGTGGGAACTGCTCTATTGTGAGATGCTGAGTTGGGATTTTGTGGTTGTTTTTTTTCTAGATTACCAAGTTTGTTGTTATGAATTAGAGGTTATTAATCAGTCCTCTGGAGATCTGTAGTGAGATTCTTATTATTTTCTTACATGACATGAAGTCATTGAGAAGAAAACTGAAAGCCATTTTCTGTAAAATAATAATTTTCCTTTGTTTTAGTTAGTAATGTCCAGGATGACTGAAACTGGGTATGAATATTCTTTCATTCTGTTTTTTTGGGGTTCTGTTTGCTGGTTCCCAGTTCAATCCCGTTTAAGCAGCTCTGGGGTAAGGGGCTTGTGCCCCCACCTCTGGGTCTCTCCCTCAAACCAGCATTCAGATCCATGCAGGGAAAAAGTTCTCCAGTACAGTGTCTGTGTTGTGGTGAGAAGGCAACTGCAGTCTCCACAGTCATACTTTCAAAGATTAGAACAAATGGAAAAAACATTTTTAATAATTTGTGGACAAAGAGAGAAATAGACTTGGAGTTGAATCTGAGATTTATAACCTTTGCAGTTCGTTCTTCTCTAATTATGTCTTTCCAAGATCTGTAACCATTGAATTGTCCCCATTTCTGTACAACAGTTAATTACATTAGTTCACTGACATGCTGTTATTAAACAACTGCATCCTACTTTCATAGCTAGTTTTATAGTTAAATGTCTGCAATGGTTTTGTTCTCAGTCCTGGACTTCAGGCATGTAATTTGCTGCTATCCAGTGTCTTGTGTCTTTTACATGTTTGTTTTTTTTCCTTCTCAGACATGTTTGTGATGGGAGGCCTTTTATTCCAGGTGGGAAATACCAGGTAAAAAGCTGTTCCCTACTGCAGGTGAAGGAGGTGTGTGGTTTTGCTGTCTCCAGTCCCACACAGGAGTTGCTCCAGGTGCATTCAGTCTGACCACACTGTTCTACAAGGTTCTGGACAGCAGCACACTGGCTTCATCCCATGTCTCACCAGGTTGTTTTTTCCACACACAGCCTGTAGCTCACAGTGAAGCCTGGTTCAGTAAACACAGACATTTCTGCCCCCTGCACATACTCTTAGCTTGAGGAGGATGCTCTGAAATGGTCACCCTTAGGGCAAGTTTGATGTGCTCCGAGGTGGATGGAGCACCCTTCCCTCTTCTTGGATTTTTTCATACCAGGAGAGTCCATGTGTAGGATTCACATATTGTATCCCTCATGCATGGAATAAATATTTCTCTTAAACAGGATTGTAACTCGCTTGTTTTAAAAGAACAGTGTGAAGTCAGCATAGGTGACTTCTCTTCCTAAAGCCATATAAATCTCTGTGAGGCTTCTTCATCAGACCCAGAAGAAATCCGGTGGGCACAGAGTCGTGTCTGTGTAAGGCAGGTCTGGAGAATCTGGGCTTAAAGTAGAAAAAAACAATGGGGAAAAAGCTGAGTAAAACCCTGTTCTGTATCTCAGTCACAGCAGTTTAAACCTGAGTTGTTTTCAAAATTTTTTTTTTGTAGTTTTAAAAAAAATTATTCTGAGTAGTTCTGTAGCAGCTCAACGACAGTGCTAAACTGAGCCTGCAGTACACTGAAAAATGTGTTAATAATGGTACAGAATCTTAAATACCCTGACATATCTGTGTCCAGTTCTGGAGCCCCCAACATAAGAAGGACACGGAGCTCATGGAGAAAGTCCAGAGAAGGGCCACAAAGATGATCCGAGGGCTGGAGCAGCTCTGCTATGAGGACATGCTGAGAGAGTTTGGGCTGTTCAGCCTAGAGAGAAGGTGGCTCTGGGGGGAACTTCTAGCACATTCCAGTACCTGAAGGGGCTACAGGAAAACTGGGGAGGAGCTTTTTACAAGGGTAGGGAGTGAGAGGACAAGGGGTAATAGATTAAAACTGGAAGAGGGGAGACTTGGGTTGGACATTGGAAGAAATTCTTTAGTGTGAGGGTGGTGAGACACTGGCACAGGTTGCCCAGAGAAGCTGTGGCTGCCCCATCCCTGGAGGTGTTCAAGGGCAGGTTGGATGGGGCTTGGAGCAACCTGGGCCAGTGGGAGGTGTCCCTGCCCATGCAGGGGGTTGGAACTAGATGATCTTTAAGGTCCCTTCCAACCCAAACCATTCTATGATTCTGTGGTTATCCCGCTACTGCACTGGCTTTAAATTTCTACGCATTTTAGGGGAAAAGCAACTTCATTTGTAATTAAAATCACTAAGCAAATGCAGATTATATTTAATTTAAATATTTCTAGAATTCATTTAAGCTTTCAAAATAAATTAGGCATTGAACAGCAAAACTGCTAACATCTGAGTGATATTTTTACTTCTGAGACAAATTAAGAAACTAGTCAGGAATGCAGATAATAAGTTGCTGTGTTTGAGAAAATACTTCGTAATGTTGGATGTGCAGGGAGCCTTTAAAAATGGGTGCTCTCAAGTAAAAGTAATAGTTTAGAAAAAAAATCTGTTACTTCTGATAGTATTTTATAAATCTTTCATCATCTCTTTGCTTTCTAGGAGTTGCAGTTCTGCCCGTTACCCTGAATACAATTGCAAAGAGTGTCTAAGGAACCAAAGTGAGATAAAAACATACCAGCATGCCAATGCACTTTATTTTTATAATGCAGAACATGTTAAATTGAAGCACATTAATTGGTTTTAATTAGTCAACACAACACATGTATGTACATGTTTTCAGGGTAGAAGTATAAGCCTGCATGAAGTACATTTTTACAATCTTAAGGATATTCCCATCTGTAAAGAAATTCTTCCCATTAAAATCTATCAGAATATTCCCCCCAGCAATGTATTTTTGATAATCCAATATATCCTGTGACAGAGCATTTTCTCCTATCTGGTTCAGCCACAAGTAACAGACAACCAAGGCTTTTTCAGGGACAATATAGCATGTGTTCAGCTTTTTCTTGGCCTCATTACATATCATTCCTTGCTTCACTGCATCACTCGTCTTGTTAGTTCATAAATCTGATCTATTCTAATCACTGGAAATTCTGTATTTCCCCGAGCTGTGTGTCACCAGCAAGGCCAGTCACTTTGGAAACTGCATTCCTGAAAGGTCACTTTATAAAACATACAAGAGGAGGTATTGTGCAAAGCTGATGCTTAAGGCTGGGAGTTTGTCACTTGCCTTAGCCTCGCAGTAGCTGCTGCAGTCTGTTCTCTCTTCACAGGCTGATCTTGGTAGCTGTGGTGTGCTGAGCTGGTCCTCAAGATGAGTGCTTTTGGCCTCAAACGAGTAGCACAGCAAAATCTTCACTGGGGTTTGTGATCTGTGTGCAGTGTAAATTACACCATATTTGTAGGCTGGCCTGGCAAAGGACAGTTGCCAGTTCAGAGTCACTTTTGTTGGAAAAAGGACTTTGTAAAAACAGAGGGTTTTTGGTATTTAGAAACAAGACAGTGATGCAGAGCCAAGAACATGCAATGGCTGTTCTACCACAGGATCCTCTTAGAACACACTGTGCAAGTCTTCTGTGCCTCACACTTGGCTTTCTCCCATCTTCCAAGATCACTGAAGGGTTGGTACTTGGTATATTGATATGGCAGTAGGTCTGTGGTTTAGCTGAGATCAGTTGCATTCAATAACTTTCCCCTCTTTTCCATGCTTACAGATGTCAGTGCCTGCACTATGCTCTTGTTTCTGTGCCAATCCTGCTTTGAGGCTGGTTTGGTGGTGCAGACATGGAGAGGGTGATTAGACATTGGAATGGACTGCCCTGGGAAGTGGAGGAGGCACCATCCCTGCATGTGTTCAAGGAAAGGCTGGATGTGGCACTTAGTGCCATGGTCTAGCTGACGTGGTGGTGCTGGACTTGATGATCTCAAAGGTCTTTTCTAGCTGTGGTGATTCTGTGATTCTGTGACACTGTGTGCTGCAACCAACATACATCTGCTAAAAGCCTTCCTTGTACTGCTGCTGCTTCTCCTCCTCTTTCCCACTCATTTAGCACTTCTGCATTGTGTTAGATAGCCACAGGAGACTCTTGGGCAGAGATTTCCATCTTTCTTGGGTGTCTGTACAGCCCCTAGCAGAACGAGCCTTGGCTGGTGCTGCTTCAATGCTCTGGTGTTTTTGTGAGTGGGTAGGGTGCACTGTTGAGTTTCGTCATTTTATTTTCTTTGGCTGTGCAGCAGTGATGTTCTGGAGCAAGAGCTGTTCCTGCTCTTCCCTGGCCTGGGCTCCTGTGCTGGACTGACCCCCCCTGCCAGCCAAGCTGTGTTCCATGATATGTAAAGTGGCTCACAATTCATGCTTGCAAAAAGATGCCATTCACTGTCTTGGATTAATGACTTTGACATTCATAAATGAAAATAACAGGACGAAAGCTAGATACTACTATTTATTTTTCTTTAATCTTTCCACCCCATTTTTAATTTCTTTCAGATGTTTCAGATAGGTGTCTGAGGATGCTGTAGGCATAACCAGGGAGAATAAACAGAGAGGGAAACATGCCAAGTTTTGGTTGGATTATTGAAGCGCAGTTTCCTAAGCCACGTGATGCTACTACAGCAAAATTCAACTCTCCTGTTTCATAGAGGTTTCATTTAATTAATGTGTTTATTTAATTTTGTGAAGTTTAGTAGCTTTTTAATGACTGTTTGTATTAGTTTCTGTTTATGGGTGACTCAGATTACTTACTTTTCTAGCCAGGGGATGCTGCAACATCATGTGTCACACTATACTGACTTTTTTAGTCCACTGGTGATTGCAGAAGGTAGAAATTCTCCCTGTTGCACAGAAATATGCCATTATATTCCCTTCTGCTAATTTGTCAGATATGCTACTTTAATTACCAAAATTAATGCTTAGGGGTCTGATGAAAAACTTTGTGCATGGATTAAACTTCCTGGCTGGAGCTGGTTTGTTGTGTTTGCAGAGGAGCATCGGTTGAACCTGTAGATGACATTCACACATAAACCAGACTAAATATACAGGTGAAGTGAGGTGGAGAGTGATGAGCTCTTCCTGGTGTTTGTGTGATGAGAGCTGCTCATATTTGAAGCTGTTAATTGGGGGCAATTTTTGCTTGGTGTTGTGATGTTTGAATTACCCAGAACTGGCCTTTCCAGTACCTGAAGAGGGACTACAGGGAAGCTGGGGAGGGACAGTTTACAAGGGTGTGTAGGGATAGGATGAGGGGCAATGGTCTTCAACTACAGCAGGATAGATTCAGACTACACATTAGGATGAAGTTCTTTACTATGAGGGTGTTGAAACCCTGGAACAGGTTGCCCAGAGAGGTGGTGGAAGCCCCATCCCTGGAGACATTCGAGGCCAGGCTTGATGGGGCTCTGGGCAACCTGATCCTGTTGAAGATGTCCCTGTGCACTGCAGGGGGTTGGACTTAGATGACCCTCAAAGGTCCCTTCCAACCCAATGCATTCTATGATTCTACATTTGATGATAAATTACTAAACCCACAACAAATTCTGAGGAAGCCACAGCTGACCAAGTCATCTGATTAATAGGATTTTATCCTTTTATCCTTTTAATGGGGATGTTTGAAATACACTGTGTAGAAGCCACAGAGAGATTTAAATTTCAAGGATGAACATCATCATCATTTCTCCCTCTGTCTCCCTCTCTCTCTCTTCCTCTAAAGGTCTCCCTGGCGTTTTTTGAGTCTCCTCCCTGTGAGCAGTTCAGCTTGGTGCCATCCACAAGTGCAGAGTGCTTCAAAAAGAGCCCATCACAGGCATGTCAGCAAGACCCTGAGTCACAGACAGAGCAAACTTCCCTAGCTCATCACTGTGCACTGGCCTCAAATCCTCTTTGGAGCAGCTACTGCAGGGGCTGAACTTCGTTTTTTCCTGCCCTGCTGCCCAGGACCTTTGCTGTGTTAACAAAGGCTGATGGAAACCTTCATCTAGGTGGCACTGTGTGAGAGTGAGACAGTTGCCCAGCTCCCTGGCAGCCTCGTCCTGCTGTGGTCCCTGCCAGCAGTGCTGTGTCACCACACAACAGATGTGCAGGTGGCTGCGAAGAGCTTCCCTCCTGGAGCACAGGTGCTCTCTTTCAAGAAAAAAGTAAGTGCTGGTCACTAAATGCTGGGCAAAATAGTGCTGTATGTCCTGATTTAAAAAATGCTGCTCCTTGGGTGCAGGCAGGGAGGAGATGGCAGTCCAAAAGTCTGGCAGTGGCTGGTTTGGCTGGACTGGGCAAGTGCCAGTGCCAACCCACGGCCCTTAATTTCCCTGGCAAGGCAGTTCTCCCAGATAAAGTGAGATGAGGTGAACTCAAGATTCTTTCTAAAAAGATTTACTTGGTTTAAAATGCTTTGTTAGCAAATGCTGCTTCTGAGTTCTTGTCATTTGGAACTTGCCCCAGTTAATCTCTGTCCTTATTTTAAATTGAAAGGTACTTTACTTAATGTGTTCTCATCAGCCAAACCTCTGCTGGGTTCATACAAGGAATAGTTTAGTGTTCATCTGTCTCATTTCTTTACTGTCCAAGGTGAATCTCAAGGGAGTAAGGCTCTGAACCCAGTGACTTCAGGCTGCTCATCTGGAAAACAGAACCATTTACAGCTTTTTAAAGAAAATAATTTAGTAATCCATGCAAGAGACCTGTCTCTAAGCCAACCCATTTGAAAAAATTGCCAGTGTAGTAATTACAATAATTTTATCACAGTAATACTGATTATGCCTTTCCATTATTGCCAGCATTTCTTCTTCCCTGCAAATACAGAACTGAGGTGGTTTTGCATCCTCTTCCATGATCGTGCATTAGAAATGCTTTGTAATTTGAGATTGACACTGCAGAGCTGAACATTGAGCAGAGATTTTCCTGAGCATTTCCCTGTGGAACAATAATGCAGTTAAAACCATTGGGAAGTGAGGAAGACATTTCTGCTGTGCTTCTGGCAAGGCAGCAAGTGCTGCCTTCTGAGCTCTGTACATCCTCCCCCTGGAGCAGGGAAGGACCCAGGTCTCTGCTCGCTTGTGTGAAGGGGAAAAAGGGGCCAGATAAGTGTTTGTTTGCCTGCACCTCCCTTTCTGCCAGCCTGTGCAGTCCATAGGTGGGATGGTTTTTGCCCCAGTGCTCTGTGTCATTGCTAGTTTTGTCAACAGGTCTGAGATTCTGTAGAGATTTGGGGAGCAGCAGATCCGAGTGGCCAGAGTTGGAGAGAGACTTCTCAAGAACAACAATCAGTGATGAATGGGCTGGCATTGGCACCAGAAGAAACCAGTGAGTGTTTCAAAAGGCAGAGTCTTACCTTGGTCTTTCAGAATTTCCTAGTATTTAGACAAGTCCAACAAGAACAAACTTTTAAAATATGTTTATTTCAGAAATGGCATTAAAGAGGATGCGGAGGCTGTTCTGCAAGTTCTGCTCAAGGAAAACATTTGATTTTCCTCTCCTGGCAGGAGTGGGAATGATTTGTTAGAATTTGTCTAAAAATTCAGAAGATAACTTTCCAGTGGAGAAGCAAAAAAAGCCTTGACAGTACCAACCCATTACTGCTTGTAGATTTTGATAGTGAAGATTTGTAATTCTGGGGAAGGTAACCATTTCCATGAAAAATCTATGGTTTCTGTCTAGCAGTAGAAATGCTGTGAAGAACCACACAGGTTGTCTCATAGGGAGCATTTCTCACTGTGAGGGCTGCAGGAGAAATGGTTCATGCTTCTCTGAGGATAGTAAAAGCCTCCCTACCCTGCTCCTGTGCTCCATGTGATCATCTACAGGATTTACCAACTGCCCTTCTAATCATCTGGTGGGTGCAGGTTAGGATGTCCTGACACCAGTGTTCAGAGACTAAGAGGAGGTGAAACCACCTCCAGCTGAATTTTATACAGAGCTATTTGTCTCAGGAATTGCCAGAAGATTTAAATTACTGCTGCTGTTGTCAACAAGTTTCTCCTGCCTGTTCTGTAACAATTAAGGTCCTTGGAGGTTTTGGATCACTTATGTTTCTCAGTGTAACTACAGATTGTGAACATAAGGGTTTCATCAAGTATTTTAAATAATTAGTTGAAAGGCAGAGGTTCCTTTCCTTCTGTGTATTTTAGGTAGAAAAATTCCTGCTGACTCCACATTTCTTGCTAATGAAAAAGAGAACCTGATCAGGTAGCTAGATGTTAGCTTGAAGATTGCCAGCTTTTTCTCTTGATGTAGAACTGCTCTTAGAAACAGCTGGTGCCTTGCTGCTACCAGTGCCAGAGACTCTTTTGTTTGATGACTTCATCAACGTGTTATTCTATCAGGAACAATTTGTGGTTTCAAATACAGATGTAGGATGATAATTTCGGGGGAAACAAAAGTTCATTTCCTTGAATTCAAAATATGCCCATCATAAAACAGCCTGTGTCCTACTCTTGGTATTCTCTGAAGCCAAGTCTGAGCAGGCTGTGCACTGTCCTGGTTTGAGCACCTAGTCTGAACTATGCAGGGCAGTGAATTTCACTCTTACTATGTGCAACAAATTTTCTTAGAAGATGATGGCTAAAAAAATGAGGCCAGCTTTTTTTGGTGACTGTTAAAGCTCTATCCATATCTCTTTTCAGTTTATTCTTAGTTGTGTGATTCTTTTGTGTACAGAATGAACCATGCCACAGCTGTTGGAGGCTCATCTTTCAAAAACCCAAGTGTTGAAATTAATTGCCAAAGCTTTAGATAGACCTGGTTAATATGGACAAACTATAGTCACTTCTGCTCACTTCTTGTTAGTGCTCCATAGTTCTATCCTAAAAAAGCAAAAATAGAATTAAGAAAAAAATATATTGACTTGTATAAAGTCTTGGACTTTTCTAAAGCAATTGCAGCTGAAGAATATCTATACAGAAATTGGTTGAGGTAACTTCTTGCAGCATCACAATTTTGGAAGTATGTGGAATGGGAACAAAATCCTGCAGTGAGTCCAGCCCTCCTGCTTCAGTGGAGTGAGGCTGAAAACTTTTAGCTGGAAATAAACTTCATTGAAAGTCTTCACTGCTGCATCGAATTAAAAGCTTCTTCTACCTATAGGTATTTTGATAATATTGCAAGAAGCCAGTATCTGGTGACTTCCAGAAAAGATATTTAATCCAAATTTGGCTTCTGTTGTCTTTGATTCTAGCGGGAATTAGACACTTCAATAGATCCAGTATATGCAGGTTTTTTGAGGCAATAGAAAAAGGTACAATTAATATTACGTGGATTAGATTACATGTTACATTTTGTTTTGAAAGGCATTGCCAATTTTTCCTTTGGCAAAAATTCAAATGCAACAAAGTGAAGGTCAGCTTTTCATTTGGTATCACACTTCATTACCTGGGTTTGCTTCTCATCTTGTTCTCTCAGTTTTTGCATTACTGTAATTCCATTGTGCTTAGACTAAGTAGGACCATAACCACAAAGACTATGGTGTTCATCCTGAAGGCCTTGACAGCAAGCTTGCTTTGCATGTCTCAGAAGAATTAACAATTCTTTTTGAATCCTGACCTACACGCACAGTTTAAGTACTAATTTAGCTGCCAGACTGCCCCAAAGCTTCAGAGTTGATTCAGGAGATAACCAGTAATCCTGCCTTTCACAAACTTTCCTAAGTTTACAGAATTAAAGAGCTTTCTCTTGCAAGGAAATTTCTTTATCTTATTAACAAGGAAAAAAGAAGCTTAAAGCTAGCACAAAAACGGGTTTATTTTTTTAATTTCCAGGATCTGTTAATAGCATGCTTCCTCAGTTTGCAAGCAAAGACATGAAATGCATGTAATTCACAAAGCAGATTTGTCCCAGTCTCTGTTCTTAGACAGTCATGCTCTCTCCTTCTTTTTCTCCCTAGTATCTTCCTGACTAGGAGTGCCCAATTATGGCCTAATTGGCTTCTTTCTTTTTATTGACCAGCTCTCCTTCTGAACAGGGGTCAATGCTGACCTGCTTTCTCTGCTGAATATGCTTGCCTATTTTTGTAGCCCTTTTGAGACAAGCTATTAAAAAGAGAAATAAATAAATCAATTGTAATTTATCTGGCTCATGGATAAGCAGGATTTAGAACACTGCAATTTGCTTCATAACTCCCTGTAATGAGCAGGAGGGGGCACCTCTTTTCTTCAGCTTAGCAACTCTAGTGTATCCTATATGAATAGGGATGTAACTGTTGTTCCTAACATCTACTTTTCTCTGCTCTTTTCAACACTTCCTGACTAGATCAATCAGTAATTTAAACTGCAATATGTGATGATGACCTGCAGCCATCTAGTAGAGGATGTGTTTGAAGCTGCAGTGATGGTATGCACACTGTATCTTGAGAGATGTTTCTTTCAGCTCACTTCTTAGCAGAGCTTTCTGGAGGCTATTCCTGGTTCATTCCTAGCTTCTTCTGACACCCACTAATGACTGCAGGGAGATGGGTTATCTCCATTGCATAATGACTGTCAACAAGCAGGACTTCTTCACTTTGAGCTAAAAAAACCTAGAAAACAGCTGTCACCTGGCTTCATTCTCAGTGGTGATCCTGACTCCTGGTGCTCTGAATCCCTCTGGGGGATTCTTCCCTAAAAGCAGTGGTGTATTAAGAGTGGAGGTAGATGGCATCAGAGAAGATAGCTTCAGCTGCTGAGAGTTATTTGTGTCCATTTGGCAACCTGATCTTATCCTCAATTAGACATCATATTGCCCTGGTGTTCCAGCATTATGCAGTGCTACCCAAACCAGGTATGAAAGGAAAATGACTATATTAAAGGAGATGTCTGACTGTGCAATAAGACTGTTAGGTGCTTAGGGAGATGACAACTCCAGCCTATTCTTAAATATATTGATTTTGTAGCTGGTACTTTGTACAGCCTAAGGAGACTGAGAGCATATTCTCCCTGTCTAACCTCTTTCTGGGCTTGGGAGAATCCATTTTACATTGAATGTCATCAGGGTTCATGCCTTGCCATTTCCACATGGTAAGAGAAGGCAGTAGGAGATCCTACCTCCTGCCAAAGCAGCTGGTAGCTACAGAAGGCATGACATTAGGAAGCAGCTTGCATTATCATGGAAAAATACTGAAGTCTCTATCTTCAGACCTTGTAAAATGTCCTTAGTTTGGCATTGTCAAAATGTGAGGTGATATCTCCAATGGTTCTCACACAGTTGTTTTGGCTTTGTATTGCCACTCAGCAGGAAAGTATTGAAGGAACCAAGCCAGCTCATGCATGTCTTCATTGTGGCCTGGTGGAGTGGCTCACAGGGACAATGACAAACGAAGCTGGCTGAAATCCTGCAGTTGAAATTGCAGCTACTTAAGCAATTATCCATCACCCACCACAACTTGTTCACTCTTTATCAGGCCAGTCACGTTTCTTATAAAAATACATCTTGTTATTGTTGTGTTTTAGTAAGAAGCAAAAAGGAACTCCTGGGCTAGAGACAGACAACTCCCTATGACATTTGCCATGAGAAGGACACCTGTGCTCAAAGTGAAGAGTGCTCAACACTTAAGGTTATGTTTTTATCCTGCCTCGTGACCTTTAGTTAGAAGAACTGGGAGTGCTAATGCCCAGGGTAGTCTGTGAAAGGATATGTGCTTTTAATCAGCTTCCCAATAGTAGGATAATAAAAGCAATTATCCTTTTAGTATTCTGCTTCTCTTACCCAAGGTCACTAATGCTGTATGTAGAAGGGAAGATGAGCTTTGAAGGAGTTGAAGTGTAGAGTGGTGAAAAAAATCACACCCAGAAGTGTGGATTGTTCTCCTGCTTCCAGCTCCTGGTGAGAAAGTCAAACCATGTAGAGAGCAGTCTAGTGGTTTCCCAGGGCACTGGTTACAACAGATTTCCAATATAGTGTGAGCTTCATCTTGTGGTCTCCAAGCATCATTTGTTAAATTCAGACCGAGAATTTGGACTTTCTCCTCTTATCAGGAGACCAAACTATTTGGCCTGGTAGGAGGGAAGGAAATTATTTTTATAGTTGAGAGCTCTGAGGTTTATTTTGACTGCCAAAGCCTTGAGTTGTCTGTACAGCAGAGCTCTTGTCCATACCCAAGTTCTGTTCTTTATGCTGTTCACGTGGCAACGAACAGTTGTGGCTCTGTTGGCCGAAGGTCTCCTGGTGGTGGAGAGGGTGTGTGTGAGGGCAGTATTGTAACACACTGTGTGTGTACTTAGGTCTCACAACTTGGATTTGGCAGCCCAGGGAGATTCAGATTGGACCCCTTTGCTTTCTAAACTCCTTTTCAAAGAGGAGCCCAGGTGTGGCTGGGAAGCAGCCAAGAAGGAATACTGATGCCTTGGTTATTATACATGCTCAGGCTGTGTGATCACAAAGGCTGGTATTTTGATTATAAAAGTCATGATACATGTGTGTTCAAGCTGCAGGACCTGGGAAAAATTGCAGCAGGCCTTGTGTTTTTAGGGATTTTAGGAAGGAAAAGAAATAGAATAAGAGAAGAAAAGTTAGAGAGAGAACAGAGAATCACCAGTCATGGACCCAGTCATGGCCCAGCCAATGGGGAGGGTTGGTGTCTGTGAGGCTCCCCCAGCCCACCATCACAGCTCCTCCTTTATAGGCCTGTTTCAGTTAATCCTTTCCCACCAAGAGTAAATGTGGTTGAGACATGTCACCACTGAGCAACCGGAGTGGACCTCTGTCCCCTCTGCTCCTCCATCATTATTGTGGTCTCCATATGCAGACATTCCTCTCAACCGTTATTTCCACAGGCTTCAGACAGCCCTTTGGAGTGCAAACAAGGTTTTGTCAAGGGCTTACAATGGTGTTTGGACAGAACTTCTTCACAATAGGCCCTGAGGACTGATCCCTCACAATAGGTGATGGAGAAATGAAGAACAGATTATAAGCAGCAGGATCAAACAGTACTTGCTCATGCCAGAAGAAACTTTGCAATCTAATCTGACCTTTTAACATCACATAAACTATAAAATGTAATCCCTTGCAATTCCAACATGGAAACTGTTTTGTTTTAGGTGCTGGCCATGTACCTTTCCTCTCTATAGCATTACTGCCAGTGTGAAAGCCCAGTTTTATTGTTTACTGTGGCACGGTAATGATTTTGTTTTATGTGCTGTGCTGTAAACAGCCAAGCCAAATTGTTGACAGTCTTAATGTGTTTTGGAGCAAATGCATTTCCTGAGGTATGATGTGTTCCACCTTATCCTTTAGTTAATACATCAATTCTTCTGCTTCAGGCAGAGATGCCTAGGCTTGTGCCTCTTGGTTGTTGCTTTTAATTTGAATTCATCTATGAGCATTGAAGAAACTGTCTTAGACATTACAATTGCTTTAAATTCACTATAGAAACGGTCCGTGATCCATTACATTGTTTGAGATGTTCACACTGCTGAAATTCATGCATCTAGCTTAGGCTCTCCCAAGCAGCTGTAAAGAATATCTTTCCAGATTGACTGCACAGGACAGCAATAACATTCAAGTTATATTGAAGCTGCATAAGATGAGTTGAGCTCCTCTGCTCAACTAACTGCTGGGCACCTAACTGCTTCTGAAAGGAGTGGTCCTGCTCAGGTTTCCCTACCCTGCCTTCAGCTGGGGCTGTGTGCCTTCACTGAACCCATTAGTGAGCTAATTTAACTCACTAATTAGGCAGTGACTATCCCAGCTGGAAAAAAAAATAAACCCACGAAGCTGGGCTGGTGAACCAGTATAGCTTACTTCCCAGTGATGAATTTAAGGTATGATGAGTAGTCAGTCCAAAAC
The DNA here is from genome assembly GCA_020745705.1 of Hemiprocne comata. NCBI lineage: Eukaryota > Metazoa > Chordata > Aves > Apodiformes > Apodidae > Hemiprocne > Hemiprocne comata. Next base: position 4,175,680 of record CM036597.1, on the reverse strand, counting down.
TTTCCCAAAGTCATGCTTTCTCTCAGGTATCTGATGGAACAGCACTGAAGCATGGAAGTTCTGTGAAATATATTCCTGACTGTCTTAATTTTATCATCTCCCTCTGTTTTCTGCCTTTCTGTTACTGCTTCTGGTCTGGCAAGCAGAGTGGTTTTCAAAGAGTTCTAGTTTCTGTAGAAGGGTGTTGCTTTGCTCTCACAGCTAAACAAAGAGCTTAAAAACTTTGAGTGTGCACAGTCCAGATTTTCTGTAGTGAGAAACCAGGGGTGAACCCAGCTGGGGTACATTGTTTGCTCTGCTGCTTCTCTCAGATTTTATTTGTAAGATGCTAGATCTTGATTTATCTACTTGTAAATTAAATATAAATGCATTTACCAGAGTTATACAGACATTGTGTGGCTGAAAGGTTGTCTGAGAGTCTGTGGATAATTGGGTTGCTTTCTAAGCACTTGTAATGAAGGAGTCCTGTTAAATTAGTTGTCAGTCTTTCTGTAGAATTTTTCCCATGAAGATATACCAATATATTGCTGTCTTAAGGATGCTTTGAAATATGGTCAGGTGAGTTAGTTCACCTAAAGAAAGAACGTACCTAAATCATACTGCTATTTCTGTCTCTATCTGAGACAAGCTGGTTTCTAAAACTGCAAAACCAAAGGAAACCCAGGCTGTAGTGTTCTCCATTTTGCTCTCTCTTGCCCTCCCATTTTGGCAGTTTGCAAGGCCAGGTATGTAAGTGGAAAGTTGGCAGTATTAGCCACAGGACACCTTCAAGCCTGGCTTAAAGCCAGACCTGCTGAGGATGTTGTGGGGAGGCCTCTTCAGCATGACTCTCCACCCTGCTGTGCAGTTCACCTGTGTTGCCTTGGGTGAAACCAACCCATAGGTCCCGAGGCTGGTACAAAGGCATCAGAGCTTCATTAAAATGCAGAGATGAGCTGATTAGTCATGTAGATTTATAGCAGTGCCTAACTGACTGATGAACTCCTGGGTGCACTCTGGGTTTTGGGGAAGGCTGTTTGCTTTGTGACAGTTGCCTGGTTTTGTTTATGATTGAAACGAAATGGCCTTTTATCTCGGTGTTTGGCAGTAGGTGAAGCAACTCGACTATTTTGGCTGCCCTCTGACAGCTTCTCACAAGGATACTGGGACTTCAGACAAGCCATGAATCAATTGGCTTCTCAGAAAAATTCTGAGAACTGGCTCTCTGCCACTCTGCCTGGAAATGGGACAAAAATAATGACATTGCAGTGTGTTTCAGTTGTTAATAGTGACACGATTTAGGGTGACTGAATGACCCAGAGTGCTTGGCTTTGCTTGGTGAACTGAAGCAGAGAAATATGGATTGAACAGTCAAGTGCTAATCTGCAAAAGCAGGCTGGGTGATTTTGCCTTGGGAAGAAATGGTGCAGTGATGCACAGCAGGGGAGCACGGCTGGAGGCTCCTGAACTAGCAGCACAAGCTGCTCCCCGTGGAGCCGAGGAGCTACCAGACCCGCCAGGGCTCCGCAGAGCTGCTGCAGATGTAGGAACCTGTAAAGGTGGAAGGATTTTGCTTCAAAGCTGTGGTATCAGAAGATGTTCTTGTAGTTATTTAGTCTGCTTTCCTGTGTGTGGAAATCAGGAAATGTAAGGACAGGTGATAAATGGAGTTATTTGGGGAAATGCTCATTTTGTGTTTTTAAGTCTGGGAGCACGCCTGTGAAGAGCAGATGTTCCATATGATTTGTCACAGGGGAAGATAATTCCCTTTCAATAATACAAACACACTTTTTTTTTCCTCTTTTTTTTTTTTTTTTTAAAGATGTGATGAGGTTCTCAGGATCTAATTAGGGAAGTGTGAGCAATAAGTAATGGAGCTGGCCCCTTCCTGGAGCTGGTGCACCCACACAGTGCAGTGTCCCACCTGCTGGGCTCTGAGGCCAGCACTGTTCTATGATACCCACAATGTTCCCAGCTCTGGAGATAACTGCTGCAGTTGGAGGTCTGGGCATCTTTCAGCACCTTAACTTCTGTCTCATATGTTGACAATATTAGTATGTTCATGATTTGTAGCGTTTTTGAATGAATTTTTTTCAAATTCAATTTTTGAAAGGGACCATTTTTGAGGGGACCTTAAAGATCATCTAGATCCAACCCATGATTCTGTATAAAACCAGGCTGATTTCAATGTTGTCTCTAAAAGGGTAACATGTTTTAGTATGATTTTGCAGTGTCTGTTATACTCAATCACACAATTTGGTTTTTCCATTCTTGTTTAATTAATTTTTAATTAAAAGGATATGTTGAGAATTAAGCATGTTCTTGCCAATTTAAGATCACTTAATAATAATCTATTTGGACCTTGAACAGAGATTAAAATTTAGTATATTAGTTACTTTTAGGCAGCTTAACATTTTTAATAGAGAGGAAAATCCATCTTATGTAACTAAGCCTATAATTCTAAATGAAACTGATTTAGCTGGTCTGATAAATAATTAGTGAAATTGGAAATTAGATAAATTCTGATTCATTAGCATCTGGTTTTAGAATGTGAATGTAGGAAAACATGAATGGGAAGAGGATGCTGGAAGTGTATCTGTTAGTAAAGCAGTAATTAGAGAGGACAGAAGTAATTTACTGAAGATTTAAGATTGTCTTAACTGACACTACTCAATTTTCTTTCCACAGTGAAACATAAAGCAGTGCTAAAGATTTCTTTGTTGTTATAAAATTGAAAGTGAGGGGTCATCAAAAGGCCTGTGAGGACCATTAACATATTGAATAAACTTAGATGAATCAGTAACTTGTAACAAGTAAGAAATAATAAATGTATCTGATTGTTTTCCAGAGTTTCATCTGGGGTTTATGGGATTACAGAGTAGTAGTGGTGGGAGGGGGATGAGGCAAATGAACTGAAACACAGCAAAAGCTGAAGGAAAATTTATCCCACCCGCTGCAGAGAAGAAAACTCAAAACTGAGCATTAATTTGCCTTAGCTTGATGCTTCTAGTACAACACACACAGTAGTTATGTAGCTGCTTGATATGAGCTGTTGTTAGGTGGTGCTAACACTTCTTTCATATGCAGGATTTTCATTGCCTTGTTTTTGTACAGCTGGTGGTCTGTGAAGAAGTGTCTGTTGATGTGGCTTCTGTTCCTCGTTTCTAATCCTAAAAATATATTAAATACTTTCTTCAGCTTACTCTTAGGTGCATCAGAATTGTTCCCAGGTTAAGCATGCATCTGTGGAAATGTAGGAATGACGAGACCTGCAAGACAGGCTGCCTGGCAGGGGTCTGTCTGAGCTAGGGAAGTGCCTGGGAATCTCATGTGAAGCACCAGGAGTCCAGTTGCTTTAAAGGTTTTTAAAAGTCCTAGAGCCACAAGAGACTGTTGTTCCCTGCAAAACAGCATCTCTGCCAGTTTGAAAATGCTATGTTTTCAGTGCCTGTTTTCACACATTGCTGTGCCTTAGGTAGCAGAGAAGCACATTGCTCTCACCTGCTTGGAAACTTCCTTCTTGCTGCTGGTGGTGGGGCAGGTCCCTCGGTATTACACCTGAGTCCTCCCTTTCCTCTCTGTGCCCCAAAAAGAGTTTGCCTCTATGGTGGTTATTCCATTCTCTGATGTATTTTGATGAGCAACCAGAGCTTGTGTGCCAAAAAAGACTTTGGACATGCCAAAAGGATTGCACTGAATCACAGGAGACTCTGAACCCAAAATGGAGGTGAGGGATTGCAGGATGATATGCTGAGAACTCAGCAAAGCATCCTGAAAGTCCTTGAAAAAAGGGGTCAAAATACCATTAACTTGAGATCTGTGAGAAAGCTGGTTTTAGCAATTGCTCTTGGTGTTTGCCTGAGTTACTGATGGCTAAACTTTTTTGTCCTCTGCTTTGTATCTAGTATGCAGTGAAGTTTCCTCAGTCTGTAGTGAGACAGTGCACTCTCATTGCCATGATTCATTACCTCTTTGTCATTCTGTACACAATTTATCAACCCAAAAGCAACTTTCAGAAAATTGCCAGTATGTTTTGCAGTATGGGAAAAATACTTGATGATGGTACTAGCTCTGTGGATAATTAGATGTTGGTGTCAGAGCCATAGATAATAGGTTATTGAAATCACCATTTCTGTAAATATGTTGGTAAAATTCAGAAGCACTGAAAAGCAAATTAACAAGGAAAAAGTCCCAACTGTTCACTTGGCCCCAGTGCTGCCCTTAAATCTGTGTGAACAAATGTTGATGAGCAGAATTAGCCCGTTTGGCTATACAGGCCATGCATTGTGTACTTGCTGTCATGTGCAGTGTATGTGAACAGAAAACTTTCTGTTCTGGTGTTACATGTGCAAATCCAGGCCCTGGATCTATAGTGTGTTGGGTGATCCACAGTCTGTGTTGGTGCAGAAGCCAAACTTTAGTTCTTGAAAAGGCAACCAGACAGAGGAACTACAAAACTGTGCTCAAGGTGCTCAGTTCTGGTGTCAAAAAGCCAAGTCCCAGAAGAACATTCAGCTTTCTCCTTCCAATACTTAGTATTTTGAGCACCCCAGTGTAGAGCTGGAAACATTTACAAAGACACAGACTGAGCATACTTTCTTCTTCAAGGACTCTTACTTGTTGTTTTAAGAGTAAGTAAAGATAATATAATAAAATATTTTTAATAGCCCTCCAACAGAATTTTGGTTTTTTTGCCTTACTTGCAAGGTAAGTGGGTTTTATAAATTTCTTTCAACACACTCAAGAAAAAAAAACAACACATTCACAAAGGTTCCAAAATAAGTGTTGTGGCTGAAAGTGGCAAAGTAGCCCCTCAGACCCCCCTCAGTTCATTCCCAATACTACTTTGATGTGGGAGTAACATTTTGTTCAACTTCAAACTGCTCTGCCAAGTTCAGTTTGTTATAGGTATGCAAAAATCCAGGAGATTCTTGAGTCTCCCTCAGCTGGAAACCTGAGGCAATGTGATTTTTCAGTTTTCTGCCCTACCATCTTGACCAGCTTGGAAGTAATAAACTTCTCAAGCTCAGCTACAGACGTGCATCCTACACAAGGCTCTAGATGCATACAAACCACTAGCTGTATTCACATGTTCAGGGACTACTAAGTTAAGAAACATTTCCCTTTGTACAAAAACTGTTTGAGTCATATATGCCACAAATGACACATGGATTGTTACATAATTGGGCTTTAAGATGTTCTGTTTTCCAGGGAAAGCATCAATTACAGGTAGGTTGACAGCCAATGCACTAAGGTCTGCAATCCCACCACTGCCACAGAATTAGGCTTGAAATGAACATAAGTTAAACAAACTTTTGAGAAGTTCTGGGGACTCTTACTTAGCTGAACCATAACCAATAGCAAAACAAAACAAAACATTAAAAAATCAGGTAATTATTAGGTAACAATAACATTGTTAGGCTGACTGGGCTGTAGACCGAGGGGCTGTCAATCATGGTTGTTATGAAAAGCAGAGCATTTATAGACTGTCAATCACACCTGTTTGTAAAAGCCAAAGGACTTCAGGAATAGGTAAGCCTGAATTTACCAAGTGCAGAAATAACAAAAGCACCCAATCTCATGCAGATTGATTGATATTACAGTTTATGGAGAAGTTATTGCATAAGTTTATGCCTCTATTCATCTGAAAATACGGCACTGGGAACTTCGAAAGGTTTATTTTTCAGCTAGCTCCTTTATATCACTGATTTATTTCTTTTTAAGGCTGCTTAAGTGTGTCAAGTGTGGTAACAAAAAAGTAACTTCTGTTTGATTCCTCTGCTGTGAAGCAAAAATGTTGGAGTTAGTGCCCAAATAGCAGAGAGTTGGTGCTGAAGCCCTTCAGTTTCCTGAGAAGTTTCCCACGTTTCTGCAAATCCAAAACACTTCAGCAAATACCAGCCAGAGAATTTAAAAGGACTCAGGAAAATCCTTAACATGGAGGTACTCACCCAAAGGTGCTTTGAGAAATGGTCCCTGTAAGACCAAAAAAACTCCCGTGGAAGCTTGTGTCTGTTTATTTTTAAGAGAAGGTTTGGATGCATGGACTCAGCAGATATAAACCAAAAGTAGTAGTTAGTTGGGGTTTTTGTTTGTTTTTTTTTTTTTTTTTTTTATTATTTTGGTTTGGGGTTTTTTAAATCAATTGAAGAGCTTTTTTGAGAAAATGGCTTTACAATTCTATCCTTCTGCTTTTGAAAAAAGGGAGTTTCCTGTACTCTGCATCACCCCACTGTGTCCTGGGTTGGTCAATCACCACATTTTATAGCTGAGGCCAAGTGGAAGCTTGTGGTGCACATTCAGTGTCTGCAGCATGGTTTGAAAACCTGTTTGTTACTGAATAAATAATGAATTTCTACTTCTTTGAAATGTTTCCAGTGAGGAATTGGTATAATTCAGTTTTATCCCAGAAGACCAAGGGCTTTCAGTAGGTTTCTTGATGTTCTGGGCCCTGCAGGAGCCCCAGAATGAGTAACCCTGGCATTAAGCCCTAGCTCGGTGTGAATTTGTACATTAATTTTTTTCTCATATTGGAAATGACTTTGCCAGACATAACATCAGGAGCATGTTCCCTGAGTACTTCCTCAGGGATTCCTTCCCTCATTGCCAGCATTAATTGCAATGATGACCTCGGTGTCCTGTTGGATTGGGTGCCTTATAAAGTGTGGTGAGACTGAGGGAGGAGAAAAGGGAGAAGTCCCTGCTCCTAACAATTCAAGGCCTGACCATCCTAAATAGATTTAGAAAGGAAAAGGGGTTAACCTACCCAAAGTCATCCAGTGAGCCAATGGCAGGCCTAGAGGTAGGAGCTTCATCTCTTTGACATGGAGGTTCTTAGGTGAACATGGACCATACCACCTCCTCTGATGGGATGCCCAAGTACCACAGCAAATAAGCATCATCTCGCCAAAGCAGTCGCTGCACTCACACAATTGGCAGTTAACTCAGTGATTTTTCAAAGCAAATGTTAATAAGAAAACTCAAGTGGTTAATGAGCTTTTAGAGAAAAGATCAAATTAGACTCTTCAAACACGGAGTTAGAATTTTGTCTAATTAGAAGAAATAAGTTTTTCTCATGAGGGGCAGTTACTGAAGTGACAGTTTGGAGACTGTTGTGACAGCATTTGCAGTGATGGGTGCCAGCCAAAGAACAGACCTTTTTTAGTATCTCTGGCTGTGTAGTAGTTTCTTTTGAAGGCATAATTATGTTGCATTCTTTGCACAGTTCATTAGGAAAAGAAAAACAAAGTACTTGCATTCCATGTGGTTGATGTTCACACGTTTTTATCTTAGCATGATAGAAGAAGTTGTTAGATCCAGAGAGTAACACAGTGTCTCTCTCACTGCTGGCCTAATAACATAACTAGTTTTAGGTGAAAAAACAGCTTTTCTAGCCCACAACTGTTACTCAGGAGTCCTTTTTTATTTTCCTGTGTGAATTCTCAGAAAGGGTAAAAATGTCAAAAGGCCAATATAAACTAAAATTCTCAACAAGGAATAAGTTTGGGTCAATTTGTGTTATTTTGACCTCTTGAAATCTTTGATTTCTATATAATTTTAATATTACTTTGCTGCTGCTTCTGTGTTATATATAAAAATGAAAAAGTAATTTCAAACTTCAGGATTATTTTTGTTTTCAAACTGTACAAAATGAAATTTTCTCAACATTTCCCCCCAGCACCTTCCATTGAGAAACCATCAAAACTGTTTCCCCACCAAAAAAAGAAGTGTTTTTAAAGTTGACTTAGCACATTTATTTTTTTTGGCAAGAAATAAAATGTTTTGTGGAATTATTCCCTACCAATCAATATTTCTCCTCATTGCATCTTACCATTTGCAAGCCAAACAAGTAAACAGGATTTGTCAGAAGTGTCAAGATAAAGCAGATTCATTCTCTTGGAGCACAGGTGAGGCAGGCTTTATGGCACAAGAGCATATGAGAATAAACAATCCTTACTAGTCATTAAACAGACATGGCAGAACTGAATCATCTCATACTGCCAGAAGCAATTTCTTTCTCACACCTCTGGTTTAGTCCTTTTATACAAAGGAGAAAACCTAATAAATACATCCCAATGCCTCTAACCTGCCTGATGTCAACACGTTGAGCTGCTTCACTCCTGTTTCAATTAGTGACACCCTGAACTGCCCTGATCCGGTGGGGAATCAGCTTCCTACTCTAGGACACCTTGAGCAGTGATGCCTGAGAGAAGGGTATTTTCAAGGTCAGAAGGAGTAAGGGTCTACAGAAATGGTTGTGCACTTGCTAGCCTTAGTTTCTGCATTTTGAAGAACCCCAAATTCTGCAGGTAAGAAGATGCCAGAGAAAAAGTAAAACATAATAACTACTAGGTAACTATTAGTGAAATTAATTAAAACCATACTAGTATACTTACAGAAATGCTTTTTATCTGCAATTTGCCAGCTTGTTTCTCTGTAATGAAATTGTTATGAGCTGGGCATATTAGGAGTGATCTCATTTCAGCTGTAGGTCTCTGCTCAGGGGCAGTGTGAGGACTGGGGTGGGCAGGAGTCGGGGATCCACCAGGCTGCTCTGCAGAGCCAAGGTCCTGGAGCAGTGCTGGAACCCACACAACACAGCCCATGCCAGGGCTCAGAGGGAAGTTGATGTCCTTTACTGACTCCTGTTTTATGAAAGTTTGTGCACCTGTGACATATACTGCAGGGATTTTATGGGGTAATTTGGAAAAAACCCCCTTCCTGCGAGTCTCTGTTGGTTTAGTCAAGCTTGCAGAAACTTTTCCCTCTGCCTAAGGCAAAGGGAAACTTTTCCAGCTGGAGAACTCACCAAACCCAGTGATAATCCCCCAAATTTGTACCCAAACATAAGGTGGGGCTAGTCAGTTGGGGAGGCTGCTCCAACATTTTCAGGCAATTTGCAGCATTCTTGCAGCTGCAGGAACTCTTCCAGCATGCAAGAACATACAGTGGAGATTTTTCCTTTTTATATGTATTTTCTGTCTGTAACTCTAAGCTATGAGCTGTGAAGATAAACCATAGCAGCTGTGCCACATTCATTTTTGGAAAGAACCTAGTGGTACCCCAGGATACAGTTGCTACTGGGAAGAGGAAGAGTGGTAGATGCTATTTACAGTCACGTGGGAAGATGGTGCTCAGCTCTGAATTTCAGGTCCTTTCCCAGATAATGGGGACTTGAGGCAGATATTGTGATAGAGAAAATGCCTCAAACCCAGGAGTCTGGTTTTATTCTCTTTCCCTTTTATTTCCCCGGGATTTTTTTAGGAAAAGAAATTTACTGCCAGATTAATTGAGAGAGAAATCAAGCACAGAATATATATGCATATGTGTTTATATGCAAAAAGCTTATTACCTTCCAGTCTGAGCTGGATGGCAGTAAATTGGGAAGAAATGTTGGTTTTTCAATGGCAAGTGATTCTGGCAGGGCCCAGTCAGGGTCTGCTCTTAGATCTGACAACACAGAGCAGTGCTTGGTGTTCTGTGGAAGATCTCACGAGCGCCCAAAACCATCTCATAAAATAAGGGATACTCCTGGCATGGAGGAATTCCCTGATATTTTGTTGCTATCGCTCTATCAACTCTGCCAGTGAAGCATGTTGAAGCACAGGGGGAAGAGAGGAAGAGACTTCTAGGTGCACAGCTGCTGTTATTTAAAAATCAGGCTAAAGCTCAGAAAAATCTGCACACCTGGGTATGGGTGGCTTTGCTTTTGATAGCTTTGCATGAAGTACAGCAGAGCAAATGTGCTTTGTGCTGCCTGTGTTGATAAAGAGCTCTTCTAAATAACTTTTATCCAAGCAAGAAAAGAGGTAAGAGGGCGTTTATAAAAGTCTTTCATGTCCTTGTCTTGTCCAGAGAATTATTTAGGATTATAGCTTTGCTCATGTGTTATTTCTGTGTGTTTTGCATCACTGAAAGGTTCTCTTTTCCATCTTCACAAAAATGTAGGGGAAAAAAAATTAATGCAATCAGCTGCTCACCTCAGAGGAAAACATGACCAGGCAGCAATGCCTGCTGGCTTGAAACAGTTCAGTCCTGTCTGCTTATTTTGGCAGCCCCTGGATGTCAGTGCAGTCAGCTGGTCTCAGTTGGCCTGAAGAGCAGAAGGTTAGGATGTGTGGTTTTGTCTTTTTTCTGTGTGCCTGTGATATTTTTTGGTCTTTCATTAAAACTTCTGTTGTGATGTTGGTTCCGTCTCCAATGGTTCCAATCTGGGGTCTCCTCACTGATAAGGAAACGTGTTCAGTTGACCACCAACACAACATCTGGAGGCAAAAGGCTCCATGTGAATGTCAAAAACATTCCTGTTTTAGGAGGTTTGTCATACGAACTGTGCATGCATTGATTCTGTATGGACTTCAGCTCATGTTAAGTTTCTGTAATGCTCTGTAGATACTTTAAAACCATATTTTCCAACACAAATGAGGTCTCTTGGCACCAGCTGCTCTCACAGGCCAGAATGTCCACCTGTGCTGTGGGATGCCCTGCTTGCAGGCTAGCTCCCAGCTGCAACTCTGTTGGGAATGCTCTTCACCTGCCAAGAGCCATTTGCCACCATCTTATGGTATTAACAACTTGTTTGTGTACCTGTCTGAGCAAATATCAGTAACATTATAGGTGAAATTTGCCCTGATCTAGTTCATTCCAGAGACAGACTCATTCCAGCCATTGCTTAACCAGACTGGAGATCCCACTTGCCTGGTACTGGAAAGGGATAAGGTAGCACATGCTACCTCACAGTGCAGTTTATGGGAGTGTGGGGCCTTGTTCCCTGCTGCTTGGCCTCTCCTTAGGTTTGGCACAGCCAAGACATGTGAATTGGGAGTGCAGCTTTGGTTTGGGGAAGAGCAGTGTTGTGGAACCCTGAAAAATGACATGCTAGCTTTGGGGAATAAAGTGTGCTATTCTGGGGACATTGTGGTGGAAGGATGGTATCAAATATAAAGCTTGAACTCTTTCCTTAAAATTTACCTGTTCTGGATGTGGGGATTTTTATGAACTTTTCATTGAAGTTTTTAAGTGCAAAGTCACTGTCCTTGGGAGCCTTTTAGAAGGCTTGACCAGAGTCAAGTGCCTAAGGTCAGAAAATTCAGAAGGTAATGCTCCCTGCTTATGTTTATATAGTTTGCTCGTATTTTGCTTTCTGTTTTTGAAGCCTTTTGGAGGAGCCTATTTTTCATCTTTTGTTTGCAGCCATGAGACCTACTGTCTCAAAGGGCTGGGATTTGAAAACCCAAGACACAAGATACTAAAAGACTTGTGAGGAAAACCTGTGACAACTAGTAACACTAGGCTAGTTTCATTTTTCCCAAAGTAATATGAAAGCAGGAATCTAAGTAACTCACACTGCTATTACCTCAGATAACTGGACTGAGCTTTTGCAGCTTAAAAGAAATGAAGTAAAAAGAATTAATTTGATATTAAATAGTAGCAAGTGGGAGCAAGAAGTATTTTCAGACGTTTGTCAGACTTCTTTATAATGTTGTTAAAACAAAAAATCACTTTAGGATTGAAGTTCCAGCTTTGTTCTGTATTTCAGTTGTTCCTGTAAAAAAATTTATTCTGTATTTTTCCCATTTTATGTTAAGATTCAGACCTGTGAGTGCTATCTCTATTTCTCTCCTGGGAGCAAGCTGCATGGAGTATTTGGCTTTGATGTAAGCTCTTGCTTTTCCTGGGTCCTGTTTTTCTTGTTATGTTTTAAATCTGCATGTTATTACAATGAGCAAGCTACCAAAATATTTCTAGTTCTCTCAAGAGCTAAGGTCTGTTCTTCCAGCCTTTTCTGCCCTGCTCTCCCATTTGCACTCCTAGGTGTTATGCTGATATTTTTGGCAGAATAAAGCCCTTCTACATCTGAAAGACTACAATAGTGCTTTTATCTAGAAGGGCAAAGTATTACGTCTTTCAGTCTTCTGAATTTAATGCTATAGAAGCATCAAATACCAAAAAAAAAAAAAAAAAAAGTGCTTGGTATCGTTATGCCTTAGGAATCCTCAATGAAGTTACAATCTCTAGTTTTTGGTTGTTGTTTTTTTTTCTGCTTTCCTAGGTTCTGTGCTTGAACAATGTCTGTCCTCCCACACAGCTTTGCTGGGGGAAGTGAAAGCAGGTTTAAGTTCATGTTTTCTTACTTTCAGAGCTCTTCTGTGCCCAGGGCAGAGTTGCCTGCTGGTTTTGTGGGGCTGAGATCCCCACATTGGGTGAAGTTTTTGTGCCTTAGGTCAATATATGCCATTAAACCATCCTTTGGTCCTCAGCAAAAGTGAAGTTATATAACTGGGCTGTTACTAAAAGACCTTTAAATTGACATCCTTTACTTTGCACTTGCCATTGGCTCAAATCGGATCCTCTTGTGTTCAACTTTTTCTTTTGATTTTTATGTATACAAACGACTGCCAAAGGATTTCTTGAGTTGCATCAGCTGTGCTTAGGTGACTTTCTCCAGTGTTTCAGAGTTGTTTGGTTCCTAATATCTTGCATCTCAACAGCTCTCACATAAACACTGCGACTGCAGCTAGGTTCAAAATCCAAAATCATGTTTAATGACTGCTGCTTGACTCTCCCATCCCTGAGGTTTCTAACTGCTTGTATGGTCCTCTACAATTTGGTGAATATGTCTGCCTTCCTCCAGTCCTCCTTTCTGGTGCAGTATTGCTGATAGGTGTTCCCAGGTGTGTGTTTTTGGTAACCTTGGTTTGGAATAATGTTCAGATGCCTGTTTTGCCAGATCTTGCTTTCTTTGAAGCTCTTGCAAAGTGTTGTGCAATAGCATATCACCACCAGAACAGTTGTTGCTATCTAGCACCTACTGATGTTCTTCTGTCCAAAGGGACTTTCCAGCAGAGAACATTGTCCTGTTTTGTGTCAGTATCTGTACTGAACTCCTTAGTTTTCTGACAGCTCAGACTTGCAGAACAAAGTGCTTGCGTAAGATGTTCTTTTTAATGACACTGAGAGGTCTGTTAATTTTGGAGCAGAACATGAAGCCTAGTTCTCCCTGGGACCATCTCATGGAAACGTTTATGTTTTAACTGGAAAAAAGGTTTGAGTTGTACTCTACATGTGAATTTTGTGTTATGGTTCAGATGTTCCTGTAGCCCTGTGTTATGGGGGTCTTCGTCCTGCCTTCTTAATCTTTATGTAAGGATCCCAGACCAACAGGAGTGAATTCATTTTTGCTTTGAGGACTTACTGAGACAGTTAATTAAAGGGCCTGCAAGATTAAGTCATGTCTGTAAATGTAAGCCTCATAGATCAGCCAGAGTAACTGCTTCAGGGGATTTCTCCCCAGATCATTAAGGAGATAGTGAGTAGTGGTGGCAGCAGGGTTTGTGCCATGTCCCCTAGTCTGGAGGTGACAATTTCAGCCCTGCAGCCTAATTCCCACCAGCAAGGTGCTCCTGTTGACCCATGTGGATAGAGCTGGTTTTGGCCTCACTGAGTAGATAGGGTTTATGGCTGCTGTTTGTGCTGCTTTAGTGTAATAAAACTGGGAACTGAAAAATGTGTTTGCTGCTTCTTTGACCTGTATATGCAAATCTTCCTTGAAGGTCAGATGTGTATGAGAGAGAAATTATGCCAGTGTAATTTAAAAATTATATGATGACATTTGTTAGCTCATCTGCACATGGAAGTCTATTATTGCCTGGTAATTAATGGAAGTAACGTAATTGTTTCCTTTTTAAAATGTTGCAGTTTATCAAACTGTGTTTGCAGTGGTTACACTGCCTGGTGTAAAGTTGCTTAAAATATTAGGTTACCTGGCCTGATGCTACTTTTTCTCAAATATTCCCATGGTGATTTCTGTGTATGAGTCAATGGCAGGTTTTGAAAATGAAAATATAAGATGCACTTGCACTGTCACAGAGCTTGGGAGCTGTTTGTGGTGGTGTTGTCCAAATATTCCCAAGCCCCATTTCTGCAACTGTTTCAAGTGCTGGCAGATACAGGGGAAGAAACCTCCCTTCAGCTGGGATGTGTAGGAAACGTGGTCAAATAACTGGGAAGGAGACAGGAATCAGGGCTTTGGGCTTGTGCTTCTTGGCTTTCATATTTGCGAATAGTTCAACCAACGTAAGTAATTCAGCCTGCACAGAAGCTGCATCGATTTGGCACAGCGTGTGTGTGGTGCCAACTTTGGAGTACTGCTGCTGGAGCAGGACTGCCCGTGTGGGGCAGCACACGCTGTGCAAAGACAGAGCTGACTCCCAGACACAGCCTGGCTGCGTCCCCACATTGGTCAGCAAAGTAATTAATGGGCTGTGAGCCCAACGAGATGTCTCTACTGCTGAGACAACCTTAGTTCATGTCTCCGTGTTTCTCCACGCCGTGCTTGCTGTGCTCTCTGGTTGTACTTGCAATCTCAAGTAATTTCTGCCTCAAAATGTTAACTTGGAGACTTCAGGTGTCAGAAAAGGTGTCATGCCCACTGTGTTCCAATGTACTTTCACTTACATTGCAGCTTAACCGGAGTCAGGAGCAAAACTCTCATTCATTTGGAATCAATGGTGCCAGCACTCAAATTATTTTTAGTCTGTGGCAGTAGTTTTTAGAGATCAAGGGGCAGGGGTGATGAGCCTGCCCTGTTTCTGATAACAGTATTTCCCTCCTGTGAAGGGCTTGTTGTTACCAGAGAAACAGAAGTGTTTCTCTTTCAAACATGCTTTACCCATGAGGTGGAAAAAAAACCCTAGTCTTTCCTCACTTGACAACTGATGGTTTGTTACTTCCTTAACTCTGAGCTGCTTGCAGAGATATTACCTTGCTGACAAAGTGAAAGCAATTTAGTAATTGCTTGCAAGAGAAAATAGACTCCATTAGAGTTCAGTTGCCTTTGTTCCCACCACTAAATGCAGCTGCTACCTGATTCATATAGAAATTGTTTTGATAGTTTCATTGTGTTTCTTTTGTCAGGTTTATTGAAAGTGCATTTGACCACCTCCCTCTGATAGACTCACACCAGTGGGACCTGTTGAAGAGAAGGCTGGTCTCCTGTCACTGCTCAGTTCCATGGGGACAGCTTTCTTTGGGTCTCACCACAACACAGCAGTCACCCACAGCCTGACTGGAAGAATTCGTTGATGTGCCTGAAAAATTTCACCCAAATTTTAAATAAATATAGAAAAAAAAAAATACTTTAAAAAAGGAAATGGCTGCTTTGGGTCCTGTTGAAATGATGTGATTTTTAAATACCAGTTTTCCTTTGCTTCCAATCTTCCTCTGTAGACAGCCATTGAGACCAGAGGATGTCTTTACACTGCAGTTATGGTGTCTGCTACTTTGTCAGTCTTTAACCTTTGTATTTCCTCCTTCACTGTTTTGTCTACAGCTTCTCTCCTCTTTACCTTTTCTTTGCTGTAGCCCTAGCCATTTTGTTAACTGCAGCCAAGCATCTGCCTGCTCTCTGCAGCACCAGCCACCTCATCAGGACTGTGTTCCCTGCTGCAGTTGCAGCATGCCTCCTGCACCCTAATTGTGATAGAAACCCAACGGTGCAAAATTCTCATTTCATGCATATGCTCATGAAGGGAAACAGGTTAATCCAAATGGCACCACGTTTTATAGACCTCTGTTGCCTTTCACGTCATGCTGGAAACGGAAGTATTTTCCATTAGGGTTTGTCCCCTTCATTTCATGATTCCCAACTCATTTACTGATGTCATAGATGACAGTTTGTGTCACTGCAATTTGCTCCCATGGAAATGGCTCCTGCACACATGCGCAGGGCACCCGACTCCTTGTTCTTTACTACTTATATAATTTGGGAGCTGTCAGAGCTCTACCCCAACGTGCCCATCTGTCTATTCTCTCAAACTTAATGAGCCTCTTTCTTTTTGCTTCAGGCATATTACACACCCTGACTCATTCATAGATGATGTCTATTAATATTGCCAAATGCTTTAAAAATTAAATGATTTCTCTAAATAGAGAGCCAGCTTCTAATCTCATTGAAGGTGTTTCAATGCAATTGGCCTATTTTTTACTACAAATCAAGAGTGACTATACTCAGGGCTGTCTGACCAGAGAGGTAGCTGGCTGTTCTTGTTTAATTGAATTTATATTTGTGATTTGCTTTAGTATAAGAGCTCAGAATCTCTCTCTGTGTCAGTCTGAGTGCAGCAGCGTGGTGCCAAATTTATCTGGAATAAGGCACCCAAATTAAACTGACCTCTCATGGCATGAAGCAATAGGCATGGGGTGTGTGTGTTTGTTTCTTTGCTTTTAGAGCAGCAGAACACAGAGAAAAACATTTGATGTTAATTATTACATTTCTCAAAAGGGTGAAGGGGAACGAAGGGAAAAAACCCACAGTTCAGAATATAATTGCTAGATCAGTCTAGGGGTAATTAACAGTGAATTATGAGTATGAAATAGGGCATTAACTGACATTAGATAACAGGAGGGAAAGTGGAAAGCAAAGGGGAGATTCTCCACATCTACCTCACAGCATCACTTTCTTCATTAGAAAATGAGCAATGTTGCCAAAGTGGTGTGATTTCAGAAGACACACAGAGCTGGAGTGAAAAGAAAGCTACAAATTCAACATCAAATGATTTCTTGCTTAAGATATTTGCCTTATTAAGTGTTAGATGAGTCACCACCATTCCCCTACAAATGAGCACGTGTTTTAGTAATGGTGTGTGTACATTTATGATCTGCCCTGGTGAATATTCGTGTACTTCCTTTCCAGATTGACTGCTTCTCCCTATTGCCAAAGTAATAGAGCCTTTGTCAGGTTTATTTCTATTGAGATAGAATTTGAAACAAAACAGAATTTGAAAATAAATCACCTCATGATCATTATTCAGATGCATGTGTGTATTAGGTGTGTTTTCCTATGGCTGCATACCTACTGGTAACAAATGGCATATATATGGTAACTTATGAAGGTCACCAGCAATACATGGGCTAGAGCACTGTGCTGCAAAAACTCCTGCTGAAAATTGTGGAGTCTTCTGGTATTTTAGATAGGTGTGGCTTTAAAACTTGCAAAAAGTTAGTTACAGAAAGCCAGGCAAGTGTTTTTGTTGTTTTCCTTCATCATAGAAGTATAGAATGCCAGACTGGAAGGATCATCAGGTCCGGCCTTTCTAGGTAATAATATAGCTTAAATGAGATGGCTCAGCACCCTGTCAAGCTGAGTCTTAAAACTGACCAATGTAGGGGAATCCACCACTTCCTTTGGGAGATTATTCCAATGTCTAACTGTTCTCGTGGTGAAAATGATGTTTAATTTTGGGAGGAAACATTGCAAGTGCTCATTTCCAGACCTTAATACTGTAAACAAAGAGCTGGCATGCAAAGCACTTAGGAGAGAAAAATTAGTTTTCTCATGAGTAGGAAAGAGTTTAATAGTACTTTGCTACAATAACCTGAAAAGCTGAGGGTAAAAAAACCTTACACATAAGATTTTCCATCAATGTTACATGTCAGAGAATCATAGAATGGTTTGGTGTGGAAGAGACCTTAAAAATCATCTCGTTTCAACTCCCTGCCATGGGCTGGGACACCTCCCACTTGGCCAGGTTCCTCCAAGCCTCATCCAACCTGCCGTTGAGCATTTGATGTTTACCACATTGTATGGCTGAATTAAAAAGAGACTGAGGGAATGTCCCCCCAGTGGTGGCAGAAGGAGGGTCTTTACAGCAACAGGAGCTGCCTTGGGGAATTCTTCAGGCTCTCAAACCTCTGCGTGCCAGGGAGAAGATACCCACAATGTCTATAGCATTGACTTTTTAATGCTGGTATTGAATACTTTCTGTCACTTGTCAATAAGGATGAAGCAAAATCCAAATTTTAATTCCCTATTAACTCAGTGCACAGTGCAGATAAACATCACACGAGATAATAAGAATCTTAGAAATATACCTGCCAAGAGGCTGAGGGATGCTCAGGTGGTCTTTTTACAAGGCTGAATTTCAGCCACTGTGTACATGCTTCTTTAAAAAAAAAAAAAAAAAAAAAAAAAAAAAAAAAAAAAAAAATTACCAAAGGCAGTTTGGAAGAATATCTACACATAGAAAATATGAACAACTCTAGTGTATTCATTCCAAAAAGCTAGGACAGTATGTGATGAGATTCAGATTTATTTTGTTGTAGTATTTCTCTGTGTCTGAGCTGAGAGAGCAAGTTTATCATTGCAAAGAGTAGCAGAGTATCTACATCATCTTGTGAGGTTCCCAGGTGCTCTTCCACCAAGGGAAAATAAAAATTAGGGATGCTAGGCCAGAAGGTATGGCCAGAAGGTAGATTAAGATCTTTTCTGTGTGCTTGTATTGCCTTCAAATGTCTGGAAAAGAAATTAATGCCTTTCTGACTCAGTATGAGGGAAGATACAGAGAGAGAAATTAATGGTAGTTGGTTTTGGACAGAATGGTAGTGATTCATTATTATGACCCTACAAAATATCATTATTTGAGCTTGTGTCTGAGAAAATCCATTTTCCTCTTGCTGTGAAAAAAATGAAATATTCTTTTTTAGTTTGCAAGTAATTAAATAGGTATTCTCTGTGTTGGAATTAAAAAATGGTGGTAGGGAGCTGTGTTTGGGTAGGTTTCCTTAAGGTTTTATTAAGTGTTTTTCACACTGATTTATCTCCAGTACCTGGGAAAACTTCCAGAATTTCTTGCAAAACTGAGGAGGGAGTATTGAATACTTCCTTGGAAAGTAAGTCCCTAATCAAAGTGCTAGTAATAAGGTCCCCAGTCAGAGAGTGTCTCTGCAAAGTATTTAAATATTTTAAATGAGACATAAGCACTTAAGTGGACTGCCTCTTCAGTTAATTTTGAAGTGGGATCTACAGAATAATCATTAGGCTTTGATTTTTCCCACTCAAGTGATTGTGAAAACATGGCTCTGTGTTGGTAGCACACGTGGTGCTTTCAAAAGGCAGGAAGATTTCCTGATGCTCCCAAGTGACTAAAATGAACTGAGGCTTTCTACAGTTGCCACTTTCAGAATATATTTGAATGGTAGGTACCTCAGATGTCTGTGACCTCAGCAGGTGACCAGAGGGGAGGACTTGGCATCAGTATGTGCATCTCCTTATGGTTGTGCTCTCCCACCTTGAGGAAACAAAAGGAGGACAAAAGGATGTGCTGGTCTTATCCTGAGCTTGAGTAGTAGGGACTCAAAAACACCCCCAGGTTGGACTGCTTTTCTCAGAAGCACATTCCTGATCCAATCATAGAATAATTAAGACTGAAAGGGACCTCTTGGAGTTCTCTAGTCCAACCTCGTGCTCAAGGCAGGACTAACTTCAAAGTTAGATGAGGTGCCTGAGGGTAATTCCCTGCGGTGTTTTGAGCATCTCCAAGGATAGAGATCCTGCAGTCTCTCTGACCCACGTCCCTTGCCTGACCACCCTCACTGTGATTTCTTTTATCTGTCTTTTTCCTTTTTTATATATGATTTCCTTAGATCTGTCACTGTGACAGTTGCTTCTTGTTGTTTTGCTGTGCAGCTCTTGGAAGAGTCTTGCTGTTTTCCTCCGTAAGCACCAGCAGGTAGCTGCAGGCAGCAACTATGTCCTTGTTTGATGCCTTTTCTCTGGGTTGAAGCAAACCTGGTGCTGAATCAAGCCCAGACCTTGGTGGTCTCCATTGGATTTGCTGCATTTTTCACACACCATTTAAAAATAGATCTGCACAGAAATAAGGATGCATCTTAGTGCTGCTACAAAAAGGAGAAAGATGACTTAGTGGGAGGTGTCCCTGCCCATGCAGGGGGGCTGGAACTAGATGATCTTTAAGGTCCCTTCCAACTCAAACTGTTCTATGATTCTGTGAGTTGCAAGTGACTAAAATACAGAATTCTGTAAATATAAAAATACAGTTTTTTTCAGGCACTAAAACTAAAGGGTCCCTCACAGGGCTATCATGAAATCATGTATTTTGAAGCGACCTTCTGTTCCAAAGAAAAACAAACATTGATTTGGCAATACATTAAAAAAATAAATCAGTAAACATGCAAATAGCAGGAAATATAGAGTTTAGAGTGAAGAATGAAGCCTTAAATCTGCCTTCTTGAACCTAAACTGAGTATCCTATTATATAATTTAAAAGTATTTGTCATTTTGGAAAGAGCTTCATGGAGCTACAGGAATTTAGGCCAGTGCACTATCTGCCTCAGGTAGTTGTGAACGATCTGCAGTGGTTTCCCTGTTTAAAATGGCAGTACTTGCAGCTCAGTTTACTCAGCTTCAGATTTATTTTTGCCATTGTGGAGGTCTACCATCAAAGCCAAGGCTGAAGGAAAAACTTTTGATTTAAAAATATGTTTGGTCTTTAACAGCTCGTTGACTTTCTTCTGCTTATCAATGAAATGTGAATGCGACTCAGAATTGAACACTGCTGGTAGGTCAGGGGCAAAAAACTCTCTTTTGCTCCCACGTGGCCTTTGTGCCTTTGGAAGTTGTTTGTTTTTCTTGTGGGGAGGTAATTGGTGAAAGTCATAGTTTTTCATCATTAAGTACTTTTGTTTTTTACAGCAAGACATAGCATGAATTAATGTCTTATTTTCCTCTCTGACTCTGCCTGAGACTCAGGTTCTTTTTTTGGGCTAAATTGACAGTCCTTGATTTCCTATCCAATTTCAAATGCATGTTGTTACCATTCAGCCTATGAGTCCCAGAGAGTTATTAAATAATTTACGAGAGCACAGGGGGTCTGCAGTCTGTCCAGGAGAGGCAGGGTCCTGTCTGGAGGCCAGGGAATGTCTCAAGTTCTCAGCAGGCAGCTGATTTTCTCCAGAAAAAACATTCTGAGCTTTGAAGGGTAAAACAGCTAAAGATGAATGCATTTAATTCAAAGGAAACAATAATTGTGTTTATGCCAAGAAAAGTTGGTTTCTTTGTTTGTTTTTCCCTTTTAGCAAGTGTAATGATGGTAAACACTTCTAAAGGTGTGTGAACCCCCTAGTGCCCCATCAATACAGATGTATAAACTACCAGAGCTTTTATTTCCCTTTGACTTAACCTTCTGGAATATCTGAAAACTTCAACCTACCAAACTCTTGCTTTACATAATTCATATGTTCTTGACAGAAGAGAAACAAAAATGTTTTCCTAGCTTCAGTTTATTCTAAACTGGACTTAAAGACTGAAGGGAAAAAAAGTGCCCAAAGAACTCGTTCCTTACCTCTATCAAAAAGCAAGAGTGGCAAAGACAAGAACTTGGCTTTGCTGAATGTTTAAATTATAATTTTAAGGGCTGTCTGCAGTAGATTGAACTGGAATTCATGACTGACCACAAAAATCAGTATGTGAGCTTTGATGTTAGCTATTGGAAAAAATCTGTGGTAGGCACAGGTTTTAATTTAAAATTATGGAGGTGGTTCTTAAATATATGCAGAATTCATGAATAAAATGTGCATTATTTTTCTGGTACAGTGATGTGTTTGGAAGACTGTAGCTGAAGGAATTAGTCATAAAGTTTTACCTTGTGGAGACTGAGGGATGCAGTGAAAAAGAAAGCTGATGACTTCCAGCCAAAATCCATGTAAAATGATGTAGAAGTATTAACAGATCAATGGGACCATTAATTCTGAATGTGGAAACCCAAGCTTGAGCATGGCTGTAGTCAAATTCCCATGTATCATTTTTCAAAATGAACATGCAAAAGGCTTCTTCTATTGATTTTAAGACAGGTTTTGCCATTATAATCTTGGATAAAACCTATACCACTTTTGAAAACCCTCATTATCCTGATGTCCTCTCCAAGGTGTTCCTGCCACTAGAGAACCTGATGCTATTCTGGGATGAATGACAGTGCTACTTCAGGCAGGGAAAACTGAAAATAAAACCAGAAATAAAAGCAATGTAGAAAAAAGGGGGGTTAATTAGACTTGATAGGATTCTAGCACAGGGTTTTTAACAGAAATGTCATAGAAGGGAGCCAGAAGCTTTGGCTCAGAGTTGCTTCTCTTCCATGTCATGTTTTTCTTTCTACTTATGCTAAGGCAGGATGTGAAGATCCATCACTGTGAATGCCAGACTTGATGGTGGCTGAATTAGGGAACATCCAAATGAGCAGTGCTGATATTCTGACCTGAGAGTTCAGCTCTTCCTTCCCAGCTGCAGGCACCTGGTTGCACCCAAGGGCGGCTCTTGGTGGCACCAAGAATGAGGGCTGCCAACTTCTTTCTGGCCACTATCAGGGACAAAGTGACATACAGAAGAGTGCCAACATCTTAGATCCCTCTAAGGCAGGAATTTGGAGGCTATAGGATAGGATAGAGCTCCTACCAGTGTCATTGCCTTTTCTTTACACATCTCTCCTTTATAAGTACCCAGTTATTTCAGATACTGCACTTCCACAAGTGCACCTGGAAAACACTTTTTTTAGGTGTCTCTGTGATTTTCTTTTCCTAGTTCTGCTTTGGCACAAATATAGTAGTGATTCTCTTCATTACTCTAAGTAATAGGTGAATGTGCCAAGTTTTAAAAGAAATCATAATTCCTTCTAATAGCAACTATCTGCAAGTCATTTTTACCATTATAGTCCTAATTCCAAAAAAATGTGGTTTCTCAGGATCATAGCATCATTTTGCTCTTGCCTGTGGAACATGTACATTTTAAACTACTGACAGGACTGTGGGGGGGAGGATTATTGAGAAATCTGTTAGACTTTAGAAAATGTAAATTTCTTGCTGAGAAGTTAGAGTGTAGCAGATTTGCAAAATCTACTTTGTGTAGAAAGCATTTTGCTCAAAGTTTGAAAAAAACTGCTTGTTTAGAGCAAGCAAATTAATTTTGAAATCCCCCTTTCTTAGACCTTTCTGAAAAAAACTGTTCTTCTCCTGAGGATAATGTAACTGAAAGCAGATTGTATTGGTGACTAGTATAATGTTGGAACCCCATGCTTTGCAGTGCATTAGTAGCCAGATAATGTACATTTTATTTTTAATAATAAAACTGATGAATAAGCAAGTGATAATTCCACCTACTGATTTTTTAACTCCGTGCTCTGATGCAGCATCATTCGTGGGAGAAAATGTTATTTGCAAATACATTTGGGAAATGCAAGAGAGAATGATTCTGCTGACCATTTCAGAGCTCAGTCCTGAGCAGTTGTACAATTAGACATTTTTAATTCAGAAATCTTATCTTGCAGTTACATTATTTTGTTGTGTTTCTTAGAGTTGAGGCACCTCCTGCCCATGTTCCTTCAGCAACTCCAGCTAGTACGTGCCAGGAACCTCAAGCTCCCTCACATCCAGAGCTAGAGTGGTGGCAGCCTCATCTTCTCCAAAACCTCCAGAGCTCAGACCTGGCAAGAAGTAAGACCAAGTCTGGGTGTCCTGCTTTCTGATCATGTCCTCATGTTTGGGCAGGAACTTTCTGCTCATCCTGCCAAAGTATTACTGTCATGATTAGAAGTGCCCAAGAATCATGGAGCCAATGAGAGAGAGTTTCAGGAGACCCAGAAATTCCCATTTTCTACTAGGGATGGCCTGCACAGCAAAGCTCAGGTGCCCCAAAGCTGCCCAGTGTCTCCTTCACTGTGGAAAGGTGATTTGGAAAAAAAATAAGTTAATTTTGTTCACAGCTTTAAAATAAAAGCTGTTTTTTGAAAAAAAAAAAAAAAAAACAAACAACAAAAACAAAACTCTTGGGTATTTTGAAACTTTCTAGAGACATTTTTAGATGAGCTAAGTTGGAAATAATAAATGATCCAGTGACTACTTGCTAATTCATCTGCATGTGCAGCTGCAAAATTATTTTCTGTGCACATAGTGCAAAACTTCTTCCTAAATATGAGGTTTAGAGACCCTTTGGGAGTAATTAACTATAATGTAGAAGCAAATCTGGATTCATTGTAAGCACTGCTCATTTAAGAAATGTTTTTTTGTGCACAAAGCCCATTAGTAAGTTTCCAAAACCTCCATGAATGTTAAACATTTTATTATAGGACTCGGAGTGCTTCTTATTTTACATAATATCTAATGTAATCCCATGAATTACATTTAGCTTTTGATCCCTGGATAACAAATTGCTGGGTCATGTGTGAGCCACAGGGCATTGGAGGGCTACAATCTGGCTTTTATTTACTTACCTATCAGTGATAGAACAGCTCTTTTCCCTTGGACTACACAAAAAGCTGAGGATATCCTCAAAATAAGTTGGTTGATTTTATTCTACTTATTGGATTGGTTGGAGTTCCGTGCAATTACTGTTTGCCACAGCAGCAGAGTATCTGTGAAGTGGCTATCAACTGAAACATATTTTGCTCTTCAGATTTGCTTTTGCAGGTTTCACAAAACATTTAATTAGTGATAATCAGCTTTTAACCAGCCAGAAGACACTGATGTGGTTCTCTCTCTCTCCCCTAACTGTAGACATATTCTGTACTCATAAGATAAATTACTTGCAGTCTGGAGAACATCTGAGCCAGCAGGAAGGGAGATAATTAGAAGGTCATTTGCATTGGGATGAAGAAGTTGTGGTGTGTATACTATGATTTCCATGAAGAATATACTTTTCCTTTCCTTTTCAGAATGGTGGGCCTGGAAACCAGCTGGAGATTGCAAAGTCTCCTTTCCCTCGAGGTTGCTGGTCAGTGGTCAACTTCCACCACACCCACGGAAACTAGAGGAGCTCCATGGTAACTTCTGTAAGGTTTGTTTCACGATGGAAGACCAAATGATTTTCTGGCTCAGGTTTTGTGAAGTTCGGCTTCTGCCTTGGACCCGCAATTTGGAAAAGGGATCATCTCTGAGGCACAGTTAAGAGACAGCAAAACCAGTCCCAGATGATGAGCACTTTAAGTAGCACTGGAATATTACTCAGCTTAACAACAGTGTCTGTTACGCTGGATTTTAGCTTGCATGGTGGTCTGATGGCTTGGTCCTTAAGCAGCAATTTGACTCTGAATCAGAGTTGGCCTACATCTGATCCTTATAATGCCTCTGAGAAGGGTGAAGTCTCTCGGATGTCCGTGAGGGAAAAGAACTGGCCTGCCCTCCTGATCTTGGTTGTCATTCTGCTGACCATTGGGGGAAACATATTGGTAATTATGGCTGTGTCCTTGGAGAAGAAGTTGCAGAATGCCACAAACTTCTTCCTGATGTCCCTGGCGGTGGCAGACATGCTGGTGGGTATCCTGGTCATGCCCGTGTCGCTCGTTACAGTCCTGTACGGTAAGTGGCTTCCTTCCTTGTTTGATTATACACTTTCACAGGGAATCCCCTGAGGCTGCAGCAATCTGCTTTGCCTTTTTTTTTCCATGCATTGGTAGCTTGGGGAGTATGAGTGTGGACTTGGTCGTGGGTCTGTGCTGAGGTTCACGCTCTGCTGGGAGCAGAGCTTGTTTCTATGCTGCTGGGAATGACCCATCAGCGGTGTTGGCATAGAATCATAGAATGGCTTGGGTTGGAAGGGACCTTCAAGATCATGTAGTTCCAACCCCCCTGCACGGGGAGGGACACCTCCCACTAGATCAAGTAGCTCCAAGCCCCATCCAGCCTGGCCTTAAACACTTCCAAGGAGAGGGCATCCACGGCTTCTCTGGGCAACCTGTGCCAGTGTCTCACCACCCTCACACTAAAGAATTTCTTCCTGATATTTAGTTTAAATCTACCCTCTTTCAGCTTAAAACCATTCCCCCTTGTCCTCTCATTGCAAGCCCTTGTAAAAAGTCCCTCTGCAGCTTTCCTGTAGGCCCCCTCAGGTACTGGAAGGCCACTATAGGGTCTCCCCAGACCCTTCTCTTCTTCAGGCTGAACAACCCCAACTCTCTCAATGGGACTTCATAGGACAGGTGCTCCAGCCCTCTGATCAGCTTTGTGGCCCTCCTCTGGACACTCTCCAAGAGCTCTGTGTCTTTCTTATGTTGAGGGCTCCAGAACTGGACACAGTACTCCAGTGGGGTCTCACTAGAGCAGAATAGACAGAGAGAATCACTTCCCTTGGCCTACTGGCCACTTCTTTTGATGCAGCCCAGGCTACAGTTGGCTTTCTGAGCTGCAAGCACACATGGCCAGCGCATGTTGAGCTTTTCATCAACCATCACTCCCAGGTCCTTCTCTTCAGGGAGGCTTAGCAACTTCATCCACCAGTTCCCTCAGGACCTGTGGATGCATCTCATCAGGTCCTATGCACTTGTGCATGGACTTAGATGGTATTGAATCTGATCTGCTCCTACTGTGGATGGCTTTTCATGCTCCCAGTCCCTGCCATTTCCTTCTGTGACTTGGGTGGTGTTGCTTGAGTACTTGCTGGTGAAGACTGAGGCAAAAAGAGTCGTTGAGTACCTCAGCCTTATCCATATCCCTGGTAACCAGGTCTCCTGTTTCCTTCTGGAGAGGGCCCACATTTTCCCTAGTCTTCCTTTAATTACCAACGTATCTATAGAAGCTTTTCTTGTTGCCCTTGATATCCCTGGCCAGATCTAATTCTATCAGGGCTTTAGACTTCCTAACCTGATCCCTGGCTGCTTGGACAATTTATCTGTATTCCTCCCAGGCCACCTGTCCTTGTTTCCACCCTCTCTAGGCTTCTTTTTTGTGTTTGAGTTTGTCCAGGAGCTCCTTTCATCCATTCAGGCCTCATGGCATTTTTGCCTGACTTCCTCTTTGTTGGGATGTAGCACTTCTGAGCTAGGAGGAGGTGATCCTTGAGTATTAACCAGCTTTCTTGGGCTCCATTTCTCTCCAGGGCTTTATCCCATGGTCCTCTACTAAGTAGGTCCCCGAAGAGGCCAAATTCTGCTCTGCTGAAGTCCAAGATAGTGAGCTTGCTGTGCACCCTCCTCGCTGCCCAAAGGATCTTGAACATTTCTTGGTTGCTGCAGCTGAAGTCGCCCTTGAGTTGTCCACCAGCCTGCCCTTGTTGGTGAGAACAAGGTCCAGCATAGCACCTCTCCTCATTGGCTCCTCTATCACTTGGAGGAGGAAATGTTAATCAACACATCGCAGGAACCTCCTGGATTGCTTCTGCCCTGCTGTGTTGTCCCTCCAACAGATATTTGGGTGATTGAAGTCCCCTATGAGGACCAGGGCTTGTGAATGTGAGGCTACTCCTATCCGTTTATAAAGAGCCTCATCTGCTCTGTCGTCCTGGTTTGGGGGCCTGAAGCAGACCCCACTCTGATGTCCCCTGACCCTGTTCTCCCTTTAATCCTGACCAATAAGCTCTTGGTTGGCTCCTCATCCATCCCCAGGCAGAGCTCCATTCACTCCAGCTGGTCATTGATGTAGAGGGCAACCTTCCCTCCTCATCTCCCCTGCCTGTCCTTCCTAAAGAGCCTGTATCCCTCCATTCACACACTCCAGTCATAGGAGCCATCCCACCACATCTCCATGATGCCAGTAAGTTCACAGCCCTGCCAGCACCCACACGTCTCTAACACCTCATGTTTATTCCCCATGTTGCCTGTATTTGCACAGAGGCATTTAAGTCACCCCTCCCTTTTTGTTGTTTTCTGTGGTTTTTTTTAATCTCTGAGACCATCCAGAAAAATTGCAACAGGGGAGTCAGCTTTTAGCTTTTGGTTGGACTGCCCCAAAATAAGCTGTGACACAGGAGCTTAGGGAAAAGCTGAGGAGTGTGTTTGTGACTAACCCAACTCTAAGCCAGGTCAGGATCAGTCCTTGAGCTCCCACTGGTATCACTGGGATTTGAGCAATAGTGTGCTTAAGACAGGAGGTTTGTACTAGTAGATTTGGCTTTCAAATAAAAACCTTCACTCTTATACCTGAGCTTGCCTTGTGCCTTTCAGGGGTTCATTTTGCCTTTCTGTGCCTCGGTTTCCCTATCTCTAACCTGAGAAAATGCCCTCTGCTTTAAAACAGATCTCCCCTACCATATTGGGGTTGGTGTGTTTGCTCTGAAGTGGGGCATTGCTCCTGCACTCACGTGTAGAATCCCTGTCAGCACTTGAAAGGAGTAAAGTATTAAACACATCCAACTTACTCATCTGCCTGAGACTCCCAATCTGATTTTTTTTCAGCTTTGTGCTAGGAGTTTCCATCCCTGGGTATTACAAAGGGGCCTTGCATTCCCCTCTGTAGCTCTGATCATCATATTTTTATACTCATGTATCAATACAACCTGTGTGTGTTTAATAGATAACACTTAATATTTTTGACGTCTGCTTTCAGATTTTCTTTGAAAAGTATTTTAGTATCAATATTTCTTGGAAACAAATAATGCTGTTTACTTAGAGATTTGATTAGAAATCGGCTTACTGTCCTGTAAAATAAAATGTAGGGATATTTGTGTGACTTCTTCACTTGCCTAAATGATTAAGTCAGACAGAGATTCCTTTCTAAAACACATTGATCAAGCATAAATAATTCCACAGCTTATATAACTTGTCTACAGTGAGTTAAATCAATGTGTGATTTAGATACAGACCTAGTCATTGAGATCTTATGAATAAAGCCTTTTATTTTGAGCTGTCAGAATAGTTCCATCTCTAAATCTTCTGTGTATTACAACATGTGTATTTTATTTTTAGCATTTTACTTTGGTTCCCTGGAGCTTGAAAGGGAGCAGATAAATACTGAATGATTTGATTGACCTGTGTGTGCATAAATTCTGGGTTACCCAGTGACTCTAAAAAGGTGGATTTATGGGAGTTCTCTTCCTACATACATACTTTCTGAGTCTTTGGAAACTAATGGAAATGGATTTTCTGTTCTGCCTAGAAAATGATTACTTAAGGTCATTTAAAGGTGTGAAACGTGCTGCATATTTAGTGGCAAGTAAATATCATGGATCTGAAGAGGCATTGTAATTATTCCTCTTTTGTAGGAGGACACCAGTATGAGCTGTTGATGGCCCAAACACTTCTCTGCAGGCAAATAACACTAAAGAGATATATATTTATTTTTTTTTTGCACAAATTATAATTTCAGAAGAGGCGTAGAAAATTTGTGGAAATACTGGCAGAAATGAGAATAGCTGCTGAGAATTTCAGGGGAGCCAAGAGGCAGCTGGAGCTGTGCTGGGTGCTGGCAGTGGTCCCTTGAGCTAGCTTAGTAGCCCTTGCTGGGCCGGACCAAAGCATGTGTGTTGCCTTCCTGCTTTGTTAGGGGAGGAGGAAAAGCTCCATTTGGGGAAAACAGCCTCAGAGGAGCTTAGAGGCCAATTTGAACAGGACCCCTGTGGAATCACTTTATTATTTAAGCTACGAATTGTGCAAGTAAACAGCCAGGGCTGTACTGCTCCAGCAGCAAGGGGAGAAGGCTGCCAGAGAGAGTAAGGAAAGTCTGTCCCCTCTCCCAGGTGATTTGCTGATTCATCCTGAAATTAAACACTTGGTTTGGTACCCAGAAGCCACAGGGCATGGACTGACTGGGTATGTCTGAGAGAGGACCAAAGGAAAAAGACTGAGGTTGTTTCAAAGGGTATTGCTTCTTTTGAAATCCACCATAACATGTGGGTGTCCTCGTCTGGGCAAATAGAAAAAACATCTGGGATAGAAGACTAACAGAGCACATCAACAAGCTCAGCCTTTGATGGCCATGTAAATAAAACACACATGCAAGAGCACAGAGGTAAAAGCAGGTTAAACCTGTCACTCATCACTGCATACAACTTGGACAAAATACAGCTGTGTCTTCCTCAACTTCACATGGGCTGGAGTCATCATGCTTTTCAGAGTCCTACACCTCTTTCTAGCTTGGGTGGGGAGGGGAGGCAGGTATGGTTTATATTATACACAGCTTGCTGTGCCAGTTCTTTTGGCAACATGAGACAGCAGCTGGACAGGCTCTTGATGCAGTCACAACGTTAACAAGTGCTGCTGTTATAACTGACAGTCTCCAGAGATCCATCACTTATTCCTGAGTCTGTTCTATCTGGTGTCAGAAGGAGCATCTTTGCACCACTGCACTGGTCTTGAGAACAAAATCTGGCCTCTTGTGTAACACAGGGTTTCTTGGCTTCCTTTGAGCTATGGTTTTTGGGAAAACGGTGGCTCTTCCCGCAGCCTGCAAGCACTCTGGATGCCACAGGGGCCAGTAGGACAATAGACTTTATCTTGTTTTCTAAAGGCTAGAGGTCAAGAAATCCAAACATTTACAAATGCTTTGTTAGGTCTAACATTCCGTTTGACATGGTAGCACACAAACCAGTAGTGGTGATGAAGGAGGGAAATAGTCACACATCAGGAGATTTCCTCTGAGAGTAACTGGGGCTTGTGGCCCTGAACTGAGCAGGGAGAGCATTACTGCTTGGAGAGGTCATTGTGAATGTTTTTTTTTTCCTCTGTATATTTTACCCTGTGCATTCTATATAGTCTACATATTGACACAGGGCTGTTTCAAAAGCTGCTGTACAGAGAAATGTATGCAGCACATCTCCTCCAGATTTGTAGAAGACACTTTTAATTTATGTAATCAGAAAGGAACCTTAAAAAATACATATACAAGAGTGATGAAGTTGCTTTTACATTTCCACCTCGGCTCTCTCAGCCCCAGTGATGAATTCTAGTTTGCAGAGTAGGTTAATTTCCTTACTTTTCAGCAAACAAGGTAGATGAAGTAGAATTCATTTCAAGCATAACCAGAAAAGTGAATAGACACCCTCCACAATGACTTGTGGTTTTCTTTTCCTAATTAAAAGAAGGAAAAAGCAAGTTGTCAGTTAATTCAGGAATTTTATTACAAAGGAATGGATGGCAGGGTGCATCATGCTGGATTTTTTTACCAGTTAGTGAATGCTATGATGTATTTATCAATTAGTCTTTCTTACATGTCTTGGACTAATTGATAAGTTGCATTTGACAAGCTGGAATGCTTTCCATGGCATGCAGTTCCTAAAGAACTAAACAAATTAGTATGCTAATTAATAAAGATGTACTGGGGAAAGTAGATGCTAAATTAACACTGTCTTTAATCTCAATGGAGAAACTTCTGATTAATTAGAAATACTGGTGTGATAGGGCATTGGGTATTCTGCATGTAATGGAGCTTCTGACAACACATGGATGTTGTCTCCTCACCTAGGGGCATTTTAAGGACTAGGAGTGGTAGGTTTGCATCATGTCTGGTGTTTATGGGCAAGAAAGAAAGGGCTGCTCTTTGTCTACTAGAACTAGTGAAGGAATGCAAGAAAATCTTATCTGCTGATCTGAGAGGAAATTACAGCAGGTGTTGAACTTTGTTTCAGAGAGTTGCCAACAGGCGGCCAGCACATTCATCTGCAGCTCCAGGTGCCCAGGCTTCTCTGTTCTCTTTGGGTTTCAAAAAACACTTGCAGTGCTGGTGGCTTGACACAGCTTCCATGAAGGCTGGTATTAGATGCAGCACCCATGAGCCCCAACTGCTGGAGCAGCTTTACATCCAGATTACAGTTATTATTGATAATTATCATCATTGTTCTGTGGTAACAGGGATGTGCTGAGCACTTGCAGCAGACCTCACTGTTGATTCCCCCTGCAGAGAGAAGGGGGGGAGCAGAAAGAGCTGTCAGTCAGACAGACCGTTCTGCAGTCTCATTTCGCCTGACCCTGCCTTGCCTTACTAGGGTGGCATTTGCTATCAGCAGTGAACATCTTGCAGAGAGACCTGATCAAGCAAGACAAAGACAAGGTGTTGCTGAGTAAGTTTCTGGGCTCAGTCAATACCTGGAAAGACAGATGGAGGTGCCTGGGGTGTTTGGAATGCAGATCTCCTCAGCAAAGCCAGGCCATGCTGCACACCTTGATGATATTTTCTGAAGCTGCACATGGAGCAATGTGCTCCTTCGACAGCTGGGGCCATCTGCTCTGTCTCTTTTTTCTTTTGTTAAAAGATTTTTTTTTTTCCCCTGATGATTTCTAGTAATGACTCTCTAGGTACAGGTTAGTACTTACTGCTGCCAACTAGCTACAGGTACCTGTGACCATATGCTATGTGGTAAGGATGCAAGGAGTTAAATAGTGTTGTTGTTCTGGTCCTTCATCCTAAAAAAAAGAAACCTGGAGTTTCCTTATCTCTTTTGGTATATTCATGGTTGTGAGTTAAATGGCTGCAGTTGTGTGTATGTCTAAGTAACTGTGTCAGTCCACCTGGATTAATTAACAGTCTCCCCTGTCTGACAAACTCCTGGCTTATTTTTTAATGAGTTATTTTCTAATCTCGTCATTGGCTTGTGACTGGTGTAGTGAACTGGTGAGATCACTCAGCATTATTTTAATGCAACAAGTTGTGCTTAAAATCCATCAATGATCTGGAAAATCCATGAACTGGCAGTGGATGTTTTGTCCATGACTGGTCACCCGTTGCATGGCTTTGACCTTGTGTTCCCTGTGCCATGTTACCTCAGGTGTCTCCTTGTGCCAGGACAGAGCTGTCCCTCTGGTTCTGGGCTGCTGGGTGTGCATGTGCACACTTTGGGAGGACTGAGGGGCTCCCTTTCCTCTCCAGCTGATTTAACCATCTCTGTTACTGCCAGTAGCAACTGCTGCTCCACGCTCAGCTCGGCTAGTGATGGGGTCAGCTGAAACTTTTAGATGTTCTGGGATTTTGGAGCCCTTCCAGCCTGGCCAATGGGCAGAGTGGTGCCTGGAGCCAGGGCTGGTGCCATGGCAGTGGAGAGCAGAAACACCATGTTGAGAAAAAAGGAGTGAAGGCAAGCACAGCAGCACCAAGGCTTCATCCCCAGAGAGCACCAGCAGCTTCTCCTGGCACAACGGAAGCTTGAGGAGCTCTTCTAACATGATTATTTGTCAGGTTTAGCATTTGGGCTCTCCCAAACTTACTAATTGCTTCTCTTTATACTGTAGTGAAGCCTTAAGTATTTGTATGGCTGATATTAAATATTAACATGATTACTGTCAGGAGAAATATGACATTTCACCTTGTTAAAATAATACCCTTGCAAATTATTCCAGAGGTACAATATCTTCACTCAAAGGGAGCTGGTACAAAGTAGTACCTGTTCCCATATATGTTTGTTGCTTCTGATCAGTGAGCTGGGATGGTGGGAAGGAGCAGAGTGAAAGCAAAATGTTGTAACCAGTATCCTTGGAGAGCAGCTGAAAGAAAAGAGAAAGCAAAGGCATAAGACTGGCATAAGAGCAGTGAAGACAAGGCAAAGGGTAAAACCTGTGGGCTGCCAGCCCAGCCATGGTGTGAGCCAGTGCCAGCTGGGCCCCCCAGAGCCTTAACACATCCACCTCTGCCCCAAGAAAAGGGTATTTATAGGGAAATGATCCCCAGAAGCAAATGCTGTTGTTCTGAATATGCACCCTTATGTCTTGTGCAGGTGATGCTCAGAGAGAAGGATGTGCTCTGCTGTGGGCAGGGGTGCACTGAAGATGGTCCAGGGATGACTGCAGGCATGGAAGGAGGTGCTGGTGAGATGCACTTCCCTTCAGAAGAGACAACAATGAAATGAGAGTGGGAGTTATTTCAAATCTCTGAAATATCCCTAAGTACATAGTTACAGGGCCTACCATCGTTACTAATCCTACCACCAGTTGCAACAAAAATAAGAAAGGAAATAGCAAGATATAAGAGGTTGCTGTTATCTGGAATATAGACTGAGGTCTTAAAGAATGGAAAACCCTGGAGAATGTGTCTGGAGTATAACTGCAGAATCAAATCAGACTAGAGGTCCAACTAGACAAATATTTTGTCTCTGACAGGGGCCTGAGTAAAGCGATGAATTTTCCTGTGCTAGACTTATAGAAAAGCCTTCTCAGGGGGGGAATTTCCTCCTAGACTAGATTGGCTGGTGCTTGACTTGTACCCTGTATTATGAGAATTATGTTTTCTTTGTGTCAGAAGGTTTTGTTTAGCACCTTGGGATACCATATTCAGGTACCGGGCAATGGTCAGTCAGTTTAAAAACCCTGCCAAGTTGATAGCTTCAGCAGCATCTCGATGACACCAAGTTCTAGATGGCAGTTGCATTATTTTCAGAAATACCTTTTCATGCATGTTAATTTTAAATGCAAGACCTTTCTGTTTGTACTGAGTAATTGCTACCATTTATTCTTCTGCTGGAGTGCAAGTGAATGGAAACACCTCAGCTGCTTGCACTGTCTGCTGTGTCCTAAACTCAGAGATGTTTGAGGTTTTTTTTTGCTCTCCAGTAATACCTTGTACCTGGAATGTGTGCAATGAAATTTATATCCAACAACATGTATTTGTTTATCATCTTTTGCCATCTTTTTTATCATCAATCCATTGGCTGCTACGCTCTGTGCTCATCCAGTAGCATTTAAGCTCTTTTTGAAGTCCCCACAGCTTTCTTGTAAGCTCAGCTCACCTCAATAGTTCTGTGAAATCTAAAACCACACTTCCTCATTGTTCACCCTTTTTCCAGTTTATTAAATACACAGAAAACTTTATTCTGGATATTGAGCATTCTGCTACTGAATTTTCTCCACATAAACACCTGCCTGTTTACCTCATGTGACAAATGGGATGAAACTGTGGCATATCTGTGTTGCTGTTGGGAAGAAAACTCTGTGTCACGTGCCCCAAATCCATGTAAAAGCTGTTTTTCTGCTACCACAGGTTTAAATTGTGCTTAAAGGAGGTGGGGGAAATATTCAGTAGCCTCTTGGATACTTTCCGTATCCTGTTGAATATGAGATCCTGGTTGTACAATAGTTTGAGGCAGCTGAATGTTAAGTTGCAGGATTTTCCAGAGCTCCTGAAAATGTTACACCCTACGACGACGCTCTGCTTGATCATGTTTGGAAGTCATATTAGGACCCCAGGTATCTTTGGCTTCTGTGGGTGGAAAACTGATGGCTTCTGGCCAAGGGATGGTCAAAGGCTGAAGAGCTGAAATCAGCACATGAGCTCAGGACTGGGGAGGGTGATGACACCTTGCAAGAGGAAGGAGTGATGCTTCATGTCCTTTCTCTGCAGTGATTAAATTTGGTCACTTGTATTAGCAGCAACCTCTTCAAAACCACTTTGAGTAGGAGTCTTAAGCTTTTAATTGTTATACTGAAAGCTGGCTTTGCTCCATACACACGCATTTCTTCCTAATTTCATTTCTGATCTTATCTGAGATTACCCATACCTTGTTTTTGACTGTTTACCTTCTTTATTTTATTTTTGGTTAAATATTTAATGTTGGACTTTACATAGTAAAAATAAGAAGCCAGACTAGTGGAGAAAGTGTCATCATCTGAGCAGTGCAAAGCACTTTGAAGTAAAGGCCACAGTGCTCTGCAGTACTTCAGAATCATCTTCTCTCTACTCTTACTAAGGCAGAATTGTTTTTAAAAATTGTCACAGGAATTTAACTTATTCTAGCCTTTTGTTATTCTTTCTCATTGTTTTGACATCTTTTTATGGATGTCCTGTCTGAAAACCTCCCCAAGCTTTTTGTATTCTTTTGTTATGAGAGATGAGAAATCAAATTTGATACTTGCAGAATGGCACCCGTAAGAGCTGGATACAGTTGCTGGGACATTTTCTTTGTCTGACTGATGAAATTTCACTTGTTCATCCAAGGACTTTCTCAACAAGCAGGTTGTGTGTGACTATTGCAGTATTCTCCATTGAGATAAATCCTATATATGAAATTAGCATGAATGCCTTATCTGTCTTTGTGCCTTTCATTTTCTCAATTACTTTCATAAAAAAACCCCACCTGCTGGACACTCTTTTGGAAGGCAAGCTGCAGTCTTGTAGTAGCTCTGCAAAACAAAAATTTCTTTGGAGAAAAAGGCACAGGCCCTGGTGAAGGTGGGTCAAGCTATTTGATTTTTTTATTTTCTTCCTCTCAAAGAGGTCATACAACAATCCAAAAAGAATTAAGGATATTGGGTGGACCAGGAATGTAGAGGAAGCACATTCTGGATAGAGTTAAGTGACAAAAGGTGTTCATGTGGGCACAGCTACCCCTTTATAGGGAGATAGGGCTTAAAATTGCTTTTATTTTCTATGAAATAACTTGTCACTGGTAACATCTGTACTGATTGTTCCTGTTGGGAACGTTCATTTGACTAAGTGGCTTCTTCATGCACTTCTTTCTAAGCCCCCTTGCAGCTTTAGTTCTCATCAGGTTGAGTAATAGAGAAGTAAAAAATGAGCATCCTGTAAAAGTGGAGAAAGATCATCTCCATCCACCTTTTCCATGATGAATGAGCTGCTGCTGTGCCAGGTAAAACAAGACACATGGACAGCACTGATTGTGAGGTTCTGGTCTAGGAAGGAGATAGTGAATAGTTGCCTCCTCAAGTTTGTATCTTTGCTTTCTCTCTGCCAAGTTTCTCCTTTTGAGAGAACGCATGGATTTTGGTTTCAAGGCTTCCAAGCAAAGGCACAATCCATAAACTAATTGTATAAAATCAGAGACTTATTTTAATTATGTTAAACCATTACTTTGGGTTGGATTTTACTTCTGAACAGTGCCTCAGCCTGAAGTCAGGTAGAGCCAGAAGTGCTGCAGCGTGCACTTGGCTCCTCTGGAAAATAGTTTTGTATCACTTCTAACATCTGCAATGTCAGATGAAATTACAACAGTGTTCAGCATTTGACCTGCCATCACTTCTTTGGGCAGATGGTAACGTCCTCTATCAGTGTTTGATCTGTTTTTTCTGCATGTGCTGCAGCTGCATGGGCAGATTTAGAAAGCATGACAGTTTTAATGTAATAGGAACTGGCCCCATAAAAATTTAGATTTTAGTAAAACCTTAGCTTGCATCATAAATTCCTCCTAAAAAATTCCATGGGCCTCACTGTAAATCTTCTGTGTGGAAGCTCTTTTTTGTCTCTCAGGACCAATCCCTTCCTTTAGCAGGCCTCTGTGTGGCAACAGCAGCTGGCAAATTTGCAGCATTATCATGGTAAGCAGGATGTGACAGCCAGGAATATATTTCAGAATATTGGGAAGGAGGGGAGCAGGCAGGGCTTGCAGGTGGTGCACCCCAACTAATGTCTGAGTCACATCCTTGGAGACCCTGTGCCCCCCAGGAAAGGATTGCACGCAGCTCCTTGAGTGGGCAGTTCCTGCTGTGCTTGTCTGGCAGGACCACAAGGTTGTGTGGGGTGTGTGTGTGTTTTCTGTTGTTTTGTTTGGGGTTTTTTTTGTGTCGATGGTTGGACTCAGTGATCTTAGAGGTCCTTTCCAACCATGACAATTCTGTGATTCTGTGACCGTTTGTGTCTTTCCTCCAACCTGTGTGAGATTGATCAGTCACACCAAACCCCAGCCCAGGCCATGGTCTTTTGCTGCCTGCAAGGTGTAGGGGCCAAAGTCAGAGCAAGTGTTGTGGGACAAGGATGCCTAGGTGGAACCAACCATACTCATCACCTAACCTCCCCAGTATCTTGATACCCATCTGACCTGCACTGTCATCTGTTCCCTGAGGTAGCACAAGGGAACTGGGGGTTAGTAACTGGTTATAATGGATGCACAAGTGTCCCTCCTGGGCTCTCAGCATTCACTTTGGTTACAGACATGCACATCACGTTCCACAGGGTGTACTTCTCTGTGCTTTCCCTCTGAAAATGAAGGCTGTTATTCTTCTTTATGTGCTCTGGAAGCAAATGCTTTCCTCAGTGAAGCTCCCTTTCTCCTGTTGCTGTTCTGCTGCAGCTCGTGGCAGCCTGAACTCCCTTGTGCTACACAACACTTGGTGCTCACATTGCAGAAGAGCAGGGAGAAAAGGCCTCTCTCCAGCCACTGCTCTGGAAACATGAAGCATCCGGAGTGAGTGTGTCATGGCAAATAAATCTACTGCGAGTACTTTTCTCTAATTACATTTTTTATTAAAATATGGTGCGTTGCCAAAACTGAAAACTCTGTAGACATGTATCCATGTCTACAGTGCTTCTCCTGGGAAGCTAGAAAAGGAATGGGATTATTCTCGTTGCTGGTGAAGTATTTTTGTAGCATGTGGGAGTCCAAGTCCCCGTTCTGCCAGCTTCATGATGATCTGTTGCACAAAAATTAAGAATTTAGCCAGTAACTTAATAGTCACCAGGGTGTATTGGACTGTATTTCAAACTATAAAGTAGATCTTCTGTCTTGAAAATGTGCAGTTTTTTAACATAACTGTATTCTTGCAAAAATCTTCCTAACTTCTCATGTTTATTTTAATGCTGAGTGAAAACAAATTTCTAACCCTGTGAGCTGGGCAGCTCTCTGGAGCTGGTGGGACACCGGAGCTCGTTTTCTCCAAGGAGGGTGGACATCAAGTGCCTTCCTCTGAGGAGAAAGCTCTGAGAGTGATGAAGACAGCTGTGCCTGAGCTCCCAGGATGCACCAGCTCATGGATTAGCTGTTCCCTACAAGCTTCTTGCCTGTCACTTTGTCATTGCTTGGGTTCACTTGCAGATGGAGCAGAGGAGCCGTAGGTCTCTATTCTTGCTTCCCATACTGTTGAGCTCTGGATGATGTAGCAAATTGTTTGCTGTTGCAAGGAGGCTTTTCCCCACAGTAAATCAGTCTCAGCCTTGAGAGAGTTTGAGTGGCACCATGCTTACCTGCAGTGGGTAGGGCCTGGCAGTCTTGTGCCAGGTCCTTATGACTGATTTGAGCTCAGCTCTAATCCACATTGTGGAGCATCAATTTATGGGACTCTGAAAACCAATTTGTGCTGTCAGATAGAGTGGCAGATCTGTTACTACTTAGCTTCTTACCACCTGCCTCTTCGTTGTTACTTCTTCACTCTGTATATCATCAAGCTCTGGCTCCAGCCTGCTTCTCAGTCTAGGCTGAGGGATTCTTTATTACCCTGCCTGTATTCAATCCCATTGAGAAGAGGACCTTGTCCATGTGCCAGCTTTAGGAGAAAGCACCAGAGAATAATAAACAATTCACATTGTTAAACATGCTATTTTGCTCCTCCTAACCACTTGCTGTTAAGCAACTAGTTGCTTTGCCTGCAGTGGGTCAATGGAGCCTTTAACCTGTGATCTGCCAGACATGATGTTGGTGCACATGGAGCTCAGGCTGCTCAGTCCAGCATGGATGAACACAGCACAAAAACTTCCAACAGTTTCTTTTTTTGGTAGCTTTCATGAGAGCTACTCATGGAGAAGGTTGCATGGCTGCTTTCTGTTGGCTGCTACAGCATTTATTGATTGCACAACCTTTGATCAGTTCCTGTCAGATTTAATTAAATAACTCCCTCCCAGAAAGGTCAAGAGGATGACTGAGCCCCTGGAGCAGGGTGCATGTAGTGAGGCAGGGGCTGTGCCAGTGTCCCAGCCTGGCAGTGATGGTGTGAGGTGTGAGCCAGCCATGCAGGCACCATTCAATAGTCTCAGCACGTTACAAGCACTGTCAGCCTGAGAGCTAATCCTGGCCTTTTTCAGGAAAACGTGCTTGTGGCCCTAATTTTCATAGATTGTGAGGGATGCTGCAGAGACTCATCAGTTGCCCTGTGGATTGACAGGTTTTTTTAGTGGATGCGGCATCTTGCAGAACGGCCTGAACAAAATCAGTTGTGCTAATCTGGAAAATGCTGCTTGGAAGCAGGAATCCATATTTCTGAGATGAAAGGTGACCCGCCAAATAGACAAGAGAAGTCCTTTCTTTTCTTTTTTTCCCCCTAAATGTAGAAAAATGAAAACACAAATCTGCTGTGCAAATTCATCTTAGCGAAGGAAATCATATTTTGCTGAGCAACATAATCCAAATAGGAAAATGAAATCACAAAGAGATTCCAAGGAGATTTTCCTGACCCCACAGGATTACTGGAGTGAAAAGGACTTGCTGTCTGGCTGTGTCAAGTTCTTTGCTACCAAGTAGTAGTAAGACAGTGAGCTACTGCAGTCTTATATCTTCCAGAGCCTGTTTCCTTCCAGGTCTGCCTGCTGTTGGGATGCCAAAGCCAGGATCTGTGTGTGTCAGTGTGTGGCAACAGAAAGATGTGACAAATCTCTGAGCACCTTATTACAAAATCAAAAATTAATCTCTGTCCCAACCTCAACTTTCTTGCAAGAAGCTGTTTTAAAATAGACAATCCAAACGCTGCAGAAAAAAGCAGAACCTTCATGTACCTTGGTACTTTGTAAGACATAAATGTGCTTTGCAACTTCCCTTCAAAAGCTGATAAACTGGGCTGCTTCCCTGGTGCAGTTTTATCCAGGTTAACCTGTTAACAGTATTCCCTCTCTCACAGCTCTACCAAGGCACAGGAAGTCATCGCTGGGTCAAATTAGGTCCATAATCTCAAAGCCATTTAAGTCTGTGGTCTGAAATAAAGCCAGAAGTTAACTGATAATGAGAGCAGGCTGCAGAGCAGGTTTCTGCAGCAAAGCCTTGGTAGGCACTTGCTAAGTGAAAGCAGGTTTTTTGCACCACTTCCAGCTCTACTGCTCAAACTGCCATGTGGTCTCACTCTAAAACACCCCATGGAAACAGTCCTAGCTAAGGACTAACCATGTAAAATATCACCCAGGCATCTCAGTGAGGATGTTTGCTTGGATGCAGCCTCTACAAATGTGGCAGATTGACAGAGTCCACCTTTGTCCTCCTCCCTAGTTCCTGAGAGCTTGAGGGATATGTTAAAATACCCTAGCTTGTTTCAGTGGATGAACCCCCTCTTACACTAGTTGAACATACAGCCTGATAGGTTTCTAGTTTACCCATAGCATGTGTGCTGCATCCAATCAGGGAGCTATTTTTCATGTTTAAGACACTAAATTGGACAGGCATGTCTTGCCTGCCTGGTGTAATTGAGAATTACCCATGAAAAAAAAAAAATAAAATTCTATGTTCCAGTTTGACTTGTCAGAATGATTTTGAATGGCACACATTTAAATGTTATTTCATGTAAATAAAGATTTAGATCCAGTTATATTTTTTATTTTATCCTTTTGCTAAGCTTTTTTGGAAGATACAGGGGGTTTTAAAATTCACAGAAGGGTAAAGCCCCCCAAATCTGGAGTGTGTGTAGTTACATTTCTGTTTTACAGGAGCACTGATGTCAGCTTAAACACAGCAGCAGTTTTAATGCTGTCAGTGCAATCTTCTCATGCCCAATTTGCTTCTAGATCAGTGAAGCTAAATGTGCTTTAAAATGCATTTTTTTGTTTACTTTCTATCACAGTAGCCTGTTAGATCCAGTAGTAGTGTTGTAAGTGCATTGTCTCATTGTAATTAACTTTTCTGAGTTTAGTTGAAAAGAAATATAAACTTACATACTTTGTAACAAACCAGAGGTGGAAACAAGACAATGAGAAAAGTGGAATTGTGACATATGAAAAGAAAGACCCTATGATGATAAACTGTTCCAGAGATAAATTTTCTACTTTATAAAGGTGCCAGGTGGATCAGTGAGATAACAAGTAAAATGAAGACAGTTAATGTGTTTCCCACAGACAGATTTAGCCTCGTATGAAGGCAGAACTGCACCACCTCTGGGCACTGGGGCCGTGTGAGACACAGCTGCCCAGAGTCTTCCTTAGGTGTGTGTAATCCACTATTCTTAAAGCTTGTTTTTAAAGAGAAGGGATTTAAGCAGAGTTGCAGACGTTTTACCAAGATTGAGTTCATTTCAGTCTATTGTGGCCAAGAAGGCCAATGCCATCCTGGGGTGCATTAAGAGTGTGGCCAGTAGGTTGAAGGAGGTTCTCCTCCCCCTCTGCTCTGCCCTGGTGGGGTCCCATGTGGAATATTGCATCCAGTTCTGGGCTCCCCAGTTTATGAGGATAAGGATCTACTGGAAAGAGGCCAGTGCAGGGCCACAAAAATGAGGGGACTGGAGCATCTGCCCTATGAGGAAAGGCTGAGAGAGCTGGGGCTGTTCAGCCTGGAGAAGAGGGGACTAAAGGGGCCATCAGAAGGATGGGGCCAGTCTCTTTCCAGCAGTGTCCAATGGTAGGACAAGGGGTAATGGGCACAAGCTTGGAATACTGGAGGTTCAAGTTAAACATAAGGAAAAACTTGTTTACTGTGAGGTTAGCAGAGCACTGGAACAGGCTGCCCAGAGAGGTTGTGGAGTCTCCTTCTTTGGAGACACTCAAACCCGCCTGGGTGTGTTCCTGTGCAATCTACTGTAGGTGATCCTGCTCTAGCAGGGGGGTTGGACTAGATGATCTTCAGAGATCACTTCCAACCCCAACCACTCTATGATTCTGTGTCACTGTACATATGTCTTCACCTGTGATAGCTTCTTACAGAGACTTTATCTTAAATGTGGACACTAGTCCTGGCCTAGGTGGCCCCTTGCAAAACTCACCCGAGTTCCACTTCAGCTGTATCTCAGGCCTCCCTCATTCTCACAATCTGTTGGACATCTGGAGAAAGACCCAGTTAGAACGTGCACTGGCTCTCCAACCACACCACAAAGCCTGGTGCTCAAGCAGCATCTGCTCAGTGAGCGAGGGAGCTGCCTGTGAACTGACATTTGCTTCTATTGATTTTTGTAAACAGTGTGATCTTTAAAAAATAAATAAATAAAGGGGTGGGGGGGTGGGGAGAGAAAGAGGAGTAGTAAATTCCACAGAACAGCAGAGTGGAAAGGATAGCAACTCCTCTTAATCGTTATCTAAGCATTCAATTAACTTAGGAAAGTGGGAAATAAAATCTTTCCATTTAGAAGCCTCACATGTGCGACCTGGAGTTTAAAATAGAGATGTGACGACAGCAGCCTGGCCTGAACTGTGACAGAGGAGTGCATCTCAATGGCTTGATCCATTCTGTCTGCCCTGAGCACCCCATACCAGTTATCACTTCTCTTTTCTCTTACCCATAGAGGTCCTTGCTTCCCCTCCTAGAAGGTGCCTGCAGCTATATCTAGCAACACTTTCACACACCAAATATCTAGGGCATATTATCTCATACTGAGAACTTGCTATTGCTTCTCACTCACCCCAGCAGAGTGAAATTGGCATGAGGAACCAGTTAGGAGCATGTGCTTCTCAGCACTTGCCAAAGAGCAGTTATAATTTCCAGGAACAGTCCTACTTGCAGTCTGGTGTAGAGATTAACATACAGCTCATTTTCCTGTGCTGGCTGCAGCTGCAGATATTGGAGAATGTAAGGGGAAACGCAGAAGGACTCCAAGGATGGTCAGCTGTATTTCTGTACTCAGTCTTGACTTCACATGTAATTGAAAAACTCATTAATCCTTGTTCTGTTTGGAAATTATGCCCTGTCTTCACTCAGGAAGTCTGTTGTTGCATGCAGATAGATTCCTCATGTCGGTATCTTGCTTTTTGGTGTATTTGTGTGCATCCTATGTGTTGCTTTTACTGTATTTATTGTGTTATGGGCAGCATTTTGTGAAAATAAGTATAATTTCTTGTCAGCATATGGTAACTTTAGTGGTCTTTATGTGATGAATGCAGTAATGTTTTAATTTCTTGCCCAAGGGCTCAGCTTTAGTGATGGTGATGTGCAGGCCAATACATATCAAGACAGCTGTTTTACACAAGATGGAAAGAAATACAGAGAAGTGAGGTGAAATCTCTGAAAAGCACTTAGATACATTGTGAGACAAATATACCAATGTAATACATTAGTTTGAATTATGAATGTTTCCAGGATTGGGTCAATTAACTCAGAATTAACTCAAATTTTTCTTCTACTTCCTTTCACATCTGTCTGTTGAATTGATACCATTAAATTCTACTCAGCAAATTATTACTTTAATACTCTCAAATTCACATGACATATCCCTTGAAATTCTGGTTCTAGAGTTGTCTAATGTTGATTAAAATACGCACAGACAACCTTGTAGGTTATTTCACTTCCCTGAGACCTGATGGTAAGACCAGCTTTACGTTCCCAGTTTGCGGTTTATCAGCATATCCTGGGAAAGAGGCTCTGATGTGATTCATCTGCTTGCATGGCAATTAAATGGAAATTACATGGATGGAAGAGGGGCCACATTCCAATT
Source organism: Hemiprocne comata (assembly GCA_020745705.1). Lineage (NCBI taxonomy): Eukaryota > Metazoa > Chordata > Aves > Apodiformes > Apodidae > Hemiprocne > Hemiprocne comata. The sequence goes on along the minus strand of CM036597.1, from coordinate 4,131,947 downwards.
GCCTTGCACTAATTTGCACCCTGTCTCATTGACTCAATACAAGCCTTTTCTGAATGGACAACTCACAAGAGATCAGAATGGATGCCCACCAGCTTTTCTGCCAAAATTGTCATGAAAGATACTAATGAGATGAAGGGAATTTGTGCATGAGCCTGTCACAGAGCCTAGGCTGTGATTTCCAATATGTGCTATATCAACATTTTGGTTTTATGCATTCGTTTCCAATCTATTGCATTTTTTCCAGTCTCCTCCATGTTTTCTGGTTGTAAGAAGTCTTGTTGTAAAATTTCACTATTCCTGCAGGAACTCTGATAAACGCAGTGACAGCAGTGGGTTTAGTGAGTGAATCTCTCCTCTGAGATGTCCTCTCAGTTCCTAGATGAAAAAGGTTCAAGACTACAAAGTTCAACACGTAATGCATGACCATATCATACCTTACTCCTCTTCCACCTCTTAGGCATGAGATTTTATGGGCGAGGCAGGATGGTCAATAAGGTTCTGTTGACTCTGTAATTTTTTGGGTGGTTTGTTTTCCGTTCCTGTTGACATGTTGGCAGCAGGCTCTTTTCTGCAGCTGTGCTGGAGTTATCAGGACAGAGCAGTTGTTACCCTGACCCATCTGTTTCCACCTTCTGATGTATAATTTTTTTGGTAATGTGCTTATTTTAGGTAAGTTTTGTGTGCTCTGTTTGCTTTTACAAAGTCTATTTCCATCCGCAATCAGAGGCAGCAAGCTGTAGAAAAAGGTCTTGGTGATGTTGAGATATGGAAATTGTCTGACAGGCTTTTACTGTACCTATTTGGCACCCACTGGGATGCAGAAGACTGTAAATGTGTCTGACACCTATGAATATTGACTGATTTTAGGAGGCAGCAGAGCTTTGTCCTTACATCCATGTGTTTTTTTCTGAATGGTAACTGCTGCTCACTCTGCTATGTAAATTTTGCATTTGCTGGGTAAAAGTTTGAATTTGCCAGTTAAGCTTTTGCTGATTCCTTCTGATCACCTGATCTGAAATGAACAGAGGGATTGCATTTAAACACAGCAGAAGCTGAAAGTTGTGAGTCTGCCATTAAGATCTTGCTAGCTGTCTCCATCCAAGACAGAATAACTAGGTAAATTGTTTGATATAACATGGTGAGTTGATGAAAGATGAAGTTCTTTAAAGGTACCCTTTACATCTTACTTTCTCTGCTTCCCACAATGATTTGTCCAAGCTTTTTCTAGTCTGTATTGGGATAAGTACCTCTTGTATCTTGGGAGTAACTTGTTCTACTCTGGCACCCAAATTACTCGTTTACATCTGTTAATTCTATGGCGACACTTATTTTATTACATTTTGCTAGATTATTATGTTAACACATTATTTTATTATCACAGTTATCACTGGGTTTGATTTGTAATCAAGTGCAAGATTACACTGTAATAATAGTAAAACCATGATAATAAAATAACATTGCATTTGATTGCAAAGCAAAAACAAGTCTGTCAAAAAACCCCCAATGTAATAGCTTAATTAAATATAATTTCTTTAGTTTCCTTTTCCACCTCATGAGACCACTATAATTTTCTGGGTAGTGCTATTCTTTCTAATGTATCAGTACACCCACACTTCATTTATCCATGTTAAATTCAACTTCTACTTCATGTTAGTGGAACTGACAATAGGCCTTCAATTTCTGCAAAACTGGAAAACAAAGGAGAACAACTGTACCCAGGTGGTGGTCATATGTAAAGTTTCCCTTTGCCTCTGATCTTACCCATCTGGAATTGGTTCCACATGCCAAAGCATTGTTATGGGAAATGGGATCACCTCCCGTGTTGCCACTTTTCAGCACAGACTTTCTCAGGATTCCAAAATGCATTCCTGCAACATTTGTCAGAGAAGGACTCAGGCAGGATTGATGTTGGTGCCCGTTTCATTTTTGACTGAGGGATGTCACCTGAATTCCAGGATGTGAGGATGAAGGTACATGTGTTGGCATAGCCTGAGGTGTTCCTTAGTCTTTGGATCTGTAAGGAAAGCTGTGATGAGTTGACTCTCACGTGTTCTCCTGCAGCAGTTTGACAACAATCTGGTATTTTATAGGCTGTAAATGCTGCAGCATGAAAGCACCATAATGTAAGATTAAATCTTATTCCAACTGCAAGTCTTTTATACAAGACTCTGTTAGTAGTGAGCAGTTTTAATTAGTGGTAAGTTGTGTACAAAATGCTTTCCATAATGCAAATCTGTATTTGTGATTGAACAAGTCAGGCTGTCACACTGAATAACAAATTGGTTGTTTGGAGTAAAGGGCTGCTTTAAAATCATCCTGCATTAAGCTGGTTGGGGCTGTATTGGCTCTGCCAGGCAGGTGCACTGAGAAATATAAAAACATGGGAATAAACAACTGTAAGTATGACCAAAATGCAGCCTATTTCCCTTGCTTGAAGTGATTTCTTGCCACTATCAGTCTCACTGTCTGCTTGTACTGGCTTTTAACCTCATCAGACAAGCAAACTGGGACTCACACTGGCATGAAGTTCAGCCAGACAATTAACCCATTGGCCCTAATAGCTTTCCTGCTGTCGGGGATGGCACACTGTACAGTCAGAAGGAAAGCTGATTCACTGAACCACTTTGATATCCCTAAATACATCAAAGCACTTGAGCCTGGGTTGCACTTCCCATTGGCATTAGCCTGGTGCAAGCAGAGTGCTGTGCTGAACAAGGGCTGAAATGATGGTTGTATCCTGGTCACATCTAGCTGCCTGCAGGGAAATAGGAGGCAAAATCACTGCCACTTTTCAAACTGCTGAGCTTGATTTGGCCTCACATTATTCTGTATAACCCAAGATGCAATTCTTTACTTCCCCCCCCATAGGGGGAAAATAATACTGTCTGGGCATGCAAGGTATACCAGACTAACAAAACTCCTGAAAAGCCCTGTGTCTGTATGCTCAAAATTAATGCTAGTGATTTGCAGAAGTTGGTTTATAGTAAGTATGTCACTTCTTATTAAATTTGCCATCTTCCTGCAATATTTATTAAGAGCATTGGCTAGTTAAAGATGACAGACCAGTGCTCTCTGAATATAGAACCTTTTGCATCAAATGAAGGGAAGACTTATGTTTTTTCTCAAATCAGACATTTTCTCAGGATTCAGAGGCCAATTTGTTCAGCTCCATTGCCAGGAAGGAGCCCAAGCTGAGAAAGAGGAATAATCCCAGGTGGGCTTCCAGACAGCTGTCAGGATGGCACAGACATCTGAATTGCCACTGAGTTATGCTGAAATCAAACCAAACACCTAAAAAAAAAAAAAATTCCCCTCTGTCTGGTTTTGTGTCCTCTCTCTAGCCCCAGAGCCAGTCCTAGGCTAAACTTTGTCCATATTTAGTCTATAGTCTAAACTTTATTCGATACTAGAAACTCTGGGTTCAAGCAGATGGTTTCTTTGTTCCTACTAAGGTAACTGCTCAGCAGCCAGCTGTAATCTGAATAATGCCACATCATTTTCAGTTCTGAATTCTAGTTCCCTGAAATGATCTGCATGTGTGCCTGGGCAGCTTGTCTACATTCAGCCCGAATCTGGTGCTGAACTGGAGCAGTTGCTCCATCACCCGATGACCCCTCCCCAGCCAAGAACAGGAATCAGGAAAAGGAGAGGAGACTCATGGGTTGGAATGAAAATAGATTTAATGAAATAGCAAAACTAATACCAACATAAAGTATACAGGGTGATACTCAGCCTGGCCTTCGAGAGCAGAAGGAGAAGGCACCTGAGAAGTTGAAGCCCCAGGAGGAGGAGCTCCCTGTCCCCAGCAAGCCTTCCCTTTTAATGAGTGTGATGTTTGTGGTGTGGGATAAACCCCTCAGTCAGGTTGGGTCAGCTGCCCTGACTGAACCTCCCCACTGACCTGAAACTGCTAATGGCTGGCCTATGATTCTGTCCCAGTAAAACCAGGACACAGCTGTTTCTTAAGATAAAATTTCATAAAATATAGGGAAAAGCACCTGTTATTGTCACATGTTCATGCACTTTATGAAATTTAAAACAAAATATTTATATTGTTGTATTTAGAACCTATTCATTTGGGGCTTGTGTTTGCTTGTGGGCTTATTTTCAAGTGTAGTGTTAGTTCAACTATTGTTTTATTAGTTGTTTAAATAACAGGTGAAGGCTGATCCAGAACCTGCATGAAGGAAATTAGGGAGGCCACTGTCCTGCCATTGAGCTGATCTACAGAACATCAGTAAAAAGAAAATATTTACTGGTGTGAATATTTTATTAAACTGTGGTTTCATTTAGATGAAGTATCATGAAGAACTTACATCTCAGAATTGTGTGAAGTGGTGCTATCTCTGTTGGCATTAATAGTCTGTAAGAAACCCTTTATATGAAGTTGGTGATACAATTCAATTAATTGTACCATTGTCCTGTTAACTGTCTGTATCACTCAACATAAACATTCCAAATGCAGCTACAGATGCATTAAACTGTGAGAAAAGGACGTTATTGAGCCTAGAAATTATTCCTGACTTCAGACATAGTTTTAGCATCTGCCAGGAAATCAAAAGATATATGTAATGTGGATTAATGGAATCATAGAATGTCTTGGGTTGGAAGTAATATATAAAGGTCATGTAACCAACCCCCCTGCAATAAGCAGGGAGATCTCCAACTAGACCAGATTGCTCAGAGCCCCATCAAGCCTGACCTTGAATGTCTCCAGGGATGGGGCCTCCACCACCTCTCTAGGCAACCTGTACCAGTGAGCCACCACCCTCATACTAAAGAAGGTATGGCAGACCACACCAGAATCATTTGGTATTTCCCAAAAGAAGAGATGCTGCCTTTGGGATGGCAACAGTGTTCCTTTATGTTTTCTTCTTAGCAAGAATCCCATTTTATTAGCAGGGTTGTTTGAAGTATAACGTGATAAATCTGGCGCCTTGCATTTAAGATATTACTAAAATGATATTCAAGCAACCTTTCCCTAGATCAGATAATTACATCCATTCTGGCTTTAAATTTGCTTCTTTCCTACAAGTACTTTCAAGACTGCAAGAAATAGATAGAAAGCATCTAACCCAGTTATTTATAATTCTCAGAACAGCATAATGGGTGCAATTGTTTAATTTACAGTAAAATGCAGTGACATCTATTAATTGCTATAGCTCATGAGGCAACATCCAAAAGACTTTTGGAAGCACATCAAGGTCCACTAGTGTATCCCTTGACAGTGGGGGGTTTATGAAGAAAACCTCACTGTTCTGTGCCCATTTCCTGCTGCTCCCTGCCCCAGGCTCACTTGTGCCATGCTGATGGCTCCATGAGGTGAAAAACAGTAACTCAGAGAAAAACTGAAGCTCAGGAATGGTGGTGTGATGCAGTTTGGGTGTGACCAGTGGCACAAACTCAAGTAAATCCTTGTGCAGTGTTGGACTATCACAAAGTAGCATCTTTTAGGCACAGAGTTTTGAGTCAAGCGCAGGGTGCCAGCTGTTGTCTCACCAATGCCTCGTCCAGCCACAGTATCACCCTCTTTTTCTTATTCAGTGATCTCTTCCACCCTCTTAGCCAGCAGACCACCTGAGAGGCCATCCTCTGCTGAGCATCTCTTGGGATCCTCAAGCCTTTCTGAACTTGTAGCACTCAAGAATACTGTCCTTCTTCTTAAAGGCATCTTTGTTCTGTGTGTGTAGATTATGTCCCTGTGCATGGCTGTGCTAGAATATGTGCTATTTAAGAGATCCAGATAGCTTCAGGATAGCCTTTTTTTCCTCTAGAAAATGCAGGCTAGAAACCTAAATGTAAACTCAGCTTCTCACCTAACGCAGCACCCAGGACTTCAGCGTGTCAGAAAAATATGAAATTCAACTCTACTGATGATAAAATCAGCACTGGCAGTGCTGCTCTTGAGACCAGCTGTTCCTCTAGCCTGGAAGCTTGGCAGCACGTGTGTTGTCCCTTCTGTGGACATGCTGGTAATCATTGAGGACTGTGGGGGTCAAGCCAGACGTTCTGTACTTCTCAGGCGTGATGGAGATTTTCAGCACTTGGTTGTGTGACTCTCAGGGTGATACCAATGTCTCTGAGTCATTTTTCTATGTAAATCTGAAGGAAGTAAGTTAGGAGAAAAAGGGATACGTGGCTTTACATTCACTGATGTGGTATTGCAGGCTAATACAGACTTTATTTCCTAGATAAGAGAGAAAGAAGAGAATAACTTCAATTCTGTCATGCCCTTGGGAATAATGCAATACAGTAACGTTAAAGCTGTATGTAATTGCTTTCTATTTTTGTAAAGCCTGTGGCAACTATGGAACTTTAAAGTGAATGATGGAAAGGCTGGTTAGTATAAAAGGCTTCAGTAGTAATATGTTAATGGTGCAATGGGGTTAAAAAGACTTTTAGCAGTAGGCAAGGGTAGGCTTTTTTCCACAGCCCACAACAGTGGATTTCCCTGAAACGTGTGAAAGGATTTTTAAAAGCTGCAAAATCTGTTAGGAAGTGTTGGCTTTGGGGTGTGTCTTCTGGGTTGCTGTTTCCCATCATCTGCCTGCTGCTCCGACTTACAGCAAGGAAACCTGAGTGGACACCTTTATTGAGTATTGCACTCTTGTCATTTTGAAAGGCTGTATCCTCATTTCTCAGGGAACTTGGTGAGGCCTCTCCTGGATTTCTGCCATTGACCTTTCTGAGAGTCAGAGCACTGCACAGAGCAGTAGATGAGTGTATGGCCTGGAACAGATCCATGGTGGCTCAAGGGGGATCAAGAGGTGCTTCAAGCACGTGCTGTGGTGCCATGTTAACTGCTGGGAAATTGAGCCTTGCACCGGGATTAAGCTTCTTCCAGACATAGTTCTGTCCTGCCATTTTAGTTCAATGTGTTCAAGGCCTAGTAGTAGTAAAAACAAAATGTAAATACAGTAAATATCAGAAGCCCAAAAGGAGAAATATTACATATATCTTAGTTTTTGGCCAAGCCAATGGACAATGTTAAAAGAGGCTGTATTGGAACAGATGAGCATCTCTAGGTCTTATTGTGTACCTCTTAGCTCTGCCTTTTTTCTCCCTCTATATCCATATGCATATATGTTATATTTATGTGTGTATATATATATATAAATGGCATCATGAGCCTAAAAGACAAATATACCCTTATTCTTCCTGTGTGATTCTGAAGGATTGTTTTTACCCTTTTATCCAACCCAATAGATATAAAGCACTGGCTAAACAAAACAAATGTGTTCTGAAGCCTTTTTCATGATTGGAAAAGAAATTATTTCTGCAGCTTACTGTGAGTTTGCCATGAAAAATTTCTGAAACTACAGGGATGGATTTTACATAACTCTTTATTGTGGTGTAAGCAGGCATGTTGTTACTATTCTTCCAGATTTGTCCTGAGTGTTACACTCCATATTTCCAGGAGGTAACCCAGGGCAGATTACCTGTAGAAGTAGTAGACATGTACAAGCAACAGTCATTTTTAAAAATATAAATAGAGTGAGCCAGCCCATTTGTAGCATGGGGATGTTTGTCTGTACATGCACACACAATTCCTGTCCACTCCAGTTTAGCACAAAAAGCTGGTAAAGCTCATGAGATTTCATTGGAGGCTTTGGGGAGAAGAAAGGGGGTTTTTTTATCAGCCTCTGTCTATTCTGCAGTCCCACAGTTTCTTTTCAGCTGCAGGTTCTAACACTTCTTTTTTTTATTTTGGTTTTAAGTTCAGCCAGTCTGAGTAATTCTGTTTTACCATTTGGCATAATTATTTTTGCTTCCATTTGCTGTGTTTTGGACTATTCAGTCACCTCCTGCTGCAGTGGCTGGTAATTTTGACTCTCATGCAGCGAACAGCACAATGACCGTAATAACAATGTTATACAACACTTTTTACTCAGATGCATAAAACCTCAGACCAAAGTGATTAAATTTCATTGTTGCCATCTTTCTTGATGGAAAGCACAAAAAATTTAAGGGAACTTTTGCCCGACAGCAAATTAGCTGCACACAGAAGTGGTCTGTGACTTTGCCAAAGTGCTTTTGAGTTTCTGTGTTTTGCTGCCAACAGTTTGTGCCCGTCTCAACTGTTCAGTGACACACAGGAACCGTGGTTTGATTTTGCATCCCAGTGGGAGATGACCATTCCTCCTGCTTAAATATGAGTGTTTGACCCATGTTTCCCATGAGGAACGACAGCATCTCAGATTCCACGAGATGCTCTTCAGCACTGGAGGCTAAAGCCATCCATACAGGCATTCTGCAGAAGTTTCCTTCCAGCGTTTCATACAGGGTGTGTTTATCCTGGTCAGAGCCAGAAGCTTACACAGATCTAAAAGTAACATAATTGCAGCACCTTCTAAATGCTTTTCTCTAGGAATTTGTCCAGTGCCAACTTCTAACATCCACAAAATGTCTCCAGGCAAAAAAAAAATCTGCAGTTCGACTACACACTGGGTAAAGAAATACTGCTTTTTGTTCCAACCTGCTGGATTCATCTAATTCCTTTCAGCACTCTCCTCTCTGGTCTACCAGCCAGTGCATTAAATATATGACTGATTTTAAGGGCACAGATTAATTCAAGATACAAAAATCAGAGTTTCTCACAAAGAAGTTTTTTTTTTTACTTATCCAGGTGTTCAGTACTGTTTCGTTCTTTCTGGAATTTGGACTGAGATGCACATACTTTCCATTGGAAATGGAGCTCCTAAAGCTTGAAAACACTCAAGTCCAACAATTTATTTCAGTCATCTGCATTTCTAAATAGATGGTAATTGCTGTTCTTTGCCTATGAAATGAGAGAAAAATAGAGAAAATTAGAGAAATGTTATGTTCTGCAGATACAGTATTTCTGAGGGTAAGATTGCTTTAAATGTATAACATCGTTAACAGAATTAGTTTTTCAATCCTTGTTTGCATCTTGGCACAGTCACAGGGCACATTTCCTATGTTTCATACATTTATTGGAAACAGAATTAGAATAAACTTTTTTCTTTTTGTACAAATTGCTGGCTTTGCAGGCTGTGTAGGTGTTTTTCAAACACACACACCATACTTACTTAAAAGTAATTACATTTTGAGATAAGATACCTATTATGCCCTCCCTATCAAGGTACAGTCATGCATTACAAGCTGCCATTCTACAAATGTAAATTTCCAGAGTGACATTTTATTATTGCAGATCATTTTAGGAAACTTCCTGATAAGGTAAAATGTCTCCTGGTATAACTACCTTTTCAGCTAGAAGCATAGCAGAGTGCCTTGGGACAGTGAAGACTAAAAGAATTAGCCATTAGGAGGACTCTCATATCCCCTTTATCTTTAAAGACATCCTGATAGTTTGCCCAGGCAGTAATTCTGGCAGCATTACTTGGAGCTGCTGGTGGCTGTGGTTCCTGCACTGCCAGGGCTGACAGCAGGCATCACCTACCAACCTCACACCACGGGCATGAACGTTCACTGCCACTTTTGCTTCTGCTAATTTTTTGGTTGTAACACTGTCACCTAGTTTGCGTTAGCAGCAGAAGTTGTTTCGGGGGGAATCAGTCATGGGAGGTGCTAGGGGTGCTTGGAGGAAGAAGTAAGAGAAACTCTTCATCATTAAATAATGCTGAAAAGGTGGTTGCTGTAGAAACCTCTTTGAGGTGTAGCAAATGTCAAGAATCAGATTGTACCCACTGCATAGATCAGGCTGGAGATTCTCCTACGCACAGGGAGCCTGGAGGCCTGGTGTCCCTTTCTGGAGGCACTGGAGGTTTCCTGGCCACCTGCCTGAGGAGGGGAGCAGCCACCACTATCACCATCCCTCTGTGCAGAGCCTGCTGCACAGTCACCATTGCCCCATGTACGTTCACAGGGACGGTTCCTCCAACAGGGCACACTCCCTGATGCTTTTCTCCAGGTCTTGCCCTCATAGCACATCTCAGCCTGGATCAGAAATCTGGCTCTAGAAACTCCCAGGGAGAATCAGTGAGGGATGAAGCATGACTGGTTGTGTTTTAGCTTGGGCTGGCAGCAAAAGTCTGGGGCTGTACAGGGAGTGCGAGTTCCACTTGAAGGAGATCAGACTTGTTCTTCCCTGGAGTATTCACTGAGGCATCATTAAAGACCTGGCACTCAGAGGTGTGCTTAGCTGGAGCTCTGAGCTCAATTGCAGGTTGTTGGCAATGATGTCCAAAGCTACTGCAAAGTATGATTGAGAGCAGGAGGTGCAGAAATTGATCATAGCTGCATAAAGAGGCTGAGTCACAATTTAACCAAGTTCAATTCATTTGTACAGCAGAGGTGCCTTTTGAAGTGCAGATGCTCCAGCCACACAGTGCTTTACTTAGTTGCCTTTGATAAGGGCCTCCTAAGTGCTTACTGCTTTAGATTTCAGTCTGCTTACAGTCCATCTAGTAGGGGTGCTGCAAACTTGCTGAAACAAATGGTTTATCTCCTCAGTGCTCAGGTCTTGATGTGTGGGTTTCGTGAGTTACTTGGCACTTCTTCTGTGAGGTTCCCACTAGTAAAATGAGCTAATGTGTTCATCTTGTTCTGCAGTGCTCCTTGTGAAGGATTCCTGGGCTTCACTGGGACAATTTGTAATAATTTGCTCTGGTTCAGTTCATCTTGGGTTTCTGCATGTAAGGTATCCTGGGTCTCTCTTGGCTGGGTAATTAGTCTCAAAGTGCTGTCAGAGATGATCGTTTCTCCCTTTCCATTAGAGATCAGTAGGATGGAACTGCATCATCTATATTACAGCATTGATTCTGCAGAGCCATGTTTCTGATCCTTCGGGTAAACGTGAAGATTGCTTTAGATATCCATGTTCTGAATGAAGAGACAAGAATATCTCATTATTCAGCTGTTATGAAGTCTCATGTTTTCAGCTGCTATAGATACTGTTGATTTGTTTTGATAAGTGTATTAGAAGCCCAGAGCCTGGCAGGACATGTTATTGATCTCACACAATCCATCCTGGGCATTAGCATGGGAGTATCAATCACAAATCAATTTTCTCTGAGCTTTCATTTAAATATCAGTGCCCCTTGAGGATCTCTCTGGGTCACTTTTATTCTCAGGCTGTACTCAGCACTTGAGTAAACTGATTCATAAATGCAGGCGCCCAAATTAGATGCGTGCCAACTGCTGTCAGATGTCACTATCTAGTCTGTTCAGTTTGCTGGCTTGCTTGTTTCTGTAAAGAATAATATGCAGCTGTGTCTACCTTCAAAGCAGTTTCCAGATTTCAGCCACTCAATCTCAGTTGCTCTGTAAGGAGGCAAGTATTCCTCTGTTATTAAGGCACAGTGCCTGGGGAGAATATTTAGGTGAAGTAGTGTCACTGAGCTGGTTTTTAGACTGTGTAGAACTGTCTGCTACCTTTCTTCTCAGCAGACAGAAACTGAGAAGTACATACCAAGAGAGCTTTAGAAAGGATCTAAATGAAGTTGATGCCACGTAGTGCTATGCAATCTGTATCAAGAATGTGTTCAGACAATTATAAATTAATGTAATGTTTGATTTTGTGAAGATCTGGGGGAATGGTTAAGAGACAATCAGAGCTAGAATGGTCACATGGATGCGCTGCTGAATTAATGTTCTTTGGCCTTTGGTCATGGAAAACAAGCGTGGGAACTGGCTATGGGTTTATGGAATGTTTGGAGCCAGGGACTACCTGGAGAGAGGCCCCACGAGAGGTTTCTTTGTCTGCTCCTCATGCACATGCCCCTCACTGCTATCACAGATTTCAAATATCCCAACAGTTCCTCATAAATGATGGCCTGGCTTCCCAAATTATTTCCTTTCCTTTTTTTTTTTTTTTTTTTCCCTCCCCCCCCCCTTTTTTTTTTTTTTTTCCTTTCATTTCTTTTCTCTCTATGTTTCAGATTATGCTTGGCCTTTGCCTAAACAGTTGTGCCCCATATGGATTTCCCTAGATGTGCTCTTTTCAACTGCATCTATTATGCATCTCTGTGCCATCTCTCTTGATCGGTATGTAGCAATACGCAATCCCATTGAGCACAGCCGCTTCAATTCCCGCACCAAGGCTATTATGAAAATTGCTGCAGTTTGGACCATATCCATAGGTAAGCAATGCGGCTCACAATCTTAACTGTGTCTTAATGAATGATAGTGTTGCTCCAATTTTCATTTAGGATTTTTTTTTTTTTTTTTTTTTTTTTTTTTTTTAAGAGGACACTCAAATTAATGTACCTGGCCTGCATGCCTGAATGTAATAAATGATTTCTGGGAAACAGAAGTCTTTCATCGCGGTTGGTCAGGGACCAAAATAAGGAGTCATTTTTCAGAAGATCACCACCTCCAATGCTGAAGCATTGCTTCTGTGGACATATCAATATGCCAATGATGACTGTAACGCAGACAAATGGGACTATAAAACTGTTGTGTAAACAAAGCAGGCAATAGCACTAGCAAAGACACTGGGAGGAAAAGGCAGGCGGTACAAAGGACACGTCTACAGTGCAGTCACTGCAGTTCAGTTTGCTCAAATTCTGGTTGCAGTTGAAGTTGAGCAGTGCAGAAGTGAAGGCAGGCTAACAGCAAGGTATTTACTGCTCTTCAGCAGGCTTTATAGCCTATATTATACTCCGCCACAGTTGGATTGCTGAGAGTACTTAGCTAGCAAGTTTGCAGCCAAAGTAAATGAGGAGTAGACATAAAAGAAGACACTTTTGTATCGCTTTGATAAAAAGTGATAAATAAAGCAGCAGTAAAATAAGGAAGAACAGGAAAAATTATAGCGAGATGACTCTGTAATATCAGGAATTATGTGAAGAAAAACATTTCTGGGGCGATTCTTTCAACGTGCTTTACAAATGAGACATTTGGGGCAGGGTCAGAGAATTGTATGACCGCTTTCCTCTGCTGCATTTTGGATTTTTCTTTAATAGAATGCAGTCTTACAAAAATTTAACATCGAACTTTTCTTTTATAAAGCAGTTGTCCCTTTCAGCAGTGTACTGCAGGGAAAAGCATGTTGCATGTTGCTTGAGCTTCTCTTGGGTTTTACCTACTTTAGAAGTAAAATATGATACTGGATGTCTGGATGCTGCAGGGGCCACTTTTGAAGAAGCTTGCCATGGAAAAAGGCCATGGAAAAAAGCAAAAAAAAACCCAGAGGAAGGAAATATACCTTCTCTCCTCATTAATATAACAAGAATATCTGCTAGAAACACATTTTCATGTGCCACAGGCCTACTACAGTTCCTCTAGGTGATACAATCCGTGCTGAAATTGGATTTGGTTTAATCAATTCATTTAAGATATTTTTTTAATTATTATTTTCAACTCTCTGTGCTGCCTGTTTGGCATAGGAAAGAAAGCAGCTGAATGCAGAGCATAAGCAGTTGTGTGGACAACTTCACGTGCAGGAGGCTTGGTCTTGGTTTGCACGGGCCCTTCAGAGGGAGCAGCGGGTGTCCCCCTCACCCCTGAGCAGAGCCATACCAATCTGTCAGCAGCATTAAGCAGCACATTGCAAAACCTGGGCAATAAGACTGTTCTGCTTCTATTTCTGCAGCTAACTTGTAGATTTTTGCCTTTGCTGCCTTGCATATTGCAGACACATCCTTAGAAGTGTTGGCTGGTGCTAGATGTGGCGGCCTGCACGAGCGCCTTGAGAGCTAAGCTGTGGTTTGGACTATGGGTCCAAGGAATCAACTGAGGCAACAAGTACTTCAGACATGGTTCACTGAATAAGCAGACTAGTAAGCAGGTCTGGGGCCTGGCCAAATAGATTTGACAGCCATAAACCTACCTCTTCTTGGAGTTACTGGATGGGGAATGGGCTCAGGACAATGGAATGAGCTCAGGACGATGGAAAGTAGGAATATTATGGGCTCTATTCTCCCCCAAGGACAACAGGACCTGGGCCAGGATATGGAAGGTGACTTTGCACTTGCTGTGGAGTGCAAACACCTCACTGCTGCCCATCTTTCTTGGGTGATGTTTAACAGGTCTGCAATTATAATGTGAAACAACTGAAATAACACTAAAAGAAATCACTTGGAAAGGAGATGGAATGGCACTTTTCTTTTTGCAGGCACATGGCTCATCAACCTGCAATGAGGCAATAGGTGCTGCATTTATTCCCCAGCAGCCAGGAGTCTTTAGGAAGAAGCTGTGAGCAGTTGCTCAGTGGGATGTCTGTAATGCATAATGCTTTGGGGGACTGCCCTGGGCAGCAATTCTCTCCTCAGGCTGGGAAGGAGGATGCCTTATAGCTGTACCTGTGTGCCCTCCTTTGCTGGGATCATAGCTGAGAGGGTGTACAAGCATGTCTGGGCTTTGTTTATGCTTTGTTCATTTTCTTTGATGCAGATACAGCTGGCCCAGGGGAGTCTCTGCTTGCATCCCTTTTTTTTTTTTTGAAGATGCAGGCAGAATTGCTACTCCCCAGAGAGTCGGTTCAGGACTGTTCAGAATCTGTTGGATTTCTACCCTCCCCAGTCCATGTAATAGGACTTACCCATTTCCTCTGGCCTTCTCCAGAAGGTTGTGTTAAATGGAGAGAGAAATGTACTCTTGGTGTGTATCTGGCTTATTTTAGCATAACTATTTTTATTTAATTTAGAAATGTGACAGAGACAAGGAATAAACTGAACATGGAATTAAAGAGAACTCACCCAAAGTGTATTGTTGCTCTCTTCTGGCTCTTACCTACTTGTCACTTGGAGAGGCCTGATGAAATCCCATGCAACTTTCCAGAGGATGAACTAGGTTAAGTAAATTAACCCTCCCTTCAGTATTAAGTATCAAAAAAGAATTAGTGCATTTCTGTATGTGATTAAGTATTACATTCAAAGCAGCACTTCAGTGCAGACTGGTCAGTTAGCATTTCTACTTCAATTGGACTGAAGAAACCTAAATGCATCCCATATAATGAATCCTGAATTCAGTTCCCGAATCAGAATTTAAAATAGAAAGTAAAAAGCATGTAATTTATCTTAATTTAGTAGCCTTTGCATCCAATTTTTCTGAAATGTTAATGCTGACAGCAAAATATATAATGGCCGTTCTTTGCTCAATGAGCTATGAATTTGGCAGGGTGCACCAGCCTAAACCTATGATTAGGTTTTCAAGCAGGGGAACATAACAGAGTCCTCCTGTCTGCTGACAATTGTTTTATGAATGGGTCTCTCCCAAAGCCCTCTTTGTTCCAGATTAAAGTACAGCACAGCCAGTTGTCCTGTGTTTTAGAAAATGTAACCTGAGCAAGAGTTTTTGTGTTCAGTTAGAGAAAAAGTGGGTGCTGTGAAGTGCTGGGCTTGTAAAAAGAAGTTTTGTGATAGCGTCGTGGTTTGGGTCTAACTCGACAACAAAGAACCAGCCCCGTGGCTGCTCACACAACTCTCCCCCTCACACACACTCTGGGGTGGGAAGGACAAACCCAACTTGAAGCTCATGGGTCGAGACAAAGGACAACGAGGGTTCTTCACCAATTAAGGTCCTGGGCAAAACACTCAACTTGGGGAAAAAATAATAATTTAATTTCACACTAACCCAACACACAGGACACAGACACACACAGAGCAGAGCTTACATATGTTACCCCACCCCTCCCTTCTTCCCGGGCCCAAATTACTTTTTTCCCGGTTTCTCTCCCTCCTTCCCCCCAGCGGCACAGGGGACGGGCTTTAGTTAGTTCACAGTCTGGTGGTTCCTGCTGCTCCTTCCTCCTCAGGAAGGATTCCTCACAGTCCTCCCCTGTTTCCCCACGGGGCCCTCCCATGGGAGAGAGTCCTCCACGAACCTCTCCTTTATGAGTCCTTCCACATGAGGTCCGGAGCAGCTGCTCCAGCGTGGGCTGCCCACAGAGCCACGGGCTGCTCCGGGAACAAACACCTCCCCTGTCACCAGGGTCCTCCACTGCTGCATAATCCGAGTCCCCTGGCCACAAAATCCAAGTCCACTGGCCAAATTCACCTCTCCTGGTACCTTCAGGGAATGTTCCACCACGTTCCTCCATGAATGCAGGGGGACAGCCTGCCATCTCGCCATGGGTTGCAGGGAAACTTTTGCTTGGCCACCTTCTTCCCCTTTTTCCTCACAAACTACTAGGATCTTTACCCCAGCGCTGCCTTTCACCTCTCCAGCTCAGCTCCTCTTTCTCTGCTTGCTTTGCTCAGGTCTTATATCGGTTCTTTCATATGTTAATGGCAGAGGCGCATCTATTGTCCCTCTAATGGCTCCTTGGCTGGTTTTGGAGCAGGGGGAGCTTCTCAGCTTCTTAACGGAGCCACCCCTGGGGCCCTTCCCCCACTACCAAAATCCTGTCAAACTAAACCAGGACAGATAGTGCTGTGCTGGGGCTGTAAATAGAAATATCTACAGAATTGAAAATAAGAATCAATTGTAGATGTGAGCTTGCTGGCAGGATCTTGATGTTGTTTCAAGACTTCAGACTTTGCTTAGTTGCAAGTGCAAAGGTTTGCACTAGTAACATGTGGACTTAACCAGCTCAGTGGTCTCCCTGTATCCTGCTCTGAAGAAAGTGGTGTCAGGCCACCCTGGCCAAGAGACATCTCCATGCAGCTCTCAGCAGGAGTGATGAGGAGCTAGTCAAACTCTAAATGCACAGCCTGTAATACAGGGCAAAGCGTTAACTGGGTAATATTCATATAAAAGAAATACCACTTTGGAAATGTGAATGAAAGAACTTCTGTGATGTCAAAGGGTGCACACATATTGCTTTTGATATGAAAACAAGTAAAACATTTTAATTCTGAAGCTCCTTGTGGCTCAGCTGTGTACCTGCTAGCACAAAAGAGGTTTTCCTGTGCTTCCCAGAAAGTTCAAGGTTTGGTCATGGCCGTGGTTTAGCCCCAGCTGACAACTAAGCCCCACACAGCCACTTGCTGACTCACCCCTGGTGGGATAAGGAAGAGGATCAGAAGAGTAGAAGTGAAGAAACCCAAGGGTTGAGATAAAGATCGTTTAATAGGTAAGGCAAAAGCTGCTTTAAGCAAGCACAGCAAAACAAGGAATTCCTTCACTGCTTCCCATCACAGGCAGGTGTTCAGGCATCTCCAGGAAAGCAGGGCTCTATCACACACTGTGGTGACTTGGGAAGACAAATGCCATCACTCTGAATATCCCCCCTTCCTTCTTCTTACCCCAGCTTGACATGCTGAGCATGACATCCTGTGGTCTGGAATATCCCTTTGGTCAGGTGGGATCAGCTGTCCCAGCCATGTCCCCTCCCAACACCTTGTGCACCCCCAGCCTGCTCGCTGGTGGGGTGGGGAGCAGAAAAGGCCTTGACTGTGTGAGCCCTGCTCAGCAAAAGCAAAAACATCCCAGTGTTACCAACACTGCTTCCAGCACAAATCCAAAACATACCCCATAGCAGCTACTACAAAGAAAATTAACTCTACCCCAGCCAAAATCAGCACAGTCATTTACTAGAGGATGCCAAAATTACACATGCTACCAATTTCCCAGCTCAGTTTTACATCCACAGTAACAGTGTAATTCAATTTACTTGTCAAGTGACTGAGATATCCTTTAAATTCTGCTCCTTCTATTGGTGCCATAAGCAGACCCACATCTTTGGTTTGTTTGTTTGAAAACAGAATAAGTAACAAAAAAAGGAAGTGTGCTGTTGAATTGTGGTAATACCACAACCTGTGTTTTGTTAAAATTGGACTTCTTGCCTTTCGTTCTCTCTCTGACTCACAAATGATATTATAATTTTGGTTTCAGGTAGATATCTGGGCTTTGTATATACAACAAACCATTTAACTTTAAAAAGGAATTTTACATCCCCATTTGACTTTCATACTATTTCATTGTTTTATTGAGGAGATCTATTTGTGGAAATATGAAAGATGTTTGCTGCAAGGATCAGTAAACACTTATCTCAGATTAAGTGCATTTACATCTAACAGCTTTTTGCTTCTGCCAAAAGTGTTCCTCTCTCCCACAGGCTGAGTAGCCCCAAGCACATAAGCTGTCCTACTGATGTCCTTAAAGAGCCTCCAGGTATCAGTTAAGCCTTTCCCTATCTCACTGGGGATAATCCCAGTAGGAAATTATACCCAGTTTGAGGAACATGCTTGGAGTGGCAGCATTGATATTAAAAGGGATTCTGTTCTCCTCACAGGCCAAGAGCAGGTTGTGCATGGAGGTAAAGGGGGACTGGAGTAATTCATGTAGCCTCCCTTGGGTTTTGGTTTAGAGCATATTGAGGTTTTTGGGTTGTGTTTCTGCCCCTGGGTGGGTTTCTGGGATCAGTGACTTTCTCAGCAAGGCATTTGTTTGTTCCCATGGGATGCTTGCTGATGAGATGCTCTCGCTCCTGAGCACCCTCTGTTCCATGCTGGGCAGTGTCTGCTCCTGAGAGACTGTGCTTTGGGATAGGAGCACACATCCATTAATTCTTTGTGGGCTTCAGGCCCTGGTTAGCAAACAAACCTTTGGACATGTTTCATGGAAGAAAATGGCAAAAACACAGTCACAAATGAAAGGTCAAAATGTGTTACCAGGATTTTGTTCAAACCTTTCCCACCAAGCAGGCTGGTTCTGATTGTGGTTCATCCCATGGGGATGAGGAAGGAGTGTTAAGGCAACTCTTGCCAGCAAAGCAAAGGTTAGACAGGCACCCTTCTCCTCCTGGGAAAGTGCATTAATTCCTGGCTATGAAGAAAAATGTTTGCTTGTTAGTAAAGCAAAGAGATGGTAACATTATTTTCTCTCCAGATTTGGGAGGAAATTGTCTTAATGTAATTTTGCCTTTTTGTGTTTGACATGAAGTGTCTGACAGTGTGTGTTTGACTGAAATTCTCCCCTCATGAGTACAAGGGTCGTAGCTGATGGTTTCTGGAGGCAGAGATGCTGCAGAGGTGGCAATCCTGGCAGTGTTTGTTATCCTCCAGTGAGCGCAGAGGTGGCCTTAGCTTTGCCAGCCAGGCCACTGCTTGCTTCTGATGGAGACATAGGGCAGGTTTGTGCTTATAAAACTGTTTCAGGCCTGTCTTCTGGTCGTGGCTGAGACAGAAACCCTTGCTTTATGGCCTACAGCATGATCCTAAGGCTTCATTTGCCTCTGTTCCCCATTCCTTTGAATTGACTAGAAGGTTATTTTCTCTGAAGACATTCTTTTGCCTGCGTGTTTGTACCGTGATTCCCAAGAGGGGCATTGATCTCCCTAGCACATCAGCAAGAGTTATCAGGGTGAGGGGGATTGTAGCAGTTGATAACAAGCTGAGCTTGTAGCAAGGTAAATACCTTGAGATTTCAGGCATAGGTGCCTGGATTGGTTTGATTTTGTCATCAGCTGTCAGTGAAATAAATATTTTGCCTGGGACAGCAGCAGATGATGATAGTCTGTCAAATATTTTGCACAGAAGATGGATTTGCCATCCCACCACAGCGGGCAAGGGCGATGCCAGCATCCCCTGTTTGAGGTTACTGCTACTGAGCATCAGTTCAGGCCACACTGCTTGATTTCTTGGGAGATCTCAGCCCTGGTAGCAGGTCTGCTGTGAGCAGGAGCAAGAGCATCCCCCTTTGTTCAAAAGTACCATTGGAAACATGTGGCTGAGCAAACCAAGATAAGTAATTTAGCAAAACAGAAGGGCAGGTGGGGAAAAAAAAATATTTGTTCTGTCTTTTACTGGTCTTTGATGGGTTTCCATCTGGGCTCAGGTTGTTCAGTGCTCTTGCAAGGTTTAAGTAAAGGTCAGCAGCTTGTTCAGGCACAGTCAGTAATTACATCCCTCTGATTGCAGTTGTGCTCCTTGCAGGCAGGGAGATCCTTCAAAGTTCAGCCCCAGTTTATCTTTGACTTTAAACCAATACAAGGCTGGCACTGTCATTTTATTAGAACAGTCAGATAAAACTAGACCTAATCCAGCCCTGAAGGTGCATTGTTGCTATATTAGCACATGAAATGCACTGCAATTAGTCTGCTGACATATGAGTAATATATGGAATTTTTGTGGTTTTGAACACTTCAAAAGCCCATGTTCTTCAATTTACCTCTGAAGAGCTTTGCTCCTGAAACCAGTGTCTTTTCTTTCACAATGCAAGACAGGAGGCTACTGTCTGTTGGGCTTTGCTTCTCACTGTTAGTTATTATTAGAGAAATGTGCAGGCACTTTGTGAGACACTTTTCTTAAGAAACCAAACAGATGTGGTTTAGTTTTCTTTTCCCTTTTCTGAGAGGATTAGGGGAGTCAATTCCTATTTCGTCTAAGAGTCTGCTGAGAGATACTAGTTGTTCAGCTTAAATAAATAAATTTTGTTGAGAACACAGACTTTAATGCTAATGCATAGTTACAGCAGCTGCTAACATTCATGTGAATGCCTCTTAAAATTGTAACCCACACTTATTTTGTGTAATAATAAATAGTAGGTTAAAGACATGGATTTAAACACGTGGTGTTTAGCACGGACAGCAGTGTTGTTGGTTTTGCAGTGTACACTGCTTTTGTGGCAGCCTTAGGCTTGTTTGGCACACAGCTTTTACTCTCTGCCTTTTTATTTTAAATTGTGTGTAAATGCCAGGAGGATGGTGGTGAGGTCCAAAGCCCATCTGCATCAGCAGAGCCCTTGCCATTGACCACAGTGGACTCTGAATCCAGTGCTGACACCAGGAGGTGATCCCTGGCATTCCCAAGCCCATGTACCTGCAGCAAAATGTAGCCCCTCTGTGTTCATCCCTGAGAATTCCACAATGGAAATACAGATTAAACCCATGCACAGGCCTCTTTTTTATAATGAGGTTGTTGTCCCTGCAGGAAATAAATTACCTTCTTGTATAAGAATGTTGTGAGAAAGAATGGAAATTACCTCCTTTCTTAGTAAAAATAACCATCAAGGACTCTATCTTTCCAGTGATCTCTATCAGTCTCATGGGCTTTCAGAGAAGAAAAGATCTTAAACACAAAAACATTATTGTTTTTAATTTAAGTCTAAATTCTGTGAATGTCAATTTGGACTTTCTAGCTGGCTTTTTCTCTGGAGCAAGCTAGTAAATGTTTTACAAAACCTTATTTGTAGTCATTTGAGTTTTGTTTTATTAATTGAGAATCTGTGAAGAGCATCTGTTACTGTGTGTCCACAGAATCATCTCAGCCCCATTTGGTGAACCATTCTGCTGGCTTGAGAACATCTTTAGAGTTGACAAGAAGCAGTTAGGACAACCACTGTAATTGGATTTCTAATCTGGAGGATCTTTCCGTCTTGCTTTCTACTGCTCTGTCAGACAGAAGCTAAAGGAGGGAAGAGAAAAAAAATCACGTTCATCATCTCCCTTGTGAACTACTGTGGTGAAAAGGGATGTCCTGCTCCAGCTGCTGCCTGGCAGAAGGGTGCACGGAGCTCTCAGGGTTGAGTCTAGAAGGGACCTGGTTCATGGCTTGCTGGCTGGTGGTTGCTGGTTGTCTCTTCTTACTGGGACAAAACCAGCTCAAACACCAAGCATGAGAACCAAGTTTGCTCTGAAGAGCAAAGTGTGATACTACCCAGAAAGGTTGGACCAGATGACCCTCGACATCCCTTCCAACTTGGCATCCTATGATTCTCTGATATGCTGTAAGCTTGCAAAGCTTTTACTTGGCAAGTGTTTGGAACACCACCTCCTCTCTCTGGGAATTTGTTGCCCCCTTAGTTAAAAGGGGCTATTTGACACAACTGGAAAATGCCTCTAAGGCTGGACACCTCACTAAATCAGCCAGATGTTTGCTGAAGGATGTGTCAGCTCGGGTGCAAGGCAGAAGCTCACAAAATGCTCTACACTGGGGCTTGGAGAGCTGAACAGCAGTAGGGCTGGACAGCAGTGGCTTCAGAGGCTCTTGCCTGATTTGGCACTCACCATCCTTGTGCTGGTGTAGTGAGTTTGGCTTTCTCTTTCCAGCTCACCTCAGCTCTTAAATCATGAACGGTTACAACTGCAGTGTTAGTGCTTTGTATTGCTTGAGTCCAGTGGAGCTGAATGCCTTCTTCATGCTTGTCCCAACATCTGAACTCGAGTAAGGCACTCATGCATGTTCACCCATGTTCATGGGAATGCTTAGTGGTAAGCACAGCATGTCCTGATCTGGGTCACCCTGTTGAGATCATGACCAGGGTGTGAGCTGTGTCTGCAAGCAGGTATTTGTGCACTTGGGATTGTGGCAGTAGCAATTTAGCAGTAATCCTCCACGAAGGGAGCCCCTTGGAGAGGTCTGAGACCTTCCACTCTTCACCTCTCACTACTAGTGTGGTGTAGAGTTAGTCCCTGTGGCTCAAGTTGTGTAACAGATTTAGTTCCCTTTAGGGTTGGATTATGGGCTGGATCAGTGATAAATCTTGTAGTAAAGAATAAAATACAAAGGAGAAATGGGAGGCTGAAGAAAGCACTTGAGATGAGGGTGATGCTGCCCATTCAGCAGTGCTGTGAGCTAGCTGGTAGAAAAGTGGTGTGATGGCAGCTCCTCCGTGGGCATCTTTCTTCTGACTGTTGTTAACTATGAGATTTTCCTGGATTGGAGGAAAAAGCAAATAAAGATCTGGGTCACGTTTGTGCTTTCTCAGTTTGAAATCCCACTTTGTTATGAGAGAGGTGAGGGACACTTTTCCATTACAGCAGCTACCTCCTCATTCCCTGTCATCAGTGCTGAGGCATCTCATGCTCATGCAGTTTTAGGCTGCCATCAGTGCTCTTGATTTGTATATTCATCATATCCAAGAACTAGGTTATTCCTCCCAAATGTACTTTCTGTGTGTGAACATGAAGATACCCTGCAACCTCATCTCATTTCTCTTGGCTAAATCAATAACACTAAATTAATGAATGAACCTACATTCATTTTGGAGTTTTATTTCGAAGGGTATGTGTTACAGAGGGCTCTAAAGCATAAAATTATCCATGTAAATGTAATCCCAGTGTAATGCCATTAATCTAATGCAGATTTCTTCTTTATGAAAGACTGCTCTGTCCACCTCCCACCACTTCCTCAATGTCTGTAGTTTGTTGGAGCCAAGGCATTAGAAAGATGTCTGTCAT
Organism: Hemiprocne comata; assembly: GCA_020745705.1. Classification (NCBI taxonomy): domain Eukaryota; kingdom Metazoa; phylum Chordata; class Aves; order Apodiformes; family Apodidae; genus Hemiprocne; species Hemiprocne comata. Next base: position 4,108,960 of record CM036597.1, on the reverse strand, counting down.
GATAAAGAGTCAGTGGCTTGATGGGATGAAGGTTATTGTGGTCACAGGGATTTGGCACAGGGAAAGGTAACAGGAGTTAACATATCAGAAATGAGGCACCTGCCTTGCCAAGGGGTGAGTTGATAAACATTAGAGAGTGTAGAGAGAAAGAAGACTGAATCCTGGTGCTGTCACTTGGGTTAAGGAACACGTGCTGTAACCACAGAAGGCATTTGGAATCATTAGTATTATTACTTTTCAGATAAAGTTCTTTCACTAGATTACTGGCAAATAGTAGTTTTGTGGTCATGACAAATTGCAGCTGTATTCTTCAGAATCCTGGAAAACACTTAGATGGAATGGGAAAAATGACCTGGTTAATCTGTTTAGCATGTTATCCTTCCTATTTAGAAATTCAGAGTCCCACGGGATTAGTTCCAGGACCTGTGCTGTTCACAGCAACCCCAAAAAAAGCAATACAGACATGACAGTGGCCTCAGCATTGGTTATTTCTAGGCTGAAGGAGCTAAGGAAGGGCATGGCCAGCCCCACAAACATGTCTGGAGAGTGAGTGCTCATGGACAGCTGGGTGGCCAGAGGGTAGGGAAGGGCAGAACAAAAGACATTCTGCTGTTCTCTAACTGGTGGGAAATGCAGGGTTGTTTGTTTTTTTTTTCCTTTCTTTAAAAGGGCAAAGAGGAATTTCAAAAGAAATGGAGAAAGATAATTGAAGGCATACAATGAGTTTGGCATGAGGAGAGAGTAAACAGAATAGTATTCTTCGGTTCCAAAAGAGGTACAAGTACATATTCCTTAGAAGAAAACAGTGTTGGAGGACATTGTGTCAACGCATCTGAATTAGAGCTATTAAAAATCCTTTCATTCTTTCTTTCCTTTGCCCCGTGGGGCACAAGCCAGCAGCTAGCCATGGGTGTGGGCTACTATGTGTAGTCCTGGACAGACATGCTCCTCTGCCCATGTGCCCAACAGCACAGACTCATTGCCATCTGCAGGTACCTTCCATGCAGGGCTCCTGCTTCTGCTTCAGAAAGACCTGATGTCCTGAAACCCTGGAGAGACAAGCTGTGTTGGGTGATGCTGAAGAGGAAAAGGGGTTCAATGATTCTACGATCCAAAATGTTCTTAATCTCACTTATCTGCCATTAAGTCCACAACCATATAAAGTGTCGTGCCACCAGGATATGAGAGAAACTGCCTTGGCAAGTGCAGTGATTTCTGAGGCTTATTAGTCTGCTTAGTGCTTAGGAGTAGCTGGAAGCTGTGCTCTAGTTATTATTTTCATTGAATCATTTTAAGTTTCCCTCCTTTCAGCCAGCGAGTCTGTAGCTGGGCTTCTGATTTCAGACCATTGTGTCAATCTGATTGCCATTTTCTTTTCTACTCTCCCGATGTCTGTTACTCCCGTTTGTAGCCCTGTTTTCAAGATAGAAGGATGGGAACTGGGCACATGCATGCTGCAGGCTTTTCATTCCACTATGGAATTGCCTTCTTGAAGAGTTCAAGCAAGACTGTCTCAGTGATCCCCCTCAGTTTCACGCTGTTTGTGGCTGAAATGCTGGGCAGGCAGAGCTTGCAGCAACCACTGTGTGCTCACACCAAGATAGTCAATAAGGACACAAAAAGCCAGGAGTTTTTCTTCCATGTGGCTGTGATGCCATGGCAAAAGTGGCCCTTTTCCTATCAGGATTATTTAAATGTCTTAAAGAAATTTGCTTCTAAATCTTCATAGCTTTTGCATTTTGGTAATTTTCCTTTTTAAAGTTTGCTACTGCCTACCTTATGTAAATGGTTTCAACAACCCCTCCACCCCCAAACTGGCAGACATGGACTGGCCAGCTGGAAGAGAGCAGGGTAATGATTGCCTGTTCTACACCCACAAATCATAATTGATGCTAGAAAAATAACTTGATAAAGGAGTGAGGCTGCATTCCCTGTGTCAGCTGTGGAACACAGCAAAGCTGCCGTGGTTCCCAGTGGAGGGTGTTCATGCCCTGGAGCTGCAGTCTCAGGACTGTTGTTACGTGAGGTTTTCCCTTCCATCTGGGAGTAGTAAATTCTCTTTCCAACAGCTTTGGGCAGAGGGCTGAATGTATGCAGGATACAGCATCTCTGCTGCTACTTTGGACCCCTGTCCAACCAAGTAACTGTCTCTTTTTTGCTCTCATTCTTCTAGGGATATCCATGCCCATTCCAGTCATTGGTTTGCAGGATGACTCCAGAGTGTTTGTGAATGGGACCTGTGTCCTCAACGACGAGAACTTTGTCCTCATTGGATCCTTCATGGCGTTCTTCATCCCTCTCATCATCATGGTGATCACATACTGCCTGACTGTCCAGGTGCTGCAGAGACAGGCAACGGTGTTCATGTGTGGAGAGGTGCCCAAGCAGAGGAGGAGCAGCGTAAACTGCCTCAAGAAGGAAAACAACACAGAGAACATTTCAATGCTTCACAATCACGAGGGGGCATCTCACTTGAACTCTCCTGTAAATAAGGAGGCAGTGCTTTTTCGGAAAGGAACTATGCAGTCCATCAACAACGAGCGAAGAGCCTCCAAGGTCCTGGGCATCGTCTTCTTTTTGTTCCTCATCATGTGGTGCCCGTTTTTCATCACCAACGTCATGTCTGTCCTTTGCAAGGAAGCCTGTGATAAAGACCTCTTGAGTGAACTCCTGGACGTGTTTGTTTGGGTGGGGTACGTTTGCTCTGGGATTAACCCCCTCGTATACACACTCTTCAATAAAACCTACCGCAGGGCTTTTTCCAATTATATCCGTTGCCAGTACAAGACCAGTAAAAAATCCGCACTGCGGCAGAATCAGTGTCTGAATGTTGCTTCAACAGCTTTATATGGGAAAGACCTGACTTTAACTAGTTACCGAAATGGCAATGAATTCAACAGCATGGAGCTAGATGAAGTTGAGGAGGGCCTTGAAATGCAGCCGGGGACTTCAGAGCTCTCCATAAACAGCTGTAATGTTGTAAGCGAAAGAGTGAGCTGTGTGTAAAGGTGTCTCACTTCCGCTGCGGTGTGTCCGTAGCCAAAATGTAGTGTGTAAAAAATGTAAGTGTTGGTCAAAGGACAATGTAAATATTGCATTCTGAACAAAGCTCTTTTTTTTTTTTAAGAAAAGAAAAAAAAAAAAAAAAAAAAGAAAAAGAGTTGTCTTTCCGGTCCAGTACTTAAAATATATATTAATATACTGCAGTGAAGTTTAAGGTTCTATATTTACTGTTAATACTAGATCAGAACTATTAGTTACTTTGCATATGTCATGGACAAAAATGTTTGAATTCTTCTTCCAGTGCATGAGCAAAAATTCTGAATATTTATCTCAGGTGGCATTTGCTGGAGTCCAGAATGGCACGTTAATAGTTATATATCAAATACATGCTATTAGACTTGGTCAGTATAACTTTTATTTTTCAAGTTGACAGTAAATATATACTTTAAATCCTCACCCCTATTTGTGCCGTGTAAAGACTGTACAGAAACCTGGCAGAGAAACATCATGGAAGCAGCTCTGCAGGCACCTGGCCAGACATGTCCTGTTACAGGTGGTGGTTTGCTGCCATGCTGGGGCCATCTTGCACTTCAAGGGATCTCTGTTAAATTTTGGCTGCCTCTCCAATCCTGCTGTTCTCCCCCTGTTAGCCAGGAGGCTCCGGCTCCCCTAAGGAAGGTGGGGAATGCAGTCCTGGTGTGGTTTTGCATTCCTGACTGGGATCACTTGCAGACTTGGAGAAGAATCAGGAGAAACAGAGGGAACCCCAGTTATCTGCTTGGGTCATTTTCTAACTGGAGTGCCTCAGGTTTATAAAAAGCTCTCCTTTGGTCTTCTAGGTAATCGCCAGGTCTGGGATGGAGCAAGCTGTGCCCAGTGTGGATGGCACTGCCTTCCCAGATTTCTTGGATGAGAAGAGTGCTCTGGCTTTGTAAGAGCTCTTGTCTTTGTGGTCCTCACACCTATCTGTTCCTCAGCTTGTTTAGCATTTGTGTTTGTTTTTGAACATCCTGGGCCTTGCAGTGCTGGGGATAGAACAGTGCTTTGGGTGTGGAGCAGATGCTGCTGTGCATGTGGTGCTGGTCAGGGTCAGGCTGTGAGGTACAGGATACACCTCCCTGAGGATACTGAGGAGAGAGGCATAAACAAGGGTCCCTGCTCATATTTTCTGTCTCTGGAGGGGGTGGGAAGAGCTGGGCAGAGTATGTGACTGGAATAACTTGCTGATGATGGGGTTCAAAAGCAAATGATGACCAAGGACGGGAAGGAAGCAGACCTGGAGCTAGTGTACATGGAAGATTAATCTGGATTAACTTTTACATTTTATTTGTTCCATTTCACTCCCAAAGTTAATCACAGTGTATCATGTTAACGCCACCTACATCTTAGCAAAAGCACCCGCATTGGGATTTAATGCAGCTTAAGTAGTCTGCTTTTAATTCACACCATATATAATTTGAATTAATTCTCCTCTGTGTTCCTGTGTAGACAAACCCTCCAAAGCATCCTGACTTTCGGGCCCTGTGCCTCTGGGGTGATGCTCTCACACAATTTTCCTTGTGTAGAGTATTGTCTAATGACAGATATCACCCATAAGGGGTTTGCATCTTCATTAACTGCTACACAAGTGCTGCAGTGCCCATCTAACACGGATGCACTCAGCACCACTGTCAGCCTCTGCTATGAAAGTCCTCACAACAGGAGAGCTCACACTCTCTCATCTCATTATCTCTCATGGATAAACTGTGTTTTACTAACAAGAATTGCTTGTACTCTAAGCTTGCTGTGTTCATCCCACCGAAATTACCTGTAGAAGAAATGAAAAATTGTGCTCGTGCTGTTGTTAAAGGTTGGGGTGTTGCATTGGTGTGTACAGCAACAGCCTGGCAAGGCCACTACCAAAACACAACACACGGGTTGCATCTGCTGCTGGGTGGCTCCCAGCTTGATGCGTTGAAGTTGATGGTCCTCTCTTCTCCCTCATCCCCTCCTGGGGAAAATCCATAGTACTTCCATGCAGGCAGGTGAGGTGTCCCAGTGCAGGGCGTGGACTGTGGGTTGCAGGAGGCAGCAGAGATGCACCACATGCCAGCCTGCTGATACTGCCATGGGCTTGAATGCTTGGGAACCCACTTGCCTCTTCAAAAAGTCTGGGAGCCAGTGGGAAAAGGACTGGCCAGAGACACGAACTTGTGCCTTCAGTAACTGCCCTTTGCTCTGAGTCAGATTTTACTATCCCAAACAGTACAAAAAAAAAAAAAAAAATCAGAAAGATCACATGCTTTTAAAGTTCTTTTTTTTTTCCTTAGGTGAATTCATAGCCCATCTTTCCCAGTCGCACGTGTGTGTGTTTGTGAGTCTGTACACAGATTTATACATAGATATATATTTAAAAGCCAACCACAGACTTTTAAAGCATTTAGCAATAAGTTGAATTACAGTAGCTTCTAGCATATGTGTGAATAGGTCATGTGTGAATAGCACATTTTCCACAAACTCCATTACCCTCAAACTCAGTGTCAGTCCACACAGGCATTGTCTTTACATAGCAGCCTTCGTGTCTTACCCTTGCTGGTTCTGTTGTATGGGCAAAAAAGGAACCTACTATATTTGGATGTAAATAATGGGAACTGAACAGAGAATTTACAGAATTTTTATAAATGTTTTTAAAAAATACATCACCAGAACTGTAAAACAGTCAAGCAACTCAACTGGACCCGTACTGATGTATGTCACTTGTTTAGATAAAGAGACAAGGGGACTGCCTTACAGCACCTGCCTTCTTTCCTGGCCAGAGGGTGATAACATTTCTTGTGAATGGTTAAATACTGTCACTTACCCAGCTTCCTTTGGGTCATTCACATCAGGGTTTTGTGATGCTGCTATTAATTTATTAAAGAAAGTTTGTTGGTTTAATCACTCTTTTTTTTTTTTTTTTCATGGACTATCAGAAAATAAACAAATGAATGTACCCTCTCTTTCTTTCATCTGTCACCAATTAAAAATCTTTCCTGAATGAAAAAATATGTCCTGGCCAAAAAAAAACAAACAACAATGAAAAGTGAGGATAAGGATGAGGATAAGTTTCATGTCTCCTCCCACACTTGAAGCGTAGCCCACAGTTGTTTAATCACAGAAATTAGTGTCAGCAGATATCCCAATGTTTCAGACACCAAAACTTGCTAAAGACAGAGATTAACAGGTGATTAACAATTCCCCCTCTTTGCCTTGCTCCCTCCAGGAAGAACTGTTAAAAAATGACATTTTAAAATTACCTCAATTTGAAGAATGGAATTAGATTTAACCAAAGTCAGGTGGGCCCCACAGCAGCTGTGCTTCTCCTGAGCTGTAGTCATTAAGCATGGTGGTGCCTGAGGAAGCCCTGCCCTGGGGCTGCCTGGTGGGATTACCCCCTGGAAGTTTTGTGTGAGTTCTCAGATCTTGGCTCAGGTACGGTTTTGTCTTACAAATAGCATGTAGTGGTGTTTTGCTTTGAGTTTGGGCTGAATAAGTGAAAATAGTTCCTTGGAAGTGGTGTTGTAGGCTGAAATGTGTTGGTTGCTTTGTTTCCCAGACCAGATGTGAGATGAGCAGGCAGGCTGCCTGCAGGACTGAGTGTGCACACAGAGGCTCTGACCAAGCACTCAGTCTACCTCGTTTGACTTGAGCTGGGGAGTCTACTCATGGGGTCAGCCCCTGAACTAGCACCTTCCTGAGCTACAGGGGCTTGCAGCCTTCCCCACCAGAGGCCAGAAACAAGGCTGGCCATGTTTGCTCAGGCACAAAGCCTTGTGGCCCAGCGACCTGGCTCGTCTATGTCGGTGTCACGTTGCCCCACACAGCCAAGTCTAGGGTGTAGCATCCATGGAGGCAGCCTTGGTGTCTTTACAGACCTCTGAGGGTCTCAAAGGCTGTGCTTTGAGGACGAGGGCCTGCTCCTTCGGTCTGTGCTCTGTGAAGATAAGAACAGCTACCCAGAGGCTGTGGCATTTGGCAGGTGATATGGTTCAGAGCCAAAGCTGAGGAGCCTCAAGGCATCCCACCTCAGCACAGCTCTCCTTGTTTTCATGACTTAGGAGTCAGCAGTTGTTTTTATCTGAGTAATACTATAAAGATGCTAATGTTAGGTGATGTGTGAGTAGTCAGTGTGAACAGTGTGGTTAGTGCCTTTTTCTCTACAGAGACACTCGTGTAAACCAGGAGTGCTTTTCTCCTGGACAGCCCTACAAAGAGTTCCATCACTGGTGTAGAGCGTGGCCCATGCTCTTCCTTTCCAAGTCAGCAGGCTGACTGCAGTCATCTGGTGTGCTGGAGCCAGGAGGGCCCTGGATATGGAGACCCAAATTCCAAAGGAAAAACACATTTTAAAGGAAAAGAACAAACAACAAGCAGAACTCTTCAGAAATACTGGTTAGCTTTGAACTAATGATGAGTGTCTGATATTCTTGCAGGCAAGTGATGCTAACCTGGCATGCCAAGAGCAGTGTCTGTCATGTGAGAAAGATGCAGATGTCTCTTGGATGGGTTCCCTCCCTGGGGCACAGTGTGATTAGGATAGCTACATGCTAAGCCAAGAACTGCACTTGACTTTGGCTCCATTTTAGACTGGGGTGAAAAAGGCATTGGAAACTTTTACCTGGGAACAGGCGTGCAAAGACCTTGGCAGGCACAGCAGAAGAATAGAGATGGACAGATGTTTGCACACATCTGCACACATGAACACACACATCCCAGAACCCCCAGAGAGCAACAGATGTCATCATGCTTCAGTCTTCTCTTGAAAAAATGGGAATATCTGAACAGCCTGGAATGAAACCTGTGCTGGGGACATCAAAGGCAGCTGTGCGTGTCCCTGTGGAATGTGGGCTGTTCTAGTGAGAATGTCGTGGTGGGGGGTGCATGTACCAAAAAAATGCTTTTAGTTTTTCATTTTTAATGATGAAATCGTCATTGAATGCTCTGCCTCTCCCTCGTTTTTCTTTAAGTCTCAGGTCTTCTGCTTGTTTGCTTTTTCCCCACACTGAAACTTTTGCTCTGAAGCTGTCAGAAGTTGACACAATGTCTGTGTGACATGTCATTCCCTCTCAGCTGTGCAGGGATGCTGCAATCTCGTCACAATATGGAGATGGAGAGTCTGCACGTGGGTGATTTGAGATACCTGTGAGACAGACAATCAATGCAGAGAGGCACACTTGCTGATTAAAGAACCGCATCAGAAGGTCCTTAATGACCAGTGAAACGCATGAGCTACCAAATGAAAAACGTTGTGTAAAACTGTCCTATCTGATGGGTTCTGCTGATGACAGGAGAGTGTGTCAGTGCACGGGGAGGGAGTCTGTGGCAGCACAGGCTGCCCTGAGCTGCCCACTGCTCCAGGCAGCCTCTGCATGTGTCCTCTGGGAAGGTGCTTGTTTTCCCACTGCCTGGTGGGATTGACTCCACTCTGTGCTGAGCAGAAACTGCAGGAAAGGTTGCAAAAGCCTGGCCTGCTGGGCCACGACTTCAAAGCTCTGGGGATGGCACTAACAAGTGGGTCAGTAAGTGTCAAGCAGTAACACACGTTGCAAGTTTTTATTGTGGAAAATTGAGGCTGGGAAGCAGTCCTTGTTTTGTGTTACATCTCTCAGGAATGTTGCCTTATGTTCTGCCTCCCAAAAAAAAAATAAAAATGAAGGCTCTCTTAGCAGGCAAAGACCATTTCCCAGCAGTTTCCTGGGGTGCTTTGTCACTCCAGTGGGCTGCCAACAGGTGACTTGAAAAATAAATCGTGCAGCATCACACAGGGACATGTTAAATCCACTGTTCTGAACTTCCCCGTGCTTGAATCGCAATTAGTTCAACAAATTGGATAAATTAATGTTTAATTAAAATACTGCCTAATTATCCAACGCATGTTTTTAATAGGATCTAATTGTGGCATTTTGAGTTATTTAAATTGCTGATACACTAAAAATGATCTATAGGCTGGTGCTTATGAGACCACTGCCTGGCTGCATTGGTTAAAATGTAGATGGGTTTTACATTTGTATGTGCTGCTGATGTTGGTGTCTCCTCCTGCAGAAGAACAGGCTGGTGCTGGATGCTCATCAAAGCTACTGAAGATTTTAATCAGGGTCCTTCTCCCAGACTTGTAGGCTAGAACAGCTCTTCTGAGACTTTCTGAGGAGTAAGACTTGAGTGTCCCTCCTGTGGAGCCCACACTTCCAAAGATTGTGGTACTGCTCAAAGCAACAGGTAAGTGCAAATGCCCAGCAGAGATCTCAGCTCTTTTGGGGGTTCCTCCCCTACAGAGATCAATAGTTCATGTCCCAAAATGTCTGCAGAGAGGATTCACAGGTCACAGTGACTCACCTGTGAAGCCATGGCAATGTTTAGACCCCTCAGCTAAGTACTCACCCTTCTTTTTGCAGCTCAGGCACGAATTTGGCACCTGGGTGGGCTAACCCTGAAATAAGCATTTGGTCTCTCTTGCACCTTTCTTAGATGTTGCTGAGGAGAAAGCTGCATCCTCTCCTAGGCTGTCCTATGATGGCACTGAGCAAAGTGGTGGGGTGTGTTACTGAATCCATGCAACAAAGCAGGTGATGCAGCAATCCATGGGGAACAAATGGGGATTTTCCTTAGCCAGATCCATGAGGGTAAGTGGCTGTGCTTGCCTGTTATGCTGTAGCTAATTGGCACTTCTGCTTTAAGAAATAGACATCACTGTGTGCTGGGCCTGGTGACAGGCACAGTGGGGAGACACAGGTCCAGGCAGGGGTATAGACAACCCTTTTGAAAAGAAGAGAGTGGGAAGCTTGGCTTATTCCTCCTAACAGCCAAAATTGGGTGAAGAAAGTTCAACATCAGGGAGTGCTTGTTCTAACTGAGGGAGAGGAGCTGTTTAGGCTAGAGGAAAATGTGAGCATACAAAGAGGGACAGAAATAAACTCAGAATTAGGAGCAGATTTCTAACAAGCGAGGTGTTCCAGGCCTGGTACTGCACTTTCTGGTGAGACAGCAGTCACAGCAACCCAAAAGCATATTGAGGGCTCAGCTCTTGCATTCACACAAGTTATGTTCTAGAGGTACCACAGGAGGACCCAGCTCAGCCCTCATGTCCTCAGCCTCCCAGCTGGCAGAACTCAAGATCCAAGCCAGCCATCTGCACAGCAGCACCTCTGACCTCCCCAGCCACATGCCCCAAAGCATGGAAGGAACAAACATCTTGAAGCAAGAACCCTATTTTTGTGCTACAGTCCTTCCAAGTCCTAGCAAAACCATGAAAAATGCCACAATTTTGGAGGAAGGCAGGCAAGGCCTTGCCAAGTCAGTGCATGTCCCACAAGTAGGACAGTGTGAAGTCCAAGGATCGTGAAGGCTTTGTGTTCCTAGCCCTGAGCCAATACCGAATTGTATGAAGCAATATTTAATTTGCATTCTCAGAAGCATCCAGAATCAACCAGCTTGGCCAGCCCCAGCCTGACTGCATGCAGTCACGTAAGTAAGTTTTATTTACCTACAACAGCATTTTCATGGACATTGATTGTTATTTGAGCCAGTCTCGGGCTGCTCTGGAGAGCTGCAGCATTGAGGTGATGTCCTGTTGGGCTGTCATTAGCTGGTGTAGTTGAGAAGACCCTGGTGAGCAGCTTTAAGGGGTGAGAGCCTGGTTTGTGCTTTCACTGTCTGACTTTTTTAATGCTCTTTGTCGCTGCGTTTCCAACTGTGCAGCCAGGAACTTCATGGTTTTGCTTCAGTAAAATGAATGGTGTTGCTGGCCTTTAAAGCTCTCTCTTGTTACAAGTGCTCTCAGCTGAGCCAGGCAGGCAGCAGGCTATTGTTTTCTCAGTGTGAGTGTTTCTAAGTAAATCGGCAGCATGGACAGGGACTTCTGGGCAGCTCCCAGCCAAGACCCATTTCAGAGTCTCAAAAGTTGGGACATATTTCCAGTTCAACAGTTAAGAGCTGGAACATCACCAGATAAAAGGCGAGGACTATCCTCTCCTGGGCTTTAGGCATCAGATGGGGACCTCTTGGTGGCACAGCAGCTCCCCCAGGATCCCTGGGCAGCTCTGGCTCTGCGATCAGACACTGTCAGGGTGAAAAGGATGTTTGGGTGCCTGGAGGCAGGATGGGATCCTGCATGTGTTGTCTCTGGTTTCTTCTGCTGTGTAAATGTTCTGTAGCCATTCCGTGGGGAAAGCTGTGTGTATCACACACGCTGCAGCTGTCTGCTGTTGCTGCTGTTGCTGCAGTTGCACTTGTGTGCTGTGGCCACGCAGGGGGGGGAGCTTGTGGAGGGGAGGTTGATCTCTCCAAGGTCATCCAGGAGGCTGCAGTCCCAGTGAAGATCAGGTTTGGCACAAGCAGACTGGCAGAAAAGGCTTGCTGTGGACTGGATCCACATGGGTGGAGAGACAGGGAACTACTAGAGAGAGTCCAGGGGAGGGCAACAAAGATGAGTGGGGGATTGGAGCATCTCCCTTATCAGGAAAGGCTGAGAGAGCTGGGACTCTTTAGTCTGGAGCAGAGAAAGCTGAGGGGAGACCTTATTAATGCCTACAAGTATCTAAGGGTGGGTGCAGGGAGGATGGACCCAAACTCTGTTCAGTAGTTCCCAGTGACAGGACAAAGGGGCAATGGGCACAAGTTGGAACATGGGAAGTTCCATTGAAATATGAGGAAAAACTTTACTGTGAGAGTGACAGAGCCCTGGAACAGGCTGCCCACGGAGGTTGTGGAGTCTCCTTCTCTGGAGATATTGAAGCCCCATCTGGATGCAACCCTGAGTGATGTGTTCCAGGGGATCCTGCTTAGCAGGGGAGTTGGACTGGATGATCTCTAGAGGTCAGGCAGCTCAGCCACAATATGTTGCCTCAAATCGTTTTGTTAAGCAGACTCATCAGCTGTTTGTTTGCCTTGAAGCTGTGAGAACCACAGACCCTCCTGAGAAAATTCAGCTTCTGCATAGACATAAAGAGCTTGACAATGCTCTCAAATGTACCCAGCCACACAAGGCAGTGAGCTACAAACCTGCCGTGGCCTGTGAAGCTCTTTAGATTTTAGGTGATACCACTAGTTACTGCACTAGTAACTAGCCTCAACTTCTGGAAGCTGAAGCCAGAAGGGCTGTGCCACTGGATGTCCTTTCAAGATCTAGGTACTCCCTAGAGCTGCAGTGGCTTGGGGATGGGTGCTGAGAACTGTGGAAGCTCCGAGATGGGTGCTGAGACCCATGGTGGCTCAGGGATGCAGGAGCTGATGCCAGAGGGAGGCAGGGACATGCAGCCAGGTGCAGTGTCCACCCGGCCAAGTCTCCACTTTGTCCAGATGGGTTATTTCTTTGGGTGCTCAGTGGCACAAGCATGGGAGGGAGGGCAGGGGCAGAGGCTGGTTTAGGCTGGCACCAGCCATGGGAGGCACAGCTCTGGTCAGTGCAGCAGGGCTGGGCCATGGTCACGGTTCCACAAGGCACAGGGGGTGATCTTACCCAGCAGTCAGCCTGGCGCTGAATGATGGAGCAGAGGTGGGTCACTTCTCTGCTCAGCAGTACAAAAAGGACACAACTCGTCTATCTTACAGCGAGAGAGACCTTGTCTCTTCTATTTAATTTTCATGCACTAAATACTGGATTTTGGCGTGAGCGATGCTGCACCTGCTTCCTCCTCCTCTGCGTTCAAGCACAGATGCTGACACCCAGTGGCCATGGAGCTTCTAGCGCTTGTGCAAGATGGAAAACTTCAGCAGCGATGGATGCCTCAGCCGGTGAGTTACAACTTCTTCTACCTTTTCATTTCCTCAAGTGCAAGAGGAGTAAAGAGCTCCTGAGAAATGCCAGCCTTGCTTTGTGCCTTTCAGCCATTGGCGGGTTATAAGGATTGAAAAACTTCAAAAATCAGGTATTCAGAGGCCAGTCAGAAAAATGAAAAAAATACGAGGATGGCTAATGAGGAAACTGATTTTCAAGTTATTCTCTCATTGGCAGATTGGAAATAGACCTCAGTGAGAGAAGGAGGGTGATTTTTGTGAGTTCAGAGACCTTGGCATTTGCTTTCCCTGTTTTGCTGCTTCCCAAAAGCAGTTAGGATATGACAGACACAAATTGATTCTGCATTTCCCTGCAGCATGGACCAGGTTGTGCTTTCATTTGTTTGACAAGTATTGACATTCTCCAGGGGAAAAAAAACTCTGTCGGAAAGATTGCTTTTTATTCTTCAACAAATGGCTCGAAGACTTTATCAGTCAAAGACAGGGGAAAAAAAAAAAGACCCTAAACTCAAGGGTATGCAAAGGAGTTCTTTGTATGTTTGGCAAAGACATGCCTCACCAGACATGTGGGGATAAGATGGTAAAAACACTGGGGAACCCAGACATGAGCTGGGAACAATGAGAGCAGAGGATGCCAAAAGAGGGATTTTGAAAGTCTTTACTGAAAATATTAATTATGGACTACAGAAAATGAATTAAACCACTGTAATGCAAATACTGTGTGAAAGAAATACATAATTAGTGTAATTCTATAAACATGGGGGGGAAAAAAGCATACTACTTAAATTCTAGCCAGGTTCAGGATGTTAGGAAGGACTAGCAGATGGCTACCTAGTGGGATTGAATGTTGCTCAGGTTGCAGATGTGATGCTGTGGGAAGGGGGTGGGGAGGACCCTCTGCAGGGGGGAGTTTAGGGAGTGGGGAGCCCTGCACCGAGGCCTAGCCCAGCTCTCCTTGCCTAAACAATCCTGTAGAGCTGCAGCATACAGATACCATAAGTAGATGTACTTAATTTATCATTCTGTTACTAGGCAGGTTTCTAGGCAGGCTTCAGCAGAACTTTTATATTTTGTGGTTACTGAAATAGCTCTGATCTTTTTGGGGGGGTGAGTTCTAGCTGCAGAGGTACAATGTTTGTTCCTTTGCCACCTCTTACCTGCACCCATTCTGTTTAATTCTTCTTCCCTTCTTACCTCTTTTTGGACAAAATAAGCCTAGAAAGTTTAACCCAGCTTAAACCCATCCAGCAGGCTGGGGTTGTGGCACCACTTTGCCCACTCCAAATGTCCATGCCCAGCGTTCCCACATGGTGAAGTGAGTGAGATCACATCAGAGGTACCCAGGGCAGCAGGGTGGGCTTTAGCTGCCTGCCTCACTTTTTCCCCAGGGCAGGTTCACAATGTACTCATGTTTTTAGTAGATGTTTAAACTGTTTAAGAGACTGTCAGAACATCAAGAGGCTTACCAGGAGTAATTTCCAGTAATGGCAAATCTCAATGGGACTCTTTCCAATTGTTTTTTTTTTTCTAGTCCTCTTTCTGGTTTTAACCATCATTATTAGTGCAGTAACTGTTGTCCTGCTTCTTTATACCCATAACCCACATGCTAGCCAGTTCTGGATGTGCCAAAGTCCTTTTAGCTCCTGAAAGTACCCCAAAACCATGGAACGAGCTCAGCTGAGCATCTCTGCTCATCCTGGTCTTGCAGAGCAGGAGATCCAGGCTTGGTCCTCCCAGAGATCACCATGCCCTGATGGCTCATTGCTCTGCAGCTCAGCCTCCAGAGCAAGTCAGAGCAAAATATTTGTGCTGTGCCAGCCAGGGCAGCCGTGGTGTAGGGCTGTGCCCCTGGTTGCAGCAAAAGTCCTGCTGAAGATCAGAGAGGGAAGGATGGGGACTTTGCAGCTGGTGGGAGGGCACCACCAAAGAGCTGCTCTATCCCATCACATAGTGGAGGAAATGCTGTCCTGAGCCTCCTGCATCTGGCCTGTTGTATGAACCTCACAGACCCTTGAATTGCTCTGATGAGCTACTTTTGGAGATGTCTGCAGGCCAGGGCTCCCTGAGCTGGGGCTGGGGGCTGCTTCTGGGCCAAGCCAACTTTTTTACAGCTTTCTTCCCTGTCTCGTGGTTCCTTTCACCTTCTCTGTTAGATCAGTCAGTGCCCTGCAAGCCCAGCTCCCTTCATGTACTGCATTCATCAATCAAGGTAAAACACAGTATCTCAATGCCCAGTGGATGCTCAAAGGGGTTTTTAAACATAAAGCCATCCTGTGCTGGCTGGCCAGAAGCCCCAGGAGAGACAGTAGAGGCAGAGATCATGTTTCATCAAAATACCAACAGCCAGGAAACTTAATTTCTGCTCCAGTCTGTGCATAGACTTCTTTTTTTCTTTTTCCTGGTGCTTTCCTCCTTTGGTTGCTCCTCAAATAACATTGGGTTGTTGCCCATTTAGCAGTGGAAGCAGCTGATAGTGATTGAATAATTTTGCAGTTGAATGTGTAAGACAGCACTTGCTGTGTTGGTTTGTGCTTGATTGGATTAGCATGGCTCTTTACATGGCTGATTGATGCAAACTTGATTTCCTCTCTGAGCTTCCACTGTTCACTAGGAATTCCCATTTTGAATAAATGCTCCTGCAAGAAAATATGTTTTGTGGATTGTTCAGATGAAATGAAAGCACATTAAACTTCTGGGTTTGAATTGATTAGTTCTAGGACCCCAAAAAAACCAGAATGGGTTTGGAGGACAGTGTCTCATCTAGTGCTGAGTTTTAATTATTTTTTAATCATCATAGGGAATGGTTCCTTAAAAATCAGTCAGCAATTTCATTAATTGAATACATGGTGTTGAGAGACATCTTGGGTGCTTCATGGAATTCAGGTACCAGCACCCAACTTCCTACAGAAGTTCCCACACAGCCCTTGCCAGAGTAGCCCTCATTTCTCTAAAGCATCTGTCCTTTGCAGTAGTCTGGTCATGCCTTTTAACAGCAGAAGTTTCTCTCCTGGCCTCCCCACTTCAGCTTTGCAACAAATAGGCATAGCAGTTAATGAAATAAATAGTTCAAGTACCTCACATTCAGGGTTTGGCTGCTCTCAGCAGGCTGAGTATTTGGGGACTGAGAGGGAGATCGAGGTGGGGTACAGGTGTATTTGTACCCAGCATTGTGTGTGAGGTGCTGCCTTCAGTGTGTGTCCTCTAGACAGATTTCTAGAGTCCTTAAAAGAAAACCCAAACAAACCCACAGAACAACGTGTTGTCTTTATTCATGGCAGTTTTCACTGTCTCCTTTTTCTCTCGTCCTGTTATCAGAAACAGCTTGCTCCAGAGTCACTTTAAAACTCCTCCAATGTTTTCCTGGGCCCGTTGAGGACTTGAATGGCAACAACCAGCCTTGCAAATGGCAGCAGGTAGGAAAGACCCATGTGGGCTACAGAAAGCTCAGGGCTTCCAGGCTGTCCTTGGGATGATGTTTTAAGAGCAATCCATCAAACACAAGCGGCACAGCAGTCACAAGCAGAGTTAGCATCCTGCCAATGCATGCACTGGCTTTCCTGCTGGGGATCTGAAATGGGCACAGACTGTTACTCCCAGCACTGAGAGACAGCTGGGGACACTGTACAGCACCCCTGTCACACATCCCCATATCCCCACATCCCAGGGGAAATGCAGGAAGCATTTGCTTTCCACAATTTTCTTGCTAGCATCTACACTTTCAATTTCAGGAACCAAAATATTTGAAAGGAGGATGCCAAACAAAGATGAAGTAGAGGGTGTCTCAGACTCCATGTATCCAACTACCAAATAGGTGAGGACAAGAGGAAGGTATTTCTATTGCCAATTCTCCCTCTTCAGGAATGGCTTAAAAGGTATATTAGAAAAGCTACCCACTTGCTTAGACTATATAGCCATAAGGAAAAGACAATAGTTATCAGTACTTGAGGATCAGTTCTCTCTAAGCCATCCTTCAGACCTGAAGAAAATGTCATCAGTGCCAATAATTTGGAGATGGGCTAATTCATCCACTGCTTCTGCTTTCCCCACGTGCTGTCATTGACATGAATGCAAACAACTGGGATGAGACCACAAAGAGAATGAGGCCTTAGCCCATAAAAATGGCACTTCTTTAACACAGCCAGTACAAATCTCTGCTGTCTGAGTGGTTTGGGTCAAGATAATGGCATTATTTATGCTGCTGTGCACACAAGTAACTGCTGCATTTAAGCAGAAGCCGCCTGGGCTCTTATGAGCAGGATTTGGGTCTCTGCTGTGAGTTTATGGGTTGTTGTGAGGCATTTCATATCAAAACCAGCCACACTTTATGAGGTTGTTTCCTGAAAATAAACTGTTGTTTGGTGTCCAATCTTAGAGCATTTATTAATGTTTGGCTTTTAGTATTTAATGTTGTTTCATTTATAACTGTAGTCTGAGATACCCACATAAAAGCACATTGCTGCCTTGGTGCTTACCTTTTCTTGCACTGGCCAACCAACATAAATATTAGGAGGCTACTTGACAAACTCAGGATGACTGGAATGAGGATAAGTAGCTGCTTGTCCCCTTTTCTGGACACTGCAAAGATAAATGACAGCAAATAAGAAAACCCTAGCTTCCAGAACAGGTCATGTGACCTCTTACAAAGGGCTCAGATGCAAACTCAGTGTGTTCAGGTTTGTTTGCCTGTATGTATTTATTTATTTATTACAGCTCTGTACCAGGTCTATGTTAGTGTTTAGAGTAACTTACTCCTTCAGGGTAACATATCCTGCCTATATCTGTAGCCACTGCTCTGTGCCTCTTCCCTGCCTTTTGCATCTTGCAGCAGAGCCAGTACACGTGGGGACAAACCTGTAGAGACTACGGGGTGCAAAGGAGCTGATCCGTGGTGCAGGGCAGCCAGGAGGATGCCCTGAAGAGAGACTCTGAGCAGCACCTGCCCTCTCTCACCAAGCACTCACTCCTCCCTCCCAGCTGTCCCCATGCATGGGGACAGGTGCTGATGCAGAAGCATTAATATTTTTGGGGCTTGGCTGCTAAGTGTGCTGGAAATGCAAAGCTGCAGCAATGCCTGTGCTGAAGAAGGTTGAGGGTGTAACTAAACCAGGATCCCACCTCCAGTGCTGGACACCTGCAACTGCCCATGGCAGCCATCAGTGCTTGCTCCCAAAGGGGCTTTATAAAGGATGTAAAAGAAACATGGGCTACTTTGGATTCCATACCAGAGAAACATTCCTGTGTCCATTCACTCCAAAAGCCCTGGTCAGCACAGAAAATATTTGTTCTCCCTCTGACACGGACACATGAAATGCGGCTTTGATTTGCTCTGGCAATTGTTAAAGTGGTCTCCATTTGGGTTGGCACAGACTGAGAAACAAAACAAAGGGAACAAATGTCAAGGAATTACGTGCAACCACCACCAGTAGCCTTCTGGCATAGCCTAATATTTCCAAACATGCCCTCCAGGCTCTGCAAACCCTTGCATTTTGCCTTGGCAGTTTTAAATTATTTCATAATAGTTTTGGACCAGCTAATGTCAATAAGACAATTATGGCAAATGAACCTACTGAAAATATTCTGGGTGAACGCGATCATGTGTGTTGCTATTGCAGCCTGTTAATTTATGGAATATTTCATTAAATTAGCTGAGAAGACTCATGTGTAGAATATAGCAATTAAATATGTCCTTCAGGTGTCTCTTATGATTAATTAGTCCTTGTCATTTTTCTATCAAAACTACACCTGTATAATACACAAGGAAAACCACCACTTCTTAGGAGAGATTAGAATTAGAATTTCATTGGACCAAGTTGTGCCACCATATTCAGGAGAACAAATGACAACCACTGTTCAGTTTCTGTGGTGACAGCTTTCTGAGCTAGCAGGCAGGAGGCCTGAGGAAGTAATTGCTCAGAGACACTCTCTGGGATCTGTTGCTGCTGAAGCAAATGCTGTGGCTGGAGCTCCTGGTGTTAAGCAGGACCATGTGCCATGGAGCAGCTGCTCAGCGTTGCCACCAGTTAAGGTCTCTGCACAGTCCGTGCACAGGGTAGCTGACATACCCTCTGCAACTCAGTGCAAACCCCAATTTTCCAGCGTGCCCCCCTGCTGTCAGCCCTCAGACAGAGCTCCCCAGCCCCTTCCCTCCCTGCAGCACCCTGTCTTGTCCTTACCACCCAGGCAGCCTTGGTCTCCCCCTGACCTTCTGCCAGCTGAACCTCGTACTCCAGGCACTGGGGCGGTGTTTCACCACCCGGCGGGCTCCAAGCCACCTGGAGCTCCTCTGCTGCAGAGATGGAAACCACCAGCTGCTTCGGGGGTGAGGGCTTTGCTGGTGGGGGGGAACAAAAAAGAGAGAAGGTCAAGAGGTGCAATCAAACAGCTCCTGATGGGAAAGACTACAGTTAATCACTGCCAACCTCTGCCCCTTTTCCTGTTGCTGGGATTTCTGCGCACCCATTGCTCTCAGCTACGATGCTGCAGGAGCAGGATGTCACTGAGGCTGGAGCCTGGGTTGCTTATTTTAACCTGACACAGGAGCTGGGCTAGGTCCTTGCTCTGGGCTGCACTGTAGGGGTTTTGAAATACTGGGCTGTGAGCATTGTGCTCAGCACGTTCCCCTGGCAGTGCAGCCAGGCAGCCCCCCCACCCTGCTGTGAGGACAGCCCCAGCCCCTGCAGTGACACACCCCAGCACTGCTGGCCTGGCACCCTCTGCATCCCAGGAGAGGCTCTGCTTTATGTCAGATGCCCAAAGGCACTCATGAAGTACATGGCAGCACTAATTGAATCCAGAAATCCTGTTTATTAGCCCAGTGGCTTAACTGGAGGACTAGCTATTTATCCCCCTGACATTTACGTGTAGGTAAATGTACCAGCATGGTAAGTGCCCATAATAAAGAGTACATATATTGGGTTATACATCATGCTGTGCTTGGCTTCCTTTCCCTGGCTCTGATGGGTTTGAAATCAGGCAGGCCCCATCACACCTTGCACTCAGTTCTCCCCATCCCTTATCTTGGTTAAAACAGCAAAGCCCAAAGATCTCTCCTGTGCTTGCAGGACCGGAGCTGCCCTTTCAGTTCCAGGAGGGGTAAATGAAGCAACCTCTGTAACGGTGCTGCTAGGGACAAGAAAAAAAACATAGGTGCTCTGCCATCTGCCCAGCAGACCATTTCTGTCTCAAATTGTCCCTTTGCTGAGTGCAGCACTTGGAGGCACCCACTGACCCTCCAGGGTGGGTGCTGAGTGGTGTCGCTCGCCTGCAAACACTGCAGGAAACGAAGGCCTGTGTGGCACCATGGCACAGCCCTTTCTCCAGAGGGGAAAGCCACCCAGACACCCATCTACAGGAGTGTGCATTTGTTTGAGGCCCCCCCCCTCCCCTCCTTGTGCAAGATGAGAGCCTGGGGTGCATGGTGGTCCCCAGAGCTCTGCTGCTTTCCTGCCAGGCTTACCGAGGTTGTGAAGGCGCAGGGTGACGTACAACGGCCGTAACACCGTGGCTGCTGCCGACCCGTTGACACAAATGCTCAGGTCCTTATATTCTGCCTGGCTCAGGTTTTGCAACATGCAGCCAATGTTTATCCCGTGATCCTGAATATAGTCATCACACTGTGCTGCGTGGTCCAGCCCCTCATACCTGGGGAAAAGAGAAAGAAAAAAAAATAAAAATAACCAAAGCAATGGTAGTTACTACTTGGGTAAAGCCTTTTTTTTTTTTTTTTTAAATTGGACCTGAGTCTTGAGTATCCTGTATCCCACCCACTTTGCCTTTTGCAAGTGATCCAAAGCACAGTGTCATGCATCAGTCACCTGGACTGCTGCTATGGGAAGGAAAAGTGTGGGGAGGAGAAAGACACAAATCAACATGCACAGATGGCTTCCCAGGTTGGTTTGTAGGCTGTGTCAGCCTCTCCCCAAGCCCATTCCTGGAGCACAAGAGGCTTCATGAGGTGCCAATGTGTGAGTGGAGCTTGGGCAGGATCTGGCCCCTACTCACAGAGACACCCATCCTCCCATGGGGCACTTACAGCATCAGCGACCCACTCTGGAGTTGCAGAAAGGTTCCCCCCCTCAAGCCAAAATGCAGCAGTTTGTGGCAGGTGACATGTGCCACAAATGTAATGAGTGTTAATGAGCTGCTGCAGCTGATTGCAGTTAGGTCCCACACATCCAGATGGGCACCTAATGGAAACCCAGGGGTGGGAGTGAGGAAGAAAGTTGCTGGTTATCAGCTAGTGCAAGCACAACCCTGTCCTCTCAGGCTGCCTCTTAGGGGCCACTCCCCAAAGCTTAGCTCTGGACTCCATCCTGGAAATACTAAGTCAAGTTTCATATTTTTTAAGAGTCCTGCTGCTGGGTTAGTGCCCTTGAGGCAGGGCTGAATCCAGCCTCTGTGCTCTGCATCTAGTGAAATCTCCCTGCACAGCACATGATGTTTGGGGGAAAAAACTTCATGTTGTAGTGCTATAAAAACTAACTCACAGGGATCAAAGGTTGCCATTAATGTCTTCCCACTCACTCTCATTATCCAATGGGACCCAGATCCAAACGCTTGGTTTTATTACAGGCAGTTAAATAATGTTGAGCCTGTTAGGGGTTTTGTGGGCTTTTTTTTTTTTTTTTGGAAACAAACAACTCATGAATTTCCATGGGTTCCTTCAAGCAGACCTCTGTAGTTAGCAAAATGGTTTAAATCAGTGTTTCTGCTTTGAAGACTATTTCCAAGAGCTACATGGAAACTATTTTTTAAAAAGCAGATATGTTTTTCTACATGTAGCCCAAAGACATGAAACCCAGTGATTCCCTAACTAGTCATCCTCACCATAGTGTCATAGGAATTGAAGCACAAATACAACATTTACTTTGTCCAAAAACACCAAGTCTAGCTTTGTTTTTCTTGCAGAACAGTATCGTTAGGCAGCAGTATAAAAGAAACAACTATGAAACGTGTTATTATTACCTTTCTGGCAGCATGTTTGCTTGTATGAGATGTGCTAAGACTATGAAAACATATTTTAAGAGTAAAACAGTTAGTTGCCAAGAAGCCCTGCTCTTTGTATAGGTTCCACTGAGCTTGGTGACCTTCTTCTGACTCCTGTCCTATGGAGATACATGCACTGTTATCAAGGGAAATGCACAGCCAGAATGATCTGGGTTCATTTAGCAAAGGGAAAGCACAAGGCTTTGTGATGGACAACATGCAGAAAGCACTCCATGGGGGTGGATAAATGGGAAAGGAGGAAGGGAGAAGGCATTCCCTGTAGCAAGTCAGCACAAGAGTGGTTTTAAGGAAGGAAGCAGGGATTTGGTAGTTCCTCACCAGAAGGCACGTGTTGCTTAGAACATTTTTTCTGCTCATTCTGGGTGGATTGTGCCATAAAAGCACATTTGTCGTGGCATTTTAGTAACCTGAGAGGCTCACTTGATTGCAGCTTGGATATTTCTCTTTTGCTAATACATACCAGTAATATAGTCCATAATGTACACCACGAGGAGCGAAGAGACCTGGTTGCCAAGTGCACTTGAGGTATTCCCAGTCATGATAGATGCAGTGGAAATCCTGAACCTCTGATTCCAGTTTTCCTGTCAAATGAGAAAGAAATAACCACTATTCAGCAATGTACTATTCAAAAGAATTATCACTTTACATCTTTGAACAACTGTGTGCTGCAGTTGAAAGATGAAAAAGAAAAGAAGGCCAGTCACCTTCATTAGGTATTTTTGCTGCCAAGCACTTGGTTTCCCATAAAAGCCATTTCACTGCACTTAGAGCAGAAAGATGCAGAACTGACCTTTTCATTCAGCAGTGGAGCTCATGCAGAGTAACCCAGTAGAGATGGGGTATGGGCAGAGGGAAATAAGACTCAAGTATCCAACCACAGTCAGTGGAAGCAGAGACGCTCCGGTGTGTTACAGCTCAACAAGCCTTGCAATGGCTTATCCATCCAGTGTCCCTCAGGCCAGCAGTGGGTCATGCAACAGATTCATGCAAAGTGGAAAACCACCCCAGGAACTGAAGGCTTCTCCTAACCTTGCAGTGGGATCTGAAAAGCAGCATAAATCCAGTCACTCTGCACCTCTACGTTGTTGGTACACTGGCCTTCCAGCAATGTCCGTACCTTCACTTCAGCAGTCCTGTTGAGGTCAAATCCAACTCTGAATTTTAGCTTCCTAGTAAAAATAACCTGGTTGAAAGACAGAGTTGGTAAGCATCTCTTTTGTCACTAAGTCGGCTGCAGAATTAGTGACTGTTGCTCATGTTGTAGCTGTGAGTAGGCTCATTGGTGTGCTTTAATGTTTGACTCCCATTCTACAAGGAGTCAAATGGAAAAGACAAGGGTTAGTGGGTGCAAGTTACTCCTGCGACAATTCCGATTGGACACAAGAGGAAAACTTTTCACAATGAGAACAATCAGCAACTGGAATAATCTCCCCCAGGAAGTGGTGGATTCCTCAGCTTTAGACACGTTAAAACTCAGCTGGACAGGGTGACACATCTTGTCTAGACTGTGCTTTTGCCAAGAAGGGTTGGACCAGATGATCCTTGAGGTCCCTTCCAACCTGGAATTCTATGATTCTATAATTTCTGTTGTGCTTCTCCAGCACTCTTGTACCACCTGCTCTGCCCACCTGTCGAGGACTGGCCTCCACAAAAGGTATGTCTCTCACACAAATTGATTGCAATAGAGAGACGTAAAAGTCGAAGGAAAGAAAAAAAACAAAATAAACAAAATCAAAACATAAAACCAAAACCAAAGCAGCGACAACCCTGGGAGGGCAGATGGTGGTGTGTGGCTGGGATTTACACAAGGAAGGGCAGAGACCCCTGTCCCCCTTGCTGTGTGTGCAGCCAGGACCCAGCCTTTGGCTGGTCCATGGCAAAATTGTTTCAGGAGCCACAGGTAGGAGCTGAGGACTGAGCAGCCAAAAGGCCAGACCAGCCTGCATGAGCATGTAAATAGGACGACCATTATGGATCATTGTCGGTCATCGGCGGACATTGTTCTTTGCTGCTGGAAGAAAAGACAGAGAAGAAAAGAAGATATAAGGAAAAGGAATAGCACAGAATCAAAAATAAAAAGAGCCTCCGGTGGCTGGGGTGGAACTCCAGCTATACTTGCTACTCCCTGCACTCTGGGACTGCTGCTATTCCCTGCTTCCTGCTTGCTTGCACTCCTGCCTCTTCTCTCGGGGAGCCTGCTCCCCGAGGAGCTGTGTGAAAGGAGCTGAAGAAACAGAAAAGAGAGCTAGAGCACACTGAAAAAGCTAAAAGAGCTGGAATCACCGCTCGCTCCCCAAAACCCTCCGTTATCAGTGCTCCCAGGCCAGTGGGTGCAGCTCCAGCCGGTCGTAGCCGTTTGCCACAGCCCCTGCCTGCCCAGGCTGAGGCAGCCACCACGGGCCATGGTCAGCACGTCCCGGAGCCGCCTGTGCTGGAGCTGCAGCGCCGTGGCCACTCATACCGTGTCCCACTGCAGATAAAGCCGTGCTCACCGCCAGAGCCGCCTGCCCGAGCCCCCTGCCCCAGCCCCCTGCCTGAGCCACCTGCCTGAGCCACCTGCCCGGGCCCCCTGCCCAAGCCCCCTGCCCGAGCCACCTGCCCGGGCCCCCTGCCCAAGCCCACTGCCCCAGCCACGCTTGCCAAAAACTGCACTCACAGAAAGCCACAGACGCCGCCAAACCTGTCATTGCTTCTGAGCCTGTAAGAATCTTTCCTTTCTTTGTGTACTTTTCCCCGGGCACAAGTAATCGGCCACATTCACACACACACCTCGTCTGCCCTATATGGGAAACTCATTGGGCACCCTACTCCCAACTATAGTACTGTTTCTTTCTCTCTCTTTACCAAGTTACACACCCCAAGTTTGTCTCCTATAACTACATTTGCATATCCTCTCCCCCCCCCACATACTCCCTCTGCTCTAAAACTATTATAGTAAAGTGGTATTTTAAATAATCTCTGTGTTTGTGCCAGTGCCCGCGTGCATCTGGGCAGGGTTTGTGTTCTATAGACATACCCAGTGTAGCCAGCTGGTCCCAACCTAGGGACAGGCCCACTGGGAAATTAAAACCAGCCAATTAGGAGCTATTCCTCCTCTAATTGAGGAGAAGAGAAGCTGCGATCCGTGTCTCAACTTGAGTTTTCCAGCCCGGGTTGAACTCGGACCGCAACACCACCCTCGCTGGCTTTGAGTCCCTCATCCCACAGGAGACCAGCAATGACAAGACAAACTATGGTTCAAGGGATCCCCATTAACCAGGAGCACCAGGGGGGGTCTGATGAGGATACCCCCATAAATCCAGATATAAGGCGCTTGCTCAGGACACGAGATTATCAGAGACAGAAGGAATGAAGAGTTTAGTAAGTGATGGTTCCCATGGGAAACACAAGCACACCCTGCAAGGGTGGAGCAGCAGCCAGGCAGCACAGTGTCACTGGGCAAAGCCCTTTGTGGGACTTTTTGAGCAACCCCTCTGAAGGTTTGGTTTTGGTTTTGTGTTTTCACTTTTTTTTTTTTTTCCTTTCAGATTTACTCCCCCTTGGCTTCATCTTCCAAGCACTCCCAAAATACATTCTTACATCTTGTGTACTGTTCCTCTCTGCTATTGCCTTGCCATGCATCAATGAGAGAAGACTGATGATTTTGTCATAGAGCTGAATGAGAGCCAACCATATCTACAAGGCAAAAGTAAACACCCTTCTGGATAAAGGGAACGTTGAAGCATTAGGACAATTAATGGAATTTAATCTTTTATTTATTGACCACTTTGCATCCCTAAGGATCTGTTGACACTGAGTTTCAGTTCAAGCCCTGTAAAGACTTTCTAAAAACTGCAGTGCCTTTTCAATGAGGAATTATACTTGATATTACTGGTTTATTTTTGGCACCACTGGAACAGTATGGCTTTTTTCATGGAAAGCTGAAACAGCTTTCGTACCACTGCTCCTTGAAATGCAAACATAAGCCTATGCTGGAACTAAAGGCACAACAATAGCCTGGATTTAAGAGGATTAAACCGTGCTTTGTCTTACCTTCCACTCTCTGTCCCCAATGTTGCGGTATTCAAACTTGTATTTTACTGTGCATCCACTGAAGGTTTGTACATTGGGTGGAGGTTTCCACTCTACATCCAGAGAACCTAGAAGTCCAGGATCAGTGATCTGAAGGTCTTGTGGGGAAGGAACTAAATTAAAAGCAAAGCAGGGGACAAAACACTGTTGATGTTAAGAAAACAAACAAGTCTTTACCTGTGATGAGATGACAACTGCATGAGATGGGTCAAGCCCTGGCTGTTTAGTATGTTCTCAACAAACATGCACAAACTCTGCTACTGCCCACCTCCCAAAACCAGCTTTTGCTGATGCTCAGAGAAAACACTCAAGGATCACTGAAATGGCACAAGGAAAGTCACATCTTTGACTCTCTTTTTCAAGATGTTTGAAGCAAAACTGCTGTCTTGGGATGACCTTTCAAGTCCTGTATTTGCTTACTTTTAGCTCATTATATTTACCAAGTGTCACGACAAGTATTCTTGCAAACATTGTGTTCAGCACATACACCAACACAGGATGACAGACCACAGCATGCTGTCAGGGAAATCTGTATTCCTTAACTGGATCAGACACAAATCACCCCTACTGCTTTAAATATTCCTTTCAGGTATGGTAAAGATTAATGAAAAATCAAGACAAATACACACAGAAGTAGGAAAACAGAGAGGTAAAAATCATACTTATTTTGGACATCTATCAGCTAGACAAAAATGTGGTTTTACATTCAATCTGGCTTTTATTAAGCTATTATGAGGTGCTGCCATATGTTGAGATAAATCAGCATATTTTATGGATGAATTCCATAGTAAGACATGCTTCCTGAAAGCCCAGCTCTGTATGAAGCTGTCATTCACATGACACAAGTGGTTTGGCTGTTCAGTTTCATTAGTTCAAATTAAGTCAATTTTTGTAACATCTAAGGTCATCTTTCCCACTGCTAGATGTGAAGCTATATTTTTTCACATTGATTTGGAGCCCATCTCCTGGCAGTGCCAGTCCAGCATTCTCACCACTACTCTGTTTGAGTCTGGTCTCCATGTCCCTGGCTTCTCTGCCAACTCTTTCATGCCTTCATCAGATCTTTTTCCTTTTATTTTTTTTTAATAAATCCATTGTGAAAGCAGACCCTGAGACTATCTTTCAGTGGAAGACAGTGAAATAAATCAAACTTCAATGTACTCCTTGGAAAGTTTTCAGAGAACATCATTGGGGGATTTAGTTCTTCTAAGGAAGAATGACACACACCACAGGGAGCAGTCTTAATATCCCACTTTTCCCATCATGTAAAGCCCCATGGGAGAGTTGTTGTTACACGAGATGGCAAAGTAGGATATCATGGCAGTGTTTTTAGGGAGATGCTGAGGCAAGGAACAAAAGACTATAATAATTGGGAGACAAATTAGATTTTCTGTATTTTTCTGTGTAACAATTAAAACAATCTCCCACCACCCCATGAGTCCCACAACAGCTGCCTGGGTTCAGAGGGTGGTGGTGGGCTTGCTCCAGCTCCAGAGGCAATGGTGCATGGCCCTGCACAAGCAGTAGCTTGTATTCAGCAGCCCTATCTTCCCACTGGAGGTGAGGGTTGGATACCACTAAGCTACAACAGGCAGGAATTTCCCAGCACAGGCAGGGGAGGGGGTGACAAACTGCCAAGAAAACCAGAATTTCTGACTGGAAATGGTAACTCTCTGGAACCTGTTTGCATCCTAAGCTTGAACAAAACAGGAGGATTTTCTTCAAAACAATTGCAACTGTAAACAGAAATTCTTGCAAAATAAATATTACCTTGGATTTCAGCGGGAATAGAAGAGTTTCTTTTTGGGATGTGACTTGTGTTCTGGGAGTTGACTGTTTTTTCAAATGTCAGCACTGCCTCTTGCAGTTTCTCATTTTTCACAGTATTACTGACAAACCAGTCTTACACCATTCACACAGAACACAGGGGTAGAAATACTCTATTTCTTTACTCAGCCTTGAGGGAAAGTTGCTCCTTTCATGGTTCTTGAAACTGCTGGCTCATCCCAGCTGCTTCCCACTGCCTCTCCCCACCCCACACGATGCCTTAGAACAACTTGCAATTTCCTGCCCATTTTGCCCATGGAAAGGTGGCAGCCTGCCAGATGCCACCCCCCCCCCCCCCATAGCTTCTATGTCTGCACTTCTCCATGCTGGTCAGAGAGGTGCAGGTGACTTTCCTGTTTTGAGAAGCCCGTTTTGAAGGCAATGCTTCTTGGCTTGGCATGGCAGCAGCCTGTTTGCTGGCAGCTTTCCATGCATGCTGGCTGGCAGGACAGGGGATCTCCCAGTGCCCTCCTGGCCAAATTCTCACCTCTACACCATGCACGGGCTGTGGCAGGGAGGCCCAGACCCACTTGCTCTCTCTCTGAAGAAGAAAAGCTTTTGAGAGCAAAGTCCCAGCTACCGGAGGCCCAAAGGGCCGGGGCTGGCAGCAAAGAGATGCCCAAGGGCTTGAAGCAAAGGGTGCTTGAAGTGCCATTGCCATGGATGATAGCTTGCAGAGCAATTTTTTTTTTGGAAGTATTATTCTCCAATTACAAATAAACCTTTTGTTTCTTGCATCTAGCACTGCCTGCCCGTCTGGGACCGTGCTTAAGAGCGTTTACGTATCCAAGTGGTATTTGTAACCCTACAGCAAACAATACGTTGGCTGTGCACCAGAGGCAGTTTCTGCTCCTTGTGAAGTTACTCAGAAAGAACACAATATATTTGCATCAAACACACAATATATTGACATTGAACACACAATATATTTACACACAGGTTTGTAAATCAGCCACTTGCTGTAACACACACACAGACACACACGCTAAAAGCTTTGGTTGAAGGCCTAACTTGCTCACGGGCCTGAGTTAATGTAAAGCACGTGAGGCCGCGACCCAAACAGCATGCCAGGCTTTACCTGTGGTGTGGTAGGAGGAGGAGGAGGAGGCGGCCATGCAGCCCCACACCAGAGCCACGGAGAGAGTGTAAAGCTGCCAGGGAGCCATTCAGAGGTGGGATGTCAGTGGTTCCCGCCGGGAGGTGTAGGGCGTCAGAACAGCAGTCCTGCAGCAGGCGTGTGAGGAGCCTGGAGAGAGACGGCAGGGTTGAAAGGCTTCAGCACATTGGTGGGGCCCCGGCATTCCCCCTGAAGGGTGAGCGCTGACAACAAGTTCCTTTTTATTCATTTAGCAAGTCTGATTAATCATTTCCCAGAGGACTTTTATTTGTAAGTTTTAGTGATGGCAACACATGGATGACTTTGGCTTCATTTGTGATACTTTCTGGCTAGCTAAGCACATTCTCTGAAGGCACGTCAGCCTGAACTGCAATCACCAACTGTCTGTGGCCCATCTTCTGTGGAAAGAGTGGTGCAGTCAAGGGACTGACACATCTGTCGTGGGAAGTGCCTCAGACCAATGACATTTCTATTTAAAAAAACACCCAAAACAGAATGCCTGAGCCTCGCCTTATCCAATAAACAGACACATTCCTCAGACCAGTGACATTTTTATTTAGAAAAAAAAACCCCAAACAGAATGTCTGAGCCTCGCCTTATCCAATAAACAGACACGTTTTATGCAACTGTCACCAATGCTTTTGGCTTTCCTGTTTCAGGGTTTGGTGACTAAAAGGAAAAAATACTGCAGAAGTAGAATTTCATTTCTAATTTGCCCTCCAACAAAACAGAAATGGTAGGAATGCTTGTGAGAAGTGTTCTTAGTTGTCATGATAATTTTTGAAGGGGACAAATTTCTCTTCCTGAGCAGGTCTGCTGGAAGGAAGATGGGAACTGAGAGGGAGAGAGGAGCAGAGTTTCCAGGGGTGGCTTCTCTTCCTTCACATTTCATGCTGAATTGCTGCAGACACACCACCCTTGCCTACTGCCTTATTGCAGAAGCACCTGGATTCCAGGTAATCATTAATCTTTCCGTCTCGATACAGGTATAGGTATAGATTAGAGCTAGAGATCTCATGTAGATTAGATACAGATATAGATGTCAATCTTTCTGAAAGCTTGAGGCCACTGTTCTGCTTGTGTAACAACACAGTGATACCTACATGAGCACACAACGCATCCCTGAGCTGCTTTCAGATTGCAAACTCACTTCACATTGTCCATGCAGCCTTGGCTACAAAAGGGGGACTCCCAGCTCATACTCTGGCATGGCTGCTTACTCCTTAGCACCCACAGCTACAGTGCAACAGTACAAAACTTGAGGTCTGCTGAATGGCAGAGCTTCAAGTCAGAGAAACCTTGGGAAATCTGAGGTTTGGGGGACAAGAAAAACCCCATCACCTGAAGAAGCAGAACCTCAGGGGAGCCAGAGGTGACAGGTTCTAAGTGGCAATACACAATTTTGACAGCTAATTTTTGATTTAAATTAATATCAAATCTCCCCAAGGCCATCACGTAAGTCTAAGCAGTACCAGTAATTTTTCAGTTTCACTGTGAAATGAGAACCTATGGAGCAGTTCCAGTCAAAAGAAATGACTGGAATTGCTTCTTAACATACCAAATAAAACATAGAACTTGTGTCAGTACAAACCTGGCTGTATGCATATGTCTCTGCCTTAAAGAGGTCACATTACTGAGCATAAGGATGCAAGGATAAGGAGAGCCAGCTTACAGAGCTGGGAAAAGTAGCAGCTATAACTCATAGCTGGGGACTGACAGCATCCAAGGACTGTGTGACTATTAGTGGAGGAATCTTTTTCCACTTCCAGTACAGTTAATTTTAAGGTATTCACATGGTTTCACAAGGCAAGTAAAAAAATAAACAAATGTTTACACAGAGAGATTTAAAACCAGCAAAGTGCTCTTACCTGGACCTCTGAGTGCATGGGAGCCCATCTGCCTCTGGAATGCCAAGCTCCTCAGCAGCCTCGTGGCTGCTCTGCTCAAAACTTTACGTTTTGTAGAAATGGAGAGGCTTTTAAAGAGGCCTGTCTGTTCTCCTCAGGGATCAGATGCTGCACTGCAATGTTATGGCACTTGCCACACCATCAGAGGAGGCTTTACTAAACTAGCACCAGAGAGGACATTGCTGAGGTTTATGTGTTGGTGTTAGTTATTGCTGTAACTGTGCTCCAGCAGGTCAAACTTACGTTTGAAATGTTTGAATGATTCATTAAGTTGAAACCCAAATGGCCCAACCAGTGCAGGCTGCCTGCTGGAGGCTGCCCAAGCCTCTGGAGGTAGCACACATCTGTCCTGGCACTGGGATGCCAAGGGTCCACACAGCACATGGGTCCACAACACTCCAGGCCCTGGTCCACAGGGCCAGCCCCTGGTCACCCACCACAGCCCCTGCCATCAGCTTGCTGGCTCTGGAGCCACAAATCCAGCTGCTCCTACATCTCAAGGCTTTGCAGGAAATACATAAAATAATCCATCACCTCCTTTCTTGCTGGCTAGGTAGATCAGCACAGCTGGTCAACATGACCCTTGTCTAGCCTTGTCTGTCACTATTTTCTTCATCCGTCCTTCCCTGCATCACCCTGCGAGCCCTTCCTTACCCCTAGGCTGGAGAACCCTTTGCAAGGACCAGGTGCTCCAACCACACCTGGTTTGTTCCAGGTGAGAGCTCTGGTACCAAATAGACCTTGCTAAAAAAAATATGATTCCTGTTGCTGTCATAAAGGATCAGCCAGTGTCATGACCAGCAATACATGGATGAGTCACCTCCATGTTGCCTTGCATGAGTCAAGTGAGGTTGGTTGCAGCAACTCACCTCCAGGAGGGATATTAGAAGATGTTTTTGGAAAGAGTGGAGCTGTGGTGTGCATGCCCTGAGAAGCATCAGACTGTGGCTGAGGCTGGATCTTCCCATGGCCAACTTTAGGCATATTGAGAAACAGTTCAGGCAGACTAAGAACATGAGAAACAGCATCAGGAACCAAAGGAGCGCTTCTTGGTAGGAATAAAACTGTCCTGCAAGCACCTGTACAAGACTTATAGTATTGCTGTTGGAATTGATGCCTAAATCAATGTGTTACTGCTCCCCAGCTGGAGTCAATGGGAACATTTGGAAGCAGCAAAGGCAGGACCAGGCCCCTTTCCACCTTTCACTGTGGCGTGCAGGTAGTGCCACGCTCAGGCAGGGCAGCATTGCCAGCCTGCTCTGGTGGCCCTGCAGACCTGGGGGAGGTACCATTACTTTTCAGGTGTGAAGCCATTCCCATCACAGCATAGCTATTTGGTTCTGGCTCCAATAAGGTGCTGTGAAGGTAGGTGCTGCTGGGAAGAGCATGACCATCCACTTTTTGAACTTGGAAGGAAGTTGCAAGCAAAATTTTGCTATGTTGAAGATAAGAAGTTTTCCCCTTCATCTGGTTATAGCAACTATACTTTCCAGATACCAACTGCTGTGTGTGGGGTGAGACCACAGCTTTGAAAACAGAGATGAGCGCAAGGAAGAGCACTTGGACTTGAAGACCAGTTAGTTCTGATGGGTGCCAAGGGGAGCTCTGAAGTGGGGAACCATCACCCACCACTGTCCTGATCTGCAGGGCCATGTGGTTGGGAAACAGTCAAAAGCCAGGGGGGCTTTGCCTGCAATTGGAGGCAACTGAACAGGTGAAGAGCCCCTTGCTTTTCATCTTTCTGAAGCAAAAAGGAGCAGAAATAGGTAGAACAAACAGTGTTGCATTGAGTGCCCTGTGAATTTTGGGGGTGAGGGGATTATGGGTGAGTTGTCCCTTCACTGCAATTGCACCATGCTGGCTGTTTCCTTCTTACTTTCTGAAAAGGATGAGGGGGAAAAAGTCCTTTGCAGCTGGTAAATGTGTGGCCTTATTTGCAGAGTTATGCAAGATGAAGATTTGACATTCATGCATTTTCATTGTGTAAGCTACTTAACCAGAAAAGGTCACACTGGACAGATAATTTGAAACAGATGAGAAACATTTGTCAGCAGGGTGAGTGCCAGTTCCCAAGTGCTAGAACCAGGACAGTTCTTGAGAAAATTAGGTCGGAAAAAGCATAGTTGGGATTTGCAACACTAGGGCTTCACAAAGCAGCTGGCAGGGCTGGAGCACCCAGGGAGGAGCAGCAAGTGCTGCAAAGCGCCTGCCCGTTGTCCAGCCTCCTCCTGCCCATCATCCAGCCTCCTCCTGCCCAAACCAACTCCCTTTGCAAACTGCAGATGTTTTTCTTTTCCTCTCCTTGCACCACTGTGCTGGTCCATGGTGCTCGTGCTGTGTTCCTCCCCTTGCCAGAGTTGATGCAATCCCCACGCTGGTCATGGAGGAGGAGGTTGGCTGAGGGCAAACTGGGGAGGATCTGTGCCCAGTTCCAGCAATGCTGAGTGGAGGCTCTGCCCGTGGGAGGGAGGGAGAGAGAGCTGTGGCTCAGGGCACACCTCTGCAAAGGCCATGAGCTCAGACCTTGGGTTGTTTTGACTTACCAGCTGGAGCTGTCAGCAAGGCCCTAGCAAGCTGTGAGGAACACAGGGCAAGTCCCTGCACATGCTGGACCAGAGCTTCATGGGCTTGAGCTCCGGCAGGGACAGGCAGGGGATTTGCACATTACTGGCTACTGTGAAAATGTTGCAAAAAGTTGCAAAAAACTCCTACATTAGGTAATGAGAAGTTCAGGAGCCCCGTGGTAGAGGACACTGCTGTGTCCAGTAACTGGCAAAGCCACAGGGATTTTTTTCCCTGTTTGGCTGCCTGCCCCATTACAACTGGATTTGGAAGCACCACTGGCTTGTTCAGTTTGCTCACGAATGAGATTTTTTTTTTTTTTTTTTGGACTTGTCAGCTGGGTGGGTGACTCCTGGAGTCACGAACACTTCGCTCCTCCCAGAGCTTGGGAGGTCCCAGAGCCTCACATCTGCTCTGCAGAGGCAAGATTAGTGGCAGAGCTAAAGTCCAGGGAAAGCAAACTTGTAAAGGTGCCTCCAGGTTGAATAAGTGATTTCAAAGAGCAGAGAAGCCCCTGGGCTGGGTCTTTGGCCTCTGACAGATTTGCTGAAATTGAAAAAATCTGCTTTTGGTTGAGGAAATAAAGGAAGAGCAGCATTGTTACTGAAGCATCTCCTTGCAAATGGCAAAGTGGCTGGCAAAGGCCTTTACAGGAGTCAAGTCCAAAAAATGGGCCAAATCCTTTTTGGTTAAAAACTATTTGATACATTAATTCCCATTGTGCTAAATTGGCTCTGTCAAGCAACACGTTACCTTCCTCTATTAAAATACTGGGATCTGAAAGTTCGGAATGAAAGCTTTTAACTTTGCAATTCTGCTCCACCTTTAGAAGTAGCTTCCTATTCAACAAAATAAAAACTAAAAGGCTCCAGCTAGGAACAGACCATTTGGTATCGAACAGCATGTTTCATTTGATCCAAAGGGATGGTTTTGAAATTGCCAGTGGCATAAAAAATGAATGGCTTGTAAAAGCCTCTTAACTGCCTCGTGTTCCAGGAAAGCCAGTCTCTTACTCAACTTGCATTAAACAAGCTCTTTCCAAGGCACCCGAGTAAGGGACTCAGCAATTCCAAACTGACCTGTGACCTCCAGCACAGCATTTTGAATTACACAGAAAAGGGGATGTCACCACAAGGAGACGTGCTTGAAAGAGGAGCACGGGGAACTGGAAACAGAAGGAGTGAGTGTTTCCAGAAAGAATCCTTTCATTGCATTAATAAATTAAACACTTGCAGCTTCCATGGGACTTCAGGAAATGATGGAAGGAATCCAGGCTCTCTAGCAATGCCCAGTGTCAATATTTATTCTTATGGTGAGTGGAGACCTCAATTTTCCCTATTTCTTTGTTGATGGCTTCTCTTAAGGACTAATCTTGGCTTAGATGGTGTCTCCAAGAAAGGACAGCAGCTGTTTGAATGTGCTGGTATCACAGAGGCCAACAAGGCAGCTGCCATGGAGCTGGCACCACTGACACCTTTGCTTTCTGCAATCAATTCTCAGGTTCTACCCTGAGATAATATACATAATATTTTGTAGGAAATAGAAAACACAAGGCATTGACCAACACGTGTAACTGTATCTGGGAACCAGCCGGAGGCAAAAATAGGCTCCAGAGGCCAGGGATGTGCAGGGATGGCTGTGGGGATGATGGAGACCAGCAAGCTGGAAGGGGATCAGGAGCACAGCCTGGCTGGAGGACAGATTCTGCCACTAAATGCACCAGGGTGTTCTAGGAAGAACTGAAATGAAGACACAAAGCTGGCAGAGTAACAACTGATATTAAATGGGCCACAAATACAGCCAGACAGAAGTTGAAAAGAAGTTAAAAATTACCTGCAGAACAGGAAGGCTCTGACATCTCTCCCAGAAGGAGATGGGGGGACAAAGAGCCACCCTACGTATGAGTGCAGAGCTCAGCTACACGGCTGCCCTTCTCAGCCTGGACTGGTCCCAGCACCATGAGCTCTGGGTGCAACTGGGTCATGCAGCTACAGCAGGCTCTGCCAGGGGATGCAGGGTTTGCAGGGAAGATCTGTGCATCCCTGGCCCCCAGGAAGGTGCTATTTTCCCTGTTCCTCCTGTTTCCTCTGTCCGCAAACTCCGACCTGTGCAGCCTGGAGATGGTGGGAGCTGCTGGCCCTGGGCTGGGAAGCCCAGAGCTGCTCCAGGACCACTTTCTGCTCGTCAAGGAAGCACAAGCAGAAAGAACACCTCATACCCATCAGATTGAGCTGTGAGCCTGTCTGGAGCAGAGAACCTGAAAACATCCAAAGATAAATTGCTCCCATCCACACTGTCCTCACCTGTCAGTCCTGCAGGACGGGCAGTAGCCAAGTACAGCTTCCTGGGCACCAGGTTGTAACCACCTAGTTTCTCATTAAGAGTTACGAAACAACCTCCATTTCCTTCCTCCCACCAAATCCATCAACTCCCACAGATGGATAGGTGGGTTCCCCACCCAGCCTGAAGCTCTCTTAGGAAAGACTGAAGTCTTTCCACCACGTGGCTCTGAGCCCAGCTGCAGAAATGACTTAATGGCACAGGTTAAGCACCGTGTCAGTCTTTGTGCAATCCTGAACCCAGCCTGAGCTGCAGTTTCTGGGGTGAGCAGAGCCAGCTCCCAGGCTGGCTGCCAACGTGCTGTGGAAAACCTGAGAGTGCAGCACTGTGCTGAGAGCCTGGTGCATTTGATAAAAGCAGCTTTGTCACCAGAGCAATGTGACGGGCAGCGCCCAGGCTTTCAATAGCTACTTCAGTGCTAAATACTAGGAGGAAAAAAAAATTCTCACCCTGCTGCATCCTCAAGGCTCTCTTGTTGGGATGGCTGAGCCCTGCCAGGCCACACACAGCCCTTGATGGATGCCCAGTTCTCAGCCCGAACTCCCTCCAGCAGGATGCTGCTGGCAAGGGTCACTCCAGCATCCCACTCCCCACCAGCCACCTGCCCTGCCTTGTGCTGACTTTTTTCCCCAGCAGCATTTGCCCCCAAAAGTCTATTTGTGTTCTGCCTGTGGATTTTAATCTTCCTAATTTAACATGCAAGGTTTAACAGGACGCTGGTAATTACTTCCAGTCTTGTTTTCAGGTTGCTCCAGAATTAAACCAACAAAAAAAATAAAATAAAAGAGGTCTAGAGAGTTGTTATAAAAAGCAGAAACATTTCCCATCACATGCTGTCACAGTAACTAGGAAAACAAGCCTGGCAGCAACACAGCACAGGGAGCAGGGATGGGGAAGGAGAGGCACTGGGCAAAGCAGTGTGTCTGACATGCAGAGACCAGCTAGCTGCCTCTGCCAGCACCAGTGCTGACAAAGGAGCCCACGCTCCAAGTCAACTTTCAGACCATGTTAGAATAAGAATAACCTCATGGCTTTTGCCTCTCTGCATCATTTTTTAAAACTCACTTCCCCCCGCGAGCCTCTGAGCACTTGGGAGCGGCAAAATAATTTCCCTTTCCTTCTCCTTTAAACCCCATCCAATGTCTTGTGCTGGCGAGTTTACAGAGGTGTTGGCAGAGGTCCTTCTGGCATGATCACTGTGCAGTGGGAGTAACAAGTGTAGAAGACAGAGATTCTGTACAGCTGAATGCCCTAACCTGGGCCGCCAGGGGATCTGGCAGTTCCTGCTCACCTCATTTTTGCCTTCTGCCTTTGTCTCCCATGGGATGCAGCTCTGCCATTGTCCCAGCGAGAGCAGGACCTGCCAGGGGCTGAGCAGCCAGCACCTCCTCACTCACTGCTGGGTCCCCAGCACACCTGGGGCAGGTACATCCCACGGGGAGTCCAGGACAGCCAAGCAGCCCTGGGAGGCTGCCCAGCAGGAGTGGTCCTTCCTCCTTACTAATGCAGCCAGTGAGTCCTGGAGGTGTTTTGCAGTCAGAGCCTGATCCTGCCTTTGCTGCTGTGGGCAGGATCTGGCAGCCAGATCCAGAGGGATGAGCACAGGGTCAGTGCATGAGCAGGGCAGTTGGCAGACACAGGAGCAAGGGCAAGGTCCAGACTGTTATCACAGCCTGGTCCTTGAATCCTGAGCTGCAACACCAAGGGATATGAAATAGCATTTGTCCGGGGGCAGGTGGTTTTCCTGGAGCTTAGGGTGCCTTTGGAGGGGACAGCAGTGCTGACCTGCTCTCCCATGCAGGAAGAGCTACTCTCTACTGCATGTACAACATCCAGGTATCACCAGTGCAAACAGCAGCCCAAGACTTTGTCTCACACGTATCTTTATGTCTTACTGGTTTTGAAAAGTGCTTTTTAAGAATGACAAAGGTACAAAGCTTGGCCTGATGGTGAACAAACAGGGAAGAAATTTTTTTCTTACACAAGGACACGCCAAAGATTCTGAATGGATTTGCCCTTTTCAGATGCAAATCATTTGACACCTCCCCTGAGAGAGCAAGTATTAACCCAGAATAACTGCTTAGCCAGGAACAGAGAGCCCCTCAGCAATATCTGCTGACAGCTCTTATCAGCAAGCCAAATACTGACAAGCCTAAATAGCGTTAATTATAGTAAAAGCTATTTAAATCTTCCCATAAAATGAAAAATACCAGAAGACACTTCAGTTAGGAATGACCACAAGAAGGATTTCAGAACAGCGAGAATGTGGCTTGCACAGGATGGGACTCACCAGTTCAAGCAACAGTGGCGTAAACACACACACCCACAAGTATAAACATCTGAATGTCTGAAAATCCGCAATTCAAACATCACCTGGAACTCTGAGCATATACAACCATTAGTTTTTCCAAGTGATTTCAGGAGCACAAACATGAGTGCCACTAAAAAAGAAAGCAGCACTGGAAAACTCTTTCAAATCTATATAGAAACGCTGATATGCATAAAGCCATATCCCGCATTGAACCTGAACAGCTATGTTATGTTTCAGGAACAAGCACACACCCAAATAAAATTGCAATAAAAAGCAGACAAATCCTCCCACCCCATTTGGCTAAAGGCAGCAGAGAGTGAGTTGCTGAGCTTTAAGTCTGATCACACAGTTAGTGCTTACCATAATGTGTTGGGATTCTCCTTCGAGCCAGGTAACGCACAAGATGAAAATAGTTACCAGCTCTGAAAAAAGAAAACTGGAACAGCAAAATGGAAGAAAAAGTCCTGTGTATGTTTCTCTTTCTAGAGTGTAAGCTTCAAGAAGATCAGCCAGCCTGAAAGTGGTTTGTGTATAGGATGCACATGAAGAAATAGGGAAGACAAGGGCTGCTCACTGCCCACGGCAGGCGTCTGGCTCCCTGTCCCCTCCCAGACAGCAAAGTAAGCACAACACACACATGGGATGGAGTAAACAGCCCCAAGCCAGTGTCAGGGGGATTTTTCCTGCCACAAGATGCAGTTTGATTAGAAAACCCTGATTAAAGTGAACTTTAGGGTTTTGTGGAAACACACTGGTTCCAGCTAACTTCTGGCAGCCCCTCTTGGCTGCGGGCCAGCGGACAGCAGGGTGGCTGGAAAGGCAGGGAGGGAAAGGCCTGGGGACAGCAGCACAGGCCAGTCCCCCAGCCAGGCAGCGAGGGGCTGGCTGTGGGCTCTGATGGCTGTGGCCTGGGGGCTCTGCAGGGAGCAGAACCTTCCAAATCCTGGCTGGTCTCAGAGATAGCAGGTGTCCCAGTTCCTGTCACCTGCAAGGAGGTGACTGCTGCAGCTCTGCACATCATAGAATCATGGAATAGTGAAGGTTGGAAGGGACCTTCAAGATCATCAGGTTCCAACCCCCCTGCTATGAGCAGGGACACCTCCCACTAGACCAGGCTGCACAAAGCCTCATCCAACCTGGCCTTGAACACTTCCAGGGATGGGGCAGCCACAACCTCCCCAGGCAACCTGTTCCAGCACCTTACTACCCTCATAGTGAAGAATTTCCTCCTGATGTCTAACCTAAATCTCCCCTCTTTCAGTTTAAAACCATTACCCCTTGTCCTATCACTGCCCTCTCTGGTGAAAAGCCCCTCCTCAGCTTTCCTGTAGCCCCTTCAGATACTGGAAGGTGCTCTGAGGTCTCTCCAGAGCCTTCTCTTCTCCAGGCTGAACATCCTCAACTCCCTCAGCCTGTCTTCATAGCAGAGCTGCTCCAGCCCTTTGATCACCTTTGTGGCCCTTCTCTAGACCCTCTCCAACAGCCCCATGTCTTTCCTGTGCTGAGAGCTCCAGAGCTGTACCCAGTATTCCAGGTGTGGTCTCACAAGAGCAGAACAGAACTAACCCTCATGAACTGACTCTCAGCATCCCAGCTATGGGCAGACAAGTCTCCACATGCAGATGACAGCTGGGCCACTTCATTTGTGGGAAAAAGAAAAAAAGAAAACAATCCACAATCGTATTAAAGTAAAACACTAACTTTTTATCCAATGGAAAATTTTGGTCTTTGCTTCCCCTGGGTCCTTTCAAACTGTGTGAGACTCCTCATTAAAGAATAACTCTGCTTCATTGTAATTTCCCATGAAAAATGTTTTTACCAAGTTGCTGATCAAATGACTGCTGCTTTCAGATGGAAATGCAGCAGACAGAAAAAAACCTGCCTGGAGCAGTTACAGGCAGAAGCGACACAGGTGGAACGGAGTTGATTCACTGAGATGTCACACCTCAACTCCTGAGATAAGATGCTCTCACGTCAGCAGAGATGCTGGCAGTTCAGCTCTAAATTACAGTTCTCAAGGAGGAATTGCTGGCTGGACTGCTCCCCGGGGGAGGTGCAGGTACAGCTGGTTGGTCTTCCCCAGCACTGACTGGGGAACTCTTGGCAATTGGCCAGGGAAACTGGGATGAGGTCAGCTTTCACCGCTACAATTTGGCTTGTGACCATTCTTACACAGGTGTGTTCTGCAAAGGGAGATTTGATCAGGGAAAAAGGGCAGACCAGCCCCTTTTGGCAGTGTTGAAATCCCTGCACATGCTCAGGAGCGTGTACACATTAGGTAACAGTGAAAAGAAAAGCAGGGGAAGAGTTAATCTAAGGGACACTGTGGAGCTGCTTCACAGCTCTGC
Organism: Hemiprocne comata; assembly: GCA_020745705.1. Lineage (NCBI taxonomy): Eukaryota > Metazoa > Chordata > Aves > Apodiformes > Apodidae > Hemiprocne > Hemiprocne comata. The sequence goes on along the minus strand of CM036597.1, from coordinate 4,068,718 downwards.
TCTCTGCAAAGCCTGACTGTGCAGGATGCTTTCCTCCAGCAGCTGCTGCAGGACTTTGGTCTGTCGAGGAGGGCAAGGACAGGATACACAGAGCCTCTTCACCAGGGTGATCCAGCTCAGCTGTTTTTGGGAAGGCAGAGCCCTGCTTTGAAAACTGTCCCCTGTCACCTTGGTAGTGGGAGAGACTGATGCTGGCCAGAGGTGTCCCTGGGATGTCAGGGATAGAAGTTTTGCCAGATAATTTTTCAAAAATGTGTAACACTGACAAAGAACTGGGTCCATGTGACCTGATGGAAGGTTACAGAGCTCAAAGATCCACAAAATCACAGAATTGAAGAATGGTTTGGGTTGGAAGGGACCTGAAAGATCCATCTCATTCCAACCCCCCTGGAAGGGCAGGGACGCCCCCCACTAGACGAGGTTGCTCAGAGTCCCATCCAAAGCACAGGGGATTTCCAAAGCCAGAACCCTGGCTGGGCTGTCTCCTCATGATGCTTTCCAGCAGAAGCTGTGGTAGGTGCACCCTTTTGAGAAGCTCACAGATCAGCATTTGTACCAACCACAGCCTTTTTCAGTGGGGTGAAAAAAAAATCTAAGGAAATGCAACAATGCAACAATGTTTGATTCACCACAGATGAAGGAGTGCTGAATTGCCACAGCCAAAAATCTGGTATCATGGAGAATGTGCAGTTAGTAATCCAGTGAAAGATGGATAGAAGCACTACTGAAGAGCTACAAAGCAATGGTTTATTGGTTCAGTCCTTGCAGAGATGCTACTGCAGAGCCCTGTAAGCAAACAAATGCCTGAGTTCCCACTCAGCAACTGCTGAGCATGTAGAGCTTGAAACACCCAACAAGTCACTTCTTCCAAGGACTCCCACAACTGAAAGTGTGTCCCAGTGACCATGGTTTGCATGGATGCAGATTTGGGTACTCAAACACCCACTTGTCAGGTGTCAGTGCCTGAGCTGCCTGTTGTGTAATTTCAGGTGACAAGGATGCTGCAAGCTGGGGCTTCGGAAAGCCCCTCACTTCCAGCTCTCAGCAGGAGATCAGAGCATGGCACCTCGCTGTCTCAAGTTGTTGTCACCCTGCCAGGTTGTGACAAACACTCAGAGTTTACCCTCTGTGAAGCAGATGATCACACATGCTGTGACAAAGGTTATGCCTATGCACAAAGTGAGGAGAATGAGGAGTGAGCGTGGTTCTTAATCCAAACAATACAGCTCTCCTACTGCATTCCTCATGCTTGAGCACTGTCAGAGGCACTGTCACCTCCCAAGCTGGGAAAGCTTAATGGTAGATCAGTTACAGGTAGGAAAGAATTAGCATTTGCCCCAGTTTCACCTTGCAGGCAGGGCTCAACCTGTTTAAAGGCTGCTCGGGCCTGTTGCACGCAAAAATATTGGCTAACACCGAACATCCTAAGGCTAATGCTTGAGAAATAGAAAACTCCTAAGGGTACACATGCTTGTGGGTGTGTAGGATTAAGTCCAAAGATCTTCCTTCTGTTTCCTTTCCTTGTTCCCTTTTCTGACTTTCACCAGTGCTATGCTCTGTGGTTGGGGCTTGTCCTGCATAACTAAGAGTTGACTTGGTATGTTTGAGTAATGCTGTACAGATGTACAAGTTGACTGAGCAGTGACTTCACAATACACTTTTAATCCAGCTATAACCCTGAATCTTGAAGAGTTGTCTTCTTCTGAAACATCTCTCAGTCTCGCACCCCTGCAGAAAGCCCCTGGGAACACACTGCAGGAACAGAGGAACTCTCTGATGCTTTCTCAGTGAGGTCATACTTCCCACTAAGTCACTCAAGACATGCTCCAGTCTCGTGAGATCCTACTTCAAGTACTGTGTCCAGTTCTCCAAGATAAGAAAGACATGGAGCTCCTGGAGGGAGTTCAGAGGGGGGCAATGAAGATGATCTGAGGGCTGGAGCACCTCTCCTACAAAGACAGGCTGAGAGAATTGGGGTTGTTCAGCCTGGAGAACAGAAGGCTTCAGGGAGACCTTATAGTGGCCTTCCAGTGCCTGAAGGGGCTACAGGAAAGCTGGGGAGGGACTTTTGACAAGGGCTTGCAGTGGTAGGACAAGGGTAATGGCTTTAAGCTGGAAGAGAGTAGATTTAGGTTAGACATTAGGAAGAAATTAATTTTCTGTGAGGATGGTGAGACACTGGCACAGGTTGCCCAGAATTGTGGCTGCCCCATCCCTGGAAGTGTTCAAGGCCAGGTTGGATGGGGCTTGGAGCAACCTGGTCTAGTGGGAGGTGTCCCTGCCCATGCAGGGGGGTTGAAACCTGATGATCTTTCAGGTCCCTTCCAACTTTCACCATTCTATGATTCTATGAAATTCCTTGATCCATGCATTGGCTCAGCCCAAACCATTATAAGACATGGCTCATTATAAACCAAACTATATATAAATAAACAGGGTTTGAAGAAAACTCATGTATTGTCAGGAACAGGCCACGTAGGAAAGGTCTTCACATTCAACCACTGACACGGTCATGCCTTCAGTGCTCCAGGACATGGCTTTTAATGACACAGGCTGGGATTGCAGGTAGCAATGGGCAGAGGTTATGGATCTCTCTGCTGGGCCAAGAGCTGCCAGTTCAGCCTGGTGTCCACCCTGCCTGCCCTGCCTTGGGGACAGCCGTGGGAAAGGGGAGAGGAGAACAGTCGTGTGTGTGTGCTGGAGGAGAGGAGGAGCTGGTGGAGAGGAGAGAGTGGGCTGCCCAGCAAAACAAGGAGGTTGCTCCAGAGAAAGAAAATAAGCCACAGCTCACAGGGGAAACTGCCTTGGCTTATGTCCCACAGCCCACAGCCTCTGTCCCTTATTGGGTCTCTATTTTATAGTCTGGGAATATCAAGCATAAACCGAATTTTCTCATACTTGCAGGTTTTCTGTGAATGTCTGATACAGAAAAGCATTCATAAGAGGTCAGAAACTCTGCCCCAGCAGGAAGGACTGCCCAACAGAACACAAGTTAGTCGCTGTTGTTTCCATTGTGGGGAAAGAACAAAGCAAGTAAGTATGCTCCCCACCCTTAATCACTTTTGACAGCCCCATTTCAAATGTCCTGTTTTGGTTCGAAATTCGTCTCGCTCACCGTTTAAAAAATGTCTGGCCTGGAGCAGCATTTTTTGTGGGTGCTTTTCATGGCACCACAAGACACGAACTGTTACACTCGTAACTGTGAGCTTAGCTAAACAGTATTGTGTGGGGCAGGGCAACAAATGCCTCTGGATTCCTTTGGTCCATCAAAAAATCACAGCATGCCTGACAAATTAACCAGCAATAGAGGGACACTTTTATATCAATCCAGCTGTTCATTTTGGAAATGTCAGAGCAAACTTGTTTGTGAAGAAACATCCCCCCCTCTGCTCTGCCAGCTGACAGGACCACGTGTGTGTTCCCCATCCACTGCCCTACTAAAATCACTGGATTTGCCACAAACCACCCTCCACAGCTTCCTGAAGTCTGCTGGCCAGCCAGCTCTGCCTGAAGCTCTGTCCTCAGGACCCTGTGAGCCAACAAGCAGGGCAGCACCCTGCAGAATGTGCAGAGCAGCAGGATGCTCACAGCTGCAATGCAAGGAGATGCCTGCCCACCTGAGCAGAGCAGAGCCCAGGCTGGAAGGGACCTCTGGAGATGGTCTAGCCTAACCTCCTGGGCAGAGATGAGTCAAACATGCTAACAGTTGGGCAACTGGATTAAAATTTAAGCAAGACATGTTTTAGCCCTAGGCTTGATGATGGTAAAGCTTATAGAGGAGGAAGGTAAAGAGTTCATCTCATTTGGAGCATGGGTGACAGGATGCTGAGGCAGTAGTGACACTTGGTGACACTGCTGGAAGCTGATGGAGAACTGACACCCCTTTAGGTGGCCCTGACCCAGATGTGTGTTTTCACCTGCATGTCAGTTCCACTTTGATATTCATGTTTCTCAGCTTGCAAGGGGAACAGCTCCGGGGGCACGAAGTAAATGCGTTTTGTATAAACAAGCTAAAGAAGTGACAAATGGCAGAATGCTCCTCTGGAGATCAGAGGGCAGCAACAGTCCTCTGCTACCCAAAGTAAGGGGGTTCAGTGTCTGTAGGCAGAGCATGACCTGTGCTCAGAAGCAATCACAGGAAAATTCACATCACAATATTGTCAAACAGATGTGGTCCATCAGAAAGATAAAAATACCTCCATGTTCTTACCAATTTTGATGCTAAGAGGAACCAGTCAATTTAGACATGAATTTGTCATGGCTTTTAAAAAGAGAACAATACATTTAGGTTAAAAAAAAATTCCTGTTTAGGGAAATTAAACTAAACCTTCTGTGCATAAAGCTTTCTTGGTTTATGTAAATGTCAAAGTGAGGAAAAACAGATGGGGGAGAGGTTTCTTTGTCTGTACCTGGGGGAACACGAGTGGTAAGATCTGCTGTGTTTTATAGATGCCTTCTAAGCACGTGGTGGCAACTCTGAGTTTGCTGTTTATGAAAACAGAATTTCATGCTGTTTGTCAATATCTGAAAGGCCAAACAATCTAACCAAATGAAATGAAATCCCAATTTTGGGCCACGTAAATCCTGAAAGAATCAGGTACATTTTCCTAAACACAACAAGGTTTGTCATTTCACTCTATGCGCCAAACAGAACTCTTTAAATTTGCAGTGTAAGAACTTTGAACAAAATGTCAATGCAAGTGATTGAAAAGAGCAGATGTCAAACAGAGCCTGTATGAGGAGGCAAAGGGTGTTTGAAGTTCCCAGACACAGAAATAAGACTCAGTGATACCCTGCACAGGCAACAGATACACAGATAAACAGGCTCACAGAAGGGCAAGAACATTGAGTATCAGATGATGCGTGGTTCACTGGGGTGGTCCAAGAGTACTTTCTATCCACTGCCTCTCTTCTTTTGCAATCCTTAGTTTGCAAAAACAGGAGAAAGGAAACAAATTCCCCTGCCATTTCACCAGAAACAACATAATCATAATTTAAATTATATTCCTGGGAAACAGAAGTTTATGTTGCCTGAGCCAAAAATCACAAAATTATCACTGTTGGCAGAAATATCTTGGTTTCATTGTTTTAGAAATGTCTTACTGGGGAAAGAACAGACCAATCTCACCATTTCAGTTCACAGTGGAATGTGCAAGCTAGAGACATCACCCCCTGATTCATGGAGAAGAGCTTTAACATAAACATTATTTGTGACCAAATTCAATACTACTTACCCATTTCTAAACGATGTCACTGAAAGTTTTCGGAGATAATTCTCCTTTCTTTCGCTTGAGTTTCTTAGGGGCTGGAGAATACATGGACTGTGGGATGGTTTGTCTTCTCAGATACTTTTCAGAAGTTCACGTGCTTGGAAGCTTAGCACAGTATTTGCTATTGCTTTACTTTTTTTTCTTCTGCTGCTGCTTAAAGGAAAGCAGGATATTCTGGAGGTCAAAAGCAAATGGCTGAAAGGAACGTCTCAGGAATTCACGTGTCTATCTGGAACGTCACATTCTTATTAATATAAACTAACATTTACACTTAAGATGTAATTCTCACCCAACCTGCAAAAGGATTTCAAGAAACCACTAACCTTGGAGCAGAAAAATATTTGTAAATGCGCTTAGAAGGAAAAGCAATGAACCTCTTTGCCATGCTGAAGAGCAGAAACTGGAATGTAGCTCCAACAGTTTTAAGGAAGATAAAAATAGTAGTATGCCATTTAATGAGACAACTTACCACTGGCACTGGGGCCATCTGGGAAAAGATGAGAGCAATGGGGAAGATGGTCCTCGGGAAGGTTCACACCTTCAACTCATCAGAGCAGTGAGCCCCAATACCTCTGACAACCACCTTCCATTGACTTTCTTATACACAGAGGAATGCAATGTCACCTGCAAGTGGGATGGGAAGGTATCAAGATGAAGATGCAAAAAGTGGAAGCTTCCTGGGTCTTCTCTGGGTAAGTCATTTATCATTTATCCAACTTGTGACTATTAATCTAGACATATTACACACACACTCTGCATCCATCTATATGCGTATATGAAAAAATGTATTAATTCTGGTAATGAAATAATAGTCACAATTATAATACTCCGAAGATAGTTGTTTATTGAGGTGCTGAAAAATACAAGTATTCCAGTAAGCTGGTTACATTTAAATGTTAGCTAAAAAAAAACAAACCCTACAGAAGTTCCACATATAACCTAGTTGTTCCACTTTCCCACTATAATGAGAACTAAGCTGATACAAAGTCAAGCCTTGAACAACCACCTGTGAATTTCCGAAAAGTTAACATGTCCTAATTCTTCTTCCATTGCCCTCACTAGGAGCTCTGAGCTCTTGTGCTGAGTTATGCATTGTTCAGTTCTGTCTCATAGCTGTGACAACTAGATGATTGTATTATAGTCTCCTCTTTGGCCATATAATCAGAATATTAGCATGAACTTCTGTCATGAATGAGGCCCAACTAATTCAAACCCCCAATAATTACATACACATTTTGCTTTAAGCTGCTAAAGTCATTGCAACATTAAAGTTTGAAAAAATGTTCTTAGAAGGGTTCCAACAGCCCTTTGAGTGATACTTGTAGCCACTCAAGAGTAACTGATCAATGTGTTTGAACCAGAACCAGGAGATTTCTCTGAAACCATGCATGAGGACTTGATGGCTTATTTTTAAAACTCTTAGTTTCCACAAACTAAGAGAACAGCAATGCTAGCCTGGGACACTGCAGTTCTATCCATCACTGGTGTCAGAATCAGAGAGGAAAGTTAAAAGGCTACAGCCATAACAATGAATCTTACCCATGGAAAAGCTGCAGCTGAAGAGAGCAAGATGTACAACTGGGCTGTAAGGAGGACACCGAGGAGACTGGAAAAGCAGACACCCTGTCAGAACATGCACTGCAGGTATCTGACAGATTATGGAAGGAGATAGAGATTTCAAGCTTGAACAGAAAACAAGAAGTTCGTTTTAGCAGTAATTCACCATCTTCCATTCAGAAACTAGAAGCTGAGTAAGCTCAGTGTGACATGTGAAAAGGTTGCCACCGTGAGCAAGACCTTTATGGACCTAAGAACTACTCCTGACAAGCTGCTGGCTGAAGGAAGCACTGCAACAAGGATCTAGAAGATGTAGCCAGTGCCATTAGCTCTCAAATCCTGCTGGAACCAATGCCAGCAGCAGACACCTTTACCAAGGCAAGTGTTGCAAACTGCCTACATTTTGTTTATAGCTAGAACCTGTCATTTACAAAACTTTAAACACCTTATAATGCAGTGAAAACAAAGTTCCTGTCTCAGCCATAGTCTCCACAGCTGGTAACCTAAATATAAAGGAACATACTTGTTTGTATCCTGGTCAAATGTACCAACCTCAAGTAAAAAAAAAAAAAGAGACTCCAAAGCTTCACAATTTGTACATTTCTCTCAATACACCTCCTGTGGAAATCACAGGTATTTTTTTCCTTACAACACTTGCCTTATTCAACCTTCCCCATGAAGATGACCAGACAGGAAACTCATAATTCCTGGAGTCCAGCCTGGAACAGAGCCCTCTGCATGTGGTGTCATTACCCTGTAGACCCTGAAAGTGTTTTCTTCAGAGGCAAGTTTTCCTTGTAGCTGGAAACTGAACAACAGACTCACAGATCATTTCAAACACAAATGCCTCATTGGTAACTGCAAAAAAGTTTTCCAGCTGCTCAGATGCACTTTCTTTGTAATGCTGTTCCTCAAGTTCTGTTTCCTACTCCCAAATTGTGCTTCACCAGGAGATAAGGAACAGCTGGATTTGTGCAGGGGCAGAAGGAAAAGTCTCATAGGGAAAAACACTTCCTGAAACAGACTATTTTCTTTCAGTATTCAGGTCTACTAAGAAAATTGTCCAGATCTTTAAATAAACAGAAATAAATTAAGGTTAAATCAATCTTGTCATACAAAATTCTATTTTAACCTACATTTGTATAAACCCAAGTTAACTACAGCTCCATAACCTGACCATTCAGTTCACCCAGTGCTGGATCTAGGAACTCAGGACTTCAAAGCACACAAAAGGTGCTCTGTGCTCTTGCCAGATCCAACCCAGGGAACAGCAGGGAAGCAGATCATCTCTGTCAGTAAGGAGTGTCCTTACCAGATTAAGCTTATTATTAACAAGATTCAAAACCCTGTGTTGTTTGTTGTCAACTATATATATGCTGAAAGACTCTGGGTTGTTTTCACATTGTGTAAGACAGGAAAGTGTGTAAATGTATAAAGAACCTGCAAGAAGTGAAGGCATCTTTATCTTCATGTATTTTCACCACTCGTACCCTGTTGGTCAAAACCAAAGTCCCAACATAGATCATAGATAAAAGTGTCCTGTATTTCCCTGGAACAAGTTAACTTTTGTTTGTTTGTTACTATAAAAGAACGTATTTCCTGATATGTAATGAGGCAGGTCACTTATCTATAAAAATGACAACACGGACATTTGAAAGAACAAACAACAAATTCTCATTATTTACTATGAATATATAAAACCTGAAGTGAAATCAGATTGAATAACTTGACTACATAAAAGTTATGAAACAGTTTGTATTTTATACACAGAGTATGTACACTCGTTTTGGAAATGTCGGTTTTATCCATGCAAATTTAATACAAAAAAACTATTTACAAAACCAAAAATAACAGTAGGAACATTTTTTTCAAAAGAAACGTACATGTTGGAAGCTCCAGCAATAATGGAAGTCCTGAAAAAAGATTAATACAGTATTGTACAAGGAGACAATCTTCTGAAGTGTGGAAGATACACTTCACAAGAACATGAAATGCAAAATTAATTAAAATGCACTATCAAAGATGTCACAAGTATATACACAATTTAAGCATCTATTTTTAAATGAGCACTCTCCAACTGTGCCTCAGAACTACTTCTGTCACCTCCTGCACACATTTACATAAGGATCATTTGGCAACACTGCATTCTCTGAGCTTGAGAATTAACAGTTACAAAACCAAGGAGAGTTCCAAAATGAAGTAACTGAATACCAACCAAGTGGTAATTGTCAAGCAGTCATATTTTCCTTCTTCTACACATTACATAACAGCAAAAAATATTCACATTATTTCCAACGTAACCCACCAAGCAACCCTTTTGCAATGCCTGTGTTTGCCCCTCAGGGGAATCAGAGCCCTGCACTACCTGCTGGTGCACCAGACATGACCAGTGAAGAGACAGGAATTCCCACAGTGGCAGCAATGCTTCATGGAACACATCCACCTGGAAACACAACTGTCACCACGTGCACGTGAAGAGCACCATCCTGCACGTGTTCCAGAAAGCATTTTAATACTGAGCAACAGGAGTTCCCATGGCAGGAAGGGCACAATCAATTCCTAAACAAATACAGCGATTCTGGAAAGATTTCACTGGTTCACTCCTATTTAAAACGGAAACCAGCAACAACAACAAAAAATCCCCACCCTTGTGATTGTTTCCAAATATTCTCTATTTTACAAGCTGGCTTCATAAAACTATCGCAAAAAAAAAATGTTACGTTTGTCTTATTTGACACTTTTTTAAAAGAAGTGAGGGAACCATCAGTCGTGCCAAGAATTCATTTTAAATGACTTCATGTTGTAGCTCAGTTACGAAACTATTGAGGGAAATTCTTGTTTCACTTAAGTCACAGCATCACAGAATCATTTAGGTTGGAAAAGACCTTTAAGATCAAGTCCGACCACAAACCTACCACTGCCAAAATGGAAAGTTTCCCAAAACAATTACATTTACTGTCTGTCTGGGCTATTGTTCTCCTTAAGATACTGAACCAAGTCCTTGAAAGGCTGCTTGGTTTTGTTTTAACATTAGGATTCTAAGATGTGTATGAAAAAGCCACATTAAAAATTATTCTTTTAAAACGCAGTCGGCTATAAAACCTTTGAACTAAAAGTGACTGATTATGTTATTTTTATAATAATTTGTATTCCTTCCATAGAAACAGATCAGGTAGCTTATAGCAGTTTTGCCCCTCACGATGAAGAGCAGAAGATGAAAAAATGAGGGGAAAAAATACTGCAAATAACCACAATGTTAAGATAATACTCTGTCAGAATTGTACCCTGTGAAATACATACAGACACATAAAGCAAAGTGGCATTTTACTATGTAAGAAACACAGGAGCCAGAACTGCTCCTGTGCAGTGGCAAGTTGAAACTGAAACTCAGTTCATCACAGATGTTCTCTATTTTAACAGTCAAGATCACCAGCAAATTTCCACACAGGAAGAGAGGAGTTTTTTACCTTTATATTTACCAAAAAAGGATCTGTGCCATAACATATCTGGTTAAAAAAATATAGTAGGCCTCTCCCTCCGTTTGGAAATGAATTCCATATATCCCACTGTGTGCTGAGGGTGGAACAAGAAGCAGAATTACTGCTTTGATTCACTCAGGTGGGAGGACAAGTGACACACTAACCTGTTAGGAGTCATGGTGCAATTCCCAAGCAGAGCAGCTCTGCAGCTCCTAGAGCAATCTGGCTCACTGCATCCTTCTTTGCTGGTAGAAGTCAAACATTGGTAAACATCTACTTAACTATTTCTTACTCTCAAGTAAAGTTATCACTTTCCTTGACGTTTTTATTCAGATTGCAAAAACCTATTTAAAAGAATTCTGCAGCCTAAGCAGGAGGAGGCAGCATGAAGCAAGGAGGTGTTTCCTTCCCAAGTTGCACCACACAGGCCAGTCTCCTCGTTACAAAGCCAAAGGCTGGTGCCAATGGCACCAGAGCTTGGAATGGACAATGTTCTCTGCCCAATCAGCAGTGCTTTCTGCAGCACTGGGATAGAGCTACCCAAAATACAGCCTCTGGGACAAACAACGGTGTCAAATTTCTTGTTACTGTAACCCCAAAGGAAGCTCCATGTACTTCAGGATCCACCTCCCCCAGCATGAAGCAGCTACAAAACATGTTGCTATTCCCTGCTAAATCCAACGGTGTTTCACCATGAAGTGATTCAACATGACATCAACTCAGAGCACCATCTCCTTGGACAACTATACTTTGCCTTTCCCTTTTTTTTAAATAAATTCCAAAAAGTCACCTGTTCTCCAAATATGTCACCAGTTCTGTGTGTGTTGGGGTGGTGTTTGGTTTATTTGCTTTTGTTTTTCAAGTAGAGGTCATCACCATTTAACATGATGTACCTCCTGGAAGAAGCACATCCATTAGCCTGACCAAAATCCTCTCCTATCTACAGAAAGTGCTAGAAACTCCCACAAGTTGCTTTCAGTTGAAAAATCAGTTGAATTATTAACATGCTTTATCTCTGCATCAGTACACAGACTACTCTTGAGATAAACAGGCAGACTGTAGCTGTGTTAGATACAACATCTACCCTTCATACAAGCATTTAAGAGATCAGCAGAAGGAAGATGGAAGATTCTCTTCCATCTCGAGAAGACACGTGGAGATGTGGTTTTTGTGAAACAGATGTCTTCTCATTTTTTTTGTTTTCATTTGGCTACAGATTTATGTTACAATCTGAGAAGACTGACAGTAAAAGATACCTGAAATGAAGTTTTAGTGCAGTAAATAACTGATGGCAGCCTTCACCTGCAATTTTATTGAGGTGCCACATGTTCCTCTGGTATGACAGCTGTGCTTTCCTACTGTCTTAACACTGTATGTGACACATCAGGAAATTTGTATGAAATAAATTAATCTGTGGAATATTTTCCAGCTTCCTTTCACTTACCAGAGATCACTATTTTTAGTCAAGAATTTGACACTAAAGCCTTGTTTGTCTCAAACAAGTTTAAGCTGTGTTTCCTATGGTCTCCAGCTCAGGTGTTCCATAAAACGAAGAGGGGAAAACCCTACTGAAGCCAAGAGCAAAACTTGCATTGCCTTCAGTGAAGCTAGAATTTTATCCAGAAGTTCTTATGCTTCATGTGATAGTTATTGTTTCAAACCATTTTTAAATTTTATTCTTTCCTCCATGTTTTATGATAATTTTTGTTCTTGGATATACTTTGGAAGGCCTCCAGATACATGAGTATAGATGTGTTGCTGCTGTGTCTCAGCCAGCAGTACAACACAACAGATGTGAAGCATTTCTGAGACACTGCGTGGGGAAGTCACCACATTTGATAGCAATTATTTTAATGCCACTGCTTCAAGATCTCACAATATCTGGGATATTATTGCTTAAATGAAAGATCATTCACGTGCAACATCCTGCATCTGATGACAAAGGAAACCAACGCACAAGGCCAGAAGCCCTGTCAGTGTGTTGATTCACTCTCATTTCCAGCTCATACCACATCACTGCAGTAACTTTCTGTAGCATTCACAATGACAAAAGCACCCTAGTTAACTCTGAAAATCTATTAGGAAAACTTCATGCAGTTTCCTAAAGCTTTTAATGTGGATTTTCCTTCAAGCCCCAAGTAAAAACTGAGCGACTCCCTAAGGAATTGGGCAGGCCTCTGGTTTGAACCATCTTATCAGCTGGACCAAGTATTGACACTGAATGCTAAACAGAATAGGAAAAGGATATCCCAAAGATACTACATGTTGGGAGCAGGGATTCTGGAATCCCAGTAGTTCACCAATGCCACTGGAGCCATTTCTTAAAGAAAAGTCAAGAGGAAGGAGGCAAGTGACTTGCAGCAATGAACAATGTCAAGTCCTTCCATCTGTGAGCAAACCAAAATCAGGAAGAAGATGGTTGGAATCAAATGGAAAGGCAGAGAGGGGAGAGCTGGCAAATTCTCCTCCAGGGAAGACAGCAACAATTTCTACAGGCTGCTTTAGAACTCAAACCTAAAATTCAAACCTTTTTTTGACACCTTTTTTTGCAGATGCCTCTAAAAAAAAAATCATGATGGGAACAGTCAATTTCAGCAAAACTTTAGATTAATTATTATTATTGTAATAATTTGTAAAAGCAGCTAAAGAAAGATGAGAAAAGATTCATCCAGACATGATCTTTTTTCAGACTGCTCCTAAGGATACTTGAAGGCCTTAACCTTTGCACCACTAAAAAGGAAGCCCTGGAAGAGTCATAATTCTTCCCATAAAGGCCATAATAATTTCCAGTGAATGGCAAAGCAAGACTGTTTCTAGCAAGTTTCTAGGGAAGAACTCCAGAGTACTAAAAAAAAAGTTATTTTAGTAATTTTCAACTTCAGAGACAGAGTTTCAAATTAGTACATTAACTTCATATCCAGTTTTTAAGTTAAGAAACAAGCTAAGCTTAAAAAAAAACAACTTGTAAGGATCTGACATGCTGCATCAAGGGAATTCTTAATGATCACACTCTGCTGTAACTTCAGAAATGTAGTTCTAGTAGCAAAAAAGTTACTTTAAGATCAGAAAACATTTAAATATCATGATGAAAGAGTAGTATAGATCAATTTAAGCCAGATAACAGAAAGTGACAATTTTAAGTTAGCAATTCTATGGCTAACATATTGAAATCAAACTACTTTGTTGTTGAGTAGCATAGCAAGGAATTGAAAGACAAAGACTTACTCTTTTTGAACAGCTGTGTTCTTCAAATGAAGCAAACAAGTACTTTGCTCAATGAATTATATTACTTTTTTCATTTTAGTCTTAGCATGACTTTTCAGATACTGCCTTTAAAGAAACATAGACCTTGAAGTAGTTAAAATGAGTGTGATGTGAATGATTTAAAAAAAAAAGAGAGATTTGAAATACCGTATTTCAAAGCAATCCAGTTTCCTTAAACAAGTATTTATGTAACCTAAGATTTGTATATCCAGGACTTTGGAAATTTTTACCTCAGCCTCCACACCAGCTGTATTTTAAAGAAAACACTATATAAGTAAGTGCTTTTTTAATTATTACACATGAATCAGCTTGTTTCAATGGATTTAAAAATAACGTGTCTTTAAAAAAAAACAACTTGTCATCAGAAAAAGGTTATTATTCCCCTCAGCTATTGATTTTAAGGCCTATAGTAAATGAAGCAAGGTGCAAATTATACCCCTCCTTCATTCTTTTATTAATTACTTCACATGGGGTCTTGATCAGTTGAAAAGAACAGAATAAAATCCCGTTACGTGGTTGCAAAACATGCCCCTCAACTGAAATTCACTTAGCCTGAAATAAAAAAAAAGAAACCTGTGACAAGTCACAGCTTTTTTTGTTTTAATTGAGCTACCTATTAATGAAGAACAAACTAATGCAAACTGATTTGTTACTGGAACGATAAAATGATTTGCAACTGGAGAAGAATTCAACTGTGTATGGTTTCAGAACGTTCTCAAAATACTAAGAACTTGTGCAGAAGCAAAAAATACATCAACTTGGGAGTTTCAAGAAACCACCAGAGTGGAAATGTTTCTGTTTTGCATTTATCCAGCAGAGCCTGATGTCTCAGCACAGTGACAGGTGAACAAAGTGACTGGTGTGCTGTGCCGCACTTGTGTAAATTCCACAATAAATCCCATAAACACTGAAAGGATAAACACGGATATTTCTCAACTAAATTATGGATGTACCTGTTTTAAAACGTGATGTGAGATCAGGAGTAGTATTACACAAAATCCTGAAAGTCACAGCATAAACCTGAGATTTTTGGCAGTTTTATCAAAATGTCCTAAATTACTCTGAATGCATTACTAGTCCTCATGTCTTACTCATGGTGCGTATTTGTTTGTTCCAAGCAAAGAAAAGTAGACAACTTTTTGCCCAACAATACATTAAACCAAAAGTGATTAGGTATTATCAAATTAAATATCATAAATAAGAAGTATTTACAGTATTTTCTAATTATTAGACAACAAAACAACCAATTAAATTGTGCAAACGTAAAACATCCAACATCAAAAATGTGAAGTATTACTTAAATCTTCACGTACTGAGTTTACAAAAACCTATTAAAATATTTAAAAATTTCCATTTTGTCTATTTTAAACAAAGAAATTTCCAAAATGTTTAAGACTATTAAGAGTTATCAATTACACAGGCACTTCACATGTAAACAATCTACAGTACAACTGAAAAAAATATTTGGCACCAACCTAGAAGACTGGAAAAAACTCACTAAAATGTGTCCTTTTCCCATGGTTATACTGCTTTGTGTCATCATCATACACTCAGACTAAATACTGGCAATGTTAGAAGTGTGTGTAAGTTACAATCAGGAGTGCAAAAAATAAAGAATGCAAATATTAAGCTTTCTGAGAGGAGAAGTGGATGACAAGGAATCAGTCGCTCGCATCGTTACCATCGCTACATTTTCATCTACCTTTAAGTGAAGTGATTGACTGGAAAGATGAACGTGGGGGAGGGTGTGCTTTGTACTTCTAAAATAATTCATTTTCATTGTAGGAAAATAAATCCAGCATTTAACTGACACTGTGAGATGTTAAATGGCAGCTTTTACTTAAATTAACTGGCGAGAGAAGAGAACCTGACGCTACTGCAATCTCTGTGCATCCAATTGCAAAAGAAAAAAACGAGGAATATTGATCTTCTTTTCACTGTCAGCTGACTCCAAGGTTTTCAGGTACAACTCCAAAGTAAGGCTCTCTACAGCATTTGGACAGATACTAGTTCTTGATGGCTTGGATGTTCCCACGTAGGAAGCTGAACTGCCTCAAAGCAATCCAAATCAACAGACTGAATGGGAAGATGTCTGGCTTGCAAGAAGCCACGTCACATGGAGGAAAGCTGAGATACTTTCAATGCTGGCAATTCAAGCAGGGCTTGAACTGTGAGGCCAACCTTCACCAGACCCCTTTCCTCCAGAATGTGATGAGGCAAGCAAAGTCTCTCCTGCAAAACAAAGAGGTCTACGTATCAAGCTCACTTCATTTTTTTTTCCCCAAGGCAGGTAACAAACACGTTCTCTCTGAAAAACAAACATCACTAAGACACTTGCATGTGAAATGTCTTTGGTTTTACATTTCACATGTGGTTCTCTCCAGTAACAGAATGGCCAGAAATTAACTGTATCTAACATCTCTTTCAAGTGTTACACTACAACAACACTGGATGATACATAAAAGACTGCTAATTTCATAAAGCCAAAGATGTTCCTTTTCATAAGCAGAGCGAGAAAGACAGGCTGATGGTCACTGCTGGCTCCAAGGCCTGCTTTCCCTTTCCTTTGTTTTGCAGGCTTATTACCAATTTTTCCCTTGGGAAAACTTGGAAGTGCTGATAGACTGAGTCCTCAGTAATGATCCATTCCCCAAACCAGTCATCTTTCAAAATTCAGCACAAGCTGGACAATTTTCCAAATGGCTAGCTGGTGTTGCATGTAATTCAGGAGGTAAATCTTAGCATCTCTAACTTCTGAATGGCCTGTGGCTCCATGTTAGATAGAAGCTATGGCAGAGCAGTAACCCAGGCTTCTAAATCCATCAGCTTATTTTGTTATTCCACTAAAAAGGGACAAAGGAGTTTTTTGTCTCTTATAATATGCAGGAAATTATTTGATCTTTAGTTCTCCCACCCCCACTGGGAAATAAGAGGATGAACTTGAGCAACAGCAGCATAAATGCCTGCAACGTGCTAAAAAAGATAGCTCATCACTTAGGCCTCCTATTTCTGTAATTGCAGGATTCTTCCTAGGCAGACATTGAAATTCATGCCAAAATCAGTTGCTAAAATCAAGACTATCAAATATTACATCATCCTTTTTTATCAGTTCTTTTGTTTAGATCATTTATTTTACAAGGAGGTCAGTCTTAGAATCACAGAATTCTTTCGGTTGGAAAAGACCTTGAAGATCATCAAGTCCAACTACTAACCCAGCACTGCCAAGTCTACCACCAAATCAAGTCCCTCAGCACCACATCTATTATTTTTACTGTAAGGAACTGACTAGAAACCCATAAAGTAGCTTCCTCAAGTTCATGCCACAGGCCAGAAATGGGACTTCTTTTCATATATTCATGTGCCCTGGCCAGTGTTATAATCACTACTGCTCCCTGAATTAAGCCCCCCAAAAAACCCAACTTCAGTATTTGCTGGCAATTTCTGTGGTTATGAAGAACAAGCCAATAAAAGCAATGAGGATACCTGTGGAACGCCCAACTTTTTACAAGCATCCAGGAAGTTTTCAACATTTCTTCGGCACTTTGCCATACTGAGTTTAGGCTGTGAAGACAGAAGGTTAGAACATCATCACACATGCAGGAAGGATTGTACATTTCTGATGCAAATTCAGAAACAGTTGCTAAAACACAAAACAAATCCTGTGAAGACTTGGTAAATGGAAACAGCTCTTGAAGGGAACTTCTGAGCCTTCTTTAAGGTTTCTCAGGAAAAACTGAAGTGAGGAATGCAGCAAATTAATACAGTAAACATGATTCATGGTGGTTTAGTGTTGAACTCCCAAAGCTTTTTTCATGTGGGATGTAACAGAAGTGAGATAAATGACTTACCACTGCTGGCGATGGGACATGGATGCTGGCTACAGAACGTGGCCTTATGTGGTTGGCCAAATGGCAAAGAACTACTCCATCCATCAGTGCTGCTCCAATGTCGTCTGGCAAAATCACTTTTAACCTTGATTCAAGGTTCTAATTAAAAGTGCAGAAGTAAGTTACCTTCAGCTTGAGCTCATTTTTCCATTTTTAACTTTAAAGCATTCAGCTTAAAGGGGACATTTGAATGCTAAAGTGAAGTAAATTGGGACAACTCAGACTTCACTGAGTGCAAACATCCTTTTCTCTTTTATCATTAACCTTACGTTCCCTTTGCTTATTGTTGGGGTTTTTTTTTAATGACACAACTACATACATTGAGAAAGACCCTCAGCCAACATTACCATGATCCACAGCTCTCAAAGCCACACAATCAACTCACTACTCATAATTTAAGAAGAGAAATGTTAGGCTGAATACCTCATTAGCTGCTAGCAGGTAGAATCTGTGGGTTCAAATCACACAATTTTGCTAGGAGGAGAAAAGAGGGGAACACAACCACTTTGGGCATGGCTATTTCACTCGTGCAGGTGACAGTTAAACAGCTGACAAAGGGGTGACCAAGAAGCACCCAGACTTGGGTTGCAAAACAGAGAAGGGGAGCAGGGAATGTTTTTCCCCACACCAGCAACAACCAACCTTCACTGCTCAGAAGTGAACCAGACAAGAGAGAAGCAGCCTTCACAGAAGTCACAACCCAAATTAGAGCTGCTATGATTTACAGTTAAGTGTAGCTGGTAAATATCTTGAGAACAGAACTACATGGAAAACAACTTGCTGGAAGTCTTAAATTTAGATCCCATTCACTACTGTATAATGTAGCAAATTTCTACACTAAGTATTTGGTTGTTAGAAATCTATGACCATCTTTCTTCAAATCTCAGGTCAAACAGCATCAAACACAAGCAGCCTTATTGTCTCCCTAGAAAAACTTAAAACTGCAGAAACCTTAAAAAATTCATTTTTCATTTCACTTAATTTTTCAGCTAAAAAAAAACCATGTAGTTCCTGGTTGGTATTTTGGTTGCAGCAAAAATAGCACTACTGTAGCCTCTAATATTAAATTCCTTAGGAAGAAATATCACTAGAGATGCTCTTGTTACAACCATAATGTTTTGCAGACCTTTCTGATAAAGGTTTAAAATTGTGGTATGGAGCAAACTAAATGCACTGCACCCACACATAAAATAATGGCACCTACATTGCGAAGCTGTCTTATTTGTTCCCTTTCTTCCCTTAAATGCTCCATTTTCCTCCTCATTGTGAACCCAGGATCCACTGCACCATAGTCCTGGCGAGATGCACGGCTGAAAGCTGTGAAACATCAGTCAAGTTAGTTTCCAGAATTCAGATTTTGAACATGCAATGACTTTAAAATCTACCACCGAGGATAAAAATGGGAAAAAAAGCTGCAGAACTTTTCAGAAGAAATATATTTAAGTATTCTTATGTAGAAGATGCTGTCTATGAAACTTACCTGTCAAACAAAATATACAGATCATCTCACTTAGGTGCAAATGGATAATTAGAAAATATGGAGACAGAACTGACTTCAATATTCAAATAACTGTTTAAGATACACACCCCATTTGCACTTTTCTAAGCACATCCTGCAACCTAGCGTGGAAGGTACTTTCAGTTTGTGTTGTTTTTAATCAAGTATAAAGTCTTTGTGGAGACTGAAACAAGGGACAGAACTCCCTGATGTAACTTCTAATGAAAGTCTTAAATATATATACACACACACACACGTGTTGGGT
Organism: Hemiprocne comata; assembly: GCA_020745705.1. Lineage (NCBI taxonomy): Eukaryota > Metazoa > Chordata > Aves > Apodiformes > Apodidae > Hemiprocne > Hemiprocne comata. Next base: position 4,049,498 of record CM036597.1, on the reverse strand, counting down.
GTTCATTTGCAGTGAATCAGTGACAAAGAACTAATTGAAAAATACAAAATATCTAAATGTTCAGAGTTCTTCCTTACAAAGGAGGTCTGGTAAATCATTACATCCACTTTACTATTCCTCATGGTCTGAAAGTCTTCAAATGACAATTGTATTATTTTACAGAACACTGGCAAATAAAAACTCTCCTGTAGCAATACCACTATATCCTTGAGTATTTTACCTCATTGTTGAGCAACAATGTCAATACTTAGACCTTTGTAATTTTCTGTAGTGTTTCTTGTAACTTTCTGTCATGTTTCTAATATCTCAAGTGACTTCAGGGCCCTAAAGAAGCCACTTGCATGACCTCAGCCAGACATACCCTACTGCTGAGGGCTCACAGGCTAGGATTAAGGAGATCTAGCTCTGCTGGCATAAACCCTGAATGAAATCAAGCTGAAGAATTGAGATCATTCTTTCTTAATGAATTTGCACAAAGACTGTTCCCTTATAAACAGAGCAGCGTGGCATATTGTGGAGTCTCCTTCTCTAGAGACTTTGAAGACCCATTTGGACATGTTCCTGTGTGATCTGCCCTTGGTGTTCCTGCAGCAGCAGGGGGGTTGGACCCTATGATTCTCTAATTAACTGGTGAAAGGACTGCAGTGGCTTTTCCAAACTGTGTTTTACACTGTTGACATTCAACACTCACACAGACACTTGCAAACAATAGAATACTGTCATTGCAAAAAAAATTGTATTCTTCCTACGTAGATTTCAGAGGACTGAAAGCCTGTTTTAGACAGTAAAACTTTCTTATGAGGACATGGCACAGTCTTGGAAGAGTCAGGGTGCAAAGCACTAAGCCATAAAACTCCAGGCAAAGCTCTGCTCAAAGCATCCTTTCACAGGAGAAATTACTAAAAATCAACTTCTCTTGAAACCCTCCAGAACAACTGCATGCCCTCTTGGACAGTGACAAAACATGCACTAAATAAATCAGTGCAGGAAGAAAATTTAAAAATTAATGTAAAAAAAATAAATCACTGTGCAACTTGGGGAACTTTCAAGAATGTTTGCCAAAGCAGCTGTCCATGCCTTTCCCAGTTGTATGCTTGTGATAAGCACACTCAGTGGATTGCTGTTCTGTGGTGTCCATGTTCATCCTAATCCATCCATCTGCTATCCTTACCATCTACTCCAGCCTGGGAACTAAACATCTGTTCTATCATGCTATGTTAAGAGAACAGCAGCTTACCTGATCTTGGTTTGAGACCAAATGGACCATGAGTGTTACTATCTGTCCTTTCATAATCCTGTTAAAAGAGAAAAATTTTATCCCATTCATTAAAAGAATTAACTTCTGTTCCCATCAGGATAGTGTTTCAAATATTCTCCACTAAGAAAAGTGAGTCCTCCTGCTTAACTGTAACATGCTCTTTTGAAAGGGACAGTGTAACAAACAGAATGAAAGTAACCTCACTACATGCAGAAAAAATTATCTTACTGAGGAAGAAAAGCAGCACCAGATTAACTAAAATCTACTCCAAACCATTTCAAACTACTGCAAACCATTCTGTGAGCTGTATCTAAGCCAGCTGTAAGCAAATGCAAATATCCTCCCAATGCTTAGCACCAAAATATTTCTTGAGAAATGTTTACTTTCAATTATGAAGATCAGGTTTTTCTCATTTCACCATCTAAAAAGAGAGATGCACTCAGTAATTTGGTATGTTCACAAGATAGCCTTACTTCAACTCATTTCCCTGGATTTGGGAGATGTTCTCATTCTGCTCCCTCAGGTTCCTTATTGACATGAGGTGAAAATGTTAATAACCTTTGGTGTGCTTTATTCAGAGCTCAGAGTTTAGTGCAGCCACTTGAGACTACGTGGACATTCCTTAGAAAGGAAAGCAACCCCTGAACAAAGCTCTGAGCCTGCACCACAAAGCCAACAGCCAGAACTGTGAAGGATGAAACTCTCTAAAAAGTGTCAGTACCTTTGGGTTCCCTGTGGTATATAAAACAATGCCCCAAGTTTTACTACAAATCCTCTGGATGTCTAGTGCACAGAGGACACCTACAAAATATCATAGAATCATGGAATGGTTGCAAGGGACCTTAAAGATCATCTAGTTCCAAGCCCCCTCCCTGCATGGCCACTAGATCAGGTTGCTCCAGGACAAATCCAGCTTGGCCTTGAACACTTCCAGGGCTGGGGCAGCCACAGCTTCACTGGGCAACCTGGGCCAGTGTCTCACCACCCACCATCACCTTAAATAGCTATTTTCATTAGGAAAGGTAATGGAGACAAAGCAATGCACCTTTCTACACACCAGTCAAAAAGAAGACATCTAGGAGGTATTAGATGCAAAGGTAAAGCAAGCTGGACTACCTGTCTCTGGTTTCTATCTATTTTTGAATTTTTACTATGATTAAATATTTCTAACTGCAGTTTCAGAGGAAACTAACAGCTTTATATCTGTGTGGAAAACCTGGTGACAAGTAATGCACACAAATAAATGTTTGCTGATTGAAAAAAAAAACAACAACCAACCCAACACAAAACACCACGAACTTGTACCTCAGATGACACAGGAGACTGTGGAGACACATTAGTATTATCACTGTCTTGCTAAAAAGAAATCAAAGATACGAAATTATAAAAATGAAAATTATAATTTAACAAGAAATGTGACATTATGAAATACACAATACATGAGATGCAACATTTGTCAAGTATGCAACAAACTGGCAGCAACTAAACTTAAAAACATGTAAGTCTGTTCACTGTTAATGTTGAATATTACTTTTCCATGAACTCTGCTTGGTAGGTGGATTAACTTTCCTATTACTGAAGCAAGCAGAAGTCCTACTTTTCCCAGTATACAATCTTGATGACTTCTTTCCAATCAAAGGAGTGAAATACTTATTTCTGCTATGGCTTTGGAATGTGAAGTTTCCTTGCATGGATTCTAGCCAACATTTTCCTGTTCACAGGTGTTCATGAGAGACAAACTAATAAAACATTTTCTTAAATATTTTACACAATTACTATTTCTTACCTCATCATTTTCATTTCCACTGGAACTCTTCCTGGAAGACTTATACTGCAAAATACACATAATTATTACTTTAAAATGGAAGCATGGTTTTCATTTGAACTAAATGGCTTGATATCACTCAGATGTTACTTATTACTGGTGAAGCTGCTGAGAAAAAAAAAAAACACATGACAGATTCAAGGGAGCAAAAAAGAAACAAAACAGAAAAGGAACATGTAGTCCCTAGGCTAGTCAAGATCTTCCCTATGAAGACTGACAGGATAAGAACATTTTAAAACTAAGTACTTTTATAATGTGAACTCTGGCTTCATATGATAGTTGATCCAACTGAAAATATCTTATGTGCTATTCTGAAGCACTGTTAGAAAAATCTATGCAACCTGTGAAATTTACTTTTACAGTATCTTTTGTCATGTAACTTCAAGATTGGTTACACTTTGAGACTGGCTCGACATTGTAAAAAAAGTAGATTAAAAATAAAATCAGTATTTCTGATTCAACTTCAAAGCCTGACCACATCCTTTTTTCCCTATTTAAGACCAGCACTTTTCCAACAGGTCTATCCAATTTGTTTTGCACTGCATTCATCACTGTCCTGATCATCCTGAAAGCACAGGAGGTGAAGGAGGGAATGAAGGAAGAAAGTGACAGCAGTGTATTTCATTGTCTGCATTGTTCTTTGCCCAGAAAACACGGGCACAATATGAATTGTATTTTCACTGGTTTCTCAGAACACCAGTGGCACCTTTTATTCCTTCCCCAGTTTGCCATGGAAGACAGACTTCATTAGACTTGTTTATTGCCTTGTTTTTGCATGTGAAGCTACCAGTGATACAGTATTTTTTCTTACTGGTACAAGCTGCTCAATTCACTTTAGAGACATGTCTATGGCCACATGTGATGTGATTTCAGCTACCTGCTTCCATCACAGAGCTCAAAACTCAAATCTCTATTAGCATTTAAAGACAATCCTTGAAAGTTATGAGGAATCACTACTGCAGGCCTTTTGCATTGATAGCACAGCTGTTTAATGAGTCAAGTAACTGAATTCTGTTTTACTTGGAAGTTTCTCCCCTTCCTCTCAAAGCCCACAGGGCAAAATTAATTTTTGGATGAAAACTTTGGAAAGAGGTCAGTACAATTCAAGTTGGGATACAACTCCATATTCTCTTCAGGAAAAAAATTAGCTTCTATAATCAATAAAGAATGCATCTGAGCTGTATGACATGCTCCCTTTTCCTAGAATTTAATTTCTTTGAAGTTCCCTAGCATTTCATAAAGATGTTTGATAGCAAAATACCCAAGAAACTGATTTCTTAAGTGACAAATTTAGTTTTAACTCAACCTAGCACTGGTCAGAATTCTGCTATTTCTCTACCATACCCCAAAACAAATTTTCTTTAATGCTGCTCTTTCTGTGCACTAAGCAGACACTGACATCTGGTGAACAATGGTACACACTACAGCAGGAAAGAGTAACAAAAAATTTCCTCTCTAAAATGCAAACTAATGCAGTGAGAACAAAAATGCATCAACCATTCTTATTACCATGCTGCACAAAATGTAATGTGTATTTTTCTTGCACTAAAAATCCCTCAAAATGGATGGGGAAGATGGGGAAGGACCAATGACTTAGTTTCTTGCTTTACCAGAAGACAACTGTAAATTCCTTTATGTTATTTAAAGGATAAACAATGTTTTTGGTCAATTTTTTTCCTCCTGATTTTCCTGCACTCTCTACATTACCCTAAATACACACATACATATTAAACTCAAAAGAGTCAAATAAAAATTACAGGTTACACACATAATTAAAAGCATAACAACCTTCCAGGTTTTCCTGCCTTTAGTTATATCGTTTTTCCTACTCATTTTAAAACGTGTCACCCACCCACACTGCCCCCCTTTACCTTGAAATACTCTTTTCTAATTTGTTTACTTCTCCTTCTTTCTTCATTCTGCCAAATCAGTGGCTGTGTTTCTGGCCAGTGCTGCTCATCCAATGAATCCTTCTGGTTTTCCAGTGGCTATAAGGTTCAGAAATCTTTTTAGGCAAAAGGTAATTACACCTTGTGTGCATTAACACAAATTATTATGAACTGCAATTATCAACTGTTTGGCTCTCATAATCCAGCTTTATGACAAGAAAGTGTTAACCAGTCTTAATGGTGATTCTGGTCAAAATAACTTACTTCCTTTCAAATCCTAAAACATATTTCATAGAAGAACTTATGAAATCATTCTTAAGAAAATAACTATCTTTTCTGCATCAAGCCTGATTTTTGTAGGTATGTTAAGAAGCCAGCTAAAGCTGCCCTAAATAACTTCCAGAAAGTGTGGTTAGCCACTGAGATATCTAATTTCTCCATCTGAATAGTCATAGCCCAGGAAAAGGATGGCTACAACAAGATAATTTAAGTATTTGTCTGCTGTTCTTATCTACATGATTACACACGTCAACGAGCTGTACAAGAAATTGTATTTTGCAACGTATTCTGAAGAGACAGATAAAGCAGATTTAGCCTTAAAGTAACAATGAATATGTATGAACACATCTATTTTAAGAAAACTGAAAGGAGACAATCTGGAGGGACCATTTTGCAATAAGACTACAATTGCATTTCCAGCTATTTCTTCGTATTAGAATACCAAGCCATTTAAAGCCAGTGTAAATATCTGATGGATTAAAATCTAAAATAATAAAGTACTGCAATTTTAGCACATCATGCAAGCTTCTCAGTGAGGCACGAGGAATGGAAGACCAACATCATTCAAACCACTTGGATTTTGTTTTAAAAAAAGGAACATTATGGTGAGGCCATAAAATTTAGATGTAAAGAAATCCTAGAACATTTCCCATGACTCTCAAGACCTCCAAGCTAATACCATATGCTCTTAAAAGGCCCCGTTCCATACAAGTCAAATTATCATGAAGTGTTAAGTTCTTCAAAGGTTTCCTGTTTTCCACTCCAATTACAGACAATAACTATGTGTGTAAGCAACCATATGAATATACAGAAGTTTTCTGTCAGAAATATGAAACCAAAATACAAAACAAATCACTCGACTATAAAGGCACCACATTTACATGTGGGTATTTACCTGCCAGCTGTATGTGGACACTGAGGAATTCACTTCTTCTGTTGAGATACTATAAATTAAGGAGAGGCATTACAAAATTTACTATTTTTTGGTATGTTTTAAAGTAAGTTGGTTTTAAAGCACAAAAAGACACTATTAAAAAGCTTCTCATCTGCAGCACTACCATATTTTTTGGCAACTTCTACAAGGCTGTCACAATGTGGCTAAAAAGTACGACCATTTGACTAAAATCTCAAATCATATTTCACTCTCCTTTCCCATATGCTCACAACAGGTCTTCCATGCTACAGTACTTTATTCAGAAAAAAAGGGTTTTTTTCAAACATACTGATCTTTAGAGATTACTAATGCACCTCCATTGGTTTGTTTCTCAAAGCAACTAAAGAAACATTTTTCTCAAAGCTGACAAATCATCTATTTTTAAACTTGTGAAAGACTCACATGCTTTCCTTTTACTGTTAGCTCTGTAGAAGTTTATCCTAATAGGGAAGGGAAAACTTTTTAAGATGGGACATTGGAACTACAAAATCTGAAAAAAAATACTCTGGAACATAGACTGCCTGAAGATTTGGTGCCACTTCAAAGTATTCCTTCTAAATCTTTCTGTGAAATTCACTTCTATCATCTTACCAGCAACCATCCCATTAAGAGCTGAGAAGCTGTGCAGTATTACCAAAGGACTAACAGCTGGGGACTGAATTTAAGAAGGACTTAACACCATGTGCAACCATCATAAATCCTAAAGGGAAAGCAACCAAGCACTTAGCTTCTGATATTTTATACTCCTTTTCCTTCCTTCCTTCTGTTTGCCTCAAATAAATAATACTACTTTTTAAAGCATCAACTTCCCTACAGGCTCAAAGGAACAGGTTGGGGTTTTTTTTATCTGAAAGAAGCTTGAGAACAGGTTATTTGTGTAGCTTCTAGTCCATCTTGAGCTCAAAACATTACGACAGAAGGTGGCAGTAGAGACACAAAATAAATATCAAAATAATAAAATACTGAAAGCTGCCATACATTAAAGTATATCAATACCATTTTTCAGATTCCATCAGTTGCTTTGGCCTGTTCCTTGTGCTTACAGAAACAGAATTATTAAGAAGCCTGGAAAGAAAAAAAATACATATTTGTCCAACTGCTTTACAGCTAAACCTTTTTCTTAAAATATAGGTTAGTTTCACTGCTTAAAGTTTCCTGTAAACCAAAAGTTTGGAAAATTCAGGTGACATTTCCCATAAAATTAGAATATGTGTGTACACACATGAAATCCAAGCCCAATCCTGCTTCCATTTAAATCAACAATATTGCTTCCAGCTCTTGAAATATTTCAAGTTCTTTTTAAATAAATTAATTTTAAATAAAACTTAATGATTCAAACCCAAATGAAGTCTCCTCTTATTTTTCTGCCTAAATACATAGTGTTTCAACTGATCTCACACCTCTGAAGTTACTCTGCCCTCAACACATAAGGACTCACTGCTCACTAAATTAGAAGATAGTCAACCTAAAGGAGACAAGAAATGATACACAGACTGAACACGAGAAGTCAGTCAGTAGAAGCAGGTAAGATAGCTGAGGAAGAAACACACTGCAAGTGCAAAGGAAATGCAGGGAAAAAGGAGAGGTGGCAAGTGGAGAAACACAGGCTAAGAATTAAATGAAAAGTCTAACACAGAAATGAACTGACGGAAATTCCGTTTTTCTAAACAGCAAACAGTCAAAAAGCCTAAACTTGCATAGATTTAGAAATGTTTTTTTCCTCTGGAACAAACACATACCACACGTGTGCACAGGACGAAGATAGGAGCTACTATAAATGTTGAAAGGGTTAAAAAAACCCAAGCAATCAGTAATACTTGAACCTTTTCAAGTCAGTGTCACATTGAACTCTAACTAGAATGATTATTTCTGAATTCTTGGAGGTAGTAATTTTACACTTCAGACACTGACTTCATGTGCAGAACTGTGATCAAAGTATATTTACACTGAATTAGAGAGAGAACTACAACATACTAAGAATCAGAAAGAATTAGAACAACTCTTCAATGGAAGGAAGCAGAACAGTAGGCCCTTTTTTATATTTCATTCTCATTACATAGGGCAGTACAACCATTAACTTCAAATGGTTCAAGGTGTTCAATCAGACTTCTCTGATTATTGTGATAACTTGGAGCTCAGTAACCTCATTTGCAGTTTAAATCTGTGTGAACCTCAATTGGATGGGATTATGAGAAGTTAAGCCTGTAAACCAACACAGCCTGCAGCATCTGCTGTGTTTTGTCTTCAGAAACTTCTTGCTGAGGGTGCATTGCAGAATTAAATTATATAGCCTGAAAAATTAATATACAGAGCATAGGTTGTCAAACCATGCTATTTTGAAGTTATTAATTTGTAGAGAGAATTCCCATTAAAATTAGCATTTTGTGTTCAACTGACAGCAATGAAAAATTCAGACTTTGTAGCAAGATGTGACCACTACAATAAAATCAATAGCTGCACCAAAACTGACACTAACTGTGTAAATTAAATGATTGTATGTAACACAGGCCACTTTTTAATACTCATTCTACCAAATGTAAGGAAAAACTATTCAAGCAAATTCAAATCTACACACGTAGCTTTTCAGCTACGCTGTTTCCATGACATTTATATAACTGATGTTTGAGTTTATTATAAACTTAAGTTTATTATAAACAATTGTCATACTTTGATTGTGTTAGGGTTGGCTTTTTTTAACAATCGTTTTTGAAACTTCCTGTTTAAAAACTGAAGAATATTGATGGGGAAGTAAGAGCAAGTTCAGCATCTGTCAGGTTAACAGTTACTAGTCCAGTCAGAGAAACCTGAATTTCCTGTAGAATTAGGAATTGAAAGTTTTTAGTTAAAGAAAATAGTGAAGAAAATTAATCCAAATTTACTACGTTGCAGACTAAGGAATTCATGGCAAAACAGTGCGTTCAGCTGGAAGAGGGGAAAAAAAAAAATAACTGTAGTAGTGTTAAGAACCATCTTCCAGGAAATCCAATGCAAAATTCAGTATGCAAAATGAAAGTTCAAGTAGCTCAGCAACTGTTTCCATCCATCCAACTCATTAAATCAAAAACTTTTTTATTCCAGATCAGTTACCAGGCCAATGACTTTCTGATGGTCCCAATGAATCACTAAGACAGACCTTGCATAAGACACTTGTCTTGGCACTGCAATTAACTTCCTACTTATGGTAACCACACAAATTCTGGGGTCACAGGGGCAGCACACAAACTAGTATTTTGAAAGGGTTCTAAAACTCATACAAACTCTGTAATGTAAATTACTCAATGCACACATACAATGACACATTTATATATACTAAACTAAAAACACCCAACCTTTTGAGTCACTTGTCTAGTTTGATATCATGCAAGCTTAACACCTATTCCAAAATGTTGGCTAGATGGGAGAGAAGGAAATAGCCAGACCAATTATATTAGAAAATGTTCTCTAAAGTTTGATAATTTAGAGTGGAATCTCTTCTAAGTCATTTATGCTTTCCTATTTTGAGCAAACATAACATCACGATTAAGAGACACAAATTAAGTGAATTACTATAATGGTATTTTAAGGTTAGCTATCTTCAAGTTGAAACAAGCAAGCACTACCTAGGATCTATAAAGTGTTTAAAGAGACTAGAAATCTTTTACAGTGAGACAAAAAATAAAATATGGATTTTAAACTGGAAGGGGGAGCAATCTACTGCCTTCACATATGGCTCTGCTTTATGACTGTGAGCTGTGCTCTTATGGATTTAGACAGTTTTAGAAAGTCACTGCTGTCAGGTAAGAACCCATAAATAACTGATGCAAACTGAAACAGGCTCATCTGGTACTAATGAAGATTATTTAATCTAAGATATGCTACTTCCTTTTGAAATAAACCAGGAGTATCTAGAGTAAGTAAAAGAGTTTCAACTGATAGAGTAACCAAGTCTGAAATCACTTGACTCATCATGTACACCTGGGAGTCCAGTCTACACAGCCCATTCCAGACTGTTACCTGTGAGGTTTGTGTATCTACAAATGCTTCCCTCATGGCTGGCAAACTGAAAACAACCTATCAATGGTCATGCTCATTTGAAAATGATCACTTTAAAACCAAAATACCTTAAAAAAACCTCTTTTGCCTGAGGTTCTACACTTAAGGTACTATCTATTAAAAAAACCAAATCAAAACCAAACCAAAAACTGAGGAGAAAGCATGCCAAACGTACAGGAAACTATGCTGCTAGGTTTGGACTCATTTAATTGTTCTTTGGAGAGTTGCCTAACTAAAATATTTTCCTTAACTAGTATTTTGTCTCAAAGAACAATAAATGCACTGCAACCTATTTTTGATAACAAAATCTCTTAGGAGAACTTAGCCAATCCCTTTACTCCGTTTTTGTTCCAGAAATGGCCAAAACCTGTTTCTTTTGTCCACATTTTCACTTTGGAAATCTCAAGTTCTACAAACACTTTATACCTTGATGCACGTCCTGCCGCCCTTGTCCTCTGGAAGAGTTTTTCACTGAATGAAGTCCTATAGCTTAATGGCCTTCGTCTGTATTCACATGTCATGTACACCAAAGCCACAGATGGAAGAAGGAAGCAGGATAGGTTGATGGGAGAGGACAGGGAAGTCATTAGCACAGCAAGCAAAAAGGAAAAGAGGCTACATCATATTTACAAAAAACACACTGTACAAACAGAAACGTGATTAGTAAGAAATTATTTTGTGATGCTTCCTCTTCTGAGGAATCTGTTTACTCAGACCAAGCGGATTTTCCACAAATACACACAGAAATTTCTTCACTGAGCTGCTACATATAATTAGCATTGCTGTTTATGGCAAGAAATTATAAATGCACAGAACTAACTGTTGGGTTACACGTTGTGTCATATGTGATTTTGCCCCCATGCATGTAAAGATACATAAGCAAGTCTAAAATACAAATGTTAAAGTAAGAAGTTAACAACTAATAAGATTGTGTATGTCTGAAAAACCATGAGGCAAGATCACTGCATTAGGATACAACAACATATGGTGAGTAAAATCTAAGCTGCAGTACTTCAGAAGAGGACTGGCTTGGTATTTCAAATGATTAGATAACCAGGTAATATTAAAACTAATCAAACAAGACTTACATGCAATATAAACAACTCATTTGAAAACCTAAAATAAGGAAAACACACTCTCTCTTTATTAACAAATTAATACAAGAAAATTTGGCATTCTTAGGCTTTTTTTGCAATACTTGTGGTAAAAGCAATGTATTAGGATTAAGATTTCATTCTCATCTATCCCTTCCCAATATGAACAGCCAATTCTTAAATACATTGCACGGAGTTGGAAGTAAAATCTTTTTTATCCTTCCCTCCCATACACACACTCCACCCATTATATTTAATAAACACAAAACACTGGAGAATTAAGCTCTGCAATTCATAGCATCAGGATATAAATTTTGCTAAGTGCATTTCAAACCAGCAGTACAGAATCCCATAATTACACAGAAATTCAAAAGAAACAAAAATGGTATTTAAGCTGTTACGAAGTTAAATTCCATGACTGTGGAATAATGAATGGCTGTAATGAACTATCTTAGTTAGCTAACTACAATTAACAACTTTTATCTTTCAGGAAAGAGCTTACTCTTGGCAAAGTACCTCACTGGTTATTTGCCTGCTTGGTAAAGAAACCAGAGAGAACACGGTTCCTACCCGAGCCTCTTCACATCCTATGAAACTCCAGGTATTCCTTCCTCCTATTCCATTTCTACAGTTGTTAATTTGTTCTATTATAGTCCTTTAATCTGCTGCTTGTTCTACAGCTCCTTTTCAGGAATCATTCTGTTGTGATGCCCAACATGAAGCACAGAAAGTCAGGCAGTTCATCGCGATGAACTTAACACTGTTTAAATTATTTATTTTTATATGGATTTATAATATATACATGCTCTACCATTTGACAGAACAATGTTTTAATTGATTTTCCCTTCAGTCCACAGGACATCTTGCAGCAGAATGACTGGAGGAAGTACCACCTAAATTACCTTGTACTTGAACAAAAATCCTGAGTCACAAAACCTGTATGCAGGTTCTATAACCCATACAAACTAAGAGAAAGTAATTTTAACATGTTACCAATAATCTATTTAGATGAGCATTAGCCATGCCTACTGAAGTATACTGCTTTGGAAACAAAGAAGTAGAAGAAAGTTAACATACACCAAACCAGGAATTCAACAGACTTTTACATTCATCTCCTCCTCTCCATAGGAGGCATATCACTGCTTCTCCAGGCAGCAATTTTATTAAAAGAAACACAGGACAGGTATTTTGAAACAGTCACTCTAACTGTTTGACAGATGGACAAAACTGTTCTCCACATGATAAGGTGTCAACAGCTTTTGGATATAAGGTAGGTTAAAGAATAAATCAACTGTAACACAAGTTATATTGTAATACCTGTGTTTTTGTTCTTGCTGGAGTAATTGAGCTGCTATTTTTCTCAGGTCAGTCACTTCTTTGAGCTCATCATCATCTTCAGCCAGCAGCTGTTTTTTCTGAAGTCTGAACAAATAAACATTAGTGATTTGCCCTTCAGTAAAGCAAGCCACAAAAATGGCTGCATTATTGGACAATAACTAAAAGAGCTTCCTATAAGCTTATTTGCTCTCCAAGAAGGAGCACTCTGTGTGCTCAAGATGAGATTTCTTTCCTTCATATGCAAGGTGCTTAAAAAAAAAAACACCCTCACCCCACCTCACTGTCAGTAAAACTTTCCCAAAGATCAATGTGTACCTCTTTTCATCTGCCCAGTCCTCATTCAGCTCTATTTTCTGGGATTTCTCAGGATGTTTTGCCCGTTCCTTGGACAGAATGAAACATAAACTTAGGCTTTAATTAAAAAAATGCCAGGACTGCTGAACAAGTTCTCTTTTGTTGAGCCACACTACCTTGACATAGGACAGCAATGGTCCAGCCTGTGTATCTCCTTGCTCAGGAACAGCTCCCTCTTCTGCATTTGGATCAATGTAGTCATACACCTCCTGGTCTAGTGAGGATTGATGAAGAATGGAAAAGATTGTATTAAACAGTTCTCTCAACCATATGTTATTCCTGAAAGAATACTTACAAAAAGTGTCAGAAAGATGAAACTATTAAATCATGCCTCCTTGAGCTACAAATAGTATTTTTGTCTTTCTTTCTGGCCTCGTCTATTTGTGATTATTACCTTGTTTTTTTGAAATGATGAAAATACAATGCCAACGTGTTATTGTAAATTTTGTGCCACTTTCTCTTAAATTACCTAAGCAAAACCTGTTACCTAGAATGACAGATGCACAACAGGGATTACCTTTCTGTGGGTCAAGTTTACTTCCCGTTACGTGATTGTCATTCCTCAATGTCTGTTCCCTTGTCGATTCTGATACCTGGGAGTGAAGGCTGATTGTATCATCATCAGATGGCTGCAAAGACAGTCACATTTGATACAGAACTTGTTACATCACTCCATCATCTGCTAAGAACTCACAAATTACAGAGCAACTAACCCTATCATGAGGGATGGCTCCCAGGACAGAGGAAAAACATGAAGTCAGGTGGGATTTCTTTTGTGGGTGGGTTTGAATCGGGGCGGGGGGGGAGGTGGGAAGGGAATTTAAAAGAATCACAGTTTGGGGAGTGACAGGCAGCTGTTCAGTCTATGATATAATACTGAAATACAGTATTTTCTTCAAAGATTTCCAGTCCAGCCCCAGCCAGTGGACTAAGACAACTGTACTTAGGTGCTTTCTTATCCAAAGCCTCCAATTACTTCCCCCCTTGTTAGACCACTGAAAAAAAACCCTCAGCTTTACTTCTAACCATTTGGAATTTGCTTTCAAAAATCTCAACTAGTATTACTCCCTGTTTTACTGTTTTCCTGCTAACTATCACTCTGCATTTGTAAGAAGTCTCTAAGTTTAGGAAATTCTTTGTGCTACACTATTCAGCTTTGACATCACTGTTATTAATTACAGCTCCTTCATCTAGATTTCTACAAAGACACAGATAACTTGTGGGGATTTTTTTTCATGGCTTTAAAGCTAGCAAATCATCCAGAAGTTTATTAAAATTTAAACAATGAGTATTACTAACATATTCAACACACAAGTTTAGTACAAATAAACTTTCACTTCCTTAAGTACATTTATTTCATTAATAACAGAAGAAAGTTTCAAATAAATGTTGTCCTCTGTGTAGAAATGGATTATACACTCCACATATTAAAATATCAAAACAATTATTTAGGTCAGAATTCAGTTTTAAAATATATGACATTTGGACTGAAATGAACCTTAACCAGAAAAGTCAAAGTGATATGTAAGTAATTTGTGCCTAAAATCCTAAGAAACAGAAATTACACAAATTCAACTGTGAAAAATACTCACTTCTGTTGTGGACAACCTTTTATCTCCATTATCACTCCCGATGCCAGAGTCTGGTCCATGATTTTTATTGGGATAGAAGTCTTCAATGCTATGTTAAAAAAAACAACACACAAATAACCTCACATACGAAAAAAACAAACAGTAGTTTCTCTTTTTTAAAGGAAAATAAACATCCTTTATAAATACATTCTCTATACTCATCTAGAGTTGCTAATACAGAATTTTTGCACAATGCCCATGTGCAGAGAAGAAATTATTCATCTCCTACAAGAGTCGTTCAAGAAAAAAATACCCAAGCAAAGTTCAAGTGGAAACAATCAGTTGTGGTAGTCTCCCTGTGTCTGTGCCATTTCAGAATTGTTCTATTTCATTCAAAAATAACATGTCCAGGAAAGAAGGCTTCCTCTGAAAAACAACAATCCCTTGAATTCTATTGGCAGACATGGTTTTCTACTAGTAGCAAATACATATTCCCTACTAGACAGTCATATTATAATGGTTTAACTCTCCCTGGATATCTATGAAATATTTCCTCCAAAGTCATGCCTTCTGCAGAGATAAAACTGGCAGCATCAGCAGGATGTGTTTTCCAGCTGTGCACTGGAGCTTGGTTTCCATCATAAGATTAGCTGGAAAGTTGAATTAAACAAGTTCTCACTACCACAAATATGAAGGACAGTGGTATTACCCATGCCCTTTTTCCTTGGCAAGATGCTTTAGCTGTAGGCCTTCAGTTCAGGGTAGGCTTTTGGGGAGCAGCTGTGGACTGCAGTTTTTAGGAGTGTTTAGAAGAGATCTACAGACACTGTGGGATACTTCCCTGTGGCATAGTTGCCCAAGACCATGGACTGAATGTGGCTGCCCCATCCCTGGAAGTGTTCAAGGGCAGGTTGGATGGGGCTTGGAGCAACCTGGTCTAATGGGAGGTGTCCCTGCCCATGGCAGGGAGGTTGGAAACCTGATGATCTTGAAGGTCCCTTCCAACTCAAACCATTCTGTGATTCTATGATAAAACATGCTCCATTTTTTGACCCCGAGTAATCTAATTAAAAAATCCATGGTATTTCACTCATGTTTAAGTTAGTTTCCCTTAATATGTATGTGGGAGAAAGACTTTCCATCCAGCAGACCAACTCTATATTCAGCACATTGATGGGAGCTTCTCACCTATTGTTTGGATGTATCTGCTTGGGTAACAGATGAGTTTTCCAATAAAGAAATTTTAACTGCATCTTTGTTCTGATTTCCAAATCTTTTCATAGCAACTCAGACGAGCCAATTAAGTTCCCAGTAACATAACCTTATAAAATAAATACTATGACTCCTAAATACGCTGAAGAATTGAAATTACAGCTACTATCTGTAACAAACAGATCACTTTATAGCACATGGTGAAGTAAAACAAAACAAAAAACCCACTACTCACCTGTCTGTGAGTGGCTGGGAAGGGATTCGTTTACCTAATGACTGAAGATCCAAAGAATCTGGTTTTTTATCTATTCTGAGGCACGCCTGAATGCTGAGGAATTTAAATATATGTACTTTACCCTTTAAACATATCTGTTGGGAAACAAATGAACAAAACTAAATGTCAATTACATAGCATGTCTTTTGGAAATGCACCCCAACAAATGCTTTCTGCACTGAGTTTGCAGCCACAACTTCCTACTAAGAGAAATGCAGCTAAAATAAGAGAAAAAATTGGTATAACTTAGGACAGCTTCCTCTTTCTTAAGATCCTTATGCAAATTACTGACCTGGCATGCTTTAATACTAACCTGTGCTGGTGGTATCTGCATTGGATTGTTATCCAAAACTATAACTTGTAAGTGACGTAACTTTCTGTAACAAATTGGAATTTCTGTAATTTTATTACAGGAAAAATCCAGCTTTACCAAGGGAAGGTCTCCTAATTCTGGATTGGGGGAAACAAAACAAAACGAAAAATCAGATACCTTCTTAACACTTGACACCTAATTTACCTGCTTCAAAGAAATGAAGGCTAGTAGCTTACCATCTGGCAACATATGGAGATTATTTCTTCTTATGTTTAATTCTCTAAGTGACTGCAATTTTCCTATCTGCTGGGGAAGAACCTGAAGTTCATTGCAGCTAATATCCTAAGAAAGAGGTAATGAATAAATTAACTGAACCTCTGAAACGGAATTGAACAAGACATGCTATCAAAACTAATATAAAGCATACTTAAAAAAAAATTCCTATATTTCTTTTTCTGTTTTTTTCCATAAAGGAAAGTACCACCATAACAGAACTTGATGTTTCTTCATGATTTAATAATTCATGTTTCAGAAACTCAATTCCAAAAGTTAAAACAATGAATGATGAGAGACTGGTTTTGAGATGAAAAATGTAGCCTTGCAATCAGGAGTTCCTGGAGTTCCCCTATCAGTTAAAAACTTATTCTGCTACTGCTGACAGATGTTTTGCATTCTGCTCCTTTTAGAAAAATTCCTCTTCCTTAGAAAATCTTGAACCAATCCATGCAATGGAAAATGTCCAGAGTAACAGCAGGCTCCCCAGGCTTTTGGATACAAGCACTAGAGGGTGACAAAGCTGCACCAAGTGAACACAGACCACAGCTACTTCTGCCACTAATTTAACACTTCTTTATGTCGTCCAGACTGAGTCAACAAGCACAATGATACAAGGCCCTTTCTAACCTTTACTAGTTCTGATTAAATAAATCTTCTTCAAAGACTAGTTCCATAGACTAGATAACAATGCAACATACAAGCAAGGGACTCAAATGAAATAATCTGAACATTTTATTTATGAACACCTTAAGCTTTAGTTAACCCAACATACTGATTTGTGTTTAATGCTATTTTTGAAACTCTACAACATATTCCACCTATTATTTGAGCTCAAACAGGAAGAAAAAGCAGTAACTGAATTTACATTTTGTAGTTCTGTATTTAAAATTAATAATTTATTTTTTTTATACTGTAAATAAACAGTTTATTGTTGAAGTTTACTTAGTAAAATGATTCACAATTACACTTACCAACTCCATTAGATCTCTCAACTTCCCAATTTCTTCTGGAATGGAGACCAACTTATTATTACTGACAACCAGGACTTTAAGTGGAAGATCAAACAGGTATTTTGGCAACGTTGATAAAAGATTTCGACTTGAAAGAAAAGAAAAATGAACAAGCAAGGCCAGATTATCATCTTTTTACTCCTGACGGGGAGTGTGAGATGCACACTGTACAATTTTTCTCCTATTCTAGAAGATATTCTCCACCTGTTACAATTTCATCTAAATTTAGGCTACAATCTCCATCATTAGCTCCTTACCAGATAAAGCCTTTCAGGTATGTGATTTTAGGCTCCTGTCTCACTTGATTAAATGAGAATGTACTATAACTGAATCTAACACTAAAATGTACAGATTAATCTATCAAAAGAAATAATGTTTGATGCTTGCTTTTATTGCTTTTTCTGATACCTTCAGAAGGATGACCTGACCTGAGAGTCTACCAATATAAAGTTTATGTTCTCAGCAAACCAGAACTTTATACAAGGCCATTGCTTCTCATGTCATGTGGTCATGTCACTCCTGAGCTATCCCCAAAAGCCCTTAACATCTATTTATTACTTTGCTGAGCAATAGTCTGGAAGCTTTAATTTAAATTGATTTCTTTTGTGTGTATGACCTATATAGGTATATAGTACCCAATAAGGTACTTGCACATGTAAAAAAGCCATGGGAAAACCAGCTGGTTCAGATGTGGTATCAAAGCAACTCCTTACAAACATAAAATTATAAATTTAGTAATTGCTGTTGCTTTAAGTAGAATTCTGTACAGGCCAGAAGTTCTATATTTAAAAAAGAAAACCTTTAAGTGTTGACATTTCTGTTCACACTATATTAACAAAACCCCCGAAGTTTTACTGGTTAATTGATATGTACCAGAGCATTGTTTTCATAATTGAAAAAAACACAACACTTTTTACATTCTTTTTCTCCATGACTACACTTTATAGGGCTATAATTTATGTCCTTGGAACATTTCAGCCTCGAAGTAGTACTACAATTTTAACACCATAAAATAAACGTGAACTTTGATCAGCATCTTTCTAAAAGTAATGTATTTATTCTGTTAATTGTAAGTGCACAATACAAATAAATAGTGGATGTAGCTATGCAGTAGATCTCTTAAAATGTATTTCAGGTAGCTAGGACAGGCTTTTTTTATTGGAGAGCATGAGAAGCAAAAATACAATGTGCAAGTTACCTTTTTTTAATGTATTATTAAAATGCGGCAATAAAATGGTCATTCTCTGCATCACTTAACTTTTCCCTGGGATTTTTGCTGTTTTTCTTTCTAAAAAGACTGCCTACTTTACTATGAATTGCACAACACATTTCTTCAGTCATCTGAATCCAAAATTAGAATCTGAGATCATGTGGTTTTCTTCTGTAGCAATACATGTAAATACCGTGCAAAGTGAGCAGGGCCTCGTGGCCAGAGGGCTCTGCCCTCTTGAGAGCTGCCAAGTTTTACATGTGCATTTTCTACACATTGTCTGCATAACATTAAAAAACACAGAGAACTGGTAAACTCTCCTCATCCTCAGCGACCACAGTTCACTGACTAAAATTTCATCATGTAGTCAAGTCCTTCCCACAGGGGAAGCAACAACTGGAACAGCAAAAGTGAGGCAAACAAACAACATTTTCTCCATCTGGGCAGAAATGGGGCACAAGGGCACTCAATGAATGATCTGCTGAAGCAGAATGCCACCTCTCCAAGGAGGTAAATTATACCAAGGCCAAAAGTAAGAAGCATTACTCACCTAATGTTAAGGTAGGTAAGCATCTGTAGGTTTTTAATTGATTCTGGAATGGATTTGATGCAGTTGTGATACAAATTTAAAGTTTCCAGTGGTGCAAACAGCCAGACATCAGAAGGAATTTCAGTAAATCTGTTCTTTGAAAGATCTAGAAGGAAATAAAGAAAACAAACAAAAAATCCTTTTTTAAGCAAAACATTTCCCTGCATTTAAGAGGAGATTACAGTACCCACTGTTATTCTTGTCATGCTCCTAAAAATTAAGGTGTTGCAAGAACTGCAAAATAATTCAGTTTTACCAGATGGCACTGCATAGAATTAATATACAAAAAAAGACTTAAAATACTAAAAGATTATTGTTTAATATGGAATTATAAGCAGAAAACAGAAAAATGACAGGAATTCAAAAATATATTGCCTACTAGATAATTAAGAACAATTAAAATGCAACTGATTATTAACTATGATTGTCCCTCCTGTATCAGTCTTCATTCTGTGCAACTGCTTGTTATATTTTCTTCCTATCCTAGGCACAACAGTAAGTCAAGGTACAAACCCAATAAACATTACTTTTCCTGTTTGACAGCTCCATTAGAACCTCACTCCACTGTACAAAATTTGCAATGCTAAAACCAAGTTTGGAAAAGAACCTTACACATTTATTTTGCTAAAGAAATACAATTTTTTACTGCCAGCACAGTAACAAGAGACATTCTCCAGTTACACATTTATAAATTAGGTAAAATGATAAAGCCATAAAAAACAATGGCAAATGCATTTAGCTATAACAAAAAAAGAAAAAAAAAGGATGCAATCAAGCCTAGTCTAAAAGCAGGAGGAGATATTTTGACAATGGAAACATAATACATGAACTAGAATTGTTTTTGACAATGCATGACTACATTATGCAAATCTGGCTGCAGAAGATACAAAAAAACAGTGCACTACAAAAACACAAACCATCTTACTATGTAAAATCTTTAAAAAGACCCAAAACGTCAAGGGAGATGTGACCCAAGAATCCTGGAAATTATTCTGTTAACTACCAAAACCTCTGTCATAAAAAGTCCATGAAACTATCTTGGAAGAAAAAGACATTTACTTGAGAACGACTGTCTACTTTTTTGAAAACAACTCTGGTTCCCAACTCAAGATCTTTCAAAAGGATGTGGTTTTCAGAAATGCTGAGCAGTCTTTTAACAAAGCAGCAACACAGAGCCCTTGCTATTTCAGGCTTTAGTTCTTAATTTTTAACACTTGCATGAAATAACAGTGTTTCTACTTCACATTATCATTGGAACAAACAGTTTGTTTTATGCTCGACTGAAAAAACAGACTAGAAAGTGGCTGGAAAACTGGCTCAAAGTCACCATGAGGCTCCAAGAGGAGAGCTCAACAGCATGAAGTATAACTGGCAAATGAGCTTTGAGTAGCATTTCTCTGGGCCAACACTGGAATCAATATTGTATCTTCATCAACAACCTGGGAAAAAAGGATAGAATGTGCTCTCAGGAAGTGCAGTGTGCCTACTGGTGGGGAAGGTCATCCACGCTGTGCTGCAGGTGCCCATCAATTAAATGAACTGGTACAATGAAACAATACCTTCCAGAGGCACTATTTTTGGAAGTAGCCTCAACTTTGCTTCCTGAAGTCTAGAATATGTGAAATTTGTGAGCTAACTGGCTATCACTCCATTGTTCCATCATTTCTAAGAAACATTCTCCAGCTAAAGCATCACAAAGCCTTCCTTTAGATCAGGGCATCCACTGCTGATGCTGAACTCTGCAAACTCTAGCTGCAGGAGGCAGAAAAATATTTAGGTTGCAGGACTGGCATTCTTACTGCATAAAACAATGGAATAAAGTTAACTAAAAATAAACACCCCAACCAAAATTAAAAAGCTTAATTAAAAAAAATAAATTAGCAAAGCTTAAGAAAGTATTCACAATAATGAGCTTTGTTTTCCATTTTGCACCACGGCTACTTTCATAACACTAAAAAAAATTCAAGCATTCACATGAAAGAATTTTCTGCCAAACCCTTTTTAGGTTAAACAAAGGCTCTCTGATTCTAATATTCAGCAGAACGGGGTAACTGTGTGCAAAAGAGATGCACAGTTTTCTTGCCTGCACAGTCCTACAACCAACAGCAATAAACAGTCTTTGATACAATCCTGTTCTGAAGGAATTAGCCCTAAAACACTTCCTAATTTTATCAGCAGGTGGAGAGATAACTGAAGGCCAGTACAAAGTTCTAGTCCACAAAATCCATGTGACAGAATCCCACCCTACTGCCACTGATCCAAAGAGCAGTACTGTAGTTATACCTGAACTGGAATGTTCAAGAATATCATGAAAATTCTGCCACTGTATGTGCATCCAGCCACACCCCAACCACACATCTTGGAAAGACACAGGTTAAAAAATAGCTTTGCCTTTTCTTCTGCAGACATAAAACCTAGAGGTGGGCAAGACCACAACTATAGTGTGCACTAGCTCTCTGCTCTGGACAAGGAGTGTAGAACACATCAGACAATATCAAACCAGCTGTGGCTTCTAGGCTGGCCTGACAAAAATCACATTAGCACAATTTCATTGAAGTCCCTTAGTGCATCCCCGTACACAACCATGCAATTCCACATTAGAAGAAAATATATAAATACTGTGAAATTGGTATATATTACTGTTGAAAACACCTCTCTGAAAACAATGGTTTAAGAGACCGTGGAGCAAAGATTCCAGATTTCCATCATGAAAGCCAGAAGTCCAAAATAGGAAAGGAGATCCATTATCTGCCAGTAATAAAACAAAAAAAGGTAAATAAAGAGTTGGAAGATAGTGTTACTTTTCTTCCAAACAATTTTTCATCCATTCATTGCAAAACAGTATTAGAATAGCCTCAGCAGTTCAGGTTTTTCTAAAGAGAAAGATTCAAGTGTATGTCGTTTTCTACAACACTCACATATAAAATGTACTTGCAGGTTTTTAAAAACAAGTAATGCTATTCTTTATCCAAACTGAGAAATTACTTCAACTCCAGAAATGTCTTCACAATGAGCAAAAAATGTATGAGTTCATCTACTACGCGAAATAAAACGTAGATGTTGACCTTATGCAATTTAGGTACCTTTTGAAGGCTATTAACCACGTATGACTGAAAAAATACTGCAAGGAAAAAGGAAGGAACTTCTGGAATAGACTGTTCCTCCATAAACAAGACAGACTTAATCTCAATCAAAACGGAAGCACGTTGCTGGCAGAGAATGGTTCTGCAAGTGTTAATAAACTTGAGAAGCAAGGAAAGCTGCTAAATGCAGAGCCACAGATGATTTAAGATTACAACACTTCTAGAAGCGAGATTTAGGAATCCTTTGCTTAACCAGCTTAGACCAGAAAACTCTAAACTGGGGGTGTTATGTGAAGACTAAATAGAAGACACTCTCCATGACTGTTCATGAATCACAGGGTATTTCAATTCACTATCTCTGCAGAAACAAGAAAAGTGAGAACACCACCATTACTAAGGCTGAATTTAAAACGGGAACTACAAAAACATAAGACATTGATTGCAGCTTAGTTTCTTTTTAACAAAGTAAAGTCTTTACTGACTGTAAGGCAACAATTAAAAGGCAACATATTGAAAGCCCTAAAGGAAAGAGTTTCAGGAAATCAGTCAGAGTTGGAGGCGGAACTATCAGAAGTAAGAAGGTATCTTGTATAAATTTAAGCCATAATCAAAAGGAAAAACACGAAGTCCAAACTGTCAGATGACAGGACTGTGCAGTAAGGCAGTAAAATAGTATGAACATCATGTTTGCCATGGTTTTGCACTTTTCCCTAAGCACTCGTTGCTGCTTACTGTCAGAAGCATGGTGCTAGAACAGACTGGCCTTTTCTTTGATCCCCTACAATCATTTTTATATTCACACTCTGCATGCACTACAGGCTGCAACCAAAGACAAGGCTTAGCTGGTAAATTTACACTTGGACCTCACCTTGATGTTAGGAAATTTTTCATAAAAATATGCTGATTCATTATACTGTTGTTGGGTTTTTCTTTGCTCCGAGTTCCAAAATGTTATTCAGAAACTAGATGGTAAATAAAATAACAAACCACCCCCTGCAAAACCCAGATCTGCTCTCCTAACTCATAATATGTGCAGACTGTCCTAGCCAGTTTTTCTAGTATTGTTTTAGCAGAGTACGGCTCAAAAAAACATCTAAGCACAACAATAATTATATAATTAATCCCAGAGAAGTCAATGACTTTATAAAATTAAAAAGTGTTTAGACTTGATCCTAAAGATACACTTCTAACTGATCTAAACACAAAGCTGAAATCAACACACAGACCATGAGTAATATTAGTCTGTTGGATGCAAGATGATTCTGGAGAAATAAAAAAAAAATTTAAAAAGTAGTGTCAAACACTGCAGAAACACCTGGATATGGTGATTCCAGGAAGCTGAAGTCTTCCATGCCCACAAAACACTTGGTCAATTTAAAATTCAAATCCTCTGACAGTTAAAATTTATATTTAATAATAAAAGCATTAAAAAAACCCTCTCAGTTTAATTATATTTTGCAAAGTGATTATTAATTCATCTGACAGGCCAATGGTACTGCAGAAATACAGGCAAGCAAATGTTCTTAATGTAACACTCCAAAACCACCTTATGGCCACGCATCCTACCAACTATTCTGTTACACAAACATCCTGCCTTTCATTTGCTCCCATCTCAAATAGAATCCCAAGCCTCCCTCTTTGGGGAAGTACCTATAAAGAGAAAATTATCAGATTTCCATTTTTTTATCTGATGGAGTTTGAAGAGTGATAACAGCCAGGCAGCCAAGACTAAGGCTTTACTAATGTGTCACCTTCTACCACAAACAAGGACACTAGACTTCAAAAACCTTTAACATCACTATCAACTGGATTGGCATTACATTACTTGTACCACAGCATTCAAGGAACAGGAGACAGAATATACAATTTAAGAAATTCAGTTCTGTTGCACAAAGATATTGAAGATGCTGATATGTCAGAATAATTGAAAGAAATCAGCCAGGAAATGTAAACATTACCCATCTCCCTAAGGGGGAGGAAGAAAAGCTAAAACTAAGCTGCCAATCATTTAAAACTAGCCATAAAGCAAAAATGTGTGCATGAAATCAAGTGAAGTAAATCTTAAAAAAACCAAAAAAAACAACCAACAAACAAACCCTGAAGTTAGACTATAGAAGTCTAACACCTTAAGCTCCTGCGAGCGTGAATTGTCTACCTTCCACCAGGAATGGAGATTCCAGCACAACATAGAAATAAAAGTATGAATCCAAACCTAGAGAATAGGTCAGCTCACCAAAGCAGTCCAACACTTCACCTACACTTTGCCCACCATGAAGTCCTGGCGTGCTTGGGTCAACTTCCAGAGCCCTGCAATGGTATTATATAGCTTTAATACATGTAGGGGAGGGAATCTCTCACCTACTGCAAATGAACAACCAGGGCTGCAAAATCAGCCACAGAAACTGAAAGCTAAGTAGAAAAAGACTCTCTAGATCTCGAAGTTGGTGTTCCTACTGTCTGTAACAGTGGCTCAACAAGCAATTCCCCTGCAGTTGCATTAAGTCATTAGCTCCCACCCTCAGCTCCTCTTATACCAAAAAATTCTCATGTGTGTGCAGATACTCTTTGTATATGTTGTACTGTCTCTTTTTTTGAGATAAGGAACTGCATGCAGTATCAAGATATGGGTATGCAATGAAATCACTTCCAATTCTCTGTTCCTAGCACTGTTCTGTGCCTTTGACTCGAGTTGCCATTTTCAAACAAAAAACCAAAACAAACCACAAGAATGGAGCAGTATGGCTGGATGGATCTGAGTTTTGAAGTGTCCAGCATATTCACTTATGAGTTAGTAATCAAACACAATACATCACAGCTAGAGAAGTATGTGAAAGTGAAACCCTTATAAAATTTTGCCTAAGATAAATAGGAAGTGACACTGTAAATGCAGAAGTAGAACTAGCTGCACATAGAGTCTTTACAGACACTTCTCATTTACAATGTTCTTTCTACATGCAGTGAAGATGAAGTTCTGGTTAACATAATTTACATTTATTTAAATGTGAAAATTCTAACCATGCAGTTTCTAAAGCAAGTCCTTCCAAGCAGGAACACGAAAAAATTGGGGTTTTTCAAATGATCTTTTGCTTTTGTAGAAACTTAACGTGATTTGCTCTTTCTGCTTGTATGCAGTCACAAAATTGCATGAATGGATGAGAAACTCAGGACTTCTGAGCAAGTTCAGAAAAAGTATAAAGGAAAGGTTGCCTTGCCACCAACGTGACCAGTGTTTAATAGCTAGAGAGATGAAAAACCATTGCAGGAAAATTAACTGCTCTCACCAGATTAACAGCTTCTAGTGCATGATCATTTATTCAGTCTTCTAACCCATGCCATGTCTCCTTATAGGCTACTAAAGTGAAACAAGTGTGCTGGACTGTGCTAACGTGAGTGACCATGTTTCTCACAGCAACAGGATAACAAATATTTTAGCACATATTCACAAATATTTAGACCGTATTTCAGAGAAGCCAGCCATCTTTTCACATTGCTTCTTGGATTCATAGTCCTCTGCTTATGTTTCTTTTTTCAGTTCTTTAAAAGAAAGAAAAATACTCCCAAGACTGTAGGTGGCTACGAGCAGCTTTTACCTTCTTTTTTTTTTTTAAACTGGATGTTTGACGGAGCACAGAACAGTTTCTATTTTTGTGACAGAGATATTACAGAGAGATATTACAAAGTGGTGTTTGTGTTCTAAACCAAACAGCTGAAGAGCTAGGGAATACATGCTTTACAGTTATTCATGTCACTAATTTTAGTTACACAGTCTTTGTGGTTAAAGTGACAAATGAAGAAACTGTACCTGACCATGTTACCACAGTTTCCCATCAAGCACAGAGGGAAGGTTGTACAGGCAACCAGAAACTGCATTTTATAGATTCTGAGTTCCTGGCTTTTCAAACTAAACACCACTACTGAAGAAAAAATTATTTAAAAAAAAAAAACAAACCAAACCTCTTATTACTTTAAGGACTTAAAGAAAAAAAAGTGTCCTGTCAAACTGAACCAGAGTTTTCATGTGCAGTATGTATTCCTGTAACTGGAATAGATCAACAGCTGTCTCTCACAGACTTCTACTACTGGGGAGGAAGGCTGAGATCCAGCACATTGGCTTTGAAATCACAGTAGCCTTGAAGAACCCACTGTTCCAGCTCATTCTCATGAGCTTGGTGTCCTAGTCTACACTGGATGCATGTACATGGAACATGTCTAGTTTGGCAGCTCAGTTCAAGCAATTCTTGTTTTTCATGTAAGTTGTCTCCACTTGCCACATACTAGCTCAGGTACATGACGTTCTTCCTGAAATTTGCACTCATTGAAAACTAAACCAGAAGTTCTGACCTCAAGGTTGGAGCAACTTGAGGGCATGTTGGTGCTGACCTGCTGCACACCAACAGATGGCTTCAGGGAATTCCTCACCGTGTTACCACGTCAGAAGGACTCGGGTGTTTAAATCACAAGACAGCACACTGCTCCAACTCTTCAATATGTGTGTTTAGTTATTTTAGCACAGCATGGTTACAATGAAAAATAAAGAACATATCACAAAGAGGAGGGAATAATTTACTCCTCAGATTAGCATATGAAAGGGTAAACTGGAACACCAATGGGCCATGCAGTCAAAAGGACATTACACTACATGTCAAGGATTGTTTCCCCCCCACTTCTGAAGGCATCTTGGCACCGTAATTCTTCTGTAGTTTGAAATGGTAAGCAGCAAATCCCACAGGAAGCTACTGGTTTCCCTAAACAACCTGGCACTTTAGTATTTAGTCTAGACTATAATTCTTAACACAGTTAACTGCCAGAAAGAGTGAAACGTGTTTTCCTTACAAGTCAGTAAGACTAATAATTAAGCCTGTGTATTACAGCACAGGACAGCTTCCTCCCACCTACACTGGCCGTTATTTATTGGTTTAATGCTGTTAGTTTGGGGTTTTTTTTTTCAATTTTTAAATTGCGAATTTCTGTTTCAAATTATTTTAACACTTGCACAGAAAAGTAATATAAGGCAAAGTAATAATCATTCATATATGAAGCACAATCTGTTTTTTTTTAAGGATTACCTAAAATGGATTAAAAATGAAAGAGGGGAGATTTAGGTTAGACATTAGGAAGAAATTCTTTAATGTGAGGGTGGTGAAAAACCGGCCCAGGTTGCCCAGGGAAGTCGTGGAAGCCCCATCCCTGGAAGTGTTTGAGGGCAAGTCGGATGGGGCTTGGAGCAACCTGGTCTAGTGGGAGGTGTCCCTGCCCATGGCAGGGGGGTTGGAACTAGATCTTTAAGGTCCCTTCCAAACCATTCTATGATTCTATGAAAACACCGACAAAACTTCCAAGTGAAGCTTCTTATGCTGTCTCTGTATGCCCAGTTAAGTCAACTGTAACCAGCCTTTACTGCACATCTTTTGTGCAGGTAAAAATTGCTTGACAGTGGATAAACTAAGGAGAAACATTTTTAAAGTAAGCTAGACTGCTGGAAGACACTGGAAGTGAAGCAGAAAAAACCCTGAAGAAAATGGGTAAATGGTGAGAAGAGTGAAGAGGGTCTAGCAACAACTACAGCATGTTCTCTTGAGACACGATGGCCACTGCTGCAGCAACTTCTGCATCTGTTCTTACTGCTGGTGCCTCCTGCTCTGTCCTACTCATGCCAGACCCCATGACTGCATAAACCTTTCAGTTCTAGGTCAGTCTTTAATATCTCATGTTCTTGTCCACTGGTTCAACCTATTGAAGCAGTGGTAGACTGACAAATTGAAGTAGATGTTTGTTTTAACACACAGATGGTCAGGGATTTGCTCACTGTGCAGTTACATCTGGTGGTCAGCAGCCTATGAACAACAGGCCTGAGATGCAGGGTTCCTTCAAGACTTGAAACTACAAAAACCTTTTTTGAGAAATCATACTTGGACACTCGGGAACACATTAGTGACAATCACATCTGCCACGAAAGAGAATATTTTAGTTCTGTAACAGAAAGTAAGATTATTTTTTTTTCCCCACCTAAAAAGCTATACCTTCTCTAGATCTGTCAGAGCTGGCAACACATTGTCCTAGCAAGCAGGAAACAATCCCAGATTTATTGGAAGAATGATGAAATTCAGACACAGAAAAGCAGAGAATTTAGAATTCTCTCCACACTGTCATGCAGAACTTTTACCACACATAAAAATGATTAATTTTCTAGCCTTCAGTCTCGATTCAGTTACCTTTTTGTTAAGGACATGTTTCAGCATTAAATGCCAGTAAAATGAATATATACTTTTGCATCAGCTCCAACAAAGCTTCACAACTCAAATGAGAGGATGAGTTTCACAAAGAAAATCTGAAGAAGGGTAATCTAGTCCATTTTTCTTATTGCACAAGGTTTTGCAGCACAATTTGTGATCTAAATACATTTACCCCCTCCTTAAATAATAAGGAACAAAGCTGAAATATGGACCACAAAAAGTTCTTTGGATCAAAAGCAGAAATATGTCCAAGGTGAAATCATTTTGATATTCCAAGGCATAAAAATAGTCAATATGATGGCAAATTTCGTTTTGATGAATGGAGGATGCAAAAGGCAAAAACCTACACAATGACATATTTCTCGACGGTCAGTATTTCAAATTTAAAAAAAATAAAATCCATTTTGTGGTTTTAAGAGTAGATTAAGATACCAGTGTTATTCTTCCTAATGCAATCCATTTATGCAGGTGAACTAATAATCACTTGTTTTAACCTCAGCTCACTGAAATGAGACTATGCCCAACTTTTCTATAACAGCAAGTGTCCTTAAGAAGTATCCTTATTACTGGTCTTCAGCAAGGAAATCTCAGACAACAAAGACCACTCATTTTCCCTTAGTCCCCACACTGGAAAGACTAAGAAATCACTGTGGAGAATTTCCACATCTACTTGCTTATAAACTGTGTCACTTCCAGATTCTGCATCTGATGCATTGCTGCAGAAACACTCCACCCTCCCCCCAACCACGTAACCCCAGTTTCCCTTTCTGTTCCAATCTGTAGACATCATTACTGAAGAACCATGCTTTTCAACATGGTTGATTTCTAGAATGTAATACAGATTTAGTATAAATCATACATGAAGATTATTTTCTTAAAGTGAAAACTGAACGTGGTGTTGCTATTTAGTTACCTTCTACCACTTTAATCAACACTGGTATCACCACCAAAAGGAACTTCAGAGAGGAAAATGTAATTGCTCTAGAAGTATATATTGTAAAGGCAGAAGAAGAGTATTATAAATTAAGATTCTCATGCAATCCACACTCAGTATTAAACTGCAGTTTTGTTGCTTTTTATCCATAATTGCATGAATTACTAAATACCTTAGAAGGGCCAGAAATATGACGTAAAAAATCAACAGTCATGCAAGTAATGCTAGGCAATAGTATCTTCAAACAAGTGTGTCTCCTCCCATCCCCTCAGCAGACACATGCAGGAATAACAAAGTGGGAACTTTGCCTGTGGTGTCAAGACTGTTCTCAGTCATGACAGGAGGGTTCATCCTGAAGTCATATTTGGAAGACACTCGTGTTACTTCCCAGCTATACAAGAACGTAGCAGGTGGTGAAAAAGGAGAAATTTCAAATTTAATATATTTACAGGCCATCATTCACCTACTTAAAATTACTGGAGGTTGTCTCAGAATTAAAAATTAAGAATCAAGTTTGTCGTGAAATAAGCCTGATGGCATCACTATATTTACCCAGAGTGCATAAATTGTTCCTTGAGCTGTCAGTCTAGTACCTCTCATATTTAATAAATTTGCCCTCACAAAAAAGGGGGGACATTGCTGAAGGCACAGGTTGTTAGTTCAGCATGGCAATACAGCACTGGAACCCACCTTTAAAAAAGCAAAACAAAACACACAACTCTTGAGCTAAGCAGACAGTGATGACACTGATGTGATAGACTCAATTACTGAACTGCCAGGGGGCCTAATGTTGCTCACACTGCAAGAAGCAAAATCACACACATTAATACAGTGATTGGAATATTCAATATACCTCTTGATACACCTCTTGGTATCTCATGACCTACGATTTTTTTAATTACTTTTTTTTTTCCGAAGTTCATTTCACAGCAGCACAAGATCTTTTTGAACAGCCAGAAGACAAATTCAGGGAAATAATAAAAACAGCTTTTTTTTTTTTTTTTGCCAAAGAGCTGCAAAGACAATTCATGGTTAAAAAAAATAATTAAATTCGTATCTATAAGGTTGGAGATAAACAGTCAGATATTGTCATTGTGCTTTTAGCTCAGCAGTAATTTTTGTCACACAATTTAAGATGCCAAAAACATGCTACAGTATTTGCAAATTACATACTGGCAAGCCATTACATAAGTTAGATGTAAAATATGGCCAGACCTTAAAAAAAAAATCCCAGAAAATCCCCAAAAATCAAAAAAAATCCCCCAAAATTTATTTTTGATAAATTGACAGCAGTTCTGCTTTAACATTATATATCATTTGAACCTTAAGAAAGTGGTTTTCTTTCTGTTGCTGGTTTTATTGATGTTAAGGCAGAATATTCTGGATTTACAGTGACACTGTAGGTTGTACTGAATAAGTATTTATGATATGAAAAAGAAATCATTTACATCTACATTTGCTAGAGGTTGGTGTGTGGTTTTTTTTTGAATGTTTGTTTCAAATACCACAGAACCAAACTTTAGAGAGTCACTGACTTAGAACAAAGTGAAACACAGCAAATATTTTTGATCCCATCCCTCCCAGCCTCAGACAAAACCTATAACATTATTAATGGGCATATTGCCATGTGAAACAGTAATAACTGCTGCCAAAAAAACAATAAGTAAATGGTCATTGCATCTGAGGCAGCTGCTGCTCCTCCATCCAGCTCTAAGCCACACAGATACTCTGTAAAGGATGTCTGTGATTCACCAGCAGGATACCATTTACCCTCTTATCAAAACAGTCCTACAGATTCAGTCAAAATAAAAAGACTACAAATCTTTTGTTTACAAGCATATTTTGAAAGGCATCTAAAAGTTGTATTTCACGGGATTCATTCATAAATCAGTTCTAACAATCAGGATTGCTACGAGATGGTACCTGCATAGATCCACACCAACTATTTAATTGTTTTTAAAACAGTAAGCAATGTGGCTACTTTTGTCACAGACTGCCCTTAAACAGTTTCACACAACCTTTCATGAGGAAAATTCCATCCTGATGGTAGTGACTACAGCCTAAAGATAAAGACATGATCACTGCAGACAGCTTTTACTCAAATATGTTGAGATTCATAATAAAACAACAAAAAATTGGCTGCAAAATGCAATTAATAATAATAATTAGAAGCAAACAAAATCTTGATCCTTGATGCACCTGATTCAGGACACAGAAAAAGTCTTTTAATAATAGATTGTCTACATAAAATGATACTTTTTAAATGCTTTAGCAATTGAATATTTATACACAGAATTGACCCACTATGTTGCTGCATACATTTTCACACTACTACATGGAAAAAGAGCTTTTAATTGATGGAACCTGTTTTTACTTTAGTCTTGTGCTTCCATTATTAAATAACTAACACACTTTTACCTATCCCTGCCTTGCCCTGCACATAGGGGTGCACCATATGTGTCAGGGGAAAAAAGCCTATAACCCACAAATCAGGGTACCCACAGGCTTGGTACTCGATATAGAAATTGGATTTTAAAATCCATCCTTCACAAATTCTACACCCTACACAACCTAATCTATCAAAGAAGAATGAGTACATCATTATTTAACCCTTTACACAAATGCAGCCCACAACAAAGAGCAACAGAATCAGTATTTGACAGACCAGGAGCACAGGACTGTCAGAGATGGATAAGGTACCACAATGGGCAGGCTCATATTCAAAACAATAAGCCAGCTATTCATAACCCATGGGGAAAGAAAAGCCCCAAAACAAAACAAAAAAACCATGGAATTAATTCACCCAAACAATATTTTGGAAAGCCACTGCTACCTGTGAACAAAAGACACTAGACCTCTCATTAACATGCACATTAAAGTTATCCTTTTTCAGCAACTACTCCAGCAGCAAATAAATCCAGAAGTACATCAGAGATGAGTCAAAATATAACACAATCCCCATGGAAAATACAGCTTTGCTTTCTAAGACCCGAGCAGAAAAATGTCCCCAAGTTTTCTTCACATAAAAGCCTGGGTAAATCCAGGCTCCCATTCATGGTATCTAAGCAGTTACCACCACGGTGAATACATTAGGCTGACGTGCACATTACTAGATGCTCAAACATCCCTCCCACCCGCACTTCTAACCATCTTCCTGCTGAGCTGGGAAGAACGACCGACCAGAATACCCCAGGTAATAAAGCTTCACTTAAGGGATTTGACACCCTTGAAGGTACAAACCAACCACAACACGGAGCTCTTATTCACCAGAGCCAACTAACCAGCTCGCCTCATCCTGCACACCCTCTTCCAGGCACCGTGTGCACTCACACGAACTGCCAGCCCTCATGCTTAAGACACATACAGACGGACAGTAAGATCACAACGCCTAATTCTCTGTGAATGCTTCCCCCCCAAGCCCTTGCAAGCACACAGAAAGCAGAACCTTTCCCTTGCTGCGCCAACACACACCGACTGGAATCTCCCTCCTCGCTACGCGCAGGCAGCCCCGCTACCCGCAAAGCACAGGCACACAGAGAGCAGCGGCGCCCCTTCCCATAGCAGCCAGGCACAGAGCACAATAACCCCCCGCTGCACACAGGCACTCGACACAACACCCCACTGCATGCGAGCTCACGAATACACGGAGAGGGTTTGCGAGAGCCCCCCTCCCCGCAGAGCACACGCACACACACACACAGCGGCAGCACTGCGCGCAGACGCTCCCCTCGCCCCTCACCTCCTCAGGCAACACCGCAAGAGCACCCCCGCCTTTGCACGCACACAGCAGGAACAAGGCCCTGCGGGGTGCTCAGCCCGCCACCACAAACCCACAGGCCGGGAGCGCCCCGTTGTCAGGGCACACAGCAGAAACAGCCCTCCGATGCAGGCAGAGCGGGAGCCCCCCACCAATGCACACCCCAAATCCTACAGCGCCTCCCGTCCCTCCGCATGCAGGGGGACCCCTCTCATTGTCCCGCCCCCGCCTCCATGGAGCCTCCCCACTATTCCCCATTGCCCTCACACAGCCGGGGGCCCTACTCCCCCCTACGGCCAGCACAGCAGCCCCCCCACACACTCCAAGACCCTCAGTGCCAGCAAAGCGACGGCTCCTTAGTGCTTCTCATTGCCACTGCACCAGTTCCCCCCTACGTCTTCCCCATTGCCACCACAGTATGTGCCCCTCACTGCTCGCCCTAGATGCCACTACAGCAGATCCCCCCGCTGTATCCCCCATTGCCCCCACTAAGCAGCCCCTGGGCCCCCCAGATGTCACCAGAGCAGGTCGCTCCCATGCCATCATCCGCAGCTGCCACCTCAGTCCCTGCAGCCCCCTTTGGCCACCACAGGAGACCACTTCGCTGCATCCCCTCCACTGCCACTGCAACAGGGCCCCGCATCCCCCCCTTGCCACAAAAGGGCCTCCCGTTCCCATTGCTTGTCCCCAATTGCCACCAGAGCAATGACGCCCCCCTTCGCTCTCTCAGCCGGGCCCCCCCGTCCGCCCCGCATTACCCCCACAGCAGGCCCCCGCGGCAGAAGGCCCCGTCACCCCTCGCAGCCGGAGCCCACACCCCACCTGCTTGCGTGGTGTCGCTGAGGTCGTAGCCGCTGCCGGGGAAGTCGCGCAGCTTCCTCCCGCTGAGGCAGAGGATGCCCGAGCTGCCCGCCTCCTCCAGGGCCCGGTCCAGGCTGCGCACCGTGTGCGACTGCGGCAGAGTCGCCGCGCCCCAGTGCGGCCCGGCCGAGAAGGAGAGAGTGAGGTGAGCGGGGATCCCCAGCCCCCCCGCTCCGTGGCCGTTGCCGCCGCCGTTGCCGCCGCCGCCGCCCCCCTGCCCAGCCGCCATCTTCGCGCGGCGCAGACCAGCCCCACAATAACAACAGCCGGGGCCGCCCCGCCGGGGGGCTGCTACTGCGCAGGCGCCCCCGGGCCCGCAGGGGGCGGGGAGGGGGCGCGGGAGAGAGGCGGGAGGGGCTCTCCGCTAGTGGGGGGCGTGGCTCTTCCCCGCTCTCACCAATCCGCGGCGGCGGAGGCAATGGGGTGTGGCCACCGGGGCGCTGCTGGCCAATGAGAGGCTGCGAGCGCGCCAGGGGGTGGGGTCGGATTGTGTCAGGCGGGCGCTCCGGTGAGGTGGAAGGTGCTGCCTGTGGGGCTGCGGCTGGACCGGGGCGGGAGCGGACCCAGGGAGTCCCGCGGAGTCCCGCAGAGTCCCGCAGACATGGCAAGCAGGGCCTGGAACAGGGGTCTCCTGCAGCCGGGCCGAGAGCGGGTCATTGTGTTTCTGAAGACTGCAGCTGCGGGGGGCGCTCAGGGCAAGGGCTGCCCCACAAAACAGAAGCGACGTTCATGTGACACGGAAAACAACTGCTTGGCACCACACAGCCGGCGAAGCAGCATCCGTTCCCGGGCAGGGAGCAGCCTCGCCTGTCGGTGGCATGGCAAATACGCTGGTTTTACTCCCGTGAGCCGTTTGGCACCGTTCAGGTTTACTGTCGTTTCTGTGGCAACACAGATCATCGATTCCTCCCCAGGTAGAAAAGACACCTAAGTGAGATGTATCAGAGCATCACATCTGTGTTGAAAGCTCCTAATGCCGGTCAACAACGGCAGATCTTCGGTAGTGGCGTGAAAAAAAATCAGTGAGGAATCACAGAATCTCCCATAGCAGAACAAAGGGGAATAGGAGTAAGGTCGTCACCCTAAAATAGATGAAGAAACATCCACAAAAGCCTCAAAGCTACTGATGCTCTTGACTCAGAATGTGAAAGGGGAGCAGTAAAACATAAAAGAGAACCTGGTTGCAATGTCTGAGGTCACTTTATATTAATAAAATGCTACACAATGGAGACTGTATGCATAAATAATTGTCTCTATTACCATGTAATCTATACTTGTTAGGTGCTTCTTATTTATCTGTCAAAAAGGACTCTGAAGCCATAATTAAGGAATGCTAAAGAAAGGTTCATAGACCCACATTTTAATGCAATTGTTGTAGGTCTGATAAGCAGAATCTGCTTTTGTGCTTTGATCTTCCTGAAGGTCCTTAAATGGCTTGGGATTTTTTTGCATGCATGTATCATGACTGATTTGGGGATCTAAAGGAAATTCCTTCTAAAAGCAGTGTGGAAGAGACTAGCCTTCAGTCAGCAATGTCAGTGAGAGACAGCTGAGCCATTATTACCCCAAAGAGGAACAGCTCTGTAGTATTCTGTGGGTGATATCTGGCCAAAATTCAATAGAACCAAATTAGCCAGGACCAGTAAGAAGGTACTGAAGAGTGACAGGTTTAATCCTTTGGTGCAGCATTGTATGGACTTCGGGATCACTGTGTCATTGCAAATAGACTGGCTTTCCAGCTGCAGGATTAAAACTTACAGATGAATACCTACCAACCAGTCTGCCTCTGCTCTTGCCCTGAAAAAGCTAATTGTTCCCTGGATTCACAGCAGGAAAATCAGACAAACCTGCATAAACACTGCTGGTTGTTGCCCTCTGTCGAGCTTCCAGCCAGAAAGGGTGGAGGTTGAATAAACTCAAACTGATGTTGGGCCAAGTGTATATGATGATTTTGCCTGCAGATGCCGAGCAGGAGGTACAGTGGCTCTGCAGCTGGCAGGAGTGAAGCACAGAGGCAGCCAGGACCAGCCCTGGTAACTGAATGTTCCTAAACGTTAGAAATGATTGCTTTTAGTTTTACAAAGTCAGTGGCTTGGCACAGGGCCAGCTCAGAGATGCAGCTTTGCTATCCTCCCTCCAAGCCACAGCTCACAGCCACTTGCTATTTAGAGCCCAGCTGATCTCTGCCATGATAGACAGAGAAAGGGGTTCAGCTCACTTTGTGAGAAGTAGGTCTGACAAATTGTCAGAGGGCTCAAAACGTGCAGGAGTTGTCATGTATGAGGGGCCTTTTTATCTTTTACAGAATACTCCCTGTGTCTGCGGGTGTTCCTACGGAGAAGCAAACTAAACACGCTCAGTCTGCTCAGGCACATGCATCTTCAAGTGCATTTAAGTGTCCAATACAATAGGCTAGAAGCAATGTCTGAGACTTACTCTAACAGCTAACCAAAAACCCTCAGTTTGCAAACTGTCTTGAGCAAATTGCTGCTTACTCAGGCAAAAGCTTGGGAATGGATTTCACGTTCCTGTCGTATAGCCACATGCAGATTTACCTGTGGGGGTCATTTATCACCTCAAACAGCTGCACAATCAGAAAAGATGTCTGGAATGCTGAAGTATAATTAATTTTATTTCTGCAGTATTTCATAGCCTTTCAACAGTCCTTCCTTTTTAATTTTACAAGCAAAAACAGAGTCATGAGTCTAGTGGCAGGAGGCACCCAACACCAACCTTCCTGTCATAGTGAGTAGTAAGTCATGGCTGTGCCCTTCCCTCAGCT
This sequence comes from Hemiprocne comata, assembly GCA_020745705.1. Lineage (NCBI taxonomy): Eukaryota > Metazoa > Chordata > Aves > Apodiformes > Apodidae > Hemiprocne > Hemiprocne comata. The sequence goes on along the minus strand of CM036597.1, from coordinate 4,012,390 downwards.
TCTTCTATAAAACAGAGACAATAACATTTTCATATTTATTAAGGCAGTTAAGATGAGCACAGGAAGAGGTGAAAACACTCAGATGTAATGAGATTGCACAAGACAAATGTATTTTCTTGCTGCCACACCACAGTCAGAGTGTGTTTCAGGATTCTGAAAACCATTGAAAATCCCCTGCTTCCATGAAGAGCTTCCACTTTGAAAGTCTTTGTGGTTACCCACATCCGCTCTAGATGAGATAAAGACCCATAAAGATATGACATCAGCAAACTTTAAGAGGTAATGTTAACGCCTAGAGGAATGAGAGCTAGATAAGGCTTTGATCTATCTGATTTCCACATGGATTGCAAGATGTGGTTAGTCACAAGTCTTGTCATGACATAGTCCTTAGCATGGTTAGCCCAAACCATGCTCAGGGCAAATGTGAGTGCTGTGTGTCCATCCTGCTGCCCTGCTTGTGCTGCTCCCACAAGTCTTCTGAGCCCTGCTCAGATTCATCCCTCACAGCTCCAAGTTTCGCCAGAGCACTGACTTCTTGAGAGAGACAACCATGTTCATCTGTACTGGAAATGTCAGCATAAATTTGATCATGAGAGTGGGGAAAGCAAGAGTGGAGTTCCTTATCCCTCCTGTACCTCCACAGTTCTCCAGAGTACATTGTAGGCTGTGTCCCAGGTCAGGTCGGCGTACGTGATGAGAACATCAAAGCTCAGTAACAAAGCCGAGATGCTGCCTGGTGTGTCATGGTGTGCAATGCTCCCTCAACACCTCCACTGGACTTGCAGACCTCGGCCAGGCAATGCAAGCTCTGGGCCAAGCAACAGGGACTGCCAAAAGCAGAGACACCTCTGAAGCTTTCAGTGTTCCTGAATTAAATACTTGAGCTGAATACAAAGCAGGTCTGTGTCAGTCTAAACTGCCATTTGCTCTGAGAAATGAAATCCTCCTGAGACATCAGCACTGACCTTCCTTTGCATCCTTTAGAGACTTCCTTACTTTAAGCAATTAAACACCAGAGCTTTCATAATGTTCTTACTATGCCTCTTTATGAGTAGCCTCAGTCCTCCTACATGTGTGAGGTATTGATATAACACATTCACTGTTATTTCAGCACTCACATGATCCTTGTGCCATCTCCTTGATTACTCTTCAATTTCTTCTCACTTACTTTGCATATCAGTGCATGCTCTGTTCCTAATTGATGCTGCTTTTCTTCTTCAAGACCTGCAAGCGTCCACAACCAAATAACTGGATTCGAGTTTCATGCTAAAATGGCATAATGTGGCCCACTTTGAAGGCAAAGCAAGCAAACCATATATTTCTAGTTAGGTCAAAAGGCAAATGCCACACTGTTTGTGCTAAAGGGTAGTGATTTATCTGAAAAGCCATTTTGAAATAGCTCAAAACACTCTAGCATCTGATGCTTAAATAGAATATAAGGAAGCAGGAGGCTGTCGAGCTGCTTTGGTGAGCAGTATCTTTGTACAGACCACAATAGGACAGCAGATCCATTAATGAGAAGATTCCTCACACCTTTTCCATTGGGATCATCTGATTAATTGTACAGCTAGCAATGCTTCATCAAACGCCAGGAAGTACATGTTTGAAGGCAGGGGGAAGGGTGGCCTCTACCCTCAAAGATGTAATTTCAACTATCACTTATTCCAATTAAATGCACTGGAAATACCTCCCTGTGGTGCTCCTTTGGCCTTTATCATTAACTGATGATCACTCTAGTGCGATTTCTAACACGATTTTTCCTTTTATTCTATTTTGAATAACTTCTTTGCCATGCAGTAGCCTACTTGCCTTGCTTGTTTTTTGGTAAAATCAGAAATATAGCTCTTTCAGAGAAGGCTTACTTCAATATTTGAGAGAACACGAGAACAAAAGGAACTAAAACTACTCCTAGATTGCAATCAGAAGCACAGCAGAATGGTGTACCTGTGTATCTCAGTTTACTGGGATGTAGCTAGACTTGCTACAGATTGTACTGGAGGTACCAACTCCCCTGTCATCCTGTAAATGTGTGTGTTGAGCCCAAGTCCTCCCGTGCCATTGCAATTATCTTATATCAAGTATGCCATGCATTTCACCAGTCACATCCCTGATACACAAAAGACAGTCTAAGATAAGAATTAACTGTTGCCACCTTGTTCTAGATAACTGCACACAGGGTGATCAATTGCATTGTGCTTCAATACAAGTGCTGAATCATTCTGCAGACCTCCAGATCCAGACATGCATTTTTATGGGATGACTTTATGGATGTTCTGCATATTTCAGAGGTATAGCTAATGGGTACTATGGTAATGGGTAACAGTAGTTTTTGCATGTACTAGGCTGACAGCTCAATTTTAATACACATACAGAGAGAGAGAGAAAAAAAGAACCCTCAACAACCCTTCTCTAACCATCTTTCAGTCTTACCATATACAGGCTGCATCTGCTACATGTGTTAGAAGCAAATAATGGAATTTGTAATTAACTGTTTTAAAAAAGTGGTTGACCTGCCAGTGAACAGTTGTTTTCACTGAGCAGAACTCAAATGATTTGTGCACCTCAGCCACTTTATGGCACCCAGTCAGAAGTTCTGCATAAAAACAGAAGTATTCCCATCAATGTAGCTCACATCCTGAGCGGGTAATGCAGGGAAGTACTGGTGCAACCTGGAGTTTCCTTTCCTCAGGAAGCCTGAAGAACACTTTTGTCCTCTTCCATCTTCTCAAGAAGATGATTTTCGAGCAGCAACCGATGGTTAAAAGGCCATGTTCAGCAACTAACAGTAGAACATGAGCTCTCCGGCGGTGGCTCACCGGTTTCAGGGCTAGCTCACAAGGCTGGAACGCTACCAGCGCTGCTCATTAAGAGCTGAGAATAATGCTTCAATTGTTCTCACCAATGAAAAGGCTTAAACACGCCTCCTTGTGGGCAAAATACAAAACATCACAAAAGTGATCGGATTTTTGGCCCATTGAGTTAAGCCCTGGTTTATGCTCTGAGCCATTCTTACAAAGGCTGGAGTGCTTCCATACCCACAGATACAAATATATGCATGCAGATGCTAAACACGTATTTCTACAGCCACTCGGGCTTACTTCCCAAGGAAAAAACCCATTATTTGAAATTGCATCCTGTAGTTTTGGGCCCACTTCACTGCGAGTGAACACTCAGTTTTTGTAATTTTGTATTAAATAACTGTGATATGAGGTAACCCAGGAAACAACAGACAAAGTGGTTAGCATTAATTTTAAGGTACATATTTTTATATCACAGCATAAGATTTATCACAACAAGTCAACACAAGTTATTTAACATGCAGAAGATTCACTACATCTGCTAAGAGGCTGATAAAACATTTCAGATCATACAAGTGCTTGAATGCTGGCATGTGTTCCCTTCTCCCACTGACTTCTATTTTTATTGTTTTTAGCTAAAAGCCTTCTAGGGTTCCTTGGAGCTTGCTTATGTGACAAGAAGAACACCTGATAAACCGAAAATGCCCCAAAATAACACTTGCTCTTTATGAAAAAGTCCATTACGCATGTGTTCTCCAAAAAAGGAATACCTGGCACCTTCAGTAGAGGTGCCCTAGTTTTCTTTGAGGGCTTAGCTTGATAGCTTGTTGCCACAGTATAATTTAGCCAAAGCAAACTAGTTCCATTAAATAATCCCACTTTAACCCTTAGAAAGTCACATAACTGACATTTCTTTCTTAGGACGCAGGGTCAAGTCTGTCTGCCAGACATCTGCAATCCTCTCCAGAGCAGGGGGCTTGTGCTTTAGAAGAGGGTCTGGTTCTGAAGGCCTTTTCACCAACTCCAGCATGTGACACCTCCACTGTTAATGTGAGAAATTACTCAGAACTGAGTTCATGGCACTACTAAACAATTGGGACACTTGCCAAGAAGTTGAGAGGTCACAGAGTGGCAGTTGAGAGATAACAGAGTCCATAATCACCTATTACTTCCCAGATGCAGAAATAGGGCTCAGAAAGGTTTTGCCACTGCCTTCAAAGCTATATGCTTAGAGAAAAACAGATAATTAAACCTCTCCCATGGTGAAGTGGAATTTGCTGCAAAAGCTGTGTTGTAGTTCAATAAAAAAACCTGTCATTTGAAAATACCTGCTCTTTCAGAAGTTGGTCTCAGTATTTCTCTGGCTTATATGGGTACCTCTAGCCCTTTCCCAGCAGCCACAGCTTCCCTGGCTGCTCTGACTAAATTGCTGGGAAATTTAAATGATGCCCTTTGAAGGAAAGCTCTTGGATTAGGGGGGCATGAAAGCCAGGGCTTCCCAAAGAGCAGCAGCACCCCCAGGCACACCTTACATAACACAGAACATTGAAAATGGGGCATCATGACCATAGTTCCTAACATTTCACATTAAAATGCTTTAATGATCATCCCACGATGTCATTGCAAAAGACAGTTAAGGTTATTTGCTGCTCTCTCAACACTGCTGTGTTCTTTTCTTTCATAAAGGGACTGACAGTTCCCTAAACCAGCACTTTCAGAAGCACTTGATAGTGCTAAGAGCTGTACACATACCAGAAGGCAATCTTTGCCGTGCTTTATTTGCCTGTGGAAATTTCTCTCCCATTTGAGGTGCAAACTGGGTAAAAGAAACTGTCTTGAAAACACAACAAACTGTCTTGAAAACCCAGAACATGCAGACTTTCTACTGAGATTTATGTGGCCTTTATTATCTATGTGGTGTGAAAGATTACTTCAGAGCATTTATTAAATAGATACTTTAGGAAAAAAAATATGCTTTTCACCAAATGCACAGTAACCTTTTGGAAGAGGAGTGATTTGTTGTCCCAGTTCCTCTTTTCCATTTTGTTTCGTTATGTTTGTTTTGAGGTTGGTTTGTTTGTTTGTTTGTTTTCCAGCTGGCTTTAAAAGTAGAGGAAGATGATTTAGCTCACATTTTGTATTCAAACTGCAGAATAGCACCAGTGCCATACCCAAGGTGACACACAGACTGAAATGCCCTGAAGAACAGGACTTCTGCCAGCGTTGGGGATGGTGCTGGAAGTAGATGATCTCTAAGGTCCCTTTCAGCCCAAACCATTCTATGATTCTATAAAAGACCAATCCCAAATGGATGCTTGCTCTCCAAGAAGTTCACAAACAACAGACTTCCTGTCTGAATAGAAGCCAAGAGTGCCTCTGTTGGTAAAGTTACGTTGTTTTTCTAAGTTTTCAAAATAAGACAAATTCATTCCTTCTTTTACATCACTCAGAAGAGATTGCTGAGTTTTCCAGATGTAGCTACTCCTGCCATAAACTCCAGAAGAGATAGATTCGGAGGGGAGAAGAGGAAGGGTGTCGGCACAGAGCCTGGGGACCGCTGTTTGGGTGCCGGGGCGGGGTGCTGCCGCCGGTGCCGGCACATTCCGGGCAGGCGCACTGCGCGGCGCGGGCGGCGGCAGCGGCTCGGGACGCTCGGAGCCCATGGAGGCGGAGGAGCCGCAGTTGGGGCCGGGCCCCGCGGAGGGGCCGCAGCCGGGAGCCGAGGAGATTGACATGTCCCTGGGTAGGTTCGGTGGGGCTTGTGTCCCTACCCGAGCGGGGAGCGGCGCGGAGCGGGGTCGGGCCGAGGGCGCCCGGAAGGGACCCGGCCCAGCGCGGCCCGGGGCTCCGTGCGCCCGGCGGGGCCCCGGGGTTTGGTGTGTGCTTGTTTGTGTGGTTGCGGGATAGGTCAGGTCGGGCAGCGGAGAGTGGCGTGGCTCCGCAGTGCTGGTGCCCCCCGGTACACCCGCTCCCGGCCGCGTGGAAGGGCAGCGGGCAGGAAAAGGCGGAGAAATAGCCGGGGGGGTGTGCGAAATCACGGCTTCAAACCCATCTCTGTGCTTTGCTGGCAGCACCCCGAACTTCAGAGGGGACGGTACCGAGCGCCGCGGGCTGGCGAGAGGCTTATGTAAATGAGGCCTCTATTGAAATAAAGCTATGAGACATACCCTCGGGTGTGCAGGCTATTTATAGCAGCCTGCTCGTGATGCTCGCCATTCCTCTGGCACTGGATATGGGATCTGTGCATAAACAACTGCCCTTTTATTAACTCTGAAGGCCTGGACTCCAGTGCTTGAACAATAGATCTTGGTGGATTGTTGTGTTGACAACTCTGCTAAGGAAGGGAAGTCCACCAGCACCTTTTATTATTGGATCAGCTTCCTAACCAAAACCTGATGTCATTTCTTCCCAGCAATGAGCCACTTGTCAGGAATAGCAGAACATTTTCCACTGCAAACTCAGACTGATCCCTTGGCTGATGCACCCTTGCTTTAATGGTGCTATGTGGCTTTACAGCAATAGTGGGTCCCTAATTTTTCATTTATTTTTTTGCCCCATGGTGTTGCACACCCTTTTCCTGTTTGCTGACGACTGGTACTCCCTTTGCTTTTGCTCTCCCTTAGTGCTTCCCTCGGTCAGACCTCCTGTGGTGCACCTTCACATTCAATCCAGAGCACACCTTACTGAGGGCAGAAGAGAGAACTGGAAAACAAGAGCCCTAGTGAAGAACTGATACTGTTACTGTCAGGTGCTCATTTCTGTGCTTTCAGATACACTGGGCCTTACTTGAGTTAGCAGTCAGAGAAAACTGCAGGAGTTACTTGCCCTGATACATCTATTTCTGTCTTGAGGGCAGAGGAGTACCTTAAATGACCTCTCAGGATCCCTTCTAGACTTATGTAGTACTCCATTACATTGCTCTGTTAACCCTATCATATTTATGGGTGCAAAAGACAGGATAACAACATACCCAAACAAAAAAAAGACACTGAAGGGTGACACACCAAGCACCTGAGCGTTCATCTCCTTTCCATTCCCAGCAAGCTCTGCCTTGCACTGTAGGTAGCCCACCTTTGGATGCCTGTGTCCACCTCCTTGCAGAGCAAGCAGGGATTCTGTTGATACGCTTCAAAGCAGTCTGTGCCCCAAATAGTACATGTCCCAAAGGCACACTTAGCTGAGAACATTAGAGCATTCATACCAAGAACATTGCCCAGCCTCTCCCAGTGTACTCTCTTCCTGGCAGACTTCATAGAGAAATCACAAAAGCAGATGTACAGCCTGCTCTTACATCTGCTCTTGTTTGTTTTCCCTGGGCTTTGTATTATTTTGGACACAGCAGTTTCGTGATAGAAAATGACAAGTGACGGGCAGCAGAGGTATGATGTGCTGTTTGTGATAATCACCCATTGAAAGCTAATGGCACTTCTATGCTTCCACTCCAGTGATTCATTAAGGAGCTGGAGTAGCCACTGCCTGGGAAAAGGCCTGATTTGGACACTTCTTTCCTTGCTGTTTTGTTGTAGTTAAAACATTCTGCTTGGAGCTTAACAGATGTGGCTTTATTCCTTGCTAGATATTTTTGGAAGGTTTGAGGTTAAAAGAATAAATTGTTGGAAAATATGATTTTATGAGATGTACCTTTGCCTTTCTTCTTTATCAGGACAGCTGGAATTAAGAAGGTCCCCTTGATTTCAGACCAGCTCATTGAGAACTGAGGGGCTTTGAGCTGTTTCTTGATAGAGCTCTGCATCTAAAAGTAGTGTGTGCATGGTCCAGATACCTCAACTTCCAGTGCCATCTTTTGAAGAGTTAAAAGCACTTGTTCAGGATAGGCATGAGCTTTCAAAATCCTGCCAGGTGGACAGGGTTTTGGACACTGCAGGTGGATCATCACCTTCCTTTGTGTCCCTTGTGCTTTCTCTGTCATAAACAGCACTTGGTGCAGCCCAGGGATGTGCAGCTGGTTACAGCAACAGTGCCTAGGGAAGCACCTGAGGTGGTTGGCTGGATCTGAACTGGTGAAGCACAGTGGCCAGATGTCCTTGGGAGAAATTTTGTGTTGTCTTCCTCAGTGTTACTAATATAGTTTTAAACCAAAAGTGTCTAAATCACATGGAAAGTAAGTGGTTATTTCGTACAGACTCTGTGCCGTGGAAGCTGCATTTGAATGATGTCTTGCAAAGAAAGTGTAAAACATCTCATATTTCATGGAAGAGCTCAGTGGAGTACATTTTCAGAGCTGCCTAATAAGAAGTTTGGGTGTGCCTGGGACATTGGCAGGACACACCAGGTCCATTTTGCTGTGTTCAGGCTGCTTGATGCCCCTTGTGTGGTGGGGCAGCGATGGGGTCCTGCTCCCAGCACTTGTACTGCAGCAGCACAGGAGCTGGCTGGTTGCCCTCCCTCCTGTCTGCAGAGAGCTGTGCAGGCTTTCCAAAATATCTTACTGCTGCTGGAAGTGGGGCAAGCATGGAAATTGAATCAATGTGTTCAACACGAAGCGTGAGGGCTGGTTCCCTCGGCGTGCTGCAGACGGGTCTGTACAGGAGAACCAAGTTTTGCAAGGGAGAGCAGGCATCCCTGGCCAGTCCTGCTGGAGGTGGAATATTCTCCTTTTCTGATTCACCAAACAGGGGCAGAAGCTGCGAGGTTCTTGCTCTGTGGTTGATACATCCTTATCCAGCTCTTTCTAGGTTAGCTATATTGAGTAATTAAGCAGGAGCATCTACCCCAGGTAGTCAGAAAATCAGAGTCAGGTCCTGAAGATTGTGGAACTTCAAACACAAAGCACTGCTGATCCTCATTGTGCATGTTGCATCTATTTGCTTGCTGGTTTTTGAGCTGTAGAGGTTTATGGCTTCAACCTTCATCTCATACCACTAGAAACTTACTTTGTTTTTTTTTAAAGCACCAAGGAAAAGACATGCAGGTAGCTTACTCCTAAAGATGAGAATTGAAAAGAAACCATCCTGCAACTGCCTGGTGAACCATGCCTGTTTGCAGGACCATGATGTCCCCTTTCTTGACAGCTGCCCTGTACAAGTGACATTCCTTCCCCGCAGCCTTTGCTGTGCCAAGCTTCAGTTCTCCCCTTTATAGATTTAGGAGCCCCTGGGTGCTTCTGCCCCTTCTCCACCCCTGGACCACCTCTCTGGCAGCCTCCCAAGTCAGACCTTCTCAGTAATGTTCTCTGCCCAGCACTGAGCTCTGGTGCCCCTGCAAAAACATCTTCCCTTATGCTTATGGGAAGTCAGCAGGATCGGATCCCTCCATGGGACATGGGTCTGAAATCTCTGTCCTGTACATGGTGGATACGTGCCAGATGGTAGCACATTTTTAAATAATTTGCTGAACTCTAATCTCCAGCCTGCAGGAGTTGAATAAATTGAGCCTATACTTTCTGAGCTAAGCTTAATCTCTTATTGTCTGGCCAGCATAGCTCACAGAACTGCCAGCTCCATCTGCACTGTGGACAATTGCAAGCACCGAAAATGGGAATCACTGCTGGGAGAAAGTGCAGTTTTTATGGGTTTCCCCTTTGCCATTTCAATCTAGATGACATCATAAAACGCCACAGGAAGGAACAGACAGACACCAGCACCACGGGGGACAGGCAAAGGCAGCAGGTGAAGAACAGGAATTTGGCTTATGGGTATGGACGGCCCCGTTTCCGTGCCTGGATGCAGAGAAATTTGCAAGGTGGGTGAGTGCCTTGGGATGGCAGAGGCCTGCCAAGCTGGAAAACACATTTGTGTAACAAAATACACCTTTAAATTTTTCTCCTATCTAATTTCTATGTGTGTATAAGATGTACTTGGGCTCTGAATAGCTTTTCTCTCTGCAACGATGGAATATCAGGGCCCTTTCAGAGTATAAATTAATCTGTTTCTCTCCCTTCCATCCTCTCATGAATTACTAATTCAAAGTGACTTAGTATCTATTCTATTCCCTTTTGGCTTTGCATATTTTAATTATGCCTCTTCCTAATCCTCTTTTTCCCAGAACACACTTAAATTACCCCTTTAGTAACTGTCTTTGATAGCTCAGTTATTGGAGCTAATTTGTCCCTTTTGCCAACCATGCTATTTCTATGATGAGGTTTTTTATAACACCGTGTGGTCACACACTGTGTTTGGTTCCACTGCTTTTATCTACAAAACCAAGGGATTTGCTGCATGAAGTGCCATCTCTACCCAAATTCCGATTCTTTTTTAAAAATTACTGGTAAATCACTTCATTGAAGATTTTAGTGACATTTTGCAGCAAGGTCTTTGCAGTCTTCCCTTGGAGTGCACATCAGGACAGTGGGATTGCTGGGAGCAATCCTGCTTGTCTGCAGTCTGCCTCCCACTCTCATGTTCTTGGTCTCCACCACATGTTGCCTTACTGAGAGTCATTCCAGTTCAAAATAGAACGATGATAATTGCCCTCTGCAAATCGATTTTTCTGTCAAAAACACAGGCTTTGATATTCTTCCACAACCAAGCAACTATTGCATGCAGAGTCAAATAAATCATAGAACCATAGAATGGTGAAGGTTGGAAGGGACCTAAAAGATCATCAGGTTTCAACCTTCCTGCTATGAGCAGGGACACCTCCCACTAGACCAGGCTGCACAAGCCTCATCCAACCTGGCCTTGAACACCTCCAGGGAGGGGGCAGCCACAGCCTCCCTGGGCAACCTATTCCAGCACCTTCCTACCCTCATGGTGAAGAATTTCTTCCTGATGTCTAACCAAAATCTCCCCTCTTTCAGTTTAAAACCATTACCCCTTGTCCTATCACTACACTCTACTCTCAAAGATATATTTTTTTTGCTATTCCTTAGAAAGGAGAACTTTTCCCTTCATATATAGAATTATTTCTGCTAGTCTTAGTATTTCTTAGGTTTTAACTGAGTCTGAATTCAGCCCTGCCAAGTGCAGAGACCCACCATGCTGCGTGGAGCTTATGTCAGTAGCAATTTTGGGAAGCTTAGCATGACTGGGAATTTAGCCCATAATTCTTTAGGAGCTTATGTCACTTCAGTCCCTGCTGAAATGCAGTCCCTTCTGGGCTGAGATGTGATAACCATTATCAAAGATGGTAAGAACAGCCCAGCACTGTAATGACAGAGGATGGAGAATAGTATTATGCTGATTAAACCAGCAGGAGAATTTGTGCAAGTGAAGTGCTGTTACTTCTGGAATATGGCTTCAACCATCTCCCCAGTGGGGGAAAGATCATGGAATCATAAAAAGCTTTAGGTGGGAAGGGACCTTAAAGATCATCTAGTTCCAACCCCCCCCTGCATGGGCAGGGAAACCTTCCACTAGACCAGGTTGCTCAAAGCTCCATCCAGTCTGGCCTTGAACACTTTCAGGGATGGGGTATTATGATTTTTAATTACAAGAAATTTGAATTTCACACCTCCTCGGAAAATCTGTCAGATATTGGGGCTTCTCCCCAAACTGGACTTGCTGGGCAGAGGTGCCTGTTGGCCAACCCAGGTGTGCTCAGCACCAGGCTCTGAGCAGGCACCCAGACACAGTGGGGGTCTTCCCCAGCTGCTGATGCTGTGGGGTTTTATTCAAATGTTATTTAATTAATAAATATCTGTCAGCCTTTTGGCAGAGATGGCACTTCCCAGGTGTCACACTTCAGGACACACATGACAGACCAAGGCCTTGGTCCCCAGCTGGTACCACGGGGTACCCGTTGGAGGCTGATGGCTCCATTGTTAGTTATTTACACGGGATGAGATGTGCCTGAGTGCACTGCTGAGCAGAGGCTCTCTAATATGGACTGACAGGGGCACGAATTTCTATTCAGGGCTGCCTTTTGCATCAGTCCCTCCCATTGCACTGATGAAGTACCCAGGAGTGGCAGCTGAGCTCAGTCTGTCTCGTTGCAGAGGAGTTGCCCACTCCAGGGTGCAGGAGAGCTGCGTTGTGAGGCTTGGTGGCCTGCAGGAGAGTGGTGTGGCAAACAGGCAAGAGAGAGGGGCAAGCCCAGGGTGGTTGTTGAAGGGAAGAAGAAAGGGAAAAACAAACTGTAGGTGCAGATTGCCAAAACCCAGGTGTTTGTTGGGAGAGAAACATTTACTCACCCGCACTTTTGTGGTGAGAGGGCGTAATTTGCAAAGAAAATAAGTCCTGGCTCCACAGAGCTTGTGAACAGCATTGCACTTTTCTGAGTGTTCCCAACCAGCACCTCTGTAGGGAGTGAAGCACCCCAATGTGGTGTTTGGAAGGTTCTTCCCAGGGGCATGCCCTGGTGTCCTTTTGTTTTAGAGCCAGAGCAGCTCAATCATCTTCACTGGTATTCCAGTGTAACCAGCCCACACTGGTGCTGACCGGTGTTACACCCTGGGGCTGGAGCCTTAATTAATCACTGCAGGGATGGCCCCTGACAGCAATGTCACCACTGCCTCCCAAGACTTCATTTCTAATTGCTCCAAGTCATTATAAATTGCTGTGATGTAGGAATCAATGGTAGAGGATCAATACATGCATCTTCACTGCTCCATGGGCTGCATCAGTGAGGCTCTGGGCAGGGGTTTAACCACACTCTTGCTGCCCTCTGCCATGCACAGCTTTATGCCTGATTTATTCACCCCTCTGCATATGTGTGCACATTCCACTGGTACAGCAACTCAGGAAACATCAACTTCATTATGACTACAGAAGTTTATCAGGTGGACTAATAAATAAGGCTCTAATGCACTGTGCCTCCATCTGATGAAGTGCTTTCCTCCTGCTCGACACCTCAGTGCTCTTCAAATCATAAACAGGCTTAGGGGAAACATTAAGTGCAAGATGGGCTGCTGATGTATATGTACTGTGCAGGTGTGTAAAACAGCAGCAGAAGGTGCCCCCTTCAATAGATGCAGTAAATGTGGATGTCAAATGAAAAAAAAATATATATACTTACAAATTATGGTCCAGTCCTCACTTATCAAGTGCTGTAATATAGGCATTCAGAGCTATTCTATGCTGTGGGGCTGGCTTCCTGATGCTTGATATATTTGTGTATCTGTATCAAAAGGCATTTTCCATTTCATGCTTAATTCATAGCAGTGTGAGCTCTGACAGCAGATTGACAGGTTTCCTGATGCAAGTGTTCCTGCCTTTATTAGGAATTAGAATTGTGGAAGGCTCTTCTCTTCTATATTCCTTCAAATCAAATAATATGTGTGTCAGTCCTACATATTATAAGAATGTGGTTGAGACTTTGGAAACATGAATTATTTAGTATTCTGCAAAATTAATTTACTTTTCTGGAATAACTTAATGTGATTTTTGCATCACTATTTTTATAGATACTCCTGTATCATATGAAGTTAACCGTGTAATCCAGTTGCAAAGCTGTAATAATAAATGGAGGATGCTAAAATAAGTTTATTTTTGTAGGACCTAACCGTTTTAGAAGAGGGTTTGGACAACAACAATACAATCGGAGACAATTCAGAAATGCTGGTCCTGGTCCCAGGAGAAGAGCAGCTGCTTCATCAAATGGAGTGAGCCCTTTAAATCGCCAGGCATCAGCTCAAGAGGTAGGGGAGGAAGGAAAGTACAGCTGTTCCCAAATGTCACCTAGAAATCTCCTGGGTTTTATGATCCTGGATTCCCCCAAAGAACAATCTACATTAAAAATGTACAGGCACCATCTTTTATATGCCTGTGCCAAGTATTTGTATGCATAGGTGAGTACAGATACATATGCATATAAAATAGCCATTTCCCATTTGGTTTTATAAGCTTATGACATGGCATGATTTTACTGAATCAGTTCTCATGGGGTTTACAAAAAAGATTTTTTAAAAATGAGTTCTTAAAAGATTCAAAAGTATATCCATAAAAATCAAATTCTGTTTCATCTCATCTTCCTGTTATCATTTAGAGGAGGTATGCTAAGATTCACCATGATTTGTCCTCCATGCAGAGCACTTTCTAAGGTCCAGTGAAGTCAAAGGACAAACTGTTGTTGACTTCAGGTGGCTTTTTTGTTCATGGACATCCTAGCAAGAGGATATCCCCTCAAGAGACACTGATTCCCAGCACTGTGACACCTATGGGTGACATTTCCCATGTGCTTCAGTGTAAAATGCTTTTTTTTTTCCTTCTTTTTTTTTTTCAAGTTTAAATGTTTAGATCTTGCCTCTGCTCAAAAACACTTAAAAAAAAGATGGAAAGATTTTCATTTGGCTTTTGAGTTATTTTTAAGACTCAAGAGATGGAAAAGAAGATAGGTATTCACCATTAAAGTAATTCTTACAGCTTTCTTCTGCATATCACTAATACTAAACTGGCTTGGTGTAGAAGGTGGAAATCAAGTGGGTTGGTAGTCCTCTGTGAGAGGGAGTTGTTTTTTTCTGCACTGATGGAAATCCACTCAATTAGGAGGTCCTGTATGTTTAGTAAGCTTTTAAAAAAACCACCAAAGTGGCAAAGATGATGGCACATTTAATGACTGTGTCCTGGGGGTATAAATAAGGGAGCCCTAAACTGAGCATGCACGTGCATGGAGTGTGGTTATTCCTGAATATAAAGACTGATGACTCAGATATGGAGTGTGGCTGGGTATTAACAGAAAATAATAAGCAGTTGCTAGGAGGCATATTTCTGTGGTAGCTTCCATTTTTCAGAAATAAACCAAGTGGGAAGAATGTGGAAACACATTTCAGTTAGTGGGCAGTGATAGTGATGGGGGTTGTCTCACAGAAATAAATGGGATAGAGTCTTTGGCAGTTTAAGTAACTGCAGGAGGACCAGCACTGCTGAGGGGTCTTCTGATATGCTTCATGTCTCAGGGCTTGAACTGGGAAACGTGTGTCCAAACAAGAAAGTCAGTGGCTGAAAAGAAACCTGGGCAAAGCTATAATGCTTGGCTTGTGTGAGATTTGCTCTTCATGAACTACCTTTTTTTTCTTTCTATGTTTCTGCACCATTAGAATGAAACATTCTTCATGGTACATGTAGTTTCATGCCTGGGAAGTGAGGCACAGGTACTGATGCTTGACAATAGTGTATACTGAGTCCAAACGTTGAGACTACAGCAACACTGCTCCTTAGAAATACCTGCTGTAGTTATGAAAGTCCATGGAAGAGACCAAGTTTTAATAGATTAAGAAAGGAATCAGTTTCCCATCAGGAAAATATCAAAGGAGAAAAAAAAAAAAAGCATATGCAGAGCAGGGTTGTTCTGCTGCAAGACTGCAGAAGCTGCAATGGCAAAACAACTGGGAATTTGGTCATAAAATTCAGTCATAAAATCGTTTTGGTTGGAAAAGACCTTCAAGATCATCAAGTCCAATCATTAACCCAGCACTGCCAAGCCCACCACTAAACCACGTCCCTCAGCACCACATCTACATGGCTTTTAAATCCCTCCAGGGATGGTGACTCCACCACTGCCCCGGGCAGTCTGTCCCAGTCCATTTCCAGGAATGAGAATGTGAGGAATGCGGAGCACCCAGCGCAGGGCTGAGGCCCCTTTGAAGCGATTGCAAGTGGTGCTGAAGGTGTCCAAGAGGGAGCCTCTGCAGCGTCAGCAATCCCCACCTGCACTTGGGAGCAGGCTGGGTTTCCCCCTAGACAGAGCCAAAGAAAATGCCAGATAAATGCTTGGGCTTTTCAGGCAGCAGCAGTGGGTGGAGGCAAGGATGGTCCCCGGGGGCTGTTTCTCCTGCTTTGTGCACCGAGACTGCAGTACGGGTGGCAACTGCTGAGCTCTGGCTGGTCTTTCAGGGCAAGAAGAACAACGATGGTTTTGCCAAAAGCAGCAGCAGCGGGCAGCCCGAGGGACAGCGACGGCCACCCCCAGGCCCCAAGAGATTCAGAGCAGCTGCTGCCAGCAACCACCCCCCAGGGAGAAGGTAAAATCTTGGGTAACTCTGGGCTTTTTTGGGTTTCGGTGATTCCCTGTGCAGCTCCTGGGGCTCTGCTCTGAGTCTGTGCCAGCTGGGAGTTGGTGTGCTCATGCAGTGTGAGAAAAGTACCACTGGATGTGTTGGGAAAGCACCTAGAAATAAAACCACCTCATGCTGATGGTTAGTAACTCAGGCATTAGAGCTGTCATTTTATTTTAGAAAGCACAGGAAATACAACCTTTTTTTTCTTATTAAACTTTTCCTCTGTCTTTGGGGAAAAATTTGAAGGGTGAAATAGCATTTGTTTTCATAAAGGCAGGAAATACAGATTCCAGCCTTAAGGGATAGGCAGGGAGAGGGAGTCAGTCCTGGTGAGGGGCTGCAGGAGCTGTGATGAGGGCAGGCTGCAGGCTCTGGGCAGTCCTTGTGTTCTCTCATCTTGAGAGGAAGCTCAGTTGCAATCCCACCTCTCTCTGCTCTCAGTAGAGCAGGGACTGAATGACCTCCAGAGGTCCCTTCTGACCTGATTTTTTTCCACAATTTTCTTCCTTTTTTGTTTTTTTTTAATGAGCAGAGTTCAGAACAAACACAAGCTGTTGTTTCATTTAAGCAGAAAAACTAGTTCCTCTGAAATCCTTTGCTGGCAGAAAAACCTGTTGGCCTGAGCTTGGTAACACACAGCTTCATTTGCTTCTGACACTACTTTTTCATACCACACCGGGTCCAGGTGTTTCAGCATTAAACTTTAGCAGAGACTTGGCACTGTACTCACCTATGTCCTCTTCTCTCTCCCCGTCCACCAGCAGGCCTTTCCTGCTGAACAGAGGACCAGCTTTCCAGCAGAAGCAGATGCAGCAGCGGTTCTCCAAAGCCAGCTTTCAGAGAGGGGTCAGTATCAAGACTTTTTTTTTTGTGACCTGCTGATGGTGACAAGCTTTCAGTTTTACCTGCCTTTGCCCAGTTGTCTGTGCTTCCAGAAGTAACTAGGAGAGATGGATGAGTTTAACGAATATAGTCCTAGAAAAGTATTTGCAGGATAGGCAACTTTGAATGCAGCTTAATATTCTGGCAGCTGGAAAATAAAACCTGGGCAGGGCAAAATAAGTT
This sequence comes from Hemiprocne comata, assembly GCA_020745705.1. Taxonomy (NCBI): domain Eukaryota; kingdom Metazoa; phylum Chordata; class Aves; order Apodiformes; family Apodidae; genus Hemiprocne; species Hemiprocne comata. The sequence goes on along the minus strand of CM036597.1, from coordinate 3,995,632 downwards.
CACCCCATACAGATCACTGTGCCAGCAGGAAACATAAGATTAGCAAATTTCTTGTCAGCATGCAAGGAGAGAGCTAGTCAGATGTGCCAAAGGAAATACTTGGAAAAGGAATCATTGTTTCTGAGAGCTAATTCTTTAAGTCATTTTTTTAAAAATGTATTTCACAGCGGATGGATGCTAATGGACAAGGGAAACCACCAAGGATGAGAAGGTAATTGGTGAACAAAGGCACACTGCAAACACAACCTGTTCTTTCACGCTTGAATCGAAGCTGGATACATCTCCCTGTCTCAGCAGGTGGCAAGTGAAACCCAGCCCTGGAGCAGTTCTGACGGTGTCTGTGGCTAATCCCCGGGCGGGCCAGAGCAGCATGTAAGTAAATTAGGTGATTTGTTAGGATGGGAGCCCTACGAAAGCCATTGCAAAACCCTTTAGCATCATTGCAGCTTTCCTTCTTCTCTAATGAGTCCGCAATGAAAGGTTCAGACCCAGAATGGTGAGCAAATGGTGTCTCAGTCCTTTCCCGTGTATCTGAAAGGAGACAGTAAGTACTGTGTGGGTCGTTATCCAGAGGAAGGAGGAAGGGAAGCACTGGCAGTGCATGGGAGCTGTGAGGCTGGTTGTGCTGGCTAAGAGGCTTTGCAGGGGACATGCTGTGCACCCCAAGGGGACACGGCACAGCACAGAGGCAGCAAGGAGGCAGCTTCACCCCTGGGTTGAGCCGGTGCAGCTGCAGGAGCTGGCACCAAGCTGCAGGCAGAAAGAAGGGTGGGTGAAGGCATTTGGCATGCCCTGGGCGCAGAGACCACCCATGATAGCCTTGACACAATGCTGGCACTCTGCCTGCACAGCAGCTCCCTGGCACCCTTTAGATTCACCCAGGCTTCCATGAGACAAACGGGGTGTGCAGTTTTACCCCCTGCTGGTTTGCAGCCGATAGGAAGCGAGCTGTCTTAGCATCCTGAGTGACTGCAGATCTGTGCTTTCCCCAGGCCTGGATCCAAGCGCCCGTTCCTGCGAAGCCAGAGGCCCCCGCTGCGGGCGGCCAAACCCCAGCCCAAGGGGGTGCTGCTGAGATTCAACTTCCGTGCCATGGCCAACCAGGTAGAGGAGTGTCGACGGGCCAGGCCACACCTTGCACCCTGCAGCAGCCCTGCCACTAAGCTGTTAACATCACGCTCAGGTTTCTGGGGCTGCCAGTTGGGTTTATCTAGCATAACCCAGGAGGAAAGTCCTGTAGCCGTGTTGGCCAGGTTGCTAACAAAACTGAAGGCACCTGAGAAGACTGTTCAGCAACTCCAGACTCAGCCCAGTTTTCACCATTCTGTTGATCCCTCTTGGCCTGTCCACGTGCTTGCTTGGAGCAAGAAGATGCTCCCTGTGAGCGGTCCTGGCCGGGGGAGACAGTTTCACTGTCAGTGCTCCCCAGTCCTCAGAGACATACAGAACTTCTGGGCTTTGCTCTCTCCTTGCTTTGGTGACCTTTTTTGTGCCACGTTTTACACTGAAGTGTGGTCCAAGAGCCCTGGGGCAGGTCAGAAATCCTGCTCCAACTTCTTCATTGCCGGTGTTTCGTGTCTGGTCAGTTTGGTCTTACTTGATGCCTTGTGCTCAAATGCCATCTGCTTGCTCCTGTTCTTGGCAAGGACACCTGGAGTCTTGGGGCTGGGTGCTGCTTGGAGGTTTTGCAGCCACACAGTCTGTCGAGCTCCTTCTCTCCGTGTGCTGAGTGGTTTAATTGACTAACTGGCTGCGAAGCACCGTCCTGACTGATGGGCTCTAATCAATACCCTGCTACAAGTTTGGCTGTGCTTTGCCATGAGACACGGGACTGACTCACTCTCCCTTTCCCCTGCAGACCAGCCTGACGCTGGATGAGAGGTTCTCTGGTCTGAGGAATAAGAGGCGCTTTACAGCAGCCAGGAGTGCCGGCCGGATGGTCACCATGCCTTAGCACCACATGCTCGTCACAGGGACTGCCCAGAACAGTCCATGCCCCATCACGGGCAGCTCAATAAAACTCAATAGATTTTCCTCTGAGATAGCTGATTTGGCAACGTGCCGTCTCCTTCCTTACACGCAGAATGAGTGAGTGAGTGAAGGCAGGGATGAGGCAGGATGAGAGTCAGGGCCAGAGCACAGGGCAGGTGGGACGTGAGCAGGGTGGTGGAGAGGGATGAGCGGAGATGGATTTGCTAGGAGTGCTGTGCTGGGGAGCTGCAGGGCTGGTGCCAACCCCATCCCCCTGCCAGGACACCCTGTGCTGCCAGGGATGACTCCTGCAAGAGGGAGGGGGGACCAGCTCCAAGCCATACCCATGGAGCTTTCCCTTCATTGTCCCATGGGTGGGACAGGGTTGAGGACACTGCACCTGCCTATGTGTGGGAGACAGAGTGGGGAGCAGAGCACACAGGTGGCTAAGGGATATTCCCCAGCAGTGGCACAAATGGAGATGCTCCAGCTGCTGGCATTCCCCAGTATCCCCCTAATTGCCTGATTTGTTGTGCATGCAGGCATCACTGCCTGGAGTTGTGCAGCGTAGGACCCCTCCACCCTGAAAACCATTCGCTCTGCCCCAATAGACAGGCCTGAACACCTTGCATTTCCCTCTGGTTTGCTGTGCTGTTCTGACTGGTGCTACCAGCCCAGTTGCAGGGACAGGGTGACAAGGCACTCTGTGCCTTGCTGCCAGAGTGACTGTCCTCAACATGGAGCACAGGCAGGTTCTCCCAGCCCAAACCAGGTTTTCCAGTCTGGCAGTAGTTCTGCACTAGGGATTTTGGAGGTGCAGCTCCCCCGATGCTCAGAGCACCAGCATAATCAAACCAGCAGCTGCAGAAGGGAGGCCAGGCTCTACAGCAGTCTGAGAAATACTGGCTGAGATGTTAATAAGCTGGGTCTAGACATTTGTTAACAAAGCCCTGCACTAACCGTGAGTCACTGATCCATTCTCCACCCACTGCTGCAACCCAGCACCGAGCATGCTGGACACAGCCTGTTAACTGGGCTCAGAGCTCTACTCCTTACAGTAAATATTTGATAGACTGCTTAACATTTTACACTGAGCATCTTTAACAAGAGACTGAACTCGCCGTTGGTTTTATGGGAATGTGTGAAATGTTGTTAGTTGACTTAAGCGGTGATCTACAAGTCCAATACACTGAATAAAAAAACTAACTTGTCAAATGTCACCTCTGGTTATTTCCCTTCCTGCAACAGGCTTTTGGTGCGAGTTCAGCCTCCCAGCAGGGCACAGTATGTGTGGCCACATGGGCTGTCACCTCAGCACTTTGGGGGAGGCCACGGTCCCTGTCAGTGCCCATCCGTGGGCAGTGGGGCACTGGCCTGGCCACACAGGCACTTCGCTGCTTGCAAAGCTGGCTTCAAAGCACAGCCAAAGCAGTGGGATGTTTTCAATAGGTATTCTGTAAAATCTTTGCTGTGATTAATTTTTGCCTGTAACGTTGTTGGCAAAATTGTCAGAGCAGACCTGGCGCTGAGTTATATCCAAAGCGAAACAAATGCAAACTGACTTTGTGGTTCGTGAACTCAGGAGAAGACTTCACCCCTTCATGCAAGTAATCAGGATGTCATGGAAGATGAACAAGAAACACTCACAAATGGCAATATCCCTGATTTCAGTTGCACCTTCACTATTGACAAAAGAAAATACATGTTCTTCAGCAATCTGTACTATATATATTTTTAAGGACTCCTTAAATTAAAATTGAAGGCTTAATGATAAAAACTACACCATTTTTTCTAGCTCCATTTCTCCACAGGGGTGTGTGACTTTGCATGCAGCAAGAGGTGAAACAGGCATTGCACAGAAGGGCACTGCATTTATAAGTACTGAAAGAGCATAACCATCCTGCTAAAAACACATTGGGAGAGGGCACAGAGTCAGTTCACTCCAACAGGCATAAAATACCCCTTTCTGCTGCAGTACTAAAACCACAGAATAATTACCTCTAAAATTATCCCTGCTGTTGTGCATAGGGCAAGCTGCTGTGGAGAGCCCGGCTGCTCTTTCAGGAGGGTGTTTGTGTGACACAGCTCAATGTGCTTCTTTAACCATCGCCTGGGAGACGTATTTGTCCAGTGGGGCCGTTTCTGATGGTTCTGGTGGCAGTGTCGGGCAGTCCCCTACCCGGAGGTGGCAGCAGCCGACTGTTGGCCGAGCCCCTCACCAGGATGGCTGCTCTCAGGCTGGGGCCGCTAGGAAGGGGCAGCTATGCAACCTTTTTGCTGCTTGCTTTCTATTTGTCTATGCCTCCAAAGGCTAGTATTATGAGTGAATATTCATTCCTTTACACCCTTTGCAATCTATAGACTGGTGCTGTGTTCCCTCTTGCTCACTCCCTTTCTAGAAGAGCCTTGCTGTACCTACTCATCTGCTGCCTGGAAACAGATCTACCCCTCTGGTCACTTTTGCTCGTTTTCTAGCTCTGCTACATCTGCCTGAGACAGCAGGGCTGAAGCAGACATGACATTTGAGACGGGTTAATAGGGAGGATCTGCTTTGTTTTCTGTTCCTTTCCTAATAATTCCTAGCATTCCAGTTGCTTTATAAACCAGAATAGCCACTTGGAGTAGGAAGTGGTAAGGCACATTTATCTTGGTTTAATGAAACAACTTCTCAGGGAACATTTCCTGCAGAAGCCAGTCTCACAGCCCATGTATCAGTGGTAGAGAGGGCACCTAGAAAGGCTGGCTGCAAAAGCATGTGCCCAAGGGTCCAACTTTCCCACCTAAGCGCTAGTTGCTGACGTTGGGTATTTATTTAGCTGTTCACAACATATCTGATTTGATCCTAAAAGCTGCCTTTTCCAAGCTTAACAGATAGGGGGTAGAAAGCCAGCTTGCCCTGTGAATTTTCCCATTTGTCAGTTCAGTTCTTGTAGATTGTAGTGTCCTATGACACTAAAATGTGCATCAGGTTACTCCCCAGCTTTCTGGGGCACGCCTATTGCCAAGCCAGCACAGGGCAGGGTCCCAGAGTGGTGCCCAAGGAGCAGTGTGGCAGTAGGGACCTCAAGAATAAAAATGTGTGGTTTGGGGCAGACCCCTTGGTCAAATCAATGTAATTGGTAATAAAGCAGCAGCCAAGGCAGCACACATGGGGGCTGACAGTCTCTCTTGCATTGCATGGGGGTCCTTGTGCTGACATTTGTCAGGCTGGCTGCAAAAGGGAGGCAAGAAGGACATGGACTTGCTGCCCAGACTTGAAGAGGCAGGGGAAAGTGTAGCAGTTGTTGGTTTTTAAGGGTCCTTGGAGGGATTCAGACAGCCAGAAACCACAGGAAAAATATTTAAATGGAAACCTGAGATCCATACAACATCTCAGGCATTGCAGTTCCCTCGGGGCTGGGGTAACCTGAGCTACAAGCAGAGCGTTTGCCAGGTAGCAACCCAGGAGGGAGTCACAACAAGGTGAGAAAAGACATGTAAACTCCTAGACTGAAATGCAAGGGGTTCCCCAAACTGGACCCCAGACAGCAAAACAACCTGGAGGGGGGAAACAATCTGTGGAAGGTCAAACAGTACTTTATCAATTAACTCATTTCCAGAAATCTCGTCTCATTTCTGAACAAACCAGCATGCTACCCCTGCACAGTTCTAGGGGAAGGATTTACCACAATTTCCTAGAGGACCAGAAAAACGAACAGCATCCCCCAAGCCAGCCCCAGGCAATCCCAGCCCCTCCAGTTGAGGTGTGGTAATGAGCAAGATGCCCTGCTTTCATGGCCAGTCCTGCTCCAAGCCAGTGTTGGCTTTGTCAGGAACCTGCAGCCTCTACTAGGTGCAGAGACTTGGCTCTGCTTTTTACCCTGGAAAAGAGAATAGCCTCTTATAGAGTTCAGCTAATGGGCCTTTAACTTCCATTTGCAAGGGAGTTATTTATTTTTCCTCAATGCAGGTTTCATTCCCTGTAGTCTTATTCCCACGGTTCAAGTGGATCAACTCTGACCACTTTTATAGGCAACATAACATAAAGTACTAAAATATGAAGGTAAGAGAAACAGAAAAATCAGATTTGGGATTTATCCACTCAAGATCAGGGATTTAGGATTTAGTATTAAGCCATGTCCTAAAGGAGATCCTTCCTAGCTATGTCAGGACTGCTGCCAGCTCATGATTTTACTGAAAGTCCTGTGATGTTTAACGGTGCAGTTAAAACCCTGGCTCCTGGAGGCAGGTCAGGAGGTGAAAATCTCAGCTTGCCTGCATTAAAAAGTCAATTTGCAATGCTGTGGCTGTGCGGGGAAGAGTGTGACCCCAGAGCACCTTAAAAACTTAGGCATCAGATGCCAGAAAAACAAGGAACCTCCTAAGTTGTTTTTTTCTTTTTCCGATGTCATGTTTCTAAGTCAACCTCATGATGTTTGGAGCTTGACTCCAAATGTGCAGAGCACACTGCTGGGTAAGAATTAATCCACAGTCACATCTCCTTGTGAATGAGAAACTCTGCCACCACCAGCATTTGGAGCCCTTTGTCCCCACCTCCCTCACTGTGGCAGCACTTTGCTGCTCTGCAGTAATGGCCCCAGCTTGTTGCAGAAGGGCATCTGCCTGAGAAAGATGAGATTTACTTTTTCCTAAGTCAAGACTGGAGAAGATGTTAATCTCTAAACCACACCAGGCTGCAGCTATTAACCCTCCTCCTGCTGGGCTCCAGGAGGAAGATGACAGGGTGCAGCCTCCCCTTCCTGTGCCCTCAGATGAGCAATGACAGTGTTGCTCTCCAGCCACCCATCCCTGGAGGCTGAGGATGTCCCTGACCCTGGCCATGGATCAGGAAGGTGTACTGTGGGGTGAAGAGGGGGTGTGGTGACTGGCAGGACCCCCAAGGGAACCCAGTCTAGGGTGGGAAGTGAAGCCAAGCACTGAGGAGGGAGGGGGGCTGGTTTATGTTGTCTAGGAGTTTAATTTGCAGATTGTAATGTCTCCCCTGTCTGTTCCAAAACCAGAGCTTTTTATCATTTTTGCCAGGAGCATTCATAAACCCCATGGAGCCTTCTGTGTTACTAGCAATGCCAGCAACAGCTGAAGATCTGCAGATATTTTGTCCTCCCAGTGACTGTCCTTGGAGAAATAAGGGGCTGCCAGAGCTGAGGGGTTTGGCACTCACAAGACCTGGGGCAGGCAGGCTCTCCTTCCACTTCTGCCAGAGGCATCCAGCACCCTCTGCTCTGAAGACCCTTCCTAGCTTCAGTTTTCCAACCTAAATGAGTTTGTGGCTCTTTCTGCCTGTTCTGGAGTCAGCCTTGCTCTCTGCTGAAATGGCTTTTCCCTCCCTGCTGTCCTCTGTCCCCCGAGGAATGTATATAGGCAGAAGACTCTTCCCAGCCTGCATTTTGCTGAGCACTTGCAGTTGCCTCTTTCAGCAGAGCTCTCCCAGCCCTATTAAAAGCTCTTCTCAAACCCCAAAACAGAAAATCCCCAGTCCTAACACCCTGGTTGAGTTCCAGTTTCCATCACTACAGTTTTGTACTTCTGTGATTTGGAAAATAACTTGTGAAAAACCTCACCTGAGGAAGGACTGAGCTGGAACACCCTTAGAGGTCTGGGTCTTCTCCAATAACTCTAGGTATGCAGAAGCCTGTGGGTTTCTTGGCCCATATGGATTCAGGCTAGGGAAGAAAATATGTTCTGACGTGCAACAAACCTTGGCTGTAGGATACATGGCATGGCTGAGGGCTTTCTCCCTGTAGTAAAGACAGGTCAAAGAACTTTCTTTTCATATTATTGCTAATGGAAGTTGCTTGTGTGCAATGAAAAGAGACATAGTCTAAACAGCTGGAGACTAGAATAGGAGTGATTCACTTTTTTTTTTTACATAAAACTATAGATTATCCAGAACTTGTTCCTTTTTCTGAGAAACAGCTGTCATCGACAAAAAATTTCACTAAGTCCACCTCAAGAGAAAATGATGCAAAGGAGGCAGATTCCCCAGAGATCTCAGTTCCTGGAGGAACTAACCCAGCCTTTTAAGAGTTCACCAGCTCTACATGAGGGGACCAAACACGTTTGTTCTCTTTTCCTTCCAGAAAAAAACGTATGTTTGTTCCCCTTGCTGATAGTGATGAAAAGGAAAAGGATCATCAGGAAGGTGCCCTGCTTGGACCTTGGCATCAAACAGCTGAGAAGGTTAGGGAAGATGGAGAGACTGCAAGGGGAGGCAAAAAAGAGTTAAGTCCTTGTGGGAACTGCAGAGATCTCTTTTGCTCAAGGGGGCACCTCCAGTTGCTGGCACAAAGCTCTCCTTTGTTGCATATCTGTGCCCCCTGATCACCTCCTCCAAGGCTAGAAAACCCTGGCAGCAGGGAGGAAGCTGGTGAGACAGAGGCATTTTGCACCCCAGCACAGCCATGAAACACTGCAGTGCGTGCCTGTGTGTCAGCAAGCACCAAAGACCCCCTTGTTCCCAGGGTCTCCTCGGGCAGGGAGACCCCAGCACTGCCCAGGCAGCTGGATGACCAGCACCCTGCTTGCTGCAGCTCATGACTGCAAACCCTGCTAAGCAAGCCCTGGGGTGAAAAAATGAGTGGTTTGGGTGGTTGTGCTTCTGCAGCAACCCAGAAACATATCAGCAAGCCCAGGTACAGCTCCACCTGCTGTGATTCTGCAGTTGCCCTGGATTTACTGATGAGCTTGAAGAGTCCCCTTGGGTGCAACAGATCTAACAGTGCATTTAGAAGCACTTTGATTCCTGCTGGTAAATGTGCCTGGTCACAAATCTATGATGCAAATGAACACCACAGCACTTCTGGAAGGAAAAGAACTTGTGTACTGCATACAAGATGTACTGGTGATGTATTTAGATCAGCTCCAGCAGAGTTCATTAAAATAGACAGTAATTGCAGGACTTTTTAAAGCGGGGAGATAACAGAATGCAGCCACAAACAGAGTGTGAAAATGTAGCAATTTCCACCCAGCAACTAGCTTTCATGCAAGGTTTTATCTTCTAATTAGAGCTGCTGATCACATCTTTCTATGTGTGGTTGTCTTTGCTTGAAAATAGGCTAGGTGGTAAAGACCATGTGTATTTAGAGAAGTGCATTTTTGTATCCATTTCAAATTACAAGCTGGTAATCTCTGCTGAGATGCTCTTTCCAGGGCCAGCCAAGAAAAAAAATACTCAAAATGTTGGAAATGGAGGGCTAAGTGGTATACTGGTGGGCTAGGCAGGGTATCTCCAGGCAGCCACAGAGAGCCTGGGCAGGGCCAGGGCAGAGTTTTTACTCTCTCTGAGCCATCCTGCCACAGGCTGTTAGAAACCATATGCACACAGCTGCTGGCCACACTTCCCCTCCTTTAACTAGCTCCCCACCTTCTCCTTTGTCCTTGATCCATCCCCATGTATGCTGTGAGGACCTTGACCTCTTCAGCTGCTGTGCAGCAGCTCCTCAATCCCAGGCAGAGTGCAGCTCCTCCTTTGGCACAGTGCTTGTGGTGTCCTGACAAAGGCAAAATGAAGCTCATAGCACTAAAGCACCAGGATTGCTGCCCACCCTGGACTTGTCAGGCCCATACTCCACCAGCCCAACTGCTGCCATGGAGGGTTTTACTGTGCTGGAGCCGTCAGAGCCCAACTCCATTCTGGATCCATGTGCAGAAAACCCTTGCAGAAGTCTTCAGTCCAGCACTTGCTCCATCTAACTAGAAATCTTTGGTATAGTTGCCCTGTTTGCTGATTTCTAGCTGGGTAATTTCCTGCTCATCTGTGCTGCTGAGGACTTTGAATCTGCTAAAAACCAGCTCACAGTCATTCACGCTTCCCAAAGATGTTTTTGTGAGAGACAGAACCACAAAAGGGAATTCAAATATTAAAACTGATCATTTTGGTGGCAAAGATGGACAAATTACATTTTCATTTGTTCAGGTGAACCTTCCCTAGCTCTTGAGGCAAACCAGAAACGTTTTCATTAAAATGCTGTGCTTCACCCAGAAGCTCTCACTGCTGGGAACAAAAGAGGCAAATACTTTATAGGGATTATTTATTACATACCAGTGTCCTGACAAGATAGGGGATATTCAGCCTTTTTTTCAGATTCTTTTGTATACATTAAATCAAGTCCTAGAACCATTCAACAATTTATGGGCTCCTTTCCACATCGTATCAGTCTCTGCAGGTGCCATTATAACAGATCTCCCTTCCAACAGCTGCTATTGTCGTGTCCATCTGTCCTCTCCTTCCCAATAGCCACCAGGGCCTGTAAGCTGTAACTCTGGATGTGGGGAAGGAAAATCTTTTAAAGGTTTTCAAAGAACATTTGACAAATTACAGAAGCTAATGTGACCTGTAGGTCAGGGTCAGATGGGCTCAGAGAGGCCCTGCTCAGAGGTGCTGTATCCTTTTGCAGCAGCAATGAATTTCCTCCTGCCCAATCTTGGATGAACATCTTGGGTAGCACAAAAATGACCAATGATCCTGGCCCCAGCTGTGTAAGCCTTGCATTTTCTACAGTTCAGCCCCAAATATGTGCTGCTGAGTGCTGGCTGGCCCTTTGGCCAAGCTGCTGCCTTGCCCCCCTACAGTGAGGGGCTCCCTTGGAGCAGGGGAAGGATGGGGGGCACCAGACAGGCTGGGCTGTGGGGCCAAAGGAAAGTAGCTCATCTACTATCCACCACTTCTATGGATCTGGGTGACACATCACATTTACAGCATCACAGTCACCTGTCCTTGTGTCTGCTGCTCCTCAGGGTTGCTTGGTGTCTTTTGCTGATGGAGGAGCAGCGCATTCAACTCCTTTGTCTAAAGGCAAATTAAGAGACACTTGGGATGTCTCACCCTCCACCCTGCTAGCAGTGAATCATAGAATGGTTTGGGTTGGAAGGGACCTAAAAGATCATCAGGTCCTTCCTCCCTGCTATGAGCAGGGACACCTCCCACTAGACCAGGCTGCACAAGCCTCATCCAACCTGGCCTTGAACACCTCCAGGGAGGGGGCTTCCACACCCCCCCCTGGGCAACCTATTCCAGCACCTTACTATCCTCATGATGAAGAATTTCTTCCTGATGTCTAACCTAAATCTCAGCTCTTTCAGTTTCAATCCATTACCCCTTGTCCTATCCCTGCCCTCTCTGGTGAAAAGCCCCTCCCCAGCTTTCCTGTAGCCCCTTCAGGTACTGGAAGGTGCTCTAAGGTCTCCCCAGAGCCTTCTCTTTGGGTGAACAGCCCCAACTCTCTCAGCCTGTCTTCCTATCAGAGCTGCTCCAGCCCTTTGATGGCCCTTCTCTGGACTCTCTTCAACAGCTCCATGTCTTTCCTGTGCTGAGGGCTCCACAGCTGTACACAGCACTCCAGGTGGGGTCTCACCAGAGCAGAGCAGAGGGGCAGAATCCCCTCCCCGGCCCTGCTGGCCACACTTTTGATGCAGCCCAGGATGTGGTTGGCTATACAACTACTATACTATACAACTACAAAGAGGAGAAACTAAAAGGGGATGTGAAGAACATGTTTTGAGCCAGACATTTTAATTTTATACTGTTTTTTTGCTCTGCATTCCTTTAAGACCTGCTAAAGCCCTGGTGACTCTCTGCCTTTCTAGTAGCACTTAGATTTTTTTTAAAGACATTAAAATAGATCTGACCAAAAGCCCAGATAATAAGAACTTTGCATGTGTCAAGGTTTCAGGACTAGATTCAATTTTTGTGTCTTTTTAAGCTATATGTAAACAAAAATGTTTCTGAATATCAACTAGTCAATTAATTATCTTTGATTCAGTCTTGCTGAGTCAGATTAATGATGTTTACTAAGCTATAGAAACAACTGATAAGTTTTTCTTTCCCCATCATGTTTTTTTTTTAAACTCAGCATTCCCAGAAATTGCTGGCTGCTTTTTAAAACAACTGACAAAGTAAAACCCACACAATGCAAGAGAACCAAAATATAGTTCCACGTGTTATTTTGCTCAGTTTGCTAAATCCCATTACCCCATCAATAAATTTCTACTCCCCACCCAAAAAAAAAATTGCAACAAACTCAGCCCTTTGTGTTGTTCACTTGCATTTTTTTTAAGAGGGAGACCATCTAGAAGCTGATCGTGCACAATGCTACCCTTTTCCTGACTTTGTTGCCTTTGCACTGACTGGTTTAACAAGTGTGTGTTAAATGTTATCATAAGAGCTGAATTGCAAAGTGGTGAAATCATCTGAAAGTGCAACAGGCCTAAGAGGCACAGCACAGTTCATGTCCACTAGATCAAGCTCAGTCACAACTATTCCCTTGCTATTTGCCAAGAAAATCTGTTCTTTTCCAGCTAACACAGAGACAGAAATCTGAAAGGAAAGGGTATTTTTCATCATTAGCTCCTGTCCCTGTTGTTGCATGTTCCCTGTTCCACCCAGGCAACACGGAGCCCAGAGCCTACGTAAAAACAAATGGGATTAAAAGACTTTTCTTTTAAAGAACAAATACCCATTAAGGCCAAAGACCCTCTCTGCCTCTGCAGAGGTCCAGGGCCACGGGGAGAGCAGGAGGGATGCACTGGGTGCTGCAGGGGTTGGGTGAAGAGTCCCCACATTTCCCTTTTCACTCTTTTGGCAGAGGTCAGCAGCCAGCCTTGCTGCCAGGTCACATTTCCCTCAGAAGTGCAATCCATTGTGCAGGAAGGACAAGGAACAGCCCCCTGTGTGCAGCCAAACAGTTTCTCATCCCTTTCCAGATCATTTTCTACCTTCTGCTGCCACTGTGTGCTGCAGTGGCAAGTACAGTGCATTCGTTCATGTTACCCTGATAAACATGTCAGCAGATTTGAGAAAGCAAATTTGTTTCTGCTCTGCCAAAGCCAACCGATGCATGTCTGTGTTTTCCTTTCAACACAGAAGTGTGGTTTGCTGGGATTTACCAACAATTACTGAGCAGGATTTCAGCCCCCATTCAGATTCTGTCTATTTTTGGATCTAGAATTTAACGGTAATTTTTGGTCAGCTTTGAATGTCTGTCTGATTTTAGCTAAGAAATTTCTGATGTTACCTATTAGAAGCAGACCATTTATTTCTCATGACTACCCCCCAAACCAACACGTGTTTTGCCAGTACTTATATTGTAACATTTACTGTGTAGTCTTCAAGATCTATGGTGTGTGTCTAACAGTCTACACAAAACTGCCTTTTTATTTGCATCTTATCTTTTACAGCTAACCCAGTATAAAAACTGCACCTCTATATTGTGCTGCTTACCAACCAAGAGCCCTTCTCCTGCCAGCATGAGCCAGAACTGTTATCACTGCAGTGAGAGGAAGAGATGGTCTCTCCGCAGACATGTCCTGGAAATTATCATCAGCCCTACTCCTCGTGCCTTGCACCAGCCCAAACCAGATCAGAATCACACACTCCCAATTTAATACCCAGACAAAGACATCTTCTGCTTTATTCTGTAATAAGATGTACCCAAGGGACTAATTAGGCATGGTTTGAACACTAATTGCTTGGCAGCCCTGTTTGCCTACAAATACCTTGTTACAAGCAGTTGCGTGAGTTTGTTTCATCTAATCAATGGAAGGAAGCTGGGGAGCAGCCAGCTCTGCCAGGAGCAAACGGTTTCAGTCCCTGTAGCACCTGGGGCAGAAAATAATGCACAAGCTGCGGGGCTGTGTGTTGCCTTGACCCTGAGGCAAAGCGCCTCTCCTGGCTTGCAAGTGGCATCTGGGACTCCTGGAGCTACAGCTTATGGCATGGGAACCACTAGGCAGAGCTCACTCCTTGGACTTTTGCTGTCAGTCCTTCCTTTCCACAAGGAAGATGACATCTAATCGATCAGGTGGTGCTCAGAGTCCCCCTCAGAGCCCCACAGTCTGCAGTTACATGAATACTTAGGCCTGAAAGAAGGTAACTTGGCGGGAATGACAGGGAAACTGCATGAGTGGAGATGCACGATATTTCATGCATCATTAGGGTGGAAGCTTTGTTTAAAGCTGGTAAGTCTTCTCTTAAACAGAAAGGCTGGAAAGGTTGAAATGTCAAATTCCAGTGGGAGAGAAGCTCTGACTTTCCTAACTCTGCCCTATCTCTGTGCAAACTGCAGTGCACTCTCTAACCACCATGCAGAACTCTGGTTTCCCAACACACGTGAATCATCATCATGCCTGAGGTTTTCAGGAGGAAGAACCGTTTGAGCTTGCTGCTCTGCCTCATGATCAATACCGAACAAAGCAGGCTCAGTGTAGTTCTCCAATGTCGTGGTTTGGGCCTAAATCGACAACAAAGAACCAGCCCCGTGGCCGCTCATTCACACCCCCCCCCCCCCCCCCCCCACAGTGTGATGGGGAGGACAAAATCCAACTAGAAACTTACAGGTCGAGACAAGGACAAGGAGGGTTCACTCACCATTTATGGTCACAGGAAAAACAGACTCAACTTAGGGGAAAAATATAGATTTCTCACTGAACAAATGCACACAGGACACAGACAAAACAAAGCACAGTGCTTAAGTACCTCACCCCACCCCTCCCTTCTTCCCGGGCTCAAATTACTTTGTTCCCGATTTCTCTCCCTCCTTCCCCCCAGTGGCACAGGGGAACAGGAGTTAAGGTTTAGAGTGAGTCCATAGTCTGGTGCTTCCTGCGGCTCCTTCCTCCTCAGGGAGAAGGATTCCTCACAGTCCTCCCGTTTCCCCGCGGGGTCCATCTCATGGGAGAGAGTCCTTCACGAACCTCTCCTTCATGAGTCCTTCACAGGAGGTACCGTCCCTCAGGAGCAGACCGCTCCAGCATGAGCTTCCCACAGTCACGGGCTGCTTCGGGAACAGTCACCTCCCCTGGTGCCGGGGTCCTCCATGGCTGCAGATCCAAGTCCACAGGCTGCAGGTCCACATTAGCCCCTCCAGGTGCCTTCAGGGGCTGCTCCGCCACGTTTCCCCTCCATGGGGGACAGCTGCCATCTCGCCATGGGCTGCAGGGGAGCTTCTGCTCGGCCACCTCCTTCTCACCAACCTCCGGATCTCCGCTCTGACACTGCTCCCACCTCCCCAGCTCAGCTCCTCTGCCTTGCACTCTGCTCTCAGGTCTTATATCAGTTCTTTCATATGTTAATCGCAGAGGTGCATCCATTGTCTCTCTAATGGCTTGGCCTTTGCTGGCTGGTTTGGAGCTGGGGGAGCTTTTCAGTTTCTTACTTACCCCTGGGGTCCCTCCCCTGCTACCAAAAAACCACCAAACCAGCACATCCAGACAGTACGTTCTTTCTGAAGTCCATGTCCTTATTAAATACGACTGCACATCAAACCCAGGCAACTAATCACTTGGGACTGACAGTCTGCTTCTTTCCCGCCCACCACTCACTTCTAAGCAAGACCAAATAAATGCCATTGCTTTAATTCCAGACCAGCAGCTCCTCCAGGGATGCAGCTCCATCTATGTACAACTTCTTGAAGATTTTGGCCATGCCATGTGCATCTTTATTAAATGCATGGTCTTAGCTGCTGTATTAATTACACATCCTTTTTCTGCTGCTGCAAAGTACAGAATAATTTTCAGCTGACATATTTTACAGAAGCTGAGTAGGGAAGTGTTAATCTCCTGTGGCAAATACTCCCAACCTGAGAATTACACAAACATCCTCATGAATTCACCATTACAATAGTCTGAGGGACTTCAATGATCAGAACTGAGTTGCTCAGAGTATTTTCTTCAGAGTAATCAATGTATCTCACAGCAACACCTACCACAACCAGTGTCCTGAGCTTACTGACCTTCTGCTCCTCCAGGACCTGCATCTGCCATCCAGTAATACTCACAGTTACCTGGTGAAGAAAGATACACCAGGCCAGGCCTTTGAAACAAAGAGCTGGAACTGAATTGATTTAAGGAATTCAAGAGAATAAATTACACAGTCCAGAGGCTCTATGTTAAACTGCATCAGGACCAGCTGAAGCTGGTTTATGAAACCCACTACCAATTTCCCAGTAGGTGGATTTGTCCCATTTTTTTGGACAAGCAGTGATTAATTTGATCTAGTACAAATATTGATCCAGAAAATTACTTGCTTCTATTGAGTAAACACAAACATGTTTTGCTAGAAGGCCATGGCTGAAATATCCTGTTACTTTCCTTACAAAACCCTTTTTCCCAGTCTTGGCTGGCACTTGCTTTCAAAAAGGAAGCTAAAATAATTATTTGAAACAATAGACTTGCTAAATATCATCTTAGCATAGGAGTTTGAGATTCAAATTTTGTTCCTGAACTTTCTTGCCAAGCCAGGCTCATGGTTCTTGGACAAAACTGCCACTTCCAGGCTTTTTGTTTGTTTTTTCCACTTGTGAAGTCCTTCCACTTATCTGTGCAGGAAAATACGAACTTCTCTTTGGTTGGTAAAAATCTCTTTTCCATGAGTAATGGTCATTTTTAACTCCACCATCAGGAAAGATCATCAATGGTGTAAAGCACTGCTCAATCCAAGCTCTTGCGGAACAGAGGAGCTCTGAGGTGATGTTGACACTTTCCTCTCCAGTAAGCTGTGTCTCAGAGGCCATGCAGATGGAGCAGCAGGATCCACAATGTCTGAGCTGCCTTTTGTAGCAATTCCCAGCCCTCTGTCTGCAGCTCTAAAGGGGTCACCAGCCAGCACTGGCATTTCTGCTCGCTTTGCTGCTGACAAGCCTAAACCTGTTGTCCAGGATAACATCCTACACGTCGCTATGAGCTTGTGCCACCCCACCAAATACACAAAAACAGCTTCACTTGAGGTTAAAGCCCCGATTGCCATGGGAGAAGCCTTGCTGAGGAGCACTTAAGTCAGGCTTCCTCCCATGGGTGGGAAGGTGGTGGCAGGTAGACCCTGTCTCATGGGCAGGAGTGGGGCAAGGGCAGAGCTGCAAAGACAGACCCAGCTTAGCTGGCACCTGGGCTCTCAGAACAGTGTCACCAGTTAAGATTACACAGCTTTGCTCTGGAATAAGTTTTAAGGTATTTCAAAGGCCAAGCCAGATATTCTCTCATATTAAATAAATATTAAATAAAACTCATGTTTTATTTGTTTTTATACATAGGAGATTTCTCAGAGAACAGAACAGTTTCATGAAAGAGTTGTTAATGAAACCTTTCAGCCATAACATCCCAAAACTGCAGGAAATGCTGGAATGGTAAATAATAAATATTTTCATAAAAGTAAGCTATATGTTGTGCTCTTCCTCTGTCATTGTCTGCAGCTGCCAGACCTCATCTACAAGGTCTTTTACGTAGTAGGCTTCTGTGATCCTTTGCTGTTTAGCAAGTAGAGGCAAAGATCTGTAAACAGAGACAAAAGCCTAAGAGCACGTGCCCAGGTTATCACAGCCCCAACAGCACGTCCTCACAGGGGCTGTGTGCCTGGGACTGCTAGGATGACACCAGTTTCCACAGGAGCATAACAAATAACATCAAAGAAGGCAATAACACGATAACAGAGCTACCCACAGAAACTGGAAACACACACATCTTTTTCCTGGGATGACCAGACAACACAGAGCTGCACTTGAGTACTTTTCCTGATGACTTTCAACAAGTTGGGGGTTTTTTTAGCCCAGATTCAGGATGGATCATAAGCCATCTCTATGCACATACCTTTTTCCTGCTGCACAGAGACAGAAAACTGCAGCTCTACTCCATAGCATGCTGCTGCTCTGCTCTATGAGGGCTCCACAAGCACACCTGCAGCCACACTACTGACCTGGAAAGGAGCAGAGAGCTGGGGGAGGAACTAGCCAAGGAGAGCAGCTGGTAGCCTGTTCTGCTTTATAATGAGGTGCCAGCGATGCAAATGAGGAGCAGGTTTTATAAACTGAGAGCCACAAACACTGCTCTAGCAACAACCAGCTCTTTGTAGCTACTCCTGCTTTGTACTATAGCTCCTTGTAATAAGTAACTGAGTGGGAAGCTCAGCTAAGGACTGTTAAGCTCTGGAGTTTTTCTCCCATCTGGACCCAGAGCTAACTGGGGGAGGCTGAGGAACTGCTGAAGAGCAGAGACTCTGTGCTGCACTTCACATGGAGAGCATGGTGGGTAGGTCAGAAATGTTCTTGCAGATCTCTGTGTTGCCTTGGCTCTGATGTAAAGCACCTCTCCTGGCTTGCAGATGACATCTGGGAGAGGTTCAGCTCTATATAAAAGATAAAAGAGCTGCTTTCAAAGAGGAAATGTACAAATTAAAGCTGTAACTGGATTAGACTGAGTTAACTTGCCTTTAGATTATTTATGTCCCATGTGCTTAGTCTTGATCATACTCATTACAGCAAGTACAGCCCAGGGTTGTTTAAACTCAGAGCCAGGACAGCTCAACAGCAACCTTTGGGGCAGTGGGGGTTTGTGGCTGTGGTTACCAGGTTGGTAGGGAGGTGTTAGGAGAGTGACTGGCTTTGGGCTTGCTTCAGAATCACACATGCTATTTCAGGATCATCACAGGACAACAAAAATAAACAAGTCATGCTTCTGCTTTTGTTTTTTTTTTTTTTTGTTATTTTTAATGCCTCTTTGCCTGATGTGTTGTCCTGCCTCTTCATGTCTCTACCTTGTTGTAAGTGAAAGATGTACAGAGGCCCTCTGACCACTGTTGCATCTGCCTGACACTGTCACTCAGAAAACAGGTGGTGTAATGCTCTGATTTGCAGTTGTGCAACATGCCAGGCCCAGCCACGGAGCAGATACTTGCCCCTTCTTCCTCCAAAGCAGCTGCTGGATGCCCTCATGGGCATCTCTGTGGAGAAGGACTAAGGCAAAACAGCTGATCTGGTTTGGAGCCTGGCCCTAGGGCTGTTCTAAGCAACAATGGGAAGATAACTAGTGTGTTTGACCCATTCTGAGTAAGGTGGACTCCTGTATGGGGAGCTGCAAGTGTTTACGGGCATGTCTTCTATTCCTCCACTCAAATGTGAATACTTGGATGTACCTTCCAGCTTCTGGAGATACTGCAGATCTGCTGAGCTACAGCAGGTACCTGTGTGTCCTCTTAGCCCTCAGCAAATGCAAGCTAAAACTCATTATGGTGCTTTGCCTGGCTGCTGATCCTTGAATGTACATAACTTGCTACTGAATCATTTCATGGCTGCATTGCCACGATCAGCACTTTGGTTTCTGTTTGTTTAGGAGCCTGTTGGGAGGTCAGCAAGCACTGCAGCGTGGTCACCACCTCCCAGGGTAAACTTCTTACCCACTGCTTTAAATAAAGTGACATTTAGATTGAGAAGCTCATTTCTTTTTGTGGAGAAGCAGTTTGCACAGTAAACAAAGAGGAGAGAGAACAGATTCAGACTTCGTTTATGTGAAGACATGGAAACTATAGATTGCTGTTTTGCTGCCTCAGTGCTTGAAATGACAGACTGGGAGGGTTTTTTTACATAACAGGTTCAAACATTGGCTCCTGAGTCCATATTTAGACACTTGCTCAAGTTTTAAGAGTACCAAATACCCAGAATCTCCCACTGAGGTCAGACAGGATGTTTCTGGGGTGAAGAGAGGACTAAGATGCTCAGTCTTTTTTTTATAAACAGACTAACTATAGAAGTGGATTCTAACTTTTGCCTTGTTAATTTTTGTAGTTATAGTCTGGAAGCAGCTTCCTCTTCCAAGCTGACCTTGGAAAATGTGTTAGGAGTATTTTCTGCTTTCCATATCAGGAAATGTTATTTGCATCTTAGACTCTTTTTTTCCTTTTTAAAAAGAACAAAAAGCAACCTAATAATGTAGCAACAAACTGCAAACAAAGAACTTTATTTCGTATTTTAAAACCAAAATATAAGGTTTTTTTATATCTGAACCTTCTTTTTCACAGTGGAGCATCCATCTAGCCCTGTGTTTAACTGTTACAATTTGGTTGGTGTAAGTCTAAAATGCATAACAGCATCTTTGTGCCTTTGCCATCACACATGCCAAACTGTAAATGTTAATTTAATTAATCTGACGCAACTACCTTGGACAGGTTGCTGGAATAAACACACTCTAGTCTTCTGTGACTTTCTCCAACCCCAAATTGGCTCCAGAGTCACTCCAAAAGTTCTGGGATGTTCTGATGAACGCTGAGTTGTTGCTACTTTCAGACTTGGCACATTTTACCCAGGTGTAGTTACTACCTGCACAGTCTCATACCATCAACCTGCCTGTGATAGTCTTGCTACTGAGAAGTCCTTGCTCACAGTATTTAGAGAAAAATCTGTTATCAGTGCTGCAGAATCTTTATCAGCTCAGGAGTTCTCCCTTGCTCTTTGAGGCATGTGAAGAAAAGTCTCATTAATGTCAATAATAATAAGAAATTGTATAAGTCTTATTACTATTAAAAGGAGGATACTGAATGGAAGAGAATTCCCTCTTTTCTTCTCCTGGATGAAGATACAGCCCAGCTCCATGCTCTCATGCAGAAGGTATGTTTCTAGATTGCAAGTAATTTTTGTGGCTCTCCTTTGAGCGTCTTCCAAGCATTGGGAGGTTCTGGATTTTGTTTTCCTTTCCCCCCCCCTTCCTCTCTCTCAGCTCTGCAGAGCAAACTTCTGCTTCATAGGCCCAACTGACTATCCTGCACGGATCTCAAGTTCAAGTTGCCACGACTTCATTTGTGTGAGCAAAGCTGCCTGAGCACGAGCTGAGTCACTGGTACACCAAGCAGGGAGCCATCTTGTTTTCTAAGGGTTTTCCACTGAAAAAGGGGACTATGGTTTTAAAGCAGGACCCGAGGCTGGCAATGAGGTTTCAAGCCGTGCCAGCACAAGGTCTGGGTTTGCAGCAGTCTAGACAGCAGCCACCACATCTTGTGAGGCTGGCTGGAAAGCACCGTGCCCTCAAACCAGAGCAAGCCACCAGCAGTCAACAATTTGGGTTTGTTTTTTTTTTGTTTTGTTGTCCCATTACCCAAGGAAATATTTCAGAACAATGACATTTACCCAGGTCTAACAAATCACCTGCTTTGAGTGCCATTTGTCAGCTCCTCTATAATTTGCCTGCTTTACTAATAACCTGTTCTCAATTATTCATGTGATAGAGCTGGTCAGGCAGCCGTGAGACATCAGTGACTGGGTAAGCTCAGCTGCTCCAGTGACAGCCCACTGGGACTGGTGGCAATGGGCAGGGAGCGACTGCCCCAGGCTGAATGGGGCTGATGACTCCATGTCCTCTGTTATTTCATTCCTGGATTTCAGGAATTAGAAATGCTGATTGAGCTCTTTGCTAGTCTCCTTGTATTGCTTTTTTGCATCGCTGTCTAGTATAGGCAGATGAAGAAGGTACACTGGGGAGGAGACAGTTCTGATCATTTCCAATAGTCCATGTTCCTGAGGAAATGTGAAATGAGTCAAGTTTTCAGGAAAAGGGTTCCACTGAGACAGAAAGAAATCTTAGCTACTTGACAGCGTATTTTAAAGCTTTTCAGTTCATTAGTGAGACAATGACTGCACTGGCATCTGCAGGATTAGTTAACACAGATCTTCCATCACTCTGAAATCTCATTTTGTTTTACTTTTTAGCAACAATCCACTGAAATTACTTGCAGTGGTAGTATGGTACCTCCTCTACAGTTTTCTCCAGTTATTCTCAATGTCTGAGGATACTTCAGCTTGTTTCGGGGATAAATCCCAATATGATAACAGTCATTCCTTTGCACTCTCGAGGTGATGGAGATGGAACTTCAGGCATTCAGCATCCCAATTTCAACCCTGGTCAGGCTTTTTCATGGAGTAAATGGAGATTTTTTTTCAGATTAAGTCGGTGTGGAAGCAGGAAACCAGAGTGTGCAGAAGTGGGCAGAGCCGTGAGCGACTGTAAATTTGAAGCTCACATTTATCTTGCTGCAGAACAGAGTCACACAACAATGATTTTCTCCCCACTTGCAGATGTTAAGATGAGATGTGCCTATGAAAGCTTCATGCTCAAGCCTGACCCTGAATTTGTGAGTAAAGTGTAATGTTCAGCAGGATTTACTGCAGCACAGCAGCATTAGGAAGGCAGCAAGCCCATCAGGCAATGGTCAGCAATCCCTTGTAGCTCCATCTCTCTCTCTGCCCTAAACTTTTTTGCTATGTAAGGAGGAAAGTATGCAAAGATACTGAAGTCCTTCTGCAAGGTAACAAACATGTTGTGGTAACCACAAGTGTGATTACAAAAATGTGGTAAGAATACAGGAACACTTTCATTACATTAAGCTAAACCGAGACAAAGTTTGTCTTGCAAAGAGCCCTTTTCATTATGCATCTTTTTATCCAACACAGTTTGTTCTCAGACTATCAGTCACAGAAGCATCCTTGGTGGGTTGTGGTTGTTTCCAGTTGATAAAGGTGGATCTAGCAGCCACTGCATGCTGTATTGTTTATCTCCTGGCACCCTCCTTGGTGAGAAATGCTCTTTCCAGAACACTGTATTCCAGCAACGAAGACTTCTGACATCTCCATAAAAGAAATAGCTGGATGATGGTTGTGGTATATACTGGAATGTATATCTCTGGTGTAAACTGGTGCTGTTTCATTGCCTCAAGCCAAGTTTTTTTCTTTTACAGCAGATGAATACTTATACTTTTACCCTAGAAAGAGCCTCCAGACCTGATGACAGGGTTAAATTTTGCACAACCAGCACTGAATGTCATCTTAAAAATAAAAAATGTCAGAGTAGATGGGTGCTAGAAAAATGTGACACTTGGAGAAAATCCAGTTGATTTGGTAACAGATTAAGACTGTCTGAACTTGTGGTTCTGGCTACCCAGAACTACTATGAATATTGCCCAATGAGTCTAGGAAGTCTGGGAGTTTCATTCGACTCAGATCTCCCCTACAGCATCAATTGAGGATGTTATGAGCAATTGGCCTGACCTAATGCTGCAAAATGTTCACTTGAGTTGATATGCTCAACTAAGTGCATCACCTTGTCTTGTCCCATTTGTGCAAACATTTGTGCACACAGGGCTCTGCTAGCATTGCTGCTCTGACAAATCAGGGCACTTGTGAGACAGCAGGGACCATGGTTATTAGATGTCTGCCAGTATAAATGGGGTTAGACTGCTCCACGTTCATCCCATGCCCAGCTGCTCCCTTCTCTTCTCTCCCAGAGACAGGCCAGGCCAAGCCAACAGCAGCTCACAAACAACTCCCCATCTCAAGTATGAACAGGCTTTTTCCTGAGCAGTTATGGACAACAAATACATCAATTGAAAAGTACAGGTTCATTTGTGGATAACTCACAGGCAGAGAAAAGCTGGCCTTATGTGGCCTGGTAAATTGTTTGCAATGAATAATTCAACCAGTCAGAGTGCATTTGGTAATAAAAGAGAATGGAAAAGGAGAGATGCTAGAGGCAGCAATGTGTTGTCAAGCTAAGATGAAAATGAAAGCAAGAAGTAGGGCACTTTGCTGCCTTCCCTCTCTGCCCTGCATTAATACCCAAGGAAGTTTAGACCCTTTGAAAGCTGAAGAGCTTTGCACCCCAGCAGGAAACTCCAGAAATAAAAGAGAGGTCACCGTGTCTTACGTTCCTTCGTTGAAATTCTGGAGCATGCACAAATACATCACTTCTATTATTGCCCATTTCCACTGAGGTGGTGCCCAAAGGCTCCAGTGGGGCTGGCTCATGCTGCACGAGGGGCTGGGAGACATCTCCCCCCCAAAGGTGCTGAGGGTGACTGGCAAGCACGAGGGCTGTGAGCACCAGCAACTGGTGATCCCTGATCTCTCTGCAGCTGCCAAGTTCCAGGCCAGCAGCAGGATTATGCAAACACTAACTGATTTCATGCTCCAGAGAAATTTAGGAGCAGCTGGTGATTAAGAGGATGGAATTACCACAACAGATTTCTTACTGCCCTGTGTGACATTATCAGCCAGATGCAGAACGCTTCCCACCAGCTGAAATAAGCCAAGGCTGTTGGTAGCATCAGGGGTGCTGGAGGTTTTTGAACCAGTGCTGGTCAAGGTGTTGCCTCCACTTGGGAATGAATATTAGCAAAATCAGCTGGATGTCTGCAGGATAGCATGCCTGGCCTGTGAAGAAAGCAGAATGGAAAGCTGACAGTTTTACAGAAAAGCTTCCAGACTTTTCCCTCTTCTCAACTTTCACTTGAGCTGTAATATTTAGGAAAATCAGACAATTGAGGGGACATTTCAGATAAGTTAGAAGGGACATTTATGTGTGCCTGCTACATCTCAATCTCAAAAGATGCAAAGAATAATCTTTATGAATTCGATGTGCTGCACTGTCACCTTCCTCATGACAACGTGCTTCTACTGTCACAGCTCACAGTGCTGAGGGTGGTGGCAGCCAGACTGCAGGGAATATTAGGACTATGGAACTGAGGAATGCTGCTCCTTTCATCACACTTTGGACCGTATGTGTTGAGAAGGAGGATTTTGCTACACAATTCTTGGCAATGGGGAGTGTGCAACCTTGGTGTGGGACAGGAGTTCAGGCAGAGCTCTCTCTGTAGCTGAAGGCTAGGTGTTTTTCCCTAGCCAAGCCTCAGTTTTCTTATCCGTTCTTTGGGCACAAGGGGTATTATTGGTAAAGTGTTTGAGAACCTGTCATAAGAGTTGTTATTAAAACATTTTAAATTCCTTCATGACCGTTTTCAAACCCTGCTTTGCAACATAGTGGAAAAGAATGTTTATTAATGCCACTATCTTGGCTGCTCTGCCACAGCCCCTGGTGCCTGTTTTAATACCCTCCCCCATATACACCAGTCTCCTTCTGTAACCCACCACCACAGTTCACTCCATGGGCCACCTAATCAGATGAATGTCTTAATTTTTCCTAGATGATCCTTGCTCTGGGGGCCACTACAACAAAATATTGCTTGGGAAAAGACCACTTCTCCTCCAGTTCTCATCCTGGTACCTGGCAAAGGCTGGAGCAATTGTGTTCTCCTCCCATAGGGTAGAAACTCCTTCCCTGTTTCTTGCTGCCCATTCCCAAGTGCTGTAACACCTCTCATGGCTGATGGTGCATTTCAGCATGTGCGGTCCTAGCTGGGTGGTAATATTGACTGCTGAATCTTCTGGGCAGAGGATGTATATAAGTCTGTCCAAGGAGTAATGCACTGTGTGCACAGTGGGGTGCATTAATCCTTTATTTTATGAGGACTGGCAGTGTTTGCTGACTTCCTCTCCTGCAGAGATGAGAGTGGAAGCACCGTGCCTCCTCACCAAAGCTGGCCTCTGCCCGTTGCTGCTGTTCATTATTCACACACCAGAGACCAAGACTAAGGGTGGTTATTATGCTATTCTAGGGAAGGAGACAGAAATTGCATTAAACAGAGTGCAGTGAAACAATTCAACAAGGGGCAGCTTTCCTCAAATGCATCTCAAACATCTTAGTGCACTGCTGGGATGCCTAAACCACTTCTGAATGTACCGTAAGTACTCCTTTTCTTACAGGAGCCAGTCTTTTTCCTCGCAGGGCACAAGGATTAAAAGCACTTAAAAGCAGCAAAAGGAGGCCAATTCATTTGGTGACCAAAACACAGGTTGCTGTTGTGAGAGCCAGAAACAGCAAACTACTTTTGAAACAGACTCACAGTCAGAGGCAAGGAAAGTGACATCAGCCTTGCCTGCTACATGAGGCTGTCAATTTAACTGCCTCCAGGAGATGGGCAGCATACCCTGGCTCATGCCTCACAAGAGTCAGTGCCTCACCAGCCTCATTTGTGCCATCCCTGACCTTGCCACACAGGGCAGGGTACCCAGCCCCGAGGACTGGGTTGCTCAGCTCCCTCCACCCGTAGCATCCCATTTCCCCAGCTGCCTTTCCGCACTGCTGGTGCTCTTTGCAGACAGATGGGGGTCAAGGTGCTTTGCTGGAGTAAGATTTTCAACCTCGTTATGGTCCACTTGTTCTCAGTTAGAATTTACGTACCTGGCATGCTTGTTGCTTGGCCTCTGCTTTGTTACCATTAAAATCAAGGGACCTGTGAGGGTGACAGCAAAGAAGAGAGCATTCAGCATCTATTACACAAGCTAAGGAAGAAAGCTATGGCAGAACAGTGTATTCCCACCAGGCCTGCAAAATAGCATGTCCCTATTTCCTTGGAGACAGCCCAGTGAAGCAGACTCTTCCCAGAGCATCAAAACTTACTGCCCCAAACTTGCAGTTCAGGAGAAGCTGCTGGCCTGAGCCACTTGTCTAACCTAAGCATGAGGGACAAGGCTGCTGTGAAGTGGGTGATTTGTGCCAGGAATCCGTAGGGACAGCACAGTGCCCTGACATCCAGCACGTTCTCTCAGCTGGATGGCACCAGCTCACTGCAGTAGCATGGGCTGAGGAGCTGATGTCCCATGGGCAAGCCCATTACAGCCATAGGCCAGGACTGCCTGTAGGACGAGTACACCGTGTTTCCTTGCTCCCAACACCACCTCTGCTCTGCTTTTTCCTTTAATTCACCCCAAGGCAATTTCCCAGCTGGAAGCAGATCCCTCACACCCAGCCCAGCCAACTGCTTGCATCATGCTCAGGACCGTTAGCACCTAATGCTGTGCCTCAGTTCTCCCCTGGACTTTCCCAGCTTTGCAGCCGATCAGATGTGAAAAGACTGGCTTTTGCAGAGGTGCCCTCCTTCTCCTGTCACCCCAGGGGCTGGGCAGGCAGGCTGCAGGAGGGCAGAGCACAGGGGGTCGGAGATGTGCTGCACTTGAGTGCTTATGAGCCGGGTGGAAAAAATGTGGAGCTGTGGGAAGCAATGATCTTTCAATAACCACTGAGAAGCGTAGTCAGACATTTAAAAGCAGCCCTGGCAGAAAAACAAAGAGAAACTCTCGGTGAACTAATCCAAAACCAACAAAAGACATTTTCGTTTGCCCCTCCTGGGTTAGAGCACTGCCTTTCCATAACATAAGCCTGCCTCGCTGGTTCTTACTCCCTCCGCCTCTATCCCTGCCCGAAAAGTGCCCAGAAAGGAAAACAACTCTGCTGGGGGGACAATAATCTGCAGATTTTTCTGTACTGCAACGTAAGAAGAGGAAGAAGGCGGGGGGGGAAAGCCATGAGACGGCACAGAGCACCGGCTGGGTCGGCGGCGACAGGCGCGCCCCAGGCAACCCCGCTGCCTGCGCTGCCTCCGGGCAGCTCCGGTGTCAGCAGATCTGTGCTGACAGGAAGATGGGGGGAGCAGCAGTGGCTGCGTGCGCAGATGGGCAGCGAGACTGGGACGGGGATGGTCTCTGCTTCCTCACCTCAGACGCCTCAGGGCCGCGGAGGGCAGATGTACAAGGCGAAGGGGAAATGGCTGCTCAGGGAGCGGGGAAGCAAAGGCGTGAGGGTAACGCAGGTTACTCAGGTGACTTTAGTTACCCCGTTGAGCTTAGTTTAGTAACTTGTAATCGAAACACATCACAAATGACACAAGGCATTTCTTCATTAACAGCTTGGCTTGTGCTCCCACCCCGGATTAGGTCGGGTTTGGTCTCCTTAAATATGCATATTTGGCAAGGAAGGAGAGCTCACCTCCTGCCATCCTTTTAGAGAGGCATGGAAATGAGGATTCTGTATGTTTTTAGGGGATTCTCTATGCTTTTAGGGTTTAAAAGGTTTTTCAAAGTGAGCGCCAGGAGGGCTGTGATGACTTCATCCCCAACCATGGCTCCACACCCGGACCCTGAGCCTGTGTCCTCAGGCCAGGGGTTGTCACCATGTGCTTCCTACAGCACTCGATGGGTATTTCTAGGCAAACCCTGCCTCACTTGGAAAGTTCCTGCCTGCCTGGAGGTTATTATTTGCAACGGTGCTGGCTGCTGTGGAGCACTGGATGTGAAAGGCAATGCCTTGGGGAGCATCTTTCCTCCAGTCCAGACAGCTGCTGTCTGAGCCAGGCTACACCCAGACATTGCCACATCTCCTACACTCTGCGGGAGCAACCTAGGGAGATGCCTGGCCATACCTGCATGGAAATGCCTCGTTCCTCCTCTGTTTAAGTGTCTTAGGAATGCAGCAGGCAGAGCTGCTCTTAGGCAACAGTTCATACAGCAACAGCATTCATGGAGCAGTTCTGACTCCCTCCCACCTATGCCTGCATCCTTTGCTCCCACTTTAGCAGGTCGTCTGTAGCCTGCTGCCTGTAGCCCGCAGGATACAAGGGCATGATAAACCTCTCAGTTCAACCCTTGCTTGACCAACAAAGAACAAGAAAAAAACTATTAGTTGTTGTGTTTAAACAAAAACTAAATCCACTAGATTTGCAGGGTTGGGGAAATTCTGGATTTTTATCAAAATGTTTTGATGTCTGGCCAAATTAATAGAGTCGTGCTGAAGCAAATCTGAAGATTTAGAGAAAACAGACTGACATTTTTATCATCCTTTGCAATGAATGTCTGATTTTTGAAAAGTGCTGACCACTTTGATAATTATTTATTTTTTTTAAAGTGTAATCAGATATTAAAAAAAAAGTTTTGTAGAATATTTTGAATCACTGAGGAAGATGAACTTCTGGTTTCAAGAACTGTGGAAGAGACGAATTCCTTTGCTCTTCACAGCAGCAGGCACAGCTCGTGGCTGGGGAGTTGCAGCTGGAGAAGGATTTGCCCCTCAGGGCAGCCAGCAGCACAGCTGAGCTCCACAGCCCGGGCTGTGTGGAGCTGCATGCCTCAACAGCAGATCCACAACCAATTAATAATTATTTCTGCATCAGGCTATGGTGACTATTGTATTTACATTGTACATTTCTGCCGTTTTACAAACGGTTGTGCTGACATCCTATACATTAGAGGGAGGTGAACAGCAGGGGAGAACATGTTTCCACACAAACTTGGCTCCTTTTAGAGAAAGGATGGTGTTGTCTAGTGTCTCTGCATGTTAATCTGCTCCTGCCCCTTTCACAGCTTCTTTTGTGGTCGTTATTTCTGCACGTTATCTCCTTGTGCCGTTTGTCAGCAGGGAAGGAGGCCGGGTTTCCCTGCTGGGTGGGACCAGGCATTCCTGTGTGCTCCTGTGAGCCCCTTCCCCGAATGCATCGGCTTCTCCTGGCAGTCCTCGGGCCACACATCTTGTGAAATGGTACCAAATCAGTCAGCTTACAACTCAACATGTTGCTCTTTCTTCAGAAGTACTCAAGATCTGGACTGGTTTGGGAGGAAAAGATCCTCCTGTGAGCCTTCTCCCTTCCCCAAAACTGTTCCTTTGAATGACTTCCTGAAATATCCACACGGCTCCAGGAAAAGCTCCAGAAATCCAAATTAGAGAGGCTTTGCTCTACAGTCAAGACTTCAAACGTTGCCATTTAGCAGCCTTCTGAAATACAGTATTTCAGTGTGTCTTTGCACAATAGCAGTAATATGAAGAAATCTCACAAGCACAGCTGGTCCAAATAACTATGTGTATGAAATATAAACAGACTTCTTGGGCCTGGTACATACATCCTGCTGCTCTGGATGATTTCTAAACACAGAACACAGTGAGCATCAATTGTCAACTAATAAACTATTGAAAAGGGATGCTGGGCTATTTCTGAATCCTGAAAGTGTGCACTGTCTGAAGAAAATGGGGAGGAATAATTTTAATTTTGAGCTTAGCTTTAGTGAAATAATTTAGACAGCTAAGTACACTGAAAAATACCTTGGCCTGTAGTTTCTTTTCTTTTTCTGGAATACCCATTATGTAGCAACTTAACCATATGTTAATGCAAACATAAAAGCAGCCTAAAACCAAAAATGCTTCATGAACTCTTTCTTAAGAGGGAGAAAAAGGAGACAATCTGTAGTTCTGAATTTGGGAGAGGGTCGTCTCTGTGCTGTTTCTTCACCCCTCCATGGACCCACTTTCCTCTGCAATGGCTGTAGATGGCTGCAGAGCCAGCAGACTGCTGTTGTGTGGCAAGCTGGGTGCCTCAGGCTCCAGGCCTTGGACTTCTGTGTGACCCATATGCACAACCCAAAAAAATTAGAGCATTGCTCCCAGGGGATCAGCCCTGAGCTGTTTCTGACAGGAGTTAATATATGGCACGAGATTTGCTGAAGGACAGAGGATAACAGGCTCATTTGTCAGCTTGTCCAAAGCAGTTGTCTTCTGGATATATTTCAGCATCTTGAATATTTTGCAAGCTGCTCTCTCATGCAACTGTACTCAATTTTTGCAGACAGCACTGTGGTGGCTTCACTCAGGGTGAAGAGGCCACATTACACTTCATTACTGTCACTCTGTGAGCCTGGCACTGCTGCACATGCTGAAATCCTGGGAAGGGGCTCTCTGCCTTGCTTTGATGATACTGTTGACACAAAAGCCAAACTACATATGGCCAGTTGTAGAGATGAGTTAAGTGAAAGGTTTCGTTAATTTATCTCTTTCTTGGAACAGAGAAGGAAATAGAGAGTCTGGGTTGTTCAGCCTGGAGAAGAGAAGGCTCCAGGAAGACCTTATAGTGGCCTTCCAGTACCTGGAAGGGCTACAGGAAAGCTGGGGAGGGACTTTTTACACGGGCTTGTAGTGAGAAGACAAGGGGAAAGGGATTAAAACAGGAAGAGGGGAGATTTAGGTTAGACATTAGGAAGAAATTCTTCACTGTGAGGGTAGTGGGACACTGGCACAGGTTGCCCAGGAATGTTGTGACTGCCCCCTCCCTGGAAGTGTTCAAGGCCAGGCTGGATGGGGCTCTGAGCAACCTGGTCTAGTGGGAGGTGTCCCTGCTCATAGCAGGGAGGTTGGAACTAGATGGTCTTTAAGGTCTTTCCCAACTCAAACCATTCTACGATTCTATGATTCTAGGATTCTATATTATAACCATCTATATTAATGAATATTTCTTGTGATTTACTTCTCTCTCCTCCAAAAGTGGTTTTTTTTTGCCAGTTCAGATGATCAGTATTCGATTCTAAAAACAGGACAGCAGGCAGACAAGTTCAATATGCATAAAAATAATATTTCTGAATGAAATAATATGCACAAAAATTCCAAGGATTTTGTCCACATAAGTAAAAGCAATGCTAGATATTCATTGATCTGCTGAAATAACTGGATTTACTGATACATTGGACACTATGGTTGGGAAATCAGCTATCTTTTTCAAAAACACAGACTCAATCAAGAAATGAAAGAGGCTGTGGAAGTCCCTCATGAAGGAGAAATCCTTGTTACAGTGTTAACGTCACCTGCTTCCGGATACCAGGATCCGCAAAAACAAGGAGAATATTGGTACAATATTTAGTGATAATTTTCTATGTAAGGATTCAAAAAGACAGAGCTAGCAGAAGAATGTGCAGTTCCTTGAGATATTCCAGAAGAGCACTGCAGATGCTCCTGGTGGGACTGTGCACCGTGCCGAGCCTGCGGTGCCGGTACCTGCTGCTGGTGCAGAGGGTCGTGGGGCACGAGCCAGGGCACTGTCAGTGATCAAATTGTCAGGAGGAGATTTCTGCATTCAAAGTGAGAGTTCAGTGACTTTTTTTTTTTTTTTTTTTTTTTTTTGCAGCTTTTTGCCTCTTACCAGGCTGTTCCTGCCAGCAAACTTGTTTATTTGGATATTTGTGGAAGGTGAATCATAACAAAGGAATCACAGACACAGCTGAAACAGGCTGCCGCCTGGTCCTCGTTCTGACAGCTCATTTTAGGAAAACAGCACTGATTTACTGCCATTGACATCCAAAATCCTATGCAGAAATCAAGCCTTCACTTCCCAGACACACGTGTTTGATTTTTCTGGCTATGCTGGGTAACAGGGGGGTTATTATTTACATGGAAACAGTAAGTACAGTGTAAGCAAAAGAAAGGAAAAGGGAGAGAGCGTCGTAACTGCTGTGATACCTTCAGCCTCAGCAGCTTGAAAGTTTTGTGGCATTTCTGCAGAACATCTGGGCAAGCAGTGCTGCTTGACTGCCAGCTTTCTCTGTGGTGCTGTGGGAGACCTTTGCAGGGCTAAAGAGAGGAAGGCAGTGCTCTCATCCCCCAGCCCAGGCTGGCCCCTGCTGTGCTGCAGGGATGGTGCTGGTGATGGCTTCTCTGGGTAGGGGCTCTGCAGGTTCTTGGGACTGTGACCCAGGTCCAAACAGCATCACAGCATCAGCCTACAGACCCCTTGAACACGGGGTCTTGATCTACCTGCTGGCAGCATCAGGAGTACAGTGCAGTAAAGACTGCAAGGAGCTCACCTGCTTTGGTGCTGGGTGCTAGGCAGGGCATTGCTCACCTGTATTTCTGGCCCAAAAGCCAGTACAATATCAGGAAGATCCACCTTAAAATGCACAGAGTTCATCCTTATTTAGCAGATACATGCATGTTATTTTGGGGATCAGACACCTTATTTGTGATAGGAGCCATGGTCCCTGCATAGTGCTTTCTGTAGAGCTAAGGAGGGGACGTGGCAGGAAAAGCTTCTCAGACTGCACAAGGGGAGACTGGGTGGCAGGGCTGGGTTTGTGTCCCAGGTTTGTGCGTGTCATGAATTTTGGGGGACAGTTCTTCAGCAACAATCCAGGAGTGTGGGAGCTCTCCACTATGTGGGAGCCAGCCCTTGGGTTATGCCCCCCAGGATTGCTGTGCCAGATGAGGGGAGGAGATGGGTGCTGCTCTGGGTGTTTTCACCTCTCTGACACTTTGGTACCACGGGCAGGAGCTTGTCCTCTTACTGAAAGGTGTTGCTGAAGCTGAAAGATAATGTTTCAAAGAACTTCTGGCATTGACCATATGATAACTTAAAATCTTATCAGGATCAAAAGGTCTCTGATACAAAAAGCCATTAGAAAGGTTTTTATAAGGGCTTGACCTCCCTTGCTCTGCAGTGAATACAGTCCAAGGTAAAGTCCAGACTTGAGACTGTCACACTAGCTGAAGGACACTCTTATGGATGATGCTGACACTGCTTTTCTAATGCAGCTGAAGTTTTGCTGTGGGAGTAGATGTTAACTCTGAAAAATGAGCCATCATCACTGCTGCTGTCACAGGGTGGGACAGCATCTTTCCTGAGTGCTCCTCATGGGCACCAGAGTCATTGGGATGCACGGCTGGCAGGGACTGTGCCTCTGGGAAAGAGAGAAAGCATGTTGTGCCAGGATCTGCCATGCTGGAGCTGAGCAGAGCAGCCCCCCTGCACAGCCACACTTGCTCTTCTCATCTGTACTCTGGGTAATCAACTCGTGAATTGGAAAGGTGCTCTCCAAAACTCTTCATAACCAAAGGTCCCCCTTAAATCAGCTGTTTGCTTCATATTTCAACTGATACAAAAGTTATCTCCTGTTTCAGAACAGGGGCAAAGCACCGTACACTGAGGTCCAAATGCTCCCAGGCAGGGAACCTGCAAAACCTGCTACAAAGTCCTCAGGCTGAGAGGCATCCTGACAAGGAGGCAGGAAGAAAAGGTGCCATACATCACACCCTTTGCCTCCTCCATGCACTGCTCTCCTCCAGCTGAGCTGCCCCTGACTTTGCCAGTGCTAAGGGATGAGTCCCACATAAACAGTCAGAAGGAGATTTGGCCCAACACAGAAGCCAAAGCCCCCAGGCTCCCCTGCTTGGCAGCACCCTTGGCTCCACCTGGTACCAACAGCCTCTGAGCTGCTGAGCCTGTCTTGCATCATGACAAGGAGGCTCTGTTTTCTCTTCACTGTCTCCAGTGCTGGATACTCCAAAAACTAAGCCAGAGGAGGCTTATCAGGTACGGGCCAGATGCCAGGCTCAAGGGTTGATGAACTATGGCACCCACTGCTGTTTGCAGTCAGATGATTATATGTTCATAACAGGTATGCAATCAGTTCAGTGCAGTCAGGAACCTGTTTCATCTCGTGAGCACCTGGGCACAGGTACAGGCTTCAGCTGCCTCCTCATCCTTAAACTCTGTAATGATTTTCTCATCTGCTGGATAGCCCCTGAGCTGCTGCCCATGAGTGCACACATCCCCCCTTCACAAAGTGAGTGCACAAGGGTATTTGGGGAGAGCTGAAATTATTCATGATTTCAGCAAAAGATACAGCTGAAAACACGTTTGTTTCAACATCTTCTGTTTTTCTCTTTGTTTCACCTCAGGACCTCTGTAACTATTTGAATTCACAGTGGAAGATTTTAAAATGCATTTTTCCATTACAAGTGACCTTAAGTGTGAAGGGAGATAAATACAGGGTTAGAAAACACAACATTGTTCACATTGAACGGAGTGCTTTTGATTGCTTAAGATTAAATATTTTTCTCCTCCCTGCCTTGCTAACCCAAACCTGTTCTCTTTTTGGTTTCTTTTTACCTCTGAGCTGACAAATGCTTCCACCCCTGTGCCTGCTGGAGGGCAGCTGTAACACCAGGGCAGTAGCTGTAACACCAGGGCAGTAGGTGCACCTTGTAGTACGTTTCATGTGCCTCCCCCCCGGACTTCTCATTTGCCTCGAGCTCTTTGAATTTGAAACCTTCATCTCTGCTTTCCAGTACACTTTCTTCTCTGCCAGCTGGGAAAAGGCCTGTTGAGGACTGCGACACAGTGGAAGCAGCCGTGCTGAGCCCTGCAGGTGAGGGCTGCAGCAGAGCAGGCTCATGGAGCTGCAGAAACCTGAGTGCCAGCACCAAAGTTTCTCTTGTGAGGAAGGAAGGATGCTTACTCTTTCCCTCGGTGGATTTTTTTATTTGTGAAAGAGCCAGCCTGACCTCAACAGGTCCTCTTGCACGTCTTGCTTTGGGCAGATCCGAGGCCATGCACCTGCATGACCCTTCATACCTTTCTTGGAAGTACTCCAGTGGCAGACAGGGACATGGTCCCCTTCCATCGTGAGTTTTATATTGTCTATTCATCTGGCCTGTCAGAGCAACCTCCACTGCCACCCTGACTAGGTGGGCAGCAGAGGAAGCAGCCCCATCCCTATCCCTGTCCTCCCACATGGAGGGGCAGCATGGGAGCAGCTCCAGCTGTGACCCCCAGCCAAGCAGCTGGCTGCCCTGCCATACCAACAGTGCCCGGCTGCATGGCTGGACATCCCTTGCCACGTTGCAGGGCACCTGTCACTGCTGAAGGCATCCTTACTTTGCAAGACATGAGGATTCAGAGGATTCTGAGCTCGGCAAAATGTTTTGGTGATGCATCATAGCACAGTAAGATTCCTTGGTCTGTGATACTTCGGCTTTCTGCACTTAATTTCACGTGGTATCCCAACACTGTTCACTTTAGGATGGGTGTTTATCAGACACTTAAAGGCTGTCCCCAGCTCAGCTGGGACAGCCACCTTACCCAGATCAACAGTTTCATGTGTGGAAGTTTAAACATCTGCATCCATGGCTTGCCTAATTCTCCCTCCCGATTCCACAGCATGGAATATTGCCATCCCAGCTCCTCCTGCCACGACCTGCTGAAGTTATAAACATGTCATAGGAGAGAGTCCTCCCTGACAAAACCATAAACATGAGCAGCTTTACAGGAAATCTGACATACGTACTGCAGATAACTGTGCTGCTAGGAGAGAGATAGCACAGACAATATAATTCAAACAATGAGTGTTTGCTCAGCAGCTGGTGAACTTGCAGCAGGTTGCTAGAGGAAGCAGGGAGCAGCTTCTATCAACTCCTTTATGGCCAAGGCCAGAGAAGCAATAAAGGAGAACTCAGGAATGATGTGCTGGCAGCTGGGACCCTGTTGGGTCATAGGATCATAGAATGATTTGGGTTGGAAGGGACCTTAAAGAGCATCTAGTTCCAACCCCCCTGCATGGGCAGGGACACCTCCCACTAGACCAGGTTGCTCCAAGCCCCATCCAACCTGGCCTTGAACACCTCCAGGGAGGGGCCTTCCACAACTTCCCTGGCAAACTTGTGCCAGCGTCTCACCACCCTCACACTAAAGAATTTCTTCCTAATGTCTAACCTAAATCTCCCCCCTTCCAGTTTTGATCCATTACTCCCTTGTCCTCTCACTATAAGCCCTTGTAAAGGGCTCCACAGCTTTCCTGTAGCCCCTTCAGGTACTGGAAGATGCTCTAAGGTCTCCCTGGAGCCTTCTCTTCTCCAGGTTGAACAGCCCCAACTCTCCCAGCCTGTCTTCATAGCAGAGCTGCTCCAGCCCTTAGATCATCTTTGTGGCCCTTCTCTGGACTCTCTCCAGGAATCCCATGTCCTTCTTATGTTGGGGGCTCCAGAACTGGACACAATACTCCAGGTGGGGTCACAGGATACTGAGGGCACCTCGGAAAGGGCAGCTTGGGACTGGGGGACTGTTAGCCCCTGGCGAATCTGTGTGCAGAAGGTAAAGCTGTCATTAAAGGCCATTTGGATCACACCACATGTGCACCCAAGGGCTTGCCTGTAGAAAACATGGGTTTGCGTTGCCACGGCCTGTCCCAGCCCACCACCCTCCTGTACCCCTTGGTGACATCACCACTACTTCCATAATCACAGCTCTGAGAAGTCCCGTGTGTGGACCAGCACCCCACTGTGCCAGATGGCACCTGAACACTATAAATGATCCTCTGTATCCCAGAGCATCTAAAGATTCCAAATAAAGACCAACAGGCGGCAGACAGATGCACAGAGTAATGTATTCAAGGAGGTGGCACTGTGAAAGAAGGTTAAAAAATTTAAAAATAATCCAAAATATTGCAAGCCTTAACAAAAAAGATTGGGCTGTGCCAAGGGGAACATCCAACTCACAGGCCTGAAGGATCCCATAGCTAGGTGGCATTAGCTAGGGTGGGACCTGATAGGGGAAGCTTTAAGAATCTGTTTCCTTATTAAATTATTATAATGATGAGAAGATGTCAGGTTCTCAAGCTGAAATTTGAACCCGAGGAGCTACTACAAAGATGGATGTAAGTGGAAAAACCTTCTTTCCAGCTGGGAATGTAAAACCATTACAGGCTTATTTGCATTGCAGGACAAAGGGTTTATTTGGTTAGTTACACACAGCGCATCTTCTGCCTCCCAGGTCTGTGGGGCTGGTGCCCAGTGGGGAAGTTAGATTATTTTTCCCAGTTACAGGATGGGGAAATAAGAATGGGCTGGTGAAACAGAACAGGAAAAGGATCCGTTATAATTGGAGCAAAAAGAAATGCTTCATTTTGCATTAACTTGAACACTTTCAACTCTGGAAGCTTCCTTTAAATGTTTCACCTCACATTCAAAATGAAGTGTCAAGTGATGTTGCTTTAGAATGTTGCCCTTGAATGTGTTGTTAGAATTTGTATTCCCTGGGGTTTGAGGGTGATTTGCTGAGCTTGACCTGACTCCTCACATTTTCTGTTGCTCACCAGAGCTGATCTTTTGGGGGAAGTTTACAATCCACTGTAGAGCTTCCACCCAGATTTATGAGAAGGGCCAGTCTCATGTTGTTTGTGGTTGAGTAGGAGCCCAGAGGCAACAGAAGAGCAGCACAGAAGGAGGAACCAGGACCACTGGGGGTGTGAAACAGAACCACAACTCTACACCTGTATTGGGTTTGCAAGGCAAGGTTTTGGTAGCAGGGGGGCTACAGAGGTGGCTTCTGTGAGAAGGTGCCAGAAGCTTCCTGTGTGTCCAACAGAGCCAAGGCCAGCCAGCTCCAAGATGGACCCACCACTGGTCGAGGCTGAGCCATCAGAGGTGGTGGTAGTGCCTCTGGGATGACATAGTTAAGAAGAGAGGGAAAAAATGGATGTAGAACAATAGCAGTGGAGAGTGGGGTGAGAATATGGGAGAGAAACAACTCTGCAGACACCAAGGACAGTGAAGAAGGAGGGAAAATGTCTTGGACCATCCACCCCTCATCAAAAGAGCTGGATCTCTGAAGAAATGCAGCTTTGGGCACTTCCCTTGGAGTGGCTTCTGGGGCAGGGACACAAAAAAGATGCAAAGATCCAGCCCTTAAACCTTGGAATGGTAAAACAACTGGGGCAGATGCTCTGGGGAATGTCCTTGCCTTGGCAAGGCTGGGAGCAGGGGCCCACAGTGCCCTTCTGAGAACTAGTTTGCCCTTTCTGTATAGGTCAGGATGGCCAGGGCCTGGTTATCTCAGGTGTCCTTCACATGTGGGAGCTGAGGATCTCTCACTGATGTATGCCATGCTTAAAAGCCCTTCAGTGCCTGCTGCAGAAGAAGGAGGACATGGAGTGTCCTTGCTTGAGGACAACACAACCTGTTTTCTAATTCTGCCTGTGCCTAGCCCACTAGAGAACCTTTTTCTTTTTTTCCCACGAGAGTATTATTTTCTTCTGTTTTTAAGCCACGTTGCACTATGAATGCCCTTCCATCCTGCACATCCCTGTCAGCTCTACCAGCAGAGAGAGCGAGCTGTGCTTCTGGGAGGAATTCCTTTCTGGAGCTGGTGCTGAGAAACACTTTTTATGAGCTGTTTACTCTCCTTTTCCAGTAAATTACTTTTTTTTTTTTTTTTTTTTTTTTTTTATAGTGCATGTTGGTCAAAACCTGCAGACTGTTGTCAGGCTGGAATGTGAAGTGCCAGGGCAGTACCCAGTCAAAAGCTGCTGTGATGGAAGTTACTCGAGTGCAGAAGGTGAGGTTCCTGCTCACCCACCTCAATTGGCACCAATGCTCTTCAGTGTCAGAGAAAGCTAAGATCCATGCAAAGCATGTTTCATGATGAATTCCTAAAGGCTTGCCTGTCCACATGAATTTTTGACTTCATGCAACTTCTTCATTGCTTGGCACTCTCCCCTCAGCCAGGACAAGGTAAAATCCTGCTCTGGCCAAAGAGGTTTTTTTTGGGACATGGGACCATTCCATTAACTCTTCACATGGACTGTCCAAAGGCTGCACACTTGGAGGAGTTGTTGAAGTACTGTCTGCAGGGCTGGGTTTGCTTGGACTTGGTGATTGCTTTTAGGGAAAGGTTTTATGTTTTCTAAGGTGCTTGTCATCACAGGAGAGCTGTTGGTTTGTTCACATCTCCTCCTGCCTAGGAAACATCAAACATTAGCTACAGACTATTGGCTGAAGAGGGGGCATATGGAAAAGAATTTCTGCACTACTGGAAATAAGCATGGTAGTGATTCCAGACTGCAGAGCAGAGGGGAAATGAGCTGGGCTCTTGCCACATGAAACCCAATCATTTTACAACACAGAAATGCAGTTTTCTTTTTGAAGAAAATTATTCCTTTTTTTTAAAAAATGGAGCTTGCAGTTTTGATGCTGATTAGTCATTCCAAACAAAGTCTTCAGTGGTTTACCAACCCGCAGCCCAATGCAAATGATTTCAGCAGCTGACAGTCACACACTGCAGTGACCCAGCTACCTAATAACCTTGCCTAGAGTCAGGCACCAAGAGAAAAATTAATTTTAACACGTCTAGATCAGCAAAAACTAGAACAGCAAGAACTAAGCACAGGGAGTACAGTGGTGGGGTCACAGAATAATAGAATGGTTTGGGTTGGAAGGGACCTTAAAGACCATGTAGTTTCAACCCCCTGTATGGCCAGGGACACCTCCCACTAGACCAGGTTGCTCCAAGCCCCATCCAACCTGCCCTTGAACACTTCCAGGGAGCAGGCACCCACAGCTTCTCTGAGCAACCAGTGATCCAGGAAGGAGAAAGCATTGCTGGAAGCTGGACCCAACACTCCACACACTGCTGCCCTAAGGACCAATCAACGCTCCTGTGCCAGGGAAGATGGAGCCAAGCACCATTTATGGGGTTGGGGATGAGGCTAACCCAGCTGCACCTACATCCTGCAGCTGCTGCAGGCACTGTAGCTGAACCCTGTGTGCTGCTTGGGGTCCTGCACAGATGAGAAAGGAGAGAAATCCCAGCGTGACTGGCACTAGGAGGTGCTTTCCTGCAGCAAATGGAAACTGCAATAGCCAGAGATAAAGCCATAAGGGCCTTGGAGAAGGTAGCTTGTCTGTCCCATGCCCCACAGCAGGATGACCTGAACCTGAACTACCCTAGACTGGTTTTTGTTTGCCCTGTCTCTGCAGTTCCTCCTGCTCTTTTTGTCCATCACAAGCAGTTCCTTTGCTCTCTGCTCTGTCCTGCACACCACATACCTAAAAAAGTAACGCTATTTTCAGCCAGTTCTCTCTTTCCTGCTGTGACAGGAGCAATAAAGCTTAAGGAATGCAAAGCACTGATATGTAAATGTTGGCTGATACACCTCACCTGCTCTGGGGAAGCAGGCACCCACCAGAGCCTCCCAGTTTGGATGCAGCAGGATCAGCCCTGTCCCAGCAGCACTCGCTACCTGGAGATGCAATTCAGCCCAGGAGGGCAAAGCAGCTTCCTCAGACCTGCAGATCTGTCTTTCTGCAATGCAAACCCATAGGATCAGGGTGCCCAGCCTGCTCTCTGCTCTGCAGGACAGAGGATGGGGCAATAAAACCTTGCAGTTACTAAACCTGTAGGAGAAACTGCTTCTCTCAGTTTTCCTGGCCACTGCATTGGATTTTGTGCGTGTTGGGCCTGACTTGGAGCTACATGGGGTGTTTAGTTTGGCAGGTGTGGTGCAGCCTGGCGTCAGAGCTGGGAACAGTCACCCCCAGTCATAGCCTGGCTTCAAAACTCCAAAGCAGATTCTGTACTGGAGCTGAGCATGTGTCACTGGTATTCAACACCAGATCCTGCTGCCTTTTATACACGGTGCAGCGCCTGCGCAAACACACGTGTGGCTGGATAGAGAGATATGCATTTAAGGATAACTTATTTTTTCCCCTTAGTAAATATCCTTATCCAAAATCAGCTTATGGGAACTCTGTGAGTCTTTATCTTGTTCTGCAATTTTCCTGCTTTACACAGTCACTAATAGTTCCCTGTTTATTAGCACTGGCACATATCCATGCTGTCTCCCAGGCTCTGGGCTTGCAGGAATGTAGACAGCCCTGCTCTGCTTCCACTCACCGTGGATTTTGGAGGCTGTGAGATGGCTGAGTTTTGTGGGAGCTGTGTGTCAGCATGAGTAAAATGGATGAGGAGGCAAAAGGTAGAGGGGCAAAAAAGAAGAGCAAGATGAAAGTCCAAGAAAATGAGAATAAAAAATTCACAAACGTATTACGGACTATAAAGACAAAACAGTCCAAATGAGTTACTAGCAAATGGGGAGATATTAGGAACACTAGAAATAGTGACCTTGAGCAGCAAAAGCACTTCCTCAATTATCAAACACAGCAACTCTCGCTCATCCTCCAGCAGATGTACATCATTCATTAGCTGCCACACAGTCTCTCTGTGCCTCATTTTAACTTGATTTGAGCCAAAGGAAGGCAGAGTGGAGAGAAAGAGGAAAGTGAGGCCATGGCTTGCAAGCCTGACCAGCGTGAAGGCCAGTGCTTCTTCCTTGGAGTCCTCCTTGGAAGCCTTGTACACTTTCCAGTTGATCTCATCCCAAGCTCTCTATACTGTGCAGAATTCTCTGCATCAGCAGCTTTTTGTTTCCTGCCTCCAGTCTGGTCCCTATGCGGAACCAACTGCATGAAATATCCACCCAGCCCTTGCTTGCCAACCCACCAGCCTTTTCCCCCTCAGACCCTTCCTAAAACCCTGTCCCAAGGTGACGTTGTCCAGCTCTGAGCAGATTGCCAGAATTTAATAATGAGAAGCTGCCTGCAGACCTTCAAGCCACAGTAATAACCAGGTTACTGCATGCCAAACTGTCAACCTAGATAAATGACCAAAACGACCATTGGTCAGCTGCATGGGCAATGACTGTATTCTCCACAGTTTACAGCTAATTCTGCTTGGTTCTTCTTCCCAAAACGACCTGTATCTAACCTTCTCGTGCTCTCTGGAAACATTATTTTCTTTGGAGGCAGTTGTACCTTAGCTAGGAGAAAGGGAGTGTGGATTCAGTAGCTTTTGAGGCCTGGTCTTGTTGGGCTGATGAATGAAGTGAAGAAAAGAGACAGAAACACCTTCTCATTGCCATGCTGCTGTTTTCATAGAACCATAGAATGGTTTGGGTTGGAAGGGATCTTAAAGATTGTCTAGTTCAACCCCCCTACATGGGCAGGGACACCTCCCACTAGACCAGGCTGCTCAAAGCCCCATCCACATCTTTTGGTCCACAATGGTGAAAGAGGGAAGTTCACCTTGTTGATAAGAACTGCAAATCGAATCTCAAGTCACCCACTCTCCTGCATGCTTCAAAGGTCAGTGAGTCCTCTGGAAGCTCAGCCCATAAAAAGACTGTAGTTAAGGGTTGTACAAAGACACAATGTCAATAACTCGGGGTTGCCACTGCTGGGTTGGAAGTTCAGAGCTCTCCTTATGCTGCATGGGTAATCACTGAAAAAGTCCCCTTGACAAGAAAGAGCACAATTTCAAACAAATAACACAAATATACTGCAGAATAGAGGCAGCATGAAACTCTGGGCAATCCCTTCACCAAAGCACAAGCTTTCCTCACAGGAGGCACTGGTGGTTTCACAACAGAGTCCAGAGTCCTAGGACGTGATCTGCTATCTGACAGTCAGGACAGTGAGAGGGAAGGCAGCTGGCAGGCAGCTTGCCTGCAGCCTGGCAGGCTGTTAACTTTGGTGGGTAATCTACATTCACGTGAGGAGTCTCACAGACTTCTGTAGACTTTGAATATAGATTGATTCCTTGCATGGGCCAACCTTGCTGGATAAACTTAGGGATATTTTTGCCCTGAAAGTTGTTTGTAAGTAAAGAAGTACGTGGAATTATTTAAGTGCTTCTAGCAGGAGGTAAATTCAATTTGTCGTTCAAAATATGATGCAGATTTCCATCTGCTTTCTTGCAATGGAAAAAACCCAGTTCCAGCTTATTAATCTATTCATAGTGCCACTCAGTTGTTCTCCTTGATTGATGACAAGTGTTTTGGATGTTAATATCCTGGTTCTTAGATTCTGTTAATGTTGTGGGTAAGCATTTGCAGAAAACAAAACAAAAGTCTAGTTGAGAACAGATGCCCTGATTCTAATAGAACTTCAACCATCTCCTTTAAACCCCATTTCTTTAAAGGCCACTTCTGAACCTGTATGCTCACCACTCCCCCATATGTTTTGCCATTTCTCTGTCTGTTTGGCACACTGCACATCAGAGACATGAGTTTTTAATTACCTCATCAGGCTTCCTCCCCTTCTTCCTGGTTGCCACCACACCTCACTTACAGGTCATGATGATCTTGATCTTAAAGCAGCCAGCTCATACGTGGGGTATCAGGCATACCTTGTGAAGATGCACACCATACAATCTGTCACTGCATCTCTTAGGACCACGTTGTTTCTCATGTACCCTTTCCAAAAGGCACTGCCTCCTCTTTAGCTGTCAATGAGCTTTTTTTCTTGTTAGTG
The DNA here is from genome assembly GCA_020745705.1 of Hemiprocne comata. NCBI lineage: Eukaryota > Metazoa > Chordata > Aves > Apodiformes > Apodidae > Hemiprocne > Hemiprocne comata. Next base: position 3,952,573 of record CM036597.1, on the reverse strand, counting down.
GTGTTGGCAGGAGCTCTCAATCAGAAATGATTTAGATTTGCAATTGAGAAGACAAGCATTATTTATCCTCAGAGGCCCTATCTATGTTTATTTCACCTGAACATTGCCTGAGTAAGGCAGCCTCACAGGTAAGTGATGATAATTATATACTAAAATAATGTATTCTTCAATAACCCAGCCAAGAGCAAAGATGTAACTTTACACAAAGGAGAAGAAGTGCAGGAGATGTATCACTAAGCTGCCAGATAAGAAGATTACATTTAAAAAGCCATAATTAAAATTAATTTTACTTCTGTAGGCACAGAGTCACACTAACATTAATCTGGCAGTGGCAAAGTCTGTTCAGGGCCAGTCCAGCTTCCACTGGAGTCGGTGGCAAAATTGTACTGGAGGCAGGGTCAGCCCTTCATCTGTCTGGGGATGATTATTACCGTAAACTGCATTTATGGAAATTCATATCCTTACAGTTAAAAATGTTCAACACAAAAATCCAGCAGGCAATCCTTCTAGTGGGAGGTGTCCCTGCCCATGCAGGGGGTTGGATCTAGATGATCTTTAAGATCCCTTCCAACCCAAACCATTCTATGATACTATGATTTGGTGGTTCCATCGTGGCTTTATAGCCAGGGCTTTTTCTGGTACCTGTTAAATTCACCATAGTCTGCTGAAGAAGAGAATTAATGAAGCATGTTTAAACTAATCTTCAAAAAATATTACCTATTTCCTCTCTCCTAAGTTTCTATATGCTAGTACTTTGTGAAGTCAGCATCTTACAGGTGCATATTTCCTACAAAAATATTTCACTACAACCTTATTTAAGAGTCATATTAAATAAAACTACTCACGGCATAGATCAGGTTGGAAATACTTGTTGCCTGTCAGGCCCTAACTTCTCTGTTTTTGCATACCATTATGTGGAAAGTCCCTCTTTGTCATTTTCTAAATAACAATCTTTTTGAGAGGGCTTGAAAAATGTCCCAAACATCATTTCAAACACTGGTCAACACTGATATTCCAGACCCACCCTGTGCTTCAGTCTCTAGTTAAAATCTCCAAGGGACTTTCTTTGAGGCACTGGTTTTCCCCTGTGATCTTCGCCAAAATTTCACCTTTTCTTCCCCCCTCTGCATCACCTGTGGATGCAGTGAAATAAGAATTCAGCTGCATGCTGTCATATGTTCTTGAAAAAGTTTGTTCACTGTTTCACAAAGCAGTAATTGCTGAGTGTTGTGTTTACTTTTTGTGAGAAAGGGGACCTAGTATCTGTGTTAATGAGTGTTTTTAACCATAAATAATCACCTAAGAATGTGCACTAGTGTGTTTTTGCAAAGAAGGCATTTGAGAGTTGCATGTAAATGAATTCCCACAATTTGACATCTCACTCAGAATATAGTAATTACAATAAGCAATAAAAACCTTACACTGAGCTTGGTGACTATAATCAGGCCACTGAGCCATGGTTGTAGCTGAATTAATAGATATGTCTACTATAGCTTAACTTTCTTTGTGCATGAAGACATGGGGAAGTCCTAATAAAGAGGCAACTGGTAAATGTTCAATATGTTTAATACTTCACTCCCTCATTTGGGGAACAAAGAGTTGCCTGTTTCATACTACTGGTTTGGACAAAAGCAGGGCATGGAAACATGTCATCTGCATTTTCTGAATAGGCAAGATCTACAAAGATGTTCTCATGTCTCTATCTCTTTTATGTTGACATGCTAGCAAAATCTGACAAAAAGGAATCTAAAGTTTTGGGTTTTTTATTTTGGTAAAATTTGCAACCAGAATCAGAAATATTCTCAGCTCTGTTGTATTTGTAATGCAATGGGAAGCATTGGCCTAATCTGAACACAGGACCAGCACCATAAAATGTAAAAATTGAACTAATCCTTTACATCAGTATAGAATTAATGCTCCTGCCTCCAAGAACTAGTCTAATAAACTGATGAATATGTAAGAATTTCCAGCATCCAATGAGAAAACCAACTGTATAAAAAGAATAAAAGGATGGAAGGAAGAGAGTCTAATTCTTCTCAGGAAGCTGCTCGTGCTGATGTGATGAGGAAACTCCCACTGTGAACCCTGTCACTTCAATCATGTAGGACCACTCTGTGAGGCCTTGTCATTTCATAGCTTTGGAAATTTAACTGCATAATTATTTTTCCTGACTGTTTTGACAATGAAATGTGTTTTGTTTTGTTCTGTAGTGATCAGACTGACAGTCTTCCTGTAAATGATTCATACAAAGACTCATAATCTGTGACTATGCAGTTCAGATCCAAAAATGGGCACTGGTAACATTGGCAACATAGAGAAATACTCATTACAATGGATTTTGCTGGGCAGTTCTAGACAAATATGCCCTACATTTATTTAATTTTGGAAGAGAAGAGAGAGAATGATCTAATGTTGGTGTGCACCTTATCTATTAATAGTTTATTAGCTAACTGTCACCTTTCTGTAAGTTTATTTTTTCTGACAGTAATGGAAAATAATTTAAAAAAATAAAAGGGATGTACAAGAGCTAGCACCTTTAGTCAACCTTCCTGGTTTATGTCTGAATTTGTTACTTTGTGCTTTTCTCACCTCCAGGCATGGAAACAGTTCGCCTTTCTGACCTGAAAAGGGTCTTGCGTGCCTCAAAATAGATCTGCTTTTCTCCTAAAACCAGAAGGAGGTATTGATACCTGAGTCCATGTTTTCTCCTGAGCCTGGTGGAGATGCCAGTGTCAGGCTGCTGGGGAGTTTGAGGTCCCTCATTTGGGGAAACAGCCCCCACCTTTTCTGGCCCAGCTCTGCAGTGCATTTCTGCCCCCCTGATTCCCTCTCTCAATTCCCCTGCTTCTTCCCAGAGCAGCTTTTTTGCTTTTGATTTCTCAGGTCAAGACCTCCTGAATTAACTTCTGTTCTCCACCACTTCTACGCAAAAGCGTCCCTAAGGCCCTTGCCTTCCTGAGCCCTTGTAGCAGTTTTCGGTGTGAAAGTCTGTGTGGCAAATGTAGAAATTAGGACAGTTATGAGGCCACCTATCCCAAATTGGACAGCTGAAGGCTGCGTGGGGAAAGGCCGTGGCAATGCTCCCTGCCAGGGAACACAGAGTACAGGGTGCAAGGGCACAGGCACCCACACCCCACATGTTCCTCGTGGGAGCCAGGCTCTCGGCCAGCCCCTGGCTCCTCTGTGTGGGGTGCCCTGTGTGCCCACGAACACCAGCTTCCCCTGGGCATTCTCAGCACCACCCAGCAGAGTTGCTCCAGGGGATACAAGGGGAGATTGCACCGGGATCGCAGCGGTCCTCTGTCTGTGTGGCAGGGCTGAGGGAGTCAGAGCTGACCATGCCCGCGAGAAAGGAAGCAGTCTTGCATGGGAGGAGGGATGCAAGCACAGGAGGAGGCAGGGATGCGTGCAGGGAACAAGGGATGCCTGCTCGGAGGAGAGTTGCGTGCAGGGGAAGAATGAGGGATGCTTGCGGGACAGGAGGCAGGCATGCACGGGAGGTGGGATGCACGCAGGACACGAGCGATCCAGACAGGACAAGGCATAGGGGGAGGGAGGACAGAGCAGCCCGGCGGGGGACGGGGGCGCGCCCCGGCTGGGGACGCAGCTCCTCCCCGCCCTGAGTGACTCCGCGCCCGCCTAATCGCCGCGCCGGGAGGCCGTGATGTGCAGGCGCACGGCCCAATCCGGCCGGGGCGGCGGGACCGGGCGCGCCGAGCGCGGGCAGCGGGGCTGGGGCACGGCTCGGTCGGCTCGGCGCGGCACGGCTCGGCTCGGCTCGGCTCGGCTCTGCACGGCGCAGGGGCGGTGAGTTCTCCTGGAGATCTTTCCAGCGCACCTCCGGCTTGGGGAAAGTTGCTGGCGCCTGCCCCGCCGTCCAGCGCAGCGCTGGTCCTGGGAGCATCCCGGCGGCGGGGCGGGCGGAGCCGACCGTCCCCAGCGGCTCCACGGGCCCGGCCCGGCCCTGGCTGCCGCCCGGCTCCGCGCTCTGCCAGGCGTACCCCCGCGCCGCCGCCCCCAGGGGGTCCTTGGACAACGAGGCGGCGGGAAAGGCGCGGAGAGGGGGAGCGGGCGCGGAGCCCAGCACGTATCGGTGCCCGCCCGGACGCGGGGAACGTGTTCGCGGGGCGCGCTCCTGCCGCCCCTTCCAGCCTCCCCGCGGCGGTGGAGAGGCCCTTGTCTGATTCATTCCTCTGGAAAACTTCACCCGCGGGCTGAGGCGGGGCGGGCCCGGCGCCGGGGATGCGTTGCCCCGTGGCGGGTCTGGCCGGGCCGGGGCCGTGAGCTCCGCCGCTGGCATGAAGACGGGCGCGTAGCGACGGCCCCGACTTTGCAAAACTTCAGGTTTTGTGCGAGAAGTACGGCCCGGCTGCAAGGGAGAGGAGATGCTGCTTCCCGCTGCGCCTTCCCGCAGAGCAGTACCGAAAAGGGGACTCAGTTTGTATGTAACTTTTATCTTTTGTGCAGGATAGAGTTCCCAAAAGCAGAAAAAGTGAGGAAATTGGAGCCGACTTCTCATCTCATTGAAGCGGGACGAAATATAGTAAAGTAGTGGGACAGCTGTGTGGGTTTATTTTTATACTTCTCTGGTTCGGACTGGGAGAGGAAATGTCACCCTGCTACCCCGAACAATGGCTTCTTGTTGGGAGCCTGCGAAGGGAAGGGGAAGAGCCAGGCATTTTTCAGGAGGTGAAGCTTTACACTTCCCTTTGCATAGGGCACCCTGGCACCGTCTCTATAAATAGTCTAATTGCTAGCATCAAGTCCTGATGCTCACAGAGGGAACAAACTGCAGGTCTGATTGTTCTCCAGTTCTAAGTTTTTATCCAAGTGCAAGTAGTGGTGACACATGTAGATGGGAATCTAACCTCCAGTTAGTGCTTCCTTGGGACAGGCTGCGTGTGTTTGCTCTGTAGTAGCATCCATACCTTCAAGCAGGCAATAACTTGAACTCATTTATTTCTTTCCAGAAGAGCTGTTGGTATAGCTCCGAGCCAATGCCATTGAATAAGCCTCTGAGGTTGTTACTGCTGTTACACAATCCCAGTGGAATGCGTGTGCACACGAGAGCTGGGCTTCCTGTTTTTGGGCAGTCTGTAGAAGAGACTATAAAAGATAATAGATATCTCAGATAAATTGCTTTTGCATGAGAACTTGGAGCAGTCACACTTGTGACTTCTCCAGTAAGCCTGGTAACCTGAGAAGAAAAACCTCCTTAATGCTGGGAGACTTGCTCAGAGTAACTTTAAAGACAACAGCTGGAACCTGGATATAAAGAGGGAATAGTTACAGGGATCAACACGTGTTAGTGCTGTGCATAATGATATAATGATGTATAGAAATCCAATCTGTTTTGAAAAGAAATCCTGTGCAAAGAGGAGCTGCTGGTAGTTTGTGAGTGGAGAGCAGTGTTTCAAGGGGATTAGATTAGTGGACACAAGGCGAGTCTCTTGGGTGCAATATTCTGCAGCTGATTTCTGCCCCGGGGGTGTTTGATGCCCTTCTCCGGGGTGTGGGCACAAAGAGAACTTAAATTCCAGATCTGCTGGTTTGCATCTGAAGAACTCTTTAAAAAGAAAAGTATGTTATTTCTCTTAGCAAATTATTTTATCTTTTTGGAACACTGCTGTTATCACAGTGAATCTTGCCAAAAGTTTAACAATTTGAGGATGTTGCTTAGTTGTAACTAAGCCCCTTTGATGGAATTCTCTGCTTGTGAAAGATGAATTACTCATTCTTTGTCTGGGTTAAGAGATCATAATGTGATTATTAAACTCAGTTATTCAGTGCTAGATATAGAGGATTATGCTTAACCAGGGTCTTTGTTCTCTTATCAAAGCTAATCTGACCAAGTTTCCCCACCTATAAGGCAGGCAAACATCTTCCCAGATTAAATTATGCCTCAAACTCCAGAAACCTCTTTACTAGTTTTGGCTAGATTAGCTTCACAGTAGGAAGGGCTCTAGGGACTGAAGACTTCATTAGGTATTCGGCTGATGGATGCTTGGATTTGGGATAAATGCAGAGGAACTCCTTCCCCTGGGGCTCCCTTACTGACTTCTCTGCTCTGGGTTTCAATTGTTGTGAGATTGAGATGGTGAGTGGAGGAATTGCAGCCTTGTTAAATGGGTTTGCTGCCGAATCCACTCATGCAGGATCTTCTAGTAACTCTTTCCTGTGTTTACTTGGCTCTCTAGTGCAGCGACTTAATAGCTTTGGAGAAGTGGAAATACAACAGTTCTGACTTGATGGAAGCAAGTGAGAGTGCTACTCAATGACTGGTTGAAAAGGATGTTAGGGACAGTAATTCAGTAATTTTGCTTAAGCAGCTACCAGTGATCCAAGAGCCTTGTGAATAGCTTTATAGGTAAACGTGTGGAAGGTACTGTCCCTGTCTTTTGGGTAGTAAAAATCACAGTGCAAGAGTTGCATTTTTGCTAAGGTGTGTAGTGTAATGTGTCAGGAGAAGATAAATCCTTTGCTTTTTACATCATTGGCAGTGAGTCTAGGGAGGGTGTTCCTATCATCTTTCTATATAGATATTTTAATCCACTTCCTTATCGAAGTAGATGGTAGTGATCAGTCTTAAGTACACTTGATCACTTACGAGAGCTTCATTTATCACTTGAGGTTGTCTTGCTGGTGATATTTCAGGTAGTAGTCGTTTATTTGCTGACGTTGCCCAAGTACACCCTATTTGTGTTCTTGGTAACCTGTTTTACATAGCATTAATTGATGGGTGGAGAGACACAAAGAGGCTGTTTTCAGCAACACCAACTCACAAGACTGAGTTTTGCTTTATAGCAAATTTTTCAGTTGTGTTGGGTTTTGTTTGGTGGTGGGTTTTGTTTGTTTTTTGGCTTTTTTTTGTTTTGTTTGTTTGATTTGTTTTGGTTTTAAGTTGTGAAGTTTTGCATCCCTTTCCTTCTTACAATGCTGAGTGCTATGGACCAGAATCCTCTGGTGATGTTTGTCTCTCTTTACATACAGGCCTGTTAGCTTGATTTTCTGCCACGTGAACTGCCTGTGGCAGAAGAAGTGTGATGGTAAAGCAGCATCTGGCCAGTTTGTGTTATACCAGTCCAGGTTTCATACAGATCCAGCGATGCCCTGTGAAGTGGAGCCCTGCAAAGTGGAGTCCCTGCCATGTTGGGAGGCAGATTAACTGTGTGCAGTGACATGGTGATGCTTCTGACCAAGAATGGAGGAAGAAAGCAAATGTAGAGAAGGAAGGAGAGAGATGTCAACTGCTACAGCGTTGCTTTGCAGTTTGCAGAGAGTTGACCAGGTTAAATTTTTATGTGCCTGCAGCTGGTTTTTATCCATGTACCACATAGTAGCAATAAGCAGCAAAAGAAACATGGTTTAAGTTGGTGTTTTGTTTGGTGTTTTTCTCGGGCTTTGAGTGTTACCTTTGTCTCCCTGCCTATTAGAGCATTAATTCAGCATGGAAAAGCAGACTCTCGTCTCTCAGTGCCAGCTGTTTAAAATGTGACTGACAAGCTATCAACCTGCATGATGCAATAACATGTATTAATTTTTAACTTATTAGTTCCTACTGTGAAGTTCCTTGTCATGTTGGAAATAGCCACAATATGATGGGATAATAGTTACTGACTACTTGCTGACCTTCACACACGCAGCACTTTTTTGAACTAAGTACTACTGTGTGTTAGGTATTCTGTGTATCTTTTTGGACATTGAGCTCATGGAGTAATTAATGTTGCTAATTACATTAAAAAAAAGCGATGAACGTATCCAGAAACTTCTACCACTATATCTGTGTGAAACGTGGAGTTAAATACTGAATATAAAAAAAAATGACCAAACAGCTTTAATGCATATACAGAGCAAAACATTCCTGACCATCTGAAAAGATAAGTTGCAAAGCTGAGACCAACTCTTCTAATGAGAGTGATGCAGGGTTGTATGAAATTGGTACTTGCTGAGTTACTCTAATGCATCCTGCAATATCACCTTGCTCCTTCCTATCCCTGGTCCCCAAACCCTTTGATAGGCATCTTTGCACAAACGTTCCTGTTGGCACTTTGGGAATTGGATCGTTGCATGGGCAGCAGTGGCTGTGTTTGTGGTGAGCAGGTCATGGCTGAGCTCTGCCTGCAGTGCTGCTGGGGAGGAGGGTGCACGGGAGGACTGTTTTCCCTCTGACCCTCCCAGAGGATCACTCTGGCTCTAACGCAGAATCCGTTTTCTCTGCCAGCACCATTAAAGCCCTTTTCTTGCCTGGAGGTATCTGCTACTCTTCCTGCTGGTAGCTGAGTAGGTGGGAAGGGTGAGAGGTGTGATCTCATGAAGGAAGGCAGTTCAGTGGTGGTCTAACACCTGAGCTCTGGATGGTGTGGCTGGGAGAAATGATGCCAGCTGGCCATCCTGGAGGTCCTCTGAACAGTGGCAGCTCAGCTGACAGTGGCTGGGTGGCTGTAACCACTTTCAGCTTTGTGACTGCTTGCTATGAATGTGCTACTGTTCTGTCCCCTGCTCCACACACCTGGGTCTGAGTGTTCATATGGGTGTCCTGTCTCTCTTGGATTGATTAGATGGCAGAGAATTAAAAGTAGGTATCACTGGCAGGGTCTGTACTGGGAGTGGCTATGAGGTTGGTGGTGCTTAGGCACAGCAGCATTTAGTGCAGCTGCCTACTTTGTATTCTTCAATGCTGAAGTTCTAGGTGATGGGTCAGGCTCGGCCTGTCTGTCCTCACTAGTGTTTCCTGCCCTTGATGTTCTTCCTGCCTCTAGGTCAGGTTTTTCTGAAGTTGAGACCTTGGTAATACCTCTCCATCATGTTCTGTGCTGTGAGATCCACTTGGAGCACTGCAGCAAGCCTCCTTGGCCTGCTCTGCCCTCTCCCAGCAGGCCTGTTCCCATCAGAGGGGTGTGGACCTCCCTGGACAGGGTGCTGAGCTGTGGTGGCCAGTGCACTTAGTCACTGTGGCATCTGCTGGTCTCCTGGGAATCTGTAGCATGTTGGCTTCTTTGGTAATAGATTAAAAATACCAAGAATGATAAGCAAGTCCTGTCGGTCCCACTGGGAAGAATTATGTCATGTGAGCTCCTCTCACAGCTAGTGTTTCATGTCTGGGTTTTGTGGGTTAACACTTGGGCTACTCAAAGCTGGTTTTGTCAGTGGGTTTGTAAGTGGTGTGATGATGCAAAGGTAGCCTCCTTGTCCCCAGGAGAGTTGCTATCAGAAGACATGGAGCTATTAAGAGCCATTATTTCCCTTTTGCTTGTTTTGCCCTTTGATTCCTGTTAGTTTATCTCCACCTTTCAGCAGCCATGAGGGTGATTCCACTGTCTGTAGAATGCAGCATCCCTGGCAGGTGCTTAGGTCCCCCCTTGTACTGGCTAGTCTGTGCTCCCCAACACCCTGTGCACCTTCCTGGGGGTTAATTGGCCCCTGCTGCACCATCCAGACTGTCCCCAGGGGGCATGGTGGCCTGTGCACTACTGACATTTGGGAATGGGTTTGAAGAAATTAATGGTTTGACATGCATCTGAGGGTGTGGGGAGCAGGACAGCTGTTTGAAATGGGAAGCTCTGATTAGGACTGCTGCTTATTGCTCATGTCAATCCATATGAGCCATATGCTTCTAACCAGCCTCCTTGTTTCATTTCCTTCTCCAAAATGCTTACAGCTGTTTTTCCTGCCTCTTCAGTAGGTTTTTTGTTCCTGTGAAAAGAGTGACAGCTCACAGATGCTGCTGGGAGCCCCCACTGCATAGCTGGAAAGAGAGACTATTACTGTGATCTTCAAGAGAAGCTAAGCTGTAGTGTCTCTACAGGAGGCCTAATTTCTGATATTTTGAAGTAAGCTTTTTTGTTTTATCTCTCTAAAGCTGAAAATAGTGTTTTCTGTCTCATTCACTGTTTCCCCATCACATACTGCCCTTAGTGATGGAAGTGAGAGGGCAGGTAGTTGGTGCTATCCCTTACGGTTAGAACAAGGAAGGAAGAAGTGATGTTGGCCGTTAATATATAATTTAGTGTTAAGAGGCATTCAGCATCCAGTCTTGCTGCCATGCTTATAAAAACTGGGCTGAGCTTCACAGGATTACTTAGATGTTGGCTTTTTTTCTTAAGAAGTCGATGACCAAAATGAGAGCAGTGCTTGATGCTCACCATTGCTGGTCCTCCCCTGAGCCCAGTGTACCACCTCTGCTGTTCTGCCCTTGCATTCTGCCAAGAGAAGTAATTGCAGACTTCTGTAGTGAATTAATAATCTAACCCTGGTTATGTGTAGAAGGAGCTGTAGAGATGCAGATGCCTATGCTAGTGTTCCACAGTTTATAGATGGATGTTAAAAGGGGCATCTGAAGACACTGAGAGAAGCAGTATATTCCCTCTTTTAGACCAGTGACCTGTGTGCTGGGAGGAAGGTGGGGTTAATATGGTGAAGTAAATGGCTGTGTTGAGTCGGCTTGAATGTCAAATTGAGACAGTGCTTGGAACAAATAAAACCTAGTGTTATGTTTATTTAGGAAGTTTGTGTGGTCTTGGGCTCGTTCAGGTGCTGAGAGCATACAAAACATCTCTCCTCTTAATGAGTTGGTTGCCTGTTGGCCATAAAATCTATATAAGCAGAACTACTCTTGTTTTCCAATCCTCAGGTCACTTTGGTGGCTTTGCTTTGCCTATTTTTGCAGTCCTAACATCACAAAAGAAAAAAGGTATCCCAACAGCTATTGTATCGGTGTCTGAGGTAGGAAACCTTCTTGTACAGGATCCTGGTGCTGTGTCCATGGCTGGTGACCATTTTCCTGCCTTGTCCTCCCAAGGGTCTCACTGCTGTGCAGGGAGCTGCAGGTTGGCCCTTTCTCCTGTACAGTATATGCTGGGGCTGTACTCTCCTCAGGCCATGTTACAAATGATACTTTCTAAACTGCTGTAGGAAATGGAAAATAAAGTAATTCTCATTTGTGTTCTTTTACAGCCCTGTTCTTTTGACCAAAATACACAGGATAAGTCTGTCTGGCCCTTCCCTCTATTCACTTTTCATAGCCTCCTTTGTTTTTAATCTATATATCTTTTTATGCTAAATTACTCCCATCCCCAAAATAGACATCAGCCTGCAAGCAAAGGTTGCCAGACATTGGTCTTGTGGATTATAGTGGCTTTTTGGCCTGGTTGGAGACTGAGCCCCACCCTACGTAGGCTTGGATTAAAATAGCCTTTCTTTTCAGCAGGCTGAAAACTGTACACACAACACATTCACACCATGGTTTCTGGGGCACTGGCAGCCATGGGAAGCCCTTCAGCTGTAAAATATCTCGGAAAACGTGTTTGCTGCTAATTCATCCAAAGGTGACCAGTGTCAGGGAGGTGTACAGCCAAGTGTCTGACTGCTAGATATGTAGTTATTGTAAATATTGAATAAAGTTTTAGCCATGCTTCTTGCAGGACCTGAAAGAATTGAAAACTGTAGACCACAGGCTCTGTAGTCCAGTAGCCTGGAAAGAGACCCTGGTCCATCCTTGTTAGTGGAAAGAGGTGACTGGATAGGATGAAGAGATGAATGGATGCTGTATCGCTGAGCCTAAGGGACAGGGAGAAGTCAAGGCCATTTTTGTTTGCTTAAATACCTATCTTGGTTTACACAGTTGTTAAGAAAATACTGCAGAAGCTCTTCTGCTTCATTACCCGTGATGGTAACATCCTAGAGCAACAGCAAGGTGTCTCCTGGGTGGCAGGAGAACCCTGAGGTTCTGCTTTCTGAAGGGACTCTTTGGGGATGGAAGGGGTCCTGGATGGGGAAGGGTTTTCACAGAAGGTCCAGCAGACTCGCAGGTCAGTAGCTCTAGGAAGGAAGGACAGAGCTCTGGCCTGCTAAAAGTGCCTCCTACAACTGCTCTGCTGCCTCCTGGTCGTATGAGCTTGGCTGGGAGTTGAGTGAGAAAGGGCCTGCCTGGTGCTCTGGTGGCTGGAGGCCACATGTTCAAGGAGAGACAGCAATCCTGGCCTAAAAACGCAGCATTTGTCTTCTTACCTTCCTATTGACCAGTGTTTTGATGCCCAGCAAATAAAACCAGCAAAATTTTGGGGCTGCGTTAGGCTGCTGGTTCAAGTGTGTCACTGCTCAAGTGCTGCAGGAAGAAGTTTGAGGGCCAGGAAATTGCTCCTGCCCCACACCCTCTGGCTCAGCCCTGTCTTTCCAGACCTGAGCTGCACACTCCTCCGTCTTCTTATGAAACAGAAGAAAACATTAAGGGCAAGAGGCTGACTGGTATTTGGTGTGGTGATCTCATTCCCCCACTACCTATTGGAAAAGCCAAGCCCCAAAACCAAGACTTCTCCAGCAAGTCCAAGTGGTTGGCCATGGGACAACAGAATGGAAGAGCTGAGTGTCTTCTTGCCCTGAGCATCTGTTCTCTGCCTTGTGAACCTCAGCTGTTGACTTCTTGTTTAATCTGTTTTCCACTGTCTGTAGCTACGCTCGTGTGAGGCAGTGGGTTGTTTTATAGTGTGGCTGCAAGTGCCAGCTGCTCGCAGGCTCCTGCCCACTCCACAGGGGAAGGTGGCTCATCCAGGATGTGGACATCCTAGCAGCTAAAGCCTCCAGCTTAGCCATAAGCCTGTGTGGTTGTTTAGGGCCAGGGTGGGAATAAATGAGCAGGGGAGGGCAGGGAGACTCTGCTCATTGCCTCTTCTACCACTGTTCATGATTAGTATGCTCTGTGGGCCTGGTTTATATGATGTTGTTGATCAAATGTCTCTCTGAAATGCCTTTTTCTCTTCAATTTTTGGAGACTCCACCTTGTCCTGTTCTGTTTCTGTTTCTTCTATTCTAGACTAGGCTATAAAAAAACCCAACTATAAAAGGTAAAACATTGTCTGCCTTTAACCTTTGTAAACAGTCATGAAACTGGCTGTAGAAGCACACTGGAAGGATTTTGTTTCTCTCAAAGCCTAAGGGCAGAGCCTTCAGCTTTTGTCTCAGTTGCATGTTTTTACTTCAGCTGCAAGTCAAGGGGCTGTTTGTATCTCAGATTCTTATAGTGGAAAAACTGACTCCTGCAGTTATGTCTTTACTACAGACTTTTTTTTGCAACTTTTTTTTTCTTGAAAAAAGTAGTTAGGCTGCATTTAAAAATTGTATAAATATAGGAACTTTAACAAGGAAATGTGTCCTGTTCGGGGTCAAGACAAGGCAAAACCTGCAGAACACCAATCTGGGAAAAAGCACAAAGAAGAAAATGAGATACTCTGGGAGGGGAGACAGGCTGAATAACATCAGAAGTGCTGCTGTCCTGTATCTGTTTCCAATATCAGGTGCTGAAGGAGGCTCTGGCTCAGGGAGATGCTGTGTTTTGCAGGAGAAGTCAGTGACCACTGGTGCAGTAGCCAGAGAGGGCTTGCTTCTGGCATGCAGTAGGTAATCCTGCCCTGACCTGGGTCCCATTAGAGCAGCTCCTGCCAGAGTTTTGTTTGCTAGAACTGCTTCTGTCACCTTGCCTCCAGACAGAGTAGGATATCCAGGTAGACTCTCTTGCTAGGGAAAAAATAAATACATTAATTGTAGAACTCTAGAGATATCCTCTTGGTTTCCTACTGAAGTTGTTCTCTCATTGAGGTGGTGGGAAATGAAGCTTAAGAAAAATCCCCTCTGTTGTCCCTCACTTTTTTTTTGAAGATTAGCATTTGAAAAGTGTTTTGATACTAGAAGAAAAATAGGAAGGCATGTGGTTCTGCACTCAATTGATATCTATGGGACTGATTTTTTGCCAATATGTTAGTGATTAAATTAGGGCTCTCCAGAGCTGAGTGCGCAAGATGTTTAAAATGCAGGTTGAAGACCTTGGCTAATAGAAGCTTGTATCCTCTCTGGATTAGATGGCAGATGTGATGTGCAGTGGGCTGTTACTGAAACAGGTTGCATGGTCACCTGCTTGCCATTTACATGTTCTCTGCCTGTTGTGTTGGAATCTGAGAACTATAGCTAAACTCCTGCTTTTCCATATGCTCCTTCCCTCGAACTACCTTTGCAGCTTGGCGTTGCAGGAGCTGACTGGATGAGTGAGGTGTGGTCCTGATTCTGTGTGCTGGAAGTACCATGTAATGCTTTGCATTCTTAGTTCCAGAGGGTGGCTACGAGTGATGCAGTTTTTGTCAGCACAGTGGTGAGATGAGTGTTTTTGCTTCTCGAGAGCATCCCACCTCTGACGTACCCATTAGCTTCCAACAGGAACTGGAGACTGGAGCACTTGGCTTTACCGTATTTGTAGCAACGTGTGTGTCTTTTTGTAATCTGATCAAGTTTTGTTTTTTTTTTTTTCATGTTTGCATTGGTCTTTGCCCCAGTGACATTGCTCGTGGATGTGGTACTGCCCCTGCCTTGGCCACAGAAGCCCATGGTGCCAAGACTTGAGCTGTGCTCAAAATACCAGGGAAGGAGGATTGCTGATCTGCTCCCCCCCCAGTCTCTCCAATGCTATTCAGGTAGAAGAGGGTCTTGCTCTGCTTTCACTCACAGTAGAGCTCAACTGGCTGCCTTTGACTCTGCCCTGCTGGGAAGGATGGGGATGGTGAATGAGATCCCATATGCTTTCAGTCTCAGCCCCTGTTTTTCTGGGAGGACTCAGCACAGCCCCTCCCGGCAGGCGTAGCTGCTGGGTGAGCACCAAAGTTCTCAGTGTGTCCAGAACAGTGTGAACCAAGAGGAAACTTGAATCCAAGCTGCCCATCCCTGTAACTGGCATTCGTATTTTGTGAAGCAGTGCTTCAGCTGGGTCGCTTGCAAAAAACCATCCCAAAGCTCATAAATCCCAGGTCCCTGTTCATGCTGCCATCGCAGTCTTGTGCTCCTTCCTGCTAATCAGGCGGGAAGGGTCTGTGAAGCGTTGTTTGGGTTTGGAGCAGGGCTGTGGTTTTGAGATTCCAGGATGCTGAGTCTCCTCCCAGGGACAGGCTTGGATGCTCTCCTGCCTTGGAGCCTCTGCAGCAGGATGCTAATAAGCAGGCTGATAGTCCAGCCTGCTGCTGTTTTCCTTGGGTTAGAGCAGTGTTGGCCTTCTGCTCTAACTGCTGAGCAGCTGCAGTGCTGCAGTGGTATATCCATACAAAAATATATATATATGTATTCCACTATAAATCCTGTAGTTGCCCTGACCCAGCATAGAACAAGGTGTTTGTCTCCAGCTGGTCACAGAAATAAAGGAAGTGAATTCCAAAGCAATCTTGCAACTAAGCTTTTTTCTTCCTGTATTCTGCATAAAATGTTTTACCTCCAAGAATGGCTTGTGAGGTGATACATAGGGTGTGTGTAGGTGGATGTAAAGTTACCCTGTTATGATTGGTATTGTGCAGACAAGCAGGGAGGAGGTTGGCCCCTGCTTTTAAGAACTGTTTCTGAGATAGCAACATTTTGAAGGGGGTTGATAGGGAGCAAATGGAAATACATTCACAAATGCTTTCATGTTTCTCAGTGCTCGTAGAAGTAATAAGCAAGTTTCTGAATCTTCACTTAGGTAGAATTCACCTTTCCATAAAGAGAGAGGGGAAACTGGGCCTTCTGAAAACTGAAAATGTCTGTTCCTTTCTGCACTATTTGGCCAAGGTTGGGACTAAGCTTTCCTTGGGGACATGGGTGAGAGGTTCCAGTGCAATCCTGCCCTTCTGTTGCCCACCCCTAGATCAACGTTATTGTTGATCTAATTTCCAGCTGGACTTTTGCGACTGTTTTATATAAAGCAAATGCTCAAGCAAAGGCAGCACAGTCAGACACATCTTGTCAAAAACTTGAAAAACTGACATGACCAGCTAAGAAGCTCCTGGAAGCTACCATAGCTCTCCTGGACAGATGGTTATGGCAGTGCCGAACCAACCTTAGATCCATTGCTACTGACAAGACCTTTTATGCTTCTATCCCTACCTCCCTCTTCTCTAAGGGGTATATACTCTTTCTGGGTTATATAGGGTTGTTCTGGTTGGTCCCTGTGCTCCCTATCTTCTGAAGGTCTATGCAGAGAGGTCTTAGAGAGCCATGAAACCGAGTAAGATTCTGCCCTGTACTAATGGCCTTGAAACCCCCTGTTGTGCAAGAGCCTTTACAACCAGTACCAGTCAATAATTCACTTTAGCAATTACAGATTTGTGCACAGGGTTGATACCAGCTTGGCACATAGCAAGGTATTGCACTTTTTCTTAGTGCATTGCCCTTTCACATGTCACACTTGTAGCTAATATTCTTGATCAGAGAGCGGACCTTTTTGGTGCAATCCATGCTGTACCTTGTGGTGTTACTGCTCCCATCTATAGATACTTTCCTCCTACCTGACCTGTAAAGTTGCTTTGTGCCTTCTATCAAATAGCATGCCTTGCTTCCTCTTGGCTTTATGTAGGGATATATGTATATATATTTTAGTTTGGAAGAATGAGATTTTAAAAATATTAATTCATAAAGCATTAAATTCAGCAGCAGCAACAGACTTGGGAGTGTAAGAGATCTGCAGTCAAAAAAGACTGGCTTCACAGCATAGAGATCAGTCTGCTACTAGTAGCTGTTTTTTATTGGATGGAAAATGTGAGACAGCTTATTAATTAACAGGGTAATGAGCAAAGTGAAAATTGCTCTCTAGGGACCTGAAGGCTATGGGTGACAACTTGCAGTGTATGTGTGAGTGGTAATCAAGCTCCACCTGCCCTTTCTACACATCTGAAAAGAGTGCCAAGTCCCGGGAGCCCATGAAGTTAGCTTCTCTTCTGTAGGTCTGTCCTACAGAAGGTTTTCTGTCAGGGTCTGAGACAAAAGGAGCAGTTACGGGAGAAGCCAACAAACACAGGCATGAGCTAAATACCAGGAAAAGCTTCAAGGTCCCTTGAGATTAGATTCTGGACTAGTTCAACACAGCTGAATTTGTTGGCCCACTTGCACAACATCATGAGCTGCATGCCAAAATCTTTTACCTCCAGCATCTGGCAGAACTTCCAGAGGAGATACCCGGGACTCCTAAAAGATCACCGTGGGCTTGGCCAGGCTGCTGCCCAAGTTGGTCTGTGACTGTACCAGCTTTGCCTCGCCTCCCCAGCACTGAAACTATTCTGATAATGAGAGGTCACTCGCAGATGGGTTGTATGGGGCTGAAGAGCCACCCAGTGGCAGCCTCCCACAGCCTTCCAACTAGCCTGGAGTAGTCTGCAGCAGAGTGGTCTGGACAGTGGTCAACAGTTGGCTAAATGTCTATTTGCTGGTCAGAGCAGGCTGTGACTGCAGTGGTATAACCCCTTCTTGCGTATAGATGGAAATATTAAGCAGTTCCTGACCTCTGGTTCCTCATAATTGCTAGTCTTGCTACAGTCCATGGATTTCTTTTTCGAGCCACATCCTTTTTGCTGTTGTAATCTTATTCTGAAGATTAGACCAACTTTATTAGTAATCTAATAGGCTGCTTCTGTAGGCAAGTCACTTGTGGTGCTTGGCATTAGAGGTAGCTCTTGTTTGCTGTTGACTTTTTAAATCAAAATGAGATACAGTGCTTGGCTTTGGTAACAGTATGTTTTAGTACTTGGAAAGAGAGTCTTCTCAGGGGAGAAGTCTGGCTCAAGTAGCTGAAAAGTTTGGAGAGCTGTTGCTGCTGCTCAGGCGGGAGAGTATTTATCATTGACAGAAAGTGAAAAGGCTTATGATGGACTTGTATGAAAATATGAACCTCTTGTGAACAAATCTGTACTCCTGTAATTTGTACAGTGCTACAATCTTAAGATTGCTTTTTGCTGTCTCTTAAAACTTTATCTTTTTCTGCATGTCAAAAGACCTTAGTACAAAAAAACTACATTCCTATTAAACTGCAGCTTTTCCAAATTCATCTGAAGTTTATTCCATGAGGATGCAGTCCACATGAATGCTTTATAGTTCTCAACTGAAAATGTGTCTGACCTGGATGTTGCCAGAAAATGGGTCAGAACAGCTTCCTTGTTCAGAAATTTTGAGCAGTCACTTGTGTTCTGCAATAGTGCAATTCCAGTGTAAAGCACTATTGCTTTGAGTAGTGACTGAAGGTGGGTAGTCATCCAGAGTATCTTCTCCAGGTGAGCAGATGATTGCCTAAGCCATGTCAGGCTTGGATGATGGACAGACCTGGTGACTGAGGTGAAAAGTGGAAAAGCATGTTTGTGCCTGCAAGGCCCTGTGCTACCCCATGCCACCCTTTCTCCGGTGGCCTGGTCTGTGGTGTGGCTGAGCTGGTCTTACTAGAGTGCTGTGCAAGGGTGGTCCCACTCTGCTCTGCCCCTCCTACCCTGTGCTGTTGTCCAGTTGATCCCACAGCTATCTGGGGGGGCTGAAAAGCTGAGGAGGAGGAGAGGGACAGGGACAGGGTGGCCTTTGGATGGCAGCCTGCAGTGGCGTCTGCCCTCCTTGAGTGCAGTTTTACTGTGTCTCCAGGTCAGCTCCTCTTTGCATACTTCAGTCTTCATCAGCCTTCACCTCATGCCACTGTAATCACCCAAAGAAAAGTGTTTTTTGTGGGGCATGATAGGTGCAAAGTGCGTTTCATTGGTGGCTTAGGTGGAGCTGCAAAACTGGCTTGAGAATATTCTTGGCTCCAAGTTCCTTCCAGCACTCTCTGTTTTGGGTCAAAGAAAATGTAGCAGAAAGGATGAGAAAGTGCCTCAGAACTGGTGGTGTCCTGCTCAGGCTGAGATGTGCCTGCAGGACTGGCTGGGGCAAACCCCAATGGTGCTGCAAACCCCTGCAGCATCTTCAGCATTGGCTGCTGCTCTGGGAAGTGCAGCAGATCTGGGAAGTGCAGCAGATCTGGCAGCTGCCTTTCCAGCAAAAACAAAGGAAGGCTTCCAGATGAGGTTTAGTTTCTCTCTCCCTTTACAAAAAAATAAACCCACCCGACCCCAGACATCCCATTGCCTGTGATCTCAAGGGAATAACTTGTTCTTTTTTTTCCCCCACATATCCCCCTTTCCACACCCACCTTTTGTGTCTTTCAAATTCAATAAAGAGGGTGACTCAGGACTAAATATAAATCCTGCTTCCGGCATCATCTGCCTGTGGCTCATTTCCTGGAGCTGACATCAGTGGAGCCTCCAATTTCCTTATGAAATAGCAAGACATGAGGTACCCATTGCAGAGTGTTCTGGGCATACTTGCTGACTTCTTTGGTGACTGCCTGGCTCCCTGCTCTATGCTGTGAATAACTAGTCAGTTAATTACTAAGCTGAGTGCTGTTTGGAGCACAAGGCAAATCGAGCAAGTCCTTAGATCTGTTTTGCACAGTAAAATCATACTCTAGTTTGCAATTTTTAAAATCAAGACTTTCAGTCCCTTAATACATTTGCAAGTTTTTTATTTAATAAGCATGAGCCTGACTAATGTCTTGCTTTCTTCCTGATTGCAGGCTCACTGAAAGGGCATCTCAGTAAGCTAGAAATCTAGCAAAGATGGATCTTTTTTTCCTTTAAAAGACTGACAAATTGAGAAGTTAAGATCAAATGCTTGCTCCTCAGTTGTCAAATCCTTCCAGAGTGCCAAGTAGAGCAGGATGATGACTTCTTTATCTCTGCTGGTGATGCCCTTGTTGATGCAGCCCAGTATCCTGTTGGCTTTCTTTGCTGCAGCAGCACACTGTTCACTCATGTTGAGCCTGTTATCCACCAAGACCCCCAGGTCCCTTTCCACAGGGCTGCTCTCCTGCCAGGTGGATCCCAGTCTGAACTGCACTCCTGGGTTTTGCATTCCCATGTACAAGACCTTACACTTCTCCTTGTTGAACTTCATAAGGTTCCTGCTAGCCCACTCCTCCATCCTGTCCAGGTCATCCTTGAGGGTGGCTCTCCCTTCTGGAGTATCAAGCTCTCCACTCATCTTGGTGTCAGCAGCAAACTTCATCAGGATGCTCTTGATCCCAACATCCAGGTCACTTATGAAGATGTTAAATGGCACTGGGCCCAGTATCGATCGCTGGGGGATCCCACTTGTTACCGGTTGCCAGTTTGAGGAGGAACTATTTACTATCACCCTCTGGGTATGGTCTGTCAGCCAGTTCCCCACCCACTGCACAGACTAGGCCTTAACGAGTCAGTTTCTCCAGGAGGAGGCTGTGGGTGATTGTATCAAAAGCCTTGGAGAAGTCCAGGTAGACGATGTCCACCACTCACCCTGCATCAACTGGGTGGGTTACTTTGTCACAGAAGGTGATCAGTTTTGTCAAGCACGGTTTGCCCCTGGTAAATCCATGTTGGTTTTTCCCAGTCACGTGCTTCAATTGACTTATGACCATCCCCAGGAGGATTTGCTCCCTGACCTTGCCAGGGACTGAAGTGAGGCTAATGGGTCTGTAATTATCTGGGTCCTCCTTTGAACCCCTCTTATAGATGGGGGTGACATTAGCCGTCCTCCAGTCTTCAGGGACGTCTCCTGATCTCCACGAGTTCTCAAAGATTATGGAAAGTGGCTTTGCAATGACATCAGCAGCTCTTTCAGCACCCTATGGTGGATGGCATCCAAGCCCATCGATTTGTACAGGTAAAGCTCCTGTAATAGTTGACACACCAGCTCTTCATTCACTGATGGCAGGTTGGTGTCTGCATCAACCTGGATTTTTGTTCCTATGGCCTGGGACCTAAGAGCACTGGTAAAGACAGAGGTGAAGAAGGTGTTAAGGACCTCTGCCTTTTTAGCATTGTTGGTGACTTGTTCACCTGTCATTTTTAATAATGGGCCAATATTATTCCTCTGTTTCTGCTTGTGGTTAACGTATCTGAAGAACCCTTTCTTGAAGTTTTTAACATCTCTGGCCAATGTCAGCTCAAGCTGAGCTTTTGCTTTCCTAACTGCATCTCTGCATACCCTGGCAATGCCTTTGTAATTTCCAACCAGTAATGTTCCACTTTTCCACCTCTGGTACATTTCCCTTTTGGTTCTGAGCAGACCCAGAAGCTCACAGTTAAGCCAAGGGGGTCTCTTGCTTTGTCTACTTTCCTTGCCTTTAGAGGGGATGAACTGGTTTTGCCTATCTAGGAGAGTGTTCTTGAAAAACCCCTGGCACTCACTAGTTCCTTTACCCTCCATGGAAGCTAAAATAGAAGCTAGAAAAGACTACTTCTGGAGTGGGCAGATAAGCCTGGTGTCCAGGAGCAGGTCCTCTCCTGGGTGGTGGCACTCAATGGGGAGAGCAGTAGGGCTGCACAGCCCACTGTAGCTGAAGGCCAGCGTGTTGGATGTGCTCCCTTCCTCCCCCAGAGCTTTGCCAGAGGTTCTATTCTTGAGGGCTAGTGGTGAGATGAGAGGAACAAGGTGACTCCTGGATTTACTCTCTCTGTTCCCTCATCACCCACAAGGCAGTAGCTGCCGCTCCCACAGCTGCCATTGAGTAACCTCTGGAGGGCAAGTATGTATTAGTGGCCTCCCAGTGAAACTTGGCAGCTGGAGCTGGGGAGGAGATGTGTCCTCGTGTAACGATGGGCTGGAGGGATCCTGTCAGTGCCACAAATCCTTATGTGTAAACCTTGGTCCTGATGTTCTGTGCAGGGGAGCAGACATGTCACCTGAGCAGAGTAACTTCTGAACACCTCAGGCATCTCGTGCTTCAGTGAAGGCTTCCTTAAAGAGGGAGGAAGAGGAAAATACACTGGTATACTGGCTTGACCATAAAACTTCCTATTTTGGAAGAGATTGGGGAGTGGTGTGTGGCCAGCTGTGCTTGAGGAAGCGGGCTGGGAGTGCCCGGGGTGCCTGCTGTCATCACAGCCCGGCGCGCTGAGTCTCGGGGTATGACGCAGAGATGAGTGGTGCTGGCACCACCAAAGTGCTGTTTTAGGTTTGAGTGTAATTGTAGGTTGGACTGACAGGACTGGATTTGGAGTATTCGGAGGACTGACTGCTCTTAAAGCTGTGGAAAAACTGGCTGTTGCTGATCCTTTGCCAATGTGGAAGATGGGAATTTCACGTGCACTGTGTGTGCATCAGTTAAAATTCTTCTCACAGTGGAGCCTTTGAGGACCTGTGCTGACTGACACAGTGGGGAGCAATGCCCTTTCCCCTCCCTGCAGAGGGAATGGGAATAGCTGTTAGCCCTGCAGGATGCATTACACTTACTTGGAAAAAGAAAAGTGAGTGAGCAGAGGTTTGAAGACCCATGGGCTGGCGACTTTTAGGGGTTTGCCTCAGCAGTGCAAATCTGCCACCTGCACACCTCCACGTGCTGCTTTTCTATCCCAGCAACACAGATGCCAGAGACAATGAGAGGAGCTTTTTCTTTTCTCTCCTGAAAGCAGACCATGCTCCTGCAACTGCTCTACCATTTATAGAAGTCACAACCTAGTTTGGGAGCTGGGCTTTGGCATGTTCTCCCCAGGACTTGTGAAACCCCAAAGCCTCAGCACTTCCTAAACTTTAGAATCACAGAATGTGTGGGGTTGGAAGGGACCTTAAAGGTCATCTAGTCCAGCCCCCCCTGCAGTGAGCAGGGACCTTTTTAACTAAATCAAGTTGCTCAGAGCCCCATCAAGTCTGACCTTGAATGTCTCCAAGGTTGGGGCCTCCACCAACTCTCTGGGCAACCCATTCCAGTGCTTCACCACCCTAATAGTAAAGAACTTTTTCCTTACATGGTGAATTTATACTGTGCAATGTGCTCACACATAAAGGGAAAACTGGAAGGACTAAGCTTCCTGAAATAAGTTCCTTCAATTTTGTTGCATGTTTGCCCCTAGACTTTTCAAGCTGGATGCAGTCACTGGTTTGGATCTGAGCAGCCACATGGGTTCCTTGCACCCAGGGGCTGATTTGGTGCTGAAGCTGGTTGTCAGTGCAAGTCAGAGCAGAATCTAAGTTGCTGTCCCCTAAACACCATCTGATGTGCAGGCAACTTGATCTTGGTGGAGTGAAAAAGTGTTTTTCAAGCCAACTTCTTTCCTTTTAAGTTGCAGCTGCCATTCTGGGCATAAAAAGCTCTATTTTGGTTTCCATTATATTTGCCATCCTGAGGAAACTGGCAGGTTG
Source organism: Hemiprocne comata (assembly GCA_020745705.1). Taxonomy (NCBI): domain Eukaryota; kingdom Metazoa; phylum Chordata; class Aves; order Apodiformes; family Apodidae; genus Hemiprocne; species Hemiprocne comata. The sequence continues at coordinate 3,929,602 of CM036597.1, read as the reverse complement.
TGGGTTTGGGGTTGGGTTTTTTTGTTTGGTTTAGTGTTTTGGTTTTTTTTATATACCTCTTTTGAAATTTTACAGCCGGAAGCTGAATTTCCAGGTGATACCCAAGAAATGGGACTAGGCAATGACTCACTTTCCTGGCTGACATAATTTAAAAAAAAACAACCAACGAACCAACCAAAAAACCCAATGACCCTACTGGGCATTTGTTGGAATGGTCACAGGTTCTTCAATTTCTTCACTAATTCAAGTATTGTGTTTATTAATACATCACATCCTTTCCTTTTACCTATAAAAGGGCACAAACATTATGGACTTAGGAGGAACAGAAGTTTCTGAAATATGAGATCATCGTTTGGAAATCCCACTTACCCTTTTTGGTGATTGATTCTGCTCCTGTGCATTGCATCAGCAACAACATAGTACATGATGTTTCTGTTGCTTGTGTCTTCCTGGTTTGTAGTGTGTGTCTGTTTCTCTAGAGCAGGTGTGGATTAGTTGTTGAGATAAAACAATATAGTACAATATGGACCAGCTCTGACCTCTGTATTTATCACCCATTCAGACCCCTTTTTATTTTTTTGGCAGAACTGTGGGGTGAAATAGCAGGCAGCATCTTTCTTCAGTGCAGACTGAGGCTGAATAAATCTGTGTCCTGATTGCTCTGTTTGTGAGCTGGTGGTTTTAAAGATATCCGTAAAAGAAGTACATAAATCAAAATACAAGCTCCATGTCACTGTTTGGCTGGACAAGCTGAGAGCTCACCATGCAAAGTGCGTTTAGTTGAAAACGTTAACGTTAAAAGAACTTCTTAAAAAAATAAATACACAGAATAGTTTGCTTACCTAAAAGCTTTAAGTCTTACTGCCTCCCGTTCCCAAGTGCCAAGCAATAAAAGAACAAAAGCTCGTTGTTGGAGAAGGATCCCTGCAGCCCTGCTCTCCTCTATGCCATGTTTCCAGCTGCCTGCCCGGCCCTCGGCCTTTCTAATGCATCCTTTTGCGACACGACCGCATCCCTTCCGCGGCTCTGGGGAAGCGATCTCTCATTTGCTGGGCGGGGATGGTGGGAGGAATGTTGACTGTCCACATCCCTCCCGTGGGCGTGTGAGACTTTTCCGTACTCCGGCCGGCCGAGGGAGCGATTTGCCTTCCCGGGAGAGGAGGAAAGGTAGGGAAGGGTGTTTCCTGCTGAGGGCTGGCGCTGGGATGCTGCTTGTTGTCCTGATTGCTCCTGCTCAGGGTGCTGGCTGGGTGGATGCCAGAGATTGCCCTGCAAGGACTTGTTCTGCTTTTATTTTCTCTGCAAAACGTCTAGTGATTCCTAGTGCTGTAGTAGATGAAGAGAAATAGGTCTTGGCAGAATGAGAAGATTAATTTCAGGTTTTAATGGGTTTTAAATTTGGAATTTATCTGTGCACCTGACTGAGCAGCACATGCAAACGGAGCAGCAGCAAGTGCTGGGGCTGACTTTGCACCACAGAGTTTTTAATTTTTCAAGTGAGAACTGAGGGTGTACCTTTCCAGAATCTCAGTCTGGGGCATGTCTTTCCCTCTCTCAGTCTGCAGCAGACTTTTAAAAAGCAGAACTAAATCTTGCATGTTAGAAGTATTAAATATTTAAACATTTGCCTTGCAGAAAGTGTGAGGAGCTCTGGGTAATTTTGGGGAATAGCTGGAGGCTGGTGGCTGTGGTGGCTTCCTAACTTTTTGGGGTGTTTAGCCTGGAGAAGCTGGATTCTGAGTGCTGCTTTGCTATTCTGGTGGGGATGGCATGTGCACTCACAGCCTAGCAGGAGTTCGTTTCACAAACTGAGGAGTTTATTTTACTTGCTGTGTTCCTGGTGAAGACTGGCTGTGCTTGATGCTGGGAGCTGGCATAGACCCTCTCCAACTGCTTTAGCAGTCACTACTGGCTTAAAACACTTGTATAGCAAATACTTCTAAGTGTTGAGCTGAAATACTGATATTTTTGTGGTGAAAAACTTAGACTTAGCTTGTCTGAAAACCTGTAAAACACATCTAGTGTAGCTTCTTCATGTCTTGATGTTGTTTATATTGACTTTGTTGCTCTGAGGTTTTGATTAGTTATAGTTTACTCCTACCCTGCATTTATTCTGCAAAACATCTGGCTGTAAAGAGTGATTTCCACAGGTGGAGGACTCTTACACCCTTCTGAAATTCAGAATAGTTATGAGGTTGCCTGCTGTTTACAGTGCACACGTCTCTAACCATTACATCTGTCCTAGGGGTATCGGGCAGTGGCTGAGCTGCTAAACCAAGGGAGGAGGAGGCAAAGCAGCTTGAAGGGACCCAATGAGAAATTAGTGCTCAACTCCAGGAGTGCTGGATACATTTTGGAGATCCTGCCTGGCCTTGAAACCTGCTAATTAGGATGCATTTTGCAGAGATTATTTGTGATTGTCCAAAATCCAGGAGTCACAGAGTAGAGCTTGCCTGATTCTGGACTGGCGACTGTTAGTTTTTGCTTTCTATCACTCCTCCCCATAGTAAGTTAAATTACAGAGAAATGTGGGGAACACCCTGCTGTCACACTAAACATGATTTCACTCTCATGGCAGCCTCCTGAGTGGCAGACAGCAGTTCTGCTTTTCCAGCCATTTCACATTAATCTTTGAGATCAACGTTTCTACTTTTGTTAAGGGTAGATAGGATCTGTACCATCTTCTTTAGAGAAAATAGATGTTGAATTTACAGGGGTTTTCCTACTTCAAAAGCTGCTAGGACAGCTGTGCAATGGCACTGATTTATTGCAGTCTAGTATTGTTTTCTTGCTCAGAATCAAATTATTTTGACTTCTTTCCTTTTTTTCCCATCCTTTCTAAACAAGATTACAGCCAGCAGGGCAAGGATGGAAAAAGGTTTTTCTTCTTTTATCAGTAGCTCTTTCCAGTAAGATCAGTTACTGAAATGCCTGGTTTTTAAGAGACTTTTGAAATATAACTGTGATACTTAGAGTATGTGTGAGAGACGGTATGGTTTGTAGTTTCCAATGTTTCGTTTCTTTGTTCAGAGAAGTGTGTCAATGAATGTTTTCCTAAAGTTTATCATCTATGCTGCCAGGATTTCAGCCCTGGCTGTGCCTTTTCAGGGCAGCTCTGTTTAGCTGCAAACTGATAAAAGAGTCTGCTAAATTGCTCAATCACAGCTCTACCTTCTAAAAGGTTGCATGAGATCCACCCTCCCAAAATTAATTGCTGAAACTCGCTGCTGTCCGGCTCGCCAGGGATCAGCACCGTCACGCTGGGTGTTTGACTTGCAGGAGCTTGTTTGCTGGCATTGAATAAGCACTGACTGTACTGTGATTAAATTTAGGGATCAGGTTGGTTCCCCCACGCAGGCAGGAGAGAAGTTTAACAGACTGAGCAACACTTCTTGCTTTATCATGGTATATTGAGTATCCGTCGCTTTACCTGCCAGGCAAAGGCACTACCTGAGAGCAGAGGCTGGAGGTGCTGGGTGGGAATGGAGATGGGTCTGGGCTGTGTGGCCTCGACTTCCTTCAGCCTTTGAAGGGCTTTGTCCAGCTGCTGGGGGCCAGGGCACAGGCTGAGGTCTGCCGTTCAGCCTTGTAAGGAACTGGGCTCCCTTTGGGCTGAATATTGGGAAATCTAAAGACACATGGCTAAAGCATGTTGAGGGTAACCTGCAGGCTTCAGCAAGCAGGTCCCAGTCACTTCTGGGGCAGGAAATTTGCACTGATTTAGCCTTGTGATCCTCATCCCTCCTCACTTCTGCAGGTGGGGAACCCATTGGCTTTACCACTAACACTGAAAGTCCCATCCTAAAACGAGGGATGGCTTATGCCAAGTTTTGCAATGGACAGTAAGAGATGTGTCCTTTCTTGAAGTCATTTATGGTTAAGATATAGAATAAGCAGAAGGAAGTGTATAATGCTGCTCTTTATTTGAGGGACTATGCAAGAATAAGTATTACTATCAGCCTAAGAATTTCCTGAGAGGCTAGCATGATTTTTCTGTGCCTGAGCCAGGAATTTAAATGAAGCCTTCTCAGTCCATTAGCTGACATCTCATCCCCACTCCCCTCTTTTCTACCTTCTTGCACTTAGGTTTAAATTATCTCTGAACGTTATTTGCTTTTGCAAGTTCCAGGCAGGATGAGTGTTCAGCTCTTGCTTTCCTGAAAGGTCTTGAAAGGATCACCTGTTTCATGTTGTACTAGTTAGTTAACGGGGGATGTTGCTGTTCTGTTTCCATTGATGTAAACAAAATATTGAAATTCAAAAGTGAGTTAAAACAATCCATAGAGTTATGATCTCAAATGTGCTGTAATCCTGGAGTAGTAGCTCTGCTAAAACCAGAGGTGTGCCAAAATGCAGCGTTTAGAAGTATTTAGCAAAGAGGCTTTTAAGGACTGATTCATTGGTGCCTCGAGCAGTATTTTATCTGGTTTCTACTGCACCCTACAGATTATAAGTACTCAGTAGATACATGTAAGAGATTTGAGGCAGCGTGGAGGTCAGAACGCCATAGCTGTGAGTCTGCAGCATGATGGGTGTGTGTGAGTGCAGCTGCAAGGTCTAGCAGGCAGCTGTTCTCCTCCTTGAAAGTCAGCACTGCCCATGCTTTGACCATCCATCCCACCCCCCTGGCCCTCATCTTCCAAGTCGGAAGCCTTCAGAGAAGTGTGTAGGTCTGCAGAAAGCTTTCTGTGCTTCTCCTTTCCATTTGAGTCCCCAAGCAGTTTTAGCTTTCTGTTGGTTCAGCCTCCTCATAGTAAATGCTGCGTCATGAGTGTAAACAAGCATCCATCTGCTCTACTCCAGGATTGCTGTCGCCCCTCAACATGCAACAGAGGCAGCTCTGGCTCATAGTCCTTCAGGGCCGGATGGGGATGTGTTGGGAGAGACTGCACTGAGGGCTGGGGAAGCTTTTTTTCTCTCCCGTGTGCAGCTGGAGTTGGAGGCATTTGTATTATTCTGACTTCTGCTCCCCTCCAGCCTTTGGACAATTGGGTATCACATGGCTGAGCATCCTCAGCTGCTTGCTGTATTTCTGTTTTCTGTATCTGTGAGACAGAGGGATTTATGTACTGAAATCCCCACAAATTTCTTTGTCATATCCCAGCCTTCAGTACTCTGCCCCAAAGGACATGGTTTTCCTGGGTTTTTAGCAAGGGGCTGATTCCTACTTGATGCTGTGAGTGGGTTTGGTGCTGATCTTGGCTTTTCTGTGAGTACTGGCTACAGCTCAGTTCTGGGTCAGGGTGCTGAACATGCTGACCATTATCCAGGCCTGGCTGCACCCCAAAAAAACCTCCTTGGCTGCACAGGGGTGTCAGAGGCATGTGAATGGGTCAGCACTTGTTTTTTGTAAGGATTTCAGATGATCGAAGCTAAAGAATCTGCTTCTGTCTTGAAGAGAGAAAAAACACTTTCACCAGCTTGCAAAAAGTGAATGATCAGGTTATCCAGGCTGTCCATGCATGTTGGGTAAGCAGTTAAAGTCTAAGCAGAAGGGATCGGAAAACTGGCTTGTTGGAGTGACCTTGCCTCTGTGTAGCCCAGATCCCTGCTGGGCATCTACCCAAACACTGCTCAAAAAAAAAAGTTTGGCATCATTCTACCCAGGTCTAGCTAGGAGAAACTGGGTTTTTAACCTGGGCCTGCTGGAGGAAAGTGCATTTCCGGAGTTGGATATCCCACAGAGACATGCCTCCAAATCCAGAGAGAGCCACCAGCAAGCCAAGTGTAGTCACTAAATCCACCATGTGTCTCTGCTCCTGATGGATTTGACAGATTTTTCCTCTGCAGCAGTGGTGAGTTGTGTAACAATGGTAGGAAGGCCTCACAGTCTGCTCCCAGGTGAAAATAAGCGTAGCAGGGAGCCTGTTTCTCTCAGCATGAGTTTCAGGGGTTTGAAAGAATATAAAGCAAAACCCACTCGTGGGACTTTCGTAGATTTAGAGTTGCTTCAGAAACAGCAGCTGGAGGTAATCTCTACATGGGATTGGGAAGGAGTGAGCCGTAAGGTGTCTGGGCAGTGGGAATTGCTCTCTGCAGTCCTGTGTCCTTTCCCTGTGATGGAGCAAGTGGCCATATGACAGCTGGTGGGCTGGTGTATAGAACCATGGATGAGTCAAAGTGTGTATTGATTGTGTAAAGGGTGTACTGTGTGTAAAGGCAGTAGCTTGAGGAAGCTGGAGAATTGGTAGGTGGGAAGTAGTCAATTCAAACAGCAAGACAATCTCCTAGTAATTCAGTATTCAAATTGCATTTGTGTGTAGTTGGTCATTGGCCTGCTGAGGTGAGTGGTTTGGTGCTGTGCATAGACAAGGAAAGCTGGATTAACAGTGAAATAAAGCTGGATTTGGGTGATTGCTTTGCAGGCATTACAGCCCAGTGCTGCTCAACAGGTAAAGCATTGCAGACATTGTTGAGCCCAATGTGCATGGGGCTGGGAAAGCTTGGTTGAAGGGAAGAGCCACAGATGAGAGATTGCAGCTACTAGACCAAGTCTGGCACTGCAAAGAAATACCTACTCAAATCTTTGCATACCCCTTTCCTCCCAAGGCAGGGGAACAGCTGAGTCAGCAAGAACATGTCTGTGTTTTGCGTGCCTGAGTGCTGTGCTCGTGCAAAGAGCAGCAGCAAAGTCATTTCTGGGGGACAGTGGTTTGTAGCAGTGTCGTGCTGCTGGCAAGGTGTTGGACACCACAGTGGTGCAGTCTCTGCTCTTATCAGGATGGCACTATCGCCGTGTGGAAAGACAAAAGTGGTCTGGTTTCAGTCTGGGCCTCTGACCACTGCTTGTAAGGAAGGTAATTGCCAAATTGAAGTTTATGTGCTTCCGGCAGCCTGGTGTTAGTTAATAACCACATGTATCAAGTGGGTGCTGTCTTGGGGGAATGGGATGAACAAAACGTTGTTTAAAACACAAACTGATTATGATCAGGAGCGGATGGAGCGTGTGCTAGGTTTTCATTTACAGGCCATCAATCCCTAAACTGCCCTGTCTACCACCAAAGTGGCAGTAATTATTTATCTTGGAGGGCTCCTGTCTGTGCACTGTAAGGTTTCAGTTTCTCCTGGTGCTTTCAATTTTGAAGAAGTTTTCTGTAAAACCCCAAAGGCTTTGTTTGGACTGGACCAGAAGAAGGAGCCGGGATGTGCGCAGTGATGGGGTGTGGAGGGGTATGTGTGCCCTCTCCTGCTCACAAGCATTTCCAAACACAGCATGAGCACAGGGCTGGCTGATGCTTCTGAAGGAGGGTTCTTGCAGTGCTAGGAGATCCCTGCAGATTCCTCTCCAGCACCCCAGTCACCTGGGAAGGGATGCAAACAAAACTCAGGCTTTCAGCCCTTGCTGACTTCCTTCCCTCTGTTTTGCCCTGAGCAGATTGGCTGCCCTGGGCTGGCCCAGCACCTCTTCAGCTTGCTGGAATGGTCGCAATGCTGCTGGCCCTGTGGAGGGGGTCTGTGTGGCAGTGGGGGAGAGGCCCTTGCAGCAGAGGGCTAGAAATGACTTAATGATTTGCAAGATTCACATATCTTGCAAAAAGAGCCAGGGGGTGTGGAAGGCGCAAAGGAAGCAGGGGAGTGTGGATGGCCACACCATTCTCTGGTGTGGCTTTTGGCAGGGCCAAGCCCTACCTGCAGAACAGGGAGGAAGAGGAGAATGGCTTGAGCCACAGGAAGCCTGGGGACTGGATCCTACGTCAGCGTAATCACCAGGATTGCTTCCAAATTAGTGAGGTGGCTGCAAGCCCTGGGGCTCTGGCACTTGCCATGGCTTGCGGGGTACCTGAGTGCCTGGTTGTCCACCTCCTTATTCCTAAAGCAAGACTGATCCGTGCTGGATCAGAGACATGCAGGTTTTTAAGTATTTTTAATTAACTAATGCTGACTGACTTGCCTTCTCATGTCTGGAGCCTTTGTAATGAAAAAAACATCAAAACCACAGGTTCCTCTGAAAAGGGGAACACGTACAGGGTGAGTCACTGCTCCAGACTAGGCCTATCTTGGTCTTTTTTTTATTTGGATGGAAAAAGGGCATATTAATACCTTTTGTTGACACTTTAATGTGTCTCTGCATTTGCCTGTTTGAGTAAACAAATCGATGCTGTTAATCAGTCAGTTGTAGAGATATTAAAACAGGGTGGGTCTGGGAGGGACTGAGCAGCTCAGTTTTCAAACTAACACGGAGCTGCTAAGAAAGCAAATTCTTCCATTTGGATCAGCAGCAAATTCCAGCTCTGTTTCTGTTGGAAGTGTTCAAGTGGCTGTTGGGGAATATTTAGTTTGCTGTGTGCTTTCAAAATTGAATTAATCCTCCATCTTTCAAGGAGATGTGCAAATGCCTGAATGCTCCTTTCCTCTTCCTTTCTGCCCCTTTTTCCTCTGCGCAGGATGCAGCTCGCAGAGCTTCTGCTCTTGGGGAAGAGACTTTGTGACTTTTTCTCTGGTCTTGAGTGTTTTTGAGTTGCTTGTCTGAGCAGTTAATCCATCCAAAATGTCCTGGTTAGCTTCTGGCAGTTGTGCTGGAAGTTCTGAGTGCTGCAGCACAGGCATCCCTCCAGTGACGTCCCCTTTGGAATGGCGTGTCTCCAGGTGGCTCACAGCTGTGAAAACACACGGTCTGGGGCAGCTTGGTTTGACCTGCCTCTATTGCAGTTCTGTCTGGACAGCAAATAAACCAACCCCGATTCAGTGACTGCAGCGTATTTAGAAGCTATAAGACTTGTTTGCACAGAAACTTTATACAGCCCCTCTCTGGGAGGGGAGTTGGTGTCTGAAAGGCTGAGATGTACTTAATGCAGCTCTGATCTTCAGCACAAAGTGAAGTCTTCAGAGAGCAGAAATGAGCTGCACTCTGCCAGCCACTCTTCTCTGAAGCTGGTTTTGTGCATCTGTGTGTTATAGAGCTGCCTTTGCTTTTCCTTCCGTGGGGTGAGGGATGAAGGAAGGAGCAAAAGGGATCTGGAGCAGGAATTGCCTCCTTATACACTGTTTATGTGTGCATTCACTGATGGACCATCTATCACCAGGGTGTAAATGGGTGTGGGATCACTACCTCCTCTTTCCCCCTCATTCTCTTTTCCTCCCTCTAAAATGGGTCTTTAAATGGCAGTTTGTCTCTAGCTGTCATTGCATGCCCTGCCAGAGACTTTGCTGGAGGTAGAAGTGAACGTGAGGTGGTGAGGCATGAGCAGCATGGTGCTGTGTCCCCACAGGGCTTCGTGTCAGGCAGCTGATGTGTGATCCCTCTGCCAGTGTGATAAAAGGGCTTTTTATGTCCGTGAAGACAAAGCCTCTTGTTTAAAAAAGAAACTGAATGAAAAACACCATTCTGAATGCCCTAGACTCAGCTATTAAAAACAAACAAATAAAAAATCCCACACAACAAAAAACTGAAAAGCTCCCCTGCCCCCCAGCCCAGTGTGCCAGTGTTGGTGTAATACCCTTGCAGAAAGGCTGTAAAATTGCCTAGCAGCCCCTGTCACCTTGTAACTTTGCAGCCCACTAACCTTTTTGTATACTGTTCTGTTATATCACAATAGGTTCCCCTTTCCAGACAGCTGTAACAAGGTCAGGTGTCTGCTTTTTCTCTGTTGGTTCAAATTCTCCCTCTCTTCTCTCAAGCAGAGAAACAAAAAAAGGAAGAAGCAATATAACAACTGTAGCTAAACCTGTTTTATAGACCTACTGGCTGAGCTGAACAGCATAGGGGCTGGAAGGGAAATTATTTTTAAGTGAAGACCCACACAAACAAGTGCAGGGCATATCCAGAGCATGATATTTTCCTATAAGGTCAAACATAGAGTAGCTTTTTTAAAAGCTTACCTTGGTGTTCGCTGCTTGTTTTGGTGTTAAAGATGTTGGAGATAGCAGCAAATTAAATTTCAGTGAAGTGGTTAGGTAATTATGCTTTTGGAAATCCCTTTTTTAAGGGAAACCCTCACGATTTGAAGATGAATCAGTGCAAATGAGGATTAGGAAGAAGGCAGAACTGTGAAGGAGGGTTGGCTGAATTTTTAGCTCTGCCTCTCCTGCCTGGCAGCTCACACCACCTGTCTGCATAGCCAAAACCAGTTCCCCTTAGTGCTCCCAAAGTGTTTCTGCCAGTTGTGAAATCCACCTCCTGTAGCATGCACCAGCCTTGCTCAGAGCTGACTTTCTTGCTGAGCAACTCCTTTATCCCCTGGAAATAACAGCCAGGTTTTGGTGACGCTGAGGCTGGGGCACCTGTGGGAGGGCTGCAGGGAAGGGGCTGCTTCAGGAACAGGATAGGTCCCAGACTGGACATCCAGCAAGACTGGCAGCACTGCACACAGCGTTCCTGCTTCTTGCAAGGACCTGCGTGTTAGCATTTCCTTGGTCAGCTAGCCTAATTGGTAATCTGTGGAACAGTATAAAAATATTACTATAGTGCTTTTTACTTTTTTTTTGTCAGTCTGATGCAGCTTTGCTGCAATTCCTCCCCCTGCTCCACTCTTGCACTACGAGCCCAATGATGAAGTTGGCTGTCTTGCTGTTGGTGGCTTTTGCTGACAGTTCAACATATTGTCTTGTCAGCTGGCAGCTCTGCAGGTGCTGGGAGGTGGGGTCTGATGTGCTTTCCTTCATGTCTCTGCAGTGATGCAACAACTTGTTGACTTTCTCTGCTGCTAGCACCTGTCTGAGCTGCTTTCCCAGGCTGCCACACCTGCCCATCCTCTCATCTCTTAACGACCTCGTTCTTTCCAGACGGAGTGAAGTGCTACAGAAAACGAATCTTTACAGCTACAGGCAAACTTGTGTTCTTAAGCCAACAAGTGCTTGTGAAGGCAGTTGGGAGCCTCAGACAAAAGAGGTTTGCTAATCAGAGCACAGGCATTTGTGAAGCTGAGCCTCTTGTCTCTTGAGCAGTGAGCCAGCCTGTTCAGCATCCTGCCTTCTGACAGTCTATAAACCCAAATTCACCTCCCATCCTTTTGCTTACGGATGCAGCTCTGTCTGTTCCCATAGGCAGAGGAGGAACCTTTTATTTCTCAACTTACAGTGATTGTAGCTAAAAAAGTCAGAGCTGGAAAATCTCGGGATGCAAATCTCATTTGAAGTTGCACTGAGCCTGCCCAGATCGCCATTTTTAAAGACCCTGAGCTAGAGCTAGCGTGTGTGCTAGAACGTGCTTATCAGTGCCTGCCTTTTTGTTCATAGAATCATAGGATGGTTTGGGCTGGAAGGGACTTAAAGATCATCTAGTCCCACACCCCTGCATGGGCAGGGACACCTCCCACTAGACCAGGTAGCTCAGAGTCCCATCCAACCTGCCCTTGAACACTTTCACAGATGAGACAACCACAACCTCCCTGGGCAACAAGTTCCAGTGCCTCAGCGCCCCCACAGTAAAGAATTTCTTCCTAATTTCTAATCTAAGTCTATTCTCTTCCAGCTTAAAACCATTACCCCTTGTCCTCTCACTACATACCCTTGTAAAAAGCCCCTCCTCATCTTTCCTGTAGCCCCTTCAGGTACTGAAAGGTGCTATAAGGTCTGCCTGGAGCCTTCTCTTCTCCAGGCTGAACAGGAGAGGTTACTTCAGCCCTCTGACCATCTTCGTGGCCCTCCTCTGGACTCACTCCAAGAGCTTCATGCACAGGGGTTGCCCTTTTTGCATTGTTCCAACAGTCAGTAATCTCTCTTGGTCATATTGGCAGAAGTGCCCACCGAGCATCTGCTGCTGCTGTCACTAATGTCATGGGAAGGGGCTGTGGGCATGTCACTGGCCTTTTCCCATCCATATGGTGATACCTCCTGTCCAGGCTGGCCGGGCAGCACCTAATCAGTGCTTGGAAAGGAGCATTAGAGCAGATGGGTGTAGGAACTGTGTGTTTCATCCTCTCTGTTTCTTAAACACCAGGCAAATCTGATCAAAGCAGAGTTTCTGCATACTCAGGTTCTGAGCATGACTGATGCCTGCTGTTCCACACTGGCTTGCAGTGTTCCTGCTGTGCCTTGCTCAGGAGGATGGAGGGGATCAGTGGCAGTACAAACAGCCTGTTGCTTGCATGGTTTATTGTGAGGCTGACTCTGGAAATAAGCAGGTGTGTATTCAAACAGTTTTCTTGCAGAAAATCAGACTATTTTCTTTTTGCAAACAATATCAGGTGTACTCCTTTGTGCAAAAAGGCCTTTACCAGCTACTGTTCAGCATCTTCATTATTTGGGTTTGGTGGCTGTGTGTTCTCAAGGGACAAGCAGACAGCATTCAGTATCTCTTGCATGAACAATTTAACTCTGGATTCTGATTTTGTTCAAAGTTGTTGAAAATCTCTGGAGATGTGAGCTTTTCTGACCTACAGGACACACTGGTAGCAGCAGGTACCTTAATGTGTGCAGAACAGCATAGCCCATAAAATAAATACACAGAGCTAAATATTAACAAGGCTAATGGGATTTTTTACTTGTTAAGGAGTGCATTTCCCACTTTGAGTTTCACACATCTGTTTCCTTAGTGGAAAGATAAACGTGGCTTCAAGAACTGTAGTGGTAATGATTGTTGCTGTATTGCTGTTCAAAACTGCATGCATTTGAATGCAGTCTGTTTTCACACTGTCTTTTTTTCTCTCTTTAGGTACTCCCTAAATTCATGAGATGGCCAACACCATGCAGATCTCCAAAGATGAGCTGGAGGAACTCAAAGAGGCCTTCGCCAAAGTTGGTGAGTTACAGTGAGGAGGGCATCTTGCTCCTGTCTGCTGTACACTTGAAATGGCTTCATTCCACCCCTGTAAGCAGCAGTGCCAGCAGAATCTTGTGATCTTCTTCATGCCAAGGAGTCCTTTGGCAGCCTTGTTGCTTCTGGTGTGTCACTTCTAGCCAAGGAGCACAAAGGAAGGGACACGAGCGGTCTGGCTGTCAGTGAGCACTTGCCAGACAACCTTGCCCTGTTGCTCCAGGGTGGGCTTTGTTGTTTCCTGATAGTAGAAGAAATATCCAAACAGCTATTGCACATCCTGTGGCCCTGGCAGCACTTCAGGGCTTGCACAGTGCTTGGTTCTGGTGGTGTTGGCTTGGGCAGATGGGCTGAGCTGTGCAGATGTGTAGGTGCTACGTTTCTGGTTTGTGCAGGTGCATTTGAGACACCTTTGGTGTTTGGTGTGCTGCAGGCAAAGCCTAATTAGTGTCTGTTTACCCGGCCAATTATGGAGCACCTTGTGGTGATAATAAAATGCTTTGTGGCTGCAGCACATGTGCATTGCCCTCTGGTGGCTCTATTTCCTCTCTGGTTCTCACCTTCCAAACTAGCAGCCTGCCATGTCTGAGGGGGTTGCACAGCCCAAGCTGCTCCACCTGCCTTCAAGCTTTCCCCCTGCTCTGGCATTGCAGAAGCCTCTGGCAAGCTGCTTTGGGAGGCAGAAAACTGACATAATGGAGAAAACTTTTTTTTTTCTGTTTTAGTTTCCTGATATGGCTCACTGGAGGATCAGAGGAACGCCAGGGAGGGGCAGGATGGGAGCTGGACTGCAGCACTGTGGGCTGAGATCAGTGTGTGCAGCTGGGGAACCACACCCGGGACTGGCACTGGATGGGAATGAGTTGCACAAGTGCTCAGAGCCAGTGTTTCATTTTCCTAACTGGACGTTGGCAGTGCCTGTGCACTGGTATAAATACACGCTGGGAGTTGCCTCACATCAGTGTCGTGCAAACTGCCCTCTGGAGCAGAGTGGCTGTTAACACTCTCACTTGCTCAAGATTTGCAATCTGCTGAGACAAATATGAATTTCAAAGACAAGTGGTTTTCATGGAGCAGTATTCCCTGTTGGGACTCGAAGCAAGCTGCATTTTAGGCAGCTCCCTCTTCTGTCTCGCTCCTCCCGAGACTTTTCTAGTGAGTGGAAGTGAGATGCTGTAGAGGGAGATGAGTGACCATCATGCTTCTTGCTGCTTACTGTACCTTTGGTTCAAACCTTATTAAGGCTGGGATGCAGGCAGCCCATTCTGTCCTTGGATAAACTTAAAATTATTAACTTGGCTGCAATGTGGTGGCTCTTTGTCATTAGTGTGGGGGGAAATTATCAAGATTAGGTTGGCTGGCTGCCTTTGCACTGGAAACATGGATAAACCCAAGTCAAATCTTGGTTTGTTTTAGGAAACCAGTTCACCCTGCCCAGGAGGTTCATCCCTGCTTGGTTTTAAATTATAAAAGCAATGTTAAAACTTAGGTACTATTGAGAAATGTGATAATTAGCCTGGACATAGCCACAAGGGAGATGGGATCTGCTAGTCCTTTTCAGTTGCCTTCTGTTTTGTGTGCTTTAGGTATGATACAATCTGCAAACACTGCTTTGGGGCATGCCTGTCAGGTGTGTCTTTAATGCTGCCATTCCTTTTATTCTTGCCTAAAGGAGCTGTATTTGCCCTGGGATATAGAACTCATTGCTAATTGAGTGACTGACTTCCACTGTCTAGTTTTGTAATGCCATCTCTAGTACATGTGAAGAAAAGTTGGACTAAGGCTGCTATTTAAAATGAAGCCTTTCTCTCATCTCCCAGTTACCTGGAAAACTTGGAACACAGCTGAGAAGCACAGTTACAGCAAAGCTCAGCTGGTTGGCTTCTAGGAAGTTAGAAAGGAGATGTAGTAAGGAGGAAGTGTCTCATGAGGTGGTTTCTGCTCACCAAGAAGTGCCCTGCTCCAGTACAGGGCTGCGTGGGCTTCCTGGAGACCTGCTTTCACTCTAGTGTGAGGCAAGTTGCTGCTTTGAATGTGTAGGTTGATAGGACTTTGAAGGTGTGTTTGACCAGCTTTTCTGCATGCAACTGGACCAGGTTGAGACATCTGGTGATGCTGGAAGGCAGTGAGGTGTGTTCCTATGTACTGTCTTCCATTTGCCTTCCATGCCACTAGAGGTGTTCCCTCTCTCCCATGCAGCTGGTGTGCTGTTCTCTGGCAGCCAGCAAAAGGCAAGAGCCCCATAGACTACCTGCTGCTTACTAGAAGCTGTCAATGGGTTTAAGGTTAGCACTAAAGTCAGTTACAGCTCAGACAAGCAGCTCCCAGCATACTACAACCAGGTATTTGTGTTGGAATGGATCCAAGCGATAAACAGCAGTGGGGAAAAAAGCATTTTAACATCTGAAAAAAGTAATGAAGTGGGGCATAAGAACTGTCTAGGCCTGGAATGACCTGCAGGTTAGTGGGTGAAGACTAGGTTGCTCCAAATCTCAGTGGATCTCTGAATTTGTTGTGTAGAACAGGTGTGGCTATGGATGCACTTGGCCAAACAGCGGCACTGCGTAGAGGAGGCATGGCAGAACAAAATATGCAATGTTGCTCTGTTTATTTGTCTTCCTTCTCCCTGCTTCTGGTAGCAGAGATAAACATATTTTCTGGTAACATGAAGTATTTAAAAATCATAACCCAGCTGAACACTTTGTTCGGTGCTGCAAGGTGGTAAAACAATGCTCTGAAGTGCTAGCTTAAGGCAAATAGCAATCTGTGCTCCTGCCAGTGTGGCCTGCTGAGCATATATCCTTAAAAGGAAACGTGTGGGTTACTTTCCCCTCTTGCATCCTGTTATTTAAGCTATTTTAAGTACTTGTCTGGAGGAAGCTGAGCCAGAGCTTGAGGCAGCTTTTGGGTTGTGTTTGTTGCAGCTTAGCTGCGCCACCTGCATACGGGCAGAAGATGGTGCCGTGCATCCCTGCAGTGACCTTTCCCAGGTTTAGCAGCCTGGCATACATGCATCTTTCAGTAGAAACAGGAAACTTCAGATGTGCTGTAGTTTCCTTTCCATCAGGCAGATTATAATGAAGGGCTTGTCTGTTAAAACAATTTTGCTTTCTTCCATTAGTAATTCTGGGCCGTAGGCTGAAGCATCTCGTTCAGGATAGCTTCTATTTCGACAGCCTCTTCAGCTGTTGGATGCTATTTTAGATTTTGTCAGGGAGGGATTGTAGACCACCTTCTGAATGAAGTCTGGCCCTGTTGCAGGGCACCCAGCAAGGCACCATATGGTGGGCAGTAAGGCTGGAGGTAATTATGGGACTTGCTGGTACTACAAAGGTGGCTACTTTCCTTCTTTTTTTTTCTTCTGCTACTTTGTACATTTGACTGTGATACCAGAGGAGGAACAGAGACTGTGGGAAGGCAAGCAGCCACCTTGTGTGATAGGGGTCTCAGGCCTATATGTCATGTTTACAGGGCTAAAGGCATTTTGAAATGTTAATAGAGGAATGGTTCCATATTTTACCACATAGTCAACCGCTAGTTAATGTTACTCTGCGCTGCTACCAAGACAAAACCAAGGGCTAGAACATCCACCTTTAATTTGCACTTCAGTGGCCAAGAAGCTAAAACTTGAAATGAGAGCATCATTACTGCAAAACCAGTAACCTGGTGTGGGGTCTTGCAGTTGAACCAACAGACCTGTCTTGCTTGTAAATCTCACTCCCAAAGTGTTTGGTTTATAGATACCCTTTTAATCTATGAAGTTAGTCACTGGTTAATTTTTTTTTTTCCCCAGGATACTATGGAAGAGTAACTCTTACAAACAGGTGTTTGGGATGTTGTTAAGAGTTGGAAGAACTTAGGTCCTGAGACCCAAGGGTTTTGAGTGAGTTAAGGTACTTAACAGTGTATGTCCTTCATGCTGGGCTACGTGCTGTCTGGCTGAGCCCAGTGCAGGTGCTGAGCCAGGGGTGTGCAGCCCCTCCTGATGGGCAGCATCTTTCCTGGTGCCATGCTCCCGAGTTGCCTGTGCTCACACATGAGTGTGTTGCTGATGGCTCTCCGTGCTGCAGAGCTGCTAATTTTGATTTATTTTTCTTTCAGTGAGCATAGGTAGATCTTCTTTGAAGTAGGCACACCTGAAGGACTGGGAAGATGCTGCTTTGCAGGGGTGAATGAAACCCTCAAAAGGGGCAGATGTTAACAGGAAATTTCCTGATATCTGGTTTGATGCCTTCAGGCTGAGACTGAGGTCTGCTGAGCAAGTGTGGATGGACCAGACCATGGCCTGGGCTACCTCTGCAGCTGCATTTCAATCAGTGTTTTTAAGCTACTGTTCTGTTCTGCAAGCAAACTGATACAAATGCAAAGCTGGAGATTAATTTCTTGAACTAGATTGTGCCCTTAAAAGACATGGAGGGCTTTGTATGTAAAACTGGGCTCTAAACAGATTTCAGCATGCTTTTACCTGTGCATCACTCCCATGTATTAGAGATGGGGACTTTGGTGCTTGATTCCCTGCTGTGTGACCCAACAGGCTTCTGCCCCATTAAATACCATATGTTGTGATTTTTCCTTTCACTTCTGAATAGGCTCAGACATGGAACATGCAAACCTGGTTCAGAAGCACTTTGGAATGCTTAAGCTAGACATGTCAAGAGGAAAACAATTACCAAATCCAAATCACACCCCTGATACTTCCAAGGATACAATATGTATTTTGAAGTCTTGTTTTTCTCTGTCCTTTGCCTACTAACATTTGGATAGATATAAAACTTAGTTTCTGAGGTGGTAGATTGATTGGAAGAAGTGATGAACAGGTGTTTCTGGCTTTACCTGCTCAATTTGACAGCATTTGACTGTGAGGGAGAGAAAAGATGCATATTATAGAGTTAGATTTAGTAATAAGAAAACTGTAATGGAAGAAGCTGTGATTTATCTAGAGGGGAAATAGTTTGCTGGTGACATCTCGGGCTGGAATTTTTAATAAAGCTTGCCTTTGTAAGCTTATATTTTTTTGGAATAAAATTCTAAAATTAAAGGCCAGACAGCAGCCTGTTGCTATCATTAATCATTGGCCCAAACCACTTCATTTCGTCAGCATCATTGTAAACACTGACATTTCCTTAAGTAGTTTAATGTATTTATTAATCCACTTGAATTGCTGCTCTTTAGTTTTGAGACCTAGGGACTGCGGTGTGGGAGGGGGAATACAGGTTTGCTCTGTCTTACTTTGGATGTTTGCCCCTAAACATTTGAATTTCACTTTCTTGCTAACTTAGAAAAACAATTTTAAAATCCCACATGGATCTGCAAAACGAGGAAGGTTGGAGTGGTGGCGAGGACTTGCTGCTTGCTGGAACATTGCTGTGAAATAAAACCTAAAAACCACCACTGACACCTCATTAAAAGTAAATTGACTTTAAAAATGTTCTTAAAAAAAAAAAAGGCTTAAGAGCTATCCTGATTGTTTTCTTCTATTCTGGGAAGTCTCTCCCTTTAAGCAGAGTGACCCCAGTGGCTGTGGTGGGGGATTCCCTCTTGATCAAAACCAATTACTGGGGCTGGTGCAGCTCTTCTATGGGGCAGCCTGGGGAGCTGGCAGCAGCCTGCAGTCTGTGAGGCTTTCTGGGCAGCAGAAGCTGCTGTTGCAATGGAATTTAACTCTATGGCCTTGGGGAGAGACTGCTGCCTTATAAAGAGCAGAAAAATTCTTGTGTGGAGGATATAGGCAGAAGGGTGGCTGGGCCAAGCCGAGCGGGGCCGGGTGCCTGGCAGCACTCTGTGATTTTTCACAGCATTGTGTGATTTTGGCAGCTGGTGGTGCTGAGCTGCACTGGGCAGTGTCCCAGGACAGCACCAGGAGCTCTGGAGCTGGGGGAAAAGGTAGCACGGTGCTTAAGTACAGAGACTGCTGTCACTTAGCCCTGAAGGACTTGGCTGATGTCTTCAGTACAGGCATTGTGTGGATTTTGCAGAGCCTGTGGTTGCTTGATGATCATAGGAGGCTGCCAAATGTCCACATCCTCAGCCCATCCAGGTGTTCCCCACCAGCAGCAGTAATCCAGGAGTGATATCTCCCCACGACCCCAGCCATAGGGAGGATGAGATGACAACTCAGGCACTGAATTGACTTCCCTGAGCTTTCTGTACCACCTGCCTGCAGCAAAGGGATTCCAACATCAATATTGAGCCAGGAACAGCACAACATGCCCCAATTCCCTGTCTCTCCAGATATGGTGGAAGATCATGCTTATGTCTTGGGATGTGAATCTGGGTGGTGTGCTTCAAATGCTCTGGCTGCTTGTGGACCCAACTCTGACCAAGCCTGGACACCAGCTGTGCTGTGAGCAACACTGCTCATCCTGGTTAGCCTGAAGAAGAAAGCTGGGGCTCCTGGGTTTGCCCTGTGTCATCCATAGGTGTGATGATGTCCCCAAAGGGGTTGGGATCTGTTGATGTGAAAAGCTCCAGGTTCACACTAGATTCTTATTTTCTTTCTTCCCAAATCTAGTAGGTGATGATGTCTCACTAAGCTTGCAATGCTGCTGTGGCTTGATGGTTGACTGTCAAAGAAAGTGTTCTTGCAGAGCATTCTTGGGCTACATTAAAATATTTGGCTGCAATTTTCTGTCAGCGATAAATGGATAACATCATTATCAACATGATAAAAATATGTGAATGCAGAGCTGACTTAGTGTTTTCAGTTCAGAGAGTAAGGAGTGCTGTGTTTCATTACCATCTATTTTGAACACTCAAAGCCAGCTGCAGTTAGATATAGAAGGAAACGCTCTGGAGATTATTTATGAGAACACTGACACTGCACAATGTGGGATATCCTCCTTGCCTCCATGTCCTGTAGATGTCCCCAGTGCACAAGTTGCTCTCCATAAAGAACTCCGGAGCATGGGGGCTGTGTTTCTGCCCTGCTTTCAGGGGCTGGTCCTATCAGGGTACTGGCATGTTTCTAAAAACTTCTCCTGTCCCTTTTCTTCCTCAGACCTCAACCGCAATGGGTTCATCTGTGACTACGAGTTGCACGAGCTCTTCAAGGAAGCCAACCTGCCTCTCCCCGGGTACAAAGTGAGAGAGATCATCCAGAAGCTCATGATTGATGGTGACAAGAATAAAGATGGGAAGATTAGTTTTGAAGAGTTTGTCTATGTAAGTGGTATTTCTGAATTTTCAGTGGCCTTGGGGACCCCTTTTAGACAAAGCTAAGGAAGGGGTAGAAGAGGTTGAACCTGGTGTCTCAGCCACTTACCCTACTCTTAGTTTTCTTTCTACAAGCTGATCACTTTAGGGAACTTGCTGTGTAAAAATGAGTTCTTTGTACAGATCTCTGCATATGACCCGTCTTTTGAGCTGTCACTGCCAGCCTGTAGATTTGGACAGGAAAAATCCACATGGTTTTCCTATGTGAAAACTTCATTGGAGGCTGAAAGACCATTTCCACATGAAGTGACAACTGGAAAAAAAGACTTCCAGTTCTCCAAGCTTACAGTATTGACAGGAAGCTGCTCGTTTTTTTCCAGGCACATAGATTGATGCTTGTATTCCCATTGAAGCAGTATAATTTCCTTTCTCAACTTAATGGGACTTACAAGTATTTGCTAAAGATTTGAGAGGGTATTTCAAGACACACTTGGAGATAAGTCCTAAGTACTGATCTAGGAAAATTCAAATCTGTTTGTTGCCTTAGAAGGGAAGAACAGAAGTGAGGATTTAGGAGAAGCTGGAGGATGGGTCTAACCTTCAGTTGTTTTCTGTTGAAATAGGTCAAAATTTTTATTTTTTCTTTATTTTTACAAAAACACAACACTTCTGAGATACTGATTCAATATCTATCCCTTCATCCTTTTCATCCTCTGATGACTGAATGCTGAAAGAGTAATAAAAGTATGTGCAGCACTTTGAAGGAGCTGTTTTCATGTCAACTATTTTTCTTGATATTTCTTAATTCATCTTTGCCTTTTGTTCCTTAATTGTTTTCAGACCCTCTGAACTTTTGAGTTCGGAGTCAACTAGTAAGTTGGAGTTTGTTTGCAGTTTGTGAACACTTGCATGCTGGGTGCATGTTTCAACTGTTGGTTTGAGCTGGTCCATAACTCTAACTTTGCACTAGGAAGGAAGAAATCTCTTCTGTCACATCTGAATGGTACCAATGAGTCGGGTAAACATGAAATGTCTTAGAGGCAACTAAGCTATACAGTGGAAGCAATGGTCAGTTGTAGGATTTTTACAAACAGATCTGTTGCTGTTTTCTAACTCTGAGCACTTTTGCTGGGCTTTATGTTCCAAAGGAGGACATGAACTGACTTGAGGTTGGAGCCAAGTAACTTAGTGGTACTTCAGCATTGAAGCACACATTTTCGAAGGAGTTATGCAGTACCAGTAATTAGCCCAGCAAATTTTAAAATCAATAAGTCTGTATCAAAATCCTTATGTTTCAAACCAACCAACCAGAAAACCCAAAACTTTTGGGTTTTTGAGTCTTCACTTGGCTCTACTGGATTACTGGGGTGAGCAAAACCTCTGTGCACCATCAGGAGGTGGTTTAACTGCTCTGTATCATCATCTGGACCTGCCACCTCCCCTGTGTTTAAGGGACAGGGAAGGTAAGGCATGACAGGCCCTGTGATGACACCTCTGCAGCCAGGTGGGCAAGTTCCCTCCTCTTTTTTTACCAGAAGCACTTTGTTGTTCTGCTTTGTGTTGCTGTTTCATTGCCTTTTTCTGGGTAGTGTTTAGGGAACCTGCGTATGTTTCATTTGTGTTTTCAGCATGTTCAAAATAATTGAAGTTTTGAGGGAGCTGCAATAGGCTTTCCAGCCATTTCATGTATTCTTTTCTAACAGTTCCTCAGTTCTGTAGAACTTCAAGGCCACTAATAGTAACATACAACCTATGTAGGTGGCACATGTAATCTTGCTGTGCTAAAGCATCTCTTCTGCTCTCAAATATCATAGTAGTAATATCATAGTATCATTCTGGTTGGAAAAGACCTTCAAGATCATCAAGTCCAACCACTACCCTAGCTCTGCCACATCCACCACCAAACCCTGTCCCCTGGCACCACATCTGTCTTTTTAGATGTATCCAGGGATGGTGGCTCAAACACCTCCTTGGACAGCCTGGATCCCCAAGTCCAACTCCTGCTGCAGAACAAGACAACCCCAAGGTTCATACCATGTCCCTGAGGGCATTGCCCAAATGTTTCTTGAATATTGTCAGGCTTGGTGCCATTACTGCTTCCCTGGGGAGCCTATTCCAGTGCTCCACCACCCTCTGGGTGAAGAATCCCCTCCTAATGTCCAACCTAAACCTCCCCCTGCACATCTTCCTACCATTCCCTCGGGTCCTATCGTTGGTCACCAGAGAGAAGAGGTCAGAAGGTGTTTTGTCAGTTAGCCCAAGCCTGCTATTGAGGGAGGGGGAATCCTTACCTGGAGGGCTCTTTGTAACACATTATTGCAGATTTGACTGTTCTACATGTAAAGAGAATTGTTTCCTGGGTTGTGCACAAAGTCTTTGGCGTGAACTACAGTCACGAGCATCTGGCTCATGCAGAAAGGTTGAACTTGCACAGCAGCTTTCTCATCTTTGGTCCTGTGGAAAGTGCTGCATGGTTACCTGCTCTCAGACTGCAAAGGTTTCATGCTTTTTTCCTTGTGTTCTCTTGAAATCTACTTGAAAAGGTAAATGTATGCGAGGTGCTTCATGCCTAATGCTTCTGTTTGAACAAGCACTTGCAGTGTGTGTTTGGGGGAGTGGGATGACTCTGCCCACTATCCATGTTAAATTTAATACCACTACACTCTCCCTGGGCCCATCACATTTGCTCATTTTACTACAGAGTTTGCTTTAAAGCTGAGAAGAAATAGCTCCTGGTGTGGTCCTTTCGTTTAATGAAGACAAGTTTTTCTTGTCTAACAGAGCACTTTAAATTGTAGATTTTCCAAGAGGTGAAAAGCAGCGATATTGCTAAAACGTTCAGAAAAGCAATTAACAGGAAAGAAGGAATCTGTGCCATTGGGGGGACCTCAGAGCTCTCCAGTGAGGGGACCCAGCACTCCTACTCAGGTACTACTTTCAGTACTCCTACTTTCAGCTCCTCTCTTGGGTGAGTGGTGCCTGTATGCTCAAAATAGTAGATTTCTACTGTCGTGTGCTGTGCTTTTCTTCTCCAGTAGCTGAATGATCTCACATCAAGGTGAGAACAGGACAGAATTAGAGGGTAATGCAAGATTAACAATGTGTAGATTAAGCATGTGCTTATTTGTTTCGTTAACTGTGCTTGCTAATGAAGTCCTTGTGTCACACTTGAATATAATAAAGTTGTTGGGTAATGAGTAAATAACAGGAATATTCTGGTAGTTGGAAGTGAAAGTCATATTTCTTTACATTTTGTGTGACTAATAAAATAGTGTGGTAATGATAGCAGAGCTTTTATTTCCCTGGGCTATTGTACACATATTCTTTTGGGAAAATCTTTGCTATGTTATAAAAAAGCCTGTATTAAATTTACAATTTGTTGTCTTAGAGGAAGAAAAATATGCCTTTGTAAACTGGATAAACAAAGCCCTGGAAAATGATCCCGACTGCAGGCACGTGATTGCAATGAATCCAAATACAGATGACCTGTTCAAAGCTGTGGGAGATGGGATTGTGCTCTGGTAAGTCATGATGGCTCCTGAATTAACCAACCAAAAACCAAAACACTGCATTAACTCCTCAAAACTGTAGTTAGGGGAGTTTTCACCCTATTCTAGGCTGTTTTCCTTGATTATTGTGTGTGCAAAATGTTTTGCATGTATGAAAAGGGGCTCAGTTACCCAGGCTTTCATTGTCATTGTGTGATGCTTCAGCTTTGATGCCACCTTCATGAACTGGCATTTTTGTCCAGTGTTTTTGTTTGGGCTTGAGACTAAGTTTGCTGAAGGGGAGAGGATGCCTTGGGGGAGCAGAAGTTGTCCTGTTGCAAACTTGGCCTGATGCTAGGGAGTTTGGGGGAGGGCAGGTGTGTTAAACAATCCATTTTCTTGGATGTTTAGACAGACAGTAACCTCTGTGGGAATGTTAGTGTCTTTATGAATTAACCCAACCTGGATTTTCTGAGAATCCTCTTGTTGCTTTTGATAATAGCTGCACTAAGTTATTAAAGTAACTTATCTTGCTGCATGCTGATAACAGAAGGCATCCAGGGATGTGAAACACCAGCTGCCTTCGATGTATGGAGTTTCATTTGGTTTTGTGTTTTGGTTTGTTTTTTTCAAATGTATGTGAATTAATATAGCAGAGTGCTTGATCAGCATGGAGTTTCAGTAACTGTGTATCAGTAAGCAAAAGGCATTTAGTGGGCTGCCCATTGCATTTTATTTGTTTTCTTTTAGCTTGTAATATTTGTGGGTTTTTTTTTCCCCAGTATCATGTAATTAAGGTCTCCAGGCCAAGACTGAACTGAGTAGAAAGTAGGTTGTAATATAAAGCAAAAACTTGCCATATTTTTTGTTAACTAAAAAATTCATTGTACTCCCAGCTGAGCTCTCAGTGTTTGTGCTTTTCTTGGGGCAGTTTTTTCTTGCTAGCAGTAGTACACATCTACAACAGGAGGAAGTGTGTTGTCTTACTAGAATCTGCAGTGGATGTCAGCAGAGCAATGAGTCTTTTTGCTAGTTCAGTGACTGCTCTGTGAATAATTCATGTGCTCTTTTTGCTCCAGCAGCTGAGATCAGTAGTGGCCAGTAACGTGTTTAAGGTTTCAGGCTTAGCTATTAGTTACAAATATATTCTTGATAATGTAAATATTAACTTCTGATTCATACCACCTTGATTTTTTAAAAAATAATGCACAAAGCCAAACAGGCAAAAGGAAATGTACTGTGGTGGGTATTGTAACAGTGTCTTGAGTTTAAATACTGAATATTGTTCAAATATTATCGTTTTCCTCCTACCAGCAAAATGATCAATCTTTCTGTTCCGGACACGATTGATGAAAGAGCAATCAACAAGAAGAAACTCACACCATTCATAATTCAGGTATAACACATTTCTGTATTTTTGCTGACATTCATATTCAGATAGAATTAATGAGAACAGCAGGCTGCCTCGAGGCATTAATGTGGAACTCTGGAAAGGAGCAAGTTTTATAACTTGCATTTAATTATTAAAGGCAGTTTTGTGCTGTGTATGATTGACAGATATACAAAAATGCTAACTTAATGGCAAAAGGGGTAAAATGGCTGAAATGCTGTGTACACCTGATATTGCTGTGGTGGTTCTATACAGAGCTGTCTTTTAAAAACAATATGGTTATTGGCATTGGCTACCTGTGGATTATTTTATGCTACGGCAGGTTGTTTTTGTGAGGATGCCTGAGTGTGCATGTATGTATAACTTAACATTTCTCCAGCCTTATTCTTGTTGCACCGTGAGATGCAACTAACTCAGAGGCCGAAACTAAATACCAGAGGCTGAAATTAAATCCTGGTGCCTAGCTGAGTTCTTATTGATTCAGCCTGATGCCACCACAGCTCTGTTAAAACTTCAGCTGGGGAGCGGTCGGGAGTGTTTCCTCAGAGCTGCTGCTGTTGGAGCAAGGACGAGGGGGAAATCTTCACTGTGCTGGTGCTGGATGAAAGGCAAAGCAGCATCTCCCCTGGCTGTGTCTCACTCGGCTGTGCTGTTTGTAGGAGAACCTGAACCTGGCGCTGAATTCTGCATCCGCCATCGGGTGTCATGTTGTCAATATTGGTGCAGAGGACTTGAGGGAAGGGAAACCCCACCTGGTCCTTGGGCTTCTCTGGCAGATCATTAAGATTGGCTTGTTCGCTGACATAGAGCTCAGCAGAAATGAAGGTAATTGAACCTATAAGTGGTTACTTCTAAAGCATGAACACCATGTTGCTTGCACTGTCACCTCCAGCCCCGTCGCTTCCTCTTCCCTCCCCTCCTCTCTGCTGAAAAGGGGGGTCCTCACCTTTGGGTTCATCGGGGCATGTGCCAAGCTCAGTGCTCTCCAGCCTGTTTGTAGCTGTGAAGCAGGTTCAGGTGGGTGGGTTATGCCATCCTGGTGACATGTGTCAGCCCTGGAGAACCGGCTGAACGCAATTCTCTAAGTCAAGATACATCTTGTCTCAAGCCATGCCTTGCTTCGTGATGCCTTGGGCTGGGCAGGCTCCCCTGGTGTGCTTCAGCCATAGGCACCTAACGGTGTTGGGAGGTGGCAAAAGCTGCTTGCATTCCTTTGGGATTATAGACAGCTGCACATCTTCCTCAAAGAGAAAAAAACAACAACAAAGAGGAGGGCTTCAGCTTTCTGGGAATGTGTTTCCAAGGACCTAGTTTTCATAAAACCCTTCTTGCTACTGTCATTGCTGCTGAGGTCTCACTCTGTTCCTGGTGGTGGGAGAGCAGTGCTGCAGCTCTCCCTCTGTGCTCACTTGGTCCTGCACAACAGCCTCCAAAATTTAGACTTTTCCAATCATTCTAAGAGCTCTGTTACTCCTCCATGGGCTGTCAGAGCACCCAGGTGAACAGAGGGGCTTCAGTGTTTAAACTTCCCAATCATGAAGTGGTAGTGTTGTTTTGTTTAGATTGGAAATTCCTGGCAAGGGAAGCACTGGCCAGCTGAAAGGGTGTTTGTCTTGGCTTCTCTGGCTTTTAACAGTGCATATAAAACTGCTTGGAAGCACTTTTTTTTTTCATTGAGATATGTTTACATTTAGCTTACTGTCATCAGCTTAGAAGACTGCATGTAAAATCCAGACAACATTTTATGCAAGAAAATGGAAAATGTTTTTTAACTACAGTTTTCTAGATCATTCGTACTCTTTACTGTGTAACAAGCAACTCGGGAAAGCTCCACCAATACCCAGATTATTTTGACTTAATCAGTAGTTAGCTTTGTCCCTCCTTTTTCTGCCTGAAATGTTGCTGCAGCTCTAATTTTGGCATGCAGATTTGCCTCTTGAAAACTCCTTCCTTCCCCTCACACGCGTTTTTCTTCTAGCACTGGCTGCCTTACTTCGTGATGGTGAAAATCTGGAGGACCTTATGAAATTATCTCCAGAAGAGCTGCTCCTGAGATGGGCCAACTTCCACTTGGAAAACGCAGACTGGCACAAAATCAATAACTTCAGCTCAGATATCAAGGTACCAAGAGCTCTCCTGGCCTGCACGTGCCTGGGAAAAGGCTGGGAGCTGGCCAGAGCTGTATTTGCATGTGTAAATGAGGCCCTTCATCTCCAGACAGGACCTTTTTTAACCTTAATACACTGAGAGTGCTTAACAGGGCTTTTATGGCTGGTGTCTTTAAGGTACTGCAGTGTTGTTCTCTCTTGCCATGAGGCTGAGCCCAGTGTTGAGCTGTCTGAGTGTTCCCTTTGAGTGCTGGTGGGATCCTGCTGCTGAGCTGTTGCATGTTTTAATTGAGTAGGAAACTGATATTACTTGTGTGTTTTCAAATGTTCTTAATCCATCTTTTTTGATGGAAATAATTTTTCAAGGGCATGCTGCTTGCGTAGACAGGGTGAAATACTTAACTGCATCCCTGGAGAGCATGACTTCCACACACTCTTGGCAGGTGATAGCATTTCAGCCAAAACATCGTGGGCTGGAGAGAGGAAGGGAAACATGACTCCTTATTCTCTACACTGGGCCGAGTAGAAATGAGAGCAGGGAGTCTTACAGCTATTTTTTAGATGTGAGAGGGTGGCCCTTTTCTCTCAGCACTGGTGAGAAATGGAGGGTAGTGACTCTGGGTTGGGGGAGGGGAGTTGAACACTGATCTCAGGAGGTTTCTGGAGCTTATTCACATGGCTGGCAGTCTTGAGAAGGAGAAAGAGGACTGAAGTGGATTCCAAGCTAAAGGAATGTTGAGGTGGAAAAAAATAATTGATAATTGAGGAACATGGGGAGCCCAGAGCTCCCCTCTGTGTGTATGTATGCATGTCACTCTTATTTCCAGCTTCAAGATTACTTACAGCTTTGCTGATAGCTGTTGGCTTGTCCAGTGCAACCCATAAGCTGCCAGGGTATGCTGAGGTCCTTCTTGGTGCTGAGGACTAAATGGACTTGTAGTTGATATATAATTACTGCAGTAATTTGCTCCCCCTAGTTTGTGACCATCCCTGGCCTCTCTCCTTCAAGCTATTCTAGCTAATAGGCAGGTGCAGGAGAAAACACTCAGACTTCTTATAATCAGCTTTTTGCCTGCATTTTGTCTTTGCTGAGCCATGTTCATCCTTGCTGTAGCAGTAGAAATGGCTGCCTTGTTAGGGGTTGTGACACAAGAGTGTTCAGCAAAGCAGCTTTCAAACAGTTTAAACCCATGATTTTTATCTGACATATTTCTAACCTTCTCCCTTTCTGTTTCCTTTTCTGCTGCCTGGATTTCTACCATCATGCTCTCTTTTAAGCTTACAGATTTTGGTAATTCAGTAAAGGTATATACACCAATTATGCACAGTGACTTGTTAAAGATGAGCCTGAAGTGGATTGTTATGGTGTATTCACTGCTGTGTTGGAGACCTGAATTTTCTTTTTCATCATTGATTTCAGGATTCCAGAGCTTATTTCCACCTCCTCAACCAAATTGCACCTAAAGGGCAGAAAGAAGGAGAGCCTCAGATCGATATTAACATGTCAGGTTTCAATGTAAGTATTTAGGCTGTCGTGTCCTCATGCTGTAGAATCACCTACTACCTGTACCCTCTAATTGCCCTGTGACATCTAGGTAACCTGGTATCTTAGTTTCTAGAGCGTGTAAAGTGTCAGTGGGCATGTGCACACCTCAGATGTGTGCTAAATGAGTGGTTGTTGCAGGCCTGATCACTACCCACCAATTAACATGTCTCGTTGAGAAATCATTTGTGGGTTTGCTTCATTTGGGAGCATGCTGTTTTCTGCTTTTGAGCAGCAGTGTAGGTGAAAGGGACCTGGGGGTCCTGGTAGACAGGAGGATGACCGTGAGCCAGCAATGTGCCCTTGTGGCTAGGAAGGCCAATGGCATCCTGGGGTGCATTAGAAAGGGTGTGGTTAGTAGGTCAAGAGAGGTTCTCCTCCCCCTCTATTCTGCATTGGTGAGGCCACATCTGGAGTATTGTGTCCAGTTCTGGGCCCCTCAGTTCAAGAAGGACAGGGAACTGCTTGAGAGAGTCCAGCGCAGAGCCACAAAGATGATTAAGGGAGTGGAACATCTCCCTTATGAGGAAAGGCTGAGGGAGCTGGGTCTCTTTAGCTTGGAGAAGAGGAGACTGAGGGGTGACCTCATCAGTGTTTACAAATATGTAAGGGGTGAGTGTCAGGGAGATGGAGTTAAGCTTTTCTCAGTGGTGACCAGTGATAGGACAAGGGGCAATGGGTGCGAATTGGAGCATGGGAGGTTCCATGTAAATATCAGAAAAACTTCTTTACTGTGAGAGTGACAGAGCACTGGGACAGGCTGCCCAGAGAGGTTGTGGAGTCTCCTTCACTGGAGACATTCAAAACCCGCCTGGACAAGTTCCTGTGTGATGTGCTCTAGGTGACCCTGCTCTGGCAGGGGGGTTGGACTAGATGATCTTTCAAGGTCCCTTCCAACCCCTAGGATTCTATGATTCTATGAACCACCCAGTTCAAAAAACCTAAATGTTGGAAAGCATAGGAACTTGGAAAGCACCATGCTAAGAAAAAAAACACGAGGCAAACTGGGACAATGACCTCCACAGCAGCAGGGATGAGCATGTGTGCTTCACCCCTTTGTTTGATTAGCCACTGGTGCCTAGCGAAGGCGGGTGGAGTTGTAGCACTGCCCCAGCTAGCAGTCAGGAGCTTCCCATCTGCTTTGTATCCCAATCTTTTCCATGACAGCTCTTGTCTGTTGCATCCCTGGCAGGAAAAGGACGACTTGAGGAGGGCAGAGTACATGCTCCAGCAGGCAGATCGGCTGGGCTGCCGGCAGTTCGTCACGCCGGCTGATGTGGTCAGTGGCAATCCCAAACTGAACCTGGCCTTCGTTGCCAACCTGTTCAACAAGTACCCAGCACTTACCAAGCCTGAAAACCAGGACATCGACTGGACCCTGCTGGAAGGTAATGGCAGTCACAAAATTAGCACGAGGGGAATATCTCATGTAAACACCTGTGTCACAAGACGTTGTGCCAAGCGGAGGTGTCTCCATTAAAGCAACACCTATGATTGGAGGCTTTAGTGCTGCAGTGGTTGTTTACTTAATTGGGGCAGGTGAGAAGGGCAGGTGACAGCCTGTTCAGTTGCTCTGACCCTGATGTGGAGCCTGAACCTGTAGGAGCACTGCCAGCAGCCCATCAGTCCCCATGCCAAGGTTGGGAACCTGATTGTGCTGTTTCCTGCAGTGGTCAGGAACACCTCAGTAATGCAGCAAGATGTTCGTAGGAGCACTAATTGTTGGCAGAACTGGGATTATGTTTAGGATTGTCTGCAGGGCTCCCAAACAGCAGTTAGCTAGCACCCATGGAAAGCACCTTCCTGCTACTTTTTCTTGCAGAAAGTGTAAAGGGCAATGCCCTTCTGAGGCCCGGAGGAATCAAATTGATATCCAAAACTAGATAGCAGGGCAACCTTTGAAAAAATTATAGTAGAAGAAATACCCTTTTTTCTGCTTGAAAAAAATAATTGCTGAGCTGTGCTGCCTAAAGCTCCCTGCCTTGCAAGGTGGAAAACTCTGCACAGCTTGGAGCTTGCAGAAGTTGCATGAACAGGTTTTCTCTCATCTAGGAGAGACGCGTGAGGAACGGACCTTCCGCAACTGGATGAACTCCCTTGGTGTGAACCCCCCATGTAAATCACCTCTATGGGTAAGTGTTCATCTCCTGGGAGAAACCAACTAGATCAGACTGAAGATCTGCCCACCCTGGTGTCCTGCTGCCCACAGTGCTGAGCAAAGATCTTGAGGAAGGGTGCTGGTAGGGAGTGGGAAGTGCTCACTGCACCCCTCCCTGCAGTCAGTAGCTTAGGGATCTCAGAGCCAGCACTTTGCACACCAGCAATTGGCTTGAAGGGCTAAAGGCAGTTTATTTCCTGCTGCCTTGTGTAAATTGGTACCCTGAGATCCCAATCCATTCAGATTTGCTCAAGCATTAGCATTAGAGCAACTGGAACTAAATTCCCTTTCACCTTTTTTTGGGCTTAACCAAAGACATCATAGTTAGGAAGCAAGATACTCTGGGTCACTGGAGCCAGTGGAAAGAGGTGGCAAACTTTGGAGTTTATGTAGAAAAATTCTACCCTGGATCTGTTGCTGGTTACCATATGAAAACCTGCTTTAGCTCAGCAGCTAGCTGATGTTAAGCATGGAACACTTCTCCTGCTCTGAAAACTACAGGCTGTTTTGATTTATTATTTTTTTTCTTTTAGGCTTGTTGAAATTACAACAGCCTGTAAAGAGTAGTAATTAATTCATGATGTGACAAAGTCAGAGTGCATTTAAGTCTTGAAACTTTAGGCTTAATCAATGTTTTCCACTTCAGTGATCTCCAAGATGCTCTGGTAATACTGCAATTATATGAAAAGATCAAAGTTCCTGTTGACTGGAATAAAGTTAACAAGCCTCCATACCCTAAGCTTGGAGCAAATATGAAAAAGGTAAACATTTCCAAAGACTTCAAAAGAAGCCATTCACACTAAAAATTCCTATTTGAGGCTTCCTGTCAAGTGAGTGTATTTGTGAGTGATTTTTCTGTTTAAACTCTTTTCCTGTACAGCTAGAAAACTGTAACTATGCTGTAGATTTGGGAAAGCATCCAGCTAAATTCTCCCTGGTTGGCATCGGAGGACAGGATCTGAATGATGGAAACCCAACACTGACACTAGCCTTAGTCTGGCAGTTGATGAGAAGGTAGGACCCAGCTCAAATATGTCAAATTTGTGAACGAAGTACAGAGTTTGGGGAGTTTATTTGTCATGAGAACACTGCAGCACTGGAATAGGTCACCCAGAAAGAGTGTAAAACCTCTGTTCTTCGGGGGTTTTTGAGACACAGCTAGACAGAGCAAAGCTGATACTGCCACACATGGGAAGCTGGAGCAGAGACCTCCAGAGAAGCCAGTGGTGGATTTGTGAACATCCTGCTGACCAGGATCACCTCTCTCTCATCTGCTCAAGTCTGGTCCAGATGCAGGAACATTTACACAACTTATATGTTCTCATTTTTAATTGGAAATTGAGAGAGAACCATTCCAGGGCTGCTTTATAACCCTCTTCTGCCTTGGAATGGGAGGAAGGAGAAACTTCATGACAGATAAAGTTGAGGGTACATTTTCTCATCTATTTCTGAAGAATTCTAAGACGATGCAAATATATAACATGTATCTGCAAAATAGGTGCATGTTAGCTCCTTTTTTTGGCTTTAGAGGTCAGAAACCCTCTAATGCATGAGCTGATCAACAACCTTTTAGGTAATGTGTTTACCTTGTGGAGCAAAATGTCAATAGTGAAACAGTTTAACAAATGTCCTGAGCTCAGGCAATGTTGTGATCCCATATTAAAGGGCATGAAGGGCTAGAAGGACTAAAAGCTTTAACAGAAATCACACTTCAGGTAAGATAGAGGATTATTCCTTTTTGCTAAAGGAGTTAAAAAAAACCACAACAGCAAACAAAACCCACAGGAAAAGTAGAGCTGAGACTATGAATATTTTCCAAGCTGCCATTTGGCTCATGTTTCATCCTGGCTGCACCAGGACTTTGCCCAAACTCTGTGCCTAATCTTGTTCTCTTTGCTGATTCTCAGGTACACGTTGAATGTCCTCGAGGACCTGGGTGATGGTCAAAAAGCTAACGATGACATTATAGTCAGCTGGGTAAACCAGACCCTGAAAGAAGCTGGCAAGTCCACCTCCATCCAGAACTTCAAGGTGCAGGTTCCCTTCCTGCATGCAAAAGTAGAGGGGTGCCCCAAAAGGATTTCCTTGGCTGGAGGAACAGGAGGGGCATCTTAGAAAGAAGTTTAAACAGGACAGAATTCAGTCTATGCTGGGAACAAAGTGGCTTCAGGCTTCCAGAGAGGAGACTCTTTAGGACTGCCCATGATGGGGCAATAGCAGTAGATGGGGTGGCAGAGGAGGGGAGGGTACTTGGGTTTAGGGGCAGAAGTGGGGGCTGAGATGCTGACAAGCATAGGGGCTGGAGCTGGTGAGCATTTGTAGGTGAGCATTGTCCCTTGGGGTCTGGTCAGTGGGGTAGGCCTGCTGCCTGCACATCAGTTACTGCTTCATATTTTCAAAGCAAGTCCAGTAAATTTGAGTAATCATCTTGTCGTATTAGCAAAGGAGAAGCAGCAGTTTGGTTTTCCCTGTGGTCCTGCAGGGAGTAATCACTAACAGTGCTGCTCTTAAAGGTCTTGTTTAAAGCCTGTTTTGTTGCACATTGCAGAGCAGCTGAATTGAGGTGAGAAGTATGCTTGAAAGATTCATCTTTACTTGTCTGGTCTGTATTCTCTAGGACAAGACTATCAGCACAAGCTTGGCGGTTGTGGATTTAATTGATGCTATTCAGCCTGGTTGTATCAACTATGATCTGGTAAAGACTGGTCATCTGTCAGAAGATGACAAACAGAATAATGCTAAGTAAGTTTGCTCTCTCCAAAGCTGTTTCCATAGAATGTGTGGGATTGGAAGGGACCTTTAAAGGTCATCTAGTCCAGACCCCGTTTTTGACTAGATCAGGTTGCTCAGAGCCTTGTCAAGCCTGAACTTGAGTATCTCCAGGGTTGGGGCCTCCACCAGCTCTCTGGGCAACCTGTTCCAGTGCTTCACCACCCTCCTAGTAAAGAACTTCTTCCTTATATCCAATCTAAATCTACCCTGCTCTCATCCTATCACTCCATGCCCTTGTAAACAGTCCCTCCCCATCTTTCCTGTAGCCCCTTCAGGTACTGGAAGGTGCTCTAAGGTCTCCCTGGAGCCTTTTCCTCTCCAGGCTGAACAACCTCAGCTCTCCCAGCCTGTCTTTGTAGGAGAGGTGCTCCAGCCCTCTGATAATTTTTATGGCCCTTCTCTGGACTTGTTCCAACGGGTCCATGTCCCTCTTGTGTTGAGGGCTTCAGAACTGGAGGCAATTTGAATTGACAGAGTGCACCTTCTGTGTGCTGGCCTTACACTGCAAGTGTTTTTACCACAGTTTATTACTGTGGTTTTCAGTCTCTTAACACCGTACCTTTTAGACAGGCAGCACTTCTTGAAATCTGGTTGCTGTCCTTGCTTGTAACGCTGGAGGGAGCAGTTGGCTGGACTCTCTTGTTGAGAAACATGCGGAATAGCCCAAGCAGCTTTCAGCAACTATACTCTGTTTCTCACCCGTATGTTCAGGCATATGAAGTGCTTAGGGTTTTGAAATGGAATCCTTTTATGTCTCATTTCTCGCTGAATCATCATAGGTTGTCAAATTTAAAGTACCCCTACTAAAAGATGACTTTGAGAAGTGTGTTCTGCAAGTGCTCTGCAGTGACAGAATGACAGCAAGGTTTCTTGCAGATAATAGTCTTGCTTGATTCATCCTAAAGAACAAACAGAGGGGAGATGTGTCAGCTGATTAATCCTTGGTTATACATGCTATCTGTTAGCCCTAACAAATATTAATTACAGTTCTTTTTAACTGTTGGTAAAGTGGACTTGACATTATAAAGTCAATTTGTGCATTAAAGACACTTTCCATACTGTGGAAAAGCAATAGAGCTAAGGATAAAACAAACAGATGTGGTGTGATTGGACTGTTACACATCTTGGACTTTAATAAAGAGGGTAATGGGTGAAATTGTGTTGGAAAGGGCAGGAGCTGACTTGTGATTTCTTGGTAGCAGTCTCAGTGCTGACCCACTCATCTTTCTATGGTGAACAGGTATGCTGTGTCCATGGCAAGAAGAATTGGTGCCAGAGTTTATGCTCTTCCAGAAGATCTTGTGGAGGTGAAACCCAAGATGGTCATGACCGTGTTTGCTTGCTTGATGGGCAGAGGAATGAAGCGAGTATAAAAGGGTTGATCCATGTAAAGAAAAAAAACCCACAAAATGCAACAAAAACCCAACCTGCCACCCTGGGTGCATAAGTAGCAGATCAGCTGTGACCACGTTGAAATGCTGTTGGCCTAGGAACTGTTGAAGTTCAAAGAACTTTGTTTTGCTTCGCAGGACAAACTCTTATCAAAATTCTCAGGGAGAGGAGTTTTAACCAACAGACGTGCTCTTTTCCCAAAGGAAGGTTTAACTTATCAAGAGCTCACAGAAATGCATTTGTAACAGAGCTGCATCTTGCAATACTGCTCTGGAGCTGTTTCCATCCCATTATTAGACACTTGGTGCACGGGTTTTTTTACCCCTGAGGGCTATAAGGTGGTTGGTATGAGTTGTAATGGAAAC
Source organism: Hemiprocne comata (assembly GCA_020745705.1). NCBI lineage: Eukaryota > Metazoa > Chordata > Aves > Apodiformes > Apodidae > Hemiprocne > Hemiprocne comata. Next base: position 3,894,540 of record CM036597.1, on the reverse strand, counting down.
AAATCTAATTTCTATTTGCAATCCAGTTTAATTTCTGTCATAAGGTCCAAGCATACTCTTAAGTTTGACCACTTCCTTAACTTTGCAAATAAAGCTACAGTACAAGTTGGGACCTGCAGGCCAGCTCACAATGCTAAATGAGAAATGTGTAATTAGGAAGATGGATCTTCCTTTGGTATTCTCTGTACATGGTGCTTTTTTATACATCTAACTATTTTGATTACTTCACAAATAAAGCATGGCAGTTTTTTTTCTCTTGCTGCTTATAAAAAAATGGGTTTTTTTGCTATTTTGTTTTTGTTTTGTTTTAAATTATACTACATCTGAGAATACCACCTCCTTGGACCTCTCACAGTAACACAGGATATCATGTTGCTGATGGCACAGTTCCACCTGAGAATGGAAGTGAATGCATTTTTGTATGCATCTTGGTTCAATTCTGTGCACCTAGAAAATAATTTTTATGAAAATCTGCATGAAAATTACAACTTTTTTTTTTTTTTAATTTAAAATGCTGTTGGATATAAAACCATACGACACTGGGGGGAGGTTTTGTGTAGGGAAAAGGCAAATGTTATGAACAGGAGAGTTCAATAAACTGAACAGCAAATGTGCTGGAACAGAAAACTATTTTTACAGACAAAAGGAAGTGTTGTCGCCAAAGAAGGAAGATGCTGTATCCATAGGATTTAATATTATCTTGCTTTGGCAAGCTGTTTGCTATATTTTGAGATCATATTGCTATTCCAAGCTATTCAAAGTGATGTAATATGGTGGCAAAGCATTAGTTGAAATAAAAACATTTAAATACATTCTCTCTCCTTATTTACACCAACCCAGCATGGCAGCCTGTCCTCAGTTGCTTTTAGCTTTGCTTTCATTGGACACTTTGTTTTGCCAGGTCCATTGATATTGAAGATACCCTGGAATAAGAGTGTGCTTGAGGAGCTCTTGTTTTTTTAAAATGGGCACTGGCAGTGCAATTATTCTCAACATGTGTTGTAGCAAAGCTTTGTCTTTTGGGTAGCTTCTGTAGAACCTTGCTCTTGAAGTCCTGTTGAGTGCCTGAAGATGAAGTTTGTGGGTGTAGGGGAAGGGCAAAACCTGGAAGGAGGAAGAAAAGTTGGTCCCTCTGTCAGGGACATGCCATCTGGGCTCGTTACCAGAAACCAAAGGTCTGGGGAGATAGTTGCAGCTGATACAAGTCTGGCAAGATTTGGGTCTCAGGGTGCTGGGGTGGGAGAGAGGATGCCCAGCAGCCACTGGCTGTTGGGGGCAGGGGGGATTTGCCTACTTGCTGTGTCCAGCAAGGCTGGAACAGGGCTGTGGGTGCTGGAGGAGTGTGGTGATCCTGATCCAGCAATTCCTTCACTTGTGCAACCCACAGGTGAGGACTTGGGGGTCCAGTGAGCTTTGCCAAAACAATGGCCTGACAGCACAGAGGTCCCCAGAACCACCAGGGACTTGGATCAAAATCAAGAACAATCTGTTTGAGACTGGTGTCATGTAAACAAACGTCTGTGACCTTAACTACACAAACCTGGTCCAGGTTGTCACCCTCAAGACCTGCCTGGAATGACTTATTTTTTCCAGTGGTGAAAAGAGGTAGGTGTGTTTTGTGCCAGAGGCATGTTGCAGCTTGTCTGCTGATGGAATGGGGGTGAGTTTGTGGATAAACCCAGATTACAGGTTGGTGTCTTGCCTTCTTTTTGGGCATCATTTTGGGCCAACAAAGTGGCACAGCTGTGGGCTTAAGCTAAATACTTGGAGGAGTGTGAATTCCCAATTATGGCCTTCCCCATCCCATGCTCCAAACCATCCTATGGTGTGAAGGTGCTGCTAGGAAGGAGCTCTGTTCCAGTGCTATGTCATCAGTGTTCCTGAGCCATGTACCTGGTTGTGTCCTCACTTTTCTTTTTAAAGCAGGGAGGAAAAAAACCCAAGCAAAACAAGATCCTGTTGCTGTGACCTTGTCATCTATGAGAGACTGCTGCAGGAGCAGGTCCTGCTGGAAAGTGATTTCTGTTGAAGCAGATGTTATGTAGACCATGTGGAGCCCATGGTAAGGATCACATGGCTTCCCTCTGTTCCCCTCTTTGGGTTTTTCAGGTCACTGAGTGTAATCATGTTAGTGAGGTTACCTGGGACTTGCAGGGCTCTGCCTTGGCAGCCTTGTGTGGTGATGTGGGTGTCCATGTCTGCTGGAGGAGTCCCCAGTAACACTGGTGATGCACTGCAAACACAGGTCGTGCAGGAGAAGCTTCCACCCCAGGACAGCTTTTTTTGGTGGCCATATGCACAATGAATATGTCTCCAACATAGGAGACACAGCTCAGGCTGGGCCTGGGGTGCTGTCCAGGAGCCAGTGCTCCCTACTCCAGGCAGCTGCACGTGCAGGGGGGCCAGGCCAGATCCCCATGCCAGGGTGTGGGATGACCTGCTTGGGTTGAGGAGGTCAGGAGGGTGTAGGGCAGTTTGCAGCGAGGAGGACATGGAATCACTAATGTCTGAAAACATGATGTTTTGGGAATCACAAGGTTGGGACAGGAGAGTGTGGAGATACAGCTTCTTGGAGAAACCCTTGGTTTAAGTGCTTGAGAGATTATCTGTTTATCTAGTGTCCCTGTCATAGCAGGGAGGTTGGAACCTGATGATCTTGAAGGTCCCTTCCAACCTTAATAATTCTAAAATTCTATGATCTATTTTCCTTGTTTGGTTTGAAAATGGTGGCTGGAGTTAGATGCTGCCTCCTTCTCAGCCTCCCTTCTCTGGTCAGAAGTCTTCCTGTGCCCTCCTGCAGCTGGTGCTTCTGGGCTGCAATGCCACATGCCATCTTCCCTCATCTTGAATGGCCAGATGCAAGTCTGCTGTGAGGTGCTGGTCCTTCAAAGTCTGTTGAGAGGTTGATGCTGCTGGGAGCACAGCAGGGAACACTCCGTTAAAAGCAAAGAAGGAACACATTAATTTTAAGCAGCAGCTTCTTCTGTACTATTGTGCCTCTCCTGGGCTTCAGAGCTGAAAGTTTATATGAGTTATATACGAGGATTGATAAGGATTTAATTTTCCTATGCATAGGAGTTGAAAACAGGGCAGGTGAAAGGGAGGAATTTGGCAGGGAGCTGGAGAGGGGCTGGTGCACCTGAGAGGAGACATGCAGGAGTCCTGCCTGCTGCAGGGGTTAGGACACGGGATGTGATGGCACTGGCTGGGACCACTCACTGCTCTGAGAGAGCCAGGAGTGCCAGCAAACCCTCTCAGGGCTGCTCTCTAGCATGTTAACTTGCTGCTTTTTTGTAGCACAGAAGCAGCAATTCAGTTGCACGGCCTGTTCAGTATTTAACAAGGTGCTGGCATAAAAGTGGAAGAAATATTTTCTGCAAGCATGCAGAGAAGACAAGTCTCCCCTACATACACATTTTTTCAGCAAGTTATCACCTTTCAATGCAAAAAAAAAAAATATCTGATTTTGTAGGAACTTTAACAATTGTTGAGGTTGATTTTGCTTGCTGTTTTTTTACTTTTGCCTTTTTCAGTTGTAGATAGCAGAAAGGGATGCAAAAGGAAGAGATTTTTTTTCCACTACCTCCCGAAGTATGTGAAGCTGAGGAAAGTTGAGGGATGGTGCTGAAGACACAAACAAAATGGTGAAAGAGTGCAAACAAAATGTAAGTAAAAAATGTGTTGACCATTGGATACCTTGCACAAATCTAATCACAAATCTGATAGCCAGGAAAATCCAGCGTGTGTGGTTTTGTTGTGCAGCCCCAGTTCATCCTTTCACTGGTACAACAGCACAGGTTGGTCTAACTCTGCATTCCACAGCAGGTTTCCCTTGCCAAAATGTGCTGGTTTGCATGTTTTCAGCACTAAGCAAAGGTTTATTTCTGTCTTACCTCTTATCAGCTTGGGATAATTCGTCTGAAGACAGGCACAAATGTGGTGTGTCTGCCACACATTCTGTTGCTTCCTTCTGTGAGCACTCAGTAAACATTGGGCACGTCTTGTGGCCAGTGTTTATACAGTGATCATTGCTGAAAATGTGGTTATCCCCCTGCAATGTTATCTAGGTGTTCTTGCTTTTAAAAGCCAGGTGACAAATAATCCCTGAAAGCATCTCAGAGAAAAAGCCAGAGAGCAGTAAAGAACAATGTTCCTGGGACCACAGCCCAAGGTCAGAGCAAGGGAGGCAGCCTCGGTGGGCAGGGACTCAACTCAGTGTGGCTTTAGGAATTACTGAATTCCTGAAGTCTCCCCAAGGTGGAAAACAAAAAGACACTGTGAGACACAAATGGTGTTTGGGCACATCATGTCTTCTGTGTACCAACAGCCAAACCAAGGGAAGGCCATGCTAATGTTGTGGAGCAGGTCTCCAAGGGCAGACTCACTCTACTTGTGGTGCAATTTAATCTTCTTATAGGTCCCCTTTAAGTACTGGAAGGTGCTATAAGGTCTCTCTGGAGCCTTCTCTTCTCCAGGCTGAACAACCCCAGCTTTCTCAGTCTGTCATCAGAAGAGGGTGGCTCCAGCCCCCTGATAATTTTTGTGACCCTCCTCTGGACCCGCTCCAACATGTCCATGTCCAGGTCCTGTGCTGAAGGCTCCAGAGCTGGATGCAGCACTGCAGGAGGGGTCTTGCCAGAGCAGAGCAGAGGGGCAGAATCACCTCCCTTGTCCTGCTGGACACGTTTCTTTTGATGCAGCACAGGATAAGGTTGGCCTTCTGGGCTGCAAGCAAACTTACAGATATATTTGGGTTCCTCAGGTGGTCAAGAATCTGATCTTCTCTTACAGTGGGAGGGAATCCAATGCCCCAGTCCCTACCTCGAGGTCTATCCACTCAAGTGTTGTAGGAAGAGTGGTTGCCAGTGAAGACTGAGGCAAAAAAGTTGTTGAGTACCTCAGCCTTCTCCTTGTGCGTTGTTACCAGTTTGCTAGTCTACCACTCCTGAGCTAAATGAGGTCTTGCAGAGGTAAATGAGGAGCTTCCTTCCTTCACTGAAAGGAAGAAACAAAATCAGCAAAGAGCTTGCTCAAACCAAAACACTGTGGTAGCTGAGGCTCAATACTGCCAATACTGCCAAGAGCAGCTGTTTCACTTGGTGACATTTTTGCCCACACCTTCAACACTATCTTACATTCTAACAGCAAAGCATCTCATGTGCCAGCTGTGGGAAGCTACCACACATTCACAGAGGTGTTGATGGACTGAGCCTTTTCTAGGGACTCCAGATGTGCTGGAACTTGTGCAATGTATTCCTACTTCAGCAGTACTCAGAATATCCCAGCGTGGGCTGAGCACAGGAAGGCTGCCCTTCCCCGAGACATCACACGTGGCTGTGGTCAGCAGGGAAAGGGGGAGGACAGAGGCTGTGGTGGGACCATGCTTCCCAGCCCTGAGCTTGGTAAAGTGAACTTCTCCTCTTCACATGAACATTAGCATTGAATTTTCATATTAGCATTTAAGATCTGAGCATTGCCTGGGAATGAAAGCATTTATTCTTATATGATATAATCCCTCTAATTCCGTATAAAACTCACCTGTAATGAAAGCCCTTGTTCACAAACAAATAGCAAGAAAGTAAATAAGTGGCCTCCACTTTATAATTTGAAGCTTATCAAAATGTGGCCATGAAGGTGTCTCATCCCCTTGCAAAATACCATGCGTGGCAGACAAGTGCCAGCAGGATGACCTTGCTGGGGAGAATGGAGGGCCTGGGAGCCATGCTGGTTCTGGCCACTCTGCACTTGTCTTCACTTGCCAGCTCAGGTGGCACTGTGCAGTCCGTCAGGTCCCCTGGGTGGGCAAGATGGAAAGCTGTGGTGTTGTGAGGGCCCAGGAAGGCACAGTGCAGCCCTCTGATTGCTCCCCGGTGCGTTGCTGTCCACCTCAAGAACCAAAGCATCCTGCAGTCACATTTCCAGGGGTTTTGGGATAAAAACACATACTTCAGTTTTGGCAGTTCAGCAAACAAGCGGATGGGGAGGGAGCTGAGGTTGTTCTTGCTTAGGTGAAGGAAGTGCAGCTTGTTTATGTGCAAGAAAGCAGAGTCTGAGATCGAGGAGATCTGGTTGTTGTTCAGGTACAAGTTTCTCAAGTTCAGCAGATGTCTGAAGGTGCAGCCAACAGCAGTGATTCTATTGGCTTCAAGGTGCATGGTCTTGAGCTGGATCAACCCATCAAAAAGCTGATTAGGCAAATCAGCGATGAAGTTGTGTCCTAAATTTAACATCCCCAATCTGAGAAGCTTTGTAAAAGCACCATTTTGAATGATCCATATCCGATTCTTCCTGAGATTCAGATCATACAGGGTTTCCAGGTCCTTCAAGGAATCTCTGCCAATGGCTTCTATGTGGTTGCCCTCCAGGGACAGCCTTGTGAGGCTGGAAAGATTCCTAAAGGCTTGTGGGACATACCGCATGTTATTGGAGGCTAAATCAAGTGTTTCTAAGGAAGGCAGGTGTGAAAATAGAAGTGGGTGGATTTCGAAGATATTGCAGTGGGACAAATCCAGGCTGATGAGGTTTATTAGTCCTTTGAAAGTGTTTGCGTGCAGGTAGGTGAGGCGTGAGTTCCTGCTGAGGTGCAGCTCTCGCAGCTTGCTGAGAGTGTGGAAGGTCCCCGGGGACAGGAAAGTCAGATTGTTTCCATCTAGCCAGAGGCTGTGGAGGGAAGTCAGGTTTCTGAAGGTGGTGGTGGTGAGACTCCTCAAATGATTATTTGAGAGGTTTAGAGAGATGGTGGATGCTGCTATTTCTCCAGGGAGGGCTCTCAGTCCGGCTCTGGTACAGTAGGTAATCTCTTCAGGAGCACATTTGCACATGCTTGGGCATGAATCAGAGATGTTCAGATTCAGTCCAGCCTTTGCTGCACAAGTAAATACAAATATAACAAGAAAGAACATGACCAGCCACAAGTCAGCCACTGCATCTAATACCAGGTGGATAGTTGAGAAGAAGGCAAGAAAAAGAGCATGTACCTTTTCGATAGGTGAACCACGAGCATTGCGGTGTTGGTTGGGCTGTGCTGTTAGTGCACAGTGAAAATGAATTAGCTGGTTCTTCCTGCTGCAGCCCAACAGGGATCAAGTCTTTAGCAGATAAAAGCCGATTAAGCGCCGCCCTGCTGTAAAGAGCATTACTGAGAGGCAGGGAGATTTCTCAGCTGAGCATCACGGTCTGACAGTGGTTTTTCCCACCTCCCGCCCTCTGCAAACAGCAGCAGGTAACAGACTCCCCTCAGGAATCTGTCTGGGAGAGGCTCCTCTCCTGGGTTGATCATGGTTCTCAGGATCTGTCTGGGAGAGGCTCCTCTCCTGGGCTGATCATGGTTCTCAGGATCTGTCTGGGAGAGGCTCCTCTCCTGGGTTGATCATGGTTCTCAGGATCTGTCTGGGAGAGGCTTCTCTCCTGGGTTGATCATGGTTCTCAGGATCTGTCTGGGAGAGGCTTCTCTCCTGGGCTGATCATGGTTCTCAGGATCTGTCTGGGAGAGGCTTCTCTCCTGGGCTGATCATGGTTCTCAGGATCTGTCTGGGAGAGGCTCCTCTCCTGGGCTGATCATGGTTCTCAGGATCTGTCTGGGAGAGGCTTCTCTCCTGGGTTGATCATGCTTCTCAGGATCTGCTTGGCAGTTTGCTTTAAAAAGCCAGTTTTGGGGGTGGCTATTGGTACTTTTGTCCAGTTTTGGCTTTAGGAAAGGCAACTGAGAGCAGCTCTGCCACGGGGATGTGAGGTGGGGGGCTCTGCCCCTGGTGTGGGCTACACAGGCTGGCAGATGCCTTGGGCTCAGGCCAGGATCCTGATGTTGAGGAAAGCAGAGCTGCGGCTGAGCCCTGAGCACAGCCCTGTTGATGGCTGTTAATCCTCTGTGGAAAAATGGGAGATTCAGGAGACTGAGGGCCAGGAATGTGCGGGGGAGTGCTGCTGCCTGGTGGAGCCTCTTCTCGGGATAAGCCCTGAGCCATCTCCGAGTGGTAAAAGATGATCCCCATGGGCAGAGCACCCCAAGGCCACGCTGCCCTTCCCGGAGTGCTGCCTGTCTCCAGCAGCTCTGAAGATGCCACTGAGCAGCTGGAGCTCAGCTTGGGTCCCTAAAAGCCCGTGTCCTTGGGCACTCACCTGGTTTTATCCTATATCCAGAGAGCAAAGGAAAAGTGGAATCAGGGGGCTGATGGATGTGCCTGGCAGCCATGGGTCAGCAGTCTGCGAGTTGATTGCTTTGCTTACAATGCCAAGAGGACTAGACCTGGACCTTGCAGCTGATGTGCCAGCAGGGCAACCAGTGATATGGTTGCTGCTCTTTTGTCTTCCCACTCTTCTAATTTTTGTTTCCCCCCCCTTACTTCTCTCTGCTGGAGTTCTCATGTTTTTGCTGTGTTTGAAGCACCTTCCTTCAGCCATTTCCCTTTGGGTGCATTTCCGCTCTCTTAATTTCTTGGTCTGTATCAGCATTTTTCTTTTTCATGTTTTACAGATTTGGGTTTCTTTTCTCTCTCCTGCTTAGCCAGCTCTGTCGAGACAGTGGCTAAAAACTCACATAGATGATATGCCCAACAGTAAGTGAATTGGACAAATTTGCAGGTCCATTGGTTTCTCTGCAGAGGGGGTTTCCTGTGCTGTTAAATCACTGGGTTGGTTTCAGCCAGTTCTGTTTTCTTCATTTTTTTCAAAAACAACCCCCCAAAGAACAGCTTCTCCTCCCTGGAAGCTTGGCTGGGATGGTTGTGTTGTGTAATGGAGACTACCTTCCAGCTGTAAACAACATCATTTATTTAGTTAGACAGGCTTTGCTGCAGTGTTACTTGGGGCCAAGCTGGTTTTCACCCTGAGAGCAGCAGTGACAGCACCTTTCTAAGCTGCTTGTCCTGGGATCTCCAAAGGTGGAAACATGCACTGCTCACCCCATCCAGCTGCTCACATTTGGGGCTGTGCTGAAGGTTTTGGTGGGTGCATCTTTCTTTGTTTTTGGCTCAGCTGGGACTGGTCCTTCGAAGACATCACTTTGGAGGCATGTCCTGCAGCTGAGAATGCCACAGCTTCTCTTACCTCCTGCTGCAGCACAGCTATAAATATCCACTGCTCCATGACTTTGCCTCTGCACCCCTGTGAGGGAGACAGGTTTCTGCTGGTCTCTGTGCAGGATGAGTGAGCTGCTCTGTGTCTGCCAGGAATGGTCTCAGCTGTAGCTGAAGTTTTGTAGTTCAGGGTGAAGAAGATGGATGGCTTGCTCTGGTGTCCTTGTTATTTGTCACAGGCCTTTTTTCTGGTTGGAATTCCAGTATTGTTGCCATGTTCTAGCCCTTATTTAAGCCCAGTGCTCGCTCTAATTCTCCTTGATTTCATATTGGAAACTTTCAGAGACCAAAAGCATGCAGCTCTTAGAGCTCATCGCTGCCAGATGTCACTTAACTGGACTAAAACACAGTGGTGAAACAGGACCACACAGCTACAGAAAGTCTTCTTGCTTCAGAGTCTGTAGGCTCAAGGAAGCCCATAAGCATCAAAACAACCAGATTTTTACACCTTGTCATGGGTGGTCATTTCCCATTATGATCCATTCAATTATGAGCATTCAGCTTCTGGGCTGTTTTTTCCAGGCTCAGCTCTTTGTGCTCTGCATTGTCCTGGTTTGAGCCAGGATGAAGCCAGGACATGCATGCAGGGATTTAACTGTCTCACTCCACCTCCCTAGGAGGGTTTTCTGGAGTGCATCATGTGTTTTGGCTGAGGTGGCTCATCCTTCCAGCTAGAATGGAAAGGCTGACCCACTGCAGGTCTTCTGTTAAAATGTATTCCACCCATTGCATGACCTTGATTGTGTTTTGCCTTCAGTCACTGATTTATCTGACATTTGGGATTTACAGCCCAGCACACCCACTGCAGAAATTGTTTGTAGCTGATGTCAAGAGCTTTGCCTAATGCTGTAGATTTCAAGGAGCTCTGTCCTCTTTACAGGATTGAGGTTTGATACAAGGAGTCCAAACATCTACCATGGGATGACCTTGCTGGTGTAATGAGTTAAAGCAGCAAGGTTTGCTTTCTGTAAACTATGAACAAAGATGGAGTGGGCAGAATCACTTTATAGCTTTCTTGATTAAAAGGAAGATGAAATGAGTTGGAATACACAAATGTCAAAAATATTCTGACTTCCCCAAAGGTTTAGCTGGCTGGTGAACTCTCACGTGTATCTCAGCATTTTCAGTAAGAGAAATTTCGGAAAAATTGGGGGGAAAAAAAGTGGAAAACTATGCTTGCAGTGAGTGTAGTACAAAACAGCAAAAGAAGGAAGATTTTTATTTTTAAAGGGTCTCTGGAAAGAGACCTTCTGGGTGCTCTGTAAAACTGGCCACGGAGTCCTAGCTCTTCCTAAGAAAATCACTTTGAGACTCCAAAAACACGCAGAGTGTGCTCCCACATCCTTTCACTGCTGGCTTTTATACACAGACGTTGATATTGATAAAGTAGAATTTAGACAAGAGGGAGCTCTCTCCCACATGCTGTGGGCATCAATGTCTAGACCTTATAGCACCTTCCAGTACTTGAAGGGGCTACAGGAAAGATGGGGAGAGACTTTCCACCTGAGAGAGGGCAGTGATAAGACAGAGAGTAATGAATGGTTTTGAACTGAAAGAGGGGAGATTTAGGTTAGACATCAGGAAGAAATTCTTCATCATGAGGATAGTAAGGTGCTGGAATAGGTTGCCCAGGGGGGGTGTGGAAGCCCCCTCCCTGGAGGTGTTCAAGGCCAGGTTGGATGAGGCTTTGTGCAGCCTGGTCTAGTGGGAGGTGTCCCTGCTCATAGCAGGGAGGTTGGAACCTGATGATCTTTAAGGTCCCTTCCAACCCAAACCACTCTATGATTCTGCTGCTTATCACAGCAACAGGTCTGGGAGAAGTGAGCAGGAGAAAATCACATGAAAAACTGCTCATGATGCAAGCTGGATGTGGGTTCCCCTCGTGATCTGGCGGAGCAGGACTCAACTGCTGAAACGCTCCAAGACTTGATGTGCTTCAGACATAGCAGCAGCAGGGGGATTTTGGGCTCTATGCTGACTGTGGGCAAGCCCTAGTGCTTGGTGGCTTCTCTGTGTCTGGGGCCATGGCTCGAAGCTGTGCAGCCCTCAGGAGGGGAGCTCTGGCCAAGTCCTGCTGCCTGCAGCAAGGCCAGACGTGCTGCCGTGCTCCCCCCCGAGAGCGGGCAGCGCTGCCGGGGCGCGTGGGCACACGCTGCCTTTAATAGCAGTGGGTGTTTTCAGAGTCACTGAAGTGCTTGTTTGCTTTACTACTTTTAGTAACTTGTAAAATGCTTACGGCCAATTATTTGAACAAACAGTGTCGTGAAGGATCATCTCAATCTTGGCAGTGCGATCAGCTGGACACAAACATCTCGTAAAAGAAATGCTTTGGAAAAGCTTTCTACACACTGGAGGTAGAAAAGGCATCCTCCTTCTCTCCAAAGTGCCTCTACCACACCCTAGACACTGAACTACTTCAAAAACTGACTTCTTCCAGCAGTTAAGTGGGACCAGAGCTCTCTGCTACCGAACTCTGATGGGTCCTAGCTGGCCGGCCCGTGTGTTCACCACTGTGCTGCTGCAAAGTGGAAAGGCAGGGCTTCTCCCAGGCCTGCTCAGTGCTTCCACATGAAATCATGGCTCCAGGAGGGAAAGTGAAACACTGACCAAGGTCTTCCCTTTAAAAGTGCTAGTAGTTTCTCCTCCTGGCCAAAAGAATTTGTTTGCAGACACCCACTGTCAGAACTGTTGATGCTTCAGAGGTATGTGAGACAATGTTAAGACCCAGCATGTCAAGGCAAGAACCATGGATGCTGGATGCAAGCAGGACTCAGTGCCTCAGCCACCAATTTTCAGCTGGTCACTCCTCACTGCTCACAAGTGCTCTCCACTCTAGGGCCCCAGAAAGGATACAAGAAAGCAGCCTTCTCTGCAGGAGTGCTCTGCAGCTGGGGAAGGATGAGGTAGATACTCCAATCTTACTTGCAAGACTGAGCAATTAATCTCTAAAGAAACCCTTAAACAAACAAATGCAGGGAGGAGGAATACATAGAAAAGTTTATGGAGTGCTAGGGGAACCCAGCTGCCAGTGGAATGGTTTCAGTCCATGTGTGCAAAAGGCCTCTTGTTTGGCATGATGCAAACAAGCCATTTGGCATGATGGAGATCATTGTTCTCCTGGCAGTGTGTGGGTGGTGGGTCCCCAGCTCCTGCCACCAGCACCACGTAGTCAGAGCATCCCCCTGTAAATGAGCACCCAAGGGGGCAGAGCCACACTGCCCTACGTTGGGTTATGGGTCCTGGAGAGCACATTTATGGGAGATTTTTTTTCCCCCTCTTGCTCTCTCCAAAAGGAACAAATCAAGCCCATGAATACAGTCTGCATCTGGATCCCACATTGCTTTGAGGATCTGGCAGGGCAGTAAGGTTTGACCTCAGGAGCTGGCTCTGGCAGTCTGCTGGTGCAGTTGGGTACGCTGCCTGTTCAGAACATTCCATCCCTGACAGCAGCAGTTCCCTTCAAAAAACAAGACCTAGGACTTGGGGTGGATGAATAATTTTTTATTTTTATTTTTTAATTTGTACAATTTATCTAAAGTTGCTATTTTGAATTGTGTGGGTGGGTGGTTTTTCTTGGCTTAGGCTTTTGGGGTTTGGTTTGGGTTTTTTTAAACACTTCTAGTGACCTTTTTAGGTGCATGGGCTTGAGGATAGAAAGATAAGCTTGAGTGCTCTGTGTGAACACGCAGCAAAATTTCTTGCTTCTCTTGAATTGTGATTTATAAAATACATCCATAAAATCTTTCCCCAAACACATGCCCTGGATTTCACTAACTCCTCACCATTTCTGTTCACAAGGGGATGTAATGATAGCACAAGGGGTAATGGTTTTAAGCTAGACAAGGGTAGATTTAGGTTGAGCATTAGGAAAAAGTTCTTTAATATGAAGGTGGTGGATCACTGGAAGAAGTTGCTTAGAGAGGTAGTGGAGGCCCCATCTCTGGAGACATTCGAGGTCAGGCTTGATGGGGCTCTGAGCAATCAGTTCTAGTTGAAGACGTCCCTGGTTATTGTAAGGGGGTTGGACTAGGTGACCTTTAGGGGTCACTTCCAACCCAAGACATTCTATGATTTAACATCAAACAAAACTCCTGGATTTTGTAACTTTGCAGACAGATGAACAGTAAAAAGCCTGAAGACTCTGGCCCTGAGCTGAGCTGTGTGCTGGGTTCTGATGCAGCAGATCCATGTGCTGGAGCTACCGGCCTGGCTGTGTAAGGTGGACAAATGTCCTGCAAGCTCAGGGGGCCCTGAACCAGCTGCAGCACTATGTGGCACAAGGTTGGCCTGTACACAGACAGCTTGTGCATCTGTGCCGGGTGTACCTCCTGTTTCACAGACATTTGTGTACAGGAAATGCTCAGAAATAGTGGGAGGAACAAATAAATAGTGGGGGGAATCGAAGAGGGAGAGCTAAATGGAACTTTGGAGAGAGAACCTGGGATCAGATAAGGAATTGGATGCATTGAGCGCTGGTGGGGGGGAGAATGGGAGCTGGATTTGGCAAAGAGCAGCCTGAGATATGGTCCCCATTGCTTCTGGTGCATCAGGCCCATCTCTCATCTACTAAGAGATATGAACCCAGCACTAAGTTTGGAACAGTCTTGGTGGTAGAACAGAATCGACACAGTATCTGCGAGGATCAAATGTGCATCTGCAGAAGAAAGCATTTTTTTTAAACCTAAACAATTTGTGTTTGTTATCTTTGCAAAATAAACATCCTCATGCATTTAACTTTCCCCCCTGCCTACAAAGCATGCTGAATGTTTGATGAAGGGTGGAGCAAGATCTTTCACTGGTCACTTGTGGTCTCTCTCCTCCTCTGCCTTTTCCATGACAAGATCAAATGAGTGGGAAAAGGAAGAGGAAGGGATGCCTGAAAATCAGACTAAACATTTCTGGAATGTGTGAGGGTATGCATTGGGGAGTTTCATATATATCTAGAGATAGCAAAACTGTGCTGACATGGATGTTTTCTAACTCTGGCTGTGACATGCAGTGCTTGACCCTTTGGGACAAATGAGGTCTCCCATCCTGTGCAGTGATTTGGTATTACCCTCCCTCAAGATACCTGTGATGTTTGGGCCTGTTTCTGTTTTATCTGCTCTCAGCATGTAATTTCCTTGGGCTATTTCAGCTTTCTTTCCCTTCCAGTGTTTGCCCTAAGCACAGGCACTGGGTGGGCTGGCAGCCTGACAGTCCTGGCCACTGACTACTTTGTCATTGTGTCCATGAAGCCATAAATCAGCTGCACTGTGATAAATGGAAGTGCTGCGTGGATTCCCCTTCTTTAAATAACCTGGTCTCCTTTTACACAGAAAATGCCAAGAGCTGGACTCTCCATTTGAGGCAGATAAAGCCAAAAGCTACCAAGGACTCCTCTCCTTGCCTTGACAAGTAGTGCTGTCCTCCAGGAGATGCATCAATTTGCTGATGAGCTTTTCCAGCACCCTCTGCAGCTCTTTCTGGGTCAAAGACATGGCTGGGCAGAAAAGGGAGCTTGTTCTCCACAGCCTGCTCAGCCTTTGATTCCTCTGAAGATGCTGGTACAAGGCTATTTTCCCTGTTTCATCTCTCTTCTGGTTCACCTCAGTGTAAGCAGAGCTGGTTATAGAGCCTGTGATGCCTGTTGCCTCTGGTGTGCTGCAAGGTTCCAGAGCAAGGGCAGGCACCAGGGTTCCCCCAAGCCACCACAGTTGGATACCCACCCACACTGCAAGGCTGTGCTGTTCAGAGCTGTTCAAAGAATGGGATGAGCTTGGGTCTGGCCCTGGCTGGAGATGAACAGCCAGCCAGCAGCACCTGGCTGGGGCTAAGGGACATGTCACTGGCAGCAACTTCTGTGGTTGCTTTACACATGGCATGTGCAGCCCTGCCTGGGGAGCACAGCACACAGTAAATGGGCTGCTGCTGCAGAGGACATCACACTCAGGGTATCAGGGTAAAATGTTGAAGGCTTACAGATGCTTATTTTGCCCCCGTGCTTATCCTCCAGCAGCCCTCTTGCAGCTTCTTCCATGGAGCAGAGGTTAGGGCCAGGCAGACCACGAGGAAGAAGCAGATGTAAAACCTCAGTTCTGTGTGAATGGGAAGTAGCTGTGAGGATGCAGCCTTGCCATCTGCTTGCTTTGGTCCTGTGCTACCCCAGTGCAGCCTCAGAGCCTGTGCTCTGCCACGTGGATTTGTCCAGCTGTCCTCCTCAGTTCCAGCAGCGTGTCCCCGCAAGGACTTGGGCAGTGGCTTTTCCCCTCCTTCTAACTGGAAGACAAGATCAGCCCCCTTACACAGGCAATCCTGGGGTGAATGCTGGGATGTTCCTCCACTTTGTGTCTGTGTGTGTCCACGTTATGGTCAGCCCTGCCAGGACTAACAGTCTATTCCACTCTCAAATGCATTAGCAAGTGCTGGGGCTCAGAGAGTGCATGGGAATACCCCTGCCCTCAGGGATACATGGATCCTTGCATAGAGGATCACCTGGGGGGCAGAAGAAGGTTGCACGTGGGTGTATCCTCCTGGCCCAAAAGCTGCAGGAGAAACCCACAGATGTGTTTGTGTGAATTTCCTTTTTCTTCCCCCGCCCCCCCCCCCCCCCCCCCCGCTTTTTTTTTTTTGGTCGTCTTGTTCCTCTCTCCTGATTTACTGCATGTGCTCACGTGGCCTTGGAAAGGGGGGCTCTCCAACTGTTTTGCTTCCAAAAGGAAAAGAAGCTGGCAGGCTTTCGGATTTCAGTTCTTGAGTTATGTAGGTTGAAGTCTCCCAGTGGGAAAACGGGTGATATGAGAGAGCAGATCGCTGGGGGTGATACTCGCTGGAAGGAGAAGAGGAGAAAGGAGCATGTAATTCTAGAGCTGCATCCAGACAAGTGTGAGATTTGAGAGGTATGTTTTCTATCTGCTGTTAGGACATACTTTCCATTGACTTGATTCAGCTTGTGCTAAAATGCTTCATTGTGTCTTAAGTTATAGCAGGAATGACAAGGTTAGAAGCGGCTTCTAAGCCACCAGTTGTTCATGTGCAGAGGGGGGAGCTTGTTTGTCAATTAAACCTTGTTCTCAGTAATGCAGCTAAAATTAATTATGGTGTGGTCGCTCTATTAGGAGTAAGTCAGACACTTAATGCTTTGTGACTAGTTCTGAGATTTCAGCTTTTGTAGGTTAAAGTGAAGGGTTCAGGACACAAGAGTTAAGGGCAAAATGGGGCCCAAGACCCTCTCCTGAATCGTTGTCGTCCTGTTTGATTACAGAATGTGGGCTTGTGATCAAGTCTTTGGGACTTTAAATACCAGTTGTCTGCAGAAATGTGCAGTAACATTCTCTTATTAATTTATAATTGTTGAGACAATACAATGAAGATTAATTTTTTGTCAGTATGTTCAAAGTAGCATGTTGCATATTTTGCATGGAGCAAATGATAAGCTACAGTGCACCAAACTGTTAATACAGAAAAATACGTTTGAAATGATCAGCTGCCTTCTGTTAATTGAGAGATCATGACCCAGCTCCGTTGTCCTGGTCAAAATTTCTGTTATTTTTAGGGCCCCTTAAGAATTCTTAACTGCCTGACTGATTCTATAAGGAATTAATTAAAAATGAATTGTCTCTTTCTATTATGTAAAAGAAAATATTTGGGTATGAGATCATTTTTATTGACTATAAAGTCTCCAAGTTTGAAAAATGCCCTGCTTAGGGTGCAGACTTGAGCTGATGAACTGGAACAAAGACAGACCTGTCAATTAACTCTCCTATTTTAGCTGTTTTGTATCTACATTTCTCCCTGCTGAAACCCACTCCTGGTCTTTCTAAAGGTATTGCAAATACTAGTTAAATCCAATGCCTGCAAGGACTGAGTACAAGGACTGTCTGTTGCTGGTTTCTAAATTGAAAATAGTTATTTTACACTTGATTAAAAGCTGTTGTGAGGGCAGGAGATGCAGAGTTGCTTTGAGAAGGAATCTGATGTTAAATGACATTTTGCAAAGACCCTGAAGGGTCTTTGTATCCAGCCCAATGAAAAAAAATGCCAAAGCTTGCTTTCCTCATAGCCTTGTTAAAAGGCTGCTTTCAGGCCTGTGAAGGTCTCAGGAGACCTTCAGGTGTGAAGTACCTGATCCCCACTGGCACGTGCTGCCTTTCTACATATTTTAACTGTGCAGAGTGCTGAAAACAGTATGAGAAAGCTGACAAAAGGATCACGAGGAGCTTCAGTGCTGCCTTTGGTCACAGAAGTTCCCCAAGTATCTCGAGCTCCTGAGTCAATAATCTTTCTGCTCTGCTGGCCACAGAAAGCACCATCTGTAATCACAGATAAAACCCAGCTGCTTGCTTCTCTGCCAGGCTAATTAAAAAGTGCTGTGACCTCACTAGGGCTAATTGTGTCCTGTCAGAGGACAGGAGTCCTCCTGACAGAGGAAAGGAGTCCAGCAGGGTTGCCTGGTAATTCAGCACTCAGCTTACTGACATAATTTTAAATGGTTTTTATTCTATGGTGACTATGATTCCAGAGCTACGGTGGCTGCAGAGTGCACGTCTAACACACAGTTCCTGATCTGCAGGTGAGCGATGTGATAGAAAAGTGCTGCTAGCACATGAAATTCCTGCAGAACCTCCCTTTCCACCAGCACCACCATGCAGAGCAACTACTCCCTGCTGGTCACGACCAGACAAACTCTCAAAGTCCTCTACACAGCACTGACAAACTCATCAGCTGCACCGCACCCACCCCCTCCCTGCCCACTTACCTCTTCAGATTATCATTTTTCGCTAATTCCAGCAATCTTCTCTGTGGTTTTTGTTCTGGGCTTGGTTGGCAACAGCGTGGTGGTTTTGGTGCTTTGTTGTCACAGTGGCCCCAAAACAGTGGCTAATATCTACATTTTCAACCTGGCCGTGGCAGATTTGCTGTGCCTGGCCACCCTTCCCTTCTGGGCTACCTACTACTCGCAGGGGTACAACTGGCTCTTCGGGTCTCTCATGTGCAAAATCTCCAGTTCTGTCCTGTGCTTGAACATGTTTGCAAGTGTGTTTTTCATTACGTGCATGAGCGTGGATCGGTACCACGCTATTGTCCATCCGATTCGCTCTCAAAGAAGAACTTCACAACAAGCTTATTTTATAGCGCTGGTTGTGTGGGGCCTGGCCTGTTTGTCCTCCCTCCCCACTTTTTATTTTCGTGACACTCACTATGTTGAAAGCTTGGGAGTCAACGCTTGCATTATGGCCTTTCCTCACGAGAATTATGAAAAATGGTCTGTGGCAACAGCCTTCCTGAAAAATGCGCTCGGCTTCTTCATCCCCTTGACAGTCATCACCACGTGTTACATCTGGATCAGGAGGCACTTGCTCAAAGCGCAGAAGTTTGGGAAAACCAAACAGAAGAGGGACAAAGTCCTAAAGCTAGTGGCTGCTGTTGTTGTGGCCTTCTTAATTTCCTGGTTCCCATTCCACATATTGACATTTTTGGATGCCTTGGCTCACATGAACATCATTAACAACTGCGGCGTGACCGGGCTCATCGACACAGCTCTGCCATTTGGCATCTGCTTGGCATTCACCAACAGCTGCACCAACCCGTTGCTGTACTGCTTCATTGGGAACCAGTTCCAGGAGAAACTTCATCGCTTGTTCAAGAGACGAGTTTATCAGTTCAACAGCCATGGAGAGAGCTCTTCTTTGAGGAAAGGGAGCTGCTTCAGAGATGCTGAGGCCCCCGTGGGCAGGGAAGGGGGGCCCGAGTCCTTGCTGTAGGCACTGGGGTATGATGTGGGGTGATGACAGTGCAGCTGGCTGTCCCTGCAGTGGGGACACTCCTCTGTCCCCTCCCCTTTGTTTTGTGCCCATTCATTCACTGTTTAAAGGAGAAGCTGTTTTTCTCATACATGTGGATTTTATTCTTCCTTCCCAGCGAGCACTTTACATAGAGGGAAGATTCTGGCAAATGAATTTTATTGATGGCATTTTAAATATCAACTTGTGCCTGTCTGAGGTCAGGCGAGTGTTTAGTGTCCCACGAAAAGACAAAACATACCAAAAGACCATTGCACCATAGCTACAATTGTGTAGGTGCAGAGTATTATACCCTAAGCTGATTTTCTAAAAGAGATTCTCACGAGAGAACATGTAAACAAACCAGTGCAGATATTTCTGTACCTAGCTGTAAGAAAATATTTTGACCTTTATTTTGTGTGTACATATATATAATTTTTTTAAAAATATATGGCTAGAGGTGTCGTATGTGAAATGCAACAAATATACCTACTAGTGGCTTAGGCCTGGCATCCTGAGGACAGGTGGATACGTGGTCCTGCAAACTGCTGGAGGCAGGAGAGTGTTCCTGGGGAAAAGTACAACCACGTGCATCTTTTTATACCTTTCTCATAGCAGCTGACAGGTTTGCAGGGCAGATGGTCGTTTGCTTTGATTCAGTGTGGTCAGTTCTGACAGTAACACCCCAGGAACTGAACACACTGTGTCCCACTGCTACGTGGGCAGGCTGGATCCCACACGCTGCCCAGCAACCTTGGGGGGAGGACTTGCTGATTGTCTAGAATTCACATTTTAAATGTTGTTCACTACTGTAATTTTGGGGTAATATGCATGGAAAGCCTAAGTCTTGGCACCCAGAAGCAAAGCCATGGTGTGACTCTGAAGACTTGCATCTCAGTATGGGAGTTTACTCACTTGTAAATAAAAGAAAGAGGGGGGGAAAGTATTTGCCAAATATTGATTCTATTTTGAGGTCGCTTCTCATGGTTATTTGAAATTTTCTTTTCCAGAGAGATACTGGGCCTTTCAGAAAGGATGGGGTTTGATATGCTCATCTAAAAGAGAGATCTGTTAGCACCCTGCTCAACTGCCAGCAGGTTGTCCCCAAGCTGGGTGACCCAGGGTGACCAAAAGATCATTAGATTCAGGGGATTCTCTCTGACAAGTTACTTTTGAGGTTTGCCTTAGCAGTTTTGGGGCCATGGGTCAGAAAGTAAACTTATTAGGTGGGTAACCAGGAGGCTGGCCTCCCTGGAAATCCCAACACTAGCTGGTGCCTGGGAGCTGTGGGAACCCAGCCCTTCACTGTTAGGGTGAGTGCAGGTTTCTTCACTGGTGCCTGTGAAAATGGGATAATTCAAGAAATGTGCCAGTCTCAGATGGGTGCCAGGTGAAAAAGTTGTGCAGAACTTGGCAAAACAGGGGCTTGACCACAAATAACCACTTCTCTCTGTTCTGGTCTGGCGTTCTGTAATGGGGTATGTAGCTGTAGCTGGAGAGATGCTTATCCCAGAAAGTGGAAGAACAGCTAATGTGTCTTCCCTGGTATGTTTTTTGTTGAAAATGTTCTGAGGAACTGATAATGTCTGGGGCGTTGGGTATTTCTGGGAGGAAAAACTGTGACTTGCTTAGTGGTGAGCACAACACAGTCAAGCTACAGCAAAACAAATCATCATGCTAAGAAAATTACCAGGTGTTCAAAGCGGCACAGTCAGAGGAGTAATCAGAGGTTGTGGAGGCTTTTTACCTTTGCTACAATACAGGTCAGTCATGAACATGATTGTGCCATTAATTGGCATCTTTGGAGTGTCAAAACAGAAGCTGGACTCCCCCATCTGCCCCCAGCAGTACCTGTGCTGCAGCTGTGCCCATCCTGAGCAAAGCACAGACTGCGCGTTCCCTGCGTGTCAGTTTGGACCTGCTCAAAAGGAACAGGTTTTAACAAGTTTCATGCCTTCTGCCTGGTGTGCCGACCTATAGAGACAGGGAAATCCTACAGGAATCTGTAAATCCGGCTTCAGTTGCATTTACACCTGTGAGAGGCTGGAGAAAATGAGGACAAAGCTTTCCCCAGGAGGGAGCAGGGACGCAGCATCTCCCACTGCTGCAGCTGGAGGGCAGGAATTACTGACCCCTTGCCGGGGCTGAGGCAGCTGCACTCAGTGTTACCTTCCTAGAAACAGGGAACCAAAATGGGTATTAAATGGGAGGCAAAACAGAGGGGACAAAAATCCCTTCCTTCAATAAAGAAGACTACCTTGAAGGTCATATTCTGCAAGAGTGACAAACCAAGTGACCCTGTGGGCTCGGCAGTGTGACATTTCTGCTTGCCAGGTCTGTTCTGTACCTCTAGTAGGTCATGAACCTGAGCAGCATGCTTAAATAAACGTCCAAAACCTCTGTCTGCAGAGGAACCTGAGATGGAAGTGGGGGAGGTGCTGACTCTAGGGGTTTGCTTTATTTTTAGAGCAAATTGAATAATCGTGAGCTCTATGAATTGCTTCCATCGTGCTCAGGTTTCTCATGGAATTTCTCAGATATTTTTGATGGAAAATGTGGGGGGTTTTATGGTTTCATCATGCTGTGTTTAGTTTTTCAGGATTTGCCATAAAGGAATGCAGATAAAAATTTAAGTAGTTTTTTTTTTTCCTTGTAAACTTAGAAGCTACTTTTTTTCCTTTTCCTTTCAGGAGAGCATTTTCTTTCAGGAAAGCTCATCCAAGGCAGGAGCTCTGCAGCTCTTTGGCAGAGTACACAGGCCTGGGAGCCCACCCTAGCCAACCTTGTCACCCTGCAGCCCCTCAACCCTGGCCATGAGATTGTGCCCGAGAGAGTTGCACCCAGTTTTGGCAGGGACATTGGGCATGTGTGTGGTTGCTCAGCTTCTTGCTCACTCTGCAAGTGCAGTGAGATTAATTTCTGAGCAGCAGATGGATTTTGGCTGGGGCTGCACCCCCTTGGCCCTGCCATGGTGCAGTTGGTGGCAGCAGAGAGGAAAGTCTGTGGCGGAAGGAAGGGGAGCTTGGTGATCTACCAGGTGGAAATGGAAATGCTGGTGGATTTGGAGTCAAAGCTGAGAGTGGTAGCAGGGCTTTTTTTTTTTTTTTTTTTGACAGGGGAATGTCAAATGGAGCACTTCTGGGCCTGTCAGTGAATCTTTCTCCAAAGAGGGATGGAAAATGGTTTCCAACAAGGGTCAGTTGGTCTCTGTCATATTTGTGCAGCAAATCTACTTTGCAGCTTCCTTTTCTATCTGTAGTTGATTATTTTCAGCTTAAATGAATTGCAGAAGAAGTCTCAGTCCAAACTGAGCATCCTGTGTATGTCCCTGAGCTGACTTGAATACACAACTTCAATATATGAAGTAGAGAAAGTCACTGGCATTTGTTAGCATGAGCTAGTGCTGGGTGGTGAGCTAAATGCTTTGTTTATGTAAGATATACAATAAGAAATGTTTGGTACAGCATGTTCTGCCTGAGAAATCAACACAGCCTGAGCCTATTCTGGCAGTCACACAGCACACTTGTCCCATTCCCCAGACCAGATTTGGGGCAGGAATATCATCTTGCCACCCTGCAGCCAAATGCCACAACTTGGCTGCTCTTCACAACACATCCCCTTGTCCTGGCTGAAGGCCAAGGAGGTGCCATGGAGCAAGTGAACTGTTCATGCTTCCCCATGAAAATGAGGACTTTTGGATACTGCATTGGAGTGGTCCTGGCAGGAAACCTGAAGTGTGGGGGTTGAGACAGTCTGGCAGCCTTTCCTCCATGCTGGCAGACTTGTTGCTCTCTTCTCAAATCTCCTTCCCTTGGAGTAAAATTACTGCTGTTGTTGGGAAGGGCTGGTCCATTCAGCAAGGTCCTGGGATGTGCCTTCCTCAAGTCTGCCTGCTGTGGGATCCAGCTGGATGCAACAGAGAGGGGCATGTGGCTCTGGCCCATGGAGTCTGCCAGGAAGGGTTTGAGAGTCTCCAAGGGCTTTGGTGTACCAGTAACCTGTCTACAGAAGGAACCCAGGGCTGCTGTCTTCAACATCACATCTCCTGGTCTGGGTATAGTGGTCAGCCCATTGCCTCACTATTTGGCAGGGCAGCCAGGGAGGCACCTGGCCAAGAGCCAACGCTCCCTTCCCCCTCTTTACTGGGTAAACCCGGAGTAAAAACAGAAATTTGTTCATGGGAAACAGCAGGTTTGTATATGTGTGTTTTTAAAGGGAAGTGACACCTCACATGACAGGCAGCTAAAATGAAACAGAAGATGAGACTGGCTCTAGAAATCAGACTCACCTTGTAACAAATGTAAGAAGCCTTTCACACAGGATGGAAAATGGTATAATCATTAAATGCATTTAGACAGATTTATTTGGTATATTATCGCAGTTTAATGCTGGGCTGGCTTTAAATGACTGACATATGCTCTCTATTAACTCCTCTCCCTTCCCAAAAAGGGAAAGGAGAGAGAATAAGGGAGAGAGACTGATGGGTTGGAAACTAAACTACACAGCTTTAATGAAACAGTAGTGACGAAAAGGAAAATAATGAAATATGTACAAATAAGTAAAAAGATACAAAACTACTATCACACTCCCCCCACCAATAACACTCACATCACCACCAAAGCTGCAAGGCAGTTCTGAACAAGTCCCAGACTGGGCTCCTGGAGTCAGTGACAGACGGGAGCTGGATGCAGGAATGCAGGGATTCAGGAATGCAGGGATTGGGATTGAAGGCAGACAATACTCCCAGGATGCCAGTCATGGACAAGGAGAGCTTGACCCTCCTGATCCCTCAGGTTTATACCAGGTATGATGTGTATGGGATGGAATTCTTTGTTTGGTCAGTTTTGGTCACATGTCTGGTCTGTCCCTCCCCACAGGAGGGTCACGGGTGTGACCCCTTTACTCCCTCGGTTTCTGGAGCATCAGATGTTTTTCAGCCCCAAGCAGTGCCCTTGGTCCTGCACACCATTCTCCAGCAGGAACTATAAACATTGGGTTTTATCAGTCCTAGAAGCAGACACTAACTGAGAAACATGACATTAATTTCAGCAAGTGCAGCTACTTGGAAGAGACTTAGCTGAAAAGCAGAATTACTAAAAGAAGATATGTTCTATCCCAGCTCAAACATTTAAGATACAATTACTGTTGAAAGATGTGTGGGAGAGCTTGCAGAGACCTAATGCAATGAAATGGAAAGATGTCACGTTCATATAATATATCCATAAGGAAGCAGGAGCAGAATGTTATTCCTGTTTACATTTTGGATTAACAGTGTCTTCTGCATTCCCTAGGGATGCCTCTGAGGTGGTGCTCTGAAGCTATCTGCCCATAAATAAAGCAGTTCAGTCATCGTGGAGAAAGTACATGCATGTAAAGGTGATTGCTGTGCTGGAAGCATGTGGTTGAACTCTGGCATAACTTCTCTGGGCCCTAAACTGGCCCCTTTGTGCTTTGCTCCGAGATGGCACGTGGGCAGCTGGGCTGTGAGCCCTGAGGGATGGCAGAGGGGAGATGCCAGCCACAACCTGCCCTGGCCAAGGCCCTCTGGGTGCCCTGCTGGCTGGGGTGTGGTGCCATACACGAGGCACAGCCTCCTCCAAAAGACACAGCAGGACGTCTGCGCCGAGTGTTACGCAGCATCCAAACATACAGCTCTTTCGCAACCACAGGAAAGTGAAAATGACAGCATCCAGCATGTGCTAGGCACACAGCTGTGTCCTGACAGCATAGAAAAATGTAGCAACTACCCGTCTCTGGAGAAAATGAAGCATTTCATCTAAAAGTATATTGCTTCCCAAAATCTTTGATGAAACAATGCTCATGTGGCGTGCAACTGTTTAGTGTCTTCACTTGCAGGGGAGCATGGTAGGTTTTCTTTGCAAATGCTGAGCAGCACTACTCTGTGTTTGGCTTTTTTGGTAAGTGCTTTAAGGAGTGTTACACATCATGAAATAGATGTCATCATCCTCATGCTTTGAGCATCTTACTCTGCAAACACCTTCACCGACTGCAGCAAGGCTTCTTCCCAAGTAAGGACAGCACAGTTTGGCTCTCCACACAAACCTCTACTGTTGTGAACTCCAGGGTTTTAGAGCATCATGAATCCCTTTTTATCATAAAGCACAGAATGTCCTTGTTTTACAGTATTAAATGTCCTCTTTCAGATGAGTACGGTGTGCATACTTTGTTCTTCAAAGTGCTTGTGCTTCTTTGGAAGAGGATTCTTCCTCGTGCAATCCAATATGCAGAAAATGTGTTTGACAAAGGTCTGCTTAAGAATGTCCTTTCAGACTCAGATAGGCTTTGTAATGTAATCAACACATTTAACAGTAAAAAGATTTGTTTTTCTTTCAGATCGGTGGTGATAAACCTGCTGCACTTTGGGACATGTGGGCTTTTCTCAAGGAAATGATACAACCCAAAAGGGAGTTGTTTTCAAGGACAAGTCCAGGAAGAAAGATTTGAGAGTATGATACTAAATGTGCTATATTAACTGGGGAGAGCCCCACGAACATCACTGGCTCTCAGCCTGGGATCTGGCAATCTTTCATCTGATTTTATTTTGATCTTTACCCCTTCAGGAATGCAGAGATCTTTCTTTCATCCACCGGAACACTCAAAAAAAGGAATTACCTGGAAGAGTCAGGAATGTTTATTCTTTCAGCTCTGAGTCCAGCATGGATCTGAATTACAAGACAACCAGCTGCTTTTCTAGCTACTAACTACTTTTCTGCTGGGCTTTGATACTTTGCAGATAACTCTAGGATGAACTGGAAACACAAGCAGGTAATGAAAACAGATAGGACAGTTTTTAATGTTGGGCTGCCCTGTAGCTAATTCAGCTGCACGGGTACATAGAGCAGACTTCATGCTGAAGACAGAACAGATTTTATCCATACCCAAGCTGGGTGGGAAATTGTGTTGCTATGGATTGTTAAGATAGCACTTGTGTTAAGCAAGACTCCTTTAAGGCATACCATTGGAAAAAAAATCTGCCATTTGAAAAAATGTCAGAGGTTCACGTGGAAGGAACAGGGTGGATTCAGCATGAGGGTCTGTTGAAAGCCTCTGAATAATTCCTGAGGAATGTTCACAGGTTTTCCTTGGGTTACAGAGCTGGTGACAGCACTGAGTGCTTATTCTGGTGTGTCTGGGCACTGGTAACACATGGCCCAGGGAACCAAGCTGGAGGTGGTTGGAGACACGTGAAGAATGGAAAGGTTGTTCCTGGACCTCCCTACTGCTGTGGATCCCATAATAAATCTTTGCTGTGTTCATGTTGCCACCTGTAATCTTTGTTGTAACATTACTGCAGGTACATGTCAGACCAACTGAAAACATAACAGTAAGTTCAGTAACATTTAAAATCCTTTCTGAACAGCTTATAATAAAGTAGCACAGTGCTGGCAGTTAACTACAGCTGTCATACAGAGCATTTCCTTTGCCCTTGCTCCCTTTGTGTCTTCAAGCTCTTTATATAGCCAATTTTTAATGACAGCACAGGGAGAAAATCTGTCTTCACTTTCATTGGAGTCTTAAACCCTCCCTGCCACTGATTCAAGAAGAAAAATATTCCAAAGCAGCAGTGGAGCTGGGTCAGAGGTAGAGCAGCACAGCAGGGTATAGGTAGAGCTATGTGTTCTCCTTCATGTGGTGACCAAAAGAAGTCACTGACCACTTTCCTCTTCACAGGGGTGTCCATGTGACTCCACAGAGAAGCAGTCTGTTGAAGATCACTCTTGTGCTGGCTCTTGGTGGCTCTGCAGGCTCCAATCTTCATTCTCTGCCTGGCATGAAGCGTTCACCTGCTCTGTAAACAAATTCATCCCATTTCTACTGGTGGAGGAAGCTGCTGTTCAGCCACACCATGGCAAAACACGCTTTATTTCCTCATATGAACTCACATAACAGCACATGCTGCTCTAAGGGCTGAACGTACTTGCAGGCATTTGTTTAGCACAAAGCTTATCCTGCAGAAGCATGGTTATTTTGCAATGAAGTGATTGTGCTTTCTGTAGTTAGGAAATACTGACATGCAAGTCAAGAATCTCTCTCCTGAAGCCATTTTTCCCAGAGTGCTCTCTTGCTGTAGGCAATGCCTCATTTCCTCGTTAGCCTCATCAAGAAAGCTAAATGCTCCAATTAACCTATTACAGGCTGGTCTTTGCATTAGAAACCTCATTCCCATTAGATATTTTTTACCATCCAGGGAAGTCTCTTAAATGCTCCATGATTCTCAATAGTTTTCTGTTCTTGCAGCCCCCCTTGGCAGCACGATGGTTTCCTACAGAAGGACATGGATTTTGTTCAAAGGTAGAGGTAAGGCTCTAGTAGCTTTTTTGGATCTCTACCTGAGAAAACCTAAGCAAAGTGTAGAAGAGTAACACTTCTATCTTCACATCCTCTTCCCCTCTGTAAGCTCATGCATCTCTGAGTTGGACGAAGGGACACTGGGGGGTTGTTTTTGCTTTGTTTGTTTGTTTTCAGAAATAAAATGCTATTTGTACCTCCTTGGAGGTTGCTGTGTGGATGAAACATTCAAAGCTCAGGCTGCAAGCCAAGTTACAGACACTCAGTTCTGTATTCTGACTTAGAATGAATGCATTCCAGTTAGAAAACAATTAACAGTTTTGCAATATTCATCTCAAATCTCTTCTGAACAAAGTTCTTAGATTAGCTTAACGATTTTTTTCTACTTCCGGTTAAGTCCTTAAGTGATTCAATGACCCATCAGACCTCTGAAAGAAGAAAGAGGCCACCTAGCGCTGAATTACAGACAACTACAGAAAACAATCTGCTTGGAAGGTAGCAAAGCATAACTTCAGTGTAATAGTTACACTATTTGAGGGTTGTTTGTTGGTGGGTTTTTGTGTGTGTGTGTGGTTTTTGTTTTTGGTTTTTGTGTGTGTTTGTTTTTTATTGTTTTGGGTTTTTTTAACCTAGCTACAGTAAGAGTAGAGTTTAGGTGTACATCATTTCTCCAAAAAATTCTACATAGAAGTAAAAGGTAAAATATAAGACAAGGTAAGATTCCATCGAAGATCATGTCGATGAAATCAATTTTGTTCTGTGCTTTTGAGGCATTTTGCTGCAGACATAAATAGTTGTTTTCTAGATTAGGTGGGAATAGCAAAAAAAGTATTACTTTTTCAAAAGTTGCATAACTCCTGAGGAAAAAACACAACACATTTAAAGGATTCCATCTGCAAAACTCCACAGATATAATTATTACTTTATAGCTAAACAAAATTTTCAATGTGTCTGGAAAATTCTTGTGGCGTTTTCGTGGGGCAATTCCAGACCTTCTCCATATTTCAGTAGAAGCTCTAACTCAGTTTGGCACCTATGTGGGTATTGAATTTCAGAGCAAAGCAGTTTGTTTTCTATTTGCTGGAATTTAAGTGAGACAGAATAGGAAGAGCAACCCTCAGCATGTGGCTTTGATGCCTCCCAGTTATTTGGCTCATATCAAGTCTGTCCCAGGTGTCCTGCTAGAGATGTCCTCTGTCCATGAATAGGACAGTTCACATAGGCTACTGTGAGTTAGGGTTTTCTTTATGCTTGTCTAATACCTGAAATGCCAAGATTTTAAGGCACAAGGGATGTTTATAATTATCTACTCTTATCTCTCACATGGGAGACTCGTGACTTAAATCTTGCTTCAGCCAGGGCTTGTGGTTGAACGTAATCATTGGCTTTCTACCTCTTTGTATATATAAATACATAAAAAAAAAAAAAGTCTGATGAAAGTGCAAGCCCAAAAAAGCAGGAGCAGGCTGTTGGTGTAGAATTGTTCTTTGTAGAGCCTTAGAAGGAGTCCACTGGTCTGCAGGGACCACGGGCAACAGACTGCAAAGCACTGAGCTGTGTTTTCCAACAGATTGGAAAACCCTGACGTGTGTGATTGAATAAGATTGTACCATGCTGAAAACAAACGTGCCCGTGCCAAGGTGCACACATGCAAACTCACATGTTTTCAAGTCAAAAGGTGTCACAGGCACTAACACTGACCCTCTTACGTCTGCAGAGCAGTACCTCCACCCATGAGCCATTGATAGCCGTATCATTTGCAAACCAATTCAGCTGATGCTGGAGAAGGAAAACACTGGCTGCATGGAGGTCATCAGAAGCTCTCAGAAATACTTCAGGTAAATCTGCTGTTCTTTGCTGGTGATGATCTGTCTGGTAAGAAATGTTGTAAGTGGCTTGTTAACTTTGTTTGCAGATAGCAGCAAACTGTACCTTCATGTCTCCTTCCAACACACACTCTGGGAATAGAGCACTATAATTAGAGTCTACAAATGATGTGTTCATTGCAGGGAGCAGTCCCTCCCCTGGGGAACTTCTGGGATGCAACTGAACAGGGGAGTCCTCTTCCCAATATGTACAGTCACAAGCAGCAAATTTGCTGCATCTTTTGGTTGTACCTTTAAGAGCTGTTCCATCTTCTATCAGAGCAAAAGGATTACTTGAGTAAATAAATACCACCTGGTAGAATTATCAGCAGCTCTCTTTCCTTTCCCACTGCTAAGGTTTGCCTGCAGAGTCCTCTAGTGTTTGCTGTCTTGTGCAGTTGAGGAAATGTTCATAAACCCTTAAGGTGCAGGAACTGAAGGAATGCCCAGAGCTTTTCTGATAAGCTTCAGAATTCCCCAATACTATTAATGGCTTAACTTTCCACACCTGAAGAAATAATACAGATTAAAAGTGCACACAGAATAAACACACAATGCCAGGCAAAACCACGATGTTTTAGCCAAGAGGGAGCATGCTTCTGGAAGGTTCTTTTTAACAAGATACTACCAGATTTTTTTGCCATTTCCAAGAAAAACTAAAGCTAATCTTGAGAAATCTGATGCTTCCCATTAGTCTCATTCACTGCAGTAAGTCCTGATGAATGGGAGAAGCACCCAAAGCATCACTTTGCTTTCCCTTTTCCCTCCTTTGCTTTTGTGCCAGCCTACTGAAGCTGTCTCTTAAAAGCTGTCAGGTCAGTGTTTCAAAGCTGAACCTTAACCACCCTTGTCCTGTGTGGGGCTTGAGTCAGTCATCCTGGTTAGTAATGATCTCATTGGTTCTAGTTTTCTTTTTTTAAGCTTATCTTCTCTATTTTGCATATTTCTGACCATCTCTACCATCTTGCTATCTGTCTCACAGCTCTTACATCTTTTGGCCCCTGTGCCATGGCCACTTTCCTTCTCCTGACCTTGCTTGGTTTCAGTAGAACAGGTTAAGCTTTATTTTTGTGTTTCTTTTGATAGAAAACATGTTTTGCTGAGTGATTTTATTTTTTTTTAACACAGGGTGCATATGCTTGGCCCCAAGAGTTGTTTTTTTACCCTGAGTTTCTTCCAAATTTGTTAACATTGTCCTCTTCCTTTCCTCAAACCCTGTTACACAAATGACCAGAGTAGTGCTGGGATGTTCCTGGCATATCTAGCTGTTATAGAACTTAACACAGGAATCTGTCTTCTGCTCAAGCACAAGCATATCACCTCCTTCGCCTGTCAGAGTCTGCTGCTTGATTTACTCAGTGGGAAGCTGTGGCTTCTTTCTTTCCTTCAGCTCCTTCTTCCATTTCAGCATCAGAAACATAAGTTTCTTGCTGTTAGGAGTGTTTGGTAATATCAGTAAAGCCTCTTTTAGAAGAAAAGGTGTGGGTGACCTCCAGCATCAAACCCTCTTTCTCCCTCTTCCAACATGTACAAAACGGCTTATAACAGAGCTTCCTCAGGGAAGAGAATCTACTCCAAAAGATGTGCAATTTTCTTACTTTTTGGCAAATACATTTCTTTAAACTACTGCACTGAGATAAATCCAAGCAAAACCCAAATCAACCATCCAGTATTTATGCCTGCATCCAAATTTGTCCCAGGCTCTGGTACTGCAGAAGAAGACACCTCTTCAGAGAATCTTTCTTTAGGTCCTCCTAATTGTCTTTCTGTATTAGAATCTAGTGGTGTTTGTCCAAGATTTCTGATCTAATAGCTTTCTAAGGGTCAGTTCTTTTTTTTTTTTTTTTTTTTTTTTCAGAGCCTTCTAAACTTCTTGTGTGAGTCATAAAAAGCAATTATTTGTGTAGGTGTAAATCTGTGAATGTTCCTTTGGTTCCCTGCACAGACTGCACAGAAACACTACCCCCCAAAATTATGCTATGAGAAAACTGTGATGTACTTGCTGAAGTACAACTGGTCAAGTGTTGCTTCAGTGTAATCCTCTAAAGGTTTTGCTGCAGGCCTTAAGCCTCTAGACAAGTATTTCTCTAATTCTCAATAATGTACTTTGGGACACCATCCAACAGAGTCAGTGGCAGTGCTTCCTTTATGCTCTCCCTTCAGGTGACAGGTCACAGGTGTTACTGTCACTTGTTTTTTTGATGAGAGGGAAACTTGCTGGGAGAACCTGGGAGGGGAAAAAAAATCTGCTGTTGTATTTACCTTTGGATGGAGGGAGGGAGAGGAACTGATCAGTGTTTGTTTTTGATCTGGCAGCCAACGTGTTCCTGGCTTTGTTCCGATTCTTGGAATCTTTGTCTCATACAGTCAGAAAACTCTCCCTATTGAGCAACAGTTTGAGGCCTCCTCTGAAGCATGACTACCTTGGAAAGGTCCAGCTGGAGCACAGAGTAGCTACAGGGCAAAGGGACTGTAAATCTGACATCTGCCTCGGGCTGACCTGTGGTAGATCTGTCGGGAGCAGTTTGGAGGAGATGACACTGTGGTCCATGCCTGGCTGCTGCACTGTGCTCAGCTGGGAGGTCTCCAAGACCAGTTAAGGAGAGCTGTACTCACCAGCTCTGGTGCTGGGAAAGCAGAGCCCAGTCTGATCAGCCTGGATGTGATTCCTAGACCAGCCCTGGATGACTGGGAACACTTCTTCCCAACTACAGCTATGTGCAAGTCAAAGAAGGTCCATGGACTATGGTGGGACAGAGGCCTGGGAAGAAGGAGGAAGTATCAGTCTCACCTTTACATTCTGTTTCAGAAGAAACACCTTTATCTTGAGGTGACGTCCTCCTCCCCTTTCTCCACCCTTTCAGCGTCCACCCTTTCAGTGAGGTCACTGGAGCTGAGGAATGTGTACATGAGTTTTGGGAGAGAGAAAAACACCTCACTTCCACACCCAAATATAGCTCTTGGAGCATAGACTTTCCTAAGACTTAATAGCATGTCACCTGCCAGTATCATGATAATTTAGTGGACGATTAAACAGTATGTTCTGTTCCTAGTACTCCTTCCCAGTCTAGTCTGGGTCTGCTACCAGCTTCTGAGAGGCTGCCAGAAG
This sequence comes from Hemiprocne comata, assembly GCA_020745705.1. Classification (NCBI taxonomy): domain Eukaryota; kingdom Metazoa; phylum Chordata; class Aves; order Apodiformes; family Apodidae; genus Hemiprocne; species Hemiprocne comata. The sequence continues at coordinate 3,862,421 of CM036597.1, read as the reverse complement.
CTCAGCTTTGTTGTCTTGAGGGGCTTCAGAGTCCATGGACGTTCCCCTTGTCTTGATATTTTTTACTCCGAGTGTGATCCTTGAGCAGGGAGCAAGTTGGGAGCTGGTCAAGCTTTGTTTTCAGACAACGTCCTGTGAACACGTGCCAGCATCCCACAGCTGATGGAGTAAGTGCTCCCAGTCTGGGCCTGGAGTTACAAATTCCAGGGCAGATTGACTGGTGGGTGAGGAAAGGAGGGAGGTGAGGGAGATGTAGCTTTTGGTTGTATGTTGGAGAACATCTGCCTCTTTCCTCACTGCTCTCAGACTCTGGAAGGGATGTAGCAAGGGCTCTGTGCTCTGCCTGTGGTAGGGCACATCAGCTGTGAGGACTGAGGACACACACACACCCAGACATGCACCTTGTTGCAATAACCACACATAATTTTTATACTGTACCAGTCCTGCTGATAAATCAAACAGGTGCAAGGTCTTGACTTGCTCTGCACTACAAAATGCTACTCAAGGAGAGTCTCGGGTTAGATAACTTAGTAGCTACCCCTGTTTTATATAGGAGGAAACAAAGTAGTTGAAGTTGCCCTCTCAAGCTGTGTGTCTGCATTCCAGGCATATCCCAGCCTCCCACAGGCTCCCTGACAGCTGCTGGTGAGGAAGATGATGGGAGCTGGTCAGCAGTGAGTCTGTGTCAGACTCAGGATGGGTGTTTGTCATTCTAAGTTCCCTGATCTGTCTAGAAGACCCTATAGGCTCTGCTTTAAAACTTGTAAGAATGCTCTATAAACCAGGAAAGTGAAATGATGCCAGCAATACCATTTATCTCACCTGCTTGTACAATGTAGTGAAAAAGGAAAATTTGTCTAGAAATTCTGAGAATTATTTTCTTTGGAATCATTATGAAAAGCTGATTTATTTATTTTTTTAGTTTATTATAGTAATTTTTTTTCTGATCAATTTTGCTTGGAGCAACCTGATCTAGTGGGAGGTGTCCCTGCCCATGGAGGGGGGTTGGGATCAGATGATCTTTAAGGTCCCTTCCAACCCAAACCATTCTAAGATTCTGTAATTCTATGAAACTAACCTAATTAAATTATTTTTTTTTTACTACATCAAGGTGTCTAATGACTTTATCACTGCAGCAACGTTAAGCCCAAGATTTTTAGTTCTATTGGACTGAAAGGAACATTAAAATTGACTTCATTTAACTTGAAACAAAATATTTATGTAGAGAAAAGATATAAAATTAGTGCTGACAAAGACCTATTCCACATCTCCACCAAGTTACTGCTCTTTTTGGAGAATTGTTCTGTGGGTTAAATTTGCAGCCAGTTCTAACAGCATTTGCAAGAATGGGGCTGGTGAGCTTTCCCCATCATTCCTAAGTCTCTAGGGCAAATAATTTTTATAGGAACTTAGAATTAGGAACATCTTTTAATGAGAAGTGCCACAGCTTTTCAGAGCAACGTGGTAAATACAAAGAGAAAATTCTGAAGCAGGTAGAACATCTAGTTCGGGGGATTTGGTTTGGCAACTGCCAATGATTTTTTTAGAGTAGTTTCTGAATTCAGCCTTGAAACCACCATGGGCATGGTGTCACTGAGAGCTGCCCGTGCCCTTTAGGGGAAGGGCAGATAATTGGTTTCTCCACAGCACTTCTCCTCCAATTGCCTTGGGTCCAGTCATGTGGCTGCAGGGCAGGAGGGCCTGTTTCGGTACTCCCTGTGGAAAAGCTCAGACTGTCTTTTCCTGGAGGTGATGAAATCCTGATCCTGCAGTGCCAGTTTTGTTTGCAGCTTTCTGGTGTGTGCTTTTGTTTGCTGTTCCCCTGCCTTTGAATAATTTCCACTGAATCAGGTCAGGTTATTACTACACTGGGGAATTCCAGTTCTCTAGTGAATGAGTGGTTCTGACCTGACAGTTATTTCTGGTCTGTCCCCCATTTCTTTCCTGGAAACACCTTGCCCTCTCCCTGACTTTGGCATTCATTCTGTGATTATCTGTGACCTTTGGAAGTATTTTCTTGCCAAAAGCCTAACCAAATTCTCCTTACCAGTTCATTAACAATGTCCTCAGTCAATCCAGTGCTTTAAATAGTAGTGATTATCAGTTTTGTTTTAAGCTGTTTTTTGGCCACGACTTGGTATGTGGCTTCATACAATGTTACTGGTCATCTATGACTCCCTACTGGGTTTCTAATCTAATCAACATCTTCTATGGAAGGACACTATATTTTACCTATGACAGATTGAAATTCAGCCCCAAACCTTGGGTTGCAGTTCAGAGGTCTGGTTCTGAATTTTGTCCATCGGCTCTGCTTCTGAACTTGATCTTGTTTCCTAGTTGTTGTTCAGATAAACTGGAATTGCTGTAACATTTCAGCCCTCCAGAGAGTAAGGGAGCTGATAGTCTTTCCTCTCTGTGCAGTCCCAAGAACAGCTTTTAATTCCAAAGCTTAACTTTCTAGTCCTGACAGCCATGTGAATGAATTGGACGTTTATTGGAGTCCTTTCAAGATTAAAGAGGAGCATTGTACATGAGCAATCATAAATTCCATACTCAGTAAACTTTGGAACACTGATGGATTTGTTTTTTACACGTTATTTAAGTCAGAAAACTATACAGATAGCCTTTCTGGAAGGTGTTCAAAGTACAGAAATACTGCTTTATTAATAATGAGTACAAAATGTCTTCAGAACGTGCTCACAAATCATCACACCATCTTCACACGGAGAGCGAGTAGTCAGGGGGAAAGTCCACTTCAGTGTGAGGGCTGAAACGTGAGCAAACTGCACTGTGATCAGCAACCAGAAGATCTGCATGCATGTGAGACCTGGGCAGAAGCAAGGACGTTACATCACAGGAAAGAAGGGGTTTTCATTAGTGTTTTGCACAATATGCGAGAGTTTTCACAGATTGCAACTAGTTGCTTGAACAAATTGTTCAATGTGTGATGTGAATGCCCAGGCTCATTTCCTAGTTTAGCTCCCTGTACCTTCAGAAAAAGTGAAATAGCATTTTTAAGTTTTACTAAATCTTAAGAATTTTCATTTGTCTTACAAATTCTGAGATTTACAAATAATACGAAGCAGTACTTTTGCATTAGAACAAGATCACAGAATCACAGAATGGTTTGGGTTGGAAGGAACCTTAAAGATCATCTAGTTCCAACCCCCCTGCATGGGCAGGGACACCTCCCACTAGACCAGGTTGCTCAGAGCCCCATCCAACCTGGCCTTGAACACTTCCAGGGATGGGGCAGCCACAGCTTCTCTGGGCAACCTGTGCCAATGTCTCACCACCCTCACAGTAAAGAATTTCTTCCTAATATCTAATCTAAATCTACCCTCTAACAGTTTAAATCCATTGCCCCTCGACCTGTGACTACATGCCTTTGTAAAAAAAAAAAAATACATTGACATTGAAGTTACTCAGAGAAGCTGGAGCCTTTACCCATTAAATTAATCACACTTCTGGATTCCTGGTCCACAGTGAGATGTACGTGGCCAATGGGGCTGACCTCCACGTACCTCATGACATAGTCAGAGTCTTCTACCTCTGAGGTTTATTTCTGATGGTGTTGCTGTCAGAGATTGTCCCAGTCAAAAAGTCTGTATCTTGAGAATCCTAGGGAGTAAAATTTGGGAGGATTGTAATTAGTAGTGAACTTAATGACCAACTAATCTTGAGGGCAATGAAAACTTCCTGATTAAGAACACTGTAGTAGCTTATACAAGATATTTTTTTTTATTTACACATTCTACTCTCAGCAGTGTGTGTGCGTCTGTGATCTCATATGATTTTTTATGGTATTTCAAACAAACTATCTTTGATTATATTCCATTGACATCACCCTTTGAGTTTCCCTCCTATATGTACACACAGTACAAAAATCGATGTCAGAAGTAGAAACGAACCTAAAAGAGCAAACAAACTCCTACAACTGGTCTTGCTACATTTAGTGAGACAAAATTGAGACACATACCAGCCTTGACCTGAATGCCACAGTGATCGTGATGAACGACAGGACAAGAACGGGTGCAGTCCCACAGGAGCTGACACTGAACACTGCCAGATGGTCCTCCAGCCTCTGCATTTCAGTGGTGAATCTGCTTCTGCCATCCATATTTCTTTAGCAGCAGAAACACCAAGATACTTGTCTTCTTTACAAAGATGTCTTTTGCTAACTGCGGCGTCTCGGCAGCGGTGTCAGAGAATGCAGGAGCTGATATGGATTATCTGGATGCATCAGGGTTTTCTAAAAAATAGGCAAGAAACACCCAAAACATTTATGTCCTTTCAAAGTCTTTATCTCTTTAGATGATTATTGGGTTGCAGTTTTTGTGAGAGCAAGCTTTCTTCTGAGAAGTTCAGCCAGTTTAAGAACCCAGCAGGAGCTGGGAGTAAGGCACTTTAGCACTTATAAAATACCTTCCTTTTGTGAAGTGCTTTACAACAGTATCTCCTTCCCCTGGATTTCATTCCCCCTCTCTCAGTTGAGCCATCACTCATGGAATGGCTGCTCTGCCTCAAATCAGATTTCCTGGGGGGGTGTCTGTTACTCAGCATCCATCTGCCTTTAACCAGCATGTCCAGCAAGCTCCTGGGGACCAGGACTGTCCCTCAGTACCTTTGGCATGTGGGCTGAGGCCCTTTCTCCACCATTTACCAGATCAATCAAACAGCAATAAAATGAAATGGTGAGATTCTACCCAAACTTGTTTATAGCTGGAGTTACCTAAAGATAAGCCTTCTAATAACCTGCATGAATTACAAAGTCATGGCAAATACATGGGCAGGGAAGAGCAAATGTGAGGAATGGGATGAGAAGGCTTTCTCAGGAGGGGACAACTGCAGGAGAGGGCTCTGTGTGTCCTTTTCCCCAGGTATGACCTTTGCTGAATATAAGAATGCAATAAATGAGGCTTGTGTTGCTCCTGGCTCGGGTCTCTCATCTCAGTGTGTATCTAGTACTTAACATTGTTCTGATTTGGATACTTTGGGAGAGGATGATTCATACTTCAAAAGTTCTTGCTCCTCCGTTAGTCATGACCTGGAGCTCCCTTTTCCTTCCAGGGACCCCAGCAGTGGCTGTGTGCTCAGGCTGGTGCCAACAGCATTTCACCATGGTTGTCACCATGATACGTTGGGGCTTTTAGGTCAGTGTTGTAGGCACTGCAGAAACACATGCCTGGGAATTTTAATCTATGTAAATAAAGGGATCTGCAGGGAAAGGGATGACTGCTCCATGGCCAAGATAACCAAGTCTTTTGTGCCAAGTATTAGATTTCCTCTACCAGGTGCCAGCTCCTCAGCACTCTCAGGCAGCAGTTGCTGTCCAGTCCAGCTCCTGTGCACTCACTGCCAAGGTGTCTATGTCCAGGCAGATTGCAAAATGAGAAATGGTGGCTTCAGTGGTGTCTGTATTCCAAAGCATGTGACTTCCAAGGTCTTTTTGTGCTCAGTATGGTTTTGGACATGTTATTTTTCAATATGCAGCCTTTGTCTAGCAGCAGTAGTGAAGATAATATTTATTGTAGGCCAATTACTTCTATAAAGAAACAGATTTCAGTTGTGGTAAAATCAAGGGCCAGATCAGGTCGTAACAATGGCAGTAAGAGAAGGAGAGACCAAAACAAAAGTTGAATCCTGCTGCTGGCTCTTAGGTGAGAACATTGCAGGTCTTTAAGGTGGTGCTGGCTGGGAAGAGCAGGCTGCTGGAGGGAGTGCAAGGAGAGATTTCTTTCCCACAGGTGTGGGACATAATTTGTTGTGTTAACCAATACAGGAGCTTCCTCTTATCTGAAGAGAAGGAAGTCAGAAGGACAGACCCCAGCAGTAGGTGAAGTCCCTCTTTACTTAACTCAACAGAGTATCCTACTCTCTGTGTGTGTGGTTTCCACAAACACACAGGGTTTTCTAGGCTGGTGGGAGTTAGTAAGTTTGATATTTCTGTGTCTTGAATCTTCATAAAATACAAGTCAGATCCTGCCTGAAAAAAAAAAACAAACAAACAAACAGAAATTGCTGTTTCTCACAGATCTTCCAGCATGTTCCTCTTGGCTCTGGAGGCATTTTACTTCAGGCTGTTGGGAGTTATTACAAGAACATATTGCAGTTTGGAGTTGGAAAGAGAGAGCTGTAGAAACATAATTGAGTTGTTAAAGATGCTCATAATGTTGTCAAAATTTGATTTATATTGTGGAATTGTCTGCTTGGATTCTCCTGAGTAGAATGCAAACTGAAAAAGGAGTGATTTTGAGTCTTGCCTTCAGACTTGGAGTGCTGGTATGAACTTCCAGTTATAAGAAGTTGAATCTACTCCTCAGCACTCTATTTGATCCACATTTAGGCATGTACTTTTTTGCCCATTTTGGAAGAAAAGTGCAGCAACCAGTGAATACAACTAAGCTGCAGAGGAATAGAAGCAGGTTTGTACTGAAGGGCTAAATACAAATAGAATGAGCTGTGAGAGGCATAAAGACTCTCACCTTTGTTCCTGTAACCATAGCCTAGCCCTGATGAGGTTATATCTCTGAAGGGGATGAAATAATGGCCTTCTGCAATAGTTGTTGTCTTTGTGACACTGTTCTTCACCTGCAGAGTACCTTTATTGCAGAAAGATGTCCCATTAAAACAGAAGACTGCCTCTGGACAAAGGACTACCATGGTTTTATGAGTTTGAAAATTGCATTAATAAAAAATAACTGAAACTGAGCACCAAAAAATTATGTTGGGCATTAGAAAATATAATTATATGGAAAGCCAAGTAAGAAAAAAAGAAAGTCAGCTCAGGCAAGACACAGACTAACTACACCAGCTTAGTACTTTGGAAGTGGTCGAAGTATTAATGAATAGGAGAAGCTATAACTTTAGACATGCTACAAATTAGAGGCAGATGCTCATACCAATTTGCCACAGGATGTTACCAGGCAAAAATAGAGTTCAAGCCTATAAAGGCAAGCTCAGCGTTGCAACTTTGTTAACTTTGTCATCATTAGAAGGAAACATGAAATTACTTAATATCGGAATTGACCAATAAGCAAGAATAGTTAATTTGGGGTTGCTCAGAGAACATTCAAGGTAGCCAAAGATGTTTTCTGGTGGAATACATCATCTTAAAATTCAGTTTTGTTTTCTACACAGCAGACCTGAAAACAATTTTCCCTACCAGTTGAACCAGCGTTGCCATTGCTTTCGATTTCTTTTGTCTGCTTGTGTTTGAATGAGGATTTTTTAGCTTTAAAAAATAATTATGAATTTTAATTCAAAGCTGAAGTTTTTCAGTGGTATTTTTTTAAAGAAATGTCCAATATCTTTCCCTTAAGAGACTTGGGCATTCTTTACCTGTCCAAGATAACCAACAGTGCAAAATGGTAAAAACTGGTACAATGCAGCCGTCTTCACAGGCTCTGTCCTCCAGAGCCACAGCAGAAGCTTGAACAGACAGAGAATGGCCAAGGGATGGGGACAGAGCCATCCCTCCTGTGCTTTTACTGGAAGGGAGATGTAGGATAAAAACTTGCAGTGGGCAATCCAGCACATTTCTCCTTACTGAGCTTTGAGTATTTCCTCTCATTGCAGCACCAGACTCAATCTTGTTTTCACCTTTTGCTTCAAAGGCTGGGCCAGCCCCCTGCTCCCTGGGTGTTTCACAAGTGACCTGATCCCCAGACCTTTGAGGTAGGACAATCTTACCTACTTTCTTGAACTTTTCACTGGTTGGCCTTTACTCTGTGGCTGCTGCAGGTGGAACTACTAGCTAATCCATTTCTGCCATCTTCCTGCTCACAAGTTTATGGGAGGAGAGGGTTTGATAAAGGCCTTGAGTAAACTCCTTTGGGGTAAAACAGAGAAGGGAAGGTTATCTTGGGTTATCTTTGTGTCTAAACTCCAGCCACTTCTATGTAAATAAATTACCTTCCTAAATGCCAGGCCAAGTAACTTGAAGGAAAGTTTAAAAAATAAACCTCACACCTTTCAAACCAACTGGCTAGAGAAGAAAATCAGCCAAACAATTGATAGTATCTGGGAGTTGCCTTTTATGTAGCTCCATGACAGGTATTAAAGCTTCCTCCATTTCAACCTACTGTGGCTTCACAGCATGATACCTGGCTCTGGGAGTCCCTGAGCAGAGAAAAGCAAAGCAGGGCCACAGCAGGAGGTGGGCTGCAGTCACTTCATACCTTCCTACGGGGGGGGTCTCTTGTTACATCCGTTGGTGAGCATGAACAAATAGGATTCCTGGCATAGTGAAGTCACCAGAGGGGCTCCCCAGGGCTCAGTTTTAGAAGCCCTTTAATGTTTTTATAAATGATCTGGATAAAGGAATTGAATGTAAGTTTGGTGACAATGCTAAAACAGGAGGAGCTGTGGACTCCCTTGAGGGTAGAGAGGCTTTACACAGATACCTGGATAGACAAGAGGGCTGGACAATCAGCAGTGGATGAAATTTATCAAGAACAAGTGCCAGATTCTGCACCTGGGATAGGGCAATCCTGGTTACATACAAACTGGGAGATGAGAGGCTGGAGAGCAGCCCTGTGGAAAGAGATCTGGGGGTTTGCATTGATGGCAAGTTAAGTCAACAGTGTTCCCTGGCAGCCAGAAGGGCCAACTGTGTCCTGGGGGGCATCAAGCACAGCACAACTGGTGACTGTCCCACTTGGCACTGTGTGCAGTTTTGGGCACTTCACTACAAGAAGGACATCAGGCTCTTAGAGTGTGTCCAGAGGAGGGCAACCAAGGCAGTGGAAGGCCTTGAGGGCAAGACTTAGAAGGACCAGCTAAGGTCAGTTGGCTTGTTCAGCTTGGAGAAGAGCAGGCTGAGGGGTGGCCTCCTTGCAGTCTTTCTCAAGGGGGGCAGTGGTGGATAAGCTGCTTATCTTCTCTCTCTGAACAGGAGGAAATGCAATGAAGTTGTATCAGGGGAAGCTCAAATCAGACATCAGGATGAGAGGGTGGTCAATCCCTGGAACAGGCTCCCCAGGGAAGCGGTCATGGCACCAAGCCTGTCAGAGTTCAAGGTGCCTCTGGACAATGCTAAAGGATTTTTGCAACCTAAAGGATTTGGCTTAGCTTGGCAGGAGGTTACTGCAATCTTTAAAGCAATTAACAAAGCTTCACAGGGTCCATTTAGTAGGTTCTGTGAAGATATATATAATTAAATGTAACCTAAAGTAGTCTCTGGCAACTACCATGGGGACCTATTGTGCCCCATTTGGGAAAAAAAAGAAGGAATTTTATGTAGCTTTTTGGAAATCAGTTCCTCACCTGGCCTCTTTGCTCATACAGAAACCTTTTTGATCTGAGTGTAGCTGCAAAGCAAAAAGAGAATGGCTCTTAGATCTTCCAGGCACCACATCTGACAGATGATGGTGTAGTTAGACAAAGAATTAGAACAAGTCTGACATTTCCTTCCTGGTCTAAATAGTCTGATCCACAGAAAGCATACTGGGCAGAGAAATATTAAATTAGTTGAGGTTTTTTTAAAACAGAAGCTAAGGAATAGGATTTAATAGGAAAAAAAGAACTACTAAGAGAGGCAAATTGATTGTATTTTCTCATTTTGAACTAGAGAAGAATTCTATCATCACATTCTCTTACAAAAGCTGTATATACCCTTTGACTACTTGCTTAGGCCAACTACCAGGCCACTGTTACCCATCGTTGCTCTAAAAAGAGAGGGGGAAAACTTTATTTGAAAAGAAGGTTTTCTTCACTGAGTGAGACACCACCTCTGTTTGTAGCCAAGTGTTTTGCCATAAAAAGAGCTGAAGGTGACAGGAAGAATAAAATATATAGAAAAAGGTGTTTTGCTGTGGATTGTTCCACGTGTTTTTTGGGCTGTAATGGCATTTTATCCAGATGCTGACTTTTGTTTATAGACACAGCCAAACTACACGTGTAGGACTTTGTTCTGGTACCAGAAGGTTGCTATTCAATAAAAAGCTTTATTCTCAGCTACCTCTGAAAAAGCTCCTCCTTGGAGCAACGAGCCATCATTCCCAACACTAAAGGTCTGCCAGTGTGCAGAGGGCACACTCAGCACATTCTCTTGCAAGGTGTTTCACGTCAGATGCCCAAGAAAGAAGGTCCCAGACCATTGCTGCAAACTTGGTCAAGGAGGAGGAGGACTGGCCCTGCCATCAGGAAAAGCAGCCTGATGGGTTTCAGTGTTGCCAGCACATCTTGGTTTCTCCAGCAGCTGTAAACACGAGTAATTCTGCTATAGAAAAATGTTGTCATGGAGCTTCTGGAAGAGGAAGAAGTAGGTATTTATAGAAATAGCTTGGAGGTCATCTGAGTGTCTTTGACCAATGTGACTGACACAGGCTCCAAGGCTCATCTCAGCTTTGCATGTACACAAGCTAAGCCTGGCATCTCATTAGAGGGGTGGGGAATGGAGATAGTGTTAGTCAAACAAACAAGTTACTCTTGTTATCCTTCTTCCACAATTAAGCTTGAACTTTGTCTCTTTCTCACCATCCTGCTATGGAATTGGAATTTCTGTTGTGATTGCATGTGGCTTAGGTTTTGTGTATGTTGGTTAAATGATGTCTGGGTTACACATCAGCCAGTCCAAACTGGAAGAAACAGGAGCAGATGCACAAGGAATTCATAGAATCATAGAATGCCAGGTTGGAAGGGACCTCAAGGATCATCTGGTCCAACCTTTCTAGGTAACATTATAGTTTATATGACATGGCTAATTGGTTGAAGAGAGAAAAGGAAATAGCCAACACACACAAACACACTGTATCTACTGCATCTGCAAATTCTTCTTTATTCATGACACAAAATAAGAGTGGTCAAAAACCTTAGAGGCTGCAGATCTCAATAAAGGTGAGAAATGAGATATTGTGATCTCACAAAAGAGTTTCTGGAATATATTTAGATCCAATGACAGATCCAGCAGACTGACTCATAGATAGTTGCAGAGGGATGACTGCTGGGTTGGGGTGACATCACAGAGCTTTATTATCTCATTATTGTAAGGTTTCATAATGTCATCACAACACTTGTGGATGTGATAGAACCACCATTTGTCCGGGCATGGGATAGACAGCAGTGACTCTGGAGCTAATAGGTGCTGTGATTCCTTGCTTTAATGGCTCCTCTCAAGTCTTCAGTTTCCTGTTTCAACTCGAATGTCATCTCAGCAGAAGAGCTGAGGGGGAAAAATGCATGGGTTCTTTACTAGCTTTGTTCTTTTCTCAGAAGAAAAGTATCTTCCATTTTTCTGGCATTAGTCTGGCAATAATTAGTGTTTCACAGGCATGAGCAGATGACTTATGTACTGCTTTCCACCTGCTGAGCCTGTGAAGTGCCACACTATATCCAAACTGCATCTCCAGGCTTCAGAAACATTCGTATCTTTTTTCTGCCTTTTCCTGTTTGATTGCTGCTCTATGGCTGTCAAAGCCTCCTTTAGATTTTTGTCCATAACTGTAAATTATGTCAGGGCTTTAGAGGCAGTGGGTTGTTGTATTTCACCATTGTTTCTTTCTCTCATCTTCAGGAGTATTTTGCTTTGGTGTTGATTTTTTTTAGGCACTGACATATTTTCTGAATCTCTCTTTCTCAGAAATCTCCCTTGTACTGCTGCTGGTGTTCATTAAAGTGGATCCCAGGACTTTCAGCAGAGATGTTTGCTGCAACAGTATTAAAACAGGACACCTCTGACTGCATCTGTTCAGTCTGAGACAAGGATAAGCTATTTCTCTTGGTTGGCTTTTAAAGGAAAAAAGTTTCAGCAGAAGGGCTGGGACCTGAGTCCTTGCTTTAGCCTAAAAAAAACCCCAAAACAAAACACTTATTAAATAAATGTATTAAAGTGATAAAAGCTTTAGACTTACTGGTTCTGCTGTATCACCCTGCTAGGATCAACAGCCTTTTAACTGGCTGGAGAGGGTGTCTCTTCTGTTTGGACTCTCATGTAAACATGACACTTAGATTGTCTTCAAAGGTTGCGTCCTTGTCCTCTCTGCACTCTTTGACACTGCCTGTGGTGACCCATGTTCAAAGAAGCTTAATCCAGAGTGGAAGAGGTGCAGAGAAGGGATGTCAGAATGACCATGGGAACTGAGATGTGACCAGAGGAATTTGCTTTATTTACCTTAGAAATGCCAAAGCCTGAGAGGAGATACGATAGGTCTCAATAGACAAAGGGCAAACGGAAAGATGGGAGGACAGCAGCAAAGGAGGAAAAAAAGGTAATTAAGCACAAGTACAGTTGTTAAAAAAAGGATGTTTGAACTGCAGAGGTGTCAGACTCTGGAACAATGCTCTGTCTGGAGGAGCAGGGGAAAACCTTAACTGGTTAAACTGAGGTTTCATCATTTTGAGAGGGGGATGGAATGACTCTACTGTCCATAGCATATTGGATTGCATGACCTCGATCTGCCCTTCCCAGGACCTCTGCTTTGTGTCTTCTGACACCACAGTGACCTTTCCTGCTAAAGGCACTGACTAGGATAAACCCTTCCAGATCATCCATTCTATCAGATCTTTCTAGAAATGCTCAATTATTTTTTTTTCTGACTCTGTAGTAAGAATGCTTGATACCTTCTTTTGGTAAAGAAGATGATCCAAATGCCAAGGTGATAATTATCTATACTGTTCTGGAGCAAAGCTAGCAAGTTAGCCATTTGCTGCCTGTTTCATCATTTGTGACCTTAGTGTGCCTGTGAAACCCCCGACCTTGTGGTGTCACCTGTGCCACGTGGTGAGTGTATTCTTGTGTTTGCAATCTTTATCTTTCTAAGTGAAAGGCATAAAACAGGTGTCCATGTCATGAAACATTGTCCTTGGAATATTTGAACTAGTGGAGACATTATCTGGCCTTGATTTAGGCAGATAAGGAAGGACCAGACCTCGATCTTTATATAAACATCCAGCAGCACAGCAGTAACTCTGTATGCCAGGGTGGCAGATTGAAGTCTTCTCTAGGGTGCAGTTTCCTCTCCAGCATCCACACCCACTTTATCAGCCAACACATGCCCATGAAGAAAGCTGTTCATTGTCAAGTGAGCCAGTGAACCCTGAAAAGCCTTAGGGAACAATCGAGATGTGCCAGAATGTACCAGAGTTTCCAATTCAATTGGTGCCACCAATAGTCTTAGTCTTTGGTAGGAAAATGTTTCTTTCACAACACCACCAACCTCCTTGTAATCTTGTTGAGGTTAACAAATGAGTACATTTATTTGTCTAGTGTCTCAGGCAGTTACCTCACACACACCTGGAATGAGCCCCAAGTGCATGTCATTTGAATGCACGTGAAAAAAACATGATTGTCTTATCACTGAAGCAAGTGGGTAAATACAACCCCCCTTGTTTGGCTTGATTTTTCTACCACAGTGTTTCCTCTCCTGCTCCATGTTCACTTAGCTAGGAGTGATACTAGTTAAAGAAGTTTGGGTACAGAACTGTGCCATTTAACCTGTAAAGAAACACTATATACAGGCAAAAGCCAGGAAATGGGAAGCACTGAAACATCGGAAAGAGGAAGCCAGCCAATATTAACCCTTTGTTGGCAGGACTCCATGTGTTGCCCCTTGTACTACCAGTGCCTACTTTAGTGTCAGTGTCATCTTACTGCTGCACACAGACCTGGAGACCTTCCTCAGTGTTCCAGTAAAGAAGGCAACCGTGATTTACACCCTGGGAAGATGCAGATGATGTCTTGTTCTATCTCTGTGCATGCATATCAGAACAGAGGGTCCTGGTTTGCACCAGGATAAAGCCAATTTTCTTTCTACCGATTTTTTTTTCTTCAGTGAACTCTCTTTTAAGCAGCACAGAGGTGATCAAGTTATATGCTGAACAATTCCTTCTTTCTGGAACTATATTTCAACATCAAAGCTCATTTTCCAGGGAACAAATGAAAAACAAAAGCAAAAAAGCCCCCTAGCCCCCTCACTCCAAAGCAGAAAGCAAATTTTCATGGAACTAACAAGGCTCTGCCAAATAAAAAAGTGCCTCCTTCCCACAGAATCTTGTGTAAGCAAGACTGGCATGTTTCCCAAAACTGAAGGTTTGCTGGTACCAGAACAAGCACTGCTAGAACCAGTGCTTGTAAGGTTACCACTTGGTTGATATTTACCACTAGAATGGCTTAAGTGAAAAGTTACCTTGAAACATCTGTAGCACGAGATGGGATGAGTTAATGAAATTCTACAAATTTACAACCAATAAACATAGAATCTTACAGTTTGGACACGAATCATCCATTTTAAAATGAAAATTAACACTCAGAAATCATTGTTTCAAATGAATCAGTTTCTCAAATACTGCAACAGCTCTGGAGCGTTTGTACTAAAGCTTGGGAGATTCAGCTCAAACGTGCTTGGAATCAGATGGAATAACAGAGGGAAGTTTCCCAGGATGTTTCCCAGGACTCCTGGCACTGTGCTGTGCAGTTGGGAAAATGATTATGTGACCTGATTGTCAGCAGGACAGGACCTGCTCTGATTAAAGCATCTAATCACATCCCACAATTAGGTTCTTTAATCGAGGCAGGTCCTCTCCTTTCAAGAACCCAAAAATATAAGGTTTTAACTGCACACCTCAGGCTGCTAGAACATGACAAATGTGCCTGCTCATGCTGGTGTGGGAGGTATAGCTGCAAAGCATGTATCTGGATATGCAAACAAATCTCTGTGACCATGCCTTGGTTTTGAAGTAGCAGTTCTGTAAACTCTAGGGCTTGTTACTATTTTTAACTTCCTACTGGCTACCAGGACTCAGCAATAAATCTGTGCAGCCTCTTGACACGGTCCTAAAAGCAGTTGCATATCCTCAGTGCTGCATGAAACAGTTCTAGACTTCCCCATCGTGGGCAGAAAATCTGGTTCTCTCCTTCATCTTTTACAACTGTTTGTAAAAAGACCCAGGTGGAAGATGGAGGAACTGAACATCATCCAGCCATCACAACCACGTTTTCACTCTAAATGGGGGCATTTCTCACAGCTAGTCCTCTACAGATCAGTATTTGCTGTTCATCACAGATTGTCTCCTAACTTTCCAGGGGCTACTCAATCCCCTTGTCCCAGTAATCACAGCTGTTGTGACATGTCCTGGTGTCCCCTGTCAGGTGAAAAGTGCAGGTTCTTGCTTCATGGCATGGAAGGGACGTCACCACAGTTTCTTACTTCACATTCCTACACTCCTGTGCAAACTTTACTGCCTTGCTTGCCAGTCAAGGAGAGATTTGTAATGAGGAGTGCGGGAGATTACTGGATTGCCAGATCCAAGATTATGCAAAGAAGCTCTTGACTGAAGAAAAACGTGCAAATCTTCACAATCCATAAGTTGGATGAGTGCCATCAGATGCTGGTAACTGCCCCAGAGTGAAGGAAAAAAATGTGCCTTCATAATAATTTTTCACTTGAACATTAAAACCCGCTACAGAAAATGCAGGGTCTTTGAGAATAAAAAAAAAAGTAACAGTGTAAAACTCAACATGTTATGAAGAATATTAAATCTCTTCAGCTTTGAGGAAAACGGTGGTTTTTTTACTCCTACAGAGTAAAATATTTGTAGAAGTGGGCACCCTTTACACTGCCAAGCAGCTGTAACCTGGTGGTATAATAATACATACATTATTATAATTCTATTATTAGTAGTATGTTAATACTTTTAGCCATTCAGCAGCACCATTCTTGTGAATGGTAAATTTTTCCTGCTAATTGAAGCAGATCCTTATCTTTCAATTTCTTCTTATATCTGAACTAAAAAAAAAAAATTAAAAAATCTTTCTCTGTCCATTGTGCAGTGATGCTTGCCATGGAGAGAGAAGAGATGAAACTTGGTTCCACCTGGAGCCTCGATACCAAAAAAATCACAGACCCTAAAATGCTGACATGAGATGTAAAGGAGTTGAATTGCCAGGAAAGACGAATGTTTACTCTGCATAATTAACAGCAAAGTGTCTTCTGAGAATTTCCTTTCAGATGCACATCTGCAGTGAGACCTCACATCAGGACTGTACTCAGTCCCTTCCCCTAATGTCCTGAGACTCCTTGAAGTCTGACAGAGACTTTGGCTCTTCCCCAAAATAAATTACCAGCCCAGAGTGGCAATTAATTGGAACTATAATCCCAAACTGTAATCCTAGAAGTCTCATGCTGGGATGCTGCCTGACCCTAACATGTTCAAACACTGTGGGCCCTGACTGTAGGCACGGGAAGTCAAGCAGCCTGAAAGATCCTGAGGTTCCTCAGTGCTGGCAGCTCTGAGTGGCCTAATCAAAAGCAGGTTTTTTTATCAGAAAATTGCACCCCTTTGGCTGCTGGGGCAGGTGCTCTGGGAGCATGCCAAGGGGATGCAACTCCAAGCAGGTGTTGCCACTGCCCCCTTGCTAATGGCACAGCCAGGTGAAGGGGCAAGTTGCCTCCATGCCCCTATCACCCAGCCAAGGCTCTGGCCCTTTCACTGAGCTTTTGGGGCCAGATATGGCTGTTCCTGATACTGCTGGAGAAGAGGAGCTGCTGGACCGTGAGGATGGGCAGCACAGAAGAGCCTGAGCCAGAGGGAGAGAGCCTCGGGGCCTGGGAAGGAAAGCCAGGGGAGTGGCAAGATTTGTGGCAACCAGAGTGTGTGTTGTGGGTATTAAAATAATTTATGGTGTTTGTAGTTAAAGCTTTCTCCAAGCAATTATGGATTATCTGGGGGGTGGTCAGCTTTCTTCCCTGCTCAAGGGGAATACAATTGCACTCCCTGGCTTTAAAGGGGAGGAGGTCCTGTGCTGAGATCAAGGAAGTTATGGGTTCTGAGATTCATGGGGTTCAGTCCTTGTGTCCACTGTTGTTCACGTGTTTTCTGCTCAACAGGTGCTGCATAAAATACTTGAACAACCCTACTTGTGCCCTCCTCTTTCTAAAAAGAGTGTGAAAAGACCAATTTCTGTTACAAAGGATTTATAAGGCAATTAATGGACGATGCTGTAGAAGTGCTAGGTAGTAGTTGGGCTAAAACCAATACCTCTACCATTCCTATTCTTTTGAATGACTTTAAAAAAAAAAAATTCTAAAGATGTTCAGCTAAGTAATTTTTTACTCTCCTTGTAACATTGGTTGCTTGGGAGCATGGAGAAGTACTACATTGCAGTGGATATTAGTGTGTGAATCCTGCTTTTTCTTTCTAGATTTAAACTGTTTTATTGTGATTGGTGATTTTATGGTGTTATTACATGATATGGGGTTGTTTCTGCTTACGTGAGAAGTCCCACTGGTTTGGCTGAGCTATTTCTCAGAGTAATTGCTAACCTGCAGGGAGAGATATCACACAAAGGAAAGTGTTGGTGGAGGTAATTTCCCTTCCTCAGATGTTGGGCACAGCTAACAGCCTGGCTGTTATCCTGTTGTGAAGGAGGACAATCATAAGGATAATTCTCTTAGAGATCACATGCAGGACTCCATGTTAATGTATACAATTACCTCAGGGAAAGGTGAACTGAGCTGAAAGGCCTCTCTTTGCTGTGGGATACTCAATGCCTGTATTTCAAACCTTTACTGTCAGCCAAAGCTCCTCAAGACCATCCATTTATGTTATCTTCTGTGAAAAGCTGGCTTTGTGTAACTTAGAAAGAAGATATAGAACTAAAAAAAAAAGACAAACACAAAAAACAAGCCACCTTCCAGCATCTCCTGGCCTTGCTGAGCTCCACAAACGTTGCCACTTGATACTGGGGAAGAATTTGAAAATTCAACTGTTAGTGATTGATGAACTCAGTTCAGTGTATTTGGTAATTAGGATTGTACTCATTCCGAGGCTTTATTTTACTCAATTAAAAATGACTCCTTAGTTTCTCCTGGCCACGCCTCTGACATATTTCCCAATAGTCATTATATTCCAACACCTCCACACACGCCGATCATTAAGTTTTGATAATCGCAAGTTCTCACATACCTTATCTCTTCCCTTCTATTAGTTGGTATCCCTTGTTACCTCTTCCATGCTATGATACCTGAGTTTTTGCATTGATATAGTGTTTCAGTCCTTCAAAGACAAGTTGAGTGTGTTTGGGGCATGCCTCTAGGATGGTCAGGGTTGGGATGGGTGGAGTGAGACCCACCTGAGTTGTCTTGGACAGGCTTGGGTGTTTTTTTGGCACCAGGCTGCTTTGTCCAGGGAAAGCTGAGATGCTCTGGATCATGTCTGGAAGCAGAACTGGGGGAATTAGGAGCCTTGGGCTGCAAATGAAGGTGTTCACTGCACTTTGGTAAATCCCATGCAAGTCAATGTTTCAGCGGAGATTTTCAGAGGTTTGCACAGTTGATACAAACACCTACCCTCTATTTAATCCTACTTCAAACACCTTAGTCCATTTTTGTTTGCTTTTCTCCTTATTGTAGATGGAGCTCCATGTTTGAGAAGTGTCATATATTCCCATATGACAACTTTACTCATATCAGTGAAATGGACAAGTTCTCAGGGACTGGGACATCTCCTGTGGAGATCAATGTACCACAGACACAAAACTGACAATCTCACAAATAGTCTTGAAAACATCTTTATTAATTTTGTGGATGGAGACTTGTGGCTCCCTTTGCAGTGACAGGGACAGTAAAATCTTCTTCCAGACTCAGTGGAGTAGAAAATCAGTATTGAAGAGCCTTTCAGTTTTACTGGTATATTTGAGCAAGCTTATTTCTGCCCTCTATTTCTCCCGACATGCGTGTGTAAAACCTCCCCATCACTACCTGGGTTAGTGTGTATTAGGTTAACTGCAGATTGCAGCCTGCTAAAAACACCTGGAGGCAAATCTGCTGCCCATATAGTTTCAAGTCTCTGCCCTCAAATGTAAAAAAGGGATTTTCCTAGGAGTGTGAGTGAGAAAGCTTAGGCATATTGCATTTACAGCATTTGTGCAACTGTTCTGTAACGAGGAGCTAAATGAGTGAGGGAGCTCTCAGCTGCCTCTCCTAGGTTATGACAGCAGAAGAGAGGCAAGTAGCTCAGCAGGAGTGACCTTGGTGCCCTTATCACCTCTGAGATGGCCACACAGACAAATCCAAAAGTGCTGAGGTTGGGAAAAAATCAGATCAAGCACCAATCATTGAGATTAGGCCAATATAGGTCTTGAATATGATTACATAATGCATAATAGAGTATATTAATTAGTTTTATGTTAGTGAACAAAAAGCTTCAGGCACTGCTGGAAACTTTCAATGCCCCCTTTCTAAGTTTGTGAATCAGAATTTCTTAGAATTTCCATTCCATTAGACCTTTAATGAAAATAAACTCGTGGCTGGCTATCCAAAAGGAGTAGATGTGTGCTTCCTGATGGCCCCTTGAACAGCAGCAATGACCATTCCAGCTATGCAGAAAAGGCACAAAACGGATAAAGAAGGCAAATAAATCCGGGAAGATGGATGTATAAAAGCCCACCTCCTCTTCCCATGAGCAAAATCTCACTCTATACCCTGAAGGGATCAGCAGGGTTGGAAGCAGAATCTGCTTCATATCTCAGTTGCAGAGGCACACAGACTGTTGGATGGGGGCCATTAGAACTAGGCAAGCCAGTAGCACACGGCCTCTTCAGTAATTATTTTCCACTCTCTTTGTGTATTGCTATGAACCCTGGCAGACTTGGTCCTGTAAGTGCCTCTCTGAAGCCACAGGTGGCTACTTCAGAAACAATTGCCTTTGTGTCTGTAATATGCATTGCTTGTCTCCTTGACAATACCATCCTTGCTTCTCCATCCTGTCTTCTGGGTTACTTGACCAGTTATTGTTTTGGGGTTTGTTTGTTGTTGTTTTTTTTAAGTTGGAGGTGAAGGTTTGGTCTCAATCACATACCATTCAATTCACCACCAAGGAAACTGGATTGCTGAATATCACCTGGTTTTTAAATTGATGCTGATGCTTTCTTAAGCAGGAAGCAATAATTTAAATGTGAACTGTAGGGCTTGATTCTGTTCACCTGTAGAGGAGAGGATAATTCCTGCAGCAGCAGAAGCCAACAGCCTAAATTTTCTGCTTTGCTTCATCTGTCAGTTCATAGCAGTCCCTCCCAGCTTCCTGATCCTCTCCTCTCAAGAGTTCAATGTGGCTGTGGAGTCCTGGATGAGAGTCATTACATACTGTTGGGGGATGGTGAGATGGTTTAGGTCATCTTCCTCTGATCCTGGAGGCCAGCACAGTGTGGTGGTTTTGTTTGGTTTTGTTTTAGTTTTTTCTTTGTCGTTTATTTGTTTTTTTTTCTCTTTGGTTCTTTTTTGGGTTCTTTTTGGGGGAGCAGGTGTTATGTTCTGGGTTTTTTTTCTTTCTGCCTGCTTGGTTTACTGCCATTTGGCTACCTGATGTTTGCCTGTAGCTGTAGGAATGCTGCTGTGCTGATCCTGGAATAAAATGTGAGGAGGCTGTTTCTGTCAGCCAGCAAATACAGCTGTGTAGTCCCTCACTCCCATCTTTGGCACAGCATCGCTGTGTGCTGCTGGTGGGTTTGCCTGTTAGCCTTGCACAACGACAATCATTATTCCTGCACTTGGGCTCGTGCTTATTTTGGGCTCTCAGCTAGAGCAGATGTTATTTTGAATGATGTTATTCATGTCTGGTAGGTGGACACTTCCATGTGCAGCTGATGGTGCTGCTTGATCTTCTCCGGATGGGAGAAAACTTGATTTGTTTTGAGATGGCTGCCTGTTTTTCCAGGACTCATGCACACTAGAGATGGCAAGGCTGCAGGCATCTCCTGTGTTCACTCCTGGCCCTTTTCTGGATCACTTTATCCTAGAGGGGACTGCCTGCCTTGTAGGCACACCAGTGATTTCCTTTTACCATTTTAATGCCAGGATCAGTGCTATTCTAAAGCCATTGCTCCTAGTTGCAGAGGGGGTTTTCTGGTGTTTAGCTCCTGCCAGTTGGCAGTGGGAGAAGTAAATGAACCCCAGCTTTGTCTGCTGAATGAGTTTTGAGTGTGTGTGCCAGGCACACATCCACTGCTATTGCAGAAGACACAGATTAAGAAACAGAATTTACTGATGTTTTTCTTAAATAAGCACACCAAACACATCTGCTTCTTTGTGCCTTTGCTAAGGGCAATACCCAACATCTGATAATAGCACTGGTGCAACCGAGTGGAAAACATAGGAGCTCATTGCTCCTAGGAAATGTCCAAACTGTTTGCTGTGTTGTCAGTATGTCAAGATTATCATCCACTCTCCCCCACTGGATTAACAGAGTGTTCAGTAGGTGGAGTTCATGGTAATCCAGTCGTGCTTTCCAAAATAAAAATGTTACTCGGGTACCTCAGGCTGCTGGTCAGGCGATGGGACATCTCTGTGGCAGAGACGGGCTCACTTGGGCTTGTTTTTGTTATCTCTGTTTCTAGCTGAGACATTCCAGTGGTAAATGGCTTGCAGGGTGCTTGGCCAGATGGGTGGCTATGGCAGCTGTGAGGAACCAGCCTTCAGGGCTCAACCTGATGGACTCTAGTGAATGCAAAACAAAGTGCTGTGCTGTTCAGCTGCATAGCTAACACAGAGACAAAACGAAGCCCTGCTTCAGGCACAATTTTATTGATACCCATCTCTCACCGCCAGAATTTTGACAGTGCTGTGATTTTTATTTTTCTTTAAATACAGAAAATACGTCAGAGATTAAACTTCAACATGGCCAGAAACAGAACACATCCCAGGAGTGATACCTCCAGTATAGTTTTACTTTTTGTCATCTTGAGTTACACAGAGAGAATGCCACAGTCAGTGACTCCCCAAGGTTACAACATGCACTTAATCCTAATAAGGAGGGAGAGGCTGTGGCTAACAGCTTGTTTTTCATCTCATTTCGTTTCTAAACAAGCTGATAACCAGTTCTGAATCATGAGTTTGAAAGAGAACTCATAGCTTTTGTCAGGCCCAGCATTGTTTACAGGAACATTTCTGTTTCCCCCTGGGGAGACAGTGTCCCACAGATACTGAAGTTACTCAGAATCCAACCCAAAACCATGCTGTCATCTCGTTTCAAATTTGTAACTCAGGTGAGGATTGCCTAAAAGGTTCATTTAGTTTCTGCACAGTTGAGATAGGCTTTGGAAGAACATTGACTGATTTCTCAGTGTCCTCACTGTGGGTGACTTTTGTATTGTTTCATAGAGAACCAGCCTGAAGGTTTGTGTTTGGCATTCTGGCTTGGCCACTTCCTTCCAGAATTCCCAGGCAGCCCATGAAGCAGCATTTTCAAGGATTTTGTTATTATTATTTTTTTAATATATTTAATCTTCTCAAAGCCTGTGTCCTGCCAGGACAATTCTCTGGTGCTTGTTTTTGGTTCCAAAGATGGAGTAGTCTGGCATCCTTCCAGTTTCTAAAATAGAAGTCTCCTAGAGAACCTGCTGCACAAGGTGATAAAATACAGTATGATTTCACCTTCCTACTTTTCAGTCCCACACGCTTCTGGCTCCTGGTGTTCCTCTCAGCTGTGGCTAGATGGAGCCATGCTGAGTAGCACTTCACTCAACAAAAAGTCACACTACCTGAGGACAGAAAGTGTTTGTCTCAATGTGGATCTGAAAGACACATAGGAAAGAGCAGTTAGAAACGGAGGACAGCAATTAAGGAGCCAGTCAATCAGTGTCCCCCTGTGCCTGTACATGGAGTGTGCTCTGGGCAGCGTTCTCCTGCGTGTCCTTAGGGGATGCCTGGGGAAGGTCACTTTGGTGGGTGAAGCAGGGGAGTGCTTCAGAAAAGGTCTTGAAGTCGTTGCTTGTTAAATTCCTCCTCTGAAGGTGGCTTTGCTTTTATGACCTGTGCCTGTCATGTGCACGGGGAAGGTGTGTTTGGAAGCTGAAATTTCCACACTGTTTAACCCCCTTGTGCCCTTTGCTTTCATCTCCTAGTCTCCAGCATGGAGCAGGTTAAGAAGGTATGAGAGGCAGGTATGGGTGGAGAGGGAGCCATGATCAGGGTCTTGGGGCAAATGGCTGTAGGTGAAGCAGGTGATGCAGCTGGGCAGTGGCTCTGTGGGGAGGAGCAGCGAGCTAGTGGGGTCAAGCCTGGGGTGCTCAGGAGAGGCTCAGTGTGTGATGGGGAGTTGGCAGCCTTTGGGGCAGGAGACAAGGGGGTGGGAGTGTGGGTAGGTACTGGTACAGAGGGAAGAAAGGCAAGAAGGGGAAGGTGGGGGGCAGAGGTGGACAGGTAGGGGTGCAAGCAGGGCTGAAGAGCCTGGGCTGAGGGATGGAGCCCAGACTGTGCGTGGCAGGGGAAGTGGGTCGGGGTAAGGTGAGGAGGGGAGGGCGTGTGGAGGGCAGGGGGTGTTTAGGAAGGGAAGTGGGCAGGAGGCCGGGTAGGGTCAGGGTTAGGCAGGTGGGTGTTCCCAAGGAAGTGGGCGAGGGGGCTGGAGGAGGATCAGCGGGCACGGGCCTGGGGCGGGCAACCAGGGGGAGCCCCGGGGCGGGTGGCGCCGCATCGCCGACGGCCCCGCCCGGGCCCCGGGGCAGCCCGGGGGCAGCAGTTCCCGGTAGGGCGGCGCGGGGCGGGAGGGAGGCGGCTTCCATAAAGGGCCGGACGCCGGCCGGCGCGGGCAGAGCGGAGCGGCCACGGCAGCTATGGGGATGCTCAGCCTGCCCGGCTTCCTCTCCTGCGGGAAGAAGAAGGTGAGGCTGCCGGGGGGTGGCTGGTCGGGGACACCTGGGCAGGTGTGAAAGCACCTGAGCAGGTGGGATATTGGGTGTACCTGGGCACGTGGGGTAAGGGTGAACCTGGGAAGGTGTGGGAGAACACAGGCAGGTGTGGGTGCATCTGAGCAGGTAAGATATGGAGCTGCCCAGGTAGGCATAGGGACACTCTGGCAAGTAGGGTGCAGGGACCTGGGTGCCGCTGTGGGAGCACTGGGCAGGTGTGGTATGGTGCACCTAGGCAGGTATGAAATTATCTGGGCAGATGAGCTCCAGACAGGTATGGGAATATGGGAGCACTGGGCTAGGTACGGAGGGATGAGCACTTGGGCAGATGTGAAAGGCCCCTGGACAGATGCTTTTAAAGTGGCCGTGCAGGTATGTGCTGAGGTGAACATCTGAACAGGTATGGGGTATCTGAGCACATGCTGGGCAGTATAGGGGAGTCCCCTGGAGGTACTGCCCCAGGAGCTGACAGCACAGGGGACTAAGGTAGGAAAAAGGAAAAACTGGACATGAAGATTCTTTGGACTCTCTGGTGGGAGCCTCTCTTACAGGTCTGTGCTGTCCTGCCAGGGATCAGCTGGACTCGCTGCCCACCTGGCTCTGCCCACCTGGCTCTGCCCACCCTGTCTAGCTGCCCTGCCAAGTGATGCCAAGATGCTGCTCTGGACAGATAAATGAGGATATGACTGCCCCAGTTGTCTATGGGGTGATCCTGAGCCTTCCCTCTTCTTCCCTTCCAAGGATTTCAGTTTGTCAAATGAGAAAGATGCCCACACCAGTGCCAGCGATGAGAACGCCGAACGTGGCAACTGGTCGAACAAAGGCGACTACCTGCTCTCCATGGTGGGCTATGCTGTGGGCCTGGGCAACGTCTGGAGGTTCCCCTACCTCACCTACCAGAATGGCGGAGGTACCTTTGTTGAATGGCAGTGTTGGGTGGGCTATCCCCGAGAGAGGAGGGCCAGCCCTGAGCCTGGGCATGTTTTTATAAAACTGGGTGTGAGCATCACCCTAGGAAGCAGGATAGTGCCTGCTGATGGGTGTGGGAAGAGGAGTAAGGCATCTCTGTGCTTTTTGGGTACCAGCTGAGGAGTGAAATTGTATTTAATTGTAAACTTCCACCTGAGAATTCCAGAACTCTTCTTATGTACTTGTGACCAACATGCATCTTTTTGTCGTTGTGCCAATATCCTCTGCATACCTAAATAGCTGTTCTCCCTCCCCAGTGCTTACCTCCCTGATATGTTTATAGAGAGCAATTGAATCCCCTCTGCACTTTTGTTCTGCCAGGCAAACAAGCTTAGCTGGAATAATTAGCCAAGCTCAATAATTATCCCCATCAGATACTCAAGAAGTGCAGGGCAGAGAGAGCCTCTACCTGCTTACACAATGAATTAGTGGCAAAGCCAAATGGATGCACTGGCTTCCCTGGCTGCTCTTCCAGAGCTTTGTCTTCTTGCCAGGCAACCACTTGTAATTAAAGAGCACGTAAATGCCAAGTAACTGCAGAGGGCTTCCTTGTATGTACTTATTAGCTCTGCCTGACAGTCATTAGAAGACAAATTCTGGACTGTAAATGCAGCACAGTCTATACAGCTGTACGTAGAACACAAGGTGGCATTCTTGGTACAGAAGTTTAATTGGAATGAGTTTGGCCAGGTTGTGTTACTTCTAGTTTTGTTGAAGAAAATTAAGGCAACAAAAAAAAGTCGTGACATTGGCCCTTCTATTAGATGTGTTTTTTTCTTACCTGCTGCAGCAGAAAGCTTTGCAATTTCAATGATATTTGTGCTGCTGCTTGTATGCTGCTCAGTGCCCCTTGCCCACCATTGATAAAGGCAACTGTTACATCCTTGTTTCGAAACACAGGAGTAATCCAGTTAATTCTGTGGGACTATTTACTTCCTTAAATTACAGCAGGTATTTGCAGTTCCTTGCAGAACTGGGTCCTCGATTGCTTTAAGTTCACTGAGAGTGAAGAGGACAGATTCCTGTGGGGGATATCGGATTGTGTTCAGGAAACTAGTGCTCTTGCTTGCCCTATCTTCTCCCAGCACACAAAGACATGCCAGCCCTTTTCCTAGAACAGGGCTGTCATTGATAACGGGTTAATGTGCACCTTCAATTGGACTTGGACAAGAGCCGTGCTGAGATGCTGTTTGACACAGGAGTCAGCCAGCCATAGAAAATAGCTTTCATGCTTGACATCCAGTAGCTACTCTAACAGGGCTGTTGCAAACCACAGCTAAGTACACGAAGAAATTGTTCTTTTTAAATTAAAAGCTGGAAGATAAACTAGAAAGTAGACAAAGCCAATGGTGCCTACAGCTGAGCAGTGTTTTTGCTTGTATGAGAGCAGTGTGTCTTCAATAGTTCATGTAAAATCCTTTTAACCCTACAAGAGAAGCTATCCCATGTAGATCACCAGTTCTCCTGGTAATCCGTCTCTCCTCATCACATTTACTCTTCCAGAAAACAGGATTTAGAAACAAATCTCTGTGTTCTGCAAAAAGTAAAAAAAACCCACAGAGGGATATTTGAGGTGGGGAAAAAGGGGAGTATAAAATGTGATAAAACTGTTATGACTACTGAAAGATTGTTTTCTCTGTGTGTGTTTTTGTGGTTTTTCTTCCCTCTCTCCTCCCAGGTGCTTTTCTAATCCCATACACCCTGATGTTGGCATTAGCTGGCTTGCCCTTATTTTTCATGGAATGTTCCCTTGGGCAGTTTGCCAGTCTAGGGCCAGTTTCTGTCTGGAGAATATTACCATTGTTTCAAGGTTGGTATCGTTATGTTTCCTTAGATCTTTTTTATTCTAGTAACAAACATTTGAAATAATGATTTCTTAACAAAGTTACTAATTCTGAGAAGCTGGTTTCCGTGTAGAGAATATTTCCAATGTTACAGGATTAGTATTATGTTCCCAGGTAGATCTTCCTTATTATTTCATTAATAAACCGATGTGGATTAAAGATTTCCCCAGAAAGGTTATCAACTCTGAGAGGTTTTATCAATGATTCTCCTGCTGTTATGCAGCACACCCCCCCCCTAACTCCAGCTGTCCAGGCAGAGCAAAATCACCCTGTTTGAGGTGTGAGGGGAAAACCTCAGTTAAACACCTGTCTGCAACAGACTGAAAATAATTTTTAGAAGTTACTTTTATTGTTGTTTCTTTACCCTTTATGTCCTGTGTAGGTTGCTTGCCAGGCAGGTCCATGTTGGATGGCCTAATTCTGCATCTGGCTGCCAGTGCTGGCACAGGTCTGATTGCTTTATGCAATGCTGTGCACGTTTTCATCCAACTCACTGTTGTGGGAGTCACCTGCTGGCATGATAAAATAGGCTAGACTCCAGCTTCCTAAGATGAGCTGCCTCTTCTGATAAGAGAAATAGTTGCATCCTGTCCCTCTGGGGGTTTGAATTTCATAGGGAGATTTGTTTGGAAACAAGTATCCGTGTGCTTTACTCACTCCAGTGCATCCAGGTCCTGTACTGATGAGTGAAAAGGACTATGCAATTGGTCTTGTTTATCTTCTTTATCCATCAGAGGAATTAATGTAGGAACAAGGAAGTGTCTTCCTGATGCAATAAGAATTTTACTTGCCACCTTCTACAGAAACAAAAGGGATCACAGTCTGGCTGGTGATCCCTGGGCACCTACTCTTCTTGCCAGTCTCTGTTCTGCAGTACAAGCAACCTTTCATGAGAGCTGTGTATTGAACTTTAAAGCAAAAGTCTATAGACATATCAAATCTTTCATGTGTCTGTGAAGATACATACTTAAATATAGTTTCTGAGGTGATTGGGGCAGCTTGGCAGACTTTGCCAAACTCACAGAATCAAGTTCATTTTAACAAAAGAAGAAAACATCATGATTAGCACAGATTTACTGTTCTATGTTGGTTCTCATTTATTGGCAAAACTGTTCATTACAGTGTGATCTTTAAAATGGCTTGATCAGGCCTGGTACAACTTCTTTAACTAATCACTCAAAGCTTCCCACTGAACTGAGAGAGAGCAAAATATTGAATTTCTCCTTTAGATTTTTGAGTTTCTCCTTTAGGCTTGGACTTAGCAACTGCTCCAGTTTTTCTGTGGGCCCGATTCAAACACTGTGTCAAAATCACATTTGAGATGGTCTGTTTGGATCACATCCCTCAGTTCATGGCTTTACTCTTTCTGTGTTTGGTTCCTGTTTAAAATGATTTAAAAAAACCAACCTCTACTTCTTCCCACGTAGCCTTTTAAAAGTCAAGTGAAGGCCATTATTACTTTTTTTTTTTTTTACTTAAGTTTGGGGTAGTTAAGAGACTGTGTTTTTGTCTTCCCTAGGAGTGGGTGTTACGATGGTCATCATCTCAACATTTGTGACAATCTACTACAACGTTATCATTGCTTATGCACTCTACTACTTATTTGCCTCATTTCAAAAAGTGCTGCCATGGTCCGATTGCTTTTCCTGGGCAGATGAGTTCTGCAGCAAAACACGACTAGGTATTGTGCTTAGCAGGGCTTAAAAATTGCTGGTTTGGATAGTTGTACGTGGTCCTGTTTTCTGGCAGAAATGGGGGGAGTAAGGCAGCTACCTGTGGCTTGAAAAGTCCTTCCTGGAGTTTTATCTCTGACCCACAGGAGGGATACTTGCCTGCATCACTTCTATCAGTGCTGGGTGCTTGGGAGATCTATGGAGAGCTGGGCCGAAACCTCCTTGTTGGATCCTTTTATTCCTCCTTTATAAATCTAAGGTTACTTCTAGTACATATGGTCCCTGAAAACACTGTGCTTGGCTTTCATCAGGCTTCATGGCAAAGCAAATACCTGACTTTCCTGAAGCAAGAGCATTGCTCTAACTTTCACTGGGGGGTTTTCCATTGCCCCTTTCCTCCCCTGTGGCTGTGGTAATCCTGAGCATGGGTGAGACACTGGTTTCACACTTTATTAACTCTTCAGAACATATCTCCATGCTATTGTTCTTGATGTTTGGCAGCACATGTATGGCCAAACACTTGTTATCTCACCAGTGTCCCTATCAGACCAGTTTAAGGCAAAAGGTGAAGTTGGTGAGATAATTAGTAGGTAGTAGCTGGAAATGTGCTGCCAAATGTTAATGTAATTTTAACTCTCTTCACGGGATAGCTGAAAATCTCTTCTAAGATTCATAGGTTTCACAAAATAAAGATGAGAGGCTTCATTTAACAAAAAGCTGATTCTTGCTTATGGGCTAAATAAAAACATTTTTGCTCAAATTTTCTAAGTGCTGAAGGATTACAACACTGAAGTGAAGAAGGTTCAACAAGACTTTTCCAGTAAATGCTGATACAGTGTTCTTCACTGTATGTTCTGGCAAAAAAAAACCCAACAATCCCCAAAAAAACAAATAGTGCCCCACCCACCACTAAGGAAAATGTTACAAGAGCTCTCTACTAAGCCCTCTGCCATAAGAAGATGAAATTGCTGGAGCACGATCTGTGTCTCACACTGGTTTGGGACAATGATTTTAATAGACTAACCAAGGCTACAATCTTAACTATCCTCCGTTCTGCTTTTTGCAAATGTTCTTGATGACAAGTGAAAGGTCAAGCTGAGCACACCAGATTCTTGGTGTTTTGATTTACAGTTAAAGTAACAAAGTCATAACTGCAAATGATAGTTCAGGTTTGTTCCTAAATACTGTTAGTAGGCAAACTGAAGCTCTAAATGTTTAGAAAACATTGGCTGCAATAGTCTGGTTTTTGTAATAGTCATCACTGTGTTAACATTCCCTTTTTCTTGCTTCCTTGCTTTCAGTAAGCGACTGCAATGCAACAACTTTAGATGGAGAAATCATTCATGCAAACTACTCGTTCATCACAAGCAACAATCTCACATGTCTGAATGGCACCATGAACTACAAACCAGTGCAGTTTCCCAGTGAGCAATACTGGGAGTAAGTAAATGTTTTAAAGAAATTGCTAAACATGCATTGTGGTTTTGAATGTACCTTCTATTTCTGTCTTTTCTTGCTGTCCAGAAACAATCTAGTCAAGGGGGGAGGCATGCAAGGCATGCAGAGGAGACTCAAAATTTAATTGGTGAGTCTGGGTCCTTAAAAACAAACAAACAAAAACCCCCAAAAACGCTCAAAACCAAACATAAAACCCAAGCAAATTAGTCAACCTATAGTGAACTGAAAAGTACTCCAGCTTAAAGAAACCCTCTTCTCTGGAGTCCTAGTAGGGACTCCTTAGCATCTTCATGTATAACATATACTTTTTTCAGGACTTAATGTGCAACTTACATTCAACTTCTTCTGAATCTGGGCTTGTTGTGAAATTGCCATTCTTTAGCCACCTAGTTTCAGTTTGCCTCATGTTCCTTGAATTCCTGGGGACTGATTCTTGCAGGCTCTTCTCTTGCCATCAGAATTAATGGTTAACAAAAAAGAGCTGAAGTAGGTCTGATGGGAGATGTATGGAGAGCTGAGGGTTGGTAAACTTTAAAAAGGTGAAAAAAAATGCAGTTAAATATTCATGCTGTTCAAAAAAAATTTTCGTGCTGGTCATGCGGTTCTAACTGTACACTCATGGAAGCTGCTGCAGGGTCTTGGAATGTCTGCAGAAACCAGCTCACTTTCCTTCAAGAAATGGCTGAAGAGGAGCAGTGTGTGCCTCTGTCACCATCTTCTCATTGCAGCATTTTGTGCTTTCAGTAAAGTGGCTCTTCAGCGCTCGAGTGGGTTGGATGAGACTGGTCACATCGTGTGGTACCTGGCTCTCTGCCTCCTCCTGTCCTGGATTATTGTTGGAGCTGCATTGTTTAAAGGAATCAAATCTTCTGGAAAGGTATGTTAAGAAGAGCAAGCAGCAGCCTGCTCTTCCAATGTCAGGTGGACTCAGGAAAGGTTAGCACAAGGCAGGATGCAGTCCTAACCCACAACCCTATGCTGGAATCAGCACTGGACCTCCTTTCTGCTCCTTGACTTCATAACAGTTACATAAAATATGAGTAGGGTGCTGATTACACCACAATTACTTAACACATGGGTCTCTTAGCTCCACCAGGGCTGCCATGTATTTGGGGTCTTGCTGTCATGCAGGTGACTCCAGCTGAGTTTTGGCAGTCACCCAGCCTGGTATGAAGGACTTATGCATGTGATTGCACACGCAGGCACACACCCTGAGAACACCCGATAATTATATGCACATCCTGATTAGTTGAGATGTTTGGACAATACAGGTCAAGTCCTGCAAACAGGATGTGCATGTGGAGGTTCCTGCCAGGTTGTGACATGTTATTTGTACTTGAGTTTCAAGCTACTTGTAGGGACCAGGTCCATAGGTGCCTGTTTTAAGACTCTGGCTTTGCTGAGCTCCTATTTCCACATGCTGGAGCACAGCTGCCTGAAGGTTTCCTTGGGCTGGGTCAGTTCTTCTCCAGACTTCAGGCAGGCTGAATGTCACTCCTTTCCTGCCTGCAGGCCTTTTCCTGGCTTAGTTCCTTCCTCCCCATACTCCTTCCTGTTGAGTCTCCATCGTTTACTTCTTCAGTCTCTGTTGCCTTTATTCTTTCTCTCACCCTTTCTCTCACCTTCTGTCATTGTGCCTTTCCATGGTTCCTTGCTGCCAGTCTTCCTTTCCTCAGTCTGATGTCTCCTATTCTGCTTTCTTTTTGAAGCTTTTGACCTTTCCTCTCAGCACTTCAGGGTGGAGTATCTGTGCTTTCCCAGCCACAGCTGTTCTGCTGCGTGGCTCCTCTTAATTCACATTCTTTGGGTTCCTGGCAATTGCTCTTCCTGTTGTCACTTCTCTTCTGGCATGAAGGTAAGCTTCTTTGAGGTGGATGGTAAGGCTCAGAAGAATCTAGCTGGGTTGGAACAAGGCAAAGATGAAGAATGGAGAGAATTCACCATTCGAAGCAAGTATGAAGGAGGAGTTCAGAAATGGCAGAGTCACCCTCTGATGGTGCAATGCTGTGGCTTTGTGTAACCAGCAGTACCGTGTCAATTACCTGTCTGCGTAACACTGAAACCAAGACTCGAGGAACAAGAGTATTGCTGAACGTGGCCTGCACGATAATAGCACTGCTTAGCCCTGCCTCTGGCCTTTATCCTGCCTAGAAATTGCATAGGAAAGCAATAAAAAAGATCTGTGTCTGAGAGAACCTAAAAGTCCTTGCTTTCAGTCCAGGGAGTTTCTCAGCAAGAGATCATTCCATCCCGGGCACCTCATTTTGACCAGCTTTCAGTTCACTTTTGCTAGAAGCATTGCCTAGCACCAGACCTCTGGGGTAGCTGTCTCCAGGCCTTGCTACAGCAGTAAATTATGTCAGAAAACACATTTCTGAAACTGGTCAAGTGCTATCTGAAAAGTGGATATGTGGCTTGGGCCTTCTGCTTCTGCTGGAATGCGGCTCCAGAACTGGCTAAGCCAGATGGTTTAGTGCTTGGCATGCATTCACTTCCCTGGTCACCTTTTTTTCATTTGTACCAGCAGCCTAAAGCTTGGCCATTCCTCCTGCAGGGTCTGTGCATCCCCTCACTTCTCACATGTGTCCCTGCCCTTCTTTCTGCAGGTCGTCTACTTTACTGCGCTCTTCCCGTATGTCATCCTGCTCATCTTGCTGGTGCGAGGTGCCACCCTGGAAGGTGCTCTGGATGGCATCGAATACTATATTGGGACACAATCCAACATCACCAAGCTGATGGAGGCAGAGGTGAGAGGTGGCGTTGGCCCCAGAAATGTGACACATTTCTGTGGTTTTATGGGCTTGTCACCTGCAGAGCAACTTCTTTTTTTTATCCAGTCAGGTGCTTCTGCATTTTGTATCTGCAGTTGCATTCTGTTTTTTCAGCAATCTCCAGCTCTATTGGAAGTCCAAGCCCCTTCTTACCCTGTCAGAAGTCCAAGCTACGTGCAACCTAAAAAATAGCCACCCTCTGCCCCCTCCCTGCCACACCAGACTGTGATGAGAACTCTGGTATCACCTCTGAGCAGCTCTCAGAGGGTCATGCTGGAGTTTCACCTTAGCAAGGTTTGCTGAGAAAGTTCTTGCTATGGGGTCAAGTGTTGTTCTTGCATGTGTCCCACTTTCTGTGGTTGCTGATAACTTCAAGGGACTATGTCAGCAGGTTGGAGGGACCCCTGAGTTTGAAATTCAGGCTGTGCCTAGCCCGGGAAATTACCTTGGGAAACAGGGTGGGCCTAGAAGGGCATCTTGTGCAAAGGAAGTCTGGATTTTTTGTTCTGGCTGATGCCAACGTTAGCTCAGTTTTACCAAACACAGACATCAAGTGCAATATTTGTTTGTCCTATTTTGTGTGAGCATTTGGTGCTCACTGCAGGGCTGCAGCAAAGGCAGAAGTGCCTTGTCTTGTCATGGCATGAAGAACACAAGCGGGAGAGCGCCTGGAAGTTCTCACTCCTGCAAACTGGTCCTGGTTTTCCTTATTCATTGGCACTGTGAAAAGATTCGTATCTCAACGACCCTCATATGTGAATGAAGGGAATTTCTTCTTCAGGGTTAGCCCAGTAAGATTTAAATATTTGGCAACATGCTCAGGATGTGACCTTTGGAAATCACAGAAGATACTGTTTGTGCTTGAGACTGCAAGGTCACCAGTGTGCCATATCCTATCTACTCTAAAATTCATTTGAAATAGAATTAGATATTCGGGCTAAATGTAGAAAAACCCTGGAGCTTCAACAGAGGGTAAACTTTAATATTTATGATACATACTCTAAGTAGTACAATAATTCCTATGTTCTTATTTCTGGTAGGTTTGGAAAGATGCAGCCACCCAGATATTCTACTCCCTGTCTGTGGCATGGGGTGGGCTCGTTGCTTTGTCTTCCTACAATAAGTTCCACAACAACTGCTACTCGGATGCCATTTTAGTTTGTGTGATCAACTGCCTCACTAGCATATTTGCTGGGTTTGCCATATTCTCCATCTTGGGACACATGGCATTCGTGTCCGAGAGACAAGTCTCGGAGGTCGTGGACTCAGGTAGGCTGATCATCACACTGTCAGTGTCAGGACTTGCTTTGGCCAAGCCATGTCAGTAACCTTCCTTTCACTACTTTCCAGGATTTGATCTGGCATTTGTAGCCTACCCAGAGGCTCTCTCCAAGTTACCAGTTTCTCCTCTGTGGTCCTTCTTGTTTTTCTTCATGCTCCTGCTCTTGGGCCTTGACTCTCAGTTTGCCTCCATAGGTGAGTGGGATTTTAAGTAACCCATAGCTTTTCAAATGGCCATTACCTCTCTTAATTGTGCTGCTTCTGCTCAAAACCCCCACTCCTTCCTTTGCAGAAACACTTACAACCACCATACAAGATATATATCCCAAAGTGATGAAAAAACTGAGAGTCCCTATAACCCTGGGTGTGTGCATATTGCTCTTCCTTCTCGGTCTCATCTGTGTTACTCAGGTAAGACATAAAATTCTGGGTTTGGCTGTGAGTTTAGTTATGCTGCAAGTGATGAACTGGAGTCAAAATTTCCTTGCCAACTTCTCCTGTTTGCATGGATCGATTTGATAGACTCTTGAATTCTGCCAGTGTGCCTGGACATGCAAATAATGAAATCCCAGAGGGAAGCTTTGAAGAACCTGAGGTTTTCTGTGATTATTGAACTGAAATATGCTTTTAAATAGAAGACCTGCACAGAGCCTGGGAACCATCAACCTGATTTACTGCTCCTCGGTTCAGGAGACAATTTGTGTAATCTCAAGCATTGGCAAACAGTGTGTCTGCAGCACTGGGGGTACTGCTAATAGAGGCTGAAGGGATCTTTTTGTTCAGAACTGACTACAAACAGCACACGATTTGAGAAATGGCCCATTGAAGTCATAAAAAGCTATTAGCTCACAAGCATCTGTA
Organism: Hemiprocne comata; assembly: GCA_020745705.1. NCBI lineage: Eukaryota > Metazoa > Chordata > Aves > Apodiformes > Apodidae > Hemiprocne > Hemiprocne comata. The sequence goes on along the minus strand of CM036597.1, from coordinate 3,827,944 downwards.
GATTGTGTGGTTACTTCTCCTGTGTGTGTATATACACACATACATAAAAGGAATTTCAAGTGTACTGTGTAAAATTTCTGGAGGCAATTGGTTTTAAGGATATAAAGATTGATTGCAGTAGCTCCACCTAGAAATGCAGATTTACATATGTAATCAAACTGAGGATGTGAAGAAGATAATTGTAGTGAATAGATAGTTGTATGCAAAGCACATAAGTTATGAAACACGATGACAGGGACACTTGCAAAGGACATGCTATGCAAGAGTGTGAAGTGGCTCAAAGTTTGTTTCCTGTGCTGGGATCCTGCTATTCCATGCTGCTGTTTAAAGCTCTATTGAACCCAGGAAGGAAAACTTGTGTGTGTAGGAGTACACAAGCCTACCTGAACTGATAACTAGTATAGATGCTGCTGCAGCTCAGTGTTAAAACTTCAGCACCAGCTTTAATACAGTAAGTTCCAAATTTACATTTTGCTCTCAGCTGTCTAGATATACTTTGCATGTACATATCTCTTGGTATTAATCTACAGATTACAGTGTTTCATCAGAGGTGCTTTTCAACCTGTCATAGGGATATTTAAATGAAATAATGTTCACAGATGTGTACTTGAGCTAGAGAACTGGGAATTAAAAAAACTCAGACTGGTAATCATTTAAACTGGCTTGCACAATGCAGCTTATTTGCATAAAGATGTTACTGGGACTGAGTGCATTTTTACCTCTTTATTGTTTGTTCTACAGGCAGGAATTTACTGGGTTAACCTCATAGATCACTTTTGTGCTGGATGGGGAATCCTTATTGCAGCTGTCCTGGAGATTATAGGCATCGTCTACATCTATGGTAAATGACTTGCATTGAAAATCCATTTTTTGACTATGCCATCCCAGGCCCAGTGTATATTAAACATTAATTACTTCAATAAAGCATTTATAACCTGTCTGGCTTAAAAGCTGTAACGGTTACCACAGAACTGGAGAAACTGACCTTGACCATTGCCTTTCTTCTATTCCTTTTGAGAAACCACACCTGCAAGGGAGGCACCTGCTTTACATTGCACCCTATGATTGTCTTTCAACAGGAGGAAACAGGTTCATTGAAGACATTGAAATGATGATTGGAAAGAAGAGCCGTTTATTCTGGCTCTGGTGGAGAATGTGCTGGTTTTTCATTACTCCTGTGCTGTTAATGGTGAGTGTAGATGACTGGATTGTGTTTGTGAGACAGGGACTTAGTAGCTGGATATTGAAGAGGTTTCCACACAAAGATGCAGGACTGAATGCCCAGGCCTTGTGTAAAAAGAAAGTGCAAGTGAAGCAAGCTACGTGCTACGAGTGTTTCCCCATGCATATTGCTCCTCCTTGGGTCCTCTCCAGGAAAGGCTGGACCTTCAGATCAGTTGCTAGTGAGCTGGGTCTACACCCTGAGGAGTAACACAGAGCAACCAGATTCTCCACCTTAGAAGCTGTATTATCTTCATTTCAGACTGAGAAAATATTTTGAAAAACCTAGATTTTTCCCCTTTGAGGGGTTTTCAGGACAGATCCCTGGCTTGGGTTTGCTCTTTGCACGTCCAGCTGTTCCCTTGTCCAAATGAGACTCTTTAATGTCCTGTCACGTGTGTCTCAGTTTTTCATTACTCCTGTACTTCTAATTGTGAGTATAGATGGTTGGATTATGTTACTAGGAGAGAATTTATTAGGATCCCAAATCCAGGAGCAGTGGTGGCAAGTCACTCTGGCCAACCCGTTACCTTTAATCTGTCTGGATTACAGTTTAGAAAATGCTGCTCCTAAGGTATCTTATTTCTGCAGCACCACTTGCCAATCTTTAATCTTAGATTCTCTCTCATATTCCTGTAAATAATGCAACTTGGGAAAAAAGATGTGCTTAAAGTGTAATGGTGCTTATCAGTTTCATCTTTCAGCCCTGTCCTTCAGTCTTGCTGCTTGGCCACGGCTGAACACCAAATCCTGCACAACTCTTCTCACACTCAGGAAGCAAGAGGGAGCTGTGAGAATTTGTAGACAGCCCTTTTTCAACCAATGTGGAAATACGGTGCAAGTTCAAGTTAGCTGAAAATTGGCTTTTCTCTCTTAATCTTTTCCCCATTTTTTTCATAGGCAATTTTGGTTTGGTCTTTGGTCACGTTTTCACCTCCCACTTATGGCTCAGTGTTATACCCAGCCTGGGGAACTGCTGTTGGCTGGTGCATGATTATCTTCTGTGTCATCTGGATTCCCATCGTCGCTATTTTTAAAATAATTAAAGCTGAAGGAAACCTTTGTCAGGTAAAGGCACACAAAAGCTGTCATAGCCTCAAATCTTACTTTCCCTGGCATTATCAGGAATGCCTGTGCTTTCTTCTCAAAAGGAGGCTCAGTACTTTGAGGTGTTTGTTAATTGGACACACCTCTGGTAGTTGCACTAGAGGGAAATGTACTTTGCTGGGTTCTGATCAGAAGATAGAGTCTAATTCTCTGGGAGTGCACCTACACATTCAAGAGTGATTTTCATGGTTTCTGCCATTATTCCAGCTGCTTGAAATTCTCTGAAGAATTTCTATCACTTTCTATCCCTGTATTATTTTCTGGAGTCTTGCCTCCCATTCTTCACAGAAACAAGCAAGTGCAAGATCTGAGGCATGCTCTTCTTGCCAAGCTTTGTCAAAGAGTCCTGCTGGTCACAGCTTTCCCCTGCTTGTTTCACTTCAGTGTCCAAAATTCACTGAAACCAATTGGGATGATTTTTTTTTTTTTTAAATCTGTTGGGTTGCAGGACAGATCTTGAGTTACAGCTTCACTGAACTTTAAAAATACTCAAACTAAGATATCAAATAACTCTTGGTTTTGTTTTCTTTGCTTTCCAGCGCATGTTAAGCTGCTGCAGACCTGCTGCAAACTGGGGTCCCTACCTGGAATGTCACCGAGGAGAAAGATACAGCCATGTTGTAGATCCCAAAAAGGAAAAGGAACATGAGATTCCTACCGTGTCTGGCTTCGTATATACCCAACAATGAGCTGGCCCTTTGGATGACAATTTTTTAACATGTCTATTTTTTTCTTTAACTATTAGAAAGTGACAATGACAAACAAGAACAACGAAAAACCAAATCAGCCCTCTGCCCTTCAAAACCCAGCCCCCAAATGAAAGTGAGCCATATTATTTATTTTTAGGGTTGTACGTTTGGGGAGGAACAGGTAAATTAGACACTGAGATCTCCCCAGATCCTTAGGTTGAGAGGGCAGGAAAATGCATTGCAGGCTCCTCAGGCTGATGGACTGGGCATGCTTAACTCCATCCAGCCAGTGTCCAGCTGGACTGCGCATATGGGTGTGGAAGAGAAGAAAGACACATTCTGGTGCTCCCCAGCTATGGGATATTTGAGCCAAAAGGTGCTGTGCTTCCATGTCCCCGTGTGCTACGGGCAGGTCCTTCCATCTGCTGGGCTTCGCCACCCGCAGTGGGGTGCAGTCAGCAGGGAGGTGGATGGCTGTGCTGCTGCCTGGCACCAGAGCTCAGGGAACAGGAATAATTGTTCTCTGTCCAAGTCTTGCTCAGTGCTGTGAGGCTGCTCAGGATTTGATGTTGATTACAGTGTGTGTGTGTGTTGTGTCTGTGCACCTAAATACTGAGTGGCAAAAAAATTGTCGTCACAGGAAACAAGGCCTTAACACGGTGAAAAGCAGGTTCTTTCTGTTTCTCATTATTCCTTTTGGGATCCCCAAAGAGCCATCTTCTGTGTCATGCCCCATGCTCAGCATTCATCTGTCTGGAATTCAAAAATCCCATGTTTCCATATTCTGGCTTTAGGCTCTGCAGAATGAAATAGTAACCACTGAATTCTGGTGCTTTCCTACACTCATCAAGACCATTACCTGTTGGTTTGTCCTCTGCATCTTTCACTCAGGCTTGGATTTTCCTTTCCAAAGGAGAATCCAAATGCTTTTTAAAAGATCAAAACAGTGTTATCAGTGTTCTGGTAGAGCTAAAAGAAGCCAATCTTTACCGCAAGCAAAAGTTAGAGCTGCCTGGTAGCACGTTATTCCAAAATTTGCTGAAATCCTTGAGATTCTTGAAAAGTTAGGAAGTTTGTAATGCATTTGGGAATGCAGACTTGTGCTTCTACCTGGGAACTAGTGGGTTGGGTTGAGAATACCTGACTTCACTCGTAATACAAGTCAACTTCTGAGAAAAGAAAAAAGACCTATGGATTGACTGGGTACATTTTGTGTGCTGAGGAATGTCTCTCTTACTGTGATAATGGCTCCTTGGGAACAACGCAGAAGGTTTTTAGCTGTCACTTCCTCTCAGGGCTTTGTTGCTGCTTCTGGACATGAAGGAGTGTGGGTAGTGGCTTGTTGCCCAAGCTGCATACCTTGGTGTATGATTTGTCACAAAAACAGCAGTATAAAACAACACTTTATGGCAAATAAAATGTGATATTCTGTTTGTAATGGTTTTGGAGCGGGAGTATGAGATTTTTAACCTTTTGTATGGAGCTGGGGGAGGGGGGTGGGTGGCAGTTGGTGGGAAGTACCACCAACTATTCCATGATCCTAAACTTTTGGGAGATTGAACTGCCAAGAAGCCTTTTCTTATAGAAGTTGGGATCTAGCCCTATTCTGAAATGGGCTCAGAAAATAGAGAAAGCAACTGAGTGGGAATTTATAAAAAGGACTGTGGGACTAGAGCCTCTATCAGAAGCTGGTGAAGAGGGCCCATTTCCTGCACTCCAGCTGCTTGTAGCCTCATGGTCTAGCCATGGACCAGCAGAAAGCTGACCCCAGTGCATAGAAAGGCTGGGAATGGGAGGGAGGCTGAGCTGCAAAGCTGTGGTGCTCATCTCCCAGGGCATCATCCATTGGGGCTGCCCCAGTGGGCAGCAGCTCATACCTGGGAAGGGACAGGCTCTGGAGAGGAGAGAGTAGATAGAAGTAAGTAACAAGTGATAGGTGGTGGGGAAACAGGCTGACCAAACCAGCTTCAGAAAGAATCCAGTGAAGCTGTGGCAGAAGAGATGCTGAAGGCTGATACCAGCCAGCTGCTGTCCTGGGGGAAGCCCAGGCTGCTGCACACAGGGCTTCTTTGAGGCTTAGAAATAATATAGGAATAATTTGAGGCTTTTGTTTTTTCAACAAACCTGTTCAACTCATCCCTGGCAAACTTTGGCCAACCTGCTCCCCTTGCACAGGGACACAAGAGCCTGGATGTTACAGTGTGGACCTCATGGGGCAGGCAGCATCCAGCCTTGTTCCTGTCACCTAGCTGATAGGCTGGACAAAGTTTGTGGCTGTGCAGTGCCCAGCTCCAGGCTTTTGCTAGGTGGGAGCTGACTATGCTGCTGTGGTAGACCTGAAATTATGCAGCTGGAATCCAAACCCTGGGGTTGGTTGTAAACCCCTGCCCCAGGTCTCCAGAGAGTCAGTCTGGTGCCATCAAACAAGACTTCTCTGCTTGTGCTGGGACAATCCTCCAGGCATTAAAATGCCAGGCAACTGTACATTTAATTTTGGAGAGACAGACTCTGGTTAAATCAGGATTTACAAAATAAAAGGAGTGAGAGTCTAGGGTGAAAGGCACAAGCAAGGAGAAATGTCAGCAAAACACGAGTCAGCAGAATCAGACTTTCCAGCTCCTCCCCTGGAGTTTCAGCAGGGCTAACTTCATTAAAAGAACTAAAATACACAGGTCTTGATAGAGAAGCATCTCCATCTGCTGTGAGGGCCATGCACCTCCAGAGCCCTGCAACTGCTGACAGGTATGTACTGTCATCTGCACTTTCACAAGCCAGAGAACTTTCTGAGGACCTTGGCTGGCCAGCAGTGTTGTCTCACAGAGGCTTAATGGAGGTTCCTTCTGCACCCCAAACCCCTGCAGAGCTGGCTAGTGCTATACTTCATATACCAGATGTCATTTTCCAACTTCAAAGCTTATACTTTTATGACATATGAATGCATGTTCAATTTCTCCTTCATTGCACCTTTCTGAGGGCCACTGGTGGTGCTTAAAATGTTCTTCCACTCAGTGTGTATGTGTGCCTGTGCTGGATTTTTGCCAATGATGTGGATGAAAGAGGCAAACCAGCCTTGTTCTCAGTGGCTTTCTGGAACAGGCTGGGTGTAGGCATCCAGAGCCCCAAATCACAGCTGGGTGCAGGGGTTGCTCTGCTCTTGCTGAACCCAAGTGCTGCCTCTAAGTTCTCCTGCTCTCTGGGCATTGCGGGTTAATTTTTTTTTTGATCAGTTTTATTTTTTTTAAAGAATGTATAAGCCATTTTCTTCTTTTGGCCCAAGACACTATCTTCAATACAGAGAATCAAGGTAATTGTACATTTGAACTCCATTGCAGCAACATGGTCAGATTGTTCTCATTGGTAACTGGGAGTCATTGCTTAATGGTTCCAGTGCAAATAGAGGTGCAGGCAGAGACTTTGGAGCTGGCTGCAACAGCAGAATCACCTTTTCATTCTGGAAGTGATGAATGGTTCGTGTACGGTAGGCAGGAAAATAAAACTTGTCACTGGAAGACAGATGAGGGCAGCATTTCCTCATAATGTCAGGACGTCTGTGTTCCTCTCTGTATGAATAGCTTTTCATCTAATGTTAGCTGTTAGTGTCCAAACTCTTTCCAGAGGAGCCTTGCCAAATGTTCTGGTTCTTCATATGAAATTTGGGGCGCACATTGCTTGTGAGTTATGCAGAAAGTATAGAAAAAACAGAGCTAGCTGCATCTCTGAGAACTCATTTCTGTTGAAGATGTTTTCTCCCCTTTTCTAAGGGTTTCTTTCCCATTGTTGTTTTTGTTGTTGTTTGTTTGTTTAAATGATTTTTCTACAGTGAATAAGTATTTGCTGCTTCCCTGTTTTTTTTTTTAAAGGGAAAACCAGCCACAGTAGCCCATAGGCAACCATGTTAATGAAACTGAAGTGCCACAGAAGTGGGCAAAGATCCTGCTGCTGTGGTTTTTTTTGTATTGATGTTGTTGCCTCTTTCTCTGTTCATGTCTTCTTTGTGTCACAACCAGGCCCAGGATGATATTTAACTGTCAGAACAGTTTGAGAAGTTTCCAGCTGATGCTGTTGGTCCTGGAAGGCTTTCCCTAAAGAACCATCTCTGGCTCTTGCACCATCCCCAGTGTGTGCAGACCACATGGCAGACCCCCCCCATGATTCTAGGGATGTTCAGAGTTCAGTTGGCTCCTCTAGGCCATATAGGAGCCCCGGTGTTCCCACAGCCTGGGTTACTCTGAAAGATCAAGTCAGCAGCACGTAAAACCCCTCTCAATTCACTTCAGTGCTACAATGGATGAGTTAATATTTTACTTTTTGGACTTTTAGCTGCAAGTTGGATTCTCTGGTCCAGTTGTGCATTATTCCAGAAATCAGTGGCCTGATGCAAAGTCCATCAACCCATTCATTTCCTTGGTTGTAAAAGCTGCAATTTCATCGCAACACCCTGAAGACCTTGAAGGATTTCCTGTGAGTCCTGGGAACTTTGCTACTTGCATCTGGCTGCCCCTCCATGATGAAGCTGGGCTTGGGCAGCCACCCCACGTGTCAGCCCATTGGGTGGTGGCTGCTGCAGGTGCCAAGTCACCGTGTGCTGGAGGTGACATGTCATTTCATGGCCTCTGTATGTTCATCTCAAACCCTGGGAAAGGCCATCCTGGGGCTTCACCAGAGCAACAACTACCTTTTGTTTTGCTGCCATGAGCTTTGTCCTTCTGACAATAGCTGTTCTAAACCCTGCACTTCGTACCCAGAGCACAACAGACCCATCCCAAATCCCTTTTTAGTATTTGGTTGCAGAGCCTGGTGACTCTAGGTGCACCTCACATGCTCCACTGAATTTGGCTCCTATTAAGACAATTCATAATTGCGTTTCCTTGTCCAACAAGTAGTTTCATCTTAGCTAAAAACCTGGAGCTGATGGAAGGAAACAAAGCAAGTGTGGCTTATGGGTCCTCTTGGCTACAGCAGTGTTCCTTGTTTGTAGGCATCTCCATTACCACCAGGACAGGTAGGAGTGGCTTCTCGTGCTGCTCCAGAGGTGAACACACCTTAAGTAGCAAAACATCCAGGCTGTTAATTGCGATTTAACTCCCTTAAGAATGAATAAATGTACTTAATGTCAGAGATGAAGAATCTTCCTAGGTAAGGATCATTTGGAGATCCTGTCCTTGCAATGTTGGGCACTTCTGCTCAGACACACTTAGGGCCAAATCCTGCTCATTCTTGTGTTAGTGTCAGACAGAACAGCTCAGATCTTTTTCACCTGGGGGAAATGACTACTCCCGTTGAAGAAAATACCCAGTGTGTGACATATCTTTCCCTATTAAGAGACTGATACCAAAAGGGACATATGGTATAAATTTGGCAAGATTTACCAGAGTCAGTGGAGCTTGTATGTCTGGTTTTTGTTGTTTCCTTTTTTGGTTTTGTGGTGGTGTGTTGGGTTTTTTTAGTAGCATGGCTCAGTGTGTTATTTATGGTTGCTAGGCAGGATATTTCAAATGGCAGTGATGCTATCAAATTTGGAGAAATATGGGCAACATTGGTAGAAAATGCAGGGCCTTTCAGTAACTGGATAGAGGAATCCTGATTTCATTTTATTTAAAGCAGAGCTGATATTTAATGTAGAAAGAGGGGAGGGACTTCTTCCCTGTCAGTGCTCTCTTTTAGCAGGTGCCTTGTCTTATTGATAACACTCAAATGTGTAAAAAAAATTAATCCAAGTGTCCTGAAGTGATTAAAGCCTCCTCCTGGTGCTTGTTTTCACAGCTCTTCATGAACCTTCTGACTCTGCTTTTGCCACAAGATGCTGTGACTGTTCCCCTGATTTGACTTGGCCACGGTGAGAAATAGTTAAGGAGCTTTGAGTTTCTTGGGATTTGCATTTAAAGTTTCCTCAGGGTAGACAATATTCTGATATGGGGAGGATGTGACTCACCTCCTGGAGAGAACCGAAGCCCTGGGAATGCTGCTCCCTGGGGACCCTGGAGAGGGGGGAGAGGCTCTTGGGCTGGGAGTCTGCAGGTAAGTGAGACATTTCAAAGCAATTCTTTCCCGTGTTAAATTAATACACAGTTTTGTGGAGGAATAGTTCCTGACTTGCTTAGAATTTCATGCGCCACGAGGCCATGCAGGATTGCTTGTTTATCTCATCTAGGAACCAAGACAGAGCTCTGCTGCATATTTAATTAGATGGGGGGAAGGTAAAGAATTTTAAGATAAGATTATCTTCTGCTCCTCATCACAGCCCTCATGTAAAAAGTTTGCATGGAATGCAAAAGGGAGCCTGCTGGTAAGCCCTTTGGTTTTGAGGACACAACACATGAAAACAGCTTTACAGACTAATACTTTCTTCAGTTGAATACTCCTATGATTTCTTTTGTGTATATGACTGAAAAAATTTGGCATGCAACCTAATGACAATTAAACCGAGGATGTTTATTCTGGAGGAATAAAGTCTCTCATTCTTGTGGCCATGGAAAGCAGAAAAAGAACAGGTGAAAAGAACCTAAATCCAAGTTTCTCATTGCTGCAATAGGCTGGCAATAATCAGAATTAAGGTACTGGGAATAACAGAATTGTCATGGTTGGAAAAGATCTATAAAATCACCGAGTCCAACCATCAAACGGGAATGACAGTTTCAAGTCAGTCAGAAATCAAAGAGCAGTGGATTTTTACAAACAGCAAGGGGTTTTATTTTGTGGCCTTTCAGTTCCAGTTCTGCAAAGGTTTTTGTGTACATTTAGGGAGGGGAGGGTGACTGCGTGAGTCTGAGGTGGCAGAAGGGATAGGAAGATGATGCAGGACTGGGATGGAGTCCTGTGAGGTTTTGTGTTTAGTTTTCCATCTCCAGTGTTGGCACCAGGGTGCAGCAAGTGTAACAACTACATACCACTCTCACACAGTGTCACGGTTTGACTCAGAATCGAAAAATAAACCAGAGACAAACAATGCTCTCGATCCCCTCCCCCTGTCACCCAGGTAGGGAAGGAGAGAGAGAATTAGGAGAGAGACTTAGCTGGATTGAAAACTAAATTAGACAGCTTGAATTATATGTACAATTATATACAAGTATGTTCAGGAATGTGCAAAAGTCTCTTGCTTCCCCCCACCCCCAGCAACTCCCCCGGCATCTCCTGAGCTCTGACCAGTCCCAAAATGTCTCAGCCTGCAGTCTGAGATAACAGCAGAGCAGACAGGGCTGTGAGGAGAGTTATGAGGGTCAGGGGCTGAGCCTGGGGTCAATGGTGATGGATGGATGGAGTCCTCCCCAGACACTGACCATGGATGGAAGAGAAGGGAAGAAGCAGCAGGAAGGAAGTTGTCTTCTGTGATCTCTGACCTTCCTCGGAGCTTATGTAGATCTATGGAATGGAATCCCTTTGGTCAGTTCTGCTGTCTGTCTAGTCCAGCTCCTCTCCGGGGGGGTCACAGATACAACTCTCCTGCTCTCAGTAGCATCTGCAGTGGCAGATTCACTGGGTAGAACAAACTGACCTTCACGTCTTAGCAGAAACATAATCATTCCAGTGTTATCAGTCCACTAGCTGGAACACTTGCTGCTAGTTAAGAGAAAGCTTACTGAAGGAAAAAAAAAGTTAGTAAAAGCAAAATTAGCTTCATCCTGGCTCAAACCAGGACACACAGAAACCAGAAATGTCAAGAGCCTGTACCACCACTACAGCTGCAAACCATCCTCTGCTCTGTCTGAGCCAGCCTGTTCCTTTCTAACTCAAAAACCTTCAGATCTGCACTCCCCACTTGCAGCAAGGGTCAGAGGAAGCCTGGGGAACATCTGTACAGCTAGGCAGTGTATGAGTTGTCATCTGTACTGTCCAGGGCTTGCTGAAGAGCTGGGATCCTGCTCTCCTTCTGGCAGAAGGGTGTGGGAGGAGGGATAAGAAGGTGCTTTAAGCCTAGTTTTGCTAATTCGGCATCTCTGAACAAGTTGTTACTGCTGTACAGTAACTCCCTGTCTGTGAGCTTAATGGTTATGAAATAATGGTTGCACTCTACTGATGAGTCACTGATGGGTATCAAGCAATGGCTTGGTGAGGGGAGGGAATGGATGAGGCTCGTGGGGATGTTTTGTAGCCTGGTCAGAGGGGTGTGCATGTATGGGCTGGCTAGATGCATTGCGTTATGTCCTGATGCGTTGTGGAGCTTTCATGAAAGAGAAAAAAGTGTGTTTGTCACTGTTGTGAGTTTCTTCTTTCCTCAGTATCAATAACTTTGTGCTCTCAAAAATGTAGAACATGTCTATAAATGGTAGAGTTTTTTCTTGGGGCCAGGAGCCGTGTAGTTGGAGCTGCATCTGTCTCACATCTTTCATTCTCTCAGTACTTAAATAATAACTTTGCCAATATCCCAAGCTCTGTTCCCTTGCAGTTCCTCCCCTTGATCTTTGATTATCTGCAATATTACATTTGATAGGATTGCTAAACAGTTCTGAAGATTTTCCTTTCAGCAACCTTTCAAATGTTGTTTTTTTTTCCCCTAGTTGTTAATTGGCCTTAGAGTCTTGTGTGTCTAAGGAGAGTAAATACCCCACTGCTCCAAATGAGACAAGTATTTCCTGACCCACCAGGGAGAATTTTGTGCAAAATGCAGGAGAAACATTGAAGTGATAAAACAGAATTGGTTTTGGTTCAGTTTCTGGTCAGAACAGCTGATGTTATGGAAAACATCCAGCACTTTCCAGACTTCATAGAGATTCCATTCAAAGAGGGCAAATAATTTAAAGGCACTGCTAGATTTCAATGACAATTTTGCTGACTGACAAATACTACATCACCTGAGGTTTTGGACATAATTTCTTAGTTTACTGATTCAAACCTGAAATGTAGCTGAAATAGTTTTATTTGCCAGGGAAGTTTGCAGTCTGGATGCGAGATGGACTCCTCATCTGCATTTATAGCCACAAACATTGGCTTTAGTTTCCTTCACCAAACCACATTTATTCTGAGGGGAAATGCTGTTCCTCTTCACAAAGTCTGTTCAATGCAACTGATTTTCAAGATGATTTTTTGGCTGAGAACAGCTTAACTGGCTGAGATAACTGGCAGTCACTAAGCCTATCTTTGGGGAAATACAGCCTGCTGTCCTATTTTAGTCCCACCATGGTAAGGACTCAGAAAATCATGTAAATACCCATTGGTGTCCTGAGAAGCTCCTTGGGATGGAGAGCACAGGGCAGAGCCCAGGCTGGGTGTGAGCTGCCACAGGGCTGATCTCTGCCCACCTAGCTCCAAGGTGTGTCATTTTGGTAAACATAGGTGATACATTTAATTAGTCATTGTGACTCAGGCAAAATATGTTGGCAGCCAGGGTGGAAATGCATGCTGCTGCCTTCCTACAGGAAGGGGTTTTTTCATGTTCATAACTCCTAGAAGCAGCTTGCTGGGCTCCTGCCAACCCCCTGCATGCTCCCGGGCCAGTGGGGAGGCAGTGGCCCAGGGTGGGATGGTGAGGGGGCTGCTGGGGCACAGCCCTGGGCTGTGGCAGAGGGGTGGCTCAGCTGGTCCTGCACCATTCAGCCACTTGCTGATACTTCAGGTGTAGCTCTCCTGGTCTCCCTGGTGCTCCGCAGGGGAAACAGGAGAAGCAGGAGATTAAATTTACCTGGAAGTCTGGGTGCCAAGATTTACACCTGGGATTTTTCAGCCATTTGCAAGTCCTGCCGTGCTTGGCCCTTGCCAGGGCCAAGGCACTTAATGTAATTTCACAATCTCGACACTGGCAGGAAGAGGTGCTTCTGGTGCCCTGTTCTGCAGTGGCAGTGACTGCCTTTCAGCCAAGCAGCAGCCACAGCCAGGACATGAGGGACACTGAGACTTGGATCTTCATGTCCATCCCTTCCTGTGTGCCCACAGGGCATTTCTAAATACCAGTTCCATGTCTGCAAGCACAGGGCCCTGTAACCCAGTATCTTGGGTGCACCTACCTGGGTGTGTGAGTAGTCCCAGCTGCCTTGCCATGACCCCCTGCACGGATGTGCAATGCCAAATTTGAGGTAGCCATTGCTGACCCTGTTTTTGCAGGGTCTCCCTGCCACTGCCCTTGTTGAGCCTGTCATTGGGCTTGTTTCCATCAAGAGGAGCCAGAGTCCCTTTCTCATTGTGCTTATGGTGACAGCACACTAATGGCATCACCCTGGCCATCTGGTGGGGTGAGATGTATCATCATTAGAGTACAGTAATGTGGTACCCAGCTCACATGAGAATGTCTGTCAGCTTTCCACCAGGCTGTATCTTAACAGACCTTGTCTCTCCATCAACATTTTCAGGAGCTGCTGTGGAGGAGCTACTAGTGCTGCTCACTGATTTTACTCTTTTGTCTTCTGCTTCCAGTCATTGTCATGAAAGTTCTCTAGCACTTGCTTAGTTGTGATTTTAGTTGGGGTAATTGTTAATACATAGTTTGCGAAAACTAGATTCTTTTTAATCATGATAGTTCATTGATTCATAATAAGACAGCTGTCCAATTACATCTGAAACAAACACATCTCTTCACAGCTTCATTTAAAGTGTCACCAAGCTCTGTGGGATGACGTTTAACAGATGGGAGAGATCCTAATGAAATACTGGAAGTTACATTTTCATTAAGTGATTAAATTTCAAGATCTGAACACCCATGTATCATTCATAACCCCTCAAGACCAGTAAGACAGACTGGTGGAGCTGGGTTCACTGCAGGGGTTGCCAAGGGACATGGAGTGAAAAAACCCAGCCATCTTACCCCAGGTGCCGCAGGAGATGGCAAATCCTGTAACCACTCTTAGCCTTTGTGCAGTGTCCTGAGCATCACTCCAAGGCTTGGCCTTCACAAGGTTTATTACCTGGACCAGTTGCACTTGTGTTCTAGGGGAGTCTGGAAGCTCCTGCTCAGGTCTCTGAGGTTTATTGTGTCAAAAATCATGTCCACTCATTGCTCTGTGTCACTATAGAAACAAGCTGCTGGCCAGGATGGGCTGGGACATTGGCAGGTGGTCAGCAGTTGTTGGGCTTTGGGACTCCATCTTTTGTGCCTGTGGTCATGGGGCAGCTCTTTCCCTCTAATGCTTCTTAGGAGCCCTTTTCTCTGTGGGTTTCGTTTGTTTTTTTTCTTTCTCCATGTTTTACATGGAGAAAACACCCATTTAGGTTGAGGAGCATGTGAGGGGGATGTTACATCTGTCAAAGCTCACGTTCCCAGCCCTTGTTTCCAACTCACAGCCCCGTGCAGTACAATTCACCAAAAGTAATGTCTGCTCCCTGTAGTATTCCTCACAAAGTGCATCTCAGAAAAGTGAAAATAATGGTCTAGGACAAGTACAGAGTGAACAAGTTTCTGCTGAGAAGGCACTTTTGCCTGCACAGGCAATACAGGCTTTTTCATTTTGCATGACCTGGTTTTCTTGGTTGTTGCAATAAGTCTCAAGAATCACCCCAAAGTTAGTGTTCATTTGGGATAAACTAAACCAGCTCCAGTCAGTCTCTTAGATTTATTTTATTTTTTTTGAATTCTGAAATGGCTTTTATGTGCCCTTTTAAGAAGGCACATGTAACACAAAGGAATCAATTTTGATGCTTGTAAACAAATCCTCATCCATGTTTTGAGCTGACTTAAGGAGAGGACCATATATAAAGAACAAACAAATTAACTGTGACTTGTTCTGCACTCTCCTCTGACCGGGAAAAAAACCCAACAACAATCTGCTTCATCCTCCTAAACACCCTGAGTCTCTGTTGACCAGTGCATAAAGCTGCTGCATTCCACAGCATCATTAAGCAAAAGGAAAAATCAAATCCTCCTCCCACTGATGGGCCCCTTCTGAGCCATCAGATGACCCAGGTGCTTTTGGGCTCTCACAGAGAGCTGTGACTGTATATGTAGGCAAGAATCCCTTACCAGTTCCAGCTATGTGATTATTCATTTTCATATAATATACCCCCCCAAAATCAATGGAACTAATTCCTGGCTTGCACTCGGGAAGTGACTGGTGGCTGCTGGCACTGGTGCAGGGCGGGCGTCCCCTGTAGTAACTGGAGATGCCAGCAGAGGACATTGCTCTGCTGATGCCTCTCCAGCACTGGGTGCTTGTTAAAATCGGTTTCCATCTGTGTTTGCAAAGTCCTTTGACTCTTCTCTTGAAAAGCTTCTAATTAACACAGCTTCCTGAATGGATAATTGGCTAATCCTCACCACCTTAGGGTTGTGGAAGTTTGAGGTTTTTTTAGTTCCCCTCCCATCTCTGCTGCTTCACAGTCACACTTGATCCCCCAGTCATTAAAAAAAAAAAAGAAATGGGGATTGTTACGAGGTAGGAGCTGCTTTTCCTGCTTTAATAGCATGCCCTGTATTTCTCCAGCCTGGCCCTGAGGACAATGTGAGGACCTGGCTCCTTTCCAAAGCAGGGATGGAGCTGAGGCTGTGCTGGTTTGCTGTGATGCACGGGGAGACCAAGGGTGAGTCCTTTCACCTCTCTCTTCTTTCTTCGCTGCTCTCTACTGGGAGGAAAGAATGCTCCCTCCCTCGTGGCATTTTTGCCATTTTAATGAATTCCAATATGGAAATGTTTAACAATCTGCTGCTGGCTGATGCCATAGAGATTTGCATTATAACAACAATTATTGGGGAAGATTTTCCCTAGTAACTCGAGTGTATCTAATTCTGTTTCCACTAATATTAGTGCTGCAGTTCCTCCTGGCTGTGAATTAGAGTTATTACCCCTCGTTTTCTGAACTCTTGGTGATTTCCAGGGAGTCAGGCTGCTGTGGGGCAGAGCCAGGTACACTGAGATTTCTCTTGGCAATGTAGTGAGGTCAAGCTCATAATGGGAGGTTCTGCATTGTGAGCATCACAGATCCTTGGAGAAAAGGTGTGAGATGGGAAAGTCTGAGTTTGGGAGGTCTCTGTCCCTTCCATACTAATTTTGTTTCTCTTTTTTAACCTGCTCAGGGAGTTTCTAGGGACACTTGATTTCTTCCATCCAGCTGCTATTTGCAGCTCTTCTAGAATGCAGCAAGCCTAATGGCATCCTGCCAAGGACTTTTTCCTTGGATGCAGATGAAATCTTGCCATTCAGAAAGATCTCATTTTAAAGACATCCCTGCTCCTTCAGTGTCTAGTCTTCCACCAAGCTGACAAACTGCTGCTTATTTTAAGACTGAATGCCTTCAGCTTCATCTTCCAAGCATTGGACACTGCCTTCAGCATGGAATCTAAAACATCCCATCTCAACTCCTTCCTGTGTGTAACTTATTGCCCCTTTGCTACTGTTTGCAGCTGGATTCCTGCTATATTCAAAACACCTTTAGTTTCTAACTGTTGCCTAGTGGGCACCACTGGCTTATTGGCCAGTTAGGTGATTGACAATATATTGAATTTATTCTTTTATATCATGTGATCTACTACATTAGTAGCCTCTTTATAAACAATACAAATCTTTGTTTGTTTTTGTTGTTTTATGGGGTTTTTTTAGTGTAGAATCAAGTGCTAGTCCTTTTGCAGAAGGAAAGGATGTAAAAGCTTTGCAGACTTTACCCTGGAAAATTAAAAAGCACAGTGGTTATGCCTCAGAAACTTGTTCTCTCTGTGCCCAAGGAACCAGCACCAGTGGCTGCAAATCTGCTTTTGTTCCTGGGACTGCCACAGGTCAGTTCAAAGGAGCTTCAAGGTTGAAGTTCTCCTCTGAGTGAGATGCAATGATGGTCTGGATCTGTAAAGGGCCCTGCTCCCTCTTACCACAAAGATCTTTCCAGCTTGGAGCAGCAGCCTCATGTTCTCTCCCTTGTTCAGTGTCGTTGCAGCAAATAAGCAATGGCTGCTGATGGCCCATGGGTGTCTGGGGTCCTCATGCCCATCATGATTTCAGAAATGGCTTAAATACCACTTCCCTGTTTGGATTTGGCATGAAGTTGTTATAGCTCAGCAGGACAGAAAGGCCAATGTTCAATAATGTGAATTAATTAATGGGTCATTCATTAATGCATTGAGGTAGCATTACAGCAATTTTCTATGGTGAAGTAGTTTGATGATCATTAGTGCTGTATGATTTATTGTGAAGATGATCAAAGGGCTGGAGCAGCTCTGCTATGAAGACAGTCTGAGAGAGTTGAGGCTGTTCAACCTGGAGAAGAGAAGGCTCTGGAGAGACCTCAGAGCACCTTCCAGTATCTGAAGGGGCTACAGGGAAGCTGAGGAGAGGCTTTTCACCAGAGAGGGCAGTGATAGGACAAGGGGTAATGGTTTTAAACTGAAAGAGGGGAGATTTAGGTTAGACATCAGGAAGAAATTCTTCACCATGAGGGTAAGAAGGTGCTGGAATAGGTTGCCCAGGGAAGTTGTGGCTGCCCCATCCCTGGAAGTGTTCAAGGCCAGGTTGGATGAGGTTTTGTGCAGCCTGGTCTAGTGGGAGGTGTCCCTGCTCATAGCAGGGAGGTTGGAACCTGATGATCTTGAAGGTCCCTTCCAACCTTCACCATTCTATGATTCTATAAAGCATCTCTGTCAGTTGTATGATGAGTAGGTAGCTCCTGAAGGGCTCTGAAAGGACCTGACCATTTCATTTCTTTGTTCTGTGAAGGATCCAGACACAAACCTTGGGAATATTTTGTCTAGCTGGCTCCACACCTTGTCTGGGCAAGAGACAGCCTTCTACATAGAAATGTAAAGCTGGGATCTGACTCTTTCTCTGCAGAACTGTATTCCTCAGTGAGAAGACCCAAACCTTCAGCTATTAGGGTAGGGATTGCTGTTTGCTGGGTGTGTGAGGGTTTGCCATAGGGAGGAGGTCAGTCTGGAACAAGATTTCATAGGGAAGAGTTGGGCTCAGTCATGCCTTGGTTATGCTCTGCAGCATGAGCAGGGCTATCAGAAACTGCCTGTGACCCTAGACCAGAAAAGTGAGGGATTTGCATGTTGGTCTGTGTGGTCCTGAGGCATTTTCTAAATGAAATGAAAGCCAAAATAGCCCAATGAATTAGCCAGATGCCAATGACAATAATTCCTAATGCTTCCTGTTTCTGTTTCCACAGAATGTATGAATGCAAACACAACTCATGTCATGTGCCACTAAACTCTTAGATCCCCAGTAGCTATTTTATCACTGTCTAAGCATTGTCCTGCAACAAATTTCTAACAGCAGGGCTATAATCTTTACCAAGGACATCCATTAGGGCTGTAAAGATGCCATTAATGCAATGCTGCTCCAGGGGGAGTAGAACAATCTCCAGAATGGTTTTAGTCTGTACTAAGGGGCTGGAGTAAACCTTGAAGGGGAGGCAGTTAAATATCCCAGCATTTCAGTGCTCTAAGCCCCACGAGAGGGCAATTTTACTTGACAAATAAACCTTAATGTAAAGGAAAAATACAACTATTGCATGTTGTTCTCTCCCACTCCTTTCCTCTTTTCTTCTCCCCAGAGCCATTGTGCAGGTGGCACAGGGGATGCTGTGAGCTGGGGACTGCTGGGTCCCTGCTGCTGTGGCTTGAGCCCACACACAGGCAGGGGGATGCTGTTCTTAGCCAGGTGGCATCCATGTGCACTGTCAGCCCTCGGTCTGGGGTGGGATTTCTTGGTGGACCTTACTGGGGTGGCTGTGGTGGAAGCTCAGGGGAAGCCCACTCCTCTGCTACACCTGCACCAACGTCCTGCTAGTGCCCCCCCCCCCCCCCCCCCCATCTCTTGTGTGAGAGAAGTGAAGCTCCTAGATACGTTTTAAAATGCAAAACCACAGCCTGACATCTATGAAAAGATAAGCTTGGTGCAAGAACCACTTTACAGACTCTGATTTTAATTGACTGG
This sequence comes from Hemiprocne comata, assembly GCA_020745705.1. Taxonomy (NCBI): domain Eukaryota; kingdom Metazoa; phylum Chordata; class Aves; order Apodiformes; family Apodidae; genus Hemiprocne; species Hemiprocne comata. The sequence continues at coordinate 3,809,145 of CM036597.1, read as the reverse complement.
AGAATAGCTTTTAACCTAGGTTGAAACTAGAGGCAGATTTGCATAACAATTGATCTAAAAGCTCCACTACCTCCCACGACTGGAACAGGGAAACCTGTTTCTGCTCGGTTTTATGTTTTAAGTGCTTCTAAGAATGGAGCAAGTCAGTGTTGAAGTACAATTTGCAGGCTCTACAACAATTGCCTGCTGCAGAGAATTCTTCTTCCTGGCATTTCCTGATTCCTCAAGTTCTGCTCGGAGGCCTGAGCACATTTTAGTAAAAACTTTCTCCTCCCTTTGGCTGACTAGTCACTCAGTTACTTGTTCAAAACTTAAGTAGTTTCAGAATATACGTTTAAGTTCTGTTTTTCTTCTTGTGACAGAACAAGCTATTAAGCCCAGATTCGACTTCATGCACATGAGCAAAATAGCTTCTATTAATGCCTTCAGCTGTGATGAGTGAAAACTCCAAGCTGTCAGCTCTAGCTTCAGGAAGAATCCTGGTGCTGTGCTCAAGTTTTGTATTAAAAAAGGATGAAAAACCACACGTCAACATGTCAGTGAAAAGCCTGGGGAAGTGAGAACACGCAATACATTGTTTATTAATATTATGGTTCAGTCAGAATGTGAAAGCTGTCAAATGGGGAGGAGAAAGCAGGGCCTGAGTTTCGCTCCAGCCAGGCTTTACAGTCCCTGTTTGACTGTTTTTTTTCCCCTTTTTCACCTTTCCAAGTCTGAAGCTCAGAGTCCAGCCGAAGAGCTGTTTATCTACCTGCTTACACCAGCAGATCTCAGTGCCTCTATTCACTCAGATTACCTCCACCACTGAGCAAATCTCTCTGGGCTCTTCTGTGATTTACTGGCAACCTCATCCTTCAGGTCACAAAATGAGTTTTCTGGCTGTAGAAAGGGACTTGCTGAGCAGGGATGCCTGTCCAAAGAATTGCAGGTCTCCTTTTTTTATTTCCCAGAAGCTTCATCTCAGCAGAGCATGCTGTGTGGCTGTCTCTCAGGGGGTTTTGATGCCAGGTGTACTGCTGAGCAGCTGGGTTGCAACCATGGAGCCTGGACTGTGTGTGTCCCCTCCCTGGGGTGCCAGCCATTGCCCATGGCCACCCAGGTCCCACTGTGGTGGAGGGGACTAAACCTGCTCTGCAGAGCAGAGCTGGAAGAGGGGAACTGCTGTTACTGGGTCCTTAATGGGCACAGATGTGACATGCAGCTGGGTTGGGAAGTGCTTCCTTCTTCCAGTGGTTCACTTCACAGTGGCTGCTGTTGGCCAGCTGGGATCCATGCTTGCACATGCACAGACATTTCCTCTCCTTAATCCTGCAGCCTTGGTAATAATGAGTTTCCACTATGCAGTTGGACAGGGGCTAAATCTGGCCCAGGTTTGATCAGGGACAAAGGAAGCCAGCATGCTCACACCTTGCAGAAGCTGCTATCTTCTCTGCCAGAAACGCAGCAGTTCTTTATTTTTAAAGTAAAACTCTGGTTGCCATGGTTTCAGGGAAGCACAGGTCTGGCATTGCTGAGGGGCTTGAGCAACAACGTTGAGAGGTGTGAAGCTCCCCAGCCCTGCCACAATGTCCATTTGGCCACTACCAGTGTTGCCACCTGGGCCACCTCCAGCTGCAGGGGTGCAGGGAGCAGGGTCCTCTGGCCCAGACCTCAAGCGACTTCTTGGCTGTAGACATCTTTCCAAGATCACACCTACCCCATGTGGTTGCAACACATGGGTACAGACCAAGCAGTTTACACCTTCAGAGAAAGATGATAATTTGATTTAAGGAAGCCCTCCTGTGACAAAATCAGCCTACAAGTTTCAACAGGATGTGTAAAACCTGCCCTCAGAGCCCAAAGATTTTTCCACAGCTGCAGGTTTTTTCCAGCCTGTTTAGCATCTGGGCTGCCCATCAATACATCTTGTCTCAAATACAGGATTTTAACCTTGTTTTATTTTACACCTATGGGTGAAATCTTGTAGCCATTAGAGGCAGTTCATCTGTCACACACCCAAGGAACAGGCAGGTATTATTAGAAATATTGTCACCTTTAGGGCATCCATGAGGACTGTAAGAAGCAGCAGCACATCCAGGTGGCTTTCAGAGGGAGGCTGGCAGCTTAGGAAATGCCCTTGGAACTGCTCCTGCCTTCACTGCCATCCTGCTCCATGCTGATTAATCACTTTTAAAGTTCAGTGAATCCATAATCTTGCTGGGAAATGTTGAGAAAGCAAATTTGCTCTGAACAGAAGGCTGGGAGTAGGGTAGGACTTGCTTCCATTTTACATAGGTGTTTGTTGGTGCAAAGCTGAGTTCATGTAGGTTCCATAAATGTCTCTTTCTCCTTCCATTGGTCTTTTTCCCTTTGGGTGAAGAGAAAGCCAACTCTTAGTGTGTGCCAGCCACAGCTGCTGCTCCTTGGCTGGCTCAGGGGGACCAGGAGGTGGCTCTTCCAGAACCTGGCAGGTTGCCTTTGCCCACTCACCCTTCCCATAGAGGTTTGCAGGTGTTTAAAATGCTCTGTGGTGCTGAATAACCCTAATTGTCCTGAACCTTCCATCCCCAGTCTGGACAGAGCTTGGAAATGGGGTAGGAATGGATAGACCCTGCTCCTGCAGCTCCCAGTCTCTACCCAAGACTCCTGTTACAGCATGGTAGGATCAAGAGAATGTGTCTGAATGTCTCCATCAGCTTTTCAAACGTGTCTGAGCCCTGAAAGCTAAAATTTGGCCAATCCAATACTCTCCAGAGAGTCGTGTAGAAGCTGACAAGGTCATGTTGGTAAAAACAGCAGTGCACTGGGCCACAGTGCTGAGACCTGAACGGCACGTTATGGCGCGTGAAATCAGTGACGTTGTGTTTTGGTTTCCTCCTTTGATTAGCAAAGCTTGTTGCAAGTGGGGTGTTTAAACAGATTTTATGCAGGATGGAGACAACCAGTTTTAAGTCATTATACAAGCAGTTTAATTTGATGTTGCTTTATAAACAATCTAACTCTATTTGCATGCATATTTTGTTGACAGGAAGATAAAAAACCGTAATTCCTACAAACAACGTAACGATGTTACATCAGAGGCAAAAAAAGAGGAAAAATCTGCCTTTCAAAATGCACTGGTTCAATTGTTAAAAAGTAGATCTTAATCACATCCAGTAATATTTTTTTAAAACACCAAACAAACTTTGTCTCCATCCATAACTTCTATGGAAGTAAAGAAAAGACTCAGCAATGGAAGTTGGAGAGAAAATCCTGGTTGATGTGAGTGTTCTGTGGATCAGGTCATTATGTTGTTATAGATGGTGCAATGTCCTGGTGCATCTCTTAGGCAAAGTAAAGTTGCTGGTTTTTTACTATTCTTTCTAAGAATATCACATGCTTACAAAAGAAGAAAAGAAACAGATTCACAGTTGGGTCAAGAGACTCTTTTAAAACAGATTTCTCTCGTTGTGAGACCAAATGCAAATCTCACAGCTTGCTGCTGACTTGGGAAGATCAGGGGTCATGTTGCCCCAGCACAGCTGCCAGCATTGGCAAAGCCCTGCTGCCCCAGGAGGTGGCCAAAGCTCACAGGGAGTGGAAATAAGAGCCTAGCTTTTACAGATGGAGAAGAAAATTCTCTTATTTGGAAGTTTCTCAACACCTGGCTTGAAACATCTGCATCACACAACCTCTAAAAATTTCATCCCTCTTGCTGCTGTTCCACAAGCAAAGCTCAACAGATACAAACTTACACCAAATAGGGTAAAACTAAGCTCTACTGGGAGTCCTTCAAGTGCTAAGAGCTGACAAATGTGCAGATGTTTGGTATTGTTGTCTTGTGCAAGAGACACTCAAAGAGTCAAGCTTCCTGAGCAGCAGGGTGCAGATAAGCACATCCATTGCTTTCCAGGCCAAACAAGCACAAAAAAATTACTTTTTCTGAAACTTTTCACAACTTTTTACAAAACTGGCTGCTTTGGATGTTTATCCCTCTAGCACTTGCAGGGGAGCCTGGGCACCTCCCTGGATCTCTCCCTGTGCATAAAGATGAATTTTTTGAGCTCACAGTGTTTGCTACCTTGCAGTGAAGTTTTCTGTTGGAGTTTCCCTCTTGGAGTCTCCTGCCTGGTGGTGAGTGCAGGATCCCCAGGACAGGCCATCCTGGTCTGGAGGGCTAGCTTGATGCACTCATTAACTCTGTTTTGTGTGGAAGGAACCCTGGGATGAGGCTTTGCTGTGCCCAGCCATGCTCACCTCAGGGCCACCTAACCTGGCCAACACTGAAAATGATGAATTCTGTAGAATTCCTGTAAATCTGTCTGCCAGATCCCAAAGGCTTCACTACAAAAAAGTGAGAGCAAACAAGCCTCATTCTCCTCGAGGGTGAGACAGAGATGCTGTCAGCAATCCTTTAACTAGTGTCTAACCTATTAGGAGTGAAGTGTTTAAAAAAAAACAAACAGATAAGAACATAGCCCTCTTTTATGCTTTTTCTCTCTCAGTTTCTTCTGAATGAAACATTAAAGCTTGCAACTGGTGATGACTGTTTAGAAGAGGGACTCCACTTTGAGTGTCCATCCATTAGGTTTGTTCTTTCTTTGTTACTTATTACTCCTTAAGGCTTTGCTTTCATTTAATAAACAATTTCATCTGTTTGCAATAAATAACTAACTAACACACAATGTTTCTTTTCCAAAGCCACATTTGTGAAGTCAGGGATGTATTATAATTTTGTTGAGGGGCAGCACTGGTAAAGAAAGTCATTGGATCTCTGGAGAACATACTCCATTCATTTCACAGTGGGCAGTCCTTGATTATCCCATTTGAGTTTCTCACTAGAAGTTGCCTGTTGTTGGAAAGAAGCTCCAATTTAGCAAATGTTCTTAGAGCAGAAGTTAGTTACCCGACCATTTCAGAGGCAGCACTTTTCAGATTTTACATCTGTTTTGAGGCCTTTCATCAGTTCTTATAAGACAAACCTAAAAGGCATTTTCTTGACTTGGACAGAACCTCCTCTTGAACAGCTGGAAGTTTTTCCCCTGTCACGTAACTCCTCTCTGCTTTTTGTTGTTCAATGCAGAGTAGGTTCCTAGAAAGGAACAAAAGGAATTGAGAATGAACAGCACAAAAGTTGAAGCCAGCCCCAAACAGAGAGCTGCCCAAGCAAGGAAGTCAGCAGGAACACCAGGAGATGAATTTTTAGCCTGCTTGTTGTGGCTTTTGCAAGGAATTATCTTAGAAATGTGAAATTACTAAGAGTTAATCCAACTGAGAGTTTGTGTCCCAGTCCATTTATTGCTAGTCTTCCACAGAGGAAAATCCAGATGCTCATCTTGTTGGTATCTGGTGCTTGTGTTTGTGTAACACTCGGTGCAAGGTGGCAGGTGGGACTGGCACGTGTCCCCATGGCTCTTGTGGGAGATTCTGCCTCACATTCATTAAATGAGATTTTTCCAAAGAGCAGCACACAGGGGTTGGCAGCAGGTCTGGGTAAAGTTTCTGATTTCCTGGGTCAAGAACATTTTCCCAGACTGGCAAACAACGACACTTTCTCTGTGCTTCACTGAACACATCTGGGTGTAGAGTTATGAAGCAAATGCCCTTTGATTTGCAAAGGGAAAAGGCAAGGAGCTCTCCATGGCTTTACCAAATGGCATGCTATGCAAGAGGACTAATAATTTATCCACACACCACCTGCATTTACTGCACGTCAAAACTTGAACTAAACTGGTCCCAGATCTGAAATAAAATATGAAAAGCAAACAGATGAAAATAAAAACTGTTCTAGTATAAGGCTGCTGATCCCGTGGGCACAAAGATAGGAGATGTGAAGAGCTATTCACTGCTGCTCCCGTTCATCTGGGAATGTTTCACTGACCCAGGGAGCCCAGGCAGTGTCTAATTGACTCTGGTTTTTGAGCAGATGGATAATTGATGGGTTGTTTGTAAATGACATTCTCATGGTTGGTTGGATACTCGGTGAAATCTGTTTGAAATGGTGGTTGGAGGCACTGAGGAGCTCTGGTCCATTCACAGAGGAGCTGTGCTAGAAAAAGCAGAAGTGCACATGGCCTTCTTGGAGGTGCCCATGCAGACATGTCAGAAGGGGTGGCTTCTTGGGCCAGTTTCACTGTTCTGGCAATAATGGGCTTTTTCACTGCCAGAACAGAAACCTACTGAGCACAGGCCAGCCAGCTCCTGAGTGCTGTCCTCCCTGCCCAGTGGCATCCCCTGGCTGGCAAGTGTTTACTCTCTCGCACTCTCTGACTTCCATCACCAGCATTTTTCACTCCCTTTCCTGCTTTTCCAGCTCCTTCTAATTGTCCTTTTTCAATGCATTGCTCTGTTAGGCCCTTTTCTTTTCTGAGGTGCACAAAATTCCTTTATTGTTTGTGCTTTGTCTTTCTACCTGCAGCATTATGGTGCTTGAAAGGGCTGTTGTGAAATCCTGCAGTTTTCATTAATTAAATCAAGCAAGGGGAAAGCAAACAGGTCCAGGCATCTCAGAGCAATTTCTTGGGCTTTGAAGTTCACTGTCTGCTGGACGTGGAGAGAGTCAGGCTCCTGATGGGAGTTTGCTGTCCTTGCAGGAGATTCCTTGAGTGTCTTCCATGTTGGCTGGACCTCTTTACCTTTGAATTTCTTGCTTGGCTGCTGAACTGATGGCTCGGTACAGCACTCTCCTGCTCAGTCCCTGAACCCACAGCCCAAAGCATGAACACGTGGCTTTTCTGTGCTCCACCCCGTCCCAGGACTTTCTGATGTTTCCAATAGCTGGTAACTTTCTCAAAAAGGCAGGTTATCACTGCAAATCAAGTTGGCTCAAGTTCTTCATGTCAGATGTAGACTGTTTTTGATCAGAAAGTAGAATTTCACATCAGAGAAAGCAGTAGCTTCAAATCTGGCATGCAGACAGGCAAGTGACTTCTTTGCAAAAGGACTAGATCCTGTGAAAGAATATTAATCTGCTTTAATTGTTCTGCAGCTGGGTTAAGCCTTGGCTCATCATGTTACCATTAGGTGCATTAATATTTTTTTACAGAACTACATTAACACTGCAGATTGATCTTGGGGTGCTGAGGAGACCATGTTGGCTTTCTAGAGTGCCTGGAAATGTTTTGTGTTTTGATGTGAAAGAAGATGAAAGGAATGAGATTCTATTTGACAGATGTCCTGTGCCATTTAGTGTATCATGTTTTCAGAGAAGGATTTGACATGGAGCTTGGTATGATGGAAGGAGTCCATAGCCAGAATAAGTCAGGATACAGTAACAATAAGTCAAAAGATACATAAAATGAAAAGCTGCAAGTTCAAGTGACTTCTCATTTTTAATGGAAGGTCTTTGATGTATAAAAAGTCCGAAGTCTAGAAGAGAAGAATGTGGGTATGCTTCATTTCAGCAGTTGTCTGTTCTCCTGCATCCATGCATCTAACATTAAGGCTGAAAATCTGTCTCCCCACAATAACTATGTGTACCAGAAATGTCCCTATGTTGTAATTTTTTATATTGGGATGGCCTTACTGGATGGATTTCAGCAAATTGTCAGCTTTTCCTAGGTGCCTTCAGCATATTATTTACAGTATCACTGCACACTTTTCAGGCCTGGGGGAAAAAAAAATCTCTTTTGCCCTTAATCTTTGCTCCATTTTATCTTTAAAAAAATTACCTGACTGGCTGTGATCAAGGGTGGAATATTTCTAACATCCTTTTCTCCTGTCAAGAAAAATCAAAGCTGCCAAGCTCCATGGGGCTGACTACTGATTGAAGTGCAATGATCCCTAATGATGGCAGCCTGCAGGTGATGGACTCTTGGTGCTGCTGGAAGCCAATGCCTAAAGCTGACCACAGGGCAGGGTGGAAGAGCCTCACAGAAATGAGCACCAGGTGGCTTTGGCCCTCTGGCTCGGGATGACTAGTGGGAATATGCAGGCAGCAGTTAATGAACTGGTAGGTGAGAAACAAGTGTAAACGAGGTGGGTGTAACAGGAGCCCCTTTCCTTTCCAGGGTTATTTGCTGTATATGAAGCAGCAGCTGCCTGAGGTGCTGCTGGGCTGGCTGCATGCTTTTTTGTTCCAGGGTGAGCCTGAAGCACCTCTATTTTAGGGAGGAGGATCTTTCCTTGAGGCAGTAGTTGAAGTAAAACTCCCTACCCACAAAAAATGGCCTTTCCCTTACGGTATCAGCTCAGGAGGGCAGGGTGAGCCTCTGCCTCTGGGCCCCCTTTTCTCTAGCGCTGTGCCATGCAGGAGCTTGCTGCACTTGGACCCCCAAGCCCTGGGATTCCAGAGGTAAGTAGGGACCTGAAGCCCCTCTCAGAAAGGCAGTGCCCAGCCTTGGGGCAATTAAGACCTTGCGTAGTGGAATGGATGGATTGGGTGCAAGGGTGGAGGCTGGCAGAGTGCAAGGGGTCACTGCCCAGCTGAGGCTGGAGGGCAGCCTCCTTTGGAGGAGAATTAGCTCCTATTAAAACTAAGCTTCAACTTAATTATTTTACTGCACTGGGATAATTTCAATTAGCTCTTCACATCTGATCCTATCTCTCCTGGTTTGCTTAGGCAGCGTTTGCCCTGATTTTTTTGCTCTTGTGTTATGAGTTTGCCATGATTTCTTTTTTATTGAACCTCATCTGTGGTGTGGAGGTTGGGCTCATTTCTCTGCCCCTCTTATGGCACCAGAACCAACTCTCAACTGGGAGCATCCTCTCAAGGATTACAAACATTCTCCTGAAGTCCTGTCCCCTCCTCCCCGTGGTTGTTGCTAAGCAATGGCATCCCTGTCATATCACACATATAATGGAGCTAATATGCAGGTAATACCTCTTCATTTGGGGGAGAAAAATGAGCTTTGGAAAGGAAGAATGTTAAGCAGAGAAAATGAGCACTGTGAGCTCTGGTGGGAGTGACTTGTTCCCCTGGGGTAAGAGATATTTAAAACCTTCAGCCAAGAATCTGCTGGGACTCAGGCTTGTCTTGTGCTGGGAGAAGCAGCCTCCTCTTGAGCAGGTCACAGTCCCAGAAAAGCCTCCTGGATGTGTTCTCTGTTCAGGAATGTGGCTGCTGACTCCTCATTCCTTGGGTTGTATTTAGTTTCCCTTCTCCACACCAGCTACAACTCCAGGATGACTATCTCCCCTCTCTTTGTCTTCCTTCTTTCCTTCCTTCGTTTGGTTATTTATTTAAATATCTAGGCTGATGTGTGATGCTTTTTTTGTTTTGTCTTGTTTTAATATGTATTGGCTGTATAATTACCTGATTTCAGTTACTCTGCCCTTCCTGTCCTGCTCTGAGGGGCCAGTTGTTACCCAGATGGTAATGACTCCTTTACCCCACAGAAAGGTGCTGTGCAGCAGCATCTGCTTTGAACTTTTCCTTGCCCGTGTCAGGCTGGAGACCTCTGGTCACCTCTAGTTATTCTCTGTTGGTTTTAGCCTAACCAGTCTCCCAAGTGATGGGAAATGTCAGAGAGATATGAAAGTGTGATCTGAAGGATTGTTTCTGTTCAATATCAAAGTAAACTTGTGGTTGTCTTGTAATAATTAAAACCAGCTCAGCTAATCGATGTGTCTCAGTTTAGCTAACTCGTGCTCAAGTTCAGACTTTCTCTTTAATTAAACTTGCTTCAGTGACCTTTTATTCCTTTGCCTGCATCAATAATGCCATTCATTTGCATACATTAATGCAATATGGAGGATGCACTCGAACCAGCTGCATGGAAAATCTTGATTAAACAACTTTATAAGGGAAGGCTGATTAGCCAGGAAGGTTCATGATCCATTTTCAAGAGAAAGACAGACTCAGCTGGGAGAAACTAGTTCAACTCCTTCATGGGAACTGTAAGGCTGTTGGCAGTAAGTGTTCTGGCCTCTGGTACTGTGGAATGTGGTATGTTTCCTCTGGTGATTTTCCATGGGGTCTTGTTTTGGTTGTTCCGTGGCTAGATGCTTGTTGGTTATGGAATCAGTAGGGATCCCTATTTACTATATATCTTGTTCTAGGTATGGAGGATCTAAGACCTCATATGGTTAAAGCTAAGCAGGTCTCTATCCAAAACCACAGAATAGTTTCAATACCACACGGAAGGTGATCTACCAAACCAGCAGTCTGCTCTGAGTCCCTTCTCTTCTGCTGCTTCTGGAAACTGCCCAGATTTGCAGACTGGGAATTTACCATTTGTTAATTCTTTGCCCTGTGTGAAACTGGATCAACCAGGAAACCCTTTGCTATGACTGTAACAAATTTACATGTTAAATGCTTCCATGGTAAGAAGCTGAGTAATACAGATGACATTTTGTCTGGCTCTGGATTTGCAGCTTCTGTTGGTGCGTGCCATCCTGAGATCTCTTGGCATTACACAGAGACATCTATTTGGCTGTTTTATTTCCTCTCCCCAGTAAACACAGTCTAATCTTTCTTGAATGCACAGCTGGAGAATTTCTAATGGAAAGAAGTCTGCTTCGTGTGAGCCAGGATGAAAATCCCAGTCCTGCCTTGTGACGCACTAACGTGGCCGAGAGAGTTCAAAGAGTCTTAACAAAGCCAGTGGGGCTTTGGGCAGGGCTTAGTGCCAGTCAGCCCAGTGCTGGACTGGTGTTCTTAGCTGGTAGGCAAGTTCATCATGCTGTGATTCATCTTGAAATGGGGAAAATAGCTGAACTTTTAAATGACAAGAGAGTGGGCAGCTTCAAATTGTTTAAAGTCACTGTTGCATAGACGGTGCATTAAGTAGAATGAATGTGCTTGCTTTCTACATCCCCTGCCAATCTGCTCCCCTGCACTTTGGTATTAAAGGTCATTGAGTTCTCTGCAAAACTTATCAAAATCTTCCTACATGATGTCTTTCAATCTACTCCTCCCCCTTTGTAAAACCCAATTGAGGGTGGCTGCCCAGGAGTTGGATTTGCACCCTAAATGAGCATTGGCTGTTGACTCCTCTGAACAGGATGTTTCTGTTTGGGTTGAAGTGGGATGTGGTGCTTCTCTCTTCCTCCCTGTCCTCTGCTGCTGCCCATCCTGCCTTACAGCAGCCACCCAAGGCTGATTGTAAAGACCATATTCTAAAGGCTTAACTTTGCAGCTGTCTGGGCTGAGCTGTGCTCCCCACTGCTGTTGTTTTGCCCTCATAAATATCCACATACTGAAGCTGGTGTGTTGGGGAAAAGCTGTGAGCCTTTTCTTGAGACTCCTGTGGTGACAGAGTAGGCAAAAATGTAAAACATCAGAGCGATTGTGCTTGATGTCCTACATCTACTGAAGTTCTGCTTATTTATATCTGTAGATAGAGGGCACAAAGGACCCTTGCACGGCTGGAAGCAAAAGCCCTTCAAGTGCCAAAGGGTGCAGACTGGAACTCTTGGGCTGTGTGTAGGAGATGAAACAACATTCCCACTGTGGCCTGTGGAAAGGCAGGTAATAGTCCCGTGGAAAGAACTGGGTATCAACCATTGAAAGGAAATAATTCCTGGGCTTCCCATTTCCATGAAACGAAAATGCAGTTGAGGGTAAAGCTGCTGATTATATTTAGCAAAATTGTAAGCTTCTTACCTGGGTCTCTTGTCATGCTGTACCACCCCTTTTTGACACTAAAATTAAAGCAGAGTGGGGTTTTTTTGGTTGTTATTGAATAGGAAAGCTGTAATTAACTAGAGATCATTGCAGGTAAAGTATAATCACATCTGTTCCTATTATATGCTGCATGTTATTGAATATATAGATACATTTTCATAGAATACCATGTTTGAAGGGACCTCAAGGATCATCTGGTCCAACCTTTCTTGGTAAAAACAAGAATGTTTTCAAACTTTTCCTATGAAAGGGATAATTTAACTGAAAAATCCTGCAGCCATAAGCCACCTTCTAAGCAAGGAGCTTCCATGCACGCATATATATATGGCTGTGAGGAATCTCCTAAAGAGCTGCTATTTCAGTCCCTTCTCCAGCAACCAAGCTTTTGAGAGGCACAGCTTCACAAAGGCTGCATTTGTGAAAACGTTTTGGGTTAGTAATCACTTTGTTCTGAGCATTGGCAATGGCTGTGGGCTGTGAAATGGTTCTTCAGGTTTTTTAGGGGTTGCTTTGGTTGAACATTTTCCTGTCATTTGGCACAAAAAGATGGCATGCAGGATGGCTTCAGTTACACACAGACAATTGCACAGTAATTCTTAGAGCTAGACAGCAGTAGGGTAATAGCCAGATATATTTCCACAGCTCTTTCTTACCCCTATTCCCCTGGATTTATAAATCACAGCATTTCCTTTTGAGCGTTTGCAGGTTTAAAGAAACTCCACCCAACACAGCAGCTTTCCTGTGCTGTGGAAAACTGTATGGAAATTTTTGCAACCTGCCTTAAAACTCTAAGCAACCAAAAAGGCCAAGTGAAAATGGTAGAGACAGCAATTCCTCAGCAGAAAGCAGTGTGGGAATGTTGATGGGAGTCAAAGGCAAGGAGGTCCTTATTTAGGGAGGCATTGCACTGAAATACATGTTTGCTAAACTGGCTCTTCCCACAGGGGAAGTGTTGTGTGGTGGTGGTGGAGGGGACCACGGGGATGTTGTGTGTCTGTTTGGTTCATCTGAGCTCCTCTCATCCTCCCTGTGAAGCCATGGCCCTGGAGATGCTCAGCAACGTGGGGTTTGCTGCAACAGTGCAGAAGAATCTGCCTGCAGCCTTGGCCCATCTTGGTGCTCCCACCTGAGCAAACGGATTTCATGTTGCCAGGAAGGGCAACGTGTTGCTAGGGAGGGAGAAGTCAGATGTGCATCCACTGAAACAGCTCATGAGAGTTGCTGGAGAGCTGAATTTCCCCAGACAGACTGGCTAAACCCCAAAGTAGGGCAGTCTGAATTTGAGCACCTAGGCCCAACTCATCCATTTGGGAAAGGGCCCAAGAGGTGGAACTGAAACTCCCAATTTACCTGTTATGAAAGGACCTGTGCCACTTTCATAAAGGGCAACTGAGGACAAAGATGTTTCCTTGTTATGTAGGTCATTGTTTTGCAAAATATTTGTCACGGTTTTGGCAAAAAAATGCGTGCATCTCAAGTTTCTGTATCAAGGTCCAGAGATGATGAAGGATTTGACAGTGCATCCCTCCACTGCTCTTCCTGCTCCCTGCCTTGGGTTAGCATTGCTCTTGAGCAACGTGAGCCCTGGCAAAGACTGTCCCCAAAGCAAGTCCCAGTGCTCTCCTCTTGGCAATTGCATTGTCCTACAAGTGAGTTCCCAAAGAAAGTCAGGCCTCCTCCTTCCCTCCCTTCCACCTTGCTCCACAGAGGGTGCCTGCTGTTATCTGAAATAATTGAAGCCCTAATTCAAGCCCAGTGAAACTAGAGGGAGTCTTTCTGCTGACTGCCTGACATCTGACTGCTTGAACTGCTCTGGGCACTCCAGGGAACTCTTTGTTTCTACCCCCTTTGCACCTTTCCTGGCCTTGGCTATTGCCTTGCTGTGCAGGGCTGCTATAACTAGACTTTAATGAAGCATGAGCTTGATTTAGGCAGGGACCATGTAGGTCCCTTTGCTCTAGAGCAAGGAGCAGGGAGCCTTGCTGTGGCTGGCTATGCAGACTAGCTGAAATGAGCTCCAGGTGGAGCATAAAGCACCACCTATTTTGCAGGAAACGTAGGGAAAAAATATCTTTGGCTCATTAAATTCAGTAGCTTTTGTTCTTGTGATTGTCCAGATTTAGAGCATGTGTAGATTCCTGAGTGATGGTAAATTAAGCTCTGAAAAAAAAATAAATCCAGTCTTCAGAATGGCTTATATAAAATATCTTTTGACAGGAGTGCAATTTCTGCTATTATTTAATTCTGCCTTTCTGTCTTTTGGAGCTAAATGCTCAGCCAGATCATGTGCTGTGCTTTGTTACTTGAGAACATTGCAGCAACAAGCTGGAATAATGAGTGCAAAACTTAATTCAGATGGTAGCTGAGATTCTCAGAGCTTCAAAAGATCAGATTTATCAATGAGAAATACTGGAACATCCTTATTTAAGAAGTGTGTGTTTCTAGGATGCTTCTGGAAATTACAGCAAAATCAGCTGAGGGGAGATGATGGGCAGAAAAAGAGAGAGAGAGCCTGAAGATGGACCCTGTGGTTCCCACTAATACTATCTGAACTGTGTCTGTCTTGGCTGCCCTTTCTGGTAGTCAGCATTTTGCAGTTCTCATTTCCAACTCTTTATAAAAAACAGTCAGATTTGGCTTTATGTATGAGAGAGAGAGAGATATCTATCCACCAGCAGTGGAAATAGAAATAACTGACATGGCAGCAGCAAAACGTAGGGAATGTAATCAACTTTGCAAGCTTTAAAGTCCTTTCTGGAGAGGGCATAGGGTAGTACCCATCAAACTGTTCTCATCTCCCTTAGCTTCTTAACATTAGGTTTCAAGCACCGTGTAATCCACAAGAATGAGAACAATATCCATTGCAAATGTGCAAGGCTGCCAGGCTGCTTGTGCTCCTGTGAGCTACTGGGTAAGGAAAGGTTCAGTTTTCCCTTATCTCCTGCATCTTCTCTGAGCTAAAATGATGGCACAACTTTTCCAAAAATACATTTAGTCTGGGCAGAAATGAATTTAAATGTATCTTGAAATGAATTTTTGGGAGTTGTCTTTCATGATAGATTTTTGAAGACTATCATGGGCTAACTGGCTTTTTTTTTCCTCCAAAGTGATGCTAAGAAACTTTTGGCTTCATCCTGAGATATCTTGTGACATTTCTGTTTTCTCACTGAGCATTTTGGACATAATTTTATGCCTTCCTGGATTAGTTCCACTTTACCAAATCACTCAAAGATTAGCACATGTACCTTGTGTCCATTATGACTCCTAATTCCCTGGTCTGTAATTCCCACAAAGTATTTGATTAACTTTGGAGCTATTCTGGATAATGTCCTAAGTCTGGTTATGTATCCTCAAAGCAATTTAGCAAGCCCTGCTGCCTTCACAGTATTAATGTTCTCTTAATGTTGCTTTCTGATGATAAACCTTATTTTAAATAAATAAGCCCACAACACTTGGGGATGCATTTTGATCAGACTAACACAGATCTCTCATGCATTAATATGAATGAGCAGGATTAGCCTGGGAAATTTTGCAAGTGCTGGGAGTCTGAGCCAGACTAACAGTGTTTAAAATTTTGCCTGGGCTTGTTCATCCTTAAAGGCTTTTTTCCCAAGTTATAACCACGCATCTAAACTCAGTCAAAGGCCAAGAACATGGACTATACTTAAAAAGCTGCAACTTCATTGATGTAAGTTGGAGGCATGGTAAAGAGCAGGCATTTTTCTTCTAAATTTCCTACACGGTTGGTTTGTGAGTTGTGTTTGTTTGTTGTATGGTTGGGTTTTTGTTTTATTGAAACACACATCCTGAGCTGGGTGGGGCTGGAGCATGGGGTGGGTGGGGAGGGTTGAGGTAGCTGCTCAGCTTGAAGATGAGGAGATGAAGTAGGAACTGATTGCCATCTTCAACTGCCCAAAGTGGGGGCCAGAAGGAAAAAGGAGCTAGGCTCCTGGAAGGTATACAGTGAAGGGCCACAAAGCATCTTCCCACCTAGTTTATTCTGTGGCTATATGAATGAAGCAGATATTTGCATGCAGAGCAGTGCCTACAGATGTATTTTAACATGGTTTACACAACATCAGGAATGATAAATGGTCCGTGTCCCAAAACACAGTGGCAAGGAGGATGTGCTGGGTGGGATGTCCACAGCCAAACTGATGGTGACAGGGCATGTGTGATCTGCAGGCTTGTCCACCCTGGCCTGCAGAAAGGCTCCTGCAAGGGCCTGGGCTTTCATGGGTAGCTTGCTTTCTTGGACAGTGGTCTGAGCCCTCCTCCCAGATGGAGACATCAGGCAAGCTTCTGGAAACTGCAGTGATGAACAGTGTTTTGCATCTCCTCTTTGAGACATCCTCCTCTAAAACTCTGAGCAGCTGCACTCTCCTTGTCCAAGCAACTTAATTGTAAACTCTCCAGTGAGCCAAAGTCTCCTCTTTAGGCCATGACAATGAGGAAACAGCTTGGTCACAGCATCACCCACCAAGGATGAATGCAATGTTGGTGCCAGCTCAGAAATGGAACAGGCTTCACTAGTGCAGCCATCTGAGCATCACTGCAGTTCCCACTGCCCCAACACTGACTGAGCAGAGGTTTCTCTGGCACTTGGGCCATAACACACATGGAGCTGGAAACTGGGAGAAGACACCACGGGTCGTATTTGCTACACAGAGCTCTCCTTCCTCTCATTACTGCCTTCTCCCTCTGAGCATACATTGCCTTTTGTTATCAATTATACATCAAAGCACTGTATGTTGTTACCACCCACAAATATTCCCTGTCATTATAAAACAAGTGAGATGCAACTGCCAAATGAAGTTAGTGAGAGTGCCTAGCTGGAGAGAAGGGTACACACACACACACAAAAGAATAGGAGAAATCTCTCCTTTTTTTGGGGGGGGTTGAAGTATTGTTTACTGTGCTAGGGACACTGGATAATTAGGACATGGATTTTCTTGACATGTCATCTTAGAATGAGCTGTCAGAAAGTGCACATCTTCCATGGAGTCTGGAGCAGGAGTGGAAACACGGAGGCAGCAGCCAGGTCTGCCAGGAGGAAGGCTGGCTCTGTGACAGACTGGCTCTCTGCAGCTCCCTGCCCAGGTGACTTTGACCTTTTATTTATTGTCCTTAAGTTGTGATACTCCTTGTTTGCAGGACAAGGGCTTATGCTGGTGCTGAGGATGTGCCCAGGAGCAGGGCTGTGCCACCTTTCCCATGAGGGAGAAGTGCAGGGGATTTAAAATCACTTTCCAGGACACTGTGCATGTATCTCCTGTGGAAACTAGGCTTGGCAAGGGGCTACAGTTGCCTTTAAACCAGTATGTTATGATTTCACCACAGTGGTGTCGTTTTAACCTGCCACATTTCTGCACAACCATTGATATCTATTTATATATAGAGAGAGATATGAATAGATTCAACTCCCTAGGCTGTTGCTGGGAGCTTAAGCCACAAGAAAATCATATTTTCAGACAGAAACAACACAAGAACAAGAAAATTCAGACAGTGTGGGATCTGTTTTGGTGCTCCTGAGAACTGAGCACACTATTTCCTCCAGAAATAGTCCCAGCTCCTTTTTGGAAGGCTCCACCATGGCCTTGCTTGTGCAGAGCCAACAAAGAAGTGTCTCTCACTGATTTTCTCCAGCACAGAAGGTGCTGCAGACTTGCTTTCCTGGTCTTGTGAAGTGTTAGTTGCTGGGGGTGGCTGCTATCTTCATACTCTGTTGCTTGCTCAGCCAGGAGGAGGCTAAAAGAGGGCTGTGAAGAGGAGGAGGAGGGTGTATGTGGGACAGCTTGGCTCTTTCTTCCTTTCTGCCCATCTGTGCTGGAGAGTTTGGTTGTGCAGCAGATCTCACAGGTTCCAGGGAAGCAGGAGAGTGGTCAAATGACCCAAACTCTTAGCAAGGCCTCTCTGCTGTGTAACTCCACGGAGAAGTTAAATACTTACAGGCACCATTAAAGTGCTGGAGGCACCAGGTGTTGTGTTGCTGACCTTCTCCCACGGATTTTTATATTTTATGCTATTCCAGCAGGCAGTGAAAGCCCAGCCTCCCCAGCACACAGCAACCCTGCACCTGGGGTAGCAGCCAGGCTGCTGAAATGAGCCTCTGTGTTTGAAGGTTCCCTGGCAACCAGGGTGACATATCTGGTCCCTGTTTCTTTTAAATGTTAATATAGTATTTGTAGTTAAAGGGAAAATGCAGGGAATCACAGAATGTGAGACATTAATGACTTATTTTGTGGGATTTATTTGCTTGCTAGAGTGATGTAGGGCTCTGTCTGGAGGCACAGGGAGGTTTTTCCAATTGTTTTCATGCTAGGTCAGGGTTAAGCCCTGGGTTTCTCTGCCCTTTGAGGACTGGAAACCTCTGGCACTTGGTGAGTTAGCAGGTGGTTTCATGCTAACACCCCTGATATCCCCTGGTGATGAGAATTCAGAGACCTGTGAAGATCTGGTGGGATTGGAGGGATAGAGGTGCAGCAGAGATCCCTCACTGCCTCTGTGCTGAGCTCCACGAGGCAGCAACTTTGGCAGAAATCCTGTGGGACCAAATTTCCACCTTTTCAGTGGAGAATGGTCCTGCTACAGAGGAGTTATTGCTGACCCTGTGCCTCCATCCCTCCTTCACTTCCTGCAGACTCAGTCACTCCAGGGCTGTGTTTCAGATGAGAATGGAAGATTTTGAGGTCACTTAAAGAATCACTGAGAAAGATACCAGGAAAAGGTGATTTTAACTCATACTTATGTAAGTGTGACTTAACAGAGTTTGATGGCAAGGTTCACTCTATTACTTACTGTGTGGAAGGGATGTATAGGGGTTGGAAATGGAGGGGAGTGACTTACACAGGGATCAAGGGAAATTATTTCTACAGGGATAGGGGAGATTGAGCCAAGATCAGGTTAGTGATTTGCACAGGAATCAGGGAAAAGAATGAAGGAGACTCTCCTGTTGAGTCACAAGGTTCAGAGTGGACATCCTTGCTTTCTCAGCTCCTTCTCAGAGAGGAGTCCAGCTGTGGCTGAATCCACTCCTAGTCCCACACTTGGTCAACAGTTTACAACTAAGGGGTTTAAGCGCAGAGGTTTCAGTGCAGTGCTTTACCACGGCGTTATGGTTCTGGTGTGATTTGAAATAGCAGTAAATTAAGATTGATTAACACTATTTAGATTCTATGGTTTCCTAATAACTTAATCAACAATCAGGAATCTGTTATAATCAATACAGAGGTTAAATTAAAGATCTAACAAAGTTTCTAAACTAAATTGTGCATGGGCACGAACATGCGTGCAAAGATATAGAGGTTAACTTGTACAGGTGCTAAATTTTGGCACCTGCTTTCAAGAAAGAAGTTGCAATCTACAATGTATACACACAGCCAGAAAAAATAAAAAGCAATTTGGGACACTTATTCAGGCAGCGCAGTGTGAATTCAGGAAATTGGACCATGGGGTGAGAAAGCAAAGCCCTTGCTGAGTGTGAAGCAATGGGGAACACGGCCTCCGGAAAGAGGGAAAGGGGATAATGAGTCTGTTATTTCCTGGTGCTGAATTCCTGCTGAAGAAGCAGAGCTGAGACCATGCAAAGAGGGCATGACCAGATGGAAAAACCCTCCAGTTCTCATTGGCTTTTCTGGAAATAGCCTGATTCACTGATGATATGAGGATAAGGAAAGATGTCTGCAGTTCCCAAAGCTGAGGTGGGTTAAGTGATACTTGATTGTAATTTTCAGTTGCTCTAAATATTAGCAATATTTGGAGGTAAAATTTTTAAACACGGGTCTTGTGTAGACAGCAAACTATAGCAAGAGAATGATAAACATGTAACTGATAGGAACTGACACACAGATAACTGTGCTCAAAGTTGCAAAACTCCACAATTTGTGAGCACTTCTAAATGATCTGCAAGCCCAAAGCACCCTTGAGAAGAGCCAATTCTACTGCCACCCTCCCCTCCTGGGAAGAGAAGTGGAACAAGGCAAAGGGCTCTGAGTACCTGGGAGTAGAAACCAGCTCAGCAGAGGCAGAAATTGTCATTTTGATGCAGCATTGACATCCAAGGAAGAAGAGAAATGGAAGGTTCAGAGGGTGTCCAGGGCAGGTAGAGCAGGAGAAATGCAGCATGTGCTGGGCTCTGGGGTCTGTAGGTGTCCTGCTGTGTTTGGTCTCCCTAGTCAAGGCTGCTGTTGGTTTGCTTCAGGCTGGGATTGAGGGTTTGTCTTGTATGAAAAAGAGGATGAATTTCTCTAGATTACAGCATATAACGTGAGCAGAGACTGTGCAGAGTCACACAGGGGCATTGTGGCAGAAAGGGGGGGTAAAAAACTGGGATCTCCTCAACCCCAGTTCAACGCTGAGCGACATGAAACGTAGCGCATAGAGATTTTTCAAATCGATTTAACTTGGCAGTCACCCAGATGCTTGTGCACTGTGTTGCATAGCACGAGGAGTTACTACACCCCTGATGTAGCCAGCATGAAGCCTCATGGAGCAGCAGCCTGGGCCATCTCCTGTTCCTGCTGTGCCCAAGCAGCAGAAAAAACTTCACAGCCAGAAGAGGGGTTTGCACGAGGTCACCGTAAACACCTCCACTCCACCTGGAGTGCTGCCCTGGGCTCTACTGGGCTTTAAGTTTAAAAGTCCAATTTATACTTAGGTTTAATTTGAATTAAAACATGCTCTTTAGATTTCCACTGAGAATTCTCTGGCACCTGACGTGGATCATGAAAGACTGGAAAGGGGGATTCGTTTTGAGCATTGTTTTAAATTTGTCAGTCACACTGACAAATTCCCCCAAGTTTTTGATGAATAGGCTCATAAAAGTAGCTACCTACACAAATGGGGGATCTAAATCTCATCATCTGGAGAGACTGCCATAAATATTAATGATCTGAATGGGAGTGGCATAGGGCAGGGAGCTGGACTGTCACTCTGGGGAGAACTCTGCTCAAAGCCTATAATCTATAACTTGCATGTAATGATTTTTCTGCCAGAGCTTTGTGGATTAGGCATATGAAACCAATCAATTCATGCGATGGTGGCAAGAATTCTAGTCTAAATATGGTCACTAAAAAGTGATTTTTTGCTAGTAAGTAGCTTGTTTCATTCTGGAGGTGCATTTTAGAGGTATGAATTTATTGGCTTGCTGTCTGTACAAATTGCATCTCTGCTGAGAGGGTTTGCTGGTAAAGCAATATTGGAAAACTGCCTCTGATAGCAGCTGGCAAAGCTGGTAAGTGGATGAGATAAAGCACAGGAAGCAGTCAAGACATACTCATATTCCTCCACTACTAATAAATTAATACAGCCAATGTCCTGGGAGGACCTGACATGATTTCATTGCATGAGCTCACATGGCATTAGTCACTGAGCCTTTCTCCATGGCACCAACGTGGATGGCAGGAAGAATAACAGCACCATTAATCAGCCATCATTCTGCAGGAACCCAGAGCCTGGCTATTCAAGAGGGTGGATTTTTTTTTCTCCTGTCTTCAAAACTGCAATTAAACTATTGAAAGGTCTGTAGGAGACAGTTCTCCTGCTGAGTAGCAGATATTTATGCTCTGAGAAGCTGTTCAGAGATACTCTTAAGTAACTAACAAAAATAACCTACCCAGTTACTCTCTCATGACAGCATTTCAGGAGGATTTCAATAATCTCTCATGACAGACTCTGAACGTAGCATGATTATCAAGACAGGAATAATGTCCTGTTTCAAATAATATCCATTTCATTTCTGAATATAAAATCTAAAGCTTCTGAGAGATAAGGAACACATGGTGATTATGTAGTGAATCGCTTTGCTACTGGAAAGATTTTCTTGTTAGGTTTGCAGACAGGAAATGTTTGTTTGGCTCCTTTGATCTGCAGATGCTGAGTTCTCTTGGAGTGGGAATAGCCTTTTCTGGTTGCTTTAGAATTTCAAAAAGTGTTTGATCTGGAAAGGTATTAGAGATAAATTCTCTGAGTTTCAAAGG
Organism: Hemiprocne comata; assembly: GCA_020745705.1. Classification (NCBI taxonomy): domain Eukaryota; kingdom Metazoa; phylum Chordata; class Aves; order Apodiformes; family Apodidae; genus Hemiprocne; species Hemiprocne comata. Next base: position 3,787,644 of record CM036597.1, on the reverse strand, counting down.
GGGTAGATAATACACCACATGCAGTAGGAGACACCACTGTTGTTCTCTGAAAGATTAGACAGGGCTATCTTAATATCATCAGGGAATTTCAAAATAGGCAGTGAAATGTATTTCTTCTGTCACTTACAAGGAATATTTGATGAAGCTTGTTTGATTTGATTGTTTCACTGCTGTGTGAGCTCATTTATCTAGTTATGGTATTGACCACTTTTGCATTGTATTGAATTTTAATAGTCCCGAGATTAATTAGATGTGCATAAAGAGCAGCTGGGAGAGACATGAACCTTTTGTTCTGGATCTTTTTCTGTACTGGTTTGAGAAGAAGGAGATGAGAGATAACTGACTGCAATCAAAATGCAGTCATGCTCTTGATTAACAACATAATTAGTTAAAACCGAAAAGTTTTTCAGGGAATATTTGCACTTGCTCTATAGGGCTCTGAAAAGACTAGAAAGACAATGTTTAGGTTTTGCTTTATTATTTATAAATATGATTGAATGTTTTAATAACAAAAGCTGTCTTTTTCACTAGTACAAAAAGTAAGTAATAAGGAAGGAAAAGGGTTTTGTGCCTGTTGCCCCTTGTACTGTCACTGGGAACTACTGAACAGAGTTTGGGTCCATCCTCCTGCACCCACCCTTAGATACTTGTAGGCATTAATAAGGTCTCCCCTCAGCTTTCTCTGCTCCAGACTAAAGAGTCCCAGCTCTCTCAGCCTTTCCTGATAAGGGAGATGCTCCAATCCCCCAGTCATCTTTGTTGCCCTCCCCTGGACTCTCTCCAGTAGTTCCCTGTCTCTCTTGAACTGGGGAGCCCAGAACTGGACCCAGTTCTCCAGATGTGGCCTCACCAGGGCAGAGCAGAGGGGGGCAATGACCTCTCTTGACCTACTGGCCATACTCTTCCTTATGCACCCCATATTTGTGAATATTTTATTTGCCAAATGTAAGGCACAGGGCAGGGAACTGCAAATGATACCTTATTTCCATTTCATATAATTATATGCCTTTACTTTAAGCTTTAAGCAGAATAAGCTTAAAAAAAATCCTTTGAAATGGTGAACGGCCAGCAACGAATCTCTATGATCTCACAAAGTAAAATATATGTTCTTGCTGTTCTGTAGGTATTTGCTTCAAGATTTAAGTGTCTCCACTCCAAAATCCACCCTGAGTTCTGTTGGACTGTCTGCATGTTTGCAGGGCCTTCCTTACAAGCTTTCCACCTGCCAGTTCTAACTTAGCAAATTCCACTTAGCAGCATTGCTGAGAAACATTAAAAAATAAAAATAAAAAAAGGTAGGCTAGAAAGCTAGCAAATTTATTTTGTTATGCAATGGAAACTATCAATTTCAAAGTCTGGAGGAAATATGGCTCAGTTATAATGATTTGCCCAAAAGTTTTATCTTGTTGTTTGAATGGGTAGTAGATTGATTTTTGTTTGATACATTTTCAGTGCCCATATTGTACATGAAATATTAGTTTGCAGAAGGAATGAATGGTATAGACTCACTCCTTTCATGGTTCTTATAGCTTATAAATATGCAAAAGTAAATTCCTGTAAGGAAATGATGATACTTTCAGTAATAGATGTCTTTTCTGAGAGCAATTTTGGGTAAAATGTGATCTTCTTTCATTCATTTTGTAGATTTGCAAACCAGGAAAGAAAAGTATCACCCATACCTCACACAAGGGATTCCCTGGGGGAGATCCACCCTTTTCCAACAGGGACCTGGAGAGGACAGGAGTGAGGGTTTGGGCTCGGGACCAGTTTGATTCTGGTCTGGTGCTGTTGACACTTTGATTCAAAGCCTTTTCTCCATCCCAGCGTGCTGCAGCACAGCACAAAGGGCCTGTCCTATTTATGCTGAATGTCTGATAGCTGGAAATTAACTCTGGTTCCAGCTACTTCTCAGTAGGCTCATAAAAATTCCTTTTAACTCCGCACAACCTTTCAGTATGCAGAAATTCTCTGGTGCACCATCTGCTCAGAACTTGTGGACATCTGCAAGTTACCTCTGTGACAGGGATATCTGAGAGCTGAGTGTCTTCAGCATCCATAACTAGCCCAAGCATTTCAAAGCCCACTACTGGTGAGAACACAAAAGGGATTCTAGCTCAAAAAGAATCTGTGCAATGAAATAAAATGCAGGAACATACTTGAAACTGTTTACCTTCTGCTGAGCTTGTTGCTACTGAATTAATTCTGGAAACATGATAATTTCATTCTGTTGAAACTGTAGTTTATGATTGGGATGTGTGTTTAGAGCTTCAGATCATCTGAAAACACTTACCTTTCTTAATTTATCACCTGCTTTCAAAAAAAAAAATCTTAATTTGTAATTTTTCTACTGTGCAATCAAAAACCTATTATTGAAGAGGCTGTCACTCAGAATTTCCTCTTTCCTTCTTGTGATGTGCATGTTGAAAAATGCGTTTTCAGTCAACTGTGCTTGAGGAATTCACTCTGTTCCAGATCTGATCCTACTTTTCCAGCTGCAAAGCATGAGAAACTCCTCTGAATATCCAGTGCAGATTTTCTGATCAGCTGTTACTCAGTCTCCTGTTAGCATAACCAGGATGTAACAACCATTGGGTGGATTTACAGGCTGCTAAATATCCTCTTCCTTACATCACTGTTGTCCTAAAAGGGAGAGTCATGTAATGCAGGAGCAGAGCTGAGATGAGGCTGCCTTGAGTATAAGGCACTGAAAGGCCACTGTTACACTTCCCTTTCATCAAGCAGAAAGAACAGATCATTTGAGTTCTGTAATCTGTTGATAGCTGACCTAATTTCTGAGTGCAGAAATGACTGAGCAGCAATCCCATCCCTTTGATAAAGGCAGTGAGTAGAAGTGGTTTGTTCTTCAGTGGCCTCTGCCAAGAAGGTCAGCAAGTTCTTGTGGGAAAATATTTGATAGATGCTATTAAAAGTACAAGGCTTCTGCCTATTCCTTATTGACAGATTCTAAAATGAAATTATTTTCTCTCCAGCTTGAAGGTCATTTCTGATATGTGTCCTGGCATTCAACTCAGGATCACTTCAAATTAAATGCCAAGAGCGGAAATGAAAAATTAAAAATGTTCATGTGCTGCAATTACAACAAACAAACAAATCAATAAAGGAAACACATTTAATGAGACTCACAAATGTCAGAATGCAACTTCAGGACACATCCACTTCCATGGCTGAGTAAGTCTTTACTCTGTGCGTGTCCACATTGCACAGCTGATAGGAAAATTGAACCTCACTGACACCCTTTATCTACTTAAAATAATTGCTTCCAATACGTCGCAGGGGGAAGCAAAGTGGATGTATAATTAGACATCTCCCTTGGTGGAAAGTCAGTCTATAAGCTTGGATATCTTTTTATTTTTAACATCCTCAATGCCACCTGGAGGTTACTCTAACCCCCAAAATTAAGACTGCAGTTGGTAGGACAGCTCTAGAACAGCTTCAGCAGGGCTAGGCCCTGAGGTGCAATTATCATGCCCTGGTGTAATGTCAGAACTCATTGCTTTTCAGAAATATAAATTTATAATGTAATGCAGCAAGCATAAATATTTTTGGCGTTTGATGGGGGTGGGATCAGACTGCATTTGGAACAGAGCTGTACTTGGAGTGGCCTTTTGGAAACAGGGATGTGATGCTGGCTCATTAAGGGAGCAGCCAACTGCCCGACGTGGTTGATTGCATTGCTTTGTGTCTCTGGGAGGGACTTTTCTCTGATTCTACAAGCTGTAAAAATAGCCCCTGTGAGTCTGGGTTCAGAGCTCGTGCTGGGTTTGCACATTCCATTAGTGAAATAGGGAATCTGCTATTACAGTATGGAGGGTAACACAGGGTAGCACATTTTTGCTTTAATATCTTTGTATACACTTCTATAACATGCCCTGCCAAATTTAGTTGATTTCTGTGTGTGTATACTACTCACCCCTAAACATCCAGCTATCCTGCTACCCGTTACAAGGAAACTACATAATCTACTCAATTTAGTCTTCCTGTCACTGTGCTGGATTCAAGGAATCCCAAGAGATCTTTGGAGATCCCTTGGATCTTTCCTCTTTCCCTGGTACTTACAGGAAGCTGTAGCCTCCCCCTGTGGATGCTCATCGTGTGCAGCAGGAATGGGCATGGGACAGGGTTGGGCACAGACCACTGCAAGTCACCCCTTGTGCCCCTCCAGTGGTTCTTCTAGCAAGGAGTGTTTGGAGCTGCAACGTGGGGTATATTCATGGGTCAGCTCACCTGCCTTTCAGATGAGACTGGTGACTTGGAAAGCCCTTATCAAGAGTGATAATGCATTCTGGAAGATGGATGGAGAAATTCTTGCTATGCATAATTCATGCTCACCCCCAAGGACAAAGCTGAAAGTATTTCTGTAGGATGCTAATGCTGGAGATGGGATGGAAATTCCTACCTTGAATCTAGATCCATGATGCCATTTAGCAGCTGGTGAGCTCTGGAAGCTGGAAGGCTTGGAGCTTCCTGCTGGATGCTCTGCTGAGTGCTACCAGGACAGTTTGGGACCAAGTACAGTGTTTCAGCCAGCTGTGTGTCTGGATTCAACCCTCTCAGGATCTGGGACCTTTCCAGACCTGCTGAAACCTTCTGGTGGGGCTGTCTGCATCCGAGGCCAACTATCACTTGTGCAGGGAAGAGATGCCAATGGCTCCACATCTGTGGTGCTGCACAGCTCTTTCAGATCTGATGGGTGATGCACATTGCAGGGGAAGCCCCTCAAGTGTTATTGAGAGAAAATGTCATCCTGTTTTAACTTACATTTAATAATTGTCTGGGCAATTTCGAGCTTGAAGACAAAACAGCAATGTGGGAAATGGCAGTGTTGTGTGTGGGAGTGTTCTGTCAGCAGCTCAGAACTCCTCCAGCTCCATCCATGGACCAGGTACTGCACCCACATGGGGAAACCTGCCAGGAATGATGCTTTACCTTCCTTCTGCTCATTGAGTTCAAGGCTGGCCTCATGCCTCATCTCTTAACATCAAACCAAATCTACAGGGTTTGCTCTGCAGAGCAAAGCTCCCAGAAGCACAAAGCTAATTAATTTTGCTTTTTTGCCTGTGTGGGGTGTGGGCATTGCAGTGGGAGTCTGGTCATTTAAATGGTGGGGACCTGGAAGCCCCACTATGGGGTCTGCAGCCAACCTGCTGATTCCTAAAGAAGCAAAAAACAAAAAAAGGTGAACAAGGCAAAAAAAGGGATGATACAATAAATACTTCAGAGTTTCCCTCCAAAGAGTTGTAATTTATTGAACATTTAAAGCTCCTAATTAAGTATATAAAACAATCACTCCTTCTCCCTTCTCTTTCTTTTAATAAGGCTTTTAGAGTAAAGCAAAGGTGTGAAGTCAGTCAGGCTCTCCTCAGAGGATTAAGGCAAATTGTGTAAGTTATATTTAATTCAATTAATCTTTCCAGATAGGTCCTAAATCATGTCATCAATCTATTTGATTCCACAGGCAAATTCTTAACCTGCAGCTGCCTCACACAATAAGCCAGGGAGACACTCAGCTGCATTCAAGGGAAATAAATTTAATTATAAACACATCATAGAGTCGAACATTTCCTGAATTTGGAATTCACTGTCTTGTCAGCCTTCCAGCTGAGAACACCATCAAACTTTTATGGGGAAGTAGAATCTGTCCTGAATTTATATGTACTGGCAAGCACCTTAACCAAGGGAAAGCATAAAAACAATCTTTCTTTTTATTTTCTTTTTAACATTTTAAAACTTAAAGCTACGTTTGTCCTTGAAATACTTCATTATTATAGATGAGGATCTCCTAATTCAAAAAGTGTTGCATTTGGCACAGAAGAAATCAGTATTTGGTCTTCTCCTGATAGGGAAAGAGGAAAGACTTGTTTCTAAGAAGAGAAAACGAGTGATTTGCCTGAGTACAGTGAATTTTGGCTGGACTACACGGCCAAGGCCTCTGTGATGCAGAGCAATTTGGTAATGGCAGGTGCTGCAGTGTAGTAGACCAAGTAGAATAAATCCAGTGGGACACACAGCTAGTTCAAACTGAGGAAAAAAAACAGTGCTTCTTTACTGGAGTGAGGAAGATTAACTATGGGAACAATTTACAGAAGAGTTGTGGTCAAGTCGTTACTGCAGGAAATCTTCCCAAACATGATCAGATTTTTCTCTCTGCGATCTATGCTTGGGTTCCCACAGCAACTGGCAGGAATTACTGTGGGCAGAGCTGAGGCCAGCCAGGGAGCTGTGTCAGGAGGGATAATCACAGCCATCCCCTCTGGCTTGGCAATTTCTGCATCTCTGAAAATATCCATCCAAGTGGGTATTCCACTCTCTTCTTCTTTTCCCTGTTTGCATTTGACGTCTTTAGGTGTGGTGATCTGGCATGGCAAAGTCTTCTTTAGATAGAAATGATGTTAAGGAGAGAAAAGAGCTGTGACAAGAGAATGTTTTCCTGATGCTCCTTTGCATCCATGAGGTCCCTGGGAGGGTGTGTTCCTCTCAGTGCTGGGCTTAATTTGGGTGACAGATTTTGATTAGGGCATCATCTTTGGGATTGGTGGGTGCCTTTCTCTTGGTGAAAGATTTCTCAGGGAGAAAGAATGGATTTTGTGGTTGGATGTCTGTGTTTAGGAGTTTTGATTTCCTTATAACTATTCCTTATGCTTCTAAGCCCTTAAACCCTTATAAACGTAAAGATGTAGATACATAGAACTAAAAAGTACCTTTTTACTTGTTTTCTATTTAAGCAGGAGAAGGCCTCACAGTTTCCTCTTGCAGCTGAAACCATCAGAAAAACCAGTGCCACGCTACAACCTCTTAAGGGAAAAGGCTGGAATCATACCTGGGGCTTTAATATTTGTCAGACAATGGTTTCTGATTTTTGGGCCAAAGAACAGTTCAGAACTAAAAGGAGGGATGCATTTCTTTTAAAATCTAAGACACAATATGTTGAATTTTACATTTCTATAGCAACACACACATTGGTAATACGCACACAAGGAGCTGGAAAACAATTATAGCAATCTAATATTAGAGATTAAAAGTAAGGCAAAGCAGGGGAATCAAGCATGTAATTTGTTCATTGTTCATTTATCAGACTCAACATGAATATTTTTGTATCTGAGACTTGAACTCAGGGGAGTTAGATCATGCAATCATGGAGCCTTTCTTTAAAAAGAGCTTCTTGCATTAAAAAAACAAAAACTACCAACAACAGATCACAGCTGAAACAAAGTGTTTTTTCCAGCTGGTTTTATTTCCAGCAATAGAACTTGGTTAAGAGAATTAGTGTCTGTCTGAGGCACCAAGCTGTGTGTGATAATGAGATGAGTTATGAATAATGTCATTAGTTCACATGTCCTTCTAACACATGCCACTCCAGTTAATGTACAAATCCCAAATCTCTTAATGCAAAATACACTGACCTCCTCATTAAAGTCTCTAAAGGCAGGAAGCCTGGTTTGCATCTATCTCCTGTCATGGGCTCTGGATCAAGAATAATTACAAGGCAGCATTTCTACTCTGGAGCTAAGAGGCAGAAATATTTTTGTCACCAGAAAATAAGACTTTCCTCACCTCTCCTGTTGCCTTTTCCAACTGTTGGGGTGTGTTATGGTGCAGCATATCTCCCTGTGTCCTGCAAGTGCCAGGACTGGGGCTCTCCAGCATCCTCTGAAGCCTCTGTCAGTCTCATAGCATCCCTTGACATCTTGCTGCTGAGCCCCTAAAGCTAAAGGTACCTTCTTCATCCCTCTGATAACTCCACTAGTAGCAACTTTTCTGCCAGAGAAAGGTCACTGCTGGTGGCAGCTGGTGTTTATTAAAGGCTCAGCTGGGTCCCCAGGGCAGCTGAACAGAGGCAATTCCTGTAGGCTGGCCCTGTCCCTCACAGGCAGCCCCTGAGGTTTTCACTTTTTGAAAAAGAAACACTCTTTATGGGGAGCAGAGGTGGGGTGCTTGCTGTTCCTGGGACTCTACAGGCAGGGTGCAGCACCTCAGTGTGGGTCATTGCTAGTGAACAGCCTCATACTGGAAGGAAAAGCAGAAGCAACTGTTTTATATTTTTCTTTTCTCACCATTTTTTCTAATAGGCCTCTGGGGAAGTGAACATATTTCTGGAAGTGCCTGGAGAGAGCAGTTATCTTCAACGTGGTCTGAAGTTTCCACCAAATGCATCCTGCCTCACCTCTCAAGGCTCTCTGGGATGTCAGTGCCACAACTGGTGCAGCAACCAAAGGAAACCCCCACTGCAACCCACAAACTGGTCTTTTGTTCTCTGTCAGCATCACATGCAGCCTGAGTAATATTTGTCCTGTTTCCATATTAAGAGAGAAATTGTGCTGGGTGTTCTCAAAAGGCAGGCAAACTACCTCTCTGTGGTATTATGACTTTTGTCAGTGACAGTTTCCATGGTGGTCGTGTCTTCTTTCTCATTCTCAGAGTTAGCACAATTCCATTATCTCCAAAGATAGTCTTAAAGTTACCCATCTTGATACTAAATTAAACCCTGGTAATTATGGGGTTTTCTGAATAAGCTAATAAGGATGCTTCTGCTTTGATGGGGGGAGTTTAGCTGTGAAAGCACTATTTATAATGTACTTATGGAAACTGTGATCAACAGAAATGTCTTGCCTGGAGATTAAAGGTCCTCTCTGCCCCACACAACCAGAGTTCAACTTCTTGGTGGGGAAAGGAGCTACTGGTTTAAAAGCAGGAACCATTGAGCTGGTTTAAAAGCAGGAACCATTGAGCCAGATGCCATTTCATCAAGGGGTTCAGAAGATCTTTGGTTATAGTTCTCCTTTCCCACTCCTCACCCCTTCCCCAGCTGCACTGGGCCCAGTGCTGCCCATGGAACAGGTGGTCCTGTGGAGTGGGGATGGTGTATCCCCACTGGCCACCTGTGTTGTGGAGATACAGTCTGGTTTTGTTCATTTGGGTTTCTTTCTCAGTGATGTTGCTGATTTTCATGTTCCTAAGGTGGATCTGCACTGTGGCAGAGTACAGAGGTGTGTCAGAGAGGCTGTGCAGCTCTCATCCCTCTCTAATGTAAAATGTTCCCAAGAGCTAGTGTTTAGGTGGAGCAGGAGACTTGTTCTGTGTGTCCCTCTCATGTGCTGGCTGCACAGCCACCATTCAGCTGGGGCTTGGAAAACCCTGTCCAGGATGAACTCTAATTAGCCTGGCTGTTGTTTGAAAGAGGAATATGAAATGCATGCATATGGATTGGAGCAATGGGATGATAAACATGTGGGGTGAGCACTGCCTCCAGCTTATCTGTGTTTTGGGGGGATTTCATTCCTTAAGGCATCTTCCTGAAGGTTAAGCCATGGAGCCAGAACTACCTGAAGGCTCAGCAGGGATTGATGTTGCTGCTTTCTGTCCAATGACTTTCCTGGTGCTGATCTCTGCATCCCTCCTGACAGAGACCAAAGGCTGTTCCTGCAGCCCTGGCACAGCCAGCCTTAAACCCTCCTGCACTGAGGGATCAAACTGTAATCCCAAAGTCACCAGGTCACTGAAACACATCAGCATTTGCTTGTGCAGAGACAGACAGGTCAAGCCTGTGTCAGAAAATCTCCCTGTGGGGGGGTTTGGGGGGGTGATTCTGCTCTGAGACTGCTTGCCAAGCCCAAATGCCCTGAAATCATGATATTGACTTACAAATCATGAGATTTAGAAAGTAATACAGCTGGGTGGTTGTTGTTGTTGTTTCCCCCCCTCATCCTAGTAATTAGCTCTTCAGAATGCACATATTCAGGTTTTATTCTGAACCTTTTAGGGAATCAAAGAAGACACTGAGAACCCCCTGTACTCACCTGCCCCTGGGAGCTGCAGCTCCACAGATGGGACCAGGTATCAAAAGAGCTGGTGAAATCACTGGGGTTCAGAGCTGGTTTATCTGGCTGCTGCAGGTAACACGTTTGCTGTAGTGACAGGAAAGTGTTACTGGTGTTGTGCAAGAGTATTCTGTATAATTCCCAGTGGACACATTCAAAAAAAGAAGCCAGAAAACCATGGCAGAAATACGGAGAACAGGGGTCCAAGGGGCTTATTGGGGCAGCTCCAGGACCAGAGGGCACTCAAGGCAAACAGAGTGGAGAGGGAGCTAGATGGTGGTTTGGGGTTGAGGAGCCAAAAGTGGCTCCTCTGAAACGAGGCCAAAGTTGCAAAAAGCCACTTGTGGATGAAACATCTACAGATGCCTCATTATGTAAATATATTCCCTTTTGAATCTATGCTAAAATAATCTGGTTTTGTATATGATGCTCCTGGCTTGCAATGTCTGTGACAGTGTTTCTTGCTTGGTTGCTGCAACACTGGGACAAAGATGAGTTTGTGCACCAGGCTGGGGACCAAAGCCAGAAGAGCTGGTTTAATTCCTACTCTGACCTCAGCAGTTCCTCCATGGATTGGGCAAATTGTTTTACTTTTCAGCTTTTAGAACCTGGTCCTGAGGAGAGTGAACTTTGCCTTCATGAGAGCTGTGAGCCTGCCTTCGTCCTCCACTATTGCTGAGAGAGCTGGAAGTTGCTGAGTCCTGGAAGTGGCATAAAACATACCTAGCTTTTTCTGGAGGAAATTAGAAGTGGCTCTTTTATATTGATAGAAGTCACACACCAACTGGCTTATAACTTTAATGCCTAAAAAAGGTGACAATCACCTTTATACTTGCTTAAAAGCATCGTTTTAAAGTGAATTACTGACATCATATATTACCTTCTTCCCCTACACTAAATGGTCTCTTCCAGCTGTATTTTATTACTTATTGTAAATTCATTCAGGCAGTATATTTTTCTTTCAACAAGGTACCCTCAGTTACTTTTTCTTTCCAGGATAAATTGAGATAAATTTTGCCTGTGCCTGGGTTTTGCTCATGGCATCCATCTTTGTCCATGAAAAGTTACAGCTGGAGTTGAACAGGACTTGAGAAATAATAGCATCACACTGCAGAAAGTTACAGATCACCAGTCCACAGCCAAGCTGTGTACAGAGGGCTCCCTGAAGCAGCCAGGAGTTTAATAGGAAGTGAAAAACATAAAGAAATGTGATGTATTCTCTAATGTTTATCCTGATGAAGTAATAAGTACATGACAAGGAAATGACACTAGTTATTTACCATGCCATCACAAGAGCATACAGCAACACATCACCCCAGGCACCACTGATTGTCCCTAGTTGTTATTTTTGCCATTGGAGGTCAATAGATTTCCTGCTAGAGCTATTGAGAAGTGATTCTTTTACTCCCCCTGACAATTCCTCGTTCCCAAGGCTTAGCAAATCTCACAGCTATGGCCACTGTGCTGGCAAACCAAAGCAGAGCAGCCGTGAGGCTGGCACTGCCTGCCTTCCTGCAGGAGTTGCAGAGGCCCTGTGATTAAAAGCTCTGGCATCGAAATGAGCGTGGCCAGCAGGTCAAAGGAGGTGATTCTCACCCTCCACTCCAGTCTTGTGAGACCCCTCCTCAAGCACTGTGTCCAGTTCTGGAGCCCCCAACACAGGAAGGATGTGGAGCTGTTGAAGTGAGTCCAGAGAAGGGTCACGAAGATGATCCGAGGGCCGGAGCAGCTCTGCTATGAAGACAGCCTGGGGGAGGTGGGGCTGTTCACCCAAAGAGAAGGCTCTGGGGAGACCTTAGAGCACCTTCCAGTACCTGAAGGGGCTACAGGGGCTGCCTGTGACCCCAGGACAGGCAGTTGGCACTTGGTATCCCAACTGCTTTTCCTTCAGTGGTGGAGAGCCAAACTGTTCTCCTGCTCCTATGCTGAACCGTCGTTGTTCACCCATCACCAGCATCAAGTGTTTTATTTAAAAGTGTTTAAATATGCATTTTGCATTTGTATTATTAGAATTTTTAAGTGGGCAAGAGCGTGATTTTCTCATGACAAGTGAGATATATCATGTTGTAGCTCAAAGTGAGTTTTCAGTGCCAGGTTACACAACACAGGTAATGAAATACACAGACTTTTACCAATGGCAGCAAAAGCCTGGCAAGGCTGCGTGCTCTCTGGGCAGCAAACCTCTCTCATCTGCTCAAATCCACCTGGCAAGGGAAGGGAAACCTTCTGGGAGCTTCTGCTGATCTTGTGGCAGAGTGATTCAAAACCATATCTCTAGGGATGCTTCTGGCCAGTGCTGGAAATCCCATTCAAACCTGACTCTTTACGAAGCCAAGAAGTGTGTTAAAACCCACCGTGTTTCCAGTTCCCTCTGTGAGGCCTCACAATATATTTTGCTCTGCAAATTTCCCTTATTTTATTACTGTACTGATGAAAGGGCAGGGCAGCTTGCTAGAGGGACCAAGAGCATTTGTGGAAGAAGATGCCTGGGCTCTGCTGAGCTGTCTCTGTTGGGTAACCACTGGGAAACCTCTGAAGTTTATTCTGTCCACACACGCTGCTGAGAAGAGCGTCGGGTTTCCTCTGGAGGTGTTAGCATTCTGTAAGTAAAATCCATTGATTTTTAGATCATGGGGCTGAGAGTTGAAAGCCAGTTGGGACAGATTTTGTTTAACTTCCCTATTTAAATAGCTCATGATGTTTGAATACTTATACTTGCCTTTTTATTCGCTCACCCATGTTAGCAAGTTGTATGTCTGTATCTGGTGTCTTTCAAAACAAGAAGCAGCTGGCATGCAGGGCTACAAAGAGGTATTAGCCAGAGTCTGATGGAGAGAGGGTTGATGTTGCAGCCTCCTAACCCAAGCAAGGCACAAAAACCTCAGCTCATCAGGTGCCACTGGGACATTTTGCCATTCTTGTCAGCCTTCTCACTGCTGATTTCTCCTGGGGCCAGTGTCTTTTGGGCTGCCAATAGCACCAGGATCTCCACTGAGCTGTTGTTATCTCACAATAACCCTGCACACCACTGTAACAGCTCATCTGCAAAGGGCAAGGTCACCTCTGATACTTGCAACACCAATTAGGACTTACAGAGCACTAAACTCAGGTTTCTTCAAGCCATTTTGTTTTATTGATCAGACACCTCTTTATTTCCAGATTGCTCACTCTTGGGAACCATCCAGGTTTCACAGTGCGGAGGACTGTGTAAAATGTAATGATTCAGCACTCCCAGTGAGGCTGTCTGGATTTTGTTAACCTTGCAAGTTACACTTAAGATGCAAGACGAGCTTGATGAACATCATCACATACCTGATGTTCTTCTGAAAGATTTCTCCAATTTGCAATTCCCTCTTGTCCTCTTTAGAATCAAAACACATCCTTCACTACTTTCTTGCTTAAATCCTAGGATTTTCCTGGAGGGTAGATTCCCAGCATGTAAGAGTTCAGCAATTCAGGCAGTGTGTGGACTGAGACTTGACCAACTCTTCTTCCAAAAATTTCCCTTCAGGTTGGTAGGTTTTTCCCTATAGCTACAAGGTCTCAGGGAGGTGTCACTTGAGGCAAGAAGCTGGGTCCCACCCTTGCCCACAGAAAATGCAGCACAACTTCATGCTCTCACTGCTTCTTTACCAGCCTTTGGAGTGCTGGCTCCAGACACACACAGGCATTTCTTGGAGACTCTAGCATGAGCAAAACAACTTTACTGGCAATTTAATGCCTTTTTGCACAGGAAAGATATATTCTTTTTGCCTTAACTGAATGAGAGACTTGAAATCCCAAGAAAGGAAATACGGTTATTCTAGATCAATAGAGAGAAATACCCAGTAAACGCTTTCGTGTGGTGTACAATAAAAAGAGCCCTCAAGCCTTATAAATACAGGCTCTTAGCTTATCATGTGCATGCAGTCAGTCATCCAGTATCCATAAGCTGCTCAAAGGGCACAGAGCTGAGCAGGCCTGAAGCCACTGGAGCTGCCTCTGTATGTGTTCCTCTCACTTGGTGATACCTTGGGCTGAGAATGACTGAGAAGAGCCATTGCCATGGCCCTGGACCTGGGAGTACTGGGGGATGCAGGGCAGAGAAGCCTGTGCTGGCTCTGCACAGATTTGGCTTGTGTTTAAGACTAGTAGCAGCCATTCTCATTACTCCAGCTTACACAGAAGTCCCTCTTATGCTGCTGAGGACTCACAGGTTGTCTAGATATAGGGAGCAGCAGCAAAGATAGGTGGCTGTAGAGTTGGAGCATCTTTGCGTGGGGGATCTGCACTGATATTTCCAGAAACTGGGGGGGCTGAGATATCTGCACATCCAGCATTAGGGGCTTGCAGGTTTCACTTGTCTATACAAACAAGCAGTTCTATAGTCCAGTGAAGTTTGGTTGATGGGAATCCATACTGTCACACTTCATTAGAGGATGGCCAGGGACAGGCATGGGGAGAAAAAGCTATGCTGATTGCAAACGCCTCATTTTCTTCAGAAATCAGAGCAGAAATCTTCCCAGCACACACAGGCTGGCTGTGAGCAGCTCCCAGTATGTGTGCAAGAAGAGTGGTGCTCTGAAAAGTCAACAAGAGCAGGATGCTGAGAGCTGCACCCCAGCCTGAATTTTGCGGCTTTCCATGATTTTTCTTTTCAGTCTTCAGTCATCATCTCCTCCTCTGAGGTTATTGTGGCTGTGGCTGCTTGGCTTACATTCCCCAGCCCAAGCAAATTCATCTCAGGGAAGGACCAAGCCAAGAACTTGCACAGAACCAACAAGGTGCTTGCATGGCTGCTGGCAGTGGGCTGTCAGAAGCCCTCTGCAAGACCACGGCCCACCTGTCCTCTGGAAAAAGTACCATGAGTGCCTTGTATTCTGATGTGAGTATTGTATTTCTGTGAATCACAGAAACACAGGAATTGGGCATCGAGTTGAGTTGCCAGCACAAGTTGTGAATTACCACACATTCCAAGAAACGTTCCCTGAACCAGCCAAGAAGGAACAGATTTCTCCCTTTGCCCCCCCCTGAGGCTCCCATTCCTCCTTCAAAACAATTTTTCAAATTTCTTTGCAGAAACAATACCTCCAGATAAGGTGCTAGAGAATATACAACAAGAGAAGGCTCCTGTGGAATCAGTCATATTGTCACATTCCCAGTTCACATCCTTGCCTCAGATTCTCTTTGCTCCCCCTCTATCCTCCCACTGGCCTCCCTGTTTGTTCTTTTTCTTTGTGACTGCCCACTTTCACATTCATTTTGGCTTTTCTTCAGCCTTTCAATTCTATATCTGCTCCTTAAATTTACTGTAGTTTGACATTCTGTTTCATGAGTCAGGGCTGCGGATAGAGTTTGAAGTAGATCAAATCATACAAACTAGTTCACAACTCCCTTCAACTAATTTGAATTCGTGCTCTTTTCCCCCTGCTCCCCTTATAAAACTTTGGGGATTCTTTCCTCCACACATTCCCCCCCCAGCTGATGATAAATCAAATACATGTATTTTTTACATGTCATGGTGACTGTATGCTGGGGATGGAGGGGACCCAAAACTCCTTTCCTTTTCCAGTGCTAAGCTACCACACCACAGAAAGTCTGAATCATGTGTCCTTCCTCTATATCTTTTCCCCAATTAATTTATTACCCACAGTGAGGAAATTCAGAGTATGCATCCCCATATCTATCTTTCCTATTGAAATGTTGCACAGCAGCAACACTGAATCCCCAGCATTTCTCAGGCCAAAAATCCTGTTCCCCACCTTCTAGCTTGTTTTGTTGAACTTCTTTTCTCTCCTACAGTGGGAATAATGCTGATGCTTAGAGAAATTTTCTAAGACAGCATCCTCTTTTCTCACTGTGGGATTGGGGTGGATTAGGGGTGGAATGTGCAGCATGTCCTGGGCACAACAGTGAAGGATTTGGGCTCAGTGTTACACTGTAGGTAACTCTGGGCATTCACAGTCATGAAGTAACTCAGGAAACACTGCAAGCTAAAAACGTTGTGGGCTCTTTTGAACTTCAGTGCAGAGCTTAGGGGATCGTCACCTGTTGGCTTTTTGTCAGGTAGGAGGATTAAGGACTTATTTTTATTTTTTAAGGCAAAAGGCAGCCAATTTCACTGGGCTTCAGGAGCTGAGGGCATAAGGAGAGGGTCAGATCTTGTAAAACTTTTAATTATTAAAAAAAACCAACAACCCTGAAGGATTGTCCTGCTGTAGAAGCACAGCAATGATTTGAAAGTTAGAAGCCAGCACTGTTTACTATGCTGATCTCAAATATGAGCTAGGAGACAATGTCCAGGTAGCCAGTAGCAAGTTATCCTTTGATGCATCAGCCCCAACCCTGAAGATGAGCCTTTAAGGAGAGCAGGAGAGCAGGTGCTGGGTGGGTGGGCAGGCAGGGAGGCCCCCATACAACACCTGCCTGCACTTGCCATCTCCAGGACCTGCAGCTGTGGGTGGTTAGCAAGGCCCTGGGGGGATAAATGAGGAGCTGGGGGTCAGTCCCTTCCCTCTGGCAGGGTGAGTGGTGCCTGGATCAGGCTCCTGAGGCCTTGCTGCCTGGTGCCTGCCTTGGGAAGAGTGCCTAGAGATGCTGCTGTGGCTCCGAGGCTCTGCTGTGAGGTCTGTGCACGTGGAGCATCTGGTGGGGAAGGGAAGGTGCTGCTGCTCTCTTCTGCGGGGCTGAGGCGTGGAGGTGGTGGGAGGGGATGTTGCTGCAGCAATGTGGTGTCCCTGGCATGCATAACAGGCCTGCTCTCTGGCTGTGTTTGGCTTCTTGAGCTTCTGCTTGGTGGAAAGCAGCTACTTAGGGGGTTGTAGAGCTCTGAAGTTTTATCCCTGGTTGGACTTGGGGATCTTGGAGGTCTTTTCTGTGACGATTCTGTGAAATTCTGTGGAATGCGTACTCCCAAAGTAAATTAACATATGACTCCACTTCACTTTAGTGTTTAATCACCTTCAGAAATGGTTCCTAAGCTTGTATATGCTACAAAGAACATTAGTCTTTAAATAACTTTGTGCTGTGGTGGTGTGAGATGATTAGGTTGGCAAAGATTTCTGTTGTGGTGTCATAATAATTTTCATTAGTTTAGTAAATTATGACAGCTTGTTCTCTGCTCAAATTGATGTGATTACTACTCTGAAACCCTGGCACTAACACCTGACATCTGGAAGAGAAAGGTGGGAGGCAAAGCGAGCTCTCAAAGTTGCTGCATGATGCACACTGATGGTCTCCTCAGCTGTTCCAGCAGCAGCTGCAACCAAAGGTAATGGACTTGGTCAGCAGAGCTAATGCAATTCTTGCAACTATAAAACCAAGAGGTCTTGAGAATAGTGATGGAAAAATACCATCAAATGATGTGTTGTGCCTGAGTAGGTGGTCATTGGAATGAGCAGCATGTACCTATGGAAACTAAGGTAATGTGTTAGAAGTGGGTGGATGAGTTGGAGAATTATTTTTAAAAGAACAAAAAGCATGTGTTAAGTGTACATCAAAGTGTACAGAAATTACTGTTATAGCTTGTTAAATGGAAGATTGTTCTACCAGCAGAACTGTAAAAGGATTAATTTCTAGACATCTGGTAAAGGATAAACTCAGGCCTTTGACTGATTGTGGTCCCTGGCAGGCTGGTGCTGTGCAGGTGATGCTGCTTCTGCAGGAGCTGTGCAGACACACAGCCTGGTGCACCCTCTGCTTTGTGCCCAGCTGCAAAGGGGGAGGCAGATCTCCCTGCTCTCCTCTGGTATGGGTGTAACTCAGTGGGATGATGTGACCTGAATGGGAACAGCCACCATCCCCTCCTTGTTCTCCTTGTGAGGAAAGCCAGTGACACTGCCAGATCAGTTTTCACCCCTGAAGCTTGTTTGTGGAGTCTCCATCCCTGGAGACATTCCAAACCTGCCTGGACATGTTCCTGTGTGATCTGCTCTAGGTGATGCTGCTCTAGCAGGGGGGTTAGACTAGATGATCTCCAGACGTCCCTTCCAACCCCTACCATTCTGTGACCTGGCCACCACCAGGCATCCCCAAGCAGAGCCAAAGTGCTTTCACGCAACCTTTGTGCATGAGCTGCAGCTCTATGAAGCAAAGCCCCAAAACTCCTGGTGGTCTGGTCTCCCTGGCAGGAGATATCTTAGGCTCCTGGTAGCAACCATGCCTGTGTCAGGCTGCAGTGGAGCCAGCAGGGAGGCTGCAAAGGGCTTTGGCAGTGCTTCCAGCTCTTACCAAAGTTCATGTGCTCTTAGCAAAAAAACACGTGCAACTTTCACAAGCTTTAGATCCAAATTTTCTGACAACAGAGGGAGGTCTCATGGCTGCCATTATCAGAGATGTTCTCTACAGCTATGAATTAAACTTTTAAGACAACAACTAAAACCCATTAATCACTAGCATATTTCTTACTACTGTACCAGCCAAGGATTACTTCAATACTTATTTTAATGGATTGCTCAGCTAGGAACAATTTTAAGGTTAAAGGTCTCACAAGACTCTTTTTATAAGCTGTCTAAAATCTAATCTATCACTCATTTCCATATGTCTTGCACAGCACTAGGCTAATGTAATGCATCACCACATAAATCCCTCTCTGGTAAAATTATCCTGGGTATTACAAAATTCAAAGCATTGTTCTTAACTACGTGTTTCTCAAATGTCTCACTAGTTGAGACATAAACCTAGTGTGTTCAAGATTTCTTTTTTCCTTAATGATAGCTAGAATATGAAGTTTAAGATGATACCTGGCAGCTTAGATTTTCCATGTCAGCCAATGTCACAGACAGAGCTGGCTTTTTAAGGACAGGTCTTAATGGAGAACATCTTACTTCCCACTCTCGTGTCCCCAGACTAAATTCTTGGTCTAAGCTCCAGTGTTTTTCATCCCACAAGCCAACCTGCTTCTTCTAATATCAAGTAGAACACTGATGTGACTGCTTTGCTCTTTCACCATTGATTTCCCCAATGAATTTTTGTCTTCTCTGCTACTCAGGATGTAGAGTCTAAGCACCAACAGTCTGCTGATAGTCACCTTGTTGGTTATCCAGCCATGATCTCCTGCAGAGGAGACAGGGAATAGCACCATCCAACTAACTCTGGTACACACAACTATACACTCAGCTAAGACCAGACAGCTTTTTGCCTTCTCTATCCTTGCATTACTAAGAAATTTCCTATAAATGGTGGGAGAAGAGCAATATGAGAAGCCAGACCAAGTCTACCATATGTTAGGGGAAAGTTTGTGTCCTGATGCAGAGCCTAAGAGAAGCAGTGTAAGGAAACCTTGGAACTACAAGCCTGTTAGCACCTCACAAAGTTAATACAACACCTGAAAGAGTAGAGAAGAGGAGGTAAACTGGAATGGAAGACTTGTCAGTACACTGGCAAAAAAAATGGTAATGGAAAAAGTGTCATATGGGGAGTCATATGCAATGATAGGGGCAAGAGAAATCATATCAAAGCCTGAAGACTAGAAAAGACAAGAAAAAACACACCACATGAAGTAAGCAGGGATTCAGGCAAGGAGAGTGCAAGTATCTGACATTACTCCAGCAGAAATAAATTGTGTACATGAAACTTCAGATGCAAGAAGCAGCCCAGTGAAGCCCCTGTGCAGCAGTGCACCCAGGAGGAGCCTCAGGAGGTGACCTGCAGGGAGCTTGGGGAACCTACCTGGGAATAAGTATGTTCAATAACCAGTAATGCAGCTGTAGCACAACTGTTCTGTGCCAAAGCCTCTTGTAAAGCACAGAATTAAAGGTGGCTGCAGAAAGCAAAAGCAGATATGAATTTACAGAGCCACCTCAAAACCATCTTTGAGATTTGTTGCTTAACCTCATACACCGGTCACACTGAAGTCCTTGAATGCCATCACCCACACAGCTGCACTGCACATGAAAGGAATATGAAATTCACCTTTGGCTGGGTAGGTTTCACCTCTCCAAGGCTGCTGAGTGCTTCTGGGTGCTAAGGTGTTCCAGGTACTTCTGAAATGACAAGATGCCCAAGCAGCTGGGCTCTTGCCCTCAGCAGCAGGGCAGGTGGTTGCTTTCTGAAAAGAAGCTTTGTCAGGGCTTGCAAGGGGGAGGACTCTCCCCACAGGGTTACTTAATGCAAGTCCCACAACAGTTCTTAAAATTGCAAGCTGCCAGCCAGATTTCCCAAGCCAATATGTTTCCAATGAGAAGTGCTTGTTCTATTTACAGGTTACTATTAAAGAGAAGATTTGCATCACATTTTTAAACTAATATTGTTGAGAATGATGTGACCAGAATAGCTATTAATGCCTCATGGCCATAAATTATTTATGCCAAACCCACATCCATCCCTCCCTTTGTACTGCCTCATCTGTGCTGGCATTTCTTTGTGAATATTTAAGCTAATGTCTGCTCTCATCTCTTGTTCAAGATCAGACACAAGCACTCTCTAAAGCATGATGGGCAGCTGCTTTTCAACAGACAGCACCCTGACATGCAATGAATGGATGTAGCTCTGGTTTACAAAGTATTATTTGCAAGGCTGCTCTGGGGAGTGGGATTTATAACTCTCAACAATAAACACTTAAATTTTAACCTGGAAAGTGAATGTAAATATTGAAGTCCTGTTACTGCCTTTCCTCATTTAAGTACAGGAGTTAAGTAGTGGTGGTGTCGTCAGATGTGGAGGGCATCTGGTTGGCATAGCCTCTGGTGGGAGATTGTCCATCCCAGAGCATGAGTGAGAGCAATGGCTGAGACTTTCTGAGAGCTTCCCTTGGTCCCAGGGGCTGCTTAGGAGTTTGTCTTTCATGGAAGGGCAGCTCTGCTGCTGGTGTGCTGGCAGAGCTGTCCATGTGTTGGCCAAGGAGATGACAGGAGAGCTCTTCCCTCCACAAATGTGCTGACAGAGCTGGTACTGAAGGGTACTTCAAGGGGGATGCTGAATGCCCTCCAAACTCCCCTCTGCACATCCCACCTGCTTTGTCCTCATCCTCTGTCCTTCAGCATCACTGTGGCACTGGGCCAAGTTCACAGCTCACCTTCACCAGGACGTTCTCAAGGATACTTTGTATGTGCATTCAGGAGCTAAATAATAACCCCATCATTGCTGTTAGTTGCAATTACTCATTTAAATGTGTATGGGAAATTACATTCAAAACATAAAAACAAAAGTGATGGGGATTTAGTGGTTATATAGTCAAAACTTGCTTGTAGAAATAGCTGGAAAATGCTCTGGTGGTTGGTCTCAGCTTGTCTCCCTTTTAAGGGGAAATGATGAAGGAAGCACAGACCAGTTTGAACCTGCGGAGGATCTAACAAGATACTGGTGCTCAACAGTAGAGTTTACAAAAGATTATGTTCTATTTAACTAAAAAAAAAAAAGCTCATTGCAAGCAGTGATCTAGAGAACTTGCCATATGAGGAGGCGACTCCTTTACCCCAATGGCAATCAGACAATCTGCAAATCCTCCGTGCTACTTTGCTGTCTTCAAGAGCCACCAAGTGATGAAGAAAGAGCTTTGGGAGAGATGGAGCGAGGTGTGCTGAGCCTTTTGGGACCTCTTCCCATTGCTCCCCAGTCCCTGGGCACGGCAGAGCCCTGGCTCTGCTCCAGCTCAGCCTTTGCTGGCACCCTGCACCATCCAGCACAGGAGAGCTGGTGCCAAGGCTGATGCATTACTGCAGTCTGCTGGCAGCTCTTTCTCTCTATTACAACTGAGATATTTGAAAAAGATCCCTATTTTGTTCACTGGAATGTTGGCAACAAAGCAGGGAATCTAGGGAAGCATCACATGGGGAATAATGACAGGCTAAATATCATTTTCATTACAGCCACATTAGCATGATTAGAGAAGGTGGTCACAGTGCAAGAGGAACTTTCTTTCCTCTCTCAATTCTCCATTACTGGAGACATTAATCCAAATACAAACAAACCCACGCCTCCTTCCCAAAAATCTCACATCTTTCACTCTCCTTCCCTGCTGCAGTCTGTGAGCCTTCAGCCTGCTGGCATGCTTCAGATGATTTTTAAAACATCATCAGGTGGCAGCCACAGATAGTTAGTACCCATGGATGTATTTTCTGTGCAGAGATTTCCCAGTGCAGGGGCCACCTTCCTCACCAGACAGGACCTAAATATTCATCTGTAGGACAGTCTCATGGTATTGTCTAGACAGAGCAGCCTTTGAGCACTGCTCTGTGCAGTCATGCACCATGCTTTGCATCCACAGAGCATAGGGAAAATGGGCAGAGGGTCCCCCCTTTCAGAAAAGGGAGAAAGAAATCCTCCAAGTCTGAAGGACAGACAGACAAGGAGTGGGCAAGGGCAAATGGTGCCTAGGGAAATAATTGCTCAAATTTAGGAAGCAAGAACCTTGAAGGAAATGGAAAATTGAGCTTGGATAATTTTCCAATTCATTAAGTGTTGAAATGGAGTAAATTTCACATCTGGACCTGGCTTCATGAAATTGCAGGTTTGAGTCACATTGACATCTTACTGCCTAAGTCCATTCCTCTGGAACCAGGCTAGGAAGCCCATCCCTCAGGTGAGCAGTCCCATTGCAGACATTCCCATTCCCAGTTGCCCATCCAAGGCTTACCACCAGCCTTTTGAACCCAGCTCTGCTTGTCAAAGCCATGACAGCCCACATTACCTTGTGCCCTGGTATCCTAGAGGTAAAACAAACATAATCTGCCTTTGCAGAACTAGCTTAGCTTGGAAATGCTGCTGCTCCAGCTCTTCAATCACACTGAGATGGTCTGGAAATGCTGCACTGTGGCAGTGCTGGGCAACGAGGAGGAGACCCAGAGCAACAGTCTGCATCAGGACTGCTGGCTGCTAACTTGTGCAGCACATCATCACCTCTGTAATTTCTGACAGCTCAAAGTTTGTAGCCAGGAGGGCCAAACAAAAAAGAGAAAAAAACAGAATATGTACACTCATGTAGTCATCCTCAGTCCATATTTAGGCACTTACATATGTTGCCCACTTCCCAGCTGGGGCAGACAGGATTTTAGTTGCAAGGAACTGAGCTCAAGCTTAGCAGGATGCCCACACATTTCAGCATCCTACACACTCAGTACCCATGATTGTTGCAACATAGCAACTCATCTGTAATTAGTACAGACGTTGCCAGGGCTGCCTTTGTATTACTTATGAATCACGCTACTAGAATCATCTTTATTCATCATCCAACTTCCCCTCATTTCACTGCCAGCCATTACCAAGTTGCAGGCTACATAGGACTGCCAGGCTTGTCAAAGCCAAGTGCTTTTTGACAGAGATCTTCATATTTCATCTGACAAAGAGTTACTTTACAAAAGAGTGAGATCAAAAAGGTTCATCGCTGCTCGAAAGAAGAAAGGAAAACTTAAACACATCTCAAAGGAAGGGATTTTTCTCCTTGTTGCTTCTCGAGGCACACATCTATGGTCAGAAGAGCCACTTTCAAACTTGGCTTAAAATGTTCTGTCAGTTAAGTAAATCTGTGTATTTTAATGCCTTTCTAGTTAACTAGCAAGGAAAAAAGGTCTGTGAAAAAATCAAACTTAGTATGAAACTTTTTTTCATCTTTAATATATGGAACAGAAAGGTGGAAAACACAGCTGAAATGTATTACGACAAGCAAATAAAACTAGTATCAGAGAATTCCTTAGGGCAGATTCTGTTCTAGGACACTAGTGTTTACTGAGATTTATTTTTATTTGCCATGTTATTAAATCACTGGGTCGGAAAGTCCTTGGGTCATTTCAAGCCACTGTCTCATTGATTTCTTATTCCTAAAGTAACCTTAATATAGGATTGTCATAAGACCTGATGACAACAATCCCTCCATTTCCCTGGGCAGTGGGCTAATTGTCTAAATGTTCTTTCTGCTGAAGAGGAACACTGACAGATTAATTCAGGCCCCAAGATCAGGTTTTTAAATAAACAGATGGGTCAAAAAAAAAAAATACTGTAATGATCTGAAAAGTTCCTACAAAAACACAGCAGCAAATGAGTTCCTTGTCTCCTTGTCCTGTTTCCCAGTTTGTGCACAGCCAGGTGGATGCAGGGAGCAAGCAGGGACTGCAGCATGGCAGGGGAGCAGCCCCCTGCCCAGCAGGGCCCTGGGGTGCAGATCTCCTGGGTGCTCAACGACTGCTGATGGCAAGACTTTACATGTTGGTGCTTTAGTTTACATCTGTGGTTTCTTACTGCTGGGAAGCAAGTTGCAGACAGAGGTGTCTCCCCTGAGGCTTGGAATAACCAGGTCACTGAGCACAGAAACCCTCTGGTCAGTGGTGTCTGGCAGTGGGCTCTCCCCAGAGGTTTGTTTTCTGCAAGGTTTTCACTGCAGTTCTTTTCCCTGCATGAAGTGCAGTGTTCAGAGCATAACTCCCCCAGTGCTGGTGCCCTGGGTGTGAGGGACCTGCAGACCAAAAATATCAGGAACAACTTAATTCTTGTGCCAAGGCTTTGAGCTCTGAGAAGGTGGTTGAGTACAGAGCATTTTTTTTTTTTTTGCAATGTTTTGGCAGAGTTCTGAGCACAGAAAAAGCACCATTCCCAAAAATGATCCAAAGGGGCTACTGCTATCCTCTGTTTATTCTTCATGGTTAACACCATATTTTGGGCTTAGTCACAGAGTGGCAAGTTCTCTTGGCATTGCAGATGTTGTTTAGATCTTCTCCCTAGAGTACGTAACACATGGAATTGGAGATCCAGCATTTACAAAGGTTCACTCATTGAAGATGTTACCTGGAGAAGCAGTGAACATTAGTGTGAGGGACCCCTGACTGAATCCTCTGCTACTGGGGGGAATTTTCAAAGCCTTTCTCTGCCTTTCAGTATTTTGTCTCGCTGGGAGATGGTGTCTCAGCAAGTTACTTTGTACCATTCTCTGGAGGAGTGAACTTCATCCCTGTAAGAAACTAGCTATAGGTGTTGGACAAAGTTGGTGTGCATTATCTACTCTATCAGCTACAAGTATCACAAGGAGAACTCATGGAGATGAATGTATGTTTATAAATGGACAAAAAAGTAGAAAGCCTAACTTGTCAGAACCATTTGCTGTAATTAGCAATATGTTGTTAAAAATTGCTTACTGACCATACCCATTTGATGATGATTGGTAATTTCTAAACACTCTCCTGGTTATACCCTGCACACCCTGCTCAGCAGCCATCTCAAAGCAGTCTGGATTTTCTCAGTAAGGAGAAATCAGAACATGGCAATTCATTTCCCAGTGTGCTACAAGTTTTGCTGTGATCAAATTGCATCTGCCCATCAGAGCTTCTTGAGTTACAGAAAGCAGAAGAAAGTGTCAGGGAAGAGAATATGTCCCTAGGGAAAAATTACAGAAGTGATCATGTTGGAAGCCGCCGAGCAGCATGGATAATGAGAGTCCTCCTGAAATGTCAATGGATTGAGGGAGGACTCAGACCAATCCTGGTACAGTTCAGCCACCTCTTGCCATTTAAACGTTATCACAACAGTTCCTGTAAGTTTCTGAATTGAAAAAATAATGAGCAGTCCATATAAATTAATGGCTTGAGCTGGGAAAGCAGCTAGCCAAAATATAAAGGACGTTTACAGTGTCACTGAGATGTTTTTGACATAGTAATGACTGGTGAGAAGGGTTTATGTTTGTCTGTGTTCTGCTGCCAGCCTAATCAGATCAGCACCACTAATAAAGCATATTTTCCTCTAGCTCTGTTTGAGCTTGCAAATGTGGTGCAGCTCAAGTTGAGGCAGAAAGAAGAAAACATTTGCCCTCACTCTGCTCTTCAGAGGTTTCAGGAGAAGGATGACCGTGGCTTTTAGGACATCTGGGTTCAAATCCTGACCAAGATCCACAGAGGCACAGGTGAATGCTGAGCCCTGTTTCACCCACCTTTGCTGAGCCTTATCTGTGCAGGGAGCAGCTGCTGTAGCACCCTGCTGTGCTTGTGCAGAGGACCTCTCACCTCAGCATGGTCTTGGAGTAGGGGGGTTGTCTGTGTGACCAGTCCCACCATCCTCACTGTCCCTGGGCTGGACCAGTCCCACTTGGGCACCCTCCAGGCACGCACACTGGCTTAAACAGCCTGTGCATGAAATTCCCAGCAGAGCTGATGTCTTTATTTCCCTAAACCATGGCTAAGACTGGCTTTATCAAGTAGATTTTGCTAGTCTAAAAAAATAGCATCATTTAGGAAGGAAAGCCAGATGCACAGCAGATGAAGCTGTCCAGGAGAGCACTGGTGACAGCACTGCTGATGCACTTAGATGCAATCAATTTATGATAACAATGCTGAGCAAAGGAGCAGATGTGCCAGTCTCCCAGCTCAGGTTTGGATACTGCATCTCCTGCCACCTTTAATCTTCCCTCTCTCCACCCCATTTAGCTATGAACTCAGGCTGTCACCAGGCTGAGGGCTATCCAACACAGACAGCAGCCACACCTTCCTCAGCATGCAGGGCTGGTGAAGAGCAGGTGATGTTGGGGTGCATGTGCAGCAGCTGCTGCCTTGCTTTGCTCAGTGAACAGGTTCATTTTTGTTGTTGGCAGTCCTGAGACAGTTTGCTCTTGCCTCCCTGTGGGGCTGGATGTCAGCTGGTATGACTACAAGGGCTGGCTTCCTGCAGAAAAGCAAGTAACATGCTGGTTTTTCAAGTGTTCTAAGTGGCCTTTCATACAAAATCTGAATTACCCAGCCCACTGCTTCCCTGACAAATACCTGCTCTAGCTTTTTGATTGCCTAGCTGTAAATACATCACCTGGCATTGTACATGTAGAGTCTGCTTAGAGATCTTTCTACCAGCAGTATTTCACCTTGCAGAAAGTGGAATATTGACAAAATATGTGGTCTTTGAAGTGAAGTGTGGTGGCCAGCTGGCCTGAACCCATCACTTAAAGGAGGAGCAGTCCCATAGAAATTCAGGTGTTTCAGAATTATCATGCTGCCTCAGCTCATTTTTCAAGAATAGCTGCCTGCCCGTGGTTTTTATGATGCCTAAAGTTAGTAGAATGGTGGACACCAAAGCTATTTGATGTATTGGTTTATGGTGGTGGCAAAGTTAAAAATGACACAATAAATACTGTGCTTGTGAGTTATGGCGTTTAGACTCATTATGAGTCAACTCTGAAAGAGCAGCTCAACAGGCCACATCATACCTTTGGGTTTTGGCCTAGTGAGGGTTTGTAACCCCAAGAGCTGCCCCATGCACCCTCCCAGACACAGCCACACTCAACACCACTCCCCAACAGCCAGGCAGCAGCTGACTGTGCTTCATACTTTGATCCTCCAAACACCTGGAAATGGTTATGCTCACAGAGAAACTTCAACACAGCCCCTCCAACTTGCACTTTGCTCAAAGGAGCCTGAGGATGCGTGACACTTGCTGGGACCAAAACTCCAGCAGGACATTCTGGCTCCATCACCCTGAAGATTTTGCTGCAGCTCTGTCAACCAGGTTTTCCCAAATACAGACCAACAATGTTGTCCCCTTGCATGCTTCCCCTCTTTCCACACTTGCTAGCCTGAAAGAGCCCTGTAATATACCTTCATTGAACTAAACCCCCTTGGTAAAAGCTGCAGCTGATGCCTGGAGACAAGGACTCACCAATGCCATGAAGTGCATTTCATGTGCTTCGTTGTCATGTCTGAAGATGCAGCTGAGTTGTCTATTTAGATGGGTAACATTATGGGGTCAAACACAGTGTCTAGCCCTACAGTAGCTGCTTCCTGACAATGTCACATTCACAAAGTCAAGGACCCTTTTGTGGTATCTTACACTAGTCCTAAGCATAGAAAGAAGAAGAAAAAAAGCCTTTTTTGCACATCACTAGCTATTAGGCTATGTCTGGTTACATCACATCAGTTGACAAAACATAAACCAATGTAAGCAGATAAAATGTGACACAAATGTCACATTGCATCAGACTTTCAAGGAGTTGGCAGCTTTTACACCATGGATGAAATATATCAAGTTCAGCCATCATACCTGTAGGCCTTCAGGATAAAGCAATGCTAGCCATCATCTGCAATCCACATTTTCATATTCTAACAGCTCATTTCAAGCTTATGAAATGACCATTTTTGTTCTCTGTTATGCTCTTGTTCCTTCTCAAAACACATACAAACATGATGAGGGCTAACCTTGACAAACAGCACATCAGCAGGGAATTAATCTACTGAAAAATGGCTAAAACATAGAGACTGTCTCAAAAAAAACCCACTGAAATCAATAGCAACTTTTCAATTGATTCAAACAGGAAACGGATCGAAGTCCCTACATACCATAGAATCAGAGAATGGTTTTGGTTGGAAGGAACCTTAAAGATCATCGAGTTCCAACCCTCTGCATGGGCAGGGACACCTCCCACTAGACCAGATTGCTTCAAGCCCCATTCAACCTGGCCTTGAACACTTCCAGGGGTGGGGCAGCCACAGCTTCTCTGGGAAACCTGTGCCAGTGTCTCACCACCCTTAAAGTGAAGAACTGCTCCCTAATGTCTAACCTAAATCTCCCCTCTTTCAGTTTTAATCCTCTCCCCCCCTCATCATGCCACTACATACCCTTGTAAAAAGTCCCTCCCCAGCTTTCTGAGCTGTGGAGGTCCCTTACTGTGGTTTCTACACTGGTAATTTCAGAGCCACATCATGTAGGAGCTACAGAGAAGCCTGACAATCCTCTGCCAGTATTCCTCTTCCACGCTCTGCAGCTTATATCAATTACTTTCAGCAACCTGAGGGTATTTATCACGCAGTGGCCTGGCAGGACTCTGCCTGTACAGAAGATTACTTTCAGGAGGCTGTAAACTCTTGTGCCACACTAATAAGATAATGCCCTGGGAACACGGTTAATAACTTTTCTTACAAACAGAAGCCGAGTCAAAACTGCATATTTGGAGGCTGACAAAGGAAAGAAAACAGCAAACAGGCAGTGTCAGCATTGCCTGAGTTCCTCCCACTGCACCTGCTCACCCACACACTGCAGCAGGGAGCTGCAGCAGCACGGGGAAGGCATCAGCTGGCTGAGGGATTCTGCTCCCCAGAAAACATCACCGGGATGGTTTTCTTACATGCTGCTTTTCCTCCTCTCACAATATCACTTCCCCACCAGAAAAAATTCCCTTTCCCTGGTGTGCGTGTCTTCGGGTGAAAGGACAGGTATCCCTGCAGGGGCTGGGATGCTGAGCAGTGAGCTGAAGGTGCTTGTCAGAGGTGGCAGGGATTAGAAGGACACTCTCCAGGTCTTGTGGTTCTCTGTAAGCTTTCAGTAACCTCCTCCTTGGCTCTGTCTGTCACCTAATAATGCTTCAGAAGAGGAACTGTGCTTAACGACCCTCTGCATAGCAGATCTACCATGCCACCCATTTTGCTGGGATTCTTCCCTTCCTCCTTGGTGGGAGCAAAGGCTCAACTCCTGCTTGTTTTTCTTTATTTCCTAAAGGTTCTGCTAGCTCTGCCTCTCAGCCCAGTTCTGGGGGCAGGGAGCACACACAGGGAGGTGCAATTGGATAATTGTTGCAGTAATGTTCAACTCAGATTTTCAGTATATTAAAAAAGGTACCTGTGCTCTTCTCCAGGCTCCCCACAGTAGCTGCTGCCAAGGGCAGGCTGCACAGGAGACAGACCACATGGCTGAGGCCAACACTGCCTGGTGAGAACTTGCCTGTTGTACAGATAAAGGGCAGTCAAACAAATCAGACATTTTCTCTGAAGTGAAAACATTTGCAGCTGATCCTCTTGATCCTTCAGATTGTTATTCACTGTGTGCACAAGAGCAGTGCCTGAGGATTGACCCAAGCAAACCTATTAATTCAATAATGAATATGGCAGTTTACCAGTAGACAAAGACTCAAATTGCAAAACAATTCATCTTAGAACCTGTTTATAAGTGAATAAAAAAAAATTTAAAAAGATACCCCGAGGCTGGTAACCTTTTAGAAACACCACGGTGACAGATTGTGCCTGACAGGTTTGACAGGGGTTTTGCCAGCTGTATAAATATTGATGGGTTAGCATAGCAGCCTTAATCTTCTTAGCAGATATATTTCCAGATCCAGAGCTGTGCTGAGTGCAAGGTCCCCCCGCCCTGACTGGCAACCATGCAGCAGGAGCTCAAGGTGTTATTTAGAGTCATTAGTCCTTGAAAGGAAGAAGCTAATTGACAAGTGTTCACAAATGTTGTGTACTTGAGTGTCTCAGGGGAATTGCCCAATTAATACACTCTCAACCAAGCAGCTTCAGGATCATTAAAAACATCTGACAGGTTAAAGAGGGCCCCGGGAAGGCACACAAGGCAGAGGACTCACGTGATTGGATTGCCCTCATCAGGATGGGGTAAATGAGCCACCCCAGCACTGCTGCTGTGCTTCCATAACCCTACAAACCCACTGGCCATCTCCGTGATGGGGATGAAAAGGAGGCAAAGAAGAGCAAGATTGCAATGTGTTCATTTTTAGAGCCTGATCTTCTGAGAAGGTTTGTGTCCATGGAGGCTCAGAGCCTCCACAAGCCAGATGTGTAATTTATAACTCCTTTTCTTCAATGTCAAAGCTAACAGCACAAAGGACATGCAATATTGAGAAAGACTCAATTTTACTGACACTATGAAGGATTAAAGAAGCAAGACAGGAAAAGAATATTTTAAAACTCTGTCCATCAATTTGCTTTGTTTTCTGGCTTCTGGATGGCTCCTGTTTGTTTATTCCACCCATACATCTCAGTTCACCTTTAGATAACTTAGCTGATTAAAGTTTATTCTCACTTTTAAAATAAAGAAGGTTTTCACCTAATTGTTGAAATTAATGAGCTGGCCTGCAGGTTTTCTATTTTGAACCAGAACCACTCTGAGTCAGTCCTGCCAAACCAAATTCTTTGACCCAGTTTCTAAGAATAAATTCCCTCCTGAAAGCTGAATGCAGCCACACCAATCCATGCTGGCCAGCCTGCTGAAACTGGGGTTTTATAATAGAAACATGCAGAGCCCTCAGCAATGGGGATGATGCAAATTAAGCTACTGGGGTTTTTTTGCAAAGGCTATTCTGAAATTCTGAGGTTGGTACTTATATGACTTGGTGACAGGAGAATTACTGCACGAAGATCAGGTGATTTTAGAATTTAAGAAAAATAAAAGGTCATTGGGAAAAAATAGAAGCATTCAATAATGTATGAACCACAGATGTGCCATTGTTTAAAGTAAAGAGCTGGAATGCTATTTGCTTTTACTTTTACACTGGCAAATGGATGCACGAAAAAAATAAAAGGACTTTGTGCTGCCTACTAACAAACATTCATTGAAAAACTATGATCAGATCTCTATGATTAAACTTTTAAAGATGTATTATATAGAACCAGATGACTGGATATCAGATATTAATTGCCAGTTGCCTGCAGCCAGACTGATCATTTCCCCTTGCCTCTCCTTTCTATTTAGGCTGCAAACCCATGTGCCAGGGAGTGTATCTCACTGTGACCTGCTCCTCACACCATGAATCCATGGTAGTTTTGCTGCTGAGCTGCTGGGCTTAAATCAAGCCCTATGTATACTGATAAATAGAAAATCTCAGAGCAGCTGTAATCCTGCTGGGACTCCGAGGAGGCTGTCAGCAGAGATTGCAGCCTGGTAGCACCCTGGCACCCAGGATTTGTATTTCTGCTCAACCCAGGCTGGAGGAAGACTCCAGTTTACCTCAACTAATGTAGATTAGGCCTCTTTACATGCTATTTTTACATTCTGTTTTTCAGGGGAAGTCATGATACAGGCAATTTGCATTTTCAGCCTTTCTACAAGGGCTTGATCCTGCAAACTCCTCACTTAGTGAGAGCCCAGGGTTCTCAGTGCTGAGCTAGTGCTATCCCTGCACTAAACCAGGGATAAAAGGAGCCCCTTGGGGAAGAGCTGTTTGCTCCAGCTACACCAAGCTCATCCACTGCCAAGGAGCCCAGCACTGTCACCCAAAAATACCACGTAGAATGGTTTATTATTTGCTTGCACCCTGAGCAGGAAACAATACTGCTGAGAGACAAGGCAAAGTATACAAATCTATTTAGTAAAACTGCTACATCTTAAGACAAGAAACTTTGCAACTCCACCAGTGGTATTTGCTTCAGAGAGAGGACAGATCTCAGAACACAAGCCCCTTCTTTGCACTGGTTCAATTTGATTCAGAGAATGGTATTTGTACATTGCAAAGAGATACTTCATAGGATCATGGACCAGTTAAGGTTGGAAGGGACCTTAAAAATCATCAGGTTTCAAGCTCCCTGCTATGAGCAGGGACACCTCCCACTAGAGGTATACTTAATACTTATACTGGAAGTATATTTAACTATATTTAAAATGGCTAAAATGGTGCTAGAAATTCTCATCTAAATTTATAATTTTAAACAAAAATAACTAAAAGTCCTCCTTAATAAAAGCAACAAAATAAGACAGCTTTAAAGGAAAAACAGACAAAACTGTGATTCTATCCAGGAGCAAAGATACATTCACAATTTGAAAGAAATAAAACATTCCACTTATTCACAGTCTTTCTTTTAAGGGAGAAAGGGTATTTTTTTTGTCTCCAGCTGTAGAGCAAAGAGCTATTTCCAGTCCATCAAAGAGAGAAACTCAGCACAGTCCTGGCCAGCCATGCAATCAATTTCTATTATTATTTTTTTCTGAAGGGAACAAGTTTTTGTGAAGCTGCATTTGTTCCATTTTTTCCTAGGTGAACGATTCAGCATTAATAATGAGATTATCAATAAAAGTTGTGCACATACCGATTTTTCAGAGTGTCCTCTGGGTAACTGCAGAGTTTCTTTCCCTTCAGATGCCAAGAGTTGAGAGGTGAAAGCAGTGATGTATATATGAGATGATCACCTGCTCTGGTAAGTAGAAGACAGACCTGAAATGACAGAAAAAATATATAAGAGGATCCTGCACAGCTGTATGAGCCAGTAGACAATCTTAAGGAGCTTGCTCAACTTGAATCAAAATAGCTGCCATCATTGCTTCAAATGGCAAGATTTGGTTAGGATGCTGGAAAGTTTTGCTTCCATGTGCTGTCCCTGATGCTATCCCTTTAGCTGATAGCAGCATCAGGGCTTGATGGAAGACCTCAGCAGCAGTCCTGAGGACTTCAATTTCCTCTAACCAGAGGTAGCCATCAAGTACCAGGTGGAGAAGAGTTCTCCTGGCAAATGAGACTGGCATAATGCTACAGCTAAAGTACTGCAGATGCAGCAGAAGGTCCTGTCAAATCAGTATTTTACTTTCATCCAGACTCTAAGGACATATTCTGACCACTGCTATCACCATGACTTCTCCTTACTCTTTTGGAAACAGCAGCACCTGTTTATGACCCTGCATTGTCTCCCCTTGGGAAGCAAAAAGGTGTTTCTGCAGAATGAGCTAACCCTCTGCTGCAGGGCAGATCCAGTGACCTTCCTGTGCTCTCCTTCAAAAGCATCTGGGAAGCCTCAGGAAACGTAGATAAGGTAAGGGCACCAAACACTGAACACAGACCCTTTATTTTTGGGGTTCATCCACTTTGCTTTTAGCCTCATTGCCCAGTGGGGTGAAGCAGAGGGAAGCAGTGTTGGCAAGGTTTGCCTTGCAGCTGGGTGGCAGTGGGAAAGGCACAGGGAAGCACTCCCAGGTCTGGCCACCCTCCTCAGCAACATCCAATTTTTTGGGGTCTGGCTTCTAAGGGGGCCGGAGCCCTCCTGGGCCTGGGTGTGCAGCAGGACTGCATAAGGAGAATTTGTTTGTACAGGAGTTTGCAAGGAGTGAGAGCACCAGCAGGGTAAACCCAAGAGAGAGCCAGGAGAGGAGACTATTTCATGCATCGAGGTGGTCTGGGCTGTGGTTTTGCTTCTCTACCCTTGCTGAAGTGAAGATACAGTATCAGAGCTGACTCTGATCCTGCTTGTATCAGTGGAGAAGAAAACCATGGCAACAGAAACTTAGTTTGTACTTTATTGGCATCAAGATATTTGCCAAGTGCCAGCTCCCTGGGAAAAATTCATTTTTCATCAGCACTACACAGAAATTAGCATCAGAAGAATTAATGCACTTAATAACTGTCAAGGAACACCAAGAAATGTGCCTGAGACATGGAGAGAACTGTATTTATGAGTCCCTTCAACCTATAGCAAACATCATCTGACTGGATAAATGTCACTGCAAGTTTGAATCATGATTTGGTGTCATTTTAAATCTAAGTGAAGCAAGCAAGGGTTCTCTTTATTCAGCTAATGCTGGAAGTGACATAAAGAGTAAAGGGCAGAAGCTCCTGTTTGTGTTGCTGATCTCTCAGCCTTACACCTAGAAGATGGTGGAGGCATTTCCCAAACAGGCCAAGTCAGAAGCAAATGTGGCTATTTTGTACCCAGAGGAGAAGGACTGTGCAACAGAGAGGGAACTGGTCGGATCCTTTAGCCAAGTAGCCTTGGGCCTTATGCCATCTCCTGCTCAATTTTCATCCTTCTTCTAAGCAAGGAGCCACTGAAGCCAAACAAGCATCTCCCAACCAGGACAGCTCTCATGGAGCATGTGGAGCCAGCCTGCTGCTAGTGCACAGGTGGCAAAGCAGCAGCATGGAAAAATCATGGGTGGCTCTGGGAGATCCAGGGATTAGTTTGCAGGGCTGAATGCTTCCGAGTCCACTCTGAAGCTTTGTTCCCTGGCTTAACTCCAAGGTTATCCTCCTGCTGCCCCACACTCCCAACAGCATGACCTCTCCACATTACCTTGGTAGCTCCCCGTCCTCCATACCAGAGCTTGCTAACTTGAAGAGACAGAAAGCAAGTGACCAGCTGCCCAGAGCATCTCCAGGCTTTCCATCCTTATCTGGAGAGAGTCCACATCTTGGTTTTGGCCCAGGGACAAAAAAGCAACTTATTTCACCCAACACTAATGCTGAATCACCATGAATGCATTAAATACACAACACACAGACTTCAAACCCAATGAAGATGACTACAGGTAGCATCGTATTGCTATGACTGTTTTTGAAGGAATGTCAATCTCTATTTTGGTTTTGGTTTGTTTGTTGTTTATTTTAATATTGCAAACAGATAGTAACACCTACTGTCAGACACATACTGTAGAACTGAGTCCTGGGTTGGATTTCAGGACCTACAGAGACTTCAGGAAATTTAGGGTTGTGACAGGCCTGTTTCCCCATCTGCATCAACAGCTTGTTCATACAGTTCTAGAGGCTGGTGTGTTCAGACATCTCCTGATCTGGAGCCAGATTTCCTCCTCCAAGTTATTAAACACCATTTGCTTACAGTGAAGGCTGTATTGCTGAAATTCATTTTGTGTATTAGTCTGCAAGCTGGTAACAAATGGACCACTTTATTCAGCCTCACGATTTTAGCAGGGAACATTATTTAGTAACACAGAAAATGGCATCTTTACTGTGTGAAAAACAGCAACTGGTTCATTGCTCAGCTGATGGGAGGAATTACCTCCATCACTTTGTGATTCATCTTCATTAATCCAATGCCTGGGATCATCCAGGAATAATTTAAAGTCAACTCAACATCCTGGTAAGCTCTAAACTAACTGAAGTCACTGGACATCACCATGGGCAGGTTGGGAAAGCCTGCACTTTGTACACATTGCTGATGGGCAGAAGCAAAATATAAGGGGAGCTCAGCTGCAGAGTAGCAGTACTACAAGGATGAAAGCTTAGTTATAGAAATGGATGATGTTCCCTCACCCAGGGTTCACTGTGGGTAGCCAGCTCTCAAGGGAGAAGGTAGGAGAAGAAGCAAGTTAGAGAAAAGGAATAAAAACTTCACTGTAGGCAAAGCAAGATCTGTGCAGGGAAAAACTGACAAAAATTGCAGTGGTACATGTAGTGATGAGACAAATAAGACAGGACACAGTAGATCATCCTAAAATAGCCCAAAGCCTGGTGCATGCCTGCTTGCATATGAGACAAGCAGAGAACAGGTAAAAAAAGGAAAAAGTGTGCAAGCCAGAAGAAAATATGGGGAAAAGGGAGCTAGAAAAGCAGATTCTCCAGGACCTGGTACCACTGAAAAATGTAAGATAGGGATAATGGGAACAGCAGCCAGGCAAAGAACTCAAAGACCAGAGGGACTCAGGTCCCCTCATGGGGTGGGATAACAGGGTTGACCAATAATGGAGTATTTCTCTGCCACAGAGCAGCATTCCTTTCCTGCTGTGGCCTGGGCAAAGGGCTACACAAGACACTAAGGCAGTGTGTATTGTTCCCATGGCACAGCTTTGGCTCTCCAGAAACATGGGGGGTTCCAGCACTGCCCTAGCATAGGTTTGAAAGCATGCTGTGGTGCCAAGGGGAACACACATATCCCTGTGGAATGGACCAGCTTATGGATTCACTAAGTGGATACTCTGAAACACTAATTGCTGTCTGGGATGCATTATTGCAATATGAGGCTTTTAATGGAGAGTTAAGAGCAGCACTGACCTTTAAAAACCCTACACATTCTAAGGCTGCTGCACTAGATGATTTTACACCGATTATTTATTAGCATTATAAGTAAATGAGTTATTATAATTCATGAATTCTGTAACAGTCAATTTGTTTCTCTGCCCAGAGTCTTGAAGTGCTTATTTCACAATTTCTTAGAGATGTAACCATAGGAACTAAGTGGTTGCCAACATAAACCTTCATAATTAATGATGATAAGCTTTCACCCTATTGAGTGATACTGAAATGGATCCAGAGTGGATGAAATGCACCTCCAGGGCCAGGGCACCCTGCAGGCAGGGATACAGCAACTTACTGGATGTAACACTTACAAACTGCCTGAGTGCATTGGCTTAGCTGGCACTTTCCAAACCCTCCCACAAAGCAGCAATGCTGTGAAATGGAAGACCAAGAAGGCAGATTTTCTGCCCTGGGAAGCAGAGATCCCTCTGAGCTGTAGTAGAGAGCAAAGACAGTGGCCCTGACCCTTGAGCATCACAGAAGAATGGGAAATGGCAGCAGAGGGGCCACAGCCCCCTGGGGATGGTGCTAGAGGGGCAGTCCCCATCCTCCACCCTGGAACACGGGGGAACTGCAGCACTGGAGGGTCCCACTCTGCCATGCAGCTTGGAGCAGCCCCCAGCCCTGGAGCCAACTCCCTTCCCACAGCAGAGTCCCCACATCACAGGAGGTGTGTAGACAGATACCTCCTGCAGGGTCAAACCCAAGAAGGCAGTCAAAAGGGCTTCTGTGGGGATCCTTCCTCTCCCTTTCACACTGGCATGAATATTTCCACTGTTTCTCCCCTGAAGAGTTGTTTTTCCCTACATGTCTATTGCTGGAGGAGAGGCAGTCCACTGCAGATGATCATCCTCAAGTGGGTGTGTGGTTTCCAAGCAATAATGTGGCTTTTCCTACAAACCTATACTAACACTCCATCCCTGGAGGTGACAATTTTATATACTTATATACCAAGCCATGAAAGGATGCTTTTTCTCTTGCTTGCCTCTGACTGGGAAAGCACAAGACCTTCTAACAGGGGAAAAATTTCATTAACCCCACAAATTAGGCTGAGAAACTGCTTTCTCACCAAGGAGGGCATAGTCAGAGAAGTGAACAGAAGTGCCCACAGGCACTGTGGGTCCAAAAAGCTCAGCTGTGGGTTGCCAGATGGCCTGACCAGCCAGGGGGATTGCATCTTTTAATGTTCACTTTAAATAAATGCAGCCAAACCAAGGTGCACTGTCTGCTTGCAGACTGGCTCTGCAGTCACTAGCAACAGATCCTCATAACTTTGGGAGACATGGGGAGAAACCTACAGGGTTGGGATACCTGTGAGATTCCCAGGACACTTTGCTTATGAACACCTGTAGCAGCTCTCACCGAGCACAGCCCGGGTCAGTTCAGTGCCAACCACACATGCCAGCCAAGGTGACAAGTGACAGCAGAAGCTGAGAAGCAGCATGTGCTCAGAGCCCAGTTCCAGTCCTGCTCCCAGGTCAGCTGGGATGGGAGCACTGGTGTCTCCCTCAAGCTGCAGGCAAGAGGCACAGGAGCTCTTGACAGTTGCCATAAAAGGC
The DNA here is from genome assembly GCA_020745705.1 of Hemiprocne comata. NCBI lineage: Eukaryota > Metazoa > Chordata > Aves > Apodiformes > Apodidae > Hemiprocne > Hemiprocne comata. Next base: position 3,749,845 of record CM036597.1, on the reverse strand, counting down.
TCAGAGCACATCTTGCAAGACACCTTCATTTACTGCTTCAAGAGAAATATCTACAAGGATCAAATGTCCCTTGAAGACCAGAAACAAGATCCAGAGGACTTTTCCCACAGCATGTTAGTGTGGACAATAGGGGCACCCTTGCAAATGGTTTGGGGTTTCATGAGGTGGCTCTATCATAAGAAGATATAAGAGACTTTCCCATTTTTGAGATTCTTTCTGGAGTGCTGCTGTAGAAGATGATCATGAGCGTGCTCCAATTTCAGAGATGGAAACAGTAATTTGCTTTCAAGAAAGAATGGTCAATTGACCCCTGATCAAAAGTGGTGGGAGCCCCTGTGCTACTGGGGCAGCTGCTTAGGGAGAGGGTGCAGAGCAAGGCAAGCAGCAGGTGAGGGCCTGCAGGTACATCTCCTGCCTGGCAGCAAACAGGGAGCAAGGGGCTGCCTGAGCCGGTGGGATCAGCACTGCAAAGGAATGGAAGAGAGTTTGCCATTTAAATGTTTTCTGAAGGAAAACATCTGAAAACAGACACAGCAATAGCTTCCATTTATCTTTGGGGACTGCTACTGCAGAAAATTGAAGAGCTTCAAGAGAGAGAGTACAGGCTGGCTACACTTCTGTGCAGAGGTGTATCCACACACATCCATTTCTGTCGACGCTGTCTAGGTAGAGCATCTTGCATGAGGAAGCCCTCATATTGCTTCTGTAGTGCAGTAGTGCCAACAATAAAGAAGCACGTTTGAATATTTGATTTCATTAAGCAAACTACACTGATCCTTTAAGCAGGTTGTGGGTTATCTTGATCACCAGAAACACTCAGAATCTTCTATGTTTAAACGTCTCAACCTTCAATATGGCAGAGATACACAGTCACTGCAGATAACATTGTCACACCAGATAATAGGCTCCTGCTGCCAGGTAAACACTTGGAGGAAGATGCACACCTGAATTTGTATTCTGTTGGCTTTAATGAGATGCCATCAGCTCAAGTTTAGCCCCATCCTTAGATGTCATTAAGAGAAGCTCTATACAATCATAACAACAATGAAAATGTTCCAAATAATGTTCAGAATAATTTCTGCTGGATATATATATTCTGCCTTTCTTGTATACACACATTTCTTCATAGATTTCATGCAGCATTGCTTTGGCAAGGATGGTTCTGAGAGGTCTCATGGAGTGACCCAGGACTCTGCCACCTGGTGGGGCCAGGTGCCCCCCACAAGCAGGGATGCAGCCTGTGCACACGTGGCAGCCATGTCCTCTGTCCAAAGCCCTGGTGTCAGTGCATGACATGATGCTGGGGCAGTTATATTTAGCATGGTAATAGTCTCCCTCGTATTCCAGTGGGGATAAATTGGAGGAATAATAATTTGGCCTTATTTATTTATACCTATCCTATCGTATTATACTCCGAACAACCCCTTCTGGGTACAAGAAACCACATTAAAATGTATGCAAACTAAGTTAACAAATGTCAGCTGGAGGTCCCAAATACAAACCCTGCTTCTCAGCCCCCAGGCTAGAAATCTGAATAAACAGATGTTCTTTGCACTGTGCCCTGAAGGTTAAACTTAACCTTTGTTAGACAAACAAAGGACACTGATATTTTCTAAGTAAGAAGGGTTGATGCCATATATAATCAAGTCTTAGACCTTTTACATAAGGATTTTAGCAGAGAAAGAGAAGTTATAATATTTCTAGGAGAAGAGAAGCAGACAGATCATGCACAATAAATCAGTAACTCTAGAGATCAGAAGCATCTGACCATTCCATTCCTACTGTCTTTGCAGTTCAGGGTTCCCACCAGCTGGAGGGACGATCTCAATGTCCTCTTGGAGGAATGGCTCCCCTCCAGTGCCCTGCTCGTGGCAGGTTTCTAGGTTCCCTCAGAACAAGACCCAAGTTTGACTCTTTCACATACCAGTGAGTTAGGGCTTGAGGTCTGGATAGACCTTTTCAGAAATACTTGTCTCCATAGGAAGCATTTCAAAAAACAGACCCATGCCCGTCATGCAAAGACCCCAGCTCAAGTTCTGGGGTCTTTGCCCACTGATTAAAATCCATCTCTGAAGTCTGGTAGTTTTAGACTATCTCTAAAAAGTCAATGCATGTTAGCAGTCAGTGCCTACCTCTGCAAAGTCCATGTGTGTTAGCAGGGTCCCACCTAACACAGATAACAAACAACTTAGACAAAGATAAGAATGATATAATAATTCCAAATGCTATTTTCCTTATTAGCTCCATGTGATGTTTACCTGGAAAGGTACGTCCAGCCAGGGCTTTGCTTCTTAGTTGCAGCATCTGCATCTCTCCTGAGCAGCACAGATTGGCTTGCACCATGAGAATGGGATGCACAGGAGGTCCCATCATTTCTGTGGGCTGCACAGTCGGTGAGATGGTGCCTCTTCAGGCTCTGAAACCTCCACACCTTTGAGAAGGGCAAAACTGTAACAACCACAAACTCAGTTCCACCTAGCAACCACAAATTTATACGAACATACGGTCATGTGCAGCTGCTACTCACATTTTTAGAAGTCACCATCTCTGAGCTCCTCTCTGTGCTTCTCCACACACAAGGCAACTGTTAAAGTAACAGATATGTAAAACAGAAGAGAAGCTGTAAGGGCCTGGTGGTGCCTCTTGCTGCTGGAGGAAAGGTTTCAGGTCTAATATGCACAAAGAGCCTTAAAGAAAAATTCTGGAATGACCTATAGAGAAAACTGTGCAACGCTTTGCCACAAACATCAAAATTGAAGAGAAAGTTGGGGAGAATCCTAGCCATTGTGTTGTTTTTTCCTCTTGAAACAGAAAAACCAAGTATACTGAAAGACCATTTGCTTCCTCATGGATTGGTCAGTAGGGTTTCCACTTCTTCTGGGGCTGTTTTTGGGCTTCCCAATGTGAAATCAAGCCACATGTTCCTCTGGCTTTTTTTGGCTGAGTATCTGCATTGCTTCCTATTTCTCTAGGCTGTGCTGCCTTTTCCTGCCTGTGCTTCTGTTCTGCTCTAACCTACTCAGTGTGTCTTTATTTGGGGATTTTATTTTTTTTTAATGATCTGAAAAATTTTAACCCATGTATCCACACATCTTTCTTTCTTAGCAATAAATAACATGAATACAAGCAGTCCATGTTGCAGCTGTGAAGTGCTGTGTGTGGTTGGGGTTGTCTCCCACACTTGATTGCTTTAATTTACCCACTTTATTTCTCTTCACAAAACTAAGTGAACTCTTTCTCCACCCAGGCCATGCTTGCTGACCTTGGAGATTATTTTTACCCAGATTTTTTTGCAGGATGCTTCAAGTTGTACTGAATTAGTTCCACATTTTCTCAAGGTCCAGCAAAAGACATTCTTTTTCTTTGTATTTGGCAAGGTGAGACAGGCTGCTTTAGTCTGCCTGCCTGAATGCTCTGCAGGTGAGATACAAGAACCCCCTGGAACACAGCAATGAGTGGTCTAGCTTGTGACCTAGAAAGGTTGGATCAGATGATCCTTGAGGTCCCTTCCAGCCTGGCATTCTGTGATTCTATGAATAATCAATTCAGGTGCAGAGACAATGCTGTAAACTGCCTGCAATAATATACTTCTATTAGGAAAGTACAGAACTATTGTTGATCATCTAATTAAATCTCAGGCTAAGTTGCTGTAATTTGATTTGCTGATGTGTTCTGAGTGAATCACAAACATTTTGAAATAAAAAGACTAGTTCAACTGTGCACGACGATACAGAAAAGAAAGGCCTTTTCCATGACAAATGGAAATAAATCCACAGTTATTTAAATAAAGACATGAATTATTTATGGCATTTCTGTAGCACAAAGATGCTGACGCAGACACTGTCATAACAGAGAATATGAAAGCAGAAACTAAATATGTAACTTAACTGCCAATAACTCTGTAAATATCTAAAGAAACAGCACTTTGTTTACTACTATTCCCCCCAACACACAGTGAACATGAGCTTTTCTATATTACATTCATGCAATCAGCTGGACTGCATTAATACCCCCCTACTAAATATTTGCATCCTAAAGCTGAATCTTTGTTAATGTTGTTATGCAGAGAAAATATCTGTTGAATACATCCAGCCAGACATGCCCGTTTAAATTGTAGGCTTTAATTTTTCAATGTCTCCCACTGAAAAGTCAGCATTTTGCAAGATTTAAAAAAAAAATAAAAAAAATAAAAAAAAATAAAAAAAATTTAAAACCATTTAAAAAGCACAACTTTCAGAGTTCCATGAGAACAAAGTCTTCTATAGTGAGGGCAATGATTCCTTTCAGGCATTCTGAGTTGCCCTTACATAGAGACTGAACTTATCATTTAAAATTTGTAAATAGACTAAAGACAGGACATTAGAACTGGATTAAAAAAATCTCTGTGGAAATGTTTCTTGATATTTTGGGCAAATAAATTTGAGCTAACACCATTCTGTACATGACAGCATCAGAACTCTGCTCCTGGCCAATGATCTAGGACTGTAGATATTTCTACTAAATGGTTCTGGCTTTTTGGCTGCCTTGTGTGGAAGTTGAGGGGGCACGGCTGAGGCAAAGTGGAGTTAAATATTGGTTAAAATCAGTAACCAGGCCTTAGGAGGTTAAAAAAAAAATCCATGGAAGTGGGTGTGAACTGCACTACCCACTGCTAGGGTTGTATTATGTCAATTGTAAGCAGCCCTGCAGCTATTAATAAAAAAAATAATTAAATTATAACCTAGAGATGTTACACTTGCTGTCTGTCTAGTACTAATGATGGTCACATCCCATCTCATCCCATCTATAACAGGACACAAATAACAGCCTTTTAAAACACAACTGGACTCTGGTTTTATGGGAGGGAATGATTGCCCTGCTGCTCACACAAGGGCAGAGCTGCCACACAGGAGCACAGCAGCTAAACATCATCTCCAGAGGAGCTCTTAATTGACTGCACTTGTAGAAGATGCATCAAAATGTCCCAAAATGAGCACGTTGTTGCTTTTTAAATTTGCTGACAGTTTGCCCCCAGGTAAACCTCCAGCACACTAATAGTCCTTCTTGGCCAACATAACCAGTATAGACTCAGTGTCATCCTTTGCTAAATAAGAGGAACATCTACAATAGCTGCTGGCTAGAAAATTAACCAAGTGAACTCTTCAATTTGTCTGTCCCTGTCTGTCTCTCTCATTAATTTTTCAGGGAAATCAAAGACTAATTCTGTCTCTCTGCTTGTAATCACATTCAAAACATGCTCATGACTCAGTAATCTGCTTATGAACACCACCGTGCTCTGCAGTAACTCTGCAGACACCCCCACTGGGGGCAGGCTGAATGCTCACACAGCCTGCAGTTGCCAACACAATTTTTCTTTCCTTGCTGTTTTTGTTGTCTGGGCCTCTCCCCTCCATTATGAAAGCTAACGGGATGAACAGGAAACCCATCAAGCCAAACTTAGAAGCCATAAGAAGCTATTCACCACGCTGCAAAACCCTGGTAAGCAATTTCTGATGGTTTTATTCAAAAAGTGAAATTGCTGCTGGTGCCTTATCAAAACAAGCCCAGCCTGAAAGGCCAGATGTGAAATCCCACATTATTATCTCAATGCAAGGGAAGTCTGATCCAAATTTGCTATTTTGGCTTGAGCAAATGCAAATAGCACAGTTCCTCTGCATACAGAGCATACTGTGGATGAGGTCTGATTTTAGAATTAAACTAGTTGCCAAGATGTTAACTTTCTGAGCTGTAGTCAGCATCATAACCACCTGCTCCAACCAGTAATTGGTTGCCTTTGTACAGCAGGACCATTCCTCATTCTGCCCCAGTCAAAAAGCCTGTGAGGAAGTGTAAGGGAGGCACCCACAAACAAAATTTCCTAGGAATGAATATTTATTCTAATCAACACTATTTAGCACTCCAATAAATCAAAAACCATATCACAGATCAGGATGTCAGTCAGGAAGACACCACAGCACAACTACTTAAGGATTCCTAAGATCTATTTTTGACTAGTCTTAATGGATAATAATAATCCCACCTGTGCACATTCACTCAGACAAAGGGAAAACCTCCCCCTCAGACACCTGGTATCACCTGGCCAACAGGCCAAGGCTCACTCCAAGATATACTAGAAGAATTATCACTCACCAAAGATGAGGTCACTCCATCTCAAGAAGTCTCCTTAGGTGGTAGGCTTCCTCACAGCCTCACTGATCCAATGGAAGACCTGACCAACACTTCCTGCAGGAAATCCCTTTTGATGGACTAAGTCAGATTTGCCCTGTGGTTATTTGTTCGTTCGCCGGCCTGGTGGTAAAACCAGAAATCTGTCTCAGTGCCACCAAGTCTAACCCAACACAGGTGCCACAACACCTGGCCCATCAGAGGCTCTTCTGCCAGCTCCAGAGAACTTACCAGAGAATTTAACAGCCAAGATGAATTCACATTTAATGGCAACACCATAATTTGTGTGCACCTCGATGAGAAGAGGCAAAAGGCAAGTGGAGAATGAAGGACAAGGAACCACTCCATGGGAGCACAAGGTACACAGCATCATTGTTAGCCTTTCAGCTGCATTTTGATGGCTTAGCACTCCAGCTAATCTTACCTAAGAGAGAAATGGTGAAGCAAAGTGGTAATACTTCTCTATTAAGCAAATGCACCTTTGTTTACAGCCAGATTTTGGATCACAAAAATTAAATAGGGAAGCAGAGAGCTTCTTTCCTATTGTTGTGTCTAACCAGTGTAAATGCTTGTCCACATTCCAAACATGCACCCAAATCTTGCAGCAAGCAAATTTTCAGATTGTTTTCTGACTCTGTGGACAGCACAAAGACACTGTTAGAAGGGTTTGTAGCAAAGTGGTTTGAACATTTCTACTTAAAACCTTGCTGTGTGCACAAAAAACATACATGTATGTATTGCACAGAGCTCTGGTAATGTATTCTAATGTTCTCTCGTGCTTCCTGCAATCATAGTCCCCAGAGCATAATATTTTGGAAGAAGCTAATTTGTAACATCATTTCAAGAAAACAAGCCTAGTCTTCCCAGCTCCACTCACACAACAACAACACATAAAAACTGAAACAATTTCTTTATTCCTAAAGAATGAGCCATCAGTTGCCTAAAAATAAGCTTTGAGAAGCACATAAAAATAAACACCACAAATATGAATGAGAGAGAATTCTAAATGAGAGATTAGATCGAGGAAGGCAAAGGAATAATGCAGCAACACGTGCCTTCTCTTCAGAACTCATTCTGCTGGGTTTGGCATGTTCATTTTTGTGTGTTTACAGCATATGATCAGGGGATGTGCAAGTGGGTCAGAATGACACATTCTTGCATGCTGAATCACATAATTTTTTAACAATTACCCTCTGAAGAAAGTGTCAGGACAACAACATGCTGCTGCCAGCTCAGCAAAACCTCTCCTGAAAGCTCTTGTGCAGAACGTACTGTACTTCTGCTTATTTATAACATTTCTTTGTTTTATTTTGCCAAGTACAATATTCCCATATTAATCTAGAGCATGCTCATTTTAGGTTTTAAAACTGGGTCAACGCACCCAGAAAATTCACACCAAACTGCAGTTCCTGAGCACAGCTAGGCAGAGTTGTCAAAATATTCTTATCACTGAGTAAATTTGTCCTTAGAGCAAAACCAACAGCCTGGAAAACACAAGTGCCCTGCAAGCCATCAATTAGCCCTTACAGCAGGAGAAACTTGCATCAAGAGGAAATTACATCCAGTTGATGTGAAGAAATTCAGCTCTGCTCTGGCTTGCAGAAAAGGACAGCTTGGGAAAGACTCCACTTACCTAAAGAAAAGGTGCATTCTTGCTGTGGTGTTTGACAAGATCCCAGAGAGGAGCTCCAGTACTCTCAGTGGTGTATGATTTAACCTGGGCACCTTCTGAGAGTTCAAAGTTTTCCCATTCCTCAGCGAGATGAAACAAAACTGCTTTCAGGAGATGTTTTCACAAAACTCACAAAGTCTCTCCAGAGCAGCCCAAAACTGGATGACTGGGTCAGCAATTTGGATGCTGGACTTTCCACACAGACCAACCCCTGGTCTAAGCCACAGCCTTGCCCCAGTGCATCTTGATCTGCTTCTCTTACGTTTCTCTTTACTTTTTGCATCTTTTTTGGAGCAACTGAAAAAAAAAATAAATAAATTAACTTTTACTGCACAGTCTTTGCAGCCAAATAAGTCAAGAGAAGTCTAAAACCATCTCCCTTTTCCCACTGAAGGACCTTTTGAGAGTATGAGGAGACTGAACTCACAGATCTCAGATGTATTTTCCTGCATTAGTCCTAACTTAGTGTATGTGGCTCCCACCCCCAGCCCTGCCAGTCTGGTCTCCAAGTAGCACTGCAACACATTTCTGGTTGAATGTCATGGGATATCCATCTGAGACTCCAACAGGATTTAATGAGCAGGAAAATATTCCTTTTGAGACACCTCATGGCTTTCAGGCTACTGAATGGGGTAAATGTAAAGTGAATGCTGAAGATCAGGTGATTTATAAAAAAATAAATGCAATGGATAAAGTAATTTCTAACAAGACACATTTTCTAGTAAGACATACACTCCCCCTCCAGCTGCAGGACTGCCCATACAGGGGTACACCTATTAGTATGGCACACAGGATGGATAGGTCAGAAGAGTTCAGTCTTAAATTTGTAGGAAAAATGATGCTGTGTGTGTTTTCCAGTTCCTGTCTGTGTTCAACTCTCCATCTTGAGATATGCAACGTTTACCAGCGTACAAGTTTGACATTTCCCACTTTGACTGAATGCCCATTCTCCTTCTGCTTTGGACTCTTTCAGAGACTGTTAACAAGGGAAAATAGAGCTGGCCAGGAAAATAAATTACTTCTTGAAAAAGATCACAGTAGTGCAGACATGTTTGTGAGTAACTGGGTTGAGTAAGAGGACAGCAATTGCAAACCATTTGCTTAAAACTACCTGGACAAAGTGACTTCGCTTGACAAATTTGGATTGTGTTATTCAAAGGCATCAATTTGTCTTGTGTCTATAGTTAATAGTTAATTTAACTAGTGGCTAATAATATTCCATAACGGTTAATAGTTAATTTAATAACATTTAAAAATAAATAATAAATAGTATTCATTTAAATACTATTTAATGCAAATACTAAATAATGAAATTCAGTAATAGTTAATCTTCCATTGAAGTCCCCTATTTCATGTTTAAGGGACTTGTGTAAAGAGAACTTGTTTTCAAGACTTCAATACCAACGACCTATTTCAGCATCATGGTATTCCCAGGAAAGAATTTGTACCAGAGCTAGAAAACTGCTTACCAGAAACTCCTTACAAAGATTCAAAACCCCTCCTAACCCACCAGCTGTGTCACACTATCAACCGATACGCAATCCTTTCCACTCATATCAGTGGGGATTTCTGCTTTAAAATGCTCCTTAATTGGTGACTGCTGAAAACAATGAACACTCTGCTTGTGACACTGTGGGATCCAGCTCTCCCAGACCAGTGGCACGACATCAAACCAAGCCCTGTGGTCCCTGTGCAGGACTGTGTGTGCTGGGGACCAGGGCTGACAAACGCCCCCCCCTTAGCCAGCCCCTAAGGGCTGAGCTCTGGATTTTAGAGGAATTTTGGTCAGGGAATGCCATCCTGACACGTGTACGATAGCATCGTGCTCTGGCTTTGTGCAGAGCTTTGTAACAGAGAGAAATGAGGCATCCTGAGAAAAATCCCACCCCCCCCAGACCAGGGGCAGGCCCTGCTGGAAGCACTGGAACTGCACAGCTCTGCTGAAGAGTGTTTCCTTCATGCCTGGGAGTGGGTGGTTTTTTATAGAATCATAGAATTGTCAGGGTTGGAAGGGACCTTTAAGAGCATCTAGTTCCAACCTCCCTGCCCATGGCAGGGGCACCTCCCACTAGATCAGGCTGCTCAGAGCCCCATCCAACCTGGCCTTAAATACCTCTAGGGATGGGGCTTCTACCACCTCTCTGGGCAATCTGTTCCAGTGAAGAGGTTCTAAACCAGTTCCTGTTTTAGCTGTCCAAAGGGCAATTTAAAAAAGTTAAAAGTAAATGCCCAGCTTCACACTGTTACCCAAGAAGCCCTCTCTTGCCCACTGACCAACACAGCACTAATCTGATTTTAAGGAAACATGAAGCATTCATCTCATTGATAGGGAAGGAAATGAGATGGTCCATGCATGGACTTTACAGCTGTTAGTGATGAGCCTGGCAGGATAAATTGGACCAAGTCATCTCTCCCCAAACCTCAGAGCAGGCTGGCAAATCCGTGCTCCAGCAAACCCTCCCAACCTGCCCTGGCATGGGGGCAGAGCTGTTTCGGGTGATGGGTTTCTCTTCCTCATCTCCTCTCCAAATTCCTGCTAGGTAAAAACCACCTCCTTAGACTCCCTCCCTGCACCAAGTGCTCAGCTCAGACTCCTGTCTCCTGTACGTGGCTCTGCAACCAAAAAATGAGAGAGAGAAACCGCCTTTTGCCAAGGAAAAATTTGCAAGAAGGAAGAGATTAATGTGGAACAGCTGTGCTATGGATTTTATGAATAATTTGCTGAAAATAAATGTTAATGGCAAATTAAGAACAGAGATTAGCTCTGCAGTTCTGTGTTCTCAGTGGGTAACTTACTTGCACAAAAGTACATGAAAAAACCTGGTAGGATGAGCAGGTTGACTGGCAGGGTGTCCCTGGGAGCAAGGCAGGGATGGATGGGATGGCCTGGCTGGGGCTGCTGCCTGCCAGGGGGCAGCTGGATGTGGGCAGGCAGGGAGCTGCTTTCCCACAGTCTGCTTGGCTCTGGGCAGGCCTTTGCTTTCAGAAGCTGTAAATGTAGTGAGCTTGTCCAGGAATAAACAGGACAGCCAAGTGGAACATCTCAGCTGCTTCTGTCCCCTCTGCATGGCTTCCAAGAAGTGATCTGGTTTTTGGGCAGCAATTGAAGGCTATGGCACATGGCAGGGAAGCCACTGACTTGGCCCATTTCAGCTTTTACCCTCCTGGATGGATCTATTTTCCCCCATTATTGTCACGATGGAGTCACCAGTTCAGAGCCCTGGTCAAGCCAACAACAGACTTTCTAGGTCTCTCCATCAATTTTGGCTCCCACCCCAGGTTCCACGGGGAGCCAATAACTAGCAGGCACCATGCAGCCCTCTGGCCTCTTCAAATGCATTTTCTGAGCTTGACATGAACTCAAGTTCTTCAGTTTACATCTCCTAAATACTCAGCAGCACAAAAACCCTGCTGTCCCTCCTGCTTTCCACTCCTCCTTCAGGGCTTCAGCCACTTCCCCAGGAGCAGGAGAGCGGGGAGGTGGGTTCAGAGGTGCCACAGCCCCTTCCCACCAGCAGTGGGATGCAAGGAAAGGCATGGTTTGCCCAACACATAGCATCTCTGCTATCTCCAGCCATGCCCATTTCCAGGACTGTGCCTGACTCTTATTTGCAAATAGAGGTGCCTCCCCCTGGGAATGCAGGGGCTCAGCTCCCCAGCTGGGAGGCAGGCAGAGGCTCTCCCTGGGGGAGGGAGGTTTCTTTTTGCTGCACGCCTCTCATCTGTGAACTAAACCTTCTTGGCTCCATCATCAGTTTCTCCCATAATGGCTGGACACTGACAGGGAGAGGGATGAAAACACCAAGCCATTCCTCCTCCTTTGAAAGGATAAAGGCCAATAAAAATGGGATATTGACAGACTGGCATGAATCACCACATGGGCTGGTGTTCTGAAAGGTCCCAGCTTTGCCAACATGCCCAACTGCTTCGTGGACAACGAATAACATAACCCCAAACACAACAGAAACCACTTGTGTCTGCAGAAATGATGGCAATTCATCCTGTGGTTCATTCAGCCAGCTCTGATCACCGCTTTTGCTTCAGTTGAAAAAAGGTATTAATCTCCTTACTTTTTCTCTCTGTAATTCAGATCAGACAATCTCCATTTACTAAATGTGATTGATAAACTAACTAATTGCACGGCGTTCATTCCTGGTGCTAGTTCAGAACACACAAACTGGAAATAAGGCACTAGGAACCTCTATATCTGAAAGATAAATTATGGATCATTCAGGATGTTTTCAAGCTCAGTACCAGGAGATGGATGGAAGACTGATTAATGTTGCCCAGCCCAGTCCTCCTTTGTCTTACACCTTCAGCAGCCACTAGAGATCAGTGGGGTTGGATGGCCAAACATGAAGGCCTGTTTGGCTGGATATATTGCATCTGGCAGAAAAACTTCCCCCGTGTTGCTTCATGTTTTTCTGAATTGTGTTCTCATTCCAGCAAGCACAAAAGGGTTGTTGTTTTTTTAAAAACAATAATATGCAGTCAGCAAGTAAGAAAAACGGTGTGGGGTTTTTTTCTTCAGTGTTAAGTTTTCATCACCTGTTACGTTTTCTTGCTTGCTAAAAGTCAAAATTTTAAGAACTCTGTACTATGTAACAGAGGAGATGATCACTGGCAAGTGGTGGAAGGTTCCCCACATGGATGGCAGCAGATCCAGGCTCACACAGAAGTGACACTTGCTCTTTTCCTAACCCACACAGGCACATGAGGCAAGTTGCAGTTGAGATACTCTGATAAATGGAAAATTGTTCCTTAAAGTTGATTAATCACAAAGCACATCCAGTTCTTTCCAAACAGGAGGACATTTACTAGCTGCTCAATAAGCTTTATCACAGTATCTCCTGCAAGTTTTATATATGCAGTCAAAGTGTCTTCACCAAGTTCTGCACTTTTTAAACACCTCCATAAAGCAATGTAATGACCTTCACCAAAAAAAAAGTTAATAAAGGCCAATAAGAATCAAGTTTTACATCAGTGAGGCACAAATATTAACCATATGCAAATTGCACTGATAAATCTGAAAGGAACAGGCAGCATCCAGCACTTTCCATAGTCACTGCAGATACTGGGGCAAGAGACAGCATCAGCACAGCCTCTGGTGACCAGTCCTGCAAGACAAGACATGGGGTAGACACGAGTCTTGAGTGGGGAAACTAAATGTGAACATGTTCATAGACCCCCTCTTTAAAAATGAAGGTAGCAAAGTGGTAATTCAAATGTCACTTAATTATTACGACTTCCACAGCCAAGCAAACGCCCTTTGCCAGGGTTGGTTAAACTCCTCAAATGGGATACAATTAGGAAAGGCATTTAATAAATCAGTGCCACCCCCTGCATGCTTCGGGCTGACTGGCACCTCTGTGCAGGTCTTGCAAACTGTTCTGGTGAGAGATGGAGCTGCAAGAGGTCAGGGGACACAGAGAGGACTGTGATGGTGAGGAGAGCACAGCAGGTACAGCAGCTCTCACACCGCTGCCTCTGGCTCGGTGCACGTTCCTGCTGGACAACCCTTCTCATCCTGAGCCCACACCATCCATCACTGGTGGAAAAGCCTAGCAGAGTGCTCCCTTTTTTTTTTTTTTTGAAGATGTACAGGTAATAATCTCACAGCCCTCCACAAAAAAAAAAAAGGCTTGACATCTCACTGTACTCACTGGCTGTCTGGCACTACCCAGCAAAGGACTCTCCTATCTTCCTGCATTTAATACATTCTGCACCCAATACATTCTGCACCCAACAGCAACATTTTGGCTGTTTTTCTTTGCACTGCCCTACAGAGTAACAAGATCTACTTCTTTTCTAAGTATTGATAAAGCAAACAGAAAAAAATACTCTCATTGCATTATTATCCCCTTCTTCATCCCTGCTCCTTCTCCCGTGCTCCAAGGATGCAGACATCTGACAGAGGAGATGTTTGAGACAGAGACAACTTCCCTTCAGCACGTTGCTGTTACCAGGGCTGTGAGGCCCCTGCCTCTCAGACCAGTGCTGAGACCACCAGAGGGATCAGTTTCAACAGCAGGGGCATTATCACATCAGACCACGGATCAGATGTAACCTGCTTGATCTGTAAATTCACAGCCATGCCCCAGGGAGCATGCTACCAACCTCACAGACCCACCAAGGTTCATCCCAGGGCCAAGCTGCTCCGTCCACATTAGAAGAGGACATTTCACATGTACTTCTGCTCCTTCTGCATGTTGTCATGTGCAATCCCACAGGCACCCATAGGAGTTAAATAGCTGGGCCAAGGCAAGCAAGGCATTATCTCTCCTTCCTCTGCAGATAAAAGGCAACCACCCCACCCCATCCCAGCCCATGGTGAGGGTGCCCAGTGCAGTTTCTATCTACATGCCTTTGACAGCACCAGCAGACCCATACAGTTTGATGCTGGCAGCTTGCACGCAAGGTCAGCAGCTGCAGAAGCAACCCAGCAGCATCAAGTCTGGGTTTTAGATAAACAATTTCCCAGCTTGCCTCTGATTCTAGTCCTTGCCCCACTTCAAGCTGAGTGTGAGGTGACACTTTGGAGTCACAGACTGGGGAGCAGCTCTTCAGAGGCCACGCTGCCTGTGATTGCAGCACAGCCATGATTGATTTTCCTTAGGGGTTTTCCATGCTGCTAGTCTGGTCCTACAGTTACATTTCAAAAACAAAGTTGCCTGTCAAGATGAAGTCTGCTTTCCTGATGATGCTAATTTTTGCTTCCTTTCATATTGCAAAATAATACAAATGGGATGAGAGAGCCTTTTTGTTCTCCGTATCTATTTTTTTTTCCATCTATGCTGCATAATTTTGACCACCAAACTAGGTCAGCTCAGAAACAGAGCTTTTAGTTTAATCTGTTACACTGATTAACAAAGCTGTTATATTCTTAAAGATTAAATGTGGAGGATTTACCAAAATATCAACCACTTGGTACAAATGGTTCCTAGATGGTGCCAAGAAAAAGCAGCCAGGATGCAGAGGAAGAAGAAAAGAATCTGACAGAAACCCATCACCCTGAAGCTCCAACATTTTGGTCATCTTCTCAGTCCTTGGGATTTGAAATGGTCTTTTCCCATCCATTAGGAAATTCAGCACAACTCCACAGCTCACATAATCCTACTGCACAACAACAGTGATGGGTCAAGGGTGAGGAAAGCCACTGAGACCCCAAGATTAAATACAGCAAGTCTTGTATCTCCTGTTGTTAACTGGCATTTTAAAAAATTAATCAGACAATGTAGTGTCCAGCCTATTAACATGAATAAAATGGGAACCAAACACTCTTCTCCCTCCCTCTCTTCCTGGTATTTGTGCTACCTGGAGATACAACCCTCAGGGTGAGTGGGTTTTGGGGTTGCTTGCAAACAAGTCCTGGCATCTTTATTTTGGTTATGGACCAATAAGCCTCAAGCAGGAGACCCCTGGCTGGTGTCTGGAGTTACAGATGCTCTTCAGCTGCCATCCTCATTTCTTGCCAGGGAAAGGGGGGGGTGTTTTACACCTTGCAGTCAGGGATTTTGCCACCTTTGTAGATACGCTCTGCACAATCCCCAGGTCCTTTTAGGACTAAAATTAAGCCTCCTTTGTTATGCATTTAATTAACTTTTATTTGCTTGACATTTCATTTTTATTATTTATAAGCAGACTGAGGTTCTTAGCATTAGGAGCGCATGTAAACTAATCCAACTGATAGACTGTCTTCACAAAGGAATTTTTATCACTGAATATTTTTCAGGGGAAAGCAAGCAGCTGCAAAAATACACCTTGATTACCTCAGTGCAACTGACACCATGCAAGGCAGTAACAGGAGGGGAGAAAGTACCTGCTGAGAACATGTGGACACTAAATCAGACACATTATGTTTCTGGCTCAGCTCCTCCAGGTACCAGTAAGGGAGTGGAGTGACTGCAGAACATTTATTTTACTGGAAATAAAACATTTATATCCTGAGTGTTTTAAAACTTGATTTTTAGCGTGGTTCCCTAAGGGGTCAAAGAAGAAAAAAATCTCTAAACTACTCTGCCTGGTTATTTCCAAGCTCCTCTCCCTCCCCATTTTGGGCACATTTGGGAAAGGACCTGGCACCTCCAAGATGTGAAGACTCTTCTGGAGGCTTCTTGGAGCCACACAGAAACAGGAGCAGGAGCAGAAGCAGGAACAGGAGCCCATCCTCCCAGTGAGCACTGCAGGAAGGGAGCAGGGAGCAGCCAGGCTCTCAGCATCCACCCACCTCAGCCAGGGCTCTTTGGAGAGACAACCTTTCACTGCAACACCACCTTCTCCAGTGCTCCCATTGGCTTCTAGCTTGAGTATGAATGACCCAACAGAAATTATCAATATGAAGAGCAAGCCTGAGGGGAGCACAAAACCCACTGCCTGCAACACGTAACAGATTTTGGTAATAATTCTGTAGACATACACAAACATCTGAGCAGAGTTTAGGAGAAATATTGCATCTCATAAAAAAAAAATCCATTAAAAGACTTGGCATTATCAAGACATCAGTTTGCCCTCATAAGAGTCAAGAGTAAAATACTACTTTTGCATTTACAGATAATCTCAACCTCCAGTGTTCCCCCACTCATTTCAAAGAACTCATAATTCAGGAAAAAAGAAACCTGGCACTTACTGAATAGTAAGTATTTTTGTAATGGCACAGTTGGTATATCGATTACATTATGTCTTTTTTAAATATTTTAACACCATTTTTGGCTAATGAAGTATTTAGTTAAAGAGAAATAAACATTAGTTTTCAAGGTATGAGTAAGGAATGTCCTTACCACTATGGGCTGCAGGATATGATGCTCAGTGTCTTTGCAGATGTATCACTTGTACCAGATGCAGAGGATATAAATAACATGAGCCTTTGACTGGTGGCACCCACTCAGTCTGCAGCACTTCATAATATTCTGCTGAAAAACTCAGTGTTCTCTGAAATCTTCATCCTGAATAGCAGGCAGAAATTAAAAAATGTTGGGAGATGAGCAGTGGGGGTAGAGTTGTCATTATTCAGCCGTGCAGACAACATAGTATGTCTGGATGGTGATAAAGCCAACATGTTGTTTCCTGAGAATAGAAAAGAATGTTTAATAAGCATCAGGTTTGCAAACACCCATTTTATTCCTGATTGTTTTGGGGTTGCCTTTAATTAATTTTTGTCTCCATTTCCTATAATCTGATAGGTCCAAAGTGAAAAATTTGATTTGCAACTTCCACCCTCTTAGGGAAAAACTACATTTCAATATGCATGGATGTGGAAAAGAAATATTCAAGTGTGTAGCTGCACACAGATGGGCTCTTTGGAGCCTCAGTTGCAAACATCTCCACGGAAATCAAACTAATAGGGACCAACCAAACTTTTCTGCAGCCTGACAATAACTTCAGACCTCACTCAACCCAAAGAGACCTCAGAGATCAGGGCTGCAGCCTCCCCAGCACAGCACGTAGGGTGGAATATAGAGCTGAGCTCTTAATAGGAAAGGAGAGAGACATCAAAAAGCAGCTTTGGGCAAGAGAGAAAACTGAGGATGCTCAGCCACAAAAGGATTATCTTGGCCACTAATTGTATTTGAATGCAAACACACACTAACACATGGTTTTCACAATGTGACAAGGCTGGCACAGGGGAGGGATGTCCATGGTCTGATGTGGCTCAGATATCCCCACACGGACCATAGCAAGGAGTCTGAGCCCTTCTGAGCTTTTGTCTTTCTCTGGTGGCTCAGATCCTGGCATCTGCAACTCCCTGACCCTCCCCAGCAAGGTTTCCCCACAAGCCAGTGTCTCTGCACCAGTGCTGAGGTGGTCAGGCTGGGAACACTCAGAGCTGGAGAGAACTGGGAAAAGCAAAGAGCTACATAGGGTCAAACCAGAAATCTCCACCTAAAAGACAGAATCACAGAATCACTTAGTTTGGAAAAGACCTTCAAGACCATCAAGTCCAACCATTAGCTGTTTTAGACATAGCTGCTTGCTCTGAGGTTGTTCACTTAAAGATGGGAACAGGAACCTCTCCCCGGACAGGGGAACCTCTCAGGACAAGGGGCAATGGGCACAAACTGGAACACAGGAAGTTCAAGTTAAACATAAGGAAAAACTTCTTTACTGTGAGAATAACAGAGCACTGGGACAGGCTGCCCAGAGAGGTTGTGGAGTTTCCTTCTCTGGAGACCTTCCAAACCCATCTGGATGTGTTCCTATCTGATCTACTGTAGGTGATCCTGCTCTAGCAGGGGGGTTGGACTAGATGATCTTCAGAGGTCCCTTCCAACCCTGATGACTCTATGACAGCCTGAAGCTTTGGGCATGCTATTTAATGGTGTCATCTTTGAGGGCCATCACCTGTCCCATGATTCACACTGTGACATTGCTACTTCTGCATTTTGAGGTGTGGTTTTTTCACCCTGCTGCTGGCAGCCTGGCCCGGGTGTCTGCAAATAACCTGGAGCTCTGCGTCTGCAATTCAAATGATTCTTCTTCTTGTGCCGCACTTTCCAATTGTCAACATTGATTTTCAAAGCTTGCAGTGCAGTGTTAGCCAGGAGCTGCTTTTTCTAAGGGATTTCTGCTGGCTGTTTTTCTACTCCTGCTCTTTATTTTTCTCCCCTCAAACAGACCTTTGGGAGGGAGTGCCTCCGCACAGAAATACTTTGTTTGGGTGCCAAATCCTCGTCGCAGCGGGGTGTAGCCAGGAGGCTCACATTCCTCTGCCAGAAAAACTCTTTGCTTTTCAGTATCTCTCAACCCCCAGCATCCCTCTGGCAGCGAAGGGCAAGGAAGAGCAACCTTTTTCCCACCCCAAAGCACTTATTTCCCCCCACTCCTTTGCAGACTTCAGCTCCACAAGATGTATCCCAGCTCACAGGCATTACTGTGGTCCAGGTCTCTCCCCACAGTGTCTTCACACAACTGGTCTCTGATTTGCCACTCTGGCTCAAACATTGTTTTTAAAAAGGAAAAAGGAAAAGGAAAGCCAAGGCACAGAGGCAGAAGGAGCAGCCCAGCTCTGGATCTCAGGGAGCTGAGCAGCACAGCCAGCCCTCCCCATCCTCAGCACCATACTGGGGGATGCAGCTCACCCCTTCCCTGCTGCCTCTCCATCCTCCTTTTGAGCAGATTAAGTATCCAGAAACAGAAGAGACTTTTTATTTGCTACTTCTCCTGAGATCTCTTGAGTTGCTCTCTGAGCAGCACTCATTTAAGAGCTGGCACGGCAGCCATTTGATTTCTTTTTAAGCCATCAGTGGTGGAAGCAATTTTAGAAAAGGAACATGATTCTTGTAGGAAAAATTTCTGCCTGGGCAACAGCTGCTGCCAGCAGTGGCACAAAGAAAATGGGAGAAAAGAAACTTCTGCCTGCCAGGAGGTGTGAGAACATCAAAGGCTGCACCAGTGCACTGTGCCCTATGGCTTGTGATCTCCCCAGGCCCACAGCCATGCTCACAGGACAAGTGAGCTACCCTGAGACATGGAGGTGGCATCTCACCCAATAAATGCCACTGAATATCCCCTTGGTCCTTCCCCCTACAGAAAGAAAGCAGATTATTTGCCTTTCATTTCTCCCTTTTTCCATTGCCATTTATTTCCTGGTTTTCTTTCCCCAACAAGGAAGCAAAATCTTCCCAGCAGTGCATCAGGGCAGAGGGTTTGACCCCTTGCACCACATGCCATTTTCAATCCTGCTGATTGCTCAGATACCCTGGGGAATGGCTGGGGTGCAGAGCCCCCCGGGCTCCCTCCAAAGCAATTTCCTGGGGAAGGAGAATCCCACAGGGTAACCCAGCACTGTTTCTGCTCTAGTAGCACTTTCTTTCATGCTTTGAGACAAACATTCTATTCCCTGTTTCACACCTCTCTCATTCATTCACCATCTTCTGCTGGCTGGGAGTCCAGCAGAGCAGCTTGCTGCTGGAAAAGGCCTGGATGTAGCAAATAAACAGGATTTTAGATTATTAAATTCTTGGGGGAGTAAGGAGGAATATATACATGTAGTTATCCATTTTACTCATCCTGTCACATTATTTTTAATTAATACCTGTACATATGTTGAAAGACAAGAGAAAGTACAGGGAAAAAATGGAAACTGCAGGAAGAGCTGGCTGTGGTACAATGCCAGAGTTTCTCCTAATGAAGTTTTGTAATGATGCATTTGCAGCAAAAATATAGCAGGCCCCAAGAAAGCACTAAAACAGGTTAAATCACCGAGTCTCAAACATCCACGTTTTCAAGGCTAAGAGCTCTGAGAAACGGAGCATGCGGCACCACAGAGCAGACAAAAGTGCCCAGCTCAGTAAGCCCAACAATGAAAACCAGTTTGCAATTTCCCTTTCCAAAGGGATCTGGAGACTGCACGCAGCAGAAAAGCCAGGAAAAAAAGTTAAGAGCCTTTCTTTCCCCTTAGAATGCATGACTCAGGGGATGCACCTGGATGCATCCAGCAGGAACAGTTTGTGACCCCAACGGAGGCACCAGTCTTGCCCAGTCTGCAATGACCACCAGGCTCTGGGCCTGTGGAGATCTGCCTCCCATCCCCAGGCCCCTGCATTTACCAGATACACCCCAAAAACCACTTTGGAGAACTGGAGTTTGCAGAGCATTTCCTTTCCCAGATGTCTCTGGTAACAAGGAGCACTTTGGCATAGAATTTGAGAGGGGCTTTGCCTCTGCTTAGTGCCCTCATTAAGCTTCTCAGCGAGTCCAGGAATGATCTGGTGGTTGCTTCAATCCTTCCCTTAGCACTCTGGGGGCCAAGGGAATTGGCATCTCATGCCAGGTTTGCACCAGGCTCTGCCAAGCTCTACTAGTGGTGGAATTCTTAAAAAAGACACTTGCTTCTATCTGCCACATTTCTCTGCTGGCAAAATACGTAGCAGAGATCGAGCCAGCTTGATTTGCGTTTGCCAGCTGAGCTTATTTTGCTCACTAAAACAGCTTTGAAACTGTGGTTGTGTTTTGCTACAGTGGTCACATTTCTCAGCACAGACAAAGCTGAATTCCCAGCTCTGCTGGGGTGCAGGGGGGGGCTCTGGTTCTGCAGCCTCTGGAGCAGCCCAGGCACTTTCCCACTCCTACCTCTTGTCCAGCTCCTTCGTTCCCAGCTGCCCTGCTCCTGCTGATGGGGAGAACTGGGCACAGAGGGGTCAGTTCCAGGGAGGATTGTTCACACTGCATATTCCACCTTACAGTTTGTATCAGCTACAAGCTGCAGTTTTGAGAACTAAACTAGTACCCAGCAAAATGCAAACAGAGCTCTCTGTCAATACTATCTAAAACACATTCTTTTTAAGGCCTCAAAGTGAAGATGTATTTCAGTTATAGCAGCAAGGACAGTTTTAATCAAACAATTCAGTTTCTCCCCTAACCCTTAATTAATGAGAATGAAATACCATCTACCTTAAAACTACTCCTGGACACCTAAGTATGTTAAACAGCCTTTTGATTCTCTCCAGCTTTTTGAGTGTTTGTGAAACTTCAGCTGAATCCAATTTGTACCATCAGCAACTGGAGCTGTTCTGCATTTGTCACTGTTGGGGTTACATTTCTCTTAACCATAATGAGATGACATTGAATTATAGAACCCTTTATGCTGCTTTAATATTGCCATCATTCAGGTGGTATGAACCTGTAGCAATGGGAAGGCAGTTAAGCTCTCCATCTGGCCAGACAAAAAGGAAATAGTGTTTCCAAGGAATTTTTGACCAGGTAAATTTAATCACAATATAAGCCAGAAATTACTCTCCTGCATCTCCCCCCCTCCCCAGGCAGTCAGGAGGGTGTCTTCTGAGGGACTTAGTAAAACTTCTCAAATAAATCTCAGCTATCAGGGGGAGCAAGACAGGCATTGGGTTAACAGCTTTTTGTGCAGAGACATTCAGGTCCAGCGAGGCCATGCACTCAGAGAGTGGCTAAGGACACCTCCCTGACTAATTTAGGACCCAGTGTCTTGCTGAAGGTGTAGGGTGCAGCCTTCCTAGACCCCACAGATGGATTCCCCCTAGCCCAATGGAACTGGGTCCTCCCACCCACCTCCTCCCAGCTTCTTTCACCCTTTGGGTTCATAGCAGCCTTGGGGTGCTCATCCCTGCTCTGGTCCTCAACCTGTGACCCTCCTTTCCCTGGCACACATGAAGGCTTAGCCATTTGGCTTGGACCATACAGTCAAAACATCCTATCTACCAAAACAAACACAAGATTTCTCCAGGGCAGTTACACTCTGGGCTAATCATGGTGCACCTACAAAAGGGCTCTTGGCAAATTCCTGTACCTCTCCTGTGCTGTCCTGCAGAGGTGGTAACATGCAATACACCAGGTCCACGTGAGCTAAAAAAATCAAGGGCATTGTATCTTGCCAGTTAAGAGATGTAGATGTGTTAGAAAGTAACCACAACACGTGGTCAGGCACAAACATCTGCATGAACCTCTGGCCACGAGGACACCACATGCTGCATATTGAGCACGCAGATGAAGGGGGGCATTTTAAAACTTTGTGCCAAGAAGGAAACCTTGTGCTCTCTTCTCACCTAGGGGAGAATGCAAATATTCCTGATAAAGTACAAACTGAAAAGCTACTAAATATTTTAATCAACTCAGTCATCATATGAAACAGAAGTAATTTTCTCCTCTCAGGGCCACACGGATGGGTGCACACTTGCTGCCTGATGTAGCAGCAATCACCTATTTAGGCTGTTTCAGCTTAATAGCTAAAATTCAGCTCTTTGACTTCCTGTGCTTAGGAAAGAAATTGGTATACATTTTTTAAACCTTGAAATAGAAAGAAGCTACTAATAGCCACAAAGAGAGGAAAAAAGAAGCTCATCCAGTGCAAAAATTAAAAAAAAAGCCTAGGGTATTCCAGAATAATTCTCCCCGTATTATTTACCCATTTATTTCACTCATTTAAAATATCTCTTTGAAGATCCCCACAGTCCTTCCTAGATCTTTGAGTGGTCTTCATGATGGTTGTGTTATTCCCTATCCAAATCATTAAAACAGGTGTTGAGCAGTGTGGTACCTGGGGCAGGACCTCAGGGCCCTGGCTGCTGACCTTTGCTGCAAAGAAAACCAGCTATTTCACCTCAAACTTCGCTTGCCACTTCCTTCTGAATTTTTGATACCATCTTTCACCCTGCAGGCTCTTTGCTCCTCCAGCAGCCCCTGCCAGCAGGGCTAAACACCCACCTCTGCCACAGCAACTCAAGGAATGCTGGTCACTGCCACCCCAGATAATTTCCTCTATAAACAAACCCACTGGTGCTGCTCCCCGACCTTTTTTACTACTCTCATCTCACTTTCTTTGTCTGTGCATGTGTTTTCTAATATTTACCACGTGGGCACAAACAGTGTCATCTTTTCTTTCAAAGCTTTACTCTTTCTGCTAATCTCACTCGAGGGTTTTTTTTGTTCTCATCTGCCTTCCTACTCCCCTTCCATTGCCAAAGGAAGAAAAAGTGAGCAGGAACCTGCCACCCATTAAATGATCTTGACAGCAGAGAGCCTTACAACAGACAGTCAATCCAAATGCAAACCCCAGGATACATCTTTTTCATCATCTTTCAGGAAAACTTCATTTGATTCTTCAAGGTAAAGCTTAACTATTAAATCCAGGAAACTATTTAAGCAATAGATGAGAGAGGAAAAGCAGAGATAACAGGGGAAAAAAAATTATTTCAGATGGGATACAAAAATGATATAAAATATCCTCTGACTTTGGGCTGCTTTCAGAGGTGCAGGGAAGCCACCTCAGCCTGATAGCTGCCTGCTGCTCCCCCAGCTCTGGTGACACCCATATCAGCAGAAATAGTTGATATCCCTTTTCCCAGTGCAGGGCACTGACTTGCACGGTTAACTGGCTGTTCCCCACTGGAAAGGCCAACATGGAAATCAAGCTACTTACCTAAGGAGAGGGTTTCCCTTTATCTTAAAGACACACATCAGACTTCATGTTTTCACAGAATCACAGAACGTTAGGGGTCGGAAGGGACCTTCAAAGATCATTGAGTCCACCCTCTCTGCCAGAGCAGGACCATAAACTAGGGCAGATCACTCAGCAAGGCATCCAGACGGGTCTTGAAAGTATCTTGCCAAGATGGTAAAATACTCCACTGCAGAATCACAGCTGCTTGAAATGAGCTTAGACAGCCACAAGCAATTAGCAATCTTAAGTTCATTACCAGGTTCAAACATGTCATATGACCTGCTTTTTAATTCTCTCTTTATGAGTGAATTCAAGTACAGATAAAAAATGCAACAAAAACTGAAAAAAAGGAAGCCCTGGAAGACTGCAGGCTGCATTTAGGATAACCAGAAACTGGATTTTTAGATTTCCATTTAAACAAGTTATTTGCAGTATTATAAATAGCTTCTATTAATAACTTAGACTGGAAAGTAATTCTAAAGTTCTCTAGTCCATCCCCTGCTCAAAACAGGGCCAAATTCAGAGTTGGAAAAGGTTTCTCAGGGTCATACACTCAGAACATTTCCATTGGAAATCCTGTTTAGGGATATGTTCAGAAAACCATTTTCAAGTTTAAGATCTGGCAGATGTATTAGCAGTCCAAGCAGATTTTCCACCTCACTACTATGTTCTTAGCAATTTTCCTTTACAGGTTGAATAATGGAGCAGGGAGAAATATGTGACTCTCACCAACCGAGACGTTGTTTGCAGAGATGAGAAAAAAGCCCACCTGAAATGGGTCTTGCCACAGAGCCTTTGGAAAGCAGCCCAAGAGAGACCTGGATAGCAGCAGGGGGGAGCCTGACTTAATGGCCATCTCCATAAAGATAAGTGAACCTGAAGGTATAGGTAATTAACTTCCATGCAAATGAGACATAACAGCAGCAACTTTTGGCTCAGTCTGCCTACTCCTGAATTCAGTTAGAGCTCTGCCCTTGGCTTCATTGGCAGCAGAACCCAGTTGTCAGTTGGATGTGAAGCTGGTGTTAATCCCCCAGAGCAGGTGGAGCCCCAACATGGGGACAGATGACAATGCCACACAGAGATGCACATCACAGACCACTGGTCCTTGGCCCTGGTGCTCAGCATCACGTGGACCTGATCGACCCCATCTCATGGACTCTCCCAGGGGAATTCCTGAGCCTCGGACTGAGGGAGCTGAGTGACTTCAATTCTCTTCCTGGGAAATCATCATCTAGTGGGAGGTGTCCCTGCCCATGCAGGGGGGTTAGATCTAGATGATCTTTAAGGTCCCTTCCAACCCAAACCATTCTATGATTCTATGACTTTTGGCACCTACACAATAAATCCCCAAATGCACAAATACCCAAACCAAAGCAAAGCCTCCATCCTTCAGATGGAAAAAACAACAACACACCAAACAAAATGCATCCCTTTTTCCTTATTCAATTTCCATTTCCTTTGTACATTTCTTCTTTGCCAATGTCTCCAAGCCAGTTTTCCCTCTCCAGTTTCACAGCAACCCCAGTTCCCAACACCAGCAGTCAGACTGGCAGTCCAGGAGGCAGGTGGGACTGAGCAAACAGAACAAAAAGCACATTTAGGGCTCTGTCTAAAACTGGATGTTTCCCTGGTAACATGAAGAACTTGGTACATCTGATGACTTGCAGCGTGCACAGATTTTCTCACTGTAGCATCAGCCCAGGGAGCTGCAGGGAACTGGCTGGAAACAGTAATTCCTCCAGCTGCCACAAGCATCTGAGCTCCTCCAGCCCAGCAGGGGTGAAGGTCACTGCTACCCACAGAACAGCATTTGGGGGGACACAGCCCCCTGCAATGGCTTGTGTCCTACAAAAGGACAACACAAAAGCCATCATACTTGTAATACTCTTTGCCCCCCACAGCAATGTTATACAATGAAGAAAACACAGCAGCAAATCACAGCTTATATTCATTTCCAATTGAAAAAAAATATATCTAGTTTTACCTCATGGACTTTGAAACCATCAAGCAACTTGGTTTGTAGTAGACTAAAGCCTGTGAGAAACACAGACCCCACATCCTAAAACTATACAAATGGAAAACTCAGGCATGTCCTTGCTAGGAAATTTGTCCCAATTCACAACACAGCTGGAAGTGGAACATCTCCTGGCCCAAGACAGATTACAGAGGCCCCAACCTTTGTAATGAGTCCAGGCTTCCCAAGCCATAGTGTCATGGGCTGTGGCAGTAAATGCATATTTGGAGCCAGTGTTTGTAGGGAAAAATGGATGCAGTGCAACTAAATTAATTAGAAAACATAAGAACTGACATGATAATGTACAAAAAAATAACAAAAAAGGAATGCAAAATCATCTCCTTTGCTGCTTCTCATTGAAGATGTTTTGGTGTATTGTTCCTTGATACAATTCAAATTATCAGCTGGTAGAACAATTATCTAACTAAAAGATTTAACCATGATTAAAGTCTAAACAATCTGCTGAACAAACACCTACTCAGCCTTGCTTGAACTGAATTTCAATTCCCTGCACGTTTAGTGTTATAGCTCCAGATTCTTCTGGTGATCAGGCTACTATGCAGCATCTCTTACCCTCTCACCCAAAATTTCCAATTCACCTCATTGTTACCAGGAGGACCAGTGCACTGGTTGTATTTCTTTGGCCTGGCCCAGTTCATGCAATCATCAATCATCAATCAGGTTCTCAGTTGAATGCAGTTTCTCTACCAGAACAAAATCCATGGAAGCCTAAACCATCTTGGTGTCTACACAAGACACAAACTGCAACAAAACAACAGGGCACTCCAACTGCTCCTCCCGGAGGTACTGGAAAATCCCTCCCCAGTGAGGCAGGGGCAGCTGACCCCTCCATGGACACCAGGAAATGAACCCATCCATTTGCCCACCATCATGACAGAATGCATTACATGGAGAGTTTTACAGCACTGAAACGTCAAGATGCCAATAGGCACCAGTGGCTTTCCATATGACTGAACAACACATTCCCAGAAAATGTCACTGTCATGTGGCAAGAGCCAAGAGTCGTTCAAAAGATGTTTAACTAGGGACCCAAGCACCCACACAGCACCATGCTCAGCATCTCCTGCCACCACTGTTGAAGGTAATAAGGAATCCAAATGCAGCCTGGGCTTACTGAAGCTCTTGGGCTAGCTGAAGCATTTTAGAAAATGCTCCTAACCAACACAATGTGATGTCATGGGTGCATCAGCTGAAAACAGAGAAGATTAAACCGACATCTATATTCTGATTTATGACATAAAAATGGCAGGGTCTTTACTCCTCAGGCTTGATAAATAGTTATGCTGCTTGACTTTTTAATTAAATTGTGAAGACTATTTATTATATGACCATAAATTCTTTGTATAGCTTGTTATGGTATTGAGGGATCCAAGAGCAAAGGCCAAATAAAATAAAACCTAACAAAAATGAGGTTTTTTACCATAAAATCAATAGTAATTTAAGCATTCTAGGGGTCACAATTCTATTTGAGAAAGATTGATCATCTCACAGGAAGAATTTTTAAACTTTTGGCTGATTTCCTTCATTTTCCTAGAATCATCATCTTCTGGAGAACTGACAGCAAAATGTTAAAACGTTGATGTTAAAATGCTGGGCTTTGAAAATTACTCACTTTTGTGCATATCAGGCAAGAGATGGGAAATATCCACCTCAACAGAACTGCCCATAAGCTTGCTAGGGAAGTGGGAACACACCATGATGACATACTACCTATTCACATGCAGCAATAAAAGTATCTGTAATACCTCTTTCCCCACGTATTAATTCAAACCCAAGTAATAAAGATCAACACATCATAGAAAAGGATCTACAGCCACGGTTATGGATCAGATTTTGCACCACTGGGATTAAAAAAATCTGTGAGCAGTAACATCAGGAGACTTTCATGGCAGTTGGATGACAGAAAACTGCAAGGAAAAACTACAGCTGAAGGAGCTAATTATGGAAAACCCTGTATGACATGATGCTGAGTGCAGCAGTGAGTGTATCTCCCACACTTCTCTGCAGTACAGATTTGTTCAGGTAGATAGCCCAGCACAGTAAAGAGAAAAGAGAGCATAAAAATATTAAATTTCTGTAAAGAAAGTAAGAAACAAATAACATTGGTTGGGAATGCCTCCCTTCCCTTCAGCACATCCTCACACATATGCAGGGATCTTCCCCACAAGGACCACGTCTTGACAGATGCGACAGGTTCAATATCATCTCTTATGTATGTGCACAAGTAAATAGAAAGAGCTGGGGAAAACTTTACATCCTATGAAACACTGGATGTGCAAGTCTAGGGAGTGAAGCTTACAGGGTCTCAGCTCATTTATTCTTTGACAGGAACACTGAAATCATTACTGCACCTGAAGCCTGGAAGCTGTTACATAAGGGAACTATATTTGATAAGCAAACCAGCTCAGAGCTCTCACCTCTCCCTGCAGCCCCTTTCTTGAGTTTGTCTAATACCTCCCCTTGGAAATGGTGCCTGCCACTATTTCTGAGAGGGTCTTACACCTCTGCCACTTGCTGCCAGACACTGAAATTCAAGGGAGAGAAAAGCCCCCAGCCAGACAAACACTTGTTTGTCTTGGGTTCCTTCTGCTCCTGGTGCCAATAGCAATATTTTTTTGCAGCCTGTCAAAATAGTGATTAAATCCAAGACTGCAATCTCAATTCAGTCAGCCCTAGGCAGCCCCAGGGAGCCCCAGTGGAGGCAGCTGGGTCCTGCCTGCACCAAGGGCTTTAGCAGGCACCTGGCACAGGGAGGGATGGAAAGGATGTGGAGACCAAGCCCAGCAGCACATCCCATCCCCTCAGTGGGATCCATGTGCTCCTCAACAAACCCCCACAGGAGATGAGGGAAGGAATATATTTGCCAGCTGTCCCTTCATCAGAGCCAGGCAGAGGATGGTCAGAGGAGGGCTGCACAAGGCAGATGCAGAGACAGAAGTACTCAGAGGACTGTTTCATTTACCAGCAGGCAGAGGCAAAACTGAGGAGACAATTAGTATCTCTGCATGAAAAGGAGGGTCTGGAGCTTGTAAATGTCTAGAACTCACCTTAGCCAGCCTCTCAGGACATGCCACTCATGGCAAACTATTTGCCAAGAGCCCTGGTACATGTTGTAGCCCAGCCCTGGGTGCTGAGCATACCCTGAGGCCAGCACATCAGCTCTGAACTGCTGATCTTGAGCTGAGATGTATATGAAAGCAAATCCACCTGGGGCAGAGACCTCTCCCAGGCCACAAGGCTCAAAAACCCAGTCCTACTCACTATCTCTCCAGGGTGCTCCTGCAATAACAAAATAAAGCAGTAAATTGCTTTTGTGGAAAGTGAACTGTATTTCATTGCAATGTCAGAAAGCACTGACTTCTGCAAGGATGAAAAAGTACCTAGCAGGAAGTGTAGCTTCCTGAGCTTCCCTAATGTTTGTGATTCCTCTGGCAGAACCTGGTTAGAAAGTGAAGATTTTGCATCATGCAGGCCACGTTCTTTCACTAATATGTCTAATTCAAAGGCACATTGATGTACTTTTAAATACTTTGAAGATATTTCTATATCCACCCTTGCATTATTGTGTATCCTTCCCCTCCTGACAAACTTAATACTGCGAACGAAGTTTAAAAAGCTGTGCAAGCTGGAGGGATAAACATGCTTTGGCTGATTAGGTTTGGAAAGACACCTTGCTCTAAAAATATTTTCCTCATCCCTGTGGATAAAGCCAAAGGTGACACCACTTTGCAGCAGCTGAGCTCCAGAGAAGTGTGCTGCTGGTACAATCACAGGATCAGAGAATCACCCTGGTAGGGAAAGACCTTCAAGATCATTGAGTCCAACCATCAACCTACCACTGGCAGGTCCTTAACTCAACCACATCCCTAAGTGCTATGTCTATAGGACTCTTAAATCCCTCCAGGGATGGTGACTCAACCACTGCCCTGGGCAGCCTGTTCCAATGCCTAATAACCCTTTTGGTGAAGAAGTTCTGCATAACATCCAATCTAAGCCTTCCCCGGTGCAACTTGAGGCCATTTCCTCTTGTCTTACCACTTGTAACTTCATTGAACAGACCAGCAGACAACAGCAGAGCAGACAACAGCAGAGCAGACAACAGCAGAGCAGACAACAGCAGCTCCTACAGAAGATGCACATTCAGATACCACATAGCTTCCTTTCCTCCCAGCCCCTGTTTCACATTCCTTACACATTGAGCCATGCTTGTGCAAGCCCCAAGTCCATGGAGGGACTTTTCAGCACAAGGTTTGCAGAATTTGCCCTTTAACAACTGCTACATATGTTTAAAAGGATACATGCAAATCAGGATTCTGAGGGAAGTGGGTGTAGAAACCCAGGATTCTCAGCATGCCAACTGGCAAAGCAACAAGGA
Source organism: Hemiprocne comata (assembly GCA_020745705.1). Taxonomy (NCBI): domain Eukaryota; kingdom Metazoa; phylum Chordata; class Aves; order Apodiformes; family Apodidae; genus Hemiprocne; species Hemiprocne comata. Next base: position 3,719,685 of record CM036597.1, on the reverse strand, counting down.
CGGGTCAGACATCTTGGCAAAAGTTCTGTGAAGCATTTCACTCTCAATGAGTTGGCATTTTCAAAGGAGAAAGTGTTTCAACAGAATATTTCCCTTTAGCTCTAATGTGAAGATACAGCACAGTAGTTTGATTTGCAAGAAACCCCTCAATAAAAAGTGCTGACCTAGCAGGGCTGTTTGCCTGAAAGATTATATGGAAGATTTGGACAAAGATGAAATGATGCGTTAACTTCTGGATTATAACTAATCCCTCTGGAACTCATAATTTATTCAATCAACAAAATAAGATCAATTACATTAACCTTGAAAGATCTACTAAGAGCTACTCTCCAAACTTCACACACACACAGATGATGAGGTTTAGCCCCGCCAGTTCCCAGAATCTGTTTCCTCACTCTATTTTCACCGTAAAACAGTGAAAAATATCCCCAGGCCTTGTTATTTTTTTTTTGCTTTCATGAAATGGAATAATGTGGAAGCTAATTTTCTTCTCACATGCCCATGTTTATCTCAGACTAGACTTCAGCAGAGTTGCTGTACTTCATGTAAACATAAATGGGAAAGCACACAGGGATGCCAGTTCTCCATACTGCACTATGGATTTAAAAAACCAACCTACTTCACAGTGTCTGCTGGAGCTGGGTCCTGATCTGAGGCCACATCTGCCATTTTTTCAGGTACCCAGGAGACCTTCCCAAGCTCAGGCACCACCAGGTATCTCTGGGCAGACAACCAGCACAGGTTTTGAACTCCTTATGCCCCAAACCCCCCCATGGATAAAGGACTCTCAATGTTTTCAGCACGTGCTGCTGACCTGCAGAGCACATGGACAGAAGGCTGGGACAGGGACTTTTTAATTTTCTTTTTCTCTCTGCACCACATTTTTTCTCACAGATAATTCTGACCAGAGATGGCTCCCTATGGAAAATGTCATGTTGTGGTGTCCCTTGATTCATGTTGTGCTGCTGCTCCCGTGCAGGGGACGCTGGGCCTTCCCACCCTGTACCAAATGCCTGCAAAACCAGAGGTCTGGCAGCCACACGAGAGGCCTGGCAGCAATGTCAACTCAGCATGGCCATTTCTGGAGTGTGGCCATTCATGCCACTGGAGCACTCCATGAGCACCTAATGGACAAGCACTGGGCTCTTGAACATAACCCATCTTCATGCAAGCAGCATATACAGCTCAGTGATTTAGCTGGTGGGAAAGGCAAGGATGTTCCCTCAGCCACCTCCTGTCTCCAAGTCCTAGATTTTTTTTTCTCAGAAGGAAAATTCAGCACAAATGAAATGGAAAAGGTGGTTCAGATCCTCTGGCGGGTAAAAACTACAGGAACTTTAGAGCTTTTTGCAAAGCCAGGTCCATACCCTGCCAGAGCTCCACAAGTGCTCCAGACAAATACACCAACAGCTGAAATCACCAAGAAAGGATGGTTCAGGAAGAGCCAACAACCAACTGGAAGGCAGCACAAGCCTGTGGTGTGCTACAGCCAGCCTTCAGCTGTGCTCACGGAACTGCCAGAAGTCAGCTTTGCTCAGTATTCCTGTAAAGCCATGGCATTTATTTACTGGCTAAGCAGAGATATCATGATGGCAAGGTTTCCTGGAGAGTTAGCTTTACCTGGGAAGATGGTTGCCAGATCTCTGGAGGGGTTTGAGTGCTGGACTCTATTTCAAGAGCAGGTTGCCACAGGATGGTTTCCATGACTGCCACACGGTTACATATGGGAGCTGTCTTCAAAGGTCTGAAAGAAAAGCAGGTGTCTTCTGTTGGCCAAGACTTGGCCACAGCAGTCACATGTCCAGGTGCAAACTGTAAATATTGAAAACCATTGTGCCTAGAGCTGGGCAGTGGTGCTGGAGACAGGCAGCAGCTGAGCAGAGAGCTGCATTTCAGCACTGAAGTCCAACAAAGCCCAAAAGCCCAGCTCTCTGGGTGCTCAATCCAGCTCTGACTGAAGCCAAAAGAAAAGTTGCTTCCAATGCACTGAGGAGCAAACTTTACTAGTGTTTATAGTTATAAAATTAATATTTCTGAAAGGTTCATTCTGGGAGCTCTGGAGAACAGCAACATCAGACGAAGGCAGACTTGAAAGAGAGGCTGAGTCAATAACAGAGTGTCTTTATCATCCATATATTTAACAACTGTGCCTTTCTGTGCTGTTTTTAAAAGAAATCACCCTCATTTGCAATCTGTGCACTTGTGAGACACCTTTACCCTGCAAACCTCTAGGAAAATAATTACATTTAATAGAATCCACCCACGTTTTAAAGCTGAGGTAGAAAGCACTTATATTTAATAGAAACTACAGCTTCTAAATGATTATGGTATTTAATTTGCATTCTCTTTGCTATTTTAACTGCAGCTTTATTAGAGCAGCATTTCTGGCTGCAGCATTTATCTCTTACCAACATTGTCATGGTAAGAAAAACATGGAAAGCAGATGAAAAACAGGGAAAATATGAAAGGACAGAGAAAGAGCAGAGTAGGCTGAATATTTGTATTTGGGGAAAAACTATCTCAGATCTCTGCAAAGCTCAAAGCCTCATTCACCCTCCCAGGAAGAGGAAAGAAGATGTAGGATGTTGCTGGCTCATTTTCATACCAATTAAACATCCTTTTGCTTCAGCAGGGAGGTGCAGACAGTCAGCAGGTGAAAAGACAGCCCAGCAGCAAGCTGTGCCCATGGGCAGCAGTGGAAGAGGCTGCTCACAGCCTGCCCATTTCCTCCATCCTTTGATGGTGGGACTAGAAATGCCTTTTATTTCTCTACTTTCTCCCTCTCAGGACTCTTTAAGCTTTGTGGGTTGTACCCAGTGCCAGATGTTTGTGTTTCTCTAGTTGAAATTCCCATCCAGACGACAACACACGTCTGCACCCAGAGGATCCTCCTGAATTTCTGTTTATGAAATCACCACACACATCAAGAGACAAGGTTACAACTGGAAGAGGTGTTACCAGGCAAAAAGACCATGTCCCGTTGCACACCATTGCCCCTCCAAGTCCTCAGATCATGGCAGCATCTGCCAGGCTCCAGCTGGACTTTGCTCTTGTCTAGCAGCAGCTCGACAGTTTGTGTTTCCTTCAAGGTGAGCTCTTCTTTCAGTTTTAATTTGACCACGTCGACATGTTTTTTGCACTCACACTCAAGTGAAGCTAATTTTACGTGGCACTGTGCCAGCTCAGGAAACGGGTAGGCACATTCATCATTATTCATGCATAATTCAGGAACTATTTGCATACAGTAAACAGGGTACCATCCTGATGAAGTGTCAAAAGATATGAAGTGCTAATGAAAGAAAGGAGAATAGACAAGAAGAGATCATGAGACCGAGAGAGAGAGAGAAAGTGAGAGTGAAGATGTATCCTCTATTGAACTTCCCAAAGTCTCTCAAAGCTCTTGTGCATGACAAGAGACACCCAAAACACTTTTAAGCACAGACCCAGAAGCCATTCACTCCCCCACATTTCTGTCCAGGACAGTAGAAATGTTACCATTTATTATCTCTAAGAGTTTTGATTATATTCCAGTTTGCACATTTCTGCTCTCCCATCAAGAGCAGCAAGTCAGAGGACAAAAAGGAGAGCCAGGCTTTCTTTGAGTGCATCTTTGTTTGCTTGCTTGCTTTTTGAGCAAATAATACTGCTTCTCCACAAAACCTATTTACAATGCAGACTCCAGGCTTGCTTTTGTCTTGGTTTTGTTTTGTTTTCTTTTTTTTCCTACCTGTGAATGGTCTGCCAAGGGGAGCTGAGATTGGGAGATAAACACATGGGCTGCAGTGACTCTGGAGAAGAGCTGAGGATGGGCAGGGCTGTCTCAGGCTGCTGACTGCATGATAAAAAGGATCTTTACTGGTGAAGATGCTCTAGGAGAAAATGTTTTAAGCGTGGTGCACAGTGGAGAGAGGAGGGAGACAAAGTCTGGAAAAGAAGGTAGGAGCACTTTGTGCCATAAGAAAAGATTTCAGCTTGTCAGAATGAAAGACAGGGATTTTCAAAGTGCATAATTTCCACGTAATTACATGGGATGGGGGTGGCTTCAAGGCTACAGCTCGTGCTCTGCCACAGATAGGTTTCAAGGTCAGAGTCTAATTTTATCCTGTGATATAACAGCCTGCATTCTGAAGCTGCTGAGGCATGCCTGAATCCTGCTGCCCGAAGTGGTTAGCACCTCAATTTCCTTGTTTCTCTGCAGCTGCAGACAGCCCAAGAATGGAGCCATTTGGGATCACCCCGTGGCTTTTCACACGTGGACCTCATGAAGTGCAGGAGTGACAGGGTGGCAGCCACAAACCCTGCCCCGAGCAGCAGCACAGCCACCACTGGTGGCTTTTAAGATGAGCTGGAGGTGATGAAAGGGAAGGAATGAAAGCAGAAATTCCTGCAGTGGACACATGTTATGGAAAATGTGGGGGGTTTTCCCAGTTGTCCCACAGAAGCCTCAGCTTGAAAATTAACCACTTCAGTGCGAGGCAGGAAGATAACATGAGCAGGGATTTTGTGCATATCAGTTCAAGAGTTGGTCTCAAATGAACTTGGAATCACCCTGGGAGAAGGACTGGGAGGAAATCTGATTTCAAGCAAATATAAAAAAAGAAAGCCAAGAAAAAGCAAATTGAATGTCAGTGTGACAGACCTTGAGGAAGCTGACAAGGATGAACACTTCTTGATGCCTGTTCCTCAGAGAAGAAAGGAGGGTTTGACAGGACCACAGAGCTGGATGGTCTGAAAATTGGTCCATCAGGGTTCCTGAGCCAGGCTCCCTGAGATCAGGGCAGGCAGAGGTCTTCATGGAAGTGGTTCCTGCTTTGGAGTAAGCTCAGGATAAGATGGCTTTCTGCCTTCCTTGCCAGCCCTGTTATTCAATCTTTCCTTAATAACCACAAATTCCCTCTAATTTCTCTATTGGCAACTGCAGTGCATCCCAAAGAGACACAAGGAGCCCTGTGAAAGAAAGTTTGGTAATGTTTGTTGGTGCTTAGAAGGCTTTGTCTGATGCTCTAGAGTATGTCACAAGATAAATCATGTTATGGTAGCGTGGTTTCTAACAACGCATTGACAATTCCTTGGGAGATACTGGTGCTGTCAGCCCTCAGAATTCAAAAACAAAACAAACCAAAAATCAAAACCAACCAACCAACCAAAACCCACAACAATATCTCGATTATGGGAGACTTACTGAACACCAGCAGAGAGATCAGCAAGAGGCTTGTGTTCACACACATCATGGATAGATCTAACTGAAAAGAAACAATCAATAATCCCCTTTACTCACAAAAACATGCCTGCTATCAACACACGACCTAGGAGAGCTGTGTGGAGCAATTAGAACAGTAAAAAGGGTAAAAAAAAAAGAAGTAACTTCTCCCTTTGTTACTTTTCCTATAAAGAACAGAGACAGATGCCAAAAATTAAGACCTTTTTTTCTTTTTTTACACAAAAAATATACTTACAGATTGCAGGGCTGTGCAAACAATGCTGGAGAGCCAAATACATCCCTGGAGCCCAGGGCTGCTGCTCTGCAATTGCCAGACAGAAAATGTCAGGTTTTGTTGTCCCCACCACATCCCCAGGCTGGCCTGAAACGTGGTTAAACAGAAAGGCAAATTTTGGAAGGGAGATCCCTTCCCAGCCCATCTGGGTGTATCAACACCCTGGGAGGGGTCTGCTCTGAGCCCCCACAGCAGCCCTATCCTTGCAGCCTCCAGACACACGAGGGTTTTTACACACCTTGCGAGCACTTTCTCTCCTGTGAGCTCACCTGGAGCAATATTAAAGCAGTCTCCTCATGGCAAGCTTGGAGACAGATTTCTTTTCCTTGCCTACGAAAGATCACTGCCAATTTCACCCACCAAAAGTATTGATGGGGTCACACCTGGAGCTGAGAGACAGCAGAGAGCTGCGAAATGTGCAAGACAAATTAAGTCTCCATTGGCAGTTCTGAGCAGTAGCACAAAGCAAGCTTTTCCTCCCAAGATAGTTTTCCTCCTCAGCAAGTTTGCTGATGACATCAAGCTGTGTGCAGTAACCGACACCCTAGAGGGAAGGGATGCCATCCAGAGGAACCCTGACAGACTGGAGAGGTGGGCCAATGACAACCCCATGAAGTTCAACAAGGCCAAGTGCAAGGTCCTGCACCTGGCTTGGCACAACCCCAGGCACAAATCCAGGCTCGGGGGAGAATGGCTAGAGAGCAGTCCTGAGGAGAAGGACTTGGGGGTGGGAGGAGATGAAAAGCTCAACATGAGCCACCAGTGTGTGCTGGAGCCCAGAGGGCCAATTGTGTCCTGGGCTGCATCAAAAGAAGTGTGGCCAGCAGGGCCAGGGAGGGGATTTTGTCCCTCTACTCTGCTCTGGTGAGGCCACACCTGGAGTGCTGTGTACAGCTGTGGAGCCCTCAGCACAGGAAAGACATGGACCTGTTAGAGAGGGTCCAAAAAAGGGCCACAAATGTGATCAAAGGGCTGAAGCAGCTCTGCTATGAAGACAGGTTGAGGGAGTTGGGGCTGTTCAGCCTGGAGAAGAGAACGCTCTGGGGAGACCTAAAAGCATCTTCCAGTATCTGAAGGGGCTACAGGAAAGCTGAGGAGGGGCTTTTCACCAGAGAGGGCAGTGATAGGACAAGGGGTAATGGTTTTAAACTGAAAGAGGGGAGATTTAGGTTAGACATCAGGAAGAAATTCTTCACCTTGAGGGTAGTAAGGCACTGGAATAGGTTGCCCAGGGAAGTTGTGGCTGCCCCCTCCCTGGAGGTGTTCAAGGCCAGGTTGGATGAGGCTTGTGCAGCCTGGTCTAGTGGGAGGTGTCCCTGCTCATAGCAGGGAGGTTGGAACCTGATGATCTTTAAGGTCCCTTCCAACCTTCACCATTCTATGATTCTATAAGTCTTTATAAGACTTTTCAAGACTGAAAAGAAAAGTAACACATGAGGGCAGTGGTATCTGGGGGCAAAGAAAAAGCCAAGGATGAAGCTGTTGCACCTGGGACAGCTGAAGGAGGTGCAGGATGATGCTAAGAGAGCAGCAATGGTGCTGAGAGCTGCGTGGCCACCTCACACTTCTACAGCATGGACGACAGAGATCAGCTGAGTTGTTTTGGCTTTAATGAAGCTGATACCTGCCACCCGCCCCCCAGGTCAGAGATCCAGGGCCACTACAAACACCAAAGCATCTGGCAACTGTAAATTATAAATTCTCCTCTGTAACACTCTGTTAAAGCAAACACTTCACTGCCTTTCCAACACAGCCTACGTTTATTTTGCCTTGTACCTCACCTTGTATTTAGTTATATTTAAATCAGCTTACTCTACCCCAGTCCAGTGCTGAATATAAATTACGCTGCTGAAGATTATAAATTCTTCATGTTGTTATTTTCAAAGCAGGAAAGGTTTGCAAGGTGGGCGAGTCCTATAATCCTTTTACCATAATCAACCAAGCTTGTAAACTTACAATAAAGAAAACAATCAGAAAACTAGTATCACATTTGTCTGACAAGGTTAGCTTGCCCTCCTTTAATATTTTACAGGTTATAAAGTAGGATTTAAAATAAAAATGCCTTCAAGGTATTTTCACCCCTAGCAGATGGCAGAAGTTGCAAGGCAAGAGCTGTAATTGAAAAATCAATAGCAGTCTCCCAATTTACTGCCTCCTGCATCAGTGCTGAAAAGAAAGAGGGATGCATGTCTGCTGCTGCTGAGAGGCCCCGTTTTTTGGTTTGATGCTCCTGTCTGAGAGGCCTCCCCAGAGCATGGCCACATCCCACTGCAGTTGTTTTGGAAATCTCCAAAATGCTCAGTTGTTTCCAGGACCAAAGCAGGTCACTTTGTCTGCAGGGGCAGGACCCTTATGCTGGGACTCTGCCTTTTGCATCCCCCTGACAGGTGACCAGGCTCAGCTCAGAATTTCCTTAACACCTGCATGCAGAAAACCTGTACTCCAAGAAATGCTCCATGTGCCTATGGGTTAAACCAGTTTGAATTACATGCTTTCACACCATTTTTCTCTCCCAGATTCCCAGACTCATGCAGGACCAGCAGGACATGCTGCAGGACTGGCTCGTGATCCACATATTTAGAAGGAGCTGAATTCTGAAGCCACAAAGATGAGCATGGAGCTGCATCCTCTATGTTTGCTTCCTAAAGCATCAAATCCTTAGCAGCAACATGGAAGGGTAAGGAATGAGTAGCACCTCACCAAGCTTTTCAGCAAGGGCTGAGACCAGCTGGATTGGCTCAAAAATGATGCTGAAGTACCCAAAGCACTGGCTGTGCTTTGCCTGCAGCACAGCCCCCAGCCACAGGCTCCTGCAGCTCTGCTTTTTTGCAACCAGGTCCCCAGAGCATGGCACAGCAGGCTGGAGGGGTGGGAAACCAGCCACAGAAAAGGGGTACCAGCAAAAAAAGACCATCATGAGGAAGTTATTGGGGTGAATGGTGATTGGGTATAAGCAGCGTTCACTCAGGAGCAATTCTGGAAACATCCCACTGTAGGTAGATGCCAGGGAAGAGCATTTTCCTTTAATGGCCCCTTCATTTCTCTTTTATTGCATCTGAAGTATGCAATAAAAGGAAAACCATTTGAAGCCAGAAACAGCCACAAAGAAACGACATGGCAGCTCCTGAAATACCAGGCAGGGTTGGACCCAGGCAGTTTCAAGAAGGAACAGGGTGTTGGTATGAAGGAATAATATCCATGGATCCTTGTTGGGGGCAAACCTCATCCTCACCTGAGATGTGAATGGAAAACCCCACAGTGTCTACAGTGTCTACATGGCATGTTGCTGCTCCAGGACACTGGCCTGCAGGCTTCCTGGTCATCGCCAGGGACCACAATGCCACCAGGGGAAGCAAAGCTGGGGGAGACACAGGGGTGCCTGCAGTGGGACAGCCCCAAAGCAGCACCACATGTTGCAGGTCCCAGAGATGTGCCACGAGCAGATGATCCAGGACAAGGTTCACTACACCTCAGGGTAAGCAATCAACACAGCAAAATTCCACCCCCATGAGCAGCAATAACGTCAGAGCGTCCCTAAGTGAATTACACCTCCCCGGCAAAATCTTGGCCCTGTAACTGAAATACCAAGGAAAATTGTTCCTTTTTGGGTTTTTTTAGAAACTAATAAGGAACCAAAACCCCAGACTGTGCCTCAGAGCCCATCTAGAGAGTTAGGATATCTGCTCCAAGCAGGACCTGGAGCAGAGCTGCAGCATGGGAGCACTTTGTGCTGCAGATACTACAGAGTGGCAACACTAAGGCTCAGTGGGACCAGACAGGCCCAAAGTGAAAGGTTTCAGATGAGGCTCCAGTACCACAAAAAGTCTGTGCTGGGCTCCCCAGCTACTCACAAGAACCTAATTTATAGGAAAGACATGATAAGCAATTTCTCTGCCTATACACGTGGGACACTGCTGTGTGTAAGGCAGACCTGTTCTCTGCAGCTCAGATACACCTTCTGGACAGATCAGACACAGTGCAGAGCTACAGAGGCTTTTGATTTCGAAAATTAAAGCCTACCTCCACTGTCCTAATGAGCAGTCATTATTTGAAGATGCCAGCATCAAAGTCAGGTGAGAAAGATCTTGCAGCTGGGTGGAAATAAAGGGGTGTCAGGTAGAAGCACAGTTGCCTTCCTTATGGATAGGAGGTGCTCTCACTCAAAGGCTGCTACAGTATTTCCCAAAACGCAGCTAAAATGCAATGTTACCAGATGAGGTGATGAGGAGGAAGCAGAGCAGCAGTGACCCAGTGTTTCCAATTCCCTGGCTCAGCTCTGCCTGGAGCATGGAAGATGCCCATGGGCTTCAGGGAGGGGGAGCAGCTGCAGCCACTTGACTGAGTATGGGGCTTTGATCAGGGTGACCCCAGTGCTGTGAAGTTTGATTTTCTCCCTCTTTTCAGCTACAATCTCTTCTCATCGGGTCTGTGTAAGCTCTTGCTGCCAGACTTTCCACTTCCAGCACCACTTTCAACAGCAGGCAAGTATGTTGCCCAAACCTCCTCTTCCCCTTTACTCCAGGGAAATCACAAGAAAATAAACCCACCGCAAGCCAAAATGGAGCCAAAACCCTGGGGAGAGGCAGGGGCTCTGCACCAGGTGCTCAGGTGGGACAGCTTCCAGCTTTTGCCCAAGCAAAGCAGGCAAGGAAAGGAAGGCAGGAGAGGGACAGCCCTGCCCTGGGGGGCATGGAGGTAGCAGGAGGGGGGGGAGGGCACCACCTATACCAGGGATGGCCGTGGAGAGGGCAGTGAGTACACTGGGGCTCTCTGGGAGAGCCCATCCATTTGGGTTATTCAATCCTGCTGATTTTTGCTGTTAAAAGAGCTTCATAAATCCAAGAAGGGAGCAAACAACATAATTAGCATCAAATTACACATCGCAACATAATGAAGAGTGAATAGGGGAGAGGTAACTCATTGACATCTATCTGCAAATAAGTCTCCCATTGGAGCAGGCTACAGAAACAGCTTCTCAGAAGCTTATTGCATCTCCATGAGTCAGAATTGGCTTGAAAGCATTAAAAGAAAAAAAGGTAAAAGTTCACCAAACCCTAAATTGCAACAAACACTTGATCAGCCTCAGAACTAGTATCATTACTACAATGATATAAACAATGCTGGCTTTCCTAGGAGGTGTGTAGAAAGATGTTAAACAACATCTACTGCTGTTTTTAACTTAGCTGGATGCTGTAAAATAATGTCAAGGTAGAAAAAAAAAAAAAAAAACAGAAAAGAAAAACCAAAACAACCCAAGAGACCAATTTCCACTATCTGTCAGCAACATGAAAGAGTTCAATAATAATATTTAGTGTAGACATGCACAAATGCTAATGGTTGTCCAGCCAGCAACACCTAATTGAACTGAAACTATTCACTCTGCATATCCAAGAAGGCAGAATCTCAAGGCCATGATATTATCAGTCACTCAGTGTTAGATTTGTACATGAGGCACAGCTGATAACACTCAACTAGTGCAGGGCACCAAGGAGGTGCCACTGCAGGAGCTGCAGCTTTTGTTTCCAGCAGATATTAGTGTTTATGATAAGCCTTGATCTTTTTGTCATAAATTTACAGCTCCTACTGCTGCACACAGATATCACACACTAAATCCATCAGAAAACATTACTCACTACAGCTCTTGGCAACACCAACTCCGCTAAGCCGACCAGCCAAAACAGGGCTCTAAATGAGGAGAACAACTTGGATCATATGTTTTGCTAATTATGCACAAGATGATGATGTAAACAAGCTCCATTAAGTTTATTATGCATGAGTTCATGTTTTTGCACAATTCACAAATTACCTATAACTGCTCTTCTCAGATAAATAACGTTGGAACAATAAAGGTGACATTTTATGCCGAAGACTATGACTTCATTGTGGCTTTCAGACAAATTACCCTTAGATTTACAGTCTTATTAACCCATGACCCTGAAAAATATCTGATGAGACTTGTTTATCATCCTAGTCTGGTGGCTGAAAACAGCCCTTTTCTTGATCCAGATGACTCAGTGCAAAAGCAATATGGCTCTGAACTGAATTCTGAACAAGGTGGCCTGAAAAAAATACCCTAACTGGGTACCAGCATGTATGCCCCTGTTTTGCCTGGGAGAAAAGCTGTCTCCAGAGGGAGAACAAGTAGAGTATCTTTCCTCTTGTGATTAAAATCAGTCCAAATGGGAGTGCTAACAAGTCTAAGCTTCTTGAAAGTGTTTGTCCAGCAGTATCTCCAGATCACACCAAGCTGGTGATGCTCCTGCAAGAGCAGTGGATGGAAAGCCTGTGGGGTCAGGGTGCAGACCCCGGGCTCCTCTGAGCTGCATCTCCACATCCTGGACAAACACAGCTCCTAACACAAAACCGTGGCCTCTCCAGGGGGCTCAGATCACACCAAGCATGTTGCTTTGCAGTATCAGTCTCTTTTTAAAGCCTTCCATCCCTGGCATGTCTGGCTGCACTCCTAACAGCATGCTGGTTTGGGGTTTGCTGTTGAAAACCATCGGGAAGCAACTGCACTCAATTTCTCAGTGGCTTTGTGTTTTTTAACGGTGCATAATCAAATCAGGGCAGATTTGTGACTTTTTTAATTATTTCAATACTATTTTCTTCTGGGTTGTCACACAACAGGAACAGCTTTCTAACCCCCTGTTAGATCCCATTGTTCTAATTTGTACCTACTATGACTGACACTAGAAAAGCCACATTTGATATCAAGACTTTGCCTGGTTTTCTACAGTATCTCCTAGCTGAACTAGAGGGAAAATATCTCCTTGAGATTAGAGTAACACAGGACAAGCACATCATTTCAGCCAGAACTGCAGATGGCCTTGTTGGAGGGGAGCAGTGTTCAGCAGGTTTCTTCCCCTGGCTGTGCCCATACACATGTAGGAAGCCTTAACTAACATTCATTAGGTTTTTAAATCCCTAAATGACCGTCATGTGTCTCTTTCAAATAGCTGGAAGCACTGCCAGTTCACCAACCTTGCATCATTGCCAAAATGATACTGAGAGCCTTTGCATCAATGGGTAGTAGGGTAACACCACCTTGTCCCAGCTGCTCTCTCCACACCTGAAGGCTTTAAAAAGATAATTTGAGGATTTCTGCAGGAATCTCATCCATCTTCCAAAGCTGGCCATCGCAAGGGATACGACTGCTATACCACTGAGTGCCCCAGGGACAGGGAGGCAGAGCAAAAGCCCAGGTGGACCAACAAGACCTGGGTCTTAAACCCAAAACTATCCCACTCTTCCATGAGCTGCTGCTGAGTCAGAGCAAGGGTGTGCTCTTCCTTACAGATGGGTTCAGGTATTCAGCTTGCTCAGGGACTCCTGCTCTGCCTAAAACTGCACCCAGACCCTGAACATAACATTTTATAGTGGCATTCATGTTCTCCTTGACCATGACATTCATAGCCTTCAACCATAGGTATTTTAGAATTATATTAATGTCTTCCATATTATGTAAGGCAGATTAGAGTTCTGTTCCATTTAATCTTGCTCATCCATCATTTATTTAACTTTGCACATTGCCATTCAAAGCAAGTATTTTAAAATCAAGGCTCCATTAAATATATTCAGTTATCTTTTCATCTGGGTAACTGTTACCATCGAGTGCAAGAGCTTTTAATAACTGAAATAGAACACCACGAAAATAAAAACATGATTGTTAACGTTGGTGTATCCCTAGGTCCTCTTTTTAAAGCAGCTCAGGCATTAATCCTACAACTTATAAATAAATTATTATGAAAAAAAGACTAGGAAAACTTGTAGAAACAGACAACTAAGCAATGTCCTCCATCATTGATTTTGCTTTTTTTTTAAGCAGGTGGGGTTTTTTTTCCACACAGCACACAGAATGGCTGTGATGTTTTATGCAATGCTGTCCCTCACTGCAAGGTAACTTGGAGTTCAGCATAAAATCCAGACTGCACAGAGAGTCCAACCTCACAGCTCCTGCACTCCTGTGTATGGAATGTCTTATGTTTAACAGTATGAATACTGCTTGAAAACTATGTTCAGCAGAGACACAATTCTGGTGACTCAGTCTTAATCACTTTGTAATTAGAGGTGAGTTTAGTCATTTCAAAGTAAAGGGAAACACTGGTCTATTTCCATACTATTCTTACTCTAGGTCATGCTTGTAAATACTTCAAAGTGTTTAAAAAAACAGTCTGATTTCATACATAATTATTTATGGAACTGATACTTCCAAGCAGAAGCCTAAGACAATAGCAACCCACTTCCTAGCACTTGGCAAGGAACAAAACAAGGCAGAGACAACAGTGAGAATTAGCTGATAGAATAAATCACCTCCCTGCTTTCCAGAGTGGCTTGGGATCAGACAGCTGGGCATGCTTCTTTAGGTTTCTCCTTTGTGCCAGGAAGACAGTGAGGAAATCTTAGGGACTGAAATGTATTAAATGGTCGGAAATCAGTGGCGAGACCCAGCACCACAGTTGAAACACAGAGGTGCAGGACAGCAACACATTCTAAGAGAAGATGCCCTCAGCCCACCTCTCTGGAGACCAAGGGTACCTGGTACAGCATCATAGAAAGTAGCTAATAACAAGACAAAATGGCAAGGCTGATTGTACACTTTGGTGATGTTTAGATACAGTTGTTAGCTTTATCTGGGGAGAACACAGGCCTCCTTGTTATCCTTCCCCTTCTCCAGTGCAAGAACCAATGTGAACTGCTAATAAAGCATATTTGTTTCTGTTGTTCTTCTACCACAGTGCAGAGAACAAAAAAAAAAAACACCTCTGAAAAGATGTACATATGAGATTAGATGAATTAGAGGCAATATGAACAGGAGATATAGACAGGTATTGACTGACCTTGCTCTAAGTAATTCTTGCAGGCTACAGCAAGGAAGCTGCAGTCTCCCAGATACCTTCAATCATACCTCTTTGGCCTCCAGCCAGATAAGGCTGCTACCATTTTTTTCAATTGTGGGATCCTATAAAAATCAATTTGGTTTCATGATGGTGATGAATCTGTCCTCTGACCAACCTTATTATTTGCTTGCTTGCTTTGAGGAGATCCAGGTCAGAGAGCTTCAGACTTATCCACACACTTTGGGTGTTTTGTTAATCATGCTATTGCTTTATTGATGTTCCCATATTGGACAATTTTCTCCATCTGGCAAACACTTTCTAATTGTCAATACTTGGGAGACTTGGAGTTTGTGATAAATCTTTTTAGGGGGACAGCACCTTTGTTGTTCTATCAGAATGTAATAATCAGCTGTAAGAAAACAGGATAAAAACAAGTGGAAAACAGGATAAAATGCCATGTGTTCCCATCCATGGGAAATCATGCCAGACCAATAGCACATCATTCCATATAGGAAAACTACCTTGTTAGGCTGGGGAAACCCACTTGTCCTCATCTATCCAGAGTGCAGAAGTCAGTGAAATCTCCCTGTGTGAGTTACTGCTTGGAGGTGGAGAGGCTGGGAATGAAGAGCAGGAACCAGCTCCATGGGTAATGCCAGCAGGCTGTGCTGGAATGGGGCTTCTCAGAGCTCAGACATTACCAGTGATGAGAACACTGTTCATCGTGGCCACTAAGGGCCCTGGCCTACGAAGCAGCTGTGATGTTCAAGGAGCACTCCAGGCTCACATCCAAGGCAATAGCTGTCTTACAGAGGAAGATGTAACATCAAACCTGTGTAAAACTGCACTGCCAGGCTTTTCTTTACCTTTTGAAAGCTTGAAACGGTCAGTCTGAGAGTCAGGGAAAAGGTGGTGATATCAGAGGGACTAAAACAGCTGAGGAGTGGAGTGCACTGCAGAGAGAGACACTCACCTCTGCCCTGCACGGGCTGGTAATTACTGCCCCAGGCCCCTGGGATGGGAAGCAATAAGAAATGTGTTTCATCTCCTGAAGAATCAAGATCTGGGGGGAAAAAAAAAAAAAAAAAAGATGTAATCAGTGGTGCAATTTGCTTCTAATTCAGAAACTTTCGAGGTCTGCTGCTGTGAAATAGTTTATAATGAAGCAATTTCTACCACCATGCTGAAGAGGAGAGACATAAGAGCCAGGAACAAATGGAAAGCCACTCCAGCAGAATCATCCCTCTTTAAGAGCCATCAGGATTGCTGCTGAAGTGTCTTCAGTGCACGTGACTTAGCATTTATGACCCCCTAACCAGCCACATGTGGGCTGGTAGATCCCTGGCTCATCTCTGCCATTCGTGCTGCCCCTCACCTGCTGGCACAGGGACCATTTGGGCTCCTCCATGCAAGGGGATGTGCTAGACACAGAGTACAAGATGTTCCCATTTGCCTCCCAGAAACATTTCATGTCTAAGTAATGAAGTAGTAGAGGAAAAAGGGGTTTTATAATGCCAGCTGATGAAGCCCTGTTTCTGCAAAGCCTCTGCCCCATGGGGAGCACCACCAGCAAAGTTCAGCTGGTGCAAAGGGTTTAGCCCACACAGGGGTGACAGCACCTCCTGCACAAAGTCAGGAGGCCTTATGGTGGTTTGTGGTTCCCTGTGGTCTCCAAACCAGGATTCCCTCAGCTCTGCCAAGACCATCAGGGCAAGTGGTAGTGGTGCCATGGCCAGCAGCCAGGACAGGCACCCATGGCTGAGGCCCCAGCACTGGGGAGGCTTGGCCAGGGCTGCTTCTGGAGCACGGCACGCTCAGCACAGAACTTAATGAGCTACCAATTACATCAACAAACTACATTAATTTTAATGCTCTCCCATTTATGCCAGAGTCATTATGTTTTTGCACTCCATTTACCTGGTGGTGTCCGCTGAGACAAACAGAGGCTCGTTCTGAAAGCAGAAGCATCTCCACACCCCCAGCAGCCCCAGGGCAGAGGACACAAGGCACAAGGTCACTGAGACCCAGATGCAGCACAGGGAGAGCAGAGGAGGGTGGGACAGGCACTCTCCTCACTGCTGGATTTCCCCAGGGCTCAGTGCTTGGCTGAGGGGAGGTGATGTTTTTGCATCCAAAAGCATCCCAATCCCTCTGCAGCTGCAAGGATGGACCTGAGAAGGATCCTGAGCAGCAGTGTGCTGGGCACAGGGGCAGCCACGGGCTCTTCCACAGGCAAGCAGAGCTGCCCAGCCCTCTAATCACAGCTTGAGTCTGGCAGAGGATGCCTGTTGATCAGAAACTGCAGTTTTCACTGGGGGGGGGAATAAACCAGGTGGCATTTTTCACTCTTTCCCATTGAATTTTTAAACTGAAAATACCACGATTTTCAACAAAGGCCAAAAAGAAAAAAATAAAATAAAATACTAGAAGACAGTGCATGAACAGAAATCAATAGAATTATTTTCACAGAATATTTAAGGATAAAAAAGCTTTTATACATATCTATAGAAAAAATACTGCTATTGTGGATCAGCTTTGGAGCCAGCACCAAGACACAGATTTTGCTGAGCATCTGCTCCTCCAAAAACACTTCCCAGGATAGAAAGCAAAACTCCCAGACTACTCAGCACACTCAGTTTGCTATTTTTGTCCAAGGAAATCTACCCACCAAGCTGATCCCTTCAGCATTTCAGAGGAAGTGGTTCCAAGAAAGACAAACAGCACTGCAGACACTTTGGGCACTGGTCAGCCCTTCACAGAATCACATACACACAAAACACAGAGTGGTCAGGGTTGGAAGGGACCTCTGGAGATCATCTAGTCCACCCCCCTGCTAGAGCAGGATCAACTACAGTAGATCATACAGGAAACACTTCCAGATGGGTTTGGAATTTTGAATTTTTAACCATTTTAATGCTGATCCTCCCTGCAGCCCCTGTGCAGTAAACAAGGAACTGAAACAAGGGCAAAGCATGGAGGCAGTGACCAAGCCTTTGGGCAGCACCAAATTTACCCTCAGAGCTCCAGTGGGAGCTGAGCTCCTCCTTGGAGCAAGTAACAGGAGTCAAGGAGAGTGGGAGAAGTTTGGGGAACTTCCTGCAGCTGCTCAAGGGTGTTCAGCATCACAGGCAGCCATGCTGAACTGGGGCTGTCCTTAAGGAAAATCCAGCAGAGAGCATGGAGAATGGGGCCCTGGAGAGAAGGTAGAACAAATTGTACAGCCATGGCTGTTGACTAAGGAACAGCAGCTTATGATCTAATTAAGTTAACGTTAATAATAATAATAATGTTAATATCAGTTAATGTTAAAGCACAAGGCCTGGCCCATTCCATAAACCAGCAGGAGCAGCATCTCCCTCCAGAGCCTGCAGGGCCCAGGTGGATGTGACAAGTAATTCCTCATGGGAATTACTGGCAAAACCAGCAACCACTCCCCATGCAGACAGAATAATAATAAATAGTGGAACTAATGTGATTTGACCACACATTTAAGCTTTCCCCCTGGATGAAGCTCTTATATTATAATTTATTTATTATCACAAGGTCTTGTTTTAATCCAGATTAACCTTCTGTTTTGCACTGCTGGGAGCTGAAGAAACACAGGGGACATGGGTGCAGCACATTTTTGGGGATAGAACAAATCAGTATACAGAGACAAATCTCCCCACCTCCTGATCATGTTTCTTTCCTGATAACTTGCAGCAGAGCAGAGCAGCATTCACTTAGTAACTCCAGTTCCATCTATGAAAATATCCATCAAATCATTTAGTCCCAAGGTTTAGTTCATATGCAACCAGATGGGGTGAATGCCTGTGTGGTTCCTCACTTGTGTGGTTGGTTTGTAACAAATCTGGTGTCTGGACTTGAGTAATAATCCACCACATGGACTCTTAGTAATTGATGCATTTTGGTCCAACCTTAAGCCTTCTCAAGACAGAGAGACCATTTTTACACACCTACTGGTCCCAGCTATCATTGTGTAGGGAAAAAAACCAAAACAACTTATTAAGGATTATACAAGCATACTTAGTTTTTCTTTTTACAGGTGCCAAAATGACCTCTGTAAACTGTCAATGCCACAGCAGAGCTCTGCCAGGCAGGGTATTTGTAAGGCTTTTTTAAAGATTTTAAAAATTGAGAAAGTGAGTAAAAAAATAAAGAGTTCCAGCTGAAAACTGTAAAGCCAGTTCACCAGGTAAATGAAGCAAAGCAAACAAAAATAATTAAAAATGAAATTAACAGGCCTTTAATACTACATTTGTCAGACAATCTAAATATAGCAGCACTAAAACACTGTCTTTAGCAGGCTTGTTTCAACAATTCATTTGCTATTTAGCATCTACATTAAATTACTCAGCACCTTGGTTTTTTTAAAACAAAGACAATAAATGTTTAATCTGCTCAAAAAGGCCCAAATCCCAGTGAGCTGAACATAGAAAAGGAGAGCAATACCAGAGAATGATGTAAAACCTAATTAAAGACCTTTGGCTGCTGCAGAATTGAAAACCAATTAAAGTCCCCTTTTTGCCTAGAAAAGATCCAGAAGAAATTCCTAAATCTTAATTTGCTTCTGTCCTTATCTCAGCTGTGACAGGTCTCTGAAGCCTCCTCTGCCAAGGCAGGAAGATAAGAGGAGAGAGCAGCAGCTCACAGGGTCTGCCTCCCCCTCAGCAGGCAAAGCTGGCTGGACCATGATCTTTAATTATGGAGCACAATCTGATGCTCTGTTAGAAAAAGGGCTTTTAAAACCCTACTTAAAATTTGACACGCAAGCTTTGACACCTCACTGCTAAGTACAGATGATGAAGGATGATGTCCAGGCCAGGCCATGCCTTGAACCCACCTCCTTCTGCCAGAAGGTTCAGCTGCTCCCAGCTTGAGCTGGTCTGGGGCACGAACTGCAGTGCAAGCAAGGAGGGAAACCAACATTTTCAAGCTTATTCCAAAAAAAGGGCCATTATAAGGATCAGCACAGTTCTGTCCTGCTTGGGGGCAGTGCCTCAGCCAGATGCTTGGTACCATTTTGTTTTTTTACTGCAGAAAGTCATCAAGGAGACAGGCTGGGAACACAGCCTTTTTTACAGGTTTATATTTAATTTAAGAATCTAATCTAAGTGCTTAGTAGCCTTTTCTTTTTGTTAAATTAACACTTAATTCCTTCCTTGCTATTTGAATGAATTCATATCTGCAGTCAGCCAGAGAAGATGAAATTGGAAATTACAATTCTGGGGGTGTCATGCTGCATGAGTAATGAGAACTGGGGTTTTTACATGGATTTTTGACATTTATTAATTTTTTTTTAATACCACCTTTTGTTCTGTCTGACAATCTCATTACAACCTGGGGTGTGAGATTCACAACCACAGCAGGTGCAGAGACCAGAGGCAAGCAAAGGGCTCAGCCCTGCTCCCAGTTCCACCACTGGGAAGATGCAGCCTGCCCACCGTGTGCCCATTGAGCACAGCAGTTGTCCTCCTGAGCACCACCAACATATGGATCAGAAATCCTGGGCCACCCAGACCCTCCAAAATGTCACCTGGGAGCCAGAGGGGATCATCCAAGGGCATGGTGCCAGATTTGCCAGGGACCTGATGCACTCTTTGGAGGTTGGAACCTGATGATCTTTAAGGTCCCTTCCACCCTTAACCATTCTATTATTCTATGTTACAAAAGCACCTTTTCTCCTGCACAGCTCCCTCTTCTGATGAACACTTCCTTACTCCTGTTACTGCACTCCTCTTTCCTTCACTTTTTCAGACCTCTAATGTATTGTCTTTTTTCTTCCCACCAAGCCAGACTCAGTCTTCCCCATCTCTGCCAAGCCATGCAGCCAGGTCTGCTCTCCCCTCCATAGGCAGCTGGTGACCCTGCTCACACCATCCCTCTTATGAGCTCATCTTCTCAGCTGGAGGAGGGGAATACGTATTTTGTCAGCAAAACCCTACAAGAAGATGGATGACTGACCTTGAGATCCCACAGGCATTGCCTGAGCTGGAGGTTTGCTGGGATTTTCTTGATTTAGTGTGTCCATGCAGGTTCCCAAAGAGTGGGTTGGTCATTACAAGTCCATTCATTCATTCCTGCTGAAGCCTCAGGCTCCATCCAAGTCACCAGCCACAGAGAAGCAGCCTGTGCCTGTTCAGACACAAGTGCAGGTGTCAACCAGCAATTACATAAAGCAAACGTTCACCTTAAGAACATATTGACATTATTTAAATCTTGTGCTCCTGGTGACTTTGCTCCCTTTTGCATGTGCACATCATGAGGGTGGCTGCAGCAAATTGCCCCCCTGAGTGTGCTGCACCTCACCACACTGGTGGGGCTCCCCAAGGTTCTTGACCCCAAGACAGGGCTGGGCCCTCTCCCCTCCATTTTTTAGCCCTCAGCTCCCAAAATGACTGTGCTGGTTTTGGCTGGGGTAGAGTTAATTTTCTTCATAGCAGCTACTATGGGATATGGTTTTGATTTTTGCTGGAAATGGTGTTGACAACACCCAGATGTTTTAGCTATGGCTGAGCAGGGCTCACACAGTCAAGGCCTTTTCTGCTCCTCACCCCACCAGCGAGCAGGCTGGTGGTGCACAGGACATTGGAAGTGGACATGGCTGGGACAGTTGATCCCACCTGACCAAAGGGATATTCCAGACCATAGGATGTCATGGTCAGCAATAAAACAAGGGGGAAGTCTGGGGGGGTGGTGTCTGGCCACTGCTCAGGGCCTAGCTGGGCATCGCTGGGTTGATGCTGAGCGATTGTTTTCATTTGCATCACACCTTTCTTGGGTTTTATTTCTCTCTCTTTGTTATTTGTCTTTTAATTAAAATAATAATGATAAAATGTATTTCAATTATTAAACGGTTTTTATCTCAACCCACAAGTTTTCTCACTTTTACCCTTCCAATTCTCTTGCTCACCATGCTGTGGGGAGAGGGAGTGTGGGCCTGTGTGGGGCCTAGTTCCCAGCTGGGGTTAAACCATGACAATGACTTAACTATTTGGTCAATCAGCTCAAGACCCTCAACATTAACTCATTTATACCATATGAGCATAGCCTTCCAGGCTATGCTGGGCACCAATCCTGCTGGAATCACCCACCTTTTGCCTTCCCTACATCCAGTTTTCACAATGCAGGAAGGAGCCCCTGAAGCTGCTCAGCCGGCACCCACCACAGCAAGGCCCGCAAGGCCGTGGTGCCAGGGGAACAGTTCCTGGGCTCCCTGCAAGGCACTGCCCTTGGAAGGAGAAGAGGAACTTTCTGCAGCAGGAGGGGACAGCAGCCATAACACAGAGAGACACGGAGGAAGATGAGCAGCAGGGCCCAAAGACCACAGAGACACGTCTCCCGTCTTGAGCAGTTAAAAATCTCAGCAGAGAACCAGGTACCAACTTGGGCTCTTCCCTTGCACACAAGGAAGAAGGTTTTCTGCTCACGTAGAGGTTCACAGTCCCTGACACCATCAGGAAGATGCACACAGAGCTCACCACGCCCAGGGACCTCACTGCACCTGCAAGCTCAACAACATGGTGCCACCACTGGAGATGTGGGCAGGGCAGTGGGCACAGGCCGGGCCCCCCCAGGCACAGGCCAGGCTGTGGGGCTGGGGCTGCTGCCTCAGAGCCTGATAATGGAGCCAAAGGCAGCCATGTGTTGGCCAGCAGCAGCTCCCTTGCTCACTCCTTGGTGTTACGCAGTGAGATGAGCGATGAGAACTGGAAAAGCTACCTGCCCTGGGGGCCACCTTTAATTGCAGCCTCTTCCCCCCAGACGGGGGCCTCGGAGGCCAAAGCTTTCCTCCCTAGGGACCAGCTGTGATCCTGAGCTCTCACCCTCTGGCACGCTGGGGAACGTGCTCCAGGGTTCCTGTGGTCCTTTTGCTTCAGGTGGGTGCCCTTCTCATGGCCTAGCATTTGTAATTGGCAATGAGTCATCTGATCAGTTTGCTTACCATGCAAGTGAGTTTTGCTGCTGCATTTGTTCCCTGAGAAAGGCAGCTTTAATTCGGAGAAGGCAGCTTTAATTCTGCTGGAGGAGAAATGCCAACAGGAGTTCATTTAGTGCAGCTCTGCATGTCAGCTCTCACGCCATCAGACGCTTAGGAAGAGGCAACTCCAACTGGGAATGAACCCATTTTGCAGTTACTGCTAAACCTCTGGGTTTAATTATTTTAAATAAAGTATTTTAGTCCCCATTGCTCGTCTCTCACAGAGACCTTTCAGCCTCAAAGCAGGTCTCCTTTCTACGATGGCAACTTCAGGACCTTCTCTAAGCTAGGCTGGATCCAGAGCTCACAGGCCCCAGGCCATCAGACTGACCCAGGTATGCCGACACCATCAGCCTCAAGGGCTCTTCTATACATAAAAATAGGCTTTTTGTTGTTTTGTGGGGTTTTTTTTCCAGCCTCCATTGGTACACCTCAAGCTTATTTTCCTTAAATGTCAAGCCTTTACTCCTGAACACCAGACAACAGGTTGCCCTGAGAGAAGGCTGGAGAGGGACTCTCTAGAGGTTTGTGCATTGTAAGGTCACAGCAGGCTTTCCCTGACATAAGTCACTAATAGCATGGCTAGACACACTAAATGACATAAAAGTCTAGAGTGGACAATTAAATATAATTTCAGAGTGATACTTATCCTCCTTGGAAAGAGCACTGGATTTACGTGTCTAATCCTTTGCAAAATGTCTGTATATTAAATAGCAATATTTAATGAGTGCATATACCCCCTTGTTAGTCTATCCTCTTGCTAAAAATACTCTTGGTTTGTCTCTGGGAATACAGTAATTCTCATTAGCAAGTCATGGTTAGTCTTATCTAATACAACAGCACAGCCTAATATACATGGAAAATACATCAAAGAAACTAAACAATGGCTTTGTGCCTTTCTGAGTGGTAAAAATGGTCAAAGTCATCAGTTCTTTTCTTGTGAGAATGTAACAGGAAAAAAAACAAACCCAACCATTACATGCAAAAGCTAGCAACGAGCTTGTGCATCTATAAATCAGACTGTTTACCTCACTGTGCTCACACTATGCATGACACCCAAAGCTCCATCCTTTAATTCCCTTTCTGACACCTCCCAGAGGTCCTCAACACGAGCCACACCTACCTGGCAGGGTTTGTGCCAGCTGGAAACAACCCCTCCAAGAGATCTGCTCCTATGCCAGGCTCATTTTGGTTTCTTTTGTCATGGGTCTCCAACATCTCTTCATTCCAAGGACTTGGCACCCAAATTACAGGCAGTTGCTTGTTGAATTGCTCCAAAGTGGGTGCTGCTTTCACATCATCCCTGCAGAAATACTCCAGCCTGCAGGCCCCAGCACGAGCCCTGCGTTGCCCTTTCACAGGAAGGCTTCATTTGGGGAAAAAAAAAAATGCATATTTTACGGCAGTGCTAAAGCAACCAACAAGGTTGGTTTGGGCCCAACCACTGCATAAATCAGGATCTTTCTTTTTCCCCTCCCTGCCCCTCAAGGTCAGGTCCCTTACTGGGCAGCAACAAGGCTATTTGTTTGGATGACTTTTTGGGCAAGAGAAAGCACCTCATTACCTTGCACAGCAGCATCAGGGAGGCAAGAGCAATCACACCCACAGGTTTATTTGTATTGTTGTAACAAAGATTACCCATCAATGAAGAAACGTAATGACACTTTGAAATACGAGACAACTCTTTGTGGGTAAAAAAATTAAAATAAACCCCCAAACCCCAGACTTACAGATTTTGTCTGGCAGTGGGACCCTCTTGGGATCTGGTTTGACAGCAAGTACCACTTTGCATGCAGGAGCTCGTTTGCTTTCTCTGCTTCATTTAGCTTCTTTATTGAGAAAATGAAGTGACCAAAGTAATTACCATATTCTCCAGAAGGCATCCAGTTTGGAGATGGTACAGCTGAGCATGGGGCAGCCAGTAACAACAGAGGCAGCCCAAATCTGCTGGGCAGGTGAGTGCTGAATCTGGCCCCTCTCACAAATGAAAATGGGCTGAGACAGATGAGGCTGAGCACAACTGCAGTGAGCCTGACTGCAGGGGAGATGCTGCCTTGCCTGGAGGAAAGCTGTGCCCTGGGAGGGTGTTGAAGCTCACGGGTACCAGGCAGCATTGCCAAAGGGCATGCACAAGGCCTAAGTGCTTCCCTGGCCTCCACCACCTTCTTTCAGCAGCCAAACCCTAGGAACCTATCAAACAGGCTGAAAGGTAAGCAGTACTTTCACTACAATTACTTTAAAACCACCATAGCTCTCATTTTACCAGCAATTTTATCATGTTGTTTTGGTTAAAAAAAAAAAGCTCCTTCATTGCCTCATTGCCTGGTGACAGCCATGAACAAAACTTGCTCCACCCTGTGCCTGTAGTAATGCTGCCCATACACTCCAGATTTTTAATGAGCCTAAGATTACTTGACATAGCTTTGCAAGACACATAAATCTGGTCTGTGACCACACACAAACTTCTCACATGGTTCCACATCGTTCCCTGGAGTTGGAAGGAAAAGGGACCTTAAATGACCATAAAACTTTGCCTGTGAGTATTTAACATTGCTTCTTTTTCATCTGAGGGAAACCAGTTCTCTGGTTACATCCTTCTTCTTTATCACTTTACTCAGCTCTGAACATAGAATTATTGGTGACAGGTATTCCAATAAGTAACCAAAGCTACTTTTACTGACTAAATAAACTGTAAAGCTTTCTTGAATGCCTACAGAATATATTTGCTCTTCTTGTCTGTGGTTATACTACTGAAGTCACACTAAAATGGTAAAGGAAGCACAAAAATACCTGGCAGTTTGAAAGATCTGAATAGGACAAATGTTGCTGGTGAAATGGCTGGTGGGGCTGTACAGTTTCTAAGAACAAGTTGTCTCTAAACTTCCTGCAGCTCTTTCTATAATGCACCTCTGTGCCCTAATGATGGAAAGCAAAGGTGGGGGCTTGTGGAGAATCACAGAATGGTTTGGGTTGGAAGGGACCTTCAAGATCATCTAGTTCCAACCCCCCTGCTTGGGCAGGGACACCTCCCACTAGACCAGGTTGCTCCAAGCCCCATCCAACCTGCCCTTGAACACTTCCAGGGATGGGGCAGCCACAGCTTCCCTGGGCAACCTGTGCCAGTGTCTCACCACCCTCATAGTGAAGAATTTCTTCCTGATGTCTAACCTAAACCTCCCCTCTTCCAGTTTAAAACCATTACCACAGGCAATGAGAAGGAGCAGGGCTGAAACTGTCAGATATTTGCCACTGTAATGCATGATTTTACAACCCAACGTTGATGTATAAACCATCATCTATGATGGAACAAACACTAAAAATGGAAGAATGAACATTCAGCTGCCCTGTAGCCACTCAGCTTTTCCATTTAACCATCCAAAGTGGTTTGATTTTTTGCCTTTTTTTTTTTTTTTAAACAATGCATCCCACTCCACCTTGACAGCTTGTTTACAGTCAGTTTCTAGCCACAGACAGCTGCCAGATGTGATGTGATTAGCAAGACAAGACATCCTAAATACAGAGCAGACAGCACAGCAGAAGACACGCAATGGGACTGCAAAGTACTTTGCAGGCTGAGACATACCTGCCAGCCTTGAAGTTTTCATCTGAGAGTGGAGATGGGCATTAACCCCTACAATTCCAGGCAAGGTTAAGTTTTAAAACTGACTGCATTTAGAAACAGCAGTTTCTGTTGAATTACAGAGAAAAAGTAGGTGGCTTTCTGTAGCTCGGCTCTTTCAGACAGGAGCATTTTCAGCTCAGTTCCACCATCATTAGCAGAGTTACTAAAATAATTATTGCAGTTCAGCTTGTGCACTGGTGACCTTCTCCTTGATGCTACCTCTGCAGTGCTATGGCAACAGGAGCTGGCGTGACAGGCACTGCAGAGTGCCACAGCTGCTCTGAGCTGCAGGAGCAGAGGTGCCTGTGGGGAAACACTCCCCTCCAATATTCTGAGTTGTCAGATGTGAAGTCATCTGTGTCTTCTCCAAGCAAAGGGGTAGGGACCAGGGGGAAGAGGGAAAACAAAGGAATTGCCTAAGAAACTCAAATGAGTAGCTCTAGTGGTAGTCAATTCAGATACCTAGAGTGTCCCTTGCGAGGGTCTTGGCGTGGCATGCTTTGGCTTCTCAAAAAACCCAAGGAATACACCCAGAGAAGAAGCCCCTTTGCAGTCTCTGGACTGAGGCCTTCCACAGCTTCATCTCCTGTTTTGAAAGGCACACAAGAACATGCTGTCCAAAATCTGCAGCCAATGAGGTCCCAGGCCTGGCCAGACTGCTTTACCCACTAGTCCGGTTGAGTAACTTTACTGAAGACTGTCAGATCACACGGATAAGGTCTTTGGTTAGTGAGCAGACACTGACAACTGAGCAAGGGCCAAGTCACCTTCTGCAAGAGCAGCACAGGCAGGTTCAGGGGCTGATGGTTCACATCCCACAGCAATGACATGCAGCACTTTGGCAGAGGCATTAACCAACAGGGAAGAGCACCTCTAGGCTCAGAAGGCAGCTGGCTGAGATGCCACCACATTCTGTTAAGCAGTCACTTGAGGAGGATGGGGAAGCCATCTCCCCCCACATGAGGCCGTGCTGTTTCAGCGTGGCAACCCAGACAGGTTGCAGCCACCTCCCACACTGGAGCAGGGATGGTTCAGAGCCAGCAGGAGCAGCCTGAACCACATTATACATTTAATCTGTACCACACCAGACTTTCCATCAGTTATTCATGAAATTGCTACTTGCAGCAATTCAATGACTCTTCTCGAAAAACCACCAGGGCTTGGTCATGAGGTTCTCCTATGCCTTCCATGTAAGCTATTTGATAGCTTAGTCTTTGCTGTTGAAAGCCAAAAGTTCTGAACCTGATGGAGCATCTGCCTTCAGGCAGATCACAAGATGTTCGGGCTTTTGAGAAAGAAACAAAACAAAAAAATAACTATAAATAATATCAATAAACAGTTGGAGAAAACAAGTACTTCAAACTTGGATAACAAGCATCAAAAGAGTATGACAAATTATTTGCTCTCATTTAACGCATAAGGGAACACAGACTTTCCAGATGGCTTAGAAAAGGAACAGGAAAGAGAAAGATCTTCCTTCAGCAAAGAGGAGAATTAGGAAAATAAGGGTGTATCACAATCTCCTACCAAGGCCCAATCCCTGAGCTCAGTTCATAGCCAGTCAGGGCCAAGGGTGCCCTTCCAGGACCCCCATCCTGCTCTCCCCCTCAGCAGCACTTGTTCCTGTGGAGCTCTAGACCCACATAGTGGGTGGTCACATACTGCTGGAGACTCGTGGTGCTCCTGCTTCTGCCCACCACTAGCAGCATTCATGGCTTCTTCCAGAAGGTTCCTCCCTGCATTCTCAATGAAGGTTGTGCCACTTAAGATTTATTAATATAGAAGTGTCTCTTGCCTATTAGCTTTCATATTTGCATCTTACACATTGAGCATTCTGCAGCTTAAGCCATTTCTAATGGCCAAGTAGGAAGATGAACACAGGGTTCAATGGCTTGATGCTGCAAAGTCATCTCTCTGTGTGGCATGGGAAGGAGTAGAAGACTCAGAGCAGGAACTTCTGTAAAAACAAACTCCTGTGATTTTTAACTTGTTGGCTAATTGATGGGCTGATTTTATACTGCTCAAAATAGTAGCTGCTTTTCCCTTCAGCCAGTGGACTGTTAATGAAGCTGGAATTTGTCCCAGCAACCATATGGCACATGCCATCTCTATCAAGTTATCCAGATTCCAGAAAGCCCACATTTATATGTGTATCAACATGGAAGGAGGAAATGCAATGTGATTCCATAAGAAGTGATGCAGCTGTTTGTGGAATGGCATGGGTTCTCATGCCACATGTTGTTAACAGAAGACTAAAAAAATTGATCTTAATTTGGAATAGACAGCAAAAATGAGAAGTGAGATGTAGAATGTGAGACATCTTTTAAAGCTCCCAGATCTAACACCTTGTCTGGTGCAAATGTATGTTTAGAAATAGGATGGATTTTCTTTAGGGAGGAAGGAAGGAGGGGGAGAGCAAGCAGGGCTTTTTTCTCATCAGCATCACTATGTAGAGGACATATGCTTGGTGGCATAAGTCATGTTCCTAACTGCTTAGCCTCTGCGTGCCCCAACCAGCCTAGAATAAGAGAAAATATGTGAGAAATGTTTAAGGACTAAGTAGAAAATTGAGGGGAAAAAAACAAACACCAAACCGCCCTGACCCTCTCCAAAACCAGTGGCTGATGAGTGATAAAACTGAGTGGTCTCATCTTGACACCCTCACACAGTGACCCCTCCACATAATGACTGCAGCTTCAGCTTGCCCTACGCTCTGGAGAGCCAAGATTCAAAGTGGTCTCATGATCAAGGATTAGATAAAAATAATCCTTCTTCCATGCTGTCAGATGATATTTTCAGGGCTCCCCTGTTTGCACAGGAACCACATTATAAGCCCAGCTTGTCCCTGGCTCAGCCAGGCACAGCCCACACTCTGCCTTCACAAACTCATGTTTCCTCCAGTGGGACTTTCAGCTTCCCAGTGCCCTGGACTGGAGCCCCAGTTGGGGCAGAGGCAGCCACACCATGGGCCTTGGCTTTGGGTGGCCACTCTCACTGCAGGGATCTGACCCATTCCCCAGGCAGGTGCATGGAAATGGGGATTCAAGACTTGCTGCCTCGGTGCAGACAAGTGTACATTGTCATTCCACAGCACATGACAAAAGTCACAGCTTAGGGAATAAGGCAAAGATGTTTCATTTTTTCCTTTCCCAGCACTGTGTCACTGCAGGCCAAATGGAAACCTCCTGGGTTATTAAACAAGATAAATTTGACAGGATTGTAAATCATAAAATTGTCCCAAATTGCAGAGGTGCTGACAGCATATCCTATAATCTGGTTGGCATCTGATGTTTCCTTTCCTTTGTTTCTTCTTGCCACTGGAAGAAACATTCCCTCCTTAAATCTCTACAGCAAAAAGCAACAGCAGCAATGCCAAAAAACCTGAATGATTAACCAAAACCTGACGTGTCACATTTTTGCTGGGTTCAAGTAAATGCAATAATGCCAGAATAGTTATAGAAAATAGCTTTTTTAACTGGTTTTTGGTGTTGTGTTTTTTTTAAAAAGTATATCCTCTAATATTCTATAATTTAAAAACATTATTCAGAATTAACTATAAAGAAACACTGGTCTCATGGGAACTAGGGCATCATCCATGTGATTACAGCAGCAAAGTGAGGTGTTTGTTATCCTATATATACACACAGTCAAACGTTAGTGTTGCATCAACAGAAGCAATCTGTCTGTTTTGGGGACAGACTGGGGCATTTACTTATTTGCCTTTATTTACAGCAACAACCTTTTCATTGTTAATACCCTGAACTCCCAACAAAAAATGCCTGAGAGGCAACGCTCCAGAAACAGGGGCTTTCAAACCCAGACAGCTGGTGACTTTTCTTTCTTAACTGCAATTAGTTGCTTTGATTTTCCACCCGACTTCAGTTCTCCTGTCCCTGGTGCAGGTTCTTTAATTACACAAGGTTGTTCCTTTGAAGCTGGGACAGCATTGCTCTCAACAAGCCTTTGTGGGCAGAAAGGGAGCCTTGCAAGCAGGGGCAGAGCAAACCTCACAAGCTGAAGCTCTACCCACCTCAGAGCAGGGAATACACCCTATAAAAAAAAACTACATAGGTACTACTTGCAAAAATAGATCCAAAAGAATAAAATATTCAAAGCTGAATGAACAAGCACAGGCCTAAATAATCTGCATTTAAATACCTGATCCAGGGCAGGTCTGTTCTCCAACACAAACTATAGTATTACCTAGAAAGGTTGGACCAGGTGATCCTTGAGGTCCCTTCCAACCTGGCATTCTATGATACTTTTTAAAAAAAGAGAGGACCCCTCTTCACCTCACCCAACAGGAGCCTGCACCCATCAGCAGGAGTTCCATGACTTTGTAATGATATTTAGTGTCAGCTCTCAAAGGTTTGGGTAAAAATATGGAAAGATATGGCAGGCACTGCGTAAAAAACATGGGGAGGGGATTCAGGTGATCAGTGGTGTGTTTATTTCGGTGCATAAAACATGTCAGGAAAATTATTTCCACACTTCTAAGAAAAGGTTACAAGCAATGAAAAACAAAGGGAAAAGAAACCAAGCAGCTTTGTTTTTTGTTTGTCGTTTGTTACAGTGACGTTGAACAAGGGAGGTAAAGGCAAAGTTGTTAATTCAACAGAGGCCAAGTACTTTGGAACAATCCTGGATATAGGGAATACATGTTAAAATGGACCAGTCTTCATTTTTTCCTTCATTAATTGATAGTTATGTGAGTTAGTGTTTAAAATCTGATGCATTCCTACAGGTCTTTTTCCCCAAAGTGTTGTGCAGATAGATGGATGAGAGTCAACATGATTGCTCTCTACCATGACCCAGAAAGTGACCAAACCTTGCCCCTCCCTCCTGCAACTTCCACACAGGCACGGAGAAAAAGAAAGGACAGAAGCAATGGCCAAGAAAGTAGTATCAAATACCAAAGAGTTCCTGTATTTACCCTCCTTCCCGAGGACTCAGCAGCTCTGGAACACGACCCTTCTCGAAAAGAGGATGAGGGGATTTCAGTGGTATTTAGATGCCAGGGTAACTAAAGTTTTAGGTCAGCCTCAAGAGATTCTCCTCCTGCAGACAGATTCTGTCTGGGTTTGGGGCTATTTGCCTGCAGGGCAGCAAGGGGCTGGTGGGTATGTCAAAGCCAAGGTGCTCATTCCCCAGCTCCACATGATCTTTAGCAGGCTGGGGCCATAATGTACTTTAGATAGAAGAATCAAAGCTCAGATTGATGATTTTGGAATTCAATCAACAGGCAGTATGGAAGACAGGAGAGGTGCTTTTACACTTGCTTAGAGGAAACAGACCCCAGCCAACATGGAATGCTGCAGCCCAAGGGAGAACACAGCACCCAGCCAGCCAAGAGTGCACACGGGTATAAACTGAGCTGTGGTTCAGCTGAGCCAACTACAAATTATTTTTAAAATAAAGAAATAATAATGCTCCAGTCTGTGGGAGCCCAGTGTCCAAATGAGCCTCTGAACCACACCAACAGACACTTAAAAATGCCTTTTTTTTCTGCCTAGAATGATAATTTTACTCTGCAAATTTACCAGCTTTCCAAGTTTCCAGTCCCAAAGACATTTTCATCTGGTATCTTTTCACATTGCAAATCAAAATTCTTCCAGATTCTTAGGTACCAGAGCCCTGAATACAAAACTTTTTGCTGAATCTATGGGTGGGCTGGCAGCATGTCGCTAGCTCAGAAAGAACCAACTGAACCTTTTACTCCCACTTCAGATTCAGAGGGGCACTACTCATCTCATGAATAAAAAGTAAAAAACCCAAATAGCAGCAACAAACACTCCCAAAGATGAGGAAAACAACCCCAGCATTCAAGATCCAAAATAATCCACAGAGGAAGAGGCATTCCCCATTCCAGATCAACCCTTCAGGAATGCAGCCATGCAGGGCTCCTGCTGCAGCACTCATGCTGGAATTCCTGACACAAACTAGACATTGTTTCACCGAGTAAGACACGTTGTGGAAAAAAATCCCACCACTTTTTCCCCAGAAGAGGTATTCAGCAGGTCCAAAAGGGCTGGATGTGGAAAGATAGAGCCTAAGGACCGAGAAATATTCACTTAACGATCTGTAAAGGACTGGCAACCAGGACATGTAAACTGCTGCCAGGCAGTAGTGTCATCCTAATTCCCTAGCTCGTTCTCAAAACCGGGATCACCTTTTCACAGCTGCAATACTCCTGGCATCCAAAGTTTTAGCATTAAGCAAAGCAGAACTCTGCATTTTAAGACTTTTTTTCTGACCAAGTCTGGACACAAAGAACTACCATTCACATCTTATCTGATAAGCTACAGAAGCTGTGCGAGTAAAGAACACTCAAACAGAGCATGGAAAGCATAAAGTGCTACATAGGAGGGCTTGATTCACCCTCCAGATCTCTCTTCACACAACCTAGAACACCATGTAAGGTGCAAGTCAGGAGGAAGTGGGACACACATTACTCCTTCACCACACACAGACCTTTCACTAGGTTAAAGCTGTGTATATATTTCCAACTATGCACAAGCTGGATGATGATCACATTTTTCACAAGTATATTACACACCAGCAGTCGGGGATTTTTTTTTTCCCCTTGACACGAGGACCACACCACTAGAAAAGCTGAAGCTTGAGAGATTCTGATTAGGAGCAGAGCAAGTAAGAAGGATGTCAGCTACAAAAACAACCAGCAGGGTCCAACACCTATGCAAAGATGAGGTAACTACCAGCTGGAGGGGAACTTAAGAAGAAACAACAGTTGTAGCTGGTAGAGTGAACTTTGCAGGAAAAGTGTTGTGATCTTTCCAGAGCAGATAATGCCCAAATCTTTGTCTGCCTTCTGCTGCTCCAGTGCTCACCCCTCCTGACAACTCCATTATCCCAAGAATGCCAAGACCCCAATGCCCCAGGGTAGGTTGGATCCTGCCATGAATTGCTTTCTCTGGGCCAGATGCTTAGACTTTATACAACTTCCTAAAGGAAGAGGTACCACAGAAAACTGGACATCTGCAGATGATCAGCTCTTTGACGGGCAAGGAAAATGCAAATAATCCGAGTTTTCCCAAGTTTTCTTCCCCATTGTTCTTGTCCTATTTCAAAGTGAGTCACTCAGAGTGCTGTGTTACCAGCAGGGCCTTTTGACAAGCTGTATCTGAAGTCAGCACTTGGGGCATTTGCTGCTAACTGGGCTAGCACACTGATGGGGTCTAGTTACATTCAAGTTAAATATCTATCTCTTGCTTTTTATCCAGATGCTTTTCTAATTTAGGTACTGGAACTGCAAAAACAAAAGCATTCAAGATTGATGAAAAAAGAGGCAGCTGCTTTATCATCTTTGATAGGACTGGTTCTAGATACTGATGGGCTTCCTCTTCATCAAAGCAGATTTACCAAGAATGGAGATTGAGTACCTGCTGTAGCCACAGCTGACTCTTCAGAGATGGAAAGGGTTGGTTATGCTGTGGTTAAGAAATATGTAAACAGTATCAAGTCATTTTACACTGCATTACAAAAGAAAACAGTTTGCAGTTTTTGGCAAATCTTTGATGTTTGCTTCTCAATCTTGGTGAGTGGGTGTTAACTAATGTCATTATGAACACTTTAATCCAGAGGGAGATATAAGAAAAAACCTCAAAGATTAATTTGCTTGAAGCACTCCATTTCATCCACTGTGCTATGTCCAACACTGGCAACAAAATGACCTTCAAAAAGAATTCTTCCACTTTAAGTAGAATAGATAATGAGTCACTAAAAAAAAAATTCTACATTGTGGTTATATACCAGCTCCTGGGCTATTCTTCAGGCTCAGACACAGAACTTGGACATTGACTTCTACCCACCTCACAATGGTTGGAACATGCTCCTTCCAAAGGGAGGTACCAATGAAGACACCACTTCTAAACTGCACCTCCTCATCCCCAGCACACAGACAGCAGGATACATGTGCATTATCCAAAAGGAGTTAACCCTACTTCAACTACTTTTTAGTTTAATTAATAGAATAGAAATGGAGTATGTATTTCAGGGCATTCAAGCCCAAGTGGGCTCCAAAATCTGATCTCTAAGCTGGGAAAAAAAATTTAGTAGCATGTGACACTGAAATGACCAACACAAAACAGAGCAACGTTTTCCCATCTAGTGGTTTGCACAGTATTAGAAAAGTGTTGTTAAGGTGCTGAACCAATTCATCTTGCCTGGCTGCTTTCCAAGCATATCCACTGGTGCCTCTATGACACCTGGAACAACCTTGCACAGCAATGCAGAATTAAGATTAAGAGGAAGAATTGCTTTGGATTTTAAGCAGAACATCTAGAAACCCTAAAGCTTACACATACATCTTGGTAGGGATCACTATGAGTAAACTGCATAAACTTCCAAACTTAACACCATAGTAACATGGCTGCTTGAGGCATCAAGCAGGGACAAAATACAAATACAAGACTCCCAACAAAAGTCTGTTAAGCTTTACATGGTTATTGGTCACAGGTAGAGCAATAAACTAAGGGATTTAAACAGGTGTCCCCAGATTATGTTCCTCTGTGTTTATTAGCAAGCACACTTGTAACATGTGATGGGAAGTTCAGAATAAGCATGATGGCATTAGTCATCTCTAAGCACTCAGAGCTGCAACTTGGCAGCAGTGCACCCTGTTTTGGAGCAGATAATTTCTGGAAATGTACATGACTGCAGACAGAAGCAGTAGTTCAAGGGGAAAAAAAAAATTAAGACAGTTTGTTCTTTTGTCAGTCCTTAACAGTAAAATGAACACATCAGGCCAAAATAGTTTCTTAAAAGTAGTTCAAAAATACCCATTTATGGTGACTTCTGCATTGGTTTCCTAGCAAATTAATCTACCCACACAGATGTGTATATATATGTGTATCCTGGAGACAGTGAGGGAGAGGAAGAAAACAAAATACATTAATGAGGTAGCTTAGACTGAATAACGCAGTTAAAAGTTTTATTGAACAAAAGAAGGTAAAATGTGGTAGTCCAAGTTCACTGAGCAAAAGCAGCTCTCACTGAAGCTGCACTTTGTGCTAAATAACCTTATTAACTGAGACTATACAGAGGACACATTATGCAAGTTACCTCAACAGCAAAGGAGAAAAGGTAGATTAAATTTGATCTGATGGAACGGATTTGGTCAAATTCAGTGGCTTATGTTAATGTTTCTAGCCCTTATCTACCTATATTCAGTACAGGCATCCACCAGAATACACAACTGTACTGAATTCCCATTAGTTAATAGTGTGTGCTCCCATGCAAGTGGAAGCCAGTTCCTGAAAAAACCCCAATTAAAAACCCCAAACACTTTAAATCTCTTGTTTGAAGCATCATTCAACTGACCCAGGTAACACACTTGATCTATGTTATAAAAAAACCTCCCCGCCTCTACGAGGTCCACTTCCTTTATAGTGGTAATATTTTAAAATTTTGATTTCTCCCCTCTGCCTAAGAAACTTCACATGCTCTGAAAGTACCCACAAAGTCAGGTGGTTAAACAGATATGTCAAAAATACTCTGTGAAAAGAGGGAGGTAGCTCAGGCCCCTTGGCAACCTTCTGTCACAGTTCACATTGGTGTGGCCCACCTCCCCTCAGAGCCTGCAGTCCAAAATGAAAGGAAAAAGGATTTCAACTATGAAATTTAGGGAAAGAACATGTTCAATACAAACTCTTCAAATCTGAACCACTGGGCTTCCAAATGTAAACTATCAGGTACCTCACACCCAATACACAACATGAATAATGTACCTAGTTCATACATTTTATAGACAGTATCTTCTCATTGGTTAAACATTTGGCTCGGGTGAGTACATTTTTTGTTAACCACTTGACAAACATTCTAGGCCAAACAAACAGCACAAATAATGTCAATGTCTTTTTTTCTTTTCTGGTAATTGTACCAAATGCTGTAGGCTAAGCCTAACAGGGACTACTGAAGAGAAAATAATAGACTCCATGATGCAGATCAGAGGTGTTACTACAACATTGTAAGTCCAGGGATGTTCCTAAGGTGCTGAAAGAGGAGATTCTCTAGATGGTGACCCTGTGTTGTCCTCTGGTGGGAAAACAGTAAGAGTGCAGGCTCGAATGCCACCAAGGGATTCTGGAAGGTCAAACACTTTATGCCACTCATCTTTTTCTGGATCATATTTCTGAACTATTTCCACCATGCACCGATTATTCCAAGAATATCCTCCAACAACATAGATTTTATTTTCAAAGACAGCAACCCCAACATCACTTTGCCCACGTAACATGGCAGCAATTGGAGTCCACTGGTCTAGAGTTGGTGAGTAATATTCACAGCTTAGAACATCATCATAATCACTCGTTCCTCTGAAGTGGTTTCCACCAATCACATAGAGCTTGTCTCCTACAGTACACATGCAGTGCAGACCCCTGACTGTTGTCATTGGAGCTTTCTGAGTCCATTTGTCTGTGTCAGGGTCAAAACACATTAGTTCCTTTTGGAAAGTATCGTGGGTAATTCCCCCTAGAGAAATAAAACACATGTTAGAGCTCACCCTGATAAGCACTAATGAGCAGAAACAAACGTTGTCATGAATGAGCTCAGCCTTCCCTCAAACTGTTTCACCTTAGCTTAGATCACTACATGTGCTCCATTCCAAATGGCTTTTTTTTTTAACACCCCTTCTTCCTTTCAGTCTGAATATGGAAAGAAGCAATGTCTCATTACAGAAGATTATACTAGCAGTTTAAAAAGGCAAAAATTTGTAACCTGTGCTTCATTTTGGCAAAAATATTTCTCTGCTTACATATGTGCAACTTTGCTAGTTTCTCTTCTCACCATCAAGAAAACTCCATTTCCCTTTCAAATTTTGATACTATGCTATTGTGTTTTAAGGGGTCCTATCACAGAGTAGAATTTTCTTCAGAAAATCTTTTTCATCAACTTGAACTGAAGAGAGAGGACACATTTCTAATTCTCTTCTGCTACTAGATGCCTGTGGGTCTCTCTGTATTCACCTTCTCCATGGCTCCCTGCAAAAGCAGCCAGAGAGGCTTCAGGGGAAAAATCCCAGGGCAACTTCCCATCAGTGGATGAAATGTCCCACCTTTTCACAAGGTCACTAGGCAGGTCAGAAAGCAGTCACAGCAATTTCAGACACCGTAGGCTTATTAACTATGGCTTCAGACCATAATGCAACTCTATTTGAGGTGCTAAAAAATATGCAGAGAACACATTGCTACTGAGCAACCTCCTGCTGGGCTGACCATTCAGCACTGAATTATCACACTTGGATTATTAGCCAACAGAGATGGCATGGTGTCTACAGGAGTTATGCAAGACAGTAGTTAATTCTTTAACTGGACAGCAAGGATTAAACACTGAAAAAATAGGAGGAGTGACACTTAATGACAACCAGAGTAGTGGCAGGGCTTGGGAGTCTGTCAGAGATAAGAGGCTTTAATGACAAAGGAAGCAATCTTCACATTTGTAACCCCAAAAGTGTCTAGACTCACAGGGATATCCGAGAGGAAAAGAGGACAATAAAAATCTATGGGAAACACACAGCATCTACATGAAAAAACACAGCAGGGAGCATACAGATGTGCCACCTGCAGTAAAACAAGCAAAATGGGCAGGAAAGTACAAACAGCAGCACATGGATCAGAAGCTAGTTTAATGGACTTGCTCAGAGAAAAATAAGCTGTAATTTATGGTAAATTTTAGAACAAATCCCTCCTAGTCTACTGGCCTGATTGAAAATACCCCGAGGATCAACCTGCTCCAGTGCTACTCCCCACCAGTTCTTTACAGCTAAGCAACCTTGTCCCACCTCCTGCCCTGAAATTCAGCTTAGTTCTTAGAAAACATCCCTTAAAATTGTAGTAGAACATACAGAGGTCTGTGATCTCTGTAGAGATCACTGACTGATTGAACTTTATTTAAAAGTTGAACAGATACCAGATTTTCAGAAAACCTATTGCCCCCAGTTTGGGGAAAAAATGGAATGAAACTATAACCTCAGTGATTTATAGGACTGAGCATATTACAAATGAAATACCAATTAAAGTACAGACTTCATTTCTATATGAGACATCACAGAATGGTTTGGGTTGGAAGGGACCTTCAAGATCATCAGGTTCCAACCTCCCTGCTATGAGCAGGGACACCTCCCACCAGACCAGGCTGCACAAGCCTCATCCAACCTGGCCTTGAACACCTCCAGGGAGGGGGCAGCCACAACCTCCCTGGGCAACCTGTTCCAGTGCCTTCCTACCCTCATGGTGAAGAATTTCTTCCTGATGTCTAACCTAATGTGATTAACATGAAAATTTATCCCTTTCCATTAGCTCAACGAAGGCAGACGTGCTTTCAAGTACTAAAATTTCCAATGCTTTCCAAAATGTATGAAAGATGTGTTTAATGGTTATTCCTATATAAATGCACACAAGGTGTTGCCACAGAAAAATGTATTCTGAGAGTTAAAGTGAATAAGGCCTTTGGAATTCAGAGCTGCCATTTACTATGTAAACACATAATATTATCTCAAATAATCCTGTCAGACTCATGGATGCTGTTTGCCTGGCTTCATACAAAATGGCATCCATTTTTACACCACAGCAAACCGACTGCAAGCAGACTCATTTTTATTGTCTCCCACTGATATAGAAGTCAGGTAAGGAATTGTTTCACAGAGATATGATATGATCATAGGAATGATTTACCTGAAATATACATCAATCCCCCATACACGGTTCCAGCATGACCATAGTGGGGTTCATTCATTTTTGCAACATAGCTCCATTCATTCATTCTGGGATTGTAACATTCCACAGTGGCTGTTGAAAATAAATGAGAATATAAAGTTATTGAAGCTAGCGTGGCAGTTTGAGTACAGGCACAGTGGCAGTAATATATTCAGAAGCAAAGGAAGCATCAATGAGAAACACTGTTCAGCTGAGAAAGTGTCAAGGGAATTATCGAGCATTATGTCGAGTGACAACACAGAAAAACCTCAAGGGCTTGTCCCACAGGAACAGAGAGG
This sequence comes from Hemiprocne comata, assembly GCA_020745705.1. Lineage (NCBI taxonomy): Eukaryota > Metazoa > Chordata > Aves > Apodiformes > Apodidae > Hemiprocne > Hemiprocne comata. Next base: position 3,680,735 of record CM036597.1, on the reverse strand, counting down.
AAGAAGGAACCCTCTTGCATTCTTGTCTTTCACTTGGCTCACTCCCATTCCTGCTTGACAACACAACCTGCCCTGGCTCATGAATCCTGCCAGGGGGTACAGCTGTGGGACACCAGAGAAAACAAAGGAAGCACTGGGTGAATTCAGCTTTCCACCCTCTCTCTTGTACAACTCCCTTCAGTGTCTACTGCAGAGAGACAGTCAACTTAAAACCTGTGCCAAAGAGGATCAATACATCTGGCAATCAGAACAGACCTGTGTCCTCAGCAACATCCCACCCACGCATAAAAATGAGGGCTGATTTTCTTCTTGATATTTTGCACTGAAATGGTGCTGTGCTCTCAAAAGGGGGCAGCAGCTGTTGACTCGTTTCCTATTTTCTTGCAGTGTTTTATTAAGTACTTGCACAGCCACACACAGCACAGCATATGCAAGTCACTAAATCAAACAGTTCACAAAAGTCAAGCTTCAAAAAAGGTAATATGAAACATTACTGACTCTCCAGTGGAGAGAAGCAGCACCTGTGCCACCACACAGCTCCAGCAGTGCAGTTTTCTTTGTGAATTCAAATGTTAAAACAGAGGATGATAAATCAGAAATCAGAGGTTAATACTAAGTGAAAAACAAACACCCCAGGAGTCCTCTGCTCTTCCAATTGGGATGGAAGAGACTCAGGACTGCAGAGGAAGAGCTACCCAATAAGCACAGAGAATAGAAATAGGTACCAGATTTAACAACAGATCTGAGCAAGCTGCAGGGGCAAGAGATCTTGAAAACCCCTGTAATATGGTGACCTTAAAATGCACGAAGCATTAGCAGTAATTGTGTTATCTTAAAGACACATTAAATCTCAATTTCAATAATTAAAATCAAGAATCAGATTTTAATGCCTGTTACAGAATGCTTCATCTCTGACAAGGTATGTTTATGAACCATGCACACAAAATGGAATCTGTCTTTGAAAATGGCATTTGACTTTCTCTAGAACAAGGTTTTTATTCAATCAGGGTAGAAAATCTTGAGCCAGCTCTATGGAATCAGTGATGGTGAATTACAGTCCAGGAAAAAGAGAAAAATATTCAGAAGTTGAACCTGCCACTTGAAAGGCAGAAAAATAGTGAATGTTAGTACAAGCTTGCAGAAATAGCAGCACTGGCCAGGCCAGTAAAGTACATCAGTAACACTCATACACTGACTACAAGGTACCACAGCCTAAAGTCCACATCTATCCTTCAAAAAAATCCTTAGGAACACTTTGGAAGAGTAAGATACAGCTATGGTCTCAGACTACCTTCAAAAAAATCCCTAGTTCTTGAAAAATTCAGCAAAAACCACATTACTGTGACCTTCTGCATGATACTTTAGCTGCTGTAAAATGCACAACCTCCTTATAGTTGCAAAAAAAGGATGATATTCTGTAATCCCATGCAATTACTATCTCAAGTAGACACAAAAGAGAAGCCTCCAGTTCCAGTGTCAGGAATACAGTTTGACAACCAGTTCAGCATCATTTGAGGTTAAAAAAAAACTTAAAAATCTACATTGCACATAAGAATTGCTAAATTATTACATCACACTGGATTTTCTTCAGCTTTTCCCCACCCCGGAGTTGAAATTGAAATTTAAGAAACACAGAAAAGTGCTGACCTGGAACATTAAGTTCATGATACAAGGCAAAACACTAAATTTCTGTTTCTTTCAAAACAAATTAAACACATTGACTCACAGGTATGAAATTAATAATTTCATGTTCTTGAAACTCTTTAACAATAGTAATGAAAGCCTGAAATGCTTCTGTTTTTTTGAGAAAGCCTTGCACATGGACTCCCAGTCATGCCAGCCACCCCAGGGCTTTGTCAGATGGAGAAAAATTAAGAACTGATGCAAAGTAACTGAAGTCAAGTGTGTAAAGAAAAACATGTTCTAATGTATTTAGGCTTGAGATTAAAACACATTTGTAATGTAGCTAAAAAAGTAATATAATATGTGCATATATACAAATATAATAAATAAATGTAAATATTTGTGCTTTAAAAAACCTGCCCAATATGGGCAAGTTCCCAAGTTTACTCTAAAAGATCAGTCCTTCACTAAACATTTTTCCTACAGTCTCCCCTTCTTGTTACTGCATCTCCTACCTCAGCCATTTAAAATGAGCCTCATGCTGCCTTTCACATTACAGACATGCACAGGTAGAGAAAAGTCTGTACAAGGAAAGGCATGAAAAGGCATTCCAGCCTTCTTCTTCAATGGACATTTTTTAAGTCAGACTTGTGTTGTGTTTTTTATTAATAAAGTAAAAAACACCTTCTTATATTTCCCATTTCATGGATTCTGTATATCCATCCAGGACTTGCACAGCCATAAAGTCAGTGAATGCTGGAGACAGCCACTTACCAAAAAAAGGTAAAGGCACCAAAAATTGATTCCACAAATTACACCTAAGCTTGAATCAGTGAGTTGTATTTCTGTGGACTGCTGTTTGACACCACATGCAATATTTGCCCAATCCCCAAATAAACTCACACTCTCTTGTATAAATGTATTAAATCATTCCAATATTCTTTTCTAAAATGGAAAGTCCCTTTCTACTCTGCTCTATTTAGCAACCAGAAGAAAACGAAGATGTGCAGAAATGTCAAGAACAGAGAAAATGAGATTTGATGTGCATGTAATTCTAGCTGTCCAGGTTCTACCTTGTCAGCAGACCCTTCCAGTGTGCTGGTCATTGCTATGCAGCTCCTGAATCATCTTTCTACTTGCTTTCACAAAAACAAAGGCATCCTCCTACCCAGTCTGTGCTGGGGTGAGGAACTTGCATTTCTAATAAACTACAGGGACAGGAAGAGCTGAATATATGCAAAGCAATCACAAAGCCAGCAGCAACCAGATTAACATGACATTGACCTCTGGACAGCTGTTTATCTCTGCACATCCTGTGCTTCAGAGGCCAACCAGAGCCAGAAGATCACTAGCATGAAGATAAAACATGCAGGAATTGGTACACATCACTGCCCCCGTCACCACATTGTACAGACATAAGTTACATGGGAAAGGACACTGTTGAGTCCAAGATACATCAAAGTTCTCTTGAACATTGCCAGTACAGCTAAAGCACTGTTTAACAGTATTTCAGTCAAGTCATCCCAGCTTACATCTCAAATCCACCATGCTCTAGAACAAAGCTAATTTCCCAGTTGAAAAAAAGCCCATTGTTCTGTTTGGTTGTTCCATGTAGTTGTTTCCCCGTTACCTTGCAAGGTCATTCCATTTCTCCCTTTTAACAGTATCTCTCTCAGTACTGAGAAGGAAAAGTTATTCCAAAATTCCAGCTATTAAATGAGCCTGGCAATTGGAGAGGTATCAGGATGTTCTATACATCATGTCCAGACAGAGCAGTTTGCAAAACACTCAAAAGAACTGCTACTGTAGCCCATATAGCATGAGATTGATGGATTCATTCTCCCAATGAATGATTCAAACCAGTCTTTATTTATGTTTAACAGCAGAACTTCTGATCTCTTCATTACCATAATCCAGGGAAGACAGGTCTCATTTTAATAGAATTAAGCAAACTCAAAAAACCACAAAGCTTTGGCAGTCCCAAGGGATGCTGTCTGCACTCATTTTATTGAGCCATCTGTGATGCTATTTGAGGAGTACACAGATATTTACCACCTCTGTCAGCAGCTTCTCATGCATCTTGAGGTTTATTACAGCAGCACTTGGCAACTGTGTGTGATGTCCCAAAACCCAGGGTCTTAATTTCGTTGTCTCATTTCTATAATACAGCTTGCTTCTGTAGAACTCAAAGCTGACTTGGTTAAATTAAACGTGAGTAATTTTGTCCCTAGCGCAGCAAGGAGTCACTTCAAAATAAGGACCTGCAAGAGGTCCTCCAGTTCATGCTTTGGTTTGACATTCACAGTACTACGCTGACAGCAACCAGCCCAACTAGGTAATGATGCTTATTTTTCTTCTTCAGTAACATTTTAAATATAGATATTATATAGACTGACATGAGAAGTTCTTATATAAACAAGGATTGGTTGAATTGAGGGTTAAGCATCATAGAGGGCACTTCAAAACTAAATGCCTTCCCACTTGTTGGGCAGGAGATCAGAACACCACAGAACTGTCCTGCCTTGCACTAGGAGCCTTCTCTTTCTGTCTTTATTGCAGCATGATGATGAAGGTATTGATGAACATGTGGTTTAGTCACAACCCAGCATCCCCAACAGTGCTCAGGAAAAGCCCATCTATTAAAGTCTCCAACTCTGCTCAAGCCTGACATGTCTGGAGAGCACCAAACTGCACAAGTTCTCCAACACTTAAAGGCCCAGCTCCTGCCATCATCAAGCACCACAATTAACTCTTTCAAAAATAAAAAAGAGCTACAAAAATCTACTTGTTTGAGAACACTGTAGCCAGTGATCTGAACAACACAACAGCTGGAGACTGCCCTCAGCTCTGCCCCGTGAGCATCTCTGTGAAGCACACCTGGTTTTCCCTTTGTCTCCTTTTCCAAAGAGTCCTGCCTGTTGCACACCTGCCTTCTCCAGGCTGGCCTCCTCCTTGTGCCCAACTGCTGTTCTCACTGCCTTCTGGGAATACCTTTGGCAGGTGCCTACTTGGACATTTCAAAAGTATCAACCAGAATGATGGACAATCCTCTTAGGAGTGGGGCACACTTCTGCACAGCCCTAACCTGTCACAGGGTTGAAAAATCTGAACTGCAATTTCATAATTCAGTATCTTTCAAAGACACAGTCACCATATCCCCACGCATGTACCACATCCATGCAAGTTCCCCTGTCCTCACCAACGAACCAAACTTCTCTTGGTGGCATGCACTGCTTAAACAGGAGATGTCAATTACTGCCAAAGCACGTACTAGTGAGGTAGAAAAATGGTATTTACCAAGTTCTCAGAAGATTAAACATTTGAAAACTGTTTTGGGAAGGCTTGATAGAGAGCCTCAAAAAAGTATAGTTTTTATTCTAGTGAATTTCAGGAAAAAAAATAGTGAAGAAATTAATTTTAGTAACTTTAATCCTTTGGCCCTTTTCCACAAGAGCTGATCTTCTGGAAAGCTGAATTCAGGTTTTAGGAATTTTTTTCTTTCCAACAACACATTGAAATGAGTTTGAACTCAAGGGCAACTTTTTTAATACCTGTCCAACACAAATTTGGCCTTCTTTTCTATGAAATCTTGAGACTTTTTCTCATCTGAAGAGAATGGGAAGTTTAAGCTGGATTTAATCTTTTGGCTGTCAAGGTTTATTAAAAGAAACCTGAAAATGCAAAGTGACTTGCCTCACAATTAACAGCCAAAGAAAGTGAAGCCCTGAATCAAAGCATCAGACAGCTACAATATCTAGCATTTATGGAGTGGTCTTCCCACAGAATGATCAATGACATTTTTCAGGTCTGTGTGGAAATCTTTGCAGCCTTTTAATGATACCTTTACAGAAGGATTTTAGACAGGTGATAGATTTTTGTATTTTAATTCAAGCTGCAGAAGAGTTGAGGTCAGCAGAATGATACTGCTTGATCTGATTTAGGAAACACACTGTGCTCAAAGCCTGCTGTACAGATTGCACTGGCTTAGGGACACTATTATTTCATATTGATTTTGTTAGACTTGCAACTTTTTCACTGACATTCTTATAACCCTACCCTGGTACAGTGCACGAGGACAGCAGTCTGATTATCTGCTATTCATTCATACCATTAGTAAATAGCTCAATTAAGGTCAAGTGTCTCATACTCAAAGATCAATCCACGTTAGTTGGTACATTTGGCCTTTTACAGGGTATTAAGCTTGCTTTTAGAGTGTGTTTTCAGGTGAAGTGACACGTAAGAAAAACTGAAAACCTCTGGATCTGCATCAGAAAATGGCTGTCACTTGTAAATTTGTCTGCAGAATTTAACTTCTGTTAAATTCAAAGTTGCCATGTGCTTATCCTTTGTTTCCAACCATCTTATTTCCCTGAAATTGACTGTCAGGTCAGGTGAAATGAATCCGCGTTTGCAAAACAGGAAAAAAAGGAGGCAGCAAGACAGGGTCATTCATACAAATAAGTTCACTGTGTACTCACAAGATCATGGGCAAAATATAACATTTTTAGTAATTAAAAAGTCCAGAATGTCAGGAGATGTGAATCTCACTGATCTGCGAGTGAAACAAATCACTCAGTTTGTTGTCCTTTAAAGAAAAAAACCCCCACCTAACTAGCATTGCAAAATTACTACTCCACAAAATTTCTTTTAAAATGCAACCTTCATCCAACAGTCAGTTTCAGTTAGAAAGTCATGGACCCCTTAAGAGTGAAGAGAGTGAGTTTGATTTCTAAGCTTAAGTAATGAATTTTTTGGTGTATAGTTGCATTTTTATATATATATACACACACACAGGTAGACACAGATGCTTGCTTCATGTCTGGTGATAAAGACATTGGGTATTATGCATCAAGATACTGAAATGAACTGCTAATAGCATCCCGATTCCCCCAGCCATCTGCAGTACTGCCAGAAAGAAGCCGCACGCCGACAACTTCAACCTGTTTCCTCTCCACCCGTTCCTAGGGCAGCACAGCACTCCCAGGCCTAAGAAGCAAGGCCAGACAACCAGCCTCCTCCAGGTGAAGCACTCACCTAGCTCACCCGCGGCGTTTCGGCCACCGACCGCATACAAATGTCCTTTGAGGGCACTTAGGTGGAAGAAGGTGCGCTTCTCGTTTAGAGACGCCACTTGCATCCACTTGTTGTAGCGAGGATCAAACCTGAAGACCGTGTCCACCGCCGTCTTCCCCTTCGTGTCGTAATTGCTCTGGCCTCCGACGACGTACAGGAAGTTTCCGATCACGGCGATGCCGTGCTGGTACCTCGGTGCATCCATGGGAGCCAAGGATTTCCATTCGTGGGCCTTCTCGTCGTACATCCGTAACTCCTTGCTGACCACCAGCTGCTGCCTCAGCACTCCTCCCAAGGTCACCAGGTGGGTGCTGTCCGAGCGAATGGCAGTCCTCTCCGACTGCATCACCGGTTGCATGTACGGCATCATTTGGTAATTGCTGGCCTCCAAAAGCAAGTTTACACAGGTGTTGTCAGTTCTCATGAAGTCCACTGTTTGAACGTAGTTAATAAGATCCTGGGGCGTCATCAGTGGGAACCTGATGTTCTTCATGAGCTTCGCAGCGTACTCCATCCGTGGCTCCTCATACCGCAGCCAGCGACAAGCCGCCTTGAAGAGTTCAAGCTCGGTGCAGTGCTTAAGGCTATTACTTGACAGCACAAAGGCAAGACGTTCAAAGGGGAGTTTCACAAATTCACCCGTGCTTAATAACGCGGGGAAGTTCTTCAGGATGAAGTTATTAACATATTTATCCACTTCCGTGAGGTTGTACGTGTTGGCAATTCGCCCAACCTCGACGCAGTTTTCCAACGAAACCTATTGAGTAAACGGAAAGGGGAATCAAAACACTTGCTCAATTTGGTGCCTAGATGATAATGTAGAATGTAATTAATACTATAGAATCAGCAACATTTCATCGTTTTCGCAGTGCTCAAGGTGATTTACACATGAGCAAAATAAATATTCAGTGCAATATATATATTCATGACTGCAAGGGGAGACCAAATGCATTCCTTATTCTGAAGAAATGAGACAAGTAACAAGCAGATGGCATATATTATGTCAAATACATTATACAATGATACACAGCAATTATACAGCACTTCATCTTCAAAAAGCTCTGTAAACATCTTTGTAAGACAGACACATGGAAAATACAGTTAAGGGAGAGGTGATCAGCCCAAGGTTACAGAGAATAACTCAAAAGTAGGTCTTGCCACTAAACATTTTCCAACACCGTTCAAATTGTATTGTCACAAAGCAGCCAAAGAGAATGGCACAGCTACCTCCTGGATGCCACATAATTCAGATAACTTCTCTACAGTGTTCAATCCCACGAATACATACCTTCAAAATGAACCAAATTGGATCTTTAATACATCAAGGTGGTGCTCTTACAGAGTAGGTTCAAAATTAAACAAATCTCAGAAGACAAAGGTAGTGATTTTAATTTATGTTAGGGGAGGATGTCCCCTAGAAACACCCAACAGATGAAATGTGTTAGGAACATGGATCATACCCTCATTTAATTCAGTACTTCAGTGACCATACCTTGGTAATCATCTCTTTTACACTGTTGCTGCATCTGCCCTTCTTACATCTTTGGCTCCTACACTTCTGAGGTCACTTGGGATCCAAGACAGAGGGAGGAAGAAAGATGGCAGGGATGGGACATCACTTAAGAGTGGGCAGTGAACCCTGCCAATGGGTTTCAGCAAGCTCTATGGCACATATGCAAAGTGAATTTTCAAATCCTCCTTGCTGAGAATTGCAGCTTTTTTGCATTCAACTCTTATTCTAACCTAAGCTTCATTTACACACACTTTCTAGTCCCTCTGCATACCAGTCCCACTCCACGTCGACAATCTCCACAACTTTGTGATTCTCATTACATTTGTAATGCCAGAAGAAATTAAGCTTCTAAATCTCATGGTGATTTAAAAAAAGGACTATGACTTGATTGCAGCCTAAGAATTCAAAAACCTTCAAATGAGCTTCTGGTCATGAGAGAGATTACAAGATTTTAATACTGTATAACTCAAACTGATCATTGCCCTTTCATGCTACACAATTTAAAAGTCTAATGAGTATGGGAACAGGAGATTTTTTTCTAATCCATTCAGTCTTCATTTACACATCCTGAAATGCCTTCATGCAGCCAAAGGTTCCAAATCTTATTCTTCATCTTCAGGAACACCAACCCTGCAATCAGGTCCTATCTATAAAATGAATGTGTGGCAAACTGTTAGAAGTTCTATTATCAAAACACCCATGCAGTATATACATGGAAATTCTGTTTGTATTACAAGACAGATCACATTCTTTATATCAAAATATAATCACATCAGCCAGCAGTGACCTGTAAAACATTCTGATGCTTAAGAAACATTTTTTCTTCTGTTTTGGAGAGTCAGTATAAAATTAATTTCTGTTCATTTCCTTTTAGGCTTTTTAATTTATATGAATCAATGGCATAAGGGAGGTAAGAGCACACCTTAAATTAAGGAAATTAAACAGGACATTCTTGCTTGTAAAATTTCTTTCCAAGTTCTGTAACAAAAATAAACCAATGGAAAAATCACCTTTTAACAAACAGCTGACTTGCAGTTTACCACAAATCTTCACTTTTGCTATGCAGTTATTGTATTTAAAAACTAGTTTGGAATACATTTACTACAGAGATGCAGCACTCTCTCCTTTTCAAGGTAAGCAGACAAAGATATTATTGCAGACAGAAAAGGCATGCTTGAAGTTAAAAGAGCAAAGCAAAAAAGGTACAGATCATGTTCCAGGGGTGGATGGTGTGCAGGTTACAATGCAGCATCCAGACCTTGTGCAGAATGCAGGCCATTGATCAAGTGCCCAGGATCAATCTAGTTGATGTATTATCATAACTTTGTTACCCTGCAAATCTAAGCAATTGAACATATTCCTGGGATGCTTACATGTGAGAAACATATTGACACGTGACACACTGTTAATGACTGATGAACATCAGTCATTTCCAGTCATCTTGTAATTCTCAGAAAATTTAACTTATGCTGCCTCAATTAATCCCCTAGGATTGTGGATTCCAGCAGGGTTTTTTTTCCATACTATGCTTGCAAGTACTCCCTGTTATGCTTATGAAATTGTGCCCTTTGCTTGGCTTGACAGCAAATTCCCCCACTCACCTCAAATCAGGGTACCACAAGAAATACTTTCTTAAAGGTTACTTTCCTTGGCAAAATACTATTATCAATTTTACTGTGGTCTAAGAGAACAACCAATGTACCAGGTTAAATTATATTGCAAAGATTTCACGGTCATAAAATTAGACACTCTAGAGATTCTCAAGTCCTGAGCCAAAAAATAATCCTCCAACAGAAGAAAATGCCATAGTTACTTCTACTTAAATACTCAACATTGGACTGTGTTAAAGTACATTAATGCTATTTAAACACTTAAGTTACTAACGTGTTGATTTTCAAACAGTCTAGTTTCAGTTATGCTATGGTACTTAGGAGAGGTGTGGAAACCATTCTCTCTGGCAGTCAGTTCATCAGGCACCCATCAACAACCAGAAGGAACTTCTACTCCTGGAAATCCCACTGCAGTGAATGGGAGGAATGGAAATATCAGATAAAAATATAAAACTGGCTGTACAGTGAATCCAGTAACTTGTAAAGATACAGGCACAGAAAGAGCTAAAAGCCATAACTGCTCAAACAGTTCAGCAACTTCTTATGCAGTCAAAAATGTTAAATAAACACTATTTTACTTGAGCTTTGGCTACTGAGAAGAGCTGCTTACTCACATTACTCACTGTAATTGCTCATTACAAAGCAGAAGTAAAAGTTCCAGAAAGTACTTAAAAGCTTTTCAAAAAATAAAGGTCAAGCACAGCACAGGATTATTACAGCCTGAAAAACCAAATGCAAAAGCCAAAGCACCTTCTGGAGAAAGCAGTTGACTTAATTCTTTGAAATTTTGAAGCAAACACTTCCCAGGCCAATACTTAATTGACTATAAAGTACTAGAAAACTGGACACAGAGCAAAATTATCACAAGCATGAGAACCCTGGAGAACATCTCAGGAGAAAAACCATGCACAGAAAATCAAGTCCTCAAGCCCAGTACCACAAAACATTTAGTCACCTGATTTTCTTTTATTTCAATGACTGTTAGACAATGAAGCACTTCACCTGGTGTTTCAAAGGGTCTGTGTTTAAAAGAGTTAACATTCCTCTAAATCCTCACGTTTTCTGTGGGTTCCCATATACAAAACTCCAGAAACAACAGCACAGAAATTTGACCAGCTCAGAAAATAGAATCAATCATATCCCCACGTTAGAAAAGGTGAATTTCTGATGGCTGTCAGAGTTGGCCCCAGGGTTAGATCCAACGCTCCCACAAAACTGAGACCATCTTGCTCCATGCTCAGTTAACAAAGCTCTTAGGACAAAACAGGACTTCTAAATCTTGAGACTTCAACGTTTGACCATTTGCTAGTTGTTACAAAAAGGTAAAGCACAGAACTACAGAAGGAATAAAATGTTCATATGCAGCTGTATGAAGGATACAGCCAAGACATGTATTTTCAGTGTTTTAAGTGTTTGTCTTTAATTCCAGTGTATCATCCCCTTCCCCAGTACCCTTTGATTTTTCCCAAGTGCTGTAATTCCCTTGGATAGGTTTCTCATCATTCTCCAATTTGTGGGCTGCTGCTACTTGTGCACTCCTCCAGCACTCACTACTCTGAAAAACATTCCCATAGCATTTTTATAAATTTTCATTACGTTGTGGCTCATTTAGATGCAAATCTGGGAGCAGTCCTAGTCTACCATACAGCTACAGATGGTTAGAACCAACCCTAAAAGTAAGACTGAAAACACTTTAGGAAATCTTCCAGTGTTTCTCTGGGAGTCTGTTTGGCTGCAGAGTAAAGATTATCAGAGCAATGGGCTGCTTGACAGGAGGTCTATAAAGGCAGAAAAAAACACCACTTACAAGTCAGCTACAACATATACCATTCTTTGAAGGTCTCTTTTTTTTAACACAAATTAAGCTGTTATCTTAAGCTAACATTTTTCTTTGTAAGTATTTTCAATACCCTCTTATGAAGTAACACAGCTACATTGTGCTTTACATAAACTGACTCCTATAATCTCTTTAATAATGGACTCCCTCTGCAATTCCAAGACAACTGAACAGTCTGGGAACATTACATCAGCTCTCAGATGCTGCTCTCAGTCAGCTAATTTCATTAGAAATAAACTCAAGACTTGCTCAGAAAACTTATTTAAATTACAGGAATGCTCCTGTATAATGGGGAGTAATCTTTCTGAAACTAAGATATGATAATTAAAAAAGGAAAAAACCCAACCCGTTTGCTCACCAACTCTTGTTCCTGTTCCAAAAAGTTCAAAAGGAAGTTCTTTCAAAAATTCTTTATACAAGGGAACATAACTAGGCTAGCAGCACAAACTTGGTTTTGTACTTCCTCTACAGTGATACAATGAATGAGATTCTGTCCCCTTAGATATAGGTATAAATGAAAGTATTTCAGAAAAGAAAATCAGTGAAATTAAGAGAACAAATAAAGCCTTCCTGAGTCTTTCAAAATGCAGTGTCAAACAAGACCTTTCTTACTCGAAGCAAAATAGTGACTGAGTCAACATGGTAAGTGAAGGACCCCTCAGAAAACAAGCATTTTAAACAATGAAAAAAATTCTTCCAAATAATTCTTTAAGAGGAAATAAGCTCCCTAAGGAAGCAAAATAAGCAAGCAGCTGCCCTACCCAGAAAGGGAAAGGGCAACAATATCCCTGGGGCTCAGCTCCCAAAGGGAGGCCACTCCAAATCCCTCATTCCAAAGAACACCAAGACCTTATTCCACGTTGGCATTTACAGCAACATTAACCCTGGAGAGACAGACTGCAGCACTCTGAAAGGTAAAAAGACACCTGAGCAACAGAGAATAGGCTTTTAATGGAGAAAATTGCAAAACTGTTTGACATTCAACTTGAAATCAGCATGGCATTCTCCAAAGCACAGCCTCAAAACAGAACAGGACACCAAGGAAAGGAGGAAGAAAGGTTGTTAGCAAATTTCCCCTCCCCCAAAGAGTGGGTTAATGATCTGAGATTTTCATCTCTAACATAAAAATCAGCAGGGCTAAACCATAAACAGACTGTACTGCATTGGAAGGACAGTATGCTGCTTTGTAAGGCAAACGTTCTGTTTGTTCCAATTGCACAAAAAGCAACTGTGCTACATAAGTATTGATCTTTTAACTAACAATTACTGGTAGGAGAGGAAAGGGTTGCTGCTCTGGGGGCTGTCCCCTGCTTAGAAAAGCACTTAGTTTGGCAATTGGGAAAAAACACTTCCCAGTAGGCATTCAAAGCCATTTTTCCTTCTAGCAAAATATGGCCATCAACATAAAAACCTTGTAGCTACTTTTCTCATAGAACCAACATTTCCATAACATCCCTATTACAGGGTATATTATTCTAAAGGACTGTGTAATGGTCTCTGATGATCACTACAACTGTGGGCTTCACTCCTCAAAACAGAGGTTTCAAGAAAGTACATTAACAGAGCAACAGCAGCTTGCTCTTCTACTTTCTCCAGTTTAACTCACCATGTAGCTTTCTTACAGAATGATATAAAGTGTGAGAGCTTGAACTAAGAAATCCAGTAATGATCTGGGAACCAAGACTCTCATTGCTGCTATCATCACTGCAATACACTCAGGAATTAGAAGAATTTGCATGTGGTATGACATTTCTATCACACTCACACTGTGCATAATACTCAGAAGAAAAAAAGATTTTCAAGCAAACTTGTTCTCTGTGAATCCAAATAATTAATATTGTCAAGTTTTAGAGTTAACTTTTACTATTACATAGGCATTGCTCTTAAAAAAAACCAGCATACCAAGGCCTTAACCATTGTAAACGTGAAACAAGTAGTAAGTCTTACCCCAGAGATAAGAAACACTTTACAGAAGTCCAAAACAGGTAAAATCTGCAAAAAGCTGGCAGCTTCCAGAGTGTCCTGAAGGTTGTCCATGTTAAGAGAAAGTTTTGCAGTATAAATGAAATCAATTATCTTCTTTAGGCCTATTTTGTTCACACCATGAAGCTTAATGCACATCAGATCCTGTTCCTTCATTCCTCCTGCAAAAGACACGTAGGTAAGTTTATATGATCATTTTGATTGGGTTGAAATAATTTCATAAAGTTATATACAATTAAAATACAACCTTATAGTCTAAATTTAAAAGCTGTATGCTGTTGTTTGGAGCCCTGGGCTGATTCCCACACCACACTGAACCTGTGTCTGATTGTCCAAACGATGGCAATGTGGAGCTAGCCCAGAAACCAACCATGTCCTGGGCTGCATCAAAAGCAGCGTGGCCAGCAGGTCAAGGGAGATGATTCTCCCCCTTTTTCTGGGCTCTCGTGAGACCTCACCTGGAGTACTGGGTCTAATTCTAGAGCCCCCAACATAAGAAGGACATGGAGCTGTTGAAGTGAGTCCAGAAAAGGGCCATGAAGATGATCCAAGGGCTGGAGCAGCTCTCCTATAAAGACAGGCTGAGAGAGTTGGGGCTGTTCAGCCTAGAGAAGAGAAGGCCCCAGGGAGACCTTAAAGCACCTTCCAGTACCTGAAGGGGCTCCAGGAAAGCTGGGGAAAGGCTTTTGACAAGGGCTTGGAGTGAGAGGACAAGGGGGAATGGATCAAAACTGGAAGAGGGGAGATTTAGGTTAGACATTAGGAAGAAATCCTTTAGTGTGAGGGTGGTGAGACACTGGATCATGTTGCCCAGGGAAGCTGTGGAAGGCCCATCCCTGGAAGTGTTTAAGACCAGGCTGGATGGGGCTTGGAGCAACCTGGTCTAGTGGGAGGTGTCTCTGCCCATGCAGGGGGGTTTGGAACTAGATGATCCTGAAGATCCCTTCCAACTCAAACCATTCTATGACTTTAACAGGAACACCACCTGTGAACATGGCCTTGAAGTAATCACTTGCTGAAGCCATCATTGCTCTATGAACTGGAAACACTTCGTCACCATCTCCTGGAACAAGTGTCACATCACAAAGCAAACCTTCCACTCGCAGCTGGTCAAAACCCTGCAAGGAGAGCACAATGTGGAGGGTTCACTTCACTAGGGAGGAGAGCAGGAATCACTTTCATTTCCCTTATGCAAATACTTTAATGTACATATGCACAGAAGTTGCTGAAGTCAAAGAAATAATTTGACTATATTGAAGATAATGGTGATGACAATGACAATTATTCATTGGAAAACCAGCAGAATCATTATTATTTTCCAGAAGTAGCTGAAGAATGCAAAGTGCTGAAGTAGTTATTTTCAGGAAGGATTTTTTTGGTATGCTTTCAGGTAGGGACTGAATCTTTTTAGACCTGCCCTTTATGGACATACATGCATTCTAGACACATTCCTGTTCCACACCAGAGTAAGTGCTTTGCAACCTAAGAGGCTGCAAAACACTGGGGTCTGAAAGGAAAGCTGTCACCTGGTTCCATGATTATCAAGTGTATTACTGATGATTACCTGGCAAAGACTCACATTATATCTATCATATTTTCTGAATCACTGATAATGGCTAACTGCAATAAAAAGGTCATCTACCACAGCATCCTGGAGTAGGATTTTCCTCCAAAGATACGCCCGGTTGAGGATACTGGAGGATGGGTGGAATTCTCACCTCCTTCATGCACTGTGGAACAGTGGCTCAGACATAAACCAGTTCCCTTCAACCGGACATGTCTGCATAGCTGATGTTTTCCTAGTACTGCCAAGAATATAAATATTGTCTTTACAGATTTAACACTTAGTAGAAGTCTTGGAATCAGCCCACGTGGTTTTAAATCTAAGCTACACTAAGGCTGTATTTCTAGAACCGCCAAGGGAAATAGGAATGAACATTCAAATTTGACCCATAGAAAATAAGACTGCATTTGAAAAAAATAGTATTTGCTTCAATAAATCAGAAGCTAAACACAGGATTATATCAAACTAATGTATTTCAGTGATTCAACTTGCCTGTAGTTTCTACAAACAAGGCTTTACAACTATCAGCTCTCCATTTGCTCAAATGTTGAAGGAAAAAATGGAATGAGGAGGAAAAAAGCTCTCAACACTTTGCTTAGTGTTCAAATAAGGCAGAACTATGTGCAGATGGCCAAGCTTTAGAAACTAAAGCAAGAGTCACTGGCTTCTCTGAAAAAAAAAAAATACTCAATTTTTACAAAACTTAGGCCATCTATCTAGGCAGCAAATCAAAAAAGTGGCAGTTCTCCAAGGAGTCGTAACATACAGAAGTCACCTGCACTCCTGAGAACCACTGCATTGCAAAGTAGCAAGAGCTCTGCAATCTGTAAGCTCGACTCAGTATGGCATGTAAAAGCTCCAGCAGAAACAAGATAAAATGACTTTACTTCTATATTCTTAAAGCTTTAGAGAGGATAACACAAGAAAAGAAGTTACAAGCCACGGCTGCTTGTGGGCATTGTCAGCACAGCACACTGACGTGTGTGTGTTTGAGGCTTTTTTGGAATTACTGGTCTGATAGAGTCTATAGAGTGGAGACACTGTTTAGAGCAGTCAAAATTCTCAGTGCAGATCAATATTGACACAAGAACATTTAATTACCTGTAATACCACAGAACTGTGAGTATTGCTGGTGAAAAATCTTGTGGTCCCTGTCTTAGAAGACTGTAGGTGGGCAGAGACGCCCATATCGCTGCTACCAAGAGATACTTTCATATGAGGATCCTCCTCTTCCACCAGAGATCTAAGATTAGAACAAAGAAACCTTAACACGAAACTCATTTTCATTCAGGGCTCTTGTGTATTAAAACCACAGTCTCCTGGGATGAAACATAACAGCACAGAGGCTAGAGGTCAAAAATTAGCAGCCGACGGAATCAATCCTTAGTGGTCCCCTTCAGCTGAGCTAAGGCAGTGAAGCCCTAACAGTCTCTAAAACAGTGACACTTCAAAAACTTAATTTTTAGCTAATAAATTCCTCCTTTTCCTTCCATCTCCCTGATTAACACACCTGCAGACTTCTTTGATTCTATGTGTGCTTCCAGTGTTGGAGGACACTTGCAGGGGTTTCATCCAGCTTCCAAAATCAAAGTGTCTTGCCAGACTGCCAAGTAAAGCTACAAGATTAAAACTTTACTGAACTTTAATATTATACTTAATTTCATTTTCAGGGCTTGCATTATCTTGCTCAAGTATGAACATAATTATAGAAAATATATTTAGTGGAGTTTCAAGCTGTAACTTTAAGCTACCTTTAGAAACACACAACTAGAAGAACTCATTCAGGACACGATATCCAGCATTTTGTTACTGCAGGCAACTACTTCATGATTTTAATTTGTTGGTATTACTTCAATACTTCTGTTTTTGATTCCAAGCAATTACTGCCCAAATCTAGATAGGAAGGCTAATTTTAGGTAGATCTGTTAAAAAAATTAACTGTACTATTATTAGCCTTCCATTGTAATCTTGAGCTGTAAATTACGTTTTTATAGAGAGATATGCATATGAGATTCTAATTCTGTAATTATTATAAAGTGTAAATAAATGTCATCTCTAGAAATATTATTAACTGCTTCCTGTTATTTCTGTGATCTAATGTACTACCTATTAGCATGCATAGTGGTATAATGGGATATATACACATTAATTAGCAAACATAAGCTGTTAATCCACAGATGAAGGCATCTTCATTATTAATAAAAGACTCCACGTTTCAAAAAAGATTCATAGCAGTTTGACATAATTGCTGCAAATCTTAGATACAAAATTTTAGAGTTTAAACATGCAGGCTAAAACATTGGCCTCCAAGCTAGTTTCAGAAATTACTTTAAATAAGTGACAAGAATATGCTTGGATTTCCCCCATCCCTCCCACTTCTGACTGCACTCATGATGTAAGCACAAATTTGGGATTTGCAGATGAAAAATTATTTTCATAAGTTGTTTTTTTTTTCCCAAATACAAGTTTCTTTTTTTACATATTTAACCCCCCTTCTTTGCTTTACATGGGCTTTGTGGAGCAGTTTCTGAAACTCGCCTGTCACCCTGGGTAGCACTGACGTGCCTTGTTCAAACCCATGAGCACGTAAGGTCAGCTATGAAAACATCCTCAAAACAAATTCACCATTTAACAGCCTCCACGGGTTTGAAACAGTGAGATTTTATGCAAACAGACACAACAGATTGTAGGAACAAGGGTACACCTAAATGGCTTTGAATTCTAATGTCGCAACCCCATACTCAGACATCTGAAAGAATAGATCAGTGTGGATGTACTGCAGCATGCAAGAACTGTCTTTTTTTTTTTAAACAGAATTTCCTCTATTTAATAAAACAAATCCAGACTGTAATTTAAATGCAGTTTTACAAGGTGTGCCTTAGGAAAGTGCTCTCCAAGCTGCCTCTGGCACCCAACAACTGCGTACAATGATGTAACACCAGCAAAGCAGTTGCTTGCTCACGACCAAACAGTTTTGTTCACTTTCTTCCAGGGTGGTTTGAGGGAGGGGGGTTTGGTGGTTTTTTTTGTTTTAGTTTTAACACAATCACATCAAGGACACAGACTAACAACATTTCAAAGGACACCTAGTCCCTACATTGGTACATGTCTAAGAAGAAGTAGAAAATAATGTGAGGAGACTTGCAAGTGTGGGTGGGAAGGAACCACAGCTTCAACCAGCATGAATATGACTATCTGCTCTAGAAAGATCCTCCTGAAACATCAGATCAGGTAGCCATTATACGAAGGAGCTTTTAAAACCTTTTCTAAACTCAGAAGAGAAAGAGAAAGATGTACACATCAGTTAAAATCATTAAGAAACACACAAGTAAACCAGCTTTCCTGGCTGTCTGGAGGGGGCTTTACCACGTTTGCCACATACACCATGCTACTTGATTTTCCAACAGCCAGCATACTTTATAAGTTTGACAAATGAAGACAAAGCCCTTGACCATGATTAATTTATTCCAAGAATGGCAATGACAATAGAAGCATTTTTCTGAACAGGCCACATTCCATACAATTCCCCAAGCTTTGTCCTAAGAGGTCCTAAATAACACAAGACACCTTATCACAAATGCAGGGGCAACAGAGAGGATACAACATACCACAGAATTCCTGCAATACCCCAAAGTAGGCATCTGACAGGCCAGGTGTGCCTATAAGCAATTATTTCCCCTACCTAATTTTCAATACATGATGGGCAGCTGTCCAATATCTATCAGCTCAGGAGCTCAACTTTGTGCTCCTCTGGAGAAGAGATTTCCACTGTTTCTCTTCCACATTTGCTGTTCTGTACATACAGGAACTCGTGCATGTGAATTAGACATGAAAAAACCCACAAACTTCCATGTTATAAAAATCCAGCAGAACAGAAATGTTACAGCTCTACTCTCTAACATTAACTTGGCTGTGTATGACTCCACGAGATTGAACTTGATGCAAGATATGATATTATTCCTATACTGGTTTCTGCTTTAAATCAAAATAACTATGAAAAAAATGGAGGTGTTTTGGGAGGTTTTTGTGTTGTTTTTTCAAATACATCACCTTTTTTACCTACAGCTTTAAGAATTTTGGAAGGCTGAGCAGCCTCTCCCATTATGCACAATGTGACATTCAGGAGCTGATTCTGGCAGAAGTTAAAATAAGTCAGCAATAAGACCTGGCACCAGCATGCTGATCCCCTGAATCCCAGCCCTGTGACATTCACCAAGAGGGAAAGAGCACTCCCAGAGAGACCAGAAATTATGAGTTTGTCATTGGCTTTGTACCAGTTCCAGCATTTAACTTCAGGAAACAAGAGAAACCAACCTTTGCAAGACAAAAGTGAAAATGCAACAGCTCTTAGGCACTGTGTTGATACCAATACACAAACAAACAGGAAAACACAAGCACTATATCATATACAACAAAAGTACTTTAAAACTACCCTGCTGAGGAATTTCAAAGCATTCAGAATGTAACTCCTGTTGGGAGGGGCTGTAAAGTGAATATCCAGAAATAACTCTGCTATTCACACCCCAAACAGATGGATAAAATACACTTTGTACCCGACTGAATTCCCAACAAAACCACAGTAAGTACATCTGTCTTGTCTGGACACTTACCAAAGGTGTTATTTACATTCATTAACATAGGTCTGCTAAGCACTACCATTAATTAAATAATAATGAATGTAACCATATAGATTTTCTCTTTTCCTTTACTGTAAGTACAGTATATCATAGTGAAGCATACTACCAAAGAAGAAAGCTAATTCATTTTCTAATTTATTTTCTTGCTCTGATCAATAGAAATCATTCAACAAGGCAGCAGCAGCATTTGTAACCAGGGTTAAAAAAAAAAAGTCAGAGGAAGCAGCCAAAACTACCTTAACCTGTAGTGGTAATTCACAACGAGTGGCTCTGAAGGTGGATATTAACCCCACCTTCAACCCCACTTCGTCTGGAGCAGGTTGAACATCACAGCAGTAAGAACAAAGGAATTCTGGAGTTTCATGTGAAATGAATATTAACATTGCAGTAGTGAAACAGAGGAGCTGACTCCTCCTGCAACCTCTGGGAAGCAGTGGCTCCCAGTTCAAAGAAAGGCACTGGAGGTTTAGTTGCTATCACAGAAGAAGCTGTCAGTCAGAATTTTCTTTCTAACCTTATGTTGACTCTTCCAAGTGCAGCAGAGCTTTTTCCTGGCTACTGTAACCAAATGTGCTTTTCTCACGGCTCCAAGTACACCCAATGGGTATTTTTGTAGCAATGATATATGGAATATGCATTATGTGGATATTAAATAACTTACTTTCCTAACTTCCTGTCAAATGTGAAGGAAGATATCTTTGCTTCTTACCATTAGAAAACATGCAAATGTAAGTTTTCTTTCTGTAGATGACTGCCAACTGGATTCACTTTCATTTATTTTCCTGTTTTTAATCTTGTTCATCTAAAAGGTATTTGAGCACTCTCTTGACAACCTCTGCAATTAGCAATTACTTTAAAACCAGCAAAAAGACTAAGCCAAATGTTAAGCTATGAAAAAATTACAATAGGTCAAGAGTCTTGCCAAGCTAACATGAAGCTACACTGACTTTTTGGGTCTTGGGTTTTTTTAGGGGGCTTTTTTGCTGTCTGGCATTTTGAGGATTTTTTTCATAGCACAGGCAGAGAAAAAACATAGCTAAGCACCACCCTAGTGGAGAAAATAAAGTTCAAAATGGAACAATTCAGTAGGATTATTCAATATTTCAGTGATCTGAAAGACACCAGTTCAGTGTCTTTTAAATATTATCAGGTAAATAAATTCCTAAATCTTGTCACAATGCAGGACAAAATATGGTGGGGTAACAACAAGAACAGTTGGCTTCTGAAAAGAAATCAATTTCATGGATCTTCATGAGTTTCCAGGTTTAATTGCTAGCTCCTGCACATAGAGAAGGGGCACAAGCAAATACCTAGACTGGCACAACCATTATAGGAGTTCAGTATTCCAGGAGAATCCTAAATAAGCAATTTGAAAACACACAGACTAACCAAAGCATTTACAAGACTTCTGTCCATTACTGCTCCCAATTCTGTACAAAACCTCTGTAGATTACTTGCAGTAAATTATGGCAACTGTGAATGGACTTTTAAGGAGAAACTTCAATATGAACATAGCAGAGGAGACACTAACCCTGTGACCAGGACAGCCCAGGAGACCCTTTAGTCAGATCCAGAATCTGACTCTTACTCAATCCTCAGCTGAAGGCTTGCTGGCTAACAATCTGACCACATCTCCAGCCTGAGTCCAGTTTGTACCCTCCTTCAAAGGATGCTTTCAGCACTGGAACTTTCCAGCAAATACTGACAAATATTTCTTAACTAGATGAAGTTACGACATAATTCAGAGCCAAATTGCTTTCTAAAGCATATAGCAAATATTACCCTGTTAAAAGAGGCATCCAGATGACTTATGATAAGCAGGGATCTGTGGAAACCATGACAAGTTTTACTCTCCATTAGAATATTCAAATTATGGAGTTGCTGTTTTGTAGACATCTCAGTGGCAGGAATGAAATAAACCAATATTCTGTTACGTTTCCTGGAGAAGCAGTTGAACTCATTCTGATGCAACAGAAGCAAGGCAACTATTAGTAATATTGGGGATTTGCTCATTTCCATCAGTAAACCATTGGTCTGTTTGAAGTTGTCAGAGCACAGTGCACAGGCTGAAAACAAAGTGAGATCAGCCTACAGCTACAGACATTTCAGAGCTCATGTTCTCTGATTTATTTAAAAACCACAGTCTTTACATAACTCAGTAAAAGCTTGCCAAAGCCATATTGGCCAGACAGTGAATTCTTAATTTGGTGAAGCTCAATAGCTTGTTTCTGAAAGGATTGTAACCTTATTTTTTCTGTCAAATTACTGTTCAATGAACCATGACTGCAAGTGTTCTGGTCACTGGTAAATGGCATCTTCAGCAATCACTCCTGGCATGTGTCAGTACCCTGGTATTCATCAGCAAACCAGAGTTCAATTTCTTATTAAGATATTCTTATTACAAGACAAATGTTTACTGTTTTATGATCTATCAAAAAACCTGGTACATTACAGGGCTATCCTATACATGCAGCTGTGCATGTATTTTGCTAATGAACCTATGAATGAAGAGGCCAAAGAAATACAATGACACTAATTTATTATTAGATCTAGATTCATATTTTACTTTGTAGGCATAATCTGCCTAAAAGTATTTTAGTATGCTTAGTCTGCCAAAAAATAATTTACGTATTGACTATCTTACTGTCTTCCCATTATGAACAGATGTTCCAGCTTGGTGACTAATGAATTTAGGAATTCCCCAACAAATTACATGACCACCTAGGAGCTCAAGTAGCATAACTGATATGGCAGCACTGCATAAAAGAAAATCTCTTAATGTTTCTATTAAGAAATTCAGATATTAATATAGTGTAGATGAATAAATTATACAATCACAGTATTTCCCATTTCTTCCATTCCATATCTCCTAGCTATATAATTTCAGGAAATCCTTTATTCTGGCAAAGAAGCTACTTTTACAGTTGTCCTTCCCTAAATTAACATCTCATCTATTTATTACTATGTTTTAAACAGGAATTTCTAACTTAATTCCTTTGTGGTATCAGTAACCCAGTAAAACTAGCAGTTTTATAACTCGTTAATGGTTTCTTATTACAAAAATACTGCAAAAGTTTCTATAAGAAATACAAGTTTACATTTTAAAATAGACATATGACTCCAGCTAGAAGAGAAAACAAAGAAACGGTCATTTTTGTTCTAATAGCTTGACAGAAAGGGCAACAGAAAACCAGGCTCAATGAAGCAGAGCAAATCAGTGAGATGGGGCATTTTACTTCCACGGGGCTTTGGCTCTGGTCAAGGGCAGGAGGAGAGGAGGATACAGGCATTCCAAACCCCCAAAACCAGCAGAGAAGGACAAAGATCATTTCTGGACACGTGCTGAGGGGTAGCAGAGGCAGAGAGCTTCCCAACTTGAACTGCTGTTAACACAGTGACAGCAGGAGATGCTCAAGGCAGATTAGAAGGTATCTACAGGGGAAATTAAGCACCAAAGCATTGCAGCCTGGGCAGCTCTGCAAGCACCATCACCAAAACCAGCAAGGCCACGAGGGGAGCACCACACACAGGCTGCCTTGAAGGACAGGGACACTGAACCTTGTTCAGAGTCAGGCTCAAGGTAACCTACTTAAGCTATTCTAGAAGAAACATTTTGGGACTAGTGCATAAATGCCAAGCCTTTAAGCCTTTTTTTTTTTCTTTAAATACAGCCAGGTCTCCTTGGACTTCAACACACCCAAGCACGAAGGCCCACAGTTTCAACAGAAATGATGGAGGCTACTGGAAATATTCAGATAATCAAAGATATGATCGCTTTCCAAGTGCCAGTGGATCTGGGTGGAAAGCAGGACAACACAGAAATGAGGGTATTTCCAACATCACTCGAACCTTTTGGTATCACTTCCTAGTAAGGCCATGCTGTGACCAAAGCTAGCACAAAATTAGGCCCCACAAAGTCAGCAGGACTAAGCAACAGCATCAAATGTTTCACTATGATTTTCCCAAGGACACGCACACAAAACATTAGTGGTTTAAAAAGGAATTTTGAGGAGAAACTATCAGAGGTCTCAAGCTGTTTGCAGCATAATTACAGCCTGTTGGTTAATTCAAATTTGTTTTCCACAGAAACAAAGCAATATTTGGCTCAGCCATTGCTATAGAGCTTTTGTTCCTCAGTATTTAGTCTCTCTGGGAGCCTTCATATCACATCCACATTTATCTGTTTGACAAGGGGTTTACATTCATTGGCCCATTTGTAGCTAAAATTTGCAGACTCAGATAGTTTAATGATGCTAAATTAGAAACGGTTCTCTAATGACTTTTTGCCAAAGCTGGTGTTAGTCTATGGAGTCCTACTATTAAAAACAGAAAAAAACAAAGCAAGTACACATGCTTTGCAGCTTGTCTACAGAAGCAGAAGTACTATATTTCTTTGGTGGTCAAAAAGGGCAAATCAGTCCCTCAGAGGTTTCACAGCTTAGGCTGGACTGACACTGCACATCCTATTCTCTGCTCTTTGTATTTGGTCTGAAGTGTTCAAAAGGCAAGTCAGAATTCGAGTTGGGCAGCTTAACACTTCCTGTGCTCTACAACACACTCAAGAAAGACATTTTGCATCCACTAGCTGATTACACTTCTACCTGACTGTCTTTAAAGTTAGTTTTCGTACACACAGAAATTGTTAAATTTGGAGAATGGTTCCTAGAGACAAAAACCTATTTTTGAGTAAGGTGGTGCCTGCACAGTCAAGCTTTGGTCATAGACTACACATCCCACAGTATTCCTGTCACAGATTTAGAAACAACTCCTTTTCAGAGTGTTGGTGCTTTTTTCCTATATACTGTAGAGAATAATTGATAGTTTAAAAGCCAGCAAAAAAAAATAAAGATTTTGACATTGTGGTTTGCTAATTAACTCCTGCTCTTTATTACAGTCTTCTGAGGATAAAGTATGGGGACATTATTGGTTTAAAATGTAAAATATTTTCCCCTACATGATAAAGAGTTTAAATCAAAGCATGGCAGATAACAGGTGTGGGTAACCTGTCCACCCCATGGAAAGATGCATTTTTGCAACTTAGATATTGCAACAGTCTCAGTCACTGCTGGACAAAATATTACAGCAATAATATAGATGTGCACTTCCATTTTAGTGTTATAGCTACACAGTATTACACTACAATTCCCACTACTGCCATTTAGAACAAGTGACTATTATTTTAAAACCCCAATATTCACCAAGTATTTTATGAAAATCCACAGCTAGCCCCATCCAAACTTCAACAGAAAAAACTGCATAACACTAGAAGGCAAGTGCCTGGACAACATTTGTCCACAGTAACAAGGAAATAATGGCAAAAATGACAAACTGGCAGAACTGACATTCTGGCCCAATAGGCTGAGTAGCATATTCAAGACAATTCAATAAAAGATGCTTTAGCTTGTCACAACATAATGTCAATATTGCAACATCATCCAAGGAGAGGAATGTGCTTTTGAGGACCTGTACCCACAGCAAGGTCTGCCCAGAACACACGAGCACTGAGAAACTCCTGACAACCAGGTTTATTGGGGTTTTTCTCCTTGTTTTTGCCAGTTTGTTAAAGCAACGAGATTTCACATTTCGAACGTGGAATAGTCTATTTAAATACCTATTATGTAAAAAGCAAAAGTAAGATCAACAGACAAATGAGAACTCCATACACAAATTGCTGGGATTAAAAGCAGTCTTCTATTTATAAGATAAGCCCCCTCTATTCCCCACCCACCCAACTCATCTGTTTGCAGGCATTGTCAGATTAGTTTAAAAAAATATTTGGGGTGACGTGCACATTGACTTTTAACATGTTGAGATTTGAAATATCTAGGAAATTATTGCTTAAAATGGCAACATTGCCAAAGACAGGCAAGGCTGCTTTGGTGTAAATACCATGTAGTCTGTGAAATGCTCAAGAGCCCAACAAAAGGATTTATTTGCTAAAAATGACCCACGAAGACAGAAGACACACAGGCTGGTCTCCCAAAAGAGAACTAATAGAGATGCTCTGATGAAATATGCATATAGACCTTTTCCCATGTAGGTATATTTCATTGTATAGCATAAACTCAAAGAGTGCATTGTAGAGCAAAGCAGAGATTTTTGAAAGAAGACACAAAAGCATTAACCTATATAACCTACATAAGCAGCTAAAACTAACCCTGATTACTCCAGAGTATTAAGAATTTACTCTACTTTTCTGCACAGTAACTGATTTCCATTACTGCAAAGCATTTCCCATCAGACAAGTTCCACAACCACACCACTCTGCAATGACAAACTGTTGCAAACCCTTGGACAGCAATATATTTGGAATATCACATTTGGTTATTTCTCCTAGCATTAGTCAGCTCTTTATGAAAAGAGATGCAAGGGACAGTTTCCACGTAAAATACCAACACAACTGTGCACAACTTCAGAAAAGAACATAAATGACATTGCTGGTGTGAATAAGAAAGAATTCTCTTCGTTCTGAACATATGAGATGACATGACCCATGAACAATAATTAGGACATATTCCTTCACACCTCAAAGCTGATACATGCAACAAATTCTGCAGTAGCAGACCCAGAAAAACCAGCAGACTTTCCAGTAACAGAACCACATCCTCGCCTACAAAGTCATCAGCTCAACTTCAGCAGGTCCTTTATAATATGTACTACCCAGCCAACAAGGTTCCTGTAGCAAAGGACTCTCTGAACAAGCTCTTTGTACTCATTCCTCCACCTCAGGAGCTACCAGAAACTTTTCAAGCAGAGACCACAGCTAAACCACTCCAGCTGCACAAGCTTGCAGGAGAATTAACTGTTTCCCAGTGGTATTTTGTATGGAGATGCTCCGTGCAAGAAGCCAAACGTGCTCCTGCTCCTAACCACCAGTCTGGGCATTTCCATACAGGGAAACTAAGGCAGAGTCCAGGTATCAGGTACACAGCCCAAATAAAACACTGATAACATCTGTGTGTCCTGACAACCCGTTTAACCTCCAGGTAAATTATTTGTAAATCATAAGCAGGATGAAACTTTTAAAGCTCAGGTCAGCTTTATTAGGAAAAACCTGAAAAATTGGAATTCCATTTTAATTAAAAAAATATCACCTTTAAGACCTCCCTACTTTACATTCCAAATTACACTACAAACCTATTTTATAAGATTAAGATGTCTAGTACTACAGGGATTAAAAATTATAATTAAACTTTGCATGCTTAGATCCAAAATAAAGTATGTAAGTGTTCATCTGTGAATTCAAGAGTTTTATGGTCATTTATTTTACATCAATACATGTTCTCTTTCACACACCACTTACTCCTGAATCTTTTACTTGAAACATAAGCCTTTTGCCAAGGTGCAGAGTAGTAGTTATGAGGGAAAACTTATAAATATGCATGTGAAAGACATCAGATCTCAAAACAGTAGCAAATTTACTGTAATCTCTGTGATGAAGATAATTAATTCCATCACTTATTTTACTCATGAACCTCAATTACAATATACAGTATATATCAGTTGATATACAGTGTCTAATCAGATGCCATTTTGTAATGTTTCTCATTCTTTATAATAAAGTATATAGATAATTTTAATGCTAAGAGTCCTGCTAACATCAGGACTGCGTGCCAGTGAAGAAATGTCTCCATAAACATTATAAAAATGACTCATTATAAAAATACAATTAAGGCCGCTGAGCACATATTTCTCATGCTCCAGATAAGCTCAGCATCATATAGTTAAGCATGATCACTAAACCTGTTCACATGCTTTCAGCACACTGAGATAATCAGCTACATGATCCCCATCATAAAAGCCAGGGCATGCACAGAGCTAGTTGAGCCCTTTAAAGGCGACACACAAAAGAAATGCTCCGTTTCAGCAGCAGATAGATCAGACTGGGTTATTTCTGATTTTTCTTGCACTTATTAAGTATTACAGTTTAAAAAACAAAAGTGTTATATACAACACTTAAGGCAGCGTTTCCCTGAAAAAGGTTAAAAAGACTCAACTCTTTTTTCATCATTGTATTTTCTTTGCATTTAATGATGCGGTTTTTTAAAAGCCATTATAGTGGCAATTTCTTGGGAACAGCTTATTTCTGGTAGCCTTAAACATATAAAACAAAAAGCCTCGAGCACTTCCATGAAAATTAATTTGAAAATTAATTTGAAAATTGAAGCATGCACAGCACAGGTTCTATCCAGCCAGGTTAGCTCCTTAGCTTTTCTGACCAAGAACAATAGTGACCACGCACACGGTGTTTTATTGTCTCAGCTCCACTGTTTATCGATGCAATTCTCAGCAACAACCAAAAAAGAAGACATTTAGAGGACCTGTGAATATCTATTTCTTACAGCACGTCCCTACAACAGCTGAAGCAAAAGCCTATTTGCAACAACTGAAGCTTAAAAGTACAAATATAGCAGATATTAGGCTGGAATACTATTGGAAAGTAAGAGTCTTTGGAGTAATTGCCAGATCGGGAGGTCATCTACACTGCTACTGGTGCTTTTTAAAGCAACTCTTCCTCATTTTCAAAAGAGCTGATTCCTTAAATAAAAGCAGAAGCAATTCAGTACCCTATGCTTGGTTTTATTTCACAGAAGGGAAAAAAGTCACCTGTGTATGCTAACACAGAACTCGCAGCAACAAAAGGTGAACAAAAGATTCATCAAGATTTGGCAAGAC
Source organism: Hemiprocne comata (assembly GCA_020745705.1). Taxonomy (NCBI): domain Eukaryota; kingdom Metazoa; phylum Chordata; class Aves; order Apodiformes; family Apodidae; genus Hemiprocne; species Hemiprocne comata. The sequence continues at coordinate 3,652,219 of CM036597.1, read as the reverse complement.
AAAGGTACATTGTTTCCATGTGTATTAAAATACTGTTTTATGCTAAGCTACTTGACATGGAAAAACTGCATAACTATGTAAGGATTCAGAGATGGATGATTTATATTCAAGTTTGTAAAAAGACATGCAGTTTGTGCTAAGGCTAAGACTTTCAGGAATAAAACCAGACCAAAGCAGGATGATTTCTTTTACACAAGAACTTACATGAACAAAAGTGTAACACAATACTGCAGGCAATTCCATGTTTCAATTCCAAATGTAATAGTCAGGAGGAGGGAATGTTAGCATATCCACTACAAAGAAAGCCTACCTCAAAGCTTCACTTGTCAATTCAAGCTCAGCACTACAAATTAACAGCAACACGAACTTTCCAAAGAACATACACTGTATTATTATGAACATGGCTCAATCTGCACAATTTCTCTATATTTCAACAAAGAGGGAAAGACTTGACACGACATCCATCATGAAACATCCAGGATAAAATCTAGGGGGATCTACATAGAAAACAAAGGAAAATTCTGAGTGCCAGTGTCATTCAATACAGAACAGGGTATTTTGCCACAGGGTAGTCTCACGAAAGCAATCCCACCTTAATATCCTCATTTCTCTCACTTACATGTATGCTGGAGAAAGTGGCGATGACCTGGATGTTTTAAGCACAGGAACTGGGAATTTCCAGATAGCAGGAGAGCTCGTTTTCCATTTCAATGGCATGTTGTCACCACGGTACTACAATAACAGTAAACAGCGTTTCCATAACAGACTACCAACTAGGACTTCCATTCCACACACTACTGCCACAGCAGTGGCTGCTGCTAAGAACAAGGAAATGATTCTGCCAATGCCCTTAAACCGATGCTTCCAATCTGTAAAACAGGGCTGCGAGGCATCTCCTTTTAAATCCTGCTGTCCCCTAAAGCAATATGATGATTCTATCCTTCTAACTCAACAATAGTGCCACCTCGTTAGGGAAGCACTGACTGCAGTATATGTTTTAAAAAAAAAAAAGCCTGCACTGTGCACACCAACACAATGCAGCTTTATTTAATAAAAGCAGCTAATTTTTAAATAACTGTTTCTGATGCTATTGTTCTACCTTAACAGAGACACTGCAGCACTGTAACTATATTCTCTTCCTATTAACCTCATTTCTGACCAATGGAAGCAGGAAAAAAAAAAACGGTTTCATATGAAAATGAAACAACATACCTACTCAGAATACACTTGTCATCCTCTGAACATTCTTCTTTTGAGCTGCAACAATACAAATGGGATATAAATCTCAGCATAGCCTTAGGCCACGGCTAATAGAGATCAGTGACTAAATTCAGCAGCCTGTTTTCCTCCTGTGCAAGCTCTGACCAAACAATACAAGAATGCCATTATGGAAAAAGCCCATTGCAAAAATCAGTCCTTCTAATCCATAGCTAGGAAGACAAAATAAAGCATAAATCGCTGCAGGTTTCTGCATGCTCTTCTATTAGCTTCTGGTTCAGGATGCTCTCATTTTCCTATTCTCATTTCCAAGGAAGACGAGCAAAATCTCATGCATTTTACAACATGCTATGGGAACACAAATATCAGTCTTCTGCAGTAGAGAAGCAAAGTAGCATGCTGTTAATAGCAGTCCTTGTAGGGACGCTATCAACAACCTAATTCTGAACGCCCCCCCAGCAGCTCACAAAGTGCCTGAAGAACTGCCGAAGCAGACGGTCACGCAGGTGTCCATCAGGGACCACTCTGCAACTCTGTGCTCTGCCTGGTGACCTCCTGGGGCTGATGACAGCAGGGAGCACGGATGGGAAGCTATTAAAAAGGGAATGGAGAATTTAATAGCATTTTGTGCATAAACAGAGCAGGTTTCTAGGGGAAATAAGGTAGAGCTTCAACTATATTGACTCCCCTACGGGGGAAAAATAGATATATATTAAAAAAATCACTTGTAATATATTACCACAGTAGATCAGAACAACACCAAGATGTTTCTTCTACAGATTTCAGAAAAGTCTTTGTACAGCTTGGCAATCTCTGTTCATCAGGATAGCCTGATCCTATAATAAAAAAGCCAAAACCCTGTCAATACTCAGCAATAAAGAACAGAACCACAAACAGAATTTCTATAAATTTAAGCATTTTAAAAACATCTAATAACACTCTAATATGTTTTTCATAATGATGAAGCCTACATTGTTGCATTTATTTTTGGGGTGAAATCACCAGGGAATCATTGTTAATTCTCACAGTAACTGAAAATGTTTGCCCAAAATAGTTTTGGACATTTGAAGCTGCTACCATAACCACAGGCAAGGGTCTAAAATAACCCAGGATGATCAGAGCCAAGGGCAAATTCAAAACCAGATGCACCTATTTGACAAACAATTGAGGAGCTCTCTCCCACTTCTTTGAAGAAGTTCTGACTTAACACAGCATTAACACAGGCAACAAATCCCACCAAAACTGCTACTTGAATACTGAGCAGACATTTGCTTTGCAGAACAACAGTGCTATAAATATTAAGTAACACGAGGCCTCCAGAGAGCAAGTATGCAGTTTTAGCATAAAGAAGCCTTACTTTTAGTAAAAGAACGTATGCATTTACATTCCAAGAGCCATGCTTGTCTGCACACTTTGTAAATACCACGTGCAACAGTCCCATACACATCCATAACCCCTGACTACTAGATCGTGTCTGCTCTGAAGGCTTGAAAGTGACATTGCAAGAGATGTTAGATAGCAGCTTTTATAACCACTAGGAAAAAGATCACAGTCTCCAATTCATGCACTCAGTTTTGCTTTTGCTGTCATACAGAAACTGTATGAAAATACCATAAGCAAATGCTGTTACTCCCTTCCCCACGTTGAGTGCCCAGCCAGTGCAACCAACTGGAAGCTGCTTTCCAAGTCTGGATCTCTCTGCTCTCCTAACCCTCAGGACCCAATTACACGTTTTATTTATTAACAGCAGCATTACTAATACAAAAGAATTGGGCTGAGGACAATCAGTGGGCAACTTTTTCAAAAGTAGCTCCTGAAATACCCTTTTGACAAGTAAAGTATGAAAGCCAGCTCAAACCACAGTCATTCCCAAGCACTGACTGGTACTTGAGTCAATCAGTGCACATCCAGAAAGCTGGGTTACATCCCACTCCTGACCCCAACAAGATCATCCAGCATAGAGGGCAGCATTAGTGCTCAAATACATCCTCTTCTATGGGTGCTTCTATTTCCATTTATTTTTCATTTAATTTACAAGCAACCTAATTAAAACCTTTACAAAAATCACAGTAGCAGTGAATTTAACTTTTAAGTGTATGAATCCCAAGCACTGCCCAGCTATCTCCTCCTGATGTCCAGCACACACCACTTGATCAAACAGCCAATGTACAAAATACAGAACTGAAGGAAATAGCAGTGACAGGTACTCTAAAAATAGGTAAATGCCTTTGACTCGCAAAAGCAGCACCACATGAGAAATGAATCACACACAAGGAGGAAAAAAAAATAAAATGCCATTTTCTTCCTGTCAGTCACAAATCAGATAACATATTCCCAGGGAAAAAAGTTACCTAAATGCATTCTGTGCTTTACATAAACTCCTGCTAAGACAACTAAAAATCACAGTGTATTTGTTATTTTAACGAAAGACTTCAAAATACACGTTTAGTTACACATTTAAAAATATGGGAAAAATAACCTCATCTCCTAGACTGCACTGTGACCACTTAAAACACTATGTTTTCTGTTCTCACCTTCTATTGCTTTACCATTCATGCCCAAATTAACTGGTACTGAGGGCCAAAAGCAGCATTATAGCTCCATGCAGAATCCTACTTGCCAAGGAAAGAGTTTCCTAGACTAGCAGTATGAAAACACATCAAATTGGATCACCAAACTGCAGAACTGCTTTTTAAGTTTAAAATTCTCTTAAATGCTCAAGTCCCATGATAACTGCACAGATTAAACAGCTTCTTGGGACCATTCAAGAGGCTCGTTTTCTGGTTTTCCTCACAAGTTCACATTCAAGATTAAAAGCATCTACCATTCATAACTTCCTTAAAGCTGTATTCCACTTACAATCTGAGTCTCTCTTTGCATGACTTTTATTCTGTATACAGACCACGAGAAAGAGGAACTCTACGGTTTTCAAGCAATCATTTCCACACTAGTATTTCCAAAGCTGCACTGAGCAGACTGACAGCAAACCAACTGACAGGGTTAAACACTTCTGCAAAACACTCCTCCATAAAGCAACTGCACAGGTGATATAAGAAGGAAAAAAGAAAACAAAAAGATTAAAGGCAAGATCCCAGGCTGCCATTTCACAGACCTGAACTGTTAGCAAGACCAGAAGCTATTGACTGAGGTTGCACAGAAGGTACATCGAAGAGTGCTTACAAGTGCCAGGCATTTCCTACCCCTCCTCCTCCACTCCCCCCCCCAAATCCTTCCTTGCTATTGACCAACAAGCAAGATTCAGCCCCAAATGAGGGAAGGGGACACAGCACCATAGTCTGCAAGGGCACAGACAAACCACACACAAAACCAACCCTTGGCAAGCATGCTGATGACAGCATCTTTTCTTCTGCAAGCCCTCCCTGATCTTCAGGGTAGATTCCAGATAAAACAGCTTCTCTTGTGATTTTCTTCCTTTCTCTTGTGCTAATCTTCTTCTTTCTGTTGTGCAACACTAAGCTGCTACCACATTGTCCTGTGCATACAGACTGTCAATATCTATGCCTTTGCTGCCTTTTACATGCATTATAAAATATCCAAGTGCTCCTTTTACAGCCTGGTATGTTACATTTCTGGGACATTTGTAATTCCAACAAGCACTTCCTAGGAGACTTCCCTTCATGGTTGTTCAAAGAAGAACAACTCACAAGCAGAAAGATATCAGAGCCCAGTGGCAACATAAAACAATACTAGCCTGAAAATATTTATTCTTAGCCACGTTAATTTTTTTAGGAAAACTAGAAGAGTAAATGTTAATTTCTAGACACAACACTGGATTGTATGAGTTTGCACAGATTGAGTTTCATTTCTTTCAGTCCTTAAACTGTTAAAAACAAAACAAAAAAATATTTGTTCAGGCAAGTGATTTGCTGAGGTTAAAAGATGTGCTGCTCTGCTCTAACAAGCTGCTTACCTCACTCCTTTTACCCACCTAGTATGTTCCAGAGGAACCAAAAGCACTAGGATGGAAACAGGATTATGCTACATAGAAACTTCCTCAAGTCTTGCAAACCCTTTGAGGCCACCTGAGAAGTCTGCTGCACTTTCAGAACCCCAGGTTTCTTTTAGCATTACACAAAGAACAACATTCAAAATTGCAATGTTGGTGTGATTTACATCTCCCACTGTAGACAGAAAAGTCTAAATATTTGTGTCACAAGTATTATGTTTTCTAACATTAGACTATTTCCTACTGATACAGTGTTTGTATAAGAAGAGATGCCAGGCTCAACACAGAAAAATAGGTGTAAATGGTAGTGTTAAGCCCAGTGAACATCTTCAGACTTTAGAGATTCTGTTCCCAACAACTAGGTTCTAAAAATGCATTGATCCAAAGCCATGTTTCCATTTTAAAATGGATTTATTATATGATAAAACCTGTTTTATTTCATCACTAGCAAAGCTTGCTCCAAACTGAAGGCAGAAACTCAGTTTCACATTGGAAGGAATTGCTTGAATCTTTTGCATATCTTAGAACCACCAGCCTGCTGAGCTACTACTACACAAGACCATTTTGACACAAGAAAATAAAACAGAGCTCCCAAAACCCAGTAAAATATTCACAAAGCCATAGAACTCAAATGCAGTAAGAATTTCAGCATTGGATTATTTCAGCATTTAAAATGTGTCTGTAAAGGGACAAGTTTAGAAACTGAATAGGAGCAAGTAAGGATGCACAACATTTCTCTTCATGATCCCTAAAAAATTATGATTGTTTAATTGGCTTCTTTATTCAGTCCTTCCCCCTTCACATGGATGCTTCTCATGCCTCTACCTCTGGCTTTTCAATCCATTAAATTGCAGCTGTTCCAATTACTATTAGAGAATAATTAAAAGATGGTACTGGCAGTACTGCCCTACATACAAGTCAGGTAATTAATACAATTACTTTGCCCATATAATCATGAAAATATTCATACCAAAATTCATGTGAAGGGAAAACAAATCTCTGCCTAAAGAGGAATCCAAGGGAAACTAAAGCAGTTCTGTCTGCAGTCCCCTCACAGCAATGCTGTAATGTTCCCCAAATACTCAAGTAGGGAAAAAAAACTGGGAAGGTGCACCTGGCAAACTTTTATTGAAATTGCAACTTTTCTGGAAACTTCAAAGATCTCTCTTATTGTACAACAGTTTTTCGATTAAATATTTACATTAAATTAAGACATAAGATTTAAAATAGCTAAAGAAACTTCTGGGAATTATACATGTACTTTGACTCACTATCTGCTATCTTGTCTCCAAGAGATTTTTTTTTGTAACTGAGGGGAAAAAACACCCTTGAGACACCAGATATAAGTTACAGCATCTTTTGGAAGCAGTTGCACTATGGACATCAAGATGCACACAGCCTTATAAGTGAACAGAGATGCTTATGAAATAGTCACAATTAAATATATTTTATTCTTTGACTGCTCAAGGAGCAAGGAAATCATCATAAATTGTAAAGCATAAAGAAGAAACTAGGTTTGCAGCCAACCCCTCCTACTGTCAAAATGCCATAAGCAGCACAGGCTCTTGTCTCTACAGCAGTATGTGTAGAGTCATTTCTAAAACGGGGGGGAAGAAAAAAAAAAAGCCCCTAAATCTTTAAATATGAAGTTAAGCAGTCAGGGCATGTACCACATGTTCAACAAGAGGTACTGCAGTTGGCCATCCACACTCAGCATTTTTTCCTGCATCAGTGAAGAAATTGCTGCAGCAACATTTTAGGATGCATCATTTCTGTGACATTTATTTTTATATATAAATATACTTATGTATACTATGTATGTGTGTGTTCATATATAGCTTTTGTGTATATATACACATACTATATATAAACACATTTAAATGCATATATACATATATGACATATATATTACCCTGCATCTAACACAGCCACTTCCCCTTCCCTCCCAGACACCTCAGGAAAGACTGGAGTTCTTGCATGACTTTCAGACTACCAAAATGCATGTTCTTCAAGAAACCAAAAAGGCAGCAGCTGGATGACTGAGAAGTAGTTGTGTTGACTAAAAAGCTACTCAATTTCACACTTTCTTCAAAAAGTCACAACCCTGGTCTTTGCAAGTATCATTCATTAACAAGAAAAATATCTTGATAGTCTAAGTATGAGATTTCTCAAATTATCCAGCAATAGTAAACAGTTAAGAAATCCACACCATTTCCTTTCAGGTCACAATCAGATTTTTTTAAGCAATTAAAAAAAGTAAGTAAAATCCTAAGTCAGCTTCCCAGACACCTGCAGGAAAAGGAAGAACACAAGAAGTTAACAAACCTAATCCCTGTGGTATTCACACTTAATATTAATTTATTAAAATATTAAATTCAGTTTCAGGTATATTTTGAAAATACAGAGCCTCAGAAATATCTTAAATCTATTCCTTAGTGTGTGTTTCTGGCCATGAAAGGAGTTCTTATTTTATTGCCATGTGTGGATGCCCTGCATTTGCTTGTTTGTATTCTTGAACGGGGCTTTGCTCTAAAATTGAGGTAAGATTTCTAGCAAGAAATAACTTCCAAGAGTGAAGATGCACAGTTAAGTTAATGATAAGTTACTGGTTATAATCTGAAAAAAAATGTCAGCTTTGCTTGGGCAAACTACTCTTACATAAAAGGCATGAGGGAAAATAAGGTCTGAAAATACTTAGGAGGAGGTAAAACCACTGAGTCTATGAAGGTTTCCAACTTCTGATCTAAGCCCCTGCACTGTGCTGACAACATACCACTAAGAAACACTCCTGAATTAACACCAGTTTATTCAGAGCTCTGTGCTCTTCTTCCCCAGGTGATTATATTTGCTAAATCACCACACAACTTGGAGTGCACAGTCACAGCAGCCAGACTGACCCTGCTGAAAGTAACCAGTGTGAAGCAGCGGTTATTTTTATCAGGTTAAGCTGTGAACTACAAAGAATTTCTTTCTAAACAATTTCTCCACAGCTGTTACGGTCTGTTGGCTGTGCAATTTACATTGGTAAAGTAAGCCTAAACATTCACACACCTGCAAATATATTAAACAATACAGTAATTAGCAGGGGACTGGGACTGAGCACCAGTCACTAATAACTTCAGAAGTTGTCTGCACCACAGGCAGCAAGCTGCAAATGACATTAGTCATGTGTTGGTTTAAGTATTTTGGAAGTATTAAAATAAAAGTTTGTAGGCTTTTTCCTTCATTCTTTAGTCATTTTGCACTCCCTAAACCCTACTACTGTCTTTATCCACTGGGTGAGTGTGTGTGGTCCTGCACACCTCCACAAAGCAGTCCCTACTGAAGAGGGCAGCATGAGGAGGCAAGAAGAAAGCACACTGATCACTAGTCTTCATTGTGTGTTTCTGTAATGACTCAATTTCTTCAAAAGACAAAAAGATGAGCTTTATCTGAGCACAGGAATTCCCACGGCATTGTCACCTCTGATGGATGCAGTCTGCTAACCACAACCCACAAGCTTTCCAGTGTGGGCAGTCAGGTCTTTTTCTGAAGGCCTGAGCCCCTGGGGGAAGATTCTGACAAAATGAGATTGAATAGGTTTTGATAAAGATGCTGGTGTTTCAAGCCCAGGTTGTACAAAATCCCTGTGGGCAACCTGGGAGCCAACAAACAGCAGGAATGAGTCTTCTAGAAGATGATCTGAAGTTGCTCATGGTCACTGCACTGCTGCTGGCTCAATTCCTTTAGGTCACAAACATGACACTTAATTAAGTCAATTTAATTATTTGCCATCAGCTAGTCTTAAGCATGTTAAATGCAATTTTTTTATGAAACAGCAACTTGAAGTTCAGCCTTTAGATGGAATTAGATGATCTTTAAGGTCTCTTCCAGCCCACACTGTTCTATGATTCTATGCATACATATACAACACTAAACAACTGTGAGAACTTTGAGCTGGGACAAGTCTCTCTCTGAAACAATTTAAAAGTGATAGTTGCAATTCAGGTGTTTGCCTGCCAGAGGGAGCTGAAGGAAAGAAGAAAAGGATCCATCTCAGTATTTCAAAAGTTTTGGTTTTGTCCCAATTCAATTATTTAACTATTCAGACAAAAAGGTATTAATGCAAAATCAACCCCAGCTGTGTCTGGCTCAGGGCAGTCACAGCCTCATCCCACACAGGATGCCCAGAAAGCCAACTACGTCCTGGGCTGCATCAAAAGTGTGACCAGCAGGGCAAGGGAGGCAATCCTCCCTCTCTACTCCAGTCTCATGATACCCCACCTCAAGCACTGTGTCCAGTTCTGGAATCCCCATTGTTTGAGACGATCCAGAGGAAGACCACAAAGATGATCAAAGGGCTGAAGCACCTCTCTTGTGCTGACAAACTGAGAGAGTTGGGGTTGTTCAGCCTGGAGAAGAAAAGGCTCCACAGAGAACTTAGAGTGGTCTTCCAGTACATAAAGGGACTACAGGAAAGCAGATGGACTTTTAAAAGGGATATATAGTGCTAAGAGGACAGGTATTTGTTTTAAACTGGAATATTTAGATTAGATATTAGGAAAAAATTATTTTTGCAATGAAGGTGGTGAGAGACAGGTTGCCTAGAGAAGCTGTGGATGCCCCCTCCCTGAAAGTGTTCAAGGCCAGGTTGGATGGGGCTTGGATCAACCTGATCTAGTGGGAGGTGTCCCTGCCCATTGCAGGGGGGTTGGAACTAGATGATCTTTAAGGTCCCTTCTGACCCAAACCATTCTATGAGTCTATATCTGAATTTATACATTACCATATTAATAATTTATTCTGGCATAGCACCAGCTAACCTGAAGAGTTGAGAAGAGGCAGGAATTGGTCTCATTTTGAAAATTGGTAAAGTAAAACCTCCAAACCATGTGGCATGGGAAACTCATTCTGTAAAACAGCTCAGGAAAAAATTCCATTGCACACATGAAGGACAACCCCTTCTTTCCACCCTGCACTTCAGTTTAACTGCTTCCCACTTCAAAAACTTTACATATAAAAGCCATCAGGAATCCCACCTGAGTTTTCACATTTTGAACAAGAGCAGAGTTATGGTTTAAGTAGCCCTGGCAGAATGTTGACACCTGTAAGAGGAACAAGAGAGAGCATCTTTAGGACCCTGAAGGACCCAGGAGGGTCAGAACAAAGAGGGGTCAGCATGCCCTGCCACACTCTATAAAAGCCAGGAGAACCAGCAGCCCAGTCCCCCTTTTCCTGTGCTTTTCTTTCCTTGCTGCTGCTGCTCAGAGGTTCTTCGACCTGCCAGTCACTCTGCACAATCAAACTCCATCAGGTGCTGTGAGGAGCCATGGATCCCTCTCCTGAAGCAGCCTGGCCACAAGAGACCCTCACCCACCTATGCCTGCCATCACCAAGATTGGTTTTGTATATATCTGTATGTAAGTTTGTAGATCTGTTCTTCCCCCCACGTTACTCCCTCTTCTGTGTTACAGTAAATTTGCTCCAGTTTCAACTTCCAACCCTCTTCTCTGTTCTTTACTTCCCTTTTATCTTCCCTTGGGAGAGTGGGGGGGATAGCAGGGAGCAATTCTGCCCTCTGGTTTGTGGTTTGCCCTGATCACTAAACCAGGACAAGCAGAATGATTATACCTTTAAATAGCTCCCTTGAATATTAAGGGCTAAACTGATCCAACTTTCCCTAGATCAAAATCTGACCAACAGCTTTAAAAATTAAGCTTAGTCACATCCTGTGTATTTCTTGCAATCAAAACACTTTTAGGAAAATCAGTTATGCCACCTTCTGGCATTCATACGAACTGCTCTATGATACAAATACTTTCATCAATTCCAATTTTAAATAGGGGGCAAAAAAGCATCAGAAAACTCACTTCATGTAGGACACTGATGCAAAACACAAGTTTTCTTTAAGCTTTGGTTGACTTGTACAACACCATTAGTTTGAACTAGCTTGTGTTCAGCCTTAAAGTTCCTAAGCCTTTACTACCTGCTGACAAACACAGCATCATTCCCCACATCACCTGGTTTGAGATAAGAGCTGCTCTGCTCTTTGTCCCATCTCACCAGTTATAGAAAAGGCACTGGAAAAGGCAAAGAGTGAAAAGGATGAGCAAATTTGTGACATGGCTTCTGTAACAAGGAACAAGTTGTAGATTGGACTTAACAGCATAGAAGGCAGATAGCAAAGAAGAAAAATATTAAGTCTATAGTGTCACAAAAAGCATGACAAAGGTGTGCAGGAAGTCATTGTTCACCAGCTCTCCAACACAAAGAGAAAGCTTCAAATGAAACTAGCAGATGCCTGGTGAAAAAAAAGGAAACTTCTTCACGTAACATCCTTCAGTTACCAAAGTATCAGCTTTTCAGTAAACATTTCTTCTTACACCAGATTTACAGAAGCAACTATAAAGAGTCATTTTAAAAAAAAAGTGGTTTGCACCGAGAGGCACAGTAGCTGACTCAAGCAGAGTCACATACATGGCCAGCAGTCAGACTTCCCCATCATACCTCCCACTAACAAAGCTTTTATTAATAATGAAATCATAGAATGGTTTGAGCTGGAAGGGACCTTCAAGATCATCTAATTCCAACCCCCCTGCATGGGCAGGGACACCTCCCACTAGACCAGGTTGCTCCAAACCCCTTCCAAGCTGCCCTTGAACACTTCCAGGGATGGGGCATCCACAACTTCCCTGGGCAACCAGTAATAGTATATAATAGTATATAGTCTATAATTTCAAGCAGAAAAGGCAGTGCATCTTCACTGAAGGAAGAAAGAAGGCACAGAATTAGGTATGAAATAACACGAATACACTATGTGGATAACTGACTCCAAGTGTATCAATTCTCATGCTTCACTTTTCCTCACAAGACAAACATCTAGTATCTAGCTATTTCCAACCTTAAGACAATTCTTGACCCACAAATTGAAGATTTCTGGCTATAATTTTCCATTGTAATACTGAATGACAAATTTAATTACATTAATTTAAAATGTAGCTAGGAGTTTTGGTGTAGGCATCAGACAAACCCAAGACCATGCTCAGGTACTTATGCACAAGCAGCAGAACCAACATAAGGTGAAATACAAGGGCATCTATAAGCATCCCCACTTGCTCATCACACCTTCCCACAAGCCTTTGCATATTCTTTCAGCTATATATACTCAGCTCTTTGCAGTATGTGTCCCATTGTATAATCATTTCCTGAATCCCTAAACGAAGCAAAACTTACACTTTGCTCTGATATGTTCTTAGAATTGAGAATTTTTTACTCATTCTTAAGTTCAGCAGTTTGGTTTCTGGAGATGCTGCAATCATTGCTTTGCCCACACAAGGCAGAATGGTAACACACAGAAGGGTATACACACACCATGAGAAGTACAAAACAGTCATCCCAAACAACACCAGAAGCCACACTGCAACACTCCTTTATTTGCCTGAAAAATTGTCAAAACCTCAGAAATAAGTAATATAACACTTAAGTTGCACAATACTTCAGAAGAATCATGATAGTAGCTCAGACCAGACATAATGTGACTGCAGCCACCTGAACAAAGTCTTGCTGCATATTGCACAAAGCATTGCCTAGAAAGTGCAATGCTATAATCCCACATAATATAGAATAATCAAATTTTTTAAAAATAGTCAGGCATTGATATCAGCCATGCCTGAACTGTTCCTGCCTACCCATGTATTTGCAGACGTAAGTGTCCAGTGGTTGTGGTAGTTGGATTATGGTTGGACTCCATCTTGAAGGTCTTCTCCAACCTTAATGATTCTATGATTCAATTCTATGATTCTGTAACTGCCACGGAATAAATTCTTGCAGTTTAGCAAAGCATTTCCTCACTCACTTGGAACACAATTTCAAACCCCAGACTGGAAGCAGTGTTGGTGTCTAGCAATTCAAAGGCAATCTCAAATGGACTCAGTACTTTCATGACACTGAAATCCTTGAAAGCTGAAACTTCTGAGGCCTTTGAATAGCACACACTGGAAACATGAAAAGGAGGCAAGATTAGCTCTGGGTGCACCTGGGAAATCTCTGCTGAGCCAGCCACATGCTTCTCCAAATCCAAAAGCACAGGATACAGCAGCCAGATTAGGAAGGGAGGAAAGCAGGGAAATAAACCAGACATTTATTCGATAGCGTCAGCACTGAACGTGAAGCGAAATGCAGTTGGTAGCTTGAGATAAGATGAACATTTGCCATTAAGAGTCTCTGTAAACACAGAAATAAAAGCTGTCCTGTGAATACTAAACCTATGCAGGGAAACCAACAATTAGAGCAGCTCCTGGGCCACAGGAGTTCCACACAAACACTGCTACAGAGGAGTGTTGATGCTTTAGTGCTTCTCAAATTTCTGCAAACTTAGGTTCTGGCTCATGTCCTGAATCAAGCAACAACATGCACAAACATACCTTCTTGTTTGATTCTTTCACTGAAGTAGAAACATAAGCTAACTACCAACCCCTTGCTGAACAAAAATTAGCTGCTGGGGAGAATTTTTTTTTCTAAAACATGACAAAACTTTCTGGGGCCCTGAAATGCGCTTTCAGGGTTTTTTTGGAGGGGAACAATGGCAATACCCAATTTAAGTTCAAAATACTGATCTATTGAAAAGACCTCTTTGAAGACTACCAGGGATGTTAAATAATTACATTAAATGAACAGTTACCAAGTGGTTCAGGATTCTCAGCCATCTATCAAGCACCCCGATGTAAAATAACTAAATCCTGTATTTGCAGATAAACAGCCTATTTGTGATTATCTTTTATCAACATCCTAGAACAAAGCACAAGGCACAGTGTGACTAAGCTTTTGCTTCATTGCTGTAATCTGATGAAAGTATGCAGAATCCAAAGGGCAAAAATAAAACTTAAGTAAAATTGAGACTTAGCTGTTCAATTCACATAAGAAAACCTTTTTACCAGCCAATTCCAGTAATAGGATTCAGCTCATTTACCCTCCTCCTTCCCTTTGCTCCCAAGTTCTGCATTGTAAATAGTCTTATAACTCAGTAGGTTAACTGTCTGGAGAACAAGGCTATTCCTGTTCTTCAACAACACTCCTCATTACTCCTAAAGCCTGAATAGCAGAGAGATGGCTAGTCTAACTTCAGATCAAGCCAGCAGGCATCACATAATTACTCCTCATCAGCCAAGGTCTTTGTCACAGCCCACTGAACAGCAGCAATTAAAAGGATTTCCGGTTTACAATGACAGACCAGTATGTCCTGGCAAAGCCCTGAGCAAAAACCAAGACAGACTACTATATATTTTACTATATGGGCCCAGTTCTAATTACCTGAAAACAGAACTGAACAGGTCACATTGGTGCTCTAATTACTAGGGAGACAGAATAAGAGGAGAAAAACCCTTCTGTGAGAGCAAAGAGGAATCCAGAAAACAAAGATTCTGCTCTAGCCAGAAGGGAACAGCTTCACAAACCCTGCAAACTCCTCTGCTTCAGTTCTCCTGTTCTGCTTTAGTCCTCGTGTTCTGCTTTACTCCCACATTGCTCTGACTCACTCAAGTCATGTCAATCCATGTTTAAGCAACTGCAAACAGCTTTGCTATCCTTGTCCAGCAGAGGTACTGAGGAACTTGCTGACTTGTTGATACATGACCTCTACACTCTTTGGGAAAACAGAAGTAAATTGGGAGCTTCTGAAGATTTAAACACATTCACTTCAAATTAAGTTTCCTTCCAGATCCTTGGCCAATTCACCTGGCTGTCAGCTTTGATTTAGCTAGCCTCTAACAGGTGAGCTGGAGAAGAATGAAACTAAAAGTCTGGGATTTGGAACAGGGCAGTTGCATGCTAAAAACATTTGGAATCCAACATGATCAAGCTGGACGTGATAACAGCTTGGGAAGATGGAAGGAGATTAGAGAGATGCTCAGGTTTCAGAAATGTCATGGGAAGGTCAGTCAAATATACACAATATCGTAACAAGGCAGAAGAGAAGCTATAGCTGAAAGTTTTCTGTGACAGACACACTTCTGCATTTTATCAATGCACTGTTCTTTTCAGTTGTTAAATTTACTATAACCTGCAGGAATCATGCTGGTATCTGGATTTCAGATTTCCATGTGCATCCACTTCCAGGATTGGTGGTCGCTGTGCTATAGAAGAACATACTTTCCAAGAAACTTATTTATTTTCCTCAACAGCCTTCACTGGTTCTGCAGGATGCTTCTAGAACACTGCTGTAGATCATGTGAAAACTTCATGGTTGCTTCAGCTTTCACTGTCCAGGGCAGGACCTCAGTGTGAATAACCAAGCACTTCTCACTTTTGCAAGATATCTTTAACAACATTAGCTTGAAGTGCAGCTCATTAAAACAAATCAGTTTAAGATGCAAAACCTGCTGGTCTCCCCATACAGTGAACATCCAAACAAGATTAGGTATATCCTGTTTTTCCAGCACACTCTCCACCACTATGGAATTATTTTGTAACAAATGCCTAATTTTGCATCCAAATGAACTAAAATCTGAAACACAGACACATTCCAGATGTCTAGAGACAATGGAATAATCAGAAATGTATTACCAAGTTGAATGCATAAACATACACAAACAGAGCACCTCTAGCATAAAAAATGGAATATACAAGTGGGGGTTTGTTTGATTAATTGGGTTTCCTAATGCATATTTTTGGTGTTTAGGTGTGAAGGGTTTTTTTCCACTTATCTTCACTTTTCTTATTTTCACTAAGGTATTATGGTTTGTTTTTAAATGTATGAAGTACCAACAAAACAACATACAAAGAAAAGTATACTTCCCTCTTCAAAACTAGGTGACTTATCAGCAAAATGAAATAAAAATATCAGTCTGATGCACCAACAGCAAAGTTTAGTTTTCTTCCCCTTCCCTTTATGAGTAAAGAACAGTGTAATTCCTCCATATTTGACTACACTGGAGGTGTATTGGGTTTGCGTGCCAGGAGATGAGTAGCAGAGGAGCTAGAAGGGTGGCTTCTGTGAGAAGATGACAGAAGCTTCCCCTATATCCAACAGAGCCAAGGCCAGTCAGCTCCAAGACAGACCCACAGCTGGCCAAGGCTGAGCCATCAGCAACTGCTGCAGCACCTCTGGGATAACGTTTGAGAAAGGGAAAAAAACTGCAGCAGAACAGCAGCCAGAGAGACAGGTGAGGATGCATGAGAGAAACATCTGTGTGGACACCAAGGTCAGTGAAGGAGGGGAGAAGGTTCTCCAGGCATAAGAGCAGGGATTCATTCCCCTGCAGCCCATGGTGAAGGCTATGGTGAGGCAGGCTGTCCCCTGCAGCCCATGGAGGTCCATGGTAGGGCAGATATTCACCTGCAGCCCATGGAGGTCCATGGTGGGGCAGATATTCACCTGCAGCCCATGGAGGACCCCACACCACAGCAGGTGGATGCCTGAAGGAGGCTGTGACTCCATGGGAAACCCACACTGGAGGAGGCTCCTGGCAGGACCTGTGGCCCCAGGGAGACTAAACTGCCTATTAAAACAATTTTTTTAAACAACAGGAGTTAGTTTTTAAATGTTCTGTGAATCACCAATTTAAGAGCTATGCCAGTCTGTCCCACAAGTGGTATGTCCCCTGGACACATGTCACAATGGACAAATTAATTATGTGCAGGAAAACAAATCCCCTTCTCCCTCAGAGGAAAAAGCTACACACACTACGTGAGTAGCTTGCTTTAGATTTAGGACTCTAAATCTCTTTAGACTGAGATCAAAGTACAGAAGATCAGTCAATGAAACTACAGAGCCAGCTCTGTTAGATTTTTTTAGTCTAAGCTTGCTAAAAAATTAGGTCGCTTTATGTCAATACAATGTTTGGAGCAGAAATAATTGAGCATTTATTCTTCAGAAGAATGCTCAGAACAGGTCTCCAAATATATTCATCTAGTTAAAAGCAAGGTTTAAATGTCATTAACAATCAAAATTAAGAATATGGAAGTCTTAAATGGCATTAAGAGAAAGTTGCTCGTCATGAATGATGCCATTTGATGCAGCAATATTTTCAACCACCTACATGGGAAAACAAATCCTACCAACACTGTTTCCCAACTGAAGCTCTTATTCATGCTGCTGTATTTCATACAGCAGTGAAGAAAAGCACCCAACAGATCCCTGCCATGTCCTCAGGAAAAAAAATCAAATCAAAACTAAGAATCCTGGCACAATGAAGTGCCTTTACAAAGGAGTGCCAGAAACCTTTGTCCCAGCAGCTGTCTCATTATAATCTTAAGGAATCTAAGTTTCTTTTCTTTTTAATTTAAGCATGAAGTTCCTTATTCAACTACAAAAAGCATGAAAACAAAGATACACATATCTTAAGATTTTCTTCACCAAGATACTGCACTAGAAACATCTTGTTTTTCTTGTTTCTTCGAAAGAATGAAACCAGTCACTCCAACAAATTAATCAGATCAAACAAAACTACCATCACAGGTGTGCAAAGTCCAGCACAAGATAAAAATGTAAACAATTTTATAGCTTCCTGAAATTAGGTTCAGTTAGTTAAAACAATTGGTCCTTTGCCAAGAACTTAGTGTCAACAATCACAGAATCCTAGGGGGTTGGTAGGGACCTCGGAAGATCATCTAGTCCAACCCCCCTGCCAGAGCAGGGTCACCTAGAGCACATCACACAGGAACTTGTCCAGGTGGGTTTTGAATGTCTCCAGTGAAGGAGACTCCACAACCTCCCTGGGCAGCCTGTTCCAGTGCTCTGTCACTCTCACAGTAAACAAGTTTTTTCTGATATTTACATGGAACCTCCCATGCTCCAGTTTACACCCACTGCCCCTTGTCCTATCACTGGACATCACTGAAAAAAGCCTGGCTCTGTCCTCCTGACACTCCCCCTTAAATATATTTGTAAACTTTGAGGTCATCCCTCAGTCTCCTCTTCTCCAAGCTAAAGAGACCCAGCTCCCTCAGCCTTTCCTCATAAGGGAGATGTTCCACTCCCTTAATCATCTTTGTGGCTCTGCGCTGGACTCTTTCAAGCAGTTCCCTGTCCCTCTTGAACTGAGGGGCCCAGAACTGGACACAATACTCCAGATGTGGCCTCACCAATGCAGAATAGAGGGGGAGGAGAACCTCTCTTGACCTACTAACCACACCCTTTCTAATACACCCCAGGATGCCATTGGCCTTCTTGGCCACAAGGGCACATTGCTGGCTCATGGTCATCCTCCTGTCCACTAGGACCCCACGTCCCTTTCTCCTACACTGCTCTCCAGCAGTTCAGCCCCCAACCTGTACTGGCACATGGGGTTGTTCTTCCCCAGATACAAGACTCTACACTTGCCCTTGTTGAATTCCAACAAGTTTCTCCCCACCCAACTCTCCAGCCTGTCCAGGCCTCACTGAATGACAGCACAGCCTTCTGGTGTGTCAGAAAGGAAGACACCGAAATAAGGTTGCTGGTCTTTCTTCTGGGACAGGGTGATCACTTCTAATCTTGCCTTAAATCTGTGGGGGTTTTTTATAAATAAAAGTAAAAAAATATTAAAGAGCAGGTAGAGTGCAATAAAAAAAGACAGAATGGCTGATTTCAGTATATTAAGACAGAAATCCCTTTCCAGCCATATAAGGAATGTTTTTAACACCCTGAAAGATTTGATAAGTTACTGTTACTGCCTCCTTGTTCTAAAATTGGTCTTTGGATACCTAAAAGCACATGCAAGGGACACTAGATCAACCAAATCAGAAAAATCCACAGAAGGCTTGGATTATAGAACCATTAAGGCTATAAAGCTGGGCTTTTTTCCACTCTGATAAAAATCACTGAACTTTTTGTTCTCTTTACCAACGAAGTATCAAGAATGAAAGTGAAATTCAAAAGCTGAACTACATCGTCAGACATTAATATTATAAAGCCTTGGGTAAAAGTGACAATACCTTTATCAAAATAGTATTTTCACTTCATCCTTTCTACCCACATACTACTACGATTCTTTGGACAGACCTACATTTATGCTTTTCATCTTTCCTGCAGTGCTTACATCATTTGGGATGTGCAAGTTTGCCTGACGGGTAATTGGTTTGGTGGGGGAAGTTCAGAGTGTTTTGTTTGCAGGGTCTTGTCCCTTAGGGAGAGACTGAAGACATAGGAAACAAAGGGTACCATTTCTCTAAAGATCTTAGACATTCAGGCTAGCAAGAGCCTTAAGCAAATGCAGTTACATTGATAAATTACTTTCCTCAGTTTATATCATCAAGTCAATTAGGATAAACTGTGGAAAAAAGCTCTTTTACAGGTGTATGCTTCCTGCATAAAGAGTTTTTGTCAAATATAGAACAGTTTTTTTCCAGAGCTATTTCTCTGGGATCTATCTCCAAGATGCAACCTCTCCTCCTCCCTCACTATCTACCAAGGTAA
Organism: Hemiprocne comata; assembly: GCA_020745705.1. Classification (NCBI taxonomy): domain Eukaryota; kingdom Metazoa; phylum Chordata; class Aves; order Apodiformes; family Apodidae; genus Hemiprocne; species Hemiprocne comata. The sequence continues at coordinate 3,632,663 of CM036597.1, read as the reverse complement.
ACCCCATCTTTCCCAAAATTAAATAATTCTGGTTTCAGAAAAGCTCCACATTTCTTAGACATTTGAAAATCCTGAAAGGTCTTCCTGCCTTATCCTTTCACATTAATTTACTACAGAGCATCCATCCAGTACCCCTGCTTCTTTCACCACATTGAGCATGAAAAGCTGCTCCCTAATGCCCTTCAGGGCTCAGCTTTGCTGTTTCTGCAACATTAGTTCCCCATAATTAGATGAACCTTCAGCAAATGGTCCAACAAGCACCTCCGTGTTGTCTTTCATGTGACCCTTTATGCACAAAGGTTCCTTAAAAAAAAAAGCAGTGATAAGTTCTCCTTCAAAACCACCGAGTCAGCAATGACACATGGCACTTGACATTAGTCAGAGTGCTCAAAGACACCAACCATTTCTTCTTAGTCACTTGGTTTGATTTTCTATAGATCCCCACCTGCACCTGCTCTCTTTTTGCACTCTGAGTTATAAACACTTTGGGTGAAAGATGTTTTAACTTTCTATGCCAGCACTGCTTGTCAGGTGAGTATTCAAACAACAAATTACCTAAGGACAGTTTCTGCAAACCAGAGATTGAGCTGTACTTTTCACAGCATTTTCACATACACACAAAGTAAAAGCATGGGATGGTTAAATTGCAAAGAATAAAAGATCTCAACTCGTTGCAGAATCCATCGCTCATCGAGATGAATTAAAAAATGAGGAGTCTGCTTCATAGGAAAGTTTATACATTTCTTCAATTTTAATTTTTTAATTTAAAAGATAAGACTGCACCCAGTAAGGCAGACTATCCATAAGCCTATGTAGCAAGAACCAGGAGCTGAAGGTTGACATAGCACAGGTAAGCACTACAAGTGCAAGTAAGCAGCAATTGTTAAGGTAGCACTTTGCCTCTTGCAAACTAGTACAAAAAGCTCTCTCTGCTCAAAAGCCTCTGAAACTAAACATAAGAGAAACAAACTGATTGCTGAGAACTCTGCTAGCATGGTAACAGGAAAGACTCAGGCCTTTCCATCAGAGGCTGTTCTGATCCAGCTCCAAACACTCAGATGCAAGACCCATTGAGTTAGGGTTGCTTGGGAGCAAGTGTTAAAGAGGGCATCAGGCAAACATTTTAAAAATATTCCCCATGGATTTTCTTCTTTAAGTGAAAAATTATTATGACAGTGTTACTTGCTACATTTTTTTTTTAAATGAACAACACAGTTTCCAAAGCTACTTAATTTTGGCTCACTGAATCAAAAGCAAGAGAACATTGTTAAAAACAGAAGTTGCATGAAACTGCCCAAATTCAAAAATTAAAGGAACCTTCTGTTACTAAACAAAGACACAGGAATTCATTAAAAACCAGCACTAAGCATATGATGGATCAGTTTGGACTTCCTGAAATGCTATTTACAAACACTGTCATTTCAGGAAACCCACATATACTAAAAAGGAAGCCAGACTGTTTAATAGAACAGGACCCACTCCACTGAACTCAATAATACAAATCCGTATTTAAAATCAGTACAAGTAATTCCTGTTTGATGTAAACCATCCTAAACTGCTCATGCAGCACACAGAGCACTGTGAAAGCAATAGAAACATCTGGTTTGTCAAAAATACACTCACATGCAGGACACAAGCTGGCAATGGAAATATTACTGATCTGCAGAGTATAAAGCTCCAGAAGAACCACTGCCTTGCCCTCACCATCCTAAAACATGTCCCAGAACAGCCCAGAAGGATGCCTGCACCAAATCAGAATACAAACTGTTTCACTGCATAGCCACAGCAACCTCTACTAAGATGTTCTACAGACAGCAAAGCAAGACTGTTACACAGGAAAAGAAAAACCTTTACACAGTCTTAAAAAGCAACCAAACCCACAATCTCAAAACCATTCAGCAATTTCAAACTCTGCATAACATTTGCAAGAGCACAATCATGCTTCTGTGCTCCTAAGCTAAAAGAGGATTATTTCATTGCCTAAATACACCAGCATCTGTGCCCTAATAGCTCTTGGTTCTCAAATCAATCCATGTTTTGGCAGCTACAGGCCTCCTAATTTGAACTCTAAGAGCAACAAGTCTGAGTACCAGAGGCATTGTTAAATTTCAAGGCAAACACAGAGTGGCATTTTATATAAGGATTTATGTAACTGAAGTTTTAAAACAAACCTGTCTCCTTATACACTCATTAAGTGACATGTGGGATAAAAGCTGGACTTCAAGCTTGGAGCACACTTTTACTTGAACTCCAATACACTAGTTTCTGTGAGCCATGAATCATCATTAGATGTCCCTCCTCTGCACATTATTTCTATGGTTTCTCTGAAGCAAACCAGCTACTGTTTCCACATTTGAAGATGACACTGCCTCCAACCTATATCCCTAGACTATCACCCATGTCTACACAACCCCTCAGCCTATCAGCTATAGCTTTGTAGCCAACAGCCTCATCAAGAGCAGAGAGACAGCTCTTCCCCACCAATACTTCACATCCAGTAGACCCCACAGACATGTCTCTGGAGACTGTAGTGGAAGAGGCACCTCCTTCCACATTCACCATTTCAGGCTGTATTTCAGGTTTTGGACAGTAAGCTGTGAAGACCCAGGCTGATGAGTCCCGTGCACCTAACACGGATTACAGTTGGCAGAAGAGTTCTCCTTTGCCCCTTTTCCTTCCACTCTTCAACGCCCTTATTCTGCTGCCAGCAAAATTCTCTTTTGCCAAAAGATTTCCCAGGCTGAAAACACTACCTTGCTATATGGCATCACATCCTTCCCAAAAATGGCCAGGGACCTGAGGCTCACCCAAGCAGCTGCATGTGTGACACCAGGTGAGGGCACCATGCAAGGCCAGTCTCAACCCACTGCATTGAAATGAAGCAGCAGAAAGGAGAACTTTTGCAACACTGAGATGCATGTGTTGAAGCATCGTTTTAGAGAAATATTCTTTCATATTTTAAGTTACCTGATTAACTGTTTCATGCCTGGATTTACACAATGAACCAAACAATTATGGCGATGTGAATCTAAATTTTATCAAGCTTATACGCTGGCCCAAAAATATGATAAGTGTTCTTAAAATGTTTAGGTCCTTGCAGATTTAGTGTTATGTAAAGGACTTTCATTTCACCTGCATTTTTCATCCCTCATAAACCTTTTCTCCAATACAAGTCACCTATGGCTACAACTTCAGCATATTAAAGCTCAGTTCATCACCACCTACATTTAATAAATCCACACCAGTCAAACTGATTCCACTAACAAAAGTCTGATTTGATGAGCACTGCATTTTAAAAAAAGCACACAGAAGCAATCCAGCAAACACAAGTAAAATAAAAACTTCTATTTTCTCCATTAAGACAACAGGATTCATGACATTTGGATCCCACTTTCTCCACACTCAGTGAAAGAAAAAAATCCTGGTAAGAAACCAGCTGTTGACTGTCAGTTATTTTAAGAGCATAAAGACTTGATGTGGTCACTAAGCTCAGGGCAGGCCAGTGGAACATATTAGTCCACTCAGGAGGAAACTGAATAGCTTAGATACAGCATGTCCCTTTGGTGTCCAACTTGTCACATACACTCCTAATCTACTGCTTACCAAGGGTTCAGCTCAAGTACCTATTACTACTGCACAAATTACACTTACTCAGACATGGGCAGATGTCAAGTAGAACAAGGCACCCTCATTCAGCCTGTCAGGAAAAAAAAAGTCAGCCTAGGGAATGAGTGTGCATCTCTGCATTTTGGTTTAAGTACTTTATTTCTATAATTTTAAGTTCAATATTATCCAACATATTTAAGAATCAGTATTTTTTAAGTTTATTAATGTAGGAGTCAATACGACTAGGTGAAAAAGCTTTTATTGTACATTCACTTATGAACAAAGCCACATTTTTACTTAATGGACTAAGTTGCAGTGTATATTTCAAACCCTTTAAAGTTTGGTGCTTGAGCAAAGGTGAAGCATTTTTCCACTTTTAACCAGAAATACTGGACATTCAAAATTGCATCGAAACAAACCATGATAAAAACTGTACCAGGTAAACAGCAATTTCCATTATACATCCCACAAGCTTCATATAACTGTAAATACCACTGGCAGAAAGATATTTCAGCACAGAAGTGAAAGCCAAGGTTAGGATCATGTAGAATTGGGAAAATAAAGCAGTTCCTGCACTTCCATCCTGCAACAAGGACTGAGCTCTATTCCATTCACAACGATCCTGTTACATCTTACCCATACTCATCTTTGCAATAACCCACAAAAATGAACAAAACAAGCCACGTAGGCATTACCTGTTATTGCAGCTACTAATGCTGACACAGAGGAGCCTTAATGTAGGCAAATCCAGAAACACTCTTCATGGTGGGTGTCACTGCCTGTAAGCCTTATCTGCTCTCTTAAGTACCAGAGCACAACTTGACCCAGCCCCATGCTGAAGACAGGGGAAAGCTGCCTGCTGTGCAACTAGAAGGTCCTTCACAGCAACCATCTGTACAAATTACATGCTAGCCCCACAAAATAACTTAGGTATTTTTCAGAGCCTTTTCTTAAAACTGCAACACTAAAATGTAGGTAACATCTGTAAATGCACTCAAAGAAAAATATATTACCACTAACTGTGGCATCTCTAGGAAAATATTTTAAGGTGTATAGACTGACACTTGGAACATTTACACCTAACTTTGCTTCTTGTATTAAAAAAAGGGAACAATCAAGCTCCAATTGTATGAAGCTGATAATAACAGATATCTTCTTTTTTAAATAGTGAAATTATTCCTCAACTGCAAGTTTTTCCAAGCTCTGCAGAGTGATACCCAGGAGACAAATCAATACACCTGTACTTGCCTAACACTGTACATGCCTAAAGCACATTAAACTTTTGCAGGCCTGTACAGACCAGATGGGCACACAACTTCTACTTCCTTAAACCTCCTAGAAAGCTACAGTAAGAGTTTAAAGAACTTCCTTTTTTAAAAAAAAAGTGTAAAGATGCTTAGTTATGAAAAAGCTTCTTTGCCCTAAGAAAGCAGTCTTGAAAGTTGGAAAAAAAATCTGAACCAAACCAAATCTTTGGTAATATATCCTCACCTCATTAGTAACATCAGAAACCTGTTGTTGCATTTGGAGAATTGAAACAGGGACACTTAACCACAGTGTCATCCAAAGGAAGAAGCCTAAGGAAGTAATAGACCCCTGGGCAAGGCCTCCCTGACTTACTGGGTCAGAGGCAGGACTGCCAAAGGATGACTGCTCCAGAGGCAGACCAGAGCCATTCCAGGAGATGCCAAAGGAAGCTCTGCCCATGAGACCTAACCTGGGTACTGAGCCTTGATCAGAACCTGAAAACAGGGAGAACAACATGCACCATGACCAGGGAATCAAATACTCCACTACTCTGGTTATCTGCAAAAGGAACACAGAACATAATCTTTTTATTTAAAATATTAACTATTCTTAAAAGTTAAGTTATCCTTAAATAATGTTCCACATGCCCATGCAGGGGGGTTGGAACTCGATGATCTTTAAGGTCCCTTCCAACTCTAAGCATTCTATGATTATTGCTGCCATTCAGCCAACTGTGACAAAGCCTTCATGGACTTGGGCCACAAGACAGTGATCTCAAGGTCACAGTGTAAATCAAATCAAGACTATCTCCTGGGTAAGTCAGCTAGATCAGCACAAGGACTTCTCCTGCTGCTTCATAAAGAATCCAGCACCTGGCCAGGATCTTGTTACAAGGAAATCCTCCTGTAGCCTTCCTGAACTGGCAAGCAGAGCCTGGAAGAAGCCAAGGAAAAGATTACTGCTAGCCAGTATTATCCTGAAGCAGATTTTCTCTTGACTGAAAGCAAGACAGACTACCAGCCATGATATGCAGATGTTGAACCTCATCCCAGAATGAGGAAATTAAGCATTAATGACTTTTTTTACAGTAATTAGTAAACTTCAAATCACAAAACCGTATCTATGAAAGTATGCAACGAGTTCCAGAACGAGGGAAGCCTAAAGACCATTTTACAATTTTTTTGTTAGATCTAGGTAAAAAAAAGGTAAATCCCATGCAAGAATACAAACTGGTTCCTTCCTTGGAGTTTAAGACATTACTAGACTACTATAATAAAAGGATATTTTTCAATTTAAAAAAAGAAAGAACTAAACTTTCATGGTATAGCATTAATACTACAAATGAAAAAAATAGAAAAAGAGGTGCCTGAGGTAACAGTTGTTACAACTTTCTTGGCACTGAAGTTGTCCAGAAAGGAACCATTCTCCCAGATTATTACCATCAGAACAAAGCAGCAACTCCAGAGAATCAGAACTTATGGTTTAATAGAAAGCACTCAAGACCACATGACTACTATTATACTTAACACACTAAAAAATAAACACAAAGGCTATCATGGAAAATCCTAAAATAACATGCTGCTTTAATTCTCAACTGTTACTGGAAATTTGGCCAAAAGAAACACTGGGATGAATCAACCTGAAGGGAAGAGGTGGCTGACAAGTCTACAACATTAGAAACACAGCATATTTATGTAGCCAGTCTGACAAATAAGACATTGCATCACCTAACTGTGATCATAAAAAATGACCTTGTTTCCACAAAAGTAAATCCCTTAAGTACTTAATTAGGTACAGTTATATTCTGACAGAGGTTCCTCCTTTCCTGTAACATTTTGGGAGTGCAGTTTAACTGCATATCCCAGACTATGATTGTGTTCCAGCAGGCAGGAACTGAGAACTGTCAGAAAAGCTTCTATTGACTGCTACTATTCCCATCTGCTTTATGGCAAATGTAACAGACTTCCAACCAAAACTAGAGAGGGACAATAAACATTAGTAGAATGTAGAACAGGTAGCACCTATAAGCTTGACAGAAAAGGTTCCATGAGTCCTGAGTTAACCTCCAGTGTCAGGGGGTTTTACTGATGGCTAAAACACATACACCAGTCATCTGTAAAAGCCTTTGGTCAACTGATCACTGTAGAAGAGTTAGGTGTCATAGCTCATCATTTATGAAACCACACATTCTGCTGCTCTGTCTTCCACCTCCTTATTTCAACGATCAGCTTCATCTATGGTTTCCACAACAGCTTTCCAGACCAAATGAATATGTTTGGCAGATAGACAATCACCCTAAGTTAAGATAAAAAATAATTCCACATGAGCTTTTTAGAAAACACATCAGTTACTCACAAAGTGTCTCTCCACATCATCTCCGGTAAGCGGAAATACCTCCTCTGTTCTTCATGCACCTGTAGTCAAACAGAAAAGAACTGAAGCAGACGAACTGAAGAATTGTCACACAGACATCCCAGAAAAGCATCTGCCCCTCAGATCCCATAGATTTTTACACAGCAAGCCAAGCCTCATTCTAAACACTGACACACAATATTACTTCTTCCCTGTTCCACTAACTTTCTACTGTAAAATTACAGAGATAAAGGAGCACCAAAGAAAAATGCTTCTTATTTGCACGTATTACGCTGCTCTTTGCTGTGGAAACAAGGATGAATTATGAAACCTAATCAAGTGAGCAGACAAAGCACATGCCCTAGATTTTTCAAATAATCTCCTGGTTTAACCCAGTTGTTCCTGAGCCAGACTATCCCATGAACAATTTAATAAAATGGAAGCTGTGACTCATTAAAGCCACCTTTTATTTTAAGATGGAGAGAAACAGCTCAAATTATTTATGCGCAAGGCGGAATCACATTAATTTGTGCAGAAGAGGCCGAAATTTTAATGAGTTCCATTTTTAAGATCTAATATAGTTGATCAAGAACTCCCTGTTCATTTTTATGTCTCAAGACATTAGCCAAAATGAAAGCCTACAGACTATAGTCAAGTCTGTGAACTCATACTTCCACTTCAAAGGACAGGGAAATAAGTTGTAACATTTCAACTTGGATATATCATTTAGCAGCAAGCTTTGCAAAATATAAACTATGCACAACCCCTGAAAAAAGCCACATCTGGCTTTTTTGTCTTTTATATATTTTACACAGATACATAATAAAAAAATAGTAGCTGTGTAAATTGATTGTGGGGAACGGACATTGATACTTCTTTAAAGCAATTTATTATTAATTCACAACCCAAAGCAGAAATTCCTATTTCTTAATTAATGCTTTTAGCTTACAAAAGTAAACTAGTATTTTTAGATATAGTCACAAAACATGAAGTGTATGTAATAATTTGAAATAACAGGTCTGTTTATATATAAACAGGAAAGAACCTCTGCAAAACATCCTCTCCCCTCCCATTGCTTTGTAGTGAGAGGACAAGGGGTAATGGATTAGAACAAAGAAGAGAGATATAGATTAGACATTAGGAGAAAATTCTTCATTATGAGGGTGGTGAGACACTGGAATAGGTTGCCCAGGGAAGCTGTGGCTGCCCCACCCCTGGAAGTGTTCAAGGCCAGGTTGGAGCTTGGAGAAACTTGGTCTAGGTGGGAGGTGTCCCTGCCCATGCAGGGGGGTTGGAACTAGATGATCTTTAAGGTCCCTTCCAACCCAAACCATTCTGTGATTCTATGATAACAAATAAAATTCTGGCTTCAGAGAGCAGGTCACAAGCAATGCTAACTTAAGAGCCTAAAATTTTATTTTGTTAAAACAGATTTAGACATTTAGTAGAAGGAAATCACACACAATGTTTGTAAGCATGAATTATAAATTCCGTGTGTGCAAGACTTGAACAGCCAGAACAGAGACAGCATCAAACAGAATTGCTTAACAGCATCTCACTCACTCCTCCCCTCCCACTGATACTACAGCAGCTGGTAGAATAAGGTGCTTCTTAACTCCTGGTGTTGCTGCACCTCAGAACTTACTTATTTCAAATAAACTTCAGGTTTTCCTCTGTTAAAGAAATCTGCTAAGTAGAAACATAGAATGGTTTGGGTTGGAAGGGACCCTAAAATCATCTAGATTCAGCCCTCTTGCATGGGCAGGGACACCTCCCACTAGACCAGGTTGCTCCAAGCCCCATCCAATCTACCCGGAAACACTTCCAGGGAGGGGGCAGCCACAACCTCCCTGGGCAACCTGTGCCAGTGTCCCACCACCCCCATAATGAAGAATTTCCTCCTAATGTCTAACCTAAATCTCCCCTCTTCCAGTTGGGTACTGCATTTAACCATGCTGTGGGCACAGTACAGGCTTCTCTGAAGATGCAAATACACCCCACACCAGTCAGAGGGCATCTGAAGACAGATGACTCTCAACTTCACAAAACTGTAAGTTAACTGGGATTAAATTGACGCTGAAAAATAAATGAAGTGGGCCTCCTCTCGGGGAGGCCACTGCAGATGGTTTTGCATATATAGTTAAGCATCTTCTTTCTATAAACCTCCCTGGTGAGCTTAAGACCATGTTCCTTTGATGTGGTCTTTAACAGGGTTACTTATCTGTACATATCAACTATGTTGCTCACTCGACTTTTCTTAGATTGGGAAAAAAATGTGGCCTTTCAATTATTAACTACAAATAAAAGTAACATTTTTTAATACTTCCCTCTCACATCATTTCCCAAAAAAGGTCCCTCCAAGTCAACTTAGCTGAAAGGCTGCTAGTTTTTGGAGAAATAAGTGTTAGTAGTGCATCGTAAATTTGTGCTGGACCAAACAAAACTAGACCTGAATTCCTGAAAAGATCTTTCACCTTTTCCAGAGTCTGTTTAATACAGTAAACTGGCTATTTAAATACACTTAGTACTACTCCTAATAATTTTAACACCATTCCCTAGTTCCCAATTAAAAGTTATTAGAGTAATTTCTAAAATGAAATCCCTTCTATCTGTATATTTCCTCCCCTCACCTGAAGGTTTCTCTGGGATGAGGTTTTAGCAGAACAGCTGATGTTCATCCCCTCACATTATTCTGCTTGTGAAAGAAAGCAGAGCCAATTATACTGCAAGGTGAAAGCTGAATTTTTCTTTTTTTTAATTTGGAGCTTTTTTAAAAAAACAACAACAATGCTTATGGGACAAAAGAAACTATCTCTCTGGTGCAGCCTGGCTGGCTTGGAGTAGAAAATCATGACAAATGCTACAGATTTTTTCCTGTATGTAGGAGAAAACTAAAGATTATAAAAACAAACAGCACAGGACAAGCAAGCTGATGCACACAATTCTGAAACTGGCAACAGACAATTTTTCTTCAAATAAAGTACAAAACTCAGCAAGTGCATGAGGAATATTTACCAAGTCTCGCTACCACAGAAATTCAGATAGTTTGAACTCCATGTAAAAAATAGTTTTTCATATTCTGAAAAGTTTTAGTTAAACGTTAACTTTAATGATAGAGCTATCAACTTTTCCATCCTCACCCTTGGTTATACATGCCCAACACACAAATATGATATATCCACACCTCCATGTACAACTTTACAGCTTCTCACTACATCCACAGAATGCACACATCTGATCACCAGCATCAACTTCCCTCCCCCTGCCAGAAGCTGTGGGCTGAATTTCTCACTGCTGTGCAAGTTCCTCAGATCTCTAGTTTGTGGTGTTTGCTCTTGTTGCTGTTGTTGTATTTTGCTGTCATTCTTTCAGATACACAAAAGCAAGTACATATATTTATGAATAATGATTCATTTCCTATACAACCCATTATATCACAGAATCACAGAATGGGTTGGAAGGGACCTTAAAGATCATCCAGTTCCAACCTCCTTGCATTGGCAGGGACACATCCCACTAGATCAGGTTCCTCAGTGTCCCATCCAACCTGGCCTTGAACACTTCCAGGGAGGGGTTATCCACAACCCCCCTGGGCAACCTGTGCCACTGTCTCACCACCCTCACACTAAAGAATTTATTCCTAAAACTTGTTAAAACAACCTCCAGCATGAATTTAGAAAAACAGCTTAAGAGAGGTGGGGTTAAGACCCATGTAAAATTGATTAGCATTTTACAGAGAAGTTAAACTACTTCTAATTCCAACTCCATACAACAAAAACAAACACTATGTGTGTTTGTGGTATGCCAGGGCACACAACTCGGATAGCAGACACCCTGTGAAACTAACTTGTCTGATCTATCAGAAATCTCTACATTTTTCAGAGTTGACAGTGCTCACAGCTCACATGGGTTGCTGGAATCAGTTACAGTCAGCTCTTCAGAAACAGCAGCAAATTAGTAACACAAGATGTTAAAGAATGTACAATTAAGTGTGGTGGCACAGTCTAGGAAGGCATTAAATGAACATGAAACATACAAGCACACAGTGAATATGAAAGATACTCCTCAGGTGAGAGGACAGACCTCAGCAAACATATCTACAGAAGGCAAGCTGTTCTCAAGCAGTGCTCAGAAATCACCAAGCCAGAATATGCTGTGATTTAGCCCGACCTACAGTTTTAAGGCAGTCCTTTCTCTAGGGCAGTAAATGAAAATTAACACCATAATAAAACAGAACTGCTGAAAAACAGCCTGTTAGCTAAATCTACAGGGAGCAAGAGGCTAAATTCTAGCCTGGGAACATTAATGAAGAACACAGTTCTACATTACACTTAGTCTGACCAAGCTACCACTTTCCTGCCTTGTGCTGAACCTAACAAACCAGCCAGCTCCACTTTCTGTGGGAGGGCAGGCAGTGTCCAGCAGAGCTAAGGCTCCCTCCCACCCGAGGAGCAAGGCCAGCCCACCCTCCTGGTGGCAGCCCCACGTCCCCAGCACCCACTGAGCCACTGGGGCAGCACCTGATTAAATCTGACATTGAACTATACCCTTAAAAGAGCAGCTTTAATGTCTAAATAGGAAGTAATAATAGGATAATCTCTCTAAATAGAGAAGTAGATGCCTAAAACTGCGTTTCTGTCTTAAAAAGAGGATGTAGAATAGCCTACATCAGTAGGCATTTTCCCAACACACTTCAAGGTTAGCACAGTCTCCCATTTTTCTATAACAGGCAGAGTTGCATTACCTGAGAGCAGCATTACCATATATCAAGTATCACCTGATAATCAATAATTAACAGTAGAATCATTACTGTTTTCCACATACAAACTAGGAGTACACAAGAATTTAAACATTTGCAATTGCACAAAAGGAATCCTGTTTTTTTTAGATTACAGGAGACAACTGAAGCTATCAATTTCCTCCAGTCACCGCTGGTTCCGCATGTTGAAAAACTCGGTGTCATAAAGGAAGCCACTAAACTGCTGAAATACAGGAGGTGGTATTTCCTTAAGCTGCCAGTATCCATGTGACAAGCCACCTTGGAATCACTTTCCACTAACCTCTAAGCCTTCCCACCTGCTGTTACTTTCATCAGCTACATGCTTTACCTGCAGTCTTCAACTAAAGCACATCCTTCCAGAAGAAAATATATCTACATATGCAAATAAAAAATGCTTCTGGACCAAGTTAATCAGCCTGATTTCAAAAACCAATCCTAGTCAGCAAGCTTACTAACTCTGGAGTGCTGTTGAAAAAGTGAAGGTGGAAGCTAAGGGAACACCAGGCTGCAGATCAACTTAAAGGCATTGGTTTTCTTTTGTTTTCTAATAGCTACTTTGAGCATACCTTAAAAAGACACAACTGAACTGATAATTGGCACACACCACTCACTGGCTATCAGAAGCCAAACAAATGACATAAGAGTTGAATAAGATGCATTTCACATGTTGGTAATTTAGATTACTTAGTAGCATGTAGACATTTTCTAACACTACAGGATTAATAGCCAAGATGAAATTTGGATTTCTAATGCTACTTGTTCCAGGAAAGGACATTAAGAGCCTCCCAAACATGAGCACCTTTAAAAACAGTACAACAGTCCTGATCTTTTGGTTCACAGAACCACCTCAAAAGAAGTGCCAGAGGAGAATCCACACAACTTTTAGATAACTGATTGGCAGGGAACAAAGAACCCAAGATCATTCAAATGTCCCAACTTGTACCAATTATTATTTCTATCCTTAAAATTCCTCTTAACTTCACTGTACATGCATGATTACTCTGACATTGTGTACATTTGTTTTCAAGTCCACAACAAATCACCAGGTTTTGTCAGAGCAGATCTGTGAACAGTCTTACCTTTCAAACAGTGAAGCTTGCTAAACAGGACAGTTGAAATGAAATACTTTACATCCAAGCAGGACAGCTTAAACTGTTAGGTCAGTTTATCCATGATCAGAAAAGGTAAACTGAAGCTTTAGCAGCATTCTAGTAACATTCCAAAGCTATTTAATCATCTACAAATACATACATTTATCTTTTTCAGCTTTGCTTAACAAATTTGTAAAAAACTGAAAGCAATCTTAACAGTCTCTCCTTGTGCTATATACAGTACAAAGAACTAAACAGCTTCCTGTGTCTTTATCAATTGTTCTAATAAATAACCTAAGGCTACATAATTTGATCCACAACAATGAAGAGTTCTGAGACTTAAAATATTAACAGTGCCTAATATTTCAAGTCTATCAACCAGCTTTGGAGAGCCCTGGGTAAAACACTGCTCCCAGGGAAGAATTAAACACAACATAGAGAGTTCTCCAAAAGAAAATGAAATTTTTTTTATTTGAACATTTGCATGCTAAGCATTTAAGCTGCTGTGAAGAGTTTAGATGAAAAGGTTTCCAAGAGCTCTTAATTTCCAATTGACTATATCCAAATCATGACATTTAACAATACAAAAGCTTTCTAGTTTCTGTCCCAGGGAAGGCTGACAAATAACACCAACAGCACCTGCTGAAAACCTACACTTTACAAAGATGCTACTCACCCACACAGTCTCTCATAAGTCATCTATTTTGTACTGGGAAAATTAATCAGAATAATTTTCAGTGCATCTATTTAAGTATGCCTGCTGCAACGTCTGCAAAAGGCTACATGAATAATACAGAAAATGTACATAATAATGTACATATATACTTGTGAATCCTTCAAACTAGGAAGGGTCAGGCTACCAACAACGCAAAAATATCTGATTGTTTTGATCAACACTGCAGAATAGCTTTCAAGATGCCTGCCTTCTTGGATGCATAAGCTAATTTAAATTAACATTTATTAAATGCTAAGTTTCGTGTAAGGAAAACACCACACACAAGTCAGCTATGAAAGGTCAAACTGAAGACCTGCTTAGCCAAGCTACCTCAAAGCAGCCAACTCAGTAACATGACACTGCACTCCAGCAGCTTCCCTCAGCCAAGCTTTCAGGGACTTCCCACAAACTGCATCCAGAACATACCCTTCACCACTCTGCCATTCACTTTCTTCTTCCACTAATTTGTCTAATCACATCTCAAACTCATTTGTACTCCAGACATTCCACGACAACGGAGTCTTGATATAATTATACACTAGGTTACAATGGAATCTCACAATATAATTACACATTACAGGAAAGCATTCTTCAGCTACCACCTCAATAATTTCATAACACACCACCCACCATAGCCTTCACATCTCCACTGGTTGCAGAGACTTCCCCAGTATTGTTTCCCAAAGAGTGCTCCTCAACTAAGCCACCCCTGGAATAGGTTGCTCAGGGAGGCTGTGGATGCCCCCTCCCTGGAGGTGTTCAAGGCCAGGTTGGATGAGGCTTGTGCAGCCTGGTCTAGTGGGAGGTGTCCCTGTTCACAGCAGGGAGATTGGGACCTGATGATCTTTAGGGTCCCTTCCAACCCAAACCATTCTATGATTCTATGAAAACCTGGTAGCACATCCACACTGAACACCACAGTGTGTTGCCTGGCTATGTTAATTGAACAGGAACAGTTTCACTGGGGTTTAGCTATTAAAAAACAATAATTATTTGCATACACAAAGCATCTCAACTTTCTTACTGTTCATGGCAGGATCCCAGGGCTATGTTTCGCCATTCCCAAGTAGTCCAGGTTCATTTTGACATCTAGAACAAGGTTCAGGGAGAGAAAAAAAAATTGTCACACAAGTTTGCACACTGTTATTCACTGTAGATGTTATTTTAAAGAACTGCAGGGTACAGCATCTCCAACAGAGTTAACTGTTGGCTTCCACAGCTCTTTGAGCTCTCTCTCTCTCCTGTGAATGGAAAACTGGACAGCCCCTCTTCTTGCCTGGAGGGAAATTTCACACCAGTCACCACAAATCTGTGGCATCCTTTTCTTTTCCATGAACAGTGTATTTCATACACAATTCTGCAAGACCACAGATCAACAAATCAATTTCAACAGTGCAGAAGAAAAAAAGCCAGAGTTAATTTTTGCTTAAAACTAGCCAGTGTCTCAGAAGTAGAGCCACCATTTTAATCATTTAAATCACTAAATGCATACAAGTCACAGAAGGTACAAAACAATGCTGTGGCTTTTGCTTCCTCTGCATTTCCTCTCAGAAAAGAAAAAAGCCTGGCAATTCCTATTCCCACATTCAGTTAGCACCATTGAGGGTCACTTCTATTGAATGAATGAACTATTTTTTCAGTTTCAAGCCCTCACCAACCTGAAATTATTCACCCAGTTAAAACAATAAAACAACACTAACAACAAAACCACATAGGAAACCCTAAGTTAACCAACAGTAACAGATAAGAAGCATTACAGGACATTCAAACTTCTTAACCAAAACAAAGGAGTTACCTGAAGATTAGAGAGTCCTATTTCATGAAGCTTTCTTGCTACTGACACTCCTCTTTTAATCTATCAAATTATTTTGCTTTTCACAAATGCACAGCTATGCAGAAAGACCCATGTTCCAGAATTAAAATATTAACACGTTAGGAATGACATGTGGTTCTTCAGGAACCCTCTTAAACAGGTCACTTTGGTGAAGAAAGCCAGAAAGACAAAAAGATAGAAAGCAGTTTCTGGTGGCAAGAAGCCTTCTGAGAGTGGGAGTATGATCCAGGCTTCCCTCCATGGCCTGTCAGAGCATTCTGCAGAACTTGTGTCCCTGCAAAGCCGTGTCAGGCTCCTGCAGTGACACACACAAGCATCAATTACAGTGCAGGGCCCCATGAAAGGCCCTCAGTAATGAAAATCTCAAACAACATCAGACTTGTTAGACACATCTGGGATGGCAGTGGAACAATCAAGTCAATACAAAGACAGCGTTTTTCCTCTAACCCACTCATTTTTTCCTCCTCCCATTTTTTTTATGTGCCATTATTTATTCTTCACCCCATGTTGGGTATGTAAAGTGTTGCCATGCAACCTCTTCTCTTGCACATTCGCATTTTCTGGCCCAACTCCCTCCTACCATTAATTTTACTAATGAATAAACAATCTGAACCAGTGATGGGAGCTGGTTATAACCATGACACAGACTTTTCTCTAGGCATGTGGGGAAGACAGGACAGTGTTGCACAGCAGCCTCACACCACAACCCACAGCGTCCACCTTCAGCACTTCAGAAGAATGCTAGAACTACTGCCATCCCTGCATCCCCATAAACTACGTCTACACTCAACTACTTCTGTTTTCACTCCACACCAGCAGATCATTACAGCCTAACCAGAAAAAGCAGTCATTCCCTACAAGGATGATGAACTGGGATTCTCTTATTTCACCGGTAATCATGGGGTTCTTTGCAGGGGAGAAGCCAAATTTCTGCCTGTCAAGCAGTCTTTTAGCTTGTGAACCTCTGCCCTGGGTTTGGATCTGTCCCTCTAGACACAGCAGCTGTGCTGTGAAAGAGCTCAGCACCCTCAGCTGCTTGTCCCTGCTCTCTGCCAGAAGGCTACCAGCTGAGCTGCTCTTAAGTACTTTTTAACCTATTTACTCAGGATCAACCGATACAAAGAGTGATTATTTAGGCTGTTTAAACCACTCCAGCTTATTTTGGTTGGCATTCTGTAGAAGAGCTCACATAACTGTCTGAGCTGCCAGAGGTAAGGTTTACAGCCCCCTTGCTGAAGTATTTTCTCCTTCTACAAACCAGGAATGATGGCCAACAGCAAAACCAGACACAAAATGCCTGCTGGGATTCCAAACAAAACTACAGCCATTGGCACACTCATCATCACCTAAGGAATGATTTTTAAGAAGAGGGTAAGCCTTGCTTATGTCTGCTCAGCCCTTTCCAGGGAAGTATTTTCACCTAGCTCTCAGAGAAGACATAAGTCAGAGTTCCACAAGAGGGGACAGACACATGAGCACTAACAGTAACACAGCATGCAAGCCTCTGCCCTTGAAGGACAGCAAGAGATGCTGTAAAATCCATTCAAGTTGCCTGAAGGCTACAAGTTTTGAAAGAAAAATTCTACCACCACAGGCTAAAGTTAGACTACATGCTTAAGATCTTGCCAACAATATTAACTATTTCTTTATTCCATTGTACCCACCCACAGCAACACACAAACCCCAGAAACGTAGCAGGTAGAAAACAGACTACAGCAGCATAACAAGATTTGGGAACAGAAACTGTCTTTTTGTTGTGTGCACATGAAGCACTACCAAACCAAGGTCTTGATCCAGCAGTGTGGCTCTTAAACACCACCAGGTATCCAGATCAGCAAGAGCATTAAGAGAAACTTAAAATTAAGGAATTGTGGTAGGAAAACAAAACCTCGGAGTCTCGATCTTCTTGCTAGAAGGATATGCTAGGGGAGTTGAATCATGGTTGATTTAGAGCCTCACAGCAAACTCCTCCATGTATTTAAACTTACATTAAGATAAGCTACTAAACCATTCCTGAAAAAGATTGGCCTACTTGCAAAGATGGGCCAGACTCTCTTGTAGCAAGTGATACCACCAACATCACTAGGGTAACTGCTTATAACACTTTCACCATCCCCAAGATAGCTGATAACATGGTCATCTCAACACTGCTCTCCTTTAAATAACACTCCCTGTCTGGACACTAAGGACAAAACGTTCCAGCTCAGGGGATAATACAGTACCAAGTCCCCCCTGGATCACAAAACTCCCCACACTGGCCCTTCCACCATTAAAGGTGTCAGTGGTTTATATCACCCCAGTCTCTCAGAGAACAGAGACAGCAAGTGCTTATGCATTTACTGTTACACCTCAGTGACAAATGTGAGCAGACACCAGAGACTGCTCTCATTGGCATAGCCACAGAGGGAGCAATGTAAGGCAACTTCAGCAATCTAGTAAATGATTCAGTATTGCTGAATTATCTAGATTTATCCTTTGTTTCTTTTGTAGCTCCAGTTCAGATGTGTAAGCTTGCAAACTCTTTAGTTTATATAAAATATAGCTCATAGGGCATATACCCTGATGGAAATACTTCAATTCCATTGTATTAAAATGAACTTAAAATAGCAAACAAGAGCCCAGCTTAAATTTCTAGATACAAGAACATCGCTGCTGAATTACAAATTCAACATTAAAGAGAACAAAGCTGGTTACATCTGTTCCTGCTAATAAACAAGCAATAAAAGATAGTTGTTAATAAGTGAGAGCAATACAACCACATATGCATTTTCTAACTTGTAGTTGCTACTACTTTAAAAGTCACTCTGTAGCAGTGGGTGGAAAGATGATCAAGGGAAGGCAGGAGGGATAAACTTAATACAAGTCTACAACTGGCACTGTGCTTGGGTAATCAACTGCTGGAATAATACACATACAGAAGACATGCCAACGTCTGTAGGATTCACTTGCCACTCATGACTTTCTTTAAATAACAGATCTGCTACTCACTTCCTCTTCTATTCAAAATGTGTGGGCAGTCACAAGCTTGCCCAGAACCGAGCCCGTTTCCTAACACCAAAGCTGTACTTGGGAATCAGGCACTGAGAAGCCAAAAGTTGATAAGGCAGAAAAGTAACCCGTTTCTCCCTCTCTTCTTCCTTCAAAAGTCAGGTAAGACCTGTGAGCAGGATGCAGGCCAGTGTTCCTTCAGAGTTGAGATAAATGGTTTCCCCCTACCTTATTGTTAGTGCAGAACTTACACTTTCATGGAAAGATTTTACCGAAAGAATGAATTTGTGGATCATTATGAGGAGAGGCTGAGGGAGCTGGGCCTCTTTAGCTTGGAGAAGAGGAGACTGAGGGGTGACCTCATCAAAGTTTACAAATATGTTAAGGGGGAGTGTCAGGAGGACAGAGCCAGGCCTTTTTCAGTGATGTCCAGTGATAGGACAAGGGGCAATGGGTGCAAACTGGAGCATGGGAGGTTCCATGTAAATATCAGAAAAAACTTGTTTACTGTGAGAGTGACAGAGCACTGGGACAGGCTGCCCAGAGAGGTTGTGGAGTCTCCTTCACTGGAGACACTCAAAACCCACCTGGACAAGTTCCTGTGTGATGTACTCTAGGTGACCCTGCCTGGCAGGGGGGTTGGACTAGATGATCTTCTGAGGTCCCTACCAACCCCTAGGATTCTGTGATTCAGCTCCTACACGGGTGGAAAACTAGCTGGAGAACAGCAGTCCCAGGAAGCTCTCTCATAAGGCATCTGGAAACATGACTAGTTTGAAGTGGGAGCACTATCCTGGTCCTGCTGCGTTGAGTTTGATGCTCCATCCGCAGCACCTGCTGGGAGAAGCAGTCCTGCTTTCCCTCCACTCACATCACTCCTGCTTCTCCCTGTGAGAGCAATTGCAAGGTGTAGCCAAAGGGTGAGGTAGCAAACTGATAAAAACGTTGCTGAGTGGGTTAGTTTCCCATGCGATAAGCAGCATGAAAGAAATCACCCTGCAATCACACACGGGTTAACTCTGCCAAGGGAGCTGCAGCAGGAGATCAGGGCACAAGGCAGGACCACCCAGAGATGCCTCAGAGGAGGTACCTGCAGCACTGAACTGCCTGCCAAGCCTCTAGCATCAGATTTTGCCCTGCAAGGGTGAATTCTTCTGGTTAATTTCCTATCCATAACACGTTTACGAAGAAGTTAAAATTTTAAGAAATGTTTTGCATTGATTTCTTAGATTTATTTAAATACAAAAAAAAATAGACTGCAACCATGTATAAGAGAAACAGCTTCAACTTTAGAAAGTTGGGTTTTGTGCCAGTACAGTAAAAACCTGCTGGATATTTCAGATCATCATCTTAATGTACTGCTGGATATTTCACATTAGCATTATCAGATAAGGTCAGTTATTCAAAAGAATCAAAGTTCCCACGATGCTAAATGAAACGCATATGGAACACATTCAACTGGAAACTAGGACAGACCACGGTTTTTGGAGACCCTAAAACACAACCAGGAAAAAGGAACTGCCTTGAAATTCACAGGTTTACCCTCTTTCTTCGACCTACAGGATTCTCTCTAATATTTAACCATTATCAACTCCTACACCACAAAAATTCTGCTTTATTTTATTCATGAGATGGAACCTCACCTTCCTCACAACAACAGTTTGCACGTGACCAGATGGAGGGGCAATCAAGCTCATTAACAGTGTACCATGGTTTTCATTTGCCACGTTGCTAAACCCTGGTCTGCAATTTCCAAATGATACAGACTGATAAAATTTGCCCTCTCCGGTCCTTTTTCTCACCAAGAATAAGGGAACAAAGTTCTTCCCTCACTTCCCTGCCAAGATGGAAATTTACATTCCTACAGGGACTAACACATGGAGATGCTGAGCACTGCAGTATCATTTGCTGTTAAGCCCTCAGAGCTAGGACAGGCACTCAAACCATCACATCCCTGGCTTTAACCACAAGACCTGTGCAACACATTCCCACATGCTTTGTGACAACTGTTTTCCTTCTAGCAAGGTGGAACAGCTTCAACAGGACCTCCATCCTACAGCAGCTTATACCTCCCACCTTCAGGCAAATAGAGATTTCTGAGAGGCAGGAGAAACAAATACATACACTGGTAGGCAGAAGGAGCCAGAGGAAGGTGGGTAAATACTCCTGCTGCTTTAACTACTGACAACCAGTTCCACTTCTGGTCCCATCCACTGCTGCACAGAAACACATCAGCAGCTCTGCCCTGTCACTAGCCTTCCATGGGCATCACTGCCTGAGCACCCCTCTGGAGCAGGGTCCCTTGGAAAGGAACAGCAGAACACACCACCTGACAGTTCCAGCAGGCATGGGCCACCTGGTCAGACTGATACTCTTCAATATGGAAAAAGGTTTTAAGCTTTCCCCAAAAATTAAGCAACTACAAGTCAGTGCAAAAGCTCTGGGAACTTCTTTGGCACAAAAACTTGCATTCACAACCTATTTTCATTTCTGCTTTCACCTGTACTTAAGCTTTAGCAAATTTTAAATATTTCATAATAAAGAAATCAAGCAGAATAGCTTTAAAAAGCAAGAGTCTGTTGGCATCACCAGACAAATCTCACATTTCACAACTACAGAATGCACCACCAAGCAGCTGCATCCATCACAAAGAAGATAAAACAAAAGCCTCAAGAAATCATATGACTGTGCTGTTAATATGTACAACAAAGCAGTGTTTCCACAAAAGGAAACAAAATGACATATTTCCCACAGCAAGTTTAAAGCAAAAACATTGGCTATGCAAATCAGTAGCTGATGCATTCTTCAAAAAATTAGTACACCTGCTTCACTTAATTACAGCTTCTCAAAATAGGCATGGAAGGCATCAAATTCAATACAGGACACTGAACATGTGAAGTCTTTTGAATTTTGTTACTGTTAAGTCTCTTCTGAAACACACAAACCAGTTAAAGGAGGCAAATTTTGTCCCAGCTTGCAGGCTCCTCTTGGGTTCAAACAAATCTCTTCCTACCTCCTAGTCCAAAAGATACCTTCAATAAATCCACTCCTGAAGAACTCCTGTCACCAACACTAAGTCACACATTGCAAAGTTCCCTCTATCTCCCATCTCAGGACACTTACACCTTAGTTCCCTTGTCAGATCCTTCTGACCCAGGATACAGGCTGCCCACACTATTTTGAGGTGAAAGCCACCAGTGCCAAACTTATTACCATATAAAACCCTTAGAGACAAAGTTTTATAAGTTTTTCATAAACGCTTTGCTTTGGGATAGCAAGTATACCACGAAAAAATTCTTCCACACTAGTGTTTTTAATTTATCTATAAAGCTCTGCTCTCCTCGTTTTAAGAAACCTGTTGCATCACAAACAGTTAAAAACCATAAAAATGTTTCCATCCAGTACTCTGACAATGCAATACAGCTGTGAGAATTTAAAAAAAAGCTGAAAGTAGAGAACCTTGAAAGGAAAGCAGAACATGTGTTGCCCCATCTATTTAAGCTTTTACCTCCCACTCACACTGACACCCACACACACCAGGCCAGATCTGTGATAGAGGCATCTATCCCTGTGAACCTAGCCTGAGGGCATCAAAGTCAACTTCATCAGCTATTAAGAGCCATTAGAAAAGTTCTGTACTATCAATACAGTGAAACAGCCAAACACCAAATACTCTCCCTCTTGAGGCTGCTCTTCAAACAACGCTTCGTAGTTGCTCAGTTGTTGCCATAGTTCATCTTCTCAGAAAGTTCTGCCAGCACAGATACATCAACTAAAAGAATAAAGAAAAAAAAAGCCACGTACAAGAATAAAGGGGGAAAAAGCATCGCAGCTACTTCAGCAATGTGACAACCATGAAAAAGCAGAGCATTTTTAACAGCTTTCCTTGTGGTGTTTGTGGAGGCCATATAGTAGTACTAGCAGAAACACCCCTAGCAGAATACACTGCAAATTAATTTTGAGTCTCTATCAACATGTTTCTTTTGAGTGCAAACTAATTTCTCTTTTCTAATAGCTAGACCACACTAAGAACATATATAGCCCTTGAGGTAACATCATTGCAACTTTGAATTCAGAAAGCAGATGTTATGCCTTTAAATCCAGACATCCTGGGCTTGATCACCACTGTCAAAGAAGCAAATACAAGTATTACAGTGAGATACACTCAACATGTGATAGACTGTATATTCTTACTTAAGGAACTTCAACATCTTTCTGAGCTTGTTGCAAAAGAAAAGAACCATGTTTAAGGTTACTAGAACTCAGGGGGGGAAAAAAAGCAAGGCATTACTTTGCACACTCAATCCCACAGTCAGTGCTTCTAGCCAGTCCACATGAGAGCACAAGAGCCCTTTCTGCAGCAGCTACATTTCACCTCCCTTCTGAGCCTCCCTAGAGCTTATTGAAGGATGCAGCATCAATCTCACACACTGCCTCTGTAGATATACCAGCTGAACATTCTCCCTCTCTTCTTCACCCTGCTCAGCCCTGCTGAGTGAGCCAAATCCTCACAGGCTGTTTGAGATGATCCCAGAGCTCGTCATCTCCCCGCAGACATGCTGTCCTATCATTTGTGGGATCACCTTGCAAACTGGATCAGGGAGTCTGTGCATGATCTTTTTTTTCCCACCTGGGTACATTTGCTGATCTGCTTCATACCTGGCATCTCCAAAAGCTGTGCCAGTGACACCACAATTCACAGAATCCCACAAGCCACCATTTCTGCTACGGATTAGGTACAGTTGAACTATGGCCTTGGATGACTTTCAGTCTAGTGAATCTTTTACAGAAGAAACTTTAAAATTAAAAAAAGAAAAAAGCTGGCTGGGGTAAAGTCACTTTAATTCATTTTTGACACCTGGTGTCATGCCAAGGCTCACTAGAAACAGTCTTGCTTCTTTGAAGCATAGCAGCATGCTAATTGGCACTGGCAGCTCACTACAATTTTTTTGAACTTCAGAAGTGAAGGGAAAAGGAAGGGAAGTGAAGGGAAATGTTTAGGAGCACAATTTTGAAAATCACAGAATCGAAGAGATCACAAGAAGTGCATTCAGGATAGCATTTAATCCTAGTTACTACCCAAACTTTTTTTTTATTATTATCAACACTCTGCAGTGTATTCTAGTATTAAATGGGATTGCAGAACAGGCTTTACCATGAAATCAGAGAAGTGGGGAGAGTGCCCTGAAGGTTCTTCATTAGCATTATCTCTATGCGTAGCTCACTGGAGAAAGAATAAGGAAGATTCCTCTGTGGCATTCTATTCAAATGTATGAGCCATATTTAAATGGGTAAGGAAGATATTTCCAATGCAGACTCCACAGCAGGTCCCAGTCAGCATCAGTTTCATTAACGCTCAGAACAGTCAAGCTGAAGAGCCCTTTCCCATACAAAACTGAAAAAAGACGTGCACCTTGCAGCTCCTGAATTACACAAAGGACTTGAGCCAAGACTCCAAGAGCTCTCAAGTTAATATCACATTCTCATATGGAAAAGAAAAGCCCTGAACAGTACCTAGGAAAAACAGAACTTGGCCTAAATCTCATGTGAACAGAGAGAAGAGGAAACTGGCAAGTTAATTACAACCTACAGTTACATCCTCATTTCTAATGGTTGCATCTCAGAACTAATCCCCCAAACTCCTTCCTGCACCCAGACCTCAACCGGCCTATTAAAGACCAGGGAACAATAAACACTGATGAGCAGAAAGGGTCCGGGGAAGGAAAAAAAACCCGATTACAATGACCGCAGAACAATGCCTGGAAGAGGTGAATTGAAGACACTTTTTCAGAGGCACAAGGCACACCAGCCCGGTCCCGAAGCAAACCGCCAGCTATGACCCCCAGCCGTTTCGGTCCCGCTTTGTTCCCCGCCATTCCCACCCCAGACCCCCGTCCTGCCAACCCCCTGTGCCTGCCCTAGCCAACCTCCTCCTCCCCGGTCACCGGACACCCCCTCGAAGCACGGCTGTGTTTCCCTCTCCTCCTTGCACACACTGCACCCCTCCTTCTTCCCCCTCGCAGGGTACTCACGGCTGCAAAGAGGGCACCCTCCTCTCCTCCCGCACAAACTGGGTCTCCCCCATTGTCACCCGCTGCTACTCCCCTCGCAGAGAGGTCACCGCTCCCCCAGTGCCACCGGGGCACCTCCGGCACCTCCGTCCCCTCCGGCACCACGGGGGCCCCCGCTGCCATCAGCGATACCTTCCCTCGCCCTTAGGGTAGCCCCGCCAGCAGAAAGGGAGCCCGCTCCCCGCCACCCCGGCCCCGCACTCCTCACAGAGGCCAGCCCCGCTCTTCCCCCGGCCCGGCCCGCCGCCCCCGGCCGCACAGGCCCCGTAGGACACAGGGCCCCCAGCCCCTCCGGTACCCCGAGTGGGGCAGGACTGCAGAGCGTTCCCACGGGCCCCTCTCACCTTCAGATCACGGCTGCCCGCCCGGCCCTGGCGCCAGCCGCGGACCCCCCTCCGGAGCGTTCTTAAAGAGCCGAGCGCGGCCCCGGAGCGCGGCCCCGCTCCCCACTCCCGCCCGCCCGCCGCCTGGCCCCGCCTCCCGGCCCCGCGCGTCACCGCCCGCGCCAACATGGCGGGCAGCGGGCACTGTGCGCATGCGCCCAAGACAGCGGCTGGGGGAAGCGCCCGGTGGGTGGGGCTACAGTAGTGGGCGTGTCCGGGGGCGGGGCGGGGCTTTGGGAAGGGGCGTGGCTTCTGTTCCCGCGGGGCCGTGAGGGGCGGGATGGACAGAGGAACAGACAGGTGGACAGACAGATGGACAGACAGACAGATGGACAAAGGGACGGATGGATGGATGGATGGATGGATGGATGGATGGATGGATGGATGGATGGATGGATGGATGGACAGACAAAACATAGAATCATAGAATCATTGAATAGTTTCAGTAGGAAGAGACCTTAAAGATCATCTAGATCCAACTGCCCTGCATGGGCAGGGACACCTCTCACTAGACCAGGTTGCTCAGAGCCCCATCCAACCTGCCCTTGAACACTTCCAGGGAGGGGGCATCAACATGGATGGATGGATGGATGGATGGATGGATGAAATGGAGTGCACAGGGTCGTGCTGGCAGAGGTCGTGTCCAGGAGCATGGTGCATCAGGATTGCTGCTGCAAGAGCAGGCAGGACAGCAAAAAGCAGCAACAGTTCTTGGTGACTTAGCAAAAGCAAGTGATCGATGTACAAAAACATCTCCTGGTGTTCTCCAGGAGATTAATTTGGGACCAGCATCGTTACCAAGTGCTCTCCTGACTGTAGCGTTTTCTACTGGAGAGCTTAGAATTGCTCCTGTAACGCTGCAGGATCGTAGCCCTGAAGTTTGTCCCCAATTGTCTTTCCTCTTTCATGTGGCTGAAGCTCTGATTTGGGAACTGTTGTTCTTCTGCTGTTCTGCCTGTATTGTTTCCTGTAAACACACCTTTAATTACTGAACCCTCAACATTCAGCAAATTTTTGACTGTAGGAAGTCTCAAGGCAAATAATGCCTTAGTTAAACCCAGTCAACCTTAATGAAGTTACAGGAATTCCAGCAATGCATTTCAGGGCAGAACTTGATGCAAAACTAGTTCTGAAACCATAGCTAACCTTCCAGCCAAGACTGCAACCGTCTTCTCATAGCAGCTCTGTAACTTCATCTTGGCAAGTGCCCTTGGCTTGAAAGATTCCAGCCAGCTTTAACCCCGAAGAAAAAGTTAAACAACCTTTGAGATCATCCTGCAGCATCTGAGAGTTGCACAGCTCCAACCCTGCTTGTTTTTAAGCTGTCTTCTATCTAGAATTTTAAAAAATTGGCTTATCAAAGCTGGTGCATCATCTCCCTCAGAATGGAAGAGATTCTGGTTAAGTAACTCTCTAACAGACTTTGCCATGGGCAGTTTCAGGTTCACTTCTGTTTTCTTCACATCATTAACAGCAACTGAAGCGCATTCAGGCACCGAGAACCAGCTCATCACCACACCCGAGCAGACAAGAAATTCAGTATCTCATTTGAAGAAGAAAGCAATTTTTTTGTGTATGTTTTTTCTACTCCTGTCCTCCTGACCTCTTGCATGAGCCAGTGCCATTCTTGACTTACCTTTAGGAAACTTTGAGGGGGAACACATCTCTGCTGAGAAGGGACATGGACATAGCAACACGCTGGGTATTTCACAAATGTTCCCATACAGAGTAATTTGAGTCTTGGAATAAGCTCACCCATCATGTTCTACAAAAAACAGGCTGGAATAGTGAGTTCTCCACCTTTTTAATTGTTTATTTCCATTAGAAAGACACTGAAATTTGCCATTTAAATAGATTGTAGCTATAAAATATACGCCCTTCTAGATAGAAGGCTTTTGCAGCTCTTTCTATTCCCAAGGCAAGATAATGTCTCTCATGCACACTTAACAAGGGCACTTGCCTAAGTTTCAAACCAACTCTGCTCTTCAAACCACACAGAAACTTTCTGAGCCTCTTGAGTTATTTACTTAGCGGAAAGCAAGTTTTTTACAGCTCAGGTTCCATCTCATTTCACAGTTCAACATCACCAATTTTTTTCCTAAGGACTTGGCAAACAAATCAAGTGCCAGTAGTGTTCCAGTGTTCTTCCCATGGTTCTGTTCTGAAACCAGGCAAGTTTTCCCAGGCTTTACCTGAGGTGTCTCAGCACCAAAACTCATAGACCTGTCTCTGGCAGCCCCCAGGAGATGACAGCCCAGCAGGGCAGTGTAAGGGCTGGAAAGCTCTGTTCAGCAGTCCTAGGCTTTGACACGAAGGATTTATTTTTGAAAATACATGTGCTAGGGTTGCTCAAACATTATTTTGTCATTAATAAAATTGTTCTAAGCATGCTTTGTAGAAAAGCTTTGATGTGTCTACTATTTCTCTGCAAGAAACCCACCTTAAATTTGCTGTAGACTGTCAGGCACCTCACAGCACAAACATGACATAAGACAAATATACAGAATTACTCATATAAAGCAATTTACAAGGTAAGCTCTTTATGCATAACTTTACCAGAAGACTGTAATCACAAACATTTCCTATCAAAGTCTACTTACAGCATAGTTGCTTCCAAAACTTCATCCTAAGTGTTATGCCCACAAACCTGACACTTGATAACTACCCTGAACTCAATTTGCTGTGGCAAGATATGTTCTCAGCATCTAATAGCAGTATAAAGAATGAATAAAATTACCAGTTCAGACAGAGTGTGTGTTTATTCACCTCTCAATCATTGTGCATTGCTATTACAGATCATATAGTGAGAATAATATCCATTAAGCAACAGTATTTGCTGGTCAGAAACTTTACAACTTGATTTTATCTAAGAAGAAAAGTGAACGCATACCCAGGGCCACCTGAGCTAGAAATGATTCACTCTGAACTTCTGCATAAATGATAACAGAACCTATACAAAGCCAAACACAGAACTTGGGCAGGAGAGGAACTAAGATCTATTAAGCTTCAATTGCTTGTGACGAGGTAGAGCTCTGCAGACAGGCACTGGTGAGCTGAACCTGAGCACGTGAGGAGCTGCAGCAGCAGTTCCCACACACGTGTGTTTCAGGCAGCATTTCTCCAGCTGCTTCCACTTGCATCTCCTGCCAAAGTCAACTGTGCCACCCACAACCCCTTCTCCAAGCACAAAGCTGTAGACGGAGATGCATCTACCTGCTGCCAGCTCTTGAATCAAGCTGGTGTGTTCCATGAGCACTTTTTATTTCCTCATAACCTTTGCATGCTGCAATTTGGAAATCAGTTACTTCCAGGATTTATACTTTCTCTATACTGAAAATGTTCTGTGTCAGATAGATCTGCATATTTCACCAGTGAGGGCAGTGAGAGGATAAGTGACAATGGTTTTAAACTGAAAGAGGAGAGATTTAGGTTAGACATCAGGAAGAAATTCTTCACCATGAGGGTAGGAAGGTGCTGGATTAGGTTGTCCAGGCAGGTTGTTGATGCCCCCTCCCTGGAGGTGTTCAAGGCCAGGTTGGATGAGGCTTGTGCAGCCTGGTCTAGTGGGAGGTGCCCCTGCTCATAGCAGGGAGGTTGGAACCTGATGATCTTTAAGGTCCCTTCCAACCTTCAGCATTCTATGATTCTGTGATTCTATTTTCATGCCTCAATAGCAGCCTCAAAAAATTTAAATCATTCTGAAACGAGAGGCAAGGTGCTTATTTGTCAAGCAGTAGACACTGAAAATATTTAGTGATTAAAAAAAAATCATTTTAAGTATTTTTTAAGCCCTTGACTTCCTCCCTCATCCCCAGCTATAGAGAGCTTGATTTCAGCCATACACAGTGCAGTTTCAAAGTTCCCTGACTACTCTGGTCCCTGCTAATGCACAACAAATCCTACAGAGCTCTTTTTTCCAAGTCATTTTATTAACCTGGAACTAAAAGTAGGCAGCCAGTTCATGCCTGTTCCTGCAGGATGGCATCCCGACCCACAGGCTGGGCTGTGCAGGTGGAAGCTGCTCCACAGCCAACCATCCAACCTCCAAGAGGGAGAAAGGAATTTGAGCAGTAATAAATTGTATTTGCTGAGGCTGGTGAAGCCTCATAAGAAATCTTTCCAGAGCAGAGTGTACCTATCTCCTATTCTTGCTGTTTTCCCACTGTGTGAATTGGAAATCTCTCCAAGGAGGTTGCCAAATTAAAAATCCCTAGAGGTAGGTTCACTGTCCTAGCAGTGCTCTACCATGTTGTCCTACTCCATCTCTGCTTCCAACAGCCCCCAGGAGGCACCAGCCACTTTCCAGGAACACCAGCAAGGAAAGACTCTCCATTTCCCAGATAGTTTCTATAAGGAAAGACAGCCTCACAGTCTCTCCCTGCCCAGAGCTGCAAGTACCAGAAACCCTTGGTGCCCACAGTGGAAAACGGAAATGCAAGCTTCCAGCCTCATGCTTTAGGGCACAGAAATAGGTGTCATCTTCTTCATCACCCCAGATGAAGCATCAGAGGTAGGTGAAGCTCACGGAGCCATGGCTGTGCCTGCCCGTACAGCTGCAGGCAGCTCTCAAAAGAAAGTTACACTAAAAGTATATTAAAGCTTGGTGAAAAGGGTATTTGAAATGTCTCTCCTTGCAGAGTCAGTGCCTTTACATTACAAACCTACTAGATATCAGAGTTTTCCCCTGTGCTTGGAAGAGGAAATAACTGCCTGGTAGGTGCTGGCACACATTAGCATTTCAAATTACAACACTTATTACAATATTACAATAATACAGAGAGACCTTGATTTTCAACCTTTCTTCACCATCCACAGTCATGTCCACAAATGTAAAAATGAGGATAAAACACCAACATAAAGACTAATTTTTGTTGACACCACTTTAAATGCCTTTTAAATGCCTTGTCTCTCTTTGCCCTCCCTCCAGTCTCACATCATGGAAATGATAATTCTTGGGGCAGCAGAGAATCCCAGGCTGTTTTGGCAGCCTGCCCTTCTCTACCAGGCAAAAATGCAGCAGAGCAAGGAAGAAATCGGTGTAAATATCATTGCTATTCTCAGAGAAACATTTCCAATGTAAATGGAGCATCTCACTGGAGAGACACATTCAAAATATTAAAATATGCAGGAAAGGGGAATTATTTTGGCCGCTGAGCATGAAAATTCATCATGTGGGGGGAAAAAAAAAGAGCAGAAAACATCCAGGGTACAATTGATCCAAACCTTGGGAGTTCGGGAAGATAAATGAAATGCAAAAGGAGTGGAAGGAGTGATGGGGAAATCAGAGAAGACTTGTGCAGGGAGTACAGTCTGTAAAGAACATTCAGGCAGAAAGGAGGCCATCCAGTCCAAGTGGAGGTTTAAGTGCCTCAGGAATTTGGAGTGGTTGCAAAATTCATCATAGCAACTAGAGAGAAAGTATCTGACCTAAATAGGCCACTTCCATCCTTACATCTACAATAACCTCTAGAGTCTGAGAAAATGAAGGACTAAAATAAAAGTAACCCTGACATTGTAATCCTGTTTTTTTTTTAAACCCATACATTATAAGATTGCTGATTGAGTTATTCTTTTTAAGAAACAGCTGCAGATCTTACCTGCTGTATCATGCCAGCTTTGTATAAATGGATGGAGGGAGGATCAGACAGTCCATTGCCCCCTCTCATGCCCAGAGGTCCATGGTCCAGGGTATAACTTATCATGGTGGACACACAAAAAGTTTTATCCACTTTGTCTTGCAAATCCTTGTATGATTGCAACATTTACATGGGTAACAAGGAATTCCTCATCTCCAGTTGACTAAATTGTTTTGGAAGCTTTCCTTGGGCACATAAGCACTGACAATAACAAGCCTTCCCCAGCTGCAGTCTGCCAATCCCAGCCCCAAGTCTTCCCTTACCTCAAAAGATTCCACTCAAAGAAAATAAATAGCAGTGCAACTTGTCATTTCCTCCAAAGTAATTTTGGAGTTTATCGTGTTTTTTCCTCCAGCTAATCTCAATGAAGCAGAATTTTAGATTTGGAGGAACAGTTATTTTTAATATAGACTTCTTTATGCTATAAAATATTATCATAAAATATCACTCTCAGACTTCCATAAAATCACCATGTTTTTGACTCCTAAAACTGGTGCTACGGGTCTGTCTTATCACAAAGAGGAAACCGGGGAGCTCAGCACTCCTCATCTTGCCAGGAATGTGGCAGGATAAAGAAGATCACTTTCATCTTCCTTCCTGTTCCCACAGGGGGGGATGAACAAGGAACAAGTGCCAGTGGATGAAACTACTCCAGCCATCATAGTTCAATCAGGATGCAGGAAAAGTGACCTGTGCCAGCTGCAGGGCTTACATGTGTAATTCCCCCTGGAGCAACAGGGAGAGCAGTGGCTTTTGATGAGGCAATAGAGCACTGCATTGCTCTTTTGCTCAAGGCACATGGAATAATCCATATGCTAGCTTGGTGCCTGGGTATTTCTTTCAGTATGGAAGAAAGCAATGCACCTTTGTTTCCTTATAATTGGCATTAAGGATAGAAAATGTGGAATTCTAACAACATTCACATGTCTTATAAATTAACAGTTACCACTACAATATCAAAAGAAGATCCAAAATTGTGTCGTATATTATTTTTACTATCACAAGAGAAGTATTAAAAGCCATCTTTTGCTTGCCTTGTGTAAACACTCATGCTCATCTCTGGAGCAGTGTTCATGTGAAAGTTGTAAGATCTGACAGAAGCTGTTTATGACACAACCTACCCACGTCCTGGCAGAAGAGCTACCTTTTACCCCCCCTAACATCACAAACACGGTGCAAGCAACTGTATATTCTTCTTCTCCAGAATGCAAGCTGTTAAGTGGGCTTTCTGCAGCAATCAATAGTTCTTATATTCAAGCAATCTGTCTTTAGGTTCACTCCCAATCAAAGATAACAATGAATATAAAATAAAGTATTGATTGCTGTCAGGAAATGCATTAACAAAGCTGTCTCCAAGCAAGAATAGCTCAATGATTCCAAGTGGAGCAAATTTAGTAACTGTCAGAGATGTGGGAATACTCCATTCATCAGCTGTGCTCACCCAGCAGGTGAAGGGTCTTAGAATCTTCTGAGCTGCTCCTAAACCTGGTCAGGGGAACAATGCAGGCCTATCCAGGGGAAATTTCCAAAAGCAATACTTCAAAAAGCAGTTTCAAGTTGCTACATACATAAAACGTGGTGTCTCTTCATGATATTCCCAAAAGCAAGGGGGCACATGTCAAACCCACGTGCTGTCCTGCCCTGAGGCAGATTTAGGCACATCTACTAAGGCTAAACAGCACTGCAGGAGCAACAGTAAAGGGTTTATTTGCTGAGTTACATCTTCAAAGATAAACAAATCCTAGTGAAATATACTTGAGATACCACTGAGACACTGCAGTGTGCACAGTAGCAGCAGCATCTGAGGAAACCAACTGTCTCATTACAGAGTATTACACTGCAGGAGCTGTAGGGGTAGAAATCCTCAGTTTTGAGTTGTGAGACTTCACTGGAAGTCTGTGCCCTTCTCTTTCTGTCCAGCACAAGGATATTGACTGTGGAGAGCAAACAAAGAAGCCGTTCAGTTCAACACTTCAGCAATAGGGGAACATCTCAGCTACTTACACACCCAATTGGTAAGACCAAGATCTGCAAGACCAGAGAGGACAGACACAAACCTTAGAGAACCCCACTGAGCCTGAGTAAATGGCACAAGGAAGGTAGAATTCACGAGCAAAAATACAACACAACACACATCAGGAAAGAAACAACCTGAGCTCCTTGAAAGTCGCACAATCCAGCTCCTGAACAGATTGATTGCTCTGCAAGGTCTGCCCAGCGATGTCTGTTCTGACCACAGAGATTTACTCACTTCATGAGCTTTTTAACCTGGGCTTCATGTAGGAGGGCACATTTGGCCATAAACAACAGCAACCAGGCTGTAATGGCAGTTTCACTAGTTCAATCTCCCACCCAGTGTATTGCCATGTAGAGGCTGCATGAACAAAAGCTCCTGCATACATGAGCTCCGTATCCATCCATGGGTCATCCTAGATTCTGTGTGTGTAAAAGAGAGGCCACAGCAAAGAGGGTCAGTGCTGATAAAAAACTGGATCACCACTGACTCTCCTCACTGTGGCTGAGCGCCTGGAAAAGCCTGCTCGTTCTGTTGACAGGGAGGAGAGATATGATTTTAATTTGAAAATTTGATTCTCTGGGTTTTGGCCGAAGTTCTCAGCTGTGTGCAATCCTCCCTTCAATGAGGCAAAATGAATTAGCATAAAGTAGGGATTGTAAATTACAGGTCATCAGCATTGGCAGGGAAATTATAGGTGCTGGGCAGCACAACAAATACTGGAGTTGAACCTGGCCAATTGCTTTCAAAACCCCTTATTTACTTCTGCCCACAGCTGCAGGGCTGTGATGCCAGTAAACAACACTCCTGGAAGTCTGTCCATAGAGTGCAGAGGCAAACCCATACACAAAACACTGAAATGCAATATTGAGAGTAAAAGAAATATATAGTATAACTGGGTCAGGTAAGTTGCACTTCATCTGGTTCGACACATCATTGAAAATAATTTCCAGTAAACTATAGAGCAAGCATTTTCAAAATATCCTTGAAAGGCTCCCAAAGATAGCTGCAAGCAATGGATGAGCAGGCACAGCTAGTGCTCCTCTTCGTGCCATTAAAAGCAGAGGCACAGAAGCAAGCCCTGATGGTTTTTTCTCCATCATTTTGTTGTCTGGGCTCCATGATGGTCCCTTGCCTTTTCATGGCCAAGCACAATCCCTTGATGCCACCGGTGCCTTCCCGAGGACACTGACCATGCTGTCATACCTGGGTGTATCATATCACATCCATTTAACCCCAAAGCTCTGCCTCTCCTCCCCACCTGGGCACACTTGCTGCTATCTGGCAGAGGGGCTCTTGCTGTTCCTTCCCCCCTGCACACCCTGGGCACACCAGCCACAAGCAGTTTGCCTCACGTAGGCACATGTGCACCCAGGGGAGCCCTGGGCTTCTCAGGAGAAGAAAAGACCTTGAGGTACTTCCAGTGAAGTTTTTTCCATCAACAGACTTACCATTAAAAACACACATTTCTGACAGCAGAAACTTTCACTGGTCCTGCCACATGATTGCCCAGGAAGCCTGAAAAGAGGAACTACTGCTCCTGCCTCCCTGCATCCTTCATAGTTGCCCACGGTGCTGCTGATAGTCAGAGATGCAGGCAGGTGTCCTGGATACTGTTTGCTTTTTATGCAGCTCCTGAGGGGTGCTGAGGAATGACACTCCAATTCACTGCATCTGAATTAGATTTGAATTGTAGCCTGCAGCTAAGGAGAGAGACTTTAAAATCAAACCTGGGTGCTTTCGTATAGTGGATGTTCCACTGTACCTCTGAGATACTTGATCATCCCTCTCTATACATGTTTTTTCTTTCGTCACTCTAGGAGCTCCTGCCAGCAGCCTGGTACAACTTCCCAGGCAGGTCACAGAGATGTGGACCATGTCCCAGGGGCACCTGTTCAAACCCCTCACTGATGCTGACAGTGCTGGACAGCACATATTTTCTATGTAAACGATATTTTAATGAGGACTGCTGTAAGGACAAGGTTTTACAGACAATCTCTGAGTATAAAGAGGGATTGTGGCAGCATAACCCAAACCTAAAAAGGAGACACAACTCTGAGGAGGTTGTTGAAATGAACAGCAGCCTCTAGATGGGAGGTTTTAGGCATTTCAGCTCAATGCTTTTGTTTCAGAAGAGAAAGGCCAAAACCTTGCCTGTTGTTTTTTTTGTGTTTTTTTTTCTAGATAAAGAAGTCTAAGTAATCATCTGTCCCCCACCACTTCCCAGCAAAAAGCCTCCACTGGTGTAGACACCTCGCTTAGCCAAGGCAGGACAGGTATCAGCATGACTCCAGGGGAAGGGGTCTGGCCAGCAACACAGGGATGTGTGTTGTCAGTTCTGCTGTGAAGTGTCTGCAGAAAAGCTTTTTCCTGGAGCCACAGCCCTCTGCTCCCTTCTCAGTGCCACAGCCTGGGGGCAGCCTCCAGACTGGCACCTCCAAGGTACCTGGGGAGTCTGGACCACAGAGATGCAACCACACACTGTGGTTGCAGAAATCTCCTGCAGAAATCAAACAAAAAATAAATATTATATATGCTAAAATGCATAATAAAGAAATAGCACAGACCACATTAAAAAGTATATGAGTCACTCTGTGCTTTGTAGCTCCCCAAGTCAATTGCTCTTTGAATATTATTCAGGGACAGCTGCAAATTTATCAGATTTGAGTATGTGTTGGTCCAGTTAATTCATCTTGCCTGGGTTTTGCAGCATGACTCTTATCCTGAAGCTGCAAAATACCTTTAAAGTAGGTGTCAAAAACAAAAAGATATTAGATACACTTATCCCTTGCCTGGAGTTTTTGGGGATGCAGCACCCCACCAGGGCCAAGAGCAGCTAGGATGCCCAGTCCCTGGAGCTTAAGACATGCAGAGGCTCAAGAGGAGCAGATGCTGCCAGGGCTGTCAGTTCTCAGGCTCCACACACCATGAGGCAGCTCAGCAGTGGGGACCTCAGGGATCAGCAGAGGCTCTGGTCCTTCCTGAGCTGCAATTTAATATCATCTCCTTCTGCTACAGCAACTGCATCTGCTGTGCTTCTTTTCCAGGCATGATTCAGTTGTCACCACAAGTGCTT
Organism: Hemiprocne comata; assembly: GCA_020745705.1. Lineage (NCBI taxonomy): Eukaryota > Metazoa > Chordata > Aves > Apodiformes > Apodidae > Hemiprocne > Hemiprocne comata. Next base: position 3,596,869 of record CM036597.1, on the reverse strand, counting down.
TTGTTCTCAGTTACTCTACGTGCAGCATGAACGTGGACAATGTGCAGAGTAGGGCTGTAAAAGTTGCTGGTTTAGCTGGCACTCAACACAAGAATGAGAAAAACCACAGTCAGAGACATGGAGCAGGTATAAATGGACACACCCTTGCAGGAGTGGAGATCCAGTAAGTATTTCAACATACTGATCTCTGAAATCAAAATGCTAAAACCAGTCTCTAGCTTTTGTTTTTCAAAAGGAGAATATCCTGTTGCCAGAAGAGATCCCTCTAGTATTTGGGAGAAGAGGTTCCCAGCTGACGTGGACCTGCTGCTCACCAGAAGGAATGGGAGACATTTGGGTTTTGAAGAAGCTCCTTCCCACGAGGTGTAATTGCAGTCTCCATATCATGCCCACCCCTGCTTTGTCTCTGCCCCTGTGAGCCACAGGGAGAGGAGAGGAGAGGGCCTCTCTCCTCCCTCCCAGCCTCTTGCTGGGTCAGGAGAAGAGGAGGAGGAAGAGCTCTGGCAACTCTGCTCATCACAGCACAGCACCTGGAAGGAACTGTCTCATTTTCCTTATGGAAAAGGTTGAGTTTTTCTCCCAAAGCTTTGAAACCACCTACAAGAGCAAGAATGTCCCCCTCTGGCCAGCTCTTGTTTATGTCACTTGTCCACATGAAGTTGGGAGCATCGGTGCAACCTCACAGTGCAGCGTGGCTGCTCGTGTCCCATCCCATGCACTGCATCACTGCTGCTCCATGGACACTGCCCTTCTTTTTTTTCTTTCCAGACTGTTTTATCAGCCCAACATCATCAATTAACCCCAGGGCACGTCTCCTCCACTTGCATTTGAAGACTGTGGCTTCTGTTTCAGATCTGAAGTGTGGTTTGTATGTGCAAAAGTTGGTATTTCCAGCTCTCTCAGCGTCACAAATTAAACTGTCTTTTCAAGAAACTTGTCCCACTTCCATTCCCAAACCACTGCAGCTCCAGAATGCCACTGATAAGCATTTTCTAGCCATTTTCTGGTTTTCCTGTTGTTTTTTTTTCGGGGTGGGGGACGGGACAGGACAGGGGGGGTCTTGCTTTAAAAAAAGTCATTAACAGCATAAGGAGCAACTTTACACTAAAGAGCAAAACTTTCTTATTATGTTCCACTTTGTCATTAGAAAAGGAGCCATTTTACCAGCTTAGCTCCAGGGATCCTATCCAGCAACCTCCACAAAAATACTTAATAATTCATTTTGTATATTTTATGAGTTATTTAAGAGGTGAACAAACAGGAGTGTTCTGGTTTGAGCCAGGATGAACCCAGCTTTCTTTTTACTGATGATACTGAGTCCACACACCAATTCCTTGGAATGCTTGTGATGTAGAATATAAATATTTTTTGTATAAAATGAAAAATGATACTCTTAATAAATGAAAGGCTACTGAGGTCTGTTCCTTGAGGCTGAGAGGAAGGATTTAAGCCCTCCTGTCACTTCCAGCCAGTGGCACGGGGGTAGAAATAGATCACCCTCCTGGGGCAGTATCTGGGGGCTGGCCCAAGCTCACTCCCTTACTTCTTGGGTGCTCAGGGGGTCCCTGTGAGCATCTATGGCAGGAGGAGGCTCACTCCTCTGTGGAGGGACCCTGGCACAGAACATCTGCAAGGTTGGGGTGGGAATACCATGAAGGGAAACCAGCGTCAGCAGGGAAAGCCCCAGCTCTTCCACAGGACCCTTGAGATAAAACAGGTAGAATTTTATAAATCTTTAATAATGGTAAAGAAGGGTTTAACTGCAGCAACTAATGTAGAGGGCAGCAAGGACAAAGAAAAAAAAGGCACTGGTCACTGTAGGGAAAACTGGGGTGTTAATCAACCCAAGGGGCTCCCAGAACATGCCCCGTTGGGTGGAAGCAGAGCACAAGTGACAGGGACACCTCCCACTAGATCAGGTTGCTCAGAGTCCCATCCAACCTGGCCTTGAACACTTCCAGGGATGGGGCAGCCACAACCTCACTGGGCAACCTGTGCCAGTGTCTCACCACCACTCCTTCTTTCATAAAGAAAACAGAGATAAAGTGTGTGGACCAACAGGTTAGATGTGGCCAACAGAAGCAGGGAGAAGGCTACATGGAGGAAAAGGCAGGCAGAAATGGGAAGCTGCCAGCCTCCAGCTTGTGTTCTGAAAGCTGCCTTGGCCTCACTGAGCAGTGCAGCTGCTGCCTCTGTCCCACTGGGCTCAGGCACGGTGATGCCAGGGGCCATGGACACAAACCCTCTCCCTGGCTGCAGCCCCCCAGCAGTGCTGAGCTGCACCCATCCTGGGTTTTTGTATTGATTTGAAGTGCTTCGTGTGACTCTCATGTCCTGGCAGCTCTGTTGAAAGCAGCTGCCCTGTTTTGAGGAAGAGGGGGCATTGCTGGGGCTGGGGTCTGCCTGCTTCAGGCATCTCCTGGGGCTCACAGGATTCATGGGGAGGAGCAGTCCCCCTTCATTCTCCCAACAGCCTTGGATTGAGATTCAGCTGAACATACAAAAACCCTCACAGAATGAATCTCACCAGTTTTGCTTATTATTTCAAGGGGGTTTTGCTTGCTTAATGCTCTGTAGTTGTTGTCTCTGCTGCAGAAGAGACAAAGCTCTGTTCTCAGTCACAGCTATTTATATCTTGCAATAACACTCCTCAGGATACAAGGAATGGTATGAAACCAATAAGGTAAAATTAGGACAAAGACACAACCTCCAGGGTCTTTCTGCTCAAAAGCTGTCACTAATGTTACCACTTGGCTTTTGTTCTCTCTGCTGGTCTGCTCCCCTGCAAATCTCTCAGGTAGATGCTCTTCAATTCTGTTTATTTAAGCTTAATTCAAAGCAAAGGGAGTCTGTGTCTTTGGGGAGATCAGCCCACACCCTGCACTAGACATGATGACACCTCCAAGAGACCAGTGACAACAAGCCTTTTAAGAACCTCTAAATGCTGGGAAAATCAGAGGCAGCTGTTGCCAGCACTGGTCAGATAACACCCCAGCTCTGCCTTTGATCATAGGTCCAAGCCTATGGGTTGGTGTGAAGCCACCCACTGCAGAGAGATTCCCAAGGGAGCAAAGGGAATATAGACCAGTGGAAATCCAGCCACATCTGGCAGGTACTCACTGTGCCTTTTTAAATGCTTCCCCTAGTTTTAAAATCACAGCTTGTATTTTCAGGAGTTTGTTGAGATACTGCTTTGCTGCCCTGGGGATGTTTTTCCCTTAACAATTCCCTAAGGAGAAACTGGCTGACAAAAATAAGTACTTAGTGATTTTTTTGAAATCAGATGTGGATACAATTCCCTTAAATCTCTGCTGCCAAAATATATATATTTGTAGCATATATACAGATCCTTGTGCCAACTTGTATTCAGATGATTTTCTAGCTGCTTCCCCTGCTATTAAGTCCATCTGCTAACGTTTCACAAACATCACATCAGAGGTCTCACTCCTTCAAAAAAAAGTCTGTGCTTAAAAGTGACTCATGTAACCAGATGTGCCACAGTGTGTTACATGCATTCAGTGCTATTTTTATCCCTCTCTGTTTTCTTCAATGATTAAAGCTTTTCTCACGTAACCCAGCACTTTGAAAGGGCTGCTCAAGTTTGACACTGCAGTTCCATGCCCCATCCCACATTAGTCTCTCCCTGATTGCAGGGAGATGAGATGCTGCCCTAGATGCTCTGTGCAGATGAGGCCACTCTTTGAGCACAGCCACAATGCCACCTTATCTGTTTTTGTTTTGAGAGGTGTCTCTTCTGGAGAGGGATGAGCTGTCTGGGGTGTCCTTCCAGGTTTTCTTGGGCCTGAAGAAAGCCCTTTCAGGCCAGGAGAGTTCCAGGGATGTTCCCAGCCCACCCTTGCTTCATGCCTGCCTGCCAGTTGTGGCTCCAGCATCACTCACCAGCCAAGAAGCCCTGAAGCTGCCAACTGGGAAAGTGAAGCTCAATCTTTCCCTTCTTTTTCCTACATCTTTTTCTTTCAGAACATATGCAAAGGGTGATTGAAATTGTACACGGTTTCACAAAAATTTCCATTAACTGATAAGGGTATCAGAAAAATGTCAATTTAAAACTTCAACTATTGTGTGAGGTTTTCAGAAAAAGACATTTTAAAAAAAGAAAAGCTGTCAATATTTCAAACCCCAATGCTTGTGACCAAGAAGCAAGGAGCAGACCTGTGCCTGTGAGTGTCCCAGTGCCTTGCCCCATGTCCAGTAGGAACTCACCTGGGTCTCCTGAACCTACCTGCACCTTCATGGGTTCTTCCATCAGCTCTGAGCTGCTGCCTCAGCACCCAGCTGCAGGAGGGGGAGGCATGGGATCTACATAACAAATACACCGTGTTCAACACACCTTTGACTAGAAATGCAGACAGCATAATCAAGATACTCATCTGCTTCAGGAAAGGCTTCTCTGAGGAGTTAAGTTACACATACATCATATATCCAATTATAATTCAGCTGCACACACACACACACACACACCCCGGAATTAGCATAGAGGCTAATCACTATGTAAACTGCAGAATGTGTGGGAAATTGTCTTTTATCAGCACCAGTGTTACCCCTGGGAATGGGAGGGTTCAAGCACCAGTAGGCAAGGTCCTCCCTGCAGCAATGCTGCCTGCTGCTCTTGGCTGCTGGGTGTTTTGGGCTTGGGGAAAGAAAGCAGCTTGTTCCAAGGTTTCCCTGCCCCAAGCCCCATGGGCTGGACACCAAAGACCCAACATGGCTGTGGTGTAAGGCCAGCTCTGCAGAGCTACCTTCGTCTTGTCCACAGTCAGGTATAATTTGTGGTTTCTTATTGCTAGCGTTGTCCCACAGCAAATAAGCAGCAAAAGTCACATTAACATTTTCCCACAATAGTCTCCTTGAGAGCCAGGACTGTGGTGTTATCTGCACTGGAGCAGCAGTCAGTCCCTCAACCTGATGTTCCCCTTTGATCCCTTTGATTAGGACCCTGGTGCTGTATTAGGAGCGCCCTGCACCAATGCACCAGGCAGCCCTGGGGTGGGTATCCAGGCACTGTTTGGTCCCAGAGTATTCCAGATTAGTGAGCCCAAAGCAAATATTGCCATAGTTTCCCATTCCTGACTGGATTTATGTCAGCGTACCCCAGCATAAAAAATTGGACGAGTCTTCAAATTGAAGCAATATTGTTATTCTTTAGATCTAATGACTGGGCAGAAACAGAGATCATTTCTGGCTGAGGAGTTAATGGAAGGCAAGTGACTGAGGTGACACTGGACTCTCAGTTTCAGTATGCTGAGGGCCAGATGCATCCACCAAAAGTTTAAACATTGTGGGTTTTAACAAGCTGCTCTTCCCAGCACCCATCTGAGTTGAACACTTCGAAACACCATCCCTGACCCCACAGCTCCACAATAGTCACCCCCTGTGAAAGTCTCTTGCACAGCTATCACCTGTGCAGAGGTGAGTAACTTCTGCATGTCAGTGTGCACAGTTCAGAGTGCTGTGCAGGGGATTTATATGGGCTTTAAGCCCCACTGAGCTTGCTTTATACAGTCCTTGACTAATGAGAAGTAATTTGAGCATTGGTGTAATCCCCAGGGTCAACAGAACTAATGCCACATGGACTGAATGTAGCCAGACCCTCATGAGCAGGAAGGACAGACTATCACAGTTGCCATCAGGGGAAGTCCTTGCCTGGCCCTGCTGCTGCACCCCAAAGGTTTCCATCCTGTATAAATAATTGATGGAATAAGCCAGGCTTGAATTTTCCCCTTGAAGACTAAATGAAGCTCCATTCAAATGAATTAAATCTGCTTGCTGTCTTTTGGTGATGAACTTGAGGCTGACGAAAGCAAGCTATTTTTAGTGCTAGCTACAGGCACAAGCAAATGGTTGGCAAAGTGCAGAGCATGTTTCCCTGCCCTTCCAGCACATCCAGCCAGGACCTGAACCACCCGGGCACAAAGGACACCCCAAGCCTCAGTGCTGCCACGCAGCCCTGCTCAGCCTTCCCCCCTTCCCTTCAGAGCATGCTCTGCTGTGCCTGTTTCACACAGAGAAGCTCCTTCCAGCTCAGATCCCTCTCAGATAGGTAGGTGTCTGTTTTGCTTCACCATTTCCAGGGGGAACATCACTGTGTTCAGCATTGGGGTGCTGGCATGTGAGCCCCATAGTGTTGTCCCTGGGCAAATGCTGCACTTCTGCCTTAGAACAGCTCAATGGAAAATGCCCCCAGTGCAGTTGCTCTGTGCCTTGAAGCAGCACATTGCTGACGTGGCCGTGCACTGGAGAGGGAAGAGAAATTGCATGTCTTTGGTTCAGGGTCCTCCTCAGTAGCATGAGCTGGAAATTGGCTTCTGCCTCATGTCATGACAGTGGGGATGCTGGTACCGGGACTCTGCAGAAGCAGCCTCTGTTTCCTCAAAGTGCTCTGAGGGCTGCTGACAACTTCAGCTTTACTCATTGTAATGTATCCTTTACTGTGGTCATTTATCTTGTTCATTAAAGGCTTCGGTCTGACATTTGGTCTTTGCTGGATTTCACATTGCTTGTGAGTGTAAAGGTTCTGCCTGCTTAAATAAAGTTTTATCCCAGATGATATTTACAAGTTTCTCTTCCCTCCTCACCGAAATGTCAATACTTGCTTTTGCTGCAAGCTGGCAGGGCACCTCATGCATATTGCTGAGTAGCACTGCAAATTGCATGTGGTCAGCTCCAGCCAGTGTTTCTGAACCCCAAGAAGAGGCTTTCTGAGGCCTTGTGTCCTGAGCAGACCATCGGCACTGCTGAGCTGCCCCTGAGCATTCAGCTGTGGCTCCCCCAGGAAGGGTCTGGCTTCTTTATTTCAAGATTCATCCTAGTACTTACTCACTGGGCTTTTTATACACAGGTATTAGTTTTTAAAGTGTTTTCTTCTGTTTCTTGACATACTCCTTTGAGCTGCATGCATGGAGTTTATCTGCTTTCTCCCAGAAAGGCAGAGTCTATCTTTGGGCTTGGGGGAACTAGCTGCTCATTTTGCTGTTGTAAAACAAATCAGGGGTTAAAATCTGCAAGGCAGGAAGATCCTATCTTGTGCTTCCAAGCACCATGTGGGGCATGCACAGCCTGTACTGAAGAAGCAAGACCGTATTGAAGGTGGTGGCCTCAATGGGCAGAGGGAGCAGGGGGGGATGTAGCAGGGTCCCTGCCTGCAGCAGCTGCCAGACCCAGGCCAGCACAGGCAGAGGTGGGTGTGTGGGTACCCCTGATGAAATGGCATGGCTCCCTGAGCTTTCATTCACCCCACTTATGCTGCAAAGTTTTGCATCTAAAAGCAGTGATGGGTGCACCACCTGAGAGGCAACAGGAAAACGTCTTGCAGAGCAGCATTTGACAGAAACATATAAAAAACTTAATGAAAGTGATTTGCCACATGGCAAAGGTTACTTGGTCTCTTTGTGCACCTCAATTGCAACGAAGTACAGAGATTCTTTGGTTAAAGGGAATTGCCTTGAACTCACAGGAGTTAATCAATTTGCATGACTCTATCCTGCTGTAGAACACCAGACTCTGGACGTCAGTGCTAAGACCTTCTTTCATAGACCCTGTGCTTAGAGCAGACAGTGGATTTACTACTGACAATCACCTGTAAGCATACCTTGGAGAGGCAACTGTTGAGTTCTGCAACTTCTATACAACAATTATTTGGCAGATCTAGAGGCTGCAAGAGTGTTTGCTAGGATTTTAACTATGTATTTGCTGTATATTTCCTAACATGATTGACAGCAGTTGATAAAAATGTGATTATTACAATAAGGACCTCATAGGGGGTTCCCATTGCATGCCCACTTACCCTTTCCCCTGGCAATCCTTGCAGGATTTATGGATCTGCAGCAGTGCTCGCTCTCCTGGTGCCAGCACCACCCTGCCAGCGCTGTGCCAGGGAGGAACAGCCCTCCGTGGCTTTGCAAAGTGCCTCCCAAATCAGGTACTCAGCCAAAACTCCAGCAGCCCGCATGCCAAACGGAGCACGCTCGGGAGCCTGAGGCTGCTTTGGCTCTAGAGGCAGAATGACCCCGCAGGGTGTCTGGCAGCAGATATCCCCCCCGCCTGCAGCGGGACTCCCGCATTCATGCACACACGGTCCCCTGCAGTGACTCCATCTGCTGTGGCACTGTGGAAACACGGGAACCCAAGCAGGAGGGAGAGAGGAGCCTGTGGTTGCTATCCTCTGCACAGCACCCAGTGCGGGACCCCCTCCTCCCCCTGCTACCCAGGGGCTGCTCTGCCCCAGCGCCAGGGAAGGGGAAAGCTCCATTTCCACTGCACCAAACTGCATTACTTCCCCCACATTACGTTTTCTCAAATCATTACTGCAGAAGCAGTGGTGATTTTCTGTTCTACCGGAATTACCTTTCCCTCCTGCCTGAGGAAGGGTGTAGTGAACTGTTGTTTGCTCAGCTTTAAATCGTTGTGAGGGGAGATAAGCACCAACCAGCAACCTAAGCAATGCAGCAAGCTCTTTCCAACAGACACAGGCCTGTGCTGAGACCTGTGTGCTTTGCATGATGAATCAGTGTCCTTCCCAGAGGTCTTATGAAACAAGAGTTCCTTAATTCCGTAATATTCAGGATACAGAGCTAAACTCACAGGAGTTAATCTATTTAAATTACCCTGTGATATATATTCAAGAAAACAGAGGTAAACTCATAAGAGTTAATCCACTTAAAATTGATTTTGCCTTTCAGTCTTTCTGAAATATCTCTGCAGGAGAGCCCCTGGGTTTCTACATTTCTCAGGGGCAGACCTCAGCTTGCTTTACTGCAGACAAGCTGCATCTGGTATTTCAAATGGTACCCAAAACCAAAACGGCTGGAAACAAGCAGGGAAAAGCCAGTAGGGTCCTTCTTCTTGCAATAAAGGGAGAGAAGATCAAAACAATCAGAGAGCTGCTGCAAAGACGAGCAAGCAGAGAAAGGTCTGAAGGGAGTGAGCAGACCCAAGCTCAACTCTCCTGTGGAAGCAAAGAAAGGGCTTTGAGTTAGTTCCCCTGGACCAAAGACACTTAGCATGATCCATTTTCCCTTAAGGATGGCTTTAGCTGTTGGATACCAGTGGCAGGACGTGGTCCTGTTCCCCTTGGAGTAGCAAACCCGTGCTGACCCAAGAGAACTAGTAACCCCAAAGCCTCCAGCAGGGTGTGAAACAAAGGCTTCCCACAGCCCAGCTGTGAAGGACTGTGGTGGGCAGAGGCACTGGTGTGAGGCAGGGGCTTCATGCTCCTGCCCAGGTGTGGGGGGCATCACATTCACCCCAGGGGCAGGGCTGTGCCTTCTGTGTCTCTGAACCCCACCACGGCTGGCTGCTGCCTCTGGCTTCAGTGCCAGTGCTCTGCTCTGGAGCAAAACCACGGTAATTTTCAGACCGACTAAACATTTTTTTTCCGATATTTTTAATTCTGCAGCCAAGACCCTCTGCTTTTTTCACTACAACCCCGTTAATTTATTGCCTCTCCGACATGCCCTTGCTCTGGGGAATCCCTCGCAGACCGCTGCTCACCAAGAGTTTACGGGCCGCAGCTCTCCCAGCCACCTCGGGCCGGGTGACCGGGGCGCGCCCGCTGCGCTCGGCGGGGACCCAGCGCCACCCGCTGGGGATGCGCCCGGAGCCTCCCGGGCTCCGCTGCTCTCCCCGGCCCTCCCGCTCTCCCACCACCAAATGGGCTTTTGCTTCCTTTCTCCAGCATCCCTCAGCTCTCCTTTTTGGGGGCTTTAGCCGTGTTTGAAGCAGCCGGTGGCCGCGCTGTGCCTCAGCGCAGAGTGGACCCCACACAAAGGAACGAGGAGCTCTTGCAGTGGGTGACTCTGTTAAAGGGCACTGAGAAACCCATCTGATGACCCGACAGAGAGACACGAGAGGCCTGCTGCTTCCCAGGAGCTGAGAGAAGAGACATTAGTGAGAGGGTGCCACACTGATCAAAAGCACAGACCACTGTCCCCTGTTACTCTTTCATGTGGGCACGAATGACCCAGCAAACCAAAAACTGAGTAGAATTAAGGACTATAAAGCCCTAGAGGTACACGTAAAAAAATATGGTGTGCAAGTTATCTTTTCCTCCACATCACCAGTTGGAGGAGAGAAGGTAGCCAGAAGCAGACATAAAATGCACATCAACTTCTGGCTACATGTCTGGTGCCATTGACAATGGGACATTCTTCAATGACTTATAACCTGTTAGGGAGGGATGGAATACACCTGTTTGGAAAGGTAAGGGAATCTTTGGTAGCAGGCTGGCCAGCTTAGTGAAATGAGCTTCAAACTGAAGGATTTGAGGGGGGTGGGGTCCAAAATGGACATGCTCATGTCAACACATCCACCTGGGGAATAAACAGTGTGAAACAGATTTGGAACAGATGCTCCTTAGCTGCCTCCAAAGACAAGAACCAGAAGGTTAACCACCTTGGGGAAGTGTATAGTATATCCTCTATATATCCTCTATCTATAGTATATCCTCCCACTCCCCTCCAGGGAAACCCGCATGCTTGACTGCCCCTCTGAAATGCTTAAACACCAACACAGGTGGTGTGGGGAATGAACAGGAAGAACTGGAGATCTGTGTGTGGTTGCAGGGCCATGAGCTCATGTCAATGACCAAGACACAGTGGGATAGTTCTGATGACTGGAATGCTGTCATGGATGGCTATGTACTGTTCAGGAAAGAGGCCAGCAAGGTGGGTTAGTGGAGTGGGTCTTTAAGTTGGATGTCTCAAGCTAAGAGAGGATGAAGAACCAGTTGAGAGCTTATGGATAAGAATTAAAGGGCAGGTTAATGTGGGTGACTCTGTTGTGGGTGTTTACTACAGATTCTTTTCAGTAGCACCCAGTGACAGGACAAGGGGCAATGGGCACAAGCTGGAACACAGGAAGTTCCACCTGAACACAAGGAAAAACTTCTTTACTGTGAGGGTCACAAAGCACTGGAACAGGATGCCCAGAGAGGTTGTGGAGTTTCCTTCTCTGGAAATATTCAAAACCCACCTGGATGCAGTCCTGTGGAATGTGCTCTAAGGCAATCCTGCTTTAGCAGGGGGTTGGACCAGGTGATCTCCAGAGGTTCCTTCTAACTCTGATGATTCTGGGATTCTGTGGATGTGCCACACGCTGGGACATGGGGCCTGGTGTGGGATGGGGGTCTGGCCAAGCCCTGCCTTTCTGGTGGCTCTGGCTCCTGCCTCCTTGCCCTGCTGAAAATGCCCAGGTTTGCTGCCTGCCTGGCCATGCTCCAGAGCTGGCCTGTTTTCTCAGCAGTGGCTGGGCTGGTTAAAGCCTCGTGCACGGCCGTGTGCGTGGCACTGGTTAATGAGGACAATTGTTCATTTAATCACAGCTGCACTGTCCCCAGGACACTTCTGCTAGAGCAGAGCCAGGTCAGGCTGGGCGTGCTCTGCTGCAAAGCAGCCTGGTCCTGCTGGCACAAACCCAGTGTGCCAAGGTAGCCCACAAGCCCAGCTGCTGGCCATGCCTCTCAGCACAAATGTTTCCACCACTGGAGCTGTCAGGCTGAGCAACAGCCTGTCCAGACCCACACCCTAGCCCTGCCAACGGGACACCTTCAACCACTAAATAACCACTGCACTGCCTTTCCTGACTGCTCTTGAAATCCTGTGTGGTCAGCAAAATCCTGTAGACATAGGTCTACAGAATAGGTTATATTCTTCTTTTTATAGAGTGGTTTTCCAGTGTGCCTTCTACCCCGTGAGCTGGACCAGCAATACAGAAGTCTCCCAGTTGTGCTCTGTCCTCAGGGACACTCCTGACATCTCCAGGCCATCTGCAGCAGCTGCTGGCAGTGCCAGTGCCAGCCCCTGGCCAGAACCAGGTGCTCTGCATGTGGTGGCCTTTTGCTTTTACTAATGAAAATGCAGCGAGCACAAAGCACACGTGGGCTGGCAGGGATTTGGATTATACCAAAAAGTTGCTGTTTATCCACAACATTTGTTAGAAAGCGGCTGTTAAAAAAGGTGTAGTTACACAGATTCCAAGTCTCCTGTTCTTTTTAGGCAAAGAATCTTAACTTTTTTAAGGCTTTTGCTAAAAAACCTCTGTTATTTTATTTGGTTTTATATCTTTTCACATAAAATATTTGTTTGTTTCCTGATCAGCTCCAGCACAAGGGAATCACCTCCAGGAGGAAGGACGTTGCTGCAGAGGAAACCTTGAAGGAGAAGCAAGGCATTGTGTAGCACAGACCCATGCAAATGTTGTTCATACCAACAGATACTCTAAGAACAAATTAGCATATAACTTTGGTAACATGCTGCAGATGTGAGTATTTTATATCTGCTTATAAAGGACTCCTCTTGTTATTTATTGTCCCTTTCAGGATTAGCTGAGGAAAGAAATGGGAAATTGTACTCGCTGGTATGTCATGAAGGTGGCCAAGATGGTGAGGAGGAAATTAAATGGAGGCCAGCTGAGAACTGTACCTTCCAGCCAAACCCCACAGGGTGGTTTTGCCCTGTGAGAGGAGCAAGGCAGCTACTGGATAACTCAGCATTCCTGAGATGAAAATTTAAACCAAATCATCACAGTGGGTCTTTGCTTCTTCCTTCCATAACCACCAGCCCCTGCCCAACCATGAGCTCAGAGAGAGGATCCCACTGCAAAGCTGAAGATGGTGATGTGTCCCAGTTGCCTCAGACCAACGGTGACAAATGTGCCATGTTGTCCCCAAAAGCCAGCAGTGATGTGTCCCTTACAGCTCTGGTGAAGGTCACTGCTGTCCTGTACACTGCGACATGCCGAAAGGAGGGTCAAGCCCACTGCCTTCCTGCTGGAAAGGGCATTTCCCTCCTGTACTAACTATGGGAGCCAACTTAAGTAACCCTTCTGTACTTCCCAGGGTCGCTGGGGCACAGAAAAGTCTGGAGGAGGCTTTTCCTCAAGCCTCAGCTCCCGGCTGCTTCCCTCCCACTGCTGCCACCACGGGGCGGGCTGTCCTTTATCCCCCCACCGCTCCCTCCAAACTCCTACCTGAGAATACGCCTCACCTCCCGGCTGGCTCCATGACACCATGCACAGTCACAATCAGATATTTATGTGGGATTTCTTTCCCTGTACCCAAGGAACGTTTGCTAAAACTCCATCCCTGCAATGCAGAAGAAGTGTTGGCAGGGCAGGGATCGTTCCGGGTGGGAGCTCCTGCATCACTTAGAGCAAGAAACAGGAGACTGCACAGCTTCAGTGGCTTTGCTGCCAGCAGTTGCAAGGCCAGTCCCACCAAATGAAGCACCACAGGATATCTGGGAGGAACACACCATATCCATGCAGGGTCTAGGCACCCTGCCTGGAGTACACCCATAGCTCCAAGCCATCAGAACCCAGGGCTGCAGCAGGAGCTGCTTCCTTCCAGCTGAAAGTTGGATCTAAAATAAGTTACACCTCCTTCATTGTTTCTTGGCTTCAGCCTTTAAAAGTTCAAACTGTTTCTGTTTTTCCTGGTGTTAGTCATACACACAGATTGGGAGCCTAACCTGTAATTCTGGCTTTGCTGCTGCTACAAAACATTCACACTGTGCTCTTCTAAACCAGGAGCAGAAACCTTTAATTTCATTCCACTCGAGGAGTTTAATCTAAGACTATGACATTTCAGTTACTTAGTAATGCATATTTAACATTCAGTTGTACACATCCAAAATTAAACCAAGAGAAGGAAAAATGTTGTATATAAGCAACTACAAGGATTATATTTAAAGGCAGTAAAAGCTTCAAATTTAGAATGAAGATCTAAACAAAGATCATAGAGTAACCCCTTTTGCCTGTTAGGCTGCCTGATTTATGGAGCTCTGTGCAAAATTAAGTGTCTGAGATTTCCATTTTTCCCTAGTTTCAAAGTTTTGGCTGACTAGGGACAGAAAAGTCTAAAAGATTGAACATTTCCCTAAGATGGGAAAACCATTTCTGCAGGATGCTGGTCCTAGTCTGAAGCAGACAGATGTTCCTTATCCCCAGGGGTTCACTGTGGTGGTACAGAAAACCACTTGGGTTTGTTCCCATGGCTGCCAAGGGCCAGGTGTGCTGGTTTTCAGCCTAACAGTCCATAAAATAATGGGATGAACAATATGCTGGTAGTTTTGCCTCTCACACAAAGAACACAGTCTCACCGTTCCCTGCTTTTACAGGTCCTTCCTTGGTCTTGAGTGGGGTTGTGAGTTCCATAGGGCAGGGTGTTTCTTGTTGTCCCAAGCTGATGCAGATGCTGGTCCAGTGAGGTTGCTCATCTAGAGCTTGGCATTGCCATGCTGCAGTACCTGAAGTGCCTGATGGCTTTCTTGAATAACTTAATTATTAAGAAATATCTTCAACTTTATATTGTTTAACATTGCTGCTTTCTCCATCTCCATATATGGTTGGTTATTGCCCACTACCATAGAGGTTTTTGCTTCTCTATAAAGTAAGGACAATTAAAAAGGCTTCTTTTAGCACAGCCTCAGGAATTCCCAGATCAGTTTCAGCTCACCAAGTCCCCCAGCATGACTCAAAGTGGCAAACAGAAAACCAGATTTGCCCAGTAAACCCTTGTTTCTATGCAAAATTATTGCTGGGTATGGTTTGGTTTCATCTCCACAGTGGTTGGTACTGGGGATCTCCAGCCTCTGGTTTAACCACTCCAAGCAGGGCGTTGCAGGGGGAGCAGTGAGGCAGTCCTGGCCCTAGAGAGCCTGGAGTGTGTTCCAGGTGGTGGGTGAGCAAGGAAGAGCTGATAAACAGCAAAGGGATAAAGGAAAAAATCCTGCCAGGCTGCAGTAGTTTGGAAGAAGCCCCATGGAAGCACCTGTACAGGGGGGAGAGGAGCTTCCCACCTTGGGCTTATGCACACACACTGGCCCACCAGGTGCAGGACACAGCTGGGATTCTGCACTTCCTAAACATTTCTGGGATTATAATTCTTGTTTTTCAATGAATGCAGGAAATGAAGGGAGGAGAGAATGAAAGTGCAGGTGCCAGCAAAGGAGCTGCTTTGCTGTTTCTCACCCAGAGAACAGCAGGGACATGGAGCTGCTGGAGAAGCCACAACCATATCAACATTAGAGTCTTGGAGCTGCTTTTACAAATGGCCACTGGTGTCTGTGTTAGCTTCCACAGCAGATATCAACACCTGTAGAAGGAAAGAGATTTATCCCCACTAATAATGCATTCTCTGCTAGCAATGAAGACTAAGTCAAATACTGTTTGTTTTGTCTAAGAATAAAATATATAGGCCACAGAGCACACTTTTATAGCTCAGGTATGATGGTTGTGCTAAACTCACCACCACTGAGACAGGCAGGCTGCCCTCCTGGCTGCCAGAACACACAATGATGTTCATGTGGTCCTCAGCAGTCTTTAGAGGAAAAGCAATTACTGACTCTCATTAAATACAATAATAATATATAACAACAGATATTAATTTACTTCATGCTGATGTTATTAATAGCAGATATTCACCCAAATGGGGGAATAGCCTTATCCAATGTTCTAGCATCTAACATTAATCCTTATCAGCTTTGTGGTTGCTTTCAGAGACCTCCCTCGGGTACATTTCCTGGACACTATTAAACAAATAAATTGCTTCTGCTGGCTATAATTAAAGAAATATATTCAGCAGCAAAGGGGCATGAATGGAAATGTACATCAGGAAATTGCTGCACCCTGTGTTATCCTTCAACTTGGGCACGATGGCAGAATAAGATGCACTGCCTGTTGGCAAGGAAAAAGCAGGAAAGAGAATGAGATTAAACACAGACTAGCTGTAGTGTGGCCTCTGGGGGGCCTGGAGCTACCACAGCAAATACTTCGCTGAGCTCTGGCTCATTTGACACCAGTACCCCTGCTTTCCACTGCCATTATTCCAGCTTTTGCTGCCACCCTTCATGGACAACCTCTCTGCTACCACCTGGTTTTCTCTGCCTGTCTCTGTCCTCTGCCAACATCACTTCTTGCACCACAGAGTACAGCTGATCTCTAGGAGTGGGGCAGGTGATTTAATGAGTGGGTTTTTTGGTAGATTCTTTCCACAAAAGTTCTAAAGGCCCATTTCAGACTGCTCTCCTACATCTGGCCAGCCAGGTTCACAAATAGTCACCATGTACTCTTTCTGGGCACTGGAGAGAGCAGCAATGGACTGATTTCCTCTGAGACCTGGAGTCCATCAAGAGACAAAGCCGCAGAACAAGGCACTAGAAGTAAATAGTAATTATCATCAAAAGCACAGATGTATATATAAACCAGGGTTAAACTAATACTAAGGTTGAAGCAAAAAACCATGAAAGCAGGAGAATTTAAATCTGGGGCTGCTATGGCAACCCTGACTCATACCAGTGTGGTTGGGCAACACAGCATTTCCCTGGGACCTCCCAGCAAATGCAGATGTTTGTTCAGCATTATTGGGGCACCTTATGGACATGTAATGGAGCTGCTGGGGAAAGCAGCTGGTGTATTTGAGGATGAGGATGCAGGTTTTGAGGCAAGATCTGGAAAACCAGTCCTGGAGGGTGCAAATACATGCACCAGCAAATCTGGGCTCACAAGTGAGGTCAGACATGAACTTCAGAGCCCACAGCCCCAGCAAGCCATGGGACCACCAGGAGCTGGTCAGGAAAGCAAAAGTTTTAGCAGTGAAACTTGGAATACTAAAATCCCAGCTGCAAGCCCTAAAATTATACCCAGCTCCACATGGGTCCTGCCTACAGAGTTGCCAACTTGCAGCTCCTGCTCTGCCCAGCGATACTTCTGTGAGACAAAACAACTTTATCTTTCACCAAGTAAAATTCCTTACAGTCATTCTTCTTTTCATGCAACTGAGCCCCATTTGCAATTGTCCTGTGGAGGAATGGAGTCAAAACCAGAGACTAGTTGATAAAATCTCTGTTAGAAACAGTCTGACCTGCTGGTTGTATCCCAAGAGAGTCTGGGTTCTTCCTGAGCCACATCAGAGAGGCAGCACCCAGGCCAGTGGCCACGGGCTATTAAACACAGGCATGATGACCAGGAGCCAGAGAAGAAGTTTTCTTGGTACTGACTGGCTTCATGTTAATGGTAATATAACTGATTTTTGTGAGTATTTTTAGAATGCAGCCCTTTTGGTGTGAATTTGGGTCCAAATACAGAAAATGTATGCAATGTAATGCCTTCACTGAAATCATAGAATCATAGAATGGTTTGGGTTGGAAGACACCTTAAAGATCATCAGGTTCCAACCTCCTGGCCATGAGCAGGGACACCTCCCACTAGACCAGGCTGCACAAGCCTCATCCAACCTGGTCTTGAACACCTCCAGGGAGGGGTCCAGCCACAATGCCCCTGGGCAACCTGTTCCAGTGCCTTACTGCCATCATGGTGAAGGATTTATTCCTGATGTCTAACCTAAATCTTCCCTCTTTCAGTTTAAAACCATTACCCCTTGTCCTATCACTGCCCTCTCTGGTGAAAAGCCCCTCCTCAGCTTTCCTGTAGCCCCTTCAGGTAATGTTATCACCTTTTCTGTTTCTACTTTGCTTTCAAATACGTGCTCTGTAGCACCATGTCAATAAAAGCTACATCCTTGTTTCTCATTAATTTTGAATTTTTTAAAACCTTCACAAGTAGCAAATTACCTTTTCAAAACTGACAGCATTCTCTGCAAGGCGAGCTGCTCACAAATTCTTCCTTACAAGAACAGCAAATGCACCCTCTTTGAGTGTGCACTGCTTTGATAGTGACTTTTTGTGTCCTGCAATGAAGAACAAGAGCAGATCTCCAGAGGAAAGCACAACTCAACTGCACAGTAACACACCAACCACTTCATAAACTAGCAGTACACGTATAGAGACTGAGCATCTTCAGACAAAAATAAAACATGGAAAGGGGACAGAAAATTTGCATTGGCAAAGGCTGAGACACAACTCATCTGCACATGCAGAAACTGTCAGCATGCCAGGAAGAATGAATAAAGAGCATGTCTGTGCAATTAAACGGGTTTATTTGTGAGAGCAGATGATGTAGTGCAAGTCAGAGCAGCAGGAAATTTTCTTTTAAATACAAATGCATGTGCACTCTGAGTTTTGGGAAGGACACCTTGAGAGACAGGGCTTTCTCCATCATTTTGTACTCCATTCAGCAGGCACCAAGTCAGCACCTCACCTCTGATTTAGCAGCTTCATCCATCCCGTTTCACACTTTGGGTAGCTCCCCATAAAAATGACAAGGCTATTTCACTTCCAACAGAACAGTTTGATGCTCTGGTTCTGGAAAACCCCCAGACATTGCCAGTTTTGCTCAGCCCATCCTGGCTCCTCCTGCAGGGTGGAAGCAGGCATGGAGGCAGGGATGGAGACAAGATCCAGGCTAGGCTCACCCTATGCTGGAAGCAAAAGGGCATCAGTCTCCCAGTGGACATTAACCCCTCTTCCTCCCACTTCTTGGGCCATGGGAAGGAGCCTCCCTGCTGCATTTTCCCAGGATGGGACTGGCTTTTGCAGAAGAAGATCCAGCCAACAATTGCAGTTGCATAAAACATTCCCTGCTGAGCACCTCTGGTGGAAGCACAGCCACATAAGGAATGGGGCTGCAGCCCTGCCTGACCATTCTTCTCCTCATGGCTGCTGCTCTGGAACTGCTGTAGGACCAGAAAAGTTGTATTATGGGAAAGTCTCACCACCCATTTAAAGTCATCTAAGCTTCAGGTTATCTGCTTCTGGGACATGACTCCTCCTGCCTGTCATCTCAGGAATAAAGGGAAATCTGCCTCTTCTAAAGACCTGCTACTTGACCAGGTCTGCAAACAGAAGAAAACCAGCACTAAAGAAGGATGGTGCTCACACAGTTCAGCCTGAACCCTCCAAAATAACCAAGTCTGCAAAGCCTCTTTATGTAAGAACACCTTTTCTTCTGAATCACGACAGGAAAAGATACCCAGTCCATTCAGGGAAAATATTTTCCACATCTGCATCTCACAGCCATGTGGAATAGTTTCTTTCCTCCAGCGTGGCTGGTGCTGAGCACTTCCCATACTCCCAGAAAGGAAAGGCACATGTTACAGCACCACGTGCTCTCTGCCAGCATCGTAACCTGGATTAATACAAACCTGTTTTTGTTGCTACTGATGTAAACAGCCCAGGCACAGGCCTTGCAGTGTGACTTAGTGAACACCAGCCAGCAAATGCCACTGTCTCTGTTCCCACACCTGCCACACACAGTAGCAGCCACCACCAACACTGCCATGTCTCTCTCTCCCTTGCCAGACCTTCTTCAGGAAACATTTGGTTTGATGTATTTTTGTCAGTGTGTTTGCAGTGATCTGGTTTGGTATTTTTGGGGGGGTGGGGACAGGTTGTTGCCGTTGGTACCTGGATACCCTGAGGAGGGCTGTGTGGGAGCCCTCAATGGGGTACAAAGCATTCCCCAGCACAGTTTTTCCACTCCTCCTTCCACTCCTCCGTGCCTGGAGGTGGGTGCTGTCCCCGTGTTTGCATTTCTCAGCACATTACTTCACATCCTTGCAGGATGACTTGAGCTCCCCCGTAGTATTTGGCCCGCTCCTCCCAGGGATCCTCCCTCTCTCCTCCCAGGGATCCTCCCTCCTTCCTCTCATTGCCGATATTCTCCCAAAGCTGCTCATCCCTCCTCATTCTCACACGACCTTCCCGGCCCTCCTACACCGTTCAGGGTGGTGGTAATTTCTGGAGGCTCTGCAATGGCCTGCAGCAATGGGGTGTATCAGAGTGCTGGAATACCCTCAGCACATCTCCTGGGTCTGCACCTGGGACCAAGGGGGAGGAAAAAGCAAGGGGAAGCAAAAGGAGCTACAAGTGATAGAAATCCAGACTAAAACACACAAGCACCGCTGAAAACAAGCTCTGTTCAACCACCCAAGCTGTGCACAAGCAGCAGTTGGATGGTTGTAGCTGGGCCACAGCTCTTCATCCTCTGCCCAGCCTCTGCTGTGTCCTGCCTCACCCTGCCTTGGCTCCCTGGCACACTTTCCTGGCATGTCAGCTGCTACATGTGGTGTGCATGTGTGTCTGCTGTGCCACGTGTGTCTGTGTGTGCCTCTCTGCATGTGCACACACACAGACTGGGTGCTGTCTGCTGCAGCAGAAGCCACAGGACACCTCTCAGGACAGGGCCAGGCTGCCACCATTTGCACAAAGCTGCCTGTGCAAGACAGCTGTGACCCAAACAGACCTCCCAGCGACCCCTCCTCCTGGGTGGTGCAGGGGCCAGGGTGCTGCTGCACCATCCCTGGGTGCTGGGGGGATGGGAAGCTGTGAGTCAGCAGCAGTTTGCAAGGCTGGGAAGGAGCAGTTCTCACAAAGAGAACCAGAAATCATGATTTACATTAATGAGCTGTCAAACGAGTTGGCAAAGATAAATGCTGAGCTCAAGGTATGCAGCTTTTCCTGTTTCCCTGCTCCTCCTAGACCAGCAGAGGCTTGGTGCTCAGGACTTTAAATCAGAAGGAATCACCCTTTTTTATCTGACCATCGATGCCATTCCCAAGGTACGTCACAGCTCCACACAGTCATCACCACGGGTCATCTTTGTCTCTCCTACTCTCACCAAACTCTGTATCCCAGGGGAGCAAGGTCACACAGATAAACCTCTTCAAGCCCTGGGATGCAATGCAGGAGACCTCGCTGTGGTTCTTGGTTCAGCCACGTGTTTTGGGCTTGATTTTGACTCTTATGGCCCTGTGGGGAACAGACCATTTTTCCTTCTCCCCCCACACAAGATGGAATGCCTTTCAAGCCAGCAAAGTGCCTTTGCACGTGTGCAAGGGCAGGTGTGTGTTTGCACGCTTGCACACATGCACAAGCACCTCTCTGTCAACCAGTTTGACAATGGAAGCTGTCCCAAATATATTAAGCTTTTACCCATTTTACAAAAATTAGTGCATGGATTGAGAGCTCTAGTTTGTGTCGTGGCTTGGGGGAACGCTGTGCTTGGTAGAAGTCAGAGAAGACAGATGAAAAAGAGCTGGAACCCAGCTAAGGGGGCCAGAGAGCAACAGGGACAGGAGGTCAGCACACAGAGGACACTGAGGGAAGCCTAAAATTATAAGGAATTTGTAATTCACTGAAGAAAAGCTGCTTTGGGTACTTGTCACTGTGCAGGTATTGAAAGGAAAAGCACTTCAGGTTTCTTTCCTCTGTGAGTTGCTGGTGTCTGATCACTCATCATGCAACAGCAAAAGAAAAATGACTGGAAGATCACATCACAATTTATTGGAAGGAAAATACAAGGAAAAGCAAACACAGAACCATTTGATTTAATTCCTGCTTTACATTGCTCACAGAAGTTAATGAGGAAAAAATCCTTTAAAAATCTCTTAGCAATTCATCTAACAGAATATTTTAAATCCTTTATTGTTCGACTCTATTACTTTGATTCTGGGTTCCCTCTGTGGCCAGACTGATAGAGAAAAATAATGCTTTTTCCTTTCTTCTTTTCCACTGTATATTTGCTTGTCTTTATTAACAAAGCATTTTGACAGTGTTTAACAGCAGGGATAAATATTTACATCTGATTTATCGACCTCAGTTTGCACATCCCCTGAAAGGCCTCAGCCCATTTTCCATTGGCCAACCTCCTTGGAAGAGAAATTGGGAGAAAACAATCAAAGCACCCCAAAGGAGATTTTTCATGACATATTTATGCACAAAACTACAGAATTACTAAGTTTCCAAGTCCATCCTCCTTATGGTGATTGTTTTGTGATTTACATATAGTTATAATATGATACAGTTACATCACTATTTCTACTCTCACGCATGCTCAGGGGAAGGGTCTTCACCTTGGCAGGGGTCTTTTTGACCTGGGTGTGTGATTTTTAGTATTACAATGACATTATAACGAGCTAAGTTCACCTAAAGAACACAATATTGCAAGTTCTGCAGCTCCAATTGCCCAAGACTGGTTTAGCCATCAATCTTCTTGATTTTTATTCTTATCACCTCCTGCATTTCTTAGGTCCAATCATCTGTACAGACCTCAAGTCTTCTCTGCCATGTTGGTGATTTATATGAGACACTCTTTAAACCTCTTGATCAGTTGCCTTCTTCAATCATATCATAGAATGTGTGGGGTTGGAAGGGACCTTTAAAGGTCATCTAGTCCAGCCCCTCTTGCAGTGAGCAGGGACCTTTTTAACTGGATCAGGTTGCTCAGAGCCCCATCAAGCCCAACCTTGGATGTCTCCTGGGATGGGGCCTCCATCACCTCTCTGGGCAACCTGCTCCAGTGCTTCACCACCCTCATTGTAAAGACCTTCTTCCTAATGTCTCATGTAAATCTACCCTGCTCTAGTTTTAAGACCATTGCCCGTCCTAGTGGCACACACCCTAGTAAAAAGTCCCTCCCCAGCTTTCCTGTAGCCCCTTCAGGCACTGGAAGGTGCTCTAAGGTGTCCCTGGAGCCTTCTCTTCTCCAGGCTGAACAACCCCAGCTCTCTCAGCCTGCTGTCCTCACAGAAGAGGCGCTCCAGCCCTCGGTCCATTTTGATGGCCTCAGATGGGAAAAGGCCTCATTATGGCAGGACGTCCTCGCTCGGTGCTGCCTGTGGTACTAACGGTGTGCCCCCCGATGCAGTTTTAACGCGTCTCTATGTAGACACAGAGCAGACCTTACACAAAATCACCACATCAGCCTCAATCGCTCGGTTGTTTTCCACCCCCCGGGTGCACGGTGCCGCCCGCGGACCCTGCCCGTCCCCTCCACCAGGCGGCGCCACCCCGGGGGGTCACGCGCTAACACCGCCCGGCGCCCTGACGTCACGGGAGGGGCGGACCCTGCCGCGAGAGCAGAGCCCCTCATTCCCTCCTCGCGCCGCTCGCACTTCCGCCCGGCAGGGGGCGGGGCTGCTGCTGCTCTCGCGAGAGTTGCGCGGCCCCCGCCCATCCGTCCTGCCCTGAGGTGGCGGTGGCCGCTCTGCCCGGCCCTGCGCTGCGCTGCCGGCAGCTGGGCCCGGCGCGGCTCGGCCCGGCGCCCTCATGGCCTCCGACAGCGACACCGAGGAGTTCTACGATGCGCCCGAGGACGTGCACCTGGCGGGCGCTTCCCCCGCGCCGTGAGTCTGACGCGGCCGCCGCCCTGCCCTGCCCTGCTCTCCCCTCCCTCAGCGCGGCCCTGAGGGGAGGTGGCCGCCCCCAGCCGATACGGCCGCAGGGGAGGGAATGGGGGTCTGTCCTGAGCCCGACATCCCCTCGCCTGAATGCGTAGGGCTCTGCTCCCAGAGAGCGGGGTGCTCGGCCGTACTGGCCGCGGGCCGGAGGGGCTGCACTCGGCGGTGGATTGGTTGGGCGAGTGGGAAAGCCGCGAGTCGAGAGGCTGCGAAGAAATCGAGCAGTTCTCGATGCACTTTCTAAGGCTTGTGGGGATGGCGGTAGCCATTATCTTGATAAGATAATATCTGCCTGCCTTGGGCTGGCAATATGTAGTTTTTAGAAAATATGTGCGAAGATGAAATCGGCACCGACAGAACCAATCTCTGAAATACGATAAAAGGAACATTTCTTATGGAAAAAGAAGAGAGCGAGCTTCTTCAGCAACAGGCTAACAGTTGCTGCTTGTAAAACAACTTCTAGTGGGCTGTCATTTGTTTTTAATGGTGTTGCCTTGATGCTTCTTGTATTTAGCCGGTGTGTGGTTCTGTGTAGTGAAGTTTTAACAGCTTTCTGTAATGTAGATTCCTAGCGCTGTTACCTCAAAACTAACTGTCACCATATTATTTATGTTAGCCAAATAAGCTCCCTCTGTTTAAATTGTAAATATCTCTTTCCGGTTCTGTGCTGAACAGGTTTTGGCTTGTATCAGTTCTGTTTTTCATGTCATCTGGACCAAACCTCTTCATTATCTGACCTTATAGGAGGAGGTTTCGTGTAGCTTGTTCAAAGAGCAGTAAGATATGGATTGTGGGATCCATCAATTTGAAGCTTTAATAATTGACTAAGGTCTTGTTTTAATCTGTGTGTCAGTGGTCACTGGATGCCTAGAACAAAGGAAAGACTAGATCTGTTCTCCCCACCCACGTATCCTGTATCAAAGCTTTTCTGAACTTAGCTTTCTACGTAGCCTGGTGAAAAGCACATCTTGGCATACAGTTCTGTAAGATGTGGTAAGCCAAATTGACAGCACTTGTGCTGAAATGAGGTTTTGTTCCAACTGCTTACCTTGCTCTGGCACTAGTGATTCCCGGACTCTTCTGTGATTTGCTTTAACTCAAAGTAATTGAAAACAGCTGAAAAATTGAACAGTCTTTGCTGTTTGTAGAGGTCAAAGCAGCTGAAACCAGGCGGAGTGGGGACAGGAGTGGCTGCAGGTGTGGGATTTGTGTGGCTAGAAGCCAAAGGCAGGAAGGGGGAACCAGACCTTTTGGTAGAGGTGCTCCATTAAATTTGGCCCAATTGCACATCCTGCCTTTTATTTCATCCAGATAATGCCATACGTCCTGACTCTGCAGGTTTCCCCCACCTGTATCTAAGCAGAACTTGGTAATATGAAGTCACTTACTAGAAATTAAAATGAAAGATGCTTGTAATTTTTCTTTTGCTGTTCCATAATGTATAATGATGCATAGTTGACTCAAGTCAATAGAATTCTGTCAGCTTGAGTCAAGTAAGGAGGTGATCTCAGAGGGCTTAGTTTGCAGTACAGATAGTGAATCTGGAGCTCAGTCTGCTATTGAATTAATGCTATGGAGAGTATTTTCCCTGAATAAGCTTTGAGATTTCTGAAGAGCTGATTTCACATTTGCATTGGAGTTGTTTTGGAAGCAGGCTTGTAGATTGTTGTTTTGAGACCTGGGTAATGGTGTTGAGTTGGGACCCAGAAAAAAAAATACAAATCAAAACCTTCTTGTGGGAGGAAGGGAAATTGAAAACAAGTGCATTTTGCCC
The DNA here is from genome assembly GCA_020745705.1 of Hemiprocne comata. NCBI lineage: Eukaryota > Metazoa > Chordata > Aves > Apodiformes > Apodidae > Hemiprocne > Hemiprocne comata. The sequence continues at coordinate 3,572,006 of CM036597.1, read as the reverse complement.
TCTTCAGTGTGAGGCTTTTCCTTGTCCATTCAGTGTTCTGATGATCAGAAAAACCACTTGGTAATCCTTTTGGATGACGTGCTTACTGCTGGTTTTAACAAACTGGTGTAGATCTGTTTTGCCCTCATCAGAAATGTGGGGTTTGTAGATTCCCCCCCACCTGCCCTGAGTTCTGTGTGGGGAAGTCTAATAACTGCTAATACAGAAATTTTGAAAGTGGTGACAACTGTTTATGTAAACTTGTGCACTTCTTGTGCTGTATGTTTGGTTTGTTAATTGTCCTATGATGTGGAAGAGTGGAATTTTCAAGTTGGATGTGAGCTCCCAATTCCTACCCTAAGTCAAAAGGCACTGATGCTCAAGCACCTCTCTGAAGGAAGCACCATAATTGCATCCCCAAGTACATATATATAACTGGGGGTCCTTTAGAATTAATTAGCACAAATTACAGAACTTGTTACAAAATATTTTTCAGATTATAATGGACTGGGATAGCTCTTTGGGATTGATGGGTTCTGGAATGGGAAGTGTGTTTAAACCAGGTGTTTGGAGTCTGTTTTCTGCCCTCTGGCCAGGCTTGTGTGCTCCACTTCTGCTGTGGATCTCTCCTTTTGCAAGTAATTCTCCTTCTGACAGGATGTGTGGAGAGTGCCCATCTGTTAGATACCTAGGTCCCAAACCATGTCTGGTTCTGTAGGCTTTTCTGGACTCTAGAAAAAAGATACAGGTGCCTTTGTGGGCTGGTCACTGAAGGCACATATTTGTTGTGCAGTCACAGGAGTGGAGAGGGAGAGGTAGTGTGACTGAGGATTCCTTATTTAACCTCTGTTGCTCTGCTGTCAAAAGCCTACAGCCACAGAAGAAATTTAGAAAAAGACCCCAAAATTTACAGGCATGAACTGTTCTGTGAAGGAGAATGTCAGTTTTGAGAGAAGGAAAATATGAAGTAATGCACACTTGTTTGCATGCATGTGACAGACCCTCTTATATTTTATTTATAAGAAAAGTGATCCACTCACTCTGAAGTCAAGAACTGCCAAACCTAATAGTTTGACTGTCATAGCCCTGCCAGCAAGGGGCAGGTTTGTCCCTCATGTACTCATATGCTAAAAAATGTCATGAGGAACCAAACAAAAGGCACTGAATTTGAGAGATGGTGTAGACAGTGAGAAGTATCCTCTGGTACGTTAAATTATTGGATTCTAACTTGAGTAATCCTATCTTTTTGAAGTTGCTTCAGTGTTTTTCCTGAAGAATCTAGTTTTCCTCTAGGTAGGAAGCTAGAGAACATGTTAAGTTGTGCCCTGTTTACATGCTCCATACAACTTTTTTGTCAGTGTGTGTTTTAGCCAACATGCAAAACTGCTCTTGGCAGCAACCAGATGGTGTGAGGTGTTGGTTTTATGGTAGTGACTTGCAGCACTGCAGACAAGGTTCTGCATTCTGAGTTTAGCTCAAGTTCCCAAACACTTCCCAAGAGCAGCCCAAGCAGGTACACTGCAGTCACCAATCCTTGTGGTTTTGGAGGTGTGGACTGCCACAAAGAGCTACATCAAGAATAATTGTAGCTTCCAGGCCAGCCATAGGTTAGAGGGAAGAAAACATCATGTGCCTCTGCAACCTGAAGGACAGAAATAAATACAGTTAGTGGGCTGGTTGCAGAGCCTGTACATTCTGTGCAGTGCACTGCTACTATACATACTCTTTAAAACTCTTTTCATCTGCCTGTTGGCACACCTGCCTTGTAGCATCCTTCAGGAAGACAGGCACTGTGGTTCTGGGATTTGACCAAGGCCAGTCATTCTCATCATTGTTTTATTTGGTTGGGTTTTTTTATGGGCTAAATATTTTGTTTTCTGTCACAAAACTTAGCAACAATGTGTTGAAAATGTGAAGCTTATTTCAAATAGGTACTGGGCTGGAGCTATCTGATAGTGGGAATGGAAGCTTCCTAGTCAGGATGAATTTGACAGCTGAATAAATAAATAAAAGTTTTCAGGAGTTTATTTGACTTTCAGATGAATCAGGCATCTGGTTGTTTGTGCAGGTGAAATAGGATTTTTCTTTGAATTTTGTTTCATCTTTGTAGATAACCTTGAACCCCTCCCTTGGCAAACTGGTGCTACTGTGGTATCATGTGAGAAAACTTGTTAAAAGTGTTTTAGGTGAAATACAGTGTACAAGATCTATTGTTTTAAATTTTTAATTCCCACTATTTACTAAACAATCATACTAGTCTTACGTTTTCTGTGGCATAGCTCAGTCTTGATATTCTGCTTCATAACCCTCTAAAGCTACAGACCTTTCAAAGCAAAATAAATGTTTGATCTTTGGATTTATCTTCATATAAATATTTTCAGACACTTTTGCCACTATATATACTTTTTCAAAATGCAAGCATTTCAGATACTGCGTTCATAAAGCTAGTGACCTTAAAGTAAAACTAGGGAGAAGGTTGATAACTTAGGTGGTTGGGAAGGCAAGACCTAAGTGGTGGTGTCACATAGAAAACTGAAGTGTCCCTTTGCAGTTGAAATTTTATTTAGGTTGTAAAGTTTTAGCAGGACCCCACACCTTGCTGAAGCCTAGGCATTAATGTTGTGATTATAAAAATATTTCATTGTTAAAGTCATCTTGTGGATTTAATCAACCAACAGGCATTTCTGCCCCCATTTCTAAGGAAATCCCAGAGTTGATAGTGAAACTGAAAATGTTTTAGTAACCAGAAATTCAACACAGGCTGTGGCCTTTCCCAGCAATATATTTAGAAGACAGAAGAGGTGTTTGTTTTTTCAGGTCAAAATACTGATTTTGCTCCTATTTTTGCAAAAAGAACTGAAATTCATAAAACTGAAGTGGAAATAGTTTTCTTTTTCAGAAGATGTTGTCCCTTGAAACCATTATTTTGGAGGTAGGAGGGGCAATTTAGACTGAGATCTCTGTATTTGTCTGCATTGCTTGGTACAAGGTGAGACTCAAAGTTGTTGAGTGTCACAACCTTGGCATCCAGCTGGGATGCTGGTACAATCCAGCTTGTCGTTCATTTGCTAGTAAGCTTTTAAGCAAGTAATCTGTAACTTAGTCTCTGCTTGTGACTGACAAACTAATAGAATCAGAGAACAGCCTAGTTTGGAAGGGACCTTGAAAGATCATCTGGTCCAGCCTTTCAACATCTTAATACATGAGCAAGATCCAGTAGTCAGAGTAAGCAGTGGGAGTCAATATTCAAGTATCTTCTAGAATTCAGAAATATCTCATGGAAAATGTAGGTTCAGTATATAGGAAGAGTTGACAGGTCACTAATTGGATTGAGTGGTGACCTGAGAGAAGTAATTATTTGATACCATTCCCCTGAGATGCCTTGTTCTTTCATGTAATTAGTGAAATGAGAGGTTATGTGTGAATAGCTGCTAATACAAATGCTCTGTTTCAGAGTATGCCTTTTGGAAAGCAGTGCAAAACTAGTTCCCTCCTGCTGCAATGTAAATAACTTACACCAAGTGTCATGATTAAAACCAAGACCTTACATTGCTAGGGAGGCTGAAGGGCAAAATGGCAGTGAAAGTTGACTCTACAGAGGAGAGTTCAGGCTCTTGATTTGCAACTTCTGCTTTCTAAGAGTTTTGGTTTCTTTGGTGTCCACCCTGTGCTCCCTCTACGTGCTAGTTTTATATACTCTAATGCAAAATGTTTTTAAATCTGTACTTGGAAGAGCATCATCTTATTAAAAAGGGGTGATAGAAACAGAATTATTTGAAGAGTCTGCTGAGAAGCTTTCAGGGATTATAGAAGCTATGGATCTGTGCATTGTAGACAGTTGTGCACGTAGCTCTATGTGGAGCCTTTTGTTCAAAGGAGTGGTAGGAGAATCATTCACTTCATTTCTGGTCTGAAGTGTCAAGTATACCTTCACTGTAAAGGAAGACTATGATGGACTGTTTAATATGAAGCTTGCTATCAAGAGATCTTTTTTTTTTTTCTTGGAGCTCTCCCTAAGTCTGATTTCTCTTTCTAACAGGTCACCAGTGAAAGTTGGATCCCATCTGTTAAAGGTAAGCTGCTTCTTCAAATCAATCACATGCTTGTTGTTGAACGTGATTGTCAAACCGTGACAATAATGTTGAGCATTTCTCTGGAAAGTAGACGAGCTGCAGTAGCCCTACCATCTACACAGGTAGAAAAATATTTACTTTCCTTCTTACAGATAGTGATTGTTGTGCTTGTGTCTCTCCAACATTACTTTTGGGGGGGGTATGTTAACATGTCTTGAAGCTAATGTTATTCTAAAATGTGTATGTGCAACTTAATTGAGCTCTACTTAATTACTAGACTACCCTCTTTAAAGTGATTTGTGAGTGGTAAGCAAATCTGCAGTGCTTGGTGTTTGATCCTGATTTATATCAAATAGTTGATTTAGCCCTCTTCTGTCTTCAAAATAAGAAAAATCCGAAGTGTTTGCACTTCAAAAGCCTCCCCCCTAGGTTCTGTGAAGATAAAACACTATCTTTAGCTTAATGAGCCAGCGTTGGCACTTCCCACGCAGGTAATTGGTATGCTGCATCTGGGGGCAGGGACAGTGCAGCTGAAACTGGCACCCTGAGTGAGGAGCTGGAACCTGGTGCAAATAATGCTCATTTCCTGGTCTCAGAAGGGCCAAAGGTGATGCTGTGCAACACTGTTACAGAAGGCTTGACATTCTGTCTGCAAAGCATTGGGAAACTGTGGTGAAAATAGTGTTTCTGATTTGTCAGCAGCCCTCGGCTCTGAACCTTTTTACAGTATCTTTAACCTCTCTTGCAGTATCTCGTATGGAACAGAGACTTATCCCCTATTTTATGTTCTGTTTAGTGTCCCTTTAATGAGCAGGTATTTAATGTGTAAGCCTTTCCAGAAATGCCATTATCTTTTTGGACTAAATGCAGTGAATTTCAAAACTAAGTTTAATCTTTTGTTGTCTGAATTATTAACTGCGAACTTCCGTATGATGCTTGTAGGTTGTTGGGGTTTTTTTAAAGTATCTTCCTAAATCACTTGTTCAAAGCTAAGTTTTTGAAAGTGAAAAAAGTACTTGCTTCTGCACTTGGTACCGTATCAGTTGAGTGAATGTGTGACTCATGGTATAGTTTGTCTTGGAATCAATGGATAAGAAATATTTTCTAAGTGCAAAGTTTAACAGGTGTGTGAGTTTAATGTCAATAAAATTAGCAATTAATATAATGGGCTTCTGTAGACACTGATTAAACTGAAGTATTTAAGACAGATTTTAGTGATAAGTAGAACTTGAATTTAGATTAGAAAAACTTTGGGGAAGGGAGGGGAAGGGAGTGGAGAAGGAGGAGGAATTTTTCTATAATTGCAGCTGTCTCTGCATGTTATGCCATTTCTTGAGGTCAGAACTCTCAGAAATTGATGTCTGCAAGAGTTGTGTGGGGTTTTTTCAAACATGTTATAGTATGTTAGTATGCTATAGAGGGTCTGTTTGACTAGCTAAGTGTCTAAAAAAAGTCTAAGGGGAAATTTCTAGATTTCTGTACTAGTCAGTCACTCTAAATGTTGTCAAGGTCCAAAAAAATAAACAAGTACTTTAAAAGACATCCTCATAATATGGACATCAGGTACCTCATGCATTTCCAAAACTGTATAAGTGGAATTAAATTAACAGCCTAACAGAAAAAAGTTTATAAAGGTAACAGCTAGTCTTTGGGGCTTTAACATGGTGGGGAGACTGTTGGGGACTGCTCACCTCATCAGGAGAGCGTTTCCTATCTGTATCTCAGGGAATTAGTTGAGTTGTTTGGGTTTTTTAATTCTTTGAGGCAATTGTGACAAGTTTTTCTTTTTAGTGAGACAAATACAGGCTTTTATCTGCAGCTTTGGTCACCAAATAGACTGTACAGGATGGTCAAACAGTGGAGCAGGTTGCACGGAGCTGATGTGTAGTCTCCATCCTTGGATACAGTCAAAACCTGACTGGACATATCTCTGAGCAGCTTGTTCTAGTTGGCTCTGCTTTGAGGACTACAGGATCTCCTCAGATCCGTTCCAACATCAAGGATTCTATCACATTCCCCTTTGGATATTGCTAATAATATGCTTGTAGGCAATGTGATCAATAATTCATCCAGAACGGAAGGTGTGTGGTGAAGAAAGGGGCCTACAGGAAAGCTGGGGAGGGGCTTTTCATCAGAGAAGATAGTGATAGGGCAAGGGGTAATGATTTTAAACAGAGAGGGGAGATTTAGGTTAGATATTAGGAAGAAATTCTTCACTGTAAGGATGGTGAGGAACTGGAACGGGTTGCCTAGGGAGGTTGTTGATGGCCCATCCCTGGAGGTTTTAAGGCCAGGTTGGACGAGGTTTTGTGCAACCTGGTCTAGTGGTAGGGTTTCCTGCCTATGGCAGGGGGGTTGGAACTTGATGATCTTGAAGGTCCCTTCCAACCCTGATGATTCTATGATTTTAAGTTCCTACTAGACCATATTAACTGAGGTTAAAGTTCTGGTTAAAGCACTATCCTTCTATGGTATAAACTTGTTTTGCTGACCCTAAGATTTTTCAGGAATTGGTGGATACGTTCAACGCACAACTGCAATATTTTCAGTTCTAAGACTTTTTATAGAATATCCATATTTAATGTGCCCAAAGTGTAACCCAATTCTAATATTCAAAGGGCTGCCTATTTTAAGTGTGATTTACGTATTATTTTTTTTAAAATTAAATCAGACTTAAGCTATTACAAAGATTTAGTGCAGTGTTTTGACACCCAAGGCCACCTCTAATGAATAGCTTTTATTAATTCTGTGGTAGGACACACCCAAGTGTTGATGCTGTTTGCACAGCTCAAATCTGTACTTCTTAACACATCACTAGTGGAATATCCTGGTACTGTTGTTTATACATTTATAAATAATAAATAGTGCACTTGATTTTGAATATTCATGCAGTTTTTCATCAAAATATTCTGAAAATTTTCTTGACGTTTTGTTTAAATCCAGTGATTTCATTTGTTTTGCTGCACTTTAGATTTCAGATGGATCTTGCATGATGGCAAAAATAGACAATGTGCACTAGGAATAACTTGTAGAATGTAAGATTTCATGTCAGAACCTCCAAGGCACATTTGTGACCACTTGATACATCTGCCTGACTTAACCTGGAGATTTAAAACAAAAAGTTTCTATTATATGTTTTGATAATACAGTTCTTGTATCCTTTCCCACAAGCTGATAAATATATTTTAATACAGATTTTCCTTGCTACAGTTTATTAAATATGTATGTTTCTCCAGGCTTCATTCTACCTTCAATTTTATTTTAGTTGAGGTTGAAACCTCTTAATGATAACTGCCTTTTTGTTTAATAGACCCACAGAATCACAGAATGCCAGGTTAGAAGGGACCCTAAGGATCATCTGGTCCCACCTTCAGTGTTCAGGCTTTCTCCTTGTGTGTGGTTCTGTGAAATATTCTTGCTATGAATCACTCTTCAAACATCTGACAGCAGTAATGTGTGAAAATGTAGCAGAATTCTTGTCCTTTATGCCATTTAATTTGTTGTAGCTATGTTTTTGTTAGATACTCTTATTGAAGAACTTACTACCATCATCTTATGGTATCTGCTACCTTTTTTCCATAGGATATGGACAGCAAGCTACATGTAGCTGGAAATGAAACCTTTGTACAAGAAATGAAACAAGATGATTCAAAAGAGGTTGGTTAAATAATTGCTTTGTGCTTCCAGCATCACACTAGAAATGTTAAAGGATTTAATAATCAGTCTTCATCCTGAAACTAACATAGGTTAGAATTTGTGGTTAATGTTGTAAGAGTGTCCATCCAAAGGGTAACTATGAAACTAAGCATTTTAAAACCATGCTTAGGATTCACCAATGTTGAATTATTTGTGTAATTTGCAGGATCATATTTAGCAGTGCATGAGAACTGGAAAGAGAGAACAGCTCTTGCTTCCTAACTTTCCCTCCAAGTATATTAAAGATGAATGGAAATTGGTTACTTTGTTTTATATTTCAATTGTGCCTATTTCTGCACCTAGGTCTCCAGAATTCTTAAACAAAATATATTTTGCAGCCAAAACAACCCTTAAATGTAAGAGTTCTTGTGCGTGTTGTACAGACTGCCTGGTAAGTGCACCCCAGAAAGACCTGTTTAATAGTAGAATGGTTTTGGTTTTGATTTTTAGATTATTGACAGTATTATAGAAGAAAGCCAGAAGGCACAACAACTGGATGATGATTCTTTAACTTCCAGAGGAAAAGAACTGACTGTTCCAACTTCAGATGCAAGTGCTTGGATTTCTGGAGCAGGTATTGTCAGTAGCATTCCAGAAGTATTAGCTGCTAAAGTATCATTACAAGAGGACCCTGGAGAACCAGTGTATCAGAGTGTGTGTGAGGACGCTGAATTTGAGTCAGGGAAGCTTTTGTTTACTTCTGAGCAACAGGAAACTCATAAACTAACAAAGGTAACAAGTGCAACTGACCATAAAATGGACGAAACTGAAGCACAAGAAGAACCATCAAAAAACGAGGACATAACAGACAAGAAAGAGGCAAATGCTTTAGAACAAGTGGCTTCAGATTCATCTACCAAAGACCTTTCTACAGCAGAAGAAATGCCTCCAGCAAAACCACCAAGGCAGCTTACTGTAGAACCTGATATAGTTGCTAGCACAAAGAAGCCTGTCCCAGCACGGCCACCACCTCCAACAAATGTCCCTCCTCCAAGACCACCACCACCTGCGAGGCCAGCTCCACCACCCCGGAAGAAGAAGAGCGAACTGGATTTTGAAGTGCAAAAACCTGTTTTAGAAGGCAAGTATTCTATTTTAGATGGGTTTAGTGTCCTACGTGGTTACTATTTTTGTATTTTGAGTGAATAATCATTCAATCTTGTGCTTTTAGTTGATGCCTAAAGGAGGAAAAAGGAAAATTCTTCAACGATCTTAGCTTCCTACAGTGGAGAAATACCTTTTTGCATTACAAGTGTTCCTAATCCATAGAGTTTCTTGTAAACTAACACTTTATTACCAAAATAGCTGCTTCTGTAGCAAAGAGAAGTTGTCTCATCAGTACAGAAACTAAAAAAAAAATTAGACTTTAAATAGAAGATGTGCAATCTGTATTTGCATAGAAATACAAGTCAAGATGTTGTCTGAGGTCTCATGAAAATGAGTTGTCCTGGGTTACTAGGGAAATTACTAAAAAAAATTATTAATAATAAAACTTGAGGACTAGGTGGGAAATTGTGCCTGTGCCTCCAACTACATATGAGCTATAGAATTGCTAAGACAGATTTGGTGGCAGTTGAGGTTTAAAAAAGTCAAACTTGTCAGAAAGAGTTTTCAGGAGTATGATGTCAGGATTCTAACAACCCATAAACTGTCTGTCTGTGGCAAGTGTTACTCTATTCTAATGTGAATCTTTTTCCAGTTTCTCGGGAGAACTTCACAGCTGGTGGTCTTTTAAGTCCAAGTGCAGTGACAGAAGGCATGCCCAAAGATTCTCAGCCCTCCTTGGATTTGGCAAGTGCAACTAGTGGAGATAAAATAGTCACTGCACAGGTATCAGGAAATTTTTTGAAGTTTAATAAGTGTAACATTTTCTATCACTTCAGCGTTACGCTAGAGATAATGTGTTCTGTTTGCATAATTTCAGGAAAATGGGAAAGCAGCTGATGGCCAGATGACAAATGAAGTACTTGGACCACAAAGACCCAGGTCTAATTCTGGAAGAGAGCTTACAGATGAGGTATGGGTGACTGTGGTCTGTACCTGCTACATTCTTGTGCTTGCTCTTCCAGGCTGTCCAGTGAATTGGAGTGGTCACACATTGCTCTTTGTGCTCTGAACCACCAAGTTCTGTCACCAGGGAGGCAAACAGGAGTGATGGCATTCTGTCTTTGTCCACCTAAGCACTTTGGGGTCCCTCACTCATATGTAGTATTAGTGTTGAAAGTGTCAGCTGTAATAGATCTGAAAAGCTGTGAGTTTGTGTTGGAGCTTGCAAACGTTACAAGCTTTTGGTGGGAGGGAACATCAGCAAACTTAGCACTTTGTTATATATCTACAAGGGAAAGGAGTCAACAATCAGAGGATGATTTTCCCAATATTAAGAAATAGTTCTTCAGTTAACAACTTCCACTAATCCTAATGTTATTGAGCTGCTCCCAGTTCCTATTTGTGTATATCTGTGTAAAGCTTTTTTGCTGCTGCTAAAGAGATGTATGATCATGAGATGCTCCAAAAAACCTGTTTCCTTTGTGTAGTACTAGGTAGGTCTAAAGGCTTTTTCTCTGTAGGTAGAAGTGGTCTTTGACTAAATCTAAGCTACAGCTGAAAAGGGGAAGACTTTAAAATCTTTCATTTACATAATATGTATGATACTAGCCTGGAAGGTGTCAGGCAGTGGCTGATGTCTGTACAACTGCATTTCTGGTTTATGAAGTTGAAGCTTGTGATGACATGTGGTTGATAATGTTTGCACTAACACTCTAGAGGCAATTTTAATTTAAATTTACTCTTTGTGGGATAAATATATATATATATGAGCTACAGAATTTCCCATTAAGGTAAATAATCTGTGAGATTAGATGATTTATATTTTGCCCCAGGTTTTGAAGTTGAATCAAGTAGTCTTGATTTCACGTCTTATTTTTTCCATAGGAAATTCTAGCAAGTGTAATGATAAAAAACCTTGATACAGGTGAAGAAATTCCCCTGAGTTTGGCAGAAGAAAAGTTGCCAACAGGCATTAACCCCCTAACTTTGCATATCATGAGGAGAACTAAAGAATATGTCAGGTATGAATTATTAGAGCTTTCAGGTCTTTCCAATACTGTTGCTTACATAGTTTTTCATACACGGGGGCAGCTCTTATGCAAGTAGAGAGAGTCCCAATCTATCTCTCTCTGACTAATTTGAGTGTTAATTCCCAGTTCTCTAGGAACTAGGCTGTTTATTAATTTCTTAAAAATAATTAAAAGTTTATGATAGTGCTGGAACTTGACAGGATATGTCTGCAAATCCAGCTGAACTGCAGTTAAAACTTGATGTATTAAATATTGTCATTTCTATACTGAATTAAACACAGTTTATGTTCAAGTCCTGTATGTTGTTCATATTACCACCTCCTGTGGCTTTTTCAGTGTTTAGTTTAGTAGACTTTGGTGCTCTTAAGATCTGTTGTCGTCATAAGATGCCTAAGACTTGAAAGAAAAGATCTGTTTTATTATCTGATCAGCATCCTGTCCATGTATTTCCAGTGTGTTACATGCAGGAATAAAGATGGATCCTAAAATGCAGATCCTACTTTACTAATGTCTCATTGATTCTGATTTTGTATTCAACAATCACTTCTGTGTTTCCCAGTAACGATGCAGCGCAGTCTGATGATGAAGACAAGATGCAGACACAGCAAACAGATGTTGATGGAGGAAGGTTAAAACAAAAAACGTAAGATGCTGTTTCTTGTCCCTACAAAGAAGAGGCAGGTGTTGTTTTTCTAGGCTGAAGCTCTCCTTCTGACTTCTGAACAAGTTCCCTTTTTAAGTACAAGTGATACCTGAACTTACATAAGCCCATTGCTCTGCAGTTAAACTGAAGATTACGTGACTGCTGGCGAATTAAATACTTAGAAGCAGCAATGGGAAGAGATAATACTTCATTTCAAATAAATAAAAAAACCCCCTATTAGTTCATAATAGCAAGAAATGAGAATTTGCCAGTATTGTGTTGAAAAAGTGCCTTTGCTTTTTAAGGACCCAGCTGAAAAAGTTCCTTGGCAAGTCTGTGAAGCGCGCGAAGCACCTTGCTGAGGAATACAGTGAACGTGCTGTAAATAAAGTGAAGAGTGTTCGAGATGAAGGTCAGGGACACTGACTTTTTATATTTATTTTTTTGTTAATGGGATAGTCTCTTTGTCCTTGGGCTTCTAGGAATCACAGCTGTCTGAGACACCTACTGCTGTGTGCTACCACTGATGTGGCTTTTTAGAGTTAAAGCTTGTAGCTTGGTAGGCATTCAGAGACTAGTGGGTTACAAGGGTGAATTCCTGTGAAGTAGTAGTTGAGACACATTTTCAGCCAAAGCAATTGATCACTATAATTTTTGTTGTGCTGTTAGAAAGCTGTCTAGATATCAAAATGTAAACCTTTTTGGAAAGTTACTACAGCAAGGTAAAAGCATGGGTTGTCTTAGTGACTTTAATAAAATGAGATTGTTTTTTGACAGCCAGTGTCACCATTAGAATTCTCATATAGCGTGAGCTCCTGTTAGATTTCCCAACCACAGCTGTATTCTCCCCTTGTCTCATCAGTGTTTCTGGCAGACAGGCTTCAAATACTGCAGTGAGACAATCTAACCACAACCTGAGATAAGTGCCCTACAACAGCTGCACTTCAGCATCTTATGTTGCCCCAGCTCTTTCACCATTCTTATGCTACATGGGCAAATGGCCAGACCATTTCAGTGTATTCAGTCAGAAGACACCAGTACAATGCAATGGATAATCTTCAGCATGCATCAGACTGACAGAAATCACTTAGTGCAGGATCTGCTGCATGCAAGACCTGGCACAAATAAAAGAGCAGAACAGAAATTTATAGTAGTTCTTACTCTGAATGTTCAGTGTTTGGATTCACTGAAATCTTGAAATAGTGTAGATGTATTTTTAGACCTTGATGCAGCACTATTATTGTTTTGCTTTAAGATCTTAAGCTTGCCTCTACAAATTTGCTAATTCAAAACTAATTTGCTGCCAAAAAGTATTGGCAAATGCTTTCTGACAGATTAAATGTGTGCTGTGATACGTACTGCTGAATTTGTGTTCCTCTTAGTCTTTCACACAGATCAAGATGACCCCTCTTCCAGTGATGATGAAGGGATGCCATATACAAGACCAGTTAAGTTTAAAGCAGCACATGGCTTCAAGGGACCTTATGATTTTGAACAAATCAAAGTTGTTCAGGATCTCAGTGGGGAGCATATGGTAAGTCTCAAATTTGATCTTTGGTTTTGCTGAATCTCTTCAGCTTTAGCCTCAGCTTCTAGTTTTCATCTACTGGGTGAACTCCAGAAATTACTGTCAGGTTTATTCTTCTTGAAGAGCAGTTTCGTTCTGTAAAATAACGTTCTGGCAATAAATGAAAATTTGGCTGGTTTGATCAGATGTTCAGGAGAAAGGTCTGTAGATATTTGGGCCTCAGAGATTTTTCAAGAGCTTTTGCTTGAAAGAGTTTTGGTATCAAGTGGTACTTGGTTTCTTAGTTCCTGCAATTACTAATTTAGGCTGAAATAGGCTGTGTTCTACTACCAGAACTGAGGACAGAGCAGTAGGTTTGACCTACTCAGCAAATAAACTGGTCTACCTGTTAGAGATGTGAACCACAAGTATTGAACAGAAATACTTGGTAAGTTCTGGAGGCAAAAGTGGGAACAGATTAATGGGGTACGTGGATCACAACAAAAAGGAGGGAGATGAGATATGGTACTTGTAGAGATGCCTGTGGAGAGTGAGGCAGAAAAACTACATACTCATCACTGTTGGAAGTGTGTGTGCTGCCCTGCAGAGTCTGAAACACATTCCAGTATTCCTGAGTTCCCAGACTCTTCTGCTGACAGCAGCTCTCTGACAACAACTGAAACAGTCCCCATCTCTAAGTGTTAGGCTAAGGGTGATGACCTTCAATTTATTTTACTTGTGGCATCTTGTGTGTGTCCTAAATCTTCTCAGTTTACATTCTAGGAAGACTTTGTGGTATGGAAAAAGGCAGGCCATGTAACTTAAACAATGATCTTTTAACTTGGACAGGGTGCTGTTTGGACAATGAAGTTCTCTCACTGCGGTCGATTACTGGCCTCTGCAGGACAGGACAATGTGGTCAGGATTTGGGTTTTAAAGAACGCTTTTGACTACTTTAATAACATGCGAATGAAGTACAACACAGAAGGTACCTTTCTGTCCATCACTAGAGCTCTGAAACACTAGAAGTTCTAGTTATTTGGGAACTTAAAGCTGACTGCTGGTTCTGCCTGTGTTCTAGGCCGTGTCTCTCCCTCCCCGTCTCAAGAGAGTCTGAATTCTTCGAAGTCTGATACTGATGCAGGGGTATGTACAGTGGGTACTGGGAGGGGAAGAACTGGGGGGGTTGCATTGTTCTGTGATGCCTGATCTTTGTTGCTGCTTTATCCAAACACACATTGAAGAGTTCTTGGCCTGTGCCTTTAAGACATAGAAAAACTGTCTCAACAGAATTTGAGTGAAGGTGTCTGTTGATATCCCACGTGTATGAGGTGCCAGCAAAAAGGTACATCACTGAACCTAATGCATCACAAGATCCGTGTAGCTTCCCTGTCACCTTCTGCCAGAGGAGATTTCTGAGTGAAATGCTAACGGGGAAGGAGCTCCATTGTTGAATTTCCTGCATAATGTTTTGCCTGGGAGCATCACATACCATTAACATCTGTCTCGGTGGTGTCTTTCCTGAGGAGGGTCAGACTCAACAGTGGGATACTCAGAAGCACAATAAAACCTGACATTGTAAAGTTGTTCATATCTGTGTAGAATAAAACAGAATGTGACTGACCAAACATATTAAGACCCTCTTGTAGAGTGCTCAGATACTTCAGTAAACTTGCCATTAAAATTAAAGTATTTAAAGAGGGTGGTTTTTTATTTATTTTTAGTTTCCAGTCGTGTAAGAATTGAATGACAAAATCAGGATTTAAGCACAGATTTTAGCAGTAGTGAATGTGCACTATTCTGGGGGGGGGGGGGTGTGACAGGAAGTTTTCCCTTAGGCAAGTGAATAGGCTTGCTTAGCCAAACACACCTGGGGGGTTGTTTGGAGTGTTGTTTGTTTTTTTCAGGAGAGCATCTGTATAGGAACTTCTAGGTTGTTGTTTTTAATTTTGCACCTGTTTATTCTCAAAAAGGTCTTTTATTACGAAGTTACGATTCTTGATCATAGAAACATGGCAACTTTGACTTGTAGTTTATATTCTAAGTGGGAGTGCAGTTTTCAAGATGGATATACTTTGTTCCAAAAGCTTCAGATGTTTGCTTAAACAGGCTTTATCCCATTGAGTACAAGGTGTATGGATGGAAAATGTAGAGCTGCTTAAGTTTGGAATTTCAATATGGTGTTTCAAAGCCCGTTGTACTTGAAATTTACTTTGGTTGTTTATTACTGCAGTGTTGTTTATTTTGAAGTCATAAGAGTTGTTCTTCAAATGCTTATTGGCCTTGTACTTTTTGTAAGCAGGAATTGCTTTACTGGTGATTTTCCCAGCTGACATTTTGTAATGTTTCTGTACTCTTCTCTGACAGATTTGCAGTGGAGTTGATGAAGACCCAGATGATAAAAATGCTCCATTTCGCCAGCGACCCTTCTGCAAATACAAAGGGCACACAGCAGATCTGCTTGATCTTTCCTGGTCCAAAGTAAGGCACCTTACTGGAGACTACACAGTTCTCCTGTGTTTTCATTGTTTGCTTTTGTCAGTTGCCATGGCAACCATACACCTAAACAACATGAAACAATCATTGAAGTTAAGAGAAAAGATTTGTAGAGACAGCACTTATTCCAGCTGCAATAGTTGGGATAAAATGAACAAACTTCCTGGGCTTCTCTAAATGAAAGTTTTCTTTAAAAAAAATTCTAAAAATCAAGCTAGTAACGTCAATTGTGTATTCAACAGTGGTGTTGACTGGTTTAGAGTGGGAGGAATTCCCATTGAGCTGTGTGGTTTCTGATTTATGGTGTTACCACTTTTCTTGTCTTCAGTATGCTTCACTGCTTTTGTATGCAGTTTACAGATTCTTGAGTTGCTGAATATAAACATATATCTTAAAATTAGAGAACTAACTTGTGCTTAACTTTCAAAATGTTTCACATAAAGCTTATTCAGTTAGTTCTCCACCTTGGAATACAGTTGTAATTTTAAGAACAAAGTCTGGGTGGAGGATCTTAGGCAAGAAAGACTCTCACCCCTTCTCTGAAGCCTCTTGTGCTGTTTCTTCCCTAGATAGTTGAACTACTTGCAAAGTTAATTTTTACTGGGTTTCTTCCAAAAAACCTTCTATGACTGAGCATCAATGTACTGGGCTTAAGTAAAGCATCAATGAATAATAATTTGAATAAAACATTTTATGTGAAAGGATAAAATACTGAATTTCATTGCAACAGAGTAAGTGGTAAGACTTTACCAATCAGATTGCTTCTGTATTTTGTGTTACTTTTGTATCTAGGAATAACCACGGGATTCTCTTGTTTCACAGAATTATTTCTTGCTTTCTTCTTCTATGGACAAGACTGTCAGACTATGGCACATATCCAGAAGAGAATGTCTTTGCTGCTTCCAGCATATAGACTTTGTCACTGCTATAGCATTCCACCCAAGGGTGAGTCTCATTGCCCTCTTTCTTCTAGAGGGGCAGAGTTTGAGATTACAAAAGCCCTTCATTTTTCTTTTCAATTAAAAAAATAATTGGATAGCAGAGCTTGTGCACTTTAAAAATATGCCTGTTGGCATATTGTGGAATTTCAAGTGTTCATCTTCTTGAAGCTTCACTAGGAGTGTCTGTATGGTTTAACCATTTGTGAGCGTGATGTGGAAAGTGAATTGTCTATTGTCTGTTGCATCACAGCTGGTATAGTCTTGAGCAGCTTTGTGAAGTGTCAGAATGGGTGTTGTGATTAAATTAGTGGAAAAAATTATAATGAAGTAGAACAGATTCTCCAGAGACCACAGAATCCTTGGGGATGTTTAACACTTGACAAGGTATAACCCTCTACAGCCTGAGCAAACTTTTGAGGCTGTCCTTGCAATGAGCAGGAAACGTGACCAGAGACCTCCAGAGATCCCTTCCAACCCATCTGATGTGGTGTTTTTTAAAAAATACTGTAATAAAGCTTCCTAATTATTAATGAAGCTTAAGTAAAGGAAGAGTGTTTTTCAGTGTTCCCTGAACATAGAGAGCTGGTAGATGTGTTGGGAACTCTGAAAGGAACATTCAACTCCTGACAAGGTTAGTGTTTTTCTAACTTGTGTTCAGAGAGTAAAACATAACTGGTATCAGTGAACAGTTTTCTAACTTGAGGTGTACACACTGTCTGCTCAAAAATCTGTAAAAGATTAAGCTCCATTTACCAGTAATTTTAGCACTGTCTTTTCAGCCTTCTTAAACATTATCATCAAGCCATCTGAGAGCTCTTACTTGGCAGGTTCTGGAGAGAAGGTGTTTGAAAGAGGAGCTGAAAGGTTTGAAGGAAATCGGAGCATACTCCATAGCACAAGTGGAGACTAATGTAGTTTGTCCTCTCAGGATGACAGGTACTTCTTAAGTGGTTCATTGGATGGGAAACTCCGACTCTGGAACATTCCTGACAAAAAAGTGGCATTGTGGAATGAAGTAGATGGGCAGACAAAACTGATTACAGCTGCCAACTTCTGTCAGAATGGCAAATACGCCGTGATAGGCACCTATGATGGAAGATGCATCTTCTATGACACAGAGGTAAAAAGTCTTTGAGACTATGGCCATTTTTTCATGTTAAATAACAGCTGTAAAACTTATGCTTATTTAAATATGAAAAAAGCAAACCTATTGGAACGCGAAGCAAAACAGATCGAAGTTTTTGCACATTTTATTTTAAATTAGCATACATTTTAATATCTTTTCAGCACTTGAAGTACCATACACAAATACACGTGCGTTCTACCAGGGGCCGAAATAGAGTTGGAAGAAAAATTACTGGCATTGAACCCTTGCCTGGAGAAAATAAGGTACTGTCTGTCAGTGCAGCTTTGGCTCAGTACTGGAGTCTGAGATTTGTGTCTAATGCTTCCTAAGTTCGTGCTACATCTTGTCTGTAGTCACTGACTTAAGTCAGAAGTCTTTTAACACTCCTAAAATGAGCATTGCTCTTTGCTGATTTAGACTATAGAATACTAAAGAGTGGTGAAATAGACTTTTGTTAAAAAATGACATTATGCTCTGATTAAAGGTGAGAAAATGCTTACAGATTGCCTTGAGTGAAAATTTCTCTGGCATAACTAACCTCTCTCAAATGTAATACTCATTTGGAAATGTGCTTCATACAGAAGATATAAATATGCTGAAAGCTCAGAAGCTGTTACCTAAAGAAGAGCACTCCATTCTTCAGAGTCAGTCCTTTTTTTTTGGCTTCTGTCTGAGCTGAAGTCTTATGTTGAAAGGGTCAATTTCTCATCAAGGAAAAGGACATGCTGTTCAATATTAATATAACGTAAAGCTGGAGAGTTTTTCACTTGCATATAAAAGTTAAGGGGTGGTGTTGGGTCAACAGCTGGCTGTATCAGAGTAGTAGATCAGCAGCTGTTTTCACCTCTATTGTATTATTAACAATGCCACGAATTACTGACTTCCCAAGGGGTGGAGAAGATTCAGAAATCAGTAGTGCCTTTGGCTTTGCATCAAATGCTGATGATGTAATGAAACAGCTCTACAGGAACTCGTTTGAAAACAAGCAGGAAGTTCAGTAATCTGGTGGTAGAGGTGTTCCAAGAGTTGTCACAACTTTCTTGCATAAATGGTTAGATAAGTAGAGGTCAGATTTGTCTGCCACTCCACAATAGCCTTTCCCTGGTCATCTTGAGACCTCTTCCTAACATGCAATCTGCTCCACTTCTAATGTACCATGAAAAGGCTAATCAGCTGAATGCCCATATGCATTTTGACAACCCTTAGAAGCTTCTGATCTGAAAAATGTGAAAAGGAAGCAAAGTCACATCAACCAAGAAAAGCTCAGTTTGCTTGTATAGCAGATAATGGCCTCTGATCTGTGCTTCATGGTTGATAGGTCATGACTCCCCAGAAATATACCTCATTAGAACAGCTGTTCTACTGTTTTATTGTGGAATGTGTTCCAAAATAACCTTTGGAAACTGATTACTGTTCTTCAGGCCCATGTTTTACTTTAGTAAAGAGCAGCTGTTCTGGTTCAGACCAGTCAGGATGATCTTGACAGTTGAGTTGTCTTCTATCCATTGAGAGAAGTTGAGAGAGAAAAGTTACATTGTCTTTTAACTTGTTCTGCTTCTTTGGATCTATTCTTTGTCTATGTCACTTTTATCAAAAGAACTAAGCGTTCTGACTGAGTGAACTCTGTTGCTCCTTCTTGGGCATGCTAATTATAAAATTTATATACTTTTTTTCTAGATACTAGTGACATCAAATGATTCCAGAATCAGATTGTATGACCTAAGAGATCTGTCTTTATCCATGAAGTACAAAGGTTATGTCAACAGCAGCAGCCAAATCAAAGCCAGCTTTAGGTAAGACAGTGTTAGAGAAATGGAGTTGTTGGATTTGGGAAATGCTGTGGCTGAAGTACAGAGGCTTTTGTTTAAATTTGTTTACCCTGATATGCAGCTGAGCCTCTGAAATGCCACTTGGCTCAGAATACCAAGGTAACTAAAGGCTCTGGTCAAGAATGACAAAGCTGCCCACGAGCAGGAGCTTCTGTGAATTGGGGAATCATTTCATATTGACAGTACCATGCATGTCCATCACTACTGCTGTAAATACAGGAACTGTGCTAGCACTGGTGGGGCTGGGACACTGCAGCTTTACTCTCCTCCGTGATAAATAGGTTTTATTTCCTTAATTTTGTCAGGTATTGCTGCAGATGTGTTGGTCACCCAACTGTTGCCCAAGGCTGTTGGTCACTGCCTGTGTATCATCACTGTCAGGGAACAGCCTGCAAATCTGAGTTGGAATCTTTTTCCTTTCTCTGTGCTGGCCTAAGATCTTTTTCTGAGTTTGAGTATATTACTATGACTCTAATACTGGTTTTTAAGGTATTAAAAAGGAGGGGAGTAGAGGGAAAAGAGTATTTATTCTAGTCCTTCTTTGAGTCTTGTGGAAGCCAAAGGGGAAAAATGCTTGAGTATCCATTGAACCCTGGGTATTTGAGCAGAGGAGGGCAGCAGTGCTTAAGGAATAATGCCAAGTGAAAACCTGATTGTCAGCTGCTGGCCTTGGAAACCACATTTAAGGCTGAGCCAGTATTTCACAGAAGGGCTGGGGTTGGGAGGGACCTCTGGAGGTCATCTTGTCCAGCCCCCCTGCTCAAGATTAACTTCCCAAATTAAGTCAGCTCTACTTGCAGGGCTGCAGCATGGTTAGTGTGAGAGTTCAGATGTGTAGCATATTCCTGCAGTAGGTAAATGAAGAGTAAATACTTGAGCTGGATTAGCAGGTACTGTTTTATCTGTCCCAGCGTGCATTATATAGTCATCTGGTTACAGTCTTGTTCAGTGCCTTTCATCTTCCACCTGTGGGGATTTTTTCTGGCCATGATTGTATTATAAACAACTCCTGTTACAGTCTCAGGTGTTCACACAGGTTCCAGACTCAGATGCAAAGATGATGCCACTTTCTTGTTGCTGAGTGTATCTGTTAGACTAACCCTTTTCTGTGCCAGAAGCTGCAGCAGAGCAGCTTCTGTACTATTATGAGAAGTTTTTTTTCTTCTAGAGGGAGAGCATCAGAAGCTTGCCTGCACATTCATTTAAGGACTGTGTATTTTTTTGAGCTGCAGCCACTGAAATAAAAGATGCATTTGAATTGTGAACTAAGCCTGATGGCACTTGTAAAGCTGCAAGTCATCTGGAGACCTATTGTAATGGCTGCTTGAACAGCTCTGTTTTTCCTTCTTTGAATCTCTAGCCATGACTTTACCTACATTGTAAGTGGTTCAGAAGATAAATATGTTTATATTTGGAGTACATACCATGACTTGAGCAAGTTTACATCTGTGAGAAGAGACCGTAATGACTTCTGGGAAGGCATTAAAGGTAGAAATCAACTTTTGCTCTCTGTTTTATTAAAGCTCATGATTTAAAAAATATATTTATCTTCTAGTTTTTATTTACTCAGCAATGCTATTCATTTAGTTTGAACAAATTACGAGCAAAATGCACTGCAATTGGTGGATTTTCAGTAAGTGGACTGTCAGAAAACCTTGTCCAGAGGAAACTCTCTACAGATACATGATTGGGATGGCAAGAGACAGAGTAGCTGAGAGTTTGTCCAGCTTCAGGAAGAGATCCTGAATGGATGTAATGTTTTGTTGGCAAAACTTGATTGTGTAAGTATAGTAATCAAAATAGCTATCAATCCTTAGATCGTTTCTGTAAAAGTGACTGAAAATGAAGGCAACCTTTTTTTTTTCCTTGATAGCAGGATTTGAGAGGAAAAAAAAAGGCAACTTGAGAGAGTTTTTGGGAAATGTAGGGCCATGTTTATAACAAGCATGTTTAGGAGCTCTTGCCAGTTAGTTTTGGGTACTTACAGGAATTTCTGAGGTCCCTAAGCTTATAAAATGACAGTTGCTCCTTGAATCATGAGCTTGGTGCCACTAACACTGGGATTCTGGGATTGTTACTCAAATTCATGCCCACTGTTCTTGTAAAAGGAACAATTCCTTGAAACGAGGTGATGGAAATGGGGTTGTCTTTCTGCAGCACACAATGCCGTGGTCACGTCTGCAATTTTTGCTCCCAATCCTGGTTTGATGGTCTCACTGGAAACCTCTGAAAAGCAAGAAGCTGGAAGTAAGGGAGAAGATTCTGAAACATCAGATACCACCATACCTTCTGGTAGGTGTTTAAGATGAGCTCTGCTTGATACTATGGTATGAGGAGAAAAAGATGATGAAGAATGCTATCAATTTGGGACTGGGGTTTCTTGAGGAGAAAAGTCCTTGTAGTGGCACGGATATATATTCCTACCCTAGTAGCTGAACATTTTGGCAGCTGTTGCAATCTTAAAACCTGAGAGAATGTGAAGTGAGGGGCATAGCTGTTGTCCTGTGTGCTTGAGGATTATTCTGTTTACACTTGAGCTGATAGGGGGTAGAGCTGTACCAACATATGTAGCAAAAAAGTCCCCTCCTTAGACATTAAGGTGTCTCACTAAACATTGGCTAGGTAACAGGAATGTGATAGACAAAGGGTGTCACAGGGATAGGTTATCTTTTAATGAGAGCTTGATTTTTATGTGTATATATATATATTTAATGAACTAACAGTTTATTCTCTTTCCTTATTAAGGAGCTTTGAAGACAGATCACACAGAAGTGCTTTTATCAGCTGACTTTACTGGAGCAATCAAAGTCTTCATTAACAAAAAGAAATATGTATCTTAGTTGTTTTCCAACTGACAGCATAAAGCTATGGTACTGTGGGATTAAAATTCCATAAATAATGTGGGCAAAAGCAAAGCATCTAATATAATAATGTTACAGGCTGATTTATTTTTAAATCTTTATTTTAAGGCTACTCAAATATTGGCTCCTTGGAAAGCAGTGTCTACCTAATAACACTTGGGCTTGTAGAATAGAAAGGAATGTGTAAGAACAGTCCTGCCAAACGTTAGACTTTAAACTCCCTAAGAACAGTTGTTTTTCAGTGTCATGGTGAACCTGCACAGGTTTCTGCACAAAAAAAATGTACTCACAAATGTGTGTGCCTTTTGGTTATATGCACTAATTTGAACATATATCAAAAGGATTTTAGTGGTGCTTGTGGCCACTAGGTGTCAGGAACAGGGACAGGAAGGGAAGGTTGGAAGTGTGGCTGGAAAAAGGCTGAATGATCTTGTCTGATTTTTGCACAAAATTCCATTTGAGAAAGATCTTGAATTTGTAGTAGCTATTGTTCAGAATTTTAAGTTATGCAAGTTTTTGATGGGTCAGCAACCACGTGTAAATGTTTTTATAAATTTCTCAACTTCAGGACGTGAAATTTTTTTGTTGTCTTTTAATTATCGTGGACTTTAAATTCCTTTCTTATATATAATTTTTTGCACACTGGAGCACAATACTTGTGTAAAGAATTCTCTCATTCCTTGTTCACGGGCACCAGGATAGACTCACCTTCCAGATAAAATTAAGCTGCATTAGAAAGTTCTTATATTTTACAACTATGTAAAATAAACTGTTTACATTTTTTAAGCATTGTAGCTTAAGGTTTTAAGTTCTTGTTTGTTTAGTGCCACTGAATTTTGAAAGTCTTTGTAAATATTCATATACAACACCTATGAAGTAACATTCTGGGAATCATAACCCATGAAATGTTATTGATGGTCAAGTGTTTCAGAGAACAGATGTATCATTAAACTTGGTCACACACTTGGAAATTGTGGCTTCTTTTCCATTTTGATTCATAAAGTTGCTTTTTGTCTAAACAGTTTTGACCTGTCTCTCAGTTGATTGGTCTTGCATGCTTTTGTCAACTTCTGAGTTCTGCTTTTCCTGGTCTTCTCACTTTTTGGTGACAGCTTTTTTTTCCTCAAGTAACGGGGAATGGAGTACTGGAACTGGATATTAAGCAGAATTAAGAGTAGTCTTACTGTCTAGAGCCTCCAGATTCTCCTTGCAGGTAAGTGTCAGGTTGCAGATGAATGCTGAGTCTGTTTTGTTCAGTCAGGTGCCTTCACTCTGTGTACATGGGCTAGAACCCTTGCCCTGAGAAGTGAAGTTCCCTTGAACACAAGTGAAGTGTGGGTGGAGATCTGCTTAAATAAAACACTTCCCCTTGTGCTGGAGGGTTCCTTTCTGAACTGCTTCTTCCAAGGGCCTACTTAACCTTCTTCAGCAGAAGTATTTGCCATCCCTGCAATCAAAATTCTGCTTACAGAATATGATTGAAAGTTCCCAGGAGGCAGAAGTGTGGTTGTACAGGATCTTGGTGCAGGAGGTGTCTGAATTAACTCAGTCACTTCCCAAGAGTCAGTAAAATTTGTTGAGTGGAGTGTCACAGATCACTTGAACCCTTTCCTTCAGCACCTAATTCCTGCTGTCACTGACTCCTGTCAGCTAGCTCTGGCAGCAAGCAGCTGTGAATGGAAACAAAGCTATTTCTCTACTACCTTTGTCTCTCAGTGCTGGGCAACAAGCCCAGTGCACGTGCAGAGGACAAAAAAAAAAGCAGTTCAAGTAGAAGAGTAATGCTAAAATCGGGTCTTTTAAGTGCTGCACAAGGCCTGTTTTCTCAAGTTAAAAAGGACGGGGGTGTTTGTTTCTTTTGGTGAGGTTTTCTAACTGAAAGCAATGCTCAACTCAGCCACTGGAATGATGCTCACACTATTAAATACAAGGACATTAGCCACAGAAATGGCAGAATAGATTTAGCAGGCACAGGGAAAGCTGCTGTATGCTTTTTTGCCTGCCAGTAGCAATTTCCTGCACGTGTGTTCAGGAAGATGTTGGAAACTGGCCACTCTTCAAACCTGAGAGAGGTGAGAGATTCACAGTGAACTTGCAAGTGTAAGTGAATACTAAGCTGTTATCTTCTGAACCAAACTTGCATGTTCCTTTTTTACTGGAGTATCAAGCAATGCCAATTTATTTGTACTTTGTTTTCCATGTGTTTCTCTAGTTATATATATGATCATCTTGTCCAAGAACTGCATGGAAGCACATTGCTTCATTTTGTGAATGTGAGAACAAACTGGAGGGGCTGTAGGGAGCTAGTTGACTAGTTCTGAGGACGTGTGGGTTCTGGAGTCATGATTCTAGGTTCTTGATGCTAATGGCTATAGCTGCTACTTCTGCTTTCCTAGTATTTTGCTAATTATGCTGGGCTGCTGCCAGGATGCTACAGAAGCTTTTCAGTTCACATGATTGGACACTGGTCATTTTCCTGCATGCTCTTTAGTGACAGTGCTTCAGGCTTCTGTGTCAGAGCCTGATCAGAATATAATGCTAAGTAAATGGAGCACGAAAAACTAGTGAAGCCAAGTGCTACGTACAAAAGAACAAACAAAGGGCCCTTCAGAAAAGGACTTGAGTACTTCTTTAAGCCTGTGGGTGAAATTCTCTGTAACTATAGTAAGGGATGAGCATATGCTTGGAGCTGTGCAATTAAACTTGTGCTTCTGATAACTAACCATTGACTTTTGTAGGGTTCACACATCATTATAAGCATATCCTGAAGTACTCTGCTGAATAAAGACACTCCATATATTATGGTGATTACCAGAAGAGCTTGTTACAGCATCAAAAAATACTCAGGGTTCAGGGAGACCTCTGGAGCACTAGTCAAAGGATCTCTGCTTCAGGCAGGGTCAACTAGATCAAGTTGCACAGAACCATGTCCAGTTGGGCTTTTAATATTTCAAGGGATGAACACTCCACAGCTTCTCTGGCTAACCTGTCCCAGTGTTTGACCAGCCTCACAGTTTTTTCTTGTCATCTTCCATTATTTTTTCCCCTTTCTTCCTCTGGTGGTATATCTCAATGTCCCAGTGTTGTTTCTTTTTAGTCCTACTGGGCTTTGCTTACATGAACTTGTGTCTAACTTGTGCAGCTCTTCAACAGGTTCTGGTTTTATAGAAGTTAGTGCTAAATGGTCTGACACAAAGGTAGGATGAGCGTTGGTCAGTGTCTTTAACAGTCACTTCATTTTCATCTCTGACTTTTCATGGAGAAGATTCATGGAAAGCTCTGACAGACTTTGCACAATATTGTTTCAAACTTGGCACTGCTGGAGCTGCCTCTAAACTGTTGTCAGTTAAAGGCTTCAGCAGTTGGAAGCCTCATTAACTTTTGCAATACATACTTGCTCAGGAAAAACAAACTCAGTGAGCTCTTCTTGAGGTCACACTCCTTGCAAGATGTTTCAGACATTCTGAACTGCATTATCTGTAGTGCTACTCGGATCACACTTGGGTTTGCTTTGGGGAAGTTTGTGAAAAGTGCAGTTTTGGAAGTGCAGTGGAGTTGGTTTTTTCTCAAAGGACATGGTGAACTGCTAGGTGTTATGCTTGTACCCCTGGTGATGATTTTTCTGGAGGTGAGCACACTCAAACACACTCTGTGCTTCTTCAGTGTGGGTGCTACAGCTGCTGGGGTTGTCTGAGGAGGACAGAGACCAGGAGTTTCAGAAGGAGCATGTCTGTTTAATTTTCTTCAGGTTTTTGATAAATATCTTATTTTCTAGGAACTAAACCTCAGGAGAAATTTTAGTTGTTGCATTTCAACTAAATACACAAATCTGGTGGCCACTGAGCCAATATTGTCTCTTCAAGGCTTATAGCTGTGCTAGGGATAGCGTGGTACATCAAAAGGGTTCACCATTACTGGTGGTAACTTCTAGTGCTACTTCACTGATCCTTAATGCAAGGAGGAGTTTACCCCATGGTCCCTGCAGACCCTTGGATGCTCTTCCACGAAGATGGATGCTTGTGGAAGCTCACAGGACACACCAGCAGCCTTGGACTCAGGGCTGCTGCTGGGACTCCTGTCCCCTGGAGCAGAGGCAGGTGAACGCAGGGAGCACAGCAGCCCTGCCACCAAGTCCAGCAGTGCCTGGTCCTGCCGAGTTGAGTGCAGCCGGCTGGTGCCCTTCGGGGAAAGGAGGTGCTTGGACTTGGTATTCCATGCACCTTCGAGGAGCTGTGCCCCTGCAACCCTGGGTGAGTCAGCAGAGGGCAGCCCCTTAACGGCGAGGGCGTTGCAGCCGGGAATAAAGCCTCGGTTTGGTGCTGCCCAGCTGGAGCGTGGTCCCCTCACGGGCACAGAGAAGCCAGCTTCTTAGTGACAGCCCCCTTGACACCTCTCGCGGTGACACGGGACATCTGGCATAGAGGGAGTAACACAGCGGGAGCTGTGAAAGCCAAACAGCTGCTCTTGCCTTACCCAGCCTTGCACGGTGTTTGTAACTGTCCTGGTGTCACAACTGGACTTCTCCTGAGCACACCAGAGGGGCTGCTGGCTGGATGTATAGCTAAGGAGCAAAGTCTCATCAGATGACCCAAAAACATCATTTTCCCCTTGCTTTGACAGGAGGCACGAGCTACACAGAAAGCATTCCTTCAGGAGCTCTTGGCTGGCTGTGCCTTGGCCTTGTTATCAAGGGAGGTCAATGCACAGATGTGATTATAAGGCCACATCTTTCCCCCCCCTCGCTTTTTTTTTGTTTTAATCTTGAAGTATTTGAAATACATCAAAACGTCCCAGCTGTATCTCACAGGAATTTGGAAGCTGGGAAACATAAGATGTAATGGCATTAATAATCCTCTCCCTCACCAGCAAAGAAGCAGGTCTGGATCTGGGTTACTGAGTCCTGCAGGTTCACTGCAGGAATGCAGGTCCCTGCCCAGTGGAGTGAAGCACTGGGATTAATCACCTGCTTAAGGATAATCACACAGTTGTGTTTTTCTGGGATAGACCCACTTGCAGGTGATAAAAATGCCCACAGATAACTGGTGAAGGCAGTGCAGATCAGAGGATTATTGTCTAATAGTGTTAAGTGCCTTTTATCTTAGATGAAAGTGTTCACAGTCAATGCATGTAATGCAGGACACTGAAATTCCCAGTGTTTTCTAGTGCCATTAATTCCATTCTTGCTTTAAGGAGGTTTCAGGTTCTTAAAGTCAAAAGCTCCTACAGGCTGGGAGGTAGTTTTACTTCTGGATAAACAAGGGGTGGGCACTCTAGGGATGATTGTGTTTCCTGTCAAGTGACCCATCATAGCACTCTTCTCCTCAGCCCTTTGGCAAACACTCCAGTTCTCAGAGCTGTTCCTAATCTAGCAAACTGAAGCCAGAAGTGACACTGCCATAACAGGGTTCAGTGCTGGGGCCACTCCTGTTTAACATCTTTATTAATAATCTTGATGAGGGGATCAAATGCACCATCAGTAAGTTTGCAGATGACACCAAGTTGGGAGGGAGTGTTGATCTGCTGGATGGTAGGAAGGCTTTGCATAGGGACCTGGACAGACTGGATCCATGGGCTGAGACCAACTATATGAAATTCAATGAGGCCAAATGTTGGGTCCTACATTTTGGTCACAACAACCCCAGGCAACACTACAGGCTTGGAGAAGAGTGGCTGGAGAGCTGCCTGGCAGAAAAGGACCTTGGTGTATGGATTGACAGTTGGCTGAATATGAGCCAGGAACGTGCCCAGGTGGCCAAGAAGGCCAATGGCATTCTGGCTTGGATCAGAAATGGTGTGACTAGCTCAACCCAGGACAACTAGGGAAGTAATCCTGCCTCTGTGCTCAGCACTGGTGAGGCCCCAACACGAGTACTGTGTTCAGTTTTGGGCACCTCAATACAAAAAGGACACTGAGGTGGTGGAGCAGGTCCAAAGAAGGGCAACAAAGCAAGTGAGGGGTTTGGAAAACATCCCCTATGAGGAACGACTGAGGGAGGTTCCTCAGTCCTGTTTGGTCTGGGGAAGAGGAGGCTGAGGGGAGACCTTCTCACTCTTTACAAATACCTGAAAGGAGGTTGTAGTGAGAGTGGGGTTGGTCTCTTCTCACTGCTGACTGATGACAGGACAAGAGGAAATGGGCTCAAGTTGCATCAGGGGAGATTTAGGTTGGATATCAGAAAAACCTTCTTTACAGAGAGGGTTGTTGGGCACTGGAACAGGCTGCCCAGGGAGGTGGTTGAGTCACCATCCCTGAATGTGATATTTGATAATTAACAATAAACATTCAAATTTGTTTTGCCTCTGGTGTGAAAAGCTCAGAGTGATGTTTAATATGAAATGGTGACTGCTGCCCCTTCAGTGAACTGCTAAAAAGCAGAACAATTACTGGCTTGCGTGATTTAGAAGTCACAGACAAGATTTTGAATGGTTTGCATCATAATAGCTGTATTCATTACCCCCTACAGATTGGCTCTCATAATCTAAACAGTTTCTCTATATGTTGTGTGACTTACAGCGTGCCTGTAATTCCAGTGAGGTCCTTGTAGATAGAATTTAATCAGCCATATGGCACAATATGTGTAAATTCCTTAAGAGTTTGACTACACGGCAGCTCTTGAAGTTTCTTGCTGTGAAGATGCAGCGTGCCATAAAATAAGTAAAAGGATTTAAAAGTAAGGCTTTAATGTACAAAATCTGAAGGATCGATGGCTCTCCCTGCATCTACTAGAATTGCAAAATCACCATCATTGAAAGCAGTGCACAATGACAGTAGCAAGGACTTGGAATTAACTTCAGTCCTAAGGAACGTTCCTTCCACATAGGTCTTGCTTTTGCAGCCAGGCAGGCAAATGGGTTCATGGCCTCTATAATCAAAGCACTTTCCTATAGCAAGCCCTATAGGTTGGAGATGCTCACTAGTAAGATCTTGCCCTGGATCCAGCTTAGCCTTACAGGAGCACAGCTTGTATAGTAGGGACCACACCTTGGGCAGAGATGCAGAGAGCACCGGTCCAAACGCCCTGTCTGTCCATCTGATACTGCGTCTCCTTGGCATAGTGTGGTTACAAACGTCCAGTAACTTCAGCCGGAGGCTGGCTGCCTTTGGGGGAGCCCCAGCCCTGGGCAAACAGTGTGTCCCTGGAGCTCCATCAAGGGAGCCGGAGAGCATCTCCCCGGAGCAGCCAAGGTCCGTGGCAGCCGCCGGCTGTCCCCTACAGAGCCCGGGCTCTGTGTGCCGGAGCATGATGGGGAGGGGGAGCGCAGCACCTGCTGCGGGGACAAAGCGGGGCCGGGCCGGGCCGAGCAGGCCCCTCCTTCCCAGCCCGGCTCCGCCCGCCCCGGCCCAGCCCCGCCGCGCCCGCCGGCAGGGAGGCAGGAGCCCGCGGGGCAGCTCGGCTCGGCTCGGCTCGGCTCGGCACGGGCCTGCAGCGGTCGGCGCGGACCATGTCGCCATGTCGGAAGTGAGGAAGTTCACGAAGCGGCTCAGCAAGCCGGGCACGGCCGCCGAGCTCCGGCAGAGCGTCTCGGAGGCGGTGCGCAGCTCCTTCGTCCTGGTGAGCGCAGAGGGGCCGGGCGCGGCTCGGGGGGCGCCGCCGCCGGGACCTCCGCTCCGCACGGCATGGCGGGGCCTTGGGCAGCTGCCGGGCCCGCGGGAGCGGCGGCAGGGGGAAAGGGGCAGAGCTGGGCAGGGGATGCGCAGGGAGGAGGAGGAATGGGCTGGGAGGGGATGGAGAAGCGGCATAGTTAGGTCGGGGCTGGGCAGGGCACGCCTGGGCTGGGGTTGGGAAGCGCCCGGCAAGGGAGGGGCAGGGTGCGGCTCAGCAAGGCAGGGGATGGAGAAGGGCGGGACAGGGGCAGAATTCTATCTCTGGGTTCCCCTCTGTGGGTGTTGTGCCATGGCATCCCACCTTCCACCCCACTTGCCACCTGCTGCCACCGTGCCTGTCTGAGCGCGGTTCAGAGATGTGGGGAGCGAAGGAACCGGCACTTGCACCGCCCGGGGTTAGTGCTTGTGTGGTGGGAACGGGAATCAAGGAGGATCGCTCGGTGCGGGGCGTTGGGCAAACAGGGAACGGAGCTCAGCCTGCCTCGGGCGCAGGCAGTGTGAAACTGGGAAATAAATAGGGCAGGACTGAAGGACAGCCTGGCAAGGTGAGAGAGAGGCACGGGCATTGGCGTCAGCCGGGAGTCAGATGTGTCCCAGGAATCACGCTGGAATGTCTGGAGCGAAAGTCACGTGCTTTTATCGGATGCATTTCATCCCCGCGTGTGGGATGCTGCAGCAGGTTGTCTTTGTTGTGCTCACGGCTGTGCAAACGTGAACTCCTGTGCCCTGGGTGGATGCTGGAGGCAGTTCAGAGCATCCCTTGGGCTTTGTTGCATGTATTTCACTGTTGCTCATTGAGTTACTCTAGCATGCAATCAGCTTTGACCTTGACTTTGATGGAAGGTTAGTCAATGGGATATGCAGCAAGTGCAGTACAAGTTCAGTGAATAATCCATATTAGTTCTCTACTGACAGATTAAATGGCATGTGCTGTTAAATGAATTGAGGGTTTGAAAGAGTTCTTTGAAAAACAAAGTTTTCTTGTAAATTTACTGATTTTTATAGCTGAAAAAAGCTATGGTAATAATGCAGCCTGATTTCCTAGTGCCATGGCTATTGCTTCCTATGTGTTCAGGGATCCTGATGGTCTCCCCATGTGATTTGCCTTCCTTCTTTCATCAACAATACATAGGGACAAATGCTCTGTACAAGCTGATGGAACCTCTCATTAAAAATGAAACTGTACAGGACCTGAAGAGCTTTGGTATCCTACAGGCAAATGCTTGCTTGGTGCCTGTGCCAGGTGCCTTCTGTCAGAGAGGGAAGGGTGGGCCTGCAGATGAAAATAAAACTCTTACAGCAACCCAAAGGATCCAGCACAGTCCAGCATCCATCAGCAGCCACTCTCTTCCTGATCCTCTCTAAGGTTTCACTGCCCACATCATCCCTGCCAGCTCTCTCAGGCAGATCCCCCAGAGCTGCTGT
Organism: Hemiprocne comata; assembly: GCA_020745705.1. NCBI lineage: Eukaryota > Metazoa > Chordata > Aves > Apodiformes > Apodidae > Hemiprocne > Hemiprocne comata. The sequence continues at coordinate 3,540,747 of CM036597.1, read as the reverse complement.
GCAGCTTAGTGCATTTGCAGCCAAGTGCCAGAGGAGGGTGAGGGCAGGTGTCTCTGGTTCCTAGGTCTTGGCAGAGTTTCCTGCTTTCAACAGTTCACCAGCAAGGGATAAATCCTAGCACTTCTGCATTATTAGGAAGAGCTGTAAGACACTGCAGTGTTCAGGGAGCAGGGAAGGAGATGGCGTAAGCTTGTAGAATTGTCTCAGAAGGCACTTTGGATGCCCTCAGTGATGAAGGATGACATGTGTGCTCCTCAGGTAACTCTGAGGAAAAGGTGGTTCCTCTCCATCCACCAGATCATCAAGGAAGGGATGTCTATATGCTGGTATGCTGTGCTGTCTGTCGGGAGGGTGGAGGGGGTATCCTGGGAAACAATGGAAGGGAGTAGTGGAGAGGGGGAGACTGAAAAGCCATAGTTCCTGATCCTTCCCCCAAGGCGAGGCTCAGCCTTGGTGCTGATGAGCTGGGCAGCTGCAGAGCATGGTGTGAGCACATCCCCTCCCTGTCTGCCCCCTGCTTGCCACCAGCAGAATGGGGGAGGGCCAAGGCCCCAGCATCAGGTGTGCTGCAGGCTGGAGTCCCAGCTCTGCCCACCCCACGCAGTGCTGAGCTCTCTGGTGCCCCTGGGAGGCAGGGGATGGTCGATGGGTATGTGAGGAGCAGGGGCTGGTGCTTGGTAAGTGGATGGAGCAGGCTGTGTGGTGCAGTGTGCCCTGGGGTGCCAGGGGCTGGCTCTTTCTGGCAGTCTGAACAGGCTGGAGTCACACCAGTGACCTTGTTCTGCAGGATCCCATCCCCTCCCTGCAGCCCGGACACAGCGGGGGATGTTAAGTCAGTAAGAGCAAGTTGAGTAGTTGAATATTCCCCAAAACCCTGGGGACCCCCAGGCTGTCCTTCTGTGATCCTGTCAGGTTCCTTTGCTGTCTGCTTGCCTTGGGGCAGTCACAGCTGAGCCCACAGGGGTCTGTGGTGGTGAGCATGGATGAGGTGAAGGGGTGGGGAGCAGAGCTTGAGCTGCATGTACCAGAGCACACAGCTTCAACTGCAAGAGGAGTGGGCAGTCAGGGATAAAGGATGAGGTGTGTGAGGCTCTTCCAATGTGTAGATTTAGGTTGGCATTCAGGGCACTCCCTTGGGATGGGGAACTGTCTGGACTAAGAAGCCATTTGTAGTCAGTGAATGATATACTAGCAAATGAAAATGTCTCGGTGATGAAAGCTTTTAACGTCATATGGAAGCGGTCAGCTTGTGTGGAGCCACAATTTGTGTATTAAAGGAGACTCATCTCCAGCCAGGAGAGCTGTGCTGCTGCCTGGCCAGCCTGAGCAGGCATGATGTGTGGTATGATGCAGCTCTGTAAGTCCTGCAGGTGTGGTGAAGCTCATGGCATGTTGCTTCTGTTCCTGATTTTCAGTTTATGCTTATCTAGCACCAGGAAAATATTTACATTTATCTGGGTGCTCAAAGCTGGAGTGAAGTTGGTGGGAGTTTGATTGGTGGCTTCTGGCAGAGTGCTGCTTGCTCCTTTGTACCTGTGAAAGAGGAGTGTTGGATCTGATGGGGGTCAGACAGCAGCAGCACAGGGAGGCTGTCCCTTTCCAAGGTATCCTGGAGTACCCGTGTCCCCCCCATTGCCCTTTGGACCAGCTGCTAGGATGCAGGTCAGTGCTGTTCCTCTCATGGTGTAAGTGAAGCTCTAATCCCAAACTGTAGCAGCAGAATTAAGCATAGGCTGTGGTGGGGAAGGATGAAGTGCAGCTTTCACTTGGGGCTCTTTTGTTTCCTCTTGCTGCACTGGTGTTCCCAGCATCCCGGCTGTCATTCTGGCCTGGCATCATATTCAAATTGTGTAAGGAAGATGTTGGAGAGGGAAGAGAGTTCAGCAGGAATCCCTTGAAAGCAGCACAGCCTGCAGAGCGGGTGGGCAGGTCGGGTGGGAACCCTGGTTCTCTGGGCAGGCTTTTGTTTTGCAAAGCTGTAGGGCAAATGGTATCAATTTCAGCTTTGAATGGTCCCTGAGCTGTGCTACTGATTAGAACTCAGTGGATGGGGGTTTGGCAGACAGGCAGGGTCGCCTTAAATAAACAGACAAATGTAGTGAAAGCACAAAGTTGGCAGGTGGGATAAATGACACCCTAAAAGGTGCAGGAAAATTTAAAGATTCGGTTAGGGAGGAGCAGTAAAAGCCTAAGTGAAAATTAAAACCATTCTTAACCAAGGGATTACCTGCAGCTTTTTAACCTTGAACACCAAAGGTAAAATACGGTGTTAAAAGTGCAATTTTAGAGCCAGAGTACAAAGTGCTGATGATACCTGGGAGAGACATCTAGGCTAGACCTCAAGCAGAGCAGCCAGGGACCTTTGGCAGTGGATAGACGCAGGTGATTTTGTCTCAGAGCTTCAGTGCCATCTTCCTCCTCCCATCCTCTCCGTGCTCAGGATGTTGCTGAGTGTGAATGGGGAAGTGTCGTGGCAAGGCAGGAGAAACCTGCACCGAGGTGCTGGTGGACACGGGACCAGGGCAGCTGTGGCTCTTGTGGCACTGCCAGGAAAATAGCAAAGGCTTTACCTCCTGTCTCAGGACCCAAATTGGCTGCACATGGTCACTTGTTTCCCTGCATGCATGTAAGGCCAGGGCTGAGCCAGAGCTTTCCTGAGTCTGCCCTCTCTCCTTGGGAGTGATGTGCTCAGCAGGGGCTGGGCCCCTGCAAGGGGAGGGCTGTGTCTCAAGCCAACTGCAAGTTTTCCAAAGGTGTTGTTCACTGCCTTGTGACAGAGAAATAAAACGTGTGGGAGACATGAGATCAGAGGAACAAGCACTTGACAAAACCCAGACAATTCATTTTCCCACAGTGCTGCCAAAACTAGTCATCTGGTGGCAATTTTAAGTCTCCCACAATTACTCTGATTTTCTTTAGATCGTTTCTATACAGATTAATTGAAGATATGTTCACTGCTTTGCCTGAGAGATCTACAAAGGATGCAAGCCCAGAGCATCTTATCTGAGCAGGAGGAGTTGCAAAGGCTTTGCCCGTTTGGAGTGTCTGCCAGCCCAGTGGTGCATCCCCAGGCACCCCAAGGTGCAGCTTGGTGGCACCCAGGCACACTCACAGCTCTTGGCCACACATCTGCCAGGACATGAAGCCCCAGCAATTGCAACGTGGGAAAGCCTCTGCTTGCCATCCACCACGTCAGTTCTTGCCATACAGAGGGATTCAAACTGAGTGTCTGTTCTCCTGTGTTTCCTGGTGCTGTCAGATGTGCTCCCTGAAACCTCCCTGTGAGACAGTGGGATCCTGGCTGGGCTGGGCTTGTTTGGGTGGCTCAGTTTCAGTCAGATGCAAAATAGGAGATGAAAAGCTTCTTAACTGTGATACTAAGAAGCTTTTGACTGGAGGCAAACAGGCATTTTGTTATTTCTGTGGTTTATTTCAGCTTAAGCTATATTATTAGTGTCAGAATTTATACTTTTGTAGAGGAAATCAGCTTTGTGCATAGAATCCTCTTTTAATAAGCTAAATTCACTTTGATCAGTATGAGGACTGTTTATATGCAGCATTTGTAGTGATCTTAGTGTTCAAGAGAGAGACAGAATATATGCATGTTCTCCCTCGGGTGCAGTCAGTACGCTGTGTTTGCATCATTTAAGTAGAAAAAGAGATGTAGATAAGACATGGGAGGATATTCTGCCCCTGTGTCAGTAGGTGGGAGCTCTGCTGCTGTTCAGCCAGGGCAGGTTTTGCCCACTGTGGCAAGGTGCCTCCAGCATCTGCCACCACAGCTTGCTCGGGTGACTTCTGTGGAAGTGCTTCTGGAGAGATTATTGCTCACAGGGGCTTATTCAAGAAAACACTTAAACACATTCTTAAAATTAATCACGTGCTTTCCTGAACTGGGGCCCATGTGCTGTGAGGGGCTGGACTTTGCTCAGTGCTGGCTGGGTGCTGTGGCCCTGGGCAGCCTGTGCTGTGGCCATGGCTGGGTTTGTTCCTGCCTGGGCACACACTGGTGGTGCAGTGCCTGAAGGGCCCAGTTTTAGGGAGAGGGGCAAGGCACCAAGGACACTGTGCAGCTCTTTGGGGTCACTTAGCAGATCTTCAGCATGTCTCCCACCAATACCCACTCCAGAAGAGATGAAGAAGTGCCTTGCTCACCCACACACCTGTGCACTGAGGAGTGGGTGCTATAGGATGAGCAATGCATCCATTTCTTGAGTTTTTTGGAGGCTACCACAAGCTGTTGATGGGCACTAAATCTTATCCTGCCTGAGGCATTATTTAAATATATGTGTCCTCCTGCCCAATATAGGAAAGCTCTAGGAAGAGAGCAAAGCATCTAGCCCTTACATCTGTGTGCATATACTTCTAATCACGTTTTGCTAGCCATGTGCCTGGGGTTTTAGCACTTGCTGACCAAGGCTGAGAGTGGTTTGTTCTGTGCCAGTGACAGTGTCAGGAAAATGCAGGTGTCCCTGCATTGACAGCATCTGCCCTGACCTGCCACCGTCAATGCAGTGAAACGCCTGGAACAGATGGTTGGTGGTGGTGCCTGCAGCTAATGCCAGCAATGCGGCTGGGGATTTGGTGCACTCAGAATCAGGTGAGGGGATGGCTCTTGGGCATTGTTTGTATCTGGAGATCTTTGCAGAGATACCTCCCAGGACTAGGAGCATTTGAACCTGGACTACCTGCTGTAGCGCATATTGCGGCGGCCTTTTACACGTGCAGCTTGGTGGCTCTTACAGCATTTCACTTAGCCCTTTGCACTATTATCTCTAATGATGCAAAGTTACACAAAATTTTTGACATTTCTGTGGCCTGAAAATGCAAGTCACAGCCATGCACGGCAGCTGAACAGCAGTCAGGCTTCAAACACACATGGGCTTTAGCTTCCCTGGGTAATTGGCCTCCTCGCTCCTATTCTGTCCAAGAAAGAAAAGGGTGGTTTTATATGCCTTTGTGGCCATTGCTGTCATCTCAGAAATACTGGAGTATGTTTCCCTGCCACCATCTCCCTCCATCTCTTTCATTCTCTTAAAAAGTACAAATCAAAGCTCTCCCTTGCTGGTTCCTTCTTCCTTCAGCACAGCCCTTAGTTTTTCCCTGCCTCCTGCTGTTTCTCTAATGGGGTCAGGTCTGCTCGTTCCTGACCCCTTTCTCACCCCTCTCTCCTTTCTGGCTGAAATGCAATTTTTTTCTCTCCCTTATTAATATCTCCTGTCACAAGGCTGTCCCTGGGGAGCAGCTGCAGCTGGAAGGAGACCCTGCCTGTTTGAGTCCAGAGTGCTCCCTGCACCATCATCCTGCTCCTGGCTCCGTGCTGGGTGACATCCCCACCACAGCCCCTCCCTCCCCAGAGGGGGACACTGCACGGGTGTGGCCAGAAAAACGATGTCTCCCCTGTGCAGTTATAGGACCTGGTCATGCCCAAGTGTCATATGTTGCTCTCTGTAACATCCATATGTGTAACTGCATTTTGGAAGCAATCAGGAGCCTGGAATGGGGGTTGGAGCTGTGCTGCAGTGTCTGTGTGTGGAGCAGGACGTATCTCCTGGCAGGTCTGGAGGAAGACACAGCTCAGGATGGCATCTGGCCCCATGCCTGCCAGGGTTCTGCCAGCCTGCCAAGCCTGTGGCTCTGCAGCTCAGCCCCAGGGGACACTGGATTAGCTGGAGCAGGGACTAGAGGGAAGTGCTGTGCCTTGCTGGAAAGGAGTGGAGGGGCACAGGGAGACAAGCAGGAGCTGGATTTATGGTAGGGGCAGGTAGGAATGGCACGGTCAGGAGAGGAGAAAAGAGCCTCCATCACTTGGAAGGGAGATGATGGTGCTGGCTGGGGTGGGCTGCATGTCCACAAAGCTGGTTTTCAGGGAGGAAAACCCAGCTGTCAACAGGCAGTTGCTTTCCATGGCAGTTTGGGGGTCCAGGAAAGTTGCACTGGACTCAGAGAGGTTTCCCTCACTGTTCTACCTTTTCCTGTGTGCCTGGGAAGCCCGAAGCACTCCCTTGTCCCTCTGCGTAACGCCGAGGCATGTATGGTTGTCTTCATCCAGGGCAAATTATGAGGTGCTTCTGTCAACAACAGCATTTTGGCTGTGGGTGGGTTGAAGTGTTTGAGAGCCTGTTGGTTGCAGAGCCCATCCACAGGCCCTCCTACATTTGCTGGAGATAAGAGTTTAACCTTGCAGCTGCTGCAGCTGTCTGCACCTGCATCCGATGCCTGCAGCCCAAAGACAGAGCACAGATGAAGGCGGAGACAAACAACATCCTGGGCTAGTTAAACCACCACTGACATATCTGGGGGTTGACTTCACTGCTGGGGCTGTTGGCTCTATCACTAAGGCAACCTAGAACTGGCTTGCAACTTCCTGCTCTGTTTTTCCCTGCTGTTGCTGTTTGGGCTTGGGCAAGTGGCCTCGCTGTTGCCTAGCTCTGCTCTTGCCCCAGCCAAGTGTTTTTCCTACTTGCCCTCAGGGACTGACTGTGCAGTTGGCTTGGCCCCGTGTGCAAGTGGTTTCTTGAGTGAAAAACAAGAGTTTTTAACAGCAGGCAGGAAAGGGAGGGGTTCTGCTTATGTGCAATTAACTGCTTTAAGATGTTCTGAAGCTGGCTATTCTGGAACTGCATGCTAAATATAAAACTGATACTACATAAATAAATGATGAAATACCAGTGACATCTGAAAAGCACTTTGGGATGCTCCAGTTAAGAACTTACATAAATAACATGTATTATTGTCATTGTAATTACTGTTTTCCTTTTTTAGCAGGCCTGTGCTTACAGAATGTTTGGAGAAGTTATATCTGGCAGGAATTCATCTGTCCTGTAGAAACCAGTACCCTTTTGCCAATTTCTATTAATGCTATTGTTTTCATAGGAGAAAATCAAAGCTGTGCCATGTTTTCATATCTGTCCTGCTCTGCCACAGATGCTTGGCTGGATGCAGGTGAAGCTCTGCTGATGTAGAACAGTGCTGATCCCTCCCTCTGCTCCTTGTTCTGAAGGGCTGGATCTGAGCCAGGATGTACCTGTGCATGGGGCTTCAGGTGTTGTGTCTGGTGACTGGAGATGCTGTGGCAGTTTGTACTGAGCTGTCACTGGTGTCTCATGCAGAAGCACTTGGGACTACTCAGGAAGGTCAGGGCAGTGGGGACAAGGGTACTGAAAGCAATCTCAGATGCTTGCCCTCATTCACTGCCCTGTGAAGGAGCAGTGCTGGATCCCCTCAAGTGTGTGCTTCAGGAGATGAGCCATGCCCCCAGCTACCACTCACCTCCAAGGATGCTTTTGCTGTGGACTCTGCACTTGTTCAGGCCACGGGATCCAGAGGTGAGGTGTGAAGGAGAGGTGCAGGGGGCTGGAGGAGCAGCGCTGCCTCGCAGCCTGAGGCACTCAGGTTGGCTGTGAACTCTGCTTCAGTGCCGTGCAGCTTCTCTCTGACTGCTGTTTCCTGTGCTTAAGTGATTATGCAAGAATCTCAAGCTTTCAGGAAAAAACAGCTCTCCTGGCTCTCGTCGCGGCTGCACAACTAAGTTTCAAAATGTGATCTAAAGGCTGTGAAGTGTGGAGTCCACTTCTAAATAAGTGGAAGGGGAATGAAGAGCCAGATGCTGATTATCCTGACTTCCTGTAATTCCTAAGCCAGTCTGAAGATGTTTCAAGGCCTGAATTAGTTTTATTTGCCAGGCCTAAGCAGTAGTGACAGGTAAATGTATGTCTCTACACTGACATCAGCTTTTTGACTGTCTCTTCGAGCCTTCTCCAAGCTGGTGTCTTGCACTGATGCTGTGCTGCTCTCAGAGAAGTGCCAGTAACTGCAACCACTCACTTGGTCACTAGAGAATTGGGCATTATGTTGAAAAAGGAGACATCCCAGTTAGAAAATACCCAGAAGTCATTCTGGCCTTTGTAGTGCTCAGATTAGGTTCTGCTGCCACCCGGGGCCACTAGTGCAGGGGGAGAGAGGTGTGGGTTGCTGAGATGCTTTTGCACAGGACTCGAGCAGGGTGGAGGGAAGCACAGGAGAGGGGGAGGCTTTTGCTCTGTGCTTTCAGATGGAAAGTGTGAGTCATTTCCACTGCAAGTGTTTTCTTCCAGGGTGCCAGGACTGTGCACCCATCCTCCCCTTCCCTGCCGCATGGCTTTTTACTTCTCTGAGAGCTCCTCTCAGACACAGCCGTCTCCATTTAACGCAGAGCAGGGTGACAGAGGGGTACAGCAGCCTTGTGTTGTCTCTGGAATGTGGTGCAGGCTGGCACGTAACTCCTGTGTGGAGATGGGAGTGTAGGGACCCAGACCTCTGCCTAATGAGACCCCTGGAAATGATGCACTTGCAGTTGTCTCCTGTCCAGCTGCTGGGCTCCCTCTGCCTCATTGCCCATTTCTGGGTGTAAAGAGACAAAGCCAGTCCTGCAGCTTGCTGTGGGGGTGCTGGGGAAGGGAGAGCCTGCTTGGCTGGACCACAGCTAGAAAAACATTAGTTTCCAGGAGCTAGGACACTTACTGCAGGTGGAAGAGGAAGTGCTGGGGTCCTGTGCCAAAGGCATCATCTGACGACTCCTCCAGGACCCCAGACTGCCTGAGGGAGGATGTGTTTGTTGCTGGGAAAGAAGAGCCCTCGGAAGGCTGGTGTGCCACAGATCTGCTCCTGTGTGTTGGCCTGGCCTGTGCAAGCCTGTGTCCTGCTTTCCTCTTTCTGCTCTGGGCCACAGAGCATCCATGTGCCCCCTCCATGCAGTGTGAGCATCCATGCAAGACAGTGCTGCCAGCTTCACGCTGGGATGCAGGATTTGGGTGAGCAGGGAGGGAGCACAGGGCTGGGCACCCTGCAGCAGGCAGTGCCTGCGGGGCAGGCCCTGGCAGCGCCATGTTGGAGCTCTCAGGAGAGGTGCCGTGTCGGAGGTTGCTCTCCAGCTGCCTGTGGGAGGGCTGTGCAGAACATCGCTCTGGGCCATGTTGGCACCTGATCTCTTTCTCAGGCCCTTTCTCCTCACCTCATCCTTCTTCCCTTCCCTCCACGGGGCTCCACTCTCCTGTCTGCAGTATGTACTGTCTCTGCCATCCCCTCTAGGCCTCCCTGTCCCCATCTCGTGCCTCTTGCAGCCAAGCCCTGCTTCCCATCATGGCATTGCCTCTGTGCTCCCCTGCCTCCAGCGTGGCCCCATCCTCAGGTGAGCAAAACCCACGTCCCCCCACCCCTGCATCACCCTGGATCAGCTCCTGACACCCTTCCCTCTCCCCGCTTCCCCAGCTCCTCCTCGGGAGGTTTTCCTCCCTTGGCATTTCACAAAATGCCCCGTGTATTTGTGTGTCCATCTTGCAGCCCGTCCCTCTCCCCTGTCCCAGGCACAGACGTTTCACCTGTGGTCTCAAGCTCAGTGTTTTTGTGCCTTCAGCACAGCCAGGATTCCTGTCTTTTGGGCATTCCTCTGGTGTTTTTAAACTTCCTTCTCCCTGAACAGTGTAAAAGATACTTTTGGCCTGCTCATAGCTGTCCTTATTGACTATTTTTCATCCTTGTGGTTTTACCGTAGCCCATCTCTGTGCATCCTGCTCTGGGCCCTGCTCTTACATCCAGCTGAGTGCTGGGTTCACAGCAGCCATGTGGGCACAAGCTCCTCATCAACTGGGGAGACCTGCTTCACTGCCTCCCTTCTGATTCCCTGCCAAAATGTGGCTTTGCTGAGAAGCCCACAAACCTCTTGTCAGCAGCAAGGCTGCACCGTGTTGTGACTGCTGCCATGCCTGCTGGCTCACACTGTCCCCCGGCTTGCCCTTCCTCCCCCATTTCTGTTTCCATCTTTTCCCTCCCTCCCGTGCTTTTGGATGCAGAGTCTTTAGGGTGCAGACTTTTTTTCTGGCGTTGCACAGGATTATGGCAGTTCTAGGTGTGGGATAGCCAAGCTCAGAGTTTCTCACTTCTCATTGCTTTTTTCTTATGCCCAGGTTCCTGGAATGATGAATTATGTGTGAATCTCAGCTTTCAAAAATGAAGCTCTGTAGCCTTCCTGCAAACTTGAGCTACAGTGTGTAAATGGGATCAGACAGCGGGGCAGGAAAAGTGAGGAGTCACCAATGTGCTATTAAAAAACAAATAAAAAGCTCTTAAAGACTACAGAATTTGAGAGAGCCCTGACCTGAGATCTTTGGAAAATCTTTTCTATGGGTAGAAATTCTTCAGTACCATGTGCCCATGCGGGTTGCCAAGTGAATTTTCTCAGCTCCCATTTAAATTCTCCCATGTACTGTCAAGTTTCATGAGCAACATTTTTTTAAAAACGAGGAGTTCTTTTTCCTGTCTTTGAGATATCCTTGCATTTCCGGATTGTGCATAGCAGTGGGAAGTGATCCCTCACTGCCCTGGGCTGTTGCCAGTCTCAGAAGTGATGTGACCATGACTAGGATGTCCAAAAGGTAGTTGTATGCTTCCTTTTTTTCCCTCCCTTTAGCTTTTTGTCAATTCCCCAGATTGACTCCAGTTTTCTCTGTATTTCACCTACTTGGCCCTTTGGGATTTGTTCTAAAACGTGGCTTTGCCAGGCTTTCCACACGAGCACGTTACAGGGTTGCAAGAGACGTGGCCGTAAATTGGTTGTAAAATGCTCACTACATTTTGAGCAACAGTTTTACAGTCCAAGACAACACATTTATACATACCTGTGGTCCAGGCTATTTCCTCTTCTCCTTTTAGCTACTCTGAAGAACCATCACTTCTAATATCTGGATCACTGGTGGGGAAGCGAAAGTCGAGAGCGGAGCAGCTTGTGTGCTGGGGTGTGGGTGGCTGGGCTTGGCTTCCTCCGTGCCACAGGAAACGTGGGGCTCACGTTAGGGCAAAAAGCATGAGCTCATTGGTTCAAGTGGAGCCAAAGACTGAAAATGCAAAAGCTGTTCTGATAGTTTTCCCTTGGCTGCCGTTTTCAAAAAATCCTCGAATGAAACCTTTTTCCTTCGCTTTATGTACGTTCACATCGGTTGGATTGTGCCTGTTGTAATTCTGGGAGAACAGGATCTCACAAAAACCTTAATAACATACTTATAATAGAAACATTGGCATGTTTATATGGTATACAAATGCAGAACACTTAAAAGACAGGTGGGTACTGTTTTTCAGGCAATAGAAGTTGAAAACAGAACTGTCCTTTCCTGCACTTCCCCATATGAGTATCTCCAGCTTTCATTGGGAGCCCTTGCTGATAAAGCCAAAATAAGGATTCTTTTTAAGCTTTACAAATGGATAGAGAAAGGTGACAACTTAATCTGACTTCTTAAGATTCCCCCCTCTTGGTTAACGGGTAACTCCCTTGCTAAACCTTTCCTTCAGACTCTCTCCAGTGGTTTCTATCCCATGGGGGTTTGTGCTCAGGCTGGCAGGGGGCTGGAAGACCAGCAGAAGACTGAGGGTGAGGACCTTTTACTTGGGGTTTTCCTTGTGCCAGGCTCTTTGTGCTTGTGCTTGGCCACAGGCAGAGCCTTGCGTTGGTGTTTGTGGGTGTGTTTCTGTTGAAGTAATTTCATTGAATTTCCTGTTAAAATGCCAGCCAACTTGCTTGCTGGTGGAGAGTCAGTACTCTGATAGATAGGCTGTTGTTTCCCTTGTGCTGTTGTCCAAGCACAGCCTCGTGACCCAGCCTGGGTGAGGGCTCGAGCACATCAGACCACCCTCTTCCTCGTGCTCTGCACGGCCCCGTGGTCAGGGAGCATCTGTCTTGGGGCAGAAGCAGAGGGACAGAGAGAGCAACGTGAATTTGGGAACAGGCTGGGGTGTGGGGCTTGAACCAGTGGGCTTTTTTGAGAGGTCAGTGGGCTCATCTGGGAGAGTGCACTGCTCTCCTCTTGTCTTTTGATTTAAATCATGCGCTCTTACGTTTTTCCACTGTGAGGTCTGTCCCACAGGTCTTGATTTTTATGCCAGTGCAACAGGCTGTGGGCTGGGAGCTGCTGCTGGGTGTGCATGGGGTGCTGCAACACGGGGGCCATGGGAGAAGGCAGCTCACCCCAACCTGCCCACTCTGCTGTTGCCCAAGAGGTCAGAGGAACCTGAGGAGCATCACAGTGCACCCATCTGCCTGCCCTGGGTGCAGAGCAGCTGCATGTGTGCTGGAGAAACAGGATGGCTTTGGCAGCACTGCACATTTCTTTTCCTACAGAAATGGGTTGACTTTGTTTCTGGACTGGCAGCATTTCTTTGTACTTGGCTATTGGCTTTTCCTGTGGAGGAATTTGTGGTTTCTAAGACTCTAATTGCTTTAGTGTAATAGTTTTTCCTCTGCTTTCATAATGACTTTGGTGGGTGCCATCTGCTGTTGTGACAGTGCTGAGCAGGGCAAGGCTGAGCCCTGGGTGCCAGGAGGTGTGTGCTTTAACCAAGCTCCTCTGACAAACTAAGACTTTGAAATCTGATTTTCAGGGCTTAAAGCTTTACCTCCAGCCCTGAATGGGACACTGGGCACTAGGGTGGGCCAAAGGGCCACAAATATTCGTGATGGCTCTCTTGTTACTCCACAGGTCTGTTTTCAGAGGCAGCAGCATGCCTAGCCCTGCTGGGCAGCCAGCACAGTTTGGGATGGACAGAGGAGTCTGTGTTTCCTTGATGGCAGACAGGGGACAGGCCACATCCTTTCATGAACAGCAAACAGCTTGACCTACATCTCTTGTTCAATATCACTAAAACCACAAGAGTGGAAGGGCTGTAGTGAGTTACTTTAAGGAGCTTTTTCAGTTCTGTAAGGGTGTTAAAGCCTCTCATGTGAGGATGTGTGGCATCCTTTTCAGTCCTTACCCTTTAATTGTCATCAAATTCCACAAGGGTCACTGCCAGGACATTGTCTTGCTGCTCATCAGAGATGTCGAAGCTAGACAAGAAACGTTATCAAAACCCCAAGTTTTAAGAAGAACAACTTCAGAAACAAAGTCCCTGTTTCAGGATTGGGTTGCAACATAAAAAAGAACTAAAAATATTGTGTGTTCAGAAGGCCTGAGTTAAGGGCACCCAAAGCCACTATTTAATGCCACAGTGATTTGAAAGGCTCTTAGAGGGAATCTAATTTACCGTTACAGCTGCTGCCAGGGTGAGGTGAGATGGGAGGCTGGTGTAAGCCAAGCTTGGGCTCATGGAGCTGCTTTAGCCATCTTGCACTGCTGAGTTTTGCTGGGATTGCTGTGGTGAATCAGGCAGGTTTCCAGAGAGCTGGACCCCTGGTCTGTTAGAGTCCCGCCAGGTCTTGTGGGGTGGCCAAGCTTTGGGGACACCTGGCCCCAGACCTGCAAATGGGAGAGCAGCTTGTGAAGGTCCTGTTAATTCACATTAATTTGCAAAGCTTGGCAGATTTTCAGGGCACACATTGTTATCCTGAAATAAGACCAGTGTTTCAGATGATTAACCAAATTCAATTAAGCATTTAAAGAGCATAAGACTGAGAGAAAATGAGTTCCTTTTCTCCACCTACCTGTTGGGTTTTTGGGACTCCTGTTTTTCGGATGGCCTTGCATTTCTGAAGTGCTGCAGGGAAAAGCTTTCATCTCAGTTTTGCTCTCTGATAAAAGCTCACCAGTCGTGCACCTGGGACAGAGGAATGGCCTCTGCTCAGTGGGGCTGGTCCTTTGGGTGACAGAAGCCAGAGGCTTTGCTGCTCCAGCCCAATGGACCATCTTGGTCTGCTACAGACCCTGTTTTTTTTATATTATTTTTTTTTTTACCATGTACTAGATCATGGCTAAAAAGGAAAGACTTTTTATTTCTACAATCCTTTGATTTATTTTTTTTTAAAGGTACTGGTGTATGAGAAGAGAGCACCATGCAAAGATTTTCTGCAGTGTTTCAGAAAAAGATGAAAACAAGATTAAGATATGATCATCCCCAAACAGCTCCTGCCTGGGGCCATTACTACCTCGTGTGGCAGCTGCCTCCCCAAAGTCCCAGCTCCAGTTCAACACAGGAGATCCTCAGCTGTCATTAAAGCAAAATCCTGGCTTGTATTTGCTGCAAAGGGCTTGAAGACATTACTTAATGCATCCCAGACCCCCAGGAGCCAAAGGCACAGGACAGAAACCGTTTGGCTATGATTGATTTTGGAAGAGCATTGTTGATTTCTTGGCTTATCTCACATGTCACAGGCAATATTGAGCTGTTTGGATGCTTGGTGGTGATGTGGCTCTTTATCCCATGGTTTTATACGGTGCTGAGCTCTTGATCCTCATTTTGGGCTCATTTTCTCAGGCTGCAGGTTTTGCTGTCTTCAGCAAGAGACCTTGTACCTCAGGGAGCAGGCTACGTGAGTAGTTCATCCTGGCAAAACCATTCAGCTGGGGGGTGAAGTTTGCTGCTGATAGGGAAGCATCTGATGTTCCTCTTCCAAGGGTGGAGAGCCCAAAGACACATCTCCCAGCAGCACCTGCCATCCTGGCATCATGTGGCTGCTGGAAGGGTTTCGTAAACACTCTCCATGGCATGGCCAGGCATCAAGGTTTTGGTCAAGATTCAAAATAAGGCAGAGCTGATGCATCCAAGTTTGCTTCCCCTTTTATGATGACTATTCACATACAGAGTCATGGATTTGCTTTTTGGTGTGAAGTTTAAATTTCACAACTGTAGTGCTAAGTGCCCGACTCTTGCTTATGAAATCCCAAGTCTAGGGCTGGGCAGCTGAGATTCCATTTTCCTGCTTCATAGGTTTGTGTTTTTATCACCTGTTTTGAAGTTCTGTTTTCTGGACTTGTAACACAGACAGAAGTACTGCACTAGTGAACGTAATGACCTTCTCCTAATAGTTTTTACTCGTGACTCCAGGGATTTTAAAGAAGTTCCTCTGGCTTGCCAGAAATGTAAGTGTGAGCAAAATCAGGGTCGAGATTTTTCCAGCCTTTGGCTGTGGCTGAGGTGTGATTTATGGAGTCGGCTCTCCTGCCTTTCTGGAGGGATGCTGCTCTTTCTTCTGTGGGACAAGATTCCTGCTCTGGAGGCCGTAGCAGCTGCTTTGCTCCCATCTCCAGTGGCACGTTTCCAGAGAGAGCATGGCTCTCATCAGCTCCTCCAGCAAAACCAGCTTCGAGCTGCATGGATCCAGTGTAGGGGCCATATTTCTTTTGTGCTGTACGGATGAGCTGCTCATACATACAGACACTAAAGCTTGCAGCTGTTAAAGCTGTGGTCTGTCCAGGATGATTTCTTGCTCCATTAGGAAATTAGGGACTGTGCTTGGAGGAGAGCAGCACAGTGCTTCCTTTCTTCCCCTTTCTTCCCTTTCTTATTACCAGGCACAAATAACTTAACCCCTTGTTTCCCTCTCTGCAAAACATGCACAGTGGTGGTTACCTGCATCACATGATTGCTGAATTAACCAGCAGTCCGTGGGTAACACAGTTTGAAATTGTCAGGCTAAATAAAGCACTAGATGTTAGTTACTGATGATTTATATATATGTAAACTTTATCATCTCCTATTTTTCCTGCAGGAAAAAACCAAAGTGGTTGAACCTTTGGACTATGAGAATGTGATCCTTCAACGCAAAGTTCAGATCTACAGCGATCCCCTCCGGGACCTGCTGATATTTCCAATTGAAGATGTATCTGTGAGTTTGCCCAGGCTGTTTCTCATGTTTGAGGTTCTCTCAACTCCAGTCCTGCTTATTGACCGTGGAAAATGTCCACTGTTAACCCCATGTTGATTTTGGCTGTGTTACTGACACATGAAACCAAAATGACCCACTGGCGATGTGGGCCCACCACATTTATTTAAAGGAAGTATCAAGCCCTGAAGACCCAGTTGGCACTGAAACCATGTTCTCCTTTTCCCTGCAGATCTCAGTCATTGGTCGGCAGAGAAGGACTGTCCAGTCTACAGTGCCAGAAGATGCTCTAAAGAAAGCTCAGAGTCTTTTTGTCAAAGAGGTAGGGGCAAAGGTCCACTCAATCCCTGTGCTCCCTTAGGCAAGATGTTCTGCTGCAGCTCCTGGTCTGTGAGGTGGCAGGTCACTTCGTTTTTCCTGTGTGGGAAATGCTGATTGCTGGCAGATGGGCCACATGAGAGTTCTCAGACATGCCTCTTGTGTGGTGCTTCTTTCCAGTGGGTTTTGTATGCAGCACACCAGGCGTGTGGCTTTGCACTGCCTGCCTGAGCTGCAGGGTGTGGAGCAGGGCAGGGTGGGCTGCACAGCCTCCCCAGGGTGTCCCCAGCACCGTGGGTTTGTTCTGTGAAGTGCCACTCTCCAGGATCATCCCCTCCGAGTGCAGGGAAACTAAATGCCAAGTGATGGTCGATGCCCAGTTGGAGGTATTACAGTTCTGAGGGCAGAAAATTGGTGCCTTCTGGAAAACAGTCCCCTTCCAAATCACTGCTCCTTTTTTAAAGCCTTGGAGCGATGAAAATACAAAATGAGTAGCTGTGTGGCAGGCCAGATGCTGTGTGATTTTTGTCTCTGTGCTGAAAATGTTCCTTATGAAATTCTGTATTGCAGTGTAAAACAAGTGAAGCAGCTTGTTCAGACCCTTTCCTGCTTGCTTCACCCAGCAGTCTGGAACCTTTCAGACTTGTGCAGGGTTTTGTTTTGCTTGGTGTAGCTTTCAAAGAGCTGTATTGTTTTCCTTTCAGTGCATTAAAACCTACAGCTCAGACTGGCATGTGGTAAACTACAAATATGAGGAATACTCAGGAGACTTTCGGACGTTGCCATGGTAGGTGTTGTGCTCCCTTGGAATACTAATGCATGGTCACAGGATGGGGGTTTGGTCAGGCTTAGGAGAAACCAGTCTGCCCTTTTTCCTGATGCCTGTCCCACCAGCAGCCTCCCCTCCAGAGGTATGTCACTCTGAAGGTTGGAGAGCCAGAGGCTGGTGTTATCACACTGTTGTCACTCTGCTGTGGCAGGGAGATGGTGACAATATTGCCAGCGTGGGTCCTCACTTCACATCCCATCCACCAGCATGCAAACAGCCCCCTCCATCTAGGATGAGGATGGACTACAGTCTGGGCAGAATAAATGGTGTGGGCAGTGTCTGCTCATCCCAAATCAGGAGCCTTGTTGTCCCCCTGGGCTGAAGTTCTCTGCATGCTAGACACAGTGTTCCCATGCTGAGCAGATCCTCTTTGTGCCTCGACACTGAGATGTTGTTTTACAGCCCCAGTCTGGTGCTGTGCATTGCTGTTAACTCTGGCAGTGCTGGGGATTGATGTGCTCTGAAATGCTGGGCTCTGCTGCTTTTTTAGCAAGGTGGAAGATAGACTGGCCTGCTGCATCTCTGTGTTGCATAAATGCAAGTCAGCAAAACCTCTGCAGAATCAGGCAGCTAACAGAGAGAAAGCTAATTACATACTGCTTGTGCTTAATTTCCATGAAAAGCACTCAGGAGTTAGCTTTCTCCAGCTGTAAAGGGCTGTAGGTCTCTTGAAATCTATCTTCTGCAGGAGGACAGTTCTGCTGTGCTCTGTAGTCTGCAGTTGGGCTATTGCTTCTGGATCCAGCAGCAGCTGCTGGCTCAGAGGACCCTTGTTTCCCAGTCATTAAAAATGAAAATGTGTTGTGATTTCAGCAAATCCTTTAGGCCAGACAAGATTCCAAGCCATGTGTTTGAAATTGATGAAGACTTTGAAAAGGATGAGGTAAGGATAATTATTTTTTTTCCTACCTATTCTACTCTAAAATCATCATTCAGTTCTAAGGTCATAATTCAGCCCCCAGGAATGCTTTTGTGATGAGGTGCTTCGTACTGTAGAGATGGGACCAAAACTGAGACAGTGATTTATTTCAAAGTGTCACAAGATAATCTCTGGAAGACAAGGGTCTCCTATTTCTGTGTAAGATTAGCCCTAATATTTCTCATGGCTTTTTCACTTGAAATGCAGCAGAAGAGAAAAAAGGAAGCTACTTACCAGGTAAAATTCTTCACATCCAGAATTAAAAGTGGGCAATTTGATTTTCAACTACATGGTGGTACTGGGGTCCTCTTAAAAGTCAGTCAGTCCCATTCTGTATTGACTGTGCAAACGTGCAGAGGTGTTTGCCTCCTCTGGAAGTTGTCATGTTTTGTGCTCACCTGGTTCCAGGGAAGATTTATAGCCTTGGAGCTCTTCCATGGGGTTGGGTGAGCTGGGGGCCCTGACAGTTGGGACGTCTCAAACCTGGTGCTCATTTTGGATGATGCAGATGCCACATTTCCCTCTGCATATTGTATTTGCTACAAAAGGGAGGGGGAGCATTTTTCAATCTCAAGTACCACATGAAGCTTAATTCACACACGTGACATTAAGAATTTTTAGTTTATGGTGGGAAGAGTTTAGCACAGCTGGTTAAAATCCACACAGCACCAAGATGCTGCTGCTGCTGAGGAGCTTACAGAGGAAAAGAGAAGTTTCTTTCTTGCAGAGCTGAAGATTTGAAGGGACTGCTTCATGCATATTTCTCACAATTGCTGTGATTCCCCCAGCACACCTCAGGTTAGGACTGGGATGGCTTTTTCCTAAAAGGAAATGTATTTTCAAGTTTGGCTTTAATTTTTTGGCTGTGTTGTCGGTTTGCATGACATCATTAACTTGAGCTGTTACCTCTTTAATAATACCTGATTTGGGCTGGAGGCAGAACTGTCCAGTAAAGCCCCTGAAAAAGGCAAAAGGACAAAAATATGCTATCAAAGTTTGATGGAGACCTTTTTTCTTCTGGTCAATGTCCCAAATACTCAAACATGTGAAGATACTGAGGTTGGTTGTGCAAGAGTGTTCTGAGAGCTTTGGCAGATACTTTGGCATTCTTCTTTTTTGGCATGGCCATATCTAAAGGATTCTGTTACAGTTTCCTGATGGATCTTTGACATTAGAATTATATAATGGAAATTCAAGTATAAAAAAATCTCTTGATGAAAAAACAGCAAACTGTTATAAAGGAGAAACCGTGGGTTGTTTTACTCAAGGAAATAAAGCATTAGGCAATTTACTTTGTCATTGGAAGTTTGACAGGAAAAGAGTGAAAACCTGCCCTTTTGGATGCAGGAGATGATATAAACCAGTCCCTTCACAGCTCGACAGACAGTCCAGGTCCACCACCACTGCTGAGTCACTGCAAGTGCCAGAGGGAGTTTTTTTTCACCAGTGTGGGATCTCACTTCCCTCTCTCCACAGTGGAGGTCACAGTTTGGTATGGACAGGGGAACGTTCTCCCTTTCTGGGACCATGGGACAGGAGCAAAGATGGAAATCCCAGCTGATGTGCCAAGAACAGCCTGGTTGGGTCACTTGAAAATTTTTGTTTTGATAAATGTGACACCAGTCAGTTGCATTTCAGCTATTGAGGTTTGGTGGGTTTTGCCAAAATGAAAATGGAGAGTGGATTTATACAAAAGAAAATTACAAAGTCACTGTGGGGTTCTGCATTTTGCAACTTTCTAGACAGACTGTTTTGAACATGTCCTTCTTCCCCAGGTTTTTGAAATACTGCCTAAGAACCAACGTGCATTTCCTCATTGCAAAATCCCCATTCTGCTCTATCAGCATAGATGTAATCTTTCTTTTTTTTAAAGGTGACCCAAGCTTAGCCTGTTGTGTCTCTTTCATGGAAAGAGATAATGCTGAATTTATTTGTGATAACACTGTGTGTGTAGCTGTAGATGTTGGGCCTACATTCTACATGTTCCTGTACTGCTGTAGTCAGAACTGTATTGCTTTCCAGGGGGGACATACCCCTTGTGTCCAAGAGGAATTTTGCATGGGAGGCAGTTCACCTGATCTCCTCTCTTTCTGATCTTTTGCTCTCTTCTAGGATTCCTCATCCCTGTGCTCCCAGAAGGGTGGGGTGATAAAGCAAGGCTGGCTGCACAAAGCCAACGTGAACAGCACAATCACTGTTACCATGAAGGTGAGCTTGACCCAGCATTATGGTAATGGTGAACGAGCCTAAGTTCAGACCATGTCTCTCAAGCTAGCAGCTCTGCAGTGGGTGGGCCTGGGCTTGGGTTTGGATGGGCATCTGTCCCTCTTGTAGCCTATCCAAAGGTGGACTGAAAAACCCAGCTTTTGACCCTTTCCTCCTCAGAATATAAGACCAGTACACTTCAAATCATGACAGCCAAGAGGAACAAAGAGGCCAAGCACGTTCTAGTAAACCAAGACTGTTTTTTGAATGAGCAGCTGAGGCCCAGACAAGGAAAGCCGTTTAATTAACTGAAACAGCTGCCCTGCAAAGAAGACTCTCTGAATTGATGGTTTCCTTGCTGCTAGGAAATATGTATGGATGCCAGCTTTGAACTGAAATTACAAGTCTTTGTTTCAAAAGCAGGGGTGATATCACTAAGGAGGAGATGGAGTATCACTGCCCTGGAAGCAACAGCTGCACCGTCTCCTGGTCTCTGCTGTACATCATCTGGTGTGACATTGCTTAGATTTTGAAGTGGAGGGGTTTAGTAGTTCCAGTGCAGGTTTTTGCTGTGGCAGTGAGCCTGTCTCTTGTTCCACCATGCAGCTGCCTTGTTCCAGCAGAGAGAGAATATCAGGGACTTATGTCCAACTGTGCAGCTGAAGGGTGGCTGCAGTGAGGCTGCTTTGTAAGGATAGCAGTAAATCTCAAAAACCTCAGTTGTTCTCAGACTCGATTCAGCAAATTATGCTTTCATGAGAAGTGGAAAAGGACTATTCATAGGCTAATTTAAATTTGATTTTTAATATGACTACTCATGAGTTTGAAGATGATAGGACAGGGTTTTCTGATTCTCTGCTATTCCAAGCAGCAAGGTTGAAGTCGTTTCTGCTGCTCTGACTTCTGGATGAGGTATCATACATGCTCAAAGCAGTTAGTTGAGTCTGTTCTTGACTGAGCCTCTTGTGGTGCTGTTGTCTCAGTGCCCAGCACCTCAGAGATGTTATCTGAATTACTCTGGCTTCACTTCAATTAATAAGATCCACAAAGTCTCTCCTGAAACTCAGATATCAAAGTATTGAAAATCAGTACCCATTTCCTGAGCTGTCCCTGGTCACTTCTGTCTCTTATAAAACATCTCCTAAGATACATGTGAGAAATCTGATGAGTTTGAACATCTTCAGCCTCACCTCCTCTTTGAGAGGCTGCTGTGCTATTGCAGGAGCAGATGCACCCATCTTTTGGGTGCTTTTTCTTTCATTGCTGAGACGTGCTGAGCTGTTGGTACCTCACCCTATAGCCAAGCATGTGCAGAGTGTGTTCCGTGGAGAGTCAGCCCATGAGCAAACTGTAATTAGGCTACAGCTGCCAAGCTTCATTTCTAGACTACCCTTTCCTTTGCAAAGAACTTCCCTCATGTGGCCCAGTTCTCCTGCTGCCTGTTTTGCAGTGCTTCTGTGTGCTGCATTGTCACCATGGTGTCAGGATTTCCTCTCTTTCCTTCTTTAATCTCTGCCCAAATGTGCTTCCTCAGTTCCCTAGCCAACCCTCTGCCATTGCCCTCCTCACCAGCAGCATCTGTAGCCTGGTCAGAGGGGATGTACCCTCAGCTCCTAGGTTTGTAGTAGTAATTTCAAATGATCATAGGCTTCTGATTGTTATTTCTGACAGCAAGCAGTACTTACACGGGGGGAAGATCATAGGAATAGTGTTTGCTGCCTGCTTCTGCATTTCCTTTTGAACAGAATTCAGAAGATGCAAATGGTTTAGCATGAAATCCCATACCCACAAGGGATATCAGCCCTGTAATATCTAGAGAGTGATCTGTCATGGGTTTCTGTAGCATCTACTGCTAAAGTTTCTGAGACTGATTCAGCAAAGGGCTGAATCTGTGTTTAAGCTGGTTTAACTCTTAGCATGCCTAGATTTTCATGTCTTTTTATGCTTAAAATACTGAAAAAACTTAAAGCTCAACAACCCCTAAATGATGCCAGAGGTTAGCTTTCAGAGGGCTTGGGTCACCACTCAGAGCACAATGCTCCCTTCTAGGTTTGTGTGAGTGAGTGACTGGTTTTATTGAACTTTTGTGAGTGTCAGTAATGATGGGAGCAGGAAATTACTAGTGGTATCCCACCTGGGATGAAAAAGCTGTGTTTATTCATTGATCTTCCAGATAGGCAGAACAGTAGAAATACTCACAGTGCCTTGGATTCTCCTAACCCAGATATCCAGCAACTGTGAAGTGCACTCTCTTCTTACAGACCTGTCAGCATATGATGCTACCATAGCTGCTGCCAGCTTGTTCTCCTGAACTGTAGTCCAGTGCTTATTGGCTTAAAAACATGAAGGAAGATGATCTGAGATGCTGGAGAACTTTTTTTTTTTTGTTAAATTAATGTACAGTCTTCATAAAACTCAATAGCTCAAACATAGGAACACTTCTCCCAAACTGAGCACTGAGGTGAGAATTGAACACTAAGCCAAGGCCAGTTGATAGTGATAGTTTTGTGTTAACAAACCAACCCAAGCAGTTGAATGGATTACAGTGTCCCTTGGCTTGCATTTGAGAGCTAGGAATTGCCACGCGTCTGTTCCAAATTCTTATGGAGATTTGCTTTGTAATTCTGACTGAGGACTTGATGAAAAAGGCTCTGGAAATACCTGCTCTAGGGTGGGAGGAATCTCCAGGTGGTGTGAATTTACTGTGCAGTGTTGCTTTGAGGTGCAGGAGGTGAGAGATGAGCTGGAAGCCCTGGGGCTTTGCTTTAGATGGGCAAACTTATCATAGCAAGGACATTAAAATTAAAGAAGATGATGAAATCTTTCTTTACAAAAACAAGTCATGCTCAAAGGGGTGAATCTGCAACACTCTGGGGTCATCAGAGAAATGATATTTTCTCAATAGCAGGAGGGCAGACACTGAAACTGAGACTCTGGTTGGTGACATACAGCAGAGTGAATGCTTGCATGTGTGAGACTCTGTCCTTTTGCAGGTATTTAAGAGGAGATATTTCTACTTGTCACAACTCACCGATGGCTCCTATATTCTGAATTCTTACAAAGATGAGAAAATTTCAAAAGAATCCAAAGGCTGTATCTTCTTGGATGCTTGCAATGACGTTGTTCAGGTGGGTGTGCTTCCTGCATGGTCGGGTGTGAGCTTATGCACTGCTAGCTCCAAGACAGACAAGCTCTCTCAAGGTCCATGCCAGTGAGAGCTGAAGGCATGGATTTACAAACCAACCCAGAGCTGGTTTGCTCTGTCAGCCAGTCTGATTAAAAGGCAGGCAAGGAGTTTAATACGAGTGCCATGCTTGTGGCTGGGAAGACAGCAAGTGGAAGAGCTGCTGTCAGAGTAAAATGGAAGCTTTCATCATTACCTCGTGCTGTATCCCTGCACTGCTCCTCTCCTTTACCTGTTGGAGGTCAGGTGCCTTCCAAGACATCCCAAGGGTTGAATCAGTAGGTAATTGGTGTGACTTAGCCTTGAACACCTTCCTCTTCTCACACCAGCTCCTTGTTTCTTAAGTTACATCCCAACAGGTCCATGCAAACATGCAGCCCTTAGGGACTTATGACCTGCAAAGGGCTTCCAATGTTTTAGGAGCAGGAATTTTTCCAGGGCTTAAACCTGGGTTTGCTTTGTTAGGCTGGGGGTGAAGAGCAGCAGTGGATTTCTGCTGTGCCTTCTGCTGTTGCTGGCTCTGGAGAAGCTTCAAGCACCAAGTGTGGTGGAGCTGGTACAGTGCAGCTTCAGTTGCTCCAGTGGTTTGCTTCTCTTGGATGAGTCAGAGCTGTGTGTTTCCGTTTGTCTTTCTGAACACAGGAAAAGCAGTAGTGCACATGCCTTGGTGATGGACAGCTTGTACTTCCCAAGTTGCACCAGGTTTGCTTTGGCTTCTCATTGGAAAATGCTGTTTAAAGGCCAGCAGAGCTCAGAAAAGTTGCACTGAACCATTTGCTTTTAAGATAGATGCTTCTGAGTGTCTTGGAGTGCAACGTTGCTTATGGTGTTCCTGGCTTCTCTGGGTAAATCTTAAAGGTCTAATGACATAAGATGGAGCTTGCTCCTACTCCTCAGTGCAGTGGCTGTGAGCTCAAGTTGCTCCAGGGGAGGTTTAGATTAGATATCAGAACAGATTTATTTACTGAAAGAGTAATTAAGCACTGGAACAGGCTGCCCAGGGAGGTGGTTGAATCTCCATCCCTGGAGGTGTTGAAGACCTGTAGATGTGGTGCTTAGGAGCATGGTTTAAGCATTAGACTTAGTAAGAGTTAGGTTAACGTTTGGTAGAGTTAGGTTATGCTTGGACTCAATTTTCTTAAAAGTCTTTTCCAGCCAGAATGATTCTGTGATTGATTCTGGCTTTCTTCCACTCTGAGTAGCTGGCAGCGTGGAGCTGTGTACTGCCTGATCACAGCCACAAAGCCCTTTGTGGTGACTGCAGGAGAGAGGCTTTGTGTCGAGGGGGAGGCTTGCCTTGCTATGGGATTTTTCCCTGCCATGTTATTTCAGTTCAGGACCCTTATGGCAGCTGCTGTGCTGAGCCACAGAGGAAAAATGAATACAAATCTTTCTCTTTCTTGCTTGTTTGTTCAGTGTCCTAAAATGCGCCGTTACGCATTCGAACTCAAGACAATAGACAAGTACAGCCACTACCTGGCAGCTGAAACTGAGCAGGAGATGGAAGAGTGGCTGGTAACACTGAGAAAGATCATTCAGAGCAATACTGAGAGTTTGGTGCAAGAGAAGAAAGATACTGTGGAATCTGTGCAAGGTCAGTTTATTAACAAACACCTACCTCATCCTTCTCCAGCAGGATGTAAGCAGTGTGCCTGGAGAAGTACATCCGTTTCTTTCTGGATTAATAGCAAGAATTGTGGCTGACACATGCTAGCATGCAAAAGGGCTTAGTATAATGTAGGTGATAGGCTGAGGAATAAAAATAGGGGGAAACATGACCCATCTTCTGGATGGGAAATCCCTTGCAAAGTTTCTAGACTCATGGAAAATTGGCGCTGTGCTGAAGTTCTGCTTTGGAAAGGCCTAGCAGGCTGTCATAGTACACTCTGAGTACTAGTAATGTATGGAAAAAAATCTTACTCCTGAGGAATGGAAAAGTCTCCATAAACTCTGCTATTGTAAGCAAATATTGCAGGATGCATTCTGGCATAGCAGTGCTCCTGCAGTTGTTCTGAACATCTGTTTTTCGTGTCCTTGCAGATGATGAATCAAGCACGCAGGGAAAATCAGAGAACATCCTGGAGAGCCTGGAGAGAAGCATGCATCCAGAGCTGATGAAGGTATCATGTTTGCAGAGAGAGCTCTCCCAGCCCATAGCTCACTCCACCAAGAGAGGAGAGGGGTTTTCCTGTGTCTTTTACATGTGTTTTTTTCTGTGTCTTCAGCTCTGGGGGAGCTGAGCAGGCTCCAAGTGCTGGTGGGGTCCCTGTTATCCCATCTGCATATGTCACAGATGGAGCTTCATGGTCTGAGGCTGTGTGCTGCTCACCTCCAAGTGTGGGGCCCTTAAGGAAGAATCGTAGAATCATAAAATTATTTTGGTTGGAAAAGGCCTTTACGATCATCCAGTCCAACCATTAACCCAGCACTGCCAAGCCCACCACTAAAACATGTTCCTAAGCACCACACCTACATGTCTTTTAAATACCTCCAGGATGGTGACTCCACCACATCCTAAAGTAATTAAGTATTGTTGAGAGAATCTGGAGCTTGTATTAGTTAAACAAGAATTGCAAAACAATTGTCAACTTCAGTGCAAATGGAATAAAACTGCCTTTCTGTGATCTTATTTTAAATATAACATCTTACCTACTGATGCACTTTATATAACACGACCTTTGAGTTCTGAAGTCTTTCCTGAATTTGCCTGAATAAGGAGCAATCAAGTAAGTTCTGGAGGGTTATTTTTGGAGTTGAATCTGTATCCCTTTCAACAGGGGAAAAAGATGGGACTTGGAAGTGGGAGCTGGGTAAGAAGGAGACTTAGAGTGAATGAAGGGCCGTGGTGGCAGGTACTGCTCAGCCCTGCTCAGCAGGGGTGACCATCCTGGCCTTGAGGGTGGAGGGGCAGTTAGGTGGCAGCCACCTCCTGTGTGATCCAGACAGAGGTTGCCTGCTCCTGTCTGTTTTCTCACTTGGCAGAGAGTCATGGTTTTAACCCCAGCTGGCAACGAAGCACCACACAGCTGCTCACTCACTCCTCCCCCAGGGGATGGGGGAAGAGAATTGGAAGGGTAGAAGTGAGAGAACACGTGGGTGTAGATAAAAACAGCTTAATAATTAAGATAAAATAATTATAATAAATTGTAATTAAAAGGAAAATAACAATTAATCAAATATATCTGCCCTGTCTCATCAGATCAAGAGCTCACTGGTGACACAATATTACATTATTAGGCTGGGTGTGGAATATAGGGGTGATCTGTTTGCAGAGATTTGGTTTTGTGTGGAACAGGTTTACTCCTACAGAACTCTTCTGTAACTCTGCTAAATTAAAATTTAGATTGGATATTAGGAAGAAATCTTCCCTGAGAGGGTAGTCAGGCACTAGAACAGACTGCCCAGGGAAGTGGTTGAGTCGCCATCCCTGGAGGTATTTAAAAGATGGGTAGATGTGGTGCTGAAGGACATGGTTTAGTGGTAAACTTGGCAGTTCTGGGTTTATGTTTGGACTTGATGATCTTAAATGTCTTTTCCAACCTAAACGGTTCTATGATTCTACAGAGAAAGAAATAAAACCCAAGAAAGACAAGTGGTGCAAATGAAAACAATTGCTCAGCACCAACCCATTGATGCCCAGCCAGGCCCTGAGCAGTGCCCCCCCCCAAAAAAAACCCAAAACAAACAACAAAACACCAACACCTTCCCCCTCGTTTTATTGCTGAGCATGACATCCTGTGGTCTGGAATATCCCTTTGGTCGGGTGGGATCAGCTGTCCCAGCCATGTCCCCTCCCAACACCTTGTGCACCCCCAGCCTGCTTGCTGGTGGGGTGGGGAGCAGAAGAGGCCTTGACTATGTGAGCCCTGCTCAGCAATAGCAAAAACATCCCAGTGTTACCAACACTGCTTCCAGCACAAATCCAAAACATACCCCATAGCAGCTACTACGAAGAAAATTAACTCTACCCCAGCCAAACCAGCACACAGAGCCATGGCACTTCACTGTCATTGCACTGTGTTGGTCACTACAGCTGAGAAGCCTTGCAAGGTCTCACCTGTCACAAAGGGAACCTGAAAAATATTTTGTTTTACTTCCATTCTTCCTAAATAATGAATGTTTGCCTCTGTGTGGCCAGGCAGTAATATCAGTGCTTTCCTTTCTCTTAGTACGGAAGAGAAACGGATCAACTGAATAAACTAAGCAGAAATGATGGAAGACAAAACCTCTTTTCTTTTGACCCAGAAGTCCAGGTAAACATCCCCATGTTTGCAAATGTGAGGTGGTGTTCTCTGTGTCATGCCTCCCCTGTCCTCTTGCATGGCCACAGTGTTCACCTGCAGAGACAGCGTGTGTTTCAGTGGGGCTGCAGAACAGAAGTGCAGCCCATGTCCCCACCACTGGGAGCTGCACAAGATGGCACTGCTCAGGTGATAGCTCAAATGAAGGGAAGAGGTGGAGCAGCCCCACACATGGCCTCCCTTCAGCTTTCCTGGCTTCTGGGTGATGCCTCTTGATGTTGCTGGATTTCAAACCCATCATCTGGGCCCCTGGGAGGTTCTCATGGTTGCAGAGGCAGTAAAAGTGGTATTGCAAGGGCACCTGCACTGCTCCATGGGCTCAGCACAGCTGGAGGAGGGAGCAGTGGTGTTAAAGGCCATGGTAGGAGTTTACAGGGAGAGCCTCAATCTTCAGGGAGTTTTCAAATTTAGGGGACATACAATCAGAAAAAAACACCCCATGCTGTTCTCATGCACTGGTGTAGGGGTTCATTGACTATTGGCTTTTCTTCTCTACTTTGACATCTTTGCTGAGCCCTCTGCCAATGCCCAGGTGTGGGATTTCAGTGGAATGAGCTGCAATTTTTAACAGGGTTTTAGAGAGTTGTTCCAAGTTATTTCATAGTTTCTGGTTCTCCTTCTGGCATGCTTTGGCTTGTTTGCACGTGTGAAGAACATTATTCTGGTTTAACAAGGAAATGTAATTAGTCTTTAAAAGGTTTAGTTGTACAAAGTGAGCTTTCCTCTTGGCACTTCTTTAACAGGAAGAAGATAACCATCCAGGAGGCTTTCATTTCTTGTGAGAGAAGCTTTGAGAAGTTTCCTATATTCAAGTCAGATAATAAAAATGGAAATATTATTCAGTGTGGAAATATTACTCATCTAAGATACCTTTTTTCCCCTAATCAAAGAATTAGGCTGAACTCACTGCCCTGCCTCTCTATACCCAGAGCTCCTAATTCTGGGGTGGGTCAGTCAGTTCTGCTCTAACATGTGCATTCAAAATCACTGCCCCAGTCAGTGCTGGTGTGTTTGCCCACTTGTGTGCCAGGTGCTAAGGAAAGTGGGAGCAGGAACATACACCTGTAATGTATAGTGTGTGTGTGTGTGTATATATATATTCCTTATTGAAAGGAAATAGGGGAAAGAATGGGAAGAGTTTACCAGAATTGCATTAACAACTGCAGCTTATTTTGCTGAAATTACTTGATGGTGAGAGATCAGTGGCCTAAGTTTGGCATGCAGGTTTCTGCAGGGGGAAAACTGTAGGACTGTGCCAGCTTGGCACCGAGAGATGTGCTGATACTGAGGGGTGTTTGGTAGGTCTGTGTTCCCTGTGCCCACTACCACAGGCTGAGGGTCCTTATCTGGCTGATGGTATTTTGGTTGTGTACCTGTCTGCTCTCCAAGAAGGGTGGATGTGGAGGCACAGCCCAGGCGTGGATGTTCTGGGTTAGGAAGGAGATGATAATCAAGACTGTTTGGATTTCCCAGCTGGCCCTGCAGACAGTCTTGGTTGTTTCTAACTATAGAATCATTAAGGTTGGGAGGGACCTTAAAGATCATCGTGCTGGTTATAGCTGTGCATCTAGAAATGCCTTCCACTTGAAGATGTTTTTAATGATCCCAACAGCGTGTGCCTTCTCTCTATTTCAGGCACAGTGACCACCTCTTAAACTAGTCAAATCTTCAAAATGGAAGATGCTTTTCTGAGTGTAACGACGGCTTTTGTTCCGCTTTCTTCCCCAAGCTCTAAATGGTGTTTGGGAAGATCCCCAGGGTTACAGCAAAGCAGGAAGGAACTGAAATCATACTGAGGTTTAGTTTTCTGTGCTCTACAAACCAGATTGCTAAAAATTGATACATCCCCATGAATTCATGTCTTGGATGCATTTGTGTAACATCACCAAATGGCACTCATTTGTGAATGTATTGTACCTTTTGTACCGCTTTAAAAAAATATTAATTAAAAGATAGCATTGGCTGTAATGTGATCCCTTAACATTATTCAGGGATTGGTTTTCTTTTTTAATGAGACCAGATTTGTTTGTTTGCTGTCTAGAGGCTGGACTTCTCAGGGATCGAGCCAGACATCAAGCCATTTGAGGAGAAGAGCAGCAGGCGCTTCGTGGTGTGCTGCCAGGACTTCTCCCTCAACCTCCTCGCCCAGCTCGGTGACAGGTTGGAAGGAGGACCCACTAATGTAAGGGGAGCTCTGGCATGTCCTGCTTTGTCTTCTTTCTCATCCCTGGCAAAAAAAAAAAAAAAAAAAAAAAAGCTTGGCAGATTAATCTGGGCGGATGAAAACATCCTATTTTGCCATCGGTTCCAACAGGACCTGGGCAGGCAGTGGCTGCTGGCCCAGGGTCCTTGCAGGATTTGTCTGCTTTGGTATTTTGGTGTTCCAAAGCTGTGTGTGGGGACAGGGTCTGTCCTGACATGCTTCAGCCTGGAATTGGGGCTGCTGGGAAACCAGCAGTTCAGAGGCATAGGGAATAGGGAGTGTGTGTCTGCCACGTTCTGGGTCCCCTTGAAAGTCCTGTAGGTAAATGATTAAGCTCCACATCCAAACCACTCACTGCTGGGTTTTATTTCACTTCCCCTCATGGCAAGGGATTTCCCTGTTCTGAAACCATCTTCTGACTCCCAGCCTAACTCAATTCACAGCCAATTTATTATATGCATTTGTTATTGTGCCAACGTTGTGCCTTAGCCTAAAAAGCTCTTGCTCATGTTTTCAGGGCCTCTGATGTCTACAGACAGCTATTCCATCTCTCCTCAGCCTTTGTTCTGCCAGGCTGAACAGACCAGGCTGCTCCAGTCTTTCATCCTAAAACATGATCCCTATTATCATGTCCTGTGTTTGCTTTGGTTGGAGTCAACCCTTTATGCAAAGGTGTCACAGCAGCAGAGAGCAACCCAGGGAAGGCAGCAGCACTGTCACTGCTTATTCTCTGCTGCTGGAACTTTGTCTGAACCTGTTAGAACTGAAAAGGCTTTTTTGTCACGGTCTCATATTGGCAACTGAAAGCCTAGTACACCAGGCTTCTTCTGCTCACTAACTTCCAGTGGACGAACGTGTTGCTGATAGCAGAGATTCTTATTATTCATCCTTAATCAGGCCCAGAGTCAGGCCTAACCAGCACATTTTCAGTATTGATGCAGTGCCTCCAAGTTATGCTGTAAGGTCTCAGACACACTAGTCTTATTTTCAGGCCTTTGCTTTTATCTTTACACGGGCACAAGCCTGCTAGGATCTTTGAATTAAACATACATGGAATTGTTACTGCTTGCCTTGTGCTGTCAAGGTCCATGGCTACAAATAAGTCTGCAGATTTTGCACAGGCAGTTCCTCAGCAGCCTTAGCCTTGTATCTGATCTCAGCTGGCTGGGAGAGCTAACTTGGCTTCTGTGCCACCTGGCATGTAGCAGGAACATTTTAAGTGTCTTGCAGAGCTGGTTGACTTTGGACAATAAGTGAAGTGGTCTTTAGCATGGGAACATAAACACTCTTTACGTTGATTTCTTTCTCATTGCAAAAGATAAGACACTGGCACAGGTTGCCCAGGGAAGCTGTGGCTGCCCCATCCCTGGAAGTGTTCAAGGCCAGGTTGGATGGGGCTTGAAGCAACCTGGTCTAGTGGGAGGTGTCCCTGCTCATGCAGGGGGGTTGGAACTAGATGATCTTGGAGGTCCCTTCCAACCCAAACCATTCTGTGATTCTGTGATTAACAGCTCTAGCTGTTAGATCAGGGACATCTTTTCTTCCTAATTTCACAGTTCACCATTTATATTAAAAACCCTATGGATTTAATTCTTTGTTTCATTTATGGCTTTAAAGTAACTTTGTCCAAATTGACAAGATGAAAAGGCAAGAAGATGCAGGGAAAAAATAATTTTATGTGTTTATAAAGCAAATAAACATGGATTGTCTGTAAGAACTCTATAAAATGCTGGTGTGCAAAACTGAAAGGACAAGCAGATGCAGAAGGCAAACCTAGCAGGGAAGGTAATGCATGTTGAGACTCTTGAGCCTGTGCTGTGCATTTATTTTTTTTTGACACATTCCATCAAATTTCCAGGTTGAGCCCTTTTTCCTCAGCTTGGCATTATTTGACTTGAAAAATAATTGCAAGATTTCAGCTGACTTCCACGTGGACCTGAACCCTCCGTCTGTCCGGGACATGCTGCTGGATAGCTCTGCATCTGGAGCAGAGGGCACCAAGGGATGTTCTCCAGGAGAGAGCCTTGTGCACGGGGTCCCTGAGTCTTGCCTGCGCTACATAAAACGGGTGAGGAACTGGCTTCCTCTTCATTCTCTATCTCTGTTGAGGCTGTGGCCATTCAGTAGTGTTGTGGTGTGTTATCCTTCTTGTGGAGGAGTAGAAGTCAGCTTTTCTCTTGAGCTGTGGGGTTTTGGTCAGTGTCTGAAGTCAGTTGCCACTTTGGGCTCGCTGGCAGAGATAGGCAAAGCACCAAGCAGAGTTGTTTCAAGACCTGACCATGCTCAAGCATGTAAGCCCTCATGGCCCATCCACAGCAGCAAGCAGAGCAGGGTCTGTGTGGGTTGTGGGAAGGGACAGTGAGATAATTTGGGCCAAACCCCGTGGTGCAGGTAGGGTATCCTGCTCTCTGACAGCCTGATGTCTGTCTATTGCAGGGGGTTTTCTCTGTGACTGACCCACACGTGGAGATCTTCCTGGTGGCCCGTGTGGAGAAGGTGCTGCAGGGCAGCATTACGCACTGTGCGGAGCCGTACATGAAGAACTCAGACCCGGGGAAGGTATTGGATGGGGACATGAGAGGATCTGCTTAGTGATGCTGTCTGCTGCTTCAGGGAATCGTGTGGTCTGAAACATGGGTTGTTTCTGCTGCTCTTTTGCTGCTTTCTGGCAAATACTGGTTCTTCCTCCCATTTGCTGCTTGCGCTGTTCGCAGGCTGGCTGCAGCTGGGAGATTCAGTTCCTTCCCCTGGAAGGAGGCTGAGGATTTTTAGAAGGAGCCAAGCAGCTGGGGCAAGGGGACCTTTCCCTGTTACACTTTAGCAAGGTAAAGCCTGGGCTGGCAGTAAGAAAGTGGCTCACTTCATCCCCAGAGGAATGGGCTGCACTGCTACTTGGTGCTACCTGCAGCACCTTGGACTGATCCCAGCTCGCTCCCACTGGGAACAGCAGGACATGGGAACATGGTGGCAGCAGAACATGGGCTTCACTCTATTCTGCTTGCCCTGCCTCTCTCTTGCCCCATGCTGAGTGCCATGCTCATATGGGAGAATTTAAGCAAGGTCAGGGAGGGGCTCTGGTGCTGCCAGCATCAGTCTCTGCATCCCAGGTGGAGCTGATGCTGCGTTGCTGCAGCCAGTCCCTGGAAAATCAATGTATGGAACACCTGGGGTGTGATGGTATTCCCTTGGCACACTTTGTAAACCTGTACAGGATGAGCCAATTACAGTCAGTTTTGGAAAAGAAACTAATACCATTTGGAAAATAAGGCATTAATACCCTGACAGTCTAATGGAGTATCAAGCAGATTGTTAATGTGACTGAGCCCACAACACGTTTGCTATTGTTCTGCAAAAGTAAAAAAAAGTGCATAAAAGTAATAAATGGTGTGAGGTGACAGACAGGGATGTCTGCCAGCTGCTGCAGGGACTGTTGTGCTGTGTGCCTGATGAGCTGTGCCATGGGGAGTATGGACTTTCTTCTCCCTGGAGAGTTTCTTCTCTCTTCCCTCCTTTTCCTGGGCAGCGTGGAAGCCGTGGTGCACAGTAACCTCTCTTGTGTTTTGCAGACTGCCCAGAAGGTCCATAAGGTGGCCAAGCAGGTGTGCAGCCGTCTGGGGCAGTACAGGATGCCCTTTGGCTGGGCTGCCAGGTTAGTCCCCTCAGATTGTGCTTCAGATGTGCTGCGAGTTCTCCGGGACACGATCCAGCCGAGTGGGCAAAGGGCCAAGGGGCTGAAGTCAGTGAAGCTGCAGCCAAGGGCAGAATCTGGCTCCAATTCCCCAGGCAGGATGGGGATTGGCCTGAAATGCTCCATCTAGAATTAGAAACAAAATATTAAAAAGTAAACAGTGCTGGGAAGAGAGTAACCTTTCTGCTGACCTGTAGCTAGTGCTATCAGGGCACAACGTTCCTGGTGATGAATTACACTGGCCCATGGTACTGCAGGAATTGGTGCAGAAATTCCCTCCTGGCACCAGCTGTTGCCAGGGACAGGATGAGTGTGGAGGACCTCCTGGTCTGGCAGCAGCAATTAGCTAGGGTTTGTCTCCCATCTTAGACTCTGCTTTAATTTCCATTCTTGGGAGTGAAGATAGTGGAGAGAGAGTTCTTGGGGATGGAGGTAGTGATCCTGTTTCCTTGCTGTTCTTTTACTGGGACTGGTAAAGTACATCAGTGCCAACTCCCTTAAATCTCACATCAGAGGAAGGCCTGAAGGTGAGTTCATCCCTCTGCGTCCTGTTGCTGAGTTGCTCTTTGGTGCTGACAAAAGGGATGGTAATGACATGGGAACACCAGATGCTTGTCACAGAGGGCTGGGATTTGGTGGTACACAGCTTGCAATGTGTATTCTTGAGCTGATTTTCCTGTGACACTTTCAAGATGGTGTTTCTGGGATGCAGTTTGCTCCTGGGAGCGAGTCACCCACTGCCTTTATATGCGAGGGCAAAGATGCCAATAGTCATCCAGGGTAGGGGCCAGTCTCCTGCTGTGTATTCAGGAGAAAGCTGATGTATGTCCTCAGGGAACCTCTTGCCTGACAAACTGCCTTTCAGCCTGACGTGTCAAAGACCTCAGTGTCCACATATTTACCAATATTTCAGAAACGTGTCTCTTCTTCTCTGCAGACCAGTGTTCAAAGACTCCCAGGGCACTCTTGATGCTGAAGGAAAATTCTCACCTCTGTACAAACAAGACAGCAGCAAACTCTCGAATGAAGATATGCTGAAGCTTTTGGCAGAGTATAAGAAGTAAGTGTAGGAGGCTGAGCAAGCTTTTTAATATACATTTTTAAACAGTTAAGCATAAGCATGAGATGGCATTTTCTAAAATACTCAGAGGGTAACAAAAAGCCCTGTTGATGTCTTCAGCAGCTGAGCTTTCAAGGTTCACGCTCTTGTTCCTTTTTCCCTAATGCAGACCAGAGAAGACAAAACTACAGGTTATTCCAGCCCAGTTGAATATTGTCATCAAGGACATTCCACTAGACTTCACAAGTAAGGATCTTGCATCTTAAAATAAATGCTGGTGGCTCTACCCTTAGGACTTAGTGCTTCTCTGGGGAATGTTGCTGTTTTGTTAACAAGAGTCTCTTGGGGCTGCAGTAAGAAATGAGTAATTCAGCCCAACCACTGACTTGTCTTCCTGATGGAGTCTGTGGAGGGATGTGGCCCAAGTGCAGAGGGGTTTACTTGAGGGGTGCATCTGCTTTGCAGTTTGGCCATCACATTCTAAATCTAAAGGAAGCCACCTGCTTGCCTTTGTCTCATATGACATTTTTATTCATAACACCAGGGGGCTTCACAGTCAGTCAGTGTGATTCTTCACTTTGCAAGTAAAGACACTGAGGCAGAGAAAGGACTCACAGAGTGGTTGGGATTGGGAGGGACCTCTGAAGATGGATCATCTAGTCCAGCCCCCGCTAGAGCAGGATCATCTACAGTAGATCACACAGGAACACATCCAGATGGGTTTTGAATGTCTCCAGAGAAGGAGACTCCACAACCTCTCTGGGCAGCCTGTCCCAGTGCTCTGTTGCCCTCAAAATACAGAGCCCCATGGTGCCCGTGCACCCATCTTTCCTCAGTATTGGTAATGCAGTCAGGGACCACAGATGTTGCATGATCAAGGGGAGAAATATCCCTTAGTAGTTTCAACAGGAGTGGGCCAAGTCCTGCTGCCTGGTGATGTGCACAAATCTCTGATGTGTAGAGAACTGGATTCTCAAGAGCAATGGCAGAGTTTCAGACCCACCTCCTTTCACAGTACTTTCCATGTTTATGGGGTGTGTGCTTATCCAAGCTTTCCTTGTCTTCTAGATTGTGTCACAGCTTCTTATATTCCTATAAAGCCTTTTGAGAAGAGCTGTAAGGACATTGCAGTTGAAGTAGAGGAGCTTGTCCCAGAAGTTGCAAAATACTGTTATCCCTTCACAGTCTACAAAAACCACCTCTATGTCTACCCCTTGCATTTGAAGTATGAGAACCAGAAGGTGTTTGCAAAGGTGAGCAACCCAGAGAGCAGGCTGCAGCCAGACTCTGCATGGTTTGCTGACCTCTAGCAATGGCTCACCATCATGTTCCCCCCCCATTTCAGGCAAGGAATATTGCTGTCTGTGTGGAGTTCAGGGATTCAGATGAAGCTGATGCCAGGCCATTAACGGTGGGTACCTGTTAATGGGGCTGCCATTTTCTCGCTGCCATGTACTGTGTGCCAGCCAGGCTGAGCAGGACAAGAGGAAAGCACTGAATTGCCATGCTCATTGTTTTAATTTGGCTGGCTAATTTAGGGTGGCAGCAGCCCTGAATTCAGCTCTTCCTTTGTGCTTCCAGTGTATCTATGGCAAACCTGGAGGCCATCTCCTGACCACAAATGCTTATGCTGCCGTGCTGCATCACAACCAGAGTCCAGAGTTCTATGATGAGGTAAAAATGGTGGGAAATAATACATTTGTCTGGATGCTGCAAAGCCAGGGGGCCTTTCAGGTTACCTCTTTTTCCAGGGCTGGGTGTGAAATACAGGCAAAAATAATCACCAGCCTTTTGCCTCAGTAGAAATGCTCAGCAAAGCCAGAGACTTTGTCAATTTTTAATGCCCGTTTGTTTTGTGCTGTCTTTACTGTCACGCTTTGTGCACCCCAATCACACACCCCCATTAATAAGTAATGTGCAAATGGGATGAAAACATTAGCCAGGAGGTGTTTTAAGATGGGTAAGAATGTGTCTTGTGTAACTGTGTACAACGTAGCATTTGTGAAATAAAATAGAACTTAAGATACTACTCCACAATTAAAAATAGTCTTATCTATCATGATATCATTTTAGATAAAAATTGAGCTTCCAATTCACCTCCATCAAAAGCATCATTTGCTTTTCACCTTCTATCATGTCAGCTGTGAAATTAATACAAAGGCAACATCGAAAAAACAAGACACCATTGAAACTCAAGGTATGTTCACTGCTTCCATTGATTCTGTTGGAGTGTAAGAGTCCCAGATAAAATGAATGTAGGGACATGAAAATATTTGATTGAAATACTAGCCCATCTGAATTTTCTTCTTTGAGAGCAACCTGATACAAATCGTAGGTCTAAACTGGAATAAAACACAAGGTTTGTAGTGTATACTAAAGCTCAAATTTTTGCTGTAATCTGGCAGCTGTTGCTGTGTGTTCTTGACTTGGGGGCTGTTGTCAGTCAAGTCACCAACAAAAACTTGGTGTGTAACCAGGGCCTCTGGGGCATATTCTGCCATCTTACATGAGGCATGTGTAAGAGACTAGGTGCACCCAGGTCCCAGTGGTTGGGACCTCTCTGTTAAGTCAGTCCTCAGGTGACTGGAGGATCTTCATCATGGTCCCCAACCATGGCTCATGCTCTGTCTCTGCCCCTCAGACCCACTCTTGGTTGTGCTGTGTGTGAATTATGTTCACCAAGGCACCAGGTGAAACGTACTTCAACAAGGCTGACATGGTCGATCCCAGCCTCGTTGAAGCCACTTGCACAACTGCAAGTTTGATCTTTCCAGGGTGAGACATGGCTCTTTTTGGAGCTTGGGCTGAACATGTATCACTGTGTGTCTGCTAAGTCCTGTCACTGGTTGCTTCTGCAGTGGGATACGCCTGGGTCCCGTTGCTGAAGGATGGACGGATTGTCACCTTGGAGCGGCATTTGCCAGTTTCATCCAACCTTCCACCTGGCTACCTGGGTCTTGGGGACACAGAGGCACGAAGGGTAGGAAGGCCAATTAAAATGGCCTAAAATATAAAGGGAAAAGGAAAGCTGAGCTTTTGTTAACAGTGTAAGTTCTGGGTTTCTGTTGGTGCTCCGCTCAGCTGGAAAGATCTCTGCTGTAGGGCAGCCCCTAAAGCTGAAGGCAGACAGGACACTTTGAATTCTACTTTGTGTGGTTATATAGGTTGCAGGGAATATGTTTGTGGCAGGGTGGACTGGGCTGTTCCACATGGTGCAGAGCAGGAGGATGGGCACATGCTTTGTGTGCCTGTTCTTGCAGGGACACCTCTGCATGTCATGGCTGCAGGTCGTTGGTGTTTGTGCTGGGAGGGAAATCCCTTCTTCCACCCCAGCCCATACCTTCTGACCCAGTGTCTGTCTGCACAGAGCCACCTTCTCACCTCAGTCTGAAACCAAGTTCTTGAATGTTGTCTGTTCACAGCAGCCCAGCGTGGATGCAAAGTGGGTGGATGGAGCAAAGCCACTATTTAAAGTCAGAATCCATTTGGACTCAACCATTTACACCCAGGTAAGTTGAGCACCTCACTCTTAAAGATTTGAAACACAAATGCAGAGGAACCAATTGCCGTGTCTCTACGACTGCTACACTGTAGGTGCTGTGGGCAAGAAGTCCCTGTGTTTGCAGATCAGCTCTGAGATCCTTCTGTAGCAGCAGGTCTGGGATTACTTGCAGGACTCTGCTTCTTTGTCTGGATGTGATGAGACAGTTGCGTGAGTGAATGAGCCTGAGGAGAGGCTGATGGGTTGGTTTTTTTTTTAGCCAGTTGCACTGGCAGCAGGAAGGAAACGTTTGAGCAAATGGGCTGCTTCAGTGTTGCAAAAGAGAGAACTGGTGGAAGTGGGAGGTTTCCTCAAATATTAGACTGTTTATGAAGTTCAGGAAAAACGTTGTCGGACAACAGCAGACACGAGAAAACAAGTCTTGATTTCCCTTTGAAACCAGTTCAGCCATTTTTACCAAGTCCTTGTGTGTTCCACTGTCTAATGGTACTGATGGACTTCCTCAAGCTTCATGTGATGCACAGCAAAGATCCCCAGCACATGCTCAGGGTCACCTCCTGTCAGCACTGCTCATGGGGAAATGTCCCTGGCAGGGCTTCTTGTCCCTTGCTGGATGTTATCAGCTGCATTCACATTCCACAAGCAACTCATTTTCAGCATCATCTAAACCTGTTTTAGGGTCTTACTGATTCTGTACATCACTGGGAGGAGCACAGTAGTTCCATTCTCCACTAAATTACATTCCCAGGTGCTTTTCAGGGTTAAATAACCTAGTAATTAAATATAAACTTGGAGGAGGAGGGAGAGTAGTCAGAAGGAGAGTCTGCCTCAGATGGACAGGAGGAGGTCAGTGAGGCTGATGGTGAGACAGTCTCAAAGAGTTATATCTGGGAGAGGAGGGCTCCTGCTTCTCCAGGCCAGTGTTGGATGGGGATTTGGGCTCAGGGTAGTGCAACCACAGGAGAATTTTAACTTAACAGTGCTTGTAGTTTTGTGCTTAATCTGGAGATTGAGAGCCAGGGGATGGGCAGTGGCTGGGTACGTTGGAAAAGGCAGGGAGCAGTGCTGTAGTCCTGGGACATGGCAGCTGGGGAGCAAGAGTGCCACTGGTAATGCCATGGGGCTTGCTAGGGACATGGCCCACTGCCACAGGTATGTCAGCAGGTTTTCAGGTGTCAGCTGCAGAGTAGGGGCTGACTAATATTGAGGTTTCTGCATTGAACCTGTTTTTCTTCTCTTCCAGGACATGCACTTGCACAAATTCTTCCAGTACTGCCAGCTGGTTCAGGCGGGAGCTAAGGAAGTGCCAGGAGAGCTTGTTAAATACCTAAAGGTGAACAGTGCCTGTCAATGGGCTTCATTTGTGTTTTTACAGACCATCAGTGAATCCCCAGAGCCCTGCCCTGTAGGAACACGTGCTCACTGCAGCACTGGGACTGGTGCATTGTGCAGTATCCTTACTTTTCCATACTGACACAACTCTGTGTGCTGCTCCCAACTGCCCTTCACAGCAGATAAAACGAGTAGTCAGCATCACTCTGCCATGCTCTTGGCAAGCCCTCCTCCTGGGGGGCCTTCCCACTTGACCCCTGCTGCCCTGGATCTGATTCAAACCTTGAAACTGTAGCACAATTCCTTGTTTTCAGGATTATCCAATCAAAACAGGATTTTTTTTTCAGGCTGAACAAGATCTGTGAGATAATCAGTCAGTTAAATTTGACCACACATCACCTGCGACCCAGACCCAGGTTTTTAGCAGTCACTACAGCATGAGTAAGAGCCTCAGAGCAGGTCCACCAAAGGCTTCTGCTGGGAATATATTTCTTGGCTGTTTACTGTCCTTGTTTCCCTCATGTGGCCTGTTTTTGAGAGTGCTGCTGTAGCAACAGCTTCCAGTGGTGGGGATTTATCATCAGAAAGTTACTGGGTGTGTTTCAGATAACATATACATGAAATAGAAATTATGGCAGGAATTGAAGCCAAGCACTAAAAACAACAGTTGTTTTGTTGTGAGGATTTTGTCAAGGGGCTGGGTAGGTCCCAGCCCTGCCCAGCCACAGCAGCCTTGCTGCAGCCTGCAGACAGGGAGAATTCTACATGCTAACCACAAGTAAGGGCTCCTTACCACCAAAGCCTCAATCATTTCAGCAACTTAAATTAATTTGCAGGTTTGAGAACCTCTCATTAGGTTTGGAGGTTTGAAAACTGAAAATTAAATGCACTGTCTTTCCTAAACTTGTGAGATTCAGGCAAAAGAGGTCTAATGAGATTGATGGAGGGTGTATGCACCAAATGATCTTGACCTTCACTGAAATCCCATTTCCAATAACAAGCCCTTTGGAGAAAAGTCTAACTGCAAGTTATTGGCCACCAGGTTTCCATGCTCCAAAGGCATTTGTTGAAAATGGGACACTGTCGCTTCAAAGAACTGTCTCAAGTGATGAGAAGAGTTGGGAGCAAAACTTCAGCCTTAAATTCTGGGTTATTGGGGTCACATCATAGCATGTGGCCTCTAGTGAAGTTATAGGTGCCTGGGCACATCTGATAGGAGGATTAACACCTGCCACGAGTGATTCATGTAGCTCCCTAAAGGTGTGCAGCTGGGATCTGTCAGCTGGAAGACAGGCAGTAAGCCCTGCCATGGGTCCAAGTTCTCTGGTCCTCTGGCAGGCTGAAGCCTGCATCCTGCAGCATTTGCTAATGCCTGTCCTCTTGCCACAGAAATGTCTGTGGACAATAAATATTTAACATCTGCAAAATGTTGAACTAAAAGTGTCTGTGTTTTGAACATTTGTTTTAGTGTTTGCACGCCATGGAGATCCAAGTAATGATTCAGTTTCTACCTGTAATTCTTATGCAACTATTTAGAGTCCTTACAAATGTGACCCAGGAAGATGAAGTAGCTGTCAACTGCACCATGTGAGTGTCTGGTGAACCATCCGGTTGTCTTCAGTTACAAATGCAAAGCCACAAA
Source organism: Hemiprocne comata (assembly GCA_020745705.1). Taxonomy (NCBI): domain Eukaryota; kingdom Metazoa; phylum Chordata; class Aves; order Apodiformes; family Apodidae; genus Hemiprocne; species Hemiprocne comata. The sequence goes on along the minus strand of CM036597.1, from coordinate 3,499,999 downwards.
CTACAGTGCAAGGCGGGGTGTGGTTTCTCAGTACAAGGTGCTAAGTGACAGCAGTGCCTGTCCCCTGCTCCCGTGCTGTGAAACGCCAGCTGCTGTCTTCTCTTGGCACATCTGGGAGGCATGGGGCAGCGTGGGGTCCTTGTCCTGGGAGCTGCGTGGGGGAAAATGTGGTATTTTAAAGAGACTTATTTTGTTTGTCGAAAGAAAAAGGGGTTGCTGGCAGGGATGGCTCTGGGAGCCGAGTTGTTGGGGTGTGAAAAGGCTCCAGAGTGCCCAGACCCATCCCAGCTGCAGGCGGCAGATGTGGTTTCCCCGCAGGAGCGGTACCCTGGTCTCAACCCTGCACACCATCCCTCTGTGTCAGAAGCAGAGCTCAACCGCCCCTGGCGCTGGGGGTTGTGCTGCCGCAGTAGCCGCTACATCCGTCTGGGCTCAAAATACACAGCCCGAAGCGGGCGGTGGTTTGTGCAGCGATGCTGTCCCGTGCCTGCCGCCCCAAGAGGGCAGCACCGGCCAGGACCTGCTCCCCCCCAGAACGTTCCTGCTGTCTGCAGGCTTCTGCAGGGCCCAAAGGGAGCAAAAGGTGCAAAACCACTATTCCTGCCGAGCTCCGGCCACCACACCCCTTCAACTGAGGGACGCATTACAGCATCCATCTTTCTCCCGTGGTTCTTCCTCTGAAGCGTTGCAGTGCAAAGGGGGCTGCTGGGTGCCACTCCATGGAGCTCTTCCTCTGACTCCAGGAGGGACCCTGCAGCCATGTACCAAAACCCTCTTGCTCCCATGAAACCAGAGGGTGGAGGCTGAGTCCTCACCCCCCAGGGATGTGGAGCCTGAGACCTGGTCCCCCAGGGACACGAGGCCCATTGCAGTCACAGTCCTGTGCCATGTGGGGACTTCTGTGCAGAGCACTGTACCCCACTCTGCTTGAATCTCCAGAGGGCAAGGACAAGGGGACAAGTGACCCCAGCTACCTGCTGGGTGACCAGCTCCCACCTATACTTCCAGAGATTTTTTTTTTTTCCAACGCTTCACCTGATGCTTTCCAGTTTGTCAGTAGCTTTCTGTTTAATGACAACTGTTTCCTCATCCAGACTTTGAGAGTGGAATTTAAAACCCACTTTATCTGATAAATGATTTGTAAACTCTTCCCTGTGGTTTGGCCTGTGGGGTCTGTGACAATGTGCAATAGTTTGTTGTTCCCTCTGGCAGGGGCTGGAATGTAAATTCTCAGTGTTGGCTGAGGAAACCAGGCTCTTGCTGCCTTCATGAGCTGCCTGGCATGCTTCCAGAGGGCTGGCATGTTCCCCAGGGTCTGCCTGTCCCCAGTGGCAGAGGCAGCAGCCCAAAAATAATACAGTGTGTGTAGCAAGGGGTGAGGGAGGATACATAGGATGTAAATTCAGTAAAAAAGAGCCTTCCCCAATTAATAAATTCAGGGGATGCAGGAAGGCATCAGTAAAACAACCATGGAGATATTTTTTTCCCCTCGTTTCTCAGCAGAGATTCTGTGGAGTTTTTGTGCTCATTTGGCAGCCTTGATGTAGTAGTATAGTTGATAATTGTCACTTTTATTATCATTAGGAAAGGGCTCCCAGTGAGGACAGACTCAACACGTGATAAGCTGTGTGGATGAATCTGCAGTGTGTGCAGGAGGAGCAAGTGGACTTGCAGATACAACCTAAGAGAGCTGGGTGCAGAGCAGATTAACTTCATCTTTTTGTTTTCAATTTATCTAACACCTGAGTGTTGTTCAGGTGCCTAATGCTCACTGCAGACTTTAATCCTGGAATGCACAGAGGCTAAAGGATAGGATAGGTTCCCTGCAGAGAAATGCTCCACTTCATCTCCTGGCACGGGGAGCCTTGAGTGTTGAAGGCAGCTGGTCTGGGTGACACCTGGTCCTGCACCAGGGTGGAGAAAAAGCTTTGGCCACTTCAGCTCTGAGTGGTCTGTCAAGGGGCTGTGCTGTGGCAAGGATAGTGCAGGTACAGGAGCTGTGAGGGGTTCTAGCCTGCAAGTCCTGGTTCTCTGCAAATCAGGCAGTGCCAGCGGTGAGGCTTTGGGGGTTGAACAGGATGGGACATAGGTGGTGTCTGCTTTCATGAGCTGGAGGAACTGGCTCTTGCATTGTGTGCTGAACACAAACCACATTTCTCCTCAGGGTTCTTCTGCACATCGTGTCCAAGTGCCATGAAGAAGGTCTAGACCACTACTTGCGCTCCTTCATAAAGGTCAGTCACGACACACCACTCTGCAAAACTCCCTGCTGGACCAGGCACACCACTGACACTGTTCCTCTTGCCTCAGTATGTCTTCCGAGCTGAGAAACCCAGTGTCACACAGGCGAAGATGACCCATGAAATCCTGGTCCTTTCCATGGCCACGATCTTGAAGCAGTCAGCAGATTTTCTAGCCATCAATAAGCTGCTCAAGGTGAAGTATTGGCAGGACATGGCTGCCAAGGGTGGGAGGGAGGAAAAGGGGGTCTGATATAAAGCCCAGCACTTCCACCCATCCAGACCCACTGCAGGAGCAAAGCTACCAGGGCAGCTCCTCACATACTCATCCTTCAGGTTCTCCTCTTAAAACAGAGGTGAATTCTTGCAGGGAACCTGGCTGTGCTAAAGCTCTTGGCAGGACACAGCAAAGGGCTTTTCATTTTGCCAGTTTTATCTGTTTTCTTCAGCCCACACGTGAGGACTCACTGGAGTCAGACTGAGTTTCTGCTTCTCAGGTTCTTTGCACCCCAGACTCTGCAGGGTGTGCTGGGGTGCAGGGGGGTTGGAGCTATTCCCACCCCAAGACTGGCAGGACTCCACCAGGTAGCAAAGGCACCCATGCCAAGCTAGCTGTGCAAGCACAGCTGTGCTTATATTTGAATGTGAGCTCTTCCTCCCACACTGCTCCTTCCCTACATAGTCAAACGTGTTCAGTCCTGCTGAGAAAAATAATAGTATTCTTTGTTCATTCTAGTACTCGTGGTTTTTCTTTGAAGCACTGGCAAAGTCAATGGCAATGTACTTACTGGAAGAAAACAAAATCAAGGTAAAAATTAATTTGTTTGATGCTGCATTACAGAGCTGTCACAAACTCTCCTCTAAACGTTTTTCTGAAGGCCTAAGTCTCCATTTAAAAAAGAAACAACCCTGACAAGCTGGACAGCTGGCCACATCTTCCCTTTTCTTTCCCCTTTCCCTTCTTCCCCTTTACACACTCAATTGTAATTTTTAAAATGCGAGATCTCCTCATGGCTCCTGCAGCCTCCTTTTCTGTTAGCAGCTACTGCTGTTCTAGCCAGCACTCCCTGCCAGTGTTTTGTTAGGGAAGCACACAAATGCCAAATGCTGGAGTGGACTTGTGCCTGTGCTGGGTTGTCCCCAGCTGCTCGCTGGCAGCACTGAAGGTCCAACATGCTTTTGGTTTCAGCTGCCCAGAGGCCAGCGGTTCCCCGACTCCTACCAGCACGCCCTGCATTCCCTGCTCCTTGCCATCATTCCTCACGTGACCATTCGCTATAACGAAATCCCTGAAGAGTCCAGGAATGTCAACTTTAGCTTGGCTAACTTCCTGAAGGTCAGCAGTTTCTTTCCTTTTCCCAGGCTGTTATCAGGAAAACAAAACAAAACAAACACGAAACCGATCAGCAATAAGCAGCAAACAAGCAAGTGGGTTTGTACTTTACCATCCCTTTGTTTTCTTCCATGGTGAAAACTCTAGAGGGGATAAGGTTTCCTAGGAAAGAAACTTTTGCTTTCCAAGAGAGAGACTGTAATACTCGAGCACAGGAAGTTCCACCTTGACATGAGGAAGAACTTCTTTACTCCGAGGGTTACAGAGCACTGAGACAGGCTGCCCAGAGGGGTTATGGAGTCTCCTTCTCTGGAGACTTTCAAGACCCATCTGGATGCCTTTCTGAGTGACCTGCCCTAGTTTTTGGTCCTGCTCTGGCAGGGGGGTTGGTCTCAATGATCTTTGGAGTCCCTTCCAACCCCTAATATTCTGTGATTCTGTATGTTATCTAGGGATTTGGTGCTGCCTGGCAACTGTTCAAAACCTGAGAAGAAATAAGAGTGCTCTCATTTTAAAGATTTCTGTTGTCCACTGGAGACTTAAGTGAAGTCATTCAAATAATGTCAGAGAAACAGGATCCAGTATGTTTTGGAAAGTCAGGAGCAGCCCAGAGGCTCAAATCTGGCCTCTGGCAGGACAGTAGCATGGAGGTGATGTAAGATTATTGCATTTCATTTTAAGTGATTGGTCACATGCTGATATTTTTTTCTCCAGCGTTGTTTGACCTTTATGGACAGAGGATTTGTTTTTAACTTGATAAATGATTACATTTCTGGATTCAGCCCAAAAGACCCTAAGGTAAGCAGTATATTTCTTGAAAGCTGGTTTGCAGTTGTACGTACCTACATCAGTCAGAGCTCTGAGGTGATTATTTTATATGACTCTTGGAGGCCTTTTAGACACTGTTCTTCCAGAGTCTTCTGGAGGCAGAGACCTCTGTGTCAGGGCTGAGGGACTGTATGCAGTTACAGCTAAAGGAGAGATTAGTTAATAGTCTGGATAAAGAAGGTAAAGAAGTCCTGAGTGACAGCAGCAGTGTACTGACACTTAGGAGGAACAAGAGAAAAAACTTGCCAATTATTACAGAGTTTCACCAAATGTTGTTTAGTTGCCCAATCCTTGTGCAACAAACACCTTGAGCTTGGAAGCAAATTAGTCAAACTGAAAACATGGTTTGTGTTTGTCTTTTTTTTTTTTTTTTTCTGTCAGCTGCTGGTTGAATACAAGTTTGAATTCCTTCAAACCATTTGCAATCATGAGCACTACATTCCTCTGAACTTACCAATGACCTTTTCCAAACCCAAGCTGCAAAGAGTTCAAGGTATGTCCTTTCTTCAAGAGACTGGCTAGAAAGCTATAATTTATTAGTCTTGATGGCTTCTGACCAGATGGAATTAGGTTTGCTGTCAAGGAAATGTTATGTCCTTGTTAGCCTGATTTATATTAACCTCAGGAAAAGTTGCTGTTCTGGCAGGTTTATGTCATTTTGCTCCAGAATGGTACACAACCAGTCCTTGCAGTATGTCCTGTATTTGAGTTTGTGTGGGACTAACAGTATCTGAAAGAAGCTGCCCCTGTGTCAGTCAATACACAAACTGTGCAGGTGTAATCCTTTGTTCCCACGAGTGTCAGCACCCCTTGAGAAGCCAAGTGTCCCATCAGTTAGTTCTGTGGAGATACAGGAGAACAGCCTGAGTTCACTCCTCCACTGCCAGCTCTCTTTGTGGCCACAAGGAGGTGATTTAGGTGACCTTCTGCTTTCATTTTGAACAGGAATATAGTGATGTGCAGGGTGTCCAAGCTTGTACTCAAGCCTGGGCTGAAAGCAGCCAGCAGAGCTTGAGGCCATGCCAATCCTGAGCACGTACCAAGGACAGGGGTACCATGACACCACATGTCCAGGCTGCTGTCACTGTCACACTGTGTCCCCTTTGGTCCTGCTGCTGCTCACCACAGGGCAGATGGGCTTTGCAAGGGGCTAAGCTGAAGCACTGTGCAGGTGGGAATGGCTGCAGCTCTGCTGCTGAGCCAGCATGGACCACAGCATGTCCAAAGAAGGGTGTTGAAGCTAGTGAAGGGTTTGGAGCAAATGTCTTATGAGGAGCAGCTGAGGGAGCTGGGGTTGTTCAGCCTAGAGAAAAGGTGGCTGAGGGGAGACCTTATCACTCTCTACTCAAAGGAGGTTGTAAAGAGGTGGGAATTGGTCTGTTCAATGAAGTTACAAGTGATAGGACAAGAGGTAATAACCTTAAGTTGTGCCAGGGGAGGTTTAGATGGGGTATTAGGAAGAATTTCTTCACCGAAAGGGCTATCAGGCATTGGAACAGGCTGCCCAGGGCAGTGGTGGAGTCCTCATCCCTGAAGGAATTTTAAGAGTTGTATAGACATGATACTTACAGATATGGTTTAGTTAAGGACTTGCCAGTGTTAGGTTGATGCCTTGGTGATCTTGAAGGTCTTTTCCAACCAAGGGAATTCTGTGATCCTGTGATTCTGAGCCCAGCAGCACACCCCGTGGGCCTCCTAAGATTGCTGGAGACATGGTCTCATTCACTCTGGGTCCTGATTTCTCATCTGTGCTAAATAAATACAGCAAAGATTGCCAGGTTTGGGTGCTACTAGCCTGGCCAAGATAATGACCAGAGAGGGAGGTTTGGGATTCCCCCATGTGAAAGCCCGATGGATTTATGATGCTGTAATTTATTCTGGTGGAGGCAAGAGGGTGTTTGGTTGTGCCTCAGGGTGCAGCCTTACAAATCTCTTAAGTGGTTTCTTCACATCCAGGTGGCAGAAACAGCAGAAAGTTTTTCTTTTGATGTGTTTCTGACAGCTCAGAGCTTTCTGGACCGGTTGCTAATCTCTTACACTTACATCATTTTGGCTACTTACCTGGCATAGTTTAACTACGTGCAGTGCTAAAAATGGCTGAGAAAGAGAGAAGCACACCACAGTGCCTCCCCGTTGCTTATTAGTGGCATGGTAACATAAAGATGCACTTTCTTGGTTAACATTCACCTTTGCATTTGCAATGGTTAAACTGAAAAGCTGTAAGAGCATCTCATCTTTCCTCCTCCTTTTTACTGTGAGTAGAACCTACCAGCTGAGGTTTTATTTTTTAAGTATATATATTTAAAGTAGTGGTAGCAATTGTTATTCACCCCCATCTTTTGACAGCAGAGCAGCCTGTCCTCAGGTAGCAGAAGGGCCTTTGCAGTGGTGCCTGTGCTCTGCCTGCTGTGGCAGAGACGTGTCCATTGCATCTCCATTGCAAACTTGTCTGTTTTTATGGGACAGACTGACCCATGATAACCCGGGACAGTGGGCTGAGAGATGGGGAGGTATGATGTGCACATAGCTGAGGAGATACCCTGGTGTGCCTCACCTCTTCATCAGCTGATTTGGATGAAGAGAGGGGACATGCCCAGCCCCCTCTGGGCATTATTCTGTTTCTGGGAAAAGGAAGAACAGCCCCCAGCAAGCTGGATAAGGAGGGTTTCCGCAGCAGAAGCTGGTGCAGATGAGCCTGCAGGCAGAGCACATCCCTGTGACCACATCCTGTTGAGCTGGAGTGTTGCATCTCAAAGCAGTTTCTCTGAAATGTGTCAACTAATAAGGTTGGTTCCTGGGCTGCATCCCTGCTGCCTCGCCTGGGGAACATGTGTGTGTGTCCTCAGCCAGAGCAAACCCCCAAGCCTGTCCCCACAACCAGCAGTACAGAATTGCACAAATACTGCAATCTGGTGATAGCAAAGAGCCCCAGGGACTGACAGAAGCCAGGAGTTATGCAATAGCCTTACAAATAATGTTAGAACATGACATACTGCCTTGTTTCTCCGAAATTGAGAGTGTTACTTATTCCTGTTTATTTTTACCATATTTTTCTTTGTCCCTCTTCTTTTTACACATGAATTAGAATTTTTTTCCTTTGCTGTGGAACGGTTCACTTCAGTAGGTAGGTCAAACTGGGATCACTGAATCCTCTAATGTCAAATTAAATATGCAGCTTCCAATCATTGCATCCCACTAATGAAATAACTATGATGTGTGACACGAAGGCACTTGCTAACATGACTAACAATGAAAGCTAGATCGTGTTCCAGATTGCTCTCTCTTTCCTCTCAATCAGTCTTTCACAAACCAGTAAATGCTACTTATGAATCAATGAACTTAAAAATACCTCTTGCAGCCACAGAGCTATTGGAACCCTTTGGCTGGGATTTTCAGAGCTGTGTGTAAGCAGCTTGTATTACCACAGGAAAACTTTCACACTTGTGGGATTTTAAAAAAAGAAAAAAAAAAAAAAAAAAAAAAGCCTGAGCTGAGCACACAGTGTTTGTACCCTTTGAGGAAAGAAGGCACAGCTTCAGGGTTGTCTCTCTGGGAGGCTTAGTGCCAAACTGCAACAGTCAAATGGTGCCTGTTGTGGCTTTGATTAGGCTTATGGGTTGCCTGACAGAGATAACAGTGTCAGGGCAAGGTCATTCCTAGCAGCCCGAGTGCACATGCATCCTGCACTGAAATCTGTGTCTCTGTCACTTCTCTGCTGCATTATTCAGGCAAGTCACTGAAAATGTTGCCCTTGTAGCAGCCACTCCTTTGATCACAGTGTATAGCCCAAATCTGTGTGAGGTGCAGGTTACAGGTTAAGTTAACCAAAGTGATTAGGTACTGAGCTGCCTTTCTGCTGGCAGTCAGTGCAGCTTTAAAGAGTTGAGCTCAGTATCTGCTGGTAGGAAGCTACGGGAGTCTCACAGTTTGGCAAGCCCTGCCTCCCTCCTCCTTGCAGCTGGGCTGGAGAGTCTGGCTGTGTGACCCCCTGGAGGGTGCAGTAGCAGTCTCTTTGCACCCTGTCCTTGTTTGCATTCCTCATCCCAGCAGGAGTGTTTGCCTTGTCTCTGCTCTGACCTGGCAAGAAGGAGCGCAGATTTCATGGAAGATGTGGAAAAAGCTGCAGAGATGACACTGCAGCTGGTAGGCACACGGTCTCTACTGCCTGTTACTGCCCTCACAGGTGCTCCGTGGAGGTTGGCACCTCTGCTGCCTGGGGAATGTGGGGATTTACAGGGTAACCCCCAGGCAGGAGCAAAGGAAGCAGCACTCAGGCAGTCCTCCCTGTTTTGCCCAGCTCTGACTTTACTCATCACAGTGCTAAGCTTTGCAAAGCAGTACACTGCTTTTTTCTTTTAGCTGCTGCTAAAACAGAGAGGGCTGAAACTGATGGTTAGCCTGAACTGGAAGATGCCAAGTTCTTTGATATGCCTTAACTCAGTGGTGGAGAAGAATGTATCCAGTTCAGGGTTTATTAAAAGATCAGTGTGCTGTAGGAGAGAGTGTGATGAACCATATTCTGGGGGTGTTTTGACTTACCTGACCATTATGTCTTACTCTGAACAGTTCCCTTAACCATTGCCTTGCTGTTTCTTTCAGATGTCAATCTTGAGTACAGTTTAACTGATGAGTATTGTCGGCATCATTTCCTGGTGGGGATGCTTCTCAGAGAAGCCTCTGTTGCCTTGCAGGACAACTATGATATCAGATACACTGCCATCTCAGTCTTAAAAAATCTCTTGATAAAGCATGCCTTCGACAACAGATACCAGCACAAGGTCAGGCATATTTTGTTGGCTTTTAAACATGATGTTCTTGGATCTACAAAAAAACACAGGTCAGAGTTTTAGATCTTGCACAATGGACTAAGGATATTCTCTTTACTTTTTTGGGAACTGATGGAAGTAACTTATGGCATTACAGTAATTGCTCTGAGAAATTATCTAGGAACACAAGCAATGCAGTCAGTCAACTGCAGTGCTCTTATTCATGTTGAGTATTTAGTTAAGAAAGGCCTGAGCCATTGTTAGCCAAGAGGCTGTTCAACAGAATTAAGCAATGTCAATGTTCTTCTGGTCTTGGGCCTAAATTAATATCCTGCATTAATGTACACTAATCAGGAAACAGCACTGATCTCTGTTACAAGTCAGCTGCATGTTTTGCTAATTAGAGAGTCAGAGGGGAGGATCTGTGCATTCTCATGAGATGCTAGATTTCCACTGGGGAGCTTTCCAGCTTGTTTTGGTCAGAGGCTCAGCATGTGGCAATGCTGAAGGAGCCTGGAGATGGGCTTCTTTGCTTTCTTGATGCTTCTCCCTGCTCACCCATATGTCCTTGGAAGTGCCCACCTACCTCTGCAGACACTACCTGTCCTTGCTCTAGGCTGAAAACGTGCCTCTGTTTAGAGTTTAGCTCCTGAGTTGCTCCTAGTGTGCTGCATTCCTGGGTTTTATCTGGGAATGTAGATAGCATCTTAGGCCTGAGGAGTGGGAGAAGTGTCACCCAAATGTGGTTGGTGCTCTGGCACATAGGGACCCAGAGCCAGCTCCTTTGCTCTCCCTTCTCTCTTAGGAAGGGCTCTGCAGCAGGTGGGGTTGCTTTCCTCTGCAGCGAAGAGACTTGTGCAGCCTGGAAACAAAATTGCAGCCCATGGTGTTGGCAAGATTTGATATTTCAGGAGAGATTTCCCAGCTCTCTGCCAAGACTGGGTCAGATTCAGCCCGATTCTGCTCTTCTGGATGCCTGAAAATCCTCACACTAATTCAGGAGCTGTTTGCTCCCTTGGAATGCAGCACAATCCCTGTCTCCTCAAAACCACCACCTGCCTTAAAATGTACCCCGCTGGATTTTTGTATGTGACCAGGAAACTTCCTGGAGCCAGGGCAGGGTGCTCAGCCAGTGTCCTGAGACAGGAGCAAAAGTTCATGTCACAGGCAGGATAGGCTGAGCGTGGCAGGGTCTGTTGCAGTCTCACTCCAGCCAAGGAAACCCTGGCTTCATCAGTAGCTGGGAGAGGGTTTTCTCCAACTCGTGTGCATTTTCAAGATTTCTTTTAGCTTTTGTCATACTGAAGCAGAAGAAAAAAATGGATTCTCGTAGTGTATTCAGTTTGGAAGTCTTACATTTTTCATTTTCTCTTTTTTTTGATCCTTCTGTCAATTCCAGAAGAACAATTTTTTTAACAAAAAAGAGTTGAATGTAAGAGAGCCCTGCATTTAGAAAATGTCAACCAGACCCATTTAGATCTGTATCAGTTAAACCAGATTAGTGTCTTTCTTCAAACTGTTTTTAACTAGAAGCACTTGCTATGGAGAATTCCTGACTGGAAACAGTACCAGCACCAGGCGAGGAGCAAATGTTTTTTGTTTCCTTACTCCTGGGTGTTGCACTTGAAAATCCAACCGTGTGAGTGAAGTGACTGTTAAAGAGTTAGGAAATCCGGGATTTAGTTTGTCACACATCCTGTGTGACTGGGAATGTTATTCAACCTTTATATTCCCTGACTGCCCCAAGCTCACTGCTAGAAGTTCCCTGAGTGCCCCAAGCTCACTGCTTAGAAGGGTCATACCTGCCTGGCAGCTCTGGAAGTGAAGATGAGAAGCCAAACCAACCCGTTTCCTCAGGCACCATATGCTGTGTGTGTGTGTGTTTTGGCTCAAGAGTTTCCCTTTTTTGCTCCTACATTTTTCTCCCTGTGTGTCTTCAGAACCAGCAGGCAAAGATAGCCCAGCTCTACCTGCCACTCTTTGGGCTGCTGCTGGAGAACCTGCAGCGCGTGGCCAGCCGGGAGGCCCTCTACTCCTGCTCTGCTGCCTCCAGCCCTGTGAGTAAATCTCAGCCATGTCCCTTTGTCCCCTTCCTCAGTCCTTTGTCCTCCCCGCACACCCCTGGTGTGACTTCCACTGCCTGCAGCCAGGCAGCTTTAGGAATGATCACAGAATCATAGAAGAGCATTAGTATCATAGAATAATGGAATGGGTTGGGTTGGAAGGGACCTTAAAGATCATCTAGTTCCAACCCCCCTGCATGGGCAGGGACACCTCCCACTAGACCAGGTTGCTCAGAGCCCCATCCAACCTGCCCTTGAACACTTCCAGGGATGGGGCAGCCACAGCTTCTCTAGGCAACCTGTTCCAGTGTCTCACCACCCTCATAGTGAAGAATTTCTTCCTAATGTCTGAACTAAATCTCCCCTCTTCAAGTTCTGAACTAGGGTTTCTGGATCATTTTATCATTTTTCCCCTTATTTAAGTTAAAATTACCCATCAGACAGCACAAAGATAATGGTGTCAAGCAACTTATAATTCCCTCCATGCTCCAAGGAAAACACTACAGAAGAGACTAGGTGGTTTCTCAGATTTATCACTTTGGGTTCCTGGATGAATGGCTTTACTGAGGTCATTTTTCTCCAGTGCAAGGAGAGCCACTGCTGCTCTGGAGCACAGCTCTGAAGGCTGACCTCCAGAGGACTCTGCAAAGCTATTAGCATGAAGAAAAAAAATCTAATCTTTAACAAAGTATAGCTACAAACAGAATGGATAGGAAAAGGGAGAAGATGAGTGTGTTTTTCTTCTTCCCATGGCTCCATAATGTGCTTGTTTGTTTTAATTTGGCCTTTCCTGTCACTTTCTTCTGTCTGTAGCACTGGGTGCAATGACTCTGCCTTGTTGCTTGCTCTCATTGAAGGCGTTTTCTTTGTGGCATGTGTTGTGCCATGAGGTGAGGGAAGTCCCTCCAAGTGCAATGAGTTGCAACAGAACTCAGCCTCAGAATCTAGCAGCTGTTTTGGGAAGCTGCCCATTTGCCTGAGGGCTGTGTGAGATTCCCATGCAGACCAGACTTTCCTCCTTGTTTAGGGCACAACAGCAACAAAAAAGACATTTCCAAAAATTCAAAATTTCAACTCAAATGATGAAAAATAAAGGGAAAAAACTGCTATGACTTACTTTAATATATTCTGTTATTCCTTGGACTCCTTCCCAAGTCATTTGCCTTTCTGCTGTAGAAGTAAGGAAATAAATTTATTTTCATCTGCATTTTAAAAGCTGCTCTGATTAGCTTTTTTAAATTTCATAGTTCTTTTCTATAAGAGAATAGGTGTTATCTTCCCATTGGTCACAAAAAACCCTCACACTGCTTTTACAGGCATCCAGGGACGATTTCATGTGCAGTTTTGCATCCCCCTCAAATAGATCCAGCCTAATTGGAGACAAAGATGCAGGTAAATCCATTTTTTTGTACTTTAACTTTCCCATGTTTTTTGAATGTAACTATTACCAGTCCCAAAAACCCAAACCCCAGTTTTGGAGTAGTCCCAAAAACCCAAACTGTCTGCAAAGGGCCTCTTGGGGGTTTTATGCATTTCCCTGGACATGGTGTCACCTGAACTGTCCTTTCCAGATTAATCAGCTTTTGACATGTGGCTTTGACAAGCCCTGTCTGTGCTGCCCCAGTTGCATCCTCCACTCCCTTTCCACGATGCTCTGAGGGGTGCTGGTGCAAAGGGGTTGATTGTGGGGTTTGGTTGTTGTTTTTTTTCTTTCTCAGCCTGTGGAGCAGCACTTCCCAACGGCCACGCGATGAAGCGAGAGGACTCAAAAGGATCCCTGAACTCGGAGGGGACAACCAGTTCCCCAGATCAGAGTGAAAATGTAATGTGTCTGGGGTTAGAAAGGACAGTGCTCCTTGCACCACCCTGTGGGCTGTGTCAAATAAGGGGGAGGGAAAACAAGTTCCACATGGTCACGCTCTCAAAAGCCAGCTTATAAGTATCTCTGTTTGGAAACAAACAGATCTGTGTTTAGCAGAGGGGGCCAGACGTGCGGGTCTGGTATGCTTTTCCTTTTTCCATCTCTGAGCCAAAAATATAACTGTTGACAAATCACTTATCAAAAATGAAAGGCAAAATCCGTGAGGAAAATCTCTGCTCCCAGTGTGCTTTTCTCCACATGCAGGCCTCCCTGCGTGTGGATGGGTCTGAGCCTGACCAGTACGTGTTGCTGGGAGCTGGTTTCTGGCACTGGGAGGCAAAGCACCATGGTGTGAGATTGCCAGTGACCACTGACTTAAGAGATGACATATTTGCAGGAAAATCAGCACAGGCTTAATAACCACAGCCCCAAACTTGAAGAAAAGTGACCTCAGTCACACCACAGAGCTCTGGCCCCAGTGTTCAGATATTCAGACAGGGTGTACTCTCCTTGCTGACAGATTGCACACATGGAAATCAGGTATTTGTGCAAACCAGCCCTTGGTTTTCCTCAAGGTGCTTTCCAGATGTCTTGGCTTGACGTGAATCATTAATTTAAAAACTTTGGCCCTTATAACAGGTAAGGCAAAGATTAGCTGGGCTCCTGCTGGCTGTGTCCTGACATGCTTAGCAGAGGTGGGGCCTTTCAAGCTCTCCCACATGAATCACAAAGCTGCAAGACCAAGTATAGCCAAACACTTGACTATCAAACTGTTCCTATTCAGCAGAGTGCTGAGCATATGCTTCAACCCTGCTGGCAGCAATACCTGGCAGGGCTGGCAGAAAGCTGAGCTTGCAGCTCTTCCCCACAGCTAGGCAGCCTCTGCTGTGTCCTTGGAGGTCTGTTTTTCAGAGTCTTTGAAAACAGCTCTTCTGTTAGGGAATCCACAATTAGGATTGCCTCAGAAATCTGCCCCACAATATCCACAAATCCATTTAAAAGCAAAGCCACACAGCAGAGCACAGCTGTAACACTGCCCTGCAGAGGCAGACACATTTGCTTCTTGCTTGTTCCCCTCCGGTGAGTTGTGTGCTGACTTGATAGTTTGGCCTGGTCAGCAGCAAAGTTCAGGCTATAGCCCTGTCTCTCCTACTCTAAACTGAATGCTTAAGTCTGTTTTATGATGACTCACATCCATAGCCTGTCCCAGAATAAACAACAAATCAGATATGTGGATCATTCTCCAAACATGTGAGGCACAGCTTTAAGGGAAGTGTCCTGCTTAGAGCTTAATGGAATCCATTTGTCAGAGGATACAGCTAGGGTGAGCACAGAGAATGCAAAAAAAAAAAATTGGTAAAGCTTTAAAAGTCCTGTTTCCCACTGCACAATGCCCAAGCCTTTCCCGTGTGGATTGATTCACCAGCAGGATTTCACTTCTCTTTGCTTAAGTCACTAAGTAGGAGGAAAAACAAGAGACACTTTCAAAAATCGGGGAAAAAAAGGTGGAAATTTATTAGGTGGAAATTCCCTGTTTTTTTAATAATTGACATTTGGTTTTGAAGTGTACATCCTTAACAGGAAGTTAGATTCTTGCTTTAAGCTGTGAAAGCTAATTAACTATTTTGTTTGACAAGAACTGCCTTTAAAAATGTCAGGGAGTTTAGACACTGCAGAGAGCAGGGGAAGTGAAAGCAGGGCTGCTGTGGGTTTTGCTGGATAAGCCATCATTCCCTGCCCAGCTTTTTTTCTGGGCAGAGCAGCATTTGGCCATGTGTCCAGGATTTCCAGACTGGCTGGGTTGCAGCAACCCTGAAGGATGAGATGTCTCCAAAACATGTCACAAATGGTGCTGTGGGGGTGCAGATGTAGGGGGACAGGAGGAACGCTGGCACATCAGGCACGTGCTGGATTTGCTGTGCCCACCTGGTAACCAGCCCTGTGCTCCTGTGGCTGCTGGTC
The DNA here is from genome assembly GCA_020745705.1 of Hemiprocne comata. NCBI lineage: Eukaryota > Metazoa > Chordata > Aves > Apodiformes > Apodidae > Hemiprocne > Hemiprocne comata. The sequence goes on along the minus strand of CM036597.1, from coordinate 3,484,946 downwards.
CCCGTGTCACATCCGTGTCCCATTAGGTCCGCAGAAGCTCCACGAGGAGCAGCATGTCACACTGCAGCCGCCTGGACCAGTTTGAGATCCGGACGCTCCTGATGTGCTACCTCTACATTGTCAAGATGATCTCTGAAGGTTGGTGCCTCCTGCTCACAGCGGGGCAGGCAGAAAGACAAGAGACCACCGCTGGTGGTTTTGATCTGTAAGGATCTCCTTTTATTACCTTTTTTAAAATTATTCAGTGCACTGTTTTTTTTCTTTCTTTCAGATACACTTTTAGCTTACTGGAACAAATTCTCACCCCAAGAGTTGATCAATGTCCTCGTGCTTCTGGAGTGAGTATCATGAGGCTGTGGTTCCAACACGTGCACCTTTGTGCAGCCAGCGTTGGCCAAGAAGAAGACACAAGTGCAGTGTGCCTTGCAGGGTGCAGCCCTAGGGGTGTCTGGCCTGGGTGTAATGAAATGCTTTTCCTCCACCTGAGGAGAAACAGGTGTATCTCGAGGGAGAAAGGTGAAGTGGGGGTGTCCTGAGCTCAGTCTGGGCTGTGCAGAGGGTGTCTCCCCACCCACAGGCAAGCAGGGCTCATGGCTCGAGCCTTCCACTGTAACCAGCACCACCTCTACTTTGCAGCAGGTTCAGTGGAACAGATGGGTGAGGAGACAGGGATGTGCCATGGGATTTGGAAACCAAGTGTGTGAGGTCAAGTAACTTATAGATAAAGCACCCAAACCCTCATGCACAAGGAATGTGGCTGCAAACAAGACAGGGCAGATTTTATCTGTTCTGGGTCATTCCTGATCTGCAGGATCTGTAACAGATGCATATTTTATTTTCTTTCTAGAGTGTGTTTATTTCACTTCAGATACGTGGGGAAGAGAAATATTGCCAGGTACTGTATTCTCCCACCCGTGGCCAGGCTGGGGGCCCATCCCCGTGCTCCCTGCCGCAGCTGAGGCAGGAGGGGAGCGTGCACCCCCACCCCGGGTGCACCCCAGCAGGCAGGAAACCTGTGGGACAGGACTCTGCTCAGCACCACGCCGCAGGCAGAGTCCCCTCGTCCTAGCACCCAGCCCCTTCCCTCCCCTCCAGCTCCTGCATGAGACCCCCAGGCCCAGGCGCTCCTGGCTGCCCGCCCAGGTTGGCAGTGTCCCCCACAGGCAGCTGCAGGTGAGACACGAGGCACAGCTGCATCCCTGCTCCCCGAGCAGCAGCACTGCTGCTTCATGAGCTCTAGGGCCAGCTGATGCAGGTGAGACCAGGGCAGCCTGGTCAGTCCTGCTGGGACCGTCTGGGTTAAACCAGACGAGTGCGTTGGAGGGAGGCCAGGTCTCCATCCTGCTGCCTGGTGTGACCCTGTAGCAGTGTGGCCGCTGCTGCTGGTCCGAGCCCGCGGTCTCGGCGTCCCCTTGCAGGGTGCATGATGCCTGGTTATCCAAGCACACGGCAGCAGACAGGAAATCCCAGACGATGCCAGCGCTCCGCAGCAGAGCCGGGGGGATGCAGGTGCGGCTCCAGCATCTGGGCAGCTTGGAGACCTCCTTCACACTCAACCACAGTACGTACAGCAGAGCCAGGTGGGACCGTGGAGTATGAGCCTGGTGCAAGCTGCATGTAGCCATTCACCACTGGCTGCTTGTTGCTTCAGGGTAGTCAAGCTACACAGAATTACAGCGGTCACCGCTCCTCCCTGCAACATTCCTAGATTGGTGGGGGTGACGTTTAAGCCAGCCACTTTAAAAAATCACACCTGGGACTTAGGACTTGCATGGCTTTTTCCTCTCGGCTGTCTTGGCTCAAGCTCCTTGGCTGAGTGTGTGCAGGTGGTGCCTTGGTTGGGGTGTGCAGGGCAGACAGGAGAGCTGCAGAGGCTTGGGCCAGGATCTGCTGTAAGCCTCTCCACGTGGGTGAGTCTTGCCTCATGGAAGCACGTTGCCATTTCTCCTCTGTGAATGCAACTTGGGCACCTCGTTCTCTGTCTGGCTTTAAAGACAGTTTAAGGGGAAAGACTGACTGGTTTTCTGGGTTGGCTTCAGGCTGAGGCAGCTGCTCTGAATGGTGCTGGCAAATTCAGCACCTTGCTGTTCTTGCCTCATCTCCCAAACCCAGTGAACTGTAAGGAGGGAACCTTACCTGTATCAGCTTTGAGACCTTGTGGGAGCTGGAGTGTTGAGCACTGTTTCCTCCTGATTTGCTTTCCATCTGCAGATGCAGGCACCTCAGAAGCAGATATTGTGCACCAGGCGTTACTGGAGGGCAATATTGCCACCGAAGTGTGCCTGACAGTCCTGGACACCATCTCTTTTTTCACTCAGAGTTTCAAGGTCAGCATTGAAATCAAAAGTGTTGTAGAAAAGTGCACTGAATTTCCTGTATGCCTCTTGATTTTGGTGACCTATCCTCCTGGAGTGGCAGATTATGGAAGGCTCAGATCAGCTGCAGCTTGTTTATTTTCCAACATGCTGAGAGTTTCATGGAGTCTCAGAGTAATGATGCACTTATGCAATCTTGCCATGTCTTTGAAACTGCAAGACCAGAGAAAATTACTTGGACATTACACCGTGAGTGTAGACATTGCAAAAATAGAATAAGAGGAAATGAAGATCATATAGAAAGGAGGGACTAGAGGAAAGGGAAATGAAGGTCTAGCATTCTTAGAACAGTCTCTGGTTCTTACCATAAATTGCCTAGAAGTGAGGCCCAGATATCTTTGAATCACTGTATAAGAGTGTCTGTGAGGCTGAGGCATTCCAGCTGTGGTTACCAGCTCAGGTAGGACCAGTAACACTAGTAAAAGTCTTCTACTCCATGTAGAGATTCATGCTTCTGGCAGTCGTTGCCATCTACAAGAATCAAAGCCTCTGTGGTGAAGAGAACCTCAGGCTGGCAACAAAATACTGAAATACTGTTCCAGAAAACCTCTTCCTTGAATTGTGCTTGGAGGAATTCCACTCATACCAATGCGTCTTGCATAATGTCACAAGCACAACTCTGGGTTTAAGAGTAAGCATAATGAAGATTTCATTTTTAGATGCATTGAGCAACATGAAGAGAAGGCCAGCATAGCCTCTGCTTCATATAGCCTTCTGCTTCGGGAAGGGGTTGGACTAGATGATCTCCAGAGGTCCCCTGCAACCCCTGCCATTCTCTGATTCTGTGATACCCTTTGCTCTTTTTTGTTACAGATCAAAAAAGCCACCCTGGTGCATATGTTAAATTACTCCTTAATCGTTTTGCAACAGCAGAAAGACTTAGATGCAAGAGTTAAAACTTGCTTGACTTTCTCAGGTGCCTCTTTTTTAATACGGCTGAACCACAAAACAATGTGATTTTCAAACCACAAGATAGACTGGATTCCCTTCCGCTTTAATGGGCTTCTGCTTTGCTTTTATGGTTACACGGTGTTACCGCACAGAAGCGTGCTCTGTACTGCACTAGAAGTGCTGGTCATGTTCTTACTGACAGAGTTAAAGAAGTCCAATTAAAAAGTATGGATCCTCGGCTTACCCTGCTACAAGGTGTGCACAGGATGTTGGAAGACAAGTCTGAGGCAGCCCAAGGATTGCTTGGACTGGCAATGATACGGGGACTATTGATCTCCTCCTGATATGGGACATCCACGTCCTTGCAGGGTGGCCACGATGTCCTGCACAGCAGCTGCAAGGATGACAGCAGGTGTAGGCAAGAGGACTCTGACACCAAACTGTATGGGGGCCTACAGGAAAGCTGGGGAGGGACTTTTTACAAGGACTTGTAGTGATAGGACAAGGGGTAATGGCTTTCAACTGGAAGAGGGGAGATCTAAGGTAGACATTAGGAAGAAATCCTTTAGTGTGAGGGTGGTGAGAGACTGGAACAGGTTGCCCAGGGAAGTTGTGGATGCCCCCTCCCTGGATGGCCAGGTTGGATGGGCCCCTGGGCAACCTGGTCTAGTGGGAGGTGTCCCTGCCCATGCACGAGGGCTGAAACTAGATGATTTTTAAGGCCCCTTCCAATCCAAACCATCCTATACTTCTATGATATTAATCCTCTCCAAGTAATTCCATTTTACCATCTCTATGCAGGGAAGGGGGAAAAGGGAGATAGATTCCCAGGATGTGCAAACTGACAAGGGGAGTGTGCTGACTTAGTACAGCTATGAATCTGTCCAGTGAAAAGATGTGATAGTTTTTTTTTTTTTTCCTCTCTCTCTTTGTTGGATTGCAAATAAAACACTTTAGGCAAATGAAAAGGAATGGAAAAACAATGGGTGGTTATGTTGGTAACGGCCTGTTTTATTTAAAATAACTCCAGGCAACCAGTTTTACAGGTTATTGAATTAGGTTTTGGAATTAGTGATGCAAAAGTAATAAAATACTTTTGTTTTATTCTCTGCTTGTTTTGTTCTTCAGACCAACTGGTGTAAGTTTGTACAGGTTGTCACGTTTATTGGTTATATTTTTACTGAAGACCCTGTTCCTTGTTTGGCTTAATTTATGTCATTAATTATGCAAACTTATCTCTGTGATTTCCAGCTTCAGGCTCAACATTTCTGCAAAATAAATTCTCTCATTGCTTTCCAGACCCAGCTTCTAAACAACGATGGCCACAATCCACTCATGAGGAAGGTTTTTGATATTCATCTTGCTTTTCTCAAAAACGGGCAGTCAGAAGCAGCTCTTAAGCATGTGTTTGCCTCTCTGAGAGCTTTCATTAGCAAGGTAAGTAACTCATGACTCCAGAGGTTCAGGAGAGTCTGTTTAGCTATGACAGAAGAAATCAGTATGCTTAAATTCCTGTTAAACTGCCATTTTGTGCTGTCAGGAGATGCATTTTAGAAAACAATTTCTGAACTGATATAAAGATATCTATTGCAGCAATTACTTGTGTGCTGGATACCAGGAAACATCAGCATCATAGTCATCAGAGAATGGTTTGGGTTGGAATGGACGTTATAGATCATCTAGATCCAACTCCCCTGCATGGGCAGGGACACCTCCCACTAGCTCAGACCCATCCAACCTTCCCTCAAACACTTCAGGGATGGGGCTTCCACAACAAAAGGAGAAATTGTGAGGAATTCCTTCACTTGCCTTGGTCACAAACCTGCTGTTAAAGATTACTGCCTGTTCAACCAAGAGCTGGTGCCTCCTGAATCTTTGCCCCAAACTGTCCATATGGCTGACAGTGCTATTGCTTGAATAATACTTGTACTGACAAGTACAATACTTGCTCCTCTCCCACTGCATTTGAAAGAGGGTAGTACTTGCTGAACCTCTTTCTACTCTTCTCTGAGCCCTGCTAGACAGGGAGGCTGTTTAATCCCCTGAGCTCAAGCAACATCCAAGCCCCAGCTAACCACAGAGGAGCAGTGACTGATGCTATTGCTGTGTCAAAACCTGCTGCTTCTCAGAAGTACATTTTCCAGACCAGATGTACATGCAAACTCCACTCCTCCCAAGCTGCACAGTTATCATTAATTCAAAATGAATTAAAATCTCTCAAATCACTTAAATGCAATTAATGAAAGAAATCCATGTGACATGAGCTTGCAGCCAGCCAGGGCACAGTATGTAAATGATGTGCACCAAAGTGTTAATGCCAGAGAAGGTCTTGCACTAATTCCCAAGCAAAGTTTGATTAGAGAAGGAGGCTGCTAAGCTGTTTTTCAAAGGTGGGAAAAGTCTGTGCTATGTACATTTTACTGTAACCTCACAGCAAAGCAAAGAGTTAGTATGAGTATGTCTAGGGCTGGATTTTAGAATCATAGAATGGTTAAGTTTGGAAGGGACCCTAAAGACCATCAGGTTCCAACCTCCTGGCCATGAGCAGGGACACCTCCCACTGGACCAGGCTGCACAAGCCTCATCCAACCTGGCCTTGAACACCTCCAGGGAGGGGGCAGCCACAGCCTCCCTGGGCAAGGGACTATTCCAGTGCCCACGGTGAAGAAGTTCTTCCTGATGTCTAACCTCAATCTCCCCTCTTTCAGTTTAAAACCATTCAACTTTGGTTCGTTAAATTTTGGGTTGTTCTAAGCAAACACATGAGAAGCAGAAAATGCAGAAGTCTTGCTGACTACCTGCCTGGCTCCAGACAGTGTGCTCTCCCACGAGATGTTTTTCCATGGGGCTTCTTAAAGCCTGGGAGGTTGGCAACTGTCATGGCAGGAACCACTCCGTTTTTCTACAGGATCAAATACATATTTATTGCTCTACCTTTCTTCTGAGTTTTCTGCTTGCCTGTCATCTGCTTAGCCTTGAGATCCATCTTGCTGCAAATCTGCACACACCCCACTCAGACACAGGCTCTCTGCACATCTCTTCTACTTACTTGTCACAAGTTTGTTCAACCAGAAATATTTCCTTTGTGCCTGTAACAAATAAGAGACAGTCCTTGACTCCCTGGCAGATTTTCTGTGGTTGTTTAAATGTGAAGCCAAACCTGCACACCTGCTCATTTTGATCTCCCCATCAGCCTCCAAAACCTGGAGCCCTTCAGGGGTTCCACACTGGCTTTCCAAAACGCAGATTACAGCAATGCATGTTGTGTTCTTGGCTGCTGGGAGAATGGGCAGTGGGGTCATTTTCTTGGAGTTATTCCAGCTCAAATCCACACCCCATTTGGCATCGTGGGTCTTTGAAGACAGGAAAGATTGATTTCACTTGGTTTCTCACATTTCTCCTATGATAGGGACCCAGTGTTGCTTCTGTAAAAGCAAGATATGAGCCCAGCAGATGGTATCTATAGGGAAGTGGGTTTTTTGCCAACTCCATAACCACATGAGTCCCAAACTTCCTTTTAAGTCCTCTGAAGGGCTTTTTTAAGGCCCAAAGTGACAATAAAATAAAACACTGGGGGGGAGGAGGAGGGGCACTGCTTTTCATGGCAAGTGCAAGGATGGCATGTTTTCCTGCAAATTTTTTTTAAGAAATATGAAAGTTGCACTGCTTTGTTTTGGGTTGCATCTCTCTGTCAGCTATAAATCAGTGTTAACTTCAAGAAAACCAAAAGTAGGTAATACCTTTGACACAGCTAGAATGGACAATCTGTCACTTTTACGGCCTTGTGTAGCTAATAATTTCAATGAAAAAAATCCCCCTCTTATCTAGGGTCACAGCAAATGGTTGTTGGAGAGTAAGAAACTCCTGAGATTTATTCTGCATCCCAAAATCTTTCTTAAAAATAGCTTGCACTCTGCACTAAATCTGATTACTTGATAGGAAAAAGACTTTAAAAAAAAAAAAGAAAAAAAGAAATGTCGCAAGAAAGCAAAGAACAAACAAGTTCTGTAATTGTTTGCATGTTTGATTTTGGTTTTAGGATTAATCCTGCTTGCATGCATGTGTGCTGGCAAGTTGGGAAGCAAGCTGCCTCTTTTACCAGCTTTTTTTATACTCTGGGTTTTCTTAACAACTAAATCCTTCTTTTCAGTGTTTAAATACATATATACATGCTTGGGAATGGTCTTGTAATGAAAGGTTATGAAGGAAATCATGCAGAGAGGAGGGGGCTGAGATAATTTGCCCTGCATTAAAGAGCAGCTCAGACGAGTGGATGTGAAAATGATGGAAACCCCCTGCAGCTGCCCACTCCGTGCCTGCCCGCCTGTCCCTTGGTGTGTTAACACTAGCTGGGCACGTTAGAGGCACCACAAATCCCAGGCCTTGAAGGACTAGAGCAGCAGAGCCTTGCTTCTTTCCTGCAACAGCTGATTCAGGAAGCTTTTCCCTGTCAGCAGTTTCCCCATACCATGTCAAGCTTTCCCTTCCCATTATTGCTCTGAGGATGCAGCATTATTGCAGCCTCCCATGCAGTTGTGAAGGGCACCTGGCATGTCCTGCGTGCTGCTGGGGCTCCCCGCATGTCCCTCTTGTCCTGAGGCCTCTCTGGAAGCTGCTTGCTGCACTGACTCCTGCTCTGGCCCTTTGTATTAGAGCTGGATCAGAAATGTGCTCCTCCAGGCCCCACAGAGTCATTGCCACACGTGCTGGTTTGCATCTCTTCCCAGTTTGTGTTCTCTTGCCAGCTGGACACCACTGCCCCAAACCTGGCACCAGGAGCTATTGCCTCTGCTTGGACTTGGTCTCCAGAGAGCAGCTGTCTGGAGACACAGGTTCCCTGTGAACAAGGCACAAGTTTTCCTCCCAGAACTGGTACAGTGTGGAGGGAAGCAAACAGTGAGGGGTCCTGGGTTTCTCCCACAGCAGATTCCCAGGTGGAGTTTTTCTCCCTAACATGAGGTTGGAAATGTCTGAAAAGCCTCTGCAGGCAAGGAGGGGTCCCTGCTGAGAGCATGTTCCAGCCCTATCTTCTATGCAGTCACACATCACTGTGGCCAACTCTGGGCTAATCCCAGTTCTGAGCATGACCCTATCTGGCTATGGCAGAAGGGTTGCATTACAACAGCCAGCAATCACTTAGTAACTCCTTTCCCGAGCACACACGTGATCCTCTCGGCCCTGTGTTATTATGATGTTTATTTGCTTCTTTTGTTTCTCCAATTTATTTTTTTTTTCTGAAAAGATTTTTGGCCAGAGGCAGTGAACACCATGTATTTGGTCAGTGCCTTCATTCTGCCTTGTAACCTGTGTGGCTCTGTGTGATCCCAACAGTGTAGTCTTGCTGGCCACAGCTCCTAGATTCATGTTTTGAGATCCTTTCCCTTTTTGAGACCCTTTCACCAGCATGCCCTGGTGGTGGCCACAGCAGTACCTACAAGCTTATCTGAATCATATATACTTAGTGAAAGGAGCAGAGGGCCATAGTTACAGCTCCAGGCTCCAACTTGGAGGAGGTGAGTGAACACTCTTGCAGTATTTACTGTCATGTCCCACGGGGCCCATAGAAGTGGCTCATGGACTGTGCTCCCATGAGGACCATTGTGTCTTGAATGAACAGGGGGAGGTTTAGGTTGGACATTAGGAGGGGATTCTTCACCCAGAGGGTGGTGGAGCACTGGAATAGGCTCCCCAGGGAAGCAGTAATGGCACCAAGCCTGACAATATTCAAGAAACATTTGGGCAATGCCCTCAGGGACATGGTATGAACCTTGGGGTTGTCTTGTTCTGGGGCAAGAGTTGGACTTGGGGATCCAGGCTGTCCGAGGAGGTGTTTGAGCCACCATCCCTGGATACATCTAAAAAGACAGATGTGGTGCCAGGGGACAGGGTTTGGTGGTGGATGTGGCAGAGCTAGATTAGTGGTTGGACTTGATGATCTTGAAGGTCTTTTCCAACCAGAATGATGATACTATGATACTAATTGGGCACATCTCTCCTCCAAATAGACAAAAAGTGTGATTGTGTCTGTTGTGTCGGGAAGTTCCCCGGGGCCGGTCCCCAGCTGTGGCTGAGGGAGCAGAGGACCCTTAGGCCTAGGCCTGGGGCTGGCTGAGCCTCGCACAGGGGCCCCCTGCTCTTCCCGGGAGGTGCTGGCATCACCCCTCTCCAGCCAGGTCCCTGTGGTGGCTGCGGAGGCCTCTTCGTGCCAACACAAAACCCTCTCCTGCTTCTGCTTCCCCGTGCCCGGCGCGCTGCGGCTGAGGTGAAGGAAGCTGGGTGCAGCGCTCCCTCCTGCCAGCCACCACCACGGCCAGGCGGACACACGCTGGGGTCCCAGCTCCAGCCAGCCCTCACTGGAGGCCACTGCTCCCAGGGCAGGCCACTGCTCCCAGAGCAGGCCACTGCTGCAGCTCTCTGCTTTTCAGGCACAGAAGTAGGTGTTTAGGAAGGTGATAGATGTGCTAGAGCAGTGCGGGGTGCTGGTCTTACCCTTCTGCTTTTCTCCACCCTGCTGCAAATCTGTGAGCCCTGTTGCTCAGGTAGCTCACGCTGCCGTTTGGCTTGATCCTGCTGCTCTCTGGGGCTGGCTCTGTCTGGGGATCTAGGGCAGGTCACTGTTTTTTGGGCTCTCTGGGACAAGCAAATCTTTTGCTTGCGTTCCTGACAGCAGTCACGGTTTTAGGCTTTTTGAGGGGGACATGTAGAAGTAGCTGTGTGAGCTTTGCAGGTCGTTTCCCAGTGGGGTCAGACTTCTGGGTGGGCTCTCACAGATTTTCTGATGTCCCAGTTGGCAGCTTTTGGTGGGAATGTCTATGGGACCTCTGCTTTCTGCCCTGCTGCTGGTGTTTATGGTTTTTGTAAGAACATAAAACTTTTGTGTGACCTGATTTGGTGAGAATTTGCCAATGGACCCAGAAGTTTTAGGGGGAGAGGATAGATGGACATACATGAGCACATCAGTAAATTTGCAGATGACACCAAGTTGGGAGGGAGTGTTGATCTGCTGGATGGTAGGAAGGCTTTACAGAGGGACCTGGACAGACTGCATCGATGGGCTGAGACCAACTGTATGAAATTCAATGAGGCCAAATGTTGGGTCCTACATTTTGGTCACAACAACCCCAGGCAACACTACAGGCTTGGAGAAGAGTGGCTGGAGAGCTGCCTGGCAGAAAAGGACCTTGGTGTATGGATTGACAGTTGGCTGAATATGAGCCAGGAACGTGCCCAGGTGGCCAAGAAGGCCAATGGCATTCTGGCTTGGATCAGAAATGGTGTGACTAGCTCAACCCAGGACAACTAGGGAAGTAATCCTGCCTCTGTGCTCAGCACTGGTGAGGCCCCACCTTGAGTACTGTGTTCAGTTTTGGGCACCTCAATACAAAAAGGGCACTGAGGTGATGGAGCAGGTCCAAAGAAGGGCAACAAAGCAAGTGAGGGGTTTGGAAAACATCCCCTATGAGGAACGACTGAGGGAGGTGGGGCTGTTTGGTCTGGGGAAGAGGAAGCTGAGGGGAGACCTTCTTACTCTTTACAAATACCTGAAAGGTGGTTGTAGTGAGAGTGGGGTTGGTCTCTTCTCACTGGTGACTGATGAGAGGACAAGAGGAAATGGGCTCAAGTTGCATCAGGGGAGATTTAGGTTGGATATCAGAAAAACCTTCTTTACAGAAAGGGTTGTTGGGCACTGGAACAGGCTCCCCAGGGAGGTGGTTGAGTCACCATCCCTGAATGTGAAAGTCATCTGGATGTGGCGCCTGGGGACATGGTTTAGCAGTGGGTCATCAGAAATAGGGTGATAGGGTTAGGGTGAGGTTGGACTCGATGATCTTAAAGGTCTTTTCTAACCTGAACCACTCTATGATTCTATCCCAAAACAATGTGACAGCAAAGTTGACATTGCTCTAGGAAACATGGTTAAGAATAAATAGGTCCTTAATTCATTCCCACAAATGGTTCCAGGCTCAAAATTCTGGCATAAGTTCTATTGAGACTGTCCAGGCTGGAGCCCACTGTTTTGCCCCATGCCCCTGAGCATCTGACCTCTGTGGGTGTAATTTAATGATGTACTTTCTAATATTTTCATGCTTCTTGTAAAGTTTCCCTCAGCATTTTTCAAGGGAAGAGTGAACATGTGCGCTGCACTCTGCTATGAAATCCTGAAGTGCTGCACTTCCAAGGTGTCCTCCACAAGGAACGAAGCCTCTGCTCTTCTTTATCTCCTGATGAGAAATAACTTTGAGTTCACCAAAAGGAGAACATTTCTGAGAACGCATCTTCAGGTCAGTGACTGGGGAAATGGTAGAGAGCAGAATATCTCAGACTTCATGAACAGATCCTTCAATATAACTATGTCACATCATGTCTGCAGAGGATCTTGCCATTGTTACATGGCCAAAAATCCTCTTGATTTCCAGGCTTTGCCTAATTCCTGTTTCCAGTGATTGGCCCGGGGCCCTGTGGGTAGAATACACTGCCACCAAGTACTCCAAGCTGTTCAGTTTTTGGAGTCATAGACACAAGACATATCTCTGCCCCGGAGGCTGACAGGGCCAGGGTGGAAGGAACAGCAAGAGAAGCTGCCTTTGAGGCAGGAAGAGGAATTCTTTGGGAGCTGCTTTTGCAGCACTGTTTTTTTTTAAGCAAATTTAGATACCTGAGGGCACAGATGAATACCATCTGGGTTGTAATGAATCACAGGAGAAGGTAATTAATGTACAAACAATATTATGATTATTATATTGTCAATTCTGTGAACTTGCTGTTCAGCAAAGCAGTTTGATCCTCTAGGGAGGATTTGTCCTTGGGAGATGTGACAGCAAAGCCACAACTGCCATTGCTTGTGTTGTGGGAAAGGCCTGTTTTCCCATGAGCATTTTATGTACCTGTGATGATAAAACTCCTCTATTAGGGCTCGTTTAACAACAGTCCTACCCTGTCCCAACAGATAATAATTGCAGTGAGCCAGTTAATAGCAGATGTGGCACTCAGCGGTGGGACAAGGTTTCAGGACTCCTTACTCATCATTAACAACTTTGCAAACAGTGACAGGCCCATGAAGGTAAGCTGGAGACCTTAAATCACCTCACATGCTATCAACCATTAATGCAAGACTGGGGACACACTGAAGGAAATAATGCTGAAGTGTAAGGCTAATGATTGGAACTATGATTTATAAGCTCATAACTGGGCTGTGTTTGCTCAGTAAACAAGTGTTATGCCAACAGCCATAGGGCAAGCTGCTCGGGCAGGTCATGCTCCATCCATGAGGCCTCACCCCAAGAAGAGGCAGCTCTGCAACTCAGGTTACACTTTGCAAAGCCTGCTGCTTGCAAGGGTGTCCAAAGAGCTTTCCAAGAACTTCCAGCTTTGAGAAAAATTAAGAGGGAGGGTCTGGTACTTCTGTTGCCTGAAGGTAATATTCAGCAGGCATTCATTTTAGTTAATTGAGTACCAGTAATACTAGAAAGCACTCTTTTGTGGATATTAATGGTTGTATTTATTTGAAAAATAATTGTCTGTCTTTGTGCTAGAATTAATAGCTTTTACCCTACCCATTGAACAATATATCATCACTGCAGCTCACTGCATTGCACACAGTGTAGCTGCCAAGGTTGGCTAGAAGAAAACAGGAGGCATTTTTGCAGTTCTGTGATGTGATTATCCTATGACCTGAAGATAGAAGGGCAACCTCAGTTAGGTGTTGGATTATACTATAACAAAGTTACAGTTAGGATATACCTGGAAAAAAACCCAGTTCTCTTCTGGATGTAGGCGTTTATAAGGGTTTCACTGGGCCATAGTTTGCTGATCATATTTTACATCACCAGACCATCATGATATCCAGTTTATGTATTTATATAAGTGCAAGAGAGGTTTAATTCACTGGAGAGGATGCCATGCACAGCCAGGGATAGCTAGGCAGCAGGAGCCTGAAAAGAGGGAACATGAGCTGGCTCATCATGGAGAGGAGGGAGGAGGGACCTGAGTGCTGCTTTCCACTGCTGAAAGGGAGGTTATAGAAATGAGGAGATCAGGCTCTTCTCAGAGGTGTGGAGTGGCAGGGCAAGAGGCAATGGGCAGAAGTTGCTGTGAGGGAAATGTCAACTTTAGTTAGAGCAAAAAGTATTTCCCAATAGCATGGTGTAGCCCTGGGGCAGGGTGAGACAGAAGATGGGATTTCTGTCCTTGGAGATGATAAAACTTGGCTGGATAAGCCTTGCTCAACTCACTGATGGCCCTGCTCTGAGCAGGGGATCAGACTGAAGCCTGTGTTTCTTTTTCTATTACATTCCTGTGGTGGGAAAGCTCTACAAATGCCATCACTGCTTTAGGAATTAAAGAGTGACCACATCAGAGACTAAAAAGCCGGATGTTGGATGACATGAAAAATACTTCAGGCATGGCTTATGGTCCCATCCTGGGACATTCACATGCATGGAGCACTTTGTCTCACTCTCACACCAGCTCCTCAGGATGTCAAAATACCTGGAACAGCCAACCTGGCATCCTGCATGTGACCAGGAGAGACTGGCCCTGTGCATGCCCAGGTTGAAATAGCTCTAATTGCATGTGGAACACTGTACATGGTGTGCAGTGGGAGTTCAAAAAACAACAGCCACAGCTAGTCTTATCTCCTGTGTTCTCAGCATTTTCAGATTGGCAGTAAGTGGAGTGTTGGCTGAAAAGCTACCAATGTTTTTTCTCTGGCAAGGCCTGGAACACCATTCATTTTTGTATTTGCTTCTCATTAGATTTGTTTTGTGTCAGGCAACTGCGTTTCCTTCCGAAGTCAAAGATTTGACAAAGAGAATCCGTACAGTGCTCATGGCTACTGCTCAAATGAAAGAACATGAAAAGGATCCAGAAATGTTGGTAGATCTGCAGTACAGCTTAGCCAAATCCTATGCAAGTACCCCAGAGCTCCGGAAAACGTGGCTGGACAGTATGGCAAAGATACATGTGAAAAATGGAGACTTTTCAGAGGTAATCCATGTGATTAAAGCCATGGTGCACAACCAGGCAGATGTACAGGTGATGTTTTAATTTTCCCTTTGTACTTTGCAGGCAGCCATGTGTTATGTCCATGTAGCAGCCCTCGTTGCAGAGTTTCTGCACAGGAAAAGTAAGTGTGGGCTGCTTGGGAGGCACAAGGAATACAACGTGGGCAGGGGGGTTTGTGGGGGGTCAGAATCTTTTTAAAGGCAAGTTTCTCTCGATTTGGTACATAATTATTTTTGAAACAAGCTAAAAAAGGAAAAAAAAAAACAAACAATGCAGTGGATAAAGCTAGAAGAGTATTTTTTAATAAAGGAATCCAGGTGTTCATACACAGGCATTTACTAGCAGGCCAGGTCTGCCTAGACAGTCATGTCATGTTGCTGAGTCAAATAACAACCAATACATCATGTCTTGGTTTAAATGTTCAGTTATATTTTACATTTGGAAATATGGTCAAAGGGGAAGCCCATGTTAAAAATTGGCTGTCAATAAGTTCATCAGAAATATCAGTATAAGCACTGCAGAAAACTAGATTAAAACAGTCAAAATTCAGTCAAAAAATGAGACTATAGCCTAACTATACAAATATGTAAAGAACAATGAGAAAAAAAACAGAGTGTTGTGGTTTAATGCAAAACAGGAAGGAAAGGCAGACTTGTGTGTTCCTGAGTAACACAACTTTGCAGGTTTTCTTTTAAATATCTCTTCCATGGTTGATATATTGACCCCATGTCTCATTTCTATCTAAGGGAGGACTTGTTGAAGTAGACACTTAACATTTCAGAAAGTTAAGGCTACATAAAAGCTGGAAAGGTCTTTAGTGCCTTGCTCAGGGGGTCTGGAGTCCCTCCAAGTTCTGTACTTTGTGTTGGCTAAGTGGGAAAAATCAGGACTTGTTTTTCTGAGAAGTATACATGGCTGCAGAAGGGAGGGTATTGAAAGTTGGCAATTTTTTATTTGTACCCTGGAGGCTTCTCACGACAACCAGTGGTAAAGGAGAACTTCTAAAATAGAAGAGGAACAAATCCAGAGGAGTATCAAATGAATACATTGAGTTCTCTCTGTCACAGGCAAGGCTGGAAAGGGTTTGGTAATGGCTGGACTGCTCAGAGTTTTGGGGTACATAAAGAACTGTGCTTTCTGCTGGGACTGTACAGTCCTGTTCACCAAAAATAGCTTTCACTTTGCATCTTCTGTGCAAAAATATACCCTTGTCCTTCTCTCCTGACTTACAGTTGGTTGCAGCCTGTTGGGTTGGTCAAAGATTGCTTCCAGGTAGCAGATTGAGAAATCTGTTGTGCTTGGTGTTATTTAGTAGTTAGTTATACAGCAGTACTAGGAATGGCTTCCATGGCAAATGTCCTGATGTGTCCAGTCTTATATAGCAAATCAGTAACAACAATGGGAATCAGGTCCCCTGCTCCTTGTAGGATTTTGCTGTCTGCTACACTGCTTCCCTGGCCATGGAAGCATGAAACATTTGAGGTACGTTATTCCACTAATCCATTTGCTTTTTCCTGCTACAGAACTCTTCCCCAGTGGATGCACTGCCTTCAGGAAAATCACTCCCAACATTGATGAGGAAGGTGCAATGAAAGACGATGGTGGGATGATGGATGTACATTACAGTGAGGTACAGGCTACAGGATATTTGAGAGCTGATTGGGATTTAGTTTTAGAGTTTATTCTTGTGGGCTCTAACAAATTGTAGTTGTGAACTGGCATCTGTAAGGATTTCCAAGAGGAATCTGCATTGAAGGATTTTCTGTGTACTATTCAGGTAGGTAAAACTGGTGTTAAGTTCTTGGTTCCTTTGAAAGGCTTGTGTAGCAGCCTGAAAAAGCTGCACCACAACCTTTGCAAATGCTCATTGTACCAGCACAGGGCAGCACAGCTTGGTATTTCCAAGAAGAGACAGGATGCAAGTCAAGCTCTGCCATCTGAGAGGTTAACTTAGGTTCTTCACGAGTTAGGGCTGTGCAGCAGGACACCACGTTAGCAGAACAATCCAGAAACCAGACCATGGCACTGGGGAAGTGGGTAGATCCTCCTGTGAGTCATAAAGTCTCACAATTATCTCTGCACCATCCCTGTACAACTGTGTTGGGGGGGGCCATATGGCTGAGCAAGGTGGCCCTGCAGCCCAGCTGCCCACTTGCCCATTCATCAAGACCAAGTTTGAGGATCCTTAGCATCACATCCCACAGCTATTGCACACATGTTCCTTGGATGTTCTTCTTCCTTCTTCTTCTTCCTTCCATATTCTTTGACACGTACCCCTGACTTCCAGTGCTGTCATCTCCATACCCTCCCAGAGTTTTGGCATTCTCCTGGGAAATGAGCTAAATAACCAAGACATACTTGCTGGCTATTGTGCTAATGATTTATTAAGAATGAATTAACTTCTAAAAAATCACTTGTCTTTTTTTTTTCTCTTCCCCAAAACTTTAGAATACCTTTGGAAAAGCCAGGGACACACTGGGTTTAAACTTCCGTAACTGTGGCTGTTTATATTGGGGCCTGTTAAAGTATCTGAAGTTAAAATGGTTTTCTCTTCTAACTGTGACTGTTATTAACAACACCCATTTGGGTGCTGTCATAGGAAGTGCTGGTGGAGCTGCTGGAGCAGTGTGTAGATGGCCTGTGGAAAGCAGAGCGTTATGAGACAATTTCTGAAGTTTCCAAGCTGATCATCCCTATTTATGAGAAGCGGCGTGAATTTGAGGTGGGCATTTTGAACTGGTTTCTGTTATCAGGACGTTATTTTTGAACTTAGGAGTTAATGAATTGGTGTCAGTAAAGCACACACTGTGCTTCATTGCTGGTCATTAAACAAACCAGTAAAAGCAGTGGTCTGGAGGGTAATTATTAAAGCTGGAAACATGGAAGACATATTTAGTGAATAATGCTCACCTTTCTTCCCCTAAAATAGAGCTGTCATCATCCCATATGCTCACCAAAGGCAGATTCTTTCTGAGACTGTAGCTTTTTAAGGGTTAAAAACAGAGTGAGAACTGTTCAAAGGACTAGATCTTCAGGTGATGCAATCAAAAGTGGAGAGGCAGGAAGGAAGCAGTTACCAACCCTCTGCCTTGCTCCTTCCCAACAACCTGCCTCCATGCTGGCTTTGACCTATGCTTCAGAGAGGCTGCTGCTCCACTGCTGAACAACACTCCTCTTACTCTCCCTCTCCCATGACCCTCTCCACATCAGGACAGCATCCAACTGTATAATCGAAGCTGAGGAAAGCTTTGTTCTATTTTTTTCATTATAAAGCTGGTTTTAATCAAGGAAGAATTTCTGGGTAAAGCACTGCAAGCTGCTCTACCCTTTAAGGCTCAGTGAGGGAAGGTGCTGAGGCAGTAGGCTCAGCCTTCTCTCTAAGGATCATGATGTTATTGCAGGCTGCAGTACCTTGCAGACCTGAAGCTAAGCATGTGCTTAAGACTGAGGGTTTTTTCAAATAAAACTGCACGTGTTCAACCTCTTTAGAAATTCGAGTTTGAATGCTCCAAAAGATTGTGTCCAGATACCACAGTAGCTTCCAGGGTTAGCTAGTTTCCTGCTTGCAAAATTCTGCTTTCATGATGTCAAGATTTGATTTCCAGAAACTTACCCAGCTGTACAGAACACTCCATGGAGCATATGCTAAGATACTGGAAGTAATGCACACAAGGAAGAGGCTTCTTGGAACCTTTTTCAGAGTGGCCTTTTATGGACAAGTAAGTATATACACCAGGTCTCCAGCTTCCCCTCACCAGGCATCCTGGCCCCTAGAGCTGCTGCTCAGTAGACCTGGAGCTGAAAAGTCTGTTAGCTCCTCTGGTGCATCCACTGGCACGTCTACATGAGTGTTTTGGTATTGCACCCTTGAGGTATCAGGGCTTGTGTCTCTCTCCAGGAGCATTTGATTTATTGTAAAGTATTAAAAAGCTGGTGGGCTTTTCATAAAATAACTCAGCAGTTAAGAAATGGCTCAGTGGGTTCAGAAAACACCAGGGGGGGAGGTGTAGTTATAGTTACTGTAAGTTATAGGAACACAATTTAGTAGGTATAGTAGCAATATACCACAACATCGTATCTGACCAGTAACAGTATATAACCATAGCACATAAACAGTAGTAGTAACAGACATTTTCTTCTACAGACAATTGCTGCTCCCTTCTAGATTTTAGTACAGCAAAAATGTTACCAGGGAAGCTGGAGTCAAAATATGTGTCAGTGTTGGTTTTGTACTTGTAGAGATACATGGTGTTTTTTGTTAGCTGAGGTAGTTGGGAAAATGGACAAGATCTGGAGCTCAGAGTCCCAAGAAGGAGCATAATCTTATCTTATCTGAAGTCTTCTGAACCTGAAAGCAGTTGCTTTGTTGTTTTTTTTTTTCCTAATGAAGTGTGTTACCACTCATCTACCTCGTGCCTCTGAACTACCTGCTTCTGCCTGCAGACCCATAATCACAGGGGATATGCAGGACCCCTCTTTAGAAAATGCTATGTAAATAATATTAGCCCTGCCTTTCCTGGTTCCTTCTTTAGAAGAGATGATGAATACCCCTGAAACCCTCATGGGTTTGTACCTTTGAAGACCACAGTCATTACACACCCAACGTATCTGAGCATTGACTTCTGCTGTAGCAAACATACATTTTCTTTTTGTCCTCATTATGCCTTCAACTTTGGGTATGAAAGTAAATAAGGTTAGCAATAAAAGGAAACAACTACTAGCTTGGTTTTCTAGAAGCTGTAGAAATAACTGGATCAGCTCCTAAATGAAGCTGTGTAATGGGTCATCCTGACAACCAATACTTTATCCAGTTATGCACTTTAAAGTGATGCCAGCTACACAGAGAGAGTTTGAACACTCCTGTCACAGCTTCAGACTGGAACAGCTCACCAAAGCATGAAGCCTTCATGCTGTTTCCATTACAGGGAGGAGTGGAGGTGCAGGCATGACCTTTAATGCAATTTTATCTCTGTTTACAGCAAATACACCAAGTTCCACTTCCCTGAATACAAGAGGAATCAAAGCAGAGGGAACAGATATTTTTTTTAATTTACTGCTTGAAGTTCCTTTCAGCCTATACAAAATCCTTCTCTTTAGACTGTGCCTGTGGCTCTGCTGTCAGGGCTTCTTCAATATATGCGTCTTTCTGATCCTTCTCTGTGCCTTGTTTTTGTGTTCTTTTTCTCTTGCTTACTTCTTTCCAACCTTTCTAAAAGTCAACCACTGGCCAAACCCCCCTTCCACACTGTTTAGACTTCTCCTGGTCACACTCAAGCCTTTCTGCTCACCAATGACCTGTTCGTGTTGGTTGAGGAGTTTTACTGTTTTTACACAATTTTAAAGGAACCTATTAAACAGGCCAAGCTCAGTCAGACTTTATGCAAGCCTTCTAAACCTTCTTGACTTTCTGAAATGTTAGCAGAAAGTTGCTTTCCAAGTAGCAAATCCAGAAGAAAGTTTTCCAAGCAAAGAAACCCAGCTATTCCTCACTACTTGTTTGTGCTTAATCCTAGACATTCTTTGAAGAAGAAGATGGGAAGGAATACATCTATAAGGAACCCAAGCTGACAGGCCTCTCTGAGATCTCCTTCAGACTTCTTAAACTTTATGGAGAAAAATTTGGGTCAGAGAATGTAAAAATTATCCAGGATTCTAACAAGGTAGAGTTAAACTGCATGAAGGAAATGCTATTAGCAGTGACCACCAGGGCCACGTGCTAGAGAGTGCACTGATGCATGTGACCAAGATGTTGGTTGTATTCTAATAGTGCTCTGGGCCTGCACTGCTCTAAGCACTGTGAAAACAGAGCACAGAAGGATGAGCTTTGCTCTGTGGAGCTGCAGATGGGAGATGACAGAGCATCCCTTCCTTCTGCCAGCAGGAATGGAGGAGTGAGCCCTGTCTTCACCCTCTTACAAGCACCGTGTTTCCAGCTGCCCCTCGCACCCTCATGCTCCTGTGTGAACATGTTGCACAGCTGGAGAAGTTTTGGTGCTGATCTGGCTCCCAGGTGGAAATAAATTGGGAATGATGAATGGGAAATTGCAATCCAGGTCTTGCTGAGCCCTGTTGTTGGAGGTGTTAGGAGCTGGCACAGAGGAGCAGGAGACTGGAAGCAAAGTTCCTTGTTGCTTTGACACTGCAAGTCTAAAAGAAAATCTTTTGTGGCCTTGCAGCCATAGCTCCTTCCTTTCCCTACAGGATATCCATGTATACACCCTGCAAGGGCTGTTCACACCCTTGGGTTGCAACCCTGGATATGTCTGGGTTGCTAAAGGCAGTGCTGGTGATCCCAAATCTTGCTGTGTGCAAGCCTGCACAGCCTTACATGCCACAGCACAGTGCTGTGAGTCCAAGCTCCTGGCCTGGAAGCAGGATGGTTGTGTTAGAAGGATTAAGTAGCTCATCATGTGCTGCACTGATGGGTAAGGTGGTGTGACTACCTGCTCCAGATGCAGCTCGTTAGGCACCAGATGAGGTGTTTGTTGTGCCACACCTCCTTGTTCAGTGTGGCAGATAGAGGACAGTCTAGACATCATGGCTGAGGTCAAAGGGAGTGTTTTGTGTATCATTCATCTGCATGCAGTGGGGCTGGGTCAGCAGGGAATTGGTTTAAATCAGATTCCAGTCGACAGATTAACCAATTAGAAGCTAAGTTATTAACCTTTGTTCTTCTAGTGACTAATCCTCTTATTTCACAGGTCAACATCAAAGACCTTGATCCTAAGTATGCCCATATTCAAGTGACTTATGTGAAGCCCTACTTTGAAGAGAAAGAAATCTCTGAAAGAAAGACTGAATTTGAAAGAAATCATAACATCAATAGATTTGTGTTTGAAACTCCTTACACTTTATCTGGAAAAAAGCATGGCAGTGTGGAAGAGCAGTGTAAAAAAAGGACCATTCTAACTAGTAAGTACAAGCATCTGAACATGAGACAGTATGTATCAGCTACTATTTTTAGACTATTTTTAACTCATAAAAATATCCCAAAAGATTCCTCAGAAATTGTCTCAGCTGCTTAATCAGAATGGTGAAACAACATTCTGGTTAGGAGGGGGAATTTACCTATATGCAAATTTTTACAAATTAATAAATTGTGCTGGTAAATTACAGCCTTGTTTGGGGTTTCATACACCCTGAGGAAAACCCTTGTGCAAGAATGTGTGTTCCATGAAGAGTACTCCTATTTGCTGCATGCCTTTTCAACCTGTAAACTCCTTTGGCTCTTTCTGCTAGCTTTGAACTCCTTTCCATACGTAAAGAAGAGAATTCCAGTCAATTATGAACACCAGGTTAATTTAAAACCAATCGACGTTGCTACTGATGAAATAAAAGACAAGACAGCAGAGCTGCAAAAACTCTGCTCTGCTGGTGATGTTGACATGATCCAGCTGCAGCTGAAATTGCAAGGCTGTGTTTCTGTGCAGGTAAGGCTGGGGTGTCTCTTCAAAATTACATTTATATTCACACCTGAGGGTGAGTCATCTTTTCACAATGCAACACATTTACTTTCCAGAAATCATTAACCACCTTCTCTGCAGCTCTGCAGCCACCAACCTGCCAGCACACCTTGCTCTGCTCTGGGGACACTGCAGGTGCCTCGAGGTCATGTGTATTTTGTCCAGCCATGTATCTGGTGTTGAGTCCAAGTACATTTGCTGGCCAAGGGTGAATGGTGAAATATATTTAATTATTGAAGATTTTTGTAAGCCTGACTTCTCAAGCTGGATAGATTACCTTAAGGCTCAGACCATGCTGCTTTTCCAAATGGATATAGAAGGAAGGATGAGGAAACAGATTGCATCTCTCTGTTGTTTTTTTTTTTTTGCCCCATTTCTCTTTTGGTCTTAAGAAAAACTAGATAGAAAAACTCAATTTTGAAGCTTCAGGTGCCTCCTGTGACATTGGTAATGCAGATTTGGTGGCATTCAAATAATATGCTAATGGTTTTTGTAAAAAGAATTATTTTTTTTCCCTTCGGAACTGCCTTTAGCAATTCAACAGAAGTTCTAGCATCACAACTTTATTCTTACTTCTTTGATTCTAGGTTAATGCTGGCCCTTTGGCCTATGCCAGAGCTTTCCTAAGTGACAGCCAGTCCAGCAAATATCCTGCCAAGAAGGTCAATGAGTTAAAAGAAATGTTCAGGTAAGATTTCTAACGCAAGAAAAACGAGCCAGCTGGCTGGAACGTGGTGCCTGCTTTTCTTACCTCTTTCTCTTGTCTCCAAAATCAGCAGATGCTGAAAGCTCAGAGGTACCTCATAAAGATCCAGGTCTCACAGGGTTGTGGGTGCTCAGACATCTGGAAAAAAACCCCAATGTAGTGTTGTATGTCAAGAGTTCCTAAACTCAGAGCTGTGATTTCCATGTAGAGATGAACCTGAATGACTGCTGCAGTGGCTGGTGGGGGTGTTTGAGGTTATAAGGTAAAGAAAGTATGTCTGAAAGCCAGAGGTCTGACAGTCTTGTGTTCAGGGATCTTTTGTATTGTGCATTTTTTCCCAGTCTTTCCAAATTGACTTTTTTACTATGTAATTATGAACTTGAAATATTTTAAAGCAGATCCCTTTGCAGTTTATGAGGGCCCATCACTCTTGTTTCTGTTGCTAATTATTGAAACTATATGACTTGCACAGGCGTTTTTGTAACTTCTGTCCCTTAGAGTAGGTTTTACCTCCCACTTGAAAGTGTCCCCCAAGATCTAATCAGGCATCTTCTGCTTCACACACCATTTTCTGGACCTCCTGGGAGCAAGCAGTTGCCCACCAGACCCTGCATTCATTTCTGGGTGCTAGTGACTCCTGTTTTGCCCACTGGGCACTGTATGGAAGGAGCAGCACTGGGGCTAATCCTGTTTTCCTTCAGTGTAGTGAATAACCTAGCAAACCACGGAACAAATAAAGGAACAATCCCTGCAAACCTGCCACAGATGGATGCAGAGCAGATGGAAGGCAGTTTCACTTTCCAGCCTTGCAACACAGCCAGAAAGACAAACACTCACCTCTAGTTCATGCAACAAATCCTGAAAAATCACAGTCGTGCTTTATTTCCATTACAGTCTATGATAAAGGAGAAATGTGTGACTTGAAGCAAAGAAGATGAGTAACAGTAACCAAGGAAACAGCATTACAGCTCCCCAGCTTCTAAATTTCTTTCTGAAGGGTGTGCCTGCTATTAGCAACTTGACCTCAAGCACACGTGCCACATCACTTACATCCAGATCTGTCAAGCCCTGTGTGATTTATGTTCCCCCTGTGCCTCTCTCTGTTTTGTGACCCCATGTGCAGCTGGTTGGGCTTATCTGGAATCTGCAAGTTGTGTGTGGTCCTACAGGCTGGGGTGAAGGTATTGAGACCACTCTGTTGCACTGCAGTAGGGTCCTATCTACTGAGGACCCAGGCTTGAAGGAGCTCTGGCAGGAAGCCCAACACATGTGTTGCAGCCCCTTCCCTGATCCACAGGTTTGCTCCTAGAACAAGACTTGTCCTAAATGTAGGAAAGAAGGGGGGGGAAAAAAGATGCTTGCCTGTCTGGTTGTTTGCTTTGGTAGAAGTCTAGGCTATTGTAATGCCCAAAGTTCTTTCCTTCCCCCCCCCAGGAAGTTTATACAAGCCTGTGGAATTGCTCTGGAGCTCAACGAACGCCTCATTAAGGAGGATCAACTGGAGTACCATGAGGGCCTGAAATCCAACTTTCGGGATATGGTGAAAGAGCTTTCTGACATCATCCATGAACAGGCATGTGGAGCATGTCAGGAGCCCGGGGGGGTGTTTCTCTGTGCTCCAAACTAGTGCTGCCTGCTGCATCCCCCTTGTTGTTAACAGTTTTCTCTGCTCTTCTGCTCATTACCACCATTTTCTTAGCGTGCAAACTACTAATTTTGCACATTAGGCACACTTTTTTTCTTCCGTGTACCTTGCATCCCATGTGTACTCCACTGCTGAATTTTGTTCAGAAATGTTTGTTCATAGGAGCTGCCACCTGCTTTCCCTAAGCTGTTTGCAAGGAAACCTTTCCAAGACACCTAATTTGCATGCAGCTGCTGGAACTTTTTGTGGTTTCTGAATTCTGCAATAGTCAAATCAAAACCAAATCCCTCAGTTCTGCACCATCACAGCACAATAGTTAAGATGATCTCAGAACAAATAAGCATTGTTAAAGCACACTCCCTATTATCTTGACAAATTTACAAATCCACTGTTGTGTTGGTTTTGGTTAATGGGCAAAATGTTTCAGCAACTGAAATGTCAGTGAAGGGCTCACTGAGAAGGATATACTTTATTTTTTTTCCACTTTCTTCTTGTACTACATCAAAAGGCAGCTTAAAAGAGCAGGTTTACCAGCACTGTTTCCCATGGTGGTACAGCATCATGCTGACTTGAGCCTTTCTTTTGCCATCAAATGACTTCAGTGCCTTGCAGATTAAACTCAGTAAAACATGTTTTCCTCTTCTGCAGAATTACTCAGTTAAACGTAAAAAGTCTATTACATGAATTTAGGATTCTCATTGCAAATAACATAAGCTTTTCTAAATATTGTCCAAGCCCCATAACAACACTTAGGTTGAGATGGCAGGGCAGGTGGGTAACTCACTAGGGCAGCCTGTGACCTTTCCTACAGATCTTTTAAGTGAACACACAAACTTGGTGAACTGCAGCTGAACAGGCATGTCCAGAAACTGTTTCTGGTGGGCAGTGATCTCAGTTTCACTAATGTAAATTCAGGCTAACTAACTTGTTGACTGGTGAACCACAGGGTGAAAAACAAATAGAGTCAGCAGTACAAGTAGATCCTGGGCTGTAAGACGATCCTGCAGGTGATTGAAGTTCAAAATCCTGCCACATGGTGCAGAGGTAGGGAGTGTTTGTTGTATTTAGCAGCACGTACCCCCTCCATGCTTCTGAAAAAAGGCATTAGAATTCTGTGACTGCTGAGATACACTAAAGAATTGTCACACAGGGCCTTATTTCTTCCCTGTGCTGGGTGGTTGTAGCTAAAAACTGTCTGGTAACACACAGGACAGGGAATACATGAATGCTACAGAACTTGCTGAATTACTCCTTTCTTCTTTCTTCGTAATGCTGCCTTTGCGAAACAGCTGTGAAGACAAGGTTAGAGACCTCTTTTCCATACCTTTTTGAACAGCTTGATTATTACAATGAACTGATACTTCTGCTGAACTTACTGTTTTGTTTTGTCTAGATCTACCACGAGGACACGATGCATTCCCCATGGATGCACAACTCCTTACACGTCTTTTGTGCAATCAGCGGAACATCTGGTGATGGAAGTTTCTGCTCCCTCAGACCCACTGCTGAGACCTAAACATATCAGTCCTGTTTTACACAGCTTTCTCAGGAATACTTGGAACTGTACATAGGATGTTAGAAAGAAAAACCACGATGAGCAAAGATTCAATTTCTTTTTTTTTTTTTTCCCCCCCTCAAAAAAGTTGCCATGCTTTCAAACAGGGTGCTTGCTTGTTTTGCTGAGCAACATGGAAAGTGCCTGGACATTCCACCACTGTGCTTGTTTTTCTACTGTTTTGGTTTTTTTTTTGTTTAAGCTAAATGTGTAACAGGAACATGGGAAGGCAGTTATGGAAGTACGTATGGAATTGCTGAACTCTGAATTTAGATGGTAATGGTACTGTGTAAAGTTGTACAATGGAATATAATAAAATGTAAAACTACTTTGTAAATAGAAGGAGCATAGAGTATATAGAATTTAGCATTTTCTCATCTTTGCTGCTAAAAGCTTTGTTGGACAAGGAACATGAAGGAGCAATTGTGGTGACCAGTAAGAGACCTTCCTCTTCTAAAAAGGGACTTGGGGTCCAGGTGCCCCTATTGCTCTCTCCCAATGAGAGCAAACTTGCCCTAGTCTGCAAGAAATGAAACCTAATTCAGAAATTATAATTTTCATACATCCACTGAGCAGGTGATTCTGAAGTAACCTTCATGAGAGCTGAGCTTACTCCAGCTCCTGGCAATTTTGACTGTCACAGCTAAGGAGGGTGGATTGTAGTCACTGGGGACAACCTCAAAGATTTGTCATTTGATACAAGTTTTTCTCTTTACCACTTACGGCCTGACACAAATATAAATGCTGAGGACACCTTCAAGTGAGATGGGACTTATAAAGTGCTTTAACACCTTTCAGAAAAATTCTAATAATCTGTGAGATGTGCTTTTAAAAGAACCAAATAATGCAGTGCATCAAAATCACTCACACAAAACTGAGTTTCTTTTAACATCCTAAGACATGCATGTTCCCTGCTGTTAAACAGCTCTGTTTTCTGAAAGCCCATTATTTTTGTCTGACAGATGGTTGGACAAAATGTATTTTCCAGAATTCTTTTATTCCTCCTTTCCCTCCCCATAGCTTGAATTTCTTATCTCTGTCTCTTTTTTTTGTTTGTTTTAAAAAGACACTTTCAGATGCAGGAAGAAGAAAACAGATCAGTAATTCTTTTGTTCAGCAACATTTTTAACATCCGTGTTTTTCAAAATCCCATCACTTGTAAATATGGTGCCAGTAGTTCAAATGGGAAGGGTGGGGGGTTTTTAAAGCTATGTAATAAAATGCCATAATAAAATGCCATAATGAAAGGCCTCCAGCTGGGTATTCAGCTTGGCTAGAATGTCTATAAAATGTTAAGCTCCTAATTTCTGTAGCAGACATCGTGTTCAAACGGTAACTGGGCCACACTTCAAAAGGTTTGTTGTGCATGATTCTCCATACCTAAAATGAATTGTCCCTTGAGAAAATAATGTGAGCTCTGAATTCACCAAGCAAAATACAGCTGTGCTGATGCAACAAACAGACCTGGTTCTGGTCACTTCTGCTGGTGTGTGCTTTATTGCCAGGCAGGCTGGAAACTGGGCTAAGCAGAAAGAGGAAGAGAGACAAATATGTTTGGATATGGTTACTGCTGTCTTGATTTTCATCTTGCAACAAATAATATTTCAAGGCAGATAGTAAGAGATGTCCAAATTACTAAAAGGTGATGAAGCTGTTTCATTGTGGATACATTATAAGATTTATTTTTTTTTGGAGCTGGTTAAACTCTAAGTATCAGTGCTAAAGGCATGTCTTGAATGAAATAAGCAGTGATGAGATGCAGGCATCCAAAAGCTCTTGCACTGTAGCCCTTTTAAATACTACAGCTAACAGGTTTCCTGGAATTGTATTGGAATTCTTATTCATGTTTTTTGATGTCTTTAATGTTCAGAAATAACATTGTTGGGGGAATTTTCCTCTGTTATTTCTTTTTTTTTTTTTTTTTTGCTGGAATTCCAGTGAAATTCTCCTATCTGTGAATGTCTTTAATGGTCCAAGATGAATTTGCGTCTGAACTTCTCAGTGTTTTGGTGGTATTGTTGGCATTGAAGTTGTCCTGTCATTTCAAGTTTACATACTGGGAGGCTGTCTTGGTAAATTCAGCCAAAAGAAAAGCATTTGAGATCAGTCCAGTTAGAATATATACAGCCAGCAGAGTTCAGAATACATGCTTGTGTGCAGTTCTGATGACTAACAAAAATTATCATGTCCTAAGGATTTGCCCTCTGTCCTGCAGGTAAATAATTCAACTGGATTTTTAACAGACAAATCTCAAAGGAAAATGTGGATTATAACAAAACTGGTAACAAGCCAGCTTGGTTTTTCTTTATATTTTCACCCATCTAGGGAGTGGGCATTAGATATTTTACAGGTGTATCTGGACAACATCCAGCTGCCATCCAGCCTGGACAGGCTAGAGTGCTGGGCAGAGAGGAACCTCATAAGGTTCAAAAAGGGGAAGTGTAGGGTCCTGCACCTGGGGAGGAAGAACCCCAGGCACCAATATAGGTTAGGGGTGGACCTGCTGGGAAGCAGTTCAGAGGAGAAGGATCTGGGAGACCTGGTAGATAGTAAATGATCCATGAGCCAGCAATGTGCCCTTGTGCCAAGAGGGCAAATGGAATCCTGGGGTGCATAAGGAAGAGTGTGGCCACAGGTTGACAGAGGTCATTCTCCCCCTCTGCTCTGCCCTGGTGAGGCCACATCTGGAGAACTGGGTCCAGTTCTGGGCTCCCCAGTTCAAGAGAGACAGGGAACTACTAGAGAGAGTCCAGGGGAGGGCAACAAAGATGACTGGGGGATTGGAGCATCTCCCTTATCAGGAAAGGCTGAGAGAGCTGGGACTCTTTAGTCTGGAGCAGAGAAAGCTGAGGGGAGACCTTATTAATGCCTACAAGTATCTGAGGGTGGGTGCAGGAGGATGGACCCAGACTCTTTTCAGTAGTTCCCAGTGACAGGACAAAGGGGCAATGGGCACAAGCTGGAACATGGGAAGTTCCATTGAAATATGAGGAAAAACTTCTTTACTGTGAGGGTGACAGAGCCCTGGGACAGGCTGCCCAGGGAGGTTGTGGAGTCTCCTTCTCTGGAGACATTCAAGCCCCATCTGGATGCAACCCTGAGTTGCTCCAGGGGATCCTGCTTTAGCAGTGGAGTTGGACTGGATGATCTCTAGAGGTCCCTTCCAGCTCTGACAATTCTGTGATTCCGTGAACAGTACCAAGAAGGTGTTTCCATTTTCTCTTTCTATCCTTTTCCTGTGTAATTGTCCCAGTTTGAAGAAGTCCTCCAGATTTTTTTTCTTCTTTCTGGTTCAAATAGATAAGGTAACTCACGGATGTATCTGAGCAGCATACTATATTTGTCCCTATTTTATGTAGCTGTTACTTACATTGGATACTTCTATTTCCTGCCTTTTTTGGAAGAATAGAAATGTTTATTGTTTATTAAAACTTTTGTTTTTCTTACAGTGCCTGAGAAATGGCAGGAGATTTTTTAGACTAAAAATGAGCAGATGTATTTCAAATTACAGCCTGACATGTGCTCTATCTGTGTATCCCTATAATTACACATACATCTTTTACATATACACCTCTAATTACTTTTGCTGCAAAACTGCTGCATTAAGTCTCCAGAAAGGATGTCCTGGTAATTTTGCAATCACTCAATTGTTTCAATAAAAGGAGAAGAAATAGGATAAAATATCTGTCCATGAGGATTAAGAGCACTTGGCTACTCTCAGTGTCAGGGCTGGTTTGGATAAATGGGATGTGTTAGAGCCAGATTGTTTGCAAGTAGGACATACAAAGCAACACAGGGTCTGCCAGGACTTGGTGTACAAGGACATTTTAGAGCTTTATTACACGTAGACAGAGTAAGCAAAGTATAAGCATTTACTCTCTTCTTTAACTTACTGCTTTTCTCTCTGCAGAGATTAGAAAGTCGTGTTTAAAGACAAATAACTGAATAGTTACGTTTCTTTCCCCCCAAAAATCTGAAATGCAGAATGTACTGCAGCCAAGGCTGGATTTCTACGTGCTACTCAATGTTCTGAATTTCTTCTGATAACAGAGGTTTTCATGAGATAGGCCAACAAACAGCAAATCATGGCTGTGAGGATACCTGCTGTGTGTGATGTGCTTGTTTGGCTCCAGAAGCCTTTTGAACATACACCATGTGGTGTTTTGATACGGAGCAGGAGTTGCCATAAACATAACACTTTTTGTCTCAAAGTAGAGGAAATATGGGGGGTTCTTCCCTTCCTGCAGAGACAGAGTCCCATGGACTTCACAGCAAGCTTTGCAACAACCCTACGGTTTGATGGAACACAGCCCAGAAGACTGGAGGAAAACAAGTGGAAGTCATGGGCTTGAAAGTCTCAGACAAACTGAACCACATCTTGCTCAGTTCACCCACTTGAGGAGAGCTGCACGAGTTCATTTGATCTTCACTGAGCTGAGTTCTTCTGATTAAGGGTTCTAACTGGATTGAGGAGTCCTGTGTACAGCTCACTGTAACCACAGCCTGTAACCCAACCTTTAATGTGCTTGTGTCAAGCAATGGTGAACCTATGATGATATGCACATAATATTTCAGCTATTCTGGATGTAATTTACTCTCTTTCCATGTAAATTTAACACTTGGTACTACATACTCATAATATAAGTGCTTTTATCGTGCATGTTGTAAATAATACATGTGTTGTACAAGCTGTGTTCAACCTCCTGTGTGTGGTGACAAAACGGTACACCCCAACAATGCCATCCTACATTGCTCTTTTTATTCTCTTTTTCTTGAAGAATCAATAATTTTAACAAGAATCCAGGGCAAAATTACATTTCAGTCCATCCAGATAAAAGAAGAGTTTATTCCAGGTCAAAATAAAAGGCTACCAAAGCAGGGAAAAATTACTGTTGCTTTGGGTTGTTCTTTTCCCCTCACAGAACAGGATGAGTGATCTGAAGGTAATACCAGGGTAAGACTCACAGGACTAAAACCCAGTCAAATGAGTTATTGCAGGTGCTGCCTCTCAAGATTACTGTAATAAATCTTCAAATACATAAGTACACAAAATAAAAATGTTTACACTCAATAATTCAGTGGCAAATAGAAGGTGTTGACTCAGAAATACCAAAGGAGCACAAATGCCACACGTCCAGCTCAGAGGATCCCACAAACACAATTCCTTGGGAAACCTGTGGCAGATGCAGAAGTGCATACAAATTTATATTAAAAAAAACAACACAGTGTGAATCACTAGAAGGAAATGTCCTAGCAAATCACCCTAGTTTCCTAAAGAATATTCAATAAGTTTGTGACCAGGTTTTTTGCTCTGTCTTGTAGTTCCAGTTTTCAAACCCAGACTGGGAATGTATTTATTGTCACTCTACTCTGATTAACTGAGTATATTGACATATATGCCAAGCTCAGGCAGTTGTCTTGGCTATTACGTGATGTAATGGAAGTCAAGTATAATTATTGTTACTTACCTCACACCATCAGATGAAGGACAAACTGTTTTTTCTACTGCTGTCTTCTGTCATGGAGGCTTCCTGCTTGGGGCTCTTGCAAGCCTTGGCCAGAGAGCTATAGAATCAGATTCAAGCCCTGCCCCCTTTGGTGGGTAATAAGAGGCAAAGGAATTACTCCCTTGATGAATAAATATATGAATCATAGAATCATAGAATCATAGAATCCTAGGGGTTGGAAGGGACCTCGAAAGATCATCTAGTCCAACCCCCCTGCCAGAGCAGGGTCACCTAGAGCACATCACACAGGAACTTGTCCAGGCGGGTTTTGAATGTCTCCAGTGAAGGAGACTCCACAACCTCTCTGGGCAGCCTGTTCCAGTGCTCTCTCACTCTCACAGTAAAGAAGTTTTTCTGATATTTACATGGAACCTCCCATGCTCCAATTTGCACCCATTGCCCCTTGTCCTATCACTGGTCATCACTGAGAAGAGCCTAACTCCATCTCCCTGACACTCACCCCTTACATATTTGTAAACATTGATGAGGTCACCCCTCAGCCTCCTTTTTTCCAAGCTAAAGAGACCCAGCTCCCTCAGCCTTTCCTCATAAGGGAGATGTTCCACTCCCTTAATCATCTCTGTGGCTCTGTGCTGGACTCTTTCCAGCAGTTCCCTGTCCTTCTTGAACTGAGGGGCCCAGAACTGGACACAATACTCCAGATGCGGCCTCACCAATGCAGAATAGAGGGGGAGGAGAACCTCTCTTGACCTACTAACCACACCCTTTCTAATGCACCCCAGGATGCCATTGGCCTTCTTGGCCACAAGGGCACATTGCTGGCTCATGGTCATCCTCCTGTCTACCAGGACCCCCAGGTCTCTTTCACCTACACTACTCTCCAGCAGGTCAGCCCCCAACCTATACTGGGACATCGTGTTGTTCTTCCCCAAATGCAAAACTCTACACTTCCCCTTGTTGAATTTCATCATGTTTCTCCCCGCCCAACTCTCCAGCCTTAATATGAATTAAATAGTCGTTGGTATTTAGGGTCCTGTGAGCAGAAAAGTTGATGCACGGACTTGTAGTAGCAAGTTTTTGGAGAGGGATACAATTTTTGCATAAGCATACGTGGTTCTGTATCAACCCTAAAGCCTTCTTCAAAGGATGTAGTTTTTATTCTGCCTCATTTCTGATTTACAGTGGTGCCCGAGCAGCAGCTCGGAGAGAACTTGTAGAGTTCATGGCCGTATGAACACACCTATCACAAGCTCTAACCATCCCCCAAAGAATGCTGAGGTTGAAAAGGGAGAGGCCCCATGAGTCAGACTGGGTTTTTCAGCTCCCAGTTTTGGATTTTTGTGCCTCAGATCCGGCTGTATTCTCACTGACTGAGCCCTTTTTTGAGCTGACCCCAGACATCTTCTGAAAAGCCTATTATTATGTCGGTGGAGACCTAAAGTATTCACAGAAGCTGCTGCAGAATCAAAAACAATGAAGGAGGAATCTCACCATCAGCACGGGGCAACTGAGGACTCTTCTGCTCCCAAAAGGGGCAACACCTCACAGCCCCAAGCTGCTAATTACTGCTGCCTCTCGTTGGACCTAGTAATCATGTGGGGACACCTGGCAGCAGTGTAATTTTTTAATATGATTTAGAGAACACGTACGGGAAAAAAATTATTGGCTGGGGTTTTTTTGAATACATCAGCAAACCCGGTGCGTGGCCCCACGATCGTGAGCTTTGGTGGGTGAGAAGAGCAGGAACACGTGGCCAGGGGCAGATCACCAGCATGATTGTACATCAGGTTACACCAGGTGTGAAGCCATTCCCCAAGTACCTATTTAACAGATCGTTTTAAAGATACCTCAGGTGTGTCTACAGGAGTTCCAGGCACTACAGCGCAGGCGTATTGTCCAAGAAAAACATGAGCAAGCTGGAGATTTGCAACAGAAAGACGCAGGACAGGACTCAGAGATTGAGAAATGGGAAGTCTCGGGTGGGTGGCAGGGATCAAAGGCTTTGGCAGGAGCTCTGATTGCAGCGCACTGGGACTGGAATGAGACAACAAGCCGAGTGCTTGGGGAGGAGGGGGAAAGCTGGGGGAAAATACTTGAGCTGCCAACAATGACGGGCAGTAGGTCAGAAGTGCGTGAGCCGTGGTATGTGTGCTTGGCACTGGCTCTCCCGGGAGAAGGAGAGGATAAAACAGAAAGTAGGAAAGAAAGAAAACTTCAGCAAGGAAACTGAAAGCAAGCGGGAGGTCAGTGTATCTCGGATCAGCTTCACTCTCCCAAGGCCATCACTAGCAGGCGCAGTCCTTGCCAGCTACAGGTGGTCACACAGCCTGAACACAGTCGCACGACTTCAACATTCCACGTCCTGGAACTTTAACCCGTGATTTTATTTTTATTATAATTGCAGGCCCCTGAGTACTTTCTAACAGCAACTAGGAAATTTGCTGGATTCTCTTCTTTTCCCAAGAGTATAAAGACAGACAAAAAAGCAAAAAAACCCCAACCTTAACACAGGATATTCCCCACCCTATTGTAAACCGATTTGCTTCCCTTTTTCTAAAACGAGTGTCTTGCAAAACTCCTTGAAGTGCTGAGTAAATACTGAAATATTCTGTTGGCTTAGGAATAAGTGATTTTTACTAATTAATTTTGCTTTGCCTTGGAACTTAGCTGAAGTTTCCTCCCTGTATTACTTTTATGATACCTGTATTTGGGTGGCAAGTGGGAACAAGGTTGCTATCTACCACAAAGATTTAGTTCAGAAGAAAAAGCCTTATCCCAAATGTTTTCTTATCCTGAAATGTGTCAAAATGCCACCTGTGTGATATTAACACTTGTGTCACGCCAAGAAAAGGGAGAGGAAAATTGCAATTTGCCATATCCTGTTTGGAGTGGGCTGAAGCAGAGGATGTTTGGGGAAGTTCGTAGAAAGAATAACCTGTAGCAGTGGATCAGAAAAAGAACAATATACTTTTTTTAGTAGAGATGAGAACTATATAAATTACCTGACCTTGGAGGAGGGATTTGGAAAAGAGTTCTGCCAGGGGGATTGGATAACTACCTTTAACATCAAGAGGACAGTAGGAGATGTGCTAACGTAGTTGATTTGCAGGTGAGAGGGTATGACTATCCTGGTCATGTTTCACTAATAGGAGCCGAGTATAGTCCCGGTTGTAAAAGGAAAATGACTTTGAGTCCCAAATCGAGATCTCTCAGAGCTTCTGGCCGTGTTGAAGTGCAGTGTGAGGGGAGCTGAGGGGAGCTGGCAGGTGCTGCAGGAGGGCGCGGTGGGCACCGGGCTGCAGCGGGGGATGCAGCGTGGTGCTGGCTAAGGTCCCTGCGGAGGGGTCCTTGGGCAACGCTGAACTTACGGTTTTGTGACAGGGCTTGGGGAGGGCCCCGGGAGGCAGAGAAGGCTCTGGGGGAATGGAGTGTTTCTGTAATGTGGGTGCAGGAAGCAGCGCTGGCCAGCGGAGAGCGGAAGGAAAGCAGGGAATGACACATGGGGTGATACAAGGGGTGACAACGGAGGGAGGGGAGTGGGGGCAGCGTGGGGCCAGGGGGTGTCGTGGGAAGCTTTCCCCGCAGCAGGGGAGACACGGCCCAGCCCCGCGGCGGCGGCCAGCTCCGGGCCGGCGGTGCCGGGGGGCGGCGGAGTTCGGGAGCCCAGCCCCGGGCCGGCGGTGCCGGGGGGCGGCGGAGTTCGGGAGCCCAGCCCCGGGCCGGCGGTGCCGGGGGGCGGCGGAGTTCGGGAGCCCAGCCCCGGGCCGGCGGTGCCGGGGGGCGGCGGAGTTCGGGAGCCCAGCTCCGGGCCGGCGGTGCCGGGGGGCGGCGGGATTCGGGAGCCCAGCTCCGGAGCGGCCCAGGTGGCGGGGGCGGAGCGCTGCCGCCGCTGCTGCCCTCTCTGCCCGGGTTACCTGGGCGGGCCGCGGCGCGGTTTTTCCCGTCTGGCCCGGCCCCCACGACGGGAAGTGGGGAGCGAGGGGCTGCGGTCTGGCTGCCGGAGCTATGGATCCTGCCCGAGCTATGGATTCTCCCGGAGTCTCGCTGCCGTGCCGGCTTCTCGCCGTCTGCTGGGTGGTCGCCGCGGGGATGGCGGCAGGTAGGAGCGGGAAGGGGAGCGGGACCACCGGCCGGTTCCAGCCCCGAGCCGGGCTCGCCGCAATCCGCTGCCGGGGGCTGGCGGAGAATCCGCTGCGGGCCCTTCTCGTGCGGGGGTCGGGCGGCCCACTCGGCTGTGTGCTCGGTACACGATGTTCCGACTCAAATGCTTTCATTTTGTAGTAGAAATCTCCCGAAGCGCGTCAGCTCCGTGCAAGAGCAATGCGGGCAAGCGCTCCCTGCCCCTTCCCGGGCATCGGAACGGGGATGCTTAAAAATCTGTTTTTCTGTGTACGGCAGCGTTTGACAGGGGCAGCAGAAATCTGTTAAGGTCTGTCTTCGGTTCCCGGGACTGGCTCTACCGTAAATACCAAAGCCCAAGCCCTCCGCCCTTCTCTATCCGCTTGTGCGTTGCGGCGGGACCTTAGACACAAGGCGCTGGTGGCACTGCGGGAGCCCGGGGCTTGGAGGGTCGGGGCTTTCGGTAGCTCAGCTCTTGCAGGTTGGAAGAGCTCAGGTCATCTAGGTTTCCCTCGCTGGATGCCCTCTGCCCATTGAGTTTGCCGTTACTTTTAGTTTCCCCGCTGTTGGAAGCACGAACGTTTAGTTGCAGGAAAGATGCGTGTGTGTCTGAGGGGGTTTCATGAGAAACGGGGCTCGAAGCTTTATTAGTTCAGTCCTTGCTGATGTTACAAAAAAATAAAGCTGCGAACATGAGAGAATAGTTATTTTTCAACTGGCTACAGCTAATTTTACAACTGTGAAATCAAGCTAAGAAAACACAGGAGGACAAAACACGAAGTATTTCTGACGCTTTACAACACTTCAGTGATATTTGATGCAAAGCATTTGTTGATGCTTTTAGAAATAAAATTGGGTTTATGCAGGATTGCCTTGGC
Organism: Hemiprocne comata; assembly: GCA_020745705.1. Taxonomy (NCBI): domain Eukaryota; kingdom Metazoa; phylum Chordata; class Aves; order Apodiformes; family Apodidae; genus Hemiprocne; species Hemiprocne comata. The sequence continues at coordinate 3,448,842 of CM036597.1, read as the reverse complement.
TCATCTCTGCTGCACTTTGTTTTCTTAGAAACATCACTCTGGTATTGTTTTTTAAGAAGGAAATAAAGCTTCGCCTGTGTTTCGTAGTTGGTCTTTGAGTTGTTCTGCTAAATTGCTGTAGTGATGGGATTTTAATAACAAAAGTATTAGACCGTATGTAGATTTTATACAACAAAAGTATGACTGGCCAAGCCTATGAATAAAAGCAGATCTTCAGCTGAATTTAATATTAAAGCACTTCAGAGCTTCACAATTGTGTAGATTAAAAAATTTAACTTTTTATGCTAATTTAAACTTTTTATGCTAATACAATTTATTATTTCTAAACCTTTAATATTCCCAGTTCTTACTTTGTGAGGATAAATACCTGCAAGCTTAAACACAGTCAGTTCTAATCAAACCTATTAAAGGGAAATGTGTAAAACTTCAAAACAGCACTTAGAGATGGCACTATTTTTTTTTATTATGTGTGGCTTTTATAGGTAATCAGGAGAAGACAGAATGCTTGGAGCTGCATAGTCTTCTTGAATAAACATTTTGTATTTTTTTTATATAATCTAAAGGACTCGGTATTTCCAAACATAAGCCCCTGATGCTGTTCCTAAAACCCACCATCAATTTTTGTTAGCCAAACAGGTAATGAGCAAAGACGTTCTGGCTAAGTTCAATTTTCTCAGAGGAGATTGTATTTTTCTAAGAACAAAAGTTTCTCTTCTTTGCTCCCAGGGTTGGCTATAAAACCAAACAAACAAACCAACCTTAAAAGTTTTCAGTATTCTAACAAGCTAAGCATGTTCAGACTGAACCAGTAAATCCCAGTTGTTATATTCATTTTTTGAACATGTGTTCCTGCCCATGCAACATGGACACGTGGATGGTATTGATGTCTGATCTCTGCCATTGCCTGTCCTTCAACTGTGCAAAGGTGGAGTGAGATGAATTTCCTTCAACCTTGGGCAGCTAAGGCTCTCAGCAAGTGTCATGGATGCTTTGAGCAGAATTCTCATGAAAGAATCTGTTTTGCCTTTCCATCTGCCCTCTTCCTTGCACTAGCAGAATGATATTGGGCTGCACAGGGATCTGGATGGGAAAACTGACCTTGGTGAAATTATTCTGCACTTTCCTTATGTGCTCCCCCCCGAAATGTTAGGGTGAGTTGAGCCTGGTTTCCTGGGATGAGCAAGTTTCCGAGGATGAGCAGGACCTTCAGCCCTAGTTGATGTCAGTTTGAAGTGTTTGTGAAACTACTGTGTAACAAAGGTACTTTCTTTCCACAGACAAATAGGTGGTGGTGCCTCAGCAATGCTACCTGTAGATACCCTTGAGAAGCAGTCTCATTTGGTCTCATTAAATATCTCCTAATAGTCCACATTAGAGTAGCCCCTTGAACAAGGCAAAAATCACTTTCATTTTCCTAGGGAATTACCAACTGGTGATTTTTTCCTAAAATTGGAGCCTGACGCATAGTTTAATTTTTCCTGGCAGTTTTCTGTTTTCTGCTGTATTTCCCTTCTTTGTTTTCTAATGAGACCTTCAAGCTGTGTGACTTGAGCAGACCATGACTCAGTGCACCAGAGTAAGGAAGGGTCAATACACAAATGGATTGATCCCAGCAACTGTCCCTGAGTCAGGGCTCTTCCTCTGCTTCCAGCTTGGTTTTGGGGAGGTGAAAAAAGTGCACCAGCAGTAAATCATTATTTATCCCACACTGGTTTTGCTCACTGTGCCAGAGCACAGCATTAAAAAGTTAATATCTGAGTAATTTAAAAAGTATTCTGATTTCTTGGTGTGTTTTTTTTTTTTTAAATGCTGGATTGGGTTAAATTGTGTACCAACATGCAGCATTGCCTGCCAGATGTAATCACTTGCCTTTTTTCTCTCTAAAACTGCACTGATGGATAATTTTGGGGTAGAATAAAGTGTTAATTGCTCCACAAAATGTGTATACTGTTTTTACTAAAGATCGAGCACGCAAACTCACAGCAGAAAAAGACCTGAGAAGTGAAACTTCTCTTGCCTCCACGAGCTTAAGTTTCATTACCCAAGTCATTACATTGTTACATGCTGCAATTTCTTTAAAATTGCAATTTGTGTGTGTGTTTCTTATAATTACTTAAGTGTTTAATGGACTGAGGTAACAGGAATAGTGGAAACAATTTAGTGGGCAGTAGCTTATCTGTAGCAAACACAAGCTGACTACATTGAGCAGTCTTTTGTGTCTTTTCTTTGGGAAAGTTAAACCTCTGTCAGTATTACTAATGGTAAAATGTGGACCAACAGGACTGTTACACTGATCATTTCTTTCTTCTAGGAGCAAAAGTTCTGCCACCTCCATCCAACCTGGACTACTCATTTATCCAAATCTGCACCCTGAACTGGACATGGAACCCCCCAGAGAATGTCAGCAGTAGCTGTGACCTGGAGTATTCCAGTGACATCGTGATTGATGAGGTCCCTCAGGACAAAAGAGTAAGTGCATCACCTTTTTAAACTCTGCTGTGTTCCTGTAAATGTCTTATTGTGATAAAATTGTGCGTGTGTAAGCATATATGTATATACATAAATATATATAAACACAGTTTTAATACAATCTTTAATTTTTGTCATGGGATCAAAACCTCAAAAATGAGTCATACCAGCTTGTGGGATCTTCAGATTAGAAAAATCTGTCTGTTGCCCTCTGATAATGGAGCTGCTACTGATAACACAGAATCACTTAGGTTGGAAAAGACCTTTAAGATCAAGTCCAACCATTAACCCTACTCTACCAAGTCCAGCACTAAGCCCTATCCCCAAGCACCACATCTAGGTGACTTCAAACACATCCAGGGATGGTGACTCAACCCCCTTCCTGGGCAGCGTGTTCCAACGTCTGACAACCCTTTCAGTGAAAAAGTTCTTCCTGATGTCTAGTCTAAACCTCCCCTGGCACAGCTTGAGGCCATTTCCTCTTGTTCTATCACTGGTTCCTTTTGAGAAGAGACCAGCACCTACCTCTCTACAACATCCTTTCAGGCAGTTGTAGAGGGCGATGAGGTCTCCCCTCAGCCTCCTTTTCTTCAGACTAAACAGCCTGAGTTCACTCAGGTGCTCCTCAAAATCCTTGTTCTCAAGGCCCTTCACCAGCTTTGTTGTCCTTCTTTGTATGTCTCTCTTGTATTGAGGTGCCCAAAACTGGACACACTGTTCAAAGTGTGGCCTCACCAATGCCAAGTAGAGAGGGAAGATCATCTCCCTGGTCCTGCTTGCAAGAAGTATAATGATAATAAGAAGAAGTAAATGTATATAAGTATATATAATTAATATGTTGTTATTACTATTATTATAAATATGATAATGTGAAAAGATTTGTTTCAGTCTTTGCTTATACAGCTTTCTAGAAAAAAAAAAAGCTACACAGGGTAGTCTGCATCCTTAAATGGCAATTTGCCAAGGCTGATCTCCCTCACTTTGAACACAATTTAAGCAAGAGGTGTGCAGCCTGGTGCAGTTGTGATTTGACAGTACAGTGTCTTCTGCTGGCAGTGCCAATATTAATGCATCCCTGTGTTCCTGCTGTCCCAGTGCCTGTGCTTGCAGTTATCCACAGGGATTGTCTTATGAGTACAACGTTTGTTCCCTGGAACAGAAGTTGTAAAACTTCCTTGGTTTGGGTTGTTATTTTTATTTCTGTGTTAGATGGTTTGCAGCCCAGATGTAATCCTTGGTGTGGATCAACAATGGTTTGGTCAGGACTGGGAGCAGCATTGCTGAAAGGGGCCGTAGGACAAATATTTTTACAATTTATTGCCAGTAAGATCATGTGCTATCAGTCCATCATTCCAGACCATCAGAATTTGAAGCTTTGGATATGCAGCAGCTGTGGGGTTGGCAGCACTGCTAATTTGGGTATGGTTAAAATCAATATGATGCCTCTTGAAACAGTCCTTTGTTGTTGAGCCCTGTGACTGTTTTAAGGGCTGGTGTTTACAGTGGCCTCTTCAGGGTGGCTGCCCTGTTATTCTGATAGCTCTAGGATATCCTGGACTTCAAGTGAGGCTGTGGTTTCACAAACAGCTGAGCTGATTCAATGGCTCAACACTGCTAAAAGGGTGATACTGCACTTTTGACACCCCTTTAATGATCTTCATCTGACGTTTAGATGAGCCAGCTGAACTTGCTAACTCAGCAGAAACCTATTTACCTCTCCTGATGGGTCCACGAACAAATCAACAAGTTGAAAGTCTGTTTGGTTAATGAACTGAATGAGTTTGTGGGAGGGCCTAACATGTTAAAGTCAGCTTCAGTGAAAGAGCTGTGGGACTGTAGTTCCACAGAGGATGAACCAGGCTGCACATCACTTTGGTGCATCTTTTTGCATTATAGGCAGCAGAACCTGGTCTGTTCAGTGCTGTTTGATTTCCCTGCACTTTCATTAGTGCCAGTATTTTAACATTTTTTTTAATACATGAGTGGTTCCACCATTCTTTGGTCATAACAAATATTTAATTATTTGTTACCCAGTTTGTAAAAGACATCCCCCTAGCCCAAGAAAAGATGCTCAAGACAGCAGATGAGAAGGGAGAGCCTTCTCCTCACACAAACACCTACTCTCTTCCATTGGTTTTGATAATTGCTTTCCTTTGCTCCTCAAATCCATGCAAATGCTTTTCACTGCTTTTTGGTTATGCCTTCAAATGTTCTTTCTTCTGCCTGTCACACAGCCATGTGCACAAACAGAAGGATGAAGATAAGCTCCTGTTTATATAACTGTAGTATAAACATGCCTGTTTTGCATTATCCATGAAGACTTACTGCAGGATCATTTTCCCCCACATTATAGCTGTTCCTTGATCTCTGTATGGCCATTGTCAGAGAGTCACAGAATGGTCAGTGTTGGAAGGGACCTCTGAAGATCATCTAGCCCAATCCCCCTGCCAGAGCAGGCTCACCTACAGTAGATCACACAGGAACACATCCAGATGGGTTTGGAATGTCTCCAGAGGGGAAGATTCCACAACCTCTCTGGGCAGCCTGTCTCAGGGCTCTGTTACTGTCACAGTAAAGTTTTTCCTTCTGTTTAACTTGAACCTGCTGTGTTCCAGCTTGTGGCCATTGCCCCTTGTCCTGTCATTGGACACTGTATAAAGGGAGTGGACCCATCCTCCTGACACCCACCCTTTAGATATTTTTCAGTGTTGATGACATCATTATGTAAGCATTGCTCATGTCTACGGGTCACTGGAGTAAGAGAAGTTTTCCCCTGGTGAGTTCTGAGTGTGTCTGATGAGGAAAAGGCAAAGCTAAGTGATGCTGAGGCTTCCCAGGTAGTCGGACACTGGTTTCACTTGGCTTTGAGTTGCAGCCTTTCTGAAGGGCTATAATGTATTCTTACATTATTAGTAATTAATTATCATTCCCGTGTGTCTGATAAGGCATACCAAACGTTCTGGTTCTCTTTCCCCAACTCCAATCCAAACCCAGGAATGGAGTAAGAGTCTCTTCCGTGTGACGGACACGTTCCTGAATGAGGAAATGCGTTTCAAAGTGAGGAGCGAGTGCAAGTCCGATAACGCCAGCGAGCCCAGCCCGTGGGTGGAGACCTCTCTTCTGCCAACAGGTAACACAGGCAGAGCCAGGCCCAACACCGTGGCTCTCTTGGCCTGGGGAGACACGACCCTCTCTTCTGTGCCATTCTAACACAATATCATAGGCATGTATCGTAGAGAAGTACAGAGATACCGGAGGTGAGGGCTAGTTCAGTTGATAGTTTAAACAGAATTATTATATTTAAACCCAAGTGGAGTGTTCTGGAACTGAAAACCTTACAGGTAAGCCTGTACATGGAAATGCTTTTCCAAAGCAATGATGTGATTCCTGGGGAGGTTTAAGTTAGATATCAGAAAAAATGTCTTCACTGAAAGGGTAATTAAGCACTGGAACAGGCTGCCCAGGGAGGTGGTTGAGTCTCCGTCCCTGGAGGTGTGTAAGAGCCACATAGATGTGGTGCTTAGGAGCATGGTTTAGCACTGGACTTGGTAGAGTTGGGTTAATGGTTGGTAGAGTGAGGTTATGGTTGGACTTGATGATCTTAAAGGTCTTTTCCAACCAGAATGATTCTGTGATCCTGTTATTCCTCGTGTCTCTGCTGCACTCTGGTTGTGAGACAAGAAGCAATGCAGGTTGTTTTAAGCCTGCTGACTTCAGGACTAACATAGAAGTCAGTTTATTTTGTATGATTTTTCTATACAAGCAAAAAATCCCTAAAATAACCCTGCATTTGTAAATGTTTGGGGAATAATCTCACCAATTTAGCAACTTGTTGAATAAATGACTTAAATAATTATAGTTGTGTTCTCTGCTTTTCAGAAGAGACTACTGGGGTTCTACAAAGCTGTGCATAGCAAAATGAATAGAGAAAAAATAGTTTGTGTTTCTTGAAAGAAGAGGTCCATAGCAAAATTGTTAGGAAGCAGTCTTGAAGGAATAATGCATTCTGCTGGATGCTGGAAAGTAGGAGGTACAGCTGGGAAATGGAGCCTCTTGCCTTGAGTAGGGACAGCCTGTCTAACCCAGGAGCATGACTCGATGTGGATGAAAACCAAGGTGGATGGGAGAATCCGAGACCTTATCAGGCTTGTCTGTGTGTCTGTCAAAGGCTATTGTGGAAGTCAGGGAGGTGGATCATTAGGACAATGTGTACCAAGCAGGTTGGGGCTTTCAGAAGTCTGCTTGCAGGTAGAATAATTTGAAGTACTTCTCAGAATAGCAAAACCGGTTTTAGTTTGCAAGCTCAGAAGCAAAAAGTAGCTTGGGGTTTGCTATCAATAGAAGCCTGGACTGTTGATAAAATGAACATGCCTTTTATTTGTAGTTGTTGGAGATGTTGCTACTTGTTACAAGGAAGAAATACCTAATTTGCTGTACTATGTTAATACGACATAAAAAACGTGGGCTATACAAAAACGCGAGATTGGATATGAAGGACTTTATTCCATAACTGCTCTGTACTCATTTGTATTTTTGTTCTGTAATTTGGGTTTTCCATATGTTGAAGAAGGTGAATGTCTAGAGGTGTATGGGTCTCAGTTAAAAATTCAAGCTACCTCAGTCTGGCTATTGTCCATATTTAAGGCCTACAAGTATTTTCATATTCAGAACAGTAAGAAACTAATACTGTCTCTGGAGGAGATAATTGTCATTAAATGCTGAGTAATTTTAACATTGATGACTATAACAACTATAAAACTAAGTGCTATCCATATCAGTGCCAGTTACTTTAACTCCTTTTTAATGTATTTGTGTTTTAATAGAAGAAAATATTTTCCTGACACAACACCTTGTCCTCAGCATCAGGTAACTCTAAGAAGTAACTGAGACGTGGTGGAAACTGAGATGGACTGTTGTGATTGGCTTGCATTTAGCAGTTGCCCTGCTGCCACTTCAGCTCTTGCAAGTGATAAACAACTGGAATTCCTCCTTGGCTGTGCTGAGACAGGCAGTGCAGGCTGAGGGGTAACCCACCTTTGCCTTCCAGACAGTTTCAGTTATGTAAAGAGAGATGTTTTACTTCTGGAACTTGGGCAGAAGATTTTGCTGGCAAAATAAATCTCCAGAGACCTTTCCAACTTGCCTCGCAGGTATTCCAGGTACTGCTGCTGTTGACTTGAGCTGTGTTTGGCACAATTTGGAGTCCATGGTTTGTATGTGGCGTCCTGGGGAGAATGCAAGCAGTGATACCAACTATACGTTGTTCTACTGGTTTGTATGAACTTTTTATTCCCAACTCTAAAGTGCTTTAGCACTAATCTTTAGCTCTTCATTACAGGTTTTACTTATCTGCTTCCTGTTGCTTTGAAAGATCCCAGGGCACTGTGCAGGAGTTAGTGTTGGGTCCTGTCCAGCAGAATACTTTGCTGCTGAAGGGTCAAGGGGTAACAGTTGCTGAGGCTTTTTGGGATGTTGTGAAGCACTGGCTGCTTTTGTAGCCCATTTGAAAATAGCTGCTGTTGCTTTTGTAATTTTTTCTGATTGTGGATTCAAAGAGGGAAGAATTAAGAACTGAGCTAGAATGATACATTGATTGCTTTCTTGGCAGCCCAACAAACATGGGCCAGTTAAGTCAGAGTCAGTCACTAATGTATGTGTCAGCTCTTAAATGACTGGAAAATGGCATGAAAGCATTTATAACACTTAAGAGTAGTTCTGTTTGTATCTTCTACGTTATAAATAACCGATTCACCTTGAAAGTGATGGAGAACATCTTTTTTTCATCATCCACCCTTGCCAGCTCACTGCCATAAACAAACTCCTGTTCCAAGGGGACAGAGTTGTGGTGTGAGCAAGAACTTGGCAGCAAGGTCTGTGCACACTATTCCATGCATACTTCTGCATGTAGATGGGGCTTGGGAAGTGCCAGATTGCATTAGTTTCTGTAGCAATATTGCAGTTTCCTTTCTGAGAGACCCTTGTTGGGCTGTTAAATCAGCTTTCTGTCTTATCTGAACTGACTAGATAAATTTTTCCCACTTCCTCTGCCATGGCAGTCTCAGAGGTTAAATGTTCCATTTAATGCATTTGGACAGCAAAAAGAAGAAAACTTGCTGCCTTAGTTAAATGCAGGAAGGACTGCTCTCTCTCTAAACTGCTACTCAAAGAATGTTTTTCTTTCTTGCAAGAACAGAACCAATGAGACCTTGAAGATCTGGATTTCTGGGTACATGGATACTTACTGGAATAATGCTTTAGATTAGAGCCCATGTATTTTCACCCCACCCCTGAGTTTTAGTGAAAGATGAAGCTGCAGTGATAGCAAAGTGGTTTGAGTCATGCTGCTTGGAAAGAAAGTCTTTTTTCTCACTTTGAAAGCTGAAAACTAGGGAAACACTTGACTTTTGTACTGAAAGATACACTTTCCATAATGTAGGTGAGGTGGGGTTTTTTTTGTTGCTGTTGTTTTTCAGAAATGAGTGAACAGTCACCTGAAAAATTATGGCTTAGTTCCATTGTTTATTCTTCTTCATTAATATTTTTCTCTAAAAACCCTCTCTTTTCATCCACAGTGAGCATGAATGTGACATAAGCTTAGAGCAAACTAATCCAGTCAGTGAACAGTAACACTTGCTGAAACAGAGGGTTATGAGAGCAGGTTGATGCCTTGGCATGGTGCTGTCTGCTCAGAGTGTCTCCCATCTCCATGAAGCCCCAGGGCTGAAAGGGGAAAAGGGGGGATAAAAAAAGGAGTCTAGACCTGAAAACAGGACAGTTTTGTCTGCCCCTGCTCCTTTATATTGAGATGTGAAGTAGGGAAAAGTCACTCCTGTTGTGCTCCTCAAACGAAGCTTTGATTTACTTTATATCACTTTAAAAAATAATTTAAAAATCAGTTTTCTATGGAGGGAAAGCTACTGATGTATTTTTATTGGAACTTGGGGAACAAAGAGAAGGAAGGAATAAGGCTGTCATAGCTTCTCTGCTATTGGAAGTGAGGACTGGCCCTTTGAAATGCAGGCAATGGGTGAAATGGCCACCTCAGCAAGAGCAGTGATACCTGAGGCATTGCTAAAGGATCAGCTCATTCAGCCCCAGAAGTGAAATTCTGCTGAGGGAAAGTGATCCAAATTAGTTTGTTTTCTAAATAGATATTTTTTTTCCCCTTGAAGTTGTTTTCCCCTGTGGAAAATGTGAACCAAAGCTGAAAGCAACTGTTATCTTTGATGCCTGGGTATAAAGCAAACCTGCCTCTCTTTCTGCTCCTTGACACTCTTTAAAAAAATAATGTTCTTCCTAAAGCTTGAGATAAATTAGAAGCTTCTTATGTGCTTATTAGCTTTACTTTTATATATGCTACAGCACAGCTTTAATGCCAATCAGTCTTCAGAATTTGTAACACAAGTTGAAAAGCAAGCTTGCCCCTTGCTGTCCTACTCTTTTGAAGTTTAAAAACATATTTCTATTCCTCTAGGTATGATGGTTTGAAAAGCCGTAAGAAGTGCAACAACTATTCTGTGGACCAAGGAATCTTTGGATGCATTTTTGATTTTAGCTTCCCAGAAGTCACCAGTACTTACCCAGCTATAAGTATTTTGATTAGAGACGATTCTGAAGAAATTAGGCCTGTGTGTGCAAGTAAAAATCCTACAACCCTTGGTAATTTTAACACCACGTTACAAAAAATAAAATAAAAGAAGCTTGCTGGTGTATCATTGTGTTTGAGAAGCCTGCAAAGCATAAGCTGTGGATGAGACAAGATTATTAGATCCTCTCTTCTTCTATAGATCTTTGATTGAGAAATTATATAGTTAGGGTTTGGGGGGGTGTTGTTTGGCTTTGGTTGGATGGATTTTTTTTGTTTCATTTTCCACTCAATTTTACTCTTCTTCACCTATTATTGTTACTAATTCTTTAATTTTGTTGCTAACTTTTTTTCTCTTTCTGTTCCCAAGCTGTCATGTTATGCAGTATAGGACTTGAACCACTTTTGTAACCAGTGAAATACAATTTTGAACTAATTCTTTTGTTTTGTATTTCAGTAAAACCTGCCACGCCAAGAAGTGTTATGCTGTCAAAGATTAATGATGGAATATACGTAGAATGGAGCAAATCAGATACCTTTCCAGAAAACTGTTTGTTTTATGAAGTTGAATATCATGATGGTGATTTGGACACTGCTCAGAGAATTGAAGTAATTCTTCATTACTTAGTTAATTTTTTTTTTTTCCGGTGTAGCTTTTATAACTTGTGTTGATAATCACAGTAACTCAAATATTTGCTGTTTAAAAAATGAAAAATTGTGTATGGCCTTCCAGTACCTGCAGGGGCTACAGGAAAGCTGGGGAGGGACTTTTGACAAGGGCTTGGAGTGAGAGGACAAGGGGAAAAGGATTGAAACTGGAAGAGGGAGATTTAGGTGAGACATGAGGAGGAAATTCTTTCCTGTGAGGGTGGTGGGACACTGGCACAGGTTGCCCAGGGAAGCTGTGGCTGCCCCATCCCTGGAAGTGTTCAAGGCCAGGTTGGATGGGGCTTGGAGCAACCTGGTCTAGTGGGAGGTGTCCCTGCTCATGCAGGAGGGTTGGGACTAGATGATCTTGAAGGTCCCTTCCAACCCAAACCATTCTATGATGCCATGCTGCATCTGAATGGGTCTAGTGCACTAGCTGGAAGTGTTGTGTGGCCATAAGAGTTTTCTCCCATAGAGTAGGTTTTTGGTAGCAATATCTGTGCACCACAATTCATAGGAGTCTCCCAAATCCTTGCCATTGTTTGTTCTGGCAAGGCAATAAACTAAACACTTATCAGGAAATACCCTGAGGTACCTGTTTGCCTCTCAGTGATGTGGGACTCTGGTCTGTTGGGCTTTCCTGTCATCAGTCTGCACGGGGTCAGATGACTGCCTTGTTCTGCAATGACATGACTGGATTATTGTAAAGCAAAATTAATTGCTGGTGCACACAAGAACACAGAATGTTGTACAGGAAAAGCAAGGGGATAAAAAGGCTGAGGATAAAAAAAGTGTATAAAAAAGCTCAGTGTCTGGATGTGCTCATGCCTGTGTCTGCATAGCCAACCTGGCTGTGCTGTTTGATCAGTGGTAAACAGCATGATAAATGTAGGAGTAAGGTGGCAGTCTGCTACTGTGGAGCATGTTTGGTTGTTTGTTCTACCCCAAATGTAGCAAACTTGAATAATAGCAGCTTTCCTCAGTAAACTGGCATTTTGCATCCGAAATAAGTGAAGTTTGAGTCCAGTGAGTGTGAGTGTGTCTGTGTGAGTGTGTCTGTGTGAGTGTGTCCCTCCGTAGAGGCATCACAGAAGATTTTGGTATGCTCAGAGTTGGATCAATGTTGCTGCCCTGGCAGGGGAAGGCAGAGCAAGTCACAGATGTTTCTCAAAAGAAAAAAACAAAAAGGCCCTGTTCCAGACATTGAGTCTTAGTTTAATCATGGATGCCAAATGCTGTATGACAAATATAGTAGTGAATGTTTAAATCTTAGCTTTGGGGTCTCTGTTTAGGCAGTCTGCACTCATTAAATGCTACTGTGTCCTTTTTTTATGAAGTTCAGTATTCACAAAAAGATCTTCCCTCATAATATTCAGATGACATTAACTGCACCATGGAAATGAGCTTTTAAGTGACTGGCAATACAGTGTCAATTGGACAAAGCAAATTGCCTTTTCTTTTTACCTTAGGTTGAAAATAATTATATGTCAGTTCCTACTGTTGATCCTAATAGCAAGTACATCTTCAAAGTGAGAGCAAAACCCAAGCCTGAGTGTTACAGCAGCAAGCTCTTCAGTGACTGGAGTGAAGAAAAGAGTATTGGTGAGTACAATTGTTCCTGCAATTCCTTGTGCTTCATTCTTCACCTGTAAGGCATCTAATGCCTTTTGTCTGCTAAGTAAATGCAAGTAGATCATCATCTTCCTCTGTATCTATTTAATTTTAGGTGAAAAGAGGGCAAGAGAGTTCTAGTCCTTCAGCAGTGCTCAGGCTGGAGATGAGAAAGTGGCCTTCCAGTACCTGCAGGGGCTACAGGAAAGCTGGGGAGGGCCTTTTGACAGGGGCATGGAGTGAGAGGACAAGGGGAAAGGAATTAAAACTGGAAGAGGGGAGATTTAGGTCAGACATTAGGAAGAAATTCTTTAGTGTGAGGGTGGTGAGACACTGGCCCAGGTTGCCCAGGGAAGTTGTGGCTGCCCCATCCCTGGAAGTGTTCAAGGGCAGGTTGGATGGGGCTTGGAGCAACCTGGTCTAGTGGGAGGTGTCCCTGCCCATGGCAGGAAAGGTAGAACGAGATGATCTTCAAGGTCCCTTCCAACCCAAACCAGTCTGTGATTTACAACCTGCACTGCTCTATACATGGGTGGGATTGCCATCCCTGTAGCTGGGCAATACCCCCTTCCCAGTGCCATCAGTTCTTCAGCCCTGAGTTTTCTGGTTTTCATTTGCTTGCCAAATGTATCTACATTCTAATATCACACTTAGAAAAACGAGTCATTGCCTACAAAAGTCCTAGTGTGTTTGGAAAACATGTAGTCAATTAATTGGGAAATGTTTCTACAATTTGTGTTTTCCAGGTGAGAAGATGGACTCTACTTTCTACGTGGTTTTAATAGTCACCATTCCATTAGTAGTAGCAATATCTACGATAATTCTACTAGTTTATCTAAAAAGGTAAATAATTATCTCATTTATTTACAATCCACTCATTCTGATTGGTCTTTGACTTGCATTACATTTCATCCCTCTTCCAGGTTAACTGGTGAGGATGAGCATGTTTCAATAGCAGCTGGTTTATCCCTCACATGCACTGCCTGACAAAAAGGGCAGTACCATTCTGCCTCAGTCATTAGAATGAATTTCTAGCCCATGCACATGCTCTGATTGCATTTGGGGAACATTTCTTATATATACCTACAGTTAGATTCTTGTTGCACACCTATTGCATCTCCTCTCTTTAAGCAATCAAGTCCAAATTCAAAATTAGGTTTACATATGAAATATAGTTTCCCAGATCTTTAAAGAAACCTGCTTTTGCTGCTGCCTTTGTCAGGAGTGAAAATTATTTAGAATTTGTCTGTGTGAATATTCCCACTTCCCTTTGGTTTGGAGAATGAAAATGAGAATTGGGTACAGCTGCACCCAAGCATGACTTTGAAATGGTGATTTTTACATTAATAACTCTTTCATCTAAAGCTTTTTATTCTTTTTTGTTTGTTTGTTTAATGTTCTGAAGGCTTAAGATACTTATTCTTCCTCCAATTCCGGACCCTAGAGAAATTCTGAAGCGCATGTTTGGAGAGCAGAGTGAGGATTCCCAGGTTAGTAAGAAGCTGTTGGGGCAACTAATGGATTAAACCAGAGTCTGTAGGTTTCCAATTGTCTTTTTCCTAATATCTAGGTCGAGCTTAAAACCAACTGTATACATCAAAGTATATCATACACAGACTAAGTATTTACAATGCTAAGAGTTGTTCAGAAACTATTGCCTGAAGCTGAGAGGGATTTTTTCCCTTCAAATTGCATATCCTTTTCTAGATACAGGAATAGAATTGTGTTCTTTTGTTATTTCACAGCCTGCTACTCACTTAAATGTGGTTTGGGTTGGTTTTGGGGGTTGGGTTTGGGGGCAGGCTGTTTGGATTTTTTTTGTTTGGCTGGTCTGTTTGTTTTTTGCAACTCCACTAAGCTACTTTTCCTGGACATTCAGGTCTTTGCTAATTGCTCATATTTACAGTGCTGAATACAGTCGTTCATATTTGACTTCCAGCAACTTGTGTTTTTAGCACTTTTACATGTATCACAGTCAGTTTAGCTATGAAGTAAATCAGGGCATTTAGCTTCTCATTGGCAAGAAATCAAAACCACCTGTCACTGCTTCAAGCTTTGGTTCATGGAAGACTTCCTATGGGCCATTATTTCAGGAAAAATAAACATAATACTGGTTATGGAAACTCTTGTGCCTTTTTTTATTATCTTGGTTTCTAAACACAACTTAAGTCTGTAGCTCTTTCTAAAAAACCTAAGGGAAAGTGCACTGACAAGCTCTAATCCAAACCAGGATGTGAGGCAACATACCTTGTTCTCTGAACCCAGCCCTTGTATGGAAGGGACCTTCTGACTCCCTGTGGCATCTCCAAATCAACACCACACATGAAACATTTGTAGAGGATAATGACTGTCTGGTGCTGCCTGTGCATTGGATGTCCTCAGTTGAACTGACTTTTTGCAACGAAGTCCCCTTTTCTGGCCTCCCAATTGCAAATGAAGTCAGGGTCCAAAATCCAGTGAGTTCACCTAATAATAAACCAGAACTACATGGAAAGCATGGATCTGGCCTCCTAGTTTACTATATTTTGGACAAATATTTCAGCATGTACTGGCCATTCTGGGACTAAATGGGACTCTTGGCCATGATGATCATAAATACGGTTTTACTTCGTTGTGCTTGGACAAGTGCTTTGTTACTGCCCCCAGTAATGCTACAGTCTGGCCTCTGAGTATTATCTTGGTCTTTATGTGCTCAGGGTCTCAGTGAAAACTCTTCTAGGCATGTGCATCCTCATTTCTCCATCCTCCTGCCTGAGCTTCAGCTGTGAACTAGCTGTAGTTGGAGGCACTCTTAAGATGGGGACCAAACTTCAGTTCTTCTTCACCTCTGGAGAAGACAATGCTTCTGTCAACCAGGCCTATGCCATGTCCCTAATAAGCACAGTCTGTTGCCCAGCTGCCTTGGCTTTTTCACCATCATGTAGGCTCTACATTGTGAAATGGGTTTGTCTTCCTGGGCTGAGAAAACAATGCTCACCATGAGGAAGCACTGTTAAACGTGTTTTTTTCTGTTTCAGAGCTGTGCAAAGGATGATTCTGTGAATGCATACAACAGGCTAATTAAGGAAGAAGAAATTCATACCTTAGTTTTAACAGAGACTCCAGTGTGCACCAGTTCTGAAAAAGAAAACCGATGACCTCTGCTTTACCAGTGGAAGATGAGGAAACTTCCACTCCCCTGCCTCAGGTGACAGTGTGGATGTGAAGAAGCTTGGGAGGCATTCAGCAGCTTCCACCTCACAGCATCCTCTCTGATGCTCAGAAGATACATCACTAACAGTGGCCATTCCTCACTTTCTGCTAGAAATGCTGATCTTGGATCATTCAAGATGAGCTCCATGGGACTGCACTGCAGCATCTCCCCTGGCTTCAGCCAGCCCTGCCCTATTACTTGTCATTTGCACTTGTGTTTGTGCCTCAGTTAGACTGCAAACAGGCCTTTTGGGGCAAGCACTGTGACTTCTCTGAGCTATTTGGCTCTATTTTGCAGCAGGTGAGATGAGGCTCGTTTACAGTAGATGGCTCATAAGTGCCACAACATGGAAGTGCTGCCAGGTAGGATGCCAGAGCATGGACCTTTGTGGATGGCCTGCTTTGTTGGCTCCAGGGCAGGGTGCTTTCCAGAGGGCATTTGTGGACTGACCTTACCTTTCTGGTTGATGTATGTCAGCTGTGGCCTGGTCAAACCCCATCAAAGAGGGTTGTTCTTTCCTTAAAAATGTGCATGAAAAGCCTCTCTGCTCCCCAGCTGGTATTCAGACTATTAATAAAAAAGGTTTAGTTTTTTTATCCTTTCAAATGCCTGTCCTCAGATGCCTTATCTTCACGGACTTCTGGAGCTGTTTAAAATGAGAAATTTATTTTTTTACCTGTGTTGTACAGTGGCAGATAATTATATTGAGTCTCACCAGACTGTGATTCTCCTTTGGCCATGTGGGCCTGAAAACACTTGATTTTTGGAAGCTGAGTCATCCTGAGTCTGCCCAGAAGAATCACCAGGATGGATGTGTGAGTCTAAGGAGCCTCTGGTCAAATGGATTAGCAAGTCCTAAACTGCTGAAAGCAAATCAGTTGAAAGACCTCAAGACCCATCTTTACTGCTGAGCTGATGGATTTTGGGGAAGAGAGGATGACAACCTTGGCCTGCTTTCTAAGGGAAAAGCCTTATTCTTTTTGTAGTGATGAGGCTGTGGTTTGAGCTTCCCCTCTAGGAGCTCAGCAATTTAAAACAAGGTGCTGATTTGACTTAAAAAACCCCCTCAATTCTTTTATATTTTCCTGCAGCAGCTTGATGGCTTTTTGTTGTTGTCTTGGTAAATCATGGATGGATTTGTTCATTTTTTGATGGCTTTGTTTTGAGGTGGTTTTCACCCAGCAAAGCTCAACAGACGTTTTCTGTCACAACTGTGACATTTCTCTGCCCTTTAGTTTCTACTCTGTGCTGCAAGAGTAGAACAGCAGTACCTTGATTGTGCTGGAGGCAGAAAGTCCAGTAATGGGAAGAATGGGATCCATGCAAGCTCTTTATGGTCAGTTTTCAGGAATCTCTTGCTCCTTCCAGCTAAGTGCAGACACGTTAGTCATTGATATGGTCAGACTTAGCAGACTGGGAAGACATCTCCTCAGAAGTTTGCTAGGAATAAACTCTATAGCCACTAATCTTTTGAAGTTCAGCCCTGTCCTCAGACTACATTCAGTCAAAAATCTGAAATGCCATGCTACCTTTTTAGAACACGCTGCTCTGAGGGAAGTAGAACTAAAAGAGTTTGCCTTTTAGCTACAAATTTACATCCTTTACCCTCTAATGTATTCCCTCCCTCTCAATAAATCCAATTCTTTCCCCAGTCCCACTGAGCCTCTCAAACATACAGTTTCCTCCACATCTCTTACCTACCTCTTGTTACTGGTGGTAGAAGGGGGAGGAGAAATGTAGCAGAACCAGAAAACCCCATATTAGCTTAAGTCTTTTACTTAGAATCAGGCTAAAAATAAAAAGGAGACATTATAAAAATTGTTTAATGAGACAAAACAAGAATAAATCCTCAGGGATTTCAGTGAGATAAAGCAAAACTCAGGTTATACAAGGTCAGCTAGCAGCACTAGCTGATATTCCAGAGGCAAAGGAATAGTGTGGGGGAAAGGGTAATTAAAATCCTGTGCCAATTTCTTTCCCTCTCCCCTGCAACATTTATATCATTATAGTGATATAAATATTTCTCAAATCTACCTCATCTACAGCGTTGCTCATCATAGAGCACTAGACAGACAGAAAGGTATGATTTCAGGATCAGTGAGCATATCAGTGTCAGTTTTGTGGCTTTCAGTATAGCAACCTAGGAAGATGATCCTCCGCACGTCACCCTAAATTCTTTTGACTTTGTTTTGGTGTTTATGGTAAACCCAAAGTGTATTTGTTTGAAAAGCAGTAACAAAAAAACAAATTCATAAAGCTAAAGGAGTGGAAAAAACAGATGGAAAGTGTTAGGCCAAAAGGAAGACTTTAAATGCAGACGATGGTTTAGATCACTTGATAGGAATGTTTTGGCTAATTATTTCCCAACTAGAAATAATTTACATGCTTCCTAAAGGATGGTTTTCTGGAGCCTGTGTTTGGGCATGTAAAGTAGGTGCCTGAGTGTATTTTAATCTTTATCATGTTTTGTTTATAGCTAGGGGTTTTTTTTTTAGCTTGACCTTCTCCAAGTTTTGCTGTCATTTCTTTGTTCATTGCAGTTTCTTGATCTGTAAGTTGGTTTAAAGAATGAATAAATATGTTTGAATGTTTTTCGATATAATTGGGTGGCATTTTGTTCTCGGGTGGAAAAGATAAACTGAGACAGAAGAGATGGAAGTGGCTTAATGTTGAAACCATGTTTGAGGCATGCAGAACCCAGAGTAGAAAATTTGTGTGTTGCTTTACCCTCTTCCCCTCCAGCAGTGAGCTCAGCCTGTGCCATCAGTGGGGAATGCTCCAGCTGCTGGTTTTTTGGCTGGAGTGAGGAGATGGAGGTGGAACTGTGCACAAGACTCGTGCTCTCACCCTGTGTGTACTCAATGCCATGCTGCCTTCTTACATTGGCATGTTTTTTCATAACACTCTAGAGAGTTAATAAATTCTCAGACTGGAATTGACCTGAGGTTGCTGTAGCCTTACCAAATGTGGCTGCAATATTTTATATCTTTGTCAGCTGCTGAAGTCATTAAAAATGCCAGGTTGTTAAACTGATGCAAACCTTCCCCTAAATGATTAGACCCACATAAACACATTAGCAAAGGCTGCTTTGAAAGATTCACAGACAGCCTACTTTGTTCCCTTCAGGTCAGTGAGCAGATAATTCAAAATTAAGGAACAAACCTCGAAGCTAAAAAGCCAGCCCATGTGGAATTTTCTTTTCCAGTTCTACAGTTTTTGTGGCAATCACGATTTTAATCATTCCCCCACAAGTGACCTTTTCTAATTTTAATACATTATGGTAAGTCATTGAAGTTTTCTGTATTTGGCATGCTAGAAAAATGAAACACTTTTTTCTTGTGAATTTGAATTGATTTCAATGAAGGAATGCTGTGATATAGTTGGATAGCTTTAAATGGGTCAATGGATGAGCACACCAAATTGCAAGCCATGGTGTCTCAGTGCTCACTAGGTAGAACTATTCACAGCTTGGGTATTTCCATTTACTGGAAAATATTCAATAAACTTAGTTCTGAATTGGAAATTCAAATATTCAGAATTTCCTCTAGAAGGGAAATGTTGATTTATTTTTCATCTAAAAAAAAATTAAATAAATAAAGAGGACACTTTCCATTCTGGAGGGTTTTTCCCTCACCCAAGACAGAGCAGAGGTAGGTGAGTGGAAGCCCAGGTATAGTCAGAGCTCTGCAGAAACCTCCCTCCTTTCTTCTCACCCCAGCACCATGGTCAGGCAGCAGCTCAGCTCTTCAGGTCCAGGAATGGGCACGGTGGGGCTGGGAGGAGCAGATCTACCAGGGTTATTGAAGGTTCATCAAGATGATTCTCAATATTTGCAAAAAAAAAACATAAATGTTTCAGGGGAACAACCCCCTGGGTTGTGTTGCCAGCTCAGAAACGTGGCTTCTAGAGCAGGCTGACAATCCAAACGCAGAACCAGATTAAAATCTCTCTACTGGATGAGCTTCCTGCTAGCTGTGGTGAACGTGGGAGACTTGAGATCACATTTATGTAACTAAATCCACGCTGTCACCACAGCAAAGCAATATGGCTTTGAGTGGGAGGCACAGGAGAGAGACAAACTTTCTTTAGGTCCGGAAACTCTGCCTCAGGTTTGTAGTTTGTAAGAGGCTGAAAGCTTGTTGATGACTTTTGGGGGTTTTTTTGCTCTCTTTTCTCCAACTGTGTTGATAAGGTTAATGAAATCCTTCCTCTTTGCTTGTAAACCTTGTGTTGTTGATCATTAAAGTATCCCTTTGACAGCTGTGCTCTGTTTATTGCCAAGGAGTCTTCTGAAGGTAATAACTCAGTGGGAAAAGATGGTCTCTGCTGTCACCACGGAGCTGCAGGACAGCCAGTGTATTCTAGTAATACTCTCTGCTCCTTGTTTTGTTTCTGCCAAAGTACTGCAATTATTTTGATGACTCTTGCACAAAGCATCTGCAAAGAGAAGCTTTCCAGTAAACCAGTATTCCAGTAACCATATTCTTAGTTTATTACGTTGAAGTTTTGGCTCTGTTTAGTTTGGCTTAAAATGGACTTGGCAAGGAGCATGATGAGATTCGAAAGCTTAGTGAGAAACGGGGTTTTGTTAAACTCAGGAACCTGGAAAGAAATTTACTAAGCTAAAATTAGGAGCAGCTCCTTCCAGGAGTTTAATTACATTTTTGATGAGTCTGTAACGTCTTGCTTTAAAAGTAGAGCTGGCCCTAAGTCTTCTGTGCTCAAAAAAACCCAAACCAAATGGAGTATGTGCTTCGTGCTAGGAGCAAACAATGTGTGTGATGGGCACCCTTTCCTATTGACCTAATGAAAAATCAACTAGATCCCGTGCTGTCAGCAATTGCTATCTCAGTCTCTGCACATGTACTGTGGAATTCTGTGAAGTCTGAAATGCCAGAAAGGAGGTGTTTTTAAGGCACTTAGCTATGCCATTGCCACTTCTCCTGAACCTGTTTTTTTGTAGCAAGTTGAAACAAAAATCCACCGATTTTTTGACAATTGCAGTGAGAGCACCAAAATGAGCCTGTCGCTGTTTTGCCTGTTGGAGCCTTTCTCCCTCCTCACTTCAAAGCCTCTTAACCCACGAGTTTCCATCCTTCATGCAAAATGTCAGTGTAGTGACTTCAGAAGTGCCAGCCAGCTACTCTTAAGAGGTGTGAAACTGCTCAGTCCTTCAAATGTCAAAGTCAGTTACAGCGACAGTTCTTCAGGGTATGGCTACTTAGTTTTAACTTCACATCCTATGGTGTTCTAAGAGGGTATTCAGCTGTAAATAACCCTGACTAGATCAGCAGGTACTAAGGCAGAGCTGTTAGTTGGCATTTTTCCACAGCTGATTTTCATAGGTCTCTTAATGTGTACAAGATTTTGTGTCTTGTTTTCCTAGGAGGAATAAAAAGTAGAGAACTGGTAACATGCCAGAGAGAAGGGAACGTGCCTTTCTGTTTGGTACTTCAAGGGCTGTGCTTAAGCTTGGGCTGGAGTAAAAATCCTGCAGCCTTGGAAACACTGGGCCATTTGTATCAGGTGTGTAACATTATTTATTTAGTTTTGTTTCTGGGATGTATGTAAATCTATTAAGGCTTAGGGCTGGAAGAGTTGTCAGGGTTCTTCCTGCCCTGTCCTCCTCTGCTGAGCAGTGCCAGAACAGAGCACTTGTGGTAGAGGCTTGTCCAACTTGCAAAAAACCTCTAGTGAAAGAGTCTCCCAAATGTTCTGCTCCACTGCTGTATTCTCCTTAATTAGAAAACTTCCCCAGTAACTGACCTAAATTGATTTTCTTGCAAATTAAGTTGCTGCCTTCTCCTTCCTCCCATCACCAAGGACCATGATTGCTTAGTATCGAGTTTGTGCTCTGATCACGCTGCCTTGAGTTCTGTCTCTGCTCTTTTCTGCTTTAAAAAAAAAAAAAAAAAAAACAGCAAAAAAGAAAAAAAAGCCTGAATCTGTTAAACTCACCTTCTAAGATAAGTTTTCTAAATCATTCATTGTTTTTATTGGTCTTATCTAGAGCTGAGTGTGTATCTAAACGGGACAGCACCGCCCCCAAGCCAGCAAAGCAATGACCTCATTTGTCTCTCAGTCCTCTTTTCCTCAACTTTATCCAGAATGAACAGCTTCTCCTTCTTTCTGTGGCAAGGATTGTTGTCTAGCTGCTCCTTAGTTTGTGGCTTTCTGCAATTTCTAAGCTTTTTAGCAATGCTGCTGCCCTGTCAGTCGCTCCTTACTGCAAAATTGATTTCTACTGCCTGAAAGGAATGCTTTTAACAGTTTTACGGGATTGCCTTTTTTGTTGCTTGTGTTGCTGTGCCACTTGGAAAACTGCTGCATTATGGTTTTTAATACTCTAATTGTTTCTCCAGACATCTTTGTAGCCATTCTTCCTTTGATATAATCCATGTCTTTCACATGATCAAATTGTTTAAAATGCTGAATAAAGCTGCTAACCTGTCAGATGCCTCTGAAATAGCAGCGTTTGCTGCTCTGCACTCAGGTCAAGTTCTCTTTAAGAAGGTTTTGTTGTGTTTGGTTTTTTTCAGCTAGCTGCATAGCCATCTCAGTGATTAACTGTTGTATTTCCTCAAGCTGATTAAGAGGATGTTGTTTCATAAATTAGGCCTATGAAACTGGATTGGTTTTGGCACAAACTGCTCTTGATGTCTGGTGAACAATATAATGAAGCGATAAAACAAATGGTTTACTTTGTTCCACAATTGCTCTAGGAATAAAAGTTGGACAAATGGACCAATAATTTTTTGTTTGCTTCCTTCTGAAGACAAACAAGATGTTTGTCCTTCAGTTTTTGAAGACTTCTCCTATTAGCTACAGGCTTCAAGGAAAGCTGCCTGTGTTTCACGTTGCATCAATGTTTAGGTCATTACATGCTGTGGGATTAATAAGGCCCTGCCCACCTGAAGACATCAGCTTTATCTGAATGTTCTCCAGCCTGTTCATCTGATTGTATGTTGATTTGCTTGTTAATTTGCTCTGGTTATAGATAATCCTTTTTGTAAAGACTAAAATTAAAGAAAAGTGGATGGCACCAAGCTTCAGGGCAGCTCATTCTCATATATCCCACTGGGTCATGAGCCTGCACTTCATCTTCCTTTAGGTCATAGGGTATCCAAAGGCTACTTTTTTGTCTGTTTTGTTCCCTTTAAGGAGGACACATTTTAGTGTGTTGCTTTCATGCCCTCAGTCATGCTGGAAGCTGTGGTTCAGAGCCCCATCCCTGGTGGGGTGAGGGCTGGAGGGCAGAGGAAGGGCACGTTCAGAGCAAATGAGAGGCACCAGCACTCTCTGAGATAGTGACCACAAATTACAGTATATATAAAACAGGCTTTATTATCAACTGCCTGCCAAGCCAGGCTCTTCCTTCTGGTCTTTGTCCTCATTGCTCTACCAAATATGGTACAAGTGACTGGTGGGAAGGCAGGGAGGCTAAGTCCTGCTGGCGTGTGTGTCAACCCATTCCAACCTGCAGCTTTCCCCTGCTCAGACTGCTCTCAGAGGTGGTTTGATGTTGCTCTTAAATAGTTTGATGGCTTGTTTTCTGTCCTCACCATGTAGTTTTGCACAATTGTCAATGGGTATTTAAAAAATGTTTAAAAAATATTCGCAGTGCACAGAATGCAGATTTTTATTTTTTTTTTTTGCTGTGCTCTTGAAGTAGAACAAAACCTGCAAAAATGGGAAGTGTACTCTAGAGAAACAGCAGTGATAGAGTTCAGGGCCCCAGTGTGCTCATGTACAGTGCACTGTAAACAAGAAGAGATTTTTCAACTTGCTAGGGCCCAACTTCACGATGCTGGCCTCTAAATGGTCTTCTTTACACCTGTAACCATTTATTTTATCTGTAGGTGGGGAAGCTGTATAGCAACTTCTTCTTAATGCACGTGGGTTTTGTAGTGTTCATTTTGTTTATGCAAAGACTGCCAGAGCTGCAAATTTACTGTAACACCAGCATGGTCCATGCAGACCTGTGGATGTTAGTGACACTGGGGTTGGAGTGGATGACTCCCTGGGTGACAGAGGTGTAGTTCATACAACCCGCAGCTGATTCAGCTGTTGCACAGATTTGCTTCCTCTTCTGGGAATGTAACGCCCTTTCTGGGATTGGGAAATGCAATTTTTTAAACTTATTTATTGTTTTCTTTTTAAGCAGCTAGGAAAAGGAAGCAGCTGAGAGCTGCTTGCATTAAAATGTCTTTCTGAACAATCTGGAATATGACCATGATTCTTCATATTTAAGCAACAGACATGAGAGAGTGAAAGCTTTTCCTGAATGATTTTGTAAATGTGCTTCTGCTTATATTGTCCTTCTACTGCATTTATCTCCTGACTTGTCAACTGTATTTCCATTTTTATTCCTCTCTTGGCCAGGTAAGTAAAATAAGCTTGCAAATGAAGCATTTGCTTTGGCAGTCACAGCTGGTGATAGCAAGGACAGCCTCAGCTGGCAGGTCCTCCCACAGAGGCCCCTGACACTGTTATAAATGAGTTGTGGGGGGCCTCTGCAGGATTTGGTACACAATTAATGCTTTTATTGTATTGCTTAACTGTCATGAGATGCCTCTGAATGAATGATAGAGTGACAATTAAGAAGGAAACTTGCTGTTGTGTGTAAGCTAAAATGACGTGTTTTATTTTGTAGTCTTGCTTTGAATCCTGAATAGCAGGAGTAAAACATTCCACCTTGCTGGGGGGAAATGCTTCTATATTTAAGGCTAAATGAGAAATAGAAATAAAATGGAAAGCTTTAGCATGTTGGAGCTCCAGAAGCACAGAATCCAAACTGACTGATCAGAATTGTTACAACACAGATACAGATGGTCACATCCTCCCAGTATTTTTTCCCTGGCTTCTTTGCCTTTTTGGTGCAATCAGGTCAGTGCCTGCCTCTCCCTTAATAATAAGGAAGGTAAATGCTTTGTTTTCTAGTGGAAGCTGTAGCCATTTGTCTACAGGACGTGGAGCTTGGGGAAAATGTCAAACACTGCAAGATCCACAGCAGGCCCTGGCATTACTTACACCTTGTTTCCAGATACCAGGAGGCAATGCTGTTGCCAGATGCAACTTGGATATGTTTGTCTGTAGTTATTAATGCTGGAGGATAACTAGCTCCTCAGGAGAGCTTGGACTCCTGTTACATTTTACTTTTGTAGCTCAGAGGGTGGACAGGGAGAAAGGTGTTGTACTTTCCTTGCCACAGAAAAAGGCTCTGAGCACTGAAACAAACAAAGCTGTGATTCCCACAGGTTTGTGCTGTGCACCCCCTGACAGCCCTTTGGCAGCTGGGGGATGTGCTGTAGTCCCTTGCCTGGGATACATTCACAGGGCTCATCCCTCTCAGTCCCTCAACAAAGTCAGCTGAAATGGCCAGAAGATCCAAAAGTTACTCTGGAGAGTAACTCTGCCCAGTCCCTCTCCCCTGTGCCTCCGAAAAGTCAGGTTTACGCAAGGAGCAGCAATATAAAATTTGAGTGCAAAACTGTCGTGTCATTGCAAGGTGAGTAATGACCAGGGAATGGCAGGACACGCCTGGGGGTGTCACCGTCACCAGCTGTGAGACCAGCGGGCAGGGCCAGCACGGAGGGACAAGACGCGGCATCAGCCATGGGGAGTTGGTCCCTGTCATACACGTGTTTGGGATGCTTCTGTGGCTGCTGTGGTGGTTCGTTGTGTGGTGGGGTTTTTTTGTTCGGGTTTCGCTTTGTTATGGTTTGTTTTTTTGATTAAACCGAAGCTCAAAAACGTTTGGCTGCAAACCCCCGCTCCTCCGGCGCCGGCTGGAGCCGACACTGGGGGGCAGGAGTCTCCCGCGAACGGGTCCTTCCAAGAACTCTTAAGAGCACGAGGACCTTCTGACTGGGATGTGCCTTCTCTACAGCCTCCCACCAACCGCCTGCACTTGTCTTGTCCTGCTCTTCCCACTTCCCCACTTGCCCATAGCCCTCGTCTCAGGCACTGATCAGCACCCAGAGAGACCAGGAGGTGCTCCCGGAAGGATGGATGGGGCCCTCGTGGTGTGCACCTGCCAGGAGACACCCACAGATCCATCTCTTTTCTTCAGTGAGTGCAGTGGGTGAGAGCTTCCCGTGGCTGCATTAACCAGGAGTTAACTAGTGTCAGGAACAGGTCTCACATTCGCTTTTGTAGAGAGGGTTCTTGCAGCCACCTTCAACTCCTATTTCCAGGCAACAGCCAGTGCCTGATACTTCAACAAAATCCAGTTTTCTTGTTTGAACTGAATCTATGTTTTCTAACAAGCAGCCTGTGACCTCTGGCAGTCACTCTCAGAGGTGTGACAATGTGCTACATCCTGCTGTAGGGCTCCCAGTACCAGAAGATGGGCACTGTGGTCGTGCAGCACATGGCACCAATCAAGCCTCCTCTGCCACTACAAATCTATGGTCAACAGGCTACCTCAGCACCGCGGGTGTCCAGCACTGGGAGCCAGAGAAGCATCCATCAGCACGGCACAAACATGATGTCTGCTCCTGCCAAATCCAGATAAATTGGTGCAGTGGGACAGATAAATAGAAAAGGACCCGGGGTACAGTAGGTAAAAAGGTAAAGTGCACCTGGGAAGTTCCTCAGGGGCAGAGGGCAGAGCGGGTGTCCAGGCCCTGCTCAAAAGCCTGAGATGACAGGGAAGGGGGATATTTTATTAATAAGCCACTAATTACTGTCTCTTTGGCATTTCCTGGAAGCTCAGTACGTTGGCTTTGCCCTGGCTCTGCTCGGGCTGATGTCAGCAGCCAGAAATCCCGCTGAACCGGCCCGACTGGCAGGTGAATGAAAGGCAGGTAATCGGCCCTCTTATCTCTCCTCCGCCCCCAAATCGCCATCCACTTCAGGCATCAGAGGGAAGGTAATTGACTATTGAGCTTCCTTTTCGTGCTCAGACACCTCGGGTGACTCGGTTATTTTCTCTCATTTTTGTTTCCTAAACAGATCAGCATCAAAGGCAGCGCTGGTGCAGGTGTCTGTGTTATGTGATAACTATCTATGGAATAACTGGGGGAGAGGCCTTGCTTCACCAGGTGCTCCCTGACTCTCTGAGAGATCTGGCTTCGATTTTGTTGCCTCTGCCAGCAAACCAGGGTGAGAGCTAAAACTCCCTCATCCCCCAAAGCAGAGGACAGTGGGGAATTTCGGGGGGAAAGGGCTGATGCAGAGTGGCTTTCCAGGGAATGTGACCTTTGCAGGGACATGGCACCATTCCTCAGAGCAGCTTTTCAAAGGAAAAGAGCAGATGTCTGTTGGAATGGTTGGGGGCTGGCTTGTGGGGGAGGCTTCCACCTCCACCTTACCTGACCTAGAGTAGGATCTGACCCTCATCCTCCTTCACCCTGCAGAGTGCTGAGCCAGGCATGCTGCCAGCCTGTGTTTTCCTTTCCCAGGTTGAAGGCACGGTAGAAACTTGGAGGGAGGAGGGAGATGCTGAGCTCTTGCCCTGGTTTCAGCTGAGGCAAACCACTCCCCCATCACTACCAGAGTTCGAAAATAGGAGCAGATTGCAGGAGGTCCTTGCAAGGGCTCTTCTCCTTAATGCCTGGGGAGTTGCAGGGAGCCCTGCTGGGAAGGAAGCCACAGCCCTCTCCGTTGGCATGGGCCAGGGGTTGCCCCAAGCCCAGGGCCTGCTGGACACCACCCCTGTCCTTGGCAGGAAGAGGTGCACCCAGGTCTGCAGCAGCCACACATGGAGGCAGGTCTCAAAGGCCAGCCCAGGGCAAAGGGTCACCTTGTTGGACCCTAGGGGTCTTTCTGTGCTGTGGCCCACTCTTCAGGTCCCTCTTCAGGAGCAAAGCCCAGGCTGGGGGAATAACTGGAACAAAACAGAAAGGCTGAGGAAGCTGTGCTGTAGGATGCTCAGGGTGTTTATGGCAGCTACAGAAAGCAGGGGCTGCAGGCCAGACATGCATGGATTTGCATACATGTGTGTGAGCTTTCATGTTTTGTTTTGATAGAGCACCAGCAGCCATATCCATCTGGCATGGATTGCTCCAAAATTCAGGCAGGAGCACCAGCATGGGCACACCATGGGTGGAGGGAGGTGAGGTGATAGAGCTGATAGCAGAAGCATGTTAATTAAAGTGGGTTAAATGGGATCCTGCTAGACAGGCACCTCTGGAGCATAGCAAAGCACCTACAGAAACCACCGTGCAGAGGGCTGGGGAAATCCAGAGGAAGAGCTGCAGCCACAGGTGAGGTTCAGCATGGTCCCTGCCACAGTGTGGTAGTGCTGGA
Source organism: Hemiprocne comata (assembly GCA_020745705.1). Classification (NCBI taxonomy): domain Eukaryota; kingdom Metazoa; phylum Chordata; class Aves; order Apodiformes; family Apodidae; genus Hemiprocne; species Hemiprocne comata. The sequence continues at coordinate 3,421,084 of CM036597.1, read as the reverse complement.
TGGTCAGGGCTGTGCAGAGCCATGGTGGGGACAGGGAGGTGGGTGGGAAGCGGGATACACTGCCAGGTCCTTACCTGCCCACCAAAAACATGCTGTGCTAGATGGGGAGGCACCAGGAGAGGCTTCAATCTATGCCATCTATAATTACCTGGGAGGTGAATGCAGCCATGAAGGCAAGGCTGCAGGAGAGCCACGTCTGTCTAGTCTGAATGTGATGAGTTCCTGGTGGCAATGCCTGCACCAGGGGCTGGAGGGATATGGGCAGTGGAGCCCTGGGACTGGGCACGAGGAATCCTAGCATGCTAGAGAGTGCAAATGCACAGCTCCTGTGGAACTGTGTCATGGGGTCTGTCTCTGCCTGGGATGATCCACTGCAGCTGTCCTTGCTCCCTCTACAGCACCCCACCAGAGAAAAGGAGGTTTCCACTCTCTTTGCCCACCACAGCATGGAGAAGTGAAAGAACAGCACTATGGATTAAAACGGCTGCAGTGGTCTTCCCTCCCTGCAGCAGTGTGACCAACAGCACACAGTTCAAAATCTGCTCCTTAGGCTGGCATTTTCTCAGGGACAAGCCATCCATCAGAGAAGCCATAAACCAGCAAACCACAGCATGGGAAGACATGCCAGAGAAGACATCTAAGATGATAAGCTGGGCCAGGTTGGACCTACCTAATGCATGGGGCCATCAGACCAAATATCTAATGGCTGGGCCTGTTTCTCAGGGTTTGATGCTGCCCCAAGCAGCTCACAGGCTGCAGAAAGGCTGTGGGAAGCAGTTGAAGCATAAACCTCCACATGTTGGACTAGTCTGGGTACACTATTTGTCCTTTCTGACCTTACACTCGCAGGTCAGTGCCCCATCTTCCCCCGGAAGCTGGCGGGGGAGGGAGATAACTTTGTAGGGTTTCTCCTTGGCAGCAGGATGTGAGTCAAGGAGGGCATTAGAAGGTGTCCACTCACCCTGCCTGGCAGTACCTGCAGCAGTCCCTTGTCCCCCTCTCAGTGGCATGGCTGCAGGCAGCTTGGGTGGACAGCAGTGACAGAGCTGAGATGCTACATGCACCCCGTTCTGCTCACTGGGCCCTGACAGCCAGGCTAGCACCTCCTTCCACCGTTAACATTTTTTTCCTGTTATTTAGCCTGCTCCTGAAAATCACTTCATTTATTTGTTGGTTTGGTTTTGTTACACGTGCCTTTATCAGTCTAGACCAAACAGTCTATACTTTTGGCTTGTGCAAACCCTTCCAGGAGGCTGGCTTACTCCTCTTATCTGTCAGTTGATGTTTAACCAAGTCAAGCATTATTTTGTAATAAACTTTCTGCATTGGCATTACTGTCCTTGAGCCTTCCTCCTTCTCCTCCCCTGATTTTTTCAGTCTGTCAGCATCTTCCTTGGCTTGCCCTGCCATGATCACAGGCTTTTCAAGGTGATGCTGTGTTTTGTGTCCATCCTGTTTGGCTTGCATGAACTCCAAGATCATCTCTGGCCTTCCATCCCCATTGTGCTATGGGCAGAAGGTGGAAAGTTCTGCTATAAAGGGCTCCTGTGCAATTCTGTGCATTTCCCATGCAGTCCATAAGTTGATATTGAGACTCTAGAATGATATAGTCTTGCTTTTCTTTGAGTGCAAGGAGGGGAGAGGACAGGTGCAGGAGAGAGGGAACAAAAAGGGAAGAGATGCCCTGTCGTGCTGCACAGGACCAGTGAGATTGGCACAGAGCAAAACTACAGCGTGTCAAATTTTCTTTCTCTAAATTGCATAAAAAGGAGCAGTTCTGCAAGAACACCCAGCTCTGTGAGTTCGTTTCCTTCCCGGGGTTACAAAATCTGCTCCCAGGCCCTGCACGACAGTCTCAGCTGCAAAGGCAAAGCATTCTCTGGTGGGATACTCTCAGGGCAGGACAACTTTCAGGAAGTCCACTATAATCTTACAAAGGAAGGATGAGCCCACCTTTTCACAGCTTTGTTGTGCATTCTGTCCTGTATGTCATAAACATAATTTTGGTCCATAAAATTGGTGTGTGAAATAAGGTTAGTCACAGGACTTCCTGGCGAAGCAGCTCATAAACAAGCTTTCCTCACTTCCCTCTTATGAAAGTTCAGCTCTCCTCTGAGGCGCTGACTTCTTTGTTTCCCTTTTCTCCTACTTATCCCCTGACTCCCATTAGTATCTGAGTCAGTCTAGTAAACATTTCGCCCCGTGGCAGCCTCTCCAAACATAGCAGGAAGATCAGGCTCTGGAGTGCACTCTTGACACATCTCCCGGGGATCCTTTCGCACTCTCTGGTAGGTAATTTTTCTGTTGTTCTTCATTCACACATTGAGAAAGAGGGAACCAATGGCCCATGTATTCAGCAGCTCGTTAGCAGTGAATGGTAATAGGGTCTGCGATGCTTCCTCTTCCCTCCTTCCCTTTCTCACTCATATCCTCCCCATACTTTAACCTTAGTGGCAGTTTCCTGGACTGCGTGTGCTGTTCAACATCTGGTGGTAGAAGAAGGTACTTAACTAGGCCTGACCATTATTTATGTTTTACTGAAAAACACTCCCACTTCCCTGGATGCAAAGGTGGTCAAGCACACATGAAGGACGTGCCCACCACTGTGTGTTTTATAGATGCAGCCTTCTAGCACACAGGTCACCCTGTCACCCTCCTGGCATTTACAGTCTCACCGGTAGCCTTGCTGGCCTTGATCCACATATTTATCTCTGACTTCCTCGTTAGCACAAGGGAGAAGTGTACGTAGTAGTTGGACCAGATAGAGGAGAGCTCCCAAAGCAGCCAGGAGATGTGTACTTATGAGTCATCTGCTCTTCAGTTGCTACTAGTTGGAAAAAAATGACTCCGTACACACAGGGTTGTAGTGGAAATTTCCCTTCCCTGCTGCAGCCTCTGTCATTGAACCCACCAAGACCCACACAGCTCCCCATGCTGGTGCTTTGGTCTCACCCATTCACCCAGAGAGACCCTGGCCCATGCAGGTTCTGTCCCTACCTGTCAGGTTCCAGAACTGGGACTGAGAATTGTTAACCCTGTCATCACCCCACTTGCCCCCCAGCTAGTCGCAGCCCTGCCAGCAGCTGGGTTGGTTTGCAGCAGAGCTTGAGGGTTCATTTCCTGGGAGCAAGAGTTATGAAGGCAGGAAATTTTCAGATCGCTTTACTTACATATTCAGATGGAGATGAAAACCTAGCAGGATTTTCTGGTAGGCCTGTGTTTCCCTTTCATTTCTGTTATCTTTTCACTCTGTCTTGCTGTAAAACTAAACTGTCCTCACCTCAGCTGCTTTGTGGCCTTCCTTTCCCTCTCACTGTCCTTGCTGAAGTCCTGAGCATCTCTTGACTTTTTCTACACAGAAGTCACCATCTGTGATGTCTAGCAGCACACCCAAAGCCAAGTGCTTGCTGTTGTTGTCAAATGACAACCCAACTGGGACACAGATGTCGAGCCTCATTTCTCACAATCCAGTGGCTTCTGGACATTTTTCCAAAAGATGTGTTCCATTCTGTCTTCTTGCTCCAGGTCCCTTTTAACCACCAGCTCAACTTAGTATGTCTTTTATGCAAACAGCAATTTCCTTTTGAAGCTCTCAGTGAGGGCTGTGTTTGCCACTTAGTGCTCTGGGAGGAATTTGGGTAAATTGGACTGGAGACAAAAATATCTCTGTTTCCTCTCCCAGGAAGGTATTGGATTCCTGCACTTCATGTGCATTTCTGCTATGAGAAGCAGCTCAGTAACAGTGCTATTATGAGGCTGCCCTTCCACATTGATTCCTGGCTCAACCACGTCCAATTCTCTCATTAAAAAGTCTTGTTGCCATAGTTCCAGCTGGAGGCTCAGGTGGGTCTCCATGAGCCAGGCTGTGGTCTTCCCCCTGCTGAGGCATCATCATTGATAGCAAAGGGCATACACGACAAACACAACACTTGGGTCCACTGGCTGTGACAGTAACTGTCCCCATGGTTAGAGCTCACTGCCCCATTCAGACTGGGCTCAACATTGTGTCACAGCACTGCCCCTGCAGGGATACAGGAATGCAAAGCTGGAAACAGGGAGTGGAGAAGTTTGCATTTAACATCCCAGTTTGTAGAAGCTGTTGGCAGAGGTGAAGGCAGTGGGTCTCTGCCTACCCTGACCACTCCATATTAACTGAGAGCCACCAAACATAGGTTCTCCTTGCACAGGCTCCAGGGACAAGTGCTTTTCTACAGCCACATTCCACTGCTTTCTTCCTCTGCCTTCACTGGGGCAACAGGGAAGAAACCATCCATCTTTCAGGGCAATACATGGATGGGGTGATCAGCACAAGCCCCAGCCCCATGGAAGGAATCGTGGTGCTAGTGTCTCTTCCTATCTGCCAGCACTGCTGCAGGGGCAGTGGATTTCTAAGCCAGGAAACTATGGAGTTATTTCCAGCTTTGACCAAAGTTTTCTCTTCTGAGCGTCCCCGTCTGTGCTCCCCAGCATGCTGCGACCACTCTGCCAGCCTGTTTTCAGCAGGTACTGATAGCTGTGATGTGCCAGGAGCCCTTGGAGGCCTGCCCTTGCATTTTGTGAGCCCTGTTGCCACGATACTGAACGCAGAGCAGATGTTTATTTCAACAGAGATGCCTTTGATTCCTTTTCAACTTTTCTCCCGAGCTGCCATCGTGTGTGAATACGTCTTCCCGGGAGCCAAGCGCCGTTAGGGCCCAACAGGCAGGCGTTGTGGCTGCAGCCAGCGTGGAGAGGAACAGGGCTGAGAAGCATGTGGCAGAGTGACACAAAGCAGGCTGGTGGCTCTGGCTGCTAGGGAGGGATGGTTGAGGCTCCGGGGAGGCTGAAGGGAAATGGGAGTGCACCTGCATGCACATGTCGTGTGCCCATGCAGGTGTGTGCATGTGCACGCCCGTGTGGTTGTGTGGCTTTGTTTTGGTGCTAAAAAGCCTGGGGAAAAGCAGCCTCCTGCTCACAGCTAGTGCTCCCAACACTTCATTTTTCTCTTTGTTTCCTCCCAGCTGCCTTCATCAAATCATGGTTGCCTTGCTGCTGAGCTGGAGTAGCGAGGCTGGGAGCTGAGCTGATGAGACCATCCTCTTCCTGAGAGCAAGAGAAGCCAGGCACTAAAAATGATTGAAGACATGGAAGTAGAGGTAAGGAGATCCCTTTCCTTAGGACAGGCATTCCAGGTGAGAACTACTGAGAAAAAAATACCACTTCTTCCTGAACTTTTTCCCCCCCTTTTTCTTTCCTCTTTCCTTTCATTTCCTCCCTAGTTTTCCTGCTGGAATCTTCTAAAAATAATCTCTTTCTTTTCTCTCACTCTCCTTTAATCCATCTTGTCTCTTTCTCTCCCCCAACTCTTTTCCTGGTGCTGGCAGAAGTGGGTGCTAAGAGCAGCCTGTCCCCACAAGCACCCTGCCCAGAGCCCTGCCTGGGGCTATCACCCTTGTGCCCCTTTAAAGTGGGTGCTATGTTAATATAGAAATTCCACCAGAACCAACTTCTTGTTGCTGTTCCCTTATATAGAAATGGTTTTAATTCTATAAATACCGTATGTATTTTATAATAAATAAATAAAATAATTTACTTTTTTTTTAAAAAAAGGCTGTACTGGCTATGCAAAGACAGTGTGCTGATGGGGCTGGTGTTTTGTTTGCCCACTGGCAGGGCCTCTCACTCACTTCCTTCACCCCTTCCACTGTTGTGGCCAAAATATTTTTGGTATTCCAAGAGCGCAAGCTTTGCTGAAAGTTTGGTTTCCTGCTAAGGGAAATTGCCCCCCTGCTAAGGGGGATATTAGAGCAGAGAAGAGTTATTTAAAATAATACAATAGATTTGCAAGCAGGGAGGAGAATATGCTAGAACATTAATTTGAGAAGATCAATGTTCTGTGACATTAAACTATTTAATGGGTTATAATTACCTGTAAATATATATACCTGTGTGTCTGTGTTGGTTTATTTTACAGATGGAAGTGTGAGTACAGTGTATTTGTAATGAAGAGGTCAGAAAGACAACATTAACCCCATCTCACTTAAGTTGCAATCTTGGAGGTACAGGACTATCCTACAGAAAGCTGTCTGCTTTAAGCCAAAGACTATATGAAAATAACAAGTCCACTGATACAAGGATCTTTTTGTGACAAAAGTAGAAAGTTTGCCCTTGAACTTGTGAACAGTTTATTCAATTTATCACAATCCTTAGCCACGTAGTGACTCACCATTCACCAGACTGGTACAATACACATTCACTATTAGCTTAGTGCCTGCCTAAAGTCAACTTACTAATTTTTTTTTTCCTGATATGGACAATTAGAGATCCTGCCAATGAAGAATTCCCAGGCAAGAAAAGAAACTGGGCTACAGGCTCATCTAGTGCTATGGGTACCAAGTGTACTTGTCGTGTTAGTGAGCAGCTTTGCCTACCATTGCAGGACAGTTCCTCCCATCTCAGCTGGGTACTGTGTGGACCAATGTTAACCCTCCAGGCTCACACTTCCCTGGGAAGAAGCTGATCCTGCCAGAACAAAGCCCACCTCCCACAGCAGCTCATCTCTGGCTGGAGCCAGTGGCAGGGGCTTAGGGAAGCACAGGAGAAGGGAGTGAGCAGGGGCAATGTAGCTGCCTGCAGGGATTTGCAGCTCACATACTTCCTCAACCAGAGGTGCTAGTTTTATAAATAGTATTTCCCAATGTTGGGGTTTTTTTTTATCTTCCATTAAATTACCCAGTCACTTTTGGCCTGTAGCAAAGAGTTTGCCACCTTAACTATACCCTGTGTGAAGAAGTGCCTACTTTTGTTTGTTCTGAACTTGGCACCTGCTTGTTTAATTTAATGACCCTTGCATTGAAGGAGCTGGTGAACCAGCATCCCTCACCCACCTTTTCCAGGTATTTACTTCAGCCTGATTATTTTCCTTAAATGTCCAGGAAGTCTCAATTAAAAAATAGTTCAGCCATTTCTAAGAAGATGATTGGAGGAAGATTTATAATTTTTGCCTTGCCAAGAAGTATCATTTTGCCCCCTTGCTTTTGAGGAAGGATGTGGAGTGTGGTAAAGCCACCATCCTTGTGTCAAGCATGTGCCATTACTGTCTCCTGGTGAAAATGCCCAAGTTGTTCATATTATGTGAAAAATCTCCATTCATGAACACTGGCAAATTTGGGCAGCGGAATTCTCTAAATAATCCATTTGTGCTGAAGGAGCTCCATGCACCCACTGTCCTGAAGAATGACAGAGCTGCCTCCTCTGGGGCAACCCAGAGCAGCCAGTTCTCCTGATGGCATGGGACTGCTGTCCCCGTGCTGGGAACAAGGGGAATCTCTGTTTTCTGTCCTGGCGCTCACATGCAGGTGGCTGAAAACTGCCATGGATGTGCTATGGTACTGGTTATAGTCCATCTGGAAGGCTTTATAATTTTAAATTATTAACTGGATACAGAAACCTCAAAGTTGTACTATGGGATTGACGAGAGCCACGCCTATCTCCTGTGCTAGTGAGTATCAGCAGTCTCTCGTGGCAGTGCTGGAAATTCTGCAGCTGCTGAGTAAGTTGCCTCTAAGACAAAGTGATTTCCTTGATGCCCATGAAGAGAGACTGATTTATGTTGAAGAATGGAGAAATTATATCCTTGCAAAAACATTTTCGTTCTTCCTTTTACATCTCTGGTGTTCTCATTAACGAAATAAATATGCAGCCTTTCTTTCCCTGATCCCAGTCAACTTTTAACCTCCATAACTTCTTTCACAAGGTGTTTCAAATGTAAAAGCATTAATTTTACAAGTTTGGGATGTGATATTCCACTTCTCTGTGATGACTATTAGCTGTGCTGCTTGTCTGGAGAGAAAGGTGCAAGGAGAAGTGTGGAGTAGCCTCTAAATGCATCGTGTGGGTTCATTGCCAGGAGAACTCACTGTGAGGAGTCCCTGCAGTCCACAGCCATAAGAAGCCGTATTTTTTTATTTAGCAGTGTAATTTCATTTTATTCATTTATGTTTGGAAGTTTGAGAGAAGTTTCTACCATTTTTTGGTGGCAGGTCTGAACCAGCTAACACGCTGCAGGCATCCTCGAAGAGCCCAGTGTTTATCCCGTTCCCTGCAGTCTTCTGATGTAGAAACAATATTCTCACACCAGCAACACAAAAACAGTAGTTAAATGCACAAAAGAGTAGAAGGCTTGGGTCTCATCACAACTGCGAGGCCCTGCAAGCTGTCCTAAGTGAATTACAGACACATTTTAACCCTTGGAAAACAGCAGCAACAGGTATTTACAGGGCAGGCTGGGAGGGGCAGGGAAGGTCTTTCCTATGGCAATATCAGCAACTGACCATCTGACTTCCTTAACTCACAAATTAAAACTTGCTAATTACAGAGTGGTATACAATATTACAACCTTTTCTTGGATGTTATGGTGCCAGCCTACCTCCCTTTACAGCCTGGCTTAATGAATCAGTCATTACGTGACCAGCTGATTGCTTAAGATTCCCTGACAGATTTTCCTCCCTGGCTTCACTCACTGCATCATCTGGGGCTTTCTGACTGACTGTGGCATCAACAAGTGGGGCTTTTTTTGCTGAACGTTTTCTTTGTGTTGTCACTGCAGTTCTCTTGGTCAACCTACCATGGCTGGGAGATAGCTACAGATAGAGTTACTGGGGAGAAGAACTTGTCACATGCACAGCAGTTGTCCTGCTCATACTCCATTAATTTGTTTGAGTCCCTTTCCTGTTACATTGAGCTTCATGCAAGTCAGAAATGCCTAAAAGGCCAAAAGTCTCAGTGTATGGCCCCAAACAAGAATCACAGATTGGCAATCAATATACTCTCTGATACAAAGTAAACAGGTGCCTTCAAGAGGAAGTATGTGAGGAAGAGTATAAAATCCAGCCAAGGCCGAGATGGGCAGTTAGCAGGATTCTGAGGAGAAAAATCAAGGTTGAAAATGGACAGAAAAAGAAAAGCAGAGCCTCAGAGCCAGAAGAGGAACAGAGGGATGGTAATGCATTAGCAACATGAAACAAAAATCCCCACACTTCATTTGTCAGCATTTTTTTTTCAGGGATCATGTTCTAAAGATCATGGAAAGGTAAGAGGAGAAGTGATTTAAGTATGTTTGAGCAGAATGAACCAGGCAGGATTCAGAAGTTCCATGAATGGATGTTGATTCATTTATTTGCTGAACCACTGTACACAGTGAAGAAAGCTTTTTGTCAGTAAAATGCCCCTTTATTCTCAAAGGTTTATTAATAAAAAATAATTTTTAATGTAAGTATATGGCATAAAATTTAAGAAAATCCCATTAAAATGATCTCTGTATAGGCTCCTAGGTAACTCATCTAAGTACAACTATCACATAGAAGCCTTTGAAAGCAATGCTATTTTTTTAGAAGATGCAGAAGAAAGTAAATATTTTCATGGCAGTAAAGGCTTAACAAACTGGCAAGTCAGGAAAAAAATTCCAGCATGAGCCATGAGCCCGTCCTTAACTAACATCACTGTTTGTTTTTTGGTTCGAACCACGGTGGGTTACGGATGGAAAGCCTGCCTAACTTTGAAATTCTTGGCTTTAGCCTGTTTTAACACAACCTTACCTTAAACAGAGGTGTTTTGTATTCCTTGCCACAGTGCAGTATTTCTTCAAGTCATAAGGGAGGCAGACTGCCTTCTGTCACATCCTTTCTGAAGGGACCCACCCTCTGAATGGGGGAGCTCCGGCATGGCCTACAATCCAACATCTCCAGCTTACTTTGTTTACTTGGCTTTTAGACCCAAAAGCTATGAATTTGAGGGAAATTCTCACATAGCCACAAGGATCTTTGTGACAGGCCCATGTGCTTTCTACACTCTTTCTCAGAGGGGTGAGGGGAAGGCTGGTGTCATAAAAGATGTCGGGTTTAGCTCTGCTCAAGTAACTGGCAAAACTTTCGTGCATAGGAATGTGAATCACACACATTAATAGGTGACTCATGTATGAACGGGGAAAATGTCACCCGAAAACACTGATTTTCTCCTTCCCAGGTCACAGCAGAACACAGTGGGCAGCCCACCTCACCGGAGAAGTCAGCAGTGAGGGACAGAAGTGTGTGGTGGGGAGGGTCGTGCAGTAGCTGGGGCAGGGAAGAGCCAGCCTGGGTGGGAAATCCTACTGGAAAGGCAAGAAAACCAGCCACCCCAAACTGGGAGCTGAACCGGGGTTTGTCAGACTTGCACACTACCCTCACTGAGGCTGGCTGCTAGAGTTGCCCGAAACGAGAGGACGCCACCTCTGTGTAGCAAAAGCAAATAAAAGCCGTGAAATATCCACTCGATCATTTGCAACGACGTGTCTCTGGGGTGCAGGAGCTTGGGGTGCAGCGGTGACTGCGTCTGGGGGTGGAAGAAGCTCAGGCCGTGTGTCTGGGGGTACAGGCGCAGTGACAGTGTGTCCGGGAGGACAGGACTGCCACAGTGTCCCTGAGGGGTCCAGGCCGCTGTGACACCACGTTCAGGGGCGCTTGCCGGTGTGACACTGCCCGAGGGGGCCGGGGCTCCGCGCAACGTCGCGATCGGCCCCGGGCCCGGCCAGCGCTGAGGAATCCCGACCCCTCCCTCGGTTCCCCGGTCCCTACCCGCTCGGCGCGGGCGGCCCGAGACGGCTGAGGAGGCGGGGGCAGCTGACGCTGTGGTCCGTGCGGCGGCGGCGGCTCCGCCCCGCCAGGCCGAAGCTGAGACGGAAGAAGCTGCCGCCGCACAGCAGCCGCCGCCGCCTCCTGCCGGAGCTCGACATGGCGCTCTGAGCCCAGCCCCGGCTGTGCCGAGAGCCGCCACCCCGCGCGCCTCTCCGGGGGGCCCCGAGCAGCCGCCCCCGCGCCGGGACCGGGGAGGGGGGCATGGGCAGGGCGAGCGGCGCCAGCCGGCAGGGCCGCTGCTAGGAGCCCGGCGGGCATGGGAGAGCGGCGCTAGGGACCCCCTTCCCGCCCGCGTCGCGCAGCTCGGCCCCAGCCTCGCGGCCGTGAGGTGAGCCGGTGGCGGGCGGGGGCTGCCGGGCAGGGCGGGCCGCGGGGAGGGAAGGAGGGAGCGCGGCCCGCGCTAAAGCCGCCTCCCCGCCGCTTTGTCCTTCCAGGCCCCGCCGCCGCCGCCGCCGCCCAGGAGCAGGGAGGCCGAGAGAAGGGAGCAGCGGGCGGCGCCCGGCCGCTGCAGCCCGCCATGGCCCACTCGCCCGTGGCGGTGCAAGTGCCCGGCATGCAGGTGAGCTCCGCGCTGCGCCGGCCCCAAAATGGAGGCGACGGGCCCGGGCTCGCCCCGGCTCCGGAAGCGGCGCTTTCGGCCCCACCGGGCGGAGGCCGCAGCTGGGGAGACGGGTCTGGGGGATCGCGGGTGGGCGAAGCGGGGCGGGCGGCGCGGCCTGGCAGTGAAAAGGCCTCGTTCGGCCTAGGGAGGAGCACGGGCCGGAGCCTTCACCGAGCGAGGGAGGGGGGTGCCCTGAGGTAACGGGAGGCCCTGGAGGGGCCCCGCTCCCTCAGCGTGTCCCGAGGGGGAGACGTACCTGCAGCCAGCCCCGGGGTTTCCCCTCTCTCCCAACCCCCTTTGTTCAGGGTTGGCTGCCCTGCATCCAGGAGCACGTAAGAGCTTCTAAAACTGATTAAAGGCGAAATGAAGTTAATCGCAGGGTGTGTGGGTGTGCTGTAAATGACATATCAGGCTCGCTGGCAAGCGTACCTCCTGCAGGACTTCCCCACCAACATGCGCTTGGCGCTGGGCCTGTAGCGCAGTTTCTCCGAGGACCTCGCGATTAATGGCAAGGTGGTAAATAAGAGGTCCGGTGGTGAGGCTGCAGAGCGGCCAGCTTGCGGTGGGGAGCCGTCATCTGTCAGAAACTTGCACCTCGCTTCGGCTGGGAGTGAGACCTGGTGTCGTTTCTCTGTGTTGGTGGTATCTGCTTAGGAAACAAACAAGCTCCTATGTTACCGATTTTCATAGGAAATACCTCTGACTCCTTGTTCTTGCTCTGCTGGGCAATCTAGTTCAAGCTTGGTCAGAGATCTTTACCAAATGTAAAGAAAGGAGCTGAGGACTGAACTTCAGTGTTGGTTTTTGCTTGTCAGACACTAGCAGCCCAGTCAGTGCTTTGAGTTTTCTCTTAACTTCTGGGGTAGTCATGCCTGAATAATATTGGAGGATTTTTCCGTTTGAATTACATCAAAGCCTTTATGATGGATAAAGGCTTATATGGATGCAAGACATACACAGTAATGAGTTCAGGAGGTTTCAGAACAGAAAGTTAGAATTTTTCTTGATCAGGTATCTTAATCACTGTTAGAAAATAGAGAATTGATGTATAAACAGTATTTATATAGAAATTTAGGCCAGTTACAATACCAATATTAGGTTTACCTTTCTGAAATCAGTTAAATTTCAGTTGAATGCTGACTTTCTGTTGATACAAGAGTACATAAACCACAGTTTCTTAACCTCCTTATTCCAGTATGTCAGGGTTACTGTTGTATGGGTATATCCTAAAGAAATTTTGTGATAAAAGATTTAGAGGCTTTACAGAATCACAGAATCTTAGGGGTTGGAAGGGACCCTGAAAGATCATCTAGTCCATCTTTAGCCTGAGCTTCTTTATTTATATCCTCTGGTTTTGTTGTTTTTGTTTGTTCATTTAGTGTTTGTATTTGGGAGACTTCTATTTTAAAACCTAAATTTGTAGATTTCTTACTTTTATATCTGCTTAATGTATTGCTTTTTCCATAGCTGCTGCCCTGTCATATGCCCTTGAAATTATTTAAGGTCCCATTTTCCATGGTTATACCAATAAACTTTATGTCACAGCATACTTAGTTCCACTAGTATTGTTGCTAGTTTAACCCAGACCCCTTAACATATATCTGTATGTTTAAAGCATGTTTAAACTGTTGGATCTGTACAGCTGCATAGAATTAAAATACATATTTCCCTGGTGACTTTTTTTTTTAATTAAGGCTATTACACAAGTCCTAAAAGTCTTAAAATACCAAGAAGTAGAATTTAGTGTGAAATTATTCTGCCCACTCGTCTTTTAGAAAAGTCGTAATATAGGGGTTTTATATTAAAAAAACTACAAAACACAAAACAGCTGTGCCAGAAGAGTGTTGTAGTCTGAGTTGTAAGGATTGCTGCTTCTTTTTTTTTTTTTTTAACCTATCTGAACTGTTCAGTCTGGATCATCCATGTGATGCTAAAAGTGTCCCTGCTCTGCGCAGTGTTAAAGTAGATGCATGGTGATTGAAGAAGGAATAAACAGGTTCTTCTGTGATGGAAGATCTAAGAGTTATGTTAAAACTGTCACTGTGGGAAAGAAGCTGTATTGTCAAACCCCTTGTTTTGTAGCCTGTGTTGAGGGAAGCATTTTATTGAATATAAAAGTTGGATGCTGAATTTACTAGAAAATGTGCTACAGGCTTGGAAGTTTCCAGGGTTTTTGTAATCTTATACTTTCCCATTTCATTATATATATAAAAAAAAGCAGTAACAAATATCCAGAAATGATGTATTGAATAATTACCAACCTCCAAAAAGAAGGTTCTGACAGTTTATAACCAAAGTATAACAGAAGCTTTTTTTGACTGTTTTAAGATCTTTCATCTTAGGAAGAGTCAGGTTCCCTTTAAAAAAATATCCAAACATGGAAAATTACAGAAAGTCACATAGAGTTATTTTGGAGAACTGGGAGTCTGACTTTCCAGTACCCTGGCAACAGTGGAAGGCCCAGAGGTAGTATTATCTGTTGTCCTTATGAGTAGTTGCAGAGCCATTTGTTTCTGTAGTGGTTGTGTTCTGTTTAACCTGTCTTGTGTCCCTAACAAAAACAGATTTTATACCTAACAATTCTTGCCTGTGCAAACAACTTCCTAAACACGTTCATTTTCCTCTCTCCTTTGGAAAAGCTCCACTTGATCCAGTTGTACAATATTAACTTACTCAGCTGCCAGACTTCTAAGCCCATTCAGTAAAATCGAGTATATGGTGACTGTAAAATGAATGCTCTGAAGTCGAGCATGATACACCAAATTGTGGCACTTTATGCAGAATCCAAGACTAGAAGGAAAAAGGAAAGGTCACTGGAGCTGTATGAGTACAACTAAGGTGTCCTGGTTACATGAAGCACAGTTTGCAGGGAGTTTGAATGTCAGGTTGGAGTTTTTGTTCAGCAATGCCACTGTTACAGTTGTTCCTTTTTCTAATGGAACAGAAATATTCAAACTAGTTATTAGTCTGGAACGGTTTGAGATCTTGCAGGGAGAAACTCGTCCACTGGCACTGACTTCAAGCATTCCAGTTGAGCTCAATCAGAGCATTTCTGGATGTGGCTTGCAGGAGAGGTGTTGGACCCTACCTGTGTCTTTTACCAGTCCAGGGTCTGTACTGAAAACAGAGTTGGAGTGAAGGTGTTGGATTGCTTATTAGTAGTCCTGCATCTTCTCTTGCCCAGCAGACAGGAGGCATAGTTCAGAGGGTTGTCTGTTCCAAGTGTTGAGAGTCACTAGTATGTCAGTCATTGCAGGCTGATGCATATCTGTTGAACATACTATTGACAGCATCTCAAAGAGTACCCCAGAGCTTCTTTACAAATAAAAGAGGCTGGAAACTGTTAACTTACAAGTAAAAGTCTTTCTAAGGTGGAGAGTGAGGAGTTAGTATCCTGTATTTCCAAACCAGTCTGTAAACTTCAGCAGTGTAACATCACTCAGGTAATAAATGCCTTTTTTAGCTAGTAGGGTTTTTTTTTTACACTTTTCCTAATTTTTTGTGCAAAATGTTGTCTGTGAGCTATTAATTCATTAACTAATGGAAATTTTTCCCACTTGTGTTTCTTCTTACCAATGTGTGTGTCTTTGGAACCTGATTTGGGGTATTATTTTTCTGTGTCCTTGCTACCCTACTCTTCTAAACACTTGATGTTTCCTCTCTCCTAGCTTTGTTGATATCTCCTGATCCTGCATGGCAGTAGTCTTGAGTGCAGCCAGAAAGGTTGTTTAGCCCTGATCTCCATCTGTTTTTATTGGCATTCAGACCATCTTGCAATAAAGAGCCTAACTTCCTCTAAAAGCAGAGCAGCCAGGAGCATGTGACCTGTCAGCCGGTGTACTCTGATTCACAATTGAAGGATTGCTTGACTAATAGAAACTTGGGCAGAAAGGTGAGCTTTGCTCTCTGTGCTGCCAGTTAACAGACTGGCTGGGGGGGGGCTGCTCACTGAACAGCCTGACCCGGGCAGCTGGAAGGTCTCACCCTGCAGGATTCTCTGAGGCAGATCAGTTGGAGTCTAGTTGTTGGATGGGTGTAGAAAGATTAAAGGGAAGGTAGCATTTAATTTTGGAATTGGTCTTTTTCTCAGACCAAGAAAAAATCCATTTTCTCTTAAATTAGTGCACCTGTAGAAATAGGTTCCGTGTGGTGGCTAAAGTTAGTCTGGAAGCATGTCAGATTTCTAGTCAGCCTTATGCATTGTAGTTACAAGAATGTGACTTCTGTTAAGAGCAGTCAGTCTGTTACTGTCAAATACTTACATGTTTAGAGAGTGGGCATTAGAGGAACTAAAACCCTTGAAGAAAGATCCATTCAAGAATCTGTTAATTTATTCCTCTCCTGGGAACTGAGCTGTATCCAGATGCTTCTGCAGTGAGTTTGGAAAGGCTTTAAAACTTTTATTATTTAGAGACGTGACTGACTTAAAGGAACCTCGAAAGGACACCAGGAGGCTTCCCCAGTGCCTAGAAAACAGGGATTTCTTACGGTTAAGCTAGGCTGGACTCCAGTGTTTTGGTGATTAATACCTTGTCCAATTTCAGTTCCTTGATTTGTACTTTGAGCTACAGTGCAGGCAGGCTGCAGGAAGATGGTATTTTAAGACCTGTGGAGAACATGCCTCTTTGTACTTGAAGCAGATATGCATTAAAATATTTGTGGAATTCAGCACTGCAGTTGTTCCCTCCCTGGTAATGTTTGGCATACAAGCTGTATCATACTGAGTAGTAGTCTGCTAAATCAGCTCAGGTTTAGCAGCTGAACTTGGTCCTTCTGTCTTGTGCATTGTAATAAGTTGTTCTGATGACAAAAGTAGGGCTCAGTCATACTTGTACTGTCTTGCTGTTATCCTTTAAAGGAGGAGAATGGAGTGAGATCTGGCAAGTGTGTGATACATGGGAGCTGTGCAGGTATAATCAGCTGGAATTCAGCAGGTGTTTTTATCAGGCTTAGAAGAAGAAATCCCCAGAAGTCTTTTAGTGGTATTTTTTTGTGCAGATGTCACAGTTTTATTCACACGTTAAGTGCTCTGACCTGGAATTCAGAGGCAAATCTGCTGAAGCTGCAGAGAGCACATAAACTCAACTTGTCTCACCTTAATCTCTCTGCTGTTCTGTACCATCATATACTCTCAGTTTTGGGCAGAGGACAATTTCCCCCCAAAGGTAGAAATATCACATCTGAAACCAGACTTCTAAAAATATATAATTGTTACTTCATTCTGTAGTGGTTGTTTTTCTGTTGAATTTAACATGGAAAAGATTGACACTGGCTGGTTTTGAACTCCAGTGTGTTAGACATCATGCTTTACAAGTCCTGGTGCAAGTTTTCTTTTTCTTTTCCTCAGAAAGGAGAATTTATAGCAAGTAGTATCTCGGTAATATATTGTGATTCATTGTTAAAAAAGAGAGAAAAATCCTTTAGGTGCTTATTTTGATGGGAGGATTGCTTCTTTATGATGGTAACTTTGTGGCACACCATGAGGAGTCTGTATGACTGAATGTGCCTCTGCAGCAGTTGTTTGTAGCCTGAGACCTGTGAAACATCTTAGTAAAGACAGACAAGTGTATTATCCTCAGTTTCCAAAAGTGAAAGGACTAATTTTAAATCTGTTGGTAAAAGTACCACTTGTTTGCTCTTCGGTGATTACCTTCACATTTAAGAAAATGCCACCAGTTCTAAAAAGTGATGAGGCTATTGTTTTGTCTTTCATTTATTCTTAGGAACTGAGTTTAATAATTGGTAGGCACTTGAAAAATTCAGGGATGGGTTTGGGGGGGGAGGAGGTTGGGGTTGAACAATACAAAGTTGGTTTTGAGATTCTTCTGTAACAAATACATTTTCTGACATGCTGTAGCTAGTGGCTACGTGTATGTTGTTGCCTTTGCTGTAATAAAGAGTTGGTGAGGTATTTATTATGTCAGGAGCCATTGTTCCAAATCCTGCTATTTTGATCTGACTTTCAATAATTGAAAATCAAATTCCTTCTTAATAACTGCTTTAGCAGTTTTGGCTCTATTTAAAGAACTGTCATTTGTACTTTAAATGTTAAACTTCCAGCAGTTCTAGAACAAGTCTGTTCTGCTGATTAGTTGAGGATCACTGAGCACACTCCTTAGCTCTGGATTCAGAGACTTAAATCCCATGGGAAGAGTGTCCATCTAGTGATACTCACAGAAATCCATTCTGCCTGAGGGATTGCTAGCCAAATGAATCTGGCAAAAAGCACTCAGTCAAAGAAATTATTAATAAAGGGATTGACAAGGTAACAGTGGCTCACTGGTCTCATTCTTCCCCATATCTTACGTGTGTGGTTTTGCAGAGATAGGCTGTATTGGTTAGGTCCATAGCCTGGGAAGGAGCATGGCTTCAGCTTGGATCTGTCTTTCTGAAGAAGCTTTGAAGAACTGCATAGTTGACTCTTAGAAGTGTGAAGCCAAGTTTGTCTTGCCAGAATCTGTATTTGAATGGTCTTGATTGAGGCAGAATTTCTGGAAAAGCTTTGTGGCGTGATCTATCCTGGATCTGCATGAATTCTGTATGCACTGATGAAGGAGAACGAGGAATGAAAATGTTAGTTATCTGCAAATTTCACACTTGAGCTGTGTGTGAAAGGGGGAGCCTGAGAGCCCAGGGTGGCTTCACTGTTTTCATGAACCAGAAGTCAAGAACCACCTGTTCAGTCTTGAAGAATGTGGAGGGTTTTTTTCTGTTCCCAGCTCCCTGATCTTTTGCAGGCTTTTCTTTCAACTGGGTACTGTTACATGCTCTGGATATTTGAATAATGTTGACTGAGGGGAATCAGAGGGTGTCTGTGCTTTGCTAGATAACAAGTTGTATTTCAGTGCAGCGTTGGGAGCTGAATAATAAAAACACGGTACAGCTTGAAATGACCATGGGTGTTGTGAAGTGCCCACATGTAAAACACTGAATGAAAAAGATTGAATTTCTACTGATGTAAATCAATTAAAAGCTTATAGAGAATTATGAGTGGAGCAAGATGAGCTTGCTGTTGATCTCTCACCTAGGAAGGTGTCATCTGGCAACCGGTCATAGCAAGAACATTTTTACATTCCTGCACAGCTTTCTTCCAGCCTAGTTGGCAAGAAGAATTTGAATTTTTTTTTCAGGGTGTTTCTCTTCCTCCCCTCCCCCTTCCCATCGCTGTTTATGTAATGAGATGCTTTGCCATGCCATGAATGAGCCACAGAGTAGTTGAAAGAGGAGTTTCCTGAAACGGGCAGGTTGGTTCTGGCAGGGTAGGTTTCTTGCTTCCTTTGTAGCTCATTTTGGAGTTGTATTTCTGGTTTTTCACTGCGTGCTTCTTGTAGCTTCAGGTCCAGTATGATTGATATGATCAAGGGCCAGTATTGAAGAGGAGAATACAGCTTTCCAGCTTGTGGTCATCTAGCCTTGGGGAGAGGACAGAAGTCTAGGATTCTAGCAGACTGATGTGTTTGCCTTCCTTTCTCAAAATGGTCCCTATAAAAGCTGAAGGAATGGTGTGATACCCTCTAACCATGGGTTCCCACTTGGGGTTCATTGCAGGCAGTGATTATGCCTGCAGAGTTTTCTGTGGTAAATAAACTTGTGGCTCGCTCTTTAACCCACATTGTGTTTTGGAGCCATCCTTTTTCAACCAGTGTTTTTCTGCCTCACTTTAATTTTGTTTAGCCTGAAAATAACTAAGGAGTCTCTTCAGAAGAGAGATTTAACACAGATACTTGAGTTGTGTGTTAAATGTGAGGCCTTGTTGCTTCTTTCTAGTGTATGAACTGGCAAGTTAAAAAGCTGGGTTTTGTTGTTATTTTTGTTCTGTCTGGATTTTAGTATAAGTTTAATCTTATTTACAGGAGGAAAACCTGTGTATCATGTTCTAACTTGCATAGAAAAAAATGCTAAAATGGCTTCTGAAATAGAGCAGTGAGGAGGCCTGTAAAATTTATGCACCAGTTGCCATTTAGCTGTAGATACCAAACCTTTACATAGTAGGAAAATGACCCAAATGCTGTAAGGGTATAGTTTGTTGCTGCCAGAGTTTTGACGTAGCTGTTCCTTCAAGTGGGTGTGGCAAAAATAAAGAAAACCAACAACCTTGTTTTCACACTGATAAGCAGGCAGCTTGCTGAAAGGAAAGGCGTGCTGCTCGAAGTGGGCTGCAGCCCAGAAAGGGCTGTTCTTCCATATTCCCATTAGATGTGACTTTTGGAATCTCTCTGCAGATGACGTTTTTCAAAGCAGTTCATAAAAAGGAGAGATCACAAGTGTTCTTCACCAGTGAGAAATTGCAGTGGTTCTCTGTCTTTGGACTTCTGATCCAGGTGTGGAGGCAGTTAGTTCGTTAAGGTGTGTTAATTACCCATTCAGCAGGCACTTCTGCACTGTTCAACAAAGGAGATTATAATTTTTGAAAGATCAGCTTGTTGAACTCTTAATAAATTCAGAACAAGGTTTGAACTCTTTGGGATACCAGAACCTGTTGTTTTCTTGGGCTGACTTCTGTCTCCATCTAAGGATGTCCGTCCTTCCTCATTAGCTAATGAGTGTTTAGTCACTTCTGTCTCTTTCAAATCATAGTAAAGACCTAGACAGTTAATTTGTGCCCCTCTCCCTCTTTAATTCCTCTGACTCTTGGTTGGCCATGCTCCTCAGAGATGTGAGCAGCCTGAAGGACATGCAGCTGTTTGCAGTGGTCTGATGATTTTTTAGAAAGATACTAGGTGGTTAAAAGGTATTGATACATAGAGTGGGACCCAAGTGGGGTTCCATTTGAAATGTGAAGATATTCACTTACAGAGTTCACTGGCATGAGAGCTTTGTTTCCTCAGTGCAGAAATCTCTTCCTAAATAATTGGTGTACATTTTTAATTGCCTGTATCAAAGACCTAATCCTTGTGAGATGTGTTGGTATTCTTGCTTTTTGCTTATTTTTGCTGTTTTCTAAGCTTCTTCATGTTACATTACCAAAGTGAAAGAACAGCTAAGAACAGAGGAAGTGAGTTCAGTGGTTTCCATTTTCAGCATAATGTACAATTGACAGCTTGCATCTGCCACAGGTCAGAGATGGTTTGAAGATTAAGGTTCCTCCTTCCTTAAAAATCTGAGACTGGGTGGGCTGAATAGTGACTTTAAGGTTTTGATAGTCATAGGAACTTTCAAGCAGCTTGCCTTATGGCTGACTTGATGAAAACAAAGCCATGTGGGTGTTTTGCTTGCTTATTTTTTATTTCGTTTTGTATTGAAGTTCTCCAGGTTCTCACTAAAAAGGGCAGTAAGTCTTGCTCTTGTCAGAGAAGGGAGGTGTTTCACAAAAGGGTGTAACAGAGGTCAGGTCCCATTTAAGGACAGCAAAGCTCACATCTAGTTCTTGCTACCTACCATGTAGAAAATGTAAAAGTTTGATACTTTACAAAATCAAAGAAGTCTGTTGTTAAGATAATGGTGTTCTTCAGTGTGTATCATATAGTTACAGTCAGTATAGTGAAGCATCTACTGTCCTGTTGTTTGAGTCTTGAACAGAACTGCAAGGCAACATCACAGTGAAGACAACATGAAAGTTTCTGAGAAGTGGGAGTGTGTGTACAAGATGGAGAAAAAAGATGTCTGCAGGTTTCACTCTTGTTCTGAGTGTCTGCAGGTTCATTTTTTCTCATTAAAAGTGATTATGGCTCTGCACCTGTGCCTTCATTAACTTCAAACTATTTAAATTTTTAGATATATATGCACACACATGTCTATGGCACTGTTTGTGTGAATAACTTCAGTTGTAATAGGATTTTAAAATAAAATTGGCAGGGGGAGGTGGGGAGGAGCTCAAGGAATTAAAGTATATTAGTACATGTGGTGGCTTTATTGTAAATAAGTAAAATGTTCCTTATGCAGGTAAGATATGGAAATATATACACTGTATGTGAATATACATTGTTATATAATAAAATATGCCTGGTGTATAATGAATGTGTGTATATATAAAGTATCTGAAACTACATGCAGAGAGTATATAGAAGGAAATTCAACTAAGAAGAAAGTATCTGTTAAGACATGACTCACTCTTAAACATGCTGCAGGTTTATCCATCTTAATCCTTCCTTATTTCAGTATTTTTGGGGCTGAACAGAAGGAAAATTTAGAGATACTTTATTATCTGATGTGAGATAAATGTTTGTGAATGAACAGTTGTGAGCAATTGCTTGAAACGATGGTCTTTTAAAAGCACGGGTAATTGTAATGGCTTCCAAAGTTACCAGAACATGGTAGGGTGCTGTAGTAGTGGATAGTTGAAGAACATGAGTAGGCACTCTTGTCTTCTCCTGCCAACCTTTCATAAAAATCTTTTGATTGTATTGCATCTTCTTCTAATGCATATTTGAATGTCTCCCAATGTAGGTGATACATTCTGTAGTGGTGCTACAGTTTTAAGGGAACTTCTGTTCCAAATAAAGCCTGAGAGATGCTTGGAAGTCCAGATAGGGGGTAACAGCATTTCTAGGTCAGGTTTTAGGGGTATTAAGACACCAGGATATATGTTCTCACAGACAGAAAGCTCACAAGACTATGTTAAATTAGTTGCTTTGGAAGATGTAGAGGATCCTGGGTTTGATTTTGTTAGATATAAGGCGTTAGCTCAGTCTCCGTCCAAGATTCTTTGAAGCTTTGTTTTTTCATCCAGTTGTACTGGGTGCCCTTTAATGGATTCGTTAATTGGCCTTCTCAGAAGACCTGTTTCAGTAAAAGAGCTGTGGTGTGCTTACAGACCCTGAACCAGTCTAACACAGATACAGTTTCTTCTGATTTGGTGTATGTCATTAGATACCTGAATCATCTTGGAAGTTAGCTATGCAGTGTGCTTTAACTTTGTTTCCGAGGAAGAACATGGAATTTGGAGAACAGATGTGGGAAGGTGAGTCAGCCAGTCAGTCTTGTAGCAGAATGCAACCAGGACACTGCTATGTTTATCAGAATAAAAAGGAAATGCTTTTTTAAGCCATATTGGCAGAAGGCTTGATGCAACTACTGCAGGTAGTTGGCAAAAGTTATTGCTGTGGTGCTTTTTATCTGGGGCTTCTGAACAGGTGGTTGGACTAGATGACCTCCTGAGGTCCCTTCCAAGGTGAATTATCCTGTGACTCTCTGTGTATATACACATGTGTATGAACACATCCAGCAATGGCACATGTGGAGGAGGAGAGATTGTACTGAACAGGAGAGCAGGCTGTGTGGTTGTGCTGGCCTGGTGAAATGGTGGACTTCTGAGCTATGCAGAGGGCTTGTATTGTCACGCTCCTGCTGGTGCTGTTACTCATGCTGGTGAGATGGAAGTTGGCATGTGAATGTGCCTGTGCTTGTCGTACTTGCTGCTTTTGTCTGTGGAAACGGGCTTAGGGAGGGGAAGAGCAATAGATTTTCTTCCTGATTTGTCCACTTACAGGTGTTATCTTTGTAGAGGTGATGATGGAGGCAAAAAAATGTCTATTGTATTGTTACCATCTGCTGCCCAACAGACATGACTCCCCATAGAAACCAGTATTGATTTTTTTTTTTTAAAACAACAAATATTCATGCAGGCTGCTTCCAGACTTCTAAACCTTTTTCTCATTCAATGAAAGATCTGTGAAAGAACAGGGAAAAACATTTGGCTGTTTTGCTTAAGAGCATTAATAGTGTTAGAAATCTTCTACCATACTCAAATCTTAGCTGGCAGCTGTGCTGCAAAAATGCATTGGTATGTGTTGCAGGATTGTGTACTCACATACACACTTTTATTTGTATAAAGTATATTTCCTTTTTTTTTTTCCCTATACCAGGAGAAGGAGGACAGGCATTATTGCATTATATAAATAAACTTTTGTTTAAAAAGTAGTCTTTTCAAGTTTTGCGGTTGTTGTTGTGGTTTGGTTTTTTTGTTATAGAAAAACTCCTGTAAACAATAGTCTGAAAGATAATTCAAAACGCAGTCTTTGTTCTAAGGCCATGTTTTAAGTGTTAATGTAGTGTTCTAGGTTCAAAGCCTTTCCAAAGGAGGTTATCTCAGTTTTAGCCTTAGATGGTCAGAAATATTTGCCCTCATCCTGGTGTCCTGCAGTTCCTTGTCAGCCTTGGTGAATAACAGGAGCTATAAAGCTGAATTTGCTGGCTGTGAGAGGATTTTCTCAGAATAGGAAGATGTGACTTTTTCCTCTAGGAGTCCCACACAGCCTGCTCTCCTGTGGTGCCCCTCTGTTCCACCTCTCCCTCCCAGGGATGTACATGGAGTTCTGTGGTGTCTGGGAGTCCAGCCATGCCCAATCTCTCCCCGTACTCCAACACTCCCACGTAATGGAGTTAGTAGTTGTTGGATGTTAAAATAGCCTTTAAAGCTCTGATTCACCTGCAGTAGCTTCAGGGAGAGAGTTTGGAGGCCTGGCTTTTTAGTTGATGACCGTTAAGTGGATTTACAGGATTGAGAGTGCATTTCCACTGAGGAGCCCAGAGGAATTTTCTGCTTAAGGTTTCTCCGAAGCAAAATCCAAGTTGAGTTCATCGAACATTTGTGAAGGGTTGGATTAGCTGACTGTATCTGTCATTAAATTGCTTTTATTTGTCTGGAAGTGTTGAACGGGTTTCATTTCAAATCAACAATAGCTGTTGGTTAGCGTGAATGATTCCTGGAATCCCACGCTCAAGCATGTCTCAAAATGAAGCTGCTTTTCTTGAAGATGAGTATTTTGGAGTTAATGGAAAGTTTTGCCAGTCCTGTCTGTTAACTGGTGTTTCTTGCAGGATGTGTGTGTGTCTCTGTTTACTGGGAACTGAGAACTATGCATTAATCCTAATACTGATGTTGTAGTTCAGGAACATGTGAGGTTGCCAGCTAAATGGCTTTTCTAGCAGCAGGGAAAGGCTGGGTGGCAGCTGCTGCTGCTTTTGCCACATGTGTCCCTACAGTGTTTTTTTGAAACACATCTGAAAATAGGTTTTAAATATTTGTTTCAAATTAGTTTATTTTAATTTTTAGTCTTAAAGATTAAAAGATGGCAGGAGCTGATGCAGGGTAGTGTATGGTGATGTGGCTGGCTTTGGGGCAGTTTGAAGATTTACTGGGTTTTTTTTTTGTCTGACTAAAAGCTTTATGAGTACCTGAGGACTACAGTCTCTTTCCTTCCCAGCATAATAGTATTAGTTGTCTCAGATTTCAGATCAAAATAGTTCTCATCCTGTCTTTTTTTCATTTGCTTAAGTATTTCTTTGGCTTTTAAGTCTTCCACGGGATCTATCCACAGAAGAAAATACAAAATGTTTTGCTTAATTATGTCTCTGCAGGTGGTGTGTTTTGTGGGGTCTTTGTTTGGTTGGGTTTGTTTTGTTTTTAAAGGAGCAGAATAGCAAGGAGCTCATTCTAGACAAAGGGGAAATTCCTCATTCTTCTTTAATGTGCTGCTCAGGAACACCCGTGTGTCTTGTGTATTTGCAAAATTTAAAAAAAAAAATAAAATTAAAAATCCAGCTCCACAGATCAGCATGAATCTGCCATACTACTTCATGTTCCCTCCTCTTGTGGTAGCACAAATGACAGCTTGGTATAGATGAGGAGTGAACTGATTCTGCTGAAAATAAACCTGACAAATCATATGGTTAACTCTTAGCTAAATCTGTTTCCTGATTCATCTCACTGTATTGTGGAATAAATTCTGGTTCTGGTAGAAGGGAAGAAGTGACAGTAAGATCCCAGAAAGGAAATGAGATAATCCGAAATGGACAAGGTTAAAGTATTAATGTATTTTTTTTCCCAGTAAAGATTTTCATATCCATTTGCAAGAACACTGGTGTAAATGTGTTTTCTGGAGATCTGTGTTGATACTTGAGTGTTCTGTTCTGTAGGGTAATCCATGTCTTGGGTTGAATGTCTGCTTTTGCCAAAACTGTCACTTCTTTTGTTGGTTCCGAGTTCTGGAGTGCAAGAAAGATCTAAAGCAAAGCATCTCTTTCCCATTTTCAAGTGTTGCTATTGAATCAAAGGGCTTTTTTGGGCAGGTGTGTCTTGATCAAAGATTGGTTTGTGCAATGAGTTGCCCAGTTCTGACAGCAGTAATTTACTTAATTTACTTAATTCTGTTGTTCCCCATAGTTTGGGCTGTTCTGTTAATACATTTGTCTGGCCTTCTGAAAACACTTTTCTGCAGACTTTCTCTCTATGGTCTAAAGGTTTGTGTTCTTAGAAAACTGTGGAGCAAGTCATCCACATCCTTCAGAAGTCACTGCTGTTGGTTTTGGACACTTTAGGTTCTCTAAGCAGCCCCGTAGCATGCTTTGTCTTGCAGGGAAAATGAGGATTTGCTTCCTTTTTGTTTTGTTTGTGACTACTTGAATGGGGACGAGAAATTTATAATCCTTGTATAATGATAAGTCTGCTGAACTTAGAGTAGTGAATTGACAGAGACTCCAAGCCAGGTGTCCTCAGCAGTGCTCTGCTGCTCTCTGTAAGGCATGCTTGGTGATAAAACCCCAGTTTCAGTGCACTGCTCTACCCTTACTCCTCCTTCCCACATCTCCCACTCCCTGTTGCTCTACTTTCTGGCAGCACTTTGAGCTGCCCTGAAGCTGCCTGATCTTATCGTGGCTCAGAATCTGCCAGTGGATGCAGGGCAGTGCAGTCCTCACGCAGCACTCCACGCTGTTCTACTTGATAGGATGCTTTGTCTGCCCAAGGCTGTTGGCCACGTAGAAAGCCCAGCCTTTTCAGCCTGGGTGATGATGTTAGGCTTCTGTGCCAGTAATTGCATTCCTTAGTCTTCTGAGTTACTGCACAGATAGGATTAATATTAAGAACAGCTCTATTATTCTTCCGTTTTAAAGCGTTGTGGGGAAGTGACATGAGGTTTGTACCTGATTGCCTCCCTGGCAAGGCTCATCTACCTTGGACATAATTGCACAATGTATGTTCTGTAACTCATAGCTGAGTTAGAGGTGAGTGTGCAGAAAATAACTTACCTGATGTCAGCCTTCTAGTGATAAGTCTGGATTATGTGCTTCTTGGGAAGTAATGAGGGCTTAATACCTTGGAACTAAATGAAATAACTTGTGTATCTTTTTTTTTTTTTCTTCTTGTTTTTCTTTTTTTCTAGAATCACAGAGCAGACCCAGAAGAGCTCTTCACAAAACTGGAACGCATTGGTAAAGGCTCCTTTGGGGAAGTCTTTAAAGGAATTGATAATCGGACACAGCAAGTGGTTGCTATAAAAATCATAGACCTTGAAGAAGCAGAAGATGAAATAGAAGATATACAGCAAGAGATAACTGTTTTAAGTCAGTGTGATAGTCCTTATGTAACAAAATACTATGGATCATATTTAAAGGTAATGTATAGTATTGCACAAAGATCTGCTAGCACCCAAATGTTTTGGATGCCACCAGGAAAACATTCTAAAATTGAGTTATCACACCAACTTGACCTTTTTTTACTAGGTTTTTGTTTTTCTTTGAACAGAACTTTTCACTTTGTTTTGCTCCTTTTGCTGCTTGCTCTTTGAGACTGGAATTGGCACAAAATCACTAGAGAATGAATGGAGTTGATAGAGAATTCCTCTTGCCATTCCTATTGCTTTTGGACCTTGGTTTTCCCTCCCCCCTCCACAATCCCTAGGACAATTTTGTGGCCTTTCTGGGGAAAGGAAAAAATACCTATAACTATAGAAGCAAAACCATTACTCTGATACAGAAAGACACACTGCATGGTGCAGAGATGTGGTAATTATGCAGCATAGTAGGCCTGAGACAAAGTAAAACTGACATCCACAGTTATGTAACCCATGTGTGAAATGTTATCTAAGCCACAATTTAAACAAGCAAAAAACTAAAACCTTACAGAAATCCAAAATGCTGAGAAAGTCTTGTCAGCTTGCAAAACTGTCCAGGTATAATCACCAGAAGTATTGCTTAAATGATCTGCAGTGCATACATGTTTTGGGTGATTTTTAAAAAGACCTAGAACCATTTAATAGCTCTAACTGTGCTTAACTCTTTAGCTTCTATCTTTATTGTCCAGGTGTTTTGTTTGCTTTGGTTTGTTTGGGTTTTTTAATTGAGTTTTTTGTTTGTTTGTTTTGTTGGTTTGCTTGGGTTTGGTTTTCTGTTGGTTTGGGAGGGTTTGGTGTTTTTTGTGGGTTTTTTTTTCCCCTTGCCAGGTGTTTCTGGCTCTAAGATATAGTGGGCTTTTTGACATTATTCTAGAGACAGATCTGAGAATCTTTCCTGTGTCACACTTGCACTGTCTCTCTCAGTGATACTACACAAGTAATTGCAGAATTTACTTAGTATTGTTCTTTGTGGATTTGGGTTTTTCCCTCTTTAAATTGCCGAAGTATTAAATTTTAATATTTTAATACAAAGTGGGTAATTTAATTTTTTGTACTGCAAATACTAAGTTCTCATTTGACCAAGACAGACAGTTATGGTGGCTTTAGTGTTTACTTAGTTACTCAGATTTCTGTGGGTTCTTCGTGCTGAAGGGAACATACAAGTTGTCACTGATTTCCCATCTTTCCTTCTCTTCACTGGGTGCAGTCAGTGGGTGTTTTTTTTGTTTGTTATTAAGTGATAGAACTCTGGGATGTAATAGAATTGGCTTCACCACATCATAATATATGGTTCTTCTGAAGATAACTTTGAATTCAGCTAGCAGTGTTCCCCTGGAGCAGTACACAAATGGTGCTGCAGATTCAGCCACAATCAATCTTTTTTACAGTCCTTTGTTTGTCTGTGATGAACTCAGTCCTCAATATTGTCCTCCTGGGTGTTCATCATTTTAACTTCATGTTTTAAAAGCCCAATTGTTTGCCCTGAAGTACAGACAGGTCAGGGTGAATCTTGGGAAGTGTTTCTGCTTGAAAAAGGGGTTTTGTTAAATTTCAGAATTAAATGGTGATTTCAGCAGTTATAATTGGGGAAATGAAACCTTGATTGTGGGAGGATTTGTTTTGTTTGCCTTTTTTTTGGTTTGTGTTTTTTGAGGGCTGGTGGGTGGAAAAAGCTTTATAAGTCATTAATTGAATAGGGAAAGAAAAATGGATTTTTCATTATTACAGCAACATATGTACTGAAGGTAGAAAGGGTGTTGGAAAGCTGCCTAAGTACCTGTGCATCACAGTGGTTTGTCTTTGGCCTTATTATACAAGTCTTTTACTTCTTATCCCTTTTCTTAGATATGTAAGTATAGTTATTCTGTCAGTGCTATGAAACTGTCAACCTCTGGTTAGGGTTTTTTACCTTTGCAACATTCCTGTCAAATGCAGGATCACGTTAATGCTTCAGTACTCTCCTCAAAACTGTTTGATTTCTTTCCATTTCTGTTCTAAAGGGATGAATTCTGAAAGATTAACGGTGATCTCCTGTTTATTTTTCACAATTCTAATATTTGGGGGAAGGAAAATCTGCGTGTGTGGAGCCTGGGGAGGTGTTTGTGGAATTTTGGTTACTTTCCCGTGCCTTTAAGAAGATCCCTTTGTAAACAAAACCAACCAAGGGAAAAAAAAAAACAAACAACAAACTAAAATATGGTTGACATGAATGTTTTTCAGCCCGGATTCCTGCTTGCTGTTCCCCAAGTAAATGAATAAAAATATCCACAAATAAATGATTCCTTTTAGTTCTGTAATTAAAAATCAAATGACTGTTTAAGTAGTATATTTGCTCTATGTTTTTCTTATGCTAAATTTATCCTTGGTTACTTAACACTAGATCTTTCAGCTTGAGATTCCTCAGGGGAGAGAGTGTATTAGCTTTGTTAAATGTGCAAAGAAACCTTTATGCTGTCTTTTCATTTTAGTAGTAACAGGTATTTAGAGAGGTGTATCTGTCTGCTTTTTTAACTCCATTGCTATAGCTTTTAGCTTTTTACTAGCTATTACTCTGAGAACAGCTGTCAGCTGAAGAATTTAGCTGTGTGGTACAGAATAGGTACAGTTGTGTGCCAAATTACTTTATAATTAAAGGTTCAAGAATAATGAGGCTAAATTCTGAAAATTAAGATATTTCTTACAAGGCAAAGTCCTAGGCTGTAGAGCTTAATAGCAGTTTCCTATGGTTATGGCTGGTACAAAGATCACATTAAAAGTAGTCCCATTGATTTGTTGGTGAATACTTTTTGCATATATACTTTTTTTGCATATAAAGATCTCTGGAAATATTCCTAGAAATACTCTTTAAGGTAGGTGGCTAAAAAGAGCAGAAGCATGCAGTAAAGAGAAGGTAGGAGGTATTTCAAAGTTTACAAGTTGTCTTTTTCCCTTTGCATCTTTATTTACAGGAAAACAAAACAGTTGAGTCAGTCTGCCCTCTTTCTGATTGTGCTTATGGAATAGAAACAGTTCACTTAAATATAGTAAACATATGTGGGGCTTTCTCTGAAGCTCTAGGGATGGCATTGGAAAGGTTTTTGAGTTCTGCACTGTTTAAATCAGAGACTTAGTATTTTCCTGACTATACCAAAGCAAACCCTCCCTGCAGAGACTGCCTACAACACTATTGGTATTTTCTACTTGAGTAATCTAGATTTAATTTAAATCTTTAAATGCTACAAAATGTGATAGTTTTTACTTTGAAGAAACTGCAGCTGTGACTGTGTTGGTTGCAGGTTTTTAACATGTGCCTCCATTCACCCCACTGATCTGTAACAGAATATCATCTGATGTAACCTAGTATTGTTTTTTTTAACCAATTTTAAGTAAGCTTTGAGGAAGCAGATAGTTATCATCATGTTGTAGTCAGATTAAGTTTTTCCTCTGGTGAGATAGCATATGTGATAATTAGAAGTTGTTAATGGCAAAAATATGAAATAAGAGATACTAACTGTAAGGGTTTTCTAATTGCAAGCATTTCAGATGAGAGATTTTATTTTTGCACAGTCTGTTCTACATATTTTGCAGCTTTGCAGTTTCCTTGCACTTCAGGGTGCAGAGCCAGCCTTGTGGTTGCCTGGAATGGAGTGGCCCAGTCTTGGGGAGCCTGAGGCTTACCTGATCCATGCAGGCTCTTCCACATGCTCCTGCTGCTGGAAGGGGGAAGGGAAGAGTGTCTTTATTTCAATTACTTGACTTACTAATTAGTAACTTAGTCAGCTCAGCTGATGCCCTGTAAGATACTCTTATGTTCTGCAGCCTAGCTGTTCATTAGCTACAGCTTGTACATCTGACTTGTAAATGCCATTTTAAAAATATGAGCAGTCCCTTAATATTTTTGCCTGGCAGTGCAATGATTTGTCTGTTATCAGATATTTTAAGCCTTAAAAACCTTATCATTGGTACAGGATGGCAAGGTCTGCCTCCTTGAGGTTCCTGGGATAAAGCTGATGCCAGTTTTCAGATTTTGTGACATAAAAAGGTGCCATCCCCCTGTATCTTTGTAATTTGGGGCACCTGTATATCTGGGAACTTTGGAGTGTGAATGGGAGCTTCCCATTGAGTTAATCAGAGCTTAGGTATTAGTATTTTTTCCTTAAATTTTCACTGGGTATCTGGCAAGATCAGTAATGTTTTAGGTGTTGTACAAGCTTCTGTAGTGCCAGAGAAGGCACCTAAATTTGTCTCCTCATCCTCTGCTGCACTTTGATTGCAATTAACATCACACCTCAATGAATAAAACATGGGTTGTGGAGGGCACTCTTGGGAGTGATGGTGCCCTGCAAGGCAGCAGTGTGAGCTGCAGTAGATAGCCAAAATAAGTGTTTTCCACAAGCCTAATGTCAAAATGTATAATCTTTTTCTTGCCTGAACTGATAAAGTAATAGAAGGTATTAAAAGTTTCCTAGTTTGGGCATGATTTGGTTATGCAAATTTGTGGAGCTTGATAAAGCACTTGAGCTGTGGTTTCTATCTGATCCCATAAAAGTGGGTCTTGATGACTGAAATGTCATTATTATTTTCTCTATTTGTTCCATCTAGCTGAGGGGTTTAAAGCTCTGTCCTTGTTACTGTTAGAGCCACCTGGGCTTGCTCTTTTCTTTTGCAGTCAAAGCAAGCCTGATGTTGTTACCAATATTTCAGATTGGATTATGGGCAGCTCCTATAGTGGCATGTAGAGTCTTCCATTAAAATTGTAGAGCACTTTGTGCAGCAAAGCTTTGAGACACTCTTAAGGATCCTGTTTGTTCTACATTGTCTATTTATACTTGATTGACCTAAAATAGCTAGGAAAAAGGTTGTTCATGCCTGGCTGGAAAATGTCCACCCCTGGTTACAGTGGATAGTAGTAATTTCTTTGAGACATTATTTCAGAAACACAGTACTTATTCATTTTTACCCTATACTGTTTTCAAGTAATAGTCAAATCCTCCAAACATGTCTGGTAACCACAATGTTTGCCTTAAGCTTAAGTTCCTTGCAGGTCTTCTCAGCTGACAAAGTTGAGCTTTATAAAAGCTGCTAAAATTAGCCAGCCCTTCCCTGCTGATCTCATAATATTGGAATAAGCTCTCATAAATGGTGTGGTTTTTAAATTCAGCATGAATCTAATAGAGCACACTTTGTTAAGGTTATTGGACGTGGTACTTTCAATAACTGCACCTTTATTTGCTTGTTGAGTTTTCTTTAGATTTCTGTCACTAGTCAGGGTGGGAAAGCATACAATGTAGAATGCAAGAGGATTTAAAAAGTGCTTTTGCTATAAACTTGTGCTGTCTTCTGAGGAACTAGCACTGGTAAATATTTGCTGGAAACTTAAACAGCGTGCATGGTACTTCACCAGGTCTGGATCAGTTGAGCATTTTTAATTACTCGTTATTATTTTAAATAAATAAATGTTTTTATTTGCAGAATTTCTTAGAGTAATAGCCCATAGAATAATATTTGGGTTTCTTCTGAAATGTGAGGTACTCTGACAAGCAAATAGCAGAAGGATCCCAGTTTGGTAGATCTGGTACCAAGTATTTTCAGTTTTGTTTCTATGAACCAGCCATCTCTTGCAGCTAGATACCAAGGGTACAGTCAGCATCTAGATACCGTGTGAGAAGAATTAGTCAGTTCTAGTATTCTAGTAGTTGAGACATCTTCACAAAGAAAACATGGAAATTCACATACTCACAAGGGCTGAGATTCAAATAGCTTATAGTGAAGGAATACGTGCACTGCAATATAGAAATAATAATTAAAAAAATAATTCCTGAGATGAACTTCTAAAAACTCTTGCCTTCCTTTACAGGGCACAAAACTATGGATAATAATGGAATACTTGGGTGGAGGGTCAGCTTTGGATCTTGTAAGTATATGGACTTATTTTTGTTTGCATTATAAGTACCAGTGAACCTTATTTTGTTGTGCTTTCTTATCTCTCTAAAATCTGGTTGCTGGAGATGGCTGACGCTGTATCACTGCTCCATGGCAATGCTCCAAATCCTGTGGATTTGAAGGGTTACGTTGAATTGATGTTGATTTTGTTTCATTTTTGCTGTTTGTCTCCAAGCATTAGGAGGTATCCATTTTTTCTCAGTCAAATGTAAGGCAGGGTTTTCTTTTTAGCATGAGAATTACTGTTCCTTAATGTGCATTAGGTGTTTGGGTTTTGAGTCATCTGTCCATCCCCTGTCCCCTCCTTCCAGTAGACTGTCCATTACAGTTGAATAAAAAATGCTTCCTTTGGGGCTGAGTCTCAGGAATGAATGAAGTGTGTGCCCCGCAGAGTACAGTTACTTTTAACTAGTTAAAAGGTGTTTGGTTTTCCAATTTCAGCTATTTTCAGTTAAGCATGGAGGTGCCTTTTACTTAAAAGATGGTGTGGCTGCATCATGAAGGATGTAGCTGAGACAGTGAAGAGCACAGTCCACTGCACATGGATGTGGTTTCCCCATAAAGTACAGCTCTGCCTCAGCTCTACAGCTTAGTGACCCACCCTTTCCTGTAAGATAATAGAACTCAGTGTTTGTGTGATTCTGAAGGAAAAATATCACATCTTCAGTACTAGAGAGTGGTGTTAATTATGTATTTGTTGCCTGTGGTCCTGTCTGCAAGGGATGAAGTAGGTGCTTAACTTCACGAATCTATTTAAACTTCTTTATGAAATTACATCACATCAACTCAGCTATGGGAATGCAAAAGCACAGTGATTATGTGTAGTAGTTTGCAGCTCTGGAACTTCATCTTTTTGATTTGGCTGTGAGATACTTTTAACACTTTGGAGTAACTGATAGTCTTCTGTGGAGTGTCACAAATAACAAGGCAGCTCTTACTAGTGACAGCTGAAACCACTGACCCTTTAGAAGAATAAAAGTGTTAAGTTTTGCCTCTTTTGCCTTACTTTGCCATGCCATAACCTCATTAGGTTCTCTGTTTCAGTGTTGTTGTGGTGAGCAGAATCACCCACCTAAATAGCTTCTGTTTTATTTACATAGCTTTCTAGTGTGCAAAGTTTCCATTTATTCCATAACAGCAACATGTTACATTCTTGATGCAAATGCAGGCAT
This sequence comes from Hemiprocne comata, assembly GCA_020745705.1. Classification (NCBI taxonomy): domain Eukaryota; kingdom Metazoa; phylum Chordata; class Aves; order Apodiformes; family Apodidae; genus Hemiprocne; species Hemiprocne comata. The sequence goes on along the minus strand of CM036597.1, from coordinate 3,387,405 downwards.
GGAAGAAAATATGCTGGAAGAAGAAAAAAAATAATAGTTAAACTAAAAAAGAAACCGAGTCAGTAAACAAATTTAGTTTGGAATAAACTGAGTCTCTTAATTTGCTTAACCTAAAATGCATGATTCAGCCTGCTGTGTTTGCTGTCTACAGGAAACTGTAACTTTGGAGAAAGTTAGTTCTAGCTTTTCATGTGCATTCAAGCTGAGGGGAGTGCACAAAGTAACAGCATTTTCAATGCAGTATCAGTAGAGATATGAAGGTGATCATTCCAATGGCACCCCATTCTGACAGAATGTTGGCATACTTCATTGAATATTTTATTCTGCTAGTTCTTTAAAAATATTTCAAGCTCGAGATTTAATTAAATCAACGACGAGGCAAATACTAGATACAAAACTAAACTTCTTTTAATGTGTCTTTTCTGTAAAGCTGCGTGCTGGCCCATTTGATGAGTTCCAGATTGCTACCATGCTCAAGGAAATCTTGAAAGGTCTTGACTACCTACACTCAGAGAAGAAAATTCACAGGGATATAAAAGGTGCATAACGTTTTAAATGTTACTTTATTATAGCCTTTAAAAATCAGAAGAGAACAGTAGAGTCATTTAGATATTGTGTTACTTCCCCTTGGCAGCTGCCAATGTGTTGTTATCAGAACAAGGTGATGTTAAACTTGCTGATTTTGGAGTTGCTGGGCAGCTGACAGACACACAGATCAAGAGGAATACCTTTGTTGGAACTCCATTTTGGATGGCCCCTGAAGTTATTCAGCAGTCAGCATATGATTCAAAAGTAAGTATGACAGTAGAATACTTTTCCTTTGGATGTGCAAATCCAACAGGGATGACTTTGGGTTTTGTATGTTTAGCTCTATCAGTATGGAGAAAAAAAGTAGATTTCAAATGACAGGGTTTCAATAAGAATGAAGTGTTTGCATGTCACTCCACTCACGTGCAAGACCCACCTAAACTCACTAAGTAAATTGATGCTTTCATGTTAAGATTCTTTCAGAGAAACTCCCTGGATGGTTGGTTGGTTTGTTTTTTCATTTCAATTAAATGTTTCACATTTAATTCAAAGAGTAATAAAGCTCTCACAAATCAGAATGCCACGAGAATTTACCAGCTTATTTAAAGCCAAGATCATGGCTGAAATCTTACTGTATTCTCAGATTTTTATAAACAGCCTTGGATATAATTTCTTCATGGTCTTTCTGAGGACCTGTTTAATCCTGAAGATTTTAGCACAGGTGGCTGATCTTGAGCAGAAAAAATTTAACTTGACCTACAGATGGGTAGCTGTGGTTGCATTATGGTACCTTGTACATTTCATTTTCATGGGAGCTGCTGATGGATGATTAATTGGAAAGGAGAGTTTCCCTGTGTAAATCAGCAGTAGAAAAGCAGACTTCCTCCATGTTACCCCTTGAGGACAAGGGGTAATGGATTAAAACTGGAAGAGGGAAGATTTAGGTCAGACATTAGGAAGAAATTCTTCACTGTGAGGGTGGTGAGACACTGGCACAGGTTGCCCAGGGAAGCTGTGGAAACCCCATCCCTGGAAGTGTTGAAGGGCAGGTTGGATGGGGCTCTGAGCAACCTGGTCCAGTGGGAGGTGTCCCTGCCCATACAGGGGGGTTGGAACTAGATGATCTTCAAGGTCCCTTCCAACCCAAACCGTTTGATGATATGATTCTGTGTTTTTGTGAGGGTTGGGAACTGCTTCTGGAAATGGTGATGAGGGGACAGTTCCCTCTTCTCCCACGTGTATACTCATGTATATTATTTTCTAGCTAAATTAATTGAACAGTCTATTAGGAAAGAAATTATCACCTGCTGGATTTGATTCACCTCTCTGCCTTCTTCCTTTAGAGTGAGGTGTCAAACAAGGTTGATACCTCAATGCATCTACAGTTTCAAAAAATAACATCAGCATGCAGCAGTTTTGCTGTCTAAACAAACACTGAATTAGACAGGAAGTTTGTGGCAGTTAGTAGTTCATCATATAGAAAAAAATCAAAAGGAAGATTAACATTTCTGAAGCTTTTTACCAAAGGCATGTGTTTAAGTGCACATTTTAACTTGCTGTCAGTGTCACAACAGTGACAAAGTGTGCAACAAAAGTGATGTAGATGTTGTCAAAGTTATTAAAGACTGGTTAAGTTAGCCAGGTCTTTGAAAATTACAAGTAAAAAAATTACAACCCTTCCAAGTATTAGAAAGGAATCTTTGTGCATTCTCTGCATAGACCAAAATAAATTTTATTATATAGATACAGTATATGTGAAGATTTCAGTTATTAAATACTTGATTGTGACTTAATAGTAATTAATTTTGTACTAAAAGTAACTCTTCCCTTTCTCAGGCTGACATCTGGTCACTGGGAATCACTGCTATTGAACTAGCCAAAGGGGAGCCTCCCAACTCTGATATGCATCCAATGAGAGTTCTCTTCCTCATTCCAAAAAACAACCCTCCAACTTTATTAGGAGAATTCAGTAAACCTTTTAAAGAATTCATTGATGCATGTCTGAATAAGGACCCAACATTTGTGAGTAGATACGTGTGCGTGTGTATCGATGTTTTGCTTTTTACTCTCGTGCTTGCAAAGCATTTTGCTGGTGTAGTGCATCATCATTGATTGAAATCATTTTAGAGACTGTATTGTCCCCTGTAAGTAGTCGTGGTGTTTTTTAATAGCTTTGTCTCCATCCTGGTCTTTTTTGTTTAAAATACTGAAAGGGGGAGGGGGAATGCTGAAATAAATAATGGTGACAGAGGGAGCTTCCTAAAATGCACTCACACCTAGGACAAGTGTCAGAAGCTTTAACAGAGGAGACAACTTAAAACTTTTCTCCAGCAGAACTTTTGCTGTCTGCCTGAATTCTGCTTAGAAGGAAATGTTGCATTGGAGAATTTTGATTAGTCATTTTCCTGGGTGTGTACCTTCTAGCATAGAAGGATAAGCAGTATAGTCTGTGTGCAACTTGGTCGTATTTTTAGAGTGCTTGTAAACGTGGATTACTGGCTTTTCTTGACTTCCTGTTTCACTGATTTCCTGATGCTATACGAGTTAGCTCTAGAAGTCAGTTGTCTTACTAAACCTCCCCTATTAGCACTTAAAAGAAGGAGATGTTGGCATGACATTAAATATGTAAGTGTTTCTTACAGCGCCCTACTGCAAAAGAGCTGCTGAAGCACAAGTTCATTATGAAGAATGCCAAGAAGACTTCCTATCTGACAGAACTGATTGATAGGTTTAAGAGATGGAAAGCAGAGGGACATAGTAGTGATGAAAGTGATTCCGATGGTTCAGATTCGTAAGTTTATCTTCAGTTCAGTCTCTTTTGGGCTTTTTTTTTTATGTTACTGAAGTAGGTTTGTGGTAGTTTCTCTGTGTAATTAACTCCTCTGCTGTCTTTGTTCCTTATGTTTTTCGTTGGTGTCTTTCAAGAAAACCCCTTATATGAATCTAAAGACTAATGTCTAAGTCAAGCTATGCACTCATCATCTCTATAAACTTTCTCTCTCTGAACTCAGTTTCAGTTCTGGTGAAGTGCTGTGCATTTCCTAGTCTAGGGCTAGTGGTTATACCAAAATTAATGAATCACAATTAGAAATATTGCAGAGCAAGGTTGAGGTGTATGAAGAAGTTTGCACAGTGCCTGTGGAACAACATACACTCTGTAAGTCTCTTGCTTTTCTGGATATCAGGTAACTGGTTTAAGTGGGATGCCATGGGAGAAGGTAGGCTTTCTGGGTAGATAATGTCTTGTTTGCTTTGGTAGTATTTCAGTTTATTCAGCCTCAGAAATGGGTTTTTTAAAGTTCAGTTAATGTTTCCAGACACGTTTTTCTTCTTATTTTAAGGAACACAGAACTGATCCATATAGATTTATTACGTACTTGGGTTACCTCTGCTTGCTTAGCATTATGTTGTGGCTAGTGTTATGTACATGGTGTTCCTATTTTCAGGGAGTCCAGTAACAAAGAAAATAACTCTCATCCCGAGTGGAGCTTCACTACAGTTCGGAAGAAGCCAGATGCAAAGAAGCTGCAGAACGGGACGGTACGTAGAGTCTGAAGAGTTCTGCTTTCTGAGTGCTGCTTTTGAAGCCAATGTGAGGAAGATAGTGCTAAAACTTAGTCATTATTCACTGTTCGTAAGAACTGTCTTTTTGTAGTTCAAGAGATGATGATCATTAGTGGGATTTCCTTCCTATGCCCTGGTCAGTCTTCAATGCACAAGACACTGCATACCAGTAGGTCGGTGTCTGTCCGTAGAGGTGGGAATCTGAAGACTTATGAGAGAGGAGAAACTAAACAATTTTTCTGATGATGTGTGATGTTGTTTCAGATGTGTCATCAGGCAGCTGTTTCCACCCCACCTAATGTTTGTTGATGTACTGTGCCTTCATTGTTTTGTAATATATCTCAAGAGCTTTGTTGAATTTAACAGAACCTTCAAAATCACACATGCTGTGTTAAATGCCGTGTATATGTTGTTCATCCTTATTTATTAACTTCTAGGATCAGGATCTTGTTAAAACCCTGAGTTGTTTAACCATGATAATCACCCCTGTGTTTGCTGAGGTAAGTCTTGACTTAAACAAACTTGTTGGAATGTATTACCCAAGGGCCTGATAAGTTTTTTAAGGTTTATCTGTTTTGGTTTGCCACTCAGCTCAAACAGCAGGACACAAATAATGCCAGCAGAAAGAAAGCAATTGAGGAACTTGAGAAAAGCATCAATATGGCAGAAGCAACATGTCCAGGGATCACAGATAAGATGGTGAAGAAACTTATGGAGAAATTTCAGAAGTAAGTTAAGGAATTAATTTTTTTTTTATATATACCTTGGGATAAAAAGAAGATTTATTTGAAAAGAAAACTTTTAAATTGAGTAGTTATGCACAGAAAGGTTAGCTGGCCCTCAACTTAGGTATGTTGGGTAAATTTCAGTAGCTTAATGATTAAGTTGCTTTAAAATTTTAGCCTTGGTGGTTTTATGCATTAACACTTCTGTTTCAGACTTAAACTAATAATAACTAACCATATAGAATCATAGAATGGTCTGGGTTGGAAGGGACCCTAAAGATCATCAGGTGATTTAATTTAGCTTGCAGTTTTGTCATAGGCATATTTACAGGGAGTAATGGAGCAGGGGAATCTTTAGCTTATCTTTGGAGGGAATATCTTCTTGAGCATGTCACTTCTGGTGGTTTTTTCCTATGAACTGTTGAAATGAAGGCATGTGTGAGTTCAGTGATGCAAAAATAGTTATGTACTGTTTGCCAAGCTGAATCAACATAACTAACAATATTCTTACTTGCATTTTTATCTGCAGATTTTCTGTTAATGACTCATCCTAAGAAACTTCACTTAATTGACTGCTGTTTCGTATGGACCCAGTGAAACCCACCAAAACTACTTCAAGCTTGGCAGTGCTTAGCTCATGAGCTCCTTGTGCCTTTTGGATCTTTGCAACATATTGATGGTGTTTGAGGATTTGAAGGAACCTACTCAACTATTTTGTGGCAGTGCACATGGTTTTATATTTTCAGGAAATCATTTTGTAAAGAACAACTTTTAATATTGTAGTTTCACCTGTTTAATCTGATAAATGTTGAGGTGCAGTTTTGCTTTTAGAAAATAACCATTACTTTAGTTCATAGGACGTGCAAGTACAGTATGTTTTGATGCTGTTTTGTTCCTGTACATGGGGATGTACAGGCCTTTTGTATTCATGAGTTAGAACTTTTGTAAATCACTAACAAGCTTCAGAGAAAATAGCTTTTTCACAAGCCTATTCAAAACATGTAATGTAGTGGGCAAGGGTATTGCTGTAGCACCTGCTTCAACCAGCATTTAGTTATCGTGCCCTGGAAACCAAACCTGCAACAGCATCTATTAGAATTCTAAATTGGTACAGTATTTTTAGGCAGCTCTATGATTAAATACATTTGAGAGCAATATGTCCATAGTTTTGCAGGTGATATGTAGCAACAACAGGAACATCCTGATGTACAGTATATGTATTACCTTTTAGAACAGGTTCTGAAGTAGTCATTCAATCTTACATCATCATGGTAGGAAAATTTAAAGCAATACAGTTGAGGGGGTGGGGCTTTTGGCAATAATGGACAAAACCTGAAGTCCAGTTGAACTTCTTTTTTTTTTTTTTTTTTTTCCTCTGAGTAAAACATGCCTGGGTGGAAGGGAGCCAGAGAAGCTGAGCATCACATGAAACATACCTCACAAGCAGGTATAAGTGTAACACCAGCATTCTGTGTGGTGGTGTTGTTTCTCCTGTAAGATATTTATACACATATTTTTTGTCGTTCTTAAATACATTCAATACAGTACATCAACATAATTTGTTTATAATTTTCTGAAAGTGTATTTTAAATATGTATTTACCAGTTAATATGCAAATAACTGAGTTATAGATATTCTTTCACAAAGAGGTAGTACTGTGCAGTACTGAGTGATTTTTTTTTTCCTCTTTTTTCATAAAAAAAATAGGTAAGACTTATAAAGTTGCTTTCAGTTATATATTTATGGTACTGCTAGATGGGTAATGTCTTCTCTTCTGGTTGGTTTGTTTGGTTTTTTTTCCCTTTTTCAACCCAGTATGTATATTATGCTGAAGTTTTAAACTGGGATTGTTTTTCAATACTTAGCTGTGGAACTGTTGGTGTAAATTTATTTTTTATAAAGGCTGGGTGTGTTTATTTTATGGTTCAGACCTGCACATTTTGTTTTTGCACAAAAGTCATTTTAAAGAATCTGAAATGTATCTGCCAAATATGGAAACAAGTAATGGTGTGCAAGTAAATACTGCATTTTTAGTCAAAATGTTGCCATTACATCATTTTTTTATATAAAGGACACTTGTGAGAGATGGTGGTTAGATATGCCAAGGACAATTATTTTCAATGGTGCCTACACTGTAAAAAAAATAAAAATTACTTTTAACTCCTTGTTTTAATTTTAAAGAAATGTTTCTGTTTAAAACTTTCATCTGCTATATAACTGAAATTCGATTAGAATTTATATCTGAGAAAAAAAGTCTGGAAATAGTTTTTGAAAACAATAATGTTATGGATTAAATAAATATTTTTATAAATGTAAAAGCAGCAAAAGTTGTAAATACAGTTGATCTGAAGCTTTACAAAATAACTGCATCACAGAAACAAATTGTAGTGCTCCTCTAGCTTCTGTAGTTGTTAGTATTGTAAATCTGTTTATAGATTAAGCTTATTTCAATGTTTTGGGGGGTTTTAAATGGTTTAAAAATAAATATTTAAGTTCTGTAAACTTTGAGCTTCCTCTGTTGTGCGTTTTATTCTGGAGTTCAGCAGATGCGCAGAGGTGTGGATGTACCTTGTGGAAACCTGTGTTCTGGATCAGGAAAGGTGTTCCATGCAGAGAGTTGCATGGCTGCTTTGGCAAGGTTTGCTGTTCCTGGTCGGAGGACACACCTCCCAGCACCAGAGGGAGTGCTGCAGGCAGATGGAGCAGCCCCAGGGTTCAGTTGGATTCTGTTCCTGAAGAGGAGTCTTCAGGATCTGTGCGCTCAGCCGAACGTGCACGGCCCGTGACAACAGGACAGAGAGAACCTTGTTGTGGAGGGAAGGCACAAACAGGCCTGTGCCCCAGTTACCTCAGCTCATTTCAGCAGTCTTGGCCCATGTCTTATTTTAAAGGGATTGCCTACATCCCATACAGATTTCTTAGAACTAAAAACATGTTTTTACTCCTGCGTCACTTCCCTTAAGGTGTTCTTTTTTATGTGGGAAGACCGAGGGGAGCGGTGATGGGAATCCCTCCCAAATTCTCCTCCCTGCTGCTGCAGAGTCTTTAATCTATGCAACTCTAAACCATTCTGGGTAGACAGGGTTAGTGACCTAAGGGGGAAAATGGGAGCCTGTCCTGTTTGTGATATGACTGTAATAAATTGCTGAACTATGGTGCCTCCTCTTTTCCTGTGAAATGGGTGGGATGTATACCTACCTCACAGGACAGTGTGGGGAAAAACTCATCCACGTGTGTGTAAAACAGCCTTGTTCTCTGCAAGTCCATTCAAGGTATTTTTTTTTTGTGCTGTGCATGATATTTCTGCACCTAAAGCCTCTGTGCACCCTAAGACTATAATACCACTCTAAAGAATGGATGTCTGTGATCCTGCTTTCCAGAGAACAGTTGTCTTTTTCCCCACCATGTGTTAGTTATTGATGAACTGTGTAACTCAAGCAGCAGTATTCTGTTGCTGGCAGATAGCTCATGGAAAGATAGATCAAAATATTCATGCAGGAGCCATCTTCTTGCTTCTTGAGTTTGCTGGGCTTCCCACTGAAGCTTGAGAAGAACTGATATTGAAGCAGCCTTATCAAAGTAGTCTGAATCTCAGAGAAATGTGTTTGTTCTTGGGTAGATGAGTCCTTTATCAGTGTAACTGTTCTTAAAATCCTTGGTGTCTGACTCCTAGAAGGCTTCTGGATGTGGTATGCTAGACACCTGTTTCTGCAGTCCTTGGCATGGCTGTAGCTGAATAGGAAAGGACGTAGCTGCTTCATGTGTTTGCACAAAGTGTGATAAAAATCAGGCCTTTAACAACTGCTAAAATGTTTTATGACTTAACACTGGGATAAAATGATCATCCTCTGCAGAGTTTCAGTGGTATGTAGGTTGGCTCACCTCATTTCACGTTTTTCCAATAAATGAAGTAGCACTTAATGCAGAGATGAGGTAAATGCCCTGGCACCTGATGAGTGCTTCTCTCCAAGCTGCAGTTCTTTGTGTGCTGTGTATGGTTGGCTTTTCTACCCTAACACCCACACCTCTGCCTCAAAAGTTGTCAAACATTCTGCAGCTGAATTTCAAGATTAGCTTCATCTCTAAGTGATAGATTTTGTGTGAACCCCAGTTATTTCAGTCCAGATGCACTGAGTAGCTTTCTGTTTTGACACTAATGTTACTTTGCCTCCTCTGCCTTTAATAATCCTTGTGTAAGGGCTGTAAGAGTTTACATGTTCCAGCTACTGTTGTCATGTCTTTCAGCATCAGCAGACTAAATCATTCCATGTCCTCTCTCCAGCCTCATTTTCTTCCCCAGTGAGACGTGGGAATAGCTGTTCTTACCTCTCTTGGGTGAATAGGGCTGAGCAGGGAAGGCCTTATTCAAGGGTTATTTCAATTGTTCCTTGACATGTGAGCCATTGTTTACTGGGCTTGTTCCTTTATTTTAGTCCCAAGAAAACTAGTTTATACAATGAATTTAACTTGAAGCTATTAATTTCTGTCACTTACTCATGAGTAGCTTTGTTCCTCTGCTATTGTTGACCACCATGTAGGATGGGTTACACACACTGTCCCCCAGTGCTCTCTAGTCAATGGAAAAATCCAAAAATAGTTCCCAAGTCCTTGATTCTCCCTCTTGATGCTCTTTTCCCAGCATAGTCCTGAGTGCCAGAGCTGGCAGCTCCTGGAGACTGGGGCAGTGTGGCTATAGGTCGACCCCTCTTGGTGGTACTGTTTCTGGGATGTCCCCAAGGTACAGCTGACCTGGGCCAGCCTTTACTGATGTCTCCACATGCTGTCAGGTGGTAACAGTAACTGTACTTAAGATACACCCCTTCAAGGGACTGTCTCTGAGGGCTGTGTGTCCTGGCTGTATTTGAAACACGGCTGCTTTCTCCCCCCTCTGCCAAATCATGCGTATAGTTTGACAAATGCTGCATTGATTCGTGGTTCTTGCACTTCCCAAGGTGCAGAGCTTTGGGACAGGGAATAAACAACTCTCTAACCTGAAAGTTTATCTTTTTTTTTTTTTTAAATAGAACCTGTGCCAGAGCAGCACGTGGGGTCTCCGTAGTTCACAGCTTCTTCAGCACAGGACAACCAGAAGCAAAAGCAAACCTTACACTGTGCTCTCTTGTTGATTTAATGCATTTCTTTGGGCAAACAACCAAGAATGTGGCTGTTTTCAGGGTTCTCAGCAGCCACTGAGACAGTGAAAGCACAGACAGAGGCAGCAAGCTGCTGCTGGGCAGAGAAACCAGCCTGGCTGCTCCATGGAGCAACATGGGCTGCCTGGGAGGGAAGGTGAGCTGGGGTCTCTGCTGGGCTGGGGTGTAGGAAGAACCCAAAACTCAGGTGTAAACAACTGATTTTTATTGTCCAGCCACTAAAACACAGGACAGGGACGCACAGGGTGACCAGTGCCCATAAAGCCCAGGCCTTTTTACATTTGAACCTGTTTTCTGTCTTTGCCCATTCTAGCAGGTTGCAGTGGTTTCCCAACTGGATTTACTGGGCTGTCCCTCTCCTTACAGTCACATCTTACAGAGTCTTACAGATCCTCCCTTAAAATCTTACAGAGGTGGCATAATTCTCCAGTTTTCTTAGTAGCAAAAGCACCATGGTTACAGCAGACCTGCTCAATGCCAAGGTGAGCACAGCTGCCTGTTTCTTTCCTACCCCTTTCTGAGATCTTTTTCTAACCCCTGCTACTTGACTGGGCCTGATTCAGGGGATCAGGGGGCCCCCTTACCTGCCTCACCCCCCCCAGATTTAAGCAGGGCACTGAGGTGCTGGCTGCAGAGCTGCTCCCAGAAAATGACAGCTGATGGGCCTAAGAAAAGCAGAGTTACACAGTATCATTCACACTCACAGAATTATTGAAGCTGGAAAAGCCCTCTGAGATCATCAAGTCCAGCCTATGACCTCATCCACGTCCCAGCTCTCACTGTGGGATGCTGCTAAATGGTTTACAAACACAGCTGGGGTGTTTCCTGGGGAAAGACAATGCTCTAAACTGGCCAGAGAGAAGACAGAGCAGTTTGCTGCTTCCATGGCTCTAAGCATCACCAGGAATACCCTACACATGCAACCTTGTCCTGAAGGGCAAGGTTCTCCCTGCAACATTGGAGAGGCAGGATGAAGGAGATGGGCTCTGTGCTGAGGCATTGGCCATGTCCATGGGGGCTACAGCTCCAGGGACAGCCTCCCCTGCCATCCTGCTGGTCTCCAAATGGGCCTCAAACCCTTTTCCTACCAATGTGCTTCCCTACAGCTGTGAAAAAAGCAGGTATGGTGTTTGTTTTGTTTTCTTTTCTTTGTCTCCCCATCCTGATAAGACTCCAGCAGCCGAGCTCCAAGCATGGCCAGCAGGATACAGGGTCTTGGCAAGACTTTAGGAAAGCCCTGGCCCCTCGGGCTGGAACAGGCCCTCCATGTGTAGTAGCATGTGTAGTAGGTGCCAGCTTCCAAGCATGGTGCAGGGGATGGGTATTTCTGAACGCTGCTTTGCTGTCCATTAACATCCTCTAGAGCTAAGAGCATTCACACAACACAAGCCCATCAAAGCTCTGCAAGCAGTAAACGGCCCTGCAAGCAAGAGTGCCACCCTCCTGCAGCCCCAGCCCGCGCCGGCCACCTCTGCTCCCTCCACCCAGTGTCAGGCACCTAGGTGAAATACCTGGAGGCCCCCCTGGAAGTCCTCTCTTCCGCGGCGCAGGTGGCAAAGGACACCTCCTCATCCTCTTCATCCAGCTGGAGGCTACCAGAGGACAGCCGCACTCGGGCCACGGGCGCCCGCAGCACCCGGCCGTACAGGGAGCAGTACTCGGCAGACAGGAGGTCGGAGTCGGAATCGCTGGACTCGGTGCTGCTGCCCACGTAGCGCTCGGCCGATCGCCGCAGCCCCAGCCCGGGCTGGGCCGCCTTGTGCCAAAAGGCGCCTGTTTTCCTGCTGCTCAGCGCAGGGCACGGCCCCAAGGGCCTGAACTCGGAGCTGTAGGGGAAGCGGATGGTTTTCATGTCTGACTGGCTCCAAGACCGCTTGGGAGGCTGCTCCTGCAGGCCGTAATCGAAGGAGCAAGCCGGGGGCCTGCTCTGCCCTGCTGGGGCCAGGCTGGTGCCCGCTGCCCTGCACGCAGCCTCATAATGCGACTCCCCGACCCAGCTCCCACTCGGGCTCCGGCTGGGGGCTTTGGCAGCCACGGGGCTGCAGCCACCAGCTGTGTCCTCGCTGGGCACTGGTGCATGGCATGGGGGCTGCGGGGGCCTGTCCAAGTAGAAGAGGACCTGTGGGGCCAGGGCGGCCATGGACGGGGGGCATGGCACATCGGTGTACACCAGTGGCCGGGCGCTCACCTCCTGCATGTTGCCCACCGAGGTGCTCTTACTGTTCCCAGTGAACTGGTGGTGTGGCCGAAAGGACGTCAGGGGGTTCCTGGTGCTGAAGAGGTCAGTGGGTTCCCATGCTCGCTCCAGCTCCAGCTCAGCATAGAGCAGTGGGAAGGCGGATGAGCTTTTGGAGTGGGGCAGGAAGATGGCGGACACTTCGGGCTTGGAACGCTCCAGCTCAGCACCAAACATCACATCCACGGCAGAGCTCCGGCGCCGGCTGTCCAGCGTGGGCTCAGAGGCGTGCACCCCGTTGGCATGGTAGGAGCCACGGCCACCATAGGCCAGGCGCAGCTCCTCCACCTGAGCAGGGGCAGAGTGTGGGTGGGTGGCCAGACACCAGCCAGGCAGGGGGGCAAAGCAGGGCCAGCCCTGACCCCCCCTCCCCCAGAGCTGAGGGTCAGCCTTGGGCAGAGCTCAGCTGGTGCTGCAAGGCCAAGACCACCCCCAGTGCTACCTTCACTGGTGCCAAGGGGACATACCTGCTTGGAGACGTCTGTCAGGAGGTCCGGGGAGGAGCGGCACTGCCTCTCGTCATAGCAGGATGCGTAGTGCTTCCTGCAAGGCCAAGAGCATGGGTGGGTGCGTAGCCAGGAGGGTCCCATCCCTCCTCCCCCCCCCCCACCCAGGCACTGCCCCCCTCTGTGCCCCCCGGTACCTCTCAAAGGGCAGGCTCTTCATCTTTGCCTTCCTCCCATGCTCCAGCAGCTGCCTCTGTGTCCTCCCACTGCAGGAAGAGGGGGAAAGCTGTGAGCACCATCACCCCTGGGTATCCACACATCCCAGGAAAAGCAGCTGTCAGGCATCATTCCCTTGCATCCAGCCGGGGCTGGCATGAAGGGGAGGCTCAGAGCTCTCCCCATGCCCTTCCTGGCCCCAGTGATTGTTTTCCCCTGAGACTTTTTACCTGTAGCGGAAACTGGAACCCTTGCTGCACAGAAGGGCTTTGGGCTTTGACTTGGGCTCTTCAGACAGCCTGAAGAAGGCATGGTACTCCACACAAGTCTTCCAGAAAGCTTTGCAGGTGTCCCGGCTGGCCATAGTGAACTCCAGTGTGTCCTTGCACAGCGCCTGCACAGCCAGAGACAAGGGTCGGGGGTGCAGGGCCAGGCTCTGCCATTTGCCCCTGGCCCCCCAAAGCATTTCCCTGGGCTACAGGCAGCTCTGGGCAGTGCAGCACCACTCTGCTGGGGACACAGGGGTGGCACATGCTTGGGGTGGGAAGAAGAATCACCCATGAGCAGCAAAATGGATTTTAGTCAAAATCAGGGCCCTTGTGTGGCTGATTGTTGGTCCACAGCTGCCTGCTCCAGAACCTGGCAGCTGCCCACAGCGTGGTACTTACAGAGATGTTTGCATGGAGCTTGATGAGAAAATGCTTCCTCTTGAAACTCAGTTTGCGAATCTTGGACCAGTTGAATGTGTTGATCTTTGTATTGCCCTGCAAGGACAGACACAGCAATTACAGCAGGATAGGGAAGATGAGCATTGCAAAAATACAATGAGCCAAAACCTGAGCTTGTAGGACACTGCACAAGACCCCGACATGGCTCTCACTGCTATCAAGGTCTGGGGAAAGAGTGCCAGGATTTGGTGGTTCCCAAAAGTGGGAATCGAGGTTCAGGGCTTAACTGCCTACTGAAGCTACTTGTAAAACCCCAGGATACCAAGAAAAACCTCACAGAGGTCGAGGCAGTGAGTGCCACCTAACCCAGCTCAAACACCACATGAGTTAAAGCAGAATCAGTCCCCCAGAAAGAAGTAAGACCCTCCTCTCCTTTACTGGGAAGAGTAGCAGAACTCATGTCCCCCCCTCCCATACCTTTAGACCCAGCTGAAGCAGGCTGTGTGTGTGTGTGCCATGCCCCTCATTATCATTACATATCCACTTAGGTGCAGCCACAGCACTGGTGTCACAGCAGGACCTGCTAAAATTGCACAACTCCCTGCTGGGCCACCGAGACCCTCTCAGCTTGCTGGGAGAGCCCATTAAACTCTGGCGCTGTCATTATGTGCAAGGGGTGTTTATGGCTCTGAACAAACACCCAGGTCTGGCAGCACTAATTATGAACAGCAGCCCCACAGTTAGGATTTATTTATTATTTCCACCCCTCCCCTGCTCTGGCAAGATGTTCCCAGGTTGAAATGAGCTGGTGTGGGAGGCAGGAGCTGCTTCACGCCGGCTGGCAGGCAGGCTGTGTTTCTGCTGCAGCCGCGCTGTGATTACAGCGTTACGCAAGTGCACGGACCTGAGGTGGCTATTTTTGCTCCCAGATTATACGGTGAACACAAGTGACTCAGCCCTGTAACCTTGGTGCTTACACGGCCACGCTGGCTGTGACAAGGGCCAACAGAGCCCGCGGAGGCAGGGTGGCATACAGCCAGCACCGATGGGGCTGGTGGGGCTGAGCCCCGCAGCCATGCCTTGGAGCATCACCTCCACTCCCCAGCTCTGCTCTTGTAGGATTAGCAGCACAGAATCACAGAATTACCTTGATTGGAAAAGACCTTAAAGGTCACTGAATCCAACCATCAGCCAAACACTGACGAGCACTTAACCATATCCCTAAATCATAGACTCATAGAGTGTTAGGGGTTGGAAGAGACCGCTGGAAATCGAGTCCAACCCCCCTGCCAGAGCAGGGCCACCTAGGGCAAGTCACACAGAAATACATCCAGATGCGTCTTGAAAGTCTCCAGAGAAGGAGACTCCACAACTTCTCTGGGCAGCCTGTTCCAGTGCTCCATAACCCTTACAGGAAAGTTGTTTTTCCTCATGTTGAGGTGGAACTTTCTGTGTTCCAGTTTGCATCCATTGCCCCTTGTACTACATCTACACAACTCTTAAATACCTCCAGGGATGATGACTTTGATGAAGACTCCACCACTGCCCTGTACAGCCTGTTTCAATGCCTGAGAACACTTTTGGTGAAGAAATTCATCCTCACATCTAACCTAAACCTCCCCTGGCACTACTTGAGGTCATTACCTGTCATCCTATCACTTGTAACTTCATTGAACAGCCCCATCCCCACCTCTTCACAAACTCCTTCCGGGTAGTTGTAAAGAGAGCGCACAAGAGAGGAGAATGGTCCCCCCCCCTAGTGCAGATGATGCCCCCCCTGCTCACCCGCAGGACCAGCACCCCCATGTGTGTCACAGCCAGGTTGATCTGTGTCCCCTCGCCATCACTGGCAGGGTGTGGGCGAATCCCATACATCTCCAGCTTCCTGGCCACGTCCAGCAGCTGAACGTCTGACTCGGCTGGCGTCTTCCCACTGGAGACACAAAACGTGCGGGGAAGCAACAAGAGTGAGAAGGCAGCTGCTGAAATGGGGTGAGGAAAAAAAAAAAGCCATTTTGGCAATGCACACACTGGCATCACACCCGTCCTGCTGCCAGCCCTGCCTGCGGATGGGAACGGCCCCACTGGCAGGGGGATGCTTCGGGTGGCCATGGCACAGAGCAGCTCTTACCGGTGTCTTCGGTGGTAGTGCATGATCTTGTTGTCCAGGTACTCCTGGTTGGGCAGGTACCTGTGGGTCTCCAGGTGCTGTTGGTCCGTCTCCTCATGGAAGTCACCCAGCTCAGCTGCAGGGGACAAGGGGAGAACGGGGTTAGACGGTGAGGGGGCCCTTGCAGGAGAACCCCCTGGCTAGGCAGCCCAAGCAGAGCCCTGTGGTGTCCCCCGTCCCCAGGGAAGGGGCTCTGGCCCTGTGGCCACTCGCCTGCCCTTACACTGCAGCAGGTGGGAGACCAGCAGCGCCGCGCTCTTGTCACTGCAGGGCAGCTGCCCCAGTGCCAGGTCCTTCTTGATCTGAAGGGTGAAGAGGTACCTGTGGAGGGGGACAGGAGCATGCCCTGGGGGGGGAGCTGGGCTCAGCAAAGAGCCTGGTGCTGGATTGAGCCCCAAAGGCTCTGCTCGGGGCGGGGGGGCTGTCTGCCTCCATGCCTCTCCCTGCATTTGCCCGTGTTTCAACCCAAGCGGTGCAGGTCCATGAGGTCCCAGGAGGAGCACACAGCCCCTGCAGAAGGCTGCAGCTGGGCACCACCACAACCAGTATGGCCCTGTCATTGAAATGCCCATTAGTAGGTTTCAGAATTAACATTCCTTTATGCTTTGGAGGACATTTGCATCTCTCAGGGCTAATGTTCTGCAGAAGCACCATCTTGGTTTTATTCTTAGTTCCCGTTTGCAGTGCTTTCTCTAAAGCATGAGAGCTAACTATGTAATTTTTAAAAATAAAATTAAAGTTGTTCTCTCAGAACACAGCTTGAGGCAGGAGCTAGACTGAGTGAAGTCAGACTTGGTGCCCAATTACTACAGTGTTTGGCAGCAAACGAATTGCTGGCTCTTAAGAGGGCTGATCCTTCAAGTGGATTTTGTTTTAAAACAGAGGATCAAGAGAAGATACTCTCTTGGTTTTTGATTTGTAAACACAGAGCTCTTTCAATACTTAGAATAACTGCTGCTAACAAACAGGTTTGGGTGGCTGAAGGAATTAAACACTTGAAAAAAAAATTGGACAAAAAAAAGTGTGCTAAGACAATAATAGAACAAGTACTGTACCTTGTCAGCTCTTCTCTCAGATGGCCAGGGTCCACTGGGAAAAATTTCACCATAAATTTGAAAAGAACCTCCTTAGGATCTTAAAACACAACATCTTCATAAGTTTTATTTTACATGTCTATTGAGAACATTCACAAGTCTCTTCACACATGCTGTCTTCTTACAGAGCAAATTACTCCAGGCCCTTAAAAACCAGGGTTGGATGCCCTGAGCACCAGGGACTCCACCCGGCCCCGATAACCAGCCTGCCCAGAAACCCCAGTGCTACCAATGGAAGCAAACAGGGAGCTGGACACCTAAATAATACTAAATTGCAAAGACCCTTGCCAGGAGGGGTGGGGGCTTCCATGGAGCAGTGCCAGGGGTGCTTGTCTGGAGCACAGTGACAACCCCAGTGTAGTTGCCATCAAGAGGGCTGAACATTAAACTCAACCCTCCAAGCACTCAGGAAGTAACAGCTCCATAGGACACTGTTTGGGCAAAGCTTGTTTTCTGGGACGAGCAAGAGCAAGTGGTGAAGCCCAAGGCAAAGAGCATGGAGGGAGTGAGGCAAGTTTGTAGGCACTGGCTGTCCCAGGACACCTTGGAATGCTCAGGGGCCCCTGCAGGGACAGGATCCTGAAAGAGCAGGCCAGAAGGGACATGAAGAGGAAACTGGTGCCCGAAATAATCCCACTTCTGACGCACCCAGGAAGGGGATGCTCTTTATCAGGCTTTCTCCTGAAAGGAAATTCATGCAAACACTGTCCTGCAGCTGCCCCATGGCAAACACTGGGGTGGTGGCCTCAGGCTCTTGACCACCTCCTAGTTGCCATGTAACTGGGGAAAACCCCGTTTGGCCCATTGCAACGGCGGAAGCAGGCACAGGCTGAAAGGGGCACTGTGTGAACGCTGCTCGTGGCCAGGGCAGGGCATGCTGAGCCTGAATTCAGGTCAGACTCCACAGCACCCCTGTGGAGCAGCCGGGGGGGGCTTGGGGGCTGGAGAGGAGCACAGATCCCGTGAGGCAGATGGAGAACCCAGCTCCATGCAGGGCGTCTGGGCTGCTGGGAGCTGCAGAGAGGAAAGGAGGGCACACAGGGAGCCCTGCCTGCCCTGCTGCCAGCACAGCCCCTGCCCCTCCACCACGCTGCCAGGTTATTAACAGCACCAGCCTAAACCCGTGCAGATACCAGACTGCAAAGGATCCACAGGATTTGATATGGACTGTGGTGTCTTTGCAAACAACCCTACCCAACCTCATGCTATAAAAAGATCTCAGGTAAATCCTGGAAACAGGAGCCCCCATC
This sequence comes from Hemiprocne comata, assembly GCA_020745705.1. NCBI lineage: Eukaryota > Metazoa > Chordata > Aves > Apodiformes > Apodidae > Hemiprocne > Hemiprocne comata. The sequence continues at coordinate 3,369,355 of CM036597.1, read as the reverse complement.
CCCAAGCAATAAAATGTGCCTGCACTAGTCTGTCACTGGCAGCAACTTAGAAGAATTTAGCTCTTGAAATACTTACTTTTGACTTGCTTTGTTATGGGTTTTAGTGGTTCCAACCAGACCTGAAATAAGGCAATGGAGAACTGGGTGAATAAACAGCCCGAGAGGCAGGGGGAATAAAAGCAGCAGCATCACGCTAGAATGCAACACAAAAACCTTGTCCAGCTCGGCTGCTGTGACGAGCTGTCCTGCTGAGGCCACCCCCAGCCCCACGGGTGGCTCCAGAAACACCCCATGAGCCACGGCTGGCAGCAGGGCTGTGCCAACCGGCTTGTGGCTCCCCTCATAACTCCCGTTTCTTCAAGGGGTTTTTGACCTCGTGGCAAACCTCTCTGTGGCAGTTTTCCCTCTGTCCTTTCAGGGAGGTGCTGGGCAGCCCCCAGCCGTGCGGGCGGTCGCTGCGGGGTGGTGCAGCACCGGGGGCCCCCTGCCCAGACTCTCACTCACGTGGTTCCCGGCCTGGCTGCGAAACTCCAGCCCGAAATATTCCTTCTCCACAAGGTTGAGGTGGCTGCAGGTGAGGTTGAACAGCCCTTTTCCGCAGGATTTTTGCTAGCAAACAAACACACCACAGAGGCAGTGGGTTAGGCAGCGCTGGCAGCAGCGGTGACAGGATTTCTGTGAGGCAGAGGAGTTTTAGCTCCTCATATTCACCCTAAGAGGAGCTGTGGGATTTTCCTGCTTTCCAAAACCTTATCCAATTTGTGCTGCTGGTTTCAGCATGTGGGACAGGCTGACTGCACACTGCACGCCCCTTACCTCTGCTCCTGGAAATCAGATTCCTTCTCATCACTTCCCTGCTTTATTAAGGAACGTAAACCAAAAAAGGAAAAGAAAAAAAGGAAAGAAATCTTGCTTTTGGCTCACCTTTTGCAACCAGCACTGCGTGGGCAGTGATCCCTGGCAAACCACTGAACAATAACTAAGATGAACATCTGCCTGACCCAGGGACAGCCGTGGCAAACGTGCTGGATGAGGAGAAAACAGGAGCACACTTCAAACCTGCACAGCCAGCCCGTGTGCCCCTACAGCCCGGGACCGGCTGCTGGGGAGGAGCTGCTATTATGATTACTGGTAATTAACAACAACAGGACCCTGCAGAGATCCTGTGCCGTGGGCCCTGGGACATCCATGCACTTTAGCAATATTAATTAAGTAGCACTACATGCTGATGACTACACCAGACTGTAGTTACTCCCAGTAAACAGAAACACTTGGCGGGTGTTTTGGCTTGACTTGTTGCTGTGCTGTGTGAGGTTGCTGGGGAGCAACCTGGGAGGCTCCTGACTTTAGAAAATGCTCCAGAAAGCACCAGAAATTAAGCTGGCAGTGACCCCACCCCAGCAAAACCCCTCCTACTCCTTTATGAAAAACAGACCAAAACCAATCATAGAAGCATAGAATGTGTGGGGTTGGAAGGGACTTTTAAGTCTAGTCCAGCCCCCCCTGCAGTGAGCAGGGACCTTTTTAACTGGATCAGGTTGCTCAGAGCCTCATCAAACCCAACCTTGAATGGTTCCAGGGATGGGGCCTCCAACACCTCTCTGGGCAACCTGTTCCAGTGCTTCACCACCCTCATTGTAAAGAACTTCTTCCTGATAGCCAATCTGAATCTACCCTGCTCTAATTTAAAGGCCATTACCCCCTGTCCTATCTCTACACACCCTTGTAAAAAGTCCCTCCCCAGCTTTCCTATAGCCCCTTCAGGTACTGGAAGGCTGCTATGAGGTCCCTCCCGGAGCCTTCTTTTCTCCAGACTGAACAACCCCAACTCTCTCAGCCTGTCTTCATAGGAGAGGTGAGAAACACCCAGCAAGTGTGGGTTAGTGCAAAAGCAGGCCAGGGCAGAGAGGCCGGGTTGGACACCAGCGAAGTTATGGCACGTTGGGTGGTGGAGGTGAAAGGCAGGCTGCAGCTCCCCGTGCCAGTGGCTGCTCCCAGCAGGGACGGGAGGGACCAAGGCTGCTGGCAGTGATGCACACTAATCACCACCTTTCACAGCTTCTCCTGGGATGAAATTGCTGGCTCTGTGCTGAAAGGCTGCTGAAAAGTGATAGCGTAATAACAGCATTTGCTCTGCAGCACTCCCGGTTCTCCTCGAAATTACTAGATCACAAGGGTAATTAAAACAATTATAAATGTTGATTTCCAAGCTAGAAGTTTCTAGCATGAAAGGCCTTGGCCTTTGTCAGGCAGCCAGGAAAGACAAGCGTTTCTTACCGGATTATTACCCACCATGTCTGCTGGGAGCAACCTGCTCCCCTCCCAGGCCAGCACTGCCCAGGGCAGTGGAGACAAGTGGCTCCATCCCTGGAAAACCTGCTCACCAGGGAGACAGAGCTCTGAGATGCAGGGAGTGGTTTATAAGCAGAGGCTTTCCTCTAGTGGAGTGGTGCTTGCAGGTGGCCCATCCTGGGTTTGTGGGGTACCAAGGCCCCGACCAGCACTGCTGCAAGCACCAGGGTAAGGTTGTGTCCAGGACAGCATCAGGCAAGAGCAGGGGGCTGTGCCAGAGGAGCACTGTGCGAGGCAGGAGCATGACATGTGGGGCTGGGCATCTCATGCCTGACCAGAAATGTGCCTTCAATGATGTTTCGGGGCCAGGCTGGCACCCACAGGCAGAAACCCCTGTGGTGAGGATTGTGGAAAGGAGATGCTGTGCTCATCCCTCCTCTCCAGGGTGGAAATAGCTGAAACTGTCAGCAGGGTAAGAAAGCAAGAGGCACATCCAGAGGCAGACAACAACGTGTGACACATGGGGACACACACACACACCTGTCCCCAAAGGGCAGCCTGGCAGCACCTGCACTCCAACAGCAAAGTCACGTTTCTGCAGCATTCCTTGTAGCACAGGCCCAGGTCTGTGGCTTAGCAGGGAGCCTGTGGGATTTGGTGTGATCTTTGTCCACCACCTCGGGTGGTGTCCTCCAGCCAGTGTCATGCTGGCAGGCAATGCCACACACCAAAAGCCACCAGCCCTGATGCTCCCTGTGCCCTCACTGGTCAAGCTTGCGTGCAGCCAGCTCTGCACACCTCCTGCCAACAAACTCCCACCTTTATTCATCATCAGGGACATGAGACCATGGGAGACTTTATCCTGCACTCAGCCCCAGCAATTAGTTTTTCTGGACTTGTTTGTTTTTCTTTCTTCTTTTCCTTCTCACTGAATTTTGCCCTGTAGCAAATTCCACTAGCAGAGATGCCCAGGCTTTGTCTGCTGCCCAACCTACAAAGTGGTTCTCCCTTTCTGTGCTACTCTGGGAGGGCTCCCGAGGCTGCCCAGGCTCAGGGCTATGTTGTTTAAAGCCTTTCCAGAGAGGAGTGACTTCATGGGCAGGAGCACACACCAGGTCACAGCTCTGGGTATCCAGGGGGAAGGAAGAAGACAGGCAGCTTTGCAATATCTCCTCTCAGTTCAAGAGCCACTACAGGCTGAGCTGGGACTGTCCCTGTGCCCAGGCACTGGGACAGGGGGTCCTGGTGTCCTCCCAGTGCAAGGCACAGGGCTCACTGGCACGGCCAGCAGTGTCCCACAGAGGTCCCATCCATGCCATGGCTTAAACCTGGGGTGCTCAGCAGGGAGAGCACAAGGAGGGACATGCTGCCAGGCCCCTGCCTTCCCCCACCCCAGGGGCTCAGACCTGGCTGGTCGGTGCCATCCCAGGAACCACTTCCAGCGCCCAGATGAAGGAAACCTTGGGAGCTCTGCAGCTGTGGGGAGGGTGCTGGGTCCTTGCTGGTGGTCAGGGTGTGGATGGAGGCAGAAGCCTTCCCAGGGAGGAACTCATGCCAGGCTGGAAATCAGCCCTGGCCTCACGTGCCAGCAGCTGTGATCCCCACGTGAGGCAGGTAGGGCTGCCCACCCCGAGCGGGAGGCAGCGAGGGAATCAGGCCCGCCGTGTTTTCTCTCTTTTGTCTTTTTCCCTCCCATTATACTCAAGTACTGCACACTCAAAAGAGCTTTCTGAAGTCAGGGAGGGTTTAGGAAGAGTTCCTTGAAATATCTGCTCCAAACTTAGCCCAAAGCAGTCCTTTTATAATGGAGAAGTCACTAATTCAACTACTCATTTATCGTACCCGTACGGCATCAAATGCATGAAATGCCTGAAAGGGGTTTCCAATACCATTCCATGCTAAAAAAGGAAATGACCAGAAGTTCCTCTAATGGAAGCTATTTGCTGCAATAACATGTCGTGCAGAGCTATAGTGCTGCAAGTGTTTTGGGCAAAAAAGAGAGCAGAGATGGAAAAAAAAAAAAAGAAGACAGCAATATTGTACCAGCAGCATCTTTCAAATTGTCTCTCCCACTACGCCTTGATCTAAGGAATATGGGGAAAAAATAAACTTAAATGGCTAGTCTCGTTTTTAAGCTGACTCCAGGTCTAGGATACATTAATAAAACTAAAGCAAAAAAACCTTCCTTACTGTACCAAGGGATGGAATTGCTTTGCAGACCTCTTTTGTACGAAATTGCTATCACAAAGAAACCAAGAAGTACTTCTGAGACTGAGCAGTTCTCAGGCTCTGCTAGGAAACCAGAGGATACGACTGCCTAAGAAATGTAACAGGACTGGAAAAAACAATTGTCTATAGAGCACTCTGGTCCCAGAGGAGGTGCAGGTAAGTGCTAGAATAGATCTACTTAATTATCTAATTCAGTTAGTGACTGTGATTATCAAATGCTAACAGTCACAATTGTAATTGTCAAGAGGTAGGTCAAGACGTATCTAGTTTCAGCTCTCTATATACAGATAGATGTGAATCTAACACCATAGATATTCAGACATACCATTTAAAGCCTATTTCAGCAGTCAGCATGCAAAGCTAGGATCTATTAAATGCCAGTTATTAATGACAGTGTGTTGTGGGACACTGCCATGCAGGGAAAAAAGACACAGTGAGGTTTTTCCTCAGCTACTCTCAAAACCACACAGTTGCCTTTTCCAGCTAAATGCTCAGGGAGAGATGTATGCAGATGTTTCTCCCCAGGGGTAGTTGAGTTAAATATCCTATTTTTTTATTTTCTTTTTACTGTTTCCAGATTTTTCTTCCTTTTTGAATGCTTATATTGACAGCCAGACAACTGAGAGAGGAACTTGACACTTGTCAAGAGCATCACTTCATATTAACTGAGTTCTGAAAGATATCACCAGATAAATCCTCCTTCTTTATAAATAATGTCAATAAAAAGGGAGAGATAAGACATTTTGCAGTCAGCACTACAACCTCTTGTTTTGGATTTGAGGGTTTTTTGTCTTTTTTTTTTTTTAATTCGTTTGTTTTTCAAAGCTGAAAACCAGAAGCTATCAGAGACCATGCAACCCTTCAGAGCAGCAACGACTTCCAAAATTAGCACAAAAAAAAAAACCCCAATAAGAATACGATACCCACTTACATCAACTACAAAGATCTTCTGGGAGTCATCCAGAAACTGGACTTTCAGGTGCAGCATCCTCGAGCGTGTGGCAGGAGCAGGAGTCCTAGTGCTGTGAGCAGAGTGCTGGGAAGGGAGCCCTGACTCCTCTTGCACACATCATTTCCCTCTCAGCTGGATGGAGAAGGCTGCAGTCACAGCTGTGGAGCAGAGGTTGGAGCAAAGGAGCTGAATGCCTAAAAAACAAGTAAAAAAAACCAAACCCAAACCCACAACTGATACCTCCCCTGGTTTAAATATCATGACTGTATTAAAGGATATTTTTCCCCTGTGCGTTAAGGGTGTGTTAACAGGGGACAGGCTGTGCAGCAGCTCTGCAAGAGATAAACACAGAGATTTTTACAGCTGGGGGTGAGCAATGAGAGGGCAAAGCAAACCCACACCTTGTACCGTGGAGTCGGGGGAGAAGACCTGAGCAGTTCTGCTGAAGTCACTGAGCAGCCAGTATCCCTTTGCTCCTGACCAGGTGCACTGAAACCTCAGGTGGCTGCCAGCTGGGCACTCAGCCTGGGCCAAGGGTCCTGCTCTTGCTCCAGGAGGTGGGCAGCTAAGGTCTGGTCTGCTGAGCAGAAATGAGTGGGCCGGGCAGATGGGCTGGTGTACTTCACAGAGGCTGGGAAACGTTTCCAACTGAACTCGAAACCGGGTGGGAGTCCTCCCCAGGGAGGCAGAGGAGGACCTGCTGCTAATTTCTGGCTTGCCCCCTGATTTGGCAGCCTAGTGAAGTCTCACAAGCCTTAAAGATAACCTGGTTCCCACCTCACACCTGAAAAGCCCCCATCCCCACACACGGATGCTGCCATACCCAGCACAGCAGCTAACACAGGACCAGCCAGAAACCAGCTCATCCAGCACCAGAGCCAGCTGCCCACCCTCGAATGTCCCAGGGGCTCAGCCCAGCTTACTGGGTGCAGCCACCCCGCAGCATGGTGGGCACCTGGGGCTTACACTTGGACCACTTCTCTGCCCCCTTCACTGTGGGGACCTGATGTCTGGCCCCTCTCATCTGGCAGAGCCCCCTTACTGAGCATTTGGATGGAGGCAGCATGTGGGCAGGAGCCCCTGCTTGCAGAAAGAATGGCACGGGGTGGTGGCAAGAGGCAGGCACTGCTCTTCCATGGAGGATCATTATTGCTGCTGCTGGAGGAAAAAGCCACAACCAGGCACCATCCTGTGGGACACAGAGGGATGGAAATGCATCCCTGCAAACCAAAACAGCCACATTACGTGCTGCAGATATTTTGCTCGTTGCTCCCTTCCCCGTGTCCTCTGAAACATCCACTGTAAGTCACTCCACACCATTTGCTGTGGTCTATCTTATGCTTCCCAAATATTCCTGTGGATATTTGGACAGAGCCTATCAGGACAGAGCCTGTCAGGGTGCTAGCTTGCTGTCTGGGCTGCAGAGAGGAAAAACCTAGAGCTTTTTATCTACAGAAAAACTGTCTTCTACTGACCACCACAACAACAAAGATGCTTAAAAGTTAAAGCAAATCCGCTTTTCCATGTGAATCTGCTCTACAAAGCAGCTGAGCTCTTCTCCTGCCAGGGGCTGGGAGGGGCTGGCTGTGCAGGCACTGCCTCCAAGGACCAAATTTCCAGTGCTGCTCCTGGCCTGGGGTCTGAGCTTTTTGTGTCATGTACAGAACGAGCCGGGGAGGGGGGAGCTGAGTGCACCGTCCCTCTGCAGTTTTAAATGTTCCTGCTGCCAAATCTTGATGTGCATGGAGGAGAAGAGCAGCACTGCTGGCAGCAGCTCACAGTTTGCAGGAGCAGCTCTGCCACGGGGACACTGAGAGCACTGGACTGACTGGAAGGATGGATGGGGTTCAATGGAGGAGCCCCCAAAGCCCAGAAGGAGCCAAGCTTCCCTGCTGCAGGCTTTCCTGATGTGCCAGGGGCACCGACTCTGGGATCCATGGATCCTATCAGAAGCCAAGCACTGGCCAGCTGGGTTGTGAGTGGAAGAAAGGGAATTGTTTTTCTCTACTGTGACACGAAGGAAGGGGACAGTGTGGGGTTCATCAGGGCTTCTGGCCACCCTATAGGGGTATTTGTGCAGACAGTGTGGAGCCAGCAGAAGCAAACAAGGTAAATGATTACTTTTTTGGGGTAGAAGAGTAAGGGACAACACAAAGAGATGTGACCTAGGACATGGGGATTGTTGCTTGAGAGCAGAGGAGAGCCACTGCCTCAGCAGACAAGAGACCCATTCAACTCCCACCCATCTTCTTCCCTCTTCTGGAGATGACTTTGGGGCTGGCCAGGGCAGGAAGCATGGGGAGCACCAGCAGTCCAGGAGAGGCAATCCTGGCTCCCAGCCTGAGTCAGCACTGACCTCCAGCTGGGCACATACATCCTCCTTATCTACAGGGACCAGGAATAATGTGAAAATGGTGCAGGAAAGCATGGAAAAGGTGAAGGGCAAGTGCAGCTGTCCCAGCAGGGGGGGAGGGGACCCCAAGGAGCAGCACCAGAGCACAGCAGGGTATGAGCAGCAGGGTGTTGAAGCAAGTACTGCTTCAGAGCTCTTTGCTCAGCCAGCCCATCTCTTGATTTTTAATGGTCTGGATGCTGCTACCACTATCCTGCATTGCAGCAGCTTTCTTGGCAAGAACTTCAGTCCATCACGTGCATCTGAACCCCTACTAGGCTGGATGGTATTGCCTTGGATCAGGGTCTTCTTCAGCCCTTCTGACACCCTGGTGTTTACCAGGATGGACTGAGCAGAGCAAGAAGTCTCCTTCCTCCCAAACCCTGTTGCCCTTTTCCCAAGGTGGATTTTCATGGTGGTTTTCAGGGTTTGCTTCTTTGTTCCCCTGCTGGCCCCAGAAGCAGCAGCATGCAGGAGGTCTGAGTGAGAGCCAGATCACTGTGGCTCTGCAGAGCCTCCCAAAGCAGCGAGTGAGTTCAGCCACTTTCCTCCTGAAGGGCTCATTTGGGCCCTGGGGATGGGCCAAGGAAATGCCCCAGACCTCCCCAGATCCTCCCTGTATCACTCCTGAGAGAGGAGCAGGCTCTGAGAGAGCAGACTGTGGCAGAGAAGAGGTGTAACATGCTCCCCTGCATCACTGCAGCTTTGTGCTTGGTCTACTTATATTCACATTCCATTTAGAGCAAAAGGAAAACACAACAGGGGGGGTAAAGTCATGGAACAGACTCTCTCACCCTGATGACTGCTAAGAAGCAGAAGCACTCCTCCTGCTTTCCACACTCAAAACATTTGCCACTGGCAGCTGCCAGAGACATGGACTCACCCAGGTGGACTTTGGTTCATGGTGGATCCACCTTCACATCTCACACAGCCACAATCCTCCCAGCTGCTGGGTCAGTTGCTTGCCTGCCATCTGGGAGCAGGCTCAGGCACAGCCAGATTCCTTAGGAACAGCACTAGGCACATGGAAGGAAGATTAACAGCTGGTTAATAAATCCAAGGCATAGCACCAATACTGTAAAATAGAGAAATTTCTTTCCAAAATTGGACACCTGCAACATTCCTGCTGCCACACCAGAAGGATTGCTTCACTCTGAGATGAGGTCCTGGCTTACATACTAGTTGCTTTAGTTTTTTTATAAAATATGCCCTGAGAAGTTATTTTCAGAAAAATGAAGCCTGAAAGAACTGAGTTGGGCTTAGAGAGAGAACAACAAAGGTGTCCTGAAACATGCCATGACCATTCCAGGAGGATATATAGGCTGTGCTCCCAAGCTACAGGGAAAACAAAAATGGCTGGAAATTGCAAGGAAGATCTGAGTTAGGTCCTAGGAAAGCCCCTTAAACCAGGAGAAATATTGGAGCAGGCTGGAATAGCCAGGGATCAATCAGACCCACGTCTGTTAGGGGTGGTCCAGGCACACATGGTGCCTTTAAATCTTTAACAATTACTAGCATTTTTTCATCAACTTCACAAGTCACATCTTGAGCATCTCCCAGCAGTCACAGCTGACTCATCAAGTCCCGCCCTTCTAAAAAACCTCTGCCCCAAAACTTTTCTATTTATTGAATATAACTAACAATTACACTCTTGCATTTCCATCAAATTTTACTTGCCAAACATCAGCTTCAATAGTCTGACATCACTGTGCTACTCACAAGCAATTGCTGAGAAAATGGCAATGAATGCATTATTAATGTTGTGGTCTGGGTGGGGTTTGCCCATTAGCTGCCAACTGCAGGATCAGGCTTCTCTGACCACCTCTTGGTTTTGATACCAGAAGGTGACATTGTGCATCAGCATTTCTTTTCCTTCAGGTTGCCCCAATCCTATCCAAGAACATCCTGCTGTGGTGTCTCCTATGGCTGACATTCCCATGGAGAGCTGTACTTGGGGTAGTGCAGCATCACAGCTGTTACTCACCAAAAGCAGCTCCACAGACACCCTGGTGTTCATCAGCATTAACAACTGGTCTGCAAACCTGGAGGGGGAGCAGCTTCTGCACATGAACACTGGCAGAAGTGAAGGTGAACACCCCTGGAATGAGGCTGGAAATTAAGACAAGTTTAAAGAAGAATTGCACCATCTGACAGTCTCACACTGGCTGGTTCCAGTGCAGGTGCTGACACGATGACACGGGGGCTACACAAGGGATTTGCACCCGTGTTCAGCCAGAAGGATTTACAGGGTCAGCAGGGACAGGGGTTTCAGTCTCTGTGCAGGCAGCTCTTCTGTGGGCAGGCATCCCAGCAAAGCCAGCAGACCCCAGTTCAGGACAACCTGCAGGCACGTGTGTGGGAGCAGACTGTGACCCTGATGTGGTGAGAACCACGGTGGCATTTCAGCTGCAGGACCCAGTTGCAATAATCATAGAATGGTTTGAGTTGGAAGGGACCTTAAAGATAGAGTTCCAACCCCCTGCATGGGCTGGGACACCTCCCACTAGACCAGGTTGCTCCAAGCCCCAGCCAACCTGCCCTTGAACACTTCCAGGGATGGAGCAGCCACAGCTTCCCTGGGCAACCTGAGCCAGTGTCTCACCACCCCCACACTGAATAATTTCCTCCTAATGTCTGACCTAAATGTCCCCTCGTCCAGTTTTAATCCATTACCCCTCGTCCTCTCACCACAAGCCCTTGTAAAAAGTCCCTCCCCAGCTAATAATAAAAAAGAAATAGGTTTAGCTGAGTTTAAGCACTAAGCCAAATTAAAAGTCAATTGCCTGACCCACCCCAGTAACGGTTTCTGATGCTCAAGGAAGTCGAGTCATATCAAATCTTATTCTTGTGATTCTATTTTTAGTTTATTTTCAGCAGCTGAGGCTCTTCTTACCTACCTGTAATAATGGAGTAGGAATCAGAAATAACCTCCATGATGCCCAAATACGATTGCAATTCCAGACACCCAATTAATGAACTGTAAATGCAACACTTTCTTTGAATCCTTATGAAGATGTGTCACACCACGCTACCAGAGCCCTGAAAGAGAAGTTTATTTCCAGTTCTCTTCCGTTTTCAACCTATTACAGCCCCCGTGTCTGATTCCCAGGGAGGCAGCCCAGCCCCGCTCCGAGGGCCGTTTCCAGCAGGAACCAGCTCCTTGCTTCCAAGCTCCCTCTCGCGGTGCTCCTGCCCAACGCCACAGGCAGGGGACCATTCGATGAGCACCCCGAGGTAACACCTCTATCGTGCATCGAAGGATAGTGTTGGGCTTTCCTTCCTTTTTCAGGTTTCGGATGCTGTGTAAAAACTGTTACCAGGCACTAAAGAAGACCGTTTTGCTGTAAGCAGATGCAAAATGATAGCACAGGCTATAAAAATAAGCCAACAGCCTGACTCTGGTATTATCCAGAAGACATGAGCTGATTTTTAAGATGCCAGTTGTGCTCTGCTGTTGGCACAGCTGTATGAAAAGCAGTGGTGTGGTTGTCATGCCTGAGAGACAGGACACCATCCAGAGGGACTTGGACAAGCTCGAGAAGTGGGCCTGTGTGAGCCTCATGTGGTCCAACATGGCCAAGTGCAGGGTCCTGCACCTGGGTCAGGGCAATCCCCAGTATGGATACAGGCTGGGGGATGGAGGGATTGGGAGCAGCCCTGCAGAGAAGGACTGGGATACTGGTGGATGAAAAGCTGGACAAGAACTGGCAATGGGCACTTGTAGCCCAGAAAGCCAACTGAACCCTGAGCTCCATAAAGAGAAGTGTGGCCAGCAGGTCAAGGAAGGTGATCCTGCCCCCCTACTGCATTCTGGTGAGACCCCCACCTGGAGTACTGTGTCCTGCTCTGGAGTCCTCAGCACAGAAAAGACGGTTTGAGAGGGCCCAGAGGAGAGACACAAAAAATGGGATGGAACACCTGTGCTGTGAGGACAGGCTGAGAGAGTTGGGGCTGTTCAGTCTAGAGAAGAGAAGGCTCCGGGGAGACCTTAGAGCACCTTCCACTACTTAAAGGGGGTCTACAGGAAAGATGGGGACAAAGTTTTAGCAGGCCCTGTTGTGACAGGACAGGGGACAGTGTCCTTAAACTAGAGCAGGGTAGATTCAGATTGGCTATCAGGAAGATGTTCTTTACTATGAGGGTGGTGAAGCACTGGCACAGGTTGCCCAGAGAGGTGTTGGAGGCCCCATTCCTGGAAACATTCAAGGTCAGGTTGGACGGGGCTCTGAGGAACCTGATCTTGTTGAACATGTCCCTGCTCACTGCAGGGGGTCTGGACTAGATGACCTTTAAAGGTTCCTTACAATCCAAACTATTCTATGAATATATCAAGCCAGAGGAGCACTGATGCCTCCAGAGACTTGGACATCTCTTAGCATTCAGTCATTTCTAGCTAGGGAGATGCTTCTCACTGCATCTCTGCAGCAGCACAAAGCCCTTGCAGAGGCTGCCCTTAGTTTGTTTCAGGTATGAACTGCTCCTGGTTCACCTGCACATCCCCGTGCCAACAAGGTAACAGCAGAGCAAGCATACCTGTACTCCAGCAGTCCTGTGCTGAGGTCTCCAGATGCCTGGGCTCTCTGTCCTCATGAGTGCTGGCAGGAAGTCAAACCAACCAGCCTCCTCCCCAAGGCTCTCCATGAGTCACACACAGAACTGTCCCAGGTTATGCCCCAAGAGAAAAACCATAACCCCTATGTACCACCCCACAGAAACCTGGCTGGCAGGAGGGTCTTCTCTGCTGCCCACAGAGCTCTGGCAACAGACAGTTGCAAGACTAGAAGCAGCAGCAACTCTTCAGAAGGGAACTAAAGGCCAGGGTGGTGAAAACTTCTGCTAAGCATCATCAGGAAGGATCCTGTGCCCAAAGGATTTGTCGGAGGAAGCTGCCAAATTGAGTCTCCAGTGCTGGGGAAAGAGACTGAATCCTAGTGTAGAGGATGGAGTTGTAAGGAACTGCATTGCTTATTTTAATGAGAAACGTGGTTCCCCCCCTTGGCTCAGGACAACCAGCTCTGGTTGAGGAAGCCTTGATTACATCTAGGCAAAAAAATGCATGTGTTCTCCAGGTGCCTCCAGCCCAATGGATAAGACCCATCTCCTGGATCTTGATCCTGAGTTTTGTTAACATTACCCTCTCAGGTAGCCTCTCTTCCCCCACTCCCTTCTTTTCCTTTTATTCTTCCTGAAAAAGACCCTTGTCACACTTCAGTCCTACCACGGCCCACCAAATTCCAGGTATATCTCTCAAAACAGAGCTGAAGTTATGTCAAAGCCATTCTTCATAACATGCAGTGGAGGACAATAAGAGCAGCATCCATCTGAAGCTGGGAGCCTGGTGCTTTTGTACTGGTCAAAGGTAGTCCTCGTCTTATGGTTCCTCTTCCAGAAGATGTGGCAGCTCATGACCAGCCTGTGGTTTCAGGGCAGCATTCATAAAACCTTCCTAAATCATTAATTTTGGCCCAGAGATGAAACAATTTGGATGGCCTGAGGTACTATGCTGACAGCTAAGAGAGAAACAACTTGGATAGTTAAAAAGAAAGGAACAGAGCTGGACTCCAAGGTGCTTCTAACCACAGTCTGACACTGGTCAGGCCCCGAGGCAACAATCTTTCTTTGAACCTATTGAAAAATACATCTGCATTACTGAGGTCAGACACAAGGAGTTTGGCAAGTCTGTGCCAACTCCTGAAACTCTGAATGGAAACCAATGCCAGGATCAGGCAAGTGACAGGAGGCTGGAAGGGACTTCGAGATGACACGTGACAACAGGAGCTATACAATCCACACACACTCCTTCCCCCAGCAGTGGTTATCCAATGTTGTCTTCCAAAAGCCTCCACCACCTCCACAGACCTGCAGCTTGCTCCAGCACTTCAGCTGGGCTCTGTGAACAGCTCTCTCCCTTTTCCAACCTAAATCAGCCTTGCTGAAAATTCCGTTTATTTCTCCTTGTTTTCCCACGCTGCTGATTACATCATCATTAGCAATTTGCTTTTAAGAAAAAGGGTCTAAGGTCTAGTACAGCACTAAGGTGAATCCCAAGTTGATGCTTAATCATCCTACCTGCCAGTTCCCAAAAGGACAAGTAGCCCTTCAGGCATGTCACAAACAGCAAATATATTTTGTCTTTTCTGCACTGATCAGATAATTTAAATCTAATGTCAGGGCAGATCTCCTAAGGTTTCTCCTAACCAGATGAAATAGTCAGCCCAGAGGCAGGAAAAAAGAAAAATTACCTTGAAGAGCCAGAAATTTCTCAGAAAGCTGTCTGTTTACTTTGCTGAGTTGCAGACATTTAGCCATTACATCACTCAGTAGAAGCACAAAAAGCCTAAGTCTGAACTAGTCATAGTATCACAAACGTGTAACACTTTTCATGTATCTGAGAAACTAACTTTGGTTTTTAGGTTCTAACCCACTTCTTTATTTACATGCAAGCAATTCCCAAATGATTCTACATGCAGGTGCATCTGATTCTAGGTGAGCCCAAGCACTCCCCATCCCAACGCCACCTTCCGCATTATGTCCCAGGAGGGAAGTGCTACAACTACAAATATGTATATATATTTATTTTTTTTTACAGCTGCCAGAACAATTCAGGCCACCCAGTAACAGGGCAGCATCTCAGTCTTGAATCCCACACAATCCTAACCACTGGGAACATGACCTGGAGGAAGCCAGTCACTGTTAGAAGGCTGTCACAACACAATCAGAGCCAGCAGAGCACCAGGGAGCACGGACACACCACAAACCAAACAGAAACAGCAAAGCCTGCCCATGAAGAAATGTTTTGCAGGTTCCTGCCACACAAGAGACTCTTCCCCATCAATTATTGCAGTTACTGCAGTTCTTGCACCAGACTTTTTGGAGGGACCTGAAGAGAACCTCAGCTTTGAAAGAGAGCACCAGAGAGAGGCAAGGAAGTCGATGCCATGCTAAATACACCGTTTCTAAAGAGAACATCACATTTCAGCCCCTACAAGCTTGTAATCGAACTGCATCCCTGCAGCCAAGCCGTCCTAAGCTCAATGCTGCCCTCAGCAGAGCTAACAACCTACTACAGGTAGGACTTCACCCTTGAACTGACCGTCGCTGGTGCTGATTCACAGCTGAAAGTCTCTCTGCTCCTCACGGCTGTATGGACCAGGCAGAGATAAAAGTGGCTACCTAAGAAACAAGGCAAAAGCCACATTATTTGGCTTTCACAGAGCACATGGCCACCTCATCTCTGTACAGAGCCTGTCCACAGCTACAGCAGCTCCATGCTCACCTCCTCCAGCTGCTGAGCTACTCACCAACCACTGGAGCTCCCACCAGCAAACCGAACTACCAGGACTGATGACTTCTCAGCAGGGAGAACTTCCACTTCATTGTTTTAGAACCCATATCTCATTTTAATTAAGACTAGACACTTCCACCTAGCTTCAAACTGTAATTACAGCCGAGCCTATGAGGACAGACACCAGCAGGTGCTCCCCAGGTGTGGCAGGCAGTTCACCCCACACCCATCCAGGGGCTCTGGTGCACTTCCTCCTGGGGCTGTCCCCACTGTGGGGTTGGTGGCTCATACCCAGACAGGCTGCAAGGCCAACTCTGCCCTCGTTAGAGATTCATTTCCATGTCACCCATGCTATGTGGGGGAGAAGAGTCCTCCAGTCTGTACTATGTTAGCTCCTGCTCTCCCCCAGGGTGGATGTACCTGTCCTCTGGCTGCACAGGGGAAGCAGGACACTGAGGAGCCTGCTGCAGGGCCTGTGCACTTTTATAAAAGCAAGAAGTGTTAAACCAAATTTAAAACTGTCTATGAAACCCTATCTATACAGCCCCCAAACCAGGTGGCCTGGGTTTAAAGCAACATGCTGCTGTCTCATCTGTTTTATGAAGGATGCTACTCAACCCTTTGTACAGCAACAGTAGAACTCCCACCACCAAAGAAGATAACAGCCTTAGCCATAAACCTTGTGTGCTTCCTTAAAATCCCCAACCCAGACTGTGTTGCACGGTCACTTGGAAACAAACCAGTGGTGGAAAGTCACAGGGACTCCCTTGGCTGTACTTGTGTTCACTTCCCAGACTCCAAGTGGGAACAGGAAGCAGCTTGTTTCCTTACCCCGAGTGCCACAAGGCATTGGGAATATTGTCATTCAGCTACAAAATCAGACTCAGGCAGTCATCAACCCACCTGGTACACCCTGAGCCAACCAGACCCAGTGTATCAGCTGCCACACTCATGGACACAAGTCAGAACTGGTCCCACTCCACCCCCAGCCCCTGGGGAGGAGGTTCAGGGAAGCACATATTTGATCCAAGATCACTTGCAAGGGCAGTCTGCCCTTCTCCTCTGTCATCTTCCTCTCAAGATGGAAAACACTCCTCCATCTGGGCGAAGGAAGTGTCAGCAGGCAGAAGAAATGGCACAAAAAACCCTACCTTCAAGAGAAGACCAACAATTTCAGCTGGAGGAGGGGTGGTGAGCACACCTATTGCCTATTGACACATCCCTGAGGACTGAAGATAAGGTAGAGAGTTTTTTCTAAGGTTTAAATCACATTTTAGCGAGTTTCTCTAAGGTTTAAATCACATTTTACATTAACACATGGCTTTAGTTACAGTGTGAAAGGGCAGTACCAAGGCTAAGTTCTGAGGAAGATGCACTTTCTGTTACAGGGCCCAGCTGACAATCATTGACTTGGCAAACTCAAGGCTTTTAATGGGCATTTAGGATCATTTGGGCACTCTCAGCTAGAATGTTTTCTAGAAAAGTCTCCTGCTTCTCCTGAGGCAGAGATCCAAGAGTGCTTCCTTTGCTGTGTGTGGTGTGGTGGAGAGATGCCAGCCCTGGATGACTATGGAGAACAGCTACAGAGACACCACGAGATGGTGTCAGGACTCCAGCCATCTTCACACACACCAAAGCCTGTATGAAAAATAAGAACATTAAAGACTTAGAACAAGACAAACACAGACCCTTCTTTGGCACAAAGCATCATCCTGCTGGGCTGTGAGGAGGAGGGCCACCATCCCTGCTTTGATCAGGCTCCCCAGCTCACAGAGGAGTCTCTGCCTTGCATGGCAAGACAATGCACAGCCCTTGCTCCCTTCTTCTCTCCTCCAAGCACCTGAGACTCTGAATTTTACACCCAGTCTGGGCACAGCTGTACATCCTGTTTCCCCAAGCTGGAAGAAGAAATCATTCACAGCAATTCAGATGTGGTCACTATGTTCAGAATAACCAGTACCTCAAAAAAAAAACCCAACAAAACAAACAAAAAAACCAGCCTGGCAGCTCAGCCCACTTGAGAAGAACACAGACTAGTCACCCCAGTTTGGTAATACAGGTATCTATTTTATTAAAAAAGTTACAAACAGGTGGACTGTAGGGTTGTCTTACAAAATGACAAGAATGAATTCTACTGGAAAAAAAAAACTTTTTACAAAGGATTGTAGGTAATTGTTCTGTTTTTGCACTTTGTTATTCCAGATTTCACCTATCACTGATGAAAGATACAGTACATCAGATACAGGATGTCAGGTTACATTGCTTGATTTGCAGAGCCCTCCTGCAGTGATTTGAACAACTCCTAAACAGATGTCCTAGTAAAGACAATACCTACTGCAATCATCATCAGCCTCTTACTCTAATAAGCAACTTCACATGCAATCTATTGAGGAAGCCTAAAATAACTTTTGGTCCCTTTTTCCCCCCAAAGTGTGCTGAAGAAACCATCTCTCGTTTTCCCAGGCCTGTCACTCTAACCTAGTTCAAGTTTTTTTTTAAGGATTTTTCTTTTTTTTTTCTTTTTTCTAGCTTTTTTGCTGAGGTCAATGAAAATGAACACTGCTTTGATAACTACCCAAAGGAATGAACCACTGATTCAGATTAACCAACTTTCCCCCCCCCCTTTAAACCAAGGAAAACTAAGATCTTATTAATTACTTTTAGTTCCTGTTACTTCCTTACAACCTACAAAAAGATCAACAACCACCACTTAGAAAAAAAATACCTACTTTCAAGACAAGGTTTGGTTTAACTGTGATATTAAAGTGCAAACCTAATTAGCCTCAGCCTGTTTATAAAGTTTGTACAAACAGGGGGGAAAAAAAATAAATTCAAGTAACCCCACAGGGAAAAAGAAAATAAAAATCAGGTGTTTGGATACCCAAGCAGAAAACCTGGTGTCCTCTTTCTCCTCAGGATTCAAATTCAACACTGAATGTAGACTCAGAATCTTTATTTCTGCTAACACTGTTAAGTCAGCCTGCAGTATTACCAATAAAACACATTATAATGTTGAGATACTGTTCTGGTGATCTTTTATTGGTTCAAATGCCATCATCCACGATACAATTTGTGAGTTTTCAACTGCTTAACCTCATATATCCACCACTGCTTTTCCTGGAGCTTTTCTCAAAGGTATTTAGCTATCAGAGGGGAAAAAAAAAGTATATTTCTAGAAGCATGTTCAAATGACTAAAGCTGGGCTCCTAAAAAACTAGAACTTTGGTGCAGTAGGTGAGCTGCAGTTATTAGATTTCTGCAAAAAAAAAGTACACATCTTAAACCACTGCTAGAAAAAGCTCTTATGTATGCAACGTGTTAATGAAACTGAACAAAAAAGATCTCATCTGTTCTTTGTACATTTTCATTCTGCTCTTTATACCTGTGTTATTGTTAAAATTTTCAAGTATTCAGAGAAAATGTTGATCAGGTAAACAGTAAGGAAGGCAATAGCTGTTTGAAGCACACCTGCAGTTAGTATCACTGAAACCTGGTGCTTTTCCCCTTGTTACACCAACTTGTCTCTAATATTCAACTTGTTTATTGGGAAAAAGAAAAAAAAAACAAACAACACAACAACTAAAAAGCCATTTGTGACAGTGCAAGAAAACTTTAACAAATATTGCTTTAAAATATTATTCAGAAAGACAAATATTAGGAACTATAAAATGTAAAGTGATCTTATTTGCATTAGATTTACATGTGCAGAGGTCTACTAGATGTCTCAACGTGCCAGGCAAAGCTGAGCTGACTTGACTAGGCATCCAGCCCATTTTGAAGGATTCATGATCCCTTTTCAAAGGCATAGAGAAGCTATTTGTAAACGAGCAAGTTCAGGAACTCAGCAGAAGGAAAAAGTGTGCTGCCATTTCTCAATGCTACAATTGTCACTTTTGATTAAATGAGTTGAAGAAACCCACGTCTGCAAGAAAAGAAACGTCAGCTGGAGACCTAACATCCCATTCCAAGCAATCCCTGTTGTCAAGTCAGACCACTGACAGTATCACAGCTGCATTTGCCAAGAAAAGGGGCACTACACCCACACAACAGAGGTGCCTTCAGTATCTTGTCATGACACTGTCACACGTAAACAAGGAGTCTCAAAGAATGACCAGCTACATTGTAGGAGAAAACTTTGCAAACAGAAATAAGCACTGATGCGAGGTAATATACAGAAGTAACCATTTGTTTAAGGCTCAATTTATTCTCCATTAAAACTCTCTTCTTTTTAAAAGGCATTGAGTAGGTAATACTGAGTTTAAGTATTTAATAAATACAAGTTCAGAAATTGATTAAAGAAATCAATTAAAGTATTAAAAATGAACTCTTGCATATTAGCCATTATATGAACTTAGAAAGCTATAAAAGGACTGATAGATAAAGAACAGATTTTTAAACTTATGGTAAACATGCTAAGCATTCTGAGTAAGGTGTGTGGATCCTGGAGGCCACCAACC
Organism: Hemiprocne comata; assembly: GCA_020745705.1. Taxonomy (NCBI): domain Eukaryota; kingdom Metazoa; phylum Chordata; class Aves; order Apodiformes; family Apodidae; genus Hemiprocne; species Hemiprocne comata. The sequence goes on along the minus strand of CM036597.1, from coordinate 3,349,748 downwards.
TTATGCACTTAGATGTATGGCAATGTGCTGTAATACAGACAGGTTTACCAAGGCTCAGCTCTGCAACCTGGGCTGAAAGTTCTCCAAAGCAGCATCTGTGCAAGTTTCCTCTGAGTTTTATCTGCAATTTAAACAAAATAACTAATGAAAGCCACATTCAATACACATTCAAAGTGAACTCAGCTGCTCCCACAGTGGGCAAGAGCTAGTTTTCCATCCTGAGCTCCAAAGCACTGCTTTGGGCAGAAGTATTCTTGAAGTTCTCCTCCTCTAACTCAGGTAACCAAAGAGGGAAGCAGGTAACAACTGATTGCTATGAAATTTGGAATACCTGCCCCTGGGGGATACTAAATTGCTTCTAAAGATCTAAAACAGACAGGAAATGTAAGTTCTCTAGTACAGAGATGCAGGCACTAGGCTTTGCACTGGTGGTGAGGAGGCACCACATCACCCAGGAACATCAAGCAATGGCATTTTGTACAAGTTCTGGGAGCAGGTAGATGAGCCAACTAACTCAGCTCTGACACCTGAGTTCTCAGTATTCAGATCCTCTAAATTGCTACTAAAAACCCCAAACCTTGAGCATTTATCAGACTTAACCTCAGCAGGGACAGAACTGTATTTAACTGCTATCAATCAACACACAAATGTAAGTAGTGTTACCAGTGTGACCAATAACTACATCTTTGTACTTCTGATCCCTGGCTTGCACCTCACTGCAGAGATACCCTAAAAGCTTCAGCTGAAGCTCCAAGTCTGTAGAAGCCTGTCCTTCAGATGCCCATGCATGCACTCCACTGAGGCTTGACTCTTGGCTTTCCAGGGATTTTGATGAGTCTTCTCTACTCCTGAAGTTACTTCTTTGTAAGTCAGGACCTTACCTTTCCTACTGCACCATTTCTTTTCAGCTGCTGATTTGCTCTCAACTAACAGTTTGTCACAACAGAGTCCTCAGAGACAAGTCAAGGTTTCCCTTCTTGCCTAACAACTGGTCACCCCCAACACCCAGGAGCAGTACTCCTGGACTGACAGGAGCACACAACCAGGGTTTGCTTGTTTGTTGGGTGTGTTTCCCACCCAGCCTGGTGAGCATGTGTCCCCCCCCCCCACTCTTGCCAGTCCACGAGTTTGAGGTGGGGAGGGTCCCAGCACTGTCCAAACTGCAAAACACTTGGCTTTTAATGGGGATGGATTAGACCCATTGATAAGGGGTTTTATCTTTGCTTAGAACACAGGAGAGGCAAATGATGTACAGTGCAGCTCCTCATCCTACAGGCCTAGATCTATCCCAAAACTTCACCTAAATCTAGCATCCAGTGCTGTGGCCAGCAAAGAATTGCTGGGGATAGTAGGAACAAAGAAAGCAAGTCATGGTATTTTCCTTCACATGTTCTTTCAGCATCCCTGTATTTGCAGGTTAGGGACCTCTCAACTCAGACATGTCATCTTTCCATTTAACTTGTGCTTAGTTACTACAATTGGCACCATCTAGTACCTCATCTAGCTTCACCTGCCCATGAAATGTCAGCAGGCCAGAGAGGGGGGGATGTTGGACAATCTAGTAGGATAAATCTGTGTTGCACAGCCATGCAGACCAGAATATTTTGTTCTATCCCTAAAGCAGAGAACTCTTCCTTCAGCACTTGCTAATATCACTTACTCACAAATGGAGGAGGCAGGAATCACTAATCAGCAGCAGTCCTTCACCTCAATAGTAAGGTGCTCCCAAACCCATTAGGACCTCTACAGAAAACCTTCAACACACCAGCACTGTAACAGGTGCCATATTTTAAAGAATATTTAAAATACAAAACACCATCAGACTGAAAATTCAAGAGAAATACTAGAGCAAGGACCAGAGAGCAGCTGCTGGAAACCTCACACCTCTGAATGCAATCATGAGATGACAGAAGACCACTGCAGAAGCAGGGAAGAGGAGGGGGGAACAGGATGCAACAACAACACACATTTTTAAAAGGAACTCCGGGTTATCCTGGTTATGTAGTTTTGTTCCATCTTCCATCTCACCCAAGGCAGCTCACTGGGACAGTAATTTAAGCAAATGCTACTCAAAAATGTCATGAAAGAACCTACACGACATCCATCCTACTTGACAGATATGTTGAGGAATCAGTACTAAAGAGAGGTGAGACCTACTTGTTAGAACTGACACTGAAACAACCTCAGGTATAAAACCAGGGCCCCCATGTAACTGACTCCTCACCCTTCCCATTGGTTTCTCCACCAGAACTGCAGAGACACAAACTGCTCCTACAAACTTCATTCTGAACTAACTGATCCAGCCCTCAGACCCCTCCTGGACACAGACAACAGAACTCAGAGGTGATGAAGATCATGCTGGGACAGAGCTATAGTTCAAGCCCACTTCCTACATACAGGTTTTCACACAGCTGGTGCCACTTCCTCAGTTTCACTCTACCTGGGAGGGGTCACCACCAAAGCAGATGTTTGAGAAGCAGCCATTGCTCCCCGGATCACAGATAAACAGAATGACTGAGGTGATCACAGCTATCACAAGGCACCATCAGCAGCTGTCCAACACTAGAGCACATCAGACAGAAATTAGCAGGCAGCAAAGGCTTATCACAAAGTTAATGAGATCCTGCACCTACTCAAAGAAGAAGGACAGAGAGCAGGAGCCAGGAAGAAGAAACTATCCCAAAAGTGTGAGGCTGAAATGAAAGACAGGGAGTGAAGCCTGCAAAGAACCAGGATGAGTAATGGAGTTCCAGACATGGTAAGACCTGGGCTGAATAGGAAGCTGTTTAGGAAGGAGAGACTTGTTTGGCACAGGTGATGAGATTACACTGGGCAGAAGCAGCCCCTCCTAGAAGCAAGGAAGTATTTTGCTGCTGGAGGCTTGATGTGACATTATGAGCTGGGCAGAATGAAGGAGCACAAACCTGTATTACAGAGGCTGAGGATCCTTAGTCCCAAGGGATCAAAGACAAAAGAATACTGATGTTTCTTCTGAAGCAAGAGCTTGCTTAGGAAACTCATCAAATCTAGGCCTAAGCTAGGATTCAAAGGAAGAGCATACAGCCCTGCTCTACACCACAATTTCACCTTTAAGATGAAACTTGGCATTTAATGCTAAATCCAGAACCAGCCAAGTTACAAAGAAGCCTCCCTTACAGGTAACCAACTCTGGAAGTATAAATCTCCTGGATAAAGGCCCTGGTTTTGTCAGAGGTGCAGACAGCAACCTGCACAGGATAAAAACAAAATAAGCCAGGGCACTGCTGCAACCTTTGGCATGATACTTTAAATCCAGATGCTCTTACTTGTTAAGCTGCCTTAGAACTAGCTGAAACTTTGCATTACTATAAGCAACCCAAGATACCAACTCTTCAAGGACTTCATGAGAAAAACCAGCAATTCCTTCCCTTTCCTCCTTCCTATCACCCTATAGGGCTCTGCAGGTGTTAGGAACTGGTGTACAAGGATCTGTATTTTTCTCTGCTCCCATACAAGCAGTTTGCTCACCTTTCAGCGAGCAAATCCTGGACTTCCACACTCCTCTTACAGGGTGACAGCAGCCTTGCCTTATTTCACAGAACTGGAGATCAAAACATGGTGTGTTATCTCTGGTATGACAGTGCTAGGGTCATTAATACCTACAATTTTACACTCAAAGCACCTGATAACCATCTCAAAGACACACTTTGAGACTTCACTCTCTGACCTTGCACTCAAGATTAAAGAGGACACATAGTTCAAAGCCTCCAGTAATAACCTATTTTCCCTCTCCTCACTCAGACAGAAGAAGCTCCTTTGACTCAAGCAAGAGCTCCCAGCATGGCAGTCAGATCCTGAGCCTCAACTGGTGCAGCTGTCAAGAAGGGCAGCTCCTTCCCCTGAATTTTCATGTCCTCTGTCATCCCTGCTCTTGCCCTCAGAGATCTCATTGCATTGTTTGCCAAGACAGGCCCAACAGACAACTGAGAAGTCTGATGGATCAGCTGGCTGCACCTAGAGGGTACCAATGATGTAGAAGAGCCCTTTGCAGTAACATGGGTTCAAACTCATGGTGAAACTCGACCTGCAAGGGCTAGGAAGATAAACAAGAGCAGGGAGAGCCCAGAACCACCTCACAGAGCATTGACAGTGCTGCTGCCTGCAGGGGAGGAGAAGATCCATGTACACAACAGGGTGAGAAAGGTGCTGGAAAACACCACCACGTGTGAGCAGGGCCAAAAAAATAAAAACCAGAGCAACACCCCAGAGAGGGGAAGCTCTTCGGAGGCCCCTCTGAACACTGCACTCTTGCCACACCTCTCATGAGTCACTGGGAAAGGAAAGAGTCGTGCCTTGGGAAGCCATTTTATAGTCTGTTCTCTGCTCTGGAGGTTTCAGATGAAGAGCACTTTGCACACATCCTTAACTAGTACCTGTGGGCTTTAAGCCACTCCTCACAACTCAGGGTGGTTCTCGTTTAGACTTACTCCACTAATAAGGCAGAAATGTACTCTAAGTACTTCAGTTCCTGTACCACCATTTATTTTAAAAAAGTTCCAAGTCTTCTCAGCAAAACTATCAGGAAACTTGGTCACAATAATCCCACTCAACTCCCAGGTAATTCCCATTACTTGAAAAGAATTCGAAGACCAACTACAACCAGTAACAAAACCCACTGCAACATCACAAAACATCATTAAGGACAACGTGCTGTCAAATACAGCCCTGACAGTCAAAACAGGGGCAGATGAGATCATGTAATTTGTCTCATTGTAAAATTACTGCAAGTAAATGCAGCTTTCCCTGACTGACCCTGCTGAAGTAATGCAAGAAATCCATTTGACTCATGTAACCACCTGCAACCAAACACACAAGCTGATGTCTCCTTTGGAGGGAGGCAACCTCCAGGTTAGACTTCATTTCAGATCACCTGTGGGGAACAGACTTTATCTGCTTGCTTAAACATCATGGTTCTGCACCTCAACGAGTTACAACTGTTCCACCAACCTGCTCTGTATGGCCATGATTGAGGTTTTTCTTGATTTCTCTCACTGGACGATGCAAGTTGTACAACACTGATCCTGTTTCTCAGGCAGGGAGGCATAGTTCATTTGCCTGACGATCTCAGCAAACAGTTCATCCACCATGGTTTTGCTCTTGGCTGATGTCTCCATGAAGGGACAGCCCCACTCCTGAGCCAGGGCTCTGCCTTCTGCAGACAGGACCTCCCTCTCCGACTCCAGATCCACTTTATTCCCCACTAGGATCAGAGGAACTTTCTCGTATCTCTTCACCCGGACAATCTGGTCCCTCATCGGCTTGATGTCCTGATCAAACAATCCAACTGGTTAGTACATGGTTAGATCCCATGACATTGCTATATAACCACCACAGAACCACGTGTTAACACTTTTTTAACAACTGAACATTTAAAACACATCAGAAGCCTTCTTAAATTCACAGCAGTCCAGAACTCTGAGGAAGTTTCCCGCCACTCTTTAATAAAAGTTATTTATTTGATATCAATGCACACACATTTAATAAAACATATGCATATATACCAAGAAAAAGAGACCTGAGAGACTTCCTCTGCTCAGATGAGGACCCAGTACTGCTGCTTTGAAGGCTGATTTCAGTTTTCTGAAAGAATTGTCTAACGACCTGCACCACTAGCAGCCTGCCATTACACGACCGTTTAGGAAGCTTGTGTTTATTCTGCAGCTTGAGAAAGCTGGTCATTTAAATGAAGCCTTCTCACCTCTGGAATGCTTAGAATAATTCATTGTGAACACATTTAATCACACGTAAGTAACCAAATTAGATGGTGTAAAGAGATTTTATTACCTAGAGATGCATTTATTCAAGTCTGAGCTAACAGGGAGAGCTTACACTTGAAAGTCTGAGTCAGCCTCCTCTGCCCCCTGAGTGTTTTAAGTTACTATCAGCACTAAGTTCTACAAATCCTTGCATGGTTCTGAGACAAAGCAACTAGGCTTTTGAAGTTACCACCGTGTAAAAGAACTGCAGAGAGTGCTTTACACCTACAGGCTTCAGAGCAAACATGCTACAGACAGACAAGATGAATTAAATATTAACAGGGTGGCTCACTGTGTGCCCTGAATAGCAGGGGGGGGGGCTGGCTGATTCCTCCCCAGAGAAAGGGAAAACGAGGGGAGAAGCATCCCGATATCACTGCTGTTGTTTTTCAAAGAAAACGTGCCTTCAGCTTGTACTCAGGACACATCGAGAGGCCTCTGCTGAGATAAAGTTTAGCCTTCAGCAGAAGCAAACACACTGCTCCAGTGGGGGTGTGCAGGGCTGTGCCGAGCAGCTGGAATCCACCCAACTCAGCAACTGCAGCCAAGGCAGTAGCTGCAGATCCCTGGGCTGCACGCAGCGCTGTTACATCCACATACTCCCCGAAAACAAGGCCTCATTTCACACACATTTCACACATTTCTCACAGGCCGCTCAGAACAGTTACTGGCTGAGGTATTTCCTTTTTTTTTTTTTTTTTTTTTTTTTGGAGCGTTTGTAGTAGTAGAAATGAAATTCAGACCCACAAATTATCCCAGATGGGTTGCTTCTCCCCTCCAGTACACACCACCTACGCTGGGAGAGCACCGAGCTTATGCTGGACAGGAATACATTTTGGGAGAAGGGGGTGGAAAATGGGAGTTTCCTTAACAAGTCACAACCGCGGAACAGTAAGAGTCTCTTCGAGACCAACTGCAGAAACATGTCTTTTAAGGAGGGGGAGGAAAAAAAAAAAAGGAAGTCTTGCTTTTCATATGGAGCGATTTCTTCATAAAAGGGAATTGCCAAAAGATTTCTATGGGGAAAGTGTGAGCGGGTCATTGTTCTCCACCACTGCGTGGGATTTAGTAATGGTGGCAACCTGATAAGTACCTGCAAAGCAAGCAGTTTTCCATCAGGAAACAGGGCTGGTAAATGCACTTCCAAGAGGGGCATTTTCACTTTTGCCTCTTGGAGGATAAAGAGCTTACACGCACACAAGGTTAACCCTTAAAACTTCCTCCTCAGCCCAGCGCCTTCCCCAGGGCAGGAACGGCTGCCCCGGAGGAGGGGACGCCAGGGCCAGCCGCCTGCCTGCCCCACCGAGCTGCCGCCCCCGCCCAGGGCCCGGGCGAGATTACCTGGAAGGATTGCTGGTTGACCAGGCTGTAGACGAGGATGAAGCCCTGGCCGTTTTTGATGTAGAGATCACGCATGGAGGCGAACTGCTCGGTACCCGCCGTGTCGAGGATCTCCAACACCGAGGGGGACGAGTCCACCTCGATCTCCTTGCGGTAGAAGTCCTCGATGGTGGGGTCGTACTTCTCGATGAAGGTCCCGGTGACGAACTGCACCGTCAGGGCGGACTTCCCCACCCCCCCGCTACCCAGCACCACCACCTTGTACTCCCGCATCGGGCCCCGCAGCCACTCGCCGCTCCCCCGCCGGGCCCGCCGCCGCGGCCCGGGCCTAGGGCAGGCGGCAGCGCGGCCCTCGCATAGCCCCGGCCCGCCTGAGAAGGGCGAGGCCTCGCTGCTCCCGCGCCGTCCTGAGGAGGGAAGAGACAGCCGTTAGCGCCCAGCCGGGCTCCGCCCCGCCGCCGCCCACCGCCCCGCTCCTTACCGGCGCTCCTCACTCCATCCCGCCGCGCCTAAGCCGCGGGAACCGCCCGGCAGCGGCCGCCCCCACCCGGAAGGTTTATGCTGCAGCACCCGGAAGTGCGCCCCTCCTCCCTACCGCTCTCTCCGGTCACTTCCGGCAGCGCGTGCTGGCCACGCCCCCCAAACCGCGCCCGGACGTTTCATGCGGCAACACCCGCCGCGGGGAACGGTTTGTTTGTGGCACCGGGGCGGCCCCGCCGGCGGCCGCCATGTTGGGGGGAGGGGGGGGGGGGGGCAGGACGCCGCACCCGGCACCGCGGCGTCCTGCCCCCTTCCGCCCCCCGACATGGCGGGTTCCTCGGTGTCCCTTCACGCCAAGCCCGGGAGAGCCCGTGAGTGAGGGCAGGCCCTGAGCCCCGACGGGCACAGTTCAGTCGCTTGCTTGTGAGGCCGTGCTGCTCGCAGCCGCACCGGACCCTTACTGGATCATAGAATGGTTTGGGTTGGAAGGAGCCTTAAAGATCATCTAGTTCCAACCCCCCTGCATGGGCAGGGACACCTCCCACTAGACCAGGTTGCTCAGAGCCCCATCCAACCTGCCCTTCAACACTTCCAGGGATGGGGCAGCCACAACTTCCCTGGGCAACCTGTGCCAGTGTCTCACCACCTTCACACTAAATAGTTTCCTCCTCATGTCTGACCTAAATCTCCCCTCTTCCAGTTTTAATCCATTCCCCCTTGTCCCCTCCCTACAAGCCCTTGTCAAAAGCCCCTCCCCAGCTTTCCTGTAGCCCCTTCAGGCACTGGAAGGTGCTCTAAGGTCTCCCCGGAGCCTTCTCTTCTCCAGGTTGAACAGCCCCAACTCTCAGTGTGTCTCCATAGCAGAGCTGCTCCAGCCCTTTGATCATCTTCATGGCCTCCTCTGGACTCTCTCCAGGAGCTCCGTGTCCTATTGGAGCTTTCCTGTGTGTAAATAACATGTAATCATGGCAAAAGCTCTATAAAAAAGCAGTTTTCTTCAGCACGTTGGTCAACTTTTGCAAAAAAAAAACACCCTCCTGTCAGAGCACCTTGCTGGGAAGAGACCTCCTGGGTCTGCTGCTGTGGAGGAAGGGCTGGTGGTGCAGCCAGGGGCAAGGTGGCCCTGAGGGGACAGGGAGATGGGCTGTGGCACTGACAGTGACTGGCAGGGAGGGCAGAGGGAGAAAGTACAGTCATGATTGTACACGCCTGAAAGTGTGCTATAGAGAACATGGGGTTATAAAGATGGTACCTTCCAACAAGGCCAAGTGCAAGGTCCCACACCTGGGTCGGGGCAATCCTCAGCACAGATACAGGCTGGGCAGAGAAGTGTTTGAGAGCACCCCTGAGGAGAAGCTCAACGTGACCTGGCAATGTGTGCTCCCAGCCCAGAAAGCCAACCACATCCTGGGCTGCAGCAGAAGCAGCTGGAGCAGTAGGTCGAGGGAGGTGATTCTGCCCCTCAGGTTGCCCAGGGAAGCTGTGGCTGCCCCATCCCTGGAGGTGTTCAAGGGCAGGTTGGATGGGGCTTGGAGCAACCTGGTCTAGGTGTCCCTGCCTATGCAGGGGGGTTGGAACTAGATGATCTTTAAGGCTCCTTCCAACCCAAACCATTCTATGACTATACCTACTTACAAGCTTTGCTCTCACTGCCTGGACTTCAGCATAAGATTGGCTTTTTCCTCCTGTTTTCTTTCCTTCAGTGCCCTTTGCATCAAAAGCCTCCCAAAACCGGCACGAACTCCCGAACAGCAGCCCGTGTGCGGTGCCCCCGGGATGCTGTGTCGCTTGGATGGCTCCTGGTTGCTGCCGCCGACAGCAGGTGTCAGCAAGGGACCGAGCAACGGGAGCCGGAGCCGCCGGGATGGATCCGATTGCCCTGCTCCGCCTCCCAGCCCAGAGAGATGCATCCCCGCCCACTTCTGAAATTGACCCCGGCGTTTCCCCCATCCATTCATTTCCCCCCATCCATTAATTAATTAAGTCCCCATGTCACTTCAGAGCTCAGGGTTTTTTTGCAGGAATCATTCCCACCCGTAGGAGAAGCTGCCCTCTAATATAAGCAAATCGGTTTCTGGGCACCAGGCTGTCACTTCTCACGGTCTGCAGAATTTCAGCAGCCACGTGTGACCCGCAGGATTTGTCCCTTTCCCACGTGCATCACCTGTTTGACTGAAATGTGAGGCAGGCAGCGCTGTCTGTCCCTGTGGTGTCCATCCAGAGGGCCCTAGAGAGGTGCTGGGTGCTAAGCATCATCCAAAGACACAGATAAGGTTCTGTGAGGTGTCTCTCCTTGTGGCTGGTTGTTCAAATAGTGTGATTTTAGTCACTTTATTTCCATAAAGAGACCATGTCCATTACGGGGACAGCGAGGACTTCTAGCTCCCAGAGCAAATCTTTCAGAAGCTACACCAAATTTGAGTCACTCTTCTTTATTACAGGTAAGTAATCCTTCACCTTCCTTTGCCACTGCCTCCAAAATTGTTTTGTCAAGTGAATCGTTAGCATGAGGTAGACGTGCCTGGATGGAAGATATTCCTGTGGCTGGTGAATCAGCTCCCAGATGTACAAAGGTGAGCATTAAAACAGGCTGCCTCCTACTCCAGCCCTACTATAAATCATGAATCGTTGCAAAGTACCTAATGCACTCAGGGAGCTCAGGATAAAGGAAAGAAGCAGCCGCTGGCAGAGGAGCTTCTCATCTAATTTTAACCATGACACCATCAGTGACAGTGACAAATGGGAGGGAGGGAGAAAGGGGGCAAAGGGGAATGAGGGTGACAATAATAAGATTACACGGTCACTTAGGTTCATTGTGTGCATGTCTTTGTGGCACTGCTGGGCCATTAAGTTTGCGATGGGTGGAGGAATGACTCAGGGAGAGGAATTGGGGCAAAGAGCACAGCCATGGGGCAAGCAGAAGAAAAAACAAACACATTTTGGTGCAGTTTGACTTGAACCAGCGATGCCTGGGGCTGAGAGGACAGCCCGAGCGGGTGCGTGTGAGATTGGAAACCTGGATTATTTATTTTTTCCTCCAGGTCCTTGTCTAATCAGTATCAGTTTGGATTCCCAGAGATTTATTTCCTAACCTGCCGCACTTTAGGGCTGGTCTTACGTGTCTACAGCTGAAAAAAAAATAAATATATATAAAAAGGCTGATCTCAAAGTGCACCAGACTGTTCATGATCCTGAAGGCGAGTGGTTCCCTTCATCAAACAGTTGGCACGTTGCCTCGCACACTGCCACGTCCTGGGAGCCGCGGAAATGGCTGGTGATGTGAAAGGTTTCAAAACTCGGGCCAGAAATAGCTGCTTCTGCCATAAATGGCCAAGCCCTGAGCAGCCGGGCAGGGCACCCTGCGGCACCGCTCCCTCCCTATCACCAGCTCCATCTCGGAGAGGTTCGGCACATCCCAGGTCAAAGGTCTGATTTAATCTCTGCTGCCGCTCTCTCCCCGGGAAAGGCAGAGGGCTCAGCCCTCACCTCTGCCCCGGGAGGGTTTGCCCTCTCTCAGCAACACACACCTCCCAAATGAGCATCTGGGCAGGATTTGATTGCTGCCAGAGCAGCTCTGTGCTGCTGCTGGACTCAGCTGCTCTGTGCCATGCCCACAGCCAGCAACAATAAAGCAGGCTCTTATTAAATTAACCTGCTAAGACACAGATCCTGCAGGGATGTTCGGGAATGGACAGATGGCACAAGCAGGGGCCAGGAAGAATTGCAATCCTCATCTCACCGCCGTGAGAGAGAGGTCCTGCTTGGTGCTGTGCCCAGCGGGGAGGTGGAAGGGAGGGCAGGCAGCACCCTGTCCTGCAGACCCAGCCCTGAGAGCTGGCAGAGGAGCATCCCCAAAGAGGGAGGGAGGAGTCTGGAGCATCTGGGGGTGCCAGCGTGGGACTACACCACCTCCCCACCCCAGCCCCAGCGTGGATGCTGCCCAACTGCTGCCTCTGGCACACTGTCCATGCTGTAATTATTGACCAGCTCGGTGCTGTGACTCCCTGTGTCTGCCCAAGCCCCCGACTGGGCTCTGCTCTGCCAGGCAGCCTGCAGCAGCCTGCCAGAGAAGGTGGCTGGGTAGGTACACAGCAGGGATAACCTGGATTTCAACTAAATTACTGTCTAGCTGGGCCCATCGTTTGCATAAATACATGCAAAACCAGCTTAAGACCTAGTGTCGTTTCTTCTCCGCCTCTTCCAGCAGTTCTGCTAATCCATTTATTGTGCCTTATGGTGTTCAGCTTGTAAGCTGCAGGGGAGGGATGGGCTCCTCGGGGCTCATACAGTGGCCACAGCACCCTGGCTCTTACAAGGAGGTCCTGTCCTACCAGTCAAGTAACCGTAATGGCAGCTTTTGATTTCACTCCGTCAGATTACAGATTGCAAAGATGTCTTAGCAGTTGGATGTGTTCACCCCTTCCCAGACTCCTAATTCTGGGGCTGTTTCAGGCAGTACGACCTGCAGAGATACTTTTCTTCTCCACTGGCTTTTCCTGCCAAAATAGAGATGACTCAGAGTCAAATTCTGAGGACCTTTCTCAGAAATGTCTTATTTTCTGCCATCCATCAGCTTTCAGCCATTACTTCAGTGGCAACAGAAGGCATGCTGGCACTTAAAAGAAGTTAAAGGACATTTTCCAAAGCAATTCTGGGGCAGAAGTGGGGCTGCACTGCATTATAATTGATACAACGGGGAGGTTATTGGGATTTCTGGGAGGAGAAGCATCTCTCTTTCACCCCCAGGCAAGGTACTGACCATTTAGAAAAGCCTGGGCCAGGAGCTGGTTGTTGCTGATGAGCAGCACTGCAGGAGAACATGCTGTTGCTACACCCTGCCATGCCCCCAGCCCCTCACCTCTGCCCCAGCCTTCTCCCCTGGTCGTAGCATGGTTTGGGTTGGAAGGGACCTTAAAGATCATCTAGATCATTCCCCCTGATGCTGCCTCTCCTGCCTGCAAAGATCAACCTCCTGCCCTGGCACTGGTGAGGAGGTCTCTGGGCAGCGACAAGTCCCCGCCCTCCCTGCGTGAGGACACCGGTGGTGCAGCAAACAAGCAGGTTTCACAGGTCACTCCCCTTCCTATTTTCTGCAGACATGGGGCTATCTCCTCATTGCCCTTCACGGTCCAAGCTAATATAACAGGACCTGCAATGTCTGAGAAGCACCTCCAGCTATGGCTCGCTGGGTCCACATTGAGCTCCTGCTGAGTCGCAGCTCCACGACTCCAAAAAAGTGGCCTGTCCTCCACGTGCAAGGCACGATGCCAGCACAGCCTGCTCTCCTTGGGTCCCAGCTGCCACCAGTTTCTGCAAAGCTGAGGGGATGGGGTTGTCCTCAGCCGTGACCTTGTCAAAACGGCAACGCATGTGACAGCCTCTCCCTAGAACACACACAGATATTTTAAAGTTTCTAGCCAACATTGGAGTAGGTTAAAGGCAAAAATACAGCTCCTTAAGGCCCAAAAGCCAGAAGGCAACAGTGAAACACATAAACCAAACCTGTTGCTTTAAACCCCAAATGAAAAGAAAGAGAATGTATTTTTATGATATGTCAAGATCTATTTCTAAGATTTGTGAAAATAAAGCCATTTTAAACTGACATCTAACAGAAGAGTTTCTATTAATTTTTAAAATTCCATGGGTTTTCCTTTTCTTATCATATTCCTGCAGCAATTGCAAATCAAATGCCACAGAACTGTGCAAACTTGTGCATGAAATGCACTATCAACATGAAGCAGGGAACAATTAATTAGAGTGACACCCTCTGCTTCACTCTCACTGGAGAGAGAAAACAGAAAATTCAACCCAAACAGGGTATTGAGAAAATACTTTAATATGATTTTGATCTTAATAAGCGAAAACATTTCTTTCTTCTTTTTAATAAATGACTTTTCACTTGGAATTTCCTCATAGCAGAGTGACAAGTATTATCCTGAGTTGTTAATTCCTCCGTGCAGCCTCCAGCGCTGAGCTCATTGAAGCACATGGAATTCCCTGGTGGGAGCTGCCAGGCTGTGCTCCTACCCAATGCCATGACCCCAGGCCATGACAAGGTGTGGAGCCTCCTCTCCAGCCCTGGGACCAGCCGTGTCACCCAGATGGCTGAGCACCTCGTGTCACCCAGATGGCTGAGCACCTCGTGTCACCCAGATGGCTGAGCACCTCGTCTGCCAGCAGGACCTGGCTGCCTCTGTCAGTGACATGGGGATGTTTCTGCCCAAATCCTGCTGCCTCCTCCCTGGGGCCACCTGGAGCATCCCTCCTGGCTAGGGCAGGATGCACACATGCCCATGAAAAGCAGGTCCTGGCAGTGCTGGAGACACATGGGAGCTACATTTCCCAGGTGGCCAATGGCACTGTCACCAACTGCTGTGGGGTGGCACGTCTGTGTGGTGCAGCTTCACTCACACCACTGGCAGCACCCACCTTCCCACCCAGGGGCACCACCACCTTCCCACCCACCACTGAGAGTCTCTGTGTCAGGCACGTGTCCCTGGACGGTCACACTGTGTGTGGATATCATGAGGGTGGAGGCAGGTCATGGGCTGAGATGCTTCTGGAGGAGATCAATCCAAGGCTGGAGGAGAAGCCTTTCCAGACAAAAGCTGTGAGCAATGGTCAGCCAGGCAGAGCTGCTCCCCAGACTGCATCTGCAAAAAGCCAACAAAACTGGCAGCAAAGAGAGAACAAGGTGAGCTCCTTACGAGACACTTTAGGAACCAATGGTGCAAAGCTGCATGTCCTCCATGCCAGAGCCAGTTGCCTCCCCTGGAAACGACACCTGGCCTTTTAGAGGCAATCCAGGCACCACCAAGGGTCTTCACAACACCCCAGAAAACTGAAGCCAGGGTAACATGTGGCATCCAGCATTGTCACCCAAGGAAGCTGAACCAGCAGAGGCTGGATGCTCCAGGAGGCCAACCCAGCAGCCCAGGGGTTAAAGTGCTCAGCAGCAGGAGGCCCTTGGAGGAGAAAAGCACCAAAACTGTGGATGGGGTTGCAAAGCAGTTAATTTCTCAATTTGAAAAAAAAAAAGAGAATTAATATTTGCCAACCAGGATCAGAAGCAGCAGGGATTGTCAACAGCCTCCCTGGAGCACTCCGTGCTGCAGAGGACTCTGGAGGTCCCTGCCACAATTGCTCATGGTCTTTAGTATTTTGTACTGCAGTTTAAGAAGCTGCTCGAGTTCATTTTGTGGATAAAAGCTGGTGATCTAAACCCCATCTGTATCTCTGCCTTCAGCAGCAAGGGGCTGCTGGCTGGTTTGCTTTTGCAGAGCAGCACTTTGGCGTTTCCTGAAGAATTTCCTGCTTTGCACTGGTTGGAGAGGATGAAACCAGAGGCTGGTGGGAGCAAGTGGTGGGCTCTGGTGGGCTGGGACTCCCTCCCAGCCCCTGGGTGCTGAGGGTCCCCCCTGGGCTAGGTCTAAAGGCTGGCAGCTCTCTTTGAGCTGGTCCATCTGCCTCACCACTCAGGCTTTCCTCATCTCCTGCTTTTTTGCTTTTCTAATCATTTCCCCAACACTTCAACCCACGCCAAATTCCAAATTCTTCACCATCCTCTTAGAACTCTGCAAATCTCTGGTGTGTTTGTTGTTTTTTTTTTTGTTTAGCTTGGCTGTGCAATTGTGATGCGTTTCAAATCCCTGTTTAGTCTTCACACCTTGTGCCACCACTATGTTTTGATCACTTGAACATGAGGTCTTTGCATATTACACCTGCTTGGTGAAGATTTTTGCATGTTCCCTAGGAAGAAAATGCCTGTCCATTAGCCAGTGCTTTGTGGTGGGTGAGAAGGGACAGCAGAGCAGGAGCAGAGGCAGCAGCTGAGGGTTCCCACGCTGTGCTGCCCCTCCAAGTGATGCTGAGGTCTGAGCTGAGCTGGGGTTTCCTTCCCCAAGGAAGGCTTCTGCCAAGGCTCAGCATGATGGTAAGGAAGGACAAAAAAAAAAAAACCAACAACAAACCTCTTCCCTGTGCACAGAGACATTGCTCTGAGAGCAGAGAAAATTGATCTCTGGCTGCTGAGCCTCCCTAGCACGTTGTGCTACTGACAGGAATAATCAAGCCCAGCCCTGAAGAAGACAAAGATGGAGAGAAAATAAAAGCTTTCCACAACAGGATAATTTCTGTCTGGGGTTGGGGTCCTCAGGGAGGGCCCCAGCAATGGTTTTGGGAGAGGATGCACTGGGGCTGCTCTTGCTCCTGGGGCTGGTTCAGTGGCAGCTGCTCTGAGTGTCAAATCTGTGAGGTTCCTGCAAATTTTTGCTTTTCCAACAAGTCTGAAACAAAGGGGAAGGGGACGGGGAAGGGGAAGGGTGGCTGCTGGGGGTCCCAGGCAAGCCCCTGGCCACGGGGCTGCCATGTGCACTCGTGCCAGGCTCAACCAGGGGATGTTGCTGGAACCAAAACCACAGCTTCTGTCCTGTCCATCTTGCAACAGCCACATCTGGTGCAAAAGCCTCTCTTTCCCTGGGCTGGGCTCTTGCACGACTCTACAGGTTGGAGTTAGGAGATGAGGAGCAAAGTGCCACTCCTGGGGCAGAGCAGGGAGAGGAGGTGCTCAAGGGCTCCTCACCAGCCTGCTAACACAAGCCAAGGGCTGAGCTTTGCCCTCCAGAAGAGCATGGGACATTTGCCATCAGCAGCTTGAAATCTGGGTCTAATACTCCATTGTCTCGATGACTACCAGATTAAAGGAAAAACCCACACCAAAAAGGGAAGTCTGGAGGCTCCTCCAGCTCCCAGCAGCACACCCTGAGCTGGCCCAGCCCCACCTTTAGCTATCTGCAGCCCGGGGGGACAAAAGTTTCAGCAGGCAGAGTCCTTGCCAAGCTGTCCAACAGCAGTGGGCAGAGCTGTGGCAGTGCCAGGCACCTGAGGGCAGGGCTACAGGGAAACCACCATGTCCCCACGCTGGACCAGGGGAGCTGAGCTGTCATGGGTGGGTGTTCATGACTCATTATCCCTGATGGCCATCCGAGGACACATTTGCTGCCAGCAGGAGAGGCCTCCTGCCAGCACAGCAGCCCCAAAGCCTGGCAGAGGGTGGCTGGGCTCTGCCAGCAGCTCTGTGGATGCGGGGAGGTCACTGGCTGCAGCCCCGGGATGCTCAGCCCCATGGGCACCCCCAGCTGGGGGGGGTGATCAGGGCAGACCAGGTCCCTCTGCCCTGGCAGGTGCCCCAACACTTGGGGTGAGCAAAGGGCTGGTTGTGGGCACTGGAGCTGCATGGGCAGGGCTGGGCAGGGTACAGGCAGGCCAGGCTGAGTGTGGTAGATTAGGGAGCCAGCCCAGCACCCTCACCTCCCACAGCACCTACTCTGCTCACCCCAGCATCCTGAAGGCACTTGGCCCACGATGTTAAATGCTTTTAAAACACTATTGAGAAATTTGACTCCGCTTCCCATGCCAAGCCCTAATACAGAGCAGACCTAAATACAGCACTAATATGAAAGCTTAAAGGATTTCCCATAATTGAGCAAAGCTGGCAGAGGGGCAGGAGCCTGGCAGGGGGGAACTGCAGCCCTCCTCCCTCCCCAGCATGGACCACCCTCTGCCCAAACCCACTGCTCCAAATCTGGCCACAGCTCCCAGCCTTGGTCTGTGCGACGTGGGAAATTAAAGTCTTCCAAGGCCTGATCTCATCCAGCCTAGAGCCCCAATTTGCCCTCGTTACTCTCTCCAAAACCCCCTTGCTTTATACATTAGCAGAAGTGGCATCACTATGAGTGAATTGCTGCCTCCTCAAGTCAGCCTCCATCCTTCCAGTGCAGACCCTGATGGGACCCCGTCTACCCCTGCCTGCTCTGCACCATCACTGCGGGGCAGGATGGGGCCAAGGGAGCAGGACTGGGCACACCCAGCTTCCAACACCCAAAGGAAGCCCAGAGCAGGGGAGCTACAGAACCAGCACCTGCTCCTGCCACACACCCTGATGCCACAGGGCTGGGGTGGCTGCCTGCACTGCTGCAAATACACAGACTTACCTTTGTATTGCTGCCACCCTGGCACTGCTGGCTCTGAGAGCAGAGAGGGTTTAATGGGCACCATCCTGTGTCTCCTGACTGGCACAGCAGCGTGACCCCCCGGGCAGGTTCAGCCTGCTGGGTGAGGTGGCTGATGGCTTTGATTCAGGCTTGTGTTTCTGCAGGGAAAAGGAAACAGCATTTTTTTATCAGCAGAATTTTCCAGAAGCCTTGCAAAGGACCTGCAAGCACCTTTGCTTTGGTGCAGACACACCCCAAAAGCACCACCCAGCACCCCTTGGCCACCCGGGTGTGACCACCAGGAGCTGTTGGCTAGTGGGAGCCCTTCTAGGCACCCGGGTGCCACCGACTGCAGGCGTGGGGGTAAAACAGAGGGCTGGCAGGGACACCTGCAGGGACATGGCTGCAAAGCCCTCCACCAGCTGCCACAGCGTGGGCAGGATGGACAGGAGCTGCAGCAGAAAGGCCGCTGCGGAGATCAGCAGAATTATGGTGGCACAAAGCATGAAAGCAGAAACCGCATCGATTATAAACACAGGCTTCGAGCACGCCACGGCTGCAGGGGGGGAGGAAGGCACCAGTTCCCTTGGGAAGGTGCAGATAACATTTATGAGCAAATAATTTACATGCACGGTGGAGCGAGACAGAAATACCTCTGTGGAAGCCAGCTGCAGCTGCAGAGAGGGAAATTGTGCAGGATGGTACCACGGCCTCCTGCCCGGCTGCGGGATCCTGGCTGCAGCAGCCAGCACGGATGTCGCAGTGCTGTCACCTCAGGGCTGGATTTACACCTTTGGATCCAGGGCAAGGGCAGTGGGACCAGCTGGGGAGAAGACAGAGAGCATGGCTGCTAAACAGACTGGCAGAGCCACACTGAAACAGGCAAGATGAGGAGAAAAGGGCAAAGGTATTTGCAGCAAATATCTTCCTGGGACCTCATCGGAGCCAGCTTGATGGGCACCTGCTCCTCCAAGCCCACCCCCATGGCTTTCAGGCTGTGGCTCTTTCCACCTCTGTGCAGGTCCCTCTGCCCACAGACCCCCTGAGGACCTCCAGAGCCTTCCCAGGGATCACATTTTGGGATGTGCTGCCATTTTGGAGATGTACAGAAGGCAGGGTCCCACCTGGGCTGGACAGAGCACATTGGTCCATCATCTGCAGCAACAGCTCAGAGCACGAGCCAGAGGGGACGTGCTGTTTCCAGTGCTGCAACACACTCTGACATGACCCCTCCTGGGAAGGGTTAACTGGCTGCTTGCATTGAAGAGGATATTTCAGATCCACAGCTCATCAGGGATTAGCCAAACATTTCTTTCTTCAGTCTCCTTTTTCTCATAATAACTAGATCAAAGTGATCTATTTATCCAGCGCTAAGTCCAGACTGAATAAAAACTGGCTTTGGACCACAGAGGCCCATCTGAATATGGAGCAAGCCTTGAAAAACAGATTTCCCCCCCATTTCCTACTGAAGTTTCAACAGCCAAAACGCTAAATGGAGATTTTTATTAAACTTGGCTTTCCTGCACAAATGTTCCCCAGTGGAGAGGAAGATAGATGGGCCAGGTGCTGCACTATTTCCAAATGACACATGCTGGAAATACAGTATCATGGAGAGTTTGCTCAGATCCTTTAATCCAACGTCATCTATAAAGTGGTTTGCAGCAGCTCTTTCTGTGACTCCTGCAAATGGGCCCCAGGTGAAATCCCACATCCCTGGCCCAGGGATGCTGTTCAGCCTTGAAACACCATTTCAAGCCTCTTTGTTAACAGGCCACCCCTTGAATTTCAGTGCCTGTGTGGGACTCACATCCCCAGCCATCTCCACGGGGGATGTTTCTCCTGAGTGCAACTGGTGTCTCCAAGCAGCCAAAGCTCAGCCCTTCCCAAGGCTCAGAGGAAAGCATCCCCTGCAAATCTCAATTCCCTTCCCACAGAGAAAGCCAATCCAGGAGAAAGCTGGCAATAAAAACTTGGAACTGTTCAGGAAGGATCCCACACCATGACCAGAACAGAACCATATCCACTGCTTAGAAAAGTTTCGATTCCCCGTTTTTTGGTTTTAGAAACAATTCAGACATTTAATTGTGCCACCAGACAAGGCAGGAGTCATTTATAGAAAAAAGCTGTGCGTGG
This sequence comes from Hemiprocne comata, assembly GCA_020745705.1. NCBI lineage: Eukaryota > Metazoa > Chordata > Aves > Apodiformes > Apodidae > Hemiprocne > Hemiprocne comata. The sequence continues at coordinate 3,330,007 of CM036597.1, read as the reverse complement.
CCTTGACACACAAATGGAGCCAATTAACCTGCAAGCAGAAGTCAGGGAAACAGGTTGATGAAAAAGTAACAGTTACATAATTTGTCCTGGGCTCCATCTGTCTTTTCTCAAAGTCAAGGGCTTTGTACTACTAAGGGTGATGGGGGGTGCTGTCTGCACAGCCTCTTCCCTCAGCCTGCTCCTCACCACACTGCTGCTGCCTCCCAGCAGCTCCAACAGACCCTGAAAATACTTATTTTCAAACCATTGTTTCCTGTCCCCCCCCACCTTTAGATTCTCAAACTCCTTTGGTGAAACAGGCAATGATCCCTCCCATGCTGCATTCCCTTCCCTCGTGTTGGCATCAAACCCCTTGTTGGCATCACACCCCTCTTGTTGGCATCAAACCCCTCTTATAGCATGACCTGGGCTCTCCCACCACCTCGGTGGTCCCTGCATGGCAGCAGCCTGGGTGCTGAAGCCAGACCACCACCACCCAGATGTCAGCGGAGTTAAGTACCTCATATCTTCAGAGGCTTCCCGACGTCACCTTCTGCTGCCCATGAGACGAGAGATGCTGCAGCCTGGCACAGCCACGCTCCCTGGCTTGGTGCCTCCAGCTGGACCCAACACGTGTTGAGACTGGCCACTAAAAGCTAAAGCTCTCAGGGAGCCACTGGTGACCTCAAGCCAGCTTAATGGTAAGGCCCCTTTTACAGTAATGCCACCGGCACACTGGTGGCCACCAAGGTGGCAACGCCACTAAACCATTTCCTTACTTCCAAATCTATGCAACATTACAGAAGGGACCAACTTGGCAAGAAGCAATGTCCTCTTGCAGAAGTCTAGCCCAAGCTCAGCTGCAGTTGCTCCAGCCAGAGGCACCCCTGGGCTGTGCTGGCGGAGGCGCGAGCCCGGCAGCACCCGGGACCGAGCTGGGCACTTGGAGGAGAGCTGGAGAATCCAGGCTGCTGCCAAAGGGAGCTTACTGTTGTCTTACTGCACTGGGACGTTCAAAACCATATCTGACACAAATGCTGAAAGAGAAAAATTAAGACACACATCACTGTGCTCCAAAAGCTGCAGGCCTTTGAATGATGGTCAATTTATTCTTCACGGTTATCGTCAAATGCACAGCTCTGACCTCCTCTCTAATCACATCACAGATAGGGTTGGAAAGGAAGCATGGAAAAACACAACCCAAGCATACCGAATCACATGTGTCTCAGGTGGTCTAAGGCACAAGAGAAACAAAAAGGCAGCATCTGGGAAGTTTTACTTTTTATTTTTCTAAAATACAAATGTCTTTCTTGCGTTAGTAACTTGAACGTGACAGGCCGAATGCATCCGATAAAAAGGAGGCACTGGCTACAGAATTCAAAATACTGAAGGTGTTTTCTGGAAAGAAATTTATTCTGTTGTTCTACACTTTAGGTAATAACATTGAATCAAATTCATTAGCTATCATTTTTACATCAGAACCTTTAAAGTTTGGGTCTAATTGACTTGAAAAGTTTTTAAAGTAAACTCCTATTAACGTGGAGATGTGGATCCATAAAAAAAAAAAAACATAACCAAGAATTTTATACACTTTATTAAAAGATCAAAAAATAAACAATAACAATATAGAAGTAACATACTAAAATGGGTAGCATTATGCACAGTTCTAAAGCACGTACAAGCACTACAGCAATATAACGTGGCAAAAAGAAAAAGAAATTCAAAGCATACACCCTGTTGGTAGCAGTTGAGGGAATGAACTATCATGTTATGGAACTGAAATATTGCATTAGCCTACGCCTGTCTGGATCTGATGATATTTTAATTTCTTACAATTCCACAGGGCTAACTGTTATCGTTTGTATATATTGTCTAAACTATACCATTAAATTGATACCTATTATTTCCCTTACTTTGTTTTACCAGAAATGCCTATGAAAAGAAGAATGTGCTTCAAAGATCTACTTTACACAGTACAGTATAAATGTTTTTATATATTTAAATTAAAAAATTTACAATTTAGGAGAGCACTCTCTCTCCGATTTTAGTGATTGCCTAAAATACAATTCCCTATTAAAAAAATAATGATCTGTTGTCAGGTGGTACAATTAAGAGCGTGGGAGTCTCGGTTTGTTTTCATGATTTGAAATAAAAATATAATTAAAACAAAGCTAATTGGAAAGAAAAAGAAAAAAAAATATCCCATAATCCAATCTAAGAATGGTCTTATCATCCCCTCATCTGCTAGGATACAAAAGCCATGGCAACAAAATCATTTGGCTTCCACCACTATCAAATAGCATCTGTGTACAGTAATAAAGAACTGGAACCTTGTAATTCGGTGTCAGGTAATTCTCTCTGTTGTGTGTTTGGAAAAATAACTTCATTTTATTTAACAGTTGTGTTATTTTTGCATGTTTAAGTATCTCCTTTGAGAGGCATATAGAGTTATTTTTTTATGATAGAGGATGTCAGTAAAGATCACTAGCAAAGATTTTAGCAGTGTTGTCATGATCATGCTCATACCCCAACGGAAAGAAGCTTGACCAGCTACGATTCATTTCACATAGTGCAAAATATAGTTCTCCCATAATCCCACAAATGAGAAAGAGCTTGATTACAAAAATTGATTATGGCAAAGGGAAACCTTAATTAGAAGGCAGAATCAGCTAGAATGAGCTGATTGTTTCGTATTAAAATCTAGGTGCCTAGAACGCCCACGAAGAGAGGCAACATCTGATTCCCCTCCCGTCTTCTAAAGACACTGAGGAACTGCCCCATGCTGCAGCTCTGAGGCTGGACCACCCACTTCAACAAACCCCGTGGGGTGCAGTGTGGGCTGGCTGGGCACTCACTGCCATCACCAAGAGTTGGAAACCTCCGAGATGGCAGCAGTGGTGGCCAAAGAGCAGGTCTTGCCCTTGGCAGTGACACCTCAGCCCCCAGCCCTGCAATGGGCAGCAAAGGGAGACAGTGGCACCAGGTGCCACCATGCACTGGTTCTGCTTTGGGCTGCTCGGCTCACTGCATGAGTTGGGACCAGCCTTGTGGCAAAACCAGTGACCTTTCTGAGGCAAACCTGGGGCTCGGGTTTTGAAAAAAAAACCCCAAACCTTCTTCCAATCAAAAATAAATGGGTCAACACAGATGCTTCAGCTTCTCCAAAATCCCCCTCAGAACTGCCCTGGCGGTTCCACCAACACAGTGGAAAGGGAACCAAGAGGCTGCTCAGCAGGCTGGGGGGACCACAGCTGTTCTCTCCTTTGGTGGAAACTCTAAGGGGCTGGTTAACCCTAGCCAGAAGCACCAAGCTGGCCACCACCAGCCTCCACCTCTCTGCCCCAACACCCACAGGGCAGAGTGGTCTGAGCACGCAGCACCAGCCAGCACTGCCACACAGCTCCCTCCAAACACCACCATGGTTGTCTTATATTAGGGGAAACCAGCCCAAGAGAACCTAAAGCCACCCCCCCCATCCACTGCTCAGCTGTCCCTTCCATTTTGTTACCTTGCCCCAAAAAGGTGGGAAGAAAAAAAAATAAAAAATTAAAAAATAAAATCAGCAAGTTGCAACATTTCAAATTCCCCCTGGGATTTCGAACAGTTGCTGCCATGACAGTCACCTCTAACAGATCAACACTTCCAGCTCAAAATAGGATTAGGTGCTAGGAAAAATGTGTGTGTGCAGCCACGGACCTACCAGTCCTAATAGGATTCACTGAGAACACACCCTACAAGATGACATAGGGTGTGCTGGAAAATCTAGGCCGATTAAAAGGAGAGAGAGAAAGAAAAAAAAAGAGTCATTCCAATCTTTGCTAGTGACCTTATGAATTAATTAAGCACGGTTTCCCATTCCTCTGTGCTGCAGGTTGGAGCTGACCTGTTATCAGCCTGCTGTATAATAAGCTATGGCAAACTACAAAGCTTTTACAACAGCAAAGCAACATCATGCTTTCAGATAAGTTTTATAGCAAAAAACTCCTCCTTTTCAAAGCCTTAGTAATACCTATCTCTTTTACAAACTTTTCCTGTATTATTACAGACTTTTTATATTCAAAATAAGTTCCAAGGATTTCTTTCGTGGACTATGTACATAAGTGCAAAAAAGGTGTGTCTCACACATTCGTACACTAACTGAATCAGTTTAACTGCAGCATATTTGTATCTTCAACACTGTTACGGGGTCATTCCACAATATTTTGGTCTGTTTGTTTTCTTATGTACAGCTTTTTGCTCATATAAATTAGTATTAAAATGGTTCTGCGCTTCATGGTTTTAGCCCTGATTCGTAATGTAATGAGTGCTCCATTTCTGGAGAAAAGGGGGTTGGAGGCAGAGCTACAGCACTGACAGGGATTGGTTCTGAGTCCCCGCCCTGCGAATGGACGTGAAACGAAAGCAAGGCCGGTCGCTGCGTGGTGAACCCAGGCTGCCGTGTTTCCCAAGTGAAAATACTGTGGAATAACCCTTGCCACACAACAATTTTCTACAAGCTATAAAACCTGACTCTAAATCCATGTGTTGTAAACTTCTTTGACTGAAAAAGTGACGTCAAAGACACCAATTCAGCGTTCACATGGGACTTTGGGATTTTAAAAATATTCAATCATATCTTTATCTGACAGTATCGAACTGTACCTTTAACAAGCTCATACTGTTACACATCACTTTTAATTTACATGTGAAAATTTCACAAATAATGTATACAAAGGTAGCCATGTTGTAGTTTTGTTGCCATAGCAACAACAACTTAATATAATTAGTTAACAATGAATCTATCATTGTAGGAGTTACATACAAAGTTAATTTTGTTCTTAAACTGTAAACTATACAAACTAGTTATGGACTGTATTCTATACCTTACCATGCTTCAGTGTTGGTTTAGAATATAACTAAATGGGCTGAACACATGTATTAAAAATTTTAAACCTTCTCTAACTCTCCTTCAAAATTAAATTCATTAGTTACTAAAGATATCAAAAGAAGCAATAATGAAAACCTTAAAAAAAACCTAATGGTAGAGAAATGAAAATACATGACATGAATTAATGTGTTGTAGCCTAGTAACGATGTGTTGTAGCTATATTTACATTTGGATTAGGCTATCAACTATTTTTTTTTTTGTTTTTAAAGTTATTACAGTCTTTAACATACAGTATATACTCTAAGGCCTTCAACAGGCACGTGGTAAAATCAGGTCAATATCAAACTAAATCCATTCAACAGGAATGGGAGATTAGGTTTTCCTCATAAATTTCACCTTTCTCAATTCTCATGTCTGTGAAATGTACAAGGGAGAAACAAAACGAGGACTCCAGTTTCTCAATCATTGTGCACCCGCGTGGCCTAGAGCGACTCCACCGCCCCCGCCAGCAGCCCACAAAGCTGGAGGAGAAGACATCTCACCTGGTAGACACCTCTCCTCCTCCTGCCCCCACCAGACGCATCCCCGCCTCCACGGCCGCCCCGCCGCGAGGAGGCCGCGCGGGAACCCGGAGGTGGTGCCGCTTTGGGAACACCCCGAGGACACTGAGAGGTGGGAAGGATGGATGTCAGGGAGGAAAAGAGCTTTGGAGTGCTCGGGAAGGGGGCTGGCCAGGGAGGTTAACGGGTTCTAGAACATCGCGATGCAAAAAAATATACAGAGTCAAAAATCGGCTAGAAATCTCCAACTAAAAAAAACCAACAAAACCCCAACAAACCATGGCTGATTGTGAAATCATGTTCCAAATTACTAAAAACACTGTATTTAACAAAAATAATCTTAATAGTTTTATGAATCCATTTTATTTTTTAAATCCCTCTTTTATTGTCTGCTTATGTTACAGTTTAGTAGTAGTACTTTTTCTTGAAACTACTAACAACCTTTTTTCCGTGAAAATGATCAATCTCAGCTTTCATTTTCCCTCTGCATGACCCGTTTTATCCAAGTTTCAGCATTTCTTGCATATTGTTTGCATAAGGCTGAGAGAAATGGACAAAGAGAAATAACTTTGGATAAATAAAAAATATAGGTTCATGGAAAGTGGGAAGCTTATAAAAATGTCACTAAAATTATATCGATTTAAACAAACTTACATACATCTCTTGTCAAATAAAGGATGATATTCATGCTTTTATGACATTTGTTTAGAGTCACTAACTAGCTCGGTGACTTTGTAATAGTCTATTTAGGAAATTTATAGTCTGGCGACTTGTTTGTTTTTTTTTCTTTTCTTTCTTGAACAAAGAAAATTAGAGCAAGTCATTGCACAACTAGTTTAAATAGTGCTACCTCAAAATGGCATTTTTGCCGAGATTGTTTTGAATTTGGTGAAGTTTAGTGCTTCAAGCTTTTCTTTCCTTAAACTCATTTACAAATTAACTCTAAATTTGCCAGCAATATAAAAACTGTTGTGGCACCTAATATAACTACCCTGAACATCCCTCATTGGACCTCTTTAATAAAAAATAATCCTTAAATGCTTTTTCTTTTTTTTCAGTGCTTTAAATGTGACATGAAAACAGCTGTATTCTAGGTTTACATTCTATGCACATCTATGCCAGATGTTTAAGTCGATAAATAGGAGGTTACATCAAAGTGTCAAGATATACAAAAATCCATTTAGCACTGAAAAAAATTCCAACCTCCTTGAACTCATAAAGCCATACAAGCTTGAATGCATCCTTTCTGGCTTAAGAAGATCAGTTCTGTTCTTTGTTGAGGCACTGGCACAGGTTGTGCAAAACCCATTTTTTTGATACACAAATAATTTCAAACAGGAAGTACTCAAATCCACTTTTTCCACTAACAATGTTATGGTTTTGGGAAACAGAAACTCCGTGGTGAAAAGAACAGGTATGTGGTCACCAAAATAATGAGTCACTGATTTCAGGCAACTGCTGCTTGTGAATGCTGATGGCTGGGGAACATCTACGGACACAAGTGGCTGTCAAAAGATGGGGTTCATAGAGGAGGTCTTCAGGGGGGGAATGTTTTTTCCCCTCTCTCAGGGTTTGGTTCAAAGCCTACTGAAATGAATGGAGAGATTCCTTCTGTCTCAAGGCCTTTTTGAACTGGGCTCTTCAAAGGTGCCCACTATGAACCAGTCTCCACGGGCAGATGGTCAGAGCCTGCTCTGGGATTCACCAGCTGTGCCCTAAATGCCCTTCCATCACTTATGGTCCATGGAGAGACACATCTAGCAAACTATCTGCACTCACACTGAAGGACAGGGGGCAAGGAAAGTCTCTAACCAAGGCCAAGGAGCTTGGAAAATAAAAGAAAACCTGGTTGTCAGAATTTGGCACCCTGTAGGACCACTGTGAGTCGGGGTGGCTGGCCCTCAGGACATTGGGAGCTGGCTTCTTGCTTTCAATAACCATTCTCTTTCTCCTTGTACGGAGCTTGGGGATTTCCAGCAGCAAATCCATCTCTTCCATAATGCAAATGATGCTGTAAAGCTATGAGAGGGATGACTCTGGCTGTATCCTCAACCAAAATGCATTCTGCAGCCAGATTGTTCAGCAACGCAGCATAATGACAGGCTGGGCTGCCCAGGGTGCACGGGCTGGAAATTGGTTTATTCGTGCATATGAAAAGGAGGTATTGAGAACTAGCCCTTGTTGTGCAGCAAACATTGCTCTTGATCAAGTACAAGGTGCCAAAATAAATCCACTGACCAACAGGAGCTCCATGAGGATGAATATTTACCTACAGTAGAAAGCTTATGCTGAGCTTTCTGCTGCTTTGCTACTGCTGCGTTTGCTTTAAAGAGCCAGAGATCATGGGGAAAAAAAAAAAAATAATCAGCCACTTATGGAAAATGGTGATTAAATAATTGGGGCACGCTGATAAAATTTCAAGGAGAGCCACGTAAGATGTCAGGCTGAAATGTTTCAGCATGCTTAGTGGAGAAAACCCCTGGGCATGGTGTTAACTAACCCAGCTTGGGCTCAGTCATGGCTGTGGGCCCACCCCAGCCAAGGGCTGGTGTTTGCTCCTCTCCAACGCAGTGAGTCTTTGACCAGCTGAAGCTGCCTCACTTCCCCTATTTCTGTTTGTTTTGACTGCACCATGAGAACAGCAAGAGAGATTGTGCGCCGTTTGCAGCTGAGAATGCACTTCAATGGACAACAGAACTGCAGAAATCCCTTCATGCACACCACTGTCTGAGCAAATTGGTCCTGTCCCTTTCCTGAGCCTGGCTTTTGTGGTGTTTTTTTTTTTTCCAAAAGTTTCCAGAATCAGCTCATTGTATTGAAAGAAATACCCTGAACTGGACTAAAATGACAGCTGTCCTTTCATACCACTTGTACAAAAAATTTGGAGGCTCTATCTGAAGGCAAATTTTAGATGATAAAAGGAGCATTCACCACAAGCAACTTTAGCTGACATGAACAGCAAAATCCAGCAAAGGGCAGAACATTCCTGTGTCAAGTTTTTCAAGCACATAATTCCTGTTTCCCACAATAACATTTTTAGTAAAAAACAAACAAAAAACCCCATAAAACCTACAGCATATGAAAACTTAAGACATAACAATAATGAAAAAATGGTATTGAGTATACTTGATAATGATGTACACTTTAAAACAAATCAATAGACTATGATGTAAACAAAACAGTAAGATAACACTTTAAAAACAAGACAAACATTTATCCATCGATAGTATACAGTAAACCAACAGTCCGCTGTGCAGATGCACTTATCAGGATGGTAGTCATAAAATGATTAAGTGTGTTAAAGTAATGTGTTATAAAAGTCTATTATAATTTTCTACTTGTATATCTCATATAACAGAGCGCTGTTTGTTAATTGTTTCTATAGTGCTTTTTTTTTTTTTCCTTTTTTTCTTTTTTTTTTTCTTTTTTTTTTTTTGACATTCCCATTGATCAGTTTTTGGTTAACATGTAGGCTGCAACAGGCTTACTGTAGAGGTGGTGGAGAATGATAGAGGGGAGAGGGGATATATACAGAAAGGCCATGCGCAGCTTCCCACCAAGAAGTCCTGGTGCTCCATAATTTTACTGTTCAGAATTTCAACATGGTCTGCTGCAGGGGAAAGAAAAAAAAAAAACAACACAACAACAACAACAAAGAAAGAGTGAGAAGTTAGAGAGAGATACCAGACAATTTTAACAAAAGGCATTCCAGTAAGATACATTTCCATCCTCAGTGCGTTGCCATTAGTGTGTTGCAGAGAGAAAATGTTTTATTCCCTTAATTTTCTGACATAGGGTGAAATTGTTAATAAGACACTTGGCATCGTTTTAATCTGCACTTAGGGCTTTCCATTTCCAGTGTGCCTCACACACACTGACAAGACAATTAGTGAAAGAGGGAGGTGGCCGAATGGTGAGTCTTAATTTTGGACAGAGAGAGTGACTAAGGAGGGGGGGTGAAGGGGTCTCCGACCCCTGTTAGCTCATGCTTCCTTTGGAAAGCCACAGATAGTCACATGGAAATCTGATCCTAGGGAGCCACGAGCCAAAGGGAAACTGGGCCCAGAGACAAAATGCAGACACAGGAACTCTGTGCTCAGACCTTCTTCTGGGAGCATAACACCTCTATTGGGACGTACTCATGGAAACACTCCCCTGAAGGACCCAACAGTTGCCTCTTGCAGAGCTAGGCTACAGGACCTCCTCAGCCAGGGAGGAAAAGAAGAACATCTGCCAGAGCAGCAACTGTTTCAATTACCCAACTCCCACTCAGGGCAGCTTTGGAACTGCCCCGCAGCACTGCACAGTGCCAACCACAGCCCCTGTCTGGCAAAACACCTGAGCACATGCACAATTTCCTGGGCTTGGGTGGCAGCATCAAATGATGTTTCTTTGAAAGATTCGTTCACCTTTAGTTTATGCACGGACGCAGTGGGTAACAACCCAGAAATGGGATAAAAATATGCATGCTGCTTCATGGAAATGGTCAGTGAGCACTGGGAATGCTGAGGGCCACAGCACTTCTCTACCAGCCTCCAAAGCTGGTTTATGTCCCACAGCTGCAAGGTGTTAAGAAGACAAGTGCTTCTGGCAGAGTGGTGGCTCATGCACATCCTCTCATGAAGAACAGGCTCCTTATCTGTCCCAGACCCTCTCCATGCCCAGTTGCCTGAACCCTAAGAAATCCCATCAAATTAAATACATTGACCCTACTCTTTCAAGCAAGGGTTTTTCACGGTTTGTAACACGTGGGGTCGTGGCTGATCCTGTGTTTGCACAGACTGTGCCTGCTACAGAAACGTATCTCATGGAAGTTCCTTGCCTAGTCTGAAATCACTATTGACAGTGTGGGTTTAAGCAGACACATAAAAGTGAAAAGAACTCAGAAAAAAAAGACGTTTCCTGGAATAAATGCTGAAAATTGTCCCGAAGAGTGGAAGAATGAGGCTCTTCCAATGCAAATAATCTCTTCATCAGTTGGTACGGACTGTCTTGCATATGTTATGGAAATGGGTTAACGTGTGAGCTGTCACCTCTGTTCTTTGGGAGAGCAGTCCACTGTCTAATGCAGAACATTCTTACTCAAGGGGACAGCCCAGTGCTCACCCCCAGACTAACAGGGGTCTGTGGCCACAGCTAGTGAGCCATTTAGACATACAGCAGTTTATTTAGGTCAGCAGAGATAAGGGCCACCACCGATATGAGTAACTTCAGTTGACTGCTGAAGATAACATTAGAGAACTGCTTGCCAAATTAATTCCCAGCATTTAAGTACTTGCCTGTAATATATGACCTAAGGAAGAAATGGTTTGCAGATCTGTGTATACTAATGGCCTGCATTAGGACAATCTGGTGACCTCTTGCTCAATTGGCTGAACTGCTCTTTACTCTCTTGGGGTGAAAAAATACAGAGATGAACTGAAACCCTCAGGGGATTTTCTCTCATGAACATCAGCTAACACAAAGAAACGCAATGGAAAAATGACACTGCTGCTACGGCTGTGAAATAATACTCTGGAAGTCAAAGAAAAGGACAAACTGCTTCATCATTCCCACTCAGGGAAGCCCAGGATCTGCAGGCAGGGTGAAGGATATATTGCTTGTGGCATTCATCCTGGTCTTAAACACATACAAGGACCTCTGAAGAAACCCACAGGGCTTCCTCTGCAGCTGAACACCAGATCCCTGCTCAGACTAAGCCAGCCTTGCAGATGCACAGCAGCTGATGATGGCCCAATCCTGCTTACCCCAGGAAAGGAAAGATGCCACTAACAGCACAAGAGAAGTTATGCCTTTTCAGCTGACTCATTTCCAGAGCAGTCTTTGCTATCAAGGGCACAAATCCCTGAGGCACCTGCAGGCAGCTAGGAGCCATGCAGAGCAAAAGTAACCTGTAAACAGAGGCATCAGACTTGGGGGGATGCAAGGAGGGGGCTGTGAACACCATAAAACATGTATTTTAGACACAGGAAACGTTGCTTGATACAAACCATTGAGCTGATCCATATCTATGCTGCAGCTGCTGAATTTCTGTTGACAGAGTGTGAAGCCACTGGGGTCCCACAGGCTCGATGCCCCTGCCCAAGCCAACCCACCCTGTGGGGGATGCTGTGCCCCTTGTACAAAGCAATCCACCACAAAGAGAAAAAAACATACCAAAAAGGAACTTACTGTTCTATCGGGAACTTCTACATCTGTGAAACAAACATGCTGCTACTCAGTTCATCTACTGATAACTGGGATATCTACAGCAAAAAAAAAACAAAGAACACAACACATTAAAATACTGTCTTTAGATCTGGCTGATCATTCTGTCTTCAGCATCAGGTTAGTAAGCACAACAGTGTTATAAAACAGGATCCATTCCCAAGGTGTCTTTATTTTGCCACACGTTAAGCACAACGTAGCTGCATCACTACTGATGCCTGGTGGAGTATGTGGTGATTGTAGCAGGATTTTAACTCCATTAGACTACAAGTAAGACAGAAATGCCTTCAAACTATCTGGCTGAAACAGGACTCACACAGCCACAGAGCAAAGCTACACAGGAATGTCTGCTTTCTTCTCATGACCAATACAAGTAAGACCTGCACTACCTGAAAGTAACAACAAAGACACAAAAAAAGACTAGCAATCCCTACTGCCAGCAGTAGAACACTGCCTAGGACTTATGCAGGCAAAACTTCTACTGAAAGCCTCATGACCTCACACTAGTCCACGACCAGAGGATGCCCCCTGAGGTATTACTGACACTCGGCATGCCTGACAGCCCCCTCCAGAACCAAGTGACACTGTTTTCTTTGCAAGAGCTCTAAACCTGAAAGCATGACAAATAAAAATGCTAAAATCAGTACTGGGGAAAAACTTTAAAAAAAAAAAGAAGTGTTTGAAATGTCTCTAGTCTAACTGGGAAAGGCTGTGGCACACCAAATTGTCAGGAAGCATCACTAGGACAGGTTGTGCGTGTACAGTTCAGGACCGGTGTGGAAACAGCCGCCACAGTTCGGTATCTTCAGAGGAAAGTTTTGGAGAGAATTACAGCTCAGCAGGCATGCATGGAATCCTCTACACTTATGGCAGTGCTACAACGGCACAGACTGCACATCCAGAGTCATTTCTGTAGGGATGGGTGACATTTCCGGTGTAAACAAGCTCCAGGCTTTGTCGCCTCACCCCCGAATTTTTGTTTGGTTGGTTTTTTTGGTTCTGGTTTTTGTTTTGGTTCGGTTTTTTTTTTTAAGTCCAATCTTGCAGTGGGGGGAGGCCGCTTCATGTTGTCACTTCCACTTTACAGCCAGGAGAGGACATGGCAAAATACCACGGGGAAAGACGCTTGAGGTGGTATTTCTGCTTGAGGCTGAAAGCAGAAGTGCTGCGGGTCTCGTGCAACAGTCTGGCCGGGAGTTTTACAGCCTGTATTTTTGGGACCCAACGGGGTGCTGTTTTTTTTTTTTTGGAGCAGCACCTGCACCCCCTGGCCAACTGCCCATCCCTACGCTCCGGCCGGGCTCTCCGCCCATCCCGCAAGCTGGCAGGACCGGCCGGTGCCCCACGCCGGTCCCCGGACACGCACACACACCCACACACCCACACGCACCCACGCTGCCTCTGGGCGCCCGAGCCTGCGCCGAGCCGGGCGGGTCGGGAAGGCGCTCGGCCCCGCGCAGGATCCGGCCCAAGCCCGGTCCTCGAGATCTGAACACGTGAAAGAAAGCCATTGAAAGGGCCAAACCTGATTGGCGGTAGCTGTTGCAGCGAAGGGGACGCTGGTGGCAGGAGTTGTTGCTGCAGACACAGTGGTGGGCGTAGCACCGTGCATCATGGGCACTTTCGGAAGGGAACCATGGAAGCGACATACGGGAGGGTGGAGCGTATATATTTTGTTTGTTTGGTTTGTTTTTTTTTTTTAATGTAACCATGGCAACATGTGGTGGATTTGGGGGCGTGGCAGGAATCACAGCAACAAGCCATGTGACATCGTCATGAAGGACACATCGGGGCGCAGCATGCAATCACAGTGCAAAGCAAGACAGCATTGGAAAAAAAAATAAACAAGAGAGAAGGGGAAAAGCCAATTACAATTATAATTAAGGAAAAAACCAAAACATTCTCAACACTTAGTACATTTATAAGCAGAACAATGATGTATTAGACTCTGATGGCCAAATTTCCAAAGGGGGGAGAGGGTGGGTGTGCTAGCAAAAGCCCACATCAGCTCGCACCCGTGGGGTTAGACACAGCCAGTGCACGATCCTTTGGGTGGGGACATTTTGGCAAGCGCACCCTCCCGCCCGCCTGGGAAAGCTCGTCCCCTTCCCTCCCCACCCCATCCCCGCCAGCAACCAGAGGTACATAATGCACTTTGCAGTGGCTGCTGCAGCCCTTTCGCCAGGTTTTCTTGCCTCTCTCTAGCGGGGACGATGTTTCGGCACAGGACAGAGCTGGAGGCACGGCAAACGAGCAGCTGGCAGCCCCAGATCTCTCTGTACAAATTCAGCATGCTTCCTTTCCACCCTAATTCTAGAGGATTTGGCAAAAATTCCTCTCTTGCAGGGCTGGGGGGGGGGGGGGTAGGGTGGGGGTGGGGGATGGAGAGGGGAGGGGGCCAAGAGGGAAAAGTACACAAATGCATCTGAACAGCTAAAAATTGCAGAAAGAGCATCCGAAAGGACAACACGGCAGCAGGGAGCTCAAGCAGCCTCCTGAAGCTGTGTATCCCGAAGAGCACGGTGCTGGGGGGGGTAACCCGGGGCACATGTGGGCATCCCCCAGACCCAGGGGGTGTTTGCGGGGCCAGGGAGCCCGCGGGAAGGCCCAGCCACCCCCGCAAACGTGCGGCAGGGAAGCGGCCGTGCCTGCCCCTCCAGCCCAGCAGGCAGAGCCGGTCCCAGCAGGGAGCAGACGTGCCTGCAGGCTGGGCAGGCTCCAGCACACGGGTCGGGGTTTCCTACAGGCAGAGCTGTGTCTGAAGGGCTCGGCTCGCCGTCATGCCAGCGCTGCGTCCTCCCTGCGCTATAGGGACGGGGAGGTTGGAGAGCAGAGTGCTCAGCCAATTCTGCCAAAGCTTTCAGACCTGCTCCCCAAAAGCCCTGCAGCCTCTCTGGGGCTCCAGCTCCCACCTCTCCCCCTGTGGCTGAAGCAGACACACACCTGGACGCTGGTAGTATTGTATAACCTTGGCTGGAGGATGAACACTCGGTTTTCACCCACCCTGCTGTGCTAAGCAGCTGTAGACAGAGGGAAAGGTCCCTCAAAGACCTGCACATGCTCCCAGTAAGACCCAGATGCTGAGCCTGAACATACTGGATCCCTGCAGCAGCAACGAGCGTGTCCTCAGCCCTGCTGCCTCACTGCATCCCATGAGCACCAGCAGAGCTATCTCCCTAGGGCCCCTTGTACCTCTGCAGCTGACACTTCACTAAAGAGATGAATCTTCAGCCCGTCCATGGTCTAAGCCCTGCTCTGGCAGAGGGGCTGACCCCAGATGTGGTCTCTTCCTTAGTATCTTTATTAAACCAGTCTCCTAAAATGTCCTCAGAAGGACAACGAAAAATCCAAACTCTACTCCACCTGACGCCTGATGCAAAAAAATAAACCAACAGGATCCTCTCATCACTATTTCCTTTTGCTGGATGACCTAAATGGGCTGTAAAGACATTGAAGTGACAATTTTTTGTCTCTGCAGCAGAACTAAATAGGGGTGAGAACACATCACCTTGGATTCTCTTATTAGTCACACAGAACACTGCACTGCACAGAAATTAAAAGGGATACAACCATTTAAGCCTCAAAGGAGACAGCGGATAGACAGTCACACCACTCAGCCACCCAGGTTCTCACTGATGCATACTAACTTGCTGTCTTTTTCAGATTAGGAAAAGTTGAGAAGTTTGTGTAGAAAAACCTACCAACGCTTGCAGTGGGTGTCATGCACAGCACTGACCCTGCACACCATGCATTGAAGCGTGGAAAGATGAACAAAAGGGATATTTCATTAGTGAAGCTTCAGTGTTAGAAATCACTTTAACTAAAAAGCAGGTATTCTCTTTGCAGCATTCAGTATTTAAGCACATGCAAATAGATTCTGCATATTGGTACATAAATAGTTTAAACTCAGTTTTAAGAGATCATAGCAAACCAAATTAATTCTTGAATTCTTGGGTAGTGGGGAACATATTTCTTCTCCCACCCTGGTATTAAATTATATGATCTATCCTGGAAATCAGGGCTGTTTGTGTTTGGTTTTTGTTTTGTTGTGGTTGTTTGGTTTTTTTCATCAGGTATATTGATTTCTTTCTGATCATCTCAGCAGAAAGCAAAATGCCCTTAGAGGAATGTGATACTCATGTTAAAACCGACTTTACAAAAGCGATTTACTCCTGCAAGCAGGGACTGGGATTCAAAGTCTCTAGTTTAAGCTGAAAGAGGCAAGTTTTTTTTTTCTGGACTTGCAACAATTGTAGTGATGATGCCACTTTTTTCAACAGACACCCCCTGACTTTCCCCTCCATCGCAATCCATGACGCTGATCTCTCAATAACTGAAGGGGAGGAACTAAGGAAAGCAACAGCTCGCTGCCCCTCTCCCCACGGTGGGAGCTGCTATGCACCACTTCTCTGCCTTCCAAGAGGCTGTGAAGGCTCAGACCAGATCTGCAGTCTGATGCATAAGGGAAAAATGGGGATGTGTAAAGTAAACTCATCAGGGATCCATCCTCTGACTGGAAATTTGCTGCTCTGCCCAGCATTCATGTCCTCAGACCAGAGCAGGTGCCAGCAAACAGACCTGTTTGTTACGCATCAGCCCCGTGCGTAATTTCATTGCCAGGAGACAGGGCCCAACAGCACAGTGAGAGTGCTGGGTAACAGCTCATGGATGGTGCTCACATCAGAAATGGGCGTCCTTATGTCAACTCTGGCAACTGCGACCTCGAGGAAGAGGAGCACGTAGCCAGCTCAGGGACTTGGCATTCTCAAAGGTGTCAGTGATTTCCTGCTGAAGTATTTGGCTTGGCACCTAGCTGAGCACGGAACGGGCATCTCAGCCCAGCCCCTTCAAGAGCACTCTGCAGAGCACACGGTGGGAGGCTCCCACCCAAGTCCCTTCCCCGTCTCTCCATACAAGACTCCACTTCCCTGGAAGAACATGTTGGCAGCTGCTGAGTTCTGAGTGCCTCCAAGTGGCCTCAGAATGGGAAACCCACACAAGCACAGGGTTTAGGTCTCAGCGCTCTGGACCCACGCTCACACCTGAGACACAGTTGGGTCTCAGTGTTGGACTGTCTCTACAGCTTTTCCTCTGACCCCAAGGAATGGCAAGGCCAAGGTGCAGGTCCACTGCACGTTCACCTCGAGGGGCCAGTCCAGAGAAACACTTAGAATATTTTTGTAAATACCATCTGGCAAGCAAATACAGCATTGAACACTAAAAACAATGGACATTCTTTTTCTTACGATGTTCTGCAATGATAATAATGATACTAAAAACCAAGCCAACAACTCTGGAGAGTTCCTAATTCAGCCACTTATACTTCTAGACTAAGCAGGTTTTGTGTTTCATTGGGCTGCAGTGAACAGAGGTTAACGGGCTGGTCTGCAGTCACAGCCGCCATGTCAATATTTTGAGCCCTGTATGAATGACTGCACTGCATCTTTCAATTTTACTCTGAGACCTTACAGGTACAATAAAAGCTGGGAGTTAAATTGCTTTTAAAAAGCCTAGGCTATCAACACTGGTCAAAAGACAAGCAAGAGGGAAATCTATGCCTTTAAAGAGGATTATGTAATTTGTATTTGCTAAAGACGAAATGTTCCCTCTATAAACATCATGGCTGCTGCAATATGTAGGTCACTGAGATAGAAGCTCAGGATACCTGCAGCTTCAAGTGAGCAGGCACAGAGGTCCACAAGACATTTTAACATGAGTCCACAAGAGTGCTACGCAAGAGTCAAAGAATTAATTTGGGATTAACGAGTTGAATCGTAAGGACGAGAAACAGAAAGTATGAATTCAAGAAACATGCAGACATTTTTCTTAGTTTGACCACTGAAAAAAAACCCCAAACCAAAAAAGGCTAAGAAGGGATCTTTACATGTAAAAAGTTCTGAATTGTAGTAGGTGAAGGAAAAAAAAAAAAGTCAAACAAGAAACATTAACTTTTCATCCAATTTTAACACTAATCTATACACTGACACTCTTTTGCTAGGGACTCTTCAAATCTGCTCATTAGCTCAATGTCTAGGTAATAAAAAAGACAAATATGATGCTGGGGAAAGCAAGGAGACACTTACCTGTGGGGATGAATGTAGGCTGTTGCAACTGCATGTTGGCTAGAGCCTGTTGGTAGTGGAAAATGCTTGGGTTAAAGACTGTGGTGGCACCATTGTTTTTTTCAAGTGCTGGCCTCTTTGGTAAAGGTTGAAGTGCACCAGGCGGCAGGGCCTGTGGATAAGGGAGTCATTAAAGACAAGTGGAGTAAAAAAAGGGGCCCAGATGTAGATCAAGCATGCAATAAATAATAGAGGGTCTTGGCTGCAAATCACCTGCAACTGTATCAACTTAGGGAGACAGGAAAGAGAAGAGCAGCTAAATCACAGTAGGTGAAACTACAGCTTCACTAGGTAAGCAGTTAGTAATGCACCAGCAGAAGGGGCAGAGGCCAGAAGGAGAAGGGTTGCTAAGGGAAATTTTCAGCAAAACTGACTTGGGCACGCAGGAAAAAAAAAATATGAGAAGGAAGGGGAAAGGTGATCACCTGGACAGGATACTACGAAGAGCAGTTGCAGGCAGCAAGCATTAAGAAAAACCAAGTAAGCGAAATACAGTACATGACTAAACCCAAGAAGATTAGCATATGTAGCAAATGCCATGGAAAAAAAAAGGGATGCTTGCCTCTGCCTGCTTCAACACCCACCTACATGTATGTGGGCACGTGTGGAAGCGTGCACACTTGTATGCAGCTGACCCGTGTGTCCAGGTGGTAAAGCAGAGGCTGTTGCCAACTACATCCCCAATGCTCTATTCACAGTAAAATGCACTTTCACTGGTTAGTAGCGAGGCTGAGCAACATGGTCAAGAACAGGCCTGGTTCTTCACTGCTCACAGCAATGGCAGGGATGAGCACCAGCAGATTTGGGCTTGCTCCCAGTTCTAGAAGGTGGCCTCCAGCAGTTAAATACTGCTCATTATTAGTGGTGGAAAAAGCCATTGACAAATCTGGTGTTCGAACAAGATGAGGGTGGGCCTTGCTATCAGGCAAATCCTCTCTTTTTGTTCTGTCACACCACTAGGCTTCTTCCAGCCTGCCAAACCTGTTTCATGATCAGACTTGGTAAAAAGCATTAACCCAACTCAGGAACGTTTCTCAGCGAGTTACTCATCATCCATCGAGCATGTCTCAACAGCAAAGTAGTATGTCAGGTTCTTAGGAGCCAGAAACGTGTCTAATGATTTACAGCTTTTCATTGTGCCCAAGTAAAAGCCACTTTTTTTTTTTTTCTCCACATTGTGATAGAAAAGGGTCCTTTTTAATTATGCCCTGCAGTCCTTTAGCACGTAACGCTCCCATTGACGTCAATGAGATTTACGCACGTGGAAGTCATGCGGAATCAGGTCATTTCTGCCTAGTTGTTAGTCTAGATCATGGAGCAAAGCAATGGCTGAAAAATAGGGTTATCACTCCTATTTTTTATTTTTTTTAATAGATGACAGTGAAGGATAGGTAATGGAGAAAGTTTAGCTAACAAAGGGTTAAGGCTACAAACACAGTACTCAGACGAAAGGACACAAGTAAAGAGATTTTAAAGTGACATGAAGACCAACACACAACAGAATCTAAGTGAAAGCTTGCAACATTTTGTCACCATCTAGAAACAGGTTTCACTTTAAATTCAATTCACTACAGGAGACTGCTCATCTGCGAAATGTTAAGCGAGATACTTCCAGGCAAAACATTACTCCATCCTATCTCTATTCACGTGGTGGCTTTTGGGTGGTTTTAATATTAAAAACAAGAAAATTAGAAGAAGAAATTGCATTTGCAAAACTGCCCTCAGACATGCACACCTCCTCTGCTAATGCTAGTAGGCATCCAGTGCCAGCATTAGGACTTAATCTTAGGTAAAGATCTAAGAGTGTCTATTTCCAGGGGAGCCCTCATTAATATCTATGTTAAATCTGACTGTATCTCTCATCTATTTAATGATGACTCCATGAACGTTCCTCCGAGCACGAGACAAATCTGCAGCTTGTAGAGACTAGAGTAGCTCCACTTACATCAGAAGTGTTCTACAGATTTACAATGACTGAAGAACTTGCTGCTTAAATTCATGGCTCTTACTGTGCCTGACTGCAAAACATTCTTTTTCAGATGCTTCCAAAATCATCCTCAGAAAAAAAACACAACTAAAAGCAACTGTGCCAGGCACATAATGGACTTTTGACTCCTTGCTTCTTGGCCAAAGGCTGTCACCACCTCAAAATGCCCATTATCCCATAATGGCAGTGCCAAAAGCAGAACAGTTGAAGGCTTTGAAATCTTGCCGTGATGTCCTGGCTCTTTACATGTGGGACAATTCCTGAGCCCAGCACTGCAGCCAGAGCATACAAACACCAACAGGCCATAGGGATGTCAAGGCACAACAGACTACCCCATCACCCTTCTTCCTACCCTGCTACAGCCCCTTGGGAGCAAGGGAGAGAAAGGAGCTATGGCAGTCCCACCACTGCTCCCTAAACAACAGTTGGGTGGAGAAGCCCAAATAAATGCAACATTTCCAGAGTCTCACATAGGAAAAAGCACATTGCAGCAGCTGCTGTGCAAACAGAAGGCCAGCTCTGTGGGCACAGGAGCCAGGAGCCTGTCTTGGTCTGCTGCTGGTTTGACACAGCCTTCTGGGTCACCTCTCCCACCCCAGCAGCTGGGGAGCATCTGCAAAGGAGCATGCCCTGAAGATGCACCTAGTCCTCCTGCCAATCTATCTTACTTTTTATATTAAGGTGCAAGATGGCCCAGGGGGACAGAATGATCTGGCTTCACCACTCCTCTAGCCTTACCACTCCTCTAGCCTTTGTGTTGAGGTGAGGAGCACGCTTACTGAAAGGTCATCTACAAATGCCTGGGAGAGGTGCCTAAAACTGCATGTGATGAAGTTGGGCCAACACAGTTCCCACACAGGAACCTGGCAGGGACACTGGAGCAAACAAATGTGTCTCACTTGAAACAGGCCAGCAGTTCTGTAAGTCTCAGGACCTGCAGGAATTGTAACAGCTCATGGGGAGACACTGCACCATGTCCTGGTTCTGAAGGAATCCCCCAGGTGTGTCCTGCAGCACCTATGAAAGGCAATGGGAGACTCCTCACCACATTGTGACCTTACTGAATTCTGCAGCAAGCACCTCCCTGCTGCAGGACAGGAGCTAGACTAAACCCTTGTAGCCAAGAACTCACTTTGTGAATTTACCTCATCCTGCTACTTGTGATTTCCCTCTGGACAAGCTCTGACTGTCACAGACACAGCAGTAGCCTTTAACAGTAAATGTTTCCAGCTTTCTTTTTTGCCTGTTTGTGTGCACACATGGCTATGCAACCCATGCAACAGCAACTGCTGAAAGGGTTAATTCAGTTCAGTATCCATGGGATAGCCCACACTGACCCCAATGAACAATTCCCACTACAAAAATGCCAGGCAGCATCCCATTTTTGGGCTGAGAAACCCACATCCTGACCAGAACATGAGCATCTGAACAGAGAGGTTGGTGCCACTTCTCTGCATGGCATGGAAAGCAATCCAATCTTTCAGCATGAGTGACAGATAAAAACACCCTGCATGCCAGAGTCAAAATTTCCCACGTGCTGGTTAACAACCCCTTCTTGTTCTTTTTTTTTTTTTTTTTGCAAGACAAGAACTGGGTTAAATCTTTGCAACAAACAATTTAATTGCACCTCAAAGTTCTCCTCAGATCACTATCTCCTGGGAGCAAATCACACTTTCTTTCACCTCTTTGCACTTAGCAAAGAGGGGCTGGGTCTGTATCTGGCTCGTTGCTTCAGTCCAAGGCATGACAAATACAAAATGATTTGTTGGAGGGCAGAGGTAGTGCCCATTACCTGGCAAGCAGCAGAAGCAATCTGAGAAGTTTCCTCTGAAGATTATACATGCTCTTACCACCCCTGTGAATCCTTTGCTGGAGCACCCTTCCCAAAGGGTTCAGAGGAGGCAAAATATTTCACCACCGTGATTGCAAACCTTGAGATGTTTCAGAGCGGGAAGACTACTAAAAGGATCTGATGGGGTTTTGTTTCATGGAGGAGGTCAGAAGGGTAGGGGAGTTAAAGGGCTTTCCCATTCCCTGCCAGACCACATCTCCTCAGAGAGGTGGCTCTTGGAGAGGGCAGCAAGGCATGGTGCAGGTCACTGCGTGCACCATCTCTGGGGCTGTGACCATCTGAGCAGGGGAAGGGAGAGGCTGTTTTGTCATTTTACAGTGTAGTTCCATGACTGCTGCTGGAAGCTGGTCCCTAGCAAGGTTTCCTACTGCTGATGCCTAAAACTCTGATAAGGAAGCCTCTTGGCTACTTAAAAAAACCCAAAAACAAGTCTTCAGAGGGGAAAGGGAGCAGATCAGCCTCTGCTGCTTAGCTCTTGGGAATGAGGAGCAACACCAGCTTGAAGGTTTCAGTGCTCCTCTGTGTCCACTCTTCCCTTCCCCCCTAATAGCTGGGTGACAGAATCTTTTTTCAGGATGTATTGGATCCCTCACTATTTGGGGTCAATGGGAAGGAGTTGTCTTCTACAGCGCCAGGACTGACAGCAGACTGGGAGGATGGCTTTTGCTTCGCTGTGAGAGTCATGAAAGCAGGTAAAACATACTTGAAACTCAGAAAATAATCAAAGGCTTACATGAAGACAGCTTGCAGACACAAGCCTGGGGAGCAGATCCTGTGTCTGAAACCGAATGAAAAGGCACCCAGAGCAAGGTCCCTTTGCTGACACTGTCCCACAGGGGTATGGGGGAGGAACAAGAGGCAGAGCCAGCTGCAGTAGCAGCTATTTCCCAGCTTACCAAACACACAACCAAAGTCCTGCACTGCACATGATGCAGTTCCTAGAACAGATCTCTGAGGGTGCTGCTTAGCTCTCTCCCTCCTACATTTGAGTTGTGGCCAGTGCACTGAACACCCTCCTGCAGGGCAGCACCAACACGACACTGCCAGGCAAGGCTGTGCCGTTGGGAGTACCATGAAAAATTGCTGCATGTGTCCTGCACCACCCAGTTCTCTCCCATATCCAGCACACTGCAGACCTAAGGAGTTAAATTCCCACTGAAACATCGTGTCTCCCGACTCCAAAGCTGTCACTGTTTGGAAAAACCACTTCAAAACCCAGAGCTGCCTCCCCCAAAGACTATTCGCTGCCTCCAAAACGCATCCAGGTTTCAAGGAGGCAAAGCTCAGAAGGGTAATGGATGGTGTGTGGGGTGCAGGATTGGCATGTCTGAATGCACACTGCAACATTTCTGGCAGGGATGGGCAGTCTCCCCAGGCACTAACACAACAGACCAAGGGTGGAAGGCCCTCATGCAGACTAAGATGGTTACGTGCAAAGCAAGAAGGTGAAAGGTCCAAGTACCAGGTCAAAGGTTGCCTCGAGCGGTCGCTTCAGTGATCTGACAGCTGGCTGAGTCTTAATTAGCAGGCAGCGAGCACATGATGGCAATGGGCCAGGGAAGGGGGTCAAGCACAGTAACAAAAACAGCAAGCAGAGGTGTGTCAAGAGAGAGCAACATTTTGGGGAGGCGAAGAGAAAAAAAAAAATTAGAAGAAATGAATGCATTACACAATATACTAAAAGATGAGGCATGCACAACGTAGGGTGGCTGAGTAATTACCTGGCTTAGCAGCTGGTTAGCTATTTTGCCTCAGTTAAGTTTTAAAAGTAAAGAAGTGTCATGACAGGACATGCTCTAGAGCATCTTCACTGCAGCTGGCACAGCAGGTCAGAAGGGCTTAGGGATTAGCACTGCGGGTGGCCTTCTGCTGGCCTCCAGCCCTAATTCTGCAGCTACACACCACGCAGAGGTCAGCAGGAGCACTTGTGGCAAGGGAAGGACCACTGGTAAAGAAGGGAGGTTCCAGCACATGCTGAAGTGCCATCCTGAACTGGGGCCTGAGCCTGGCCCAGTTCATCCAACTGTGCTGCACTGCCTTCAGCCAAGCAGGAGTGAGTCAAGCTACTACTTGTGCATGTCAAGTAACTGCAGGATTGGGTCCCTCTGAAATATCTTCTGCATCTAGACTTGAAATCATTCCGAATCTATTTTAGAAGGTACACCCATTTGTCTGGCATATGTTTTTTGATCCAATAAAAATGGGCACAATTCTTCCCTTTATTAAAGTCCTATTCCTCACCAGGTACAGTAAATGCATCAAACCTTGAAAAGTCAATGAATAATGTAAGCTGGTTTGGTAGCAGGGGTGATGCAACAAGCCATCAATAAATATTTTAAAAATTCTGGTTAACAACATACAAATGAGGTTAATTACATTTTTAAGAGAACCCAGCAGCATGAATAAAACATGCACTGGCTTTGGATAAGTAGCAGTGTCCTAGATAATTAGTGGAAAAAGTAAAGATTGAATTGTGAAAAACAGAAGAGTTCCATTTCAGAAGGTTCTTTTTCAACAGACCTGGGCTGTTGTTTCAGCAACAATAAAACCAGTATGAAATCTAATAAATAAACTCTACAGGACAAACAGATACTGCAGTATAAATTAGCTCTTCAAATTACATTCCAGGTAATACTGATGCTACAAGGAGGGCAGCTGTTTAATTTCTAAAACTTCCCTGTTTTGCATTACATTTCACTATGGATGAAAAGCAACTTTTTACTGTCTATAAAAAAAAATATTTAGAAAAACTTTAGTAGCCTTACTTGTAAATCAAAAAGAAGGCAAGAACTTTTAAAACATTGGTTATTAAAAAAACAAGTTACAGAATGGATGAGGTTGGTAGGAACCTCTGGAGATCATCTAGTGCAACACCCTGCTCAAAGTAGGGTCAGCTAAAGCAGCTTGCTCAGAACTGTGTCTAGGAAGGTTCTGAGTACCTCCAGGGATGGAGCAACCTGTTGCAGTGTTTGATCACTCTCATAGTAAATAAATTCTTTCTTAAGTTTAAATGCAATTTACCATATTTGATTTTGTGCCCACTGCCTCTTGTCTTTTCACTGGGCACCATAGTGAAGAGTCTGCCTCCATCTTATTATTTCCCCCACCAGAAATTTATACACATGGGTAAGATCCCCCTCAGCCTCTTTTTTCCCTCCCCAGGCAGAACATCCCAGCTGTCTCAACTCTGGAATAAACTGGTGCCATTAAACCAAATTCAACAGAATGGCAAACATTTACTCCAGCTCTGAATTTGATCTGGTAAGCCTTCCTTGACTCATTTTTAGAATTGTAGGTATCAGAAGTCACAATTCAAATGAAAATGCAGGTGGGACCATCTCTACCAGGTCCCAATTACCAAACAGGTCAGGAAGACATCCTTGGTTTGAGTCCTGTCATTTCACTAAGCCTTGACAAAGGTACCAGGCACGAGTTTGCTAAGTCTGAACAACTGATAGCTCGTCTGCTTTAAGTCAGTGGAAATTTTGCTACTGACTTCACCAGGCCAGGATCTCCCTGCAAAGGGTATATTATGGGATGGGCAGTCTTTGCTTTCGTTGTGTATTGAGAAGCTAAACTGACACCTACGACTTAGCCAGGGAAGGTGTTGGTTCCAGGTGCTACTGCACTTGTGTCCATGTCACCTCATGACGCCACGTCAGAAAATCACAAGAGTTCACCACCGTGACCCTCTCTGGTGAGATGTACCATGCCACTCTGGGCTTCATGCTATGGTGAGCAGACAGAAAGGATGAAGAGATGGGATCATATTGCACACGCTCTCAGCTCTCTAGTCAGCCATTTACAAAGCACTCTACTCCTCCACAGATGACACACACAACACAAATGACATCCCTTAGCAATGGAAACACAGCTTGGTAATGGCTCTACTTACCATTGCAGCTGCAGCTGTCTGGTTCACCTGGTGTTGAGCTGCCTTGATTTTGGCTTGCAGGTGTGCAGGGGGATGAAAGTACTTGCATTTCTCCCTAGAGCATCGACCTTTGATGTAATCCATGCAAACTGTAACAGTATTTTCATTTGTGTCTATCATTGCAATATCTATAGGGTGAGCATAGCGGCAATCGTTTTCACCACGTGTGCAATTTCCACGCTGAAACTCTCGACAAACCTTGAAAGAAAGTCACATGGTTGAGCAGAACATCAAGTTACTCTTCCTCCAGTATTTTCGACACGGAGTATCAGTTCAGTTGGCCACATTTAACTAGGTATGTATTCTAAACCCACGCTCATCCTGGTGAGCACGTTTACCAACAGCCCCAGAGGCAACTGGTGCTACTCACAGCTGGTTCGGGGTATGAAGAAAACCACAACACTACCAAGGCCAATTACCAAATGCAAGTTAAGTTTGGAATTTGTGCAGATTGGAAAGTGACCTCAGGAGGTTAATGTCATTTTGCCAAAACTTCCGGAGCTCAGGATTCTTCCCCTGCCTCTAAAGCTTAAATATTTATACCTCTGCCATTTGTGTCTCAGCTAGATTATGAATTTGTTAGGGAGCATACTCACAGGCAGGGCATTTCATTCTAAATATTGCCTGCTGCTGTTATGAGGAGCCTCTTTCACAGAAATAGTCTCATTGCCTTCCACAATAAAACTCTGACTCTGGAGTTACCTGACAGTGCATTTGATTACAACACAAGGTGTTTGTAAGGTATTACCAAAATTGCCAGCTTTACCAAGATCTTGCAGATCCTCCTAAGATGTGAGCACTGAGGCATGAAAGGCAGAGAAAAAGCTTTCACCAAGTGGATCTGGCAAGGTTTCCTTGTCTGAGGAACTAAGATGAATTGCTAAAGACTATAGCTGGTGGTGTAGATCACGTATCAGTGTGCTATCAGACTGAGCGTGGGGAAGGGTGAGATGCCATGAGAGAACGGAAGCAATCAGCAAGGCAATATACAGTAATAACACAAAACAATATGTTTTGCAATTACACCCTTCTCCACTACCTTCCTGTGTTATAATTTACGCCTGCAGGAGCCTCTCAATTCAGGTTCTTAACCCTTATCTCCTGCAGAGCCTCTGCTTAGGGGACATTTACAAACTCCTCCAACACTAAGGCCCAGCATGGCCAGCCAACTGGAGGGGGGAGGAGGCATCTTTCCAATACCCTGTACCCAGCACTCCCAACAGTTTAATGCTTCATTCTCTAACAGCTTTATAAGCCCATCTCAAGACAAGGGAAACGCCTGTTACTGCCAAAACATCCCCCATTCAACTCAGTGAAATGAGAGACCATCCACGTGCATTCCATTTTTTAAGTGTGGCAGATCACACACAGAAAACAACAATCCCACTCCCAGAGTGAGTGCTCCCAAATTTCCAGTGCCTTCCACAGATTTGGAATCGGGCCCTGCATTAGAGTCTGCTCAAGCAGAGAGCACCAGCCCTATGTCAGGAAAGCTTTGGGTTTAAACTCCATGCAGTGCCACATCAGGTCATTCTAGCAGAGCTCAGCAGCTGGGCCCACATGCCGTGTTCAATCCCATCAGTAGTATCATATCAGACATCCAAATACCTCCAGTTTATCCGTACGCATCAGTTTCTGCCCAGCAGAGCCTCCTGGTACTGTAACAGTAGGATTTCCAGAAACCAGGACAGGAGTATTTGGTAAAAGCTCTGCAGGAACCAAGCCCATCCCCGGAGAAACGTGACTCAGGTAGGGACTAAAAGCCATCGTGGGGCTTGTTGCAAGCGATGGAGTCACAGGAAATGTTGTCTGTGTATAGAAAGAGGAAAAACAAAGTATTACTTAAAAGGCTCTGTCTCAGATTACCCATCAAAGCGTTGCAGCACTTCAATCCTTTTAGACAATTTGATTAGCAACATCAAAATGCTGTGCTCTCCAATCTATTCATTTATCGCCATTTTCTTGCGATCCATTAGTTTCTCCTGACTCACAGATTTGTGACTCATCCTGAACACAAGGCCTCTTTATTTGCCAGATCAAAGCATATTGATGATCTTCATAGTTTAATGACACAACTAAGGATTTCATGCCAGCAATTAGAGCAGGCCCAAATTAAACAGACCTCTCATTCCCAAATAAACGCCTCAGCTTCTGTAGGCCTAAAGTGGAATGCTGTGCAGAGACCTCAAGGTAAGCTGCAGCTTCAGGACCTGGAAGCACGTAACTCCATCAATCAGCATAGTAGAATTCACTACCAGCCTGTTCTGAGCTCCACATTATCATGGCTGGTGTGGCTCAGGTAGACAAATGGGATCATTTAGACTCGGTTGAGGCACCTCTGCTACAGTACGCTTGGTCATCTAGCATTCTGCACGTCTGGAGTTTGTTTCAGACTGTCAACAGCCTCCAGGCAAAAGCAGTTTTGCAGGAGCCACCTGAAAGGCAGCAAGAGGACACCAAACTCGCTAGAGTTACAACGTGCCAGGCTTCATGCCTTCAGCAAGAACGGCTGGGTTGTGGGCTTGGAAAAGCCATGGACAAAGTGTACCAGATGAGGTGGGCCAGCACAAGGTCCAGTACAATGTCCCCATAAGGAGCCAGAAACAAGAAGCCACAAAGATCTCTGCTGCTGCTGATCCCTAAATGGTGTTTGGCAGGTCCTGAAGCACGGCAGAGCTCCAGCACTGGTGGGCAGAGCAGCTCCCTGGCCTGAACTGCTCCAGCAGTGCTGGTCTGGCAAAGGGGCTGCCATTCTACCTGGCAAAGGTAAAGCTCCTAAGCAGGTGCTCTGTTTAAAGTTTGTGAATAGACCCTATAGCCAGGGAGTTTGAGAGACTTTAAAGCACCACACCTGAGGTGTTTTTGGGAATGAAACCAGTTCCTTCTGATGAAGAATCTCTCCTCGCCTACCCCAAAGACCAGAGCCTGCAAGGCAGAGCTCCTGCTCCTGCAGCAGGGGCTCCAGCAGCCCCTAGGGAAATGAGCCTGTGACTTGCAACTGTTTTTTTTTTTTCCCTCTGTCACCTGCTCCACTGTGAGCTCTGGGTTACAGTTAAAGCTGCTCACATCTGCAGGTATGTGATGCCATATGCTCAGGAGCTAGAGCCTCAAGTCAGCAATAAATGCAAGTGTGCTTACAAAAGGGCCTGGGGCGGTTTTTTGGCCACACACATCATCCCCTCACTTTTGTTTTCTTATCTCTAGTTTGGTGGATTTCTAAAATAAATCACACACAGAGTGCCTGTTTCTCGACAGCATCTTCATCCCAGTGCTTTCACAAGCTGGAAAGCAGTTTGTTGTGACAGGGCAGAAGCTAGCCCACAGTAACACCACTCAAGCTGCACTGACCTACACTAACAATGACCTTTCTCAGGTCTGAGTGACAGCAAGCAGCTCCTGAGCTGATGGGAAAGGGGGTGACAGGTGACAGGTCACTGCCAGCATGCGTCCCACTATCTTCTCCACAACAAGGAGACACGGCAATGGAATAATCCTCTCTGGGAGAGATTTCTCATTTTCCTTCTTTTGAGTCTAAGTCATGCCCCGTTTCAGCTGATGGGAGACTTCAACCATTAAACCCAGAGATCCTCCAGTCCACAGCCCTTTATCAAATCATTTTCTACTCTCTTTCAGCTCTCTGTGGCTCCCTAACATTTTACACCTTTTGCTGCTAGACAAGCTCTTTAAGGATCTTTGAACACTGTGACTCCCTGAACACCTTAGTGAGAAGGTAGCATCCCCATTAGACTGTTTTCTTTTGTGAGAGTACCAGTAATTACAGTGGCATCTGCTGAACTTCTGCCACCATTTGCACTGTAAATGCTATTTTGAGGAGCTTCTCCAGCCTGGCCAGGCTGCACAGGGTTTTGCTGGGGCCCAACACACCTCGTCAGCACTTGTTTTGTGTACCCATAGTAGCCCAAACCTTGCAGCACATGTGGCTTGCACAAATGTGTGGGCAGATCTACCCTATGTGTTTCCAGGACCCAATACAGCAGAAGTGCTGGGTGTCCTGATAGAGCAGGTATGGCACAGACATTGCTCCCAAATTTCAGGAGATCCTTTAAGGCAGGCTTCCCCTGCCAGGGCTCGAACACAACCAGAAGTCAGCTTGAGGACCTATCTGGTTTCTGGGACAGAGGGGAGATGTTCCACCAGCTGGAAGCTGGAGGATGTTAGAGCATTTGTGCAGCCAGGGAGGAAGGCTAGGGGCTTACAACACCTCACACCAAGTGCATTCACTGGAAACCTGTGGAAAGGAGGGTAAAACATCTGTGAAGAGATGATATACCAGCCCCTCTGCCAAAGCCACTACAAGCTGGGAGACAGGTCCCTGAAATACAGTCCCCAAGTCCAAGGCCGTGCCCTCAAGAGCAGCCCCTCTCCTCACTGGGAATGACTGGCAAGGTCTAAGGGACCTGAACCCATGCTGAAGAGAACGGAGGAAGGATGTCCATGAAGAGCAACCGAGGATCTAATTGTGATCCTGGAGACCTGCAGAGGAGTGCACAAAGAAGTACAGAATCACAGAATCACCAAGGCTGGAAAAGACCTTGAAGATCATCAAGTCCAGCCTATGACCTAACACCACAACATCAGCTAGACCATGGCACTAAGTGCCACATCCAGCCATTCCTTGAATTCATCCAGGGACAGTGCCTCCACCACTTCCCTGGGCAGTCCATTCCAATGTCTAATCACCCTCTCCGTGAGGAAGTGCTTCCTAATATCCAACCTAAACCTCCCCTGGTGCAGCTTCAGGCCATGCCCTCTTGTCTTGTCGCTAGTAGGATGGATTTTTGCCACTACCACTAGTTGCTCACCCATTTCCATGCCCTGGCACTTGCTGCCACATTCCCAAGGTTTCACAACCACTTCTTCTGCCTGCCTGAACTGTGCTACTGACTGAAAGTGACAGTTCTGCTCCACACCCTGTCCCCAGACAGGGGACTGACACTCCACAGGGTTTCAGGGGATGCACAGCCAGAGAAGGAGCAGACCCCACTCAACACATCAAACCTAGAAGCACTGAGGCTTTTAAGTCTGAAATGTGCTAAGTGCACTGAAAACTGCTCCTTTGTAAGCTGGCATCAGGGAGCTCTGTATTTGTTGTGGCTGATGAGGGGAAAAGATGGGCTGTGCTCATTGCCAGCCCCGGCTGCCTGTCTTGGATTGGGAAATCCAGTCTGGCTCATGCATCAGTACCAGTAATAACGATGCTGCCAGCCAAATCTCTCCTCCCTTTACGTCTGTGCAGGTCCCCTGTGCCAGGCCTGTCCTGAGGGAATTCAAGGGAGTTTCTTCCTTGCAGCCAGAACTCATCTGTAATTTTTACTCCAAACAGCAGTGCTCTCCTCAACATGCGCCTCATCCACCTCTTGTGATCGCACACAGCCAGGAGACCTGGCAGATCAATATTATGACTGTACACCCAAAAAAAAGTTTCAACTTAGTTGCTGGTGTGTTCTAGAGCAAAACAGCCAGACTGGAAGTATTAACAGTTATTCATGCTGCCCCCCTTAAGAGCTCTTGCAAATTCAGGGACAGGTTTCCTTGCAAACTACCACAGCACCTACAGGCACTACCTCGTGAGCAAAGGGAAAGAGGTTACAGTGTAGTGGCAGGGGGGGTTCAGACCAGTAACAGCTCACAAGACTGGTTTATTGAGTATTAAAATGTTTGTAGGAATAAAGAAAAAAAAAAGAGAGATTGAAGTGGCTGTTGTGAGAACACACCCCAGGGGGAGGGCTGCCAAGGACTCTGACAGCTCTGAGCTCCTCACAGACCCAAGCACAGAAGCCCTTGAGCTGAAGGCGTGAGGAGAGAGAAGAGACCACCCCAGGGAGGGGCATTTGTCACCACCGGTGGTGACAGAACCTGGAACAGCTGATTTTGTTAACAAACTAGAAGTTGCATTCAATTTGCCTAGCAGAAATTGTGCTAAAGCTAGAGAAAAAACACCGAGTGGGTGTGAAGAGGAAGGCAGAGGAGCGGCTGGTGTTTTGTTGAACACAAGCACTGCCTCAGCTAGGAAGTGTTGATTCTGAGTTACCTCAGACCCCAAAAAAGGAAAGCCTGAAAATGAGAGACCCAGTATAAATACAGAGGTGGTGATGGCCTGAAGGAGGGGAGATGGGTTGCTGCTAAGCACAAGGAAAGCACACAAAAAACAGTGGCAGCTTTTATTACTGTCTGGTGATAGAAACATAGAAGATAAAGATCTCATACTGACAATGCTGAAGACCCTGATATTCAAACCATAACGGATGTTGTTCAGGAAAAGCAAAAACTTATGCTCCTCTCCAATGCAACTGCATGGGGCTGACTGTAAAAGCACCCCTCTAATGCAAAGGCTGAGCATGCTGGACTGGACCCAACTGGCCAGAGCATCCAGCTACCTTCCACCACAGACGCTCATTTTCCCAACCAGACCGCAAAGACAGCTCCTAGCCCAAAGGATATCTCGTTTGTGGACTGCTGTATTGTAAAAGTCAGGTGTTGATGGCCCATAGCACTGTTTCTTGCCAGACACCAGCTCCCAGGTGGGCCAGGGTACATGTGTTTGTTCACTCCTAGTGTGCCTTTGACTAGAGGCTGAGATATAGATCAGGTTTTTGCTGCATGAAACAAATGCATGCCCAAAACACCTATTGAAGTTCACTCCAGCACTTATTCCAAGCATCACTGGTCAAGTGAGTTGGTCACCTCCATCCCATCAGCACCAAGCAGCTGCAACAGGGTCTTGTTGCCCCAAGAGGGGACACAGGGCTGGGTTAAATTCTAGGTAGTCTTCAGCAGCATGGATGACTCAGAGCTGTCAAGACAGTCCTGGCTACAAAGACCTTGACAGAAAGAAAAGATGAAGTGCTTGAAAACAAAGAGAGCTCAGAGAGGGGGAAAAAACCCCTTCCAGCAGCATCAGAGGCAGCTGCAGGGCAGGAGTGGAAGCAGGTGTGTCAACTCTGCCGTGCTCTACCCAACTGTCTGTTCAGACACAGCTGACAGGACAGCACCAAGCAAGCCACTGCCCTGCTCCACCAGGTCAATTCGGAGCAGGTGCTGAAGAACTTCCATAGGCAGCTCCAGAAGTCTGTCCCACACTGCTGCAAAGGGACAAAGCAGGATGGAGAGGGCAGGGATCAGGCCCAGGGCATAACACTTTGCAGGTGGTCTTCCTCCAGCACCACACACAGCTCAGAATGGCCTTGTCTGAGAGACCAGACATTGACATAAATGGCTCTCCATACTGATGCCAGAGCCCAGCTCTATTCACCTTCAACCTGACTTTCACACAGTCTAACAGAGACAGAGGTGCAAAACCAGCCCAGAGAGCTTCCAGCACAGCTCAACTGAAGCCAGCAGTCAAGAATTCAGGCTTTCAAAACTTTACTAGACCCTTGCTACTTGGCATCTACATGGTCTCTCCATGGTCTCACCCAAATCCACCACATTGATCAAATACTCTGCTCCATGTCCTTGCCTGACTTGCTTTTAAGTGCTGTATGACAGCAGTCTGCTTCACAGTACATCACGGGCACCAAGTATTCCTGTGAACCTCAGGTTTGCACAAATGATCAGCAGGAACATCAGAGAGCAGCCAGAGGCCTCAGAAAAATAAGCTCACACTAGCAACCATTAACTCACACCTAGTAGGCTTCTGTGAGCAGCCTGCAGCAGGCAGCCCACCTGGGACACAATTCTTCTCCAAGCAGCACCTTCCTTAAACAGCCATCACTAAGGCCCTGGCTCTTGGTTCAATGGGAAGATTAGCTCTTGCTGGATGTCAGCAGTGGTGCAAGAAGATCTGACAGTGAACATTTAGATGCAAGCTCACAGGCAGACACATTCAATGCCATTTCAGGAAGCATGGTGAAAAGCTACTAAGTCAAGTGCTGGGATTTTGGCCTTTTTTTTTTTTTTTTTTTTTTTTTACACAGTGGCTTTTTGGGTGAAAATGCACTTTAAAATGTCTAAGCATTCAGTTATTGTTTGGAGCTATTAAGGACGCTGTTCCAAATCTCATCTCTGGCAAGCATCCCAATTAAGCAGGCATCCCGTTGATCAGCTTTCTGATCACATGGGATTTGTTCTGCCACGGCATCTGATATTGTGCTTTCTGCTTTGAAGAATTTCCTGTGTAGCCAGAAGGAGGCCCCACCCTTCTCATTTAGAGACAAAAAAAAATAATTCTCAAAGCCTGCTTCCGCTGGCAACATCTTTGGGAAATCAAAAGCAGGTGAAAGAGCCATCTCTTGTTGGTCCTGAAATTGGTGTGGAGCAAGTCGGGCAGCAGATATTAGACCAAGAGCTCATTTACTCTGAGCACAGTGTGGGAAAGCAGGAAGGGAGCAGAAGAAAATTTTTCTTCTTTGCCCATGTCTCTCTCATGACTCAATTTAGAAATCGGGGACCTTTGTAATCTGGTATGGTAACCTCTGAAATGAGAGCACTAACCAGACAAACCAACAGATTCTGCCTCGGAGACAATTTAAGAAGCAGGAGTGAACTGGACCTGCAAGATTGCAGAATGGGAAGATGGGAACTTTCCAAAGAGGGAATCCCAAAGATGTTTTGAACAGCTGAACAAGGAGTGTCCACTGTGAATTCTGCACCAAGGAAAACCTCAAACAGGAAAGGTTTGCTTTTGGTACAGGGCTAGGAATCCACTGCTACCATTTTGTGGAAATTCAGTATTTCCTTCTTATGTGCATGTACTTTCATGAAAGGTTAACTCCACAAAAGGAGGTGCAAAGATAATAGCAGACCAGAGCTTAAGGTGCAGAGCAACTAAAGACTTTTTCTGTGGCCCATCATACCTTCTGCCTTGCTTTTCCATCTTCAAAATGGGAATAAATGGACTAGATGATCTTTTGAGGTCCCTTCCAACCCCTAGGATTCTATGATTCTATGATAAAAAATAACATTTCCCTACCTCACATGGCAGGGTGGAGATAAAGCTGCTAACATCATGCAGGATGAACATGGAAGAGCCTCCACAAGACAAGAGGAACAGGCCAGACTGGGGAAATGCCCCAGTATGGTGGCAGAACACCATCGTGGAGGGATTCTGGCCAGCCTTTCCTCCTGAAACACAGGCTCTTAAACCAAACAGCACAACAGCATCCAGCAAGGAAGAACCCTCCACTGGTCTCTTCTGAGGATAAAGCAGAAACACTTCAGCTTGCCAAAGCAAGGGTGACAGCTGCTGAGTCTGAAACCTCAGGCAGAGAAAACAGGTGCTGTAGGTGGGACACAAAGAGGCCAAGTGGAGGCTGGTTCATAGACTCACACATCTTCAGGCTGGAAGAGTCTGTCCTAGGGATCCAGCCAGACCTCCTGTGTGGCACAGCACAGGGAATCTCACCCAACAATGGCACATCAAGTCCACATTGCTCCAGCAGAGACATTCAGCCCCGACGTTAGATGGCGAATTCCTAATTAGGCTCTCGGTTCAAAATGTGCAGCTTATTTTTCTCAGCACCAAAGAGCTGCTTCAAGACCTCTGACATTTCCTAAAATATACACAGCGACAGACTCAAACTCAGCTGACAAATGTCACCCCATTCCAGATACACCAGTCAGCAGACACAAGCCATCCTCTCCCTGCCATGACAGGGTTCTTCAGCCTGAAAACCTGTTTTAACTGACAGGCTACAGAAAAGACAGGCAGTGAAGGCTTCTCTGAACTACCTGCTCTGCAAACACTCATCTCCCACAGAGATGGGAGATGAAGAGAAGCAAAGCTTTCCCACTGTTAGTACAATAGAGCATCACTGTGAAAAACAAGCGACAGGGCTGTGACGTTAGCCCAGCTCTCTGCTGGGACAAACTGCAAGTGAAATGGGTCTCACTCCCAGACACAAAAACCTATTAAGGTCTGGGTAGGATTAATCTTTCCCAATTTTAGCTCGTCAGTACAACGCATCTAGTCCAACAGAGTCAACTGGCCTCTTGCCACAGTGTGGAAGAACTCCAGCACCATCACCCAGTGTAAACAGCTATTCAAAATAGAATTTGTCGGAATTGAGCCACTCAGGGCTTCTGGGACGTCCATGAATTAACTGGTCAAGTATGCATTTGATGGTGTACACTTCCACTTGATGCCCTGAATCTTGCAGCTCCTTCGCTATCAACAGAAAGGAGAGCCACAGCTTGCAAGGAGACACAGAGGTAGCATCAGAAGTGCCTCTGGAAGATGCTGCCCAACTCCGTGCAGCACAAACCTGAGCGAAAAAGCAGGGCCGGGGCCCCCGTGAGCAAACAGGCAAGAAACGTGGAGCAGCATGAACCTGGTTCCTTGGTGTAACTTACAATTGGCTGTAGCTGCGCGCCTGGTAGCATGAACTGCATCTGCTGAGCAAACATGGCTGCGGCCGTCTTCTGCTGGATCAGGTTGTTGCGTCCATTTATTTCAAGCTGTGTTTTTAAGTGTGGGGGAGGGTGGAGATATTTGCAGTTCTCTCGGGTACACCGGCCCTAAAAACCAGAATGAAACAGCATTTCAGTGAATGTAACACTCAAGGCAGCCAAGGAAAATTTAATTAAGGATTGTTTGGGTTACGCTAACAATCATCCAGGCAGAGGCAGTTTGGAAGCTACTGTGACTCTTTTGTGATTTTTCTATAGCAGTGCAATACTTAAGAGCAACATGACTTCTCCTGCAGTACCACTAACCAAATACTACCAAACTAAACCCATAAGTTAGGCTTCCTGATGTTAAAATGATTGTGGTAAAAAAAATAATCAAACACAAATACCGTTATTTTCAGAAGCTAGTGGCAACAGCTCCAGAAACAACAAGAATTCCCCATTTTCTTGTCTGGGTTGTTTTTTTCCCCTCAGTCCCAACACCAGACCACTTAATTGGCCCTGACAACCAGACAGTGAGAAACAAAACTGTCTTCACCACTTCCCCAGCTGTGCTGGGTAAAAGATGAAGACTACAGTTCTGTGAAGGAGGAACTCTGATCTTCAACATGCATGTACTGAGATGCTGAGACCTTGTAGTCACAGGAGGAAGAATGGAAACAATTTCCCCTTCCTGCTTTCATTTGTTAAAAGCCACAGTATGTTTCATCACTGACAACTCCTACCCCAAATAAACATAAGCTCTAGGGAAGCCAGTGGCTCCAAAAAAGCAAACGATCAGTAATGTTCAGATCACCTCAATCCAACCGAGACCATCACTTCTGCCCCTCTACTCTGCTCTGGTGAGACCACACCTGGAGTACTGCGTACAGTTCTGGTGCCCTCAGCACAAGAAAGATATGGACCTGTTGGAGAGGGTCCAGACAAGGGCCACCAAGATGATCGAAGGCCTGGATCACCTCTGCTATGAAGACAGGCTGAGATAATTGGGGCTGTTCAGCCTAGAGAAGAGAAAGCTCTGAGGAGATCTTATAGTGGTCTTCCAGTACTTGAAAGGGGCCTACAGGAAAGCTGGGGAGGGGCTTTTCATCAGAGAAGATAGTGATAGGACAAGGGGTAATGGTTTTAAACTGAAAGAAGGGAGATTTAGGTTTAGATATGAGGAAGAAATTATTCACTGTAAGGATGGTGAGGAACTGGAATGGGTTGCCCAGGGAGGTTGTTGATGCCCCATCCCTGGACGTTTTTAAGGCCAAGTTGGACGAGGTTTTGTGCAACCTGGTCTAGTGGTAGGGTTTCCTGCCCATGGCAGGGGGGTTGGAACTTGATGATTTTTAAGGTCCCTTCCAACCTTAGTGATTCTATGATCCTATGATTCTTAAAAAGCATCCACAAAATGGTGCCTTGCTTTAATAGTGTTTGCAAGTAAATACCAATAGTCCATTAAGCACGGAAAACTAGTAACAAATGTTGTCATTCAGATTAAATAATTCTTGAAAAATAGGGGGTTTTCCCTCTCTTGTGTATTCCCTCCTCAAGAACCAGAGGCATACAGAATACAAGAAACATACCATGCAACTTTATGCATACATTTTAGAAATAATTTAGAGTAATTTTTTTGAGGAGCTATTCACAGAGCCTAATAAAATAAGGCCAGGCCTGGGGACCACAGAACTGCTGTGTGACAGATAACTAGTAATTGTTCCTGCAGTCAGTGACAGAGCAGGACCCTCCAATACCCAGCCTGTCCCTGGCACTCTTGTCAAGGGCTGGAATGACAAGTTCTTAGTCTCAATATAATTAAGTTTGCTTTCAAAAAAGGGGCACATCAGGTGACCCCACAAACCCGCTGTCGGCAGAGCCATAATCCCATAACCAGATCCACACAGGTACACCCATCACACACCACTGCACCCAGGGCACAGTCTGCTGGAAACCCCCTGGGATGGGTCCCTGGATGCTCCCCTGGGGATTTTTAAGACCTGTCTCTGCTTGAACAAATGTACAGGTGGAATCACTGGACAGTTTAGGTACCACTGCACAAAGCCAACACCATGACACACTGCAGGGGCTGCTTTTGAACCCCCAGCCAGGCTCCTCAGCATGCTGAGAGGGGCAGCTCACTGGAGAGGAGCTGAAATCTGCAAGCTTTACGTGTGCTTTCCTCTGCCCCCTTTCCTGGTGGGGAAAGGGGGGTGTTCAGAGCCCATCTGTGGAGTGAAAGGGCACATGGTGAGAAGCAGGCTCCTCTCGTATCTGCTCCAAGATCAGAGAGAGAAACAGAACTCCTGGCTCCCTATTGTTATTCAGAGGCAAATAATTAAATGCAAGAAGTGATGGCTAAACCCCCTAGGACAGGAAAAAACACTCCCAAACTTCAGCAGCCTGCCTTTGCAGAACGACATGCTCTGCTACTAGAAGAGCCCAGCGGCTCCCGACAACCCAACTCAAAATGAAGGTCCCTCCACAGCCCTTCCCATCATCTGGGACTCAACAACAGTCCAGCTATTCAAGCTCAGAGCAAACTGCAGAGTCCCACCTCCACAGCTTCTGCAGGGCTGCTCAGGCTGCTGCAGACCAGGAGAAGATCCCACAGGGCTGTCGATGCCCAGGCAGCTGCTCTGTTCTGAGCTCCAGCCTTCGAGGGCTTACACATCAGCCATAGAAATTCCTCCTGGCTGAAACTTGGCACAAGTGCTTTGAGTTGGAAAAACACGGATTTCTACCCAATTTGGATAAATTTGTGTAGATGTTTTGTAAACAATACTTACAGGGCCATCTTCTACTTGAAAGAGACTTTGCTATTCCAACGGAAATGTTGCATGTCATTGATACCAGCCACCCCAGCTTGGTGTGAAGCTTTGTTCTACTTTGCTCTCAAAAGAGTCTGTTCAATTCCAACAGGGGGTTCTATAAACAGAATGCTTTTATTTCCAAAAACACCCCAAAACCCATGCAGCATGAGGCCTTCATCCTGCAGACAGAGATGTGAGCAGAAACCAGTGCCCACACAGAGTGCTCCTGGTTTCAATGAGGACATGTATTTGCAAGGAACTGAGAGCTGTGCAGATGCTGCTGCAGAGGCAAAGGCTGTGAAGTGCAGCACAGCTCTCAGTCAGGCCTTAGAGGGCTCCAGGAAGACTACATCAATCACTGCTGCACTTGGATTCAAAACCACACCTACAATCTAGCTCCTCCTCACCATCATTTTGATCCTGAGCATCATCAACCACTGTGTTTTACCAGGACAGGGTAGAAGCCACAGCTGGGTCAGGCTGCCCTCTCCAACACCACAGTAGGTTCTTCATCTCTCAGACAACAGATTTTAGCAACTAATGATGTGGCTGAGAGTGACACAAAATGTTCCCAGTTTAGACATCCAGCTATGAAACAACTTTCAAGGTATCTCACTCTGAAGTGCTGGGCATCCTCTGAACCCCAACACTGGTAGGGGTGATCCCTTCTTCTACACTTCCATCACAATGTCCACAGTTCCCAGTACTTCTCAGGAACACATACACACTTCAACACCAATTTCAGCTCTACGAAATCTGCCAGAAGGACCAGGAACTGCCATTATTCACATCTCAGTACCAGCTGTAACACAGCAGGGTAAACAACAGGGAACTGGTAGCAAATCTGCTGTGTGGATACTGGGCTGGGGACAAGTAAGGACAACTCCATTTTATATCTCATATCTATATATGAGAAAATACAACAGGAGTCAAGCCCCCGAGTTTCAGATTAGCATCTTTATGCTAAAAAGCAGAGTTTTGCTGCAGTGACTAGCTATGGCTCCAGCATACTGAATGTTCAGCACATGGCACACAACAGTCCCAGTCCCCTGTGCAGAGACCTGCTGAGGCACTCTCCAAGCTGAATGTTGCACCAAAAAGCCCCATCCTAGCACCTGGAGTGGGTCACTGTGTGTATCAGGAAGGGACATGGTGCTCAGAGACTGACCTGTGTCAGTGAGAGCTGAGCCTGCTGGGACCAGTGCAGCCATCCTGTTGTCACTGGAGGAGTTTGTTGCTGTTAATTTAGCATCAGTATTGACTCCAGAGAAGGCACATTCCCACCCTGTCCCAGGTGGCACACGAGCCTGCAGCTAGGGAATCACCACCCAGCAACAGACTCTACTGCTGGCCTTGGTAACATGCTAAATATAGCTGTATTTTCTGGCTCCTTGCAAAATGGAAGGAGTCTGAAGGACCATATTCGTCAGCTTCTTTACCAGCTACAGCCAGGAGGGTAAAGCATATGAACTGCACTTCCCAAGGCTTGCAAAACTGAGATTAAAAATAAATCATTAAGAGTATCTTCTCCCCTGTTCTTCCCACACACTCCCCCACCCTTACAGTAGGCTGCTGGCATGTGATTGACTGTGTTGCCAACTTAAGTCATGCTGTGATGGTGCACACTGCAAATGGCTGGCATCTGACACCAGCTAACACGACATAGGCTTGCACTGCAACAAAGCCAGCTGTTTTGAGTGCAGCACTGATGGCAAAACACTTAAATCCAGCAGAAAAAACCTGCATTACATCTGCCTGTTTGAAGTCTGTTGGCCTGCACCTTGTCACCTGCATCCTAGCTTGGAGATGCAAACAGGAGCATGCTAGGTACTGCACCAGGCTGGAGGAACCTACCCTAAGCATGCTGCACAAATTCTCTTCTCGCTGGCTGCCGAAGCAAGCTGACCTGCAGAGCAGAAACAAGGCTTCCAGCACAAACTCAAGGCCCATGTCTGCACCAGTAATGCAGTTTGTTGCAGTCTCTTCAATCCTGGACACCAGTGAGGGGTTCCAGAGCAGACACGTTTCTAGTTTTAATGACTGCACTGTACGCCCTGTCAGTCACTGCAGTTCTCATGTGAAAAATCGTTAAGCTAATGTTGTTTTTCACACACTGGAGGCTGCAGTAGGCTTGTGCCCTGACTGTGCTGCCTTTTCCACAGACACTGATGACATGTGCAATGACTGACAGCAAAGAGAATGAAAGGAGACCAGGCAGGAAAGGATTTCCATGTTTCGCACAAAGCCAGGCACCAAAACACAGCTTGTCTACATAACTTTTCCCTGCATGAAGCAGCAGATTTCCACCCCTACAAGAGGAACTCAGTGGGGAGGCACAGAGATGTGCTGGCCCTGCTTACTCAGTGCCTGTCGCTCTAGCACTGAGGCACAAAATGCTATCTGCTTTCCATCCCACTCAGCACATGCACACAGAGGCCTTCTCCTGCCTGGGGTTCCTCGCTCCTGCCAGAGCCTTGCATGGCTTTCACATAAGCAGCACAACCTCAGCCACCATGGAGTCTGCCCCTGCATCTGGAGGGCAGGCAGAGGCTGCAGAACTGTCCACAAAGCATGAATTGTCATGCAACAGTGGGAGGCAGAAAGGGGTGAGCTTTGGGCTTCATGCCTGTGTTCATGCAGCACCGATGAGAGTATGTACTGAGCTGCTGCTGCAAATCTACTGCTGCTGCCACTTCTCTCTGAGGAAAGAGATACTGGGAAGCTGACTTGGTATCTGGTAATGCCCAAGCTCCATCCTACAGAGAGTTGCAGATTCAAAATCACCCTTCCAGGAAAGCAAAGCACCATGGTGTTGGGAACACCATCCATCCACCATCCCAACTCAAGTGCTTTGTGCTCACTATGGTTTATCCCTGAGCTATTTGCTCCAGAGCTGAGCAACCAGCACACTGCCCAGGCTGTGTGGCCCATCCTGCCCTCTCCAATGCATTGTGTGGCTCATCCTGCCAGTTTCCCAACGCATTCCACATTCCGTGGCTCATTCTGCCAGTCTCCAGTGTGGCATCACACTCCTCTTCCCGCACAGGTAGAATAGACCTGTGCTGGAGGGAGAAAGGGGAACAGCTGTCCATCTCACTGCTGGAGCAAACACCTTCCACTCAGCAAACAAAACAGCACGGAAACAGCATGTTTTCAACTGGAAAACAAAGGAGGCTGGAGCTGACACGTCAGCCTGATCGTTAGTGAGTGTTAAGTTTCAGGGATAGTGTTCATGCAGCCAAGCTGTCACTCGCTGCAGTTTGAAGCCTAGCTCTGTACATACCTTATCTGCAACTCCTTTCACCAGGCTAATGAAATGTTAAAAGTTACGCTGCCAACCGAGTCAGTGAGAAGTGCAACCTTGCAACATCCTGTGAACATTGACCCTGGCACAGTACATCAGATAACTTCTGCATAATGGCAGTGCTTCTCTCCTAGCAGTGCTGGAGCAGCTCACATTTACAGAGAGGTTTTAAAGTGTAACTATGTACAAAGCAATCCTCAGATGTGTTCTCATGGAAGGCTGTTGGCCCACCTACCACAACACTAAAAAGCAGGTCTAGAAGGATGTAGAGAAGCGATACATCACCCCTAGGCCTGCAGAGATCAACTTCACCTGTTTTCTTTGTACCTATTACTTATGTATTTCCCAGAGAGGGGACTCCAACACATTACTCTCTCTGCAGCTGTAAAGCTCTTCCTGATTCTCAACTGCAGTTTTGCTCCTCCTGCAACCAAAGCCTAAAGTTTGTCTTACCCCAGAGGGTCCGAAAAGGAATCATTCCCTTCCTCTTTGAGGAAGGGCCCATACTTTAGGGCTGCAGTCACATCTATCCCCCTTCCTCTTCTCTGGACTATGCAAACCATGTTCTTAACTTGGTGAGCATGGTTCCCAAGCCTTTCACCAGGCTGCTCCCCCAGTCAGCCTGCACCCCTGCTGATGTGTGGGTGCTGCACTCCAGCTCACTAACACCTCACCAGTGCTGTGCAGGTACGAGGATATTTTTCACATGTCCTGTAGATGACATGGATGCTTATACATCCTTCCATGACATTTCCTTTCCTTATAACCATGTAACATTTTAGATTCACTCTCAGCAAGCCTTTTCCAGAACTACTGCCTACCCAGCTATGCTGCATCCTGTATCATGCAGCTGATTCACTTACATGTCATATTTTGTACTGCTTTTGTTGAACTCATACCCCCTTTTTTACAGACTGTATTTCCAACCTGTCAAAATTACCTGCAACTCTACATCTGGTTCTCTAGAGTGTCTGTACTTCCTCCTAGCTCAGAGCAACCTACCAATTTAACAGGCATACTCTCTGTATTCCACCATTCAAGTAATCAGAACAAAACAGAAGTGAACGGTCTTGCCAAGCACATCCTCACAGACAGCCACTGAGCTCAGTTTTCCAAGCTGCTGTGAGCTGTCACATAAAAGTTTCTCCTATGCTTTGTGCTCTGTCTTGTTTGGAAACTGATTTGTGCCACATCAAAGACTCCCAAATCTAACGCCAGCACTCTCCTCCCTCTCCCTGTCTGAAATAACCCACCTCAAAGGCTTTCCAGTTCTATGGCTTATCCTGCTCCTCTCTGGACACCTGTAGGGATGCTGCAGTGATAGTGCTCAGCATCCCTCCTGTGCCATCAACTCCTTCCTACTTGCCATCAAGCATGCACTTGTACACAACATTGGGTAGAAAGAGGCTGGTGGTCTGAAATTACTTGTAACAGCAATAAAAATAATATAGCACAGCTACCTGCTGACATTTTTCAAATGTAGGTGTTAACACCCATTTACAGAGAGCCCAAAGACTGCTGTTAAGGTGTGGATCCTGCTGTGAAAAGATCATAGCTGAAAAGAAAAAAAAAAAAAGCAAAACATCTTCTAGTTAGCATCACCAGATGGCAATCAGCCTCAAAGCAAAGGGAAGCAATGCAGACTTCCTACCATACAGAAGTTTCCATTTCCATGTATGAGGATAAAAATGCTAGAGTTGAGGTTAATCTGGTAGCTTCCAGGTATAGAGGATATAGACCCTATGAAATGTATATTCTAGCTAGGAACGAGTACGGTTCATGAATACATAATGTGCTGGAAACAGGATTCAAACAGCCCATAAAAAGCACAAACCATAGTTTTGTAATGTCTCTAAGACGAGCTTTGCCTAACTTCCTTGAACTTCCCACCTCTGGGTCCAATGAGCCACCTCCCTGAGCCTGCACAGACAGATGAGAAGAAAACTGGTAAAAACACCACGTGTTATTTTGGCTCAACTCAGCTGCTCTGCAGTCACCAGAGCAAACTCTTCAGATTTTATGCTCTTCTGAGCAATGCCTGGAGCTGCAGCAGCAGTGTGTCAGCTCCAACTCGGGGCTGCTAAGGTGAACGGGAACATGGCTTTTGTCAGGGCACAGAGGACAAGAGCCAGACCTGCCTTTCCACACAGCTTCA
Organism: Hemiprocne comata; assembly: GCA_020745705.1. Lineage (NCBI taxonomy): Eukaryota > Metazoa > Chordata > Aves > Apodiformes > Apodidae > Hemiprocne > Hemiprocne comata. The sequence continues at coordinate 3,285,877 of CM036597.1, read as the reverse complement.
GTGCAAAAGCCTGAGTATCTATCCCAAGCTCCCAGAGCTCCCAATGCTCCCAGCACTCTCAGGGCAGCCCCAGCTCGTTGCTGAAACAGCAACTGAATTTCGTGACTTCAACAAATGTAGGGCCAAGCCCTTTCTGAGCAAGCCTAGGTTTGGATTTTGACTGAAATGAGTGAACCCTGATGTTCTGCATGATTTCAAACGAAAGCAGGTGACATTCAGCAGCTACAACAAGGGTTTTGGGTCCTTTTGAAGGGAGAGCTCAAAGCAAAGCTCAGCAGCACGCACAAGAGCAAGGCAGCCCAACAGTCCTCGGAGCAAACCAAGCAGACACGCTGTGCTCACCCTGCTAAAGTCAGCCTGGTGCATTCTGCACTGTCCCAGTCTGCCCAGTTCTCTCCCTACAGCTGTGGGGCAGAGCCCTGGGAGGCCAACCTGCAGATAAACAAGTAACTGTAGCTGCTTGGGCTTAAAAAAAAGTTATATTCCTCTGCCACTTTAAAAAGGCAGGTCAGTCAAACACAGCCACTGCAGTCCAGGTAGGGCCTAACTCACTACATGCCCAGTGAATCAGAAAAACACAGAAGGAATGGGAAGCAGAGACAAAAATCCCTGGCTCTAGGACACTAGTGCTGCTCTTCAGCCTCCCCATCTCACCCGTGTGATTGCTCTGCTGGGATACTTCTGCTTCGCAGGGAGATGGCAGGAATGACAGGAGGAAGAAAAACATCAGCATCATTTTTGCAAATCTATTTGAGTCCAGACAAAAGCTGCCAACAGCCAGCTGAGGGGACTGCTGAACAACTACTGCCGAAGACATGTAACACTTTCATCTCTTTGTCATTCCAGCCTTTGTCTGTGGAAGCCAACCTCTATCACAGACACAAACCAGGGCTGAAGAGGCTGTACCCTGCATGCCACTGGCTGGGGGAATACATTGTGCTGAAGCCCTCTCCTCCACCACTGGACTGGAAATGAAGCTGCCCCTCGCCAGACACATGCTGTGGCACATGTCTGAGCTGACAGGGGTTTGGTGATCCAGCTACTGTCCAACTGGAGAGGTCTCCATCCATGGGCATTATGTGAAGAACAGAAGCACTTTGCCCAAGCAAGGGATGTAATTTCCATCGTGTGGCAGAAACAGTTGGAGCAGCTGAACAATTTCATCAGTATAGAAAAAAACAACCACAGAAGTATACTGAGCACGTAACATTGCTTCACTCGCACCATGGTAAGAGGCAGTCTTCAGGTGCAAAATGCTGGGAACAAATAGCTGCCCAGAGTGGACAAATCCTACTGCAGATGCTGGTCCTTTCAACTTTCAAACTGTGTGCAGAAATGCGAAGTGCTTGGACAGGGGGTTTCTCAAGATCAGATGCACTCTGTTGGGATTCAAACACGCTTATCTAGGACTCACTCACAAAGTCTGCAGCCTCAAAACGTTTGTCAAGCTTGTTTTTGTTACACAGCTCAAACCAGAGCAGGAGAGAAAAACAAAGAGACAGCAGCTTTTCTACATCCTTGTCTCCCTTTTTGGTATCACCTTAACCACGGACAGTTACTCACAGCCACTGCCAAGAACTTCAAACCACTGAACTCAGCAGGCAAATCCAGCTCCATAAAGAAAGGATGGCTCCTTAGCATGGAGCTCAAGTATTTGAACAACTACCATCACCACACTATTTTTTCACAATTTTAATTAGAAACGGGGGGGGACATGAACCTACAGCATTCCAGCAGACTCTAAGCAGCCACAGGCATCAGTCTGAACTCCCAAATCCTTATTCACCTGACAATTAGGGAAGCAGAGAGCTGCTGTGAGTGAAGTTTTACTTTTGCACACTGCTGAATACAGCAATGTTCTGCTGAATTTCCCCAGGACAGCACAAAGAGGTTGTGGCTGTCCTCCTGCTTTCACGTAGGATTTTCATTCCAAGCTGTTTGTTATACTTGAAGGTTCTTACAAACTCAGAGCAGTTATTTTGTTGGGGAAAAGCCCTGTAGCTCCTCCATTATATTTTTACATCTTGACAACTCTTTCCAGCTCTGTTCTCCTGCCAAGCTCTCTTCATTCAAGCCAATGGTATGCTCTGTTATGCTCAATGAAAAACGTGTATTGATTTTAACATTTTTGGTTTGTGGAACGTTTTTCCTTGCTCCAAGCAATGGACAGTGTTTACCAAGTCTAAGAAATATATATTAAAAGAGTATGACACTGTCCAAGCGTATTTTTTTATGAGCTGCAGAGCAGAAAAACAGGTTTATCTGAGAGATTACTACTTGCAGTGAACAGCAATCTCATTCCACAAAAGAGAGGAAGAAAGACTTCATCGAGCTCTTTTCTATCTGCCAATACCTTCTGATGAGGCTACATTTTGTAAACTGTATCAGTCTGTCACCATCAAGGATCTGAAATGAAGTTAAAATAGAAGTATCACCAATTCAGAGTTCTGAACTGATCATTTGTAATGTCTTCCAAGTATTATTATGCTACTCTCCCGGGTACAGGAATGTTAAAAGCACAATAAAATAGGTTTCTTTAATACAGTATCAAACACAGGCTCTCTTCAAGTGAAATGAGCTTTTAGAGACCTCCCTGGCCACAGACCTGCTCAAGCAACTGATCGATAACAATTACAAAGAATGCATTTAGTGCCCAGTAAAGAGAGCATCTTTAGAAGCATGTTTAGCCCTGGGATCACTGCATGTATTTAGAGCAGGAGGCGAAGCAGGTGACATCCTGAATCATTAATATTCCTGTGGGTGAATGTTTCAGTGTGGGACTATTTGTAAGTAAAGAAATCAATTCTACCTGGAAGATAGAAACACTGGCATCTCATTGATTTTTCTTCTGTAATAAATTACAAAAATACCCCATGCCAGTCTCTGGAACAATAACGCACAACTACTGTATTAAAACACACCACAAAACCCCACAGAAAAACAAACAAAATAAAACTTCTAATATGCCTTCTACCTTTCATCTCCTGCAGGTCTGTCCCTCCTGATTGCTATTTCACCAGGCCAGCTTTTTAAAATACCACGTGTGGTTTCTCTTGTCCCTTAAACCACTTTTCATTGCAAATCCCATAATCCAATTCTACAACTTTCACCGGCTGATTGAATCTGTCAAGGTCGTATGGAAAGTTGATGCTTCTGACCTTCCTCTACCTACAGTGTCTGTTGAATATTACAATTGCAGCAGGCAAACCACACGTAGGACAGAATCTAGCAAAGTACATTAAAGCCCAGGAGAATAAATGTTAAAGCACTGTGTTCATGAATACAAATATCGGACTCATGACCACCTCCAGCGGCCTTGCTCCTGGAGTTTACACAAGGGAGAAGGCAAACAGGGAAGCAGAGAGATTGATAACTAAGTGTCTGACCTAAACCCTCCCTCCTGTCCTCTGGAGGTCAAAGCCATACTCAGAAAACCTCATTCTTCACTGCATTTTGGAGCGCAAAATGAAACTGCAAATGACAGGACGTCTGTGGGTGGCTGGGTTCTGTTGGTGTTTTGGGGTTGGGTTTTTTTGTTGTTGTTTGTTGTTTTTGTTTTTTAGAACTTGGCAGAATACAACAATTTACCAACTGAGGATTAGCTCAATTTCTGTTTGTGTTGTTGCTTTGCTCAGAATGCAACAGCTTAATAGGCATAAACAGATTCCTGGTTTTCAAAAGATGATGAAAAAAACTTAAAAAAACCACATTAATTCCATCTGGGCTGACAATTCCCAGGGAGAATCTTCAGTCTGGAAAAAAATAACTCTTCAGGATGTGCTTCAGCCTCAGCTACTGATGGGCTGCTAGGGGATAATGCATCAGCACCCTAAGAATGCTGATGACTCCTCCTGGGGCACTGCCACCCTGGCTTTCCACCCTTCAGCTGGAAACACCACGAGATGTCAGAATAGGACACGATAGTCCCTCTGTGCATTAGCTTTAGCCACTGAAGGAGGTGACTACAAGGGAAAAAGCAGATACAGCAGAGGATGATGCCCTCAGTTGCCACTGCAAGCTGAGATGTGCTCCCAGATGTTCATCAGAGCCCAGAAGCCTGATGCTCCAAAGCAGAGGACATCTCTCTGCTCTTGGCTGAAATCTGCCCACCAGCAGAGAGCAAAGGCAGCTCCGCAGTTCCTCACATTGATATCCCAGCTCCTCTCCTACCCTCACTCCTCTCTTTCCTGATGCCTGGCTCACTCCACTGCTTCCCATTCCTCTAAAACCACAAGCAGTGGGACACACTTAACTGCAGTTCATATGCACGAGTCACAAGTACCATGCAGGCAGCCAGCCTGAAGGGACATGATGCCAAATCCTGTGCCAATACCTGAAAACCTGTTAATTTATGATGGATTTATTAGAACAGCTTCAGACACCTTCTACCTGTCCTAATTACAACACTCCTCACAGAACCCTACTCCCCCGTTCTGTTATCAAGTCTCATGAGGGTTTGCACAGATTGGCTCTCCCTGCCTCGCTCAGCCAAAGCCTGCCCTTGTTCCTAACTGCAACCAGGCCAGTAACAAACCCTTCCTAGGACAGAAGTCAACATGGAGGCTTCAAGAGAGCCTGCTCAAGGAGGCTTTCTGCTCGCCCTGTACTCCACACTCACTTACAGACTCAGAATTCAGAGTCACTATGTGATATTGAGCCCAAAGACCCCAAACATTCTGTTTTCCCCACACAGTGCCAGGAACGGGGATTAACAGATAATGATTTTTGTAGAAGCCATGATTTCAGATGCTGAAAGGTAATTCCGTGCAGCCGCTGATTAGATCTGTTCCCTCTCCTGTAACAAGAGCTGTAGGACAGGACACTGAAAAGGTTGTACAGCCTTACGGAGTGGATGGATCCACTTTCTCCTGCAGGATGCAACTTCTGCTCTGCCAGAAATCCTGACCTAAATTCTCCTCTGAATGGCACTGGTACAAGTGCCAGAACAGCCAGTAAAGGAATGTATCTTGTGTGTGCATGCGTGTCTGTTCATACGTGTGTCCCCGCAGACCAACAAGAATGGAACTGATCAGGGGTTTCATTTAATTTGCTTGGTTTTTTTGGAGTTTGTGTTTTTAATAACTGCCAGATTCACTTCTTTAGGTTTAGGAGCACAAGAAAAAAGCTGGCAGAGGTAGAAGCAACTAAAGCATATCCATGTGGACACACTTGCTTATCCAGGCTTCAGTCACAAAAAGCAAACAGATCAAATTACTGTGGGGTTTTCTGCCCTTTCTGTATTACTGCTCTGCTTTCCAAACTCCTGCCCTCAACTTGTGCCCTGAGCTGCTTATCCTTGTCCTGGTCACCACTGCAGCACAGACCGCCTGATGCTCAACCTTTTGTAGACAAGGAGGAATGCAAGGATTAGTTTTTAAAGGCTGTTTTCTGTTAGAAAGCAATCTCAACAACATGACTTCCTTAGGCATCATGTATTCTGCTTCTGCCACTGACAAGAGATACCTTCAGACACAGCACAATTCTCTCCCAAAAGGGCAAGAAGAAAAGGACCTTTTCCTGCCCTGATCGTGTACAGCCAGGATGAGCCAGCTGCGACGGAAACATTTGTTTGCTTTTAGGTGAGATAGGCCCTTACTGGATCAGGCTAGGAGAGATTTTTTTTTCTGCAAGGAAGAGTGACCTTTCCTGAGGACTCTGCAGGCTCTCCACGTGAGAGGAGTAGCTGCAAAGAAGCTCCAGTGTCATTAGCCAGCCTGGAATGCAGCACAACCGGTGCAGACGTCAGTGAACACCCGGCTGGAAAAAATGCTCTCACTCCTTCAACTGAAATAGATGGACTTCTGATAGGGCCCTGGTGGAAATCCCTGCACATACTTTCGTGCAAGTACCTCTGATACAGAGACAGAAGGAATATTAAGGAAAGTGCTAACACTTTTCCTGGGGCTGGCCTAAGCTCTGAAAGGATGTGTAAAAATCACTGAGAATTAGCACAGTCAAAACAACAACAACAAAAAAAATGCAGTTGTGCTTCTGTCCTAGCTAAGGTGAGCTCTATTCTGCGCAAAGACTTCTAAAGATTTTACATTACCATGGACTCTTCAAAAAACCCACGCAGAGAAACACAAACCAACAACACTGAAAATCCTCTTAATTCAATCTGCGCTTTATTGCACAAGGCCACAGCAGGGGATTTTTGGCTGTGGGAACACAAATACCCATCGATGCTACAAGCTCAGGATCCTGCTTGGATTACTACCCAAATACAGAATGAGACAGTCCCAGCCACAAGAGTTTTCAGGCTAAATACACCAGACTTACTGGGAGAACCCCAGGTGGCATGGGGTTCCTCAGCAACACCAGGACTGCACGCCAGCCCCTCCATGCCAGACTGCTACTGCTGCCGAGCTGTGGCTGCGATATCCCTGATGCTGCCTGAGCTCCTGCCTCCCAGCAGCAGGCAGCCTGTGCTTCCCGTCTCAGCATCACTCCCTAAAAGCAATCCTGCCCGTTTGCCTCTCAGCCCCCAAGGGACTTCTCCCCCCACCTCAACTCTCCCAGCTGTGGTGCAGGAGCTGTCTGAGTGGGCTCTGGTGACAGAAGCGTGACACGGAGCTGGCAGTGAGGCTGTGCTGGTGCTGCACCAGCCATCAGTGTAAAGCTGACACTGATGGGTGGCTGGGGTCTTTGCCACGTCCCCAAGCTCCCCCATCCCGTGGGACAGAGTCCTGGGGAGCTGCTCTACCCCTCCCTGGCATCACCCCCCCACCTCCTTCCCCTGCAGTCCATCTCTCACAGCTCACTGAAGGTTTCAGACATCCTGTCCTGCTTTTATCAACCCTGACGGCTGCCCTGCTCTGAGCACCTCCAAGTCATTCACACTGCTTGCCTTGCCCCAGCTCCCCCCCTGCAGCACACCAGGGAGGCTTTACAGGTACACGATTGACACAGTGGGGAGCCAAAGTCTGCAGGGAGGCAACCATGATGATTACCCTTCATCTGCAAGTGCAGCAGATGCACCAAGACATAAAAAAGAACTGCTGAAGGAACAGCAGAGGGCAAGAGACTTCCTGGCTTGCCTTGGTCAGTCGCCACAGACACCACACCTAAAGATAGGTACAGAGAGGACAGGGGAGCCTCAAGAGGGCTCGGGGACTAATACGCCCGTAGGGGAGGAGGAAACAGAGCAGAAAGGAGAAACAGCATAAGGTTGCAAGTCTTGTGCCGTGGGAGCAAGATTTAGGAGTGCTCCTGCAGGAAGCACCATGGTCTTCCCCTATAGCTTTTGGGAAGGAGCAACATCCCCTCCAAAGACAACTCTGTCTTGGCAATCAGCTGTTTCATGAAACAAGATTCCCTCACGGGGAGAAAAGCACTTTCCTTCCTACAGCTGACCTCAAGCACCATCATCTCTGCTGTATCTGGATGACCTTCCAAGCCCTCCTTGAAGGTCATCTACGTGTTTGGCTTTCAACTCCCTGCTGCCCTGGCTACTCGAGCACTACTGCATGGGCTGAAATGTCCAGCCCTGTGAGGCTCTCTCTTCCTTCTGCCAAATTCATCCAGCACCTGGTATCTCTAGCACCACGTGGAAGAGACCCTGGGAGCAGAGCCCCAAGCACTGCACGCAGCACAACACTGCATGAACCATCGTGTGGCATCAAGCCTCACTTGATCACAAGAAATCAAGCTCTACTCACGCTCTGATCCTCCAGGAGCAGACAGAAGGGGGAAGAAACGCCAACCAGCGGGATTGGCCAGCACGGCTGGGATTACACACCAAGGTTTTGTTTTCAAACTTTGCTCAGTTGTGTTGGGGCTCTTTAAGGACTTAATCTCCGTGTGACTGTTCCCAGCACCAGCCGTGTCCCTGTGGTAATAAGGACTTAGGGAAGCACCACCTAATGACGGCTGTGCTCTCAGGCAGGCTGGCTGCAGCTCTGCTGTGTCAGTGCTGCCCCTGGCCATCTCCTCCATCCCAGCTGATACTCCACGCTTTCCCAAATACCCCTCTGTTTGAGAGCTGGTTTTGCTCAATAAACACCCAGAGCTGATCACAGCACCCCAGAGCTGCTCAATGAAAGCTGAAGTAAGGAGACAATAGAGTTAAAGCAGCACAGTATGGGCTAATGGCTTAAATCCTCATCAGAACCTGGTGTGAGTACTGCTGGGCAGAGATGTGGACATCACTAAGACAACTTAGCTGATTGGAACACTCCCGTCTGTAGTGGTTGTTTTGGGAGCTTTTTTTTGACACCAGTGCAGGAGAGACCAGCTAAAAGAGCTGTGTTAATGTACAGTGTGTTCAGAGGCATGATAAAACTCAGTGCACACCACTAACCAGTCACCTGGCTGCACAGTGCCTTTTGTGATACCATACCCTTTCTGCAGGACTAGCTACTGGGTTGCCATTCTTGAGACTGTTATTAAAAGTAGAATTTGTCTCCACCTTTTAATGGTGCTCTCTGCACCCACCTCAGTGAGGGGTGGAGGCCAGCAGCTTCCCCAGGACGCCTGCAGTGGGCACACTGGGCTGGACCGTGCGTCTGCCTCTCTACTGTGCAGCCAGATTAACACACAAAGTAGCTTGTTTTGAAAATCCACATTCCACTGCTGTAAGAGAAAAACTCCCCAGAGCACAGGCTGCCACCTTCCAAACAAGGTCAGACACCGACCTCCTCCCCCACTGCCAATGACCTTATTAGCACCGATCATGGTTCTAATAATATCCCACATTCTAAGCAGGCCATCTGCCGTAACATTTCACTACAAACTCGGGGAATTGCTTGGTTTGAGTACCCTTATGCCCCAAAAAGCCAACTGCCCTCCCCCCCAGGAACACACACCTTCCTCACAGCTCTACGCAAAATGTTGCAGAAAGGCACCTCAGTCTCCCAGCTCCCAGCTCAGAGCTCAAGCATGCAGAGAACAGCACAGAGCCATGCCCAGGTGCTGGTTCAGAGGAGGTAAAAAAGCAGAGTTAGAGGTTAAAATCACTCCACCATAAACAGCCTCCAAATCCTCTGACAGTGGGGACACCAAGTAACCACATCACTGAAACCCAAAACAAGGCCAAACACTAACCAGACTTCCAGAGTCAAGAAGAGCTAAGGCTGTCAAGAGCTGAGATCAGTGTTACTTTTGTGCCATTTATTCTACTGCATGGACAGCAGAATGATTTTATTATCCTAACACATTTGCTAGGTTAACTGGATATTTTCACTACCATTTTGTAACAGACAGGTAAACTTGCAGAAGAACTGTGTTGGATAGCTATTATTTTCGAAGAACCAGGGTTTGAAATGCCTACTCCATTAGGACACCTGTCTAAAACACCCAGTCTTGTTACTGCAGTAGCTCAGCTCCACTCAGCCTTCAAAGGCATTTTCTTTGTACTGCTCCTGCGAGGTCAAAAAGTGCAATTAGGCACAGACACTGACATTACAACACTTTAAAGCAGCCCACATCATCGCAGGCTTTAAAAGCTGGCTTTCTAAATCCTTGGCCTTTCCTCTAATCAAAAGGCCTTCATCAGATGTGCCATGAGTGGCTACATGGGGAAAAGAAGGGGGTCAGTGCCTGGTTCTCTGCAGTTTTATGAACAGCAATAAAACAACATTAATAAGCTCTAAGTAAAACTTTGCCTGTATGGCATTACATTCACCCAAGTGCCTCAAAGCATTTATTTTAATACCAGCATAACAATATTTATAAGGGCAGATTTTCAAAGAGCTCAGCTCCTCACTCAGAAATCTAACCACTTACTTAAATGCTCTGTGGGAAATATCAGATGATGGGCTCTCCAGAAAGCCTGGCACATCTTGCTTATATTTGTTTTAAAGCTTCCAAACAGCTCAATTACATAGATGCATGCTACTGCACCCTCCTTCAGATGGCTGAACCGAGTGTCAGAAAGCCATTGTCAGCACAGGGATTACATCAAACGTGCTATGCTGCTGAAGAAATCCACCAACTCCACATGCTCCTTCAGAAGCATTCTCCTCGAAGGCATCTTCCATCGCCTTTCCCTCAGCTGGCTTCACTGGGCTAATGCAATTATGAATGAGCAAGAGAAGTAGCTTCACTGACACAGCAGCAAGACAGAACACCATGGCCAAATGTGGCTCCACGTTTACAAGGACACTCTTTGCCTCGAGCACTCTCTAGGGACAGGGACTTGAAGGTTTGGGGGCATTGATTTGAATCCCAGTGTTACCTACTGCTCTAGATCCGGGCTGGAAGATGTAAAGCTTGAACTTCCTTCCTCATGTGGATCTGGCAGCACTACGGGTTGTAGCAAAGCACTCGTTGGGGTGCCAGAGCCTGCTGTACAAACACACAACCCTCTGTGCTCCCTGGGCCAACTTCTGACTCACAGCCACACAAGAGCTGCTGCAGCTTGCTAGCTGGGCTTCAGCACCCATCTCCCTCCTCCCAGCGCAGAGGAAACCCTTGGGGCTTGCAGAGCACCACACTGCATTGGTGCTGGGTCACGGGCACAGAGCTTGTGCCTGCAGATCCAAGCAGAGTTGGCAGGACTGCAAGTGCCAGGTGCGTGTGCTGAGGGTGTGCAAAGAAACTCTCCCAAAATGGAAAGCCAAAGGTGGCACAGGAGACAACGGCTGGCACTTCTCCCACTTTGGAAAACGGCTGAGGAACGTTTCCCTCTCTCAAAACCTGAAGCAACAGCTCCCTTCAGTGCAAGGAGCTCTTAGTTGCCCACAGGAATTATACAGGGCTTAAAATTGGGCTTAAGTGTTTTGCAGGAATGGAACCTCAGACTGGAAGGCTCTGCCCTTAAAAAAGGACAGCAAGCCTCAGGAGCAGGAGGTGGCATGCCATAGCCCCTGCAACATTGCAATATGCCCATAAAAGGCTTCAAACTGTATCTACTTAAGCACATGCGGCAGCTCAGAAGGGTTTAGAGTCACATCCCAAAAGAATGTCTCTCCTGCTTTTTTAGGCAAGTGTGCAGCAGTCAGCACTTTACCAACATCATCCCAACCAGAAAACCAAGGTTTCTCTTGGCTGATACTAATAATGTAAATGCTGCTGGCTTTATCCTTTGGGGATGGTGGTTTGCTCGTGCCACAAGGAAGACGACTGGGGCAATGTGAGCTGCAGAGAGGCTGGCTGGTGAGGAGAGGAGAGGCTGGCAGGAAAACATCACTGCTGAATCTACTTGGCCTGCCTCCCCAAAGAGGCTGGCCTCCCAAGTGCCTTCTCAGGACAAATTTGTAGCCACTGCTCTGCTTTCCAACACGTTCAAGGGAAAATGCACTCCAGTCTGAGGCCCAAGGAAAAGCTGCAATAAATTAATTTCAATAGCTGCAGGAAGAAAGAAAAGGAGAGATGTCCTGTACCTGCCCCTTGCACCAAGAGTGCCTCCCAAAGTGCCAGCCTGCAACCTGCACCTCTGCCAGCCTCTTGAAGTTGACCCCAGGGACATCACACATGAGACTGGCAGCTCCAAACAGCAAAGGCATCTGCTCCTTCACAAACGAGCCCTCCAAGAGATACGTGGGGTCAGGAGGCCTGGGACACAGTGCTCTCCCATGTTCCAAAACAGAAGACCTTGGAGGACATTTCTATAAACACAAGGCCAGACCTGGTGTCATCCTGTGACCATGCACTGCCACAGACAGGAGATCCACCTTTTCAACACAATAGCAAGATTCTCCAGTGCTCATCTGCCATGGTTCAGCTGTCAGAAAGTCACAGATAAATGAAGTGAGACTGCTGGGACATCAGAGAAACCTATGGATAATGCTAAATAAATCAAACATGCTCTGCACAGACCTCTGTCCTACAGAAAGATCAGTTACACACATTAAAGCAACAAGGTCTATCTTTCATTGGAAAGCTGAAATTGCCTAGAGAGGTCACACGCCATTCAAGTAACCAGTCTGACTCCAAAGAGAAAGCATCTGCAGTCCAGACACAGGGTCAGGCTTGGGAGATGCTCAGCCACAGGCACCATCAGGTGAGCTTCTCTGTCAGCAGTCTCCATCCCACAGCTGTGCTGAGAACCTTCTGGAGACATCCCAGGGAGCACACACAGCACATGTGCCAATTAAATTATGCTGCAAAAACACAGAGCTTGTTATAACCCATACCCAAGAAAGGATCAGACCTAAATATTGTTTTTCATTTAAGTTCTCATTCTCCTTTAATTACCACTCTACTTTTAAGAGAAATACAGTAGCAACAGTTCTTTTATAAATCAGTTTAAATATATTTTTTCCCCCGCTTTTAGTTGTTTAATTCAGTGGTTATAAAAAGCACTTAGTAAGTGCCATAAGACACTGAGCATCCAGACAAGACAGAAAGCTGCTGCAAATCTAGTTCTCATCACCAAACGCTGTTGCTACGTAGCTAAGTGCCTTAATGACAGATGAAAAGTAGAGGTTTCTCACAAAGGTGACTTTGCTCAACGCTGTTCATCTGGTTTATTTGCATCTCCATTACGTTGAGACATGTAGTCACAGTGTCTCAAAAAATATCTCTATGGCTTTGTTTGCTTTCTTCTTCCTCTGAACAACCATAACCATATGCTAAGTTTAGTGGTGTTTTTAGTTGCTTCCTAGTTTAGAGTTCATTTAAATTAAAAAAAAAAAAATATATATATTTGACTGCAAACTAGTACCAGAAATAATTCTAGTGAAGTCAGCATAAACCAGGTACAAATTAGCATGAAAACTGTAAGGAACAGCCTCAGGTACACCAGTTTTTCAAGATCATATGGTACATTTATTGCAAAGCATAGTAAACAGAGTCATAGGTACATTTATTGCAATAGTAAACTTTTAGATTGCCATGGGACTTTGAATGCTATTACCAGATAATAACACTGCTTTCAGAAAACAGACAATTTAGACAAAACTGTACTTTTAACTCCTGATTTTATGCCTGTTCACAGACAACTCGCCTTTTTTTTTTTTTAATGAAAAGAACTGCTGTGAAACACACAATAGCTTAATGATGTGCTTTAAATTAGACCTTCCAAAGTCAAAAGTCATACCCCTGAAATTTTCACCACACCATTTTCTGTCTTTCAAAATCCTCTTCAAAACTTTGATTTGCATAGGGAAACATCTACGTTCATAACGCAAATTTTAAAAAAAAATCAAAAGACATCCCACAAAGCTGGGCTTGTACTTTTTTTTTTTCAACCCATGAGTGCATAGTGCAGATACCCAAACTGTGAGAAGTATAAATCAAAGCCTCTGTGAGCACCTGGTTTGCATTACCTGCATATTTTTATATGATATGTCACTATCTCCTCGTACCCGTCTCTCAGCCTACTGCTCAATTAGCGTTTCTAGTGAGCAAAGAAGGTGTTTTTTTTTCCCTTCCTAACATCTTTAGAAACAGAAGAACACAACTAACGATTTCTGGCCAGGGAATTAAGAATCAGACAGGCTCATACCATGCCCGCCTGATCCAGCCTGAATAGGAAGGTTAATGACTTGATGAGTGCTTGCAGACAGCCCACCGCAGTGCTACAACAGGCCTTTGTAAGACCTGCCACAAGCCAGCAAACGGTGTCCTGACCCTTACAAGAAGCACCAGCTCTGCACTGGATGGTGCACACCAAACCCAGGATGAACCCAAAGGCCATCTGGGTTTGCAGCAATGACAGTATGCTCCGCTCTCTTGCTCAAAATGTCTCAGAGGTGCCATGGGACCTGCCCAGGAGGTAACACAGAGCACGAGCTGCTGCCCAACAGCCCTGATGGTCATTCCTGGAAGGGGGTGGCCCACCGGTGGCTGGCTCTTGTGCCTCTGGACTGCCCTCCACCAAGCAGTGCAGCTTGCCCTTCCATTCACACTAATTCAGACAACACAGTTTTTCCAGAATAACAAAGGGGGAAGCACAAGTAGAGAAGTGAGAGCTCTTCTGGCATCCAATTCAAATCTGTGAACAGCTTCTCACAAGGAACTATTTTTAAGTTTTGTATCAATCTGCTTGAGAAAGGTTCCTTCTGCTGCCTACAAATGTGTAAACACCCCCTTTGAAGAACAGCAGGATCTAGCCCTGCGCTTGCAACCTAAGCAAGACTCAGTATTTCATGACCAAAGCATTTCACAACCACACAACACTCCTGCAGAGCATGCCCTGGGGAACCCCACCCGAGCATCAGTGAAGCCCCCACCATTACCTTCAGGAGTCCTGTGTGTTCTTCACAAGCTTAGAGGGAGCACACACTTTCACCTGTGAAACCACCCACACTGAGGCAAGCCTGACTGCTTCTGGAAGCATTACTGCTCTTACCACTGCAACAGGGGCAGAATCACTATATGAGACTGGGGGGAAGATAAAAGAAATAAGCAAGATGCAGTAAGCGTATAGATGCTGTGCATGACCTGACCAGTGAGGTGAAACCATTGTATGCTGAGTTATCAGAAGTTCCTGTATGAAGGTATTGTTCAGGCTTAAGAGGTCTGTGAGAAAAAAAACAAGGAACAGCACTACACAATGGATGCAGATAAGCAACCTCTGAACAAAGCCCTGGGCAACTGCGAGACAACGGGAAAACTTATTAGCTGCAAGCATCCTATATCCTGTCTCCAAGAAAGCAACCTAGATGTTCTGCTAATGCGGGGCATGAGAAGATGAAAAGAGCACTAAAGCAGCTATTGAGCTCTCCCAAGGAGAGAGGGTCAGTGTTCAACAGCTGTCCAAGGGAAGCAGTGGCTGAGTGCAAAAGATGTCCACAGGATGGGCAGGTCTAAGAATGTAACATCTCTCTAGTCACCAGGTAAGGGAGTCCATTATTATGAACACAAGCCATACCATGGCAAACAGGGCTTTGCAAGCCCAGCTCCAGCCCACGAACAGAAAGACCATTGTTTGGGAGTTTAGTCACCACGGTGGTTATCTCCACTGGGAAATGCATGGTGTACACACACACTACGGCCTGTGGCACTGGGGACTGCACCTCTCCGTGGCACAGCAGAACAGGGATCTACCCAGCAAGAGCAAGTGAAGCCATGGGGCTGGAGGAAAGACGGGCTTCAAGATTCACTTCTTTGAGAAGTGGGGTGCAGAAACAGCCCCACTGTCAACCCTTGGCCACGTGCTCTGCCAAGCCAGACCTCTCCTCCCAGTGTGCTCCCCAAAGGCAGAGCTGTCAGCCCTCCACGAGGCTTTCCTAAGCCTGGGAAGTCTGTTCCCTGGAAAATTCAGGCCACTTAACTAGCATGTACTGGGCATCTGCCACTATGTCAAGAGGAAACTGCACCAAGAACATTAGTTTACAGCCAGTTACACAGGAAACATGCTCAGCTGTAGAAGATCATATTCTACTCCTTTGGCATTTTTTGCTTTCCCAACATGGTGTTACCCATCCCATTCCACACCACTGAAGCAGGAGAAGTGTTCAGTTGTGCCAGTGGGTGAGATTTGAACCCCAGCTGCCCATACACTTGGCCCTGCTCATCTCACAGCCCTAGACGTGCAGAGAAGGGTGAGCACAGAGAGCCTGGGCATGTTACAGACACTGCACCCCAACCACCACGTATGTGAAAGTGTCACCCACTGGGTGACACTGGACTACAGTGCAGCTCAGAGCCAAGCCAAGCAGGGTGGCTGCCCAGGGGACACCTCCCCAGGACACTGCAAACACCAGGCAAGTTCTCCAAGGGTCACAGTACTACCCTACATGATATGACAGCACTCCTTTCAGTCCACAAATAAATGCTATAAATGTAAACATATTAATCTCTTAATTCAAAGTATCTGCATTCCCAGTGGCTGCAATTCCAAAGTTTCAAGGACATACAGAACATGACTTTTTTCCCCTCTGATGAATATATTTTTGTCTCTCGCTGTCAGCAAATCAGCAGTGTAAATGAACATTTCAAAGTCACTGTATAACTAAGAGTCATTGCATATAATCAGATTTAAAAAAGCAAAAGTGAATACAAACAGGAAGCTCGAACTTCTTGTAAATGGGAACAGAAGTGAAAATATGAAGAAGCCAACAAACAGTAATAAAATGGGTAAACCCCTGCTAGACTGGATCCAGCCCCAGTCTGAACCTGTGCATACATAATTCCACCAGTTCTGTTACTCATTATGTTCACAAAAATAAAACCAAGTAATTTCAAGCAACAGTTGAAGTTCAAGAGAAAACGTTTAAGCTTGTGAAATTTACCAGATTCCTTCTAGAAACTCTAACAGGTTAATTAAAACGTTAAACACAATGCCAAGAGTTCTCAAAAGCAATCAGTTACCCACGTTGTCTCAGGGTTTTTATCACCCTATTTAAAACACCCTTGAGAAGCCACACTTTTGGGAAAAATAATAAAATGAAATAGGATGTTCCTTTCCTGAGAAGTGCAGAGAAGCAACTCCAAAGAGAGATGCTCATCTCCCCTTCGGTGAGACCCCCCTCCCATCCCCACCCCGACTCAGACTCCAGAGATTTTGGTGAATTTTGAAAGTCACCTCTGGAGCTCCAACCACAGTGACAAGCAACCACTGACTGCCTGCAAAATCGATTCTGCAAAGATAAGCACCATCAAAAAGGCTCAGCTGTAATTCGGACGGGCCTAGCACAGCCCTGTGTTTGCATGTCCCTTTGCAAAAAGCATTTTCCCAACGCCCATTTTTCTGGGAGTGCTGCACTCCAAATATTTTGGCTGTTCCTCATCTATCGGACGGCACTAAAGTGCATGTGCAATTCTGTCTCCAGGAAATACACAGAAAGCTGATTCATTATCTTAAAACGCTGCTTTCATTTCTGCTCATTAAAAGCACATTTCAGATCCCTGTGCCGCGTGTGCAGCCAATGTGCTCCGGACACAAACCATGGGGTTCAGCTCCCTGCTTTTCTTATTCCAGTTTCATTTGCTGCCCACAATGTGCATTCTCCATTTCGAGGACAGCTGTATCAGACCTGAGCTACCGTTGGAAAACAGCCTGGATAAAATCTTCTCTCTCCCTGTGATGCCTGGCACTCCAGGCAAATTGCACTTGGATGTCAGACCCAACCTAGATTCCAGGAGCTCCATCCCACACCAGCAGCATCCTCCCTGCGCACAAACAGAGCAATAAACAATTGTTCTGCACATCCCACACCCCGGCACGCCGAGCCATTCGGGAAGAGAAGGAAAAGCAAGTGAGCTTAAGGTAATGCACGCGTTAGCCAGTCCTCACCTTTAGGGAGTCAAAGCAGGCAATAACTCGACCATTTTCCACATGGCAACTCCGTGACGGATGGGCGAACTTGCACTCTGCATCAGACCGAGAACAAGTACCTCTCTGAAACTCTCGACACACTTCTAACGTCAGCCATTTTGTATCACGAACCAGGGAAACGTTTACAGCCATATTAAAAAAAAAGACCCAAAAATTAAAATGCAAGCAATCGCAACCCTTCTTTCAGGGCAATATTTACTGCTGATTTTTTTTCTTCTTCTTCTTTTTCTTTTTTTTTTTTTAAAAAAGGGTAAAAAAGTGAATTCAAGTTAAATGTGAAGAAATAACTAACTTGTTGCTTTGGTAGAACTCCTATTCATCAGCACTTAGGTTTTCATTTAAGTCAAATCGTGTTTGTTTAAACAAGAATTAAACATAAAGCCAATCATAAAATAGAAATCTTATCAGAACAACTGAAAATCAAATTAGAGGCCAGCTCCTAAAAGTGCAATTGTAGAAGTTAAAATATAAGTGTTATATTTTTGTGCCACTGCCGAAGTTACTTGCAAATAACTGGCAGTCTTTCAAAAGAATTCTGTGCTCTCCAGTTAATGGTTTCAATTATTCTTGCAAAAAGCATATGCTGCTGGCAGCACTTCAGTTTGTGGAATGGTCTCAGTCCTTGGGGAGAAAACTTCGGGGTTTGTTGTTTGTTTTTTTTTCCTTCTATTTCTTGCTTCTAAAAATTACGGTTCGCGAGCATCAAAACGAGCAAAAGGTCGTCTGGTTCTTTTCTTTCTTTCTTTTCTTTTCAATTTTTGCTACATACTCGGGGAAGGAAAAAAAAAATGGCTGAGCAAACTGCGTGTAAACGGGGAGCCAAAAAAAAAAAAACCCAAAACAAAACAGGGCAAGGCTGGAGGAGTTGCCGTCAGGGCACGAACCGCAAGCAACGCCGAATTAAAAAGAGAGGGGGACGAGGGGCAGAGAGAGGCAGCCCTAGACAGAAATCCAAGCAGCGGTGGCTTCAGGAAAGGCACTTTTCAGCAACCTGCAGGAAAAAGAGAAATAGAGTCAGCCAGGAGCCGAGGCCGCCCCCGCTCAGGCGGGCGCGGGGCTGCCCGGCCCCCGGCAGTGCGGCGCGGCCCCGGCAGCCATTCTCGGCACCGGGGGCATTTCCCGCACCAAGCTGCGCATGGGAGGAGGAAGCGACCAATGGTGCCCGCCGTTACAGCAGCAGGCCGGGGCAGCCAACCAATAAAAGAGACCGTTTCATAGCGGCCCAGGCTGGCAGACGCCGGGTTTTTGTGCCCGCCGCACGGGAAAGCGCCTCAGCCCCCCGGCCCGGCCTGCGGGGCCGGCCCAGGCAGCGCCCTAGCGGGGACGGGCCAACCCAGCCCCGGCGCGCCTGGGCCGCGATGCCCCGGCCACCCCGGCAAGGCATCCCGCAGGGCCTGCAGGCGCGGGGCGGGCTGCATTCACCAAGCAGCCTCCCAGACTAGGGAAGGGATATTTTGCTTTTAGTCTTTTTAAATTACTTCTTTTTTCCATTAACACCCCCACCCCCCTTCTGTAGGAAACGTTCAAGCAGGAAGAGCAGCCGGTGGCTTCTTGTATACAAAGCAGAAGAAGCTGCTACAGCTCAGCCTCATGATCACTTCGCATTTTTTAGGTGTTGTATTTAACCCCTAACACAGCCCAGAGCTGTTCCAGCAGCAGTCTGGGATGGCACATGAAGACAAAACGGTTGCTCCTCTATAAATTCAGAGCCTACAAAACTAAAAGCAAACCCGACAGGGAAACCTGTAAGCCCTGTGCACACACGCACAGAGGAAAAAATTAACTCATTGCTCACAGCTGCAGTTTTCCACCAGACTAAACCGAATTACTCCAACTCCAGCAACTCCTGCTATACAATAAGCAACTTTCGATGCATTCCTATTCCAGGCTTCCTTGGCATTCACTAAAATGTTAAGCCATCCCTAGAGTTTCCCATTCTAATATTAGCTCTACCAATGCGCCTGATAGGATTGGGCTGTTGCCAAGTTCCCCAAATCCAGCCCTTTATCTTACTAAAGTACAGCCGCCCAGTTTTGCAAACACCAGGCGCGGGATGCTGCTCGTGTGACTGCTATTAAGACTTCGAGCTTTCGCAGAAGAGCCTTCAACTACAAGAAAAGGAAGCTTAAATTCCTCTATTATTACGGTGTGTTCTTGCAATTACGCTGATCAGTAACTGAAACCTACTGGAGCTGGAACAGTCAAACAATGCTACCAAGGCAGAAGTGTGGGAAGAAGCTGTCATCAGCAGCAGGGGTGGGGCACAGAGGCTGTTGATTCACAGACCGAATTATCCCACATTAGGAAAACAACATTCATTAAACCTCCGTTACAAGTATTTTCTAGACAAATTAAGAGTCAAGTTCGTAACAAAAACTGGCCAGATTCTTGCAAATCGGCTTGTAGCATCAGCACAAAGGTTAGTCTGACCCATGCTTTTAGAAGGACCTTTGCATTTTTGCACATCAGGTGGGAACATAGACTGCAAACATCAGATTTGCTAAGTATGCTTTAAACTTCAAAGGGAAGAGGAAAAAAAAAAACACATCTAGCCATGCTCATGTATTCTGGGTTTCATAAGGAACAGAGATGCTCTAAATCAATTGCAATTTTGCAAACGGGGCAAATTTATACAGGAATCCCATTCACTGATGTGTGGGCTCCCCATCCAAATGAGCTCAGCAAGCAGGAAACTATGTGCAGAAACCTGCAGGAAGCTAGGGACTGGCTGGGTGCAGCCCTTCAAAACGAGCTAGAACAGGTCATATATGGGTGGGGATTAGAAAGAATGCTCTCTCAGAAGCTGCTTCGAGCAGCCTGGAATACAACCATCTTGTGGGTTAAGTGCCTATTCCACAGCTTCAGACTGCCAGGGAAGCAAGGGTCTGTTAATGATGGGGCCTGAACTAAACACAGTTACACCGAGATGTACAAACAGTGTAGTAACATCTGCCACTTCCCAGCCCTTCCACCTTGAGAGATCCCAAAGACAAACCAAACATTCCTCTTGTTCCACCCATGTGGCTCAGAAGCACAAGCAGACACACAGGTGTATGCCTGCACTAAGCTGCTCAGTCCTCAAGATGAAAGGAATCATGTTAATGGAAGTCAAATGAACCCTACAAAGCATTAAACTACAAGTATCAAGACATTCAGGTAGATGTAACATGGTTGAAATTTTTCTTTTACAGCTCCTACAAGGGATAAAAAAAAACAAAACTCTGAAGAAATACTTGCCAACATCCTGCTGATGGAAACTGAGACCCACACTGCAGAGGGGCACACGCATCCGTTCAATGCACAAGGAATACTCTGTCCCATGGAAACAACCCACCTTCCTGCAGAAGGACAGACAATCATCTGAGACCCTGGGACTAGGGCTCCTGTCCAGGGGGGAGCCAAGTAAGTGAACAATTCTTTTTAATACCAGGGGCCTGAACTCTGCAGCCTGCGTGCCAGCCAGCAGAACACTGCAGCGGCACACACTGCCCTCAGCACTTGTTTGCTGTGCACTCAGAAAAGCACTTCAGCACATGCTTAACTTTGGGCATAACGACATCCTTACTGGAAAGAAGAAAACCTGAAGCATGTACTTAAGTGCTCTGCTGAATCGGGGCCTAAATAAATGAATCTGCTTCCCAGGTTTATCAGGGCTGGGAGGCCAGCAAGCACAGGCTGCAGTCGTCACGTTTCAGCTTATGTGATTGCAGCCCAGAGGAGCACGAGGTAGGCTTTTCTGCAAGTCAACAAATACAGTTCAGTCAATTTGGATTGCTGCAAATCCCCCTCCATGTGGCCAGGGGGAAAGCTGAAACACGTGCATGCAGGGCTGAGATCACATCCAGTGCTGTACACGGCTGCAGTGAGGCTCCCACACATGCTGCATGGGGTAGTGCACATCAGACAGGAACCCACCCCTGACACTCTAAAGCTTGAGTTGTCCATGTTTCAAGTCCTGGCAGCAAGCAACTGTAACCATTCTCACCACCATGCATCCTTATAATTCCCTTGTATTAATTACCCTTTTGTGGGGGAAGGGGTAACCAGCATTCTAATTCAATTTGTTCTCCCACTTACTTCAAATGGGAGGAGCATCCATGCCAAAAACCAACATACAACAAGGATAAAAAGAAGCTCCAGAAAACACTGGCTCTGTTAGCGTGCAAAAAAATACAACAAAGGGTAGGTGCTGTCTTTTGAACCTTCCAGCAAGTCAGCTCCATTTGGCAGAGCCATCTCCTCTGCTACCAGATGGCCCAATCTCATTTCAGTGGCAGTGGCATCAAAGCTGGAGAAAGTGGTGGAGCAGAGAGAAAAGCCCTGGCCTTTATCCCTGTAAAGAAACTGTAACATCCCCAAAGCCCCTGCTTCAGGGCCACTTGCTGGGCCAGGCTCTAATTGCCTGAGATGCAGGGGGATGGGGGCTTGCTCCAGATGTCAGACCCAGCCTGCAGCTACTGAAGTGAAAAAAGGGCAGAAGGGCAGTCTGAGGAGCAAAGGTCACATCAGGGCTCATCTCTGGCATGACTGAGATGCCCTTGCTGCTTGAGGTAATGTGAGGACAAGCATATTCACTCGGTGCTTGAATTCTTCCTGCTTTCCATGAAAACTGATCTCCTTCCACTGACACCCCCCATGGATGTCAACTTGTGAGGACGCTTTCTGACAGCCGAGTTCAGAGATGGTAATTTATGTGACAGGGTGGATTCAAACAGCTCTCAAGTGTAAATGATGCTATTTAGAAGGCATTTTTTGTTTTTGGGGGTTTTTTTGTGGGTTTTTTTTGGGAAAAAAAAAAAGAGACTCTGTAGAAGTGGCAAGGTGGATTTGGATTCCTTGTTTATTGCTCCTCAAGGATTTCCAGTTCACAACTGCTCAGATGAGAAGCAAAAGTGCCGCTGCCCTAACTGACAGTCCTGGTGAGAAAGAAACGAGCAGCAGCTATTCCCCTTACCCTGAAGTGGAATAAGGGCAGTGCAAACCATGAGGGGACACTGGAGCTTTTCCAAAGCCAAGTTCCAGCTGTGCCCTTTCTTCAGCATATGTGATGCTGTTCATGCTCCTCTTCTCAACACAAACACCAGCACGTGACAGAGAAACTGAGGACCCACTCTCCTGAGTCTGAGCCAGCCCTGTGCGCCAGGCTGCACCATGCTTTGCACAGTTTTGAAAGTGAAGGTCAATGAAAGCTCAGACCCAGCTAGCCTGGATGGGTGGACACCCTGGAAGGCACAGCAACAGAGAAGCCGTGCTCTGAAGCTTGCAAAATTCAGACCTCAAATCTTTCATCAGTTCTATTGCAACTTACACCCCACCCCTGAACTATTCATGCTCTCCAAGTGTCTAGATATTGGTGGAGACAAAATAGACTGTTGGGGTTTTTTTAATGGCCTTTCCTCAAAGCACTAAATTCAGCTGGCAGCACAAATGACACTCTCACTCATCAGTCCTTGCACTTTGAGGCAATTCTGTAACCTTGGCTTTTCATTACAGCTTAATGGGTACAGAAGAGCTTGGTGAACCCACCACCCCCTTCTCAACATGCCAGGACGGGGTAACTCCTCACTCAAACAGCAGCTAGATGTTTCCACTATCAAAAAATCTTCCAAATAAATGCTGTGTTCCTGGAAACACAGCACAGCAAAGGGAAACGAGAACAATGAAAATAGAACATTGAACTGTTTTGTTCTGAAAGAGAAACAAAAGTCTTTAGGAGAATACCACCACCCATCCAACAGCTTTTTCATATTCCCATGGAAAAACAAGCTTGAGAATCTTCCCCAGCCCTTTCTTTCTCCTCTACTTTCACAGCAGTAATAAAGAATACCACAGGCAGCTGTACCCTTGCTCTTCAAGGTAACTAAAAAGGTGTAGTCAAAATCAAGATTTTACTGGGGAGTGTTATACTCGTGCATTTATTGGCAGTGATGCATGAGAAAAGACAACCTGTATTTGTGGGGATCTTTCAGTTAGTGAAAAGGGGGAAGAAAAGTAACCCAGAACCCACCGTGCCAGGAACATGATGACATTAAGTTCAGTGGGCTGACATTAGAGCAGCTCATTTTGGGCCTCACAAAAGCCCATGGCAAGTGAGGTGCTGCCACGATCAGACCACAGGGACTGGTGCAAAAGTGGAACTAGCAAGACTGCACAACAGCAAAAGAAACCCACAAAAATAACACGCGTAAGGTCAAGACGTGAATCCTCCACTGCTGAAGTCCCAATTAACAAGGCTCTCACCCTGTGTCACACAAAACCCAGCAGCTCCTCTGGACTCCAACCCCTCTGCCCTTGCAATGCCAGTTTGCTCGCAGCAGGGCTGCCTCCACGTGGGCCGGCTGCCGCCCCCCGCGCTCACACGGGCTGTGCTCTTGGGACAGGTGCCATCTCTGCCAACGGTGGCTTCTCCAGAGCTCCTCATTGCCTGCACACTTAATGGGCTGCAGTATCAAGCCCAGAGAAGGTCAGTTTATTTTCTGCCACCTGCAAGAGGTATTTTCTGCTTTCAGATTTGAAAATAATATTCTATTTTTCCACTCTGGCCCTCGTACTTTAAAGCAAACACTTTAGGTGGACACTTTGAATATTTCCTTTGTGAACATTCTGTACCTGAACATTTTCTCCCTCAGGGAACAGTTTACTTAATTTAAGGTAGACCTTTACAGCTAGAAGAAAATAAACCTTTTGTTCTTCTACCAGCTATTCAGAAAAGAAGCAGGTTTCCTCTACCATGGCCATGCATGAAAAGTTTCTGTTCAAGGTCTAATCACAGATGTTGGGGGATGTCAATCACTGGGGTCACTCAGCCCTGAGTACCATCTGTTCAGAAGAGGACAGCAGAACCCAGAAGGCACATGCACAAATAAACCAACCTCCCAATGCTGCTGCAATGGAAAAGCCTCGTTGGCAGGACACAAACCCACCACAGAAGAGGCCGCATGCCCACGGCAGATGTTTGGGCATGCAAATACCACACATCTCTGTGCTGAAGGAGCCACTAATGCCCGTCCTTCTTCCCTCACATCCACTCATGCTGCTGGCATAAAAGCGACCTTGCAGAGTGTGGGTTACTGGTTGTGACCTCTATGGAAAGAGCAGCACAAGAAAAATCCTCCCACTTCCTCACTGGGAAGGCTGAAGTTGCACATACTCCAGCCCACCTCTTGAGAAGCTTGCCAGCCTTGCTATAAAGCTCCTGGATTTATGGCACCCCAGAAGACAGCTGTGGTGCTCTGCAGGGACAGTGCTGCCATCCTTGGGAAAATGGACCATCCATCACTTGTCTCTGGGTGCTCCCCACTGCTCTTAGCTGTCCTGACATGACTTAGGCATCTATCTTACCTGGAGAGGTGGCAGCTGAGGAACTGAGGGGAAAAAAAACAACACACACAGAAAAAGATAAAATAAAGCACTGTGAAGGAAGGAAGCCCTTCACTGCAGAGAAAAAAAATGCAGTACAAATAAACTTGGGGAACTTTATCCTCCCTTGCATACATGCCATTCTCCACATTTACACCCCGCAGCAAACAATCGCAGGAAAAATAAATGCCAAGTTTAAGGAACTATGTGAAAAAAAATCCCTTTGTTTCTGCAAACTACCATTCTTCACTGTGGACTGCAGTGCTCCTGTTCCTTCAACCACCTGAAACATTCACAATCTGTATTCTTTCTTCCCCAACCTCCACCACCCTCTTGTCCATGAAAGTTCAGAGAATTCCTCTCCCCTTCTCTCCTTCAGGATTAGCTCTTCTCCAAAACACTTCCACAGGCAAAGGGCTGGAAGCTATTAGCCTACTAGCTGCTCTGCATTTCCAAGCCAAAAACGCATTACAAAAACATTGCAATTTAAGGAGCTTTTTTGTTTATTTGTTTGTCTTTGAACAAAGTCACAGAAGCTGCTGTGCTGGATCCACACACGTGCCTCTGCAGAACAAATACCTTTCCATAGGGTGTTCCAGGGCAGCATGTGGTGCTTCAAAGGGTGCTTCCCCATTTCACTGAATAGATTTGTTGTTAGAACACATATGCACATTTTTGTTCTTTTGGGCTTTTGATTGCCTGCCATCAGCTGATTTGGAACCAGAAGACAAGAACCCTTCCCTACTTCAGCTGTTAAGAGCAATGGTGGACCCACTGTGATCCCACACCTGAGGGACAGGGGCATCCCTGGGGGATGATCTGCTGATCAGGCAGCCAAGCAGGACTTTTGCTTGAGCCAGACTCCAGCACAGTGCCCATTGCTCTCCAGCCACAGATACAAGGAGAAGGGTGCTCCCTTTTATTTGGACTTGCCTGGCAAATCCTTTCTAGCTTCCTAGGGGAAGCAGCTTCCCAGTGCCAGGGAGCAGTGTCAGAGGAAGGTGGCTAACCTGAAAAAAATCATTTCCTCTGTGGTGCAGAAGCAGCTACTGCACTGCTGTGAAGCACTGCTAAAATCCCCTCCAGTGCCAGCACCAGTTGGGAGGGGTTAGGACCACAATTACACCAGCTGCAAACACAAAAGGGAAAAAAAAAGAAAAAAGTTGGCAGGGATCTCTGGAGGTCAGCTAATCCAAACCCTGTCTCAAAGCACAGCCAGCTTCAGAGGTGGATGCTTCCATCCCCAAGCACAAAGAGACCTGTCTCACACAAAGAGAGCTCAATTGAGTCAAACAAATTTACAGAGGAGACAGGAAAGGCCAAGGCTCATTAAGGCTTGTTCCCCACCATGTAATCGTAAGAAATAGGATCAAGCAGATGTATCCCACAATCTATCTGATTATCCTACTCAAGTGTTCAAGAAACCCCCAAGGTCCTTGCCAATCAGATAAGTGTCGGTGTGTGTTTGGGAAGGCCGATGGGGACAGCTGAGGGGAGGGAATGCCTTTACCCAACTGCCCTTCATGGGATTCTGCTGGCAGGAATGACCCATGGGCCTCTCCTAAGCTCCAAGCATGGCCCTAGCCCTGGAGCCAGGCAATGTACTCCGTTAAGCAGAATAAATACTGAAATAGGAGCCCAGCTCAGCCATTCACCAAGCTGCAGAGGAGGCCTGGGGCTTTTGGGAGTTACCAGACTTGCTGAGGAGACGCAGCAGGACACCCACCCAGGTCTGGTGCTTCAGAAGTGCCTCTACCTGTGTACACATACTTCAGCCTGAAAAATTTCCACTCCAGACTTCTCAGTCACAGATCCTGCTGCACAAGGAGACAGATTTTCTCCAATGGGAAAGCATTTTCCATTCGGGTCCCATACTGCATCTCTTCAAAGCACATATGTGCTCCTACTCACACACTATAGTTTCATGCACTCACGTGCTAGCAGTCCTACCTGGTGACCACAGGCCTGCAGAAAAAGGAGACAGCATTTGGACAGTGGTTTTCATTTGCTCAGCTGGAAGAATTCACAGAAAACAGAAATAGTTTTTCTTTTAACATTCTTTGTACTGAGCACTTGGATATGCCTTAAGTAACTTGGCAGCAAACCACTTTGGTACAAACACAGAACACAATGCAGTCATCACAAAGCCACCGCTCTGGGCCAGACAGTAATTTTCCCCTTCACACAGGGCAGGCCTCCAAAGTCTTTATGCTACTACATTCAAGTCCATCTGAATTACACGATGTGTTAAAAATGAGGACTCATGCACAGTAACGAAAACGCCTAGCATTTATGGGCCACACCGAAGGGCGTACCGCACACAAAGGTATTCCAGAAACATTTGTGAAATGATTCAGGACTTGGGAAAAGGGAAGCCTTGACTTACCCCTCAACTCAGACCTCTAACAGCATCCTCAGGTTGCAAATCAAATACATGATGACAGAAGGAGACTGAAAGACTGGTAACAAAAGCATCCGATGTACTTAGGATAATTTATTTCAGGAGTAAAAGAAAGAAGCTAGAACATGCAGGAAATCAGGAAAAGCAAACATAGCAACAACAAAGAGTGTATTTTCCACTTCCATATGCCAGTGAAAACACAGAGCAGCTTAGTCCCAAACCCCAAAGGCATTATTGTCATGCAGGTAGTCACTGTAGGTCACCACTTAGGAAAGATGCTCTAGTCCGTAAGTGCCAGACCAGAATCCTAGAAACAGGGGCTCAAACCCTGCTACAGCCACAAGTGACAAGTTACTTAATCACTCTGCAAACAGGGGCTGTTACATTCCGGTCTCTCAGTGATGTTTGTCAGGGAAAACCCAGGAACAGCAATTAGGCATTAAGAAACTACTATGGTAAAGGCTGTAAAAGCACTATATGAATAATCTGTCTCAAACCCTACAGCCATTACAGTATGAAACAGGACACGGGAGAGGGAGCAGAAAGCATGTGCACACACACATACATATCTCTGCCCCATTAGTCCAGCAGGCTGCAACAGGATGAAAGGCATGTCCAACAACTCCAGTCTTGCTTGTGCAGCAATAAACACCCTCACAGTGTGGAAGAGACACTGCTGTAGAACATGTGGGGGAACAGCTGAGCCAAGAGGAAGGTGTAAAAGCCAGTTCTGTCAGTGTACTTTGGCACCGAGTGCCATTTGCTCAGCTAGTGGCCAGGGGCTGCCTGCCTGGTGCCCCTGTGGGACACAGAGGGGCTGGGGATGCACACAGTGAGGAACCAACACAGCTAAGCCCTGAAAAACACAAGAAGTAGTCAAAGTTGCCCTCAAGGCTCTTCCCAAGCAGTTCAGTTAGTGTGTTGGCTTCTCCAGCCTTTCACACACCCCAAAGCCTGTTTTTCATCGCTCTTCATCTCACTGCCAGGTGGATGAATCAACTTTTCAGTGACTGAATATCCACTGTTCTCCCTGAAATGGCTGAGTCATGGACATCAACTGAAGTCCTCAGATCTTCAAGTCTCTCCTTACCTTCCTGCACCTGTAACACAACGGCCTTCAAACTTCTCTCTGCTGTGGAAGTCTTCCTGACCTGACTCACTTCCAACTTCTCAGTTAACGCCCATGGCACACTTTTCTTCCAGAAGGCATCTGACTCAGCACGAAATTACTGAATTAAAACCAGCAGCCTGAGAAGGAGGGCTCTAGCTAGCCAGGGCAGCTGTACAGATGAGCAGTGCCTTCCACATGCCCTGTCCTTCCTGCCACCACCCTACAGCCCCCAGCAACTCATGGCAGCAACACACCAACACGTAAGCACCCATACCTGCCTGGTTGGGTGTCTGTCCAAGCTGACTTTTAAAGCAGCAGACAAAAAAACCAACAACAAATCAAACAGAGATATATTCCCTCAAACCTTGAGCACGCACTCTGAACCACCATCCATCAACACATTAATTTTCCCCCCACCCAAGGGAAGGAGCTTGGGTGATGAGAGAGGGAAGAGGGGATAGATGGCAAGTAGAGCCTTTGTTTTAATTGGCTGCTGTTAAGAACATTAGAAGGATGTTTGAAGGAGAATGATTACAGGCAGAGTGCAAAGGAGGTAATCAAAGGTGTCCGACAAACTGAATTTATGATGTAGTTTGGCAATCCATCACCTGGCTAGCATCCCGACATACATAAACATACATAAACCTCAAAATATATTTAGCTTGGGGGTTCTGGAAAAAAGTGGCTGCTGGTTTTTGTACAATTGCCCTGCTTACTCTTGCCTTTGCTTACACAGTTTAATCCTGTTCTTAAAGCAGATGCATTCTGAATGCCTCAAGTTTTTGTAGTTGGTTTTGTATGTTTTACTCCATCTATGTCTGTCTACAACATATACTAGCACATTTAAAATAGGTTTCTGACTTTAAAAAGAGAACTATAATGACTTACCCACTATAAAGAATCCTATGTATTCCAAGTGTTGTACCAGAGAAAAAAAATCTTCTCATATTTGACCTTTTCTTATTACCTGAATTTAGAAATCATGTACAAAACGAATGTTTGTAGAGATTTAACACATCAAACGTGTTCTTTAATCTGTTCATTGCTTACTTTTCCAGGATTTTATCCCTAGTCCTTCTTGCAACCCCAGCTAAAAGCACTTTGCTCCTTGTAACATTACAGAAGCACTATATTTGAAATAGGGGAGGAAAATAACTTCAGATACAAAGGAAAAATTGTTTTAAATTCTTCTAAGCGTGAAGACAACTTTTTGTACTAAATGCATACAAGGGAACATGTGTACAGTGCAAACTCAACAGTGGAAATTTGGCTCCCTGCAACTCCCTGTCATATAGATGCATTTTTTCCAGAGGAAGTCCAATGGTCTTGTTTGTTTTCCCTGCTTAATAGAGAAGTTCAATGAAATTTTCTATTGGGAAAGTCTAATGAGGTCAGAATAACAGAACAGAGTAACTAGGAAGGAATGTCCTTGCATTTTATTTTTAGAATAAGGATGAAGGTGGGGCCTTGCAAAAGGCAGGGGATGGGCCTGTTTTGGCACACATGGCCAGGCTGGAATGCTTGGTCCTGTGAGCTTGAGGGTATTTTGAGCTTAGTTTAGCAACAGCAAAACCCTTGTCACCATCAGCAACAAGACAGTGGAAGGGTCCAGCTGGGAGAAGGGCAGAGCAACACCTGGGAGCACATGGGCAGCCCAGACAGCAGCAGCCCTGGGGACTGACTGCAGCTGGGCAGCTCTTAGCCACTCTCCTCTCTTCAACTTGTTTCCCTTTCTGTGCTGGCAGGACAAGTGCCTTCAGCCTCTCCACTGAACAGGAGCTCTCTGTACTTCTGCACATTAAAGGGAATCCAAGCTACAACAGGATAAGCGTTTGGGTGGGAATCAAGAGCAAGAAAAGCCCAGTGCAGGGGGGCACTCAGTGCTGGAAAAGGAGCAGCCAGCACTAAGACAAGAACTGGACTTATTCGTTGTTAATGCTGATGTCAAAAACCAGCGACACAGCCTCGGGGAGTGAAGAGATGGCTGTGAAGCTGTGAAAATGAAAAGGAAGGAACAAAGCTCAATAAAAGAACCGAGGCGGAGTGGGAAGTGGCTTGACAGGGATAAACAGGTAAGGAGGAAAAAGGGTGCATTCAAGAGCAAGCAGGCCGTGGTCTGTTTCCTGGCACTAGCTAATCTGATTGGCACAGAGATACAAGAAACAGAAGCTTAAATAGCTCATGGGAGCAGATCTTCAGCTGTAAAGAGCCATCATCATTCAGCAATTAACTCTCTCGAAGGCTCTGCCCCTAAATCCTAAGTGCGGAGCTGACACTGCCGAGCACAGCAAACACAGAACAAAGGAGAACAAGAGGAAGTGACTTTGTAAGGGTTAACAGACAGCAGGGAACAAGCTGTTCTGTGCATTCGGGTCAGGAAAAACAGGACTGGGACTTGACACAGGCACCACGCACACATTGCTCCGCCAGGATCACCAGAGCTCTCAAGTGGAGAAGCAGCCAATTATGCCCACTAGGAATGAGACTGCAAGGAGCTTCACCTTAAAATCTGCAAGGACAGAGTTAACCCAGGAAAGTATCTGGTGGGGGTATAGTTTAGGGAGCATCAAGGCATCCAACAAGACCAGAGGCTAGCACCTCTGCTCTGCTCCTTGACATTCCCTCTAGGAAATGAGTAGGGAGGCTAGTATGGGGAAAGCGTGCAGGATAAGGTGCAAAGCACCCTCCTCTTTACTGGTCCTTTGCTGCCCAGAGCTGCAGTTCTCCTTGTGCTTAAGATGTAGGTGGAAACAACCCAGCAGACTGGAAACAGAACCATAGGAATGGCTCAGGGAAGGCAAGAAAATGGTCCTTGACAGCAGTCACTGGAGGCTGGAGTCGCCTTCCAGCATGCAAGTCCTCAAACATGATGTTTCAGAGTGGTACACTGCCTACAAGTTCTTCCTCTGCTCCCACCCACAGGCAGGTGCTGGCAGAGAGGGTGAGCCCCCCTGAGCAGCAGGAGAATGGAGGAATGACCCTCCTTCCACCTGAAGCCCAGCTGGAGACAAGGAGCCAGCAGCACCCACAGAGGCCCAAGAGCACAGCAGATATGCCGAGTCTTCCACCCGCTGCTCTCCAGTGTCCCACTATTTCTAACTCTGAGCACTTTCTGAGCCTGCTGTGGTTTGCCTGCTCACTATTCTCCAGCCAGCTCTTTACTTAGTACTTGCCCAGTCTCCTCAGCACTTGTGCAAGCTTCACATGCTCACAACACCCTTTGACAAGGACCTCCACAGCTCCACCATGCCTCACATGAAAGAGGAAGATCTCTCCCTTGGAGTCCTTGGCCACAGACACTCCCTTATCTCCCACCTTCCCCCATCTGGTTTCAGGATATGCTGCAGCCTGAGCATCAGTCTCTTCCAGAGACACATTATTTTAGGGACTTTTAGTATCTATGTACAGCAGCTCACAAAGCTTATTTTCCTTTTAGATAAAGGGGAGGGTCAGGGTGACACAAGAGTCATTGTGGGATGAAATGCCACAATTTCCAACCCTTTCTGGGAGCTCAACAGAGCAAGTTTCATTTGCAACCCCAGACTTGGGAGCAAGCTTGCAATTAAAAAAAACACCAACACCAAACAACAGTGACCCTGAATACAAAGGCTACAAGTTTACTAACCCACATTCAGGCTTTGTTAATAAAGAAGCTCTTCTGTAGGCTACAGCACAAAGGCACTTTTCCAACGATCAGGTTACCTCCGCCCAGCTACCCCATGGTGGAAATTTTAGAGACCTTTATATAAAGCTCCTCTGCAGACACCTCCCTGCCTGCTCTTCACCCTCGGCTCTGCTATGGCAGGGTAAGCTGGTTCAGGCCTTGGCTAAGGCAGGGCTGGCAATTAAGCAATAATGATCACAATCACAAGGCATTTTCGAGGGACTGATGACCAATTGGGTGGGGTTACATTACAATCCATTAACCTAATCAGCATTTAAACCTCAAGAACTACGAAGCAGAGGCTGCCACCAGGATTATAAAACGAATTGAGAAGATACTCTCAAAACATGCATCTTTCAAGGCTCTGGAAAACCTTACAGCTATGTCTTCACAGATGATCACATCACAGGTACAGGCCGAGGTTAGCAGTAAGTGTCCAGAGCTAATGAGCCAGTTTACTCACATTATCTAGCACAGAAATGTGTTTTTTTTTCCCTCCATCCCATGGTAATGCTACCTTGATAGGTGCAGTGCCTGCAGTAAATACTAGGTCTGTCCCATATTCTGAATTACCCTCCAGGGATGAGAGCAGAGATACATATTAGGGGAATGGGTGCTCCCTACAGCCTCCTGCACAGCTCGCAGCATCAGAAAATTAAGCTGACTGGGAGAGCAAAGCCTGATGCTGTTCCCAAAGCAGAACTTGTTTGGTATCATTACTCATAGGCCAGTTAAACTAGGAAGTTGCTTATTTCTCTATAGATCACAGGGTAAGGAAAAAAACATGAACTTCAAGGAAAAATCCTGGAAATGCCACATGCCCTAGGACACTCCATACATCCTCACTGGCTGTAGTGCTGAGACTAATTTTACCCCTCTCCTTAACTGCTACACTCTTTGTTGACTGTAGCATACTTTTGCACTTATTAGCTGGGATATCACTGAAACATGGTGGCGGTCGGTAATTAATATTTTTAACTCTTGGGAAGTCTTTTGTAGGGTAGTACTTCCTGCTGGGCTGGGTTGTAACTTGCTGTTCTCACTCCTCCAGAAGGCTGACTCACCAACAAGAGGACCTTGGGTGTAGAAATACGAGCATGTGGATGGACCAAGGTCTCAGAAGTGCTATCAGACAACAAGGTATCTATCAGGACAAAATAGTCCCGTGTCCATCCAGGCAGATGCTCAGTAGTGCAGCATGCATTTTTTGCAGTTTTCCTGTAATTTTCCTCTTTTTGTGGTTTCAGTTGCTAATTCAGTACACCCCTCATGCTCCACACCATTTCTGTCCAGCCAGAGGCTCTACCTGCAGACAGGAGAGCTCTTTTTTGTCTGGATCTTTGTTCTTTCAACGTCATCTAAGTATCACTCCCTTAACACCTGATTGAATATTTCAACCCCCTTAATTACACACGGTGGAGACTTTATCGGAAATCTGATTATTGTTTGAAAGTCTGAGCATTTCATCCCAGACTCAGAATTGATCTATCGACTGCTTTTAAATCTCCCATTTTAATTTAACATTTAACACTTTATACCCGCATTAATTACATTTCCCATGATCAATATCAACAAACACCATCTCTGGCCCTCTCTCGATAGAGACACCTTGGAGACCTTTCTCTTGCAAAACTCTCAAGATAGCTTTTCTCTTGGACATGGCTGTTTACAGGGCTGATCTCTCCAGCAGGTGAGGAGAGAAAGATAAACCCACGAAAAGCAGCAGTACTGAGTAAGCAGCAAGGTTAGTAAGCAACACCACCAGCAGAGATGCGCAGGCACAGACCTGGTCCTGGTGGTGGCACAGGGACTGGCCTGGCCCCAGGACATGGGGAGCTGAGACTCCAGCCAGCTCACTCTCCATCTGTCCCACCCCCATCTCAGCTGGAGGGGGACCGGGCTCTGCCATGGGAAGCCACATTGTACAGGCTCCATCATAACTCCTGCCCACGCTGAGCAGCAGGTGAGCTGGGCCTGACCTGTCCAAGAGCTGCACACAAGAACTGGGGCACGGGAAATGCTGACAGGTCCACCGGGGAAAGCAAAGGCTTACTGGCTCCGTACCTCCTGGCATTTGACACACACCATGCTTGTGCCAGCCTGCAGGACCAGGTCCCTTGCCTCACCACAGCACAACATGGAGAGCAAAGCACTTCTCACAGTGCTCCTCCGGGCTGAGTGGAGCAGATCTCGTTAGCAGACAAACTGCACAGACTAATTACGGAAGATACTCATTACACTGCCCCTATAGCCAGTCACTGCCAGCTCTCTAAGGTAGCTGCTATAAGGCTCTGGAAGGTCCAGCTTCATCAGGAAGACAGCACCAGATTTCCTTCTCCAGGCCACAGGAAGCAGAAGTGGAAGTGCCTGAGGGGCATCAGGTGCCCCCCTTTCCCTGTCTGCAACGCATTCCTGTTTGTGTTGCAACTGCAGATGGAAGCAGCAGCTAGTGGCTCCAGCACCACAGAAAATAGCAATATTTGTCCCTGAATAATTTCTCTAGTATATTAAACACAAGTCATTCTTATGCAAAGGCTGCCCTGTACAGCTGCCAAGGTCAGTAAGACCTTGCTTTATTTGCTGCATAAGGGCTGGCTGCGCAAGTTTTACCTTGTACGTATTTTTTCTATGCGTTCTCTTGTCTTAGATTTCCCTGCTGCTAATGCCTATGCATCTTGCTGTCTGTTCAGCAGGTCATGCTACCTTCCTCTGGCTGTTGATAATTACTACCCAATATTCAATCCTCCAGACAGTCAAAATTCCAGCAAACCGATTCTTACAGTATGTTTAATTCAAAAGACACCAAGGACAATATTGAATAACAATTTTCAAGGAAAACATGCTCCACAGCTTTTGCTAACAACATCAATATGTTTCTATTTTCAGGGGGGTCTTGACCCACTATCCACTCACACAGCCATCACTGTTCACATTCTAGTATCTACATACAGATGATTTTTTGTGCAAGGACTGCATTCAACCAAATGGCACTGCCTGCACACACAAGCTCCAGATTACAATACCAGCGAGTGTAGATTTCAGGAAGCAGCCAAGTACTGAAAAGCCTGAAACTAAATAGATGCCAGAGTCTGAAAATAAGGCCCTATGCTTTTTCGACTGCAGACACACTCTTACAGACTACAGCCAATGGTTATACCTGGACTGAGGACTGTCCCTCTCTTCAGTTTACTGAATTCTGTGACATTGCAAGGGCAACAGTCAAATTTAGGTATTTGCACAAGGAAGAAAAATAGTATTTTGGAACTGTACAACATCATGGTACTGCAAAGGACTCAAATGTCAATAAATTTTAATCCAAGCAGTACCTTTGCAGAAGAACAGAGCTAAGAGCCCTACCTGAGGTCAGTGGTCTGGTAGAAAAACTCCACAACAGCCTGCCCTGCTCAGGCAGCATGCCGCCCTGCCCCAGCCTCTAAACCCAAATCAATGCAGAAATGGCAAACAAACATGTCCAACACCTCCCCAGTCTGCCAGGAGCAGTGCAGCAGAGTCCCCCTGTGACACCAGTTCCTCTTTCTTTCTGGTTTATTTCAAGCTACACCTCACCACACCTGATCCACCACAGCAGCATTTGGTGATGAGCTCTTGCCCATCAGTGTCTGATGCAAACAAGCTTCCAGCCAGTGAGGAGATCTGGTCTGGTGGGAACAGCAAGCTACAACTTCTGACCAGGGCTCACACATCCTTCTACCAGCCCAGAAACCAAGCAGTTTCAGCTGTCTCACTCTGCCCCTCTAACATTGTTTGAACCTTGTTCCCAAGTTATGGTCAGCAACACCAAAGTCACATCACCCTGAGTATTTGCCCTGAGGGCTACAAGCTCCTCAGGGTAGAAACCCTCTCCAGCTTTATTCTGCAACAGGCTCTGCCTTTGAGTTGGGCCCCACAGCCTCTGCCATAACACAAACAAAAATCATTCAGGCTCAAAATACATACTGGTGCCAGAAGTCTCTGAACTGGTGAGCGCCAGCACTATAATGGGGCTGCACAGAGGGGTTAAGCAGCACTGCTGTAAAAGGGATGCAAACAAGGGCTTCAGGCTGTGAGCAAGCAGGCTTTGCCACACATGCAGCTCAAAAGGTTAGCATCACTTGTGAGCAAGACCTGTCTGGCTGAACGTACTGCCTTTGTTAACTGAGAACGGCTGCATGATGGAGAGGGCTAATTAACTGCATTTTACTTTTGGGGACCTAGGCTTAAATCCTGGCTCTTGTCACAGCTGAAAATGAATTTAGGGACTACAGTGAGTGCTGAGAGAATTTATTTTCCATAGAATTATCAAATAATTGGCAGTCTCCTGACAGAGAGGCCTGGAACTCTATGCAAGGCCACTAGTGCTTATGCTGTTATTTCCCTGAGTATAAAAGTTATTAACAGATTGATGTGAGCGGTCATCACAGCTGCCACTGCTGCTGAGCTGGAATGAGCACCCAAGTGAAGAACCTCATCATGCAACATGGTGTGTGCTTCACGATGCAGTGCCACGCAGACCACATGTCCTACAGGGAGGGAGGACGTGCCTGGCAACATTTTAGTATTTACATATGGATCCATATATCCCTTAAATACAGCATCGCTTAACGCAGCCCTGGTGTAACTCTAGTTAGTTCACTGGAAAACCACCAGGGCTGGTCATGGTCCAAAGGAGCTGAGGGTAATTTCCCCACTTCCTCACAGCTGAAGGCCACCTAGCAGAGCTAGCAGGGAAGTGAGTACTTTCCCCATAAAGTAATTCTCTACTTTTATCTTGTTAAGAAATTTTTTTCATTTACGAACTAGAACTCCAGCTTCAGGGAGAAGCCAAGCACCCCTTTCCTTTCAGATTTTTACCACAGAAGTTTTCATCTAACCAAATAAGACATTTTTCCACTGAAAGGAACCACCGTGGAAAAAACAGAACAGTAGACCAGCCCCTGAAGTCTCCAAGCAAGAAGTACAGATGTATTGCATTCATGACTCTGGTGGCAGGATGCTCCATCATACTACTGTTTGCAGTGCCACCTCACCCCTCTGTGTCTCAGGTCCCCTGTCTCAAATGTTGGGGATCTTCACTGTTTAAGTACTTCTGAGAGCAACATGCTCAACATGGAAGTTAAGCAGCAGCTAGTGATCATGAACCACAGTATTGGACACAATATGCTGCTCTACAAAAGCACAGGGGTTATTGCTTCTCAAGTGCTATCCTCCTCCTCCTCTTTCCTCCTCTCCCAACAAAGACAGTGACTCCAGCACCCTCAGTTGCCAGTACAATGGAAGGTGGGTAGGAAGACACAACAGAGGTCAAAAGGAGCACGGAAAGCAGCTGCTGGCAAACAACACTCAGCAATAGACCACAGCTCAGCAATACAAGCAGCTTTCATCTGAACCAAGCAAGAGACCCAGACACTTAACCTCGTAATACAACAAGGGGTGGGTGTAGTCTTCCTGGTAGGGTTTTACAGCAAGCCAAAGGCTGTGTGGAAGGCTTCCCTTGAGCAGCAGAAGAGGAAAGCGTAAATCAGACTTCTATCCAAAAAAGTCAGACTGGCGGGGAGGGGGAAGGAATTGGTCAGAAGACATCCATGAACTGGGGAAGGGACCAGGTTCTCCCTGCTCTCAGGCAGGGTGAGATTCCCGAGGCCAAAGCAAATTCTGCAAGTAAGGGCCACATGTCTCCCCCTGCCATTATCTTTAAATCCTCTTTACTCCACAGAGCTATTCTGCACTCTCCTTCCCTTTTAATCAGGCCTGACCTACAGATGTCAGCCTCATTTCGGCTAAGTCAACACAACTGCCACATCTAGGATGCTGTTACAGGAAAAACCTTACTTACACTCTTGGCTGGATTCCAGAGTC
Organism: Hemiprocne comata; assembly: GCA_020745705.1. Lineage (NCBI taxonomy): Eukaryota > Metazoa > Chordata > Aves > Apodiformes > Apodidae > Hemiprocne > Hemiprocne comata. The sequence goes on along the minus strand of CM036597.1, from coordinate 3,248,322 downwards.
TACTTCTTGGTCTAGACCAGACCTCGTTCCTCTCCTGTGAGCTTAATCCTTTACCTTAAGGGCACAGCGAACGCACCGCGACTCCAACATGGGCCTGTCTGTGCTCAGTCTCCCCTTCAGCCTGCAGAGCCAGGAAACTCTTCAGATTATGCTGCAGAAACACTACTGATGGGAGGCTCCATCAGAACTGCATGTTCTTCAAAAACACACATACCTTCAAGAGCCAAAAAGCAAATGTCAAACACACCTTCTGTGTTTTGCAAGGTAAACCTCTACCCTAGAGCTCACCCAACAGGACACAAACCTTCAATCAACAGTCCCTGAAGCCTCCTCAGATACAATTCTAGCCTTGCACTGAAACCATAGCCAAGTTGATACATTCTGATTCATCTAAAGGTTGAAACAGAATAGCTTGGGTGGGAAAGGACCTTAAAAATCATCTAGACTAACCCCTCTGCCACATGCAGGGATACCTTCCACTAGATCAGGTTATTCAAAGCCCCATCCAACCTGGCCTTTAACACTTACTCATCCTTCAGCAGAAACACAAGACACCAATTGCATGCAAAGGACTTCAACCAGCTACCACATCACCCTCCCACAGTACCTTACCAGGCACAGCCCAGCAACTTGCTGCAACAATACGGTCAAAGTAAGAGCTGGCTTATGGTTCTTCCAGTATGTCCTCCTGGCCCCATTCCTTGCTGTCCATACCCTGTGTGGCCAACATGTAGGAGTCACAGGCTGGAGGTGGATGGACAACAGCTTGTCCTGTCTTGCCCAAACCCATCTTATGAACAGGGTATCAAGACTAAGTGGGATCTGGCTCACACACTCCACTGCATGACACAAAAACCTCAACTCCAGTCATGTATCAACAGCAGTAGAGGAAATACCAACCTGCAAATGAGATATTAGCAACTATTCTGTTTTCACCTTATTTCAAGAAGGCAGCTGTGGATTCAACCTTCAGGCAACACCACAGATGTTTCTTGGCCCTCAAAGACATTGCATGGTGTTCTCTTTAAATGTTTGTGGGGGATGTTCAAAACCCCTATTATCTGTATCTGACACGATGCTGAACCAATACCCTGGTTCACAGAAGATGTGAAAACAAAACCTCACCAAGGCTAGGAGGAGCCAGATCAAATTCTCTTGAGCTCTGAAATAGTCCTCAAATGTGTGCTGCAAGAAATCCTCCATACGGACACACCTTCCATATCACAGAAGGAGGAAGGGAGGGAGAGGAAAAGAGATTAAAAACAAGATAAAAGCCAGATCCTCAGGTAACAGAAAAATCAGAGATGCTCCCTCAGCTTACACTACTATACAATTGAGCCAAAGGTGCTTTTAAAGTCCTTTTATTAAATATTTTCATCTGCCTTTTTATTTGCTAGGAGTGCAAGCTAGGCAGTGCTTTTCAGAGAAACTATTTATTCAGTTTTACAGTGACTAACCTGAATTTCCAGACTGCTTCAGAAGAAAAACAAGCATTTATTTACAAAAGGCAAGGAACATTAGGCTTCTTTCCCTCCTTGTTCTTCCTTTTCATTTTTCTTCCACCTCTCATCTAATAAATAAACAAACTATGTATCTTTCCAAGAAAAAATGGTCCTTCCCTTCACGTCCACGCTAAAAACGTGCTGACAATTTTTTCAGGTTTGTTTTTTTTTTTTCTGAAGCCAACCAAAGTGGAATAAATTTTTTATTTTTAATTGATTTTTTCAGTTTAGCCATCTACTTGAAATAACAGCTGGCCTTACATCACTGGCTGCAGTCTTACAACCTGGAATAGACCCAAGATGAAGCTGAAAGTGTGGGATTACAACAACCGTGGGCTTGGCGGTAGTGGGGCACCCTGTGAAAAACTTCCACGATCAAAAGGAAATTACAGATCAGTGAAAGCAGCTGCACACTCTTGCATGAAATGCCTCAATGTTACTTCCCAGGTTAAAGAACAGAAAATAGCAGCACAAAGCTTAAATGCAACTAAGGCTCTAATCCCAGCCCATCAAATTAAGGACTGGGAGGCATGGAGTCGCCAGCATGTGCTTCTGGCACCCAGGGGGAGTGTCCTGGGCATGGGGAGCTCAGGTAGCACACACCTACCTTCACTGAGGTGCCTACTACGTGCCTGCTGCAGGGGAAGCAATGCCACCCACAGAGGGTCTGGTTTAGGGCAAGGTTTAAGGCACTTAGAACTCTATTTCATCACGATTAAGCTCTAATTCTGGAAGACCGAGGGCAGATGTACATTTTCTTGTGTGGAGTTGCCCTCTACTCAACCCAGCCTAAGACCTTCACTTACACGAGGCTGTGATTAGAGGATTCAGGTCATGAGCAAGCAGATCTCATGCTTTAATTCTCTCTCTCTCTCTCATTTCCTGAACCTCCAGGATGAATATCATCACATTCTTGCAAAAACTCAAGCAAACACATGCACCAACTCTCTCCCTCAGAACAGGGAGATGCACAAAGTTGATGGTGATAGCCTCACACCCAAAGGTGTGTTGGATGCTGCTGCTGTGCCTTGCTGCTCTCTCCCCACATTAAAGGCTCAAACAACAGACTCAAGGCCAGTCTTACCTCTTTGTCTCCACAATCCTGGTAATACTTACTGCCCCAAGTACACCAATACTGATGCATTTGCATCTCCCCTCTGGTCCATCCTCAGAAAGATGTGCATCAAAAAACACAGCAGAGCCTGCCTCTCCTCTCCCAGTTAGCAGGTTTCCTCCCAAGGTCACCCTGCTGAGAACCACTTCAGCAACATCCAGGTTTAAGACCATCCTAAGAACACCCATGCAGCAGGTATCAGACTGCAGCCCTAGTTCCATCCTCCTGTAAGGATCACAAAGGAATCAAACCCTTGCTAAGTGATCTGGGACTGCAGTAACACACTTCTAGCACTATTACTTATTTGTGGCAGTTTTCACTACCTGCAGATGCTGTCCAAACACACAGAAGAAAAATTTGTGCTCTTGGGAGTTCCTAGCCTAGATGCAGAGGTCAGGAGAAACACTCTGTTCTTGTTAATGCAAGAGAGAGAAGAAAAAGAGTCAAGCCTGCATGCTTCTCTGAAGCGGATTATGGCTAATAAGACAAAGATTACTGAAATAAAATGAATTTAAATTCATTCTTCTATCATTCAGAATATTAAGTTTTTTACTTTCCTCCCAGTATCACTCCCATTTGTAGTCAGCTTCACTTTCTCCCTATCACAAAGATGTTATACTTGGACTATAATCACCATAATGGACTTCTTCCACTTGGCAGTTTTTGTTGTACTAGGCATCTTAAACAAAAAAAGCATTTGTAGTGCTAATTTAACAGGCATCCTATCTTCCCCCCCCTTTTTTTTTCCCCTTTTCTTTTTTAAAAAGTAATCACTGCTTAACTCTGTGAACAAGTTCTGGAGTCCTAGTGGCTTTTTTTGCCTATCAACAGGGGAGGGGAAAGTCTCACCAGCACAGCTGCAGGGTTACACCTGCAGAAGCAGCCAAGTGCTGCTCAGCCCCAGGGCTCAGAGCTCTCCAGCCTGGCCATCCCTAGCACCAGTGCACATCACAGGGAAGGGAATCAGCAAAAAGTGTCTCTCAGTGGTGACCAACATTCACTTTTAAATTCAGGTTGCTCCTCGCAAACATTCAGACTCGGGCTGAAAACAGTGCTCTGCATTACCCCTCTAGGAATTCAATGTTTCTAAAGCCAGCACCAGCAGCATTTGCATCTGCATTTTACTGAAAGAAAGGGAACTCCACAGCAAACTGAGAATTCCTGCCTGTCAGCCCCAAATCTGGAGTGCTTGGCTGGGCTGCAACTGCAGCCCCAAGCTCCAGCCCTCGTGGCCTGCACATTGGGAGGGCAAGCCAATACCTCCCCAAGCCCACAGAGCAGGAATCAGCAGAGCAGGCAGTTATCTGAAATGTTGTTTGTGGTTAATTCCCCTTGTACAGGCTCAGTCCAACTCAACCCAACTAACTCAGAGGGTTACTGCTGGTAAAAGGCACCTGCCTTAGCTCACAGCCTCATGCAATGGCTGTACTAAGCATTACTCTTATTAAGTTAGTATTCTATTGAAATTTTTAAAACCCAGCACCTTACAAAAGACCATCAGTGACCAGCTCAGCCCTACCTGTGCAGGTGCTTACCACCATTTCTAGCTGATCCAAATACAGACTGCATTGGCCAAGGCAGCTCTGCCCTCCCATGGGGTCTCATTCCTGCCCTGTCCCTCAGCCAGACAACCACTCATGAGACCAAGCACAAGGCAGAGGAATGAGGACAGCAGTAGAAGGAAAAAGAGTACACCTTTCAGTGCCAAAACCCATTTGAAGGGCACGAAACAGCAGGCTCAGCTCCTTGTGGTGCCCATGGCAGCCAAGGGCACTCAGCACAGCCCAGGAGCTTGAGCTGCCAATGGCTCTGCCTCAGGAATGATCCTCTATCAAGAGGCTTCCATACTTTTCCCAAATACACGTTCCCCACAAGTTTGCTTCTCTCCTTGTGTGCACTGAAAGTCATATAAACTCAGAAGGAACTGGGTGCAGACCCTATGACAGGGATGAATCCTGCACCATTGTGCAATCAAATGCTCCTCCCATCCAGAAGTCACCAGGTACAGGATCCCCCAGGTTGGCTGAGCAGGTGGAGGTGCTCCAAGACCTGGGGGAGAAACCACTTCCCAAGTAAGCTGGAATGAAAATAGTGTAACCACCCAACTAAGGACATCTAGGACACTCTCTACAGGCTGGGCTGAATTTACAAATCCTGGTATCTCTAGAAGAACAAGATGGTGGCACTGTACAGAAAATAAACAGATCTGTTGTTAGACACATCAGAAACTTCCCTGTACCTTACGAATGGATCTCAGGGTCTTCTCAGAAGGATAACCTTCCACCTAACATAGGACACAGAATGAATTTGCTGTTCAGCAGAGGCATCCTCATTCCAACCTTGGTATCCCAGCATCAGCTACTGAACACAACGTATTACTACACAGAGCTGGGAAGTCCCCAGCCCAGCAGGTCTCTCCTTTCAGCAAGGCTGATAGAACCTCCGGCAGAATCCATACTGCACACCCTACACACCTCCTCAGTCTCAGAAGAAACATGGATCACAGCTACTCAACAGATTGCAAGCAGAGTTAAGTGCAAAGGCAAAGTGGAGATGCCAGTGCCAAAACCTGGGCTGTCTGTCTGAGGGCAGAGAGGTGTTTCACAAGACACCTCTGTGCTCTGGCTTCTTTAGTCAGATACACCACCAGTGTCTGGAGGCTTCAGAAATATGAAGACAGACCACCTGTAACCCCATTGATGGCTTCATGCTACTGTTTCTTTTTTGTACCTTGAAAATGACTTTACTGAAATGTATCTGAAGATGGAACACATGACATCTCGGCCACAGCTGCTCATTACCGTTTATTTTAAAAGATTCAGACTGTATTTAAAAGGACCCAACTGATACCTGGTATGGCTATAAAAAGATCTATCCATCCTGACTTGCTGGCTGTAGAGAGATCCTACAATTGAAAGCCTTGATTAAGAAGAGTGAACTGCACTTATAGAAGAGTTTTGACCAGATTTTGGGAAGAGAAGCCCAACAACCTTTTGCTGCCCAGCCCAGCCAACAAAGGACTCAACGCCCTCTTCTCCAACCATTTTGTATCTTATGACCTGCAGTAACACCTTGCATGCCATGTACCAACCCAGTGCTCTGGAGAACAACTCCCAGCAGCAGCCAGCCATGGCTCAGAGCAGGAGATGCTCTTTTGCAGGAGATGGTTTTCCTTAAGGGGCAGGTTTCCCCATCAGCGAGCCAGGGACATTTGCAGTTCACCATTCCAGCCTTTAGGACTCCTTTACCAAGTGGTCCATCAACCCACAGGCATCCCTCCCAGCATTATAGCCCTCCACAGCACAACCACCACCACCCCCTACAGTCCTAGGACCTTCCACTAGAAGATCATCAAATGCTTCACCAACATTAATGAATTAAGTCCCAGCATCCCAATTAACTCCAGCAGCATTATCCCCTCATGACCAAGGAGTGCACTATCAGACAGAGGTGTCCTAGTTTCCTTGTGAGCCTGCCAAGGAGCCAGACCTGCCAGCTCCCTCCCTCTGCTCAGCTATAGGCCTGCAGGCTATTCCAAAGGCTTTTTTTCAAAACAGAAAGAAAGAAAAAAAAAGCTTTCTGTTTTCCTCTCTGCAATAAAAAAGGTACTAACCAAAGGTTTCACCATCCAAATTAAGAGTCAAAGGCAGAAATAAAGTCTCTGAAATGTAAGAAACACGTTGTGCGGGGTGTGAAATTTATTGCTGCCTTGCAGAAAGAAGCCAAACATCTTAATATGGAAAAAACCCGCTACTTTTGACCTGAACAGATTGGGAACAGGAAGTAAAAACAAATTACCCAGCTGCGGCCTCCCCGCCTTAGGAGCAGGAGCAGAGAAACCAGCATTTCCTGCCCATGCTCACCCGGGTCTGCACGGGGACAACCCCACCTCACCCAGCCAGAGGCTGTTATTAAAGCACTCACAGGTTGTTATTAAAAACACTCACTGGCAAATTCAGGCCTCTCTCTCAGGGGAATCCACCGAGGACAGCCAGAGAAGAGGGGCTGCAGGAATTGCCCCAAATGCTGCACCCATTTGCGAAGCCCACAGGGCCAGGCTCCCCTCCCAGAGGATTCCCCTTCTTTCCATGGCTCTCTCAATCTTCACCAGATTCCTGACTCAGGACAAGTATATTTCAGGAGTTAGTTTTGGGTTTACTCCATCATCACCAGCAAGCCCTGAAAAATTAAGTCAAGCCTCAATTGGCTTAACACATAATTGCATTCTTTTAAATAATAGCTTTGTATTACTTTATTTTTTGTCCTTTTTTTTTGAGCTTGTGAATATTACATCCTAATTATATTTTCAAGCTTTCATTTGCAGCTACAGTAATAATCCAGAAAGACATACAGGTGAGCTAATTTTCAAACAATCACTGGAGTAAGGTGCTACAGTTTTTACAAAAGTGACAGGTAGACCCAAGGGACCTGCAGGAAAAAAGAGACATTGAAAACAGATAGTCCAGCATCTCTTTTGTTAAAACTGGTAACTTAATGCCAAGGAGAACGGCTTTAAGACCTTAGCATAACAAACACCCAATATCACACCTGTAATGCAACAGAAAATGTCCTTTACACAAACCCTATACAATAAACAGCAGCTCAGAAACTGGTGTTTTGATTAGAACTCTCAGAAAATCTTAAAGCATGATTTTTACTAGCTTAAGCAGATTTTTTCCTTCAAGATTTTAAAAGATCACATGCCAGGTGTAGAATACTTAATAAAGCAGAGATTTTTGACTTGTGTTAATTTAAAAAAAACAACAAACAAACAGCAACCAGCAAATTACAGCCATTAATACAACACTGCCTTTGCAGAAGATTTATGCCAGCATTACTGAAAGCAGAATTTCACCCAACAACACTTCTAGGTAATACAGACATCTGCAGAACCGAGGGGACAAAAAGCAATAAACACACACAACCACAAACTTTGTGCATTACTATCCAAGACTTTTACAGGGACAGGCATATTGTGCCACTGTTTTGCAAGAAAGTACCCCGTGCGAGCCCATGAGCGCACTCTCCCACACGCAGCAACCTCCAGTCCTACCTCATATTCTTCTTTTAAATCCATCACCTTGTCACTCCTAAATGTTGCTTTCACAGAGTCAAAGAATGGTTTGGATTGGAAGAGACCTTAAACATCATCTGGATCCCCCTGTATGGCCAGGGACACCTCCTACTAGACCAGGTTGCTCCAAGCCCCATCCAACCTGCCCTTGAACACTTCCAGGGATGGGGCAGCCACAGCTTCCCTGGGCAACCTGTGCCAGTGTCTCACCACCCTCACATTAAAGAATTTCTTCCTAATGTCTGACCTAAATCTCCCCTCTTCCAGTTTTAATCCATTACCCCTTGTCCTCTCCCTACAAGCCCTTGTGAAAGGGGTTGCACTGTGAAGAAGGAAACTCCCCCGTGATCCATGCTGCACGGAATCCTCCCTCTGCCCCAGCAACCTCCCAGCAAAAAAAAATTAAAAAAAAAAAATTATAAAAAAATAAATCCAAGTTTATCACGCCAAGGAACGAACAATACGTGGGAGTCTGAAAAGGCAAGTCAGAAGTGCCGCCAAAAAAAACAGGGCTCTTTCTCATAAAAAAAAAAAAGGCCCTCCCTTAGGAAGCCTGCCAGTCAAACCCGATCACGAGGCTGTTTTCCGAGGGTGAATAGAGTTCTTATTGACACAGCTTATGTCTGCAGCATGCAGCCCTCCGCAAGGCTTTCAAGAGCAGATCGGATTACACAGACACATTCTCTCTGATTTTATGCATTCAGAAGCCCTCAGACATAAAATACCCAGCTCTGAAGGCCACCGGTTTTTCAGCTTGCTCTCGGCCTATGTGCTTTTACAAAGAAAAAAAAATAAAGCAAAGCAGGCAAAGAGATCCTGGTGCCTTTACTTGGGTTCCCGAGGATCTCACCCTTGCTGAGCAGGGCCATGTAGTTTGGAGGCCAAGCCACAGATTTGCTCCGTATGAGTAACAGGAGACCATTCATTCCCATGGTGGGTACTTAGCATCTGATGGGAGAAGGGGGAAAATAAGTATCTGCTGACACCCTTTAAAATGGGGGAAGATAACATCGCTCTGGGTAGACAATCCTTCCTGGAAGATGGCATGGAAAAAGGGGAGGATACACACCTCTTAAAAGAACACCACACACTGCCACAGTTTAGCAGGCAAGAGGTGCTCAACTGCAAAGGCATCACAAGCACAAATTCAGACAAATCATCTATCCAAGAGCAACATCTTGAGCACACACAGGAACCTAGAGAAAACAAACTAAAAAGGATCAGTTTATACTGTTTCTGTACTTAGGGGGCACAATAAGGAACTCCACTGCAGGAGCAGGCATCTGTACAAAGTCCAGAGAACCTGTGATGCTGCACTAAAGGTGAACAGAGAATTCCAAAATGCTTTGTTAACATAAATGCTCCAGCTTAAAGACTGCATTTCAGCAATCGAGACAAGCCTGTGCTTAAATTCTATGACAAACTAGGACTTCAGCATTACCCTAGAGAAGGATGCACGTACTGCCCAGAGGTATGGAATACACTGATTAAAAGGAAGCTCAAAAACTGTCTAACAAGCAAACCAGTGCATTACACAAGTAACTGGTTCCCCATCACCTAAGAGGGAACAACTCACTGAAATATTACATGTCAAAAAAGCAAATAAAGCAAGCTCGAGCTTCAGAGCTTTTAAGGGATTTTAAGATCAAACACACACTGTTCAATGAAGACATCCTCTCCTCTTCCTCTTCCAGGCTGTGATCACTCCCCAACTACGTGTTTCTATCCTGTTTCGGAAGATTTTTCTCACATCTTTTCTGCTAGATGCTCAGAGGCTGGATCTGGGTAACCCCAATGTGGGGTGCCATGTCTGCCTGCATGGGCAGTTCTTTGGTTGGATGTTTGCACTGTTTTCAGAGTGCAGCAACAGTCACAACTCCTATGACTACCTTCGGAAACTGAGATCTAAGCAAACTCTGCTTTTCAGTGCACAGCCTCCCTCTCAATGAGCAGCCTTGTGTTTCTAGTACTCATTTTAGTTTCCACACGTGACTTCTACTATGTTCATGGTCAGAAAAGCCTGCTCCTGTGATGGCTGCGTACTCTTTCCCAACACATCTGACTCACGCAATGGTTTGCTCCACTGCCAAAGCCAAGCTCTCACCACCAGCACAGCAGGGGTGTCCTGCTGCAGGCATCAGTCACCATAATCCTGACTGCAGATTCATCATCATCACCTGTGCCTGCATTAGCCACAAAGAAAATCTTCATTTGCTTTCGGGCTTCTGACTAAGCTGCAGGCACTGGTGACAAGGAAAGCCATGGTCTGACTTGTGCATGAAGAAAGATTCATTTGCAAGACACCAGCAATGCTGCTTTGCTGTCAGTTTAACTCTGCATAAGCCAGGGCTGCTAATAAAAGCAGCAGTCCAGCCTCACCCCGTCCTGCCTGTGCACCCCAGGTCCTTGTGCCAACAACTCTTTCTGTGTCCACACGGAGAAGCAAACCAAGAAAGCAATGACAGCTAAAATGAGCATTGCTTGTTATTCTGCAAGGTTATTCTTAATCCACAAGGCTGGTGAAGAGACTGGAGCAAACAGCTAGAAGCAGGACCACTTTATCCACCAGCTTCAGCTTCAAAACTGATTTGCAAGCTATACTGCAAAAGGTATGAAAGCCAACCTCCTCCCCTTTGCAGTCAGAAGTTTTTAAGTCCCACTTTGAGATTCCATTAAATGTGCAGAAGAGCCTCTCCAAATCTCATTTCTGGTGGCACCACAAATGCCAAACTCTAAGGTCCACATATCTATCTTGCTAAGACAGGGCAAGCCCAGAAGACAACTTCTAGGTCTGTAAAAATCTTAAGAGTAGCATTTAAGCCTCATGCCAGCCATTCTCCAACAGAGAAGGAAGATGCAGAGGAGGCAACCGCTGCTCATGAACTGGAACTGGGAATGAAAATAATTCAAAAATCCTCTATGTGATGCAACACTCCAGCATCCCTGCTCATCAGTGGCTTCCTGCAGCATGTGGGCCAGCACCAGGGGGGAGGACTGACAGCCCAGTACACTCCTTCATTCTCTTGTGGGGTTCCCTCACTTCTCCACAGTGATGGGAAGGATGTGGCATCTTGCCTTCTCCTGACCTGGCCAGATGCTGCAGGAGGCTAAGCAGCACAGAGGTTACAGCACCGAGGGGCTAATTTCCTCACTGACCACCAGGTCTTCTTTGAACCCCTGTCAGTATACCCCAAACCATCTGGAATACAGCACCAGACCCACTACAAATATAAAGCTGGATACAGGCTGAACCAGCTGCACATGTAAAACTCAGCTGCTTTTGGGAAGGCTGACTGTGCCCAAGAGCAGACTGGACCTTCTCTTGCACACCCCACAATACCTAGGAAGCTTCTGCACAGTCCATTGTCTTCCAAAGAGAAACACTCAAATGCTGAAATAGCTCTCAAACTTTTCTGGGCCATCGCTACTTTTAAATTACTTAATTTAAATATGTACCATGTCTATATATATATATATATACACACACCAAGGGAAATTAGCATCCATGAAAAGGGCTGGTGCCCACACACTGTAGCTCTGCACAGCCTCGCCAGGTCTTCTGTGTTTGACTGTGCCACCACTACTACAACCCTTGGAGAGCCCCAAAAGGATCCTGCCCCACTGGCAGGAACACTGGAAAGACCACAGCCTGCAGGTTCCCCGAGACCACTTGCTGACACACCTTTTTTGGGGTATAGAGAGTAGTGGGGGCAGGGAAGTTTTAAGACCATATTACACAGTCCTTTAAATCCTTTGGTTCCACACAAAGCTGAAGCCTTAAGTCCTTCCTTCAGGAGTTTCCCCATCCCTGCCCCCCCCGGGCTGAGATGCATGCTCTGCACCTTCATTTGTCAATAAAGCTCCAAGGAGCAGGACTGTGTCACAAGAAGGCATTTCTCCCACCTGGAAAGCAGCACCGTTGCAGCCTTCACATACTACCTTAACAGCAAAATACCCACAAGGAGGACCCATAGGGGAAAAACATCTCTGCAACCCCATGGAAGCTGCTGTACGGAAACTTGAACTGCATTTCTTCTGCTTCTGCATAATCCCAGAAGAACGAGCTTAATTCAGACTGCTCCAACTCAGACACTCGATAGTTTCAACATGGTACAGACTATTACCTTGCTCTAATTACAGGATCACGTTACATGTCCAACAACTGCTGCAATTTAGTCTTGCCTGATACACCCCAGCTCAGAATTGCTCATCCCACCTCTCACTCCCATACTTTTTGGCATCCTTTGAATAAAGGCAGGGATACCTAGCAACATTTCATTATCTCACACGCACGCACCCCAAGCCCCCCCAAGGTAAAGTCATTATTTCCATGCAGTCATGAAGGCAACGACTTTCACCGGTGCAGAACGAACTAGTTTTAGGCAAACAGCACAGACACAACACTTCTGTTCAGATGCTTGTCTCTGCAAACCCATTACAGGATTACTGCTAATAACCACTGCTGCACAACACCACGAATCCGCACCTCCCTCCCCGAGCCAGGTGTTGATCTTGCACGGAGCCTGTCTGCAAAAAACGAGTTTTCAGAGAAGCTAAAGCTGCAGGATCAGGCCCCTCGGAGTTTCACTACCTCAAAGGCCGGGGACCTTCCTCACAGCAGCGCACATCTTTGCCTTGGAGCTCAAAACCGCATCCGCACCTCCCGCTGCCGTGAGATCGAAAGGTTTTCTCCCTGCAACCGTCTGCCCGCGCCTGAGCCGAATGTTAACAGGTCTCTTACTTGCATCTGGCCTCGCCACTGCCTCATGCTCTACAGGGGAATATTTTGTTCCCCGAGCGGACGAGCCGTCCGGCCATCGCTCCACGATGATTCAGCAAGGGGGTGGCTCCCCGTCGGAAGGCACACCTACTGCGAACTGTCACACCACGGGGCTGGGGGAAAATGGGAGAAGTTGCTCTATCTATCATGGCTGCACTTTCCGAAATGCGTAGACCTGGCCTGGTAGGGTCGAGGGGAGCGGAGGAGGGGGGGAAGAGGGGAGGGGGGCAGCAGCAGGCACATGGAAATAATTCAAGGAAGCATCTCGAGGCTTTTAACTATGGCATAAGTAAATGAGGCAAACAAAAAAAAAAAAAAAGCCAGACACTTTCGGAGCCAGCATCAACTTCGCCAGGCTGTGTTCTTTGTTTCTAGGCAGACTCCAGTGCGGTGGCGAGAATGAACAAATGCGCATGTCTTCATAAGAGTCCCCCCCCAAAAAAAAAAACCAAACCAGAAAAAGAAAAAAACAACCCTCCCCCTCGTGCCCCTCTCTCATCGCTGTAGCGGCAGGGGAGTCCGCCAGATAGTTTGTGCTGCTTTTTCAGAAGTACAAGTCCGCTTTCCACCCTGCTCCGAGCAGGCATTTCGCTACGGTACGAGGCGGCCAGGGTAAGACAGTGCCTGGAGCACTTTCAGCAGCAAAAATTAGTTTTGCTGCTGGGTTTTTCTTAAGGTTGTTGTTGGGGGTTTTTTTATATATAAAACGAAACGACACCCTAGCAACGCACCGCGCCAGCCACTCTGCACAGCCGCTCCTGCCGCCGGCGGAGCGCGGCCGGGGCCGGCGAGCCCGTCCGCCCGCTGCCGGCAGACAAAGGAGCGATGGGCCAGCACCCCCGGGCCAGACTGCCGCCGCTCCCGGGACAACCGCCAACGGCCATAGAGCCCCGGCCGCAGGACGAGCCCCCCCCCGCCCCGGAGCTCGTCAGACCCGTCCCCGGGCGCCCCGCGGCTCGGCGGGGGCAGCCGGCGCCCTGCGGCCGGACCCGGCCTTACCTCACGGCGGCGGCGCTGGCAGGCAGCGGGCGGCCGCACCGTGCCACGCGCGGCGGCACGGGGCGAGCCACGGGGGCCGGTTTAGCGCGGGGGCCGGCTGCGCGCCGCCATTTTAACGCCTTCCGCCCGCCCTCCGCCCCCCCCGTCCTTCCCCGCGGCGGGCGGCCACGCGCGGCGTGGAAATGCCACTCAGAGGCGCTCCCCCCCACCCTCCCCTCCGCCCCGCCGCCGCCACCGTTACATTGACGCAGCGGCTCCTGGTCGCCGGGCCTGCCGTGGCGGAGCTAGCAGGGCAGCAGCAGCCGCCGCCGTCGTGGCCCCTCCGCCGCCTCCCGCCGCCGGGCGCACATGGTACGCTCCGGGGCCGCGCCGCGCCCCGCCGACCGCGCGCGCCGCCGCGCCGCCTGGCTGCTGCCATGGCAACCGGCCGGCCGGCCGCGCCGAGAAGGCCCGGCCCGACCCGGCGCCCGCCCGCCCCGCCGAGTCCCGCGCACCCAGTGCCGGTGCCGGGCGAGGGCGGCCCACCCGTACCCTCCCTCGGGAGGGTCTCCTGGTGGCTCTTGTCCCGCCGGGCTCACGGACAGATTGTCCCGCAGCTGCGGGGCTGCCGCTGCCGCCTTCACCGGCGTGACACGGGCACCGACCGGCGCACCGGAGGGGGAGCCAAGCCCAGCACTCGCGCCTCTTCCCGGCCACAGGGCATAAGCCACCGCCGCACCCCCGCCACTGAGTCTACTCTGTCCCCAAAGCCACCACCACAGCCACCTGCTGACCGGCTGCATCCCCACAGCCACTATCACACGTCCCTGCCATGTCCCCTCTGTCCCCAAAGCCACCATCACATCCACCTGCTGACCGGCTGCATCCCCCCCGTCCCCAAAGCCACCATCGCACCTCCCCACTGTGTCCCCTCTGTCCACAAAGCCACCACCATATACCCCCCTGTGTCCACCTCTGTCACCAACGTCACCATTGCATCCCCTCACTGAGGGGTTGTACCCCCTCTGTCCCCCAAGCAACCATCACATCCTCCCAAGTGCATACTCATCTGTCTTCAAAGCCACCATCACATCCCCTCGCTGGGTCCTCTCTGTCCCCAAACCTCTTGTCACCCCCCCCCACACACCCCCTCCCACCGAGGGGCCGTGTCCCTGCCAGGCTTGGCCACCCTTACCTGGGTAGTGGCACAGCTCTTCCACACTGCAGTGCTCATTTTCACTCCTGATTTGCAACACAAAATTGCGTACGCCAGGACAGTCGCGAGGGAAAACAGGCGCAATGTGAAGCAGATGAGAGTAAATCATAACGCCGCCGTACATGTTCTGCATACTGCAAACGAGGAGCTAATTTCCTGGCAGCCATCCTTGGGATGCTTCAGAGTCAGTCTTTGCCAGTGTGACCCTTAAAAACCTCACAGCGTTTGGCTGCAAGCAACCCCACTCATTTCTGGCTTCAGCATCTAATTCCAGCAAATACAGATATTTTAATTATGTATTTTGTTCGGGTGAGCTGAAAACAACCAGCAGCTACTGGATCACTGAAGAAAACAATCCCATATTTCTTCTAAAAACCAACTTTTTATGGGGTTTGGTGACATTTGCCACATTTTGTCAAGTGTGAGCTCAACCAGAAGCAGAAAGAAGCAGCCAAGGGTTGTTTATTGCTCAAAAAGTGGCTCTCCCTGACAGCAGCACTGGTGGAACCGACTGTCATAAAACTGCCAGTGTTTGTGCTCTGAGCAGCAAAACGGGAGCCCTGATTCCTGCACCCTGTTCTGATGACCACTTTCTCAGTGGCCAGGAGCAGACCACTTCATCTCTCTTCCTAGTTACTGCCACTGATTCACAGTCGAGATCAATTAGTTAATGTTTGCAAAGTCAGTTGAAGATGAAAAAGCATTACATACTGCTAATAAAACCATAATGATCCCCCTGTTAAACATTAAACACACAATGATGTGTAAAAAAAAAAAATTAAAAAAAAATCACATGCGTGGAAAATTCCTCTTGCTGCAAGGACAAAGGATTAGCTCCTAAAAAAGGAAGGATGAGCTCAAATTTGCATCACAGGACTGTGTCTCAGGGGTCTGGGTTTTGTTTGGGTCTCTGCTACCGATTACCTGTGTGGCCACGGGCACATCACAGCAGTTGCTGAAGCAGCTGGAAGGTTGACCCACCTGAAAGTGACAAGTTAACCCAGAGCTAGCCAAAAATCACCAGACACTTTTGGAACAATGCTGGTCCTGGTAATTTTGCTCCTCCACTTCCCCATTGCAGCTGTGTAGCCTGATTTTTGCAGGCAAGAGAATACAGCAGCGAGCAAACCCTGGCAACATGGTCATTCAAAGCCAGGAGAGCCGTGTGGCTCGCAAGACACTTGCACCACACCAGAGTGAGAGGAATAAAAGTGGGCGTGGGACTTTCTAGGAGATTTTTCCTGGCAATGAATCTCACTTTAGATGTAAAACCGGTAGCTGTGCCACTGGTCAGGCTCCGGGTCGCTGTATGCAAAGCAACGCATGTCTGATGCTCTGCCTGCAGGCAAGGAGGAGGAGAGGAACCAGGAAAACCACGCTCGTCTGTACCTTTAGGCCTGCATAAGGCCACATTCATGGTGATGAGGCACCGGTGTTTCTGGCAGGGCAGAAGCCATGGGTGGGGATTTGCACTAGAGAAGCTCCAGGCACAGTGATCTCAGAGAGGACACAACTCCTTTACCAAAAAGAGCAGCCCTTTGATGAGGCACCCCTCCTTGCCTTGATGGAGCTGCCCTTTGCCAGGAGCATCCCTCAGCTGCAGTAGCCTAGTGCATTTTCCTCCTGAAATCTGATGCCACCCTGCTTTCACGGTGATCAGTTGTTGACTGCAGAAAAGCTGAATCATGAAACAGAGGTTATAAACAAGGTTATTTTTAACGGAGAAAACAAATCCCACATCATGCAGAGGTCGGAGCAAGGGACTGTTGGCAAGGGCTTACAGGTCTCACTCCTGCCTTGATAGTCTCCATGTCCTGAAGCAAATTACAATCTCTCTAACCTTTAATTTACCTGCTTTGCAACACGGACAAAGCAGCAGACTCCAGTTGTGCCTTCTTTGCACAGCAAAGCTCCTGGAGTGACAGTAAAGCAGTGCTGGGAGCTGCACAGTGCCAGGGGCTGGCTTTCACTGCTGCCCAGCACCTTGCAGAGCTATTTTCAGCCGTGCAAAATGCTCACACACAGTATTTCCACAATGTTCATAGATTTTTTGAATGCAGAGAGAGAGAGACTATCTAGTCTGATGCCCCTCTCCCATATTTCACAGCCTTACATTCCAATTCCCACATGCAGCCCTGTAACTTCTGCTTCATTTTGCTCACTGAAAACTCACAATCTCCAGGTTTTCTAGCCCAGAATCTCCTGTTACATCCTTTAGGCACTGGAGTGCTGCAGGGTGTGTCTTGTAGGTAGGTATCCAGCCCAGGGGGAAGGAAGACTAGTCTGCTACACCTACAGCTAACTGGGAAATTGCCTGATTATGCCATTTCTTATCTCTTTCTCACACTTAAATTCTTCCCAGAAAAGCATACTTCATTTTTCCTAGGAAAGATGCCTCAACTCAGGGAAGCAGGGGACTGTGACTGGCCAGGCTTCCTCATGCTGCCCGAGGAAAACAAACAACCCTATGTACAGATCGTTGTGGACTTGTCTTCTGTGCTCCATGCTCTAGTTAACAAGTGCTTTGGGTGTGTCTCCAACTTTCTATAGATAACTATTCAAGAACTCCAGCTTTTTAAAAAATATGTTGTAAATATAGATATTTTTAGATCTCTCTCTATATACATACACATCCATTAATGAAAGCTTCAGGAGATTGGAAACTTTCCTGCCAGACTTACAGACCTGCTAAGCCTCCTTGCAGGCTTACCTTTCTCGCTCAAGTTTTCCTTGAGCTAAATAGTGATTTCCACATAGAAAATAGCAAATAAAAACCAAGGCATCAGTGGCTTGGATCTAGAGCGGGTTCTGCTCCTGCTGGCCATTCACTGGTGCAAAGCCCTGGTCCATCTTCACCTGCCTGCTGTGGAAACAGACACCAAACCTCCTGCACATGCTCTGGACCCTTAGCACAGGTGCTTGGGCACCTCCAGCCTGGCTGTGAGAAGTGGAACAGGACTAACCATGCAAGCCAGTTCCCTCTTGCAGGTGCCTGCAAGGACAGGTGGCTGTGTGCCAGCGGGTGGAATAACCATGGCCCCGTGCTAGTTATGGGGCAGGGATGCTGCAAGGCTGCCTTAATTACTGCTTGAGACACCTCTGTGATCTGTAGATGAAAGGTGATTTACAGCTGCAAATTATTGCTCTTCTTCATCTGAAGTCTATTATTTGCTGGTGTCCCTCATTTTGACTCATGCCCTGTCCTGTATCTGGTGCAGGGCAGGCTCCTCTCTCTGGGCAGTCATATAGGTGCTTTACATCTCCAGCTGGCTGCCTGCTGCAGCAGCCTGGGCTCTGCTGGCAGTATCCATTCAAGGCAGCCTGGCTGTGCCAATGTGTGGGTAACTCGGGCTGGGATTTGTCCAAAATTGCAGCACTTCAGCAGGTTGCTTAGCTGGTGGTTTTAGAGGGCCAATGTTCTAGGCTGGATGCTCAGCTCGGTTGTGTGCTCGTGAACAGGTAGAGGGTGAACCTTCAGTCCCACGACAGAGAAGAGAAACAGGAATATCTCGGATCTCCATGCTTGGGGCTGCCCCAGGGAAGGGGAGGAAGCCAGAGAGGACCAGTCTGGGGCCCCTCAGTCTCTGGCTTCTCATCTGTGTCTCAAACCTCCTGGGCAGGAATTACAAAGCGGGAGAGGTTGGTGTCTTTGGCAGGCGTCTGGAGGGAGGGGATATTGGGTGTTTTGTGAACAGCCCATGGAGAGTGGAAGGAGCAGGGGGAATCGATATTCTTCCTGCATTATGCACCATGGCCTGCTCACCCCATCAAGCAAAGGACCTTTGGGTTTTTACTGCTAAATAAAACAGCAGAAAGCAGCACGTGGTGAGAGGTAGTCGTAATGATGGAAGAAGAAATATCTCTGATACTCTGCACTGCACAGGGCTGCCAAGCACACATGTGCGGGAGGGCAGGACTGGTGGCACTGGCCAGGCATGGCCATCTGGGCACCAGAGAAACTAGCATCTGCAACACTGTGACCCAGAGCAATTCCAGCACAGAGTGGGAGTTCCTTCCACTGCACTCACCATGCAGCGCTCCAGCTGGGAAGTAAATGACCACTCACGCAAACAGACACAAGGCAGTCACAGATTTTTACAACTGGAAGAGATCTCCTACCTCCTGCCCAACCCACAGGAGTTTTCCCCTTTTCCCACAAGGTTCATGAGGTTTTAAACCCCTTCAAGTGATGAGATTCCCAGGTAGCCTCATGTACCAGTGAACAAGAAGGACTGGACGGAGCCTCCAGTGTCACCATAGCCCTCTCTCCAACACGGTGTCACCCTGGCTCCACCAAACCCTCCTGGCAGCTGTTTGCCTACACCATGAGCTGGTCTGAGGCTGCCATTTCCCTCCCCACGGACACAACTGTCACGCTCTAATTCCAGCTTTGGCTTGCTCCCAACAAAACCATTTGGGTCCCATTTTCACCAGCAGTGGCTGCAGCACAGAAAGGCACCCACCCACCGCACCACCCACGCCAACAGCCAGGCTCCCACGCTCCTGGAAACACAGCCTGCCACCAACTCTCACTGTCTTCCTAATATCTAACCTAAATCTCCCCTCTTTCAGTTTAAAACCATTACCCCTTGTCCTATCACTACACTCTCTGGTGAAAAGTCTCTCCCCATCGTTCCTGTAACCCCTTCAGGTCCTGGAAGGCTGCTATAAGGTCTCCCTGAAGCCTTCTCTTCTCCAGGCTGAATAGCCCCAGGTGCTTCTGGGTGGTGCTCTGATCCTCCTCTGTCCCATGTTCTTGCAGTACTGTGAATCCTCTGAGCTACAAGCTAATTCGTTTTCTTGCTGTTGAAGGCTCCAGGATGATCAACAAAGCAAGCCAAACACTGCTATGGGGAGCACCAGGGTACTCATTAGGGCTCCCATCCCTGCTGCAACAAGCCCCAAGGAAAATATGGAAAGAAAGTGTGTGGAGGAGAAGATCCGCCCTCACTCCCACCATCGAGTCCAATCCTGATCTCTAACCTGCTGTGGTGTTGCATTTTGTTGCTGCAAAGTTTTCTTCAGGAGGTTTTGTCCTGAATTCTTCAATGTGCTGGGACAGAGGAGCTCTGGGTCCACTGTTGCTCTGCACATCACTCACCCTCGTGGCAGCAAACCCCAGGGGTGCTGTGAGCAGGTCCTGCACTGCATTCCTGAGCTCCCCCACTGCCTGTGCTAACTATGGAAAGTGCTGAAAATAAGCCTGCAACACCTAACACCCCTCAAGCAGAAGTTGCTTTGAATGATCACAGCTGAATATTAACCTTACACGTGCTCCTGAGGGGTAAGCAGAGATGCTGACCATGAGCATGGCTTAGAAAAATGACATTTTACATACAAAGCAGTCCTGCCACAATCAGTTTGACACCTTCAATAAGGCAAATCCTGGTAAAGTATTAGAGACCTTTTAGCAGCTTAATGTTAGCAAGTCACAGTTTTTGATGACCGTGAATGGCGGGATCGAACTGCCACACCCCAAACTGAAATCAATGCTCACTTTTCTGGCAGGTAGAAAGGGATTTTTCACAGCTTTCCTCCTCTTCTTAAGCAACTGCTGCAGCAAAGAGACACTAAAAGGTGGAAAACACACACAATCTCGTGTGGTGGTGACATTGACAGATGTGATGGTGCGGGCGGTACATGATGTTGTGATTTTTTATTAACAACTCTGCACTGCAGAGCTCAGTTAGGAAAAGAAAGAGTGCCTGATTGTGTCTGGAGGACAGCTTTGTTCTTTGGACTTGGCAAGAGGAGGAGCCTATTGTCAGAGGTAGAAACCTCTGGAGGGGAAAGACTCAAAAGGGACACTGGGCTGTGGGTGGTTGTGAGCATCAGGTATCTGCAGCAAACAAGACCCAAACCACTGGGTATCCAGGATTTTAAATGAGCTGACTTGGATCAGCAACAAGAGGGCAGGAAAAGATGCTGACAATTAGTGGGAGCAGATAAGGGAGGTCCAGATGTTTGAAAGAGATTTAGGTTAGACATTAGGAGGAAATTCTTCACTATGAGGGTGGTGAGACACTGGCACAGGTTGCCCAGGGAAGTTGTGGCTGCCCCATCCCTGAAGGTGTTCAAGGGCAGGTTGGATGGGGCTTGGAGCAACCTCATCTAGTGGGAGGTGTCCCTGCCCATGCAGGGGGGTTGGAACTAGATGATCTTTAAGGTCCCTTCCAACCCAAACCATTCTATGATTCTGTGATCTATGATTCTAAACAAAAGGCTTTAGGAGTTTTTCTTTGCTGACTGACGCAGTGGAACTGCCACAGGACAAGTCTTGGTCCCTTCCTCCACTCAAGGGGTGTTCCTGTGCCCCCTGGCCCACACGAATCACCCACCCAGACCTGTGCAGAGCCAGGTGAGATGGGGAAGGAGATGTCCCTCCTCTGCAGCCTGCAAATGTACACGGCCACCCCTTTGGCCCCTGTCCTGAGCAGCCAGGGAGCAGCTGCTCTGCAGGGGGGACACAGCCCCCCAGAGTGCCACCACAGGCTGAAGACACTGTCCCCATCCATGTCACTGCACTGCTGAGGGGCAGGATACCCAGCTCCAAAGGGAGGGGAGGCAGCAGGGGCCTGGGGGCAGCTGCTCCCCAGTGTTTGTCATCATCCAAAGGAAAAGTGAAAGTTTCTGCTCTTGGGATGATGATTAAGGACATTTGGGTTTTTGCTTTCACATGCCCTCTTCCTTTTTTTTTTTTTTTTTTAATTAACCATAAACCCCATCCTGGCTGTTAAACAGGCATCTGCAGAGCTGAAGCTTGAACAAATGCAGTGATTTATGTTTCTCTGGAAGTGAACTGGCATTTCTGAGGAACCCCACCCAAGCCCAGCAAGTCCCAAGGGAGCGCGCTGAGTCACTGCCTCTGGCACCCGCTCCTCTCCCTCCATGGCCAGGGCTGGCAGACAATTTGGGCACATGCAAGACAGTCGTGGTAAATGAACCCCAGTCTCCTGTGATATTATCTTACACCAGAGAAGTACCTGCTGAAACCTCTGGTTCCCAGGAGACACTCGGGTGGGAAGAGCGGCGACACTGCAAGCTGCAATCACCGGAGGAACCAGCGTGTTGGTACAGCCTCTGCCTCCAGCAAGGGCTGGTAACCTGCTGCCAATCCACCAGCCTTGAAGGCACCTACCTGAAGGCAGAGGAGAACCCCACAGAGCAGGGGTTCTCCTGGCAAGCCTTGGCAAAAGCCCCTTTGCTTTGCCACGTGGAGAGAGCAGCCAGGAGAGTAGATGAGCTTGAGGAAGCTCTCAAAAAAAATCTAGTGCTGATTGCAGAAGGATCAGCTGAGGAAGCAATCACCCTGAGCACCTGACAGAGAGGAGCCAAAGTTACAGAAATCAGTTCAGCCACTTGCAGGTGTGATCTTGGTTAAAAAGAAAAGAAAAAAACCCAAACAAACAAAAACAACAAACAAAAATGCAGTACCATGTTGTTAAAATGGCCCTTGCCTACTCAGCTGCCTGCTCCCTGCAGTCATGTTTGAGGACTTGATGGAAAAAAAGTCTCTTTTGTTTGCAGCTCTCCCAACAGCTGTGCAGAGCCAACCTCACAGGCTGGTTCTTCACTGGCTCTTGGGCCATCTCCCACCTACACAAGGCTCTCCCAGGACCACCAGCTCACTAACCCACCTGCCTGCATGCTCTGCCCCAGAGAAGACCCCCTTCCCACACATCCAGAGACAGCAGCATCATCCACAGGGGCACCTGGGTGGTGTCTGCCTGTAAGAGTGTGTGCTGAGCTCCTACAGTTCCCAAACAACTGAAAGTCAACCAGCTGGAAGAGTCTTTTCCTGCTTTTTATCTGCTAGCTACCCCTCCAATATCTGCTATAATAAAAAAGGCAAAGCAGAAAACAATGCATTCTGTTTGTCTGTTGTAAACTGGGAGAACAGCTGCTACTCCTGGGCTAAATAGGAAGCCTTGCTATGAGAGCCATAAAAAGCAGAGTTTCTACTTTCAGTTGCTGCATCATGTTGCAAAAAGCAGCTTCTGTCAGCCTTGCTGCCTTTTTTCTAACCAAACAAACCACATTAGTGGGGAACAACACACAGGACTCAACTCAGCACTCAGCTCTGCCTTTGCAGCCTCCGAGGTGCATCCGAGGAGGAGAAAAATTGTTTCCCAACAGTGCCCAGCATGCAGGGGGACCCTAATGTATACTGTCTCCAGCGTGTCCCTCTGAATCATGGCATCATCTCGTGACATAACCAGCTATGTACCCTCTGGAGACCTTTCCCATCACATCCCAGCACTGCCAGATACCGTGTCTGGCGTGCATTTCGGATCACATTGAAATAGCATCTCCACCTCCAGTTTAAAAAAAACCTCCCTGGGTCATTGGTGGACTCAGGATGTGGCTGATGGTGTCTCCCTTCCCCAAATGGGTCTCTCTTGCTTTCTCCATTGTCACCACTCCAGGCAGAAGTGCATGTCAGGCTTCATCAGAAGCTAAAGGCTGGACTAAATTGGATCTTTTCCAGGCTGGGCAGCACAGCCTGCCTGCTCCCCACCACACTAAAACACACAGATGCTTTGTTTAAGCATTGCTCAGCTAATTACTTTTTAATTTTTTTTTCTGTGATTCACAAAAGGTGCACTAGTCACCACGGGAGAAGTGGAAAGGCTGGGAAGGATTCCCACCTCTCACACCACCATGGCTCAAACCTGTGGTCCTCAAAATGCCAGGGTGTGGGCATTCCACCTGCAGGGCATCCACCGCTGTGCCACAGCATGGCTGGAATCCTGGAGAGTCTTCAACCTGTTAGCTAGTGTCTGCTCCTCTCTCCCATCCTGTTGCTGGATTTCTTTATCCCCAGTGACAGGTCTTTTGGGGAACTGCAGCGTCAGACCAGGAGCCCCTTTGAAAATTCACTCAGCTGGGGACACAAAAAAGAGCAAGAGGAAAGAAATAAATAGATGTCTGCTCTTGGCTGAGATGTTTTCTCCTGTTTGACAGGAGAAAACTTTTGCCCTATTTTCTGTTTTATCAGCAGAACAGCACTTGACAAGACCACTGCTCAGCTTTCCTTTTCTTGTCGTTCAGAGGGAAATATTTCTGCCTTCACAGGGAAGATGTTTCCTTACAGACAGAACAGCAGCCCTCGCCCGAGCTGCAGCACAGACAGCTCATCAAAGCTGCAACAAAGCTGCTGTTGTGCTGTACCACAGCAAAGCAAACAGCCCCTGCCTGGTATCATCCAGGCCTCACATACACAGCCCTGTGACAACCAGTAACAGCAGCACAGGCTAAACTCTCATACCTCTGCCCTGATTTCAGCCTGGTTCCAGTAACAGCCCCACTCTTTCCCAATAAAGCCATCAGCACAAGCAGGGACTGGAGAAACCCAGCCCTGGGAGCAGCTGGGTGGCACATCTTGGCCTCACAGGGCATCAACCTCCTCAAGGCTCCATGGAGATTGTATCACCCGTTCCTAAAATCAGCTCCCAGCAGAGGGGAAAAAGGGATTATTGGAATTTCTGTCATCATAAGTCAGCCTTTACAAACAAGTATCATTCAGCTGAGGAAAACGAGGGCCCTGGAGGTGGTTGGTAGTGGGACTTTGCAGGTGAGCTGGTAAATACCATTCCCTCTTTCCCAGCACAAAGAGGGATCAGGCAGAAGAAAAGCAAAGGAGCTTGGTCTTCTCCAGCCCCAAGGGCTCTTCTCTGTGGGAAACTGAAGATATTGAGAGCACAGGGGATTTTAAGAAGAGATTAGGGAAGTTTGTGGGTGACTGACACGTGGGGACCACGATGGTCCACTCCCACTCCTGTGCTGGAAAGTGAAGACATTGGAAGCAGGATAAAAAGCTGGAATTTCAGATGAAGAAAAAAAAAAAGCAGCAAAAATAATTTCCAATGCCCTGAGATATTTTAATTGGGTCCTGGACACCTTCAACAGTGGCAATTTGTCCTGCTGAGAGCAGTTTACTGTGTAAAAGCATTTTCTGGCTATACACACAATGCTTCAGTGTGGAGCAGGAATCCAGGATAACCATCCAAAAGGACCAACATCACCTAACTAGGGACATTCACAAAAGGCAACATTTTGACACCGTGGCAATAAAAGCCTTTTTTCCCCCATGTAAGACTCGCACAAATATCAGCATATTCAAGCATTACATTTGCTTCCAACAAAACGGCTCCTCCAACATCCCCAAACAGTTATTTTTCGGGATTTCCTCCTAAAAGACACCCATTTTTCCAGCGGAGAGGGCAGGAGCGGGCAGGGGCCAGAGCCTCAGGATTGGTTTTTCCACAGCTCCCTCTAGTGTGTACAGTCCAAAAATGTGATTTAACACCGACATTGAATTTTACAGACTTGACGCCAGCTGAAAAAAGATATAATACAACTGGTGCTTAAAGCATATTTCCAGAGAAAATGCTCGTTTTTGGTAGAAATTCTATCATTTTGCACAGAAAAACATTTACTGGGGTGGCAGGGCCAGCTTGCTGCATTCTGCATGCTCACAGAGTCTGATTTCCCATGGTTTTGAACCAAAAATTGAAAGGTCAGGAAGACTCTTCTGTAATAGCAGCTCTGGCCTATTTTTCACCTATCACTTTTTCATTTATTCATATCTTCCCCAGGGACTAATCTACCTATTAGAATAATAAGGTTATTTTCTGAGTCTAATCTAAGAAAATAAATTAAAAAGTCTAAACCTTTCATTAGATCTGAGAGAGACAGAATTTCTCGGTCAAGGAGAGCTGAGACACTCAGGAATAGATGTCCAGCAAATAACATTTATTAATTATGCATATTCATACCCACAGCTGTGGACAGCAGGCAGCCTCCATGAGCAGACTCACAGAAGGCTGACTGCAAACTAACATGTTAAGTAAATAGCTCTTTTATTGGCCTAGGTAGCCACATAGTAAAGGAGCTCACATTTCCAAGTATCCACGGAGCAAAAGACTAGAAAAGTTATTAAAATCCAGAGAAAAATAGATTGCATTATATTGCCTCAATTAAAGCCTAAATTGGTACAGATGTAAACATCAAGGTTCCTACTTTCTTCCAGTTCTGAATACCAAGCAGAACTTGGCCAACACATAGAAATCCTTCCAATAAATGTGGGTTTTTTTCTTTCCTCCTGTGATTTTTTTTTTTTTTTTTTTTTTTTTTTTTTAGTGTTTGCATGCATTCTAAGGCCAAAAGCATGACTGTACTGGGAAGAACAGGGCCATTATGGCTTCAACTAACTCATGTGTCAGTGTCAGCCCACCCTCTCCACTGCCTGCCAGCCATGAGCAGCTGAAGGACCCCATGTCTCAGCTCAGACCTCCACTGCTGCAGAACAGCAGCCAGTCTTCATCTGGAGCCAGCAGGAACTGGAGAATCCCCTGCTTCCCTTGGTGGCTTGTTCCAGCAGTTAATCACCCCCGCTCCGAAATTTGTGCATGAGCCACTAACGTAAAATTAATGATTTCTTTCATCTCCTGCCTTGGCAGCCTGCTTGAGCTGCTCGTTCTACTGACAGCAATGATTCAATAATCTAAAAAACATTGTACTTCGTTTACAATGTTAGCAGCTGAGTGTACAGATACAGAGATTGTATTTATCCTCAAGGAAAGGCTGCTCTGCAGCTCTGCAGCTCTGCAGCCTGCAGAAGGTGACAGAATGAGTCACCTTTAGACCTTACTTTCTAGTATTTCCTTTGCAGTCTTTGGTTTATGTTTCATTTTTGCAAAGGAGTGACAGAAAAGAAGCCAGGTCAAATCATAGAAACATGGAATGGTTTGAGTTGGAAGAGACCTTAAAGATCTTCTAGTTCCAACCTTCCTACATGGACAGGGACACCTCCCACTAGACCAGGTTGCTCCAAGCCCCATCCAACCTGGCCTTGAACACTTCCAGGGATGGGGCAGCCACAACTTCCCTGGGCAACCTGTGCCAGTGTCTCACCACCCCCACACTGAATAATTTCTTCCTAATGTCTCTCCTAAATCTCCCGTCTTCCAGTTTTAACCCATTACCCCTCATCCTCTCACTACAAGCCCTTGTAAAAAGTTCCTCCCCAGCTTTCCTGAAGGCCTCCTTCAGATACTGGGCTTGCTGAGTTAGGATTTTTGGCACGGGCTGCCAGATTCAGCAAAGAACTAGCAGGCAGGAGCATGTGGGCCCCAGTCCCCTTTTATCACTGCACCTGATAAATTTCTAGCCCAGGCAGTCATGTCCTGTCCACTGCCCAGGTGGCTTAGGAGGAAAAACTGCTGGTCAAGCATGTTCAGAGAGCTCCATCCTGCTGGAGAGCCGAGCACTGCTGAGGGAAATTTGAGAGGCAGAAGCTTCATCTCTGATCTCCTCCCCATCCAAAATCTGACCCCCTGCTCACAGAAAATCAATGCAGCCCAACCAGATAATGCTGCCCCTCTGCCCTGCCGTGGGGAACAGAGAGAGATCAGCTTCGACAAATGCAAAGGGCCACAAAATGTGCACTGCCTTAAAGAGCCATCAAAGTAACTTTAAAAGCAATGTGGTGTTTGACAAAGAGCCAGCATGACTCCCTCCAGATGGGCAGCCACATCCCAAAAGGCCCTGGAAGGGAGTTAAAATTCTGCAGGCAGCACTTTGCACGTGCTGACGCTGATGCAGCATTTTCTCAGCAAGGCCATAAAAAGGAAAAATAAATAAATAACTATATTTTTTAAAAAGCCTTGCACTAGTGTGACCCAGCCACACGGCGTGGGTCAGTAGCACGGTGAGGTCCCTGTCCCCACAGAGCCAACCCCACACAGGCTGTTGGTGTGGCCAGCCAGGCAGTTGCAGAGTGCACCGTGCTCTGAAGGCACCAGAAGAAGGAATGGCCTTTGTGGATTTTGTTTGCTCTCCATGACGAAGCTTGAGGACACCATGGAAGGGAGCAGCCCTGCTCTTGCTGCTGTGAAATCTCTGACTGCTTGGGAAAGCTGCTGTTGCAAACCTTGCCCCCTCTGCCTGCTGTGGTGGTGGCACTGCCATCCTGCATGCTGGATCAGCCCTGGCAGCCAGCAGGGGCTCGGGTGCATGTGGTCTCCCTGGGCAGGATCTGGCCTGGGGATGGGCTGAGCCGTGGAGGGACCCATGAGCAAGCCCAGCACGGAGGCAGCCAAAATGTAGCAGTGTTGCCCAAAGCATAGCAGGGCAGAGGGACATGGGGCTGTGACAAGGACCCACCACTGACACCGTCCTTCTCTGTGGCCTTCTCAGGGGGGTCCCTGTTTCCCTGCATCCCCCTCTGAGGAGGGGACTGACACCCTTGTGACTCACCAGCCGCAGTGTCTTCCAAGGTGACGGTCACATCCCAGGCTCCTTGGTGAGGGGAAGAGCTCTTCACCATTCCTCTCAGCAATAACCATCCATGTCACCTTGTGGCTTAGACACTTCTCAAAGACAAAGTGGGCACTGCACCAGCCTGGGCCACCTCCAGGTGTGACTTGTCCACGTGGAAGCTCGGATGCTGGAGCACAGGGCCTGAGAGAAATCCCCTCCCCGTGATTCCCCTATATTTGTACTGCAAGAATGCATTTTTCTGTATTTTAAAAACTCAGCATATCGCTGCTTTTTATTCACAATTCATTACTGCCAGGAAGCACCTGGAACTTTTATATGTAAAAATAAACAGTGCAGCCCCATTAATTCTGCACAGCATCAAATTCAGTTTTATGTTCTTTAATCAGGGCTTAAACACTGGCCTGCACAGCCTCCCTGCTCCCCTGTGTGCCTCCTGGAGAGGACGGGCAGCTTTTCACCCCAGGTTCAGACCCCTTCCACCCTCTGCCAGCCCAACCCTCACCCCCTGGAGCACTCAACTTTTTGGGTCTCCAAGCCAGCTTGGCTGCAGCCACGTGCTGGCAATGAGACCAGCTTCCTGATGGCAAGAGGCAGCCCTGATCCTGGCACAGGCAGGATGGACACAACCACCATTTCTGCCTGAATGGGTACACCCCAGGGAGCCCTGGTGCCATCAGCTGGAGCTGCAGCTCCCAAACTGATGGTCACAAATAAGTCTTCTTATAAAAAACCCAAGCTTTGCTAGCCCCAGTGCCTCGAGAGCTGCTTATTTGCAGAATAAAATTGTGGTAATTTCTACTTCATTTTTTTCTTGCTCTGAGCTTCATATTACATTTCTTTAAGGAAGTCCAGTAAGCACCTGCAAGGAGTAAGGCCCAACCCGTGCTTCTGGTGCATTTATACAATTTATACCACAACTCTCAGGTGCCAAATACTGGAGGTCAATGCTTATTCATTTCTAGAGCTTTGTGTGGAACTACTTTGAATATTGATGGTTTTTTTTAATTACAATACTAATGGGGCAATGGTCACAGACTGGTACACAGGAGGTTTAACCTAAATACAGGAAAATACTTCTTTACTCCGAGGGTAACAGCACTAGAACAAGGTGCCCAGGGAGGTTGTGCAGTCTCCATCCCTGGAGACATTCCAAACCTGCCTGGACGTGTTCCTGTGTGATCTGCTCTAGGGGACGCTGCCCTAGCAGGGGGGTTGGACTAGATGATCTCCAGAGGTCCCTTCCAGCCCACCACTCTGTGATTCTGTGAAGCACAACGTGCTCCTTCGCTCTGGGGACGTCGGGGGATTTTGCAATGTGAGCGGTACCTGTGGTGCTGGGGAATCCTCTGCGTGAACCGTCTTGACCTGATAGAAAACACCCTTTTCCAACACCGATCAGCGGTCGGAGCCAGGCTGCGCGCTACAGCGAGGTGAGGAGTTAACGAGCTAAACCTCCCTGGTATCCAGCGGCAGAACGAGCCTCTGCCGCCTGCTGGAGCAGGGAAGCTGGAGCAGGGAAGCTGCAGCAAATCCCTGCAGCAAATCCCAGACCACCAGTACCAGCCGTCAACAGCGAAAGCCACCACGGTTTGGGGTTTGTGCAACACCCAGCGATGCGGATGCCTGTTTAGGATGCAGGGGCAGCCCCCAGGGCTCCAGACGCTTCCCAGTGTCGCTGATTTGTTTTCCAAAGGAATCAAAAGGATTGTCAGGCACTGGAACAGGCTGCCCGGGGAAGTGGTTCCGTCACCATCCCTGCAGGTGTTTAAAAGACACGTGGATGTGGTGCTGAGGGACATGGTTTAGTGGTGGACTTGGCAGTGCTGGGTTAATGGTTGGACTTGACCTTAAAGGTCTTTTCCAACCCAACCAATTTGGTGATTCTAAAGGAAACTCAGGTCTTCAAAACAGTACTAAAGTGTGGGGACAGATCCTCTCCCAGTGAGCACTTTTTTACGTGGTTCTTGTTGCTCAGGGGTGTTGGGGACCTCTGGCCCAGCTAAGGTTTCTCAGAGAGCCACATAACCACCTTCTGCACCCTTCAACCCCAAAATCCCTGCCACAGGGCTGTCCTGGGGCCAGCTCACCAGCCACAGGCAGAGCACAACTGCAGATACCCCCCACCCAAGGCACCCCACACCCCCAGCCCCACAGCAGCATCTCCCCAGAGCATACCTGGTGGGTGCTGTGGGCAGAGTGGGCTTCTCACCCAGGGCAGGAGCCAGCCCCAACCTCCAGAGTCACAGCCTGCAGGGAAGGGCCCCTGCCCTGTCCTGCTTAAAAGGGAGTTGACTTCCAAGTGCTGGAGCAGCTGATGCTGCTGAGGGTGCTGCAGCTGAGGGTGCTGCAGCCATTCACACAGCTTTATTCATTAGTAATTAGGCAGGCGTTGTCTGGCATCTAGATTAATCCCACTTTTAATTATTTTGAAACTGTGTGAGATTTCCCAGGCATTAAAGATTATGTACACTCTTGCTGATTCCACAGCAATTATTCTAATGTAATGATGTCTATTAATACACTTCCCAGCTTGCCATGCCCAGAGGGGAAATTCCCAGTTTCCCCCTGTGGAGCACACACCTCCCACACGGCATAACCCCCCTACCCACCTGCTTATATTGTGCAAAGTAGTACTTTCCATGTGCTTCACCTAATATTAATAACATCACAGAGCTGTTGCTATAATGAGCTCCAAGCATTAATTGCAAAGGGGGAGAGAGGCCCCACGGGGCTCCGTGTCCCCTCACAGCATCTCCTGTGTGGGGCCAGGAGCAGAGACCCTGCTGGAAAAGCAAGAGCACCCCTCCCTCCCTGGGAACTCACCCTCACCTGCACTGCCCTCCCCCAAAAAAGCAGCTTACATTTGTAAGGCTTTTTGAAAGGAAAAGGTTATGACATTTCCAACCCAGATTGGGCTAAACCACTTCACCTGGAACCAAAGGTTTGATTCAGCTTGTGGATCATTTGAACTCGTCACAAATAATAATTTACTCGTCACTTTTACAATTTAAAGAGAGTGTTTTAAAGAAGAATGTAATTTCAAAGAGGGACAATAATAGAAATGGGAGCAGAGAACCTCAAAACAGAGAGTTGTTTTGAAATCTCACCTTTCATTTGGCTTAAATATCCCTTGAACTCAGCTCTTTTTACTATGGCTTTCGTGGCTCACAAACTTAATATATCAGAAAATTTACTATTCACTTGCAAAATGAGTGTTGTGCCACTGGCCACCAAATTTATGGAGCTGAGACCTCAGGAGCAGAAGGAGGGCTCAAGTGAATGCTGTGCCAGGAGTAATTTGCATGTGTGCTGTCCATCAACACCCATCAGAAAAATACATCTATTTGACATAAAACTCTATATATTTTGTAGTTTATATAGTTTCTGTAGAGGTTTATGTCAACAACTGCTGGTGAACATCCTTGCAAGCAAAAACCTTATTTGCAGTCATACGAGGGAGGATACAAATTCAAAAGGAACACCAAAAGGCAGCAGTCATATTGTCTTGAAAATGAACACTCTGCCCTCACTACAAATATGCTTTGCATATATATTGTTTCAGCATTTCATTGCTCCCAAAACAAGAAGCCATATAAACTCACCTGCCTGGCCTAACTCATGCTCGCAGAGCTAAACTGCATGAGAAAGCTTCTGGGTAGAGACCACAGGTAAATTGTCTGCTAGATCCTCTTGAAGCTTAAAGCCAAATTTGATTTCAGGTCTAAACTCGTCACTCGGTCTCTAGAGATAGCAGAGCAGCAATATTAGCATGATGGCAACGCAGTTGACTCTGAACTCAAGAAATGGATTAAATGAAATTACACTCCTCCCTGATGAGGCTGGTGGAACAGGGAGATTGCTTTAGGAAATCCAGAATTGAATTTCATAGGTAAGAGTTCAGATGTTGTGCTATTTGCTCGGGAAGGTTTTGTGCCGGCGGTTCCTCCCCGCCACGCAGGAGCCACAGCTGGCAGTGGGGTGGGAAGAACAGATGGTGCCAGCTGCCTCCATAGCCCAGATCCCACCTTTTTTCCCATCACGACTTGGTTTGTCATTGCTCCAGCCACCTTGGAGGCAGGAGATCCCAGCTCCCCCATTCCAGCATCCCCATTCCTGCACGCGGTGGGAAGGACCCACTACTGCTCCTTCCCCTCCTATGCACTGCCACCCTGGCAGGGTTCAGCAACAACTAAACCATCCCCAGCTCCACCTAAACCCTTTGGAGACAGGGATATTTTTGTAAGTGAAAGATTTAGATCTACCACCTGCTTGGAAAACATTTCTCTTGCAGAAGATGTCTCTGTAAAGATGGCCTCTCCACCTGGAGCTGCCCTCTGTGCCTACCCAGAGCATGTGGGCCAGCCTGGCAGTCCAGGTCTGCAGCTGAAGGTTTGCATCTGTTTGAGATATTCCCTCAATTATTCCTGGCTGAAATTAAAGAGAGGAGATATATCCATTTTCCTTCTTCTTTCCTTAGTGATTTCATGAGCTGAAACAGCAATTGCTCTGGTATCTCTCAGGTCTTACTCACATCTCTGATCACTTTGCATAATGTGCAAATTTTAAAAATTACATGAAAAAGAAAGCCTATTAGTTCATTTTTACTTAAAAAAAAAAAAGCATAATAGGAAGCAAACGTATCACAGCACACTAAATATATCATGTTATATAAAGAGGTTGCAAAGTTGGTTGATAAAAATCAGCTGAGCATTTCACTTCCAACCCTTACGTACCAGGTAGGCTTTAGCTAAGTTTTAGTCCCAAAATATTAGCCCCAAATATAGCACTTTGCAGGTTTCACAGCTATCAACCTTCCAGCCTTTTGGAGGGCAAAACAAAGCCAACCCATTTGGTGGATGAGGAACTGGCTGGATGGTCACATCAAGAGGGTCATGGTCGATGTCCAGATGGAGATTCGGTTTTATTTCTCATTCTCCTACTCTAATTTGATTGGTAATAAATGAAACTCATTTCCCCAAGTTGAGTTTTGCCCATAATGGTCATCAGTGAATGGTCCCTCCCTGTCCTAATCCTGACCCATGAGCCTTTAGTTATATTTTCTCCCCCCTGTCCATCTGAGGAGGGGAGAGACTGAGCAGCTTGGTGGGCACCTGACATCCAGCCAGGGTCAACCCACCTTGAAGAAGAGGGGCACCTCTGTCCTCACAGGGAAATCCATGAGGTCAAGGCAAGGTCTCCTATAGACAACTTTCAGGTCTACTGCCCCACTGTGAGTCGTGCAAGCCTTTTATAGCCACCAAGAAAAAATGCCTCCATCCAAATGGTAAAAACCCCCATATTTTCTAGTTCATCTGGGGCATTATGCTCAATTCACTCTCACCTGCTTTTGCAACTAAAACTAGTTTAGCTCTTTTGTGTTTTAAAATGTCCCAGGAAGGGATACAGCAGGATGCACTGGAAGTCAGCACCTAGGCAGCATCTTCCAAGGCCAGCTGGAACAAAAATGGAGAGTATCACGTAAAGGAAAAAGAAACAATCATACTCATACAGACATAGGAACAATCCCTTAATAATGCTGCAGACCATTGACAATCATATTTAAAATCAACAGAAACCACAGCTTGTTTTTGTGAGGAAGACTGCTCAGAAAAGCTCTGGAACAACTCTTGAATCAACACAAGTCCAAAGTGGCTTCACCCTTGAAAGCTGCAGCTTAAATGCACTTCAGAAAAGCTGTGATCTAAACTCATATACTTACCTGCCAATTGCTACTTCATTTGTGTCAAAATCCCTGTTCATCCTGGCCTGCACAATTCCAAAAGCACCGTCAGATAAAGAAAGAATCACATGGAAGTCAAAAGACTGTAGTTAAATTTTATTTATCAGTTCTATTGTTAAATTACACAATCAAAGTCAGTGGATCGGCCTGTAAATCTACACAGTAAGACAGAGTCTACAGTGGAAATCAGTCGAATTTGATATGGTGATGACAAAATGGCATCCCTATATTTGTATAGCCCCTATATACAATAAACAGTATACACAAAGAAAATGCAACTAGTCTCTGTAAACCATGCACACCACAGCAGAAAAACAAAATGTACCTCCTGCAACAGGCCCTCCAGCTCGCCCAGGGTTAAGTCCTGTTGACAGCAGGGCCTCTCAGTTTCAAAACCGAGTCATTTTCCCCCGTAAAAACCAAAATACAACCAAGACATCCCATTGGCAGCTGCAGTTCTAATAAAAAAAACCCAAAGTGAATAAAATTGCTGTACATGAAGTTATTCTCTTCTCCAAGCTGCTAATGCAGGGTATTGGTTTGCTGCTGCTTTGCTCTCTGCTTGCCCCTGGCAGGGTTGCTGCCCGCCCAGGCCCCAGTACGTCAGGTGTAAAACAACCTTCCCATAAATGAGGCGTGGAGCCCTAAGGTGTTTTTAAAGCCTTCTGCCTCGTTTTATTCCCTCTTGATGTATAGAATATTACAGGCAAAAGGCAATAGTGCAAGTGAGCCTTGTAAGCATTGTGTACACCAGGCCAAAAACGGGCCTTGTTGGGTGCCTCTGTCACCACACACCCGCGCCGAGATCACCCTTTAGTGCCACGCTCAGGAGCTTTGCAGGCCCTGTACACAATTCCTGAACCTGCTGAATGTACACCCCAAGTCTTGCAGAGTTTTGTTGTGTATTTATTTTTTTGCATAGAGATTGATAGGAGCCCCTCACACACCTCCTGCCCCGTCTCTTCTCCTGGTGGGTCCCGTTGAGGCTGGAGGGCTGCAGGTGAGCCCAGCCCAGCTCCAGCTCTGCACCCTCTGCCCAGCAGAGCCTGCTTGGGAAGGGGGCTGCTGTGTCCCTGTGCACCATGCAGCCTTCTCATCCTGTGTAACTATGGCTATGGTAAAACTGGTTTCCATCATTTTCAGTCATCTCTCCTCCATCATCGCTAAGAAGGGCTCGGGAGTGTATGGGGAAAAAAAAAAAAAAGCCCTGTTCTTATCTGGTGTAGCAAAGATTTACTGGAAGAAAATCCTAATTCAAGTGTAAATCTACTACTTTCATTGAGCAATTCTCTCCATAATATTGCTGGGATTAGAGAGATGTGTGACTTTTTAAAGACACTACGCAAATATCTGCAACATAATTTCATCTCGTTTATACCACCAATCATTAAGGAATGATAAATTCAGCCTCCTTGCCCCCTTAATGGGCAAGAAAGATTCAAAATCAGACACTGTCACAGGACTATAATTTGGAAAAGGCTTTATGAAATGTGAACATGTGCTGTAACTTTTCCAGAATGGTTAAAATCATACTGCCCTGAAAAATTCTGGAAACAGTGTCTTCAACATTGGCATTGAGTTCAGAACACTATGTCTGTCTTTTTTTTTTTTTTTTTTTGTCTTTTTTTTTTAAATATGAGATAGATCAAGCTTAAAACTCTAAACAGCAGTAGGTAGAAAAAGTTTAAAATTTTAAATATTTATATAACTAGAGAAATTACTTCTATTCCTTTTAAAAGCCAATATTATACATAAAACTAGTCAGTTATTTTTTTTCTAGACCTTTATTGTTCCCTTCATTGTCCATTCATTGACTTGGTAAGTATCATAAGCAGTCAGTGGCCTTGACAACACATTATTAAAGTAAAATTAAGATAAAATCAAAGGGAAAAGGTTTTGCTCATATACTGTATTATGAGAGTATGCTAAATGCTCATTATTAGGAAATGAGTTTGCTTCCCAGACAGATTTCAGCCGAGCATCATAAACATTTTCCAGCATCCCATTTTGTACTCATAACTAATTTACGGATCTTTTTTATTTATTTTTTTCCCCTTTTAAATAAACGTCCAAGCAACCATTTCCGATGAGCCTACTTGGCTCCCGTATTTCATAAATAATCCAACAAACCTAAAAAGGACAATTTAATTACACGCTAAGATTAAGTGTTCCACGTACAGTACAACATTTACTGCGAAGGCAACTGCAAAGGCAACAATTTTAACCTCTTTTTGCTCCAAACCCTTGAGAAGCGTTGTTGGTGTGGACTTCTCCGTCGTCTCCAAGGGGTGGGGTCCTGCTTTGGTCCCCCCCACTACCGCCGCCACCGCTCCACGTTCCCTGTGTAGTCAGTGCTGGAGCTGTTCTCCCCCGACTCCCTCAGGCGCACGTGCTTGGCCCTCAGGATCTTGCGCTGCTCCTGGCGCTTCCGCCGCGCCTCCTGGTGCTCCTTCTGCCGCGTGTACTGGTACCTCTGCAAAAACAGGTCTTTTGCATAATCGTACAATTCCACGTCTAAAAAATTGAGGGCCTCGATGCGCTGCTGAGTCTGCTCGTCTATCTCCACGCTGGAGGCCCTTGTGCTATTGTACTGCGTGAACGGCGAGATGAAGTTCATGTTGAAAGTCTTCTCAAAGAGATACTGAGTCTTCCGCTGAAATTCGGTCAGGCCGAAGAAGGCCATCCGCTTCAGGTTCTCCTTGGCACTGTCTAGCAGAACCTTATTTCTCTGCTCCTCAGGCATGACCGACAGGTTGTAGCATCCCACCAGGCTGAGGTCGGAGAGCATGCGGACCTGGCGGTTGTTGGCAAGGTTGTAGGGGCAATCCATGAACTCCTGCAGGGAACAGCCCGACCAGTCGTCCCCCGTGTAGCAGCTGGGCAGCTCCTCGGTGGTCGGGGAGCGGCCATCGCAGACGTGCAGAGACGCCTTCCACGTCGCTCCTCGCTGGACGTGGCGCCATTCGCTCAGGTACCGGGAGACGGGGTCACGCAGGATGGTGATATAGTAGAAATTCCTGCCGAGGGGAGAGGAAGGCAGAGTGTTTAGTCCCATGTGCCTCCAGCACACACCACATGAACGTTCAAAATCAATAGAAACTTGGAGATGCACTTAAGAGGCTTTCAGGAGCCCTGCTGCAGAGTGCTCCTCTGCCTGCTCGCCTCTCCAGGGGGAAGGGCAGCTGAACAAACTCTGCAGGGGAAGCAGGAAGGGTTATATCTACCAGCACACGTCTGGCTGCACTTACCAGGTTTTGCCTCTACAGAGAGGGGAGGGAACCCCAAATTTCCCTCTGCCTGGCTGCCCATGTGGCAACATGCTCCTGCCAGGTGCTCCAACCAATGATTATTCTCCTGAGGGCTGGGGAGAGCAAAAGGATGTCCCAGGGGGGAAGCCCCATCCCAAGGACAGCACAGGTAGCACCAGCTCTTTAATTTTACTTCTTGTACAGCAGAGCTGGACTGACAAGTTTACACAGTCTGCAAAAAGCTGCTCGTGCCACCTCTCCTGGTGAGCAGCCGTGCGTCTCAGCTGCACGAGCCCCAGTGCAGATTACACCTGTGAGGAAGACACTCCCTACAAGACATTTCCTTTTGCAGGCCAGATAAATGGCATGTGCCCAGAAGTCCCAAGCCACTTACACTATAGCGAGGATCTGGGAAAAGCCCATGCAAATCCCATCTTATCTTCCTGCCTCCACCTGACACAGGACAGCAACGATGAGAGTGGAGAGGTAAATGAGTAACAGGAAATTAAGGAGGCACTGCAGCATTTTCTAAGAGAAAACATTCCTCAGGGAGGTGCTGCCTATGGTTTGGAGCAACAGGAGCGTGGCACACGTGGGGGACATGCTGCTGCAGGGGAAACCCATCAGGCCACCCGCTGGAAAAGCTGTAAGCTCAAAATTATGAACACCATTAAGAGATCACTCTGGGTCACACGTTAATATCCACCATCACACGCTATGCTTTCCACTGCTGGCAGCCTGAAGCTGTGCACACCCAGCTCTTCACACCTCCTTTAATATGACCACAAGCTCAGCGGTGACACTGGAGGTACACTGTCAGGATACCTGCCATCTGCTTCAGTACATGGAATTAAAGTAGCTCAATAAGCAAACTGTCCTGCTGGGGAAGGCCACCCCTCCAGGATGAGGACACCGAGGAACATGTGCCAGGATCCCTGAGCCCCCGGGGTGTGATCACCACCTCCTTGGTGGAGCAGAAGGGACATTCCTTTGCTTTCCTGAGTGGCATCACGACTGGCCACCTCGCAGACAATCTTTTGTTCCCTATCGTTTCCTTTGGCAGAAAAGCCACTAGATGTCAATGTTTTACAGAAAATTGTCTCTGGGTGGACTAGAAAGCAAATCACAAGAACTCAACAGCACAGGGGAAAGGAAACCTGGAGAGTGACCATTCCTCTTCCCACTTACAGCATCCAAGCTCATAAATAATTAAAGTACAATAAATTTGAAAAACCAAATGAAAGGAGGGAGCCCCTACAGCATCAGCAGCCGGACACAGTGGCACCTCAGGCTCAGGGAGCGGGGACACTGCAAGCAGCATCACCCCTGTCCCCATCCTCACCCTGGTGCTGCTGCCACCCTCCTGACTCCAAGGGCTTTGCACACAGGTTGACACTGGTGAAGGGAGCCAAAGCCCCTGCCACCACCCTGAGGAAGATACTTTTCCCCAAAAGTACCATTAATCAATTTGACAGTAAGAGCTGGAGTTAGGAAGAAGCAAGGACAAAGCTGACTTTCATGTCACACGCCCGAGTGGCAGCTGCCAACCTCACATTGTCCCTTGCAAAGATGGGAAGGGTTTCACTCTGTCTCACCTCAACGGGACCCTGGTAGTGCTGGAGAACTCAACCTGGCAAAGGGAAGGGGCTTTCTACAAGCACCATCACCCCAACCAGTCACTTCAACAAACAGGTGCTCCCCCTGGTCACACTTGTGCAGCAGGCTCCTTTCAAAGCAGCAACGAGACAGCCTGACGTGCAAAAGGAAGCATCTCTGGGGCAAACTCAAGCCCCTTCTTTAACTCCTGCCAGGACTCCTAGACCTTGTGCCCAGTTTATTGGGATACTGCACTAAAACACTGACCTGACCCTCAAGCCACACCAAGTGAGTACCATACAGCACTAACCTCTACACTAACTATAGCAACAAACCTTTGATGACAGAGGAGGCAAAAGCAAAGCTCTGCTTACCCTGGAGCACCTTGTCCAACCTGGCCCAACAGCAGTTCGGCGAGGCCAGGAGGGGAGCAGGGTGCAGGCACAGGGGTGCTGCTGGCTGAGGGAGAAGGCCAACAAAACTGTGTGCTCTAAGGTCATCACAGCGATCGATGGAGAGTTAATGCAAGAAGGCAAACAAATCCTGAGCCAAGATCAATACAGCAAGCATTTTATCACAGCTCAAACTCTTCAGCTGTGCTCCCCTTGTGCTCTTTGGTCACAGGTGGTGACAAAGCACCTCCCTTGGCTGCTGTTGTAAAAACAAAAGAATGAATTAAAACTTGTGTGGTGGCGGGAGAAAGCGTGTCATCATGGATCACCATCATCCCAGGTGGCCAGCAGCCTCAGCCGGGCAGGTTATCTCCATCAGCTCCTGTCATGGGAAAATGCCACAGTCGAGGGAGACCTGGGAAAGGAGGCTGAGCAACGGTGCCCCGTGGACTCTGCAGAGAGTGTAGTGGTGGCTGGGCACCCTCCAGCACCCCGTGCTCAGGAATCCAGGCCATCAGCAGGGATACTTACAGAACACCTCAAATGGAGTCCATATCCTACCTGGCCTGAGCTCAGCTCCCTGCGAACAGGCCCGTGGCCGTACTTCTTATTTATACCATTTCATCATTTCCCAGATGAATCCTGCTTCCAAGACAAAACTTACAGCGAGATGCTCTGTCAAGCTGCTGGGCCAATCTCAGCTCCTTTGTGTGTTTCTCCCCTTCTTAAGTTTCCCTGTTGAAATTCTACTGGAAAA
Organism: Hemiprocne comata; assembly: GCA_020745705.1. Lineage (NCBI taxonomy): Eukaryota > Metazoa > Chordata > Aves > Apodiformes > Apodidae > Hemiprocne > Hemiprocne comata. The sequence goes on along the minus strand of CM036597.1, from coordinate 3,208,641 downwards.
GGTGCTGTGCCTCTTGGGAACACCAGCTTTGGGGTTAGCCCCAAGCCGCTCTCATCCAAGTTAGAAACCACGGCAGCTCCAGAAAAACAGCCACACTGCTCTGTGTTTATCTGAACTGAGCTTCAAAAAGTCACAAAAGCTTTAATGCATCATCAAGTCGGAGCTGTGCCAGAGATGGATTCGGCCATCAGCGCTTTGAGCATCCCTTCTGCTGCAACTGGGAGGAAGACTCAAAGCTTCACAATTATTTTTAGCTCTGTACGTAACAGCTTGTTCTTTCTGCTATCTTAACAAGGGGGTGTTGAGTTATTGCCTATTCCTTGAAGCTTGTGCTTCAGAGCCTGATAAAACATGTTTGTAGGTAGAGCTCAAACTTTACTGTGCATGGTACTTCTCACTTAAACAGCTGCACTCTTCAGAAACACAGGTTTTCTAATAAAGTTGAGCTGGACACCTGTGAAGCAGAGAAGAAAGGAGCTCACGGGCAATTCAAAAAGTAGGTTGACCCTGGAGCCATCAGGAACACAAGATGGTGTGACAGTCTCTTAGTGTGTCCCTGCACACATCTATTCCCCAAGGAATGTGGGGATCAAACAGTCCCACAGCATTGAGTTTGCTCCCCATGCTGCATCACCTGCTCTGCTGATCACATCACTGCAAGGTTGAAGCCAGAGCGTTTTCAGGAGCCGTGGATTATTCGCACACGATCCATTACCACAGAGGAGCTCAGGAAAGGTCAGAAGCTCCCTCGATTAACACCAGCTGAGGGCTCACATCATCTGCTGTGGTGTGAAAGCTGGGCTGTCCTGGTGCTTTGACCCACCCATGGGTGGGACACGGAAAATGGCAAAATAGCAGAAATAGGCAGGGTGAAGTGCTGGAAGCCAGGGATGGAGAGAGGAGAGACATGCTTGGCCTCCCCACAGCCACAGCAATGGCAGCTCTCATGCTGCACCCTCCTGGCATGCCAGCTGTCACACCATCCCAGCATCACTGCTGTGCCAGAAGAGCCACATTTCACCCATGGGCCTGAACCACAGCTCTCTGACTGACCCAGCATGGGCACAGTCTCTGGGCTCATGGTGCTGCCATACGAATGCCCCAAGACCTGTCCCAGGGCACTTTAATAACCTGCACAGTGATGAAGATGCTCTTTCCTCCTGCATGAGTGCTGCTGCCCCATGTCACCATCTCACAGACCCCACAGGAGTGACACATGTTGGGCTGGGGGGACAGTGCAAGCCCCTGCCTGATATTTTTGCTATGAAATGACTTTTGCTAAGATAAGATGGATTTTGTTGAAAGGGACCAAGAAACGTGTGCTGTCAGCGGATGGACCTGCCTTCAGAGTTCCCCAGCTCAGAGCAGCCCCCTCTCTCCTTCCTGCACAGCCCCTGGAGAAAATATGAAGCAAACTGAAACCTCAAAGACCTCCGTGAATTCCTCTGAGGGGTTTATTGAGACTAAGCCATCTGCTTGCTTTGAAGGATAATTCTGTGGTCACACAGTGCATCTGTGCCAGCCCCTTCCCCACCTCTGCCCAGCACAGAGGCTGAATGAGAATCCTTTTTTCCAATCCAATGATTTTTAAGAGCATCATTCTATTGAGCTTCTAACAGCAACATTAAAGAAAAAAAAAAATAAATTGAAGTTGGACTGAGGAGGTGCAAAACCCCAGGGGATGAGAGCAACTGAGTCAAGCCAGAGACTTCAGAGCCCAGAGAAGCTGCCAGGGAAGGGATATGCAGCCACCCTCACTGCAGCATTCCGGAGGCTCATCGTGGAGCTGCTCTGGTGAAATGAGGCGAGGAAGAGGTGACCTTGCTTAAGCATCAAAACAGGTTGGAACCTCCTGAAGCAAGAGTACATCTCATTCCAACCCAGCTGCCCGGGCTGCACAAAGCAGGACTGGCAGAACAGCAACAACCCAGGAGGTGCAGAGCGAAAGGGTTATGCCCAAAGCTGCAGAAGGAGCACATGGGAAGGCTTGCAGCTCCCTTTGCTCCTCCTTTGCTGTGCCACAAGGTCCCCTGCCACAAGAGGCCTGGAAAAACAGGCCATCAACAAATGAGCATCCATCCTAAGGGCCTGAGAGCAGTGGGCTGCATGCGGGTGGCAAAGGGCTCACCAGGAATCTCTTGTCTCGCAGCTTTAACTCTTGCAGGTGCTCCCAGGGCACCTTAGCCCTGATGGAGAGGCTCTAAGCAGCCAATGTGGGGTCCAAACAGGTTCCACTTCCATCAGGACCACGAGGAGGGCTGGCTTCAGCTCGGCTTGTCTGAGCCCCTTTGGGTCAAAACTCCCACCGGTGCCAAGGCCGAGGAGTATCGATCCCTGCCAGAGGACAGAGGCTGCTTAATTGCTTGCTGAGGTTGAGGAAGGCAGGAGGTCAGACACCAGCTGCTGCCATGCCTTCAGCCTGGAAACTCGAGCCTGGCTTGATGGACCTATGAGGTAGGGAGCTGGAGAGGGGAGCTGAAAGCTAAACATCCACTCAGCATTATGTCTATTAGCATATGGATCAGTAGGTGAGGGACTGAGTGACCTTTTCCCATTTCTGCAGAGAAATGAGGCAAGAGCAAAGAGGGCTTTGTAGGCTACAAAGAGTGAGAAACCCACAGCCTTTGCACAGGGAGCACAGCAGCCCCTGGAACATCCCACCCCTTCCCTGCCCCCCCAGACTGTGCCTGGGGACAAACTAACCCAGGGAAACAGCTTTAGCAGAGGGCTGAGGAAGCAGAGCTATGATTTCCAGGGAACGTACTGGGGCAGTCCCTTTCACCCAGCAAAAACTAGGGCTACCCTTTAAGCTGGCTCAAGCACACTGGTTTCTATCTAGGTCAAGCTCATCCAGATGGCAAACCTGGCTAGGATGGTTTGGAGACCCAGACGGGCTTGTGCAATGAATGGGAGGCAATTTTACACAAGTGTCGCCATCTCGTTCGGTGGAGGTGGCTGAGGAAGGGAAATTTGGGAATGTTTCCTAGTCCAGGAGATTTTTTTCCCCAGTTTATGGACTTTAAGGTAAACAGGGCAGCCTGAAATCAAGTTAAGCTCCAGGTGAGGACGGAGATTTTGAAAGGCAAGTTCCCTCTGAAGGGGCAGGGGCAGAAGGACAGACCAGACCTATACCCCTTCCAGCAGAGAAGTAAATAAAATGACCTAAAACCCTGCAGCAGAGATTCTGCATATGATGCAAAGGATTAAGGACTCGGCTACTGAAAAAATGAATAACAATCATAGTGTTGGTGCTTTGGCACCAGAAAGAATGCACAATCACCAGACTGGTGAGCAGCACAAGGACTACTGGTGTCCTTTCCCACCCTCCCCACAAACTGCTCATGCCTCTGAATAAAAATCCACAGAGCTCTAGAGTAGGCACATACTCATTTTTTTAAGCTTCTTCTTTTTTTTTTTGAGATGGAAACTACTTCCCTCACACAGCTCATCCAACCAGTGGAAGATGGCTCCACACATGGGTCCGAGATGCCACCACCCCCTTCTCCACCACTGCTCCCCCCCAGTGCCCTGGCACTCGGCCACAAGCAGGCTCCTGCACTCCTCCCTCATCCCCTCACAAAACATCCCCAACTTGGGGTCATTTGACAGCAAAGCTGTGGACAACAATAGAAGGTCAGGAATGTGAACGGTGCAAGTCTCATACCTCTTGTTCTCCTCTTAGAAACTCTCCATGCCTGGCTCCGAAGCTGCCGATGGATCGTAACCTTCAGCAGAGGGTCTCCCTGCCCATCAATCGTGCCCACCATGTCTCCACGAGAAGTCAAACTCAATTATGCCACGCTGGGCGCTGAGAGTGCTTTGCTCCCAGGAGGTGAGGTTAATTCCCATCAAGAGTGGCCCACTGAGAATTTGATTTGCTAATACCACAGATTGTTCCTCCACGAGAAATACCCCTGCTGCCTTATTCATCAGAGGCAGGCATCTGTCTGGATATTGCTCAGAGAGAGGCAACGTGTTCATTTCATACTCTGACTCATCCTGACTCTTAAACTTTGTCACCTAGAGGCACGATTAAAAGGACAGGGGTGAGCATCACGGCGACAGCCTCTCCTGCCTCAACCAGGCATTGCTCCAAGGGAGGTTTAGGTTGGATATTAGGAAGCACTTCCTCACGGAGAGGGTGATTAGACATTGGAATAGGCTTCCCAGGGAAGTGGTGGAGGCACCATCCCTGGATGTGTTCAAGGCAAGGCTGGATGTGGCACTTAGTGCCATGGTCTAGATGGTGTGGTGGTGTTGGTCATAGGCTGGACGTGATGATCTTAAAGGTCTTTTCCAGCCTTGGTGATTTGGTGATTCTGTGATTCTGTGATTCTGTGTGAAACAGCCCTGAAATGGGAATGCCTCTTCCCTGCCGAGAGGTGCTCCTGCAGCACAGCTTGCAGAGATGGGGCCAAAATATTTGGCGAGCTCCCCGACACAGAGCTGGGAATCAAATATTTGCATCTACTCCAGATTGGTCCCAGATGCTTCGCATCGGTGATGTGGATGGCAACAGCAGCCGCCAAGAAGCATCGCTCCTGGGCTTCCCACAGCTCTCCCTCTCTGCTCCCAGCCCTCCTGGCCCCTCAGACAAGGACAATGGGCCCCATCTCTGAGCAACAGAGGGGCAAGGGGGAGCAGTCATGCTCCTCGAGAGCTTCAGGGAGATGATCTCATGCCCAGTGTCCCACAGAAACTGCGTGGCTGCCTCCCTGCCCTGATCTGCAGCCCAGACACCAGGTCCTGCCCTGCTGCAATCATGGCTCTTGCATGGAGCAGTCTGCTCCCCTTCTCCTCTTCTCTCCCCAATGGCCTCAATGCAGGCATGCCAAGCAAACAAACCCAGGGCTAGGTCCTACTTGCTCCTATGAGACACCTCTTTTCATTCAATTATTTCAATTAACTTAGACTTCCAGCTCCACCTCACCCAAAATTAAAATTACAGCAAAATCTGAATGAACAAATGCCTTCTTCATTAATGAAGTATAAAGAGTATGAGGAGGGAGAGAAGGAGGAGGAAGAAACACCACTTTTCTCTGCAGCAGCCTGCAAAACTACAAGCACATGGACTATGTATTCCTTTACTCCAGGTATCAGGGTGGCACAGAAGGATCATGAACAAGGGCCTGGGAAGAAAGGAGATAAGTATTTCAGAACTGTGAATTAAAGCCATTAGCAATCGTGAATTTACATTTCCTCTAAGTAATCATTGTGTTTTCCCTTCTATCAGCACCCAATGAATCACAGAGATGTTTTGTCTAGAAACACTAATGGTGGGGATAGGAAGCCAGCAGCCTACCCACAGGAACGGCAGCAGGAGAAAAGCGCCAGAGGAACCCATAAAAAGGAGCTGGATTTCGCAAGAAACAGCAATTACAGCAGCCCATCATTGCCCACAAAATTGTCAAATAGGGAAGAACTGCAAAAAAGAGGCATTTCAGACACAGAGGCAGGCAGAAGTTTTGCAGTTCAAGGTACGTGTTCATATATGTGCAGGCATGGCACGTGCATACAAAGATAATGAAAATAAGGCTTTAAATAAGTAAAAACTATGCAGCCTCACACCCGTGCATGCTCCCAGCTACCCTCCCACACAAACTAATTGTCCACAGCGTTGCCTGCAGAGGGGAGAGCTGCCCTGCAGCCTTGCCAGAGTGGTATTAATTTCATAATTGCCTGTATTATTAAGATCTCTGCAGGATACCCTCGCTCACAATCAATTCTGCATGAGCAGTGGCTTTTTTGACTTTTTTTTTTTTTTTAAGTGGTGCATAAAAAGAGAAGCAAGTTTCTGTTTTTAGACTCTGCAAACAGAAGAGTGACTCAGTCGCTGGAGCCAGCCACAAATCCACCACCTCCACCCCAGAGTCTGGCACAGGAAAGAGTGACAGCACTGGGCAGAGGGGTCCAGACCCATCCCACCCAGCTAGGAAAAGGAGTGAACTGCCCTTTGGAAACACCCATCTCCCAGCACAACCTATCAAAGCAGCAAAACTTCCCACCTCGTTGACTTAATGACATGACAGAGGCACCTGGTTGGAAGGCAGGCCTGGTAACAAGGCCCCTGCAGCTGCACCCAGGAGGTAAAACCCAAGGAAAAGAGAGAGAAGGTGGAAGAGGAGCATCAGAATACAAGTATTCATGCTTCCTTCTTGCTAGATGATGAGCTGCAGCACGGGTGACACTGGATTTGTGACACTGGCCTTGGCAGCATGGAAGGTCCTTGCTTTAGAAGGTGAGTATTTTTTAAAAAATCCCAACAGGATGCAGAGCTGAATACACATTTGCCCTTAATACACATTAGGAAAAGTCCTCGTGTGAGTGATGCCTTTTGAGAACTCAAGTTCTCAAGCCCACAGAGCACCAGGAGAAGATCCCTACTCCCAAAGTCCCTGTCTCCAGGAGCTCACCTCTACTGGAGCCGTGGCACACAGCACCCCCACAAATGGCACAGCACCTCCCCATTCCCAGAGCCCTCTCACAGATTCATTAAAAACCACAGCAGACCTCCCACAGCGAAAGGGAGGCCACTGCAAAAGAGCTGGTGAATAACCACAGGATGCTGCTTGCTATAAATCAGATATTTACAACAGTATTTACCCTATCAAAATGCCATTGCAGGAATTCGTTTCAACTTGGAACTGATATTTCTGTGGCCAGGAAGACAGAGGCTTGCAAAGCCTACACTCCATAAGCAGCGGTTTACAGAGAGGGAATAGTGGCAGTTTTTCATTTCCCAGAGTCCACTCACCCTTCCAAGAATCTTAATGCCTCATTGATTCATAATACAGTACATAAAGATTTCATTTTTTCCTGCACACAGTGATATATTATGGAGGCAATCTATTTTGCCACTGAAAAGTTTGCTTAGGAGAAAAATTTGGAGTTTTGACATTCAGGAAATTACAGTCATCTGTAAAGCACGATTGATATGCCAAGGCTAACATTTTCATTGCACTTATGGAGCCAGGATAACTATGCTGAAATACTTATTATATTCTAAAAAAGACAAGATTCGGGCTCTTGTTTATAAAAAGCATATATATTTAGTATTAAAGAAAAAAAAAAAGCTTCATCCTTATAGCCATTTATATTTTAGCTATGTCTCAAATGCACTAAGCCACACATACTCCCTGACCAGATGAAAATACTTTTAATAATTTAACAAGACCAATACTCCAGGCACTCTGCTGTGCCCCGAGCGTGCAAGGGGAGGGCAGGAGCTGACTGCCCACAACAGTGTAAGAGCAGAAACGTGAGGCCAGGGGCTGCTGGGCCAAACCTGCTGATGGCCCCAGGGTTGTGGACACTCCTCCTGCCACCCAAAGGGTGCACGTGAAGAGAAGATTGCTGAACCCCGGGCACTTGACTTGCAAGTTATGTTGTTAACACCACCTTGAAAAAAGAGGGTGCAAAGGGCTCCCGCCTCAGCTTTGACACACACATTTGTCTTTTTTATGAATGTATGAACGTGTGTTTAGAAGTTGTGATTGATCACACTTCCTGAGCACTCGTTGCAATTTCCTAATCGCTGCTTCAATCACAGCAACACGCCTCCCGGCTCCTTCAGATATGGAAGCAGATACCATGGAACATCCCCCGTGCCTCAACGCTGGAAAAATCTTGGAGCTCTCAAGAATAAGATCATGCGATCAGCTCCAAGAGCTCTGCACAATCCCACAATGGGGAATTAACTCCGGAGAGGTATTTATAAAATCATTTGTTACTATATCAGAGCTCAATCAATTCTTTTCAATAATACATAAAAGGAGGAGGTTTGGCTCGTGTGAAAAAATGTAAGGCTGTGGTAAATCCTTCGCAAACCATTTGCAGATAATCTCCCAATCTGCCTGTTAATACATCCCAGGATGGGTTACACAAAAGTGCTTTCAAAAGCTGAAGAGAGGATATACAGTGTATAAACAAGACACGTTAATGCAACTTAGATTTTGCTTATCATAATCACTGGGCATGCAGAAATCCAAGGAAAATCCTTCCCAGGCTTTCTAAAATTTTGCCAAAGGCAGGCACCTACTGAAAATGCCTTTGAAATGTAATTAATGAACTGATAATATATGTTCAGTCCGTTGCTAAAAGAGGGACAACAGACAACATATTTACAGCTGCAACTTGCTACAGTTTTAATTTCAGCTTTCATTGATTTCATTTAGCACCATGAGACTCAATAATGAAGAAATCTGTATCAATTGAAAATACCAAGTGTGCTCCTGCCCCACTAGGGCACTTCAGTAATATCATGTAATGGAAGGGGATTCTCATTTAATTGAATTGGAAATGAAACACATATTAGCTAAGAAAACTTAATCAGTGCAATAATATTAAAATGGGCCACTCAGACAAACTCTACTGATTAAGTCACTTGCAAACATTTCCGTAATCATCACTGAGACTTGTGGCGTTAATGATTTAGACTAACTTTTCTACTCCAGGGAACAAAACTGTAATTTCATAGCAGACAATTAGAATATTTTAAACCCTCTCTCACACATTACAATACGGTCTCCTGGCAGAAGCAGAAGATCCAACCCTGCAAGGATTTGCCTTGAGCTTCGATGTCCAAGAAGGTCTGGATGGCTGATGGGACGTCATCAAAATGTTTGATTTAAGCCAGGAGATGGCCTGGGAAGCACCTCACTGGCTGGCAAGCATTTCTGAAGAACTGGCTGCAGTTCCTCTGCAGACTTCATCTTTAATCTTGACTAGTTACTGATAGCACACACTGAAGCACCGGGAAGCTGCGAGCTTCAAATGTCTCCCAGCAGACCAGGATTTAAAAAATCTTATTCACACACAGCTGACATAACTGGATTTAAAATTTTCATGGAATAGCAGAGTGCATTTCTAATAAAACTCTATAGATGTATTTGTTGTGTCAAAGCTCAGCTGGAAGGGATTTTACATCAGCCAAGCAAGCAAGACTTTGCAAACATTATGGGATGTGCAGAACATCCGGTTTCCCATGTCCACTAGTTCCACCCCATATATTTAGTAGAAGAGTATTTTAATTAGTTTGAATACTTAGGACAATGCCCTTAGAAAGCCACGTTTATGGAAAATGCCATGTTTGCCTCTTATACGACCCTGAACCAACACAGGAATATGTCCATTGTGCTGTGCTTGGAGGAGGACCATCTACACAGTCCAAGTGTGTGATGTGCCTGGGAACCAGATATCAAGCTGGCAAAACCTCATCAGATGCTTTCCTGGAGGTCAGAGACAGCACATTCAGCACAGATATCAGCTAGGACAACTGGCAAGTTTATGGATTTAAGATGCCTCTTATATTGATAATTAATCTGTAGCATTTGGATGCCCAAATGTGTTCAAGGGCAGGTTGGGTGGGACTCTGAGCAACCTGGTCTACTGGCACACATCCCTACCCACACACAGGGGTTAAAACTAGATGATCTTTAAGGTCCCTTCCAACCCAAACCATTTTATGATTAAGATGTTCAAAATCCTGTTTTCAGACCTCCACAAGCAAATTAAACTTCTGCATCTTTTCAGTCTATGAAGCAAACATCAACCAAATTGGCAGCTGGACTGAGGCCATCACAAAGAGGAGACACAGCAACCTGGGCCAGGCAAGGAGAGGAGCCCAGCTCCCTCCTGCACCACCTGAAAGGGTGAGGTCTGGCATCACTCTGCAAAAAGCACTCGATTCCACTGCCCATGAACAGCACCACTTGCTTTGCCTTTTGCTCTGGCTCTCTGGCAGTGACAGTAACACAAACATGGGTCAAGATGTGACCTTTCTCTGAGCAGCTTCTCGCTGTGGTCCTTGGGCCCTGTTGCTCAGAGGGGCTGAGCTCCCAGCACTCACCATCCACAGCCAAGCAAGCAAACAGAGCTTTGATCCCTCAGCCAGATCAGCTGGAGGAAAAGTCTCGCTTAAGCTTGCCAAGATACCCTTAAAACCAAGCTGATTGCAGCTGAAGCCAGAGCTATCCTACCACTGCCAGGACAAAAGCAGGAAAGGCACCACCAGTCCAGCCCCAGCATGACCAACAAGCAAAATAAACCATGTCATATCCAGCATTATTCACTGAGATCCATAGCTCCTTCCAGTAGGATCTGCCATTTCTCCCATCCCTCCACCCTCTTCCTCAAAACATATATATATATATATATATAAAAAAGGCAAAATACTCTCCTCTATGAGCAGTGGGAAATGGTTCAAAACAGCATCATTCCTATCTGAAAGCATCTCTTGAATGATTTTCAGAAGACTGAGTTCTACTCCTCCATGGATTATTCTAGCTAAAAATGTGTGTGACATTTTAATTATCAAGTACAAATGTTACTGCAAGCAAGCAATGAAACAGATGGTGTCCTGAATTTTACAGTGCAGCCACATTTTCCAGCTCAATTTACAGTTCACCAACCAGCAAGCTTCAAGTCCTGCCTCTGCCATGACTTCCCTACCCATCCGACCCGCCACAACCCCTCTGGGTGCTGGGAGCACAGCTTTGGGAGTAGAAACTCAATGCAAGCTGTCTTCTTCCAAACAAATGCACAGCATGTTTCCAAGGAGGAAACAAAATGAAGCACAACAATAGACCCCAAAAGCATGGAAGGTATGAAGTGGGAGAGCATCCTTGCCCTGGAAAAAGGATGAAGGGATGAAAGGTGGCTAAAGGGGGACTGGTGTATTCAAGGGAACAAATCAGACCTTGCCATCTCCATCTCAATGAAGGACTTAATTTCTTTATCTCAGCATCTTCCCCGGCCAATCCCACTCTTATCAGTTGTAATCCCCCAGATGTCCTCCTCTTCCCCTCTGGTATCTTCTGCAGTCCTCCCAGAGGGTGGCTCCAAGGGGAAGGGACAGGAGGAGATGAGTGTCCTTTCAGGACTAGTCAATGCAGAGTCCCACATCACTGGGGGATCATGCTTTTCCATTCATCCTTGCTGGCCTATCCTGCCAAAACCAGTATCCATGATCAGAGCTGCACTTCCATGTGTTTATTTCCTTGCCTTGGAGCCCAGATGCCTTCACAAACACTTTCCAGTGAGCCCCTGAACACCCAAGGAAACCCACTTGGCGATTTGGTTGAGAGGGAGGAAAACCAAAGCACGGGCCAGCACCACTGATGCCAGGTTTGCAGCAGATTGATGCTTCCTCATTTGAACTCAGCAAACAGGTGCTCCAGCCCATGATGAAGTGCATCACTGTGGCTCAGGTTCTGCTCTCAGTCACATCAGCAGCTGGATTGCTGCAATAAATAAACCTGAAAATCAACTGTCTGAGCGACAACAGCCTCTCCTTAGGTGTCCATCCCTGGAGGGGTTAATCTAAAACAATCTGATTTCTTCCCAAATTGCACAAAATCCAGTAAGTGCCAGGCAGTGGTGTCTCTTCCCATTTAGCAGATTAAGAAACCGTTCTCTACCAAATTTATCTGAACAATTCATTCCCACAAAATTACACTGGGTTTTGAACCTGAGGTTGATACACTCCATTTTATCTGCAGGCTGAGCCATCCACCGAGGGGCTAGATTGATACACAGCCAAATGCCACCTGAGTGGGGTTTTCTGGCAAAGCATCCAAGCAGGGCCTTGGACAAGAGCAGCAGATGTGAAAGGGCTCACGACAGTGGCACTTTGGACCAGGGCTCAGGCACAGCAGCAGCATCTTTAGCTACATCTCCACCATCCTGTCATTAAAACAGCAGCACCCCCATAACTCATTCCAACATACTGAGGCTGGGCTTCTCTTCACATTATTTTAAACAAAATGGCACTTTCTCTAGGCACTTAAATGCATCCTAGTCTCATCACATCAACAGAGGGAGCATATTTTTCCTGTTTATGTGAAAGGTGATACTGGATGCATCATACATTGAAATCGTTTGCTGGCTTCCTCTCTCAACATAAATAAGGGGAAAGAAAGTCAGAGAAGACAGATTTTACAGATGTATGAATATGCATGTCCATTTTCTAACCTAGAACATTATTAAATTCTTTCCTATATTCATGTGACACCTGCAAAAGATCGTGAAAGTAGAGATGCTATCACTCATGCTTTCCCAAGGCAAGGATTAGGGAGCTTTTACTCTTAATAAAATCAATATATATTTAAATAATCTCTGTTAGGTCAAGCCCTAGTTAGTACTGGCCAACAGAGGGGGGGTGTGCAGCTCTCATCCCAACTTTGTGGAACAGACCTGCCTGCAGATCCAGCCCAACCAAGGTTGTCAGAGCTCTGACCTTTTTTATGGCTATTGAATGTCTTCAAACATCTGCAGCTTCCACAGGTCTGAGTGTTCTCTACTGAAAATACATCCCACGCTCCTCATCCAGCCCCATCCCAGCCCTCAGAGAGCTGAGCCCAACCAAGCCCCACCTGAGCTATGTTACCCAAAGGTGTTGCAGGAATCTTCTGGCTTGCAAGTGATGCTAAATGCATCTCAGCAGCTTTATTTATGAGTGGCGTTACCAGCCGCTTCTTGGGGAGACAGATCTGCCACTAGAATTGCCTTTTTCTGCCTGCAGGAACTGTAAGTCTGCATCAACATGGCAATTATTTTAAAGACATTATTTAGATAGCACTATGGTGATATGTATGTACTCCAACCCCAGTCCAGCAGTATTTGCATAGCAGAATTTTTTATCATGCTTCTTCAAGATTAATAATTTAAAGCAAGCTGCAACTGTGCTAAGATTTAGTCTTACGTTTTCATCACTGCTTTATATGCTCATAAATATCCAACATTCCCATGAATACAGGAATCTGAGATGGTATTCAAGAGGAAAAACTGCAACCAATATATCTTCCATTTATGGAACTGAATTTAAGATCATATTCAAAGTGCTGCATTTACCATCTGATTTTGAATACATAAAATATACAGCCATTACAAATTCACCTTCCATTGCAAAGCTTTGTTCTTGTTGTGACATAACTTATGGCCAGATTAGAGCCCTAAGTACAGCTAGACCATTTTTCATCTTCTCCATTCCCACAAACACGACTGGGAGAGACAGGTCGTGCTCTCTATCAAAGTTGTGCTTACCACACAGCAATATTGCAACACGTCCCATTAGAGTTATGTCTGCTGAGACTGTGAGCACAGACTTGGCTGCAGGCACCTCCTAATGGAATTACATAATTGGAGGCATGTCATCTAAATCTGAACAAATTGGATTCCCTTGTCATGCACTATTGAATCAAAACGGGGAGAACACTCCATGCTGTTATCTATGGTAAACCAACGACGGCAAATCCGGCGTCGCTAATATTTTGATAATGTGATGTTTATTAAAAAAAGGGAAGAAAAAAAAAAAAGAGAGAGAAAGGTTTCCTGTAAGGCGTGTCCAAATCACGTTGCATGCAAAAATGAGCTCATCCAAGTTTGGTTTCAGACTGGGAATTATGATAATGGTTTAGGATTAGGTTAAGAAGATGTAACAGCAGAACGATGTGAAGCTGGTTGCCTGTAGCAGCCAGGGAAGGGAAGATGAGGACTTCAGCCAGACTCTTCCACCAGTTCTGCAGCTGGATGAATCATAGAATGGTTTGGGTTGGAAGGGACCTTAAAGATCATCTAGTTCCAAGCCCCCTGCACGGGCAGGATACCTCCCACTAGACCAGGTTGCTCCAAGCCCCATCCAACCTAGCCTTGAACACTTCCAGGGATGAAGCAGCCACAACTTCCCTGGGTAACCTGTGCCAGTGCCTCACCACCCTCATAGTGAAGAATTTCCTCCTAATGTCTAACCTAAATCTCCCCTCTTCCAGTTTTAATCTATTCCCCTTTGTCTTCTCACTACAAGGCCTTGTAAAAAGTCCCTCCCCAGCTTGCCTGTAGCCCCTGCAGGTACTAGAAGGCTGCTATGAGGTCTCCCTGGAGCCTTCTCTTCTCCAGGCTGAACAGCCCCAACTCTCTCAGCCTGCCTTCATAGGAGAAGCAACAGCCACCAAGGTGCTTCCTCTGCTACTGGTCCCTCCCCTGCTACTGGTCCCTCCCCTGCCCAGTCCCTCCCCTGCCCAGTCCGTGGTGGTTCAGCTGCATTAACATTCACATCTTGCAACCAAATTCTCCAGCCCTTGTAACTCACAAGCATGCCCTGCTTTTCGTTTACAAGTATATCAACTTTAATTTGGAATTACTGAAGGAATCATAACGAGGGAGCAATAACTTTGAGCTTGCTGAGCTGCACATTCAGAGTGAATTTTCACTGAGCACTCTGCTCGACCTCCAGTTCTGCACGTATGAAAGAACAGAGGCATTAATTACATTACCAGAATCACTAATCAGCTCATTGCATCTTTACATTTCATCAGCTAACTGCTGGTGCAAGATGAGAAGCTCTTTTTCTCTCCAATTCAGCTCTGCAAGCCTCACCAGGATATTTCCACGCACACACGGAATGCATTCATTAACAAAAACAACAATAAAAAAAGAAACTAAGGAAAAAATGAATTCTGATGCCTTATGGGATTTGTGGTTCTCCTAGTTAATTAATTGTGGGATGACTCTTGCTCCCCAACCTGCACTGGGCTGTCAGGGCATCTCAAGGATGGAGCTGGGGCACCCCAGGCAGCAGTGAGCAGGGGAGCTGAGCACCCCCCCCCCACAGCCCAGACCAAGGCAGGCAGGGGCTGGGGTGACCAGCTGGTGGTCTGTGACAGCAAGAGGGGCTTCTCAGCAGTGTGCCTCCAACGTGGCACTGCAGAAATGCAGTTTTCAGCATAACATCAGTGAGCTGCACTCTACCCCAACAGCTCTGGGCTGACTCTGCCCCCCACTGCCGTTATGCAGCGGGTGTGCCAAGCGCCTCTGGCCTTGGTGTGAGGGAGAAACGCTGGCAAATCACCAAATACCTCGAGTTGTGAGAGCACACAGCAGGGGGAAATGTGTTAACTACCTACCTAGCCTCTGTCTGTAGATCAACACTGAGAGGAGCCAGCTAAACACTTACTTTGCGCTCCCAGGGTCGGAGCATTGTCCCCTGAGCTGCAGGGCAGGATGACAGCAGCAGCCAGGCCTGTGCCTGCCCTTCTCCAGAAACCTGCACTCCTGGATCTGCAGCCCCTGGCAGAAGAGACCCCAGAAAAGTTGTACACCTAAAATCTATAAGCCTGTGCAACTGCCAGCTAGTCTAAAGGGCCGTTGATCCATGTAAACAGAACTGCCTGAAGAACAAACACCCCTTGGGGTCGCCCAGCATTGTAGTTCCAGCCAAGTAGGTTTCTACTGCCCCACGGGTGGGAGCAATGTCATCTCACCACCAACTCCTCAGCTGCTTCCACACTGAGCTCCTGGAAGCAAACGTGCCATGACAATTAATTAACATGGTGGGAATGGAGCAGCTTCCTAAGGTAGGGAAAGAAGCAATGACAGGAGAGCCTGTGCTCCAACTGGGACTGTCCCACTGCTTCTTCAATACCACCACATGCTCCTGCTTTGATGGCACATCGAGTCCAAAATATAACACTATTATTTAGTGACATTTCTAGATCTAAAGAGAGGGAGAAAGAAAGGGAGAATCACCAGCTAGCTCAGTATTTTCCAAGAGCTGGCAGTGTCCAGCACATCTTAAATCTAAAGATTACAGAATTACACTGACACTACTTGATCTCCAAGTGTCCTTGGGATTAAAGCCTAGCAGTGTAAGTGTCTCCAACAGGAGCACTGGCTGTGTGCATTGCCCACCCTGGCACTGCCCTGCAGGAGCCCAGCAGGGAGATATGCCCAAACTCCCTCTTCCACAGCTCTCTGCTTGGCACACATCCTGGAAGCTGTTGCTAAATAAATTGCAAAGGATATTTACCTGCTCCTATCAGGCTCAGAGTATCACAGGGGAGTCAACAGCATAAACAAAGCCAAGCAGGATTACTGACTGCAGCATCCCCCATTCTTTTATCAAGCCATTTTTTGTTAACCTGCAGCTTCAACCTTTTCTGCCACCAAGTTGTGACCTTCCTCCCCACACACCCATCTCCACAGAGGTGAGCTCTTCTCCTTGATGGCACTGCTTGGCTCTCATTGACCAAAGACATCTTCTTAAGCGACTGTGGCATACACAAAAGATCTGAGAGACAGCCCAAGTTACACAATACATCCTTACATCTTCAAGTGCCAGCCTGTCTTAAAGCCTTAGCATGTCTGGTTGCACAAATGACCTCAACCATGTTGCTAAGGCTGAGTCTAAGCAGGGCTCGATGCCACTGTGCCAATATCCTCGAGTGACACAACTGACGCCACCAGACAGCACGTCCTCGACAGAACCCTGTTGCAGAGAGGCTGCTGTTTTCTGCTAACAAACCAGACATTGAACTGGGAACCTCCAGGATAGGCAACAACTGATTTGCTCTTTGCATTAGAGCAGGAAACTGAGGCTGATGCAGACTTTTGATCTGAGACAGCTTAGAAGAAGCCACAATGAACATCCCCTGGGGCAGTTACGTGGGGCCAGGATGACCCACTGCAACACAGGTGGCAGAGTTGAGCTGCAGAGCCCTCAAGCCACCCAAGGGCCACCAGCCTGGGCTCCACGGCACACTGCAATGCACTAACACAGATAAAGGCCCTAGAGCATCACAGCCAGGGAGGGGAGGTAGGAAAAGCACACTGAGATGCTGAGCCACAGCAATGTCCCCAACACAATGGCAAGAACCAACGCTGACATCCACCCAGCTGGAAGACACCAGCACGCCAGTCATGACTTCCTACAGCCATATAACATCTTTAAAATCAGTGTTTTACCTCCCAGGTGATGAAATATTCCTGCTAGCAGTAGAAATACAGCTGCAGAATAACCACAACTCTTAAGGGCAGCTCCAAAATTCAGAAAACTCTACTCATCCATAAACAGAGGTAATGAAGCTCATTCTTGCACTCAGCCTCCTTTATGTCAGAAGCATCAGCTCGTAATTAATACATTACAACTAATTAATATCACTAATTAGTGAATTGGAGCAAGGGCAGGGAGTTAGGAGAACATTGTTTTTGATAGCTGTGAAATGCACTAACAAGAGCCAGCTGGGGAATGACTCCCCTCTTTCGGGAGTTTTTACCAATTTGATTTGCAATCAAAAAAGCTCTCGTGAATATTTAAAGAAAAAAAAATCCTTATAAGAATAGAGTGGAAAAAACCACTACCCCATGCCCCCAGTGTCACCCATCCTTCCCCCAGGGCAATGCTGTTGGGCTTTACTAGACATGAGGGGGTTCACATGGGAAAGGGATGGTAAGTGCTTCAATTAGTGCTCACACCTCCTTAAAATCAATCGACCACGAGACATAAACCCCCTGGAAAGCAGGTTCTGCCAGTGCTCATAGGGATGGTTCACCTGGAAAGGGCCATGCTGGAGTGGGGGGCTGTGCACTGGCACAATGAGGATCTGGCAAAGGAAACCCTGGGAAACATCCCACAGAGTCCATGGGGATCCTCATTTTCCTCTTCCATGGCCAGAGCAGCCTCAGTGCCTCCCTCAGATGGTAAGTTGGGGATGCTGGTCACCCAGTCAGTAGTGATGCCATGGCTGGAAGCACACCCAGAACCCAGACCTGAGACAGCCTGGGCCTGGGGAGGTGGACGTGTGTGTGTGGAGGGTTACACAGTCATAACAGCTGGTTGGAATAATAAATTAGCACCTAATTAACAGGAGTGTTGGCTGCAGAACACTGAGTTAATGGAATAGAAAAAAAGACAAGGAGCTGCTTCTGTGAAATAGGGAGGTTGCTTTAGAAGCTGCTGCATCAAGGACAAGTCTTGGAAACTGAGGGTGAAGCTGAAGGAAGAAAAGTGCTTTTGTGGGGGGGAAACTTCCCCAGTCCCTACCCAAGGTCAGGACTTCTTTCCCAGGCAGGCATTAGCTGGCAGCTCTAGTGGGTGATTAAGCCTAGACTCTGCCTACAAGGCAGAAGAAGGGGCTGTAGGGTCTTGAAGTTGCATGTGGAAGAAGGTAAGCACCTGGGATGCAGATAATACAGTCAGGACAAATATTTATTGGGTCACTAGTTGCTGGTGAGAAAGAGAAGCTATAAAGTGGAGATAACAAGGAATAATGCTGCCACAATAGGAAACTGCACTAATGACTTAACAGCTCTTTGCACCTCTCCATAAAAACCTCCTGAGGGAAATCTCTTATTCAGTTCTGAGGAAACAGTGGTGAAAATCTGCTCTCCACTATGTCTGTGCCCCCTGGCACTCGCAGCATCTGCCAGACCAGCTCCCTCCTTGGCTTTCTGCTCTTCTACCCAGTTTTTGCCTCCCTTCTCCAAGCAAGCTGCTGTAAATACTCTCCCCCAGCTTCACAGCAGGTCCGGTGGAGCAGGGCAGATGAGACCACCCACCACTCTCCCATGAGCTCAGGGACTGTTCCAGCAGGAACATGGGTCCTGGCACAGGCTCAGCAAGGGTGACCTGCACCCTCCCATACCAGCCACACTCTCCAGACTCCAGCATGGATAGGACCACGCACGCAAGGCAACACAGGATAAGGATCTCTGCTAGGCAGAAGATACTAGGGACACAGTTTTAAAAAAACACCATTTAACTGTCTGTAATTAATATTCCAAACTATGTGTAAGCCTTTAACACACAGCAGGATCACAGTGAAAGATTTATGAGATTGGTTCACCTTTTGTGAGTGCTGCCTTGGGTCATCAACACAAACTTATTGTCAAACCCATGTATCAGTGAAGAGCTGGAGAGAGAGGGGAAGGGGAACATCTGCATGAATATGATGTGACCTACTTTTACAGTAATTTGGATGCATATCTGGGAAAAAAAACCAACACAAACCACCACCCTCTAAAATTTTAAGGGAGAATTATAAATCAAGGCATGACAGTAAACAAGTAATTTGTGAAGTCGTCCTGCCTACTAAGTACAAACAAGAGATTCATCAAATAATAAAATACTACTTTAGAAGAAAACAAGCACAATTATTTTATAATTACGGCTGTTCTAGTCTTCTGAGGGCAGGAAACCTTTCTACCTCCACAGAATCATAATCAAGACTCATCAAAGTCCTGTAAAAGCAAATCAATATCTGCTCTTGGCAGGACGAGTTAATTAATACCGGAGTGCTCTTCTGCATGCCTTGCTGGTTGTCAGGCTGAAGGTGCTAAGTACAGCTCTTCCTAAGTGCTCTGTAAAAAAAGCACCTAGCACCACTGCAGCTAGGGGTGACAAAGGATGCCATGTCTGGATGGTTGGGTACCAGGGGCTGTGCTCCTCTTCATAAAGGACACAGACATCCAGGTCGTCAGTCATCCAAGTCCTTAAAAATCAATAAAATGCAATTGACTCCACGCTTCTCTGGATCCTTATCTCCATCAAACAAAAGGCTTGGGGCAGATGACTGGGGCAGCACCAGGCAGCTCATATTCTGGTTCATCTATCACAGCCTATACAGGAACTCAAAGCCACACCCTTTTCACCACTACCACACTCTTGGAGCTGCTCCCCAGTTCCATGTGGCTATCTAAGGGGGTCAAGAGCTGGTTGTTATCAGATAACTGACTCCATGCTGGGTCAATACTCTGCCAGAGACTTTGGAGATGCCACTTCAAATACTGGTAATCAGAGCACAAGCTTTCATCTTTCCATGGCAGATCCACTGGAGCTCCATGCCATTTGCTGCATGCCTCTTTTTTTTCTTTTCTTTTTATGAGCCCTGTAAAATGGAGGTCTTGTCTGCCCTCTGTGATTAGCAAAGATCTCACAGCCTCCCTGAAAGAGCAGGGAAAATTACAGCCAAGAACATGACAGCAGTTAGATGCCCAGAGCAGGAAGGAGTGAGACACACTCAGCAGATTGCTTTGAAGCAAAAGCTCAGTAAAACATTACACTTATTTTTAGCCTCATTTCCTAAAGAAATTAGCCTCTCATGAACATACTGTCCATCTCCCTTCCCACCTCGCCAGTCTGCTAATAATTTTTTAATCAGTTCCTTTATCTGAGACTCTGCTGTCAAATTTGGGTGGAAGATAAATAAGCATTTATCAGGAGTGTAGGGGAAAACACCCGGCTGGTGATGGAGAGCAGACATTTCTGGGAGCTGTGGCCAGCCCAATGGCACAAGTGCCTCCCAGCTCCTTGAGATGAGATGGAGATGCACAGTGATTTCTAGCACAGCAAGCTGGCAGATGCAGCAGGGGCAGAATGCAGAGGAACCACACGATGGCTTTGCTCAACAGCAGCACTCACCACATCCCAGGAGTGCCAGCAGTGTTTTACAGACCTCCTGCCAAGAGGGGCCAATACGTCACCTCAAATCAGGCATAAAAATGGGACAAAGAGGCAAAAAAACCCCAGAAGAGTAGGAAAAGCCTATTTTGCTGAGCACCACTGTTGCTGTACTTTTATTTTGTTTAATGGTTTTCTTGGATCAAGCAATGGCAAAGATCCAAGTGTGCAGGGAGAACTGGCTGTTCCTGTCTGCAGGCAAAGGCATCAAATATGGAGGAGCAGTTCAGCACAGAAATACACAGGCTAGGAGGGCACATAAACAGGAGAAATGGGTGAGGAAACAGGCTGTAGGGCAACAGGGGTGCAGAAACAGAGATGCCAGTCAGATTGCCAGCTGGAGCAGGGACCAAGCTGTAGATACTAGCATTTGGCTGAAAGAAGCAGTTTTTCTTCACCTGGTTAGCACAGACTTCACCTGTGTCAGTGTTTTACTAAGAGGATGGGGAGAGATTGCAGGCTGTTAAGTTTCCACAGGGATAAGTGGTATTAAAATCCATTGCTGGAGTTCAGGGAAGTGACTGGGCAAATACGCTCCCCAGCCTGACGCCGCTGGGTCCATTAACTGGTGCTGCCATCGGCGGGAAGCGGAGGGGAGGGCGATCCGTGCAGATGCTGTTGTTTATAAACTGGCTCTCATTTCAGTGCAGTTGGTCTTCAAGCAGACTGCTGGGTGACCGTGCCAGATCTCTGGCCCAGCAGCCTCCTGGACAAAGCGGATGGTGAGGGAAAGGCTCCCTGGGAAGAGGCTTTGCTGTTTAAGCCCCGCTATCCCTTCCCTTCCGCATACCGGTTCCTCCAAGGAACAGACAAGGACAGGCACTCTGCATACTCAGACCGGTTTCAGCTCATTTTATCCTGTCCCTTGCCATTCCTTGAGTTTTGTTCTTCTTCTGGGTTTTAAGTAAAAGCCTCCCCAAACCTTTCAGGAAGAACAAGAGCAGCCAGCCACCACCAACACCCAGCACACACACATCCACGGCCTTTCTGTTCTTCCAAGTGGATTCACAACACACCCAGCTGGGCTCCACGCTCCTTCTGGCTGGGGGACACAGCAGACATCAACACACACCATTCAGCATCTGTTAGGGACCTTGTCTCAAGCACTTCTTGGGCAGATCTGGCCAAGAGGCTCACATTATACAAGAGAGAGAGAGACCTAAAGAGCTTGGGAGCAGTTTGGTCGCCAACAGCAAAGCACCCCGGTGCAGAGCTGAGCCAAGACAGTTTGCTACTGTGTGCTGTTTTCTGTCCCAAAAAAACCTCTCCATGCACCCCACACCCAGCCAGGGGGTCTGGTGAGCAGAGGCCATCTCCCCGCAGGTACCCACATCAAGGACAAACCGTGCTGTAGGCTCAGGGCTTATTTCAGAAGATGCTCTGTGTATCTGTGGCCCTGCTGTGCCCCAGGAGCCAAAGGCAGGAGGAAAGCTGTCCCTGTGCAGCTCCAGTCTGGTAAACAGAAACCTCCAGCCTCTTCCAGGTTAGTGCATATAGAAATGCCCATTCATTTTCAGAAACAGATTTTGCATGAGTCTACAGAGCAAAAGCAACCTTTTAGCTTTCTGGGCATCTTCCTTGTCTCTGCTTTAGAGAGACAAGTTAGAGCAAGCTGAAGAAATGGAATGGCACAGGGCAAGCACACAGCAAAGACAGGTTACCAGGGCTCAGCTTGGTCCTGGACAAGCCCAGGGTGGGATGAGCCATGAGGATGAGCAGGGTAAGGACCACTGCTGCCCTCAGGGCCAGTGCAGACTCTTTGAGAGCTTGCCAGTCAAGCAGACTTCCAACCAGGCCGTCACATCTCAGGGACAGGCTTGATGCCCCACGTCCTGACTCTGCAACAGACCAGTGCCTCACAACACTGCATTTGCACTGGGGGAAGTGATCTGATATTTTTAAAGATGCAAGTTCTTGGACTTAGAGTACTGAGCTTGTATACAAAGACCAGACTTTGTATTCTTTCTGCTTTGGGCAAAATATTTCTCTTCTCAACAGTCAAAACGTTTCCCCAAGCACTTTACCTTCCCCTGTACCCAGTGCTTCTCTCACTCTGCCGAAGGAGGCTCTCACAATGGGAAATGCCACAGACATTCATCTTTTGCAAATCTCATCTTTCCTGTGGATTTGGCAATTACTGCAAACAACACAGGACAAGCTCAATAGCAGGTGAGTGAAAAATTGGATCTGACAGCCCTAATTGAGCCTGAAGTCCCATTTACTGAAAATGATCTGGCATAATTAAAAATTCACAACTGGAGACCAGTTGTGGTGAACGCTATACATTATGGGTTCTCTGAATTACTCCAGGAAACATACACTCTCCAGGCTTTGGACTTGCAGCCAAAGCAGCTCGAGCCACACTGATGGAGTCATTTGAGAGGAGTAACTCTGGATTTCAGGGAGAGAGGGAGGGAGATGGGCCCTCGTGCTCAGCAGCCACCACCCATCACGGCAAGAGGGTGGTTGCGCTGAACTCGCACCAAGCAAAGGTTTAGGAGCTTCTGCTTCAACTTTGATGCAGTTTGTTGCCATCTCTACACCTTGAAGATACTCTCTTTTCCACTATGTTAAGGCAGTAACAGGACAGCTGCTATTTTCCTATTTTATTTCCAGCCTTTTGTGCTATCTCAGTATAAAGCAAAGGGACAAACTCTTGCAAGCACTAGCGGGAGCAGCTCTGCACGCAGAAGAGCTCCCTGAAACCTCTGTCCTGTGCCATGCCCACTGCCAACACACAACATCCCTGCTGCCCCAGCACAGACACTGCAATTCTCTGCAATTGTTTTCTCCTTATTAATAAAACTGGGATTTAATTCCAGCACGTCATTTGCAAGCTTCACTTTGCCTGAGATAACTTAAAGGAATGCCATTTGAAACATATTCTTTTCTGCTTTTAACAAACCACCACAGTAGCTCCAGTAAACAGAATATTTGAATAAACACAGACCAGTCCTCAACAAGGCAGGGTGTGGAATGAGGGATGTTAATTCAGCTGCTGTGTGTTCAGAGGGGAGTAAAAGCCTCAATAAACAAAGCACGTTCTGTTCAGCACAGGAACATACTGGTCACAGATAAATAACAGGCCTTGGATCATTTATGACAACACATAACTTATAAGTGTTCTTAGGAACAGCCCTCAAACAGGAGGTTTAACAGAGCTGAGCACTGAAGGTACTAATCAAATGATCTGCTGCTGTAGTTCACTTGATAGGCAGGACTCTTATGGGAGAAAAAGAATAATTACTTAACCATTAGCATTTTTGAAAGCCAATATATCCACATCACTATATTTTTATCTAGCCTAGTATACCGATCCTCCCCCATCCAATACCTAAGGCTGCAATGGATGTAACATGCCATTCAGTCCTCCCTCCTAGCAGGGGTTTGTTGTGGGGTGGGTTTATTTCCCCCTTTCTCCCTGTCAGCTGCTGAGAACTGGCACGACAACCCAAACTTCCCAACGAGTTGCTGCCTCTGTGATTTATTTAAGCCCTTCACTTCAGAGGAACAGCAAGGTGTCATCTTCTCCGCGGCGCTGCAGCAATCGTTCGTGATGCAACGCCGCTTTTCCAAGGATTGTCACCTGTGCTGCAATCCCAAAATAGGCCATCCCAAAATAGGCCACTGAGGGAGGAGAGGGAACAGAGCTGCACACTCGGGCATTTCCAACAGGTAACGCAAAACCTACTGCGTGCCCAGGCAGGAGAAAAGAACACCAAACCAAAACAAACAGGTCTGGCCCTTGGTTAATACTGCAGGGCATCTGGACCTTCCCAAGCCCTGCTGTGATGGTAAATTTGAGCATCTAGGTGTGAGACAAGGTTTTATGCACACGTGTGCCCATCTGCTGCAGGAGAAGAGCCCCCAGCAGTGCAGGCCTTGCCACCGCCCTGCGCTGCAGCAGGATGGTGGCTGGAGCTGGGCAGGGCTGGACCAGGGGGCCACTGACTTGGGCTCCACCATGGAGGGGACAGCAGAGCAGCCCCAGGGTCCAACACTCCACCTGGGGCTTGGTCTGGCTGTGAAACACCAGGACTCAGCTTTGCCCCCCATTTAACCCAGGACAAATGCTAATGGGGTTCAGCTTCCCTGGCACCCCAGGATCAAATGTTTTTTAGTGAAGAAACTCAGACTCACCAACCTTTTGTTCCCTGTGCAACAGATCATGGAGGGAAAAAAACAATTCTGAGCCTTTCTATGGAACTAATGGCCTTTCACATTTATTTTGGGTTTTTTTGACACCACCATCTAAGGGCATCCCAAGACACACAGGGAAGTTGAAGGGAGCAGGGCTCACATTCCCTGAGGGCCTGTGAAAGGATTTAGGAGGAGGTAGCAATCTGTTAAAAACACTAAATGTTTAGGAATTCCACCCATTCCCTGGGCTCTCTGTGGGCTCTGCAAAGGCAGATGAACCAGAAGCACCTTTGCCTGCCAAGTTTGCAAAAGCCAGAATTAGCTCAACCCCAAACTGCCTAGGGTCCACTGGTGAGCAAGGCACAAGGAAGACCAGAAGACCCGAAAAATAGAAATCTGGAGGAAAAAAACGACACCCAGCACAAACTACTCTCCTGCTGCTGCTTTAAACTACAGAATTTCATTACATTTGCTGCTGTCTTGCTGATTTTCTGGCACAACATTCAGGACACTGGAAGAGACTATTTTGCACAGCTTCTGTCATTACCAAGAGACCGCAGTCTGCAAACTTGCATGCAGTTTCTTGCCAATATTCCTTCCTTGGACAACCCCCCCTCCCTGAGCTTTGTATTGAAAGCACTTGCAGCAAGCCTGCTTTGATGCTGTCTATAAATTGGGAGTACAGAACGATTCCTAACCCCTGTTCCCAAACAGTGGCACTTTGGATGCTTTTGGTTAAAAAAAAAAGAGGTGTCCTAAAGCTGCAAAACAAAACCAAACCTCCTCCTGACTGAGGTTACTACTGGCCTTCGCTGAGCTGTCCTGTTGTCCTTTAAGGTGTCAGCAGATGCTGATGGCAAAATATTCCCCCGGGATCACACACAGTCTGTCCTCATAAATCACTGGCAAGGATGCTTCTAAGTTTGCCCAAGAAGCATCTTGCCTGAAACAAATCCATATTTATAGGCTCCAGTTATATTTTTCAGCTCGGGTTTATTTATTACAACCAAGGCCAATAAACCAAGAAAATTTAGTCCTATGCACGCACTGGATTCAATGAAGAGAGCAAAATTTGCATCACTTTGAAGCATAATCTTCCAGAGCAACAACTAATCTGCCAGTGATTATCTTTCTATTTGCTTATCACTGTCTACATTGATGGGAAGATTAAACAGGACAGCACTACATCAGCAGAGAGGAAGCCACGCCAGAGTCCAAATAATCAGGAGCTAATACAGGTATCCATGTGTTTGTTTTTAGTTAGACTCAAAGTTATTCTATCTCACAAATACCTGGCATTTCCCAAGTTGCTGGATCCCAGAGTATTTTACAGCCTTGGAAGTCTCCAGAGTGTCAGTTCAGCTGCCAAGTGATCAACTTTCTATCTATTAAACATCTGAAATGAGCTCAAATCTGGCGAGGTGCCACTTCACAAGCCCACAGAGTAGCGAGCTCATTGTAAGCCCTTTTAGCATGGATTAATTGGTGCACAGAGCCAGCAGTGTGAAGAGGGCAAAAAAAACAACCACCCAGCTACCCCATGGAAAAGGCAGAAAGCTCATCAAATTTCATTTGCTCCAGATACCAGCCGAGTCAAGACTTCCTTGCTACATGACCAGGCACAAGCTGTCAGTGAGCCTGGCTTCAGAGGTACATTACCGTGTTTCTCTGCTGCTGTTTTAACATTTCCTGCCATTCCAGTGGTTGTTTGGGAGAGGAAATAAATTAAAAAAGCATCTGGAAACACTGCAGCTATCATCAAGGTAATTAAATGAAAGGAAAACAGCACAAAGTGCATCCGCAAAGAAAGGAAACCAGAAAACCTGAAGTTCTGCTCCCGGCGGTGCTGCGTTCTCCATCTCCCTCATTAAAAAAGAGCATTAATAGGGTCTTAATGTTCTGCAGGGACATAGGGAAGAGTTTTATTTAACATAAGGTTATGGTACTGTCACTAAGAGGCTTTTTTAACTATTTGCATGGGGTTCTGGCTGCCACTAATCTGTTAAGAGCATCACTGGTGCCAAGTTAAACACAGCAGGTACCAGTTTTTCTGCACATCACTGACACCACCCCTGTTCCCCACACCCCCCAAGATGCACTTGCTATCTTCCAGCCTGGATTTGGCCACGCAAGTACCTTAGCTCAGGAGATCTGTTTTTGCCAGGCAGATCTGCAGTGCCCAAGCTCAGGGCAGAGGGCTGGGTCACACTTTTTGGATGCACAAAAGCCCCCAGTGTGTCATTAAGAGCAGCGTGTGGTGTGCGTGATCCCAGTGAGCATTAGAGAGGAGAAAGGACTGTGATGAGAAACAGGGCGAACATTTTGACATCCCTGGATGCATTTTTCCTGACAGTTCACTGGGCAAAGGACAGTCAAAGGATTGTGTTGTCTAATGAATCAATACTTTTTGGAGAGAATTTCATTAGCTGTGACACCTCTTCCCGATACAGGGGTAACTGGAAGTCATTCAAGTCATCGGACCCTGTGATACTATCTGCATACTGATGGAGTGCTAATTGTATTTGGGACATCAAAAGGTCATAAATCAAACTGGCATCTCCCTGGGAATACAATAACTCCATTCATACACAAAGGATTTTAAAATTTAAACTCATGATCAAACAGGGAACTACATTTATTAACATTTCTTCCACTGCGTTTCAGCCCCTCAGTCAAGTGGCTGAATTGTCCAAATGGGCTTAAAACTACAGTTAATCAATATCGAATGTGTTATTAAGCTGCATGCAGCCAGAAAACTGCCTGCTGGTTTGTGTCAGCCCATTCTTCTTCCAAAGACCAAACGATAAGGGCAGTCCCTTTATTCCAAGTAGATGCCTCAAAAAAAATAAGCACCAAACCTCAGCTGATTTTACACCTCTACCTGGCTTAACAAGTCTCTCCTGGGTAGAAACTAAAAGCCTTGCTGTACATCACGTGGGCCAAAAGAGCTTGTGGTGCCAGCAGGAGGGAGCTGCTGGTGGCCTCTTTCCATCCAAAAGGCATCACAGGTACTGGGAGGCATTGCTCCAAAACCAACATGCATCAGCATTTATTAACTCAACAGAAAATGTACTTTTACTTTGCCAAGATGACAATTAAAAGTAGTAGATGCAAAGGAAAAGAAACACTCGAATGCTACACAGAGCACAATAGGCAGACTCACATGCTGCAATATGAAATCACGAGAGAAATTAACACCTTCAGGGAGAAAAAACAGCCACATTAGTGTCAAAGAACACAAACCTGTCAGTAACATATATCCACAGCACAGCCAACCTCAGCTCCAACTACAAAAAACATACTGCCACTTCAGAGGGTGCCAGAGACTCCAGGGGATAATCTCCCACCCTTATCATTCAGGCATTTGCAGTCAGACAGGGAGTTAGTTCTGTGCTCACTGACCAGGGCCACCAACTAAGTGAGCTTTAAGGAAAGCCAGCCCATCACAGCTGCCATGAGGCTCAGAGGGGCAGAGGAGCAGCACCACCTCTCTGCCCAAGGTGCTCGTACACCCTCGCTCACATGGCACCAAATGATGCCCATGGGCAGGTGTACCACTAACCAAGGACACTGATGGATTGCCCAGGGAAGGAGGAGGAACTTCTGGTCTTCGATGTTTTTCAGATGTTTCTTAGCACGTCTACATGGCAAAGGCACAGGAGAGCCTGCCTTGGGCAAGAGAAGCCAGGGAGAAACTCAGGTTGCTGCTGAAGCAGATGCAGTTTCAAAATAAAGCAAAAACTGGGCATAAGGGCAGCCTTTTTAGTTTGCAAATTTCCCTGCTCACGTGCTTTGGAAAAAGACCCTCCTGCTGCAAAACACATCCAGATAATTGGCTTTTGCACAGCACCGGCTCTGCAGTTGCCTCCCTCCCCTGTAGGGCGTCTGCACCGTCAGCAAGAGGCACTTCCCAGGAATATTTGTAACAGCCATCAGAGCAGGATACACAAGATAGACCAGCCTATTGCACTCGCATGCTCGGCTGCCCGATTCGGGCTGAATCAGCTGTCATACCCTCTCTGTACCACAGATGAGTGCCCTCCCTCCTTTCTTACAGCAGTCTCTGTTTCACTATGCTGAGCAGCAAATATGGCCCTAAATACAGCCCCATAAAGGTTCCCTGATCCTCGTCTTGGCTCACAAATCCAAAGGAAAATTCCCACACCCTAATGACAGCTTGTGCAATTCACCCTCCTGCAGGCAGCTGAGCAGGAGGGAGTGAATTAAATGTTCTGGGGTAATGCAGAACTGGGCTTTGAAAGCAGAGGATGGCAATGCCAGCTCGACTGCCACCCTGTTTGAGAGCAGAGCATTAGAGCAGCCGTGGAGACCACTGTGCAGAGAAAGAACTTTTGAAGAGTTTCTAGTAGGAGCTTCCAGGGGCTTCTGCTCCAGACCAGAGGGCAGGATGCACCCCTCCTACCCAAGCACGACCCTGTTAGTGCAGGGCAGTCTTCTAGGCCTATTGCTGGCAGATGAAAGGGAAGGAGAAAGAAATTATCCTTTAGACAAACATACACCTTCCCTCTTTTCTGCAAGGGAAGCCTTCCTCTTATAGGCTTCAAATTCTAAACAATTTTTAGCCATCTGAAACACTGAGAAGATGAACTCCCTTCTGCTGACCTGAGAATGATTCAGGAGTAACCATGTTTAACTGAAGTGCTGCAAAAGTGAACTTGCAGGCAGAGACTGTGGCACCTGCAAAGACTAGAAAGTACGAGAGGGAAGATGTCTGCTTTTCTCCAGCTCAGACTCATTTTGCAAGCAAGGGGAGGACAGAGAGCAACACGAAGCCAGGAAGAGAAGCTGCGTCTGGAAAGGTGAATGCTCAGAGCTGCTGAGCTTAGCGAGGCCCTGAGCTTTTGAAAGCTCTTTATTTGCACACTCAGGGCATGGGGCAGCCATGAGGTGAGTAATAAAATGCATGGAAAGCCAGCACTCCTGCCTCCATCCACAGAGATGTGTGGTTATCCATTAGGGACCTCCTCCGTGGTGGAGGTGACAGTGCACACGGGGACATGCTGTCAGGTATGCCACAGCTGACAAGCTGTTTTCACTGCCCCAAGATACA
Source organism: Hemiprocne comata (assembly GCA_020745705.1). Classification (NCBI taxonomy): domain Eukaryota; kingdom Metazoa; phylum Chordata; class Aves; order Apodiformes; family Apodidae; genus Hemiprocne; species Hemiprocne comata. The sequence goes on along the minus strand of CM036597.1, from coordinate 3,179,200 downwards.
TATTCTGACATACATTCTGAGCTATAGGTTTTGTGTAGCTTATATTAAAGACTGATAAACCTTTTCTGTCAGCTGCTTTGTTCCAAATTCTGGGTGATTTCTCTTTCCTCTCTTTGTACGTTAAGTAAATCAAACTCATACAATCTAAATAGGTATGTAATAAACATCAATGTCAATCTATGCAACAAAAAACTTCCCACAATAACATTGTTTGGGTATTCCCAGGCTATCCCTTCACATTTGTAAGGGTCAGGGTAGTCAGTGGAGCGTGAAATTATTATTTTAATGGGTTCTAAATGTGCAGGTGTTAATAAGAAAAATATGACCAGATAGAGGGTGGAGAAGCTGCAGGTGCATTTATTTAAATGGCTCATTTCCAACTTCTCCCTCTGTTTTGTGACCTCCGCCCTGCTGAAGAGGGTGGAAAAGAGCAGGCACAGCAAAAGTTAAGGTGGGCTTGCAAAAGCAGCTCTTCCTGCTAGGATATAGCCATTGTCACACAGGGTGCACAGCACAGGGTGCATGGCTTTCACTGTGATCACTTGGCTGCTGCATCTTGCATTTACGACTTGAAACGCTGCCTGCTTTTATTCCGTTGCCTTATTCCTTCCGTTACCCTCCAAGTCCTATAAGATCCAAGCATCACCTGGTATTGATGAGCTACAAGACCCTAAGCTCACACGATGCCTTCGGCATCTCTAGACTGATAAGGTTAAAGAATAAACGGTGGGGTTTTTTTCAGGCAATCCACAGAGAGCCCTGCTGAGATGAGACACTGGCTTATGAGGCTCATTACGATCATACTGCAGCAGTGACCTTCAGCACGCAGCAAAGGAAAGCAGGATTTAGTGTGCATGTCAACAGCATAATGAAACAACTCAGGGGAAGGCCAACCTCAGCCACAACTTTCATCCCACCAAGGAACTGGCAAATCCACGGCAGCGAGAGGGAGTTAGCAGGCAAAAATAAAAGGAAGCCTTCAGCCTTTTCATTCTAGGCATTACGGAAGAAGTCATAAATAAGGCAACAAAACATTTGCTGGATGAAAAGCCATTAGAGGAAGCAATTCTCAGCTTTTCATCTGGAGTTTTCCCAGCAGCTGCCCTCCGGATGAGCTGGGCCTCCCTAGGGGCAGGCAGCACGTGCTGGCCGAGCTCACTGGAAACCCAGGCAGAGCCTGTGGCCCAGCACAGCCAGGTGAGCTGCCAGGAATGGGGCTGGCTCCACAGAACTGGCTTCCACTTCTGTTAACAAAACAGAGCACCTCTATTGGGATCTCTCTGCCGACACCACCAGCTCCCAGCAAGACCCTTCACGTGCTTCTTTTTAGAGGTTGATCCAGTTACAACACCCCTTGCAACCTCTTGCTGGACCCTGAAAGCAATGTGAGGGAACTGGTGCGCACAGTCAGCAAAAACAGGACAAATTACTCCCTTCTTTCTATACCTCTTTCTTTTTGCCAGCTCCACTCTTTTGGGTTTATACCTTGGGTACTTGCTTGCTTTCTGATAGCACAGTCTCAGAGTACCCCACATCTCATTTACACTGTCCCCAAGTCCTTGTGCAGTAAGGAAGTGTCACTGCCCCTGGATTCAGGTGAGCATATGGACAGATCACCTCCTACAGCAACCAGAGCAGGAGAGGCAGGTCTGCCTGGGCTGGCTTTGGATGCTCTGGGCTCATCTTCCCTAGGGAAATCTATAGTCCCATTTTATTTCCACTTTATTCCATCAGCAACAGGATAAGAGCTTCCATCCAGCACTGTGCACCACACAAAACCATCTGAAAATGCATCAGGCCTTTTAGTTCCCTCTCATTAAACCAAATACATCCAAACCAGGAACACGCCAACAAGCCATCCGTAACCACGCTCCCTGACAGATGATGGAGAGACCACAGCTTCAGACCTGCTCTACAGCTCAGCAACCCTCCATTCCTGAGCCCTGACAACTTTTCATCCTGCTAGTGAGTAAACACAGTGCAACAAGCCAAAAGGTACTGGAGAGCACTTCCCAGCCCTCCCGCAGCACGTGTGTGCAGCTGGCTCTGCCATAGTGGCCAAAGTCTCAAACAAGAATTTATTATCTGTATGATTTAGCCAGCTTGCAATAATACATTTGATTGACTTACTGGAAATCCCAGAAGATGACCTGTATCAGAAGAGTCACCTTCTTAAGACTTCAAATTAGTACCCAAATGAATCAATCCTTACATAGTCATTTTACTAATTTGATGAATTACCATCAACACTGCATTGCTGATCTACCCCAGCTTACTTGATAAGCATATTGCTTTGTTGCTGCTATTTTAACACTGTTGACAGCACTGGGGGGACACCTCTTTCACAGAAATGTGTTCAAACATTTTGTAAAGACAGTGACACATTTATATAGATAAGCCACACACAAGATGTGAAGGGGCAGAAAAATGAGGGCTTGAGAGAGGGAGGTGTGAGGCTCGCTTCTCCTCATGCACCCCCTCATCAGGACACACCTTGTCTGCCCTGCACTCCTTGAGCAGACCAGGACCAGAGTTCTGGGTGATGGGAATGATGCTCCTCTCACCTTTCAGCTCCTCCAGCACCAGGTCTGCTAGATGGGGCAAAAGGATGACAGGCTGGGAACTGTCTGCTGAGAAATGATGGTATTTTCTTCAGTCACTTACTCAGGTAGGTCCACTAATGACCGGCTCATTCACAGCTGAGAAGCAGAACAAGAAGAGACAGAAGATGACAGCTTTGGCTCTTCTGTCAGCTTATGAATAAAAATATGATGTGAAAAGATGGAAATGGCTTGCTCACCTTGAAGGATGGGATGACCAGACATCACCAAGTTTGACTGTAACTGTGGGTAATATTTCCTTTCCTAGTCACTGCTGAAGGCAAGAAAAACATTTCAAGAAACTCGCTGCTTTTCCTATGTTTCCTCTACCTTTGAGTCACTTGAGTGAATTAACACCAAATTCTAAAAAGTTCCTTTCTAGAATGCCTCTTTCAACCCCGCTACAACTGAAGGCATACTGTGAATCAAAAATAAAACCTAGCAATTAGCTGCAAAGCTAACTTGAGGGGACCCAGGTCAGCTGGAGGTACCAAACAATCAGAGCAAACCTCCCTTCAGGGCTACAACCAGCACATGCAAATGGAACAAAACCCGTGAAACATTAATTATTTAAACCCTAGGTGCTGCTTGGCAATGCAAATCACAATTACAATCAGGAGTTTAACAACCACTTTCGATTTAAGACCAGTTCATTGGGGTGGATGATTAATGCTTGTTTACTTGGGGGGGGTGGCTGTACTGGGAAGTCAAGGTGCAGCCCCTTCCCTTTGCTGCAGCTCTGAGGGATGCACTCCATGTCCCCGGGGAGCAGGAGGCCCCAGAGCACATCGAGGCTCTGTCCCTACACCAGGTTTAGGAGTCAAGAAGGATCTTTAAGCATCTGCCAAAGTAACAGCAGCAAAGCTGCAACACAACAATGAACCAAGCAGTGCTTTGTAATGATACAGATGACACAGTCCAAGTCTGAAGTAGTTTTAAACACTTGCCTTGGCTGTTCCTCCTTTTGCATATTGATCATCTGCCACTGGAATGGTGAATACTTTATTGCAAAAAAGCCCCCAGAAACCCAAAACCGCTGTGTTTGAGCAGCTGGTGACAACTGTGCAGCCAACAGGCTTCCCAGAAGACAGAGAGAGGTACAGAATAGAAGCCTAACAGGCAAAGAAATATCTTTATCATCTCATCTGTCGTCCTTTATAAGTGATTCTTGGAAAAACAGACAAAACCCCATATGGCTCCTAACATCTTTATCTCTACATAAAGGTGGCCTTAAAACCTACCAGTGTTGTTTCATAAACCTGCAGGGCTTGTGAGGATGGCTGTGCACTCACAGGCTTGGCTTTGCTGTTTCTGCTGGGTGAACTTTCCTGGGAAGAGAGAAGCAGCCATCCATACCCAGAGAGGCTCAGGGGAAACAGCTCCTAAAACTGGGAAAGCTGATGGACAGGCTCCAGCTCTTCATTACATGAAAATTTTGTTGCATCTCACATATATAAGGAGCCTAACCAACTTGAACTCTCAACTGCTGGGCAGGTTTGAACTTAGGTCCCTGGAGCCTGCAGGTCCAACACGCTGGAAGGACTGGGATCACAGGGCCTGGTCCTGCCTTTCACCTGTAATTCCCAGAGGCACAAAGTCGCACGGGCACCCTGCAGCTCCTTGCAGGGAAACACTGGTTTGACTCCCGTGTCCCCAGGCACCACCAAACAGGTCCTGGTCTTTGCAGAAGGCTGCAAGTGCTTCTTTAGCAGCCACGAAAATCCAGTTAACATTCCCTTTCAGTTTGATTAACGTGCTTTAATGCAATCCAATTAACAAAGTATTACGGTTTCTAACATCATAGCTTTTATATCCTTCTCTAACCAGGAAAAATCTATGACATATGATACAGCCATTAGAAAGGAGCAGATAGTTTTCACTCGAAAGGCTCCCTAGCTCCTGATCCAAAGCCAGATAGGGTCAGCAGAAAGACATTTGCTGACTACAGCAGGTCACAGATCAGGCACTAGCGAGTGAAATCGATAAATGCCCTTTCACTGGGGAAGTCACATTAGTGAAGTCCATGAATTATGGGGGGGGGGGGCCAACCCAGCTAAGAACTGCAGTATTTACAGTGCTGTCTCAGCTATAAAAACCTTTCCTGGGAATCAGAGGTGGGGGAGCAGGGACTGCAAAGGGCTTTGAGAATTATGATCAGATGGATTAGCTGAGCATCAAGAGGCCAAGGCTGTACAGAAACATTAGACAAGGAGTATTTGAAAGCCAGCACAAAGTCTTTCCAGGATTAAGTCCTTCCACTGTTCTTCCTTTCAAAGTAAGTAAAAACAAGGCAAGATGAATTCCTTGTCAAGCCTGAGAAGAACAGACTCCAGCACAGAAATAAACACAAATTGAATTTACTCTGGTGGCTTCAGATAGGTCACATCAAGCCAGAACTAATGCAGCATTGACCTGCTCTTACTCCAGACTACATAACAAAGCAGTAAACAACATTGCAGGCACTGTGAATTCATTTCATGTAATGTTGTCTGGGCAGCAAAGTTAGCCTGGGATAGAGGCTGCATTCAGTAGGTACCTACCTATCAGAGGGAAGCAGGATGAATATTAAAAGTTGGATGCTGAAGTGCCACCTGGGAGAGACTCACAAAACATTAAGCACTATCAAGGTGGCAGCATAAGGAAGTTTGGAACAATCTCACATCCTCCCTGCCCTTGTACTGAAGATAACACTACAAGGATGATACTAAAAAATCTCAGAGTAAAATGTTCATCATGTTCTCCTTTAATGCAAGCATACAGCTGTTAAAGTTAATACCACAGAAACTTCAGAGATGCCCTTCCATACCAGATGGAGCTCACTGGACTTCCTCTGCTCTTCCATCAGACTGCAGCATTAGCATCACCTCTCTGCAATTAATTATCACCAGCCACAAAACGGAAGGGAAACCAGTGTGAAAAGCACAGTGCACCAATAACCACAACTATCACAAGACCTGTAACGCCCCCATGTCATTGTGTACTTTAGATTGATGCTTATAAATTAATTTCTGCCAGCTCTAAGTCCACCAGGCAGTCCCTGAGACTGCAGGTCACCCCCACTTGTGAATGCAATCTTGAGAACCATCAAAGAGTCACCCCACAACTTATTCACAATTCCAGTTGCACGATATGTCAAAGGGCAAAATAAATCAAGCCTGCTTGTGCAGAGAAGGGAGAAGAAAGACCAAGGGTGTGTGTTACTAAGAAGTCTCCATCAGAATGCTTTTGAAGGAAAATTGAGTTTTGATGAAACTATTTATCACAAAGGGTTCCTTTTCCTCAGGGAGCTTCCGTGGATTGGGAGGTAAACATTTAAGACAAAACAATCAGAAAGCTTCCAGCCAAGAAGAGAAGCTATGCTGTCCCCATCTCACTGGGCAGTCCTAGAGCTGCTTTTTCCTTGCATTTTCTTCTTTCTGGACAAGAAACGCTGTCAGGACACAATGAAATGTGTCCAGGACTAAATGTGCTGCTGCTGCTGCAATGAAATGAGAATGTGAAGCTCCTCTGCAATTCCTGGTTTTTATTTCTCCTTGATAAAAGCTAAACTTCCAGCAGGAGACCCACAATCATTTCTTACCTGCCCTACCTATTGCCATCCTAGGATGCCAGTGGTGCTCATTTATTCCTTTTTCTGAGTTGAAAACTCCCAGTTGGAAACAGAGAATACTCCAATAAACAACCTTCATTTTGTCCCTATTCCATCTGCAAGCCCTGTCCCCCTTCCAGAAAGTGCATCCATTTGGGGACCCAGCCTTGCAGGAGGCAATAGCTCCACAAATTGAGAGAAAAATAAAAAAGGACTGAAAATATTCAGCCTTGTATAGAAGCCCTGAGGATGTCTTCTTCCCTTTCTCTCCCATGGTTTATGCCCAGCTCTGCTCCTTCTCACACAAGCCTGTATTCCTTTTATTACCTGATGGCTGGGGAAGGGGTGGAAGGGATGAGTGCAAGGGAGACTGGAAAACATGAGCAAGAAGTACCTGCAAGACCTCTCTTCCTCTTCACAAGCAGCTTGATGTCTAAGTTCCCACTGACCAGAGAAGCACTGATTATGCCCCAAAATACTTATTTCAACCCATGCAGGCAGGGCAAGGCCTTGTTTCAGAGGTGGTGCAAATTCTCCAGAAGAGCCTCCTGACAAATGAACTAACTGCCTTGCTGAGTCAGTTGCTGATCAGCATTGCAAATCAGCCTTGCCTCACACAGCCCAGGCTCCAGAACAGACCCCCTCACACAGCTTTACACTTCATGCCTTTAAGCAAGGATTATTTATAGCCTCACACTCAACCCGCAGTAGATGTGAATCAGATTAAAAACCCGTTAATGGTTCATATTTATTAGCAGTGCATGGAAGATCCTCATAAAAATAAGTAAATTATATTGGTGCAAGCCTGCACGTATACTTCTTTAAATGGGATTTTGGGTTCATTGCATATTAAATCATTTGGCTTTTGGATTACACAGTATCATCTTGTTTCAAGCAAGTTCTCTAAAGACACTGCTCTGCACTTTCAGCTAGCATGCTTTAGGGCCATCATTAAGAGCATTCTCTCCATGCCTGTACCTAGAGCCCCATGATTTCAGTACCATGGGCTTCATGCTTTCCCACCACCAGCTTCTTTTTGTCTAGATGTTGTAAATGTTGGTCACCACATACTACACAAGCTCCACAAGCAAATTACTTTTCTTCAGTACCATCTATGCAGAAAAAGCTACAGCCTAGGATGGGAAAAGACCTTTAGAGGATCTTTTGTTTAAGGATTTTCACCAAAAACTTAAAAAGACCTGCTCACCCAGCTCCTTTTCAGTAGTGGTGCACCACTCATACCTTTCTACTAGCTCATCACTGCATGGACAGAACCACAGGCTCTGCAGACCTTGCTTCTCACCTGGGCACAAACCCATGCCTGCCAGCCAGGGAGAGAAAGGTTTTTTGTTGAATATCAAAGAAAAAGCAGCCCTGCAGCCCCACCGTGCAGAGGAGGCATGTGGTGAAATATCCACTGTCCACTGCTCCAGTTCAAGCTCAGAAAGAAACAAAACCTGCGTCTTTGTCAGGATTCAGCAGCTTCCTGAGGAAGAGCTGGGTGCTTTTCAAAACTCCCACGCAAAGACTACTGCAGTCCAAGAGTCAGCAGACATTAGAAAATTGGCAACACCCTGGTTTAGGGTCTGTGCCAGCCTAACATTTGCTGTGTCTTACTGACCCAGCTCTGCATCAAACTCAGGCGATATGGCACAAAAAAGCATTCACGAACTTCACTTAAATGGCTTTCAAAAGAAATGCTGCTTACTGAGGGAGATTTCCCAGCTCTGTGACTTCCACACCATGTAAGTGGAAAGAAAACAGTCCTTTTGCATGGGGTCAGTCTGGCCCTTCACACAGTTTTCAAAATCAAAACCACATATCATAGAATCATAGGGGTTGGAAGGGACCTCTGAAGATCAAGTCCAACCCTCCTGCTGCAGCAGGAACACCCAGGGCAGATCACACAGAAATGCATCCAGACCAGTCTTGAAAGTCTCCAGAGAAGGAAAGTCCACAGCCTCTCTGGGCAGCCTGTCCCAGGGCTCTGTCACCCTCACAGTAAAGAAGTTTTTCCTCATGTTGAGGTGGAACTTCCTGTGTTGTAACTTGGTGCTATTTCCCCTTGTCCTACTGCAGGGCACCACTGAAAAGAGACTGGCCCCTTCTTGACACCCACCCTTCAGATATTTATAGACATTAATAAGCCCCCTCTCAGTCTTCTTTTCTCAAGACTAAACAGCCCCAGGTCTCTCAGCCTTTCCTCGTATGACAGATGTTCCAGTCCCTTCATCATCCTTGTAGCCTCTTCCAGCATATCCCTGTCCCTCTTGAACTGGGGAGCCCAGAACTGGACACAATACTCCAGATGTGGTCTTATGAGGGCAGAGTAGAGGAGACCCTCCCTTTTCCAAAGGTATATTTTATCTTCTGGAACACAGAGCAGATGAAGAGGTAAAGCCAGAAAGCAAAGGCAAGCCTCATCTCTTGGCACTGGCTAGGCAGGAATGCTCCAGCAAGGAGCAGGTATGTGAGGTACTGCTGGTACCTCAGCTGAGCCCTGGCTTCACATGACAACAGCAGATACAAGGATCCATTGTTTGGAGACTGAAACGCAGCCCTGGCTACAGACATTTACATACATTTCATCTCTCAGACAGAAGCTTGGGAACAGACAAGAATATCTCAAACACTACATGGCAAACACAACAAATATAATCTGGTTACAACCAACTGCAGACCTTATGATACCGCTGGCTATGGGGAGAAAGAGAGAGAGCCACTCTGAGAATTAATGTTCTTCCAGTCTATAGAGAAACAAATGAGTTTCTGGCACTGAACAATTAGTACTCCTGTTAATTATGTGTGCGGGTTAGAAATAACACCAAGCGTTTGGGACTGCTTCCATTGCCATTGTTTTCTTTCTGCACTGGATAACAAAAATATATTCAGACAGCTAAATAAATCCTTCATAACACTGATGGGACTTCTTGTTCACAGCAAGCAGTTATGCAAATTGCTAATTATGAGGCAGAGATAATCATAATCTAGCACATTTATGCAACTGCATGTACAGCAGGGATAGCTAAAGCAATAGCTGCCTTATTGTCCTGACTGCATCTTTTTTTGTTTTTTTGAGAGTCCTGCTGATGGGCTGGCTCACTGCACAGCAGCACAGCCTGCTGCAGTGGGTGCTGCAGCCCAGGAGCTGCCAAGTGCCCCAAGGATGCAGGCAGGCCACAAAATACAAGGTTTAATACATTGGAAAAATAACAGTCACAGGAATAAAAAGTCCGGGTACCCCTGAGAAAAAGAGACAGGAGAGCATCCCCACTGGTTTTAAATTGTCCCTTGAGAACCAGATGCACCCCGAGCTCATTTAGGTGCTCAGCCACTTCTCCATGGTGCTGGGCTTCAAGCCCCAGGCTCTCAGAGTACAACAGGGATTACTGGGTCAGGTCCTATCTGCCCCAAACCTGCTCAAAATCCTGACACAGTTTGTTTGGGGTAGAAGTGCAAGAGATGGCAGGGATTCACAGAGGGTCCATTTTCTTGAGATAAACTCCCTGGGTTGAAAAGGGAAAGACTGAGAGCTTGCCAAAAAGATGAGCCTCCTACTACTAATGGAGCAGACACAGATTATCCAAGCTGCAATGCTTACCCCAAACCTCTTTTAGTAAAACATACCACCTTCAGGGATGTCCTGCTGCTTCAGACTGAGGGACTTAAAGGCTAAGACACCTGGGGCTTTTCAGCCTGGAGAGGAGAAGACTGAGGGGGGATCTAATTAATGTCTATAAATACATGAGGGCTGGGTGTCAAGAAGGCAGGGACAACCTCTTTTCTCTTGTGCCCAGTGATAGGACAAGGGGCAGTGGATTCAAACTCGAGCACAGGAAGTTCTACCTCAACATGAGGAAGATCATCTTTACTCTGAGAGTTACAGAGCACTGGAACAGGCTCCCCAGAGAGGTTGTGGAGTCTCCTTCTCTGGAGGCTTTAATGAACTGTCTGGATGCCTTTCTGAGTGACCTGCCCTAGTTTTTGGTCCTGCTCTGGCAGGGGGTTGGACTCAATGATCTCCAGAGGTCCCTTCCAACCCCTAACATTCTGTGATTCTGTGACACTGATTTAAACACCAATCTCAAAAAAACCCAACATGAGTGGGAAGGAAGACTGCAACACAAACCTTCCCAACCTAGAGCAGTTCCTGCCCATTTGCTCTCAGCCAGCACACACTGGCCTCACTGTTTCTATCCAGTTTCCCAGGCCAGTTATTCCACATCAATAAAACCAGGGCTGCGTTACCATTTTCACTTCAGGTTCCAGATTCAGAAGCTTCCACCACCTACTGCAAAAAAAAAAAAAAAAAAAAAGAACAGAGGCAAGAACACAAAGTCCTGCAACGCTAGGGAAAGTACATGGTGAAACCAAGAAGATTCCTGCAAAGAAACAGCCTGGAAGATGGCCTCCTTCTGCCCTAATTAGCTATCATTTTGGCAAATGCAGGGGAAATGCAGTGAAAACAACCCTGTGACTTCATGTACCCAAGCATGGAGAGAAGCTCTGGATGGGCTCTGAACTGGAAATGATGGATGTGGCTCACTTGTGCTGTAATTAAATCTCCTTCCACAAAATAAGAACAGCAATCTGTGTCCTGACGAAAAAACCTGCTGCATCATGGAAACAGAAAAGATGGATAGGGTGGACCTGGTAAGAATTGCCAAGGATGTTTTAGCTTGTTGGTGAGATATTAAACTCAGGGAAAGAAGGGAACAGCTTCCTCAGACCTGTCTGCCTCTGCTGAGTGAGCGACTAGAGCAGGGCAGCAGGAGACAGGGGTCCTGTTCTGTGTTGCAGCTGCAAAACCACCCTGTGCTGGCCTGGAGAAAGTGGCAACAACACCTGGATGCTGCTCAGCATGGTCCTCTGCTCACAAGGAGCTGAAGGTGACCAGTAAGAGAGTAGATTCGTGCAGGGCTGGGCTCCTGGGACTGCACATTACCTGTGTTCACAAACAACACAGCACCCCGTGCCAGCAGACACCAGACCTGGGGCATCAGAGACTGTCCTGGCACCTACATGAGGTCACCCCCCAGTGCCCAAGGGACCATCTCACCACCTTGCAGAGGGCACACAGCAACATCAGGGAAGAGCTGCACCTATGCACAGATGCTGGCTGAGTGTGTAGAGAGCAATTCAAGAGTAACAACCACAGGCAATCCAGGATCAAGTCTTCAAAAGTTGAGAAAAGCCCTGAGAATCCTCAAGCCATGAGAATTCATCCATGCTCAGCTATTTTATTTGACTTCTGTTCTCAGAGCATTTAGGTTCTTGTCTTCAAGCTGTCCTTAGGAGCTAGAGGATTACAAACCTAGTTGTTCTGGCAGAAGAACGATGCAAGTAAAATCTTAATACCTAGAGAGGAACCATGACAAAACCCACACCAATTTCAAGATGTGATCTTGAGTGCTGGAAACATCTGGAAGGTTCCTGAACATACTATGCTGTGTTTGAAGCTTTAAAACAGCAGACCAAATCCAATTTTACCCTAGCTGGTGAGCATTTTGGTGACAGAATGGAATATACTCTAGGCCAACCAGGTCTGATTGCTGGCCATTTCCTCCCCCCAAAAGGTAAAACCCAGGCTAGACTGAAGAGACAGATCCAAATAGTTTCAGTTAAAATGGGCTTACCTTCAAGTAGGAATTGCCAGAAGAATTGTGATGAAAAATGGAAAATGCCAAATGCCCGGCCATTTCAAGTAGTTGGGTCATTGCAGGTGAAAGGCATTAGGAGAGAAACAAAAAGACACTGATTAGCACAACAAATAGTGTTTGCAGCACAATTTTTACCACTGTACTCGCATTCACAATGCCACTAGGAGCCAAGAGCTCTTCTTCCAGTTTTCCTTTAAAGCATTTGCTTGTATTTGAGATTGGATTGATGCAATTTTTCAGAAGGCTGGGCTCCATCTTCCAGCCCTCCCTCGGGCAAACCAGCTCACAACAGCCATGGAACTGCAGACAAGACAAGGAAGGCTTTGCAAAGCTTGGCCTGAAAGGTCTGGGTCCCCCAGCCAAGAAAAAACACCCCCCCCCCGAAGAAAAGATCCAGCAAGAGGACAGCTGTAATTTATACCCCGTGGCAAGCAGAACTTCCAATTCAGAGTTTGCTCAGCTATAAGATTTCTACCTGCAGCTGGAAGATGCATCTCAAACTCCTTCTTTTTCCTTGTGGAAATCAAAACAAAGCCATAAGAACTTCATTTCAGCACCAGCCTGTTTGTTGCCCATATAACTTTATGTGATCAAGCCTCACAGAACTGTAATAAAAAGAACTCTGTAAAACATAGTTTTATAATACTTGAGCGCACATTTAAACAGCTGAGGAGTTCCTCCAACCTGGAGTGCACTGCTTGCCATCTACTCCTGGAGACTGCAAATTTCAGATGGCTTTCACAGCTCCTTAGTGGTTTGTATTTTTCCCCAGCAGGGCAGTTAGCCACACCTGACCTGGCTCACAGGAAAGGAGCAATTTTCACCTGAGCAGTCAGTGGAATTCACCTTTGCAAGGTGCATCTTTAGAAAACCATGGGCTGGGGGGGGGGGGGGGGGGGGGGGTTGCTGCACAGAAATTCTACCTAGAATTTGTCTTTTTTGTCGTTTTGGTTTTTTTCCTCCTTCTTTAAAAATGAAGGGAAATATGTCAACTGATATTACAAAGATAAAATAAGAAATACAGGACAAACAGATAGTTCCTTACATTATTGATAACTCTTTACATCTGATGATGCACCAGACAGCCTTAGCTCCTGGAATAATGTGAAATCAGAATGTGAAATACCCTAATAAATAAATTACTTAATTTCTACTCCCTGATTACTATGAAAATCTTGCAAATGCAATCCCTACAGGCTTGGTTTAAGGAAATAAAGGAAACCTAAGTTTGGCTCTGATCCTGCAAAGCACTTAAGTGCATGCTTAGCTCTGCAAAATCAATGGGACTCTGTGAGTTTCTAGAGAACTCCAAGCAAGGGAGAGATTTGTGGGATCAAATCAGGAAAAAAATCTTCAGGTCTTAAGCCTTAACCTAGTGGTATTTCAGTTTCTCTAAAGGAATGACTTTTAATTTAAACGCTGAGGATAGAGCCCAGTGTGTTTGCATGGAAGTGTTTACTCAGCAGTCTTTAAGGTGAGAGGACTCTGCTGACCTTCAGTGGTGAGGGGATCTAACAAGGCAGCTATCAACCACCACCCCTCCAGTGTCCCTAGGAAGGAGTCTGGAAAGGCAGCAGCCCCAAAAAATTAGGAGACATCTTCTAAGACCTCTATTTGCCTCTCTCTTAACTGGAGCACTTTTTCCAGTACCTCCAACACAAACATTACTTCCATACCCGCATTACTTCAAGTCTGCAAGGCTTAAAATGAAAAAAACAACACCAACAAAACCACCTCTAAAAATTGTTATTGCACTTCACCCCAAACCGTTGCAGCCTCAGTTACAACCTTGAAGAGCAAAATAACCAGAGTGGTCAAAATTTTGAAGCTTTTTGGGGAAAACAAATAATTAAAGGGATTTCACTCAATGCCTACCAGACACCAAATGGCCCAGTGAGTCTTCAACCAACCTATTTGCTCAATATCAGCTAAAACAAACAAAGTGGCTATTAGCAAGATCTCAGAACTAGCTTAAAACTGCTTATTTTTTGGCATCAAATCATGCAGTCCTCAAAACCCACCTGCTTCTGACAGGATTGCACTGGTTTAGCATCTCCCCGTGGGTCATTTCAAGTAGACACTGACAGTGGGAAAAATCGATGCACTTTCTTCCTCTTTCCCTACTTCTTGTTATTAATGAGTCTGAACGATTAAGTCAGAGGGAGCTGCCTGATGAAGCCACCAGCCCCGGCAGCTGCTGCGACCACAGGAGGATGGCAAAGGGAAAGGCAACACTCCTCTCCCACCCAAAGTGCCCCTGGTACCACCCTGGCTCTTCCCCCAAAGAATTCTTAGCAGATCAAATGGAAGCTGATAAAGAAAAACAATGGAATGGCGACTGCACAGAGGTAAAGAAAAGAGAAAGAAAAACTGAACAAACAAATTTGTTGTATTGTAAAGCAAGCTTTCCAGCTGATAATGAAGCAGACAAAACCTCTGCTAGCCCCCTTTTTTAAACCTATTTGCAATCAAAAGCAGGATAGAGAAGACACTTAAAAGCCATTAGCAAAATACATTTTGAATTATTCCTTTATAGTAGCTGTTAAGCTATAAACACACATTCTACTAATGCTCATTTCTCATGTTTCCCCCCAAATGTTATTTTTACTGCTGGATTGCAGTGATAAACACCAGCGACTCCGGGTATTTCTTCCACTTCCTTTGAGAAGGAAGGCACATTCCCCCAGCAATTTATTCACCAAGGCACCAATCACATTTTTTAAAGTAAGTGGATTTGATGATGAGAACTGCTGAACAAATCTTCAGCAAATGGTGTTTATTGCCCATGTGAATGTTAACCATGCCACGCCAGCTGATATACAGATCCTTAAAGCACTCAGCTCTCTGTATTTATAGGTGTAGCTCTCCCACTCCGGAGCACAAATTAGCTGAGCAAAGCCTGGCCATTTCCATAGCCTCCTGCCACCCTCCAGTGCCCTCACAATTTGCATTGTAGACTTGGATGCTCATCCAAGCACACCTTCCCTGTAAAACACAGTCCTGCCTGAAGCTTCACACGAAGTCTCACGATCTGCAGTTGGGTTTGCTAAAGCACTTCCTGACTACCTTACAAAAGGACCTTTCTAAGCAAAAGGGTTTGGATTGTTTCTTTCTGATGCCAGGTTAAGTGATGAGTGACTTGTCCAAGTATGGGATGTCCACGTGCATGTGTGGATTGTCCCACAAAAGCAGAAATCACCTTGCAGTTCCCGTAGGCCACCGGACTGGACTTTGAAGCTGGCCCTGCCACGAGCAAAAGGTTGCAAAGAGATGGCCAGAGACCCCTGCCAACCTAGCCCAGCCCCTGACTCCACACTGGCACTGCTGTATCAGCAGACAGAGCATGCCAGCAGGCAGAAACCACAGCCCAGAAATGCAGATGTGTAATGCTCTGCCCAAGCAGCATGACAGCACCATCCAAAGAGCATTTCAATGCTGCAAGCAGCACCAGGTTCTCGTTTTAGAGGCAGGCTCTCCTGGTACAGATGGTTTATTTTGCTATCTCTGCAGCCTCCGTGGAAGACCATGTGCCCCTAGTATGAACACTGAACCAAAATAGCTCTGGAGTCACCCACTGTCACTCTTGCTTTGGGCACTGGATGGAGCTTGTCCTGATTGTCCTTGTCCAGTTCCTCCAGAAGCATAAACTTTGCATATGACAAGGTAGGAGAAAACATATTTAAAGAAAATCTGAGTATTGGGAATTTTGAAAAGTTATTCACTGAATACTGTAGTCAAAACTGATTTTTAATAGCCTGACTCTTATTTGAGTTGACTGAAAAAAAAAAAACAGTCAAGAGCCTGTGCTTGTGGAGACCTTCAGAAAACAGAAATAATGCACGCAGTAAAAACAGAGCAAGTCAAGGACACTGATACAACCCTTATTGTTGATTTGGATTTTGCAAGATTCCTAGAGACTTTTTTTTTTCAGCCAAGCTGATTAATGCTATTTTAATGTGCAATATTTTGTGTTTAATAACCCCAGCCTTGCTTCTGAAAGGAGGAACGGGTTTTACAGATCAGCGTTTTACAGCCAGTTTTGCAAAGGGCTACCACTAGATTGCATCCATAATTTTTTTATGCTGCCACCTCTGACAGCAGATGGCAAACTGCCAAGAGGGAGTCCAAGCACTTGCCTGAAACCGTGATGTTTTGGGGCAGAGGGGGGGGACTAAATGTGGCTGCAAAAAGAAGAAATGCAAAAAAAAAAAAAAACAACCCCAAAAAGGCAACTTGGCCAGGGCTGCTAGTAAGAACTACCCAAGCATCTATTTATTTCAGAAGTCTCCATCCCTTCTGTACTTCACAAACAGGGCAGAAAAAGTAAGAAATACTTCCCTCCTCCCCCAGCCATTGCCCATCCCAGCCTGAAATTAGTTGCAGTAATAAAAGCAGGATGGAAAGGACATTAAACATTTGATGAAAAGCCTTCAGGGTCAGGCTCCTGCATCGTTTCTCTGCGAAAGGAGCTGAAGGTGAGGAGGTGAGAGCTGCCCCAGGGGAGCCACAGTGTTCCTGCCACGGGTGCTCTTGGGAGAGATGCTCCAGAGGGCAAAATCCCCACGCAGAGGAGAGAGACATCCAATTCCTGCTACACCACCTCCTGCAGACAGTTCTGTCCAGCTTGCAAGCCAGCCCTAAAACACAACTGAGAAACTTGCTGTGCTAAAATGGTTGGCTTTACTTAATGCATCTTTGCTTTTCCAAGGAGCAAAGAGATAGGGTTTTATTAGGATAAATTCCTTCCATAGGAAGGGCTTCACTTTTAATTACATCATTTTAAGGTTATAAATTGTTTTCTGTCCCTTAAACATAATTAAATATAGATGTTCTCTGAGCTTAATGACAGTTTGAATTCCAGGCCAGAGCAAGAAGTTTGTTTGCATGTTCAATGAACAAACCATTTCCTGCAGGTTTCAAAGAACTGTGCTCATGCATCATGTATAAAGGTTGCTTTTCTCCAAGCTGAAAGGTCAAGCAAAGCAGACCTGAAAATACACTTGGCCCTACAAGGAGGAAGCAAGGGCCCCTAAAAACCAGAAATCAAACTTTTGACTTTCCTGTCTTGAAAACCTAATAGTTCCAGATTTTCCAGGCCAGCTGATGCCTGAGTTGCTATCTTGATCTCAACTGCTTGAGTCACTAGCATGATCTCAAATGCTTCCAAGCTTGCTGTGTCACCACAAGACTCAGACAACAGGTTAACGATGCACAACTATTGGGGCAATTGTGCAAGGATGTGGAATTACACTCCCCATGGGTATTTAAATCAATGCTGATGGCAAGCCACAGTCCAGGAGAAACCATCAAACCAGATATAAAAATGCATGTAAAATAAACATCCATGCCTCCCAACCTCTCTGCACCATCAATGTTTGCTCAACTACAGCAGATTAAAATTGCTGAAATGAGCTGATGAGGACAATTCACAGTGGGGAATTTGGGCTCTCCTGGCCTGGGGGCTCCTGGTGGAGCTCTGCATGGGGCAGCCTGCACTCCCCAAACAAGGCACCAGGCCACCCCCAGACTACACTGAACCAACTGCAACCTTCCTGCAAAGAACTGGCTTAAGCCCACCATGGCCTTGCAAAAATGAGGTATTTAATCTTTTTCTATAAAGACTCTGCGTACTACTTATTTATTTAAGGTTGCTCTTCCCAGACCTGACCAAGTTGCAATGATTTCTGCTCACAAGCACCTCCCAGCAGTCAGATGTGCATGGAGGAAGAGGGCTGCCAAGACACAGTTTGCCACAAAATTCCAGAAGAAACCTTCCTGCCCCCTAGAGAACATCCCTTTTCCAGCATGGGGCTGCCAAGTTATCTACAGAGGTAGCCTTACAAGGAGCAGGCTGGGTTCTCCCTGTCACTATGCCAAAAAGTATAAGAAACACTTCTCCCATGAGAAACATCAAGTTACTAACCCCAGGTTTTGCTCATCCACTGTGGATGCATCCTTTTCTAAAAAAAAAAAAAAAAAAAAATAATAAAAATGTTCAATATCCTTAAAAAAGCACTGGGAGGACACCAAAATCATTGCTTCTCAGTAGTTGCTAGTGATTTTGCTCAGCTTTCAAGTACAGACAGAGCTTTTACCCCTTTTACTTCAATACCACCACACAAGTTAGCTGGCACGGGAAGATCTGGCCCATTTCTTGATTTATTTTGCATCACTGTTGGTGACAAATGTTTTGCAAGTCAAGTGCTCCACTGAGACTTAGACAGTAACTTGTTTGTACTTAGATGCAACCCTCACAATCACTGCAATTCTGAGGTTTCTAAGGGACTGATCCCAAGAGCAGCAAAACTTTGGTTTTCCCCTTAGAAAGGAAAAGCAATGTAGATTCACCTGGGGAAGCAGACAGGCTGTGTGAGCAGGCAGTTTTATTTCCCACCACTGTGCCTTGAAGTCAGCCTGCCCTTTGATACCAGCTCTGAACAAACCAGGTCTGAAAGGACTGAAGAGTCACAGCCAACTCCCACTTGAGCTTAACCCATTAGCACCACCAGGCTGTGAAGCTCCTGTTGTTACCTGAAGCTTCCCACACACAGCAGCATCACAGCAAGGAAGCTGTTCTGACCTTTACCTAACCCAGGATTCATAACTCTTTCTCCTTGTACCCATGGCTCATCCTTCCTTGCTACTGAGAAGTTTTTTTGCCACTTCTGCAAGCACCTGCTGCCTCATGGGCTCTGCAAACACCAACCCAGCCCAGGACCCACCACGTTTTATCTATTTCAAAGCACAAAGAGCAAATCCTGCAGGAAAGTCAGGAGCACCCTGGCAGCTCTGAGGCTGCGCCAACATTTCTTCTCTTCACTGTTTCCCTGCAGTTTTTGTATTGATGGTTAAAGCACAGCCAATGAAAGGAAATCAGGCCCAGGTCATTCAGCTTCTGGCCTCTGGCTCATGCTATGGATCCTCCACTAGACTAAAGAGGTCTTTAACAGGAAGGTATTTGTACACTAATCCCATCCCCTTAGCCACCTTTGTGGTAATTTGAAAACATCCTTGGCATGGGGCACAGACCATAGGGAAAAGACCAACGCTGGGGGGGGCAAGGGGGGACTCTCACCCTGTGCAAAACCAAACAGGGATTCAGTCAGGTGATTTTCCTCTTCTCACTGAACATTTTCTGTGCTAAAATAACTGCTGAAGGCAGTTGGCCTCCTCTGCTTCAGCCAGGCTTGAGGTCCCCTGGCTGAGCTGCTGCCCACTGAGGCTCCTCTGAGCACCAGCCAGGCACCACCTGCAGCACTATGGTCAGGTCTCCTGAACAGATGGGAAATGAGTAAAAAATAAATAATAATAATAATAAAAGTAATTAAAATATCCCAACAGGTCTTCTCAACCTATTTACTTTTTTTTTAAAGTGAGTATCTCCCAATCGGCTCCATGATAAATTATTTGCCATGTCATTAATTATGCATTATTGACTTAATACATGGTAATTTATGTTGACGATGGCAATATTTTTTCTGTGCTGAAGGTGCTGACTAGTCAGTCACCAAGAGAGATGCTCTTACCTAGGCTGAACAAATGCTTCACAACTATTCAAAACATCAGTAGTTTCAATGCTAACATTGAAGAGATGTAGGAAATGGCAGAAATGCCTAAAAAGCATCCTACTAAAATGACTCCACTGAGACATTTCAGAACCTATTTCCTTGTAGGAGCAAGGGGGTTTGGCACTACTTGGGGTTAAAACAGGGAGAGGATGGAGGAAGGCAAGTGACAGTTGTACAGGAAACTCCATATTTTGCTATCAATAGTTAATCTACTGTGTCACATTTCTTAAGAGAACACAATGAAATGCAGCGAGCGCCGTGTAAAATTGGAGCTGGGGAGCAAAATTATTTTGTAGAGCAAATAACTATCTTATACTGGCTGTTTTATGCCCTATTGAACAACCAGCAGTTTATGAAAACAAAGTTTCATAAATACTTGTGGTGATTTCCTTCCCACGCAGGAAAATCCTGCAGGAGCAGGTGCCTGGCCAGGGCTGGCTGGGTCGGGTCTGGTCTGGAGAGCAGTAAAATGTGTGGGGCAGGGAACAGGGGCTCCTCCCAGATCAGTCTTGGCTCCATCTGGAGAGGCTCAGCAGCTGGACCAGCCCAGGGAGCATAAGGAAAGCTGGTGACCACCCGAGTGGTGAACAGTGAGGCCTCTGAAGCCTTGGTTGCTTCTGGTCAAGGCACCAGCACCTCCAGCTGAGACGGGCCCAAGAGCGCAGTGCTCACCATGTGGATGCAACCACAATGGAGGAAAAAAGGGGCAGCTTTTGGTGCTCTCCTGGTCAGTTCCTAGAAGGGATGGAGGAAAACTGCTGGCATCGGGGGCAATGCCAGTGACTGTCAAAAGTAGGAGGGCTTTTTCAGAAAGACTGCAGGGAAAACAAAAAACAACCACGCAAAGCACAGCGAGCTTCCTGAGGCTTCTTGTCACGAGCTGGGGCTCATCCTGGAAGAGAAAACACACAGAATCTTCTCTAGCATTAAGGTCCAAACAGAAACAGCATCACCACTCAACTGCCTGGCACTGCCAGGAGCACATGGCTCTTTGCATTAGGAGTTATTTGCCTGGGGGGGCAGCGAGAGCAGGGGGTCTTGACAGAGACATGAAAATATATTACTTTCATCTCACATAGAAACCTGTCACACCTCCACGACTCACCTACATAAGCCTGACTTTCCTTACAAAGCCAGCAGTTCTGCCAGATGCTATCACAATTAGAAATTCTATTTTTAACACCTCAAGTAGAGCCAATTTATTTTTTCAAGTTAAATTGTGGTGAATCTAAATTAACTTCTATTAAATGAGTTGGGAACAAACACTTAATACAGCAATCAAATATTTTCCTCTGTTGTTCTCTCTCACCACCCAAAACAACTAACAGCATCAGCACAACACACAGAAACACACTAGCTTTGTTTATGGGATGCTCCAAGAGACACCAAACAACTTTTTGCCTGGACTTGCCAAGGATAAACAGAGCTTAAGAAAACCAGAAAAATACAGTGAACCATGCTGGAAATGTTTCAGATAACCTATGGCCAAGCAAGAAATTTAGACTGAGGAACTACTGACTCCTCTGAAAGCCATTTCAATGCAGGGAAAACACAATCTGAGCATCACTCGGTCTGAGGAGAAGTACTAACCCCCAATGTAGCAAAGCCCCAAAAGCAATTCAGCCTGGAGAAGAGACAGTTCCAAGGAGACCTTACAGCAGCCTCCCAGTACTTGAGGGAGCTACAGGAAAGCTGGGGAGGGACTTTACAAGGGCATGGAATGATGAGGGGGAATGGTTTTTAAATGGAAGAGGGGAGATTTAGGTTAGACATTAGGAAGAAATTCTTCACTATGAGGGTGGTGAGACACTGGCACAAGTTGCCCAGGGAAGTTGTGGCTGCCCCATCCCTGAAAGTGTTCAAGGCCAGGTTGGATGGGGCTTGGAGCAACCTCATCTAGTGGGAGGTGTCCCTGCCCATGCAGGGGGGTTGGAACTAGATGATCTTTAAGGTCCCTTCCAACTCAAAAAATTATACGATTCTATGAAATCTAGGATTTATGAAGTTTCTTTGCAAGAAACCTCCATCAGTCACAGCCTCCACAGGAAGCAGCAGATGGCTAGCAGCAAGGGCCGTATTTTTGTCAGCATGTGCTAATGCTGGCTATATTTTATACCTCTCTGGACAACACCACAGCACCCCAGCTCTCTGCTCTGCAGGATGTAAGGCAGAGATTGAGCACACCATCATTTTCAAGCCTCCCTTTGCCCCTCTGCTGGAGCTACACCACAAAACCCTCCCCACACCCCTCCTTGCATCTCTGCTGGCTCCATCAGCAGGGGATCTGCGCTGCCCACTGGATGCAGTCTGCTGGCATGCCTGGTGGGAGGGAGGGCAAGTGAAGGAGAAGGTTGCTGTCACAGCAGCTGACTTTCCTGGGCTGACCCTTCTTTTTTTTATGTTTAAATGATGTGATAAAAATCAGCAATGAATATGCAGCATCTGTTGATAAGCCCAGCCCCAACAGTTCTTGAGAATCCCATTTTGAAGTTAAATTGGACTTAAGATTCTTTATAGCAAAAGCTTTAATAAACTAAGCAAGCCATGTCCTGTACTGGCCACTGAACTGCCCTCCAACAGGCTGAGGTGCCCTGTCCCTGCCCATCCTGGGAAACTCGGGAGAAATCCCTGCAATGACCCTCAAGAACAGTGTCTGCAAAACAAAGGTCTTGCCCTTCCCTGTGCTGCAAGGAGCTCAAGTTTTTTTCTGCTCAGTTGGTAAGCAGCAGCTTTGCAGATAGCTCACCCTCGCCAGCAGAGAAATGCCCCTGTCCTGGTTTGAGCCAGGGTGAAGTGAACTTTCTCTTTGCTGATTTTTTTTTCTTTCAGTCAACTTTTTTAGCAGCGCCAGTGGACTGATAATAACCAAGGTCACTTCTGACTGTCTGCAGCCTCCCCCCCTACGGGGGAGCAGATTAGACCAAAGGCAGGATCAGCAAATCAGAATATTCCCTTCTCATAATATTTTCTCTATTTGGCATTCAGTATAGGTTAAGACATCACAGAAGTCAAGCCTTTGGTTTCCTTTTTCTCTCTTTTCCTGCTTACTGTCGCTTCTATCGCCCTCTCTTTGGCTCTCTTTGGTTTTTTTCCATTACTTTTCTTCACAGCCAACATCCCAGGACCCTGTCTGTGCACCCAGACACTCCCCCCTTCAGCTGAGAGTCACCAGGGAGAAGAGCTGCTGTGAGAGTGGCTGGGGGAGGAGGGAGGGGATTGGGTGTTGCACACCCCTTTATAAATATATATATTCCCTTATCACTAATAATTAAAATTAATCTGTTTCACTTTTCAACCCAGAAAGCCTCTCTTTCTCATTTTTTCTCCCTCTTTCCCTACCTTGGGGGAGGGGGGGGTGGATCAAGAGCATCACTGTTATTGGTTTGACTGCCAACCCAGAGCCATACTGTGACAGGCCATCACCAGTGCTATTCTACAGCACTCCTACAAGCTGTCACTCAGAGAAAAGCAGCAGTTTTTCCTTGGCCTTTGCTCAGTTTCTGACTTTTCCAAGACATCTTCACTGTGTTGGTAAGGTGGCAAGTCTCACACCTGATTTTTATCATAGTATCATCATTCTGGTTGGAAAAGACCTTCAAGATCATCAGGTTGTACCTCTCAGCTTAGCACAGTTTAAGCAGAAAGCATCCCTGGTCCTATCACAACACTACTCTCCTACTCTGGGAAGGTGACAACTGCCTAACTGATCCCAGGGCAACTGGCCATTCTCTCCTGTGTGGATTCATCAGCAAGAAAAATGGCTGCAGCCATTAACAAGACAAGTATTTTGATGGATGAACTATCACAACACTGCTTGCTGTAACATTTCATACTGCAGCCAGCTCCACTCTTGCCAAGTGATGGAAGACCAAATCAGCAAATGTGAGGGGTTTTTTTTTGTCCATCTGTTTTCCCCACTCTGGGCAGCAATTTTAAAGATTCCAGCCATGAATACTTTAGTGGAGAGCCTCAACAGACACCTTTCTGAAATACTAACCATAGTTCAGGTTTCCAGATCTCTGGGGCTTGCCCTGTGAGCAGCTTTTGGAGATGCTGATGAACATCCAGCAACTCAGGGTAAGATGGCTGGGCCAGAAGGTAAAGTGAGCAATACCAATGCAACACTAACGTTGCCTTCTGCTTTCATATAAACACATACTGCAAGGGAGACAGAGGCCTGAGAAACATCACACACAGACAAGACTCTCTGCCCCAGAAAATCTGGCCGTAATGAAGTCAAGCCTCATTACAGCTTCTGCTCTTGCAGCACTGGCCAAGACACAGAGTGAACCACCATCCCATCGTGCATCCTGCTCTGCCCACTTTGAAGGACTCAAAGTTTGGGGGACCTTTGCATGCTCAAAGCAGAGTGCAACAGAGAACTGGGTGCAAGGGTTCAGTGCAAGCTCCCCCATGATCCCAGCATCCAGCAACGTGGGACAGCAGCTGCCAAGTTCAAATACAATCTTCTGAAAATGGAGCAGATCACCGTGGTGGGATCACTTTCCATTCAAGAGTCTATAAAAAAGGACACTGAATAGCATGAGTGTAAACGTGCTGAATGGCAACACCTGACCTGGCCTCACCAGGGTGGTGGCCTTAATGAAGCCACTACAGAAGGGAAAAAACAGCAACATGTACCTCTAGAGTTTTCACAAAGCACTAACAGGCTGCACGCTGCGAGCCATGCCAGCTCCCCCCACTCCAGGTCCTGCTTTCCTGTGCCTTGCCTGTGACGTAACCAAAACGGGCAATTTAATTAATTAAATTAAAATGCATTAAGCAATCCAGAAGGAAGGCAAGGATGCCTATTTCAGTTCCTCTGAAGTACCAATTATTACAGCAGGGAGAAAGAAAACAGCTATCATCACAGCCCCAGTGACGCCAAACATAAAATCCAGGGATAAAAATAAGCACGAGTAACAGCGAAGCACCATGTCCAGTGGTGGCCCAGTAAGAATGGGGAACAAGGACAGCTGCTGGAGACAAAAATGGGCAGGGACAAGAGGGAAGCAGGCAAGCCTGCCTGCTCCCTGCCATCACTCCGGGGCAGTCCCAGACCAGCAGCAGCAAAGGCATGCTGTTCCCCCCCCCATGGACTGTGCCTGGACAGCCAAGTCACAAAGCTCCAAAATGAACCAGTTTCTCCTTAATTTGAAGCCAAACTGCTTCCAACCAGGAACGCAACATGGCCTGGGGAAGAGATCAGTCTCCTCATTAAGAAAATCTGTCTCTATGCCAACAGCACTTTTACAGAGGAGGATACCCTTGGAAATGCCAGGGTACAAGAGCATCTGCATCCCAGATGGAGCACCTGAGCACCACCACCACAGAGCCTGGTGACAGACAGGAATATAAAATCCATCATCAGCTGATGCTGCACGTAGGAGGAAATTCACTGTCCTCACAGGAAGGAGCCTTCAAATTAAAGCAAATGCCTTGTACAAGCTATTTGTTCCTGTATCTTAAGGCAGCCTTTAGCACCTCTGCAGGCATGGGGACACTGTCTCCAAAGGAGAGTCTCTCTTCTTGAGCACGTTAGTGCAATTCCTTTGAGCTCCCAAGCAAATAAAAATTGAATTGCTCCCAAGCTGACTTGCTTCCAACAAATAAAAGCTGACCTGCCGCTGACAAATAAAACAAAATAAACAAATAGCAAAATATTCCCCCAAAAGGAGGTTTGGTCAGAAGCCAGGCCCCTGGCTTTGTCCACAGTGTGCTGTGGACAACATGTGGGTCCCTTCCCTCCCCCCAAAACCTGCCTGCCCCACAGCACAGGTCCAAGCAAGGGCCACCTCGATTCCACAGACAAACACACCATTTGAGGCAGTGGCCACAGCCAGTTGGCAGCATCCAGATCCAAGCAAGGCCTGATTCTGCAAGGATGGTCAGCTATAGCTGTCATGAGCTGGGAGTGGGATGAAGCACCAGGGGACAGCCTAAGAGATCCCCCAAGGAAAATATCTTCCAGTGGGACCCCTTCTGCAGCAGCCCTCCAAAGCCAACACAATGCTATGCTCTCCTACTGAGCCTCCCAAATTTCAGCAGGGCTGTGGGAGGGCAGAAGGCTGCTCTGCTTTTATTAAACTCTGAGCTTCCCTACCATGCCCGGAGACCTAGACACGCAGCACCTGTTATTAGAGCATTTATCTTCTGGTACAAGGTGTGTCAGACATATGCCCCCCCCCGAAGAACCACAGGCAAGAGATGTGGGCATGGGGTTGGAATAGATTGCTGATATTTTACTTTTGCAAATAAAAGCAGAGAAGGGATTGCAGGCACAGGATGCCAAGCAGATAGCTGAAAGGACTTGATCTGGATCGACAGCTATGAGTTTCTGCAGCCGCAGGAGAGAGGTTAGGACAGAAAAATGTTCCCATAAAATATCAGTTTATCATTGCCACTACACTGGTCCTCCCTCATCTTTTCACAAGAATAATACTAAATGGTTTCTCCGTTATTTCCCATCCTGCACAGAGCAAGGAACACCACCAAGATCAAAAAGTTCTTGCAACAGATTGGCAAGCCTGATTCTTCTCCTGTGTCCTGCAGACTTCTGAAGGAACCTGCAGAGCCATTATCAGTGCTGACTCCCATCAATGAGCCTTTCATGTGCTAAAGCCTCGTATTGACACTTACTTATTTATAGCAACTGCACTGCACCATTCATTTAAACACATCAGCATTTGTGAATAAAAGAGAAAGTGAACTTTGAAGCATCAGCCTCAGAACACACCTGCCAGAAACAGGAGACAAAGCTCTCTAAAGGTGAAGCTGTACTTGGTTATTGTCCCTCGGCTCCCTGCGACCTGACCTGTACCTGCAGAAGATGCATCTAAACCATGTTCCTTCTTATCTAAACCATGTTCCTACCTAAAAAGGTTGGACCACATGATGATCCTTGAAGTCCCTTCCAACCTGGCATTCTGTAACTTGTTTCTGTTCTCAAAGTCTTCCTCTTTCCAGCCAGCCAGAAGAGCACCAAGAGGCTGCAAGGACTCCAGTATTTCTTGGCTTCGGCCAGCTCTCCTTTATATCACAACTGCTCTTAATTATTTCATTTTATTCAGTACATTCCAGGTACAAAACACCTGCCACAGATCTTTGCCATCATGTTCCGTGTCAGCTGTCAACATTTCCATCTTCATCATCATTCTATTTAATCATCACCCCTCACTGAGACTTATTAGCAAAGAAAGAACAGAACTACTCATAAATCTACTGCAAAGAGCAAACCAGCTGAAGGGAGAGCAGGAAAAGGGCTCTAATCCCCTCCAGCTGCATCAAACATAACTAAGTTACAAGAGTGCAAGGGTAAGCTAAAAACATTGAGAAAATTCAGGCTCAATATGAAAGATCCAGAGACCGTGGCCTGCAGTGCCTGTGCTTTTCATTTCAGATGACACACTGGTGAGGTCAATTTTTAATTAAGCAAAAACCAACGATGGAACTCCAAGCCTGGATCTCTGAGTGGCAGAAGGGTGAGATCAGTGCTGAAGAAACTGGGATGCAGATGACAGTCTCCAAGAGTGTGGGCTTTTCCCACCCCTCTGCAAACATGAGAGCCCACTCAGGACAAAACCAACCCAATTCAGGGCCCACCTCATGTCAGCCTAAAGTAGCTGAACCAGGGTTAATTTGGATTTGAGCGAGTGTAACGGAGAAGAAAATCAAGCCTCCAGGAATCGGCACCGACATTCACGTGGCTTTATGATACAACTCACAACATTTTATGTTCTTATGGTTTCAGCTTTTGGCATCTGGGTTTCCAGTTAGAAAACATTTAGGTCTTTGTCATTCTGGAAATGAATAATAAGAACACAACCAAAAATTCAACGTGATGCAAGTGCATCCAAAAAGCTCAAGATACAAAAGAAGTTTGTATGCTGCCTCATTCTTGTGATTTTAATGTTTCAGTCAAACATATTTCATGGGGAGGAGCTCCCCTGTGTGAGCTCAGGTTATGGCTGCTGCTACGTGGAGCATCACACACATTATTAGTCAGGCAAATCGTGATGCAATTTGAGCTTAAATCCTCAGAACTCAGATCTCTCTGAGAATAGTCCAAGAGCTCAATCGAGTAAGAGGCTGATTTCAACTTGGCTGAGCCCACTAACGGGTGATCATCAGGCACCTCTGACAAGCTCCTGCAGTCCC
This sequence comes from Hemiprocne comata, assembly GCA_020745705.1. Lineage (NCBI taxonomy): Eukaryota > Metazoa > Chordata > Aves > Apodiformes > Apodidae > Hemiprocne > Hemiprocne comata. Next base: position 3,151,626 of record CM036597.1, on the reverse strand, counting down.
ACACTGGGTAGATCTTAACTCATGGGACTCCAGCAGGAACACTCTCCCACACAGCTCTCCATGCTGCAGTAAACACTCCAGCATCCAGATGTGTATGAGAGGTATTTTACAACCCAGTATTATCAGGTACACCTTATTTTAGCCATATTTTTATCTTTAATATCTCAATCACGAAGGGTAGAGAAGTGTATTCTACAGCAAAGAAACTTGAGTGTTATTTTTTTAAAAAACCTTTACCTTATTATTTTGCTTCTGAAAAAAATTCAGAAGCACAAGCAGGGGAAAAAAAAACAAACCAGAGGCAACACGTGTGTGAACCATGGGAGATGTCTGTCCTGTCTGGATACTCAGAGCCCAGCCTCACATGCTGGCTGGATCACTGAATCTGAGCAAGTGTCACTGATGCAACATGTGAGGAACAGTTGATTAGGATAAATCTTTGCAGGAATATCAGCAGAATGGCAGTATCTCTAACCACTGCACTCGATCAATCCGGTTTACTCTGTACCATGAGCTCAGCACCACCAGCTGCCTGCCTTAATTACGCCAAGAGCCCACACAGGCCAGGGAAGTGCTTCCTTCCCCCATCTCTCCTAACCCATTTAAGACCATCCCATTCCTGTCTGTCACTGGTACCTGAACACCCAACCTGGGCAGGATGCTCAAATTGATAGCAGGATACCCAACCCACTTTCACGAGTAGCAATATTCCATATTTAGCTGTTTAATTACAAGGAGGAAAACATTATTTTCTTTTTTTTTTTCCAAAATACGTGACAAAATACTCTGAAAAGGAAACCAGATTTCATTGGAAACAGCATGTTAGCTAGAACATATTTTTCAGTAGAGACCAGAGGTAAACACTCCCTTTCTGTGGGGAGGGCTGTCTAGAGGAACAGAGCAGGCTTGAGATAACCTGCTTTACTCTGAACTGAGATGTGCCAGCATGAGGGGCAGCAACATGATGCAGCAGCTCTGATGGTGTTACCTGGCACAGAAAAACACAAATCTCCCCTTTGAACACCGGATAAACCTTCTCCCCCACAAGCGAATTAACAGCCTGTGGGAAAGTACCTAGCTTGCTCAACAGTAAGTGCCCAATTTTGTGCTAATGCACAATTCTGGGTCTGCAGGAGTCCCACACTCCCGTGGCCAGGCATAGCAGGCAACCGCTGCCGAAATCAATATTGCTTATCAATGAAGGGGAAAACGCATCCAAGCCTTTGAAGACTTCTAGGCTCATTGTAATGAAGCTTCCTGCTCTAATCTAGCCCGTGCACACAACAAAACCAGCCAGGCTTCTGTTTGCAAGTCCTGCATTTTAAATAATTCACAAAGAAATGAAGAGAGCTTATCGCTGTGCGGTGGGGACGGCAGCGGATGCGGGTTCGCTGCAGAGCTCCTCCCTGTCCTGCTGTCTGCAGGACAACCCTACCCCTCTCATCAGAAACATTCCAGGCACAGCCCAGGGGAAAGGACCACTTAAGTACCTGGAGGACACCCAAACCCCCCTGCTCCAGAGGTCCTCTGCAGACTTCTCCCACCATTTGGGGAAACACTGAGACTTTAAACAGCAGGTTGCTCCAGAGGCAGAAGGAGACCTCAGGGGACCAAGTCAGGGCTTGCAGGCTTTTGCATCCCCCTGGGAGTACAAAGCCTGTGGAGACCTCCTCAGCAGAGGGGGCTGCAGACCCCGAGCAGTGGGCTGTGCCCCAGGACCTCTGTGCCAAGCAGGGTGCAGCCCCCAACTCAGCACTGCATCTCCCCGGGGACCCTGTGGCTGGCCTCCCCCCAGCTACGGCTGACACAGGAGAGTCCTGCTCGCTGCCAGCTCTCTCCATCATCCACCCAGCCTGGGCAAGCAGGGCCTTGGAAGAAAGGAAAGCACACAGTGTTGGTGGATGGGTACACGTGTGGGAACAGGAGGGAAGACCAGGAAACCCCTCCGGGGAGACAGCCTGACACCACAGTGAGAATGCATCTCCAGCGCAATGTTTTTTCCCTTGTTCTCTTACGCTTCTGCATTTCCACTCAACCATGTCCAGCCAAGCTGTTGTTACTGGCCACAGCACTGCTGCCCCCAGGGCTGAATTAGTGCTTCTTCTACAGCTGGCTCTGCTCTTGCCTTAAGGGCTGCCAGAGAGGGGGTGGAAGAAGGCTCTTTCCAGCAGCCACCCTCCCGGCATAGACATGCAATACTTGTATAATTCACTTTGAAGCTCCTAGCCCCCGGGCACAAAGCAGCAACCAACATACAGTCAATCTCTAAACTCCCAGTCAACAAAAAGTGTTTCTCAGCACTCTCACCTTCCCCTGGTGAGTTTGTAAACATCAGAAGTGCTTTGTCCTCTTCAAGGAACAGCTTTGTTGGAGGTGAGAAGGTAGTAACCCTTTTCCCTGGGTCAGACACCTATACAGCCAGTGGTCCAGCATCCCATAGGGGCTGCTGGAAGTGACAGGATGCCTGGCACACACATGCTGCAGCTTCATCTCTTGCACCATTATGTTTTTCTTTCCCATGACAAGTACTTACTGCCAGCAGCTATTTTTCTTCTTCCAATTGCACTTGTAAAAAACAGGAAAAAGTGAGCTTGCTTTCCTGATGAAACTTGGGAAGTCTGAGAAGCAACTCAGCTTAAAGGACTTGTTTTTCAAATGATGAACTGGGGAAAACTGTTCCCACTAGAGCAGTTCACCTGGCTTGAAAGTAACTCTCTGGTTTCTTTTTCCCCAGAAGCCTCCCTGAGTGAATATGCTCATCAGCCCTGTAGCAGAAGCCCAGCCAAAAATACAGAGCTACCTCTACAGGGACTCATCTACCTCAAACATCTCCCCTGGTCCCCCCAGTGCTCCCAGTCTGCAGCTCACCTGGAGAACTGAATGCAGCCGAGAGGCACCACTGCTCAGCACAGATCTCACAAAGGACCACAAACAACTCATTTCTCCCCAAATACCTTGTGTAGCTGCCTCCAACTCATAGACTGCGCCATGTGCTTAATGTCCCTTCTGCACTTCTAGGACCGTGGAGGGTGCAACTAGAGGGCTCCTGGAGCAGACCCGAGCAGCTGGGTGGAACAGGAGAGCATCGCACACATCAGGCACAAGCCAGCTTGCTGCAGAGCCTCTACCTCTGCCAAGCCTGCAATGGAGGGGTGAGCAAACCCCCGGAGAAAGCTGCAAATGCTCTGCAGCCCATTTGCGTAAATCTAGCACATTTTCCCCTCCCCTGAGAGCTACAGTACTTCTCTGCCCCAGCCTTTTAATCTGACGCTCACATTCAGGAACTCTGCTAATTAAACAGCCCGTTGCAAAGCTTCCCTCTCCCTCACACCCCCCTCGCTGGAGCAGGGCAGCACTACAGAGCAATCCCAGCAGCTAATAGCTTTGGGAATAAGATGGGATCGGCCCCGGAGAGCAAAGCCCCATGGCTTGGGGATTATGTGACACTTGAACTTGTCATTCATCAAAACCCAGAAACTGATCTCACCCAGAGGAAGAAAAATCGATAGCTTTCTCTTTCAGCACCAGGGGATGTATTTTGTCTCCTCTCCCAGGGTCTTAATCAAGGGACATGATCACAGATAACATATCAGTAATGGTTTTGCAGCAGCTAAGAACATCTGGCATATCACAGTGGGTTTTAGCTGTTGGCCACTTGTCTGGGTCAAAATTCATTCCTGCTAAGAGGCTGAGATTCCTCGGAAGTGTTAGATGGACCAACATAGGTCGAGCCATGCAGGGCAGTGCTCGAAGGACAATGCCATATACTCCAGGAGCTGAGCTGGAGGCAGCACTCGTGAAAACTTGGATTCTGGCTGAACAGTAGCCCAGCAGCATCCCTCTGCCAGCAGGTCACCTCTCCTTGCATGAACGTAGCTGTATGCTTGCAATGTCTGTGAGATGAGGTGCAGAAGCACTACAGCACCCAGGAGGGCCAGGAGGCTGGAGATGCAGAACACTTCTTGGCAGGAAGAAAAGCACTCATAACCTATCACTGAACACCCTGCCGAGGCTAATTGCTACATTAGACATCTGAACAAACAACACTAATCACTGCATTAAACAACTACAATTAATGCTGCGCTGACAAGCAAAGTGCCACACTGCATGCAATGCCTCCATCTTCAGTGCTCTGCACAACCACCAGGTCAGCCACAGCATCTGAACCTGGTCCCACCAGCTCCAGATGCTCCTACTAACCAAGCCAATTGTGGGACCATTTCTCCTGACTGCCCATGAACAGAGCAGTTGCATGCAGCATCAGTGACTTGCTTGCCTTCTTTTGGCATGTCCTTTGCAGAACTGCTAGCTGTAAAGCAGGCAGAGATGTGTTGCTGAACAGCATTTTGCTCTCCTCTTCCACAGCAGACAGGGAACACTCTTGGGAAGGGAAAGGTGTTCCAGCACTGCAGTAGTTTCTGAGCTCCTGGAGGAAGTGCAGCAACAAGGGACAGACAGGGACACTTTTGGTCCTGACATCACAGGCAGAGCCAGATCCTGCTCCCACACCATGCGGTGCCCATGGCCATGGAGCCACCAGGGAGAGCTGGGCTAGTTTTACAACCTCTGGCTTAGCAATGAATTTAATTTAAATTTCATTTTTTAAAAAAAAAACAACATTTTTGCAGTGAGGCTGGGTTAAAAACATAAATAAAACATTTTGAGTCGCGCTAGATCTTCACACAAGGAATCAATAGGGTTTTGATTTAGTAATAATGAGAAAAAAGCCCTGTTTATTACCTCTCAGAAGGGAAAAAAAGGAGCACCAAAGGGTCTGGCCCTCAGCACTTCCAAACAGCCACTTCACATTGGCAATGTCCCCAGCACAGGGACCAGCCTGTGGTACTCTGGGAGAACACCCCAAACAAGGCAGGCAGACACAGCTTGCTCTCACACACCTTCCCCACACCTTCACTGGTTCGGGGTCTCTAGCCTTTTCCCATCATGTTTTCCATGTGCTCAGAATGAGGGCATTTGCCTTAAAAGCAGCATCTATGTCTGAAGCACCTTTGCACACAGGATGTGCAGGCAGGGATGGTGGGAGGCCCTCCCTGCATCTCCACAGCACCTCCAAAACCCCACGTCCAAGACCAAACCCCACGCTGCCAGCTAGCAAAGGGCCAAGGACACAGGCCAGCTAAACTGCAGAGCTGTAACTTCTGCCTTTTTCTTCCCCCCAAAAAAACCACCCTACATTGACCAATGCTGAACCTGACACAGAAACAAGGCAGCAGCTTTCCAGGAACAGATTCTGGGGACCACAAGGTGCTGTTAGGAGAAGGGATTCACCGAATCCTCAGACTCTGAGCACCCATCTCCACACCCTTGTGTTGCAGCTGCTGGATGGGAAGTGGGAGAAGCAGCAAAAACATGCCTGAGCCAGAGGAGGCCTTGTTGCTAATGAGACCTGAAGCACAGCCCTGCCTGGCTGCAGCCCTGGCAGACGTCACCCAGCATGGCTGGGGCACAGGGGAGCACAGGTCGAGGCAGGCACCACCTCATTAATGCAGACTGAGTCTGAGCCCTGCTGCATCCTCCTCCCCAGGTGGCAACTTTTGGTCCCCGCTGGATCCCTGTCACTGGGATGGGAAAACATGAAAGGACGGACTTGTTTGCTAATTTGTTCTTCAGTATTTTTCCAGATGAGGATGACCAGGGTCACCCCAAGCCTGGAACACACTGTGCCCCTGCTCAGGGCTGTCCCCTCCACAGCCAAGGCAGCAGGAGGCCATGGGAGAAGAAAAACCCTCAGACCACTCCAGAACATCCAGAGTGACTTGCAAATCAAATCTGCTCACGTAGTCGGCATCAGGTACACGGGACTTCCACTTAATTAGTTTCTAATGTTATTAATTACCTGTCTTGCAAGCATTTTATATCAGACACGCAATGTTTAATTTCATACCTAAGAACCCAGAGCGCTTAACTTCCAATATTAATCAGGACTGGTTTTAATGCCCGTCTCATTTTCACAGCACAATACTAGTACTTACATGAGAAAAGCTCTGCTACATCCCATCATCTGGCACTCTGTTATCACCAAGAAGCACAAGAACCACATGCTGTTGCTTAATTAAGTCCCTGTAGCAGGGGGGTCTGTGGGAGGGTTGTTTTGTTTTTCCTTAAGGAAAGACCCCCTGGGTGCTCAGCTTGCTGCAGCACCATTCCTCTGGTGCCCTGAGCCCCTCCACAGAGCCCAGCCCTCGGGACTCACCAGGCAGCTTTATTTTCCTCAGATGTTTGGACTGGGGTTTGCACTTGCTGCCTGCCCCAGAATGGGCTGCTTCACAGTTTATTTTGGGAGGCTGAATAGTGTACTTGGAGTGCCTTTCACAAAATGCTTATACTCTCCTTTGTCATGGAACTGTGTGCTGCTTCCACCACCAGTCCTCAATCCCGAGCCTGAAGGGAGGCAGGGAAGAAAGGGAGGGTGTGGGAAAACATGTTTTAGCACTGTCTGTAAAATAAAAGGCTGCATCTCTCCACGGGTGGATTTGCACAGGGAAAATGCCCAGCCTTATTTGCATATAGCGATAATGACCACAGCCATTAATGCTCTGAGACCCAGGACATGTGCTCAGCATGAGGACAGGATGGAGGAACTGTGTTCCTTGCAGAGACTACTCCAGGAACACCCGGGGGTCCCAGTCCTTACAGCACCACACCCCCCAAAGCAAAAGCACCCAGTGGTTCCCCTGTGTGAGATGCTAACTTCAGGCCAGCTGGGTGTTATCTTTGCTAACTTGCATGAGAAAACCTCATGATAAAGGAGCCAAGGGCTCTCAGCTGCTTAAACCAGCTCCACAACTGGGTGAAGTAGGAGGGAGTATTGGCACAACTCTGATGAGGTGCTGTAGGAACTATGTTTCTATGGCAACATCATATTACAAAGCTATTTGGATGTTCGTTAGGGTTTTCTAATTCTCCTAAACCTGCTCATTCCATAATTCCTATTTATTCCAAGATTATCTGTGTGATCCACACAAGCCCTGCAAACTGTGTGGCAGACCCTGGCTTCAAAAGAGCTCTGCTTGCTCACCTCACGAGGGAGGAGACCTTCACTCCAGGTGTGCCAGGGGCCATGGTATCTGCAGGTGGAAGTGCAAGATTATGCTCTGTATCTCGGTTAAGGGAGTCAAGAAAATAATTGCATTCTGCCATGCTCTGTGAAACTCCCATTGTGGCACGTGGAACAATTTAAGCCTTAAAATAGACTGAGAACAAAAGGCTAAGATCGTTGACAAAAAAAACCTAAAACCAACCAGCAAAAAGGTTCACAAGCATGAATCGAGAGAACAGAAGAAAAATGCTTGCCAAATCAACACCACCACATTTAGACAATTACCAGATGACAGAGCACAGCCATCTGCTACAACATGGGTCCCATGAAGCAACAGGGCAAACACAGCTCTGCTTATGCAAGATAAAAGTCTTTGTCTCCAGAAAAATGCACGCACTGACACCAAAGTACAGCCCCTTACAGCACATCACCCCCAGAGGCACAACCTCCTGAATACAGGTTCCTTTTGAACCCTACTTCCCCAAGGAGGAGGTCCCTTGCCATCACAGCTGGGAAAGGGGAAGGGGCTGCACACACTGAATTCACCAAAAGAGCAACTAAACAGGAAGTTCCTGCTCTCTGGGTCACCGAGTCTCTTCTCCAGCCCCTCTTTTAGCACATTCCCCCTTTGCAAAGAGCCCAGACTGAAAGAGCAGCCTTGGGGTCCACTGACAGGCACCCTGCTCAGTCCAAAGCACCTCGGGTGATGGCAGCAACGAGGTCAGCTAGGAGCAACTACAGCCCTGAAAGAGCAACCTGCTTTTATAAAATAGTAAAGAAACAAAAAAATCATATTCCTCCCTTGCAGCACGTAAGGTTATAGTGGAACTCCATGGGGCTGGCAGAGAGGAAGCAGGGATGCCAGCAGGTCTGAGAGGAGGACCTGCCACCCGCAGGCATCACCAGCATCTCTGGTTTTGCCATAAAATCCAATATTCTTTGGAATAGAGAACGTGGTTTCAGACCTTGCATGTAACTTATCCTCTAGGTTATGGTCTATTTGCACTTTCCTCTGGAGCACTGTGGACTTAATCCCATTCAGCAATTCTTCTGTTTACTGCTGGGCAAGCACAGGGACTGCCCCATTTACACCTTAAAAACGGATATAAAACAATTGAAAGATTCAGACACAGAACTATACCTCAGAAAAAGCACAATGTTACGCTGGGAACTCCACAGACAGAAATCAAGACCCCTTTGCTGGTGTATGTAGGGTACAGGAGACTTCATCCCCAGTGCTCACTGCAATAAGACCCATGCCCAGATCAGCAGCACCATCTGTGACTCCATCTGAGCTTGTAAACTAAGCCACACTGGGCACTGTGCTTTCAGATAGAGAAGCTATTCTCCACTTCCCCCATCTTGCAGTGCCAATGACAACAAATTGTGGCTGTATATTACATCCCAAAACCAGCCCTGCTGCAGTAGCAGAGGTTACTTAAAGTTAAATCTAATACAACATACACTTAAATATGCACACACAAAAAAAATCAGTGTGGCATTTTAGGCACAAGCATAACTGAGTCTAGATGTCCATTACCAGTTTAAGGTATTAGTTTAAGAACAGCTACAAAAAATGACCTCTGCAAACAAAGTGCCCAGTGCTAATAATCTTGCCAAAAGTGAAAAATTTATGGTGTACTGTAATTACATTTCCTAAGTTAGAGGAATCACCACGTGAAGAAGGAGCTCATGAGATGCCACAGAAATGTGTCACCCCAGAACACATTTCTGCTGGAGCAGAGAATGATGGAAAGATGTTTGCTTATTTTTAGCCTCTAGAGGTCACAGCCTCCCAGTTAAATCCCTGAAGTCAGACAGGCAGTCTCTATTTTTGCTCCAATACATCATTTATAAGACATTGCAATCTTTTAAACAGCCCAATTTAAGGTCTCAATTTTGGGGACATCAAAAGAAGCTCTGTCTGGTCTTTACAGCTCTATGTAACCCCGGGGCTGAGCACAGGAAGGATGTTTGCAGAAATGCTTCAGCTTCTGCAAGTTGCACAGGTCCCATTTGTGACCCGTGGTGCTGAGACGACAGAAGTGGGTACAACTGCTGAAGCATGAAATTGATTTAAAATGATGAAGTGAAGATCTGTTTTTCTTTGAGATCAAACCACATTTGAGAACAGCGACAGAAGTCCACTTAGTTCCCCTGAAATCTAATCCACACCATTGTTTTTTCATCCCTTTATTTTCCTGTTCAGAAGACAACACCAACCCACACTATACTATGGGTGAGTTTTTCACTTGACCAAATGTCACCAGGCAGTTTGGCAGTAAGTTCTTCAAATGGAGAGGAAGAAATGCCTCCCTCCCAGTTCCTCCAGACAGAGAGAGAGATGAAGCAGCAATCTACACTGTGCTGCTCTGGAGATGCTCCCAAAGCCACTGTGACACGAGGCCACCCAGCAGCAGTGGGGCTGACTGAGCAGAGCAAAGTTTCTGGCAGTGATGGACACCTCGATCCATCCACACCTGAACGTTTGGCCCCAGTGTGGCAACCACTTGGAGCCATTTTAGCATTGCACAAAATGGCCAAAGGCTGCCTGTCCTTCTGGGCAGTGAAGAGGTAGAGGAAGATGCCCAGATGGTGATGGATGCTGGGCTCCACTGGCACCAGATGCTTTATTCAGACACCTGGGTGCCAGACCCATGGTGCCACTCTAACTAGACTTCTCATTATCAGAACATACACCACAAAAACACGCTCCAAGACCTTAAAAGGGCCTTCTTCCAAACAAGCCCTCTCTTTTCACACTGTTCCTTGTTTATAAGTAGTTCAGACTCACTAATAACTTTAAAGCAGGTGATACTTGATATGGTTCAATTCCAGCTGCAGCATTTAGTTTATTACCACTCTCTAGCATGCCTCTGCCATGCTGCAGTAGCTTGTAACCAGGTAACTGGCATCCCCAGAGGGAGCAAAACTTTGACTTTCAAGCAAGCTGTTTTTTGTCTAAATCAGAAGTTTCAACATAAAAGCACTGTTGCAGGTTCACTGTCCGGACAGAGAAAAGCTGCGTCAGAAAAGTGGAAGCTCAGATCAAAGCTTTGTGTAGAAAATGAGGTCCCTATTTTGCCACTAATGCCAGGTAAGCAGCCAACCTATTCCTCTCCCACCCTTCTGCCTCAGTGACTGCCTGTCCCCATTCAAAGCCATCGACAGAAAAGCCAGACTTCAAATAAAATAACACATTGAAGGACCTGTCTGAGCCCTTGTACCCATGCTCTGCTATACCCAAATTTCTCTGGGGCCACAAAACATTAGAAACTCAGGTCATAAAAGAGCTCAGCAGCAGCACTTGTATAACCTTCAACATTAAAAACTACCTTTCTTGAAATCCTTTCCCTCATCCTCATTCCTCCAGTAAGCAGAGCTCATGCAGGAAAAATGTCCTGAAGAACCCAGACAACTCCAACACCTGGGAACAACAGCCAAGAAAACATCCTGAAGGAATAAAAATCAGCCAACTCCAGCCCCCTCCAAACAGTACGTTCTGTTGTTTGGCTGTTCAAAACAAACCAACCCTATCACAACACCCAACACACGCGTATCTGCCAAGCACTTCTGTTTCATTTCAAAACTCACTGCTGGGAATGAGCTGTTTCCTGCCCCTTCCTGTACAAAACACTGTGTGGTTCCCATCCCACTGGGCAGCACAGCCTCCCTCTGCCCCTGGCACCCTGGGGAGGCACCCACACCAGGACCTGCCACCGGGCATCTTTCACAAGCCCTGGCTCTACCACCAGCAACCACCTTCCCCTGCAACACTGGATCTGGAGCAAGAAGAGATACGACCTGCTATTAGCTGATAACCATGTTCTTGCCACAACGTGACCACAGGCCAAAATAAAAAAGAAAATCACAGCCTGTATCACCCCACAGAAACCACAGAGGCAAGGGCTTCAACTGGGGACACTATTAATACCAGGGGACAGATTCTAGATTCTTTTAAGGCAGCTGAATTTGAAGCCTGGCAAAGCACAAATGGCATCCTCTTAACATCCCTGCACTTCCAACTGCTTTAACAAAAGGTGTGCAAAGAAAAGCTGGCAGGTTTGTCTCCAGTTGTGACAGACCAGACTTCCAAAAATTAGCTCAGCATTTCTGAACGCAGAGAGAGGTGTATTTCCAACTGAAATCAGCTGCAGTTCAAGACAGGATTTGATGAAGTGCTCACTGTGACTGCTCCAGGAGTCCATGTACATATTCCCACCTTGAAGATGGGATCCTGTTCCTCTTGGGTCACAGAGCCTGGGGTTGGTGTCTTCAGCTGCTCATTTTTATTAGTACAAAGCTGTGAGAAGAGGTTAGAGGAGTATCCATCACCAACACTACCACTACACTCCTTTTTTTCCCAGCTCCCAAACCATTCCTCAACTTCAAACAAAGAAATCTAGACTAGAAAATATTCTCTCTGCACCTGTTAGCTAAGCTGACAAAGGTAATTAAAGCAAATGGATCCCCAGTACAAAAGGAACAGAGCATACCTCACCTCCATCATCTCCATAACCATGGAGATGCAAAATATCCCCATGATATTGGTATGAATATGCTAAACAGCACTGGTCCCTGTCTCCACCCCCATGGAAAGCCACTCTGAAATAGAACCTCTAACAATTCTCCTTTGCACCTCATGGTCCAGTCAGTTTTTCCCTCAGCTAGCAGTCCACCCACCCAGTTCAGATCTCCCGAGCTACAAGGATACTGCTGAAAACTACAGTCCAGCTGGTTTTGAGGTGGTCCAAATCCCCACCAAAAGCCCAGTCTGCAACCAGGAGTCTTCCTGGTACTAGAGCAAGCTCCATCCACCTCCTCCTCTTCAGCCTCTGCCTACTCCTGGCATCCCCTTGTTGGTCCAACTTCTGACCCATCAGCTCTCAGCAAACATTTATAACCCCACAAGTGCCTGCATAACCCATAGTAGAAGCTGAAAATAACAGATACCTACATCTGCACAAGACATTCCCATTTATATGGTTTGAGCTGGCCTAGAAATATATCGATCTGTTTTCCCCCTGGAACATGGTTTAATTAAAAAGCAGCCCCCCCATCTCAGTACCATTAAAAAAGTACAGCAAAGCTGCACACTGCTTGTTTAAATCAATTTGAAAGACTGCATTCAGCTCAAGCCTGTCCCTGCCTAACTGGCCTGGGCTGGGGGTTGCTGGTGGGTTTTTTGTTGATGTTTTTAAGAAAATATACATTAAAACCTCTATTAATAGTGTACCAATAGCTCTGAGGTGCTTTTTTTTTAAAAAAAAAGTGTGTACCTTGATAAAAATAACCTTTCAAGACATGAATCATCTGCCTGCTATCATTTTGAACCTGACTGCTGTTATTTTTGAACACTCAGGTGGAATCAGTGTTCATACAGACACCAAAGAAGGGGAAATCTGGAAGAAGCGTGTCAGGACAGACTTTTGGGAACACCCTAACTGCAGATTCATCAAATTGTGCCTCAAAACTAAAACATCACTCTGCTAAAAATTCCTCAATTGTACAGCTCTGTTCGTTTGGAAAGACGATGCTATTGTTAGGAAAATGCTCTAATTAGGATTCCTGTGCTAGTTTCAGGCTGAGTTTCTCTTCAAAATCCGCCTCTAGCAAATGCTGAATCCATTGCTTTTGTTTAACTAAAACAGGCTTATCATTTTTTTTTCCCCTTTGTTGTATTTTATAGCTCGGATTGGAGTAAGAATTCCAGTTTAGAGACCAAAGAGCTCTTGCCAAGAATACATTCCTGTAACATTGCAGTTTGATGGTTTGTTTTACTATTCTCCCCCCCCCCATTTGGATGTTTATTTGCAAATGATTAACCATGCTATATACACACAACACAACTTTGTGGTTTTCACCTCTTCTTTGTCTGCAAGGGCTTAGCTACCACGAGCCAACCTGCATATTTAATGTACTTTAAACCAGTCGTATCTGCTGCATTATTGCTGCGGAGCTCTGGACGACATCCAAGCACACTAAGTTTAGCTACAAAACTGGCTCTTTTAAAATAATTTCCTTGTTAAGGAGCTGACTGCAGAGCCTCCGGCCACTGCTTGGTGCTGCAAAGCAATCAGCTGAGTGCTGCCAGGGCTGGGAGAAGACAGCAACCCACAGGCACCCGTGGCATTTCCTTCCATGTCTAGCACGGGGCATCCTGGCCAGTGTATCCGAGGAAAAGCCCCACTTGCCTGCTCCACACCCTTGTTCTTTGAAGAAGCAGCCAGTGTGGACCACACCACTGCCTGCATGGCTCTGACACAGTGATTTACTGTTGGGCAACTGGAGTGAACTGAAATCCACCTCCCCTGCAGCTGGGAAGTCATTTTAGTCACATAACAAATGGTAAAGAGGAGGAAAAGCTCCCTGCAAGCATTCCCATGTCCCTCGCTGCACACCTGCTGGAACCAGTGTGTACAGGGGACACTGGCAGAGAGCCTCCTCCTCCTGGCTGTCAAGTTGAGGTGAACACCACACAAGAAGCCCCTCAGGGCTGGGATGCTGGGTGCCAGCCCTCTGGGGCATCCCCATGTGGTGGTATTGTGAAAATGGCCTCCTGCCACCCTTTCTCAAACAAGACTCTGGCAGAAACAGAAGAGCTTTCAAGACTTGTCAAAGGCTTAGGCTCATCTGCAAAGACAGTCCAAGTTTGACACCATCCCAGCAAAGCTCCAGCACCACCCCACATGACATGGTCTTCCTGCCTTAGAATACTACATTCAATTCTTTGCCCCCAGAAAAGACACATGGCACAGTTGCTTCCCTGCCCTCTGTGCAGAAGCAGATTTCTTTCACCGATTTAAAAACCAGCTTTAATGAACACATTTATAACTTTTATGTGTGTCATCAGTTTTATATTAGCTTTTACACATATCATCCTCTACAAGGAAAACTGAACATTATACTAATCCCAATTAGATTTGAGAGCAAGTATAGTCTATCAATCCATCTCTTCATAATTATTATGAGAATGTATTCAATTTGCTACTTTCATCTAACAGCAATTACAACTGTTTACCAGTTCTAAAGCACATCCTTTAGGAAACCATGAGTCATATTTCATGCTAATCACTGTTTATTTGGTATTCTCTCCTGAAAATAAAGGGATGAGTTCACAAACCCTTCCACAGAAATGATAAGAAAGAGAAAAAAAAAAATCAAATTAAGTGGTGCATCAGAAAGAGATAAAAAACCAAAGATCTTCCACACGCTAAATAGTTTTACAAAGCACCCATTGTAAAAATCCATCCCCAGGACAAATGCTGACTGCAAATAAGACTGTTCAAGGCTTTGCTTTGAAGCCAGTTAGAAAAAATTCACAGCCTAGTGGTATTACAAAAAAAAATCTCCCTTCAAGGAGATTTAAGCTAAGTTTTAGAAGAGGAAAGATTCCAGCAAAGAGAGATGAGATAGTCATGAACAGACCACTAATGAATGCACCGTATCTCCTGGGCTACAATAGAAACCTGTCTGCTCTTCTCTGGACACGTTTGGGGGTAATGACTGTGCTCACACAGCAGAGAAATCCCCTCCTGCTTCTGACATCCTGGGGCACAGCAGGTTGATCCGAGTACATCCAGCATGTCTCCTGCTCTCCTATGCAGCCCCTCTGATACCAAATTTTTTTTTCCACGTCATTAATGCCAGAAACAGACATGGCACTTCTCTCCCTTGTAGTCTACATCTACAGCCAGGAAAAAATTACAGAACCTGAGTGAGGTAATATATATTCTCACCCATGATTAGTACGGAGAGAAAGGGTCCCGAGAGGCTGTACATCTCAAGGAATGACACGGCAGTCATCTCTAACTGCCACCATTTACACACACAAAGAAGGAAATTGGGAGTCGATGGATCAGCAGGGGGTGGCAGCCCCTGAGACAGCTCCACCAGCCCTTTGCACATGCAGAACAGGCCAAAGTCAAGCTCCACCTATTTGTATTGGCTAATCTAAAACTAACGGGAAGCAAATTCCAGCTTAATCCAATTATTTGTGCTAAATTAAAATCCCGCGCTAATCCTTCATCAATGCCTTTTTTTTTTCCACAGAGGAGGGAAGCCGAGGGGGTTCTGTAACTGAGGGGAAGCTGCACCAGGTAACACAAGCAGGAGACCTGCTGCACACCACACATGCAGGTTTGCAGGCTTTCAAGGAAGCCCTGGGCTCCATCCCAGTCCTGGGGCTGGGCACGGGCAGCACCTGCTGAGAACAGCTGGTCTCCTCCTCTGCAGACTGCACAACTGGTCCCACCAAGGAAGAACAAGGAAAGGAGAAACCATGCTGCCCTTTAGGCTCCCATATGCTATTTGGAGACACATGGTCAGTGTGATGAGGACAAGGCACCAATGCCTTAAATTACTCATTGTGACTGCATCCTAGGATAGTGAGGAATCTCAGCACACCACAGACATAAATAAAATCTGTTCTTGTCCCTCTCCAAGACAGACCTGATGCAGGTAGCTCCAACAGGAACTGTATGTCCAGATTGGGATGTGAAACCCCATCCTCAGGGTTCCAAGCATGCTGGTTTTCCCCCTCATCTGTCCCCAACTCCTCCCCCAGCTGCCTGCACATCCAGCCTGGGGCGAGCTGGCAGGGCAGCAGGAGCACTTCCACAACCACTGCCCGGGGTGCACTTGCTGTCCAGACACAGAGATGTCAGCCTCCATGCTGCCATCTCAACAGGCTTCACAAGACTCCCATTCACCCCAGCACAACCCCCCTAACGGCCACCACCCACGTCTTTTCCAAGCACCAAAATAGACTCATTCATTAGAATATTTGACAGCATTTTCTCCACAGAGGAGGAAGACGCACGGAGGCGCCTTCTGAAAGCAGCATTATTCAGTGCTCAAGTTGCTATTTATTTGTTAGATGATGAAAAAGAAAAGGAGACACATCTAACAGCCCTCTTGAGCAATGCTTGAGTTTATTCTGAATGTACAGGATGGCAGGGTAAAGCCAAAAGGTGCTTCTCAAGTAACAACAGCACGGAAAACCCTGCTTTCTGTTTCAGAAGCATCCCTTAAATCTGCTCTAGCAGATTTCCAAGCAGACTCCTTCCCAGGGTCACAGAAATCCCACAGTCTATAAGCATTTCCCTCACCCACCCATGCTGATGAATGTCCAAGGTCAGCAAGACAATACAGACCATGGAAACAAACTCTAGAAACCCAAATGCCAATGACATTTTTGCTCAAATAAGGCAAAGATGAAGCTTTCCTAAACTGTGCCCTCCTAAAAATTAATGTTATATTTACTACATGTAACAAAAAAAGGACTCTTCTCCTTTAGGAGAAGTGATCCAGGACATGACTTTTAATGCTGTGAGTTAGAGCATGGGGTGGATTTAGTGTCAAACGATCATCTCCTATGGAAAGTAGTGATTACCACAGAAACTTACCTCATGGGGATTTTTTATCCAAGGAAAGGTTTCAAAATATAAACCAACAAGTGCTGCTGTTAACTACAAACCCTACAAAATTCCTGGAGATTTTGTTCTGCTCACCATGGGTGTCTGGAATTAAGGAACAGTCTTTCAGTTAATAAACAAACCAACAGCTAGAATCAGCCCACAGTAAGAGTGACCCATAGAGTGGTTACTAATCAAACTAAGGGAAAAAAGGAAATCCTTATCTTCTAGTTGTCAGTAAAGGGAGGTTTTGAAAGGTTATGGGGTAAAATCTGAAAGTTAAAATGAGATCTCAAAAAAGACCCAAAAAAACCCCCAAACCACTACGGAGAACCATTTCTGTGCATTCATCCCTCTCTGAAAATGTGCTTTTTGCTGGCTCTCAGACATCAGAAGTCAAGGCACTGGCTCCAACTGCTAATCTCTCCCCTCCATATATCTCAGAGCAGAAATCAAATATTTGGGACATTCATAATTCAAGCTTCTTAAATCTCAAAATTAAATTAAGTTTTCTTAATAAGCTACACATCGTGCACTTCTTCTAAAGGGCTTTTTGAAAGGTTTCATAAACCTTAAATAAATAAATAAAACCTTGTACATCAAGAAGCCATAAAGTTCAAACAAGATAACCTTGAATTTAGTTCCCAGCACATGGTAATGGAGCTCCAGAGTACCAGAAATTCCTGCTGCTGTGGAGAAAAAATAAATTGGCCAGACAGGGTGAGTGCTACTACCCCTTAGTTCAAAGGAACACAAACAACATGCAAGAACGCAAAGCCAGCATGTGTGGTCAGCTATAATTTTCTCTGATTAGGGACTAAAATGAAATGTAAAACAACATCCCAGAGTGTCAAATTAGCAAAAAAAAAAAGTCATGAACAACATAAAAAGATGATTTTTCAAAGTCTTACAACTCCCTATAAAAAATGATGGAAATCAAAAGCAGATCCATCTTGGTATTCAAATGAGTTCTCTGCATAGTTTCCCCTTGCATCCACTGCTCAGTTTTGTAAGAGGTTTGGTGGGGTTTGTCAGGCACCCACAGGGCCCCAGGCAGCCCCCTTCATGCTCCCCTGGGATGAGCTGCCCAGGTGACACAGCACCCTCAGCATCCTTGGCTGGGGCTGCCTCCTGCCCTCAGAAGCATTCCAAAGCAAGCAGCAAGACACAGCTGAAGGTTTTTCTGACAGGAAACATTGCAAGGTGAGGACTGAGCCAAGACCAATAAAACAATACACTACAAAATATTAAAAAGCTTTAGGGTAGACTTCCAGGACAATAATTTGGGGCTAGAGAGTGCTCCTTGTCCAAAGCCAGATATCCTAGCAGATCTTGCTGCCGTGCTCTGCCTGAGGTCACCAGGAGCAATGCCACACTGGCAAGAGGTGACACTTTATGTTTACCAAGAACAAGCCATGTCCGTGGCCACAAGTACCTGATGAGCTCAGAAAAGGAGCCAGGATCACCTATGGGGTGTGATCAGGCCAAAAGGAACCGTTTCCAGGAACACAGGGGTCAACATAACCTCCTCAGACTCCAGCAGATGGAGTGCACAGACATGTGTGCATGCTGCACATGCAAGTCCTCATTCTACTCATCCTCTCTGCAATCACAAACGTGCACAGAAATGCAACAATCCCAGCCAAGATGCACTGCTGCACCAGGGCACAAAGCAGCATGCCAGCAAAATGCCTCCCCAGGGCAACATACAACTGGCTTAGCTGTACCATGTCATAGCAGTCTTCCAGTACCTGAAGGGGGCCTACAGAAAGGCTGGGGAGGGGTTTTTTACAAGAGCACATCGTGATGGGACAAGGGGTAATGGTTTGAAACTGCAGGAGGAGAGATTTAGGTTAGAGATAAGAAGGAAATTCTTTAGTGTGAAGGTAGTGAGACACTGGAACAGGTTGCCCAGAGAAGATGTGGAGGTTCCATCCCCAGGTTGGATGGGGCTCTGAGCAACCTGGTCTAGTGCGAGGTGTCCCTGCTCATGCAGGGGAATTGGAACTCGATGATCTTTAAGGTCCCTTCCAACCCTAACCATTCTATGATTCTGTGTCATCACAAAAAAATCGCAGGGCGAGCACTTGTACCTCACTTAGAGAAGCCTGACACCAAGGCAATCTGCATGGTTTGGGACAAGAGCATTTCCCTCATTGCCCTTAAGAGTTTCCTGTTTCTGAATCTCATTCTGCCCTGGGGTGCTGTAGCAAGGCTGGGATGCCAGTCTGGGAACATTTCCATATACTGAGCTCTCTCCCAGGCAGCTGCATGACTTCATCCCTGCTCCTAAAGCTCAGCAAGCTTCATACCGGAAATAATCAGGATTTGTCTTCCCCAGGAGGCTGCAAACAACCTCTTGCTCTAATGAACATTTCAACCTCCTCAATTCCTAGACAAAAATATTTTCTGGCCAGCTCATCCCCCAGCAATACACTGTCCATAAGCATTCAGCTTCAGGTTTGGAGCCTTGCTAGCAGATGAAGATGCATCTGCTTCCCCGCAGATAAACAACTCTGCTGAGGAGGCTCCAGACAACACATTAATCCTTCCAAAGTCAGTTGTAATTTAAGGTCATTAAAAAAGTTTAAATTTAACAAACTCCATGCAGAAAGCTGGTGTGAGGGTTCCTATGGACCGTCACGTCCATCAGCACATCTGTGCATCAAGCTGCTTCCCAACATGGTCCTTCATTATCCCAAGATCCAGAGAAAGGAGCCATCAAGCTCTCAATGCAGAGAAGTGGTACAAAGAGACAGGCTCTCTCCTTCTTCCCTTCCATCACACACACCCCATTTTGTAGGACAAGCAGCAATATCAGTAATCATGGATTTTTCTTATAAGACATTCAGCTCCAGAACACTCAAAGGGGAAACAAAGCGGGAGGTTATGAGACCTGGTTCAAGCCACAGCAAGTGTCTGAACTTTCCTGCAGGCACAGGACTTTGCTACGAGCTTTTCTAGAACTACTGGAGCTCCTGACAAAAAAACCACCATGCAAGAGCCCTGCACCATGCTCTTGAACCTCACACCAGCATCCTCAATGACTTCTTTTTGGGAAGGATGCCTCGGGGACAAACTAAGCTTTGCACAGACACCAGAGCTGCAGAGCACTGCTGCAAACACCACAAATGCACCTCTTGGCATCCCTGAGGCTGCACATCATCGAAGTCACAGCTTGTCTCTCTTGAAGCAGGATTCAGGTAAGAGCATGGCTGTAGCAAGAAAGTAAGGCCTCTTTAAAACATTAAGTGTGATACTTGCTTAGGCCAAAGACCTCTCTAGCCCAGCAGCCTAAGCTCAATTTGTCCAGTCTTTCAGCTTGTACAAACTTTGAGTACCCACAGTGATGAGGAGTCATCAGGAACCACCTCCCACAGGTTGTTTGAAGTCAATGCCTGCTGGCCCTTGTACGGTGAGAGACAGCAAGCAGTCACCTCCTGTTTGGTCCCCTCCAAGCCACACGTGGGTTTGCAGGTTTTGATCATACCCTTGCCCTCCATCGTTGGTTTTCCAGGCAGCATGAGCTCTCTTTTGTGTGCATCTCTAAAGCTCAGCCCTGCTGCTGGCAGCAGAGTAGCCACAGCTGCTCACCATGGGGTGTCACCCATCCTGGGAGGGACAGGAGATTCAGGTGTCAAAAGAAGCAGTCTCATTAATGAAGAGAGGCTTAAACTGACAACAGTTAGATGCAAAAAAAATAATTAAGCTAGGAGGAAATTTAGCCATCTTTTCTTATTTTAGCTGCATAATTGAGGCCTTAAGATGTGCCTGTATGATGCTCAGCAACAATCAGTGAGAGGGGTGGAAACAGCACGGTTGCAACCTGTCCTCCAGCCTGTCTATTACAAAGAGAAGTTTCATACCCTCAGGCACGAAATCCACACATTATTTTACACACTAATGCTCTGGCATCAAACTTGAGTCCTGACAAAAATTAGGATGGTGGGACCATCCTTGGACCAGCCTCCAGCCTTGGAGGCTGGACTGGGCAGAGGTGCCAGCAGGTCTGGCAGCTTTTGCTGTGGTGTGTCTCAGCCTGACCCGCAGCCACCGTGCAGAGGGGGCTACCACAAACACCCCCCTGGGGAGAAGGCAAAAGGTCTCCAAGGCTTTACATGGAAAAGACAATGCCAGGTAGCAAACTTCAGAAGAGTTGCTCACATTCCAGTGCTTTCATCAGAAAATGGAAGACTATTTTTGGCTCAGAAAGAAGGCAGTGAGTAAATACAGAGTGGTGGGAACAAGTTTTAAATAGGATTTTCCACTAATGACTTGGTCCTCATCATTTCCATTTTTCCACCTCTGCATGAACACCATCCCACAGCCAGAGGGAATGAGGGGCAGCCTGCAGCCTCTCCCAGGAAGCAGCTCATGATGACCCTGGCAGGGTAAAAAGCCAGATCCCAGCTGAGCTCTCAGCATATTGCTCTTTATAAATACAAACTGAATTTGGAGCTGTAAAAACCCCTGATTTACAATTTTGTTTGAAAAAAAAAAAAATTAATCTTGAAACACTTTCACCAGATACTATTTTGCTTTTTTTTTTTTTTTTTTTTTTTTAAATTTTCCCCCCACAGCAATTAGAAAGTCTTCACAGTAGTGATTATTCTCTCTCTTTTCCTTAAAACAGAAAGTTTTCCACAGCCCCCAGGAAATCCCTCTACACAGACTGGCAAGAAAAAAGGAAAATGCTTCATGGGCAAAAAAAAAAGCAGAGCACGACAGCAGCATTTTTGTATTCACTTAATCAAGAAGAATTTAAGAATTAACAAGCTACAAATGTTAGAGAACTAATTTCACACACTTTTCTTTCCTCCAAATTAGGTTCTCTTAATCTTTAAAATAGAAAAAATAGCATTTTGCATTGTAAATTACTTCCACTGCTGTGCCTTGAAGCCTCAACAAGCTACACTGAAATTCTCCAGCCAGCTGGACTGCAGGAACATCTTTAACACCAGAAAACCCTCCACTGTGCTGTGAGCCTGACTATACCCTCCTCCTTTCAAGCCCAAGTTACATTCCTTGTAATTCGGTGGGACTTTTTAAATGACATTTTGTGCGTAAAAATCCAGCAGCTTATTCCTGGCAGAAGGGCAGGGAGAGAAAAGATGTGCGTGCACCAACTTTCTGAATTAATTGAGGCCTGCTGCCACATGGAGCCATGCAGCATGTGAGGAGAGCCGTATGTATGACCAATTAGCATTTCCCCTTGTTCCCTGGGCGTGGAGAAATGTTCCTGTGCTTCCCTGTGGATAAGGCTGGGAGGCAGCACGTTGCAGAGCCACCACACAGCACGCTGAACTGATGGCTCGCTTAATTACATCCACTGCTGAGCAGTGGCAAGGATTTCATGGGGTATTTTGACAGGCAAAGGAGATAGGAACCCAGAATATTGTGCTATTTCATATTTACTTTCACTGCACCCTACATTAATGTGTCCCGAGTGGCACTGGTTATTTTTTTAAATTCTATATAAAAAAAACTCTACATGGAAGAGCTACAATCATGGAAAAGAGGTTTAAACCGGGATATAATCCCATCCCAAGCTACCTAGAAGAGAACAGGCAGCAGCCTCCTCTTCTACCATGCCCAGTTCTGGGCTCCCCAGTTCATAAAAGAGTCCACCACAATTCCACCAAGATGATGAGGAGACTGGAACATCTGCCCTACAAGAAAAGGCTGAGAGCTGTGGCTGTTCAGCCTGGAGAGGAGGAGACTGAAAAGGGATCTCATCAACGCTTAAATAAATATCTAAAGGGGGGTGTCAGAAGGAAGGGTCCACTCCCTTTTCCACAGTGTCCAATGATGGGACAAGGGGCAATGGGCACAAGCTGGAACACAGGAGGCTCAAGTTAAACATAAAGAAAAACTTCTTTACTGCGAGAATAACAGAGCACTGGGACAGGCTGCCCAGAGACATTGTAGAGTCTCCTTGACATTCCAAACCCGCCTGGACGTGTTCCTGTGTGATCTGCTGTAGGTGATCCTGCTCTAGCAGGGAGGTTGGACTAGATGATCTTCAGAGGTCCCTTCCAACCCTGACAAACTCTATGACTCTCTGACATCGGGTACCTCGGGATTTACTCTCCTCTTACGGGGTAAGGTGCTTAAGGTAGGCCAGAATTGAAGATTGAGTCCATTTAAGAAGAGGAAATACTTCCATGCCAGCATATCCCACCTCTTGAGTCAAACGTGTGAGAGACCTTTTATACTAAAGCCTTGCATATTTCTCAAAGCACCCATTACTTTACAAGAAAATACCCTAAGATCACCCAATTAGCACCGTGGGTACCACATGCACATCATCCCAGGAATAATTCTCATTCATAAAGTGTTTTCTTCAAGCTTAAAGATGCACCTTTGCCACAGACACCTTCAACAGCAGCACTGTACATTGCCAGTGAAAATCAGTGTTGACACCTACACTTTAAGTTTAAAAGAAAATGCAATTTAGAACTAACGTACTTCCAGATGAAAGAAATCTAGATATCTTTCACGAAAGCAATTATTTAAACTATCAGAAATAAAACAAAGCAGCAACATGTTTGACAAGTGACATGCCCTAAAACTGATGAAACAGAAAGCAGTTAATACCTTTTTTCCACTAGCCTACGTTAAACAGGAGCAAGAGGAAGGGGAGGGAGAAAAGCCCCCCATCTATTCAGGCATAAATTAAACTGACACATTCAATATCATCTGCGTTAGGAGCCTGACACTTCAACTGCCAAACAATGCCCTTCCCACTTCTCTGGTGCTCAGAAAGGCACGTTAGTACTGGGACAGCAACAAAATGCTGTGATGTTCCCTATCCAGTAGCTTAGCAACTGTTCTTATTTCTCAAGGTTT
Source organism: Hemiprocne comata (assembly GCA_020745705.1). Lineage (NCBI taxonomy): Eukaryota > Metazoa > Chordata > Aves > Apodiformes > Apodidae > Hemiprocne > Hemiprocne comata. The sequence continues at coordinate 3,128,301 of CM036597.1, read as the reverse complement.
GTCTGAGAGAGGGGCAAGGGGGATAAAACAGCATGGAGGAAGTGAATGTCATGTTTGGTTTCTTTCTGAGCGGCTGATGAGAGGGCTGAGGACACGTGGTCATTGTGGTTGGGAAGGGTGTGATGCTCATGGAGGAGCTTGGGCATCAGCAGGTGGCAATCCTGGCCCAGCAGCTTTGCTGCCTCCTCATCCTCGAAGGCACAGACACATCTCACCACATCTAGGGCACAGGCAAAGTAGAGCAAATGCATTATTTATCGCCAAAAGCTTGGAGGGGAAAAAAAAAAAAAATAAAAGCTCAAAGACTCCTTCCTCCCTGTAGCTGTCTAATTCTTTGGCCACATCGACATTCTTCCGCTTAATCTCTGCTGCCTGCTTGAGGGGGAAAGAAAAGCTTGACTAACAAAAGCCAGAGCTTGCCCAGGTCCAGCAGGGCTCTGCTTCCTCGCCGCAGAGGACGGCAGGCTTGCTGCCAGCAGGGCAGCCCACAGCTGCCCCTTCTCACTTCCAAAGATACACATATTATTACCAGAATACTTCACCTGCACAGCCGTAATAAAATATGAGGGGATATTAACTAAGCTGTAAAAATCTATAAAAATTCTGCTTTACAAGAGAGATTTACCTATGAATCAGCAGTTGAGTTAATTCATTATTCAGGAGGCTTGTTATTTACAGTGTATTACAGCTTTGTAAATTATTTATATGTGCTTGTCTCTGTCTGTGCATGATTTTCCCTTAAGAGACGAGAAATGTTTATTATCTCCCACACAGGGAGGTTGTTTCAGTCAGAGGTAGAATATTAAAGCATCTGATGCTCCATTCTGGCTTTCTTCTCATCTACGTCCTGTTGCGCTGTCGTGTACGGATGCAAACACATCGAGCACTGGGATCCCAGGGAAATCCACCCCAGCATCTGGGAGCCTTCAAGTCAAAAAAAATGCAGCTTTTTTGCACCACGTAGGCAAGCATCCATTTAGACAGCAGCTACCCCGGGGCCACCGCCAGCTGCAGCTCCAGGAGGAAAAGAAAGTGTAAACCTTGTTTCATGTCGAAGTGTGAAAAACCACCTCTAAATCAGGTTCCTCAGGGGAAACTTTTTAGCTGCTAATGGTAGGTCAGATTTTAAAATCTGCTGCCTGAATCACCTAACACATGAATTTTATGTAGCAGATGCCAAGAAAACCATTGGAGGGACCTGGTCTCCATCCCCTCAGGCAGAGAGCTTGACCACAGGTATGGAAAAGCCATCAAACACATGAGCTCTGCAGCTCTACCACCCAGGGCCAGCTGCTTTGAGCACCCAGCATGAACCATGGGAATATTAAAAACTCTCTTAGGTCTAAATAACGTCAACAGGAGCTTAGTGGATTTTAACAAGCACCCTAAAATTGGTCAGCCACCCAGCACCCACTGGTACCACCTGCAGATGAGTACTTCTCAGTCCTCACATAGCTGTAACATAGGCCTTGGCACCCACAGCCCTTGAAAAGTGACTTTGGTGACCCATCTGATCCCATCTGGAAGTGTTCAAGGGCAGGATGGATTGGACTTCGAGAAACCTGAGCTAGTGGGAGGTGTCCCTGCCCACACAGGGGGGTTGGAACTAGATGATCTTTAAGGTCCCTTCCAACCCAACCCATTCCATAAGTCTGTGATCTTTCCTTTGCTTAGTAAATCAGCAGAAAATAATGTTCAAACATGTTTAAGGCATCTAGCACACTTAAGACTTCACATCAATAAAAAAAATTCAAGCCCACGTTTCTGTATTAATTAAATTCCAACCCCTGTGTAAATGCAACTTGGTGCCTGCCCAAGATAAGCAGTTTGTAGTAAACATGAGCCGTGGCATTCACCATTCCCAACAAAAATACATGCAGATGGACGTGTGCTAAGTCACATCAGTAGCTCAGAGTGTGCCTGCCTGCCCAGCAAGTGTAACTGCAAACTTAGAGCAGGAATGCTCACAGCTGTAAACACCACGTTTCAATACTCCTATCCACTGATAAAAGCAAATTACTTCTAAATGAAACGTATCAGCCTAACTTGGGGAGTTTGAAAAGACTGATTCAAAACATCTCTTGCTCATACAAGTAGTGATGAGACATCTCAGAAAACTGGCTGAACGGGAGAAAAAAAAGGGGTGGATTAACTTCACTGCAAATAAAGGTACCACAAAGGTAGCATGGAGGTAGAAAATATCCAGGAGGAACAGCTGAAACGACTGACAGGGCCTAGCAGGGACACAGAGGGCCAGGCCATCGTTACTGGGATGCCATGGGGCATCTCAAATGGTGGTGGCAGCAATCAAAGATCAAATTTGCTCAATCAAATTGCAGAAGGACCAGGACTCTACAGCTCTAGAGAGCTGAAGGAGCCTTTTCAAAGCTGTGACAAGCTTACATTGCACTGGCAGCCTGGCAAGGTCTCACACCACCTCTGTCTGCAAAGTGCCCACATTAGGGTGGCAAATTAAGTCGTAAAAGATTGAAGCTGAATTTAACTTGATTAAATATTAAGAACGTTTCTATGTAAAGTCAGCGTCAAATCAGTCTAATCACATTACTCATTTTTTTAATACTATTGGTAATGTCAGGCTTAAATTATGCCAATCCACACTGGAGAGCTACAGCCTTTTTATTCTCAGTAAAATTACAAAATCTCTGACCTCAAAGAAGTCTGTCACACAGTTGTTGCTTCTTTTTCACAATCTACTGATCGTGAAAAGTTAATGAAATTACTTATTGATTGGATGAAAAAATAATTTTCTCCCTTTTGAATGAAGTTAATGCATTTCCCTTCTGTATCAGAAACCACATCAGCCCAGAGATGACCAATCCTTTGCTCTCATGATCAGAGTTCCTATCTTTAGGTTTTAAAGAACATTTTGTTGGAGGCTTGGAGGGCTTGTCATACGAGGAGAGGCTGAAGGAACTGGGGTTGTTTAGTCTGAAGAAGAGAAGGCTCAGGGAGGATCTCACTGCTCTCTACACTTACCTGAAGGGAGGTTGTAGGAGAGGCTGATGTTGGTCTCTTCTCCCAAGTAATTAGCCACAGTAGGACAAGAGGAAATGGGTTTAAGTTGTGCCAGGGGAGGTTTAGGTTGGATATTAGGAAAAATGTCTTTACTGAAAGAGTGGTGAGGCATTGGAACAGGCTGCCCAGGGAGATGGTGGAGATGCCATCCCTGGAGGTGGGTGTTCAGGAAGCATTTAGATGTGGCACTCCAGGATATAGTTCAGTGCTTGTGGTAGTTGGATTATGGTTGCACTTTTATGGTCTTTTCCAATCTTAATGATTCTATGATTCTAAAGGTTTACAGGCATTCAAGCCACTGAACTGGACTAAGAACGTGACTTCTGCATGTAGGAGCTCAGCAGATCCACTCTGCAAGAAGGTACCATGCCAGCCCCAGGCTTTTTCAAACACCTTCATTCTCCCAGACTTCAAAAACGAACAGGAATTAGACAAAACAGGGAACTTGGCTCCTCAAGCTTCAGAAGAAACAATGAGGTCTACTAATCCTCAGATTTTTAGCAGCATGGTAAACACAGGCAATCAGTCCAAATTTTTCACATTCTGAACTTCCTCATTAGAAGAGCAGCACTAATGCAAAGGGCATTTCAGTATTTCTCATGTGCATCTGATACCCTTCAGATAATTATATTGCATAGGCTATTTTTGTGCCCTGTAATTGAATTCCAGTTTCTTACCAAAGAGAGTTTGAGACAAAAATCACAAGCAAAACAACAGCAATTGAGATATCAAGAATGCTACAAATCTTAACACACACATAAATCTATGCAATTAAATATGTATGCACAGACACTGGATTTTCTCCTGGCTAAGAAAGAAGGAACACCAAGTTCAGTACAACACAGCCGTTCTTGCTCAGTATATTTTATGGCTACGAGTCCATAAGAATGACTTTAATAAATATAAATGCAAAAAACAAGATTCAAGTCAATTATTTAAATGAAGGCTCTTGCTTGCTGATCTAAATCATGACTATACGTGGTGGTTTAAATCAATCAAGCCCAAGGCATTTCAGAGGCCTGCCCATTGCCACCCCATTGTTGCTGTGGCTTCCTGGCCCTGTTGTTTTCAAGTAAAAGGGGTGAAATCCTGATTCTGGAGGAATCGGTGGGATCTTCACCGTCCTTCTTCATGTTCATTGCTCAGGGACTGCCTGGGAAGTTGGTGACCCAGTCTTAAGCCATGCACAGGTCCCAGTCAGCCCCTGGCAGCAAATCCTCAGCCCTGCCATCGGGGAGGATAATTCAGCCCCTGTGGCAAGGAGATGGCTTGGCTAAAGGTGTCACAGGCAGCCAGAGCCCAGCCAAAACTGCAAGGGCGATGGACAAGGGCAAGGGGAAGGTGCCCACAGCTTGCAAACAGAAGCAGCTCCCCCCAGAAACTGCTGTGTACCTGCTCACAATCCAAAACCTCAAAAGCCCAGAGCCAGACATTGCAGCAGAGGACTCTGTATGCAACTGCTTTGCTGCTTGTTAATAACACTCCTAAACTAAGGAGTGAACTAAAACTGTGCTTTTCTTTCCACCTTCCCTCCCCATACCTACACCCCGTATCATAGAATTTGAAGAATCATAGAATGGTTTGGGTTGGAAGGGACCTTCAAGATCATCTAGTTCCAACCCCCCTGCATGGTCAGGGACACTTCCCACTAGACCAGATTGCTCCAAGCCCCATCCAACCTGCCCTTGAACACTTCCAGGAATGGGGCAGCCACAACTTCCCTGGGCAACCTGTGTCAGTGTCTCACCACCCTCACACTAAATAGTTTCCTCCTCACGTCTGACCTAAATGTCCCCTCTTCCAGTTTTAATCCATTCCCCCTTGTCCTCTCCCTACAAGCCCTTGACAAAAGTCCCTCCCCAGCTTTCCTGTAGCCCCTTGGACCATCTAACAACTCCCTCCCTTGCAGCTCCCTTCCTGGGATGTGTTTTGGCATTTAAGCTCTGGATCAGCTTTGGTTTCTCACTGGTAACAGGAATCATTCAACTGTCCTCAGAGAAAACCTCGTTTCCCAGCTGTGTGTATCGACTGGGTATCTGCAGTGCAGAAGACTCTGTAAGCAAACAGAGAATGATGCCAGCTCTTCCCCCCACAATCTGGTCCCTATTAAATTAAAATTATTTGAAAACAGCAATGAAATATCGAATTTAAATGTAATTGCAGGGGTTGGGAAAGGTTGTGGCACTAAAGCTCTTACAAAGCTGCTTCATCTACATGACATTTTGGCAGCATTTACTGCCAGCTACGCAATTTAAGCGTGGAAGCTGATGGCCAAAGGGAGGAAGATCCTAAACCTGCACATTTTGGAGCATCACCCCACACTAAGATAACTAGGAGCACCACACAGAGGCAGGACACTTTCATATACCAGTCTTAAGCCTCCCCTGCAGCATAAAACACTTCATACAATGGAAGCAGCATTCCAAAAAAAGCAAAAAACAGGGTAAAACCAGGAAAACTGCTCTTGGTTGGTTTCAGCATGCCATCTAAGGCTCAATGCACGCAATGTTCTTGCTTCACCCCTGTGGGCACATTTTGGCAAACCCTTCTGTTGAAGCACAGTGTGCCACAGCCACACTCTCTTTCAGCTGGGTAATTTTTACCTCACATTGACTCCCCAGCCTAGTTCACCCCACAGCCCTGCCGAGGAAAGCAGCAAAGCAGAGGCAGCTTCAGCTGAGGGAGAGAAATGCTCTTTAAGCCATGGTCTGAAACAGCGTGGGCAGACACTGAGCTAGATCCATGTTCTCCTGCTCCTATTTCATATTCATCATCATCCAGCAGCAGCCACCAACGCACACCCCCACTCTTCTGGAGCTTGCCACACACGGCCATCCTGCTCCCTCCCCAGCACGTGGCATTTCCCCTTGCTGGGCTGTACCTAAACCCACTCTGTGCCCACGAGGGAGCACAGCTGCAGGAATAACCCCGTGCCACAGCTGCACGTCCCTTTCCCTGCTGCTCACTGCATCCTTGTCTCTCTGGGGGGTACCATGGCATTACAGGGGGGTGTTCTGCTCCTCCCCACTCGCATCCTGCATGTGCTACGGCAAGAGAGAGCGACAGGATAGTAAATATAGCAGGTATTATTTACAGCCCCAGTTGGGGAACACAAAGCATTTCTGACCTCCCCTCAGCACCCATCTGGCTGCTCCACATCAGCACAGACAACAGCTCATGCAGAAGCCTGAGAGCTTTCACACACCCACCATCAGCCATGTGTATAGAGACTTGCCTGCTCAACAGACATCGAATCTTGTGGCAGCTCCAAGTAACTCAATATCCTCCCACGACGCCACCAGCCTCTCCCTCAGACACACATATAAAGATGCCTTTAAAAAAAAAAATTCCAGTCCCAGAACTCCAGCAGAGCAGAAGCAAGTTGTAAGTCAGCAGATCCCACACGAGCCTCACGTTTCAAGCAGGATGCTCTGCCCACAGCTCCCTCCTGGCATCTCCGCTGCTAAAATGGGACATGGAGAACCAGGCTCAGCATCTCTGCTGCTAAACTGGGATGCAGGGAACCAGCCAGACTCCTGTGCCACTTAGCCACAACCCTAAATAATCCTCATCACCAACCCACGTGGAAGGCAGCATGGCTGTGGGGATGAGGGAAGCACTACTGCCAGCCTGCCCTGCTCCCAAACCCAGCCCTGTGCACCACCAAGAGCTGGGTGCTGGGCTCCACCAACCTGCAGACACTGGTCACAGGGGTGAGTCCTGCATCCACTGTTGCTCCACAACATACAAGATGAGTTGGCTCTAATTTGTCTTTCATGCACATTTGCCAGCAACACTGTGGCTGTTGTTTTATTCAGCCTTAAGGAAAGCAAAGGCATTTGCCTGAGACATGGCAAACATGCTTGTCCACCTAAACATACTAAGTCCTCCATGTCTTCAGCAAAAGGAAGATCCAGAATTCAAATTAATCAAAGTCTACCAACCCCCTAAACAACAGGGGCTCCACTCTCAGCCCCCAGCTCTCCACCAGCCCAAGAAGGATGTAGAAGCCTTCCCTGAGACAAATCTTTATTTATAGACACAGATTAGCATAGAGGACTCCACCATACAAGAAGTCCCCATGAGACAGAGTTGGAGGTGACACCAGCCACAGACAGTTATTGATTACGAGTCAAAATGAAGAACGGTCTGTTTTGAACTGAACAATTTTATTACAGTCTTTGCTACCAAGACACAGTGACTCTGCAGACTGGCTTCAGTAAGCAAATCTCCAGGCTATCTGTCAAAGGCAATGCCAATGTTTTATTCTACAGGGTTAGTCAAGTGACCTTAAGCAACTGTGTGGACCTCTGATATTTGCGCAGGTCACAGACTGTCTTCATACATTCTGAAGACATACAGTAGATATATGGCATTATGTCAAAGATGAACTTTTTTTTCTTTTTCTATCTAAAGCTTTTTAGATCATTTAGTCATCAAGAACACAGGAAGCTTCTAGTTGGGAAGTACTGAGACACCATGAAGCTCACTTAAACATTTGTTCTTTATACACCCACATAGAAGTTACCCAACTTCACAGCTCAATATCTTCTAGAGCCCAACATTCTCCCAGTCTCCAGAATTGCTTATTCCACTTGGCTGGGCACCAATACCAAGTTCCATCAGATGAGTATCACCTCCCAGAGTTTAACTGAATTTCCAACATGACACGGAAACTAAACACAATGAACTGCCACACATCACCACTGCTGGTGCTTAACTACAAGTTTAATAACTTGCTCCTGTGCATCATGAGCATGACAACAGCTCAGCTTCAGCCCTTCCTTCTCATATCTAGGGCATTTATTTAATGTCTGTCTTACCTGCTTTTCTTAATCCATATCCACCCATACTAACAGATTTCTGCACAGCACAAAGCAGTGGTTTCCTGCTAACTTGTCAGCCTTCCAAGCAGCCATTATACCCAGGTAAGCAATAACTTCCTGAGTCTGCTCACCAAGAACCCTTCCCACCTGTCAACAAATGCTTAGAGCAACATGATGAATGTCAAAGAACCAACTTGTGCACCAACATTCAGCTAAGCAGCTGCTTCCTGGCTTTCTACGATAAAAGGCAAAACACACACAACAAAAAGCAGTTTATGCCTTTCTGGATCTGCTGGAAAAAAACAGCGAGTACTCCAAATATGCAGCTTTCTACATAATACACCCACTCTCTTGTCATAAATACTTCAGCAGAAAAATAATCGTGCGTTGAAAATCTTGCAGTTCAAGCTTAATCCCAAGCTGCTGTCCCATGCAGGTGAGGGAAAACATGCATCTCCAAAGGCTGGGAGCTGTCTCACAGCTGAGATCTCAGCAAGGGCATCCTCACTCATGGGATAAACAACATCCCAGCAGCATTTCCCACAGCAGAGGGAGAGGTGAGCAGCCTCCATCCTCCCAGGGAGCTGACAAAGAGGGTGCAAGCATAATTTATTCCCCAAAGGGAAATTTGTGCAACTAACTTATCTTGCAAAAGCACACACCTCTCTCTTCCTGGCTACAAGTATCTGGCAATTTGGTGTTGAGAGGAAATCAGCAGTGCAATTAGTGCTTGCAGCTCTGCAAGGCAGTTAAATGAACTCTACACAAAGGACCTGCAGGGATGCAGAGCCTTCCTGTTTAACCAGCACATTGACTTTTCAAGTTCTTCACTCATGAACCTTACCCAAACTAACTTGATAATTCAATTGTTCTTCGTTAGTTTCTCCCCAACATTGATTTCTGCTTTCTCACTCATGACTGAGCATTTAAGAAAAAAGATGAAATAATCCATCAGCCCTAAGAAATACACCACTGCTTTGTTTCTGCAGTTCCTCACTGGTACATTCTCCTTCTTCAACTACCTGCCATACTCAAAAAAGCAGATGGCATCATTCAAACAAAATTAAAATAGATAAGAGCATTCTAAATTTTATGCCTTATGACAATCATCTTCATGATTTTGATTCAAAAGTACAAAACCTATGCAAGATCCAAGATAGCATAAAGTGCATCATGGGGAAAGGATTAACCAGCACCCTGCCACTCCCCCAGTGAATGCAGATTCCACTAAGGTTTTTACAAACCTTATAGTCCAAATATTAACTGGACCGAGGCTGGCCACAGTTTGGGAAAAGAGAACTTCCTCTTGTAGCAAACATTGAGGGCACGTGCATTTATGTTTGATTGTGTGCACACAGCAGGGGGAAGTGTGCAGCACAAGCACACACCAGTCTGCACCACAAAACCCCAGAGCTAAGGGGTTTTGCCTTGCAAAAATTGACAGGTACTTGGGGGTGAGGGAGTGCTGAATGTGAATTTAAGAAAAAAAAACTAGCTAGAACTTTTTTTACAAACGCATCAGTCAACACTGCTGGCCATAAATAGATGGGCAGACTGCAGCACTTTCACCCCCTTCAATATTCTGAAAAAAAGAAGAGAGGCAAGGCTGGGTAGGGGAGGCAGGGAACAAAGGAGAAACCTCTCCAGCTCAGAGAAGAAACCAATCCCCCTTCCTGAAGACTCCTGTAGTACCAAAGGCGTATTTGCATGGCTGGGTGCGCCCTGTCCTCGCACTGCAGATGTCCATCCCACACCAAGAGCCATGGTTAGGGGTGCTCACCACTGCTCTTCCATCTTGCTTACAGCTCATCCACATCTTGCCCAGCAAGCGACTGCAGCCTTCAGAGAAAGCACTGCACCTGTTTGTTTTTCCACTTACAGAGAAGTGGAGAAAGGAAAAGACTCAAAGTCGTTGCAAAGGTACATCTGAGAACATATCCTAACATCTCTCAGCAAAGCTATGTGGAAAGCAGATGAACTCATTTCTGAAAGCACTTTTCCTCCTTCTAAGGGCTCTGCTGCCATCCTGGCTAAGTGTACCCTTGTCAGTCAGTGGCTAACCTTGTCAAGGGGAAGAAAAGGCTGGAAAGTGACAGGTTTGACAACCTGTCGGATGCCTGGTGCTCTGCTCTCCTCCTGATCTGATCACTGTCAAACATTAAACCACTGTTCCTCCGCACAGGAGTGCAATTTGATGCTTGCAAGCCTCAGCCAAGAAAGATAGCGAGGCTGGTGAGCTGCCAAGATCCTTGCTTTGTCCCTTTCTTGCATGTTCTAGACTCCCCTTTTATGATTCGATTGTTGAATGTGTCACACCAGGAGCAGTCCCATAGGAGTCCCAAATAGGTCACTGAAGTTGCCATTGGTTTGCAGGAAAATAAGAACCAGAGGTGGGTGATGGAACTGTTAACACCAGAGAGACACGTGTGACAACTGTCTGGTTGTCAGTCTGTACACCCTAGCTTGCAAATCAAATTCCAGACTCAGATAAACCCCCAATGGACCAAAATCTCCCCGTTCACTCAGAACAGCAAAAAAAGCCCACTCCCATGCCACATCTACTGAAAACCCAGCACACTGCACACCATTCGCTTGGTCTTTAGACACCCACTGAATGAAATCATCTAAACACAAGGACTTTCTTCCTCTGTGCTCAGGAGGGGACAGAATATTTGAACTCCTCTCTTCCCTTCACACACAAAACCTCAGTTTTTCCAGAGCAGCTTTCAGGATTCACGCGCAGAAGCAGCAGCACTGCCTGTAAAACCCTGGTCTTTATACTCTAATTCCATTGACACTGCAAGAGTTGAAAGCTGAATGAATAGTCAGGAGGAAGAAGCATCTTGCAATGAGGAGCTTAGCTACAGCTAAGTGAAGTTGGAGCTGCAGAGTGTATTTGAAGAGGCCCTTTAGCCAACAGATGCCAAGGACAGACTACAAGTAGCACTTACTTTGTTCTTTCATAGTGTCTATATTTAACTTACAGCAAGATGGTCTGCTATCTTCCCAGTGGGCTTAAGTCCAAACTTGCATCTGTTTAACGTTAATTTGTTTCATGAAGACCTTCTCAGCAGCAAAAGCAAGACACCTGCTGCAAAGCCCAGCTGCTTCAACTCAGTGTTGCCCTCTAACAGTCAAGCTGGCTTTAGCAAAAGGCAACTTGGGGGCTTCTTCAGGTCGGAGGAGGCTTGTGAACTCTTCACAACCTTCTCTGTTAAAATGCAATTGCAAATGCAAAGCAAGCAGGGGAACCAATATCCCCCCAAAAAACAGTACTCAAGTTGCACCACGCAAGCAAGAGGAGGCATGACTAGACTTCCACAGCACTTTGAAAGCACAGTCCTGCACAACCCACACTAAGAGATCTGAAGTTGGGCAGCAGGTCGATTGCTTGCTGTTTGGGTACTACTGCTGCCTCCAAAACACCTCCTTGGTATTTAAAATGGACAGAAGTGCTCACACCCACATGGCTACAGCATCCGTGAGGCAGCCCCTGCTCTCAGGCACTGGCAGGCGATGAGAAGTGACGGGTTTTGAAGCACAGAGACCTGTCGAGTGGGAGCTCCAGGACAGCAAGGCATGCTCTGCAGGGAGCTGTCGTCCTTTAGATAAGACCAAACAATCTAACTCAAAATACCAGACAAGCTTTCAGGAATACATAAACCCTTTTTCAGGTCTCCGTAGCTTGTTTGCTTGAAAACTTGTCTGTTGGAATCTTTTTCCCTTTTTTTCCCCCCCAAACTGAACACAAGGCTTCCAAAGGCATTCATCTTTAACTGCTGTTTCAATACTTCAGATCCTGCAGCCCAGGACATCACCTGCACCCAGGCAGGGCAAAGCTGCCCCTTCCTCCTCTGCTCCCCAGTGCAAATGCAACTAGCAGATGCTCAGAGATCCCACTCGACACTGGTCCACCTGCCCCATTTCACTGCTCTGAATAGAGACAAAAACCAAGCTTGTGCAAAGTTTAAAATTCAGCTGGGGATCTAGGGGAGAAAGTTTTTCACTGTAAAAAAACTAAAATTCTACATCTCACACCATTTACAGACTTCCAGGGTTGCTCCCTTGCAACAGACAGCTCATTGCTCACTTTGCTTTAAGGATCTTCCCTCTCTTTTTATACTCCAGGGAAAGGTTTCTTTTTAAACAAATAAAAACTGAGGCTTTTTAAGACTAATTTCCCTTTTCAAGTCAGCAAGGAAATGGATTCCTTTTAGCATGCTTCATGCTTGAAAAGGTTACAGTGGCCTTTCAAAATACCACACGCTGTGCATTCTGTATAGCATTAATGATTTGGAGGATGCACTGATACTTTCTAGTACATCTTAACCTTTTAAAATTGGGCCTTCATTGTCTTACCTTAATAAGCAGTTTGTTCACCTTATGTCATTTATGTCTTGCAAAGGCCACCCTGGCTGAAAGTATACATTAGATGTAAAACCACTTGTCTTGTGTGCCCAGTTTAGTGCACCTAACAGCAAAGTAAGGGCATCAAACAACACGTGCTTATCCTCCCATTATTTCTCTCCACTGTGACTAAAGCTTCACAATAATCCCAGATGAGCAGCTCCCTGGCTCTTCAACACACTCCTCTGAACCGCAGGGCAAGAGGGCACCAACAAAGGTGTGAGATTTTATTCACTGCACAGAAGTTGACCAGCTGGTTCAAGCACACTGGCTCTCTGGGAAAAGGGGATGGCAGGAATCGATAAGAAATCAACAGTGATTAATGCTGTTTGACAATCTTTTACATTAATCATGTTTCCGTGCTCTCGAGAAGGCGAAGTGGAAAAATCTATAGTCATAAAAGTGTCATTGGGAACGGTCTTCCTACTTGTACTGAGATGAGGGAGAGAAAATATTTTAAAAAAAGAGGTTAATTATTAAATGTCTAATTTTAAGTGATGCACACAATAGTGCTTTCTTATTCAAAGAAAACATGGAGAGCAAATGGAACACCAGGAATCTTCCTTGCCTGCTGCAAGCAAGCCCTGCCAGTTTAGACAACGATCTCTTTGTCTGATCCCTCATCTCCACCATTAACAACCTGATAAAAAAATTCATAAAAACACACACCTAGCAGAAGTTAAAATACAGCCACAACAGGAAGTCAATCACTCTTTCTGGAGAGCAAGCTATGAGATGCCACAGACAGCACTGATGTCTTCATTAGCTTTTACAGTAAACATCCCTCTTGGAAAGCAGCCTTTATGGTCCACCAAAGGCAATAAAGATGTCTTTGCAAATTGATGAGACAAGTACTTTAGAGATATGGTTTCTTCCAGAGCCAGTAGGAAACAGAAGATATCATCATTCTCTAAAATCAAAGAAGTAAAAATGATTCATTGTTATCATGGCAAGTTCACACCTGTAACAAAATTTAGGGTCAAGCACAAAAAGTGCTCTAAGCACATTAGCAAAGAGTGAGGAGTTTCTGCCCAAGGAACATGGACTGAGCTGGTCAGCACAGTGTGAGCTAGATACCCACCAACCCAGCTGTACTTGAAGTCTCACCTGTAACTATGAGGTCCATTCTCTGTGTCAGCTTCTCACCACTAATTTTTGTGAGTTCCTGAGCCACAACAAAGGAGAGGAAATGAAAATAGAAAGAAACCAATGAGCATCTGATACACAACAGGGCTGATCTGATATTCTCTTTGGACTAATCAGGTATGATGCTGACCAACCACATTATACAGAAAAGCCATTTTTGAGCAAGGACTGAGTTACCAGAAGCTAAAGAAATTAAATTTCCAGGTCTAGCATGGAAATACAACAAAACTCTAACAGAAAAGTATGTAGGAATAAGTGGCTCAAGAAGGATACCTCTGTTGTGAAAAGCACAACTGCTTTAAAAAACAGTACTGGAAGCAACTGGAACCATAGGATCATAGAATGGCTAAGGTTAGAAGGGACCTTAAAGATCATCTAGTTCCAGCCCCCCTGCATGGGCAGGGACACCTCCCACTAGACCAGGTTGCTCCAAGCCCCATCCAACCTACCCTTGAACACTTCCAGGGATGGGGCAGCCACAACTTCCCTGGGCAACCTGTGCCAGTGTCTCACCACCCATCAGCAGCAGCACAGGTAAAGCTGGGGACAGATGAGCAAAAAAAAAAAAACACAACTCAAATTCCTTCCTTGCCTTTTCTTGCTCCAACGACTCATTATTGATGTTTCCAAATCACACTTTGAGGCACCTGGACCACCTGGGACTAAGCCCCAGGGACAAGCAGGCCTAGCAGCAGTGATGTCCACCACAAAGCCTTGCCACCTATGGAAGGACTGCACGGGCAGCGCTTGTCAAGCAGGGAACCTAAGCAAAAGGACTAGCTGAAGAATTTGTCACCATTTCTGTCACAGCATTGTTGTCAAAGCAAGTACACTGCACCCTAGAACGTGACATCTCTCATAAAATCAACTCCTTGGAGTATAACCTTCATAGAGAGGCATGGATCCACATTAGCAGCTTTCACTTGCGAGGATCCAAAAGGCTCATCTGTTCTCCTGTACTCTTCCTACCACACTCCACACACACTGGGTGAGCCAATCCAGTTTTGCAAGATGTATTGCTTAATTAATAACTTTGATGTTGGCAATTAAGGTGTGTTTGAAAGAAGATAATGAATATTTTTTCACATGAAAGCACCACCTTTTTAGTCGAGCAAACCTCTATGCAAACTATAATTGATAGTTTGGTTTAACGTGGAATATTCCTGCTGCAATTATGGGGTTTTACTGCTCTATGTTACTGCACTTTGTACAAAAAAATATTTTCATGATGATAAATTCCTTTCCTAGCAGGCTGCTTAGGAAGGGAGTGGAAATGAGCATCAGCTTCTCCAGTGCTGGAGAGTTCAGCTTCTTCCTTGCAACACAGCAAGAGAGAAGCTCTCCTACGAGATGGTTGTGCCTGGCTCACTACCAACTGTGAAGGACCTGGGACACCTGCAAGGGCACAGCACAGCTCCCCACTCTGAGGCACTGCAGATCTACTTGGACCTTATACAAAGAAGACAACAAGCAGGAGGTCTTTCTATGAAGAAGAGGGAACCTATGCTATTTATCATGAGACACTGGTGTTTTGTTGAGGAGCTGAGATTCAAACCCTCCCAGAAGTGCTTTCAGACCACTCTTTGCTTCAGGGGGCCCCAAGGAGGACAGCTCACCTGCGAGGTGAGGAGAGGCAGTGCTCACTGGGATGCTGCTCAGCCTGTCCTGACTCTATCCTGAGGGCAAAGTGACAAGATTTCAGCTCCAGGGTATCGATGGCTGTTCCCTGGACTGAAAATGCTCACTGAAATACATTTTTCAGCTCTCTGCCAGATCAGCTTCTGCCTTAGCTCCAGGAATAAGCCTGCAAGGAAGCAGAGCAGTGCTGGCTTCCTCTGTAGCCCAGCACACGTCCTGGGGCTACCATGCTCCTCGCTGGCTCGCAGGTCTCTAGAGGCATCATTAATTCTCTCCCTGCAGCAGCCCAAGGTACACCACGAGCTACTGCTCATGGCACGAGACATCTTCCTCTTCCCTTGGAAAAACACCAGTTCTCAGACCAAAACTACACAGCCCTTCACTGCCTGGCTCTCCCACAGCTGCAACACAATGCCAAACAGGATTCATTTGATCCATGCTTCCTACCTACAAAACAGGAAAGCAGCTCTGCAGGACTGCAGGGAAGCCAGCTCTCAAGCCAGAAGCCCATCTAGGGTCCCTGACCTTAACCCCTGAGCCAGCTTTCCATGGGATGGTCCTGTAATGACAGGCCATGTGATCCCACTGAGTCACTGGATGGGGACACTGTGATACCACCACCATGGACACTTGGCATTGCCTTTTCTGAGACCACTGATGACTCCCTACCATGTCCTCTGCCAAGACCAAACCACTGCTAACTTGAAAATGCCTTGCTCAGATCCAATAGAAGTTCTACATCGGCACTCAGGAGAGAAGAAAATTAAGTTCAAGAGGAGAAAATACACGGAAGTTCAGAGAGGCTCTGGGCTTTGTCATGGTCCCAAACATTTTCCAGAGTTCCTTCTGTGCCACCAACAAGCCCCATTCTTGAGCTAAAGCTCTTAATCCACCCCCTTCATGCTGAGCACTGTACATTCACCACCTCCCTGTCTTAGAAAGAGGATCTACCGATCGAGAGTTGCAGCCTGTGCTCTAATCCAGAAAGCAAAACAACAGGAACCAGAGTCTCTCAGCATAAGATTTACACCAACTTACTTTAATATCAGAGATGGTTCCCCAAGGAAGCAAAGCCCCATGCTCCAGCTGCCCTTTGCCCCCCCAGCAGGACCAGGAGAAGCAAGGAGGCTGATACAGCCATCACAGCTTCTGCAGGACCATCCCAAGCCAGGCTGAGGAAGCAAAGCACTTGCTCAGCCAGGCACCAACAGAGCCCTGCATTAACTTGCCCAGCCTAAGCAGTATGAAAAGTGCTTGAACACGAGGTGCACAAAGCTGCTGAACAATTCAGAGAGACTGGCTCTAAAATAAGTCTCAGAGGAAATGCCAAACTTCACTTTATTAGCACTTAAATAAATTTAATGCTATCTATAGTTGCAGCTCTAACTATAGCTACAGCTGAGCAACCCTGCAGAGTTGCATTTTAAGACATTCCTTAACTAGAAGCAATTTGCATCAAGCTGTGTAAGCTGTTGCCTCTCACCAAGAACAGAAAGGTAATTTGCGCTTTTCCCCTCCTCATACTGTTTAATTTCCTAGGAGGTTAAAAGGCTCACCTGGCCATTAATATAACAATACCACTATGTTTGCAGAATTGCCATAGACCATGATCATTAGAGCAGCGTGCTAGAAATACAACTTTCTATAGTTCTGCCCCAAACCTCCATCTCTGCTCTGCACGCCTGAGAAACTACCATGAAATAACCTCCCAGTACTCCTGGTGGTGAGCAAGCCTGTCATGCATATGCCAACACAACCCTTCTAGGATTTAAACCTTTGTTTCCTGCACTTAAGGGAGACCACATCATGGAGAAGTGATGGGTCCACGTGTCCACTGCACATCCTGGGAGGGGTGACTTCTGCTCAAATGCTCCTTTCACATTACACTTGCTGCAGCAGGAGCCCAACTACGATTTTTCCACAGTGAATTGGGCCCTAATTACTGAACGGTTTGTGAACAACTGCCCTTAAAATGTTAACAGCTGAAATGATGATAACAATAATTCTGTTTACAGTTATAATGGCCCCTCATTAGAGCCGCTTAATTAAATATTTTCCAAAACTATCCCAGAAAGAGTCTGCTCTCTCGACTGTAAAAGCAGAATCCGAAGCAGCCGCAAGGAAACGGTGGCTTTTTCCAGCTGAAGTGTTTCCTATGGCTAACCACGAGGAGTGACCTCACACACGGCTCCAACACGGCACAATTCCCCATCATTAATCTGCTCACTCAAAAGGAAAAGATGCTGCAGGTCTTGGTGAGCATATTCCCCTGTGAGCGCTGTGCCATAAATTAGAAACACTTTAATCTTTTACACTTATTTAGCCTTTCCGCTGCCTCTCCACCTCGCTCACCCAGGGCCTTTGTAGGATGCAGTAATAATTTCACATCCGCCCACAACCGAGGCAAAAGGAACAAACGTGCAGGATAAAGGGGGAGTTTTCTATAAATGTTCATGGCATAAGCAATGCTATGGCACATGCCATCCCACATCCCAGCTCCCCATCATGCTGCCTGCACCTTTGGAGAGCCATGTCTAATCCTCTTAACAACACACCAACAGACACGAGTCCTCACTCTGCCTTTAACCCCCTGCAAACGAGACCGTATATAGCATGTAACACATTACCATTTGTCACCTGATGGCAAACCTCGGTTGGTTTATCCCACCACAACCAGATGTTTATAAGCAGAGAGCTGGCCTATTCATTGCTAAAAGATCTTGAGTCCCACTGATGATTAACCACATGTAAAAAGGCACTGCAGCAACACCTTACAGCTTACACCGGGATGCTGACTTCCAACAAGGACAGAAGGGAAAATATATGGATTAATTTTTATACTTGTCCTCAAGCATCTGCTGTCAGGGCTGGACAGGTCTTTGGTGTGACCCAGCAGGTCTGCAGACAGTATCACATGGATTTAACTTTGTTGTATCAATGCCCTTGGCAATTTAACAGGACCACGAGGAGCTGTGTCAGGAGCATCCCTGGCACATACTGCTGGCGTAAGACTTCACCCTAGTGCTCCTGTAGTTAAAAAAGCAGGTTCAGGGACCTGGCAGACTAGAGGATGACACATACACCCTCTTTTTCTTCTCTTATTGGTGCACTGATTCATGCCAGGGTGTGCAGTAAGCTGGGGAGATGGCTTGACAGAAGGACACAGCAGGAGTCCATGGAGAACTAACACTGCCTGGACTCCCCAGGACAGGGCTGTGCAGGTTGGGGGGAGGAGAAATACTTTATAATCTGACTCAATCATAGGATGCAATTCTTGGGTATTTTTATTCTAAACTCACTCTATTTCCAAATCTGCACAATACAAGTGGGCAAACTGGAGTGAAAACTGCCCGAGCTAGCTCTAGCAGCACTGCATCTTCAGCAGCCCACAGTTCTTCTTCTATTAATCCACCCTGCACCTCCTTTTTGGGGTGAACTCAACCCCAAATGAGTCGTAGTACTCCTGGCACACCAGACAGGCGTGCTTCTTCATCACTGCAGTTGCCAGAACCACATCTTCCTGAGCAATCAGTGATGTTCCGTGTTCTCCCAGGCACCTTTGCTTTCCCTCAGGTCTTTGCAAAGCCAGTAAAATCCATTTTTATGAATGGATGGCTGGATGAATGCCTTCCAAAGTGCTACAGATAGCAACAGGGTTAAAGCAGCCATTGAATCCTCAGATAGGTATTTAGAGGCAATATGCAAAACATACCATAATCCCTGAAGGGGATTATGCTTTTGCAGTCTGACTCAAAACAAGTTTTCAACTTGATTGTACATCACAAAAAAGGTCCATCCTGCTCTACTAATCTGAGAAGATAAAAAACAAAATAGACTAGCTTTGACAGGTCTGAATTAATTTTTATTTCTTCTCCAAGTACAACTTGAAAATATTTAGGGCCTTTCTGCCTCCTACATAAGAATAAGAAATAATCAACTGCAAGTTTTCAAAAGCCTGTATCTGTTATTTTGACTTCAAACTCAAAATTAAAGCTATTTAAATACTCAAAATTGCCAAAGCCCCAACACAAACTGCTATTAAAGCACAAAGACATCTGGTTGGGAATTTAAGTGGAAAGACATTCAGAGAGGGCCAAGAGGTCAGAAGCAGTACCTCATTCCATCCCAGGAAGTGTTTAAAAGAAATATAGATGTGGTGTTTAGGGGCATGATTTAAACATTGAACAGGTAGATTTAGGTTATCGTTGGACTTTATGATCTTTGAGGTCTTTTCCAACCAGGTTGATTCTGTGTGTGTGATTTTATTTTGGCAAGACCTATGTCAAAAGCCTTCACTGAAACCAGTAATAATTTCCTGAGGTACAAGCAAGAGATGCAGAGCCATAAGCCAGAAAACCAAAAGCAAAGATCCTAAGAATGACAAAGGAAGTCTCTAGAAAAGGAAGAGCAGAGAGAGCTGTTGGGACAGGGATGGGGAAGGGCTTTGCAGCCAACCCAGTGCCAGGAACTGAATCCATGCAAACTGCACCCAGAGGTGCTGTGCAACACACATGGCAAAGCCCACGGACACAGGAAGGGCTCTGAAGAGTCGGAGTGAGACAGCCAGCTACAAACACCTCCCCCTGAATTCAAGGCACAGACACATGCAGGAGGAGCACTACCCAGACCTGAGCAGTGCTGCTCTTCCTGCAAACTCCCTCAGGCAAACATCGGTCAGAATGTCTCAGTTGTTTAATCACATAAAATGTGATTCATTTTTGGCACCTTATACCAAGATATTGCAAGATGTCTCTGTATCATGCCCTCTCAGCATCACACAAAAGAAAAGCTGTTTATAAATAAAGGAGGCAGAGTTTGAGTCAGATATTAGATTTTCATGTGCTTGCTAGCAGCCAAACATACATAACAGCAGAGTAATTGCAAATAAAGCTTGAGCATATGCATAGTCCAGGGAAAGAACCCCTGAGCAGTTCTGCACTGTGTTTTAATTTCCTCAAACATTATCTTTCTAACAAACTGAGAGCCTGATGAATGATCACCTTCTTCAGCCCAGCATGTTAGGACTGTTTCAGCTGCTGTCATTTACTCTTTCTGGCCCTCTGAATGTCAATTTTTCCAAAACAGCACTTATTCAATATTGATCCTAACACTAGGGAAAAAAAAAAGGTGCAGAAGAAGGGAGAAATGCATCCCCCCAGATTACTACTGTAGCTTTACACCTCCAACTCAAATATATTTCTTTGATATATTATATATATTGTGACGATCCTACCAAGTCCCAATTTCATGGCTATATTACAGGGTAAACTAACAGAAAAGCAGTGAACAATCCTGCTTGCTCCTACAACTCCTAAGCAGAATTTGAGATGGGAAATCACAGAAGAGCTCAGCATCAATGGCACTGGTAAATGAAACACCCAACACCAAGTGGTTTGACTAACGCACCATCAGGTTCCTGTAGAAGCTGCTTCATCTTTAAACTGAGCAAAGTTTAATCAGACATTGAAAGCAGGACACAGGGAGGAAGATCTGGTTACAACTGGGGAGGAAGATCTGGTTTTCCAAGGAGCATCTCTCTACAAAAGATTCTCCTCCCCAGCCCAGCTGCAGCCACCAGAAATGAGCTCCAAAATAACTGCAAGGCAAACTGATCACACTGTCATCCTCTTCCTCCTTTATTAAGGCCCTAATAAAATTCAGCAGACTGGTGGGAAGGACCAAGCAGAAGACTGACCATAGGTCAAATTATCCTCATTGTTTAACACTTGCCTTTCTTGCAGCTTTTTGCACATGCACCCTAAATCCTCAATGGCAAGGAAGTATTTGGATTTTTATTTGGATATTTATTTTTTGCATTATTTCTCCAGGTCTATTACCAGAAAAGAAAAGCACTGAGGAGCAGAACTGCACCCAGAGCGATGAACCCCCACAACTGTAAACACCAGAGCAATGAACCCTCCCACTCCTGAGAACCTCAGAGCAAAGAAACCCCCAACTCCTGAGAACCTCAGAGCAAAGAACCCCACACACCTGTGACCCCCAGAGCAATGAAACCCCCTCTCCTGAGGCCCCCATAGCAATGAACCCCCACTAACCTGTGACCCTCAGTCCTCCTCTGCCCACCCTCCTTCTCCCCACCGTTCATTGCCCTCGCCCTGCACAGCAGCTTTTCTCTCCCAGGCTCAATGTACTTGTCTCTCCAGCTGTCTCCCCGTCCTCCCTCCTCCCTGCATTCATCGAACATACTTGTAACAAACCACTTGAGATCCTCGCAGCCGGGCTGTAGCTCAGGTTTGCTGATTCTTTCTGCCTAAGATTTAAATAACAGCCTTTCCTACCCAGCCAGACACCAAGGCTCCCACCCAGGGAGTGCTCACCTCACAACTCAATTACAGCACATTCCTCAACCTTGGCAAAGGCAGCTTGCCCTTCTGATACCCCCTCAGAAAGATTAGGAGAAAGGTCTGTCCTCCTAGCCAGCAACTTCAACTGCATCTCCATCCATGTATTCCTCCATACCCACTTCTCTACCAAACCAGCTGTTTGGCTTCAGATTCAGGGCCCTTCCCACCCATTCCCGACTGCCACTTCCCAACCCTGTCAGGAAGAACTGATTCCCACACCTCTAAGCAGCCCACATCAGCCATAAGCCAAGCAAACTAACCAGCCTCCGGGCTTTTTCCCATAGCAAGCCCCTCCATAAAGTTAAAGGAAAGCATCTGGAAAGCAGCTCTCCTCCTTATGCAAAAACACTTCCATGAGTGCTTTGAGGTGTTGATGCAATCATCTCAAGAACCTCCAGCCCCTAGCTTCTCCAAGTCTGTTGAAAGTTGCCCTGAATCCTCCTGTGCCAACTGACATCTCTTTTGAGGTGGCACCATCAGACACCTTGGAACGACTCCACAGTGTACACTTCTAAAAGCAACAGGAATAACAGCTGGATCCCAAGGTTTACACTGCTATTTAACAGTAAAAAAAGCAAAGACCACTTAAAAAAAAAAATAAATGAAAATGCATTGTAGAGGAACCCTGCCAGACAAGCCAGTTTTGAAGCTAAGCACTGTTTTTTACACAACTCACTACTTTTTACCCTTGTGCATTTTCCACTGCAGAGTGCTTCTGGAGAGGGCAGGAGGAAGGCAGGACCCTGCACACCCTGTGCTGCCCTGGAACAGCCCAAACCACTCGAGTTTTTCTGTTTCATTAAGTCTCCAGCAAAACTATTTGTGAGCAATCCACAGCAACAGAGCCTTTTTCATCCAGGGATCCTAGACTAATTTGCAGACCTAAACCCCTGCAGTACTTGCATATATTACTACACATTAACTCATCTAAGTCAATGATGATGTAAACAGGGCTTGTAAGCACTCCTTTCCTCCATGCACATTTTTCCCAGAGACAGCTTATTTCTTGTCTTTTCTCAGAAGTCCATTTGCTGCATGCACATACTGGGACAGAAATTTGGAAGTCCCCATCCCAGCAGCTCACTTCGGATTTGGCTGGTCAATCCCATGCAGCCTGGTGACTGAACGAGACAAGATGTACTCCATGAACAGCAGTGTCTGAATCAGCCCACAGGTCTGTCTAATCAACAGTCTGCTTACTTACAGCAGAAAGACCCATCTATTATTCCCTTTTCAAATGTAACTTCCACTTTTGTAGATTTTTTTACCTTAAAACATCAGTATAACTGGGTTAACATCCATGAAGAATGGGCAGTTAGCTTTATGGATGAGATTAGCTAACAAGCTTGAACAGGTTTTATGTCTGACTTTCAGCTGATGTGGACTCACTAAGTCATTTACCTCATCTCCCTTGCAAGACACTCATTACCTCACTGTGTACAATTCCTTGAAACTTTTTTATTTTCTAAAGTCATACTCGAAGTACCCCTTAATTATTTGTGGTCTGGCTGAAGCTGTAATACCAACCAATTAACGTTCATGAAAGAAATTCAGCACACAAAATAATTATCTGCCACTTTATGTGCACTGAAATGAAAGTGAGCAGGTTAACTTGAGCCTGAAAGACTGTTTTAACTCTAAATTTGAAAATAGAATTTGATGGTGCATGATTAAACCTCAAGTCCTGCAATTCATGCTGGTGTTATAGAAGCAAGAGCACGTTAAACTTTATAAAAGAGGGCAGTTTTGAGATCTTCCTTGGAAAAAAAAAAAATCAAGCTCAAAAAAACGACTCACTGTAAAACACCGTTTTGCTCTCCTTCTACAAATCTTGATTATTTACTTTTGAGTCAATAACTCACTAAAATTAACAAGAAGAAATTATGTTTTGACAAGTTCCACTGCTGATGAACAGATTTTCAAATCACGAATCCAGCTTCACCTCATTTTTCCACCACAGCTGACAGTCAAGAAGTGAATCATTCATTCCTTCTGGCCTTTGTGTATTTTATCAAATGCTACAGGGAACAACTAACTTCAGTTCCTTCAAGTAACTTCATAAAATGCCAAACTTAATGTTCTTTCACACTTCAGGTTCTATAGGAAATAAAACATGGATCTAGCCAAGCTCAGCCATTTTGACCTTATGTTGCCATCAGATCAATCTACCCAAACCTGATCTCCTATACATAATCCTGCCATTTAGAACACAAAATACACCACTGGCTAAGCTTTCCACCTTTCCTTGGCAGTGGACAAGTTTGCCTTCTGCATAAGGCTTGGGTCCCACCTCACCAAACAGATGGGTGTGACAGCTACACATCATTTAGGATAAATACAAGAGCTTTGTGTGTCCCTAGAGCCAAAGAGCCGAAGCAGTCACAACACACCCAGAGGACATGTATTGTGATAGTGTTTCGGACATGTGAAAATTCAGTGGAATCCACCCAGAGGAGCTTTGCAAAGCTTCTGAAAGTGACTGAACAACCAGGGCAGCAGCACAAGCAGTCCCAGAAGATACAGACCTGAGACTCCAAGTGAAGGAAAAACAAGGACCGTTTCTAGGTTGAATGCTAATTAGAAGGGGTGAGCAAGGAAAGCATTCCCCCTGGTCAGTTCCATCCTGTGATGAGGAAAGCACACCCAGAGCTCTCTAGTTTTACTGTCAATCTTCCCTTCTGAGAAGTCCCCACATTTTGGGTTAACTGGTCAAATAGGAAGTCACTCCCTTTGGGAAGATGTCAAGTAACTGCAAGCTTGTTTTTTCCCAGTAAACTGTCAGGATGCCAGCAAGCTCCTTCCACACAATGGAACTCCAGGGAAAAAATAAACACCAAATTTTCATCATAGCCACTGACAATCCAAAGTAACTCTACCAAAGTCAGCAGGCCTGCAGCAAACAGAAAACACAGTCCCTCTGATAATACACCAAATCCATAAAACCTTCACTTTTGTGTCCAGACTGGATGTTTTTAAAGCATTTAAATGTGGCACCCAAGCTACTACCCTAGTCCTGCTGAAGTCAGCAGTGAGAGCAGGCTCCACCAGTGCCCACACCCAAGGACATGATCCAAGGTGAGCTTGAAGGATGCCCCCTCCTCCTCCCAAAAATTGATCATCTCGTCCCCTTGCACCTCTCCCAGGAACAGCACCTACTGGACCCATCCAAGAGTCAGAGGCTGCTCTTTGTGCAGCTGCATGTTTTATTTATTCTGAAAAATTCAACCCACACAGCTGTGCAATCTGAAATACGACTCAGTGGAGTTAGCATCTTACTGCAGGCAATCACATTTATTATAATAAATAACTATAAATAAATAATGAGGTTGCTTAACCGGGACACAGATAACCTGTCTAGACAATTGCGGAGGTGACATACTCTGCACTGGAATGTCCTCCAACAGTGAGTCTTGATTACAAATATTTTTTGTTTAAAAAAAAGAAAAGCAGGGTAATGATTGCTTGTTTTAAAAATACCAAAGCCTGCTTCCCAGCATCGCTGGCATGCATCAAGCAAGGTTAGCTAGTAACATTGGCTCTGGAGCAAGCCTTCACCCTAGCAGATCCTTAGAAAGATCAGGCAAACACTTTAGCATGCAGATTTTCTCATCATTTATTGCCACACGAAACAAAATCTCCTCTTTGGAGCAGCAAATGATACCGCCCCATCAACAGGCTGGGCTACCTGTGGCTCAACAGTACCCTGTGAGCATCACCTGGGTCTGAACATGGTGCTCTGCTGAGGGGAGAAACCCTATTCCCCCCTCCCTGGCATTTCACTGCCTGATTAATGGAGAAAGCAATGGCCAAACTAATAGCTGAAACATGTGACCTTAATTAATTAGCAGACCTAGTGGAAAATGCCAACTCTGCATTGTCACTGCCTGCTTTCAAGGACCCTCTGCCTGTGTCAGCAGTACAGAGACACTGGGGCCGTTAATGTTTGCTCTGGGATAAGGACAGAGGATGCAAGAGTGGCTTTAGCAACCTGGTACAAGAGAGGCAAGGTCTGGGACAAAGGAGTAATCTCCCATGAATCGATTTGTGACTAAGGTCTTCCCTCCCCATAAATGCTTCTCCAGCGACCCTGTGATGGGCTCTAGGAGAAATCCACCAAGAACAAAGCTAAGGTCAACTGGAAAGGATTGGGAGAGGGAGCAGATGGCCACCTGCCACCTCACCAGTCAGCAAAATCATTCACTTCAACTGCATCATGAAATATTTCCTCACTTCTTCCTCTCTCCCTCCAGCTGCCTTCTTTCATCCATGAGCTGCGTCCATTTAGGTTACCAGAACCGTTTAGCACAGTGGGGAACAGCTGGGAAAGCAAACAAACAAAAACCAGACCAGCACCTCCAAAATCCTAGAGGCAGCTGCAACAAGCAATACTCCTCTGGCAGAAACACAGAAAAAACATTTCTTACTCTATAAAAATATCCCTTGCCCTCAAACAGGCCTCCAGTTACAATCAATTTCAATAATAAACTTCATTGAAACTAGGCACCAGTTTTCAGGAAAAGATTCCCCTTAGTCCCTAAGCCATGCATCTGTCCTTGGGGGAAAATCCCAGTGCCCTGAACTTCATAGAAGTAAATTCTTCAAGCAGCAGCTCTGCTAATGTTTGCAGGATGGCCACCAGGAGCTTGATCAAGGAGTAGAGCCACATCTGGCTTGCAGGACAGATGTGTGTTCACATGGGCACAGTTTCGTCAGTCAGGTCTTAACGTTTGCCAGAAATCTTGCCCCTCACTGATATGAGAAGCCACAACCACAGCTGCCCATTGGGATGTCCATTTCTATTTCATAGGTCATACTAGGGAATGAAATATCTTGTAGTTTAGTAGCTAAATTTATGCTTTTTTTTATAAAAAAGTACTGATATTGTTACCACCTCTAAACCATTAAGACATGTCCAGATTTTGTGTTACGTTTTGCCTACCTGTAATAAATAAAAAATTAAATGCCAAATGGGATACATTTTTTCAGGGGATATGACCTTACCAACTTCAGCTCCTCTACAACCACAGGCAGCCTTACAATTTAAATCTGAATTCTCCCTCCAAATTCCCAGCTCTTTTTTTTTTTTTTTAAATCAAGTTCCTTCAGTATTCACCACGTTGGATTTATAATGCTAATCAAACTCCTCCAGGTAGACATAGAGTTTATAAATTAATCCTGGGTAAAATAAATTCATCAGCCACTCTCGGTACAAACATTCCTGCCTCTGATTAAGTTGAATTCCAGGACTTTGTGGCATGCATTTTGAAAGGGTAAAGTGGCAGGAAAGCTACAGGCTCTGCCCACCCTCAGCACAGTGTGTTTGCATCAATGTGACCTCAAAGCAGCGACGCCTGGGCAGGTGGCAGGATGAGACTCCTGGTTAGTATGCAAAACTGCAAGTTGCTTTGCTGTTCCTTCATGCCTCCGTGCCCAGGCAGCCAGCTCCAGGTGCACAGCAGTGCTTGCTGGTGCAGGGCTGGAGGGCTTGGCTCTGAACATCCTGGGCCAGGCACTGGGATGACTCCAGTACGCAGTCCCACGCCAAATCAAAGAATTCCAGGTTGGAAGGGACCTCAAGGACCATCTGGTCCAACCTTTCTTGGCAAAAGCACAGTCTAGACAAGACAGCCCACCAGCCTGTGCAGCCAAGTCTTGAAGTGTCCAATGTTGGGGAATCCACCACTTCCTTGGGCAGATTATTCCACTGGCTGATTGTTCCCATTGTGAAAAACTTTCCTTGTGCCCAACTGGAATTGCCCCAGGAGTAACTTGCACCTTACTCCTGTCTTTTCCATGTGACTCCTTGTACTGGGACATGGTGATGAGGTCTCCCCTGAGCCTTCGTTTCTCAATCTGAATCAAGGTCCTTGTCTTCATGTGTGTTCTTACAGGTTTTAGCACAACAGGATTCTGACCAAGGGGCACAGACTGTGCCCTCTGAGGCTCCTTGGATGCTCTGAGTTATTTATACATAAGTGCCCACAATACAAGTTGCACTTTCCTGTTTTATGCTAACTACAGACACCTATAAGAAGCAATCAATAGCAGTCTGTGCCATACCCAAAGAACCCTAAAATACTAAGTGCAGGAACCATCACAGACAAGACATTACAGCATTTACTATACAGGCTGAACTCCTGTATCAAAAGCTATTTATACACTAACTCAGCAGAGCTGCAGCATTCATCTGCTAACAAAATTGGCTTGGTGGTTTAAACAGGACCCGAGGTGAGAAGCTGGTAAAGGTATGAGCAGTTATGCTGGCCAGTTTCACTGAGCCAGCTCCCAGTGCAACCAGTACAAACAAAATGCCTGAATGCTGCATCTAAGCATTCATGCATGGGGAACATAAGGGCAGCACAGGCATCCCAACCTGCTGGGAAGAAGAAATTTCTAACCTTGAAATCAGCTGATTACAGCCATTTTGCTGCAGTGCTAAAGCCAGGTTGACCAGCTTGCCACGCGAAGCCCATGGGCACAGAAGAGGGCACAGAAGAGGGCACAGAAGAGGGCACAGAAGAGGGCACAGAAGAGGGCACAGAGTTGTCCCTCAGCCGAGGTGAGACCCTTCTCACCCACCCACTTGGGAGCCAGGGGAGCAAAGGCTCCTCTGACCACATCCCTCCCACCCACAGCAGCCCACACCTGCCATTATACCAGCACCAACCTTCCTCCTCAGCTGTGCCATGGTACAAAGTCTTGATGAGTTGCCATGGATGCCCAAATTTATCATTCTATAAAGAGAGTTGCCACGTGTATTATATATCTGATAGGCTTCACCTCAGCAGACACCATTTGTTGTTGTAGTAGGTACAGTTTAAGGAGAAGTGTAGAGTACTTTCCTCATTAAATGAAAACAGAGCAGTCCAAATCTTTGTCTTCAATACCACACTGAAATTCCCTCACTTCCACCATGGAAATTATATGACTGCCAATTAAAAAGTGAAAGCAGAGTGCAGTACTAAAGCAATTAAACAGGAAAAAAGTCATGAGAGCAGGATGAACACAGTCTACTGGGGAAAAAAAAATTAGTCCTTTAAAAGCAACAGTAAAAAACTGTAGGTACCAGATTTGATTTTAAGAAAATTTTAGCAATTATATGTATGCTCAGTTGAGTTGCCAAGAGGAATTAGTTTGAAAGAAAAAAGTTTTAAAAATACACTTAGAAAGTAATAATACAGTTTTGGTTTATGTACTGTCACTCCTGTGCACTGCTACATTACAAAATACTTCAGAGATCACAAAATGCTCTCCCCATCACCAAAATGAAACCCAGCAAATTGCTAATGACAGCATTAAAGCAAGATGTAGAAACCCAATTCTGATAATGAAGAAAGTAAAACACTGCAGGCTTTTTAAGCAGCCCTAGCCAGGCAGCCAAGGGCTGCTCACAAGCTTGTCCTCCCAGCAGACTGCTCCCAAGAGCCAGGGCAAACCAGGAATCACTAATTATGAGTGCTTAAGGAGGATGCAGTGACATTTCTTTGTCAGACTGGAGCACTTGGTAGGTATCACACTGACTTTTAACCTTTCATCACATCATACAACTCTAATGAGTTTTGTGGTCCCAGCATTAACTGTGTGGAAAACAGCTGACACCGCAAAACCCAAGCTCTTACCATTAAAGCTGACTGGATCCTGTTCTGCATTTAAGAGCTGGTACAGGGCATGAATTATCTCCTTTCCAGGAAGGCCACCCCTCCAGGGAACAGGGCTCTTCCTTCAGTCAATGGGATGGGCACTGTTGTCTCCAAAAGGGGCTGCCTGGGCCACAAAGGCATCAGCCCTGCAGAGCCCACGGCGTGCACGATGGGGAGGCTGCACGTTTCTGCTACGCAGCAGCCAGGCTGGGCAGCACTAGAGATCAGGCCAAGATAAAACCTGGCAGCATCCCAGGACACAGGACAGGCAGCACAGGCCCACCCCAGGTCACAGCTTCCCCCTTGACACCTCTGATGCCCTTCGGATGCCTCCAGGAGCAAATAAAGAATGAGCTGCTGAAGGAGCAACAGCAAGTACAAACTTCCCAGGTAGTTCAGGCTTCCAGTGGCCTTGCTGCTGTGCTGCAGCTCCCAGAAAACTCTAATTCCAAGACAAAACCAAAGTCCTCTCATGTTACCTCTTCTAAAAGCTTATCTTGTGCCTATGAATGAAAGTAACATTCCAAACCACAGGGAATAAAAAGGTTAGATGATCTGTGTGTTGCATCAGTTTTACACTGTTCAGATTTCTGGCAGCTGGTAAAAAGGGTTAGGGGGGGAGAAGGGGGGGTCTGACCTGAATTAGCTAAAAATTCCTAGATGTTTTACAAAGCTTGATGAGTAACCTCAGCTATTGATCAGGGCACTGACCCTTTCAAGTCTGCACAAACCTAGAATTTCAATATCACTTCCAGGTATCGAGAAGGAACTTCAAACCAAAGCCAAGTCTTAACAATCCCAAATAACTTTCTTTTTAAAATGTGCCATTGAATCATTGTTACTAAAATACTGTCAATGAAGCACTTTCAGGCAGGATTCTGCAGGCATCTCTGCCACCAGCCACTGCAGCAACAGATATGCCCAGACAACAAAGATGACTGAGGAGCTTTGTGGGATGCCCAACTGCATGAGCTCATCCCTTAATCCAAATTTTGTTCTGAGACTCTAAGACACACAAATTTAATGGGATTTACTTGCTCATCCCTTTAAGTCTCAGGTTTACTTATTTCATTTTGACAGCCTCCACCCTGGGCTTAAAACCTGTGACACCGATTGCTACAACAGTCTTCAGATGAACTCCCTCCCTTTCAACTCACAAGCTGAGAGCAAGGAAACACAGCCCTGCAGGTCACAAAACCTCCTCTCAGCAAACAAAGACCAGCAAGATGCAGGTCGCTCATTTCAGAGCAATAATTTCCACCCCAGGTGGTCAGAGAAGGTACAGCTCAAGGCACTGCAAGACTCTGGCAGGGTTGGACACAGGAATGGGCAGCCACCTGCAACAACCAGGTGGTTATCATGGGGAAAGTGGGGTATTTCAAAAGCTAAACAGAGGCAACAGCTTCCATTTGCAGGCCGGGGTTAAAGCAGGTGCCTGTATGTAGTTATGGGAAGTGAGTATGTCTGTCGATGCTTCTGTCATGCAGAAGTTGCTCTAATCATCAGCTATAGCTCTACAGCCTGTGGTGCCTCCTTCAACGAACCTGCAGGAACATCTCCACTACCATTGACAAAGACACCAGCCCACATCTCGAGGAGACCAGCCCTTCACTGCCTGGGACCAGGCTCTGTGCTGCACCAGAGCCCTGCAGCCAGCACTGCTGCAGGAAGGAGAGCTGGGCCTGCAGCAGGTGGGACTGTCCTGCTCCAGCTCCACCTGTCCCTGCCTACATCTGTACCTCCAGCAGGAAGCGAAACAAGCCCAACAACCCACTGCCATCACCAATCTTCTGGATTTTTAATTAAGCAGAAAGAAAGAGACTAAAACTCTATGGGGAAAAACTGCCTGCTGGTTTGCTTCTTACAGCAACTCCTTCCTCCAGCACCAGCCTGTCCCCTCCAAATTGCTTTTGTATCTTGCTGTACAAAACATCTTTTTCTTCTCTGGGAGCACCTCACAGGCAGGATGACCAGATTTGTCACAATACATGTTTTTGAAGGCTGGTGTTGAATTTGACACTGTAGCTCCAAAGTAATTGTGACTAACCACTAAATCACCATGTGTAACAGATTCCTCCAAACATTTATAGCTAGCAGTTCCATTATGCTCTAATCTGGAAAACATCTAAACAACTCTCCACAAAAATTAGAGGGGAACATAAACATCTTGATAAAAACAAGATTCCAGAGATACTCCACTTAACCACAGTGACTTCTGTATTATAATGTCTAGTGCAGTAACATTTGTTACAGTGCAGCCTTCAGTTATTTGATTTTTAAACCCACGCTTCAAGACATCAATCTAGAGAGCATCAAGTCTTTGTGAGAGGAGAAACCATCAAGAAGAAGCCTCTAGATCAGCGCTTGGAGCTGGAAGGAGTGAGCGTTAAGCAAGGGAGCTGAGCAGCACCAAGAGGCTGCCTGGCAGCTGTGGATGGAGCTGCCTCTCCGTGATGCCAAATGGGAAACTCAAAGTTGCCCTTGTGCTCATCGATGCTCATCCCTGCAACCCATCTGAATCAAAAACCCTCAGCCCATAGTAAAACACTGCGTTGTAAGAAGCCTCTTATAATAGAATGGTTTGGGTTGGAAGGGACCTTGAAGATCATCTAGTTCCAACCCCCTGCATGGACAGGGACACCTCCCACTAGACCAGGTTGCTCCAAGCCCCATCCAACCTCCCTTGAACACCTCCAGGGATGGGGCAGCCACAACTTCCCTGGGCAACCAGTGCCAGTGTCTCACCACCCTCCACTAAAGGATTTCTTCCTAATGTCTGACCTAAATCTCCCCCCTTCCAGTTTTAATCCATTCCCCCTTGTCCTCCCCCTACAAGCCCTTGTCAAAAGTCCCTCCCCAGCTCTCCTGGAGCCCCTTCTGGCACTGGAAGGCCACTATAAGGTCCCCTTGGAGCCTTCTCTTCTCCAAGCTGAAATCCATTATTTCCAAACTCTGAAGGTTTCCTCGGAGGAAGAAGCACCACCTTAGAGATTCTGGCTGTCCTCTCTTGTCTAGAAAACAATGCCAGTCTGGTGGGGACAGAAGGAGGCCTTTATGCAATCAAAGCCCACAATAAAAATAATACAATTAGTGAAGCACACAAGAAGCAGAAGAGGGAAGCCTTAACAATTTGTTCCATTTTCCTGGAAAAGCCTGAACTGTGGTTAAGTGGAGGATGAGCTGAAATTTTCCATTAGTGGGAAAAAAAAAAAAGAAAAGCTTATTTAAAGAGGGACGGCAAAAACATCCCTCAGGTTAGTGCTAAAGTAGAGCAACAATAAATTTTACCATGATATCTCTGCTAAGCAGATACTCACCCTGTTCCCAGCCCAAGGACCAGTGGAGCTTGCAAAAAGGCTTCTCGTTTAACACTAAAAACGTGTAGAAAATAAAAAACAGTAGAAGAATCCCAGTCTTCAAACAGGGAAGGGAACAGCCAGCCTTTTGACATTCCTTCCTGCAATTTTTCCTTCAGTCTCCCTGCCTGGAGGGCACGAGAGAAGGAAAAACGTGCTAAGGGAAGAGGTGGCTGTCCTGGGTGCACCAGGGGATGTGACTGCTGTAGGTGACCCTGAGGAGCACTTTGCAGACTGGAGTGATCCTAACTTACTCTGGGACAGGGACACAGGCGTCAGTCTAGACCAGGAACTTAAAACCACTTCACCACCACACCTTCCTGAGTTGTACTGTGCACTCCTACACCACAACCAAGGATCAAAGCCAAGCGATGCAGTAAGTGACTGCAGCACATCCCAGCTCTGGTACTGACATTAAAGTGAAGGCCTTTGCTTTTGCTCTTAACAGAAAGGGATGTTTCATCTTAGCTGCTCAAGAAAAGATGAAAACAACTTGTAAAACAAAGGGATGTTCCCCACATGAGCATAAAAGCCTGTGTTCTGCTCCCCCCTCTCTAAACATGCCAAATTGACTCCCACCAGGCTAGTACACTGCAGATTTTAGGATCACTTACACTAGCACAGGCCCTTGGGACACAACAAGCTCTTCCACATCCATAAATCCCACCATAACCCACTCCCAAAGTCCTGTAACGGAGCCCAACACAACCCCCCACAAACACAAAAAGGCAACGACTCCTGGCAGTCCAGAACTGCAATTGCTGCCTTTACATCACACCCCAGATGCCTGCTTTCCCTTTGCATAGAGAATTACATCAGTCCTCTGCTGCAACAAAAATTATTAGCCACCCTGTAAAAGATGCAGCCCCAGACAAGGATGAAACCTGCAAATGCCTTTGCATCCAGTGATTTCTAACTGCCCTGTGTTTGGAGGGAGAAGATTAGGTTTCCACCCTAAAGCTATCCTCAATAAGGAAGCAGGTTCCAGGTAAGCTGAATATGCAGAGGGGAAAGTCACAGGAAAGCAGGGTGGTAATGCCTGCTGCCAAAAAAAGAGCAACTTGCTTCACTAACTGTTTTAGTTTCTCTCAATGATCTGACTTCAGCTTGCCTATGCATTGTCACAAGATGCCAGATCTCAAGTTTAACCAACCTGTCTTCTATTATAAGCAAAAGGCACACGTACTGGGATTCCAATACGGTCTGGGAGAAATCGAAATAACCTTTAAAAGATCTTTTAATCCCAGGAGTAAAGAGAGCAGAATGTCACCTATCATGATAGAACATTATATAAGACATGAAATAATTTTATTGTAAGGGAAAAAATGAAGTCTGATATTGTACTTCATACCCATTAACTCTCCAGTGAATACACAAGTTCAGTGCAGGAAGCAATTCACCTTCATGACTTCATGTGATACATGAGGAAAAGCAGAGGCAAAACTGCCCTGCTAATTCCAGGAAAATACATAAAGCGACGGGAGAAGCAAAACCAACCCTTCAGACAAGAAACAAGGGAGCTCTAAGATTCTTTTAAAAAGCTTATATTTGCAGTTTCCAGAATACATTTAATACATAAGTTGCTGTCAGCCTTAAACCTCAATTTCCAGACCTCAGCTGTACCTGAGAGAGCAGCAGGATGGGCTGAACACACGATCAAATCCTCCGGCACGACTGCTGAGCCACCGCAGCCGAGGCAGAGAATCTGCTTATGTATTTAACAAATAACCAGATCCTTCCATAATCCAGGCTCTGAGAAATTTTTATCTCTCCATGAGCTCAGCTATTCTTAAGTCCTTTCTGTGTTTGGTGGTTGGTTTTTTTCCCCTCTGTGCTGCCTGATACACTGACCAATTTTATAAAAGGGATTAGCTGATTGGAGGTCTGGATCCAGGTCAGATGGACCTGGCCTTTTGGGTATGCTCTCCTAGATGCTGGTGGAAAAGAGGTCTAAAACTCCCCTGCAAAGCACTTAGTAATAATTTAAACACCAAATATATGCTTAAGCAATATATTTAAGTACTTTTGTTCACACAATAGAGCTCAGGCTTGACAAGATATAGTTTGTGAGCATCTTAAACCCAGTGATGCACAACCTCCTTCGATCCCTTCTCCAAGAATTATCAGCATTGTTCTCAGTTATGTGCCTTCAGTTACATGTCCAATAAATAAAGAACATTTAGGGCAGATTTTTCCAAAAGCTGTATTGTACAAAACCTCAGGTCCAACACACCTAGCCCTGCTCCCAGACAAGGACAGTTATTCACATACTTTTGTCCTTGGAAGCAACAAAGAGTTCAGTAATCCAAACACAGGGCAGTGCTCATGCATTCCCCATGCAACCTTTTTCTGCTGACTATTTCAAACCAAACTGCAATTTCTTCTTGCATGTGACAGCATGTTGAATATGCCACAAAACACTGGGTGATAAGACAGCTGGCAGAACTGTTTCCCAGTCAAAATTCAACATAGCCATCACCCTCTTCTTCAGCTGTTCTGCATCACTGCTAGCCAACAGTGATCTCCAAACTCCAGCAGGTTTAGCAGCTGAACCTCACCACTAGCCCATAAGTCTAACTCAGTGAGGAAGTTGCCTGTATCCATAAAAATTCTGAGTGCTCATATTCCAACCCAGAATGCTGCTGACATCCAAAAATGCAACTAAGTGGTAGGGAAAGTGATCCAGTAGCTTCTCAGGAGTTGAGCTCACAGACATACCTTTAGGGCATGCTCAGACTATAGGTTAGGACAGTTGTACCAGGCTTGTTATCTTCCCAAGCTGTTCCTTCCAAAGAGTGAAGTCAGAGACTGCTTCATCCACAAAGGGGGTGAAAACTAGACTGTGTGAGAGCTCTGGCTCAAAAGCCCCAAGTGGTGTGACCACACACCAGCATCTACTTGGTTAGAGAGCTTTCCTCTTCCCTTCCTAGGAAGACAGCAAACACCACAGCCCCCACAGGACCACGTACATGGGCAGGATGGAGTCACCTGTTAGTACAGTACATTGGGTTTATACTTTAAAACTATAGCTTCCTTGAATTCACACTAAACACTTAAAAATATTGCCAGTGCCTCCACCTAAGATTACTCATGTGCATGCTACAAACACACAGGAACATATCCTGATGCAAACAGCTGAATTACACAGACAAGACAGAGAGAAAGAAGACAGGCATGGTGATGGAGATGGGACTCAACCCAGGTGTAAAGGCCTGCCTTCTCAGATCCCACTTGCATGTTTAGCCACCACTTTTCTTCCATACAGACCAGAGCCATGAAGACAGACTCCAGCAGCAACCCACTGCCAGAAAGCCAAACAGCTGACCTTTAAGTCCATTTTATTTGAAAGCCTAAACTCTATTCCACATTTTATTGACCTAAAGTTATTGGAAATCACCAAAATCCAAAATACCCTACTGAAGTTTGAGCTAAAGATGCACAGTAAGGAGTGAAAACATACCAGGGAGACCATGCCAACACAAAAGCTTTTTCTCTTACCAGTGACTGACTTGCTGCACACAAGAATTGAAGGAGTTAAAGCCTAATTTATGCCATTTATGTTTTTTGCAAGTCACTCAGGCAGATGCATCCTGTTGCGTCTGACATTTCCTTGAGCGCTTTTGTCTGAGTTCTCTGTGCTACCACCGTACTGATTAGATCCAACACCCCCACAGAAAAACAAACAGCTCTGTGAATGGCAGAAGCCACACAGCCATCTTCCTCCCCGTCTCCAGTTGGTGACACCAGTTCCAGGAGGAACGAAGCCTGCCACTCTTCTGGGAGCATTGCAGGGACAGATGCCTCCACCCACGTCCAGCCCCATTAAAGTCCTCCTCAGGCTATGAGTACCCTGGGAGGAAGACTCCCACAAGCCTCTTCCCTATGAAGATGAGTTAGCTACTGTCAAAAAAAGGGAGAAAGTTAGTTCTTGGTAGGTTTTGCCCAAGCAGGACACAAGCACATTCCCAGTATCTCTCTCTAAACCTGCAAGAAAACAAGCCAACCTCAGAATGGCTTGGGATTGCTCCAGGGAATAGCTTTCCCACAGGCAAAAGGAAATGCTCTCCCCTCAGTTACCCTGAAAAAGCAACTCTCAAAAGCAGCTTCTCTGGCTTTGACCAAAGAAACATTGTTTTTCTTAATAGAGGGGTTAAAAAAAGTTGCTTTACTCTGAACACAAGGAAGCTTGGAGAAAATAAACAGTCACAGAAGAGTGCTTTACTCAACTTCATTTGGGCGTTTGCTGAAGGATCCCACAGTTCAAGAATGGTTTGAATGAGCAGATTCCCACTGCTGGGAGCCTTGCAATGTTTTAATTTACCCAACAAAATGGAGTAAAGGAAGAACTGATCTTCCAGCTACTCAGACCTCTAAGAGCATCAAAGCTTCACAGTCCTTTTGATTATGGGAAATTAGGAGCATTTGCTACAAGGATCTCATGAAAGGCATAGTCTTCTTCATGCCTTTATGGAGATGTGTTAAATCATTTAATGCCACAAGATGGTCTCCCTCATAGCTGTGTATATTTAGCTGTAACACGAAAAGTTTGGCTCCTTCAGAGCTGGATAAGCAGCTGAGAATCAAGAAGTAACATGATTAGAGTCTCGCCCCTAATGGATCTTATGACTTACAGGTCTCTAAAGACTAACGATTTTTTCCAAGACTAAAAAAAAAAGGGAGATTTCACTCAAAGCTATATATAAGCAATATCTTAAATGGATGCTGTCTTTAAAAGCATGTGGAGTTGAGGAAGAAGGCTAGAGTCAGGAAAGAGGAAAAAAAGCTGGTCCTAATTGCCACTCATTCAAAAACATTATCTTGTTATCCACATGTATGTGCTACCCACCCAGAGGTATGTGAGTGGATGGAATCAGCAGCAATGAGTTCAGTGTTTACCAATACACTTTTTATTTCAACAAAAAACACCCCAATGGATGTTAAACACAGGTCCCACCCAACAGAAACTCATGGAAGGAATTACACATTGATTGTTTACATCAGTAATGTGAACTTAAACACAAAAAAAATGAATTGCTTTGGCTTTTTAGTCTCGCATTAGCAAATGCAATTATCTTTCATTAATTTTACAGTGTTCACAGTAGAAATTAAATCATTTCTTCATGTCTGTTTAAGAAAAACTTTACTGTGTTAATTATTCATAAATACCAAAGTCTGCTACTTATTACTCATCACAGATGTGATTCATTTCAATAACGCCTGAATGATTTGGTGCTACCCTATTAGTCCCAGAACACACGGTACAATTGCCAGCGTCAGCAAATCAATCACAAACAATAATCCACGCTCGCTCTCCAGTGCCAGCTGCCCAGGAAGAGGAGGAGGAAGGCAGGAGCAGCACCGCCTCCCCACCCCAGTCACCACGCTGCCTTCATCCTCCCATACCACAACACCGACCTTGGGCAGCTCTGCTTCCATCTAGATGCTGCAAACTCAGGCGAGCATCCCAGCCCCAAACTGGGAGCGGGGAACTGGGCTCCCAAGGGAGGAAGGCAGCGGCTGGGGACGCTCCATTGCCCGGCTTCCCTGCAGGTTCACATCTGGCCACGCAGCTGCCCAGCAGTGGGAACCGGCCGGTTGGGAAGGGGAGGGAAAAGTAATCCTCACAAGTATGTAGGGAGCCTACAAGTGCAATTCCAAAAAAAGAAAAAGGCTGCTGGTCGGAGGGCTGCTGCTGCTGAGGCACAGGAATCCCCGCAGAGCAAAACAAAGCCCAGGCGCCATTTCTGCAGCTAAGTGGTTAAACAGGGAATTACTCGGAATTTTGCACCCTGGCCGGGCTGCACAGCAAGGGCAGAGCCAGCCCAACACCACCAAAAAGTTACTACAGCAATAAAATATGCACGAATCTGCTGGAGTGACAAATTTCTGCACTGTTGCCTCAGTCGTTTTAAAAAAACATACCTGGCCACACACACACACAAAAATCTCTTAAAGTTGCACCAACTTACAAATACATTCTTATATTTTTTTCCCCATTATGAAGTCAAGAAATGCTCAGTATTTTGCACACAATTCTCTCCTCCCAGTGCTCAATGGGAGGTCGCAGGGGGTTGACAGGGCACACAGCCAGGTCCAGCCCACAGCTCCCAGTGGCACCTCCAGACCCATGTCCTCTCAGAAAGATCCATTCCCACATCCCATTTTTCAGCCACGTATTAATTATTTTGTTTTCCAGCAAGTGACGTGAGCTAATTTGGGATGATGTCGTACAGAAACGCTGTCTTTATTATTACAGTTGTGGAGAAAGTAAATTAATGCAAAGGATTGCACACAGAGGCCTAATCCATTTGAGGTAAATCAATGCATTGCACATTTAAATTGCTCTGCTTTCCTTCAGAAAAGTACATTGAAGTGATTCATTAGGCACTGAACTGTTCACAAGAAACAGACCAATTCTCTCAGGCATGCCAGTGCATCTCTGCTAGTTAAATTTAAAAAGCAATCAAATCTACTAATAAGTCCTTTTTGCCGACACTTACATCAGTAGAGAACATGATTCCCGACAATTCAGATTAAATAAATGAGGGACAAATTAATCTCAGTTAATAAGCCTCAGAACTGATGCTAAAATTGTTAAACTTAAAAATCTGTATTTTCATAAAAAGAAATAACCTACTGGTGATGCTTAACTCCCAAGCGTCTTTGATAACCTTTATTAAAGGTTATAAAGTTATGAAGAGGCATCACAAGGCACAATCTGTGTCTATTTTAATACAGTCAATGCATGTTATTTATGGATTCATTTTAATATTTATTAATTCCTAGGAAAAAAATTAGCAGAGAGGCACCTTTTCAAGAAAAAGTAATCATGTCTTAGTACAATGGCACTATACCACAGTGTTCACATTCCCACTCTCTTCTTTAGAGAGGACCAACCCTGACAACAATAAATAGTGCAAGGAATTCTTGTTCTACTGCAATTACTGGAACTGATTTTTGCAGTATCTAACTTTTCCCTATCCTCAAAAAAAAAAACTCTCTGAATTTAAAATATAAGGCAGTAGGAAACACGTATGTTTAAATAACTAGAAGTCAATTTGCACTTTAATAAAGATTTAGAGGAGAATTGAAGACAGCGAATATGGAAAATTATTTTTAATCCCTTTAAGAAGCCTTTTAGAAGTCCAACACAATCTGCAAAACCCGTGATACCAATTTATAGAACTCTCTAAGTCCTACAGTCCAAACATTAAAACAACGCCAGGAACTTAAGTTTACAATTAAGACTTCAGGGTCAGTCCCTGTGATGGGATGAGGTGAAGGAACCACTTGCACTCATGAAAATAACCCCCTGCCCTTCCCCTCAGAGCCCTCTTTTTGCTGTGCAGGCTGCCCCACTGCTTCCAATGCCTCCAAACCAGACCCAGCTTCGTTCCCACCAGGTGCCAGAAGGGGAAATTCAGCTGCCGCAGACACACACTCGCAGGTGGTGAGATAATAGTCCCCACGTACCTCATCCTGCAGCCACAGCAGCCACCACATGGAAATGAGCACAGTCATTAGGAAATCCCACTGATAAATGAAGCAGGACGGAGCCGCTCGGGCCTGGCGGCATCGCTGCGAACGCTTCGTTTTGGTTTGGTAGTTTTGTTTGGTTTATGATTGTTGCAGAGTTTTTCCTGGGGAGTTGCACCAACGTGCACGTCAAGGGCAGGCAGGCCCTGTCCCTGTGCTCTGGCCAGGACCCAAGTTACAGCAGGTCACCCCATCTGCTCCCCCACAGCTTCCAGCTCAGCCATGCTGGTCCCCTCCTCTCTCCGAGCAGCCCCCCTGGTCAGGCTGCACCCCAAAAGCAGCAGCACTGTGCTGGGGGGCCCTGTCCTTGGAAATGGTGCCTGCTCCATCAGCATCCAGGATTTAAATTTTCCACCTCCTGTTGAAGCCTTTATTATCCACCACAAGCCTTGGGGTGCAGTGGGACTCCACAGCATCTCTCCTGCCTACAAGGGGTTCAGTGCTGATTTATGGGGCTTAATTATTCCCCAAATTCCACCACTACAGGTAAAACGACAGAGCTCACCCCCTTGCACAGCTATGTATCGCCTTTGCTGTTTCAACAGCAGCTGATGAGTAGGCCTCTCTTTAAGAAGCAAACCCTCCAAGTGATTTTGCTCTCCCTGGCAGTGTTACAGGATTTTCCCCCTCCACACAGAAGCAGCTTCCTGGGAAAACCCACGCACAGAGCCCGGCCTGCTCCAGCAGGACCCGAGCTCACACCAGGGCTGATGGCAACGCCTGCTGCAACCAAGCTGCTTTCTTCCAGGGCTCTGCCAGCAGGCTGGCTTGCCAGGGGTCAGACACACTGCAACGGACCATGGAGCAGACAATACTTGCAGATGCAAATCCCACCACACTTCCATGAGGATTAACCTTCCATGAGGATTAATCTGTTCAGCCAACGCAACCGCACACAGTAAACACTTCCAGTTTGTTGGGAAATGTTTTAACATGTATCTTCTTTAGATTTTCATAAGGCTTAGAAGAGTTTAACTAACATGTATGGACAAGACCAGAACATCCATGCATTGCCAGGGACTTCTGTCCCGCATCACAACAACATGGTGCCAGCACCAGGCCTCCCAAAAGCCAGCATGCACCATCCCTGGTCCTGGTCCAACAGGCTTGTACCAGCAGCGTAAAATTTCATCCAGTGTCAGACTTCCTGGCTCCAGAGGCAGTTCTGCTAGCTCATTCTCCTCTCAACAGAGAACATCTCTTTCTTTTAAAGCCAGCCAGGAGGGACACCACATACTGCCTGATCTTTAGTCACAGCCAGGTCTGTCACTCAAGAAGGGTCTGAAGCCACGACACCACTTAAGAATGTAGGTATCTGTATTTGCTCCCATGTCTCACTACATTTTCCAGTCTAACCCCATGGCCTTTTGTTTCTTGCAATGGTGCCATTGGATTTATTGCTGTAGACAAGTTTGGTAGATACTTTCCATAATAATTAACCAGAGCTGAGCTAAACCTCAGTTCTGTGATTCTCACACAGTTACTTTGGATGCTGCCTCTGCTCAGTGTGCCAAAAGCTTTGAGGCTTCCACAATCAATCAAGTTACCCAAGTCAGTCAACTCATTACCAGGAAAAGGTACATTTCTCCTTTCTCACCACTGATGCCAAACAGCTGAGACAGCCCCTCCTACCTGCCACTGCCATCAGCCCATTCCACCAACCTCCTAAGCAGCAAATCCAGAGCACTCAAAGCATCAGCTGTGCCTGCAGCTTCCCCTTCACTCTCCCAAGATTTCCAGATGCCACAGCAGTGAACAGTGCTAGTGGAACAGGAGGCAAGCAGGAATGGGGCCATACATAACATTGCACCCTGACAGGGCCCAAGGAGGAAAAGAAAATAATCCCTCTCCCCACACCCAGAGATTTATCTTTCTCTAGGGCAATGAAGCACCAAAGGAGGAGAGAAAGATCTATGCAGCTAGTTAATGCTTATTAAGGAGCACAGACCACCACCAAAAAGGAAAGCAAGCATTGGGAACCTATATGCTCAGAGACAGGAAAGCACCATTGTTTTAAACCCAAAACAAAAAATATTACAAACAGGCATCCTGAATATTTCTATTGCTCCAATGGAGGAATCCACCCTCCAAGCCTGCAACTCCCAAAGAAAACTGAGGCAGTCCAGTGATGGAATTTAAGAGCAGAAGCTGGAGGATGAATGCTGCAGACAACAAGGTTCTACCTGGGCACACACCTCAGATCATATCATGGTGATGTTCTGCATCTAGTGCTGAGCATTGCAAGGCCCAGGACACCACAGTATCCTCCAGACTAACAAAGGCTCAGCTTTTAAACAAAAGGCCCCTATAGAACAGCCCAATAACCAGCAATCTGAGAAGCAGACTCTCCATGGCCCTGGAGGCAAAACTTTGTGCAAAGCAATCGCACACAGGTGCAAGCTAAAAAGTTTCATGAAACAACAAAGGCTCAATTGGCTATTCCCAGACATGGCTACACAGACCAAAGACACTAGATAAAAATTGCATGATGCAGCTTCCAAGCAGTTCCAATCACTGTAACAGCAGGTCTTACTTTTTAATCACCTCAATTTCAAATGCAGGAATTCCCACCCTTGTCAAGCCAAGCTTCACTTGAGGAAATCCTGCTCCTGAGTGAATCCTGCTCCCTGCCCTGAGGATGCTCCCCAAACAGGCCTAGAACTCCTCCACGTTGCTCGTTCCCTCTCAGGATCTGCACAGCAGGGCTGTCCTGTTCCTTCCCTCTGTGCCAGCACTAACCCAGCACACACCACCCAGGACAGTCTGGCCTCCCCCCAAAAACCCTAGCACAGGAACAGCCAGGCTGACCCCGCTCAGAGTCAGCACGGCTCCTCCACTCAGACACCCTCAGCCCACATTCTACCACTGCTCTGAAAGCAGCTATTATCTGTCCAGAAAGTGCTCAGATTAGAGTCTGTTACTGGCACTAGGAATAGCTGCTAATTAACTAGTTGTCAACTGAAAGTCACTAAATCCAGAACGCAAAATAAAATTAAAGACAAGGTACTACTGGGCAGGAAGACTTGAAGGGACCATTGTTCATTTAAGAACTTACTCTCTTCCTGTATTTTTAAACATTCAGAAGTTGCAGTCCAAATAATTGCCTGTCAAGGCTTTATTTGGGAGAACAGCTGTAGCTGTTAAGCAAGCTGTGTAATTAGGTTATTAAAAACACAACATAATTTCAAAGCCTTTGAGAGAGTAGACCTCTACCCAACACCAAATCATCACAGCTTCTTTTTCCTCCGTATCTCCTGGCTTCAATCCTGAGTCATGAGTCCTTAGCGACCTCTCAGAAGGTGGCTATGATGAAGTAACATGGTTTGCTGGACAAGGGAGGGACAATTGCTCTGAACCCTTGGGCAGGTAAAACAAAATGCTTCTGTTTTAACTCAGACAAACGTATTTGGTAATCCAGCAGGGAAAAAAAATCCACAAAGCCAAAATCTATGGGCAAAAACTCAGCTCTCCAAGCCTAGAGTTCCTTTCTGCCTAAGGTGGTAGGTTCAGGACATGGAGTCTCCCATTTTTCCAGAGGGCAGGACTAACCCTGACCTGTCTGAAGGGAAGGAAGCAAATCCATGCCCCACAGCTACAACTGCAGGCCAGATCCATCTCTGAGGGAAAACACAGACCACTGGAAGCTGTTCAGCAAAAGAGGGCACATGTTATGCAATTTTCATTTCTGCTGACAAACAACATATTCATAGGACAGGTAAAATAAACTACACAGCCTGCAAGGCTCTGCAGCCTGAAACTAGGAAGCCAAAAGACCCACAGGGCAAGGAATTGGTTCCTGATGTTTGCAAATGGGATGTGACAAAAATGAGACAAATAATTTTTGGAGCAGTAGGGTAAACAAAAGAACAAGGAATCACAATAGCCAAGTGTCATAAAGAGCTGCTTCTTGGGTACAGGAAGATAATGACACTAACCATTTTTCTACTAGATGGCAGTGTCGTGTCACACTATATAAAAGGAATTCTAGAAACAAATCGCTTTCTATTTCAAGT
Organism: Hemiprocne comata; assembly: GCA_020745705.1. Classification (NCBI taxonomy): domain Eukaryota; kingdom Metazoa; phylum Chordata; class Aves; order Apodiformes; family Apodidae; genus Hemiprocne; species Hemiprocne comata. The sequence goes on along the minus strand of CM036597.1, from coordinate 3,084,338 downwards.
GAATCTGTGCTTAGACTTGATTCAGATAGCATGATCTATAACAGTACCCTCATTGTAAGGGGACCTGCCATTAGTCTAACAGCACACTAGGAGTGATACCCTAGTTTCTAATTTCCCAGCAAAGCATTGTGAAAAGACACAACTCCCCCCCCCGATGTTCTACTAGACGACCCAGCTGCACACACAGCCACACACAAGCTACTTGGTTGCTACAGCTGAAGGTAGGCTGTAATCGAACAGCTTCAGGAGCAGAGGAAGCAGGTCCCTGCTGCTCAGGAGAAGCAGCCAGCTGGGCTTTCCAAAAGCAAGGGCAGCATTTAGGCAACCACCTTGCTATGGTCAGGCCAGGTTAGCAACTTCAAAGCAACGTGCCGGGACTAAGAGAGCAGCGTCACTAAAAACTCGACACGCAGACACAAAATAAACAAGGTTAGGGCTGAAGGATGATGCAAATATTTGCAGGTAATAGTCAGCCACAAGAATAACCTTTATTTTGCAAGGCCACCATCCACATAAGCTAAACTTCAGCTATAACAAGATGCAGTGGCTCACAAAAACTCCTAAAACCAGCATTAATACCTGGTGTACACACGACCTACAGGGTTCCCTGGGGAGCTGGCTACAACAAGGTGGTTTGCCAGAGATGGAGGAGCTCCTGGGAAGGTTGCAGGCAGCCAGGGGACCCTCGCTTCTGCGGGAGCCGCGGCAGAGCCGCGCCGGGGGTCCCCGAGCCGCGGGGGAGTGCCAGGCCTGCTCCTGTGCCAGCGTGCACAATGCTCCCTGCCGCTAAGGACCGGGATCTGCGGGACATCACTTATGCGGGACATCATTTAGAACGCAAAGCGCAGCAGTGCGGGGGGGGAGGCAGGTTTTGCTGGCTTCGCAGACCTCAAGGCACGCTGCACCCTCCACAGTAGCCCCGGGCCGGTGCGGCTCCCGCAGCCCTCGCTGCACGCCGATTCGCAGCCTGCTCCGTGCAGAGGGGCTCGATACCGACCGAATTCACGACACTTCCCCCACCTCCCCCGCCCAAGCACCCCGCCACGATTGCGCCCGGCGGCTCCATCGCCCGTCCCGCCGCACCGGCGCCCACCACCACAAACCGGAGGGGGGGGAGCTCGGGGTCCACGGGAAGCGCCCCGGGGAAGGCCTGGGGCCCCTACGCAGCCTCACCTGGAGGGCCGGAGCCGCACCTCCTTCTTGCTGTCCACCACGGAGGGGACGCAGTTGGTGAGCTCGGTCCAGTCGGCGTGCAGCCCGCAGCTCCAGCCGGTGGAGAAGCGGGAGAAGAGCCAGGTCTCCCGCTTGCCGGGCCGGTGGCAGGTGCACTTCTTCTGCCCGGCGCGGCACTCGCAGGGCTGCTCCAGCTGGATGTTGCGGACCAGGTGCCGACCGAAGGTGGTGCCGCCCGTCTTCTGGATGTGCAGGAAGACGATCAGGTCGTCCCCCTTGATGTTGAAGTCCACCCGCCGCAGCAAGTCCTCGGTGGAGAAATTGAAACGGGGAACGAAACGCGCCGGCGTCTCGTCCTCCGCCCGGTACGGGTCGGCGGCGGCGGCGGGGCTGAGGGCGCGGAGCCGCAGGAGCTGGCACTCGGTGCCCGGGCAGACGTACTGCAGCACGATCACGGCGAAGATGAAGAGCATCACCAGCGCCAGCAGCACCTTGTGGGACCGATCCTCCATCGTCGCCGGGAGCGCCGTGCATCGCCGCCGACCTCCTCCACCTTCACCACCACCTCCACCTCCGCCGCTCACCGCAGCCGCCGCGGGGGGCCGCCCCGGCCGCGCTCCGCCGCCATCGCCCGCCGCCGCCGCCGGCTCTTCCCGGCAGCCCCCGCGCCGCCTCCCCTCAGCGCGCCGCGCGCCGCCCCCTCCGCTGGGCCACGCCCCGTCGCCGGGCCACGCCCCCTCTCGTGACCACGCCCCGCCCCGCCGGGGCTGCCCCGCCGCATGCCACGTGCCGGCGCGCGCCTCTCTCCGCACGTGGCCGCGCAGCGCGGCACCGCGAGCGGTACCGGGAGCGGCCGCGGTTCCGGGAGCGCCGCACCGCGCCGAGCCGTGCTGAGCCGTGCTCCTTCCGTGGCCGGGCTCTGGACACGCTCTGCTCTGAGCACGGCCCGGTACCGGGGCCCTCTGCCGTCCCACCGGCTGAACAGTGCCACATCCGCCGAAGTTCCGTGCACGGCCCTATCGCCGCTCCCGCCCGCCTGAGCTCCCTGCCGCCGCGGGTTGCCCAGGGCGGAGGGTGCTGTTCCGGCTGGGAGCATCCCGTGGCCCGGCAGCGGCACGCCCGCGGTGCCGCCGTCCTGCCCGCACGCTTCCAGCACTGGCCCCGCTGCGCTCCGAGCGCTGCTTCCTCCCCGCACCGCGCACCGACCCCAGGTTTTGGCAGGGGGGGTCTGTTCTTGACGCCCCCAGCGGTTTCAGTTGCTTCAAGTATCGAATCGAGGCGCAACCTCCGTCAGCGTTTTTTGAAACCCCTCTGCACAACGGGAGTCTTCTGTAAATAAAACCATCACAACCAGGACTTGGTGGGTTTATCTTTGATTGAAGTCCTTTGTATATTAATGCGTAAATTGAGTTCAGCCCCCCCCGGCTCCTGGCGCGTGTTCAGGGAGGCCCGGTGGAGGGGGAACACACCGGTGCTCACCCCCGGGGTCCTGTGGGGGTGGCTGCAAAGCCACCGTTCACCGGGCTGCTCTGCAGGACCACCTGCCCCCTGCATGGAAACTCCCAGCAGGGCCAGGAGCACAGCGCAGCAAGTGAGCCTGGATTTCTCCTTTCTCTCTCTTGGGTGCAACTGATGTGGCAATTCATGTCTGGGGAAACTGCAGCCTTGGAAGCGACTTAAAAAAATCAAATATAAAATGGAGCTGCTGGCTAACGGAGGTTCTAACCCCATCCCGGTGTCCTTCTGTCCATCCAAGGAGAAGCAGCTGGGGCTGGACCTGGGGTTTGGCCACCCCCAGTTTAACTAGTGGGCTCAGCTGCAGATGTTACACCTTCTCTCTCACTAATCCTCTATGCCAGGTAGAGCTGGAAATGCCCGAGCTTCTCCTTCTCCCTCAACAGGCAGAGGGAGCAGCACCCCAGCTTTAACTCTCCTCTTGTTTTTGATGCCTTCATTTCCCTGCCCCATTAATCAGCCAAGAGCTGAGTTTTCTAAATGTGCACAGCAGATAGCAAAGAAAATTATTGGAAAAGACTCTCCTGGACCTCTTTGCAACATAAATTAAAACAAATAATAATAATAATAATTCTAAAAGGCCTGCCTCCTTTCTCCTTCTCTTCCAGTGCTTCAGCAATTCACTTTAAGTAATTTCACCAGGTACGTATGGTTCTTGGAGGGAATGTCTTGATGGTTTTCATCCTTGAGCAAACTATCCTGCCTTTCCTGTCTTTTTTCCAGTTGCCTCTAATATTTTGAAAACATTTACACTCACAATAATAGGCAATTTTATCACAAAGATTCTAGGCATGAGAGCTACTGAGTTCATTCACTTCTGTTTATGTCTGTCTCTCCAAAATGAATGGATTGCACCATTTAATGAAAACACCGTGTTCTGAAATTCAAGCTTTACAATTACAAAGATGTTTCTGTGCTTTATATGCCTCACTCTCTCTCTCAGTCATTGATATACACAAAAAAAAAACCAACAACATTTGCCTCCCGATTTATTTATTTTACATTATGAAATAACAAAGATGTGTGCTGGATTAAAACTGATCCTGAATGCTACTACATGAGAATTAAAAGAAGGGAATAATGATGGCCTAATGTCTACACTAAATTAATATATGCTATAAAAGATATGATGCATACTGGTTTGGTGTTCCCAGCAGAGCCATTATTTTGGAATGGGCTAAACAAACAATGATCATCCTTTCACTGATGAATGATGGTCTCCAGTCTGCTGCCTTCTCACCCACACTATGTAAATGATGCTCCCTTGCTTTGATCCAGGGACACAAAACATTTGCTTAGGCACGAAAGAAATGGAAGTCGCCCTGAAGGAGATAAAAGTGGAACAGAACAGAATAGAGCTGTTAAGGCTTTACAACACGGGCAAGTTTCAGCGGCTGGCAGGGCAGCTGGTTCAACTTAGAGGTCAATCCAAAATGCCAAGTACTAGTCGTAACACCAGTGCGGGGGGAAAAAAAAAATAAATCTCTGCCTTCTACCCGGCACGTGGTGTCCCCACAGAGCCCAAATCATGGACCCTGTTCCAGCCCCCCCCACAGCACCATTCTCCTCTGCTGACACAGGGGATCCTCCCCACCTCCGTGTGTGTGGGGGGGGCACAGCCACTGTTCATCTTCTCTCTCACCTACAACCAGCCTCCCCCCAGCTGGTTCCCCCTTTCCCAACCCCATCAGCAGCTGGTCCCCCAGCGCCTCCAGTCCCAGCCCCTTCCTGCTGCTGTGCATGCCACAGCGTGGTCAAGCTGAGCTCATCTTGGGCTGAGCCCTCTTTATTTACCCACAGAAACGTTCAGAAAGGCGGGGGGGGTTGTGTGCAAAGACACCAGGTATTTGCCCAGAGGCAGATCAATAAACCTCATGCCTCAAGCCCTAAATTGATCTTGTTAGCTCTTTGTGCCAGATTGATCATCACATCCCTGCCTATTTTCTGAAGACCTTTGTTTCCACAGCTTTTGAATTTCACTTCTGCATTTGGTTGGCAAATGGTGACCGCTTGGCCCTAACAAAAAGAAAACACATCAGCTTTGAGGGAAGTGGGGCTGCCAGGGTGTAAAACTGAGCTTCATTAGGCATAAGTGCCTCCAGCTTATTAAAAGGATCAAGGTTTCATCAGTTCAACCAGAGTAGCTCCCAGTACCTGCTGCTCCACAGAGGTCCAGGCAGGGCTGCAAGCTGCTGTGAACCCCCTGGGCAGAGAGGCAGGACTGGGCTGTGGCACCCCCAGCCAGGGCTGGGGGAACCCTGGTGGCTGGGGCACCCTCAGCTGCTGGGAGGATGAGGCCTTTTTCAAATCAGAGGGGAAACTGTATTATAGCACAATTAGAATAACTTGATTAAAATAAATGCAAACAAGCCATTAACTTTGCTTTGCTAAATCTCCTTGTAATGTGATTCTTCTTACAGTACCTGTGCAGGAAGGGGGAGAAGATAAATGAAACAACTACAGCAAAGCCTCCAGAGTAATGAAAACCATATATTTATTAAAAAATAACAAACTGTCACCAGCACAACTGCTGCAGCTTTTTTTTAATGGAATTGTCTCTCTCAGCTGGGGTGGCTGATGGCCAGACAGGTTTGTGGCCAGGCTTTTGAAAGCCACTCTTCCCATCGTGAGTCCTCAAAGCAACAGAGCAGATGTTCCAGCCTTGTTCTTCCCTGCCCCAGAAAGACCTCTCCCCCCCAGCACTTCCAGAGGACCTGTGCAAACCCAGTAAGCACTTTGCTAGTTTTATTTCTCTGTTGAGGCCAGGTAAAACTGGATTGTGGACTCAAAAGTTATCACTGGGGGACAGACAGCATGAGGACACCACCCTGTTCCCTGTAGAAACAGGGCTTAGAAAGAGTGGGAAAGCACAGAGCAATGTGATGGTCATTGCACGGGAAGAGAAGCAAGGAAATGGCCAGGAATGGTGTGGTGGGAGAGAGACAGAAGCTCTGCTAGCACCTCGAAGAATAAGGCAATAAAGCCCTTATCTGGAAAAAGAATATGCAAATGAGCAAAGGCATGGAGCAGCAGTGATGAGTAAAACTAATTACAAAATGAGGCTTGATTATTCATGGACTTGACATATCAGAGAGCAGCTAATCAAAGGAATAATACAAAGTTTGCATATTCTTTGTAATGTGGGCATCAAAGCCTTGCTTCTCGTCACTTTAGCATCACCACCACTCATTCCCAAATCCAAGCACACTTGATGCAAGCCTCATGTCTTGCTCCAAACCACACCATGGGTCTTGGAGAGCCTGAGGTGTCCAAAAGCACCTCTGTTGTTTTTTTTCCCCAGCTATTGAACCCATCTAGCAGCTATCTCTATTTACAGATCTTGCCTTCCTGAATACAAACATTGCCCAAAGCTCTTGGGGTGCGTTGGAAACTGGGCAGCCTTTAAAAGCTGGAGTCAAAGACCTGGAAACTCAATGGACTCACCTTGCAAGATAATTGCAAGATAATCCCTGACAGTTTCATTTTGCTGCTGACTAATCACTAAATAAACTTTGTAGAAGCTGCACATGGGAAGAGGGACTTGATGGGTGCAAGAAGCTTTCAGAATTACCTCCTTCCCAACACATGGCATCAGAAACCGTCCATCCATTTGCTGTTCATTGCAGCAAACCTTGGATCTTCACCATCAGTTGGAGCCAGATGAAAGGCAGGCTAGCTTCCAAGTTACAAGGTATCAGCTGTATTTCTATTTCTCACAGAGATCTCAGTCCTGTGAAAGGTTTTATAGGAGGACCTGAGGAGGGGCTGGCATCTGGACACGTATCAAACTCTGGGCAATAGTCAGAGAGTGAATAAATGACACTGTCCTATCACCACTGATTCTTGTCCCAGCATGAAATTGGCTGAGAAACTGCTGAAACATCAAATTCCCTTTTGATGAGGACAGGCTGGGACAACTCCAGGAAGCAGGATCCATGGGGATAAAAGGGCTCTTTCAAGTATGCCTCTGAATCAGTGGGAAAAGTGAGAAGTTGGGACTGCTCCTGCCACTGTTTGCTTGTCTGCACAATTACAGTGATGGGTATATTAATACCATCTGGCACTAGAGCCAAAGAGCCACCAGGCACTGAAAGAGCTTTCTGGTGAGGTGTGTGAAGCACCCTTTTGGGCAGATTAGGAGGAATTAGGAAGGGTGTGAGCCAACAAGGCCCAGGACTGCAGGCCATATGGCCCAAGGGACATTCTGTGCCCACTTCCAAGGTACATAATGCAAACCTGGTGTATCTGAGCTGCATTTGCACAATTAAGGTAGATAAGAGACTAACTCAGATCATGTGGAGTGGTCTTCAGCAGTGGTTTCACTGGAGAGAAAGGCTGTTGAAGAACTCCTACAAATATTTGTTGCATCTTTCTAAAACCAAGGGGGAAACCATTTCCCATGGCCCTGAAAGAACAGTGGGGAAAGCCACAGTATTACCTACTGCTATCCCAGTAGGTGGTCCTGTGTGGAATTAATACAGTGGAATTTGGTCCACGGGCATACAAGAAATCTGAAAGGTGAAATCTGACTTCACAGTGAAATTATTCCAGTTTAATTACACTGGCTTTGAAAGAGATTTAGTTAAACTGGTACCACACATTTGCCTGGACACTCTTCAATCCTAGAGTAGTTAATATTGATTTAAGTTAATTTGGTGTCATTTTGTGTACAGGCTGCATCTCAGATGCTCTGTAAATATTTACTTATTTAAATTGATGCTGAATTTGGGCAACAGACTTGTGGGATTAACCTGTGTGAGAAGGGATCAGATACAGGAGCAAAAATAAATCGCAGGAAAAGGTCTTAAATGTCCACAGATGAGTTCCATGTTATTACCTGATTTGTAAAATGAATGAAAGAATAGATTAAGGTGAAGCAAAAAGAAGCCCAAGCATGGCCAAATATTAAAAAGAAGGAAGCTCTGAGGCCAGCTTCTTCCCAGAGCCTCCCAAGCAGCAGGGCTGATGAATCTTCAGGGAGTGATCTTATAGGTCCAGTGAAATAAAGAAATGCTCGTTTCACAGTGAGATTTTGCAAAAGCAGATTTACCAGGGATGGCAAATAAATAATTCACAGTTTCTGGAGACATGAAGATAAATTTTCTTTCCTTTATTTAAAATCTAGTTCTGCCAGTTGCAAAACGCCTACAGCAAACATCTCCCTACAAAATAAAACTGAGGGACAAAGCAAGAGTCTCACTTTCCAGTTCGGTGTAAAAGGACTCCTAAAAAAGAAAAAGCTCACCTTTCTCTGTAGCCCCCTCCTCTGCTGCCACAAGTCCACAGGGAAACAAAGTATTTGTGTTATAGTACACTGAAACTTCTGGAATAAGAAAACAGAACTCAACATTTAAAATCTAGGCTTCACCACAACAGAATTCAGTAGACAACCCCCAGAAGGGCTGGATGTAAATAAAGAATGTTGAGCACAGCAGTTCCTTGTTGTTTCCCAAAAACACTTGGGGGGGGAGGGGGTCCACAGCACTACCACACTTTTGCAATTACTAAAGGGAAACCAGGGCAGGATGAATTTATGCCTCCTGATGCTAAATCCTAGCCATTGGGTCACCTGGCCTGGGGCCAGCTTCCCCAGGGGCTGGTGGCCAGCCCTTGCATTTGCATCACTGAAGGCACAGGCTGCTCTTTGAATCCCGGCTTTGCAGGAGATGCTGCCAGCCCGGCATGTGCCTGAGCTGCCACTCCGCCGGATTAAAATAGTAGCAGCTATTTTAATCCGCTGCTGGAATACATCTGAAGAAATTCCTTGCCATCCCTTTCCTCTCTTCCCAGCTGACACAGAGCCATGTGCCGGATCCATCCTTGCCTGGGACAGGAGGGGTGGATGTGGGGTTACCCTTTGGCTGCAGCACAGACCAGCCCCATCGTTGTCTGAGCCTCCAGCTCAATGCTTTGGAGAAGGTTTGGGATCCTGCAGACCACGGAAGGGATGGCTGGGGACCAGCAGCAGCTCCACCAGAGCCTCAGCTTCCCCTCGCCATTGATGCCAATGTGAGCTCCTCATCCTCCCTCCAGGCTGAGGGCTGCACGGTCAGACATTTGCTAGGCAGATTGTAACATCTAGTCCAACACTGTTTAAATGAGACATGCTAATGACCTCTTCACTGTCTTGAACATTTATTAACTGCTAATTGATCTAATCAGAAAATAAGTGGGCAGAGGAGAGAGAGTTAATGCTGTTGCTCCTGCCCTGTCACAGGTGGCAGGACCCTCTGCTGTTGCATGTACCCTCTTAGACACAGATCTTGTGCCTGCACTAGGTCAATGTAGCATAAATTACCTGTGCAAAGAGGTGGCAAAGACATCTATTATTGTAATGCACGGGGCTGATCCCACTCCTTTCCCTGCTCACCTTTCCCTATCAAAGATAAGCAACACCAAACAAGATGGTCCTACACACTGAGGGCTGTATGACAGCACTTCTCAGCACCAAAATGCAGCACATCTCCTGCAAGGAAATGCATCCTCCAACTGCATAGAGCTTTTACGGACCTGCCTGGGTCCCAAGCAGTAAATTCTTGCAGTTGTTTGTGTTTTGTTGAACAAACTGATATATTTCTGTACACTGTTCCAGCCTGCGTGATTGATGCCTGCTCTTATTTTTAGAGGGCTGGTACTGAACAGCTTCAGGCTCAGGGTCCAGCCTCAGAGACAGAGCTGCCAAAGCAGGGTCTGCTGCAGCCATCCCTGCAGGAGAACCCTGATGGAGGACAGGTTCTCCTTGAGATTGTCCAACCCAGGATTACTCGCCAAGCCCCTGAGGATTTTCACCCAAATGCATTTCCCGAACAGATCTGTGCCTTTACACATTTTGGGGAGCCATCTACCATCACTTTCCATTAACTAAAAGATTGAAGCACACATTGGATTATAAACTCTGGCATGTCTTTGCTTGCAGTGCCTACCCAGCAAAAATCTCTTGGCCAAGGAGACTCTCTCCACTTGCCACTGGGTGTTGGACCAGCTCCATCAGTTTACATGGGCTGAGAAGTTCCAGGACCTCCCTCTAACTCTGAATTTTCTCTGGATAAATTGATCTGCCAGAGGCCTGGGCCTGCCAGTGGGAGGCTGTGACACTATGCAGAGCACTGTAACAACCAGAAGAAAAATAACTTATCAAAAAAGTTTTTTTTTCATGCAAAGAATCAAACTTTAAATGATCCCATCTGTCACTTTCAGCTGCACCCTGTTCCATTGGCTGGATTTTGCTCATTAAGATAAATTTCAAGCCAGCAGATCATTTTTACCTTCAGGGCTTTGATGAAATGTACTGGTTGGGACTTCCTCCTCTCCTCCATTTTTGAGAACCGTGACAGAGCAATAAGTGTATTTCTCTTACGCTGCTTTACAATTGTATGGAATAGCTTTGACCTTCCAGAAGGGAGAAACATCACATTCAAATCCCTCCTCCTTTCCCCCACGGGACTAGGAGCTGGCCAAGCCCCTCCAACAGAAGCTTCCCGTTCGACCTTGCCTCATAAAACCTTCTTTTCTTTATTACTCCCTCTCAAAGCCTCCCCAGCAAACCTCTAGCCCTTTCAAGACATGAGTTGGAGAGCTCTGTTGTGCAAATGATTCCAACGGTCTTTGTTTCTTCCCTGAAAAGACATAAAAGAGATTTGTTGGACTCCTTCCCTCATAACCAAACACAACTGTGTGCCGTGCACTTTGCGTGTTTCAGCTCCCCGTGCTTTCAATCCCGATGACTTATTTTACTGTAAGTGTAATTATGCATTGGAGTGGTTTCATGAGGGATGTGATAAATCATCTGCCACTCCAAGTCTTTAAATCAAGACTGGGTGTGTTTTCAGTGGGGTCCTGCTCCCTGTCTGACTCACACAGAGGCTCTCAGGGCGTTTACAGAAGGGTTTCTAATCCTATGGTCATGGTCAGCCATGGTACTGAGGAATTAGGGGGTGGGCGGGGTGGCCTTTGTCATGCAGGATGTAGGATTAGTTGGATTTAATGGTCTGTTTTGGCCTTTCAATCCATGAATAGGGAAAAGGAAAGAGAAAAAACAAAAAAGAACAAAAGTCCCTATTACAGCCGGCATGTTTCCACCTTCTGAAAGGGGAGCCAGAGAGACTACAGGCAGCTGGGGCTGGAAATGGGTGCTGTGGAAAGCCAAGTGCACCCCTGCACCCTGCCCACTGCACCCAGAGCCCCCACCACCCCAGCCCCCACCCCCAGCCTCTGGCAGGCAAATGCAGGAGCCCAAATCCAGTGAGATTTGCTGAGGTTTTGCAGAAAAAAAGCAGGCGTGAGGACATACACAATGCTCAACTGATTTTTTTTTTTCCCTCCCCTTGAGGACATTTTAGGTGTTCCAGAACTAAAAATCTAATGCTTTTTCTATTTCTAAATTGAGCTAATTAAAATGTTAATCTGGTGGACATTATCTTATTGCATAATTAGAAGAGCTTATAGTGCAGTGCTTTGGTTGGTACCAATCCTTTTTGCTTTAAATCGTGTTTCATTAATTGAGCAGAGCTTAGTTAGATAGGTGCTTATAAGGTGCTAACTATCTGTTCTGTCCCTTTTCCCCCTGCAACTGTACTTGCTCTGAGCCTGCCTGCTTTGTCCTGTAGTGGTTTTCCTTTAATGAAGTGTGGGCTATTACACCTGTGATCCACACGGGAATTCCGGGGACTAAAGGCTCCCCTCATGGACACCGGTGCAGACTGACTCCACGTAGCAAACACCAAGGATTTCCCCTTTGGAAAATGGCAAATCCAAACTCTACCCACTGACTGGCCGATATCATCTACTTAACCACGGGTTATTGCATAATTAATTACTCCCAGGTCTTTATTAAGCCCCAAAGAATCTTTCTATAGACTAGAGTGGTATTACTGTGCCATGCATTTTAAAGAGATTACTGTTAATTAATTTAACTCGTCTGTGTACCTAAAACTCAGCTAAACCTTCTATTGTGCCATCTGCTGTCATTGCAGGCATGTAGGACTTCCCAAGTCCCATAGAAATGGAAATGGATTATACCCATCTACCCAGATATAAAACAATTTAAGAACTAAGTTGCTTTTCAACACCTCCCACCGGTGCCCTGTGCAGAGCAGGACTGGGAAGCCACCCGTGATGCTGGCAAAGCCCTTCCTGCAGGTTATCCATCCCAGTGGGATTCAGCATCCCTCTGGGACTATCAACCCCATGCACTCCAAAGACACTGAATTCCCTGAAAGTGTAAATAAAGCATTAAACCACAATTTATCTACTTCTGGGTCTAAGGCACCCACACCGGTGAATATAAATCAGTCAGAACACTTAAGATCTACTGACACGTTTCCTTCCTGAAATAGGAGCCTGACACACATAAATCCTCACAAATGCTTCTCTGGAGCAGAGCTGGGCAGTGGCACAGCCAGCAGGGAGGGCCTGGAGTTCATGCTGGGCACAGGGGGCACAAAGGATGCTTGCCCCAAACAGGGTGTCATCCCTGTCCTGTTCAGCCATCCCTGTCCCGTTCACCCCAGCATGTTGCCATCCCCAGACACGGTCACCACTTCTGCACAGGAATCTGCCTGAGACTGACAGGCCCATGGACGGGTCGAGGGGTCTTGCTGCTACCACAAACCAAACAGTAAATAATTACATTAATAATAAGCCAGACCTTCCAGTTGGCCAAGTCCCACAGAATCCCAGAATCCCAGACTGGCTTGGGTTGGAAGGGACCTTAAAGATCTTGCTCTGTACTTCACAACATTCATCCCCCTCCCTCAGAGCCAGCTAACCAAGGGCTGCCCCAGGCCACCACTGGGGGTGGCACGGCCACCTCCTCCACTCCTCTGACAGAAGCACTGATGCACCCTAGTAAGGCAGAAAAGAGAAACCATTCAGGATTTATCCCATTCACTGAGTTGTCTGAAAGCTGCAGCCTGGGTAGGCATTAAAGCAGCTGTGGTGTTGGTGGCTCAGCAGATGTCCACTCTTTGGTGGCATCCAGCTCTGTCCTAGAGCCTTCACAGCCTCCAGGCTGAGTAAAGTCCTCCCTCTCCACTTAACTGCTTAGTTGACAGGGCAAACCAGCTCTCCCAAATATTCCTGCAGCACACCAGACAGTCTCGCTGTCGGGCCTTAGATTTCAGTGTGCTTGGTAATCAGTGCACCAGCCATCAGAAGTGGGTTATTAAAATATCTGTCATGATAAACAGAGGAAAATAAATGCAGATAAATTGTATTACTCCGGGTCATTTAGTTTTAAGTGCAGCGGCCTCTGTTTTTTGCTACTTAAGTGATATGCAGCATGAAACAGCACAAATAAATACAGACGTAAAGAACATTAGACACACTTTGTAAGAGCAAATTATGCACGTTCACATTTCATTCTAGTTAGATGAAAATTAGATGGTTTTTCTCCATTATCTCAGTGGCTACACTGAAAGCCAGTGATTTATGAAAGGAACTGGTGTGAATGCCATTATAATTGATTAACCTAAGAGACTGGTGACCTACTTACAGGTATACAAATATGATTATAATTGTGCAGTAAGTAATTGAATGTACTGCAGGACTTCTGTATAATGTGACTGTAATGCATAAAAACAAGAGGGAGGCAAAAGGTTTCAACCCTGGGCAATGTACTGAGCTCCTAGGAGAGGTGCTGAGTGCTTCCAGCTCCCAGCAAGGTGAATAGGTGTTGAGACCTTGCAAAATCAGCCCCCTCCTGGCCAGCAGTGTTTCCCATAAATAGACAATTGCATGGATTAAAGCTGGCTTTGTGGCTGGGATAGCTTTGGACACACAGAGCAGGTCTCATTGTCTGGGAGACGCTGCACGCAGACCCCTCCCGGTTCATCACTACTGGAGCACCTTCTCAAGGACTTCCTTTGGGTCAATAAAGGGGGAAGAGGCAGATCTGGACCAGAAACTGCACAGCTACAAAAGGAAGCTATGGGTCCGTATTTCTGAACCGCTCCCTTGCAGCAGGACTCAGCACCACTGCAGTGGGTTTGGGAATGTGCCAAACCTCAGGTCCCTATGAGCTGTGACTGAGAGTCTACCACTGCTGCTGTGTCTGCTAAAGGGCATGAGTGTTCATGTTCATCATCATCATCGAATCATAGAATGGTTTGGGTTGGAAGGGACCTTAAAGATCACCTGATCCAACCCCCCTGCATGGGCAGGGACACCTCCCACTAGACCAGGTTGCTGTGTGTCAATCACAGGCAGGACACAGCAAAGAGCAAGAGGATCTCGCTGCCTCCGGTGGTTTGCAATCCACCTACAACACGGGAGGGAAACACAGACAGTCCCCAAGTGCTGGAAGCTTATGGCTTGAAGCCCAAAGACCTTACCTAGACCATGCAAATGGCTCTAACCCTGCAATCCCAGGCCATGCTCTTTGCTGACTAAGTCTCCCAGCTCCTCAGCCGTGTGCCTCCTGCTGGCCCACGGACCAGCCCCACCCAGCCCACAGCTGCCCAGAGGCTCTCACGGCATTATTATGTCACAGATTTTCCTGTATCTTTTGCTGCCAGTCACTTTCTCTGACTTAATTTGTCTGAACTCCTCTGCACAGACACAGGCTGCAGAGCTAACCTCTGACAATGACACACGCTAGCTCTTCTGCAGGATGAAATTCTGGATTCTTAATTTGAATAACTAAATATACCAAAGCCCAGTGATGAATTATTTACAATCTATACAAATTCTGATTCGACACACTGAATTAGAAACTTGAATGCACCTCTGCAATCGTGATTCCTCTGCCTATAGCTCCATCATGGAAAAGCATCCCTTTAAACCCCCTGGGATAAATGATCTGTTACAATTCTTTGGACTAAAAACCCTGGAGATTACGTGGAAGCCAGAACTTGCTAGGATGGGATTCAGTTAATTAGCATGGTGTCTGAGGAGAGCCATAACAACATAATGAAACAAATAGAATAAAAGCAGTCTAAAGTGACTCCAGTAGATTGATGGGTGCTTGCTGCTGACTATGGTGTGGTTAGGATTGTACCCATGCATGCAGGGTGGTGCATTGACCGTGCATTGCTTGTGCAGGAGGAGATGAATGGGGAGGTGGGTGCTGGCAGGGTCATTGCAGCCCTGCAAGAGCTTTCTGGTAGGATGTGTGCTCAGGGCAGAAAGGTGGGAACCACTGCCAGCAGCCCCTTGCTGCCACAGCCCTGCTCCTGAAGAGCCAAAGCCACCAACCCCTAAATCCTCCTGCAGGCTGAGGTCAGGTGCAGCTCCTGGTCAAGCTGCAGTCAGGGATGCACTGTAGCACTGGGAATGCCTGGCTCCCCAGGGATAACCCTACACCCAGCTCCTGCATGGGCTGAAGGTGTCACACTGCTGGTGAGGGGCACTGGGAAGGGCTTGGGGGGACCCCTGTCCCCTCTGCACCCTGCCCAGCCTCTTGCATTGCACATGCTGGCAATGGCCCCTCCTCACCCTGTAGGAGGGCGGCAGCTCCACTCAACTGCAAAGCCAGACATTTCCAGCACATCCCAGAGAAGAGTTTGCATCCTACCTTGTAAGGTGTTACCTCTGAGCTGGACACACAAGTGACTGGATGGAGATGGTCCTGTTTGACTTCTGCATCCATCCTTCCCACTGCTGACAGCTGCTGAGGAATAACTGACAGGTTCTGCTTTCTCAGCATGTTTTGCATTCTCTTCCATATTCAGTTGTCTGGAAGAGGAACACGTTTGCCTTAGCAATGCTGCATTTCAGAAAAGTGCTGGCTTTTTCAGAGTAAATAGTTCAGGGTATTTTTACAGCTGGCATAAAAATACTGACACTGCCTGCATAGATAGCTGTGTTATGTCTGCAGCCAGTAAATCAAGTGTAAGAGACAAAAAGAAAGCCACAGGTTAAACCCATACTGTACAACAATCAGATTCTTCCTTTTAATTTTTAATCTTCTCAAACTCTAGCATCAACCAACATGAACCAGTAAAGGATCAGCAGAACTGCCACGTTGTACTGTTTTGCAGCAGAGTGATGACTCCCAGCTTAGCCTGCTATTGTGACTGCCTAATGTAATATCCTCTAAACTGACAACGGATGACAACACAAAAGACCACGTACTATCTTCAGTCCACCTACAGCCCTAGATCTATCTTTACTGCAGGGACCCAGAGCTGTGCCCAACAGTTGTATCTAGTGCTGAGCATTGCCCATCTACCAGCAGGGAGAGAGAACTGCTGGGAAGAACAGATGGGGGCTGTAAGCTGAGCCAGTGAAGTGGTACCTGCAGTTATGCTTTCACGAGAGGAGCATAAACAAACCCAGCCTGGCTTTCTCCATAGCTGAACTCCCCACCCCTGCTGCAGGAGCACTGCTGCTATGGCTTTGTCCAATCAACTACTGCTCAAAGCAGGAACCAGCCTGGTGACCCACACGAGCCCCATAGGAACTGCATTGCTCTGGCAGTGTGACACAGCTTTTTCTATGTAGCTTTTCCAGCAGCAGCTGGGTCAAAACCCAAGCTTCTGTCTGCCCCCTTCATCTCAGACCTCTCCTCCTTTCAGGTGCAGCTCTACAAGTCCAAGTGCAGGGACAAGCCTGCTAATATGAACCGAGGCCAAACAAATCTCTATGGGTGGCACCTGTGCCCTCTCATTCCCTTCATGTACATCAGCTGTTCTTCCTTCCTAAGCATTGCTTGGAGTGAAGACAGTCCCTGCAGTGAAATAATCCCATCTTCAAGCCTGTTGCAGAAATTAAAAATGACCTGCTTCTAGTTGGAAGCAAGGCTTACTAATTACCCACCAGCATTCGGGTGGCAAGTTTGCCACATGAATAATTATGTGTCCACAAAAGTGTTCCACTGGTAGGGTATTAGCAGGAAAACAGGAATTCAGTTGGAAAGCATTAATAAACCTTGAAGACAACAGCTATTATGGTGATTGATCCACTATCCAAGTGTACACAACTCAGGCAGGATGGAGGAGCAGAGGTTATTGCACAGGGAGGGTGTGCTGAGAGGTGGGAAGGAAAGCAGGGTTCTTGCAGAGGTCAGGGATAAAAATTGGTACTGTCAGGTTCAAAAGTGCTTAGACCCCCCCCCATCTTTTCCAAAGCTGACTCAAATTTAGATTTTAGTAGTCTGCAGCATTTGCTACCCAGACTGTTTCTTTCTTTTATTAAACACGGGCCATGGAAGCAGAAGTTGTTTTGTGTGTCACAGGACAATTTCTGGGCTTGGTCCCCAGCACCAGAAGGTGCTGCAATGCAGAGACTGCAGATGTCCCAAGGAACAGCTACAAATGTGCCCAGTTCACCCATGTCTCCTCCTGAGGGGAGAGACAAAAATCACCAAATCACTTCTAGGGCTGAAAGAAGGATTAAGGAGAGAACAGAGTTGCCCATCATAATGCCAGGAATTTCTGGCCCAACATACTGGGGCTGTAGCACTGCTCCCTGACCCACGAGTAGCTGCACGTTGGGAGCTTCTCTCCTTTCTGCTTGTGTACACGAGGAGTTTGTCCTTTGGCACTCCCTGGAGTAAGTTTTCAGTCAGTCTGGATAATAATGCTGGTAAGAAAAGAAGAAGGTGAACCTCAGCTGGCTTGTCTGGCCTGCCAGGAACACACATACCTGCAGCATCTCCTGCTGCTCCCTTCACCTCCCTGGAAACATGGCTTTCCACAGGGATATTGCATTCATCCCAGCAGTACTGCCTGTGCTAGAGCTGCATGGAAAACCTAAGTGTGTTTTAACCTGCAGTGTGTGATCCACCCCAAACCATTCACATCACAGCCTTACAGTTCCTGCCAACTGCACTGCAGGGGGTTCAGCTCACTGCAGTATTTTTCCTTCCGGAAGGAAGCAAAACCAAACTCTTTGCCAGTTTATTATTCCAGCTAATTATACCAACCAATACTATTTCATCCAAACAATTTTAGGAAAATAATTGGAGAACGATTGCAAAACCCAAGCAACCATTTTTCTCTTGCCAGGGTGGCAGATGCAAACATAAAGAGTAACATGTCCATACATCTCCAATCTCAACTTCTTATGAAACAAAATAAAAGCAATCTGGTTGTGAACTGATCCAAAGCAAATACAATATTTCAGAACACTCCACATTTAGTTGGTGGGGCTGATTTATATGATGCAATCTAAAGACCAGTGTGCAAATATGGAGGGGAAGACTATTTCCCCTTCACACTTTCTTACCTCGCAGACGCTTTTGTTCTCCATGCAAGTGAGGAGCCCTTGGCCTGCACAGCGGCCGCCTTTGAAGGATCAACACTTGACAGGTTTCTCTGGCACTTCTGAAAAGGGTTGTTTTACAAGCCAGAGGTTCACTTTGTCCTATAAAATGCTTTGCCTTTTATTGTGTGATCCGTGAGATCATCACGCAGTGGTCTTCGAAATCAATATTGCTGAAAGGATCCCCTATCTGACTTTAGTTTGCAGGCACCCTCTCTATTCCCAATTTACAGATGAGAAAAAAAAAAAAGGAAGGGAGAGAGTGGCAACTGTCCCAGGGCAGCTCCATGCACAGGCTGAATCTCAGTGGCCAGCAGCCAGCATGTCACCACCACGCCCAGGACACCAGCACCCTGTGCAATACCCTCTCCTTCATCACACACCAACTTACAGGCAAAGACCTCATTATTTTTGGGTTTTACACAACTCCCTTTCTGAGGTAGTGTTGCTTTAGCCACTGTCTCTGTTCTGTTTCTAGATTTCATGGTTAGTTTCCCAGATTTAGTGGCTTTCTGGCAGGTAGAACAACACCTCAGGTTCTTGGCACTGCAGGCCTACTTAGAGATAATTGCCAAAGTAAATCAGGAACAAGGAGAGATCTAACGAAAACTGGAAATCATATGCTTTAAACGTGAAATTAAAAAAAAAGGGAGAAGGAAATACCAAAAAGATAAGGAGACCAAGGATTTCCAAAACCAGTTCAGTCCAAATTCTCAGATTTCCTTGCTAGACCTTGATCCATCATTTTGCAATGAGTCTAAGCACCCATTCTTCAGGGACGTGGATGAATGAAATCCTCCAGCCTCCATCCCAGGCTGCACTCAGGGGAGATGCCAAGTGCCTGCTCCCCAGGGCTGCTGCTGCTGCCTTGGACAGAAGTGCTCCTGAGTCCTTCTCCAGCTTAACCTCATCCCACCCTTGGTTCCCTGAGACAACCAAAGCTGCATGTTACTAGAAGTCTACACATCCAAATGGATGCTTTACATCCAGGCACTCCCACTATTTGGGCTGCAG
Organism: Hemiprocne comata; assembly: GCA_020745705.1. NCBI lineage: Eukaryota > Metazoa > Chordata > Aves > Apodiformes > Apodidae > Hemiprocne > Hemiprocne comata. The sequence goes on along the minus strand of CM036597.1, from coordinate 3,065,435 downwards.
TGACCCTGTAGCATCACAGGCAAGTGCAAGACAGCACCAGACTGGAGTGGCTCTAAATTACTCCTCCCAGGAATGAGGGAGGTCAGCAACAAGAATACATACATAAATGTAATGCTTTCTTTGCTGCTTTCACCTTGTTCCCAGCAGTTGTATTTGTGGATTTTGCACACCAGTGGTGTGAGGAATGCTCTGAGGGATGGGCTGCATCCCAGGACCTGGAGGACCCTGACACCTGGATATTATGAGCAAGGCAAAACAGCAGCTTTGGGAATTAATGGAAAATCTTATGGCAATGCCAGAGACAGTAATTAATACCCACTTCAATTCAATTCATTTAGGACTCAAATTGCTAACCAAAGCTTTTCTTCCCCCACATCCGGATATTGTGACTTTCCAAGCAAGGCTGGATGTTTCCCTGGGAGGAATCTGGCTGCTCCCTGGGCAATGAGCTGTAATGCAAGCTGATTTACTGCACAGCCCTGCTGGTGGGTGGGCCAGGAGTCCCACCACATTCAAGGCCTTTTCTGCAATGAAATATGCTTGCCATGGAGGTCAGGCAAACTGCATTGTGTTGCATTCATAAGCCTTTTTCAATTAGCACTAAAGACTGTCTCCAATCTCAAAGTTCAAATATTCAAAGTCTGAGGGCTGTTTGAGGTTGAACATGGGTTGGGCTGGGCCCAGCCCTCCATTTATTTTCTAAACACTGACTTTTCTGCCATCTTTATTTACCATAATTATTACTCCCTTAACAGACTCTCTGTTCTGGGCTGTGCTGTACTCCTTGTGCTGAGCAGCATTCCCCCACCAGAACACAGCCATGACTCAAATTTGCAAAGGCACTTTGTTTCTTATGGAAGTCATATTATCTGTGCAAAAAAAGCCCCTTCTTTTTCATGCCAAAGTGGCCTGTTCTACTCCAGATGAAAACGTGAATGTTTCCATAATTACACACTGACCTGCGTTGAACAAGCTGGCTCAAATGTTTTTTTAGCTCTGCATGGCCAGACTTTATCAGTTATTCCATCTAGAGGAAATCACATTGCAAATAAATAACTTCAGTGGTACATTGGAGTGTTTGAAAAGCAAATTATTTGGCAAGTATCCCCCCTTCCTTCTCCTCCTTATTCACCTGGTTTATAGGAACATTAACAAATGCACCCTGGGCTAAAAATGTAGCTTTAGAAACGATGAAACAACCTCACTGCTCTTCCACTTCATGAAGTTCTATTTTGAGTCCCTTTTTCCTCTTGCCCTCTAGAGACTTCATGCTCTGTGACATTTTCTGAGTTGCTGCTGCCAGCCCGGGAGGGCGGCCAGGAGATGAGCTCCTTGCAAGGCAGGGGGACTTTATTCCTTGCCCTCCCTGAAGGACAACAGCTCCTGGCTGTAACTACAGCTCTGCAAGTCTTCTTGTGCCCCATTCTTGCCCCAAAGCTCTCCCATGGTGGGTCCAGCTGGCAGTGGATCCTGTTGCAGGTAGGAAGGATGGTGATGCCCTCTTGGATGGGTCAAGCACAGGTTTTCCCTGCAAGGCTGCTCCTGTCATTGCCATGGTCCCTTCTTGCTGCAAGCACAACGAATGCCAGAGTTCTTCAGCCATTTTCCTCTAGGAGAATTAAAGTTTTAATGTTTAACCTTTATAAATTACAACAGCAATGCTCTAAATAATAAATAGTTTCTGGCCAGGTCTAGCCCTCTCAGCTATTATTCTCCAGCATGATATGCTGAGCCCCCATCTGCATTTATTTTCCATACTATATTCAAGTCCTCTTATGTCATTGAGATAAGCTGTCAGGAGATATGTGTTTTCCAAAATGATGTTCTCATTCATCATTTCTTCCTCGCTGCTCAGCCTGATTACATTTAATTCAAGAAGAAAGAAGCCTTGCCTGGGCCCACTGAGCATATAAGGTTAAAAAAGCAATGCAAATGAAGCAAGGGCTTCCTGGAGAAATGGCTACAGAACAGAAAATAACAGAATCCCTTATCAACAACAGGGCTGTGTACTTTCCTCCTCATTTCCAAAGAAAACTCAGAGCACAAATGACCCATTCATCAAGATCAGCAGGTACAAGTCAGCTTTAAACGCAATATGCACCACAGCAACCACCCTCACCATTAACAGGGAATGATCTTTGAGCCTTAATTTCATCTGATATTAATGCAAAGCTCAATTACAAATAGAGATAGGGGATTGGAAGCTTACTGCAGCCTGAGCCCTTTCCAGCGACACTTGGCTTAGGGAGAAATATCTTTTGTTTCTACAAGTTCTTCTCTGTCGCAGTATTTGGCCACTCCAGGATGCAGCAGGGAGAAATAATGCCAAAATGTGTCTATGCACAGCATGAACAGCAGCTTCCCAAGCCCAACGAAGGGTTCCTTGTGAATTTGCACACTCACCCTCTCTGTGGCTGCCCAGGATGCAGCTTCTGGGTGCACAGAGCCTCCCTCAGTGAGCAGGGGGGAGAGGCAGCCCCAACCAGAGGTGGTTGCTCATCTTCTGTGGGGATGCAGCCACCATGGGCAGAAGGGTGCAGCCTGTGCCAGCTCTGAGCCAGGGAGCCCTAGGTCTGCTCTGCCAGTCCTGCACCCTCCTGGGTGCCACCATAGCCACTGCTTGTCCCCATGTCCCACCATGGCAAAGCTGATGCTGTTGGGAATACCTGTGTGGTGCAGGCAGTGGCTCAGCTCAGCATGGGAGTCCTGACATGATGCATGGCCAGTGGGAACAGGCATTGTGGATCCTGGCTGGTTCATGGCCCTGTGGGGTGGCAGCAACAACCCTCCCCCAAGCCTGCTCCCCCAGACAAGCTGGGCTGGCTGCTCCAGAGCCAGGCTGGCACCCATGTGTTTGCAGAAGGAATTTCCCACTAGGAAAGGCAGTTTGCATATTTGCTCTAATCAGACTTCAAAGAAGAGCCAAAGGAGCCAGGGAAATGAAACATACTGAGCCAGCCAAACAGGCAAATAAACACAGGCAAAAAAGCCAGAGTCTCTGACCAAAGGAACTCGGACCAAAACTCTGGATTTAAAATTAAAATTGGAGGGTCTTAAAGAGCTGGGTTGCTTCCCAGGATGTCCAGAGGGCAGATCTACAGCTCCAAGCTTTGTCCTGCAGTCAGAGCAGCAGTGTGGGTGTGCAGCAGCTCTGGGGCAGTGTGGCTGCTCACCCCATCCCTCCAAGGGCAGGAGGGCTGCAGAGGCTCCCAGCTCACGCTGCCTCTCAGGGCATTAACTTTTTTTTTTTTTTTTTTGCAGAGAAGTTGATATTTTCTCTAGAAAAATGTTTAATAATTTTTTGGTAGCTTCTCTGGAAAACAACCCTCCTCCCATGTATGTTTTGATCAACACTGATTTGAAGAGCCCACTGTAACTCAGTTTGCATTAAATGCAAATGATCAGAGGCAGCTCTTAGCACTGTGACTGTTCTGCCACACGTGCATCTGAAAATACCTGGCTGAGATGTTCTGAGCTCCCTAAAGCTCCCCCCAAAACTATGACACAGCCAACAAACAGGGTGTCAGGTGCATCACCCCGTGTCATGATGATTTGCTCCTGGTGCCCTACGAATGCTTTTGAAACACAAAGGGACAGAGACTCCTAATTCCCATTGAGGCAGCTCAGAAGAAGACTTCATCCCAGTTTGTTTCCTCTCCCTCAGTGCAGTTCAAATTCTGGCTAAGCTGTTACAGGCTTAGGGTTTCACTCAACCCCTGGGGCACTTGGCTGCAGTGAACATTGGATCTTGACCCATAACTTGCATTTTAAAGTGTCATCCTAGGACCAAATGCAGCTGGTTCTCCAAAAGGTTTTGGGGAGCAGACAGACACCTCCAGGATACAGGTGCAAGAGGCAAACATACAAAAGGTTAGTAAAGATTGATTCTCCTCCACCTGGAGCAGATAGGCATGTTATTTGGGTGGATTGCATGGCTGTAAAAGCTCAAAATATAACAAAAATAAAAGTGCAAAAGCAGGAAGGCACCTGTTATTCAACCCCGTATGATACTAGTGGTCATGGGATGAATGAAAAAACAAGATTGTGTATCAAAATATTTTTATAGCAGAGCCATGTCCAGGAGCAAGAGAACAGCCAGATACCAGCAAATCACCCAAGTGGTCTTTTTGCAGCAAGCAACAGAGTTGCTGGAGATGCAGCCAGTGCACATATTGGGAGCTTCTGGCATGAAGACATGAGACTCTTTCTGGGGACCCAGAAGAGCAGATGGAGCTGGGAAAGAAACAGCCCATGACCTGTTTCTCCCAGAGCCTGCCTGGGTCAAGCAAATCCACATTCAACCTGCCCCTGCAGAGGAACCCCCAACAAAGAGGTGGAGGAGTGGGGCAGCCAGGGCTGCTGCCCTGTGCAACAGGCTGGGACAGCAAGGGAGGGAAGTTGCATTATCCCTTTGAAGCTACAAAAGCAGGCAAAGTGTAATTATAATCACCCAGGCTGGAGCTCTGCCAGGACAGCAGGGCTAATGGTCTTGCTCTTGCAAGAAGTGCCATGGGATTTTTCTAATGATCACAAGTGGTCAAGACCTCAGTTTCACATCTCATTTGGAAGATAATGAAGAAGTCTCCCATTTATTTTCAGTCCGAAGGGAGGTAAGGACAAATTGACTATGTCAAAGGGCATGAGGACTTAGAAATGTAGATTCTTTTGCTCGAGATGTGACTGGGAGCTCTGGCAGCCAGGAGGGATGGCAAAGGGAAAACAAGAAGCAAGGAGGAAGCTCATGTGATTTCATACGACTCCTGTTAGTGCTTCAACTTTTTTCTGAATCTGCTTTGACTCCAGTGACATTGCTGAGAGGAAGGTGAATCTTTTTTCATATGAGTTATTCCCGCTGTAAAATATATTTGGAGGGAATGAGTTTATAAAGCTATCTCCGAGATAATTGGCAAGGATACTCCACTCTCCCATGAAGGTTATGAGTGGGTTACAAGAGGGTCTTCACGTTAAACTCAGAGCAATGAGAAATTAATAGATCTTGCAGTGTCAGTCCCAAGGCAGAGGATCGTGATGAACTGGAAACAGGCAGAGAGGCTCTCGTTACTGAGCTGGGGGAAGAGAGACATATCAGACCCCCTGGGAGTTACACAAATTCAAACTGACACCTCTGCTGAGCACAAGCGAGGTGATTGCCAATAAAAGGTCAGTGCAATCAGAGAGGACAGATATTGCCTTATCCTCCAAGGAGAGGCAAGCGTGGTGTCTCCAGAGACGTTGCCTGTTGCTTGCCTGGAACAGGAGCTCTGCCCTGGGAAGCTGCACCATAGTCAGCAGAGGCAGCAAGTGCTGCCTTTTAAAATGAAAGCTGCTGTGCATATCAAGAACCATTTCTCTCTTCCCAGCCATGATTATTTCCATATCTAAACCCTTTGCACAGCCTGCATGGCCCCTTTCTTTTCTGCTAGGAGCATTGAAAAAAAAAAAAGATCACACTGTAGAAAATCATAGAGAAGGGTTTGGGCAAGAGGAAGAATTGACAAGGGCTGTTCTGGAAGGCTGTTATGTGGGTATTGGCTGCTGTATAGATGGAGCTGCTGGAGTGGAGAAAGAACTGGCTGTGATATTGATGAGAACGAGTAGTTAAATGAAAGCAGTTTGGGTTGCAAAATATAGACTGCTGTTGAGATCGATACTGGAATCAGTTTAATTAATTTGGATGATCAATAACCTGGAAGGATGAAGGCACAGCCCAGCAATGCAATTTGTCCATGGTACAAAACAATCACAGAGGAGCTGTTGGCAGGCAGGACGATGCCCTCCAGCCTGGACCAGGAGAAGCAAGGTGCATGCAAAGAGCACATGGAATGACAGCAGGGACAGCCACTAAAGACAGGGTCCCTCTCAGTGATCTCACACAACAAAACAGAGCCCTCAGGCACAGCACTTGACCACAGGGAGCATGAGACACATTGCAAGGGTGTGCTGAGGGGACAGAGGTGGGGAAGGGATGCCTGGTGTCAGTAGGTAAATGGGCAAGTCTTGTAGCACTGTGGGCTTTGGTTTCTTTGTATGGGGAAGAGTGTAAGTGACACATCAAAGGCAAGGAGAGCTCACAAATGTAGCCATGTTTCCATGGAGGTGAGACTGAGCAGTGAGGATTAGCTGATCCAGGGTCTGGCACAGCAGCTGGGAGATGGCCCTGTGAGGACAAGGGTCTCTCAGAGATGGGGCAAACAGGGCATGGGGCTGGTGAAGGAGGAAGAAGGAGAATTGGGCTTTGTGCTCCCTTCTCCTTTGGGTCCAAGGACATCCTGCATTTCAGCCTTCAAGTGAGCAGGAAAATGATGTAAGCTAAAAGTACCAGTGGCAGGGTTGTCTGTGACTACACCACACTGCTCAGGAGCTGTAGGGGAGCCCTTTGAAGAGGGGCTGATGCAACTTACATCAATTTCTCAAAAGATTTTGGGCAAAACCCTGATAAACTCTCAGCGATTAAAGGAAGACTAGGGAAAATATGGGCCTTCTCCAGAAGGAAACAGGAGACCTGGCCATGGGGGATATGGAAAAGGCTGAGGTATTGTTACAGTTTAATGCTGGGCTGGCAATTAAACAAATGACAGATGCTCTCTATTAACCCCTCTCTTCCCCTAGAGGGAAAACAGAGAGAATAAGGGAGAGAGACTTACAGGGTGGAAACTGAACTGCACAGTTTGAATGAAACAGTAGCGATGAAAAGGGAAATAATGAAATATGTACAAACATATACCAAACTATACAAAAACAGTACCACATTCCCCCCACAGTTACACTCACCTCACCTCTGAAGCTGCAGGGCAGGCCCTGGAAAACATCCCAGACTGGGCTCCTGGAGTCAGCAGCAGACAGGAGCTGGATGCAGGAACACAGGGATTCAGGAACACACTGATCAGGATCAAAGGCAGACAAAAGGAATGCCAGACATGGAGAAAGAGAGCTTGATCCTCCTGATCCCTCAATGTATACTGAGTATGGGATGGAATACTTCGTTTGGTCAACTCTGATCACCTGTCTGGTCTGCCCTTCCTCACAGGAGGGTCGCAGGTGTGACCCCTTTACTCCCTTTTGTTTCTGGAGCATCAGATGTTTTTCAGACCCCAGCAGTGCCCTTGGTTCTGCACACCATTCTCTAGCAGGAACTATAAACATTGAGCACTATCAGTCCTAGAAGCAGACACTGACTGAGAAACATGTTGTTAATTTCATTAAGTGCAGCTAGTTGGAAGAGACTTAACTAAAAAGTAAAAGTACTAGAAAGAAAATTGGTTCTATCCTGGCTCAAACCAAGACAGGTACTCAATGACTTTTTTGCCTCAGTCTTCACCAGTAAAGGCTCTGGCCACACCACCCAAGTTGCAGAAGGCAAATGCAGGGACTGTGACAAGGAAGATCCACCCACTATAGGAGAAGAGGAGGTTTGAGACCATCTAAAGAACCTGAAAGTCAACGAGTCCATGGGACCTGATGAGATCCATCCGCAGCTCTTGAGGGAACTGGCAGATGAAGCTGCAAAGCTGTTTTCCTTCATATTTGAAAAATTGTGGCAGTCTGGTGAAGTTCCCCCCAACTGGAAGAAGGGAAACAACCCCCATTCTCAAAAAGGGAAAAAAGGAAGACCCAGGGAGCTACAGGCCAGTTGGTCTCACCTCTGTGCCCATCAAGATCATGGAGCAGATCCTCCTCAAGGTTCTGCGAAGGCTCATGGAGAATGTGAAGGTGGTTGAGAGCGTAGGGAGAGCAGATTAGATTAGACAGCAGGAAAAAATTATTTAATGTGAGGGTGGTGAGACACTGGCACAGGTTGCCCAGGGAAGCTGTGGCTGCCCCATCCCTGAAAATGTTTAAGGCCAGGTTGGATGGGGCTTAGAGCAACCTGATCTAGGGGGAGGTGTCCCTGCCCACGCAGGGGGGTTGGAGGAACTAGATGATCTTTAAGGTCCCTTCCAATGCAAACCATTTATATTAAATTAAATGATCTTTTGCTTGTTTGTTTTTTCCCCCTCGTTCCCCCTTGTCCCCGGGGGGCAGCACGGCTCCCCCTGTCTCTGGAGGAGCCATCTGCACACCTCTCCTGCCAGCATCCATGCACAAGCCAGGCAGGGGTGGAGCCCACACCAGAGCAGCGATGGCAAAGGGGGGGGGGTCTCACAAACACCCTCCCACTGCCAGGACTGGCAGCGAGGGGGAACACACCTCAGCCATGAGCAGAAGGCATCAGCCTGGCTCCTATTTCTGGAGCAAAGGAAAGGGAGTGAGCATACAGGAAGGGGAGGACATACATGTCGGTTCTTAAAGAGAGAAGCTGAGTATTCCCTTGTGTTTGCTGATCTGCAAACCTTGTCAGAGGCTTTCGATTCTCTTGGAGCAGAGAAAGGAAGAGACAGATGCTGAGATAATTACTACCCTGGCAAAGAACTTATTCTTGTATCCAGAAGGAGAGTTACAGCCTCACAGCTGTCTTGAGGATCGAGTGAAAGCATTTTTTCCATGGTACATTGCAATGGCAATTAATTTTCTTGATAAGCTTAAACTAACCTTTATTTTAAAAAGGAAGATAACTTGTGGTATGAAGCATCTTCTAACCTGGCATTTACCAAGGACAAAAGAATAATCATTTGAAAAGCAATTAAAGGTACTGTTTTTTTCAGCTTTCCTGTGCCTTTTTAGGCACTGCAGAGGCAATGGCCCCTCTTGCTCAGGATGACTCCGTGTTTCTCCTTCCACAGCACAGTTCCAAATGCTCAGGGCCTCTCAGAGCCCAGCCTTTGGGGCCAAACCTTGGCACAGGCTCCCTAAAATAAGAAACTATTTCTTCCGGAGGTTTGATCAGAGGGTTGGACCATTTTCCTGTGCAGCAGGCATGTGAAACAGGTCAGGTTCTTCTCTTCTAAACAAAATGAGTTGGGAAGCCTTTTTGAAGAGCTGCAGGCTTTCAGCAGAAGATGATGAAATGTTAAATACTGAGAGCTGTCCCCTTGACCCCAGTGTTCTCTTCCACTTTTTATAGAAGACTTTTTCTCTAGATTAACATTGCAAAAGTGCTTTGAAGAGGAAGAATGCCATATAAATGCTCAACAGCATTCTATTATACTAAATAATCCCTTTATCTTAATGGAAACAATATTTGGGCCATTTTTAAATAATGCATTATAGCTTTTTAATCAACAAAACCTTTCTAATAATACACATGTAATTCCTGCCAAGAACGTGACAATATCTCATTCTAAATTACAATAGAGGAGCCAGCAACAAGCCAAAAGTTACAGTTCATGGCAAAAACGACCAACTTGGCCTTGCTGGTGCTTTTCTTACAAAGCATTTAGTCAGGATTTAGCATACAAGTGTGACCCACTCCAAAATAAAATAAGGCCTCCCTACAAGGGCATTAAGGTGGGAGCCTCTGGGATCAACACTGTGCACCCAGCAACTAAGCTGCTGCAGGGAAGCTGTCCCCAGACCCACCCATTGGAAAGGACCTTAACCAGGGACTTCCCTCCTTTTCTTTATTGCTACTAGTGGAGACGAGCTTGTGCCAGAAGGAAACCTGATCTAGGTGACACAGCAAGGCAGCCTTGCCAGTGGGCACTTGCCCAGCTTGCAGGTGGGCACAGAGGGCTTGGAGATGAAAAAACCCTCAGCACTTGCACACTGGCATTGCACTGCCAGAAGATGGTGTGCTGGGAAGCACCGTGGAGTTATCCCAAGGTGGCCCCAGGCAGAGCTGCTCTGGGCCGTGCGGTGCAGGCAGTGGCACAACGTGTGCCAGCGTGGTGATGCTCTTCCCAGGGGTGACACCATCTGGGCCTTCCTCCAGGGCTGAACCACAGACAGCTGGAGCAGGGGAGAGCCCAGATTTTACCTGACTTTGCCCAAGCTGGCTTGGGTCCAGAAGTGAGTGAACGCAGGCCTGGGAGCTCTGGGTGATGGGGAATGTCTCTCCTGCCTTTGCTCCAGAGACATACCCGGCCTGGACACGATAGCTACTGTACCTTGTGAAGCTCCATGTTCTCACTTGGCCAGGTCCATCAGCCTTACCCTTGAAATCAAAACAACACAAGAACATAATATAAATAAAGGCAGAAATACACCATTTTACTTCCAGTGCAAATGAGCACGGGGTGTGCTAGCAAGGAGAGAGCCAGTTCCACCGCAGTAAGGCGTGAGGGCAGCAACCTACCAAAGGCAAGACCCCCAAGGCCAATCAAGAAATACTTCAGCAAAGTAATTTGCTGCATTTTGCAGCCCCAGGTGCATTTGGTGCAAATTCTCTTGTCACTAAAAGGATTTTCCTAAACAATTTGCCATAGCTAAAAGCAGATGGATGAAGTTTTTAAGAGCCACAACCTCAGCAGGTACAAGTCAGCCTCCATCTAGGGAGCAGGAGGAGGAAGGAAAAGGAATCAGAGGTTGCCCCATCAGCAACCAGTAGCCCCAAAAGCATTGTTTATTTTAAAGGTTTCCTACCTTCATGTCTTTGACATGTAGCACACACAGCAACATGATAAAACACCTCCAGTCCCACCTAATTGTTTTGTGGGATGACCTGTCAAAGCATAATTAGATCATTCCATGCATTGTTGTTACGGGGAAGCTTTGTGATCCTTGAATGTCAAGCTGTCATGGAGATAACCTAACCTTTGAAATCACAGTATGTTAAAATCAGGGGTTGTTTATTACTGGCAGTGCTCCTTACACACCCTCAGTGCAGAAGCACTGCAAGGGAATGGGAAACCAAAAATCCAAGACACAAAAATGACAAGATGCAGCAATAATTACAAATATGCAGCAAAATGTGATCTGATAGTGTAGTCTCTGTAGAAGTCAGCAGCACTGCAGAGAGCTTCAGAAGCCCTTGTGGAGCACTGCACCTCACCCTGACCTATCTGCTTTAATATTTGATCTCCTGTACTGGTTTCAGCTGCTCCAGCATGATAGCTTGGGGCCTCAGATCTCTAAAAACTATACTGCTGGATTTTAGATGAATGCAGAATGTCTGGATAAGACTGCTCACCAGAGGGAATTAGGTTACAGTATTACTTCAGGCAGAGAGAGACCTATGGGAAAATAAATTGTTTTATATAAATAACTCCTGCAAAAGTGTAAGGGGGGGCCTGGGATGAGTTGATAAGAGAAAACAAATTGCATGGGAACAGATGTTTTAACAGACAAAAACATCTAGCAGTCAAATGGGCCAGCAAAGCGACCAGAGAGGAATCAAACACACTGTGAGACACCAAGCAAGGAAGGCTGAAGCACACTGAGAGCAGCACACTCTGAGGACCCATCCTGGTCACCCCTTCCCCACCTCCCAGATAACCTGCCATGCCCTGCTGTGCACAGCTGCCAGCCTATGCTGCCACTATCTCGTGTACCAGGCAAGTCAGTTGGGTTGGTGGGCAGCCTGGAGACCACGTATCCTCCACCCCATCTTGGCCACAGACCTTAGGAGGAGTCCTGGGAGGGCAACATAAGTATATTTGGAAAAAAAAATCTGGTTATTAAGAACTCCAGTAGTGAAGACACCTGCAGCCATTGCAACTGGTCTTTGCTCTGGCTGTCAATGATCTGCAATTTCTGTTCCACCTGAATTTACCTGTCTTAGAGATGGCAGAACTCTGCTGCACCACTCAGCTGCCTTCCCCCAACACGTTCACCAACTGGGTTTCAAAGCCCTCCTTAGCCTTCAGTTGGAGATATGAAAGGAGGCAACTCTCACAAACTCCATAGGACGGTTTCTCGACGCTTCTGTCATTCTTGTGTCTCTCCTTCAACATTTTGCAGTTTTTCTCCACACCTCCTGCAATGTGGACACCAGAAATGAGCACAGCACCCAGCAGCTGTGTGCCAGTGCCAAGCCTGGAGGTAAAACACCCTCCCTACTCCTACTGCCTACTATACTTAGCCAGACACCCAGGGAAGCTCACTGGTCTTTCAGCTGCAACCACAAGTGGGAAGTCATTATGCATTTAGTTTTCCACCATCCCTTTCCTGAGTTTCTCCTTCCTGAGACACTCCCCTCCTCCACAAGCCCGATCTACATTCTTTGTTTCTAAATGCTTGACCTTGTGTTTTTGTGTCTCGAAATGCATATTTGTATGCTTGCCCTTGGCTTAGCTAGCTGCCCAGGTTGTGTATCAGTGAATCTCTCCTTGTTTACCACATTTCCAATCTTCGAATCACTTGGGAACCTTATCAGTACTTCCAGAATATTTTTCCATACTTCAGATAAAAATATTTCAAAAAGCATAGGAACAAGAGCTGATCTTTTGGAAGAAAAAATTGGATGAATGGCTTTCATTTTGGACATCGACTGGTCACTCTTTATTTAATGTGAGCCCTAATGACTAAAGATCACTCTTGATCAATATTAAAAGTTTGCAAAATCATAAATGCTTCCAGACATCTGCATACACTGGGTCAATGCTATTGCTTTTATTGACCCCAGATGTAATCTAACGAGAAAACAACATCATGCTAATGTTCACACAGCCCTGCACTGACTGACATGAATTATTTCACCCTCCTTCAGCACTTTATTCACCAGAATCTGCCCTTTTATAACTTGATCCAACACCACAACCCAGTCCGTGTCACTCACCTTTTCAGAGCACTGGGCAGGTGAGAGCTCTTCTCCAGGCTCTTCAAACAGTCTCTGCTTTATGAGTTTAACTGTTTCTGTCCAACCTAATGAATCAGGATCCTTTTTGAGCAAATTGGTTGAATGGGGTGCTGGTTACCATGTTGCAAAATACAGCTCTTTTTGAGGCTTCCTCGGGTGCTCTTAGAGGGGACATAGCTGCCACACCTCCTAGCTTCACCAGCCCAACATGCCATGCTGGAGGTACTAGTGTGGAAACATCTCTCCTAAGTTTGGATCAGCACAGTAATTCCACAACCGCCTCTGGTGACCTTTCCTTCACTACAAAAATTAAATGCAGCCACTCATGCAATGCTTTCATGAAACTTGCCTTGGTAGCCACTGTGCACCATCTTACTGCCCCTGCCCTGTTTCTCACAGAACAGCCTTTACCCGCTTCCTAGCAGATAATTCCCTTTGTATTTTTATCAGTGATGTTTATTTGCCAGGAAATCAGTTCAACATTACTTGGATGAATATCAGGTATAAGGTTGTCAAAGTGATTCTGTTAATTGACAGGCAATTTATGACAAAGCTGTATTTCCCCTTCTACCACGTGATCCCTCAGAAGTTACCCAAACCAAGGAGCACAGGTTTTTATCAGACCTTCCCAAGCCTTCCCTTTTTATGAAGGTGAGACTCATTTTTAATAGGGAAAGTAATTACCCACCAGCTCAAAGGCTGTGGTGAATCCTCTAGCACTTGAAGCTTCTACTTCAAGAGATGCCATAGAATCACAGAATGGTGAAGGTTGGAAAGCACCTTGAAGATCACCAGGTTCCAACCCCCCTGCTATAAGCAGGGACACCTCCCACTAGACCAGGCTGCACAAGCCTCATCCAACCTGGCCTTGAACACCTCCAGGCAGGGGGCTTCCACAGCCTCCCCAGGCAACCTATTGCAGTGCCTTATTACCCTCATGGTGAAGAATTTCTTCCTAACGTCTAACCTAAATCTCCCCTCTTTCAGTTTAAAACCATTACCCCTTGTCCTATCACTGCCTTTCCTGGTGAAAAGTCCCTCCCCAGCTTTCCTGTAGCCCCTTCAGGCACTGGAAGGTGCTCTAAGGTCTCCCTGGAGCCTTCTCTTCTCCAGGCTGAACAGCCCCAACTCTCTCAGACTGTCTTCATACGAGAGGTAATGTCAAGTAATCAGTGTGGCCTTGGTCAAGCACAAGACATTTGGCTTAGTGCAAGACTCAGTGGAGAGACCCTCCTCTCTCTAGGATTTCTAGGCCAGACCAAACTATCAGAGAGATCTCATCAGATGCAAAGCCCAGGCATCTCTCACCCTTACCCACCTATTGAACAGGGCTTTCAGGCAGTTCACATCAAATCACCCTGTTGCACTCCTCACGTGTTGCATTCCTTCTAAACTTCATTTGCCTCTTCATGACACTTGTAGCGTACAAGACCTACAAGATGACCACCAGCTGGTGTTTCTCTTGCCCTTTCCACATGCAGCAACAAGGCTATGACTTCGTGCCATGTTTTTCAGCCAAGAGGTGATTGATATTTATGCCAGTGATACAGCAAATCATTTCAACATGGAAAAGAGACAGGAAATCAATTAGCATCGATACATGTCTCCAGACTGCTAACTTGCTCACACAAACAAATACAAACAACCTTCCCTTTCAACACCCCATGGTGCTCAGGATGGGAATAGACCCTGACCATCTTCCAAAGGGATTTGGAAAACAGGAGGAAACACAAATGAACTTCTGGGAGAAAGCAGCAATTTCTTTGCAGGCAAGAAGGAGTGTGCTGGCCTTGCTAAGCACCAAACAGAACTGACAACGCAGCAGCAGCAGCACAATGGAGCAAATACAGTAAACCTGAGCCATAAAAGAGGCATCACCAATTCACGTGGCAAGCACAGCTGTTCTCCCACCCTTCTGCTCTGTCAGGGATGCACACGGTGGGCAAGATGCAACACCCTGTTGGGCTCTTCTAAGCCCACTGCAACCAGATGTCCTGTAACCACTGTCCCGTGCTGAGCCTCATGGTCTAGCTGAGGAAAGACAAAATTTCCTGCCTCCAAGAACTCAGAACCACAAGTCAAAATTCTTATATAACCAAGGGGATGGCTGAGAAGGTGGTAGGATCTCCACTACACAGGCACCAGGGGATGCTAAAGTTCTCTAGTTGCCCTTTGTCATCACACTGCATGTCATATGTATGAGACACATGTGGTTGTCCCTGCTGCCGTAGCATGGCAGTGCTTGGTGCCCAGATACTCCAACAGGCTTTTTGATAGAAAATATTCTGATCTGGGGGAGTGGGAGGGTGAGACATACTGGTTGTCATCTTGCAGATAAATCTAGGCTCTCTAGAAGCTGTAAAGCTCTGCAGCTAAGCTCAGGGAGCCACCAAGGAGCTGTGTGGTACGATGCGAAGCCAGCTCCTTTTGAACATCATGTAAGAGTGAGAACATTCCCACTGGAGCTATGCATAGATGAAGGACCTGGTCCATACTGCAGGGAGAAGCACAGCAGAGCAAGCAAGCAATGTCCCTGTGCTGTGATACTCATTGGGACATGCTGGTACATCCTGCTGGGCATCCCAGAACCCTGAGATGGAAGGAGAATGGACAATCTGAGCAGAGTGCAGCCAAGGGTCATCATGTCCACAGGTGGTCCCAGCAGGTGTTGAGAGCAACCCACACCCATGGCAATTTGAGTATCACTTTCTAGTTCAGGCTTTCTGCCTTAGCAAGTCCATCCCTGCTTTCCCAAGGCTCTTTCCTTTGAGAGCAAGAGCATCCTCATCAGGCAAGACCCCACGGGAAAGCTCATGCTTACACACCCAGACTAAATCCTTCTTTATTTGGGAGCCAAGGCAGAGCTTGGCAGGAGCCTGGCAAGCTGCAGGCATATGCTGCCATGCCCTGGGCTGCCAGGCCTCCCCCAGGACAGACACAGCTCCCAGGGGCTGAGTCATGACAGAAGCAGGTTCACATCT
Source organism: Hemiprocne comata (assembly GCA_020745705.1). NCBI lineage: Eukaryota > Metazoa > Chordata > Aves > Apodiformes > Apodidae > Hemiprocne > Hemiprocne comata. Next base: position 3,049,841 of record CM036597.1, on the reverse strand, counting down.
GCCCACTCCCACCTCAGCTCTTGCTCTCCAAACCTAAAACAAGCCCTGCCCGAGATCCTAGTCCCTCTTGGTCTCCCCCTCCCAGATGCTGGTAGCGGCACAGCCCCACGCCCTTTGGTCTGGAGCAGAAAGGGCAGAGCACCAGCAGGATACAGCTCTGCAGCTCATGGGTGTGCACGGGCACTGGCTGCTCTGCACACACCAAGGAGCTCGGGGAGGGACAGGATGTCCCCTTCACCTGAGCTTCTTCAGGCCACTGCTCCTGTCATGCCTGCCCAGTGCTGGGGTTTGCACCCAAGCTGCTGCCGCTCCCCCCGCTGCACCCACACGCCTCAGCCAGGCTGTCCTCCAAACTCCTCTGAAAATGCAGGACACAGTGGCTCAGGCTGGCTGTCCCCACACCAACAGGCTTCTTTTTTCTCTTTTTTTTTTTTTTTTTTTTTTTAAACCAAAAGCTTCTTGCAAACATCTGAAGGATGGGGTGGCGGTCCAGGACCAGGACGCTCCTCACAGCTACCTTCCTACACCAAATCCCTGCAGGGCTCTGCAGCCCCAGTTCAGACTGGGTTGATCATCCCCAGCATTTGGTGATTCACCAGCCTGAGTGCACACCAGGCAATTCTGCATACATCTGCTGCTCCTGTCAATCTGCCTCCCTGTGTACAGAGGGAGAGAGAGCAAAGATCTCTGACAGTGGGCAGATTAATAATACATTTATTATCTCCGTGCATCATGAGGAAGAGGAAGAGCTGTAATTCAAGAGCCTCCCTGAGAGTTTTGCAAATTCTTCCTGGAAGGAGACAAGAGCAGGAAAGGAGCTTTTGTGCTTCAACTCTTCAAAGCTGGCACCACTCTGTATTTTAATGTAACATTTAAAAGGCACACAAAGAACTGCATGTACCATAAATATGAAGTGAAGATATTAAACCAGTTGATACAACCAGGTCATCATTTTTCATAAGCTCTCAGGATCTGGAGATAACAGCAAAATATGGATCTCAATGCCCTTGATGGCTCCTCAGTATCTTAAGGTCTTGAGCACCCTAAAGGGGTCTGAATTGGAACTCCTCTCCATGGGGAAACCACCATGGAATGGCAGAGCAGGGCTGGTCTGTGGCACCAGGGTAGGCCTCATTCTCCTGCCCTGCTCTTCTCCTGGAGAAGCATCTGCTTGGCAAGTGAAACACTCACTTTGTTTCAGGAGAAATCCAAGGCCTGAATAGCCAAGGAGGAAATTTGATAATGCTAGAAATAATTGGCATGATTTCAAAGCTTCCAGGCAGGAGTGTGGCAGCTCCTGGCATTACTTCTGCAGCCTTTCCCACCAGCAAGGAGCTCCCCATACCACCCAGCTCTCCCTCCCAAGAAGGCTTTTCTGTTCCCATCTCCCTCTTACCTCTCATCTTCCTGAAGTTTCCCCATGCCTGGATAAAAAGGGAGAGGCAGAGAGAGAACAGCTACATTTCTCGTCCACCCAAACACTGGCATTCCTGTTTAAGAAAGAAACTTTTATTTCAAAAGCCAAAGCTATTTTTCACACCCTTTTTTTTTTTTTTTTTAATCCTACTTCATTTGCACATTCACCCACTTTCAAACAAAGGGAAAAAGATGATGAGATTTTCTGATATTGCAGTTGCTTTACATATCTGACGGGTAGATACAAAGCAAGGCAATAATGAAGGCATGTTGGTGTGTATTAATCAGAAATGCACAGGCTGAGACTAGTAATTTATATGTCTCTTCACTGTATTTTGAAGCCTCAAGAAGAGTAAAATACAGAGAAATCAGTATAAAAATTACCATTAGATGTCTGCATTTCAGAGAGCAGATCTGAGCAGGTCTCTCCCCAGGCACACCAGCCCTGTGAGGTCATGGTTTCCTCAGGGCTGCATGATCTGGAGCAAAACCAGCAAACTGGAGCAAAAAAAAACCCCAAACCAGATATGCAGACTAGGATGAGCTGGGAAAAGCTGAGCTTCTGGCTTGGCCGAGATGCCCTCAAGCCAACCTGGCCAAGAAGCTGTCTTTCAAATGCACAGTTTGGCCATAGTTTTCAACCTGCCCACATTATCAGGAACTCTTCCTATCGTGACACAGCATTGTGCAGCCTCACATATGCTTATGTGAGATACTCTTTGTTCATCATTTGAGTCAGTAGAGCTGCTGTTCCATCAGCGTTTCAATTATAAAGCCCCTTTGCAGAGATTAATAACACAGCTCATGCTTTGAGCCAAGAAGCAATTCCCCCCATCCCCACTTTCAAAATTTCATTAAAGTCTGCTGATAGAGCAAAAAAATCCCAGCGACTTTTTTTGTAGTTTCAGATGCTCCTTCCATACTCTCTCACTATGGAGAAATTTTGCTCCAGGCAATTAGTTCTTAGCTGGGACAAGTCATTCCAGATCTCCAACACTTCAAAGAAAACAGATCCTACAGAGCCCAAATACAACCCCAAGAAGTCTGCAGCCACAGTGGCTCTCCCACTGCAATGGCTATAGACTATATAGCAGACCTGTCTGTATTATTCTCAATATTGACCACGTCTCCTGCTGGATACAGCCAATTCCCAGTGAAACAACACACTAAGCCTGAATTCTGCAAATGCCTACAATGTGTGTTTATAGACATGGGCTGCACTGTGGGCTTGGGTGGGTCTAAGGCACTGTCCCTAAGCACATTGGAGTGCTGCATTCCATGTCTGGTTTCCATCAAAGTAATGGCTACAGACTAGGAGCAAAACCCATTGCTACACCACTTCACATCAGTCCATTATTCCAGCTGAGTGTCACTGTGATTTACTACCTACAGTGTGTTCAAATCAGTGGAAAGAAAACATCATTTGTGAGAAAGAGAGCTTGCTGGCAAGTTGTGGACCAGTGATGGAAGCTGTGTTGGGGAATTGCCTCGCAGCCTTGGTCCCCATCACACTTTCTTCCCAAAGCCCCCTCCCCTGTACAGGCCATGCTGGTATGGGGCCAGCTCCACATGGGATAACCCTGGTCTGGCAGCCAGCTGCAGGGTGGGGTTAGCAGCCTGGTGTCAACTAACACGTTTCCAGCACCAGTTTAACCCTTTGCTCTGAAGAGCTTTTGCTGTTCTCTGACTCCCTTTACAAAAGCCACCAACCTCAAGGACATGCCACCAGCATTGTTCCAAACTCTACTGTCCTGTGCTAAAGGGCTGCTCTGTCTTAAAGACATACCTGTGTGTCTTCCAAGCCAAATTTATCTGGCTGATCCGGAATATTCTTGCAATTTTTATTCCCCACGTACCTCTCTGTCTTCCTGCCCTTTGAGTCTTTTCCCAGGCTTCAGTGAGCCAAGCAGCAGGAGTGCAGAAACAATCATCCTTACCTGGAGAGAAACTGAATCACAACATCATAGGATTTCCATCCATAAGCATTCAGTTCTCAGTTTCAGTGTGTTCTGTCTTGCTTTGCCTTAATGGTCAATAGAAAGATTCCCTAAGACCTTGATAGGATAGAAGAAAACTTGTTAACATAATAACAGCATCTTAGAGAATTCATTGCCAAGGTACTGAGGGCTTTCTGCTCCTTCCAAGCTGTCTCAGAGGCTCAGTCCTGACTGCTGCCAGCACAGATTACAGGTCATTTTCCCAGTGGAGTCCTGGAGGATGTGTTCAGAGCCACCTGTAAATTTGAGATGTACATTAATAGGTGAAAAGATGGCTGCGTCCACAAAATAGACACCTGCTTCTGCTATTAACAAAATCTGTGACACAGCACAAAGTCAGAGACAGAGATAAAATGCCAGACCTTTTATAGCATACACCAGGGCTGTGTCTCACCTGCATAGTGCCAGATTTTAGACAACACCTCATCCTGGTGTATCTTTAATTAATGCTCCAGAACAGCAGCAAAAATTTGGAATTTTTGCATTTCCCACCTCCAGGGAGAGGGCTGCCAAAAAGGGAAACATTTTGCTTTAGAAAGATCAGGAGTCAAACTGGTCTTTGTGGGAGGAGTGGAGAACTGAGGTTTGTGAAGCTGCCTAGGTGCCAGGAAGTTCATGCCCTTGTTTTGGAGCAGCTCACCAGAAATCCAGGCTGCTGGGAGAGGTGGATGTGATGGTGATGGCACCATGGCATGAAGTGCTGCTGCACTGGGTGTCAGTGCTCCCCAGTCTGCAGGTCCCAGTGTCTTTCTGGTGCAGATGAAAATCCCAAGATAGCTAATTTAAGCCTAACTTTTGTTAGCTGCTTTGCAGGAATGCCTGGAAATGACCCACAGACCTCCAGAGAGTGGCCTGAACCACAGCATGAAAATCCCATGGCTCCATGCAAGACAGCCATCACCTGCACCCTCACACCTGATGTTTGTGAGACCTTTTAAGCAATATGGGTGCAAGCATAGGGTGCTAAAGACCAAAACCAGGAACTCCCTTTTTAGATTGATGAAGAAGCCCAAAGCAGGGAGCAAACAGATCCCTCATGGTTTGCAGTGGGCCTTGTGTGGCAACAACACAGTCTTAAATCACAACCTGGGTGTATTTTCAAAAGTAGCTGGTTGTTAGACTAATTAAACTATTAAATTATGCTGGAAAATAGACATTTGGAAGTTTCAACCAAGACAAAGCCACGAATACTATGAACTCCCCAACTTTGCATGATTGATTACACAAACAAACTGGGTGTATTGAAGAAGTGCTACGAAAAAAGATCACTTTCATCAAATTTTAAGCCAACAGTTATAGAGTGAGGAGGAAGAAATTAATTAATTACACCCTGAAACATTTTACTGATTGAATCCATGACCCCAGCACTTGTAAGGTTGTAAAATGATAGATTAGTGCTGCACAGAGTATCACAAATGGCATTTGCACTGGGAAGCTCATTAGATGAGACGTCAGGTCATGTAAATCATAGGAAACAAATACAAACATCCATCAGAAGAATGCTGCCTGTAATGACTGGCAGCAGAGAGGAGCTGAATTATTATGCAAAATTTATTTTGACTATTAAAATACAAACAGGTGACACCAAATTGTCCTTTAAGCAAACATAAACTACAAGCATTCTGACAGGAGGTTTTGTTTATAAATGTTTCATCTCCTCAGTATGCTATGGCTGTAAACAGCACCTGAAAAACAAAGGAGGGAGGGAAAAAAGGAAAAAAAACCCAACAGTAATCCAATATTTGGGTCTTCAGATCTTTTTCTTTTTATGAGAGAACTATGCTTTCTACCTCTGAATAATCAATGCAAGATAGGAAGAAATAGGGTGTAATTACTGCATGGGAGTCATTTGTTACAGATTCTGTCTGCTCAGAGAGAACAGAAGCAAGTACTGCTTTCTTGGCAAGCCTTTTTTTTTTTTCAGGGAGGTGCACTAAACAGTTTGGCAGAAACACATGGGTGCTCAAGACAAGAAAACCAAGCAGCAGGAGATACAAAACCAGAAGGACCACTATCACCCTCCAAATGGCCAGACAGGAACCCACTCACTTGTTCCCAGCATCATCCGTGACTCCAGAAGGGGGACTGGTTTCTGCTGGAGTTAGTTCCTTGCTCATTAAAATAAACCCTTGGGTGTCCTTCCTGTGACTCCTTCAGTTGCTTGATAAAGTCCAATTCACATCTGTCAACAGGAGAGATCAAAGTATTTTTGGTTTGTCCACCAGGGAAACAAGTTCTTTCTTAAACCCAGATACATCTGCTAAGCACTTGAACCATAAATAATATCAGTAATTTTGAAGCACCCTAAATTACAACCAAATAGTAATTTCCCCATGTTGAATGCAAATTAAAGTATCTTTTTGGCTTTTGAAAAGCTCAGTGACACAACATTTAAAGGACACCATTTTAGAGTAGTATAATATAGTAGACTAGCAAATTGAAAAGGAGTTTTAGGAGCCTTCACTCTGAACTTCTTGGTTGGTTTTTATACTAGATAAGAGCAGGGCTTGTGGGTCATGTTTTCAGGTGGAATACAAACATTTGGTGCTGAGACCCCTCAAAGGTGCAAATCCCCTGGACCTCTTTGGAAAGTCCCAGCACATCTTCCTGAGCAATGCGGGTTCTTCCCAACAGCCACAGGATAGTGTCTAATGAGTCACATCTCTTAGTCTTGTTCCATCTCTCACTATTGTAAATCACTCTAATCTCACTTTATGAATGCTGCCTAAGAAGGCAGGCACTGAAAATTACAAATAATAGGTCAAACTAGGATTTGTGAATAGCAAAGGCAATATCCCTTCCATTACCTGGAAGTTGTTTGTATGATGGAGAGGAAGAACTAGACCTTACAAGGAAACAGAATAAGGCAGATTTATTGCATCTTTTACCAGCTTAAAAAAACGTTTGCAGTGTTACTAATGTAAGACTGATTGATACCAACCATGCAGTTCTTTTGTTGCTGCCCTGTGGTGGGCTAAATCAGTATGCTCTGAACTTCCCTTGGGTAACAAGCCGTGAGTGCCCGGCCACTGCCCGCCTCGGTACACTCAGTGCTGCCAATCTAAATTGCCTGCTCCCTTTGCAATCAGATAAATGGAGCCCAATTCCACTAAAATAAACACAGTTCCAGCATTGAAAGAAATTGCAGCTGCTGGTGATGCCTTTTCTACCGAAGCACAAAAGGGGGTTGTGACAAGGAGCTAAACACAGTTGTTAGAGAGGCAGTGAGCAGTTCTCAAGTTCACCCAGAGACAGAGAAGAAGAAAAATACTGTGGGATCCAGTACCCCCCCCGGCCATGTTTTTGGAAAGTGTTGTGACTACAGCTTTCACAGGGAGCCTGGTGAGCACCTGGGAAAGCCCCTGGGCCTGGTTACTAAGCCCAGCAAGTGTGCACCAGCACCTGCAGGTAGATGATGCTCTTGCAGAAATGCTGACAAAGAAACGTGACAATGGTATATGACAATCGGGGGGAATTAAAATCAATGCCACCAGCTGCTGTGCCATTTGGTATCAGAAAGGCTCCTGACCTTGCTAGAGACAATAACGTTGAAAAACCATGTCCCTGGTGAATGTGGCTGAGTGGGACAAAGGATTTCCAACCTCAAAACAAGGGTAGGTTCGTGGAGGTCCGGTTATGTGCTGGGTATTTGGATTGCCAGACCTACATCTGAACCTCCTGGGGCAGGACCACCACGGGGAGTGCATGTGCCTCGAGTCTTATCAAGTCTTCATAGAGGCTCTTGCAAGTAGAGCAGATAGTGTGATCTGCCTCTGGGAAGCAGTGCCTGGCACAGCCCTTCAAGGGGACCCCCACACAGCCTGGGCTGCCCCCAGCTCCCCCCCCAGCACCCTGTGGCTGAGCACTGGCAGGGGCATCCCCCCATCTCCATAATGCATGGCTTAGATGGCTCTGCCCCATGGAGGCTATAAACTGCCTTGGTGCTATGTCATGGAGTGGCTTAATATATAATCCTAGAGGAGCTCACCTGGTGACATCTTTATCTTGAGAGCAGCAGCAGCAGCTGGTGTGTGCTATTTTCAGCTTTGCAGACTTGTTTGGAGCATCTTCCCTGCGGTTCCTCAAGTTGAAGCCCCAGATGAGTTCATCCCAAAGGGGAAAAACAGTGATGCCTGAGGTGAGCACACAGGAATGTGTCTGGAGTGGGGAAGGAGCCCACTGGTCTGTGCAGACGTCTTCCTAAACACCAGTTGGGAGGAAGGATCCCCAGCCCCTTACCTGGTCCTGTAGGAATAGGCAGGGGTTGTCCCTGTGTGTGTGACAAGGTAGCACAAGGCTTGGCACCAGAGCACCCTGCCCCGTGTGCCTGCTCTTCTAGCCCTGGCCATGCACTAACAATAAACTATTGCAGTCATATTTTAAAGAGGGAAGGCTTGTTAGAGTCTCCTGTAAATCAGGCCTGAAATTACCACTGTGGTTTCTCAACAGGCCTGAGCCCTGCTGAACAGCTCATGCAGCTTCTGGTTAAAATTCCTATTTCAAAATCACTTTTGTGGCTCCCCCATGAAAGTAGCTCAGTTTGTAGCTTTGCACCACGATGCAGCGTGGCCCGCCAAGCTGGGAGAGGCTCTTTCTCTTTAATGACAGCCATCTGCACGTTCCTATAACTTAGCAATGTTCCCAGCTATGATTTATGGAGGGTGCTTAGCTTTACAGTATAATCTTTACTATTTTACAGGGTTCCCTTTTTCTCAGTTAAATGTTGTTTTCTGAATAATTCCAAGCTGCCAGTAGGTTTACAGAGGAGAAAACTGGAATGAATCTCTCCTTGCTTTTATTTACTCCTATCTGAGTGCTGTGTTTCTGCATCCATTTTGGAGATTTACAATGGTATTAAGGTTGCTTCCCTCATCCTCATTTTATAGATTTCTGGTGCAATCATTTTGAAAGCCAGAAGGCTGACAGGAAAATTAGGAAATTAGATAGCATGTTCCTATTCCCTCCAGTGCCCCGATAAAGAAGGGGAGAAGAAAGAGAAACTGAAAGCATAATAAATAACACTGTATACCCTGGAGTCCCCCCACTGATGCTGGCACCTCCTCTAGGCATCCCACTGCACCCCAACTCTAGTTGCAGCACTACAGCACTACTCTGACCCTGGGAATGCCAGGCCATACAGCCTGCAGTGGCTGTCAAGGCAGCAGTGGTCCAAGTGCCAACTTCACAGGCTAATTGTTTATCTAATTTTAACTGCTAATGGTGGCCTGTGGCATGGCAGCTCCCTGCACTGAAGTTATCTCAGCCAAGTGTTCAAGTTTATTGAAAATAATCACCCCAGAAAGAAAGAAGTGATGGTGACCACCACGGGATTTGGGGATGATGGTGGGGTGGTTTACCATATATGACTTGGGACATCATCTCCATCACCCAGTTCCCCATTACCCCCTTCTGAGGGCAAAGAGTCTGATAAGCATGGTAAGCTAGACCCATGGTCATACCAAGCATTGGGAGAGTTGCAGATGCTGCTGGAACAAACAGCATTTCTGGTCTCACCTGAGCTGCAGGCAGAGGTGACCACAGTGGCAAAGTGCTGCCGTGCCAGGAGGATGGTGGGCACAAACCCTCTTGCAGCTCACAGCACACAGGAGTTGCACCAACACCAGCACCACCAGCTCACTGGGAAAATAACCTCCAAAGCAACCTTTCAAACCATTCACGTGACTGTATGGCCCAAACCTAAGTCTTTCAAATCAAAATAAGCATGGTGAGACTTGCAAAGGAGCTGCTCATCTAGTGATGAGCAATGGCTGGTTATCTTCTGAGAGCTGGTACCACCTGCAGCCAGCACCAACCTCATCTGTAGCACAGGCATTATTTATCTAGGTGCAGGTTTCTGCTCTGTTGTAGGTTTTAGTTGTTGCAGGCAGAACAAAAAAAGCTGGAAATCATGCCAGTTCACTAGGTTGTCTGTTTCTTCCCCTTTCTTCCCATCTTGGATTACAAAGACAGGTATTTTACAAGGTTTATCCTGCTCCCATTCCCAGCTCTGTGTTGAACAGGGAAAGGGGCTTTGCTCTCTCATTTTACCTCAGGTAGGGCTGATTTTCCACCTACCTTTGAAACGACTCATCCATTCTGTGTGATGCATTAGCCTTGACCCAGGTTGAGGACAGGTTATTTTCATAGAACATCCAGTACCATCTTCCCTGCTCTTTATGGAAACATCTGTGAAACGAAGCAACCAAACACAGCAAAATGTTGAAATTGCCCAGGCAATGAAATTGTGCCCTACAAAAACATCATTTCCATTTAGCCCAGTGAGTTAGAAAGAGATTCAAATATAAAGTATCACTTTGGCTTCATGCACTCAATCTTTATACAACATAAAATATGACTTTAGTTCAATACTAGACATGATACACAACTAAAAACAAAACCAACTTTTTGCTGTATGTTATTTACATTTGTATATTTTTATCCCTTCAAATGCATGTTTAAAAATAATTTAGATTATAAGATAAATTATTCTCATTGTGTGACTTGTACTGTGGTTTGACAGCTGATGTTCTGATAGGCAACAGGGGATTTTCAAATGCTGAAAGTAGACTGGATATAAAATATAAAGCTGAAAATGGAGGGGAAGATGCAATATAAATAGAACAATGACTAAATAAAGAAAAATCAAATGGGCTACTGGCTGTGGCATGGGGGCCCAGCTGTCCCAGGGAACCAGCCAGCTGGGCAGCAGGCAAGGAGGCCAGGTAGATGTCTGGCTTCTGCTGATGGCATTGACATGTTCCCCACATTGCATCTTGATACCATCGAATCAGCATTTTCCAACAGAAAGTGGATCGGAAAACTATTCTGCTGGAAAAATTGTTGACCCGCTCTGCTGGCAGCTGATCATCCACAGAATCACAAAATTACCTGGGCTGGAAAAGACCTTCAAGACCATCGAGTCCAACAGTCAACCTAACACCAGCAAGTCCTTAACTAAACCCAAGTATCCCCAAGTACTATGTCTATAGGACTCCTAAATCCCTCCAGGGATGGTGACTCCACTACTGCCTTGGGCAGCCTGTTCCAATGCCTGGTGACCCTTTTGGTGAAGAAATTCTTCCTAACATCCAATCTAAACCTTCCCCAGTGCAACTTGAGGCCATTTTCTCTTGTCCTATCACTTGTCATTTGTAACTCAGCGATACAGCTGAGTGTCACACTGGAAAATAAATTAATAAATAAAGGCACAAGCCTTCTTCTCCTCAAGCTGGGAGTTTGACACTCTGCCTCTTGCATTATATGCAACTTTCATCCCTATCCACCTTCCCATCACTCATGGTGGCACAGACCTCTGCCCCTTTCCCTTCAATCATGTCCTTTGGCACAGTGATGCTCCTCACTCTTGGAGCCTTCCTCCACCCTCTTCCCTGAGGATGGTGCCAGCGTATGGAGAGAAGCAGCCACAAAAGCTCCAGCACATTTTCCTGCTTAAGAGGAAGAGCTAATTCCAAGCCCATCATTCTGTATATGTAGGTAGATCTGTTTTAACAAGAGCATTAATTTGCACTTATCGACACTGAATTTCACCTGCCAGTTTCTATCACCTAGCTACTTAGTTCTCTGAGACTGGCTACCCTGGACAAATCTGTGTCACCTGCAAACTTCTCTAACCTCACCACTCACCCCTTTTTCCAGATAATTCCTGAATATGCTGACAGTGCCCAACCCAGGTAGCTGCAGAATTTCTCCTCTAATTTCCACCCACTGTAAAAACTGACATAGGACAATTCCTGGTCCTGGGTTCCTTCCTTTTGCCAGGTCATGGAACATTAATCTTGTGACAGCAGAGTCCCATTAAGCCCCTTTGGTGAGTCTCTCCTGTTGTTCAGCTCTGCTGCCTTGTTTTCTGGTGCATTTGCATGGTTTTGGCAAGCACCAAATGAGCAATCTCTCCTTATAGTTACCATTGAGGCAACTTTTCTTTTTATTTTGAATTTTTAAATTTAATTTCTTCTAATTTCTTCTTAGCCTACTTCCTCATTCTCTTCTACATTCTTCCTTTAACATGAAATACAGCTGTGGAAGGATGTTCTTTTTCTGAACAGGGAATTTGATAACAAGTCACTACTAGAGAGGAGCTCATCAGTACTTGAATGAGGTCTTCAGGAGTAAATCAACAACTGTTTCTCCTCACCTGGGCTCTCTAACTGTTTAAAAAATAAGGTCACTTACAGTGTTTCCAAACCTGACCTGTGTGCCATGGCCTCAGAAGACATCACCAATTCTTTATGGGGAAAACTGAAGTCTCCCTTGTTGTCCCAAGGGGACACTTTCTTTGCACAAACTCTGAAAGTTGGTAGGGTTTTACAGATACTCAGAAAAGCCCTGGCACAAGGAAGCCAAGAAGGAGATTTCAAAGCTCCCATAGAAGGGTCTCAGCCTTGGCAAATCCAAACCCCCACTACACTGGGGAGGGTGGGCAGGACCATCCCATGGGTGAGCATGCTGCATCCATCTCCTGGAGGGCACAGGGGGCCACTCTGCATTGACTCATATAGAATTGATTGTCATAGAATCACCTTTTTAATCCCTTTGGATCACCAAATGGTTGCATTACTCTCTTCTCGGGCTGCTTGCTTGCTCCTCAGCAAAGCTGGAGCTTTTTCCACCAAGTGCTCAGCTGTGACCAGGACTCCTGCATGGGCTGGGAGAGATGGGGAAGGGGCTGCTGGCACTGGGAAGCAGGCAAAGAACACTATACAAATCCTTTCTAGTAAATCAGATTTAATACTTTTATGCTATTACAAGCTCCATTGAAAACAGTGCAAAAACTCTTAGTAAATCTGTCCCCTAGGTGCCTTATGTCTGTATTTATTCTGTCTTTTGAAATTTGTTCATTTACCCAGTTCAGTTTTTGCTTCTGGGTGTTAGTTTTTATCCACCATGATTTAATTTTATACTGGGGATTTGGTTTAAAGCTTGCACCATGATATCTAAATAAGTTCATTAAATGCTCTGAGTTTCTCTGGTTACAAGTATAAATTCATCAGCATGGAAATAATGACATCTTAAACCTATTAAATTAAAAATATCTTTATGCTCAAACCCAGAGCTCAGATATGCCAGCCAATGATAATCAAATGCCATCCGACCACTCAAAAATTCCAGGGAAGAGAAAATGAGCTTGTTTGAGGATGCCTGCGAGGCAAATCAGGCTGTCAAAATCCCATCATTCTGGGGAGGAATTTACATAGCTCATATTAAACTCACCAGAGCGACTGGAAACCTGGAGTAATTAAATGCTGGGAAAGAGGCAGGACGCTGGATGTGCCTCAGCCAGGAGGCCCTGCAAAAGAAGGAGGTGCAGGAGGGGTCCCCAGAGGGAACAGGAGTGTCCCTGGACTGAGGAAGCGCTGATCCAGGCTCCCACAGGGGGAGAGGAACAGCATCTCAGGCTCCCTGCCACTGCTTGTTGGGATAGTGGCTGGCTGGCTGAGGGAAAAAGGCAGAAATCACATTTCTCCCAGATTTCAGAGAGAACAGGCCCTGTCTTATTTCCATAAAGAGGACTGGAAGCTGCCCCCGAACCCGCCAATTTGCTCCTTTCTCCGTAGCAGATGGCTCTGGCCACCTATGGTCCAGGAGCTGGTGAGCCCGGGGTGGCTGGAGACCAAGTGCAGTCACTGATTTGCACAATCATCCTTGGGTTGCAATAAATTAAAGCAGAAGCAGCTGCCTCTCTCTGACTGCTGGTCCCCAGCCCTGGAGCACGACGGCTCTGCGGGTTTTTTTAAAAGGCGATCGCTTTTGTTTAACACCGGTTTGCAGCAGATAGACTCTGTCACCACACCGAGTGTGAGGGAACTTAATCCTCCTCTTACTGACATGACATATCCTAATGGCTTCTTTGGTTACCTATCAAGTTCCTGTGTACTTAGAAAGCTTTAATCTGTAGATTATTTACTCAATAGACTGTAACGGCTTCGCATAATAGCCCATAAGGGCTTCCAGCAGTTACGGCCTATTGTGTCTCAGGGAGTTGATGTTGATTTTTTTCCCCTAAATCTAACACAAAGCATCTAAGATAATATACAGTATTGCACTGGCTCAATAAGAGGTGCTTAAACTCTCACGTTGTTGTTGTTGTTGTTGTTTTGTTTGTTTCGTGTTGTTTTTTTCTTTTCTTTCTTTCTTTTTAAAAGTCAGTATCGAGATAGCGTTTGCATGCTCGGGATCACATCCACCGCCTCCCTCTCTGATCTCACCTTGCTCCACCTCCCTGCAGTGCAGTCACTGTTTGAGCTCCCTCCCCTTCCCAGTTGGGGATTTTCACAATACCCGTAAGAACTTGGTCCTTCATGAAACTTCTGTCCCACTACCCAACGTGGCCAAAACCGGGCAGAAAGCTCATGGATCCTGGAGGCTGAGCATAAAATACCCATATCCCACTGATGTCCAGCAACCACATTACTGCCATCCAAACGGCCTTATTTGCCTGATCTCCTGACTTACCTTAGGGTTTATGTTGCACCATGAGAAGTTGTAATAAACAGGGAAAACATCCAAGAGCCTGTAAGCCAGGTTTGCCATGGGTGCTGGGTACTGCATGTCTAGAAGATGTCATATTAATGACAAAGCGTGAATAGAATAAAAGGCTCCGCTCTAGACATACTGTTGTCACAGCAATTACAGTAGTGCCAGCTCATCAGAACACTGGCCAGTCTCTGGGAAAGTGGGAAAAGGAAAGGAAGCCGTGTGGATGCAATTTCTTAAAGGCATTTTTAATTTTCATTGTCTTTACGTTGTTCAGAATTCAAAGGATATTTCCCACCAGGTGAAAACAACTTTAATTTCGAGCCCAACTGCTCCAAATCGATTTGATTTCATTTAAAACCTAGCTAATTAATTAAAACCACTTGACAATGCCCCTTTAATGTTTAACCAAAGAGCACATCGTACTCCAGCTGAGCTGCTAAATATTTACGTCTTATTAGCAGGCTTCCCAAAGCTTGGAGAAAAGGATTTCCATGCAAATTCTCACCCCATCTTTTAATTACACCTTAACAACTCAGCTCATTATAATTCTACTACAAACTTTGCTCACTAGATCATCCTGCAACATGCATTTAGCAGGTACCAACAATACCTACCCTCACACTTGTACTCACACGTCTCTCTCCATTTGTAAGTGGAAATTCCCCAGCTGAAGACCTCAGGAAGTCACTCTGCTCCATTTCTGGCACAGTGAGCACTCCAGAATTAATTGCAAAGTATGGAATAAATACACTGTGAAGATATGCATTAAAAGCAAGCTATAATTAAGCAATATGGAGATTTGAACCCTGAAATCAATAAGCTCAGGGAACTTGCAAGTAGCCGGGGCTGTGGGCGGTGTGGGGAAAGGGTGCGAATGGCTCTTCCCGTGGGGGGTGTTTCACCATCTGCAGCTCCCCGTTTTCCCCCATAAAAGCTGTGTGCACACCAGGGAGCTGTGCCAGCTGAAAGTGGGTACCCACGTGGAGCCTGTCTCTTCCAGCCACCCTCCCTGTGCTCTGGTTTCTCCCAAGTCTCCAAGTCAGCATTTCCTCCATCCCTCTCCAACGTCACCCCAGGCCTGCACCCCGCTGCACCTCCCACCCAGGGTTTCAAAGTGGGGAGCAGAGCCTTTTGGATGACATTTCTACAGCTCTCTGGCTGCAGGGGCAAGATGCAAGGACCCCTCTGCTAGACCAGAGTGCCAATGGACTTTGAGGATCTCCTGTGGGATTTTTCCACAGTAACAGATTCCTCCCAACTTGCAGATGGTTAGTCACACGGAGCAGAAATCGCATCAAACTCAGCCTTCAGGCATCGCCAGATCAGGCCTCCCCCTTCTTAACTCAGCCTGGGGGCTGGGATGATAATTTTCCTGCACTGAAGGAGTAATTTTTGAAAACATAAACAACATCTTGCCATGCGTTCGCCTTTTTCTGTTTACTGGGCTTGATGTCACGCCTGAAAAAAAACCAAAAAAACGCGTTGCAATGAGATTCTGCAAGAAAGTATTGGCTGAGCGAGTGAAATCATTCACGTCAGCTCAGGAGTCCTAATTGCCCCAAATGAGTTACAAACTAAAATAGTCTGGCCCAATTATTAGCAACCACCATACCTGCAGGAGGTCAGCATGGCAGCACGGCGGGAAGGCTGCATCCAAGATGTAGTTCTCACCCTTTCCCCACTGCTTTTCTAAACAACTCCATTAGAATTCATGCTGTCAATGCGGGATTATTCCCTATACTTCTATTTCTTGTTCAAATGTATAGAAATTAATTTTCTGGTCGTAATTTCAGTACCTCTGGGACATTAGCAAGCTGGAAGTAAAAATAGAACATCATTACAGTGTCAGGTAATGCGGATGAGTGTGACTAATAACCTGAGTGTCATTGATTTAATAATCTAATAATGTCTCTGCACACTCAGCGCTCAGACTCACCGATCACAGATAAAGATTTAAACCCGGCTGCAGCTGCAGATTAGAATCAGCACCTTGACTTTGGGGATCAGGACCAGTGATAAGCAACCCGTGGCTGGTATCCAAAAAAACTGAAGCGGGGGAAGGAGCGGGCTGATATTTGCAGCTCGCGCCGCAAAGGCGGCAGGTTTTCCATTCCCTGAGGTGACAGCAGTGGGAGGTCACAGCTTCTCAGCAGAGACATTTCTCAGGCTCAAAGAGAACTGCTCACCAGCTAGCCAAGATCTGGCAGCTCTCAGATAGCTCCTGGCCCACCAACAGCTTGGTCTGTGGTGGTCTAAAACACAAAGGAAAAGCATATTAAGGTCAATTACGACACCAACCTTGAAAGGTCTGACCCATAGCCATGAAACGAGAGGGTGAAGCAAGCAGGCATTGAATCGGGACACAGATCTTCTGATTTGAGATAATCTGGGTTATTAATTCAGGAAAAAAGCTACCACAACAGCCCCTGAGCTTCTTGCAGAAAGCTGCCAGGGAAAGACCTCCTTCCCCTTAGAGCATTGCCTTTAGGCAGCCCTACCCCTGCCCCCCACGTTTGGGAGAGACGCCCCCTCTGAGCACCGATGCCAGGTCTGGCCCCACTGTGGGATGGGTGGTAAAGGTGTTGCTTCCTCCCAGGCAGCCCCAGGACATGCTGGGTGATGGATCTTACCCACAGGGTATGAAGACACTCAGAGATGCCTGCTAATGAGATATGACTCAGGTTTATTGTAATTTGGTTGGAATGGGGACTATCGATCTTCTGAAACTGCATGTGAAAACCCCATTCCCTGGCGAGGCACCTCCAGGCTTGGCCAATTTGGGCTCCATGTGCTTTATTATTAATGCAGCAAAATTTATCTCTACCTGGGACTGCGCTGGCACCATGGAGAGAAGAAAAGCTTTGACCACTGGAGCTTGAAGCCCCTTCCAGGGGGTGGTTCCTGCAAACAATCTGGCTTTTTTCCAGACTATGTTCTGAGGGGGACATCAGTCTTCTCCAACACCACTTCATCTCAAGCATATTTACTTCTTTCCAGTTAACTTCACCCAGATAACAGGAAAACTCCCCAGGGAGTTGCCATAGAAACACCCGATGGAGACAAGGTGAGATTAGGACAGCTGAGCCTGAAGATGTCGTTAAGATTAAGAGAGATTTAACTCCCGCTCTGGGAGTATCATCCCCCTGGAAAAGGAACCAAAAATAGAAGTTAAAATGGGGAACATCCTGCCTGAGTAGTGTTGGAGTGACTGCTGATAGCTCCATTCCCCCTGGGAGATTCACCACCACTAAGCAGTGGAAAAGCTTTCCCAGAGGTCTTCTCCAAAGGTTTCCAAGCTCAGTGATGCTCTGCTGAATCTCAATAGGACATGTGAGTCCATCTGCAAAAAGGTGCTTAAAATGTACCCAGATCTTTTCCATTGCCTGGCAACATTGATAACCCTTTAAGCAAAGCAATGTCCTTCTGCATAATGGACTGAGAAGGATAGGATTAAATGCAAGCAAGAAATTTAACAAGAAGCCAAGGAGCTACCGATCATTAGCAGCTATTTGAGTGTCAGGCAGCCTCACTTCGGGTGATTTACCAGAACTTTTGTCCCAGCCATTCATTCAACAAAACACTATTATGAAAATAGATGTCATTAGAAGCACTTTTAAATATCTATAAAATATTCCTCTTTTTTTCGCTATTGGACACTGTACTCAATTCCATTTTTCTATTGCATTCTGTTACACTTCCTAGAGTCTCAACAGAAAGCCCCAGCAATAACAAACTGGTATCCTGGTCTTCTGCATAAACCAAATTTTTGGGACAGTTACTCTGGTTCCTCCTATTTGAGGCTCACACACACAAATACTAAGGGTCACTAGAAATGAATTATCCTTAACTGTAAAATAGAAGGGAATTCATCAACTATATCGATTTTTCTTGTGCGTGTGTGTAGGTCCTTTGGCAATTAGCCATTGAATGAACTGCTGTCTCATTCCTGTGAAGCAAAATTTTAGTTGCAGAGTTTTCTTTCTTCTAACAGCAAGCTTTCCTGTGTGCTATTTTTCCTCATGTGGATTGTCAGCCTGGATTTGCAAGCGTATTTCTCTTACGGCCAATGAGGTGGTTAATTAACACACACTCCGTGAGTCAAAGGTGGAGCTGAGGGGGTGGGGGAGCCTAAAGAAAACAGAATCTTCATCAGGCATGGATATGCATCTGCTCGGGAGCTCAGGGATGCTCAGCCTTTAGGAGACAGCTAAAAACACATATAAACTCAGAAAAACTCCCAAGGCAAGAAAAAAAAACAACAATTGGTGTCTGAGCACCTAAAAGAACTTTGGGATAAAAAAAGTAAAAATCCAGTAATTTTACACAAAAGGTATATATTATAGCCAGAAATCCACCTCTCTCACTGTAAACTGGGAGGCTGGCTGGGCTGGGTGGAATCTGTCGGGGGGGTTTGTGAGGGCATTTATCTGCATTGCATTCCTGTGCTGGTGGGGTTATTTGATCTAATCTTGAGATGACTAATGGCTGGTTTTTATGTGCATTTCTGACAGGCAGGAAGGACAGCCAGAGCAGGGAATGGATTGTACCTATGTGCAAAGTTGTGGAAAATGTTCTTAATGCCCAAAGTCAGATATGAAATCTCATAAAGACACAGGCAAATTCTGCATCTAGTGACTTTACATATAAACTTGCAGTCAGAGTAGATGGTATCAATTTCTGTGGTTTATGAGCACCAGAGAGATGCTTCATAAAAGGAAGAATAATATTATTAGAATTAATATAAAATACCACAGGAAGCATAACTTCTAAGTTTCATCTTTCCAATAGCAGGACTTCTAGAACTAGTTAGAATAAAATAATCACAAAGCAGATTGCTTTTCACTGTAACTACACACACAGAAATTAATGCTCCTAGAAACTAGCATTTTCCTGAGCAACAAAACCATAATTGATCACCAACCAGCTTCATCACCTGAGGAAACACTCAGCCCAATCACTCAGCTGCTCCGGGTTCATTACTTGGGGTGTTAATGCCCAATGCAATAAACATAACAAACGAAATACGGAATTACTCTAACCACAAAATCATTACTAATTGGTAATTCCCAGCATAGCACCTTGATTAGCTGCTTGCCAAGTTACTCCTGGACAGTCTTTCAGGTCTGCATCCTCCCCAGCAGGGAGGATCAGGAGCTCAGTGCTGCCTCTGCAAGTTCCCTGCCTCCAGAACCCAATCTGCTCAGTGAGGTCACTTGGGCTGCTCTTCCCCTTCCTCACATCTCATGTGTCCCGAGTTTTATCATTCCATGCCACTCAGTCATTCCCATCTTGAGAATGTATTTGCACAATTTTATCTTGATTCTGTTTCCCCAGAGATTATTTACCCTTGAATTCCATGCTGAGCCATGGTAATTTTCTGAGGCATGATGCAGCCAAACTCTTCAATCCTACATTGGCTGAACCACACAATTATTATGGAAAACATAGCCGAAACAACTCTTATGTTATTCTAATTAACCCATGAATAGGTCATCTTATCCTTACCTCAGTTTTCTTATTACAAGCAAAATACCCTGACAATTTAATAAACTGCTGCCAGTTTTGTGTTGCAGTTCAGACTGTGCCACCTCCCCGTGTGCACAGTCCCTGCCATATATTGTTTAATTGTTTTGAGGAGATGGTTACATCAGTGACCCGTGAGGCTTGTCAAACAGCACATCACATCTGCAAACCCCCATATTTTCTCTACACTAGAGAGTACCCAAACCTGCTCTTACATATTCTGAAAAGAATTGCTGCACTTTGTGCTTCCCATCAGAGCTGTTATTTGATTTCCAACTGGGTGAAATTTAACACGTTTTATAAATAAAACAGCATTTAAGTTTGAACAAGAAATCAGTGTCTTCTTAAAATTGTAGTGTGGCCTGTATGAAATTCTTCTGGTTTTGCTCACAACCAGGAGCAGATCTTTTTTACCATCTAAGACATGCTCAGAGGCTTGTGAAGGCAGAGCCCAAGAGAAGCACTGCAAAAGGACACAAATTTTCTTCCACATAGTAGCTATAAAAATGCATCTTACACAGTGCAGTGTTTCGGGCACCAATGAAGTCAAATTACCAGCAGAGTTAATCTTGGTGTAAAGTGTCTTAATGTCAACAATATAAAAAGACAGATTAGCCACACACGTGTGCTGGGCAGGATATTGGAGTCTGCCTTGGCAGGGCAGTATGTAATTCTCCCATTCTCACTGAAAGGTAAAAAGCTTCACATTAGAGCCCATTCAGAAACTGCTGACAAAACTGCATCTCTCTTCCCTGTTCCTCTTATCCCTCACACAGCAGGAAAAAAAAAAAAGGGTGTGGAAGTAGAAACTTCTGACAGCAATGTGAGATCTGGGTGAGGTTCCAGCAGAAAGGGTGGTGGTTCTGCAGGGGCTCAGTCCTACCAGCACAGCTGGGGGAAGGCACACGAGACTCTGGGTCTGACCTCTCTGGACCACCCAGGTAAATCCCTTACCCCCAGGGTCCATGGCTTTCTCTCTCCTTTAAAAAATACACTTCCTTATGGTAGCTTGGGGGTTTTCTTTGCTGTTACCCATTTTGGCTGTGTTCCTCACATGCACACTGACTACCATCCCCTCTAGCTTTTAGATTTAACTGGCACAGAAACTGTTAATTCAATACAACAATCTTTAAGGTCCCTTCCAACATTAACCATTCTAGGATTCTATGAAACATCCACACACCAGGGAAGAAATATTCCTTAGAAATGTGTGGCCTTTGATTAAGCTTTTTCCTCAACAGACCAAAGGAGGAGCCCGTGTCACCCTTGCAGCTGCATACCAGCACTCCCAGTCCAGGATGCGTGCATGGTCCAGTACGTCTGGACCAAGCCTCTTCTCCCCATCCCAAAGAAGCTGATAGCCCAAGAGGTGAGAAGTGTTGTAGGTACTGCTGTTCCCTTTTAATTTACCAAAGCAGCTGGTGCTGGTCCTTCACCATGTGATAACTGACTCCCTCAAGGGTGTGCCAGGCCTGGGGTCTCCAGCTGCAGCCCCAGCCCCCAGGAGCCATTATGCTGCTTAATGAAGTTGTCCCCATCATGGCTCTCACTTAACAAAGTGACAAGAACTGCCTAGGTCTCTGTTCTCCCCTGCCAGGACCACCTATTGCTGGTTTTGGAAACCCAAAGTGAAAATCAATAGTTAATGCAGTTCCCCAGGAGACTGGGGACTCCCCCACTTCTCAATCAGGATAATATCAGATCATAAAATGTTCGGGGTTTGCATGCACCTCCTTTCACAGATGCCCATCAACCCTAAGTATAGGCAGAGAACCCCAAGTCTGACTTCAGCTCTGGTCTGATGAAGCATTTGGGAGTGTCACCAGGATCCCATGATCTTTATCCTCATAAACCTTCTGGATTTTATAGTGACAACTTCTACCGGGCAAATTAGGCAAGTCAATTTTATAGCAAAGGCAAGTCAAATCTGCTGTAATTAATTCAAATTAACACACCCACGAGCTCCCAAAGCCTGTCATTAAGAAGGTGCTGCTTCAGGGGTGTCTGCAGAAACATCCCAATGCAAGTCATTTTTCAAAGCTTTAAGACTAAACATTTCCCAGGAAGCCAGAAATAACCTGCACTAAAGCAAGCTGGATTACAGAAACCCAGACGTTACCTTCCTACAGAACTTTACTGTTAACATGGTCAACTAAGCAAAACACTTCCCTGAAGATCTGATTCTTCAACATTACATTTAACTGCCCAATATTAAGCCTCTGTGGCAAATCACTGGAGTGTACCCCAGGCTACATATGGACTACAAAAGGAAACCATACCTCTGAATAGCACAATGCCTCTCAGGAAATGAGAAAGGGTTGTGGTTTGCAGTTACAACCCTCACACATGTTGCTTGCTGATTTGTTGGGTGTTTTTTTTCCCTTTAGGAAATCACAGTGTCTAGCATGGCTATTTAATGATCAGGTATTCGTGAGAGAAAATATCAAAGCAAGAGATCTAAGGCAAAAAATGCTTATCTTGAGACAACAAAATTATTATTTAGAGAGAAAACATCAATTTTGATGTTAGAAAGAGAACACGGTCCAATCACTTCAGCTCTTTGCTTCATGCACTGGACAAAGATGCTGGGAACAGAGGCCAGGGAGTGATTTTGGAGCATTAGGTTGTGGAACAGGTTCATAGACTATGGCTGGAGCACAATCAAGCTTTTCTGAGCTGTCAAATGTGAAACAGTTTAATTGTATGAGGAGGGACAATAGCCAGAGAAATGTTGCTAGGTGCAGAGGACATTATTGCTGGTGTTCTGGCAGCCTCAATCCTGTGCTCCCTACTCTGAACCAGTCTTGAACTGAGCTGGGAGAGGTCTTGTCTGCAGCACATCACGGGTGCTTGGCACTGACTGGCCCCTGCAAGAGGATTGCTTTGGGTTTGATGGTTAGGAGAGGAATTTACCACTAATGCAACAAAAATGGCCACATTTGCCACTATAAAAAAAAATAAAAAATGGCTTCTTCTGGAGAGGCAGGGAGACAGGAATTAAATTGGATGCTGAGTGTCCAGAGCACCTGCTGAGAAACAGGGAAACTTTGCCAGCAGAAAAGCACAGCAGCCACACACCGGTTACCAGCCTTTAGTCCACTGAAAGGAACAGGCTATTTGAGCAGAGATTCACACGAGAAAAAATATGCTGGTGTGTTGAGGCTGGACATGCAGCTCTGCTCTCTGCCAGCCGTGCATCAGCCATCGTTTCTCCTCCCCATCCCTGGGGCAGGAACCAGCGGTTCAGCACGAGCAGGAGGATGCTCCCACTGCACAATCTCTGTGCTGACACTCCAGACAGCAGCGGAGGAGGCAGATGTCCTCGGGCTGGGTGAAGCGAGGCTGCTCTGGAGATGCTTTGCATTAGCTGAGCCTCTGCAGGCGCAGGAACGCCCCCCGGCACGGCGGAGCTGGGCGGGCAGGCAGCCTGACGGGACGGGAGGCTCAGCAAACAGGGACACATTTTCCACAGGCTCTCTTCAGATGTAAACGGCAATTCTGTAAGCGATGCTAAATGACACCACCCTCCCTCCACCCCTCGCTCCCAGTTGCCTACTTACATTAGCATTTGCCAGCTGTCAAGCTCTTGCTCAGTTCCAGTGAAATCTCCTGGATTTTCTCTGCTTTTTGTGATTATGTAGAACCGCTGGGATCAGCTCCTGCTGACAATGGAATTGCCAAATCACCCTCTGCTTATTTTATATATATTTTTTTAATTATTTTTTTTTCCCTCCCCTTCTCCTTACTACCTTGAACCAATGCAGACCTCAGCACAGACTCAATGCTCTCCAGCAGGACACACAGCTCCTAACAGAGCCAAGGCTCTTTCTAACAGAAACAGCTCTCAGGGACACAGGGCTCACATCACTCACCAAAGAGATGGTACAGACTTCACATCTTCAAGTGCTGTCTAAAACAGAGATGAAAACAAGTAATCTTCTCCTGCTTTGTAAGAATCCACAGCCTGGCTTAAATGAGAAGCCCTCCTAGCCCAGTACCTTGTCTCTAACACCAAGTAGTTGTAGATGTCAACAGAAAAGATGAAGAATAAGACAATCATACAACTGCCTGGGGTGCTTTGATGGTCCCCTGCCATCTGGATTTGGAGGCTTTCTGAGCCAGAAGCAGTCTCTGGTGTGTCATAGTCCTTGCTGCTTTGCTTCGCCATGAACTCATCTCATAGTTTTTTGCACCATTTAAGCTTTTGGCCACCACAGGATCCTGTGGCAATGAGTGCCACAGTTGAACAAGATGCTGGGAGAGGAAACAGCTCCCTATTTGTGCTGACAAGGTCTCAAGCTGCAGCTAAGTTTGCTTTTGTCTGCAAAAGTCCCATGTGCTCAGCCAAAGAACCACTTGCCCCCCTAGTCTCCACACTCCAAAGAAAGCCCAGCCTCAGGGTCTCACCCATACCTACCAGCTCCAGCTCCACATACTAATGGGCAGAAATAATAATTAGAGGACAGGAGGAGACCAGGACCCCAGTGTGACTCATAATAAATATGAATGACTACAAATTAGGCATGGTTGAACTTTAACTTTCTCATTTGGACAAGCCCTTAAACACCTACCTTACCTGACCACCTCTGAGCCACTCTGGGCTTTAGAGCCCAGAGTTTTACCAAAAGAGCAGGTATGTAGATGCAAGATATATGTAGACATCCCCCCATTCTGCTCATGAGTTTTTTTTAAATAATTTTCTCATTAAGCCCAATTCAGCAACTGCAGTAGAGACTTGGTGTTTTCATGCAAATCCTCAAATTTACAGAAGTGCTGAGCTGAACTGGGATTTGAAATGAAGGTTTCCTTGCTGTTCCTCCTGCCATTTACAGACCAAGCAGGGGTACACTGGTAGAGGTGACCAGAAATAGATCTGAACCTTCAAAAGTGTCAAAATTGAATCCTGATGAACTAGGGATTGAGAGTGAGCCAGCCAGTGCAGCCTGGGCTGCAGAAGTCTGAGCACTCATCTGGGGCTTCAAAAGAATAAGGTTTTGATAATAAAGCCATTGCTGGTGAATGCCATAAACCTTGTGCTTTGCTGGAGCTAGTTTACTCTGCCAAAAGTTTTGGGCCGGATAAACTAATATTTTCTGATGAGAAATTGTTTTGCTGAAAGCTTCTGACTGGCTCTCTGTATCTCACAGCCCCCAGCTGGGGGATCATGGCCTCTGCCAGATAACACATTTCTGCACTGTGACACTCAGCCCGGGCCAGGCTGCAAAAGTTAATTTACTGTAAGTTACTGATAGTGTCACT
This sequence comes from Hemiprocne comata, assembly GCA_020745705.1. Lineage (NCBI taxonomy): Eukaryota > Metazoa > Chordata > Aves > Apodiformes > Apodidae > Hemiprocne > Hemiprocne comata. The sequence continues at coordinate 3,025,149 of CM036597.1, read as the reverse complement.
GATGGTTTATCATTCCTGGATTGCTGTGGCTTTAGCCTGATTTAAACTGGTTACAGCTTGGATCTCGTTTTTAATTGCATTCTGAGTGTAGCTGCCTGGCTATTTTATAGGTAAAAATACTGGCATGCCAATCAGGTCATAACCCATCACTCAGGCAGATCATCTAGAGGAACAGCTAAAATGCCATGTATGTTACTGTCACAAGCATCACTCCTAATAACCATGTACTCTGGGATATATAACTTTTAGCAAGGTGTATCTTTAAAACAGATTGCAATTCTGATCTGCCTTGCCAACAAGGGATTTGACAGAGCTGTGCTGGCTCTAATGTTCCTCTTTTGCATCCTTTCAGGGACAAGAGCAGATACATCACTGTTATGACATTAGCAAACGTGGAGACTGCAGACACTTCATGAAATAAATTGGGAATGGCAGGCTAAGTACTTGAACTACCAATGCAGGAACCACTGGGCCTGTCACACTATTGCTGGGAGGATCAACAAGGAACCTCACTGTCCTCAGCAGGAACAACTGCAGCTTCCTCAGCCCTGAGAGCTGGGACTGCAGCTGCAATATCACCTCCAGACAGCCCAGGGGAGGCAAAATTTGGAAGCTACAGCCATGCCTTGGTGGGTGATTGTACAGACCCACTGCCACCCTTCTGCTCAGCTTGCTGGGTACTTCACCTGCTACTTTAAATGTAGTTTTTCTCTCTAAATGCCTCAAACGTGCTGCAGTGTCAACCTGCCAGGGTGCCTCCATGGACAGAATCACCTGCTGGCTGTAAAGCTCTTGACCTGATCTTGGACTTGATGAAAAAATGGTGAACAAAAAAAGGAAAAGTTTACATTAAAGACTAAAAATAAAATATTTTAAAATAATTACTTTATTTAAACTAGAAACTGAATTAATAGGCAATCTATTAATGTGCTTCTAATCTAGGAGTCAGGAAGCAAGTGGCATTTCCAGATATTTTCTCTAAGCTGTGAAATGAAGTGAAGCAGAAGGAAGCACAGCCTGGACACTGAGCAGACACAGGCTGTAGATCCAGAGCACGGATCCTCCCCAGCTGACCACCACCAGGTCTAACCTGCTGACCACCACCAGGTCTAACCTGCTGACCACCACCAGGTCTATGCCAGCACAGCATTACCACACCCACCTTTTCTGCTGCTGGAGGGTACAGACTTTGAAGGTCACCCAGAAGTACCAACTCTCTGACTTTCCACGAAGCACAATGCCCCATGGCCATAAAGGAGACAAAGACCCACTGGATAAACCATCACCTGCAAAAGGTAAAAAAAGGGATAACTACGTAAGTAGTCTGACAATAGGAAGGTGGGAAACAACCAACAGATTTCCTGAGCAAACTACAGCAAACCAATTTGTCAAGATAATTAGCATGGAGGCAAAGGGGAGCGGTAGATGTGATACATCTTGGCCCAGGAAGGCTCCTGACACCATCCCATTTAACTTCCACACGAGTAAAATGAGGAAAAAGCAGCTAAACGAAAATTTACTGCAAATCTGTGCTCTCAAAATGTTTATCTGCAGCTCACCGCCAAATCCAGCCCTGTCCTGTAGCCTGTCTTTCTTCTGGCAGGACAGATAGTTCACCTACAAAAGGTAAAGCTGTGGCTGCAAGAGGGTATATCAGTACGGGCAACAGGACCAGGGTTTAAGATGACCTCCCCAGAGGGGAGAACTGGCCCAACATCACCCTGGTGAAGCTCAGTAAAGCCATTTGTGAAATACCACAACCCAACAGGTAGGTTGAGACTCTCTAAAGCTGTCCCTTTTCCTCTTGGGTGAAGAGATGGTGCCTTTCCATCTGCTGAGCCTGCCTTGAGAGCTTCTCCTTGCACATAAAATTAAGAGAGCATTTCCAGCAACAGCTGGGTTTCATCCATGCCTCATTTCCAGATGAACAACACTGTGTCTCACTCCTGTGCTGCTGCTTCCTGAGGGACCTGGGTGCTCACCTTCATCCCCAAGCTTGGGCCACGAGCCTCTAAGTGACTTTTGCAAAAGAAAGCAACTCTAAAAAAAATTAAAAAAACAACCAACCAACTTCCAAATTTTGACCTTGCCCTTAGTTTTTCCCATTTGTAGTGGATGTATTTTTACCTCTTAGCACGATACCGCGTTTGAAACACCACAAAAAAAACAGTTCAACAGATAAAGAGTTTAAAAAAAAAAAAAAAAGAGCTGCTTTGTCAGAATACCCAGCTGTTCAGCCACCAGGCAGGGCTTGCTAGGCTGGGGATAGTGGAGGGCTGGGTGTAGACCTGATTGCCCATTAAGAGGCACACATTTCACAAAGCTGCAATCAAAGCTCTCTGGAGAATTAAGCATTGTGCCCACGTGTAACACGTCAGTTATTTGCCAGCAGAGGAAACACTGTAAGAAGTGAATGAGTTTTACTCTGTTCAGTGACATTACTAATGACTCATGCAGGATTATGGGTAACAAACCTCAGAAATGAGAGGTTGAGTTGTACACTACATTATACATCTGAATTTCATGCTATATTAGTGAGAGTGATTGGTAATACAATATGATGGGAAATTGCTAACATCAGAGAGAAGTTAATACGACGTGCTGCCGTTTCTCAAGGAGTCCCATACTTTTTCTAGCACCACCCATAATCTGCTCATTACAATTTGGCAAAGAGCAATCCCTCTCCTGGAGTGAGGGGCACCAGGGCTCTGACAGCTGCTCATCAATTTGGATAGAAGAGACACAAGCTGAAATGCTCCCGTTCCCATGGGTCGTAAGCCAATTGTACCTCTTCTAAGAAGCAGGTGGTTTGGTTTTTTTTTTTAACATCCTGAGACAGTTTCTGCCTATATTTTCTCTCTCCAGATAAATCTGATGCCAGGTCCTGTCTTATAACATTTCTTCCCCTTCTTGTTTTATTAAAATGCCTGATACAGCCTACATGCACATTAACTAAACACCAGTTAATGGAGCGTAACTAAGAAGAATTAATATATTTACAAAATAAGTATTTCTAGGCCATAAAAATAAGTGTAAAATGTCTCACATAATGCATTAAAATTACAAACATGATCACAGATTTATATTTACAGACTCTGGCAAACCCTGTGGCCACACGTGTCCCTTCAGTCACTCCTGTTCCAAACAGCATAAGCAAATGTTTAAACTCTTTCCTTGATAGTAACCTGGAATATTCCGTGGCTGCTTTACAAGGCCAGTAAGTGTCCATCTGACCTTCTCCATTTCTAGATTTGATGTGAAGCTGAAGGGATGAACAAAGGGTCATTTGTAAGCTTCACTAGCACCAAGTGCCTCAGTGCTTGCACGTATCAGACCTGTGTAGGAGCACGGGGCTGATCCAGTAGGATATTGAGGTCCATGGGTCTGAGGCTGAAGCAAAGTAACCCATTCCTCCATCTATCTGCTGTTCTTCTACCACTGGTCTGTCCTGTCCATCCATGCCTCAGTAGACTAAACATCTCCCAGAGCTATTAATGCACAGTCTCCAACTCAAAGAAGTCTTCATCTCTCCTAGAGGCCCCTGGTGATACCTCAGATAGGTAGAAGACAGAAGAACTACACACCCTGCTACAGATACAGCTCAGCTCTCATGCCAAAGCAATGGGTTTAAAAACTACATCCTTGGGTTTCATCCTGCTTTTGCTGGATAAGCTTTTGGAGGGAGGCCCAAAACACTTGGTGTGGCAAGTCCGTTGAAAACCACAGCTGAGATCCCATTAGCTGGTAGGACAGGAACTGGATGGTAATTATGACAAGTGAATGGAAGACAGTATCTCCCTCCAGCATTAAATTCAAGCCCTGACCTTTTCCAACATAATGAGTAACTCAACCTTTACATAATAATGTGTGTGATATTTGGAGAGTATAACATATGTGTCATTTTAATTAATTGAACAGAAATAGATTCATTGGAGAAAAATGAATGAACCAATCAGCAATCAACTTTCTATCTATTTGATGTCAGACTAATTAGTTTATTCTCCTAATCTCTTGACCCCTCTAGAAATCATAACCTTGCTGACCTCCTTGAGAACAGGAGCTCATCTGAATAGCTCCATAATTGAGCTCTGGGTGCATTATCATCTAGTTTCATTTTTATTAAGGTAATCTTATCCCTTCTTATTATGTCTCTCTCTGAAAGGCTGACCCAAACCCTGGGAAGGACTGCAGGACTTTCCTCAATAACATCAGTGTACTTTGGATCAAGACCATAGCCATCCTTCCTCCTAGAAGATGGGCTGGTTTTGTCAGCTGCAGGATCAGCAATAATTTTACCTCTGTCCTGATTGTGGACAGCAATATTCAGCCATGTGTCCTGACATTGGCAGTTGCAGACTGTTACCAACTAGCAAATGCTTAAACAAGATCACCATTTGTTCCAGAATGATAAAATGACCCTACAAAGTGAATTACGCTGTGAAAAATAAATGTAAAATACTGTGTAGATGCACAAATGATTATTTCATTATCTGGCCAATGTATGAACGACAGATACAAATTGTTCCAATCATAGAGTGATGAAAGAGTAATGAACAATGGGTTCTTGAATGAGCACAGGAAGAAAATAATGAATTGCACTTTAAATGAAATCAGGAGTCAATGGACTGGATCACAGGCTGTCCTTCAGACATAGGAATTCTGCATTAGTTAAACACTCATTTGGAGAAACGTCCTTTAAGAGGAAGGAATCTAAATGGGTCAGAGAAAGAGACAGATATGATCAGCCTGGCCTGTGGCTTGCTTTTAGCAAGCTGGAGTGGAGCATTCCCACTCCTGCTGCTTTACTAAAGCACAGGATGATCTACTACAAACCAGCAGCTTGCCCTCTGCAAAGCTAACAGACCACTTGCACTTTTGTTTCTTCCCTTGTTTTTCCTCTACTACTCCATTTCTTTGAGGCAACAGCTGACAAGTGATGTGAGATTACACATAATTTGGGCATAGAATGAAGACCAGGACACCAAAAGCTCCTGGGAAAGAAAGTGACATTGTGTAGAAATAACATTTGTAGCAAAAGCTCCCTTATTTTTTTATTGGAAAACTTTCTGCAACAAACAGATTTATCTTCTTTTGTTTCAGACCAATAAACCAAGAGTAAAGCAAGGATTTCTGATGTTATTTTCAAAGAAAGGTGTCACATCTTGTGTATCATATCTACCCATCACATTGCACAGCATCTTCTTAGATCTGTGCTGAAGCTACATCCCACCCACCAGCACAGGACAGCTGGCCATCTGAGGTCTCTGTACAGAATTTCCTTACACTCTAAGATGACATCCTAGAAACTCACACTGTTCCCCAGCATCTGCCCTCCTGCCCCTCCACCCTAGCAAGCACAAAGCAGGAGACAGCACTTTGAGACTTGCATGCCTCAGTGAAGGAGACGGTGCTCTGGATGGGCATCCCCAAGGGAAAGGCCATCTTTCATCTCCTGGAGCTCAACAGCCTCAAGACATTTGAAAGCAAGAAAGTCCCAAACCCAGCAAGCCTGAGCACCAAAAGCCAGAGTGTGATGGCAAGGAAGTGAAAAGCAGGAGAAAACAGATGTTTTTTTTCTTGCTTTGTGAACAGAAATATTCCTTGGAGAAAATACTAAAGGACAAAAGTGGCATCTCTGCCAGGTAAGTGACTGAAAGGCCACCTGCTTCTGCCTAATTCAATGACAGCTTCTGCAAAGGGTCTCTCCTCTGCAAGGTCATGGTAAACTTCACATGCCTGCCCTGTATGTGAGACAACACCCATAGACCACTACTCATAACTACATGTAGGCAGCCTCTCCAGGCAGAATCAGACCACAGACAGCTGTACCACTTACAGCCCCTCACTCTTCCTCTGAACAGATTTCTATTTCAACAGACTCTGATACTAAGGACACGAGCACCTCAGCAAACTTCCCTGCAACTCCATAAGAGTGCCCAGGGTTGCTGAAAGACCAAGACAACCAGCCCACCACACCACAGGCAGCCTCAGGAACTGTGAGGGACTATTAATGTATAGAGAGCAGGGGTAAACTACCTTCCTGAGGATTTTTCAGGGATCTTTAATTCAGGAAAAAGCTTTCCTCATGGACTCAGAGAGACAGAATTCTTCTCATCTGGCAGGTAAGTTTTACAAGCCATGATGAGGTGCTTTAAAGCACAGCCATCTCCAGCTCCTCCTGTCCCAGGGGCTTTTCCCACATGAAAACCATGTACAAGAGCCTCAAAATGAGGGGACACCATTCCCCTGGAGTCTAATAAATATTCCCCTATTAAGCTGTTCAGCAGAAAAGCCCAGCATTGGACCGAAAATCAAGCTGATTCAATGCATTAAGTTATCGCTAGCTTGCTGTCAGACCTCTTAGCTGATTTTGGGTCTCAGGTCATCAGCCATGGTATAGTGTGACATGATCCTTCATGGTCTCCTCCAAGCCAATGTGCTGTCAGGAGTTCATTCAGCCAAGTGAAACTGCAGTTCAAACATTTGTCTCCAAAGAGCCACCCAGCCACCACCTCAGATTCGAAACCAAACTGGCACGTGCTGCAGAGAGCCCTGCTCCTGTCCAAGGATCCAATCACCACTTTTCAAAAACACATGGCACCCTGCCTGGATGATCAGAGAGAACACTGGCATGTGGAAGGATGGAAGGATGGTCCCCATCCCCCCCTGCCCCTGTCCCTGCTGTCTGGTTCAATATGACTCAACAGAACTTCAGCCTTGAAGAGGCTTGGGCTTCAAAAGGCTTCAGTCAGGCTGAGTACTGCTCCAGGATGAAAACAGTGAGCAACAGTGGCAGCACTGGCTTTTAGAGGGGAAATCAAAATGCATCAGATAAATTTGTAGTCAGTCTTGAGATGGGATCTAGCACGGGCTCCAAAGACAACTGAGATAGCCCAGGTACATTGTGTTAATGTTTGGAGCCCTGAGACAAGGTGAGACCCCAGCTCCCTTGCCCACAGCGTGTCTGCTGCTGCTGCCTGCAGGGACCCTCAGCCTGCAGTGTGGAGGGGGTGGGGGTGCCTCGCCAGCATTCCCACACAGCAGAGATCTCATCCTCAGCACAGCAGCCCCGAGGCGCTCCAGGGGCTCTTCACAAACAAACCGAAGTACAAATTCCAGAGAAGATAATCCCCATGCTGAAAGAGGCACACTCATGCCGGAGCTCCCCAGCTCTGGTGGCGAGTCCAGCAGAGTAACAGTGTCACCAGAGGATGTCAGCACAGCCTAGTTAGCTGTGACCAGCGACAGCAGCAGAAAAATGCTCAACTTGGGCTAGCAGCTACCATCCAGCTCAGACCTGATTAAGGCCCACACTCCTTTGGCTTCACCACTTTTGTTATCCCTGTACTTTGGTGACATCAGGAGAGGTACAGTCACCTGTTCAACAGTGTGAGAGCTGCACACTCACCCTGCCAGACTGAAGCCATCTGCCCAGCTGGGCTCTCCCACAGGAGCTGTATCCAACATGCCTCCCTGGCAGGAGTTCAGGCACTGCTCAACTTCCAGCAGGGCAGTCACAGGCAGGATGGACAAACAGCCCTGGAGGTGAGCAGGGCAGTCCCACTGCAGTGCTGGGCTCTGCTGGCTGCACAGACAGATGTCTGGGACAGTGGACAGGTCTGGGCATCCCTGCCAGCGTGTCTCTGTCGAGGTGCTGCTGCTCACACTGTACATGCAGCAGCCACCAGATATTCACCCACAACATCTGTACCTGGCACCAAGCAGCAGCACTGCCCAGAAACCTGGGGAAGTTTTGAGTGACATCCCAAAACCCCAGCCCAGGACACACCTCTTGTGCTGCTCAGACCTGGGAGTTGAAAGCAAACTGATAAAAACTAAGAGTCTCGTAGCCAGCCACTCAATCAAATTCCCCTGTGGATGGTGCTCACCAGCTTGAGAAACACCTCAATGTGTGGGAGCTGCTTGCCAAAGGGTTGGTCATATCTCCTCACCACCCTCCATCATTACAGATTTTGGAAATGACCACGAAGCCTCCCTGCTTTGCTACCAGTGAGTGAGGGCTGCAGCAGCGGGCTGCCGGGAGCAGCGAGGCGATGGTGTAGGTTGCAAGATCGTGCAGGAGGGAGGAGGTAAGTGACAGGAGCCAGCCTCTTTGCCAAGAGTAATCTACAGCAGGAAAACTCCTGGAAAACAGTGTGCTGTACATCACCTGGAAAAAAAGCCAGAGAAGCAGGTGTGGGTGGAGGAGAGAGCACAGCATGGTTCCTGCCAGGCAATACCAGGAGCGATGAGCACTGGGGAGGGGGGAGGTCTGCAGGCTGGGCACCCCAGGGTGCTCCGTGGGTGTGCGTTTGTTTGTCAGCCTGGGCTTTCTCCCTCCTTGCCTCAGCATGCAGAGCTGCCCAAGTAATGAATGCACCTCTTAAAATCCAGCCAGAACATTTGCCTCTGCAGCTGGCAGAGAGGCTTCCACACCTTGGCGACACGCTGCATTTCTTTGTGTTTGCTCTGAAGGCGCCGCCCGCTCGGTTCAGTATTTTTAGACTCCAAGGCAGATGCACTGGATTGATTTCTAATCTAACTCTCATAATTACCTATACCTTGTAATGGTCTCAGTGCAAATACATGAAGCAGACCTGGAGGCACAGACTTTGCTGTGTTACATCAGGGCTTCCCATGTACTTTATGTGGTTCTAGAACAGGGTGCCTCATTCTGAGTTAATAATCAATAAACAGAGGTTTCAATTACCCAACTGTACACCAAAAGACAAATGCACTACCAGTGAGTGGGCACAGTGTCACTGAAGTCATTACTGGGTACCTCACAGTCATTTAAGATTTCAGTGTTACATCTGATTAACTATTTCTTTGAAACTTGGCTGATTATGCACAACTTGCATGAGACTTTAAAGTCCACCTGAAAAAAAATAGTAACAAACATGCACTGCTCTCAGTGTTCCATGAGGAGTACACAGTGGCCTTTATCATCCAAAGGGCTGCCAGTGCAGAAGTGAGAGATGTTCAGAGCAGGCTTTCTCAGCACTGAGCATTTTCTGAGTCCTGTACCTTTGTTTTTTCCTATCATTACATTAACACTTTGGTGTTACAGAATATTTATGACACTCACCACACGCCTAACGCTTTTCCTCCTTTATTTGCAGCTAGCCTGCATTAATACAAGACTCACAGTATTCAATCTGAAATCCATCAAGGATTCCTGGGCTTAATATCACCACCACTTTAACGAGAAAGAAAATCTGTAAATCAAACTTGCAAAAATAGAGGCTGTATGTGAACAGCAAAGCAGGTTGACAGCATCCCTCACATTAAAAGCATCTGGAAGTAAACTTCTGTTAATTGAACTGATTCTAAAACTGTGAATTATGAAGTAACTCTCTGTCCTAAATCAAAGACATAGTTCCCCAAAATAGCTGTCATCACACCATCATGCATTCCTCCCTCTATGGCCTGTCCTGCAACGCGGGGAGACACGAGCAAGACAAGCGGTAAGATGGATTAGAGGTGGCCTTGGGACTACCCAAGTACTATCCAAGCCACTCATGTTTATATACTCTTGTGGGAGTAAGGGATCAGCTGAAGATCAGGCATGCATTATGGTAGATGTGCTTAGATCTCATTTGCTGGGCACGAGCTGCTTGGCCTTGTGCTGTCGGCACAATTAAATGCAGATGAGCGCTCACTAGTCCTCAACCCTGTCACGTCTCAGTGCACCAGTAAACCTCCTCTGAGCTCCTGTAGGGCATGAGGGGCAATGTGGACCATCTGCAGCAAGGGAATGCTCTGCCCAGCCTGATGGATCAGCTAGTGCTGCTGATTGACATGATTTCCCAGAGTTCTGCAATACTTTTCTGTCTACAGAAGTCATTCTTCCCTACCAACATTTTCCCAGTATTATCTTCATCACAACTACACCCAAAAGTTAACCCTAAGCATTAACAGAAGTAACAAATCTTGCTCATAATCAGACCACTGCTACTCCATATAAATCAATCCAATTGCATGAAGTAATAGCACAACATCTAGTGTCATTTAGCTGCAAGACATGAGGTGAAAACAAATACAAATGTTCAAAGAAGAGCTGATGCTTTGTAGGTTAAAAAAAAAAAATCAGCAGGTGGTACTTTCATGAAAGGCCTCTAGAAGCCTTCAAGGCCAGACCTTCTTGCATATACATTGATACAGACCCAACGAGGTGAGTAAAACACCTCACATTTTTCCAGGGGAGGATTTAACCCAGTGTACTTACCCTCTGTTAATGGTAAGTGCCCCTCAGCTGGTGTCTAGAAAGGAACCTCAGCACCAGCCCCTGTGTGCACCCACCTCTCCAGCTGCTTAGAGCCAAGTCCCAGCACCAGTAATAACAAATTTGAGCTCATTGTATTTCTTCTGCTGTCAGGCTCTGTTTCAGCAAGGGACACCAGGATGTGCCTAACTTCCAGCTACAGCTCTCTCCCTTTGAAGATAATGGGGTAATCACACATTTAAAGGTAGATGCCTCTCCCTCTGTTGGTAAAAGGGGTCTTTAATACCTCTGAATTTGAAGGAAGATCTCGCAGTGTTTCTATTCATCATCATGCAAAGGGCAGAAGTTGCAGATTTAAGAGTGGAAGGTAATCTCCCCTTCTGTGCTCAGCAACAAAGAATAGTGCCGTGGGCTTTCCAACAGCCAATCCATTTTGGTACTTCAATGACAAGGTTAAAACAGTCAGAAATACGTTGTGCCACACTTGGAGCAGAGGATTTTTTCTCATATGTATCTAATTTCTACCGAGATGTTGGTTAAGGAAAAAGCATTTGATAACTGGTGGCAGAGTCACCAGGTGGGAAGAAGAAATTCAAACATGGGGTAATATGCTATTTGCTGGGCATTTGATTTCCAATGAAATGAACACATTCAATGAATCAAAGCAAACCTGGTGGTGCAGGAGCAGAGCTGGGGGACAGCACATCAGTCCCGAGGTGTGTTCAGGAAAGAATCACAGAATCATCACAGTTGGAAAAGACTTCTAAGATCATCTAGTCCAACTGTCCACCCCGGGTGCAGGGAAGGGAACACAACCCACCGGAACAAACAGCAAAAAAAAAAAAAAAAAAAAGAAAAGCCCCACAAGCACACACTCCACAAACAACCCACCATGCCCACTAGACAATGCCCTGAAGTGCCACATCTACATGTTTCTTGAATACCTCCAGGGATGGTGACTCCACCACCGCCCTGGACAGCCTGTTCCAGTGCCTAACTACTCTTTCCATAAAGAAATTCTTCCTAATATCTAGTCTAAACCTCCCCTGGTGAAACTTCAGGCCATTTCGTCTAGTCCTATCATTATCCACTTGGGAGAAGAGGCCAATGCCTGTCTCACTACAAGCTCCTTTCAGGTAGCAATGATGTCCCCCCTCAGCCTCCTCATCTCCAAACTAAACAATCCCAGTTCCCTCAGCCTCTCCTCGTAGGACTTGTTCTCTAAACCTTTCACCAGCTTGGGAGCTCTTCTCTGTACACGCTCCAACACCTCAATGTCCTTCTTGGAGTGAGGGGCCCAGAACTGAACACAGTACTCGAGGGACTCGGGATGTCACAGGCTGGAGACCAACAACCCTGAGACACTCTCCTCTGCAAATCCTGGGTCAGAAATGGGATGCCCTCAACTCTAAAAGTACATCCCAGACAACTCTAGTTCTGCACTTCCCTGGGTGCCTGCGGGTCTCCTCCACAGAGCTGACACTGCCTGCAGCTCATTGCTTCTTCCATGGTGTGACACTGATGAGGAACAGTACCCAGCTCTGCCTGAATCCAGATGGGAGGCTGAGATAAACTACAAAGGAATCCCGATGTCTAAATCAGCACATGAAAAGAAGCAACCAGAAATAAACAGGTTAGTCTGCACTACAGGGTTTCTACTCAAAAATATGAAAGGTTGCTGCAAACTTAGACCCAAGGTGATGGAAAAGCCCTTGGGAAAGCATATGGGCTCAGGAGCACCACCAGCAACAAGCACATTCAGCCAAGCTTTTGCACATTATTTCATCTTTCCAAAAGCATAACGTTTTGAAGCAAGGTTAATTATTTTCCCTCCTGTCCCTCCAAAAGTTAAGTAATGGTGGCGTTGGAAATGGATGGGCTCAAAGCTCAAAACATGGTCACTTGGTGTGACCTTTGGAAAAAAACTGTTGGAAATAGCAGCTTGGGTTTGAAATGCCTGGCCCCTTTTTGGCTGCTTGTAGTAATTAGCTCATTAGCCCCAGCCCTGTGTGTGACTTACCTCAGGGAAGCAAGGCAAGGCCTAGAGAAAGGGGGGACGCAGGAGGGAGCTCACAGAACGAATATCCATCCCACAAAGGGTGTTTCAGGTCCCACAGCAAGCACAGAGCAGGAGGTTACCTCCCGCTGCCAGTGGGCTGTGTGTGTGCTGGCGTTGTGAGGTGGTGAGACGTCCGAGGGAGAGCTCAGCCCTGCGTGGGGAAAAGAAGCGGAAAACGGGCCTCAGAAAGGCGCTGGATCAGCACAGATCCCAGGGCAAAGCAGTGCAGGGCTGGTGCTGCTGCCTCCCCAGGGGACTTTCCACACAAAGATGCTCCGGGAAGGGGGAAAAAGATAATGTCAGATGGGGGAATGCTGAGGACCACCTCAAGAAATCCTGCCCAAGGGGAGGCCGCAACCCCGCTCACCTGTTTGAGCTGGCTGCTGTGGCCGCCATAGGCCTAGCACGGGCAGTGCCGCTGTATCCCAAATATCTTCCATCCACTGCTCTGCTGCAGCATCTCCTGGAAGTCTCCAGGATCCAGGGCTGCCTCCTCAGCTTCAAGACCAACGTTGCATCTGCAAGCACAATTTAAGTGCAGGTTAGAAAAATCTACCTGCAAACCCAGCATTTGTAGCACAGAATTTGGGCTGGCCTTGGTTAAAATTCAGCAGGTCCACACCATCTGATTTTGCTGGTGGCTGAGAGAAACACCCGCAGCATTTTTAGATGACTTTGTGATAGTTATCTTCCCTTTCTACTATTTGCTTTATGCTAGAAAAAAAAAATTATCTCAGGAGTCCTTTGAACATTAAAATTTATGCCATGCATGCTACTGTCTTCAAATATTTTAAAATATTCGAAACATAAGGACCTTGGCACAGTGCCCAGGATCCTGTCTTTTCAGATAAAAGTTTCAGATAACTGACACTTCCAATTACCATTTCTCCCTGAAGAGGTCATCTCTGCTTTGGCTCCAGAGCAGAGCATGGGAGGTACCGGAGGTCCCCGAATTTCACAAGAGGTTAAAAAAAAATCTGCACAGTTGCTAATTGAAGGCAAGGCACTCTGTGTCTGACCTAGTTCTGCCTTGCTTTCAGGCGGCTTTACCTGAGTATCTTTCAAACTACTTAAAAATTAAAATGGTTAATAATGCATCAGAGCCAAACGTTACCCAGGGGCTCGCTACGTGGGGAATCTTGGTTTTGCTTGAGGGTGGCATCCTTCGTAGTTTCTGTGAGAACCCCAGCCTGATTCCCTGCTTTTACTCCAACCGTGCACACCTTGATGTCACTTACAGACGTCCCCAAACTGTTTTGGTTGATTTTTGCAAATGTTGAGTAGCGCACTGGCCAAATCAGGAGGCAGAAGCTGGCTGAACTGTTCATCTGGTGCCCAAAGCACTCGTCTGCACACTCAGCTTCTCCTGTGAAAAACCTTTACACATTCCTACAGTCTCTGCTGTTGCCATCTGCTCCCGAGGCTTAATTTCCCCGGGTAAACAGCCCAGCATCGCCGAGCTCAGGAATCAGGGCTTAGATATTTTCTTTTTGCTTCTGTGCCTTGCATTGACATCAGATGAAATATTATTCAGGGAAGTTTCGTTTTACTATATTTTTTACTTGACTGCCACTCAGCGGCAATGTAAAGTAATAGCTCGAGGAGGTTCAGCGGCAAACCCAGGGCGGTGCAAATCATTCGGGTATTTCAGTGACTCTTCCCAGAGGTGCAGGGCCGGTTACCTGCTCAATAATTCAGTTTTCACTCATCCCATTTTCCACAGGTTAAGAAGAACGTTATGAAACCCCGTCTTCTTTGTAAAAGCATGAAAAAGATCAAGGCCATTGTGAAGGCAACATCCATCTTGCAGTGCTTTTCATTCCTAAGGAGGTTGGTGCTCTCCCCCCAGCACACACCTAGAAGGGACTTCCGAGCTGGAAGTGCTCAATTGTCCATCAGCCCCTCCCTGGTAGAGCCAATAGAGATGCCAGGAGAAGGGTCTGTCTTCTGTGGGGGAAAATAAATAAATAAATAATATATATATACCTGTTTCTTGCTGAAAAAACAAACTCCTGTGAAGCTAAAAGTGAGCCGTTTCACACACCCCAGCATGCTATCCTCATGGGAACTCCCTGTGTGAGGGGAGGACAAATCCAAACCCCTGCTTGCCTGCAGTATTGCCACTGCTCTTCTGAAGCTAAACTGTTGGGTTTTCAAGTTTCTGCTGAAATGTCAACATTTCATATGGAAAGAGTGAAAATAAATCAAGGCATTGTGATTTTACAGGGGGCAGTAACAGCAATGCAGTAATTGTCACAACAGAGCAGAATTTTTAAAAGTGAGATTTTCAAGAAAGGCAGCTTGCATGCTTCCTGTGGAGGCTCTGCTCTCCAAGTCTGGTGTTCCTGAGATGCAGCAACTTTCATTTCCATAAGTTTTCTTTCTATCTCCATAATTACACTGGAGGTGTCAAAAAAGAACTGTTCTTCTTTTGGTTTCTCCATGGAGGTAGAAGAGAAGGGGCTGGAATCAAAACCACTAAGTTTCACAATGCAAACACTTTAAGTTTCTCCTTTTTTTTGTTTGTTTTTTTTAACCTGCTTTGATTAATGTCTAGAAAATTTTCATGAAGTGAAAGAGAGGAAAATCCTTGTAACCAGGCCCTGAACTCAAAGCAGCAGTCATGTTATCAATTTAAAAAAAAAAAGAAGAAAAAAAAAGGTCAGCCAAGCTAAAAAAAATAAAGGTAATATTGAAACCTCACCCAAGCCCTCAATTTCATCTCTCACTCTAATCACAGCTTCTGCAGATGTACAGCTTCTCAAAGTCACCTGAAGGGCTCTCTGGCACCCAGGGAGTCAACATCCCTTGCACACTAACCTGGCACACAGCAGAGCACGGGCACTGGCCCTCACCAGAGGGGGTGCCAACATGCATTGCTTTTTGCTTTCCCATCCAGCAGGTAAGTGACATCCTAACTTCATTTCCTTCACAGTTCTCTGAACTCATTTGGAGACCTTGCCACACCTGGACCAGGTTGCAACTCTGCTTTGCCCTGCACAGCTTAAAATGTCACCCCAGGGAGCAGAGGAGAAGCCCCTCCAGCCCGTGCATAGGGGGACTCTGCACATCTCAGCATGTCTGGGAACCCCTCATCTTGCCCGTAGGGACCACACCAGCACCCCAAACACAGCAAGCTCAGAAATAGGTCAGAAGTAGTAATTTTTTGCACTGTGGGTTTCTTTGTTATGAATTTTAACAGTACTTCAGATGAGTTCAGCTGCTGTGAGCGGCGTGCATCCCATTTGAACAGCTCTACCTGTGCTGGCATTAAGCTGCAATGTTTATGTTTCATATGTCTGCACTTTAAGCTGTGCTGCAGGAATGCAGCTTTTCAAAGCTTGAGCCTGCCTAGGATCTTAGATCCCTTTTCATCTGCTTTATCAATTGTCTCCTTGAAGAAACATTTGCCAACCTTGCAGATGATTAAAGGCTCAGAAGCTCATGCCAAGAGACAGCTGGGAGCACTCTGCCATGGGAATGTCCCCTGGCAAACACAAGGGGACCCTAAGTGGGGTGGCTTTGTGCTGTTGCCATCTCTGTCTAGCAGGAAAGCACTGCAGGTGCAGGGAGATCCTCACAGCCCACCAAAGGCAGCAGAGGAGGAAGGGTGGTTTGCTCTCCTGCTGCCAGCACTGTTGGCTCCTGCTGTCCCTCCCTCTGCTCAGTGCACCTCAAAAAGCCCCATTTCCCCTGGCACTCGTGGTGGTCAGCTCATAACCATCCCACCTCACCCAGCCTGTTTACAGCATTGTGAAGCTGCAGGGGTTGGATCTCTGTGATCTCTAAGGTCCCTTCCAACCCAAACCATCCTATAAATCTACGACTAGCCGGGCTCTGGTGGACATTTCCTCTCTGACTTGTGACACAGCACAGAGTGATGCCCAGCAGAGCTTCATCGGCTGATAAAGGATGCACACAAAAAAAGTCTCCACAACTCCCATGACTCTGACTTTGCTGGACTCATTTCTAACATATTTTATTACCTTTGAACCACATGAAAGACTCAGATGGGGCTTCTTGGCCGGCACAGCTGGACACAGCTTCACAGCCAGCTGTACATAAGAGAAACCAGGGTAACTAACCATTTTGCTAACATGTAGTTTATCAGGTCTAGGAAGAGCCATCTAGAACATGCAGCTGCAGGAGCAGGTAACCTCTGGTTCACTCCTTGACAAGAAAGAACTTATAACATGGAATCTAGAAATACAAACCCACACAGTAAAAATAAATCACCCAAATGGGATAAAACACAGAAAGTTATCTATGACGGAGCTTCAAACTCACAACATTTAAGGCATAATGTTGTTTTGGGGAGGGGACTGTCCTGGTCTAAAGATACTTCACCTTCTTTGGGAAGATACTTCAAAACATCCACAGGCCCTGGTATTTCTGCTGGGCCTTAGGCAGCGAGGGGCAGAGGCAATGGGACACCCTGGGAATGCACTTGCAATGCCCGTTTCAGGCTCCCAGTACAAAGTTCAAGGCATTTTGTAGGTGGGAAGAGAGTCCCTTCATCACCATCCCAGAGCGATGGGCTAGGCAGGATGGCACTTGTCCCTTTGAGGTAATATTTTAAGGAAAACAGGATAACTGCATTTTTGTAAAAAGGGCAGCATTAACATTCTGCTGTGCTAGCCTTGCCTTGCCCAGGGCAAGTAATTTTTTTGACAGGTGAATAAAATATCATTAGTTTCTCCACTGTCATCAATCATCAAAGTGAAGGCTGGGCGAGTAACCTCTCCAGACAGTCCTGGGGACAGCATTAGCCCCTGGTTTCTAAAGAAGCAGAGAGGGGCCAAGCTGGGAGGCTCCCTTTCTATCTAAAGGCATGGGAGGCAGACAGCCAAAACCTCTCCCCAACTCTGACTTTTTTCTTTAAGTGTTAGAAGCTGACAACAGCATAGAAATGGAGATTTCACGTTGTCACTCCAGCCTTGCCCAGCTATTTGTGGCCAGGTAGCCCAAGCTGGGCTATATATTGTATTGGGGCATTGCTGAGAGACCCAGCATAAGTTAAGGAGAGAGAATGACAAATCTGAAGCTTTTGTCTAAAGGTCACACACTTGATGCTTCTTTCGCATTTGTGTGAGTTAATTTACTTTTAAAAAAAAAAAAAAGAAAAAATCTTCACAACAAAGAAAAATGAACAGAAATCTGTCCCTGAGACTGCCATGGCCGTGAACTTCCAAAGCTATTGTGATTTCAATAGAAGAATGGGAGACACTGCCATCCAAAATGCCATTGATATTGTAACAGATCATTGCTTAAATAGACCATAGCAGCCCCCATTTCAATGGGTTCTGAGAGACGCGTTAACCCCTTCCCGTCTGAGCGCCTGCACAATCTCTGCGTGACACATCAAAGGAGACACATCAGATAGCATGAATTTCACACCCTTTCTCTGCCTCTGTCAGCTCCTCTGAGCTTCCCCGTCCCTTTCCTTTTCCACACTGCATCAGAGCCAGCCGCAAGGGCAAATCCTTTTAAGCACAGGCAGAAAACCTGGGGTTAGGGCATTGTCTCAGCCCCCCAGCCCGGCTTCCCAAACCACCCAGGAGGAGGCAGAGCCTTCCCCAAAGGTCCCCGGCTAAGAGGCAGTTAAAGTGCCAACACTTCACAAAAATATATATTTTTTACATGGTTTCATTTTCAGTGGACCAAACCCCAAACCTTTACGACCTTTCCAACCTTTCCAGAAAGGGCTTTTGAAGAAAAAAAATTAACCCCCCCTAAAAATACAACTTTTTTGAACTATAGCTCTTCTCTTCCAGACCCAGGGAGGCTATTGCAGTGGACCCCTCTTAAGCTTCTCCTTGAGGCTGCTCATTTAGCTTGCTCTTAAACACTTGGACATATCCACTGCTGGGACCTCCTGAAATATTAACCTAAACATCTTCCAAAAATGTGTGGTGCATTCCCTGTCACCTTGATTTACAGATGCTGGGGAAGCAAGGAATAAAATCAGGTTTCTTTGGGAAAAAAAAAGAAAAAAAAAAAGAAAAAAGGACTATTTCCACAATGCTCCACATTAACTGAATCTCAGGCTCTTAATTCTTTACAATTAAATCTGGGGCCATGTTTGCCATTATTCATGGCATTACTTACAGGACAGATGCCAGGCTCACCAGTGCTGGCTATGCAGAGCATCCTCCTGCCATTCCTGCACCAGGCTCTGGGCAAACACCACTCTGGATTTGAGGCATGCTCTCCCTCATTGCTTCTCAAGCACGTGCACAGAGGTGTTACCTATATATGTAGATGAATAACAATTAATATAAATAAAGCATGCAACCCCACCCACGCCCCAATTTCCCTTCTTACTCAGTTGTTCATCTTGAGTTTTTTCCAGGGTGATTTTTATTCCTACTAAATGCCACCCTGTTATACTCCAGCTGTTTGCTGTTTCTTGAGTTTAAAAGCTCCTTGCTGCAGTCCTGCAGTCTCTTCTCCAAAATAGATTTTCTGCTGAGTCTTGCAGGCAGTGGAGGTCCTGGGGAGGACACCCCTTACGACCAAGGGTTCATTAATCCTAATAAAAGGACCAAGGGCTGTTAATTAATACTGCACAGCTGTTTCCTCAGGCCCTCCTGGGGAGTTCCTCAGCTCCTTCTGACACCCCAGGGAGAAACACGCCCTGTGTGCAGCCTCTGGCAAGGCCCAGGCTCATCCCCCAGTGGGATGCTATAGGATCAAAGCGCTTTGCAGCCAGGCACAGCTGGACCAAAGGCTGCCTTGGGATGTCACAGGGGTGGCAAGGATGTTCTTGGTGCCTGGCATGGATGAATGCAGCACAGGGACAGGCAGGGATGCTCCTGGTGCCTGCCATGGATGAATGCAGCACCCACTTTGCTGCTAAGTTCTGAGCAAGGTGTGCCTCGGTAAGATGCCAATTAGGACATTATTCATTTCTCAGTCACTTCTGGGGAGAAGGTGGCTAGATTTTCATTTCAACACCATTATTTATGAGCCTTAATTACTTTCACTTTTCCAGAAGATTCAGAGGCAAATATCCATAACATCCTCCCTTCTCTGCAAACAAAATGCAACCAGTTCACAGAGTTGTCACAAAATGACTCCCATAAGCCCCTGTCCTGTTTCATGGAGGCCTTTGGGAGAGCCCAATACAATGAGAAATAAAGCTACACTTTGCAGGGCTTCAGTGGCAATTTCCTCCCCATATGTTTCTCAAGACACTCTCTTAATTTAGTTTGCCTATAGTGAATTCTGTCATTATTCCAAACATCCATTCTCATGACCTAGCCTTATAGCATATCACCACCAAGTATCTTTTTTTGGCTATACAATCTCCCAGGGGAACCGAAAATTGTCTCTGTCTGCAGCACAAGTATGCTGGGGAGCAGCCTGGAAAACAGATCCAAGATTATTCCTTTCTGTGTCAGTCATTTAAGCCTCTTTGTGTTAAAGTTGACATTTGTCTCCATGCTGTCTCAATAGGCCCTGCTGGCTGGGTTTCATTCAGCGCTTTGAGCCAGGGGAGAACTTGCTTCTTGTTTTACTTTCAGGCCATTATTGTGCCAAAGCGTGAAGGGAGGGAGCTGAATAACCACAAACAGGTGAGGCGGGGAGAGGCTTTCTGTCTCCGCTCTCAGCTTGTGAGAGCTGAGCACTTTGGATGCCTTTCAAAGCCAGGAGAAGCCAAGAGCAATAATCCCCGCCATGGGAGCAGGCAGGAAGGAAGGGTATCTGGTGTTGGCCAGAGATGTCCCAGCACAGGGGAAGCACATTCCCGCGCCGTGACATCGTGGTGAGCCAGGGCAGCCTCAGCAGGGCCAGAAACACAGAATTTGCAAAATGTCCAAGCTCCACACCCACCTCAACTGGAGCTGCAGAGGAGCAGGGCAGCGAGGGATGCTTTGTAAGTCTATGGACGTGAAACCTCTGCTGAGAATAAAGGGGTGTTTTCAGTAGCCACCACTGCCTCTGCCTGCCCCGTGAGCAATCTGGACGTGTCAGACTTAGGCTTTTTGGCAAGCCACAACCATTTTTCTCCCCTTCTCCTCCCCACCCCTTGCTTTCATTTAATCAGCCTTGCAAAAAGGGCTGTTATTTTTGCCTGACCTTCACACGACCGCAGGTTGGCTGGCAGTGGGTGGGTGGCCAAGGGGAAGCACAGGGAGCATCCTCTGTGTGAGGATCAGATGTGAAGATCCTGCCACGTGCCTGTCACTCCTGGCCTTGCCTTCACCATGCTTTCATATGCATATCTTCAGCACCAAAACAAGAAGGTGGTATTTTGCTGAGGCACCCCAAAAGTGCCCTCTCCAAACTGTAACCGGAGCTTCTCAGAGATCCCTGGGAGCAGGAGAAGCACATGTATGTTCTTGGAGGCAAACAAGCCCAACTGTTATTCTTCCCACTCCCCATTCCATCCACCCTTGAATTTCAGCAGCTGCTCCAGGAAGAAGGTTTGGCTCCTGCAGTCACCCTGTTGAGGGCTCTCCACAGGGAAAGCTCTCCCAGGCAGGGCAAAGCATGTGGCAGAGCATTCCCCCCCTTTGGGGAAGCACCATTAGGCACCTATAGCAACACTCCAGCAACACCTGCCTCCCTGCCCCGGATGGTGTCCTGGCTCCATCCCAGTCCACGCTCACTCACTTCAGGCTACGTGTCCTGGGGAAGTGTAAGATGTGACACCAGCATCACCCTGGGAAGAGAGAGGGAACAAGAGCACGTTGTTTGGTAGCATCAGGCTTTAGCCCCCCCCAGTTGTGTGAGCTAATCCGTGGTATTACATGCATGTCTCTCGTGCGACTTCAGACGTCTCACCCCAAAAGCTCCTGCAACAAGGGATTAGGGGAGAGGCTGGGGGAGTTGAAAACTCTCCAGTGGAAACTTGTTTCAAGATGTTTACAGCCAGCTCCTGTTCAGAAAAGAGGATGCTCTGTTTCCTTTACCCCGCAAGCCTGAGGAGCGGGCGTGCTTGGGCCTTGGTGCCCGACAGCAAACACAGCTGCCCTGCTCCCACCAAACAGCCCTGCAGGGGAACAACCTGGCACCCCAGGCTGAACTCACATCAGGCTGAGGACAAAGCACCTTTACACATCTCTCATCATAGAAGTCCTCATTTAATTCAGACAGTGGCCCAGGCATATAGGATCCCTTGGTGGCTGCATCACCCATCAGGAAGCGTCATGCAATGGAAACAAGCCCATTCCTGGCCAGGATCAAAGGTATCACCCATCCCCAGCCCAAAATCTATGTATTGCATGAAGCAGAATGAATATCCAGGACTTCAGTGAAAAGGTGAAGAACATTTTCAAGAAGGAGAGGAGAATATCAGCAGAGGCTGTTCACATCATGGTGAGGGAATGCAACTTCCCTGTAGGAGCCATATGGGCAAAGAACACCTGTAGGTTTGGTCCAAGCCAATAACCCAAACAACCCCATGCTCCCCACGCTGGCCCATGGAGGTCTCTGGAGATCACCCAGTCTTCACTCAGCATCTCTTCTGGTTACACCACAGATCCCAAGCCCCTGGGGATCCTCATTCAGGTCTTCCTTCGCTTCCCTTGTCTTGTCTTTTTAGAGTTTAAGCTCTCTGGGACAGAGCACCCATGGCACCCTGACCACTGGCACCCACAGCATGGTTGCACCGTGCATCCATGAGCAGGCACAGAAGAACACCAGCCCTCCCAGCAGGTACCTCCTTGTCACAATCACAACAGGTTGGGAAATGTTTGTAGTAGAAACAGCAATTTCTCTTTTCAGCACCCAGTTTGGACAGATGCATGAAAGAAAAGGTTTCCCAGCCAACATTAGCTGGCAGAGCTGGTTCCTAATCAGCCAGGACAGATGGGAACACACAATGCCTCGAACCCAATCAAGAAAACATCCCAGGAATGCCTGTTAATTCGAACCTTTAGAGGGGTAAAATGGTCATCCAAATCACAGCAGGATGATTGATTCCAACCTAAAAGAAAAGCACAAATCAAACTAATTCCTACCCAGAAGAAAAAAAAACACAAACCAGCAAAACAAACCAGTTTGATCTGAAGCAAGGATTGTCAGCAGATTAATTCAATATTTTTTTTCCAGCTTCCAGTATATAAACTAATACAACAGAAAGCTGGATCCACAGGCACTGAGGAAAGCTGTAACTCCCAGTTGCGCATTTTGCACAGATTTTGAGGGTTACACTCAAACTCTTGGGCATCACTTTCCTCCCAGGAAGCATCACTTGCTTCCCTGCTTTACCTGTAAATCACACTTACCCCCAGGTGTGGGATTGTGGGGTAAATAAGAGCTGTCCCCTTGGAAGAGCTTGGGCAGTGGCACTGGTTCCTGTGAGAGGCCACCTCCTCCTCTTAACATTTCCCTCCAATGAAGAATTATAATCTCATGTGTCAGTGTGCATTTTGGTTTATAAAACAGGCATGCAACACATCTAGAAGAAAAATTGCACCTGTCAAATGCCCTACCCCATGAAATAAACCTGTGCAATTTCACTTTTCACCTAGTAAATACCCAAGCGCTCTCCAGAGCGGCCCCTTCCAGTATTCAAATCTGTTTCCATTAATATTAGAAGTTAGGAGGGTTTGGGAGAAAAGGAAGGAATTGATTAAAAGCAGATGGTATTCATTATCTTGCTAATCACAATCCTGCAGGGTTTTTACAAAGAAAAAAGAGAAAGAAAAAGCAACATCGAGAAAAGGTCATGCTAGGACTTTTCAAATAAAACATGAGAAAAATAACACTTCCAAGGATTTACTCCCCTCTCATGAGAAAAATCAGCTCGTTTCATACCACAGCTCAGCCCTGCTGGGAAAATGCCTTTGTGATACAGACATCATTCTCACATTTTGTGCTGGGGCTGCAAACCTTGGTCGAATGTCTGAGAAAAAAAAAAGAACCTGTTGAAAGGGTCATTACTGTGTTCACCATCCCACAGCCTCTGGTGGCACTGCTGTACCTCCCAGTTTTTCCTTTCCTAAAGGGAAGTCACAAATAAGCAAATGAAACCAAATAGAAATAAAACAATTGAGCAATTCATTTGCCAGAACCAGCGTAGTGGGAAAACCCGAGGTTTATGTTCAAGCTGAATGGCTGGAGTTCACTCAGAACGATTTTCTTGAGAGGATTTTTGCTCTTGGTATCTGATCTCGCTCCCACTAAAGTCAACAAAACCCGTTCATGGCATCAGGAGAGGGAGAGATGCCTGTAACAAAGGCCTTGGCACTTTTTCACGTTACACAGTTATGAGGTTAAAAGGAGCCACATTCAGCTTTGCTTCGGGAGAGCAGAACGCGATGCCATTCGCAAGGGTGGCTTGCAAAAGAGAACACTGGCGGTGGTTTTCAGCTGCAGAAGCACAAGCACTTCCTTGTTCATCACTACTCCCTCCTTTGCCTTTTCAAAACCCACCAGTCCCTCCCAAAAATTACCCAGAAAGCCCCTCAGGTGTTAAACCAAACCCGTGGGTGCTGCTGATCGCCAAGTGTCACTGCGTAGCTGAGGCAGGGGGTATGGGTCCCCCTAAGGTAGCAGCATCTCAGGGTGGGTTCAGTGAAGACAGGATGCAAAATGCAGTTTAGGACATGCTCACCCTTTTGGAATGAGAGGCACTAGGAAACCACCAGTAGTTGTCACTGACAAGAGACTTTATCCTTTTCCTGTGATTTCTTTTTTTACATAGGAAGCGGTTTTACGACACGCGGCCAAAATGCTCCACAGGCAGACATGGTGCTACGTAAGCCAAAAAAGCTATATGCTGGTGAGATTTTGTGGTCTTCAGGCTGAGATTCCTAAGCAGCTATTTATATGATAATTTATTTTTTAAACCACAATGACTCATGACTGCCCTGAATGGCAGCAGATTCATTGTTAACCATCTTTCTGTGCCATCTCACAAGGCGTTAAATGGCTCAGAGACAACCGTCCCAAATATGCTTCAACGTCACTCCTGCTCCCTGTCTGGGGATGTACAGCACATCTATGCTGAGACTCAAGCTTGATCTAAGGTTTTCTTTCAACTATCCCCAGATTCTCCTGCTGTCATTTTCTTACTTTCAGGTCAAGCCTTTTGCGAGGCGAGGGACTCGCCTGCAACACAAACGGCTCATTTTCAAGATGGGGTGAAAAGGTGTGAAATAGGAAAAGATAGATGTAGGTCTTCTTTGCAGACACAAATACAAGGAAAACAAGCAGACCTGTGAACAGTTAAACTTAGGAAACCTGGTTTTCTGCAGCTTTTGCCTGTGGGTTTTGTGAAGGCAAGTAATGGAGGCTGAGACTCACACTACGACCTTCTCCCCAAAGGGACCAACTTGCGCCCCCTCCACCACCCTGCTCAATTTTATGAAACTTGGGAAAGCTTCATCTCTTTGGGATACCAACCCACATCTCAAACAGGGCTGGAATCAGGCAATTGGGCCAGAAGCTTTTTTTTTTTAACCTAAGCACTGTTTTCAAATGAAAACCCCAAGGCCAGTCCTTGGAGAAAGCAGCACGCTGCATTTTCATGGAGTTAATGCTGGTTGCTGCATCCAACATCCATATGGTGCAAGAGTCTGCTCCTCAGCACAGAGGGTTAAAGCCCAACCATGCCTGCACCAGAGCACTGCAGGCAACAGCTCACCCTTCCCCTGAGCTTTTGTTTGCCTCTTATCTTGCCTGCAAGCCCAAGTCTCTGTGGTATTTGCAGGAGGAAAGCATATATTTCTGGTTAGCGCTTATTAAATAAAAAGATCCCAGATAAAAGAAAGGAACACTTGCACTAAAGCTGACACTGCAGAAGGATAAACAGCAGCCTGGAGTCATCCAGGCCTCTAAGTTATCTAGTTCAATAAAGGGCCCCACCCTATGAGCTGAGAACAAAGCGGGGTGCGTGGTCAGGGCCAGCTGCGCGGCGACCGCCCGGTGGTGAGCTCAGCCCCACGCGGGCCAAGAGAGACCACCACACCCAAGAGAAGCAAAACCCTCCAGGAAACATGATTCTCCTCCATCAGTTTTTGTTTTAATAATTTTGTTTTACTTCCATTTAACTTCCCTGACCTGCAAGCTATGCTGCTGGGTCAATCTTCTGTTTGCCCAAAGCCACCAGCCAAAAGCTTCCCCCTTCTCCCTACATCTGTATAGACGTACTTCAAGAAGTATCACAGAAGAAGAAAAAGGCCATACCACAAGACATCTTCCTTTTTAGCTTCACAGTCAGCATCATGCACAGCTAGTTTGGAAAAAGCATGAGGAAATACCCTGCTCCTTTACCACTGAAGCCCATTTCCATCCCTCCCCAGCTGAGCATCTCAAGCTACCAGAGTCACACAATGCGCCGTGATCCTTTGGTGGAGCCAAAACCCAAGTTGCCTGGGTAGAGGAGGAGAAAAGGCAAAACATCAGGGGAATGCTCCCAGTCTGGCTGGGCTTTTTGGACTGGGGATGGGTGCTCAAGCTCAGTGGGCTCCTTGATGGTCCCAGCTGAGATCTTTCCATGCATTAGTCTTTCTCCCTTGCCCAAGTCACTTGGCTGGATTCAGACGAGATCTTTAAATAATAATCGTTTGGGCTAGGACCAAATATGGCAAAACTTCAGCCAAAAAGGCCAGCTTTTCAAAGGAAATCCTGCTTGCTAGGATAGGTGCTGGTGGTCACAGAGGGAGGAGGGACATTTATTCACTGTCCACAGCAGGGCCATCGAGATTTAGCCAGAGGGGCCTTCCTTGGCTGGAAAGAGACCAACCAGCCAAAACAAATGCTAAACATATTCCTTGCAATATTTCTTCCCTCCCCCCCCCCCCCTTTTTTTAAACATGGTGATGTGGGGGCATGAAGAAGGTTTGCTGGCTGATGTCCTTGGGAATTTCAGCCCTGGGAACCCATCAGCATTACTCCTGCACACATGGCACAACATCACCATGTTACCCACGCCTGAGGAGAGCATCCCCAAGCCCCCAGCTCATGGAGGAATGGAGCAGCCATGGGAACTTCCAGCAGCTCCCCGGGTCTTGGGAGAGAGGCTTTGCAGGAAGGGGCTCCAGCTGAGCACAGGAGATTCTCCCCAAGACAAAATGCCTTTCTTAGCTTTTTTTCCACACACACACACACACACTGCTCCCCCCGCCCCCCTCACTGAGCTGATGGGAAACTGTTTGCAAAACTAGAAATATCCCCTATGGAAAAGTCTGAAAGAACTCAAAAAGTCAAACAGCTGCATTCTTTAAAAGTCACTGGAGTGGAATTTGATGGAAGGTAAGATCTTCTCCATAGTGTTTTCTAATGCCTTTAAGAATTTGGTGGCAGAGATCTAATTTTCTGTTAAGTTCCACAAAGAGGTTACAAAAAAAAAATATCCATCGAGATAAAACCCTCTGTTCAGTACTGTACACTTCAGGGGCTTTTTTCTTTCTTTCTTCCTAGATAATCAAAGCTTCACTAGATACTGAACTGCAGAGGTTTGGCTGTAATTTTAAGATAGAGCTCAGAGGCTGAAAGACAGATCATGTCTTGAGCATATTCTGAAATGTACTTTTAGGTATTAATTCTCTTATGAAAGCACAAACATCAGTCCCCAACTTTAGACAGAATCATACTGATACACATGAAAACAGCAGCCCACCTTCTCCAGGCATCCAGCACAGGAGTTAGTCACCACTGGTTTGCAAGCTGGACTCACAGGTTTGCTGGTCACTGGGATAATTTAGGAGTTATTTCCTCATTCTTGGAGATAGCCTTTAGAAATGGGTAGTTTGTGATCATGCTACTTCTTTTGCCAAGAATTCTCTTAGTGCCAGAAGGGCACAGACCTGCTCTAGCTCCTCCACTCAGAAACCTTATATATGAGATGGGAAGGATGGGGGGGGATGCTGTTTAGCAGGAAATGGACACCATCCCTTCCACACAGAATTGTCTCTGTAACAAGGGCAATGAAGCTCTGTGAATGTGCCAGTTTTAGACCCTTTCAGAATAGCAGAAATGTGACACATCACTAAAAGAATGGTATAAGCAATAACCCACTGTGCTACTACTCCTGAACAGTGGTGCAAGGAGGCATAACTTGGGATCATGACAGCTTCCAGGTCTCTGCTTTAATTTCTTTTAACTTCTAATGACTGTGCCTGCAAACGTACCCCACATTATTCATATGTGGACTGAGCACCAACCTAAGTTAGTTTATAACCAGGGAGAAAAGGGCTCATAGTTTATAACCAGGGAGAAAAGGGCTCACCTTGAGCAACCAGAGTCATCCCTGGTATATCATCACAGGTAGCACAGCAATTTCTTTAAAATGTCCCAAATGGCACGTCCCCTGAACCCAAAGGATTTGCTCCCAGGACTGCAAAAAACCAGACCCCCCAAAGTGCACAGCCCAGAAGTATCACACGCTGAATTGCTCAGAGATGTGTCAGGGTTCCAAAGTGCTCTGCACAGCACAAAACAGACAGGCCACTGACATGGCAGTGCAGAGGTTCCATCATGGAGCACATTACCATTGCTGTAGTCAGTCTCCAACTGATGTTGGACTTGGGAAGGCCACGGTGAGGATCAGCAGCCTGTGGTTCAACGAAGTCCTGTAGCTCTGGGAGCTCTGCTGCACTGGGCTGCAGGTGCTGCTCTGACCTGCCCAGGCTGCCACCACACTCTGAGCATGGGATGGGGCAAAAGCCACTGGCAGTAAAGGCAGGTGGGAGGATGTATCTGCACAGTGCCTGGCTCTGGCTGGGAAAGACATGACTGGGAATTGCCTGAGTTAACTGGGAAGCTTCGGGTCAGACCTTCGGGGTGAGTTTCTAACCTGCTCTTGCAAATGAAGGCACCACGTGGTCCTGCAGCCTCTGAGGCAAGTCTTGTCGAGAGACCTTCTCGAGATGCTGGCTGCCTCGATGACCAGTGTGCACTGAGAGCAGCCAAGCCTGGCAGAGTGAGGGCCAGCTGAATCCTCACACCATCTGAGACGTAAATATGAGTATCTCACTGTTATTTACCTTGCAGATGAACACCACTCGGAGTGACTGCTGCAATGGCAATATTTGAACACTGGCACTCCAACTTCATGCATATGCATAACTGGCTCCTTTAATAAAGCTGAAGACTGAAACACTCTTTTACCCTTCTACAATCCCTTATGCTTACAGTAGTCTCTAGTATTATGTCCATACATGTGCTTCCTAATTCATCACTCTAAGAAGGATATTACAGATGCTGCTGCTTTATTTTCATTGCCTTAAAGACACAGGCTGCCCTGCTCGAGGCCTGGGTTTTTGCACAGGCAACATAATTGGTTTGAGATCACATGAATCTAATGAGATTTCTTTCCTGAGTGTGCAGTAAAAATGCACATTTCCTGTCCACCTCACAGTCCCTGATACAGATGTTCTGCTTCCCTCAATATGTCCCATTACCCAGGTCTGCAAGAACACCAAGCAGTGAGTTGCATTTTAGGTTAGCCAAATGAGGCAGGGGCAGCACATTTATATACTTTACGATGGCAGATGTTTTGTTTCCTAAGACAATTGGCATGCTTGTGTAAATTAAAAGAGGGGGGGAAAAAAATCACCATGCAGCTCAGCATTAAAATATGAACCAAGTTTTGTGAGTCTTGCTCAGCAACCCAAGTATGAGACCCAGCACACGTGGCTGGCTCACGGCAACAGGAGAATTGCCACAATCCCTCAGGAATGGCCACACATTGCAGTGGTGGGGCCACTGGTGCAGGGCAGTAAAGCAGGGGGTTAACAGCAGGGGAGAGTTCTGCAGCAGCACTTGTAGCAGGCAGCTATCTGAGTTCTTTGCTGCAGATAAGGTTTCATGTCTGTTCCTCCGAGGGAGTGACAGAGACTTGCCAAGGATCATACAAAATGAGTCTCATGCAAAACGAGGCATGAACCCAAGAAACCCTGATTGACGGTGCTGCAATGGCCCCAACAACACACTCAGGCCAAGTTCTCCCTCCGGGAAGCTCAACTGAGCACAAATGCTTCATTTTCCAAGAGCAGCTCTGCTCCAAGCCTTGCCTCTCCTGGCAGCCCCCTCTCCATGCAAACTTGAATACCTGAAGTAGTGCAAGCAGCTCTCCCCACAACGAAACACGTAACTTACACACAGATAAGAGATTATTTACAAGTCTGCAGAGCAACCTCCCACCACAAAGTCTCCTGTATCACTAGTTGTTTAGGGGGTTCCAGTAGGAGCAGACCTCATTATCCTGAACGTTTTTCCCGAGCGTTTCTGAAATGCCAGCACTGATCATGTAGCCAAGCAGCTTGGAAAGTCACACTGATATTCTGAGATGTTAACACAAATAATACTTTTGTTGATCATTAGATCCATTGGCAGCCACACACCAGTGCCCTCAGACACTCCAGGCAACCAAAAGGAACTCTAAATGCAAAACAAGCTGCGGTCAACCCGCCTGAGGACCCGGGAGGACACAGGCTGGAGATAGCAGATGTTTCTAGGGGAGCATATCCCTCACTGACTGCCATCTGGGAAACCAGAAACTTGGTTCCACTTGAATGCTACTCAGGATTTTGTTTTCCAGAGAAAATGCAAGGCAGGACACAAACAATGACACATTTGTCCCAGTGCAGCCTGGGGGCTGACACTGGCGGGGCAGGAGACGCTCGGTCTTGGAGCACAAACACCCAGAAGGGCACCAAGTAGCCCTGGCTGCTCATTCCCATCCTCAGCATCCTAAGGCTGCCTCGTGGGGTGGATGCCCTGGAGAACTCACCCTGGGACAGGTTTTGTGCTTTCAGGGATACAGCTGTGCTGCAGATCCACCACAGGCATCCCTCCTGGATTTTACTAACTTAGTTTGCTCTCTGCAATCGGGCATAGGTATGGAAGAGCACACACATAGCAGAGAGGTACCTTTGGCCCTTAAAGAGCAGCTCAGAGTCCAAGGAGCAAGTGACATTTTAGGAAGACTCACAGGTTTACAACTCCTCTATTTAGGATGCAATTTAGGCATTCAGTGCCAGTTGCTGTATCCAAGGAAGCAGGTTAACAACTGCTCAAGTGCACCCTCTCCTCACATCTTTCCATTATGCTTCAGTGGTACTGATCCCAACCAGGTGAAACACTGAGACAGAGGATGGGTGCAAGGCTCTTGTCAAGACAGGGAAAAGGAACAGCCTGAATGGGGAACCAAGAGGTGCTGCTGAACTCCCCGTGTCTTGGTTTTTTGGGTTCCTCCTTACGATGTCAAAGACCCAACCTCTCTTATATTTGTCGTGCTCACCTGCAGGTATTGTTAGCAGCAGCAAGAACCATTTCTTGCTGTGTGCTCAGTCCCCAAAGCTGGCCCAGAGCTGCAATGGTCCAGCACACCCCACCCCCCTAGTCACACCAACTGTGCCAGAAGCTCTGGGATACCCAGGCACCAGTGCCCTGGAGCCGCTCGTGCCAGACGCTGCAGCTGCATCTCCCTCACAGAAGCTTGAGAACAAAAGAGACAAAAGTCACAAGTTATCACCACTAGCACTGCTGATGCACAAGGTGTGCAAGAGCTCGAATCCATGCAAATGATGCCTTCTCCTGGACGCTCACCAAGCCCCACCCAGCAGGATGCTCTCGCAAAGGGCAGTGGGGCCGTGGTGCCAGCGTGGCCGGCAAGTGCCGGGGGCTGCAGCCCCTTGCCCACAGCCCTGCCAAGCCCACTGCCCGTAGCTAAGTTGGCAATGCCATCTAGTGCATAGAGGCAGAAATAGCACAGTGTCTGCAGGCGTGCACGGCGCCAGATGTGCAGGCCAGATGTGCTCTCAGCCAGGGCAGAGATGGCACCAGGCTCCGGGATGGCCCCGGTGCCCCTGGCTGCACTGATGCACATTCATCTAGGCTGATACATCATCTGCCCTGGATTTTTTCCCACCCAAAAGGAGCCTGGCCTTATCCAGAAATCCCCACTTGCCTTGAGAGGGAGGGGAAAATCCTCCCCTTTCCCTAAAGGGGTTTCAACTGAATGATTCCAGCTTCATCAGCCTGTGCTCTTCACAGCCAACACAGCTCCACATTTTGGCTCTCTGGCGTCACTCGAATGCGAAACATCTCCCAGAGAAACATTTTTTTCATGCAAGGCAAACACTCAGTAACAAGAAACATTTTTCTTAGACATGAACAAAGGATGAGGTTTCTTCAGACAAAGGAACCAAAGGTTTCCTTTTATTGAGTGTTCTCTGACGCAGACTGAAACCTTTTGCGTTTTGGGGTTAGGGGCTTTTTTTTTTTTTGAGTATCAACTTTTTCCAAAAATATGTCTAGGGTGATTATAATTTCCTTCTTGTGCAACTTTTCTGTCATTTCACCAACGGTTTTAAACAATTTAAATAAAAAAATTGAAAGAATCTGACTTCCAAAAATATTTTTAACCAAAAAACCCCAACATCTTTCACTGAGAACGTGTGACCTCTAAAAGCAAAGTATTTCAACAGCTACTGAAAACAGATGTTTTGTTAAAAAAAAAAAATAGAGTTATGAACTTTTTGTTTTGTTGAAAAACAGGTCCATTTCTAGCTTGGTAAGATACACCCCTATCTCCATCTGTTTTCCTAAGCTGCTCTTCAACCTGATTTAAAGGAGGTAAGTTTTTTTAAAAAAGCTTTCCATTTTTTTTCCGTTCAAGAAGACTCTGTTCCTTATTACAAATTCTTTGCCTTACAACCACTTTATATATTTAATAGGCAGAAAAAGTCAGGGGAGGGGGGGAAATTGTTCCACTTGGGCTTGATTTAGAAACACAAGCTTAATATATAAGACCAGGACCACCACACTGGTGGCTGCTGAGGGTTGTGGGTGTAAGAGCCGGGCTGGCTTCCACTGTACACTGAATTAGCTGAACCAATTGCAGATAGAGCAGAGGGGATATGTCGTGGTGGCCACTGGTGTGCTCCATGGGTTAAATCCATCTTGGCCACGCAGGGCCCAGCAAAGCCTCTCTGCAGATAAAGAGAGGCTGGATGAAGCAGGACCAGAGGAGGTTCCATCCGACTGCTGCTGGAGTCAGCGGAAGCTGCTCTGCAGGCTTGGAGCTAAGTCAGGGCTTAAGTAGCAACTGGAAGGATAAAAGCTTGTGGGATCAGGCCTTACACAAACAGTTCCTTACTCAGTACAGCCTCAGAGAATGTCTAAAATAACCAATATCGTTACAGGCCCGCATGTTAAAATAAATGAAAATCAATAATGTTAATAGACATTAATTCATGCTAATAGAATGACTGTTCCAAAAGCAGAGTTAATAAGCCCAGCTGGACCACTATCACCCTCCACATATTAAAAAGACCAAAAACATTCAAATATTGACCACATTCCTTTGAAATTAATAGTATTTCCTTTGGATTACACATTGATCTTGGCTAAGCCATGCTTGACATCTGGAGCAGTTAAAATAGCAACTTGAACAGCCACAGTCTGCCACTAATTTTGAAAAGAAAAAACAGTTTTAACTTACGTGCTCTCATTAAAACCACTCTGCTGTCTCAGGGCTGGGCCCAGAAGAGGGGAGCCATGAACCCCCCACCCACCAATTAGCTGCTGCCCATGTGGGAGGTGGCTGCACCACCACACCCTGGCTTGCCTGAGGTTAAGCCCTGAGGCTGCTTACATGGATCCCTGAAATCCCTGTCTTCCTGGAGAAAAGGCCCCTTGCACAGATCCCTGTTTCTCACACCCCTGATGAAGACACAGTTTCATTGCTTACTTCCACACCAGGAGTTTGGGTTCATTGTGGCCAGGACTGCTCTTGTGCTCAGCTCTGTGCCGTGGTCCTGCCTGTCCTGCCAGGACAAGCAGCCTTGGCACACCCTTCGTGGCTGCAAACTCCCAAGAAGCCTCCTGGCATTGCCTCTCCCAACCAGGCTGCACGTGGCAGTGGGGCTGGAGGGGCTTTGGGTGTTGGTGGGCCTTTTTACCTTTAATGCTTTTGAAAACCAAAGGATGGAACCCATTGCTTCCTCCGTCCATCAAGACAGGAACCAAAACAAAGCTTTGCACACGTTTTTACTCCAGTTTTCCCTGCAACTCACAACTGTGTAAGTTGAGCAACTCCTCCCAGCTGGGACTGCTGCTTCTTTAATGCTCCACGTCTGAGCAGCAAGGGCATGAAACCCAGGAGCAAACCACCCCTTGCAATGCAACAGGGACAAACCCTGCCAGAGGAGGTCTTCCCTTCCAGAAGCCTCACATTCATCCCTGGTTCCTGTGATCACCCAGAGGGCTGCTGGAGTGAGATCCACTTGTTCTTACTCCACTACCCCAGGCATGTACCAGGCTACCCAGCTCCTCACCTAATAGAGCAGGAGAGCTGCTCACCCCCAAAATCTGAGGCCTGGTGTGAAGATATGCACTGAAAGCTGCCTCCAGAGCCCTGCAATCCAGGCATAGATTTATTTATGATTGCACATACCAGCTCTGATACAAATACTCTCTATTACGGGGATTTGTGATTTGTGTGAGGGCAGCCATTAAAAACCAAACAAAACCAAACCAGAATAGTTTTCTTACTGCAACATCCCAGTTGATACATATTTGTGACCTCCATAACAGAGTCCCTTGGAAATGCAGATGCACCTTCTGTTCACATCAGTGAAAAGCCTCCTGCAGACTTCACCATCCTCAGATCTGCTCCTTGCACAAGTCGGCCAGCACATGTGTGGTACTGGCATGGGGGAAGTGGCTGAACATGCACCACAATTAGCTTTAAAAATGTAAGATTTCAGCTATTGTTTCAGTTGCCTGTCCCCGGGGATCCTCAGCATTACTGCATTATTGATGATGCTAAAAGGGGTTTTCAACAAAGCTGGTTTGAAGGCTCGTGGATGCCAAAACAGCATTTCAAGCCATTAAACTGCACAGACGAAACAATTTCTTCTAAAAATAATCATCAGTTCTTCCCACCAGAAAAAAAAAAATAAAAAAGCCTGGCCAATTCCTAACGTGCCAAGTTTTCAGGCAGGCCTGATTTTTATGGCTGAGCTTATAGAGCTCTGAGGAAAAGCAGGTTTAGAATGGAAACACCAACAGAGCTGTAGGTGAAGAGCAGCCACCCTACACAATAGGGCTGCCAGCAACCCCCAGCAAACACATTCCACCTTGCTAATCCTGAATTTTCCCGTTCAGAGGATGAGATGAGATGTCTTAACTCCTGCTAACATCCTCACCATTATGTCGATGCAAATACAGTCACGAGGCAATTACCAGCCCAGCCAAGGGCCAGCCATTGTGGGGCTGACAATAGACTGTCGAGGGCTTTTGGAGGAGAAAAATACCCTCAGCCTTCTCCAAGATTTTAAGTCTCATTAGTATAAATCAGTAACCCAATTAATGAGGGGTTTAGCATATTGATTTGCATCAGATTACATGAATTAATGGCACAAGTAGCAGGAGACAATGTGGCAGGACATGCTGGGAAGAGGAATGGCTACACAGGGGAATTACATTGCCACAGTACATGAAAGTGGGCATGAGCACCCCAGATCTCATGATGGGGTTGAAGATGCTTCCACCTAGCTCCTACGTGGCCCATCAGGGAGGCAGAGACATTACCTGGCTGCTGAAATAGGTAGCAACCTGAGGCAGGTTTGCCAGTGTAAATTTTAAGAGCTGCTTTTAAAATGAAAATTCCTGCTTGAATGGTTGCAGCAAGGTCTGGTTGGGAGTTAAACACAGATGGGCTCCAAGGGAGACCACCAAGGTCCATGAGTGAGACACGTTGCTGCTGGGACATGGGACACACACAAGTGGATCCACCAAAAAGAACAAAGATTTTGGGGAAAAAAAAAACAACCAGGACAGCAAGGAAACACAGGACAAAGCCATTGGGAGAGGGCTTGAAGGAGGAGAAAAGGGCAGAGGCAAACAGGGCAGGTTCAGGGAAGAAAAGCAGCTCCACCAGCTCCCCACCTGCAGCCTACAGCACATAGATGGTAAACAGAGGAAGGCAACACAAACGTTAGGGACAAGCCATCAGCATCCTCCAAAACCTGCCAGGTTTAGCAAAAGTCTCTCCCCAACACTGCCTGCCCTTTCTGTGCCTGGCGGGGTCCCCAACTCTCCCCAGGTTGCATAGGCCAAGAGGCCACTGAAAAGGATGCTCCTCCTTCCAGGGGAGAGGGACAAAGGGATGGGCCATGCCCAGGATATCTTCCCCTCCTCCTGGGACAGGCATCCCTTGCTTGCTCCAGTAGTTATAAAAGGGCTCTCAATCCATGCAATCCATTAAGATACAAATTACAGCAATTGAAGCACACTTGACCCAGAATTGCAGCAAGCCCATGAAGAGCTGTGTCTTCCCAGGCAACCTACACTGTCACAAGCCCTCAAACAAACCACAGCAGAGGATTAAACAACAACAAAAAGACAACAAAAAAGCAAATAGAAACCAGAAAACATGTTCCTTCTAACAGCATTATCGAGACATTAAAACCATTACTGGGGTTGGTTCATATTCAAGTGGTCCTAAAAACACCTGTATTGCACAATCTCTAACCAACGTGTGTTTTGCAGCTCCCTTAAACCATGAAACCCCAGATACTTCAGAGAAGATGCCATGAAGCACAGCACTACATAACTCAGGATGGGGACTGCAGCCCCCAGCCCCAGGGACACAGGCAGGAGGGACAGTGCTGGCTCAGTGGCTGCTCACCCTCCCAGGTGGCTTCCAGCTGCAAGTCCCTCCCTTAGCAGCTCAGGTCAGCAGAGATCCCACCAGCCAGGGTGGGGATTGCAATGTTCCTGCATCCATTTTCACTCACTTCTAAGCACTTCTTTCTTTATTTTTAAATTACTACTAGCACTAGATGGCATCTCAAGGAAGAGAAGCAGCAGAGGACAGGCCACCCTCCCACCAACCATGCAGGCACTGAAGTGCTGGCTTATGGACCACTGTAGGCAGGACCACATCAGGCCAAGACTTGAGGCAGTGACACTCTGCAGTTCTCAGTTACTCCCTCTGGCTTACATGGAAAAATAAAACCATCAGCATTAAAAAAAGAGTAGTTATTTTCCTCCAACAGTGGGGGATGGAATTATCTAGGGTTTTCTACAGCAGCCATGCTCACCAGCTTCCACACACACAATCCTGTGGTTCTCAGGGTCCCTAAGATGCTCCAGGACTGCCTGTGCTGGCAGGACCTGGGTGTCTGCTCCACATTCACATGGGGGGCTGCACAAAGGTAGGAGGGAAGAGGGTGGCTTTGGGGGGGAGGGTGACAGCAGTTACTGTGGGACACATGATAATTAAAACCATCCAAACAGATGGAAGGGATTTTTATATGCCTTCCTCTGAAATGTCTGACACCAGATGCCATCATGAGAAAGGAGCCAGGACCGCACCAAAGGTCTTGTCTGGTCCAACAAGTCTTACATCCAGCTAAAGCAACAGAGGATGGTGACAGACACTTCAGCATCACCTGGTCTAAGAAATAACTGAAGTACTGAGAGGTTGCACCTTCCAGAATACTACACCAACTTGCCTGTGAGGACAAAAGCCAGGTTGGCTCAGCCAGGGGACAAGAGCAAGGACCCTGCCCTGGGGTGCAAGAAGGCCCCTCTTGCTGCTCTGGTCATTTGTCCCAACTTAGGAACACACCACCCACCACAACACACACCAAGAGACACTTGATTGCAAGAGTCTCATTTTTTTGCCCTCCTCTCCCCCACCTCATTGCTACCAGAAGTGTAAATCCAGAGGCTGGAGGAACCCAGAGATGCCCACCCATGCATGCATGACCCTGCCAGGCTGTGGCAGCCTGGAGCTGCAGGTGCTCAGGAGAGGGGCAGAGCTGGTCAATCAGCTCCTTTCAAGGGCTCCTTCCTTTCATTCCAACTCTTTGGGAGACAGCACCTCACACCCCACCAAGAAACACCACCTTTCTGGTTCATTTTGCATTCGAAGCTTGTTATCTATTCCATTCATTTTAATTATTAATTCTACATATGGGAATTTTCCTTTAAAACATGATCATAATGGCCAAGGTTTTGTGGAGAAATAAAAAAGCACTTGAAGGAAGGGAGCACATGCCTTCCTCAAAGCCAGCACCACAAGCCTTGTCCCTTGCCTTCTGGTTTAGTTTACAAGCTCATGCCAGCGAGCCGATTTCGCACACAAACACAAAATAAAAGCAGGAACACAACTTTTGATCATCCTACATTGATGTTTGCTCTTGTTTCCTGTAGCCCCAGGTGACAAATCTGTCCTTTACAGAGCGGGGGATCGTTGCGCTAGTAACAAAGTCAACGCCGCAACCCCCAGCAGGTCTTTGCCTTGGTGACTTGTAGCACGCTAAGGAACAATAATTAGCATGATGTAAAATGATAAGTATCAATTCAGAAATGCCTTTTTTTTCTTTTTTTCCTGAGCAGAAACACTCGAGAGCAGGAGAATTTACAAGCAAATCTCTTGCATATGAACACTTGGGCCAAGAGGGAGATGTCGGAGAAGTCGGCCCCTCCAAACACAAGGGCTTTTGTTCCACCCTTCTCTGAGCTCTGAAGGAGTTTAACTTTTTATTTTTTACTTTTTTTTCTTCATTTAACTTTGCCGGCCTGCCAGCTGGGTGTAAGCCAGAAGGGTTATCCAGTCAGACCTTACTGTGATGTATTTACAATAGCAGTGCATCTAAGGTTTGTTTATTTCGGGATTAAAATCCAAATGGCTAGAACCATTTCAATAATTAGGAGGGCAATCAGAACACGCCATGGAACCAAACAAATCAGGAAAAGTCATGGAAACCATCAGTGATATTTAATTCAGAAATTCTCTTTGTTAGGGAAACTTAGCTGAAAGAAAACAGCTGGATGTAGTTCAAGCCTCTAAATTAAAAACAATCTAACAAGGTCTATGGGGATAACTCTTTCAGCTACATGTTGGAGACCAGATTCACTTCTACCAAGTAAATGTAATAGCACTCAAAGCTAGAAAGGAAATTCCTCAGAACTGAGGTAGTTTCTAAGTATCAGCACATTTTCCAATTCCTCGCAAGGCAACTTAGCTATTTACAATCCATTTTTTCCCACACATAAATTTATAACTTTTTTCACTTTTATGCTTCCATGATTTATTTTCTACAGAAAAATAATCTAGCCAGAATATCCCTACTCTACTAACATCATGTTTTAATAAATAACTGGCTACTTCTAGTAAAATTAAGCCTCCAGGATTGTTTATACCAGCCAAGAATACTCCGCCTTTAGAGCTTTGCAGAAATTTGGTGTGAAAATAAAGTTGAATATAACGCTGACCCTGAGCTAACAAGGAATTAATGCTTCCATATAAAAATAGAAAATTATCCTTACAACACAAGGGTGGAATATAGCAAACCCTCTCTCTCTGGATTGCTCTCCTGGCTGGATCCCAGCGTCCAGCCGGACCTAAAGGCTACCTAAAGCAGGAGGAGACGCGCAGTCTTTCCAAAGACTTGGTTTTTCCCTAAACTCTTAAAAATTATTTCATCTCTTTTCTCAAAAATATACATTTCTTTTATTAATGGGTTGCTGTTCACCACAACACTGTTCCAGCTGCAAAAGCACAGGTAGAGAGAGGGAGGGTGTCTCGGGTAGTGCCAAAAGGCTACAGCTGCTGGGCACCAGCTCCCTGGAGACAAATATTCCAAAAGGGAGGTGTCTTCAGCCCTGCCAGCTCCTGCCTGCTCCTACTCCCATCTGCCTGCAACTGTGCTGCAGGGCTCTGCCCACTGCTCCTTCCCTTCTGCCCCACTGGAGAGGAAACAAGACTTCTGCAAAAGCAAACCTGACACCTCCCCACCTCCCTTCCCACAGAGTATTCCTTAAAAACAAAACAAACGTTGAAAAATGAATCCAGCATTCATCTAACAAACTTGCAGGCGAGACGCATGTTGGCATTTGGATCTGTGACACGAGTTGCTTCCAACTGACCAAGTTTAATGCCTTATTCCCAAGGGGGATGCATGTTGGGAACTGACCTACAGGAGTCACAGCTAATTGCAAGGATCCCAGGAAACAAACAACTCTTCTCAGTGTCTGCAGAACTAGAATTCTCTGTAGCCTCTTCCAATTTAACCAAACCTCCTGTAAGGAAAGTACAACCTGCTCCTGGCATTACCACTCTATGCAAACGGGGCACTTGGCACACTGACCAGCTCTGCCTTCACCTCCTCTTTTACTGCTTAATAAAGACAAATTACTTCCACTTCTTTCCAGATAAGGCAACTAACATAATGTGGATAAATGGGAAGTTAACTACATGAAACATGTTTTCTGCTTCTTGGGCAATTGTTTTTTCCCTGTAAGATAACATGATAAATAAAACCTGCCTCTGTACAGATATTTCTCATTTCAGAAACACATACTTGTGACAGGCCAAGAGAGGACCCTGGGTTTTGTGGGGTTTGGTTTTTTTTTCATAAGAAATACGGTAAAATAAAATAAAATTTTAAAAAAAGTGATAAAGACACAAATGCAGAGCTAACTACAGGCTTGTATATACATTTTTGTTATCCACCTCAAACACAGACTCTTGGTGAACGGGACAGACTGGTAGTCCCCGTTCCTGTTATTCCCAGAATAGCAAAAGGGGAAAAAAAATAATCAGTATCTTAAAACCAGTGGCAACAAAGTAAAAACTGTACACTGTTGTCCATTAACTTAAAAAGCAAAGTCCCTAGAGATGGTATAAAAGTGAAAGCAGGTGCCTTCTAACTTTGATAATAAAAGTCTTTTTTTTTTCTATCCCCACCCCCCCTCCCCCCTTCCCCTACGCTGCACGATTATCTCCATTGTCTTTGCATGGCCAAGAAGAAAATGCTAAGGAGCAAGGCTGTGTGTGAGGAGCTGCTCCTGGCAGCAGCAGAAGTGTTCACGTTCTTATTGCT
Organism: Hemiprocne comata; assembly: GCA_020745705.1. NCBI lineage: Eukaryota > Metazoa > Chordata > Aves > Apodiformes > Apodidae > Hemiprocne > Hemiprocne comata. The sequence continues at coordinate 2,985,062 of CM036597.1, read as the reverse complement.
CTTGTTGGAGTTCCCAGCGACCTCGGTGGCGTTGAACTCGAACTCCGGGGAGCACTGCTGGAGCTCGCAGCCGCTGCCGCTCTCCTCCCCGCTGCTCTCCTCACCTGCAGGACACAAACACACGTGCTTGGCCTCCTCCGCTGCCTGCAACACTTGCAGGAGGCAGCTGGGGGCAGGGGAAGCAAGCAGAGGGATGTTTTGACACTGATGAGATGTCCTCTGACTGATACAGCTTCTGCGTGTTGTTCCTCACGCCCATCCATGCTGGTGGATGAGCTGGCTGCGTGCGCTTGCAGTCCAGAAAGCCAACTGCATCCTGGGCTGCATCAAAAGCAGTGTGGCCCACGGGTCGAGGGAGGCAATTCTCCCCCTTTTTTTCCACTCCAAGATCCCCTGTGCAGTGCTGCATCCGGCTCTGGAGCCCCCAACACGAGAAAGACATGAAACTGTTGGAGTGGGTCCAGAGGAAGGCCACAAAAGGGCAACATCAGGGGTGCTGGAGCACCTCTGCTGTTAGGGACAGGCTGAAAGAGTTGAGGTTATTCAGCCTGGTGAAGAGAAGGTTCTGAGGAGACCTTACTGTGGCCTTTCAGTACTTCAAGAGGACTTATAAGAAAGACGGGGACAAACTTTTTAGCAGGCCCCAATGCGACAGGACAAGGGGTCACAGTTTTAAACTAAGAGAGGGTAGATTCAGACTAGATATAAGGAAGATTTTTACAGTGAGGGTGGTGAAGCACTGGCACAGGTTGCCCAGAGAGGTGGTAGGTGCCCCATCCTGGAAATATTCCAGGTCAGGTTGGACAGGGCTTTGAGCAACCTGATCTAGCTCAAGATGTCACTGCTCACTGCAGGGCGGTTGGAGTGGATGACCTTTAAAGGACCCTTCCAACCCAAACCATTCCATGATTCTATGGAAACAACCCTCCTCTCTCAGCCTGTTGGTTCCCACCCTCTTTACTGGCATGCATACCCACAGCTGAAGCTTAACCAGCTACCCTGTGTCAGCATGAAATCCAATTAAAAAGGGAAAAGGAAAAAGCAAAAGGCAGAGACAACAGCAAACATACTTATGTCAATGAAGTCAACATCGTTCCCACTGTACGCATTCTTCAGCTTGTTGGTCATCACCCGCAGAGCCATGATTTGCCGGCGAATCACCATGTCTGGCTTGGTAATATCAACTTCTACCTCTGGGTTATTCACTTGACTTGCTAAGCCATTTCCAGTCACTGCAAAGTCGTACCTGAAAAGAAACCATTCCTGCTGGAACCAGAGCAGCAGCTCAGCAGGGTCCCACACTGGAGGGCAATGGTGTGGGAACTCAGGGATGTTGGTCATCCTAGCCAAATGCGGTCTTCCCACATGCTAACCCTCATGGAGCTCTTCTCCAGCTTCTTAAACCATCTCCCCTCCCTGAAATCTGAGCAGCATGTGGAATTGAACTCTGCTTTAATAAACCTCGTGCCACAACGGCAGGGGAAGGACAATTTTCTCCCCAACTTGAAAAAAGCAGGAAGATCTGGGGTTTATGATAATAATAGTTTACAACAGCATAAATCAGCTCGCTGCAGGCAACAGAGCAAAACAAGCTGCTGAGATGCCCTGATGCCCAGTTAGATGACACTTCTGGAGAAACAACCTTTGGGATCATACTTATCCCAGAGAAACCTATAGTAACTGTTGGAGGCAACCGTGTCATTCTGGCTTTGCATAATGCACCTTAACCATCAAGCTGGGGTACTAAATGTGTAATTCTCACCACGCAGACATGAGATGCAATTTTCCTAATAACCCCAGCAGGAGAAACATCTGTGGTGCCGAAGATGAGATAACATAACCCCACACACTGAAGCAGAGAAGAGCTGAGCTGCTGCACCTGAGGAGCTGTGTGTGCTCAGGACTGAATACACATACAGCCTCTTGGTTTAAAAGAGAGACTGACAAAACCCATCAGAATATATCTCCTGAAACAGGTCTTTGGAGCATCACCTCATAGAGCAGGGATATGACACTTGCTTCCCCTCCTCCAATTACCTGACTTGCAAGAAAAATCACTGTTCAACAGAAGAGAACTTTGCTTTTCTTAGTCATGACACCAACATCAGTATCACAAGAGAGAGCAAAGCCTTAGCACAATCCACTGACCCTGGAGACCAGGAAGTGAGGGATAAGCACCTGAGTTGGGGTTGTTCAGCATGGAGAAAAGAAGGCTCCCAATATCTGAATGGGCTACAGAAAAGCTGGGGAGGGACTTTTGTCAAGGGCCTGTAGTGACAGGATGAGGGGCAGTGGTTTTAAGTTGGAAGAGGGCAGACTTAGGTTAGACATTAGGAAGAAACGCTTTTTTGTGAGGGTGGTGAGACACTGGCACAGGTTGCCCAGGGAAGCTGGGGAAGCCCCATCCCTGGAACCGTTCAAGGGCAGGTTGGATGGGGCTTGGAGCAACCTGGTCCAGTGGAAGGTGTCCCTGCCCGTGCAGGGGGGTTGGAACTAGATGATCTTTAAGGTTCCCTTCCAACCCAAACCATTCTATAATTCTATGAAGATCTCAGGAGGGCAGAGCCACTTCTTGTCACAGAGACCACAACCATCACCCTGGCCAAGCGAGGCAGAGCTTCAGGCACACAAAACACAGTGCAAAATTGATGTGGTATGGCTCAGTCCTGCACCCCAAAACTATCAAGGGCAAAACTTGCTATTACTTAGAAAAACTGCTGTAAAACCCTGGACAACTAGGGTTTTTTTTAATGGAACATCTTGGATTTTGCTTATTTTCTCACTAAGCAAACAGGGAAAAAAAACAACCCATGAAACTTCTATTTCCAAAATAAAAGTTAAACAGTTACATAAACCATATGACAGAAGATCTTTGGCTTATTCATGTCTTGGTAATTTCTTCCTTACAAGAAAAAAAAAAAAAGTTTTGTAACTATTTTTCCATGAAAAGTGTGCATGAAAACCACAGGCCCCTTCGTGCCACTGAGCTCAGCGGTGGAGGAGAGGACTTTTCACCAGCCTCTATCCCCCCCTGCCCTTGCTCACCAAGGAACCCAGCAATGGCTCCTGGTAGAAACACCAACTGGAGGCACTGGGGCAAGAGAAGCATCCCTGCTCTGTGGCCATGATACAGGGTTTTGTATAAATCACCTCCCCAAACCCATGATCAACCAGTAAGAGGTTCAAGTCCAAGGAGAGATTCTGTATCTGGGTATCTAGACTCTATTCCCTCCTTTAAAACAAACCACCACGTAGAGCCTGGACAACCCTTTAGCTCTGCATTCAAGCTCTCTCATCTACCAAAAAAAAAAAAAGGGGGGGGATAATGGCTGCAGCCTGTTTTAGGGGAAGTTGAGGTCACTCCTGTAGTAGAAGAGGGCTCAGGGAGAGGGGTCAACACGCCAGGAAAGGCTGGGGCAAAAGGGAGAGAGTTAAGTGGGGCAGCAGCATCGCCAAACCTGCTCTTGGCGCTCCCGTTCCAGCACTCGTTCTCGTTGACAGTGCCTACAGACATCTTTTCATCATTGCAAATGTTGCCAGGGAGAGATGACCAAAATTTTTTGGCTTGCTTCAGCTTCTCTTTCACATCCGTAACCTATTAAATAAAAGAAAAAAAAAAAGAAACACAGGACATAATCCAGACTACCAAACGCTCATTAAAAATGAAGCTGGAAAGGTATTTTTTATCACAACAGACGTGTATAGGCCAGATCTTCAGGCTGCATGTTTTGATGGTTGATTTACTTTTTTAATACAAAATTAAACACTGCTCCTCAAACACGTATTGCTCATAAGCCAAGCCTTTAAAACAGGCCCTTTTCTGACATCGAAGCGTTGAGGTAATTCACGTCTAGAGCCATGGGCAGATTACACCCCTCAGAGAGTTTGAGACAGCCAAGGAATATCAAGCAACCCTATAAATTACAAACGGAAAATTACACGCTGTGGGAGAGGGGTGCAAAGTGCCCGTGGGGCACCAGCAGGACCAGGCACTCACCAGTCGGTCCAAGCTGGTGCCGGCGGCCGTGGTCGGCCGCTCGTCTGGGTTGTAGGGTCTGAAACGGGAGCTGAAACCGCTTTCGGAGAGGGAGCGAGCGCTCCGGCCCTGGGCGAGCGTTTTTGGCTGGCCACATCCCTGGAAAACCTACACAAGGGGAAGGAAAGGGTTTTATGAAATGGGAGGTCACAGGAAAACTCCCTTCTCCAGGCTCCAACCCAGCCTCTGCCCAAAATAATACATCAGCTTTATGCCTACTTGAAAGGACAAGAAAGGAAAAACATACTGATGAGAACACGGAAAGAAAACACGTTCGATAAATAATGCCCGAGTGTCCTCTTGGCCCGTTTACCTTCTGAGACACCTGCATGCTGTTCTCCTGCATGTTCATGATCGCATCCGAAATTTTCACATCGATGGGGTCCATGACTGACTCGATGTTGAAGGGACCCTCCAGCCTCTCTGCTACCAGCAGCATCGAATCTAACACAAGAGAGATAGGAAGGCTTTCAATGGAGGAGCTTCAAGGGTAACAGGTAACAAGGATAACAGACTAAGCACATAGACATTAACCACTGCAAAGGTGCTTCTGACCAGCACACATCACCAGGAAACATTTTGCTCCATTCCCAGAGCCTACAACTTCACCAGGCAGTTGCAGGCTGCCAGCACCAAGCCCCAGGCTCGTACACATCAAAAGCCGCGTTCAACAAGGCAGAGCCATCGCCGCCTGCCAAAAGGCAGCCTGTAATCAGCTCCTCCCATCAGAACGAGCATTACTAACACCCTCCTCTCCCTGCTCATTCATTAAAGGCTTCCTTGTGTCATTTGTTTTTCAAGGCTGCTTTCAAAGCCAAGAGACAGAAAGCCATCAGCCTCCTCATGCTAGTCCTGAACATAAGACACCAACGTGGAAGGGCCCAAGATGACCATTGCGACCATCTCTCCCTTAAGGAAAGCTCGAGGCTTTGCTGTGCCTGGGGAAGCCAAGGGATAACACCTTTTGGCATTACATGGATAATTTGCACGAGGGAGCCTGCATGAGACCAGGCTAAACAGTGTGCACTGATGATATATTTGGCACATCTCTATGCAGCAGAGATGGAAAAGTCCCTCAGCCAACACCGGGTCACTCCTCCTGTGCCGACACACACATCCTCATCAAATACACCATTAAACACAGCAGCTACCAAACTTCCATTACTTCCTCTAGGAAATTATTATTGGCATTAAGGCTTTCATCCTGCATTGCATTTTAGCCCTCTCTCTGCTTCTCCCCTGGAATGTACACGCCTGGTGCTAAGTGCTTGTCTCTTCTCACCCATCACCTTTATTTAACGTTAGTTTTCCCTGCAGTCCCTCAACCCCAGAGCACCCCGTTCACTGGTCTCCACTCCTGCAGCACTTTGTGATGCTCCACCACAAACTTCTAACGTTGCAGATGCATTTAATTCTTCAATTTTTCCTACTCTGTGTGACATGGGAGGCCAGGACACAACGGCCCCTCGGGCCCTGAGGAAACCCTCCCCTGAGGAGCTCCTCCCTGCTCACAAGGATACGCCTGTTCCCTTCCATTAAGGAGAAATGGGCGTTTCACAGTCAAGCTATTAATTTATCCTGAAAAGTGTTTTGTGTGACATCCATCCTCCTAAGAGCAGAAGGTGCTTTCAACAAGCAGAAAACTTCTGTGGGCTCTGACTACCTGTTAAAGCCCTTTAAAGATATTCCATATACTGAACAACTTAGAAATAGTTCTGCCTTAGTGCCCAAGTCATGTTCAACTATGCTAAAAAACCCACAAACTGATGATAAATATACAATTAAGATATTTGTGTATTTAAATAACAATAATAGTAGCGGCAGTAATAATAATAGTAATAAAATTAGTAATAATAATAAATAATCCAACACCAAACCCCACATATTAACTGCAGACATCTTCCTAGTGTGTAAATCCACTTTTTAAAAAGCAACTCAGTATTCCAAAGATTTCCTGGGAGTTAGTTAAGGGTCGAACAGTTGATCAACCCAGCCTAAAAACCACATCAGTGGAGACTCGTGCCAGGTCCACCAAGGTGGGGTGTTGAGGAAGTGAACCCTGGGAGGAGCTGGAGCCCCCAGGAAAGCCCCTCGCCCCCACAGGCACACAGCACCAGCATCATGATGGAGCTGCTGCAGGGCATGGCTCGAATTCAGCCGTCAGGAGCTACAAACAGGTCTGAACTAAATGCATTTTAAAAAAAAAAAAAAAAGAAGAAGGTAATAACAAATGAAACAAAGAGTCTTAGACTGTATTGTGGTGGGCTCCAATAAAGTGATGCTTCAAATCTCTGAGTAATGACTGCTAGCATGAATATACCATTGTGCTGGAGGGGAGAAAAATGCTTTTGATGTGCTACCAAATGGAGACTTTTGTAAACAAGTGGAGCACAACTTAAATGTGTTCATCATTGTCAAAGCTTTTGGGGTTTTTCACGGGCATAAAGAACATCCCAGTGCAGTTTGCAGGAAGCTGCTCGTTCCCAATAAAAATATTATGAATAGGCAGATAATAAAACACACAAAATGCACAGTTTTTAAAAAAATAAATAAATAAAGTAAAAAGAAAAATCATTCCATTTTGTAACTACTTAATTCTCCGAGTGGCCGGGGAAGGCCGCAGATCAATAAAGTGTTTGTGAAAGACTGAAAGGAAACATAAACCCCAATTCTTCTGGCTGTTTGGCGTCTTTGTAAACTTTGAGCCGGGCAGGCCATCCACAAGACCATGGGAATGTAGAGCGAATTGGGTCCTTTGTTAGCGGGGGTGCCATGGCGTTACATGTATCACAGCCCAGGAATGCAGCCTCCAGCTTTGACTGCCGATAGAGAAAATGCATTCGGCCTCCAGCAGAGCTGCCAAAGCTGGTGAGAAAAGATAAGGAAAGTAATAATCGCCCTCGGAGAATATATTCCACGGGAGCTCTTCAGGAGCTGGGATTGATAGTGGTAAGGAGCACTAAATGAAATGAAATGTCATTAAAAAGGCAAAACAAAAAAAAAAAAATTAAGAGGGCGGTGGGGCGCTCTAGCTCAACCGGATTTTTGATTTTGGGGACATCCTGCAAAGTTTTACCTCCCACCAGGAGCTGGCTGGTGTCCCCAGTGACTCCCTCTGGCAGCCAGGTCTGGGGCTGGCTGGGGTTCAGGGGAAGGCTGGCGCCTTGAGCGGGGAGGCACCCTGCACTGTCACCACAAATAACACTTCAGACCGACTCGTCTCCCCAAATATTTTCCATTGTTGGGAGAGAGGAGTTGATTATAAATAGCAATTATTTTGCCTCAGCTCTGGTGCAAAATAATGGGTATTTATAAGCCACGGTGAGGTGGCTCAGACCTGCTTCACAAAAGCAAAATAAAAGTCTGGCAGAGTGAAAAATGTACCCTGGCCGGTGATTACAAACACACAGCATGACAAAGACTGTCTCTCCTCCCTGTGATGGGGAGATAGAAGTGGATTTGGGGGAGGCGGAGGGGGAACTCAACCCACACCATATAGCACCATCCCTTTAAAGACCCTTTTCCTCCTGCATACATTTGTCCTTGCCACTGGCATTGAGACAATCCTTGGCGACAAAGCACCTCGCTCTCATGAAGGAAAGCAATTCTTCCGCATTGTGCCACCAATAATCAGAAACCCACATCTTCAGCCTCACTGTCTGACTTGAAGAACAAAAGGCAGTTTTCAGTCTTAACCCCAAGATCTGATTTAAAAGGGGAGGGAAAGAGGGGGGGAAAGACCTTGACCATTCATTAACAATCTTTTCTTTTTTTTTTCTTTAATGGCAAAAAAAAAAAATGCTTTTCACTCAAAGTAGTCCTCCAGATATGTACATGGAGCCTGAATTCAACATCTTTGAGCAGAGTTAATCTTTGAGGGGGGTGGGGGGAGGAAGAAAAGGCACTGGAGATAAATACTGTTCATTCAGGAAAGCTCCAACCTCCCCAACAGCTTGTATGAAACAAAGTACACCCCTGTCTAATTGGTGTACAATTGTGTCTGGAACAGACGGAGAAATAATTTAAAGATAGTTAAATGGGATAAAAAAGAGCACAATTCGGTCATTATTTCATATAAAGTCACAACTTTAAATGGTACTTTGCAGAAGTAAAAAAGTATAAAGTCTTCTTGTCTCAAAAAGCCTACAAACTTTTGACATAAAGTTTTTCCAAAGTGGGATAAGTGACTTACCTACCAAACCACTAACACAGGTGCACGCATATTTTGTAGGCACATGCACCCCAATTTATAGATACTTGCAGCATTTATTGCAAGCTCTCCCATTTATCTATCTTCAAATTATTTCACTAAGTTAAAATCTGGTTTTGACATGTAATAAACCATTGCCATAACTTATTACTTAAATCCACAATGCAAAGTAGCATCAAGCCCATGCAGGTGGGCTTCTTTGGTTGGGTTTTGTTTTCGGGGAGCGGTCTTGGGGGGGGATTTTTTTTAAGGTTGGTTTGTTTGTTTATTTATTTAAACACACCTAGAGGATATTTGTGTCATATGCCCTGCCCCAAACACCAGATCTATTTAATTTGCCTCAAGTGGCAAATTGAGACAGAAAACAAAATCTGGCACGTAAGCAGCACCTGTTCAGTTATTAAAGTGTCTGAAGAAAGCACAGCATAAGTTTTCAGTGTCCCTACTTCACTGCAAGAATCAACCCCGAGAGGAAGAACCAAGCAAATACTGCCAATAAATGTAGCAAAGCTTTACACCATACTTAAGTAATGAGTGGGCAAGAAGCCCCTCAGGGAGGAAGCCCTGCAAGAAGAAAGCTTTGCTTCCAACCCGGAATTGCACTTATTTATTTTGCCTTGTTTAATAATCTTCATTATTGTATGCAGTCCCTGATCAGTCTCGTGTGACTGGGCTCACTGGCTTCCCCCGAGGTTCGTTTTTAGCTGCATACCACCTACAGCAATTAGCTGCTTGTGCTTTTGTCTGTTTTCTGGCATTATGCCCTTCCCTTTCATGGGATTCCTCATTTCTACTTGGACTAGATGTTTGCAAGTCTCCTGGCTTTGAGCTATTTCAGCAACAATTGTAGCTGAAATACTTAATATTCTCAAGAGAAAGATGGCTGGGAGGAACAGGGGGGTGTCAGCCTCTCAGAGAATGACTTGGAAACCCAATTTAGTGTCACATTTAGCTCCCTATATGGAATATCCATGAAAAAAAAAAAAAGCCTTCTGAAAATAATACCCTGCACACATCCAGCTGGCACAGGCAGCGAAGTGAGAAGCCCGTGCACAAAACACAGTAATGCAAGTTCTAAGATTTCAAAATGCAGATTATCATCAATTTCCCTTTTTTTTTAATCTCACAGTTTGACGAAAGGGAAATCTTTTCTTCCTAACAGCCTTTTTTTTTTTCTATGGGTGGGATGGGAAGAGTACTGCAGCCTTGTCAGTAGTGGCAGATACTTCACATGTTCACCTCATCACACATTAAGTGGAGTGAAGCGACTGCTCCCAAAGGATGCTCATTCACAGATAAATCAAGTCTCCTGGAAAAGGAGCATAAATGAAAACATTTACCATTATCTATTGCCTGTGCCCCCCCCCAGACAGGATGCATCACCAATTCTGCTGAGCCTTGACTCAAGGCAGGATTTAACATTTCAGTCTCAATTTCATATATTGAATAAAACCCTTTATAAGAATGGAAGAAAAATAACAAACAGGAGGAAGAGGATGGCAAAAGCACTTGCACAGTGTCACGTAAGGCCCATTGACATTTCAAAAGGGTGGTGGCTGAGCTCCAAATGAGCTGTTTAGAAACAGATTCAGACACATGTCCCATTCATTTTTTTAATGTAAAATACAGGCCCTACAGCTTTTCCCAAAGCTCACCCCAGCTGGCAGGGAGACTCCCAGACCACTGAGCAAGAAAACTTGCTTCAGGAAGGACAACTATGTAGTGACAACAATGTATAAGAAGTAGCATGGAAAACGTAGCTTACACATATGCTTGCTCCACCAAGACATGCTCCAAGCCTACAAGCACATGGCAGCTCCATCCTCCCAAACCTTGCTGCACCAGAGGCCACTGGCACAACAACGAAAGTTTCATTTAATTTGACATTAATGCAAACTGCAAAAGATGTGGTGTAAACAAAGATGTTGAAGGAAAAGATACCCATCACCTGAAAAACTTGCTGTAGCTCAGCACAGCCACTCGCAAAAGCCATTCGAGTGAAGGACACGGTACCAATATAGACTCACGTGCAGTTTTAACCCATGTTGCCTTACCCATAAAGATATTCCACTCGGTGTCCAAGTCCCCTTGGTTGGCCAAGCAGCCTCTCATGACATTAAAGCAGTAGTTGTAACAGGGCTTGACGGATACCAGACCTCGGCAGTACGGGCAGTACATCATTTTCAGCAGCGCTCGTGTACCCTGTGGTGTGGGGTTCACCTTTAAAGAAGAAAGAGAGAAGAAAATTAGCACCTGTCACCGGAGCCAAAAACCCCACAGATTTAGCCCAGTGTGGGCAGGAACAGAGCTGTGCAGAGGAGATGCAGGGGGGCAGCCACCCGTGTCTGTCAGAGCTCCCACGGATCTGAGGCCCAGATGAAGGGGCTGGGCTCACCTCCTTGGGTGTACCTGCCACTCCAGATGACACAGACAGTTTCCATCTCTGCAAAACATTGTCTGCACTGCAAGACACCTTGTGTGCTGTGGGACCCCTCCCTGGGCTGCAAAGACAGGCATCCTGAGGGGACAAGGGACACTCGAGCTCAGGGAGGCAGTAAAGAAGTGGTAAAGCCACAAGTGCAGTGGCAGGCTGCACCACCCCAGCCCTGCTGCAAACACACGCTGGAGAAGATGATGATGGGATTTCTCAGGAAAAAGCAGCTCAGCTGGGAATGCCTGGAGCTATCCCTGCACCAAACCCACTGGGAGCCTGCTCTCCACCACCACGGCCTGTGGCTTGGCTCTTCCCAGACAACTGCCCAGCAGGGGTCTCCCCAGAGAGACCAAATCCTTTATCTGACATTCAACTCCTGCAACTCAGCACTTACATGACAGACACCCAGGTCATTTACACTCAGCACCCATCATGATAAATAACGTTTTTCCCCACACCCAATGGAGGTGGCAGCTACAGCCCCGCAGCTGAAGACAAGCTGGGAGGACCATGCAAGCCAACATGCAACTGCTGGGCAAGCAAGCAGAGCTATCTGCAGCAGGCACGTCACCCCCTGAGCCCTCAACAGGACTATTTTCCAAAATGACTCATGGTCATTCATGTTTGATTCACTCTCTGGCCCAGCTTCAAAACATTCATTGAAACCATTTCCACCCAGCTGGGCTGAGGAGCATTAGCTCCAGCACCACATACCAGCGCTGGCCACGTGGTGGGTCCATCTAAAGCCCTTAAGAGAGAAGCTCCCTCAAGAGCAAGTCTAAGCATTAATTAGCCACACATGAAAATGGAAAATTAAGATGTTATCAGAGATATGCTGACAAAACAGAAGTGGTCTCTGGTGTTTTAAGCAATGCACTTGAGACTTTTTGTAAGGCGTTTACGGAGAACACTCTAAATAGGTTATGAACCAGAAGTGTGCTGAAGGAGACAAACATGCAACCCTGAGGGAGAGAGAAGTCATTCAACACAAATGGCTGGAGATGTGGATGGCCTCCATATCTCATCTGCTGGAGGTCTAGAAACCAACTTCATGGCAGAGAGGATGACAGGACTGAATGCAGATGAACATACGTGAAGAAAACATGGCAGCACACATACACCGAGGACCTTATTATTGCCAAGTCCACCTCAGCACAATGGCTATGGAGAAACCGAATGTGATCTTGTGGTGCAAAAACTAGTTGGTAGTACATGAAACTAGGAGGCAGCAGATTTTAACAGAATGAAACCAGAAAACAAAAATCTGACTACATAACATGTCTGGCTTTGCTAATAACATCAGCCGATTTTTTTAAATGGTCTTCTTATGAAAAGAGATGACAGATAAAAATTGGTTGTGTTTCTAACAACTCCAGAAAGACCACAGTTGTTCCTCAGTAGGCAAGACAACTGCTTAAGACAGACAAAAGAACAATTTTCTGCACTTGATAGAGGTCAGTGCTGGATTTTGGATGGGGAACAACATTCATCCAGACATGACTTTACCCCTTTTTTGTCATCTTTACCCCCTTTTTTGTCTGCAAGGAGCCTGTTTGGCTGAGCAAAAGATGACTTGATGTAGAAAGCTATTTGCAGTGCTGAGGGAATCTGATTCAGACACTTTGGAGCATATATACTTACATATATTTGGAAGGCACAGCAGGAGCAGGAGCCCCAGCAGAAAGCTCCCTGTCGGGGCAGCCTGGCTTTAAAGCAGAGCTAGTTCAAACACTGGGAAGAGCTCAAGCAACAGAAACCAGTTAAATCAGATGATTTATAACAGGAAAACTGAAAACAGACAAATGCAAAGGTATCATCTGCCATCCAGATGGTGCAGCCCTTGCATAACAAAAAAGTTGCGGGGGAAAGAGGGAACTAAACAACTCACACCCAGAGAAAAAGCTCTGAAGGATGCCCCAGTTTAGTAGTTTAGTCATTTCTCTGATAAAAATCTCTTCCCATGGACACTTGGTGGGTGCCAGGACCTTCACACCTAGTCCCAAGGCTTATAAGCAGATCCTGGCCATCCCAGCACTGCTGACCCTCAAAGAAGCACTCTGCATCCTCCTTGAGAAGAAAATGAGGAGAAGGTCAGTAGCACCAGCTGGGTGCTAGAGCAGTTTGGAGTGGGATAAGGAGCAGGAGACTCCCCCAACCCCATAATGAAAACCTGCAGCTTTATGGAAGAGATTACATGGCAGCATGTTGCAAAAAAATCACCCACACATCAGTGACCCAGGAAGCACCTTCCCATCTTAGGTTCTTGGCTTGCCCCATGAGCACTGAGGGGCTGCAATCCTGCAGCATCCACCCTGCTTTGATATTTCTTAAGGGCTGATCTTTATGAAGCAGATGTAGGAGAAACTGAAGCCACTTACTTGCGTTCCACAGCAGATGACATGGGACACTCACTTGGATTAGATCCTTTGAACAAAGACCCGGGATGATTTTAAAAGCAAAGGGGATATTGCTTCCTTCTCTACATAGGTCTGTGGTTCTGAGTCCCACGCAGAGCTGAGCAGAAGATGATGGCAAAGGGGACAATGAAAAGAGAAACCCCCAGCCTGCAGTGACTACTGAACTGAGCCCTACCTAGCGACGGATGTAACCCACAGGGAAGCTGTTAGTTTGCAATATCCTCGCAGGTGGAGAGCAAGATAAAGGGGAAATTCATCAGTCCAGATCAGGCATTTTATGGTGTCAGAAAGCAACAGGAAGGCACAAGCAGAGATCAGCTCTGAGAGAGAGTTTTGGAGAGGATTATGAGCAATTACACCTCATTACAACAGTGATAAATGTTTAACTGCCACATATCGCTGCAATGAGAACCTTAACCCCTGGCAAGGGGCCTGTGCCCAGTCCAGACCCACTCTGGATCACAGTGGGCTGTGCCATATGTTCCACCAGCAATTCCTCACAAGCTTTTCATGTCCACTTTGCCACGCCAGGTGCAAGCTCTTAAAACACCATTGTATGTAACAGTAAACCCAGATATGCTTTGTTCTGGGGTTGTGTTTATCTTGGAAAGCAACTCAAGTTCATTTAAACTCTACTCTAGAATGACCCTCAAAACCAAATAATCTCCTTTCTAATAAAGCAGAGTCCCAAATAAAGCTTTATTTGCTGAAGAGGATTTACTCTAGTAGATTTGAGCCCAGGTAGTAGTACATTGTAGTGCACATACCCCATAAAAGCTTATAATAGAAGTAAATGCACTCCAACCCCTTCCTTTTATCTTGTGAAATTTATTTCCTTTCCGTGGCGTTCCACACCACTGCAGCAATCCATCACCCTGTGGTTTCATCATGTAAATTACAATTTGTCCACGTCTATACGCTTTGTCAAACGTGAAGATTAAAAGCTGCTAACAGATGTGTTTTGGCACCAATCTGCACATTCGTATCAAAATCGCTCCTTAAAGATACAGATTTGCAGACAACCCACAAAAATTAAGTGCAAAGCAAACAGTTATGGGGCTTTCTGGGCTTAATTCAAACGTTTTGCGTCGTATTTATTGAGGTACACCCCAAGTTGCATTTACTGGTGAAGCTACAATCGTGTTCTGTAAACATGATGTGCCCTTTGTAAAAGAAAATCTGGTTTTTGTTGGTACCTTGTCACATCCATCCCATGTCAGAGTCTGACACAAGGGAACCAGTTTGCCCTGCATCCTTAGCCTCTTCCAGCTTGCTGGCAATTGCATCTAGACACGTCTGGTAGAAACTCCACAATTAAAGCACACACTTTAGCAAGTGAAATGCCTTGTTAACAGCCTACCACAAAGTCACCAAAACTCTACAAAAAACTACCTGTGCGAGCAGATAAAGTTCAGAGAAGCTACCAGTTGCTTTTTCCCCTCCTCCCCAAGGCAAGCAGCAGCAGAGGAAGGATGACAGAACTCCAACCACGGGTTGTTCTGTGGGGAGCTCTCACCAGCTGCCAGACAGCCAGAGCCACATTTTAATCTCTCACTCTACCCTCAAGTTAACATGGAGAATGTTAATAACAACATTTAAAATCCTGTCAGCTTTAATAATTATTTATAACAACACTGATAACTCAGGCCTTCTTATTTTCCAAGCTTGCATAACAACGGCGTTGCCATGCCAGCAGCACAGCCACCAGGAAACACAAAAACTCAACAATTTGAAAATAAATGTGGTGAAATTACTTTTGATTTATACTGCCTTTTCTTTGCAAAAAAAATGCATTAGGGCAGTACTGGCTAAAGAAGACTGAAGGAATCACTTCTCAGCAGCACAGAAAGATGGTTTCATGACTTCAAACATTAACTCCAAAGCTGACTAAAGGACTGTGGCGTGCTCCAGGTGAGCAGCCAATTTAGACAAGTGAAGTGTCGTCAACTTTTGGGACCAACACCACCTTACTTGCATCATTTTTTCCTTCCCTCAGTGTTGTGCCAGAGCACCGTTTTGGCACACGCCGACCCAGACGTTCCGCTCACTGTGAAGCACAAGATCACTCAGGCGGCTCTTGGTTTGCCTCCCCACCCCAAATATTCCATTGAAAGTGCTTTGGAATTAACGACGTATTTAACCAATTGTGCTGGCCTGGTGCTAGCACATGAATAATTTAGAAAGCATCTGGTTCGACCACAGATTTGGGCCCCCAAGCTCTTGTGCAAGGCAGCACATTGAGGAACGCTGCCTGGGAACCGCACGGCTCCGTGTCTCGCCGGTGTTCGCTACCCGTGGACACGTCTGCTGCAGCTTTGTCTTGTGTGAAGGAAAGTTCAAGAGTACATTTAAGCTCAATTCCCTACTCAATTCCCTCAGTTTTCCCCCCCTCTCCAGATGTGACCCTGCCAGACAGGAACAGCAGAGCTCCTGAGAATCACACAGCCCATCACTCTACCTGCTCAGTCTGAATGTTAACATGTCCAAGGGGAGCGCTGTGTGCTTGTCTTCCCTGCTGGCACCCCCAGACCACGCTGGGCAAAGGGGACCTCAGGGTGCCAAGCAGACACCTCCTCCACCAAACAGAGCGATGCCAGGGTCAGCACCTCCAGCTCTTGGTGTCCTCAGGACCAACAGGCCTTTCAAACAAAGCTTGTTCCCCAAAGCACCTGCCTCTCCCCGACCCAGGGACACAGCAGGTAATTAGCAGCGTTCTGTTTGCTTGAATGAGCAAAAGACCGAGAGTATTTATCTTGGCAGCTACACCCAAAAACTTCCTTAGTTATCCCTCGCATTGTTTTCAAAAATTAGCAGCAGAGCCACAGTGTGGAGGGAGGCAAAGAAAGAAAGAAAAAACCCAACGCAGTGGACTGAAATGCTCCTGCACGAAGCCATCAGCTCGGAACCCGCAGCCTCATCCACGCAGGCTCCTGGCACGTTAAATCCGCGACGATTTGCCGCTCGAGCACGCTTTGAAGGCGATGCCTAACACAGACCCTCAGATGGCTGGAGCTGAGGCAGATGCAGCCACATTCTTGGCAGGTCTTCTCAGGGTCATCTTTGATGTGGAGGAGTGCTTGGTATTGTTTTCTGCATTGATGTTTGCCCTTGGCATGTGGAAGGCAACGTCCTTGTGCACGGCGGCCCCTCCGTCTGGCCCCACAGCTTGGAACTGGCTGTCTGGGCAGCACTGCTTTTTCACAGGCCCCTCTGCAACACTTGAAAGTGCTCCTTGGCTCTTCTGGCTGGCTCTTGGTTGCCCATGAAGCAAAAGCATCTGCCCCCCATCTCCTCTCAATGCATGCGAGGGACACTTTTCATTTCTGTCACTTCCATGGGAGGGTTTGCTCTTGCCCAAAGGGTGGCCAGCTTCCTTGGATATAGGAATGTGAGCTTCTTCCTGAAGAAGGATTAAGGTCACATTCCCCTTCTGTCAAACCAAGGGCAAAGACTGCACAAAGGGAGATTGGACCTTTGGTCTCTGACTAAACGTTTAGATCCTCAAAAGGTAATTACAAGAGGCACAACTTCCACTGAAATGGGAGCTCAGTGCCCTGGTGTTTTTGGTGATACAGGCCTTAATTCTTATTCATTCATTGTTCTATTATGTTCGTCACCGCTTCTCCTAAGCTCAAGTCTGGTCCACATTCAGCATGCATGCCAAACAGGGCAGGAGCCACATCTCAGGGGATGCAGCTGGAGGTAAGGGAGCTCATGCAGGCCAGCAGCAGGTCAGCTTATGCAGGTTCAGAGCTTCACCTTGTGCTCCACTGATGCCTCATTAGAGATGAGGCAGCTCAGAGCAAAAGGGGTTAAAAAGCCACAAGGCCCTCACTCCAGCTTTGGAGCAGCTGTGGGAAGGTGACCACCTGCCCCCCTGCAACTCCATAAATGGTTTGAAGGAAATTCCCTCCTTGGCTGCTGTCACAGTTAGGGAAGAAACAGCAATACCAAGGAAGCTGAGCCTCCTCCACCCACCGTGCACATCTCCAGCAGCTTCGTCTGGTTTGTTAATGTCTCTTTAGGGCAGCAGATGAGAGGTAGATGTATTCCTCATGTGAAGCTGTGCATTATTTCATACAGCTCATATCTGTGCTTCCAAATTAAACACCATTTCTTGTATACAACTTTGAAGCTGCTGCCTTTCCCAGGGTTCCCAAGGATGGGCTAGAAGCACCTTTCCAGCAGCCCAGCTGCTTTGGTCACAACTGCACTTTATGCATCTTTCAGCAGGCAAATGCTTGTTGGGGAGGTGATCTGGGAGCCTCCAAAGCTCCCAGCAGTTCCTCAAATGATTGGACACAAGGGAAGAGGGAAAAGTGGTAAAAGAACCTCAGATCAACAGTTCATCAGTATAAATCTCCTGGGGGAGCTGCAGAAAACTCTCTGCTGACCTCCAGCCAGACCTCCCCTCCCAGCCCTTGGGTCAAGCAGGCTCCTCCCAACCCTACAAAACTCTTAGGGGGCTCAGTCCTTGACTTCACCTTCTTCTCCTGCCCCCAGTGGGGACCTCCATCCCATAACTGTAGTTGACCTGCACCCAACAAGCTGCTGGGCACTTTGCCCTTAAAGGTGTCATGACCCTTGACAGGGCTGCGGGTTTAATTGCATGTAACTAATTAAGGGCACATCTCCGCAGCTTGAGAACTGCTCAGTTGTAGGTTCTCACCCTTTTTCAGTCACCCTGGGCTCTGACTTGTATTTGCTCCTTTTTTCCACCCCTGGTTGGGGCAGGAAATGTCACTGCTGGCAGCAATTTAACCCAGCTGATTTTAGTGCTTGTTGAGGGCTAAGCAGCCAGCGAGCCATTAGGGGGTGGGCAGATTTCCGTCTCCTCAAGGCGAGGGCAAGGAGGTCAGAGAGAAAGTACCAGGCATCAGCAGGCAACAGAGGGAAGGGCTGGAGGCCCCCAGCCTCTCACAGCCCACCTTGGATGCAGGACACCTCTCCAGCAGGCAGAAACTGCATCCTGGCTTTTCTTCTTGGATCTGGAGAACTTTGTACTTTTCGGGTCCAAAGGAGGGAATTTGAGGGGTGGAGTCTTGAGCATTAAAATGGTGGGGGTTTTAGACAAAGTTTGAAAAGAGTCTGTGCTTCCTCTCCATTGCGTGTCTGGGCAGCAGCACACGGCTTCTGATCCATCCACTGCCAAATTCAAGTTATTCCCTAGCATTCTGGCTCAGAAATCAAGCATACTTGCAGCTTTTCAATATTCTCTCTTCTTTTCCCACTTCACTCCCAGACTCATGCAAGAACACTGCCCTTCCAAATGCACCTCCCTGGTGAAGATGGAAAAATATATAGGATCATTAGAAAGCCATCAAAGTTCTTCTACTGTATAGTGCTCCTTGCTCTCCTGACAGCACCCCAGGAAAGTGACAAGCAGCTGGGTCTTCAATAGTTTGTATTTCTCAAACTGAGGCTTTTCAATTAAACCATTTTCAACTTGCTTGTTAGAAAAAGCCTTAGAAGTAAAACTAATTTGCATTACTTGGGACGTTTTTTCATACAGGAGAACAGAAGATGTATCCCTCAAGTTAATCCCTGGTATAAGCAGTCATCCCATTACAACTCCTGAGTAAAAAATAATAAGGAAGCAAAGTCAATAGAATCGTTCTAGAGAGCTCAGCAAAGCTGGGCTAATCTGTGTGTCATGTGGGAAGCCCCAAAACACAACCACAAAGCAGCAGGCATAAAAACATCAGCTTTTAAACTCACATCTCGAATTTCACACGGTGTCTTGCAGAAATGTGATGTTAGATTTCCTCTGAACGAGATTCAAACGCTACAGAACAGATTACTGTTACTGCTGCAACTAAAGCTTAGCTATTCAGCAGCAAGGATTTTTGCTACCACTTTGAAAAGTCAATCTGATGCAGGATTTCCAGTGCAACTTGGGAAACTGAAGTGGAAGGAGTGGTAACTGCAATCATCCACGGCGCATTAGCTGTTTTTGCAGCTGAGGGGGTCTCTGGGTAACCTTCCACACTTGAGCAATTTATTCTAGAGTTGCAGGCAACTCTACACTCCAGGATCTTCAAAAGGGAAAGAGAAATCACGGTGCCACCTCGGGTTCAAGACTCTGATTCGTAACAGATGCGGGAACCGTAGCCCTTGTGGTCTTGTGTCAAGTCTGGAGACGTTTTGATGAATTCTGAGCAGATGGAGCATAAACACGATCCCTCTCCCGTGCACGTTTACTGCCTATCAAGTGATTGCACATTCCCAAAAACTGTACTGGGGCTTAGCAGACAGACCTCCCACTCGAATACTTCATCCACACTCTCCAGCAGCAAAAACCCTTTTCCCCTTTCCTTTTGACCACAATATACCACAACACTACACAGCCAGAAACAAGATTCACTCAGTTTGATATCCTAGCAAAGAGATTGGCAGGCTTGGCCAGTGACTTGACATGAAGACACAATGTTTGGCCTCATCCAGCACCAAACCTCTGTCCCACATCCCCCTCCCACCACAGGACAGCAACTGTGATGCTGGACCATCTTGTGGTCTTGGAAGAGGGACACCACATGTCACACCCAGGGAGCTCCACAACACCCATCCTCAACCAGTGGCACACAGACGTGTCTCATGCCAGAGTCATTATTAAATGGGGACTCAAGGTGTCCAAGGACCTAAACCTATCACTGCTAATTTACAACTTGCTCCTGAAGCCTGGTATGTTAGTATGGTAGCTCTTTCCTTGCCAATATTTTCTGCCCTATCACACAAGTGCAGGCTTATCACAGGCCATTTCTCTCATTTTTCTTCAAGAAAGATTAATGTGGAAGAAGATTTTTTTTTTCTTTCCAGAGAGACAGTATTTCAATATTATTCCTGTAAGTCCAAGCAATTTGAATTATTATCTCACTTAATGATGCTGCTTGCGGTACCTCCAAAATTGCATTCTGCTTCTAAAAGTACCTGAACAGCCATTCTCTTCAGTTTTATTTCTATTTCTTTTTTTTTTTTCCCTTCTTTCCCAGTGCTTCAGGTGACTCAAACTACTGCCTGCCCTTTCAGCCTGGCCTTTTATTACTCTGTAACGAGGCAGAGAAAAAGTCAACCTCTCTCTGCCTGATTAAATGAGTAGACTAAATCTTCTATAGTCTACAGGAAATTGGTGGAGTTTGCTAAAAGGAAATCACTAATATTTGTTGTCTCACACAATCACCTTAAGGGGATTATTGACAACACCTGTTCTCCCTACCATACAGCCCAGACTAAGCTACAGACAAACCTCATGTCAAAAAAAGTCACCCCACTTAAACCACTCCAAAGTGGTTCATAGGAAGAGGGAGGTAAACATTTAAATGATGGACACATCACATCCATTTGACACCCCCCCCCCAAAGAAGTGACTTCACCATAGAAGTCTAAGGTCTAAGTCATGCTGCACATGTGGCACCAAGTTCACCTGGCTCCTGCCCTGAGCGTAGGGCCCCAGCTCACAGTTGTCACAGAAGTGCTGTTTGCTCCTGCCAACAGCCTCTCCCACACCTGGGAGCCAGGAGCAAATCATCAGCTGCTCCGTAACAGATTCCCAAAGCATCCATGACTCACTGTAACCTGCAGGCAATATTAAGATGACATGGCCATTACACAAGCAAACATGGTTATATCCACTGCAGAAGGTACTTAATTTCCTGCTGGCTGCTGTTCCCTAGAGAGCAGGACCACATCAGCCTGGGGAACAGCCCCACTGCTGAGCTGCAGCACTGGATGGTGACGTCCCCAGAACGTGACTCTACCACACGACAGCACAGCCTACCTAGATGGAGTTTGGTCCCACCTGCAACTCAACTGCCACCAACACCTTTAGGTACCTAGTTGGGACAAGAGGGAAAGATGGGCCTGTGGGACATGGGAACAATCACGAGATGGAACTCACGGCAGATACTTTGCTCACGACGTCCCTTGCGACCGCGAGGCCCTGCGCAAAGGTGCGGGCGGCCACGAACGCTCGCGTCACTTGCAGCTTGAGCTTCCGTGGCACGTCCCCGAAGGGCTTCAGCTGCTCCGTGTACTTGCTGACGCACTCGAGGTACTCGTCCGTGAAGTGGTACTGGGGGTTGACCAGCCGGAACATGCGCTCCAGCAAGCGGGCCCAGAACTCATTGAGCATCTCCTCCAGGTTGACGTTGCCACCCACGTAGTACCGCTTCAGCTCCACGAAGAGGTCCTTGAACAGCTCTGAGTTCTGCATGTACAAACGGCCATAAGTCCGCACAAACATGTCGTTCAGAGACTTCTCGGCGTTTTCAAGAAGTTCTTTGAAGAACTCTAGAAAAGAGGAAGAGAAGACACAATAAACACTGGCCCTGGATTACGTGCTCCCAGGCTTCTACAACCACTGCCATTGCTTAACTGGAATATTCATCACAGTAAGACCATCACCCAAATGAAAAAGAAGGTTAAAGGACTCCTTAAAAATTTTTAAACAATTTCTGTATCTTGAATTTTTTATTACTCTTCATAAACCAACACCCCTCCACCCCCTCTCCAGATCAGAAGGCTTGCATGAGTGAAATCTCTTTTGATGCAAATCTAAATACCGTCAGTCAGGAAAATTACAACAAACAAAAAAGAGCCAGTTTCTTGTTACCATTCAGCTGTCTTAAAACAAACAATTTCAAAGCACAAGACTATCAGAAAGCAACAGGAAAGAAAAGGTGGGTTTTTTTGTTAAACAGATGTTTTGCACAAATACATCTTTCAGTTCTTGTCATTTTCTGAAGTGATCATAAATCAGCCTCAAAAATGAACAAATTTTAATACATTTTAAAAAAAACCCCAAAAATCTACCTGCTGATTCTGTCTCACATCTTTCAAGTTTGTCAGCTCTCAGGGCAGGGCCTGTCTCTAATTACCTAATTGGTCCAGACTGCAGATGGGGCTTCAGATGTTCGTGGCAGTACAAAAAAAAACCCCAGGATTAAGCTAGAATTTAGTGCAAATCCAAGGGCTAAACACTTGGCCCAAGAACAACAAAGGGTTTTTCAGACGACAAAGGATGGGCAAGTACCCTTGGGTTTCCCCACTTTCTAAAAGCAAATCCCCACTTCAGTCCACCCTACCAGAGCACCAGACAGCCCGGTGCCGGAAAGCGTCACCTTGGCGGTGCCACATATGTCTCCAACACCAGTAACGACCTGACCTAACCACGTCTGGCACATCAGATGCATCTGCCAGGTCAGTTTAAAGACCATCCCCTGCCAAGCCAGTGCCACTGAAGCCTCAGCACATGGGTCTGAGCAACGACCGCCCGGCTGCAAAGTCTTTGGCGATTTGGAGTAGATGAGTTAAACGACAGTAAAAAACAGGGGAGGGGTTCATTAAGTCAACTGCATTTGGGCCATTTTGGAGCAAAACTCCACGCTGCGTGGCCTTGGGAAGGAGCTCAGGAGCTCCAGAGAGCAAGGGTAGGTGCTGCTGGGATGACCCTTCCCATGCTGGTGGGGGACACTGGTCCCCTGGGGCGCAGGCGCAGCCTCCCCAGGCCACGCTCCCCGTTACCTTATGCCTGCAACTGACAGCTCCGACCTCTGCTTTTCTCTGACTCATATTCAACACATTTTTTAATAAAACATGCCTAGGTGGTTTGTTTTTTCTTTTTAATCCTCAAAGGAGTAATGTTCAGAGCCAGAAGTTGTTAGAAGGGAGGTGGGGGGGGGTGTGCATTTTGACCCAGTGTGAATTTGAACCTTGTTAAAATGTATGACAAGTATGTTGAAGTTCAGATTTTCGTCTTCAAAGTGCTCCAGTACAAACAAAGCCTAACACAGAAAACATTTTCTGGAAAAACTGAAACATTCTTCGAGTTCCTGACAAACAAAGTCATGGGGCTGGGGGCCTGACATGGCTGTATATAATGCAGCCTCTTAGGAACACAAGAGAAATGATCCAGGGAAGATGAGATTGATTTCAAACACCCGACACGTCCTCTGTCCAGTATCAGCAGGAACCTCCACTTTCATTCCCATGACTGGCATTTCCTCTCCAGGAAGACTTTTTTTCTGTTGAATTTATACTATAGAGATTAGCTTGGTGTATATTAATTTCTAATTCACTTAATCATTGTGAAGGCTCACTTCCTTCCTTTGCTCAGACCTTTTAGTATCACCAAATAAGTTGTTTATTTAAATACTTTTGTGCCAGGCACAAGAGCTGGAAGATACAGCATCAAACTCCTCAAAAATAATTACATTTTGAAATTATATTGATGGGGAATCTATTAAATACTTCCAACTAACAGTCTAAAATACCCAAAGCAATGTTTTAAGGCAGGAAAGTTATCTCAAGGAATACATCCATAAACACCATCACCAATTTATTCTAATTTTATTGGTTACACTCCCAAGTGGAAGTTGAATAAACTGTGTCCAGACTTTAGAGCACTTCATCTCTCAGCAATTTTTCATGTGGGCTGGAACCAGGTATGTTCATTAATTATCCTAACCTAATTAGAATTAGCAGCAAATACCTGCACACCTGCAGTCTTCCAGCCAGCAACTTTTCCTCACCCCAAAGAAAGGTAGTGAAAGGAAATGAAAACTTCCCACCCAAACCAACCACTTCTAAACCCCCAAACACAACACTGTTGAATGAGGCACCACAAGCGTGCAAAGCCATCGTCACTGGTTCCAGCACCAGCCAGCACCTTCTCAGGCAGAAAACAACCATTCTCAAATGCCAGTTTCCACATAAGAAGGGGAGGAGGACAGAGGAGGCTGTGTGTCTGCAGCACAGAGTCACCACCCACCCTCCCACCCCACAAAGCACACACCTGCACTCCCAAACAGTGCTGAAGGGGACACCGTGGTGACTGGTGCCAGTGGCTTGGCCCATGGGTGGCCTCACCAGCACCTCGAGGTTCCTGGGCTGGGAATGAGGTTGGGACACCAGAGAGGAGGGATGCCAAGCACAGCACTAGGGATGAGAGGGGTCAACCCACACTAGCAAGCAGGGATAGACCCAGTGGTAGGACACACATGGCAACTAGCTGCCATCCATGCAGGGGGCTTGGAACTACATGATCTTTAAGGTCCCTTCCAACCAAATCATTCTATGATCTTCCTCCATGCAATGCACAGCTGTTGCATTAGCATTGCTAACGTGGTCAGCAGCACAGATGCATTTTTTAATATAAGTACATAGATACATATATGTTACGTGTGTGTGCATATCTATATGAATATATAATTCTTTAGTCAAGCTAGTGGCATCCTGTAAGTCTGCATCCTCAGTTTCTGTCTACCCTTCATGAAATCAGCTTGGGCACAGGAACAAACATTGAGCTTTTCTTTGTGCAAACTGCGGGCAGAGACATCGGCGATGAAGAGAAGAAAGCCCAAAAGTCCTTTTTATGACTTAAATGCTAATCTGACAAGTAACTCCCTACATCTAATTAGATATTAATTCTCCCCCTCACAGAAACAAGCTGATTAGCAAACACCAACGTAACCCAGCATTAACCTTGCCACCACAAGAAGAAAAATGGCAGGTTCCTCTCTTACGTCTTGACTGTTTGCTGGGTAAAATAAATGACCACCTTTCATTTGTATTAGAAGTTGACTTGTTCTCAAACAAAGCAAACACACAAAGGCCTCAGTTGCTTATTTTACAGCACTGTAAAAGCACGTTTTACAGCTGTGTTGCAAGCAATCTGTACTCATTAAATTATCACTCTGGCAGGCTTCCTGTGAAAAGCTGTCAAACGCAAACATTTTTCACAGACAACAAATCATACTCTGCCTGGGCTCTCCCAGACACTGCTATCCAGAGGGGTGGCAGGCTCTCTTTTCCCTACCAGTTATCTTGTTTAAACTCCCAGAACAAGGGCTGGCCTCTGTGTCGACAAACAGGCAAAAACACACACACGAGGCCAGGAAGGGCTTCACAAACTGACCCACGGGAGCAGCACGTGGCTTCAAGGTCTCCCTGGTTCTCCTGGCTGAGAGCAGAGCCTGGAGAGATGTCTGGGATACAGGGAGAGGACAGACCCTGGCCAAGGCACTGGGCTAACATGGCTCAGTCAGCTCTGAGCCAACCTGATATGGAGGCAAGTCCATGTTTTACTACCTGAACCCTTCTCAGCTAAGCCCTGCTGGTGGAAAGTCATCTTCTCACTTGGGGTGATGCCCAGGAGGACAAGTGCAGCGGTGAGGGCACCAGCACTGCCATCCACAGCACACAGCCAAGCTGCCTGGTGGGACCAGAGCCACAAAACCTTTCCTAATGCCAAGAAGAAACTTTAAACTTTGTATTTCAAAATAAATCCTGTGGATGCTACAGACTTCAACGCTCAAAGGAAGGTGACATTTCCAAAGCAATTAACTTCTAGAGATAGAAAAGGCAGTAATCTGCAGTCAGGCAATCTACAGCTCTGGGCTCTCTTTATTCTTTTAACACTTTTGAATTTCAGGGTAGAATTTTAATGCCCAATGCTTGGGGAAAGCCTACAGATGCCATGAAACAGTAAGACAGGCTGGCTGTGACATGTCTGGTATTTCTGCAGTAAGAGTCTTGAGGGAAAAAAAAAACAAATGTCTGCTTTTGAACAAACCCTTCCATGAAAGAGCACAGTGGGAAACACAACCATAGCTACTTTCCAATTTCCTTTTTTTTTTCCAGGTCATAAGATGTATTACCTGTTTGCAGCTGGAGGGCAGACCAGCCCTGCCAGTAACCCAGTGCAGGAGAGCACTGCATCTCCCCAAGGTGCTTCCACATGACATCAGTTTCCATCGCCAGAATAATTCAAAACAATCTTTCTTCCAAATGGCAGATACATGAGCTACTTGAAGAAACACAATCACTCCACCCACAGCAAGGCACAGGGCAAATCCCACCTCCACACAACACATCCACTTCCTTGGATTTTTGTATCCAGGTTTGTTTTTTTTTTAATCTTGGATTCATAGGTCTCATCTGAAAATACCCTTTTTTTTCAGCAAGAAGGGATGCAATGTCCTCCTGTTCCTCGTGGTAACACTTTCAGATGTATGAAGAGTGGGATTTTCATACAAGAGGGCTTTTGATGAGGAGAGCCCACTGCTGTAGGGCACAGTCCTACCTAAATCAAAGGCAGCTCTTGGAAATTAGATGAACACATCAAAAGGGCACGTTCCCCTTCGCCCACAGGCAGGTTTGGCTTTTCCCCACAAATGCTGGTGACAAAAGAAGCAGCAGCAGAACCTGCCTGGCCTAAGCTGCCCCCTGCCACCACCAGTGCTGACACCAGTGTCCTCTGCCCTCACAACTGTACCCCAGGCAGGGAGTCCTGAGGGCTGAACCTACAGCCAAGCAACAGAGGAGCTCCAAAATTTTGCCTTGAATTTTCTGATCTTCAGGAGTGAAACACTAAGTTCTGAGAATAACTTCTCCCAGAGAAGCACAGCGCTCCACAGCAACCTGCTTGCTCCTCTTCCAGCAACTGCAAAGAATCTGTCACAGTTGAACACTGGGCCAGCACTTACATGACCCAGGGCTCAGCACCAAAAAACCCACCATTTTATAGAGCAGAGGAGACCTTAACTACAGTGCAAAAAGGCAGACAATCTTATCCAAGAGCTCAGCAAGGCCATGGAGCCAGCATGCTACCTACAGATGTCCATCTGTTGGACACGTTCAAGTGCACTGGTGTCCTTCCAAAAGAAGACCATGGCTATAACACACCTCTCTGCTCCCTAAGGCTGTGGGACATGCTACACTTCCCATGAACCAGGTTTGCTTAGTTTAGAGCTGTGTTTTCTACTGGACTTACTGTTTTTGAGGTTTCCAAATTAACTATGCAAACAAATACCAGGTAGACATGCAATTACTCAACACACCTTAAAAAACGAATAAAACCAGGCTCAAGCACACAGAGAACATGGTGAATTTTTATGGGCACGATTAATTAGTTTCAGATAATTTGCCACCCAGCTTTTTGGGTATAGTCTTAAATATGTTGTCCAGATGAGGATTCATTAAGGACAGTCTGTCTTAACCAAACCTTTAATTTGCTTGTCTGTGCAGACAATTATGCTTTCTAGTGTGTACAGGAGAACACTGCCACAAAAAGATTAATCACATCTTCTCATAAAACAGTTTACTCATAAAATGTCCACAACAGCAAGATGGATTCCCAGAGGGCTGGGGCACAGAGGGGCTGTCCCAGTGCCTTTGCAGAGGTGCATCTGTGGATGCAAACCCCACCCTGCAGCTGCTCCTACCATGCCGAGCCAAATTCAATCCAGACAGATAAAAGGAATTAGGAGGGGGAAAAAAATAAAGAGCTGAATGTTTCAGAGCTGTTTTCACCTCCAAGGTGAAGCCATCCGTAGCCATGCCACCACTCCAAAGGAAACAGAGATTATTTTCTTTTTTACCTAAATGTGCCTCATTGCTTTTAATGCGCCTTCACTTCCTTTACTGCATATTCCACATTTGTAATTTCCACCAGGGAAAAACAAACCATAGCATAACAACCTTTTTCCAGAAGTGTTGAGAAACGGATGAATACATAGTGTTAACACATTTATTGAATATGAACTCAGGAAGGGCAGGGCAAATCCACAAGCTGTTTCTCTGTCCTGTTTTCAAACATGTGTTAGCACTTAGTGACATGGGAAGAACTCTTCCATGGAACTTGAAGAAATACAGGCTTAAATCAATGTAGTGTCATTGCAACAGCCCTAATATATGAAGAGGGAGGGAGCTGGGAGGGACACAACATCTCCCCAGACTTTGCTTGATTGTGAAAGGTTTTGAGATAGTAACAATTGGGCTGCGTTGTCATAGAGGAAAAAAAAAAGGAAAAAAACCCCGAACAACCAAAACACGACTGAAAAATGGGATTTCTAGAACTTCTTGTTTCTGGAGGGCCCAAGAGCATAATCTTGATCTGCACCCTGGGGCTGGGAGGAGCCCAGAAAAGCAGGGCAGAAGATAACGGCGCAAAATCACCTTCTTCACACTGAGAGCAGAGCGCGTTCGTTGAAAGAGTAAGCAGCAAAAAAGGAGGGAAAAAAAAAACAGTGTGGAGAGACTGCCTGTGATTCAAAAAGTGAGTAGCAGCACATTGCACCTTGCTGCACATAGCAGTTATCCTGGTTAGTGTCAAACCGTGACAACAATCATCCCACCAACTAGGAAAGCAGCGACAGCAGAAATGCCCCTAGTCCCCTCTTGGTCCCTCCTGCTCTGCCACATCCCACCCAGCAGGACCAGCCCAGACTTCACAGCTTCCTCATCCTTATTTCCAGGGACTGCCACTGCTCATGTGTCCTGTTCTGGGTCAGCTATAGCAGGTTTCCCCCACTGCTCCCACGCTGCCTCCTCTCCAGGCAGTGAGTCCTTCATTCCCAGCTCTTCCATCTTCCTCCTCGTGACCACAATTCACCAGCTGTCTTCCCCAATGCACCCTCCTTGCTGCTGCCTCTTTTCCCTCCACTGGTGTGCTCTTCCCTCCACTCTCCCTCCATGTCCAGTTTTCACTGCACCCATTCCCCAATCTCAACTGACCTTTCAAACACATCTACTATTTCTCAGCTGCTTTAGCCTGCTGACCCACATCCATTTGGTACCAAGACACCAACTTGTCCCCTCAAACAGCAAAATCTCAGAGTGAGTTCTTCAGGTTGCCTCCTGCATGCTCCCAATTCAGAGGAGCTTTCTGGGATACTCACTGAGGTTTTTCACACATATATATTTTTCCAAGCCTGCCTGCCTTCCTTCTGCTGGTGAAGAGCTTGAGGAGGCCCCGTGTTGCTGAACGGTGGGGATGGCTTTGTTGCTCCTGTTACCTCAGTTCCCCTCATCTCATTATATCTGCACTGAGAGCTCTTCCAGCTAGGACCAACTATCTTACTTGTTCATCCAGCATGCAAAAAGCTGGATGCCAAGACATTACAACACATTTAACATCAGTGAAAGGGCTCCAGCTCTGCACTGGTGGAACATCACACCCCCAATACCACCAGAAGACCCCCAAAACACCACCAACTCATCCAGGGGAGCAGCTCCCAGGACCATGCAAGCAATGAGAGGTGACTCCTTTGTGCAGGAGGGAGGAAGAGAGAGTTAATTTTAAACAGACAAACAATAGCTCATTGACTGGTTGACAGCAATTAGTAACCAGAGAGCACCAGGCAGTTTCCTGTAGCCAAGTATAAAGCGTGCTGCCCGCATCTTTGCTTTTGGAAAAAAACCCAAAAAGGTAAGAGCAGTTTACCTATGATCTTAACAGCAGAACTGCTTGGACCTGAAGTAGCAGAAGACTGTTCAAGCCTTTCAAGCCCATACACAACATGGGTTTGCCCATTGCTGAAGTTTTTGCTATTACAAAATCTAGTGTCTTTTTCCTTCTTTTTTCTCCTCTCAACCTACAGGGCAGAACCTTTGACATCTCCTCCTTCTGACGTAACTTGACCTCAGGATCTTTCTGACCCTCCCAAACCAGAGGTCTGGTTCTCTGTGGTCAGATGAGCATCACCCTTCTCAACAAAGACAAAATCAGTCGTTTACGTACCTCTTTAAGAATCTCCAGATGGAGAGGAGCCAGTTAAATGAAAACAAAGAATAAACAAACTTCCACAGCAGAGACAGCAGACAATTTGTTTCATTATCCTTACAGTGAGTGGGAAAGCACAAACAAAAGCCCACAGATGGGATTTTCTAAAGGAAGAGTGTTGCTGGTTGCTCCCTCCTGCTTCTCCTAAATCACTCCATCCCTACCCTGGGTAAGAAAACAAATCTGAAGGACTGGCTCTCAGCAACTGCTTCTGCAAAACTTTAGAGATCTTCGCACTGTTTTCTGCCCTGGTTGGTGTGAGGTTTGGTGCTATCCCTTTCTGGAGAGGGAGGAACGTGGCTGTGCCTTCATCTAGACATGAGTAGCAGCAGGTAGACAAAATCAGTGTTATTTCTATGTTAACGGTGCAGTCACCATCAGCCCACTCACCAGAGGATGGGCTGTAATAGTAGAGCTCTCTCCACCTCACAGATATATTTAAAAGCACAAACACCATGTGGTGCTGGCACAGCAAGCGTTAAAAGGTCCACCAGGTCTCTGCTCTCAGCATTCCTGCTGTGCCACAACACCTGAAGCTGCCTCCCACAGACAGAAACCTGAGGCAGCCAGGACTGAGCCCTCTGTGTGCCACGGGCCTGGCACATGAGTGGGATGAGGCCCCGGGTCTCTGCTCTTGCAGGCACTTTCCAATAAAAGAGTTAATGCACGAGGCAGGTCCCCAAAGGGCAGTTATTTCGGTAAGACCCCATGCTCTGCCAAACTCTAACTATAGGAGCAGCAGGCTGGGCACCTGTGGGGCTCATCTTTCACCTCAGCACTGCCTGGAGCAGAGGAGAGCACTGAAAGCTTTCCCTCATCCCTCCCGTGTCATTCCCGGTTATTAATGCTTCCCAGCATGCACTCCACTGTCCCAGCACACCTCCCTGCTAAATCCTACCTGGCCAAGGGTTATCTGAACAACAAAAACTAAATTCAGAAAAGAGATTCCAGGGGCTTTATCCCCCGTTTCAGCAGACTTTGGAAGGTATTTGGTCAATGCCTCCCCTGACTAGTCACTTGACTTCACCGCAAGCCAGTTACTGGAAGTAATTTATGCACTCAGGAGTAAAACAGAGCTGGCAAGACATCAAGGGCACGCTGGGATGCTCCAAAGATGCACCATGCTTTGCCCCCGTGGCTACTCTGCCCAACACAGATACAGGGCCCATGAACAGGGTCCCCATCCCTTCTGCCTAGACCACATGCAGCAGAGGTGTGGGTGGGTGCACCATGTCCTCAGGGATCCCAGGCCAGCTCCTGCTGCTTGGATTTAGTTTCTTTGTCATTGTCTCAAAGGGGTTTAGTTTTACTCTCCTGCATTTGTTTTTTCTTAAATGCTAATGGAGAAGTCAGGGGAAGCGGATCAGAAATGGGACTCCTGGCATTTAACAGCTTTCCAGGTGCTGGTTCAGGCTGTCCCATTTTGTGCAATTCCTTCTGTCACTTGGGCACGGGGAACACCAAACCTACTGCCAGCCCACCAGCCCACCTGGGGAAAGACCAGCTCACCTTTGTCTCCTGTACATAGAATTCCCATACAACAAGGGTTGCAGAAGCTTGCTTGCCTTCCCTAAATCCAGAGTACACAGAAGAAAGGGACAAGATTTGGTTTAAGTGCAACAGCAAAAGCGCTGGTGAAATGCAGGGGCAGGAGAAAATGCAACCGCTTGCCAGGCTTAGCAGCCCCTCTACTCCCAGGGGCTTGGGGCTCTACCCACCCCAGTCACTCTGCAACCAGCCTACAAACAATCACTTCTCACCCCAGAAAAGGCCTGGTACAACAGTTACATCCAGAGGGTCAGGAGGTGTTCCTTTAATAAGGAAAAAAACTAAGAATATCTTATCTAGAAAGCAAGGGAATAGCGGAAACACTGCAGAGGAGTTATGGGCTGTGTCCTGCCCCTGCTCCAATTCCTCAAAACAGCTGAGCCATCTCCCCAAAGCACTTGGCTAGCACAGGCCCCAGCGTGGAAAACTTCAGCCTGAAAGGGCAAAAGAGGTGAAAGTTCAGGTTTCATAAATGGGACTGAAATGCAGTCTTAACGTCCCCATTAATCCTATTAATGTTATTAATCCCAAGGAGAGGGAAGGGGAGGGCACTAACTGGTGAAGACAAGACAAGGCAAAGGAGATTTTAAGAAAAACAAAAAAAAAATACAAACAGGGGAGGGAGTGTGTGCATTTAAAGCCCTGACTGCTTCTCTCCTGCTTCTGTGGCATGAGATGTCATTGCAGTTGCACAGACGTGGCTTTCCCATGGCTGTCATTTTCACAGAAAGAGACACTTCTATGACCAGAGAGTCTCATCCACCAATTTCTCAATGAAGCCTATAAATGTATCTGAGATCACATACGCTGGAAAAAACAGCAAATCTTCACCTCTAGAAACATCTAGCAATGAGGAACCTGACAACTCCCAAAGTATTTACCATTTTATCAAGAAAGCATTTCCCTTCCTGCTGAAAATACCTTGCTGCTATACTGGGATCAGGCTAGTGGTTCATTCACAAGAGAAGGGACCCTCAGGAGCAAACGTAGCTTTACTGTAAGCAAGTATTTAGACAGTATATGTAAGATATGAGACTCCAAAGCTCCAGTCTTCTCCCAGTGCCTGCAAACTGAGCAGGCACAGCAAGGATCTGACACTGGCACATCACACATTTGGAGACGAAATGACTTCTGGTCAGCCCTTTGGGGACAGATAATCAACAGCTTGTTCCGTGCTCCCGATTAAGAGGAGATAATCCATTGCTGTATGGCTTTGGTGTCAGATCAGAGCAATTCTGGCAACAGTTCCAACAGCACACAGTGCTCCAGCAACAGCTGATGCAAATGCTCCAAAAGCCACAGGGCATCCCAGCCTCCATCCAAAGGACGTGCCGCCAGTTGGGCTGTGCTTTTGTACCAGCAACTGCTGCAAAGGTCAAGCACATAAGGGAGGCAGCACAGGTTTGCCTCTCCTCTTGGACCTGAATGCCAAGGTTGAGAGATTAGCAGCCAGAGGACCCGCAACAAACATTTCCAAAGAGCTGGAGGACACAGTTTGCTGCTTGAGCTGCATCCTGGAGAGGCCTTTTGCAGCACGGGCATGTGTCACTCTGCAAGAGAAGCATTTGTCCCACTTGTTGGGACACCAGTTAGGTGGAGTGAACTTGGTCTCTGCAGTAACTCACCCTGCCTGCTCGGTCCCTTCACCCAGCTATAGCACAGAGGATTTCTTGCTAAACAGAGGAAGGTGCACAGCTTGCTTTGTGTCAGCTTTATTTTCATTTAAATGGATTTAGCTGGTAGTAATGAGGCACTCAAAGAGCCACAAACACCAAAATCAGAGCATGGGCCCACGCAAAGGAAGAGCCCTGGAAGGGTTCTCATGCTTTTCAACCTAAACCCTAAAGGCTGGGACAATCACATGGGCCTTGATTGGCTCTCCTTCCTGTAGTTTGGGCACATTACGCCAAAAAGTGGGGGAAGAATTACGTTGGACAAGGAGAACTCAAAGGTGCGAAGCAGAACTGACCACAGTTGAGCTGATGACCAAGCACCAGGACTGAAGGAAGGAACCACCACAAACAGCAAATCACTCAATAGCAGGCTTGTAAGAAAACAGAACTACCACAGCAGTTTAGGGCACAGCACTCCAAAGTTTTTGCAGAAGAGTCTGAAGACCTCAGAGAGGAGATTCCTCAACCTGCCCCAGCCACCAGCAAGAGTGCTGCTGGAGAGGGGCTGCCTTCAGCCTCGAGCTGACTGGGCTGGAGGGAGAGTCAGGATTAAAAGTCTCCCAAGAGCTAAACGATGGAGGACAGTAATCAGTTAATCTCTGCTTCTACCCCAGGTAAAAATCCTCTAAATCAGCTCTGTCTGCAGCAAATGAAGATTGAGACCTGATATGCTCACAGTCAGGGCCGTTAGGCTTTGGGACAAGCTGAGGAGGTTGCTAATTCTCCTTCATTAGTTTCATATAGGGCAGAGAAACACCCTTCAGACACGGGCTGGGGCACAGTCAATGGAGCTCCCAGGAACAGGATCACACCATCCTCTTCCAGATTTGCCTCTCAAGGGCTCAGACCAGGATAAGATGGGCACAGGGCACACTGCGAGGGGCTGACAGAAGAACCACACAGCACAGACAGGTCTAACAGGCCTCCCCTGTCAAAACTCACCCATTTTGAAGCTTCATGCTTTGCGAGGTGTCTAGCTCATCTTAGCTTCATATCCCCCCACTGCCATGCAGCCCTGCAGTCATCTCTCACCCTACAAACAGGCAGACACACCCAGCAACACGTCTGCACCACGTCAGGGATGCTAATACAGTGAACTGTGCATGCTCTTTGTTTTCCATGCAGCATTTCCAAAAGCCTCGTCGTTCATTTAAGGTGAAGCAGATGCTGTTCCTCCAGTCTCTTTGAAATGGCTTATCTATGGGCTGGATTTCATTAAGTATCTTGTTCTACATTTAATAAGCTTGCAAGTCTAGACACTTTGGTTCTCCCTCTACCAGCCCTTTGGTGTACCAGCAGGTAGAGACAACAGAGGTTAAGAGAGAGATATTCAGCCAGCAGATTTAGATGCTATCAAGATGATTGCGTAATTCCACTTTGATTCATTACCATTTCATATCCAGGGACTTTTTTGCTCACCACAGTGCCAATTCCTTTTGAAGGAAAGGGGTTGCTACCTGCTGCAGTAGAGAAGAGCAGTTTCCTGGGAGGTTCAAGGTACAGACTCTGGGATATTAGTAGGAAAACCATGTTGAACCGATGCCCAAACAAGGGAGAAAAAGGCCCAGAGGAGCTGTGCGGTGGAACAGCCCTCTACTACCAGCTGGCAATGTTAAAGTATGAGGAGAACAAATGTCTCAGCAACCTAGTCCACTGGACTCTTCAGATATTTCTATGTGCAATTGGGTGTCACCTCACTCTCCCAGCCAACAAGGCCAGCCCAGGCAGGAGCCTGACTCCCTGCCTGTCCCTCCTGGAGATGCCCAGTGACTGAAAGCACTGAGGCACCTGCAGAGCCCCAGGGAAACTGCCATGACCAAGAGATCAGCAGCAAAACTGAGAGATGCTGCTGGGACCTCAGATGGGTGCTGTGCCTGATGCCTGGGCCTCAGCTGTCTGCAAGAGGGATGCACCAGATGTACCCAGGCTCTCCCAGAAGAAAGGCTGCAAAGCAGGCAACGCTGGAAGGGTGTGTGCCAGCTCCTGTGGAGGGAGCTTCTTCCTGCAGCTCCCATCAGCCAGGCACGCCTTATGGAGACCCAGTCTGACAGGACACTGCTGCAGATCCGAGGGCAATGCTGAGACCAGGCATTTGCTTATCAGTCAGCAGTGAGTGCCACTCCAGCAACGGGAACCCAGCCGAGACTTGGTTCAGTTTGCTCCTTCACCCTGCACCACACCTGAACCCTCAGCCTCCACACAAAACCAGCTCTGCCTTTATCTGCTGCTCTGCTTACCCCCAAAGGCTAAGGGAGAGGGATCCAAATCCTGCTGGTTCACAACACACTGGGAAAGAGCAGCATTTCTGTGCTGCGGGGTTGCAAGACGTGCACATTTTAGTGACACGTGCTGCAGGGATGTACCAGCAAAACTAACTGCAATCTTACAGTAAGAGCAAAATATTTTTTTCAAAAGATTAATCAGAAAGAACGATCTCTCTCTTTGGGAAACAAGCAGCTGTAATAAGCAAATACTTCTCTCTCACAGGATTGCAAAACAAGGCATGCTCTGCCCTCTGAGCCATGAGTCATGAACTTCCCCAGTAGTGGGGAAGGCAGAGCAGAACAACTGTGTAGAGAACAGGATGGGGATTTTTTACATTTTATCTCAAGGAGGACAAGTTCAAGATCTCCGCACTTACCATCAAACTTCTTGTATCGGGAACTAAACATAGTCTGTAAGTGATTGCTAAGCTCTACAACAGCATTTCTGAAGTCGTGTTTACTCTGCTGACTGTACTTCTCCTCCATTTCTTGTGAGCAGCATGTGTAGCCTTGGGAGCAGACCTTCAAATGGTCACCTGAAAAGCAGAGAAGAAAACGTTCCGAGTTAGAAGGATTCTCTAGGTAAAGGCACAGAGGTTGGCTTGTGAGGCAGGGGGGTGTGAGGGCCCACAGCACCATCTCCTCCCAAGGAGAACCCCCCCCTGTGAGTGCTGGACCAAGCACATCAAAACCTGATTCTGTAGAGGAACTTGATAGTAACACATGTAAATACCCTGCCTTGTCTTTCTGCAAGAACACTGAAAAGTGTCCTCTTACTTATTCAGTTAATAAATGGAATTAACAGATACTCATCTTGCACAGTATAACATGAAGAACCAGCAAATCAACCTGCATCTACTATGCTACTTCCATGAAGTTTTTGCTGAGTAATTTAATTACTTCAAATTAATTTAGTTAATACACAACACAGTACCAATGGCAATGGTCTTTTTTGTACAGATAAATACTCTTCTCTTCACTCCTCCACCTCCAATTATCAGAGGAGAAGAAGTCATCCCCTCTGAAGAGGAAGCAGTTATCACTGATATTAAAATATACTTGTTTTATGCAAAAGCTCATGAAAAATCTTTGTATTTGCCAGCTCCTAAATTTACAGTTCTATCATCATCCTGGGCAAAACTGGGTGTTTGTTTTTGGAGAATTCCAACAGATTTTTCTTCCATCACCCTGGAAGGTAATTCTCTCCTAAAAGTCACCTGGCTCAAGCTGGTTCAGTCAGAGGAACTGTGCAGTGCTTCAGAATCAAAGTGCTTCAGTACCTACCACAGTTTCAACATTTCACAGGCAATCTGGGCACAGGATGTGGCCCCAAACAATTTGCTTTTAAAGTGTCTCACTGAGGGCAGGATGAGGCTGTCCTCTTCTAGCACCACCAAAAAAACTCTGCTGTCAAGTTTTGTGGCTCAAGACAAACTCTTTGCATAGCAACCCCCAGCTCCAGCTTCTCTGACAGGTCCCACCACACAGCACCCTCTCAGGCAAGTGGGCAGATTCTAAAGTGGTTCAAACTTGGGCAAATCTTTGTCAACGCTGAAGATATGATCCAAACAAGTTGTTATGATGAAAACATCATCCTTCCAAGTCAGATGGTATTTTAAAAGATACAGCCTACATGTAAGCTGCTGCCTTCTCTCCCATTTCACACCCTGCTGCCAAACCTTACCCTTCAGAAGAAGGAAGGTGATGGAGAAGTGAAGGCTCTTCCCCACCTGCTCACCCCCTGGAAGCCACCAACAACCTCCAACCACCACTGAGGTCCAGAGACTTATGGTGAGAGCTGCAAAGAACTCCTCAGCTCCCCGCACAGGAAATAACCTCTTCACAACAGGCTGTGAACCATGCTCTTACAGAACAGCCATCCTAGCTGCCAGAGCCTTAGAAGTGGGTTTAGAGAAAGAAAAGCCATTTTCACAGGGTGCAAAGCAAAGCCTGCCCGTCACTACCCCAAACAGTTGCTTCTCTGCCTGTCTCCTGCAAGATCTTGTGACAACATCATTTGCCCAGCTACTGAACCTTTGCATCACTTTGCAGTACTTTCTGGCACAGAAACATTACTATCCCTCCTTTCAGATAATTAAAGACCATTTTAAAATAAGATATATATATATACACACACACACACACACGTATATATAATGTTCCTAAAAGCCTCCTTCCCCTAAATCTGTTTTCCCTTCATGCTACAGGGTTTGTTTGTTTTCCCCAGCATGACGGAGAGACTTTGATCAACAGATAATTCTGCCACAACTAATTTATTGCACAAGACTGTCTGCTGCTCTTGAACTCCAGAAAGCTCCAAGTCTGTTATGGGAAGCAGCACTGCTTAGGCACAGCCTTCAGAAAACACTGAAAAAATCTGTCTCCTCACAGATACATTTTTCCTCCATGGACTCTACTTCTTTCCATCTCAGAGCACCACCTCCAGCTGCAAATACCCGGCATTAAGGGGCACATCTCCATTTAGCTCACTTAAAAGTGAGGTACAGGTGCACCCAGGATTTTTGGATCCTGGTCACCAAATCCATCCCAGTGCACACCTGGGGACTCCTAGGAGTTTGCCTTCCTAACAAGCATTAAAAAAAAAAAGAAAGTGCCCAAGTGCCATGGCTTTATTTCACTTTTAATCTCTTTGCTCGGGTTCCAGCACAGGACTAAGACTCTTTGACACAAAGGGAAACAAGCAAACAGCACTGAAGCAGTAATTACAGCTAGAGTGACAGCTAGTTTCATGGTGTCAAAATACTTTCAACTCTTGAAACAGGTTGGCTTTTTTCCCTAGATTTCTTACGGAAGGGGAGGATGTTGGTAATATTCTACCTGAAATGCACTTTGTGATTTCAGCACCATTTCCATGACTCACACCCACCCTTGGTGGTTTACAACTTACACACCTCCTGTTCTTGTGTGTCGGAGGGGTGAACCTCTACCCTACTTGGCAAATTCAAGCCTGCTGATAGTGGAATTCCTTTTCTTAGTTACACTTTGCAGACACTTCTGAAGGTGTTACAGATGCCCTGGGATCCCTAAACCAGTGGTCTGAACAACTCCAATTTATTTATGATCAAAAAAATAGAAGCCTGATATATTTCACAAACACAAGTCACAGCTTTATATCTATTCATACTATTAAACTAAGGTCACCATCCCATAAAGCAAAATAATCTGTGATCCCCCTTGTCCCAGATTTGCCCTGTGCCTCCCCGGGACACACGTGCAAATCCAAGCCAGGAGAACACTACTGACAGTAAAACAAGCTTGCTCAGATTCCATTTGGTTGATCATTAGGAAATTATGCTCCAAAACTCAACTCAGACATTCAAAAATGAATGACCAAGCAATCTAATTATGGAAGATATTTCTCAGTCATGTCAGCACTATGTGGTCTTGGCTTGTGATCAAGAATTAGCTCTGTCTGGAGCTGAGGAGCTCTGGCTACTCAGTGCTAATCATGGGAGGATGCACTGTGATACCCAGTGTTAAAAACCAAAGCTTCGGGCTTTGAGCTGCTTTTCTTGTGGTTTTCTTATGCCACAGTGGGAGATACCAATGGAAAGTCACTGGAAGACACTGGGGCTCCTGTTTTCCCATGGAGAGGGTTATCCTTAGCACCTCTGCATCACCAAAAGTATATCCTCGTTTGAGCAAAGCAACAGGCACTGACACAGTTTGCAGAAATCTCATGCCCAGCTTTTGTTTTAAATCAGCTGGCAGAGCTGAGCTGTTCAGCATCCATCCACTGGGCTCACCCCACACCCAAGCCTGCAGGGAGAGCAGCACAACATCCAGCATGGCACTGCCTGCCGGGCTGACCGAGCCACCCCGCGCCCCTTTGGCTTTGGGAGCCACTTCCACCTCCACAGACAGAGCCTCTGAGGCACTGCAACCTCAGACAACAGCTTCAAAACACAGCAGTGCTACAGGGGAATGAAAACCAAGCCTGAAAAGCAGCCAATGCCAGTAGACCACATGAGCATGGACCAACGATGCCCATGCAAAACACAGCCCTAGAGCCAAGACCAAAGACAATGCTCCTCATTTTTCCAACCAGAAGTGAACTCCTATAAGGAAAAGGAGTGAAAAACATGAGTACTTAGGCCCAGTCAAACAGAGATCTAATGTTTCTGTATATTCAGTAAAAACCACTCCTGGTGTGCACCCACTGTCAAGGACACATTTGGCAATAATTATGTCCCAAGTTAAAACTCATCAAACAATGCCCATACAAGGCAACTCTTCATCTACTGTCGAGTGTTAAAGACTCGGCAGCTTTTGTAATTTATCACCATGTGAGCACAGCAAAAATACAACTCTGCCACAGCTTCCTTTCAAGTTCAGCTTTTTATTGAATTGTTTGGCAGGGTGTGCTACCATCACATCAAGGGCTGCGACAGCAAGAAGAGCTTGAAGTAGCAGAGGACAACTCCAAATACCTCCCGCATGTGCACACCATCGCTGCAGCTTGTCATGGGTTTGCAGCAGATCTTTCCCATGGCTTGTCGCAGCAAGACTCTCTCTCTACTTTATATTACATATGAATGCAGGGAGAAAAACGAGGGACCAAAACTACAAAAGAGGCTTTCTCCTTGGCTAGTTAATAGGACACCTCTGGGGAACAGAGGTGGGGGTTTAAAGATAGAAATAGAATGGTACGTGATGGTACCATCTGTACATCCAATGAAATGCACTCAGAAAGGTAATCTTGCAAACTTATGACTTAAGCCATTACAGAAAAGCCACATTTAGCAGACTCCAGGCACACGGAGTTTCTTCCAAATCAACTCACTATTTTGCCACGTGTCGGAAAACAAGTTTTCATCGAATGAGTAAGTAAGTGTGCAGCACAAACTCAGGGGCTCTGTGATCTTGAAAAGCAGCTCCCTTCACTGAACACTTTTCCAAGACCTTTTCAAAATGTTGTTTCTGGATGTCTAACATGCCTTCCCAGACTGCTGCTTCTTGCCTGGACCGAGTTTATCCTTTAAGTATACCTAGCTAAGCTTTCAGAAGTGGTTCTCTGGGAGGCAGGGGAGCAGGGAGGGGATGTGTTGTTTCTTTAAAACACTCCTGTACACAGTCCAGTCCTTCACTGCAGCTCGGTAAACAAGCCAAAAGAAGTTTATGGTCTGAGATCTTCCTGTTGGACTTTGCTCCCCTGTGAGAAAACAGGCTGGGGTGTAAGTTGGGTGGGTGGAGTAGTGGGAGGTGAACACTGCTGGGAGACTGGTGAGTGTGGCCACCATTTTAGCCTCATGCTCTACCTCTTCCCTCAAGCACACATCAGCTTGTGTCATCTTTAAAAGAGTTTTATGACTTCCTCTGAACCAACTACCAAAGGAATCCCGGACTGTAATGCCGGGCTCTAATCCGATTTCACACTAGACTTGTCTTCTAATTATCACAGAATATTAGGCTTCCACCCATCATATATAATTGACACGCTACTGAGGCTTTACAAAACCCCCAACAAAGATGACAAGAATCACTAGCATCACCCCTGAGCACAGCTCTGCTGCTCCGGCCCCACATTAACAAGGGGTGAGAAGAAGAAAGAAAAGAGTGAGCCTGTGATCGGCTCTGGCGGAGTCATTGAGACAGACAAGGCTACCGACCCGTCCACCCAATCCGATCACCTTTAATTGTACCCACAATACCAAAACCTGCCCTGTTTTCCAGGCTACAAAATGAGCTGGGGGTGCCCAGCACCCCCAGGAACAGCCTGCGAGCTCTGCAACGGTGCTGCCGTAACCCATGGGTGCTACAGGCACAGCCACACGTCCCACAGCCACCACAGTCCTTGCCCCCCAAGGCAAGGCTGGGTTGCTCTAACCACTGCTTATGCTGCTGTTGGGTGTTTGCTAACGAGGAGCACTAGAGAAATGCAGATAGTGTCTTGACACCAATATTTCCAGGTGAAATGACACTGAGCTGCAAACACCAAAGGGAGATAAAAAGCAACCTCCTCCCCGGCTGATCCACACGACCCCGGAAGCTGTGCTTTTTGCCTGGCAGAAGCAGCAAACTGAATTTGCAGTTGGTGGCTCATGTCAGAGTACTCCTTTCTGCCAGGTGGTCAGTGTTCTCCGCTTGCTTTCAAGCAGAGCTGCTGTGGGACTGGTGTTCATTGTACTGGGAAGAATACTGCTGTGGAGATGGTTGCACGCCAGGAAGGAAGAGATGTAAACCAGCACTGAGGTCCTGCTCACAGAGGTGATGTGTCCACCAAGGGCAGCAGAGTTTGAAGGTGCTAAGCTTACCTGCAAGAGGTGCTGCACTGCTGGTATCCCCTGGTCAGAGCAGGTCAAACCAGGCTGGAATACTGGGAGCTGTTCCTCCTGTGATGTTCCCAAATTTAAGGTGCTATTTCCATCCCAAACCACTATTTCAACTGCACACTTCTAGAAGTGGTTGTGTAGCCTCCTCCCTACATTTTCCACCACCAGATGCAAAATGACATACCCCATTTCCAGTACAAATTATTTCTCATCCTAAAGGCCACCATCATGCAACCAGAGTCAGCTTTCCTTCCTTCCTCTTCATTCCCCTCTGTCCCCTTCTCCAAACATTTGCAGTTCTCATTGGGATATCAAACCCAAAATGCACCTCACACATCCAAACCCAGATCCTCACTGTGGAGGTCAGCAGCCAGCATCACCCTCCAGCTGGGCACATGGATGCTAGGCCCTTTCACAGCCCCAGGAGCTCTGGTCCTGGATTTGACCATCATGGATGCTCATCCCCACCTGCACCCCTTTTTTCCAGTCACCCAGGATTTTTTAACCCAGCAGACACCCTCATGTGCACTTGGCTCCCACAGCTGACTGGCAGGGTTATGGAAGTGCCACATGGTGACATGTGCCAGCATGCAGCATATTTAACATCCCACTCAATTAGCAAGCATTTTATATAAATGGCTTATTTGCCTTATTAATGTTAAAGCCACTTGTTTCCCTTGCACTTCCACTTAGGTTATTAATCAACATGCATTCCAGTTCTTTGCTGATTACTCTAATGGTACAGAAAAATCCCCCAGGCTCACAGAGAAAGCTTATAATATTGAGAGGGGTGGATTTTTTTTTTTTTTTTTTGCAAACTTGTCAAGCAGTCAAAAATACACTCTTTGATACCCAAACCAAAGCCCTTTCACCCTACACTTAACAAGAGTGAACTATTTTCAGCTGAGCTTTCCTGCATCTGTGAACTCAGCTGCTAATCCATCTTGCAGGCCCAGGGAATGCTGCTGGACACAATACCTCACTGACACACCTCCCTTCAACACAACAAATAATCCTAATTATTTCCATAGCACGTACCTACGGTTACTTAAAATATCGTACACAACCAAGGTCTGTCTGGCTTCTATTTTTCCATTTTTGCTTCGTTGACAGCTTCAGGTTCCCAAATTTACTGCCAAGAGGGTCACGGACTGAAGAGAACAAGATAGATTTATATCCATGTGTGTACATTAAGCCAAATGCACATTAGGAACCTTAATTTTCTAGTGGAAAGAGCAACTTAGGACACAAAGAAGGCTCTTTCCCTCCACCCATTCAAGTCCAAATTACTACCACAAAGCTCGTCTTCCAGCCGATGACAGAGTCAGGTCCTAAAGGACCAAGTCTGGCCAAATGCTGCCCATTAAGGCCAACCAGAGTAATTTTGGGACATCCCCCCTGGGGGTGGGGGCAGCCTGGGAGAGCCATTCCCAGTCTAACACAGTTCTTCAGCTCCAAACGAGAGACAAAGACCTGCTCCTGCCCTCCGTGGCTCCTTGGAGAAGCATCACCGGTCTACTGAGGTCCCCTCCCCACCCACTCTCCCACTGAGGTTGGGACAATGGAGGGGTTGAGGTGCAGGTCCCCAAGAACCAAGCCCAGACACCTTCTGCAGCACACCTGAGCCCAGGAACATGCTGTTTGCAGGTGACGTCCAAGCAAGGATGCAGGATCTCGCCTTCAGCAAGGTTTTAAAGGGTTCATTTAAAAGTTAAAACCCTGCTCACCTGAGGAAAAATACCATCCCAGCTTCATTTCCACAGCACAACCAACAATTTCCTTCCCAACAGGGTGGCCCAAACACTATGAGGTTTTACACCCTGGAAAAATATGCCAGGATAGAACGTGCTTTCGTTCCAACAAACAGGATATTGAGTCAATTAGTGGCACACCAAACACAAACCAGACAGATGTAGATAAAGCATTTCTGCAAACATCAAAAGAGAGAAACCACACAAAGACCTGAATATACAAATAAGACAAGGAAAAAAAAAAAAGAATACTGCATAATTAAAATTATTATTTAAGCAAGCCTGGAGAGCAAAATAGCTCTGGTTAAATAGAGGATTCTCCCTGGCTCTAGCTAAGACAGAAACCTTCCATGAAAACCAAGAGTTGTTTCTTAATTAAAAAAACAAAACCAAAGAAACCTACTTGACATTGCTGAGTGAGAACTTGGGAAATGCAAATTCTCTCAATTATCACTGAATTCTTTAGGCATGAAATAGTTTTCATCATGTGTCTCTGCCTACATGCCTTGAATGAGAGGTGTTACACAACAGCCAAGTTACGCTGAGAATAATTATATTTGGGTTTTTTCCACTTCCCTGGGGAGGAGGAGACATGAGGTCCACAAGAGACCCATCTCTGGGACAGCTGAGCCAGGCAGTGCCCCTGTCCCTCCATCAGCCCCCAAAGATCAGTTAGAAAGCCCAACTCTTGACAGTCAGTAATTCTGGGTAAACATAAAGGCAAAAATAAAACAGTTGTGATAAAACCCATCAAAAAACAGACAGTAGCCAGACTTCAGCATTCA
Organism: Hemiprocne comata; assembly: GCA_020745705.1. Classification (NCBI taxonomy): domain Eukaryota; kingdom Metazoa; phylum Chordata; class Aves; order Apodiformes; family Apodidae; genus Hemiprocne; species Hemiprocne comata. Next base: position 2,941,093 of record CM036597.1, on the reverse strand, counting down.
AGAGAAATGTCCAGCAGATTTTACAGGGCTAACCTGAAAATAACACCAAGTATAATTTCATGCAATTAAAGAAAAAAAAAGGAGAGGGAAAAAGGGAGAATCCACTGGGAACAGCAAATACACAGAAATACTGAAGCCTCAGGCACAAGGAACAGCAAATAGAAGAGATATGGCTGGAAGACAGTTACTTCCTTTGTGGGACTTCTCATTTTTTCCTCAAATTCCCCATTAAGAAGACAAGCAAAGCAAAAAAAAAACCAACCTGCATGTTTGTTATTTTCAATAAAGCTTTGGGCTGTTTGCCAAAAGAGCAGCTTTTAACCAAAACAGATTCCACCACAAACACTGTCATTCCAACTGGAGTATTCTTCCCTTCTTAACATTTTCCCCTTCCACTTTTGGCCCCTCTTTCTGTGCTTCCTGGACCCTCAGCTAGGCACCTCCAGGGATGTTCACTCAGGATGCTCAGGCAGGCACCACACACAGGCAGGCAGGAGGAACAGGAGTACACCTCTGGCAACCACTTTTCCAGTCATTTTTAAACTTTTTTTCCCCTTTTCAAACATTGCTGACTTCAGCATCGACGCACAAAACCACACTGCAGAGCCACACAGTAGTTTCTTGTGAGATGCTCCCAGGCTCATCTGCTGGCAAGTCCCACATCTGGCAGGAGATGACCCTCAAAAGCTCCAGCAAAGTCTTGAGGGTTGTACAGCCCCAATGATTCTGGAGATCATGCTTAATTTGGAAAAAAAAAACAACAACAACAAACCAATGACAAAAAAAAAATCCCAAGAGAAGGTGCTCACAGCTTTGTGGAGGCACTCTGTCTGATAAGGACCTCTCCAGCTGAGAGCTGCCCAACCACAGAAAGCCACAGCAATCCCAGATGGTGGCACCAGCACATCTCAAGGCAAGCACCACAGTCCTGATGGGCTGGTACTGTGGCCATGTGGCCAACTCCTCTGAACATTCCACCTTTCCAATGTTGCCAGCTATGCAGGGGCTCGACAAAAGTGAAATTTTCCTGCTTGCAAAAGCAAAACCAAGCACGTGCTATCACACAAAACAGAGCTGCTATTCCCATTAAAGTATGAATAAAAGGAATAAAAGTACCAAGGGCAGGTGAACTGGCAGCTATGACCCAAGCAAAGATTTTTTTAAAAGCTCCAAAACCTAAAGATGTTTTTAATTGTTTAAGAAACAAATTTGTTTAAGAAACAAATTTGTTTAAGAAACAAAGCTCATGAAATTCAGCCACGATTTCCTGTTTTTGACTTAAAATTTAAAAAAATATCCCGGGCTTCATACAAACAATCATCTAATCTATAAATTGGAATGCAGGAGGGTGATCTTAATTAACTTCCAGAGAGATTAATTCTCTATTGCAGGATTCAAAATAGGCACTGCAGAAGCTGCTGCCATTTGGAGACCAACTTCACACAGAAAAGGAAAAAAGCCCAAACCTCAACACCAATCTGCAAATGACTACACTGAAGGGCAGTGTACAAATAAATACCCAATACCTGGAAAGTAGCAGGGTGATACTTTTTTTTTCCATCCATAAGGCCATACTCCTTCACACTGCCTTGGGTGGTTTCAGAAAGGGACAACAGTGAGTGGCACGCAGGGGCTCTGGAAGAGCCAGGACCAGCCAGGGCCACAAAAGTGTCCTAGGTGACATGGACAGGAGATCTACTTTTGCTCCCCTTGCTTTCACAGCAAAATCCACACAAGTCCCTTGTTCCACACAGCTGCAAACGGCAGGCCTTGCTTCCCACCCTGCAGAGACAGCTTGGACTTTGGACCAGAGGTCCAACTCCTCACCTGCTTCCTCCTGCTGCCCCGTGTGACACCAGCCACCCATGCCAAAGCACCCAGTGCCACCCATCCCCAGAGACTCCACTCAGGGTGGGAGCAGAAGTGAACCAGATCTCTGTACCAAGGAGAAACACTCCATCTTCCAATTTGCAAGAGTATCACTCGCTTGGGGATGTTTCAGGGCAGGAGTTATGACTTCTGGTAATCAAAAGTGCAAACAAAAAGATGAAAAGCTTTAGGGGTTCAGGTGTAGCAAAGTCCAGCTACAATCTAGTTGTCACCTCGTGCCAGGAAATGGTTGCCATTCTACATCTGCTGAGAGCCACGGGCAAGTGCCACCCCGTGCCCCTGCCCAGCAGACCACCACCCATTCTCCTCCCTCCCCACCCAGGCAAATAACAAGGGGTTTGCCAGGCTGGCAAGTGTCTGATGCCAGCATTTCGAGGAGAGCAATCAGGTGCAATGCTCTTGGCAAGCCTAGTTTGGAAGTTTTTACCTGGCAGTACAACATGGCTCCTCAGAGCCATGCCCCACCTGCCCTTGCCAGTACACTGCCAGCCCCAAGGGATCTGCTGGTACCCATGGCACCAGAGGGCATCATCCCTCTGTCCTCTGGCTGGGCCACACACAAACTTTACTTCCTTCCAGGCAGGGAAAAGTCTTCCCCAGAGCACAGAACTGCATCACAAGGAACTCTTTTCATTTGGCTGCCCAGCCAGCTCAGGTGATGCTGGAGGTATGGTCAGCTCCAGCCAGCATTCCACACACACCACTTTGGCTCTCTGAGGAACAACCCCAAGGGCCTTTGCTCCCCAAATCCCACCCCCCCTTATTCAAGCTGAGGAATACCACAGCCTCTCTGCAAGACCTGAGTAACCAGCCTGACCTGCAAGGGGAAGCAAAGTCCCCACAACACCTCCAACGGCATCACACCGTTTCTCAAAACCAACTCATTGGCACACAAGTCCTTCAGTAAGAGGCCTCCTCCCAGCCTGAGCTCAGCCCCAGGATGAGCATTCAGCATGTCGGGGGATCTGCTCCCTGCACAAAGCAACAGTTGTGCAGGGCCAGCAAAAAGAGAGCCCAGGCATGGCCAGAGTCATTCATTTGTAGGAAGTTTCCCAACTACAGAAATATTTGCTCCAACAGCCTCGAAGTGTTTAAGGAAGAACTCAAGTTGTTTTTTCCCAGTCCACTATTTTCCATTTCTCCATACAGCACCTAGGCCAACCAAACCTACAAAGTCCTCTCCAAATAGACCCTAACGACCAGACCTTCCCCTTGCAGAACAGGGTCGCTCCCCGCGCGGCCACATCCTGCCGCCCCTTGCAGGAACAGGGCAGACAATTAGCCTTAATCCTCGTTAGTTCTGTACGTTTCCTTTCAATCCTGTTACCACATTCCTCCGTGCACTGGAGCGCGGCTCAGCAGCCTCTGCCGCGGCGGTGACGGTGACCCCGCGGTGCCTCCCGGCTCCTGACCGGAGCTGCACCGGTCCCAAGGGCTGCAACCCTCCTGCACTCATCTATCTTCACTGATTAGCTCTTAATCAGGAAGGCAGACGTGAACCAAGGGTGCAGATGAAAAGAGAAAGAAAGGGGGAGGAGGTTTAAAAAGAGGAAAAAAAAAATATTTTCTTCAAGGAAAATTCCCCTTTGCTGCTTTAAGAGACAACTATGAAAACTTTGTCCAAAACCAGCGTTTGAAGTCTAGCTACTTTCATATTTATAATGTTTGAGTCACTCCAGAAAACCTCCGCCAAAGCAGACCGAGTTAGACTACTACATTCATTTATTTTGGAAGTTTATCCAAGCCTTTGGCTAAAGATAAACAACGTGCCTGGATGTGAGAGAACATCAGAGCCGGGCTGCCGGAGCGGCGGGGAGCTTCCACCAGCTTTGATAGCACCAAGGCAGGAGATGGTATCAGTGTGACCCAAAATGTACTTACTTCTTCCTGGAGAGGCATGTGAAAGCCCTGAGAAGTTATTGCTTGTCCTCAGGAGGCACTCTTGCCATACTAATATTATGCAAAGGATTCAGCTTAGAAATCTCAGGCACAATCCAGGCATTTAGACCCAACTCGTTAATGGCTGAGAGTTAATAGGCTGGAGCTGTAATTCCTCTGTCTGGGGGCCTGGCAGCTCTTCAGCCAAATCTGTAAAAATATATATATATAAAAAAAAATAAAATATATATATATAACAGCTGCTCTACTGATCTGGTGCTGAAGGCTGGAAGCACCTTCCAGACCGAAAGAAACACCCTGAAAACCAAAAGTAAAACCGGACTTAACCAGGTCTCCACTGATCCCAAAGCCAGCAAGTGCATCAATATTCCTAAACCTGTTTCCACGTTAAAAAAGTCATCAGTAATGTGTCTTAACCCTACTCAGCACTCTTGAACACAACCAAGGAAAATCCCCCACGAAAGAAACGTTTTAGAGGGCCTAAGTCTCTCAAGAGCAGCATCTGCATGTCAAGACTACAAATTAGTCTTTGCAGCCTGCCACCCTCCTTTCAACTGAAAGTTTAAGGCAACACCAACACACCAAAAAACAGGGTCTTTCTTGTGAAAAGTTCATCTGAAAACACATGGTTAACATATTGCCAAATTGGAGAGACACCCCGAAAGAGCCACAATGAGAACTTTTGGGACTTCAAACAAACAAATTCGAACTAATCAATCTGAAAGGTCTGTTTTCTATTTGTGGCTTCGGGTTTGCTGTTTTATGTTTCTTTTTTTGTCTTTGCTGTTTGTTTGCTTTCAATTACCCGGGCCCCTCCTTATCCTAACCTCTAAAACTGCCTGTGCCGTGCGGGCCGGGAGGCAGGCAGCAGGACACAATAGTCATGCAATTGCAAATAGGAGCTGGAGGATGTTCCTTCTTTAAAAGCCACTGGTTTTGCTCTCAAATGAACTTTTTTTTGGTGTGTTCTCCCCCACAGCAAGAGTATGGCCCTGGCAGTTTGGCGCCCTCTCCTCTGGAGCAGGGACTATTTGCTGTTTCCCAGGTCATCAGGAGGTAGCAAGCAAAGCTTACCAGATGTGGGTTTTATCACCTCAAGTGGAACCATTTTCTTTATGGGAACCTTGGTTTTTAAGGTTTTATCAGATCACTGCGATTACAAAAGCTTCACTTACATGCTCAAAAGCTCCTATAAAACCTTTAGTTCAAGGTTTATTTGGTCTAGGTGGTTTTCAACTTGGACGAATGACTTGCAGACACAAGTAATTTGTCCTACAAGCTTTGACTGACTAGTCCTCCAGTGCACTCGAACCGTGCCTGCCTTCTGAGCAAAATTCCATCAACTCACTGACCAAAAGATGTTCTTTTAAGAATATTTTTTAAAAAAAGGAAAAAAAAAAACAGCTTGCAGCAAAAAGGAAGTTTCAATTACTTTGTGAAATCAAGCAGAAAAATTAAGATCCAAGCAAACTTTATTAGCTCTGACAAGCAAATGCTGATGCCTTTGTTTCCGATGTGTGCAAAACTTTTACTAAGGAGGAGTGTGGGGGGGGTTGAGTTTGATTTTTTTTTTTTAAGCCACAGATATTTTTTTTAATTAATTTTTTTTTTTTACCAGGTGCTTTGCTACAACTAGGTTTCGTAAAGATACTCAAACGAAGGAACTGGCACAGAGCTACCACAAAGCAGCTGATTCTTCTCTAAGCACCCACCAACATTTCCACGTGTCAATAGTGCTTCACAACCACATTTATCTTTGTAAAAACCCACATTAATAAGCCCTTCCCCTGTCTGCAAAGCTTGCCAAGCAGGGTAACAGCACAGATAACTTAAGAATTTAGAGCAGGTTAAGAGACTCCAGAAAAAGATACACAAAAGGCCAGATTTCCAAATGCATTTTGCATCCATGCTTTTTTTTTTTTTTTTTAAAAAGGGTAGTTTGGCTTATATTCAATTTGTGGACTGCAGTCCAGGGGCGACCGGAGAGGTCAGTGGTCTGAAGCTGGCAATGAAGGCAACTGTGGGCCTCCTGGAAATTAATTTTTAGAGGTTCCACAAGCTAAAATGCTTTGGGAGAGCTGTACTATCCCTGCTCAGCCCTACACCACACTCCTGCCCAACCATCTCCTCTGACAGAAGCTCCCCCTGCCTCTCAGGTACCAGCTCCCCACGGGCAGGTGGGTTGCAAGTTGATGGGGCAGTTATTTTCCTCCCCCTCAAGGACCAAAAAGTCTCATTTGCTTAGAAAATAAAATTCAGTCCAAGAGCAGGCCCTGGGCAGACATAAACAAGACTTCAGTTACAAGTGGAAAGTTTTCCACGAGACATTTTCATAGCAACATGGAGATGGTTTTGGCACCGAAGGGCAGGCTGGGCACTTGGCTGCTCCATGCTCGCAGCTCCCAGTTGCTCCCCAGCATAGCCCAGTGCAGGAAAACTATCTCAGCCCTTTCCACAGCAAGCCAGACCTATAGCCTGTCCCAGTGTTGGGTGCAATGTTTCAGCCAGGAACCTCCCACTGCAGAGTGGTTTTCCAGAAGAGGAGTCTGGAGGAACCACTGCCATCAACCCAGATGCTTCTCCAGCACATCAGAGCCACAACTCAATTTTGAGTTTACCTGCAGGAACCCACTCCACATCTCACTACGTAGCTCCACACCATGAACACCCTGCTCTGCCCCATGTCTTCCCTCTGCTCATGACTGGAGAAACAACTTCTTAAAAGAGGCACCAATTAAAGAGCTTTCAGAAATAATTAGCTCGTGTCAATCTGATGCAAACCAGGGTTGGGGAAACAAGCCCAGATGAAGGGCTCTGGGAGGGAGAGCCGGCCAAGCTCCATCTCCCAGCAGCACTTCCACCACAGCTGGAGGGCCGAGGTATGTATGCCTGCTTCCCAGCTAGCCCCTGGTAGCTCTGAGGGCAGGAGGGGTGATCAGGACACACGATGGGCTCTCTGTGGCTATCAGGTCCTGGCTTGCCACACCATCAGAAGAAAGGCCACACAGGAAATTAATGAGCAATCTGCGTTTATGATCTTGAAAAAAATAACTCATGCACTGCTGTCAGCAGCAGGACACCACAATTTGATGTGACTTTCCAGTCTTAATGGTTAAAAACTCACACCATGTGTTACTGCAAAAGGCAGGAAAGAACACGTTGCTCAAAGAAGATTCCAGGACTGAAAACAAGGAGGTGGGTCAGATTTAAATCTAAACAGGTCCACCACACATCCATCCTAGGCCACTGTTTATAAGCAGAGAAAGGCAACTTTATACACAAAGATCTCTCACTAGTGGTTCCTGGCTGTTCCCGTGAAGAAAACTTGCTTTTCAGCTGAACTTTCTGAGAACTGTTCGTGTAAATAAGGCAAAGCTCCAAAAAAGCCCACAGTGGAGCCTGAAGCATTGCACGGAGAGAGACAAACAAGCAGGGCAACAGCAGACAGGGAAGTCCAGCGCCAAAAACCCCCAGGTGCAGCTTTCCCAAGACCTTTGAAATGCCCCTGAAATTTGGCCACCACACACAGCTAAAAGCCACGGGAGGGAAGAATGAAACTGCCAGTGGCAATCCTCCCTTCAGCAGGCAGCACAGCCCTGGGTTTAGCCCCCCTGAAAAAAGGGGTGCGGACCTTTCCAAGCCACAAAGAAGCAGGAGACATCAACCCCCACTGTGACTTATGCAAAGCATGGCAGGCAGGATGTCTGCCAGGACGTGCCACCATGGCAGAGCCCAATGCCTGGGTCCCTGCTTCCTCACCTGGGGACATTTATTGGGAGCAGCAGCCCCCAGCAGCAGTGAAGGCATGAACCAGTCCCTACACCTCCCACGTCTCAGCTTTATCTCCCCTTAAACAAGCCAGCTCAGAGCTAGGAACACAGCTGAGTTTGTAAGGAAGATTTTTACCTGAAGAAATGTACTTTTAAGCCTTTGCCTGCTACTCCCACCAAGTTTTACATTTTTAACAGCCTGGGCACCCATTACAGAAGCCACCCAGCTCACACAAGCAGTGCACTGTGCTCAGCCAGCACAACACGACCTACGTCCGAAAACCCATCCCGCTGCTAGAACAGACTCCCTATGTATTCCCCGGGTCTGGAACCAGCAGCCTGCCAGTATTTGTGGAAAAGGTGAGGCTGAGTAGTTTAACCTACCCTGAAAAAGGCAAGAAGGGCGAGTGGGAGAGAAGGGAGAAAGGATTAAGATAAGGGTATCACAAAATTTAGAATTCCTCCTTTCCCCCACCCAGGACACCCTATCTACCCTGCTTTTCACCAGCACAGCTGTGAACACTGGCCTTATCTGCCCATAGGTTCACACAGGCACTTCTCCTCCTCCTCCTCTTTCTCCTCTCATCAGCATAGATAAATCTCAACATTTTTTACAACAATTTGCAAGCCAGCTTCTGCACCCCAAAGTCTGTTCGACCAAAATCCTCGCAGGAGGGACAACAGCCTCCCAGATGAAAGACACGTGGGTGCAGAGGACAACTGCCCACAGTGAGGGCAGGAGGGCATAGGAGGCCATGTCAGCCTTTTAAGAGCATCAGTTTTGATTTCTCTACCTCCCTTTTAAACACATTTCACTGTATGGGCATGAAACTCCTCAGCAAGGAGCTGATGGTGGCAACTGCAGCAGGAAGGAGGCTAGCTGTGCTGCTCTACACAGGAACATGGCATGTCTCCTTCCCCACATCTGGGGTGGCTTTGTCCATCCCACATGCTGGATGGCTCATGCTGCCCATGCAAGCTGAGCCACCCAGGCTCTGCCTCCACTTTTGCAGAAATCATTCCCTCACCTGGAAAGGGACCTAAAGCTTGGATCTGCCCTGCAGCCCACATCAGACCCTACACCCACCCAGGAAGGTCTCCTTCTCTCTAGCCAACATGGGGTCACTTTTCTCAGATATTTTGGAAAAGGCGAGTTTGGGAGACCTCAGCCCCAAGTATCACAAAGACTGTCCACCTGCAGACCCAAATTTTAACCCCCTCTCATGCAAGGCAGCTGGACTTGTGCAAACAGCTTTGGTGGGCTGGAAAAACAATATGCCTGGCTGTAAGCACCTTATCATACCAGAGGACAACGGCACCAAGTCTTCTGCTGGCAGCCATCGAAGGGGTTTGTTTTTTTAAGCACGTCCCTGAGCAACCTGGGGGGAGGAGTGAGTGCAAACAGGACCTTTGCCATCCACCTCCCAGGTGGTAACATCCAAAATCCACTGTTGGGAAGGTAAACAGCACCTGGCAGGCTGCGAGCCCCAGGGAAAGGATGGTTGATTAGAGGGATGGGATGCATTTACCAGTTGTGTTAGTCCTTCCGAAGTGGGGAGAGGGGCTCCCATCCTCCCTGCTGCTGCTGCTGGGCTGTCCCAGCATCCCCCATCAGCAAAAACGCTCTATAAAAAGTCTGTGGCTAAAAAAAGCCCAGAGGAGAGATGGGCAATCCCCGCAGCAGGGAGGCATTTAATGACCCACAGGAGTGATGTGAGCATGGCTTTGCCCTGGGGGCTGCTGTCTGCAGAGCTGCTGTGTGGGCCAAGGGTCTCCAGGGGAGGATTGAGTTGAGACCAGAGCTGTTTCCCAGTTGGGGATAGACCTGTCTTGCAGATGCACCAGGAAAAAACAGGCCCAGAAGCATCCAGAGAAGCACACACAGCAAAGCGGTGCAGGGCCACACCGATTCAAAGCCGTGTCGTTGGGGAGCAAGCAAAGGGATAAACACAGGATCAGGGCAAAAAGCACAAGGAGTGAAAAGAACCACGAGCCAGCAAGTGTCCCTTGAGAGCCCAGGTGATGACCACGACCAGGTTTCAAGTGCTTTCAGTGCAGCCAGTCTTCAGTTTTTCCACCCACCAGTCAAGACTTCCCTTACTTTTAAACTCTTTTCTCAAAAAAAAAAAAATAAAAGAGAGAAGAAGAGAAAAAAAGGTTTCCCATCCTTCATCACCAAAGAGAGAGATAGGGATGGGAGAAGTGCAGCCTTCCAGCCTGGACACCTTGGGGGGAAAAAGTCTGAGCTAACACTGAGGCCTTGAAGCTTCACCGGAGCCCCCAGGCTTAGCAACAGCCCTCTCCTGCTGTCATGCTATTTTCAAACAAGGACATTTTTTCCAAAACAAAGTGTTGTGCAATCCTTTCCTTTTCCAATAAAAAGTGAAATTCTCTTCATTCTCAGCCGGTCGAGACACACAACCACAGGCACAACCACCAGCTCCAAATCCAGCCACCCCACAGACAGCCACGTCAGAGCCCCCTCCCCAGGCTCCCGCACTGGGCTGGCACCAGGCAGGACTTGCTGCACCATGGGCTGCTCACAGGAGACTGGGGAAAGGTTTAATTTTAACTTAAAACTCTTTCCCTAAACAGCTTGACTCGTCTTCCGAACCTCACTCCTGTAATTGAGGGACTTCACTTAATCTGTTTAACTTACAAGTGTCCTGCTTCTGCCATAACCTGTTTCCCCAAAAATAATTGCTTAATGTCTCAGAATATTAAAAAATATATTACTGAAAAGTCATAGAGCTGAAGATTACCCATTTCTCATAGCAATATAAATATTTCCAGGTGCTAAAAAAAGGCACAGGAAAAGCAGCTCTCGATCAAAATGTAACTGAAGCCAACAAAGAGATTTGCTCTGAAAGAAATTAACATGAACCAAATCCTACAGAAGCGGATTTCATGGCACAATCCTCCAATGTTAACTGCCCAGTAGCCTTCAAAACTGCCAGACCAAAGGCAACACAGTAAAAATCTACATTCTGTGGTCACTCAGACACACATCTGGTGCAAAGGCCCACACTTTAAAATAAGAAAACCATTCAAAACATTTTCTGGAAGAGCTCTGTAGTTTAAAAACAGCACACGGGCTGAGCAATTTAATCCCAGAAGACACACGGGCAATCTCATTGTGCACCCCTGGATTCAGCTGGAAGAACACAAGGGGTTAAAACTCACGGTGGGCTCATGCAGCAGGAGCATGAAGTCCCTATTTAAAAAGAAGAATCAGAAATAAGGAATTTTGCCAGTTTTTACCCCTGATAAATCTGCATTCCAGTCTGTCAGCTATCTTGTTATCCCCAGAGCTGCTGAAGTGTCTTTGGCTGTAACTGTGCATGACTCCAGCTTTGAGTAATGGAAATAAAGTATGTGCAGTTGCGACTGCAGCGTTCCTTCCCCGACCCCAGAAAAAGGCAGGCAGAACAGGAGGAGATCCTAGAGCAGCTCAGGGATCTTGCAGAGGGAAGTTGGAAAGCTGCTTGCACCCCACGTCAGCTGCACGCCCCACCAGACCTGCTTGGGAAAGGATGCCTAGAAGTTTTAAAGGAGATGCCAAGTTTTAGCCTAATACAGCAGTTTTTATTGCCTGCAAAAACAAACAAATAAATACTCTTCCAGATTCATTAGTCCAGTTTAGCTGGCAATTCATACCCGGCAAACATTTGGAAGCAGTATTGTAAAATTACACAAAGCTATCATTTACAGGAAACCCTGCCTCGAGTACAAATTATAGAGTTGTTAAGTTTATCTGGCAATGCCTTGCCCCTGAGTGCTATATAATTATTCCTAAATCTTTCAGGAAAGAATGCAAATATTTTAAAGCCGTAATTCATCGACAAGGAGGAAGTCTCATTTAACCTTTTGTGCATATTTTGATACCTAGAAATTAACCCCTACTCGCCACGACTATTTTTCAGTATCCTACTGAGCTGGCTGGTGGGCAGGATGGTTCCCTGTTTCAGTAAGGCTGGAAAAGGCTGTTTGGGAGCACCAGGCTTGCCTGGCATCCTCACCTCCTCACAGACTGTTTCTGAAGCAGCTTTGGGGCTGGTTTGGAGCAGCCCCATGCCAGCCAGGCTGACCCAGTAAAGGAGGCTTCAGGCTGCTGAAAAGGCTGGCTGTTCTCACAGGGGTTATGGCAAAAAAAAAAAAAAGTGGTATAAAGGAGCCTTTAATAAAGCAAAGAGCTGAGTTATATGGAGTTTTGCTAGCTAGGTGCCTGCAGCTGGGATCTCCATGTCCCTTTGGTGGGCTGGCTTCAAGGGGGCAGAAACAGCCCTGAGGCCTGTCCCTTCAAGCCTCCTCCACTCACCACTCCATGGCTCTCCAACCAGCACCAACTAACTCATGTTAATTAGAGGAAGCCATGTGGCCAACAGTAGAGCCACCTTCCCCAGGCCAAAAAATTTCTGTTTCGCAAAGAAGGCCAACTCATCCTCTGCCCAGGCCTGCCCTCCAGCAGCCAAGACCTTAATCAACCACTGGCAGCAAATCTTTTGGGGTGTATGTCTAAATAAACAGCCGCTTGCAGCCAAAGGGGAGAGAATGCATATGCCCTGGGAACAAGCAAGTGGCATCTGCAAAGCCACACGTGCAGCCCCCGACCCTGCTGACAGCACCTGCTGGGTGAGCACCCACTGCCCTGCAGGGACTCATCCTGCCCCAGAGCAGTGCTGTGCCTGCCAGCACCCGGCTCTGCATCAGGGCTGCTCCGAAACTGTAACACATCCACTACCAAGCACAAAAGGAACAAAAACACCAAAACAAAACCCAACAAAACAACACCCAACCTTACCTTTTCAAAAGGTAGCGCTCACGCTATTGTATCCCCCTGCCAGTGACATTACTTATTAAAGAAGAGCTCAGCAGTGGGTGTTATCCCCAGGTGCCACCCAGCAGCTCCTCAGCACCAGGGCTCAGGCAGCAGGATGCTGCAGGAGGCAGGAGCTGGCAGCCTGTCCTACAGCAACACCACGTTCACCATTAGTCACCCATGGGAAACACACACGTCCTGTATCAAGGTTGGGCTGCAGCTTCATACACACAAACAACACCCGTGATGCACATCAACAGTCACAAGCTGGTGCTTCTGACATGGTGGATCTCGGAAGTGAAAGGACCTGGATTCTTCCTCCCAGTGGAAGCAGGTCAGTGGATTCCCTTCCTTGCCAACAGCTAAACCCAAGAGTTTTTAGTACAAAGATAAGCACAGTACTGAGAAAACATCCAAAATCAATTTAAATTCAACTCCACTAAGATGCTACAATGCTCCAAACAGCTTCCTGAGTCTTTCAGAAGTTGTCCTGGCAATACAAGCCCCCTTTGCCTCCTCTCCTTTGCAATGACAAGTTGTGAGCTTTCCTCCATGCCTGGAGCCTGGGAAGGGAGGGCCAGGCGAGGATTAAAGCCCTGATGCTGATCCATGCTCAGGGACTGGGGAGGCAGCAGCATGTAAAACCAGCCCAACAAACGATTGCACTAGAAGAAAGCAATCTCATTATGAGAGCTAATGAAAGCAAACTACAATTATTATGGAAACAGCCCTGAATCATTAGCAGACCCTATCAAAGCCATTTTCCTCCCCACCAAGAAGAAAAGCATCCTGTCCCATGGCACCCTCAGCTCCATCTCTAAACCAAGCCAAAACTCAGGAGGAAGCCTGTTTGCTTTCCTCCAGTCCCAACCAAACCAGTGGCACCACTCTGACCTCTGGGTTCCTGCCAGCCGCCTGCTCTTGTGCCTCTGGCACTGTCCCACCAGGCATTCTGTGCTCCCCCAAAACTGCTGGCCATCGTGCTTTAGAAACCCAAAGGGTGTCAAGGTGGGCAAAAAATATCCACCCTGCAGTACTCAGAGCAAAGGTAAAGCCTGCTCAGGCGCCCATGTGCACCTGGCAAGGTAATTTATTTTCCATTGGGCTTATAATTGTGCTGGTTTCTTTGATCACATAAATGCCTGTCCTCCCGTGGGAATGGGCCAAGGAGAGTCAGGGAGGGTGCAAGAGGTTATTTTTCTGTCTTATTACTATCAAGCAAAGTCCCTCCCTATCACAAATTTCTTTCTAATAGCACTCACCAGAGCTGGGCAAAGCTGCTTGCTCTTTAACCTTCTGGGGGCAAAGTTACCTTTAAAACAAACAAGCAAGCAAGCTCCCTTGTAAAGAGGACACTGCCAGCCAGTTTGCTATAAAGACACTCCAACAAGATCCTCGTGTTTGTAGGACATGCAAAGAAAACTGCATTTCAGCCCAGTAAAAATCCTGGGTCCATCTTTGTGTTCCAAGAATGCTGAATCAAATCAGGCTCCGCTCTTTAAAAAGCACAAAGAAGCAAAAAGTTTGTATTAAACCCATGTAATCTTTTTAAAACACCATTATTGGAACCTGTAGCACCAGCCAAGAGATTTATCACCCCCTGTCATCGCAGCCTGCAACACAGAGCTTTTTTTTTTTTTTATACCAAACTGTCAATGCTACCAAGCTAAAGCCCCAGCTCGTAATTTCTTAAAGCTGGCTCTCCACTGCCAGCAAATCCCCTAAACCCCAGGGATTTGGGGGTCCATGGGCACTGCTGCTGGGGGACCAGCCACGCAGGGCGATGCGACCCAGCACCGAGCTGCCAGCACAGGCTCTGCACGCCCTGCTTCCAAGCAGGCGGATGTTGTAGGTAAACAATTTGCCAAGGTTTATTTCAGCTTCTTTCAAAAGGAAAGTCAACGGGCCGTAAAGGCTTTAACTACATTTTCTGATGCAAGCAGGTCCCTTCAAGGGGATGTACCATGAGGTGCCTGGTTGTCACAGGGTGAGCGGTCAGAGCTCTCTGAAAACCAGACACCCTGATATTTGGGGTTTTCCTGTGGAGTTGTTACTCTAACACACCCCAAATCACCAGTAATTTCTAGAATAGCACTACAAACCACAAGAGGTTAAACCGACTGCACATGACTTACACTAACCTTAGTGTGACCCCTGGAAAGGAACAGCTATTGGATGTTGTGGTTCTGTAGAAACTCAATTACCAAAGCCAATTTCCTATGAGCATTTTAAAAAAAGAAGAGGGAGAAGAAAAAAAAAAAAAGTAGCAACAATGCTGACAATGTGTAAGGGCCACATATTTTCACCTCCCAAAAGCTGCAGCCTGGCCTGTATAAGAACAGTTCCTATTCCCACAAAAATGTTGAAACATATTTTTAACATTTCATCATTGTTTGCTCCCATCTGAATTTGCTTAAAATCCAGACAATTCTCAACTTCTAAATTGGAAACATTAAGAGAAATACTCCTTTGAAATCCTCCGCTCAGGGGCCGCTACTCTCTGCTGACCACGCACCTTTCCCACACCCAAACCAGCCAAGGGAGGAGTCCCTCATAGGGAACTCACATACATCCAAGTCCATCAGCCACCATCCGAAACAACAGAAAATCTGAGTAGAAACACTGGCAACAGAATATTTTTTTTAAGATGAAAGAAAAAAAGGCACTTCTAAGAATGCGTTTTTTGGAAGGGGGGGCAATTGGGAGGAGAAATCAGGCAATGCTTTACTTTGGGAAAAGATGCACCACAATCCTAATTTCACATTAAAATCAACACTGTCCAATCCTTAACGAAGACCAATCCCACCCAGTAGGTCCCCACACACACTAAGTACCATCTTCATCCCTTCAAGCACCGCGGTTCACCAGTGAGGTGATGCACCACTGCCCTTGAGGACCACTACCCCTTCCCCATCCCATCTCACCACTCTCCAAGCTCCCACGGGGACACAAGACATGCCAGACTGCAAGGCACAAACCACCGGAGAAGCAGGGCAGAAATGTGTGCAATAAGCCAAGTTGTTTGCAAACAGAAAATGCTACCATGAGAAAACCAGCACAGCCCCAGCATTGCTAGGGCAAAGACTGATGACAGCTCACGTGGCTGCCACCAGCCCCATGCACATAAAGCCTCCAACTTCTCCTCATCAGCTCCCCTCTTCCCAACACGCTGCTTTTATCCAAGTGTTTTTCCTGGACCAGAAAGATGTAAACAAGAAGTAAATCCCCCAGAACAAACACAATGCTTCAGCTGCAGCTTCCGTGGGGCTGCACGCATGCTGCGTGGGCAGAGAAAAAAAAACAGACGGCCCAAAATCTCTGCTAGAAAGGCAAAATAGTTTCATGAAACATTAAGAAAAGTCTTTAACAAACCAGGAAGCAGGTAAGACAGGCTACAGCAGTCATTCTCTTTTAATTAAAATCCTTGGCAATTAAAATAATACAAGCAGCAGCTTCCTTCCCAAGATGCACAAATGGCAGCGAACAGCACAAACTGCCCCTTCTAGGGCACCGGAGGGGTTTCCTTTGGGGCATCTTGGAGCACACAAGGTAATTTAGCAAGCAAGAGGGAAATTTAAGAGTTTTCCCCGAGCCCTCCATTGCTTAGCAATGAGAGAAGGAAGTTATCTTCATAATCTCAAAAGAAAGAGAAAGCAGAAGGAATGTGAGGAATGCGAGGAGGTTATTGCCCCGGAGACCGGGACTGGCAGCCCCGCTCCCTCGATCTCAGCCAGGGAGAAGACACACACCCTGACCTCTTTGCCTAACAAGAATTTTTTTACCTCCCTCCCCTCCAAAAAAAAAAGGCAGAACAAAAGCAAGGAATTGGTCTAAGAGGGTTGCTCCTATTCTGGGAGGAGGCAAAGGATTTGCAGCAGACAGGATAATCCTGATGCTCCATCCCATAGGTTTGGGGAGAAGACCGGGTGGAAGATACGAAGGACTGAGCCCTTGCAACTTGACACACGTGCACATCCATAGAAGTCCTATGGTGAGCACCACTCTGCTTATCAGGGGAACAGCTATGGGTGGAGGAGATGAGAGGCGAGAACTATGCATCTGATGCTCCTGGAGAAAGAGTGGCAGCCCTTCTCCATCCATGCAGGCTCCAGGGCACTGCCAGGGTTGGCAACCTGTTACACGTAACCAGAGTGGCAGGGTCTGTACGAGCCAGCAGCCAACACCACAGAGCAGGATCAGACCATGGACATCACCACCCTGGATAACCTGGGACCCTTCCAGACTCCTGCCAGAGGGCCCAGCCCCGCTGGGCAGGCACTACCTGCACCTCCACGACACAAGATGCTTGTCTGGGACCTTCTCCCATCAGAACCATCTCACACATACTGCTCACACGCAGCAGTGATGCTTCAGTCTGAACTTCCTTGGCTCCACATTTATCAAGGATGTAACTACCACGGTGGAGGGCAGAGATCCCAGGCTAACCCAGCGCCTTGCTGCTGCGCCAGCCTTGCTCTTCTGCCGTTTCAGAGAGAATAAAAAGTCTGTTGACATTCGAAAGCCACAGAAAATCTCCCTGAAACTACAAAACAGTACTGGAAACATTGTGCAGCTCAGGCCTCTTGCACAATGTACACAATTCTATTCAGCCTCTTAAAAAACAGCTACATGTCTAAGGAAACATCTGATAATTAAGGCAATTTTAACAATAGATAATAATTTGACTATGAATTGTATGGAATGTAATGACTGCTTATTCTGGCAGAAAAAACAGAACTTTCTATGAAGTGTCTGCCAAGGAAAACGATACTCCCACTCAGCCCGGACCACTGCAAGCAGTTGCTGCTAACCACATGCTTCACGCTGCCGGCTGCTAGGACACGGGGCGCTGCTGCAGCCGAACAAAACCCCCGGCTGCAGATTTACCGGGAGAAAGCAGAGTCACAGTGGCCAGAGCCAGAGCCCTGAGTCAGCCGGGGGCCACCGCTCGCCGAGGCTTGCCGAGCCACCCAGCCGCCGGTGCTGGATGCCAGGGCGCTGGCCGGTGGCCTGCGGGCAACTTGCACGCTGCCGGCACCCCTCCCCGCCCCCCCCGCTGCTTCCAGCTGCTAAATGACATTAGAAGCAGCTAAAAATACTTCTAGCGATTCTTTCGTTTACTTTTCCACACCAGGACTTGCGCTTGCTGCAGGGATGTTCTCCGACAATCACTTCCCGACCCTACAGGTGGTCCGGCCATTTCTGCATTAACACACGCCGGGCAGGAGAAGCCACCCTGCTGCCAAGGACCGCTGGGCAAGAGCCACTGCAAACAGCTACAGCCAGTGGCCTGGTAGCTCCACGCCTTCAGATGGCAAGAAAGAGCAGGGATTATCTGGTACTTCTCATAGCCCAACGAGCCCAGGAGCTGTCTTGTGCAAACTGACTGCAACAGGCTCAGCAGTGCCAGACAGCACAAGTAACACAGTCCTGGACAAGATCCAGAAACTGTTTATCAGCTGGAAGAAGCCGCATGGAAGAGAAGAACGTCAAAAACTAAAAACGCATCTGCTGAACTTAATACAGAAACCAGCAATGCCAACCAAGCAGCCTTCCCCACCAACCAAGGTGGCACACTGGGGTGATGCACTGGTGATGGCACCTGACTGACAGCTATAAACACACTGGGAACAGTGCACAGGACATCGGAGCACCTCTGCCAAAGTCACTTTGATCAAAATCCCCCGAGTCTGAAACCAAGGGCCAAGTGATTTCCTCTGCCACAATGAAAGAACTGCCTCTCCATTGCTGCCAACAAATGAACACAGCTATTCCATTAATTCGGTTTAAATACAGACAGAGATAACAGAGCATCTTGACTGAGACTGAGCACTGGGCATCTTCCACCCAAGTCTGCCTCCACACCACCACAAAATCCTCACAAGAAAACAGGGCAGTGGTGCCAGAGAGGAGAGTCATTAGACTTCTGCAGGGAATTCAAAGGTTAACTTTCCACCAACAGGCTAGATTTTTTTTTTCCTTTTCAATCCAGGAAAAGAGACATCTATGTCTCTCAATTAGCAGGAAAAGCAAAGGAATTTCCATCCTTTAACACCTGAGGGCAAGAGGGAGCCTCTTGAAATAGGTTTTTTTTGTTTTTAAATCACAGCCACCTACTGTGGGTCTCCGGATGCCATCCACACCAGCTCACTTTACATTTTGTTCTTCAGCCACACCAGCACCAGACCAACTAGGGTCAGCAGCCCCTGCAGATGCTCCCTCCCAGGGAGTTTTTCCTCCATCACCACCACAGCCCAGAGACACGTGGGTTCATCAAGGAATTATACTTTCCAAGTAGCATTTTAACAAAGCAAGCAGCTACTGGCTCTACAGAGACCCTTCTGAGAAGGGCCCTTTCCTCAGGAAACTTTTGAAGTACTCTTAAAACCAGTCACAGGCTGGTGCTCTCCCCACACCAACTGCTATCTAGACATTATGAAGAGTCAAGTTCCACAAACCAACCATCTACATACATCAGCTCTATGAGAAAGTTGATCTTTCCAGCAACAGCAGCAAGATTGCATCTCACCATGCGCTTTGCAAAGCTACTAAACATCACTCAGATACAAGGCTGTACCAAAAGGCCGTGACTTACCAAATGCTTCCACACAGATTTCTAGCAGTAAAGTCTGTCTTTATACCTCTAACACCAAGTTAACATAAAAGAGAACAATTTCTAGACGTTCCACATTACAAATAACATCTTATACACCTTTCACCAAGCAAGCAATGAGTTGACCAGCTGTGCACTTCTTTCAGAAATGCTTATGTACTTCAGCAAGATAAAACCTGCCATTTATGCATATCCTAATTACGTTCTGAAGCTGGTCTAAACAAATATTAGCTCGAACTCCTACGTAATTAAGGACAAGCAATAGCCTTTTAATGTGACTGAAATAACGATGACACACATAAAAAGACTGCTGGAATGGGCCATTTCTCAAAAGAAAAAAAAACTGCACACACCTACCACTCCAGGAGAAGATAAACATGGCAAAAAGGTCCACTTGAGATGCTGCTAAACCCCAAACGACTCCTGTGCCCATCTGGTGAGGATGAGTTTCATGCAGCCCAATGCAGGGGCACATCTGCCCAAACTCTTCAGCTGCTTCATTTTAACAATTCAAGGCCAACATTCTGTAGCATCAGTAATCCCTGCCTGCTTTGACAGTAAAAAAGTCACTACACTTACATAAACTAATTTGCCACAGCTTTTACGACACCTTTTTGGAAAGGTGATAGGGAGTTTCTGTCTGTGCACTGTGATATAAAGCAATGTTGTAAGAGAAAGGCAGACTTTTGTCTCCCTTTGCACAACCCACTAAACTGGCACCAAAAATCTGAATAAGAACTTGATGGACTCCAGACCTGAGTTCATGCCAGTAACAACCATGTTTCCGTATGTTATCCCATCAGCATCACAGCCCGTTGAAACCTCTCCAACCTGTTCTCCACCACGGTTTAGTGAGCAGAGAGGTGCTTCCAAGCAGAAACCACCAGTTTCCATCACCCAAATGGGATACTCGTCCAAACACATGGCTCTTTCCCATGCACGTTTATCTCGTTCTCACTGATTAGCCAGGCTCCAGGGCAGCTGCCTCTGCCTCGCCAATTCACTTACCCACCTGAAGGAAAACACACTGCT
Organism: Hemiprocne comata; assembly: GCA_020745705.1. Taxonomy (NCBI): domain Eukaryota; kingdom Metazoa; phylum Chordata; class Aves; order Apodiformes; family Apodidae; genus Hemiprocne; species Hemiprocne comata. The sequence continues at coordinate 2,921,070 of CM036597.1, read as the reverse complement.
ATCACCTGAAACACCAACCCAAATCAAAGGCTTGGCAAGTGACTCATTTTTCAAGACACAATACACATGGCAGACCTGGTGTCAGACCTCAGCCTCCAGCGTTATCTGGGGCTGTTTCTCACCTAGCCCTCAGCACACTGGGTCCCAGTTCTAACCCTGCACATGAAGCACCGCAAGCTCAGAAGTTAAAAACTTCTGAGGTTGAGCCCTTACCCTCCACATAGAGCAGCTGAGTGGACAGAGAGGGTATCCAGAGCCTTTAAACACAAAACACACCAAAACCACATGAATTTGCAGGGGGAGTACGAAACTGCAGCAGGTGTAGCACCCCGGTCAAGGTTAATTTTAAGTGCAGTTGCAGCTGAGGTACACCACACTTCAAAGCTGTACACAACACACCTCCTTTAAAGACTTCCACCATCCTCTCTGAAACACCCTGCAGAGCAAGATGACATTTAAAACCTAACTTTGCAAGACCTGTTGCTTTCCAAGCAAGACCAGACACAGACTCCCTGCACCCCCTGGAACCACAACGTAACCCAGCTGCTATTTTCAGTGTGTCATTGCAGAAAGCCCTTCTTTTGTCAAATAATCTTACCTTGCTCATCACATTTCTATGACCCCTTATTTCAAAAGCACAGGGTCAAACCAACAACAGCTCTAGAGCCTGAAATGGAAGCCCTGCCAGCATGATCTACTCCCGACATCCTCCAAAGCTCGCCAAGTCATCTTGAGCAACAATATATAAAATAAGGAGGTCAGACCTTTGCAATACTGGACATATGAGGAAGTCTGTTCACATCCTGATCCTACACTGATGAGGGCTAGACCCAAATAAAATCGAAGTCTATTTATTAGAGACCATTTTACAAAGCAGGGAGGGTGAAGGGGAGAGAGTATTTTAACTGCAACCAGTCAGACGTTTCTCATTAAAATATTTCTTGGAGAAGTAAACAGGCCCGCAATTTTATTCAAACAGATGTAGGCTAAACACATATCATTAGTCTGACGATATAAAAGTGCAACCGACTGAAATAATTTTAGTTTTTGTCACTGAAAAGGACAATGTATGCGTATCTGGAGGGCACACCAATGGTAAAGATCACCCCGAGCTTCTATCTTAGCCGTCTAAAGGTATTTACTTGGGGTCTGTGTTGTGACAGTGTCCTAGACCAAAATGAATGCCTCTAACACTCCACATTTTTGAGCCATTCAGTCATGCATTTTTGTTATTGTTGAAAGTAGTGCGAAATTGCAGTGCATGAGCTGGAGTCCTTGGTGGTCTCCGAGGATTCCAGCTAAAAAGGCACTTCCTTTGTTCCGCGGAGAATGCGGTCCAGTAGGTCATTCAGAAGGGGAAATAAAAGCAGCGGCCCTGGGAGGGAGATGAAGGATGAAACAAAAAGAATAAAATGTTTTGGGTGTGAGCACATTAGCTACCATTTCCTACTAGTGCCGGCTGCGAGCACTCCTGTCCCCTGGATGAGCGAGTACCTCGGGACAAAGGTGGAAGGAAGAAAGGAAAAAAAAAAAAAAAAAGCATGTCTCCGTCCCTCGGCCAGCGGCACCGGGGCCGGGCCGGGCCGCCCGCCGAGTAGAAAGGCAGCCCAAGGGCAGGCAGCGCCCGCTCCGCCGCCGCGCAAAGCGCCCGAGTGGCAGGGAGCGGAGCCGGCAACAGGCGCGTCCTCCCGCCGCCCCGGCACGGGGGGCCCGGTGCCGGGCTCCGGGTCCTGCCGTGCGCCGCGGCGAGCTCAAGCGGGACAAGAGACCAGCTCCGGGGAGCCGAGCCGGGCGCCCCGAGCCGAGCTCCGGGAGCCGGGCCGGGCAGCGCTCCCCGCTCCGGACGGGGCCGGGTTCCGCGCCCCGCGGAGAGCCGGACCGGGCGGGGGACAGCCAGGCCAGGGTAGCCAGGCACGAACCCCGCGCCCCGCGGGGCCGGGCCGAGCGCGCACAAAGGCGGCGGCGACGACGATCTCGACTCACCGCTGATCTCGTGGCTGGGCGCGTCGCTCTGGCTGAAGCCCTTGGCAGCGTAGAGCCTCCGCACTTCGGAGCAACTTTTGGCGCGGGGCTCGGCGGCCAGCAGCAGCGGCAGGCTGAGGGCGGCTAAAGTGCAGAGGAGGGGCGGCAAGCAGCCGCGCCGCCGCGGCATGGTGCGGGCGGGCAGGGGCCGCCGGGGCTGGGCGAAAGCGCCCCGAGGCCGGAGCCGGCCTCCGCCGAGCCTGCCCCGCCGCGCAGGAGCCGCGCCCGCTGCCCTACACCCCGCTGCCCTACACCCCACTCCGCTCCCCCTCGGCTCCGCTGGCCCGGCGTGCGGCGGCGCTCTGCAAACTTGGCCAGGCAGGAAGCACATGGGGTGGTGGAGCAGCAGGAGGAGGAGAAGGAGGAGGGAGGCGGGGAGGGCGGCAGCCAAGCAGGATCGCGCAGGGCCGGGACAAACCTCTGCAGCCCCCGGGAAAATCAGGAGCTGGGATCCGCCCGCCCAAGGAGGCGGAGCGGAGCCCCGGGCTGCCCGCCTGTCTGCCCGCCCTCCCCGCCGCCGGCGTGGCCCCGAGTGGGCGCCCCCTCGCCGTGGGGGCCTGCGGGGACCCCGGCCCGGTTGTCGCCCCCAGCTTTGCTCGCCACTCCTGGCCCGGCCTGCCGCCAGGTTCCCGGCAGCCTAGAGTCTCCAACTCCTCGCCTCTCAGCAGGGCTGGCCCCAGCCTGGAGCTGAGTCTGAGCATTCCCCGGCTGTGGGGCGTTCCCACCGAGCGTCCACACTCCCATCCATCCCTAGCTCCAAAGTGCTCCTCAGTGAAAGGAGAAATTCCCTACTAGGGGTTGGAAAGGGATGGCTTGGCTGTTCTTCCTTAACTGGAGTTGTAGATGGTTCAGCGCTGCTCCAGGTTCACTAAGCTGATGAATTTTGACATCGCTGTGACAGGTTTGAACTGTGTGCATGAAAGACTCATCAAAACTGACTGGTTTCTTCACTGATCTTCCATTTCTAAGAGTTTGGCAGGACAGAGGCCTCAGGGACACAGACACCAAAATGCTCTGGCTGCTCTTCCTCCTTCACTCTCCAGCTCTTCACATAGATACATGCATAGATGTAAACAAGCCCCCTAAACCCTCGAACCAGAGATTTAAGCCCAACAATTACTGCTTGCTTCTGTTCATTGAAAATCACGGAAAGAACTGCTGCAAGAATGACAGGCACTGTCATAATATCACTGACCTGTAATGTCACTTCAAGGATCTGCTGAAGGAGACCTTGCTCCTTGTCTGGCATGGTGGGGTCTCAGTGTCCGTGTTCCCTGGGTGTAGATACTGCACAGGCAGCTCTGACCTGCTGCAGCATCCCTGTGTCTGCTCCTGGTGCTGTGTCTCAGCACTGTAATTTGCCCCCTGACAGTGTAATGGCCTGGCAATAGCATCATTTAAAAAAAAGAATTGTGCAGCTGTTCACATTTCAATATGCTCCTCTATTATACTCATTTCTCTCGTTGCTGCATTGGGGAAGAACAGACTGAAACAACAGCAAAGGAAGTTGGCAGCTTCACCCCTTTGCTCTCAAGCTTTTGTAAGTGAAATGCCGGGGGGGTTGGGAGGAAAAGACCCTCTATTCATTTTCCCAGAAAACCACAGCCACGCTGCCCCGCCAGGCACTTCTGGGAACAAGACACTCGTTCAGCTCTGAGCTTTCCAGTGGCAATGCCAGCAGCTCACCACAGCTTTGGGGCAGCACAGGCTGCTGCAGTCGAGGAGTTACACCAAAAGCAATGGAAAGCCATGTCACTGCAGCCCAGCCTGGGCCAGCCACGATGGAGATGGAGAGGCTCCTGCGGCAGTGGGCATTCCCCTCTGGCAGGGATGCAGGGAGGATCCCTTGCTCACACCATGGGAAATGGGCCAAGACATGCCCTGGGGACAAAGCTGGAGTTGGCTTTATTGTGGTTTCAAAAGTCTCCAGGGGGCACATCTAGCCATCCTGCTGGAAAGGGGTCTCAGCCACCCTGCCATACGCCGGGGCCACTCACACCAAGCTGGTGAGACAAGCCAGGCCAGAAGTTCTCATGAAGTTATAAAGTGTCCTCAGAGAGAATAATCCTCTAGGATCTGGCCCTGCAATGTATGACTGAGTTCTGGTTTTCAAAGCACTACCTCACCCTCCCAGCCTTTATTTCAAGAGACAATGTGAATTTTAAAGAGAACTCAGCAGGGAGCACTGCATTTTTTATTCCAAAGTGAGAGAGAAAACGAGAGTGAGAAAGTCTGTAGGGTTAGAGACAGCTTGCCATTTGTTGTTTCTCATAATCCCATACCTCGGCAGGATTTAAGAAACCTCCTGAAAAACACGAAGGGTTTTGTCGAATACTTGATCAAGTAGTTAAATCAAAGGCTGCAGCAAAACAATGGGACTGCCTGAAATTTTTCCTGAAAAACTCTTTTTCTGTTTTTTGGGGTTTTTTTTAAGGAACGGGAAAACAGCCTTTCTCAAAAAGGATTTTTTTTCCTCTGAGTTTTGACCCTTCTCCAGCATTTTCTTACATCTGGCAGAACCTCTCCAGCCCCCTTACCAAAAACCACTCAAGCAATTCCCCTTCCCCACTTCTCTCTCTTTCCCAGGAGAAAAAGACAAAGAAAAGCAAAAGGGAAAAACTTGTGGTTTAGTTTTAAAAAGACGTTTTTTTCAGAGCAAAAACTTCTGACTTCCCTCCTCCTCTGCAACTCTCCTCTCTCCCCATTAGTTACTTCTGCCCCAGACTCCATGTTTCTTTCCCAGCCCTAGAAGATACCTCAAGGCCTGCCACAGTGGCACGGGATGCTCTCTGATGCTGGGGCTGGTGTTCCAATCTCTCCTACCTGCTCAGAGAGCTGAGCCCATGCTGCCTGCAGGGCTTTTGGAGCCGTTTCAGCTCTGCCTGCTCACAAAGTCAGCTGCAAGCCCCCTCTGTTATCTAGGGGGACCCCCAATATGTCCCCAGCACCCACACAGACACCCCTGGGCTGGGCAGAGCCAGCTGCAGCGTGAAGCCACCAGCACAGCCATCCCTGGTGCAGGAGATGGAGACAAGGTGACATCACCCGCATTGCATCTGCATGGAGCCTCTTCCAGCATGTGCCAGGGGCCTTGCACAACTTGGCATTTCAAATTTCCGTCATCTCATTCAATGGAAAAATTGCAGCCCTGCCAGCTTCTCAGAGAGAAGGAAGGGTAGGGAAGGAGAAACCAGAAGAAACCCAGCTCCCCCGCAGTTTCTCTTCACTTTCCCCCGGTGTGCCCCCTCACAGACCTCCGGCCATGCTGCTCCTTCCCCAGCCTTCGTCCACACCACAAAGTTGTGCTGGTTTAATTAAAACCTCTTTGAATCCGCTCCAGAGGAATTGGCACAAACCCTTGATGGGGGTGCAGTGAAATCAGTACAAATCAGACTGGTATCGAGCGAGTCCACGTCGGTGATGTACCAGCTTACACTAAAAATCAATACAAGTAATTCCCACCTGTGCGGGATTCGCTGGATCGATCTTAACTTTGAGTTGGAGGGAGCTGGGCAGTCCTTTATCATCGACAAATCTTGGCAGCAGAGACGAACCCCAAGACCAGCAGCAGCACCAATTACATCCGAAAATCCCTCTGGGGTCCTGTGAGGGCTTAAGCCTTCAGTTCCACTTAATTCTGGGCCTGGCCAGAGGTCTGCCACAGCCCTGCAGTGTTTCCAGTCATCTGTCAGGGAATTTACTGGGGGTTGTACTCGGATAAAGGTTTCAGATGTAGCCCTTTAGGAAAACCTGGCTGAATGCAAGCCTTGGGCTGGCTATTATTAAGGATGATTAAACCCTCCACTCCGGCAGGAAAGCCTGAGCCACAAGGAAGTTAGAAAGTGTTGAAAGGGAACTGGACAGGCGTGTCTTCCCAGCTCCAGCTCATCAGCAGGAGACGGCTCATTGTAAACCTGAACCAGGCGCGTTCGCTCTCCTGCAGTGGAGCGGTCGGGCCGGAACAAGGGAGGCTCAAGTGGAAACAGTCTCCTTTGATAAAACCCCAAATACCACAAATTCGGGGGGGTGTTTAATCCAGGGCATCTGTCACAAGGATGTGGGGATTCCGCTAGCTGCTAGATGAAGCTCTGAATCTGGGTTTCGAATGTCAAAGACCCGATATTTTAGGACATGCAGATCCGGTGTTTCAGCATGGACTGATGTCTCCATTTATTTTTATCGCTTATATTTATCCTAGGGCTCCTTCGCCCGGTCTAGAAAACAGAAACCTCCCACAGTAGCTGCTCAGCTCTGGGTAAGGGGCATGTTAGCTCCTTGTTGCCTTCTGCAGGGGGTCTGACGCCGGGTGGGCTCTGCTGTGGCAAGGTGCAAGGTGCTGTGCACACTTCCCAAAGCAATGCAAGCTGATAGAAGGATGCTAAGAGAGCAGGGGGGAAAACAGGCTAAGGGTAGGGGAACAGGCTGGGTGTGCAAAGAAGCTGCTACAAGGGTTTCATGCAGCCTCCTGTGTCTGAACTGGATTGCAATGCATGGGGCTCAAAGACCATCTCCATTTTAAGGAATGCAAGAGCTTGTCTCTCTCCCAGCAGGACAAGAAGTCATCCCAGCTCTGTCCCCGGACACCACGAGGAGGAGACTTGGGGACACGCAGCTTTGAAGGGCACAGGAATGCACTCATTTCACAGCTTTTCATGCCTGCACTTCCCAGCTCTCCCAAAAATGACTGTGTGGCAGATGGCTCTGACATGTAGCACACTCACACCCAGTGGATAAAAATATTCCCCAACAGATTCCCAATGTCAGTCACCATCACTCCAGAGCTGGTCACAGCTTCCTCTCCACCCTTCTCCCCCCCACTACAGGGGCACAAAGAGGGTCCCCGGCCTGCGTCTCCCTGATGCCCACCATGTGGCTCTCCAGATTGATGCTGGTAGCTGGGCTGGCATTGCCACTCCACACCAGCAGCACACGAGGGGAGCTGTGCCAGCTCACCCATGCCCCTTCCCACAGCCCAGCATCCCCAGGGACACGTCCCCATCCTCCCTGCCCTGGGTGGCCATACATCCCAGGCCTGTGTTGGCTTCCCAATGCATCTGGCTGCTGTCGAGGAGGTTGGATGGCAGGATGGTCCCCTCCGGGGACCCTGTGTCTGCCTCACACAGGCCCTTCTTGGTGTGATTTACAGCCATGATGTTTAATTCTACATCCACACTAATCTAATCTTCCTATAGACATGTGGGGGGTGGGAGTGCATGGGGTGGGGTGGGTGGAGGGGGGGCAGCAGTTGGAGGGCAGGGGAGAAGATGAATAGCATAATTCAGGGATGACAGAGGAAACAAGCCCACATATCATTCTTGCATTTCCATCCCTTCCAAGTGACAATCCCTTGCTCAGCCCTCCCCTAGGCTCTCTGGGCTGTATTTACAGCAAGCATCAGCGCCTGGGCTGCTTTTTTTTTGCCTTCTTCACCCTTCTGAGAGTTGTTTTAGGGGTGCTGGGAGCAGTGGCACAGCCAGCCCAGGTCCTCCAGCTTGCCTGCTCAGGTTAGTCTCAGTCGTGAGTCATCTGGTCCACAGATAAGCTTGTCACCCAGCTACTGGGTTCACAAAACCCCGGAGCTGCAGAGATCATGACTGGAAAAAGCTTCCGATACCTGATGCCTCCCTCTCTGGCCCACAGGACCTACCTCAAGCTGTGCCCTTCCTCCCTCTTCTCAAAATCCCCCCTCGATAAGACTGCACAGCCTGTCCCAGCTACTGACTTGGGATCTTATTGCCAAAGGCATATCTTAATGGCCACCTTAAGCCTCCTTGGCCATGATTCAAGCCTGATACTTATTTTCTCTTATCTCCTGTATGCAGAGAAAACATACCCTGCTCTCAGCAGAGCCCAGAGCTCTTGGCACGTGTGGCCAGCATGGCATGGCTGGAGATGGCCCCGACTACTGTCAGTGGCCCCACTGCCTCAGTCCCTGTAGACCTGGGGCAGAGGGGAACAACCCCAAGCACTGCCTAGAGCAGCAGGAAATAATCTCCTGCCATGGAAATGAAAGAGAGGGGGAGAGGCACGTTCAGAGCAGCAGATAACCCAGCCAGTTGGCACTGTTTAAAAATGAGTAATACCTACATATTACCTGATCTCCCTTGTGCCAGATAAAAACCCAGGGGCAGAGGGAGCCTGTTGCTCTGCAGTTGTCAGCAGGACTGTCCTGGTCCCCTCTGATGGTGGGCACCACTGCTGATGGCACTTGCTCCCTCTGGGTGGGAGGGTGGTTTCCACCAGCAGCAGAGCAGGCCAAGCTGTGTCTGTCCAGGGATGGAGCCTCCTCATGATGTCAGAGAGGCCAAAGTTGGTTTCTTAGAACTTGGAAAGATCAGTGTGAGCTTGCCAGCAGGAGCTCCAGAGATCCTAATTACTGCTCCCAGCACTTCATCTAGGGCCTTTTATTCCCCTCAAAACACTTCCACCTGGGCACCAGTCCAGCAAGCACTTCGTTTGTAGACATCTGCCTCGTTACAGCAGGGATGCACATCAGCAACTTTGAGGATTTTATCGGTGGATGAGAGCAGAAGTGGCTAGTCCTTAAATATCACCTGGGATGTGGGAGGCAAAATGGGTCAGCAGGAGACCAGGGGGAGCACAGGCTTCAAGGGAAACTTGTCCTAGTCTCAGTCTGTACAGGGCTTCAGCACAATTAAAATAATGAGAAATAAATAATGATAAAATAATTATTTCCTCCCCCCCTCCCCAGGACTCTCTTCATTCTGTTTAAATGCTATTTCAAAAGGGTTTGTAAACCGAGAGTGGAAAGTGCGTGTGCTTACAGGGATGGCAGGAAACAAAACCTACTTGGACTCCCCACCATCCCACCATCCCACAGCGTGGATGCATTTTGCTCCATCCTCCCCACCCAACGGGGCCGGGGCGGCACGCGGGCTGGGCTGCCAGACGTTCATGGTTCTATCGGTGCTGCTTGCAATTCTTCTTTTTTAATCTTCTTTTTCAGTCCCCTCTGCTCTCGCCCCTCACCCCCCGTGGTTTAAAGTTTTCAGATGAAAATATGCAAGTTGTGACTTGCGGGTAGCGAGTCAGGGCTTGTGAGGAAAGCCGGGAAGGAGGAGGGAGGAAAAAAAAAGAGCGATCCGCTCCGAGTGCCAGCAATTGTTTTTATCCTTTCCAGATGAAGGAAAAAGATCATGTTATTTGTTCGGCGTAAAGTTCTAGATTTTCAGGAATGAAATCTGAGAGCAACATGTCAACAGTCTGTCTGGAGAGCTGGGGTGGATGGCTGCCTTTGTGCTCCCAAACACCAGCAGGGCTGGTATGCTCGGCTGCGAAAAAAAAAGGCTCCTTTCTCACATGCTGGAGTGGTGGCATTAGATATCAGCAAGATAATGTGCCCAGGGCCTAGCCCTATTTCTGCTCCAAACCAAACAGCTCCAGGCAGCTGGCTTTGATGTGCTCATTTACTTGCCTTTTCTTGTCACAGATAATATTTTTAACCGATATTGTGGTTTGGGCATAGATTGGGAAGAAAGGGGGCAAAAAAATGAAAGTCGTTTTATTGCAATAGTTCATCAGGAGAGAAGAAAAAAAAATAAAGGGGGGAAAAAATCAGCCATTCAGTCCCCTGTGGGTCAGTGCTTCCTGCTGTAAATCAGTGGTCCCACATCACTTGAGGGCCATGGCCGGCCAGAGTTGGGGCTGTACAGCCCGCAGCCCTGAGGCATTTGCACTTGAATCCCAGGGGAAAGGGAGGGAGATAGCAGGGTCAGGGAGGGGGTGGCCAGTGGCAACGTTCAGGCAGGGCTGATTGATGTGCAGGGCGGCATGGGTGGTCCTGCCACGGGGCTGGGAGCATGTCCCACACGAGATGGGGACGGGGGGAGCAGCCACTGCCCCTTTGATGTGCTGCCCTGTCTGTCCCCACCACGGAGGGCTGCGTGGAGAGGCCATAAGTCCCGCGTGTTTCCACCCCTTGGAAATCCAGCCTGTGAGTTGGGACATCCCATGGCCTCCAGCCACATCCAGAACAGGATGGGGGGAAAAACAGATAAGGGGGTGAAAGGGAAAAAAAACCAACCACCAACTAAGGAGAAGAAAACACTTTTCTCACCTCCTCTTTCCACTTCTCAGAGCCCACGCTGGAGCAGCACTCAGCATTCCTAGAGTGGAGGCTGGGAAGTCCCCCGAGATGACCAGCGCAGGGCTGGACACAGCCCCATGTCCCCTTCCCCTGGGGAGTAACTTTGGGGGGCAATGCAAAACAGCAGCCACACGGCCCTTCACTGAGGGACCTGGCATCCTGCTGAGTGTCACAACCACGGTTTGCACCTCCTTGGCTCCATCCTGGTCCAGAACAGCAGGTCCAGGAATGTCACCTCTGTGCTCATGCCTCACTTCTGAAACTGCCACTGTGCAAAACCTCCATCTCTTCTCCTTGCAGCATGCTCACCATCCTGTCCCCCCAAAAAACAACCGGCCTCTGCCAAGCCTGGTGTGTACAGATGATCACCACAGCATCTTGTACCTGGAGAAAAAAACCCAAACGTTCAGCAGTTTATGATACTAATGGCCAAGCAAAAGTTCCCCATGGAAAATTTCATTCAGACTCACAACATCTTTCTTTCAGTTGAGAAAGAGAAGCACCAGAAGCTGTGTGCTCCCTCCTGTGACACAGGTAACCATCAGTGGTGCTGAGCTCTTGCAATTTAGGTTTCCCAATACTTCATGTAAAGTGCTCAGCACTTGAAATTGTTGTCTCAGCTCTTTAAAGAGGGTTGTGTTTGTTTTTTTTCAAGTCCCATGGCTGCAGTGGGAAAACTGAAAACTCATGCCCAAAACATGCAGAACCAGATGGCAGGAATGGAACTTCAAATTAATTATTTCTTAATTTAAACATTCTTTTAAATTTAATTTGGTTTCTAAGGCAGGCCTGGCTGCTTTGGAGCCTCGTTCACCAGCTCGTACACTGCTGGGATGATGATACTGTGACATTTACAATGACATTTGCTCCTATGGGTGTTTTTTCCAGAGCCCATAAGCCAGCACACGTGTCCCAGAGATACAGACATGCTCCTGTGTCACTTAAGCCACATCTTGACTGCCAGACCCAGTGCAGCCTGGCCCCATTGTGCCTGGGCATCATTTTGGAGGAGCATCAGCCTCATGTTCATGCATGCTTGGCTCAGCCCCCACCGTGGCACAACCCCAAACCTGCCAACCCTTTCCTCAATTGCTGGCTTGGCACCCCAGCAGCCTCTCCGATGTCTCAGCACAGATTTACCAGCCCCGTTGCTCCAAGGCCACAAGTGTGGCTGGTGCTCCCCCTGAGACAGACTCCAGCTCCATGGCTGTTGCTCTCCCCTCACTCCCTGTGGCAGCACCTACCTGCCATGAAAATGACATTTGGAATGGGCATGGAAATCCAGGCTGGTGAGTACTTGCCCAAGGCCCTGTGGAAGGGAGGAGGCTGATGGGAAAACAAGTGCTGAAAAATTACCTTCCTCACTGGGAAAACCGAGCAAATTAATTTTAATTTAACATTTTGCCTCACTGTGACTACTTTGGGATGTAGCACGATGAACTGCACAGATCCCTTGGCCAAGTGCTCCCCGGGGACATGGCAGAGGCCCCCTGATCCCCTGAAAGGGGCTGAGCAGGTCTGGCCAGACTGATGTGTGGAGGAAGCATCCCCTCATCCCTCCTGCGTGCACCAGGCCCCTTCCAAAAAACAGGCTGGCAACAGCTGGCTCTGCCCTTTCCCTGCACTCCAGGTAGCAGTGATTTTATTGCCTGAGCCACAGCTGCCCCTGCTTAGGCAGCCAGAAACCCTCCCTGGGGTTTCCCAGTGATAATGGGAACACGGGGGGCTCAGGAGCCAGCCCCTCATCAGCAGCCAGAGCCGGGTCTCCTGGCCAGGCGCTCCCGGCTGCCCTGCAAGGCATCCACACGCCCATCCCACTGTCAGCAGTAAGATCAAGAGCAAACTCTGGAGGGTTAACCAAAATGCCATGTGAGGCTGTGTAAAAGAGGTGGTAAAAGCTGTCTTAGCAGCCGGTCTGGGAATGCACTTATCCCGCAGTCAGCGGACAGGGGATCCTGAGGACCTTGAATTGTTCCTTTAGAGATTTCATTAGCAGGACAAGGTCACAATGACCAGTGAGTGGCTCCTGCCAGACGCTTGCCAGAGGTGGAGTCTGGCAGCCCATCAGGCAGTGAGATAATCAGCATCCGTAAAAATAATGAAAAAACGTCTACCTTGCCTAAAACAATCATTCTTTAAACACTGTTTAAAAAAAAAAAAAAAAAAAAAAAAAGGTTCAGGCAAGCAGCACAGGAACTGCACAGAGGTTTGGAGGTGTGCAGGGTGAGCTATACAGCAGTAGTTATTGTTATTGCTGCTGTTATGATTATGATGTTTATTATTATCATGCCACCACAGTCATGTTCATGTCACACATAGGGCAGCTCAGGGTCCCCACCTTCCCTCAGCACTTGCACTCTACCTACACCCTATGCTGAGACCTCCCGAGGGGCTCCTGCTTCTCCCTCACCCCCTCCTCTGCCCCCCAAAACTTGGGACATCAGCTCATGCCACCTGTGACAGCTGCTGCCATCTCCCCTCTGAGCAGTGGCCACTCAGGAGGATGAGTTAGTCCCTGATATTGGGGGGGCTTCTCTCTTTTTCCCTGGAAAAAACATCAGTTATTAGTGGTGAAAACCTTTAGCCTCCTGACACAGCAACAGGATGAGGGGAAGCAGGAGGTCTGGCAGTGGTTTCCCCTTGAGCATTGCTGCAGAGCTGAAGCTGGGGTGCTGGTGGGAAGAGACTGACTCCACTTCTCTGGGGTTTTTTGGGGTTTTTTTTTGCCTTTCTTTCCCCCAACTTTTTTTAAGCGCTTTTTTTTTTTTTTTTTTTTTGTGGTCACACACTTGGTGTCTGCAGGGTGGTTTCTGCAGGCACAGCACAGCATACATCATACTAAATAAAGCAGCATGCAAATCCCATCCCCACATTCGCAGCCCGCAGACATGTAGTGTTTAAAAGGTGCAAGACCCACATCTCTATTTGTTCTTTCACCAGCAGATAGATGGCTGCTAAACATTTGTCTCCAAGCTGTGGATGCAGCTACTCCAGACAGCTCAGCTCATTTCCCTGCCCACTCTTTCTGCCTGAGCATCACAGATCTAAAGACAATCCCTGTTACGCTGCTGAAGTTTTTCCCTCCTGAAGCAGCCTGACATTATGGACCCCTGGACTGGTCCAGCCCCCTAGCAGCATTGCTGTGGGCCAGAGCAGAGGCTGGAGCCCTGGTTTACCTCTCCCTTGTGCCTTTCAAAGAGGTGTTACCTCTGCCATAGCTTAAAAAGGTGGGAGGGTCACCAATTCCTAGCCCAGGCCTTGGTCTCCTTTGCTCTTTGCAAGAGCATCTCGAGGTGGTGAGAGGGCAAGGACAGTCCTGTACCCCTCAGCAGTACCCCCAGTGTGCATGGGAGCTGGTGGTTCCTCCCCATGTGAATGACCCTCCATACATTCCCACACTGACCCCACCTGGACCAGACTGCAGCACCTGCAGGCAGGGGACAATTACAGGACTGCCAGCTACCAAAAAGCAACAGCTTTTGGTTAGCTGGGAGTCAGCTGATGCTGCATGCAGGAGACCAGTACCACGATGAAGACCCTCACCCCTCCCTGCAAGGGTTTTTCTTACATCTCTAACCAAAAAGGTTCCAGTGGGGTTCTTACCTCAAGCTGCAAGGTGTGACCCAGCCTCCTGTCAGAGGGTTTCCACTGCACAGGGCTGGAGCAGCACCATTATCCCGAGCCCCAGGGAGGTGGGCAGGCAGGCAGGCAGGCAGGGCAGCTGCAGGCAGGGCAGCAGAGCCTCCAGGATGGCACCAAAATCCTCCCACTGCTGTGATGGAGATGCCATCAAAGGCACTTGTCACGTATCCAGTGATACGTGGCCCTGTGATAGGGAAATATGCAAGACGAGGGATTGAAAATGGAAAATTTCTGTATTTCCAGATCTATGAAAGATTTCTATTTTTCCAGGCTCCAGCCTGCATAACTGCGTGGCAGCCCCCACACACCCACAGCTGCCCTGGCTGCCAGGCTCCCAGTGCTTGGGTGGGTGCTGAGGGCAGGCAGCCATGGCACCCTGCACCACAACTCCCTGGAGTCAAATCATGTCCCCAGCAACAACCTCAGGGACCAGGACTTTGCACCCTGAGCCCACAGGGCAGACAATGCCCCTCACCCTGGTGAAGTGAGACAGGGATCACCACGGATCCCAGCCCTTAGCCCCCAGAGGCACCAGGCTTGGAGAGAAGCACCCGTGCCACTGGGCAGCACCAGCCCCTGGCCCTGCCATTGCTGTAGGCTGATAAGAGGCAGCAATTGAGGACACAGCTCCTGGCCACAGGCAGAGAGCAGCCCCCTCGCTGCCATCACTCATTCGTTGCCAAATCAGTGTCCACCCGCAGACTCAGTCCGACCCTGTCTGCAATCACCCAGACCAATTAGCACCCTTGCTCCTCAGCCAAACAGCATCTCCCTGCTCTTCACTGCTTGACCTGGCCTCCCAAGCCATCAGAGTCCATTGGAAGTGCCTTTGGCAAGGGCTTCCATGGAGCACTTGGGTTGCAGTGCTGAGCCTGGGCTTGCTCTGATGTGCAGCAAGGTGATGACCAAGCACTTTGCTTGGGATTTCACACCACTGAGGCTGGTGTTGCTGGTGTGAAAGCTCTTCCTCCCTTGCTCTCCTGCTTTACCCTCCTTCCCAGGAGCAGAGCAGCAAAGAACTTGCTGTATGCATGTTTGGCACAGTAAATACCAACCCGCAGCAAGGCCTCTGCTAGGAGGACTGCAAGGAAGCAAGAAGCATTGCAGCTTGGTGGGCTGGAAATAGCATCCCTCTCCTCTGACGTGGTCATGGGAGGCTGGGCACAGCAAAGCTGTGACACCACTCTGGCACTGCCATGGTGAAGTGTCCGTGCTGGCCATCATGCTCAGCAGATGTTTATCACACACATTAGCAGGCAATTGAGGTGATTTGCACCACAGGTCTGTCAACCTGGGCCAAATCCTGGATTCTTCTGCAGGATTCAGCTCAACGTTACGAGTCACTTATGTCACCACCGTCTTTTTTTTTCCCAGAAAACATTGTTTTTCCTTCAAGTATGAACAAATACACCCAAATACCAGGAATTTTGCTAGATAGAGTCCAGATGACAAGTTCCCAGAAAACACTGTCAGCTGCTGAGATTCAACTTCAAGAGACATCATCCAACATTAACCATAAACAACAGGGGCAACGAAACGTCTGGCAGATCTTGAAGTGACACAAGATGCCTGCACTCCACAACAAACCCATTTCACACCACAGGAAAGGTCACCACTTTAATCCACTTCTGGGTGGAATGTACACAAACATCATTCTTCTTAACATCTGTAATTAAACAGCCTCTTGCTTTGCTATCCACCTTGTGTTTATTTTCCCATTTGCTAACATGGTGGACGGTAATATAATATGACACTGAAGGGACACAGGCTGCTGCAGGCAGGCTTTCTACTTCTTTTTTAGTGATTTGCCTGCAGAGAGCTGGATGGGAAGGATGGTTGTGCTGCTTGGATCTAGCAGTGATTTTCTTCCTGGATGTGCAGCATCTTTGTGAGCTGAAAGAGTAACAACAAAGAGGACAGCGAAAGCAAACAGGAACTGCTGGCAGAGATCCCCAAATGTGTTGGCTCTTTGCAGGCAGTTGTTGAGTTCTCTGCTGAGCACCCAAGAGGGAGGAGACAGTCACTAAACCAGGGGCTTGAGGTTAGGTCTGTGCTTCTGTTATGGAAAAGTCTGGTCTTCAGTGTTGGGAATGTGCTGGAGCAACCAGAAGTCTTCTGTGTCCCTGTGGCCACCAAGGAGCATCCAAAATAACCCTGAATAGTCCCTAACAGGGCCTTTCTTCCCCACAGGGTGCTCTGAGGTACCAGCACCAGCTCCTATCCCACCACCCAGTGCCCAGGAGGAAAAACTCCAAGTTGTTCTTTTTTTCCCTCTCCAAACTTTTTGGGTTGCAGGGCTGGCATGAGCTTTGTGGGGAGCCCCACCAGGAGCCAGGCATGATGGCTTTTGTGGGAATGGCATCAGCCCTCGGGAAGGGCTGTGGGACATGGTGCTTTGCAGCCCAAAGGCATGGACATGTACTTCAGCTCCTAGCATGTTCTCAGCAAAACAACACCAAGATGTTTATTTTCAAAAGGATACAATGTTTGACAAAATAAACTATATTTGATTAATACTGACTGCTTTTCTTGGGTTGTTGGGGTGTTTTTTTTTAAGGCAGTAAATTTGCTGACTGTGTAAACATGCCAGGGCTGCTTCATCTGCCTATATCAAAATTTCAGTTACCTCATCTTCAGAGAATGTTCTTCAGCAACATTTTGACAAGCTTCTTTAGGAGGTTGTTTGTGGGTTTGGGTTTCCCCCACACACACACTTTAACTTCTTAGTGAGGTCTCCCATGAGCAAGCCACAGGCTGGAGCTGGACAAAACCCACCACCTGTCTTCACACAGCAAGTTTCACCATGTCCCTAGTAGAAAACCCAAATTCCCACACTGAGGACCAGCGAGCATCCTCCAGTGTGATGGTTTCACCTCGTTCCCCTCCAGCTGTGGATTTCATCCCCCCGGCACCTCCATACCTGTCTCCTTGCTAAAGCAAGAAAAAACGTACAAGGAGGATTTGTGAATTTGCTGACAACCAGCTGAGCCACCCTCAGCAGTGGAGCTCACACTGGAAACTCCCTGGGTTTATTGGGAACGGACACCTGCTTCTGGGGCTTGTGGCGCATGATCTGGTAAAGCTTTAGCAGCCTTTGTCAATCATTAAGCTGAGGTCAGGGAAATTCCCACCAAGACACCCAAGTGTTTGGGAACAAATGATACTTCTGAGATGCTTTATCTTAGGTGAGCTAGAGAGCCTGCAGGGCAGGACGTGGCCATGGCTGGCCCCACCACTGAGCTACGTGCTTCAAGGTTGGAAGGAGGCATCTCAGCAGCACACGTGGCTGCATTTCAAGCATTTTGAGGTCTTTGTGTGGTTTCCTGTATTTTACTTCAGAGACTTATTCAACATCCCACATCTGGTCCCTGCCAGCAGCCTACTCCCCATGACATTTCTGCCCCAGCAGTGCCCCTCCTGCCCCTTTTGGCTCCCCCTGGCTGTGAAGGTCTCACCATGGACGAGCAGCTGCTGAGAAAATAGGTCAGGAGACAGTACAAGGCAGTTACCTCCTGTCCTCCCGACACAGCAGTCCCCAGCTTGCCATCTCACCAGACCCTGGCCCCAACTAAGCACCTTCAAAGGCTGGGGAGCAGCCGGGAACTGCCCTCTTGGTTGGTGGCATCTCCCTTGCCAGCATCTCCCTTGCCATACCCATAGCTCAGCACACACCAGTTGTGGCTCAAAAGCAAATCAAAACACCTGACAGCAGGGGGTTACACACCCACCCCTTCTGCAAACCTGCAGGAACACCCCGGTGTCCAGCTGCCACGTTTGCAGACAGGGCTGGTGCTCCCTGCATCCTCCATGCAAACGGGATTTGGTTTTGGGTGGAAGCCCCAGTGAATCCAGTCCCACATCCCTGCAGGGTCCCTGCTCCACAGCACTCGAGGACTTTGCTCATGGAGATGAAGGTGCAATTCTGAAAAACTCCCTGAAAACCAAAACTGAGACACTCTAGATTTTGCTTCCCAAAACAGCATGAGCCACAAGCACCAGCTGTTTTGAGCAGCTGTTAAGTGCATTAGATTGTACCATTCCAGCATTAAACTATTAGTCAATTGATTAATGAACTGGGACTTCCCATACAATAAAAATATTTTGGTTTTAAATTATAATTTGATGCATGCTTAGTACAGAAATACATTACACATGCTAAGCACATGTTTGCATCTCATCACCACCCTCAGACACGGGGAAAAGGTGCTGGCTTTGCCACCTTTTCCAAGCTGCTTGCACACCCACCTGGAGACGTGCTGGCTTTGTGTGCAGTGTGATGCTGTCACTCCTGCCCACGCACAGAATGTCCACGGTGGTGTCAGGTTCCTGGCCACCCTGCTGCTGCCACCAGGGAGCTGCAAAACCAGCCAGGAAGCATTAAGGTTAACTGGCAGGGAGTAAGAGTTCCAACACCTGAGACTGGGAACCTTCCCCAAGGTCACTGGGTATTTAGATGGCACCAGCACTAAGCACCAAGCTGGCAGGGCCCTGTTGGGACATGGTGCTGGCAGATGGAGGGTGCCACGCTGCACCTAGAAACCCATGGCTCTGCATGGGGACACTCAGGGATCAGAGTCATCTTGGGCCCAACTCCGGGTTTCACCACAGGGCTGGATATCATCCAGAAGATATTTTTTCCCATTTTTTTTTTTTTTTTCCCCCCACCAGAAGCACCTACATGACATAAACCCCTCTGTTCAGCTGCTTTTCCTGCTGGCAGAACACCAGACAGATATTTACCTTGGCCACACGCCTCGCTGGCTGGACGCGGCCACCGTTGCTGCTGGAGCCACATCGCGACGTTATCACGGTGCTGTGAGAGCAGCCCAGACACTGCCCTGGCACCCACCACCAGCTCAAGCCCCACAACTCCTTGACCCACAGAAATGTATTATCCTATCTATGATAGGATGCTAGTTACTAACACACATACCAATACATAGTATAATAATTTAAAAAAATGGAAATAATCTTGCCTGTGTGTTAGCGGTTAAACCTGCAAGCCCTGGGACAGGGTGTGGAGCTCCAGGTACACATGCACAGGGGAGGGGACAGTGCCCATCTCCTGATGGAGGTGTCCCATCCCCTTGCAACACAGGTCACAGTGGGCAGAGGTGGTGTAGAGAGACAAAGAGGGAACAATAATTCCTTACTTCTCATGAAATGTTGTCCAAAACTGATCACCAGCTTGACTTCACCTTGGTGGCCGAGGCATCCCTTGCAAAACCCCTTTCAAAACACGCACACAAACCCCACTGCAGGATAAAATACAACAGCTTGTTTTCAAGTTACAACGCATTGTTTTATAAACTGGGCAGGTAGCAGGCTCAAAGGCTGCTTTTTTGTGATCTCTTATCACAACAAAAAGTCTCCGACCCCACAGCTTTCCTAAACACGTGTGTGCAATGAGAAACCAGAGGGGTCTTCTGCTGACCAGCATCAGCATCGCGCTGCGGTGACAGGGGTGGGAAAACCCAGTGAGTTTTGTGAGACACCCAGCAAGGCACAGCCTGGCCTGTCTCCCCACGAGAGAAACAAAGCCTGCTGGACTCACACTGAAGAGCTGGTGCCACCATCCCATCCTGCTGCTTATCTAAGTAAGGGGCACACAGGATATTTCTGACAATATTAGAGAAGAGAATGTCCCCACACTGGTGTCAGCGATACTTGACGAGGCAGAGGCAGCACATCATCTCCAAACAAACCCTGCGTCCTGCACCCGCAGTGCTCCAGGGGGATGAAAGGAAAATGATCAGAAGGAAAGAAGTGATGGGAATTCAAGTAGCAGTAATCAAATATTCCCTTTGGTGGAGCAGAGAGTCAGGGGCACAGCCGGCTGCGGCGTGGAGAGCAGGGATGATGGGGAGAGCAGGGCCAACATGAGAGCAAAGAGCAGGAGAGTGAAGCAATGCCTCTGTCTCTGATGGCAGAGCATTGATGGCTCTGCCCCAGGTCACCCCTGTGCTCCAGCACCCCTTCAACCTGAGGGCTTCTCAGCAAGTGGCAATCCTGAGACAGAGAGGATTGCAGTGTGGGTTTGTGAGCACGTAAAATACAAATACACATCACACCGAACAGGTGCAAACAACCAGCACTTACAGGAATACCATAAGGCACCAGTGCTGCCCAAACATCCCTGGTGCTCACCTCCATGCAGATAGGACATGAGGTGTCTGAAACACAGAATAAAGCTCTCCAATCCTTAACCAGCAGGTCACACCAGGGCTTATCCCAGATCCGCTCCTCTCCACCAGGTGCAGTGACTTGGCAGTTAAGCAGCCAGCTCTCCCTCTGCCACAGCTGCTCACAAGGCTCCAAATCAGGATCAGCCAAATCATCCCCACTACTTCAAAGTAAGAATGGGCAGTTTCCACCCTTCGCACCATCTGATTGCATGGTTCAGATTTATCTCATTTCTCCCAAACATGAAGTTGCTTTTAAAAAGGTCTGAGGCACACAAATACTTAAAGCATGCACGTGCGTGTGAGTGTGCATGCACACCTACAATCTGCAGCTTTGGATACTGTGGATATTATCAGTCTAGTAAAGGCAGCCTCTTGAACAGAAACCTGTAACCATTTTGGCCAGAAACCAAACCAAACCAAACACTCCCTGGCCCCAGGCCATCCATTTAATCAGACTAAGCCAAGCCCTTCTGTGGTGCCCCCAAACCGGGCGCTGTTGGCCTTTCCAGGCCGCCCACTCCAGGAGTAAAGTAGAGCATCACCTCGCACACATGGGAGGCTACTTCCAGCAAACCACTTATAGAGCATCTGACCTTTATTTTAGAGATAGCTTAAGTAAAGTAACATGCAAAGAAACACTTGAGAGTCCCATCTGCTTCAGGCTCCTGCAAATCCTTTTCCTCCCTGGCAGCACAGTGCGCTGGCCGCCCGTTATTCATCCTGGCAAAGCACGGCACGTACATCCACGCCGTCTGTCCTTTGGCTGGAGCTGTGCTTGCAGATTTCCCGTGGGAAAGGAGGTGCTTTGCTCCTGAAGAATAAAACTGTGGCATTGCATGGGCCGCAGGGATGCTGGAGGGGACCGGCTGCCTGCACTGAAGGGATTTGCAGGACCTGGCTGGGAGATGAGCAGCAAAACCAGCTGCAACTTGCCACAATACAAGCGTGCTTCTTGCCCACGGGATCAGCTCTCCATGACAATCCTGGTGCACAACAATTCCTCTTCCACAGCATCTTTCCTCGTGCCATGTGGCTGACCTCTCTCCCATCTTCACACATCCTCTGTATTATGTGCTTGGCCAGATTCCTAGGGGTGAGCCTTGGAGTAAGTACAAAAACTGTTTGAACTACAGACAAAATCTGTATTAAGTCAACTAGGATCCAGGTCTGGTATTTGCTGAGAGTATTTCATAAATGGTAGGTGTTCTGAACCCATGCACATTCGAACAACTCAAGACAAAATGTGGTCTTCAACTTAACAGCAAGGGAGACCTCAGTCTTCAAAAACTGCAGGGAACACAATTTAATATGAACCTTCTTATATTAAACAGGATTATCTTTAAAAAGCACTGTCACGTATTTACTAGTTTACCATGAACAAATGCTTTTTTAGAGGTTCATTTTTGTGTGAAGACAACCATGTTCTTTTATAAAACTGACTCAAGTCATTTGCCCTGTCTTTGGAAATGTGCATATATTTTAGAAGAGGCTCCAAATGTCTTCCTCATTACAAAAAAAGTCATGGAGAGACCCTGGTGGCACCGCTCACGGCCGGTGGCCCAGCAGCAGTAGCAGGAGCAGGGTGAGGGCAGGGGCAGGGCTGGGGTGGGGGGCTGTGCTCCTGGGGTCACTGCTGGGGACCCCGGTGCTGTCTTTGCTCTGTTGATTCAGAAGCTGCTTGTTTGCAGAGACGTCATCCATGTCCAGGTCATATGCCAGCTCTAAAAGCAGAAGGAGAGAGGTGGTTAGTACTGGGTGGTGTGTGCCAGCATCCTGACCCATGGCACATCCAGCACTGCACTCCCTGTTCTGGCAGCTGGGGACAGCTGGGTCCAAGTGTGGGTGAAGGCATCATGGCAGGGATGGGTGGGCCAGAGGAGCTGAGCAAACATCTTGTCAGTCCTGTACCCAGCCCTGGTCTCAGAGTACCTCCCAGCACCCTACACCAAACCTTACAAAAGACTGAAAAATCAGAACTATAAAGTGCCCCAGTAAGAAAACAAAAGAGATAAGGGGATGTGGTTTACTGGAGGGCTACTCCCAAAGAAAATCAGCTGAGCTTCAGAGAGGGTGTTTAGCAATGCAAATCACGTCTGCTCCCCAGATACCACAAGGATGCAGGGAGGAGTGAGGAAATCCAGTTTCCCTGAACCCAGAGCCAGGACAGGGCCTTGCTCACCAAATACCCCCTGGCTGGAGGACCTGAGGAGCTCAGCATTTTTCAGTCTCGTGTAAGTGTGTGCAAAATATGCTCCTTACAGCACTTACAAAACGCCCATCCCATCCCCTGTCCACCTCATCAAAGCACTGGAGAGCGAGGAATGTGAATGGATCATGCACCCCAGGCATGCTGGTGTTGCAACATGGGGACTTAGAGATGAAGCACATGGGAGCTCCAACCCAAGAAAATGTCCAATATACAAATCTTGATGGTCCAGAGGAGGATGATATTAATGGGGGAAAAACTTGTGGCAACCCATCAGTGGCTGCAAAGGACCTGCTGAGCAGTAAGTCACAGTTACCCTTGTCTCCCGGGAACAGGGCAGAAAAAAAATGTCCAAGTAGACGATGTGGAAAGGCAAGAAACCAGCAATTCTCATGGCCAAGAACAAAAAGCAAAAGGTGTCTTGAGATGCCATTAGCCAGATCCATCTGGATCACCTGGACCAAGTGGGTGCACACAATCGTGACTCGAGGCAATGGGTCCTCACTCCCCTTCTCCTGCTGCTGCTGTCTCCTTCTTGAGTCCAGGTTTCTTACCCAGATGGGAGTCAGTTAAGGCTGTTCATCTCACCCCCAGAGCCCCCCCTTGGACATGGAGGAAGCTGGTGGTTTCCATCAAGCCTTTCACAAGCCCTTGTGGATCACCAGCATACTGACGTGTTTGGGTCATCCCACCCCACCCCTGAGAAAGAATCCAAGAGGTTGAATAAACACTCTAGCTAAAAAACACCGCACCGATCCAATGAGCACCAGTGCCAAGGTAAACAGGCAGTGTTTCTTAATCAAAACTACCCAAACACTGCAAAACAAAAACATAATGATGTTAACGTGACAAGTGAGCCAGGCCAGGCCATCAAAGAGGGTCAGGAATGGCTGAAAGGGACACACACACAAAGGGCCAGGTGCAAGAAAACCCGCCTGGTGAGCTCTGACTTCTCAAGGAGATTCCCACCAAATCTTCTTCCTCTTCTCCACAACTTTCCTGCTTTTCTTCTGAGGAGTACAGATATGCTGCTGTCCTCCAGAGCTGCACACCTGCAGGCAGAGCAGGAAAAGGTGCCACCCAGAAAGGGATGTGCCAGGAGGCCACCTCTGACCATCATGTGCAGCTTTCCAAGCATGGAAAGAAAAAGTCCCTCTGGCACAGGGATGCTCAGGCTTCGGGGCAGTTTGGGAGCAGCCTGGCTGCAGCATCTGATTTCCCCAAGCTCATTTCTGGAGAATAAGTGAAGGGATTTGGGGTCAATAAAATCACAGCAGATCATTTCAGTTGGTTGTTTCACACAAGGCTGGTACCACATCCCAGCGGGACAGTTACAGCCTGCCTTGATGTGTTTGGGAAGGTGTTTCCACATACTCCAAAGACTCCTAAAACCTAGAAGAAGTCCCATGGGGACACAGTACCATCAGGCACCCATGTACTTTCAGGCCAGTGATCCACAGCTGATCAGCAGAGCTTTTGGAGCAGAATATGCTCTTACTGGACATCCTAGCAAAACTAAAAAAAATCTGCAGGAACTGAGTCACTACTTTTGCCTTCAGTTCAGAAATTTGAAACTAAAGAGTGTTTCAGTAAGGTCCTTAACAGCACAAAGGGCTTTGACGTTCCCAGTTACAGTCTCATTCTGCAATGGTGTGATTTCTGAGATGAGAGTTCCTGCAGTTTGCAGTGCAGCAGCTGAATTGTGTTGGGAACATTCAGCCAAGGTCCACCAAAATGATTACTTCAGTCGTATCCTTTGGAAATGAAAGGGACATTTTCAAGTTCTGGGATTTCACCTGAACTTGACTAACGGTCACTTTTAAATCATGACATTCCACCCAAATGGGAATGGTGATTCTCTCATTCATCCTCTTTGACCAAATTAAAGAGAAGGGATCAGAAACCCTCTTGTCATCAGAGATTTAAAAGCTATTTTCCTAGCCTTGTTAAATGGCTTCAGAAGTTCAGGGCTTGGATGTGCCTTTTGTTTTTGCTGTTCCTTCCATTGTTTCCTTCTCTGGGCCCAGTTGTATTTTTAGGCTTGATGGATTTAGCCTTATGCCTTTTATTTTGTATTAATAATGGATCTGTAACTCTTGCAAATCCCTCTCACTTAACTTCTACTGACTTTTGGTACATAGCAGGAAAGGAAAACAAAAAGTATTAGCCTCTAACAGACTAGAGGCAGCTGATAAGCAGGTTCAGGCAATAACAATGTTAAAAATAAATAATAATGGTAATAATAATATTACAAATCCAGAAATCCAAATTAGCATATGTTCTTAGGCAGGTACTTCTTGAGAGGGCTCTGTTATGGTTTTCAGCCATTGTCAGGACCCCTGGTTAGTCCAGGTCACCCCTGCATCCCTGCACCTCCTGCTCCCGTAGTCACCAGAAGAGAAGGAACCCCAGCACCAGGGATGGAGCTACAGGACGGCTGGTGGGGAAACAGAAACTAACCTCCCACATCCACCATTTCAGTCAATTCACCCAAAACTCTGCCTTTGTGCTGCAAAATAATAGAAAAGAAGCTGCTCCTCTGCCTCCCTGCTCCCCAGCCACCTTCTGCATTAAAGGTCTCTGTGATCACCTACTTAATTTGCACAGTTTCTGCTACAAAGTGCCCCTTTGGCCTGCAAAGGCTTTTTTTTTTTTTTGGAGGCGGGGGGGGGGGGAACTAGAAAAATCTGTTTCTGTTTATAATCAGTTGGAGTCCAGAGGGTATTACCAACAATCCACACTAATTATGTATTCCATCTCCACTCATTTTGGCCCATCTTGTCCTCTGGGCTGCAGATTAGATAATCCCCTTAAAATAATAGTCAATCATTAGCTCTGCTTTCCCCCCCCAACCCCCCGATGCAAGCTGAGCGTGCCGGGCCGTTTCCCGGAGCCCTTACACAGCTGGTGAAAGGTCTCCAGCCGAACACAAGCCGGTCCCTCCGGAAGTATCTTTTGTAACAAAAGCCCCTCTAACACAAAGCAGCTGTGCTTTGCTCCCAGGATGGCAAAAGCTTCAATGGTCTCGCAGCGTGGATGACAAACCCTGCCACCAGCTCGACAACATCCACTTCCCGCGTCCGCAAAATCCAGCGGCGGCATTTTTCCGTGGATTAGAACTAGAATCAGGTGTCTCTGCACAAGCCTGTTGGGCAGGAATCATTTAAAAGCTCTTCTTGCTGAACCACACCAGCTTTGGAGATGGCTACAAAAGACAGCTGAAGTGGGAGGAGTTGGGTTTGGAGTTGGTACCACAGAATTGTCACAGTTGGAAAAGACCTCTAAGATCAGAGCTCCCAACTGTCAACCCCCCCCCCAGCTCCCAAATAAAATAACATAAACCAAAAATTTTAAAATGCCCACTAGACTATTATAGAAAGTGTAATAAGTGCCACGGTAGCTGGCCCAGAAGAAGCCAGGAGGTTGAGTCCTGGCACAGTGGCAGGGCATGCATTCCCATGCCAGATCCACTTCTGCCGACTGCAACACCCCTTTTCACCCCTGAAAGGACAACACAGTCTGAAGCAAAGGAAGAACTTGTAGCAAATGCCACTCTGGTAAATTACCTCCAAGGGGACAGTAGCCAGCTCCTGCAGGCTGGCTCAACTGCTGCCCAGAGCCTGAAGCCAGGGAATGTCATCTCAGGCAGGCATCTGGGCTGCCTGCCTACCAAGCCTGGCAGATGTCTCCAGCCATGGACCTAATATAGTAACAGAGCGGTAAGGGTGGCCATACATGAAAACTGCTTCATGGTGTCATCTGATAGCTCTGCTGGTGCCCTGCACAGTGGCAGTGGGTGCAAAGGGGATCCCCTCACAGGCAAAACCATCCTCCCTAACACAGCATGTTCACCAAACAAGGCTGCCAAGGGGGCCAGGCACTCATGGGGACACAGTGATGGCCCTTGTTTGCAAATGATGGAAACTCTGTGCTGTGAAGGGACTAGGGAATGATCGTGACCACGTGTTTCCTGTAAGTGCAAAACACATCAAGTAGAAATGTCAGAGACAAGTAGGGCAGTTTGGCAACCTCCTGCAGCTCTCATGGTCGGTTGTGAACATCTGCCTGTGCATGTCCTTCAGGACTGCTCTAGGAAAGCACATGCTACCATCACCGACAAGAATTACAATCTCTGGGGTGCATTGCTGTATTTAATTTGTTTAAGCTGCAAGCCTCATCGGTGTGGGGAACAAATTGCCAGGAGATGTAGCAGGGTCCAAAGCAAGACTAGATTTCTTAAAGAGAGAGATGTTTGAGTCAAGGCCAACCTCTTGACTCATTACAAGGTGAAGTGTAAGAGCCTGTGATCCCACAGACCAGACTGCCTGACCCTGGCTCCCAACTCTCTCCCTCTCTACAGCACCAACAACTTCACTCTCTCAGGTGTTTGCACCTGAAGGCTAGAAGAACAGTCCAGTTTCATCCCAGACTCTTCCTCTTGAAACACCAAATGCTCTGCTCACCTCAGCTTTCACCTGGCTTTAACCAGCTTGTAGCACAAACACACCTCTGCCTCCACAGAGACAACATCTGAACCCATCCATGGAGTTCCGTGCCACAGCCAGCCATGACTGCATGGATACAGCTGGGATCCCCAACCCTCTGCTTCTCCAGAACACCTTAAAACTCTTCCAAACACCTAGCCTAGCATGGTTTCATCTCACCAGGGGAGGCTTTGCCCTCTGGCTTATTACCACTAAAATCCTGGAGCACCAACAGGTTTGCCAGTTGTCTTCTTGTGCAACGAGCTGCAACAGCCCAGCCATAGGTGTGGCCGCGCCAGGCTGTAATTACGGCGCTGCGCCCGGCTGGCCACGGAGCTTGTGTTGGCACAGCTGAGAGATCACCAAGATGGATGCACAGCATGCGCATGGTCTTGTGCCTCTGCTTTTCCACCTCCTCCGCAGCAATTTAGGAGGTGTGGCTCTTGGCATTACGAATTTGGGGGAGAAAAAAAGACAAGAAAAAAATTCCGGCTCAGCACCATCCCCGCTGCCGTCGGCAACGTGGCTGAGGGAGCCTGGCATGGCTCAGCAGCCAGTGGTAAAACCAACTGCTGGGCAGAAACCCAAAGGAATTGGGTTTGGGATTGCTGATTTGCAAACCAAGGCTTCTCCCCTGCTCGCCTCCCTGACACATCCCGGCTGCCGGCAGGCCCGCGGCCTGCAGCCACCTGCAGACCACAGGCACCACCACAAAACCAGCACCACTTCACAGGAGGCTCCCCCAGGACTGAAGCAATCTGGAGGACAGCAAGCAGGTTGATTTGGGGAGACCAAGTCATCCAGCACAGAGAAGTGAGGAAGCTCCAGCTTATCCCCACACCAGGGGAGAAACCAGGTGATGCTCAGAGCACACGAGGCAGTTGGCCATGAGCCCTGCAAGCCAGTACCCACACCCTGGACCAAGCTCCAGCACTACCACAGAAGTCTCATCCATGGATATCCTCAAGCTTTTGAAGGCACAAAGGGACAAAACACGCCCAAAACCCCAACACATCACATGGTACAGGCAGAGGGGCTGCACCATGACCCCACTGCAATTGACTGCTTCTCCACTCCACCTCGGCCAGAGGCTGGTGGCATGGCAGGGCTGTCATTTATGACCTGGGTCTATGTTTACTTTGAAAACATACCCATGAAATTCCTCCTTGCTCCTTGGTGTGCTCTAGATTTACCCCGAAGAGAATCTGGCGTCTGCGATCGCATGAAGCATTTTCCCTTTGGCAGCAAGTGAAAGAGTTTCTGCATCGCACTCGCAGAGCGGAGCCACAAAAACGTGTTTAGCAAAACACACTCATGTCATCTATTAAAAATTAGCACACCTCATTAGCATCATTAATTGGAAGCACCAGAGTCCTTGTACTTGGATGATGAAGCAGCCTGCGCTGGTCTGATATCCAGCTGTACTGTCCAGAAAAAGAGCTACTACCTAAAGGAACTTAAGAGAAAAGAACTGAAAATTCAAGAGAGCTAAACATGGATGGACAAAAGCAGCTACAGAGGCAGGAGGCAAGAAAAAAAAAAAGAAGAAAAGCTGGAAACAGAAGAATATGAATGGAAGTGAAGTGCTTCATGAGGCAGCAATATAGGACTGAGTCAAGCAATGTTCCTGCAGCTCTCCCACATACCTCAGCCCACCCAGATCTGGAGTCACCCTCTCCCTCTTTGTAGACCTTCAAGATCTAAACCCACAAAGTGATCTCTTCTGGTCACTCTGTTAGAATCTGAGGCATCTCAGGACAGTCGCAATTTTGGGAGGTAATATTTGCAGTGATAGCAAAGCAAAATGAAATGCTTCATAATGCCTCCAATGAGCAAAGACAACATCCTCACATCAAACTGAAATTTACTCCTTCACCTTTGCTCCCCCAAAAGCTCTTTGGATATGACCAGGACAGGCAGCTCTTGCTTGCTATCTGCTGGCCTTCAACTCTCCAAGTTCAGGACATTTAGCGACATTCATGTACTAGCAAGACCTGCCAAGACACAGTCCTAAGGGGAACAGCAATGGTCTCTGCCTTCCAGATGCCAGCTGCTAAAAGCAGCCCTCAGGGCAGAAGGATATTTCTCAATGCTTGATCAGAAAACTCCTGGTGGTGTTACAGCACCCAGAACATCTGACATCCTCCTCTGTGACTCATCACGTGAGGAAACCAGACTTGAACAGGGCCCAGGCCATGGAGATCAGGGTTCATGGCATTCATGCTCCAAGTAGGCAACCAGGAACATTCCTTTTCAAACAGAAGAGACCAGGAGTTTGTGCAATGTCTACGCTCAGTCAAAAATTCCAGAATATCCATCATTGCCTTATGCTTTTAAGGAAAAGAAAAACCAAAGGCAGCAGCTGGTGCTCCTTGAGCACAGACAGAAAGAAAGGGCCTGAGCACTGCCAGCCCTGGGGTCAAACTGACAGAGACCCCAACAGGCTACAACTCATGACACCAAGGAAAATGTCTGGGGTGAGATTTTGGGTCATAACCCCAAAATTTGGGTTGGGCATGGATGGCCATACTTGCTCAGCCCACAGGTAGAGCAGGCAGGTAGGCTCAGGCATGGTGGGGCACAGGCATCTGCTGAGCCTGCCTCTGCTCCTGGAGAAACTCCCTGAGGTTTTGTGCTCTTACAGTGCCTGGGATCACTGGTGTAAATGCAGAGCAAGTTCCCCCATGCACAGAGCCCATGTTGATGTGACAGAGATGCCAAGGGAAGGGAGCAGAGAGGCTACAACACCACCCAGCTTTTTCAATTGCATTAAGCTGCTAAGATAAAGAAATAAATAAAAGCCTGGCCCTACATTAAAACAACATTAAAGTGACTTCAGCCTATAAAAGTGAGGTAACAGCACCATACCTGACTTCCCCACTTTATATAGAAAAAGAAGGTTTGGGTTCATAGGCTGGAACTTTTTAACAGCTTCAGGTCATGTTCCCAGCACTGGAAGGAGCCCTAGAAGAGCCACTGTAGTCTGAAACCAGGACCTGGCTTTGCACTGCCTCCTGCTTGGCTGTGGAGAGGGCCCAAATGAAACTCAGCTGCTTACCAGGGTCTGTAACATCTGACACAAAATGGGGCTGAGTCCTGTTCCCTGCCTCCCCTCCCAGACCCAGAGCAAACCCTGGTCCCGAAGCACCACTGGCACAATGGTGCTGAAAGCTGGAGCTGGATGGCAGTGGCAGCTCTGATGGGAAACCAGGCATCATCCCAGCTGAGCCTCAGGACACCTCAGCTGCAGTGCCTGGGCTGTGCTGGATCCATCTCATCACACTTGCTCTCTCCTGGGAGCCAAGGGGCTCCCTCTCATGCCTGGGGACCTGCAGCTGGGACCTCGTCAAACCAGTGCTCATGGCTGGGACCATGGAGCTCAAGGAGACCACCTTGGCTGTCCCTACCCTAGGAGGGAGCAAGGGAGGGAAGGGATCAGCCCTGGGCTCCTACCTGGCACCTCCCCAGGTCAGCTTGTACGTGCAGCCCCAAAGGTACCCAGGATGGAGACACAGCTCATGTGAGAGCACCCAAATTGCTCTGGGGACATCCATTTCACTGCAGTGAAACAAGGAGGTCACAGTGCAAGAGTCTTCTGAGAGCCAAGTCCATGAATGCCTCCCCCTCCACCCTATCTGTAGCACTCTCAGCTCAGTCTCAGGAATGTCACAATCACAGTGGAAAATCAAAATAAAAAGGCTACATAATCCAGTTTGTAAATCCCTTGAAAAACACAAAATCCTCTCTAAAATGGATTGTGGAGATTAGAGATAAGAGTTTCCTGGAAATCAAGAATTGCATTTCAGCCTCTCTCCTCTCCCACCCTCCCAGAAAAGAGAAAAGGAACAGGCTCGTGTGCTGCACCACCCCACCAAACTCCTCCCCAGCCATGCTGATGATTTAGCAACCATGTCATTATTATTCATATAAACTGTAGTAGTACCTAGAAAGGTTGGACCAGACGATCTTTAAGGTCCCTTCCAACCTGGCATTCTTTGATTCTATGGCTATTCTGATAGATTAAAAACAGCATTTTGTTCAATATTTTGACCCAAGTATCCCTAGCCAATGGCAGTATTTTCTGTTGGGCATTTTTATTTCAGGGGAGTTTTTGTGCTTTCCTTCTTGTTTGGAACAACAACAACAAAAAAGGAGATTGCAATATTAGCATTCCTGGCAGAGCACACATTCAAGTTCCTGACTTGTTATTGCTCAAGGACTTCTGCAGCTGGAGATGCCTGTTTGGAGCTACAGTTGGGTCACTTGGAGTGATGCTCACAAAACACTTACAGCTTGATCAAAAGGACATTTTATGAACATTGCAGCCCAAGTTAAGTGCTGACGTGAATACTTAATTCCCCCTTCTATTAGCTCAGTTCTAATAAAATTAACACCCTTTTAAATAATGCACTCAATTTTTATTTGTTTCATGATTTTGTGCCTTATGGCTTTGAAAACATATCCTCAAACCCCTTTCATCACTCTGGCTGTGTTAGGATCTGGAAATCAACTTCTTCTCCAGAGGAATAAGGGGGGTTGCTGCTTTGTATTGTTGCTCCACCTGCTCTACCCTGAATTTACCCACCAAAGCTATGATTTTTTTTTTCCCCCCACAAAAGAGGTTAGCACAGTCAGACCCTTTCTTTTCCTAGTAGGAATTACTACCTGTAAATAAACAACTAAAACCCAAATGACAAGCACCAGCAGCATCAATGCTCCTTTGAAAAGAGACAACAGAAAAAACAAAGCAGGGAAAAATTCAGTCTCTTTTCTGCATTTCACTTGCACATCAGAGGCAAAATGAACTTACCAGTCCAGGACAGGGGACGTCTTATTGGTGCAATACAGCCAGTTAACTGTTCTTTAGAGATATTCATCTCAAAAGCCAGAACAGAAAAAGCATTTTCCCCCCTTTTATTTATTTATCTTTTTTTTTTTTTGGTGCCAACTCACCTCAGCTGAAAAGCACATTGAGATTGTAATTATGGGACGGCCTCATCTAGTAGATTTGTAAACTCCACTATCGGCTTGAATTACTGAAATTAGCAAGGCTAATTTAATGTCACTGTTCAAAATAGCTCCAATTTGGAATTTCTTAATGGCTTTAGGAGAAGGAGTCTTTATGCATCCTGCAATCTAGGCTTCATTCTTAGATTAAATTCCTTCTCATAGATTTTGTGAATGCCCTGTTTTGTAGCCAACACAAACTCTGTCCAGTAATATAATGTAAGGACGCAGAATGAAAAGAGATTAGCTGTTCCCTGCTCCTGTTATTTTAAAGCAGAAATAACTTTGGCTTCTACTGATTCATAGACAAAGCTTGAAATGCAAAGCATGCTCAACTCCAGATTCAGCATGAAAAGGACCTTAAAATATTCCCGAGTGCAAGTAATGGACTTATTAGCAGGATGAAAAGAGGCACTTTTCACAGAATCCCAAGTTCTTTAGTCCTGTCATATCAATAATCTTGCTTAAGAATTTCATTCTATTTACATTTCTTTCCCTTACAAATATCCTGCCTGACTCCTGTGAAATACAACATTTACACTTTTAGGGCGTTCATGTATTTCTGTTAAAGGTTGGTGGCAAGTGGTGTAAAAATGTCTGTGGATCACCCAGAGCGTGAGCAGAGGACGGCGCGTGACCGGGCACCGTGCTGCACAGCCTGCAGTTTTACACCTGACAGCTGATAGATTAGGAGGCAATTTCAAAAACTTGGTTAAAAGAATCTTCCTTAACTCACGACAGTTAATTGTGCTGGAACTCAACGTACCTGCAAGCTGTTCCCTCCTTTAACACCCACAAAACCAAAGTTGACTGTGAGAAAGAAAAAGCTTTATAGGCATCAGGAAATCTGCCTGGCTGCCCTTAAGCTGCCAAAATACACCCTTTTTTTTTTTTTTTTTTAACCCAGTTTGCTTAGTCTTTGCAAGATGGTTTAATTTAAAACCAGCACTAAGCAACTAAGTGGTGATTTTCCCTCTTTGTTTGAAGAAACAGCTGAAAACCAAAGGCATTTCAGGAACCAATTACAAAAGTCTGTGTAGAAATACCAGGAAAGCAGATGGAGATGTCCCCTTTTTATGGAAGGAAGGGAATTTTTTTCTTCCCTCAGCTCCACGTCCATGTGACAGTTTGTGCTGGTTGGGGAGCATCGTAGCATGGAGAGGATAGAAGATGCACTGGGCTACATCTGCCCACGGCCCTCCCTGAGACAGCATCAGGAGAGACAAAAAGTCCCCAAAACACGGGGACACAATGAGCAGCCATCCCGGGATGGCCACACATGGCATGTGGAACCAGCCAGGGATGATTCTCACAGACCCAACCATGTTGTTTTGCTCTGGAAAGGCAAAGCACAGCCTTTCACCCAAGGGTCTCAAAGCACACCGCAGGCATTAATTATTCCCTCTGCTTTGCAGAGATTAATTAAGCACTGAAGCCTCATGTTCCTTGAGAGCTGAGCACAAGCCTCCACTCACTAATGGCTAAAAGTGAGATGAGGTTGCAAAGAGGCTTCATGAGCACTGATGGGCAAACTGGGAAAAGCACCTCTGAGCACACCGAGTCCCTCTGCAGTGGTGGCCTCCTCCCCCTGGGATGCTTTTCATTCCTCTGAACACGTCCCAGCACGTCCCCCTGTGCAAACAGCCATTCGAGATTTTGCTCTGAAAACGTTCCTTTATGGCAAGGCATGAAACCAAACACACCAGGGAGCAGGGAGGGTGAGAAGCAGTCCTGTCCCACAGCCAGCTCTCAGTGCATCTGCTCAGCCTCTGCTTCTAGGGACATCCCAAGAGGTCTCTGACACTAGTGGTCATTTTTCCTAATGATGAACTTGACAGCCCTAACGAGACATCCTACATTCCTGTGCCAAGAAGCAAAAGAAACTCCTCAAATCATCATTGTTGCTTTCTTGTGTGCTGCTGGCTGCAGGGCTGCTGTGTCACCCTTCCCCAGGGGGGACAGGCTGCACAAAATGACCAGGCTGCCTTTTTCTGACCATCTTCCTAGTTCCTCCAGCCTTCAGAGGCATCCCCAGTACCTCCACCTTGGGAAGGCACCCCAACATGCTCAGGTGCTTCAAGAACTCCAGAAACCATCCTTGCTGCAGCAGTTGCAGAGCTGGCATCCTTTGCTGGGTCAAACCCACACACGTTGCACAGGACTTGTGCCACTTGGTGACTCTGGAGGCCTCTGCTGTGACGCTCTAGCAAAGCAGCCAAACCTTCTCAGCCTCCTGATTGCCCCATTTTGCTTGGTTCAGGCTTGCTGGGTGCCTCTCCATCTTTCCATCTGTCTGGATGACTTCATGTCCTCTCAGAAGTTGGTCAAGGCATTTGCCCAGGGCACGGGTGCCAAGCAACAGTGGATTTAGATGAGCAGCCTGCAGCTCCACAAACGTCCCCTGCCACTGTTTCTTTAGTAACAAATGCCTGGATGAAATAGGTGACAAATGCATTAAAAAAAAAATGATACCTGTGCAGCAGAGAGCTGGAAGGCACGGGGTGGGGGGGTTGTGGTGCAGCTGCAGCCTGGGAAACCCATTAAGACCACATGGGGCACCAAATGGTACCCGAGGTGAGTGCTGGGCTTGCAGGCACAATGGAGCCCAGCAGAAAGTAGGCCCAAAGAGACCAGAGAACACAAAGGTTTCTCAGCACACACCTGCTTTTGCCTCCCAAAAACTGGGAGGAGCAGGTGGACAGGCACAGTCCTGCACAGCTCCCTGAGGACATGCAGGTTTGCACAGCCCTGAACTGCAGGTCAGAGGCAGGGAAAGTATCCCCCTGTGCATCCATCCCATCCTGCTGCAGGATGCAGGAGGGGAGATGCCCAGGGAGGGATCCCTTGGAGCAGGGCTTACTAGAGGGGCTGCATCTGTTTGCTTTGCTTCAAGGTTAGTGTGATCCCACCACTGTCCAGTCCTCCAGTGCAAGTTTCAACAGGATCTAAGTGATTTAGGAACCTCTGGGCAATCCCACACCGTGGTCCCAGTTACCCTATATCCCACATTACAGGAGCTAGTTAAGTACTTTTACAGACAGGTTTCTGCCCCTTAATGTATGCAACTGGTCAGGGTTGGTCTTTGCTATTTTAGCAATTGAGACCCCTCTTGCTTCCCAACCCAAGAACAGCAGTCCTTTTCGTTCAATGTTTAGAAATACCTCCTTGCTCTGTCCTTTTTTTTTGGATTTCATTTTATCTTTTTGTTGGTACACAGAACCATTTCTCTTTTTTCCACATTTTTCTAATGAGGTCTGGCAGTGGGAAGTTGTTTGTAAATCACACAAGTATTTGTTTTACTGGAAACATCTGCTTTAACACATTTGTCTCAAAAAAAAACCTCTTTTTTTTTTAAACAAAGGTATTAAGCTGCAATGTAAATTGGGCACATCTGTTTATGAGTCACTGCAACAGCACTGCCTCCAATGCACCAGATCACACGGATCTCCAGGGGCCTGATCCAGCAGAAATTGGAAACTTACAGCTCGCTCTGCTCCCTTTTCTGGCACTGCTTTTCCAAAAGTATTGCTGCCTGGTTTAATGAATTAAGGCCACTAAATATGAAAGAGCTATTCAGCATCTGCTAACAGCATTAAGTGTCTGGCCCAGCAGACACTTAAGTATCAGAAAGATACTTAAGCCAGTGCCCAAGTCCATGGGCACCCGAGGACTGAATTCAGTGGAACTACTTGTGGCTGGGGGCTCCAGACTGCACCTACCTCTGCCATGGTGCTCTACCATCTCTGCTGCCTTCAGCTGCTCAGTGTTGCTGCTGAAAACATTCAGAGAAGCAAAGCAGAAGGAAAGGCATCAGCTGAACCTCCAAGACCAAAACGTGGCCCAACAGCTGGCATTTGTTCATTGGAAATACAAGGGTTAGCAGATCTTGGGCAGGAGAAAACATTCATCTTTGTTTTCTGGAGTGGCTGGAGAACATCCCCTGATGCTTCTGGGTTAAATAAAGCAAAGTGCAAGGAGATGCCTGGAAATGGCAGATTCAGGACCTCCATCTCCACAAGACCTGCAAGACCCAAATTGCAGACACATGCACCCCAGCCCACCAGGACAAAGCTTTCTGACTGCCACCAAAGCCCACAGCCAGGCAGGAATGTCCCACCAGAGGCCAGGAGGGGAACGAGGCATGAGCAAAGTCTTTGCTCCCTGCACCCAGCCACAGTGGCTCCCTGTATCTGTGAGGAAAACCTTCCCTGAAACCAGCAGGGTACTGCTGAGACCCCCACACACACCTGATATCTGCCACTGGCCTCACATTGAGAAAAAGCTGCTCCACTGGCAAAAGCACCTATGGACAGACCACACAGCAGCCACGTGTCAGCTGCATGATGCTGGGCACACCTTATAAAGTCATCAAATGGTCTGGGTTAACAAGGCCTTAAAGATCATCTAGTTCCAACCCCCCTGCATGGGCAGGGACACCTCCCACTAGACCAGGTTGCTCAGAGCCCCATCCAACCTGCTCTTGAACACTTCCAGGGATGGGGCAGCCACAACCGCCCTGGGCAACTTGTGCCAGTGTCTCACCATCCTCACAGTGAAGAATTTCCTCTCAGTGTCTAACCTAAATGTCCCCTCCTCCAGTTTTAATCCATTCCCCCTTGTCCTCTCACTCCCTGCCCTTGTCAAAAGTCCCTCCCCAGCTTTCCTGGAGCCCCTTCAGGCACTGGAAGGTGCTCTAAGGTCTCCCTGGAGCCTTCTCTTCTCCAGGCTGAACAGCCCCAACTCTCTCAGCCTTGTAGCAGAGCTGCTCCAGCCCTCTGAGTGTCTTCATGGCCTCCTCTGGACCTTGAGCCTCATTTAGTCTTTGCCAAGGAAATAAAGCTACAAGTGCCAGGAAGGGAAATGGAAGGTGACAGCACATCAGATGCTTCCTGCCAACAGCCACGGGAGCACCAGCGGGGAAGCTTGCCCCTGGAGGGAAGAGAGAGGAGACCATTTGGGGTATAAATACATTCTTTCACATTCTCTGCACTTCCCTTAGCAGCTGATTTAAGTGGACAAGGGAAAAGGAAGAGACATTGCAGGCTCTGTTCTGCAATGACTTTGGGGAGCACACAACTTTTTTTTTATTTACTTTTTACTGCAACAATCTCGGCAGAACCAGAACAGGATGAATGAAGGTACCGAAGCTGCAGAGCAGCCAGCTCAGAGTTATCAGGGAGGCAGAGGATATTACTCAGACTCTGATAATAACCACCAGCTCCCACCTGCCAACTGCAGTCTGCCTAACACAAAGAAGTCCGAAAACAGGCTGCAGCAGATGTCTGCCTCTCCATGCAGGAAGTGTCTCCAGTATCCATGGGACACAAGGAACTCTAAAATAGCTTTGATTCCAACAATTTTACAGAGACTCAAGATACTGAATTAAAACAGGAAGGGGGGGTGGAAAGGAAGAAGAAGGATGTGTATCACGTTGCAGTTGTAATTTACGTTTTAGAAATCCTGCCGGGATTCCTGTGCTGGACTGAGATGGTGATGGATGCCTTGGAAGTCTGTCCAGCTGCTGAAGCCAACACAGTCCACAGCAAGCAGGGTCCCACAGCAGCCAGCAGTACCTGCCACCACTGTGCAGATGTCCCTGCACATCATGGCATGTAACCATGCAAGGGAGCAACTGGCCATGGGATGCAGCAGCACACGGGCTCCTTCAGCATCCAGCAACAGGTCAACCCCAAGGCAGCACTTTGGGTGCTGGTTCCCAGCTGCTCAGAGATGGGATCTGCAGAAAGTGCCCTCAGAGGAAGGAAAGTGCTGGAAAGAAAAGGCACTGCTGGGTTTGCATTCAAGATGTGTGCTGGGCGCAGACCCAGCCTCCCATGGGAGGGAAGGGTAAAGCATCATCCCAGGTCCCACGGGAAGCAAAGAGCAAAGGAAAAGCAGGAACAGACAGCAAGATGTTGTTGAGAGCCCCAAATACCATTGAAGACATTTTCTGAAACAACAGAAGCTGGTCAAAAAGCCAGATTTCCATTCCCACAGAAAATGGGGAATGCGCTACTGCTCTAAAGCAGAACAAAAGCAAAACATGTCCAAGTTGTCTATGTTGACAAAAAAAAAAACACAAAGAGGCAAGTTGACTTGGGGAGGCCAAGACATACCACTCCAACAAAGTCAAATCACTGCGTTTGGATTTCATTTTTTTTCCTGTGCTATAATTAAAAATGTAATCTCAAGCAGACTTTTAGACAAGAAGCTGCTCTGGAGTGAAAGCTGACAGCATTACCTTGCAGCATGGACAAGCAGGCTGCTGCTGCTGCTGCATTTCCCTGCTGCAGGAGCACAGAAAGATGTTTCTATTTATTCCCCAAGCAAAAAAAAAAAAACACAACACAACAAAACTACCCAAAACCCCAGCATGCTTCATCGCATCCCAGTTCCATCAGAGAGGCATTTCCCAACACAAAGTCTTCCCATCTGGAAGTTTCTGGCCTGCCCTAAAAACAACACGAGAGGACGTTAAATTTTGGGGGGTCAAGAGGCTTTTGCCCCAAGTGAGATGCACCACAGACCCAGAAAAGCTGTCCAGGCAAGCAAACTCTAGAAGCACTCGGCTGCTGGAAATTTGTTGATCTGGAAGAAAGCCATCTGGGCTCCCCTGAGGGCCAGGAAAGCCCCGGGGCCAGGGATGGATGGTGGAGGCAGAGCACAGCCCACCGGCAGCCACCGCGTGGGAAGGAGGACACCTCCAATTCACAGCTCATCCATCCCAACCTCACGAGGGGCCAGGGAACTGCTGGAGCTCCAGCTGGGAACTGGGGGAGCCAATGCTTGGCTGGACACACCTGGTTCAGTTCATGTTACTCCTGGTGTCAGCCCTGGCAGATGTGCACGCACACGTCAGGGCTAATGCACACCAGTCCCAGAGAGCTCCTGCCTGATGGGTGAAGAACCCCCTGTTCCTGGAGCATTTCAGAGCAGGATTGACTCACTAACCACTCATGTCCTGGTAATACACTGACTGATGAGTGATTTGCAGCTCAGACCCAAGCACAAACTATTTTCACTTGCAAAGCAAGGGGTGGGAGAAGAGGGAAAGCAACAAGGATTAAAAACAATGAGTCCTGCGAGATTTTTCTGGAGGAGCATCCCTGACCTTATCTCCAGTATCTTTTTGGCAAGGACTAAAAAGACAGGCTGCTTTCTGGGCAGGTCTGTGTTTCCTTCTGCTGGAGACCATCAGCCACCAGCACCAGGCTTGTGCAGGAATCCATCATGGTCTCTCCATCACTTCAATTTTGAGAGCCTCATCTCAGGCAATGCCTTTTCCTCCACCCAGGCTACACCCCATGACTTTCCAAGGAGCATCACTGTTTGGAAAGATTCAGACATCTTCCAGATACTTAACTCACAGCTTCATTTAATCAGGTTGGATTAGTTCATAAATACATATGCTTTTATTTACAGAAAGATGTAAAAACTAATTTTTAAGAATGCAGTGCTCCCATCTGCAGCAAGTATGAACCTGTTGGGTCCCAAGTAAGGAGATCACTGCCATGTAGGCTCTCACTCAACCACATCTAAGTAAACACCAGCTCTTCAGAGCCATCAGCTGCTGCCATAATGCAATGCTGCAACTTGCACTGCTAGGTCATAGCTACAATAGTCTTTATAAAAACAAACACATTTGTTCAGATTTGAAGAGGGGAACTGAGAGGTCAGGATTTTTAAGGCAGTCTGGAGAATTTCAGCATTTCCCACCTCCTTCCCTTTAGGGCTCAAAAATGCTCTGAAAGTTGTACCCAAAAGTTTTCCAGTAAGTGGTGGCTTTCATGGTCCACCTGAAACATCATCTGTCTTCTTGGACATTTCTCAGGGCAAAATGATCAACAGCAATGCAGCGGCCACAGCTGAGAGCCCAGGACCCTCTCCTAGACCCTTTCAATGAGACAGGACCACCTGGCCCAATGTTAATTGTGTTTGCAGTTTTTCACACAGTTCTATTTCCCCAGGGTGCTTTCTGGGCAGACAAATGTCAAGCTCATGCCCAGCCAAGCTGTGCTTCATAGTCCCTGATGGACCTTAGTTCCATGAACGTGTCTTCATGTGCCTTTGATTCCATGCAACCTTTGGGTGTCCCTGCTGTGTGATGTTCCTCCTGTTCAGTCCTTGCCATTGCCCATAGCCAAATCCCCAGCATCACAGCAGTGTGTGCCAAAGGATCCCAGTCTTGAGTTTGGCTGGTGGCTGTAGTTTCTGAGTGCCACCACTTTGAAGGATTGTAGCATTGACTCAGCCATAGGGCTGTCTTGTCCTGGGTCTGCTCCCCTTGGGTGGTGCCCAGGTGGTTAAAGACAACCAAAGTATAAGCAGATATGACAAAGTGCAGCACGATCCCAAGGACTGTGAGTTAGTAACAGACACACTTGTCTTCACTCTGCATCAGGGCTAAAGACAAGGCAGTGAGGTACACCCACCCAGTAGTCCACAAGGAAGGGATATCAGCTGGGCCAGCGTGTCCTAGATGGCAGAGGAGTGGAAATGCTGCCAGGAGACAAGGCAGCCCTTCTCCATGAGTGACACATTCCCCATCCCTGAGACCAGGAGCCACAGCAGCCATGGGGCAAGAGAGGAACGGCCCAGCCCTGTGGCCACAGAACATCCCCAGGATATTTGGCAGCCAAGTGCCAGCACACCAACATGAGTGCTGGGCACACACATGGGCCAGCAGGGCTGGGACACCCTCGGGGGCCACAGGCTTCTCCCCAGCACCGAGCAGGGCTGTGCCCTACAGCCTCATTGATTACATCCCCGTAATTCAGCTTACAGTTCAGTTCTTATCAGCTTACCTGCAGTAAGGCATTAGTAAAAGCCAAGCCACTCATGAAAGGGGCACCCTCTCCCATGTGAAAAGTCAATCAACACGTTATATTGTTATCAGGCTCACAGACAAACCTCTCTTTGTACAACAAACTGCCCTGACTATCAGTGTAAGGTTATCTTGTCGGTCCATTAGCAAGTGGCACCTGGTCTGCTCCTGTCTGAAATATTCCTTTATTGTTGTCCCTTAAAAATAAACCCAGTTAAACTATTCTGTCTCTCCACAACAACCAAAAAAAAAAAAAAAAAAGGCACAAAAAGAAAAGCAAGTTTGTATCTGAGTCAGGAATTGTGTTTCCCAGCTTTGGAAGAATTCACATGCTTTCAGCCACAGAAAAACAGATTTATCATCCCTTAAAGATAAATATGACTATCACTATTGCAGCTGGGCAGATTTTTGCATAGGTGAAATTGTTTTGATGCGTTCAGTCATGTAAAATGCTGCACTTGGTAACAATTTAAAGGCACATTAGCTCCCAAATTACACTGTTGAAAAGTATCTCCTTAGACGCTCCGTCATAATACAAACTGCTATTCAAACTTGCAACCCAAACAGAGGGTAAAGCTTTTGCCAGCAGCCTGGCATGGAAAAGAGCTGGGATTGATATGCAATCAGAGATCCACAACAACTTCTGGGCATTTGTACAGCATAGGAGCAGAAGCATCATCTCACCTGACCTTCACTGTGTCTCCAACCCTTGAGCCTCATCCAGTCACCAAATGCTGAGCCCAAGAACCAGCCTCATCTGCTCTAATCTGGGCTTCCCAAAGGATTTAGGACAACGTCTGCTCACATGAGGAATGTGATGCATGTGATTTATGGATATGAGGATGCCAGGGACTGACGTGCCCTTCACTGATTCTGCTTCAAAAAAAACCTGGTACATCATTCTTTGCTTTAGGTCAGAATGGACCAAGGCAGTGGAAGTCAGCTCCTAAAAATACCAGATACAGATTGCTCAGGCAGACTTAGCTCTGCAGCCTGTGAGCACAACACTGAAAAAGTAAAAAAAGAAAAAAACTGAAGAAAAATTGAAACCAGAAAACAGGAGCATGGGATTAATCTATCCAGTAGATTTACTTGCTGATTTCATAAACGCTTTTGCATACATGTAGCTTTTCTCAAAGTGCAAACTTAGCCTGATGGATGAATTTCTAGTTCTTCAGTTGTAGAATTATTGCTACTTTGGAGGAACTCCCAGCACAAAAGTTACAAGAACCCTTCAAAATGTATACATTATGTACAGTGTGAGAGCTGGAAGAGTCACAGCAGCACAGCCAGACGAGGATGCTATAAACAAACCCATCTCTGAAATTCACCAATAATTTTCCCAGACTGTCAATTAAAAAAGAAAAATCATTTTTGAAGACGTCAAAAGTGAATTAATGAACTTGCCACTCAATTAGAGCCTCAGCCAACTGCAACATGTGACTCCCTTTCCATCTTCTAGCTTGTATTTGACCAGCAACAAAGAATTCTTGACTTGCAACCAAATCTTCTTTAAAAGGAGAAATTTCAACAAACAAACACTTGAAATAGAAAAGCAATAATCAAGCTATTGCACTGCTTTAGTTGGTATGACTCCAGCTCTTCCATCCGGATAATGTAGCTGACATTTGGCTTTGTCATTTTTTTTGCCCTGGGACAGGATGAATGTCTTGTTAAACAGTATGCTCTGCTACCCTTTCTCCAGTCAAGCATTCAACAGCATCCTTTTTGGAAAATTAAAAAAAAAAAAAAAAAGAAAGAAACAAAAAAGTTGCTGCTGCAAAAATGATCATGAAAAGTCCCAAAGCTTTTAGCAGAACAGAAAAAAAGTGTCAGGATTCTGTGTCCAACTGACACAGCTCACCCCACCGCGTGAGCCAAGGACAGGGCACCTCTGCTGAAGGCTGAGCAGAGCCACGCACAATAAATATTGATATGGGACACATGATATTTTCAGTAGGACATTCCAAGCCCGCAGGCTGTGCAGCAGGAAGGCACAGCAGCCACGTGGCCCTGCGCTGCCAGCAGAACCCAGGCAGATGGGGACATGGCCACCTGTGGAAGGAGCGTTTTAAAAGTCAACCAGGTATTTGAAAACATCTCCCTCAGACGACAGATAACCACCCCAAGACCCAGCACAAAATGGAGCAGAGCCTACCAGCACATACTGCCTCAGGTATGGACACCCTGAAGGCATTTGCAGAGATGCAATCACCGTGATAAAGGATGAGATGACATGATCT
Source organism: Hemiprocne comata (assembly GCA_020745705.1). Taxonomy (NCBI): domain Eukaryota; kingdom Metazoa; phylum Chordata; class Aves; order Apodiformes; family Apodidae; genus Hemiprocne; species Hemiprocne comata. Next base: position 2,878,350 of record CM036597.1, on the reverse strand, counting down.
TATAAATATTTTAACTATTGTTGCTCTGTCTCCCAGCACAAACACAGAGTGAGGCCCGGTGTGAGCCCTGGCAGATGTCTGAACGCTCTCAGGTTGGGAACATTCCCTTTTCCAACTAGAATATCCACTTCTAAGGAAACTTTCCCACAGGAACAGGCTGCAGAAGCCAGGAGGGGTGCACCCAAAATGACCCTGTCTGGCCTCCAGTGCTGCCACGCACAGCCCAGCCGGAGCAACAGACACACAGGGTGCAGGAAAACTCAGGGCTTCTCTGGGGGCTCAAACTACAAACTCCCTCTCTCCCTTAGAAATGACCAAGGGAGAGCAAAAAGGATGATTAGACATTGGAATGGACTTCCCAGGAATGTGGTGGAGACACCGTCCCTGGATGTGATGACCAGTGATGACCAGTGATAGGACAAGGGGTAATGGGTGCAAATTGGAGCATAGGAGGTTCAAGGTGAATATCAGAAAAACTTGTTTACTGTGAGAGTGACAGAGCACTGGAACAGGCTGCCCAGGGAGGTTGTGGAGTCTCCTTCACTGGAGACATTCAAAACCCGCCTGGATGCGTTCCTGTGTGATGTGCTCTAGGTGACCCTGCTCTGGTAGAGGGGTTGGACTAGATGATCTTTTGAGGTCCCTTCCAACCCCTAGGATTCTATGATTCTATGTATTCAAGGAATGGCATGGATGTGGCACTTAGTGCCATGGTCTAGCTGATGTTGTGGTGTTGGTCATAGGCTGGACTTGATGATCTTCAAGGTCTTTCCCAGCCTTGGTGATTCTGTGAAAGGCAGAACTGCAGGCAATGCAGCAGGAACCACCAGGCAGGGGAGCTGTTTTACCCACACAAACTTGCAGAGCCATCTTTATATATCTTTATTGCACACATCTATTCTTACATATCTCATGGGATGAGGCCAACTTCCCTTCCCAGAGCAAACTATTTCTACTTAATTCTGCCAAATCCATCTGTTCCCAAGACAACTTTTGTTACTGCCTAACACAGATATTTTGGAAGGGTAAATCTTCCCCTTGTCCTCCCACCCCCCCCAGGTTGCTGGATCACTGAGAACATTCCCTGGGTGATGCTCCAGTCACTAAAAGGGATTTTTGCCTCCCAGCAAAGCTTGTGAGTTGCCCACATCACATCACAGGTGAGTTGGACCACAACACCTTTGCAAATCCCCCAAAAAAGCTTGCCTCTCTCCCAGCACCTACTAAAGCCATCCCCCTGGCACAGGGCACCTCTCCAGCACCCGTATTTTATTTTCAGGCTTCCTGGCAACGAGCTCCCTGGTGGTTATAAGTGGCATCTCCAGTGAGAACGCCAGAGGTGAGCTAATTAGTGGGTGGCTGTCTGGAACGGCAGCGAAACGCCCACCACCCCGGGCTGTTTGCTTTGGGTGCACGATGCAGGACGACGGATCCCAGAGGGGTGTGAGCACACATTGGCTTTGAAGAGGCTGGAAAACATTTGTACTGACTCGTAATTTGGGGGGGAAAAAATACTATAATTTATTCAGAGGCCTGATTTGCCATTGGTGTGGCATAAATATATGTGTGTGTGTGCACAGCTCTATTTTTAGAGCTGCACGGCCAGGGTGCCGGCTCCACGGTTACTCCATTGATAAATAGGATGAGCTCTTCTCTGAGCTGGGAGGTTTTCAGTCCTCCCTCTTATTGTAAACATTATCTGCCTTCAAACTCCTTAATGTGTTGCAGATGTGACAAACAATAAAAGACCTATCATTTTAAAAAGCCTGCCATCTCAGTGTTTCCCACTGGGGCAACATAATAATGAATTTATTAGCATATAGCGCTCACCAACATATGTTTATAGTCACTCACAAACTTTTGACTTGACAGTTTACAAGTATGTTTAAATCATTAAAGTCTAAGTTGACTGTCCAGTTATTACAGGCTCATTATAAATAGGAAACAAAGGTTACATTTTATACAACAGGTGATAAATCAAAACTAGTCTGTATTCGAGACTGGCTTTTTTTTCTTCTCCTTTTTAGTATTTTTTTTTTTTGTCTCCACGTTTTCAAGACCTTCTGAGGGGACATCTCGGTGAGGCCAGCACCAAGCAGCTGCTTGCAGTTAGCCAGCAGGACCAGCAGCACCCACAACAGCAAGCAGGAGAAACTCCAACCTCATCCAAGAGATGCAAAGACCTTGGAGCTGGCAAACCCTGCCAATGTTTTCACTCAACCACCAGCCAAACTCAGAGCCAGGGCCCAGGCACCCCGTCTCTCCTCCTCCCCAAGGTATGGCCAAGTCCATCTGCAAGCCTTGGAAAACCCTCCGATAGGATGGAGTTCTCTGCTGCCACCACAGGGCAAAGGAAATTCCCTCCTAAACTGAACAAAGGCTCCAAGAAAAGGAAAGCAAAGCACCCAAGCTGTGTTCCCTGACTGCAAACCTCTGAGGGTCGACAGAGGCACTGAGACACCCTCAAAAAGGGTTTTGGGTTGGAGCCCACTGCTATGACACTCATTCCCCCCCCAGCCATCCAGCTGCATTCCTGCCTTAACACTGCAGAGCACCCAGCACAGGATAAACCCAGAGTCAGTAACTCAACCCCAGTCCTTTCTGCCTCTATTACAGGGCAACCACCTTGGGAAGGAGAGAGATAAAGCCACGCTAAATGTAAAAGTTCATTTTGCAAAGTATTTCCAGATTTCAAAGCCTGGCATCTTTTCAAATCGGCACGCTAACCTAAAATTTAGGATTTGTGGAAAGGGAGGGGGGGAATGTGGAGTGGTTTCTGGTCCCTTTTATTTCATGCTATGTACATGTGATATGATATGATGGGGGGGAAAAAAATTAATTGAAAAATACCCTTTCAAAGTAAAAAAGAAATATCATTCTCAAAAATGTTGAAAGTGAGTATTTCCACACCATCAGCAACTTTCCTGGGCTTGTTTCCAACGTAAGACTTGAACGGAGTCACAGTTTATATCCAATACCAACCAAACAGGATTCTGTCACTGTCAGATCAGCTTTGCCTTTCTGTTCTAAAGCAGCACACACACACGAGCATTATGGTATGGGCAAGTGAGGAAGAACCAGAAACCTGGCCACCAAGACAGGACAGCTGATGTCCTCCAAGGTCAGACCATGCCTAAAAGCTGTGTTGGACAAACCTCACACTCCCAGCAACCTGAAAGACTTAACCTGCCAGGAACACAATTCCTCAAAGCCACTGCTGCTTGAAAGTTAATATTTACCCATCCTGTGGCAAAAGCAGCAGCAAACACCCTCCAGCACAGGGAGGACAATCCTCTTTTCCTGTTCCATGTTCACATACCACAGTGACAAGAGAGGACTAAATTGCTAGACAGGCAGGTTGTTGGGGAGACCAATACAGTGATTAAACTAGCCTAGAGAGACAGAAAGAGGCAGAAAGGATTATATACTTGGCTTCAGAGATCACTGATGATATTATAGGGAAGGCTATAAGAGGAAATTACAAACACATAAAAAATAGCATAAGGCTGTGACACAAAGATCACAGAAAATGAAACATGGATCTCTGCTCTCAACTCAGGACCATGAGGATCACCTGTATTTCCTTAATTTACACTTTGATATTTAGTTCTTAGATGAAAGAAAGGACATTTTATCCCTCTCTGAATCCTCTACTTCTCTTTCAGACCTTAAGTGACTTAAAAAAGCCCTTCCCCAATATTTGAATAGATGTATTTTATACATTTTACATAATGTGTCAATAATCTTTGATATGAAACTGGCATTTAATATTTCAGCTCTCACTTCATTAAGGATATTTTAATTATCCCAGACCAATGGAAGGGAATTTATAAACATCTGTGCTTCGTTTAAGAGCCCAAATTTGCCTCTTAAACTTCAAAGCTGTAAAGCTGATTTTATCCAGGTTCAGTTGTCTGGTCTCTCAAAGAGCAACTCGTAGCACTGGAACCAGCATTAATTGGGCCAAGGCTCCAGCCTGCAGAGCCCTGTCCAGCTCATCCACGATGGACACTGCTCCAACAGCCTGGTCCTGCTCATGCAGCAAAAGGGATGATGCTGCTGAGCTCCATGGAGCCAGGAGTAGGAAGACAGTGGTTAGTGGGTGGGGGAGAAGGCACATATCAATGGCATTTGCAACTGCCCAAGTCACAACCAGTCCTTTGCTTTCACCTCCTGATGGGTGACCAGGAACTAATATCAGAGCTTGGAAGCACTAGGAGTGCCCCGTGGCTGTTTTCAAAGCAACCAAAGACATGACTTGTACCAGCAAGCAATGCAATTTAGGCTCCTGAGTTCCTAAATCACTTCTGAAAATTGAGCCTGAGTTACTTGTAAAAAACCACCAGGAGTCTCTAAACCCTAGATCAGGAAAGAACCATTGTTTGCTGCAGCCAAACAATCCTTACCAACTTTCTGATGTCCTCTAGGAAGCAGAAAAGCTCATCTTTTAGCTCATGAGTGTGGGCAGTGGTGGGAAGGAGAGAAGAGAGTGACTCTGGGACCTACAACGGGTTTGCAACCTGTCTCAAATCCCCTCCCATGAGTTGCCCTCCACACACCCCTGCAAAACTGACCTAGAAAAGCAGCAGCATTACTCCTCCAGCTGCTGTCCCTGCTGGCACCAAGGCCAGCCGGCACGGTGCTGAGCATGAGCAGCCTCTGAACATCGGTGGAGCTCCACACCATCACCAAGACCTACAACCCCCACCAAGACCTACAACCCCCACAGAGGGGCACAGTCACATCATCCTCATCACCTGCTAAGAACCGGAGCTGGTTCCTCACTCGCAGCTCTCCATCCCCAGAGCCTCCACCACAGTCATCTTCATCATCGCAGTCTCCACTCTCCTCCTCTTCATCTGGGGTTCTGCCTGGAGCTTTTCGGCGGGGCAAAGCCATCCCTTTGAGCAGCTGAAAGACATGAGGTGCCACAGTCATTCAACAGCATCCCTCCACCCTCCCTACTTCATCCATGCTCACAGGGAGGTTGGGTGACAAGAGGGGGACAGGGCTCAGTGGAGCCAGGACAGTGGGACAAGACCCCATCATGCTCCTCATGCCAAAGCATTAACAAGTTCAGGTTCATTCGTGGACAAAGCTGCACACAAAACCTCAATGGAAGAAACAAAAGGAGGAGGAAAAACCACATTGGTTAACTCTGCCCTTCAGGCATCGCATGAGCTGGAGCACATCTACAGAGATTCCAAAGTCACCAAAGCTCTGGAGTCAGCTACAAAACACATGTCCAAAGTTATGCCAGATGGGGCAAAAACCAGCAGCAAGAGGAAACCTTGTCCAGGGATCCTCACTGCTTTCAAGGACTATCTCCCACCTGAGAAGTAACACACGTGAAAGGAAATGGCAGATGTCTCGGGTGCCACCCCACAGAAATAACTTAAAAATCTCATTCCTCACTCTTGGATTGCAGAGGATGGTAGCTGATGCTTGTGGGACAGCCAAGCAACACAACAAAAGGAGCTTTTAAAGGATGTTTTAAAGCTGAGTCTCACCTAATGGTGACAGGTTGCACGTCCCTGAGACAGCAACTGGAATAACTCTGCTGAGCACGGGGTCAGGATTGCTTTCCAGACTAGGGTGGGAGCTCCCCATGCTGCCCCTTAGCAGGACACCAAGGGATTAAGCACATTTTGAGCTCCCAGCTTCTTCTTCCCACTGACTTTTCTGATCTTGCTATTGCTGAAAGCAGCCAGCTATTTCATCATAAACCCAGATCCACTTTGAAAAAGTGTGAGTCAGCCGGTTAATACATGCTGAAAATTTCTATCACTACCACTCTGCTGTTAAAAGCCTTCTTGAATTTAATCTCAGCACTAAAAAAAATAAAAGATAAGTAACAGAGAAAATACTGCAAAATTGGAGCTTTCCACATACTTCAGAGGGTTAGTTAGTTCCATCTATTGCAGCAATATGCGTGCCTTTCAAGGCATTTTTTAATATCTGGAATCTAGGTTATATTTTTAAACTATTAAGCTAGCCTTAAAAAACAGTTTCTAAAATATTTAAGCCACTGAAGTTTATACAGCCTTGGAGGAATGCTCTCGGCATCTGGCTCGCTCTGTCCACGGCAATGTCCACATACCTTGGTATTTATATTAGAGGAGCATAAGGTAATGAAAAACAAATGGCTCAACATGAGACCCCTGGGGGTTCCCTGCCTGTGTCTGGTGGGGAGAAGCAACGAGACAAACCTCTCCTTGGCACGTGCAAAAGCCTGCCTGGCATGACAGCCCTGTCCCACCCCCCCGGAGGAAGCAAAACACAGCTCATCTCCCTGAAACTCAGGGGGTGCTTTTTCATGGCCTTCAACAGGCTTTGGCTCAGACTGGTTACGTTCACTCTTCAGGAACATTATTTTATTTAGACATTTACAGGCCTTCCCCAAGATGCCGTGTAACCACAAACCAACAACAAAAGAAGAGGCAAACGCAGCACTGGGGGTGGCATGGGGAGGACCTTGCACAGGAACCAAACACTGACCACTCAAGCCTTTACACCAACACTTGTATTTCTCTCCTCCACACGAAGCCCACAGCTGACAGCAGTCCTCAGCACACAGTCTATCAGCTCGAGGTATATTTTGGGGATATTTTCAGATTTAACAAGTTCAAGGGGCAGGGGTGGGGGGAAATCAGGATTTCTCAATGGTGTGTGTTTAAACTTTAAAATTACTGAGCACGTCTGGTATTAGTAATTTTTCTTGGCATGCCACAAATCAGCAACTTAATTTCTCCACCTGTGTAGCCACAATAAAACAGGGACTTCCTGAGAAACGTCACACAGACCCCAACTTTAGATGGAGTGAACGTGACATCCCTGAGCCATGCTGCTCCTCCCTTTTCCAGGACAAAAGCTCTATCCTTGGCCACGCTCTCCTCAGCTGCTGAATACCACAAAGATGTTCAATGAGTCCAATTTTGCAGCTAGCTCTGGGAGAAAAGAAGCTGGTGAAACCAAACTTACTGGCACTGTTAGCAGGAGACCTGCTGTGGGGTGGAAATCCCACCCCTCTCCGCTGGCACATCCAGACCTGGGAGTGCTGTGGGATGCCTCAGCTTTGGCTGGGGCAGTGGCCACAGTCTCACTCATTCACCATCACACAACATCCACAATGGCCTGCACGCTTTATGAAACTGCATTTGGTGGACTGAACATAGATTCCCTATCCTTAAATAGCAAACAGAGCTGACTGTACCCTAACATTACAGTTTATTCATGTCCTGTGGTTTGAAGCCTATGGTAAGAGGCAGGAAAATACATAGTCTAGCAACTGCTAAAGTAGCATGTAACAGTCAGACAGCTTTAACTTAATCACAATTCATCCAGCTGTAAGAGTTTACAGTCCTATCTACTCTTCTTTGCTAAATCATAATGGCAAAAATATACTATAATGTACCCAACATAAACTAGAGCACTAATTGTGGGAGCCTGTGTGCACGCACAGATCTCCGAGGTGTCTCCAGGGCTTTCATCTCCCATCTGCACAAACACCAGAGAATCATCTAATTGTGTCAGCTGTAAAAGACCACCGTGGCAGGAAACACGTGGACCTTTGCTCCTGACTACGAGCTCCATTGTCTCAGATGTGCATCAGTTTTATTTCCAGTCTTATTCCTTTTAAAGTGTGCCCCTCACAGAGGGGCAGGGTGGGCAGCTGCTGGATCATTGGCACGAGGGATGCCGGGCAGCCCCGGCTGGTCTCCATCCACCTGGTTGTTGCTTGCCTTGTCCTGTGGTCTCCCTACAGCTTATAAACCAAGCCTGATGGGAACGGTGCACTGAGTCTTTCTGCAAGGAAAGCTCCCCGGGGCATCCCAGGATGATTTACACAATTATTCATAACTGTACAGTGACCAGACAAAAACAGATGCAGCAACACAGGGTAATGACTCAGCGGGATTTGGACGGGCCACCGTATGTTGAAATCTTTTAACTCCTCATTCTTTACAACCACTTTACTCAGAGCTCACCGTCCCACCAGCCCACTGAGCCACCTGGTCTTGTTTTTCCAACTTTAACATAAAAAGTATGTTGCAGCTCTCACTGTTTATCATTAATCTCCTGTCTCCGGAAAGAACTCAGCGTTGTGTTCCTTGGATTGTAGTTTAATAGCTGTTTTCTCCTTTTGGAAACCATGCCTACGGTGTTGCAAATATCTATTTGAGCAATACCCAAACATATGCCCACATTGAGATAAAATATCAGCAGTGAGCTACAACCACTGTGCTCCTTTAGGGCAGAAATCATCCCTTTCAACATACTTCAAAAATACGTAAAGAGAACAGCCAGATTATTAAGGGGTAGAGAAGACTTTTAGAAAAAACATTTAATTCCTTCATGAGTTTAGGGGAGAAGTCTGATTGATATTTGTAATCTTTTGGTGGGCAGAGCTGTCATTTAATTTAGCTTGCATGACTGAAAGAATTTAATAAAAGTGTTCCATAGAGTTTTGCTGAAATTCTTTGCATGTTTTTAGTAAGCCTCTGGAATACGATCAAACCTAAAAAGCTGGAGAGGACAGAGACTGAACTTGCAGCTAAAATAATATTCAGGACTGTAATACATGCTTAATAATCAAGTGTTCACATCTAGAAAAAAAAAAAAAGGTGCCCTCGTGCAGAAACTCCTCTGGATCCCCAGCCATGTGTCCAAGTACTGCTTGGCATCATGAAGGGAACCCTGAGACCTGGACTCAGCAGCAAAAACAAGCCCCTGGCTCTGCTAGAAACCCTTCAAAACTCAACCAAACCCACCAGTTCAGGACTGCCTGCAAAACCTGGGATGCCTTTCTTTGGTAAGAAAGAGTTTTGGAGGAGCAAAGGTGTTATTTCCCCTCATATCATGCAAGCCATCCACTTCCACCACACACTTTCAGGTACCCAATGCAGATGCTGCTGCTGTACTTCCCACACAATTCCCAAGATTCCCAACAGGTCAAGTTTTTCTATTTTAAATTCCAGCCCACTGGAAACATTGGTTGTTGTTGGTTTTTTTTTTTTTGGGGGGGGGGGGGGGGGGGGGAAACTAGATCTTATGGCCAATTGTGACTTTGAAATCTGCAAGGGTGCATAATTTATGAGTGGCTGTTAAATCTGGGCAGCATCATGGGAAACGTGCAAATTTTCACACGATACTGTTGCCTGTTAACAGCTCATTATGATGTACAGAAGTATATTCCCATTATGAAATACAGCTGGGGCTGTTTTGCTTACGAAGGTCATTATCTGATCACAAGCAAGAATTGGGAAAAGGAACCCATTTTAAAAGGCTCAAGTTGTGGACTTGTTGAAAACTCATGTGTTTTGAATTTTGTGGCCTGATCGTACACAAGCATGCAACAGGAGAATCGATTCTCTCCACTTCCTCTGCTTATTAGCCCTGGAAATAGCATGGAAAAAATTATCTTTTATTAGCAAATACTTTCTTTATTATTTAACTAACCCTTGTCATGGGATCCACTGGTGCCCTTCACTCCACTTTAACATTTCCCAGCTCTGTTCACTTTATCCTTTCTGTAGACAAGGGCCTTGGTGGGACAAGAGCATGTGCAAGCAGAAACTCAAGACAACATCAACAGCATCATTTTCACTTGCCTCTTCCCAAGCTCCAGAGAGCTTTCTCCCTCTTGGGTGGCAACAAAATGCAATGCAACTCAGTGTTCCCTGGCACCGAGCACCAAAAGCCATTTAAAAATAAGGATATTTAAAACTTTTAAAGTATCAGTCAATACCAGGATTTGTACTTCTGTCTTGAGAGCGAGCACGTGTGTGCACAGGCAGGCATGGCTGCCCTGCGGACCACAACATTAGCCCATGGACAGAAGAGCCCATTTTGGCAGGAGGACACCCAAATTGTGGTTTCCTTATGGCCCTTCCAGTCGGATGCACTTTGGCAGCACAGACGTGGCAGAGAAGAAGCCTGTTTCCAGTTGTACTCCTGTTTCAAGCTCAACGCAACAAGATGCAGCCGCTAATCAAATATTAATAAAGCGGACGTAGGCTTTGGAGCTGGAAAAGTGATTTTTCAATCACTTGGAAAAACAAGTTTGCCCTGTGAGCTATTTTATCAGCTGCCCTAAAAGCAAATTCTGCACTTCCTCATGCTGCCTGCTTCGAGTTGTCTCAGGTTTTGTACTGCTGAAGCTGTACTTGGCAGGCCAAGCCCCAGGCAGCACCTCCTGCCTGGTCTGGGCAGGGTGGGCAAAGGATGGCTCCAAGATGCCCTCCCCACTCACTGCTTTTGGGTCACTCCTGCTCTGGGGCTCCACACCAACCCATGGCAACAAGTGCCAAAAGGGGTGAACCATAGGTCTGAGTTTATATAGTGCCTCTTCAGCCATAAAATTGGTTTAGTCCTTACTCTAGCACTCAAAATACCATCTCCAGGAACAGCAAAAATCCCTACCATGAATCACTAGGGTCTACCAGCACAACAGGACCCCCTCCTTTACTGTCTTTGCAGGCTCCAGAGAAGATGCTCTCAGCTGCCAGCAAACCAGTCTTCCTGGTCACTCTCCTGATAGCACAAAGAAGCTGATGACAGCAGTGAATTATTGGCCAAAAGGTGGCCCTACTTTATGGATCATGAGCTTAATTCCAGATTAGCAATCAAAACTGACAACATCCCGATGGGTAAAGGAAGACAGATAAAGACCCCTAAGTGCTGGCAGTAATTAAAAATGAGTCCACACTGGACAGTAAATCTCTTCCAGCAGCAGAAGGGGCTGGCAAGCTGTTATGGATTGCTCTGGTTTGGTGACAGCAGGCTGATGCCCAGGACAAGATGCTCACGTGGACATGGAGGTTAAGCCCTCCCTGGCACCACAGCAGGCAGAGGGACAGGCTCCTCCCCCAGGCAGGAGAGGTGTCACTTCCCCAACCCCAACAAATGCTCATTCATCACAGGGCACAGGTGAAAAAGAGACTACTCGAGCTTTACAATCAGCACATCCAGCTTATATATCCAGTTCCTTCCACCCTGCAGCTATTTATGGCTTGTTTTTGTGTGGTGGTAGGAAGGAACAGCACGGTGTGGGTGCTGAGCAGGGCTGAGGGGTCCAGCCCAGCCTGCTGGAGACCTGGGCAGTCCTCATCTTCTTCTGGCTCATGCCCAAAACCCCACATCAATGTCGACACTGGAGAAATGCTGCTTTTCTCTTTGTGAGCTGCTACAGCTGCTTCTCCTCCTTTGTATTTCTGAGACCAAACTACCACTGGTCCTTCAGCATCCCTTCCTACACCCTTCCTTCCACCTCCATCAGTCACAGACATCCCTCAAACTCCAAAGCCCAATTACTAAAACAGTAATTGAACATGCAATTGGACCAGATGCCTTCAGCACCTTGTTGGAGTCTGCCTGGACCTTTTCCTGCCAGGATCATACAGACTCCTGTGAGTTACCACTGCTCTAGAAGTGACACAGGAATGCAGCTATTTACTGCACACACCCCCTTCCAGCTCTTCTCTGTTTTGCCTGGGCTGACCTGCATTCTTTCCTCAGCCACAGGGCACATAACTGTCCAGATTGGGTCCTACTTGTGCCAGAGCACTTCCTGAGGACGTTTTGTTTTGTGTACAACGTGGGAAACTATTTGTGCTTACACCTGTACCTTGATAAAGGGGAGTACAATACCATGCTACTCCTGTTGATGGGCCTTCAAACCTGCATCAGGAAAAGAGCTGCAACTTCAAGACCACTTGGGCTTTCAGACTGCCTGGAATAATGAAACAAGGAAAGAAAGTCACTGAGAGAGCTGCTGAGAGATGAACACCCATGTGTGTTGAGGGTGGTAAAGGCATTGCAAAAATGCTCCCTTCCTTGCTACCTGCAAGGGCTCTGCTTTGAAGCTGTCCTACATCAGTTCTTCACTGGCATCACCTTTCTGCTCTTTCTCCCCATTAAGTTTCTCAGTCTCCTACCAGCAGCCCCAGCTGCCTTCCCTTCTCATTTCCACCCACTCTGTCTCACTAGACAGGAGAACCTGGACCAATTTCTCCACCTGCCAAGCAGCCACCCCTCAGGGACTTGGCAGCTGAGCCAAGAAAGAGCGTGGGAGCCTACATGGGCTGGGACCCATCACTGCCATTAGCCATATTTTCCATATTTTGTTGAGTTATGTTGGAGCAGAACCCTGCTCTGCCATCCAAACACTGCTCAGGAAGGCCCAAAACGCACATCACCAGAAAACAAAATACGAGACAACAAGCAAAGTGGGAACAAGCAATAGGGAACAAGAAGACAACATGTGCAGAGGTGGAGCAATCAACCACCTCATCACCATCACGTCCTTCAGGCATCTGAGCAGAGATAGCCTGGAAGGAAGGTGCCCTAGATGCAAGAGCATCTAGGAGGACAGGTAGGTATCATAACACCTTAAGCCATCTGCTAAAAAGAGCCTCATGTGTCTGTGGAGTTGGGACCACCATGCCCAAGGCAGGGCATGCAGGAGCAAGTGGGCCCCTGCAGCCCCCTCAGTGCCCAACAGCCAGCCTAGCCCAGCCTCTCAGAGCAGCTGGGACATTTCCTCTTGGCCCAGGCTCCAGCACACGTGGCTGCTCTCTGGCTGTCAGCAATGTCTGCTGGGGCTGCCTGCAAGACAAACATCTCTTCCTTGGCACCAGGTAGGAAACAGCACACTGAGAGCTGTGCAGGAAGGATTTTCTTCCCCCCTTCTCCTTCTGCGACACAAACGAGAGGCAAGTCTCTGTCCCAGACACTTTGCTTTTCCCTTAAAAGCTCCCAGTGGAAAGGGACTTCTCAAATTGTCTATTTTTGTGCACAATGTTATCTTGTGCAACGGTTTCCAACAGAACACCAGCCCCTCTCCCCCTGTGGCTGCACCCTGCCCTCCCAGGGGCTGCTCTTTCCAGCTTTACTTTTGCATTCCCTTCACCCCAAGGCACTGGAAGCCCAAAAAGGAACTGCCAGCAGCTCTCCTGAGCATCCCCTGCTCCACAGAGCTCTCACAGGGGAGTGAAAAACTGCCTCATAAGCCAGTGACCTCCTATTAGACAAGACAACCCAAGTCCAGGGCTAATGACCAAGCTGTTGGTTTCAGCAGAGACTTAAGCCAAGCAGGAGGAGCAGGAGGCCATGGCAAACACCCCCCAAACCTGTTAGCTAGGCAGGAGTGAGCAGCCAGCCTGCCCTCCCTGGGGACCCACTGGCCATGACACCGAGGCAAGTTTTGCCTATCTGATGTGCACCTGGGGGGGTCGGTGGCCTCCAGGGTCCCGTGGCCACCTCTGCCCCCCACAGCCACTGCTCCATCCTGCACAGAGAGCAGAGCAGGGGCTCCACAGGCAGGAGGGGAGCCCTGAGCCCCAGGCCCTACTGCCACAAGCATTTATGCACTTCCACATTAAACTGATGTTTGACTGAGACAAACCAGACCCTAGGTGATCCCAGGAACAGAGTGTCTCCAGCCTTCATGGTCCCTAATTAACAGCTGATGGCTGGGCTGCCTCCTGGCAAGGCCACAGCTCTCCTCTGCATTCAGAGCGTGGCTGCTGCATGCTAAAACCCAAAGAAGAGAAAACTGAACTTCACAGACACAGCTTTTCCAGTGTCAATATTGGCATCTGCCTCCTAGGGTGGGTCTACAAACAGGAGAAGGCAACACCCAGGCTCCAGCATGGGCACTGCTGCTACACTGCAACTCAGCCCCAATAGTGGATGCGTCCAACAGGAACAGACCCACAAGGCTCAGGCCTCCAGAGCTGCAGGCAGGAGGAGCCCTGCCCATGGTGCTTCTCCCACGCAGATGCACAGCCACCAGCTGAGCAGCTGAAGCAACTCAGCATTTAAATTATTTTCAAAGTTGGTGACTTTATACCCTCCCCCAGCGAGACCCAACACTCGCAGAGGAAGCCCTGAAACGCACCTACACAAGTCTTACCCTCAACACTTAGGAACGTGCATGCTGCACAGAAAGGTCAGTAGCCTCCTTCCCCCTGGTAGGTGGAAGGCATTTGAGGGGTCCTGCCAAAAATAAGAAGCAATTTCCTGCCCATCATGATACATCTTGATGGCTCAGACACACATCCTCAGCCTCCTCCCAGCTCCCTGTGCTTCACAAGACAGCATCTTCTTACATGTGTCCTCAGAAGGGCCAGCCAAGTACATTTGCTTCTTTTAAATAATTGTTCCCTCACAATATAGTCGAGCAAGGCTGCAAGGCCAGGGGCAATAAATGGCACTGCAACCTAAACTCCCCTGTTTGCTCTGGGTTTTACATGCTGCCAGGGCCCTCTCTCGCAGCATGTGCTGCAGCAGCACAGCACTAAAATCCAACCTGGCCTTTGCAGTTATTTACGTGTCAAAACCAAGCTAAGAAGTTTAACGAGCAACAGCGTTAACTGAGAGAGCCCTCCTGAGCCTTGAGGGTTATTCACACCTGCCCCAACGCAGACAGGTCAAAGCAGTCTCACTGCCTGGGACAGGGTTTGCCAGCACAGAGACCTGCCTAATTACAAACATCTGCTCCATCAGCAGGTGTAACAAAAGGAGTGAGATCACAAATGATTCATTACCAAAAATGTACAAAACCTCTTGCACTTTCTGACAGCAGCACAGCTTGGATGAAACTGCAGCAGTCTTTGTTGGCTGCTACCTGCATGGAAGTGGGATAGAACATCAGGAGAGGTCTGTGGAGCACAGAATCATAGAATGGTTTTGGTTGGAAAAGGCCTTTCAGATCATCGAGTCCAACCATTAACCCAGCACTGCCAAGGCCACGGCTAACCCATGTCCCTCAGCACCACATCTACACAGCCAAGCTAGTGTTTTAAAGAAGGGACCACCCTTTGCCAGAGCAGGATGGCTGGGTGAGGCATAGGTCTCAGGCCCCTTCTACTTCAGACCAGGAAAGCTCTGGTGACATTTGTTGCAAGAACAAAGCTGTTGAGACCAGAAGATGAACTGCTTCAGTCGGCTAACATCTTTCTGCACACAGCAGTGAGACACCTTACATTTCTTTCTCTGTCAGAAGGATGGCAAACCAGTGGGTTTTAATCTACTGATTAAATTACCAGCCTGAGTCACAGCACAAGGCGACACGAGGCCCAGAATAACTGTAATTAACTGTTAATTTGGAACCAACAGCTCCCCTTACACCATGTTTTGCTGCACAAGGACTCCTCCAGGTTTGTATCTTCCACAACAGGATAAACTCCAGCGTTGGTACAGGATATCTGGTGTTTGTTTTAAAGCACTGTTCTGCATCAGCTGCATGTTTTGGACACAAAAGCAAATTAATCTCCTTTAATGGGAGGTGTTTTCCCCAGCTGATTTCCACAGCATTGTTTGGAAGCTGGTCCCTGCAGGACACACCTGAGGCACCTGTCTCCCTGCTGGAGCTGAAGCCACAGGGGCAAAGTTGAATCCCTTCTCATGCATAAGATCACAGCAACCAGGGAATTCCATGGAAGGAGAATGATAAAGTGCTATTTATGTTATCAAAGGTTATGAACACCCAACAATAAACTGGTGTGGAAACCAGCCAAAACTGCCACCCATCCAAGCTCAGCCACAGCAGCTTTCCCAGTCTTGCTGGGAAAAGCAAAGAACTGGATTCACCACCTGGGAGAGCTTTGCTGCTCCTATAGTCTCAACTGAGCTAAATATCTATTCCAGTAGCAGGTAAGTGGTGAAACACTATGGATAAATAAGCAACCCTTGGAAAGCCAAGTGGGATTAGCAAAAAGGAAGCACAGGTGAGATGTTCCTTTTACATACTGATAGAGGAGATACATGGCTTCACACAGGAACACACCTTTCCCAGTCCTCTCCCATGTGTTCCTGAAATTCATTGCTGGGGAAGGACTAATGAAACAAGGAGGGACAAGGCAAGAGTGAATCTTCTCTCAAAAAATAACAGCTCTGCAATCCCATTATGTACCTAAAAATAGACATGTGGGAATGGACCAAAGGACTTGGGTACTCCACTGAAAATCCTCCAATGAATTATCTTCTCCAAAAACTGGCTGATGTGAAAACTTTGGATATGGGTGGGTGTTTTGGCCCTACCTTCAATAAAAACAACCAGTCAGCAGTCAAAGCTGGGTTTACTCAGCACACAGGAGATGCTCAGGCCCTCAGAAAAACCCTAAGCTTCAGTGTCACTGATCAGCACCAGAAATGTGCCTATTTACCACCCTTTCCCTTCTGAAAATGGGAAATACCTCACATTCCACAGCAAACAAAACTGCACAAGCAGTAAAAGCATGAGCCTTAACAGCGCAGCCCTCAAGCTCCCCCCTCCTGCAAGACCTTCGGAAAAACAGGCGAGGAACTTCAGCCAACACAACCCAGATTATATGTCTGTTTAAAAACACACATACAAACACACCGGGTCCAACTAATCTCGAGCTGTTAAAGAAAACCCATTTGGGGTGACCTGTGGGTACAGTGTTCCCACAACAAACTGATAAAGCCGGGGCCTTTGCAGATAGGGTCTCGACAGGCGATAGCTGGCATGGGCGAACGCCAGCTCTTACTGAGATGGCAAGGAGGGGTTTAGGTTTAAAAAGCAGTCAGATGCATTCAAATTTAATTATGTTCTCATTACAGAGTGTGACACTTCCCCTGATTTAACTCACCTGGCAAAAACCTGTAATTGCTGCTTGTATATGGAGTCGGAAAGCATTTACCCAGCGCGTTAACGAGAGTCGAGGCACAACTCAAAAGCAGGATGGAGTTAGACTTTAAATACCAGGCCTAGACTTGGTGGAGCTATAGATTATTTTCTGTAGTAAAAGAAGAATTAGCTGATCCATTTCAAAATGGATTTGTCATTAAAATCAAAATCTTCTGTCATTTTATTTAATAGCCTTAGTAAGAAATAATTGCAATGTCTGGTTGCTTTCAACGACATGTGGTTTTAATATTTTAATGGTTACAAACTGTTTAATAATGTTCAACAAAAGGTGTGTCCAAGTAATTATTGTGTTTATTAACATTGCTTTTGAGGACTTGATAAATTATGTTACACATATACAGCACTTAAGACATTGCAGTGTTAACTTATTACATTTAAAAGTGGAAAATTAGCCAAAAGCAACTTGTTTTGGTGCAATTTGAATACTGTATTTTCAAGTGATATGCGTTGTGCATCACATGATTTAACAATCTGGCAGTTTGTGTATTTTCTTAATTATTATGCTGCTTCATCTGGCTAGGGAATTAACATACAGTGGGAATAATAAACCTCACAAACCCTAGCTGGCCACAGAGAGTTGTGATTCCACCAAATCTCTCAAAGTCACAGATTCTTCTGAAGGGAAAATATACTTCCAAGAACTCCTCAGCTCCCCAGGGTCTCCCATAATAAACTCAATAGTTTTTCCTGCTTGGAGCCTCCCAGGACAGGGTCTGGTGAGGCAGCCTCCTGGGACCCCATGTCTCCTCTGAGAGCATCTGCAGATGTCCCACGCTTCCCTATACATGGAGAGCAACGTCACACCGCCCAGACAGCCTGTTCCAGGTTCTCCATGTGCCCTGAGCAAGGTCTCGGTCCAACCCTTTCCTACACCAGGCCTGGTCCCCCCATGGTGGGGTTAAACCCCCCTCACCATCCCCAATGCTCCTCCATACTCTCTATTTTGACCACAGAGGCTGAGAGAGACTCAGGCACAAGGGCATCGTGCTGTTCCCAGGCCGATTTTGTTTACATTTGATTCAATCAAGTTGTGGCCTTTTGGCCTCCTTCCAAATTAACTCCTGGGTGACCTCTGCCGTGCCCTCTCCCAGCAGCCAGGCCGCAGGGAAACAGCCCATTAAACCTACAAACAAATATAGGACATATTGGTTGATCAAACCAGCTTCAAACGCAGCTCTGGGAACACCAGGGCGTGCTTTTTTTGCAAACTTCAACCCTATTTTGTCTTTGGGCATTTGCACCTCTGGGCCTGCTTTTTTTTTTCCCCCTTTTTCCCCTCCAGCTAGAGCTCCGTGTTTCACTACCTCATAAAACTTCTCAGTTTTGTTCTCATCCTCCTGTAAACCTCGTGAAGAGCAACACGAGGTGATTTCACACGGGGCTTTGCCACAGGACCTGGGTCTTTACACTGAGCACGTGAAGAAAGGCGGCGAGATCCTGCTTGGGGGGGTGGGGACCAGCTGTAATGATCCAAGAAATTCTGTGTTCCCCTCATTTCCAAGGAAATAAATCAAAGTGGGTTTCTCAGGGTCTGTGAAAGCATATTGCCTGGATTCTGATCCCCAATGGGTTTTTGGGTTGTTTTGTGTTTTTTGTTTTTTTCAAGAGCTTATATGGTAGTTAGGTTTCTGGCTAGAGAGTATGCAATATGATAAAAACACAGTCCCTGTATGGGGCAATAAATTACAGTTTGTTTGATGTGGAAACCAAAGAACTGTCAGACTCCAGTATATCTGAAATATTTTAAATGAGCCCTTAACTCCAGCGCCTGGAAATGTACAATATGTTTCCAGGCCCTTCAGTCTTGTAAAGCTGAATCTCCCCCAGTTAAGTTTCCTTTTATGGATTTTATTCTCCATTTTTGATGGGTTTTCTTCCCCTTTTCTTTCAATATTACACTCTTCCTCCTAGAGATGGTCCTGTGATAAACACCAGGATTTATCTAAGCATAAAAGGGGACCAGAACTGGGCACAAGCTTAAACAGGTAAGTGCAATAAGGATGGGGTAGAGCATCTGCTTCACCAGTGTCAGAGCCCTGGAAGCACACAGTCAGTTGGGGGCCAAGAGGGACATGAAGGAGGACCAAGAACATCATATCAGCTGATCTGGTACCTGCAGGCCCCATCCCTGCTGCATCCTCACACCAATATCACTCAGGTCTGCTCTCCAGAGCCTTTCTAGGGAGAAGGTTCAATAGGAGGTCACCACCATGGCCAAGAGCCCAGGATGTGGGACATGGGACACCACAGGTTCCTCCTCCATGCATATCTGTTAAAATGTGAACCTTATCTTCATCTGTCAACTATCTAAAACATCTCTGTGGTGGAAGGAAAACTCAGTGACCAGAGGAAATAGCTCACCTTGCACACAAATTTTGCCTGGGGATGCTACCAAGGCACAAAAAAAACTGAGCAAGACCTCGTGCTGACACGGAAGAACCTTTCCATTTCAATAGAGTTTCGCACGTGGGATGAGTGAAAACCCTTCTAGCTAGAAACAGACCCCATCCACTCTGGGAAATAAGAAGTTAGGAACCAATTCCAACTCATTTTCCTGAAGGTGACCCTTGGCCTCCCAGCTGAGATAACAATGCTAATATTTATGGATGAGCTGTTCGTGCCTCTGGGCACACGGCAAAAATAACTCAAATCAAAACTTGGTAGACATCTAACAGAACTGAAAAAAAAAAATCATAAATCTTTACTTCCAATATGGCAACAATAAACCCTCTCACTGACCAAGACACGAAAAATAGCACCACCCACAATCACACGTTCGGGTGGAACAAAAATGGTTTGGAGTCTTGATGGGATGAGCAGGGATTCATCCAGAAAGGACTGACTTGAGACAGTAGTGAGCTTTATTCATCTACTTATTTTAGCTTGAGAAAAGGTGCTTTTAAGGAACCAAACTAATACAACCTGGCACACTTTTACTCTCCCTTCTCTCTGGGTTAAGTCTTCTATACTCCTCTCAGTTCCTGTGGATTTTGTTCTAACAAACAAACACCATTCTCATTTCCAACTGCAAAAATTTGAGGAGACTTTCTCATATTCCTGCCCACTTAGTCAGATTCAGTTTGAGAAGACGTGAACTAATGAACAAGCATGATTTCCACACACAACACATTCACCAAAGTCAGGCAAGCTCAAAAATATGGTGTAGTGCTGAAAGAACACACATTTTTCAGCAGCGTGAGCAGCCTGGAATGAATTGAAGCCAAGTCATCAGCAAATTATAGACATTAGCAAAAATCTACAAGTAAAAGTAAAAGCTGTGGAACTCTTAACAAAAATTGCAACAACTACCATGGCTCCTGAATCCACCCACATCCACAAAATCCGTGCTGCATCTCCAACACAACACATGGGGAGGAATTCATTATTTGCTACTAGATTCACAATTTACTGGTAGTCACATGGGGAACCCAGCTTACAGCTTTGAGGACTACAAACACTCCAAAAGATGCTCTTTTCTCCCAAAGATTCTGGATGTTTGAAAACCCTTAAACCCCACTGTTGGCTTGAGCTTGGTGGACCAGGAGATTTTCACCCCTGCCCAGCCAGGGAGTCCCCACCACTTCCCAGATCTGAAGGTAACACCTGAAAAACACAACCGTAATTCATCCAGAGCTGCTCTTTCCACATTTCCTATTCTTTGGCATTCAAGATGCATTCCCAATGTGAAGGAGAGCACAAAACTTCAATAGGCCAAGAAAATAAGTGTGATGGTGAGCTATGACACCCCAAATTTCAGTGATCCCCACAGTTACTTCCCCAGTATATTAGCTACTTACCATAGACTAGTGACCCTCTGCAGGAATAGCTAGGTTCATAACTAATCTTCACAAATCACTTCTCATTTTCTCCTGATTCTAATCTCAATCTCCTTCTTTCTCAAACACATCTTTACAAGGGGGCTTGGTGTTTTTCCAGGTTCTTCATTTACGCTGCTTAAACCAAAACAACTCACCTGCCCCACACAACACTTCCCAACCCAATCTTGCAAGCCAAGGAGGGGAAGAGCTTTAAGAGATCATGACCAAGCTGGCCATGCTCATTCCTTTACCACTATTTTTCCCAGAGCAGCAGCTCAAAAAGACACTCTGCTGCTGCAAACAGCTGAGCTCAGCCCGGCGATGTTTACCCAGGGTCTCTCACTCTGCTCCTCAGCAGCCTGAACTGTTCAGCAAAGACCTAACGTGACCCAATCTGGCAGCCAGCATTTCACAACCACCTTATGTCAGCAGTTTCAAGTACACTAATAACCATGTTTTGTTCCCTGTGACTTTCTCACTGTGAACGGCGAAATATCATTATCACCTGCAGGTTGAAGCCTGCCCTCTACCCCATTTAATAAGCAGCCGATTATGCTATTTCACCCCCTCTTCCCCCTTTTAATAATTATGGGCTGTTGGCAGATGGCACGGCTGAGTGGGGAGGCAGAGCTGGGCTGTGCTGCCATGTCAGCTCCCATGTGCCAGGGTGCTCCCAGGGACCCCAAATCCCTCGCTGCATCCCGCTCCCAGCCAGCGGCTAACCAGGCGTGCGTGCACGGGAAGGTGCAGGGGTTAACCCGGGGACTGCTATGAAAACAGTCCCTGGCAGTCAGGGGAGCAGGAAAGCAGAGGTTAGCAGAAAAGTCGCTAAGCCAGCAAGTCCAGGCAGAGCACAGCAGCCCTCCCAGCCCACCCGGCCAGCAAGCAAAGCTGGGCTTAAACCCAGGAACTCGCTGCTGCCCAAAGCACCATGACAGAGCAACCTGGAACAAGGTCCTCTCCAGTAAGAGCTCTCCAGGGGGAGACCAGGCAGCTCAGCTGTATGAACAGACAGCATTACCACCCGGGTATTTGCCCTGCAAGGTCCCAGAGCTGTGTTTCCCTAGAAAGTACAGAGTTCCAAGCTACCAGTCTACAGAAAAACATCCCCACGACCAGTTACTCAGCGACACAGAGAGAAGAGCAGTGTCCAGAGCCAGACCCGAGCCCAGCTGGCCTGCAGAAGAGCTCTGGGAGGTCAACAGCCACAAGCTGAACACCACGCAGAGGTGCCACCTAATCCCTTGGCAGCAGTGGGGTTTGTTCACAGACCTAACCTGGCCTGGCATGATGGGTAGAGACAAGATACTGCCTGTCCCAGCAAGGATGCCAGGTGTGAGACCGTGGGAAGGAAGCTCCCTGCCCAGCAGAAAGGGTCTCATCCAGCTCTGCCATTTCCCCATTCAACGGTAACTTGCCCCAGTTGTGACTGGGAGTAGATGAACAGGGAGGGAGATAAAGCAAAGGAACAAGTGACCCTCTCTGCCAGCCAAATGCAATGCCTGCAATGCCAAAGGGGACTCTTCCAATCAGAGGGGACATCAGGCATGTAGCACATAGACCCCTGCCAGCACCTAGTGCTTGGGGGCACCCCAGTAGCTCCATCCTTCTTGGTCCTCCATCACGTGGGGGATGGATGCCCAGCAGAAGCACATAGCAGGGATGCATCCATGCATCCTCCCAGGCTCAGGCTGAGCCTCAAAGAGCTGCAGCACGTGTGCCCTGCAGGTCCTGTTGCACCTGGGGAGCACCAGGGCAGTGTGCATCCATCAGGACCTGCCACATGTGCCCCATCAGCCTGGCACTGCATGGGGCTGAGGTGGCACTGGCTCTGCAAGCAGCTGCCAAAGGTGGAGATGCCCCAGGTTGTCTGGCTGAGCCCGAAGAAAGTGTGGGGGAGGCCAGACTGATTTGGAAACCTCCCACTCTGGAACCATCCCTGCTGCAACAAACCTGGTTGATGTGTTTCAGCTTGTCAATAATCTGGCTGATCACTGGCTCGGGACCTTTCATCTTCAGCTCGTGGTTGCCAGGCTGAGTTTTTGCTCCATTCCTTGTGATTTGGGGACTATACCTGTGGGAGTGGGAACAGAGGAGACCATGATATGATGGGCTAATATAGAGGAGACCTTCAAAGTTCAGTACAAACAAAAGAAATCCCAAGATAAGCACCAGTTCTTTCCAAAACAGAGAGCACAAAACAGTTAATAAGGACAAAGAAAAGGCAGAAGATTCCCATAAATATTTCTTCTCTGCCTTTCCAAAGCAGCAGGATGATGTACTTGTATCACTTGAGGACAATGAAGTCCTTTCCAGTCCATTAGTAACCAAGGAAGATGTTAAACAATATACAACAGGGATAAATATTTTCACATAACTTGCACCCAAGAGTCCTAAAAAAGCTGGCTCAGAAATCCTGGCTTGCTCATGTTTGTTTAAAATAAATCTTGGCAGACCACAGAGACTCCAGTACAAGAGCAGTAGTGTTGTGCCCACAGCCAAAAAAAAAAAATGAGTGGGATGACCCAGTTAACTGCAAGCTGATTAGCATAACATCAACCCCTTTGCAAAATAATGACTATCACTGATGTGTGATTTCAATAATAAAGAATTAAAGCATCAGAATATTATTAATGCTGCCAACACTGCTAATGGAAAATAGGTGTTGTCAAACAATCCTGATTTCAGTCTTTGATGAGATCCAGCCTTGGGGATCAAAGGAACTGCTTAGACAGAAGGTATCTTGACTTTGGTGGGTGCTGGGCTCCACACCACACGACAGCCCCGTTTACAAGAGCACTGTGCAAGTCAGTGAAGCACCCGTAGTAAAGCAGATTAAGAGCCAGTGGAGAGATCTCCAGATGCAGCTCTCCACAAGGACCCTCTCTGAGTAGCCAGCAGCCACCTGCAGAGGAGGATGGCCAACCCTGTGCTCAGCTTTTCCATCAGTGATTAGGAAAGAAATGTGTGTTCCCCGCTGCAAAATTTATGGAGTGGCAAAGTTTATCAGAGTGCTAAAAATGAGGAGAAAAGGGACAGAGGGATTGCTGTTTGCCTTTGGAGGAAGGCATTTCTACACTCCATACCAGGGTAACAGCTCATGATGCTCAGGATGTGAGAGGAGTGCATCTGCACCAACCTCCAACTCAGCTGCAGGTCCAGAGCAAGTGGCTGTCACCACGGACTGCTGGCAGCCACAGCAGTGGCACAGAGCACTCAGGTGCCTTCTGGAGCTGTGGATTGTTGGTATTCATCGAAGCTCAGGTGATGACAGCCACCCCATTTCACAAAGGCTTTGAGGAGGAACTGGGAATTCAGCAGGGATTAAAAGGAGGAATGGTGGGACCAGCTCAGGGAGGATCCTCTGCTGGGGGAGAAAGCAGAAGGCGCAGAGACATTCAACCACAATTGCTTTTGAGGCACAGAGAGCATTTTGGGGATACATAGGGGGTTGGTCCCACTCAAACTCAAACTCTAAAATTAGGAACAAAACCAAATCAGACAAGTAGGGATAAAAAGGCAACTCCAGATTTATGCTGGTGCAGCAGGAATCTGCCCCTGACCTGAAATATTCACACCATTTACAAAGAAGCACTGAGGCCTATTTCCACTCACAGACATTCTTCCCCATGCTGGGGCCTCCCATTAGGACTCAACATTTAGCAAAACACTTTTTTTTTTTTTTTTATCAGCTGCATTATCCTGGGAAGTACCAAACACAGCTACACCTGAGATGCAACAGCTCCCAGTTCAGGAAAGCACTCACACGTGCAATTAAGAGGCGTGTTGTAGGCTGAGAGCCAAATGGCTAGTGGAAGTGGAGCCAAAGAGTGCCCAGGCTGGATCCCAGCCTGCAGCAGCCCATGTCCAGGAGCACGTCTGGCTTTCCAGCACTAATGGCCAGCGGGACCACAAGCTCCGAGCACCATCTCGTGGGAAGATGCTGCTGCTGCAAGCACAGACCTGCCTGGCTCTGCAAATCCTCCGGGCTTACATTTTCGTAGGGGAAAAAGGCATCGGGAGCAGTGAACCATTAAACCTGCTGCTTATTTGTCACACACACACTTAATGCCACCATGCCAACCTGACAAACACATCTGGTGGCTGAACATAAACATCCACAAGACACATGACTTATAAGATGTCAAAGAAATTACCTTTTTTGGTGTCATTGTAAATTTAATTTAAAACACTGATGGAACTTTAAAGTGCATTGCTGAAAAACCTCCTGTGGTTTAAGAGATTTAACTAGCAGGATAAATCTCCCACAGGTTTCAGCAAGAGCAGAACCAAACTCATTTAGGTGCATACCTAAATTAATACAATCTCTCTCCTAAACAGTTTTATACAAAGGAACTCAACAGCTTGGGTTTGAGTGGGCAAAGCCCCTTCTGAAACCCACACAGCTGCCAGAGAGGATTTCTGTATGCAACGAGGTACAGGAGGGAGGAACATAGCTATGGCAGAGCACCATAACTACATGTCCAAAGACTGAAATTTCCCTCCAGAAGACAGAGTCCCTGACGTGACCTCGGTGACTGCAGTGGAGCAGTGAGGATGTCAGATCAACATCTCCAGCAGGACAAGGCTAGCAGAGAAGGAAGCAAACCTGAGAGCGTTCTCAGAGGGATCTCACCTTAAAACAGTGGTGCTGGAGAAGCAGAGTGCCACTGCCTGGTGCTTCCCACCTGGCCAGGTACAAGGGTTTGTAAAAAGCACAAAAGGAACCGTTTGCCTCATTACACAAGTCATCTGAAGCAGCAAGGCAGCGGGCTCTGCAAGCTGCAGATCTTGGAGCCTGAACCGCAAAGCAGCTCCTGAGAGGAGCCCCCGTGTGGGTTGGGGGCTTCAGGACACGCTGCCTCTGCACTGCAGAGCTGAGACCTCCCAATGTGCTCAGGTAGGAGGGGGACCACAGCTCCCCCTCAGCTCTGCCCATCTGCCCACACACCAGGGTCGGGCTGGCAAGCATTCAGGCATGCGGGCTGCAGCCAAACAAAGGGTTAAAGGCTTTGAAATGTAGCTTCAGTGAGGGATGGACATTCCTGAAATGCCAGAAAAGCTGGAAAAGGCAGCTGGCACCCCTCCCTGCAGCCTGGGCCAAGCAGCCAGGCCTTCATATGGCAGAGAGATGCCTTTGCAGACCCCGTGGAGCTGGAGGACAGAGGGGCTCCCAGGGCAGTCCCCATGCAGGTTCCCCTGTGTCCCACTGAGCTGCTGCTGGGCTGGTGGACTCACAAATCCCACTGCAAAGCAAAGCCAAAGCATCACCTTCCTTGCATGTTCTCCAGCCACAGGAGGAAGGAATCTCAAAGGCACCTTGAGCTGCTTTCAACATATGCCAATAAACTGACCCCTTCTGGAAGACACTTGTGCCATTCCAGGAAACCCATCACATACCTCTGCCATGGTGAGATCAGCATTGAACAGCAAATATGCACAGTGGTTAAAGTCCACCCCACGGTCCCAGGGGTTCCCTGCACCAAGGGGATATCAGTGTTGCAACATGAGCAGGGTCTGGCTTCCACTTCATAGGCAAAGCCCAAAATACCTTCCTCTTTGACGTGTGTCCACGTCAACCAGCAGCATCTCCTTGCCTGGGCTCTCTGGGTGTGGGCTCTGACTGGGGACATGGTATTTTCCATAGACAAATATCACATTGTAAACCATGCTGATAAGCAGCCCTCACTAAAAACAACTTTAAAGACGACCACCTGATGATGTGAGGTCTTCTGTGAGGTTAGCTCAACTACAGACCCTTCTCATCCACCAGCAATGAGTGCTAAAGTATGCAGTCAAATTAAGGGATTTTCCCCTTTTTCCTCTCCACCATCCACATAGGTCTCCTGTGAAAGTTTGCTCATTCCAGTCCAAATGCAGCTCCTTCAAGGCTTTCATTTCAGAGCAAGGAAGACAGGGCGACAAATTCAATTTAAATCCATGGCAATGAATGTAAAATGTGTGTTCAACCTACTTGGCCATACCAGGCCTGGAGATGAGTTACTGCAATGCCTGACGTGTGATTTAGAGAAACTAATCCTGTGAGTCAAACATAAAGAATTACACCTTTCAGAAAAAGGAAAGCAAGTTTTCCATTCAAATAACAATTAATTTATGCCTGCCTTCCAGCTGCAAAGTACTTATTCAAGAGCAGCTTCACAATTTAACCAGCTTGATATCCCTTGCAGGCTCTTCTGCTATCTCTGTTCACTGAATCATACTTGTTTGGGGGAGTAGATGGAGGACAAATACAACAGTCTGCTACAAGACAGGACTATTGTACAAGATAAGAGGTTTCATTGCATTGGACTTCACTGAGCTTGAGGGAGTGAGACCTCTAGCACCTGCAGTCCCTTGAAGCTGCTCTGCATTTCAAGACACAACTTACTACAGGCCACATGGGCTGATGACACTGAGTCCTCACCACAGAGGAGGCAAAAAGATACGAGAATGGGGAGACAGGAAAGAAAACTTTCTTCCCTAGACTCCTGGCAGGAACCCAAGTCTTATGTCCAGCTGGTCTTCATGGGTCAGTAAAGGTGGGTGCAGTGGTGATGCCCACATTTTACTCTCTCTGACCCAGCTGCCTTTTGGTTTTGTGGGACAACCTTAGTGTCACATCAGAGGTGCAAACAGTAGGAGCCAAAAGGCTGCAAGAGCTGTTCCAACCCACCCATCCTGCCCCACAGCGAGGGAGTAACTCCTGGATGAGTCCATAAGAGGTGATAACTTCTTTCCCTGATAGTTTCCTCTCTGACTAGAGGAAAGACTGTCTGAGATACCTGGTCTGATACCTGAGATACCTGATACTCTGACTGTCCAGAGATACCTGGTCAGTCATACCAATTGCCCCAGCCCAGCCACGGGCTGGGTGTGAGCTGCAGGCCAGCCAAGTGCAGGCCCACCCCAGCTGTCCTCTTCCATATGGAGTGTATGGTCCCAGCATCCCTTGACCTTATGCAGACACCTTAAATGTTAAATGGGGGTGCAGCTGGCAGGAGACAATTGGGGTGTATGGCTCCTGGGTGCCTTTCCAGCTTGCAATGGGACTGCTTGCTTGGCATCCTTGCAGAGCTTGCAATGCCACAGGCAATTTACACCAGCAGCAGCTCTGAGCAAGCTTCTTCAAAAGCAACCAGGAAGACCCAACGCTCTCAGTGGGGAACATTCTCACCTAAATAAAAAGGAGACGTTTTCTGCTGGACTTCCAAATATCCACCACCTTGCAGCCTGGTTGCACTACCACAAAAGCCCTCTGAGATCCTGCTGTATTAGTTCCCTGCCCGAGAGCAGTGCTGCCTCTTCCCACCCACCTTACACAACACACTGCAGCCAGTGAGCACGCTGCAGGTGTTCAGCTGTTGTATTCAATGTGAAGTCTCACCTGGTTCTGGAAGATGGGACTTTAGGAACAGCAAAAACTGTAATATATTCATAGCAAAACAAAGGGAGTTTGAAGTGCAAAGGGACAGGCTGAAGTCTCCTTCCATTCTTACTTCAGTGAATAAAGTTCAAGACAAATAGATTATGGAAAAATTGGTTAAACCTGAGACCAAGCAGCAGGCTTAATATAGGAAGACTGATGATCTTCATTTCTGAAATACTCTGGAAACAATTATGGCCACTCAATAACCCACTGCATTTGCCTACTATCCCTTTCCTTATAGCTTAACATTTGCCACAAAGCTGTGTTTTATGGGCTTGAAAAGTTATACAGCCTCCCTCTTTGGGAACTCCATTGTACCAGATATTTTGCAACACTGCCAGAAATAACCAAACCCTTCATGAACTAAAGGGTTATTGCTGGCATGGAATTTCCTTTGTTCCAATTACAGAATCTCATTTTTCTCTCTTGCTTCCAATTGTGCTTTCATTGTTTATGATTTGTGTGATTAAAACAAACCACAGCACATTGGCAAGAGCAAGGAAATCCGAGACTTGTAGCTTGAAGAGGAGGATCTGGCAAGGTGCTAAAAATATATTAATTTGGAATTGGTAAAAAGAGCATAAGAGTTAGGCAGGTGATTTAGATTAATGTACAAGTTTGTCCTGAGAAAATTGGAAGAGGCAGTATCTAACAGTAATGCCTAATGTGCTTACAAGTTCTGCAGCAGGCAAATGTTGCTGTCATTCTACTCGGAACAGCTTGAAAGGAATATACTGGTGTAAGCAGATTATTAAACTCTGAGAATCTAGATTTTAATAGGCTTTTAGTATTAAATGCTGCAAAACCATGATATTATATGTAAGGCTTAAATCACCTTTGAGATTCAGATGCTTAACTCCCATAGAAACTGAGATGAGTTCGGTATCTCAACACCCACTTGACTTAAGCTGAAGCCTTTAAATGAGCTAATTATTCAGTCAGGACTTCAGTGATAAGAATCACCCTCTGTTTTTTCTCTACTTTGGATGGAGATAAGGATAAGACAGGCTGGACAACATTTTCTCACCCAAGGCAAGGGATTGGGAAGTTGCTCTTCCAGGCTTGAACTGATGTGTTATAAGAAAAGGGCTTGGAATAACTAGCAAATTTCATTGTGACAGAGTGGTGAGGAAACAGATAAACCAGTAGGGCTCCTCTCTAACTTAATTAGCATTCAGGTAGTGCATTAAAGATGAGAGAGTTTAATGGCCACAAGCCCTCCAGGAACATCACCAAAGCCCACACATGCCCATATGGATGCTCATTCCAAGCTCACTAACACAGCAACACTCAAGCAGCTTTATCCACCATCTGCTTGGCCCCAGAGATGGCAACATGTGGAAACATGGCACCCACCCAACCACCCCTCTCCCCTTCAGCAGCTTCAGTGGGTGCTTTTCAACCTATTCCTAGGGTGGGCATCTTGTATTGCTATGGGAATTGCAAGGTGCCTCCACAGACTCCAAGTGGCCATTCCACAGGGACACAGGAGGTCTTAGATCTTCCTGTTGCTGTTCCAGGAACTTGAAGGAGTCTCAGGTTGCATGTGGCACCCATGCTCAGGCAACCCAATCCTTCCTCGAGGTGAACTGCATCCAGCAACAACAACCACCTGCAGCAGGTTAAGTGCAAGGCTTGAGCATCTCCTCCTGGCCAGCCTGCTCAACTTTCAGTCAGAAAGAACTGTTTTACAAAAGGCAACATCCAACAAAGCAACAGGAAAACGTTAAGAGATAAAATACATTTTACATGCATAAAACCTAGAAAATCAGACCCTTCTTTCTGGCAGCTGTTACGTGCATGGGACAACTATCAGGTCAGCATCCTGACATTAATACTAGAGATTAAAAAAACCACCAAGTTTCTCGTAAAAAGTGGCAAGCTGGAGCTTGATCACCAACAAGTGCACATTGGTCCTGCAGGAGAACTGCTGTAGCCACGCCAGAAACACTCCAGCCCATAAAGTACATTCTCAGAGCAGCTTGGGAAAGAGCTGTGAACGGCTGCTTGGCTCCCTCTTGGGGAAAACACTGAAAAAAGAAACTGGTGCTTTCGGGTACTCAAGCACCATTACCTTAAATGCTCTGGATTTTCAGGAATCCTCCAAGACTCTCTGACAGAGATGTCATGCTGGGAAGCCAAGCCACAAGAAGCAATCAGCTCTGGCTCCATGTGAAGCAACACCATTGACTTTAGAGCTGATTTTAGCTACATGTTCTCATCCATTTGAAACATATTCTGCAAAGGGGTCCTGGGAGAGGAGCACCCCAGACCAGTATCTTAGTTCAGCATGATTTAGCTGTATTTCATCAGCAGAAACACCACGGTGTACAATCCTCTCCCTGCCTTGCCCCCTCCACACATCATGGCAACTCCTTGACCTGCCACATTGTGCCACCAACACCACAGCACTGGACCTAGGATGACATCTCTGCCTGGGATGACACACTGGCATTCTCAGCAGAAAGCCAGAGAAGACTGTCATTTAAAGTCACATTTCATCTGCAATTAACTCTAAACTTCCAGCTGCAGGAGGATCTGGGCTCAGCACCTTTCCATTGCTGACACTCTACCAGCTGTGGCATCAGCAGGACCTGGACCAGGGCCACTGCCCATGGCCCTGGTGAACTGTCATAAGCCCACACCCCACCCTAGGTCCTTCTCTGCAAAGCTGCAGTGTTTGTAGCACTGGTTTAGGAAGTTTTAATTAAGAATCAGTGAGACAGTATTGAAAGCATCTTTTTTTTTTCCAATTGTACTTCTCACTCAGGGATGGAAACTCAGGATTTTCCAAAAATACGTACAGATGGAGGACACATTTTTCCTGAGGCACAAGTAGTACTTTTTATTAAGCGTGTGATCTTAGACGCTTGAGCAATTTTTTTTCAAAATATAGTTTGATGCTATTCTGGTCCCTTCAGTGTTTCAGGTCAGGATTGCAAGTACAGGCTAATTACCACCTGAGGTTACTGATCAAGAAGTCATCATTAATATCTCAACATTTCACCGATTCCTGATTTTATGTCTATTTTTTCCCTTATGTAAAATACTTAACAGCAAAGGATGCTTTGCAAAGAAGGGTGATCAGAGGAGATTTATGTATAATTATAAAAAAAAACATTGCCACATTTTATTTCCACATTCTTTAACATTCCTGAGGGGCATTTTTTGCAAGAAGAAAAAATATCTCCATTTCTATTAACACTTCCTTCCCCTTTATGCTATTGATCATGTACTTGCCTGTCTTCATTAACCTCACAGTTACTGCCAGGACATCCTCAGAACCAGCAAGTGGGGCTGGGAAAAGCAGCAGGGTGGGAATGGCTCCACCCAGAGAGGACAGCCAGGGCTCTGTTGCAGGAAGATGGTCAGATGGCAGCCATGGCACCACCAAAGCTCCCGACCTCCTCCAGCACAAAGCCATGGCCAAGGAGAAACTCAATAAGGTGGTCTTCCTTGTCACTCCATGCATGAGGCAGGGGGTGCCAGCCATGTTATCCTGCCACCCACTGCATGGAGCCAGGTCGGAGACATCCCCACCACGAGGCAGTGCATGGTGGCAACTGCCCCCATTGCTACTCCAGAGGAGCTACCCCCAGCACTGTGGTGCACCTTCCCGTGGGAGCACAGCTGCACTGAGCTGCTGCTGCTCTCCCTCTTGGCTCACCACCACCAACCCTGCCCAACCAAAACCAGTCATGGTTGCAGGGTTTTCACAGCAGAGTGCAGAAAACTCAGTGGAGGGCAGCACACAACCACTCCTCCTTGTGCAGAATTTGCACACCCATCTAAGCTGCAGCACAGGTGGACACCAGCTCTATGAAAGGTTTCTTAAGGGAACAAGAAGTGTCCCAGCCACAGGCCACTGGGGAGAGGAAGAGAAACGTGATTCACCTCTCCACGATTTCTTGTCCATTCCAGCAAAGAGTGTCATTCTGAACAGCAGAGCTGTGGTTGCAGATGTACTCTGGCAAGCTGCTGTAAAAACTGCTGTGGGACTTCAGCTTCATAATGAGTTCCCTGGAAGAAATGGGGGGAAATGGTGCTCAGTTGAAAGAGGAAAAGAAGATGGGGTTGGTGCATTTTAAGCAGTGAAGGTAGCCACACAAACACAGGAAAGCAGCTGGGTGCAAACAAATGATGAAGCATTGGACTGATTTCTGACCACAAGCAGCATTTTGCATTGTTCCCTAATGTTATTCAGTCCAGGGCTGAATCTGTGTTTCTTAGGGCAAAACCACTGGTGACAGGAGGGATGCTGGGGCAGCAGAACCTCAGCCCAACCATGCAGCACACCAAACCAGACACAGGAAAGGTGTTGCTGGCTCAGGCTGTGCACACATGGGGTGCATCTGAGCAGCAAGTGCTCAGGCTGCCAGCAGTCTCCCCTGCTCTGCAGAAAGCAGTGGAGGCCCTTCAGGAAAGGACAGCCTTGTCACTTTGTCTGCCTGACATCGACCATCTAACACCCCTGCAAGAGCAGGTGTCATTTTTGGTGACGGCCCAGAGCAGCACAGACCTGTACAGATGGGTGACGCTGGGTTTTGTGCTGCACTGCCAAAAATACACAATTTCAAGACATACACTGAGCTGTCCGTGGGGTCAAAACCTGCATTCAAAGGGGCAGGTTACACTCAGCAAAGTGGCTTTGCCCTGGGAAGGCAGGAGAAACCACAGGATCAGTGCTTGCTCCAGAGAGGATGCGAATCAGGCTGCACTTCCACCCTGTGCCCTCCCCTTCCCAGCACCAGGGAGGGACCTTTGTCCCCAGCAGGTCCCCTTTGGCAGTGGTCCAGCAGTGCCAGGACACAGGCTGATCCCAGGGGCAGCTGCCAGAAAGGGACAGGGGCTGTGGGATGTGCCCGTCCCCCTAGCCTAGTCTGTCCCCTAAGGAGCACTCAGGAGCTGTCACTGGGAAACACTGGCAGATTTAATTAGGTGAAGGGCACAAAAAGTATGATAATATAAATAGCAGGGACCGCAGCAGGTAAGACTTGGCCTTAAAGTCTCCTGGCTTGGGTCCAGCATGCTTCCTCCTTTGGCAAAGGGTTATTTCTTGGTCTCTTTCCTCCTTGGGGGGATGATGAGGGATCAGCTCCTCGAGCTGGGAACACTCTCAGAGGCATCCCCTTGGTGCTCACAATGGTGGGACTTCCACGCCACGCTGTCAGACAGAGCAAGCTTAGGCAGGCTGGGGTGCAGAGGGGGTGCCCAGCTCCCTCCAGCCCTCTTCGTTGGGGATTTCGTGGGATTCCCTCTCCAGCCGAAGCCCCGGCTGCCAGCGGGGGGGGCAGGCGAAACAAGGAGAAGACTCCTCAGCGCCAGCAAGGCAGCCTGAGCTGCTCTGCTCTGCCCCAGGAGCCCACTGAATGAACAGCTGTGGGCAGAGGGAAGGAAGCACAGCGTGCAGTGCCAGCAGCACAGCCACCTTCTTCACTTTGAAAATGCTCGTTAACATTCCCGAACTGCTAGAAAAGACTGCACAAAAAAAGAGAAATTGCTTCCCCCCCCCCCCCCCTTACCTCCACACAGTGCTACCCACAGCGTTTCAGGCTAGAGCAACTGATTCCACCTGTACCTGTGAGCATTTCTGGCACTACAGCAGTGCTCAAGAAACCCAGACAAGGCGTTTGGTGTATGAACCTGTTGCCCTGATGCATTGCAAAAAAGCAAAATAATGATGAAAATCAAGAGGCAATTTTACAGGTTTAAAAAAGAAAGGAAAAAAAAAAAGGAAACCCAGATGCACTAGGTGAGAAGACACATGTAGACACCTCACTGGCCTTCAGAGCCAGCCATAGATCCACTCTGATGTTCAGAGTCAAAACCAGCTGCAGGTTTATGGGTAAGGAAAACAAGGAGCTTTTTCATCTGCTTCCACAGGACCATCCTGTACAGCCATTGCTCCTGCAGCCCATCCCCATGCTCAGCCCAAGCATTCTCACCTTCTCCTGCTTGACAAAGTTTCTTCTTGCCCTGTGTGAGTCAGCTGCAGGAGTTTCTTCTCAACAAAAAGGTCTTCAGGGTAACGAGCTGATCGATACTGCCTCTGCTGAGCATGGCCACATAATCGGCTGAGCTGGAAAACACAAACACAGCAGCATGGGGAAACACTGGGGCCAGAAATACTGCAGGAAAAGAGCTGAGATGAACACTGGCCCCTGCACGTGAGCTGGTCAGTCATTCCCTCATCCCCATCCCTCCCATAGCTCACAGAAACAACCTGCTGTCCTACGGGTGCAAGCCTTCTCTTGTATGAATATGTGGGAGGGAAGGCAGGAAACTTCTGGCAAGACTTTTGGGCACTGAAGCATGATTGTCAAAATCCCTGAGCTGCAAGCATGACCAGCAGAGCTGGGTTAAACTACTCCTGATAGGAGGGGGCTTGAGGTGTTCCCCACTTCTCCCTTGCTGAAAGCCATGGCATCCCTGGACACTGTTCTCCACTGCTCCAGCCAGGATTGTAGGTAACACGTCCCCTCCAAAGGTAAACCTTGAGAGGCCAGTTCTGCATCTCAAGGCAGCTCAGCATCTGCATGGCCTGCGCTGCAGGTGCCCAGGGATGAGCCTCATACACGTCATTACTAATTAAAAAAAATCAGGGCCTAAAATAAAGCATTATGGCAACAGCCCAGTCGTACCATGGGAGGTCTTGATTAACAGGGCTTTGTTAATGACATAAATTAGCTCATTAGCACACAGATGATTCGGTAACCGGCTGTAGCAGCAAGGGAAGGAATCCAAAATGCCTCATTAAAGCTCTCCTGTGCAGCCAATGTCCCCAGACTCAGCCGGCAGCGCTGCGGCCGTCGCTGCAGTCCAGGCTGTGGATAGATCAGCAGCCCTCTCCTTCTCTGGGAGACCACCAAGCAACAACTGTTCCCCCATGGACCCGATGCCACTGGGAAACTCACCTGTGGAGCCACCCCACGCTATATTCCCCAGGACTTGCCCACGCTGAGTTGTGAAGGGGGCTTGGACACTTGCCAGGACCACAAAGGCTCCACAGCTAACACCAACCCCTCTTCCACTGAGCCTCATCCCACCACCTGCATCCAGGCTCAGGACCAGCCACGTAACCATAAAATGCCTGTTTCCTGTCAGGGAACAGCACCTCGTTTATCTTCATGCCACATGAACCTTGCAAGCAGCCAGCTAAACTCTAAATTAGCCCCACACCGGAGGCTAAAAGCACACCCACCACCCAAAGCTACAAGCATCTGATGTGTAAAGAGAAGAGATTAATTCTGTTCCATTACATCCTGTATTTGAGTGGGCAAATAAATTAGTAATGTCACCTCTTTCATTATCAGGAGCAGCACAGTTTGTTTGCTCAGGCTGCCATACAAGGCAGAGTTAAAAGAGAAGCCTCCTGGGAGCTGGGCACTGCCTCTTCTGGTTCACAGTCTGGTGGGAAGAGATGCTGCCACCAGCCCCTTCTGCACCTGCAGTTGCCTCTGCCAAAGAGACTCCTCCTGCAGCTGCCAGAGGAGTAGTTTCTGCAGCATCTTACACGTTTTTTTTTTCTCTGTTGCCCTTCCTTCACTTTTGTTTCCTCTCCACCTTGCCAAAGCCAAGTCTTGCAGGAGAATGTATCAGCTCTATTCCCCTCCCTAAATCATGTGGCAGGCTTAAGAAACAGAGGGAAGAAGGCAGAAAGAAAAACAAACACCATGTTTTGGGCAGTTTCCTTTGCCTTTTTGGTTTTCCTTTAGCACCCATGAAATCCCCCAGTGCAGGCAGCCAGGACTAGAAGGAAAACATGGGGCAGCAGGAGACCTGTACAAAAGCATTTGGGACACCTGAGACCCCACCACTGATGAAAATTGGTCTGCACATCCCATGCTCCCTCTGTGCTGGCTGGTGCCACTGTCCCTGCAACAGGCAGACTGGTAGGAGAACAGGAGGAAGCACAAGGGTTTGCAGACCTCACTCCACAGAGGTGCCCTCCAAGCCCACGGGGAGGCCAGAGATGAAACCTGCCACAAAACTGCCTCAGGAAAACACAAGGTATGCAAACACAACAGGACAGTGGGCACAGGACGAGCAATGCCACGGAAGCAGTGTGGCTGCACCCACACTCTGCACGGGCACATAAAGCAGAGGAGAGAAGCAGCAACAGGTCGGGTATTTTAAGCTGCCACTTGTGATGACTCCCTTTGACTCTTCCCAGCTCTGTGAAAGGCCCCCCCCCCTTCCCTTTCCAAAGCCTGCCTTTCAGCTGGCCAAGCCTACTGAATCCCGAGAGAGGAGCAAGTCCAGGATCAAGGCTTTTTTCCCCAAGGATGTTGAGACACTGAATGCGAGGGGAGGGCCCGAGCAACAGCACCAACAGTGGCACTTCCAGCAGCAAAGCTGCCGGGTGGAGCTGCTGCATCTCCCACTGGCACCAGAGGGATCACAGCCCCTCTGCTCCCAGCTCCATCAGCCACATCCTTGCAGCCCTGCTCTCCATCCAGGTACCACAGGGATGGAGCCACAAACAGGATGGTGCTGGCCCTGGCACAGGACAGCAGATGAAATCTTCATGGATAGGAGCTGAAAAGTCTGAGCAGTGCATCCAAGTTTTTACTTACTTATTTATTCAAGATCCAAGTAACCTTTTCAGGGGAAAAAAGCCAAAATCAATCACCCTGCAGCCCATCTTGCAAAGTCACAGAGAAATTATTGTCACATTTTAGTCAAACAAAAACCCAGCTGAGATTTTAGTTTTAAATAAAGTGAATGTACAAGTAACAGATTGCCTGCTCATTTGCAGGGGTGGCATCGCGTGCGCTTTTGGGGGGAAGGGGAGGATTTCACAAACCATCTGCTGCCAAAGTCTGCAGGGCCACAAGCAGCCCTAGGACGACAGCTCAGATATCTTGTTTCCCTCTTTCCCCCTTTTTTGAGTCCCCCTGCAAGCTCAGGAACACACCAACCCAGTTTCCCCAACCTCTTCCTAATCTTTGCTATTTTAAAGGCCGCCAATTTTTTTTTTTTTTTTTATGTTCAGAAAATGCCACTGTAGGGCAGCTGGAGAAAGAAAGACACAAGCCTCAGATCTTGGGGGTAGGGGGTAAAAAAAGCGAGATGCTTCAGTTTTCCAGGCACCGCTTCCTTTGGCAGGAGCAGTGGAGCAAGAGCAGCCAGATCCCCAGCAAGGTGGGATGCCTGCAAGAGGGAGAGCGAAAGGAAGGCAGCGTATCTAATCGTGTGTGCTGAACTAGTCTCAAGCAACAGTAGGAATGTGTGCCTGCCTCCTGCCACACGACTATAAACGTGACATTCAAAGCAAATCAACAGAATGGAACCGCTGGCTCTTCTCCTTGGGCTCCACTATCAGTGGGATTGTAAATAGACACAAGTCCTTATCTAAAGTACGTTCAGTGCAAGAGCCATGCAGCCTCTTATTTTGTGTCTCACACACGGTCCCAGACCAGGCAGCAGCTTGAAACATCATGCCACAAAAAACGAATGAGTAAATCAAATGGCAGTGTTGTTGTTAGGCAATGAGCGTCAGGGTTTTGTTTGGTTTTAGCAGAATCTGCCAGCAAACGGCTGTGAGGGGACACACAGCAAGCAAAAAAAGCCCTGAATTTTTACAATCCCCCAAAGCCATCAATACTTTAACAGCCGAATCTAAATCTCCCTGCCCCAGCTCATTAACAAACTCACTAATTACCTGATTTCATTAGCCACCTCCATGCAAGCGTGGCCCAGGCCACGAGGGGAACACTTTGCCTGCCACCAACCACTACCCCCTGCCCCATTTCTGTAACCCATCCGCAGGGTGAGCCATGCCTGCCCACTGGGCAGAGCCCTCAGGGACCCCGTGGATCCTCAGGACCCACCAACTGCCACCAGTCCTCACCCCAGGGGGTAAGCAGCAGGTTCCTGACACCCCCAGGAACTGCATGCTATGGAATGGCTTTGCTTCAGAAGCAACATTGGTTTGAGAGGAGCAGAGGGACAGGGCTGATGGAGTAGCACTATCAGCCCACCTTAACACTTCCCTGTTAATTTAGGGTAAGAGGTGCTGGAGGACAGTTGGGAACCTGTTTGTGGCTACAGGGAAATGATGCACCATGAGCAGCTGGGGACCAGATCCACCACTAAGGCTGCTTTGGTCAACTGCAAGGGTGCAGAACACAACACTGATCCACACGGGTGCCCGCAAGCCAACAGAAAAGTGGGGACACTGGGCTAAGGTTAAATTATTTCCAAAGAAGGGTAGTGAGCACAGCACCAGGTTCTGTGCAAAGCATCACAGCCTCGGTGTAGCTGATGGGAGCAAAGACCCCACAGGCACCCCTAGCCCAGCCATGGCTCACAGCACCAGGGCCACCAGTTGGACCTTCTCCACTACCCAGCATGAGGCAAAAACCTCTCGCCTTGCACATCAGCAAGAAAATCCAGGTGGGGAAAGATTGGAAAGCAGCACACGTGTGATCCTCAGTGCCAATCTGAGCATCACTTCTAAGAGTAAGAGGGTTTCAAAGGTAATTTTCAAGAAGATTTTTTTAAAAGCTCATCATCTTCCCCTTGGAAGACAACAGAGTGCATTAGACACTCTTGCATATCTGCTGCTTGCTCTATTTGACCTTTACTGAAACTTTATATGGAGTTTCCATTTGTCTTCACAGTGAACTCCTCTGCTTATAGATTCCTTCTCCAGCAAGACACAGTTGTGTTTTATTCCTCAAGGGGATGGCCTCAGTTTTGAAGATTTCCTCCCACAATCTCCTCTGCTCTCTGGAGTTCATGTGTGTCATTTTATACCTATTCCCGAGTTTCCTTTGGGAGAAGCTGCACATTAAGCTGAAAAGTGATTCACTATTATAATTGATTCGAACACAGCCTCTGAAGGGGTGATTTGGCACAGTATGCACAGGAGAGACAACCACAGAGCTCAACAGACGGTGCTGCCTTTGGAGGAACCAACTGGTGCCCACAAACCCCTGCACATCATTCAGCGACAGAGCCCAGTTTGACCAGTAAGGCTCAGTAACACAGCTGCCTGCACCGCTGCTTCTTCCCCAATTCTTTTTCACAACCTACTCTGAACATCACACGTATTATTAGCATTATAAACAGGGCACAAATGTGTTCTTTATCTTCAAACTCACCATAAAAGTGAACCTGAAGTCTATTAATCAAGCTCAGCTATAGAAATCCGCTTAATTAAATTCTAAAGGGCTTAAACCAAAAATACACTTTGCCATGATGTGGGACAGAACATAAACTTTTTAATAGTAGTAACCAAGCACATTTACCATTTCTACAGGTGTAATAAAAATGCTAATATATGTTAATGTTTAGTCTGTGGTTAATGTTTTGTCTTGTTAATTTCCCCAGGGCTTTTATTACTGATTTAAATCTGCCACACTACCCCAGTGATTGCATCGCCTTCACGAACTGCACCAGGCTCAAAGGAATGCTGATTAACACCAGAGAAGAAACATTTAGCTAAGGACACTCTTACTATACGCTTGTAATCATTACACACACTTTGTCAGGAAGATGGGAGACAGACAATTTCCCCACTCCCTCACTCTTCTCGCAGCGGAAAATATGATTATGGGCATAAAAATGAATTTACAAGCCTTTATTTTAGGAGGCGCATCATTATTAACTAAGTAATGATTGTGCTTCTGGTTCCAGGCACTCGAGCAGAAGGAACAAACTGTGTATGATAACACAGATGTCTTTCCATGCACATTTCACTGAAATTCCTCATTAATGGAATACTAAATGTTATTAATCAGCTCTACAGCATTAGGATTTCCATTTTTTCAGCCAGCACCTTGCAGGGATTACATAAGAGACAACATCCTAACTCATTCGTGCGGAGCAGCAGGAATCCCAGGAAGTGACCTACTCTCCATGCCAAGGATAGGAGCATTTAATAATGCATGACCTCTAAATAATGCAATGCTATAATGTGTAAAATGCACACAAACACTAATGCTTAGAACAGCAGAGTGCCTGTCACACCAGTGCCCGCGGTGACGCCCAACACATGCTGTGAACATGCACTACAAATGCTCAGGGACCCCTGCAGCTACCAGACTAGGTTACACTGAAGACCATCACCATTTGGTTTGAAGACCAGGTCTTCAAACTCCTGCAGACCAAGGAGGCATTAAGGAGACGTTATTAGAAGGAACTATAACTTCATTTTTGTACCCCATCCCTCATGTAGAGCATCACAAGACACTTTGCAGAGGCTCAGCATCACAGCAGGAACATGGGGCCCAGGGAAGACTGGGTGAGTGCCCTTCCTGGCCTCATTTCTTGTCTGCAAAGATAGCTCTGAGCACTGAGAGAAAAATGAGAGGGGGCTCAAGACTTAAGGGAAGAGGTTACAAAAGCAGCTACTACAGATGCTGCCCAAGCCATGCACCATGCCCTGGTGCAACCTGAGGACCAACTGGAAATGTGCTGCTTCCTCATGGCAAAGAGGAGGATGTGTCCCCACGTAGCCACATGTAATGATGTGACAGAGGTGAGACAAGAGCTGGCAGGTCTGCTGCATCCCATGGTCACACGGCTACTCCACCCCAAAGCCTGCATAAGGACATGTGTGCAGCAGCTCAGAAGAGCAGTGGGGTGCACAAGAGTTTCAAGCCTTGGTGCTAATTGCTGAAGCTGGATGATCCCCATCTGCGCTTTCCCTTGCTCTGTCAGGGTTCAAACAGCTTACATCACCAGATGGTCACAGCTTACATTACAGCCAGACACCTCCATTGCATTTCCATCACTGTTCCCACTAAGGCATGTCACCCTGTCCCCAGCAGGACCTGATGCTCAGTGTCCCACAAATGTGCCACAGCATCTGAGGCACCTCCACACTGTGTCCCACCACATCCCGTCCCCTGCGCTGACCCAGGTTCTCCCAGTGCCAGATGCCCTTTCCCTCAAAGGCACTGTGACCTCAGCTTGAGTCGAGCCCTTTCAAACCTACATAATAATAATGCAAACAAGATGTTTCTTCTTTCTGGCATCCCCTGCATGCAGCATTTAATCCACCAGAGAAACCTCCTTTGTGCTTCAGCAAAAGGCTGTTTATTGTTATTTATAGGTAGAGAGGAAGTCAGACTAAATGACCACAGTTGTTCCTTCTGCCTTTATAATCCATGACATACAATTAAAGCACGACTTTTCAAGTCAGTGTTTCCTTTCAGCATTTTGTTAATTCTGCATTGAACACAAAATTTGGTATTT
The DNA here is from genome assembly GCA_020745705.1 of Hemiprocne comata. Taxonomy (NCBI): domain Eukaryota; kingdom Metazoa; phylum Chordata; class Aves; order Apodiformes; family Apodidae; genus Hemiprocne; species Hemiprocne comata. The sequence continues at coordinate 2,837,225 of CM036597.1, read as the reverse complement.
CAGTTCTGCTGGTTGGACCTTCGGGCAGCAAAGTGCAGGGCAGGAGGCAGGAGGCTGGTGCCCCAACCAGAGCTCAGACCCAGCCTAGTCATGGTGGAGTCAAGGGAAAAACATTTGCTTCATTTTCAGCACACAGGCAGTTTTCCCAAGCTGAGACACTTCCTGGAACAGGGCCCTGTAGCATCCTAATGCAGCCATTATGTTTTTAAGCTAGACCTGTGCAATATGATGTTTCTTAGACCACCAAATGAAGGCTTTATTCTTGGAAAGAGTAGTCATCCTTGCCTGAGGGGTGACAAGAGAGCAAAAGGAAAGATGGGGGTGGAAAACCCAGAGACAAGCATGCTAGACTGACCAAAGTCAGGTTCAGGAGCAAAATGTGACAGCACCTGGAGCCCATCTTCTGGTGAAGCCCCAAGCCCCTGACATGATGGGGGACATGGCTGAGCCTCCCCCCACTCTGCCATTGCACCTTTGGGGCTCTGATTCCCCAGGGAACCTGAAAGTGTTCCCAACTCAATCAGCTGATTTCAAAATTAGCACTGAAGTCTACTAACTCACCAGAAAATTTGGACCCAAAGTAACAACAAAGCTGCTTTCTGCTGAGGTTGCAAAATACACTGCAATTACACATCTGGGCATTGCACAGTACTATAGACTTTCCCATTTGCTGCTGCAGGCCCCTGGGAGACCCTCCTGTTGCAGGCAATTTTATATCTATCCCATCCCAACAGACTGAGAAGCAAAGCAAAGAATTGGCTTGAAGGATCAGCAGTTTCTACCATGACCTTAAAATATTAAAAACATTCACTTTTTGCACATCTACCTGTTGCAGAGTGCCAGTAAAAGAAAAAAACCCACCTTTGAGAGCACCAAATGCCAGGCAGGCTGCAAGCTGTGGCCACAAGAACCAGCAGGGAGCAAAGCTGGGCAGGACAACAGCTCCAGGCAAGTGCCCCGTGCCTGTTCTTTTCCTTCTCTGAGTTAATTGGTTTCCTTCACAGATTTCTGTGGGTTTTAATATCGTGCTGTGTTTGTGCCTATGGTGCTACAGAAAGGAGCAATCTGAGAGAAATAAATTCCTAGCAGCTTAATTTAGAGAGGAAAAACAGATACCTGCCATCAGGCTGGAACATAAGGCAGCGACCCAGAGACAGGGCCTGTAATAGGTTATTTAACAGCAGCCCTGTCAGTTCAGGTTGCAAATGTGGTCAATACCTACTGGCCCAACTTCCCCCCCTCCCAGCAGCCATGAGCAGAGTTTCAATTACTCTTTGAGAAATACATCGTTAAATAATTTAAAAGTTAGTGTATGACTTCTTCCTTTTTTCTTTTTTTTAACCAGACTGAATCAATTCTGGCAGTATAAAGCCACTCTAATGTGTCAGCTAGCAATTAGCTACTGTACACTGTTTATTCTTTAATATAATCTTTGGGTAGAAGGGCAATATTCTTAGAAACGCAGCATTAACTTGCTCCTCAATGACTTTAATATGGCTCTCTCCAAATTACTGCTCGTAAAATCTCAAGGAAGAAAAATCTACTGATGATATTCCATCTCCTTAATTAGTTCTCTCTCTATCAGCAATCCAATAGCAAGTGTAATATTTATATAAAATACAGCACACACGGCTTACTGCTAACTCTGCTCTAACTGGTGATATCAAAATAAACAGGTACAAAGCAACGCCTGTTTTGCAACCCACGCAGGCCACAATCACAGGTATAGACAGCTTTTCAGATTTATACTTCAGTAAATGTTTGTACCAAAACCACCCAGAAGGTTTTTATGCCACTAATAGTATTTTTCACTATAAAATGTGCTCCTCCCTTCCTGTGCTGAATGGAAAACCCTTCCAACCCCAAAGGGTTTGATACTCATCATTCCTCCCCACTCCCCCATCCCTTACAAAGGGCTGTAACCCAACTTGCTTCCACCTCCCCATAGGAATGACCCCCCATAGCCACCTTTTCCTCCCTCCATCCACCTTTCTCTTTCCAAAGACCAATTTCCACTAAAACAAGAAGGCTGGAGGCACCAAAGCTCAAACCATGTCAGCGGTTTTTAAGCTGCTGAGTCTCTTCAGCAGCATAATTACAGCCATTGGTTTTCCAGCTAAGCCCACAGCAACCCCACGGCCCATTATCCACCCCCTGGCAAGGGGTGGAGGGGTGCAAGAGGCTCTCCCCATGGCAGGGCCACGGGCTTCCCCAGGAAAAGCCTGCAATAGAAGTGTAATAATTGTTACTAACGGGGAGTGGTAAAAACATCTCAGTACAGCAGAGATTAGCTGCAGGTAAAATTAATCCCCTCAAGGCCAAAAAAGGGCTCAGAAATGCCCCATGTTTTGTTTTGGTTTTTTTTGCATAGTTTTTTTGTATTTGTTTTGAAGCAACCAGATCCATATTAATATTTTCTTCTCCCTGACAGTCAGTCCTTTCCTAATCCCATTAAAGGTCAGCACCAAGATAATTTACCCAAAACACAGCAGACAAGGTAAAAAGACTCCCATTAGATTTTCACTCATGATAAAGAAATTAAATTTTTCCCAAAGACCCATCAGGCTTATTGAAAATGTAAATCATTATTGTCTATAAAGATATAAATATCTTCGGGGCTTTTTTGGAGACTTTGTTGTAACACATCTTGTTTTTACATGTGCTGTGGCTAGTACAATTGAATTAGGGAATGATTTACAGCATTAGGTTAGCTTCTGCTTGACTGAGAATATCTTTATAATGGAAATCAGGGTGCACTTTTAACCTCCTTACAATGCTGTATTATACTGCTGATTAATCTATTAAAGTGACTCATTCAACAATAGGCCGTTGGCAGACAGAAATGAAATTAATTCAACTTTATCACACCACCTGTATTAGCATTGTCAAACTGAGGGCTAGAATTAAGATTATGAAGGGCAGATTCCAATAAATTCATATGCAACAATTCCAAAAGGAGAGGGGGAAGCATTAAGGTTGACGAAAAAAAAAAGTGACTAAATATTTTTAATGCATTTTTGTGCGTCTTCTTTACTTTCCACTCACTTTACAACCTGTAAACTGGACATTTCCACAACTCACTGAAAAGAAAAATCTCTTCAGATAGAATGCTACTGAAGTGCTTTCTGTCTCCTTCCCAACAATGGGAATTACATGGAGCAAGGCTCAGAGATGTCCTGGACATTTTTCACCATCTGCCAGGCAAACCCTTTTGGGCACGTCTGCTCTGAGCTACTGGTGACATTTTGCTGGTTGAAGCCACCCCAGCATCACCTCGTGTGGATCCCACTGTCCCCAAGCACCCTCTGATCCCTGCTTTTTGGGCTGTCCCTCAGGAAGGAGACAGAGGATTGATGACTTAAATACCACCACAGGCAGCTGGGATATCTATGGAAATACCTGCTCCCTGGTGCTCTGGAGAGCAGCAGCATGAAGTTTATTTGTACACTGATACAGACTCAATACATGCAATCCAAGAGTTAATAAGCTTTAGAAAGACATAACTCAGAGCACATCAGTCACTCCCAAATTATCCTCAGTACCCACTGGGCTCACTCACCTTCTCCAGATCAGTGCCTTAGAGCATCATCTCTACCACTGCTGATCGTGTGGAAGAGAATTTGGTGTGAGAATTGATTAGATTAGGAAGACACGCCTCTATAAAGAATTTATAAATTTCCCAGCTGCTGGTCTGCTTTTTCTTTCTTTTTAAACAGCAATAACTCAGCCAGAGTAGCTGTAGGCTACGGGCACAGCTTTCTGCAGCCAGCCTGCCCTGGCTCAAATGAGGCTTTGAAAGAATAATGCAGTTAGCAGCAAACTTCCCCCTCCAAAAGCAGACTGTGCCCTCAGGGGTTTATTAGTGGGGGAATATAGCAGGTAGGGATGGAAAAGGCCACAGGTTCATTCTGCAGTAACTTGAAGAGGCCGAGAGGACTGCTTGAGTGTTCTGCCAGCAACAAGGGGTGCATTGCTGCAGTGGGCAGCTGAAAAGTCTGCCTCAGTTATTTGTTGTAATTTTTTTTTTTCAGCTAAATGTATTTGTAGGTGGCATCTTTCATGCCTGGTACCTTAAAGCCACTTTACAGGAAGATGTAAAAATGATAAAATTCATAGCACCCTGCACAGGCAGTGAATTCAAAATGAAGCAAAAAAGCTCATTGCAACCCAGCCCCTCATCCTCTCCAGCACAAAACAAAATGCCTCTGCTCTGCCTGGGCAGCTCTGGGCACCATTTCTGCTTTGCAGAGGGTCGCTTTTAAGTTTCTGGTTTGTTCTTGGCTCATTCATCAGCATTGCTAATGGGAGAGTTAGTTCTAGTTTTAAGGCAGCAACACTCACGGGGGTTACTGTCACTGGAAGTAAACTCAGCGTGGTTAAGATGAAGGATGCCCGGTGAATGACCCCAGATGGAGGTCTTGGTGGAAACTGCAGTCATGGATAATGAGGCCAAAAGAGGGTTTAGCATAAAAAACATAAAGAGATGGATATTGGTGAGCAGGAGTCTGGCATTGCAAAGCTGCAGGTCTCAGCAAGGATAAAAATCTTCAGGAAAGGAAATGGGCCAGAATACATTTTGCTAATAAGGCATCTGTGTTATTAGAGGTGGGGGGAGGCTGGAGCAATCTGGACAGCAAGCAAAGAAGCCATGTCCACAGGGTTGGTACTTGGGGAATTTTATCTCTCTGATAAAATGTGCAGCCAGCTTTGAGGGAGAACCCCAGAGGCAGCTCCCCAGTGCCCCAGTAAGTGTACAGGGCAACGGCTTGACTGGAGGGGTGGTCTGGACCAAGCTAAGTAAGAAGAAAGACCATTCATGCCATGGACAACTGCTCTGCAGGCTTGCCTATGGCCAGGCAGGTCAGCCCAGATCTAAAAGGCTCCTGGTTCTGCCACACACCAGCTCATAGCAGCTGTCAGGTAAACTAAATCTGGATCTCAGCAAGGACCTCGAGCATAAGCCTGGTTTAGCTCTGAAGGAGGTTTGGCTGTAAAGCTCAGCTGCAAATACATCCCCAGTGAAGGGGCTTGTGCTCCAGCCCCCCCTGGATGGAGGGGCAGCTCCTGCCCAAACAGCAACGCTCCCTGAACCAGCATAAGCCTCAAGATACCCAGAGGGAGCTTCTTCATGCTGTGTGTGATCTTTGGTTCAGCCTGAAACTCATTTTTTCCCATTTAAATCCCATCTACTTCAAGACCCTGCATTATGTCCTTGACCATTACAATTTACTATCAAGTGAGACCACTTGAAATTTCAAAGCCCAGAGCCCAAGGAACAGACACCCCCATCCATCCCCTCCTGCAATGCTCAGTCTGCTTTGGATATGAGATGATCACCAGCTCCTTCCTCTCCTGTATGTCAGATACAGCTATGATGGGAGCCAGGAAAAACAGAGAGAGATGAGAAAAAAAGATGCTTTTTGCAGTGAAGAAAGCTGCAAAGTATTGCAAAGCTGTGTACCATTGTTTCCAGCTGTTAAGACCATACCCTGCACTGCTACCTCTGGTGGCTCTTTGTCCTAATGTCAGGGCATCTCAGAGCCAAGTGTCTCCTTAAAAGCTTGGGAGTCAGTTGCACAACAACAAACCTGCTCCTCCACTAAAACAAGGAACCGGCCAAGCCACAGGACATACAAACTGGTACTAGTAATTAACCTGCACAAGATCTCTAGCTTTGCTCTGATTTCAGCTTGGAAAAGATGCAAGACACCCTGCCATGTGTGACCTGCATGCATCTCACTCGTGCTGTAGCCAACACATGATCTGAGGTGAGATCAAGCCAGGCTCAGTGGGTGCCATATGATACACCCGCCCATAAGATGCAACAGCCTTAGGAAGCTCTTTTTAAGCAGCAGAGTAGCAGGGATGAAGTTGCCACCAGCTGAGTGATCTGCCTTTGACTGAAGTCAGCCAAAAGATTCGTGTGAGCTTCAGTGCAAAGTTGGGCTGGGCATCAAACGTGTTCCCCGTGCTGCTGTGTGTGTGCAGGGAGGAGGGAGCACTGTTAGCAGCTACCTTCTGCTTCTAATTAAAGAAAAGCACCACTGCAAATTCCACTGAAATGGCACAACATGCCAGAGGCTAGAACACATCCAGTTAAAAAGACAGTGGGAGAGAAAGAAAGGAGAGAACAATATAAAAGTTTACAAATAGAAGCAAAATCAAGTGCTATTTTAAATTAAACCTGTGCTGATATTCAATGCCACCTCCTCTGGCTTTGCAGAGGCAGATTTGATCATCCCTGGCCACATCTACTGCTTCCACCTGGCAGCTCTGCACACTCCCCAGCACAGCCCGACAATGCTCACCCCACTGTTGCCGGGCCCAATTCCATGACAAATTGACCCAAAGTCTCACCATGCCATCAGGGTGAGCAGGAGGAGACCAGCATGCCACTGTGCCCACACTAGACCACAGCAGAAAAAGGGCAAGGCTGACCAATGACCATGAAAGAGTGCTACCCAGGTCCTCTAGAGGCAAAGCTCTTGTTAGCAGTGAATTAATTAAGTGTGTGATACCAATAGCCTTCCTCCCCAGGCCAGACAAGAGGTAAAACTTCCACTAGGCTGAGAATAACCTCAGAGCCTCACTCCCTTAGAGAGGCAAGTGATGGTCAAGAGCATCCATGCCAAAGTCACTTCCAAAAATGCAAACCCTTAATTTGACACCATGTATTTCAACATTAAACTAAAGATTTAAGACCAGCAGCAGCGTGCCAAAGTCACTGGATCCAAATTGTCAATGCTGGGTTGCAAGACCACAGGCATGAATAATTTTTGCCCTTTTACTTTCAGCACCAGCCAAGCTGCCAACAACACGAGGATTTCTAGAGCCAAATCAACGCCTCACAGTTCGGCGCCTTGCCATATGCTTCCCCAGCTATCAGAAAATCTTTAATATCTTAAACCTCTTCAGACAACTAATTGTAATGCTCCCAAGGTATTTTCACAGGAACAGAAATGTTGCTGATACTGTCCTCGGTGCTCAGGTTTATTTCCATCCTGCAGTGGGAACAGATGCTTGCTTTAACACGCCTTATCAGGCACGTTACACTCCCTATCACAAAATGGTTAACAAAAGTACATGATAAACACACCTTGGGATAGCTACGAGTGGGTCTGAGCTTACTGAAAACCAAAACCTCACCCGTATTTCCAGCTTGAAGTGAAAAATGGAGCTAGCTTCTAGCAAGCATGAGAGAACAGCCTGAAGATTAAACTTGGCCGATAAAGGAACTGAAAATACAGCGGCTGAACATCCAGGCAGTGTCCCACGAGCAACGCCAACGGAAAGCACCCCGCATTCCAAGTACAAAGGAACTGATCTCAGCATCTCAAAGGGAAAGACTTCTTGAACAGCACTGTCATTTCAAAGCTTTCCTCACAAGTCTCCTGCCAGCTCTAGCACAGAAAGAAATCCATTAGCAGATAGGAAAACTCACCAGAGCTCCCTGCTGCTGCAACCCGCTGAGCAAAGCGGCGTCCAGCCAGTTGCCAGCTGGGTCAGCTCTGAAAGAAGCTCCTGGGCAGCCACACCAGCACGGCTGTGCTGACCAACACACTGTGGGTGGTGACAGGTGATAAATTCATGCCTGGGTGCTGAAAGTCCCTTTACATACATATTTTTTCCAATTTCATCCCTGTGCACCTCAGGTACTGCTTTTTTTTGGTGGTGGGTTGCTGGTGTTTCTTATAATATATTTTTTCTATGAGACTTGTAAGACTAATCTTGAATTCCTCTGCAGCCAGTTCCCATTCCCAGATTCCATCGTGTTCCAGACACATCAGCTCCACAGGTTCACTGGTGCCTAACCATAATTACTCTAACATGTACAAGTCCTGCCAAGCAGGGAGTCCTGCTGTGCAGGGCAGGGATCAGCCACCACAGCTCCGTGTCCAGACGGAGAGGCACCACACCACAGCTAAAGGGCAGAAGTCCTGCCACCTCCTCTGGAGGGCAGGGAGGGGACACATGTCCTGCTGGGTGTGCAAGATGAAGCAGCTAACACAGCCAAACCCCAAACCTCTCTCTCTGGCCACTCACACCACCAGTGCATCCTCCTCCTCACTCGCAGTACCTCACCCCAACCCACCCACCTCTTTTGGTTGGTGTCTCACTGCACTGTGAGTTGCCTGTTGGTTCCCACTCTGTTGGAACTGATTCAAGACCCTGATAAGTTACTTGGAAGGGGAAAAAACATTAAAAAAAATATAATTTACATAGACAAATTAACAGCCTGCGTCAAATCAACAGCCTTCACCTCAACTCTGCAACCTTTAAAAATAAATGTACAGTGCTAGCTTAAGGCAGGGAACCCAGAAAAGATCAACTATTGGCCATATACAACCCCAAGACCTATTGTCTCTGTGGTACTTTCAACAGCAGAGAAAGCATTAACTTCAAGAGGTGTTGGCATTGAATATTTTATAACATTTACTTGTACTGCAGCTTTCCAATTGTCTTTGTGGTAGAAAGCATGATCAGACTTACGAAAATCACTCTTCCCTACATTCATGATTAAAATATCAACAAGAGGTGGCTGTTCTAGGCACATTTTAAACCAGGGAAAAAGCAGCAGAAAGGGAAATTAATAGCATATAGATACAGCCCCAGAGAGAGAATTTTTTCTCCAATCTGTCCCGAGACCCAGGCTCCTTGATAAAGTATTTTAATAGCATATTGTACGGGTGAAATTTTTTAACAGACAAATTAGGGGAATAATAAAGCCTTAACACACACCATGAACTGTTGAAGCAAGGCTGGAGATGGAAGCTGCCTGCTGCCAGAACCCTACTGCATCCCCTCTCCTGCGTTGCTGTTTACTTACCAGCAACAACACCAGCTCGAAGGCTGAGGTTTAAATGGACACCTAGAGGCACACAGTTCCCAAAAGCAGATTAACAAGAGCATGACTGTGTCTTGGGGACTGCAGAGCGCCTCAGAAACCTACCTGGAGGCTCTGCAACACCTCTGGAGCTCAGGTTCACATGCCCTTTGTAGCCAGGTCTCCTGCAAGCTATAAAAGACGTCCAGCTCCCTGTGCAAATGCCCGAACGCAGCCTAGGGGTGGGTGGTGAGGGGTGGACAGAGGAGCAGCCTCATGGAGGAAGGATCACAGAATCACTGAATCATTCTAGTTGGAAAAGACCTTTAAGATCAAGTCCAACCATAAACCTAACTCTACCAACCACTAACCCAAGGACCTGAAAGACCAGGAGGAAGAACTACTGCTGCACAAGTGCCAGCAATGCCGTGAAAAACCAAAGCAGCCCAAAGGACAGGCAAGGGCAGTAGTGCTGCTATTCAGGCTGTCATCACCACGGGCATGGAAGAGAAGTTTTCCCTAATTCCAGCAAGTTTTAATGACAATTACATAACCTGTCATTATCCTTAACATACAGGTGGATTGAACTTTCCTACGGAAGCAGTGGTGGCCAAGGTCAGTAAGAAAAGAGGTCGGTAAGAGAAGCCAGTGAGAGAGCAAAGCCCCACATTTTCAAAGACAACTCCCACAGCATTTTATATTTTGCTATGCCAATGGTGTCTAAAAACAATCATATATACAGAATAACAGTAAATACAACTGCTTCCTTCGAGGGCTATTCTTTGAAACTCAGTATGTGCTGATAAGTTTAACAGATAAACTTTAATTCCAGCACAGCTAAAAAAATAAATAAATGTATTCTATCACTTAGAGGCAGAGATACTGACCCCTGAACCCAGCTGCAGACCAACTATCAGAGTCAGGCCATCTGCAATGCTGTAGTTAAGACTGTCAACACCTCCACTGCTGCCTTTTTCCTCTCCTGACCAGCTCATACCTTCATTCCTAAAAAAAAAGTTGCTCTGGGCTCAGGTTTGACATAAGAGCCTTAGCTGAGCAACATCAGTGTTTTAAAAATAAACTTTAAAAACCCAGTGGCCATTCTCTTTTAGTGACAATTGCCAGGTAATTGGCTTGTTTGACTTGGATTTTTTTTCTTCTCTCTACACTCCTATAACTCAAAAATGTCTCTAGAGCAAATAAAAAAATCACTCAAGTATTAAATAATCAAGAGGAGTTACGTTTAAATAAGTATCTAACTATATATGGCATTAATGAATTCAAAGAGCTCTGTCAAGTACAAAAGCACTGAATGGTTTTGAAATGCTCAGTGATTTTTTTTATCTTAAAGGAAGTCAGTGGATGATCTGGTTTAGCAGAGAATTGGCAGATTATGGTTCTACTGCCATGGCTTGTCTTGGCTTTGGTGGCACTCCATCTACTTGTCTTCTACAAGCACATTCTCTGTAGACAGATCAATGTCTCAATATTTAATAGTATAACTGACAGTCATGTTCCTTCACTGTATCCATGGGCATCTGCAACAAAAGTGCATTTTTATTGTTGTGCCAATAAAAGAAGGATATGGAGGACATTTATCCTTTCAGGATCGTACAGCAATGCAACGTGTGCACTCTCAAAACCTGGCATACAGCCTGTAAGGGTTTCTGTTCTGCCTTAGTACCACAAGCATGGCAGGTTCACTGGTGCAAAACATGCTTTTGCTCACAGCTGAATATGTCAAATGATCTTTGGAGATCAAATAGGCTCATGCTACAAGTAGAAGTAAGTTTCGTTTCTTACTGCCTTGGAAATGCCAACTGGACTTAAGGTTGAGCTGGATTTTCTCTTTCATACATCAATACCACCTGTAATGTGAACTCTCCATCTCTCCTGACCTCAAGCTAAACCTACAGTTACATCTTTGCTGCTTTGCTGTTCCAGAGAGGGCTGACAGATTCTGGCTGATAGGAGAAGAACCTGCCCTGGCTCCATGGCAGCAGAAGTCAAGCCTAGCAGAGCTGCTGCCCCCAGATGCCATCAGCTGGAACCTCCCTGCTATCCTGGGGCACGAGACATGCTTGGCAGACTGCTGTAAAACAGGGAATTGCTGCAGAAAGGGGCCAAGGCATGCAGGTTGAAAGCCAGTGTCCTGCACTGCAACCTGCAGCCCACGAGTCCTGTCACATCCATCTGCCCAGGCGACCAACATCACAACCCAACCCTCAGCCACAGCCTCCTGCTGGTCGCTGAAACACAAGAGTTACCTAAGAGATATGGTCCCTAAATCCCTTCTAAGCCACAAAGAGAGCTTGCACCACGGGTGCTAAACTACCCAGGGGGTGTGAAACCCCCCAGGTGCCACCACGTTATTTCACAGCCTGCGTATGTGTGGTGGCACGTCTAGGGCCATCGCCCAGCAAAGATGGCACATGGAACAGCAGAGAGGAGTGCTGCTGGCTGAATGCCACAGAGCTCAAAATTCATAAGCTGATACATTTCCAAAGCCCCCCCCAAAGATAAGAGTTACAGTGCAAGTACTACAGTGACCTACATAAACACAGTCCTTTTGCAAACAGGAGTCAAGAATGACAGGAACAAGCAGCTAACAGGGAAATGGTGGCAGATTTTAATCGTTGTTGGCTTGAAGCAAACCCCACCAACATTCCCACACACCTTTGGCCCCAAACCTGCCCTACCTGCATGGAGCAGCTTAATTGCATCTCAAGAAAAATCTCCTCTGCAAAACGAGTGTTGTGTTATATTACCACAGCCCCTTTGTCCTTGGTGTTCAGAGGAGCAGGATTTTCTGAACAAGAAAGCCTCCGTTTCTTGGGAAGCTCAGAAATTCACATCACGTGTTTCTAAAGAGGCAGGTCACTCCTAATAGATAAGAAATAACCTCATCCCTGGAATTAAAGGTGGCCCAAAACTGGAATGAGCTACCAGAAGAGGGAAAACCAGATCTCCTTTAGTAAATCAGGCATCTCCTCTTGGTATTTATTTGGAGGTACATTTTAGTGATGTTAAAGGAGACAAGGGGACACCTGGGGAGCAGGACCAGCCTTTCAGAGCTACCAGAGGCAAGCACAGCACCCAGGGAGTACTGAAGGAGCTGGGACACCTCAGCTCCCAATCTCACACCCCAGTTGTGAGGCTGATGCCAGGATGACTCCAGACCCTTCTGCTCTGACCAACCCAAAAAGAGGCAAAGCCCTCAGCTGAAGCCCAGGCCATGCAAACACCAGTTTCCAATGCTACCAAAAGCTTTAAAAATTATAGAACTGGGGGGAGAAGAAGGGAGGAGCTGGTAACTAGAGCATTTGGAGTCTGTTGGCTGGAGGACGAGGGTAGGTTGGTTTCAACATGTAGAGCTAGTGGTACCCAACTGAGCCCTGCCATGGCAGTGAGCCAGGGGAACTGCAGAAAGCCACTCACGGTTGTGGAGAGCTTTCCTTCATTCTTCTGCACGTAGACGATGGCATCCCGCACCTGGGAGAAGAGGCTCAGGAGGACATGTTCCATGTCATAGATGCCATGCATGCCTTTGGTCAGCCCCTCCAGCGACCTGATGTACTCTTGCCAGTGGTGATCGATCTCCACGGCGCCCGCCAAGCATCCCTGCATCACCACGGTGCAGAAGGTGGCACAGGGCTTGGCCAGGAGCAGCCCCTGGCAGTGTGAGCAGTACCACAGCTTCAGCAGTGCTCGTCCACAGTCCTTGCTGAACTTTAGGTGGTCAGTGGTGTTTATCACCTCAATCCCCAGGTTGAGTGCCTGCAGAAAGACTCGCGTGGCCTGCAGCGACTTGGACACCTGCGTCATCATCATCTTGGGGTAGTTCCCAAAGACTTTGAGGTCTCTCCTGGCTGCCCGCAGGCACTCAGTCATTTCCACGGAGGGATCGGGGAAGCCGGGATTAATCAAATGAGAGTAAACCAAAGGGAATAAACTGTCAAAAAATTCATTGATCATGTCATTAACACTGATGTCAGAGCCCAATATGTACAGCGAGACATCGGTAAAAAGTTCTCCAACAAACTTAAGAGCTCTGGGCCCCATGCTCTTGTAGTGGGTCCTAAACATGCTGTTGGTGAAGTTTCTTGCATGTCGGACTACAATTTCAAAGGCTTCTGCAAAACAGAACAAAAAAGACATTGTTATTAAGAGATGATGAGCTGAGGAGCAAGGAGGATAATGTTATGCCACATTTCTGCTGCAAAGGCTGGTCCCATCCTGCCCACTTTGGGTCACCCTGCCTGCTGCAAAACCTCCCAGCATCAGCAATTTTCAGGGGAAATGCATAAATTCTTTACACACAAGCTACATTTCAAAACGGCAAAAACTACAATCTAGTTAACATTTCAGCTTTTAAAGACAATATTGATTCAAGAAAATGGCCAGACTGCAATTTCTTTCTCTCCCTCTTTCATATTGATTTGAAATTAACAGGAATTCTATTTCAAGATTTAATTTAAGGCAGAGATAAATGTCTGACAAACTGTACAGTGTTTAAAAACAGGAAACAGTAAATGCTGACATTCCATTATGAAAAGGAAAATATTTATAGGAGCTTAATCACAGAGGATATTCAGACCCAACCTCCAGCACCCACCCTGCACTAAGTGTCCTCAAAGCCACTTGAAAAGCCCCAGCAGTGCTGTATCTTTCCCAAATGCACCAGGCTCCCTTCAACTGCAGATCCAGCCTTTCTTCTGCCCTGGACACAAGCTGCTCCGTGGTTCAAAGTGGTGCTGAGAGCTGACAACCACTCCCACTCATATTAGGTTGTGCTTAACTGCCCTGTGAAGCTCAAGTTTTACATGGAGACCATCAACTTGCAAGGACAAGCCTGGGTGCATGTTCCCATCCCCACCTTCACAGACATGAGGACTTTCTGCTCAAGCCCTCTCCATGGGATGAGCAGAAGAGCCTCCAGCAGCACAACCACAACATGGTTATTGCCTTCATTACAGCTCTCCTCACCAGGGGGCTTCCAAAGTATCCATACCTCAGTATGTAAAGGCAACATACCTACACACAACCCAGTTTGCAAGTTAAAGCTTTAGGAGGGGAGGCCACCAGCACAAACTGAAGTCTTTTTCTTCAGCCAACTCTCTCTACCAGCCTGCATCCCACCCTCCAGGGTAATATTCATAAAATGCTAAAAATAACGAACAGCTTCTCAGTTCACAGGTCACCAACACCCTGTGATGTAGCTGCTCTCAACCGTGTCACTCTAGAAACACAAATCCAGACCAAATTTGCATGAAAATTATTCTCGTTCAATAATTAAAATGAATGTTTAATTTTTAAAACTGTGTTATTTTTCCCATTTGTTAAGGCTGAGATGCAGCTGAGCGTGGCCTGATGCCTCCCAGAGGGGTTTGGTATCAACGTTTTCACAAGCACTGTCAGACCTTGCTGTTTGCCCCACATAACCTCTCGTGTTACTCAAGAGCTTTTGGGACCATCACATCCCCAGGACTTGCCAGGTGCACCCTACACAGGCACGCCTGGAGGGACAGGAACCTGCTGCCCCCACACCAGCACACAGAAAGCTGTGGTGTGAGCAGGACCAAAGCAGAAATGACCAATATACTTTTGCCAACAGTGTCTCCATCCCACCAGGTGCCTGCACACCTCCTGGCTGTGCTGCTGAAGCATTTTGTCCAGAGCTCCTGACACCTGGACCAGGACTGCCCCTGCAAGCCTGGAGCAACCATCTGTGTTCCCAGATGAGAGCAATCCTTCCTGACACCACAGGCTGAGGGATGCAGCAGTGCAAGGACACACAGAGGCCCTCTCTCCATGCCTCCCTCCCCTGGCCAGCAGGCATCTCCCTCTCCACACCCACACACACATTGCAAAGCTCTCCAGGCACAACAGCACGGAGCAGTGTAAACGTGGGGGCTCTGCAAGCAGAGCAAGTGCTGGTTGCACTCTTATGAAAAGTTTCAAAACAAAAAAAAGTCTCTTTAAATAGGGCAGATGGATTACGAAACTTTTTTTTTTTCCTTCTTTATCCTCAAGAGCACCAGAATAGCTTTTTCCTCAAAGAGCACAAAGCACTTTTTGGGCCAGTGTTTTCTGACAGCGCCGCAGACGATGCCAGGATTTTCATGCTGTGCCTCATGATTCACCCTTAACCTCTTCTCTGTTAGTTCCCTTTGAAAAAGTCATTCCTCTTTCCTTTTCCTGCTCCTCTGTGCTGTGCAAGTTACCAGCAGATCCAAGAGACTCTTTACTGATTAGAAAAATATTCCAAGCTCCTGTGCAAGCCTCCTAGGGTGAGAAATGCTTCAGAAAGGAGCTGAGAACAGCGGCGTATCAGAAGAGCAAGCACACACAGCCCCACTGCTTTAAAGGTCATGACATGCACATAATTCTTATCATAAGAACTGGCTAAGAGTGTCTGTTTCATGGGCCTTGGAGCCTTTGCATATATCCATTAGAGAGCACAACAGGGACTATAAAAGCACACGAAGCCTCCTGCTGCCCTACTAATAGATGCAAGAAATAATATAACTTAAAAAAAAAGAAAAAAAAGTCTTGCACATCCAAAGTCTCTCACACCCAACTCCCCTTAATAGCTGCTTATTCTGAAATATTCCTCACAAAGGGCTGGCTGCAAGAATGTCAAAGCCCCAGCTGCCAGCAGAAGTGACCCATGGTCAGTCTCTGAGCACTTCAAAGTGGAGGAAACTTTGTGGGTCAGTCCCCCGTGCTACCAGGAGAGATCCTCACAGAGAAATGGAGGGGACACTATTACAGAAGCAGCACAGGCTTCTGCTTCCCCAGCAAATCCCAAATCCCACAGCCTGGATTTGCTGCTGGTAACATCCACCCTGCTCATAACATGGCAGAAACTCCTGTTGCTGCAGGACAATGGAATCTTTTCTTTCTTCTATTTATTTCAAGGATGTTTAAAAAAATAATCACAATTTAAGGCAACTGGTTTGCAGTTCTAGCTGAACAGAGTAAATATAGATAAAGTGTAGCACCAGACTTGCTCCCAGCTTCCAGCAGGCAAAGGTGCTGCCTGGCAGAGCCAGCTCACATCTGTCTCCATCACCATAGCTATGCACACACAACAAAACTCCATCGTGTCATGTGGCTATTTATCTGCTTTTAAAATATTTTCTTATGTGATTAGTAAGGAAAAAAACCTCAAAACACTACCAAAACAAACAACAACAAAAACCAGCACTAAAAAAAAGCACTTTTGCATGCCCCGAAATGTAAAGAGCCCTGATCCACAAGTCTGGCTTGGGGACACAACAGCCTGAGCTGCCATGGGCCACCACACCAGAAAGTCCTGCCTGGGTAGGTCTTAGGCACATTTCATCAGCAACTACCTAAAGGTGCTGAACACAGACACAAATTGTACTCCAAAGTCAGCACAGGGACAAAACCTGGGAGCAACTTAACCACAGTGCTCTGTCCCACGGTGGATGGGAAGAACAGTGCCCAGGTGAAACATCAGCAGCAGAGCATTATAACTGCTGCACAGACATCTGTTGACTATCTCTGTTGAGGGCAGTATATCAAGGCTCCCAAAGGATGGGGGAAAGCAGAAACTCTACTCTAGGCCACACTTATCAGGCACCAGTTGAAAAGCATGGGCTATTACTTATTTTTCCAGCAGGACTCTCACTGAAGCACCTAGAGAGGAATTGCTGCCTGGTTCCAGTGGCCAGGAGAGAAGGACTAAGCAGTTTCATAGTGCAAAAGCTCCCCAAAATAGTGCCCAGGGAGACTGCATGGCCGCTGCAAACAGGCAATTAGGGAAAAGAAAATAAATTGTAAATGAGCATAACAGTGCCCTGAGCAGGGATTACTGGCAGGAGAAGGAAATCACTGTGTTCTCGGCTCAGATAATAAAAGTCTGCTGCTCAGTGAAAACGCCTGCCCTCCTGAGCTGCAGCTACTTCAAAGGGGCTGATGCCGGGCCCGGAGGAGCTCCGGATTAACCTGCCAGCTCCCCCCGGCTGCGGGAGGCTCCAACCGAGGCTGGGACTTGATGGGTTTATTTAACAGATTCCGTGATGCAGAGGCCCCAGTGAGCCATTCCCACACAGCATCGTCCTGGAGATGAGCGAGCCCAAACCTCACAGCAGGGGCAGAGCTGGGGCAACCACCGAGAGGGCACCAGCCCCCACCCAGCAGCCCCAGGTTTGAGCTCAGAGGGTGCAGCTCCACAAGCAACTGGGGAAACGGCCTCAAGTGGTGCCAGGGGAGGTTTAGGCTGGATAACAGGAAAAACTTCTTCACAGAAAGGGTTAGCAAGCACTGGAACAGGCTGCCCAGGGAAGTGGTGGAGTCACCATCGCTGGATGTGTTTAAAAGACATGGAGATGGGGTGCTTAGGGACATGGTTTAACAGTGGGCTTGGTAGAGTTCAGTTCATGGGTGGACTTGATTATCTTAAAGGTCTTTTCCAACCTAAATGATCCTGTGATTCTAAGGTGTTTGGAAAGGTGCTGCTGCCAGGAGCAGGCAGGTCTGCCCTCCCTCTGCCCCCCCTGCCAGCTCACCAAAAACCAGCACCACCGCAGCCATCGTGGCAGCCACGTGGAGCCACTGCCCTGCACCACAGTGTCCATGGGGAGAAGGTGTGAGCTGGCACATGGAGGGGAGAGTGGGATCTGCCAGGGCTGCCAGATGACAGGACATGCTGTGGGCTTCATCCCTGCTCCCCCCATGACTGTGCCACTGGTGTCTTACTGCAAACACAAGCTTCCCCCACGTGGGCAGCTGCCCCTCTGTGCATCCCTCAGCACACCACACAACTCCTCCTTGGCAAAGACACGAGGAAAAGATGAGGGAGTTGCACAGCAAAATGTGCTGCTAATGCAGGACATCTTCCATGGTGCATCTTGCAAGGGCACAAAGCAAGGTGGAAGGGCTGGATTTTGTGACATCCAGTCACCCCCAGCACACGGACACCAGAAGGTTAAACACCTACGACCTTGATTTTCCTGCTTTTTAACATCTGGGCACACAAACCATGAAACCATAAAGCTGTCTCTGAGCGGGGAAGCTCCCAATTCCCATTTGCACTTTTGCAAAAGTTTGTTTTCTTAAAAACTGGCTAATTTTCTCCCCACATTGAAAGCCTCATCTTGACCAAGTAAAGATACATCTTCAGAACAGAGGAACTACAATGTGTTTGTTATTCCACTGCCAAGAGCTAATAAAAGCAAAGCCCTATTTTATTTTCTGGGAGACAGCTGGCAAGTAACCCTAGCCGAGGTCCTGGTGTCACCATCATGTTGCTACCTCCCCATAAAAACTTCAGGGCCACCTCCTCCAGAACTCCTCCAAACTGTAAAACAAAGAAGAAACTGATTTTTGTGCAGCAGAAACCTCCCTGGAGATCAGCACGGATCACTGGCATCCAGCTGAATGTCTCTCTCTGCAGATGATGATGCATTTTGTGATTCACTGCACCTCTCCCAGGATGCTGCTGCTTGGAAGCACCCCAGGCTGAAGGCTGCCACCCCACACACACCCCTTCTCTGTCCTGCTCTATGTACAAAAATGCACTTCAAACACTTTTTGGGTGTGAAGGTGCCCCTTCTCCCTTAATAAATCTCTTCTATGGATGTGACAGCTCCAGGGCAGCAAGTGAACCAACTGCCACAGCACTGCTAGGAAGCAGCAAAAGGAGCCATAGGCATTCACATCTGAGTGAGCTCTAAAGGAAATATTTCTTTAATATCCCCAATGAATCAGACAACTTCAGACTCATTGCAACAGCCTGTGCTCCTAAAAGACACACAAAAGAGCTCCCCAAAAGAGAAACAACTGTTTGCAATAATGGCCTGGCTGCCACAGGCACTACTGGTGAGACGAACCGCACATCATTTCTCAAACAGCAGGTAATATTTATTTACAAACTTGGAAAAGGTTTGCGATACATTGAGCAGAAGGGAAACAAAAACCAAGAGCTTCTCCCCTGGCAGCAATAAGAGCAGACTCCAGATTTGTTCTGTTATGATTTACACTACACTGCAAGTTTTTAACAACATTATCTGGAGACAAAAGCTCTTCTAAGCAGCATAATTACTTTTGTCTGTGGCATTATAAAACCCATCAGATGGTGCCACTGCTGCTCTTACAGGGTTTGTTTCTCCAAGCACATTTGGGTTTAGAGCTTAGGAAATTCTTTTTTTTTTTTTTTCAAACTATGACACAGCCTTTTGGATTACTTTTACAATATTGTCTCTAAAAAAATTATGGACTTGAGCTCCCAAGCTTATGAGATTAGCTTCAATGCATTAGTAACAAAAATTAGAATGATTCAGTTATTCTCACTTCCAAATTTTAAGCCACCAATGTCTGCACTTCCTACCTTGGCTCCATCACCACCAGACCAAGAGAGGAAAGGTCTCTGTCCAGCCTCTAAATGAGAGGGGGCTTCCTCCAGCTCCCTGCCCACCACCCTTGCTCCCACAGGAGCCAAGTTTAAAGTTTCCCAAGCCAGTGCTGCTCACCCTCCAAAGCCAAATCCTTATGCTCTTGTCAGAAAAGCATCTTCTCCTAATTATCTGTGCCTATCAAAATTCCAAGCTCCAAAGCCGTTCATTTTTAATTGTTCAGCTTATCTAGTGCCCTGGCATTTTGAAATACACTCCCTGAAGTTTCTAAGAAAAATACTGTATGTTAGCATCTCATTACACCCACTCAAAATGCCCCGAAAATGCTCTCCTGTTATATTCTAGGTAGCAGTCTGACTGTTAGGCAATTAGTCACACTGTGGTTCACCCATTTATAATTTATATCCCATGCACAAAAACTTTGTTAATGCAGACAGCAGAGCCCACCAACACCCAGAAGCAAGGAGGCAAGAAATGCTGGTGCCCACAGCTCCCAACCTTCAAGCAGCCTCTTTTGGTGGTCCATGCCTGGAGCAGACCCTGCCTGGAGGGAGTTGAGTGCAGTGCTCCCTGTCCTAAGCAGGCATCCTTATCTCACCACAGCAAATGCCAGGGTTAAGGATGCTGGAGGGGAGCACCAGAAAGCAGCTTTTCTTTTGAGGGGCACAGGGATGCCTTGAAAGATCCCTGGTGAACCTCAGGAGTACCCACTTCAATGTAGGAAGCCCACACTAAGTGAGATCTTAAAAAAAAAAAAAAAAAATCAATTTCACAGGAAGAAACCTCTCAAAAAAAAAATACTCTGCAGTAAAATCTTTTCTTTGTGTCTGTGCTTCGTGTCTGAACACGTGGCTGTGGCTCTTTTGATTATGGATGGGTTGCACATCTATTGTATTATTTGTTTCCTGAGCATCAAGAAATATTCTGCTTTGTGCCATGACAGATGTGTGAATGCTTAAGAGATTCCTGAAAGTTTAATAAAGACAATGTTAAAAATGCAAACAGTCAGGGCTGGCACGAGTGGTGGATGAACATGGTTCTTTATCAAAACCAAGGGGAATGGCAGGAATAAGGTCCCAGAGGAGAAGGGTCAAACTGGGCCCTGGGAGCCCAAGTAGGAAAAGCACAGAGAGAGGGATGTGAGAGCCTTCTGCAGCAAAAGGTGGCTCTGTTGTGCTGCTGACCTGTCAGACCAAAGAAAGATAAACCTCTCCCCATGCACCCCATGTCCCCACCCTGGTGCTGAAGCCCACAGGAGGGTTGGGGTTCAAGTGTCCAGGCTCCTCTCCATGACTGGGCACCAGTTTAGAGATGCAGCAGGACAACTGGGAAGAGGTATGGCAGAGCCCAGATGCAGGAATGCCCAAGGATAGAGGGAAGAGAGCACCTTGGAGTGCATCAGACTGTCCCCACCACTGGTGTGAGGTGAACACTGCTCCTGCAGAGGTGATTTACTGCAAAGGAAATGGTGGGTTTATCCTCATCCAGTGCTCTCCAAAACAGCTGGGAGTTTGCAAGAGAGAGAGAGCAGGGAACAAACTGCTGCTCCACAGGATAGGGACCACTGGTGTCAGGATGGTCTCACCCCAAGCCAGCCTGGTGGGAAGGCAGCAGGGGCTGGCAGAGCTCGGCATCAGACAGTGAGGAGTTTGCTTTCAGCCATGGGCAGAAACACCTACACTCCAACTATTTCATATTTTCCTCTTTCCCTCTAAAGAGGAAAAGTAAATTAAATCAATCCCACAGAACGGAAAAATAAATCCCTGAAAAGAGCACTACCAGGCTTTTGTTATAATAATATCAATAACATGCCCAGAACTACTGTCACATCACTGGGGAACCTTCTACCCCAAATATTTACACTCTTTACTTCTGTTCTCTTACCTCTCCAGCTGCTGTGGAGATGCCACTCTCCATCTACAACTCTTACTTTGAGCCAGCAGAGATATCCCAGACCCAGGCATTTTACCACTGCAAAGCCCTATCTGGGGTTGTTTTGTTTTTATGTTTAAATGCTGAGTGCATTCCCAAAACAGAGAGACAAGGAAACCAAGCACTTGGTCACACCCTACCCACCCCATCATGTTTTACTAATTAAAAGGTCAAATATCCACCTAACGGGCTTTACAAGCCCGATAAGATACCCAAAAAGAAGCATGCCTCAATAACAAGCCACATTTCAAGCAGAGGGCAAGTGACACGTACACTCCCTCCCAAATTTACAAGCCAAACATTCCTAAAGACCAGGACATCACTGTGTAGTTCCTCCGTTTCTTTTAAACTAAAAGTTACAAGCAATTTCTGAAAAAAAAAAAAATGCATGCCTAGCAAATTCCTTTATTCAACAGAATAAATGAAGATAAAACAAGCCACTAGGTCAAGTTGAGCTTGTATTCAAAAACCCAAAAGAGTAAGTCTTTGGAAGTGGATTGGTCTCAGTAACTTTAGAGCAAGGCAGATCTGAAAGTAGTTTTCCAGGCTCCCTTTCATTCCCGAGGGCTTTTATCAGCCTGTTAAGTCTCTAACAATGGAGAGCAGACTATTTATTTAAGAAGCAAATTCCTTCTTTTATAATCTCCCCTGGCCAAATTCTCTTTAAAGTTATCTCAACTGTCTGATGAAAAGCAAATGGTAGAAGATCAGTTCTTGATCCCTATAGTAACACTAAGGACTTGTGCTTATTTAAAGGCACTTGTTGACCATTTTAAAGTCACTCCAGCCCCTTTATTTCGGATTTCAGCTTCCTACCTGTGCTGGCAGAACTTGGGAAAGGCATTTGCTCAGTAATATACAGCAACCAACATAGCTGTAACTATCTTCCCCTAAGGAGCAGCTGTTTCCAAGACACAGAACAGTGCCCAGGCTCTCAAAAGCAATTTAGTGATTTTTAGGCTGATTTTTATCTCAAGACACCTCAGAGAAAGGCAAGGGTTTCCAAAATGGAAATGAGACCATGGATCATCCTCAGTAGCACAAGTGCAATCAGCCCCTCCTGGCAGCATCCAGCATCTTGCTGGACACAGAGCAGAACACCCAAACCCCTGTCCCATCTGAGATGCCATGGGGACACACAGGACACCACACCAGCCCACTGCAACAGAGCTCAGGACAGCCCAAGCACACGAACCTCAGACACCGTCTCCACCCATAGAAGAGAGGACCTATCCATGGCCACAGTTTCCAGACTCAGGACTTTCCAAAAAACTGGAGTCCTTCCCTCTGTGGTAGCTTTAGCAGAGTCCTCAAAAAACCTGCCTGTTTTGTTAGGGGTTTGGGGTACTGTTTGTTTGTTTGGGGGGAGGGTAGTTTGGTGGGGTTTTTTGGGTTGTTTTGGTTTTTGAGTTGATACATGGGAAGGTCCCTGCCCAAGGAAGAAGCAGAATGTGGGACATCACATCCTGGTGGCACCAGTTTGGCCCCCCCGGCCAGGCCATCCCCAGCATCACTCGTGGTTCCTGCTTCCCTCTTGTCCTGGCCTCAAAGCTCCATTTTGATCAATGCTTATTTTAAAAGGAAGGTGGTTTGTTGTCTCCTTTCTCCCTCCTGTGAGAGCGAGGCAGTTGTTGTAACGGGAGCACAGGATGATAATTTGGCTTTCAAGAGCAAACCTCACCGCCACTCCTGCCAGAAATCGATCGGAGGCTCCACCGCCCACCCCAGATGGGCTTTCCTTCAAGAACATGAATAATCCTCTGCAAAGTAATGGCACTATTCATCTCTTGAAAGTTCCTCACAGACTTAAACCCCTTGCTGAACAGGGGGCTGAACGTGTTCAGCCGCGTTCCCCGTAAATTAAAATTCAGCTTGTTCTTTTTCTAAAGAGAAACACAGAGAGTATCAATCGATACATTTACCAAAAGTTTTATGGTAGCTGCTCTTCTCAGTAATAGAGCAACCACTGCTCAGACATGGTTTAACACATAATCTCCAGATCAATATAACTTTTGATTTATAAATAATGCTAACAAAAGGAGCAAGGACAAACATGCTTGGGAAAAAGCAAACACTTTCACCGACGGCTGCTTTCAGTGTAATCCTCAAAAACAAGACCACGTATTTTTAAGTCTCTGTGTGTGGAAACCAACACAGAATATATTATCTAAATAAGTTCAAGATTCATCCTCATCATTACAATGTTCCAACTCATCTATTCCTCAACTCTCAGCACATAAGTACATGACCCTCTTGGTGGCATTTGCTAAGTATTAACTTCTCATAACTCCAGAATATTTTTTTCCAAATAAAAGTTACTACCCAGAGATACCTCCCTTCTGAACACTTCCACACAAGGTATTTCCTTACAGAAAATGTTGGGCTTATTATGGAACCTTTCCTAGGCATGAAAAACACAGGTCAGAGAGGATTATAAACCCTATCACCTGACAATCTTTTCAATTACTGGGTATGTTAAAAAGATGCTACAACAAATAGGTTGCAACAGATACACTGGAAAATCTATTAACTTACTGTAAATCTACTTAAGTTGGGGATTCATGCCTTGCAGAATTTTACCATTAGTCCTGAGAATTAAGTTTATTGCTGAATAGAGAGACTAGAGCCCAGGAGGGTCATTTCAAAGACATACTGCACCGTGGCCTGTCTAAAAAGGGCCCCAATCCAGGTATTGAATGTGTTAGTGAGTCTCTCAGTACGTGCTTCTGTGCTTCCCTCTACAGAGATGCTCTGATGAATAAGTAAAGGCATCACTTTTTTCTAAACCTTCACATTGCCTCTCCTCCCTTCCATAGTCTCCTCTTGCAGTGGAAGCACTGATATATTTGAGAGGTTACAACAATGCCTGTACAATTATTCAGTTGCTTTGGGAATCATCACCTGAAGGGTTTTTGTATCCACAGAGAAAAATCAGGAGGGGAAGAGCTCAGGTCCAAATACAGAGATTGCTGGTCCAAAGGCAGCCCCCTTCCCTACCCCAAGCCCACCACTGTTCCTGGCAGGAAGAGTATTTCCCTTGTAAAGCTATTCTTAGCTGACATCTTGTCAAGAATCAAAAAAATTCATTTCCTGTGAAGTCTGCACTTAACTGACTGGTTGAGGCATATCAGAGGTGGATCCTTCTTGACGAGGGAGTTAGAGGAGTTTTTACAGCCTCTGGAGAGGGCAAGAAGACCCAGACCCTGTTCCACTATCTAGATAGATCATTTGCTGTTTGTCCTCCAAAGGAACTGGTGAAGGAGAGCTCATGGACTGTCAGGACCCACCAGAGCTCCACCACTGCACAGCCTCTCACACCAGCAACGTGAAAGGGACGGAGAGCAAAAGGAAAGGAATTAAACTTTGGCAGCCCAGACTGATACCCACATCCCCACTGTCTCTCTGGAAGTCAACACAACCTTGCTATTTTGATCTGACCTATGAGGTAGAAGACATCTCAGAACAGGGTTCAGACCTGCCTCACCTGAGTTATAGCCATGTTGGAGCAGCATGCAGCACTATGGCATGGAGAAGAGCCTTGGAAAGAGAGAAGGGGAGACCTGTATGCTACGTCTGGCACTAGGAAAAATGTGGCTCTCAATATGGATGAGGAATGGTGAGCATCCTCTTTACTGACAGCATCCCATTTTTATATCAAAGTGCATTCTCCTGCATGAAGCAAATAGCATTCTCCTACGTATGTCCTTGCTTTTCTTCAAAGTTTTCAGCTTTTCATACAAGACCTAGGACCTTGGAAGTTCCTTTGCCCAAGGACCTTCCCGAAGGTGCCCCAGAACACCCTCCCCTGAGCTGGGAGATAAGGGGCAAAGCACCAGGGCAGTTTTGTCCTAGCTGATGGGTTGTCTGCACCCTTTCATCTACAGATGCCCTGAGCTCCCTTTGGTGACACCTGCACCCTTGCTCCATCAGCTGACAGAGGGACCTTTGCAGGCAGGGGAAGAGCTGGAGCCAGCAAAGGAGCAAAGATGCTCTATGACATCCCTGCACCCACAAGAGCTTTTCTGGAAAATACCCTTGCTCATGACCATGTTGCAGCCCGTGGCCGCCCTCCCCACGTGCTTTTCCATCCCAAAACACTTCACAGATTCCCTTTGTCTTCAGGGCAGACAGGAAAAGCAAGCAAGCAAACCTGAGAGCATGAGGGGCACAGCGAGGGGCTGCTCAGCATGCTCACCAGGCCAAGCCAAAGGCAGAGTGAAAATGCTGCCAGGGAGCAGATGGGATGGACTTGCTCTGTTGCTGACACTTCTCCCCAAACACGATCCATTTGCTGTGACGGACTTTGGAGACACTCCTCCTGGCTTCCAGAAGCAGCAGCTCAAAGCAGGTCCACAAAGACATGGGTCCAGCCTTCCTCCAAAGCACACAGAGTCAGCCCCAGAGGACTCTTTAGTCCCTTGCACCCAGCACTGCTATTGCTGAGCCTGGGGTCACATTGCAAACCTCCCTCCTCTTTCTGTTACCAATTTGATGGCATTTTCCATGCCCCAGAAAATCTGAACTGCAGTAAAAGCCCAGTGACAAACCCAAAGTTGGTGATGGAACAAACAGTTCCTGTCCAGCGTGGCTGCGCTGGGAGCATGTTAAAAGCTGTCTGGAGCAACAAGTCATTAAAGTTTGCAAACATGCAGCTCTCTGCTTACTCCTCCCAGACACCAAAACCCCCCTCAGCCCAGACAAAGAGCCCGTGGACGCCAGGACTGCAGAATATCCCCATAAACACTTTCATTTTAAGCCAGTTTAAGTGGAAAAAGGTCAAGACCAGTAACAGCACAACATGTGTTATCGGTTAATCAAAGTTAGCAGCTATCAGTTAAACAAAGACCACTTAGACACAAAGCAAATCAAAGATCCTCTGTGTTTCTGGCACCCAGATGAACCTCTAATACCCTACAAAGCCTCTGTGGTTTACGTGCAGTCTCCATGAAGTCTGCATTGTTATTTTCTCTAATTGCACATTAATCAATTAACCATCCAGGTAAACAGACTACAACTTAAAAACATGGGTGACAACATCAACTAGAAATGCCATCTACAGCCCTGCTGCCCAGAGCAACTGCTGGGTTTCTGATTTCTCATCATCAAGTAATTAAATTATTGCCTAGTTTTTATAGACAGCCAATAGATTGTTCTTCTCTCCAGAAAGCTCAGAGATACCTAGTAAACACAGCTTTAATGAGAAAGCTTGCTCTTTGCATGATGAATGTGTTCATACCATGTCACCTCAGGTATATAAATACAGCCAGGGTTCAAATTGGTCTATTCCCCACTCCAATAAGTTATATTTGTAGCAAAGTTTAACCTTTGACAAAGGCTGAATCTATTCCCAGCTGCTGGAATTGCTCTCCCATCTTGCACAATCTGTTGTTTTCCTGAAGCCCCAGCTTTGGATAGAGAGGATTACATCAAGGCCTCAGTTTACAAATAAAAATCCAAACAATCCAAGCCTTGCTGCTGTGGGAAAAAAAACAACTTGAAAATATGACCTGTAGTGCTGGAAGACAACAAAAGCAAATTAAGGGAAACCTCACAATGTATCATTTTTCAAACTTACCAGTTTCAATGCCAATCACATTGTTCTTAGGGCTTTAATCACAATTTCATAATGCCTCAAGGTTATGGGAACTGCAAACCACATGCTTCCACTCCAGTGAAACAGACAAACATTTTGCAAATTCAGCTTTCCTATGAAGACCCTCATGTTTCACCCTGATCTTTATTTCCCCAATAAAACAAAAATGTACCAAAGTCTCCCAAACACATTGCAGCGGGCAAGTGCCACAAAATCCTCAGCTTTTTTTTTTTCCCCCCTTTCCAGAATATCAGGGCAACCCTACCAGGATTTGGGGGAGTCCCGGCCTTTACCTTTATATATTAACAAAACCCAACCAGTTTTAAAACACAGGGCTCTTACCCTTCCCCACTTCCCAGGTGGACATGCAATTTATCCCCGGACCTAACAAGAAGCACAAGATGGGATTTCAAACAGCCCCCAAACCACAAATGATTCCTCCCAGATGCAGCACTGGAAATTTGGAAGCATTTCCCCTGCAGGCTGAGCAGCACTGGAACCAGGAGGACGCAGCCCCAACAGTCCCCAAGAAGTCTGGGGCTGCCCACCCTCCCCAACACAGCCAAATTTCAGTGTTACCTCCAGAGCTATGAAAGGAAAATGAAGGAGAAAAAGCTAATTTGCTTTGCTCCTGAATGAATGATTAGCTACAGTTCCTGTCCTAAACGAAGCGTTTCTGCTGGTCTAAGCGATGTGAAAGTGATGAAAACACAGAGAGGGGGGAAAAAGGAGAGTTACCAAGTGGCAGGTTGGTGTTTAGCCACACCAGCAGATAAAAAAGGGGGTAAAAAAAATAAAAGAATTAGAGGAAATGTTATGGGTTCGTCTCAGAGCTTTGCTACTTCACATTTTCTGCTGTCAAATCTGAAGCTAAAGTTGAAAATCCCTCACGTGTGCAGACTCCACACCACCAAGCTGCTACACTACGTTGTCACCCCCAAGAAAACACCCCAAGCAGGGAGGCAGAGCAGAACAAGCCTGGGAATTCCTCACAGGGAATATAGAGGCTAGCAACTCACTTTTGTACCTCAGAACTCAAAAATAATTTCTTTCATTAAGAGAGGGGTCAGTGACACCCACTGTAGAGGGTGGTCATTTCTAAAGGCACTTTGAGGTGGATTTCATTGCATGCACTTCTCCAATGTTGATAGAAGGCAAAAAGGGTCTGGCTTAAACCAGCCAGGCAAAGGCCCCAGCAGGGTGTGGAGGTGGGGGCAGCAGCCACCTGCAAAGTGGTCTCAGCCAGGATATTAGAAAGACAGATATCAGAAAAAATGTCTTCACTGAAAGGGTAATTAAGCACTGGAACAGGCTGCCCAGGGAGGTGGTTGAGTCTCGGTCCCTGGAGTTGTATAAGAGACGTATAGACATGGTGCTTAGGAGCATAGTTTAAGCATTGGACTTGGTAGAGTTGGGTTAATGGTTGGTAGAGGTAGGTTATGGTTGGACTTCATGGTCTTTTCCAACCAAAATTATTGATTCTGTGGGCTGGGGAGTGCACCCCCTCAGCACCTGCATCTTTTCGCAGCCCAGGGAGGAAGCCCTGCCCTGCTGCTCCTGCAGCACCCAGAGACCTCTGATGGCCACCACCAGCCAGGGAAAGGCTTGTTTTACTTCATTTGGGGGTTTTCTTTGTTCTTATGCTGGATAAGAGGGTGGATGGTGAAGACTGAAACTATTTGCAAGTTTGTGATTTTTGGTGCTTTTTTAAACCATGTAAGCACACAGAGCATCACTTGTGTTCTGCACTGCTTTTTGTGAAAGGGGACTGGGAGTCCCCACAGCTCGTTTCTTAGCACATCCATCCACTCCCAAAGGCCCTCTCTCCATGGAGAAAGTGGACTAAACATTAACATCAACGAGGTAGTAGGAAAAAAGCAAACTTGCAGATGCTAAAGTGTTTCCCAGCCCTCACATTTCTGTGCAAACCTACTCCTGCAGCAATCCAGCCCAGGTCTGAAAGTTTAAAACCCTGTCTGCAGAGAGAATTAGGCTGGATTTATTGCAAACACCTCCTCTGGACACTTGTAAAGCAATCTGAGAGCACCTAATGGATTTAGGATTTAGCTAAATTGGTGCAACACGGTAAAGAGATTAAGAGCGTGGTCAATCACAAGTGATTGAGTTAGTGCATCTTTAAAAAGCTTCCAGCCATCAGCAGGGGCCAAGAGTAAGAACCAAGCAGGAAAAAAGGGGAACAGAAATGCAGGGCAGAGAGAGGTTGGTGTTTCCTCTAGCAGAGCCTGAGGAAAATCCCTAAGGAGCTGCACGGGGCAGCTGGCATGGGAGGGATGCAGAGCTGCCCTTGCCCCCCTGCTAGCCAGCACCCACCCTCTCGCCTGACCCCCTAGCCCACCCAATCCATCCCTGGGGAATGCTGTGGAGAGACCCTGTTTCCCAAGCACCTATCAACACCACCATCTCTGCAACAGCTGAGGAGCACTCTCTCCACTTTAGCATAGGAAGCCTTCAGCACCATGAAGCTTTTGCTCCAAGCCCATCTGTATAGAAAACTCACTACCTTCTTCTACTACTGGTAATTTAATGTTGGCAAACGTATTCCAAGAGAATAAACACATTTAAAATAGCACACTGCTGGATGCAGACCCATTCCCACAGATGTCCATCTACATAAATCTGTTCAGGATCCAGCCAAGAACTTGCAGGACCATCTCAAAGCCTCACCTGACCTCACTACACATCACCAAATGGTGTCACACTACATGGGGCTGAGGCCAGGAGTTTCAAATGCTTCACACATACAGGGTCTGTCTGGAGCTTGGCAAGGTGCATTTTTTCTGGTTTTCACTGTGTATTTCCATGTGTTTCCCAGAGCCCTCTTCCCCTCCAGCTCTGCTTCGGTGCACTTTGCTGGGGGATGCAGGGGAGGGGATCACACACCAGCCCCTCTGCCTGCTGGTAGCTCTCCTCCAGGTGGGGAGAGACATGGCCCAGGGAGCTCTCTGGTGCTGTAACTTTCCTGAGTTGGATCACTTTCTCCTACCCAAACTCCACCAGCACTTAAACAGCTCAGCACCACCTTACAGCCTCGTTTCCAAGAAAAAGTTCAAGAACAAGTTGGTCATAAGTCTTTTTTTGCAGTCCAGGAAAAAAACATGCACCATTCTGGTTTCATGTTCATGGAGACTCCACACAAGAGTAGAGCAAACCTCTTCTTAGCAACCTATCAACCACACTCCTTCCTGCACCATTTGTTTCCAAGCAAACAGAAACACTAACAACCTTCCTCCTAATGCACTGAAGCTGCACATCTTTAGTTCAAACAAGTCCTACACTGTAAGTCCTTACCAACATATAAGTCCTTACCAACACATAAGCTATCTTCATTTCAGGAGAAGCCATCCATATTCCTCGGGCTCAGAACAATTATTTTTCAAACAAGTTGCAATGAAAAGTTTCCCCCCATAGAGCCCCAGTTCCACGTGAGAACACAAGTACCATAGAAACATAGAATCATAGTGGTTGGAAGGGACTTCTGAAGATCATCAAGTCCAACCCCCCTGCTGCAGCAGGAACACCCAGGGCAGATCACACAGAAATGCATCCAGACCAGTCTTAAAAGTCTCCAGAGAAGGAGACTCCACAACCTCTCTGGGCAGCCTGTCCCAGGGCTCTGTCACCCTCACAGTAAAGAAGTTTTTCCTCATGTTGAGGTGGAACTTCCTGTGTTCCAGTTTGCATCCAGTGCCCCTTGTCCTATTGCAGGGCACCACTGAAAAGAGACTGGCCCCTTCTTGACACCAACCCTTCAGATATTTATAGACATTAATAAGCCCCCCTCTCAGTCTTCTTTCCTCAAGACTAAACAGCCCCAAGTCTCTCAGCCTTTCCTCATATGACAGATGTTCCAGTTCCTTGTAGCCTCTTCCAGCATATCCCTGTCCCTCTTGAACTGGGGAGCCCAGAACTGGACACAATACTCCAGATGTGGTCTTATGAGGGCAGAGTAGAGGGAGAGGAGACCCTCCCTTGTATCCAAACATTTTGTTGGAATGATACAATAACAGCCTAGCTTAGTGCCTCATTTTCTATCAAACTTAGTGAGCCTTCCAGGCATTTACACCCCCAGCAGTCCTTCCCTTACTGTAAAATCTTTTTTATTGACAATTCAATCATGTCAGGTTTGGAACAGCAGACGCACTGATTTGATCAGCTATCATTGGATTTACAATACAGAAATGACAGCTCCAGCTCTGGCCCGCGTCGCGAGCAGCTGCCTCCTATCGATTTATATTCTACTAGCAAGGAAGAAAAATTGCAGCACAATGTAGTGGTAGAGTCTCAGATCAATACCAATTTTTTTCTTAATGACACGAAGGCCAAGATAAGGACAGCATAAGTCAAAGCCAGACAGATCAAATTTGCCCGATATCCCTTTCAATTACTGAGGTACATAGGCAGGGATATGTAACATTAAAGCTGAGGGGGACATTATCAAAATGCTTTAATATTACAACGGGCTTACAAGGTTGCCTAACGTCTCCACCACCCCTGGGAATCATGATGGAGAACCCGAGGCTGCTCCATCTCACTGTGCTGCCTTGCCAGCCCTTGATGCCTGCAGGCTGAGGCTCCCTAGAGAGCGTGCAAGACCAACTCCACTGCCACAAGGCCAGGGACACTGGTCTGCACTAACCAAGTCAGCAACAGTCATAGTTGGTGACATTTGCTCCATGGCCACAGCTTCAGCAGTGCCCAGGTGCACCAGGGTGCTGGGGTGGGGTCCCTGGTCTATGAAGCACCACTGATGCAAATTTAAGGATGGGGCAAAAAAATAACATTTGAGTTTTCCTCCTAGCTCTTCTCTTCGGTTCTAACCCTTCTCTGATGGCCTGGGGACAGCAATGATGGCACTCAGTGCCACACCCCAGCCCCCCCAGCAGATAATGCACCTACCCACAGGCTAGGAAAGGACAACTCTCTATGGGACAACTCACCACCAAAGCCAGCTCGCTGCCGGGACAACTCTCTGCTTGACAACTTGCCACCAGGACAACTCTCCATGGATCAGCAGATGACACAGGGCTGTGCCACTCCTCATTTGCTGATTCGTGGAGAGTTGTCCCCACAGAGACCTGTCCTGGTGTAGAGACGTTCATGGTGAAACGTCCCACGAAGAGTTGTCCTAGAGTCCCCCACAGGCATCACCCCAAAGTGACCAAAGAGGAGCAAGTGCAGATGTGTGCTTGTTTAGTTTCTGCCCCCCACCTTGCACCAACCAGCCTGACCCCCCATCACCCAAGGGACCTCTGTCTAGTGTGGCAGCAGCAGAAGCCCCTGGATGAGGTGCTCCCAGCCAGGCAGGCACCACACTCTTCAGGCACGCTTCCAGCACTGCAGGAAGCACCAGCATGGGCTTTGGGATTTGGGTTCTTTAAGATAATGCAGCTCTCTTTTAAGGTCTAACCCATCAATAATAGAAGACTCCTAATTATTCCAGTAGTGCCAACATTTCATAAATTCAGTTGTTGCTTAATGAGAAGTTATGAACAAGCTCTTTCTTCATTAACTCTTCTGTGAGACACAGGAACAGAAACTTCCCAGCCTAAACCCTCCACACTGACACAGCTTAAACTCTCATTCTTAATTGGCAGCTGGAAAGCAGGGCTGTCATGATTTATACCTCTTCTGTACTCCAAGTTTCAATAATTACAAGTTCTGCGTGGCTCATGATTAATCTGTTTGCACCGTATGAATTACAAACCCAAACATTTCCAAAATGAAAATTCATGTGCTAGCTCAAGTACAGGCAGCGAGACAGTGAAAGGGCTGACAAAGTACAGATTGGCCCAAGGCTGCAGGCAAAACAACTGAGATCATCCCTAAAAATCTAGCTTGGGAGATTTAAAAATAATAAAAGGGCAGTTTAAAGTTTTCTCACTTCTTTTCTGAAGGCAGAAAGAGCAAAAGCACTTAGATAATTATTAATTTATATGACCTTGATGTGCATGCATTCCTCTTCTCTTTAAAATGCATTTAGAGCAGCTGGTGTCAAAGCCCCATTTCACCAAGGTGTGTGCACACACACCCTCAACAAGACAACACATTTTTAAAAAGGGAAGTTGGAAGGAAATCAAATTACTCCGGCTGATTATTCCCATAAAATTAAACCCGTGCAGAGTTTTGGGTGTTGTGAGCTTGCTCACAGCACTGATTGCTGCAGGGAAACAGGACCAGCTCCTGGCCATGGAGTTCAGAGGTGACCAGCCCTGGGGCACCTGGGTGACATGGCTAGGATCCCTAGAGATGGCCAGGGGACAGACCACTCTCTGTACTGACAGCTGATGCAGTGGAGCACAACAGACCCAGTGCTCCCACAACATGATATCCCCACCCAAGCACATGCAGGACAGGGCAACCCCAGCACTCCACAGCTCAGCACGGCCATCACCATTCTGCTCCTTGTCCCTTATCACATGCCACGGTGTCCAGCACTAAGATTTCCAAAGAAAGATGGGAAATGGGGACTGACTTCAGCAAACACCAACTTCCTTCCCCAAAGACCACAGAAATCCAGGGATGACCCACTTCCCTGAGTTGTACAGCTTGAGCAGCTGTGATTCAGCCTCCGTGCTCACCACCAGCCCACCTGGGGATTACAGGTCCCCATTTCCAACTTCTTTTTACAGAGAACAATTTCACTATAAGGCACTTAGCATTTGGGCTAACACTGGGGTTTTTCCTCCTCTTCATTTCAAGATCATTACAATCCATCCCATAAATCAGAGTGTCCTTTTAGTGCAGTTACTCTGGAAAAAACAAGCCATGCACAGTGGTGAAGCTTTTCATTTGGCAGTGGCCACATTCCAAAAGTGACTGGAAAACATTCTTATCACTCTGAAAAACAAATGCTGATTTTCAATTGTGGAAAAGGACAAGACCATTTCCAATTCTGCTGAGAGATTACTTCTTTGGAATAAACATTTGTTGATACCTATATCCCACCTATTTAGTCATTTAATTTTTTTCAAAATATGCACATTTTAAAACGGGTTTACTTTTTCCTCCATCATAAAAAATGCAGGCTACATTTCTCATTCATGAGGGTTTCATTTTTAATCTGCCACCTCAGACAGGTTCGGTCTGCGTTTGTGGTGAGGACAGGCAAGAGAAAAATAAAACTTGACTTTCTTCTAAAAGACGGAAAAAAAATGAAATGAACTCCAAGTCTCCCCACTGTGTTTGCCTCAGAGAATCCCACAAGTCCTTGTGGCAGCAGATGCAATTTGATGTTCACACTGGGTCCTTGAAGCTCATTGTTCCCAGAGCACATTAACCTGACGTTTAGAAATACTGTTTTTGAAAGCCATTCGAAGCTTCAGAAGTTCCTGCCTATTCCTCATCTGCAGGGCAGCAACAGAAACAAGGGTGGTGATTTCTGCCCCATAAAAAAAAAAAAAAGCCTCCAATAAAAGCCCTCCCTGGAAAATGGCAAAATGTGTCCCATGAATGTGGCAGCAGCAGAGATGTCTGGCAAGTGCCATGGCTGCACCAGTGCTCTGTTGATCCAACGTTGTGGCAGGGACTGAATGTGGGGGAAGATGGCTCTCTCCTGGGATTTGGGGTGCACCTTGCATGCAGAGTCACAGAATGGTAGAGATTGGAAGGGACCTCTGGAGATCATCTAGTCCAGCCCCTCTGCTAGAGCAGGATCACCTACAGTAGATCACACAGAATGGCATCCAGATGGGTTTTTAATGGCACAGAATCACAGAAGCATCATGGTTGGAAAGGACCACTGAGGTCACAGAGTCCACCCATCAACACAAAAAACACCCCAAACACACACAAACAACCACACACACTCCACCAGAAAACACACACAAAAAAACCCACCCCTACAACCTCAGCCACTAGAGCATGCCCTGCAGTGCCACATCTACACGTTTCTTGAACACCTCCAAGGATGGTGACTCCACCACCTCCCTGGGCAGCCTGTCCCAGTGCTCTGTTACATTCACAGCAAAGAAGTTTTTCATTATGTTTAACTTGAACCTCCCGTGTTCCAATTTGTGTCCATTGCCCCTTGTCCAGTCACTGGACACTGCAGAAAAGAGACTGGACCCATCCTCCTGCCACCCCCCTTTAGATATTTATAAGCTTAGTGACATGCTTGAGCCCCCGACTTTTAAAGGATTTGCCCAGGATTTATTCAGCTTCCTAGAACTGCTGCCCTGGAGACTGACTGAAGGTCTTCAGCCACATCTACTGGGTGTGGGACAGCAGCCAAGGTGGGCTGGGCCAGCCGAGGGCACCGCGGTGCCACCCGCAGGAGGCTGCGGGAACACACCCTTGAGCACCGAGCAGCTCATTCCCACCGGGACACACTGCAGGAAGGGTTGATGGCTCATTAAAAGCTTTCATGTGATTTCTGGATTCTTCACTTCCTCCCCAGGCACCCCCCATGCCAAAGTATTACCGATAAAAATTACAACTACAGCAATTTATTACCTAATAAAACAGCATTAAAATAACTAACAGCATTTTGCAAGAGTCCTGTCTGGCTGATGATAATTTTTAAAAGTCCCCAAGTGTGCAAGGTTGCAAAACAAGGCCACAAAGTGCAAGTTAGGACAGTCACATGGGGCAGAGCCAAGTCTTGGATGCATCCTCAATCTCTTCCCCAGTGCAGGACGTTAGCCCATTAAACCCAGAGCCCAATTCCTAACCTAGGCAGCCACAACAATCATAGGCCACCTGTGGCTGCCAACTTTAGTGCAGGAGGCACCAGAAAACATCCCTCATGCAGGA
Organism: Hemiprocne comata; assembly: GCA_020745705.1. Taxonomy (NCBI): domain Eukaryota; kingdom Metazoa; phylum Chordata; class Aves; order Apodiformes; family Apodidae; genus Hemiprocne; species Hemiprocne comata. The sequence continues at coordinate 2,801,722 of CM036597.1, read as the reverse complement.
ACATCTCCTTGATCCTTCCCAGTCACATCCTTTTCCCCTCCACACCCTGCTTCTCCCTCACTGACAGGGGAAATGCCCACTTGACCCATGCCAAAGATGATATTTGAGCCCTTCCCTGCTCCTCACTGTTCCTGCACCTCTCCCCAAGGGCTCCAGTCAGAAGCAATGCAGAAGACACTGCCATGGGGGGCAAAAAGGCAGTGTGTCTTTTATGCATTGGCACAAAGAAAAGGAGGGGGGAAAAAAGTCTGGCTCCTGTGTTGCAACAAGTTTGAGGCATCATTCACCCAGTTTGCTCCAACTGCATCGTTGTCAGGACTTTCTGAAGAGGATGGTGAACCTAAGACTGCAGGATGGCAACTGTAGATCTATTGCATTCAAAAATAAATGCTTTGCAGTCTTGCAGGAGGGACGTCAGGGTGATTTTATCACCTACACACCAAAAAAATGCCCAGGGCTAATAAGCTGCTAAGAGAAATGCTGGAAACTTGCCTCGGCAGGAATCTCTTCCTCATCTCTCCACAAAGAGCTCATGGATCAAATGGCAGCCAGCAGTGTGGTACAAAGAGGTCTTTAATGCTCTTCTGGCTGCAAAAAGTGACCTCTGAGCAGATAAGCTAATAGCTCCCTGTCCAGCACTGAACTGCTGTAGGAACGTGGCAGCCACCCCAGCTGGAGGGGCAGGGGCTGTCCTCCACACCCTCCATCCTGCAGCTGGTAGGAGGACAACAGAAATAGGGCACAACCAGAGGCTGCTGAAGAGCACACCAGGGGCTGAGCAGAGTGGGATCAAAGCAGCAAGCCAGCAATCATTAGCAAGTTCCTGTTCTCAGTGGGGCAATATCTTTTTCATTTTAAAAAAGAACCATTTCTGAACTCTATGTCTTGGAAGATGCCCAAGGAGATACTGAAAAAACTGAATTAACAATGATGAATTAAAACTCCTGTAGTCCTTCCTATCTGATGGTCACAAGACGACGTGCTCTGCAGCACTTCTGTTCCCCTGCCATACCCACAATCCTGTCCCCAGCCCTGGGACACCTTCAGGTTAGCCAAGGACCAGAAACAAGGACAACACTGGGGGGTCAAGATGCCTTCAACAACAAGATGAGGACAAAAGGAGAGGAAGAGAGCAAAGAATATAGCTGGGTACAGGGCAGAGGGGAGAGAGGAGAAAGTCTGCAGCAAGAACTCTCTGCTTCTTGCTCATCCTCTGCCTCTTCAAGGAAATTAGACATAATCCCACAGCCACCTTCATCTGTGCTGCTGCACTGTTAACTGTGACCTGGAATTGCAACTGGTAATTGTCTCCTCTGCTTTGAGCAGGAAGGCTATCAAGAACTTTTACATTAGGGTTATGAATTTCTGCCCTGTAATCCCAACTAACAACTGAACCCAAAGGGTCCAGCAAAGCAAGGAGCCCAAGCTCTGCTGAGCCCACCTGGCTGTGCCTGGGGAGAGGGGACGTTCTTCCCTTTGCAGAACAAGACATCAACAGCCTTTACTCCTCTCCCCACACACCACTCTGCTCACTGCTAGTTTAAGAGCATAATTCTTAGTTCAGGCACATGCATGAGGAGAGAAACAGATACTGAGAGCAGAGAAGTGTTATTTACTTATGGAGATCATCTTTGCAGCTGATGGACTAGAACCATTCCCACTGCGTGCTCTAATGCTGGAATACTGACAGAGTAGGCATTTTCCTGCTTTTCCTACAGTTCCTCTGAATCCTAAACAGATGGCTTTGCTGGATGGTTAGTCACCCGAATCTGCTACATTGGAAGCAACAGGAATTGTAATTCAGCCCAAAAAACCCACCTTGTCCTTTATAGGGCTCCTTTCAACAGACCCCCAGGATTCACCTCTGATACTGACAAGTGATGCAAAACAGAATAGCTGTCCCAGACAGCCACAGGGAAGAGTTATGCAGAAAAGAAAGTATGTTTTCTTCATTAAAAAAAAAATAAAATGCACAAAATAGGAGTACAACTCATTCAGTCCAATAAACCCCACATTTATTAGTTACATCACTACCTGCAAATTCCCGTTGACAGATCCTCTCTGAGGTATTTCCACACTTCAGATTTGTTTTCCTATTAGGAAACAAAGGACTTGGGGCTAAAGCAGAAGTCTGGCTGCCAGCCTTGCCTCTGTGCTCTCCATTACCAGCTTCAGACACGTTTGGTCTTACTGAGCTTAACATTGAACAGACTAGCTGTGATTGCCCAGACCCCATCAGCTGCTCTTCGCTGTGTACAAACACCCAAAACCACCCTGGGAGGGAATATGCTAGTATCTGTCATTCAGCTGAGAAGAAAGGGGATCTCAAGTGTTATTAAGGATGAACAACCCCGGCTCTTTTGGAGGGGGAAGCTGAAGTTGATGACTGACAAACAGCCAGCTACAGAAATGCATCGAACTTATCAAGATGAAATGTGTAATTGCACACACAGGAAGACACATATGGGGCATTCCAGCCCAGCCAGCCATCTGCAGGAAGAGAATATTTTCATTTCACTCAGAAAAGGGAGGAGGGGGAAAGAGCATTTTATCATTTCCCCCCTCTAATTGTTGTCTCTTGCATCGATTTTTACGAACAGTTCCAAGACAGACAACGCACACACTGGTTTGAAAAGCTTTCTTCCTCTTATCTTACTGAAACGAGGCACTTTAAAAAGGGGAGCTGTGATTTTGGGCCAGCACGGCCCTATAACCACCAAGCAGCACAGGAGAGAAGCTGTGAAGCAAAGAATAGGCAGTAACTTTTAGACAAATATTCTATTCTAAGCTCATGATGAGTGGGGCAGGTTCTCCCTTCCCAATAGTTGCTATTCAAGCAAGCCCAATACAGACAACTCTGTGATGCAAAAAATAAGGAAGAGGAAGAGGATGATGCTGGCTGATTTAGCTGACATCAGGCTAGCAGTCCAGCGAGCAACAGCTGCCTTGTTCTGTGAATAGCTGCAGCCCAAATTACAGGTGTAATCAATGTCAGTGTAAGTGATATTTTGGGTATAAATCCAGGCAAAGTTTGATGTAAGTTTCCCAATAATTATTTCACTTTAAAGTCACTCTCTCCTCTTACACTTCCTACCCTGACTAACCTCAATGCTCCAGAGAGATCCAATTCCATTTCATACCCACTAGTCAAAATAATTTCAAACAGACTTCAGCAAAGCTGTAGTAATTAAGCAGCCTTCTCAGGAAGCCTGACTTCACTAGCACAAGCAGCAAAGCAAGGGCTTGAAGTCCCTGTTAAAATGAGTAATGACTATCCAAAGAGAAAATGTGCCCAGGATTGCTGATTCCTTCCTCCACCTACACCAGCCCCGTGGTCCCTGGCAGGCTGCGCTATTGGGATTCTCTTATCTTTTTAAATTCTTTTTATGTAATACTTCAGTCAAAACGTAGCCACAGCGAGTCCCTTCAGCACGTGAAGTGCAAGCATCTGTCAAAGTGACAGCAGAAGCAGTGTAATCCCCTTTGGTCTGGATAAACCAAGTTCTAAAGCACGTGCCTCCTGGCTGCGACGTGCATGCGCCGAGCCCAGAATCAGCCACACTGTCAGGAGCTGGTGAGAGCACGTGGAGGGACACGTGGTGGTACAAAACCAGCCACCTCTCCACTCTCCAAATCATAAAGTGGTTTGGGTTGGAAGGGACCTTAAAGATCATCTAGTTCCAACCCCCCTGCATGAGCAGGGACACCTCCCACTAGACCAGCTTGCTCCAAGCCCCATCCAACCTGCCCTTGAACACTTCCAGGGATGGGGCAGCCACAACTTCCCAGGGCAACCTTAGCCAGTGTCTCACCACCCTCATAGTGAAGAGTTTCCTCCTAAGGTCTAATCTAAATGTCTCCTCTTCAACCTTTAATTCATTACCCCTTGTCCTATTGCTACATGCCCTTGTAAACAGTCCCTCCTCAGCTTCCCTGTGGCACCTTCAGGCACTGGAAGGCCACCATGAGTCTCCCTGGAGCCTCCTCTTCTCCAGGCTGAACAGCCCCAACTCTCTCAGCCTGTCTTCATAGGAGAGGTGCTTCAGCCCTCTCATCATCTTCATGCCCATGCTTCTTTTGATGAAGCCCAGGACACATCCCATGGCACATAGGCATTTGGCAACAGGCTCAGCAATCTGTGATGGAGAGACAGAGGAGAGTCTGGGATCCCCCTGGGATCAGAGCCCCCCAGCAGTGTGCTCCTCACCCCCAGCACACACAGCAGATGCTCCCTGAGGCAGCAAAGGGAGAACCAAAGGCTGGAGCCTTGCTCAGGGGTGACAAGATCAATGCAAATGGAGAGGGGGGCAGAGCAGTTCAGAGGAGAGGTGGGTCTGGGACAGACAGACATACTGTTTTGCAGCAGAGGGTTTATGATCACCAAAGCCTGTGCTCACTGTGTGTAAAAAAAGAAAAGCCATTAGGCTAAAAAAATCAAGACCATTTAATAAAAACAAGCCAGAATCATTTTATCTGTCTCCTGACATCTTAGACTGCAAGGCAAGACTGGGCTGAATTTTCAAGCCTCTCCCTGCACTTCCCCAGCCTAAGTGTTTTTTTGGGGAAAAAAACCCAAAACACCCCTCTTCTTTTCATTGTATAAAACTGGGAGCAAGGACTTTCTTTGAACAGGATACCGAGTGCTGTAAGAAAGCTGCTGTTAACCAATAAGCTCTCAAGTGTCCATATGGAATTAAATCATCTTTTTAACAACTAAATTCACAACAGCACCTGACTTCATGAACCATTCAGTAATTTCAGGAGAAACGCTCAAACTTCTGTGCCACTGCAGGCTGGGGAAAGCTTCAGGGCTGTCAGGAGGCCAGTTGGGGCTTGGAACACAACCCTCATTTTAAGCCATGGGAACGATGAGCTTTGCTAAACCCCGACCTTGACAGCCATTGTGTGTTCTTAAAGGATTTTATCTAAATGTCATTTAATACTCTGTAACTATCACAGCATTCAACAGCACCCAACCAGTTGCCATGTTTATTTACAGTGTTAGTTATTAGAGAACACCAATTTTTTTTTTTATCCTTCAAAATGGATGAAGAACAACCACACCTCCCATCTACCTGCAAACCAGGATAAAAGAGGAGGGGATGGGAATTCCAGCAACCAAAGCCTCAGACCACCATAAAGAGGTGTTACAGTAATCCTGGAATTTCTTTCATACACTTGTCTACATCCCTTAACTTAAAAGCCTGTATTTTCACTGCTTGCTGGTCCTTGCTATGGGCCTCCCAGGGACCCCGCCGAGGACAGATATGGGACAGCTGCCTCAACAAGGAGATGGATTGTCCATGTTTTACTTCCACCACATCACTTCCTTTCCCCCACAAGATACATACATATTTTTAACACACCCCTTGCAATACAACCAAATGAGACAAATCAAGCTGCTGTTGGCTTCTTTGTCAGTTTGCCCCAGCAAAACACAACTATGCATGAAACAAAATTCCTTGCATGGATTTTGTGCTGTGCAAGGGGACACCATAAATCCAGGTTTCTCTGCTGGCTGTGATCAAAGCCTCTCCAGTGACAACCCAGGACAAACCTACAGACACAACAGCCAACCTGGAGCTGGGAGCAGAAATGAGCTGTGAGGCATTTCAGTCTGAGATGAAGACAAGGAGCAGTGTTGGGAAGTTGGGTGGTTTTTGAGTTACTGTTATGCATACTGTGCTAAAAAGTGAGACAAATATGAACACTAATATATTTTGATCATTAATTAAACAGAAGATGAGAAGTGTGCTCTTCAGAAGGGAGAGCTACAGGAAAGTAAATGAGTCACAGTCAGAAACAGGCTTAGATCAAAAAGAGGTTTACAGACAAACTAGATGGTTCAGTGCAGCTAAGTGTAGTGTAATGATGACTTTGATGAGTCTTTATCACACATGTGTCAGTGACTGCAAGAAATAACAAACATGAGAGGAAGGCTCCACTGACACTCGTGTACATCATTAATGAAGGTTGAGAAACTGAAAATAAACATCCCTATGCTGAGAACGAGCACAAGCAGGCCACATCTGAAGAAACTCTGGGTGATCCCAAGGTAGGAAATGCACTCCACAGAGCAGACAACATATGAATGTTCATGTGTCACCCCAAATATCAAAGACTTTTGCATTAGTCATGCACATTCAAGGCATTGCTCACTGGAGGATGGTGTCAGCTGCAGAGATTCATCACATCAAATGATGTCAGGATGAAGCTTAATATTTCACAGTTACGTGCAGTTGGACACATCTATACCCCCTATGCCCTAAATCATTTTTGTTAACTCGTGCATTTTGCATGTTACATCTGGTAATCATTTCAAGCTGCTTCTATTGGTTTAACTGGTGCCCCCTGTAAACTTACTTAACCAAGTTAATTCAACGAGTTGAACAGAAAAGATCACGCACACGAACGGCACACGTTAAATCAACAGCAAATCACCTCTTCATATACACCCTGCAAGCCTGTGCATGCATCAGAAGTCTGAGAGAAGGCATATTTAAGAACAGCAACACTAACAGAGAGAGAGACCATTATAGGGGAGAGGGAGCCAAATGCAGGAGGCACACACTGCATGAAGGAAAGCTGGATACAACAGGAGAAGCCAGCCCTGGGACTCACAGAGGTGTGCTGGGGCTGTGCCCTGGGCAGCATCCCTAACCTGGAAACTGCAACCCCTGCCCTGAGAAGGCAGCTTCCTTCCTCTCCTCCCTGGAAAAGCACAGCAAGGAGCAGGTTGGAGCACACGTACTTCCACCTCCTGGGAACTGCCAGCCTAACAGTTGTATTTGCTGACCAGCCTGCAGCAGCGTGTGGCTCCTGGGAGGAGGATGCTCATCTACCAGCTCAACTGTTGCCCAGCAGCCCCAGGGACCACATCATTCAGTGCAAGGAAGCCACTGGAGCATCCTGGCTGTGATCCCAGGGATCACTCCTCTTGCAGAACAAGGCAGAAATGTCAGGATGTAAAAATCCACCTCAATACAGCCAACAACCTTGGGGCCTCGGAAATAAAAGCTTGTTATGTGAGCCATGACAATGCAATGCCTGCCCTGCCTTCACACACTGAAGGCTGCTTTCTGGGATTCTGGGGGGTTTTTTCCCCCCTGTAGGAAAGAAAAAAAACCATCATAAATTCTGTATAGCTTCTCCAAACACACATGGCTCATCCACACAGCTGGGTGGTCTGAGCCAAACAACCAGTCCTGGTGCCAAACAACACAGGCTGGCTTAAACACAGGCCCTAGGCCAAGTGCCCCCTCTGCTCCCTGCCTCCAGGAACTCTGATCCACTGCAGGCCAGGGACTAGGAACAAATGAAGATGCTGGGCATGAACTCGGGTACCACCAGGCTTATGCAAAAGCAGCAAGGAGGAGTTTAAAAAAAAAAAAAAAAAGTACCAAACTACCAGTATAGGAGTCCCCCAAGTTGCGTTGCATGGGTGGCAACCCACAGAAATCCATTAGCAAGGGAGTGAGGTGAGCACTAAAGGGAGCATCCAAAAGCCCAGCAAAACCAGGCACAGTGGAAACTCTCACATTTAGAAATATTATGCAATTTATTGCATGACCACAATTCCCCCACACCCCCTGCTCACCCCCCAGCCACAAGGAGGGGGCCAGGCACGCTCTGCCTCGTTGGTTTGACTGTCATTCTGGTGGAAAATGTTGTTACATGAAAGTCTGGGGGTGGCTTTGCGTGCAATACCAGTACTTGTCTAAAATAATTGTTACTTGTCACACAAATTATATCTAAACAGCAGCAGCCTAGCATTTACCAGAGACACACACCCCTGGAGATACACAAAAGCACAAGTAAGTGGTACCTGTTATCTGAGCTCTCCTGTACTCTCACTTGCAAACATTAACATCTTGGGTACAACTCATTTGTCTTCCTTACTGCCCAGTTACACTAGACAAACAAAAAAAAATGACCTCATGTTATGCTAATTTAATCAATATTTCATGCAAGGCAGATAGGAGTTCAGATGGTCTGTCCATATGCAAATTTGAAAGAGAAAGCAAAGTTCCCTTTCAGCACACAGCCTGCCATTAGCAAGACACTCCATAGGAAGGGAATTTGCAGTAAATTGCAAATTTAACTTCCATGTTATGGGAAGTGGTTTCCCTTAGTTCTCCCAACAGTCACCTCCTGCTATTAATGACCACAAGCAATGCAGTGACCCTTATAATGTCTGATTTCACAGCAAATATTTTAATTTCTGAAGGTGAAATGTGAGACATACTCTCCTATAACACTTATCTTTATGGCTCTCTTAATTCTTTAGAATTTATAGTCTCCACTAAAAGCACACAGAACATAATTGAAATAGATTTTCCAAGATATATCTGGATTATTTTAACCTACCTTTCCTTGTTAGTCATTTATATTATCTTATTCTAACTTAGAAAAAAAGTATTTTCACATTAAGAGCTTCACCAGCAGCTTTTAAACTTAAAAAAAAGGCTTAAAAAAACCACCAAAAACACCAAAAACATTGATACTGGCAGCAAAGATTTTCAGAAATCAGCACTTGAGGGAGGGTTTTGCAGCCTCAAGATGTTCCTATTTCAAACAAATGGATCAGTCCCTCAAATAAAGGCATTAACACGTCCTCAAAATTGTATCTCAAAACAAAATGTACCATTTTAGGGACCCTAGGAAGGTATGAACATGACATTGTGATGAGACTCTCCAGCACATGGAGAACGACTGTGGTCTGAGTCAGCTCTGAGGAGAGGAAAACAGCATTTTCCCAAAGATTTTCCTGTTTATAGGAGCCCCACTGTGCTCTGGGAGAGACTGACACACCTCCAGGTTGGAGACCCAACATGGACAAGTGCTCAGCAGAAACGACAGGGGCAAATTTCAGCTTGTTATTATAGGTAGGAAGGGGGACCAGAAATTCCCCCCAGATCCCTCCACCATGCTACATTGCATCTGTCAGCCAGGGACACAGCATCATCAAGACTGGTTTTGCAGCCCACTAAACTTGTCTGCTTTTTGTTGTTGTTTTATGTGGGGTTTGTTTTTTTCCTCCAGAAAAATAAAAAATGAGACAAAAACAATATTTGAAGAACGAATGGTTTTTTTTTTCCCCCAGTGTTATCACTGCAGCAATAGGCACATATGGGACCTCAATGAGACCTCAGTTCTGATTTATGTTTGATATTTCATTTAATTGAATTTTGCAAGAAAACTGTTTTCATTATTGAGAAATGGACCTCCCATCATGTGAAGGGGGGGGAAAATCAAATGCTTAAACTCTGCCTCATTTAGCAGTGACACTTTGGGAATGAACAACAGCTTTACACATAAATGTGCTTGTTTGGCTGCCACAGATATGAATTGTCAGGGCATTTTAGAACAAAAGAAATGACACGTCAAAACAAATCTATAGTTTAGCTAATCAAAATGCCATGTTTTTAATATTCAGGTTGGTTTACACCAAAAGGCAGCATTTATCAGGAGGCATATAAATTGACAGGAAATCTAAGATCTAAGTGGATTGCAGAGAAAATAGGACTTTTCAGGTACATGAAATTTATTTCCCTATGCACTCCATCAACCACCAAACCACCCCTCCCAAAAAAAACCCAAACCAACACATCAAAAACCATTCCCTCTGCTTCTTTTAAGCCATGAAAACATTAAAGCCACTTAAAGCATTTTAGCTTACAAAGCTGGCTCAGAGTTTTGCATTTCTGAATGACACGGTTGGTCACAACACTTTGTAAACAGCCCTTGCTAGACCAGCCAAGCTTCTTCCTAGTCTTTCCACTAAGTTTTTTCCAGTTACTGGTTTTCAGCTTCCAGAGCTCACAGTGACACCGTGATAGGGAATGGGAATGTCAAGTACATCTGAAAAGCTTTAACTTACTTTCCACAGGCAGTCTGGGGAGGAGAAGTAAGAGGGGATGTGTTTGGTGTCTCTAACATATATATATCCACCTGCTCTGGCAGGGGGGTGGGACTTGATCTCCAGAGGTCCTTTCCAACCCCTACCAGTTTATTATTCTATATGGAATCTTTACCTGTGAGCAGGTAAAGACATACAGGTACCTACACGGATACTGCAGCAGGTTACTTAGTTATGAAAAAAAAATAAAGGCATCAGGCACAAAACGCTCACGTTGTGAGCCCTCTGCAGCACTTCTGCTGCTTGCAGGCAGCCTCCTTGCACCCCCTTAGCACAGATTTCATCGAGTCCTGTTCCCCCCTAGACCTCTGTGTTCCTCCTGCCAGTCTGCAGTGAAGTTACAGTGAAACTTGTCAGAGCAAAACCTTATCATGCAGGCACCACAGCTCCCCGTGCTTAGCTGCTCACAGCACAATACCCGCTTGGGGAAGCTTAACATTATCTCTTAAAAGTTAAACCCTGTTCCTTTATCATCCATTGCCAAATTAGTTACTAGATTGCAAAGAAAACACTCCAAAGGGAGGCTTTTACAGCAGTCGGTCTGTCTCCTGCTCCTCCGTGCTTGGGGGGTTAAGTCCCTTGCCAGAGTTGTGTCTTTGCAACACAAACATGTTTCAGAGCAGGTAAAATCCCACTAAGCCCACTGAAGACGTTGAGCTGGTTCTGAATCTCCCCGCTGTGCTCTACAGACCTGCAGATAAACTTCCTGCAAAAACATCGGCTCTTTTCTAGTCTGCCACAGCACGGAAAGCTGCTACATCCTAGAGGTACCAAAAAAAAAAAAAGCCACAGAAAGTCATACCCAGACTTCGGAAGAATTTGAGGAGCTGGGCTTCACAGGCCATTAACGAGCTGAGAACCTAAGAGATCAAGCAGGGCTGAAGGAGGCGCAGCTGGGGCCCGGCTCCATGAGGACAGCACTCCGTGCTGCCAGACGCTACAGTTACCACAATGTGCTTCTGCAGCCGCCGCTTTCAGCCCATCCTTCAGCAGGTCTCAAAATCGTCCTCCTGACCGGCTCCCAACTGATTCTTTATCCCGCATATTAAAAAAAAAAGTATGAAAATAATTCAGTTTTGTGAAGCCCCTGCACAAGGAGGGTTTTTGCACTGGGACCCAGGATTTCTGCTCCTCAGCAGGAACAGCACCAGTTCTGGCAGGAGGGGATTTGCACAGGCCACAGTCCAGGGACCAGTGATGTGCAAGGAAAGCTGCAGAATGAAGCTTCTGAAGAGAGCAGCTGCCTACAGAAGAGATACTTTTTGTCTGGCTAAAAGGTCAGGGTGTTTCCTACAGCAGGCTTGTACTTTGGGTCACTGCATCCTCGATCCAGCAGCAATAATTTATGGTAGCCTAAACCCACAGACAGCAAAGTGACTTAATCACCAGGAATGTCTTGCTGATCCTGCAAAAGAGAGAACTCTGTGGGCTCCATGTGCCCATCACCATCTGAACACCGAGCTCTAACAGCAAGTTGCTGCCGATTTCCCGAGAGATTCAACTCCTGTTGCATTTCTAGTAGAGTGGCAAACATTTAAGTGCAAGACAAATACCAACACCTAAAATAAAACACAGATATTGCTACACGTAGTACTGGCTAGGCGGTGATGTCAATTGGATTTGAAAATAAAAGGTACTAGCAGCTATCTGTACAGGTGTCTTGTCTCTCCGACTCCCCAAGAAGCTGTCCTTTAGCAATCTGATTCCAAATGACTACATACTTTTTGACCCCTTCAAAGTGACAGCTAGAAAGCAGCATCTAACACTTCAGGGCTTTACTCTGGATATAGCTGCAAGAAAACACATTCATAACATCTTTAACTGCAGCTATGAAGCAAAGAACCTTTTAAATGTTTCTTCTCACCAGTTTGACTAACCAACATTTCTAGGAGAAAACCACCTTTAAAGCCTCTCCAGCCAGTGCTCAGGCAGATGGCATGCTGCTTAGGGGATAGCTTTTGGTTTCTGTACTTTGAAGAAAGGCAGAGGATTGCAAAAACCTCTGTTGTCTGCATGACCAGAGCACTCCTGCTCCAAACCCACCCTGCCTAATTTCCCAGAATCCAAACTGGGCACTTCTGCCTCCAGCATCATCCCTGCAAACAGAGCGCTGAGCTGGTGGGGACACAAAACAGGACTTAAGCTGTAGGGTAAAACACAGGTTTCAAACACCTGACATATATATATATATATTTGCAGCATTCCATGATTTACACTGGGTGCAGGGCAAGAAGGGCACCATCATCACGTACACTTTGCTGGGGTTCTTCATCTCCTGCTTTAAATTACTAGTTCTCTATTACTGGGAACTACACCGTAATTTTTTAATTTTAAACCTGTCTCCCATAGAAGTAGTTAAGTAACAAAGCCACTGCTCTAAGTCCCTGTATAGCTATGATACAGCCACATTTCCTAGACTGGAATGGGGTTTGGACAAAAGATTGCCATCTCCTAAAACAGTGAAGCATTGCTACTTTTGGAAACATTATTAGACTCTTTAGTTCTTTATTAGCAGAACCGTTGAGATTTATAATCTACAGAAAAGGGTTGTTCAATCAACAAGGAGCAACTGAAGTGAAAAAGCAGTAGCGTTACCACTGAGGCAATTATTGCAACATGATCACAATTCCTATGCATCTGTAATTTTTGCCAACACAACAGATTTTATAACACATGGATCCCTGTTTCGCTAAGATAATATGATTTGTAATAATAATATGAGGTGGGTGAAACAGAATCCAGTCTCTTAACACTCGAGCATTGCTTTCCCTCAGGGGATATCAGGATACAAAATGGGGTTTCCGGCAAAGTGCTTGTAACCTCAGAAGCCAGTGCACCTATTAAACACTTAGTGGGGCTCCAGCAGAAAGACAATCCCAGAGACAACAGTCTCCAAGGAGATAAAACTCTCAGTCCCACTCTCAGGAGCAGAATGCTGGTTTAGTTCCATTTAATGTCTTATCTACCTGGAAATCCAAACGGGCAAGAAAACGTCATCGCCCTCCGAGAAGCAGGGCAGTGAATCCCAAATCCCACAGGGCTCCAGCAATGTCATCTTGGGCAGGTGGGAAAACTGATTCCCAGGGGCCAGTTCTCCTGCTGAGTGTCCAAGAGTGTTGCTTTCCTTTGGCAGTCTTGAAATGTAGACCCAAAGAGATGGGAATGCCTCGATCTGAGAAACCCATCTAAACTACTGCTCCAAAATTTTGTGGGTGGTTTTTTTCCCTTCTACTCCTTTTTGGGGGAAGGAGGGGAAAGAGGAGAGCAGGCACCAAGGAAACAAGCTGTTCTAACTAGAACAAAAAAGAGGATGATTAAGGAGATTTCTGTTAATGGAAAAAAAGTCTACTGCACTGTAATTGCTACTTGACTGAAAGATCAAATCCTATCAGACTACTTGTTATCTCCATTCATTTCCTAATCACAGCTTATCTGAGGACTATGGAAGAGCTGGTCACAGACCCTAGTCCTACAACAACACAGAGTTTTTGACTAAAACTTAAAAGATTCTTTCCTTAATACTTCAGGATTGTAGAAGGGATCCAGTCGTGTCAGGAAGAGCCACATACCAGTTGCAGCAGAGAGAGGAACACTTGTGCTGTGCACAGCCAGAGCAGTGGTGCAGGGTGCAAGCCACATGGTAAATCGAATTTCAGAGCAATAGAAAAGAGAGGGGGAAAGTGACTCCCTTTCAGGATCAGTGCTGAGCTCTGGATGGAGATACTCAGAGGGGAAAAAAAAAAAATCTCAAAGCTCATTTGCTCATTATGCTTAGGGCTTTAGAGTGAACCTGTCTGTTTTCTTGCATCAGGGAAGCAGCAGCTTTGCTGACCCCCATGCACGCCAGAAGACCCCTTGCTGCAGCACCCCCCCCCCCCCCCATTACAGTCCTGTCCCCTGCCTCTTCAGGTCCCCTCTTGGACAGCCAGCTTTTTGCCAGGTGCAGACCTCTAACATACACGTTCTTGTATAAAGCCACGTGCTTCCCTTAAAACTCACCCCCACGTCCTGGCTCCTGCTTTGGCTCCCAAAGCAAACAGCCGTTGGAGGGAGGACAGCCCCCCGACTGCAGAGATATCTCCTCATTCCCACCTGCTGCCAGAGGCAATGATGCCGTAAGGCAGGGAGGGAATGTGAGAAGTGTGCACAGAGCTCAGCCCTTCCCATGGAAACCCTGTTGGATGCCCTGTGGAAAAGCCCAGCTCTGTTCATGAGCCAGATATTCAGGCAAGGGCAGCTCTACAGACCTCCTCGGGCACGGAAGCTGGAAGATGACAGCTTGGGTTTGTGAAAAATGGAGGTTGTGACATTTGTTTTTTTGCTGAAACAGATGTTTTTAGCTAACAGGCATTTTTCTGTCCAGCTCTCAAATTGATTTTTTTCTTGGATTCTCTACACAGTGCCACTGTTGCTGTGTTAAACACTAAAAATATTTACAAAGGCATCAAAATCAACTCTGGGTAGGACTTTGGCAAGCAGGGGAGGGAGCTGAAAGAAAGCAATTCTACATGTGGAGAAGAAGCTGTCCCCTTCACTGCATCCAAAGAAACAAAGCAACTGGAGGACCAGCTCTAAAGTTGAATGAGATGAATGGCAACTACAGCAAGGCCCATAAAAATACCAATAAAAAGTTGTCATAAGGGAAATACCCAGCTCAACACCTCTCCAGCAAGGTAAACATAATAAACTCACTCCTAACATGGACATCAGTTTATTTTTTCAGGTGCAAAGTAAACACAAAACTAGGGAGGGATGCAGGAGAAGCAGCACCCAAATTAAACATGTGTTGGGTAAATAGTCTTGCTTGTTGATGGAATTAGTTGCACAATTTACATCAACATAATCTGACCTTAAACAACAAAATTAACAGCCAAAGCCAGTGCTCCCACTTCCCTGAGGGCTGCAGCAGCAGTTTCTCTGCAAACCCCTTTCTCAGATCCTCAGAGAAGCGATTTCTGTCTCAGCACCTGTCAGAGACCATGTTTTATTTTACTTTGCACCAATGCAAAGAGGTTCTAAATATTCTGGAATTAAAACGATCACAAAAGATGAAAGTGCTTATAAGGCATTTCCCTCGTTCTCCTGTCTGACAATGGCTGATTTACCAGCCAGCTGTCAATACTGAACAATTCCTTACCTCATTTTACAGGAAAGCAAAAAAAAGTACTACAGGAAAATAATAAAAAAAAATAAAACCAAAACTTGTGGTGTAGAATATGCTGCAAAATTGCTTTTTTCAACATGGCAATCCAAAGTGTGTGTTCATCACTGACCTGTCAAGGAAAGATACCTGTTCAGCTCTCAGATAAGCACCCAGGAGCTGGGAGCTGCTAAGCAAATAGCCAGAGACCACCCCGAAGTTTCCACCTCTGCAAATCCCAGACAATGTCCCTACAGCTGACAAGTGGCCTTTCCTCTGAGCACCTGCAACTGTGCACCCACTTGTGTCAACACAAAGCAGGAGCCCACAGGCTCCATGCACCCCAAATGTCAAAGGAAAGCTGATCCCTGGAGTCAGTGTTTGTCTAGGCCAGCACACAGTTACAGCTCTCAAAGGAAGACTCAGGCTTGAAAGTGTGAAATGTTAATGCCTGCAGAGGGTGGATGGCAAATGCTTTGCTCCATTTGGATGTCACCCTTAGAAAAACAGAAAGAGAATACCAAAAAGCTGTTCCATGCACCCAGGGACACCTTTGCAATGTTCCTGAAAGAAGGAACCAAAAGGAAAGCAGAAGAAAGCATTAACATCTGACCTTACAACTATCAGCTACATCTGCCCAAGACTCTGCTCACAATGCAGCAGCAGATGGTGTTTCTCTTTCCTTAAAGAAAACATCCATGCTTTAAGGACCTGCATGCAAAAATATTGTATCAAGAAGGGCAAATCTAGCCTTGTGAGAGACATGGAGCTGCCTTTCCAGTCAGCATTTTAAAGTTTGAAGAATTTTGCACTTTTCTGTACAAGGACCCCTCAAAGCTTCTTCCTCACTCTTCATGGCTAGTCCTGTGGCCTGCAACACAACCATCTCAGTGCAAGTCTGGGTGGTGGCCCAGGGCAGCCACAAATACACCCACAACATCCTGATGCAGTGAAACACCAGCAGGTGAATGACCAAGGGCTACCACACTGCTCTGGAAAACAAACATTCCCCAACCACATTCCCTGGAGGTACCTGCATAGACCCTTGCCCTCCAGCTGGCCCAAGAGGACACACCAGACCCACCGTGTCCTCAACCCTGACCATGCACCAGCCCCACAGCTGCTCTCAGCTGGTGCAGAGGCTCTCCAGCAGCCCACCTTGGAGACCCCAAGCCCCTCTGCAGCATTTCATACCTTCTTTTTGAACTGCTGCCAGGCAGAGGTGTTTGACAAGCCCCTGAGTCAGCCTTACACCTCCACTGCTTGTTCTTCTCCCCCCAAAAAAATGCAGTTGACCATGTGCTGCTCAAGTGAAACCCTCTTGAAAGAGCCTTGGACCAGTCCTCACTCAGCTGGATGCTCTCTATTACTGGGCTGAAGGAGGCAGCTGGAAAATCCATGCTTTTCATGTCTTTGGCCAGCCCCTCTCCATTACCCACAGCCAGTTTTGCAGCCCACATCCAAGCAGCACTGGGCAGTTGAGGTGCCCTGACCTCCCTGGGGTTCCAGCCCTCCTGGCACTAGCCAGCTCCTGTTTACTGAGCTGGTCCCTTAATCTGACTGAATCCTCCATCCACACTGCACTTCTTAACACCCCTGCTCTGCTGCCTTGCTTGTTAAATTGCTATTAAGTGATTAAAACAAGACTCTTGCCTGCTCCCCAGGCATGACATCAAAGATGCCTTCAACTGCTTTTTAAAATTTTAATTTATTTAGCCATAGCAATCACATTACACAACCCTTATCGTAACTGTTCATTAACCTTTGGTTTTAAATAATTAGCAGGCCTCTGCAACAGCAATAATGTTGTTCTGGAGTTTGTGAAGTTTGTTAACTAGCACAAGGGAGGATGCAGAGCTGTCCCAAAGCTTCACATGGTGACAGAAGAAGGGGCAGGTGGGTACAAGGTGCCTTGCTATTGAAGCTGTGCAGAAGGACTACACAAGCTGATGGAAGAGCAGTCAACCCAACTGTGGGAAGACACTGCCAGAAGGGCAACCAGTATCTCTAGCAGAAGGTCAGAAGCCAGGAGGTGTCTCCTCACTGGAGGGCAGTGTGAGCCACCAGCTGTGTGCTGCCTAAAGCTGCTGACCACATCCTCAGCTGGAGAAGTCAGGACATGTCCTACAAAACCAGTGAGATGGCAGCACTGTACACCTACATCTGCCAGGCAGCAAACACTTCAGCTCTGGGACTGAAGGAACAGACCCTTTGCTGTGGAAACACTCAAGCAGGAACAAAGCACGTTCCCCATAACAGGATGAAAACTGTCTACAAAACCAGCCTGGTGAGGAGCAAGACCAGTGGTGCACAATGTACACTTCCATTATTTGCAGCTGTAGTGACTAACAACATCTCAAACACGCTAGTCCAAGCCTCCTTCATGCAGAGGGCTTTTCAGCAGAGCTGTTGTCATCAGCAAAGCTGCTAGAAGTGCTCAGTTGCATCTCTACGTGCCATTAATATGGATGGTGTTGGCCATACCCTCTATAGCCAATGCACAGCTGTCAGCTCCTTCCCTGAGCAAGTCAAGAGAGACCACAACATTCTCACAGGAGGCAGAGAAAGCAATACCTACAGACTGGCTCATGCAGCAGCAAGCACTGAAACAAGTCAGATGGCTGAAAACAAATGCAGTCCCCAGCTATTCCCCTTCACCTCTTCCAGCTGGGCAACAGAGACCTGACAAATGCTGCAAGGCCCTGGGGCAGGAACCCATTCTCACACAGCATCCCCTGCATGCTTTGACACTACAGAACAACACACACAACAAAATAAATAGATAGATGGACACTTCTATGCAGTAAAGGAGAATTCAGCCCAATAAAACAGCAACTCTTATGCTACAGTGGTTTAAAAGCTTATTAAAAACCTGACATAATACTCTGCCGAACAGTACCATAATGCATAAAAAATACAATTATTTAGTAAGGATGAGGCAACTGCATTTTGAAGAGGCAAGTATGACTTGGCCTAAAATGTCAGCACTAGTAGGAAAATAAACAAACCAAGGACAGTTCATTTTATGCCAGGAAGCATTTCCAAGTACCTGGGTGACACCACAGTGCTCAGTAACAGACTACTTGCTTTCCCATATAATTTGTCTAATAGGCAGCTGAACACATTAAAAAGACAAAAGGGAGTTTTTACATTCTGATCATTTACATTTTATCTATATTAACAATCAAAAGCATCACAAGCAGTGAAGGAACTGTTTTCAGATATCATTTTAATGACATGCATCCTTTTAAGTGCATCCAGTGTTCCTCGTATCATCAGAAGCAGGGGAAAAATTAATAGAATGCTAATGGCCAAGCAAACTCCTAGCACAATAACTATTCCTTTTTTCTGGTCATGTTATCAGCCCAAATTCTAGCTCCGTTTCTTTTTCAAGACCATTTGAATAGATAAAATGGAAATTTTAATATGCTGGCTGACTACTTTTCTCCCATGCTCTGCTACACCTGAAGGGCTACCAGAAATATGGGCAAAGCTGCTCTTTTCTGTGCCTTCAAGTTCTTCCTTCCCACCTTTTTTTTTGCTGGGACACTGAGACCACAGCTCTTCACATGCTCATCATTACAGCCATTTCTTTGCATTCCCTTTTTGTCAGTACTCAGCTGCTGTCACCTCTCTGACACTTGGATTGCAAACCCCAGAAAGCAGCAAGATCAGACACACCAGCACCACTGTCCCGTAGAGGGGCTGGGTACAGTCACGTGCATATTTATCAGCCAGTGCTACATCACTGTCCTTTAGGTGGACAAGTTGCCCCTAATCCTAGTTTTCAGCAAGAACCCACATTGTTATATCCTTATTCCTAAACTGAGGCTCCCTGATGATCCCTTCCTTCCAAGGGACAAAAAGAAAATCAATAGTGAAGAGGTCAGACAGGATCAACAGGACAGCCCTTTGGTGTTTTGCCTCCCCTTGTACTTTCTACTAAACTAGATCTCTGAAAACTTTGAAGTGCACACATGCCCAAAACCCAGCTGGTTTTCCTCTCCCAGTACCTCCACACACTCCAAGAAAAGCAGACAAGGAGCAGCTCTGTACCTGGTGTATCTGTGCACTACAGAGGAGCAGAGCAAGTCATAGTTAACTGTAATTAGAGGAAAGACCAATTTCTGAAGCAGATAAACTCGGCTGTATAAATTAGCTCTATCCAGTAAGTGCACAGAAGGTAATGCCTTCTGAAGAGTTGACATTGTTCCCTGATAATCAACACTTAACTAGATCTTTTTACCTTCATGGAGAGTTTCTCTCTTTAATGTTCCTGCTGTCCTTCCCCCTCTCATCCGTGCCCCCCGTTAGTGGCTTTGTCCTCTGACAAGGGCCTGCCACAAAGGGGAAGTGCCAAGATAATTAATATTTCAGTAAAAGCCAAGTTGTTGTTTTCTCTGAAACATTTTACACTTGAGAAAACGTCAGACATGTCAGAGTCCATAAGCAGAAACAAAAATCAGAGATCTGCTTCCCTGTTAATACTGCCTGACCTCCCCAGCCATCTCACTGCGGGAGAGGGAGTCGGGCGCTCCATGGAGAGTGGAGGAGCCAGCAGCCACCTCTGGGGAGGGGGGTGGGAAGGAAGGAGCAGCCACCAGCAGCTTAGAAAAACAAACACGTTTAAAATATAGGGAGCACAGGACCAAGTACCTCTGCCTTGGGAGCAGGCTGAAAAGCTGGATGCTTTTGTGGAGAAGAGGAGCGCAAAGCCTGGAGGAGAGCAGGGAATCAAGTCCCCAAGCAGTCTTAAATTCCTTCTCCACCATCTCTGCATGCAGAGGTGGCAACCCAAAATTATAACTGTCTATGGGGAGGGTGGAAGAAAAGTGCTGTGTTGACTCTACTTGTCTGTCAGGGGGATCCCTTAAGCCTCCTCTCAATGCATCACCCAAGACAAGGCAGTGGGTCATCCTCAGAAGTAACACGTAGGAGTTCTGTTTTCTGTCCCCGTTCACCCTTGAGCTCAACTGCTGCTGTTTAACTGTGACCTCAGCTCCAATACGTGCAAACACACCCCTCCTGGAGCCTTCCAATACATCACAGTGAGTTATGTGCACTTCCAGACCCCTGCAAATACAGAAGAGGAGATGTATCTCTGCTTTCCCAGGAGACCCTTGGCAAAGGCTCAGACACAGGGGGCACTGGCCATGGAAGACACCAACCCCACTTCCACAAGAGTTTTACAGCCCTGAAGATCTAAGGGCTGAGGTCACCACCTTTATCTAAGGGTAAAAAGACTTCATCTTTTTGTGTAGCTAAGGGCTGGTTTTAGCACCAAATCCTGGTATTAACAGAGCAGATCAGCTCCAACCCAGAATAATTCAAAAAGCATAGTTTTGGTATAACTGAAAACTGAGGTTTTGCTCCAGCCTGCTGGTAGCATTTCCACTTTTTATTGCCCCATCAACTATGGTCAGCAACACCCTTCAGAATTGAGCAGCACTTCATCCACAAAAGGGAGACACAAGGCTTGACTTGGGCTACTGTAGCATCTTCTCTGCAGCTCCTACCTCCTAGAACAGGCTCAATTCTCGTAAATAAAATTGCATCTTTTTTTTTTTCTTCTCTTGTTCCATTTCTCTTCTGCCCTGAGCACATTAAGGAACATTTTCTGGCACATTCAGTGTTTAGAATCAAGTTCTTGTACAGGTGATCATTTTGTAGCCCATACACTAAGTTCTCCTGCTGTATTAGTCCCCAAAGAGGGGGTATTGAAACGCCTCCCAAGCAAGAATATCCACAGAGGCTTTCATTTGCTCACAGTGACTCCTGCAGCATTGCATGGATAAAAAAGGCACAGCCACTGAGAGGCCCAGAACAAAGATGTTCATTACAAATGCATCAGAGAATCAGTAATAAACTCAAACTCATGAAAGCCTTCTTCATGAACAAGATTTGTTCTGTTCACCTATTACACAGACTGATCACAGGAAGAGTAAAACAGCAACAGGGACACCTGAGGTTTGCAGGTGTCACTCCCACAGAGCTAGCTGCTGGGAGGTGACACATTCCTGAAGTCCTATGCACAGAGGATAAAAAGGCCTCTCACATTCTGCCAGCAAACCCACTTTAACCACAGCTTTTGAGTCCCTTCCAAGTCTCTCATGAAGGATCACACTTCAGAACCCCACAGTAGCTTTCTGCAACAGACATTTAGATTAAAATTGTAACTGATTAGAGGCAGAGCTGGTAGCCCTCTGCATTACAGTTGCCTAATGCTTCTGATCTTTAGACCCTAGTCCTACTTACCTCTAATTTTGCCAAGCTCTCACCATCTGGACTGCAACTTCACATGCCTTTTGTCTGCCTCAGGCAGATTTTAATTTCAGCCAAAATGGTTCAACTGCTTCTGAGAATAAGGCAGAGCAGAAAGATTATTTTTTTTTTGCCTACAGTAAAAAAATCCAGCTGACCTTTTCATTAATTAGCTTAAGCATTTCCTAGACTTTGAAGCAGAACTTGACTTTTGACAGGATTTTGTGAAAGTCTGTACAAACATGAACTCTTTTTGTCACAGTTTGGGGGTGAGGTTGAGTTTGGGGTTTTTGCTCTATCTGCAACCATGTACCCAGATCCAACTCACTTGTGCTTTGAGGGAAGGAGGAGAGAGGAAGAGCTGAAATCCTTTTGGCTTTCAATTTTGAAACCTCCTGCTTTTTAAAAAAGAGCCCAGCTTTTTGTGCATTATCGCTCCTTTTTATTAGCTTAAAGGCTTGGAAGTTGGACACTGCTCCTCCAGCTCCTTGAAGTCAAAAGCTGTGGAGTCAACAAACCCAAGACCCACATCTTGACTATTTGCCACACTGCAGTGAACACAGTGGAAAAAAAGGTCTTAATTAGGCTGCTTCTGAATTTTAGGTTTTCTATCTGCGGAAGAAACTTGCTACTTACTCAGCCTTGAACATCATGAAACAGCATGAAAATATTCACATGCAACTGAACATTTTGAAGCATTCTGCCCCTAAGTGTCACTCAAAAGTATTAAGGACCAGGAATCAAAGAACAAGGAGAAAGAAGATGGCTCATTAAGGGACGTTGTTTCAGTGCCCTTACACAAGGGAAGGAGCTTGTGGAAAAAACACACATGGTGCTCTAATTAAAGGATGTATTCTACTGCACAGCACACAAGAAAGCAAACCGAGGTTGCAGAGATTGCCTGGTTTCTTCATCAACATAAACTTCACCACCCTCAATAACACTCTTGCAATGTGGTTTTCTGAATGGAGCTTTGCCATCTAGCTGTTGGTGTGAGACAAATCCCAGAGAATCAATGTGCATCTGAAAAGATTATTTTCTCCCAGCTCTGTATCTTCAAGACGCGTTTCCGGATCAAATATTTACTTACTAGTGAGTCTAATTATTTTTCATGCTTATGTCACAGTGAAGCACCACAAGCTGGAGAAATAAATGGTTTCCAACCCCTCCCCAGTTCAAAGACTCCCTTCTCATTTGATGTGAAGCATTTGCTTTCATTTAATACCAGTAATGCTGTGCACTTTACAGAGCACCTTCAAGGTAAAAATCTATGCAATCCAGTAAAAAAAATAAAATTATACTGGCCATTAGTTCAAAAAGTAGATTCTGAACCACTTCCCTTAGAAATTGAACCATTTCCCCAAATGTCAAATCCAATGTTTATTCTTTGCTGGTAGCAAAATGCTACAGACAGGATTACTAATATAGTTTCCAGGCTGTTATCTAAACAAACAACCTATGAACAAAGCAACAGAGGGGGGAAAAAGCAGCTTATCACCTCCAGCTTTAAAGCTGCTGCAAATTCCAACAGGCAGGTGCCATCTCTCAGCACACACAGATGAGAAGAGCTACCCTGTACAGAAACACACCTTTAATCTTTCTTCAGAAATCACAAAGTTCATTCCTAAGGATAACAAAGGCTACATCAGCACAACTGCCCTTCCAGGCAGACCTTTTCCCTCTTTTCAAGATTTCCCATTTAAACACAGGCACTTTTTTTTCATTTATTACAATGCTGCATCACACAACTTGCAGCACGTGTGTGACCTGTGAGCTTTCCCCTCCATGCCAGCCAAAGGACATGGATGCATCTCAGCCCCATCTTAGGTCCCATCCCCAGAGGGGTGCTGCCACAGGAACCCAGCACAGCTGGGCAGATGTGAACCTATGGCAAACCAGGAGCAGTGCTGGGCTGCTCATAGATGCAAACACCTGTAAAACCTCCCAGTGTTCAGCCCCCAGCACATCCCACAGCAACTCCCCAGCAGCCCAGAGGCCACTCATCTTCCTCCTGTTGTCCCCCTGGTTTCTCCAGAGGGTAAAAGCCCCATGCAGAGGTCACTTAGCAGCCATGACACCTTCCTGCAGGACCACAGGCAAAATAAACCATCTCTTCCCCTACCCTCACCTAAAACCAGCTTGCTGCCTTATCCTGGGACAACCTCAGGCCAGCCTCAGGTACTGCTCAAGGGCAGCCATGGCAGCACGTTGGCAGAGCTCCTGAGGTGCCCCCCATGCATGAACTGCACTGCAATCAGATCCTCTGCCAACCAGCACTTCCAAGCCTTTTGCAAAGGGAGGGAGGACCACCATTTATCACCCTGTTCTCCACAAGAGGCTGAGCAGGTGGCCACCACCCAGCACTGGGCTCTTGCTATTCCCTCAGTTTAAAAAAAAAAATCATAATTAAAGTGCTTTCAGTACTTCTTACTGATACACTAACAGCAGGAGCCAGCTCCTCCTTAGAGTAAATACTTCCATCATGAGAAATGCCATGCAAGAGATTCAGTATTCTCTTGGTCATTTTTCTCCTTAGACAAGAATTCACATTTAATTTTTCTTTGAAATATTTTTTCTACACAAGAGGAGGCTTAGCTGAAGAACCATTCCCCAGCTGTGCATCCCAGCCCTGCTCCTACCCAGCCAAGGGAGACAACACATCAGGAAAATCCTTCTTGGGCCATCTCAAAGACCTCCATCCAGCCCTCACTAAGTACATAATAATTCCCAAAGGTTACATAAGAAGGTCAGTCACAGCTGTGCAGCCAGACATGAGACCGAGCACTCCCCAGACAAAACAGTGGCATAAATAACAACCTTAAAAGCCTCATCCAGAGGGAAGCTGTGTACCTAAATCAGTTGGTGAAGATTTCTCTGGGACTAATGGTAGTTCTCACCCTATCATGATCTGGGCTGGAATACTCTGCTGAAGACCCAGGGATACTATTTTCTTCCATTTAAAGAACTATTTGGAATTTATGAGCCAATATTTAGAACAGCTGACAGCCCACTTACGTGGGAGACACAAGCAGATTGTAATAATTCTGTAATTAAAAGGCAGTAAAAGCATGTGTGTCACTTCAAAGTAATTCCTCAGAAATTCAGTAGCAACTTGATTTTACTTTTTTAATGAGGTAGATTCAAGAGAATGCATTGATCTGATTAACCTTCACATTCTTTCCTCCCCTTTCAGTGTAAGCCAATCTCTACATGGATTCCTGGGCCTATTTAATTTCCTCTCCTAAAAAGAGGAACATTATTTTCCCTGCAATCATAACAGGAATTTGACCAACACAAATATGCTGCATTACTGCAATCTGTTACTCACCAATTCCCTTCAAAGAGAGTGAATTCCAAAGCTGGGAGCTGTAATTCTAGAGGCAGCCTTACTGTTCTCCCCTGCTTTTAAAATTGCTTCTTTATGACACTCAGTCATAGATTTTCTGACTTGAAGATGACAAATTTGGGAAGAGCTAATCAGCAACAGGATTCCTTTACAGTTGATCTGCACTGCTGTTTGTTTTGCCTTGTCTCAAAGGGTTGGGTTTTTTTAATCTTCACTTTCTAGCTAACAGGTTTATGTGATTATTTTTTCCAAGCTCTCAGATTATTTTTTCCAATTAAGATTTTTTTTTTCCATGTGAGCAGATTAAATATGCAGTGCTTCATACATTTCATCTGCCACAGAAGATGCATTGATTCCTAGATGCATTCCTTCATTTCCTTTCCCACGTGGGAGCTTTCACTCATCTCCTGTGCAGCACTGACTGCCACATGCAAACCCAGTTGTCCAACTCTGACCCACCCGTGTTCCATGGGACAAAAAGGTCCATCCAGCATCACATCCAAACCACCAAAGGCAGCCAGCAGGAGTGCACACTGCAGCAACTACAGATTCAATCTAACCACTGCTAAATCCAGCATCCAAAGTTATGCAGCTCACTGCATAAATACAGAATCACAGAATCCTAGAGTGGTTTGGGTTGGAAGGAGCCTTAAAGATAATCTAGTCCCACCCTCTGAATGGGCAGGGACACCTTCCACCAGACCAGGTTGCTCCGAGCTCCATCCAGCCTGGCCTTGAACACTTCTAGGGATGGGGCAGCCACAGCTTCTCTGAGCAACCTGGGTCAGTGTCTCACCATCCTCACAGGCACAAGTTTCTTCCCAATATCTCATAAATCTCCCTTTTTTCATCTTGAAACCATTCCCCCTGGTCCTATCCCTACATGCCCTTTGTAAAAATATCTCTCCAGCTTTCATGTAGGCACAGAGCAGGAGAGGATCACTTGTTCCTCTGTTTGCTGGGGAAACTGAGGGTCTGACTGCATCTGCAGCCCACTGGTGTCTCCATGGTGTGGGTGGCCAAAGTGTTTTCCTGTGCCTTTTTAGTGCAAGACCTGAGCATGCCAAGGTATCACCATCCCACCAACACCACTGCAGCAGAGGGATGGGTGGAAAAAAAGATGACGTTTCACCATGCTGGTCACCAAGTTCTATTTTGTAGCAGTTTTGGATAATCAACAATGCAAAGCAGTGCTGAAAGCATTCTCAGGCATGCTGCAACCAACTCTTGCCATTCCTTGTGGGTCAACAGGGATCGATTCTGACTCCAGCCAAGCACCCCCTGCAAGCAGCACACAGGTTGCATGGGAGTAGCCCATGCAGAATTCTGGGTCAAGATTAAGAGGAAGAAAAATGTTCCTTCTGTGAGAGGAACCACCTGTTAAGCCCACGTTTATCAGAAAGCCAGAAAAGTTTAATCTCCTTATTGGCTTCAAAAAACAAAACAGAAACCACCACCATAAAGAAGGCAACAGGACCAGGCAGTAACTCTTGCATTGCTGCTGTCAGCTGGGCAGAGGATTGCCAGCCTTGGGCACTAGAGAGATAAATGCCAGTTCTTCCCAAACATCCATACAGGTTGGACCACTTTCCAACTGCCAACAACAGAAGATCCAAGAAGCTGCCAAAACAAAACTCACCTCAGGGAAACACCCATGCAGCAAACAATGTGGTTTGCACCCAGAGCAACGTCCACCTACAATTTTAGAACATTTCAAGGATAAAACCTAAAGCCTGAGAACTGGACTGTTGGTGCCTCCAAAGGTTACACAGGCTTCTACATGCAGGATAGTCTAAGGGGCACTGCCAGCTCTACATGCTTGTGCAGAAAATTCTCCTCTGCCCTATTTGAGCGGTGTTTTTCACAGATTAATAGACTTTCACAGTAAAATGAAAGATTATAAATTGCTAAAATTGATTTCACATCAGCAGTGAAGTCAGAGTGAGTAACACACCTGAGGTGACCCAGTCGGCTCGAGGGAACGTGAAACCACAGCATATTGACAGTTTAATTGGCTCAGCAAGAGTCCATTTCCCTCAGATGAAATGTGCCATTGGCTGGTTTATTGTTGTATCTTATTGCTGCTTTAAAAGTAAAGTAGATGACAATCTAGCAAAATGTTTTCTTTAGAGACAGTCCCTGCCTTTATTGCTGGGTGCTGGCTTCTTTCCCCCATTTTCCTCCACAGTAAAGGCTAACTCTTGTTTGAATTTTAAACACTTTGCACAAGGAGAATGCCTCTGTTTCTCCTTTCAGGCCAAGAGATGGAAGATGCCGCCATGCCCATTTCTGTAATGGAATTACAAAGGAAAAGAACAAAAAAAATATATATAACAGCACCAAGAAGTTCCATAAATACCCCATTCAAGGGTAACATGACATTTATATCATCCTACTGCAAGCTAAAGGTGTAATTTGACTGCTTTATAGCATTAGGAGGCATTTAAAGAATGTTAGTACTTGAACTATCAAAAGATGATAACTTTCAGCTACAAGGTAATTACAGAAAACAGCCCACTTGTAGAAGCAGAAGGCTGGAAGGCAGACAGGAGCCCTCCCTCCCTGGTTGTCTCAATTCACACTCCAACAGGGACAGCAGGCAGAGGATGGGGTGTCCAGCACAGGTTCAGAGCAGAGAGGATGGAGGCAGCAGCACCAGGCTGCACAGCACATGGACATGAAGGAGCTACAGGAGACACCTCGGGCATCTCAGCAAGGCCACCGTGCTCCTGCAGAGGCACCACCCCACCCAAAAGGTCCACATCTCCTCTGGAGGCAGAGCACCATGGACACAAGAGGACATGGGTGCAGCATCTGGCTGGCCCTGCCCAGGGGTGCCTGTGGGCAATGCCTCCCTGCACCCCTCAGAAGCAGGGGAGCACCATCCCCTTGCACAGCAGAAAAGCAGCTGAAGAGCTGGCAGGGAACAGGACCCCAGCAGCTGAGGAAAGGCTCATGGGTATCCAGGAATTCCTCTGCACACTGAATTGGGGACCATTAAGCCCAGACATCAAGTACAATGTTTAAAAACTGCTGAAGCAGCATGTGGGTAGTTACAAAATAGGCCCCTATTAACCTCCAAGCCTCATTGCACCGATGAGGGGAAGGACAGCAGCAGTATTTAATTGCAGGGGAAAAACAAAGAGAGGCAGGACACAGGGAAGGGATCTCAACCCCACACAACTCCCCATGGCTGCACCCTTCAAGCCACAAAGACCCCAAAAGCAGGGGCTGGGACATCTCCCACTGCACACACTTCACTCCCCCATGGATGTGCCAAGGAGTGGCTGCTAGACCTCTACAAAGGGCATGATGGAGCCTCTTCCTACAGCAGCCAGTCTGTGGACACCCAACACAGGGAACCCACAGGGGTCACCTAAACATGGAAACACAGATGGGAACACAAGGGGCCGTCAGTGTGGGGGTGCAGGGAAACAGCAGCAAAAGCCACCCAGCTCCCTTCTGCAAGGAGACACCCCAAGCTCTCCATCAGCTGGGAGCAAGGGCTGTGCAAAGCTGTCTGAGACATGCCAGCATTTTGGAAGATCATGGGAAATGTGACCACTCTGGTATAGACTGAAGCAGGGGAAAGGGAGTCATTCCCAGGCAAGAGAAGAGCCCAATGGCTCCAGCTCAGCACCATGAGGAGCACTGAAAAGCTCCTCCTGGGGCACAGCCCCATCCTGCACACCCAGAGCCTGGAGTGCTGCACACCAACACCATGCTGGTATTGAAACTCCAGGCAGTGATAGGATGAAACAAAAGCAAAACCAAGTATCTCCCAAAATCTCCCTTCCCGGTAGTGTGCACTGTCAGGCTCTGCTTCCAAAGCCGCGGTTTATGCGGCTCGGGAGGGCAGTTTCATGCCCTAACTCCTGCATGATGGATTTTACAATTTGTTAAAGAAACTCATCAATCCTCAGCAGTCATTTTTAATGCCCAGAGCCTCCACAAACTCCTGCATTTTGCTGATCCCCCCATTTCAAATCATTTGAAACTGCTGCTGCTATTACAGCTCTGCTCCTAACGCTAAGCATTATAGCACACTCCAGACTTCCAGCTTCGTATGCCAGTGTAATAAACAGATTAACTGTGATTTATGAACAATAAGCTCTGGTTATTTGAAAGGAACCATTACCTCCCTAGACCAATTCTGACAACCAGAGATCTCTCATTATGCAGACAGCTCTTTCCACCTACCTGTAATCATTGGTTTAGAGCATCATTATCAACCTGGGAAATGTATCACCATAGTTTTCCACTACAAAATTTGTGCATCCAAAGCATCTGGCAGGACCCACTGCCAAAGGTAGAATACCAGCCTGAATTGACCCAGTGGGACAATTCCTATTTTAAATACACATTAATAAAAAAAAAAATTAAAACAACAACGTAAGAAGAAACTTGCAGAGAGAACTGCCACTGTGGAGATAGGTGCATCAGAGAAGGATGCAGTGAGACTTTAGTTAACAGTGGACTAATTAGGAACAGTAATTATTAGATGATACAAAGATTTGTGGTGCTTATGCATTTGCAAAGTCTAATTAGAGCTTTAATATTCTCTTCCAAAACCAAATTTATTCTCTGAGTCCACTCTAAAATGTCAGCTTAATACTTTACAGGCCCACAAGGAAGAGTTCACATCTTCACATGCACATTCCACAACACACCTGCACCTATTAGGCTGACCACCCCACTCACCACCTTTGACTACTGCTAAGAACCTTTTTTTACATTGATTTGGTTAACCATCATCACTTTTTTCCTGCATAAGCCTGCCCAGTGACCCAAACCCACACACACCCACAGCTGTGCCCCCCCCCAGTCCCCAGGCACATGTCCCCTCCATAGGGACAATTCAACTCTATGACCTCTCATCTCTCAGCACCTCTCACCTTCACTGCTTTACACATTCAGAAATAGTCTGGTTTCAAGCTAGAGGCTTCTCCCTCCTTGCCCTGCATTGTTCCTTCCTCCTCCCCAGCCTGCAAGCAGCAGGTCTGCAGCACAGCATGGTGCCAAAGCCCACCCACCAAGGCCCTTCCTACTGCCCACAGCTGGAAGACCCTCCTGCAGACTGTCAGACTTAAATGGCTTTAAAACTCTGGAGTATTAAACTATTCCAAATGATAAGAGAGGAGATCTGTTCAGCAGTGCTGGTATCAGCAGACCCTTCTCGGTGATTAACATGCAGTCATTAACTTGGGATCAATATTGGATTGATGCTGTTTAATATCTTCATAAGTGATCTAGATGATGGGATCCAGTGCCCCCTGATGAAGTCTGCAGATGACACCAAGCTGAGTGGGGAAGCAGACACTCCAGAAGGGAGAGCCACCCTCCAGGAAGACCTGGACAGGCTGGAAAAGTGGGCTATTAGTCTTATTAAGACCCTTATGAAGCTCAATGGGGACAAAAGTAAGGTCTTTAGCTTGGGAAAACGTAACCCAGGAGTGCAGCACCGACTGGGATCCACCTGGCTGGAGAGTAGCTCTGTGGAAAGAGACCTGGAAAGGACTGGGAAGGCTGCCATATGAGGAAAGGCTGAGAGGACTGCGTTTGTTCAGCCTGGAGAAAAGCAGGCTCAGGGGAGACCTTATTGCCAGTACTTAAAGGGTGGCTACCAAGAAGATGGACACTCCCTTTTTACAAGGAGTCACATGGAAAAGACAACAGGTAGTGGGTGCAAGTTGCTCCTGGGGAGATCCTGATTGAACACCAGAAGTAAATTTTTCACTATGAGAACAGTTGGACATTGGAATAATCTCCCCATGGAAGTGGTGGATTCCCAACAATGGACACTTAAAACCCAGCTTGACAGGGTGCTGAGCCACCTCATCTAAACCATGTTCCTACCTAGAAAGGTTGGACCAGATGATCCTCGAGGTCCCTTCCAACCTGGCATTCTCTGATTCTATGGGTCCATAGCTCCCACCACACAGCCCATCTCTTCTCACCTAACCGATGCCACACGAGTCGTGGATTTTCCCATGCAAGGCATAATTAGTAAAGATTAAAGTTTTTATATACTTAAACCTCTTTAATAGAATAAAAGAAATCTCAACTCCCTCACCTTGACTCTAAAGTTATAACAGCAGCTTGTGAAAAATGAAAAGCCTTGAAGGATTTGGAATAAGAAACTTGGAGAGACCATCGCTAATCTTTTATCTTCCAGACTTCAAGCAGAATCAAGTTCTTCAAAGAAAACCCAATAAAGCCCAGACATTTTCATCATAACAAAATAAATAATTCAGTCATACTTTAGAGGACTCCGACATTAGGATCAGCTGTTTGATATATTTGTGGCTCAGGTACCTCTAAACTGATTAAAGATAACCTGATAGAAGTTTGCCATGTCAAAACTGCCTTCACTCCTGACAGATATGAATGGATAGTGTGAATAACTGTAAATAACCAACACGGCTGCATTTATGCCTAAAGGAGGATTTACAGCCTTCAGAGCCACTGGTAGGACTAAGAGTCACAGCTCTGCCTTTATCCCACAGCAGCACACACCGGGAGATGAACCGACACCCTCCTCACACCGCCCGCTCTGCCAGAGCCACTGGGGGCTCAGCTCTGGAGAAGAGAAAAAATGGGATTCTCCCACAAGTAAGAGAATACCATGCACGTACAGCCAGGCTCATCTGTGTGGATTTATCATGGTCTTCCTAGGAACTACTCTGAAACACACGTCCCCAAAGCCCCTCAGATCTCCGTAGCACCCGCACGCTCCCCTTAGGCACCCAGCAGAGCTCCATTTGTCTCCCAGCTGCCATTTGCAGAAGGTTAAAGGCCATTGCCTTGGAGAGGGAACAGATCAGGTCTTAATTGAAGCCTACAGGCTTTCACCACGGGGGACTCAACTGCAGCAGCCCAGCCAATTTTCCAGTTCAGGTAATTGCACTCCTGCCTTCCCAGTATCCCCTACGTTTCCAACCAAGTCCCAGCAGCTCTGCAGCCCGTGGGAGCTGTTTGGGAGGTGGGTGGAAGCAAGCCCTGCACCCACACAAGTGGTGGGATGTCTAGATTCAGGTCAGAAACAGGCATATGGTGTATCTGGACATTTACCCCACTGCTACACTGCTGGTTCCACAGGCCTCACCATCACTGCCAGGAGACAATAGAGCTGCCACCAAGATGGTCCCACAGCCTGGTGTTTGCACCACGCAGAGAGAGGCCACACCAGGATGTGGCTAACATCCACAGCAGAGGTTGCAGAAGGACAACACCAGATCCTGCCCAGAGCTCATCTGAGCAATCACTGAAAAGAATGGAAGCAGCTGTCCCCAGGAGCACACTGCAGCACTCCTGCAGGAGCAGCCCCCAGCAGCCAGCTCTTCCATTCCTGTGCTTCACACCTGCTGAGGGGGAGATCACCAGCAAGTCCTACACAAAGCAATGGGTAGAGATGCTCCTCTCTACCCTTGGAGGAACCCTCTGTGCTTAGTTGTGCTGCAGTCTTTCCACTTTTTTTTTTTTAAAGTATCTTTTCCCTTGGTGGAGTGTATCATGAAAGCCTCAGCAGCAGCTGCTGAAGCTTTAATTTCCTGTTACCCCCTCGTGTGACACAGTCTATATGCAGGACAAGAAATTAAGTGATCACTCAAAAGCAAATTCCCAAATTCAGGAAGCAGGCAGCAACAGAGTGATGAACATGCACAGAACCCAACCCCAGGGAACAGAGCTCTTCAGTGGGGGAAGGAGGGAAAGAACCAAGAACAACCCTGGTATTTTCCTGGTCAAGTTTACCTGTCATGAAGCTGAGATGTTCAGGTGTAATATTTATTATATCAGAGTTAGTTGAGGGTTTGTGGGGTTTTTTTCTGTTGTTGTAAACAGGTGGTGGCAGGGCCAGAAACCCCCCCACCAAAAAGCCAAGATCTAAGGTCAGGAGAAAGAGAGGGCAGAAAGCAACCTGCAGGCAGGGCTCTGGCCGTTTGCCACAGCAGGTTAGTGGCACTACCTGACCAGGGAGTTTGGATGATAACCACAGACCAGCACTAACCATTACTAGCAAAAAAAAGACAAAGCAGCAGGTTTGGAAGCAGCGTGGCTCAGTGTAGCTTCACGTCGTGCAACGGAGCTGCTGCCAGGGGTGAACCTGAACCAGGAGCTGCACACACAGGCAGATACCAGCATGGAGAGACCACACAAAAGAGAAAAAGCCACCCCCAAAGAAATTCTAGAGTAAGATTTAACTGCAGTCAAGGCAGCTACAATCCATTTCAACACCATCGTACACAGCAAGTTTCCAAAGGATTAAATCACTACTTAAATCATCTTCGTAATTTAAAAAAGAAAAGCCTGTGAGATAAGAGCAGGAGCTAATTGTACCATTTAAATTTAGTGAAGGGAGGATTATTTTTTTTTTGTTGGGATTTTTCCATCTTAACTGCAATAAAGAAAAAGCCCGAGGGTCTAAAATTAATAATCTAATAAACTTTGCTAAGTGAACATTGTAACAGATAGGCCTGGATGAGATTTTCTGTAAATGCCAGACAATTTCCCTTGATCTTTATCAGCAGAGACACTGCTCTGGCTTCAGCAGGAAGAAATTAAATTTGGTGCAAAGTAACAACATCTGGGTGAGACTGTGTTTGTCAAACTAGCAATGCCAGGCTGAGAATATTAAAATTAACTCGGAAGGGCTTCACGTTTGTGTTTCCATACCAACATATTACCCCACTCCAGAGAGCAGTGCAATTACCCACCCTCAGTGCAGGACCCCCAGCTGGTGCCAGGGTCAAACCCACCCCAAGACACACAGCAGGGCAGCAGGGAGTTTCCTGCAACCAGCACATACCTCAGCATAGAATCAATCATAGAATCAATCACAGAATCATTTTGGTTGGAAAAGACCTTTAAGATCATCAAGTCCAACCATTAACCCAGCACTGCCAAGTCCACCACTAAACCATGTCCCTCAGCACCACACCTGCATGTCTCTTAAACACCTCCAAGATAGGGCTGAAAGACATTTTTAGTGAAAGGGGAGAGACTAAAATACTGAGTTACTTTTAAAAATTAATTTAGACACAAATATAACGATTTCTATACTATATCACACCTGTAAATTTCAGTCTATTTAATTTCATGTTTAGCTTTAACAGAGTGGTCAGTAGCAGAGATGTTGGAGAACAAACCACCTATGGGATAATATGCAAGGAATTCTCTTCTCAGTAACTCACTTGTACTGTGATGGCTGGTTTTTTGCTTTTTGTTTTTAATTTAATGTAACTGCCAGGCTGCTGTTTGTTTGATATAGCTGTTGAGGCTGAGTGTGTGTTCCTGAGCCTCATCTGGGGTCTCTTCTGGTTTTATGTATTAGCCAAACCACATTATCTTAAACTGATTATTTTGTGCTGCTGTATGGTAAAGCAACTTTGGACAGTTTATCATAGTAATGTGTGTTGGACTTGTTGCTGGTTTTAACTTCAGCATGACAATGTGAGAGGAGGCAAACAGCTCACAGGGGGGGTTGATGTGAGCCATCAGACCCCAGCACCAGCTCCCTTGGTGATGTCCTGAGACAGAAGCCTGTCCCCTACCATGAGCAGCACCAAGACATGCTCCAGTATTTAAAGGGTGGCAACCAAAAAGATGGAGACTCCCTATTGACAAGGAGTTACATGGAAAAGACAAGGGGTGATGGGCACAAGTTGCTCCTGGGGAGATTCTGCTTGCACACAAGAGGTACATTTTTCACCATGAGGACAATCAAACACTGGAATAGTCTCCCAAGGGAAGTGGTGGATTCCCCCACATGGGACAGTTTTAAGTCTCAGCTGGACAGGGTGCTGAGCCACCTGATAGAACCTATAATGTTACCTAGAAAGTTGGACCAGATGATCCTTGAGGTCCCTTCCAACCTGGCATCTATGATTCTGTGATGCAAGAAATCAAACCACTGTGTGTTGGGTCCAAGCACAATTTCTAGAGTTGGAGCAGCCTCTGGCACTGCAGCCATCAAAAGACTCTTAAACAAGCAGCAATCAAAAGATCCATCTATTAAAAAAAATGTTCTTCTACAGACTTGGAAACTAAATTTAAAGATAACAAAAGTTAAAGGATTTTCAAAGTCTAATGAATTGCCCTTCCAAGTCCAAAAATCTTTATACAAGATAATGAAAGTGAGCTCCTCAATGGTTCCAGCTAGGAATTCCTCTTCTATAATGGGATTGCAAAAGATTTTTTAAATTATTCATGATATTTTATAAGCATAAGCAGTCATGAGTTATTCAATTAAATGCTTTTTCTTCCCCACCACCAAGAAGAATGGCAATTCAGCACACCAAGGCTTTTCAAAGTCACATCAGCTCCAAAACCCCTGCACAGGATGGCCAGGATGGAAATAATGGCTTTAAAAAAGGAAAAAGAAATCAGAGCAAGGGATTCAGGTCTCTCCAGAAGAGGCAGAAAGTTCAGAGCTCAGAGCACCAGACTCTGCTACACAGGCTGTAGTGACACAGGGTGTTATTCACATACACCATAAACACTCTAATGTTACTATTTTTTTGTCAAATGGTATGGGAGGAGGTAAACACTCTGTATTCCAGCCAGGTTATTCACCATTTCTGCAGCAAGTCCCCATTTCCAATGCCTAGGAAACCAATCTCTCATTAGTTTTACTCATTCTGTTGAGCAGAATTGGAACTTAATGGTCACTGCATTAAGAAACAAGAAAAAAAAAAAATGCTGTTACCTCCACAGCAATTTATTTGATCTTACATTGAGAAAAACAACACATTAATCAGTCAGTTGTGGACCAGAGCAGAGCTTTGCCATGATCTCACAGGCTTCAGCCAGCTTTGGGTCTTGCTGTTAGTGAGGCAGGAACAAAAATAAATCAATTATTCTGAAAAAATATCCGCATGAAGGCAAAAACCATGCTTGACTGCTCTTCCCTTCTTTTTTAAATATAGGCAAAAATGTCCTTAATACAGAACAATGGAACCTGAATAAGAGAGCACTCAACAAACAAGCACTCATTTCACTGCACATTAACCATGGACAGAGTATGTTTTGCCTGGATAAAGGCCCTAAAATAACGTGCAGATTTAAGTGACACAAACTAGTGCATATCCACACTAGAAAAGATTTGTCAAAGGACAGTTTTGCTAAAAAGACAACACCTCACATTATCATTAGAAAAATGAGAGAACTGCCAGCACAGCACATGGCATCATGTCACCAGGCACCCCAAAAGCCCATGGTGAGCA
Organism: Hemiprocne comata; assembly: GCA_020745705.1. NCBI lineage: Eukaryota > Metazoa > Chordata > Aves > Apodiformes > Apodidae > Hemiprocne > Hemiprocne comata. Next base: position 2,765,834 of record CM036597.1, on the reverse strand, counting down.
CCAAGGACCCCACTTGTGAACAAGGAAGTCTCTCCCCACCTTCACATGGAGTTACTGATGTTCTTTTGCAGTGGACAACAATGGTCAAGGCACAGGTTTTAGTCAGATGCCCACCAAGCATTACACTGGGTTTGCAACCCAACCCTCTTGCTGCAGTGTGGTTCTTGGGACTGGCAGGATCACACAAGTTGGTACTTGCACAGTCAGTTTAATTCTTGGTGAAGTGGGTTTTTAATTTATTTTTAAATTTGCACTTGAAGAGCTTTAGTCTTTAAATTTACATTTGCTGTTTCAGCTGCAGGAATATTTAAGGACAATCCCTGCAGAGCAGCCGTGTACCAGATCAGGTGTACGGTTGATCATAAATAAGCACAGATCATATATACAAACTTATGAAAACAAGTGAACAGAAAGCTTCCAGCTTTCAGGTTCTGATTGCCAGGTGCTGAGGAAGAGGAGCAGAAGTGCCTCCTCCTCCCACCGAGTGCCTGGACCACCCCAGTGCTCACCTTGGAAGACAGCAGCGTTCTGGATGACGAGGAACTTCAGCTCCATGCTGGCAGACTGCAGGAGCTGCTCCATGTTCAGGCGGGCTGTTGCCTGGTACTTCTCCTCCATCTTCCTGGAGCAGCACGTGGAGCCCTTTGGGACACATACTTGCAGATCAGACCCTGGAGAGGAGACACAAGCAGGACAGAAAATTTGCATTCGGAGTCACAGTTGCTGGGAGCGGAGAGGAAACCAACTCCATGCATTGGTATCACTGCAATTACTGTTTGGGCAAATTGATGACATTTCTAATGACTAAGCATCACCCTGCTGGCTCCTGCACACCCACCAGCACCTCGGTAAGGAGCTGCAGGCACAGGAGATGGAGTGGGAGATGGAAGAAGGAGCCCGGATTGGAAGCTGTGGATTTACAATGAATGGAGCAATGTACATAGCTCAGCACGCAGGATATGCCTGGAATTTGCATAAAGGCTTAAAACAAACAACAACTGTGTTATTTGCCTGCCACCTCCATCCTTTTACATCCACAGCAATAACAGTAACAACAGGAGGGCAGAACAATAACCATTATTTTTTTTCATGCAGACTTCTAAATTGTACAAATCTCCTGAGTCCTCCCACTTTTTTCACCATCCCATCCTTTCTCTGAAGGTCCATTGCTTCCCTTGGGCAAGTCCCACTGCAGAGGGGCAGGTCCTGAGGCATGCACTGAGCACTGAGAGAGGCAAGGAAGTGCCTTTCAGCAGCAGATGTTCCACTGCATGGGCAGCACCTCCACCCATCCACCAGGATGGTACAAAAGCCAAGGAAGAAAGGCCAGAGGAACATCACCTGCCCTGGCATCTCAAGATGTAACTTGAAGCACGGGTCAGTGATGCCAGACTGGTTTTTTTCCATTTCCTAAGTGTTCCCAAAGCTCTTACTCCTGGAAGTAGTAGGCAATTTCAGGGAAAGCATTTTTAGCTAAAAATTGATAAATAAATCCAGAAAAAAAAAATACTAATCTTTTGGGTTCAGACATCAGGAGAAGGTGGAACAGAAGAGCAGGAAGTAGCACCAGAAAGTCTCATTCTGATCACCTTTCCATAGCAAAGTGTGGCCCCACAAACACAAGCAGAGCAAGAAGCTCATATCAAAGCAAACATCCCTTGTCATGCAAAAACTCATCTAATCTGATGCTGCTGTTTGCTACAGAGGGGTTTTCCCTGCAATACAAGCAAGTTTGGTAATTTACATCTCTGTTCTGGAAGGATTACACATCCTTCCATGTTCCTCTCTCCTCCCCTTCTTCAGAGTCTTACCACATCCACTTGCTCACTAATTACTAGAAAGTGTCAAAAGTCACTTTTGTAAGTGTACTCTAGAAGAAGAGGATTCATATTAATGTCAGTTCAATCATGTACCTCCTGGAGAAGAGTCATGCACACCAGTGAGGGAAAATCAGCTGTTGGGGCTGGGGAGCAGTGACAGTAGAAACCCACCTCCCTCCTTCCTGCCCCATCCCCTCTGCTGGCACAGCCCGGGAAGAACACCTCAAAACACTTCATCTGCAACATGCACTTCATACACTGAAAGGAGATTTAACCAATGCAAGTCCTGCTGTTGCTGCAAAACAACACATGGTAATGGGGGAGAAAGAGCCTTAACCCAAGGCTGGACCCACAACAGCAGCCTGGCTCCATCTCTACCTGCTCTACCTCACTGTCTCCTTCTGCAAAGCAAGATGTGCAGCACAAATTCCTTCATCAAGCCCTCTGACAAAGAGCCAGCACCACTGGCATCTAAAAATCTCAGCAGCTCATGAACTCACCCTCTCCAGCAACAGGTATTTCATGCATCAAAATACAACAGGGACCATAAAACCACAGAACAGCAAGGCACTGCATTATCGAGAGGAACAGTTTTATAACACCAAGTTAAAGAGCTTTTTTTAAGTCAACTCCAAGTCCATTTGCACCACAAAAAGGTTTAGCATGGTCCCTTTAACCCCACTATGCAGCTATGCATTTCTTGGTAATACAAAGCTTATTTCCTCCTACATTTATCATATTAGGACATGTTTCAGATTAGAAAAAAAAGCCTTCCATGATTAATGGCAATACCAATCTAGAAAACCTGAGAGCTGGCAATTAAAAGATCTGTGTAAGTTAAAGTCAGGGATAGGAAGCAGCAAGGTCATCTACTCAAGTCCCATCCTTCTTTTCAGCAATTAAGCAAATTTCTCCCATTAAATGGATTTTTATTTTTGTGAAGTAAAAAGACAGGCATGTGCTGCAGCAGAGCAATCACAGAGGAGGAGGAAAAAGCCTGGAGATTAACTCTGATTGCTTAAAACATTTTACAGAGGTAGCCAACTAACACAGGTGACCAGAAATGCCATGGCAAATGTGACAGGTCAAAACAGGCAGAACAGGCTTTTATCAGCTACCAGGAACAAGGTCCTTCTTGATACAGAGAGTTGCTGCAGAGGGCCAGGGAATGGGGGCCTGACTCCCACCTGCCAGCTCTTTGCTGCATATGGCTCTGCCAGAGGGCAAGCACACCCAAACAGACCCATCTCCAAGTCCCAATAGTAAGGAAAGGAGGTCTGGCTGCCCAGGATCCCAGTGGCCCAAGAGCCACTTACCCACCAAGCAGTCACCAGTGAAACAGGGACAGTGCTTTCTGACCTACAAACACTTCTGGGGTTTATTCATGCCATTGCTTGGAGGACCCTCTTCTGCACTCGTGCTGCAGCACCACCCAAGAGACCCGGGTCCTGCACCCCAGTGCTAGGACTGTGCAACCCATGCATGTTCAGGAGCATGGTGGATGGCAGGGACACAAACACTTGGGAACACCACAAGCCTATGGAGCAGACACTAGCATGAAATAAACTGCCACTCATTTCTGCCTCCATAAATGCAATGGAAATGGTCCTATGAATCATTAAATCCTACCCTCCCACACCTCCCAATCCACCCCCCTAAGCATTTTATCTAACACACACCCCTCCAGTGATAGCTCCAACTTTTGAGATAGCAAAGCCCATTCCACTGCCTAATGGCCCTTACTGTTAAGACTTTTCATCTCCCAGCCTAAATACCCCCTTTTTCTTACAGTTTCAAGCCATTACACCTCATAATTCCAGCCCCAGCCCTTGCAAACAACCTCCTCGTTTGCTATAGATCATTACAAATTCATTTTCAGAAAGGAGGTGTCCCACAAATTACTCCATCATCTTCATTAAATTGCACTTGGATACTCACATACCAATCTTGGCAAGATTAGTGATACTGATGTGATGGTGAGCACGGGAGCCTGACCCTCTGACACCCACCTCCCAGGGGTGAGGAGGAGCTGGATGCAGACTCCAGACACCCTCAGAGCACTGGGCCATTTATGCCATCTTGGGGAACAGCAGGGTAAACGCTCCAATAATTTTGCAGACATTTGTAGCTGTCAGAACTATTCTCTACAGCTGCAGCGGTTTCAGCAGCACCCTGCCTCTTCCTCCTCCTTCTGATAGAGGGAATTTTTACTAAAGTGAGTGGATTTAAAGCATTAAATTTTACTTTGATGTACAATTATTCCCACAGATAGGCGGTTAGTACAGAAGTGAAAATAATTTCAGCGGATTAAATGTCAAAAAAAAACCCTTTGAGATCACCTGCAGGCAGGTGTGAGCTCCCTCCTGAGGCTGAAGGACTGTACTTTGATTTTAATCATCCCCGGATAGCTCCAGCCCTGCCACCAGATCCAGGCAGACAAGCCGTGCACCTAAGTCTGCCCACCCAGATCTAACAGCAGCTTAAACCAGATTAACATTCCCCCCAAATTTACCCCAGGTTTCGCCAAAACAAGAACCTGCCCCTGGTTGATGTCATGTTCCTGCAGCCTCCCCCCCCTCCGCCTTCTGCGGTTTGGAAATGTCAGAGGGTTTCACACCTCCCTCTTAGCTCACCCATTTGTTAATGTTACCCATAAGAAAGCTGCTGCCTTGTGGTAATTTTCTCTCTCTAATTGTTTCCCAGTCAGCATCACGCTTTAAGCAGGAAAAAAAAAAAAAAGCAGTGATTCAACCTTTAAATGTAGTAGATTTTCTCCCAGCTATTTCAACACTTTTTTATTAAAAACCTTTTAAATGGTGTGACTAGGGGATCATGCATCTGTTGCTGGCTTTTAATGCTCAGCGTTTGGGGGGAAAAGGAAATGCAACTGCTCAAAGCCCATGTTAAGTGCTGATGTTTTTAAAACCTAATTATGGAGATATAAATTATAAACCAACCTTTTTCAATAGGTGATTAAAGTTAAAACAGTATGGCTGCTACATGGGATATTTATTACTGCTTCATTATCCTCTCTTTTCTATTCCATCCTGTGTTTCACAAGGCCATCTGACTCTGGATTCCTCCCTAAGTCTTGCAAGGTTGGCCAGATGATTGCCATGCAAATACAACACTCTGTAACACCACATCTTTTAAAAGAAGAAGTTGTAGAGCAAATAGAGAGGTTTGACAGAGTCGGGTTTTCCTCCTAACACACGTATCAACAATACTGTCATCAAAAATATGGAGTTAATTTGTGGGCACCCACTCAACCATACACGTTTGTTACAGTCACACACACACTGTGGCCATTCCAAAGACTGGGAAGAACACCATTCTGGATGTTAAATTTAACCCCTGCAGGGATGGGGGGAAATTAATGATCTCACTATAAAACCACTGCCTGGGGAGGTTACTAAGTTTTAGGGTTCTGCTCCTGCTCTCTTAACTATCAAGAGAGCAACTTGCAGGCCTGAAATAATTAAGAACAGAAAACTCAATTATCTAGTAAACTAAGATCTTAAACCTCCATGCTAAGCTAAACAGAAAGGCTGCACAGGGAGGAGGATCATTAGTCCCACTTGGGAGAAACAGAGTAAAAGAGCAAGAGTACAAATGGAGTCAGCTCACGAGCAAAGGTGCCTTGAGAAAGGCTGACACGCTCAGCCAGCCAGTTGTAGAGCTTTACACTTCAACTCCAAAAGGAAAAGGTTAATCTCCTCAGTTTTTTTAGAGTGAATCCTTATTTGCTTCCATCAAAGAGAATGAACAAAAAGCTGGAAACTGCACTCTGCTGGGGGAGGAGGAAAACAGACCCACTAGCAGATACCTCTGCTAAGATAAATACTCTTCAGCCTTCATACAGCCCAGGGCAGACACATCTATCCCCTTTCTCCCCATCTTGGGAAGGCAACAACTCATCCCTTCCCCTCTTCCCACACACATCAGCCCAATTATCCAGAGCATCACCACAAACACAAAGAAATCCAAATGGCAAAGAGGAGAGAAAAATAGACCTGAAGAAAATGGAAATTCAAGTTCCTGTTTATACATGAGAAATTATGCAGAGAGAAGACAAAAGGAAGGAAAAAACCAAGACAGGCAGCATAAGAACAAGAGAATTTAGTTATTAATGACTGTGAAGTTACCCCAGCAGGCTGGCTCACAAGCTGGCATTCAGTCTCAACTTGAGGGAAGCCTCTGGAGCACACCCTCCCATCACCCTGCCTGCACTCCTCTCAGGCACAACTCATCTAGCTCGAGTGGAGCTGTTGGCATGAATTACATCCTCCCACCCCTCCCAACAGTCAGCCACAGCTGACAGTAGTTAGGTCGTGCTGCTCCCCACCTCCAAACATGCCAAAGCATGCTCTGGAGCTGCAAAAACCCGGTCCTCAGGCTGGAGGACCAAAGGAGACCAAGTTTTTGCTCAATGCCTGATGCATGCCTTCAGCTAGAATTACTCCCAGAACATTAATACTGCTCATGAAACAGCATGACATTTCCTTCACATTTATCAGAATTGCCTTTTTTTTAATTAAGAGTACCAGCCTGGTGTGGCTGGGCTCCTCTGTGGGGAGCACTGTGCCAGTGTCCCCACAGCCCACGCACCACTGGTCCAGTCAAATGGAGCCATGGGACATTTCTCCTGCATGTGTTGCAACTTGCCAGCATTTCCTCTACTTTTGCCTTCAGCCACAACTGCTCATCGTGCAAAATATAGCTTCCAGAAGTCATTGCTTTCTGTTTGTGTCCAAAAAAAACACAACCAACAAAACCTCTACATTTTAAATAAGTGGTTTAAACCCTCAGTCTCTCCAGAGTGATATGATCTACAGGCAAAGGTTCTTAGAATTGATTCTGCCATGATTTGTGGCTAGGAACTCAAAAACTTTTTTTAATTGACAGATGTACGAAAGGAAGAAAAGCAATAAACAGAAGCCTGGAAAATAGTCCTTGAGTGATGTTCCTCTATTACAGAGATTTATGCAGCTGCTACGAGGGGAAGGGAATGCTCTGAAGTGTAATTACTGCATAGAGTTGTGTAAGATGGGTCAGATCCAAGGTATAAGCAAGCAGTCATTGCTTTAATTATGATCAAGTTTATGTACTTAGGCAAATGTAAAATCCACTTTTGGTTTGATATGTGGGAACTTTATCATCCTAACAAGCTGGAAGCATTCACTTGAAACATCAGCCCTGTTACAAGATATTGATCCAGCTCCCCACAGGCACTGCAGGGAGGCAAAGGGCTCCTTACTGACTATCATGGATGCAGCAGGGGCTCCCAGAGGAGCAAGAGCATAATGAGCAACTCCAGCAACCTGAACCCTGCTGGGAAAGGGAGGTTCCCAGGCAAATGCAAGCATGGCCCAGGTGGCACCACTCTGCCTGCAGCTGGGATGGAGGATGCCACTGATTTCTGGGGAAAGGACTGACCACGCTGCAGCACGGAGACCCCAGTAGCCCCCCAACACCCTCAGCACAGCCTACAGGGGGACCTGCCAGGAGCACCCCAGCTCCTGCCCTTCAGCACCTCTCCCTGTAAAAATGCACTCCAAGAAAGTTACTTGGGGATCAAAGCAAACATTTTACTGACTTTCACAGAAGCAAGGGTAGAGGTCTCTTTGATTACAAACAAACAACAGAATTCACCAGTGTAGGTATAGTAAGAGCAGTTCTTTCCTCTTCCTGCAACTCTCAGTGCAAACATCTCATCATAAGGCATTCCCAGCACTACCTCCATACTGATCAGGAGACCTGTGGGATGGAGAGAGAAGAGATGCTGCTCCTGCAGCTACTCTGAAGGGGGCATTAAGAAAAGAGGAGAAATTATAATGGAAGGGTATGTAAGGATAGGAGGGGACAGGGGAGGTACTCTCTGACCAGGACATTACAACTACACTCTCCTAGATCTCACAGCTGTTGGTAAGCTGAGGCATTGCTACAGTCCTGGAGACCAAAGGACCTGGGATTTGCACCTGCAAACACAACACCTTGCAGTCCCAGCCCTGGGCACCCCCTTTCTCCCCTCCCTCTCCTGTGCTGCAGCAGATCCTTGCTGAAGCAACTCCTGCGTTTCTGGCCTGTGTGACACCGAATGCAAGCAACGAAACTCAACACATCATTATTGAAAGCAGCCACTGCTGGCGATGATCTCATTGCACCTCCCCTGTCACGTTTGTGTCTTATCTCTTCCTTTTCATACTTTGATCATCAGCTTTTCAGGGCAGGCTGGAAAGCTTCTCCACTACATATTTAACCCAACACCAGCACCCGAGCTCTCCAAGCAGCTCTGTAACAGTTCTCAAAATCCATCTGTTTGTGTACACACACACACACTCGAAGTGCACAGCTACCCACCTGGAGAAGCCAACACTCCCGACTTACCAAAAAACTGCAAAAGGGCCTTTAAAAGGCAGGGAATTCAATTATTTCACATTTTAAAATAGGAACGGAGCACATACACCGAAAGCAGCCTTGCAGGATGCAGGTGGGGAGGTTTGGTGCAGTACCTGTGGTGCTTACTGCACAGCTGAGGAACATCTCGCCCAGATCCGTGACAACCTCCCTCCCGAGCCACCGCAGCCCGCAGGGCACAGCTCAGCCCCCGCTGTGCTGCCTGTTGCCAGCCCCGTTTTCTGGAGCTCCGGCAGCCCCAGAGCTCAGGCTGAGGGTCTGGCCGCTCTCAGAGCGGCTTTACAGAGCGGGATTTCCCTCAGCTGCCGGCCCTGCTCCCCGCACCGCTGCCGGGCACACGGGGTGTTGTAGAAAACAGCTCTGGCCGCCCCAGGACCGGCAGAGACCTGACCGCTGTGTGAGACCCCGCTCCCTCCCGGGCACCTCGCACCGGACCCCGGCAGAGGCGTGAGAGGGCGGCCGGTTCCGCGGGCAGCACAGCGGCACTTCCCGGCAGCCCGAGCTCACCCCGGAGCCACATCGGGGTAAAACACTCCCCTGAGCAACAAGGCAGCGATAAAAGCCCCGCTCATCCAGACTTCCATTCCAGGGAGGGAACCCCAGGCTCCGTTTTACCCCAGCACTGGGGTTACCAGCCGCCGAGCGCGGGCAGCCCCGCACCTCGCGCCCGGGAACGAGCAGGTCCGCAGGGGAGCGGGCGGCCCGCACCCGGCTCCGCAGGGTCCCGCAGCGGCACACCGGCCCTCCCCGCGCCCCCTTGGCCCCACAACGGAGCGGCCCGCCGGCACGGCAAACCCCCGTCCCCCAGAGCCCCGGGGGGCGAGCAGCGGCAGGCCGGGCGTTCTCACCTGGCACGGGGCTCTCGGGCACCCACTTGGCTCCGGGCTGCAGCGCCTGGAAGGCGGCGCGGACCGGGCGGCAGGCGGCTTCCCCTGCCGGCTGGGCGAGCCCCGGGGCACCGAACAGCGCGACCAGCACCAGCAGCACCGCTGCGCCGCTCCCCGACATCCTCCCGGGGCGCTCCCCTACACCCCACCGGCAGGCATTCCCCCTTCACTGCCGGGGGCCGTGCTGCGGAGCGGAGGAGCCCAGCGGCGCTCAGCCCCGTGCCTGGCGGGGAGCAGCGGGACCGGCTCCGCGCGCACCGCCCCGCCGCGCGCCCATTGGCCGCCTCCCCCCGCCGCTTACCGGTAAACTTGCCTCGCGCTCCGCCCCGCGAGGGGACCGGGACCGGCGGGTGGAGCTGGAGCAGGAGCAACACCCGCATGTTGCTGCTCCGCGCGGTTGGTTTTGCACTCTCAGAGACGTTCGAGCCCCTTCATCGTCCTCCGTTGGGTTTCCTCCAGGATCCCTGTCCCTCTGGAATTAAGGGAGCTCAAAACTGGAGAGGGTATTCCAGGTGTGGTCTCATCAGGGCAGAGTAGAAGGGGAAGAGAACCTCCCTCGACCTGCTGGACACACTTTTCTTAATGCACCCCAGGAGACCACTGGCCCTCTTGGCCACAAAGGCACGTTGCTGTGCCATGGATAACTTGCTGTCTACTAGGACTCCAAGGTCTTTCTCCAGGGACCTGCTTTCCAGCAGGACGACCCCTAATCTTTACTGATGCCTGGTGTTACTCTTCTCCAGATGCAGGACTCTTGTCCTGATTGAACTTCTTGAGGTTCAACTCCTGTAAGCCCTCACAGCCCCCAGCTGGAGGTGCAAGGGGGAGTGAAGTTTCAGCTACCACAGCCAGTCCCCTGACCCTGATGGCCAAGGGACAGTGTGGGACCTCACCTGGGCACTCTGCAGTGAGTGGGGCAGTGCTGGGCACAGGGCCCTGGGACAGCTTCAAAGCCCTGGACAAGTCCATCTCTGAAGGGGCCCAGGGGTACCCACTGGTCTGGGGTGCCTTTAAGTGAGCAGTGGACAAATTACCTGAGGTGTTAGACTGGAAACAGGCAGTCACGTGTGGGCAAGTCATACTGCTCCACCAAGACCATTTCCCCACCAGTTTCAAGCTGGAGCTGTGAGGGAGGTCTCACCAAGCTGAAGCCCTCACAGGGTCCCACAGGCCTGGCCAAATCCTGTGTGCCCTGGCCCCGGAGGACATAGGGAACCTCATTACTGCACCAGCCAGGACAGCCCAGCTGTGTCCTACCAGCAAAAAACCCCTAAAACAAGCAGTGTGTGCTCAGCTGGAAGGGGCTCAGGCTGCTCAGTGCTCAGCAAGCAGCTGTGCAAAGTGGACAAGGGGAGGCTTTAGTTAAAAAACTAAGGGCCACGTACAAGAAGTTGCCAAAATGGTGTCTGTCCAGGCTATCTCCTCACCCCCGGCCTGCACAATGCTGCTTGTGCAGAGAAAAAAAACACAAGCTTAAGCAGAACAGGAAAAAACAATCTATTTAATATTTCTGTTGCAAATACAGGATGAAATGATCACTAATGGCTCGCTCGCAGCTCCTTCTCACTCTGAAATTTTGAAGGGGGATGAAAAATGGAAGTCCAACCTATGTGTTTGTTCTAAGTAAATGCCTGCCAGGGACAGACTGGTAAGATATATTATGGATATGAGGCTAATAAGCTGGAATGTGCAACATGTCTCATTGCTAATGGATGGTTGTAGCCCGTTGCTGTTCACAGACTGTGCTATTTATTACCTGTTCATTGTGTCTCGTAAGCACGGCTGACAAAACTCCCATTAACCTGGCAGCAAAAAATCCCTCTTTGCAGAATTCAGAGGAATCTGGACATTTCATTTTCCTCAGAGGTGCAGGTGCAAATTCCCCTGATTTCAGCAGGGGCTCAGTGATGGGGAAGAGGATCCATCCTTGATGCATTTTCATCTCTCCCGGTTCCCTCCGTGAAACGCCCTCACACGTGCCTCAGCTCACGGGAGCTGCATCACACTGGATGGTTAAGCAATCTTTTCTGCATCTCCATTGATTCAATGATGGATTCATTCTGTTCATGCAACAGTTTGGGTTTGGGGTACAGTGCTGCTGAAGTTCAGGAATCAATTGGACTGAATCACAAAACATACCAGCTGGTATTTGAAGTGCTCCATTATACACACTATTGCAATCTATATTATGTTTATGGTTGGAATTACAGCTGTTTAAAGGGCATTCAAGCATCTCCTGTGTTCATCTTCAAACCTGCCATGTTTCATTTAAGCACAGGAGTCTTATTACTGCTCCAGGTAAGTACATGGATACTGTCAAGCATGTCATTATAGCCAAGAATTACATCCAGAGCCAAACTGGTGGCACTGAGGTATATCTGCTAAGAAAAGGGAGTGCTTTGAAACTTCAAACCAAATTAGAAAATGACATTACTGCTCTTTACTGGATCTGGCTTCACAGTGGGCTCTGTCATGATCTTGACAAAGACTCTTTGCAAAGATAAAGTTTATTTATCAACAAGGAGTTATGTCAGAAGCAAGTTGAAGCTTGTGGAAAAGTACAGCAAAACCAAGTGTCGGCCCTTTCTTTCAGTCACTATTTTGGGTTATACCCAAAGTCCACTGGAAGGAAAAAAAGAGCTCACAGTTTTAACTGAAGACTTTCTCTAGGGGAGGAAGTGATTTTCACTCATTCCCCTCAGTTTTCACTCTGGCATTACTGACTTTCCTTGAAGTAATACCTAAGGACGTAGCTGGATGGAGATGGAGGTGAATCCCCTCCCATCCATGGACCAACAATATTTTTATGCTCTGTAGCCCCTCAGACAACTTGCTCCAAGATCAGAGGCAAAGTTACTGAGTTAGCTGTCTGCCAGCAGATGTAGTAAGAGCTGAGTTGTTGCCTCATATTCAGGATGTTAATGTCTCTTGCTACAACCGCTCGCACCGTAAAAATTTCACTTAATCATCTACCTGCCTCAAGCCTGTAAGTAATGAGAGACAGGATCATGTGCAGCTGATTTTATCAAATGCTCTTATGAAGTCCTCCACTGGGAAAACCCTCAATCAATTAAAACACCAAGGAGAGACGTAGGAGAGGGATTTGTGCTCCTCAGTAGACACTCACCAGGTTACCAACACATTTCACTTACTCTTGCACAGCTGAAGGGATGGATCAGCTCCATGGGGACAAGGTCAGCTGAACCTGGACTATAGCAGAGGAAATCACCATCGGGCAGGGGGCAAAAGAAAAAACATGGAGCATCTGCTTGCACATCTGTGTTTTCACCACATACCTGGCAGCCCACATGGGCACGTTTAGCCTGGCTTTCCCAGCCCTGCTGTGATCCCATTGTGCTGACCACAGCCCAGCTGCATCGCCTGAGATCTCACATGTCCTCCTGAAACCAGGAGCTGCAGGCAATTATGGCTTCTCCCTGCTAATTTGACCCTCTCCATCTTATTGTGCACCTTGCAGAAGTTGCATTTTCAGGCTTTCATAACCATTTGTGGAGGAGGAGAAGGGAGAAGCTCTTGACTATATTACTCACACGTTGTCTGATGGAAAAAAGTGCATGTGCCATGAGGCACTGGGAGAAATGATGGATTGCCAGGTAGCAGACATTCCTCCCCTCTTTGGCAGGATATTGTATTCCATGTGCCATACAGGGACGCTGATAGATCCATAAAGCATTAGCCTTTTCCTCACCCCAAAAAGCAGTGGCTGATAAATCACTAGCTCTCTGGAGTTTGTTTGGAGCAGAACACACTGCAGAAGCAGTGAAGCCTTCAGAGAGATGTATCACCTAAAGACACTGCAGGTGCCAATAGAGCTGTACATCAAGAGTAGCCAGACAAACCACTTGACCTATCCAAAAATGAGATAGCTCAAAACTGGATTTTTATTTTTTTTTTACAAGTATGTACCAGTTTCAGTCACATTCACATCAGAAATTCCTCCCAGAGGCATGGAAAAATCTCTGCGCTTCAGTCCTGGGGAGTACTCCCTTTTTTACAAAGAGATTGAAAAGTCTGCTCTCCCACTATAGGACAGAACACTTTCTGAAATTGCAAAATATTTCACTGAGCAAAATGCCAGCCAGATCCAAACCTTTCCAAACCAGTTCTTAACTGTGGGTAAGAGAGAGGTTTTGCAGAGGGCAACTAGATTTATAGCTAGCTGTCCAGTTACCTGAAGAGTTTTACATCCTTTGTAAAACTAAAAATGCACAAATGCAACAGAATATGGCTCAAAAGCTCTTCCACACACCCCATATCTCTGGAGGATCCAAAGCACAGCGTGAAAGGATGAAACACACACAGTATCAGAGCTTGGGGTGTGCTGGTCATGGCCATCAGGGAGGAAGGATGCTCATAGCACTCCTCACCACTGCCCAGTTCCCATCTCTTCTCCAGCTCATGGTGAACGGGGCTGAGCACTGGCAGAGTCATTCATGGGGCTCCTGAGCACAGGAGAATCACTGGAGACACAGCTCTACAGAAGGAATCAAAGCAGAAGAGATGGGAGAAAACTATTCACCATGCACTGCTGCCTCTGCTGGGAGCACAGGGCAGACATTTCTCAAGCTGATATTTTCATTTATCATCTCCCAGTGATTAATCAACTGAAGAGACACCACTGGGTGACAGCCCAGAAAGGATCACCCCAGAGCATTCACCTATGAAAATAAAGCACTGCTGACAGTAACCAACCCAGGGCTGGCACACCATGGGCATCCTGCTTGTGGGGGGAGCTGAGGTAGAAAATTACAGGGCACTGCTGTCACCCAGCCCTGCACAGGGCAAGCAGACTGACAGCTTTGGTCAGGCATGGGAGGCAATCTGGATCCAGCTTCAGAGAGATGCTGCACTCCCAAATCCCTGCACCAGCACAGGCTCCAGGGCACAGAGCAAGCTCTGCAATCAGCTGAAGCCACAGGAGATGTGGTGCACAGAGCATGGTCTAACTGCAAAGCAAGGATCTTTGCAGACCAGGAGGCACAAGTAAGAGTCATGTGGCTGCACATGCTGATGAGGTCCTGCTGTACAATGCAGGGAGCACACAAGTTTTGAGGTGGGACTTACAGCAGCACCATCAGAAGTTATTATTGCATATAGATATTAGGAAGAAAATCTTCCCCATGAGGGTAGGAAGGCACTGGAATAGGTTGCCTGGGGACGTGGGGATGCCCCCTCCCTGGGGGTGTTGAAGGCCAGGCTGGATTGGGCTTGTGCAGCCTGGTCTAGTGGGAGGTGTCCCTGCTCATAGCAGGGAGGTTGGAACCTGATGATCTTTAAGGTCTCTTCCAACCTTCACCATTCTATGATTCTATATACATTTCTCCCAGTCCAAAGGAGGCCACAATATATCCAGGTGCCTTTCAAGGAGTCCTTTTTTTTTTTCCTGTGCAGAGGCACCACAGTAGAACTTGATTTATGCCTTATTAAATTATTTTAATGCGTAACATTATATGCAAAAACTCTGTGAAGAGATAATAGAGGAGTATTTCTGCTTGCCTTATGCAGAATCTGTCTCCAATTGCATGGTAATGAGGCTCTTCCAAAGGCATTGGAAGAGTTAGACTGCTCCTCAAACAGCACTTTGCAGGTAGAGGAGTGGGTGACTGACTTAGTGGCAACTTTTATACCCAATAATTCAAGAGATTCCTACCCCTCACCAACAGCAATCAAGAGTCAGTTGCTGGAGCCAGTGGATTTGGAGCAGCCCCAGCAAGGGAGGAGACCTTCAAACAAAGCAATGTGAGCAGCATGAAGAGCCTCCATCAACCACAGGGTGGGTCTGGGGCCAGCAATGGGCTACTGCAGTGTCCAGCCACCGATGGACAACATCTCTTGTTATTTGTGGTGTCCCCTCCAGCACCTTCTTCCTTCCCCTCTCCCTTTCAGGCTTCCCACTCTCTTCTTTCTCATTAAGGAAAGGTCACTGCACATGATGGCAAGGAGGAAAAACTGCAAACCAAACCAGCTTGTGTTTTTACAGCTGCTTGCTCTGTGGGGTTGTTGTGAGCCTCCTCCTGCAGCCAGGGAGGAGATGTCACCTTCCCTGGCTGCATGATGGGCTCACAGTGGGGCACAGCAGAGATCTGCCCCTCTGCTGCAGCACCTGCTGCTCCCCAGGGGCTCTCTCAGCCTGTTTGGGCTTTTACTGCTCCAGGTCTCCCAACACAGACATCATATCTGTGGCCAAGCATGGCCAGCTGTGTCCCAGAGCCCTTCCCTGCCCAGGAGGTGAGGGTCCCACCAGCCATCCAGAGCTGTCCCATGCCATCTGCAGCTCCCTCGTCCTTTGTTCCTGCTCCAGCCCATCACATTGAGAGACCATGACCTTGCACTAATCAAGTTTCTTCTAGCTGCCTTCATGGCTTAATCCTGCAAGCAGCAGCTACACAAGAAGTCATCTGCGTGCTCCTCCTGGCTGGCCAGTCTCAGAGCTCAGCACACATCAGGATTCTCATTATTAGCATCCTCACTTGCATCTGCAAGGACATTAATGGATCTCAGAGGGCTTTGCTATTAAGATTGCATCCTTCATGCACAAGCCAAATCATCTAATAAAAAAAAAACCACACTAAGATTTAACATTTGCACATTTGAAGGCATTTCCAAAACAACAACTAATTATCCTGCTGGATGCTCAGGGAGGTTTCGGAGGAACGGTCACCCTGGTGGAGGAGGACAGCACATCAACAGGAGGGAAGGGTTTTTTTATAGAAGGAGCCTCACTAGACATCCACGTTTGTCTCATTTCCAATCAGTTGGAATAATGAACCACCTTACATGAAGAGATTTATTTTGTTTTTAAATGCTAAATCATTCCTGCACACAACGCATAAATGCCAGGCCTCTCAAACAGCTCTTTGGGGGTTTGGGGTTTTGTTTGTATTATTACTATTAAACATCCAGCAGAAATTGAGAAGCAGACAAGTGTGAAGCAGAGCTAGTTACTCCTGACTCCCCCAGTCCTTTAAATTAAACTGAAACCCACACCTGAGCTATGGGTGTTTCAAGTAGAAATTATCCTCAAATGGAAAAATCTGTATGTGCATGTTTTGGGGGCAGGACAGGGAGAACCACCTGCTCCTTCTGGTGACTCTGGTGTAGGGCAGTTCAAAGGTTTTCCATCAACTCAGGGATTAGTGCAATTAAGTCAAAACCCCACTTTAATGAAGAAGGAATAAAGCTTTGGGGTTGTTAAAATCAGTCTCATGGTACCAGCAGTATGGGGGACCTGACCAGGCAGCACTTGGAGCTGGGACTGCCCCAACGAGGACCAAGAGCCTTGAAACATGAGGGACAAGAGCTGCTGGGAGAGAGGCACTGCTTGGTGGGCATCTTCAGAGGAACACACAGAGTAACAGAATGGTGGGGGTTAGAGTGGACCTCTGGAGACCATCAAGTCCAGCCCCCCTGCTAAAGCAGGTTCACCTAGAGCAGGTTGCACAGGATGGTGTCCTGGGCAGGTTCTGAATGTCTCCACTGCTCTGGGCAGCCTGTTCCAGTGCTCTTTTACCCTCACAATAAACAAGTTTTTCCTCATATTCAGATGGAGTTTCCTGCATTCCAGTTTGTGCCACTGCCCCTTGTCCTGTCACTGGGCACCACTGGGAAGAGTGTGGCCCCATCCTCCTGACACCTACCCTGTAGATATTTACAAGCATTGATAAGGTCCCCTCTCACTTTTCTCTTCTCCAGGCTAAACAGGCCCAAGTCTCTCAGCCTTTCCTCACACAGTTATCCCAGCCTCCCAGTTATCTTTGTAGCCCCTCACTGTGCTCTCTTCAGTTCTTTGTCTTGAATTCAGGGACCCAGAACTGGAACCTGAGCGCAAGTGGCATTTTAGGACGTGGTTCTCACCCCAAGTTTAAGTGCAAGCATTTAGAAATAAAAGTGACCATGATGTATTATTCAATGGGCTGTTTTAGGAGAAACTGAATAATTTAAACAATACATGCTTAAACCCAAGTGAATTTTTCCTCCCTGTGCCCCCCTTTCTCTCGATGCACCTTCTCTGAGGCCAGCAGTAAATGTCCTGCTGATTTCAGCAGAGTGGAAGAAGCAACATTCAGATCTTATCCATGGCCTTTCAGGGATTTGTCCCCATTTATGATCTGGGCAAGAGTGAGCAGGAAGAACTTAGGGAGAAAGAGGTTTGGCTCTACTAGAAACTGCTCTCAGAAATGAGAATTGAAGAGTGTTATATTGAGTTGGCCCAATACTGCATTTAGCACCCACTGGGTGAGCATGGGTGGCTTTGGTTTAGCTTCCCCTGGAAAGCTAGACCCTGATTCAACAAGAAAGTGCATTTGGTTTAAGAGCAAAATACATCATTGTATGATACAAAGGACTGAACCAACACCAACACACTCTGCCAGTGTGAAGGGTCATAGAATATGTTGAGTTGGAAAGGACCCAGTCCCAGGACATGGTGCTAAACAGAAATCCTGCCCCAGAGAGGTCCCACCAGCAGCACAGAACCCATGCACTACCAATTGGCCAGCAGTATCTCACCTTCTGGGACCTGTTCAACCAAGTGACTTAACTCCAGGCTCCAAAGTGATGCCATTAACAGGGGGAGTGTGTGCAAACCCCTGGTGAACCCAGGCAGCAGTATCAGAAGTGAAAAAAGAAAAGGAGTCACTGATAGTATTAAGTAACTATGTTAAGCATCAGCCATGCTGTGTGACAGCAGGGAAGACATCAAGCAGGAAAGGCTGAGAGAACTAGGTTTGTTCAGCCTTGAGAAGGGAAGGCTCAGGGGAGACCTTATCACCATGTCCCCATGTAATTAAAGGGTGGCTACCAAGAAGATGGAGACTCCCTATTTACATGGGGTAAAGAAAAAGACAAGGGGTGATGAGTACAAGTTGCTCCTGGGGAGATTCCAATTGGACTTCAGAAGAAATTTTTTTAACCATAAGAACTGTTAGACACTGGAATAATGTCCCAAAGGAAGGTGTGGATTCCCTCACAGTTTTAAGTGGACAGTTTTAAGTCTCAGCTGGACAGGGTGCTGAGCCATCTCATATAAACTATAGTGTTAGCTAGAAAGGTTGGACCAGATGATCCTTGAGTTCCCTTCCAACCTGGCATTCTAGGATTCTGTGATTCTATGAAGCAGAGGTCAACAGTGAAGTGTTGGGATTTAGGGTGCAGTAGCTGCATCTCAAATGCCTTCAGACCCACTGACCTTGGAAGCTCCTTCATTGCCTTGCTCCCACACGTCTGCATTTACAACATGGGGATAATAGGTTTTCTCTGCTTTGCTGGGATAGCAAGGAGATAAATTTGTAAGTACACTGAGGAGGATCAGCAGTTACAGCACTGAGGTCACCCTCACACCTCCCTTGACAACAGCCCAAATGGACTGAGCATGAGATGCCCCTGCATTGTCCTGGGATTAGCATCAATTAAATACCACAGAGAAACTGCTTCATTTAGCAACTTGTGACAATTATGAAGATGGTCGGGTTCATACCTTGGAAAAGGGCTTTGACAAAGCTGCCAACAGGAAAGCAGCTAATTCCCTCTGGCTGAGCTGAGACACCAGAAATCTCCGAGGTCCTGAGAACATGATGCTGTCTTCATTTCCAAATGGGTTTCCACATTTATTAGCTATTCCTGATAGAAATGTAGAAGTAAGACAGATCCAATTAGTTCACCTAATAGGCCTGCGTGATGAGATTGGCCTTACCATCTGAGCACAGGATTTTGCACAAACGAAAGAGCATTCCCATAAAATTGAAAATGTAATTTAGCAATTTGGAAAGAAAATCGACCATCTTTTGAGAAAACTAATAGCTTTTCACTGTGTAATATAACCTCACCTTTCTAGTGTGGAAAAAAAACATAGAAAGCATTAAAAACACGACTCCACCACTAAATGCAATGATAATAAAACCTCCTCAAATTATTTCTTATTACCCACCTTTGTTCATTTTCAGACTCTCCAGAAATAAGGACTCTATGATTCTGACTGATAATCTCAACAATTCCTTGTACAGCTGAAAGCAGCACACTCCTCACAAGCTGCCATCCCCCAAAAAAAGGGACATTTTCTGCTTTATCATTTAAAAGGCATCGCCAGGGTCCAAATTGTGGCATGTGTGAACTGGCCAAGCTGCAAGTGACTTCACAGCACTGTTGGGTTGGGACCAGCCAAGGAGGTTTGCCTCTTTTCTGGAAGTATTTGTAATCATCTGAGGCCTTTTATGGGGGAGATGTTAATTCATAATCTCTGAGATGAGGAGCATTGGATGGACTATCTGCTGTCCTGTACAGCACAGGTTCAAATTGCCTCCTGTGGCATCTGCCCCTCGCCCATCCATAGTGGTCTGGAGGCATCTGGATTCAATCTGATGATACTGAGAGATGGAGAATCCAGGCTTTGCCTGCCCACTCCCTTCCCTCAGATCCCCCTGCTCCAAAACACAGCCCTCCTTCCTCTGCTGCACGTGTCCTGCCAACCAGTGGCTCCAGCCACACTTCTCCTGCCCCTCGGCACCCAGGGCTTCTCTCTGGAAAGGAGCAGGATGCAAAGAGCAGATCACCCTGGCAGAAAACGTTGCCTTTCAGGCTGTCCTGGTTTGACACAGGCTGTCAAACCATGGGCTCTGCACAGCCCACAGCAGCTAAAGCCATCGAGCACAGCATCAACATCTCCTGGACCTTTGCTCCCCCTCCATCCTGCAGTGTGGCAGCTTCACCATCACTGGGGCCACATGAAGCCACCCAGCATAGCTTCTCTATCACCAGTATGATGACACCAGGGGCTGAATGGTCAGAGCAGGTTGTGGGCTGGAGAGAAGAAACCCCCTCCATCCCACCTCCCTGCTGTTTCTCGTCCAAATCACTCGCTACCATTTACTCCTCGGCCAGGCAGCTGGGTAAGACCCTCTGGAAAAATATTCCCCAGCTGAGCAGGCATCTGAGGAGATGCTTTGCAGCTGAGCACATGGCATGCATATTGGCTTGGTGATGCATGGAGATGTTTACCTGATCCCTCAACTGAAAGCAAAGTGCTCCAATAGCCACCAAGAGCATGGAAAGTGGTTTCAGAGACACAGCTGGAGACCAAAACAATGCGAGCAGCAAGAAGTACAACATTAAAAGCTGTGCCAGTGTTTCTGCACTGGGTTTTATACTATGATTTGCTGCAGATAATCAGGTCTCTGTCCTGTTTGGGTCATTCACATGCCCCATCAGCTCTCTCAAATGCTGCTTCCTTTTTTGCAGGCTGCATCAAGAGCAGAAATCCAAAAGCTGGTCCCACAATGTGCATAATTACCAATTTCAGAGAAACCCTACCCCCTCTGGCTGCACAGCTTGTATAGGTTCTAGTGTCTGGAAGGGGAATTAATGAACCTAGGCAGCTCTCTAGCACACACATCAACTCACCACAGCCTGTTTACAAACCTGGTTAGAAATGCTGGCTTAGCAGGCAGGCAGTCGGCTACAAATTCAGCTGCAGATGGAATCCCTGAACAGTTCAGAGGTAGTTTTGAATGGGGATAACTTGACATTTAGTTCTGGGACAATAGGGAAATGTCAACATCTGTTGTGGAAACACAGAATAATGATTAAATTAACACACTTGCAGCTTTTAAGCATGTGGTAGTGTAACACCAAGCCTGGATGCACCTGGACAGAACAGTCCTGAGCCTCATGGTTTGAGTTAAAGGGAGCAACTGTTTGGGCTGGAGCTCAGCAGGATCAGGCCTGGCTCTGGGCAGCTGAGGAAGAGTCTGTAACTACCACAGAGACCTCAGAACATCCCCTACAACTTGCAAGAGCTTTTGTGTGATAAAGCAGAACAGACCAAGGCTGGCTCAGTATTTCACTATAGGTCTGAAGTCTTTTACAAAGACTTATTCAAGGATTCCACCTTTTGCTTCCTCTGGTCACAAAGCAGGCTGGATATCCTGTCCTAAAACCTGTCGGGAAATTGGTCCAATGTCTTTGAAGTGAAACATCTCCACATGTGATAGAATCATTTAATTGTTTTGGTTGGAAAAGAACTCTAAGATCATCAAGTCCAACCATTAACCTAGCACACCACCAAGTCCACCACTAAACCATGTCCCTGAGCACCACATCTACACATCTTTTCAATACCTCCAGGAGAGGAGGCCAACACCCACCTCCCTTCAGGGAGCTGTAGAAAGTGAGAAGGTCTCCCCTCAGCCTCCTTTTCTCCAGGATGAACACCCCAAGTTCCCTCAGTCGCTCCTCATAAGACTTGTTCTCCAGACCCTTCCCCAGCTTTGCTGAGGGTATGATGGTGGAGACAA
Source organism: Hemiprocne comata (assembly GCA_020745705.1). NCBI lineage: Eukaryota > Metazoa > Chordata > Aves > Apodiformes > Apodidae > Hemiprocne > Hemiprocne comata. The sequence goes on along the minus strand of CM036597.1, from coordinate 2,744,402 downwards.
GGCAAGACCCCACCAAAGCTGAGAGAGCAGCTGGAAAGTGAGAGCCTCCTGAGGCTCAGCACGCAGCAGGGGATCCTGGCAGGAACTGTGCCATTCACAGCTTCACCACCAACAAGCAGCCAACAAACTGCCCCTACCCCACTCCCACCCCTGTGCTCCTGCCCAGGGCACCCACCACAAAGCCTTCAGCATCCTCCTGTGACACCCCAAGCCCCCTTGCTTTGGGTTTAAGTCCATGAGTTTTAAAACCACGAGTATTATTTGCTACGCTGACAAAACCATATTGCTTTTTTCTTAAAACCATATATTCCCACTGGGCATTTGCAGTTACTTGCAAGCTACATTTCCATCAAAAAAGAAAAAAAAAAATTAAGGAGAGAAATAAACTCAAGTCAGAGGCAGAAATCTTCCAGAGTACCAAATCCTCTGCAGCTATCAAACCCTGGTTAACTTCGTCCTCCTAAAGCCACGGAAAGCTGTGTTAACTCACACAGCAGCCAGTGGGTAGAAGCTGTGAAGTTGGGAGACAGCACAGCAGCAAACCCCCGTGGAGCTGGACACAGCACAATGAGGCTACCAAGAGCATCCTGCTCTAGGGGGATGTGGGTGCCAGAGTGGGCAAATGGCACTGACCTGCAGCTGCCACGGCAGCAGCACGATGAGAAAAGGCATTTATTCTGCAGAGCTGATGCCATCAGAGTACATGGAGTTTGCCCAGAGGAGTGATGAAGCAGGGAGATGGTCACAGCAAATGCTGGAAAAGCTCCCTCAGGCAGGGATGATTGTGATGTTGAGGTGGACTTTGTACACAGGCTACAGACATGTTCACCCTCCTCCAGGGAAGCCCCTTGGCCTGGAGGCCAAGACCTAGAGGGGGTGCAGTGCCCAGCTGCAGAAAGAGGGATGAAGGTGAGCCAGCAATGGGCCCCGGTGGCCAAGAATGCCAACAGCATCCTGGCTTGTATCAGAAATAGTGTGGCCAGGAGGACTAGGGAGGTGATTGTCCCTTGCCTGTACCCAAGTGGCACTGGTGAGGCTGCACTTCGAGTGCTGTGTTCAGTTCTGGGCCCCCCACTACAAGGATATTGAGGTGCTGGAGCATGTCCAAACAAGAGCAATGAAGCTGCTGAAGGGTCTAGAGCAGCTGAGGGAACTGAGATTGTTTAGCCTTGAGAAAATGAGGCTGAGGGGAAACTTTATCTGTCTCTACAACTACCTGAAAGGAGAGTGTAGCAAGGTGGGTGTTGGTCTCCTCTCCCAAGTAACAAGCAATAGAACAAGAGGAAATGGCTTCAAGTGGTACCAGGGGAGGTTTAGATTGGATATGAGGAAGTATTTCATTGAAAGGGTTGTCAAGTACCAGAACAGGCTGCCCAGGGAAGTGGTTCAGTCACCATCCTGGAGGTATAGAAAAGACATGTAGATGTGGTGCTCAGGGACATGGTTTAGTGGTGGCCTTGGCATTGCTGGGTTAATGGTTGGACTCGATAATCTAAAAGATCTTTGCCAACCAAAAAGATTTTCTGATTCTATGATTATCAGCTGCGGGAGCTGGAGGAGGTTTCTCACTCCATTTTATTTAGAAACAGCCTGCCCTCATGTGGTGAATGGAAAACCAAGAGGCTGAGGATCTTTGAACTAAAACTGTCTGGTGAAAGTGCTGCAGCAGGGGACCAGAAGCCAGGGGCAGGTGTCCTGTGGAGAAAATCTCTCACCGCTCGTTCCCTAAACACACAGCTTTTCCTTGCTCACTTCTGTGTCTATTTCCCTTCCCACCTGCACAGCACTCACTGCTCTTGCAGGCCTGGTAATTCCCAGATAGCCACAAGAAATGTCCTGACAGAGCCCAGAGCTGCCAGCACAGCACCAGGGCAGCAGCACCTGCCCCCCTGAGCTCCTGAGGACAGTGAGCTCCGTCCCCACAGCACTGGCATGGGGGGAAGGCTGCACAAAGTCCAAGAAAGCCCTCAGCAGAGGCAGAGCACTGCAGCTCCAGCATCTGAAATTAGGAAAAGCCCCATTTGCATTCAGTTTATGGGCAGAATAGTAAGTAGTTTTTCTTGAACAGCTCTGGTAGCACTGTCCGTGTGGGTGCAGGCTTGGCTCAGAAAGGCAAACACACTCACGTCGTGTACACGGGTTTCTGGGCAGCCTCAGCTTACCATGACAGGGAATAAAATCAACATGAATCCATATTAAGTAAAACCAGACAGAGTAATCTCTTCCCTACCCAACCAACTCTTGTTTTAAAATCAGCAATATGAATGAAGCCTCCAAATCAGCACTGAGAAAACCAGCCATGGTGCTGCAAGCCCAGGCTGTGGCACCAAGGAGCATTTTGGCAGCAGGGGCAGGGACTCAATGCTGTGGGGCCAGCAGGAAGGTGGCTCCCAGCCAGCCCCAGCACAAGCACTGCTGTGTGGCCACAGCCCACAGCTCAGATGTGATCCCCTCAACATGCAAACAGGACATATCACAACAGCTCCTGCCCAAAACCCAGCGAGACAACGTACCTGCAGGTCACGCTGCCAGCCTGTGCATCCACAGCCCCCCACGGGATGCAAGCAAAGTGGGTCTGGTTCTGATTGCCAAGAGCTTCTTAACAGCAGGAACAGGCAGAACAGGATCCTGCAGCAGGAAGCTGAAGCGAAGCAAACGCTGCCCAACACAGGTGCAAAGTTCCTAATCCCAGGACCTGCTCCCCCCAAGACAGGAGGGTCCCCAAGGTCTTGCCCCATCACTCCGAGCTGTGCTGGTGCCCAGCTGAGCATCCCAGGCTGACACAGAGCCATAGGGACAGTGTCCCCTCACGTTTTCCCCAACTCCTTCACTTACTCTTCCATTTGCAAAGCTCCTTAAGCACAGTCAGCTCAACCGAGCACCAACAACTCGTCCCCATCTCACTCGTGCAGCTCCAAAGCCTCCAGCGGACGGACGCCGACTTGCCACGGTTCATTACAAAACGAGGAGGGAAGTGCAGTAATTGGCATTAGTCTAGATGGCGCTCATGGATCTTTTTTACAGCTTGAGAAAGCAAAAGCAGCCGAGTTTCACCTTAACAGCCGCTTCCTACCCCGGTTTCTGGATGCAGCGGGTCCAACAGGCGACGCTTTCCGTGGGCAGAGCAGCTGCACCAGCAGGTTTCAGCAGACAGAGCAGGATGCTCACACAGGTCTAAAATCAACATTTCAGGAGTTCAGAGACCTGCTAATCCCCATCTCCCTCCAACAAGCTCCCAGCCACCGGAGCGTCAGCATCACAACAATCTGCCCGAGTGAGAAACTATCAAAGGCAGCACTGCAGCCCTGCCTGCACTTGAGCACAGGCTCTAATTCCACTTTATCTGCTTGTCAGCACCTCCTAAAACAAGCCAGGCCCATGTTTTAGTTGGAGAGTCAGGCATAACTGGATAAAGGCATTTTTGGTATATAAAAATAATTCTGAGCAGGTCTGTTTACCACAGTGCTGCCTTGGGAAGAGCCCAGCAGCAGGGCTGTGCCAGTGCAACGACCAGAGTTCATGCAATTGTATTTTGCTGCATTTACTGTACTAATGAAATTGCACAGGCAGGTGGCAATGGGAAGCAACGTTCCTTCCCTTCCCCACTGCTCACACACAGGCTTGTCGGTGGGAGACACACACCCTGCTGACACAGTCCTAACTTTGTTAGTTTCTAAATTTTCTTCAGAATTAGCCACGGCTTTTACTGCAGAAAAAAAAAATCACTCACCGTGGAGCCTCCTCAAAGCAGAAGATGAGTAGGTGCCTCAGACTCATTTCTGTCCTGTATCATGACAAAGAGAACTAAAACATTTTTCAGTCAAGCAATCAATCAAGCTCTATCAATATTCTGCTCTTGGGTTGAAGGACAGGGCTCAGACGCAGCACTCTGCAGTTGTAGGGCTGGTTTACAAGGTTCTAATCATCATCAACGTTTTGGCTTAGTAGAAATTGCTCCTTCTCTAAGCAAAAAAGATGTGGGGTTTTCCCTAAGCTGAAAGAGAGAGAAAAGATTAAATTCTTCTCCCCTCTCTGTATCCTTAGATTTTTTTTTCATCAGTCAGACCAGAAAACTTCTGACACTATGCATGACCTTTTTTAAGACAAGAAAAGATGGGGAGGGGTAAAGAAAAATAAAAAGATAAGTCCTATCAGCCCATCCTGCAGCCAGCCTCCCCAAGGAGCAGCCCTCATCTCTGGGAACAGCGATGGACAGGGAGCACCAGCAGGACAAACCTTCCATCTCCTGGGATGACACTTCCCCATCAATACCCAATTCTTCCCACATCCCAGCTGGAAAGCTGAAAACTCATCTACAAGCAACATCTGTTTGGAGCTTCAATGCTAAGCAACATGGAGGGGCTGTCCAGCTTCAGAGGAGGGAAGGGGCTGTGCTTTTAGGGCAGGAAGATCTTAATTTTACTTGCCTTGCTGCAATGAAGCTGTGAGCAGGCAGGGTGGCCAGCAAAGAGCAGTCTTTGAAGTCCCAAGAGATTTGTTACTTCTTTCAAGTTTTCAATCTGTCCTGCCAGCTCTTTGCTATTGCTGCAGGGTATCTACCAGGGAACCAGGTTTAGTGCCTTCACCACAAGAATGACACTTTGCACCAAAGTGCCCATTTCCATTTAAAAAAAACCCAAACAAACAAATCTATTTACTCCAGCTCCCTACCACCAGAGTGACAGAATGGTGATTTCCTCTTCTATATTATTTTGTTTAAATATATGTATACAAAATATGTAAAAACAGCATTGCTGATTTCCCCTCTGGTTCATTGCTGCAATTCCCTACATTTTATGACATTCTTTAGCAAATGCAACGTAACCTTTACAGTCAACACTTCCAGTGGGAAAGGTAATTAGCCCAGGAACTGGTGACTTCTCTCCCAGCTGCACCAGCCACAATCCTGACTGCAGGGAAATGATAACTCCAATCAACAGGCAGATGTAAAAAGCCAAAGAGAATTAATTATGCGATTCTGGTGAATCCTTGCAGGGGGTTGATACGGGAGAGAAGTGCACCCAGGGAGGAGACCAAGGATGGAGACCTTACAGCTCTCTACAACTGCCTGAAAGGACTTTGTAGAGAGCTTTCCCCCCCTTCCAGGGAGCTGGAAGCAAACTCCCCAGCTCCCAAAACACAGCCCTGCTCTGCAGGACACCCCAGCACAGAGCTCTGCACGCCCGTCTGCATCCACCTCCACAGAGTTCCAAAATACCCAGAACCACTGTTCTTGGGCTGGTTTGCTTTGAGGTTGGGGTTTTTTGTGGTGTTTTTCAGAGCTTTTTCAGTCCTCCTGGGGCTCCACCTGATTATACGAGGCATCCAAAACCTGAGATAACAAGGGTATCTTCCAAAAAACCTCCCGAAGTGATGTTCTGGGCTCAAGACAAGGCAATTCTGCCACACTGCTACTATAAAGACGGGTCATTTGTTACTTCAAAAGTCAGGTTCAGCATTATTAAACGTTTGAAAATGTTAAGTCATGACTCAGGGATCCAGGCAGTGTAAAACAGGCTGCAGGTTTGACACAGCTGCAGGCAAGGCTGGGTGGGTCAGGGGTGACCTGCTTAGAAAGGGGTTTGCAAGCCAGTGGTTTGTCCTTGGGTATAAGAAAGGACAGTGGAGCACACAGACGAGGCAGACACCTCGGTGAGGGATGCACAGTGAATGAGTTCAGAGCCAGCACACTCTGCTGCTGCATAAAGCTCCTGCAGCCTCTCATCACACCATCCTCCTTGTCGGCCTCAGAGACACACTAAGGTGGTAACAGGAGCAGGTTTGACTTCCAAATCCTGCAACGCCGATTCTCTGCGATTCAGCCCCTCCTCACCATCTCACCAGCACCCTGGAGAAAACCAGCACCCAAGTCCTGGAGATGCCCCAGACACCCCACTGTGCTTGAATACCAGAGCCTGACAGTAAAACCAACTTACTGTACACATAAGAAGCACACAGAGGGCACAGGTTTGCAGAAGCTGCTCCCAGGAGAGGGAATCACAGAATCCTAGAATCATAGAATCCTAGGGGTTGGAAGGGACCTCAAAAGATCTAGTCCAACCCAAAGCTTCCCCCTGATGCCTGAGCCAGTTCACAAACGCACAAACGTTCAGCCTACTTCCAAATTTCAGTGCTTTGAGCAAAGTCAGTAAAGTCCATGCAAACCACCAGCTCATCACTTGGAAGACTGTGTAGATACTCAGAAGAAAAGCAAACACCTACACTGTTAATGGATAGCTTTCACTCACAGGCTCAGACAACAACACTCCCCCTCAAACACACCCCCCATTTACCCCTGAAGCTCTTGATCATCTGCTAGCAGCTCAGCCTAGGCAGGATGGTTTTGAGGTGCCCATCTCAAGCTCTGGCCCTACCACAGTGCTCAGAAGCCCTCACTAGAAAGACATCCCAGGATGACACCAGCACTTTGCACCACCAGATCCCCACCAGCACCCAGCCCATCAACACACACCTGGTTCACCCAAAAAACCACTGGTAAAACCCTGCACAAGAGCTGGGTACAGCTCCAGTATTCCCAATACAAAGCCAGGCTTGGAGTATCTCCCAAGAGCATGTTAACACAGCAGCAAACTTGGGTTTCATTCCCAGCATGAGCACATCCTGACACCTTCCACTCAGCTAGGGTTTGATGAACTACAGGAAGTCACAGTTATCTTAGACTCCAACCCCTTTTCCTCACGAGCAACAAGTGGTGCAGCCAGAAGGACTCTACACTTAGGGAACACCTTTGCCTTTTGTTTGAGCAGGGATTTGAAGTCCAGATTGCAGCTCTCGAAATCACAAGGAAGATTACAACTCAGAACTCAGCCTCAGATTAGATTCTGGGGTAGAAAATCATCCGGAGCCACCAGCTGCAGGGAATCTCACACAGGAGCCCTGTGGTTGTGCTTGAACTAAGCAAGGACTGCTCTGCTTGGTGGATTTTCTTCCTGCTGTGCACAACCACCCCCTGCACCAGGTCTGGGCATGGGATCCTGGGGACAGGACTGCATCAGGAACCCACCATGGTATCAGCCCAGCTGCAGGAACCACCACGAGCCACACCAGCAAAACAATCCTTCTAGATCTCAGAATATCAAAGCTGAGGGAAGGAGGGGGTCGTGAACTCACTGGTGATGCCATTTAACTGGACCACATCAATCTGTACTGAGGCAACTGCAGCAAACACAAACTGCAGCTCTGGAGCAAGTCTCAAAACAGCTCTGCCAATTAATGTGCATGGAAGCATACCATTTAAAGAGGACAAACTAGAAATGAGCCCAGCTGAAGCCTGAGCATTCAAGCAACCCTCTCCCTAAGCCACTGAGGTTCCCCTTTGCACATAGGCCACCCAAAAAAACAACCCCAAAAACCCCTCAAAAAACCAGAAACACTTTACACACTCCAGCAATGCAGCAGCAGTCCCAGCAACTCAGCTCCCCGAGTTCAGCATCACTTGCACACCAAGCAGCTCCACTCAGGTTCAGCTCCCTCCCTTGCCCAACAGCATCCAGACCCCAGTGCTTGCTCCATCAGCACAGACTGTCCCAGCAGCAACACCCAACGGTGCAGCACGTTTCAGGCTTGTGCAGCAGAGCCTCAGCTCCAGGCCCTGCTCCCACAGCACAGCAGGTCACACCATTTTGCCAGCCTTTGAAGCTGGGACAAACCAAGGTCTCCCCCCTCCCAGGGGCAGCAGTTCATGCCAAGCTGCAGCTCCACTCCCGACTTCAAGGCTCAGTGAGTCAAACAGCTAAGAAAAAAACAGGGAGCTTGAGGACATCCTTCCCCTGGCCTGGGGGAGAAACATCCCCCTTGCCAGCAAAGAGCCTCCTTGAAGTAGCAGCAGCAAGAGGTTTGTAGCAGACCCACCTTCTTAAAAATTGAGGGGGAGGAGATTGCTGGAAGAGCCAGGACAAGGCTGTAGCCCACAAACCAGCAAAAAAGGGTCTCCCCTATTTTTCTTACTTGTCTACTGCAGCCACACATTAGAGAGATATATTATTAAACACGGGTTTTTAAATCTTTTTTATTTTTAAGTCCACCACAATCATTTACATTTTATTGCCAAAGCAAACGCCCAAAATGTTGTTCCCAGGGACCACTGCAACTGTTCCAGGGGCTTGTTTTTTTGTCTTACATGGTAGGCAAACCTTAGTATCTGGAGAAGGTTTCTCTCTTCCCATCCCTTCAAGCTGTGAAGGCACCAGCAAAAGCCAGCAGACCCATTCCTACAGACTCTACTGGGAGAATTGATGACTGACTGATGGTTGTCAGCAATGAAGGTCTTGCGGTTTACAGATGGATACCGTGCAATTTTTCTCCTACTAAACTAATCAAAATTGCATCGTGATCCACCCGACAACAGCAAAACAAAGCTTACCAGACTGGCACATTTTGGGGCAGCACAACCTGAAGACAAGTCCTCCTTTCCTCCACAGGCCGGGACAAGTGCAATACTCTACATATAGCGACAAGTAATGCAACAAATCCCCACCCATGGAGAAACCAGCGCAAGACATCTTCAGATCTTCCAAGGAAAAACAGGGGGGGTGGAGGGAGGGAAAGGTTTCAAAACCCATCATTTACCAGTTTCACCACCACCACAGTCAGTTTTGCATGGATTTGCACAGCAATTTTAGTAAGCTGGGATGCAAACCTGCAAAACTGACTGTAATCAGCACCATCTTCTCCAGAAACTGCCACTAGCTAGGATGCACTTTATCTAGCAGTACTGTAAGTGCCCACATTACAGTAGGTATAATTCCAAGCTACCTGCACTATGAGCACTTTGATACTGCTAGGACAAAACTACTTCCCAAGCAATGGTCTCAACGGAAAAAAGCAGCTTTACTAAAAAGGCAATTGCTGAGCTCAAGCCAGATGGATGAACATGGGGGTTTTTTTGGATGTGCAGACAGCAGCTTGTGCCAGAAGGAGCATTTAGGGCAGTAGATTCTACGCTACTTCACTAACTGCACTAGATGCACCTTAACACAAGAACCATTTGTAAAGTAGTTCTAAGGCAGCATGACAACCACCCTGGTCACATCTGTGCCCTGTGACTGCCACCGAATTGCCACAGTAATGCCAGAAGTGCTTATATTGCAGTAGATCCTAAACTCTACCTGCACTGTAAGCACTTTTGCACAACTCAAGGCCCATCAACAGAGAGAAACTCTTCCACTTAAAACGTCTTCTTGTTTCAGTGCAGCTGAAGTATCACAAGAGCATCTTGACCGAAGCACAGGAGCCAACAGTACCTGCCAAGAAAGGAGACTTCATATTAATGTTGCATAAAACACACATGGATTTGCTACTCAACCTAGCAGAAATTCACTTATTCAAGTAGAGGCAGAAATGGGTTCTGAGTTTTGAGAAGGCAGTGAGATGGCACCAAACAAGGAAGAGTCTGCAGCTAATTTTCACTTAGATTAAGGTGAAAATGGCTTCCTCCACGGTTCTTAATGGCAGTTAAAAAGCACTGTAATAGAAATCAAAACATCCCAGTTTCCTGCTCTCGTGCCTTTGGTGTATTACTGCAGCATGTGAGACATTTTACTTGACCTTTCTCCTCCCGGAGCTCTACCGAGTATCTTGCATCACCCAACCACCAAGCATCCCCCCCCACCTCCCCAGCAGCATAAGAAAAGTTCTGACACATGATCCCGGCGCCCTCCGCACCAGATAATGGAGTATCTGTCCTCCAGATGATGCCACTAACTACAGAGCAGCACAAAAGCCACGGACCCTCCTCGTAGGAGGGGGGGGGAATAAATATTATTAAGAAATTTAAATTTCCCTCCGGAGCTACGCTGTCAAGACCCGGCATTACAAACCTGTGGAGGTGGGAAGGCTTTTGCAGGGGATGCCCGGGAAGAGCAGATGCTTGGGGGCCACTGCCCCCCTTTCCCTCCCGCACCAGTGGCTCTTACAGAAGTTGAGCCGCTCCGGGTGTTTCTGGCCGGGGCGGGGGTTCGGCCGAGGGGGGGCCGCCCCATCCCCGCCGGGACATTATCTCCCCCCGCGCCGGTGCTGCTCGCTGTTATCTCCCCCGCACTGACCATCTCCGCGGGGATCGGGCGGGTGGGATTACTCGGCCGCGCTCGCCACGTGCACGAAGCCCCCCCCCCCCGCCCCCCTCACCCTTCCCGGGGGTGCAACCGGAGCATCGCCGGGGGTACCGGCGAGCGCTGAGCACCGCCGCTTCCAGCACAGGCTCGCACCGGCGGGGCACACCGACACATATTTCCCCCCCCCGCCCCCCGAAAAAGGGCTCACCCCCCACCACCACCACCACCGAGGGGGTGTGGGGGCGCCCCGCCACGTGCTGCCCGCCCCGTCCGAGGGGCGCGCGCTGCCGCGGCGGAGGCGGCGATTGAAGCGCAAGAACAAAGCACGGTGGGAAATGCAGTCCTCCATTCAAAGCCCCAAAAACGCGCCAAGTCGCTCGCCCGCCCCCCCTTCCATCCCGCCGCTCCACCACCGGGAGCGGTCCAACCCCCCCCGCACCCCTGGGGAAGGGGAGCGCCGGGCCCAGCTCTAAGGTGCACGGAAAGCGGCCCCGCACGGCGGCGGGCGGCCCCTTTGTCCCAACCCGACGGGGCAGCCCGGCCGCCCCACGCCCCGCCGCCACCCCCCCCCACCACCACCTCGCTCCACCGCCCCGGTCCCCCCCCTGTGGCCCCCGCCCCACTCCCCGGCCTTGCCTGGGCACGGACCGCGGCGCCCCGACGGCGGCTCCCCCGAGCGCGTGGTCCGGGCTCCCGCCCGCCCCCTCTGCGCGCCAGCGAGCGCGCGCGCAACCGCCCGCCCGCCGCCGCCTCCGGACCGGCCCCGCACTACAAGCCCCAGCGCACCCCGCGCGCCGCGCATGCGCGCCCCCGCCAACACCCCCCCCCCAAATCTCTCCTCCCCCCCGCCGCCATGTGCTCGCCGAGCGCGCCCCCTCCCCCCACGCACCGGCCACGCGGGGGCGGCGCGCGACCACCCCCCACATACACACGCACCGGGCGCGTAATGGCGGCGGGCAGCACGCGGGGCCCCCCCATCCTCCTCTGGCCACCCCCTCCCTGTGCGCCCCAAGTTTCGGCCTCCCGCCGCGGTCCCGTCCATTGTTGGTGCCGCCGGCCGTGGGGGGCACGGCGCTGGGGGGGGAAGCACCGGGGTGCGGGCAGCACGGAGGTGCGGGGAGGGGGGGCGCAGCGTGGGAGCTGCCAGGGGCGACAGGGAGAGCCCCACACACTCCTACAGGTGGGTAGCGGCCGCACGCACCCCCGCAAGGCGCTGCCGCCCCCGCACACACCCACATTCCACCCTCCACACGCCGGGATGGGGGTCGGGGCTGCCCGCCCCGGCTGCCCCGGCGCCCCCCGCCGCGGGCAATCCGTGCTGCCCGGCAGAGATTGCGGCGCAGCCCGGCGGGTCGCGGGAGCCGTGCGAAAGAGGTGCGGGGGGGGGAGGAGGGAAGCAAAAAGAAAGGGAAAAAAAAAGAAAGAAAATTAAAAAATAAAATAATGTAAAACGTGCAAACGCGGGGAGCACCCTCGGGCTCGCGCCGGCTGCGAGGGAGGGAAACAAAAAAGAAGCGCGAAGGAAAGGGCAAGAAAATGGAAAGATAAACACGTTACCTTTGAGCCCGAGCAAAGCCCTGGAATAAAAAGGGTTTTACGAAAGTGGCGCGAAGACAATATCATGTGATCCCGGCCCAGGGCGGCTCCTTCCCGCACCGACCAGCCAAAAAAAGAGAGAGGAATAAAGGGGGAAAAAAGTACATCCGCTCCCCACGCCATTAGCATAATTAATTGTGTCCTGCAGCTGCAGCCGCAGCTCCCCGGCCAATGGCAGCCACCGCCGCCCCGGCCTCCTCTTCCTCCCGCCCGGGGAGGACGGTGATGGCCGGAGACCTCGGGGAAAGGCTGGGGCGGGCAGTGCATGGCTGGGGCAGCGGGCTGGACAGCCGCCCACCGAGCTTTTTTGGGGCAGAAGAGCGGGGGCTTTTGGGGGCGTTAGGGGCTGGGGTGCTGCGGCTGGAGGCGGCCCGCCCGCAGCATGAGGGGCCCAGCACAGCGGGGAGCTGCGCCGGCACTCCGCTCCATGCCCCTCGTGGAGATACAAACTACCACGGCAACCGCAGCCCCCACGCGTGGCCACGGGCACTCAGGACCCCCTGTGCCGCCATGGGGGAAAACTTGTGACCGTTTTGGGGTGAAAAGCCCCGAAATGATGTGGTGGCGGGCTTGGCCCGGCCTAGCCTGGCCTACACGGCAGCAGGCCCAGCCTGTGGGGACACCCCACTGTTGCTGGCTCCCCACTTAGCCCTCCATGTCCTTCCTACTCCTGAACCCCCCTAAAGTGCACCCCGAGGGGTCTCTACACCTGAATCCCCCCACCGAGGTGCACCCCAAGGGGTCTCACTATACCAGAAACCCCCTGAGTTGCACTCCAAGGGGTGTCACCAGAGCCCAGGGGGCTTTGGGGACCCCCGGTCCTGACAAGCCCCCAGTGGGGTGGCCAGGCTGGGGGAGCGCGGTCAGCCTGCCTTGGCGGGCGGCCCTCACAGGAATGCTAAAAATGTGCTAATTGTGCCCTGCCAGCAGCCGCTGTTCCTCAAGGATTAGGAATAATCATCTTTAAAAAAAAAATAATAATGAAGGAAGATCGATCGGTAACGAAGAGTTTTGCCTCGCTTCCCCTTCGGCCGCTCCATTTGGTTCGGCAAAAAAAAATACGAGGTGCCTCATTTAACCCTAATCATTGGTATCTAAAGTTAGAACAAAAAGGTCCCCATGGAAACCGGGGAGTAATCTATCAGTATTACGTTCGTTACACAACGAGAAAAGGGCTTTTGTCCTGCCTGTATTTACTACTGTTTAATTTCTTTTTTAAAATTCTGCAGCCAAGTTTGCCGAGCTGCCCCGCTCTCCTTCCCGCATGCGTGCGGGTGCGTGTGTGAGGCCTAAAACAAAGCCACCATATCAGAGCTCTGCCGGAGCAGGGCGGGAGGGCTCTCCACAGGCAGACCCACTTCGGAGGCTGCTGTATTATTTGTCCCAGAAACTGCCATTTGTTTCTCCTTTATCGGTGGAAAAACTCAAACCGGGTTGCTCTCCGCGAACTTTGTGTTGTGGTGGTTCCAACAGATCTCGAATTTACTGCCTCCCGATTCGGAGCTGCGGGGGGGATTTTGTGTAATGGAGGAGGCAGGAAAATTTGAAATTTAAATTTTCTCCTCATTAGGCAAAGTACCTTTCTGAAGTCCCAAGCTGTGAACGCTACAACAGCGCAAAATGCTGAAGGTTAAAGTCAGTAATTTAGCATGGGTGTGTAAATTTGTTACCAATTCCAGTGAATTGCAAAAAGCCATGAAAAACACAGGAGTGTCCCACAAACTCCTGTAGGCACCACAGGAGAGGAAACACATCCAAACAAAAAGATACTTCATTTCTAACTCTGTAAAACAATACTTTTAAAAACTAGTAGCAAAAAAAGCACTAAATGTGACACAGTACTAGAAAACTTAAAATAATCATATGCTTGGCATTATTTTTTATTATTATGTAATATGAAAGGTTGTATAATAAGTGTTATTCAAATCATATCTGAAAAAAAAAAGTTATGTGTAAGTGTAGCAGCTTTTACTCAACACATGCTGCAAATCAGTGATCTCTTTTCTGTCCAGAAATAAATTGGTCTTTCAACAAAGAGGGGCTGAAGATGGTGAAATAAGTCTACATGAAGTGTTGCACAGATAAGATTAAGTGGTATTTTTACATCCTCCTGCTGACCTTTGACTTGTGTTTTTGTGTATCTTGGAAGGGAGTCTTGGGGTCTGCAAATACATCAGTTGCTAAAAAAAGCAATAGTCAAAGAAAAAAAGGATTTATGGATTGTATGACTGTAAAACACGTTGCTCACTGGGGTTTTGCTCTGGGTTAGGAGGAGCCTTGTGAAGGAAGGTGCAGCCCCCATGCAGAGTCATCAAGAAAAGGTATTTTCCTGAAAGCCACTTTCAGAACTTTTGTGAAATTAACCTGCAGAAATTTTGATTTTTTTATTTTATTTTTCTATAATGGAATCATGTGAATCTGAGAAGGGATTTCTGTTTCCTTCACTGCACTTCTCAGTGCTGCAGATAATTCTGATCTATCTCATCTTGGTTATTGATTCATTCATACTCTTCACAACCATGTTCAAGGATTCCCTTGGACTGTCTCCTCCACTTCTGTTTCCTCCAAGAATCAGAACCACTGTCTGACCTTTTTCATGCTGAAGGAAGTGCAGGGAATTGTGCTGAATTGTCCAGATGCATGAAAGAAAAGAAATTAAAATCAGGAACAAGTCAGAGAGATGTGTCTTTGTGGAAGAGGAAATCATTTTTCAAACCCAACTATCCAAAGATGCTGTCTGGGAATATTTCTGTCATATTGATAAAATTTAACTTAGTTCTCAAAACTCTGGGAGTAGTTGAAAGTCTTAAGAAGTTCTTCTGTTAAACTTGCAGAAGATCAGCATGAAACCAGTGTCCAAACCCCTATTTTATAGCCACACCTGGAGTCTTTCAGACATCATATTTCATACTTTTGGAAGAAAATGTTCAGAGAGATCAGGTCATCTTAAAAAGAAGCAAAAAATGCCAAGGGATATTGAAGAGAAAATAGTTTACTTGTTAACAATGGAGTTATCCCCTGATCCTACAGAGGCTGCTGAGTTTCTCAGACAGTCACAACCTTGGCAAATCTTTGCAGGAGAGAAGTTCCTGAAAGCTTGACCTTCATTTCTTTCCTGCACACTTTGGATTGTTCGTATGGTTATATTACCTGGCATTTGCTTCTAAACTTTGTTTTAAAGCCTTCAGCTGAAAAATATGTAGAATGAAAATCATTGTCCTCTTTTGAGGACAGAATCAAAATAAATACTTTGATATTGGAGTTCATTTTTTTCCTCAGTGTCAATGAAAAATTTAACTCAATATTAGTTTTCTGAACAGTTTGCATTTCCCTATGAAGAATGACCAATAATAGGGGTTTATTACAAAAGATTTCACACTTTTGCCACTGAATTAGTAAAACATATTTGAAACTGGTGTTCACCTAAATTTCTATTTATTTTAATTATTTCATACAGAAAAAGAAGATACAGATAAGCTATGTTACTCTGCATTTTTGTTATGTGAGCTATGGTTATAAAAACACTAAACCCTCTCCTAAATAAGATCAATCTATGTCTAAAATAAGAAACAAATGTATGCTGATGGCATGGGCTTTGTGTCTAATTTTAATATATTTTTTTTACAGTATTGATTACTGTGATAAATAATGTAACACACCTGCTGTGCCTCTGATAAGCTGTAAAGGACTGCCACATACCAGGGTCTCAAACCTGTCTTTTTAAAAGCCCTTTGACTGTTATAAACATGTGTATAAAAGAAAATGTAAATGTAAAGAAGGAAAGCTCCCTCTAGTATTTCTTTTTGTGATTTGGCGGCCATATAAATATGCTACATTCTGTATTTAGCTTTCTAATCCTTTTCATTTGTTTTGTACTGATTTCCTAGCAGGCTGTAATTGAATTTCTGGGCAGCTCTTTTATGCGATTTCGATAGGTTTTGAGTCTGTGAGTTGCTTCCACTTTCATTAGCATCATGGGAAGTTAAATGAACTCATTTCCTTCACAGTACTGAGTTCTTCATCTGTTTCTTTCTGGTTTCAGGTGGGCTAGATCCTGAAATGTGGATGGAAGTTGTCTAGTTGGAGGGGCAGTCACGGAATGACCCACCTTGTGTTCACAGGAGAGGGCCCTCTATAAAGCTGACCTTCTATATTCAAAGAGCTTCCCATATTAACCTGCTCAGCAACAGGGTTGGCATCTTTCTCATGTCAAAATCAATTATTTGAAGGCAGTTTTGAGCACGTAGCCATATATTTTCTCTTTCAGATCCTCTAGATATGCTGTCTAGTGAGACACAGCTCCAGACACTCTACGCGTCCTTTTGCCATTTTGAGAAGATCAGGGCTTATACCTGCCCAAATTCCTTCATTCATATCTCTGTGGTTTGAGATGTGCCTTTCTCATCAGGAGGTTTTTGTTGTATTGTGATTTCTCTGCCTCAGTTCAGCACCAATGTACATATCCTTCCCACAGACAGGTTTCCAGTTTTGCCAGATGTCACTGGTATTTCAATGACATTTCTTATTTGTATATACATCATGACAATTCATGCATCCCTGCATATTAAACATGAAGTGCAGTTTTCTAGTTTGTAACAGTGCACAACTTCCCCTTTTGTGAAGCTGCTTAATAGATTTTATTTCTCCACAGCTGGCAATCAGAATACATTGGGAGCTGCTTAGATTTCATATAAATCTTAATTTTTTGATAAGCCACATCTCTAAGTATCTGCTTAGGCCCCTAAAACTGGGTAAATAGCTTAAATGAGGGGTGTGTATATTTGCAAATCATGAAAGCTCTTGAGGAGCAGTCATGTTTCCATCACAGTTGAGTTACAAGGGCAGGCTACACCATGGATCTAGTCCTACAAATGTTTCATGGACATGCTGGGTAACTGGGACACGAGTGGTCCCACTGGTCCTTCAACCAAGTGTGCAAGGGCAGAGACACCTTTGGTCCTGGTCCCACACAGCCCTTTCTGTGCACACTTCACTTCTCCTTCAAGTCAGCAGAACAAAATAAGACTTGTTTAAACTCCTTCGCCGTGCCTAAACTTCAGAGTATGCTCTAGTCATTTCTAGATGAGACAGCCCCTTCCAAAATATACTTCCCTTACACCATGTGACATTTTAGAAATGAGTCAATAGATTGCTGTTTGACTACAGGTCACACACACAAGTCACATCTGGTTGAGCTCTGGGACTCCAGGATGCAGTGCACATTGCCTACAGTCTCCTCTGCAACCTGTGGAGATACCAATGTTTGATGCAAAGACCTGAGGAGACCCAGAGACCAAGAGCTTGTCCTCATGTTCCTGTTGTGTCACGTGCTCTATATGTTGCTCTGTGTCCAAATGTTCCTTCTCAGGTAAAGGAACACATTTACCTTTCCCCTCCTGATCAGCTTCTCTACACTCCAGGAAGCCAAGCAGACATTGGATTTTGGGACAGGATGCTGCCAAGTGGCCCCTGAGCAGAGGCAGAGGTGTGGGTGTTTGGACACGGGAGAAACCTGGCACTGCACACACACACCCTGTCACCAGGCACAGCCAAAAAAACAGCTGGAACTTTTTTCCCGACATTGAATTCCTACAGTTTCATGCAATAGGAAATGCTCTTAATTCACTACTATTAAACTTTATCAAACTACTTTATTAAATGACTGCTAACCAGTAGTTTAACACAGATTTGGGTGTGCATTCTTAAAAGATGATGATGCTCTTAACCCAAGCCCAGAATGTTCTGCTAGAAAACAAAAACAGGACAGGAGGTAAACAAGCCTTAGCATGAAGAAGAACATGTGATTTATCTCAGCACAGCGGGAAAATGTCCTTTCTTTGGAAAAATGTGCTTGCTTTGGGTAACAAAGTCCACAGCCCCAGCTCAGCCTGGAAATAAAGCTGACGATGGACACAGGCTGGAGTTCACACACGAAGATGGTCTTTTTTGGCAAAAATACTTCCCTTTCTGGGAGGGGAGCTCTTCTCTGCGTCCGAGTGCTGTAACCAGATGTCTTAACTGGGGAAAGGGGGTGGAATTCCCCCTCCAGATCCTGTCGCAGCTGCGAAAATCTCCCGAGAGCGGCTTTTCCGCGCTGCCCGCAGCAGCCAGTGTGTCTCTGCCCCCAAGCTGCCAGCAGGTTGAAGTACAGCACTCGGGGAGAAACCGCTCCCCGACCCCTGAATAACATCCACCCGCTTTGATAGCAGAGGGAGAGGGGCGCTGGGGGTGAAACCAGGGGCTGAGAAGCCCCCCAGCCGGGAGTGCGGGGGTCAAGGCAGCCCCGGCGCTGGGGGAGAGGCTGGAGCTGCGGGCAGCCGGGATGCGCTGCAGGAGCATCCGGCACCCGGTCCGGGATCCGGTGGCACTGCCGGATCCAGCACCACAAGCCAAAGATCCTCTGCACAGCTAATTAATTGGCTCCCAGCCCCGTGTCCTGCCAGGGCCACCTCCCCTGAGCTAGCAAGGGGTATGAGACCCGGTGCTGCCCCGTCGGATTTGCAAAAAAATGATTCGTCCCGGCGTAGTCCTTTTCTATACCTTCAAGTTGTTAGTGCTGGGAAGACACTCCCTCCGCCGTGTTTGCATAAATTCACTCCTACTGCATAAATTAAACCTGTTAAATCGATTTTAAAAGCATTGCTTCTGCAGCATAACTCCATTAACCCAAACAGAACCTGGAATTGATGTGGAAGAGAGGTATTTTTCCCCTGCAAATCGTGTACCTCAGGACACCAAGTTCTGTGAATGTTGAAGGACTGTGCATCTCATGGCAGTGAATTAATTTCTGGTTAAACATGAGCCATATGCAACCAGCTGAGGGAAATTTGCAGTTTACATCACAGAGTTGTCAGCTTTGCAAAAAGGAGTGAAAACAGTCAGAGGAGTGAGATTCAGCCCTTGAAGCAAACTCAAAATAATTGTAACTTTAATCACGTTCCCTGCTGTTGTTTTTGGTGGTTTTTTTTTTTTTTTTTTTTTTTTTTTTTTTTTTTTTTTTGCAAGGATGAAAGTTAAAATTACAGCAAATGAGTAGAAATTCTTGCAGGCAGTAATTCTTAAGAATTGATACTAAACTGAGTTAATAAATAAGTTGTCTAGTTGCCAAGTCCGCCTATTACACATGCCCTTTAGTTAACTCTTCAAGAAAAAACATACATTATTTCCCTTAGATTTTCATGGAAATTATGGGCCAGTTCTGCAAATGCCAACACATGCAAGTAGCTTGATTTATGTGGGTGAAGTTCCTTGTGCATGCAAATATTTGCAGTATGAGACTTTAAAAAGCATATATCCCCTAAAAATATTGATATGGAGAACTTCCCCTGTTCAGTTAATTCTTGCTCGCAAAAAGATGGCATTTGAAAATAAAAATGTCCTAGTGCCACATAAAATGGTGATGGATTTGGTGGGTTCTGCCTCCTACAGGGTTCAGACAGGAAAAGGTGAGTTAAGTACCAGAGGTGGGATTCAATCTAAACACAGACATTCTGCAAACGACTTCATCACCATAGCCACACTGATTTTTTTCCCAAAATACTACCTTCTGATATTTGAGTCTGTCACAAATATCTGAAGAGAAGGAAGTCCAAAAAGAGCAATGGAAAAAGAATGTCTCAATACACAACTGTAAAGCAAAAGGCACAACGTGCAGCAAAATGTGTTTCCCAATCATTTCTGAAAGCTTCCAAACGGGTGGATTGCAAACAATTGGGGGAAATGGAAAAATGCACAAAACTTAAGGGCAGACAGCAAGAAAGCAACGGGTATGCTGGGGTTTCCTTGGGATCAGCACGTGTTCTCCTGTAAACCAGTGTTTAAAAGATGACGGCAGCAATCATTAGTAAGGCTGAAATCAAATCCGTCAGGAAGAAGAGAGCTGGAGGAGTTTTAGGAGCCCTGCACAGGAGTGAAACTCTGGCTGAAAAAAAAAAATGTCTTATGCAAAGCCAACTCCGTGCAATTTCGGCTCAGAAATGCTTCTGAGGGACCTTGTGACAAGGCACTGGGTCATGACCCAGGTCTGGAGCAGCCTGGGTTAGGAGATGTTCGTTTTCGTTGGGGCTTTGTTTACCATGGACTTAGACATTTTGTATTATGAAGAATCTGTGGCTTATGAGGACATTCTCTTTATCTCACCAGCCCTTTTTGATGGAAATGCCCGAATTTTCTTGGAAACGGGGATTTTACTGTGGATTCTTGGTGCCCCTTGGAGAGGCTTATTTTTCTGGACAATAGTTTTCCCTAGTGTCACTACCCTTTTGATTTCCCCAATAGTCACAGGCTCTCAGGGTCGTGCAAAGTGCATCCTTTTGTAAGAATGGACCCAGAATTTTGTATAAAAAGGCAGCAAAAAGATCTTGGTTTAGTGTTTTAGAGCATATTTTCTGCCACGTATCTCTGCATTAAATTTTGGCTGTTCTGCTTAAAAATACTGTGTAATTTGGAAGGTAAAAGGTTTAAAGGCAAGTTACAAGAGTATGCTCAGTATATATATTTAATTTACCACATGTTTCCATGTAAAACTGAAATGCAGATTCCAAAGCAGGATTTTCCACGTGAACCTCTGTGTAATTTAAGCATTCCATGTCCCAGAGATGTTTTACCCTACACATACTGTGATGTAAAGCATTAAAACAATACGCCTTTCTATTTTGTTTATTTTTATTCAGGTTGACATTTCCTTTCCTTTCTAAATTCCTCATGGAGATAGATCCTGTTCTCTCACATTCCTCCCGAGAAGAGCTGCATTAAAAACATGCTGATGGCTGCCAAGGGGCATCACTGCATTTTGTGATGGTGCTTTGCTTGCCTGGAGGATACACAGTTCCTCTCTGTACTGACCAGAAAGCCCAAAACTTTATGAAGACTGAAGATTCAGGGGGAAAAATAGGAAATCTAACATGAAATTCTCCCCTGAGATGTGTCTGTCTGCACAATCTCCCTTCAACCTCTGCAACATCCAGTTCTGATTGCATGGGGTAAAATACATCAATCTTTTGAGTGTTTCAATTCTTGCACTTTTTGGGAGGAGACTACACAGAATTCCAGAGAAATTTATTCTCTGCTTTGTAGGAAATATATTCAATATCTTCACAAAACTTGTCTGAAAACACGACTAGGAATGAGTACAGTTTGTCTTCCAAGTGCTGCAAGCAGCCTGAGGTGCCTCAGGGCTCAAAGGGTCACTTGTAGGTTTGGGCTTTTCCCAAAGTTTTTAGCACCAGTTTTTGTTGTGCTGCTTCTTCCAGCTTTTGCCTCAACACTTTTAGAACTATAATTATTGGATAATTTCTTCTCACTATAAAATCTACGATGGAAAATCCTCATTAAAAAATCACATGCATTAGCAACCTGATAATTGCTGCTTTCAGGACAATTTCATAGCCTTTTTGAAAAGTGGTTATTTTATATGTTTCTGTAGGGATGACCAACAGTTGCAACCTAAAATATTTCAGTGTTCTTAGCATTGTTCCCCACAAAGAAATTCTCAACATCATTTTAATTATTAAATAATACAATTTAAAATAACCTTTGGGGGAAAAAAACCCAAACAACCCAGCAACAACTTCTCCACTTTCTGGGTATAAACTGTTAAAACGTTTTGAACTGTTTTGTTTGTTTTGGTTTTTTATCCAACGATGCTTTTCTTGCCTTTTTTTTTTTTTGAGGTTTCTAAGAAGAAATGAGAAAAAAATCAGAGAAAAAAAGAGAAAAATTGGTTGATTTCACCTTTTTACAAGTTGTGTCTGAGGATTTTCATTGTCTAAACTAGCACAGCACTTCAACTTCACAAATCTCTGAGTCATGTTTCTACACAAACAGAACTGTTTTAACTGCATCTTTTACCTGTCCACATTTTTATCAACTGATTTTATGACAAGAAGATTTAATTAGAATGGTTTGCATAAATGACCAGGAAATGCCCTGACACGAAGCTTGTTCGTGTCAATGGAATTTTTTTCTCTTCACTGACTTCCAGTCGAGTCAGAAAAAGACTTTGAAAAAGACTTGGACAACAAGAACATTTTTTAAAATGTTGTGAACCAATATATGACACAAGAGATTCTTTTCAGACACTGTAACACGAGGTTCAGACAGAATGATATTTATCTCTGTTCTTTATTTGTTATTTTTCCACATTTTGCAGCCTTTTAGTGTGTGTGGGGGGGAAGGCTACTCCCTTCAATAGCAGCTTTGCTCAATTAAGAATTTAGGACCAGACTTCTTTTTTTTTTTTTTTTCCCCTTGTCTTTTTATTTGAAATGTTTTCAGGTCAAAGTAGAGCTGAGTCTCTAAGGAAGCTTTTGAGGTGCTGCTCCAGTCTAGTAACGGCAGAGTTAGAAGGCAACAAATTCACTAAATCCTCCAGTCCTGACAAATCAGGTTCTTTTCCCATCTGCTCCTATTTGCTGGAGTCCCTTTTTAAATCTACCTCTCTGATTCCCACGGAGCAGGCTGAAGTGTTTCATCACCTCAGACTTACAGCTTCAGTTTGTAAAGAGAGGATGAATTCTTCAAATATTCTATTTCACGTGGTGGGGTTTTTTTAGAAGATGGAATTTTCTTAGAAACCAGGATTCCTTTTTCGTTTAGATCTTTTCTTGAGCTTTGGATGATGCAAGCCCTGGGCACAAACAGCTGCACAAAGGAAACTGGGATTTTATTGTGCATTCCTGGTGCCCCTTGAAGAGCTTATTTTTGTGGACAATAGTTTTCCTTCGTGTCACCACCCTTTTGATTTCCCAGTGGTCACAGGGTTCCAGGGTCGGGAAAAGTGCATCCTTTTGTTCCTTCTAGTCTAAAATTCAGTTTAGAAAGGCAGTTAAAAGACTCTGAAGTTGGGGAAGGCATGAAGGATATTTTGTGCAGCAGAACTTAAGTTGCATGCTTTCTGAAATCACAGCTAAGATGGCAATTAAAGAGTAGATACCATTAAACACTTTGCTAGAGTAACCAAACATTCAGAAAAATCTATTCATAAAGTCACAGAGTTAATCCCAGAATATCTCTTAGCATTCAAACAATTCATGTTGATCAAACAACAAAACGCCATCGTTATTTTAATATCTAGCTGTAATTAGAAATGTTTTAATTATTTGTCTTTTTTAAAAGGGCTTTACTCTGTATTTGTAGTTTTGTTGGGAAATGCTAACAAATTATTATCTACTCTTTCAGCTAAACCATGGTTCTTAAGGACTTTTTATTCTTTCTGAAAGACTAATGGAGACTGAATTTCTCTCAGGAAATTTAATAGCCCAACTTGGAATTTTTTATTTCTTTTTTTTAAAAAAAAAAAAAGAAATAAGCACATTCCTTAAATAAGTGTGCTTCATTTTTTAAATAAAAATTGCTGTTAAGTGCTGGAGCCTGCGGTGCCAGACCCCTCTGTGCTTTGGGAGTGGGGCTGCTCACATCCTTGAAAGACAGAAAAGGAGTTATTTCCCAAAGTAAAGTGTGCCAGGAAAAGTGTATTATCTCTGAGCAAGTGGTGTTCTGCTTAGTTTCCTAATGAAAAAAAAAAAAAAACAAACCAACTTACGGGTGCAAAACCTGAAATAGTTGAGCCTGGGAAAGCTCTGTGGCACTAGTCAGTGGATTGCCACGTGGCATCTTCCCTTTCCAGCCAGATTCCCACAAGGCAGGCAGAGGCTTCTGTCACCTCTTTTGGATTTTATTTTTGTTGTTGTTTGGTTTGTGGTTTTTTTTGCAAAAAGAGTCCATCGAGATAAAGACACCTTGCCCAGAGAAAGAGCAGGGTGTTGCCCAATGTAAGCACTGCAGTTTGTACATGGATGGGTTGTGTATTGAAATGTGGATCAAAGCCTCCTAAATCACCTTCCAGGAGCACATCAAGCAAAATGACTAAGAGTAGGACACTGGGACAGGCTGCCCAGAGAGGCTGTGGAGTCTCCTTCTCTGGAGACATTCAAAACCCACCTGGACACGTTCCTGTGTGACCTATTCTAGGGGATCCTGCTCTGGCAGGGGGGTTGGACTAGATGATCTTCTGAGGTCACTTCCAACCCCAACGACTCTGTGATTCTGTGATCTCGTGTGTGGTTCATGGTGCAGAGAGGCTGTGCATGAGGGAACAGTTTAATAACAGGAAAATTAAAACAATTTGAGATTGTCTCTGTGTCTTGATGCAATGCTGTCTGGCTCCTCCTCCCATGATAGGATTTCATTCCTCTCTAGTTTTGTCAGGGTTTTTTTGCAGGTGTAAGTACATGAGATAGTCTCACTCTTCTTGGAATCCAGATGTTCTTACAGGATTTTAATGTAATGTGACAGGTATCCCAAATATTGAGCTCCAGTTACTGTCCTGTTGAGGTCTCCCTGGCACACCAGCTTGGCAGAGTTACGTGGGTGCTGGGAGCAGTTCCCCTTGTGCCCAGGTCAGTGCTGGAGCAGGAGAGCAATGCCAAGGGTGCTCTCCTCAGCCTCTCTTGCAGCTGCTCATTCCTGCCCCTCATGCTCCTGCAGGTACGGGGTGAGTTGGTTCATCCTCCTGCCTTGTTCCAAAACCACACACCTCCAAAATGTCATTTTTCAGCAGATCAGTGAGTGGAACTGGCTGACTTTAGCATAAAGCAATGGCTGGAGTCTGAACAAGGGAAGATGCAGAAAAATTCAGCTGAGGATGGTGGGAGGAAGCTAGCAGCAATCCCTTAGCTTCCATGATACTGCACCCTTGGCGTGGTTGAAAATTCAACCCTTCAGTATTTAACTAAATGCAAATGTGTTGTTTGGTTTCAGTTTGTGTATCTGCTGCACTGGAAGCCAGCATACTCATGGTATGTTACTGTATAGCATGTCATGGCTGATTTTATTCATTGGTAGCATGGTGAGGAATCCTACATTTCCCAAGTCTGGAGCTGAGCTTTTGGATACATAGTTGGAATGATTCACAGTTTAGCATTATAATGGATAAATATAGTATTTAAATCTTCCTTCCTTCCTTCCTTCCTTCCTTCCTTCCTTCCTTCCTTCCTTCCTTCCTTCCTTCCTTCCTTCCTTCCTTCCTTCCTTCCTTCCTTCCTTCCTTCCTTCCTTCCTTCCTTCCTTCCTTCCTTCCTTCCTTCCTTCCTTCCTTCCTTCCTTCCTTCCCTCCTTCCTTCCCTCCTTCCTTCCCTCCTTCCTTCCCTCCTTCCTTCCTTCCTTCCTTCCTTCCTTCCTTCCTTCCTTCCTTCCTTCCTTCCTTCCTTCCTTCCTTCCTTCCTTCCTTCCTTCCTTCCTTCCTTCCTTCCTTCCTTCCTTCCTTCCTTCCTTCCTTCCTTCCTTCCTTCCTTCCTTCCTTCCTTCCTTCCTTCCTTCCTTCCTTCCTTCCTTCCTTCCTTCCTTCCTTCCTTCCTTCCTTCCTTCCTTCCTTCCTTCCTTCCTCTGGATCAGGAAGATCCAAATCCCCCAGAGGATGAAGACAGATTCCATGTTTATTAATTCTCAGTCAACTGAGACAGAAATTCAGGACTTCAGTTGACACTGATCCTCCTCTACTGTCAGTGAGAAGTTTACATGGAAAACTAAGTAGGAGACATCCTTCCTGCAGCATGGAGAGTTCAGTTTATTCATGCTCATACCATATAGGAGAACCTCAACATATAATAAAGCATCTCTGGATTCACTGCTGTCCAGCAGTTTGATTTTGGTCAAGTGAAATATTAATGCTGTTTGTTCAGTTTTTACCTTTCCTCACCCACAAATATAAAGCCAGTGTCAAAAATCTTGTTCACATCTAGTGATCTTATAAAATTTTACATTATACTGAGATTATCCAATTCTGAGAACAGATAAACATTTACCACAAACCTCTCTCAATATATTTCACTGCATCCAGTTGTTCTTACAGGATTTTAATGTAAATCCAGATAGAAGATGTTATTTTTAACACCTATTCACTTCAGCAATCAGTGCAATGAAACATACCTCAACAAATAACTCTGAGTAAATAGGATAATAATGTACTCCAAAATTTTCACTCCTGGAGGTTTTCATTCGTGTCCTGATTTAGTTTTTTGTGGTGTGGATCTGGAGATACCCTTGAAGTTCCTACAGAAGCTCGTTTCCCTAGCAAAATTGACATGATTCTGTGTAATTATGTCTCTGCCCAGTTTGTATGCAAAGAATGGGCTATGACTGGAATATCAGGAATCTTGTAGGTCAGGATTAAAGGGCAGTTGTCAGGGTTACCAGAGGCAGCATATATTGCCTGTCTATACTATGTATAGCTTTCTAGTCATTCAGCATAATAAGGTCTGACACCTCCACAGCTCTTAAATAACACTCAGTGCCTCAATCTCAGCAGTGTTTCATATATTCAGATCCCAGAGCAAATGTTGAAACAAAGCATGTACCTTTGAAGAGTTTGAGCAGTGATGAGATTCAATGAAGAAGTGGATTTACCACAAATATAGTTTGTAATCCTCAGGCCATACATGCAAACATTTCAAACATAGGTCCTATAAAACTTAAAAAAAATAAATTTTGCTTTAATGCATGGATTATACACGCTTATTTGTTGTCTGGGTTTTTTTGTTAATTATGGTTTGAGAATGTTTCCTCCAACAAACTAGCATCATACCAACAGCTTTTATCAACAGCTAAAATACATCTGTGCTCCTGTATAATTTAGTTAGTGTGTTGTAATGTTCTAAAACCTTTATTTATGCTGAATAAAACCACCTCGGTGTGTGTTTCCCACTGCAGCCTTGTGTGAGAGCTGCTAAGGAAAGGGATTCCAAGTTTTAAACCTTTCTACAAGAAAAATAATCAGCATTCACATCAAAGCGAAATACATGTTTTAACCTTTTTTTTCCCCCTGTGATAGGAAACAAACCTTTGGAATGAAGAGAAAACCCTGGGAGGAGTTACTTTCTCCTTATTTCAGGACTTTTTTAGTCAAGCCAATCAATCTGAATCACTGATATTTGAAAAATTGCCTAGAGAAAGAGCAAAAAGAGTGGAAAAAAACCAACAAAACCTCTCCAAAATGACAATTACAAACAGTCCAGAGGGAGAAGGGTTCAAAAGGAAAAGAATGGGTTCCCAAAGTCGTTGTTCAAGGATATGAACCTAAGTTGGTAGATGCAAAGATAAACATTTCAAAGGAGGAAACAGAAGGGGATTCTGCCTGCTGTGGGGCTGGTGATTAGTTGTTGAAGCTGAAGAAAGCTAGCTGGGAACAGAGGGTCATTGTGCCTGGAATCCAAAGGCATCCGCGGCTTTGCGAGGAGAAACGCTCGGGAGCAGCCGGGAGCTCAACGCCTGGCGTGGAAACCCAGGGAAGGACCTTGGAGCGCTGAGCAGGAGCGGGTGACTGCGGGGAAACAACGAAAATGAGGGGGGGGAAAGAGAGATCCCCTGCGAAACTCCCTAGTTGCAGCGAAGTTAAGGGCAAGGTTTGGGAAAGATCTCGAGCTTCGAGGTTTAAAACAAGGCTGAGGTGAAAAATCAGTACATTTACGATTACGCGCAGAGTTGCGCCGGGCAGGGGAAGCAGTTCTTAACTTCAACAGCAAAGGTTTACAACCAGAGCCTGAGTAAAGCTAAAACAGCAAACGGGGCTCGGAAATAAGGCTTTTGACGGGGGAGGTGGAATGCACCAGTCCTCGGGAAAAGAAGGAGCGAACTGGAAGGCGTTAAAAGTGAACTAAATGTTGAAAAGCTCTTGCATGCCTGGAATCTGAAAGCTTTAGAAATACTTCAGAAGCACGGGGTGGCCCAGCCATGCAGTGATGCACTGGGTGACTGCGGAGCAAATATTTCCTACAACACACAAGCGGGAGGAATCTCTGTTAGCGGCGGGTCGGGTCGGGGGTGAAGAGAATCCGCAGCCGCTCCTGCCGCCGGACAACGCGCTGTGCCTCTGCGAACCCGTCAGCGCGGAGCACGTTCCACCGGGCGCGGCGGCACCGGCCGCAGCCGGGCGGGGCAGCGGACGGACCCCCGCACTGCCCGGCGAGGACGACCCGCCCCGGCCCACCGGTACCGCCCCGGGGCCCGGCCCACCGGCAACGGCACCGCTGCGGCCCCCGAGAGCGCGGCCGGGCGGCAGGGGGGGCTGTGCTCCCGGGGCGGGGACGGGGCTCCCCGGGGCCGCGGTCCGGGGTCCGCATGGAGCGGTCCGGGGACAGGGAGATGGTTCGGTAAATGCTCAGCGGGCTGTGGAACGGGATTGTAGCCATGCTTTGAAAACTAGGGGGAAAGCCTTATCTGAAGAGGACGTGGTGTCTGTGCTGGAGCGGGTCCGGAGGGGACCGGGAAGATGATCAGAGGGCTGGAGCAGCTCTGCTCTGGAGACAGGCTGAGGGAGTCGGGATTGTCCAGCCTAAAGAAGAGAAGGCTCCGGGGAGACCTTAGAGCACCTTCCAGTGCCTGAAGGGGCTCCAGGAAAGCTGGGGAGGGACTTTTGATAGGGGGATGTAGCAGTAGGATCAGTGATAATGGTTTCAAACTGGAAGAGGGGGAATTGAGATGAGATATGAGGAAGAAATTCTTCACTGTGAGGGTGGTGAGATACAGGAGCAGGTCGCCTATGTGGATGCCCTCTCCCTGCAAGTGTTCAAGGGCAGGTTGGATGGGGCTTGGAGCAACCTGGTCTAGTGGGAGGTGTCCCTGCCCATGCAGGGGGGTTGGAACTAGATGATCTTTAAGGTCCCTTCCAACCCAAACCATTCTATCAAAGGCATTTGGGTGCAGCCTGAGTTCACTCCAGCATCAAGCTTTTTCCATAATAAAATGGCACCCAAACCACCCTCAGCTGTATTGCTGGGCTAAAAGTTTAGTTTTACCTTCAAATACCCCAGAAATGCAATGCCATGTCTGGTGGATAGAGCACCTCTAGATGCTGCTACAAAGTGACATGACGAGCTGTCCAGAACTTGTACAAAGCAACCAGGCAGTGTCCAGAGCAGTAACCTTCACCAGTTTTCTGCCAACTGTCTCCCTGCAGGTGTCCTTGTGAGGACAGCTCTATGGAGTTACCTGTAGCAGGATGGACCTGATCACTTTTGGCTAATTCATCCAACCACCCCAAGCTTAGTGATGACAGTCATGTGCTTGACTTGGCTTCCCCTCCTCCCTTGCTCTCTGAGAAGAGATGAGCCATTTAAAGTCTACCAGGGCACTGAGAGCCTCAGCAATTCATATTTACATGGGGGGAAAAGAGGGGTGGGATGCATTTAAAAATGACTCAGTTCAAAGGTAGTGGCTGGTCTTTGCCTGTCTGTCAGATCTGAGAGAAGTGGATTTTCATGGAGGAATTTCATGGAAATTAAATCTCCTCTGGAGTGATCCATTCAGCTCCTAAAGCTTCAGCCCAGTTTTGTATCCTGGATGAATGCCCTGCTGAATAGCTTGGTGGGGATGCAAAAAGCCACCTTAAACTAGGGATTTTTTTTCTGCTAAATTGACTTCAAAGTACTAAGGTAGCTTTAAAAAAAATCAAGTTATAAGAAGCTATAGGACCAAACTCCCCTATAACTCGAGGCTGTGTTTTAGGGGAGGGGGGCAGGGGGATGGGATGTTCAAGTGGGAAGAGGCAAATTGAGAGAAACAAAAATGGGTGCAAGAAAGTAAAATTAACTGCACAGCATCAAATTTTTCATTGTTGTTTTCCAGCTGTACTACAGTGGAGTCTGAAGCTGAATAAGTGGAGGCAGGAGCAGAGACTACTGGATTGTTTGGGATATTTTAAGCAGAAGCATCCAGTTCTGAGGGTGAAGCAGCTTTCTGTGGCCTTTGTCCTGTCTTATGTTTGCAGCTCATCCTCTCCAGACTGCTCTGCATAGAGCTGAGCTATGCACAGCTCAGCATTCATCTCTCCTTTTGTAAAGCAAAACCCAGCTTGTGGCCAAAGGCATCCTTGCTGCCAGTCTTCTCCCTCTTCCTCTGCCTCACACACCCGCAGTCACAACTGCATCCCTGTCTCTCTGTTGATGATTTAAAAGCACGTTGGGTTTGAAGCTAGAACAAATGAAAACTCATCTCCTGCCTGACTTCTGACTGCCTGAGTCCCCCCTGCCCTGCAGTAAAACTCCCTCACTTGCCATTTGCTGATTTCAGTCTCAGGGGCCTTGCTACCACACAGACTGTTTCCCAGTGTTACACCTCCTTCCAGCATGCCTGTTCTGGAAAGAGAAGCCTGAACATTTAGAACCTAACTTCATCCAAAATCTCTTTGGAGTGATTGGTTTGGGGGCTTTCCTGGCTGGTTTAAATGCTTCTGTGGCTTTACCCCCAGTGGTTTTTGTAGCATAGAGGATGACACCAAATCAGCTTTACAGAAAGGTGAGATAAACACAAATTTGGGCCTACCACAGTTGCTAGATTGGTACAGTGTTCAAGGCAAGGCTTGCTATTTACAGTGAAATGTCCAACACTGCACTTAATCTGATAAACAGAGGGTTTTCATACTCCCAGGGTACTGATGAGAATTCATGCTCAGATTCAGTCCATGGAAGCATGGCAGCATACAGCAGCAGAGAATCTGATCCACGGGTCTTTAAAACACTGTCCATCAACTGAAACCACATTAAATGGTACTAGAGATTATTCCTTTACAGTCTTATTAAAGCTTACTGCAGTCCTTAGGCTAGATTATCAAGCTTAAATATTCCCAGTGTCCCAAATGTTGTAGTTAGTGTGATAGTTACTGCTAGAAGAAAGCTCATAAAATATAATTTGCAATTGTTACATTGCCTTTCAAATACACTTCACAGTTTATTTGCACTGAGAATTGCTTTTCATTTTTTAAACATGAATTTAATGGGTTGCTGGTAATACAGTGTAGTGTTCCTGTGAAGTGATGAGCTAAAAACGGGCAAGAACTGTTTGATGCCAGCTGTAAAATCCTGGTGAGTTTCAGCCCACACACAGACACCCTTATTGTTAGAAGCCTCTGCTGTACCTCTGTCAGAGGGCTGGTTTCACGCCAGGCAGCAGTTCATATGATAACTAAATTTCATCCTCTCCAAGACAATAAAAAATTATGAAGGCAAAATGCATTTGATAACTCCTAGTGAGTACTGAAATGGGAAAGCACTCTGGGCAACCCTCTGGTGCAACTGTGCTGTTGGCCAGGTATTTAAGGACAGCCCACAAAGGCTGTCAGTAATGCTAATGTAATTTGCTGGGAAGTCCACAGTTTTGGGGCTGAAAACCATAGATGTTGCAATAAAACTCTAGGGCAGAGCAGAGCCAGTGTTTTGTTTACAGCTTTTCTGCCTAATATTTACATGCCATTCAAAGGGACAATGTTGCTGGAGTGTCAAATAATTGAGAGCCAAGCAGGGTGATTTCTATCAGCTAAGCTGGAAGCTGGCAGTGGCTGGGACAGGATCTGGCAGCAGTTCAGTCATGTCCTGTTCTTGTGTGAGATACAGGGGGGTGTTGATCATGGATATTTTCTGAATAATCCAACATTTGACCCTCCTCATGGGAAGAGCTTGGTGCTCTCAGAAAGCTCTCTTGTGTAGCCAGGTGGATTTCCAAGCAACAGACTGTCCTGGGTGGTAAACAAAAATTGCCCTATTGTCCTTTAAAAAATACCATGAAAAAATGCCTTCCCACAGCTGTATCAATCCCAGCTAGGACTGTGGTGCCAGTGGAAGCACATGGCCATGCCCTGGCTCAGGCAGTAGCACTGACCTGAAACCAGTCAGGTCAGGTTGCGGGTCAGGTTGGAAATTAAAAACTTCCCCCTCACCATTACTAATGATACAGTTAAGAAAGATACAGATGATCACGAAGCTGCACCCCCTCTGGGAGCCAGGGGACCTAAAATTGTTGTGGTGAAGGACATAAACTATGTGCATGCAAGAGTCAAGTCCCAAATCATACACACAGAGCATCTACATCTTTTGAGGGAGCTTGATCAAACCCAGGGCCTGTTCTGTGTGTGTCTTCACTCTGAACGTCCTCCTAACACTCATGTTTTACAGTTTGCAGGTTTGCTTGCCTGGTGTGGATATTCCCCAGAACAGTCCTCAAAGCCATTGCTGGCACTGACAAGGCAGGGATGTTTAGAAGTGATGTCTTAACACATTAAGAGGTGAACAATGTTCATCCAGAAGCTTAGAAACTGCTGATCTAAAAGATCTTTATTGTCTGACTGTAAAGAACATGTGTTCAAGGGCAGGTTGGATGAGGCTTTGTGCAGCTTGGTCTAGTGGGAGGTGTCCCTGCTCATAGCAGGGAGGTTGGAACCTGATGGTCTTTAAGGTCCCTTCCAAACGTAACCATCCCATGATTCTATGATTCTATATTCTGGATAGTTGTAGCACTTCAAAAAACACAAGGGTGTATTAAACCTATAGCTGTGAAATCTTCTCCTAGACAGCAAACTAAGGTCTACAGTTTGAGACTTATTTTTAAGGAAGTGCTGATGGTTTTAACAATACATTGAATACAAATGAGAAGAAGATGTTTTCCATAAGCCACAGAGGCTTGAAACAATAGCTCTGACAATAGCTCCAAGAACTGTCCAGTGCTCTTGACTGATTTCATGCAGAAACCTAAAGATGGTTATTTAAATGACAGTAGCATTAGCTATTTCTATGCTAGCATGTTTTTAGCAGAAAAAAACCCTCGTTAAAATACTAGAACCTAAATGGTTCTAATGTCCTTCACTGATCTTAAAATTTATCTTACCTCTTGCTCAACAACTTGAATGTTCCAGTTACTGATTGTAACCACAAACATCTGTTTTGTATCTAAAACAAGAGTGCAGTCTGAATTAACTACCTCATAAATCAAAACAAGTATGATTTGTATTAAACCTCTTCAGATTTGTTTGAAATTTAAATTGTATTTCTTTTGGAAATATAATTAAACCAAATAAAACCTTGATATTAGCAGAGAAGTCCACCTGGTTAAGCCATCTGTAGATCATCCATGTTTAATGTGGTTCTCTCCTTCTTCAAAAAGAAGACTCTGAACAATGATTTATTGTTTCAAAGCTCATAAGTTATGTAAAACTCTTACTTCTTGTTTGCATTTTATCTTTGTAATTGTAACAACTGATTCAGAACGCTCATCTCCTTTTAAGAATCAGTTTGTGAATCAGGAGCAGGACTGAGTTGGCTGTATAATCCTTAACTCCACAAGACACTGTAATACAGGTAAAGAATCCAGAGGTAGATTTCTATCCATGAAAATGGTGCATCTTAAACACTTGTAGGACAGCAGAGAGGGGCCCTAGGAATATCAGTGAGCTGTTATGCTATATAAGCCCAAAGAAGCAGCTCCTGCTCGTAAGCCTTTGCAATCCATATGGAAAGGACAGAGGGGAAAAAGAGCAGTGAGGTGAAGTGACATCCTTCTTGAAGAGAAGTGACTTGCAGCACGAGATCCTAATCATGGGTACAACATATCATACAAAGCCTCAAGATGGATCTTTTTTCAGTTGCCACAGAAGGACAAACCTGGACTTAGGGCAGGGGAAAGCAGCCCCTTCCCGTGTTGACATTTGCCAGGGCTTTGCCCCAGAGTAAGAACATGGCAGGTGGAAAATACATCTGCTGAGGTGACTGAACACTGGAATGGTGTCCTCATGGATTCAGCCCGTAGTGCACACTGTACCAGCTGGCAGAGCTAACCCTCTGCTGCTCTGGAGCACTGCTCAAAGCAGCGTGCTTTGAACCCCATTAATATGAACTGCGTGAGCAAGGAACCCCTGTCTTGTGCAGCCCTGGAAGATGAAAGAACCAGTTCAGGACTGTGTACCTTATACATATCTTTGTGCCAAAATAATCAGTGGTCATAAAATTAAGGTTTCTGTCACTCTTGGCAACATTTGTTCTTTTGGAGATTTATGGGACTCGTTTTGTTTCACTTTAGGTTTAAAGCCTGCAATTTCTGTGGCTGCTTTGAGGAGGAAAGAATATAAGATGAACAACCTTGTACAAGACCAAGCAAATGCAATTAAATATCTAACACATAGTGGCTGAGAATTATTCCAGAGCTGAAATTGAGCTGCTGCTGTACAGGAAGAGAGGGAAGCGACTTGTTTGCCTGTGGTGTTCTGGTGTAGACCTCAAAGCTTGTTGGACACAAGTTCCCTTAGCACAGGCCTTTGATGTCCATATTTGACTACCAAGTAGGTAGGACACACAGTCAACATTGCTCATTATCATTTTTAAATTACATTTGAATGGCCATTAATGAAATTATGAGAACCTTTTCTTTTTTTTTTCCCCCTCCTGTTAAGCTAAAAATCGAAATATCTGCAGGATGCCAAGCAAGTCAGTACTTCTCTTTTCCCAGGACATTTTCCATTCATTATCAGTTTCCTTGTTTTATTTTGACTTCTCTTCTGAGCCCTTGCAATCCATTTTTTGTGGATCTCCTTAAAGCAAAGCTAGCAGTGCCTGTCTTGAAATCCTACCCAGTGAACATGCTGCCTTTGTTTGTAAGGTTGAAAGCACTGTCCAAATAAAGAATATGAGGGTTGTTTGAGCAAGTAGCTGGGGTTGGGGTTGGGCTGTTGAGGTCTCTTGGAAGCTGCCAGCACTGAAGAGCTGCTATGGGTCTCACCTGGGTTTATTTCTGTAACATCTTGTACCTAAAACCAGACTGCAGAAAGGGTAAGATGTGACTGACTGTACTTGTTTGGATTGTATTTAAACCATGTAGCAGAAATACAGCAGCTAAAGAAGGGTTTTTTTAGTGGATTCAACCTGTTTCTAAAATCATTCTTCTTCAATAGCTCCATCCAGTATATTCTTACAGACCTTACATAATGTTTGGGAGGTTTTTTTGTTTTAATCAGGCACTACTGGGTGGGAAATAAATGAGGTTCTATTTCCCATCACTTTAACAAAAAAAAAATGAGCTGCACACACTGAAGTCACTGTAAAATATACTCCACTACAGCTGGGCTATAGAAAACTGAAGAAAACTGATCATGTCTTTGAGGAAAGATGAATGGTTTCTACATAGGTCTGAGGTCTATAAAGCAGCTGGGTTAATGCTGTGTCTGTGAACAAATTACAGGCTCCATTTTGTAACTTCAGTTTTTTCAGATTCTTGATTATGACATTTCTAGTTCTCTTTGAAATGGAATAAAGTAAATAATTGAGTTAGTGGGTGATGAGCTTGCCAAACACAAGGCACTGAGAGGCTCTGTAAGCTCTGTAGTGGTTAATGCCTCCTGGGCAACAAGGTCAAAAATCAAAAAGTTAGAATCTCCTTGTGTTGTCATTTGCCCACTGCAATCAACTGGCTATCCACAACCTGGCACTAGGAGTTCAAACCAAATCTGCTGCATGTGACCATGATTCATGGGATCTCTGTCTGTAAAACATCCCAGTGATAAAACATGAAGTCAGCTGGACATGCTGTTTCTAAATCTCACTCTCTTTTGCCTCGCTGAGCCTTGCAGTGAAACTGAGCATGTACAAATGCAGTATTCATGTGAGGTACAGCATCCCCAGAGTGCTCTTCAAGGCTGGGAGAGAGTAAAGCAACTGGCTATGTTAATTTTAAGTGTCTTTAGGAAGAAAGGAAAATACACTCGTGCTTGGAAAATCAGAGAGAACATAGGGTTAAATACTACTGTCTGATCATGCATACAAAATGTTGCCTGTGCCTCCTCCAGCCACTCCACACCTTTGATTCTCAGCCTTTTGCTGGAGCACGAAACCAGGAGGGTTCTCCATGGGAAGCTTTTCCTGCCCAGCCCTGCAAGTGCCTGGGCTATACAGCAACTTGCTGCAGAGCATATATTCCAACTAGAGCCAAAGCAAAGAATTCTCACAATTATCTTTACTGTTTTTCAAATGTTACCCTCTAAAGCGTCTTGTGCCAAAGGAGGACAAAAATATTGTCAGGGGGAAACCAATATAATTGTCTTGGGGAGGAAGCAAAATCATTGAAAGAGTTTTTTTCAGGCAAAAAACGAAGCAATTGTCTTTGTGGCTTCACCCCCCCCCCAATAGCTGATCTTCAATAAACATTCACTGAAAGTAAAAATCAAAGAACACCAAAGAGAAAGGAGAGGTTTTCCTCAAGAATTATTAAGGTTTTCTGGAATTAAATGGAGAGACAGCTTTTTGTTTATAAAGTGCAAAATAAAAAAAAGAACAAAATAACAAGAAGGCAGAGTAATTTATGTAGGAGTAGGAGTGTAAGTCATCTATGTGTAATGATGTAAAATGGCAACATCTTTAATATTTAAATGTATATTGGCATTTGAGTTCTAGTGCAATGCAGATTGGGTCAACACATTCAATAGGATGGCAAATTTGTGGCAAAAAAAGTATAATTTTTGTTACTTATTGTGTTTCAGAAAAATAGGCAATCTCCTGGAATTTGATTCTTACCTCACATTTTTCTATTTAGTTCTTATGGCAATTACAGCTAATACCTTCTTTTTTCTTTTGTAAACCAAATCTAAGTGTTTTTAAATGTTTTAGCCACAGGAAAAGGGCTTTATCAGTGTGATTCATGCTTACACCAGTAGGACACTCAGCTGCAACTTTACTCCTAACACCAAGCACAGTATCAGTGTTTTAAAAGCATCACTACCCTGCAATTACAACAAGTCATACCAGAGAAAGCAGTTGTGCTGATGCAGCCATCTGCAATATAGTTTTTTTCAACTCAGAACAGCTCCTCCTGTCATGAATGGTGCTTCTCTGTGCTGAAGCAGGTTGTGTGTGTGTCTATGTGTGTCCTCTGTGCATCTGTTAAGCTGCAGTATGTGCTTACAGCTCAGACCACTTTTAACTATTGCTGACATTTTTTTCACCTCGTATCAGTTCAAAGTGACAACCCATGTTCTGTAAGTATATTGAACTACTTTGCTGCAGTGGCAACCAAAAAAAATTTCTAAGGAGTTCCTCTCCCTGTGAAATGGATGTACCCACTAAGCTCTTTCAATCCATCCTTCCCAAGGATCCTCTGGGAGCAAGATCTTTGTAGACATGAATCCAACTTGGAGAAACTAGTATCAAAATGGTACCTCTCTCCATTTCTGCCATGTGGTATTAGTAAAGAGGTAAGAAGCATAAGATTAGAGCTATTGTGGAAACAACCAGTTGAGTGACAATTTGCAATGCAATGACAATTCTGCCTTTCCCCTGAGGCTATGCCTTCAGCATGTGCTATCCAGCAGGGATTTGTACTGATCACTGTTGTCTTCAGCAATTTCTTGTCCTTATCACCCCTTTACTTTAGCTTCTCAGTTAGTTTCTTGTCAGTTCAGTCCTACCTCTAACTTAGCTGCCATTCCTCCACCCCTTCCCAAACACAAATACCTGGGAAGCCTGCTTGACTGTGGCTGTCTTCTGTGGCTTACATCCTTTCCCTCCTCGCTGGTCCATGATCCCTCTGGCTGAAGCCTTGCTCTGCTGCCTCAGCACATTTAGCACAACTAGGCCTGATGTTGGTGGTCCAAAGCCCTGCTCTTACAGCTGCCACCAAGAAGCTGCAGCTGGAGCCCGAGTTTCTCTTCCCCTCACAGTGTAAGCCTGAGGACAGCGTGTGCTCCCAGCTGGGCAGCTAAGGGAACTGTGACTCCTCTCACTTCCTCCCCAGACAATTCCTTCCTCCCTCCCCGGCAGAGAGGGACCTGGTTGACAACCGGTTGAACATGAGCCAGCAGGTGGCCCAGGAGGCCAATGGCATCCTGGCTTGTATCAGGAATAGTGTGGCCAGCAGGAGCAGGGATGTGAATCTCCCCCTGTATTCAGCACTGGTGAGGCCTCCCCTCGAGTCCTGTGTGCAGCTCGTGGACCCCCACTTCAAGAAAGATCTTGAGGTGCTGGAGTGGGTCCAGAGGAGAGCAATGAGGCTGGTGAAGTGACTAGAGGGAAGTCTTTTGACGAGAGGCTGAGGGAGCTGGGGTTGTTTAGCCTGGAGGAGACTCAGGGGGGACCTTATCACTATAACCACTTGAAGGGAGGTTGTAGTCAGGTGGGGCTGGGCTCTTCTCCCAGGCAACTAGTGACAGGATGAGAGGGCACAGCCTGAAGCTGTGCCAGGGGAGGTTTAGGTTGGATATTAGGGAGCACTTCCTCACGGAAAGGGTGATCAGACATTGAAATGGACTGCCCAGGGAAGCGGTGGAGTCACTATCCCTGGAGGTGTTTAAGGAAAGACTGGAGGTGGCACTTGGTGCCGTGGTCTACCTGATCTGGTGGTGTTAGCTCATAGGCTGGACTTGATGATCTCAAAGGTCTTTTCCAGCCTCAATAATTCTGTGATTCTGTAATTTGACACAAGGCCACGAGCTGCTGCCAGACAGCACAGCCCTCCCTGGCCACCTCCACCCTACCGCAGGCCTGTGGTAACACAGGTCCCTGAGCCACACCGTGCTGGAACATCAGTGCCTGGGCGAGGTAACACACCTCCCGCCACTCTGCACCTCACTACTGCCAGCCTGCACTGACATTATAGAATCATAGAATACCAGGTTGGAAGGGACCTCGAGGATCATCTGGGCCAACCTTTCTAGGTAGGAACATGGTTTAGAAGGGGTGGCCTAGTGCCCTGCCAAGCTGAGTCTGAAGTGTTCAGTGCTGGGAGTCCACTGCTTCCCTGCGTAAGATTATTCCAATGTCTGACTGTTCTCTTAGTGAAAAATTTTGGTATGGTGTCCAACCGGGATCTCCCCAGGACTAACTTCACTCATTACCCTTCGTCTTTTCCGCTCACACCCATTAATCTTCGTCTTTACTCCTTGTAAAAAGGGAGTCTCTATCTTCTCGTTAGCCACCCTTTAAGTACTCGGACATGAAGTCTTCCCTGATCAACTATGTGAGTATTGGCTTAGTCAGTAGCGGAAGGGCACAGCTGGTGTCACACCTGGGGATGGACGCGGTGGCCTAACGCGCGGGCGAGGCCGACAGGGCGCCCGGGGCTGAGGTGGCGCCCACGGGGCAGCGCCTCCCTCCGCGCGGCCGTGCGCCTGCGCACGCGCCGGCCCCCCGCGCGCTGCCGCAGCGCTGCCGCCCGCCTTGCGGCTCCCTGCGCATGCGCGGGCACCTCGCCGCGCGCGCCTGAGAGGGCTGACTGCGCCTGCGCGCGGCCCCGGCGGGCAGCCCATCACCGCCGCTGCCGCTTCCAACGGCCGTGGGTGAGCAGTGCGCATGTGCAGAGCTCCCCGCCCTGCCCGCCCCCCCCCTTCCGTGTCACGGCTCTCTCGCCTCCGGGCCTGGCGGAGAAGCCGGGGACGGGAGGCGTGCGGCGGTGCGCGCCTGCGCAGGAGGCCGCGAGGGCCCGGCATCCTCCCGCCGCGCCGCCTCGCGCGCCAATCGGGCGCCGCCCCGCCGCGTCGCGCCGTCGCGGCCCGAGCGCGCCGTGCGTGCGTGCGTGCGTCCGTCCGCTCGTGCGTGCGTGCGTGCGCTCAGCGGCGGCGGCGGCGGCGCAGCGTCCCCTGCCCCGAATGAAAGGGACGGTCCCGGCGAACGAGCGGCCGTGAGCGACTGGCGGTGACGGGGGTGGGGGTGTGCCCTGAGCCGCGCCTCTCCCCGGCGCCCCACCCGCCGCACGGGTGAGTGACCGAGCGACCGACCGACCCAGTGCCCAGCTGCCTCGTTGCCCGCCCGACGCCTCTTTGCCGCGCACCCGGGGCAGGCACGGCGCCCACGGCCCGCCCGCCCGCAGCCCCCCGCCCGCCGAGCGTGCCATGGCCGCCCGCCGCCCGTCCCTGGGCCTCAGCGATCCGCCTGCCCCGGGAAGGTCCCGGCACCCCGGCGCCGCCGCTTCAGGGGGCGCCCCCCGTGCCGTTACCCGCCCCCTCTCCTCCCGAGCCGGCGGCAGCCTCTCGCTCCGCCCGCCTCGGCCCGCGCCCTCCTTCACTGGAGGATCCGCCCCCCCTTGTCTCCGAATCCCGTTTCTCCTAAAATTTGGTGAGGAACGCGGCGGGGATCGCCCTCCCCGGAGCCCCGCGTCCCACCGAGTCCCCCCGGTAGGCCCACTGTCGGGAAGGGCTCAGGCCCCGCCGGTGGTTGTGGCCGGGCCCTTGCGGGGACATCGCGGCCGTCCCTCCCCGAAGGGGTGCCGCACCGTGCCCCATCGGTCCCCCGGGGAGGCGAGCGGCCGCGGTGCCGTTATCGGCCCATCTCCCGCTGCCCGTGGGAGTGTGTAAACTTTCCTGAAGATCGGTCTGCGCCGCCTGGCAGATCTTCCTGACCGCAGGCTCTTTTCGTGTCATTTTTAGTTACCTGCCCTAGCCTTATTGTTTAGACTTTCCAGGGCTGGGCCTCCCCCCCTACCCCCCGGCCTTTGCCACCCCTCTGGCTTCTTTTATTTTTAAGGTAGCAGCATGGATAAGTTCCTATCTCACTTTTCATAGTGGCTGTACATGCTGTGTGAGCAGAGCTCTTGGATAAAGATTTCCACGGGACTTGTGACTTTGAGTTCTCAACTACAGGCACCTCCAGGATACTTCTCCCCAGCTTCACCCCCTTTCCTCCTACAGAATAATGCCCCCAGTAATGGGTGATTATCCCCACAAACAAGGGAGTTTCTTGAGCAGATAATCCAGTATCTCTAGTGAGCATCTTGAGAAAATAAACACAATTATTCTTCTGTAGCTTTTCCTGAGAGTCCCAGCCACTTTGGCATGCTTAATGAAATTTTACAAATCTTGTAGGTTTTCCTTGGGTGTCTGAAATTTTCTTCAGTGACTAATATTAATCCTAATTTTTGAAAAGATAATTTTGTAATCGTACAGGCCGCCCGGCAGAAAAACAACTTTACATGAAAAAGTGTAGCATATAGGTCACTGTCCTTTGGGGGAAATACAGGTGGAGCCTTCACTCCTGTGAACAGCAGCTCTTGAAGCATGTTTGGACAATAAATAGGAATTAGAATCCAGGTTACTTTCCGTTCTGCAGTGCTGAACAATGTCTCCCACTCTGTGTTTCCCTGAGAGTCGTTGAACTTGCACTCTCCTTTTACATTTGGGGAGCTGTTGTCCAGAAGTCAGCAAAGCAGTGTGCAAGCCATCTGAGTTTGTGAAACACTGCTTGAAAGATAAAATAAAGGTGCTGCTGTTAGGGGGGGCACCATGCTGCCTGCCATTAAGAAACTGGAATGCAAATGAACCCCAATTTTTGATTGAAGCATCATGGGATGAGTTTCTTCTTTTGTGATTTGAGGGTAGATGTAACTTGTCAGTTTTTAGACTAAGCCTGTGGAAAACGTATCTAAATGTAATTATGTTTTGTGGGGCATGCATTCCATTTTGTTAGAGATCGTGCATAATCTAGTCAGTGGTTCCACAGTACATCACATTCTGTGATCCAGTCTGTAAGACAAAGCTGACAAGTTTCTGTCAACAGTTTATTTAAACACTATTTTATAAGTCTTACAAATTTGTTAGCTTTTTAAACACGGAAGCCAGAAATACTGAGCTGGTTTGAAGTTGCTTTCTTTTTCTTCTCCCAGTGAAGTGTAGCTTGGGACTTGGCAAACTGGATTAGTTGCTTTTGGGTGGTTGAACTCAAGAGATGAAAACAGAATGTTGAGTGTTTGTGTTCAGAATTCTGGGTGTGGGGGATAGCTGCATAACTTGGTTCATATTTTCAGAAAATGGGTATTTTGTAATTGACAGGATAAGAAGTGCATTTTGGCACAAAGGAAAGTGATCTCAGCGTAGTGTTTTCTCACGCTGAGAAGAAAGCAAATGTAATTTAGGCAGGAGGGGTCTACAGATGAAATGCTTCTGAAATAGTTCTCATTCTCAGGTGGGTTTTTTTGCTGCAGTCTTTAGAAATATATAAATAGTGTTAGTGCTCAGTGATACAGAAAACACCAATGCAAAGAATGCAGGATTGGAAAGAAAACTTTTTAGTTACCCTTTTAAAATGCTTTCAGAGTAGTTTAATATGATGGTGAAAAGAATGTGAGTTTCCTTTCTGGTGTATCCTGATGCTTTTTTGGTCTTGTTGTGTTTTGAATAATTTTTCAAGTGTTACATTATTTGTAATTCAATAAGTATTCCAAAATAGAGTATTAGGTAATTTTGTTTTATTTTTTTAATATTTGCATTATTTTAACTTCACTGTGAGCCTTAAAAAACATCTAATTATGCAAAAGTACTTCAAGAAGTTGGGTCATGTCAGGTTCTGGGGATGAGCCTGTTAGTGCACTGGGAGGCATAAAACTGTGAGGACAGTCTTGATCATCTGCTTTCTTGGAAAGTTACTGTTCTTCTAAATTAAAGATGATGAGAGCCACTTAATAAATTTTTATGTGTTCTATAAATTATTTGCATTTTCTGAAAGATGACTTTGCTTGTTAAATTGAAGGATAGCTATTTTTATAGTAGTAATTGGGATTCCTGTAAATCAGTAGAACTCGTGCATGTGTTCAAGGAAATCCCTGATCTTCCTTTTCAGAACTGCTGTAATTGCTGTCAATACAGTGACAATATAATCTGAATATAAAATGGAACAGGTAGACCCAAATGGATGTGTGTGCAAATCAAATTATTTATACGAAAGCAATAATTTTAGATTATGTGGTTAATATATTCCTAACCCATCACTGTGTGATTTATATTGAGCTATTGAATGTGGCCCGAGAACATGAAATCTTTGTGATATTGTTTCCTACTTGTCTTTTATAGCTCTTTTTCCTGCTTCCATGTATTATAAAGTTTAAAAAACAATTTATAAAATGTCATATTTTAAAATCTGTCTGTCTTTCCTTCAGAAACCTTTCCTTCTTTCTGCTCAGGAGGGATTGCAGAACGGTCTTGGTTTGTTTTTTTTTTCCTTAGAAGAATACAGTGTAGTGATTCTTTTGTGTTTGACACTTCAGAACTCCCCATCACCACTGCAAAAGGGTGTGACTAGTTGATCCAGATTGGCACATTTTTTGTGCAAATCAGCAGGATCTGAGGTCTGTGCATTCTTGTGTTGAGTGTGCGTCCCCGGCGAGCAAACTGCTTCTCAGGGAGCAGAGGAAGCAAACGGAGCTGTTGGTCAAGCAGAGGCAGCAGATGCAGGACAGACACCTTCTGATGCAGGAGTTCTGTGAGGCAGACAGTTCACTCTGAAAATCGGTTGGAACAGCAGAGTGAGAATCTAAAAGGATGGTGTTTTAGTGACACGGCAGCAACGTCATGAGATGGCTCTGCTTTTGGTCAGGAAACAGCGCGTGGGCCCAGCGGGGTGGGGGGGGTCTGGCAGCCCGAGGAGCAGGCGGGTTTCCCCGGGCACATCCCACACCCGGCCCTACAGCTTCCAGCCACTGAGCGCAGTCCAGATGGGTGCCAACTCTGCTGCCACCTTCCCTGGGTGGCTTTTCTTATTTAGATGAGTCCGGTGTAGACAAAGGCTGAGGAGGGTGCTCCTGTTGCCGGTGGGGGCAGTTCTGCCAGGCTGGGATCTCCACAGTAAAAAGCTGTAACCAAGGCTGTTTGGAGAGCACGGTATCTTCTTTCTTGAGAGATCTAGAGTCAAGTGGGCACAAACTACTTCATACTGGGCCAGGACAAGCACTCCTTAGGCATTCTCACTTTGGAACTTGCAGTGTCTGCCTGGTAAAGGGTTTGGGACCTCAGTGTTATATTTTAAAATGCTGGTAACACAT
Organism: Hemiprocne comata; assembly: GCA_020745705.1. Classification (NCBI taxonomy): domain Eukaryota; kingdom Metazoa; phylum Chordata; class Aves; order Apodiformes; family Apodidae; genus Hemiprocne; species Hemiprocne comata. The sequence goes on along the minus strand of CM036597.1, from coordinate 2,701,188 downwards.
GAAAAGTTTGTGATTGGCGCGGAGTTTAATTTGAAGTTACTTCTCTTTGGTGAGAACAGCAGCTCTCATGCACTTGCTGGGAACCAGGGTGGAACTGCTAAATTAACCGTGTCTTGAAAAGGTTTCCATTGCATCAGGGTAGTCATAGAGCCTTCTAAAATTTAGCTCTGTGTGATTAGCCACAGTGTATCTGTGAAACACCTAAAATGGTAGCGTTTTATCTTATCTCTACCCTCATCTAAGAGTAGTTAACTCATCTGCCGCTTTGTGAGCTTTGACACTCAAATCCCCTTCTGGATTTTCTGCTGGACTCTTTGGGGTTTTCTTTGCTTCTGTTTTTGAAGAAGTTCAGTAGCATGAATTTTATTGCGTGCACAGGTAGTTCATTTTCTACAAATTCCTTTGCTGTAGCAAATAAGAAAGGGATGAAAGAGTTGCAGTCACTTTTTCCCCTAATGCTTGCTGTACTTGTATTTTCCATTTATTTCTTCTTTTCTCCAGAAGTTTTATGTTGGTATCCAAAGTTTTATATTCATGTTCAAACTGGTTTTATTTTTGGTCAAAGAACTAATTCGTCTTGCAGATACAATGTCATAAAAAGTTGGCAAAATACTGCCTCTGTTGGGTGCATGTTTATTTGGATATATTGCAGTAGTGTAAAGAAAAGGGTAAAAAGGGACTGGTGGTTTTCAAGCAACCAACATTACATGTATAAAACTAAATTAAATTGCTTTTTATTGATGTTAACAACCTGATTGCACCTTTTTTTCTGTAGCATTGAGAGGATTGAAGTGGCATTCTGAAGTCATTTAAAATCATGACAACCTCAGTTGGACAGAAAAAAGTCTCTTCAAGACAAAGGAAGTGTGGTTTTTGTAGATCTAATAAAGATAATGAATGTGGACAATTATTGATGTCAGAAAACCAGAAGGTGGCAGCACATCACAAATGTATGGTGAGTAACCCACAGGAAAAGGGGAAGGGATGTAGGGAGCTATGAAGGGCTACCAACAAATGAAAAATGCAACTAGCTGTGGCATTGGCACACAGGATTAATCACTGTAATTTGAAATTTTCGTGTGTTTCATGTATGTAAGTGTTCTGTATCTCTCATACTGTTAGACCGTAAAAAATAAGTTTTGTTTTTATAATTTTAGCTGTTCTCATCTGCACTGGTATCTTCACACACTGATAATGAGAGTCTTGGTGGATTCTCTATTGAAGATATTCAGAAAGAAATAAAGAGAGGCACAAAACTGGTAAGTCTCTATGTTTGGCTCTTGGGAATGGAAGATGGTGTTTTCTTACCTTCTATAAAGTTTACCATGAAGTTATTATATATTTTTTGTTTGTTTTTTAAAGTGCTACTTTTGTGTGAGCTCTAAGGTAACAGACAACTTAGAGAAGATGATGTTGAGGTAAAGTTTGTCTCAGGTTTAGGAGAATAAAAACCCTCAGCAGATATGATTATACTTATACTGAAATGAAACTTAAATGTCAGTTAACCAACCCTTGTATAGTCTTCAGGAAAGGATAAAAAACCAGTTTGTTTATTTCAGTCGAGTTGTTTTAGGAATTGTATCTTAGTCATGGAATTATTAAAAAATAAATCCAGCATTATTATTTTTACAGTCACTTTTTTCTCATTGGCAAATATAGGGCGTTGTAGCAGCTATGCAGTTCTTCCCAAGCAAAATTGAAAACTCATTTACAGAATGTACCTGGTTTTACTTTTGATGGGCTCCCTATAAACAATAAGATTTCCTAAATTTATGTTTTGAATACAGTAATTTCTATTTAATATTTTCTGTTAGATTTCAGAATGAAATCTACATTCTAGGGACCTGGTGAGAGTGTTACTGTGCCTTTACCAGCACTTGGCTTTGCTGCCAAAATCTGGTTTTAGCTACCAAAGGTACTTCAATTGCTTTATTTTATATTGATTTAAGAGATGATTCTGTGAATATGGGCATCTTATGAAGTACGTGGGTACAACAGTGATTACAGCTCAATCAAATTCATTAAAATGGAGAAGCAATGATTTATTTTTTTTTTCTAATTCCCAAAAATCTAATTCATAATTTCTGTTTTTTTGGTAGAACTAATTGCTTTCCAGTTGAAAAAAGATGACAAGAGACTTTTTTCAAAATATTTTTCACAAATGATCAATTCACTCCTCACATGGAAAATGTTCAGCTTAGTTATTTAAAGCATTCTTAGGTATTCACCAGGTCTTGGACTACTAAGAGTAGCCTCAAGTATTATTGTAGAACTGTGGTTGTATCATAATAGTGCTTTATTTCATGCAGTGTTTCATTTGAGTCTTTTCCAATGCAGGGAACTTTATTTGCTCTAATTAGCTGAAGCATAAAGAAATCACTATTCACAAGTCATCCATGTTGTGCTAAGGAATTTCCAAAGGCCATGGTGGTAAATGGAAGTATGGATCACAAAGAAACTTTTGGATTCTTGGGTCTCTTAAATGTTTTTTGAAGGTTATTTCTTTGTGTGTCATGGGTGGTTTCTATCTTTCTGAATCTCTTTCTATCACTTCACTGATGCCACAGCTTGTTGTGGAAGCCCCTCCCTGGAGGTGTTGAAGGCCAGGTTGGATGAGGCTTTGTGCAACCTGGTCTAGTGGGAGGTGTCCCTGCTCATGGCAGGGGGGTTGGAACCTGATGATCTTGAAGGTCCCTCCCAACCTTCACCATTCTGTGATTCTATTCTGTGTATTCTTGGAGCTTGCCAGCTGTACCTGTCAGGCCCTTCATTCAGCTCTTTGCAGAAAAGTTTGATCTGGTTTACCTGGTAGATTCATAGTCCTGAGATGTTACCTACTTGGAGAGAATTTACAGGATAATTTTAAATCTTAGGTGCCTCATCTCTGTCAGCAGCTGTCAGAAAACTACAGCTCTGAATTCCTCTCCAGAGGAATCTTTCTCCTTTGGCTTGTATAGGAAGCTGAAAGCAAAATGTTTTATGTTAGCCCAAATGCCCCTCTAAGGTCTGCTTTCTGTTCTAGCCTGTTCTTTGATGTGGGAACACACTGAGCAAAGGTATCTCAGTGTGGTGCCCTGGGTTAGGTAATGAAATTGGTAGCTTGGTCTGGATTTGTCTGCTGTCATGTCTGAGGTGGCTGCCCTCCTTCAGGAGGTGCTGCTGCTGCCCAGGGATGCACCAGAAACTGAGGCCTGGTCATGACCAAAGTACCTTTCTGATGGTAACACATTTCTGTCCAGGTTTGTAGGTTCAAACCTTAATAAGCCAGTCATAAAAGCTTGTGAAGTCTCATTTGAGAGTTCAAGACACTGATGATATTATTATTATTATTTTTATTATTATTATTATTATTATTATTATTATTATTATTATTATTATTATTATTATTTCTGTTAGTTGTGCATGGAAGGAATTTTTTTAAGAGCTTACCTATTTGGGAGCTTGTCAAACTTTACATGTACCTGATATAGCTTGGGAATTAATTAATCTGTTAACAGTGACCATTTGGACAGCAGGATTTGTGCCAATGGAATGAATATTTTATTACTGTCAGGAAACACCGACCAATAAATCAATATAGAAGTTCCTGTGGTTTGTTTTGTTTGTACATCCCAGTGTTCATAAAAACAAAGTTTTGTTTTAGTCATTTCTGGCTTTCAAAATACTGAAGTACTGAGCAAAATTGATTGGATGGATATAAATTCAACTTAGGCTTTTATAAAGAGCTTTGATCAGCCATTATTATGTATTAAACCATAATATATCATCTATTTATGAGATAAAATACCCATACAAATTAGATAACAACTAGGAAACAGTATAGAACTACACCATTTTGGAGCTTGCAGAGGAGTAAATGGAGATGATCCAAGACTTTGACATTTTTACTGTTCAGTTAACTTGGTGAAAATGGAAAAGCAGGATGATGATACATAACTTTGGTGGCATATTTATTGGATGTATTTGAGACTAACAAGAAGAACTTGGCTAAGCTAGTGCAGGGGACAGAAAGTGTATTCCACAGAGATAGATGTGGGGAGAATCCTACATTGCACACTTAGGGATTTGGAATTGTTTGTAACTTTTTGGAGGCATGGGCAAACATGCAGGACACAAACCAAAAGCTCTGGTTGTCTTGGGAGGGGAGTGAATTGGGAAATTCTGATCTTTTGGGGCAAAATTATGTCAGTAGGAAGTAATACAGAGAAAAAAAATTAATAATATTGTGTTACAATCAATTGCTTCCTTTCCTAACACAGTATAAGGAGGACAGTGAACAATTAAGAAGCATGTTAATTGGTGGATCCTAAACAATGATTAATCTGATAGGAGAACAACTAATTATTGGGAAAGAAGACTAAAGCAACAGGCTCCCATTTAACCTTTTCTACAAAATAAGTATAAAGAGTAGAATTTGCTCTGATTGAAATGAATTCATTGTATTTAACAAATATTTCACTAAATTCAGTGTATAAGGTAAATTTGCCAGATCATCAGTGTTTCTGACTGCAAGATTCACTGCCAAGTGGCTGTCTTGTTTTTTTTAAAATTCACAAGGTAATTCAGAATTTAACAGGTACAATTTATGCTTTGAACTTTTCTCTTGATGCAGTTGGTACAACCAGGCCATCCTGGGCAGTGGGATGTTCAGCTGAATAGCTGTGTTACTTTCATCCAACAGGTTCCACAAAAGTAAATTACTCCTTGTCTTGGTTGGAATGGTAATTGATGAATGGTGGTTATTGTACAGTTGCATAATTGCAACAAATTTCTCCCTTGATTTTAAAACAAATTATGAAACAGACACCTGAGAGCAGGAAGAGTAATCCCAAGTGCATAGCTCCATTTATTTTGGCACCAGGAGTGGCAACTAGATTATTTTTTAACTCAGAAATACTAAGCCAACAGCAACATGAATTGTTCTTTCTTTTTTCTTCACAGATGTGCTCTTTATGCCATTGTCCTGGAGCCACCATTGGCTGTGATGTGAAAACATGTCACAAGACATATCACTACTACTGTGCTCTGCATGATAAAGCTCAGATAAGAGAGAAACCCTCACAAGGCATTTACATGTAACTATTATTTATTCCCTCTGTTTATTTTTGTATTTATATTTCACGTTCTTTGTTCTTTAAAAAAAAAGAAAAAAACAAACAACAAAGCAAAACAAAAAGCCCCCACTTTGGAATCTAAGCAAAACTGCTGCCAAAAAAAATGCTAATTCTGATCGTGGCATCTGAACTAGTGATGTGCTAGAAAAGCATCTTCCCCCTGCAAGATTTGTGTATCAGGGAGTCTTAACAAGTGGGAGAAAAATGTACTGGCATTTAAATTTAAAAGCTGAGTAAATAATCTGTGAATCGTGACTGACTTGACAGTTTTCAACTACTTTGTTTATAGGATTTTATGTCGAAAACACAAGAAAACTACGCATAACTCTGAAGGTAAAACTATTCCATATAAATTTTTCCCATTGTAGAAAGATACTTGGTTAAATTTAATTTTTCTGAGAGAATTGAAATGTTTTCAGTAAAAATTAGATCTCAATTTATTTATTTTTTTATTTTTTTTTTTTTTTTGGAGAAACAGTGAGTTTGGAAGCCCATCTGATTTCTGTATTTTCTTTAAAAAAATATTGGTCGAGGTGGAGAAAAACCCAAGAGAGACATTTTGGGATTGTTTGAAAGGTTTGATGTTCTGTCGAAACAAAGTTTGGGTAGAAGTAGTGCATTCCCTTCTGGGAATGACTTGTATTTGTACTTAAATATTCACAATATTAACTGTCAAAATTAATATTTTGTCAGGTAACCGCTGGTTTGGGCTATTGCTAATGTTCTTCAATATTCCACTAGTTTTTTTTAACTATTAAATAGAGTTTAACTCTTCAAATAAGAAGGACCCAATAGTAAATTAAAAGGTTTGTGATCAGATCACTTCTATTTCATTCTGATAAACAAGAGCACCTGTTTGGATACATTCATCAAGCATCTTTGCAGGAGGGAGTAGTGAAATGCCACAAGTGCAGATAAATTGTGTGGTCTTTGTAAAGTTCCAAAGTAGTTGTTCTATTATGTATTTATGCAGGTGTTTTTCCTTTTTCCTTTTTTCTGCTCTATCTGAACTGGGTAAGCAAACAATTGATAGTTTACTTTTTGCATTACTTTCAACTGAGATGTCATCAGATTTTAACTAATAAGGAGTACATTGCTTTATTTACTGAAGATCAAATGTCATAAATTACTTCAGCCTTTTTTCTGCCAAATGGATTTTTAAGGTAGTATGCAACTTTTAATGCCATGAGTACATACATTAATTAATGGTAAGGTTTGGATGTTACTTCAGTGTTCAGAAAGATATTGAAGGCAGTAGAAAATCCCAGGTGAAAACTGCTATTATTTTTTAGTCTATTTACGTAATTATTGTTATGTGCTTTCTATAAAACACTCTCTGATTTTGCTGTTACTAGGTTTGAACAAGAAGAGCAATACACACGTGAGATTAATTCTCCAAAGAGACAGGGCCACATGATCTTGTAGTTTGGCACTTTGTTTGTATGTTTTGGGGGCTGTTTTGCTTGTTAGTAGAAGCAGAATATGAAGGACATTTGAGTCTAGAGGGAGATTAATCTCTTGAACTGACATTTAACCATAATCTTTTATCTTTATTCACAAATGGCTCCGTGTTTGACATCTGTTGAAAAATGCCTCCAATTCTGCATGGAGCCCAATGCCAGTGGATGACTCTGCTTGGAATTCCTTGCAGCATCTGAACTTTTCTTTAGGGGCTTTCAGAAAGCATGATCTCCAGTTATATACCAATGGTATTTTGCTAGAGTGAAAACTAACTACCTTTAGAAGAGAGAAATATACAGGGTGGTTTTCAGAGTTTAAGGAGGGACTTTGAAGGGTTTGTTTCTTAATATTTAAATGAAGTTTTGCTCAGTGAAGTGGTAACTGGAATATGTGGGATGGTGAGATTAGTATGTATTTTGTTGGTTTATTTCTTGAGAAAAATGCCCTCATCAGAGAGGAATTTATATTAGAAAGAATGGTGGTGTGTGAAACCAGAAAAGACTTGCAGAGTAGAGTGAATAGACTAGCTAGGGATACTAGATTCTTACACAGCAGCTTTTTTCTTTTTCTCTCTTGTTTTTGTTTCATTTTTGTGAATCCTTGCTCTCAGCAGTGTTTTTGTAACACAACAGTTAAAGCTCATCTGTGGTTATGTCATGCAGTAGAGGTGCACAGAGGCACTGAAATTCACTCCTTTATCACTGAAATGTATTCTCCTGCTCTGGGATGCTGGTGTGGTTTTGGTTTTTTCCCTTGGTCAGTGTAGAACATCTGGGTTTTTATCCTTTGTTCTCTCTATCCAGATTTAGTCGTTGCAGTCCAAATATTTTTATTATGTCACTTCTATTAGTGGATGTTGGAACAGTTTTTAGGAGTGTTTGTTTTGGTGAAGTCCAGAACAGTTTATTTTCTGTAGGTAATACTGCTGGGTAATGAGATTTTTCCCTTCCCTTCCCTAGAAAACAGATGCTTTTGGGTTCATACTTGTTCAAGTCTGAGATCTGGCTAATGTGCCTTTTGTTAGAAGTTCTAGTTTGAAAATAAAATCTGTTAACCATTTTAATACCAGTTAAGAGAAAATTTCTTGAGGCTGCATGGAAATGTGGTTGGAATTAAAGTTACCCAGTTAAAACCTAATAGAAAGGACCTCTTAGATCTGATTTATTACTGTCATGAAGTTGAAGTGGTGCAAGAATTGATCAGATGAAGCATCTCTGTACTCATCAAGACAAAATTAATGAGCAATGGGTGTTAATTTTCCTTTAATTGGCAGGAGCTGCTGAACTACCTTTTGTTTTCTTTCAATATAAAAATATGAAACGTGGCAGGAAAGTGTTGTGCTCTTCAATTCATTATCTGTTTCAGCTGCTGATTGGATTTGTCTAATTTATTTATATGTCCAAGCCTTCAGGTGACATAGAAGAGGAAAATTGTATCTCTCCTGTATTTCCTTGGTGTATATATATTTCAGAGTGACTCTTCTGTGCTGTGTTCCCAGTAACTGCAGAAAGGACAGTCAGAGTCAGGTGCTTTCACTCTTGGCACTGGGCTGTGGCTGTGAGGTCAACAGATTGGAAGAGCAAACCAAGTTACTGAAAGCTTCATGCCTAGATTTTTGTCTTGCTTGCTTACAAATCTACCAAAATCATTTAAGCTGATCTTCAGGTCATAGTTTAATTCACAATTTAGGCAATTGGTCTAAGTTTTCAGCACCTAAGAGGTTACAGGAATTGGTGCCAGTGCTTTCCAGCTGTCCCAGCTAACAATTAGTTGAATTACTGTTGAGTTTGATACAATTGCTTGTATTCTTTTTGAAGAATAGAGTATTGTTGAACTAAGGTTTTGGAACTGTTTGTTGGAATTTATAGCAATGCACTGGAAATAATTGTTGAGAAATTAAAAATCTGGTATCTTTCAGTTCCCTGCAGGTGGGGCTGCCTTGGCCCCTGTGATAGATTTAAAGCAAATTGAGCTCATCAGGAATAGTTTAATATAAACCAAGATAAGAACAGAATTTCATTCTTCTGTTGCATAGTAGTAAAACATAGTATAATGAAGACACTTGTGTGACTACTGTTAGTGTTTAAAACAGATGCCTGGGAACTATGGGGTCAAAAAAGAAAGTGTCCATAATTCCTATTGTAGCTGTACTCAAAGCCTCAGGGAATTATGTTTCCACCATGGAAATAAGGACATTCCCTGGCTCAGCATCCTTTTCATGTTATTCTCAAGATCAAACATGAAATCTATGCTTCTCATACTGCTCAGTAAGTTGAGTCAGGATAATATTTCTCTGTGAGACCTATTTAGAGATGCTGCAATCTCTATCAAACCAAGTACTTTTTCCAAGCACTGTGTAAGCCAGAGGCTGGTGGGAAAACCATCTGAAAGGTTTTGGCATTATAGTTAGGGTACATCCTGACACATCTTTGGAATCTTTGATCAGTGCTGGTTCCTGGCTGGGTTTCCTGAGGTGCTGTTCCCAGCACACGTGCCTGGCTGCAGGCAGGTAGCACTGTCCAGGGCTTTGCAGTTCAGGGTCACTTCCCTCCTGCTCCTGGATGGTGACAAGTTCTCCCGAGGTGCTGCTCACTCAGCCTCTTCTTCTCTGTCTCAGGGATCATGAGGCTCTGAGTGTGGCATCTAATGTAGACCTGGTGTGTGTGTGTTGACATTATAATTCTCCTCCCTATTTGCACGAGTAGAATCTTGGTCAGCAAACTCACTCTTCACAGGTTTACCGTTGTCACAAGCTTTCTGAAGCTGCAGATGAATGTGTTGTCTGTCTGCAGTCTTTGCCAACAATTGTTTGCTTGGAAAAGCATTGACATTGTATGTTTATGAAGGACTGCTTTTTTTTCACTTCCTATGTTATTAAATGTACTTAATTAAAGAAATAATCTTAGGTACTTCATAACATAGATACTCTTTGGTCAAAAATAGCTTTTGGATAAGTCTTCAGTTCCTTAAGGTATCTGGTATTCATGGAAAACATATTAGTGAAGGGACCTACAAGGTAATTTCATTTTTTTCCTTTCCACTCTTACTTTCTCCAGCTTAGATATGTTTCATGTAACTTGATCTTTTCCCATTAAAAAAAAAAAAAAAACACAAAAAAACCCCCTAAAAATGACATTCAACATTTTGATTGTTAATTTCGCATCATTTGCTGATAAAAGCTGCTATTATTTGATTATCAGCTTATCAGATCCTGCATTTGCTTGCAAGGTTTTTTATTCAAATCTCTGGTTTTTATTAATACTTTAATAGATGCATTCACATTTTTGTTACTGATCAATGGCACAATAAGGTTTTCCAGGTTTTTTGGCATTCTTTTCCATTTCAAATCATTATGTTGCCACATATGGTTCATTTGGGTTCAGCCATATTTTAAGGACATCTTTAACATGCTGAAGTACCTTTTTCTTTCTCTGTTATATTCCATCTCTCTTCTGAAAATCTAGGAAGGTTGATTTTGCTCTCTGTAATTTGTAGAGTTTCTCATTCATCCCAAAAGCACTGTAAAACTTTAAATACATACGTGTGAGTTCAGATTTACATAACAACACGTCTAAACCACTTGCTGCATTTTGGCTTCTTTTTATATACAGTCCTACTTGCAAATACGTTTTGCCAGTCAGTTTTGTTTATCATCTTCCTCATCCAGCCTCAGCCCCCTTCCCCTCTGGCTCATTTAGGCAGTTGTTTAGGTTAATGGAGGAGGTGGATACACAGAGCAGTGTTAGCCTTCATTGTACACATCTTCTTTTCATTTCTTCTTTCACAACCTTTAAATCACTTAATTCTTTTATTCCTTGGCTTTAACCTAGCCTTTGGAAAAGGGTGATTCTGTGCATATTTCAAGCTGATGCAATAAAGATCAGTGATATCTCAACCTCTTCTCTGCCAAGCCTTATTTAAAACAGCACAACGTCTTGATCCTTTTGCCTTCTAGTCGTGATCAAAGGAGAATTTTTAGGTGTCTCTCTGAAGCTGAGTCTCCGTGTTGGCAGTTTCTGTAATACAGCATTTTGCTAGCCTTCTTTCTGGGGTACTTTGTACTGCTCATGGATTTCTAAAATGCAAATTTGGGGCTTGTTGCTGCTTATCTTTTCTCTCATCTGAATTTACAACATTGTGTTCTCAGGTGGGTTTGACAATGTAGAATATTTCCTCTTGCTTTCTACCCCCACTCCTCCTTCTCAGACCCTGTTGCCTATTGAGCTTGTTTTTTCAGATACAGCATTTAGGCATTTCTGAAGGAAGCTCCTAAGATACTTCCTCTGAAGACTTTAGATAAAGTTATTTGAGAATATTGTGATGATTTTAAAAATCAATGCAGTAATGGGTTATGGGATGGGGGGGCAGTTGAAGAAAATCTAGGGAATCTCAGGGGATTCAGAACAGGGGTGATATCCATGATAATACGTCATCTGGTCAGGGAGGAGTTGAACAACTTTTTGTGTTTTCCTTAGTTCAAGCTGACATGAGAAGTTGGAAACACCCAACCATCAGATGCCAGGGAAACAGGGTAAGCTGGCAGTGGGCTTGAGGGGAGGGATAGGGCACAAACCAAATTGTATATTAAACAGACCATCCGAGGCAGGTGTATTGAGAGCTGGTTGCAGTCTCTTTCTTCCTGTGCTGTTATGCTGGCTCATGGTGCTGTTAAAAAGGAGAGAAACTTTTTAATGTTTTGAGGTGTCAGTCTTGCAGATAGATGTGGTAGAGCAGATCCTCACATCGGGGTGCTATTCATCTGTAGGTCCATGTCACTTACAGTGGGAAACCTAAATCTGCAAGGAAATTTATTTTAGTGAAGGAGTCATGGAGCATCTGGATTTCACTGAACTCTCAACTTGTTTGGAAGTTCTCATTTTGAGCACAGAAAAGGAGTTCCCCTTGGAGGAAAGCAGTGCAGTCTTGATGTTTTGAAACATTCTAATAGTTGTAGACTGAAAAATAGCACTTAAGAACTTGCTCTGTGAGGAAACTGTGACCTTTCTTACAAAAAGTTGGTTTTCACAACGTGTGCTTGGCAGTTAAAAATTATTATTCACTTCCAGTTTTGAAAGTGTGACTGTGGAGAGCTCAGGGTGTGCTTGAATGTGATTTAGAAAATAAGGGGGGATTAAAAGGTGTAAAACACTCTGGTCTACAGAATGGGTAAGGAGTTTTGGAATAAATAAGGAATGTTGGTGAGCAGTATGACTATGTTTTGCTTCCTCAAATACAGTAGGGAAATCAGTGGAATGATTTTGGAAGGAATATTTTTGACTTCTCACTCGTGTTATTTAAAGGGTCACAAATTCACTAGTCACATTGTTGTGAGACTTTTTTGGGTTTTTTTTCCCCAGAATAACCACCTGTGGTTTCTGAAATCTGTAAAAGTAGAAACAAAGATTCACTAATTTCTTTGAATACATTGATGGAGGGTTCTTATGATGAGGGACAATATAAGAGAGAATTCTTGGCTTGAAAAGAGGTTTCCAGGTTGTAATATTTGCTGTATACGGTCTGAGAGGCATGATGTCTAAATTGTATGATGTTGGTAAATGAAAAATAATGTTAGATGGTACATTCTGAGAAGAAAATGTTATTTCATTAGATGTCATAATGTATTTTATTTTTTTCTGAGTGTAAGAAATTGTGCTTTTGTCATTTCATTAGAAAATAATAGCATGTATATATTAAAGCCTAGGCATGTGGTAGATAGGCTGGTGTATTTTAGTAGCAACTTGGGAATATCTGTATATGGCTGAATAATCTGTCATTTTGAGACACAGTAATTTGCAGATTTGTAATAATTTCTTCTCAAATTTTTGCCTTTTTCTAGCCATACAACAGAGTAAAGCTTTGGGGAAATGAGGTTTCAGTGTCACCTGTTGTGATGCCTTTGGATTTGTTTTCTGTCCTTGATTAATAAATGTGCAAGGAGCTGCAGCTTGCTCAGGGATTAGCCATGACACCTCAGGGACAGGCAGAGCTTCCTAGGACATGGTTGTGTGCAAGGCCTTGCCCCAGTAGTTGAGTTATCTTCTGTTCCAAGTTGGTGGTGGTGGAGGATGTTCAAGCCTTTGGCTTCAAACTCGTGCAGTTCAGTCCCTGTTAATCACGAGAGAAACGTGATTTGATGTTTACGGGATGATAGGTGAGAAAGACAAGTTCTGGCAGAGCAGCATTTAGTCTCAAAATAAGATCATAGAGTCGTAGAAGATGTCTTGTCTGGACACTGAGACCATGATACAATGGTGATAGGTGCCATAGCAATGCCATCATAATAATAATACCACAGCCACCACAGTTTAGTGGCCTGTTATTGTATCAAGTAGACATTGCACATTTTTCACCATGAGGACAATCAAACACTGGAATAGTCTCCCAAGGGAAGTGGTGGATTCCCCCACATTGGACAGTTTTAAGTCTCAGCTGGACAGGGGGCTGAGCCACCTCATATAAACTATAGTGTTACCTAGAAAGGTTGGACCAGATGATCCTTGAGGTCCCTTCCAACCTGGCATCTATGATTCTGTGATTCAAATCTTCCAATTAGGATTTCCTTCCATTTGGGGGCTCTTAGTGATGTTTGTGGTTTGGATTTTGAGGAGCAAGTTCTTCAACTCTGTGTGTGTGTGTGTGTGTTTCTTCAAGCAAGTCTGCTGAAATATCTTTGCAGTTTGAGCCCGGGTGGGCGTTACATATTGAAAGAAGAAAGATGCTCCTGTGAGCAGCTGATGGTCAGGCAAGTTGTTAGTGACTGAATAAAGCTGGTTATTCAATATCAGATATAACTTAACTAGATCATACTGGAAGCAATTTTAAATTTGAAGAATTGATCTGTATTAACTGTAGAGCTTTGAGTGATCAAAAGGTCAGTCTGCTAGAATATGGGATTACAGTTCTGTGCAGCATTCAGCACTTGAGCTGACATTTTCAAAGCAACTTGTCAGACCTCTGGTATATCTGTATTAAAAATATATGTTCTTACAGTCTTAGTGTTCTATAAATACTGTATCTGGGATATTGTCAGTGTGGATGATTTTCTGTGAACTGGTGGCTGCTTTATCTGTAGATGTAAAAAGACACAGAGACTAAAATGAAACCTTAGGTTTGTTTCATAGAGACAAAACACACTTCAGTCTTACAACTTGATGTTAGAACCAACAGGGGTGAATTTTTTTCTTAAGTCAAAAGGCATCAATTAATAAAGCAAGGAAAGGGGTGTTATTTAGAAACACTGGCATCATATCAAGGGCAATTTAAATTCAGGTTATGCTTCTGGAAAGAAAAATAATTAAAAGCTTATTTCACAGTTGAAAACATTCTCTGGTTTCGGTTATAGTTTAAATGAGTCTTATTTTCAGTTGAGGTGAATTTATGTATCTGAGCACACATTTTGGGTCTGAAAGTAGAAGCTGTAAGAAATGCTAAACCTTCATATGTTATAAAGGAACAAAGCTGTGTGATGTGTATAAAGCAGCAAATAATATTTTCAGGATCTGCCGTTTCACGATTGTAATAAATGGTAAAAAATGGCTGGTTTTATTTCTGACCAAAATACAGAAAATACAGGTTAAGTTTTTTCTTGTCTGTGGTTTTTGGTTTGGTTTTTTTTTGGATTTTGGTGTTTTGTTGTGCTTTTTTTTTTTTGTTTATATAAAACTTTTGAGCATGTTATTTGACGATGTTTTCTAACTTCTAAAGCAGATTTAGAAGAAAATATCAATGAACACGAGTTGGAGCCTTCACCTCCCAAAGGAAAAAGGAGGGGTCGTAAGGGAAAGCCAAGAAAAACTAATTTAAAAGGGCAATCAGAAGACACTAGATCCACGTCCTCACATGGCACAGATGAAATAGAAAGCAGTTCCTATGTAAGCAGTAAATATGCTAAACTTCTTAGAAGGCAGAATTGCATATTTCTTCTCTGCAAATATAATTCTGTATGAAAATTTTTACTTGTCTGAGCCTCCAGCTGGTGGCCACAGGCTTTTAAAATGACAACCTTATTTGTAACCCAGCAGTATATTTTAGTAAAATGTTTTTCTTTCAGAGAGACAGGTCTCCCCACAGAAGCAGCCCCAGTGATACAAAACCTAAATGTGGATTCTGTCATGCAGGTGAAGAAGAAAATGAAGCTAGAGGAAAGCTTCATATATTTAATGCCAAAAAGGCTGCAGCACACTATAAGTGCATGGTGAGTAACAGTGCTGTTGTTAACTGGTCTATTATGTGAATTTTGTCTGAATTGCTATTTTAGATTTTAATACAGTGCCCTCACATGTAATTATACATGAGTATTGTCTGTGTGCTCATGATCTCTTTGAGCACTGAAGTGTTGCAAAGTGAGCAATTCATTTATTTGCACTGCAGGCAATATGGATAGAAGTTGGCTACATGCCAAGAGACAGAATTAACTCAGGGAGACTCTTTAGCTTATTAAAAATGCTCCCTTAGCATCTCAATGCATACACAATATTTAAAAACAGGAAACAGTTTTAACTGAAAGAAGCTGCTCCAAAAATAAAGGACCTTTACTTCACGGACATTCAGACGAAGTCTGGGAAGGATCCATGAACCTCATTGATTTTCTGTCTAGTGGAGTCAGGCTGTGTGTCTATAGTGGGAAGTTGTAGAAAACCTTTGCCTAAAGAAGTGTCAGCCTGAAAAGAATCTGCTCGTTTCAATGAACGTGAGCAGGTCACAGAGTGAATCACAGAATGGTGAAGGTTGGAAGGGGCCTTAAAGATCATCAGGTTCCAACCTCCCTGCCATGAGCAGGGACACCTCCCACTAGATCAGGTTGGGCTCTCTGTCACAGAACTCCTTCTAGGAATGAGGCAGGGCTTTGAGTAACAGGCCTCAGTGCTTCCTGTTGGACCTCAAATGAGTAAATCATCCAGGCAATCTGTGGAGTATTAATTGTCTTCTTATACCTGGCCTCACTAAACAGAGAGCTGGGGGGGGCACAGCAGCCTCGAGGCTTATTCTTTGCTGCTTTGTGTACCTGAGCATCAGTTTTAAGACAGTTTAAACTGAATATACCAGAATTATGGCAGTAGAGATGGTTACTTATGTGCTCCATTGTCATCCCTCAGGGCTTTTCAGGTGTCAGGAAGCTGAATTATATAGATGTCACAGGGAAGGAAATGGAATATTCCTTAAAAAATTAGGGATGCAATTGATAGTATTACCCATTTGTGTTTCCATCATGTCATTACTTCATGTCTACTCCTTTGTCTTTTAAAATACGTTTCTCCAAGGCAACAAATGTAATTAAAGCAGTCAGGTGCATATCAGAAGAAATACTCACCATGCTAATTACTCAGCATGGTTTTTTTTCCTAGCTTGTTGGTAAACCACATGCTGTCTGAGGTGACAGAAGGAGTTGTTCAGTATTCAGTTATTCCTGCATCTAAAAAAATTTCTAATCATGTTGGTGACCTAAAATTATTTTGACTTGCTTCTTTTACAGTTGTTCTCTTCTGGCACTGTCCAGCTAACAACAACTTCAAGGGCAGAGTTTGGTGATTTTGATATAAAAACTGTACTTCAAGAAATCAAGAGAGGAAAAAGAATGGTATGTATCTGCAGAATGTGGTGAACGTGTCACTAGTTCTGCTAAGGTGTGTGTAGCTCTGACTCCTTCTTTTTGTGGAACAACCTTTTCCATCTGCTAAACACAAAATTTAAATGTATTTTTACTTGGGGGACAGGTAGCCAGATAGGAATAACCTTAAAAATTAGTGTTGTTTGGGCACGTGGTATATAGGGCTCTTTATGACAATGTGCAGAATAAATCATAATTAGCCTTCCTGTAACTATAAGAGGGTAACAGCTTTGCATCCTGTGTTACTAAAAGCACACTGTGTAAAATAAACGTGGAGAATATGTTCTTGCAGTGACATGTTTTCAACTGCCTTGATGTTTCAATAGGAAAATGTATTCAGGCCTCAGAGGTGGAGATGTTGGTAAAATGTCACATTGTGTGTTATTAAAATTCAGGACGTTTTTTAAGTCATAAGAAATGTATAGGGACGGGAGGAGAAAACAAGCAATTCCCAACAATGTTGTTCCTTGAAAAAAATCGTGCAAGATTCTTCATATATTTAACTTCAGGGGCACTAAAATGATCATGGAAATGCAGTAAATATGTGCAATCCTGTAGCAATTTTCAATGCAATGGACAAGTATACCCCAGTGTTCATATTTTAATAGGTTAGTATGATAGAGTTTCTGTTTTACAATATCTTTGATGGACTGATCATTGGAAGGATGACCTGCCAGAGGCATTGCTGTGTTCCAGAATGGGAGCCAGAAGTATGAGGGACACTAAACTGAGTACTGAGAGGCCAGGGACTGAAAGGCTTAATGAACAGTACCATTCTCTTCTTTCTCCTGCACAGAAATGTACACTCTGCAGCCAGCCTGGTGCTACTATTGGGTGTGAAATTAAAGCCTGCATAAAAACATACCATTACCACTGTGGAGTAGAAGACAAAGCTAAATACATTGAGAATATGTCACGAGGAATTTATAAGTAAGGACCTATGTGATTCTTGAGTCTATAATGGAAGTGAAGATACTTATTTCATGGTGCTTTTTCTGCCTAGCTTGTCCAGTATGTTATTAAAAAAGGGAATATTGTTTCATTTTAAGTGGTATTTTAAAGTAACTTTTGGCTTTGCAAAATATTTCAGTTACTCTGCTCACTTAAAATTCCTGTAGTGTGAGAAATTAGGATATGGATTGATTCATATGATATTTTCCTCGATTAATGTGTAAATTATATTGAGGAAACCGCAGATAATTTGTGTAATTATTCCTTCATACTGATATGTTTTGTAGCCTGTTCTCTGGTTTTTGGACCCCATAACCTTGTCCTGGCTGGTGGAACTGCTGGCGTTGGTGCTGTAGCTGAGTTGCCAGCGTGGCTGTGCCCACAAGAGGGCATTCTCTGAGCACTGGAGCACCAGTTCTTCCAAACTCCTTCTGTTGGCTTGTCTTCAACCTTGTTTGGTTTTTTTTGCCAGTTTAACTGATGCTTGACTGAAACCCAAGAATGGGTTAACAGGGTCAGCAATTGGCTTGTCCCGAGGAAAGTGCCTCGGTGGATATTTTCAGTAAAAGTCCTCACTGGTTTTTTTTGTTTGTTTTTTCACTCGTGCTAGACTCTATTGTAAAAACCATAGTGGAAATGATGAAAGAGATGAAGAGGATGAAGAAAGAGAAAGCAAAAGCCGTGGCAAATCAGGCCCTGACCATAATGACATTCCTCAGCAGCAGCTCAATGGAAACTAGGTATGGAAGTTACCCCTGACAGATCTGGTACCGAGACTGAAACGCAATATCCATTTCATGTAGTTTATTGCAGTGAAGTATTTAAATCTAGTGTATGCAGATCAGTACTTGTTATTGGCATACTGTAGAAGAATGGGGAGGATTTGTTGCTTTTTAAATCCAGCTGACTTTGTAACAGTGGAAGAAGGGAGGCCCTCATTTCTGTTGCTAAATATAGATGTCATGTCAGAGCTGCTAAATGCTTTTCCGTATGATTTTTAATTTACTATTGTTTTCATCATTTTTTAAACAGGTTCAAGGGACAGAGTTATAGAACTGGGAATGGCTAAGACATCATAACTCCTAATTCTTTTAAATTGTTTTCTAAAATCAGAAAAGGGTGGTAACTTTTTACTACCCAGCTCTGTTAGAAATTTCATTGAACTGCCTGAAACGTTCATGTGTGTGAGCCTGCAGTAAGTGGCAGAGTTTTACATGTCAATATTCTGTAGTTTGTAGTCTGCAGTGTCTGGAAAAAAATGAAACACTATATAAATGATATGTAATATGTACAGTGTCAAAAGTTAAGGCAGACATTGAAATGAAGTAAGATCTATATTTCTGGACTGAATAAAAACCTTAAGATTTGGAATGTGTAAGTTGTTTAGTGGATTCATGCAACGAGAGAAGGTCTTAGCTAGTTTAATTAACAACATGGACAAGCTGGTGGTGGCAGCAAGCTGGTACTCTGTGAATTTTGCATTTTCTTCCTACACGAGTGACACAGGCGATCCATGGGAAAGCTGCTCTCTGGTTTTGCTGGGAAAGCTGCTCTCTGGTTTTGCTGGGAAAGCTGCTCTCTGGTTTTGCTGGGAAAGCTGCTCTCTGGTTTTGCTTGCAAAGCACACAGTAGAAAAGGACTCGGTGTGCACCGAAGCACGCTTGAACATTTCAGGTTGTTCCTGTTGGGATTGCTCGTTCCGCCCGGCGTTGTTGGCGGGAGATTTACTTGAGCAGCTGTTGGTTCTGAGCTGTGAGCTTTAGAACTCATGCCAAAGGGCTGTAGTTCATTCTTTCCCCAACAACCCACCTCTTTCTGTGTCCCTGATTTACCAAGAACACTTCACTAAGTGTGATTAAAACCTTGCTATACAAACGTGTTGGACTCTGCAGCCCAATCTCTTTAACTTCAGAGAGTTACAACTCTTAACTCACTATGGAATTTTAGCCACCATATCTGACGTCCATACCTCAAGTGTTCTGTGGTGTGTGGAACACTTCATGTTTTGTCCAGAATATGCATCAAGGTCCCATATTCTGTAAGAAGAATGAGGAAACAACCTTTTTTTTGCTAGATTGGTATTTATTTTTTAATCTTATGACCACTATATGAGAAACTTTGCCTATCATCCTTATTGTTTTAGTGATTATTTTTTTCCTCTTTCTGTCAAGTCAACAATCATGTCATTGAATTCTGCTTGCTAGAGTTTGATATTCCTTTAGGGAATAATCAGATCAAGGCTATACCAAACCTAACAGATCAGTCCTCTGACTGTTTCCAAAACACCTTGTCCTTTCTAGTGGCTACTAGCCTCTTCAATTGGTCTGTTAAAGCACATTCTCAGACTTGCTGAAATAAAACCAAAAAGCTGAATCTAGTCCACATGTTTGTCTGTTGCTGTCGCATCATCTTCTCGTTTGTTTAGGGTTTTGATTGTTTCACTCTGAACTCTCTACAAAACTTCTGGATTTGAAGGAAGGATACAAGCAAAATACAGTGATTTGATTATAAACTGCTACAGTTCTTCTGTGATTGGTATTGCAAACACAGTTAATTTGTAACATGAGTTTCTGTAGCATTTTTTTACTTGTATTTTTAAAAGATTGAACGTATGTCCTTTGTCTTCTTAAGCATTCCCTTAATGTCTTGAGGGACTCAATTACTATATATTGGAGTTTCTAACATTTTACCTGTTAGAATTCAATCACTTCTGTTTGCTCTCCTGGAGAATAATGCCATTTTGGAAAGAAATATTGCTGTGTACAGAAAATACTCAGTTACTGCTCTAAACGTGATGCCATTGATCATTTTTATTTTGTATTTGTAACTTTCAAAATTAAAAGCCTGACTTGAATTGCAATGACAGATCGGTTATTGAAATTGTCTATCCAGGTGTTTTGTTTCTCCTAGAATATGAACATTTTTCAGCCACTCAGAACAGCTTTAGAATGCAAAATAACATCCTTCAGTGTTTTAAAGTTTCTGGATTGGTGCCTCAGACGTGGCCCTCCCATGATAAAATGGCACTTTGTTTGCAGTTACTGTGTTTTAACCAAGGTTGCATGGGGTAGATCTGCCAGCATATTGATTGTATTTGAGACTGAGCTCTTAACTCTTATTGTGCCAGTTGCTTAGTATCCTATTCAGTCCAATCATTCATCTGTTATGAAATAAATTACCCCATTCCATGCCTCAGAGAACCAGAGCAGCACTTCACCTTCTGGTGGCAGAAAAGTTAAGTGGCTGGTTTCCCTGTTACCTCTTTGTGCTGAGATGGCCTGACTAAACTGTCATTAATTCAGAATTCATGGAAACAAAGTCAAAAGCAATTTTTTTTTTCCAGACAAGCCTCTTAATTTGTCATAACTGACTTCAACTCATGTATGCTGGGTAAAAGTGCCTTACAATGTAAAAATTGTATTTATATGTTCCCAAGTAGCATCACCTGCTGGGGAGTAATTCTGTCGTGGTGTTAATATTTAGAAGAAATGTACCTCAGCAGTGTATTTACTGTACATCTCTTACATCCTTAATTGTAGTTTTAAAAAGCATGACAATGTATGATAGTATGCAACATTTACATCATTTTTTAAAGACAAAATACTGCCATTACTGTCTTTTTATGTGTATTTTAGCTTGGAATTTCAGACAGTCTGTCTGAAAGTTTTTTGGGTTGTTGTTTTTTTGGGTTTTTTTTTTTGGTAAAGCAATGTAATCTTTGCAAGCATTTATTGAAGATTATTCTGGAGCATCTACTGCCTTCCCAGAAATGTTAGAAGTAATGAAAAGTGCTCTATAGGTGAAATAGGTATGTTTAAATTAGCTAGTTAAATTAATGCAGTCTATTTGTTACTGAGATTTATTTTTTTTTTAATAGGCACCTTTGCTTTCATCTCACAATCAGAGAACTCATGAACTTAACAAAACTTGTCTTATGAAACTGGTTTCACTTTATTTAATTTTTTTACATGTTTGTTTTGGGTTTGGTTTTTTTTTGCCTTTGGGCATTTTTTTTGCTCACAAGAGTAGTGTGTGCTGTTTAAGACACCTGGAAGCCTCTGAGAAGGGAGGTTTCTCCCCAGCTTGGTGTATCTCCACACGAAGAGATCTCCCCAGCTCACTGTATCTCTGTATTAACAGATCTGCCATTGTGCTATACCAGGAAAGGACTGGACCAAGGAAGGAGACAGGCATCAGAAGGTTGTTGTTCAGATAACTTGAGGGAACAGCTGGGGTGATGCCAGAGTCTCCAGGAGTGATCCAACATTAGCAGTGAGCTGTGCTGTCACTCCGTATTAGGGAAGGGTGAAAGGCTGGTTCAGCACAGCTAAGCTGGGATGAGAGAGATTAGTGATCAAAAGATCTGCTCCTTCAGCAGGTGTTGATCCACAGGGGGTTCTGTGGTAGTTACACCTACACTCCACAAAGTCTGACCTTTAGGTACAAAGAGCTGTGCTGATCTAGAATGGCATGATTATACTGGATCTGGCCCTAAAATGTGATATCAAGGAAAACAGCCTGTATGAAAAATAACTTCATGCTAAACCAGAGTGAAAGATGAAGAGGTGATCATCTGTTTGAAATATCAGACTCATCTGGCAGGTGATAATCAGTGCATTCCAAAAATATTAATATGCTGAATCAGATTGACAAGAAAATTAATCCTCATTAGATAAAGAGAACTAAAAGTACATTATAGCAACTAGTAACTTCTTCCACGTCACCAGAAAGAGATTCCACTGCATTAGTGATGGAGATGAACAAACAGAACACAGCTCTTGGTTTAGATACTTGTTGAAGCAGTTTCTGTACATGCACATTGATTAGTCAGCAGTGACATCTCAACCCTGAAAGGATCCTGGAGAACTGTTGCTTGTCAAAAAGCACTCAGGTTAGGCTAACAGCTTTTGCTCTAGCATACATTTACATTAGGTGTAAAGACAAGGAATGTATGAAAGAAGGTAAATGCATTCCTATCTGCAATGTTATGTATATTTTGTTCCTGTTATATTGGCTTTACTTCCAAAGTTGTAGTTTGCAGTATTAGTTTCTTTTTATTGGTATCCTTGCATATATATATTCAATAAATGAGTTATGAATTTCATATTTGCATATCTGTCCTTTTTCTGAAAGTACAACTTTAAAACTGGCATTTTAATGCAGAAATGCAGCCATTCCTATTGAGGTTACAGGCCCATGAAGATCTTACCAGGAGAGGAGTGAGAATGTCCCCTCAGAGGATGCTGCTTGCCCAGTGGTAACTCAGTATCTCTGCACCCTTCCTAGCTTGGTGCCATGGCTCAGCTGCTGTGCTCTGCCACTAGTCCCTAAGTGAAGTGCCTGACTCCCTGAGGGTTCCCCAGCTCACCTGTGAAGAACTTTTTCCTTTCTTCTCTTTTTCAAGAAACAAAATAATTTAAACTGAGTTAACGAGAGAGTGCAGAGTGTAATATAGTTACACTGCAGAAGAGGAACTACATCCAGTGTGCACTTGGGAATCATATAAATGTAGTGGAAGAGATTAACAAAACAAAAGAAAATGGAAAATGTTGGATTTGTCCAAATGCATGACTGCCTAGAGTGAGACAGTGTGTGCCAGTTATCAAGGGATGTGATGGGAAAACTCTGTAGGATGAAGAGTACTATCAACCTATTGACAAACACTTTTTTTTTTTCTAAGAACAACTATATGCTCTTATGTCATCATCTTAAACAAGGAGTCAGTTTAATGAGCATAGTAAGTAATGACTGTGACCTGAATCAGCACAGTCAGCACACACTTGTGTGTGCCAGGAAAAAATTGTCGTGTATCAGCTTCAAATAGGAGCTGCCAAATGATCAGGTCTTTTTGATGAAGTGTCATTATTGATCCTGTGATTCCACATCCCTCTTTGCAAAGGTTGCTGAAAGAATTTAATTTAATTCTATTATCAAAGTTGATGTTGGGAGTAGCTCTACCACATGGCCTTTGATGCCGTGGAAATAGTTACTGGAGACATTTATTTGCTGTGTGTTTTCTGTGTTTTAATTCAGTCAGCTGGGATCTTTTGAAGGAAGTACAGGATATTGTTGAGGAGCCTGCTCTGTTCTGTGGATGTCACTTCTCACAGGAACAGCTGGTCACTGAAATCTTGGAACAATAGAGGAGGGACCCACAGACACAGGAGCAAAAATCTTTCATTGTCCTTGTGTCATGGGACGTTAGGGCAGAGCACTGGGTACCTCAGGGCTCTCGTGCCCTCTCAGACAGGCTCCACTTGGCCATGTGTAAGAGACTGCAGCACAAGCAGAACAGTAGTTACCCTCTTGCCTAGATCAGATACCCCATGTGGGAAATGACTTTCAAGCATTGGAGACAAAAGGGAGATGCTGTAAACTCAGCTTGTCTCTCTTGTGCTTCCACCCCTCTGTTTTGAGCTTGGGATCGATAGTTAAAAATGGAAACCTGATGGAACAGGAAAACTATCTGTGAGCTTTTACAAGAAAGTAAGATGAAATTGTGTCAAACTGATGTTGCTGCTTCTACACCAAAGTAAGAAGCTTCTTGAGTGGAGAAGCAGTGGGCACAGCTTTGAGTGACTCATGACTTTCTGTAAGAGAGGAGGGGAATGGGGCCTGGCACCAATTTAGAAGTGAGGTTATGAAAACCTGTTAGGAAAACCCTACTCAGAGTCATTATGAATCATTCACAGTCTGAGTGCAAGGATGTGTCAAGTGGGATTCTCTACAGTTCTGCTCCTATTTGATGTTACTTGGTATTTCCATGAGCAATTTGGATCACATATGCTGGTTAAATGGAAGGGAGCACGGGCCCTGAGCTAACTGCTGACCGGGTAGCAGACAATTACAATGCAAAATGAACTTGATAAATTCAAAAGAATTAAAATGGGATTCAGTAAATCCAGCAATGGATTTGACAAATGCAGATCTATGCACTTCAGCAGAAGCAACAATCAGCTGAACAAATACAGGATGGGACAGGACAGGCTGCTAGGGTAGCAGTTGTACAGAAAAGTTCTCTTGGGGTTACAGCCAGTCACCAGCTGAACATGATTCAACAGCATCCTGTTCCTGCAAAACAATAAGTTGATTTGGAATGTATGAACAGGAATGGGGTCTGTAAGATACACTATGGGGTCCTCCTTCCTCATGTGGTAGTGGGAGGCCTTTCTTGAACATGGTAGCCAGCTGTAGGCACCATACTTCATGGAAGATGTGGAGCAGCTGGAGATAACCCAGAGAAAAGCAATGAGAGGGATGACAGGATGAAAGATGGAGCTTGTGCCAAGGTGGTGGGGGAGACATGTTTTCAAATCTGTAAGAGGTAGCTGCAAATGAGGAGGAAATAAACACTTTCCCTCAGTGCTGCAGGTAGGATAAGAAAAATAGATTGCATTGCAGTGGGAGACACTGAGCTTAGATACCAGAATGGGCAGTGGGCCTTGACAGCAGGAAGAGTTAAAACTCTGCAATATCTTCCCTAGGCAGGTTGTGGAACTGCTGGAATTTGAGATTTTAAGTTAGGGGGCATCTTTTGGGGCTGGTGGCAACGTAGACTGGAGGTGCTGGGGAGAAGGGTACTTGCTGTGCCTCCCAGCTTCTAGTTCTTAGGCTGCCCTTCTGCATTTTCACACCAAGCTCTTTTGCAAGGGCCCTGGAGAAGTGTCCTGGAGCAAAACACTGCCCTGGCAGAGCTGGGCTTGACTTCAAGGCTCACAGCCACGTTTCCTTTTTCATCTTTTCTTCTAAAATAGCACTTGTGGTAGAACTGCCCTCCCTGGGGAGGCTGGCACGCTCTGCTGGAGTGGCCCACGTCTGTGTGGCTCCTACAGCCTTCTTGGCCCCACCCAGCCTCAGGCACCCTCCACATGTCCAGTGCCATTCTTGGGAGTACTTCAGCACTCCCAACTTTTTGAGTGAATGGGTCCCACACCGTGGAATGTACATTTCTGTTGTGTAGGGATAAGGGAATTGACACCAGGATTTTATGTGAAGGTGTGTGGGATGAGCACACACTGCTCCTTGATGCTTCTTAACTGCGTGTGCACTGGGATGATGCAGGGTTTGGAGTGACTGAGCTCTTACCCAATCTTTACAGAATTGTCCTGGCAGGAATCTTAAACTTTTATCCGAATTTTTGCCCGAGACTGTCTCTCTTACTTTCTTTAAACTGAATGCTCTGCTTCTGTTTTTTCTAAAACAACATTCCAGCTGAGAGCAACCAGGACTAGTCCTGCCCTGCTCTTCATTCCCTGGAGAGACGTGCAGGTTGTTTGGCACATTCAATGCCCTATTTCACACTGCTGGCCAAAAAAATCCCCAAGTCCTGTGCAAAGACTCCCCTCAAGCTCTTGCCTGCCAGTGGAGGGTGTTCCAGAGGCTTGGGGCAGGAGGAGGAACACACACACTGCCCGACCCTCCACTAAAACTGTGCAAACAGCTCGGCTGGGAACTTCCTCCTGGCACCCAGCCACGCAGCTGCCAGGGAGTTTTAAGCCTCAATACCTCCAAAACAAGAAGTCACTCAAGTTAAACAAAGGCAGCAATGTTTTCAATCTTATTACTCCCTGCTGTGTTGTATCAATTTTAGCTACTTCCAGAGTGCAGGTAGCTTCCTCAGGATCTAAGTTCAATTTTTTTTTTTTACTGAAAAAAAAAAGTTCAGATCCAGTTCAGAGTGATGCTGGCAGCCCCTGAGGTCTGCAAAGTTGAAAGCAGGGAGGGAGGCCTTTAATCTAAAACCCAAATACTCAGGTGACACGTCCAAATGGAGCTTTCCTGCCGAGTCAGAACTGCAGCAGCTGGGCTGGGAAAGGTTTTTAAACTCTCCAAATTGCTGATGACTAAAAATCCTTAAACCCTGACCTGACAATATAAAATTGGAAAGTCAGATTCTTAAATGAGACTAGTTTAAATAGAATAAACAGCAGACATGAGGCTGAATGACCAAAGTGATTCATCCAGGCACTGAAGCCTACAAGATACTTGGTTTTGCCCTATTTTCCATTGATTTTTACCTACTTACTAGTGCCAACATTTTGCCCTCAAATAAATAATGCAACATTTTTCTGTATATTTTTACTACAAAGACCAATGTTTCAATTTAAGTATGATGCTTCCTTGTTCTTTGTTTCAATGGCTGATATTGATTAGACCTAACAGGGTTCAAATTTACCTTTATAATGATTTCTGATTTGGAGCAGAAATGTTTTCCAAGGCAGTAATTAAATCTCTGGATAGTTTTCAGCTGTTTCACAGGAATCACTGAAAATGCAGTAATTTTGCATAGCTGGTTTTTCCCCCCTCTCCATTTTGTATTGTTGAATACTCTGCTTTTCTTTGAATCCTCTGCATCCAATTATCTGATTTGTGCAGCAATTAAACAGGAGATCAGTGTCATTGTACTTTACATTCTTTTTAAACTCTCATCAATAGCAGGACCACACCAGTCTGTAAGTTTGTAATTTAAGATGTGCTTGGCAGGGGTTCAAAGGGACAGGAGCTCTAGTCTGTCTCACTTCCCCTTGGAAAGCATTTCTGATACTGCCAAACAATATTTACACCAGAAGGGAACTGAGTTTTGGAAGACTTTCCAGACTGAGGAAACCCAAGCAACCTGAGACTTAGATAAGCCTTGGTGAATTAAAAAACTTGATGCTATCCCTGTGTAAAACTTGTATTATCCCATCAGATGTCACAGATTTACAATCTGAGGAGTGGATTTCAGTTAACAGATAAAATTAAGAGCAGAGCTTTGGCAAAAAAAAATGTATTTTTTAAGCAAAATTGTATTGCTGTCTCTGTTGAGCACTTTAGGATACCTTGAATTTCTGCAATTACAGGCACACGTGCTCTGTTCTGCAATTAACTGAACATACTGTTTGCTAAGTAGAGCCAGTCTCTGGAGCCAGGTAGGTTCAAAAAGCATCAAGCTTATTTCTTTTTCTGGGACCTTCAGCTTCCTAGCTGTCTGGAGAGAGGGTTCAGGGAAGGTCCTGTTTTCTCTGTGCCAGAAGAAAGGTTGTTTGCCCTTGCTATGGGGCCTGGCAGTCCTGAGAACAGTTCTCCCGTGTCCCATCCCTGTCCTGTGGGTTTTTTCAAGGACAGATTTCTGAAGGGTTTTTCCACTGGGTCAAGCAGGATTCTGGGAGGGTGACAGTACACAGGAATTCTAGCTCCTTGCTGCCTGGTCATTTGTCTTGGGACCCTATAAATTCACTTATTTCCCCTCTTAAATATAAACTGAGTTCTTAAACCTCTCTTTGACTGAACTATCTGACTCTGTCCTCACCAGGCATCTCATCCAGTCTTGCCCCCTTGACCCAAATCCAGATTCAGGGCCTGGTGTTACTCCTAGAACAGTGTTTAATATTTGAGGATCTGAATGACAGTTTTGCCACCTCATACCATACGACTCAGGATGTCTTGCAAAGGATAGAGGGGAGTCCTGACATGCAGTTCCCTCCCAGCCTGGTGTGTGCTTTTCATCTCCACTTCTCTTGTAATCTGCCCAGAGAAGATTTCTGAGATACTTGAATGGCTGCCAGGATCTGCATGAGAGGCAGGGCCTTGGCATGTGTGCTCTGCCACCTGATGCCCAGTCTGCATTGAGCCTGTGCCAGCTGGACCTGCCAGCCTCAGCCAGCACAGCCTTCCATCAGCTATTTATCTGGTTGGGTTGCTGCCTCCTGGCCTTTTGCTGGTCTTCCTCATTCTTCTCCCCTTTGCTGACACAGCCTTACCCCCTCCTGTTGCCTTCCCTCAAGTTTCTGCCCTCACACGACAGCCTGTTGGCCCAGTTTTTCCGTGCTGGTATCAACAGGTTCCAGATTTTTTTACTTTTTTAAACACTGAGTCTGGCTCACCTGTGTGTAGCTGCACAGGCACCTCTTCTGAGACATGCAGCACAGTCTACAGATTTTCAGAACTGCTTTGTGGGGTTTGCAGGCAGGTCCTGCACTCAGGTTTCTGGTGAAAACAGATTAACCTGTTCATTCCTCAGAAGGCAACAGAGCAAGGGAGGGGGAGCCCCACATCTCTCCCTCACTGCCCCTTCCCTGGTGAGAAGACCTCCCAGCACCAACCACCTACATTTGGAAGCATCAAGGTAAGTAGAAATGAGCTTCCAGTGCAGCTCTCCTGGGCTGAAGTCCTGCTGCAGGTCCCCTTGGTTTCTGGCTAGCACACTTTCATCTAGGCATTGACTGGATACACAGAGGATGTGTTTGAAGAAGTTGTTGGCTAAATTAAGCTGCTTGACTTCAGCCAGAGCACTTCCCATGCACAGCCCATCTCCCAGAAGCACTTTTATGCCTGTGTGGTCCTAGGAGTTTGCTGCACGTGCCTGTTGCAATGTGGACATCTGTCCACTCCTGTGCTCCCCGAGACCATTTGAGTTCAAGTAGGCAGCAGACTAAGGTGGTTGCCATCAGTCACACTAATTTTGGTGGGGTTTGCACTGAAATGTGTCACAAAGAAGCTTCTGGGTCACCCAAGTACCTTGTTGATGAAAGTGCTGCTGAATGAGAGAAGCAGGAGAGTTCTCCTTACTGGCAAGGAGAAAATATACCTGTCACTAATGCTGCTCAGGGAAGGAAAGAATCTAATTTTCCTAACTGATCTGGGCTCTGCTCTTTGTTATGCTTTGCTTTCACAAGGGATTGCTGGGGACCTCAGGTGGCTGCTTCAGTGTGAGAAGAGCAATGTGTGCAGCCAAAGGAGATGGGTGGGAGGAGAAAAGGAGATCAGCCTGGGCTTTGTGGTGTCCTTGCACCGGGCTTTGGGGCACACGTGGCAGTGTCTCTAATGAAAGCTGGTGGTTCCCCTGGTGTGGCAGCAGGGATGCTGCAGCAAATGGTCGGTGTAACAGCTCTTGAAGGCTGCTCTGCAGCAAGCCCAGAGCTGTTGTCATGTTAAAAACAAACTCTGCTTTTTTTACCTTTTGCTGTGTGCAAAGTCAGCAACTCCATCCACAGTTCAGTGAGTCGAGTTGAGCTCGAGAAACAGCTGCTGCAAACAAAAAAAAAAAGACAAATACTTTCCTGGCAGTGACATTGCTCAGGCCTCAACCTTTGTGTGAGGACAGGTTCAAACAAAACCGGTGTCCTTTGGGCGGGTCTCTGGCTTTCAGGCTTGCCTCCCTCCCTGGCCGTGTCACAGCTCTCCCGGGCCTGGGGAGCAGGTTCCTTGGAGAGGGAGAAGAGGAGCAAGCCCCGACCTCAGAGCTGTTGGGGTGGAAGGTGGCCACCCCGTGTGCTCAGTCACGGGCTTGGCCAACTCAAAGTCTTGGGCACCTCCCAGGGCACAGGGCTCCGTGGCACAGGGTTGTGCCAGCTGCTCTGCTTCAGGGACAGGCTCTGCCTTTGCTTTCTGCCGTTTTAAGATAATCTTTGTTGAAATTTCTGCAGGCCCTTAGGCTGGCTGGGCCTTGGCAGCGTGCTGGCACCCAGCAAATCCCATCGGGCAGGACTTTGGTGTGTCTGTAGGTCCAAGCAGTGCCAAGTGCCAGGCTCTCTGCTGTGTTGGGACAGACACTGCCGCCTGTCTGCTCCTGCACCGGCACCGCTGGGATCACTCGGGATGGATGTTAGCAAACAAAAGCCAGTAAAAGCCATAAATACCAGCACAAAGTGAGGCCTCGCCTGCAGCAGCCGCCCCAGGCAGCACTTCTGCAGGCGGTTGATACTTTGTGAAAAGCCAACGCTGAGAGTTTTGTAGTAATTGTGTAATTCTTGTGACTGACCATTCCTTGCACTGCCGAACCACCGGCAACATGTCTGTGAATTCTCCACCCCTCCCTAAAGCCTGAGAGCTTTTTTCCTACAAAGGTTGACAGAGGCAAAGACGTACACAAAAAAAGAAGTTACCTGCAGCTCCAGAGAAGGAGCACATGGGGTCAGAGGTTTGCCTTCCTTTCATCTGGATAAGTAAATGGCCATTTAGTAGCTGAGCAGAGAGAGAAATCTTGGTAAACTCTCATCTTCTGGGAATTCCCAGTCTTGAAACCAGTAAGTAGCTAGACACCACTTGCCAAAATCCATGGAGACTTGTCACCACTGAGGATCTCTTTGATGACTATTTTCTGCAAAAGTCAACAAGACAGAGAACAGGAATAACACTATTTAAAAAGGTATTTTGCAACAAACACCACCTATTCCCTGTTTCTTAGGAAGGGTGTGTCTTTTTTAAAATGTTTTGGTACATCTGGCTTCCTCTCCCATTTCAAACATGTGGCTAGAAAACTAATTTTAGGGTATTTAAATTACTAGTCAGAGTGGAGGGGTTTCTCTGTAGCCATGATGGAGATGGGGTGCTTGCATACCAACTTCATATTTTGGTGAATGCTGTAGATATCCTCTAAGGAGATACTGCTTTTTTTTGTTGGTGTTTATCTCAGGATGGGGTTAATAGGCCTTGAATCCTTCAATTTTTTTTCCCATTCTGTCTGCACAGACTAAGGTCTGGTCACAAGTGAGTCCTGCTGGTCTCAGTTGTTAAATCTGCTGTAAAATCATTGTGCTCTTTGCTTTTTTAGGAGGCTTGTCTTGTGAAAAAAACCAACAAAACACACAAAAAAAACAGCAGATGAATTCTGCTAATTCCCTGTGACTCGGCCAGCAGCAATGGCAAAGGGGAGGGAAAAATGGGGGGAAGAAGGGGGATTGGTGAGTGACCTGATGATCTGACTCAGGACACACTGTTTCAAGAGTTCCCAAATGATGAAAAACCAGTTAGTACCTCCCGGTACCCCCCCACTGGGCTCTCTCTGTTAATAAAGTTACACACAACTGGTGCTGACAGGGCATGGTTCACTGGGCCTGAGCACTGAGATATGCCTGACTGGCAACAGAGGACAAAATAATGATGAAATCAGGAATCTACCCAGAAAGAAAATGTATTTATTACATTGTTTTGCCTTCTAAAAAGCTATGCATACCAAAGAAAGCAGAACATTGGCTCTCCCACCTTATGCATGATCTACCCAGAAGAAGGGCAGCTCCCAGATAGCTCTGAGCAGGGTTGTTTGGGTTTCTTTCACTTCACCCTGCCCTGCAAACCTGAGTGGCTCCTGTACCAGCAAGAACAAAACTGGTCATCTACTAAATCTGCTGCTGATCTCAGCTAACTGACTTCCTGTAATATCAGCAAATATTTCTGCTTTTGTAAATCTGTTCTTCCCTCCATGATGAGGTGCCAGCGGGACCAGGCATGCTTTGGATCTCAAAATGTGCTGGTTGGCAGGACGACCAGAGAAACTGCTCACCCAGAAGGGCAAAACAGGACTAATGCTTTTGTCTACTCAGGAGAAATGGCACAGAAGTCAAGCCAACAACTTTTGCATGCAATCACAAAGATGCTGTTGCATGCTACTTTTAATGGTAAACATCAGCCTCAGTCATTAATGAGAAATGTCTTCAGTAACTAAAAAGCAGATCCTGAAACGTTTCTGTGGTTGAATGGTCTCTCAACAGGTACTGCCCAATCATGTCAGGCTCTCTCTGAACTTGACAGGGCAGCTGCTGCTCTTCCCAGCCTTCTGGAAAGAGGCTGGCCATGTCACATCCCTGATATCAGTGAGCTGCAGGGCGTTTCATCCTGCTGCTCTAGGCAATTTGATAAAGGCTCCTTCCTCCCACTCCAGAGTCAACCCGCCCAAACTGCAGCTGAACACCTAGCTGCAACAATACCACATTTGCTGAGTTAAAATTTGCTTAAATTGGTTCTTTCATACAAAGGAACGCTGAAGTTTTTTCTGAGCCAGCAGTAATAATGCTGGATGGATATCAGGAGTTGATTGCTACAGCTCTTTATGAATAAAGTTATTTTTAAGACTCATTATCCTTTTTTTCGATGCAGCATAAAATAAAACTTGGTGTCCACCCCTTGGAGAAAGAAGGGGAAAGCCTTTAGCTGATACATAATTGTTTAAGCTAGAACGTAAGAAACAACAAATTTCCATTTGTATTGTTGCACTAACCTCAACTCCTGACCTACAGAAAAAGCTGACACGTGGACTTTTTTCCCTACTTTGAGACCATTGGAGTTGTCCAGGCATTTCCATGCTTTCTTACTATTTTACTTCAAGATCAAATTTTTCTTTCAGAGTATTACAGATACAGACAGCATCTGGAGGCACAGTTCAGCCTCATCTTCCATCAAATGAAGATGCACTTAAATAAACACACACAAGTGCAGTTTCTATCCACCCTGTTTGGGGAGGTGACAGGGGTGTAGGGGATCCCTTTCATTTGCGTGTGGGAAAGTGGCACCTACCTCTTTGCTTGGTGAAAAGTCATTCCTGACTCAGGCCTACTTTTAAAGCATATCAGTTCTCTGCTCTTCCAGATATGGAGCAGCATCTGCCAAGGGTTCTCTGCACCACGCCAGAGCCATGGTTGGGGCCTAGCTGCGACAAAACTAATGCTGCCAAGGGCAGCAGAGGACAAAAATCCCACAATATATTCAGACAGTTGTGCACCCAGGGACCTGGGCCCGGCGAGCGAACAACTGGAGCTCTGCAGCATGAGATTTGGTTATCACGATTGTCCTGACACAGAGTTGATAGCGTGCCAAGGTCACAGCAGGTGGCACTGCCCTGCCGAAGCCCTGAGGGCTGGCAGTTCCCCAGCACCCCGGGGCCAGGTCTGATGGGTGCATTTTTCCTCATGTTCTCATCTGCCTGTGCCGGGGGGGCTGGATTTCCTCTGCTTGAGGAGAAAGAGGCTCTATCAAATCCTGTGATTCACAGGAAGATCCCAAGTGACAGTCCTTTTTCTTTCCTCCTCCAAGGTGAATGAAGCAGCCGTGGAGGACAGGCCTGCTGTGGCGATGGAGGAACCTGGGCAGCACCCGGCAGGAGAGGGGTGTCCCCACCGTGCATAGGGGGTCTGTCCCCACCGTGCATAGGGGGTCTGTCCATGGAGCCCCTCCAAGAACAGGGACACCTCTGAGAAGAGTATACCCCGACCTTGGTTGTGGGATGACAGCAATTATCCCCCTCAGGGATAGGAGCGATCTTCTCAGGGAGCATGAGGGGAGAGGGGACATTCCCACACTGCCTTGGGGAGGGGGAGATGAGGGGACATCCCCACACTGCCTTGGGGAGGGGGGCGAAAACTCTGCAGCCCCAGGGATGGTAGCCGGGGACAGCTCGGGGGACACTTGCACCCCTGCTGGTCTGAGGACAGCCCGAACGGGATGGCACAGAGACGGCCCCGGCCAGGAGAGAGGACCTGCACCGGGCGACGACTGCTCGGTGCCTCCAAGGCAGCGGTGCCGCCGGGGCTGAGGGCCCCTCTCCATGCCTCCGGGCAGGCGGCTGCCGGCGGGGCCGCCCCAGCCCCGGCGCTGGACCGGGGCCCGGGCTAGGGCCGGTGCAGGCCGCTGGCCGCCGGAGAAGGCGGCGGCGCCGCGGCCATGTTGAGGGCGGGGAGTGCGGAGGCGGCGCCGGGGCCGCTGCGGGGCGCGGCGCCTCCCCGCTCCTCGCTGCCCGCCACCGCTCCTCCTCGCAGCCCGCAGCCGCCGCCGGCGGGCCATGGAGACCCCCAGCCCCTGTATCGTGGTGAGTGTGGCTCCCGGCGCCGCCGCGGCCTCCCCTCGCCGGGAAGCCTGCCCGCTGCCGCCGCGGGCCGGGGGCTGCCGGGCGCCTGACGGGGTGTCTCCCGCCATCCCGCCGCCGGCTGAGGGAAGGGGGGGTCTGATCTGGTGATCTATGAGGGAATGGGGCGGGCGGCAGGGGGGTGTCCCCTCAGCGGCGGGAGCCGCCGCCCCGCGGAGCCACCTTGAGGGGAACCCCGGCCTCCCGGCGCCGGGCCCGGGGCACCTTCCCCTGACCCCGGCCGAGGTGCGTTCCCTTCCTCCCGCCGCCGGGCAGCGCGGGAGTGGGCTGGCCGACACGGGTGGCCGTCTCGGGAGGGTTTAGACCCGGGGGACAGCGGAGAGAGCCGGACTTGCCGCCTCAGAAGCGAAGGTGAAACAAGTTCCCACCAGCGCGGAGCCCGGCGCGGCTCAACTTCCTATTCCTGTTGCTTTTCGTAGCGTGCACGGGAGGCACCGGTTTGTTAGTGAGAGCCGGGAGGCACGGGTACGTCGCTTAAATGTTTAAATTAGGGTGTATTTTTAGAGGAAGAGCATTCGAGGGGATTTTTTAAAATTTGTTTTTTGCATCACGGCTGTATCTGCTAAGGCTCCTACATATTCCTTTTTACACATTATTTTTTCTAAAGCGAGTGCCGGGCGCTCATGAAATCCATGTAGTGTCTTATGGCTGAGAGCTGTGCTGGCCACGAGGTTGCGACAGTAAATCCCTGCAGTCAATAAAAAACCCTGATACAAGCTGTAGGAAGGGCCCGTTCCTACCAAATGCAGAAAGGAAGGTTTAGGAGGCACGCTACATGTAATGATAGCTTTGAACCACAGCAAAATACCATGGGATTTGGGAGGGACCTGCCTCATTACTTAAAGTAACAGCTTGCACTGGATTGCACGATCCCTGATCAGGGACTCGATGCACCAGCCAGGAGCATGGTTAGCTCGTAGAGAGTCTTTTCTGCATGGGAGCTTGAAATACTTGTGAAATTCCCCATGTGAAATACTTAATAGAGGTTAGACAACACAAAAGCATGTAAGCAGTTGGCTGATCACAGGCCAAGGAAGTGCTTCCTTGGGCACCAAAATAAGGTTGTGCCCTGCAAGGGCAGTGGTTGCCGAAATAGATCCTTAAAATGCCTGCCCAGGTGAACTGTCAGTAATAAGCTTCGGTTTTCCAGCAGAAATTCTGGAGTTCATTTTACACCAAATAGTGTTCAGGTGCGTAACCAGAGAGTGAAGTAACTAACATTGTCATTTTCAAGTCGCAGTAGGGTTAAGGTTCAGGTAAGGCTGTTCTTGATACTCTTGGGGCAATCTGCTTGGAACCTCAGCAGTGTTTGGTATAAATATATACATGTGCTAATCCATTGTCCTAATTGATATACACTTGCTAATACTGGAGGCTGTTTCACTGAGGAATTTTGCCCGTGTGGAAGAGATGGCTGAAGTAGGGCTTTCATTTCAGATTTGGAAAGATCTTGAACTTCCATGGTTTGCAGGTGGTGGTCTGAGAAGGCTTGCTTCACAGCAGCATAACTTGTCACCCTCATGGAGCTGTCTTGTCTTGTCCTGAAAACTAGCTCCTGTGTTTTGTTGTGATTTGGTGTTGTGGATGGCAAAACCTCTGCTTGCTTAATTGCAGATGCAGGTTTTACATTACAGTAGGAGAATCAAAGTTGTTAAAAAGCGAGTTCATTAGAGATTAATTGAGGTGCAATAGCTTCATTTTCCCGTTCTCCAATGTAGGAGAATGTTGTTAGGACTTCATTTCTTCCCCACGTTGTGTTGTGCAGCAGCTCATGTCATATTTCAGGCAACTCTTGTGAACTGTAGGTTCTGGTAGATTACACTTTACACCGTGTTCACTGTGACTAGTGTTTTATAGAGGGGGAAAGTGAGGTGATCCTGATGAGCATCAAGCATTTGATAGTTTACTGAATAAAGCAAAGGACTTGTTTCTGACTAACTACAGACTCTCTGTAAGGCTTTGTAGAAACCTCACCTTATTTCCCTTTCAGATTGGCGATGATGAGCAAGGCTACGACCTGGACTTGTTCTGCATACCTAAACATTATGCAGATGATTTGGAAAAAGTCTATATTCCTCATGGGCTCATCATGGACAGGTTTGTTTGCCTTTAGACAGTACACTGCTCCAGCTGATTCCATGACACTGGGATAAACAATCTTCCAGTGATAGTTTTGCTGCCTGGTAACTGTCTAAATACATAACATTTAATTAGAGACCAAGAAGTACAAGTGCTAATTCACTCTTTCTTGTTTGGCTTCTAAGTGTTTGTACATCTGCAGTTATGCTGTTGTTTGGAAATTAGTCATAACTCTCAAGCAAAATGTTGTGGTACTTAGCGATCTACACCATTCTTTCCAGTCTTTCTTTGATGTTTTCCCTTCTTAAAACCTAATTAGATGATGTTATTTGTTGTGCCAATCAGTCTGAGAACAACTCTGGTCTCTCAAATTTCTGTAGGATAGTAATAAAATTAAATTATTAATCACATCATCATAGACTTTCTCATGTTGATATGGTAGGTAAGTCGTACCCAGCTTTCTCCTCCCTTCTGGGAACAACATTGGCCTCTGCAAATATCAGTCTGTCCCTTCTGTGGCTGCTGAAATCTGTGATGTACTGTGGAATTTTTATCTTATGAGTGCACCCACATTTGTTGTGGTGCTCTTTGCTTAGACATAATAAACCTTCCTATAAAATGTGGGTTGTTTTTTTTTTAAATATTGCAGAAACTTTGTGCTGGAAGTCTAGATATGGAAAAAAATGGGCAAAGTGTGTATCATTCATTAATTGAGGTAAAGTTTATAATGGCAGGCTTTCTCTGAGAAACCTGCTGTCAGCTGGCACACATTAAATACATACCATGCTTTCTGAAATGAATTACAAGATAAATTTAGAAACAATGATTGCAGAAAAATGGTGCAGTGTTCTCTTGCTCTGCCTCGCTGGTGGTGTGTTTTGCAGCTAGGACAAATTTCTGGCATTCTGTTTAGCTTACAATTTGAGAATTTTCTTGCTCCCCAGCTAGCAAAGGGCTACAGGTTGTTTTTTTGGCTGTATCAGCTTACATTGCACTTTGCATGGAAGCTGAGCCTATCTTTGGAAGGAGAAAACACACCTTCCTGTCCCATATCCGATGGTGGAACAGCTTCAGGGTGTTAAGATTTGCTTTGGCTGAGTGTGACGTATGCAAACAAAGGTTTTTTGGCAGTGCTGCTGTTAGATTAACCTTGGGA
Organism: Hemiprocne comata; assembly: GCA_020745705.1. Classification (NCBI taxonomy): domain Eukaryota; kingdom Metazoa; phylum Chordata; class Aves; order Apodiformes; family Apodidae; genus Hemiprocne; species Hemiprocne comata. The sequence goes on along the minus strand of CM036597.1, from coordinate 2,664,202 downwards.
AGCAGAGCTTTGTTGGCCAATAACGTGTAAAAGTGACTGAAGTGTTAGGCAAATAGTTCAGAGCAAGATGTGTTTCCAAGTTTGGTGCATGTGTTTGCTGCCCTGAGTATAAAATGCTGCTGCTCTAGTGAGCAAGTGAAATGAGTTGTGACAGCTAACTCTTCCTTGGTTTTGTACAGGACAGAGAGACTGGCACGAGAAATTATGAAGGGCATGGGAGGACACCACATTGTAGCACTCTGTGTACTCAAGGGTGGCTATAAATTTTTTGCTGATTTATTAGACTACATCAAAGCACTGAACAGAAACAGTGACAAATCGATCCCCATGACTGTGGATTTCATTCGGTTGAAGAGTTATTGTGTAAGTATCTCTGCAGCACTGTGCAATTTTTATATGAATTTCACTTAACTTCAGGTTATTAACAGAAGTAGTTCAATATCATAGCTGCCAGAATGTGCTAATATTAAACAAATAATTAAGGGAATGAAGAGTCACAAGCTAATTTCCTCTTTCTCTGCCTTACTGTATGATCTGGTTGCTTTTACACCTTGATGTCTCCACAGCCCAGTAAAATCTTCATGCAGAGCAGAGAGACCCTTTCTGTGTCCTTTGCTTGTTAAACAATTTCCTCTTTGCCCACTACCCCATCTCTAAAGCTGTGGCTTGAGAATAATACAGTTGATTCTCCTGCAACTATGGTTACAAAAATTTAACTCTAGCAATTTTTATTTGGCTTGGACATCATTCTTTGGACACAAAGGCTTGAAAGCTGCAAAAACTGTTATACCTCAGCTCCCTTCCTCCTCTTTTGTTTGGCTCAACCAAACAATAAACAAAATTAGTTGTATTTTGCCTTGAGGAAATACTAGATTCATAAATCCAGATTTTTGATCAGTAGCCACTGAATATGGCCCTACCCTTTCAAGAGCAGACGTAGGTTGCCTTGGGTTTACATTTTTGGAAAATATTTATTTTTGTTCTGAACAGAAGGATTTCAGTTTATTGGGAAACTGAACATTCTGTAAGATGAAGTAACATGCATTTTCTAGAAGGAAGCATGAGGTTGTGTTCTGCAGGTCAAAGGAAGAAGCAGGTATATGTTAGTACTGAGACTTCACCCTTTACTCCTTCCATTTTCTGACTAACTTGGAAAAACCTATGGGAGAAATGGTTTGAAACACCTGAAAAAACCCCTCTGTTAAAAAACAAGGCTGCCTTATTATATGCATGTTTTCTTTGTTCACACTGTGTCAGGCATGCTTTGGTTCATTTGTTTACTACAGCTGCTTTTGTTTATTGCTTCCCAAAATGATAGTTCCTTGATATTAATAAGGGAGTGAGCAGCAAAGCAAGTTAAATTAAACCTGTTTTTGTAGTAGAGTAGATGAAAAGAAAAGCAGAGGAATTTAGACAGAAAGCTGTCTAAGCAGAATGTTTTCCTTGAGGTGTTGGCTTCAGGGTTTTTGGTTTTGTCAGCCAATTCTATAAAAGAATGTTTTCTTGTTCTAGATGAGTGGGGAGCTCCTGTTACTTGATGCCTCCACTACTGTATTTACAAGCATTTCATTTCTGTGGGCTCTCTTAGGTGGTTATTAATATCCAGACTTGTGTCCTTTAGATTGCATAACTTCATAGACTGGATAAGATTGCCCTGACATCAACATGTGTGCAACAGATTGACCAGGTCTGCCATTATGAATAGTGTGAGAATGCTAAATCTGCTCAGTGGTTTTTATCTGTGCTTTACTAGATGGAAGGATCTGCATTTAGTGATGTGAAAACCACGGCAAGCTGTAATGGAGAGTGGAAAGTGGAGTTAGTTCTCTTGTCCCTGCCTTTGGGTGGGATTACTAGATCATGCTGCCTGCCTTTACTGACTGGATAAAAGATGTTAAAAATACCCTTGTCACATAAACAAAGCAGCTGAACTCGTGCTTCAAACGAATCATTTAATATTGACAAACATGTGGGTTGGGTGTTTGGGTTTTTTTGTGTGTGTTGCAAAGCAAAGTTCCTACTGTTCTGCACCCAAAAATAATTCTCTAAGAATACTGACATGATCAAGCTGTGATTAAACTTTGCTCGTAACTCCAGCTTTCCCAGTCCCTACAGATGAATTTTAATGATCTGGCAGGCTGTTAAGAAATGGAAAGATAGTGTTTGTGAACAGACCCAGGTCTCAGTATTCTTGACAAACTGTGTTCTGTGTGTGCCACAAGAATGGCTTTTCACCAGTCTCCTGCATTTAAACTTGGAAATGAGCAAACGTTGCGTATGTAGCCATGAAGGGCAGCCAAAAGACAGTGGATCTGTGGGACTGTCACTTGGGAAAATAAGGATTTTCAGTGGAGTACATGGTAAGCTCTAGTTAGGCTGGTCACAGCAGTAGTCTGAAAGGTCTCTGTTAACCAAGTCTTGTAGCAAATACTGTAAGGGACTTTAAATACCTTTTTAAAAGGTGATCTTGGAGTCACTAGAGTGAGGAGTTACAATCTCGTAAACCGTTATTGTTTACAGCAGTGACAACGGGGAGGCAGTGAAAACACATCTGAACAGTAAAACTCTTGTGTTAAACCATGGAGCATTAAAGTCTTACCAGCCCTGAAATAAAAAATAATGCTCCTGAAGACAATTAAAACATTGCTTAATAATTAAGCAAAGCTCTTTCCAATGGAAATCTGGTTGCAACCAGTGTCAGAAGGTCTTTAACTGTTTTTTTTATCCTTTCATGGCTCAGGGACTCATAGGAATGCAGGTTTATACACCAGGGATGTTTTGTATTAAAAAGTGTAGCAATTTGTATGGTTTTTGGTGGGAAGGAGCAGGAAAGTTTTAGTAGGTTAGAGTGTGTTTTCACTGCTGGTCATCATACTTCAATATGCATAATCCAAAGGTTTACAGTAACCTACAGTTTTGTGGTGGTCTCATTTGAGTATGTTGCTTTGTAGCCAAACAGATCATCTGGAACCAGATCTCATGCATATACCAAGGAGTATGGGTCTGTCATCTCTGCACATAATTGTCATGGAACAAACACCTGTAACATCTGTCTCCATTGTTGTTTTCTAAGGAACTGTATTTTTTTACATCCTGCTGTGGCAGGAGGATGAGATCCCTGGTAGTTTATTAACAGATAAGAGAGAATCCTGTAACATAAACAAGAAAAAGCTTCAAGAAGCTGTCAGTTAAGATAATTTTCCAACTAAAGATATGTGGTTGAGAGCTGCAACATTCACAGGTTAAGTACTTTACAGTTTAGGTATTTACCAGGAGAAAAATGGCATTAATTCTGGTAATACTAATGCTCACCCTCCTTTTCTCATTAGAATGATCAGTCAACGGGAGATATAAAAGTCATTGGTGGGGATGACCTCTCAACCTTGACTGGAAAGGTATGGCTCTTTGCATGTTCAAAACCAAACAAACAAAATTACATGTTTTTTTAATGTGTGAAGATTGTAAAGTAATAAAAAATGAAAACAGAATAGCCTCATTTTTCTGTTCACCACTGTAAACTGGGAGGGTGGATAAGCCCCTCCAAAGCCATCAGCTTAGTCTGAACTTCACAGAGTCAAGTATCAGTAAGTTTCAGGGGGTTTGTTTTTCTGCAGTGCCTAAGAAGAAGAATCTTCTGTGGGTTGTTGTTTACAAACTACCATTATTTATTTGCTGGGTTGGCATTTCCCTTACCTAGTGATGGGTATTCATGCTGTCCAGAAGTGGAATGTGTCTCTCTATAGTATCACACTCGTTGATTTAGAAGAATACAAATTATGTAGACTCTGTTGTGGTCTCTTTTTTGCATATATCTAGAATTAGCAGAGTCTAAATAATTTGAAGGCCACTTTGTACTAAGCATGAGACTTTGAGGAGGGTTGCATTGCCAGCTGACTGGCCTTAGAGCATCAGAAATGTTAACTACATATGTAAACATCCATAAATGGTGGTACAAATACTTACAAAGATTTATATATGTAGGAAATGGGATATTCTGTAGATACTAATGGATTTTTCTCTTTTTTCTTTTTTAATCTTCCCACCAGAATGTTTTGATTGTAGAAGTAAGTATTACAGTTTCACTTTGAAGTTCTAACGTGTGACTGGGAAGAGAGTGCTAAGAGAAGTTGTTCTTAAGCCAGAAAACCTGCAGTTTCTGGTTTCAGGGCCTCCAGATTCTGATTCCAGGCCTGAATTTTGCAAGTGGGCTCTGAATTGGAAATGATCTGTGTTTTGAATTCTCAGATTGCATTCAACTGCCACGTTTGACAAGGAAAGTATCCATGTAAAATGGTTTGCATTTGCAATCAGTTTTCTGGGATTCTGTCGATTAGCAAATGTCTTTATCTTTGTTACTTTAAATTTTTACTTTAATGTTTATATTCTATTTTCTTTTAAAATGTAAAAATTAGCATTTTGCAAATGCTGAATTCACATTCCTCTGTCTTGCCATGGCTCTTTGGATAGTACCAGGTACAGTTCACCTCTGTGTGCTTTCCTGGTAGCTACTGTTGCTTAATTCTTGCTTTCAAACCTCTTTATTGATGGACAGTGTTGCTTATGTTCAGTAAGTATTGCTTTGGCAAGGAATGTTCTTGAAGAACGTGGCCAATTTCAGGATAGAGAAGCAGCAGTGGACAGGAGAAATGGACATGCAGTCTAATAATGTCTTAAGGCTCCAAAGAATGGAAATGGCTTGTTTGTAAGGAGAGAGACAGCAACTGACTCAGCAGCCAAAGGGAAGGATGTTTCCTCTCATGAAATGTGTTTTTTATGTAGTTTTGTTTTGTTTTATTTGAGGTTAGATTATTCCACAGGAAGCACATTCAGCTCCAAAACTCCTACCAAAATCGTGTATACACATCAGTCATCTGTGTGACCAGTGGTGTCCTTTGAAATATATTTTACTTCAGCTAGATGCATTTAATTACATATTTGCTCCCTTTCAGATGAATGTATGTCTTTAAAGTCCCAGACAGCTAACTAGGTTAGTTTCTCACTTGTTCAGTTAATCATCTATACAGTGACTTGTCTTACACACTGTCAAATATCAGCCCTTTTACTGATCATGGTTTTAACTGTCAAACAATGAAAATGCAGTTATTGTAGGTTTAATATGTTGTGCCCCAGATCACTGGGCTTTTCTATCCAGCATCCTTTTAATGTGCAAAAAAACCTGAACAAAATGGAGATTCACCCCCAGTAAGCAGATAATCACACAATACAAAATCAGGAATAGGTTTAGATTTTATTTTAGAGTGTGGAAGTAGCTACTTCTGTTTATTCACCTTTATTTTTATCTGTGTATGTGTATGTCTTAACTTTCCTTGAGTTTATAACCATGTTACAAGCATGAAGTGTTGCAGATGGTCTAGCTGATGGGTGGTCTGCTGAGTTCTGTTGTTTGAGCTTTACTTTCATTGGGAGTCATGGGAAAATAAGCTGGAACCAGGACATTGCTGCTTCTGTCTTACCTACCTCCTTCACTTCAAATAGACTTGATTTCAGGCCAGGGTGAGGAGTGTCCCTCTGAAGACAGTGTGGTTATTTCAGCCCAGTTAAGGAGTGCATTCCTGATTCCTCAGTTCTAAGCTCCATTTCTTGTGCCTCAGTTCTAAGCCTTATATTCAGTTTCTGTGTGCAGTGGGTGGCATTAAAATGGTGTGGCATCTGAGTGTGTCTGAGCATAGACACTAGGACTGCACCCAGATAGTCCCAGTGCAATTTGTTCAGCTGCTTCTTGGATCTTTGAGGTACATTACACTCCTTTTTCTTTAAATGCAATAATGGGTTGTTCTGTTTCCCCTTCTTCCATTTCTTTCTGTGGTGTACATCTGTCTGTCTCTAACTGAGGCCAGCAGCAGGACTAATGTCACCCTTATCATATACAAATTAAGCTTTGTTTGTCTGATAGCTGCAAGGAGCACAAGCCATAAAATCTCCAAGAGGAGCCCAGAAGTTCAGAGTTCAGTGACTGCTTTCAAAGCCACAGTTACCCCCAACAATTAAGAGCTACTGTTAACGTGTGTGATCACTTTACTGAGCATCCAAGCACAACATGGTGTTACATCTCACCTGGATTTGATTACTAACAGTATTTTGGCATCTTCTCATGCTATTACAGATGAGCAATTTCTGTGGTAGAAACTTGAAAATGCTACCCTGACATGTTGGAATGTTCTGTCTTACATGAGATTTGTGTTTTCAGGATATAATTGATACTGGTAAAACAATGAAAACGTTGCTGTCTCTGCTTAAGCAGTACAACCCAAAGATGGTGAAAGTAGCCAGGTAAATTTTTAATGATGATTATTTGTGCTGTGTTTCACCTTCAGAATGACACACAGTGTGAAAAAAACAAAACCTTAACTGCTGGAAGGGTTTCAGTGCTTCAGAAGGGGGTGGCTTAAGCATGTCTGGTACATGTCTTGCCTTAGCATATTATGGTGAGCTTTGTGGGGTTTTACCACTGAAGTTCAGGTCAGGTTTTGAGGTATATGGAAGAATTTAAATCTTTTGGGCTTAAAAGAGGGGCCTTCCCATGTTGGCAGAGGTATTTTCCACACAAATTTAGCTCATAAATTTTATTAGAGATAGGGATTAAAAAAAGGCAGTGGTTGCCATGTATATTTACTATCTATCCAAGCATGTTTCTCTCTGCTTGAGCTCTCTGCAACTTCAGTGTGCTGCAGTGCTCTGCCTGTGCAGTGGAGACCTTTTTTTTCTTTAGTTTGCCTTCTTTAAATTGATAATTAAATGAGTTTGCACACGAACATTATTGTTTGTGTAGTGTGCATAGTGCAGCTGAGCTTTAGAGGTCATTCTGTGAGGGTCACCCAGCCATATGCTGTTCCAGGCTTTTCTGCTTAGTTACGTCTTCAATCAATTAGTTTCAAAACATTTTATAATTAAATAGCTTGGGAGTAACTAGAAATGCAGGGGATATAATATTACATCATTAACCAATACCAACATCCTTCCTGCTTCTTTTTCAATCGCATCTTTTGCCCCGCTGTGCTGGGGTTGTGTATTTTACAATAAAAGCACAATGATTGCTGGGGATTAGAGATAAAGCAGAGCTGTGTGTAATATCTAACCAGTTGTGTTGCCATAATAATGCCAAAGCAGTTGTTAGATGTAGGAGAGCAGCTCTTCTTGCTGATAATCTGGAGATGACCTACTGAAGGTGAGGTTGTTGAGGGGTTCTCCCCGGCCCAATTTTAAATCTTTGTCTCTGAATGGTGCCCCAACACTATTACTGCACATCATTCCTAGAATATAGTGTGAGCAAAGTCCAGTTTCCTGTTGTTTAAACCTTTTGCAGTAATTTGGGTCTGCCAAAGACCTGAGGAGGTAAATGTGATCATTCTAGGTACTCTTAGTAGTAGTGTTCTTAGCAACTTCACTCGCCTCTCATCTTTTTAATTGTCAGAAAGAACATGTAAACAGTTGTTGCAGGGAGATGTGAGTGAATGCTAATATGATTTGAAGGCTGCTTTGCTCAAATCCTACACCAGTTCTCAAAAATTAGGTCTCCAGTAACTGTCTAAAATAGAAACTGTGACTCTTGACAAATTTAGCCCCACCTTCAGGAGTGATCCAGGAGGGAGGGAGGTCTGTGCTTTGCTTTTCCATTCAGCCATCAACCACCTTTTCATCCTAAAGTCTCTGTGTGGGAAAGACAAGTGTCAGGCCTGTGGGGTTGTCTTCTAAGAGGTTGAAGTCCTCAACTGAATAATCATACAATCACAGAATGGTTTGGGTTGGAAGGGACCTTAAGGGTCATCTATTTCCAACCCTTCTACATGGGCAGGGACACCTCCCACTAGGCCAGGTTACTCCAAGCCCCATCCGACTTGGTCTTGAACACTTCCAGGGATGGGGCAGCCACAGAGAATCAGACTAGCAAGGCATTTCTCTCTATTACAGTACCCCCAACTCTCTTATCTCCATATTTTTTACACCTCTGACTATTAATTCTGGAAGAGTGGAGCTGGTTTGTATCTCTTGATCATCAGAACCAATGACGAATACTTTTTTATGGGGGTAGTTAGTACTGCCAGTGAAAAACAGTTGAGGACACGTTGCACAAGTGCAGTTGAGGTTGCATCTAAGCATCAGAACTTTTGCTTCATGTACTGATGCTTTTGGAAACAGCTCACTTGGTCTGGCCAGATTCTGAGTTGTTGCCTCTTTCCCTGCGAGCCAAATTGCGCCTGAAGTTCCTATCACACGTAAAACCCCAGGAAGTCACTTTTCACACTGAAAATCTATCCAGATCAGTATCTCCTGGCCTCTTCCTTGCAGACCTGTGAGTTGTCCTTTAGCTGTGAGCCATTCATGACCCTAGGAAGTTATTTTGTCATTATCATCAGCTGCACCTGCAAATAAAGCAATGCTTTAAAATGTGTAGTTACGCTTTCAGATACGCACGTTTAGGCCAAATTCACCTTGTCTGCCATCAAAACCATCTCATATATTTGTACCCAGAGCTTTTCCATGTCTCAGTTTGGTTTTCTTTGACAGTTTGCTGGTAAAAAGGACCCCTCGAAGTGTGGGATATCGGCCAGACTGTGAGTGACTTTTTGATAAACATGATTGATTTGTAAAAGTATGTCAATGTATTGTGTTACCTTTTGGGTTAAGTCCAAGCCAGATAAGCTTTCACTGATTATTTTTGATAGATTTTGCTCTTATTTAGAGAATTTAAATACTTGGAATGTATTTTGACAGAGTCAATCTGGATCTGGTCTGATCCTTTTTTTTTCCCCTTAACATTTTGTAACATTTTACTGTACGAGAAGTTGAACTTTGATGTTTTGGTCCAGGTTACACCCTTTTCATGTGCAAATTTGCCCATCTTGTATGTAGTGCTTTGGGCAGCAGAAGGTGCTGGATTCACCTTTTACACTTTTGGGAGTGATGTGGGTGTCTAAACCTAGCCACCTCATGCCACTGGGATGTCCCTAGGAATGCAGGAGGACCACACAGGGCAGCAGGCCTGATAAAAGTGACAGGGGTCAGATGCCTGAATTGGCACAGAACCAGTTATGTAAGTCTAGGCTTCTGAATTTTACTCCCTTCTTGTCTTCTCCTGCCTGTCCCAAGACCATAAAGAAAGGAACAGCATCCAAAGCAGAGAGTGGTACCAGAGTGGTGGCTCCTCCTGCCTTGGGAAGGGCTGTGTGTTTTATCCCTATTCCGGAGGCTAAATTCCAGTTAATCTGGACCTTGTGCTTTTCACTAGGGAAGTGGAGTGAATTCAGCAGTATTGCACCTTCTTATTCCTCCTTTCCAAGGTTGTGCAATGTTCTGGAAGTGACATTTTTCATTGCCTTAGAAGCTTCACTGAGGTGTTCCCCTCAGTCCAGGCCACCCTGCATTCCTGGGATCTCATTCCAGGCTTAGCTGGGTTCCTGGGCTGCCTTCTGAGCACGGTGCAGCAGATGACTTGTCCATCTGTACCATGGAGACAACCTGTTTGGTGCAGGACATGTGAGCTCTGGAAGAAGAAGCAACAAGGCAGCAATAGCTGGGCCTCCATTTTATCCCTGTGTTAGGAGGCCAAGGAGATGCTCATTGTTGCCTTTCCTTTGACTCACATGGTTTATCTCCCCATTTTCCTTACAGAGCCTCAGTGTAGCCAGGGAGAGACAAGCCACCCAGCTTCCCTGTGCTCAGGAGTCTTTCAGCATGAGGGGGAGAAAGCACCATTTGGAAATGTTTTTATTACTTTATATTTTATATCATTTTCTATTTTTGCTCGTTTTCTAGTGTGTTGGACTGATCCTGCTTGACCACCCACACACTGTCCTGCTCCAGCTGCTCTGTGGACTAGCTGCTGTGCTCCTTTTAGGCAGCATTCTTTTGAGTGACACTGTGAGGGTGACCTACCCTGTGCTCACCAGCTCCTCTGCTTGGGCACTGCCACATCAAGCAAGGGGGAAGTGCTGGGAGGTGTCAGCTCCTTTTTCTGTGTATTTACAAAGTTGCAGGAGATTTTCAAGGAATTTCACATTTTGAGAACAATACCTTCCTGTAGATTTAAGTGCTTCCTTTCATTTCTTGCAGACTGCATGCTAGCACCATGCTGCTGTGTGGGAGCCAATAAATCCATCAGTTTAATCTTGCTTTAGTTGATGAAATAAATCAACTAAGTAAGTTAACATTTTAAAATAGCTCAAAGATTAGTCTGAGGGTACTCAAGTGGAAGAATAAAGTGAGGCAGGAATACATACATACCTGTACAATTCCAGATTGCCTCTGTAAAAAGGTCTAGTGAAGTTATTTTCTAACATGCTGGTGACTTATGGTCTTTTTCAGTTGTTGGATTTGAAGTGCCAGACAAATTTGTTGTGGGATACGCCCTAGATTACAATGAATACTTTAGAGATTTGAACGTAAGTAATTTTTCCAGTATGTTTTTGTCCATTTAAAACAAGGGAGGAGGAAGGAAGGGAAGTCTCCTCACATCACTCTCCCTCCTGTAAATCATGCCTTGTGTGCAAATCTGTTCTTGCTGGTGATGCAAGGAGGAGATCAAACCCTAGAGCAGCAGGACAGTGTTTTGGAGCTCTTATGAAACCAAAACGTATTGGGCTAAGTGCAGAATGGGCACTACACATCTGTCAGCTTGGCAATAGTGTGAAGTTTCTGTGAAGTTTCTTACCTTCTCAGGTGTCTACAACAAAGAGAGGCATTTGCTTAGTTGTGTAAGAATTGGAGAAGAGAGATCTTGGAGGTTAAAAGGGGGTCACTTTTTATTCTAAGTCATTCCTTCTTTGGGTCTCTCCAGTCTTAGTTCAGACACTGGGTGGGATCATTAGAGGGAGGAGAAAGAAGGCAACGTTGAGATTTTAGGACAAAAAAAGGCTTAAGTGGCTCTGCTTAAACAGGATCACAAGATTCTTCAGTACTGGAAGCTGCACAGCATGCTGCTGGTTTTTGCAGCGGCTCATCATGGCACACATAGCTAAACCATGGGTCTCTTCTGTTACTTTTCTAACAGGAACTTTTAATTTTCTTTTGTTTCAGCATATCTGTGTGATCAGTGAGACTGGGAAGCAGAAGTACAAAGCATGAAGGCAGAGTTCAAGTGCTGTGACAGCAGAGCTTGGAAATGTTTTGTTTACCGAGTCCTATCTTTTCACAGGCTTCAACTCTGCTACACCAGCTAAAATTGTAGAATGCCCCAGCCCCGTTGTCATTTGCTTACTCTAATTTATTGCATGTACAATATAAGATCTTGTCTTGTTCATTTATATTTTAGAAATGTAAACAACTAGTGCAGTTCTGCACTCCTGATTTTGATTTGCACTATGACTCTACCGACTGTTGCTGCCCCTGGTTGGGTTGTGCTGTTTGTGAGCTCCAGAGTCTGTAACTCCTGCAGTGGTAAATTGCTTAAACCTCGTCAACCCAGAACTTAAATAGTTCCAAGTACTGTAAATGTAAAACATTTTATGATAGGGAAGTCTATGAGTAATATTTTTTAAAGTCTGTAATTTAAGTTTTATATTTTAATGCACAAATGTGTTTGTGATTGATGGGTAGTTGCACCTTTGGGTGTTGTAAAAGCATGAGGAGCAGCCTGTTACAGTATCTGTAACCTCCAAGGAGCTCATTTAGATCTTCTGGAGTTGCCTTACTGCTGTAAAGGAAGTCTGGGTGAAAAATGTCTTGGGGTTTGTTGTTGGGTGTTTGTTGTTTGGTTGGTTTGGTTTTTTTAAGGGAGATGGAGTGACAAAACAGAATGTTTAAAATCTAGTGTTAGTTGAGCTGCCTGTTTCTGTTAGATTTTATTTTATTTTTTCTTTAAAAATATCCATCAGCCAGTGGAATTGCCTTTTAAATTTAAACAATTTTAATATATTTGTGCAAAAGCATTGTAATGTTTACTTTATAAGAGCTACACAGCAAAATACTTTAAATAAAGGCTGTCTCTGGAAAATAAGCCCCATACACCCTTGCCCATCATTCTGTACATTGAAAGTGCTCTTGAAATTTTCTTCTAATATTCTAATTTCAGAAGTGTTTCTGACAGGGAAGGCAGCCTCTACATTTGTTGCATTTGTAGAGCTTTTTGGTTCACGTTGCCCTGTTTGGAAGATGATAAAGTTTTGAGGGAAAAGGCTGAAACACTTCCTTACTCTATAACCAAAAAGTAGATTTCAGCACTGTCCTTTGTTCTATTTTGGCAAAAAATTGAGAGTGGAGATGATATGTTCACTAAACATAGACGTGGAAAAAAAAACCCCAAACACAGCCATTTTGTAAGTAATCATTTGGGTTCGTTTCTTGGAGTTGATTTTGTTTATTATTATTTAGTTTGTTTATTAGAGTTTACCTCCAAGCCTGGCAGCCCCTCTCACACCTCGTCCTGGTGCTGGGCTTTTCAGTCCCTGAACTTCCACAGATCTTGCACTTCTGCACATGGACTTTTCTGCTGTGTGCTTGGATTTAACCCTGCTCAGTGCTCAATGCATGAGGAAGGTTTTGCCAGCCCGTTTGGAAAGGTTTTTCTGTGCTTGTGAAGTTTGTGTCTCTGCACTTTTTTCTGAGCCCTGCGCCTCGTCCGTCTGCGGTGTCTGCAGTCCCAACTGGAGCAGTTTGTAACAGACCTAAAATGTGAATAATTCACACCGTGTAGTTGAGATCAGATGACCACAGCGTGTAGGAGAGCTGTTTGTAAATCAAAATTCCCATTAACAAATTTTAGATGATACTGTACTTTTGCAATGTTAATGTTCCAAAGAGCTTTTAACAAACTGTAGTTCTCGCTGTCCTAAAGACTGTTTGTGCCTGTGCCTGTTTGAGAGCCTGGTTGGTGCAACATCTATGATGGGTCTCCAGGAAGAGGAAACACAGAAGCTAGAGAGAAAAAATACAAACCCACCTGAGAATTGTTAACATCCATTCAAGCTTTTTTATTCAGCAGTTTTGGTTAAAAGACTGAGATTTTAGTCGCACCTTTGCAAGTTAAATGCCAGCTGTGTGCAATCCAGACATAGATTGTTAAAACAAGATGCAAGCACAGAGAAAAAAAAATATTGTATTTGAACATTGATGTGGCATTTGAAATTCATTATAGTTTCAAGTTTTATTAATCACAAGTGTATGCTGGAAAAATAATTTTGAATATTTATAGGCTGTCCTGTAGCATCTCACCCTGTGACATCTGGCATTTCTGTTGGTAGTTCTGCCTGCTGCAGGTCTCTGGTGCTGCCTGACCTGGTACTGCAAATGTGGAGCTCGGGTTTGGAGTGTTTATTCTTGCTTTAAATTCACACTGATCAGAATCTGAAGTGCTCTAGACAGAGCTGGGGATGTGGCTCTAAGTCTTCATGTGAACTGAGCTGGCAGTTTACTGTGGGGGGGGGGGAGTGAAGCCTGCTTTTGAAAATTGAGACAAATGAGGATCTTTAAAGTTGCTTTGTAATTGTATATCCTGAGTGATTAAATGGTGGTGGTGTTTCATTGTCTATTATGCTCTGAAACTCCTGTCAAGCATGCCCTTATCCAGCAGGGAGGAGCTGACACCGCTCTCAGGGAGCTGGTTACTCACAGCTCATTAAAGGACTCCCTCTTGCTGGGTCTGCCTGCCTTTAATTCTCAAACAGGTTGCACCTTGCAAGATCAGATCTCAACTGCATGCAAGCACCTTTATAAGCAAATGAGACATCACAGTGGTCTTTTAAAAATTACTCTTTTACGTAGTGTATAAGTTGTAATTTACTGATTTCACAAACAGTTGTAGTAGGGGTAACTATTTTGGTGGGGAAGCTGCTTCCTAACTCTGCAAGCATACCAGTGCTTAGCTGCAGCTGGGAAGGTGAAGGAAGCAGGGCTGGAAAATCACAAAGATTCTGTGGTTCTATGATGGAAGAACAGGCAGTGAGGATTTTCATCCCTAGGGAAGCTGAGGTGTGTGTTGGGGATACATTTGAGTGGCTGCAAACACACCTGGGTGAACAGACAAAACACCAACTGGGGAACTGAAACATCTCCCAGGTTGAAAATCCTTATGGAACCATGTTGGGGAGGCAGGCCTGTGCCCGTGAGGAAACTGAGATGCAGGTAAATGAACCTGGCCAGGTCAGAGGCTGGCATTTGTCTAACAAGTTATTACTGGTGGCATCTTTATTTTTATCCCCCCTTATAACCAGAAAGGGAACCAACCCTCTGTGTCCCCGGCGTATCTCCAGGATGTGCACAGCAAATGGCTGTGTGTGTAACCTACAGGTCTGGGCATTAAGTGGGGGGTTTTCCTCAGACAGTCTGTGCTCTCCTGCAGGTGGTGACTCCCCACCCCTGCCCTTCACAAATGTAGCCAGGGAAATACCTTAATGGACAATGTCTGTGTATATAAATAAGGACCCATCACTTTCAACACCAGCCTGAGCTCTGTTTGGTTTCTTATAGCTGGGTAGCTCATCCATGCCCAATTTACAACCCTGAAATGGGAAATGCTACAGGATTGCTTTAGAAAGAGACTTAAACGTGCCACACGTGGCAGCAAAGGAACACGATTTATTAAACCCGTTCCAACCCTGCCACCCAAAGCACCGCATCTCCCCTCGTTAGTGCATGGGAGAGTCTGCCAGTGGGGTGCTGGTGTGGGGCTGGGTTTGTTCCTGGAGCCCCAGCGTTCCCGGGAAGGCTGCTGGGAGCTCGCTGGGTGCTGGCATGGGGCCGGGTTTGCTCCTGGAGCCCCAGCGTTCCCGGGAAGGCAGTTCCCTGCCCTGCTGGGAGCGCTGCCCCCGGAGCGGCTCGGGGCAGGGTTTGCCGGGAGCACTTGGCGTTGCCGTCGCTGTCCTGCAGTCAGGGAGGGAGAACATCCTATTCCCTGGGGACAGACTTTCTGGGCACTGAAGAAACGTTCTGCCCTTCCGCGGAGCTCACAGAGCATGAGAACCCACCCTGGGCAGTTTATAAATGAATATATGCTCTACTTGAGTCATATTTTGAGCATCCTTCAATATTCTGTGACTTGAACAGCAAGTATGGGTGTATGTGAGAAACTGATGAGAGCATCATCCCATCCTTTGCTTCAGAAATTAAAAGATTTTACATATTTTTCTTCCATTTGGTGAGTTCGTTGCTAAAAACCAGAGTCATCAGGGTGCCAGCCCCCTTGTTTGCTGTGGTCACACTTGGTGCAGCAGACTCTTTCTGGTAGAGCTGCTTCTGCTTTGCTGGGTGGCTGCTGCCTGCCACGTTTCATTTAACCCAAGACGTTGTCCTTCGTGTTGCTTTGCATCAGGGATACCAGCTGCTTCCCGCTGAAGCCAGCTGCAAAACTGGGTACATGCTAGAGACACTTTAGCCAGGATTACCCTTGTTAAGAAAGACATAGAAAGGGTTTTCCCCCTCAGTGCAAAAAAAAAAAAACAAACCCCAAGATCTGAACTTCTTAACATCTGGCACTGGGCGTTGCTGTTGTGCGAGGTACTGCACAAACACCTACAGGAGCCAGTCCTGGCTCCCAGCACCCGGGATGTGAGCTGAGGAAAAGCAGATGAGCTGGGTGGGCAAGATGTGCAAGGAAAGCAAGATAACGCTGGTTACCACAACGAGCTGCTAACCTTTGCCAAAAATTCCTTGTGCATCAAAGGAGGTGAGCAGGAAAAGGCTGAAGGTAGATAAGGTGGATTTTGGGTTGCTTTTGTACTGGTTACAGGAATCTGCAGCACCTCGTTTGGCTCCCACCCCCACCACCTCTCTAATGCAGGTACCTGGTACTGCGAGCAGAGCAACACAACCTCAGCCTTGGTATGTGGGAGGGTGAAATTAAAAGATTGGTGTGGATGTGTGCAATTAATAAGCTTGCCCAGTGTCTCCCTGTGCTGCAGTCCAACGTGCAGTGTGTATTTACTCATGCCAGAGAACTGCTGCCTTCCGGCTTGTTTATAACCTCTCACCAAAAAACTACTGAGGAAGCCCAAAGGCTTTTTCTCCACATTGGTCAAACACGCTTTTGATGCAGCAGACTTCACATTTAGAAACATGAAACATCTTGCTTTAGCCGATACAAACAGAAAAGCTTGCCCGAGCTGCTCTGCATGTGCTGCTGTGTCCAGCAGGTGGGGAGAGGTTCTCCTCCCCTTCTACTCTGCCCTGGCGAGACCACATCTGGAGTATTGTGTCCAGTTCTGGGCTCCCCAGTTCAAGAGGGAGAGGGATATGCTGGAAAGAGTCCAACAGAGGCTACCAGGATGATTAAGGGACTGGAACATCAGTCATACGAGGAAAGGCTGAGAGACCTGGGGCTGTTTAGTCTTAAGAAGACTGAGAGGGGGGCTTATTAATGTCTATAAATATCTGGAGGGTGGGTGTCAAGAAGGGGCCAGTCTCTTTTCAGTGGTGCCCTGCGATAGGACAAGGGGCACTGGATGCAAACTGGAACACAGGAAGTTCCACCTCAACATGAGGTAAAAAAAACTTCTTTACTGTGAGGGTGACAGAGCCCTGGGACAGGCTGCCCAGAGGGGTTGTGGAGTCTCCTTTGGAGACTTTCAAGACCCGTCTGGACGCGTTTCTGAGTGACCTGCCCTAGATTCTGTGGTGGTCCTGCTCTGGCAGGGGGGTTGGACTCCATGGTGAGGTCCCTTCTGACCCCGACCATTCTGATTCTGTGATTCTGTGCTGCCCCTCTCCAGAGCAGTGTATGGTGCAGCACGGGGCGATCAGGCTCTCGGGGAGGCTGAAGTGAGACCAGGGATGCTCTGGAACAGCCTCTGGGGCTTTGCTTTCCCCCCCGCCCCCAATAGTTCGTGCTCAAAAGCAGCAGTGAAGCCAACCTGCACACACGCTGAAGGCAAACTTTCACATTAAGGAAAAAAAAAATTACAGGAGCGATCCCAGCTCCTCAGACAGCAAAGCACGGCTGGATGTCCATCTCCTGGGCTTTCTCTATTAATAATTGGCAATATCCTGGAATATTTGGAGAAGAGATACGCTCCCAGGGCACCGGGAGAGGCAGAGGGGAGCTCGGGACCCCCGGTTCTCTGCCGCGGCAGCTCCGAAGCCCCGCGCCGCATCTCCCGACATCCCGGCACATCCATCCCCCCGAGCGGGGGGCGGGCAGGGACCACTCCCACCGCAGCACCGCCACCTCCACCACCGCCTCCTTCTGGCTCCCCGGGATCGTTTTTCCTATCGGCTTGATTTAGCCTCTACATTTTATCCTTGCCCGCTGCTCCGAAACTCTCCGGTGCTTTTACTCTCTCGCCACCATCAAGTAATTTTGATCCTGGCAGGAAACTGTGGCCTGAAAGCAGTTTTATCACGACTCCCCTGTTTGTGACTGAGGTGGAAATCTCTTTTTCTAGCTGAGCAAAATGAAACGGATCACAACAGAACAGCCTAAAAGAAAGGAATAAACCTGATTTTTAACCCTTACGCTCCACCTATAAATGCCAACAAGAGAAAACATTTTTTAAAAGAAACCCAACGCCGATGTAAAATGAATAGAAGTACAAAATTAATCACTTTACTGACCAGTTTCCCTGTAAACCAAGTTACTTGTTGCTTTCCGGAGGGAAAGAAGTATTTTGTATGCCAATTAAGTGCTTCACTTGTAGAAAGGAGGAATAAACTGTTCTACAGACACAAGTGGAAACAATGCCCATGTCTGAGTTGAAATGAGTTGTTTGCGTGTCCAAATATTGTGACTTTGACCTGTTTGTGGGCAAAGGCTTTTAAAGCTGTTCCAAACCCCTCACACACCGTTTGCACCTCCCCTAGAAACAGTATTTGTGTGCTGGGGGAGGGGGGGGGCCCTTGTAACCATCTCCTGGGGGCACCGATGCTCCCAGTGCAGACCAGGAGCCCCAGTTAAGCTGTAAATCAGCAGGACATTCCCCCACCAAGCCCCTGCCCCACAACTATTGACTGATTTATTAATCGCTAAAAGAGTTGAAAAAAAAAACCCAAATATTCTGGGATTCATAACCACCTGCACTCAACAGAAGCAGGGCTATCACCAATGCACCATCACTACCAGGACAGACCACCTCCTTCCCACTGCAGAGGATGCTTGAGCAGGAAGGCACCATCCCAGCCCTCCCCAGAAGCACCCACAGTGGTCCCCGTGTTTATCCCTTGCCCCCACCAGGGTTGGGAAGCTGTGGGTGGTGCAATGCTAAGGGCAGAGGAAGGAAAACCCTCTCATCTTGAGCCTGGGCTGGCTCTGGAGGAGCTCCCTGCTGCAGTCATGGGCCTGTGGACAAACTGTTATGTGCTCCAGACCCACCAAACCCTTCCCACCATGACTCAAGTGTTGCAAGGGTGCTGGGCACCTCACCCGGGTATCCTGACGGTGCCTGGGGGAGCTCCACGGTTCTGAAGGACCCAATTCCTGCCATGGCAGGAACCCCACAGCTACAACTATGGGACCCTCCTCCTTCCCACGCAGTTGAGGTTTTAAGTCCCCACCAGCCCTTGCACCCCCATCCTCCCAGGCCCCCTCCCCAGCTGCTGGAGGCAGGGTACAGCTAGTGGCAAGCACCCAGGGGCCAGCATTGCCCCTCATCCCCCACTGCCACCATGCACCCCTCAGGCTCTACCTCCCCACAGGAGATGCTGGGGAAGGACTTGGCACCATCTCCCAGCCTCTGTGCCATGAGGGGTGTCAGGGTGCAGCCCCCCTCCCCCCTGCCCAGTAAAGACACCAAGCCCTCGTTCGTTGCTGCCTCCGCAGTGGTTTATTGGTGGGAGAGGAGAGCCCCAAGACCAGCAGTGTGGAAGGCACCGTGGGGGTGCCCAGGAGGCACCCCGAGAGCCAGGGACCAATTTCCAGCCTCACTAAAGCAGCAATGCAATACTGGAGAGCAACAGGCAATCCCAAACTCCAGTATTTACGTGCTGCTAGAGCACTGCTGACAGCTCTCCGTCCTAGTGCCTCTCCACAGCCTCCAGACCCACCCCATTCCCCCCAAAAAACACAGGGCAACAGAGTACCTTGGGGGATCCTTTGCCAGGGAAAGGACCAAAGAGCACCCAGTGAGGGACAAGGCTCCAGCTGAAGGCACAGTGCTCAAGCCAACATTGGCCATGCCCAGGTTGGAGAACAAAAAGTCCTTCCAAGTCCTTCCTGCCTGCAGGGCCAGTCCCGCTGAGACACACACAGACACAAACTCAGAGGGAATGTCTTTGTAGCTGCAAAGGTTGTGCACAGACAGAAGCACCACAAGAACTTAACTACACATACCTGCTCAACTGAGCTAAAGAGATACATGGGAATGTGTTAGCTTCCACATCTATGATAACCAGAAGCTCACTTTCTTGTCTTATCCTTGAGGTAATGAGGCAGCCCAGAATGGTCTGTATCTCCTTGTCCCTACAAACCATGATGTGCTGCTACATCTCCTCAAAGCCCACTGAATGTTGAAATTCCAAATGGTATTTTGAATATATATATATATATATATTTTAAACCATGATAAAAGTACTGAAGAACAGTCTACAATGAAGACATTTAACGTGCATGCATTTACCACCACAGGACACTTTTTTCTTCACGGGTGCTACCAGAAACTCTGTAACTGTAAGAGAACAAGCAGTTACACAGTGCAAACAAACCAGTTTCAGACACAACACCAGCAGTTGTTCCCCCCCAGCCCCAAAGCATACTTAGTATCTGGGTCCCAGCAAATCTACACTTCCAGATCTAGCAGATCTGCTGCTTCTGCAGATCATCTTGGCCCTTCCAAATGGTCTGTGTGGAAATGTTACTTTGTACTTTCCTCTTAGGGGCTGCTAAACATTATGGATTTTCCAGAAGTAGCAACGTTAATATTTCAGATAAATAAATCCAGATTCCAACAGTCCAAAACCTGTCAAGTTTTTCCTTTAAACATTTTTCTTCAGCTTGTTCTCACTTTTGAGAAATGAATAAAAAAAACAACCCTTTTTTTAATGACTAGATTATGTTCATTTACTATTAGAATGGACAAACCTTATGTGACCAGCAACTAAGGACACCCTGGAACTTGGCTGCCTCCCCTGTACCAGAGGAGAAAACACGAGGACGCAGCTGCCAGAGGTGCTTACACACCAGCCTGCAGGAGCCGTGCAGACACAGCCTGACATTTTTTGTGTTTCCTTTCGACTTCCCCCCCAGCCCCCCCTTGCCCCTCAGTTATGTGACGACTTCCTTCAATTCATTTTCTTAAAAAGCAGCATCACAAAGAGCCCTGAACAACATCAGCAGTGACGCTGTTGGTTCAAACCCTCGCGCCACCCGCTCGGCCCGGTTTCCAGCCTGCCCTCCTCCAGGTCCCTGCCTGCTTAGCAAACTCAAAAATAGGAATTTCAAAAGCTCTCGTGACCCGGGCCAAATTATTTCAAATTTTAAATCAAATATTTGCCAACCAAAAAAAAAAAAAAAAAGTAGGCTGTGTTTTTTTACCACTTCAAGTGTCCTCAGTCCTGACTGCACCAGGTCCAAGTCTAACGAGCAGCTGCTACTGACTGCAAAGCCAACAAGTACCCAGAGAAAGTCAAACCTGTACAAGCTAAAACAAAACAAACCCCCCTCGTAATTTTACCATTAATTATTTCTGTAACAATGTTTTACTTGACTGCACCTGTGCAGTCTGATTTCTTTCATCTCTTCAAGTGAATTTAGAAAAAGCAACAGCAAACAAACTCAGCTCTAGAATCTCTTTTGATTGTGCTTGAGGTTCACGTTTTAATTAATGTTTTTTATATGCATATAAACCAGTCTTTAGCCTAGGTCGACAAGGGAGGCAAGAGCTCTCTTCAGCAAGGAGGACTTTCCAAAGTGAGGGCTCAAAACACCTCCACCAGCCCAACCTCTAGCACAGAGAGAAAAATCAACATTCACACTGAGTACTGGGCAAGTGGAAATTTGGGATAGGCAGTGAAATGTGTGTTTGAGCAAGTATGTGTGTTTGTGACATGACAGTGTAAATGTTTTAAGGAACAGAAACTTCGGTGTTTGAATCACCCCATCTCACAACTTGAGCTGCTCTCAAACTTAGTTTGTGCTTTGGATTCTCAACGTTAAATCAGAAAGATAAACTCAAATTTACCTGCAGTGCCCAAGAGGCGACACGCATTTCAGAGGAACCTGCCTTTATCCAGAGGGGTGCAGATGCTGCAGGTATTTTGGAGGAGGTGGGATACACGAGCTTACCTTCCCAACTCACCTCTGAATGCCAGGGCACCAGCTCCTCCTGCGTGGACTCTCCCTGGACACAAGGCAGTTGCTGTTTCAAGAGGAACTAGAAAGCAACACACAGAGGGTTTACATGGTGCTTGAAGGCCCTGCGGTGACCAGGGCTGCAGGGCAGCCTCAGAGCAGTCCCCTCCCATGGCACATACAGACCACAAAGGCTCAGATTTTTAAAATTAGGGAAAAAAACCCCAAACCAACAAAACCCCCAAGTTTTCACTTCCAGACAGTGCAGACTATGAAGCAGCACTTAAAGCATGATTGCATCCCTCCTCTCCTCGTTCTCCCCATCCCTGCCGTGGGGCTGCTGACACCACTGCTGCCAATAGTGTGCCCCTGGGCACACCAGGAACCCCAAACCACAACCCAGGTGCTGTGCAGAGGAGGGAGGACACAGCTCCTGCCAGCCCAAAACCCTGGGCAACTGGGAGGTTCTGCAGGAAAGCCACTGCACACAAGCCGGGCCGGCAGCAAGCCCACCTTCCCCCCCAGCCTCCAAGGGATGAAAACAGCAGCAGCAAGAGCAGCCTGTTGGCCTTGGCAGACCAGAAGCAAAGGGAACATCTTATTTATGCTGATTCAGGTGATAAATCACCCTCAGGACAAGCAGGTAAGATGCAGAAAGGCTATTTGGGGGAGCTGAGGTTTTTTTGGTGGCACCATCAGGCGCTCAGCCCCTCGCTGCTGGAGAGGCAGCACCCCCAGCCCTCCAGCAGCCCCATACCACGGCTGGGAACTGGGGGTCCCCGCTGTGCTGGCAGCCTCAGATATCAAGAAAACTGCCCCAAAAGCTCCACATCAATGCAAAGGCTTCCTAACAGCTCTTCTGCTGCCACAAGCTCCATGCCTGCAGTGTGTACACCAGCTGTTTCTAGAAATAGAGACTTCTACCTGTCATCTACGTAAGTCAGACACCTACAGAGGTTTAATTAAATCCCCCAAATAACTGGAGAATTCAAACGTGCAGAAATCCATTAATGTAGTTCACAAAACAATGCAACTTCTGCTTGCCAAAGTATATTGGGCAATTAAGTCAAAAAACATCCCCCCTCCCTGCCCGCCCCGAGCTCAAACGCAGGCACAAAACCAAAAATTCCCCCTGAAATACAGTATTCCCTCAAAACACAACCCAGATCCTTCTTATTGACACTAACCAGAAAAAAAAAAATAAAGAGAGGGGGGGAAAAAAAGAAAGTGAGAAAGGGCACCATGGGAAAGGAAAGGAAATATATATAAGAGCCCATGACAGGGCAGATTTGCATAAAGAGCCTTCACTGACTCACACACTTCAGGGCTAGGTAAGCTCAAAGACAAGGAAATATTAAGCATTTCCTATATATACATAAAGCACAGGGGAAAAAAACCCCAATTCTTCAATCAAACACATTTTCAGGAGATATGCACAAACAAATCCTGAAGTGATTGTTCTCATTTGAGAGAAGAAATTAAAAAATTGAAAATTAAAAACAAAGAGGTGCTTAGTATTTTATGAAAAGAGTACAAGAAATCATCTCATTACAGATGCAGGTCCCAGACATTAATTAATGAGACACAATTATAGTAACGAAACGAAAATAAGGGGATAAGTAGCACCACTGGAAAGCTTTTTATCTGCCTGGGTCTGAAAGTCACCCCCCTTTCATTCCTGCTTCCCTTTGGACAATGAAATTTCACCAAAAAGTCACACATGCATATTTACAGATGTGGCTAAAAGCTGGAGTCAGCCCCGATGCTGGATCAACAACCACCAAGTGGCTCCAGCTCTTCCAGTCCCGATACGACTGGCCCTGCCGGGCTGCCTGAAACGAATATTAAAGAGCAGTAACAGCCAGACGTGGGAACTGCAGGCACCCAAGTCACTTTCATTTGTGTGGGCATCTACCACGCACCTCCTCCTCACCCAAAAAATCCCTGTGAGCTGCTCTAGCCAGCTAAGACTTCCTCCTGAGGGGGCACCAACTAAACGCAGAAAGCATTTTCTCCCCGTTCCTGTGTCAAAGCTATAGGAGAGCGGATCATTCTCACTCACCTAATTAAAAATAATTTTTTCTCTCACTAATTTAGCCAGAAGAGGGTCAGGGAACAGGCCTGTACCTCAGATAAATAACAGCACGGTAGAGCCACGCTTCCATTTTAGCACGGTACGACCTCCCGCGCCTCACAGCGGGCGAGGTGAGGGTGCCCAGAGGTGGGGCAGAACACCCCAAACCAACCCGCACCCACCAAGGGCAAACTCCAACAAGGCACAAAATCAACTCGTTAACTCGGCTCCACCTGAAACTCCACCCCGATACCGTCACTGGAGCTATCACGACGGGGCCGTTCACACCAGGGAGAGCGACCGGTGCTCGGGGTGAGGCTTCAACTCACAGTCCTCCAGAAAACCAGTAAAATCCACAGTGAAATTCCAGGATCCAGAGTTTTTTTTCTCCACGCTGCCGAGGAGAAAAGCACGATGCTTCTTGTGACTTCCATTTATTTTTTTTTTTTTTTTTGCATTGTCATCTCATCCAGTTTTAAACAACAAGGGGCAGATCTGGGAGCTCAACTCCTATAAAGTTTATTCGTTAAAAACAGGAAAAAAAAAATTAACGTTTTGTTTTGTTGTTTTTTTTTTTTGTCAGATGAACATTAATTCAAAACATCACAAGCGCATAGTAATTTAATATATTTTTTTTCTTAAATATATTTGGGTCAGTTTGCCTGCAGCATTACTCCAAGCTTCCCTCTTTATATTTCATGGATGTTTATTGCACGGGCAGCCCAGTTTTACTGTATTTCCCACCAAAGTGGATTAACTAAATACAGACTTTCCCAGTTGATGGTGAGCAAGAGAGTTCTTGGGATTTCCTCAGAGCAGAAGATGGTGCAACTTGGCAGATGGTCCCTCACCTACACGCATCTCCAACACAGAAGCACGATTTGTTTCTTTTTCTTTTTTTGGGGGGGAAAAATTCGCGTTTCAACCTCGGAAAACTTAACTTTCTCAACGCAGAAAGATTGTCTTTAGGCTCTGGTTACACACGTGGGAAAAATATACAGGATAAACTGGAAGAGGAAAAAACCCCAGCACGGTGCACGTTGCTCCCATCACAGCCAAGCTGCACTGGGAAGTTGGTTTTTACCAGGATATTCAAATTTCCTGTACAAAACAACTAACCAGAGAGAAGGGGGGGGGGGGAGAAGTAGTAAAATCCGGGTGCCAATTTAAAAAAAAATCAAATTATTTCGCCTAATTTTTTTTAATGTATGAAACTATTTTTTCTCCCCTGTACCCAGTTTGGCAGCGGGAGCCCAGGCGGGGTGGGAGGAAGGGGTGCGGGTGCAGACCCCCCAGCTAGAACGAAGCGGGAGTAGCAGCCACCAGCCCCCCGAGATTGCTTTAAAAAAAAAAAAAAAGGGGGAAACGGGCAAAGAAAAAAAACCAGCCCAGCCCAAAAAAATCCCAAAAAACCTCAACTCCCGAACCACACCTGCGGGAGGCGGGCGGAAAAATATATTAAAAAATTAATAATAACGTCTTCCTCCGCCGAAGAAAAAGCGTCCGGGAGGGTTGGGGGGCTCGGCGGGGGGCGGGCGCCCGCACCCACGTGGGAACCGTTCCCCGCCGCGCGCCGCTCCCGCCCTAACGGTCCGGCGGCTGGGGGGGGCGGGGGGAAGGGGGACCACCGCCCCGCCCCCCCCCGGTCCCGGTGCTCCCCTGTCACTGCCCGCTGCGTCACACGCCGCCGCCCCCCCGGTGCCACCGAACATCCCCCCCCCCTTCTGCCGGGGCCGCCTTTGTGCGGCGCGGGGCGGTGCCGCGAGCGCGGGGGGCGCCGTCGGTGCCACCGCTCACCCACCCACCCCCCCGCCACAGAAAGTTTTTTCTAGAGTTTGCTGTGGGTTTTCCCCCCCCCCCCCCCCTTCTTTCTCCACGCAAGTTTCTCCCGGGCCCGTGTCCCGTCCCCCCTCAACGGGGAGCGCCGCGACCCCGCCCATGGCGGCGCGGGGGAGGTGGCGGGAGGGGGCCGCGCAGTGCCCCCCCCATCCCTCCCCACACACGTCGGGCAGCGCAGCGCGCCCCGTCTCGCCGCCACCGCCCCCCCGTGCCGCCGCCCCCCCGCCGGACCGGGCCGAGCCGGGCCAAGCCGGGCCGGGCCGTTCCGCCCGCAGGGGAAGGAAGGAGGGGGGGGGGCGGCGGCCGGCCCCCCGCGGCGCCCCGGCCCCGCCGCCCTGCCCGCCCTCCCTCCTCACCTCCGAGTCCACTCGAAAATGGCGCCGAAACCGAAAAAACTTCGCAAATTTCATTGTAGGCGGTTGCAAAGGCTGCTGGGAGCGGGGGCGGTGGCAGCACCGCCCGCCGGGGCGGGACGGGGACGGGGACGGGCACGGGGCGGGGCGGCGGCCGCGATCCGCACGGGACGGGACGGGGCGATCAAACCGCCGGGAGCCGCGGGGCGTCCTGTGGTACCGGCCCTGGTGGGGGAGCCGGACGCCGTCGGGACCGGCGGAGGGCAGCCCGGGCGGCCGCTCCGGGGCCGGGGAGGGAGGGAGGGAGAGGGATCGGGATCGGGATCGGGGTCGGGGTCCTCTGCCCCGGGCCGTGGCGGTGCGGGGAGCCAGAGCTTCTGCGCCTCAGCCACGGCCAGAGCGGCGTGAGGAAGAAAAGTCTCTGGGATTTTTCTCACAGAATATGGGAAACAAAATAAAGAATCACAAGATCCGCAGGGGATTGATGGGTCACCTCAGCTTTGCTCTTCGTGCAAGCGGCTTCATTCCACTGCCTCGTTCCTCCGGGGTTTACAGCCTCATATAAACCATCCAGAGGGGGGATGCGGCTTTTCCAGTCCTAGTTGGGCAAAAGTTTATTCCTTGTTTTTCGGCATTTACTCCTGTCCACGCACTGTACATAATGAGGTTTATAATTTGGTTCCCCCTCCATTACTGTGATACTCGAGTTCTCCACAAAGACCGACTCGCAGCCTTTCCATGACCCACACACTGAGGAGATGTTCTCCACCACGTTCCTGCAGCTTTATAACCTGCCCAGAATCACCCAGGAGTGAAGTGAGCAGGATTTCGGGGCCCCTGTCAGACATCCTGGGTGCAGAAGGGCAGGAC
Organism: Hemiprocne comata; assembly: GCA_020745705.1. Lineage (NCBI taxonomy): Eukaryota > Metazoa > Chordata > Aves > Apodiformes > Apodidae > Hemiprocne > Hemiprocne comata. The sequence continues at coordinate 2,637,900 of CM036597.1, read as the reverse complement.
AACACAGTTGCAGGGAAGATGTGCACTTTGGAGACACAGTTTTCTGAAGATTTTTTTAACCTAAAGAGTCAGAGGTTGGGAGGATGGGAATTGGTGCTGGCGGGAAGCCTGGCAAGCTGTGGCTCGGGGAAAAGTGATGCTGGGGCAAAGTTGTCCCTTCCCAAGGGACAACACAGATCTGGATGTCAGAAACTTCCAGGTTTGTCGCATCCCTGGTTGGGAAAGGGCAAAGCTGTTGGCTTGGTGGGTTTGTAATCTTCCTCTTGCAGTTTTTACACCCACCCCCACCTCAAAGAGCAAAAAACCCCCAAACCCTGTTGCTAAAGAATTGCTCTGTTCTCACAGGTGAGCGGTGAAGCTCAATTAATTATGCTTCGTGAAGCGCTTCTGATCCTCTGATGGAAACATGTAAGGGCAAAACACTATTATTTTGCAACTTGCAAAGGCTGATAAGAGCAGTGAAAACGGAAAAGGTCTTACCACTGCAGGGTATTACAGCCCTGTGCTTTTTTCCACTCGGCATCTTAGAAACTAGCTGATGGCTGCTGCTTTTCATTTAGAAGGGTTTCCCCCCCTCTTTTGAAAAAAACAGTCACTACCAAGTATTCTGGAGGGACTTAATCTTTAAACAAATAATGTTTTTCTTGTTGGGTGTGCACTATTATTTTCTTAATTATTCCTGGATTTCTGCCTGTTCCACCAAGAGTTTTCTCAGATGGCAGAAACAATTGGTCCTTTTTTTTTTTACTATGCTAATAGCAAAAAGTATCCCTAATAAAAAGACTCTGTACATCCCATAAACTCAAACAGGACATGTTTTGCCAACAATCACACCTCTTCATTGAGACATCATATAGGCTTCTTTCTTTTTTTTTTTTTCTTTTTTTTTTTCCTCATTGCTATTATTGTTTACTACTCGGCCTCGCTGGCTGACTGTGTTTTGGTGTCAAAACGAAAGGAGTTGAGCCATTTATTTTGCACCAAAGCCCTCCCACTCACCCTCAGTGTGTGCATTGAGATCTCAGCAGATGTGGTGGGGAATGAATGGGTGAAGAGATTCACCTACACCTCTCACATCTCCTTGTGGGTGGCCTCTAATTAATTTGGCTTCGAGGCTCTGCTGCAAGGTAGATGGGTTAGGAAGTCTGGCCAGGAGTCATCTGTTTGAATCATGCCTATTTTATGGAGAACTTCATTGTGTAGCTGGGTCTGACCCGCACCCTTGTGAGAACTAATTAAAAAAAATAATAAAAAATCTGCACACTTATTGGAATGTCAAATATAAATGTCAGCATTTCAAATGAAATGTTGTCTTGGGAGGCTCCTGCACATTTAATCAGCCGGTTGCACCATCTAGATCATGGGCTCAAAGCAGCAGTGAGAACCACAAAAGGCACTGGCTTAACATCAGCAAAAGTGTTTGCCAAGCTTGGATTATGTCACTGCTTTATGATCTTGCTTTGTAAAGGGAGAATACTCTTGGGGGGAAAGGACTCGGCATGCTGGATCTACAGCGAGAGCGAGGAATGAGTGCAGCTCGCAGAGGCTGGGGGGAGGGCGAGGGACTGGGTTTGCTGGGGTGTTTTTGCAGATGGATGTGTTATGGCTGCCTTCTCCCAGCAGAGCTGCACCCTGCAGATGGCTTGGGCTGAGAGCAGGAAGCCCAAAATCGCCCAGCGAGGCCATGCACTGCGTCCCCCCTCACTGCTTCCCTGGGGACACACCTGCCCGGGCCCTGCCCACACACCTTTGGCCATTTCACTCCAGAGAAAATGGCTTTTCCCTCACCCACAGGGTTCAGGCCTGGGGGCCTGTCAAATAAGTCAAAATGTGATGCCTTTGCAGAGGTGGCAGCTGTGGAACCGGTGAAAAAAATAAACATCCCCACACCACACATATTAAATGTGGCCTGTGGAAGTGCCTCTGCTCCGTGTAGCAGGGACATGTCGTGGCCTCCCCTCTGTGCCACAGGCTCACGGCAAAGGTAGGAAGCTTCCTTTGAAGGGACCAAATCTGTTTGTCCAGTGCCAGCCTAAATGACAGGCTTGCCTTTGCTGTCCACAAGTGGAAGGAGCAAAAAGCAAAAAGCTTGGAGGTTATGTGCTCTTTGAGGAGTGCTGTTGGTGGGACAGGGGATGTCAGATGGGACAAATGGCTGAAGAGAGATGTCTCTTGGAAAGTAGCCTGTGGGGTTTCAGGGCTGTGCTGCCCACGCTGCCCTTGCTTTCCTGTTGTAGTCAGAGCCTTGTGCAGACCCTGCTTCTCCCCAGCTCCCTGCTGGAGCATCCTGCCCGGCCTGCAAACTTGATTAACCCCACAGCTACTGAGCTAATAAATGGCGGCTGCTTCTGAGCAAGTGTCTGGCCAACCCCAAACTATGTCCTGGCACTGGGGTTTGGCATGGGAGGGGGTGTCTGTGGGGGCTTTGCAGGGCACAGGGAGTGTGGGTGGGCAGCCCAGGGTGCCCAGGGTGGTGGTGGGGGCAAGCACGGGTGTGCAGGGCCACCACACTTTGTGGTTCCCCATGTGCAGAATGGGGAGCCATGGCTTGGATTTACTGCACTGTGCCATGTGGTGCAGCGAACTGCCCATCTTTAGCTCTGGCTTCTGCACTACCCCTTCCTCTGGTGCTTCAGTCCCCTGCAGCCAGACCAAAGGGTTTGTTTTGAGAATCAGAATCAATCAGAATCAGAATCAGAATCTGAATAATTCTGGTTGGAAAAGAATTTTAAGATCTCACAGTCCAACCATTAACCTAACTTGACCAAGTCCAGTGCTAAACTATATCCCTAAGCAGCACATCTATAGGTCTTTTAAACACCTCCAGGGATGGTGATTCAACCACTTCCGTAGGCAGCCTATTCCAGTGTTTCATTACCGTTTCAGTGAAGAAGTTTCTTCTAATATCCAATCTATACCTCCCCTGGTGCAACTCAAGACCATTTCCTCCTGTCCTGTTGCTTGTTACTAGTGAGAAGAGACCAATCCCCACCTCTCTACGACCTCCTCTTAGGTAGTTGTAGAGAGCAAGAAGGTCTCTCCTCAGCCTACTTTTCTCCAGGCTGAACACCTCCTGTTCCCTCAGATGCTCCTCATAAGATTTGTTCTCCAGACCCTTCCCCAACTTTCTTGCCCTGCTCTGGACTCGCTCCAGCACCTCAATGTGCTTTTGTGCTTGGTTTCTTTGCGGTTCTCCTTCATCTGACCTCATGCACCAGCCCTGGCATTTTGCAATTCCCCCCAGCATCGTGCATGGCATGGCAGCCCCAACCTTGGCTTTCCGGGCACCATCAGTGTTTGAAGCAACCTCGGGCACTTGCTGCAGTGTGGAAAATGGGTGTGGTGGCTGTGCCGACAGGTTTTTGGCAGCATCTCTTGCCTTCTCTTGGCTCAAAGAGTGCCCAGAGCGTAACGCTGTCTGGACAGGGATTTCATTACCCGCCATCCAGCCCGCCAGTGCAACCTTGTCATTGCAATTTGTCACACATATTTGGGATGTGTTTAGTATTTCACTGAGGACTCGTTTGCCAGGTGATTCATCTAATTGCTACAATTTGTCTGCTGCAAAGTGCGCCTGGGCCTTGCCTGGGCCTTGCCTGGGCCTTGCCTGGGCCTTGCCTGGGCCTTGCCTGGGCCTTGCAGCTGGGCCATGCTCCTGGAGGGAGCCCTGGGCCTCTGAAGCAGAGAGATGAACCAGCAGCAGGAGATTCCTGACCACCAGCCTCTTTTTTCCACAAGAGAGGCATTATTTTTGTAGAAAATGTCTATTTTTGTCAAAACAGTAATTCTAAAGGACTTCTTTGTTGTTCAGGGATGGAAACCTTCTGCAGAGGCACCAGGTCCCCACTCCTCCCCTCCTTGTCTTTGCAGTTATTTGCTCTGTTTATTTACTGCAAAATTTGCTGTATTGCCTGACATTTTTCAGTTATCAAAATATTTTGATTATGTGCAGGGGAGGGGGCGGGTTGATACTGCGGCCGACATCTTGAAAGAAAATTGCCTGTAAAATATTCTAACTAAATTCAGGGAGGGGAAGAGTGAGATACTCCAGCCTGTCTGAGGCAAACCTTTAGCATTGCTGCTGTGACCTGGGCCTTTGCAGAGCCCTGGGTCAGCTTGGACACATTTCCCTTGGTATTTCCATCCCATTTAGGTACAAGAGCTTGGCTGGAGCATGAGCTCTCCCCATGGATGCCTCAAATCCAGCCACCACGGAAAGGGGGGCAGAGGAGGAGATGCTGCTGCACGAGGCACAACCTGAAACTGCTGCGGAGGTTTTGCTGCAGAGCAAGAGGGGACGGAGGCAGGATACAAAAAGCAGAGCTTGGAGGGGTGGGAGGGGAATCACACATCAAGGTCACTCGTGAAGGGCTGGAGCACTTTCTGCTTTGTTTTCTCTGACCGCAAGAAGCAGAAATGTGGCTCTCTATAAGGTAACCACCAGCACATTGGCTGTGGAGATGTTCCCTGGCTTTGTCCTTAAGCAAGCGCCATCAGCAGAAGATGGGCTGACCTGTGAGTGAAGAGCCACTCGCATCTTGAAGGAAGCAAAGCTGCTCTCAAGCACTGGAAATAGCATTGAGAAACTCTCTAGTCTAGCAGCTCTCAGACATCTGCCTGCAAAGCTGGTAACAGTTTTGAAGATCAATATTTATTCAACAGCATACAATGACTTTGTCTGCTTTTGCAATTTTTCTATGCCTAAACAAGCTCGTCTTCCTCCCCCAAAGCCAGCAGGTTTAAAACTTTTTTTCTGACTTGTGTTACCAAACTTGCAATTTGTCATTAGTATGGTGTTCCATCAGAAATGCAGCACTGAGGGCATCTACAGCATCTACATATAAATGTTGTACTCTCCTGGCAAAGCAAAATGTCATGATAGGATAATGTGTTATTTAATACAGTGCTGCAGATTAGACAGGGACATTTGCAAGACAAACCAGTCCCAACATCAGACATTTGCAAAAGTCCTTGTTATGCTGATACAATAGGAAAACTGATATTTTCAGCTGAGTATTTTTTTACCTTGTGCTCCTTGAGCACCCCATGGACCTCTGCCACACGACACATAGTATTAGATTATACCATGCAAAAGTTATTTGGTACAATTCAAGGCGATAGCCCCAGGAGGCATCCCTTAGACATGTGAGGAGCCTGTGAAATGGTTAGTGGTTGACTTTAGATGCCTTGGCCCTCCTCCTAGGAAGACAGTCTGGCTCCTGGCTTTTTACCTGGAAGACATATTAATTCCTAAAGGCCGGCTCCTAGAAATGGTGTAAAGAAAACCTGAGCAGTGAAGCTGTGCATCTCTGAGAGCTGACATCCAACAAGCGAGCAGGAAAAACATTTCTCTGAGCTGCCAGCCTCCCCATGGATTGCTCCTGGGCAGTTGCTCCCAGGAGATCTAGCTCCATTTCCAAAGCAAGTGGGTCCGTGGCCAGCCCAGGAGCACCAGGAGGCAGCTGGGAGGCTCCTGAGCAGCCCTCTTGTGCTGGCACCGTGCTCGTGTGTGTGATTTTCTCACTGTGGTTTTCTTTGGGAGCACCTTGCCTTCTGCTGTCTGTAGGCAGCTGGCTCCAGTGCTGGAGGTGGGAGCACCATCGCTGCCCTTCCAGCAGGTCTGGAGGTCCCTGGCAGACATTTGTTTTCAAAATTAAGGCTGGGCTTGCCAAGGACAGGAGAGAAGCTTCAAATGCTGGAGAAAGCCTGGCAGGCTGGTCCCAAGCATGCTGGCTGCTGCTGTGTCCCTGGTTTCCCACCCTGGGAAGGACTGGAGAGACTTCATGAAGCCCATCACAGAGCAGATCTGTGGCCCTCCAACCCAAGACCACTTGCTTTGGTGGCTCTTCAACACCCACCTGGAGAAAGGTTAACTCAAGGGGCTTTTGCAGGAGGCTACTCCCATAGCAGTCTTCACTGCTTTTAAGAAACCCCATCCTGGTTTTCATTGGCTCATGGGGAGGCACTTGGTTTGCATTTTCCCTTCCTGCAGAGCTTTCTGTCTCATGGTTCCTCCAACTTGCAGAGAGGTTTCAGAGCTGAAACTGGAATTTAAAGCCACACAGGATCTTACTTCCTCTGCAAAACTGCAGGCTTGCACCCTGAATTAATTCAGCAATGCACAGTGCAGGAGCAACAGCAAAACAGGCTTCCTATGGTATTTCTTATGTGCAAGGAGGAGATGTTGCACGTGCAGGAGGCCAAAACCTGCATGCAGCATGGAGAGTGGCTGCACTACCCACTGCTTTGCAAATGCACTTAAAATAGTGCCATCTGGGACAGAAGACAAGACACTGACCTGCCACATCTGGCCCAATTCCAGTGAAACCTAGTAACAGCTTTATGCTTTCCACTGAAGCTGCAAACTGGAGAATTATTCGTAGAGAAATAATTTAAGGAAGCAGTTGCTTCACGTCGTGGCTGGATGTCTGTCTCTTGGAAGTGGCTGTCATTCCTGGGGCTTGTGATGCTTCCATGTCTCCCTACCTGTTACCTGCCCTGGCTTGTGCCAAGGACTGCAGCTGGTCAGAGCTCTGTGTGCAGGGGACAGATGTGACAGGGCCCAGGGAGGTGAAGGTGAACACGGGCAAGGGCAGCTGGGGGGTTGCCACCCCCCGGCACCAGGGCCAGCTGCAGAAATCCCCCACGGGGACAGATGTAGGTGGAAAAGTGCTGGGAAAAGGGAGAGAGGAGAAACTGTGGGAGAGAGGGAAGTGGCAGCAAAACCAGTCTAACCCCGAAGGCAGAGCGCCAAAATGAGACCACCCAGAATATGTTTAATTAGTACTTTTCCTAAATTAGCCCTTCTCTCTGCTCTCAGCGCTCATCTGCGCCTTCATAAAACGTCAAGTCAAATGGGTGTGATAACAGGTTGGTCTCGTGGGGAGTGGGAGAAGGGCGTGCAGGCAGTGAGGAGGAACTCGGGGCTGCCCTCGGGATGGGGTGCAGGATCGGGCCCCATGCCAGCCCCAGATCCCATCCTGCTGGGAATGAGTGTGTCTGCAAACGGAGCCAGTCTGGGGGACACACCACGGTGTGAGGGGGTGGAGCAGGGCTGCCTGCAGAAACACACACATTTGAGGTTGCCCAGCATTATTTTTTCTGGTGGATGTTGAAAACTGTGAAGAATAATTAGTGGTTTTTAATGAGGGAGCAGGGACATCTCTGCTTGGAGAAGGAAAATCAAGTGCTTCAAAAACAAGGCCACACTCCATCAGTGGTGGAACTGCTGTGACACTGGTTTGCAGAAGGGAGATCTCTGGGCTCAGAGGCTGGTTTGTTGGCTGTGTGGGTGGTGGGCACCCACAAAGGTGGGTGTCTCATGGGTTGGCTCCCCCACTGAGTTCTGACTTCAGCCCAGGAGGGCAGTGGGAGAGCCCTGGTGGCATGGCAGGCATTGGCTTCCAGGGAGGTGGCTGCTGACCCACCTTCCCTGCCGGGAGGGTTGGGAATGGTGCAGCTTGGCGCCCTGCCCCAGCCAGCTCCTGCCCTCAGGGGATGCACAGAGCAGCCCAAAATGTGCCGCTCACTGCAGAGGCAGGTGCTCCTCACTCCTCACCCATCCTGCAGCCCGAATGCCTGGCCCCAGGCAGGGGCAAATGTGCTGGGGGTGTTCCTCCTGCCAGCATGGCTCTCCCCCTCCCCACACCCAATTTCACCTGCCATCACATCACCCAGCCTGTGACCACCTTGTGTGGCCAGCTTGGCTGCTTGCTTACCGGGCATCTTTCTACCCTTGTGTGGCCCCAGGGCCCCAGCTCCTCACCCAGGGCTAGCTCAGCTCCACTGAGCCCTTCCTGGCAAGCCCATTGCCTGGGCAGACGCTGGCACAGAATATGGAATCATTAAGGTTGGAAAAGACCTCTAAGATCATCAAGTCTAACTGTCAACCCAATGCCACCATCCAACTAAACCATGTCCTGATGTGCTATGCCCACACGTTTTTTGAGCGCCTCCAGGGTGGGGACTCCACCTCTTCCCTGGGCAGCCTGTGCCAATGCCTGGCCACTCTTTCAGCCTGGCATGGTCCTGAGCATTCCAGCTTCATGGGAGTGCACCGAGGAGGCAGGAGACATGGAAACCCATGGGAGGAGGGAAGCAAGGAGATGGCCTTTTTGTTTTCCAGTCTGATACATGATCTGGGAGAGGTGGCGATGAGATAGATGGTCTACTGGAGCTGCTGCCTTTTAATTTGTTCTTTTGCACTGACTACATCTAATAAAATATTTTAATGAAAAAAATAATGATTGCTGAATCTTGCTTCTGGGAACGGGATCTACATTTCTGTGCTCCTTACAGGAAAGAAATCCAACTTTGTTTGAAAGAAAGAGAAACTTTGAGCCTCTTGAGGAAAATACCTAACTGTAAAGAGACAGAAGAAAAAGCCCAAATTAGTTTCATGATGTCAGTAAATGATACCATGAATTGGGAAATCCATGAGTTTCACTGAAACCAGCCATGGTTTCCACCTCCCCCTGCCTCTCATCTGCTTCAAAACACTTTGTTCAGGCCCAGGGCTGACGGAGCACAGAGGTAGCTAAATATTTCCACATCTGGTTTGGGGAAGATTTGGAAAAACAATTTCACTGAAGAATTAAGACCAGTAATGGAGTTTATTTGTGTCTCTCAGTATATGGCAATATATTGTAGTGCTTCTCCTCGAGGGTGTGCATGCCAGGGCTGCCTGGGCTGGTGCTGCCAACTCACCTACTCCTCGGAGAGAAAGGTTTGCTCCCTCTCTTAGAGATAACGGAGCTATTCCAAACCATGGAAAAACATTTACTGTTTCATTTTTATCAGCCTCTGGTTGGGAAGGTTTCACCATCTGAGCCCTGGTTCTTCTACACTTTCACTTACTTCAACTCTGTGGTTTCATGCATTGAAAGGAAAGAAGTTGTTGATGATACCAAGGAAAGTTAACACAGGAGACAACTCCGTGTGTTTAACCGTTTATCTGCATCCAGAAAAATGCTCCCAGGGATCAGTTTTAAAAGATAAGGGATTTCTCTCTGGAAAATATTTTGCCTAATGAGTTGTGCAAAGTGAAAGGGTGGATGATGAGGCTTCACTTGTAGGGTGCCCTGTGGTGTGGGTCACCAGCTGTGCCCATCCAGCCTGCTATGGCTCTGCAGTGGTTGGCCACGTGCAGAGTTTCACCTTCTCACAGGCAAAAAATGCAGAAGCAGAAGGTTCCTTTCAGCAGTGCTGCCCAGGGGTCATGGGTGGGTGCTGGCACCGACAGGGAGTTACCCCCCACCAGTGCTGCCAGGGCAGAGCAGGACACTGGGAGGGACTTGGGGTGCTGGTTAGATGGGAAAAGCCCCATGAAAACCAACTGTGAGTTCTCCACAAGAAGAGGTGGCTATGGGGCATCACCCAGCACTTGCAGTTGGCGTTGCCAGAAGCTCCAGCCACTGGCAGCTCCCTCAAAGGTGGTTTTGACAGGGTGCCCCAAGGCAAGGTGGGTGCCTCAGGGCTGGCAAAAAGTGACAGCTCATGGTGTCAGTCACCTCTGGGGATCGGGCATGTTGCTGGAATGCATCAGTGTGTCCCAAAACTTGTGGACAGGTTTTGTTTTCTCCAGCAGTCGCAGTTTACAAACTGGAGGCAGAGCTCACCTCCTCCCTGCCACCTCTGCTTATACCCCCGAGGAGGGCTGTGGGCAGGGAGCCACCACACTCAGGAAGAGCCTTTGTTGAAGGGCTCAGCCATTGAATTCAGCAACTTTCAGAGGACCCCACACTTGCATTAAAGATTTATTGTTGTCTCTGGAAGGCAGCTCTGAAACGCCGAGTCTGCACACCCCAAACACCAGCGAGCACCGTTGGGAGCTGCCAGGTGGCTGGTTGCCCCAGGTGAAGGCTGGACCTGGATCCTGGGTGGAGCTGCCCAGATTTTGGGGTGGTGCTGGCAGAGGCCAGGGTGCAGTGTGTGCCTGCCACAGCCCCCATGGTCAGTGGTGTCCAGTGGGTCACTGGGGCTTCCCAGGGGGTAGTGGTGGTGGTAGGGAGGAGGCTGTGTGGAAAGGATAGCAGAATTCTTGTTGTTGCTGTTCAACATACATTCTCTTTCTTCTCCTCTGCCTCCAAGCTCTCATCGTGCCAGGCTGCTCCCGGGGCACAGTGAGGGTTTCAGCTCACTTGGGGCAGGTATTTCACCTCTCTTGTTGGGTGATGGCTCCTCTCCAAGTCCCAGGAACATCAGGAGCATGAACAAACCACAGCAGTGAGTGGGGCGGCTGGACATACCGCAGGGACAGCGATGGGGACAGGGATGTGGGGCTCTGAGCCAGGAGGGCTGGCTGTGCAGCAGGCTCCTGCCCTGGGTCACCCTCTGGGATGTCTGGCTGAGACGAGGCAGCCTGAGCCATAACTGGGCTTTTATGGGGCCTTGGAGAAGGTGTCTTGGCAGCTGTCATTTGTGCCGTGCAGAGTGCAGCTCCCCCACCTCTGTCCCCAGTCGGCAATAACTGCTAGAAAGCAGCCTTGAAACAACAACCAGCTTTCTAATAAAGCTGGCAAGTATTGCCAAGACAGAAAACATAGGAGAACCACATGCAATCATGGAGCACAGCCTGAAACCAGACCTTGCTTTGCAACATCTTAGCCCGATTCGGTGCTGCCCTGTCCCCTTTGGTAGGATGGTGGCTGGTGGCTGCTGAGCCGAGCTGCAGCTTTTGCTCCATGCTGGTGTCCCCATTTTCTGCTGGTGGCACGTTGGTGGCCAGCTGTACCTGTGCCACTGTGCAAACTGTGGATGCATTGGTGCAAAATCCAGTGTCCTGTCTGTGCCACTGTGTGGCTTTATTTGATGAAGTGATCCCTGCAGTAACCTGTGTAATCTTCACTGGTGCCACGTGTTGGAGTATCACTCCCAAGAGCATTTTTAAAAACTTCTACTTTGGAGGAAGGTTTGTGTGCTCTTTTAGAGGCTGTGAGGATCCCATCTGGATCCTGCCACGCTGTGCCTGGTGCCAGCCCCGCAGCACCCTCTGCCCAGCACCACGGGCCTCTTCCTCCATGAGCTGCAGGCTGGCTCCCAGAGGTGCTTTGGGGTGGCACTGGCCCTGAGAAGCAGGAGTGACCCAAGGGCTTGGCAGCACTGGAATGATGCCAGGGCAGTGCTGGAGCAGTGCCAGTGCTGCTGCGGTACCAATGCAGTGCTGGTACCAGTGCTGCTGCGGTGTCGGGGCTGCTGCCAGTGCCGAAGTTGTGCCGGTGCCGGTGCGGTGCCGGTGCGGTGCTCGAGCGGTGCCGGTGCGGGGCTGAGGACCAGCAGAGGGAGCACAAGAGTGGAAAAATCCCACCTGGGAGCAGGGGGAGGAGGGCTCCGGCTGCGCTGGTGTGCACTGGTGTGCACTGGTGTGCGCTGGCCCGGTGTGGACCCCGCGGCTGCTCTGCCCTGCAGGCGAGATCCCCGTCGCCACATCCCAGAGCCGCGGGGCTCCCCGGGACCAGCGAGCGCCGGTGGGACCTTGGGGAGAGCACAGGGAGGCACCGGCAGCCGCCGGCACTCGGGGTTTCCATCTGAAGCCCCCTGACCCACATTATCCGGTGGGAAACAGCGGGGATAACGGGTCCCGTGCTCGGGATGCGGCTGGTGCGGGCACCCTGCAGCTCTCTGAGGTGCGGCGCGGCCGGAAATCTGCAGCCTTGGGGTGGGCTCAGTAGGTCACGTTTCAGTTCTGATTTTCTGTCCCCCGAAATTGAGTCCCTCTCCCCTGCAGGCTGCTGGGACAAAGCCCTGCTGCCCCCACCCGCAAGGCAGGGGGTACCTGTTGCACCCCAAAGTCACCAGGATGCCCCCGACTCTGCAAAGAGGCTTTCAGCATCTCCCAGCCCGACTTGCTTTTGGAGTTGACTCTGTGAAAAAGACACTGTTACAAAGTCCAGGGGTTTGTTTTTGATGGAAAACTGTATGAAAACAGAGCAGCCATCCAGGTGTAGCCAAAGGTGGTATCCCTGCTGCACCTTGGAGCTGCCTTTCTTGCTGCAGTGCTTTTTCTCCCAGAGCCAAAGATACCACAAGACTTCAGTTGACACCAGGTTATTCACACCGAAGGTATCTGCTCTGGTTTTTAGTGTCCACAGCCAGTCTTCATCAAATAAGTCTCTGGCTGCATTTGAAACGTGATGCCCATGCTGAGACCTCCTTCACCACCTTGTGCTCAGCAACAGGGCAGGTCCCTGCTCCAAACAGGCTCTACCCAGGCCAGGGGATCCAAACAGGCTATCACAGGGGCTCACAAAGTAAAAATACAAATAAAGTCCAGCAGGTTGCTGCTGCTGGTACAGTACTGAGGGCTGGTTTTGCTTGCTTGCTCAAGCAGAGGCGAATTCCACCCAGGAGGAATCCACTCCTAGCCTGTGCTAATATTAAAAACGTGCTGGATGGTTTAATTTTAGGCCCAGTTATCTTTCTTGCCGCAGGGTTTAATACAATTGCGTGGCAGGATGTCTGCAGAGGTCAGGTGGGAATAATAGAGGTGTTAGTCACTCCAGAAAAGGGATTAAATTGCGCTGGGGAGTTTGCACAGTTACTTCTGGTGCCGCCATGGGGAGAACTGCTTGGTCTTGTCTGACAAAGCTTCAGCATTTATTTAGGACAGCATAGCCAGCATTTTTTACATTTTCGGCTGCCTTTCATAGCAGGGCAGTGGGTCCATGTGGCAGCTGCTGTGGGGGACTGTCCCATGGGTGGCTGGGCACTGAGGGAAGGTTGTTGTCCCAGTGTGTGGTGGGAAGTGCCAGAGCTCTGCTGGGAGCCTTGCAGCGGCTGAGTTGGAGTCTCTGGGAGGCTCAGCCCAAGCCTGAACTACAAAACCATCTCTCCTGCTCTTCCGAGCACCAGGACACACTGCAGGGTTTGGAGCAGCCCCCTCCCTGCTCATGACCCTTCTCCAGCAGCTTTCCTGTCCTTGCTGTGAGGTGTCCCTCTGGAAACCCTGCCACTCTCTCCAGCTTAGACAACAGCATGGACAAACCTCTGTTGCAAAAGCTGGAGCCCCAGCCAAATTTCCCAGCGACCAGCTGAGCTCTGGCAGTGCAGAGCCAGGCAGGATCTGGCTTGCCCTGTCACCAATCCCCAGCTCCAGAGCTGGTCCCTGGAGTGCAGGTGACACTGTGCAGGAGGTCTATGAACTGAGGGCCTTCTTGGTCCCGAGGGCTTCCTCAGCTTAGAACACCAGCCGCAGAGCGAAGCTCTCATCTGCCCGGAGCTGCTATGGAGGAAAGGGACCGAGCTCCCGCCGGCGGGAGGGGATGGCAGTTTTGGAAATGTGTGAGTCGTGCTTGGGTCTGACATTCCAGATCAAGAGGCTGAGATGTGCAGGCTGTGCTGGCTTCCTCGGTGGCTCCTCGGCGGGTGAGGGGGCTCTGGTGGGTGCATCCTTGGAGGCCCGGCCCCGCCACCCTGGAGCATCTAGACACACAAGAGCAATTGTGGGTTTCTCACTGTTGGGCAATGAACAGGGCCTGAATATTGTTGTGGATTTCAATAGAAAATGCTTTCAGATTGAAATGACCTTGATTACAGCTGCTTGTATAATTTGTTGTGAATAAGGTTCTGTGCAAAGTTTGGCATTTTTGTTTTCATTGCATAATAATTAGTGATTACATTTTTCCAGTATTTATCCTGTGCTAATCTTGATAGGAGCCTGAAATGCCAGCAGTGTGATGACAAGAACCAGCATCCACACCAACCAGGGCATTATTTGGCTTTCTACAGGCCAGGAATATCAAGCAACCCAGAACTGCTTTTCTCTCAGAAACACAACTCGCTGATGCTCATTTGCCTATTTTTAATTTTATTCAGGGCTCTTCAAGTCCCCCTCGGGGGATAGATGCAAATGGGGAGATGTGCTTGTCAGGCCTGTGCACGATGTGAACAAAAACATTCTGCAAACATGTACTGCCTTGTAAACAAATTTATTTCCACACTGCTCCTTTCCATCATTATGGGATTATGGTTTTAGTAGTGAAAATGAGGATGAACAGTCCTTGGTATTTACACTGACCATTTACAGAACTGGAACTTCCCTCCTTCTGTGAAATTTCTGGCAAAAATGCATCAACAGGATTATTTAACAAAATAATAATACAAATCAGCAACTCTTCATAGGAAATGCAATTTATAATTAATGCATCTTTTTGCACGGGATGTGATGCTAAGGACGCACATGGAATTGCACTGATTAAACTCCAGATGGGACACTTAAGGTGTGGAAAAAGCTACATGATCACCACTACGTCTTACTCTAAGCTAGAATGTGTCTAAATAGTTTGGGAGTGGGTTTTAAGTAAGCCACCAAAAAAGTCTGCTTTAACTCTCCACGACTGGATCTGTACAGGAAGTTGCATCAGTTTATTTAAACCGATAAAAATTTGTGCGCAGACAAACCCCGCGTGGAGTGTCCTGATGGACAGTCACATTTCAGCCTCACACAGCACACTGTTCCTTCTGTCTACCTTGCACACAAACCAGGTGACTCCTGAGAGCTGGGGCAGAAGCCTGAAAGAATGGGAAATCATTAAGATTTGTCTGTGGTGATCAATGAATCTGGGACAAAAAAGTTGCACTAACTCATCAGCTGCAATCAATGGATCACCTGGTATTTGTTAGCTGTTCTGCTTCCTCCCTTGGGTCTCATTGAAAAGCAGCATTCACAGAAACTTTGAAGTATTTATAGGAACTTCATGCATATAGCATTTATAGGAAGTTAATTTTTTTAGATGAAACAGGACTTCTTTGAAGGATAACTATGAATTGCAGTCAAAAACATCCATAACTTCAAATACTTGCTCTGACTGTCATTGTGGTGGCTTGGGTGACACAAAGATGAGCCTGCTGGTCTCTGCATGTGCTCAGGCTGTTATAAAGCACCAACAGGACTCTGGGACCTGATGCTGCTCCGAACCCAGCAATGCAAAGGGACAGCTCCAAGTATCCCTGTGAAGTGGGTGGGAAAGGCATTGTTGGAGCATCTCCCATGGGGCATCTCCCATGGGGCATCTCCAGGGGCTGTGGCAGAAGAGGGGCTTGTGCCTTCCTGGCAAATGGAGAGCTGGAAGGTGGGTTTGCAGCAGCAGAACAGCCCTAGAAGAAGAGCTTGTCCAACAGAGGGATGGGAGAGGAGACCCGTCTGGCTTCTCCATTCCACACCAAGGGGACTCCAGCCAGCTCAGCTGTAAACGTTATTGCATAGTTATAAACAAGAGCAGGCTGGAGGGATGACATGGCTCTATTTACCCCAGTGGCATGTAAAAGTAAACACCCTGGATGAGTTGATCATTAACTCGCCTCCCCTGCTTTCCTTTTGTGCCTTCTTGTACGAATAGAAACATTCCCTCTCCTCTCCTTTGCTCTGTCTGGTTTTGTTTGCTCGATCTCCACTGGGCTGATTTAATAGCCCTCCTTGAACTCAGAGAAGGCTATCGTTTGCTTGCAGATCCAAACAATCCTGGCTGCCTTACATCTGCAAAGCCCCCAGATTCTGCTTTTTACGATTCAGATAAAAAATCCTCCCCTCGGTTTCAGAAAACAAGCAGTGAAACTTTGCGTGGTTTGGGACAGTCCCATGAAAACCAGGACTTTGCTGAGAGCTTGGGAGCAAGCCAACTTGATGCATTAATCTCAAGAAATAAATCACATAAATAAGAGATAAGGACATGTTTCCCCCCAAGCAAAGAGAGGCCACTTGGCTGTGAAAGGCACGTCCTTCTCAAATGATGAGTGGGAGACTCTAATTTCATGCTTGCAGTTGGTGTTTCTTTAGGGGCTTGCAGGCTGTGAGTAGAGGAGTAGCTGAGTGTTATCAGGCAGCTATTGAAGGGCTGTACATCTCACACAGCTCCCATAGCTTGCAGAAAAGTCAGCCTAGACTATTTTCCCACCCACACACTTTCACAAGGAGGCAACGGCGCCACTACTGCACAGGTCTTGTAAAGGGTCAAGGATTTATTTTTCTTGAGCGAGCAACAAACTTCTTTTTCCACTGGCAATAATAATTTGTGACAGTGAGGCACCATCCCTAGGAAACAGTCTCTGATACAAGGGATGCTGAAACTGCAAGCATGCTGCTGGGTCAGTGCCTGACCTTGGATGGAAACCCCTCCTTTGCACTAGGTACAATTTCCAAGGCAGGTAGGAAAGGTAGGAAACACCAGAATTGCTGCTTGTGAAATCTTAATCCACCTCCTTCATTGCATGAGCCTTGGTAACGAGGGCTTTTCAGACACCTCCAGGGATGCTGCTTGGGATGTTGGGAGGGACAGGCTGACACCGGGCTGGTCCAACACCAGGCACTGGTGGGGCAGGAGGGGTCCCAGGTGGAGGCTGTCAGATACTGGCAGAGACTGAGGCTGTCCAGGTGGGAAATTAGGCAAACATCCAACCTGACCTATATTTTCCCTTTGGACAGTGAAAAGCCAGGGGTTTCTGTATGCAGAAGCCACATGGGTGAGGTCCAGTGCAGACTTCAGCCATAAGCTCAAGTGCAGGAACTTGACATAAGCAACTGCTGCAGCAAACTCTGGTCAATCTGGAGTTCAGCTTTTGCAGCTCAGGAGGAGGTTTAATGAAACCCCAAACCAGCCAAGTCAAATCAGGGCAAGTTATAGATTCTCTTGAACAAGCCCCCACAAACTCGATAACCTAAGTCTTTGCTGAAATTAAGCACCCTGTGATGAGCTTCTTTTCTCTTTGTCTGCACACTAGCCCTTTCCTAAACTTGTCTTTTCTTGATTTTCCTCTCTCTGCAGCATCCTCAGAGCCGAGCAATGCTGTGTCTCCCCAGGGCCACCCATCCCTGGCTCCCTCCTGGGCAGCCCCCTTTCTGTGGTGCCCCCAAGGTGGCCTGGGCTATGTTCCTTGGCCCCAGTGTTTTGCTTCTCCATCCCCACAGCCCCGTCGCAGCCACTCACTTGTTCTGGGCCATATTGGCAGCTGGCCTCGTTCTCACAGAGCTACCAAACCACATTTCATGAAGATTGATCACAGAAGCCATTGTTGTCCCATGTTAAGCCATTTATTTGCTGGTTAATCCCCAGGGTCTCTCTGGAGGGAGAGGGGGAAAGTGGACAATAACGGGAGCGAAGGGACCCTGCTTGGCACAGGCTTTCTCAGGGATGCAGACCCCCTGGCTAACCACAACGTGCTTCCACCCAGACACCCAGCTATTTTTAGCTAACATTTCAGCTGGGTTACTGTTCCCTCCACCCAGAGCCCAAACGTGCTCTCAGGACCTGACTAAGCATTGCCATGGCGAGTGGCCCGAGGCAGGCGGGTGGCACGGCTCTTCCCTGCACACTGGGCATCCATAAGCATGTGAAATCAGGGCAGATCTGACAGCCTTGCCTACAAAGGGCTCTTCAGAGCATCCTTTGCTGGGGTCTGGGCTGATAACTCAATTATAGCACCAGGACAGGCATCTGCTGCCCCTCTCTGTTAGGTCCTACCAGCACTGCATGCAGCTTCCAAGCTGCAAGTGCCTTGGACTGGACCTGCAGCACTGGGCAGGTGTCCTGTGGCTGTGTGCCATGTGTGCAGGGATGCTGGAGGCCCCTGAAGGGCATGGAGCCAAGCCATAGTTGCTTTTGGATGCATGTCCTTGTGCTGTCACGCCATGTCACACCTGCTTTGTGGCAGCTCTGCCATTGCAAAGGGTATATAGGATAAAACCAGGAGTCTAAAAGGTGACAACATTGCTCTGCTCTGCATTGACTCTCTTCATGCTCTTCCCCCATGTGCAGGGAGTGTAGGGAAATTGGACTTGATGATCTTGAAGGTTTTTTCCAACCTTGATGATTCTGTGAGTCTATGATTCTATGAAATGCTTTGAGTGCCTGCTCAACAGAGCAGCCCCAACTCCAAAATCAGCTCCACCTTGGCCTCACAGCCAGCCTGGTCTCCCAGCCAGCCTGGTCTCCCTCACCCAGATGCAGGGGTCATCCCCTCTGTGGGGGGCTTTCCCCATTAGGTGAGCCATCTCCTTGGGACATCACTCCTGCTTCTGGGGTCCAAGTGTTCAGGGACGGGGATTATTGAACTGCTGACCCTGGGACACAATCGTGTCCTCCAGGGTAAACAGAAGAAGATAGAGAATAAATGCTCTATTATAATGATTGTCAGTGGAGACAGAGGTAATAACTGCAGCAAACAGTCTCTTTTGGGGGAAGAGAAGGGTTTCTGAGCAGAGCTGGGGTGCCTTCATGTGCTGGGTGCTCACCAGGAGGTCTGGTCACCAGGGCACTTCCAGTGAGCTCTGCCATGCCTTGGGGTGCACAGGGTGCTGGTCCCTGTGCCTGGGCTGGGAACACTTTCAGCAGGAGACTGAAGAGTAGCAGATAATGAATACCACACTCCAGCTGGAGTTTTTTGGATGAATAATCATTGGTGTTGAAATATATGAGACTCTGCGAGTCTGGGCTCTTGAGTGTTTTCACCCGTACCCAGCGGTTGTCCAAATACAAACAATGACTAACAGGAACCACAGCAAATCTGTGTGGGGAAGGGGGGTGATGGCTTTGCTCTGTCTCCCCTGCCTGTCACCGAGGGGACAGGGACTCGGCAGATCTCCTGGGGATGCTGCAGCCACTGCGTGTCCAGGCCATGCAAGGCATGTTTTGTGCCCAGATCCCTCCCCAGTTCCTGGTCCCCTCTCCCTGTGCCTGCCCCTCCTGCTGCTGGCAGGCTGCAAACCCTGGTGTGGTGGCTCCAAGGGGCTCCTGGACATGCACAACCACCCTGTCCGTGTCCAGGCGCCATGTCTAGGACTTAACCAGAGCTGTTTCCATGAAGAAATTGCCCTGGGACCCCTTGGCCGTGGCAAGAAAGCTCATGCTGCCTTCAACAACCTTTGGAAAGGGTCTGTAGCCAGCTGAGGCTTGAGCTGCCAGCTCCAACCAGAAAAGTGGGTTAGCAAAACAAAGGCAGATGGCAGAGGTTTAACTGGAGCCCTTTCTCCTTACTGCTATCGCGACGCAGCCATCGGGAGCGTCTCTGCTGCCTTGGCAGCTGTGTTCAGAGAGGAAGGGAGGGCAGGGATTTCAGTCTGCAGGGTGAGAGCCACAACCCACAGGGATGGGGAAGGGGAAGGGCCAAGCAGGGAGATGATGGAGGTGGTGGGGATGGGGATGCATCGAGCCAGGGCCCAGCACCCATGGACCCATAATGGTAGGAAATCTGCTGTTCCCCAGATCCTCAGCATCAGCTCTGACTACTCATGTTCATTGAAAAACTTTGCTGCTGGATCATGCAAGGACAACCCAGCTTCTTGAGGGTCCTGGGCCTCATGCAGCACCCACAGCACCTGGCCCACCACACTGCAGGGATAACTGCACCATCTGTCCTGATGACCTGCAAACAGGGGGGGCTGCAGCCCCTGGAGCCACCCACCTGCCAGCTGTGCCTGTCTAGGTCCCCCCACATTCCTCATCCCTTGCCCTGGGGTTTGCCCAGGGACAAGTCTGCAGGGATGACATGCTTCACTTGTTCTTCAAACATGGCTGGTTCAGGCAGTGTCCCCTCAGTCACACCTGGGGTCACTCAGAAGCTGATTTCAAACCCAAATCATTGCTAGATAAAAGTGAGAGGGATTTACCGGTGACAACATGAGACAGACTCATTCCTTGGAAGGGTGGAGAGAAAATACATCCCGGGCAACCTCTGGTTTCCTTCAGCAATTAAAGCTCTCTCTGGATATGAGGCAAATATGTGCCCTGACCGAGGAGCATGGCACTGTGCTTGCAGGGCTTCTCCCTCTTCCATGCCCAACTGCTGCAGAAATGCAGGCAGGCAAAAATGTGCAGGGTCAGGAGTGACCAGCACTTGGTTTTCAAATAGTTTGGCTATTTTAAATGCCGACAGTGCTTGTTTGTTAGACCACAAGCTTTGCACAGCCTCCCCCTCCCGGCCCACCTGAAGCAGAGCAGCCGGCTGCGGGCACCAGCACCGCTGCGGTGCCACCGTGGGGTGGCACGTCTGCCAAGGGACACGGGAGCTGTCCCCACCCACCAGTGCCCGCAGCATCATGCCAAACCCTCACCCAGAGCCTCCCCGTGTGCTGGCTTGCCAGGTTGGCGGCCCGTGTGGCTGGTTTAGGTGGCCCTGAGTGACACTTGGCTGCGGGTTGTTCTAGCCTGTGTTGGAGTGGCTGGTTTGTGCCGGTTGCTGTTTCTCTGGGTGTCTGTGCTGGGGCATTTCAGCTTAGCCAGCAAAGTTTTTGTTCAAACATCAGCTGTACTAAATTTGTACGGAGCAATTCTCATGCTGTCCAGATGCCACTGCTTCTAAAAATAGCCCAGTCTAGTCCATTTTCCCAGCTTCTTGCCTTTTATCAGCAATACTTTTAAGAGTCTTTGCAATATTTTAAGGAGTCATTTGTCCATGTCAGGCCAGTATCTACTGGGAAGAAGAGTCCTTCCCGGTTTTCCTGTACTCCCATTCATGCCCTACACAAAGGAAAGACCAAGAAGAAGCTCTTTTTGCACTGGAAAACAGAAGTTCTGGGTGCACACTCAACAGAAGCTATGTTGTGTTGGGCTGAGTCCAGGCTTTCCCTGTGGAACTCTCAGCACACAAAAACTGCTGTGGGTCCCTCCCTTGGTGCCAGTGCAGCATCTGGAATGGGAGCAGGATGTCCCTAAGGGTCACCACCATGGTGGGTTGTCATCCAGTGTGGCCAGGAGATGGAGAGCCATAGGATGGGTTGGGATGGAGTGGGTGAGATGGGATTGAGTGGGATGGTGTGGGATGGAGTGGGTTGGGATTGGGTGGGATGGGTTGAGTTAGGAGGGGGCTGGAGGGGGTACCAGGCCAGCATCCAGCAGCAGTTCCCTCCTGCAGCCAGTTTGGTGGGAAAAACTGCAGCTCATATTTGTACCTTGGTTTCCTTGTCTCTCAGTGAGTATAACCATGTTGTTAGAAAACTTGGGAGATTTGTGGCTGGAGGTCATCACATCAGCAGAGCTGTTATGAGTGCCAGAGACAGATACTATCTGTGACACTATCTTGTTTGCTCATATTTTATTTCTTGAAAGATTTATGCCATTTCTAAAGCATTTTTGCAAACTTAAGCAGCTTTAAAGGACATTGGCATAATTTAAGTATCCAGAGATGTTCTTGAACGTTGTGGCTTTTTGGGTTGTTATTTTTCCTCCTCCTGGACCTTTTTCTCAGCTGACAGGCTGGGGTTTTTTCTTTTGGCTCTGCCTGCATGGAGGAAGCATCCCAGGCGGCACAGCATTGGCAGAGCCTGTGGGGGGGCATGTTGAAACCCCGGGGGTGGTGGCAGGGGTGCCAGGACATGAGGAGGAGATGTGTGTTCCAGGTGTGGCCAACAGCCCTGCTTGTGCTGGTGGCAGAACCAGAAACTTGAATTTCGTAGGTTTCATGGATTTCATGAATTTTTCTCAGCAGCAGGTTGATGGGACCCAAGGCATCACCTCTGCCCTCTGGGGCAGGTCAGCAAGCAGGGAGACCCCCTCCAGGCCACCCTTTCCCAGGGCTGCTTTCTGCTTTGGGGTCTCGGTGTGCTCGGCAGGCAGGGTGAAATGAACCCAAGAAATCCCAGGCAGTCAGCTTGGAAAACCCCGGGGAGTTTGATTTACTCGCAGAAGATGTTTGTGTAACAATACAATGGGGGAGCCCTATTTTTGGTACAATGCATCCCTCCCTGTGCCAAGATCTGCTGATACTCCCTGGCTGGGGCAGGCAGCCAGGCTGGGGTCATGCCCTGGCTGCCTGCTCTCCCCCTGCAGCCCCCGGGCAAAGAGAGTGCCTGGGGGGCTGGGGGACGTGGGGGGATGCCTGGCCCCTGGCAGGGACCAACGCTGCTGCTCACAGGGGCATGTTACTGAGCCAGCTTTTGGGGGAGTGGCTGGAGAGATCATTGAAGAACACCAAATGGTTCTTCAACAGCAAACCTGGGGAAGTGGTGGATGGAGGGGCCTTTATTGAGCTCTGCCTGGTAGGACACTCCACTGAGTCCAAAATCCTTCACCTGACAGCACTGTCTGCACCTGGTGTAGGTGTTTGCTTGAGTCAAGTTCAGAGATTTTGGTGTGGAAAAGAGCTTTGAAGCACCCCAGCATGAGCCCTGGCCAGTGGGTGCTGGGTGACCATCGCCTCCAGGCCACCCACACCTCCACTGCAGCTGTCCTGGGACAAGGCTTGTTTCCATGTTGGGAACCTGTGGACTAATTGCAAAGACTGTTGCTAACGAGCATGTCTGGCTGCAAATGCCACCTCAGGGGCTGACCCACAGGGGTGTTGCTCCTCCAAGGGTTGTCAGCTCCTTCTGGTTGGGGGACAACCCTGCTGTCCATGGGGCTGGAGCATGGCTGAGTAACTCAGACCCTGGCAGGGGCCACACAAGTTATTTCTAGCCATCTACAGCAGGGCAGGGGGGGCTGGGAGACACTCCTTCACCTCGACAGTCCTGCTCCTGATTTCTGCTGATCTGAGACAGCTGCTCCCCCTGCCAGGGCTCACTCTGCTCCAGGGGAGTGGGGGTTTCTGCCCCCGGGCACCCAAAAACACAGCAGCTGGGAGCCCCCTCTGTAACATCCCAGGAGGGTGATGGGCACCTCGGGGAGTAAGTGAAAGGGGAGAGCAGGGCCAGGGTCTTTCCTGCAACACAGCTAGCATCAGCCCAGCTGGCCCTGAGGTTGCATTCATGTTTCAAAGCGTGATGGACCAAACGAGGCACACCTGGAGGGGTAATGTAGGAGACAAAGGTTGGTGCTTCTCTGCATGCAGCAACACCACTTCAGCTGTGCTCGGCTTGTACTGAGACCCTCTGGCAGCAAAGCTCTGCCCGTCCTTGCAGGTGAACCTTCGGGGCTGATGGACTTGTCCACCCAGGCATCTGCTTCTCTGAGCTGTTGGGCACCACTTGCCTGGCTGGTGACTGAAATGCTGGTTGTGTCCTTCCCCAGCACAGGCACGGAGCAGGGGCGTGTCCTGCCTGCCCTCCCGCTCGCTGCCGGCACCCGCAGCCCTGGCACTGGTGTTACCAGCCCTGTGCTGTGCCCATGGTTTGATGGTTTGGACCATTTTGAGAACTGCGATGGCCTCTCCGGTGAGTGATTTGGCTTGCTGGGATCAGCTGGTATGTGGACCAGCATTAAAGTGTGCTGGCTCTGCTGTGCGGACAGGGGTGCTCGTTGTGGGCTGGGCTGGGGAAGGTTCTTGGGGGCTCACTGGGGGTGTGCAGCCCTGTGTGCCCACCTGGGTCTCCTCCTCAGGAGCCAGCTCCCTTACCCTGCCCTTTATTCTCCTTCTCAGCGGCTGCTGGGAGGATGCGGAACAAACACGGGCGGGAACAATGCTTCCCAGGAACCGCGCGCTTCCTCCCGGAGCCCCAAGGTCGGGGCTGCGAGCGCCGCAGAAACACCTCACGCTCAACGGAGCCACCAAGCTGGAGCAGTCAGCATCCCACCCAGCTGTCCTGCTGGCATCTTCATTTAAAAAAAAGCCCAACAGCAACAGAAGATTTGTGACTTATACCTCATCCCGCCAAAAGAGCGTTTGGATTTCCAGCAGGCTGTGGGGGGTACCGGTGCAAGGAGCAGAGCACTTGGGCTTTTCAGGGAAGGCTGATGAAGCGTTTGCACTTTGGGCCTTACAGACTGGAGGGGAACATGCCTGGCAAGAGGCTTGTTCCCATAGCTCCCCCCAAAAAACAATCCTCGCCAGGGTGTGTTTGCAAAGTGGGCTGCATATAAATTATCCATAAATAAGCTTAACACTAGTGAGCAGGTGGAACAGGGCAGGGTTAAGGAAATTATGCAAAGAGAGTAGACAAAGAGCTGGGCTGTGATTGCTCTTTGTCTAGGGGAGCTGGGCTCACTTTCTGCAGTCACAACGAGTTAGTGCAGGGCACAAAGGCAGGCAATTTCAGATTTGATTAAACTGTTTGACAGCATTCATATGTTAAATGATCATATGCTCCTATCTGCTGCTACAGTGTGTGCATCTCAGGAGAATCCCAAAGGAATCCACTGAGGCCAGAGTGTAGTGTAACAGGAGATGGAATTAATAGGCTAAATAAGAGGGGGGGGGGGAAAACAAATTGGTTGTGATCTTTACCCAGTGACCAGGCATGTGAAGTCAAGAAGAGATGAGCAACAGGGATAAACACAGATGCATGTTCTGGCATTTGGGAGTCTAATCCAGATGTAAATATTCTAGGCAGGATCCTGTCTCCCATCTTCAAAACGTTAGACACACATGAGAGCTGCGTGGCATCCCCTGCACCAGCAGATCCCTGTGGAGTCAGGTCAGGGCTGCTCAAAGGCATTCCCAAAGTAAGGATTATTTTGCCTTTATGCTTGCTGCCCATTCAATCTTTTGTGAGATGCCACAAGGAATTGAATGACATTGGAAAGAGGAGCGAGGATTAGAAACCCCCCGTGTCAGCCGCACAATGTCCGGGCGCAGGAGCTGCGGAGGCTGCTGCAAGGCAGAGGCAGCTCACACCCCAGCATCATCTGTTCTGTGAAAGTGGAACCCAGGGATTGTTGCACCCCAGGTGTGCTGCCTGCAACCCCTGCCTTGCCTCACAGGCAAAAAGATGTCTCTGAGGCACAAAGCTTCCCAGCAAAGCTGAGTGGATTTGCTCGGTCGGCAGCCCCAGCACATGGAGAGGGGTAAAAGCCCCATTTGCCAGGTGAGATGTTCAGGGATGGCTCCTGGCTGTCTCTCTGCTCCACAGGGGGGGCTGCATGGCTGTGGACACATGTCCTGGGTCACACCAGGACCACACAAACACCTTGGCCCACAGAAAGTTAATGCCAAATGGAGATACCACAGAGATGCCAAAAAAGCTGCTGCTGCTGCTGCTAAAGAAGGCTCTGCAAATAACTCCTTGTGTCTCCCTGCTTGCCAGGGGGAAAAACGTGGCTGGTCCCTTCCCCGGGCTGTGGTGTCACCCCAGGCTGCCTGGCACAGGGTGATGGTGAGAGGCAGGGTGATGTGCTCCTCTGCTGTGGCCCTGTCCAGGTGCAGACAGACCCCTTCCTTGTGTGCACAGGCATCCAGCAGAGCAGCTTGCCTTGGCTTCCAATCAACATCACCATAGGAAATGCAGAGTAAAAGGAGTTGGAGAAAGGGTTGAAAAAGCTGCCTTTATGCAAGTAGTTTAACAAGAAAGAAAATAGCTACAAGAGAGACAGAAGTAGGGGCTGATCCTTGGTGGTCCTCCTGGGTCACCTGGGCTGGCTCTGTCCCCTGAAGGTCATCAGCAAGACCTGTGTTTGTTCCTCTGGGTCAGTGAGATGGGTGAGTGAGGCTGTTCATCACAGACGTTTCTGCTGGTAACAGTGAGCCCCAGGACAGCAGAGCAGGGTCATGCTTGCTCTGTTTTCTTATGGCCACCAGCAAGCCCAGCCAGCCCCAGTGCTGCCAAAACAGCGCTGGTCTTACCCACCACCAGCCCATCCTCACTCCCTATCTGCCATAGCCAGACACAGGGTGTGGAAATGGCTAAAAATGGCTTTTTTTTTTTTCCCAAGATCATCTCCTGGGGAGCAGCTCCTGAGCTTGCCTGTGGGCTCCAGCCCTGGGTTGTCCTCATGTCACCGTGCGTCACCCTGTGCTCTCTCCATCCTGGCTCTGCTGCTGGACTGCTGCGTGTGGGCTCAGTGCAGGGAAACCCAGCCAGGCACAGAAGGCAACCATGCCTGCAGAGGTAAGGAATTAATCAGGATCTGTGCTGATAAAGCAACAGGAAGTGCTGCAGGGAGGGGTGGGCTTGGTCTGGTGTGGTGGTGACTGGCAGCAGGAGCTGGGCAGGCAGAAGCTGCCAGGTCCTCTGCCTGCAAAGCCAGCCTCAGACATCCCACTCCCACCACAGCCCTTCCTGACTGGCTTGGAGATGGGCCTCATCTCCCTTACGTTCCTATAGCCACAAGATCCATCTAGACTGTGTTCACAGAGCACCCTCCAGCTGCACTGTAGGCATGAGACTCTGCCAACCAGCTTCCTCTGCAGGCGTGGGATGCCCAAATGCCCGGTGTGGAGGTCAAATGTGGATTATGGAGGGATGTGAAGGGATTACCCCAGCTCCCAGGGCCCGGGAGCAGAGCTGGGCAGCTGCTTCAACAACTACATCCTGACAGATGCTGGAAATTAATTCACCACCCTCATTATGCTGATTGGCAGCCACTGGGTTTAAGTTGCTTGCTTAGGGATTCACCCAGGGACAGCTTAGAAATGTCTGTGGCTGGATCCAAAGCAGAGTGCCCAGCGAGGGGTCCTGCAGTGTCCCCCTGTCACCAGCCCTGTCCAGACCCCGGCCACACTTCACAATGTATTCAGGACAAGATTCCCCTCCAGACCTTTTAATTCCTGTTCCACCATTGCCAACTGCCTTCTCCCAGGGTGTTCCCCCTCCCTCCCAAAGAACAAAAAAGAAGTCAAGAAGTGCATAAAGATTTTTGTCTGGTGCAGAGGCCCCTGGAGCGTGGCCACCTCCCTGGCCATGGGGAGGACAAGAGCCACGGCCTGGCTGCCCCACCAGCCACCAGGCCGGCCAGCACTCCCAGTGCACCAGTTTGCAATGAAAGGTTTTATTGCCCAGTCATCCAGCCTGTATCAGACAAGTATTTGGCCAAAGGAGAGGCGTCCATTCAAAGCCAGTTTACAGCAAAGTCTTTATTTTTATTTTAAAAGCATCTGGAAATTAAAAATCCCCTTTGGCGCTCGTCCACTTTGGAGAGAAAGCCAGGCCTGTCGTCTGGCCAAGCAGCCCTGCTCTGGCTGAGTTGGGTGGATCCAGTGCTGGGACGATTTTCCAACTCGAGCAGACACGGGCTGCTGGCTTCCTTCCAGCAGCTCCACAGACTTCCCACGCCGAGGGTGGGTTTGGTCCTCACACCTTAGGTGTGACACGGCGTGCGTGTCACCCAGAGCTGTTTGGGGTGCGCCATGCTCGGCCCCGTGCTCGTCCCCAACCCAGGGACTTCTGTCAGATGGTGCCTTGGCCAGTGGCCTTGCCCCAGGTGAAGGGCACCGATGCAAAACGTGGGTTATTTATTTCCATTCTGGGGTGGCTGCAGGTCCAGCTGATGTTGGTCACCCCCAGGAACCTGTCCCTGTGGGGAGGGCACATGGCTGCTGCCTCCTCAGCAGTGTGGCAGGAGGTGACACTAGCCAGGGCTGGCTGAACCTGGTGGGACAGGCATGCTGAGTTTACAGCAGAGGGAAGTTCTCCATGAGCAGTGTTTCACCCCCAGATCCAGAGCATTTCCTTGAACTCCTTCCTCAGCAGGCTGGTAAACCCCAGCTGGGTCATCCCTTGGGTCAAGGTGTTTTTTGGAAAAAAGAAAAAAAGAAGAAGAACCTGCCTGCCTGCAGTTATAGTTGTGTAGAGCTGTTTTTCATCCTGCAGGAAAAGTGAAGGCACTGGAAATCTCCAGCCTGCTTTGGCACCGCTGGCTGCCCAGCCCCATGTGTCCTTTCCTCATGCCTCTGCAGTGGGAAGGCAGGTTGCTCTGAAACAAGGCAGAGGACAGAGCCATGATGATGGTGTGTCCCCTCTGTGCTACAGAGGGAAAATGGAGAAGCCTCTGCCTGACAGCTTGGGACTGTCACTGCAGAGAATCAGGCCTGCTGGGTGCATCAGCTGCAACCCAGGACAGTCTGCTTTGTCCAAAAAAGTGGGTGAGATGAGCAAATGTCTCTTCAGCTGGAGGAAGAGTTGAGGATCTCCAGATACAGCTGTTGCCTACGTCCCACTGAGTGCCTGGGGTGCCCTCCTCGCCATGGGGACACCACAACCTGGGATGCCACAGCACTGGTCTGTCATCTTCCACCTGCTCCTGTGCCTGGAGGAAATGAGGATTGTTCCTTTTGAGTGTCACCAATACAGAATCACAGAATCACCAAGGCTGGAAAAGACCTTCAAGATCATCAAGTCCAGCCATCAAGTCCATACCTCCTGGCAGGAGAGGAAGGCAATATCCCTTCAGGCTGGGGAGAGTAGGTCCAACAGACACAGATCCATCACCCCTCAGCCTACTCTTCCCAATCTGCCCCATCCCAGCAGCTCCTGCTTCCAAGCACAGTGCCCATCTCTACTCCAGCATGGTGGCAGCCCTGGTGGATGAGTTTTCTCCTCTCCCTCCCAAAGTCCCACTCTTAGCCAGAGCTGGTCCCTAAGAAAAGACCAGTTTTGCCACTTGTGCAGGCTGGGGAGGGCCAGGCTCTGGGAGACACGAGCAGAGACTCGACTCTAATCTTAGCTAAGCTCTTGCAAAGCCCTCCTGCACATACACAAACCAGACTTTTCCAAAGGCTCATAAACCCAAAACAACCGTGGTCAGATCCCGATGGCCATGGCAACGTGCCCATCTGTAGCACAAAGCCTGTCTTCCCCCACTGGGTTTCAAGTCCCTGTTTCAAAGTATGGAAGCATTAGATCTTTCCAAAGAAAGGATTTCCTGAATTATTCTAACACTGACAAAACAATGTATTCTTCTCTGCCCTGGCTCTCACAGGCAGTTGAAGTACTTGGCTGGAATTATCCCCCAAGAAAAAAGAAAGCCAGAGTCATGACATCAGAACAGGATCTTGCACTTAGAAGGGACAAGCAACCTCCAGAGCAGGCTGTGCTACCAACTGTGCCTCCAATGGTAATATCTGCCAACTTTGTGAGCAGTGTACGTTGTTTAAAGGATCTAATCAAGTTATATATTCCTTTTGAAGTCGGACAACTCTGATTTAACAATGGCTTCAGAGCTTAGAAAACCCGAGTCTTTTCTAGTCTGCCTTCCATGATGGCTCCTTACCTGTCTCCCATCATTGAATAAATCATTATAAACATAAACCAGATGCTTGATGTTAACAACTTTAGAGAGCCCTGCTTCTCCTAAGATGTATGTGCAATGACTAACAGACTTTTAGCCCCCAGACTTCATTTAAAGCATTCTGAAATTGTGCCCTGGGGAGATGAAAGCTGCCCGAGACAATCACTTTTACATTACAAATAATCTCTGTCTTTATCAAGATTGTCCTCCTTCAGCCCTGGTGTCTCAGCCTGCCCTGGGTGCCTCTGTAAGCCATGGGTTGCACTTAGATGGATTCATGCCTGAAGATGTTGGAAAAGACCTTGCACTACCTTAAAGATAATGAAGTGTCTGTGTTTAAATGCAGGGGAGCAGTGGCTTGTGCAGCTTGTGGTGAGCATGCAGCAGCCAAGCAGAGCTCCTCACAGCAAAGTCAACATTATGGTCAGCTGAGATGTGACAGAGGACAGTCCTGAGTCTCCAGACACGATGGCTCTCTCCAGCAGGAGCAGCAAGCAGTTGGGTTGGCCTCAGCCTGTGCACTGCAAGCTGAGCTAAGCACTCTGAAACCTGGAACTCACCTTGCCTGGCAACACAGCACCAAGGTGTGGAGCAGCTCAGGGGGATGTGCTGGGAGAAGGTGGAGTGTTTCTAACCCAGAGACCTCAGCCTGCAGCAAGCCTGCAGCTAGCAGCTGCTCCAGAGCTGCTCTGTAGGGAATATATTGCTTAACAGAGGAACACACTGAAATGCACCACCAGTAGAGCTCAAATAGTGTCTGGAGATTGAGCTCTGGCAAAAAAACAAAGTTTCAAAAGCTTCTTCAATATTCCTTCACTTTCCTGTCTGCAGGAGCTGAGCCCACAGCTGGATCAATCTTGCCATTTTATTTGCATATTTTTGTTGTGTCTTATTTACAAGGTTTGCTGTCTCATTCATTTGAAGCAATGACCAAGAAGAAGGAGGGATGCAAACAAATCTTGGAATCTGCTGTAGTTAGGGAAATCTGTATTGGTGAAAACTTCCACACAGGTGTGTGTTGCCCTCGTGACAGGCTCAGTGTGGTGCAGTGGGAAGCTCAGTGCAAAATTTCCTGTCACAGAATGAACTAAAAGGCCTATTGCTCAAAATACACCAACAGGGAGGCTCACGGGGAGCTCAGAGAGGATTATTTCTCCTCCCTGAACTTCATGGCAGGGCCTGTTTGAAGCCCTCTGCATGGTGGTCTCCCAAGCCCAGTGCTGTGTTTGAAGCCATGGCAAAGGTACCACATGAAAAAAAATAATAAAAGCCAATCAAGACAACCAGGGGGAGATTTTCCAGGAGCTTCACACCCTTTGTGTGAAGCTTGTGCTACCCTATTATCCCCACCTAGCTTTTCCTAATCTCCAGCTGCTTGGAGTTTTTTCATTCTGATTTTCAAATGAAAACTCACTAAATTGTTTGATATAGGGAATGAGGCAGAGCAGAGAGTGGGTGGAGTGGAGACTCTGGACCCAACATCTCCCAGGAAACTTTTGCCAACTGCTTCACCTTCGTGCTCTTGTACAACAACAGGACAGCTCCTTGCCAGGACAGACCCCCCCAAACATCCAGCCACACTTGCAGCAGCAGCAGCAAGCCCTTCTCCAGAGGAAGGTGCTGGAGCACTAGGATATGAGAGACCGTAATTAATGCATTTTAAGCCATGGTTTTGATTATGTCAAATACTGAGCAAAACCTGAAGAGTATCTTTTGCAGAAAAAGTTAATTTTGTATGATGTTTTTTCCTTATAAAGAAGGATTTACTTGTCTCTGGGGTTATGCTCTTTGTAGAACAAAGCACACGTCTCTTCTGGTTCCTTACATCTGAGCCACAGGTCCCAGGCAAGCAGCTGTCCCATGGTGTTGTGGGATTTCATGTCGAGTGGGAATCCTTTACAGGCAGCTTTCATTTTTCCATCTGAAAGTCTCAATACATTAGTAGTTGCCAGAGTCCTGTGAACTTTCATACCTATTATGCCATCACCACTACAAATGCTTTCACATTAACAACCAGCCAGATTTCCTTT
The DNA here is from genome assembly GCA_020745705.1 of Hemiprocne comata. Lineage (NCBI taxonomy): Eukaryota > Metazoa > Chordata > Aves > Apodiformes > Apodidae > Hemiprocne > Hemiprocne comata. The sequence continues at coordinate 2,607,065 of CM036597.1, read as the reverse complement.
CTGTGACCAAGCACGAAAAGAAAGAAAAGACAGATATTATTACATTATGGAATACATTCTCCTCTGTCCCACTTAGCAATCACTTTGTAAAGTGATATGAAAGGTTATTTACGTTGGGATACATCTGAGGAGCTCCAAAAAGGGATCCCAGCTGTTTCCTTTCCTACCCTTGCCTGTCTCAGCAGTTGCTCTGGTGCTGGTGAGTGAGCCAGGGCTGCTGAGCTCCTGGCTGTGCTCAGATGGGACCCTGACACAGGGCAATAAAAACTGGGGAGAAAAAAAGCATTCAGGTAATCTCATCAATTCATTAGCATTTTAATTTCCTTTTTAGCTCCTTGCTTTTTTTCCATTCCTGTTTGGGTTTGGAGAGGGGTAGCTTCAGTCTCTGTGGAGGGGTGAGGGCAGGCAGAGAACAGCTCTTTCTGCAGGAGCAGATCCACTCTTGCTTTGGCAATCAGAGTTTCCAGGAAGAAGAGAATAAAAAAAAAAAAAAAAAAAAACATTGCAAGAGGAAGGTTTTGTAGCAGTATACTGCACAGCTACCCCACCATTGCCAACACAGACTTCCAAACAAGTAGCCATGGTGGGGTGCACAGGGAAAGGCTGGAGTTGGTGTCTGACACTTTTTCAGAGTCAGACATCAGTGTCCCAAGTGTCCATTAGCTGCATCTGGCAAAAGAGATCATGCATCTAAAAAGAATGAGAGTGATATTCAAATAACCAAGGAAATTCACTTCTATGTCTCTTCTCCTGACTGAAGTCTTCCCGTTTGTTTCTTCATTTTTGACTATGCCTTTTCAAACCCTTATCCATGGTCCCATCTGCTTGGCAATGAGAAGCAGAGGTGCAGTCTTTGGTGGACTCTTGCAGGGCTCTGAGACCTTTGATGGTCACTGATGGGAGATCACACTCAGGCAACCCCAGGGATCCCCTTGGTCTGGCTGCCTATGGGTAACATCCTCGTGAGTGACTTAATATCCTCAAAAATTTCTATGGTGAGTACTCCTCTGAGTTTCCAAGTTACCCTGCCCTTAACTGTGGTGGGGGAGTTTTTATCAAGGGGACTCCCAGGGCTGCTTCTGCCTCCTTTATGCCATGGATTTTAGCCAAAAGGGATCGCCTGGTAGTAGCTTCAGCCCCAATTCACACGGAAAAATGGTGATGCAAAAATCAGAAAAGTAGCAGATGTTATTATTCCTGTACTTGTGGGGCAGACTGGGTGTCTTCAACCTCTTCATGCCTTGGGGACAAGTCTGTCAGGGCTGTTTCTCCCCATCCCTATTTCATACATAGCTTTTAGTGTTGTATGTGAGGAGATCACAGCAGAGAGAAAGGAAGACACAAAACCTCTTTGCTCAGCCTCTTGGCTAAAACCCAAGTATTTTAAACATTTCTGCTAAGGGTTGATTCCCCCAGCGAGTCTCAGAGCTCTCATCTCTGACTGCTATAAACCAAAGGCTGTTTACATGAGATCAGCACATGCCAATATTGCTTTACACTTTACAGTGTGTGCACTTTGTATATCCAGAGCAATGGGCAACCCTGCAAGCCCTTCAGGGTCCTTAGGATTGTTTTTTAATTTAGAGGACGGGGCATAAAAGCACGATGGAGATCGTGCAAATGGTTAAATGCCAAGGTCTGTTGGTCTTGTGAGACCACTGGTAAATAATTTAACAAAGATCTTTGACCATTCTCACTCGAAAAGAAAAGCAGGTCCACTTTAAACCCTGCTTTTCCAGTTTGGATGTCTAAATCCATACTGCAGGCCTTTAAAACAGCCAAACTCTGTAGGAATTGCCACAGTCAGACACGGGATTCTGGCTGCCAAGTGTAAAAGAGAAAAATGTGAGGAACTCCGTACCAGGCAAATGTGGGTTAATCTCCCTTCCTCAGAAGAGCTCACCCAAGCCTTGGAGACTGGCTGAAACATTAAAACAAGAGGTTTTGCCCTACATAAACCATGGTTCTCTCTCCAGCACTGGCTTTTCTCCACAGGAAGACTCTGCGAAGCTGATATGCACCTCACTGCAGCTTCTAAGCATTCCCTTTACCATCTCCCTCCCGGAAGCATTTTAACCTCTATGGTGAAAGACAACTAGAGGCACAGTGCCTCGTGGTCTTTGGGTCCCTGACCACACAGAGAAGCCTTCACTGGCACAGCTGCTTCCAAGCCTCGTGCGAGGAGCGTGGGTTCTTCACCAGGAGACTCCTGATGCTCGGGGAAGGGAGCACAGGGCAATTAGTAAAACAGTCTAACGAGGCTAAAGAATTAGGAACTGCCTAGGGCCCAATAAAATCCAGTGCTTTATATGCCTCGAGATGCAGTTGGAGGAATCTGGCTAATCTTTTACTCTCCTAGTAAATCATTCATTGAGGCCATCTGTGAAACTTGAGAAGAGCAGCTTCAACCCAAGATTCCCGCTTAGCAAAGCTCTTACTAGCTTGGCCGGAAAGAAGCTTTCCTGATAAAGTTGATAGCTAGTCCAAGCCCTCATGATTTCCCGCAGCAGTAATCCTTCTGGGGAGATTAGAGAAGCAGCTCTTGAAGGTCCTGGAGTGGCTGTGCATTTCAGCTAAGTTCAAGGGGAAAACAATCTTTTAAAATCCCCATCACTTGCCAGGGGAGGACCCAGCCCTGAGGTGCCCCTCCCAGCACTTGCTTTTCCAGCCTCTGCAGACAGGTCTGACAAAGCCCTCAAAGCAGCTGGTCGCAGCTCCTCTGGGACAGGGAGCGTTCCTGGGGCTCAAGGAGAACACCAAGACAGAAATTTGGTGCCTTGATGGCCAAGGCTGAACCTTGGTTTTGTTCAAGGAGAGGCATGGGCACCATCTGGAAAGCGATACTCGGCTCTCGCAGCTGAATCCAGAACCCAAACGTCTCTCTCTTGGGAAAGTTCATGTCTGAAATGAATGAGTCTGGTGTGGGATCGTGTCACTTGAGGAGGAATAACTCATCCAAAACACTCCCACCAACTGTCCACGCCAGGCTGCTTAGCTGTGTCCTCCACCCAGATCTGATTCAGGTTTTTAGTCTTTCTCCACATGCGTTACTGCTCACCTGGGAACCCAAGCAACTCCTTAGGCAAACACTTCACAGGGCAAAACAGATTAAAAAAAAGAAGCATCCAGGAGAAATGGGCTGAACACCTAATCACACATGAATTACAATCCAACTCCTCCACGAGTTGAGACAATATATTTTAAAATGAATTTTTCTTTTTTATTTAAATCTTACCATTTCCAAACTCTTAGGATCTGCAGTTCCCAAGTGGCTCAACAGAAGGAGCAGAGATTTTTGCAGTGACAGACAAGAAGCCCCGACTCCTGGAACCAAATGCTTAAAGGGAAGTGAAGCAAAAAAACAAACCTTGCTGCTCAACCTCAGCAATACCAAGGATGTCCCGTGGCTGTGGCACTGAAAGCTGCCCGAGGAGATACACCCCAACATGACAGAGCTGATCCAAGAAGGAGATCTCCTGTCTCAGTGCCAGCTGGGCTGTGGGACAGAGGGATTTTCCATTATTTGGACAGAAGTCCTGGTGTTCAGCAGGAAGCTGCTCTGCCCTCCCAAGCTGGGCCAGCCTGGTGAATCCTCCACCCTCCAAATCCCACACAGTGAAGACTGCAGGAGCATCTGTTATAAATCCTCTTCTCTGGGCAAGAGCAGGAAGCACAACTTGCACAAGACTCCCTTCAATGGAGAAAATCATCCAGGCCTTTTCTTTGCAAGTGCTGCAGCCGTCCTAGAACCCTCTGTGATCTAAGTTGTTTAGAAAGCAAATGAAATGGAGTGAGCCAGAGAAACAGCAATGATTATTTCTCCAAGAAAGAAAAGCTTAATTTTACCAGGGGGATCTTGTGTCTGCCATGACCCCAACAATGTCTCACAGGAGCACAGAAGGAATTAACCAGCAATGAGGACTGGTTCATTTTTGCAGATCTGTGAAGAGTTTCATTTTAGTTCTTACAGCAATATCCCCCTTTCTGCAAAAAGCCAAACCCAAGCAAACACCATCTAGTCCTCAGCTGCCAATGTGTGACTTCTCCATAGCTTATAGCACACTTGACCAAGGCTTGTAGCCTCTTTGGAGGCTTTCCTGGGCTACAGCTGAGGTGGTCAATGCATGAAGAGCAAGTAATATTTCACAAGTGGCAGTCCTGGGGGAGCTGGTTCCAGAAAAGTTGAGAGGAAAGGAAGCAGGAAGAGGATTACCAGCCTCAGAACATTAGTTGTTTGCTCGTGGTTAGTATCTGCTCAGCTAACTGGCAGCTGAGATCAACAGCTAGGATTTTTCCATCCAATCTAAGTGAGCTAGCAGTTGGGTTTCATTCAAGTAATTGTTCTAATGGATAATAATGTATTATTATGACTAGAGGGCTTAGTACTAGAATGTTGTACTAAATTCAATAACCCGAACTCACCATACATTGTCCCTCTTGTGGGAGCTTCAGCTGTTGGAAAAGGAGACTCAGAGTTGTGTGATCATCCCTAAAACCTTCTCCCCTAAGTTCCAACTTTGGAGAACACGTTGTTCATCATATGTTGCATTCAGCCTTGGAGTAACTCCAGTGAAAACAAAAGGAGTAACAACAGGAATGGATTAGGCCCGATTGCTTTCACATTTCTCCAACATGGATTTCCAATTCCAGTGCTAAAGGAGGGGTAAAAAAACACAACCCCAACCTATGGCACGGTGACAAATACACTTCAAAACATGAAGTCTGCCTATTATGTGACCTCATGCCCTTTGGAAAGTGCCCTGAGGTGAGCTTCCCTAAGCTTACCTAGGAAAAAAAACCCTGCTGTCATCTGACAGGAGCAAGATGCATTCCTACTTCTGCCACTCTATTGTACCACTTTCTGCACAAAATGGTCAAACTCACCCTGCAGTTCTGGGCTGCTGTCCTTATGACTAGTGACCTGACACACAGCTGAAAGAAACGAGTGGCTGCCAAGCTGAGATACAAAGTAATGAGGATTTAATTTCATAAAAGCACAGTGGGCAAGATTAAATGGTGTGTGTTCTGTCCTGGCCCCATTTCCCAGGGACAGCTGGGCACAGAAGAGGAGAGGGCACAGCCTCACCTACAGACCCTTACCTGAAGGATCAGCACCTTGGCATCTCACTGGCTAAATGGATGTGAACCAGCAGAGAGCAAGTGGGATAAGGACCAAGACAGAGAGCCCCAAGCTCCTCTGCTGGCTGTTGACCTGTGCTTTCTCTTGGTGTTTGCTGCTCCACTCACTCATTAGCTTTTAAGTTCCTTCTAACTTGGACCTGCTGTTTCCTGCCAGGGCTGATGAGCCACGAGTGCAGAGTCGCTTCTCCTGGGCCAGACCCTCAGTGCTTGCTTTCAGTGCCTGCCACATGAAGTTGTGGCAAGCAGAGAAAAACGTTGCTCTTGTTTCACTGGAATTATTCCCGGGCTATTTCAGTGTGTTACAAAGGAGGTAACAGACTTACCCTGTGACCAGAGAACTAAACTGCAAGTCAGAAGTCGCAAGTTCAATTTCTAGCTCATATTAAACAAACACTCACCATGTGCCCACTTTGTGCCTCCACACACACAAATGAGAGTTTTAATAAATATAATGATACTCATTTGAAGTTATTCCTAAACAAAGGAGAAATTGATGAAATGTCACAGCAGCACAAAGCCTTAAGGGCAGGTTTGACCTCTGGGCTTTACAAAGTAAATGCACAGCTTCATTCAACTGCCGGGCTGGAAAGCGAGGAGCTCAGCTCAGCTGCTATCTAGCTCAGAAATCACTGCACATTGTTTGCAAACGTATCAGGAGTGACTTGAATTGTGAATTAGCTTCAGCAAGGCAACTGGCAGGCTGCTGAGGCACACAATGCCTGCTGAATCTGCACTTCCTGCTGGAGACGTGCGAAGGAGAAGGCAAACTATGAAAGAGCAGAGAAACCGCTCCCAACTCCAGTCCAAGAGTACGTGCAGCTCAGGCACCACGGGGCCAGCGGCTGATCCGGGGGCCCGAGCAGAGCTCCCAGTGACAGCCCTGCTGATTGTCCTCAGCCCGTGCACAGCACGTGTCATGGAGAGATCTCTAAGCACTTTGTGAAGAAGGTCAGGCTCATCCATCTCCCCCCAGCTCCTTGCTCGGCTGGGTTAGACAGCAGAGCTGGCAAGGCACTGGTTGGACCTCCCCAGCCCCAGGCTGTAGCCCTGCAGGCAGCCCTCCAGCACCCAGCCCAAGGGTGGTGCTTGCTTCTTTTTCCATCTTGGTCTGCAGTCTATGTCACAAGCAGCAGCAGCAGACACCAAGACATGTTCTAGCCAGCCTTACCAAGCCCTCACCTGGACACCACCCCGGAGCACAGCTGCGTGGTGGGCTGCTCGCTCCACACAGGCAGATCTTCCCCTTCTGCTGCAGGTTACAGAGCTGATGGTGCTGTAAATTCTCCAAGATCCAGGTCTGAAACAGAGAAATGACAGAAAGATGCTTCCTGCTTGCAGTCTGATGGGAACACTGCAGCTCCAAAGCTTCAGGGGGAAAAAAAAACCCAGCTTGTGCAGTGCAGTTCACTAAAACTGACTGCAGTGTGGCACAGCACCCTGCTAAAGGCTTCAGGGGCTGGGAAACCAGCCCATGTGCAAGACATCCCTAGGAGAGCTCTCTGGATGTGAACAGGGCCTTTTCATTCATTTCAGGTTGTCAGTACATTTGATCAAAGTCACCTCTAGTGTGGGCTTGTGTTATAACCAAAGAGCATCTGCCTCTTTTTTTTTTTTTTTCAATCAGTTGTTAAGACAATGAAGTTCAAACCTCACTCTGGGAAGTGAGCATTTACTCTGGAAGGAAGAGGCTACACGGCGAGTGGAAAGAAAGAATTCAGTCGAAATTTCTGGCACTAGGAGCTGCAGGATGGACGCAGTGCAGACACGCTCCAGCCAGCACTGCCACTGCTCATCACATCCTGCTCGGTGCTTTGCAAGCCGCCAGACGCCATCCTGTGGCCATCAGATCACCAGGAACTACTTGCTCCTGATCCAAACCACCCCGCGCAGCTGAATGGTTGTCGTGCTGCTGCACTTCAGCAGAAGTACAATCTGCAGTAGCTTCCGGGTTGCTAATGCAAAGCAAGGCTGAAAAAGTTCAGCTGCTCCCCAAAACGCACCTGATCAACTCCGAGAAGCACAAGTTGAGATGGGGCTGTGGCACTGCCAGCCTGCTGTCTGCACAAAGCTAGACCACAGCTCCTGTTCCTCAGCACAAGCCTGCTGCTGGCAGCAAGGATAACCATGAGACTCCACAGGAAAACCATCCTCCAGACCAAGCAGGTGGACCAGCCTCCTGCCCTGCCATCTCCTTTCTGCTGGGGGACATTCCTCCTCCTGCTCTGCTGTGGTGCTCTCTTCAGCCCCTTGTCCCACTGGGTTCCCCAGGCTCTCCCACTGGGCCCACAGCTCTTTGGGAACCTCTGCCCAACTTCTACACCCTCAGTTCCTCTCTCTTTTCATCGATTCATAAAATGGTTTGACTTGGAAGGGAACTGCCTAGGATTCTATGAACTTAAAGATCATCTAGTTCCAACCCCCCTGCATGGGCAGGGACACCTCCCACTGGCCCAGGTTGCTCCAAGCCCCATCCAACCTGCCCTTGAACACTTCCAGGGATGGGGCAGCCACAACTTCCCTGGGCAACCTGCACCAGTGTCTCACCACCCTCACAGCGAATAATTTCCTCCTCATGTCTAACCTAAATCTCCCCTCTTACAGTTTTGATCCATTCCCTCTTGTCCTCTCACTACAAGCCCTTGTCAAAAGTCCCTCCCCAGCTTTCCTGTAGCCCCTTCAGGCATCGGAAGGTGCTCTAAGGTCTCCCCAGAGCCTTCTCTTCTCCAGGCTGAACAACCCCAACTCTCTCAGCCTGTCTTCACAGAAGAGCTGCTCCAGCCCTCTGACCATCTTTGTGGCCCTTCTCTGGACTCACTCCAAGAGCTCCACGTCCTTTTTGTGGTGGGGACTCCAGAATTGGACACAGTACTCCAGGTGGGGGTCTCACGACCCTCTCCCCCCCATGAAGAGTTTTGCCCACTCATGTCTAGGGCATACCCTGATGTTGGGAAAGCTGGCGATTCCCTTCAGGCACTACGCTGCTAAAGACAAGAAGCTGAGCAACCAGCCCTGCATCCAGCCTCTGCTTGGCCAACAAATCCAATTACTACCTTCAAGGCTGATGCAAACTCCATGTAAAGGGGGCAGAAGGGAGGCTGTGAAAGTCCACACAAATCCAGCTAGCCCTCTGGACTCCTCCTTCTTGTCCATCTGGCCCACCCTAACTGTGCTGCCTCACAGTGCTGGTGCTGCTGGGTTTGACTACAGGAGAGGAATAAAAAAAAGAAGAAAAAAAAAAAAAAGTGACCAGCAGCAATAACAATCTCAACAGGCAAATGTTTCCTATTACAGTGGTAGCTCTTTCAGGCTCTTTGATGTCACTTCTGCCACACAAAGCTGTTTCTCTCACAATCTGTTCCTGCACACAAACAAGATGTTCCACGTACTATACGTAGCACATCCTCAACCCTTGGGCACAATTGTCCCAACCCTCTGTGCTTTGTTCTCTGGCATTTCTCACATCAATACTCACACATCATAGGCATAGAGGCATTTTCCTTCTAGCTCCCCCTTTCACGTTTATTTTTCTTCCAGATTCTTGGAGGTTCTAGTCCGAAGGAGAGAAGTGTTGACACTCAACTAGGTTTGAGACTGAGCTGCTAAGTTTGTGTCAGTAGCTGAATTTTTCCATCATTTTAGGGGCTTGTAGAGCAAGGTGTTTGCTTTGTCAGAGGCCAAATCCAAGATTTAGATTTAGATGCTGGGCTAGTTAACTTCAGTTACATTTTTTATGCTACTTTGGCCCATGATTTTGACACCACCTGCTTCCTACCTGCCTATTACAGATCCTAAGTTTTTCATACTGAAAAGAACTGTCGACCATGCATTGCCCTCATAAACCAGGACAGTTCTCATGACAAATTTAAATTGCAAATTATTTGAGGCAGGGAAATTCCTTTCATTCTAGCACAATAGGGTTTTCATAATCTGCATTATAAACTGCCCCAATACAAATAATAGCCTGGCACCTCTGCCAACTTACTTAACTTTGGGGAAAGTTCAAAAGTGGTGGGGACTGCAGCAGAATGCAGGAGGTTTCTTTAGGTGATGCAAGGGTTAAACTAGTCAACTTCTGCTAAAAACAAATGCATGTCATCGTCTCCAAGATTAATTTGACTCATGTTTTTAAATAGGAGTTACTTCTGCATAAACTATATCCAAATGCCTTGCAGCATTAAAACACAATGGATGATTCTTCCAGAAGACACACATTGCATTATCTGAAAAATAATCAAAAAGTCCCAAACTCTTATTATACCCGAAAAGGAGAGACTGCAGGAGTCCACCAAGTCCACCGGGAGCTTTACCACAGCTATTGAGAAAGGCCATCAAACTACAGTCAGTAACAGCAAATAATAATTGTGTTTGTATAAAAGATAAAAATCTCATGGCCCTCAGAAATAAGCCAAGGGAGGCTGTAGGTGTTAGAATTACTGTACAGTGTAAGATGATGCTTTTTAGACAGCAAGGAACTGCTAGACAGCCTGGTGTCACTGACAGGCCTGCTGAATCACAGGGGATCTCACTGCAAACTGTTGTGCAGAGACAGGCCCTGCCTGTTTGTTAGAGATGAACAGAACTTGTGGGCTTTCAGTAACATGGTCATAGAATCATAAAATGGTTTGACTTGGAAAGGACCTTAAAGATCATCTAGTTCCAATCCCCCCTGCATGGGCAGGGACACCTCCCACTAGACCAGGTTGCTCCAAGCCCCATCCAACCTGCCCTTCAACACTTCCAGGGATGGGGCAGCCACAGCTTCCCTGGGCAACCTGTGCCAGTGTCTCACCACCCTCATAGTGAAGAATTTCCTCCTCATGTCTAACCTAAATATCTCCTCTTCCAGTTTTGATCCATTCCCCCTTGTCCTCTCACTCCCTGCCCTTGTCCAAAGTCCCTCCCCAGTTTTCCTGGAGCCCCTTCAGGCACTGGAAGGTGCTCTAAGGTCTCCCCAGAGCCTTCTCTTCTCCAGGCTTACTTTGGGGGTGAAAGCATATTGGATTTTGTTGCTGTGTTACTAAGGGTATGTTCAAAAGACTATTGCCTCCATTTTAAAAAAGGAGCCTGGTTTCAAACCAGCTGAATTGGTTTGCTAAAAATAGGCATTGCTTTGTTCTGTGTTTTCAGGTCTAATTCTCTTAAACCCCCCCAGTCTTTTGTGATCACCAAAGCTAACATGCATTCTTTGTTAAGAGCAAGAACCTCCCTGTTCTGCATTTCCAAACTTTATAATGCAAGATGAACAAAACAAATTGCTCCAGGTTCAAAAAGAAAATGTTGGCCCTGGCATGCTAATCAGAGGCAAGACTCAAACCCAAGGCCCAACAGGCCCCGTATCAAAAGGCTTTAAGATCTACAAGCAAGTAATAAAAAGCAGCTTTAGTGCAAAATGGTTTGGATTGAAACAAGAGGCTTCCGTGAAGTGCCCAGTACACCAATAAAAAGGGTAGCCTTGAGGTACAGTGTAAGTGAAAAGTTGTGAGCATTTGTATCCATGGGGATGGCAGCACCTACCACCCCTGTACATGGAGACCCTTCATGGGCAGCAAGAAGCAGACCTGGGCCTTCCTGCTCAAACCAGCTCTGCAGCCTGTTCACTCCCTCAGAAAACAGACCTGCCCTGAAACAACATCTACCTTTGATTTTAGGCTGATGACAAAGGTCCTAGCTGTGAATTAGACAACCAGCCCCTAAGCAAACCCAAACACCAACTCCCTGCCCTCTCCAAAGAGCTAAACCTGAGACAACTGCTGCTCTGGTTCTGCCTGGCAAGCACAGCTTGCTCTTTTTGGGGCAGGCTGGGAAATTTGGCAGTCCTAGATTTCCCAACAAGGAGCCTGTTCCTCCAAGTCTGAACAGTGCAGACCCTCATCAAAATCTCAGTTGCTCAAAAAATACATTATTCAATTGGAACCAAGTTGGATAAGCTATGTCTACATCCAGGGCTAAAATTCTAATTTAGGGCTCATTACTACCTCCTTCTCACCAGGTCACTTGGTACCTGCTGTGACCCATCTTATGTCAAACACTGAATTTGCTGGAGATTATTTAGCAGATCTCAAGAGAGACTTGAAATAGTGAATGGCAGGCAAGTCCCTTTCCTCTTACTATGGACAGCTGCCATTTATATAATAGCCTTGGAATACAAGAGGCAGTTTGTATAGCTCCAAAAATATTTCTTGGCCTTCACTCCAAAAAAGCAAATGAAACAGTTCTATGACTTCATGTAATATCTGAACTCATATTAATGCAAAGCTTTTTTTTATTGTGAAGTTACTGGGAAGATTATAGGCAGATGAAACTCCTCCAGGAGAAACAAGTTCTCATCTGTGTGGCCACACAATATGTATTAGCAGGGTCCTCAGGTAAGAATGTCAGTATTTGCAAAAAAAAAATCATTTCCCAAGACTAGTCTATTTGGTTTGTGCACCAGAATGTGGGAGTTCCAAACCTGCTCAAGTCAACCTCTACATCCAGCCCCAACGTGCTTCTGTTGAGACAAGTGTGCCAAGTCCAAGCCTTAGGTTTAAAATGTTTGTAGCATTTTGAGTTGTTAAAATGAGTACTCTATTTTAACCAGGACTTAAAAAAAATAATCCCAGTTTACTGTTTTTATACAGCACAGCTTTCCTCATGCATTCTGAGCATGGGCCTTCCAATACAGTCTGCAGGACTCAGATTTACATCCTCACCCACTGATAGTTTAATTACTTTCATTGTAGGAGAAAGGATTTAATCACACACAGAAAACCAGCCCCTTCAATACAGGCCTTTGGGCCCACGATCCTCAATTTGAAATTCAATGAAGGAGGATGAAACATGCACACTGTGACCCATTTCCTGATGCAGAACACTTGATATTATCAAAACATACAGAGTTCCACAGCTGACACACACATTTTTCTAAAGCATGGGTAAAATCCTTCCAGCATTTGAAGCCCACGAGATGAGGATAAGGAATTGCTTGGAATAGGATGTAAAGGCAGTGCCAGCCAAGGAGCCAAGCAAAGACCAACATCACATACTAATTAATGTATTAAAAATAGTCCATCTAAAATGCTGCCTGAATTACACTGGTATTTGGACTTTCTCCTCAACAGTTACAACGTGAAGTTTAAGTCATCCCTGGTGATTCTCAGCAACAGATACACATGAATAGCTCCTTATTAAAAAAGAAAAAGAGGGGGAGGAAGGAGAGGAATTCTCAGCCACTCATCATGGCAATTCAGCACAAACGAGGTCATAAAAAGCAGTTGTTCAGTGTCAATAGTTATATATTCAAGCTGACTACCAGCACCAGCTGGCCTCCTTCCCCAAACCTGTATCTAATTCATTACAGACAAGACAATGAACACATCCAGAAGTGCAGTGACTGGTCAGGTTATGCTGTAAAGCCCTTACACTGCCATCCAGATTGAATCCCTCAGCAGCAGCAGCTCAGGTGCAGTTTGGTGCAAAGATCACCTGTCAGAGCATCAGAAAACTGAGCTGTAAAGCAAACGAGTGGTCTCACAGCTGCCTGTGGGAATCAGAACATGGTCCTCGATGGGACCCACTGGACTGCACAAGGACATTCAGTCTCAGACACAGCCTGTGTGTATATCATGTATATATTTTATAAAATAGTCTTCTGAAGAGTGGAGACACAACACTGAAAAAACTGCTGTAACAGAAGGGAGCATTTGTGCGTTTGCTTTATGAAGCTTACATTCTAATGTTTACAAAGGCCAGCACTTTTTTATATATATATATATATATATGACTCTCCACTAACAGACAAATCTGGAATACATCAATTGTACAGGTAAGTCAGCCAGAAATAAGCAACAGCTTTGCTCTTCTCAGTTTTAAGAAAGCATGCAACAGGTTTCCCCCCTTCTGCCACCCCTTGCTCAGATTTCTAGATCATAGTACCAATAGAAGCAGGGTTATAACAACACTGGGGCACAGGGAACAGGTTGAATTTGATGACAGGCTTTTCAGTATTTTGCAAATGTAAAAGCAGCCTTCTTTTAGCATCAAGAGAGCAGAGAAGACACAAGCATGAATTAAAAAAAATAATCAGAGCTACTTAAGACATCAAAAATTCAAGAAATAGCACTGTGCATATACAAACCAAATTAACATTCAGTACTGTAGAGCTCACTGAAAAATGGCACCAAGGGACAGGATTTTACAATATGCACATTTATTTGAGGTGGGGAACTAAAGCTCCACAGGTGAAAATGATATTACAAATCACAGTGCCACTGTTGGCCCAGTATGGTACTTCTTACAAATTAATGGGAACACTTTTAAAAAATAATCTGGTATGTACATGTCTTCTGGAAACTCAACAGCTTCTTCAGAACAGGAAAAAAAAACCCTATAGTTCTCCCCCTCCCCTTTTTAGCCAGACAGTATTGCCAGAGATTGTGCTCACTTTTAAAGCACATCATCTTACTTTCAATTCAGTGCTATTTTCTTTCAAAAAGAAGTTGTACTTTTAGATAAACAAGAAGCATTTATGTTACAAACATTCAAAAATGGAAGCTTATGATTCTGGCAGACAATGTTGCGTATTAAATACAAACCAGCCAGCAATTACTGAACATAAAAAACTTGACTCAATCATAAAAAAATACTATAATTCATCACCACAGACTTTTTACATAGTTATAAATAATAAATAGCATAACACAGTAGATTACAAACGGATTTATTTTGCCCCGTTAAAGTCTTTAAAAAGTAAAATACCTATTGTCTTCCCTCAGACTGACCAAGGTACTTCTATCAAGCCTACTCAGAGCTCAAATCTGACTCCTCAGCCCATCTGCAGAGCTCGTATTCAATCCCAACTTTCAAGTCTTTCCTTAGAAACTGAATGTTCACTGAGCTGCTTGCCCTGCTCATGACCATGAAGACACGACTGCTGCAGAGGGTTTGTTTTGGCTGCCATCTCCCAGCAGAGCTGGGGCTGCCCACAGCACCTTGCAAGGGAGCAGACACCTCAGGAAGGAAAGCAGCATCCAGGACAGACTCTGGCAAGCACTCCATGAACAAGCTGTACCCAAAGGAGTTCACCCCCCCCCACCCCTCTGGTTTACATCCCATCCTTTTCTAACAATGTCCCCTAAGGCACAAAAATACCTATGACCTCAATGCCACAGGAGACATGGATGGTGCCACACGTGGTTGTCCTACACAGTAGTTTAAATAACTCAGTGATCTGCACTGTACATCTTAGAGGTGTGGATTCATTCTCCTTGGCCAAATCTTGCTGAGCATTGACCTTATTCCATACAACCCGTAGGATAAACGACTTGGGGACAGAACTATGCAGCTTTAATCATCTTCATATTGTTATTTCTTTACTGATGACAAACGTGCCCATCATTATTCTGTTGTGGGTTTTGTTGTTGTTGTTTTTTTAATGTAATAGAGTGAGATTTCCAGACCTACTGTGGTCTTCAGTAACAGAAAGGACTAGCAGCACTAGGAAAAGAGGGTTTTTTTTTCTCCCTTCTATAAGAGAATTTGAGTCTAGTGACTGAAAAAAAAAAAGCAAGGATAGTTTTACACAATGGCAGAAGTGCCAGGAAATAAATTAGTATTTTCAAATCCTTCCAAACCAAATTATTTCCTCCTAGACAGAGTGACCACGATAATGACAGAAGTATTTTCCTAAAAACTGCAACACTAATAGGTAACTACCTATTATTGGAATCAAAAAGTGTATGCAAGTTCCTGAAAGCAAGAAGTTAGTATAATCTGAGCAGACATCTTGTTTAAAAAACAAATTTGCAAAACCAGACATTAATATGGTCTACAATGTCCATTAAATGGATAAATCAAGATCATGGAAAGTCACCAAGGATGACAGTTTTCCTTTCAATAATCCTCACGTTAATGGTTCAAGGATCAGAGTTTCTTTCTCTGTACAAGTGTACAGGGAGGGAACAGCACAGCCAGACACTGACTCAGAACTTAAGTCACTTGGGTGAGA
Organism: Hemiprocne comata; assembly: GCA_020745705.1. Classification (NCBI taxonomy): domain Eukaryota; kingdom Metazoa; phylum Chordata; class Aves; order Apodiformes; family Apodidae; genus Hemiprocne; species Hemiprocne comata. Next base: position 2,591,938 of record CM036597.1, on the reverse strand, counting down.
GATCATCCATCAAAATGAATGAGGAGCAGGAGTTGGAGCAGGTCACTGGAGACTCTGTGGTTATGCTGCCTTTAGTCAGGGAATCAGAGGAAGAGCCAACACTGCTGCTGCTCCCATCCAGAATATCTGAAGACAGGCTGGGGAAAAAGAAAGAGCTTAATCAGTAAGGTGGGCCTGGTGTTTTTGTGTACAAAGCTAATGTCCTCCCCCCTCTGCAGAAAGGATGTAGGAGACCTATACTACCACTCAGTCTTCACTGCAAGACTGGCAGCCCTGAAGACTCCTTGTTTGCTGTAGCATGTTGTGTATCTATTCATGCTCCTTATGGGAATAAGGAGCAGAATATTTATTTTTTTTTAACATGCAGAACAAATTATGACTCTGATTTTAATCTGTTATAGAAAAGAGGTGGAAAGTAATGAGAATAAAACCATAAAAGATTACAGGAAAAGAATAATAAGAATCTAATCAACAATGCGGCAAAGACGTCACGAATTCATTTAATGTTGCACTACTCAAAGCAAGAGTTTGGAGGGCACAGAAACTGATGCTTTTGGAATTTAGCTGGAAGCAACACACAGAAATATTGCTAGGCAGTTTCAAGTCTGCAGGCAAACAAATTACAGTAATACAGAGTTGGTATTTTAGAATACTTGGTATCTGACTCTTGACCCAAGAAAGAACTCTGCTTTTTATGATCATAATACAGAGGAGTCACAGACTGTAACACTAACACACAAACGTACCAACACGAACTGTGTCACTGCAGGAACTACTACACACACATTTTCTGAGTCCTCAGAAGTACCACAGATACTATTTGACCTCTGCCCACAACAGACTGAAATGAGGAAGTACCTTTGAGGCAAAGTAACTTCGCTGATGAATCAACAAGGATTTGTAACAATTATATTCAGGATTCAAGTTTTGATACACAAAATCCAGGCTAGGGGCTGCTCAGGAGGAATTGATCAAAGGAGCAGGAATAGTGTCACATGCAAGCTACACACAAAGTGTTTTGTTTTTTTCTGGAAGGGAAAATAAAGACCAAACCAAGAAAGCTTGTGATAAATGCACGCTCCCTGTTCAGGCATTTCAGGGCACATGAAATATTTTACCATGAACTGAGATCTGTCAGATGTGTAACATCTGGAGAAAGCATGTTGGTTGTTCCTTGAAAAAGTCTCTTTGGCTGACTTTCAGTTTCCATTTCACCTGAGGAAAAAAAGTGCAAATAATCAAACTCACTTGAGTGTCTGGAATGTCTGTTTAGTATTTCTCTATTGTAAAACAGAGGTTTTCCCCACAATACAGCAAGGCTGCATCTCTAACATGGTGAATCCTCTGCAGCCAACAAAACACTTGGGTAAGACATTAATTTGGTGCTCGTTGATGTTTAACCATCTAGTCCATCCTTAATTGAACTAATGCTTCAGCAGTAACCTGAGGGGCTACAACGACCTCAAAGACACAAAACCAGGCACTTGCTACTCAAGACTACAATCAGATAAAGTCATCTAAAGCAAACTAATTACTGTGACTTGATTTAAACTAAGCAGTTGACATGAGACAACTGACACAAGCCAAAATATGGACACTAGAACTCTTGGTGATCATGAAAACAGGAATGCCAGCTCAGTGCAGAGTTCCACCCTCCTGTGTGCAACAAGTTCTGATGCACGTGAGCACTTTTACTGAAAAGTTGAATAGAAAAAATTGGCATGTGGATGCATTTCCAATTAATCATCAGACTGTCTTTGTACCTGTAATCATCAGCTACTGACATGAAAACATTAAACATGATGGGGAGAATTCATACAATCTGTTCAGAATAACCTGCCCTGAGAAGGAGTCAGCTCATTAACAGCTTCTGTACAACAGGCACACTGGAAATATCATGACCTTGCCAATAACAAGCTTAAAGAAAAAAAACCTCTCAGCTACAGTATATTTTAATTTTTAGTTTGGCAAGAAAATCAGATGAAATGGAAATACATTTTCTGGCTTTTTACCTACCCCTCAGAGCAGCTGTGGTGTCAGTTTGAAAAGCTGACAGAGGTTCAGCATTAGAGCAAACCAGCACATATGAATATATGAAGCAAGAAAATTATTCTGCCACTCGTATCAAGCCTGAGAAGCCCCCCAAATACCCTTTAGCCCACAGGGATACATTCCCTCTTTGAAGGGAAGGAATAACAGCTTCTAGTAAGCAGGAGCAAAAAACATTTATAACATACTTGGTCTTCTATGAAAATGAAGAAAACCCAAACCATCAACTTAGGTAACTTTTCCCACTTGAAATACTCCCTTCCCTCCACGGATCATGGTGTCAATTTGTTACCATGTTATGTCTGTAGAATATGAACCATAGAGCTACTGCTACAATTCAGAAAGGAACAGAGTTATGTATTTAGGAAACTAAATCAGATTCATTTAAATGGATGTTTTAAAAATTAAATAACATTTTGAAGTATCCTTGATGATTTGAGTAAAAAAGGCAAACTCCTATCTCCACTTTGTAAAAGCAAATGGATAGGGTGAGGGAAGCTTGCTCTTTACCTGCCCTGTTTTTCATAAGATCTGTCTGCAGTCTACTGTAAAATGTCTAAACAAAACCAACACAGGATGAATCTCTATTCCCTATTGGTGACTGAGCTTGATAAACTTTTGTTCAATTTGTAATGCCTCTCAAATTCTTTGAAAGTAACAATCAAGGTAGGACTGGTGTCTACGAGAAAACCTGTCTCTCTCTCCACTGTCAATTTAATATAAATTAGACATCTGATAAGAAAAGCAATCCTAAAAAAACCAATAAGCAGTAGCTTTCCTCAAAGGGTAAATATAACTCTTATAAAAGTAAAGGACATGTTTTTGGTGCTGTTAAGGATGCCCAAGTTTAAAAATCAAGTGCAAAGATAAGCATAGCTAGAGGCACAACTGTAAATACCTCAGTCTTCCAGTTCTGCTATGGAGACTTGTTCTGGGATGTAATTTGAATATCCTTAATATGGAATACCTCCAGGAAAGAATACAGCTTTCCCCCTTTGGGAGGAAAGAGCACTGATCTATTCCATTTCTCTAAACACTCACCTTCTGAACTTTCAGAGTGAAAACAAACATTCAGTACTAAGTTTAGAAGATACTGCATGATAAGCAACATTCCTAAGATGATCTGAAGGGTGTGCACTGTACAGTGGTACTCTCAGGAATGTCAGGGCTTAGGAATATTCTTAACATTTAATTTGAGGTGGAATAAAAGTTTGCCTCTTTCAAGCAGTAGCTGCTTTGAAAACTTTTCATGCTTGTGTTTTAGACTAGCCACTTTACATTGTATTTTTAAGTTAACCACTGGCAAATTCCAGTGCAGTGTGGATACAGTGAATTATATTTACAGAACAACAACAAAAAAAATGGAAGAGAAATGTATCCAGCTGCAAAACTGCATCCATATTAAAACATCTGGGAATGTAAATATACATACCTTTTCTTTTAATGGGCCCCAGAACACTGGGCCTGATACAGTTGATTGGACTTTGACTCCTCCTGCTAGAGAGAGAGGACACTGACAGTCAGGCCTGTGAAGGACCCAAGCCTGAGCACCACCACACCCAGCACCAAATCAACACAACCACAACATAGGAAACCTTCTTTAAAACGATTTCTTCACAACCTGGCATGCTTAGGGAGCCTGAATTAATAGATAAAAGTGCTGCCTGTTAGAGCAGACTATTCACCACACCAAGTCATGGTGCATTTTCAAGGGTCTTCTCCTTCCCTTTGTGCATCACATCCTCATTTCAATCCATGTATAAATTGTGTGTAATATTTACATGGAACTGATATGCTGACAAAGTTAATCGAGTTCACTTGAAGCACCCAGGAATTTCCTCACAAATTACCAAGTCTAGTTAGAAGCTGACCAAGGTTCCTATAAGAACTTCCACATAAAGCTACCACTGCTAGAGGCTGAACTTCCACGTTTTAATGGGGCAATCCTTCAGCTATTCCAAAACTAGTGTCTCTTGTAATGCCTTAACATCAGCTTTAACTCATCTTTTTGCTAGCTTGGGAATTTAAGCCAATGTATAGCTGCTACTTGCAGATGTTACTTACTTGGAGAATCTCCTGGTTGGACTGGGAATAGGGCTTGGAGGTAATCCATTGCTGCTCACAAACATTTGCAATGATGGTGAGAAACATTGCTGCAGAAAAAGCCACATTAAGATGCTTCAGAATTTCCTTTTAAATACTCAGGTGTTTCCCCCCCATTCTCCAAACAAAACATCCCCATTTAAAGAAAACCTAGTAACAGAATAAGGCAGAGATGATCAAACACAATCTTAGAAGCATTAAAACTTAACTTGCAAAAATATACTGGCTAATGCAATCCTGGCTCAGATTAACCTAAAATTCCAACCCACAGGAAATCTGAAACTAAAACAGTTTTCTAAATAAGATGGTTGGTTCTGTTCTTCCTGTTACATTTAGAAGTAGCAGTACAGCACTCAGGACTTATTTCTTCCAAGAGGCTTGTTAAACAAGCAAGTTGAGCTTACCCAAAATACATCTGACCTGAAAATTTAACACAATATTCCGAAGTAGAACAGAGTACTCAGCTCTGTAGTTCTGCAGCTAATCTGAGTTTAGCCCATGAATGCTCATAGCTAAGCACAAAAATGTTTCTGGCAAATTGACACCCACTGCTTGACAGTCATGATTCCAAAGGTACAGGACCAGCTGCCAGCATCAGTGTGACACCAGGGACATATTTACCCTAGTATGTGGCTTCTCTGTGCTACAGGCTTGCAAAAAAATAGCAGCAATACCAAAAAGCAGAACCACAACAGAGGGTGAAAGCAAGGTCAGGGAGCCCATCTTTCAACACAGTTGCCAGTTTCTCTCTGCTACATTTCAGTTTTCCAGTTCTCACTGGAAAAAGCGGTTCATCCAAGATCCACCTCTTCCCTTTTTCCATCAGTCTTCTGTGCACATTCAGCATGCCCCCAGCCCTTCTTCACAGCAAGTTTATGGCCTCCTTTCCTAACTGACAGACATCTTCATCCTCCTCACCACAAAGATCTGCAACTTCTGGTCTCTGCCTGCACTCGTACTCTACGCGGTACGTTCTGATTGTGGTGCTCCTTCCCCAGCACACCCCCTCTGACATGGCTGAAGATCATGTCCAAACCTGCTTACTCTAATGACCTCTTCCAGCTTCCCTAGAGCAGAACCCTACCCTGTCCAAACACTGCACCAACAGCAGCAACTGCAAACATTCAGTGTGACAGAACTGGCACACGGCTTAAACTCTGCAGGCTCTAAGATGATCAGAATCATCTGATTCTTTGAAACCAGTAAGATGAGTTTGGGCTATAGGGGGTTTGCTGTTGCTTGGTTGTGTTTTTTAATTATCAATCAATCTGTGAAGTTACACACGTCTTTACAGTCCACCTTGGTCTACAATTCTAATATGCTCTCCCAGTTTGGTATTTCAGTTATCCTACCTTTCCTATCCCTCTTGTAGGGGAAGGTGCAGGTGAAACTGGAATGAAGTCTATTCTCTTTGGGGAGGAAGATTTCTCAGACTTGTCCAAGTCATTGTCGCTCTGTAAATACAAGGTTTCACACTCAGCACTGGTGCATGACATGACCTTGGAACCCAAGGCACAACCTTCTCATGGAAAGTCATTGGGCCAAATGCACGAAACAGCTAAAGCAGATGAATTTAATTTCTTCTTAAATTACTTTCACAGTTCAATCCTCTCTTCCCCTTAAATTCGTCAGTTGAGTGTAAAAGTAGAATTAAATAGGAAACATCTATAAAGAGATTACCAGGCTCAAGCTTTCCTCCCATGACTGGCTTATCTGCATTGCTGTTTGCACTTCCCTAGAACACAAAAAATCCCATCAGTAGCTACACAGAGGATAACTCTGGCTATTTTATCATCTTGTTTCAATAACACTCACCTTTCATGCGCTGTTTCTCTGTTCATTAAATCCACTCCTTCCTCCTGCGTGAGAAAAACACCGTTAAGTTTTCCCACAACATTCAATTCATCACAGGTACTTGGGATAACACTTGTGATTCAATAATTCCCTGTTAGAATTGGAGTATGAACAGCAGGAGCACCTCCAGAAGGAAGAGACTGCTAGCAGCCCAGCTCACCATTTCTCTTGAATGAAACAACACTTAAAAAATGCAAAGTAGTTAAAACATGACAACCACAAGCCTTGCAAGGACACTCCTTTGTTGAAATTAAGTCTTAAAAAAGACTCTGATTCTTCTTGAAAAACTCAATAGGAAAGAAACTCCCACGATGTAAATGCTTTATTATAGAATACTTTTCATTCTGTTACTAAATATACAGATAAAAACTACACTTACCCTTCTGATCTGATGAAGTCGGCTGCTAGGAATACGAATAGGAGACGATGACAACAACTGAAAAAAAAAAGAAGTGCCAGCCACAATGATTAAATCACACACCAACAGCTTGCATGCATCCTATTCCCCATCACCTACGTCCTCGGTGAATTAAACACGAGCTGTGCGACACGCGGATGACTCAAACGACGTTGCAAAAAAGAAAACACTGACCTTCAAGAGAAAAGACTGGTTTTACCACTACAAAGTCACTCTATCACTCAGCAAGTGGCGCAGAGCTCAGGCTTGCAAGCAGGCCCAGCTTAGCACCTCAGATGCAGGAACAGCTCGAGGTGCTGTTTAGACAAGTGGGGTATTACAAAGGAAGCCAGGAACACAATTCCCTGCTGCCCCCACTAAGCTGACAAACTCCTGCACTAACTCACTCAACCAGTTAGCTGCTGTAAAAGGAGAGAACTCAACCTTTCAGCTCAGTCTGGAACAACGCTCCCCAAAACTGTAGTTTTGCAATTTTTCAATTTTACACATCTGATTCTTCTGGAGCTTTGGCTTCTACCACATACAAACAGGCCAACTCAGGATGCACATGTACCTGCTGTAACACCTTGAGTTCCAGAACTTTGGATTCTTATTTTGAAGAAATCGAACAACAGAATATTTTGAACTAAAATTCCATCTCGCTTTTTCTGAACAGAAGACATCAAGGAAACCTATTTCAGAACTGTAAGTTCAGTGTATTTTGAGAAAAACAATACTTCACCACCCTCAGATAAGAAAGAAAAATTTTAGGGGAAAACAACATACGGATCCCTGACTTAGCAAAGAAAGGGTGGAAAAAAAGAAATGCAACATCTTTGAAAAGTTAAATAATTGCAGTACTATAATTATATCATAGCAGGCAGAATATCACCCAGCAAATAAATTACTTGTCTTTAAATAATTTTCTGACATCTGTAGTGTTCAGCCTCTGCAAAAAAAGAGCAGGCCTGTCAAACAAACAGGTCAATGACGACTTGTGACTCTTTCATTTTTACAACAAAATGGGTCCCTTTAGAGACTTTCACTGTGACAGCAGTTTTCTCTTCCAACCCATGGTCAGGTCCAAATTAACACTAAGACTGTAATTAATACTGAGAACCCCACATAGCTTCAGCTATTGTTCTCTTCTTGAGGACAGAAGAGTTAATGCACCAGTATTCTTTGATTGCTGGCAGCAGATACAGGTGAAAAAAAAAATGCATATTCTGTTGCCTGGAAGCTTGCTTGGATGCTTACTGCAAATACAAATCAAGTTTAACTTCATTTCTCCAGCCCAATTATTTCTTGTTAGGTGTAAACAAAACATGCTTAGGATTCCTTACCATACTGTGACGGCTCATAACTGTTGTGCTGTTCCTGCGAGTTCGCAGGACATAAGGCTGAAAAACCTGCGAGTTGTCACTGGAGGGGAAAAAAAGAAAGTATTGTGAACAACTTTCTAAGTTGTGCTTCACTTAAAAACACACAGCGTTGTGACGAAAGCTCCAACCGTCAGTGCACTGGAAACATCCATTTCGCTGTAGTAGGAGGGAGCACTTTCCCCCGACCAGCCCGCGGGGATCCGCACATGCGGTTCTGTAGCTAAACGGAGTAACTCGGCGCCCGGACTCGAACATTCCCAGAAACCAGTGACACGTTTCAGTGTCCACCAGGCACCCGCCGGGGGGCGAGGAGCGCTGGGGCCGGCAAGGAGCAGGGCCAGCGGCGGGGCTCGGGCAGCCAGAGGGGCCCGGCCAGCGGCGGCCCACCCTGGTCGGGCCGCCGAGCCCCACCAGGCCGGGCCCGCTGCCGCCGGGGTGTGAAGCCGCGGGGGTCGGGCCGGGCCGCGCTCACCTGAGCCCATGGATGAGCGGGGCGCTGTTCGATCGCCTCAGGCCGCCCCCGTCGCTCGGGGCCGCGGCGCTCCCCGGCGGCAGCTCCAGGTCCAGCTCCATTTTCTCCTGAGCCATCGCGGCAGCGGCGGCTCCGGCTCCTTCCGCTCCGCCGCGACGCCCATTCACTGCCGGTGCCCGCAGCGGCTCCTCATGCCGCCGCTCTCCCCGGCCAGGCGCGGCGCGGCCGCCCCTACAGGCCCCGCGGGCGGCGCCGCAGGCAGAGTCCGGGGGCGCGCCGGGCCCGGCGAAGGGGGCGGCCCCAGCAGCGCCCCATGCCGGGGGCAGCTCGGGGGGCGGCCCGTTCCCCCACCCGCTGGCGCCGACGGACGAGCTCCTCGGCCGCGGCCCCGCTGCCCGCGCCGGTGCTCCCGCAGCCGCCTCTGGAGGGGAGCGATCGCCCCGGGCCGGACCCCCCAGCTGGCGCCGCCACACAGCACGCATGCGCGGAAAAGGGGCGGGGCAAACGCCCCTCGCCCTCCACAACGCGTGCGTCCCGCTAGCGTATCCCGCCATCGCGCATGCGCACAGCGCCGGCGTCTGTCCCGCGCCACGGCGGGCTCCCGCCGCCTCCTCAGGGGAGCGCGCCTCGAGCGGCTGCGGGGCGGGGCCTGTGTTTGAAACAGTCCAATGGTCGCTAGGAGACAGGGCCGCGTGAGGCGGGCGGGGCCTGCTGGGCCGCGGGTTCGAGTCCGAGCGCGGCCAAGGGCCTTGGTGCGTTCTGAAGCCGGCGGATCCCGAAACGGGGGATGACGGCGTTCACAGAATCACAGCGTTGTGACGTTGGAAGGGACCTTTGGAGATCATCTAGTCCAACCCCCTGCTACAGCGGGATCACCTCGAGCAGATCCCACGGAACACGTCCAGACGGGTTTTAATGTCTCTAGATAAGGAGACACCACCACCCCTCTGGGTGGCCTGTCCCAGTGCTCTGTTACATTCACAGTAAAGAAGTTTTTCCTTATGTTTAGCTTGAGCCTCCCGTGTTCCAGTTTGTGCCCATTGCCCCTTGTCCAGTCACTGGACACTGCAGAAAAGAGACTGGACCCATCCTCCTGACACGCCCTATAGATGTTCATAAGCTTTTATGAGATCCTCCCTCAGTCTCCTCCAGGCTCAACAGACCCATTTTCCAGACCCTTTTTTCAAGGGTGGAGTCTCTTCCGCTTAAATCCCACAGACTCTTCCAGTATTTTTCCCCAGTTCGTTTTGCTGCTGAAGAATGCAACGTTTTTGTAACGAGCATTGAGAGCACCTCTGTGCCATGTTCAGAAATCCAGCATAAAGTTGATGATGAGCCATGTGATTCTGGTTCTTGGCTGTGCTTAGGGTCTGAAGTGACCTTTACAATTCCATTCCAAGTGATCAAAATATCTAAGTTTGTGCTCACTATTTTTTATTTTCTATTATTTTTCTATAATAACAACTCCAACATACACAGAAGTTCTCTCTTACATTCAGGGTGTCTTCAGGGTCCAGCTCCAAATCTAAAATGGTTTTCATTTTCTTCTGGGAAACAGTAACTTTTTTCAGAGACCCATGTACAGAAACAGTTAAGATAGAAAAGTCAGGATATTTCTTAATTTCAGCTTTCTAAAGTGGCTGTATACATTTCTTTCTTCAAAACTGAAAGTCAGTGTCCCTGGATAAGTGAGTAGAACTCATTAACAATTGGATTTGATGATCTGAAAGGTCTTTTCCAAGCAAAACCATTATATTATTTTAACTACTGCTTGTATCACTTGCTATTTGCTATGGTATCTCCTTGCATTTTTTGTTAACCAACACAGCTTCACCTTCCATGGCTGGAGAGTGCCCAAAGGCAATGCAAGTGACAGTATCTAGCAAGACACCTGTCCCTGAACAGAAATCTACTCACATGTTTGCCGTACTAATACACCTGCAAAATGTGACCACACCATCAAACTGCATAGATTTTGCTATTTATTATTATTGTGAAACTATTATATTATGTCCTTGCCACCACGGACAGAAAAAAAGCTGCAAATGTACCAGGATAGTGTTGAGAAAAAAGTCAACAATATCCAAAATGTGGCTGAGAGCTCAAAAACATGTTTTATGTACTCACACCGAGTACTTGTGCCTCAGAGACGGGCTCCTCTCGGTTCAGCCTCAGCCTGGGGGGCCGGGCCTAGTCACCAGACTGGGCTCCCCCACACTCAGCAGCCGGGCCAGGCAACCCCGGGGAGGGGGCAACCGCGTTTTTAAGCTTTTTCACTGCGTGGAGCTGGGGCTATAGATCTCCAGGCACACGCAGCCTGAGGGAGCCGCGGCCCTGAAGGAGTCCTGGTCCCTGAGGGCATTCCCGCCGGCAGGCCGCGCCGGCTTCTCTGTCGCCTCACCTCAGCGGCGGCGGCTGCGCCCCTCCATCCCGCCTCACGTCCCGCAGATTTTGGTTGTCCTCGCCTGAGGGACTCGGCAAGAACCAAGCCCGAGGCTGACACCCCTGGAGGACAGTGCCACCCCGGCCTCACTGCCGCGGGGAGACTCTGCGCATGCGCCCGCCGCCGCGCTCCCGCGCCCGGTCCCGCCGAGCGGGGGCTCCCTGTGGCGCATGCGTGCTGTGAGGAGGCGCTGCGCGGGGGGTCCGGCCCGGGGCGATCGCTCCCCTCCAGAGGCGGCTGCGGGAGCACCGGCGCGGGCAGCGGGGCCGCGGCCGCGGCCGAGGAGCTCGTCCGTCGGCGCCAGCGGGTGGGGGAACGGGCCGCCCCCCGAGCTGCCCCCGGCATGGGGCGCTGCTGGGGCCGCCCCTTCGCCGGGCCCGGCGCGCCCCCGGACTCTGCCTGCGGCGCCGCCCGCGGGGCCTGTAGGGGCGGCCGCGCCGCGCCTGGCCGGGCGGAGCGGCGGCATGAGGAGCCGCTGCGGGCACTGGCAGTGAATGGGCGTCGCGGCGGAGCGGGAGGAGCCGGAGCCGCCGCTGCCGCGATGGCTCAGGAAAAAATGGAGCTGGACCTGGAGCTGCCGCCGGGGAGCGCCGCGGCCCCGAGCGACGGGGGCGGCCTGAGGCGATCGAACAGCGCCCCGCTCATCCATGGGCTCAGGTGAGCGCGGCCCGGCCCGACCCCCGCGGCTTCACACCCCGGCGGCAGCGGGCCCGGCCTGGGGTGGTGTTGGGGGGGTGGTTGGCCGTATTGGTTGATACCGCTGAGGGATGCTCCGGGCCGGCGACAGAGCCGTGTGTGCGCTCCTCACCGCCCGCCCCGTCCTGCAGGGCAAAGCATCAGGACCCACCTTTCCCCACAGGCCCGCGGCGCCCCACATCATCCCCACGGGTGATGCGCCACGGGCCTGTGGAGAAAAGTGGGTCCTGAGGGGTGTGCGGAGGGGTGCAAGAAAGCCTAGGTGGGCATCTTGTAGCATGTTTAGAACGCTTTGCTAGTTTTCATTGGGGTCTGCTGTGTAGCTGAGAGACAGTATGCAGTGGCGAAGTTATGCCAGTTATTAAAGGTAAATAACTTTCTCTGTAACGGTTGCAGTTTGATTTTAAAAAAATATATTACTGCACTGTGTACAGTTACAACAGTAAATGCTTTCGGAACAATTGGTCGAAGAACATAGTTTCACAGGACCTTGAAAGATAAGTAAGTTTCATAGATGTGTAAAACAGTGTATGAGTTGTCCTAGAGTTTTGGGAGATGATACTAGTTTTGTTAGTGTGGGTATTGCCATCAGCCTCTGGCAGGTGGTATTTGCAAGGGGGTTGGATGTTTCCCTTGTGTCCCAGGTCTAGCCCTCTTCAGCTGACAGGGCTGAGATAGTGACAGGCAGGGGCTAGGAGGAAAGCTCTCAGGTATGCATGGTCTCTCGTATGTTTTTTTTTTAGGTTTATAACTAGTTCTTGCCTCCTCTGGGCCATCATGAAGCTGGGAGATGCCCCCATCTGCTTCATGGTGTGGCTACCATCTGACTTCAGGGTGGTCCATGTGCTGCTACTAGTAGTGTACCTGCAGTTTGGGAGAGCATATTAACAATAAACTTTATAATAGATAGTATAATACGTGATAAGTACTGTTATTTTCTTGAACTTCAGGATTCTGTAAGGAACTATATGTATCAAGTGATGAACAAATCTAAATCTTTTGTACTGAAATGGGTAACAGTACATTACAGTTCAGAGGGAATACTAACTCTTGCCCATTCTGTCATAATTTAATGTTAAGTAAACATAGTTGTGATTCTTTAATCATAATGAAACAACTATCCATGTATGTTTCCATGCAATCTGGAAGTGTTGGGAATGGCAGTTGTTCCTCAGGGAGATTTCTGAGCAAGTAAACCGATTGTGTAACTGAGAGGAGGTGTTTCTTACAAACTGTGAGACCCCTGACTTAAAAAAAAAAAACAAAAACAAACAACAAAAAAACAGAAAAAAAACAACAAAAAAGCATCTATGATAATGCTGTAAACAAATTACTGATTCAGGGCCTGGGCAGGTGGAAGGGGAAGCCTGAGCTCTAGCCTTGAAGCTGGGCATGCACTGTGCACTAGGTGTTCATAGAAATTAAACTGCAATGCCATTGGACTAATTTGAGGTGGTTGCAGTGGTTTGCCTGTTAGGAATTTTCCAGCAGAAAACTGTTTTTCAAGATTGCAGCTCTTGGCAAGAAACTGCAGTTTCTACCACAATGGTGTTGTTGGGTAAACTGTTCTTGCTCTTGAGCAGCTTGCTTTTTCTACTCTGCCTCCTGTTTTGACTTCTTCATAATCAGATTTAGTAAGGAGCTTGGAGAATGAGTTACTGTAGAGACAGACCACATTTTTAAGAGGAATGTTTTAGGTCACAGAAGTCACCTTGAACAGAACTTTTGATTCTGGTTTTCATGCCCCCTTCCTGGAAGTGTTCCAAGGCCAGGTTGGATGGGGTTTTGAGCAACCTGGTCTCTTCGTGGTAGAGCAGCCATGGCGGGGGGGGGGTTGGAACTAGATGATCTTTAAGGGCCTTTTCAACCCAAATCGTTCTATGTTAGTATTTACTTTTAATAGGAGCTGTAAGAATTTTCTGTGCAAGGTAAGTCTGAGGTCTGACCAGCTCTTGTGTTTTTTGTAAGGGAGGTTAAAGGTAAGGATATTGCAGGGCTTTTTCTCTCCCTCTCTTCTAGTTAGCACTGAATATTGGACTCAGCTTATGGTAACGTGTTACAGAATCATTCCAACCTGTTTTCTCCATTCAGGCCCTGGATTTTAGGATGTACTTTGTGTTTGTGATGTCTGTGTTTGTGCTGTGTTTGTTTGCTTCCCAGCCAGTGCACTTACACTACAATGGAGTTGTAGCTGTTGGCCTCAGCCAGTAAATCTCACCTCTAAACGTCACCTCATGGATCCCTTCAATTTCTCCTGTTCCACCACCTGTCCAATGGCAATGGCTTGATCTCTTGGGCATAAACCGAGTGAAACTTCTTTGAAAATTGTAAATTATGTTTGATCATTGGTACTTGATGGTTTAGAGAAGGAGAGCCAATGCATACTTCTTGGCAAAATACTCAGTTCTTGTATCTGTTCTCAGTATAAGTTTTGTTTATATTTTATTTACAGCTAGATCAAAGCTGTCTGAAACTGACCTGTGTAACTGGTGCATTTTAAACTGGAGGATTCTGTTAGTGGTGTGTCTTTAAAGTGCATTGTGATTACCAGCCTTTAGAACAAGGTGATACTATTGATCACATTAGTTTTAAGAAATTGCACTTCTGTAGTGCTTTTGTGGATAGAATCTTAGAATGGTGAAGGTTGGAAGAGACCTTAAAGATCATCTAGTTCCAACCCCCCTGCCAAGGGCCGGGACACCTCCCACTAGACCAGGCTGCACAAAGCCTCATCCAACCTGGCCTTGAACACCTCCAGGGAGGGGGCATCAACAACCTCCCTGGGCAACCTATTCCAGCAACTTCCTACCCTGGTGGTGAAGAATTTCTTTCTGATGTCTAACCTCTCAGTTTAAGACCATTACCCTTGTCCTCTCACTCCCTGCCCTTGTCCAAAGCCCCTCTCCAGCTTTCCTGGAGCCCCTTCAGGCACTGGAAGGTGCTTTAAGGTCTCCCTGGAGCCTTCTCTTCTCCAGGCTGAACAGCCCCAACTCCTCAGCCTGTCTCCAGAGCAGAGGTTCATCCCAGCTTAGCAGCTGAGACAAAGATACAACCCAGTGACTTCTTGTAATTGGGATCTAATTCCAGTCTAACATTTAGGTGGGTTTCCCTGTGCCTCAGTGATTTTTAAGCATGGGGATTGCAGGGTTGTGGTTCAAGATTTTTATCATAGTGGCTGTAAAACTTAATTTCTGCAGTTTCATTCATTAAGTGCTGCTCAATGGCTGTTGAGAACACTAGTGATGATCAGTGAAACTTGCTTTAGGATTCAGTAGGACTAAAGTTGTCTTGAGAGAGGAGCTCTTTTCTGTCGAATAACTAACCCTGCATTATTTAAATGGACACTGCTTCTTGGCTAGAAATGTGACTGCCCAAAAGGCTGAGGGCTTTAAAAACTGGTTGTACTGTATGTTTAATTTAACCTCTCCTGGAAAAAAGCTCAGGACTTATTAACTGTTTGTAGTGATAAGATTTATCAAGGTACTGGGTTTTTTAATTCTATTTTATCTGTGCCATTGAAGCCAGTTTCAGTTACTGGTTGTATGCCATTTGTGAGTTTGTTCTGTTGAATGACATTCAAAGCAAAATGCAAGCTGCAGCCATTCCAGACATCACAGACTCTCACAGAAATGACCAAGTCTTAGGTTTTTCAGTTATTCTGAAGACTCAGTATGATTAATTAATGCCATTAATTGAAGTAGCTGGGGCTTGGGGAAGAGCAGTTGGGTTTCCACTCTCTGCCAACAAGCAAAAGGAGTTCTTGCATACCTGTCTCTTGAGTCCCTGAAATGACAGCTGTCATGGCATTTGAAACTGAGCTTAATATGAAGAGGTACTTTTTGGTAGGAGGGAAATGGCTTTTGCATTTGACAAGTGTTTCTTTTCACAGTGATAACTCCCAGGTGTTCCAGGTTAACGTTCTGCGAACCCGCAGGAACAGCACCACAGTTATGAGTCGCCACAGTCTGGTAAGAGAACTTATCAACTGATAAGAAATGTTTGGTAAGAAAACTTACCAACTGCATTGAGTCCAAAGCAGAAGTATGCAAGCAGGGTTGAAGAAGAGAATGAGGTTGTCATCTGTGAAACTAATACCTCACGTTTTCAGAAACAAGGCTCTAGACTGTGACATTAATATGCTGTAGCCATAGTGAAATTTTATTTATAGGCTTTGGAGAGTTCTTGTCTTTCACTTTGAGCATAACTTTGTTTATAAAATGCAAGCAGATGTTCTAAGGTGGAGTAAGGGAGGTAGTTCAGAAGGAAAACTAATGACATAGATGTATTGTTGTTCAGTAACCAACATGCTAATCATTTCTGATTTTTGAGAAAAAAGAAGTGCAGTGGTGTTCTGATCTCATAACTACTTTATAGAGTAACGAGGGAATAGACTGTTGTGATCAGCAACTGATATAACAAGATCTAACTGGCTGATAGAACATGAATCTTGAGACTTCCAGAATGAATGATTCTATATCTCTTAGAGATACTAATTTGTGATTTCAGCTTTTATCAGCTTCTGTTCTCTTGTGTTTTAGTATCGTACAAATTGTGGCAGATGGGTGTGGTTCTGGTTTAGAACAGGATCACACAGGCAGCATGATTTGCTGACCCTTGAAGGGTTAGGGTGCATGGGGTAGTTATTTCAATTTTTGGTCAGACTTTATGTATAACCAGAAATGTAACTTTTCCCCTAAGAAAGCCTTAAGAAACAGGTAGACACAGGATGACATCCAGCTGCCTTCAGTTGAAATTAATGTTTTGGAAAAATTGAGCTGTGTTTGGGTCAGAGGGGAGTAGTATTGATTTTAAGTATGGGAAACAAAGTCCCTGTCATGCTAACATCAATTATCTTGTTTTTCTTAGTTACCCTTTGAAGATGCTTTAGAAATAATTTGTTAGCCCCGTGTTAATGGTTGAAGAATACTGCTCTCCTGTTTTATTGACTGATGCCCCTTGGCTGTTTTAAAATCAGGACAGACAACTACCTCAGCAAAGGTTTGCATCTTTAACAGAACCAGGATACTTCTGTAAATAAGTATTTCCTTGAATTATGGCCTGGTTCTGTTGAAGATGATAAGGAGGATGGAATTGGAAAGGAACTTACAAATTATGTCATCCTTTTGTGGTCTTAGACCAGGATCATCCATAGGGAAGTGGTTTTGTGAAAATAATTAACCTTTAAGCATTAAGGACCCTCTGCAACCTCACCTGGTATTCTTGCTATAGCAAAGTAGTAATTATAATGTTAAGAGATACACTAAGGAGCTAGATGACATCTACTTTGGTAAATTAAATTTAACAATAAGTAGTTGACAAAGTGTACTTCAAAACCCACTTTTTTTTTTATTTAGGAAAACTAATCCAAGTTTTGCAGTGTAAGCTCTAATAAAGAGAGTTTAAGGATTCAATAAGTGACTGAAACTGTGTTAATATTTAGATGTGCTTATAATACTAAAATATGTTTTGTTAAAACTATGGGAAAAAAATTATTAGTATTTGTCTAGTGTGTGTTGTGTTCACTGTCATGGGAGCAGCAGGAGTTATAAAATGGTCTGACACCTGAGGGTCATGCTCTGTCTGGCTCCATCTTCAGGGCTGGTGTGGTTCTCCCACTTGTTCAGCTGAATTCTAAATCCTTTTCTTTTTTGAGTAGCTTCTCCAAGTCTCAGACTCCAGCTCTTTCATAATGCTGACTGCAGGGGCAGCTATGCCATTTTGGCTGGGACTTAATCTGCAGTTTTCTCACACTACACGTGATTGCCCAGGAAGGGTCAGCTAGGCTTAGGATCTGCTGGTTATTGCCTTCCAGAAGAGATCAGTGGCCTCTAGTGATGAGTAAGTGTTTTGGTGGTTTTTGTTGGTGTGGTTGGGGTTTTTGTTCTGTTGTTCAAGCAAAGCATTTTAGTCTGTGGTCAGATGCTTGGGTATTATTTCAGCAAAAGTTGATTTTTTCATTTTTTAGGTGGTGGTTTTTTTTTTTAGGCTAGATAAGTCCCCTGTTGGGGTTCATCGTGTGGCCCCACAAGGGGCTGTGTTGGCAGAAGGCAGAGGGCACTACAGGGCTGGCAGTGGGAGGGCAGAGGCCCCAGGGGCAGGTGGCTGCTGACTTTGGCTGTGCTGCCTGCCAGACTGGCACTTCTGAAACCTTACCTTCAGTGACAAAGCTTCTCTACCGTGCTGGAGAAGGCAGGAAGGGGAAGGTGTTTCTTTTCCATGTGATACTGTAATAGTTTGTAATGTTTTTTATTAAGCTTTGTGCTTTCTTAAAACGTTGGGAATCTGAGTAGAAACATTTTACAAACACATTCAGTCTGCTTTACCAAGTATCCTTTGAAAGTGACCAAGGTTTCTTTTCAGAAGAATTAAATCAAAGGACTACAAATGGGGCAAAGTGAGTTTTAAGCAGTGTCAAAGCAAGGATCATGACTTGCTGGAGGCAAGGTGTAGGTTCCTCAGAGTTAGGGGCTTTAGTTAGTGCATTAGATCCTACAGAGGAACACTGAACTGTCTTTACACTGCAAGCCTCTGTTTTCCTATATATTCTATTAATGCCAAACCTTAAAAGGATGTGGATCACAGTCATAAAATTAGAATATGATGAGTGGAACAAATGCATTTCTGCTGTGGAGTGACAGAGTGAATAGGTAGGAATGTACAATAGTACATTGTCCAGTTCCTTTTCTCTGTGTGAGAATCAAGGTCAGCTCAAGGTCCACAGTGGCTGGTACAGCTTGGAGGAATTTTTATTAGGTGAACAGGAGTTTTGGGAGCCTGGTGTAAGAGTAAAGCTGACCTTAACTGGACAAAAGAAGTAGCAAATGAAAACATGGGAGCTGTTAGACTTTAGTAGTATATATTATGCTGCCTAAATTCTGGCACAAACATTAGACATCCTTTCTGTGAGTGTGCTAGGCTCGTCTCTTTTGTGAGAAAAACAGCCTGCTGTTTGGTATTTTTAGAGGGAGGATTCTGGATATCTGAAGCATTAATAATCTGTGACAATTTATCATAACCTTTAGTGCAAGACAGCAAAATCTTTGTGTTCTCCATGGCACTGGTGAGAAGATGGTGCAGTAAATGGTTAACTGAAGGTTTGTTAGTTCTCCAGCTTGAGCATAATTAAGAGCTCTAGTAACGTTCTGTGAAGTGGATGAACACTTACTGCATACAGTGTATAAGCACTTAGTAATAAAACACACCTCACTTGGTGAACATTTTAAAAAGACACCTTGTATTTTTTCAGAGGGCCTGTCAGGCTTACAGAGAAGTTAAACCTCTTTGATTAAGCTTTGAGGTTTTGATCCCTGAGCGGGTTATGACAAAAGTCAACTAAGGGTCAAATGTTTGAGGGATTGAGAATATATGGGGAAAATTATGTTTTGAAAAAATAAGCACTTTAATTACTTAGTTTTGAGTATGCAGGTTTAGGTCATAGTATTGCAGGAAGATCTTGATGCAGAACTGACCAAATTAACAGACGACCATTTTTAGTGACATCCTCTCCAGTTTCACCCAAATTGGTGAAGCTCTTGAGAAACCACAAGGTATTTAATTCTTCACTAGCCTTCTAATAGCTGACATTTTTAGGCTGTCAAAGCACTCGTTTATGGGCAAACAACAATCCAGGAACCTTTTTTCACAATGTGTGGCTTCTGGCTTTGTATTTTGTATTATCTATAGGGGAGCCTTCTGGAACACTTAAATGAATATTTTCTGGATCACTTAAATATTTATGCAACCATATATATTAAAGATGGCATTGTGCTAGTTTAAAAAGCAGCTTCATTCTGTAGAGAAGGCTGTGAGTTCTAGCTGCCTGGCAATGAAATGAAGGGCAGGCTGATACTAATTAGCATCTTGGAGCACACAAAGCAGTATAATATGGGAAAACATATTATCATGTTCTTGCAAGTAATTAATACAGTTTGTGTATACTGAGAACGTTCTGAATGTTGGGGTTTAAAACAAAAACAAAAATACCACAACCACACAACAAACAGAGATGTTTTTAGTTTGGGGTACCACTGCGGAGTGGTTTCTAACATTTCTGCACCTTTCACTCCTTTCTCCTGCAGTTTCCAAGTGTCTCAGTTGTCTGTGGTTTGTTTTGCAGTTCGTGCCATCGTCTCCTCTCCGTGTTCCCAGCAGCCGTCTTCATCAAATCAAACAGGTGAGCACAGGTTCTAATTTCTTCACGTTTTGAGTTTTTATAGGTGGTTGGTTGGGTCGTTGTGTTTTTGGTGTTTTTTGCGGTGTAATGGCCTTCAAATTGCTACAGATTTTAGTTTGAAACTGTAGTGCAGGGGCTGCTGCAGTCCACCACTTCAAGGTGTTTTCAAATGTAAAGGCTGTACCTTGTCTGCAGAGCTCTAAACTTCATAAAGTAGAAGGCATCTGATAGTGAAAAGATGATTGGAGCTGAAAGGGAGATCTTAAAATGGGCATTTTAGAAAGGGAACCTTTAATGTAAACCCTTAGGGTAAAGTTTCACCAAGTTTTTGGCAGTTGTGCCAGCATAAATATTCAGAGCCAGTAACAAAGTGTTCCTTAACTTATGTTGGCACAAGACGTGTGCGGCCAGAACATGAGCTGGATAAGGAAGCACCCTGGCTAAAAAAATAGTTGAGGCTCTTCTGGCGGGGCTATTTTTTCATCTGTATAATTTTTCCTAACCAGATCACTGTACTTGTGCTGTCACAGCAGGAGCAGAGGGGGAAGGGCACAAGAGCAAACACTTGGAAAGGGAGGGGAGTGTGTGGCAAATATCTGAGGAGGTTTAAATAGCACTGCTGCCAGACAGACTGCAGGCTGAAGACTCAAGATTCAAAATCAACAAGCTCAGGCTCTTGTGATTCCTCCATTTTATGTCAACTTTTTGACAATAGAATGTTTGTAAAATTGGCTTGAAGATGCTTGATTTTTTTTTTACAGTTTTATTTTTTTAGCCTGCTAGTTTTCAGTGGGTAGGCTTGATTTGTACAGGATGAAAAGTTAAGAAAACAGTGCTTCAGACAGCATTTTCAGGATATGATGTCTGAAGTGATGGGAGGCACTTCTGCTTCTCACCTCAGATGTTTAAGATGCATGCACAGTAATCCTGAAGAAAAGAACAGATTGTTTTCATTATGTAAATAATTTAGTGGCTTTAAGAGATTCAGAAGCACTTGAGTCAGTTATAGAGCTGTCTTTATCAACATAAAGCTTAAGATTAATATGTAAATATGACGAGCATAAGGGAATAAACTGCTATATTTCATTAATTAAAGTTTGATAATTCAGGTTTTTTTAAATACTTCTGTATTCATATTTGTTTCACACATTTACTGAAGCAAACAATGACATTTCCGAATCTGTGTTTGATCATTACATTTGCATGTTGAAGTGCCATGTCATGTGTGCTTCCTGGCACAGATGTGTGATTTACTTCTGATCTCTTTCTCAGCAAATAACCACACATTTGAACTTTGTTAGTAAGACTCTTCCTCCATATGGTGAAGATTGTGAAGATGTTTAGTTGAACTTTTTATCCTGGAACTGGGCTGAGTTAGGGCATCTGCTAATTCACTCCACAGGCTGGACAGTACTCAGTTTTAAGGAAAGGTGCATGACTAAGGGGACTGAGTCAAGTTTGTACTTTAACTTGGTGTTAACCTCTTGTGTAATTTTACACCTTTGATCTATTTTAATAATGTTTAATTGATGTTTTAGAAAAAAACCTATTGCACTGCAAATGAGATGCTGACAGAGTCTAGTTAGTTACTAAGACAGAATGAGGTAAGGATCGAGTCATGCTTTTGAGGATTATCTGTGCTAGTACCAGTATCTGTATTTTCTAGTATCTGTACTAGACTGCATAAAGATACTCTAGCACGTGCAAAATTTTTGGTTCATAGTATCATGGTTCATGGTTTTGTATCTATGTCCTGGTTAGTAATGAAAATTAAAAAAGCTGCTTGAGAAACAACCAACTCCCAGGAGCATTTCTTCAGAGGTGCTGTCTGTTGCTGCATCTCTTTTCCCCTCACTCCTTCTCATGTAGTGAGACTTTAAGATCATTGTTGCTTAACCAAGTTGAATTACATTTTCTGCATACCCAAGTGAAATGAAACTAGAGCTTTTCTGATTTGTCCTAGCAAAGCTTGCCTTTTTTTTTTTTTCTCTTAATTTTTCATCTGCCAATCTTTTAGGAAGAAGGAGTGAATTTGATGAACAGAGAAACAGTGCGTGAAAGGTAAGCTTTCAGGCAAACTAGAAGAGTTAATGCAGACTTCTGTGGGCCTGGGACAACACATTTGTTTTCTTCTTTATAGAGAAGTGCAAGTAGCAATGCAGATGAGCCACTCATGGGAGGAGAGCTTGAGCCTGGTAATGCATTCATGCTTTAATTTGTGTTCCTATTATCAGTATCAGGACACTAGAGACTCTCTCATGTCAACATTGTCTTTAATATTTTGACCTATAATTAAGGTGTTAAGATCTCACTGCTTTTGATCAGCCATTTTTCACACTAAAAAGGTGTAGAATTATCAGTTGTTCAAGGACACACGTGGGTTTCTGGGGCTGGTATGTCACAAGAAAATTGCATGGATGTCTGCCCACAGAAATATTCTTCCATCTTCTGATACCAAGTCATGTTTAAGGCTCTTTTGGTTGTTGTTAAGTGCAAGTTCATAAATAGCTACTTAAAAATTATGAATATGATGGAGGATAACTTTGGCATCCTCCTCATTCCACAACAATCAGTCCTTTTCATCTTAAGGTTAATAAGATTAATTCTATGTACTATTCACAGAGCGACAATGATTTTGAAAAATCATCATCACCAAAGCAAGTAGACTTTGTCCCAGTTTCTCCAGCTCCTTCACCTACCAGAGGAATAGGGAAGGTGAGCAAAATGTGGTAATAGTTTTGTCTTGAGTAGTGCTACAAAAATTCAACCAGATTAATAGCAAAAGATTAAGCCACCTGCTCCTTTCTACTTCAGCTGCAAACAAGAAACTGGAGAGTAACTAAATGAACCCTAAAATGAACCAAAAATAAACCAGAAAATACCAGCCAGCAGTTGCCCATCTTGAGGATGTGCATTTCTGGGGAGTGTTCAGCTGTTAACCTGTGGTTAATAAACCTTGTTCCTTATTTGCCTTCCTCTTGGATTTACATGAAGGAGCATACGTTCTTATTTTATGAACTGTAGTCTGTTTAACCAGACTCTGGTGGAATAAATCCATGTCAACTTGCATGTATTCTGCATGAAAAAATGGAATCTGTCCAAGTTTTAAATCTTTGTTTCTCAGTAACAAGAAGTGGAATCTCGGTGTCCTCAGCCATAGTGATTGGTTGCTCAAATTGCCAGTGGGCCCCTTATTTACCCGGGATAAAGCTGTCACCACGTGGGTGGGATAGAGTGTTTCTCCACCAATAACACCATCTGCTCTGCTCTCAGCAATGTTTCTCACCGTCTTTGCAAAGCTTGGTGAGCAGCAGTGGGTTACCTCCAAGCCCCAGCCCAAGCCCAACCAGGAGGTTTTCAAGGTGAGTGCCAGCTCTTAGCAATACTAGAAAACTGGCATCGTTGGTTCCCAGTTAGGGTTTTGAAATACCAGGATTTGTTCATATACATCATTGATTTCTGATCACAAGTACAACTTTATATCTTCATGTAAACTTTAGGTTTTCCAGTGCTCTCAAGTATTTGCTAAAGTCCTCATGTGATAACATTGGAGAAGTGGGCTGCCTTGTAGCATGTCTTCTCAGTATAGTCTGTATTGCTCTTAACCACATCTTAAGGAATTGAATTCTAAGGGGGGGGAAAAAAAACAGATTTTGGGTTTGTTACTGATTCTGGTTTCAGTTGCACTGGATGTCCTGAAGGATGTGGACATACAATCACATTTTGTTAGGCCCTAACAGTTCAGCAAAGTATTGTCTGTCAACTGAGGTCTAAGTCAGGGCCTAGATGTGAGCTTCTAGTGTTTTGGATAAGCTGGTTTATTGCCTATTTTCTTAGTGTTTTCCACTTGGTGGTTTATCTGAATGTCTTCTAATTCCTTACATGTTTCCAGGCTGCCTCTATTAATGGGGATATCATTACAACATGTGCCTTCTTTTAGCAGGAGAAGCCAGAGTCCAATTAACTGCATTCGACCAAGTGTTCTTGGGTCAATCAAAAGGAAAGGTACAGTATTTTATTTTGGCCAGGATGCCAATGTGTTAGTTTTATAATAATTCATATGGCTTTCCTCATAATTCTTTTAAGTTGGCTGATACTTCAAAGAGTGACCAGAACTAGACAGTATTACAGATGACCAAGTAAACAGAACTGTTTGTAAGGATTAAATTGACAAATAGTTAAATTAGCTTTTACTATTCCATAAAACTAACAGTTGTCCTGTTCTAATGCCTTCTCCATTGCTGTAGTCATACGGATCTGATGAAAAACTCATGTAGCCTGCTTAACAAAGCAAGAAATACAACTATTGGTGTATTTCACAAGTAGAAAGCTTTGAAAGTCCTGGCTAACTGGAGCACGCAGCTGCTGGAGATATAAAATCAGCCTTCATAACCAAAATCTGATGCAGAGACCTAGTAGACACCTTACAGCTTGACTGGGAAATGCTCCTCTATCATCCTACATTTTTCCTCCAAGTTTAACTCCTGGTTATTTTCTTGCATCTGTTTTTATATCTTCATGCTTCACCTTTGTAACAGAACACTTCTGGCTCTGAGACAGCTTTTGAAATACTTTTAGCTGAGTTCTGTCATAGCCTGTTTGAGCATCTATCTATCCTCTCTTCTACTGGTGTATTTGGAAATCAAAGTTAATATATTAAGTTTAGTGATAATCCTGGGCCTTGTTTTAATTGATTGCAAAAGGAAAACAAGCTTTCCTTATTCTCAGCTTCTCTACTTTGGTGGAACTAGTCAGTGAACTCAGGGCTGGATTAACTGAACCAGAAAGATTATTCTTCACTAGCGAAGAATAAATATCTGATACTAAACCCCAGTTCATAACTCACCAAACTTGCCTGAAGCTTGGATTTAAATGTTTCCAAGAAACAGACAGTCTTTACAATGCCAGCATTCAACTTCTCTGCTTTTCATACAATGCTCAATCTACTTTAACAAGTTTGGACCTCTCTTCTGTTGGCTCTGTTGCCCATTGAAAGCAGATTTTAGTTTAAATGAGTAGTAATTGTTATCACTCCTTATGTCTCACCAAAGGTGTAACAGAGATAGAAGATCATCCAAAAAGGTTATTCCAAGGATCCACCAACATGCTTGGCTCTGAAGTGTCACATCAGGCAGACCCTGGGGGATGGTAAATGCTGTGCTACTGAGTGTGTTGGTTTCATCAGAAGCACTGCAAGTCTTTGTTTCATCTAGCAATGATCATGCGTGAAGTTGCTTTTTTATTATTAATACATCCCATAATTTTGAAGCACTGAGATTAATGCAGTAAATGGATGGTAATACTCACTAGAATGTGACTCTTTCTAGGGACTGACTGTTAACAAGCTTCATGTATGTGGGAGCTGAGCATGTTTAGGAAAATATACCTCATGGCTGGCAATTTTTGGAGTCTCGTTTCAAGTTGCAATGAACTGTGAATGTTTGTGCTCATGGGTGGGCTTGGTTCTTTTTATTCTTCTTTTTTTTTTTTTTTCCTTGCCCTTAGGAAAATTAGTCTGTCTGACCCTCCCTGCTGGGAGGAGATAAACAGTACTATGTAAGAAGTGGTAATGACTTGAATTAGCAAGGGATTTTGATGTAGTATTTTAGTCAAGAGGTTAATAATACCCAGGGTGTGCCCACACAGCTCTCAAGGCAGGGTTGTTGAAGTACAGTTGTCCTTTTGGCCTCTCAGCTGGTGTATGTAGCTGTGCACAAGCTTTGAGCCCACTGCAGTGGCAATAATAGAAGAGGTGCTTTAAAGTTACTTTAGAAACACAGCTTTTTGCACACCCTGCTCACAGGAGGCATGGCATTTTGGTTTAGGAGGTGGTAATTTTTAGAAACACTTTGAACTGCTGAGCCCAGTGCTGCTCATCTCATCTGTATGTGGTTTCTGAGTGAGCTGGAGGAGGAAATGGGCAGAATGTTACCTGTGTGGTTGGAAGTGACTGCAAGGGCTGTAGCTGCAGATGTATTTCCAATCACAGGGCTTACTGCTCCTTCAAAGATGTGCATTTGTTTTTAAAATGGCTTGATAATTGATGGAAGCTACTGTTTGAGAAGTCTGCCTCATTTCTCCTGTCTTGATTTTACTCTGTTTTCAGTCTGTCATCACATGCTCTTGATGACAACAGAAGCAGTGCAGGCTCTTCCTGTGACTCACCAGCTGAAGTTGGCACCAACACAGACTCTCCAGTCTCACTTCCTGACTCCAGATCTCCTTTTTTACCAGTAGATCTTACAGCTAAGTTACCAATTAATTAAGAAGCAGAAGTCTGCTCATGGACACCAAGGAAAAGGCTGGCTATCAGCAAGACTTCCTATTGTGTGTAACTGATTCTGTTCCTCATAGGAACTTCCAGAGATATCATTATTTCTAGAAAACTTCCAGAACGGTTCCTTGAGGAGGAATTCACATTTCTAGTGATTTGTATGACATTTACTAAAATATAGTAAGCATTGGAATTGCAAACATATGTGATGCTAACAGCAGTAAGCAAGCTTGTGGATTTCCAGTGGAGATGGTCTTGTTGGCCTGAGTTACAAACAACTGTACATATGCTTGTGGAAGACCTGGCTTTCCAGCAGCCACTAATATAAAGTCCTCACTAATATAAAGTGGTGCTTATGTAGTGACAGCTTTCACCTTTGTCCTCAGCCTGAAACCAAGGAAGCAGCTTACTAATTTGGTTTTATTCCCCAAGTGTTAGATATGTATATTTTTTGTTCTTCATATGAAAGGGGAAATATAAAGGGGGGGGGGGAACTGATTCTTGTGTTCTATTAATCAGTTCTGTGTTCTAGTAAATGTCAAAAAAGCAAGTTGGTGAATTGTCAACTTAAATTTCTATGTTGGTTTTTATTCATGACTTATTCAGGATATCACAGAATCCTGTGATTGTGACTGAACACAAATTAGGTGTGGAACATCCTTCTGGGGCTTTATTTTTTTTCTTCTCCATTTAGGTGATACATCAGAGTGGTAGGTGCTCTGTTAAAGGTCTTTTAATAGAGAAAAGTAGTAATAATGTTTGGCACAAAGCATTAAATGCTGAGGTTTAGTATTTAGTATTTCAGAAGTGCATTATTTTGACAGTATTCTTCCTCCTGTGTGACTTTTGTTGGGTGAATACAGTGAGGAATCAGGCTGAGGTGATCAAACATGCTTCATCTCCTGATGTCACCTCCTCAAACAATCGAGTTAGTTCTGCTGTTGAATACTTCAGATGCTGATGGGAAGCCTAGAATTTGGTAATCTGAGATGCTTCAGGGTTCTTGTACTGTATTTGAAAAGTCAACTTGTTGGGGCATCCTGATCTCAACTCTGAAGTTCCCCAAACAGGAGGAGGAACCTGCAGACCCCAGCATAGATGGCTGCTTTTGGTTGTTGCCTTCTGGTGTGCAGTTGAACTTCCCAGGCTGGGTCCCCACTGGTACCAGTGTGTGTGTGTCTGTGGTTTCAAGCCTTCTCCCCAGAGAGGTTAATAATGAAGCAAAATGTTGTATTTTTTAAACACTAAATCTTTGTAATGTGTAGTCAAGTGAGAAAAGTGTGGAAACTTCCTCAAGTAGGAGAGAAGCCCACTCTGAACTGTGCTGTGAAAGATTCCCATGGATGAAGCTTTGACTGGCAGCAGCCATCCAAATCAGAAATGGATGACTTGGAGTGCAAAGACTTGGGGACCACCAACCAGTTTCCCTGTGTCCTTTCTGTGTAGGAAGGAAACAGAATGTATTTAATGGTTTTACTCAGCTCAAGTAAGAGATGACATGGTTTACTTCTGATTTCATTCCTCTTAAATTCTTGCAATAGTCAACTTCTGACTGCAGCTCCTTTGGGAATTCAGGCTGCCCTTCCTCCCCGTGGCAGAGGGACAAGCTTGTGTGTCATGTCTGTCTGTCCTGTCTAATATGGCATCATTTCCTTTTGCAGTTTCAGGTATGTGCCAAAGAATTGCTGTGCGTTCACTCTTTTGTGGTGAGGGCAAGACTTCTTCTTTCTTTTGTTTTTAATTCTCATTTATTTCTTAAGAATGAACCTCCTGGTGTCTCCTCCAGTCTTTTTTTTTTTGTTGTTGTTTAAGGATGGATCAGTTAGAGGGGTTTAATAGTTGTGTGTGAGCAAACTTGTCTCTTTTCTGTTGAATATTTATGCTATTTTTCAAAGAAGTGCCAATAAATGGAAAAATAAACATGCTTTGCTGTTCCTGCCCTTTGTTAGAGAGGTAAGCATATTCTTGTTTTCATCTGTGATGTAATGTTTTCCTTTCTAAATCAGCATATCTATTGTAACCCCCTTCCACCTGGTCTGGTTTACATGTAAGTTGGCCTTAAAATCTGCAGCAGACTTACCAGTTTCCTAGTGCAATGCTGTCTTAAAGCTCTGTGACAACTCTAGGAAAACCAAGGAATAAAACCAAACATTTTCCAAAGGCTTTAATAGCTGAATGTGTCCCTGGTTTATACCTTGAGGAAGACATGGTGAAATAGTTTGGGAGCTAGGAGCTGCAGCTGGTGGGTGGACAGTACTGGGGCTCTTACTTACCTCTTGGGAAGAAGTGGGGAGTCTTTGTGGTTTGCCTTAATAGGGCAATTAATGCTGTTGGAGGAGAGATTAATTGTTACCTATCTGCAGTTGTTCCTTTCCCTGCTTTTGCAAAACAGAAAGAACTTGGAACTTGTGGGAAAAGGCATCTCAATTTCTTGTCTGTCCGTGTCATCCAGAAGCTGCAGTTTTGCACCCTGGAGTCAGGAGATGTGTGAGGGTTTTTGCACTGAAATAGAATTGGTTTGGTTGGAAAACCTTTTAAGATCATCCAGTCCAACCATTACCCCAGCACTGCCCAGACCACCACTAACCCATGGCCCTCAGCACCACATCTACACAGCTTTTCAATACCTCCAGTGACTCAGCCACTTCCCTGGGAGCCTGTGCCAGGGCCTGACAATCCTTTCAGTGAGGAAATTGTTCCCAATATCCAGTCTAGGCCTCAAGTTGTGCCAGGGGAGGTTATTTCCTCTTGTTCTATCACTTGTAACTTGGGAAAAGAGACCAATCCCCACCTCACTCCAACCTCCCTTCCCAGAGTTGTAGAGAGCAAGAAGGAATGGAAGATTAAATTTGGAATGAAATGATCCTGCAAAAGATGTATCTGGATTCAGGGAATTAGGGTGTTCTACAATGTACATAATCAACCCCATACTCACATAGTAACTCACACTGTTAGTGTTACCTCTGTTTTACTAATTCCCCACTTACTCATGACCAATGAACATGGAAGCTTTGCTCAAGTAAGCACCATGGTTATGGGGCATGGGACCTTCCAGAACTGATCTGAGTTTGTAGCACAAGTGTCTGTGCCTTTGTCTTCCTCTGAGAAGAATGGGCAGCTTGCTTGTCTCAGGCCATTATTGGAAGTATTATGATCATATATATAGATAGTAAAAAGGACCATATAGAGATATAGAATATAAACCTTTTTTATCTGCAGCTGTTTTGGGGCATAAAGGTATTTCCTTCCAGATTCTCCTGCCCAATCTCCAATTGTGGTTGGCCCTGGGTTGGTCTGTTTGAGAACTATCCTGTAGGACTTGGTGGTGGTTAAATCAGGTCTTGGGCCAGGGTGTCTTCCTTGACAGCTGATAAGTGTTTTTTCTTCCTTCCACCTTCTCCAGAATGCTGTAGCTGCCCAGGGGACACCAATAACCATGCCAGTGCTCAGGGGGATGGTATTTTTGGAATGAGCTCTTCAGTGGTTACTGCATTTAGCAAAGGAATAGATACTGCACGCTGGAAGAGGGGTACAAATGTGAACTGAGGTACAAAATGAGCCTGTGTATCAGCCAGATGAACCCACTAGGGTCTGGTGTGTGTTGTCAGCAAACCAGTAGATCTGAATGCTCAGCAGCTGCCCACGGTCCTCCTGAGATGAGCGTAACGACTTAGTCCTAAATTCATTCTTTTCACCTTTCTTCAGTTTGTGTGTAAATGATTGCCAACTCACACAAACAAAACAGATCTCCAGAGCCTTGTGTTGGTGAGACTAAGATAGTTCCATTTATGACTGTGTGGTGGCTCTAGTATCAGTGCTGTAGCTGTGTGACCAGCCCTGCTGTTGGGAGATTATTTGCTAGTGAAGTGACTAAAGGCTGGAGTAACCCCTGGAGCTCCAGCTTGAGAACAGCTTGTGCATTTCTTAGCAGTAGTCCCTTCAGAAATGTGAATTTTATGTTGTGTTCTTGCATATGTTGGAGTCATAACTGATTTGCTTAAAATAGAGAGCTTCAGGAGTCATCATTAACATGTGTGAGCTCTTCAGATCCTGTTTTAAGCAACCTTTCTAATCACCAACTGACAGATGGAGTTTAAGTTGATCCCTCTTCTGGAAGCACCAAGTTAAAATATTTGTAAATGTAATCGAGTGTTTACAGCTACAGTGCAATAATTAAAACCTTATCAATCCAAAGAAGAGCACCTGGCTTGCAGGAGCCCTTCTCAATTACTGGAGGCAAAAAATTGTCACCAAGTTTTTTTTATTTGGCATGTTTCCTAGGGGTATGTCTTGGGTGATTGATTGTTTTACCTGTACCAGTAGCCTTCCCATTTCTTTACATTTGGTGTGAGCAGCAGTGTTTG
This sequence comes from Hemiprocne comata, assembly GCA_020745705.1. NCBI lineage: Eukaryota > Metazoa > Chordata > Aves > Apodiformes > Apodidae > Hemiprocne > Hemiprocne comata. The sequence continues at coordinate 2,561,731 of CM036597.1, read as the reverse complement.
ATAAACTCGAGGCCAGTTAAGAGCCAGGCTGGGTCTGGGTCAGGAGCTGCCTTTCCTCTGTCTCAGTGGGCTCCAAGCAGGCAGCCACCCTGCATCCATAGGACCCAGACCCCACGGAGATGCTGGAAGGGAGAGATTGCTTCCCCTGTTGGGGTTTTGTGGTAGAAGCATGAGAGAGGAGGGGAATAAAAACAACCCACCCCCCCAAAAACAAAAAAAAACAGCTGAAGGAAAATAACCTTGTTTGACTTTCAGGAGCTGGCTCAGGAACAAAAATTTCACAGGGGGGAGGAGTTGAGTGTATTTAAACCAAAACCAAACACAGCCTCTTCATGCCTTTGTGCTGGTTCCCCTGTGTCTCTCAAGGAACTAGTGAGACTTCCGAGTTCCCAGGAAGATTCCTCTGACCACTATATCACTTTTAAAATTCTGATAGTTTAGTTTCTTCTTCTCTTACTTGCTTTGTAAGAGCCTTGTAATATGCTCGTTATTTAAGATTTCATTCTATGATTAACAGTGGCTTGTAAATGTTTAGATTTTGCTGGATGTCAGCCTCGGTAGGAAGAGCTGCTCAAGTGGGCACAGTTTTTGCTAAAGGTACTAATCCTTGGTTCTCATTATTACTTTTTCTCCTTGCGTGGAGAAAAATCACAACCACAATGTGGGGATCGTGCCTTGCTTTCTGTGGCACAGAAATCATGGACTGTGTTGTCTTTCAAGCCAGCACAGATCAGGCTGTGTGGCACTGAAACGCCTGCAAGAAACTTCCTGCTAAAAATAATTCAAGATTCTTTCATTTTAAGCACATTCACTTCAGCAGTTGGTTTTGATTTGGGGGATTCCTGGCAGATTCCTGAGGGAATGGCACTGCTGGGGTTGGTGATGTCGATGGATCGTGGGATTCCAGAGCCTCCCTGCAGAGTTCTGTTTGTCTCTTGGTGGTTTCCTGTTTGTCAAAGCATTTGCTTGTCTAATGCCCTGATGTTCATCCCCTGAGCCACCTGGAGTATCTGCAGGTTCCTGGAGAGGAACCCTCTCATTTTGTTATTGTAAATCCTATTTTGTTATTGTACATTTTATTGTTAATTCCTCTCTTTTTTCTTTTTTTTTCCGACTGTAAACATGGGTTTAAGTTCCATTAGAGACTCTGTGTCTCTGATCTGCATTTCATCATCCATCTTTGGTCCTCCTTGGTACCTCTTGTTGGGGTGGCCTCAGGATGGCTGCCATTACACGGGTCTGAATTGATACTCCCCAAGAGAGGTAGCACAGGGAGCCTGTTCCTCGGGTGGGCCTTCTGCTCAGCCTTTGTCCTTGTGGTGAGGAGATCATCCCTTGCTTTGATTGTGCTGCTGTAATCACAGCTGTGCTCTTGCTTGAATTATTCCTTTGCAGAGTCTCTGCTTTGCCAAGAGCTTTGCAGATTTTCAAGAGCCGATACGCATTAGCTGCAGTTCATCATCCAAAGTAAACAGCTAGTTAGCATACAGCAGAGAGCTTCTATAGGGGACAAAAATAGACCAAAAAGGGAGTGTATCTTCTTACTTGGCTTCAGTGGTTAGGCTGTGTTGCCTGCCTGTGTTCCTTCCTGCAGTACACATTTTTTGAGGATATGCAGGTTCTCTGGACTCCTTTCATTTATACATTCATTATCTTTAAATGACTCTTGCTAGACTGTATGTCAATGGTTTCCCAATCTCCACTAGCTTCATGTGGAGCAGCACTAAGCAAGTGATGTGCTGCTGCCAACAGCATACCCCACTCTCCTTCAAGGGTTTCACTCCTAATTTAATTTCCTCAGGCAGCAAGCTCTGCCTGCAGGTCAGACAGACTCCACTGCCAGCACCGTGAACTTTGGATGTGTCTCCTCCTGCTCTGGTGAGAGGTGGTGCCTTCTCTAGCACTACTGTGAGGAGCAGAGGGCCCAGTTTCACAAGGACGTGGGAGAGAACCTGTTTTTCTTCAGCCGTGCAGCTCCTCCCTCTGCCTGCAGCCAGGCAGGAGGATGAAGCACCTGGATTCCCCAGCCCTGCATCCCTCCTATTGCAGCCTGTTCCTTTCAGCCAAGAGGCTCTTGCACAAGGTCAGAGAGCAAAGTACCTGAACTGCCTCCTGGCAGGGAGGATGATGATTTTTTTTTTAAGACTTCCTGTACAACTTGGTCCCTGAATGTTGAGGTTGCCCTGGATCACCACAGGCCCTGTGAAGCTCAAATCACTTGGCACTTGGGAACTTCAGTTCCTGTCAACGATTCCTCGATCTGGTTTGCTGGCTCGGGCAGGTTCCCTTGTGCAGCCTTGCCCCACCAGTGGGATGGATTGCCAGTGCAGTGAGTCTGAAGTATGAGATTCATGCTCCTGGCAGAGGAAAGGGGTGATGGAACTTGGCATTTCTAAGGAAAGCTGTTACAAGGAAAGCGAGGTACCTTAAATGTACATTGACAAATGAGGGCTAAAATACAGTGATTTCTTGCCAAGCCTATTTGGCAGCATATTTCCAGTTTGGGCTTGTTGGTTATCAGATACTTGCTACATGTGACCATAAAATGAAATCATGTACAAGTGGCTTTGACAATTCTTAGCTAGTTGATTCCAGGAAGGATTTCTCTGCTTCGCTGTTGAAGGCAGAGTTTTCTGTGCATGGGCTTCTGCAGATGCCACCATTAAGCTGTTTAAATGAGAGCAGGGACTGTTCCTGACAGCACCCTTGGCTGTCTTCTTGGGGCATGTTGTGACAAGTCGCTCAGCATTTCCCTTTGCAGGGCCTGGATCTGCTTCCAGGAGGTTTCTGCAGAAGGCTGCTCGACCCACTCTCTGGTCCCGGGGAGCTCCATCAGCTGCAACCCCTGGTGAAATGAACTGATTGAAAGCTGGAGCTCTGAAACAGCTGTACCGGGGCTTTGGTAGTTTTAAGCATTCTGTGATTTGCTCCTTTGGAGAAAACAGGGACATGTAAACATTTTCTGATCCAAACAAGTGTCCACACCTACCGGGATCATGTACCAAGCCTGTAGCCCCGAGGCGGGAGGCTCCTGCCGCGCTCTCAGCGGCTCGTTCATTTCCTGCCCCCCAGCGCTGCGGGGCGGAGCTCTCGGTGCCACAGCGAGTGCTGGATAAACAGCAGGACTGCTTCTGCTGGGTGATCTTAAAGCCCTCCTAACCCTCTGCGCAAAATACTTTTCCATTTCAAGGAAATGACTGTTCTGTTTGTGTTAAGAGTCAGGAATGGGAAATGACGTGAACACTTAACTGTTTTTCCTGGTGTTTTTAAGAGGACACAGATTCACTGTCTCAGGCCTTATTTCCTAAGACATTCAGTGGCTTCATAAGCCTATTAAGTAAGTGGTAGAGGAGTGTTTATGCATATATATGTGTGTATATACAAATACATACATATGCATGAGAAAACATCTTCTAAACCTTGTGTATCCTGGTAAAATGCTGGTGTCTCCCTGTGACCATGCTGTGACATGCAGTGACACCTTCCCCCTCACAGTGCTGAACTGGAACTGTCCTCAGGTCTTGTTTTCCCAACACTGACATAGAGCTGTGATGATGCAGTGCTCCCCAATCTCCCTGAAGTAGAAAGCAGCCCAAATTCACATTTGTCAGGCTCATTTTGCCCAAGCACCAGTGTTTTCTCCATCTGCTGAGTTACACTGTGCATTTAATCTTTTTTATCTGGGTATTGCTCCTTGCTTGCCCTTGAAAAAGAAATGGTCCAATGTTTTAGTCTTTTTAGTTGCTGATAACCCTTTGTGACAGATTTCTTTGATCAAGGTGTTTTTCTAAACCAATCACTTCTCTTTAAACTCCCTGGAAACAAAGGCTGCCAGCCCAGGTCCATGTTGTCCTGTTCTCCCCATCCCAAGGCCAGCGTGTGCACAATCCTGCAGGACTGAGGCACCTGCAGGCACCACCACTTGGTTGCAGTGTCCGAGTTCCTGCCTGTGGGATCCTTTCTCTCCTGTCCTTCTGCAGGTACCATAATTGGAGCTCCAGGAAAAAAGGTTGGTAGGTTTGAGGCTGTTTTTTTCCAATCATCTTAGGCCTTTCAGGCATTGTCATTGTGTGAAGTCCTGTGATGTTCGCACACGTAAAAACGTAGACACAGGAATGCAGAACAGCCAGGCTAAGGTACCACGTGGCAGTTTTAGCTCCCAAACTTCAGCTCCCTCACCCTGCCTCAAGAAGAGGCAGGTTAAAACACCTCATGAAAATCAGAATTAACAGTGCAGGTACAGGAACATGTGGGGTCTGCAGACCAGTGCTGGAACAGAGCTCCCAAACCAGTCAGGAACTATTTTTTTAATGTTTGACTGTTTCTTTATCATCTGATGTGCTGACAGATTACACCATCTCCATTCTTCTGAGAATCAAACTAGAGCAACATTTTATTGCCCTACAGAGACTGGGTTGTGTTTTACATAAGAAAAAAGGTACAGTGATTAACAAACTCAACCTTTCTCCTTTTTATTTTTGTTATCTGCATGGTTTCCTTGTCCTTCCATGTGTAAACAGAAAAGTGACATGCAGGAGAAAGATTTAATTTCCAAAGTGTTTTTATACAGATCAGAGCACATTATATAGACTTCCTGTAAACAAAGATTTGTGTGTAGGAATCAAACAGAGTGACAGTGGCCCTTCCTTAAAAATGTTTTTTAAACTTAATACCTTGACAACAAAATGTCAAAGGAAGGGAGATACTTGTTATATGAAACAAGGTACATGTTCACCTAGAGTGTAAAACTGGGATTTGAGCAGGAGCTTCTGCTACAAAATGAATTCCCAAGGTGAAGGGAAGGTGTAGAACAATGCCTTTGCTGCTATAATTCATTAGTTTAGCCTCTAAAACAGAAAAAGTGCTGAATTTTACATTAGTGTGCAGTGTGAGTTCAACTCCCCTCAATGCCACTTGGTTCACAGATCACATTTGTCCCTAAGAAATGAAAGGATCTGATTAGTGAAGTTGCTTTTATTGTTTATAGCTGTGATACAAAATGGCTGTTGCAGAAATTATTTCCCCAGGTAAGAAAATGAGCACTCAACGATGTATTGGTAAAGATGAAGGAAGGAATCTGAGAATTGCTTCTTCACCTAGAATTCATGGTTTATTTCATAGTTTCACTGATGGGATTTTTCATTTTCTTCAATGGTTATTGATGACTCTCATCCTTCTGGTATGTACACACTGTTATGCACCAGCCTTGGCCTGTACAACCACAAACCAGATGCAGGTGTTTACAGAAGACAGTTTGCTTTTATACTGATCACACACTGATGTGAACATAGACTAGAAATAACAAATGTTGCTTTAATAAGGATTTTTTTTTACAGTAGGCAGAGATATAAAAGTTTTTTCAAATTATTTTCACAGGTATCACTGAACATTTCATAGCTGTCTGTTACAGAAGCACCCAAAAGTGCTTTGAGTCTTTCATTTATTATACACAGTTAAAATATATTACACTTCTGAAGGTATCTTAAATCACTGAACAGTTTTGCTAGCATCTTAATGAGCCAAATGGGAGTAAAAGGCAGTCCACATTCATGATGTGAATATACAGTAAAGGTGTTTGACATCCTAGTAACTCATTGCTCATGTTCTCAAAATAACCATGGTGATGAGACCTGAAAGACAAGAATTGAGAACTAAAGGCTGTAGTTTCACTGAATAAAACCTTCAAAACAAAGCCAGTTTACCCTGTCACAGGCCAGAAAAATCAGGTAAAAGTGCATACATATGTGCAAAATTAATTTATATATATCCACTTAAGTATTGCTCTGAATTTTTATGTAGTAAAAAATCTGTATTAAAAATGACACCAAAGTGCAGTCTATCTAGTGAGGAAACTTGCAAGCAGCTCTAAATACTCCAAACAACTGTCTCACTACTGGAAAATCTTAACATTGAGCTTTTGACTTAGGTAAGTCCCCAGCTTCCAAGGGGGCTGCTCCTGGGCAGTGTCACTCAGGTGCTGAACCATCAGTGAGGCAGATGAGCTGAAAGCTCCAAAGACATTTTTGTTTCTGCTCTGTGCAGAGTCAGTGATCAAAGACTAGTTTTAGACAGAGATGTTGAGCCTCCTTGTCAGTCTGCATGGGGAGCTTTGTTGTGACCTTTAAAGAGGGAGGTAAAAAACCCAACTGCTCTGAAAGAGGTTAAGAACAATTAAAAACAGATGAAAGCAGGAAATGTGGGGCTAATAAACCTACTCGTGACACACTGAAAATTCACTTTAATTATGTGCTGATGCAGGAAAAAGTACAAATCTGCAAGTTCTTAACCAGGAGTTATACTGCACAAGGTAGAGAGGCATCTAGAAAAATATTTGGGCTCCTTGAATTCCAACCTAATGTAACATCAAAATAGTGATTTATCAGTTCTTGGGCAATCTTGCTTTCTTTCCTCTGTTAACATAATAGCCTTGTGCTGCAGAGAGTTTACCTAACACCTACAGATCTCACCACAGATAAATACATTTGAGACTGTTTTACTCTCCTGCTGCTACAAACTGATTGAACTTACTTTATGAAGATTTTGAAGGTAGAAGCATGAGAGAACAGAGTTGCAACACTGCCTTCCATTAAATAAGCAATTTATCCATTAAAAAGGAATTACAGTTCAGTTATTTCTTAAGGTCTGCATGAGCTTAGACAATCAGTGCTACCAGAACTGCTGCAGGCCTCAGCTTGGATGATCTAAATCATTGTGGAGTGATAGCAGAGGCTTCTGGAAGGTGCTACAGGACAGCTATGCCACTTGGAGAGTGACTTCCAGGCAACAGTCAGTTTAACTCATTGCTATAAAGCAAACACTCCTCAAATGTCACACAGCCCAGCTGGTTAACCTCCCTTTCCAGTTAAATGCTACACAATCCAGTTGTACATTGTTGGGGAAGAAAGTGGTTCCATCTTCTCAAGAGCACTCAACTTCTAGATGAGCAAGAGTTGCATGCAGAAGAAGCATCTTATTACAAATGAGAACTCTGCTACCAAAGGAATCAAAACCTGAAAGAACTTCATAGTGAATCTGGAAATGGGTTAAGCTGTTGCAAATGTGTCCAGGCAAAAGGTCTAACACTACACTTGGCACCAGCAGAAACTGGAGTCATTTTCCAAATTAGAGATAACAACAAAGCAAGGACTCCTGCAGGGTCCTGCCCTGAAAATACATCCCCATCAGCTCAGGCAAAGAGCAACGAGTGAGTTTTCAACCCATTTCAGCAGACTGCCTTGTCAGCCAGCCAGCTGGGTGTGCACTGAACCACCACAAACTTCTCTCTCCTCCCATCCCTACCTCACCTCTAGCTATCAGTTTGAAGCTGCCTAGCTCGCTTCCTTTACATCCTCATTTCTGCCAGGTAGTGGGACAGGAGAATTTAGTGGGACTGTTCTTCAAATCTGAAATAGTTACAGAAAAATAGTCATAACAAATGAAACGTGCAACTTATCTATGCTTGCTAAGTTAGGAGCAGGTTACAAATCAGGAAGAACTGTGGATGGTAGAGTCTCATAGGAAGGGTTCACAGCAACTTATTTCTACACATTTCAACTGCTTATCAAGAAGGTTGTGAATGGAGCTTTTCATACCAGCTCATCTGGGCTGGAGAGAGAAACAAAACAACAGATCTGGGTGCTGCAAAGGAGGAACTGTTTCAAAATGAGAATAAGAAACAGCACATTCCATTCAGTTTTGTTGGGAGGTAACTACAGCTGGGCAGTCATCAAATGAAGGTGCAATTAACATATAGGGACCTGTATATAATAAATATCAACTAAAATCTGGTCTAAAATATTTACAATAACTAATTTACCTCGATATCACCAAGGCTGCAAGTTAAAATACATGTGGAGATGCAGAACAAAATGAGGTGCTTTTTCTCCATCAGGTTTCCTGAAGCCACTGGCAAACACGGGAGAAGAATCACAGAAGTTGCAAGAAAACACAAAATGCAAAATACTTACCTAAAACATAAGCAGCTACTAACTTTTGATTCACACTTAAATGGAGGTAGAGAGGCACCAGGGATTCCATTTCCCCCAATGTAGGTAGCATTAGTGCTGCAATACACACTATTCCTAGGAAGACTGTTAGTAAACTAGGTCCCGACGAGGCAGTTCTGTTTTCTGAAAGACAAGACAGGACCAAGTGTAAGGAACATCTGCCCCAGATCAGTGGTAAACATTCTGCAAAAAAATGTTTGAGGTACATTGGAGCTGCAAAATCCTGAGGTCTTCTTTTCCCTTTGCCGTTTGGAGGGGGTGGAAAACAACTCTTAGAGCCACCCTCCTACAGCTTCTGCATGCAGCAGTGGAGAGGGCTGCTCCCTGGTGCGATGTTGGAACTTATTCTCACATGACTTCCCAAGCCCCTCCCTTCTGGAGGAGCAGAGGCTGCCAGGCTCAGTAGCTATGTATCCACACTCAGGACAGCTGGATGTTTCAGCAAGGCTTGAGGTTTGTTTCACCATGCATCCTGACTCCATTCCTTGCTACGTTTCTGCAGTGATTAGTAACCAACTGGGAAAGCAGCCCTGAGGGAGCTGCACAGGCAGGTCGCTCTGCTCACACCTCTGGAACAAGACTTGGCATCAACGAGAGCACAGGTGCTGGGGCCAGAAAAGTTCCCCTCCTTTCTTTAGAGGATTCAAGGGCTGCACCTGCCAGAACCAGTTTCTGTGCCACAAAATTAGTATCATTTCAAACCCACGTTAAAAAACCCACCTGTAAGTGAACCAGTGACAGTCCAGTAGTACCAGAACAAGGAAATGCAAACGATAGATGAACTGTCCTTGTGCTGCAGTTTAACAGCTGGAACTTACTCAAAGGCACACTGTGTAACCTTTAAAAAACAGCTTTCAACACCTCAGCTGAATACCTCTAATCAAATTCCTAAGGCCCAGGAGAAACTAGCCAATGTTTTATCAAGTTTTTCTACCCTCAAAGTGACTTGCAATCCACACCCTGTTTTCATTCCAAAAATCTGTTCTTCCTAGGCTGCAGGTTGTATGCAAAGACTGTAGCTGCTCTGTTTGTTGTTCTGTCAGCAAGCAATGTCATGTAGTCAACCAGGCTTTTAAGCAGAGAAACAGCATTTGGATCAAGACCAGTATCAGACTGTCAGGATGGTTCAAACCCTCTGTACTGAAACAAGGATCAGAGTAACACCTTGTTCTGTGAGCCCAGAGATCCTGTAGGTTTATTTTAACTGTATCTAACTCCTACCTATTTTTTTAGTAAAAGGTGTTTCACCAGCCAACAAGGTGTGCATAAATAGTGAAACAATTTGGCTTTAATGGAAGGAACACTCTCAAGCAAGCTAATCTATATAATGGAATTGATTTTTGCTCATCATGAAAAATGAAGCAGTGACAACAATATTACAGTATAAAGCAGGAGAGGTCAAGTCAAGAATCAGTTTAGATTCAGTTCCAGGAAAATTCAATACTTTTTGTATCTCTCCCAACCACTTCAATCTCACTGATCAGTCCAGGTTCTGCCCACGACTTGATTCACTTCCTCACGAATGAAACGTGCAGAAGTTTCCATCTACCAACTGTGCTTTTCTGTACTTGTGAGACAGACAAAGAAGATGGCACAGGACAAGGAGCACTTCAGAAGATGTTTTGGCAATATTTCCTGCTCACCAGGAAATGAAGGATTAAGGGTGTGGAAGAAACTCGGAAGGGGCATATGTTTTCAAAGAGCCCAAGGGAAAAAATAACCACCAATCACCATCCTTTTGCAGACAAATTCCCATTGGCTGTGACAGAACTTCTACACCAGAGGAACACACTCTAAAGGCACAACATGCAAATGTGGGGCAGCAAAGGGTCTTGATTAACCAAGACAGCATAAGCAGAACAGCCATAGTTTGGATTTGTGGGCACTATCATCCCCTGGGGATAAAGACAGCAGTCGTACAAGTAAGACAAAGAACTATTTTTAAATCTATTTTAGTCTAGTCTTTCTGGCCACTGATTCACAACACGGGAGAGGTAAAAGATTTCAGCTACCTGGTTGACACAAAGTCTGCTCAAAAAAGACACTTTCTGCCAGGTGTTCTTTTATTCGTTTTTCCTCCTCTTCCTTTTGTTGCTGTTGTTCCTTTGCAGATGGAAGCAGAGTAGCAATAATCTCCTTTTTGCCCAGTGCTTTCCTCTGGCTCTGCTCAGACACTTGCAGACGGAATTTATCTATCACACCATAGTAGGATGGGCGAACATCTCTGTGACGAATCACACTGCAGAGGGAAACAACACCTTCACACAGAGGAACGAAGGAAAGACATGGAATTGCACCCTTCATCCCCATGTTCCCCCTCTTTCTCCCCTGCCACAGATTGCAATAGTCCAGCTCCCCATTCCCTCCCCATCACTCAATGTTCTGGAATGTCTGATCTTGTCCTCTCTTCCCCCTCACGTTCCCTCTGGTGCCCACATGTATCTCTGCTCCAACTGGCTGGCAAAAAGAACAGTTAATTCCTCATCTCAGGCACACCTTTCCCTCAGTCTGAGGCCTCACTGCCAATTTTCATGAAACATCAATTAACTGAAAGATGCCTCTTTCTTTATCAAAGTTTTTTTTATGCTGGCCAATGATTTTTAAGTATTTGGGGGGACTGGTGTGGTCAGAAGAAGGAAAGAAAAAAAGTGGGACTGCCACTTCCTTTGTGAGGAAACCTGGCTCAAAGCTTTAGAATTATACTTTCTCAGAAGCAAGACTCATTCCTTCTACAGACAAGGTAAAGGGATTTTCAAAATCAAAAGCTCACCCTTTAGAGCATGTACAACTGCAGCAAAAATGACAGCTCTGTACCTACAGAAACATTTCTCTCCTGTCTTTCACTGAGTGGGTCTGGATCTCAACAGCAGAGCTCTGTGCTGTCACAGCTTTGCTCATCGATTTAGCTCCCTTTAACACATTTTGGAACCTGCAGACACTTCACTGGCTGCCAAGAGCTGGGCCAGGGGTAGCTGCACAAGCTGCCACCACAGCTCAGCCTGAGGGGCAAACATCCTCTCAGTTACAGAGCTTCTTGGGAAACCTCACTGCCCAGAAACCACTCTACTGTTTGACCAAGATGGCTTCAACAGTAAGACAGGGTGGTAGTTGTGGCAGTCCTTCTAGTTTTATGGCATTTCATGGGGAAAATTCTCTGTGGGACCTACAGAAGGCAGAGTTTTTGAATGACACTGCTCAAAGCCAATACAGACCTCTGAGCAGTGCCCTGCACAACTGCCTCCTCTCTGTAATTATGATTCGTTATGAAAATACACACATACCATATAAACAGGTATCTTTTCAGATTAGCTAAGTGATTTGGCTTCAAGACAGCTGCTATCTCCTGAGGGAGGAAAAAACTACTCTACCGTTAGTGATACAGGAGAGTAGTCTTAAAATTGCTTCAAGAAACCAATCTCTGTGATAATATATACACTAAAATACTACAGGGAACAAGATTTCTGTGTTTCAGTCTTCATTTAAAAGAACTCTATGACATCAAGAAAACTACAACTACTAACACTTAGCCAGTAACTGGTATCTAGTCTGAACAGACTCTTCAACAAGGAAACAGAGTAAGTCATCCCCCAGGCTGGGGGCTGCAGGGGTGTACGTAGCTCCACCAAGCCCAGTGCTGGCTGGACACCTGCCTCCCCTCCAGCTAAAGGATAGGATGGTCAGGGGGAAAAAAGCCTAATCCATACAACTCTCAGTGTATCAGAGCAGCAGATTCTTACTTCTGCCTTTAACACTTCCTTTTAAATGTCTGTTCCTACTGTCGGTACCACGGTACTCACGACCAAGCTCGACAGGATCTTTACATAACACTGTGCTGGGAGAACGTGGATCTGCTGCCAAGCAGAGAGATGTGTTCTGCAGACCCTTATAAACAGATACATTCTCCTGTTTCTTTTTAGAGGCCATTGCATAATTGGAAGCTCTGTAGAATATCTGTTTATCTGGCAAATGGCCACACTTGCATAGTACTGCTCATCTCCCAGCAGTAAACACTGCCCTTAGACAGCAACCACTGGGACAGGATGGGGGGTTCTGCTGCACAAAAATTTCCCTTGGAAACATGCATATGTCTTATTTTCCTTTATTTAATGAAAGACATTTGTTTAAGATAAACCTAAGGTAATCAAGCTTGTGTAAATGTCTGCTAGAGCCTGGAACAGCTCTCTAATACACTGGTATATTCTGACCTGTTTTGTTCCATTTTTAGGATTGCTGCCCCTGCCCGCTGAAAATTTTTGTTCAGTGTTTTAAAATTCCTTTCTATTTGTTGAGTCTTTGGGATTTTCCAAATTATACCTAAGGAGAAGAGTCTACAGGAGAGAGCCACTCCCCGAGCACAGTATCATTTATCTGACAAAAGAAGGATCCTTCAATAGCAGGTTTTTTGGTGTAGAGCCATTTGTTAGCCAGAGATTCCAGTTTGCACATTTCTTGTCAGAAAGCTCAGTCTCCTCTTTCAGGGACTCCATATTTCCTTTAGCTGCATCTGTACATCAGCACAGAAATCATGTGGCAAGTGGAAGATGGAAAAAGTTGGTCTATTTTAGCATCTATACCCACTCTACTTTGAATTGTAGCAGCCTACAGACCCTGTACGTTCCTGTGGTCACTTAACTGGGCTTCTTATTTTGTGTTTTTGGGTTGGGACCTGAGAAGAGAAACAAGGAAAGGGGAGACAGAGAGACCTGAGAGCCACAAGAATACAAGACATGAGGAAAATATCACATCCTCATCCAACTCAGTTTATGCTATGCATGCTGTCACTTACTACATCTTAAATCATCAAGGAAATTCAGGTAATTAAGTATCATACACTAGAAAAATAAACACAACCACCAACTCCTACTTACATATCAACACAGCACTGAGGCTTCACTGCACCTGTAGCATCAACCACCGCATATTTATTTGGAGTTGTACAAAGAACTGCAATGGAAAGGACAGCAGTGGTAACAAATGAGGAACCCACCCCTCAGCAGCTTCATCAACAGACACACATCAAGACATGAGTTTGGTTTTGTCACAAATATGCTCTGTTACACAAATTATATTGGACTGTTCAAGATCACCAACTAACCCTTAAATAGAACTTAACCTAAGAAACCCACCTTTGAATTTTAAGGCAAACTCATAGGGGTTATATAGAGTCAACACCTGCTTGTGTGTTGACTGGTCATCTGCATAAAATATAAGTTCTGTAGGAAAAACAAAAACAGGAAGATTTCCTTCCACTAACTCTGGCTGTCTTTTTTGTTGCTGCATTGGCACTGAATCCTCCTTGCTGCTTCTTGTGTTCTTATGATTTTGTGTCCTCAGAGACTTCAGTTTTTGAATCGTTTAAGAATTCCAAAGCATTTTGGCAATTCTGAAGGAAAAAAAGGGGAAAAAAAACAAAGAGAAAAGGCAAGAAGATTATTTCCATAAGTCTATACTAAACTGAGGCAGTCAACAAAGGTGTAAAAATATAGAACTTGATGCTTGGTTATGAATCTACCTTAATTTAGGTTCTTTCAAAGATATGGAAAGGGAAAAACCACGAGCATTGGGTTTCCATCTGTGTAAGAAACTCCTGTAAAATCAACGGATAAACACTCCTCCCGCGCCTCACGGCAGCGTTCTGGGGGCTCAGCCCATGGCTAGGGCTGCTCTTGCTGGGTCTCTGCAACACAAACCAACCACCACCACCCCAGCTATCCTATCCCTGCCTCGGGACACTGGCACTGGAGGGAAAAGCAGGGCAGAGATGAGGAAACACAAAGAGGTGGGGCGGCAGCAGTCACCGTTTGGGCGGGAATCCCTCTGCACTGGTGACCTGCTCCGAGCATTCCCAGAGGAGGTGTAACAGCTTAGGCACCTGCTCACCAGGGGATGTCAGATCCCAGAGATTCAGAACAAAAGAATGGGGAACACTCATGCCTTGTTTAGCCTAAACACTCCTTAGAATTGCTTGGTAGTTACAGGCAACAAATTGAAACGTAACTGGGATGAATAATACCAAACAGATTTGGAATTTACTATTTGATTTAAAAATAAGACCGGTTTTCCACCATCACTGCCTCTAACATATAATAATATCATAACAATTATAATTCTCCCCCCATGGTTTTGTTTTATTCTGAGTGACATTCCAGAACTAAAAGCAGAACCCATGACCCCATCAAGCAACAATCCCAAATGTATTTTATAAAATAAAATTAAGGCCAGACTCCTCAGCACACATACTGTTGACTTTACACATTACAGAACAAACTGAAACAGCTACATATATTTTCCCCCCAATAACATAATATTTTACTGTAGCTCCTATAGTTTAATGATCAAACTGAAGGTGTCCTTTGAGGCTTAACTTTATTCTTTAGTAGAAAATATTAAAAGAACAAAATGTTCCTACTGACTCGGTAGCTGCATTTCCCAATTCCAAAGAAGCTTCATAAAACAAGGTCCATTTCAGCTGTTCTCTGGTCTAATAAGCTGATTTGGGTTGCACCTTCAGAAACGTAGTTTCTGAACTTTGTAGCAAAATGAACGATCAAAACCAAATGTTTCTGCACTCCAAACATCACCATGTTCCCATTTCCAAGCACCAGATACATGTTTCATACTTGAAACATGACACAAGTTTAGGTGTTTACTAGAGTGTTATCTTCCATATTTTCAGATTTACACCTTCTAATTCTCATTTGCAACCTAAGCTTTTAAATGTATTTATTTAAACTAGAAAATCATCCCTGTAGAATTTAAATTTGTGGCTCTTACTGGAATGTCTTTCCCCAAGATCCAGTTTCTTTTCAGAGCACAGGTTTGTTTCCACGTCACAGAAATGCTACTAATAATATTCTGAAAACAAATCCCCAATGATAGTGTTCCAAGTTCATGTTCTGCTACCTTATTAAGATGAGTCTAGAAAAAGAAGTAGCTCTGTAAGTGGCAATTTGGGCTCCAAGTGCTTCTTAGAATTCTGGTGAATCCCTTTTGTTTCACAAGAATTAAACTCTGGCATCAGTTTGTGCAGCAAGTGTAGGCATTATCCTTCAACAACTTTACTATTGCAAAGTGAGATTCATTATTCCATTCAAATATATTAAGACTATATGAACAGCTAATGTGGAAAAACTGCCAGGAATACAAAATAACTTCTTTGGAAACTTCTCCTAGGCAGAAGGCTTGTTGTTTCATTTTTACAAAAGTTAGCTCAATGCAGCAAGCAGGAATCTTTGGTTCTCATACATCTCCCTCCTGCACACATTCTGGGTAACAGAAATAGAGGCAGGCTTTGAAATTAACAAAAGGGTTTCTTTTTCCTAATCAATGTTTTGAACCACTGTACAACCAATAGCAAACTCTGCTAGATATTTTTAAGTGACTATATTTAATAATTTTTTTAAAGTATTTATAATTAACTTTGTTTCAATGCTCTGGGTTTTTATTTAAACGCTGGTTCCATTCTCATTCCTGGCATCATACCACAACTCCAGCTTTTTCAGCTCGGCCAGTTAAGTGTTTAGGTGTCCAAAAATCCCAACATCAGTGGAGGTATGGATCACTAAGCCTATCAACAGGCTTGTTTTTCCATCTGTTGAATAGAAATCCTCCCAGGATTCCTCAACGTGCAGGTGGAAAGGCACCAATCCTAAAAAAGTATTCCTTGTTATTGCTTCCTTTTCTTATTTAACTTGGCTGGGTAAGAGGTTCCTGCTCAAACTGGCAGAAATAAATCTGGCAAAGCCAGGCCTACAGTACACTTTGCTGACACAGCAGTGTCCTTCAGGATATGAATTTCTGGATTTCACAGAATCATGGAATTGTAAGAGTTGGAAGGGACCTCTAGAGATCACCTAGTCCAACTCCCCTGCTCAAGTACCTAGAGCCCATTCCACAGGACTGCATCCAGGAGGGTTTTGAACATCTCCAGAGAAGGGGATTCCACAACCTCCCTGGGTAGCCTATATGAGACAACCACTCTGGCTTAGAAGCCACCTTGCTGGTATATCTCAGCAGGTGACATCAGTAAAAGCACTGTTTTCCACAGACCCCATTACAAACTCTACCCTCGCTGGGGATGTTTGACAGTTCACCTTTCACACAGCACTCCTCAACGAGGAGCTGCAAAGACTTGGAGATAGAGTCTGTACCACCAGGACTTCTCTGCACAGATGACCCCTCAAGCAGCACCCCTGTAAAGGTTCAGAATCAGGTGGCACTCCAGGCAGTTCCTTTCAAAGACCCTTGGCTGCCACTCTTCTCCACGGTGCAGCGCAGCAGACTCTCACCCTGATCACTAGATGCTGTAGTCAGCAGTCATCAGGATGACTTGGGGAACATGAAGCTGAGCACAAACCAACCCGTACAAAACCAAGCTCTGTGGTCTCAGTTCTGTTACCTACACTGCACAGACAGGCTGCTAGTACCACCAGACTGCCCGCGGGTGCAGGGGTCTGCCCAACACAGTGCTCATTGCAGGACCCGGGTCAAAGTGTAACACCTCAACCACGCCAGCTTGCTTTCCAGTGCTCTTAAGTCCAGACAAACAATATTTTTTCCTAGCACAATAAGGATCCTTCCCCCCTGAAGTTACTAAATATATACTGCTGGTGTCACAATAGCACAGATCTGCCAGTGCTTCCTTTGAAATCCCTTCATAAACTTCACTCAACGGAGAAAAACACCAAGTGAAACGTCACTTCTCTCTAAGGCTCAGCAATAACAACGGGGGTGGTTTGTTTTTAACTTAACAAATATCTAATGAAAAAAATAAATCAAGTGAGGAAGTTTTTTGTTCCCGTTTTAGCTTCCAACAGCCCCATCCCTGTGGCTTCTGAGGGCACTTGTTGGTTGTTGTTTTCTTTGCTAACAAAGGCAAGTAACTCCACAGGATGTCATCTAGTAAACACTTCATTCAGAAAGTAACCTCTTTACAGCCACATTCTCCTTTTAAAAATTGTCTAATTACTGGTTTTGTTCTATCTCATGATCTACCCTCTAAATCTACACAAGAAGCCTTTTTACACTGTATACTGACTAAAATGGATGTCTTTTGAGCTCACATTCACAAAATAAGCCACCAAGACTTCTTAAAACTTGCCTCCTGCATCAAGCAGTGCAATTACTTTAAGCTGCATGCAAATACAGCAGAAGATCTGAAGCAGATGCATTAACATTTTTTTTCTCCAGAAGGTTTTGAAGGCCTTAATGTGCACTTAGGCAAGCCAATGTTTAAACTACCTGCAATTATTTGGGAGAGTCATCCAGTGATTAGAGCACAGGCCCGGCAGCCAGGATGGCTGGATTCCATTATTGCTAACTCTGCCACTGCCACTCCATGACCTTGAGCAAGTTGGTTAACCTCACCTCAATTTGCTAACCTATGAAGGCACATATTCTGCAAGGTATTTAAGTAGATGAACAGTCACATCTGAACTGGCAGAAATACTCTGGCACTTCGCAAAGCCTGGGCTGAAATATGCTACTGTTTACCTCTTTACAGGGTGATGAGAAATGTAATTAGTAACTGTCTCCAGGATGCTGCAAATTGGAACAGCCTCAGAACATTACCTATTAGCATGGGTGACTCCAACATGCATAACTCACGCTGATATGGACAGAAAAATTCACTAGGACCACATCATTTTTTTCCCCTTTGTTTTTTCAGATGCTGAAAAGGTGACGGTAACAAAAAAAATACCATTCAAATGCAACTGAGAGACATGCAAAAGCAGGGCAAAACGAAACAACAGCTGGGCACTGCTTCTGATCCATGGTACTACACGGCTCCGGAGAACCCTATAGCAGACTTTCAAGGGCACACCTGCTTTAATCTCTATTTTCTCACTTTCAGGCGGTGTTCAACACACTAAAATAGCCGGTTTTAAACGTGTCTTGTGCTCATTAGTGCTACGTGGCCTTTTGCCCTGTCTCAGGCCAGGTCCAAACGCTCAGCTCCAATGCCAAAGGTGCCACCGATTACCTAAGGAAATCACTCTTTGCTCAAAGAACGACGGGAAGAAAGGCATCCCGATTTGACTCGCAAAGCGCACCTACCGAAGCCAGAGAAACAGCAATAATTGCACACGCTTAATTGATCCTCTTTGTTCTCCAACAGCGAGCAGCGGAGATAAGGGCTGAGGCATCTGCGCTCTAACGGCCTCTCCCCACAGCCCTGCCCGTGGCGATAACGCAGCCAGCACCTCCGCACCGGCCCGCCCCGCTCCCCCGGCGTCAGCTCGGAGCAGGGTCAGGGGAGCCCCGTCCCCACCGGCGGCCCGTCCACCCTCACCCCCGGTCCCGCGGGACGGCCCGGCCCCGGTCGCCCCGCTCCCTGCCCAGGAGTCCGGCGGGTGACAAGGGCTAGGCCGGGCAGGCGGCGCCGCGGCGCCGGGGCCTCGGAACGCAGCCACCGCCCCGCTCCTCCTTATGGCTGAGGGAAGACGCCACGGCCGCCGGTCTCCGCCAGCGCTGCCTCCCCAGCCGGCACGGCCGGGAGCCCCGCGGTGCCACCCGCAGGGGAGGGGAGGCCCAGCGTGTCAGGGGCCCGGCCCGGCCGGTCCCCGGGGGAGGGGTTCTCGCTGCGCCCCGCACCGTCCCGGGGGTCTCCCGCGACGCCCTCCACCCCGCACTCACCCTCCGGGGCCGCTGGGTGCGGGCTCGCGCGGCGCCCCCTTTGTCCGCCCCCCCCCCCGGCCTGCTCCCGTCACTGCAGGTAGCGTCGTCGCTATGGCTGCCGGGACGGCGGCGGACTGCGGGACGCCCCCCCCCCGCCCCGAGCCCGCCCCTGCCGGGGCCCGCCCCCGCCGCCATGTTAGCGACGGGGAGGCGGGAGGGGTTGGGGTCGCTCCCGCCAGAGGGCTTGGAGTCCCGGCTGTTTCCCCGCTCCCTCAGGTGGCAGGGGCCTTCCCCACCCGGCAGCCCGGGGCCCGGCCGCCTTTCGGGGGATCGCGGCGCTCAAGGAGGGGGTCAGGAGCGCCCCGGCCTGCGCTTCCCGGGCAGCAAAGGGAGGAGAGTCCCAAGGGTGGAAAGCGGGGGAGTGCGCAACAGGCCCGGCTCTCCTCTCCTACGGGAAGGTGGGACTTTGAGAGTAATTTTCCTTGCCTTATGGCTTCGGAGGGCGAACCCCTTCCCGAAGGGGGTCCTAGGCCTTCTCATTGTCGTTGACCTTGGGGCTGCTGCATTTCCTGGCTCGCAGGTCCCAAGCTTGCTTCAGGTTCACTTCGGCCGTGGCTCTGGCGTTCCTGCTCATCCCGGTTTTACCAGTTATTTGCAAATCCTCCGGCAGGAAGGGCCAGAGTGTCTCACCGGGGCTGAATGCAGGATAAAGCTGGTAACCGGGAGGACGCACATTCATGATCACTTAATCATACAAGCAGCACAGCTTAAATGGTGCATAGTGTCCTAGAAACTATTTCTTTACCTTTCTTCTCTATTCCTCCTAATGATTTAGTGTGTTTTTATTAATTTTAACTATGTGTAGACTTCAACTCATGCAGTATCCACTATGATCCTTGTTTTTGTTGTGTTGTTTTTTTTTTCTGACTTGGGCTTTTAAGCTCTGTGTAGTTATAAACACGTACAGCAGCATAATCACCACCTAAAATAATTCCGAACTTCTATGATTATTAATGCAGCCAAGTCAGGTGGATAATTAAGATTTATATTAAGCCATCCAGTCAGCAGGATTTCAAAATCTTTTTCCCATTACCAGACTTCATCCACCAGTGAAATGAGCACACTTCTGTGGTGATACAAACACAGCAGCCACTGGTATTCCACAGCCACATCATGTAACAATCCAGAACAAGAAGTAACATACTTTGTCCATTTAAAATTGTGGAAATCATTACATTAAAAAAACATTTTGTAACTTAGCCAATATGCCCATGTTAGCTCTCATCTTTTTCCAACTGCGTCCTTCTGCAGGTCTCTTAATTGCCAGTAGTTCTTTAACAGTTTCAGTCTTACAGCCTCAAATCACGTAATATTACAGTTGTTACATATAGAAATTATAATGGTGTCAGAATTTCTGAAAATGGATGCAATGAAAACTGGTAAAATATTTTTTTGTTTGTTTTCTTACGAGTGTCAAATCAGATCACAGAGTCTAACATTTATGTTTAAACTGGAATTTTTGGTTTTAAACAGACTTTCAGCCTTCAGAAAATTACATTTTTACTGAGTATTAATCAAATGTGGGGTGTTCCTGATTTTGGAAACCTGTCTCAGGAGAAGCAGCAAACATAAACATGCTTCAAATTCAAATGAATGATAAAACAGGATGATCAAATTAGAAAAAGCATCATTTAAAGTGGCTAGGCTTACAGGCGCACTAAGTAGCCAAGTGGGTATTTTCCAGTTTATCCAGCTCACTTACAAAGAAAGTTCAGAATCTCTAAAAGCAGGTTTTAGGCCTTCCTTTAAAGGGGAGATTTAGGTTAGACATGTGGAGGAAATTCTTTAGTGTGAGGGTGGTGAGACACTGGCCCAGGTTGCCCAGGGAAGCTGTGGCTGCCCCATCCCTGGAAGTGTTCAAGGGCAGGATGGGGCTTGGAGCAACCTGGTCTAGTGGGAGGTGTCCCTGTCCCCTTCCAGCTATTACTGCAACTTGTTTCTAGGTTATTTTGTTATTTTAAAAGCCCTGTGTTAACTCCGATTCAATTTGAAAACTATTCTATGGATACGAGCAGGAGTTGGTGTTATTCTGTCCTGGTTGCAGGTGCCTGGAGCACAAACCCCACATCACTGACACTTGAGCAGTCAGTCGTGTGCCCTTGGGAGAGATTTATCCAGCCCAGACATTTATTAAAGGTACCATTACCCAGGCGTTTATTAAAGGTGCCATCAGCGTTGAACCAGCACTGACAGATGCAAAAATATGACAGAGCTGCTTGATAAACTCCCCGGTGCTGAGTGTCTTGGTTTGGGGCGGGCACAAAGCCTGGCCAAGCCCTGCTGCTCTCCTGACGGCCCCGCCGGCGTGGCTCAGCACTTGGGGTGGATGAAAAACAAACGGAGAGGATGGATCCGAGCGTGCCCACATGCCAAGTGCTGTGGGTAGACTGCTCATCTGCAGGGTGGGAGATGGAGACTGCTGCCACGTGTGGCAGGAGCTAGGATTATCCTGCGTCTGGGGGAAGTTCTCTATCAATAGGTTATTGTCTCTCTCGCTTTCTCCTTCTTGGGCTACTTTATTTTGCCCAAATAATTAATTACTTATGGGATCTGAGGTTGCAGTCCTTGTTATGATGCTGGCAGAGTAGGGAAAGATGAGAGGAAAAAAATGTGGATGAGGAAGAAGTCAGAATCTCAGGTGCAGAGGAGGAGAGACATGGGATGCAACAGAGAATCTGCGATAAGTTTGTCAGGTCACTTTAAGCGTGATCTGAAGTGTAAAACAATTCTGTTCCTGTAGCTAATGGTTGGTCCCCTGCTTTTTTTTTTTTTTTTTACCTACCTTAGAAATCCCTGCGAGTTCCCTACAAGCACTGGCGGGCGTTGTGTTACATAAAATATTGCCTCCTTGCAGCAGGAAACCTGAGACTGGAGCCTGCAGATACGGAACACTCCTGAATGACTCTGTCGTGGTTTTGGTTGCTGTGGTGATTATCCGTCTGTTTAAATGCTTTATATGATAGATTCTCAACTCCTTTATCATGGAGAAGATTGTCTTTAAGTTGTGGGAAACACAGCATTTTGCCTGATTCCCGTAATTTTCACACTTGATTAGCAAAAAACCCTACTTTATCAGCCATGGCATAAGGATGTTGTGTAGTGTTTAGATAGGGAGGGCTTGGCACGGGGGCTCTGCCTTCACCACCAGCCCACTGTGCCTGGAGCAGGGGCTGTAGAAGTGCAGCTGGAGAGCCTGATGACTGCAAACACTTTTTGAGGGGGCCTCCTTCAGTGAATCCTCAGCCTGAAGCAGTTACACAAAATAAATTATATTTTTACCAAGTCTGATAGGAAAAGAGCTAGCATGCAGACAGGAGACAGCCAAACATTTTATATATCTGAGTCTTGCCTATAGCTCTGAATGCATTTAATTCTTAACAGTGAATATTCTTAATGTGTTGTTTGTTTGTTTTTTTCTTGGCAGTTGCCTTCTCCATGGCACAACATGGCAGATCCTCTTTGAAGTAACTCGGGAAATGGAGTGATGCAGCAGCATTTCCATTCACACCCAGGTTGGGTTGTTTTTATCTTGTCTTTCTGTGGAACATGATTTGAGTTTTCTGTCTAACTAATACCAATCTATAAAGAAGTCTTCTTAAAAGTCTTTCATTTTAAGACTATCAAAAGAAACAAAATGCTGCATTCAAACCACCACCTTAAAGCAGCATGCATGTTCTGGCTTACAGCAGAAGCAAGAATTGCTCAACCGAAATTGTCCAAGCTGTTCTTGTAACTTTAATTCACCAGTAGAAGGGTGTTTTTTTTTTACTTGCCTATGTGGCAGCTTTTCAAATTCGGCCCCTCCTCCCCCAGTGGCAGCATTGCTGCACTCCCATTTCATGTCACTAGGGACTTAAACTTAGGAGCATGTGTTTTTTTGTGTCAGAGGTTAGACTGTTTGTTTTTCTGACTAATGATGTGGACCTTGGGACCCACATATCTAAGCACCGTTGAGGAAATATCTAGACCTCTGTTAAAGTGTAATCCCTTTCAGGGCATGCCTGTACAGGAGAGTAAAGACAGATGGAAGCTCTCTCTCTCTGCCCGTGCCCCATGCTGGCTGGAAGCAAGCCAGTTCCACCTCAGAAGTCCTTCAGCTCAGCTCTCTGCTGGTGCTAATGGGTCCCTGGGATGTGCCTGTGGACACGGGGAGCATCACATGCCCCAGAGCCATATTTGCTGCAGAACAGATAAAAGGATTTTTGGTAAAACATAACCTAAAGCATAGTTGTCTTTAAAGTGCTAGATGTAAACAATCCTCTTTCTTGAGAACAAGGCTAGTTTAAGTTCTAAGCAATCATTCAAGTCCCTCTCAGGTCTTGTGCTGAGTACTTTGCCCAAAGTATGCTTGTTGGTCACTTCAGACAGGTATGAGGGTTCCCTTGTATGTGGTGTCTTAGTGTTCTTCATGTGAGAGCTCCTGACACATGCTTTGCTCCATGAAGCTGTATGAAAGAAGCCCTCATTGTGGCTTAGACACCGTGGTATTTATAATAATTTAGAAACCTCAGAGAGAGGAAAGAAATAAGAGTTTTATAGACAGTCATAATCTTTATGAAGTGTAGGACCTATCTCTGCCTCAACTGTAGGACCCTGCTGAGAATCTCCATTGTCCTGCTCATCAGAAAGCTGCAAACCCAGCATGGACTCTGCTTCTTTCAAGGATGTGTGGATACATCTCATTTAAACAAGCAGTTATGGTTGTTTCATTAGACCTTTAATAACATCTCTATTTCATTTTCCTTCCAAAAATGTTCACTTCAGTGCTGACACGTATTTGTAATGTCATCTCAAAAGGAAGAGGCTATCCTGTCAGATTTATAGCTTTCATAAAATATGGTGCTATCTCCATATAAATGGACAGTAGGAGCCTTTCAGACATTTCCTCTATTATTACTGCCTAAGGAAGCAATAAAAATTTAACATTTACCATTGGGAAACACCTGCAGAGATTAAATTAAAACTAGATTATATGCTTATCAGTTAAATGTTACAAATCCAAACTCTTTAGAGATTAACATAAAAACCATTGTTATCAAAATCTTATTAAAAGCTCACTTAATACGATCTGTTTTGCACCTCCGCTGCTCAGGCGTTCGTTCCGTGTGTGTAACTTAGGAAGCCTTTGTGCAGCTGTACAGAGGGAAGGCAGGGCAGCCTCTCTGAGGGCTTTGCTATCATGTTAGCAAATGCCTTGCCTGATATTTAGATTTGTCTTTAAAACCTGACCACAAGTTCCATTTGTCCTTCTCTTTCTGATCCCGGCCTTTCTCTGAAGGGCTCTCCACGTTGCACGCTCTGTTTCTGGAGCACGGTGCTCTGGGCTCCTTTGTAGAGTTCTGCTGAGAAGGACTCTGGAAGCCACTCATCCTTCCTGCTGAACTTGTTCCTTATTATGGGGCAGCAGGACAAAGACTAAGGACTTAAAAAGGGCTGGAAGTCGAGATTAATAACCTGTTGCTGCTGAGCAGACGCCTCGTGCTGAGTCCGTGCAGCCTTTGGTATGTTGCAAATACACTGCAGACAAGAGGTGTGGGGGGCCAGCAGGCCAGGGCTGACCTGTGATCTGGAGATTCAAAAAGCTTCTGGATTTGGGCTCTACACCAACAACTGAGAAGTTTACAGTGTGGATAATATCCAGGCACTGACTTGAAGAGAACACCCTCAGCACAGATCCCACCTGTGCCTGACTTGCCTGCACAGTGGGGAGAGTCTGTGTCTCCACTGGGGTTCTGGTGACCCCTCTGACTCAGGGCATGAGAAGCAGCCTGTCCTGGGCATGTTCTGAGCTGTGAGTGGGAGGGGACACCTCAGCAACAGCCACTGAACCACTTACATGAAGGACCAGGCCAAAAACCCCTTTGACTGTAGAGATCCTACTGAGTTAATGGATCTGGAGAGCATGATACTAACGGGAGATTTAGGTCATGATAAGATGATTGTAAAATAACACAACTAATGTAGTTTACCAAAGAAGCCAAATTCAGAGGAGGATTAGGGAGTATCAGACCACAAACATTTATCCTGAAGACAAATTTAATGTAGTGACCTGTTTTTTTTTTTTCCAACCCCATGCCATCTCCTCTGTTGTATTGGCACAGACTGTAACACTTAGTGAAGGGAACCAGGGGCACGGGGGGAATCTAACCTGAAAAACCCCAACAACTTTGGTTTATAAAAACAGATAAAATAGCACATAGACCAATAGGGTGGAGGGTGCAGAGCCAAAGCATAGCTGAAGATTCAGGGAGTAGGAATAGCTGGAGTTTGATGTGCAGGGAAGAGAAAATGTCTGTGCAACTCTGGCCTAACATTTTCAGTTGTAAGAGTTTGCTGGCCCAGCTGATTTTCCCTGAAATAGGCTAGGGAGTGTTCAAACAAGTATATCCAGCTCAGAGGGGTGGTAACCCATTGCAGGGCAATGCTCCCCAGCCTCTGGGCAGACTGGGGGAGGACTCTCCTGTCAACACAGCTGGATTTAGGAGGTGGTGCATGTCCACAGGCTGAGCCAGCCTTGCCATGTGCCTCCCCCTCCAGAGCAGTGTCCCCTCCCTCAGCTGCAGAGGGCACTTTGCTGTCCCACGTGCCCCCAGGGACCAGTTGTACCTTGGATTTTCTAGATCAAGCTTTCCTTTGAAGGGAAGTAATGGACACATCTGGTCACTTCAGCAGAAGCCATGGGCAGTGGGTGTGAGCCTGGGTGCTGTCATTTTATTTGGACAAAGGACAGGATTTCACTTGGAAAGGCCTGCTCATGTCTCTTCCTTGACTTTCAGGCTCTGAGCAGGCTGAATTACTGACGTGGGGATTTAAGATTTCATTTTTAAAAAATGATGCACATTTTTGTATGTACATACCTATATCCAAGATGTAGAAAAAGTACTTAACTGCAGTCTGAATTTTCCAGTCATTATGCTAAGTAATTCACTTCTGCTGCCACTAGAGGTACAACATCCACTTCAGCAAATACCAAAGGAAACATTTAGTTGCAAGCCTTGCCCATATTAATATTTCATTTTTCAAATGATTTGATCTGGGTTTTTGTGGAGGCTTCAGCCTACTTTGCCTATTGCTGTTGGACAGTCTTTCTTTTATTGAATTACAGCTGACTACGCATGAGATGAAATGCCACTTGGTGATTAAAGGGTACAGAATTGAGTGCTTGCTTAAGCTGCATAAAAATCTAAATTATAGCACCAGTCATCATATCAATCATCTGTGACTGCCTCATGGGCCATTTTGTACCAACACATTCCTAAGTCTCATTTCGCATCACTTGTTCTGGTGCAAATTGATATATATTCTGAAAGGCAAATATAACAAGGTTTATTTGAAATTATTTTCCTTTTTTTTTTTGGCGTGTGATGATCAAATCTTAGATACAGCCTTTTGAAACTCATGACAATGCCAGGGGGGACAGGGACAGCAACGAAGCTGACGTGCCCGCAGGCCCCGGCAGGGCTGCTGCGTAACCTGGGGTTTGGTTGCAGACTCAGGGCAGCCGAGGGGATGGCTCAGCTCAGTGGGGGCGGGTTTTCTTTTTTTGTGGAGGTTGGCTCAGTTACCAATTGCAACCCAGCTGGAGCATCATCTCTGTTGGAAGTTGGTCATCTTTCCTTCCCAGTTTTCCGAGATGCTCAGGGCCGGGCGGTGCCAGCTCCGCGCTGCCTGCCGAGGAGCGGCGGGTTGCTGTGGGAACCGCCTGCTGTGCCACCGCCACCGCGGCCCTCCCGAGCAATCCATCCGTTTGGCTTCCCGCTGCATTTCCACACGCTGCTTTTCGCCTCCTCCTCAGCTCTGCACCACCAGCGTGCCAGCTCGGGAGCCAGCGTGGGCAAAGCGAGGTGATGCCAGCCCGGGCTGCAAATCCCTTCATGGAGAGCGAGCCCCAGAAGCAGCTCTCCTGCCGCGTTCACCCTGCAGGGCTGCACCCACCTCACTGCGGGGAGAAGGGGGGAAAAATGGGGAAATCCATGGTGAAGGCTGGAGGGACAGATCTCTTGCACTGGTTTAACGAAGTTTAGGTTGTTCTTTGGAGTAAAATTGCAGTGTTAGAGGCACGGTGGATAGATTGAAATGCCTGGTTTAGCTTAGAATCCACTGCACTGCCATTCGGTGCCCACTGTATTTATAGGCACTGTGCTACATGGCACAGAACTGAAACATGATTTGGAAGGGGAAAGAAATATTGCAGCAAGACACCAGATGCTCTCAGAGTTTTCCCCTAAAATGAAATGTTCACAAAACGACTGATTTCTCAAAGCATTTAATGACAGTACAAGTGGGCTTTTGATGGGAAAGGTGTTTCCAGTAGAAGTGAAGCACAGATCCTCATGAAACGTCTGGCCTTTGGGTTGCTCCTTCCCCCAGGACAAAGCTAACAGCACAGTTCAGGACAGACAACATGGATATTGCACTTGCTGTGTTCCTGGTGGGTCTTAGGGTTTTGGTGCTTTTTGTAGTAATACTGATAAATTCACTGAAGTCTTACTACATAAGACATTTTGGACTAGGAGAAATTACAACTGGGATACTTTGGATTATATTGGGATTAAAATTGCTAAAGTAATCCTGCTGAAATTATAGCAATGTGAGATAAAAATCGGAGCCACTGAATTTATTGACAACAACAGCCCTGCTCTCTGATCTTACTTCTGCCCTGTACACAGTCACCAGTGAGACTGTGCCATCTCCTTTCAGCTCCTCCCTATCACACACACAATGTTAGGCAGTAAATTCCATTGCAGAAGTATTTTGAGTGCAGTTCACCAGAGCAGTTGTGTTTAGAGGAATGTCACCAACATGCTTTCTCCCCCAAATCAAGAAAAGGGCTGGCAACCTTTTATGCTTTGCCCACAGTTTTGATTAACTCTTCCCAATGATATAGTTTAGTGTCATGTTGACCTTTATGGTTTTCACAGCTAAGGCAACAGTCACATAAAAAGGATGAATGAACAACAACAAAAGAGAAGGGTGGGATCACATAATCTGAAAACTGGAACTGCCTGTATTTATACTTTACTCTTTCAGTAAGGCAGGTACCACTAAAGAGTGATCAAAGCTCATGGAAATAGAGGTCCTGCTCTCATGTCTGCCTTATATTCCTTCTATTGCCCCATTTAAGTCTCTTGAGACCTAATTTAAATTAAATATAAAAGGCAGAAGGTGTAAATTAAAAAAAAACAACAACAACCAAACAAAAAACAAACCACAACCAAACTGAACTTGTAACCAATAGTCAAAATTATTCCTACTGGTGAAGGAGGCACACAGCAATCATGGTGATTTTCAGTGGCAACAGTGGCTTTGGCTCCCTCTGATTAGACTTCTCCTTTGGTGAATGACAGTAAAACACACCATGGATGTGAGCTGGTTTATATGAATATTAACAGTTGGGATTAATATTTGTCACTAAACCAAAATATTGGCAAGTACACAAGGAATAGGAGAGCGTCACTCTTCCTCAGTCTTGCTGGTTGTTTATGCTCCCCTCTTTAGTTTGTGCTGAGAAACAAAAGCCTTGATTTTCACACAAAGTAATAGTTTAATTATTATTAGAGCTGCACGACGTGCCATAACTATGGCTGGGCAGAAGGGTTTCATTTTGTTATGATCCTAAACCAGATCTGGACTCTTCAGAGAGCTTCTTCCAATCTGGTACACTTGGGTTTAACTGGACCCTGAGAAATGCAGGGCAGATGTTGGATTTCTTTCCTTGCTCTGAAGGACTTTGGGGTGGACATCTGGGATGGCTTAAGACACTGGACACATTTCTGGTCCCCTCGAGGTAATGGCAAATGATCACTAGACTTTGAAGCCAGAAATTCATACTTTCTTCACCAACTTCTCTGACAGCTGACAAGTTTGTCCCTCCCTCCCACAATCCAAAAGGAAAGAGAACCCGTTGGAGAAGCAGCAGGCTGGCCCCCATGCCATTCCAGCCCACTGAGTTTTTGTTTAGCTGCTGGGTTTGAGGCCTGTCCACTTCTGATTTTAACCATTTTTTGAAGATCTTCAGAACTGACAAGGCAGTCTCTCAGCATGTGTACCTTTGTGTTGTTGGCTAAAGCAGCCTGCTTATAGCTTGACTGACCTTGGCAGCAATGAACAACACTGTACTCAAAAGGAGGACTGAGTTTCTCTGTATGTTTGTCATGCTAGTTCTTGGTTCAGGATTTTTTCCACCATTGTCGGTTAAAAATTGTTTTATGGCCTGCATGACACAGTGACTGATGCTGAAATCCTCCAATGTCTTTTGGAAATGGAACAGAAGCAATTTCCAGACCATGTCACAGGATATTTACACGTTCCTCTGAATAAAAATTAAGATGAAAGCAGGGTGTGTGGGAAGACCTGGTTGTGACAGAATCATTCCCAGTGGCTTTCTTGGTTGGAAAGCAATCACAAAGTGAGGCTTTTTACTTGTTTAGATCCTCATAACTGGATTTTGGCAGGAGCCAAGATGTGGCCAGTGCCTTGCTGAATTATGTGTATGTTCTGTACATCTCTAAAACTAATGCTTGGGCTATGATGAGAAAATAAATCTCAATAGGAAAGAACAGCCAGAAAAGCCCTGAAGTCTGTTGCCCACAGGGAGTCCCATGTCTTAGATGGGCTTCCTTTATTTGAATGATGTTAGGGAAAAGCTCAATTTTGAAACAGAAGGCAGAGTGTAGACCTGGCCTATGAAATTAGAGAGCCCTCTTTTGCCTATCTACTGGGAAAAGGAGCAGCTGAGCATAATGCTTGCACACAGGCAGCTCTTTATAGTGCTTCAAGAAAAGCTTTGGAAAAGATAAGCTTCTCATTTTGTACTTTGACAAAGAGTTGTGCCAACTGCAAGAGTTTCCATCGTACATCTCCCTGGTGTTGCTGCAGCACTGCCCTACCTTGTTTTATTGCCCTCCCTGTTTGCCACATCCCCAGCTTCCAGTACCCAGGGGTGCTGTGGATGTGCTGGTCCTGGATGCAAGAGATCCCCAGGACAGCTTTCTGAGCCTCTGAAGTGAGCTGCAGCTCCAGCTTGACAAAAAATATCCTTTGCTGCTTTTGTTTTGAAAATAGTAACTGAGTAAGAAAAATCTGATGGTTGTATCTGGGATGCAGCAAGGCTTTACACTTGAGTGTACTTACCTTCTAAGCAGTCCACATATCCCTTATTGGACCAGAGGTTTGCAAACGTGGCCATGGGAGGGTTGCAGGGGTACCTGGCTGGCAGCCTGGGGACTGTATTTAATTAGCAAGGAATGCACCAGCTGTAGGAGCAACAACCCACCTGGCTACAGGTGCCCTTCTGCTCTCTCTCCAGGCCCAGGGACAACCCCTCTTCATCCAGGAGTGCTGCACGTGGCAGCCTGTGCTGCCTGTAGAAGTGAGGATGTTTGCTTATCAGAACAAAAGTATTTCTATTTTCTGTGTATTACTCTGCCAGTGATGCAGGCAGGATCCTTGGGGTTAGGGTCCTGCTGCCCTCTTGGCCTTACTACAGAGAAACCCCTGGTTATCAAAACCTTAGTGAATTCACATTGTTGTTTATGCCTCAGTTCAATTAACCATTTCAGGACAGCTGGGCCTGAGTCTGACTGAGCATCAGCTGCTGATCCTACTGAGTTCATCTGGAGTCTCAGGTGATTTATACCCCTGAGAATTCATCTCAAAGTGCACCAGGCTAGACTGCCTGGAGCTAAAGTACCCTCAGTCAAAGCCCACCAACTGAAATGTCTCTGTTCCACTGAAATTCTCTTTGGAAAGCTGAGGCTAATTTTTCCTCTGTTGCCACCATTCTGAAGTGATGTTGTGCCTTGATGCACTGAGATGTAATAGACTGTTATGAGTTATTATTTTAAATAGTCTGATGGCTAAGTCTCCTCTTGGGCACTAATTTCTGAACCTTAAAAGTTAACTTCTATTTTTATGGTCATTTTAGTTTTACCAGGTGACTGTGGGGGCCTGGGATACAATTCAGGTAAGCTCATGTTATGTGTATCAAAGGGTAATATATGGTTTCTGTTTATTAATTTATGCATTTTTGTGTAATTTTGTTTCTTCCTCAAGAAGAACAGGAACCTCATTAGAACTGCACTTTCCTCTGTGCTTGTTTTCCTTCTGATCTACACTTTCTTTCCAAGGCTACTTTTCAGAGCATTTTTCCCCTCTTCCATAAATCCATTCTCCTTCAGTTTTCATTTCTCTCCTGTGTTCCTTAATATGAGCACCAAGGAGAGCTGAGCATCTGGAGAGGGGCAAAGGGTCTGTGAGCTCTTAGCAGGACACTCCAAAGCATTGCCATTGAGATACTGCCCTTCAAAGGGCACAAGCCAGTGTCAGTGACTCTCTTCCTAGGAGGAGCCCAATAGCAGGGGTGCCAAACAACTTAGCATCTCCCTGCCTTAGTGTGACTATACCACTTGCCTTGCCTTTTTTTGTATTTTTTGCCTTGTATTTTTAGTGTGCTCCAAAGCTAAGAATCAAGTGCTGTGGAAACCCTGAGTCATGGGTGGCTCGTCACAGGTTTCCACTGTGCTAGACCATCACTTGGCTTTTGTGGTGCCCCCCCTTGAATTTTCAGTCCTGTTTAATTTCTTGTGTATATTTAAAGTCTGTGCCCAGCACTGAACACCCACCATGTCCTGTTCCCTCCCCTCTTCTCTGTTGCTTTCTCCTCTCTTTCTTTTCTGCCTTGGTGCAGTGGGAGGTGTCCCTGCCCACGGGAGTTGGAACTAAATGATCTTTAAGGTCCTTTCCAACCCAAACCATTCTGTGATTCTATGGTAAAATGAAGGAGCAAGGAGGTGTGTGTGTTGGGAGGAGAGAGGAAATTCCAGCAAGAGAGGGTCGGGCTGCTGGGGGGTAAGGGACAAGCTGCCTGTCCTTGGCTCAGGGATGCTGATGTGTCGTGCAAGGCTGGAGAAGTGTTGGGGTGACAAATGAGCATGTTATGACATGGGAAATAGCTGGCACAGACTCCCAGTTCTGTTGGATGTTCCTTGCAAACACAACGGATTTAGCTGAGTGGGGAATAACTGAAGTTTGAAAAAGTTTCTGACTCTGTTCTTAAATTGCTTGAAAGAGAACTGGTATTACAGCTTTTTTTTTTGGGTAAAGAGGCTGGACATGCTCATAATTGGAAATTCTTGTCTTTTATAGATGCTGCATATAAGATCTTTTCTTGCAGTTACTATTTTTTAAAATGAAACCGTGTGACTTCAGGGTGGAGTTTCTGTTTTTTCTTTTGGTTTGTTTTTCCTGGCTGTCTGAGGTAAATTGTTACTTTCACTTGGCTATGGAGGGCAGTTGTTTCCTTGCCTTGTCTTCCTTCTTTTGTAGATGGTACCAAATTATTCTTGGGAACTGGGGAGCTTTTTGAACAAGAATGGAGGACAGCTGCATTTTCTACCCTTTGAATATGAGATACAGAGGCTACAATTAAATACCAAAACCTTGCAATAAGATTTTCCTCATTTTAACCTGAGATTTGCACTTCATTAGAAAGGGCTAATGCAATCATCTCTCTGCACAGTTTTAAGTGTGGTTGCTGCAGAGGTACTAGGGGGAGGGTTGGATTGCAGAGCTCTGCCAGAAGTATCTCCTGCCCTTGGAGGAAGCTTGCTGGAAGATGGAGAAGAGTGGAGCAGGAGAAGGCAGAGAACTGTTCACTGCTTGTTGCTGATAAGCACCAGGGCCTCCCAGCTCAGGGCTGAGCAGCAGGAATGGCCATGCTGCTTACAGGGACAGGCAGCAGCAGATGCTTTGTCATGAAGAACAAGTCCACATACCAAATCATCTTCACTTGGTGTCTCCTTCCAGCTTTGGGAAATCAGCTGAGTAAGGGTTTGAAAACCCAACAGTTTCACCTAAGCTACTGTGTTTATTTGCTGTTGATCTCACTGTCCCCCATAGATTTGTTTAATGCCTCTTAAAATCCCATTTTCAGTCTCCACGACCTCCTGAGGCACTGACTGCCACGGTGCAATTATGGACAGTAAAAAAGAGCACTTCCTTTTGGGTGTGTTTGTTTTAAACCTGCTGCTTAATGACTTTGTTGGATGCCCCCTCAGCTTTTGTACTGTAAGAGAGAGTGAACAATTACTCTTTATTTACCTTCTCCCTTCAGCATTTTACAGACTGCTTGATTCCCTCTGCAGTCATCTTTCTTTTTCTTCTTTTTTTCCCCCCATCCTGAAGAGCTCTTGTCTATTTAATTTCTTCTTGTACTGAAGTTATTCTATATATAAAAAAATATAAATGTGGGCTTTTTATTGCTCCTCTCCTCCTTTTACCTCTTAGACAAAAGCGTCAAGGAAACCTGAAACGCCACGGTTAAGATTGTCTCTTTGTGCCAAAATAATTAGTTTCAGCTTTTAGAAATGGCCAAAAGCTTCTGAGAGGATGTGAAACCTTTGTTCATGTAACCCTCTCCAATCTGAGGTTGCATTCATATCCAAAAGTAGGTAAGAGTGCTCAGCAAGGAAACAGGAGAAGTGTCTGGATTTCAAGTTCTCCTTTGCTTCCACAAACCTTCAGCCTTAATACACAAAATGGAGTCAGTGCAAAGAAGGGACAAAATTGGGGCCTGAGAGAGCAGGGGGTGCAGGCATTCAGCCTGTACTGAGCAAGGTCAGCAGCTACACAGGAACAAAGAGGTCAACTCCAGAGAAAGTGGAGTGTGTTTTTTTTTTCTACTTAGTCCAGAATAAGCACGGTATCTTCTGTTCTGTGTGTATCTTCAGAGACAGAGGAATAAAAGAGAGAGCACATTTTTATTTTAGATTGCTATGTTCCTATCTGGCATCAATACCCCATTTGAAAGAGGTAAATTCAAGTGTCTTCAGATCCAGGTGTAAGCATCTGCAGGGAACACCCTGCTGCCTTTTCAGTCTGGTAAAGTCCCCCAGCTCTTCCAACGTGTGTCCTTTTTTCCTACCCTGTTGTGTCTGAGCTGACCCTTCAAGGCCCTGCACACCTATTCCTTGCTTGCTGCTGTGTCTCAGTTCTTTGGATGTCCCACCTGGGCTGCACTGCTGCACTGTGCTGTCTGCTCCTGCCAGCTCCTTTTTCATGCCACTACACAGAGAGCTGGTCTCACAAGACAAGCTTGTGTCCCTGCCTGAGCTCTTCCTGGAAGCTTGTTTCTTCCAAACACTTACCAGATAGCTCAGGAGATGAGTCTTTCTTCTTCCTCATTATTTATCTAAAATATATCGATATATATATTATTGAAGAATGAAAGGATCTTTGTTTTATTCTCCCGTGCACTTGCTTTTTGCTGAGTTTCATTCTAACCTCAACAGTGCTGCCTGGGCCTTTCTTTCCTGTCCTGCCTGGCTGTCTTGTTACCACCCACTCATTAGATCATGTCTGAAATTAGCTTGTGAGAACTGCAGGGCAGGGTTGATTTCTCTCGCCTCTTCAGCGAGGCCTTGGCACAGTTTTGAGTGATTTTGAAAAAAATAGTAAAACCAACAACATAAGCCCTTGTGCAGCGGGGGGAAACCAAAGTGGGAAGGTTGGGTGCCTATGGAAGATGCTGGTCAAGGTCTGTAGAGCTCACATGGCACCAAAGCTTGTACTCCAAGGAGGTATTTCTGTACACTTCTGTAATGGTCTTCAATGGTGGATGCATATGAGGATGATTGCCCCATCCCTGGAAGTGTTCAAGGGCAGGTTGGATGGGGCTTGGAGCAACCTGGTCTAGTGGGAGGTGTCCCTGCCCATGGCAGGGGGTTGGAACTAGATGATCTTTAAGATCCCTTCCAACCCAAACCATTCTATGATTCTATGAAATGTTGGAATTTTTTAGGGGGAAAAAAAAAAATAATAATGGAAAATGGTTATGGTAAAATGCAACACTCTTATTGCACAGTGTTTTCTGCAGTAGCTTTGGGGATTTTTTTGGCAACTAAATGCTAATGAAATAAACATATTGATGCCATGGAAGTGTTCAGTTCCAGTAAGGGAATGATGATCTTGTTAAGGTGATGTTGAAAATGTTAATATTCATCCCTAAATAACATACCAGATTTCCAGTTTGGGACAAGTAACCACATTTGAGGTGCTGCCAGCACTGAGTTCATGTCCCACCAAGTGGGACCCTCACTGTTTTGAAGACTGTCCCTAAATTTTTTTTGAGACACAAGGTGCTGTGCCAGTGGGGACAGTGGTGGAGTGTTCCTGGTGGAGTGAAAGGATGCTGAGAAGTGACTTGCAGGGCCAAAATCAGAGACTGGTGGGTCTGTACAGGGGCTGAGGCTCCCTGAGACTCACAGCACAGTCTGGTCTGCTTTGGATCAGGCCCAAACAGGCCGAGGAGTGCACAGTCAGGTTAGCTAAACTTTCTCTGTAAGGGAGAATTTCTGTTGCAGGCAAGGCACATATATCCTAAAGACCACAACTGTGTCCACAAGTGAAACAGCCAAGCATGGCTTTCCCTTCATGAGGAATCCTGTCAGTTTAGAGCAGCATACTTGAATATTCTTTGTCATAAAATAAATGCTGAGGGGTAACAGATGAAGCAATGCTCACGTCTCACTTGGTGGCACAAATCTCTGTACCTTAGCCTAGGAAAATGACTTTCCTATCCAGTCCCTGTTGGCTCCAGCCTATTTCAAAATGTGTGTTTTCAGGTGTCAGTTCTGGTAACCACACACTGCAGTTAGGATCCTTCCCCTCAGAAACCCAGGCAGAAGGAGGTAGTTTTCCTCAGAAGAGGCAATTTTTTAGTCTTTCTTTATATTTTCCTTTGTAGAACGTAATAAACCCCAAATCCTGCTACTTTGCTTATTCATTTAATTCATATTGTTGCTTCCCACATGGGTAATACTTGGGATTTTAATTTTTTTTCCCTAATAATGCCTCTCATCCAAAGATCCCAAGCTGATTTGGCCTGATTCCCAGGTACAGCTTAGCAACACTTAGCATAAGACCAGCAAAAGGAAGTAACAGGGAATTTCACATAGTTCTTGGCTGGCTGTCAATTCAAATGCCCCCACAGGTCAGAGCATCCCTGGTTCATGAGCCCCTGCTTCCCATGGCTGTGACTGCCTGCTCCAAGTCTCTCCTGCCTCAGCCAGAAATCACTCTCCTTTCTTCCCCCCTGCAAAAAAGTTCTGCTGTTTCCCAGCATTTATAAGAGAGAGATGATAAATCCTGGTGTGGGGAGAACCTGGTGGGACACACAGGGTCTTGGAGCTGAGGCACCCACCCCATTGATCTGATGTTGTTTGCTGTTTGATCACAAAGATGCACTAAACTGAAGCATTTTCAGTTTGAACCTCCCTGCACATGCCCAGGTATGTGCAAGATTAATTTATGTTTATCCACTTCATGTTTAGCTTAACTTATTTTTCCAGTTTGCTAAATACACCATGAAGGTTTCAGTTTCTTTTTCAGTAGCCAGGATGTCTTTTCAAACTCTTATTCTGAAAGTTGTTTCTTCTTTGGAGAGACTCCTGGACTTTGAAACCAGCTCCCAACTGGAAAGCCTTGCCTGTCTGGAAACTTGTCCCAGCTTGGTTTGCTGTTCAAAGTGCTGCTTTGTGGCTTCATTCTATGGAGACATTTTGTCAGAATTTTGCTTAACTACTATTGTTGCAAAACAACCCACCATCTTAGGCAACCAATCACTTCCTTACCCCCTTTTCATTGGTCTTTAAAGCAAAATGGAAGTGACACTGTCTGCTGTTAGGTGATCTGGCTTTCACCTTTGGACCACGGGCAGTGCTAGCTGTGCTCACATGAAAGCCTTGCAGAAAGAGGACAACAGGTCCCCTCTACCATGCACAGCAAAGGGTTAACCCATGTGTTGGGGGGGAAAACCTCATGCTGGCTGGACTCTGCCCCTTTGCTAACAGGCCTCTTTTTCTGAAGTGCATGGAAGACAGATGAAAATCTCAGTGGCCCTGAATTATTTTCCTCAGCATACAGCTTTCTCTTTTGGTGGTTAAATATGACAGTTATAGTGTAGTATTTATGCACAGTCAATAAATCAGCCAAAAATGTGCTGCAGTCAGAGCATGTATCTCTAGTCTGTTCCTTATACTTTAGCTGAAAATGGAATTATTGAATTCACTGAAGCCTGTGAAAGTAAATTAAGGTGCACATCTCCACAGGGGAGACACATCAAGTCTGAGAGCCCACAGTAATGCAGGATTTGGACCTCAGCTTCTGCCACTGTCCTCCAGTCTGCAAACTCCTGAAAGGCAAGTTTTGGATCAGACTCCCAAACTCTTGAACTTGTCTTGAGTGGAATGCCTGCAGAAAGGAGATGGAGTGAGTGAAAGGGGCAGAAATCTTTAAGGGGTCAGTTACAATTTTGTGGAAGTTTGTAGTGTAGTTACAAAATAAATAAAAAAGGTGCTGCTGAGCTATATATATGGAACTATATGCTGGAAAATACTGGTTTGCTATTTTTTTTCAGAAGGTGCTGTGTGACACACTGGCAGAAACAGCATAGCTTTTTCTAGGGTCAGGCTTAAGAGCAGCTAACTGCTGCTGGGTGAGAATCTTCAGCCCTGACACAGCACAGGGTATCAGGGACTTGACCTTGGTCAGCTTCTGCCATCTTGACTCTAACCTTCTGTACTCTCCCTCTGCCACAGAGCTACTGAAGTTGTGAAGCAGAGACTTAGCACAATGTCTTACTTTTCATACTGGGGTTCAGCTGCACACAAATTCTTGCTGTCAACAGGGGGTTTAATCTTTCTGCAAGGGACAGTCAAGATCTGGCCAAGAGCTCAACACTTCTGGATTCTCTCTGTGGTTCTTCAAATGGCATCTTGTGCAGTGCCAAGCCAGTCCCTTTGCTCTGGTGGCAGCTCCTTTTCTGTATGATGGGGATAACACCTCCCAGCTCGTGGGATGGATTAATCACTATTTTTATAGTGATTTAGCAATGACCATTTTTACTCTGGCTTATGAAGCCCTTGAAGTCAAGCAGGAAAGTCACCAGGACAGCTGTGTTACATGACCAAGCCAGGGAACTACAGAAGCAGAGGGAGGTTTGAAGGGTTTAGCTGTTGATCCAGATTTTAAGTAGATAACTTCTGTCTAAGGTATCAAGCATGCCCTGAATTCAGATGGCTGATCAGTGTCCAAGCTGACCTCCTTTGGTGCCTCGAGGAGCAAGGCTGGTGTCTCACAGCTATTTTCTTTGTTCAGGTCAGAAAGCAGCTAGGTGAGGAGAAAAAAAACCAAACAACAATAGATGAAGTAGTATAAAGGCATTAAGAAGAAAGGAAGATTGTTAGAGCTAAAATCCTGTTAGAGGTAACAGTTTAGATGTTAAGCTGTGTTAGGATGAGGAACAGAAAAATAACAACTTAGCAGCACAACAGGGGAAAATACCACTGGTCTCTTTGGTCAGAATTTGACTGCTATGATTCTTCCAGAATTATGTTCCTTTTTACTGTGAGACAGAATATCTACACCGGCACTATTTCAAAATATTTAATTATAGGAGAGCTTAATCTGCAGTGGCTGTTCTGATTACTTTCCCCATAGAGACATTCTCTTTAACTATTGCAGCTGAAGAAATGTAGAGGAGTGTCATTCCAATTAACAACCAAGAAAAGTTTGAACTTGGTAGATGCCTGCTGCCATAGCTGCCCGGGGGTCAGCACTGCAAACACACATTGTGCAGGGAGGGGAGCAGGGAAGAGCCACTCACTAGAGCTGCATTCATGCACATCAGCAACCATGGTGTCTTTCATTTTCAGGAGTAAAAAGAAGTCTCATTAAGCTAAATAAATGTCTTTCATTGTGCCCAGAAAAATCCTCAACTTCAGCTTTTGTGGTGGCCACCAGGAGCAGGCTCCAAAAAGCAAAAATTCTGAACAGAGAGAGAGGGAGAGTATGTGAACCTTGCCTGCTGCTGCCCTTGGAAAGGTCAACCTCTGAAAGAGGAAACAAGTTGTGTCTTGACCTTTAAATACAATGTTTGGATGTGAGAGAAGTGGCTTTAGGTACCTGGCAGTCTGGAGTGAAAAAAAAAATAATATGGTGAGGGTATGAATTTGTAATTGTTGAGCTTTTCATACAGTCTGAATTAAGGACTCTGTAGGACACAGGCCCTCTGGGTTGCCAGTCTGAATTGGCTGAGGTCAGCTGGAGGCAAAGTTAGTCTCTGACCTCATCTGGTTGATGTGACACAAATGTATAGGTGGCCTCAGCAAGTTCTCCGTGCAGGGACCTCATGGAATTTGCTGGCATCTTGTACCAATAGTTTAGTTTCCATTCAGTCCTTAGCAAATATATTCCGATCCAGGAGCTGTCTTTCCAGACTAACATGCAGTGGTACAAAAAAATACAGTATCTGCTTTTTTCTCTTATCTATAGAGATTCAAATCCCATTTCTTTCAGTCTGGCTTCATTCATGTACACTAATCACTTGTGGAAAAATATTTATCTGTTTACCCCTCCTGGCATTTCTGCTATGATCACTGAAATCCAGAAACCTTGATCCCACTCTCACATACACAGCTTATGGAGAAGGCCTGGATAAGGGAGTGGAGTCTCCAAGGTTGACAGTATTTGTTTTCAAAATGAGCTGCTTTTCAACTGTTAATTTAACCCCTCTTGGTTCACTGGAATTAAGTAATTTTATAAGGTTATATGAAAAAAATATTTGCAGAAGCAAAGATTTTTGAAAAGGCAAACTTCTTTCTAAAACCAATGAAGAGGCTTGCCACTGTCCTCTACTCAGATGTTGGGGTTGTTCTGTCGACAAAAGGTACGTCCCTGAATCAAATTAATTTACATCTCTGATTATTTCAATCAAGACGGGTAATTTATCTTTACAAACATTCATATTTCGTAATGCTTTGCAACGGGGATTTTAGAATTCACCTGGGGTGTTGTGTAACAAAAGTGCAGTCCAAATGCTTCAAAAAACAAAGTGAAAACTGAAACCAACTCTGCCTCTTGTTCAAATGAATGGCAAAGTCTGTGGAAAAAGCCTTTGAATGTAAAGGCATTGGAAAATATTATCAGTTCCTTAATTATGATTGGAAACTAAGATTCATTTTGACAGTGCTGCGTTTGTGTTTTTTGGATTTGATCCTGGAAGCAAACAAGCATGCAGGAGGAGACATGGTGCTAAATATTTCCTCAGCCTCATTCCACTTATCCAGTTACTGTCGGGAGTAGCTGCTCGGGCCTGTGTGCGCGCAGGGGCCCGTCCCAGCACCGCCTGCTCGAGGGCTTGAAGCCTCCGTGTTTTCCCTCAGAGCAGGACACCTCGATCCCCTTTCAGACTGAGACACTTCTTTTTTTTTTTTTTCCCTCCACTGGCGTGGTAGGAAATTCTGGAGGATTTTCTGTATTTTCAGTTTTGCCATGGTCCATTTGTTGCCGTTCTGCCTTCATCCAGGTCCTGAGGTGCCTGGTGAAGCCCAAGTTTGGCTGCTGCCCTTGGGAGATGGCCGGTATCTGACT
Source organism: Hemiprocne comata (assembly GCA_020745705.1). Taxonomy (NCBI): domain Eukaryota; kingdom Metazoa; phylum Chordata; class Aves; order Apodiformes; family Apodidae; genus Hemiprocne; species Hemiprocne comata. Next base: position 2,521,619 of record CM036597.1, on the reverse strand, counting down.
GGAAAACCAACTGCACGTGGAGGGCTGAGGATTTAGTGTTTAAGTGAAACCTCTGAAGACCAGAACCGGAGCGATTATATCACTGGGTGATCAGCTGAGCTGCTTTGCTCGGTTCCCCAGTGCCAGCCTACAGCTCCTGCCAGCTCCCCTCAGCGCCGTCGAGCGCCGCATGGGCACCGTGGCTGGGCCGCGGGGAGGGTAGGCCATGACGGGCAGGTGTGAGGCGGCGGCTGGACGCCCCGCGTCGTGGCTGAGCCACAGAGAAAGGCCGCAGCGGCGGGACAGCTACCGGGAGCGAAGGGGAGGTGCCGTGAGGCGGCGCCGCCAGCGGGCGCCCTCCCTCCCCGGGGACCCCCGCGGCGGGGCGGGGCGGGGCGGCCCCTGGGGCGCGGGGCGGGGAGCCCCGCAGAGGGGCGGGGCGGGGTGACAGGTGCGGCGCGCGCGAAGGGGTCCGTCGGCGCCTCCCCCGTCACCCCCCCTCGCCTCCCCGCTCCGCCATGAATATGCAAATGAGGGCATAATTGGCAGCCAATGGCGTGCGCGCTGGTCACATGGTGCTGGTGGAAGCTCAGGGAAGAGAAGTTGAGTCTCGGCGAACACAGGCAGCTCAGTAACGAGCCGCAGCGAGCGCAGCCGGAGCCGAGCCGAGCCGGGGCGGGTGGACAGGCGGCCGGCCGGGGGAGCGAGAGAGCCGCTCCCCCCCTCCCTCCCTCCTCCCAGCAGGGTGCCCGGCGGGCCGGGGCTCTGCCTGGACCATGCCGATCCTCCTGTTCCTCATAGACACGTCCGCCTCCATGAACCAGCGGGCATATCTGGGCACCAGCTACCTGGACATCGCCAAGGGCGCCGTGGAGATCTTCATGAAGGTGAGTGCGGGGCCGGGGGAGGCCGCTGCCGCCGCCCCGCTTACCCCCTTCGCTCGCTCACGCCGCTTCTTTCCGCTCTCTCCGCAGCTACGGGCCCGGGACCCGGCCAGCCGCGGCGACAGGTACATGCTGGTTACCTTCGATGAGCCGCCCTACTGCATCAAGGTAATAACCCCAACCCCCGCGGCCGCCTCGGACCCCCCGCGGCCGCCCCAGCCCCGCCGTGGGGCCGCCCTTGGCGTGGCGGCGGCGCGGCGCAGCCCCGTCCGGCCCGGCGGCGGCAGCAGCAGCCTGTGAAGATGGCGGACATTTTGCTTTTGTATGGAGGAGAGAGGCTGAGGGCGCTGCTGAGATGGAGGAGGGGGGGGGAGGAGACAGACGGGAGTGTGATTCACCGCCCCGGCGTGCCGAGGGAGGCGGGTGGCCGGCCGCGCTCCGCCTCCCTGGCCGTTGCTCGCCCGCCTCCCGTGAGGCGGTGGCTCCGGCGGGGGTCGTGACTCGTCTCAGCGCTCCGCCGCGGGTCCCGGCACCTCTCGCTGCCGTGTTACCCCTACCCCCCCTCCCCACAGCGGAGGTCGTGTCCCCGGAGGGCAGGAGGCATCACCTCTGCACTCCTGCAGGACCCCCGCCTTGCAGCGGGGGGCTGAGGGCCGCCGCGGAGTCCCTCCGGCGTCGCTGGGGTTTTTGGGACGGAGGCACCAGGGGCTGTTTTCCGGCTCCGTGAGCAGAAGCAGAAGAAGCGGCGGTGTGGGTGTTGGGGATCCCCCCTTCCCCCTGCTGTGCAACCCGCACCGGTTCTGTGTAAGGGGCTGGGAAGTGCGGCTCCGGGAGACATCTCCATGCGGGGCTGTGGTGAGCTGGAGGTGCGCTCTGCCTCCCTGGCTGCTCGTGTCCCTCTTTTCTCATTCCTCAAGACTGAGGCAAGTGGAGACATGCCATTTATCACCTCGAGTGTGCCACGAGGTTATGACAAGAGGGGGGGGGGAAATAGGGGCTGTATGACCCTTAATCTGTAGCCTTCAACTCGCTGATACAATTGTCTAACTTAAAATGTTGAAATAAAGTACGCCACAGAAAACATCTATGGGAGCTTTAGATTCCTCCTGGATAGTCCTGTGTTAGGACTGTATTTGCAGTGACCAGGAAGCAACCTTGGGCCTTAGACCCATACTATGAAGGCCAAAGGGGTTAATGTAAGAATTTATTACTTGTCACTGCAGAGAAGAAGAGAGAACCCTTTCTAGATCCCCCAGCTATAACTTCTCAAAGAGAAGTAAAAATAGCCGTGCTTGCTGTAGCTGTCTATTCACATCTTTGATAATGAGAAAACTTAATTATCAAGAGCTATGAATGTTGGCTTCTTTCATCAGCAATGTATTTTCTCGGCTAAAAAGTTCAGCCTGCTTTCTGAAGTGACACGAGTGATTTACTCAGTATTTGCTGTTCCACCTTTTGTTTCCTCAGAAGAAGGTGTGGAAGTCATCCTATTTTTGTGACTTGAAACTATCCTTCTGGGGTTACAGAAGTCCACTGTCAAAAAAACAAGGTCTGGTTTTTTGGTCAGGTTTTTTTTAGGCATAGTGCACACACCCTTTTCCCCATCCAGGTCTCTGTTATGTCAGTGTTAACTGGATTTCTGGTGTTAAAAGTCTGAGGAAGAGAGCTTTCCACCACAGTGGTAGCAAGCATTCTGGAGATTTAATTTAAAAAATTACTCTTCTGCTGGGGATCTGTAATGCTACAGATTTTTATCGCATACATACTCAGATTTGCTGAGGAAGATCCTTATATTTAATGAGCATCTGTGTACATTCTGCTGTACAAGTGAACATCTGACTGTGTTCCCAGTTTTAGTAAATAGTAATTGAAATAATGATCTGCGTTGTAGAATTGAATCACGTTGGACATACAGTAAATAACCAAGGGAAAAAAAGCATTGTGGTTCTTTTAACTTGCCTGTGTCTCCTCTTAGGAATTTCTTTTTCTACAAATCTTAAAAATGTTTTTTCAAAACTTACTAACTTGTGTAGGAACAGGCTGCAGATCCTAAAAATGTGTGTTTATACTGATGATGATCACAGCTCCAGTTCAACTATTATTTACAGACTTAATGGCATAAATTAAGTGTGGTTAGGCTGTCATCCTCTTAGTTGAGCAGGGAAAGCCTTACAGCAACAACATGATTCTTCCCCTCAAAGCCTTTTATGAGTATTTATGATGCCCCTCTGTTGTGTTTTCTGACAACCATAGTTGTGCCAGGAAAACTTTCTGGTGTAGGCCAGATTCTGTATGTCTTGCAAAACGTGCTTGTAAAAGAAACAAGATGTTCTTTGCTAATGGTGTTGTAGTTAGATACTTTATCTCCTGATTTAGAAAAGCAGGAAACAAACTTGTTAATGTGTTTTGCAAGTCTGTCCAGGTATGTGCAGTAGTGGCGGATTTTGGTTAGTGACTGCTTTATCCTCTTGTTTTCTTTATGATTTATACTAATTAAATGATATAATCTCACAGTTCTTAAGGTTACCAGTGGAGCAATTGAAGGAAATAATCTTGTTGTGGGGTTGAGACCACCCAGGAGGGAGAGGTATTGTGGGAACTTCAGCTTGCAGCAGGGGTTACTGTGAGAGGAGCGCATTGTGTTTGTTTCAGAATTTGTTTACGCATAGTCTTCAAATATTTTAAATAAAAAAACACTGGCTGCCTTTTGATGGACACAAATATCTCAAGAAAACATCACACATATGGTGGTTTTGTGCTAAGTGAACGGATCCTGCTATTGCACAAATGATTTGCTAAAAATCTGTGCAAGGAAGATGATTGTTTTGGAGCTGTATGGAGAGCCTGAAATTATTTATGAGGCCTGTGGGCCCTCTCCCAGTCCCTCCTGTTTTTAAATGACTGCTTGTAGCTCTCTGTGCCACTTTTAAAAATGGGATTGTTTAGTCACTGAGTTTGCAGCGTGGCTCTGTGAAGAGCTGTGGTGGCATGTGTCTAAAGAAGGAGGCAGGGTGCTGTCCTGGGAAGGTGGGGACAGCAAGATAGGGGTGATAGGAATCTCAGTTCCACTCCCTTGGCCAACGACTCTGGAACCTGGTCAGCTGCTTTGCTCCTGTCGTTACGTAATGTATAGATGGTGATTTGTGACAGTAATTATGATGCAGCCATTTACAGCTCTTACTCTGCTTCCAAAATACTCCCTGATAGGAGAGAAATAGTCAGGATTTTAAAAGCACGTTATGAAATGTATAAACCTGCAGTTATCTAATGATGTGATTCTAAATAAGGAGATGGAAAGATACCTGTCAGTTCTGTTGAATGTTGGGTCAGACTCTCTTTTGATGAACTAGGAGGGGAAAAATACTATGTTTTTTCATGGAGTGAGAATGTTCAGCCTAATGTTTATGCTGTAGATAAGAAGCTTTTCCTCCACTATCTTAGATTAAAATTGTAATAGGATGCTGTCAAGTGAGTCTGTCTCAGGCTGGTGGCATGTTAGCAGCCTTTGAAGTAAGCCTGTCCGTTCTGATTTTGGGTATTTGGCATGCTTGGGAAGCTGCTGAGACCTATAGTAAAACTCCTTTGTATCCAGTAGCACGTGGCAGGTGTCTATTACAATTAAAACGCTAATGCTTAAATTCAGGTTTTGAAGGAATTTCCTCTCCCATGTGTATCCAGTTCTCGTGGGTGAGAAAAAAGGGGTTCAAGAGCAGCCTTGGTGACTGGCACAGTATTTTATGTTCTCGGCCTTCTAGCTAAGATAAATGTTATCTGACCCAATTAATATAGTACCTGATACATCCTTGTTTTGAAGACTTTGTAGCCATGGGTTGTTAGAACTTGGAGCCTGCTCCATCTCATCAGTGTTTTGACCTGGTGTTGCAGTACCTCCAGGAGGAGTGTGACAGTGTCTCCCTTCATCCCTCTCTGCAGAATGTGGCTGGTACCGGGTGCCTGGGGAGGAGGGTGAAACCAGGCCAAGCGTGTGACTGACAGTTCTGCAGAGCACTTTCCCAAGCTCCCACAGTTTGCTGTTCAGACATCCATGCTGAGGGTTGATACACCAGTAATGGTCTTCTGTGGCTTTATGTATTTGCCCAGTTGCTTTTCCTTTTTTTTGAAATCAGATAAACTTTCAGCATCCTCAACTGCTTTTTTTTTTCCCCTGTATCAAATGTATGTGTTTCTCTGCACATGCCGTGGTGTAAAGAGACAGAATCTTAAGCCATTTTATTTGTTTTTTTCCTGAAGTAGTGGTGCTAGAGTAAAAGTATGGGGAGAAGGGAAGTCTTCTCACCTGCCTCTTTCCCCTAAGCTTTCCCTGTTTTCCAGTGATGCAGAAAAGAGAGAGGGAGCTTTCAGCAAGATCTGTCCAGATTTCACCCATGGCAGGGGGATTTGAACTAGATTATCTTTAAGGTCCTTTCCAACCCAAACCCTCAGTGATTCTCTGTAAATGGACTCATACCAAAGTCTCTGCCTAAAAAGTTTTTGGAAAGGAAAGCAGGGTTTAGCTCTTTGGGTTTGTGTTTTTTTTTTTTGCGTTCCTGATTTTTGTTAAATCTCACATCCTGCAGTTTGTGGTCTGCTTGTGGATTTGTGCTGCAAATGCCTAGTTCAGGCCCAGACCAAAAAAAAAAGCAAACAATGGTGGTCTTAAGTGAAGTTATTGATTAACTGGACTGCCCTGTTCCCTTGTGACTGATACCTGGCTGCCAGCCTTTCCTCAGTGTTTGAGGAGTATTATTTATGATAGGGTCACAGAAGTATGGCTTTTATTTTATATTCTTGTGAGTCTCTGTAGTATGACTTTCATAAATGATCTGGCCACAAGTCAGAGGACTGAGAGAACTTAAGTTATGTTTACTCTGAGTCTAAAATGAGATGTATTTTTCTGTTATGTGTTACACTGAATTCAGGGGTCAGTTGTCACTGCACTATAAAAAATAGACTCCCTGAATTTAAGTGCAGAAATATGTAAGTAGCTGTCTGAGAATCCTTCATACAACGTGTGTGAAATGCTTAGCTGTTTGAGAAATGCAAACTGCAGCTGCTGGGTAGGATGCCTTCCAGTTCTGTTGCTGTTCCCTGTTAGTCTGGACATGTTCCTGTGCTGAAGAGCCCTTTGTGATGGACTCTGTGCAACCTCTTCCCTGAAATCTCATCAGGAGTTTAGCTTGGTGACCTTTGATTTTGATGTTGGATTGGGATACCTTAGAGATGGAATAGGAGTTTGTAGAAGGCTCTTTCAAAGTGTCTATCAGTGTGCTTATTGTATGTAAATAATTTGTGAACCTATGGTAATAAAACAGTGCTTCAAATCTGGAAATTCATAAAGTCAGACTCAGGGAGACTAACTTTGCTATCTCATTTTTTTTAGTGGCACAAATTTTGCCAGCGTTTTTAAATTCTGCTTTCACATAGAAACTGTGCTGGTGTAGAATGTAACCAATCACCACTGACTCTGCAAAGGGAGGTGGCAAATGAATAGGCTGTGCTGCAGAACAGAGATGGCAGATCTATTTGTCGGTTTCTGGAAGAAATGAAATCAGAGCTCCTGACCCGGAGCTGCAGGGAGAAAGAGAAACCCAGCTGTGAAACCTGTTGGGTTTGAGGCAGTGATATTCAGGAAAGCTGCCTGAGGTGATAGGAAATGATGTGTTTTAACATTTGTCAAGGAAGAAATCCAGAGGAATACCTAGTAAGCTAACCTGTAGCAAATCCACTGAATATTGTTGATTAGGCTTTTATAGGAACCTTGAGATTCCAAAACCCATCAGTTTTACATACAAAGGGTCGGGCTTCTGGCAAATGCCGGTACTTGGTGGTCTGACCTGTGCTGTGGAAAAGGGTGTATGAACAGCTGGAAGTACAGTTGGAGGTTTCCAAGCTGGTAGTGAGGTCTGCAGGCAGAATTGTTTGGTGCAAGGCAGGTAGCTGCAGGAGCAGGAGGGAAGCTGATAATGGGAGAGATGCAAACGGGAAAGAACACTGAGGTGAATGGCAGAGGCCTATCTTCCTTTCTACATATGCTGTAAAGAATGTACAAACTTAGTGAACCTACATGATTGGAAGGATAGAAGATCCCCATGCAGAATAGAGTTCTGAAGAACTGGGTGAAATGTGGGTAGGTTACTTGGTGTCTGTTCTTGAGAACTGACTCAGGGGGTTTATGGTCTATGTGTGTTTAGCAGAGAGAGAGAGAGCTATTCCTATTTACCACCACACGTTTTGAGTCAGTCATAGCAATATTTTTATTTCTGAACACTACCATCTTCTGTTGCCTGTGAAGGACTAAGCACACCTTTTCTCCAGTCTTGCACATCTTCCACTGTGCTTGGATTTGGCTTCGTCACGGAATTTGTGTGTTTTCAGCAGGCTTTCAGCATAAATGACTGGCAAGTTACAGCCAACAATTGCTCTTCTTCCTCTGTTAAACAATGAATTTAAGGAGAGAAACAGGAGCTAGTTAATTGTTTAAGGAGCACTCATGCAAGTCCTGATTGTCCAGTTCTTTTTGAGGACAGAACAAAATTGCCTTAATACTGTTGGAGAATCCCCCACCCAATAGTTTTTACCTGCTCCTTTCTGTTTAATTGCCGTATCAGTCTTGGAATGCAGGGTGTGTGCTCTGTGTTAGGCATGCAAAAAGGTCCTTTTTTTAAATTAAACATCTGTTTTGTAATTGGACAAGTCAGGCCAAAAACAATTAAAAGGTTCTTGTTGATGTAAGTGATAGGTTTGTACTTTATGTACTGCAGTGCATGTCTCAAAATGTAAAAAAATCTAAAAATCTAGTTTAGTAGAGACTTAGTAATTGCCAGTTGGCATCCCTGTAGCAAGTGTGACATAAAGTATTGTAGCTCCTCTTAGCTGATAAAGGTACTAAATAGGTTCCAGCAGAGAGCACCCTTTCAAAAGCACATCCCCTTTCTCGAGAGACACCATGTTGGGGAGTGTAAAGCATGTTCAAACACTTTTAAACGTGCACAAGGCTGCTAGTCTTCTGCCTTTCCTGAGTGACTCCTTCTTGCTGTCTGCCTTGTTTGTGAGTTGTAGTGTGAACTGGTGTGAAGAGGAAAAAGCACTACACTGAGGAATTTTGTGCATAGAAATGTACCTTTCCCTTTTAAAAAACCAAATGAACCAGCAATAATCAGAGTAATTAATTCTTCTGAAGGAGATAGTATGGTGCGTTCTGAACTTGAGATCTCTGGTAAGAATTCAAGTTTGTGCAAGAAGAAGGTGATAAAGTTTTTGAAAGGAAAATTTTAAATGGAAAAGCAATTCAGAAATTAACTTCTTGATAGATGTGATGGACCAAACTCTGCTTGGCTGTTGTTTTTATCATTAATTTTTGAAGCTGACTAAATATTTGAACTTGAGCTTTCACCTACTACCTGTCTTGATGGAAAGGGAGAGTCTGTGTTGCTGGTTAAGTCTTAATGAAATATTTTTAGCTGATTCTGTTTCTACAGGAGTCTGCAAACTAAAAGCTTGTTCTTTCATCTAAAGTGTGTTGCTGCTTCACACTATCGATGAGATGGCAGAGGCCTTGAATGGAAACCAACATCTGTTGTTCATAGCCACTGTAGCAATTTATTTTTTCATCTTTTTATTTGGTTCTTTATTTGATCTTGGACACATTCAAAGATGTAAGCTGTTAAGACTACAGGATAAACTAGACAAAAGTAGATATGTTTGTACTAAGAGGCTTAACTCATCCTCAGTGCAAAGGTCGCTTTTATTTTAAAAATAGAAGCTTAAAATGTGGAATCAAACAGTTGAGTTGGATCTGCCTAGTTGTGTTTTTGTAGTGAGATCTTCTGTAAGAAGGAAGGTGCTTGGTGAAGCTGGTGGTTCCTGCCACGTGTAATCTTTATTGGCTGTCTCCTCCCCTTTCCTGCTACTAGTGTTGGGAGTTTCACACATGAAACCTTTCATTTTTGTTGGTATTTATGGAAGAAGGCCTAGGCCTCATAACCTGACTGTGGAGTAGCTGAAAATAAGTGCAAAGTACTTCTGTGACATTTTGAAAATGGGCTTTTATTATTTTTAAACTTAATGAAAAACTACTACAGTGTTGAATGCTGATTGTCTCACTCTGTAACAATGGAAAAAGGTAATTAATGTTGCAGACACTTCTATAATGTTCACCCTGGCATATTTTTTGAAAAGGCTTGCCAGAAAGAACTGTGATTTGCAGTGATGGTGCAGGAATGGTGTTCTGTGCTTATTCTGAACAAGAAAAGACAAACCTTAGTACTCTCTCCTGCAGTGTTTTCCTGCTTCAGACAGTTGGAATCAAGTGGGAAAAAGTAGTTTCTGTTCCATGCAACTTGTCTTCTGGAGATCTGTGCTTTTGGAGGGGAGAGCAGTGTGAGGCCAAGGGCCCTGTGAGAGGATTCTGGATGTCTCAGTCTTCAGTGATCCTTTTCTTCTGTATTTTTTGAATGCTTGTGTCCCTGAGTTTATTAAATAATGTAGGCTAAAAAAAAAAAAATCAGTGGAAAGAGCAGTTGCTGCAGTTCTGAATTTTAAATGCAGATTGTTATTTAATTCACTGTTGTAGTTTTTTCTTTCTTATTAAACTTTACTCTTACAATGTACCATGTAACATGCAATTCTTGTCTTTCTACCCTGCCCAAAAGTGTAGCAGGTAGTAATTTAACGGAATCTTTTGCTTAGCAATTTTTTGCTGATTTTAGAATAGTCAGAAAATAGTTGCATAGTAATCAATTTTGGCAGTAAGCAGCATGTTCTGGAGTTTGGTTTTAGTAAGGTGCTGAGGAGAAAGTACAGTCCTGCAGTGAGAGTTGATTATTGTGCAGATCAGAAGCTGTGGTTGCCCATAGACTTGTATTGATCTGTGTATTCACTCTGCAGAGTGTTTGAAAGGCAAAGTTCCAGTTCCTTTTGGTGTAAGATCTGGCATTTTCGAGTATCTCTGGAACTTGGACTACTTACTTACCTGATAAGTCAACCAGAGCCTTGTTTTCTTTTAGGTAGATTTTTTTTTTTCTCCTCATTATTTTCAAACTAAAGGGCCAGTCTCACGTTTTACCCAGTTTCTGTGGTTCTTTGCTTGGGCTTCTACACAAACCCTCCAGGAAAAGCAGCACTAGATGTATTAAACGTTATTTTAGGCTACAAAATCAACACTTCAGAACTCCTTCATTTTGCTTTTTAAAGATGAAGGAGTTTGTTATTTTGGTTGTGTTTTCAGAGATGGTTTTAAACTGTAAAATAGTATTTCAAAAATATAAATCCTCACAAGATGAATGTTGTTGAACGACTAATTTGAGTGAAGACAAAGATCCACAGTGTGCTTAAGCTCGTGTTGCTGTGCTCTGCTTACAAGTGAGAATAATGCATTAGTATTTGTCTTCGTAGTGTGTTAGCAGTAGAGCTAGCAAGTTTTTATTGGAAAAAAAAAAAAGTTAAACTCTGCTTTGTGGGAAAATCTGCATCTGTTGATCCAGAACACTTGGTGCTTTAGCTGCTGCCAGGTGTCCCGGGGGTGTGCTCACTGGCAGGCTGGGGACAGGGCCTGGTGTCCTGCTGTGGGGCAGGCAGCCCTGCAGCCCTGGGGTCTCCCGTGGGCATGGTCTCAGGCCAGCCAGGTCCTCAGGGTGGAGACAGGACGTGAGGAGGTGTGCAGGGTGCTCCTCTGGCTAATCAAATCAAGCTGGAGCTGAGATACTTTTGCATTGCATGGCACTAGGGGAACTTAACTCTCCTCTGAAATAAAAACAACCGTCCATAATACTACCAACTTATCTTTTGCTTTAAGGTGAAGTTGATCTTACTTGCTAGACTAGTTAGAGGTGTTTCAATTTGTGTTCCTTCAGTGAGGATACAAAATTAATTGTGGTTTGAAGTATTTTCCCCCCCCCCAGCAGTGCCTTGGATAGCAATTCAGCTTGATTAGATGACCCTCTCTAGATTTCTTACCTTCTTGAGATTTGAAGTAAACTTCCAACACGTGTAGCACTTTGCTGTGCTGCACTAGTTCTGTGGTGAAGGATGGAGGAGGAATGTGACAATTTTCAAAAGGAGTGTGGATGGATCATGCTGTGTCATCTCAGCTCTGGGCTGTGAAGCTAGAGGATCATCAGTAATTCTCTTCCACTGGATTCCCAAAAATGCCACGCAGAATCCCTGGTGCTGATAGCACACACTCTGTAACCTCTTAGCTGTTGCCTTTATTCCTTGTGACTTTTCAGACTGTGCTGGGAGTAGGAAGGGGCCTGGAGGACCAAGCTGGGGGCTGTCTGGCATTGAAACCGTCTTGTAATAGTCTGGAAGAGCAACAGGGACTATGGGTAGATGCAGATTTTTGGCTGAAACCTCCCAAGTTTCAACTGCAGCCCTCTCTACAGTGTTTGTTTTAGAGGCACCTGTAATGGTATTTCTAAAATGAATACCATGCTGCTGAACAGAAGTACGTAGCCTCTTGTTTTGCTTGCTGTACTAGAGCTTAAAATTGTACAATTACATCTGCGTTCGCTCTCTGTTATTGTGTGAAGTGTAGCTTGTTCTGCTTCAACTCTGCTGAAATATCCCAGCTTGTTGAGTGTTTCTCAAATACTGTTGTTTTTTTTTCCCCAAACTGTATAACATTCTTTTATTTAAATAACGTTTTTTGAAACAGGGTGATACCATCATCTCTTTGGTGTAAACACTTTCCTTTCTTCAAGTGTAGGCCTTTCATCCTTATGCAGCAAGAAGTGTGGTGAGCATGGCTGTCAAAATGTATGAAATATTGTTGACCAAAAAGCTAAATATTTTGTAGCTGGAGTTCAAGAGCCTCTCTACTAGTGTTTTCCATGGATACTATGCTTAAAGGTTAATAAGAGTTGTTCTTACATAAACATCTTGAATTCTTCTTGATGGAAAAACATTTCTGTATCTCATTTAATCTTGAAGTCATCTTAAAAGGACAGTGGACCGCGTGGTGTAGTTTGAGATTGTTTCCTAAGGTGTGTGATTTTTTTTTTTAAACTCTTGAGATATGGTGGATAAATATTTTGTTTACTATGTAATGGACTGCCTGTCAATAACATAAATGATATTGCACTAGAACATGGTTCTGATCTTGTTTACATTTACTAATACTTGCTTTGGAAAACAAGCTGGTCCAGTCTGTTTTATAAATTAATTAGTCTTTGATGGGTGCACCTACAGAATAGTTCAGCTTAGAAATGTGCAATCAAGGGGACCTCCTTTGTGCCTCAGTTCACATTGCAGACCTGCCTTGGAATGTAAGAGCTGGATTCCTTTTGGATGGAATACAACTGGAAGGTGCAGCCCAGCCACTGAGTGAGGAGTCTGCAGAACTGGGCTGCAGGACAGCTGGTATAAAATAAACCTCCTGACATGCACTAGTGTGGCTGTCACCTCCTTAGAACTAACTGTCTTGTTGGTGCTGCACTGCATGCTGGCCTAAGCCACTGGTGACACGTTCTTCCTTGTACTAAAGCTGCCTCCAGTTATGTAGGAAAAAATAATTGGAGTGGAGGAGGGACTCTGTTCATTGTCAAAGTACATAGTCTGTCCCAGAGCTGGAGAAAAGGGAAGAATTGTGGTGCCTGGAAGTGGATGGAGTTGGAAACAAGCAAAGTGACAGTTTTCTGGTAAAAATCTGGTGTCAGAGTGTCTCGGCTGTGTGGGATTAAAGGAACCATCTCCTGCAGTGTCTTTTTCTAAAGATGTATTAAAGCAGTTCATGTTTCTCTGTTCTCTTGGAGACGTTCTGCAGATATTAAACTGCTGTGACTACTTTCATTTGTCTGGGACTTGAAGTGTAAAGTCTACTCTGGATTTAAAGAAGCACTTGACCACTATGTTTCAGTTTGAGTGTCCTACAAAACCAGCAGAAATTACTTGACAGGAAGAAACAATTTGCTTACTGTTCAAAGCTTCAGCCTTAAAATCTAACCTGTTGCTCACTGGCTCTAATGCAAGGAGGACTAAGTGACAAATGCTCTTGTAGACTCTTGATTGTACTTGAATGCTCTGCGGGGTTATTGAAGTAGTTTAGACCTGTGAATTGCCTACCCTTTAAAAACTCCTCAAATTAGACCTGAAAAGGTGTTTTTTTTTCTTAGGCTGGTCTCATAGCAAACAGCAGCATATACCTGCTTGAGCCAGTAGGACTTTTGAGCCTGCAGTGGGGTCATATCTAAATTTTACCCTGAAACTGTTCCCTGTTCTGCTTTGTGAAACCAGATTTCCATGTGAAAAGCTAAAGATAGGCTCCCCTGGCTGGCTAACCAAGACATATTTGTCTTTTCATCCATCCTTGCCCTAGAATTCTACTTTGTTAGAGCAAAAGATTGGAGTAGCAGCTGTTTGTTTCAAACACTATCTAAGGCAAGGAGAGACTGAAAGAGTGGGGAATAAAACTAATAATATGAATGATTTACTGTGTGCTGGAGAGCCTAACACAGTGATAGCAATTGCACACAGCTGGCTTGGTCCATCAAACCTTCTACCTCTTCCCACAAGCTTTGCATCAGAGCAGCAAGATCTGCTGATGTACCTCCACCAGCACTTACTAGTCCTCTAAATCCAGGACAGTACAGCTTGGATCCAAGCTGGCTCATTGTGTTCAGCACTACCCTGATGATAAGCTGATTTCAGGCCTGTGTGCCAGTATCATTCTGTGCTGGAGGTATGCTAATCTCATATCTAAGAGGTGGGTGTTGTGATGCTGTCCTGTGCCAAGAACAAAAAAGAATTGATCTTGTGAGTTTCTGTACTAAGGGCTGTTTGATACTGTGCAGTGACAGCACTGGTATGTTGCATAAAAGTAACTAGAGAGCACAGGTACTGAAATGAGAGAAGAGTTATTCTGCAGCCAAGGCATAGGTAGAACCTGAGAGCTCTGTTGCTTCAAAAATGGCATTCATAAGGGTTTGGAGGAGAGTCAATGTCTGTGGCTCAGAGCTATTCCCTCTGCCCTGTTTGCCCAGGGCAGACAAACGGTTTTGAGGATGAAACTAGTAGGTGATGTAGGTTGTGTTATGCTATTTTAAGACTTGTAGGTGTTAAATAAAACTGTACACAATGTTTATAGCATAATCATTATTGATTATTGAACCTTCCTTCTACTGTGCACTATTTCTAACTAGTAAATCTCTCCATATAAAATAAAACCCCCGAGGGTGGTGCAGGCATTGATTGACTGCTTTGTACCAACAAGTGGCAGAGCCCTGTCGTTGATGGAGAATGGAGACCCATGGTAAGGGACCTTTCCTCCTTGCCTCCTCTCCTAAGTTCTATTGTGACAAAACTGGGATGACCAAGATAGCCTTTGTGTTTGCTGGAGTTCCTATTCCAGAGTTGCTGAAGCTGGAGCAGGGAAGCTCTAGGTTACATAGGAGGATATTCCCTGCTGCAGAACCCACCGAGCAGTGCTGGGGCTGTGCTCTGGAGAGGACAGATGTGAAGAAGCAGCCCCTTGCATTACAGGGGGTAAAAAAAGAATAATTCAATTCCCTAGAAAATAAATGCTTGCTTGATTTCCACACAGACATGGAGAGGTTTGAGCAGTAATCATGTGTACAGTTACCAGTGAACAGAAAGATAACTTAAAAGTTAACCATTCTAATGACTGGGAAGGCAAAATGCTTTGCTGGTTTCACTGCCTTCACACAGTGCCTGGAAACTCCATAGCAGGAATGGTTTCAGATTTCAACAGCTGGATTTCTTTTCTTACCTTATTTTTTCCAAATGGATGTCACTGACAACCTAGTATACCACAAGCATGTTGTTCTGAAATAGTCTCTGTTTTCCTGAGATGGGTGCACTTAAAAATGGCTTGAATTATTGAGACACTTAAATACTTCAAATAAGTTTTAATATCTAAAATGTGATTCTTCTTTCTAGGGAAACATTAGCAGAACTCTAAAAATCTGTATGTTTAAATAAATATTGACTCCTTACTGTAACACAGACTGTTGTGATTGGCATGCTAGGTTGCAGATTGTCTTCTTACTTGGAAGATTATTTTTAGTAATGTTACAATTTTTGAATCAGATCTGAAAGCAGTCCAGGGAGCAATAAACTCTGCAGTTCTGTCTTTTGTCACTGCCTGTAGAAACACTGAAGATGAAGACTTGCAGCCTCCCTGGATTTCATGGAGCTGGTGAAATTGGGAGAGACTGGATTGGATGTAGAATTCTTGTGCTCTAATGCCCGGCCTCTTGGTCTGTCCCAAAATGTATTGTTTAAAAAACCCCAAAACAAAAAAACCCAACCCTTCTGAAACAACCACCCAAAGAAAATAGAATGAACAAGTCAGTGTGACAGTTAAGGTAGTGGAGCTGAGATTACAACACGTATGTGTTTACACATATTCAAAACTTGGTAGTATTTTACTTGTACTTTGATCTTGCTCTCTTTTCTGTGATAAAAGGTAGTGGCTTTTTTTTTCCCCCCACTAAAGCATTTGATAAGATGTTCTTTCCTGCCTCTTGTAACTGAAATCTACTTTTGTTGTTGCTCCTGATGTCTTGAAGGTCTTTTTAAGCTATTGATTCTGAGTGAGACTTTCTTGTGCTGCTCAACTCTATTCCTTCTGAACTTCACTTAGTCCTGGTTCTGGCTGGGATAAATAAAACTCTTAATAATGAGATTTTTCACCTTGACATTTGTTTGCATTCTAGGTAATCTGGGCCTATCTACTGTTGGAAAAAAAAGGCAATTTTGACCTTAACTGCTTCCTGAAGCAGCTGAAATGCTTCTATAGCTGTATGGTGAAATAGGGCAGGGGATGGATTTATCTGAAAACTGAGTCACCAGGAAAAATAAGTTATTTTTAAGTTATGTTATTTTTTCAGTATGATTTGCTTGCAGAGGCTGAAGCCAGGAGCTGGAAGGTGGTATGCTGCTTCCAGATCTCAAGGTTCCATAGGATGGTGTCCAAAACTTGCAGTTGTCAACACAGAAGGCTAAATAACACTGCATTTTTGCCAGTTCTTGGCATAAGCAAACAGGATGAGATGTTGGCTCATAGTACTTAGGTTTGTGTTATTTTTTTTCCCCAGCTATCTTTGAAAGTCTTTTGGTGTGTGTATACAGGCTAAAATAATTTTTTCATATAAATTAAAAAAGGAGAAGCTGGTAACATAGTAGCAAGACAAAGGCTGCTTAGCTTGCTATTAATCAATTCTGGGCCTAAAAGGGACTTAAGTAGTAATGTAATATTGAAGATGATGAGAAATTGCTCATCGTGTTAGAATTGGTTCATAAACAACTAAAATACTTAATGTTTAGTTCTGACTTCATAATTAGTGCCCTGTAGAGGATGCATAGTTTTTGTAGAATGTGTTTGTGTTTGGTCTTCCAAGGTTGTGGGAGTTGGGTTGTTTTTTTGGTCATTAGTGTTTTTGCTGGCAAATGGAAGTAGTGCTACATAAAAGCTTTTTTTCTAAGCAGCATTAGCAGCTGTATTTTGAATCTAGGAAGGATTATTATTTAATCACTTTAAAGTGCTTTGTTGAACTCATTATGCATATGCTCTGTATTACATACTTGACTTTTTATTTTGCCCTAAGACTGATCCCACTGTATATATGGAGAGGAGAATATGTAGAGTTTTGGGGGCTTTAGTTTCTGTCCCTTGAAATACAGGTCTAATTAATTAAAAATATTGGCTAGAGACTTTCTGGAAAAAAAAATAAATTATAGAAGTAGACCTTCTTGTCATTAATTTTGGTGGTTTTGATTCAAAAAGCTTGTTTGAGGATAAGCTAGAGAATGTGGTGCACTAGCTAATCAGACCTTTATTTAAAGCTGGTTATGGAATTAGAAAATCTTGCACTTGCTGCCCGTGTTCACTTAATGAGAATAAAGATGCAGCTCTCCTCAGCTTTATCATCACAGATCCTGTGAGAGGCTGCAAGACGAAAAATAATCTTCTTTGAAGGCACAACAGAAGCTGCTCCTTGTACCTTCACCTCCCTGGGTTATGCACAGGAAAAAAAGCAGCATATTTTGCAGGCAGTTGACCACACTGCAGCTAGATCAGACACAGCAGGAGCTGGAAGCCAAGCAAATGCTTTCAGAAAAGGAGAATTGCCCAAATTGTCTCCAAATATCACTGAAGATTGTTACTGTTTATTTCCTACTCTTAAATTCATTAGAGTTCAAATCAAGAGTTGTAGGCTAGAAATAGTGTTTCAGTTGTAAATGTTTTCTCCCCTCCCGTGTGCTTTTGCAACCAAGTAACTCAAAAACATCCGATTTGCTGGAAAACACTTGGACTGCAGCCTGGCTCTTCCCAAGAAGCTGAACTAATTTGATAGCTGTTTTTACAGACAAAATAAAGCAGCTTCACTTACACCTAAGGGTTCATGGAATTCAGAATTTTTGTAATTGTTCACTAGGCATTGGTTTAAGGCAAACTTTTTCAGGATAATACAAGTTATCTTACTGGGATTTGGTGTTAACTCTGAAAAAAAGATCATTAACGGAGGAGTCATTTTTACTCCAAAGCAATGACCTCATGTTTGTACTTCATTCTTGCCTTGGGCTGAGAGCAGTTGCAAGGCTCAGGTGTTGAGATGCAGCATTTTTTTTAAGCTGTGGTTGTGAGGGGATGTTGATGGTGTTTTATTGGGAATTACCTGGCTGATCAAACTGCACTCTTCCTTTTAGCTTCACAGCTGGGCCAGTCCTGCTGAAAGTCTGTTCTTTCTTTACCCTGTTGCAAAGTTTTCTCTCTCTCTCCCTTGTACTAATTTAGAGCTTGAAGAACTGGTTCGGGGAACTAAATTTGACCAAAAAACTGTCAAGTTTTTCAATGTCCTTATCATAATTCCTATTCTGAAATGAAGCCCTCTTAGTCTGGGCTTGATAACTCAGCAGAGACACTGACCATCTCATGTCCTTTCTTTCTACTCCAGTCTTGTAGTCATTTATGGCTTCAAACTTGTCAATCCTGTGGCCATCTATGCAGCCCAGTGTGTGCTAGAGATTGGCAGTGGGATAAAGCTGTTGAAAAAGTACAGGAAAATCCTGTCTCTTCAGGTTCTTGCACAGCATGGCAGTAGCCAGCAAGTGATTGCTGCTGAGCCCACTAGGGAGGAGAGAACCTACTCAGAGGTTGTCCCAGCAAAAGTCAGAGTGTCTGGCATGATGCTCTCCATGTCTGTGTAACTAGGATTCCATGTGGAGCACCAGGACATCTCTGGTGCCAGATGATAGTGGTGAATAACTGCTTGCTTACTGCAGGAATGGTTTGGAGAGTAAGACGTGATGGCAAGGCTGGTAACTGTGTGAGTATCTGGGGTTCTCAACCTTTGCTTGTTCTAGTTGAGGCAGCTTAAGTCCTGCAGCGATTCCCTATGAGCTTGTGTTTTCTGAAATAGCTTCTGAACTCTGCAGCATATGCCACTTTTGGAGAAGGACACGTGAATCACAACTGATGCTGATGTGTGTTAGCCCTGCTTACCACAGGATCCCAAGTGCTTGGTAGGACTGAGCCATCCTCATCACCTTCTGCTGTTCCTTTGAATGTTCTGCAGGTTTTGTCAGCAATCACAACTTTTTCATGATCTCCAAAACAAACACTGAGACTCTATAAAGAGTGTTTTGGTTCTGTGTTCCATGGAGTGTTTGCAGCCACTTCATAGGAAGTTTTATGTTGGGAAGTATGGGCAGCAGAGCATGGGTAGGGCTGGCAGTGGAAATACCAAGGTAGGAGCAAGACAGAAGGTTTGTCATGTGTAAGTGACAGAGAGTGCTTGATAGGTCATTTAAAAGGTTTGGACTGTTCCTGGTGGACAGGGGTGGGAGGAAGTAGGGGAAAAATGGAAAAGTTGAGCAAGAATAATGTAACATTAAAAAAAACCAGCTGCTGCTGATTTCTGCACCCCTCTGTACTTTTTCTACTGAAACGATGTGCTTGCTTGGTTCCTGCTTGGGGAAGTTGTGGGGAGGTTGCAACTAAGGAGTGAAGAAGGCAGTCACTGTTACTATCACTTCTTTATCTTTCTTAACTGTCACAGTTAGATTTTTAACTCCTGCATTAGCACACATTGCAAATTGATCCTTTGTTTCCTTCCAGCCTCCATTTATGCAGTAAAGGATGAAAGGGGGATGGGTATGTCAGAAGAAGCAGCAATATTATGCTGCTTGTATCTTTGTATTATCATTGCTGTTACTTTGGCAGCTGCTTTTCTGATTTCCAGTCTCTTCTAATAAAATATTCACATGCTTAATCCAAATACTTTTTAATTCTGTCACCTCTACAGCATTTTTCATGGTGAGAGCTGGGTATTTGCAAATTTTTTCAAATGCTGGGCAGTGTGAGTGTTTTGTGGGTCTCCCATTGTAGGCTTAACTGTGTTTCACATCCAGTTGTGCATGCATGGATTAGGTGTGTGTTTAGCATATGAATGATGTAGTGCATTTATCAGGAATGTTATCTAATTTTTGGTGGGAAGTTTGCAGTTTGTTGCTAAAATAACTAACAAGCTTTTATATTTTCTATAATAGGCTGGATGGAAGGAAAACCATGCAACATTTATGAATGAACTGAAAAACCTTCAGGCTTCAGGACTAACAACCCTTGGTCAGGCACTGAGGTCATCATTTGACTTGTTAAATCTCAACAGATTAGTGTCTGGAATAGACAACTATGGACAGGTAACAAATCTGGTTATAGTCTTCTGTCTATTTTTCTGTGTTTTTTTTGAAATTACGGTGAGAGAGACTTTTGGTAGTTGGGTTTGCGTTTAAGTTTTCTTTTTTTGAAGTGTTGGGTGTTGAAACTGTGAACTTTTTTTTTTCTTATTACATCTGCTGAATGCACCCTGGAATATACTAGCACCTTTTTTCCTTACTGAGCTCCAAAGAAAGCAGTGGTATAAACGACCTCAGCTGTAGATCCACAAACACAACTGCTGTGTGGGACTGTGTACACTGGATGGCAGCGAATCTGCAGTTTGAGCTGCAGTTAATGTCCTGACTTCTCTTACAGTTGGAGTACCCTGTTTTTGTCCCATTGCCACAACATTCTGAGTTCTCTCTATTACCAATTTATATTGCTGCTTTTGTGGGCTAGAGGGGTTTTTATACTGTTACTGGAGGAAAAAGAGTAGTAATTCTAAAAATCTTCAGGGCGTGTGTGTGCCTGGGGTAGTAGTCCTGTGTGGCTCCACACCTACTGAAAGAAAATGACAGGATTGTTTTAAAAGATTGCTCATCTCACTGTTTATTTTATAAGGACTAAAAGACAAGCCTGTAACTGGGTGTTAAGGTCACTCTCAGTATTCCTGTACTTTTGTCTCTAGGGAAGGAATCCATTCTTTTTGGAGCCATCTATTTTGATTACCATCACAGACGGAAACAAACTGACAAATACAGCTGGAGTTCAAGAGGAGGTAAACTTGCATTAAATTCTTTCAAATTAGGTTCTTGCAAGTTGGCTCTATGCTGGGTTTAATATGAATTGGGTTTTTTCCCTGCTAACAGTACTTCTGCTTCACCAACCTGTTGTATAATAGAGAACAGAAGCTAGCTCTGCTCTCATTGCCCAGCCCCATAATTCATAGTTCACATGGGTTTCCAGATTATAACTTCACATAAATTAGTGGGTAGCAGAGAAATGGGGTCCTTTACAGAGTAAGGAATAAATTTGAGTATTGGCTTGTCGAGTGCTTGAAAATATTCTTAAATGTTTCTTTGCCAGCTTCATCTTCCTTTGAATTCTCCTTTGCCTGGAAGTGAATTAACCAAAGAACCATTTCGTTGGGATCAAAGGCTGTTTGCTCTAGTGCTGCGTTTGCCAGGAGCTGCATCTGCTGAACCAGAGCAGCTTGGGAGTGTGCCTACTGATGAATCTGCTATCACACAGATGTGTGAAGTTACAGGAGGTAACAACATTTTACTTTGGTTCACCTTTAAGGCAAATACCAAAGTCTTTCTTCTCTTTTGACTCAACTGCACCTTTTTTCTCCATCTGACTTACTCAGTGTCCATGTGAATCTGTGTGGTATTGTGGGAGCTTGGTTTCCAGTAGCAGGGGGGAACTTGAAAATAAAACCATATTCCTGTCTCAGATCTTCTAGGTGTGAGACAGTTTTCTTAATTCACCAATAGGAGGGATTGGGAAATTTCTTAGACTCTCCTTCCAGAGGTTGGCTTTGCTCAGTCATGAGATTTGTTATTTAAATGTTGAATTGAGTGGGACAGGTATTATTGAGATGTTAATTCTGCTGCAGGGCTAATAAGCTGAATTTAATTTTAAAAGAATTAATTCTGGAGCCTGTTCCTCGAGAGAATTTTTTTTCAATTGGGAGTAGAAAAAAAATGTTGCGTGGGAGGGGGAAGTTTGGGAGTGTACAGGAGTTGATAAGGTTTGGATAGATAAAAGCAGGTAGATTACATAGACTTGGTGAAATAAGACCTTCTTAAGGGTGTTTATAAACGTGGCCTTGGATCAGCCTGTTTTAGCCTTATTGGCCTCTGTTACTAATGAGTAAAAGCTCAGCACACCGTTGATCTTTTTATTCCCCCTTGGTTGTGTTGCATTTGGAAAGTATTTTACGTTTTACATAAACTTGTGCAAAGTTTCTTGCTGCTATTTTGGGTCAAACTGACAGCCTTGGCAACGTGACTTATGTTATAAAACATCTCCCTTAATTAAGATTACTGAAAACTTGCTTTCCTAATTTCACTGTGTACTTTATCTCTCGCGTAGGTCGTTCTTACTGCGTGCGGACACAGAGAATGTTGAATCAATGTTTAGAATCTCTAGTTCAAAAAGTCCAAAGTGGTGTTGTTATTAACTTCGAAAAGTCAGGACCAGATCCAGCTCCTATTGGGGAAGGTATAGTAACTGGGGTTTTTTTCCCCCCCTAATGTTCAAGAAGAAATGTTTTGTGTGCATGAAAATGTCCTTAAGTGTCTTCAGTGCCCTTCTACCAGCTTTTCACTGTAGTGCACAGGGTGCATCAAAAGCCTAATTCATCCTAGAAAAGCAATGAAGCTATAAAGCTTATATGCTTCAGTGATAGAGTTCTGGTATCTCTTTAATTACCCCAAATCATAATGGCTGTGCTGTTCATAGCTTTGCAGGAGTTTTATGTTTAGTCTTTGTTATAGTTTTACAGGTGTTAGTTTGGCAAGTTAAATGGTTAAATTTGCACATATTGGTATGGACAGTCTACCTGCTTGCTAGCTCTCCTGTCACACTATTCTCACCTCTTTGAATATGAATGTTGTCAAAACTTGGTTTTCAAATCATTAAATCCAGAACTAGTGTATTTAAACACTTAGACATCTCTAAAGTAATCTCAGTGCTTAATTTTCCGTATGTTTTCATTCTGCTAATCGATCACAAGACAGTAAGTTTCAGCTGAATGTTCTCAGATGCAAGTGAAAAACTCTGAGCAGAGAAGAAGAAATTATATTGCCAGCTGCAAGCAAAGTGCATAGCAGGGAAGAGGAAAATGCCCTCTGAATGTGGAGCAGGTTTTCAGATTTGCAGAAATCCATGACTGAAAGGAAGGACAGAGAGGTGACCAGTTCATGTTTAGGAAATGAGGATGTTCCTGAAATGTCAAAAACATAATAGCTTTTAGGATCCCCTGAGCACCTGGGCATAGCCAGCTTTATTCCTGCTTTCATTTTAGAATCACCTTTTTCTTGCTGTGTATATATGTTGGTTTTTTTCTCCTTTTGTTTATTTAAATGCCATTTTATTGGAAGGCTTTCCTTAGAATGCTGTGCAGGACAGCACCTCAGCAAATTCTTGTCTCTGTGTTGGCCTCAACGTTCTCCTATGTGACAAAATGGTTGGTGAAATTTGGGATTCTTTAAAATGTTCTTGCCACACTGAAGTGTTGAGGCACTGTGGATATGAATATATGAAAGTACAAAGACTTTCCCTCTTTATGTGCATTGAGAAAGTCATAAACTGCAGAGAAATTTGGTGGAATTTACCAATACCAGAAAAAGCACTGTGTATCTAATGCAGAGAAACCAAACTGATAGGTACCTGAAAGGTGTTTTGCATAGTATTATTGGCCAGCTATCCAGAGCAGGGAAAATTAGTAGTCTGAAATAACTTGGCAATGAAGAAGGTTCTTTAAATGAGTGATCTCTGTGCTGTTGGAAGAGCAGTCTTTGAAAGCTGATGCTGAGATTCTGTACTGCTACCAACTTCTTTGTCCTCAGTGTGAAGGGGAGTCTGTGCTGGTGCACTGCAGGGCACTGGCAGGAAACTGTTCCTTCCAGGAGAGAGTGGGATTTCAGTGATCTGTGAATACTTCCTGATTAAAAATGTGACCAAAGCTGCTCCTGCAAGATGCATCTGACTTCTCCATGAAACTTTTCTCCACTTCCGGTTTCCCCCAGCGGCAGCGTCAGTCAGAGATCTTTGCATCCCATGTAGAAAGGCTGTAAATGCAAATGACCAGTCTTAACAGGTGCAGCAGAACTAAAAACAGTAGCCTTGGTGTTGCCTGTCAGATCTGTGTCAAAGTACTAAGCTTAAGCAAGTAGAATCTTAGAATGCCAGGTTGGAAGGGACCTCAAGGATCAAATGGTCCAACCTTTCTAGCTACTACTAGAGTTGAGCACTTTCCATGGTATGTGAGGATGCCTTGCTGCACTGAGTGTGTAATGGCTGTGCCCCAGGAGCAGCAGGGTGGATGTGGGCAAATGTTATCACTGTTTCTCAGATGATGCTGTTCTACATTTTGGTGTGTATTTTTTTTCAACCACTGGTGTAAACATCTGAACGTCTTTGAAACAATCGTAGTGAAACACCTTCTTGGTTCCTAATGCAGAAGTTTTGCTGGGAGACAAATGCATGCATGTAGCTTTTTATTTTCTTTTTTCTGTTGTTATTTTGCTTTGTTTAAATTTTAGATGGACTTGTTGATTCATCCAGGCCCATCAATTCATTTGCTTCTCAACCGTGGCATAGTTGTCATAAGCTCATCTATGTGCGGCCTAACCCTAAAACTGGTGTTCCTGTGGGGCATTGGCCAATCCCAGAGTCTTTTTGGCCTGATCAGAATTCACCAACACTGGTAAGTAAAATAAGAACTGACAAAAGGATTCTATGCCTAATGAAACAGACTGAAAATGAATAATAAAGTGGGTTTTTTGGTGTACTTTTTTTTACTTTGTCTGTTTACTGATATGATCTGACTTGGCTTTAAAAGAGTAGTTAAAATGGTGTAATCTAATGTAGTCATGCTGTGATGTTTTTGCTTCTAGAAGGTTTACTTCCATGTATATAGTTAGTTATTTGGTAAATGGTTTTAACAGAATATAAAATTAAACTATAAATTACTTAATGTACCACAAATCATAGTGGACCTATTAAAATTTAACCAAAGCTTTATAAAATGCATTTATATAGAAAAGGGAGTGTGTGTTTTTGTTAAAAGATCACGAATGTTTTCTCTGCTTAGTGTTACTTCATGTATGGACTCCTCTTTCATTATCAGGGAGAATTAAAATGGAAACAGAATAGTTGCCCCCATCCAGAAAACAAGGGAAAATCAGGATTCGTTTCTCCTTTTCCTGCTGAAATTGGTTGTGCATTTGACATGTTTTGCTAGCCTTTCTAAACATCTCTTTTTTGTTAGCCATGTTCTGTTTCTGTACTTCACAAGTGCTCAAGGTACTGTTCCCCCTCTCCCTGACATGATTCAAGAAGAAAAAATGTCAAACTTGACAGGGAATATCTCAAGATGTCCTTTGTAAAGTGAGCACAGTTTCCCATCTGGAATTCTGTGAACATCAGGCTGGGAAAGAGAGTTGAAGTTTTTTTCTTTAAACCTCTGTCTGTTGGTACTATAGGTTGATTGGCATGGGGGCTTTTAAATATTAAGATAAATAGTTCAATATTAACCATGATTTTCGATTGGTGAGAAGAATGTGTGTGTGTGGCTTTTTAAAGTTGATTTAATGAATCATATTCTATTGTGGGAGCTTGTATGTTTTTCTGTTTTAAAGGAAATTGTAGAAACTGAGAGTTGAAGCCTATAGGATGGTAAAATACATGTGTATGATTTTTTTTTATAATTAATTTGCTTACCATAAATACCAGACAATTAATAGGTTTTTCTTCCCCTTCCTTGTAGCCTCCACGCACAGCTCACCCTGTTGTGAGGTTCTCCTGTGTAGATTGTGAGCCAATGGTAATAGACAAGCTTCCTTTTGACAAGTATGAGCTGGAGCCTTCACCCTTAACACAGTACATCTTGGAACGAAAGTCTCCCCATACCTGCTGGCAGGTATTTGCATTTGATTTGATTCTAGAAATGTAATGGGCATCCTAAGGTGCTTTAGTCTTTGGAAGCCAGGAGAGCTGGGGCCTGGTCACAGACTGCAGCTGATGAGAAGAAACCTGTCAAGGTTTCATCTACCTCCTTTCTAAGAGAATGATCAGGAGGTGGAGTGAGTGTTGCCTCTACAGGCTTTGTCATCTCATTTAATTCTGCTTCTAGGTTTTGCTAAGAAATGTGTAGCACAGGTGCCATTTTCAGCTGAATTGAAATTCTCTGTAGGCTTCCACTTGCTTCCAGGGAAAACCTTGCACTAGTTTCCATCACCTTACCTAATCAACAGCTGCAAATAATTGCCACTAGATGGTTGAAACTGCTGAAGGGAATTGAATGGAAGCTGTTGATCTTGTTGGCTGGATTGGCCCTGAAGCATTCAGAGTTCTGTTGCTGAAATCCTTTGACACGTGATCCTTTTGTGATTTTTGGTTGAGTGACTTGTTTCTGCATCCTCTATACAGCAAGGCTTGCAGTTCCCTTCTCAACAGAGTGTTCTTGTGAAGAATAGCTTAGTGTGCACACCAGGAGTTTGCTTAGTGTGATGCTTGAGATGGGAAGATGGGTTTGGAGGTGTCTCTTTCATGTTTCTCTTTCCCTGTTAAATATTACAATTTAGCTGAAAATGTAACACATATTCAGAAGAAAGATTGAAGTTACTTTTTAACAAACTAAATTTTAAAATGTCCTTTAAGCATTCATAGGTACATTATTTGCTAAGTTACTAAAATTACTCTTTTTCAAAAACTGCTTTTCTTCCCCCAGCTCTGTAACAGACTCTTGCAAACTAGAGAAATAGGTTGATTGTTGTAGAAACCACGTTACAAACTCTGTTCCTTATGCTCTGAAAAAATAGAAGAGAAACACTTCATTTTACTGCAAGTTACTTTTTTTAGGAAAACTATTTTTGGTTCCATGTGGGTTATTTTTTGAGTGTGCCAACAAGAATAGACACCATCTTTATCTGTCAAAATAGTTGTTTGCATGTATTGCTTTTCAGGGTCAATACCCCCATATATATATATATATACACTTAAAGGGAAAAGTCAGTGTTAAGAATGTTGGCAATTGGCATGACAAAATGTTTCTTGAATATTTGTTTTGCCTAATTTATACACTTCAAAAGTTTTGGATTTCTTTTATCAGTGTTGTAAATTTTACTCCTGCTGTTTTATGAATCAGAAGGCTAATTTCACTAGATTTTTTTTATTACATACCTTCAAAAGATGTCCCCATACCTGTTTAATTTCAAAACCTTTTCAGAGCATCACTTCAAAGTAGTTTCACTGTTGCATGAAAGATAATACTGTGAAGAGCATTTCCACAATGACAGGAGGTACATTAAATGTTGCATGTCTGTTTTGTGACTAGGAAATGTAAGTCCATGTTCATCCTGGTGTGTGCAACCTCAGACTTGACTGTTCTTGATAATTTGCTGTCTTAATGCAATGGGACTCTGATTTTAATTTTTAAATGGCCCGTGTTTAATATTCTTTGTATTCTTCTAATACAGTGATGTCTCTTGTTCTTTCTCAGGTATTTGTGAGTAGCAGTGGAAAATACAGTGAGCTTGGCCATCCATTTGGGTATTTAAAAGCAAGCACTACTTTAACCTGTGTAAACCTCTTTGTGATGCCTTACAACTATCCTGTTTTACTTCCCTTGTTAGGTAGGTAATACATTGACCTGGGACTGCCAAGGCAGCCACTTCAAAGAAAAGCAGTGATGGTTGGTGTTCTGCCTTAGTTTGAGACATTATAAAATAATGGAGATCAGAGAGTAGAGAATGTTGCAAACTCTTGAACATAATTTGGGAGGAGAGGATTTTCATACCCCCTCTCCCTTTTTTTCTCTCCAGCAGAGGAGGAGAGCTACCTGCTTCCAGTGCATGTTTGATGCTGTTCACCTCCTAGACACGTAGCCTCTTCCTTAACCTGGAGTAAGCTTCAACCTCCATTCTTTTCCCTCATTTAGGGTGTGGTGTATCCAGGTTTTGCAGTTGCTCTTGTAGCAGCTGATTTTTTACTGGAAGATCATGTGCAGTGTTTGTCATGGGTGTTGGGAAGAGGGAATTCCCTGATGCAGTTTAGAGCAGCAAGAAGGAATTAGGCAGTGAAACGATCTACATTTTTTCCCTGCCCAAAAAAAGTGTTTTTTTCACTGTCACAATGAAATTATTTTCTACAGGAAAGATGGAATGGAAAGGTGCTGTGTGAATAACTTCCTTAGTAATTGTGGCTATTAGGGTTCTGGCATAAAGGTGATGGCAGAGAGAAAAGTTTCCTGGGTGCTACTAACCCTTGGAGTTGCAGCTGCTGTCAGGCTTTTTTTTGTTCTGCTTTTTGTGGGTGTATTTAGTGATACAGAATAACAGTGGACATCAAGAGAATTCACATTGACTCTTACTGTTTTACACAGGATTTGCCCATTCATTTATAGGAAAAAACCCCACCCACAGTGCAATTCAGGAAGGCTTTGTCATAGTCCTGGTCATAACCAAAAAGAAATTGATGCTTGCTAATAATTTGAATGTGTCTTATATAGCCCATGTAGCCTGATAATTG
Source organism: Hemiprocne comata (assembly GCA_020745705.1). Lineage (NCBI taxonomy): Eukaryota > Metazoa > Chordata > Aves > Apodiformes > Apodidae > Hemiprocne > Hemiprocne comata. Next base: position 2,493,881 of record CM036597.1, on the reverse strand, counting down.
TCACAAAGTGTGCAAGCAGGATACTTCTAGATTAAATTAGAGTTTCTGCAAGTTTGTGGCTACAGAATTACTGCAGCAGATCCACTAGCTGAAAAGCCATCACTGGTACTAGATGAATTTCCCTATTCATTTTCATGTTGACACTTGCAGTTCTGTGTCTTCCCTGGCAGCTCTTGTCTTCCCCCCTCCTTTTTTGCAGGGGTGTAAAGCTCTTCCTACTCTTTGGAGAAAGGCATTTTTCAGGATGTGCAGTGCTGCTCTGCAGCTTATTCACCTGGTATCCCACATCTTGAATTTCTGAAGGCTGCTTTGTCAAGGAGGATGCAGAGCTTCCATGGTGCCCGAGCTGTAAAGTGGATGTTTTCTCTAGCATGCAGACACTGTGCCTGCCATATTGTAAACACAGGAAGAGTTGGGTTGTTAGGTTCAGATCTTGTTCCAGGACTTTGTTTATCCTTGGTCTCTAAGACATGGTGGAATTAAGTTCTGTGGAGTATACAGAAAACATGAAAGTAGATCTGGTCCTTTTTCTGCTGGGCAGTACAGAGAATGACTAAGATGATGAGCAGCATACCTGTTAAAGTATTTGTAGATGTTTTAAAAAATACTGACTTGGTATTCATCTCTGTAGGCAGGGATTGTTTCTGTTTTTAAACCCAAAAAGGATGTGAGAACTTCAAAGCCCAGAAGAAGTTTGTTCCATTCAGCCACTACCACCCATATTGGTGTATCAGCAAGGCTCTAGTTGCTACACTTTACTGGTAGAATATTGTGTTGAAGAACTGGGACTTAATCTTGGAATAACATCATGGATAATCTCTCTCTCTTTCCTTCAGTGACTCTTTCAGACAAAGCCAAAACCACTTTACAACTGTATTATTTGTAATGTCTTAATCAAGTGGCTTATGTGTGTTCAGCCTTCTAAACAAATAGCAAGATGCTTAAGAATTTTTTCTTGCATTGTTGTATTCCTCCTGCATTCCTGAGCCAGGGGGAGCTTAATGCTGGTTTTGGAAAATGATGTAAGAGAGAGCAAGCCTTAAAAGACAGGTGAGATGGGCATGCATGAGGAAGCTTGCAGATGATACTTGAGCAAACTGAAACGAATCGTAGTGGTCTGTGACTCAAGGAGGTAAATTGTACCACGTGCTGCAGGTTTGGTGATTGTTATCTCATTTTCTGCAAGGGTGGGTTTGGGAATGCTGTAGCTTCTTGTAGCTTGTAACTTCATGGGTCTGCTTTTGGAATCTGAAGCTTTGTAGGGAAAGGAGCCAAATAATGAGACCTCATGGAACAGCAAGGCTGCACAGTCCATGTGTTAACCTGACCCCTGCACTGTGGTAAATTGGCTGTCTGACAAAAATTCTGGTCTCTACATCTTTTACAGAAGACAGACCATGTGGGGATGTGCTGGTACAGCTGAGCAGCTCCTCTTTGCTCTCACAGCAAAGGCTAGGGAGGCATCATTACTAACTTGGGGTGCTGATTTGCTCTGAGAACTGAGGAGGTGGGGTGCAGTTCTTGTCTTTTTTTTTTTTAATCAATGTCAGGCAGACTTCTGAAGACAAACTTTTGTTCACAGACAGATGCTGACATACTGTGATGCTGAGTATGTTTGGCCCAGGGATTATAGAAACTTCCTCTGGAAGGATTGTTGCCTTTATCTGGTAGTAGCAAAGCTATTGTACTTCAGATATTCTTCTGTTTAAAAAACAATTGTACAACCAAGTTCATAAAGCAGAAGTCAAATGAGGGGTCGGAGAGAGAGCTTAGCAAAGGTGAGGTATAATTCTGGATGGTCCTTGGCTGATCTTAGCTGTGTTGGTGGGAGGGCAGGCACTGCTGGGCAATAGGAGTGATTATTCACTGGGAGTGTCAGCAGAAGCAGTGGTGAAACAGCCATGGTGAAGATACCATGAGAAGGTGGCTAATACCCTTTCACTGTGGGTCTAAATATGCAGAAGGATGAGCGTTTAGAAAATGTCTGCCCATGAAGGACTGCAGGGGGTCAGAACTAGGTGATCTTTAAGGTTCCTTCCAACCCAAACCATTCTATGATTCTGTGACTGCAACGTGGACAGTTTGTTTTGGAGGCTTCTTGAGAGAATCTTCAAGTAATGATTTTATATTTTGGAAACCCAGGGGTGTCTTTCTCACAGATGTGAACATGGCAAGCTGTGGCACTGGGAGGGAGAGCCAAACATTTTGTATCAGTGGGAAAAAAAGTGCCACAAGACCTTTTGTAATGGTGGATACTCTTTTCCATTGTAGTGCCTTCTTTTTGGCTAGATGGTTTGCAGGGAAGGATACTGCTTCCCTTGAATGTAAAATTATGAGTGTTTGCTGCTTAGAACAAAGCAGTGTGTGAGTGTAGAGGCATTAGAGAGCTCAGAGAATTACAGGAGCCAGTGGGGAGTGGTGGTGTACTTGCTCAGGTGGAATTTAATCTGAGTGGTGATTGTTTTTCTTTTAAAATACAAGTATTTACTTTGGGTTACATGGTGCAAGCTGTCACTCTCAACTAGACTGCTGTCACATGAACTGTTCTTGTAATTAGGCTCCAGCTGAACTACTAAAATGACCTGCTGACCATTCTCATGTTCTTCTTTTGTTTGTTCTCCTTTTCTTTAACTGTTACCTGAGCTTGAAAGGGCATCAAGTCCCCTTTTGTGGTACTGGGTATCAAAGATGAGTATTTGTATCGTGTTTCTCATACTTTGGTTGTTTTGTACATAAATCTGAAGTGGGTAAAGACTTTGCAACACAGTTTTAAATTAACTGGTCTGCCTGTAGTTACACCTGATCTCTTGAATTGTTGCAGCTTGTGGCCCTTTCTCAGTGGTTTTTAATATCATGTTCCCAATTATCCAGGACTTTCAGCTTCCTTTGAGTATAGAAGTAAAAAGAATTCTGCATGAAGTGGGCTATACAGAGAGGAATATCTGAAAATGAATGGGTTGGATTAAAACTGATTTATGAAAGGATTTTTTTTTCAATACTCCTGGATTTTATCTACAAAAGTTTGGAGCTTAATTTGTGAAAGACACAGTTAACTGGGTTACAGTTTGTTTGCTTCTTTGTATGAATGATGATGTGCAGCCCATGGCACAGTGAAAAAGCACATTTCAAGTGCCAGTGTTGCAATCTGCTGACAGTGCATGTCCCAACTCTTGCAATAGAGGCAGGTAAGATGTTGATGGTGATGTTCTCTTGGAAACTTGGGGCTGTATTTACCACCATGACTGTCTCCCTTCAAGAGGGTAGGAGTTCCTGCAGTGAGTCTGTGCTGTGGGGAGGCTCTCATTTTAAACAGGCAAATCTTTGCTGAAGCTCTGCTGAGGTTTGAGAACTCCTTACTTGGATGGCAGAGATCGGGGAGGTGCTTTGGCTTTTGGCTTCTCATAGTACAGCCATGCTGTGGATTAAGAACCTTAGCTGGCTGAGCACTCTGAACATCTGTGCCATTTCAGAGTGGCTGTGCAGCTGAACTGCAGGGATTATGTGCTGGTACAACCTTCACAGTGCAGAAGTGAGACAGTAATAAAGTGCTGATAAGAGGTTTAAGGTTCAAGCCGTACTTCCAGACTTTGAAATATTAGGACATACCATGACCAAACATTTAACATTTATTTTCATTTTGAATTTTGGGAGAGGGGTGTAGTTTAACTTCCATTTTGCTGCAAAAAAGCTAATAGGTTTATGAGATAAGAAAGGATGTTACTTTATATTTGCTGTATGTCATGATATCATCACAAGTTCTTTTGGAAAATAGTGCTAAGCTGTGGTATATTGAGATTTTAAATGGAGCTTTAACCTCTCCTCTCAGATTCCACCCCACTTCCTTCAGGCCAGGAAAGAGAACAATTAGCATCTGTAGTGTGGTTCTTACATGTGACACAGAATTCATTTAGCTTGGAAAATACCCGTAATGAAGCGTGGTTTGACTGTGAGAACTTGGAAGGTTGTATCGTAACATCTGTTTGATTTCTGCAGAATACTGTGCAAGTCAAATTTTCTTCTCCAAATACATCTTCAGGAAAGCTCAGTCTGGAGAAAACAATTTCCTTGCTGCATCTGTCTTTTGCACACCCTCTTCTGTGCGTCTGTCTCCTGCAGCTCTCCCCAGTTAATTTTTGGACATCCCTTTCTCCAGTCCTGCATATCCTTTCATTATCCTCACTTTGGCAGCATGTTACAGCCCGACTTAAGGAGAAACTTGATCTCAATTGATAATCCATAATTTCAAATGATGAATTGCAGGATGCTGTGTTGGGTTTTGATGTTCAGAGATCAGTGTTACAGCTGACAGCGTGCACAGCGAATAGCTCCACGCTTCATTCCTGAGTGGCAATATGCATGCCTGTAGTGAAGGGTATTTCTAAAACAGTATCCAAAGGGAATAATCTGTCTGGTTGCTCCCCTCTTAAAGGGCAGCATTTTTTGTTGCTAATTACTGGCTCTTGTCTTTATCTGTGGGAGAGTTTGCTGCTCTGGCACAAGGCAGGCAGTGTGTCTGTGGGTACACCCTGTGCTCTGTCAGCAGAATCCAGCAAAGCTGACCAGAAAGTTTCTCTGCTCTGAGATTTATTTTTTTTTCTTTCCCTTTGATGCCCAAGAATGATTTTATTGGAGACCAGAGTTCATCATACAGGTTAAACAAAAGAAAGCTGGGCTGAAAATGGAAATTGAACCAACTTAATGTTGTTTGGTTTAATCAGATACAGGAAGTCCCTGATGATGCAAGAGAGAGGCAAGGGAGGTGAAACTTAACAGGTGGATCTGTTGCACCTTCCATGCTGGTAGTAGTTTTGTGCAGGATTTAAGTCTGGTGTACCTTGTAAGTTTGCCTGTAATGAGGACTTGTTCTGGATTGTCCACTGCAGCTAGGACTGGGGATTCACAAGCCTGCAAACCTGAGGTTAAGAACAGCTTTGTGGGGACGCCCCATTGGGAGATGGGTGGAGGGAGGAGAAAAGGGGGGGAAACTTGAATATCGGATAGTTCAGATGGTCTGGGACTATATAAATGAAACCTCCTTTTGTTGTTTTCCTTGTTGCAGATGACTTGTTTAAGGTTCACAAACTTAAGCCAAATCTGAAGTGGCGACAGGCTTTTGACAACTACTTAAAAACAATGCCTCCTTACTACTTACTGGTATGTTCCTTTTCACATTTCATCCTCCCGGGTATAATGGCTGGTGTGACCAGAGTCCTGTGCATCAAACCTCTCCCTAGTAAATTCTGTTTACATAATTACAATGACATTTTAGGCAGTAAACGTTTTGCTTTGCAGAGGGATGTAGATCAGGTAAAACATTTTAAAGAAATGAATACATTTCTAGTAATATTGACTAATAGAAGGTATATTAATATATTAAATGTGTTTTCTGTTAATTAAATGTTAAATTAAGCTTTGATCTGAAGTACTTTAGATTGTCCAGAGAAACTGAATTGGGCATTGTTTTTGTAACTTGATGAGGATTTCTTTGCTTATTGATGTGGGTGAAGAGCTAGAACTTGGGAAGCTGATACCAAGAGACCTGGCTGGGCCAAATAAAGGGTGGGGGGAGGCACCGTGTCACTTTCTACACGTAGCTTGGACAATGCACCTCAAAATGGACTTGCATCATCCCGGCTATTCTGGTACTGAGCCTCTGAGTGGAGATTGCCAGTGGCACCACACCGTGGGGTGTCTTGGTGAAGTGGCATCATGTCCATTGTGAGCTAGTTAGACAACAAAACTCATGTCACACGTTACCTGAATAGACTTGAATTTTAGTGGCCAAAAGTGGAAAAGCTAGAGCACTAATCCATGTGCCTTAGCTTCCTGTAATTGATCTTATAAATTTTTTTTTCAAATACTTATTCTCTTACTATTGTGTATTTTGTTTTCCTTATAGCCGTTAAAGAAAGCCCTAAGGATGATGGGAGCTCCAAATCTGATATCAGATAATTTAGATTGTGGACTTAGTTACAGTGTTATCTCTTACCTTAAAAAACTCAGCCAACAGGTAGTATTGATAAAACCTTTGCAATTAGAAGTGCGTTGATTATTTAGTTTGTGGTAATCTCATTATAAAGCAGTTAATCCCTGTGGGAGCTCTTATGGGTGTACAGCATATATTATAACTGAAGATTGGTGAGCATTTCTACTGCAAATATGGGTGAATCCAGAGTGGTTCTGTAGCCAGTGATTGTGCCTTCTGTAAGTGGTGGAGGGGAGTGTGAAGGAGACCTCTTCAGCTATCTGCTAGACCTTTAAACTCCAAAGATAATCACTAATTGGATTTATGACTGCTCTTGCCATTGTTCTTCATAGCTGAAGTTAGAGGCTCACTCTCAGTCTCATATTTACTTTCATCTGTGCCTTGGCAATGTGTATGTTCCAAAAAAACTGTACATTCTTGTCCCTGGAGCATAAACCTTTATATCTGTTTCCTTCAGGTCAAATCTGTTCTACGTGTTAAGTGTGACCTGGTGGGAAATAGTCTGACATATCTTTTTCTCGTTGTCAAGAATGCCATTTCAGGTGTGACTGTCTGAAAGTCGTGCCTCCTTCTTACAACAGTAGTTTAATGGCTGGAAGTGAGTGGGGAAGCAGTGCAGCCTTTAAAATTACAAAATAGCAATCCTCCTCCTTAAAGAATGCACAAAATAGAGTCGAAAAGCCTCTGAATGACTGAGCATCTATTAGAGATAAAATGTCCTGTGGTATTTTGGTAACTTAATGATATGCAAATTCATGTCATATATCTGCAGTATGGAGTTGGAATGGCCTGAGATGGCTGCTTGTGGTTTGCACAGGCATTCTCAGCACATGAAACAGTTTACATGTGTTGGATGCATTATAAGCATCTAGGGACAAGCAATTCCAGAATTCTGCTGTGCTCCTGCTGTCCTTAAATTCAGAGTTTCCCACAGATGAGGAAGCAAACCCTGCTGAGGATGAGATCTGGGGGAAGTGGGTTGCAATCACCGTGGGTTTGGGGGTTCTGGTTGGTTGGGGTTTTATGGAGGTTTTGCAAGTGGGTTAAAATCTGACTTTGAACACAGTTAACAATTAACACAGTAAAGTTACCAGTAGCTATAGCATGAATCTGTGCTAATTGGAGAAGTAACATGTTTTTAGAAGCTAACTGATGAAGCAAATGTCTTTCTTCTCATGACTTTCCTCCCTTGTTGCAAATACACAGTGCAAACCTTAGTTCTTAGGTTGTTTCAAGAATGAAATCTGAAATGATGTTACTGTATCTGAGTAATACCATTGGCTTAGATGCAACTTTACAGTAACTTAAAGGCATCCCACCCTCCCATTATTTTTTTCCTTTCCCATTAAAGATGAGTCTTCAGGGGCACAAAAGTCAGACTTGCAGTAAAATCTGGGGTTATTCACAGACCTCCCACTGGCATATAAATGTAGATAAACTGGCTAAATGTTTTTTCCATATGCTAGCACATCAGGATGTCTTTCTACTTTAGATCTCACCTATGTAATCCAATAGATCCCTGGGTAGGTGGCTCTCCTGTTTGTTGAGTAGCTGGGAATGACATTTATAGTTTAATTCTGTTGATGTACTATGTGTTTTATACTGGGAACCTGCAATGCCTGCTGATTCTTCAACTCATGGTGTGATTCCATTTTAGACAAAAATAGAGTCGGAACGGATAATAGGTTCAGTGGGTAAGAAAGTTCCACAAGAAATTGGAATAAAAGTGAAAAATCACTCCAGTGGCCTCTCCTTGGTACACAGTAGGGATTTTAAGCAACTGCTGCAAGGGATCACTGGGGAATCTCCACTGAGACTGGCAGAAATGAATGTTAAAGAATTTGCTGGCTTCCACATAGGACTTCTAAACAAGGTAAACAGCACGATGAGCTTGCATGAATAAGCAGTTAATCTCATCTGTTTTAAATGGGTAACTTTTATGGGCTCAGTGTAGAAGAAGGAAGTAAGTCCTTTAACTCAATCGTGAGGAGTGCAGCATAGGCTTAAATAGTGAGAAGAGTAAGTGCAATTTTTTGCACTTGCTTTTGGGACACTGTTTGAAAATCCCGTGGCAGTAAACAAAGATGACTGTGTTTTAAGTGACAGTCTCTGCAAAAGACAGCTAGTGTTGTTCATCCAGGAACTAATGTGCTTTGTCTTAATGGAGCTGAAAGCACTAATGCTGAATAAGGTCTTGTTGAAAAGGCAGTTACTGAGTCTGCTGTACCTGGTTATGAAGCTCGGAAGTTAATTCAGAATTATTTTTTTTAATAGTTAACGTAATTACAGTTCATAGAGTAATTATCTGTGCAAGGGATGTGATGGGTTAACTGAAAGCTACTTGTTTTGTTATAAAACTAGGATTTGAAGCCACAGGCATTCAGAAATGCATATGATATTCCTCGTCACAGTCTTCTAGACCAGCTAACTAGAATGAGAGCCAATCTTCTGAAAACACACAGGCTTATCGTGGGGCAGGATGAAGGTAAGTAGCCACTGTTCTTCATTAGTGGCTTGGGGAGGGTACAGCTATTTTTTTAATTCCCTGAAGTAGTGTTTTCTGTCCTGGATGTGGGAGCAGAAGTGGACATGGCATCATTTGTGGAGTCAGTCAGTGTCCTTTTCTTGATTCTGAAGGGGAAAGAAGGAAATTTTTGCCTTCTGTCATGCCAGATGTCATGCTTGCTTTGAATTTTAAAAAGAAGCTTAATGGGAGAGCTTTCCTGTACAATAAAGTTCAGGAGACACGTTTCTTACAGTGATGGTGGCTTAAAGCAGAGAGGAGCTTATTTTGTTTTACCCTTGTTACGAGCTGGTGGTATCTAAAGATACAGTTTTTAGCATAGAGATCAAACTTGCTTAGTTTTCATTCTTGTTCTGCCAATTAAGCTAAGCTCCTGCCAGTCGTATTTCTAAAATTGTAATATTCAACTCTTCCTCCGTAGTGGAAAAAAATATAGTCATTTCTAGTTCTTCAGTGCTAATGTTTGCAATTGAAGTGTGTGGAGTTTGTATCGGATATAAGGTACAATAAATGAAGAGCTCTTGCTGTGTTGCAGACTGCCTTCATAGTGTTCCTGTTGCTCAAATGGGAAATTACCAGGAGTACCTGAAAATGATGCCTTCACCCCTTCGGGAGATCGACCCAGATCAACCAAAGAGACTTCATACATTTGGCAATCCATTTAAACAGGATAAGAAGGTAGGAGGAGGCTGGATCTTCGCATTTAGCATGGCTTGAAGTAACCTATGAGTAGAATTTATCAGCTGCACAACGTTGCTAACCTGTGTAGCTCTTGTCCTGTGTGTGGGAAGGAGTGGTGTCCTTCACGGGGTCCGAGAGAAACGTGCCGTTTATTTATTTATTTTCAATTTTCTTTTCAGGGTATGATGATAGATGAAGCAGATGAGTTCGTTGCTGGGCCTCAGAATAAGATCAAGCGTCCTGGAGAGCCCAACACTCCAGCATCACTGAAGAGAAGGCGCAGCATGTCCCCCCTCCTGAGACGGCCACAGTCACCCCCCGTCGTCACCAATCACGTTGGTGGGAAAGGGCCACCGACTGCTGCTGGATCCCCATCATACCTGAACCTCAAAGGTGTCCCAGCAAATAAAGGTATATTGAGTTGTAAATCCTGCATGGTCACAGGTGGGAATATTTGTGTACAAGCGGGGAAAAAAAACCACTCTCTCACCTCCCCCCAAAAACCCAACCAACCAACAGAAAAACACCCAAAACCCAACAAAAAAAAACCCAACCCAATCAACTCTGTGCTTTCGGAGTTGATCCAAAAGGGTATCTTGGAATGTATGTATGCTTTAGTATTAATTAGGACTGAGTTTCTTGGCCTAAATAAACAGGCTTCTCCTGTAGCTAATAAGCACCTCTGCTGTGAAGACAGGCTGAAGGAGTTGGGGCTGTTCAGCCTGGAGAAGAGAAGGCTCCAGGGAGACCTTAGAGCACCTTCCAGTGCCTGAAGGGGCTCCAGGAAAGCTGGAGAGGGACTTTTCATCAGAAAAGGCAGTGATAGGACAAGGGGTAATGGTTTTAAACTGAAAGAGGGGAGATTTAAGTTAGACATCAGGAAGAAATTCTTCACCACGAGGGTAGGAAGGCACTGGAAATAGGTTGCCTGGGGAGGCTGTGGAAGCCCCCTCCCTGGAGGTGATGAAGGTTGGGTTGGATGAGGCTTTGTGCAGCCTGGTCTAGTGGGAGGTGTCCCTGCTCGTAGCAGGGGGGTTGAAAGCTGATGGTCTTTAAGGTGCCTTCCAACCCAGACTATTCTGTGATTCTAAGTCTGGGAAAAAAAAAATAATAATTTTGAACTCTTAAAAAAAAAAATGACAAAACTGAAACCTTTCACCAAGATGGTTTGCAAGTAGCAAGGATTTCAGATCAGCTTTTAGTTCTCACTTGGGTATTCTGTGGTGGGGAAGGAAAGTTAAAATCTGGTTATGTTTTCATTTCCCACAAATGCTGCATTTTCCTCCCCACCTATTGCAGCAAACAGAGTCAGAAGAAAACTCTGTTACCTGGAATTGGGGGAAGGAAGGAAAACACTTTACTTGGAAGTCATAACACTGCAACAGGAATGCAGGAAATGGTGACTTCATGATAGTGGAGTCCAAAGTTCCCTTGGTCCCATCAAAGGGGTTGAATAAATGTGTTGGAGAGTTGTTCAGCACTGTCAGATCACTACACAGTACTTCAAACAAGAAAGGATACAGAACTGCTTCCTTTTGGCTTTTTGATATTGATCCATATTTTTGATTTGTAGATACCAATAACAGTATTGTCCAAGATGGCAATGGAGAGAAGAAAGCAGAAAATTGTCAGTCCCTGGAAAAGCAAATTGATGGCTTACCTGTGCAAATGGCTCCTTCACTGCCAGCTGCCCTGGGAGAGGATGAAATGTTACCCAATGACTTAGACTCTCTACCTGTTGAATTCAATTGTTTGAATGAAGATGGGTTGGATCATAAACCTGGTGCCAACGCGCTTGGTCGAGGGCCTCTGAGCTACAGCGTGGCTGGAGATGACCAAAAACGGGTGGTAGAGCCTGCTTCTGAGTCTGTGCCAAACTCATTTAAAATCACACCCATGATGCTGGAGGGAAACAATGCTGATATTAAAAATAAAGTGATGAGAGAGGTTCGCAAGCCTGGAAGAAGTAAGTTTTGGGGTTTTCTTACTAGTATATTTCAGATGGTGCTAGAGTGGAAGAGTGTTTTGTCTTGAAATGAGGAGCTGTTTTCATTGTACAACTTCAGACTTTGGGTAATTTCTGCCTGCCCATGAGCAATGGAGGGATAAAACAGGAAGAAAGGTCTTACATGCTGGGCAGATGAGTCGAAGTTTAGACAGAAGTGCTTGGGAAGTTGAATGCCAAGTGACCATGGTTGCCCTTGAAGATGGGTTAACTGCTGTAAGAGGTACCTGTGAAATCAGCTTCCAGAGGTTGCCTTGCTCTGCAAAGGTGTCACCAATGATGCAGTGATCCTAGGTAGACTTTGCCTTCTGCTGCACTGCTCCTTGCATATGCACAGTGTACTTCATGGCTTTGTGTCCCTGAAAAGCCTTTGCCCTCCAAAGGAAATTATGTAGCTACAAGGGTGCATCTTGGAATAAGTTCTAAAGGGAATCTTAACAGTGAAGTGATTTATTTTTTTCTTTTAAATTTTGTGAGATGGTGCAATTAGTGGTGGAACACTGTTGTAAAGAAACTCTTTAAGAGCTGAAGACTAAAATTTACTTTCTTCTTTTTTTTCCTGTAAGGTTTGATAACCCCCCCCCAAATCTAAAATGTTGTGAGGAAAAGTAACTTTCCTCTTCAGCTTTTGTTACATGTTTTGTTTGTACCTGTATACAGGATCAAAACCAAAACACTAACCTGAAACTCCACCTGATGAATGTGCTGTCAGGGGGTTGGATCTAGATGATCTTTAAGGTCCCTTCCAACCCAAACCATTCTATGATATGATTTGTCATAGGCATAATCTTTCTGTTTTTTCTTCAGTGGCAGATGTCCCTAATGTGGTCTGTGAGTGAATTATTTCTACAAATTAAACTACTGAATACTTTTCCAGTTCATTGTCAGGTGCCAGTAACTTGTTTAATGGAGTATTCTTAACTCCTCTCTTCTTCTGAGCTTCCATTACTTTCCCAAAACACAGTATTTCTTTGAGACACACAGTAACTGTGGCAGACCAAGGCTGTTGACAGATGAAAGCCATTTTTACACTGCATCTGTATTTTATTTTTAACATGTTCTAAAACTTCCTTACTTGGGTATATCTGCTTCCTGTTTTGCAGAGTGGGGTCATCTAATCTCATACCAAGTTCACATCTAGCAAATGATGATGCAGGGTAGGATAGTGTTGTGTTCAGAACGAGGCACCTGGCTTGCTGCAGGTTCAAGGAGTCCTCAAAGAGGCTGAATAGCAGTGGGTTAAATGTGTGTGTATATTCACAGTTCTGACCATGGATCCTCTCTCCATCAGTCTGAGCAGGCTCTTCACCAGAGCACCATAAATGTCTTCATTCTAGGTTCAGCTATGGAACATACTGAAACAATGCTATTTTTTTTTCCTAATTTAATGTGTCCAGTTCATTCTTTTGCAGTGGATATATTTACTTGGTACCAGAAGACAGTCCTGTCAGTTGTGCTCACACTAAGTGTTCATAAGGAGTGTAAGAGAACTAATCCTGACCTCTGCTTTCAGAAGTGACAGCTCTAGGATAGAACAGGCCTTGGTGGCCCTACGTGCCTGGGAACTGCTAATGGAGATCTGAGCCTTCTCTACCTGCCCTCCTGTTCTGAGGACAGCTCTTTCTATCTGCTGCTGTTAAAGGGAACTTAATTCTTTGGTGCCACATTTGGATACCAGATACTTGAAGTTACTGGTATCACCTGCTTTCTGCATGTAAAGCTAATGCAGGCTTTTTTCTTGCCTTACATTATCACCATACACAGAAGTGTGAAACTCTGGGCTTTGTTGTTGGTTTTTTTTTTTCGTTTGATTCTTAAGCTTTATTGAGGAAAATGCATTTGCAAGATTTATTTTTAATATGTGGTTGGTTTTTTGTCTTTTTAGATTATGAAAAAATCTTCTCTCTTCTTGAGGAGGTGCAAGGACCTATGGAAATTCAGAAGTATTTCATTGAATTTGCTATCAAGGAAGCAGCAAGGTTTGTATAGAAACAAATTACTCAGAGTCATAAATTAAATGTCAATTTAGATCATGATGGTAAATCAGAAATTTTTCCAGTAGTAGTATTTTTCTGTTTTTCTTTTTGACATATTTCAATTATTATAGTTGTTTTAGTGGTCAAAACTACCATTATATTTTTATTAAGTCAGTGGTCTTTCCTTAAAGTTTGTGTAAAATGGAGAGAACAGGTAAAGTTGAAATGTAAAATAGAGAGACAGGTCGTTATTGAAGACTGACCCAAAATCTGGATGGGTTGGGAAAGGACAGCTCTGTTGAATTAAGTTTTCTGGCCATTATAATGCCAGAAATTAAGTCAGCTTTTCCATACTGGGAACAGCCTCTGGGAATTTGTCATGGCTGAATAGTCTTCAGTTGTTCAACTGTGTTTTTGGAAGAAAATAATTCAGTTGTTCTCCTTCTCTTCCTTAGGTTTAAAAAACGAGTCTTAATACAACACTTAGAGAGAATACTAGAGGAACTAGAGTTCAACAGCCTACCCAGCAGAGTTAATCATGTCAACAGTAGATAATAATGTACCAGCCAGACCAATATGGACCAGGAATGAGTTTGCTGTGCCACAGAAGAGTGGAAGAGGATGGAGCTGCCGCCCTCACCATCTCGGCAGTCAAGTGATTTTACTGTCACAGTCTGAGAAGAAGCAGTGGAGCTTTAACTTTAAGAACCTCTCTCGGCAGAAGCTGGGCTATAACCTTAAGGATTTGCTATGAAAGGTGTGGCTTTTTTCCTGTGGAGGGTGCTATTTGCTCAACAGGCTGAAGAAAATAACCATTGCTGCCCCTCCTGCAGGTGATGAGAATTTACTCATTTGAACGCTGTCGTTAGACGTTTTACGTGCTGTAGGCAGCAGGTTGCACTAAAATGGGGCACTGTCAAATGCACACACTGTCTGCATCGTGGAGAGAGCCCGTGTGTTCCCAAAAAAAAAAAAAACCCTCCCAGAAACACCTGCACTGGTAAAATTGCATGTTGCCACCACAGAGACAAGGGTCTCGTTCCCGAGAACTACTAGCCATGCCTTTAAACTTGAAATGCAGTGTAGATTGAGAGTAAAGAAACTGCTATTGTGTTAATGAAAGCTAAAGACAGCCCTGTGACTGTTACCACCCGATGGTCACTAAACAATCTACCTCAGACTCTCTTCTGTTTTGTCTGCAGACATTATGAAAGTGCACCTGAGGCTTCCCAGGTCCCCGACTTCAGTTCTCTTTCATCCTGTGAGGAGGACGGAGATTCTTCAGGTGGCCTTGGCACACGCTGTGCTTTGGAAGCGCTAAAAGGAAACGCTTTTAAAAACGTGTATTTTAATGTTCATACAAAAAGAGATTATTTTGAACAGTATTGTTACCAGATCACTAATTTGATATTTTAACTGTATAAATTTTTTTGGAACATATGTATATATAAAATAAAACCATTTTATTAATTTTTAAGAAGTGCTCATCTGAGGAGTCTGTAGCGGGCAGCGCTGAGTTCCTCCGATTATCTGTCGCCAACAGGCTGCTCACATTTTGTGAAACCAGTGAGTAGTGCAGCTGAACCTGACCTGCACACTGGCAAACACAGCCCGCAGGGGCAGCACGTGTTTGTACCCTGGAGCACCTGCCCCATCACTCAGCTGAGCCTGCGTGGGGTGCACATTTTTACTCAGTATTAAAGGCACTAAGTTCCAGTTTGCAAAACCCCTGGTTACTGTTTTGTCCGAAGGCAATTTTTGTGTGTTGTAAAATATACAAAGAAGACTGGAGCACCTGCATGAAGTAATTGGTTTTTTTCCTTTCAAGTAGTACCAATGATCTGCCAGCAGTAAGTGGTTCTTCTGATCATTGTGTTATTTTCAGTTGTTCACACTTAACATCCTCTGATCCCCTTAACAGCTTTCTTTTAAGGACAGGTTGAAGTTGTGCTCATGTTAACTGGCTCTTTACCTTGTACTGCAAATATCCAAGGGATTCCAGCTGATTAGCCAGTGCATGAGAGGCAGGGAAACAGATCTTAGCTGGTGAGCCTGTACTTCTCTGTTCCTACTGGTATTTTTAGTACTAGCCAGCCTGTGAGGTATCTCTTCCATTCTCTGAAGTGGTGGCCTCGGAAGATGCAGTTTGACCATGGGAATTACACCAGTGAAATTCAAGAAGGAAATGAAATCCAGCAACAGCAAATCTCTGTCCGACTGTTCCATGAATGGAGTGACACAGAGAGAGGCATTACTAGACATGTGTCCCAGCTCTGCTCTTAGAAGGAACTTGTATTCATCTGGACAGTTGGACATTTGAAACAAAACACCTTGGAATGATACAAAGTGGGATTCAGTCCTTCAAAATCGTTATGTGGAAGCTGTACAGACATACCATACCATACATGCCTGATGTTGGACTCTTAAAAGGGAATTTATTTGCAGAAGGTCAGATACACTGTGCATACCTAGATTTGAAATGGCCTGGTTGCATGCATCAAGGTGCATGTAAGATACTATTTCTGAAATAGTAGGTGGCAAGAGGAGACAACTCTCTTCTATCTAGGTGATGGTTATTTAAGTCTCTTTCCTGGTTCCAGAGGCGTTCCCTTGATCATAATGTGTCTGAGCAGGGGCTGAGCCTTTAACTAGTGACCTTGTTAGTATGTAAACCTGCTTGTTTGATGTGATGGAGTTGGCTGCAGGAAGCTGGTGACTTTCATTCACTGGTTTGGAATCTTACACCTCAGAAGTGACAAAACAGCCCATTCAAGTTCAAGCAGTGAGAATTTTCACTTAGCTCATCGGTATTTCATTGGAATAAATTTAATTTGGATCAGAATATTAGAGGGGAAGAAACTTCACAGTGAACTGGACGTGAATCTTCATAAGAAGGAAGGAAGATGTTCCACCCTCACAGGTTGTGTCAGTGAAGAGATGAAGAGAAAGGAGTGACAATCATCCACCCAAGAGCCCACACAGCCCAGTGTCCCAGATGGAGCACAGAAGGAAAATTCCCTGCTTAGGAAACAGTAAATGCTCCACAGTGGTGATAAGGAGAATCTTAATGGATATAAGTCATGGGGAGAAGCAGCAGTACTGGTTGTGGGTGGAACATGGATGGAACAGACCAGCTACAAGCCCTGGATGGCTCACTGTTCTGTGGGGTGCAGCTGGGACAGCCAGGAGAGTCAGGCCTTGCTTTTCTGGGTAGAGACCATGACCCCAGGAGCAACATCTGTGTCACTGAGAGCAGCTCTAGTCTGTGCTCCAGATGAGCCTCTGCACAGGAGTGAGTGTTCCTCAACAGGGGCTTGGGAGACTGCACAGCTCCACCAGTGCCCAGGGATGTGTGGATGGAATCCTGAAAGCTGTATGTGCTTTGTTCAAACTTGCATCTTTGACCCATATCTAAGGTTGCAATAACGTGTCTCGCCGTGTTTCCTGTCAGAAGTGTGTTTTAACCATCCCAATGAACAAATTAAGCTGTTCTCTTCCTGCCATGGGTAGAAGGTTTGTGTGGTACTTTGGAGTCCAGATACCTGTGTGTGTTCTGCTGCTTCCATTTCCTGCAGTAGGCATCCTCATAGCTTGTTATCTTTATTTTTTTTCCCCTTTTGAACACCAAGAAGTTCTCCTCTTAACAGCTCCCAGCCCAGTGGCTGGTGGCAGATGCCTGTATGACTTCCTTTACAGGAAACTGTATCAAAAAAAGACAAATCAACCCCCTATTTTATTTTTCTTTCTGTTTTTCTTTTGGTAATTTGCTCCAGGTTCTGCCTCTAAACTGGCTGGCTGAAATGGCAGCAGTGTAGGGTGTTTGGTTTGTTTCCTTTTGCTGTGTTCCTTAATATCTGCTAAGAAGCTTATGGTGGAAAAATACAAGTGGAAATACATTGGCTAACAAAAACAAACTGTTAAAAAAACCCTGTAAAGCAGCGTAGTGTTTCATACCAGCAACATCACACCTTTAGCAGATGGACTCCAGAGTGATGGTCTTGAAGAATATACAACCTAGTTAAGCTGAAAACAAGGCCAAAGATGCCTCAGATCTGGCAGAAGTGAGGTTTGGCAAAGATGTGAAGGAAGGACGTTAGTCACTGGGTTTGAAGGAAGCTGCTGCTTTCAGGTCTGCAAAAACAAACTGAAATCTGTCTTAAGTGGAAAAGGAAGAAACTAGAGAAGAAGAATGCCTTGGGATTTAGCAAAAAATCTTGTGGCCTGCAGGAATCGTTAAGCTGCACTTCTAAATCTGAATCTTGTGAACTGTTTTTTGACTGCCTTATTTAGGGGCTGTTGTTTCAGGGAGGGAAGACTGGACCAAAGAGGCTGGACCTGTCTGATTTTCTCCATTCCAGTTCAGCTGCAACCTGGCATGTTGTTTCATCCTTGAAAGTAGACTGCTGGCTTGGCTTCAGCCTTGGTTTTTTCCTTCTGTCATTCTGTGTTGACAGTGCTTTCAGCTCTCTTTTGGCAGTGGCTAAAATAGTGTGGCAGTTTTGTGGCAGTTTTGCAGCAGCCCTGTTGTCCATCGAGCAGGGAGTGTGAGTGGAGGCAACGGGCAGAGCTGGCAGGAAAAGCAGCCCCTGCTCGTGTGCTGTGGAAGCTGCTTCAGCTGCTTCTGTTCAACTTCAGAGCCTTCATTTTAAAAGTTTGAGAATACTTCTTGGGGCTGGGAGTGCAAATCTGGTAACTTCAGCAGCAAATGATTCCAAGTTCAGAAGAGGAACACGCTGGGAAAGGAGTTGAACTGCCAGTACAGTCTTCTGCTAAACTCCCTGGAAGGTATTTCCATATGCAGTGGAAGAACATAACAGCCTGTGCCTTCCCTGAGTGGCAGCCACGTGGGTTTGCCAGGAATGGTGACTGCTGATACCATGTAAACAAATCACCCTTTACCAGGAGTTGGGAAGCTACCAAAGAAGCTGCATTTCTCATGAGCTTTTGAGCTTGGACTGGAGCTCTTAATTTACGGGGAAGCCCAAAAGAATAGTTTGGCCTGGGAAAGGCGGTGGAATGGAAACCCTCAGTCAGAGTTCTTGCTGGAGGTTTATTTGGGTTTTTTTGAGAGCTTGGGGAAGTTTAATCTCCACATTTGCAGTGGGAATTTCACGGATATTTTCTTTTCCTGAATCAGCTCCAATGGCAGTGGAATCAGCCAGATCCTTGGCATGCAGATATGGTTGCTGTCAACTCAATCACTGTCGCTCCTCTAATGCAATCAGTCCTGCATAATGTCCCTTAAAATACTGTGCACCTCTGGCCATTTGCTGGATCCCAGTGCTCCACTTGCCACTGCTGAGCAGCTGGTAGGAGGGACAGAAAAAAGGTATTTGCAGTGTGTCCTCGTGGTGTGTCCCCATTTGTGAAACACTTACTGCCTTGCAGGGCAGCCAAGTGGGAGGAGAGGTTTATACAGAGTTTTGGTAGTCAGAAGAGCAAAGCTTTATTTGTGTGGCTAGCCTGCTGCATGTCAGTTTCTCCAAAGGACATGGGTATTTTAAGGTTACCTTTTATTTGTAAATATTTAAGATGTAGAATATATCAAAGCCTTTTGTAAAGGATGGAGTTGAAAGGCTTCCCCTCTTGCTTTGTCATGCAGCTGTGACCCATCTGTGCAGAGGTGTCCCTTGCAGAGAAGGACACTGGGCTGCACTCAGGTTTTCCCTGGGGAGGGACTTAGCTCTGTAGCCATCCCAGGTCTTGGATATATGACAATTCAAGGCATCTGGAGCTGGATTTTTGCTGGATTTGTGGAAATGCACGTATTGCTTCTTGAGGTGGTGTTAGTGTGAGCAGTTACTGTCTGGGTGCAACTTCAAAAGCTTAGGAACCTGTCAGTATAATTTGGGTTTGATCATTGACAGCTGAAGGTGTTTTGATCAGTGTCTACACTGCTGGAGTGGTTGCCTGATCTCTTGGCAATGAGTGCCTCAGGATTCAAGGGTGCTTGCCTAAGTAGGACAGAAATAAAAATGAGCCCTCTTCCCCAAGACTAAAAAGTGATTAAAAAAACCAAAAAGGCATTTTGCTGATTGCAGATGATTATAATGCAGCTGCTCGACAGCGACATCCCAGCCATGGAAAAATAACACTGGTTCTTTCAGCTATTTTCCAGTCTGTGCAGCATATTAAAATCCTTCATGCACAGCTGGCACATTTAACTTTGATTATGTTGTTGAAGGGACTGATCTGAGAGCACCCTGGATCCCAGTTGCTCCTAGAATTGGAAAATGAGGTTGTTCCAATTCATCTGCAGTTGGTTATTTTGGAAGACAGACCAGACTATCTCGAGTACTTTTAGGATTGCTAATTAAAGTTTTGTGGCACTCCTCTGAGACAGTCTTTAGAGATGGATGGAGGGACTTACCCAAGGTCGTATAGTGTGTCGTTAGCAAAGATTATTATAAAATCCAATTCCTAATTTGGTATTGTACACTGAGTTATTTCCCTGGTGTTGAAAATCCCACCACACAACATGCTGGCTGCTGGGCACTTGTGTGTGTTGGCCACTGCCCACGTGGGGGTGGCTGAAGTGGGGGCCTTTTGCTTGGAGTGCCCTTCTGGGGCTGGAAAAATGTAGGAGCTTGGGAGGAGGGAGGTGGAAAGGCTGTAGAGAACTCACCCAAGCCTGTAGGCACTTGTGGTGGTACTGACTTCTTAAAGTTGAGTTCTGGCTTCAGACCAGGGCTGCTCCAGCACCTTTTCTTAGCCACGTACAAGTGTATTCTGAAATTCCTCTGGTATCCTCGGATATAGGGCTCCTCCCTCTGTCAGTGAGAAGTGTAGAAGCTGCCATCCAAAATGTTCCTCGGTGGAAAAGGAGATGGTTGTGGACTGAGTAGCTCTGGAAGAGGCTGTTTTAAGTGTGTTGCATTCTGCAAATCCTTCTGCAGGAGCATTGTTGGAAAAGGGGGATGTGGATGCGTGGCAGCTGCAGCACAGCAGCGTGCGGCTCGCCAGGAGCTGGCAGTGGGCAGGGCATGCCAGGGCTTGGTGCTGCCCAGAGGTGCTGAGCAGGGTGCTCAGCCAGCTGCTGCTGTGGCTGTCCCTGTGGCTGGCAGCAGGTGGAGGGAGGTGAGAGCCACTCCAGGGAACTGGCTGTTGGTTCCCCTGAGGAAAGGCTGGTGAATCACAGCCTGGGCTGTGGTGGGAAACTTGCTGGATAGTAGGTTGAGCTTGTTGATGGCTGGTTGAGTGATGGCTCTTTCCAGAAGTTCCCACAACAGGACCAAGAGGAGGCTCTGGCCTTGCAGGGCAGCTGAAAGGTGATTTTTGACTGGGTTTCAGGTGGCCTAATCCTGTGTTCCTGCAGATGTGAGCAGAGGGGGCTGTACCCAGGGTCTGTGTTGCACCCCAGGGCTCAGTGTGCCCACAGGCTATGGAAACAAGGAGAGAAAAGTGACTGCTCACTATAGGAAACCAGTAAGAGGCTGAAAAAGGCCAATGAAACCTTGCCCTGTTCCTCCCCCAGGCACAGACCTGTGGATGGGGAGCTCCTCAGAAAGGTGGGACCTGCCCTAGGGTTGGTGTCTTAGGAGAGGCTGTGGCAGGTGCTCAGTGCAGCTGGAGTCGGTGCCTGGGGGGGGTGTTGGGGTGCTGTGCTGATGGGTGTCTGCTCTGCTCGTCCTGCAGCTGCATCTGATGTGACTCACCTCTTTTCCTTCAGTGCTCCTGCCTTAACTTGTGTATTAGCTGGTCCCAGCTGAGCATCCGGGTGCTCTGCTCCCCCAAACGTGGCAGGGTTGACCCTCCTTTCAAGCTCTGCAGTTACTGCTGAAGTGTGAGGAGCGAGACCTCCTTGTAGACCTACCTGGCCACATCCTGCCAGGTGGGGAGACATCTCAGCCTGTCCCTTTTCAGAGGTTGTCCTCTCCTGCCAGCCCTGGCCAAGCCAAGGCAGCAGCCTGGCTGCACTTGCAGTCAACCTGGGTTTGTTAACCAGCCCTGGTGCACCCCATGGGATGTGTGGGTCCCTCCCACGGGAGGTGACCGTAGGTCTCGCTCTGTTGCTCTTTCCCTTTGTGGTCTGAGGATGTTGTACTCAAACAGGTATTGAAGTAGCAGCCAGCTTCTGCTTCAGAGGGTGGGTGGTGACTTTGACCTTGAGCTGGCACTGTTCTCACCCGGGGCAGGGCTGTGTGTGGTGGTGGGCTGCAAACCAGCAGCAGTGTGGTGGTATTGGAGAGGGAGGGGGTGTTATTTGGCCCTTCCATGTGCACTGTGTTGTGCTGGGAGGTGCTGCCTGCTGCCCTGGCTGGGGGCTGAGCCCAGCCCTGTGGGTGCCTGGAGGTTCTGGTACCATCCCCAGGGGGTGATGGCTTTGTGTGGGTGTGGGGCAGCAAGCTGCTCTTCGGGGCACCTGCCCAACTGGCTTCTCCAAAACTGCTTTTTGATGCGTCTTATTTGGTGTCTGGGACAGGGCAGTAAATTGCTGCTTCAGCATTTGCTGTGAGCACTGGGCTCTCTTCCTGCACCCTGCCCTGCAGCAGAAACCTCCTGGGGACAGAGGATGCTGGGGCAGCCAGGAACGTCAGCACTGGCCTTGTGTGGCTGGCCCCGAACTGCTCCGAAATACACAACAAATACCTTGGGGGAGGAGGGGATATTTATTTTACTATTATTATTCTTTTTTTTTTTTTTCTTTTAAATCCTACGTGAAGCCCTCCTGCTGCATGGCAAGCCTGCAGCTGATCCCCGGGGAAACTGGTTCATCCAGCCCTGCTGCTCTGCCCAGCAGCAGAGGTTACACTAGGGCTGCACACAGGGAGGGAGAAACAGCCAGTCAGGGAGGTTGGGGGGTGGTCTGTGGGTTCCTCGGGACCTCCAGCAAAGGATGAGGGTTTTGATAATCCAAATGTCTTTTTTTTTTTTTTTTAAATCTCCCTTCCTTTGAACATGGCCTGGTAATTCGTGACACCGCATGGCCTGGGCCCCTGCCAGGGAGCCCTGGGGCTTGTGTTCCTGCTGCACTGCCAGGCTCCGGGCTGCTTCGCGAGCTCCCGTTTGCCTTTCTTGGCTGGAAAAAGGATTAAGTTAGCAGGACAGGAAAATTAATTAGCTGCCATTTTAAGGATGTAGCTTTTGTGGCAGTCCGAAGTGTTTTCAAATGACATTGTATCCACCGAGACCAACGTGGGGCTGATTAAAAGGCTTTTACCTGTCGGGATACCAGATTTATTTCCACCTTGGTTCTCCCCCAGGTGATTATGGTTTCAAGGTGAACCTCAAGGCCAAATCAAAGGAGTGTTTTGCCTTTCCTGCTAGTGCCGGCCCTGGAAAGCTGGTACCAAAGGTTTGTTGTTTTTTTTTTTCTGCTTGTTTAACATTCAAAATAGCCTTTCTTCGCCCTTCCCCTCCAGGCCGGCAGCCTGCCAGCTGGGACAGCGGGGAGCTGCACAGCGAGCTGCAGCTTCCCTGCCCTGCTGGGGGGTGAGGGGAAGGGGGGCTTCCCACTGGGAGCTCGGGGGCAGCGCCACAGCCCCTGGGGGCCTCAGCCTTTCCAAGTCATCTGGTGGAAAACCGCTGCCTTTTGGTGCAGGTGATCCCAAAAAAAAAGGAGAAACGGTGCCACTCGGGAGGGTGGGGGGCTGTATCCAGCTGGAGGATGTCCCCAGGCTTATGTCCTTGCTTGGATGGTGGTGAAGGGTGAGGGAACCCAAAGCATGGGAAGCAAGTAATAAGGAGGCCAAAAATAATTTGAGAGTTAGGAAGTACTTGCCATTCCCTGCCTTCTCCAGGGAAGGGGCTGCATTGGTGTGCCAGAGCCCCGGGGAGGGGCTGTGAGCCACCAGGTTTCCCAAAGAAAGCTTTAATCCAGCAGTGGGGAGAGGGCAGGCCAGCCTCACCCTGCACCAGCAGCACTGGTGGGTCTCACAGCTGCTATTTGCTTCCCTGCACCTCGGGCCAGGGCTCCAGCCCCGCGTGGAGGGGAAGCACAGAGCTCCTCTGCAGCTCAGGTGTGTGGGATCAGGAGACATTTTCACAAGCAGTGCAGTGCTTCAGCCCCTGCTGAACTCTCTAGGACAAGAGATTTGTGCCAGCTGAGCTTCTACCAGCCTCTGATACAGAAAGAGCAACAATGGTTAAAAATCTCAGCACGAACTGTGGCTCCGTCTTCTCACCTTGTGAGGGTCCAAATGGCTCCTGCCCTCCTGAGCTCTCAACAAACAAAAATTTCTCACTGGCTGGTGAGGAGGAGTAGAAGAAACCATCAAAATTAATGCAGATTAAACCTGCTACTCCAACAACAAGTGCAAATTACCAGCACATTTGTTTTGAGTGTTTAAATGTGGTAGGAAACATCCCGTCCTGCAGCCAAAGCTGTTCAAGGCACGACGGCAACAGACACAGAGCGAGGCTGGAAACTCTTCCTCTTCTCTGCAATCCAAGCCACTCTTGGCACAACTTCTGTTTTGCTTTGGAAGAAAGGAAGCTTATCTGTGACAAAGTACACATCTCAAGGTAAGCACCAGGTAGCTTTGGGAGCTGGGTAAGGTGCCCCTTCCTTAAAACACTGATCATTGGGTTTTTTCCAGCCTTATAGTGGGTGCTGGCTGCCAGCAGCTGTGGCAGCAGGCACAGGGTGAGTGCTGCTCTCTGGTGCAATCATGATGGATGCTGTAGTTAAGCAAACTCCTCTAGTTCTTTGCTAACTTTTCAACCTCCCCCAGCAGGAAAGAGGGGGTGAGAAGTAATCTTGCTCAAATCCAAGATCTGAACTATCTCCAGCCCTGCCAGTAGGCTGAGCTTCTCCCCCAGCAACTGTTGCAATCCCAGACCTTGTAGGAGCCTGTCCTGTGGGTTGAAAGGGGATTGGCACAGGGTGGAAAAGCCTTTACTATGGTTAAATGGAAGAGAGAAATTACATCAGCTCTGCCAGATATGTTGCCTGGGAATCTGAAAGGCAGACAGATCCCTAGGCTGGTAATGTTTCCCTCCTAAATGTTTAGCTTCTTGCAGCATGCTATTTTGACCCCCCTGCTACTGATCTTACCTCCTAGTAATGAACACCAGGCCAGGCACACACACTCACAGCTGCTGTAATTAAGACAATCAGTTCTTGTCAATGCCAGGCAGTCACTTCGAAATGCTCTGTGATTGGGGATTTGCTGCAGCAGGCTCCAGGGTGGTCAGAAATGAACAAACTCTCAAACACTATTAGGATATCAATTTTTATTGGACATTGCGAGATCATTAAGAAAAAATAATTTGTACAGCTTTGTGATATAACCATTGCTGCTGAAGAGTAAGGCTACTTGTCAGCAGAAGAGACCTTGATGCAGCCAACAGCGTGTTCCTTCAGGACCCCTCTGAGGAGCAGATGATGTTCTCCACTCACCCTGTCCCACAGCAGCACCTTCCCCCTCGGGCAGGTCCATGTAGCCTTACAGTAGCACAAATGGGGCTTCTTAGACACTAAGGGTGAGCAGCCCTGCTCTGAGAGACCCTCTGCAAAGCCTCCCTGCCAGCCACAGCTGCAGGATCAGCCTGGTACAGTGGTTACTGACCTTCTGCCTGGCTTCTCCCTCCCTCCACCAACTCTGTCTTTCCTCTGTGCCTCACAAGGTCACTGGGCCACTGCTCAGCCTTCTCCTCCACGCAGTGCTGCTGCACAGCAGCCCTCCTCCCCAAGGAAAGGGCTCTGGCTGCAATAGAGAGCTGGCCTGAAACGATTTTTGAGGCCCTTGGTGACAGCAGCTGATTCGTGACACCATGGAGGGGGGGGAACCAGGACACTTTGGGAAGCGATCCGGCAGCTGAGAGGCTTTCAATTGACAGTTACCCTTCCTCACCAAACCCAGGAGTGATCGTGGAGCAGCAGCTACAGATATTGCTCTAGCACTGGGGCACCCACTCCATAGGATGGGCAGAGCTAGAAGAAGAGGCTTCGGTTGACGCGGGATTTGTGCTAAGCTTTTTGCCTCTGACAGTTCTTAGAAGTTTGAAAAAACAAAACAAACCCAAACAAACAGATGCCAGGACAAAAGGATGAGTTTCCACAGTGGCAGCCAGACATCCTCAGACTAGGCAGGATTTGAGTTGGCCCCATCAGGATCTCAAACTACCCTCCCTTTGCTATGTCAGGTGGGTGAAATGCCAGACCAAGAGAAAGTTTAGCACTGATTCAGCCCCTAAGGGGGGGTGTGAGAATTTAGATGTCAGTAAGAGTTAAGGACTGTATCATCTGTCCTAACACATGAAATCAAGACAGTTACCTGAAATCAACAAAGGGCTCAGCTGGGAAAAAAAAAAAAAAAGAAATCAAAGTGAAAGGCTCTGTTGGCAGAAGAGGGGGCAGTTGTACTGTGAGGGGTTGTACCAGTGCCAGCAAACAGACCTGGCTGCTGGACCCCACCCCTGGACCTCTGACAGAACAGATAATTCTTATTGATACCTAAATACTTCCCACAGAAGCTGACTGGAGAACTTGCAGCTGGTGCCAACAGAGCACTCGGCCACCTGATGAACATTCCCAACCAAGGAGAACATAAGGACAGCAGGTACAGCAGCTGAGCATGGAGGATGATCCACATGATCTGACGTGAGCTGCCTCCCCCACACAGGCACCCAACACATCCCAGGCACCCCGGGGCAACACAGTTTGCATTTAAGGAGGGCAACAAGGAAACAACGTGATAATGAAAAACTAGGAGAAAAAAAACAAACACAACCCACCCTTCACACAACTATTTTTTAGCATTGTAAAAAAATAAAAATGAAAGCCATCTTTTTGACTTCCCCTGCCTACACCATATGCAGGTCTCCCAGGCATTCTAGGAAGGGGAGACACTGCCCCTTTGTCTGCTGTGAAGTGATGCAGTGCACACAGTGTTTCTGCAGGAGTTCCACAAACTGTAGTGCCAGCAAACTGAGAAAATAAATAGCACTCGAACATTCCCCCTCTTGTCAAAGAGCATTAATTGCAGTGAAAACTAGCTTGCTTTTTTTTGGTTGCTTTAACTGAAGTTAAAGTCAGCTGCAACTTGTTTTAATGGATGCAAATTTGAAGATGTGTTTCACAGCATTAACTGCAGAATAATTTACACTGCGTTGCCAATTCACAATTCAGTCATTTTCATTAACAGTGTACAAAGAAGGTCCTTAGTTTATATATATATATATATACTTTATAAAGTCTGGAAGATCAATATAAATACTGCTCCAGAAATTAAAAAAGTGTTTACATCCCCGACTTGAATATTACATCCCAGTGTCCTGGATTATTAGGATACTCTGTAAAAGTCTTAGCGACGCAGAGGTTCAAGCTTTCTAAATTTCAGTGATGAGCTGGATGACAAAGCATCTTGGTTTGAAGAAGAATTCACTGTGTCTGGGGACTGGAACAATACTCTACCACGATGATTAAATACATAAAAAGATGGATGGTTCCTTAACGTGTCAAACGTCCTTCAAAAATAAATGTAAAAAGTCAGTGTTAATACTGCTTCAGAACAGGGGGTTAGAAGAGTCATCCTAGGGTACACCAGCTTTCTCAGACATGGAAATACAAGTTTTGAATCCAAAAGTCTTGCTCACTTTGGGTTTCCTAAACCAAAACATGGAGGAAATACAAAGCCCAGCGTGACAAATACCAACAGGCAGAGGCTGTCCCCCCCAAGGAGACAGAGAGATGTCACCTCCCTTCCTGGAGCTTAGGGGCAGGCCTGGGGGTCACTGTGCTGGTTGCTGCCAGCTTTCCATCCCCTCCTGTGCCTGACACTGAGGTAAATGCTATTAGGTATCTCACTGTCAACCTGGTTTTTTCCATATTTCCCTGGTTTTGGAAATGGACAGAGGCTGTGTCTGCCCATCCAATTTCATAGAATCATAGACTGGTTAGAGTTGGAAGGGACCTTAAAGATCATCTAGTTCCAACCCCCCTGCTTGGGCAGGGACACATCCCACTAGACCAGGTTGCCCAGAGCCCCATCCAACCTGCCTTCATATCCTTTTCAAAATCTCCATTCAAAATCCCTTAAAGTCTTTCAGATATCCTTCCTGGAAGAGTTCACTGTGAGGTTCAGGTAATTCAGACTCTTGTGAAGAGGCAAACAGAGGCACACTGCCCTGTGAGACAATCTCACCAGCAGCTTGTGACTGCTGAGCTCTTGTGTCCCATGTGGACATTTCACTCCTCTACCAACTCTGCCCAGCAGGATTCTGGATGAGAAAAAGCAAGAAGTTTATTTAATTTGTTCTGGTCATCTGAATCTCTCTGAAATCCAAGCCACTGTTGGCTTTCCCAGGTGTGACTGTTCCTCTCAGTGTCTACAACATGCATTTAAGAACTGAGCTAAAGAGTGAGCTGCCTCAGTGCTCAGTTTGTACAGAGCAGCAGATCCAGGTGTTTATGAAAAGAAGAAATAACACATACTTATTTTTTAGTTCTGAAGTGGCATCCATGTCTTTAAATTCCCCGGCGATATGTACTATCCCATAGCAGGTAACTGCAAAGGCCAACAGAGTCTGAAGGACTATCTGTAACAGAGGGAAGCACAACACAACAGACATGACTCCACATTATTAATATTTACCCCCAAATCTCATCTTTCAAACAGTCTCTTGTGCTTTTTCATCCAGCGACAGGGAAACTGAGGCACGGGAGGATGAAACACTGGCCTGTGGAGCATGCAAAGCTGGGAAGAGCTCAGCTGCCTGACATCCCTCTGTGCTGCATGAACTGGAGTGATTCCCACGGCTCCTCAGCAAGATCCTCAGAACAAAGGCTGTGTTCTGGAGTGCTGCAGGGATCTCACAGCCCCTGGGAGCTGCCAGCTGGCTGCCAGCACGGGCTGGGCAGGGGGGGCAGCTGCTGCTCTGTCCCTCTGCCACACCTGGTTGTCGTGGGTACTTGATCTCCTTCCCTTTCTGACTTAGCAAAAAATGGAACGAGGAATAATTGAAGTGGAATTTAGAAAACGAGGAGATAAAACAAATAGAAAAAACAAAACAACACCTTCCTGCACCAGGCTGTGCTGGGATCCACACTGGGTAAACAAATGTTAGCCAACAGAAGCCAGAAGGAGGAGGATGTTCTTGCTGCAAAGGAGGAGGTGAGGGCAAAAGCTTTGGGAGCTACAGGGAATTCCTGGACAAGATGCTTCAGGGCAGTTCTAAAGAAGGAGAGGGGGCTTGTTCTCTCTGCCAGATGTAACACACTGCAGGAAGCTGGGGTAAGAAAACAGGGTTCTTTTTGACAGAGGGAGCTCAAATGGAAGTGCAATTGAAAAGCAGAATTACCCTTTGTTCTTGCCTATCACATTAAAAAAAAAAAAGCAACGGAGACTAAACTATCCACACAGTATGACAGCTTTCAAACACTTTAAAACTTTAACTTACATCTATGGGCAACGTTTCATCTTCCTTTTCTGTTAACCTCATGTAAGAGCGATCTACAAAACAGAAACAGACGCATCAGACCCGCTGTGACAGTGAGTAACCAGGAGAGCGGCACAAAAGCCCCACAAGAACTTGCCGTAGCTCTTAGTCATGTGTCAGCCCCGGCCAACCCCCGCAGCTGGGCTGCTCCCGGGCTCGCCTGGAGACCCTCCGCTCCCCCGGAGCACGGTTGGTCCCGGACCCGCGCGGTCCTCGCCGTTCCCTCCCGTCGCTGCCGTCTGCGGGGACGGCAGACGGAAGGACCGGATCCGTGATGCGGCAGCCGGCAGCCCGCCCTCCCGCCCCTCCCTGTCCCGGCTGCGGTGGCGCCGGCACGGGGCGAGCCCCGGGGAGTCCCTGGCAGGCGGCAGCTCCGCTTCCCCCGCCTGGCCCGCAAGGGCAGGGCCGGCGGCCGGGCAGAGAGCGGGGCTCCCCGCGGGGCTGATGGTGATGATGTTGGTGATGCCGCCGCGGCCCGGCCCGGCCCCCGCCCCGGAGCTTCCCCGGCCGCCGGGCGGGGGTGACGGCGCCCTGCGGGCCGCCCCGCGCCTTAACCCCCCTCAGGCGGCGGCGCCACCGGTGCGGCCCTCCCCGTCCCGCCGGCTGACTCACGCTGTGCCGCCGAGAAGGCCGCGTGGGCCAGGGCGAAGAGGCCGAGCCCCACCAGCCCCTTCCACACCGAGGCGGCCGCCATCGCCGCCGCTCGCCCCGCCACCGCCAGGGGCGCCCGCCCCCCCCGTCGCGGGCTGATGACGTAACCAGGGGAGGGCGGGGCCACACCGGCACGGAGGGGCGGGGCCCGCTGGGGCGTGGCTTCTGGCGCGAGGGGCGCGGCCGCGCCGCCGCTTTCCCCCGCGGGCCCGTGGCCACGGAGGGGCTGCCAGGGGCCGCTGTGTTCCGGGCCCTGCCGCAGCTGAGCGCGGGGTCGTGGGGGTCTAGGGTGATTCCCACTTTCCCCCTGATTAACCTCAAAGCTGGAGGAACCCGTTGTAAGAAAAAATGGTGTCAAGGGATGCCCAGTGTGTGCAGGAACAGACGCCCCCACCTCGGGCCGAGCGAGGCCTGAGGCAAAGCAGGGAAAAACCTGACTGTCCTGCACGGCCAGACCTCCCTTCCTCACCTACGTGCATCCTGGGTCTTCCATACCCCCAAGACACAAAGATGAGGAGCTCAAAAGCAACTCTTTGAGGGTGTCTTCTGCAAACCACCTTCAAGTCGGTCACTGTGGCTTTTATTCCAGCCCTCGCCCCACTGGCTGCACGAACGCCTCTTATTTCTTGGTAAACAAGGTGGGAAGTTTACCCTGCTCCCACCTCGGGTCTGACCGTGGTTCCTGGCACCACCTGCATGCCTTGGCAGGGTGTGAATGCACCAATGCCCTGCAGATACCCCCAGCCCTGGCTCTGGAGTGCAGAATGTCCCCACAGACAGGGCGCCATCCCCACAGGAGCCTGGGACAGGGGTGGCCTGCAGCACAGCCCCCCACAGCACCCTCATTGCCCCAGCCTCTCCTGTGCATGGCTGTGCAAAGCCAAGACCTATGCAAAACTTCTTCCTCTCAGCAAATCTAGTTTGGGATTTTTTTTATTATTTTTTTTTCCTCTTGCAAACCTCCTTGTGCTCTGGCCACCTTCCCCCTTGCAAACCCCCCTCCCAGCACTCCATCCCCGCCTGTGCCTGACACTGAGGTATATGCTATTAGATATCTGTCAACCTGTTTTTTTTTCCGTATTTCCCTGGTTTTGGAAATGGACAGAGAGGCCATGTCTGCCCATCCAATTTAATAGAATCATAAAATGGTTTGGGTTGGAAGAGACCTTAAAGATCATCTAATTCCAACCTCCCTGCTTGGGCAGGGACACCTCCCACTAGACCAGGTTGCTCCAAGCCCCATCCAACCTGCCCTTGAACACTTCCAGGGATGGGGCAGCCACAGCTTCCCTGGGCAACCTGTGCCAGTGTCTCACCACCCTCATAGTGAAGAATTTCCTCCTCATGTCTAACCTAAATGTCCCCTCTTCCAGTTTGAAGCCCTTCCCCCATGTCCTATGGCTCCATGCCCTTAGAAAATCCCTCTCCAGCACTCCCGTGCCCCCTTTTCCCGCCTCCCCCGGCCCGTCCCGGTTTTCCCGCCCAGCCCCGTCCCTATCCGGGCTCCCAGCCGCGCTGTCCCCGCCCCGCAGCGCCTGCGCCCAGCGCCGCTTCCTGGTGTCGGCGGGGCCGAGCCGGTACCGGGGCGATGGCGGGGCCGGGGCCGGTGCTGGCGGCGGCAGCGGCGGGGCTGTGGGCGCGGGGGGCGGCGGGCGGGGAGGTGGCGGCGGCGCGTCCCGGGGCGCTGGAGGAAGAGATCGTGTCGGAGAAGGCGGCTGAGGAGAGTCACCGGCAGGACAGCGCCAACCTGCTCGTCTTCATCCTGCTGCTCACCCTCACCATCCTCACCATATGGCTCTTCAAGCACCGCCGCGCCCGCTTCCTCCACGAGACCGGCCTGGCCATGATCTACGGTGAGGGCCGCCGGCTCCCCCAACCCCCCTCGCCCCGTCCTCACCCCCCTCTGTGGGAAGCGCCCCCTGCCCTCAACACTGGGAGGCCCATCCAAGCCAGTCCCGGCTCTGCGCCGGGCCAGCTGGAGCAGCTGGGCTGGCTCCCGCCCACCCGCCTCACGGCACCGCCAGCGGGGACCAGCAGCCCACCCTGCCCCGCTGCCTGGTGGGCCCTTGCCCAGGGGCCGCGACCGGGCTCCCTTCGTGGACGTCGGGTGGGCGAAGGGCTGTGGGGGACAGGCCGTGTCTCCGCCAGCTGCGGCTGGATGTTCCCGGGCTGCGCGGCCCATCCCGCCCACCCTGGGCTGAGCAGGGTCAGGGTGTTGCTGGAGGGAGGGTCGGTGGTTTTCCAAACTCTGGATATCGAGGGCTCTCAAGAGTACCGAAATCTCTGGCAGCGAGATACTGGTCCGGCTTTCCCAGGTGGCCTCCCAGGGCGGCTGCAGCGCGGGTGAGGCTGGTGGGATCATTGTTACCACACGCTGAGTGGCCTCAGAACCGTGTCACCAAGCACTGGCAATTCCCACTCACCAGCTCCAGGACTTGGGGCAGCACAGACCAGGCTTTGCATTGGTCAGGAGCCTTGCATCCTGCACGCAGGGGCCAGAGGTTGTGTTTCCACCTTATGTTTAGAGTGCCTGAATTTCCAGAAGCTGTCCAGGAAGAGCAGAGAAGCCATTTGGGTAGATGCTCCCACCCTTTGCCCTGCTCAGGACCCGTGGGGCCAGCAGCCTGGTGTCCTGCTACTTGGGGAGCTTTGTGGCACAAGCTCCTACTTTTGGGGTTCCTCCTGCCTCTGACAGGACCTCTTGGTGAGATACCCCATGTGTGTTCCTACAAGAAGTGGAGCAAGGGTGTGGGTCAGGGGAGTGGGTCTGTAGCTGGTTGGGTTTTAACAGTGGCCTGTGATTAACTGAGGTGGCGTGGCCTCGTAAAGTGACTTGAACCAGTGTATGGAGATGCCATACGTGGCTCTGCCTGTGTTATCTTGCATGACTTGGGAGTTCAACCAAAGTAGGACTGGGAGTTACGCTGGGGGAGTGATTAACATGGCCATGGATCCTTATCTAGACAAGATTTATTGAGTTCAGGATTGCCAAATTGTCTGCTCAGTGCTGTGGATATTGTTTCTTCTCTGTGCTGTCCTTGCCTTTGCTGGTTGTGGGTGATGTGCAACCAAGCTTGGTCAGAGCAGCAACGTGGCTGAGCCCCCTGCCCAGCAGAAAGCTTTGCTCTGAAGGCTGTGACTTGACCCATTTGGGCCGTTGCCTTCTGTGATCCTATGTTTCAGTTAATTGGAAGTGTTCTTCCAGACAAAGGGGTGGAGACACTTGTGTCAGCCCAGAGGCACAAAATACCGGTCTGCTTTTTCAAATTCCTGCAAGCCACCACTGAGGCAG
Source organism: Hemiprocne comata (assembly GCA_020745705.1). NCBI lineage: Eukaryota > Metazoa > Chordata > Aves > Apodiformes > Apodidae > Hemiprocne > Hemiprocne comata. The sequence continues at coordinate 2,461,385 of CM036597.1, read as the reverse complement.
GTGCAGGCATTGCTGGCCTCCTGCCTGGGGTAGGGGTGGTCACCTCCCTGGGACCTGGGACAGGAGCTGTGCCGTGGGACCATGTGCTTCCAGCATGGAAGGTCTTCCTTCCCCTGCTTGCTAACACATGGACTTTTGATTCCTTCCATGCTTTCAAACTTGCCCTTAACCTTGTTATTCTTCTCTTGGAGTTTTCTTTCTTGTGATTCTCCATTCTCCCTGACCCACCTGAGTGTTCCCCTTGTTCTCAGAGGACAACCTGGGTCATTTTGGTTTCCTGCTGATCCATGAAACACATACTTTCTGTCTGCTCTTTTGCAGACTGTGATCAGAGTATTGCTGGCGAGGTCAGGAACGTCACCCGTCTGGTCATGCAGAAGAACCCCGAGTTTTTCCTTGCTATCCAGGCTTTTGACATTGGCTTCTCAGGCTGTCACAGCTGCCATAGGAAAAGGGATGTGTCATTTCCCAAGGAGTGGTGAGATGCTGTTGTTTTACAGTGACAACTTAAAAGCTGTAGGGAGCAAAGCAGGTACCACTTCTGCTTTGCTTTTCATGCCCCCTTGCCGTGCGTCCAACCCTGGGGAAGTCTGCTGAAAATGTGGAAGTGCTGCAGCAGCCAGGCTGAAAAACAGACCCTGAAATCGGGACAAGAGAAGCAATTTGTAAAAGCTTGTCTTTTTTCTAATTAAAAAAAAACAACCCTCAACAGCTAAGTCAAATGAAACCTTTGCATCTCTTCTTGCTGAGATAATCAGAGTTCCCTCGGTGTGTCTGGTTTTACTAGAAGTTACAAGCTCTTGCTTTGGGTGGATGTATAGCTTACAAATCACACCGTGGGCTCAGAGCTGACGTTCAGGAGCTGGGCACAGGCTGGAATCACTTCATGGTGACAGACAGAGGTGTTTAGTAGCCTCTAAGCTTCATTTCAGTGTTTAAAATGATGTTCCCATATCTGAGGTACTCAGCATTTAGGATGATTAATTGAACAATCTTGTTTCAGTTCTTCTCGGGGTCTTGTGGTGGATGTGATGGGAGCTTCTCTAGAAGTTTAGTTTCCTTGTACGTGTTCCCACTTGGCCCCTGGGTTGTGTACATCTAAATTGCTTGTTGTCAGGATGTCTTCAGTTGCTTCCTACATTGCTTTTCTTTCCTTTTGGTGTCCAGATTAATGCTTGCCTGGGGATCGTGTGTGCTTCCATTGTTAAGTGCCTGAATGGTAATATATTAGTCTTCGTTTAAAAACTTACCTCGGAAATGTTCAACAGCATCTGGAAAAAAAAAAAGCCCATGGGCTTTTGTTCTTTTTAATGAAGTTGGGAGAAAAGCAATGAAAATAATCTCTTGCACTTTGCATAAAAGAACTCAATTAACCAGCTTTGCCTTTAGCTTCTCTCCTCCTCACAGCTTTTGGCTGGCAGGTTCCTCGGTGTCAGGTTCCATCTGCTCCCTCCCAGGGCTCAGTTTTGTAAAACTTTTGGCTGCAAAAGCATGTCGATACTGGTGGAGTGGCTCAGGGGTTGCTGCCAGGACAGCCCTTCGAGCACCAAGAGAGTTTGAACCATGTCCTAAGAGACCGTAGGGACCAGGAGGACCTGCATGTTCCTCTGGCCTTGGTCCAGGTAGCCTGAGCACAGGACTGGGTTTCTCCTGGGTGGGAAGGGTTGGTTAGATCGGTTGTTGGGCCGGAGAGGCAGGTGGTGGGGTCCTCTTCGTGTTGGCAGAGTGGGGTGTCTTTCAGCAGAGCAGCAGCCTGCTCTCCCTGTCCCTGACTCTGGTGGCTTCTCCTGGTGGGCACCGCTGGCCCTTGCTGGCTCCTTTGCACGCCAAGAGCTCTTGGTGCCAGGTGTGTTTGCACATGGGTGTCTTTTCCCAGTCAGCATCTTACAGGGCAAGATAAAATGTCTGATTTTTGGGGCCCCAAGCATGGTGGTTTTGGTAGATATTGTAGGTTTATACATCCCTTTTCCCTTATCCTGTTCCTGGCCAGAGTGGGAGTTCAGCTGCAGCCGGGCTGGGAACAGCTGCCTGGGTAAGGGAGAGGGGAGGAGGAGCAGGGCTGCTGTCAGATGGAGCTGCCTGGGACAGGGATTAGCGGTGGAGTGGTGGGTGAGTCAGGATCCTTTCTGAATTCTCAGCAGCCTTGTCCTTCCGACCTCCTGCTTCTCATCTCAAAGTGCTGAGCCTGGGCATTTCAAAGGATCTCTGGATGGCTTTCCAGATGAGAAGACAGGCAGCTGCTGCTGGAGGTTTCTGACTCTTGTGTGAAGCTCCAAAATCAACTTTTTTTTTTTTTTTTTTTAAGTCTTTTTAAAAGCCACCCCAGGTAGCTATGGAGAGCTGCAGAGCATGGTGTACCTGGTGCTGTCTGCTCTGTAGGAGTGGAGAAGCAGTTGCAAGGGTCTGGCTCCCCAGTCTGGCTTTCCTCCCTTTCATTTGAATTCTCACTGGAGCTGTTTAAAGCTGCTGAATAGTCATAAGCAGGTGTAAATAACCCTCTGAAGCTCACTTTATCCTAGTGAAGAGTTCTGATTGTTTCCCATGGTACCTTGGGGGACATCATCCTCTGGGTGAAAGGAAACCTGGGTGTTTTGTCCTGATGCTGTGGTGCCATGCACCCTCCCAATTACAAGTTCATGTAAATATGTGTTACAACATCTCAATGTTCTTGACATCCTGGCCTTCATTTCCATACTTTTATTTCTGGAGCACTGGAAGATCACAGGAACAAAGAGGCTAGCAGAAGAATAAGCAAAAGGATTCCTCTTTGGTGTCCCCTCTTAGTGATGCTGGTGTGAAAGCAGCTCTCAGCTCTGCACAGGGTGACGTTCCCTGGAGCAGCTCTCCTTGCTGGAGATGACCATGCCTGGTTGTGCACTGAGAGGGACCTTCTCTGCTACTGTCAGGGCAACTCCGTGCCAAGGGTGCAGTGCAGGGTAAAGCCCAAAGCATGTGGTGAGCACTCGTTTGACTGGACATGGCTTCAAAACATTGGTAGGTTTGTGAGAGCAGCTCAGCTGTGCTGCACAAGTGCTGTATCTGACCAGGGGCTGGGGTTTGGGTGCAGTTCCCAGGTCCCTGAGATGAACCATCAGGGTGGTGGGTTTGCAGCTGGTTCTTCTTCCTCTGCTCCATGGCCTGGATGCTTGGATGGCCCTGCTGCGCATGACAATCCCTGGGTTGGGAGGTGGAGGCTTTCCTTCTGCCTGCTGGCAAAATGAGCAGATCTTGTCCTGAAAAATTGCTGTCAAGGGAAGAGAAGGCAAAACGCAGGTGGCAGATTGGGAACTGGCAGCAGATGCTGGGTGCTCCAGGGCCTCACAGTTTCCTGCCCAGCCATGGCAGAGCTCCTGCCCAGCTCCTGCTCCCGTGAGATGGCAGTGGTGGAAGAGCTGTGTGTTCCCTTCAGTTGGGGTTGTGCCCTGCCTGTAGGAAAGCACAGAGCAAGGTCTTAATTAAGGCAACAGTAAAGAAGCAGGAGCATCCTGGGAGGCAAATGGAGGCGCCTTCCGAGTGTTGCGGTCTCTGTTTAGTTCCCACGTGTCTGAAAGCTTTTCATAAATGTGTGGTTCAGAGATGGGGTTAAGATCCAGGATTTCTGTGGTGGCTTAGTGCTGCCTTCATCAAGGAGTTTCCAAACCCTTTTGTGCTGAAGGCTACAGGGAAAGGTGTCTTGTGGGACATCCCTCCTCCCCAGCCTGCAGAGGTCAAAAAACTGTGCCAGGAGAGGACTCTGCACACCATGTGGGTGAGAAGGAGCTGGAGGGGGCTGTGCCCTGTGAGTGCCATTCATCTGGATGCAAGACCTCAACTCTCCAGCTGTGCTGCAGATGAAAAGTGCTGTATAAATTGCTGACTGGTAAATTAACTCCACGATACTCCTGCAGAGCAGCTGAGCTGGAGGCTTCTGGGGCTGTCCCAGGGCTGCTGCTCATGCTGCAGAGCTGAAGCTTTCAGGGGGTGAGGAGCAGACCTGGGTGTTGGGGTGGACTAAGAAACTTCTGTGGTTTTTTTGGGGTCTACAGGAAAGCTGCAGTGCAGTGTGGTGTGAAAGCTCCCTGGTGTGAGGAGACTCTGGTGCTGCGGCATCTGGTGAAGGGTGGCCCCTGTCCTCAAAGCCTTCTTGGTGGTTGCTGGGAATTGTTTTTAATCCCCTACTAAAATGAAGATTTTAATGTCTTTCTCTAGTGGCAAAATGTGATATTGCCAGGGTTCCAGGTATAAGGTGCATGGTTTGGGCACATGTGACAGCACCTTGCCCGTGTCCCCTGCTCTGTGCCAGCAATGCCAGGCTGCTTGCCCTAAGAAAACCAGCATGCCCTTGATGTCAGCTGTTCACTGCACTAGAGTGGGGCTCTGGCTGATTGCTGGGTGATTAAAAGCCCTCCTGACCAGTCCATGTGTGGTGCTAGATAGTCCACAGGAGCTCAGAGCATTTGCACGTGTCATGAGAGGATGTGGATGGTTTAATACAGGCAACTATTTGAATGGTGGTTGTGCTCAGTAGCTGAGCAGAGGGTCAGGATCCTGACGTGCCTGATGCTGCTTCCATGCTCAAAGAGCTCATCCTGGGAGTTTGCCGAGGCTCATCTCACCCACGTGTGTCCCTCCCCAGGGGTCCTGGTCGGCGTGGTCCTGCGCTACGGCATCCACGTCCCCAGCGACGTCAACAACGTGACGTTGAGCTGCCAAGTGCAGACCAGCCCCGCCACGCTGCTGGTCAACGTCAGCGGGAAGTTCTACGAGTACACCCTGAAGGGGGAGATCAGTGCCCAGGAGCTCAATAACGTGCAGGATAACGAGATGCTGAGGAAGGTAAGGGACTGGTTGGAGAGGTGAGCGGTGCTCCCCACTCCCTCCGTGGCTGTGAATCCTGTATTGGCTAGACTAAGTGATTTTAAGTATTTATTCACTTTTAACTTCAGTCGGGTTGTGATAAGCTGTAAAATGTAAGTTGAACACAATGTAATGAAACTCTAGTTTCAGGTGATCTTAATTTAAGCTCTTCAGACTCTGGGCTCTGCCCCCAAAAGATCCCAGACACATCCTCAGGGTTCACCCGACAGCACTTCATCTGGCAGGGGTACAGGGTTTCCTCCATGCATTTTATATGACAATCTTATTTGTGTTTTGTCTTGCAAAGTCTTAACAAACCATTTAACTGTCTTTTTTTTTTTTTTGTCTCTTAACAGGTGACTTTTGATCCTGAAGTATTTTTCAACATTTTGCTTCCTCCAATTATATTTTATGCAGGCTACAGCTTGAAAAGGGTACGTGCCTTTACAGCACCTATGTTTTTGATTCCTCTGCCTCCAGAGCATTTTTAATACTGGAGAGTGCTTTAATGCTTGCTCAGCAGGCCAAGGCTGCAGAGCTGGGTACAGTTTTCCCCAGTACATGCAGGATTGTGGGAAGCAGGGCTGAGGGTGCCCCAGTCAGGCTCATCCATCCCTCTGCCATTGCAAGGGTCAATGACTTCAACTGTTTCCAGCATGGCTTTGCACGGGGGGGTTTTGAGGTCAGCTGGGTCATTTCAGCCATCCTCACTCTCAAAACACACAGGAGGGTAAGAAGGTTTTAGAAAGCAGCAGCTCTCTGCAATGCTGGCTTGGAAGGAGAGGAAAATGATCCTGTTTAGCTGGTGGGAGAAGGAAGGAGGAATGCTGCTGGGTTAGGAAACAGGACTCAGAACAGCACCTTATTAAATACATGGCTACAAGAGGATGATATATGCATGTTTATTAATGCTGCATTCACATCTGCTGCTCTGGTGATGTACACTGTTGTGCTGGGCATTATTGTGCCCTGCTTGTCCAGCTCCTGGCATTTGAGCTGGGTGCAAGCTGCTATGGACACTGCGTGGGTGCCTGTGCAGGCTTGAAATACATGGTTAGCAAAATATAATTCAGGGGTTTTTTGTTGGTTTTTTTTTTTTTTTCTCCTCCTTCTAGAGGCACTTCTTCAGAAACTTGGGATCCATCCTAGCATACGCTTTTCTCGGCACTGCAATTTCCTGCCTGGTGATCGGGTGAGTAGTTGGAGCTGGTTCTTCCCCAGGGGGTTGAGCTGTGCTTGGAGGCAGTGCTCTGAGCCCGGATCTGTGGCTGCTCATCCCAACCCTGAAATATCACCCAGGCTCTCTGCTACTGCCCCTCAGCAGCAGCAAATAATGCTAATTACCATACAAATGTTCACTGTGTGGATAGGGTGATTGCCATCTAATTACATAGTGCTTTCTCAGCATCCCTTACAGAATAGTTATATACACGGCAAGGAATGTTTCACACTTCTCTGAAGATTGTCTTGAAAAAACAGGCAGTAACTTCCAAGTTACTGAAAGCACAGCCTGAACAAGCATGAGGCAGAGGAGGGGCAGGATCATGAATGTGTGTCCTGTCCTTACTTGCTGGAAGCAGGGGCTGAGCGAGCACAGATTGTGTTTCAGATGTTTATCCCTGTGTGCAGAGGGAGCTGGATGATTCCTGCTCTGAATAGTAACACGCAGGGTGTTTTCCACTGGGGAGTCTGGTGGATTCAAGCAAACTCAGCATCTGCATTATCTGTTCCTTGCTGAAAGCTTCAGCCATTTCAAAGTCAGGCCAAGGTCATCCCATTGACAGGCTGAGGGAGTTGGGGTTGTCCAGCCTGAAGAAGAGAAGACTCCAGGGGGACCTTATAGTGACCTTCCAATACCTGAAAGGGACCTATAAGAAGGCTGGGGAAGGGGTAATGGTTTTAAGCTAGAAAAGGGTAGATTTAGGTTGGACGTTAGGAAAAAGTTCTTTAATATGAGGGTGATGGATCACTGGAATGGGTTGCCTAGAGAGGTGGTGGGGGCCCCATCCCTGGAGACATTCAAGGTCAGGCTCGATGGGGCTCTGGGCAGTCTGGTCTAGTGTGAAATGTCCCTGCTTATCCTAGGGGGTTGGACTAGATGCCCTTTAGAAGTTCCTTCCAACCCAAGACATTCTGTGATCCCACTGAAACGTGTTAATGTGAAAGGCTGCAGAATGATCAGGAGACCCCCTGAGCCTGGCTGCTGCTTTTCTTTAGCTGTGCTGTGCCCATGGAGGAGTTTCAGTCCCAGATCCTCACTGGTGCTGTGTTTGTGGTGCTTTGGTGTGCATGGTCTGGTGCTCACCTGTGAGACCGTGGCCCCAGGGTTTCACCAGGCTCAGCTCACCCAGGGCAGTTATTTGGTGTTCCAGCATCTGGATAACTTTAGGGGTTAATCTGGCAAATTGAAGGCAATCGAGCCCATTTGAATGTCATTCTCATTCACTGCAGAGATGAGTAATTGCCTCTTCTACTCCCAGCTCTGTGGTGTATGGCTGCGTGGCGCTGATGAAAGTCACTGGGCAGCTCGGGGGAGACTTCTACTTCACTGACTGCCTCCTGTTTGGTGCCATCGTATCAGCTACTGACCCAGGTGTGTTACATGGTTATTTTCCCCCTCATTTTATGTATTTGATCTGTTTAGAGCTGTGGTGAAGAGGGGAAGAAAGTCGGTAGTTCCCTCTTTCTGAATTTTGGAGTTTATTTGCCACATTCCTAGACGTCAGATTTGTCTCCGTGTCTTTTTATTTCCTTGCAGTTGTGTGTCATACACCTTCCAAACCTCTGCTTTCCTAAATCTTTGCTTGCAGTCAAGTCCTGGCAGTCCCTCTTTCTTGACTTTGCTGGGTTTTGGGACAGGTCCACTGTGTTTCTGCCATCCTGGGCCAACAGCTGATGCAGAAGAAGATCTGTAATGTGGGTTCAGTTGATAGTTTTAGTTGGTTTAGCTGATTTCCTTCTGCTTCCATTTTTGTGAGATTTTGAAAGGTACCAATCTCATTGAAAGCTGATCTTAACAAGCAGTACTGAGGACAGTAGGAACAGCTTGGTCTGCTGAAGCACTTTGTAAATCAACACTATGAAAAACATGCCTTGTCCAACTGAATTTCATTTAATTCACAATTACTTTTAATGCTCTAGGGGTTTATTTGTATGTTCCAGCTTCACCTAAGCACACAGGACCATGAAAAGGCCTCTCCTTCCTCCTGTCCTTTGCTGAACAGGGCTTGAATATCTCCCTTGGCAGCCTGGCTGCTATGTTTGAGACCAGTGTGTTGGGGCTGGGGGGTGGTAGCATCACCCCTCTCCTGATGTTACAGTAGCTTTGGCAGATATTTTAAAATGCAGATATTGGTCAGTTTTGCATGGAAGGGAGAAGCTGCGCGCCTGAATAAGCCAAGTCTTCTGCCCTTTTGAAACAAGTGCCAGTGGCTGGCGTTTCCAGGTGAATTGGGGCTTTTACCTGCTCACCTTAACAATGAGTCATTTCTGTTTTCAAAGGTGAAATGAGGAGCACTGTATGTACATGCATATATGCAAGAACAAGGCTGCAGAACATCACCTGCAGCACAGCATGGCAGCAGCCACGTCTGTCTGCCAGGTGGGGATGTGAGATGTGCATTCCCCATGAGTTTTTAATTAGTTATTTCTTCTGTTTCCCTAAGATTTGTCAAGTAGTGGTGTGGCTATTACTGCTGATCTTTTTATTAAAAAAAAAAGACAAAACTTTTTTTTTTTTTAAAAAAAAAGGTAAAATGATTTCCCAGTTTCTCCAAACATGTCTTTGTGGGCACTTGTTCAGGCCGCCTTTAGTGAGGAACTGTTCCCCTGGGGCTGCGAGGTGGAGCATCCTCCCTGTAACTTAGCCAGGTTGTTGACATGAGAGGGGGGGCCCGTTTGCAAAGTGGGGGGCACCTCCCAGATGTGATGGGGGTGCAGGAGGTCTGATGGCAGATGGGCAGAGGCCAGGCAAGGACCGTAGGTAGAAGTCGTGCTTTGAAAAGCTGCTAAAAGACTGTCAGCGTCACGTCCCTCCTTCAGGCTTGGAGATAGGAACAGAAGATTTCACAGGTGAAAATGGAGCATTTCTCTGTGCATATGTGGGTTAGACCCTCTGCAGTGTGCACAGAGGAGTCCCTAACCTCTGCAGTGTGCACAGAGGAGTCCCTGCATACTGTCTTGAAGGACTTTCAGAGAAGTTGGTTGGAATTAGCTCAGCCCTCGGCAGCAGACAGAGCTGTTCACCATGTGCCATGTATTACACCTTGCTTGCTTTAGATGTTGTGTTGTTTTTGCAGGGCTGATACACAAAGCCTGCTGCTTTTTTGTTATCTCATTGGAGCTGCTGGATTGTGCATGGGCTTGGGGGTGCTCCAGTCTCTGCCACATGGCCATAAATCACAGGAAACCCCCACACAGGCTTAGCCGATATCTGGCTTTTTCCAGTTAAGCCTGAAATGTTAACACATCTGTGCTGGCACTTCCAGTGTGTCAACCTCTGTTGAAACTGAGGATTTCTCTTGGAGTATCAGGGATGGAAGGAAAAGACAGCCATTGTCCTGGACAAGCCTGCATCCTCCTGGCCTTCTGCAGTTGGAGGAAGGCTCTCCCTGATGCTCCAAACTAATGGCATCCCAAAAGCTGGGTGGCTCTGGTCAGTGTGGCACTGTGGTCCAGCCCATGAGCTCAGACTCTCTGGGAGCTCAGACCCTCTGGAAGCTCAGAGCACAGTTTGCTCATGTCTACTTGCTAAAGTCAATAGACCTAATGCCCAGGATGTGTTTTAGTAAAAGGAGGAAGAGAGAAATGAAAAAGCAAATCCAAATCTGAAAGGGCAGAAGGAAGACTATGAAAGGGAGCATGGGGGGCAGCTGGCAGCATCGCAGCGGAGTGGCACAGACATCCAGGAAGGCAGCTTTCTAAAAAGGGGTGGTTTGTCTTTGATTACAACCAAAATAATGGCACCTTTTTGAATGTCTCTCTATTTTTCTATTTGTCAGTGACTGTTCTTGCCATATTCCATGAACTCCAGGTTGATGTTGAGCTGTATGCCCTTCTCTTTGGCGAAAGCGTCCTCAATGATGCCGTTGCCATAGTGCTGTCTTCGTAAGTGTGTTCTGTTTTTAATTTTAATTATGTATGTATGTTACATGTCAGGCACTTGGGGAGCCACTTGGCCTTGCTCCTGTAAAACAGGAGGGCAGGTTTCCATATCAAAGGGGTCCAAAAGCTGTAGTGACCTGATGCATCTCCTCATTGCAGACCACAGCTCAGGGTTGTGGGTTGTCCTTACAACTTCCCCTTGCACCACGGATGGTTTTGTTTTGCTTTTATGGCTGGTTGACCCAGCCAGAAGGAAGTTTTTATGTCCCTCTGAAGTGGGAAAAGCATCGTGTCTGCTTTTCAGCCCCAGGACCCCACTGAAACCCCCTGCTGGTGGCTTTGCTCCTACCTACTTTCCTTCCCATCCACCTGCTTCTGTTTAGGTGGAAATAGTTGGTAAAGCAGCTGTTTCCTTCCTACCTCCACTTCCCATGCATCAAGATGATGGAATTTCGTACAACCAGATTTAATACCATGGGCTGACCACATGGGACACATGCTGGCTTTCTAAAGAATATTTTATATTCTTTAATATTTCATGTCCTCTGCATGTAGGACATATTTTAAATGAGTTTTCACAGTGTTGTCATCACGGGAATTTGTTTAGAAATATATAATATCTGCAGTGGTGACAGGTTAATGTGTGGCTAAGACTAATGCAGTAAATATTTCTGGAATACTTGTCACTCTGGTGGTGTAGGGGTTGTGTGGGTCTTACTGAGGTGGAGGCAGCAACTGACATTGTGAGCTGCTTGTGCCCACCCTGTGTGAGTTGTATTTACTGAATTGGATGTTTTGGTGGAGGTTTCTGGAACTGTTTGTGTTGCTTGCTCAGGCTTTTATGCTGAATGTTTCACTGCTGGTGTGAGACTAAATGCTGCACAGCCAGGCTGTGTTTAAGAAGTGATCCCGGGTGGAGGGGAGATGGGGTCTTCCAGCCTCTGCTGGGGGGTTCTGGGTGGGAGTGGATGGTCTCAGCATCAGAGTAATGACATTGGTGGTGGATCTTGACACATGAGTGCAGTGGTTTGCCTCTTGCCCTGTTTCAGCACCAGCTTTGTAGCTGTTGCTCTGATTTCCTGCCTTCCTCTTTCCACATGCTGAATTCAGTTTGCCCCCCCTTTGCCCAAAATAAGATAATTTGCAGCAAAGCAGCAGCTCCAACCTGCAGTCAGCAATTATTTTGCCACCAGGCTTTTGTGCAGCCCAGCCCAGCAGTGTGCTGACTTCTTGAGGGTTTCTCAGCTGTTAACCCACACCTGTTTTAAAACTTGCTGTGACCTTTGTCTTCACGGTCACCATAAACATATGGAAAGAATTGGTTGGTGTGGGTATCTCAAGGACAGCCTCCAGTCACCTGGACACAACCACATTTTGGGTGCAGGGAGCAAGTGAGGGCCTCTTGCTCTAGGGAAGGTAGCTCCTCCGAGAGGAGCCCAAAGCTCCTTTTTATGGTTCCCTTTTTTAAATTTACTTTGGCATTTGCCTGTTCCACAGCAGAGGCGTCAGGGGGGAACGGTGTGGGGATGGTTCTGCTCCCACAAGCAGAAGACCTGCTCCCCAGTTAGGAGGTGCAGGGGCGAGTTGGGAAGATGGGGAATTGGGGGGTTTCTGGGCAGGTGGGCTGTGCTGATGAAGGAGCTGCTGCTGGTGGTTGGGTGCTGCTGGTGGTTGGGTGCTGCCTCTTCTCAAGGGGCTCCAGCCATGGCCAGCCAAGCGTGCAGGTTCAGTAAGAGCCCTGAGAAGTACCATCAGCTCCTTGCACATGGTGAAAGTGAGCACTGTGGGCACCAGCCCCACACCAAGGGAGGCTGAGGAGCATCTGTGGTTTCTGCCAGGAGCTCAGTGCCCCCCGAGGCTCCTCTCCTCCCTGCTTTTAGTCCCAGACAAATGTCCATTCCTGTGCGTGAGGAGCAGAATCTGTGCCTTTCTGTTCCTGCCTCATGCTCGCCTGGCCTGGCCTGCCTTGGTGGCAGGGAACTGGTGGGAGGATGAAGAGGAATTGAACCCAGAACTGAAAGCTGGTGGGCAGGGAGGTGTCAGGGCTGCAGTTTGGGAGCAGGGGGGTAACCAGAGCCACAGGGGCTAAATGCCAGAGGGAGCCCCACAGGCAGGAATAGGGGAAATAAGGCACAGAAGGGGCAGCTGGCAAGTGTCTTATTCACGGTGCAAAAAGCAAAACCAGAAGGAAAACTGTAGTAGGTTAAAACACAAATACAAACAGTTGGTTATGAAGGGGAAATGAAACCAGTCTGGATTAAAAAAAAACCAAACACATAAGAGCACGTTGGCAAATGAGAAGTAGAGGATGGAATTCCAGTACCTGCAGGGGCCTATGGGAAAGCTGGTGAGCGACTTTTTACAAGGGCATGTAGCAATAGGACAAGGGGTAATGGATTAAAACTGGAAGAGGGGAGATTTAGGTTAGACATTAGGAAGAAATTCTTTCCTGTGAGGGTGGTGAGACACTGGGATAGGTTGCCCAGAGAATCTGTGGCTGCCCCATTCCTGAAGTGTTCAAGGCTTGGAGCAACCTGGTCTAGTGGGAGGTGTCCCTGCCCATGCAGGGGGGTTGGAACGAGATGATCTCCAAGGTCCCTTCCAACCCAAACCAGTCTATGATTGACGAATGAAATTAAATCACAGGGAGGAATCTGCAGTTTGCAGCGTAAAAGACAATGCAGAAAAATTAATTGTATGAAAAGCAGGGAAGTTGGGCCAGGGAGGTGACCTGTGACGTGTTGGTTGGGTTGTCATTTGTGTTGCAGAGAAATATTGGTGTGTAGTCAGGGGAGAAAGCCACAGGATGTGTGTGCAAGGCAGTAACTTTCCATTCCAGCATAACTCATGAGGTTGAACAGCAGATGTTTAAAGTTCACATTCAAGAGTTTTAACAGAGCCAGCTGAGTGATTGCTAACTAGGGAGTTAGTGTTTTCAGTAAGGTTATGTCAAAGAAAGCGATGTAAGAAGTTGATATTAAAATGAGATTTAGAAGATGGATAGGGGACCCCTGTACTCTGCACTTCCAAGTAAAACAGTGGAGTGGCTGATGCAAGGCTCAGGAGTTAGGAGGGAGGGGATTCAGAGCTGGGATCAGCACGGCAGAGCAATTTGCCCTCTCATCACAAAGGTCTGGTGGAGTTTGGTGGATGAAGATCAGAGCATTGCTGTGGTGACCCGGCGGTGCCATTCACTGTGCCACCCTGCTGTCTTTCACTTCAGGTGCAACATCAGTGCAGTGCTCATTAAATGTGGTAAAAAGGCAGAACTCGAAGTTCTCCAGGGGATATTCACATCAGCCACCTCTGTGGAGTCAACAGAGAAATGTAGGCCTCCCACTTGAATGCGTTGTGGTCCCAGAGTGCTGGTGCCAACTCTCCAAAATACCATCATAAATGACAAGCTGTCACCAAGCACATGTTTTCAGGAGCTCACACAAGAGCTTTGGTCTGATGCTGTCTAATGTCTAGAAGGAGCAAATGCAGAGCCTCTCCTCGGTGGGGTGGCTGAGCTGCAGAAAGCTGGCCAGGAGCAAAGGGGATCCCAAGCTCCCCAGGACAGGCTGAGCACGCTGCTGCTGCGGGCTGTGAGTGCAGGGGGGTTATTGCAGTGTGGGACTCGTGGTTTGTCTCCCTGCTTTCTCAGGCTTGGTGTTTGCAGCAGTCGTGGCACTTTGCAAAGCTCAGGTAGCACCGTGGAAGTGCCTCTCCCTCCAGACTAAGGAGTGTTCTTGTTCTTATGTGTGCTTTTCCTCCTCCTTTTAGTTCAATTGTTGCATACCAGCCAGCAGGTGACAACAGCCACACGTTTGATGTCACAGCCATGTTCAAGTCCATCGGGATCTTCCTGGGGATATTCAGTGGATCTTTTGCAATGGGAGCAGCTACTGGAGTTGTGACAGCTTTAATATCCTTTTTGTTGTTTGTTTTTTTTATTCCAAGGATTTGTAGAACAGCTGCTTCTTTTGCTGCACTGTCTCACCCAGGTGCAGTGTTTCATGATTTTCTGCCTAAATTAACAAAGGGCCTTTTTATGGGCAGGCTGTGTAGTGTTGCTGTGATACACAACTGGATTTGAGGTGCTTTTAGCCTAGTTTCTCTCCAGATTGTCCTTAACCATCTGCAACGTCACCAAGTTCACCAAACTTCGGGAGTTCCCGTTGCTGGAGACTGGCTTGTTCTTCTTGATGTCCTGGAGCACATTCCTGCTGGCTGAGGCGTGTGGTTTTACAGGCAAGCTCCAGCATGGCCCTGCAGCTGGGATGGAGATCTGCAGGGATGATGGGGCTCTGGAGTTTTGGTTCTCCCAGTATTGACTGCAGCTGGGGCTCTCCCTCTGCTTTCAGCACTTCAATTATTCTGGGTTCTGGGGTTATTGTATTAAATCCCCATCGTTGTTGGGGTGCAGTTCAGCTCCCTTTTCATGACCAGCAGTCTAACATGATGCTTTGCTCCTCAGGTGTGGTGGCTGTACTCTTTTGTGGGATCACACAGGCTCATTATACCTATAACAACTTATCTACAGAATCCCAACACAGAACTAAGCAGGTGAGAGCTCCTCAGCCCCCTTCAGCCTCTCTGAATTTCCAGTTCAGTATTTTTTCTTTCCCTCTAACCAGAATAAGGTGCATCTGTCTTTCTGCAGATGGATTTTACTAGGGTTGCTTCTGCAGAAGTATTTATTGCGTGATGGATGGGCTAACATGTTTTTCTTGCTAAATCTATGTTATGTCTGACTTGCTTTTAATTTGTTTTTCTCTTTCAGTTGTTTGAGCTTCTGAATTTCTTGGCAGAAAACTTCATCTTCTCCTACATGGGACTTGCACTGTTTACTTTCCAGAACCACGTCTTTAACCCTACCTTCGTAGTGGGGGCTTTTGTATCCTTTGCAGCCCATTTTATGAGAAAAAAAAAAGAAAGGGAGAGGTGCCAATTGGTACTTTTCTTTCAAATGTGTGGGTTGTTGTTTTTTTTTTTTTCAGTCAGTCTAGCTTTCTTTTTAAAAGGGTATTTCTCCTGTGTAGTGGTGCCTTTGCTGGTTATTTTAAGAAGATGGAGATTCGTTTTGCAGCTTTTCTGTTTTGATTTTTTTTTACTTCCCCCTCTCATGTCTCCTTTTGTGGGCATTTGAATCAGCTGCTTCAGAGACTTGATGTGAACATCGTGCTGAAGCACCAGGCTTTGACACGTGGCAGCGTGGCACCAGGAGTGGCTTGGCACATGAGGACCACCTGGTATAGCCATTTATCTCCTCTTATCTCTGCTATTCCATTTAGTTGACCCTGAAAACATTTATTTATATCTATTTTTATGCCAGATAGCACAGTTAAAGCTACAGGAGATGCTTCTGAATTATGTCATTGAGAAAGGATTTCCCCTTCTGCAGGCTGGGGCTGACAGAAACAAGCTATTGGTCCTGGTGTGTCTCAGGAAAACAAGGATTTTGAAGGCATTGTTTTCATATCCAGGTCAGATCTGCAGCATTATTTTCCCCCGTTACCTGCACTGAAGCAGGTTTATACTGAGGAATAAAACTTTGTTATCTTTGCCAGTGCTGGTGCCTGGGTTTGCAGCGGGGTCTGCTGGGTTTCCCTGATGAGCACCCATTTGGGTGCTTAGACTCAAATTTTATGCTGTGCCTCTTCAGTAGGAGCTGGCTAACTTGCTGATGAAATAGCTCATTCATGAGAGAGATCATGAAATACATCTCTTATGCTAATTCATGATGTTCAGGAAAGAGCATAAAAGCTGGAAGCATTTCCCATATTATTCAAGGCTGTGCTGAATGCTGGCTCCAAGATTATTTTTGCCATCTGGGTGCTGGTATTAAAGGCAGCTTCAAAGATAAGCAGCAATATGAAGGGGCTGGTGATTCCTGGATCTTGCAGACTATGAAAACAGAGAGAGTATTAGGGGTTTTTTTTTCCCTTCCCAATTGCTGCTGCTTTCATTCTGCTGAATAATCTTTGGGAACGGGACTTGACTTAAAGCTTCAAACCCAGCTGTGAAGTGTGGCATGCTGGGGAGTGTCAGTGGGGTTGTGGTAGCTGGGATAACTTGAGCTTCACAGAGGACAAATAAGTCTTGGGGTGGAAGACCAACCTGGCAGAGGAGAGCATATGGTGGGACATGGTGGTTTTCCTCTCCTCTCACTCCTCTAACCTGCCCTCTCATCATTTCCCTTGTCTATTTCTGTATGATATTCCTGAATTAGTGTGTACTTTGCTTCTGTGAGGCAGTAGCCTGCTCTTCCCAAGCTTGCTGTAGCACACAGAGCTGGGTTGTTATCTTTGCATCCAGAGGATTGGTGTTTCTGAGGCTCCCCAGCCTTTCTGTCAGGCGGTAGAAATCGGCTCTTTGTGGGATGTGATGGGAGACATAGGAAGAGCCATTTCCTTAACACGTGCAAAAACAGCTTGCTATCTTCCTAGGAAGAGCTGCCAATATTTACCCACTGTCATTTTTACTGAATTTGGGGAGAAGAAATAAGATTGGAACAAATTTACAGCATATGATGATGTTTGCTGGTACGTTATTGCATCCTTTCCTCCGACCACGTGTCCCATCTGCGCTTCCTTGCCCCTGAGCACCTGGAAATATTCTCATTTAACTGTAAATCTCTTATGAGCAATGTCTGGAGAAGAGGCTGGGCAGGAAAGGGCTCCCTTAGGCTTGGTGGTGTGAATGCCTCGGTATTGAGATGCAGGAATTGAGCTCCTCCTGCCCTGTGCTTGAGTGGGGCAGGAGAAGGGTTTGCCTTTCTGGGCTGGGAAAGAGTGGTGGTAGCCCCAGCTTTTCACAGCTCACACTTCAGCTTAAACCATCACTGCTCAAGCGCTGTGGTCTCTGTGGTGTCCCATCAGAGGGACAGATCACACGTGGGGCAGCACGGTGGGAAGCCTGTGGCGGGGGGCGGCCATCCCGTGCGGTGGGCTGACGCAGCTCCCCGCCATCCCTTCCCCGGCAGGGCTGCGAGGAGCCATGGCCTTTGCCTTGGCCATCCGTGACACGGCCACCTACGCCCGGCAGATGATGTTCAGCACGACACTCCTCATCGTCTTCTTCACGGTGTGGGTTTTCGGTGGGGGCACCACGGCCATGCTGTCCTGCCTGAACATCCGGTGAGTGCGGCCTGCGCGGGCCTCCCCTGGCACGGCGCGGCCTCTCCCTCAGCCCGCTCCGACGTTACGGTGCTCGGTTTGAAGAGACAAGTGGAATCATAGAGTTCGTTTAGGTTGGAAAAGACCTTTAAGATCAAGTCCACCCATTAACTTTACTCTCCAAAGTCCACTGCTAAGCCATGTCCCTCAGCACCACATCTACACCGCTTTTAAACGTGTCCAGGGATGGTGACTCCACCACTTCCCTGGGCAAGCTGTTCCAATGCTTGACAACCCTTTCTGTGAAGAAATTTTTCCTAATATCCAGCCTAAAGCTCCCCTGGTACAACTTGAGGCTGTTTACTCTTGTCCTATCGCTTGTTACTTGTGAGAAGAGGCTGGCATTTTCCTCACTACAGCCTCCTTTCAGGTAGTTGTAGAGAGCAATAAGGTCTCCTCTCAGTCTCCTTTTCTCCAGACTAAACAGCCCCAGCTCCCTCGGCTGCTCCTCATGAGACTTATCCTCAAGACCCTTCACTAGCTTCGTTGCCCTTCTCTGGACCCACTCCAGCACCTCAGTGTCCTTCTTATACTGTGGCACCCAAAACTGAACAAAGGTGCAACCTCACCAGTGCCAAGGAAGATCATGTCCTTCACCGCAGGACCATGGCACATACCCACCTGGCACTGCTTGTGCTAACCCTCTGCATGTTTTCTCCTCCACAGAGTTGGTGTGGATGCAGATCAGGAGAACGTGGTGAGTGCAGCACTGCTGGGCAGCCTCTGCAGAGGAATTTGCACCGTGCTCATCGGGGCAGGGTTACCCCGAGACCCTGGGAATGCCCATCTGTGCTCTGCTCCCTTCCAGCTCTAGGAGAGTTTTTAGCTCCTCTGGTGAAGGAGTCTGCAGTCAGTAGGAGTGGTGGCTTTTCTGTGCTCTCTGTGGTTGTGAGGCTTGCTCCTATTCAGCTGGAAAGGAGGGCACAGAAGTAACACTGCTGGGCTGTCCACATTACTGCTGCAATAGATTCCATCTCTCCCCTGCTGTCTTTGAAATAAATACCAGAATGTGCCTGACACGGGGGCTCTCTGCCTCATCCCAGTGTCCAGGGCAGTGCAGAAATGCCACTTGCTGACTCATTTCATGTAGCATCTTCTGTCCCATGGTTACCCTCAACTTCTCTTTTGCCCCCCTCGCTTCCTGTGGGTAGTTGTGTGGCAGCCCAGGAGCCACCAACCATGCTGAGATAAACACTGGGGCTCTGCAGCCTCGGGAGTTTTCCTGCCTGGCAGCCCCGAGCTGCCTCACTCGTGTGTCTGCAGCCCTGTCGTGCTGGGGCTCTGCTTGATTTCAGTGTGGGTTCTGTACCTTGGAGGTTCATTTTATTCAGAGCCATTTATTGGGCTCTTCACCTCCTGGAGCAAAAGTGTCAAATGATAAAGGCAGCCCATAGCCATAAATCTGAAAGCCAAATTCCTGTGAAATATGTGATTGTATTTATAATCCCCTCCAAACAGTTTTCTATTTTTTTTCTCCAACTAAAAGGAATCCAGGAGTCCCCCATAACACACAATTATTTGCATACAGAAACCTCAGGCGAGATTTGATGGAGCTTGGGCCTGTCAGTCACTTTTAACTGTGATGTCTGGATGCAGCCACTGGCTCTGAGGCGATTTAAAGCTTGGGGCCAGAAACTGGAAAGCTGCAGCAGAAAAATGGTCACTCTGTGCCTTGATACCACCCCCCTGAGGCTGCTGTACCTGGTGCTGGGAGCACCTTTAGCCTGGCGTGGTGTGAAAGTCCTTATACATCCTGCAACCCAAAAGTGGGCACTGGGAGGGTTTGTGTCTTCTTCAGGAGAACCTGGCGACCTGTGGGGGCTCCTGGCCCTGATCCAGGTTGTGGCATGTTGTCCTGTTGCTGTTTGATGTTTTGCTCTCCCACAGGGCGTCCCGGAGAGCGAGAGGAGGAGCACAAAGGCAGAAAGCGCCTGGCTCTTCCGCATGTGGTACAACTTCGATCACAAGTATCCTTGAACAGCAGTCAGTGTGTGCCCTGCCAAATCCTGCCTGCCCGAGCAACACGGTTGACTTGGCATGGGACTTGCTCCCCTCTTAGCAGAGCAGCCAGCATTTGTCTCCCATCACACTGCTGGTTTTTGACTTGTGCCTCCTCGTGTCTGTGGCTGTGAGAAATGACCATTTCCACCT
Source organism: Hemiprocne comata (assembly GCA_020745705.1). Lineage (NCBI taxonomy): Eukaryota > Metazoa > Chordata > Aves > Apodiformes > Apodidae > Hemiprocne > Hemiprocne comata. The sequence continues at coordinate 2,442,135 of CM036597.1, read as the reverse complement.
GCCATTAACTGGGAATGCTGCATTGGCTCAGTTCTAAGCTGGGCTCTCCAAGGCTGGAAGCCCAGGGTGTTCCCAGTCCCTGTGGCAGATAGGAAGGAAGGGCAGGGGATCTTCTCGTTTGTAACCCTTGTGCCAGATCTGTGCCTCTCCTCCCTTGCAAATGCTTTGCCATGAATTGGTGGAGGAGCGATTTGCCAGGCTGAGAGGCACAGGGTGATAGGACAAGGGATGCTGCTAAGGCTTTTCTTACCAGGATGTGGTCCTGGTCCACTCCTATCCCACTGCATTGGATTGCATTCACATTGCTCATCCCTATAATTTTGTGCTTCCAGGGACTTGGGTTTCTTTCCTTCCTGTCATTTCCTGAAGACACCAAGTCCCTTTTGGCTGCCTCTGCATCCCACCCCTCAACTTTCCAACATCGCCCTGTTCCTTTTCCTTCCTTAACCCTCTCTGCAGCTATCTGAAGCCTCTGCTGACACACAGTGGTCCTCCTCTGACCACCACACTCCCAGGGTGCTGCGGGCCCATCGCCCGGTGCCTGACGAGTCCGCAGGCGTACGAGGTGAGTCCATCGGTGTCCTTTCTGTCACAGTGTTGGTTGGTAGAGTTTGACATGTTTATGTTCCTGCACAGCTTTTGGATGCTGCTCTGCAGCACCAAGATGGGAGCCTGGGGGGAGATCAGATACTGGGGCTGATGGATGAGGTAATTCCCATGAGCATTTTGCTTTTCCAGCTGATCATTTGGTTGTGAGGGCACTCGTGGTGTATTCATGGTGGTTCCTCAGTGATTGGCTCAATAAAGCTGTCACGGGGAAGCTGTCATGGGTGTCCTTCCCCAGGCTCAGCTGGGAGGACACAATTTCCCTATTGCCTGCTTTCCTCTGGCCTTGGCAGCTGAGCTGTTCCTGCAGCCCCTTCAGTTGCATCACACGTAACCAAAAAGGTTGCCAGCACCTGAACTGGAGCTGATTTTCTCCTGAAATGGTAAAGAGCCCTTGTTTGAGCAGCCCAGAGGGACAGGGAAATGACAAGCAGCTTTGGAGAGCCTGTAGGCAGTGACCTCTTCCACCATGGCCGCAGAGCCTGTGCACACCCTTCAGGGAGCTGGGTTTGCTGGTCAGGCTTGGCCTCCCCTGGCTCTGTGTGTGGCTGGTGCCAGCACTGCTCTCCAGCAGGGCCTTGGCAGTTGGGATTGCTCTGCCAGGAGCCCCTGACAGCAGCAGCTCTCTGTGGCAGGGGTTTTCTTGCCTTGCCCAAAAAGTATCAGCATCAAGTTCCTACACAAATCAGAGATGGCTCGGATGGGTCAGCGACGTGATTCCTGTGGCCGTGGGTATTTTAGTCCTGTCAAAGCCACTCAAAGATGCATTCCTCATGAATCTGGCGATGGCATCAGAGTGAAGAGCCGAGAGGGGCCTTTTAGGCAGAGAAGTTAGTGTGTTGTGTGAGTCTGCTGGGCTCAGATGTGTGTGCGGCACAGCTGGTTATGGGCATGGTGCAGGGAAGTCTTGAGTCGGCGCCTTCATCTGCTTGTTCACCACCACACAGCTATTGAGAGAGAGCTCAACACCACTTCCCTCCTGTCTGTTGCCCAGAACCAAGAGCAGCTGAAGGACGATGACTCTGACCTCATTTTGAACGACGGGGACATCAGCCTGACCTACGGGGATTCCACTGTCAACACCGACTCGGTGGCGTCCAGCGGCACGTCGCGGCGGTTCGTGGGGAACAGCTCGGAGGACGCGCTGGATCGGGAGCTGGCTTTTGGGGACCATGAACTCGTGATCCGGGGAACGCGCCTGGTCCTCCCCATGGATGATTCGGAGCCGCCGTCAAACGTCCTGGATAACGCCAGACACGGCCCAGCATAAAGGTTGCTCAGTTTAATTGACAGTCATATTTGCATATATGATCAAAAAATATGTACTACCTAAAGTCTAATGCATGTCTCAAAATGTCTAAGCTGTATAAATATTATTTATATGGTGTCAGAAGAATATAAATATTCTCTGCCAAGCACTTGTAAAGAACAAGCTGCAAATTTAAGTTAAAAACTGTGTTGACTGCACTGTGTAGGGTGGAACTGTTCTAGCGTAAGAGTCTTTTGCACACAGTGAGCTTCTTTAATGTGTGATTTGATGAAAGGTTTAGTTCCCAGCGTGGTAAGTAAAGGAGCTGACTCCCTGTGCATCCTCTGAGCCTGGGAGAGGAGGGTAGGGAGGTGCTGGTGAGCAGTGGAAATCGCTTTCTATTCAGATGAGGATTGTTTTGTTGGGGTTTGTTTTTTTTCCAGTCTCTGATCTTTGGATGGTCCCATTTGAAATATCAGCGAAAAAATCTGTCCACAGACCCTCTCGCCGGGCAGCAGCTGGTGATAAACTTGTGAGCGGGGACCTGAAGACCTTCTGCTTTTTAGTGACCCTCTGCCCAAGCCCTGCTTTTGGGGGGCTAATGGCAGGCGTTGGCCAAAGTTGACCCGCGAGGACTGGGGGTGCCTGGCTGCTCAGATGGGAGCAGGAGGGAGGGATGGCTGGTGTCCGTAGTCACGTTTAGCAGAAGGAGGTGATCCCACAGAAACTACACCAGGTGTGCACAGATTTTAGGGCTGAGTCCATCTTTTTCAGTTGTGGCTCAAGCACCTTTCTAGAACCAGCCATCAAATCCTCAACTGGCAACCAAATTGCATATTTGGGAAGCAACCGTGTCTTTTGTGGGAGTGAATCCCTTCTCCTGCAGTCATGGACGTAGCTGAGATGTGCAGACCTACTGCAGTTGGACACGGGGCTGTGAAGCCTGGCCAACAACCTCCACCACAAGCTTTACAGCTACAGATTAACACGGTACCTCCGGGCCTCTCCGGGGAGAATCCAGGTGGTACTGGAGGGGAGTTGTCCGTCCATCCTCCTGTATAGTCAAAAATCATTGCACTTTGTTTAATAACTCCTTAGCATGCTGTGTGTCTGTAATCCCCACCCCATCTCTCTCTCACGTCTCTTACCATTTAATGAGAAGTGTTTGCGAGTTGATTTGTTGTGTTTTGTTTTTTAATTTTGATTTTCTGAGGAAGAGCACAGAACAATGTGCAGTTTCACACTAGTGTTCAAGAATTTACTCTCTAGTTATGGGAATGGCTAAAGGTGCAGTGGAATTGCTAACCCTGGCATCCTTCTTTTTCTCCTGAAAAGGGGGAGTCATAGAAACTTACTGTATGTAATTTTATGGTCTATTTTAGCTGCAGTTTTGCTATACAAACCTTTCAGGGTTACTGGTGCACTACAGGCCTGTCCTGGAGTTAACCCCTCTCCCGAGGGCTTAAAACAGAGGTGTTTAAAAAGAGAATATATGAAAAAGAGCCGTGTGAGTCTGAGCACTCACAGCTCCCATTAGCTTGCCTTGGAACAAACTCTGCATCTCTCAGGATCTGACCCTGAGACCTCAGAGCAGTGTCCCCAGGTCTGTTTTCCCCAGCACCACCAGAGAGGTGTTGGAGGAAACAGGAGATACTGAAATTCCGAGTGTGTATGTGTAGTTGAGAAAATAAATTTACAGGTTTTTTTGTTTTTTTTTTTTTCATTTTCTCAGGTCTAAGTAACATTGCCTTAAATTTACGGATGTGAAACGAATTCTTTTTTGGCTGTTTATCCCCAAGAAAATGCTTTCTTTTTCCTTCTGATCAAAATGTCTAAGTGTTGCCATAGGACTCCTCCAGAAGGGGGTAATGCTCTGTTTATATTTGCACCAGTAAATGGCAGTCTTGCTGTTAATGTAGCTGTTGGATTAGTGCTAGCCTCTTTGTTTCCTGCCATGCAGGAATTCCATAAAGTGTGCATTTTATATGATGTCTGTAACTTAACTTCATGTGTTTAAAAAAAAAAAGACAAACAAAACACCACAAAAAAGGAGGAAAAAAAAAAAAGGTAGGTACCTGTTGACTTTAGGTTTCCTGCATCACTTCTACATCCTGTTTTTTTGTTCGTTTTGCCTTTTCGAAGAGGTATGATAAATAACTGCCTCTTGTTTTTTCCTGTATAATCTGACTATGAGTTCAATTTACAAAGCTGGCGTGGGTGGAGGTGGAGGTGCAGGATGGTTCTGCTGCCCCTGAAAGCCCGAGGTCCCATGGGCAGGGCAGGGGGCAGGGCTTCTCCCCCCCCAGGCAATCCCCAGCTGAGGTGCAAATTTGCAGCCGGCGACAGGGGAACGTTTTACTGTAGCCTTGGTAGCATTTCTCTCTTTCACTGACTCTTCCACTTCAGTAAATTATCCACTCTCTTTAACCTTGCCAACACATTACCACAGACTCAGCTTTTGACGCCAGTGACAGTTCAGTTAGTCTATTAAAGAAAAAAAACCACCACGTTAACGATGATTTTATGAGTTGCGCTTATGATCCATACGTAATATAACCAGGACTGTTTTGAGTAGTCTTGTGAATGAATGAATCAAAGCTGAAACACAACAGTTAATTTAATAAATGACTCAGATTCATCCTCAAATGATTATTTTCTTTGTCCTGATGCAGCAGAGAATACACCAGTGCCTGGTTTTCAGATGCAGAGCCCTGATGGCTTGCGTGCTGCAGATGAAGTTAAGGGTACCTTGAAGAATCAGGCCCTGACACCTTTTGCCAAATAGATAAGACAGCCCCGAGGAGGCAGTTTACAGCTCCCAGGAAGATTTAGAGAAGGTGCCCTTCTTCTGTAAATTGAATTTTCATGGTTTTTGCACATGAAAAAGCATTGTAGGTAAAGTTATGATTTGTACTGTTGATTTGTGTAGTAATGGCATTAAGTCTGTAGTTGTGGTGTTTGTGCAGCTGATCTGTGATAGCTGATGATCACTGTTGGACCTTCTGTTTACACTGACTAAATCCTTTACTGTTGCATTGTACTGTGAAAGAAGGATTATGGGCCTATAAAGGATTTTTTTTTTTCCTGGAATTGTGTGTCCTGTTTCATTCATTCACAGGGAAATTAATCTGTAGCAAAGTGACGACGCGCCGCTTGACCGTCTCAGAATAGGTTGTTCATGGTCTTTGGCCAACAGGTAAGGTAGCAGCCATGGATGCAGGTGCTGATCCCCGTGGGCAGGAGATGCCATCCTCCCGTGCAGGAACAGATGCTGGTGTCTGCTAAAAGCTGCTGCAGCTCCTGGGCTCCTCCACAAAGAGCAGAACCCAGCTGGGGTCGTGCTGCTCACGTACATGTCCTGGGGTGGTGGGTGGACCTGCACAAGGGGCATCGCTATGGGGTGTTTGCAGAATTGAGCCTCCTGGGCTTTTGTGTCCCGTGTTTTTGTTGAATTTGCAGTTGAGCTCGTGGCAGCTGCTCACCATCAGAGGGGATTCTGCTCTCCATCTCCCATCTGTACCTCTTTTTGGTGCTATGTGCTGTTGGAGCCACTGAAGAGGTTGTTCAAATGCTGTACGAACCTTCAATATCGAGTGCATCTCGGAGACTTCAGCAATCTGGCTTTAAGAGTTTTGCTTCACAAAGGACAACCTTCTCCTTTGGAACGGTAGGAAAATACATTCTCCGTGGCTCTGTGTGGCTGTGGGAGGCTAGCCCCTGGGAGCTGGCTAAACACAACCATCTGCTGTCCATAGCAGTGTCTGGCTGAGGGGGGGTCTGTTCTGCTTTCCCAAGGGGCTGCAGTCCCTGGAGGAGACAATGAGGCCTGTGCTCTTATGCTGGGCTTTGTCAAAGCCTTGACTACAGCTCACAGGAGTCTGCAAGCCAGAAGGGTTTGTCCACTGTCACGCTGGTCGTGGGTGGCCTGTCCTACTGGAAGTCACAGGAGCAGGGCAGAAGACAACAGTGTTAATTTCTGACTGTGAAATGATGCCAATTCCACCACGCACTCTGGCACCTCAAGATCCTGACAATCAGAACAAACACTGCTAATCCCACTGTACACATGCTGTCCACCAGGCTTGGGTCGTACACGGGCACGTAACTAAAGCAAACAAGGACGTAGTTTAGCAATTGAAGAAATGCCTTTTGGCAGCTCTTTACCCTCACAAACCCTCAGAAGAAGTGCAGCACATCCCTTACAAATGAATTGTTTTGTTGAAATATGGTACGATTCAGGCCCCCAGGCTCACCATTGGTGAGGACCATCTCCAGTGCCTAAAATGTACCTGGCACCAGCTGGTGGGCATCCCCCCCCACAGCAACGTATGTGGCTGCAGGTGAGCATGCCCTGGGACAGGCTTGTTGTGCCATCAACTGGTCTATGGTTTTAGCCACGCAAAAAAATTGTGGATAGGGCTGTTCAGAGGCATGGGAAGAGGGGATGAGGCAGATCCCTGCACAGGCTGGGGAGGGAGGCTTGCCCTGCAGGGAGGGGCACAGAGCTGCCCCTTGCTCAAGAGTCCCCATTTTGTTGGTTCAGTTCAGTTGGAGCTGATTAGGGACAAGTGTGGCAATGCCAGGTATCTACAGCCTCAAAATCACAGGGCTGTTTTCAGAGCTATCCAGTGTTCTCATGCCCCAGGCACAGACAGCCCTGCACACTTGACTCTGCTGCCGTGTCGTGCTGGGGGACCCTCTCTGTGAGGTAAAATTTTTGAAAAAGCAAGCTTTTGATTCTTCCTTATCGTGGCCTGCAAGGAGCTCTTGTCCTTGCTAGGTCCTCTAGATGGCAATATTGGAAAGGACAGTAATTGTCCATCACGCTGTGTCCCTGCAGGTCCAGGCAGTGCAGAGGCTGCCAGCCCACCCCTGCTCCAGACACCTTCTCCATGCCCTGCCACGTTCATGCACCAGCAGCCACCTTGAGGCTTCACCTGCAGGAAGAAGAGACCCCATTGCAACACCAGCCACTCTTACAACCTGAGCCCCTTTGCAGAAACAACCACCTTCTCAAAGGAGGGGTTTGGTTTAGCAATGGCCTCGCACTGAAGAAAGGGAGGAATTTGCTAACACAGCCTGGATCTGCTTGTCTCAGTGAGTACCTGGGGTTGAGGTGACCTTGTGCCTGAGACTGCACATCTACCCTCCACCTTACTGTCCTCTTTAAGGTCAGCTACTTGTTGACTTCTTTTTTTTTTTCCCTGTTAGGCTTTTAGAGTCAAGAATTTAATGCCAGTGGCCACAAGCTGCTGGCAGGATCAGTTTTAGCCCCTCAGAGATGAGATGCAGCACTTGCTGGAGCTGCTGACAAGTATCAGAGCTGGTTCAAACCCCACACACAACATTGAGCCTGCAAAGGCACCTTCCTTCACAGTGTTTCTCCTTCCAGGCTCCACAGCTCTCACAGGTAGGACATCACATGGGCTTTAGACAGTTCCCAGCACTAGAAGTTGCTGTCATCTGCAGCCAGTTTGTGGTCATGATGACTGTTTGCACTGTTGCCAGAGGACTTTTCTCTCTGCTTGGCTCCTGCTCCTCACAGCCCCAAAACAGTGTCTGTCACCAGAAATGGGGAGTTTTCTGGAGGAAATAGCTTGGCAAGATAAGAGAGGAGGTGGGGGGTGGAAGTGCCTCTGGGGTGCTGGTGCACCCCAATATATTCTTACAATACTAAGTTGCAAAAAATATTTTGGCCACATGTGTCTGTGATTGGGGAATAATTGGAAGAGAAGGCAAGTGGAGGGGCAGTGAAGAAACCATGTTCTTACAGACAATTGTAGCAAAATCTGCCAAGCCCATGAGAGAACCCAGAGGCCGTGGGGGTGTTTGTGTACTGTCTGTGCACAGAGCAAGCGTAGCAACACTGCCCAGCACAAACACTGTGTGCCCACTGCTTTCCATCTCCTCTGCTGAGCTGGGAGCCTCATGGGTGGCACTTAACATAAAGGCAGTTACAACTCAGCTGGTGCCCTCAACCACGTTCACATCAGAATGTGGTTCTTGAACCCTGGTGGCAGGAGCAGCACTGGGGACAGCCTGGCTCCCAGTACCCTGATTTCTCTATGGCTAGAAGGAGAGCAGCACAGCAGTGCCATGGGTCTGATGGCCCTGTAGGGTCCTGGCCCTCAGACAAGCCTGCTAAGATCCAAGGGGAAGTCTTGGTGAATTGGCCACTGTGAGGTGAGATGTCAGGGGTAAGGCTGTGACTGGAGGGCCCAAAGCCAGGGAAAGCAGAATTCCAGCCTGTCACCATGGAGTGTTGTAGGATGGTACCAAAGATGTGCAAAGGTCTGCTCTCAGAACAGAGTCTGGGAACAGGAGCTCTGGAGCATATTACTATGGGACATGCAGCCCTTGCAGCTTGGAACTTTTCCTTACTCCAGCCCTTGCAATCCATGCTGGGCACTTAGTGCCTGGGTCAGAGGCTACAAGATCCCTTCATGACTGCAGGAGACTCTGTAAGGTTCAGGATTCTGGGGTAGCAGAGCCTTGAATTTATTGTCCAATATTTATACGTGTATATACAAAAGGATTTGGTCTTTATTAATTGGCCTTTCATAGGAAATTCCACCAGCTGTCCTCCTCTGAGGGGTGCCAGCAGTGCTGCAGCCCCAAGGAGTCCATATATGGTTGCAATCTCCTAACCCTGTGTGTTTCACAGAATAGTGTGGTCATAGCTACTTTTAAGGCTATGTGTGAACATTGCTCCCTCTCCAGTGTGCATAAGCTCCCAGGAATGTGGACAAAGATAAAAAGTGCACAAATGGAGGCTGCCAGCTTTGTGCAGCATGTCAGCTCTTCTCCCCACAGCAGCAAGGTTGGTTATTCTAGCCTGCCCACGTGGGTGCTGAGCTGGGAAGGCACCACAGTGCAAAGGATGCTTTGTGCATAGGAAAATACCAACCAGCCAAGCATCAAAGCCTTTTGCAAGTCAATGTGCCCAGGCTGAGACAGCAGCAGAAATAGTTCCTCTTGCCCTTCCTCCTCCTACAAGCAATGCTAGACTACATTCAAGAGCTGCAGGTACCTGGCAACGACCACTGAGCCCTTTTTGTTTGTAAGGGACATCTGCATCCTGAATTCTACCTGATCCTTCTGCCAGGGATGACATAGCCCTCCTCCCTGTTTCTGTGGTCTGGTGTCCACAGCACATGGCTTGCTCCTGCTCTGTCCCTTCTCCAAACGCAGCAAGAGGAGCTATTGTCCCCTTCAGTGTTGGTAGCAGTAAATGTCCTGCAACCCACTGACCTCCTCCTTGTCCCCAGGCCAGCTGCAGCCCCCTTGCCTGATTTAGGATGTGCTAATCAGAGAGGGGCCAGAGTAGGCATGTTCTGCACCTGCATCCCATCTACAGCATCTCCCTTGCCCCTCCTGCAGCACTGGCCTGTACCAAAACACACCTTTTCTGCTTAGAAGCTCCATGGGCATCACCCTAGAGACAGCTAAGGGCAGTATGTCTCCCACATCCCCCAGCACCCTCATTCTCTGCAGCACCTTGAAGTATCACCTCTGCACCCTTTGATGATGGAAGGTTAAATCAGCTCTTCTGTGACATGGCTTGCTCCTGAAACTCCCAGAGGTACGAGAGGAAGTGGAACAGCACCTAATGGTAATGGATTAAAACTGGAAGAGCAGAGATTTAGGTCAGATATTAGGAAGCAATTCTTTAGTGTGAGGGTGGTGAGACACTGGCACAGGTTGCCCAGGGAGGCTGTAGAAGCCCCGTGCATGGAAGTGTTCAAGGGCAGGTTGGATGGGACTTGGAGCAACCTGGTCTAGTGGGAGGTGTCCCAGCCCATGCAGAGGGGTTGGAAGTAGATGATTTTTAAGGTCCATTCCAGCCCAAACCATTCTATGAACAGATGCAGCATTGCTTGCTTTTCCATTTTCACAGGCAGTTAATATTAATCACTGTTGCTTTGGGATCCATTGTGTGAATTCTTCCAACCTCTGAAACTTTTGAGATTTGTAATAAGAGAGAATTGGAAATGCCTCTGGATCTCAGTGACAAAAGGGCCAGATTTAATACAAACTTCTTCCCTTCACCAGATACTCTGCCATATTTCTTAGCTTTGGGATAGACAAATGGTTTAGTTAAATGATGTCTGGTTGAGTGGTCTGAGGTCACTGTTTGCATTGGTGTTCATTTTTCAAGGTGCAAAATCAAGGAATCCTGTGATGAGGCAGGTCAAGTGATACAACACTGCAAAGGCACAAGGTTATGTCTGGGTTATTAACCCTGGCACTTCAGAGCTGCGCCCACTGCTGACATGAGAATGCCCAAATAGTTACAAAAGGCAAATTAATTTCCCTCTTGACTTTTGTTTCTGCTCTGCATGGGCTGGTTGACCAGCTGGAGCTTTGTTGCTGAGATATTTGCTGTTGATAAAATGCCTTAGCTCTGGGTCAGATGCCTTAAAGGGCTTAAAGCTATTGTCCCACTAGAGAGGAGCCAGGGCCATTTGGCACAGGGACATTCCTAAACTCGGCTGCCATCAGCAGCTTGTTGCTTCAGCTGGAATCTCTCTGTGCTCCAGTGACAGAGCTGATAATAGACTGATGGCACTCGTGACAGGGGTGTAGGGGTTGAGTAAAAAAAATTCCCTGGAAAAAATGGATCACCCTGGCTTTTACAGATAGTTAATTTGAGATGCCATAGCCAGCATCAGGGCTCAGCAGTGCTTGCAAACTGGGATTTCATTGCCCTAAGGAGGAGAGCCCAGCTGGGGGTCAGGCATTGCCCAGGTGGCAGTGGAGCAGTTGTGCTCCTGGCAGCACGGAGCTGGCTGGGCACAAGGCTCTGGCTGGCCTGGGGACCGGTGGGCACATCTCGTGCTGCAAGCACACCAAAATCAGAGCAGGGTGCCTTGGCACCTCAGGCTGGCAAGAGGAGCATCCATTGGCCTCCCTGGGAGTGGACACTGAGACAGCAGGGATTATGGTTTGGCTGAAAATCCTGAGCCACAACAAGCAGGACAGTTAATACCTGGACTTCTGTGGCTGGCCGTGCTCCTGATGCAGCAGAATGAGTAAAGCTGAGGCACAGAGTGTAAATATTTATAGCCCAGTTACCAGGTTTCATGTTTGGCCAGTCCCTCTTGGCTCCTGCCTCTTGATGTTTGTGGCTCTGAGTTGCCAAGGACACTGGCAGGGTTGCTCGAGGGGCAGAAACTTGTCTGAGGGGAGCCAGGGGCTCGGCTGCGGCGCGTCTCCGGGGCAGCGGGGCCAGCCTGGCAGCACCCGGCGACCGGCTGACTCGGTTTGGCAGCAAGAGCTGATTCTGTCTGTGGTGCCAGCATCACAGCAGCACCCACCCAGCACCTGCATCCCAGCCAGCAGCTCTGGGGAGGGGGACATGAGGCACTGATGAGCCCCCAAAAGTCGTTCTAGCGGTGTTTTTCACCAAGCGGCTCAGGTGTGTGGAAGGGAGGTGGGAAGGGAACCACAGCACGCAGAGCCCTTTTCCTTTTGGAGGACAGCTCTGTCACCCCTCTCTGTAGTGTGTGGCTCTCCTGGGAGAGGCTCATTCATCAAAATCTAAACAGCCTCTGCATAACTCTCACATTCTTCTTCAGATCCAGAGTCTTCAATGTCAAATATTTTTCCCTGCTGTTGGTTCAGTTCCTTCTTCTGTTCCGAACCCTTGGCTGAGCTGCCAAGGGAAAAAAAAAAATCACAATCTGTTTTTACTGAAGATATTTATTTCAGTTTGGAAGTGGCAGGTAGACAGCTTCTCCATATCCATGCATATACCTCAGATCATCCTCTTGGGTCCCTTTCAGCTTTGACTTCAAACCATCTTTAACTCACTTTTCTTCAGCAGAACTTGGCAAAGAAGTGAGCTCTCATTTTCACATGAGAGATGATTCCCAGAAAACGTGGTTTAAACCAAAGAAAACACACCCATGCTCCCTTTGTGCCAGCTGAACTAAATCAGTTCAAAATCCCATCTGAACTGGAAGGAGAGCAAAAGTCCAGCACAGACAAATCTCCTTCAGAGCTGAGTATCATGTCTAAAATCTTTTGGTAGGGAAAGCTGCCTGACAGCTATTTGCTGCAGCTCTTCCAGCACACTAAGCTCAGGAAATTGCATTCATAATTTCCTTAGTGCCAAACAGTTTGCAGTTTTCCCATGACCATTCCCTTTTTTGTTGTTGTTTTTTGTGAAACAAAGCCTTTGAAAAGCACACATTTACTTTTTGCCTAATTATAAAGCTCACACAAAGCATAGAGTTTAAGGGGACACTGTTCACTTGATTTGTTTGACAGAATACAAAAATTGTTTGGCTTTGGGAATTAAAAAAAAAAATCAACCTTATTTGTGACTAAGCCTTCTGTAAATAGCCTTGTGATTGTAATACAAGTTTTTTTAGCAAAAGGAACATTGATCTGATAGAGAAAGTAGAAATGCTCATGTAGCCAGTGCTGTTGGACACAAGGAACAAGCAAAAAAGGCAGAAAGGTGTGACCTGGCTTCTCTGTTGTTGTCAGCTTATGCCTGAGGAGGAAGTATGATTCCCAGAGCATTTATATATAAGACTTGACCCTGGTTTAGCCAGAGGCACTTGGTCCTGCTGAGCTGAGACAGATCACACCCATGTCCTTGGAGACGTGGCTGCTTTGTCCCTGGTGCAGCCATGGGCACCATGTGGGTAGTTTAGGCTGGTACCTTGGAGCACTCTAAATTTAAGCCTCTTCACAGCTTCAATTGCCATGATGTCTCTTACTAAATAAGACTCCCACTGGCATTAATTGTGGGTCACACAAAATCACTATTCAAAGAGCCAGCAGAACATTTCTGAAGACTCCCCAGTTCAAGGCTTTGTGTTCAGAGAGACATGGACACGGGGACAGCAGGTGGTGGAGAGGGCTGGGGTGTGACTCTGGTGTCCTGTCCCACGTCTGGGTGGAGCAGACTGGGAGAGGCTGCAGCAGCAGAGGAGGTTTGTGGTAGTCCCTTGTGGTGATGCCATGTCTGCAGCTCTGCTTTTTGAACCTGAATCTTCCCCAGGGGGTGTTTGTATGTTTGACAGCTTGTCCTCTTTCCACCTGTCTGCTGCACAGCTTGCATGTTAAACAGATGCCACTCACAGTCTTTGCTGACACACCTCCCTAGGAAACGTGGGAAGCAAAAATTGCTACAAGTCTTTTTGTACACAGGGAAACCTGAGGCACAGGGAGGCAAGGTGAACCCCTCCAGCCTGGCCATGCAGGCAGGGCAAAGGCAGCCACAAGCCAGCTAAGCACAGGGCTGCAGGCACCAAGGCACATGGTCCTTTCTGGAGGAGGTGCCTAGCACAGCCAGCAGCCCTGACACCAGGCAGGTAGCACCTGAGGGACAGATCTTATGTGGCTCAGCCCAAGACAAACAAGAAGCTTGTACCAGAATGAGGAATTTAATTTTGGTCCCTTGAGCTGTAGGCTAATGCTGTCTGTCCCAGCCCATGCTGCCTCCATTGCTCCTCATGTTCATTGCAATCCTCTAATCCTGTTATATGTTCCTTCATGGTCCTCAGCTTTCTAATCGATGTGATTTTAGCTGCAGACTTGAGCAAAATTAAATTTGTCATGCTTCAAAAACCTCCTCTGCTATTAAAACACTTATCCTACTTCTGTTAGCCTGTGGGTGCCTTGAATTAGTTTTTTTTCTGATACTAAAATCTAAAGCTAAAATTAATAAAGAGGCCTAATTTCAGTCTGATGCCTAGAAGCCATATTTTCAAATCTGGAACATGAAACTCCTGGTGAGCCTGACACACACAAAAAAAGGCCACTGTTAGGGTAATTATGTATAGTAAGATAAAGATAAATATGTTTTGGGTGTCCATAACACATACCATCATAAATCCCTTTGCTCTATTCAAAGTAAAACCTTCTATTACTATCACTTTGCCTCCTTGCTATTATTAGTATCCTTTGTTTGTTAAATCCCTCTGATTATGGATCTGCCCAGTAATTGATAAAGGCCAAGCTGACCAAAAGATAAAGACCAAGAATGAAACCTCATCTCAATTTTTATCTGTTTTGCTTATGCAAATACTCAAATATTTGATGGATATCAGTTGTTGTTTAATGGCTGGCCAAGGTGTTTGCTGGAAGGGCCAAAGTCTGGAAACACTTCAGCAAATTGTGACCCAACACTTGTTGAAGTCAATGGAAACTTTCTTGACTTTAGCAGACAGTGGCTGAAAAACTTTAGCCACAGCAGTAGTTCTGCAGAATCAAAGTTATTTGTTTGCTCAGACTATTCCTCATGCTTCAGTTAGTGGCCTCTGCTCAGGATTAGGCAGGGTTTACACATCCCATGAGAGCAGGCAAGGCTGGTGTGTGGGGATGGAGAGGCAGAGGTGTGCACGCTCACAGGGCTACAGTGTCCCATGGGTGCATGTCCAGGTGGAGTGATGCCCGTGGCCACAACCTGCCTGCTGCTCCCACATCCCTTCCTGTGCCCCAGCAGGCAGAGGGAACAACACTGGGACCCAGCACATGGATGTGGACAGAAATGCTGAGGTTCAAATGGCTGTGGAGCAGAAAACCTCAAGCCTCACCCTTGGCAGAAAACCTGGCCTGTTTGAATAGCCCCCTGCAGGCTGCAGATAATTAGCTTGACTGCTGCCAACATTCCTTGAAAACTTTTATTGTTGCTGGAAAGACAGTTGGAAACCTTCATTTCTGTTGCCTTTTCAAAATGTAGCCTTGCTGGGGTTGGAGAGCCAACAGATGGGTCCATTCTTGGGGAGCCCTGGTACATCATCTTTTATAAACAGGAGTCACCTTTGTAATTTTCCAAGCATGAGTGGAGCAACTTGTACCAGGAGAAGTATTTTGGCCTCTGCCAAAGAACGCCAAGCAGGCTGACATGGCTGCTCCTCTTAATCTGACAGTTGAGCCATCCCTGCAGTTGCTTTTTAAAGGTGGGAACAATCTCTAGCTAGATCCTCTCTCAATGTGCAGATTCTGGTGTCACTCAGGAAAATCTGAGTAGCGGCGATGCCTTGAGTGAGGCAGTCACTGTAGTTACTCACAGGCTTATTTGATCGTGGTCTTTCAGAAGGTGATTGTCCAGTTCGTTAAAATCTCTTTTGACCTGTTGACCCAGGTTTGCTGCTGGGATTGTAGGGCTGTGCTGCACACATTCTGACACTTAACTGGTAGAAAGCTGATAGTTTTATGCATGTCACACAATTCAGCAACCCTTTTTTGTGTCTTACTGTCTTCCCACTAAATCCAGAACTTCCTATTTTATCTTTTGCTGGTTGCACAACCACTGATGAAGATTAATCCACAGCAGTAATTTAACCCCTCTGTTCCATGTTCATATCTGACTTCCAAACCACACTGAGGAAAAATTGCCGTGGATGCAAAGACAGAGAGAGCTGCCTGACACCTGCTTTTGGCAGAGGTGCCCTTGGCACCTGGCTGGTCCCCACCGAGGGTCACAGCATCCCTGCAGGATGTGGCCCACAGGTTGCAATGCTCTCCTTCCAATCAACTTGGAAAGCAGCAAGTTATGTGTTTAAACTCCATGGAAAAAAGATTTACATCACTGATGTTTTAACCACACCGTTATAAAAAGCCCCACCCTTACTTACTCCCCCAGAGGAATGACTCTGAAACGTTTCAGCTCTTCCATTACTTCACCAGCCTGGAGACTTCTTGCTAATGGCCTGCGAGGTAATTAGGCAGTTGCAGGTGAGGCCCAGCTGCCTGCAGGGTGGGGGTTCAATTTGGCCACAAGTTCTTTCCCGAAGCAACAAAATGGTGGATTAGAGACCGATCTCTCTCTTTCCTTAATTTTTTTTCCCTCTCATCCTTCTCTCTTGGATAGCTTGAAATGCTTCACTGCAGGGCACTGTGTCTCAGTGCATCTGGAGCTAAAAACAGCCTCTGCAGAAGTTAGAGGATGGCTTGAGGAGTGAGCCATGACCAGGGCCTTGAGGGATCAGCTTTCCAACATGACTCTTCTCCTTTCAGCTTTTTGTTCAGGAGCTCCCTGTGGGTCACAGGTGCTTTACATGCCTGTGGGAAAACAACCAGCACAAAACAGGGCAGTGACCCTGGGGAAGCTGGTGTGGATGGGGAGATGAAGGGGGCTTGTGACTGTGCCTTGTCCCCAAAATGGCTGCACCCCTCAGGCTGCAGTACTGGGAGGACAAAGGAGTCCTTCCTGGCTGTTTTGGATGAAGGGGCAATGCTGTTTGTAAGAAAGGAGGCCTGTCTGGAGAGGGTTAATGAGGGGGAGTGGAGATTGCCCTCAGCTGGAGCTGAGAAGGGCCCAGAAGCAGCTGAGGAGAAGAAGGGCCCAGAAGCAGCTGAGGAGAAGAAGGGCCCAGAAGCAGCTGAGGAGGAGAAGGGCCCAGAAGCAGCTGAGGAGAAGAAGGGCCCAGAAGCAGCTGAGGAGAAGAAGGGCCCAGAAGCAGCTGAGGAGAAAAAGGGCCCAGAAGCAGCTGAGGAGAAGAAGGGCCCAGAAGCAGCTGAGGAGAAGGGCCCGCGGGGGAAGGGGCAGGATACCAGCCCTGCATGCTGGGAGAAGAAGACAGGAGGGCTTCAAAGCCTTGTGTGGGAGCTTGTCCCTGTTGGTGTGGAGAGCTGCTGGGGTTCTTTGTGTTGTTGTCCCACAGAGGACAGGTGAGTGGGGCAGCCCTGTCCCCTTACACGGGGCAGTAGATAACTGCTGTGGGCCCTGCCCTGGGGATACCACAGGTGGGTTACCTGTGTCACCCCCCATCCCAGCCTGTCATGAGGAAAACCAGGAGGGCAGCCAAACCCACCCAAGGGTGTGTGAACATCATTCTCCATGGATTCACCCCAAAATGTACGTGACTTCCTTCTGGAGACCATCAGCTTGCAAAACTGGGCCTCACTGTGTGGAAGGCTTTCCACCCCTCAGTGGCTGCAGAGTGATTTAATGAAAACAGTGTGGACACCCACAGGATGGTGCAAAACATCTTTCTCTTTGCTGCTGTGGACAAGCCTGTGCTGAGGTAAGTCCTGTGCTTGGAGGTAGTGTCCTGCTCTGAGGGGTTTCTTGCAGAGCACTGGGCTGTAGAGCAGCCTCCCTGCACAGCTCTGCGAGTGCCACCATTTCCAAATAAAGTTTCCTAGCAGTTAGATTTGAGTGAGTAATTCAACCAACTCGGTTTTAAGTGCTTCTGCTCATAGTTCATTTTGTTTGGATAACTAGTCAAGGATATATTGGAGCACTGGAGTTTTTTGTTTGTCGTTGGTTTTTTTTTTTTCATTTACTGTGTTTGCTAAAAATCAATGCATGTGGTAACTGATTATATTCCTTAGCAAGCAATGGTGATAGCATGGGGTAGACTCAGAGTTGTCTCAATCCTTTGAAATTAGTTGTGTCATTCTTGCAGTTTACTCTTGTTTAATCCAGTGCTTTGGCAGAGATTTTTATAGTGCTATATTGTATTTGTAATATGGCAGTGCTCGAGTGCCTTTCCTTGACTCTAGTTGCGTGCTGTCCTTGTTCTCTAAATTATCTTCTGTTCTTTTCCAAACAGAATTAAGCTGTTGTTGAGAAATGTGCTAGGTTAAGAGTGCTTAAATTCTTCTCTGTCGGGTATACTGGTCATTTTAAGTCTGCAGATTTCAGGTCAGATCCTGCACTCACTCTCTGTCAGAGGCAGCAGTATCAAAGCCAGGGTAGAGATCTGCTCCATGCCATGTGCCTTTGCACACCTTTATTCTGCTGCTTTTTTCTGGATGTGACACTTCACCTCTAGGGCCAGCCAGGGAAGCCAAAGGGGATCTGGGGGATGCAGCAAGTGTAGGATCAGGCCTTGAGCTGTAATCCAGCCAGAGTGGTGAGTTCCTCAAACAGCAGCTTGCTCTGCTGCAATCAGTGAGAGGCACATTAAAGAGATCCATTTGTTATTTAGCTGCTGCTCTCTTAGGCTGATAGACACACTGGCTGAGAGCTGGTTTTAGTGGTAGCTGGTGTTTGGGATTTGGCAGTGAAATCTCTAGTGTGTGTTGTGTGTGGAAGACATCTAATTTTTTTAAATAAGAGGCAGGGGATCCTAATAACAGTCTGGAGTGTTTATGCTGCTGATGGGCTGCAGGTACCTGTCATCAGGCTTGTGTGCTTACTGGTGTACTTGTGCTTCTCCAGGATGTATAATGTAGTTGTGATCTTCAAGGTGCATCTGCAAAGGTGAAGGGTCAGTCCCCAAATACTGCTGTGGCTGCAGGGGCAATGACTGGTCTCTGGCAAAGGGGCTTTAAAGAAGTTCTACTGGTACAGGTGCTCCTGGAGCAGGGCCCTTGCTACTCTTATGTCCTGCTTATGGTCAGCTTCCTTCCTTTGAAGGAAGAAACCCTGCAGAAGGTGGCTGCAGAGTAACTTGCCCCTGCTGACATTTTCCTACAGCTGTGCAATGCCTAGTTTGTCTTTATGTTCCTGCTCTTCACAGCACTGGTTTCTCATGGAACTCTTGGCTTGATTTATCTAATTGGGAATGCTCTGTGTGAATGTCCCATCCTTCAGAGGTCTTAGTCTCTGCAGTTTCTCTTGAGTTCCAAAGCTCTGCAGCTGCAATCATGTAAGCAACGTCATACCTCAGGGCCAGGAGGCTTTTGCTAATGTTCTTGTTGGTTGGTTACAAACAGGTACTAGAGGGAAGGTCTTGGTGATGGTAAATAAGTTTTATGCTTGTTGGGAGAGGTGTTGGAAAAACGAGCTAGAAATGGGTATTTGGATTCCTTTGAAAATCAAATGTAAACTTCAGTCCATAATCATAAAGAATGTTGGAGTTTCACATCTGTATTTTATGCATGCCTGAAGTTGCTCTTGGCAAGTGGTGCCTTGAACCTCAAGACAACCCCACTGTTCTCATCCCTGCTAGGGACATTGTTAACATGGATGATGAGGTGTTGGAACAATCTGTGGGACTTACCTGTTGAAATAATAGAGACATACAGAAGAACAAATGCTTTTGTGAAGGAAGTGTGTTTGCTCTTACACAATGTTTGTTTCATTTTACTAAACAAACATAAATTCCCTGGACCAAGAATAATGATCTGCTTTCCAGGGATACCAGTGGTGTATCCAGCAAACCCACCAGGATGCCCAGCCTCTCCTGCCATCACTCAGAGCTCCGTGGCTCTCCAAGGCACCTCAAAACTCTACTTGTAGTGCAAGAGCTCCAGCCCAAGCACCTCCTGCTAAAAAACAAACTAATTTGCTGGACCACATAGCTAATAGCAGAGGCATGGAAGAAAGTAGGACAAACTGGGAAAACATCCAAGCAGATTGAAAACAAAAAAAATGGATAAGGGATGGAGGACGAAAGGGGAAAATAAAATGGATGTGAATGTTGTCAGATTTGTGTGTTGTGGTGCAGCACAAATGGGCAAGTTTGTTTAAAAATAGGGGTGACTTCCTACCTGATAGTACTTTTTCTCATGTCTGCTTTGAAGAAAATACTCCTCTTTTGGCATAATTTTTGTTTTGCTTTCTTCAGCTGGGTTCTGCCTTCCCTTCAGGCTGCTGACTTGAAACACAGCCCTTCTCTTTGTCTTCTGTCCTGGAAATTCTGTCTATGAACCTGGAGGTGACACAGACTGTAACAGAGATGCCAGGAAAAGCTTTAATTTTGGGAAAGGGTAGCTTGGGCAGAACGGGAGGCTGGCAACAAATCCACCCACCAAATTTGTGCTGCATTTTCCTTGTGTGGAGCACAGCTCCAAGCACTCTGGGGGTAGCAGGGCTCAGCTCAGCCCGGGGAGCCCCACGGGTCCCAGCGACAGCCCTTTGCTGTTGTGGGGAAGCCGGGGGCTGGCTCTGCTGGCAGGGCGCTTTCGCTGGGTGGGTTTTTCCCCCGTGGACCGTGCAGAGGCCTTGGGAGGGGCAGGCTCTTCCCCCCTTCAGCTTCTCCCCAGACAGGAACGGTGCTATTGGCTGGACCACATTTTTTTTTTTTTTATTTTTTTGCAAGGCGCCTTCCTGCTATAAGCGGCAAAGCAGCGGCCGTGGGACCAGCTGGACACCCCGGCCCGCAGCGCTGCTCCCACCCCCAGGGGCTGCGCTCAGCCCGGCCCTCCTGCAGGCAGCAGCCGCCCCGCAGCAGCTCCCCGGCTCTCCGGCAGCCTGTAAGCACATGCCTCTCTATCCCTCTCCAGCATCATCCGGCTGAGCAGGGCAGGGAGCGTTTCAGCATTCCTTGCTCCGCAGATCTTTGGATTTCAGGGCTCCTGCTGAGTCTTTTCTCTGCCTTGTGACCTGCTCTGCTGAGGAAGGGTTTGTGAGAGCAGGGCTGGGGGAAACGGGGAGTCTGTGGGTGGATGTTGTACTTCTAAAGCACTCTTTCTAGCAAGCGATTTCTTCATGGGTCACTGAGCTAAAACTGCCTGTGTTTTATGCGGTGTTTGGGGGTGGGATTTATTTCAATTCTTGCTTTTGATTTCTGTTGCATCTTCGTTGTCTGATACACATACTCCCTCCTGGAAGGTGGTGGCTTTGAAAGTACAGGCAGCCACTGGAGTGTAAATACAGCTTTTCTCTTAGCTTCCCAGCCGAGTGGATGTTTCAGGAGCGTTTGCAGTGGTACAAGCCGTGTCAGAGCTGTCAGCTGTGTGTCTTCCCAGGCTGGTGGTCAGATGTGCCTGTCTGAAGCTTTTAAGGACAGGTGGGGAGAAACAGCTGATGCAGTGGCTGTTCTGTGGGCTCTCAGGAGATGAGATGCTTTCAGTGAGCACTGAGACCCTCTGAATTGTGGGAGCAGGCTGGCAGTAACAGAATTGAGGAATATGGACATGCAAGCTTTTGCCTAATAATGATCACATCTTTCTTTCTATAATATCAGGCAGTTGCAGAGTTTCTGACAAGCTATACTTGTTTGTGTTCACCTGGGGACAGCTACACCTTTATTTTTACACAAATACTACACCCCTGTATCTATCTAGATTTGCCCAGTCACTTGCATGAGTGGAACTACTTGCCCGTGTGTTTGCACAATGGGTGTTTCTGTCATTAATCCTTTCTTTAGCAATTAGGCAGAAGATTAGTTATAATGTGTGTGACTGGTCAGGTTTGTATTGTGTAAGTAGGAGCTAGTCTGTGGTTCAGAAATGGATGTGGCTGCTTTTGGAATCACTGAACTCTAGCACATGAAATGGGATGGGGGGGGAAATGATGAAAACAATCCACCCACCAATTAGTCTTTTACCTTGTATTGAAAGGAAGAGTGAGTTTTTTTGAATAACAACAAAACTTCCCAAAGGAAACTAATAAAATTCTTAAAGCCATGATGTACAAAGCAAATAGCTGATCAAGCAACCAAATATGGCTTTAAAATTTAAACTTTTTAAATTATATAAGTACCCACATACTTTAGTTCAGTGACAACACCTTTCTCCTTCCCCCCCCCCCAAGTACAGATTTATTGAATACAAACCAGTTCTTGATTTCTCCTTAAAGAACTCAGTACATAAAAATACATTATTGAGTAATACTTGCTAGGAAAATGTGGGTTGGGTGTTTCAGAGCTACCACCACAAGTGCAAAAAAACCAAAACCCCAAAGAGTTCAGTGCAAAAGAAAGTTAATTGCACAGATTTTTGGACTGCAGCAGAGGCACCAGCCCAGGGCTGGGGTTTACAGCTGGTTTCCAACTTGCACTGCTCTTGGGAAGTCTAGGCTGGGGGAGGTCTGTAGGATTGGGCTTCTGGGGTGTTCTAACAGAAGTCATTCCCTGCTGTAATTGATGGCTTGCCTCCATGTGTGTTGGTATAATTCTCTGCCTGGATGTAAATAATGGCAGCTGTTCAAAAGGAGACAACATTTAGGGTACTCAAACACTTGGAAGTAAATGCTCTCCAGCCCATCTTGGCTGACCTTTATTTCAAAAGCAGCCTTTCCATCGAACTGTACCATGAATGGAAAATCCAGACACATGGTATGAAACAGCTGGTGGAAGCCCTGTCAGGTCCCTGTTTGCATCCATTAATAGGGACTAGTGCTGTAGAATGCACTTGATCTCTAATCTAAGCCCATTAATACGATTTATAGTCCACACCCACTGCACTAGTAAGCTTTAAGTAACTGCCTTCCTTGCCCCCAGGAAGCAATTTACTGCCTTTTGTGTAATAACTATGTGAAAAGAGGGTACTTCATGTTATGGGATATCCCATGGCCCTATCTGTGCTTTCCTGGTGGAAACTTGTGCTCCTTTGGGGCAGTTCAGGTACCACAGCTGTCCTCACCTTCCCATCTCCATCTTGGAAATGCCTACTTGCTGTCATTATGTACAGTGGGATCTGGGACATGGCTTAAGCTTCCAGTGCTTCAGTGGAGAAAACTAATGATGTGAGCCAGGAATAATATTGTCCCCTTGGCAGTGGCCTGTGTGAATGATGTCCTTTTAAGTTTATTCTCCCCTTCAGGGGATGCACTGGGGGGGGATTTAGGTGTCAGTTCCTTAAAGAACCTTGGAAAATTCCTCTCATCTTTACTGATGAGATGATCCAGTCCAGCCCATTATGTTCAGCACTTTCCCTTTTTGTGCTGCTGCTTAAACTTGAAGTCCCAGTGGTGTTAAAAGCAGCAAGGAAAGCCTCACCACCAGCAAGAGGCAAAGTCTGCTCAGGCTTTGAGTATACTCCTACATCAGAGCAGCTTCCTGGAGAGCAATGGGCAAGTCCTGGCTGGTGCCAGGCTTCTTCTGGGGTCACAGAGATGTGTCACCAGCATGTGTGGAGGGCTGAGCCATGCAGCCAGTGCCCATCTCTCTCCCTCATGGTCCCCATTTATTGCCACCTTGTGCTCTGCATGTAGGAGTGCAAAGGTGGCAAAGCTGAGATTTCAGATGCAATTCTGTAACTTTAGCTACCCTGAATCACTTGTGCTTGAAAAGGTGATGGAAATTATGTCTACACAATAAACCTTCCCAGACCTGACCTGTGATTTTATAATAAAAAATGCATTGTAGGTCAAAAGACTTCAGCTTGGTTCATTGGTATATTTTTTCCCCCCATTTCTCTATTACAGAAGATGCAGACAGGGAAAATAAAGCAGAAATTTCTGAGATCAGTCATTTCAAGTCTGCTTTTGGCAGAGGGAGTGTGGGAGGAAGAAACAGACCTCATGTTTCATTTAGATACCCTGATTTGGAGAGGAGTTTTAAGCAGATGGCTCTTGAGACCCAAGGACTCTAAAGGATTAAATGCTGTTTAGACACACGCATGCTTCCCCTGCTGCAGCAGGGGTTTAGGAGGACTCTGCCATCTATTCTGGCTTCAGTTATTTCCTCCCTGGCTTCAGTAAAAAACCCTGCTTGCAGCCACTTGGCTGGGTGTAGCAGCAAAGGCACTGGGGCTCCCCTGAGCTTCAGAGACAGGATACAGCCCAGTGTGTTTTGAGTCCCTGATGTGCTTTGACTGGAGCTTTCTGGAGGTGAGCAGCCCACAGCCAGCTCTGGGGACATCACCCCAGCTGGCTTCTGTGGCAAGGAATTGGAGCCGAGAGGCTGAGGCTGGTCTGTGATGGGTGTTTCTCCCTGCAAACCCTCCACCTGTGTCCAAAGGGAGCCTGCAGACTTGGCAAAAATATTGTGGAAACTTGGGCTCTGAAACAACGTGTAAATTGATGAAATAAAGTCCCTTAAAGAAGGATTATAAATTGCTGGGTGCAGGGAAGTAGTCCTGTGGTGTCTAGAGGGAGTCACAAAGTTACGCTGAAACAATAGAATCCCAGACTGGTTTGGGTTGGAAAGGACCTTAAAGATCATCTAGTTCCAAGCCCCCTGCAGGGGCAGGGACACCTCCCACTAGACCAGGTTGCTCAGAGCCCCATCCAACCTGACCTTGGACACTTCCAGGGATGGAGCAGCCACAACCTCCCTGTTCCAGTGAATGAGGTCTACACTTTGGGAGGGAGCCCATGGGTGGGTGTTGCTGAGCCTGGGTGCTGCTGAGCCCCACAAAACAGGCAGGGTGCAAAGAGGGGATGGGTGGCAGGAAAACAGCACTGTTGCTGCTGCTTACCCACAGTCCCAGGGGATATGGGTGCTGTGCATACCACATGCTTGCCCTCCCTGGGTCTGTAGCCAGGAATCTGCTACCAGACACTGACTCGTTTTGCTGCTCCAAGGATTTCCTGCAAAGTCTTTGCTCTGCTCCAGGCGGGTATGTGGAAAGCTGCAAAAAAAAGCCTTCTTGGTGGGGCAGTATTCAGTCTCCCTGCAGCATGTTCTGAAGCAAGATTTGACCCTTGATACTGTACATCTGGTGGCACGTGTGCTGCCAGAGCAAATCCCCACTGTCCAAGCAAGAGAGCACAGCGTTGTCTGGGGGGTGGACAGAATGATGCTCTTGTGCTTTTCCAGCTTTTTCATTTCCCTTGGAAGGATGGTAAATAGAGTTTGTGTCCTATGCTGGACAGGGCTACAGTGACATTTAGGCCTCGAGTTATTTGAAAGCAGGGCAAGGACTGCATTATAGCCACATTGGAATGCAACAGACAGGGGCCTGAGGAAGCACTCTTTCAAAAAAAGGCTCTCTGCCTTTTCCAGTCACTCTTTAATTCAGCCAGGACAGGGTTCCTGACTGTGAGAGAGCTGCAGCCCAGGGTGGAAGAGCTTTTGCTCCGTGTCTGGCTGCAAACTCCCAGGCAGAGTTACAGTTTTGGTTTGGATGCTGTGACAGAGTTGCATTATTTTTGTGAAGAGGAAATTGAAAACCTCTTGACTTCAGATGGGACTTTTCAGAAGACCCACCCTTTCCACAGATGTGCTTAACATTTTTTTGTTCCTTGAGGTGATCCTAGTGATTGATGTGATTTGGGATGCATGTCTCTCCTCCTCCTGCTCTGCAGAGCTGGCTGTTTGGCACATGAGTCAACAACTGTTAATGGTGAGGGATTAGAAGTGATGTGACATGGCTGCATTTGTGGTCTGTTGGGATCAAATGCACAATATCAGTTGTCACCCAGACCTCTAAGAAGAAAAAAACCACAACTATTCCTGCAGGGAACAAGCACTGCAGGGCAGCTTTTTGGCTTCCTTGTTTCTGATAACTTTCCACCCCTGGAAAGGGAAAACCAGAACAGAGAGGTAAAGAGGAGAATAAAATCTGTCTCACAGGAGGCTGCCTGAGAAGTGTAGCTTGAGGTTTAATAATTTAGGCCAAAATGTTTCAGAGCCAGTTTATGAGTTGAACTACAGTGAAGTGAGTGTGTTCTGATGCCTCTGCTGTGATGTAGATGGGGAAGAGGAACAGGAGAAATAGCTAAAATAAAAGAAAAGCTTCCCTCCTGGAAGATCCTCCCACTTGTCTTCAAGACATCAGAGACCTTCATGCTTGATGATGCTTTGAGATAGTGGGAGCTTCAGCTCAAAGGATGGCTGGCTCCAGTGGTGTCCATCTATTGAAGTGGTGGGTTTGAGAGACCCCTGGTAACAAGCAGTGTCATATGCCAGACATGCCAAGGGGGTCCTGCTGGGAGGTGTGGTTGGTACAGAGATCCATGATCCACCTGTTTTTCTTCAAGCTAGTTTTAATGCTGTTCCTGTGTTATACCAGGTCTAAGCAACAGAGGACTTAGAGCCTCTGGCAGAGCAAGAATTTCTTGCCACTGTTTTGCTTGGACAGACACAACAAAAAATCGACTCAATTCTCTAGAACTGTCTCATGAACCAGGGTGCTGGGTGTGCCTTTCTTCCTTTGCTAAGAAAAACAGAAGCAGTTCATCCCAGTAAGCCCATGATGGCTGGTCAATCCTCTAGTGGTTGCTAGTTGGCTTTCCTGCAGGGCATTGGCTCCCAGCTCTTCCCCAATGCCTTCATTTGGAAATACTCACTTTTCATGTGCTTCCAGTGGTCTCTGACCAAAGATCCCCTTAAGAGTAACTATGAAACCACCCTAAATATAGCTGCCCCACTGCAGACAGGATGCTGGGGTGGGAGAAAATAATGTACTTTCTTTGAAATAAATGCCCCAGGTTGTGGGAACCATTGTGACTTGGCAGGCTCCTTGCAAGTCTTTTGCTATTTGTTTAACTTGGGACTGGCTGCCCCTGGCAGTTGTTACCATCAGCTGCCTTTCTTATCTGCTCTTTTCTATAATAAACATTGGAGCAAAGGTTTGGAATTAGTCACTTCTGAGGCACTGCCTGCCTGCCTTTCCAGCTTCTGTCTTATCATCTCATTTGTGAACTCTCAAGCCTTTTCCACTTTCTTCTGTGCCTCTTGCTTTGCCCCTCTTCTCATTGAACTGACATAGTAAACAGCTCTTTAAAATACCCTGTATGTGTGTCACCCCCAGGACTGCCAGCATCCCAGAGGACATGCTGCCCTGGGACAGCTGCCTGCAGTCCTGCTGCTGCTGGGTACTAGAGAGGGTTTTCTAGCATGACTTACCTAATCCAGTGGATGGGCAGGATGAGATGTTTTGGCTGATCTCTGCCTCCGTGGGCAGCTCATCTGAACAGGGTTAGGATTCTGCAAGCATCCTGGGAGCCTGGCGCTGTGTCCTGCTCTTCAGTACAGCATTAACCACAGGGCAGGAGGTGGTTGGAGTGCCAATGTAGACAGCACCTCCAGAGGCAAAGGGCTGTGTGGTCCTCATTCAGAAAACTGAGTAGTTCCTGCTGATTTGCTTCCACTTTAAAATTCCCAGGTGATCTCTAAGTGTTGTCTTGACCTGGTCTTGCTTCTGACAGTACTGTAGGAGAGGCAGCAATGAGCAGTCCAGGGTGCAAGAATCTTGCTCTCTCTGGTCTCATCTCACTTTAAAAATACACAGAGCTATATATTTCACTCAACACGTGCAAATCCTGTCTCCTACCTACCCTTGCTCTGCCGACTGAAAGCCAGACACGCGTCCCCTCTGGGACAGCCTGCCAGGTAAATGCCACTTGATGGATAATGAATTTCAGTGCTGCCTCTGGAAGGGGCCAGGGTGGCAGCGTGGGAGCAGGACAGGAGAACAGCCCACGTTCACTCTGCAGCAGGAAAAAGCACTCAGTGGGGATACAAATCTTTAGTTCTGTCTGGGTTTGCTTTGTTGGATGTATGAGCATTTCATCCACCCCTTGCCACAATCTCCCCTCTAATCGTAGACCACTAGCACCAAAATGATTTTTAACTGAAGGTGGAAACTTTGACTCTTGATCCATCTCTGTGGTGGGATGGGTTTCTTGTGGTTAGGGGACACAACTTTCATTTGAGAAGGCTGGACCTGAGGGCTTGGCCGCATATCTTGTCCAACATTTCAGCTTGCTGGATTGAGCTAGTCAGGGTAGACTTTTTCTTACTTGCAAAAAGCAAATTTAGTAAAAAAAACTCCACCCAAACCCTGTGTTAAATATAAGTGGTGATCTGGGCAACTTTTGAGCTGTGTCTTGGCTCAGGTCTTGGTGTGACAGAAAGAGGGGTACTGCTGATCTCTTTCAAGCACTCTACGTGTGGCAGATCAGAGCAGGCAAATCCCCTGGGGTAAGTCCTGCTTCCCTGGCTTCCCAGTGCCCTTTGTGCTGATGCATGTGATGATGAATGGAAGGAAATTCCTGCTCAAGAGCATAAACAGGCAGCAAGTCCTATAACTGTCCTGTGTCCTCACAGTCCTGACATGTGAAGTGAAGCTGATGATGGCTGGTGTTGGTGGATATGCTAGTGTCACATCCTCCTGATACCTGCTTCGGGGAAAGGTTTTTTGATTTCTGGCTGGAGAGGATTGCAAACAGCATCTCCCTGGTTATCTGATGTGCTGGAGGAGGCTAGAACACCTGCCTGGTGTCTGCGATGGCAAGAGGCTGCCAGGGCAGGGTCACCTGCAGTGTGTGTGAGCAAAGGCCATGCCTCAAACCTCTTTTTCACAGTCCCATGTCCCTGGGGTCAGGCCTGAAGTCAGCTTTGCTTCTGCCTGTCTCCATAGCAATGGCTGTAACACCATCCTCTGCACTCTCAGCCCCCAGGCTGTGTTGGTGCCGTAATGTGGTGAAACTCTCTGTGTACTTCGCTAGACCCTGAAACAAACAACCAACAAATCAGTTATAAACCAATGAGTAATTTGTTTTGGTTACCAGGGAGATTGCCAAGTGCAAATTCAACCTGAAATAGCGATGAGCTCAGCCTCTCGGCAGCGCCTGAGCGGGACGGCCAGGCGGGAGGGGAGCCAGCACCAGAGCGCTGTCTGCTCCGCCGCCACTTGGACGGCGTGCGAGCTGTTCTGCCGGAGAGCTTTTCCCTGTTAAATGAGATCGTGCAGGGGATAGTGTGGGAGGCTGATTGCTGAGCCTGGGCTTTTACAATTCCTGGAAATGTGGCTATGACACTCCTGGTGGGACCATGGGCTGGAGAGCCCTGGGGGGTGGGCTAAGGTGGCCTCCTCTGCCACCTCCCTATCTTGAGAACCTCTCCCTGTGCAAGAGTTGTAGGGAAAACTGGGATGCTTGACTTGTAGATTGGTTTTAAACAGCTAGTGAGATAGGTACATCTGACAGGCAGAGTCTCTCCCTGCTGCTGCTCCACAGGCTGGAGAAAGGATTTGAAAATCCTCACACTCTTCTGCAACACACCTTAGGCAGGAGCTTGGAAATCCTATAATCACAGAATGGTTTGGAAGGGACCTGAAAGATCATCTAGTTCCAGCCCCCTTGTGTGGGCAGGGACACCTCCCACTAAACCAGGTTGCTCCAAGTCCTATCCAGCCTGGCCTTGGACACTTCAGGGCTTTGGGCTCTGCTATTATTTCACTCTGAAATGTCCCCGGTTTAAGTAGAGCAGGACTTGCCTTTTGAAGGGTTGATGCTAGTGGCAGGGCTTGGCAGCGTTCTGTGTCCTTCTGTCCTTGCAGTTGCTCTCAGGAATAAGCCCACGGGTAACATTAGGTGTGAGGAGGACGGGGGTCACCTCCTTCCAGGGCACAGCAGGCAGTGTGGGAGCAGCCACTGCAAGAAGGGTGGCTTTTTAGTTCTTTGCTGCAGTGCACAGACCTGGGTGATGGAGGCTGAAGTTGGAAGGGGCTTCTGCAGGGCTGCTGGCCATGCCAGTTGGAAAGGCAGGGCAAGGAGGCTGTGCTGCTCTGAGTCTCTTTGGGGGTCCAGGCAGGGCTCTGATACCATCCTGCACCTTCCTCTGCTAAGGCAGAGATGTTTCCAGAGGTACTTGCATTCAATGAGTTCCTGTTTTCTGAAGAAATACAATTTTTAACAACAAAAATCTGTCCATAGGAGGAAGCATTGCTGTAGGGAAGAGGTTGACAAAGGGTGGCAGTGGTCTCTGCTGCTCCCTTTTCTTGGGTTTTGCTGCCCATTGTTGAGCTATCAAAAACATTAAATAATATAGAAATATGTCAGGATATCACCTGCCTTGATGAAGCAATACTACTTGCCAGAGGACCACTAATGGATTTCACTGGATCTTTAAAGGCAGAGTTACCAGTGCCTGAAAACAGGTAACACAAATGCAGACAAAAGCTGAGCCCCTGAAATGCAATCCATTAATTTACATGGTGCAAAAACACAGTTGTTGTGGGTTTTTTTTATTAACCTCATGGCCTTCTGAAGCAAGGGGTGAAAGTTGCATCTATACAAACAGCATTGGTTCCAGCAGGGGTATTTTTGTATTTTGGAAGTCTTCTATTATAATTTTACAAGCGTGATCTGTCTTTTTGTTCTTGCAAGTTGCTTCCAGGCCTGTGGGTGGATTTGTTCCAGCTCCTCTTTGGAGCCATGTGGGAAATGCTTTGGTGGCATGGCCAGGTTCTTCAGTGTGACGGGCAGCTCTGCCACAGCCACCAGTACATTCAGCCATCAGCTCTGGGGAGGGGCTTCAGGAAACCCCCGTGGCTGGAGGAGGTCGGCATTGGAAAGAGGGTGATTCTTCTGTGAGGAGTTATAACTAGGAGAGGTTTGGGTGAAAGAGGGATGAGTTCACCTGCACACATCTGCCTTTTGTAGCCAGCACAGAGCTGGCAGTGCCCCCAGGCCATCCAGCTGCTGGGTTTGAGTCTGTCTCTGGCCACTGCATCCCCCACTCTGCCCGTCCCTGAGCTGGCAGCCAGCTGAACAAACCTACAAACACCACCGTGGCATTTTATCTTCTGCTTTCAGCAGCTCTTTGGAGACAAGGCACAGTGTGTCTAACACACACGTGGACTATTTGCACATGGTGTTTGATTTTCCTTTGTCACCTCTTTTCTGCAGGGTGTTTGGGGTTGGGACAGGTGTCCCTGCAGCTCAGCAATGTCTCTCCTCCCCATGTCCTCCCCCAGCAGCGTGTCCCCACCCCAGTGTTTCACCTTCTTGGTATCAAGGCATGTTTGCTTTTTGGCTGTCTCTGGGCAACTAAAAACATTGCTGCACTTTGCAGATCCTGGACTTGGCCAGGACCAAGCCTAACCTTGCTCAACACTGGCATAAAGCAGGCAAGGCTTGCTCCTGGGCTTGGGCTAGCACAGCTGGGAGGACAATCTGGCTTAAGAGGTGTAACTTTATCAAAGGGACAGCAGAGTCATTGCTATTGCAGGAAAAGTCCTCGATGAATTGGAAGCCTCACCCTTTCCCTATTGTCTTGCAGCATTCCCAGCAGGACATGGGTCCTTGTGGGCTCTTATGCAATTGCAGCCACAGAAGCTGGTTTTTAAAGAAGTCAAGCCACTGGTTCACATCTGCTTTAGCTTTTTGACAGTTTTCTCTGGCACTTGTATGCAATTAGCACTGCATTTTTGTCCCATGGAGCTGATCCTCCAGTAGTTTGATTTGGACAGTAGTTTGACAGCCTGCAGCAATTGTCTTGAGAAGGGCTGTTTCTCTTTGCAGACTGTGTTACTCGTTGTCCCTGAATTTATTGTCTCACTGCTACTTGAAAAAGAAAGCAAAATAATGTTTTGGGCCTGGATCCAGCCACAGGCTTAATCAAACACATAAGTGATTGTACCAACTCCAGTTGGTTTATTTCTGTTTAAAGTCAAGCACTCATTCTAAGTATCTTATTTTCCTTGTTCCAAGGTTTGTAGTTAATAAATGTAACAGCCCATAGACTTTGCCCATTGCTGCAGGGTGTGCACTGGTGGGAATGCTGTAAGGTGCAGTGCTGCTGTGAGACCCTCAGTGGGAGCAAGGGAGAGGAGAGGGGACCTTCTCTTGCCTCCAAGCACCCTGGCCCATCCCTGTGGAGTTGGGGGATGAAGGTATTTGCTGTTTCAGCAAACGGGAGGCAAATTAAATTTTAGCAGTTTAAATAACCTTGACTCTCCATTCTTCTTTGGACTGAACTGTCTGTTGCCAAGTATTAGTCCACTGATCTGAGTATTTCCAAAGGCACACAAGCAACTGAAATATTATTCAGTTACTCAAAAACTAGAGTGGAAGGGTGTTGTGGGGAGAATTCCCCTGCCCCCCACCTCCCAAAGACCCTCCATCCTGCAGGTGAGGACACTCAGCTGGGGTGCTGCAAACCCAGGGCCAGGCTCCTGCCCATGGGCTGAGAGCTGTCCTCCCTGCTTTTGGCTGAAATTGAATCTTAACTCTGATGAAAGATTTAAAGATATTATACTTCTGAGGGTGTTTTTTTTTTGTTGGTTTTGGGTTTTTTTAATAAAACAAGAAGCAGTGTTTTCTAACTGACCCCATGGAGAATGCTTTTTAGTGCAGACCTTGCCCAGCTCTGATCTGACATGATTTCCAGGGAGACCTGGATCCTTATCACTTTATGAAAAATGAGTTTTTTCACTCCTGTATCATACAGGAACTTTGAAAACATTATCCCTGACTCCAGAGAAATGGGCTCATACATTTTAATGCCGTTATTAGGAATTGAATTGACAACACATCCTCAGTGGAAATTACTGTGCAGCTTGAGGGGAAAAATATGCAGAAAGCATTGGTGGAGACTTCAGAGAGCTCTCATCGCTCTGAGATGTGTGTGCTTTTGGTGCAGTGCCTCTGCTGAATGAAAAGAGCAAGGTTTGATGTATGCCAGAGAAAGGGGAAAGCACAAGAGCGAGGGCCAGCAGCACGGGGTGAGACAGCAGTGGGGCTCCAAGCATTGAAACAGCTCCTGCACTGGAAGGCAGAGCACACCCAGGCCTTGCATGGTGGTGGGGAAAGGTGTGCTGCTCTGGGCTTGTGTGTCCCAGGGTGTTGAGGAGATGTTGCACACAGGTGCTTTATTTTCTGTCCTAATACGTGTAGAGAAACTGAGCTGAGTGAGTGCTGCCTTAAGCTGGTGTATGCGGAGCTGTTGAGGTGCTCAGATTTGTGAAAGATGCCCTTGGGAGGAGAAGCAGCAAGGAACTACAACAAAAAAACCCCAAACAAACCCAAATCAGGTTCCTTTTTTGTGTGCGTGGTAAATGAACTTGAAAGAACCATCTGATCTCTGTTCCTCTCAGGGCAGACAGCCTCTGAGGAGGGCTTCATACTTGGCCTTGACATTGAGGCTCTGGAATTGCTGAGCTGGGAGTCCCTTGCTCCTGAGCATGAAGCAAGGAAGGCTCGGGGCTCTTCTGGAAGTCTGGCTGACTTCTCTGGTTTTGCCTAGGGCCTTTGTCTCTTGAGGGTCAGTCTGTGAAAGATCAGCCAAGGGAAGTTCAGTAAGATCAGTGAGAGTGGTCTCCTAGCCTGGCCAGGGCCCCAACTTCTCAGCAAAAGGAGAGAGGCAACGAGCCTGACTGAGCAGCAGGATGTGTGGTCATCAACTGATCAGGGCTTTAACGAGAGGCTTGATAGGCTGACATGCAAAATGTTAACATGATTAGTGGCTGAAGTTAACTCTGGCCACAAACTAAGCCTGGGCAAAGGGGAAAGGTAGATGACATCTGTCACATCAGAGGAAATGTGTGATAATACAGGACCAGAGCAAGGTGTCTTAGAAGGCTGCACCGTGCTTCCATCTTAGAAGTGAGCAGGTGCTTATGGGTCTCCTCACCCCCCTCTGGTGGATGCCTTCTCCTTGGATTGTCCTGGAACATGTCCCCTGGCACAGCCAGGAAGTGTCTGTGTGATACTGTGCCAAAAAAGCAGTTGTGAATTTGAAGCCACTCCAGGGTGAAGGGTTTTCATTTCTCCTGCCCTTGCTGTTGGTGCACTGTGGCCAGGCCTGGCTGAGCCTTCATTGTAAGGATCAGGGTGTGAGGGAGCTGACCCCTTCCTCCATTTTAAAATGCACTTACTTGCAGTTGGAAATGAAATCAACCCCTTCCAAAGCAGTGCTTTCTGAGAATAACTTTTGTGACTAATCCAACCCTCTAGGCCTCACTGGAGGGGAGTTTGCAGCTTTGTTTTTCCTTGTAAAGAATGCCCAGCATATGTCCTGACAATTAGTCAGAGTGCCCAAAAATACCCATCAGCCCTGCAAGCTGATCTCCTTTGGCTCTTGGAGTGGAGACAGACACAGGATTATGCTCTGTGGGGCTTTAGGAGAGGTTATTTTTGAAATGGCCACTTAACAAGGCTGATTTGGTCCTTGCAGCCAGCAGTGCTGTCTCACAACTGAAGGTGTAGATAGCCAGATGCTCGTCTGTGCTCAAGGCAACTGTCCCATGGTCAGGGCAATGGGCTGGCAGTCCTGCTAAACCCACAGGCCAGGGCTGGCTCCTGTCAGCTCTAAATCAGTGCTCAGGGCACAGCCCTGGGGCCTGTGCCAGGTTTGGGCAGTGCTTTGATGTGCTGGATGCCAGGGAGTCTTCCCAAATGGCATGCCAATGCTCAGAAGGGCATGTCCTCATCGAAGTGGTGGCCTGTCTTCACCCACAGCCAGGCAGCATGCTTCTGAGAAGCATTTGCTTTACCCATCTCTGACCACTTGAGCTGAAGTTGTCCATCCCCCACGTGCTTAATTTCTGGAGGGTGCTTTGCCAGAACTGCAGTCCACCCACAAATGGCCCCTTCTTCTCTGAAAATACAGCTCTTTAAGGAGAAACACCAAGGTTTCTTGGTCTTGCAGAGCACCACTTGTGTGAAGTTTTGGCTTGGCCCACTGGCCTGTGGGGAGAAAGGAAGGAACTCCGCAGAACTGTCTGTCCAGCAGCTTCCCAGGAACATGATGTTTTGCTATAAAATGTCACACTGAAAATGTTCCTCCCTTGGGAGGAAGAGCTCAGGCACAGCCTGCAGAGCCCACCCTGCAGGTCCTTCATGCTGCCAGGTCCTGCTGAATGAACAGAGGAGGGTGGCAGGGCTACTGGAAACCAATGTGGGGGATGCTGAAGAGCATGCATGTTGTAGCTGATGTCTGGGTAGCTGCTGATTTCTGCCTTGTAGTGGGTGGATTTCCAGGGAAGGTAAATGACCCAGCTTCCAGGCAGTGATGCAGACTAACAGTTGACCTTCCCTCCATGCTCTCCACTGGGAGCTGTTTAACTTCACTGGGGAGAGCATGGCTCAGCCAGCTGCTGTGCCTGTGGGAAGTAATTGAAAGCAATTAGGAGAGCAGGGAGAGTCATGGAGGGTGCGAAATACTCTTTCAGTGATGGCTCACTAACAAGTTGGTGAAGCCCTGACACGAGCATTTATTGTGTGGGTATAGTAGGATTATATCACTGAGTGTTCATCAGACCTCATCTTTCCTGGAAAACACTGCCATGTTTCCTGGCTGGGATCAGTGTGGTATTTATTTGACAGGGATTTAAGTTACTTTTCTCAGCTCTGAAGCCAGGGCTAAGCCATGGGGGGAAAGCTGTGGCTGACCTTTTCCTCATGTTTGACTCCAACAGTCATTCCCTCTCCACGTGACTGTATCTAACCTGGAACAAAGAAGGATCCCTAAGGAGCTCCACTGTCTTAAGTGTGAGGTTTTGGGGTAATAACTTGGGGAATAACTGAGATGAGGTGCAGCTTGCTTGGCATCAGGGAGGGCTTCTTTGAGGGCCACATCAGCCCTGGTGGAACTGAGAGGCACCATACCTCACTGTGCTGTGTTAGAGGCTTTTCAGCCCAGTCATGGGCTTGATGCTCTTACAAGGCATCCAGATCAGACCGGTCTTGGCAGTCTATGTAGATCTTTCTCTCGAGAGAAGCAAACGGAAGTAATTGTGTCTCCTCAGGGTTGGCTGATGTCCAGGCACATCCAGACCTGTCATTTCCACCTTGCAGTTCATGCAAGGGTGCTGAGGGCAGCCTGCCGAGCCTCCAGCCTGCTGCCTGCACACAGAGCCCCCCTCTGCAGGCTGAGTCAAGGCAGAGGGGTGTGGGAGACAGCTGGAAAGGGAAACATGGCCAATGTTTAACCTAGTGCATTTAAGACTAATGCATTAGACTGTCTAAGAGATTAAAAAAAAACCCAAACCTAAAAATAAAAATCTGCAGCCTTTTGGGACCGACTGTCCCTTTTTGAGCTAGTAGTGAATGTCTACATCTAACTCAAGGGACCCCAGCAGGCACTCAGCATCCTTGCTGCTGGAAGATATGATCTCTTCTTGTAATATAGCAAAGAGCCACAGCGAGAGGGAGCAGGCATGGGAGGAACTGGAGTTTCTTGGTGCAGCTGATGGGAAGCTGTTCCTGGGCAGCACCTAATGCTGCTGCAGCCTCTTCCCACCCCAGTTCCCTCTGGAGCCTGCACATCCTGGGGCTGCTGCAATGGGTCTGCATGGTGCCTGCACGCCACCGTGCTGTGTCCTCTGTTCTCCAACTATGACATAGCCAGGAAGAGGGACAGGAGCTGAACAAAGCCTTGGGTCTACCAAGCAGCTCTTTATTCCTGCACAGACCCTCTCCCCCAAGCCTTGGTGTCACTTGGCTTTCAGCAGCAGCCAGAGATCTGCCACGTCAGCAACAGGTGATGGGAAGAAGTGCCAGTCGGGAGCTGTGTGGAGGGGAGCCACAGAGCAGATGGCAGCAGGGAAATAAAATTGGAGCTGCCATGGGAATAGTGCTGGATACAGTCCAGCCTGTGGATGGAGGCAGATGGGAAAAACCCGGTTTATATCTCTTCCCAGTTTTGCTGTGTTTCAGATGCTTTATTTCCAGCTCTGCTATCTCTGAGCCATTCTTTCCTGTCTGTTACTACTCCCTCATCCTTATTTCTTTCTCTATTCTTATCCTTCCTTTCTTTCTCCCTTTTGTTTTACTCACTTTATATCTGAGTTCATGGAGGGCTACCCAGTCGGTGTCTGCCTCCTTCAGAATTTATTCCCAGTTCCTCTCTCCCTGCCTCCACAGCTGATCCTAAAAGCTTCCCCTGGCACTGACAGGCTCAGCACACAGATCTGACCCAGTGGTGGGATGGAGTGCAGCCTTCACCATGTGCTTTCCTCCTCCATGGGGATTGCCTTATGGCTGGAATGTTCATCCCCCTGTCACTGCAGTGATGTCCTGGCTGGCTTTGCTCTGGGTTGAGGGTACATCCTGTGTGGACCAGAGTCTTTCTGTCTTGTGTTCACCTGTGTGCCTGCAGGATGCTCCAGGGGTGCAGAGGCACATCCTTGTCTGCAGAATGGGGTGGATAAATCTGGTTTTATGTCTTTTGAAGCGTTTTTGTGATACTTTAAAGAGAAACTGTTGGTTTTGAACAGAAATGTCTTTTTTCCACTGTTTGAAAAGAGGATGTGGAACCGCCCCGTTTTGTTTCAGCTCTGATGGTGGGTGGCACTCAGGGTCCCTGGCTGGGGGGGAGCAGCCCTCTCCAGACAGTCTGCAAGTGCTGTTCTGCTGTGCCTTCCACCAGCATGGAGCCAGTGCTGGGAGCAGGAAGCACACAGGACACAGTGTGCTTGGAGAGCTGGATCAGCCCCAGGTGTGGGTCCTGGATCCCAAACCTACCCAGCATTTCTGTGGCAGTGGGGCTGCTGCCTTCTCCAGCTCGCTGATGGGCTGGCTCCAAGTGCAAAGACAGGCTCTTTCTTGGAGCAAGAAGAGGCTTGTGTTTCCTGCAGAGCCCAGTGAAGGGCTGGAGTGCTTTTCTGTGCAGCTTTACTGGGCACTGCTGAGTGGTGTGGATGGAAGCAGAAGGTTCAGTGTTACCCTTAGAGGTGGACAGGTGCTCCCCTCCTGCTCTTATTTACTGCTGCCTGCTTCTTTCTTTGATGATGGTGACTAATAGTTCATCAATGCCTGGGTTATACCAGCTCTATTTAGGACTTTCTGCCTGTTGAGTGACAGCAGGATGTGTGAGCAAGCCGAGATGCCCAGACCTTTTCTGGCAGGACTGTTAGGGCAAGAAAGTACTCTGGAAACCACAATGTGAATCATTTGTCTATCCGAGTGGATGACACTATGCCCCAGCCATGCTGCTGTGCAGCCATACCTGTGTGGAGGGGTCAGTGTGTCCACACCAGCTCCCTGGAGTCCTGAAAACCTACAGGACAGGTTCAATGTTAAAAACATGAACACCCAAGCCTGCACGCCCTGCTGTGCACCCACCAACATGTTTGTAGCACTTTTTCCTTTGGGACTCGTGGGTGTGTGGTGCCTGGCTGGCAGAAATGGACTCAGACAGGGCTGGCACAACACTTTCCTGGGGTGTGCCCTCTTTCCTGGAGGTTTCTGCTCCCTGCCATGTTTCACAGGACAATGATATCCCTCCTTGGCACTTGTGTCACACCTTGCACCATTGGTGTGTTTAATCACCTGGGCTTGAAGGGACAAAAAGGAGGAGGTTGGTGAGGAGATGGGAATTGTTCAAGGTCATATGGCTAAAACCAGCCAAGAAACCAAGAGGAGCCCTGACCTCTCATCAAGGGTTGTTCCCCAGCCTGTCCCTACTGTGCTGGCCCAGGAGGCCACAAATTCAGGTAAAACGGCCTTTTTATTAACAGACTGCTCTGGGGGATCACCAGAGGCCTTGCCAAGAGAGCTGTGCCATGAAATGCTATTCCAGGGAGTTTCATGGTGAAGCTTCATGGGTATCAGCAGGGCTGGGTCTTCCTCCTGGTTTTTTGCCAAGCTTTCCTTTATAGAAACATAGAATCACAGAATGGTTTGGGTTGGAAGGGACCTTAAAGATCATCTAGTTCCAACCCCCCTGCATGGGCAGGGACACCTCCCACTAGACCAGGTTGCTCCATGCCCCATCCAACCTGCCCTTGAACACTTCCAGGGATGGGGCAGCCACAACTTCCCTGGACAAACCTGTTCCAATGTCTCCCCACCCCCAAAGGAAAAATATATTCCTAATGTCTCATCTAAATCTATCCTCTTTCCTTTTGAGTGCTGATGGATCAGGGTCAGAATAACCTCTGCCATGAAAGCAAGGGGAGATGCTGCTCTAGCAAAACTTAGAAGCACAGACCAAGGTCTTCTCCCACCTCCTCCAGCCCACCCCTGTTGTCATGCTGCAAACACACGTGCACTTGTGCACGTGAAACATTTTGATGTCCAGGTGTCCATCCCTGCTCTCTGCGTGCCACTGCAGGGCTGCCAAACCACTGCTGCACCCCAGCCATCCCTGTGGGGGCTGTGGCAGCTGCTGGCATTGCAGAAATATGGAAATATGAGGATGTTCTGGGGGAAGTAGGAAATGCCTGCTGGGTGGGAGGGTGCCAGGGCTTTGTGTAGGGAACTAGGAAGGAATGAGAATGGTTAATGGTGCAAACTCTACACCCGTTGCCAAAAATGAACTCATGTCTGTAAATATTGCACTGCAAGCAGCAAGATTAGCACAGGAAAATACCAGTTGTTAGGGTTCCTGTTACCATCTGAATTATGCAAACAATTTGCTTGAGTTTATAGAGGAGCTGGGGCAGAGCAATGTTGGGTTTTTCCTAGCCAAAGTGTTTCAGTCATTGCGCTAGTAATTTAGCACATTTCCCAGCCTCAATCTGCTACACAAGTGGATCCACGCTGTGCTCTTTTGGGACAGC
This sequence comes from Hemiprocne comata, assembly GCA_020745705.1. Lineage (NCBI taxonomy): Eukaryota > Metazoa > Chordata > Aves > Apodiformes > Apodidae > Hemiprocne > Hemiprocne comata. Next base: position 2,403,524 of record CM036597.1, on the reverse strand, counting down.
AGGGTGTCAAGTCTGGCCTTTTCCAGGCCAAGTTGGAAACTTGGAGATGTCAGGATGCGGGTGGGACACTGACCTTCCTTCCACATGTGCTATCTGGGGGACCTAAGATGGGTGTGAAGGCCCAGGGAGTCACCAAGCCCAGTGTTGGGGCTGGAGGCTGTGCACACCCTGCTGCGTGTGTGGTCGAGGAGCTCTCAGGAGATGTTCCCACTTCTGGCTGTAGCCACTCAGGCTGAAGATGCTGATTGCTGTTTGGAGGTTAGACACCACTGTGATGGGCTCCATGGAAGGAATGATAAACATTGGCTCTTCCCAATGGCTGTCACAGAGGTTAGCTGACTTTCCCACGGCCGTGCAGTGAGTCAGTGTCAAGGCAGGATTAGCAGCTGGGTGTCCCTGGCCTCTGGCCCTGATCCTGTGCTGCCACCAATTCCTAACCTGGAGCTGCCACAGCCTGCATATCCCCATGGGAGGGAGCCCTGAACCAGAGCTCCCTCCTCTCCCTCTTGTGACTTGTGTGGAAACAGGTCGGTTTGGAGCTGTGGAGTTGAGGTTTTCCAGGGAGCTTTGTGGACACCTTAGTGAAGAGGATAGAGACACAAGGCAGTGCTCTTTCTAAACCACATGCTGGAGAACAGGCCCGAACAGGCCCAGCCATGGTGTTAGGCACTAGACAAGTGCCATAATCACCAGACCTGCCTTTCTAAGAGCTGCTGTTCAGGGGCTTTCTCACTTTGGACGGTTAATACCTTGAGTTCCTTAGGGTGCAAGTTGGAGGAAGAGCAGGAATGGTTTTACTGGCAGTAAAACTTCAGTGTGACCCTCATGTTGGAGGCAAGTCTAACCTCCCCCATGAAGGTATCTTCTATGACTTCTGTGGCCTCAGATGGGTCCCCAGAGCTATAACCCATGGCATTTATGGGCCCTGCAGCCCGGGGACAGCCCCTTCCTGGTTCCTGGGACTGCAGCCCCAGTGGCCCCTGTGGGGCTGTGATCTACCTCCTCCCTTCAGCAAGGGCAGTGCAGAATTAACGTCAGGTCTGTAATTTAGCTCAGGTCTGTTATGAGACACAATCCAGCTCTAAAGCCAAGGCCACATAGTACCAGCATGGGGTCAAGTTCCTGAGGCACACTCTGCCTTTGGGACTAATTTGGGTGCTGAGTAGCTGGGCAGGTATTTACATGTTGCCTACAGAGTCCTAGAGGTCTCTGGATCCTATTCTTCTCCCTCGGATCACCTAAAATGGTAAGAATTTTCAGGGGGGGATTAAGGTTGTGATCTGTGGGGAGGGGAGTGGACATCTGGTAGGATCCTGTCCATATTAATAGCCTCCCTTTAAATGTATGGTATCAAACGGGGCAGCTCCTGATGGGCCAAGAGACTGTGAACTGTTACCTAAGGGGCTGCTGGTGACTTCGGGCTGCTAATCATGGCTTTCCACAGGCACACAGGTAAAGTGGACACGTGGGAGAAGCCCTGAGTGTGCAGTGCCTGGTAAACGGGGAGGGAGGGTTTGCTCACGGGCTCCTGCAGCAGCAAAATAACCCTTTTGACTGTGACATGAAGCCTTGGCAACCTGCAGCTCTAACTAGGGATGGCAGGTGGGCTTACACCCAGCGTGGGGACTGGTACTGGGAGCGTGGTGGTGGCCTCACCTATTTTGTAAAATGCCTTTGATGGTCAGTGCTTTTGTATCTGCTGCTGTGGGAAGCCTGGGGCTTGGTTGTTCTTTGAGGAAGACCAAATGAAAATGGGGGTCACCGCTCTGGCTCACAGCACGCTCCTGCAGCAGGGACTGCAGTGAGCAGGGAAACCCCCAGCAGAGGGGAGCTGCAGGAGCCCAGCTTGTGAACCTGGATGGTTTGCTCTGCTCTGGTGGGAGGTGTGTGCTTACTCTCTCTTCTCCGGGTTTAATCAAATGAGCTGACCCTCACTTAGTAGTAAGAAAACATTAAATTTTCCTTTCCACTAACACTGGCAGAAATCTGGACAGAGTATTTTGCACGTCCCCTGTGGCTGGCACCTTTATGGTGTGCTCCCATCCATGCTGGATCTCCTCTAGCCCTCCAGTTACAGACCCATTGGAAGCTCTAGGGGATTTTAAAAAGCATATCCCATTCTTAGAAGCTAACCATGTTTGTGGTGTCCAGCATGTATTTACAGCCCTAAATCCCAATGCACAGTGGGAGGAACACTGCATCTCCTGATGAGACACAGCTCAAGGGATGGACATGCCTGGGGAGAGGGTGTCAAGTTTGGGACACAGCTCCCATGGGCATCAAACTGAGCTGCTGCACACCAGCAGCCTGGGGACAGTGGTGCTCATGAGGCTCTGTTGGGAACATTGAGCCTCTTCAGAACTGGGGTGGAAGTCCCAGTGTGCTGTTCAGCTGCACTCACAGCCTGCCAGGACAAGGCAGGAGCATGAGGCTTCTTGCATGGCAGGTTTTGCTCAGGGTTTGCTTGTGTGATGCAGATAGACATCACGCAAGATATATTTCTGAGTAAAATCTGACATCTGTGGTATCATTTTTAAACATCTTGAAGGTGTTTAAAAGAGCAATCCATTCAATTAATATCTAAGAAGACATTTATTTTTTGACTTCAGCCCACGAGACTGACCGATGCTGGAGCATCATTTCATCATACTCACACCTATATCTTTTCTTTCTCATCTTCCTCAGGGAGGTGTCCTCTGGGGCATGGACCCAGGGATTTGATGTCATATAAAATGCTGAAGTGTCTTCTGAGCAGATGCTGTGGTTGGAGTGCTGCAACCAACAAGTTACAGTGCAGCATCCATTCCTGCACCCCACAAGGAGCCCTGCCCTCCTGGGCAGCTGCAGTGGGTCCTGTGGTGCCTGCCCCGGGGGTGGATCCTCTGCAGCAGCAGAAGGCCTCACATTTTGGGAGCACTTGGGCATGAGAAGGGTATCAAGCTACTGAGGTGGGGACGTATCCGTGCTGGGAATATAACTGAGGAGTTTGAAAGGTCACAGCATAAGGCAGCTGCAGACCGCACAGGGCTCTCGTGCTTAATTTTGAAAGGTTTGGAGTTCATTGCTTAAACTCTGCCTAAGTGCTCAGCCTCACTAGGCAGTGGTGCTGTGCACACCGGGAGCCTTGTTAGCCTTAGCTGAGCTGTGCCTGAAGTGCAAAAGCAAGCCCCGGGGGCGGTGTTGGCAGGGCTGGAGCAGCGTGTTTCTTGAGAGCACATCCCTGCTTCCCTGGGGAAGATTTAATAATGATGGGGATGTGCTCAGACATGGTGGCAGTGGGACCACAGGGAATGGTTTTGGCAACCGCCCGAGGAACTTGGAGCCGTTCTTGTTCTAAATAAAGAAGATTCCATTTTATCAACAGATCAATTTTTGAATTATAGAGTGAGACTCACACGTGCCCCAGGCCTGGCAATGGGAGAGCACAGCTCCCTCTTGGCACTGCCAGCTCTCCCATTAAAAAGGACCTGCAGGTGATTAGTTTCTTTTCTTGTTTCCCAGGCCAGCATGCCAGTGACCTTGAGGTTCAGTCTAGAGCATTGCTTTGCATTATGGATTAATGGGACCCTTCTTTGAAAGGGGATTCCCTGGTATTTAGAGCAAACCACCTGACACTGCATAGAGAAATTCAGGTGACAGCCCAGGGGATGCCAGGCCCTGAGCTGAAACGGGCAGGTGTGGGCAGTGCCTGGTGTGCAGGGGCTGTGTGTGCTCCATCTGCTGAGAAGAATACAGCTGGTGGAGAGTCAAAAAGCAGCTGTTCTTTTCCTTCCATATGGCCACAGACTGTGCAGCTCTCTGGAGGGCAGAGGGTTAACACCTTCAGCTTCATCTTGTTTCCTAAGTGGTAGGAACAGTCCATAAGGTTTAAGTACAGTTTTCCCTGGTTGTTTTTAGAGACCACACTTCAAGTTCTTCCTAGGTGGTTTATCACATTTAAACTTTTTCCCCGGAGACATTAACACATATCCTGTGCTAAGTGCTTTGCTTATCAGCTATGCTTCAGCCTCCTTTGCTGAGTGCTTCTGTTTCAGTTGTACAAACCATTGCTGTGCTGTGTTGGGGCTGAACTGGGAGGAACCAGCCCAGGGGTGATGGGAGACTGGAGCCCAGAGGAGAGAGGCAGGGGGTTGTGTTAATGCACTAGCTGTAGTGAGGTGGCACTTCTCAGGTCTGTCCCCTTTCCACCCCAGAGCTTGCCATGCTGCAGGGTGCAGATGTAGCCCTGACTGCTGGTGCAGCCCTGTGGCTGCTCCACAGCATGGTGACAGCATGACTTGGGGTGCATGGAAGCTGAGGGAGCCCAAGCATTTGAGATCTTTATTTGAAAGGTGGAAGACATGGTTGTCCAAGGGCTCAGGGGCTGCTTTTGAAAAGCAGCAGATGCTCTCTGGGGACAAGTGGCTAACTGGCACCTCTGTGGTCAGGTAAATGTTAGGGTTGAATTCCAGTGGGTCTTCGTGCCAAATACCCTGATAGTTGAGAAGGCCACTGGTCTGGCCAGCTGCCCTCAAGCTGTAGCCACATCCATCAGGGAGCTACATTTAGACAGCACCCTGCCACGGTTGGTGGGACAGGGACACCTTGCTTAAAGCAGGCTTTGTTTCTCGAAGTCTTGCTGCATTTTTCTTCAGTTTTTATTTTTATTGAGGGTCCTCTAGGCTATGTAAGGATGGGCACGTACTTCACTTACACCTCCCTGGCAGCCTGTGCTCCCTCTTCTCACCTGCTTCTCTCCAGCAGAACATCCTCTGCTCATGGACATCAGCCTGAGCCAGAGTTCCAGTCTCTCCATAGTTTTCCTCTGTTTTCTAAATCCCCTTCGTGGCCCTGGAGTCAAGCTGAGACTGGGTTTCTATCAGTCTATGTCCTCAGGGTACGATTCTCCCGAGGTTAAACAGGAGGCACTGAACCAAGCTGTCAGCTCAGGACAGTCTGTTGTAAACCCACAGCCAAAGCAACTGCATTCAAATAACTTCCAAGCTACACCACCTGCCTGTTGCTGTCGTTTTAAGCACACCACTGTGAAATGAAGCACAAAGGTACAGCACTTGTGGTTTTAGAGGTTAGTGTAATGAGTGCTTATCCTGAGCACCCAGTTTTGTGTTGCTGTAGCATGGTCCTGGCACTGGTGTGAATCCTGCTGCGTGCCCAGCAGCTGCTGCACAGCTTGCACGGGAAGCTGTGTAGCCTGCACTGAAAGGGCCCCAAGGAAGAGTGAGGAGGTCCCAGTGTGTCCTTAGTTTCATGACTTGCTTGTTTTCTGGACAGCAAAGACAGGCCAGGGTTAATACACCTGAAAGCTCTGGAAAGTTAAGCTGTGGGGATGTGGTGCAGCTGGAGGGTAGACAGGTTAAGGAGATAAAGATCTTCAAAACCATGATCTGCTGCCAACCAGGCTCCAGGAGATGTGGTGGGTTGGTTTGTTTGTTTTGTTAAAATATCTGTTCTGTCTGCCTTCTGTGAGAAAAGCACAGCTTAGGGGGCAGCAGCAGTAGCTCCAGGGCAGCAGAGCTCTTAAGTCTCCGTGGACTTTTGCTCCACTCAGGGAAATGATCTAGTGGTCCCAGCACAGCTGCTACCGGCTGCTTTTGGGGCTCTTCTGCCCCAGCCCCTGGGTGGGCTGCTCCTGTGGGGGGCTGTAGGAGATGGTCTGGCTGACATGGGGTCTCAGCATGCCATGGGTGAACAGAGACCATGAGCAGCCAGCATGTCAGGTGGGACAGTGTGGCCAGTGCACCTTCATTGCAGGCAAATGGACAGAGGTGCCTTTCCTGGGTCTAGATTAGGGGTGATACTGCTGAGGGCAGAAAACTCCTGGAAAAGCTGGGAGCAAATTCATGCCCTGGCCTTTGAGAGGGGCTTTTAGGTCCATGAGGTGGCACAAGGTAGGCAGAAGCTGGCATGTCTGCATGAGCAGCCCAGTTCTGGTGGCTGCCAGGCCCAGTGTTAATTGCCTGTGGAGCTCCAAAGCTGCTGTGATAAATGTGTCTCACATTAGCACGTGGGAACCCCAGGATTATGTTATTCCCTGAGCTATATGTTCACCATGATGTGTTCTGGTTGAAAACAACCCTAAACCTGAGATCAGGAACATTTTGATACCATTTGCCCTGGACTCTGTGATTGCATTTCTTCTAAATTAAACCCACTTGCTTGATAAAGCTCTGCAGAGCTGGCCATGGCTCACATAGTTTCCACGTTTCCCAGCTGTTTGTTTGTTTCATTTACTTGAACCGGCACAAACACAACCCTTGGTGTAGCTGCCAGCAGGACACGGCCATCTCCTGACCTTGGCAAGGCAGCATTTCCAGACCTCAGGCTGCATGGAGTGCAATTCCTGCCAGCTCAGCCTCCAGCCTGCTCCTGTAAGTTTTAGGGAAGGGTGTGAACCCAGTCCCCACCTCTGCTGCAGCCTCCCTGTACGATGCTGCTCTCTAAGTCTGTTTTGCTTTCTGGGAGAGAAACGCTCCAGCTTGTTCTGGCCTGAAGCTACTGAAGAGGTGATAAAGAGGAGGCAGTGAGATGACTCTGGATTTTAAAATCTGCAAAGTATCAGGGTGAGTGAGTCCTGTGTCCTGTTCCAGTTCCTCCTCGGCTTGCAGATGGTACTGGAGAAAACATGCTCCTTCATGAGCACTGCCCACAGTGTCTTCTGCCACCCATCCAGCAGTGATGAGGCAGAAGAAAAGCCCTGAAATAACAGCAAAACGTTCATTTGCATGCAGGCACCTCCTCAGGCTTTGCACCTGGCTGTGTCAGGGGTGCTCATGGTGTGCTGCCAACAGTGTGTTACTCTCAAAACAAAGAAAAAAGAAAAAACTAAAAAAAAAAACACAACAAAAAAACAACATATTGGATTGGCAAAGGAGACCCCTCTTCGGGGGCAGCAGCCACCCCTCACTGCTTGCTGAGCTCTGCTGTGAGCAGGCAGCAAAGGCAAAGCAACTCCAGGGCTTGGTGGGGTGGTCTGAGGTGAGGCTACACCATGGAGGTGCTACCAGCCTCCCCCGCCTCGCAGCGGGAAGCAGCAGCAATTTATATCGCCTGTGTCCTTTTCCCTTTCCTGCTCCATGCTGGTGCTGTACAGCTCCATCTGGAAAGGAATCATTCCATTTCCTCTTGGCAGCCCCCGTTGCCAGATGTGTCTCCTGTCTGGTTGCTGATGAGCAGAAAGTTCAGGGCTGTGTCCCAGGCCGTTGGGCTTCGTGGTGCTGGGGGCTGTGGGGCAGGGATGGAGCTGCATGTGTTCTGTAACCCTGCCAGAGCTTTCCCAGCCCTCGCAGGAGCCTTGCTGGCTTCCTCTGAGGAAGACCACAGGGAAAGGGAGGGAGCTGTTAGCAGAGGTGGTCTGGGAGGCTGAGACAGGGTGTACAGGCTGGGGGTGGGTGTCTGGGGAGAACGTGTGAGCCTTTCACCTCCGGCTAGAGCAGAAAATCCTCTGGTCAGAGCCACCATGCCTGCTGATATGCTGGCTCCCTGGCCGTGGTGGAACATCATGCCTTGGAAAACCCCTGCATAGCCTCAAGAAGTTTCTTTATATGTAGGGAGATCTTTTCTTGTGGGTTTGGGGTTTTTTTTGTGGGTCTTTTTTGTTTTGGTTTGGTTTTTTTTTTCCTCATGACTTTGTATGTGAAAGCCTGGTGAAAAGAGACAGCTGGAAGCTGCACAACTATCCAGCACAAAAGGCCTCAGAGGGCTGCAGCTGGCTGTGGGCTTAGGCTGGAAATATGGAAACTATTCTGCTTTGCTCGTGGTTGGCAGGAATTTCTGCACACAAATCGAGATGTCTCGGGCAGACCCCACCGAGGCCTCCTGTGGGCCTGGCTGTAATGAGCTAAGTGGCTCTGAGTGATTAGGTATCAATATCCTTGCTTGACATGAAATACCTAAATAAAACAGTCTAGTATCCTTCCTCTTAAGGTGACAGAGAAAGGCTGGTGTGGGACTCTGTTCTCCTCACCAGCAGCTCTGCTCCTGGAGCGAGCACACTGCAGTGCTGTGCTGGCCGTGGGTTGGACCCCAGGGACAGAGAGGTGTGTTTTTGTGCTTGGCCAGAGCCCACCCTGCCTCTCTGGAAGCAGAAATCTCACGTTGACATCTTGGATGGGTTTAAGGGAACTGAACATGTCTGTGTTACTGATGAATTGCTGATGCTAACTGCAGGGCAAGCACGGGGGCTTCCACTGCCCTTGCCCAGCTCCACTGCCCAGGCAGGAGTTGGCCCACACAGCCTTACTCTGTAGCCTGGATTTTTCTGAGACTTCATGGCATTTCTCTCTCTGCATCCCAAGTGGCAACTTGTGACCTGGGAGGGGACATCCAAACTGCCTCATTTAGCAGGTGTGAGTTTTGTGACTGCTGCAAGCAAACCCAGGTCATCTATTGCACCCAGCATACCTGCCCTGAGCCTGATAGTCCATTAGCCTAACCCAAACCCTAAAGGCCAAGCTGGAGGCACTTGGAAAATGCCAGTGCAGCTGGTAGAGCTGTTGTGTTTTATAAACCACTGAGCTGCCTGATAAAAAAAATTGCCCCAACAGGGCTGGCACTGAAGCTGCTTTCTCTACCAACAAGCCCCTGAGGAGCACGATGCTACCACAGGCTCAGTGCCGAGCCATTTTCCTGATAGTTCTTCGCACAGACCCAAGCAGCTGGAGCAGTTATCAGGGCTCCAGTGCTGTAACTTCACCCTCTCTCCTCTTGCAGGGCCTGGCAGTTACACCGTGGGCACCATGTCGGAGCGCTTTGACTGCCACTACTGCCGTGACCCCCTGCAGGGGAAGAAGTACGTGCAGAAGGAGGGGCGCCACTGCTGCGTCAAGTGCTTCGAGAAGTTCTGCGCCAACACCTGCACCGAGTGCAAGAAACCCATCGGAGCTGACTCCAAGGTGAGTGCTGGGCAGTTCAGTGATGTTAGGAAGAAATTCTTCACCACGAGGGTAGGAAGGCACTGGAATAGGTTGCCCAGGGAGGTTGTGGAAGCCCCATCCCTGGAGGTGTTCAAGGCCAGGTTGGACGAGGCTTTGTGCGGCCTGGTCTGGTGGGAGGTGTCCCTGCTCATGCAGGGGGGTTGGAACCTGATGATCTGTAAGGTCCCTTCCAACCCAAACCATTCTATGATTCTATGAAAGGGGTGATGAGAAGACAACAGGCAGATGCTGGGAAACCCTCCCATTTGTTTTGGTGGTGCTGGTCTGTTTGTGAGCTTCTGTGTGAAAACAAGTTGTGAGTCCTCTGGCTGATGGGCCGTGTGCTCCTTGGGAAAGAGCCAGGGGCTCTGGGGCACTGCAGTAGGGATGCTCACAAGGGGCTGCTTTTGCACAGGAGCTAGTTTCAGGATCTAGTTTGAGCCACATGAACTGCTGCACATGCTGAATTTTCCCAAGGAGAGTAAGGCAGGTAATCCAGCCTGCACAGGACTGGCAAAACCTTATCCGAGGCCAAAGCCCTTGGGAACTCAGGGTTCTTTCAACCACAGATTGCAGACATGCTGAGGAACTAGGGAATCTGTCCTTTAACAGCAAGGCTGATGAGACAGTAGCTTGGTTTTGGGCTGCTCAGCAGGAGAGGACTTATTGCTCACTCCACTTCTCTTCACCTGAACTAGGGGGAACTTGACAAGCAGAGAAGCCCACACTTAATAGAACTTCAAATCTCAAAGCTGTTGGTTTGAAGCATCTTCTGCTACCCTGAAAGTCCAAAGTGAATGTGATGGTGTCAGTGAGTTTGGTTAAATGTCCTTTCAACCACAGATTGCAGACATGCTGAGGAACTAGGGAATCTGTCCTTTAATACCAAGGCTGATGAGACAGTAGCTTGGTTTTGGGCTGCTCAGCAGGTTGCTCACTCCACTTCTGTTCATTCCAGGAGCTGCATTTCAAGAACCGTTACTGGCACGACAACTGCTTCCGCTGCTTCAAGTGCTACACGTCCTTGGTCAACGAGCCCTTCATGCTGAGGGAGAACAACAAGGTCTGGTGCAGCAACTGCACTGCCACTGAGGATGCACCCAGGTGTAAGGGCTGCTTCAAGCCTATTATTGCAGGTACTGGTGCCAGTGTTGGGACACAATGACCAAGTTCTGCTCTAGGGCAAAACCATGGCTGTTTTTCAAGCTGTGTGGGCATCACAGGGGAAGGCTGGAAAACCATAAAATGGTGCAAAAGTTCCAACTTTTGCTCTTACCTGTCCATTTTATTTGAGTAAGTGTTGAAAGGCTGCTTTGCTATTAACCCTCATGTGGATAGTTCAGCCTAGTAGAATTAAACCAATTATGCCAAAAGCTTTACTCTGTAAATCGAGGTCCTGTTCTCAGGAAGGCTCAGGCACCTGCCTGACAAATATTTTAAGACCATCTACAAGGTCCTGGCTAAAGTCAGATACAGAAATTAACAGCTCATCTCTTGTCCATGTTACAACCGAATCGTAGGCATGGACAGGTCTTGCCTACAGGTATGGGACATGGCCCAGGGTGGGGAGTTTGTCACAAGCCAGAAATCCCACGTAACAAGTTATTTCTGTCTGTTGTAGGAGACCAAAACGTGGAGTACAAGAAGATGGTCTGGCACAAGGACTGTTTCACCTGCAGCCAGTGCAAGCAAGTGATTGGATCTGGGAGCTTCTTCCCCAAGGGTGATGAATTCTACTGTGTCTCCTGCCATGAGCATAAGTTTGCCAAGACCTGTGCTAAATGCAAGAATGTAAGTGCTTCCACTTGGCAAAGGCAGCTTTGGAAGTCTTTTGGAAGTTAGGAGGGTAAACCAGCAGACACTCCGTGCTGGAGCTGCACCAAGGCTTATCTTCTGTCCTTGAGATACTGGTGCAAGTGGCTGGTGGTACAATAATGTGAGAGCTTCTTGCACCTTAAGTGTCTGAGCAGGGGCTCTAGAATCCTCTGATAGCACCTCTGCTGAACGTGGGCACTGGCCTTGCCCTTGCTTTGGGGCTGGTTGAAGCTCTCCAGCAGATATTGTGTATTCAAGCAGTACAACAGGATTTTATAAAGCAGCTGTTTGACAACTTTTGCACCTGACTGAAGTAGAATTTCAGAGTCACTGCAGGTAAAATAAACTACTATGAAAGCTTCAGGCATGTAGGACTTGAGACCAGAGCAACTCAAGTGCACTGCACTACTTTATTTTAATTAAAACTCCCAAGATATCTTCATGACAAAGCTCTCCTACCAGAGGTGTCCCTGCCCATGCAGGGGGGTTGGAACTAGATGGTCTTTAAGGTCCCTTCCAACCCAAACCAGTCTAGGATTCTATGCATCACCTCTCTCCCTCCGTATGGATTCTGAAAAACATCTCTGCTTTTTTCCTCCCAGCCCATCACTTCTGGAGGCCTCACTTACCAGGAACAGCCGTGGCACTCGGAGTGTTTCATTTGCTCCAACTGCAAGAAGCAACTGGGCGGGAAGCGCTTCACAGCTGTGGAGGATGAGTTTTACTGTGTTGAATGCTACAAGGAGTGTGTGGCCAAGAAGTGTGCTGGCTGCAAGAATCCCATTACAGGTATGTTGGATTACATGCAGCTTGGGGCTGGGGGTGCTTGAGGGCAGAAGTGATCCCCAAAGAGGCTGCTAACCCCAGAAGCAGGGCTAGTATCCCGATACTAATCCCAGCAATTTACATGTGATCTAACTATAAGCCACATGCTCCTGCTGGAAGGAGTCTGAGTTAGTAACTGAGCTCTTTACCATTTGCATGCCTACAATTTAGCTCCTTCAAAACTTCAGCCCCCTAGAACTGTTCCCACTGATACCTTAATCTTGGAACGTCATGTCTAAACAAAGCAATGTTTTATTGCCTCAAAGTGACATTTGCTTCACTGCTGATGCATTTTTATGTGTCACAGTTACTGGACCACAAAGCTCAGTCCTGAAATGTGGGTACAATCCTGCCAGTCCCACAGGGCTTGCATTCCATTCTGCCTTTCAGAGCATGGATCTCAGCCTGTAACCACGAGGTTAGGCTGGTTAGTCCAACCTGTCCTTGCTCTAGATCGTGAGCTTCCCTTCAGCTTGCTTGTTTCCTGGAGAAAGAATCCAAGATAAACACTTCCTGCAGAGCCAAGCCACACAGGCTGGATGCTGAGCTGCCTGTGTCTCTAAGGGCAGTGATACTGAGCAGCAAACAGTGTGGTTCAGTTAAACGTTTGGCAAGCAACGGCCAAGAGATGGCCTGTGAGACTGCAGAAGCACAGGAAACTTTAGGAATGAGCTCTGCTGCTTGGTGGACTAACCCAGCCAAGGGAAAAGCTACTATCGCCGTCCTATAATTGTCTTCTCTCCTAGCAGGATTTGGAAGAGGAACCAGTGTGGTTAACTACGAAGGTGAATCCTGGCACGATTATTGTTTCAAGTGCACCAAGTGTGCCCGTGGGCTGGCCAACAAGCGCTTTGTTTGCCACAACGGAAAAATTTACTGTGCTGATTGTCCCAAACGGCTGTGAGCAGCAGACAGCAGCTGCTGTCACATGGATTTTACAGCCCTGCTGCCCAAAACAGTTCTGGGGAAAGGAGCAGGTGTTTTTTTTCTTTTTTTGCATGTTAAGAATTTTAACCTTTTTTCCATTTTAGTATAAAAACTAAAGTAGCCTCAATATACTGGGTGTGGCTTCTGAAGGTCCTGCAGCCCAAAAGCTTGTAGTGTTGCACAAATCTAACTTTGCTTTCAAGTAACCCTTAAGTGTCAAGGCTTGAAATGCTGTTAGATATTCAAGATCCACATGCCACATAATCTGAGTGTGCCTAAAACTAAAACAAAACTAGTTTTAACCCTGTCTGGTGTACGTTTAAGCTTGGCACTTAAATGAAGTGGGTTTGACAAGGCATGCAGCTCCCAACCATAGATGCAAAGACTGCATCTGGGATCAGAGGAGTCCATGACAATGTTTTTACCAGTAAAGTTCATTTACATGCATCACACCATTAACAGCAGCTCAGTAATCAATACCTTACCCTGCCACACCAAACTGCAGCACATTGTATGGGAATGGCTTTATCCTACATCTAACAAAGGTCTGGCAGGATGATTTAGCTTTAGTTAAGTAGCCATAAACTAATTTTAGTCTTTATTCCTGCATGGTTTGCCCAAAAGTTTTGCTCATCAGCTTTTTTTACATCATTGTCTAAATGAGGCTGTCTCTATACAATTATTAAGCCATTAACAAGAAGTAAACCTTCCAACTACAACAAAACGCACATGCATTTAGAAGTGCCTTAAAAAAACCAAACCAGCTCAGCCAACAATAGCTCTCCTATCATGTCAATGTATGTTTTATGGTTCAATAAAAATGAGACTAGTGTCTACTTGGAGTCCTACAGTCTGGAACATTGTTTTATCATTTTGCCATCTTACACAAGTGACACTTTTTATGGCTGAGCTGCTGCAATCAAGACTGAAACTGATACGGGCAAGGAGACTCAGCTGTTCTGCCACAGCATCCTTAAATATCTGAGGACCAAAGCAACGATTTCCATAAACTTATTAATTTTTTCAATGTGTAACTGACACTGGACCATCTGCCAGGAACAGCCTGTGTGAAAAAGCCCTTTGGAGAACATGTGTATGACAGCAACTGTCCCTACCCAGCTCTGCTGCCACCCCTCAGCAACCTGAATGCTGGGTTAAGGGTTGTGTTTTTTTTTCCACAGCAGTGGTTGATACCACACAGGAATATTTACCAACTGATGCTGCTCTAGTAGCTCAGTTTTGTTCACAAGCACCTACCAGAGACAAAGAACCCTTGGAAGGAAAACAAGAGGCAGCATCTTGCTGTCTTCTTGACAGTCACTGCTCCACTGTGGCCACAGAGCTCTGCTCCTCTCACTGTCAGACCATAAAGATGCTGGTGCTACAGGTAAAAAGCTAAAGTTTACAGTGAAAAGCAAGGTAAAGAACTCAGCAGTGATGACCAGCTCATTGGCATGTACAAACACAGCACGAGCTGAAGGTGTTAGTACAAACACCTTCCACCCACACAGCTGCAATCCCCAAAGAGGTTCTAGTTCTGGGAAGCTGCTGTGTGGAGCAGCTGGAGCAGCCCCAGGGTGCATCTCAAGGCAGGTCAGCAGGGCCAGGCTCGAGAGGCTCCTAGTAAGGTCATGTTTAGCATTACAGAACTGAAGCATTGGTCAACTGCAAAGTTTATTTAACAGTGTGCACATATTTACACAGAGCTGTAACAGACCATCAACAAACAGGATCAGCACAGGAAAAATATCGGCATCTTTTCTGTCAGCGTGATTGTCTCTGCCGGAATGAGCAGCTAACACACAAAAAATACATTCTTCTTTTTACCTAAGGCACTGCTCTAAAGTCTGAAACAGTTCTACCACATCCTGAAGAGCAGGCAGTGAGAAGGCTGAGGGGCTGCCTGTTGTGACTGCCACGGCGAGGGAAGAACTTATTTACATCTTTAGTGCCAACAGAACCATTTGCATTTAACTGCTGAAAAATGCAGCTGCCATTTGGTGACTGATTTGGGTTGAAGTACCAGCCAATGGTTTGTAGCAGGACTGGAGATAGCTACTCCTTACAGTTATCACTCAGCCTGTACAGCTGTTACAGGAGGCATAAGAAGAAGGCTGCATTATTACTTCTAGTAGCAATTTTCAGAAGATGCTTAGTTAATCTCTTCATGCTGTAAAAAGCAGGCAAGTTTGGGTTAAATAGATCACTTAATGCAGGTTTTAAGGGAAGGGAAATATATATATATTGCAGCCACTGTTAAAAAGCTAGAACAGGAACACTTAGAATAATTAACATGAACAAAATATGACTTCAGTGGTCTAATACTGTTATGTACACAATAAAATAATACTTCCATGAGTGTAGATAAACTTAAATAAGTAATTCCAAAGGAAAACATTTTTAAAAGCATGACATGTTAAACTGCACTACAACAGACACATCGTTGTTTTTGTAACGTTTTAGTGCATTTGCCATAAAACATTCTGCTCTTTGCCAATAGACTAAAACACATCAGTGATGGTACAAGACTGCATTGTGGAACTGCCACTGTTTTGCTGTTAGAAAAGAAGGAATTTTTCTTCTCCATTCCAAGCTGAAGATTCTCAATTCTGCATTTTCAAATAGCACACGAACCAACAAGTAAGAGTGTTTTCTAGAACGTTACAAACACTCTCTGAGTCTCATTTCATCAAGTGCCATTTTAGGAGTATGCAACATCTGTCCAGTAGCTAACTGGGGAGGCTCCAGTAGCTAACTGGGGAGGCTGCAGTGGCACATCGCTGTACCTGATACTAACAGGAACATAAAGAAAAAAAAGACTCAAACAGGTTACTGTAAAGCCTGAACAAGTGATACTGGAACAATGAAATCTTAACAATTAGCTAACGAATGGAAAAGGAACATCAGCAGAACAGTTTCCCTGAAATGTTTCAAGCTGTAAATCTAGAAGTTTGTCATCCCTCCCCTGCCGTTTTTTTGTGTTTTGTTTGGTTTTTTTTTGCAAACTTGCAGATGGAAAAGGTAAACAAGCAGCTTTTCAAAACAAGGCCTTCTGTACTTGGGAAAACACTGGGTTACTGAAGTGCAACTGGATTATTTCCAGGTCTCTAGTGTGCACAGTTCTGACCAAAGAGCAAAGAGAAGACAACATGTAACCATGATAACTGTGTGTGCCACACAGGTCTGTCATCACTGCCAGAGTCTACATCCAGGGAGTGAGCACAGAGCCACCTGGTTATTGATATTCCCAAACCAGTGCAGTAGCTTTTCCATTTTTTTTTATTTAGAAATATTAGTTTTCAAAGTTATGAAGGTAATTCTTAAACCACCTTATGTCTAAACATCTTCAAGTTCAACAATAAAAGGCAACACTTTCTTCACTAAGAAGTTAATGATTTTGATGAGGACAGAATGTGATCAGCAGTATCACACTGAGTCCTCTTATTCCCACTTGGTTGTGGCCTCCAGGGAAGTCTCAGGCAGGCTACAGCCCTGGGGCTGGAATTCAGGAGACGCAGAGTGACAAGAGGAGACTCAGAAACGGTTCAGTCTAGGAAAGTGCTACACTTTAATAAACAAAAGTGCTACACATCACTTAATGAAAATGTGGACAGCAAGTCTTGTTTTTTTCCCTACCATTCATTTCAACTGTTCACTCAGTCATTTCTCTCACGGAAAGAGATCTCCTGCTGCCAGTGTGTCCATTTGGGGTTTAGCTCCAACACCAGAGTTTAGTCTTACATAAACTAGCTCACTGAAGCCCCTCGGACAGGTTTGGCTTCTCCAGCACATGTGGCTTCAGACGCAGCTCTACTCCTTTCAGAAAGTTCAGATTATTGTGTGTGCAGCTTTATTACTCCTCCCAAAGTGTAACACAACCATCTGTGGGATTTAAGGTTGGTGTTACACCCCTCAGTGAAGTGCAAGGCTATTCTACAGGAAGTAGAGAGAAAGCTAACGCCGTAGCAGAGCCTGAAGAGACCTTGTGAGACCACGTAGGTCAGCATCAAAAAGTTACAGAACATGCCTAGGAGTGGAAAGGACTGGAAAGGTCTTGTCTGTAGAGTTACACCAGACACCTTTTGAACTGTTAGTATCTTCAAAAGTAACATGTGCCATTTAAGACATCTTAGAAGAAACCTAAAAATACAACAGATGGGCCTGAGTGCTGGTAGGAGATACAGGAGCTTCTCAGGGGCCCAGCTGTGTCTTTGGAAGAGCCTTAATGTTGGGCCTCAGCTGCTGTCTAGAGCAAGTCCCTAAAAAGGCATCAGTTGGTGACTCATTTTGACAGAACACAAGTTACAAGCACTAAAGAAAGAGTTTTCCCTCTGGTCTACACACGGGAAAAAGTGCCTTGAAAATAAGAAGCTGAAGTTAAGGCAAGGAGAGTAAAATGTGAGGAAGTTAATGCTCTATAGCCAGAGGAAGGGACAGACAGGGAAATCAGCTGCAGTTACCTGATGAAGCATCTATAGGTTTGGTCAAAGTATTCACTGCACCATCTTCCTCAAAAGCCAGTTTGGGACTAGGAGGTATTGTAGCAGCATCATTCAAGTTTTGATGACAGTGACCAGCAGAGATGCTGTCCAAGCTCAGTCTGGTTGCCTTGGAATGTACTCCAACATCAATAAGCTCCTCCAGAGTCCATGAACCACCAGATTTTCCATTAAGATTCTGAGTCAGTCCAACTGTACGATCAGCTTCATTAACACCCAACTTCACCGAGTCACCCAGACCCATTTCCCTTGCAGGATGGCTAGAAAAAAAGAATGGATACTTGTATTACAATTTCTGGATGTTCAACCTTTAGATTCATTACAGGAGGGCTAATTAACAGTCTGCATAATTTGCAAGGTGCTGAATATTCTGAAGGGCATTCCCAGACAAGCTCCTCCTGCTTCCACGTGGGATCTCCCCTCCAGAGCTGATGGGGAAGAATGACTAACCAACATACAGCCTCTTTTTAGTGTGCTAAGAGCTCTCAGGTTAAGGTCTGGCTCCAGAAACTTCATATAAGCAAGCAACAAGTTTAAAGCCCAGCACCATTCAAACCCTATTTTAGCAGTGTGCACTTTCCCTCTTTTCTCCAGTTAAGACTTTTTAAAACAAAACTGAGCCTGACATGACAAGTTGTATTAAAAACAGATTCAAAATCTAAACCCAAATCACAGTGATCAATTTTCATTCATTCTTAAGGAAATAATGAAAAAGTCTTCACATTCCATCACTGGGGGAATAAAATGAATTTATCATCACTTCAGAAAAAAAAAAAGAGTTCACATTTTCATTTCTAAATCATTAGCATTTAGATGAAGAAAAAGAACAGGCATCAGAGGACAGATTTTTCCAGTAGTAGATGGAAATGCTTTATGTCCAAAAAGATAAAATTTGAAGTACGAACAAAAAATTCCATTCAGAGAGGTTTTTGTGTTGTACCTGGTGTTTCAGCACAACTGAAACTGTTCCAGAGTTTTTTCTAGGCTAGTTCTCCTTTCCAGTGTTGTCCTCCTGCCTCTTGGTTAATGTTTTGTTAATGAAAAGAACTGACAGCCAGTTCCAGGGAAAATATTTCAATTCAAGCCATGCTGTTCTTTTTGAGTGACAGTGCAACACTACTGGCTGTGTGTCCCACTTCTGAGCATGGTGCCACCTAAACCATCAATTATCCTGCACCAACTGCCCCTGTGTGAAGCAGTGACCTGCCAGCATGCACACACCACGTGCCTGGAGCAAGGCAGAGAAACACCACAAAGCCAGTGGGGTGCAAATGTGGTGCAGAGCTACACACGGCTCTTAACTTCATTGAGACACAGAGAGGGAGTTCTCATGTGATGGGTAAGTGCTCTGCCAGCAGAGCAGCCACCTACACAGACCCACCTGGAGTCCTTTAATTCAGTAACAAGCAGAGACCCCTCATCACTCTTCAAATCGCCTCCGTTCATAAAGACTTCACTGCCCTTCAGCTCTGACACATCTTGTTCCTCGGGGTCTGTAGAGACCAAGCCATGAGCAGTCTCTGAACAACCCTCTGCCTCCTCCCTGACTTCCTGGGCTAAGTCAACGCCATTTAGTTTTCCTGAATGTGGGGGGGGAAAAGAAACAAGAAAAGAGCTTCAGTAAGAGAAGTACTTTTCTAAATGAATACATGCAAGTGCCAAAATGACATTTCCCAGCCAAAACTCAAGGCTTTGACAGAGTAATTTCTCTATAGGCAAGCTGCCTGTAACAACATGAAACCTGTTTTCCATCTTTAAAAATACCCTTGTAAAATGGAAGCAAAGCTGCCTGCATTTCACACTCAAATAATGTTTGCATTTAATAATTTTGACTGTCTCCTGCACTATGGGACAGAAGCACAGAACCTCCCTGGTGTTTCTGGAACGTAGACCTGATTCATCAGGTTTCCTTACCTGGTTGCTCAGTCTTCTCAAGACCCAGCTCTTCCTCCTCTTCAATATCCTCTCCCTCCATAGCCTCAGGGACAGACTTCCCTTCACTCTGCAGCTGAATGGCAGGAGCATTACTCAGCAGAACTCCCCACCATCGAGTGTTCCACAAGTGGCTCAATCCCTGCTCCCCTGCAGGAAGGACCATCCTGTGCCCAGCAGCGAGGCCACACTAGCCCAGAGGCTAGCAGACAATCAGGTCACCCTCTGCTGAGCCCCAGCCTGTAAAGGAATGTGTGGGACCCACTTCCATCTCCTACCTATGAAATATTCCTGGGTTCTTTCCCCCTTGTTTTTGCAAGGTGTGTGCTAAATATTTATTGATACTCAGCTATATGAAAGACTTGGATCTCTGAACGTCCAGAGAATGGCTGCTCCTTGATGTGTGTGATTTATCACACACCTTAGGTCACTACAGTAACAAAAAATACATCCAGTTTCCTGTAGCAACCCAAGGGGGAAACAAGATTTGCTTTAAGCAAAGAGATGAAGCCAGGAATTGAGTTTTCTGGGGAAAAAATAGCCCCAGCAGCATGCATACAGTTTAAAAAAAATAAGAATCCATTACTAATTAGTGTTTTTTTAACCAATGTGCAGTTCACACTGCTCCTCTATGCTTTGAACAGACATGCAAAGACTTTTGGTCAGGACAAGTGAAGCAGAACGTTTGCATTGGGAAGCTACTGACAATGATTCTGGTGCACCAGAACTTGGCACTTCAGATGGAAGCCAGTTTGTGTAAGGACAGCAGGAAGGGGCAGGATAGAAGGCAAAGCCTTCTCTGGGAAGGGCCTGTGCTGCACCATACAGCTCCAAACCACTACCTTGGATTCGTTCTGATCCGACCTTCGTGTTCTTTTCATTATTTCTTCAATTCTCTGTTAAAACAGGGAAAATACTTGCAATGACATATAGAGGTCAGCATTCTGGTTTAAAATATCAATTATATTCTCCTGTTTCATAAATTCACTACATTTTTCACCGTTTTTGAAGTTCACAAGTCAGAGTTAGCTTTTTTTTTTTGAAGACCACACTAGTATTTAAATGACTATGAGACCATTTGCCTGTTCAGTTTAACACCTCAACCAGTAATTCAGGCTGAGAAACTTCTCTGCTCTCAACACAGCACACCTTTTTCCTTTCAAGCCTCTCCTGCATATTTTGCTGCATAATTCTCTCTCTTTCCAGCCGTTGTCTCTCAGCCTCTTCTTGAGCTTTTGCTTCAGCTTCTTCTTTCTGAAAATGAAACAAGAGCACCCAGTGCACAACTCATTCCCAAGAGTCAAAAGCAGAGCTGTTAGAGATTCTGGTTCAGCAGAGACAGGAACATCAGACAATCACTACTGAACATTACCACACATTGCAGCTAAATGCCAATTACCCAGCTACTGACATGAAACACATATTACTATGACATTTGGAAACTGATCTGAAAACCATGTGCCTGGCTATATTATGATGATGCAAATGTTCTGGATCTTGCTGAGATACTGAGGTTTCAAACTAGACTTCAGGTTGAAGATTTGCCTAGGAAGGGTAATTTACGAAGTAACAAGACAGCAATTTAATTCTAAATGTGACAAGCTTAACTTAAAAATCTTGTCAGTCAGGTATTACTACCAAGATACTCAGTGCTGAGCACCTTCTGTTCCTTCTACGCTGGAAAATCTTTTCCAGTATGACTGGAAAGAAGATAGAAGCATAGTCAACACTCTGAATAATTGTTATAAACCTAAATAAGCTTTAAAAAAAACCATTCAGACACATGTCAGTGCTGCCCAGGAGATGCAGATCTTCAAACACAAAGAAGTTGATTGTAAAACTGCTTTAACTTTCAAAATTCATCTCATTTGAAGTCCACTTTCAGCAGAACAGCTCCCTTCTGTTAGAAGGATGTCTTTGTAAAGGTACAAAGCTATTAGCTGTGGAAGATTATTTAGCAGCTGGAAAAGCAGACTTGGAATCACTACCAATCCTTCTTTTAAAGGAGGCAGAGCAAGTCAGATGACTTTCAGAACAGACCACCTCCTTGTAATCCACAGCAGTAAGCTGGGGAAGTGGGCTCAGTACAAATACTTTACACATGCAAAATCACATCCCAGATGGCTAAGAAGATTCTACTTCTGCCCCACCCTTGAATTTATCAAATGCTGAGGACAAAAATCACACAGTCTAAGGCAAGGCAAGGACTTCAAGACACTCTCAAATCCATCTCGGATAGGATGAACTCTCCTGACAGATTTGTCAAAAATGTTCTGTGGAAGAAAATCCAAGGCAGCCCCCTCTCAAACGTGCCAGCAGCTTGCATGAGGAGCACAGTTGGAGCCTACAGACAACAGACCTGGTGTTGAAGCTCTGCAAGCTTTTCCTGCTCTTCCTGCTCCCGGCGGATCCTCTCCTCCTCAGCTTGCCTTTGCTGCTCCTCATGAACCAGTCTCTTGTCTTCCTCCTGTTTGTGGAGCTCCTCCTCCCGTTGTGACTTTTCCTCAATTGCTCTCTTGGCCATTTCTTCTTCTCTGATTCTAGTGTTTCCAAAATACAGATTACCAGCTGGATATTTATTTGTTTAAAAGTGTGCATGCACAGGAGAAAGACTAGGAAAGCAAGGAAGTTCTAAGATATCCAATCACAGGATAACGGCCTAAAGATACTTTCTGGTGTGGAATTCCAAATGCCACCATCCAGACCCATCGAAAGAAAAAGCAGAGTAACCTGGAAGAAACTATCTACAAGTACATAGATGTTCTTTGCTGATTAAGCCAAGGCAGGTTGCTCCAATAATGGGATGTTTGATTGAGAACTGGATTCAGTGACAACTATTTAATAAGTACTGCCTGTCTCCAGGACATGAACGAAGCTGTCATTCACTGTCAAACAAATCTATTTGGGTTTTCTAAAGACCATTTCTTCTCCAGTCCAAATTCCAGGTGCACTGGAGGTGTACACTGCCAAATCCTGCAGATGTGCACACAAGATCTGATGACATTCTGATAAAACACCTGCAGCAGACTATATAGAATCACAGAAGGGTTTAGGTTGGAAGGGACCTTGAAGATCATCAGGTTCCAACCTCCCTGCTATGAGCAGGGACACAAAGATTTACAGGATCTTAAATTAATGTGCAGGAAACATATACAGCTGGTGTCCACTCCAGCCACAGCCCACCACAGAAGGCATCCCTTCCTTCTCTGGAGTTGTTACCTTTCCTCTTCCTGTCTCTGAATTCTCTCCTGGTCTTCACGCTCTCTCTGCTCCCGTGCCAGACGTCGTTTCTCCGCCAAGATTTTAGCAGCTTCCTCAGCTGTGGTGGTCCCTGCTACCATTTTGCTACCTGATTCTGCAAACGTTAAAAGAAACTGCTGTTAAAAAGCCCCAGTAACCTAGAATTAAGATAGATGTTATCACTCAGCAAGTACACCCTGTAACTAGAGGGCCAGAAGAGCCCAAGGGGAGTCCTGAAGAGATGCAGAGCCACGATATCTGACACTGAAATAGTAACAACTCATTTCAACTACACTGTTCCAACCATATTCCAGATGATAGACATCCTCCAATTACCACACTACTTTAAAAATATTTCTAAAAAGGCATGTTCTGTAACACTTAAAAACACTCCAAAGAAAACTGAAAAAACCCACAAATACTGCTTTAGGAAATGTACTTAACTTCCTTCTAATAAAACTGAACACACCCTATAGAGGAAATATTAATTCTTCTAATGTCTCTTGTTTCATAACATTAATGTTCATGCCTTTGAATACAGAACATATCTTAGGGTGCAAATAATCACCATCTTCTCTGGCCCTGAAGGCACAGACTAATGACTTCAGTAATACCACATTTCTGCACATTTTAGTAGCAAATCAATTTCCAGTTTTCATGGAGATCAAACCAGCTCCAACCACCAGGTCAGTAGATATTTGTACAGTCCTGCAGTTTCTGTTTCTTCCTGTCCTGCCTGGTGTTATGGTCAGAGATATTATAAAGTATATATTATAAATTATATATACATACATATCTATAATTACTTACAGAAATTATAAATTAACATTAGGAAAAAACCCACCCTTGTCATCCAGTTGCTCTCAATATTTATTGAAAACACTCTTATTTTTATCAGTTATTCCAACTCTCTAGAAATACTACTTCTTGAATGTGGCTAAAGACCTGATGTTCAGAAAATTAGCTCTGGTGTCAGTAGAGCAACTGCATCATAATGGAGGTGAGGACCTGCCTGCCTTTTTCTTCATATTTCAAAAATCAGCACATATATCTTTGCTTAACATTTATAAAGCCTTCAAGCCAAGGTAATTGTAATGAACAATGACATCAGGGTTTCATCAGTGTCCTGGTTTAAGCCGGGATGGAGCCAATTTTCCTTTTACTAATTTTTTTTTTTTCCTCTAGCTTATTTTCACCTTATTTTGTTTCTGACCTTCAGACAAAGAAATCAAAGCACAATGCCATCATTAGGAACTTTAACACCTGAAAAGCTGCTCAAGCTCCAGGACTACCTGCAGCTGGAGGGCATAATTACACAGAGTACACCCTCAGCACCCGGATCATGGCAGTGTTTTGTGCACAAAACTGACTAGTGCACTAAAATCCATCCCCAGAAGTCCTACCACATAAAATTATTGTATAGATCATCAACAATCAACAACCTCCACCTTAACAAGTCCTAGTCTCCAATGGTCTGACTCCCAAACAATTTCACCAGTCCTAGCAATGGAGATGTCTTGAGAGAGCCTCAGTCCCTGTGGAACACTCACCTTCTTTGGTCTTTGTGCTAGCTGCTACTGCATCCCTGTCCAAGGCTGGGGAAGTGCCTTGTTCTTGTCCTGGTCCTTCTGAGCTCTTCTCCTTTGGTTTGCTCTCTGCTTCACTTTTCTTTTTGGTAATGTTTATAACACCTGGGGTGAGAGGTGGGCGCTGGATGGGTGCTGGTTTAGAGACTGGAGAAGGAGATGGTGGCCTTTGTTTTGACATGCTAGGTGAAGGTGGGCGAGTCTTTTGCCTGTTGAAATGAAGAGTGTTTTTCAGTGATAACACTGAAAACCTCAAACGCACAACTGAGGACAGCAGGCTGCTTCTGTCAGTTTACATTATGTGTTTTACTTTTCAAAATAAATCCACACACAAACTACTGGTGCCTTCCTCAGAAAACTCAATACAGCTGATGACAAAGGGAAGCTTGTTAAGGAATACCAGAAGCTGGTAAAGGCCTGTGGAACAGCCTTGAAGAGCTACAGGAGTAACAAGAACTAAGCTAAGAGGAATCTCTCTTTCATAACCATTCCTCTCCTGAAGAGGAATCTTGAGAGGTAACAAAGGAAACATTGTGCCCCAAGGCAGGAGGTCAGCACAACTCAACAGAAACTAAGGAGGGCAGGGGAAGATTGAGACCTCCAACCCAAGAAATGCCCTCTCCCCAAATATGACAAGTCCTCACTGAACACCTGCCATGACTGAAAAGGCCACTTGCCTTTAAACAGAAGTGGGGAGTACAATTAACCAGTGAGACTGGAAGTGATAAGTCACTAACCAGTAAGTGTAAATAAAAGTGGATCTTGATGCTTGCCAAACAGGATAAATATGCCACGGCTTGTGGATGGAGCTGTGCTAGCTTTGTGGATTTATCACCTAGCACCCCTTTCTGCACAGAACTGGAATAAAGAAATACCTCTAGTCTGTGTGTGGATTGGATTATTCCACACTGGGTAAACAGACCCTGCTTTAGGACAACACAGGATTCCAAAATACCCCGGGGCACCTGGACGTGCTACTTGTGGGCTGCCATCAAAACAGGTCTGCTAGCCCAGACCTCCATTTACTCCACATCAAGGATGAACCCTGTGATTCCAATCCAAGAAACCTCCTACAACAATACAGGCAGATCAACTTATGGAGACACTCCCGTGGTCCCTGCTGGTTTCAGTGCACAGACTGTACAGAAACCCAGGGTGCATTTTGTCTGCATAAAAGAGATGAAGGTTCAGGTGAGGGCTGCATCCCTACTGTGGAAAAGAGAAACTGGATCAAAAGTGGAGTCCTTATGTGTGTGAACATGGCAAAGAGTAGGTCACCCAAATGCTAACAGCACAGCTGTCTGAGACAGGAAGCAGCCTTCATTTTCTCCTGACTAGGAGGAGGTACTTCAGCTGGACACACACCTGACTGCAGAAGGTGACGGAGGACGCTTCCCCAGATGGGCAGGAGAAGGGGATCTTCTCTGGGCAGACACAGATGGCGAGGGAGGGCGTCTTAAACCAGAGCCTGGGGATGGCTTTTCTGGTTCTGATTTCTAAGAAGATACATAAAAACAAAATAATGCTCACCCTCTGGAATACTTTACAGACAGAGGAGCTGCTACCACAACAAACACACAACTTCTCAACAAGATGTACTTTACATTTCCTTTATGTTCCAAAACACAGACCCAGTCAATATGTTACTTCAATGAAACTCTGGGAACCATAAGCAGCAAAGAGCTTGCCTTTAACACACCAGAGAGATCAAGGAGGATAAAATCCCAATTTTATTTCAATACTGTGTTTTCAAAGCAAACACTACTAACGTTTCAATAAGCAAGTTGAAACAGGATCCCATCCTGAGCTGATCCGAACCCCCCCCCAATTAATACAAACCTAATTGCTGTGGATCTTCAACAAACCTGGGTTGAATCTGGTGAACTTGCATCAGATGAAGACAGAGAGGACTTCATTCTGTCGATGCTACGACTGCGCACGGGCACTTTAGGAGCTGGGGAAGTGATGGAACTGGCTGAAGCTGAACGAGGACAGAGGTGAGATTCTATAAAGGTTAGGAATTTGACAAGACAAAACGAGAACCAAGTGCACAGCATAGGAACAGGAGAAAAAGAGGGAGAAAAGAGAGAAAGAAAAGATTGTGTGTGTTAGAAACTGTACAGAGAAACACCACAGGGAGTGCACATTGCAATGGGCCATGGACACAGACACCACCACATGATTAGTACTTTGGAAGCAACAGCACCAGGAATAATACCATTTTGAAAGCAGCAGTCTGGAGTAGATAAAAATAAAATGCTTTTCCAAACATCTAGATTTGCAACACACCAGTGTTTCTTAAATTCTAGGCAAGCTGCATCTGGTCACAAATACTTCAGTTTTAATGGCTCAGCATCTTTCTTTACAAGTTCTCCATGATAGATTGAAATTTCAAGCCTGTTTCCCCCCTACTCAAGGAGAAAATCATCCTTCTTTTCACAGAGCAGCTATAAAGCAGCATTACATTAGGAATCTGAGCATTACTTTACAAACTGCTCTTGTGAACTAAGCATTTGTGCAGCATTATTTTATTCTATTTTCCCTCTCTAACCCCTTTATTACTATTGTGTGTGTGCACTTTGTCCACATTAACAAACCAAAATAGGTGGTGTAAAAAAAACCTATCAGAAGAAAAAATTCAACTGTTAAACTAAAATACCTTTCCTATCTGAAGTGTCAGTCTCTTCACCCATTGGATATTGAAAGAAATTGTATCCTCTATAATTACTTTTTTTCACTAACATAATCATAGATGGATAAGCATAAATAGATGTAAATATCTACTTCTCAAACTAGATACTGGATTTCTCTATAGTCTGGATAAATTGTGACAGATGCCAGCACTTAATTTATTAACTTTATGGAAAATACATTTTATTTTTATATTTGCAGCATTTGTGCAAGGAGAACTGCATTCTGTTTGTGCACAGTTTGTGCTAAAGCAGAGGCACATTTCCACTGAAATGAAGAAAGCACCTTCAAGTAAACTGATAAAAATGTAGAAGTTCTCTTCAGTTCAGCAACAGTGAATAAGTCACATGCTGTCAGTAACAGTGAAAAAGATGGTATTTCCCCACATGACATGAACAGAAATATTCATGGCAAAATAAAAAGTGACACATGGATAGGTGTGCAAAAATATGACCACTGACTACAAACCAAAAAAGTAAGAACTGATTATTACACAAAGGGGGCGGCGTAGAAATGTCACCATCACCAACAAGGACCAAGTCAAGTGGCGTAAGATAAAAAACAAGGATGGAAGAACATACTTAGGAGGAAAGGAGCACAACTAGGAACGCAAGTTGTAAGGTAAGAGAGGAGAAAGACTCCACATTGGTTCCAGATATGCATTTACTGGGGCATTCTTAAAACCAGTAACAATTACAAGACTTGTGGGATGCCCCCAGGCTCTGCCTCAGGGATCTCTGTTGAGCCACAGTGTGGGTCTATCAGCTCAGTCTGGACCAACATGAGATTGCCTGAGCCAGCCACGGTTTCCCTACAGTATCTCCTCCTCCTGCTATGCCTCTGCTTCTATAACTTGTCTGAGTGGAGCCAGCTCAGGGCTCCCTGCACTTCACGTGAAGTTAACCCTTTTGCCACGTTCCTACGAGAGTTCTTCCCCCTAAAGAAATGTAGGGTTTGCACTCATTCTTTTCAGCCTCCTTTGAAATTATGCTTGCTTAGGTTTGCTTCTCTTTCATTTCCTAACACTGTTCTCTGACCAGTGTGTCTCAGGTTAATCTGAGGGTACACCCAAGTGCAGGTCTCTGCCAAGTTAGAACAAAAACACAAACAAAACCCAAAACTAACACCAGCATCTGGCTCTCTGCAGAGCAAGTAAGCTGGCACTGGCCTTTAAAAGCCAGCATTATTCTATGGTTTGTAAAGTAAACATGCAACACAGCATCTAAATTGGTTATTACTGACCAAAGAAACAACTGGATAGCTAATATTATACATAACCATATATTAACTGTCTGATTCATAGTTCAGTGTAACACAATTAGCAACTATCATGTCAATTCTTGCTTCAGGAGCAACTGCATGAAACTTGCAGGCTTTGCTGCCCTCCTGTTACCTGAGGGATCTTGTCCATCAGCCGACAATGCAGCAGCACTTTTACTCCTAGCTAAGGAGGCCTGTGTGGGGGCCAGGAGGCGGCTGATGACGCTACTGTCCAGGGGACTGAGCTGGGAGCGACGAGCTACATGATGGGAACAAATCAAAAAGGATCCAAGATGAAATCATACCATGAAAAAGACAAGCAGTACAAAGCAAAGGCAGTTCGCGAGCGTTGCTGCAAATCCTAACAGTTGAGGAGGAAAAATACAGAAGTCATGGAGGGGGAAATCCGAAATAAAGCAGAAGAGTTAACCACTGCCATCTCTCATGTTGCATTTCTTGTCCTTGGCTTAATACTAATAATTTTAATGTACCAAGACTGGCATGCACACAGCAGAGAGGGATGCTGGAGTCAGCCAAAGCAGGACAAGCTTCTGACCCAGCTCTTCAGAGCAGCATTCTGGAGGCTGCAGGAAAGGCTGTTCTGACACAATGAACACAAGACTTGCAAGTCAAAGCAAACAGTTCCTGTCAGGCATCAGTTGCACACACAAATTCACATGGACAGCATCCATCACCCTCCCATACAGGAAAGATTCTGATGCACAGTACCATTTCACCTGCTGGCAACAGCTGCTAAAAAGGGAAGTTTGAGAACTGTTAACTCGGAGAGAAAAACATGTTAGAAAAGTTGCTAGTCTTCAGCTTTAGGAAGAGTTCCTACAAAAGAGATTATTTGTAACCTAGTGGGGAATACACAGACCCAAAGAGGCTGAGGTGAGAACAGGTTTCCTCCTTCATTTGCATGCAGAAAGTTTAGGTGAGCAGCAGGAACAGAGAAGTTGCTTTTGAACTGAATAATGAAAGACAGCTTAAAAAGCAAAGGAAACATTTAACTAAAAAGTGAACATATCACTGATGTATTTACTCTATTTTACATTTAAACCTACCAGCTTTCAAGTAAGTCTCTCTCTCTTTAGCTGAGAGACATTTTGCTATCTACTTACAGTGCCATTAAACAAAGTCAAGTCCTTCTTACAGGATTTTCTTTTTGTCCAAAGGAGAAATTTAATCTTTACTATTTACTATTTTATCTTTACCGCTGGATAACTAAAAAGCCCTAAAAATTTAAGAACCAAGGAAACCAGTAAAAGTAAGCCTATACAAACGTTACTATAAGTGGCTTTAAAAAGAAATATTCAGGTTTATGAAACAACCACCTGGTTTTTCTTCCTTTTTCACTTTTTCTAGTTCTGGAGAGGACTGGGGTTTACTACTCATTCTACTCAAAGATGTGCTCCTCTTCTTTTCTGTTCCTCCTGGAGACCAAGCGTAAGGAAGATTATTTTTAACAAGGTATTTATATGTGTAAGTTTCTAAACTGCCATTCCCATGCTTTGCTTTTGCCACAAAATCAGCTAAAACCACCAATCTATCATTATGAAGCACTATTTTCTCATTGAGATAAATGGTTTGGCTACAATTTGTCTACTCTCCCCCCCCTTTCCACTTTTCAGAGGGAACCTGGGTAATGATATTTATTAATAATGATTAATGATATTTATGCCACAGTGCATAGACCACATGCACGAGTAAAAACATTTACAATGGAATTGGAACATGGCTTAAAAGTCAACTTTAAATATCCCGTTTACTGCCTCCCACTTCTCAAAACCAACTGGTTTCTGGCACCTTTCTGTTCCACCTGTGAACCTTTGAGTGCTGACTGCTGGGAATGTAGAGGAACTTTGTTATTCAGTCTGTTTAAAGAGGCACTTCTCTTTGTGGTACCTGGAAGTTAAAGTGCATGGATTAATTACATGGAAAAGCCCAGAAGTTCCCTCCAACACCTGCCCCACTTCCCTACGATACAGAAGAGTAATTATTCGCTTTATATGAATCCTTCAGAAGCAGGAAAACTGGATCAGGGAAGAATTACTCTATATAAAGCATTATTTCTTATATTCCTGTTCCAACAGACTTGTTTGACCTACTGAGGCCATCCTTGTATGCCTTTTAAAAGAAATAATTTTACAAGGCCATTGCTCAGGTTCTGTATCTGTCAGGGTGAGCTCAGAATTGACACAGAACACGGCTGATCAAATACTCCACTGATCCAGAGACAAGCATCTTCCTCTCATTTCCACACCCTGCTCCTCCACCTTCCCAGACACACACACACACACACACAGCAGAAGCAATCTGGTTAATTCTGTGACTGTATTTTCTGCCCTCTGAACTGAGCCATTTTTTACCAAACAGCCATTTCTTCTGGAGTGCCAGATGAGGAGCACAGAATCACTCATAACTTGCTGCACTGATCTAAACCAGGCACTTGGTTGACCATGTGGATCAGCTGGAAGTCCTGTCCCCATTTCTTTTATTTCAAGGCCACCAAGAATTTTTCCTCCACAGTGAGCAAGGATTCACAAAGGACTTCAAGGTATGACCGTAATTTTGAAAGCCATCCCAATTACTTGATAATTAGTGACTTCCTTTGTTAGCAGCTTAATTTGTGCTTTACAGCCCTGTTTCTGACTCTCAGTCACAGCTGAACCCTGCAGCACATTAAGTATAAGTATCATTTGAAATCACAAGCAGCCTCCAGTGACTCAGGGCCCCTGCAGCTATGCCAGGGTAGATGTGTGCACTGATTCCCTACATGGTGTATGAGCACAAGCTTTTCTGCTGCATTACCTTCCAACATGAACCAGCAAAATCAGTGTGAGCTGTGTCCACCTTGGAGATTCTTCTAGCACAGCTCATTTAATCAAAGGCCACAGACTGACAGAACACTGCAGCACAGGCCTAGCTGAACCTGGTTTTGTATTAAACAGTTCTTAGCTTATTACTGCTTTTCATCATTTTGGAAAAAAAAGAAAACCCCACACATTTAGGATACAGGCAGCATCCTATGAAACACTGGGAAGATTCCTCACAAGGAGGTCCCAGGCTAAACCAAGCTGCTATGTGCTCACACAAATAATTTTCACTTTTCTGAAGCAGTGGATTAGAACAATTCCTTGTGTTTCATAATTCATTTTTTGCTATTTGGAGAAGGCAAATGGCCATAATTTACAGAATGTATCAAGATGGGGCAGAGGGGAGACTGGGATGTGCAGGTTTACCAGAGAGTGGGAAAACCAGGAATCTATCTCAGTCTCTACACCCCTCTTCAGACTAGTGGCATGGTGCACAATTCAAACATGACACAGGGCAGTCAGGAGCTTCATCCACCCCAAAGCTGCAATTCAAAATGAGACTGGGAGCCACAGGAACTGGCAGATGATCTCTGGAGTGCAAACACTCAGAATCCCTTGAAAAATAAAATTAAAGAAATAGCTGGCTTCCAGGCCTTTCCTATTCCTTGGTAGTCACTGGCACAGTGAGTAACCCAGAATGCTTGCAAGCAGTGGTGTGCACTAGCAGTTTAAGAAATGCATAATTTGAGTATCAGGATCAAGGTTATACTAATTTATTAGGCTAGGAAACTGTGTCAGAGCTGCACATGTTGGCTACAATCATGCTAGAGCTTCAGGTCAAAACAAAACATCCCCTCCCACCCAAAAACCTCCCACAAGTGTAAGGGTTTTTCATGCATTCTTTTCTATTTGGTTAAAGCAGAATTCCAATATTAAAAAGGAAGTGTGTGTCTATAGAGAACAGGACTGGCACAACAGAAGGCTGTCAAAAGTAAGTTGATTTTTTCCTTCCCTCAGGCAATCAAATGACTGAAGCCAACTAACATAATGAGGCAAACTCTCTTTTTGTGCTATTTCTATTGTGCTGGAATTTGAGGGTGTGATTTAAAGGCATGCAAACCCGCACAGGCGACGTGGAACGATTTGCGATTCAATCATTCACCAAGATTTGACTTTTTAGTAAAACAATTACAGAAATAAAAGAGTAAAAAACTCAGCCATTTTTACCGTTACTCTTCTCCTCTAACAGAGATCACATCAACTGGGTCAAAGCCCTGAACAGTCAAGCTGGATTAACAAATTGCATGAAACGCATTTGAGATCAAAACATGAAGCGAGTTCCACAGCGAGGGAGGAGGAGGAGTGTGGTTCCACCTCCTGTCTCCTCCCCAGACAGCAGGTAAGCAGCACACCTGCTGCCACCAGACACACTTACTTCTGTCAGAAGCATTCAGAAGTGCTGCAGATGATGACAGCCGTTTGCTCATGGCAGCTTCTGCCTGTCTGAGGTTTGCTGGGGAGGGGGGCTGCTTGCTGGCTGTGTGGAGAAGCACTTACTTAAGAATTCATCTTCATACCTGAGGATGAACCTTTAACACGTTGCTGTGAGATGACTCTGGAAGTATCACATCCTGAAAGCTATTTCCAGTTTTGCTTCATGAGAAACTGAAATAGTTTGGTTTTTTTTTCCCCTTTAAACTGACTTGATACAATTAGCACAGAAAAGGCATTTAATGCAGAGGAGTCATGCCAAGATTTTATGCATATGTTTGCAAACCAGTCATTTTTAAACTCTGTGCTCCTAGCAAGTAAAGACTTTTTAAAAGCTACTGAGGTTGTGTGTTGTTACCAGACAGGTAAGACAGAGATAGTAACGACAAAACCTGAAAAACAATCATTCCTTTCTTTGTTCCTTCCACACAGGTGTGTCGAAACAACTTTTCAATCATTAGTTAACAAAAACAAAACAAAATAAAATGTTTTTGAAGGGATAAAAGCAAGTTCTGAGGAAAAGCCAGAAAGCATTCCTATTTTTGACTGCTCCCCAAAGGTTGCTGGAACTACTTCAGAAACGTCCAACGTTTCTCTAAAAGTTAGGCCTCAAGTTCATGTTTTCTATCAATTTTGCAATTCTTCTGAAAAAAAATTGCCATGAGAGGCATTATTTTTTTTGTATGTGTATGCACACACACACACAAATCACATCTCACAGGGCAAAGTTTCAAGTTTACCAGATAAATACCCCCTTTTTAATTATAATTCATGTGCTTTCAGGATGAACACTACTCCAGAGTGTGAAAGCCTTGGGAAAGCATGTACCTGTTGCTATGGAAACTCGGTAAGCAGAAACCAGTAATGCACAATAAACACATTAGATTCCATACACCAAACACAAATAATCGATTTTGCTGGCACACTAGACAGCAAAGATGGTTAATGTGAATTCATTAGTGCATAAGCTCCAAAGGAAAAAAAAGCACTACTCACCACAGAGGCAGCATCTTTTCCCTTTGGCCAGCATGCTACAGAGCAGCTCCTTATAGCAAAAGCCAGGACCTAAGGATTCCCTATGGACAGCCCTGCCTCTCCATCATACCTTTGCCACGTGTCCCCAACCCAGGCTTCCTCAGCTAGGAGCCTCCTGCAAAACCATAGCAAGTGAAAACCAGATTTTGGAGCTGAAGCTACCAAAGTGGCAGGCTCTTGTCACACTGAGGAAGAGCCAAGTCCCCATGGGGTAAGAGGGGGAGAGGGGAATCTACTGAATCTAGTTAAGAAGCAAAGAGCTGAGCTTAGCAATTACACTTTCCCAACATAACCAAAAAAGAAGGCATTTCATGAATGAAGCCTGAGTACTGTGATAACCTAAACAGCCTTGAGAGGTTTTATATATGAAAATCAGGAAACTCATAACTCATCTATTTGGGTGTTTTCAAAGGCCAAGGCTACCCTCTAGTGTCTGCTCTTCAGAAGGAAGCCTGGCTCCTGACTGAGCTCGAGTGAGCCCAAAGCCTCCTAGTATTGTGGAGATGCTTCATACAAATTTCTCTGGGTTCAAATGAGGACTTCAGCACTCGCATGAAATTAGAGATTTCCATCACCTATTATTGAGACCCAGAAGGCAAACAATTAAATCTTGCCTTGAGAAAAATTACATTTAGCAATTCCTTCCCAGCAAGTTTACAAGTTCTGGAGGTGGGCTGTGCTGTTCAGGGAGGAGACAAGGGATGAAATGTCCACTGGAAGACTCAAGAGAAAGAAATACAGGCTAAACATGACTGTTCAGGCAAAAAACCCAACAACTACCATCAGTCTTTGTTTCTCAGGGGAACAGGGAGCAGTGATGAAGGAATGAGCTGACATCTCAACTGATGCCTTGACAGAAAAAAAATCTAACTGGTAAAGGGCATTCATACAGATGTAGGAGTTTTCTTTTTCCAGAAAATTTCATTTGCCATGAATTGCCTGAGATCTTAAGAATTTAAAGCTTCTTTAAAATAAGTATATTTGCAAATATCTGATCAGAGGGCCTCAACTTTTTCCCTACCTCACCCACAGGACAGCTTCTGCAAACTTTAAAGCTTTGGACATTTCACCAGGAAAAATGCTTTGAAAATATTCCTGAGTAAGTTAGTCCGGTTATTTTAGGTATTTACATAATTTCTTTTGAAAAAAATACCTCAAATATCTTTTATTTTGGGGGGGAAATTTAGAATACTTACATCAAGGGATTTGAAATGGAAGAAGCATACAGCACAAATCCCATGTGATACCAAACATCTGTACTTTTCTAATGGAAGGGGGAAAGCAAACTGTAGCAGCAAAGCCAAGGGAAGCACATGCCTGCCATGCAGCAAGGCCTGCAATCGTGCCAGGAGCTGGCAAACAGCACCTTAAGAAAATCACTAGGAGAGAACAGCTCTCAATTCTAGCTCCTCACCAGGTTTCACTGAGAGAGGGTGCTGCAGCACTGCCTGTCTGAGGCTGGATGAAATCAGGCTGAATAAAATAATCCCGCTCTCACTTCCTTCCCAATTTCTGCTAGGACAAGGAAGCTCTTTCTTCAGACAGTAGAGACTCTGGCAGCCCATTTTCTATTCCAACAGCCAGTCCCCACTAGAGATGCACCTGAACCTCTAGTTTTGCTTAGCAGTCACCACTGAACCTCCATTTACAAGGACTCTCTCATCAAGGATGCTTTTATTACCCAGCCTTGCCATGCCTCTTGACCCACACCCTGCCTGTTTCATCTCAGCACTTACAGCAATGTCAGTAATGCAGCACTTGACCCTGGGGCTTCCATCAATTTTTAAATTTCAGGCCATCAGCAGGGTACTTGGTGCAGTCTCCATGAATCCTGTTCTGTACATAATTATGTAGAAGGTTCATGGTTGTGAACTGCTCCATTACATGGGGTTTACTTTCCAGAGCACACTAACACTCACAAATGCTACTTTACCAGCCAATGTTTCTAAGTATTACTGTTGGTATGAAGAAGATGTCTAATTCTTTTTTTTCTAGAACACATCTGTATTTTTTGCACAGCAATACAATGAACAGGAAAGCCTTTAGTCCCAAAATAATGTAAAGGATATTTGAAATCTGTTCCCCCAATGGTTTTCATTTTAAGAAATGGAGCCTTTAATCCCAAATCTGCCACAGAAACTGAGGGTGGAAAAATCATCTTGTAGTGGAACTTGCTCTAGGTGTGCTGTCAGACAAGATGGACCACTCAGCCACAGTGACATAATGTGGCACAGTTCATATGGTGTCATCTTGTAGAGGAAAAAAATAAGTTAGTTGTTGTCTTTCCAGTAGTTACACAAGATGAAAGGATTTTTTGAGAAAGCCAGCTGGACTTAGGCATCCTACATGGTTTGGGTAGATTTTAAATAACAATTAAGTGAGGAGCTCCCAGAAAGACAAAAAGCTAAGAATGAACCTGAAATGGAAATAAATATGAGCAGCATAAATCCAGTCATGAGTCCACATTGTCCACCACAGGTAGGACAGCTGTACGTTTAAATCCTCAACATCAAATCAAACACAAATTTCAAACAGTGGGGATGCACGAGTGTCTTAGTCAAACACTGCATTATCTGTTCACCTCCATGGGCAATTTGAAAAAAAACTGGTGCTAAGTTATCCAAATTGATGTGCTGCAGCTGAACTTACCTGCTCCTCATCCTCTTACTTTATGATGCACAAGGTACAGCTTAAGCACCTATTTTTATATCAAGAGCATGTTTGTTGGGAGGCACTTTATTTTTAATGTGTTTCATCAGCACTGAAGTTCCTCCTCCATGATCAAAAGTACAGACAGACTGATTTCCTCACATAAACTAGGTGAGAGCAAGGAACAGGATTTTATGCTCGTTATAAAGTTTAGCTTTAAAATTAGATAAGGTAGAACATCACAGAACCACAGAATGGTGAAGGTTGGAAGGGACCTTAAAGACCATCAGGTTCCAACCTCCCTGCTATGAGCAGGGACACCTCCCACGAGACCAGGCTGCACAAAGCCTCATCCAACCTGGCCTTGAACACCTCCAGGGAAGAATGGAAGAGACAAAAAATAGTGCTTTTCTAAACACATAAGGCAAATGTGATTTCCTAGTTTCAAGGTTAAATGGCATTTGGTAACGAGGAATGCAGTAATTGGATTTGTATATGTATCCAAAAACACATGTTAAACAGGTAAACCAATCCAGTCAAACTGGCTCATTTTGGAGAAAATTAGGGATTCATGCTGTGCAGAGAAAAAGTTAAATAAAATACACATGCTTGTGCTGTGTTGCCAGAATAAGCCACAGTAGTTCCATCTTACTGGGTCAGACTTTCATTGCAAGCTCAAGTCTCATGCTGGCAGCATCAGGAGGCAGCTGCACTGCATTAGGAATGCTGGGAGCAGGCAGGGATTGCCAGAGCTCAGATTTAGCTGGGCCTCAGCTGATAGCAATCATCTTCAACTAGCTACAAGAAATCTTTTTGCCTATTAATCACAGCCTTGACAAATACATCAGTGATCCAAATTTGTATGAATGGCTCCGTGCACTGGGAAGTGCCAGAAATCCAATCAAAATGCTTTTATTATATAGAATTATGTTTAGATAATTGGACAAATCTGATGCTGTGAAACCCTTCATGGAAAAAGTATCCAACTGCACAAAGGACCCATTCCCTTGCACAGAATTTCAGCAAAATATCATTTGATTTTGCAAATGCTACTTCAACTGGTGGTAAAACAATGCAACAAAACAAATCAAGCCCTGCCCTGTACTTTGTGCAAATTAGGAAACAATGAAAGGGTTCCAACTTGCCCTTAAATAATAAAAAAAAAAGCTTAGACTACTTCAGTAATTTATATTCAAAGCCTTGCCACAAAGAATGTCTCTTCTCCTCCCCCATGCTGCATCCAGTCCTCTTTAAAAACCCTAATGCACACACATCCTTCCCCTGAAAATTCCCTCAGGACACCATGACTTAAGTTGTAGTTTAATTAGCTGGGAGAACAGTTAAAAACATAGGGGCCTGCTTTCTACTTAGGGATCACATTTGTTGCACAGCTGGCCAAAATCCAGGAAAAGATCTGTAAGAAGCTGGTTTTCCTTAGTTTCAGAGAAACAAGAACTCAAGTTTAGAAGGTTAGTAGTGAGTGTAAAACAACAGGAAAAGAACATTTTAGAAATCAGTACCACCAGTTCCACCTTCATCTGCAGGCTGTTGTTCTGTAGGAGAAGAAGGTTTTTAAGCTAAGTCACAAGGTTAAATGGCAAAGAATGCAAGTTAACAAAAACTGGGGAAGCTGGATATCATAAGGATAACTTAGACCAAAGCAGTTTGCAGCATGTTATAAATGAACACTTAGAAGTCAACACTCCAGCTGACAGAAGAAGACACTACTAAAACACACTCAGTAAAATTACACCAATTAATAGGATAGGCTGAATTGAAGCATTTTTTTGTTTTATTTTATTCCTGGACAATAACTTACATAAAGTTACTTGCTGGTGGAAAAGAGCCCTTCCACTGCAATCCTGACTTGCTGATTTCAGAACATTTACAAGCAGAAACAGTTAACTGTGTGAAATAGGAAACAATCTGAGCTCAAATTAAAGACTGTTAAAATGCATCACCTAATCTAGAATACTCTGGAAAGCTTGGACACTGCCCACTGCATCTCCTTACCCATTACTGGTCCTTCAAATAATCCATTAGCATTCTGTAACTCTAAGGGTGTGTTTAAAACATTTTAGATGTAATATTACAGTACAGCTGTTTTGTTGTTGTTGTTCTGTTTATCATCAGTCTCAGCACACCATTACATATACTGCATTTGAGGGACTCAGGATTATTTTAGCATCAGATGTTACAACTGCCCTTATCTGATGCGTGGGGGCTGGCAATGCAAGGCTGCCAGGTGTTGTATTTCCCATGTGGCTTCTCTCCAGCTCTTCCCAAAGTCAAAAATAGCTCTAAGTGTGAGCAGCACTTCAGGGCAAGTACAGATCTGATGCTTTCCCCAGGAGCTACCCAGAGATCCTGTTGTGAGATCCAAGACAGGAAAGGATGCCCAGGTTGCTATGAACAGTGCTGCACCTGCCAGTGTTCACACACGATACTATGTGACTTCAGCCATGCTAGAAAAGGGGCTACTTACCTGTTTTGCTCTCTGCATCTGGAGTTACAGATCCTCCCCATGACCATCTCTTCTGCCGTGTTTCCAGGCGCTGATTCCGTTCCAAGGTACGATGCAGAGCTGCCTCATGCCGCTCCTGTCAGCGAACAACACCTCTGTGAAGCTCACAACTATAAAGCACAGCTATGCCAGAAGACAAAACACAGGTATTTTTTTCCCCTGGTATGATTTAAAATCTCTTTTACCTACACTGCCTGATGACAAGCTTTAGTTACAAAAACTATGATGCAAAGAACGTTAAAGGCAATTAATGGTTTCAAAACACCGCAAACATGATTAGGTTGAGCTGAAGCACAGATAATCTATTCTACTCTTTACTTAAAATAGCCACCAAACAGATTTCCTACTCAGTAAACAGCACTGCTTCTTTTCTAAACAGGAATGAACCCCAAACTGAGCAAAAATAATTGTTTACCCTTTACTTATATTCTGAAGTTATTTCTAAAAGGTGATAAAAATTCTCCATTATAAAA
The DNA here is from genome assembly GCA_020745705.1 of Hemiprocne comata. Classification (NCBI taxonomy): domain Eukaryota; kingdom Metazoa; phylum Chordata; class Aves; order Apodiformes; family Apodidae; genus Hemiprocne; species Hemiprocne comata. The sequence continues at coordinate 2,364,846 of CM036597.1, read as the reverse complement.
TACCAAGCATAAGGTTATTTGTATTTTCCTCTACAAACACTGACCCAAATCTTAACAGATCCTGGCAGTAACAGAGACATAAAGATGAACTGTAACCATACTAGATGTTTCAGCTAGGTTTCTATATGTGTGTCAACAAAAGAGTTATCTTCTGGAATAGTCACATCCCAAGTGACCTTCTGAAGTGGTATTTACTGCTGGTACATTGCAGTAAGATGCCAAAGGGACTCATTATCCCAACTTTTCTCCCTCTTGAGGACACAAGACTTTCACCTTCTTTCAACACCATTTCAAGACACAAACAAAAAAGGTTGCAGTGAGTAACAGACAAAGTAAACTTGGAAGAAAGGGAGGAAGGATTCCGTTCACTGGCAAAAGATAAAATTAAAAAGTTTCTGTTTGAAATAAAAGCTCAGCTTCCCCTCTGTTAAAGAAACCTGAACCAGAGTTTACCTAAGGTGCCCAAGTACCCAGACATGATGCAATCTCTGGATCACGTTTCCATGGAGGCATCTGCAGTGCAGTAATTCTTCAAAGTCACAGTTAGAGACATTGGCTCCACTTTAGAAACAGCAGAAAATCAGTTCATCAATACAGAAAGCTGCACAGCTGTACAGAGTAACTGAGTAACTGTGAGAAGACAGGTATCTCAATCCTAGCCATGGCTAGCTGTCCTCAAGCCTCTCTGAGGCAAAGAACCACTTGTTTTTCCACAGTATTTGCTCTTGTGCTGCTGCTTCTTCTACTTTATCTAGGGAAGACAATTACAAGACTTGGCTGAAGTACCAAACAAGAACGTTGGAGACTATGTATTTTTTTATGCACTTCTATCTACTAAGTTTACAATTGTAGATGGTATCTTGCTGGTAAATACTGCCCTAAGATAGCTTAGCTTCTTTAAAAGTGGTTATTTTCTAATGTCAGAGTACCAAAGCCAAAATCTGTTCTCATTTTCTGGTTGAAAGCAAAGTTTACAGGCCAAGTGCACACTATTTTCCCACCTGCCAAATTCTTCATGTATAACTCTCTATGTACAAGGTCATCTTCCTCCAGGGACCACATAAAAGACAAGGTTGACACCACTCAAAACATCAGTCTTCCTTGATTATTCACCCCCCTGACCACTTAAAACATATCCACCATCCTCTACTGTAGGCTTAGGGGTAGCACCTCCTGAAGCATAAGGGATGCTTTTTATTTAAAGAGATGATACTGCACTGGACTGCAGTCAAGGCCCACCCAAACATTTCTGCTTGTTCTCCAGCAATGCCAACTATTCCATGAAGTTCAAATGGAATATCAATCTGCACACACCCAGAAGCTGATTACAGATAACAACACACCAGAATAGAATACTGCCAGTCCAAAAGGGTAAAAAAAAATGTATTGCTAGAACAATGGAACAATGGCTGACTCCAAAGGAACAGCACAAGCTCTTCATCCATGACCCACAAGCAAGTTCTTACAAGCAGCTCATGAAAGCACACGTGTGCTTTATTGCTGACTCCCAGGAATGAACCCTTCCAGAACTCACATCACATTTATCATGCACTAGCTGACCTACTCTTCAAAAGAGATGGCATAACTCGATGTATTTATTCCTACTTTCAGCTTCTATCAATGTGCAACTCAACCACTGCTCTGCTGGTCCATGTGCAGTCAAAGCCAAGGCAAAGAGTCAAGTCAGAACAGCCCCTACACAGATCAAAGCAGCGAAGGTACCTACAGAGAACATCACCAACTGTTCAACATGCAGCCACAAACTGAAAGAATGGGAGCCTCTCAGGCCACAGCAGGGCTTCCCAGGAAGCAAGACACAGATTTAAGTCCTGTCACCCACACTAAGTTAGAAACAGAATCTCAGAGGTGCACTGAAAGGAATCTCAAAATCCAAGAATATGGGGTGAGCTTTTTTGCTTCTGTGAAAACTAACCACAGCAGGCACAGCTCCTGGAGTCCTGAGTGCCTTGGTACAGCTGAGGTTAGGCCTGGGATGGGGAAGGAGGACATGTGCCTATATATGCAGCCCAATGTGCAGATGTGGAAAATATTTTTATGTTCTAATACATTCTCCATTGCCGTAGCTTTCTACTTCACACCACTTAGAGCATGGTAATGTAGGAAAACAATGTAGGAGTTTTTTTAACACGTAGTACCTTCTCCTCCTCTATTTTTTGTTTTCTCTTCTCTTCTACTGCTGCCCTCCGTTGTTCCTCTCTCTGCTTCTGTTCTTTTAGCTTCCTCTGCCTTTCTTCCAACTGTTTTTCATACTGGAGTTTTGCTTTTCTCTCCTTTTCCAGGATTTGCGTCTCTTTGGCAGCTGTACATTTTTAAGAAAAAATTAAAATACAACTTAACTATTCATGGATAGTACAACACAACTTACAGGCAAGAGACTACCAAGCAAAATTATCCCCACTTAAGGCTAAAACATGCAGGAAGATAAGCTTGCAGACCTGGATGACACTGCACATGACAACACACGAGTCTTTAATTCTGTCCACGGGATAGGCTGGAATCAGAACCTTTCCTGCCATTAGGCTTTACTGTCTGGACAGGAATGTCAGGATATGCATATACCCTATGCTAAGCATATCCTTTTCTTGCCATCATAACAGTGAAGTCTTTATAAGAAGGTAGCAAGTTGAGTTTCAAAAGGCAGAATTTGCTATGCTGCGATTTTTTTTTTTTTTAGAACAAGATATAATGAAAAGATTCACAGTGACAAGATGGGGAAACCCCACAGTTACTGCATCCAAGTTCAAAATAGTTGCATCACTCTTCTCCACAGTTTCCACCTAGGAACAGCTGTGTGCAGTTGAACAGGAAGCTTCAAGTCCCATGACAAAAAGCTGGTGGTTGAATGCACAGTGGAAGTATTTTCCACAGCTAGACAGATGAATTGAACCAAGAGCAGATAATGACACCAACAATACACAGGCAGGACCTACATATAAGGCCCCCCAATTACTTCTGAATTTGTATGTCTACTAGTCCTATCTCTCTCCATGCAAGGATAACACAGTAATTCCTGTTCCTGTGTCTTTCCTCTGATGTTAAGAAAGGAACAGGCCAGAGAGACAGCAGCACTCCTGAGGAGCTGGGGGACCCAGAGCCAGGCCTGCAGGGGACACTGTCACCCTTCCATCTCCTGCTGCACACACGTGCACTGATCCACATCCCAGACAGCATAAAGCTGGGCAAGTTTTATGCTCTTCTCTAGGTCTTAGATTCTTTGCTAAGATAAAGATACACAGTTAGTCCAGTGCAGGAGTCATTTCAATGTGCTAGGGAACAAGGGAAGCAGTGTTCAAGGCAATCAAACCATTCAACTGCCTGAATCTCTTTTGGTTTTCTCTGAATCAGCATTCTCCAAACCTCAGTCTCCAGGGCTACAGGAAGCAGTTCTAAGCAAAAAGTTTTACTTTCAGCAGTCTTTTTGTTCAAGCTTCCAAGAAGAAATGTCTAAATTTGCTTGGTGGCCACTAAGAAATGGAAGGTCAGAAGTGCCACACAGCTTCAAGAAGTTAAAAACCTTTGTGGAGTGTTTTCCTCTCAAATCTAATACTTCTCCATTCGGGTCCACAGATGGTCACTGAAGCAAGACCAAGAGGAGACCTTGTCTCTTATCTCCAGTAAGCCGAAAGAAGTGACTGAACAAGGAGTAAGAAAGTAAGTTGTATGCTATTTCTTCATCATAAACGTTTTAGGAAATGATATTTTAAATAAAACAAGAAAATACCATGTTGCTTTTCCCGCTCTTCTCTACGCTCCCTGGCCAGTCTTTGTCTCTCTTCTGTTCTTAGAGTGGAACCATCTATCACTGTAAAAAGAGAAAAATTGAAGACACATAATTGTCAGTTATTTTGAACATTCAATTTTAAATTAAAAAGTCAAAAGTCTTTACTATCAAAAGGACAATGAAACTTCCTGAGTTTCACATACCACCGAAGCACTGCACACCTCATACAGAGATTAAAGATGTTATCTGAAAAATTCAGAGGAAGCTGAAGACCCTCCTTTTCCCCTTTTCCATTCCCTCACAACAACCAATCCACTATTTTTAATAGATGCAGCAGAAAGCAGACCCAATATTAAAAGGCCCAATGCATCCAATCAAAAGAAAGCCTGAGCAAAAGTCACATGTATGAGAACATACTTTTATTCCAAATTCAGCTCTGATCCTTATTCTTGTACATATGAATTCCTGTGATCAAGAACTACAGGAACTTAGGAGAACTCAATCTGAGAACAGACAGTTCCCCCACCATGCCAAATTCAGAGCCCTGTAAGACAGCTAGTTTGCAGGCTAAGCACAACCAAGACTGTCACGCCTTTGCAGGTATGAAAAAAAAATCCATTTCAGCAAGAAGTGAACTGGCAACCTGACTTGAGCACAAAAAAATCCTTTATCTTTGTTGTTATGCCCCACTGAAAGAGTAGGGAACTTCACCAAATGAACTCTGAGAGTCAAGAGCAAAAGTCTGTCATTAGAACCAGACCTTCACTGAGTCAACAAAGCAAGTACCAGGTGCTTTATGCTCTGATGCCTCCTGAAAAAAAAAGCACCAAACTTATTTATAAAGATGTTTTATTCATTCCCTACTAACTCTTCCTTGTGAACCCAGTACTTCATTAAGAACAATGACCAATAATTATACCTGGTTTAGTTGCTGTCTTTATATTTATTGAGGTCTGGACTGCAACAGGGCTAATGCCACTTTGGCTCCTTCTTTCTTCTGCTATGGCTTGGGCTGCAGCAACTGTGAGAAAGAATAATTCCATGTTAAGAAAAACTCTACAACCAAACCTCATTAAATAATTATCTAAAATAAATACATAAAATTCTATTTGAGGTTCCAGATCCTTTCATTAAATAACTAACTTGGGACTGCTCAACTTGTAAGAAGGAAGAACTTACCAAATGAGACTTCAGATCTGGCACAGCTTTTCTTTGTAAAAACAAAATGTACAAAACTTCATAGTTTAAAATGTGTAGCAAAGGGCTATAGATCTTTTATAAAATCAAACTTATCAAATATTTAGCAAAATTATATGTCTGCCTTACACTTAATAAGAAAAACTTGCTACAGCAGGTGTATTTGTGGGCTGAACCCATATATGTAATAGTTGATTAGCACTGGGAGAATCACATTCTGATGAGACCCAAGCAGGGACAGGTTTATGGAGACCTTAATTTCATGACATGAAACAGAAAGTGGATTAGCTGCATAAAGTAAACCATTAAGGGATGCTTATAATGTACTTCTAAAACTGGATCTTCAAAAATAAACTTTAAATATAAATTAGACTCCAAGACAGTAATTTGAGCATTTGTGCAGAGACCCATTCACCTTACTCAAGTTTCACCAAGGTGAGGACAGTGAATTGCAGGGGTCCAATTCCCAGCCCATCATACAGAACTGAAATGCTACCAATATAAATGTCACTAAATAACGAAACCCATTAAGAAGTCAAGGAAACTAATTTACTGTATCACTTTCCACAGATTTCCTTTATTCTGGTATCAACTTTCTCTTTAACTAATCACTTTTCAGGGTGTGAAGGTGAAGAGCTCCAGGGAAAGCAGGCAGGGCAACCTGTAAAACAGCATTACCCCATTTCCCTGCACAGCTTTGAACTGGAGTGTCCTTGCAGCAGTGATACCTTGTTCTCACCTTGGCTGACAAGATACTGGGAGACCAACTTGGTTCTCACAGAAAAGCCCAACTCCAGGGGAAGCAAGAGAACACAACACACAATCAACCAAACACTAGAAAGCAGAAGTTGATGCCTCTTTTAAACAGAAAAGGCAATTCACAAACGTTAACGCATAACGTGCTGTGGTTTCAACCATAACGTGCAGGATGAATGCCAGAATTTGGTGTTACATTTAAAACAAGAAAACAGCTTTGCCAATGATGTCAGGCTTCCCTTTAATAGAGCAGTGCAGAATGCAAAGGAGGAAGGAAGAGTCTCCCTCTTCTCCATGCATTGCCATGACAACTAGTTGTGTCATGGTAATAACCCTCCCTTAAGGCTGTGCCCAAGAACAATCACCTCAAAGTGTTTAATCCCATGTGATGTCAGTGATAAATGCTGATTACAATACTTATTCAGCAACTCTAAATTGTCACCCGCAGCTGTTGCCATGTCTTGAATTAATTTTTCATTGCAGCACCAAAGTCTTGCTCAGTTCCATCTCATACATGTCCGAGGCTCTTTTCAAACGAGTCAGCGAGCAGATACACCACGGCACGGTGAGGTTACCAATTGGCAAACAGAGCAGCTAAAGAAGGGCTCACTGTAATTCCACTATGTAGATGAAAAGTCAGTCAAAAAGCTGATTTTGTACACTGTTGCACATCACGTGGCTGGGAATTGAGCCCAAGAATTGACCAAGTGGGGAACAACAAAATTATATATTCTAAACACAATCAGATGTGAAAACAGCCTGAGGAAAACCAGCCTACTGCAGGTTCTTCTGAGAGCAAAAATACCCAGCCAGGGCATTTACACCCAATGACACCTTTGCAGATCACAAAGGCTGCCAGAACATAAGCTATTTCAAATACCATTTAAAGTTAAGATGGATACAGATACCCAGTTTCATCTTCAGTCTCCATCAGCACGGGAGGAGACAGGAGGTGCACAGGCAGACAGAGCCAACTGAGCCCAGCCCAGCTGGGAAATGAGCCCAACTGAATAAATTCACCCTACACCTACACCAGGTTTAGTTTGGACAAAACTGGAATTTGCCTCAACTCTCCAAGTTTAAACATCCACATTTCTGTAACAAAGTCATAGTAAGAAGCAAACTGCCATTTAAACAGGCACAATATTCATCTTATTATACTTGCAGAAGTATTTTACTATTGCCAATCTTGCTGAACAAACCAGTCATAATGGGTGTAGGGGATTAGGTTCTTATTTCATTTTGAAAAATAAACAAACACCTGAATAATGTTCATGATTAGAAGTCACTCATTTAAAAAAAAGATGTCATATCTGCAAAGCAATTAGTCACTTCATCGTAATTGATTAAGGTTGCAAAAAATTACTTGAGGTTCTACAGAACAGGAAAGTGGGTTACAGAAACAGTACAGAGGACACAGAGGTGAAAAAAAAGCCTAGAAATACTTAGCCAAAGGATTTTGTATGTCAGGTAAAATATATGATGTTCACTGTTTCAATGCTTCATTATTTGCGTAGAAACACTGTGCTTACAAATTTGAAAGCAGCAGATTGAAAGGCACAAGGAGAGCACCCCTGTGTTACACAGAAGCAATCAATTTAACTAACCAAGTTAGAATTAAAACTGAGCTGAGGATGTGAGCAAAAGATTATTAAAAGGGGAACAGCCATCACATTAGATGCATCCCCAAGACCTGTGGGCTCAATTTCACCAAGTCTCAGGTCAAAAAGCAGGTTTTACAGCCCTTGTCAATCTTATGGTAAATCTACAATACGAAACTGTGATTTTCAAAATCCACATTCTACTGCAGTAAAGGAAAGTTAATTGCAGAGTGTTATGCTCTGCAACTTTTAAAAATACATATTTTATTTTAATATGATAAAAGAAATCTTAGTTTTTAATGCATATAAATATTCTTTGGCACAGATGCCTGTAATCCTTTTGCCTAGCTTTCCATAATGAATGTAGCAGTCTGCTGTGCAGTGAAACTTCACTGAAAAGAATTTTCCACAAAGTCTAACTATCTCTGTAAAATAAGCCTAATGCTTCTGGAATAAAACAGGGTACCCCAGAACAGGAAACCAGTTAACCATTTCACTGAAACCTGTGTTTCATGATGCTTTACTGGGGGGTGCCTTCATGGGCATATTAGCAAAATTCCCAGAGAAGAAAAATCCTCATAGAAGCAAATTAAATCTCATTTCTATTCTGAGCTTCTCCTCTCACAGTAGTCACTAAAGGCTTTCAAAACTACAATTTGTGATCAGCATGATGTGTGTGCTTTTTTTACAGCAGTCTACCTTTAAACACTTCAGCTAAAATTAATAAAAGTACAAGCATGTGGTCAATAATAATATTTGCATTCACACATACTAAAATAGGGCTATTAGGAACCCAAAATGGTTGGGTCATTTGGGAAGCAGTTTTCCTTCTGCACCCCCATGCCCGTTTAGCACTGTGTGTCTGGCCAAGTGTGTCATGGAGAAACCAAAGCAGCAGCAGGAATTGGCTGCTGCAGCAGGGAAGGTGCCAGATAAAGCCAACTCTCCCCAGTTCCCCTCCCAGCTCTGACTGGGCAGGTTGGGTCACACCTCCCTCACACTCAGCACCACCACCTCCCTTGGCTGATCAGGTTTCGGATGTGCCCTGAAGGGACTGGTGCTAAAAATAAAACTTTATGTCTATTTCAATCCTTGCACTGAGTTAATACCCTTGGCCCTTGCCAAGACTGTCAAAGGACTCACACAGTTGCTGTTCTTAGTAAACCTCATTAGGGACTGACCCGCTCCGCCCCTGGCTTTACCCAGCCAGGTTTAGGGCTTCCACCCCATCGCCTCCCCCACTATCTCTGACCCAGCCAGAGCTGCCCCCCTCGCTCTTCCTCTCCTGCAAGAGAGCAGAAAGTGCTGACTGTCACAGAAATCCTTCTGCTTCTTATCATTTAATGACTCGTTACGCAAAACAAAACAAATTGGAGACTAAGCCTTTGAAAGGGAAGAGAAAAGGTCTCCTCAATTTTAACCATTGTTATGAATCAACTTCAGTAAGTCTAAAGCAGGTAACAAGAAGCCAATAAACAACCCATAAATCAAAACAAACTTGAACTTCCCAGCAAATATCTCTGATTTTACAGTAAACTGTCAAATCTACAAGATGCCATTTCTGTCTTGCTCCACTACAGCCAGCAACTGTTTATCTAGCTGCTAGTAATCCTTTTCAGTAACAGTGATCAGGTCTTATTTCTTTTAATATTTTTGCACAAGCTTTCAGGAAAGCAGGGGAAATCAGCATTCCAGTCTGAGATTTCTGCGTACTGTCTTTAAGCTGATTACCACTCATTAATTAACACAGGTTAAGACAAACACATGCAAGATCATATACTTGGATGGTTTCAAAATCCAGTATTGGTTTCATGCTATTACTCTGTGTTTAAAGAAGGATGCTCCCTCACACAAACAGGTGGACATCACAGAAAGCTTCTACTGAAGAACAGAAGACCTCTCTCTGTATGCCTTCCTCTTTTCCCCCTTATTTGTACCTTTCCCCACTGATCCTCATGTCCCATCTTCAGGCTGCAATGACTGACAGGCTCCACAACCAAACATGTGAGCCTCCCAGTAGGCACCTTCTGACAGACCAGCTGGAAGGCAGATGGTTCTCGTTTTGTCTGGGCAGCCACCAGATGGGAAGCACACAGATCTCCAGAAAGCAGAGCACGCTGTCTCTCAGCTTCAGCAGGCCAGAAGAGCTTCCTGTTGTCTTGTCCTTATTCCAGACTCTGTTTGCACACTTTCATTGTGTATTTATTTCCTGTGTGGGATATCTATTCCATTACCTTTATGTGCTTTCCTTCCCTTAAGCTCATTTCTGCAGCTGATTCTGTACAACAATCTGGTTTTCCTCACCATGTTCAATGTAGTTTAGGATTATTTCTTCAGTTCATCACAAGTATTGATCCCAGTAGGAAAATATTTGACACAAGCATTCTTTTGTAGTATATGAATAAGCACCTCCAGAAGTAAGTATTTGAGATGTATTTGCAAGAATGAAGTTTTTACTTATCCTTAAACATCCATACTTGTATTAAGAGCTAGAAACACTAAAAAAAAAAAAAAATCACATCGTTAACAAAACACTATTTCTTGTAAGGAAACTGAGGAAGACAATGGCTGAAACAATCTCAAAGACATGTTAACCATAGCTGTTCAGCCTAGAGTGCACAGAGGCAGCAAGAAGGCTGCTATAGAGTAATCTGTGGGTTGATCTCCTTTTCCCTAGGGGAAGGACACAATCTAAACCAAACTTGAATGTAACAGAAGCACAGACCAAGGAATCAAAATTTGTCTTTAAAAGCACTGGCAGCCATCTCCCAAAACTTCCTACAGTCAGAGATGCTACAGCATTGTCTGACAGCCACATCAGACAAATACCACTCCTGGTCCAAACACAACTGATACCTACTGTGAATATATCTCCTTGTTGGTTGCTGCTGTCACTCATATTCTCTCATTTTAACTTTGCTCTCCCTGCTCAGCCACGAGTTACGCTTCGCCCTCTCCAATGGGAAAAGCAACTGCTACCACAACACTTGAAGAGGACAAAGAGATGTCACCAACCCTTAGAGAAGCCATCATCAGGTTGGTAAGAAGCACTGCCTGTATTGTGTACATGAGGCTGACAAGCCAAATCCACCCCCTTCTTTGGAAAAGAGATCCAGCTTCACAATTTGGGGTTCTTTACTACTAGGGTACATTGCTACTCACCACTTGAAAGAAATGAAACAGAACCACAGCAGATACTCTACTGTCACTTACTGGCTTTCTGCTGCCTCCACTTTCCCCTTTGCCACTCTCTCCTTCCCCACCTTCCCAAGGCAATTTGCATTCAGCATGATCCAACTGCAACTCTTATTTTTTTAAAAAATAACACAATCTTTCACCATCTCTTTTGATTTGATAACAGAATTTGTACAAAAGTGCCCTCCAAAGGGGACACTTCTCCAATTCACTCATTCCCAATTCTCTGCAAGCTTTACTGCAAGTCAGATCACTTCCCTGCTCTACCTGGCATTAGTTATTAATCAGTTTATTGCACTGTGCTTAGCAAGGTTATCTGCACAATGACTTCTATTTAGAGCTGATGCTTCCTACATAAAGGATATAGAATCCTTAAAGCCCCAACTGTGTTCTTAAGCAAACAATCATGCATTGCTATTGTTTCTTTGCTGTCTAGAAGCACAGTCTTAGTAAGACATGGCCACAGGTTTGGAAAGGTTGGAACACTGGCTTTGTTTCTCAGTGAAAGGGCAAGGCATTAAGGTATTCATACTCTGTGCAAAATTACCCACCGGAATACATTAAAATTGTGTTTTAGATGTAAAGAGAATATTTCTGCACAAAGTTTCTGTGGCTTGGCAGTTACAAACTCTTCTCATCAACTGCAAAACAAACAGAAATTGCTTTCATCCACCTTGAGTGATTCCTTTTAAGGATGTATTTGACACTGACTGCAATGCTGATGCAATGAACCTGTTTCTGCATTGTGGAAATTCCAAAATATCCTAATACACTGGACTAAAATGAAAGCAGTTTAGATATGCCCTTGTGTCATTTCAAGTGGATTCACTGTGAAATGTAGGTTTACACGATGTAACTTAAATGCTAATACATAGGTGTATACAGATTAAACACTCCAAAACTGTCAGAATTGGACGAAGGATTTTAAAAGGTAAAATGGTGGTGTTTTAAACACAGACTGGAAGATCATTAGTACCCACTCTGCTGTGCAGATTATTTTCTTTCTTTAATAACACATTTCAATATCTCACGCTCCAGGAGTACGAGGGGGGAAAAAAAAAAGATTTTTAACATGTTTTGTCCCACATGTTGGACTGGCTTAACAGATGTGAGTGCAGTCCCACTTCTAACCTGCACTGAGCAGTTTGGTTCCTACCACAGTTCTAGCTCAGGCTTTGGCAAAAGCTAGACAGACAGCAATCAGCTAGCTCTGCTTTTCTCCTCCAACTCTGGAAGCCACCTTAAATTGACTCCTGTTCACACCCCTGCATAGCCACTGCAAAAAAGTAACTTCAAGACAAACTTCAGCTCTCTTCTCTTTCACATCTGTTTTACCCATTGTATTTTTTTTCTTTTACACTGCACTATCCCTAAAACTGGAAACCAGCTAACTTCTATCTGCTACTTCCTTTCCCAAGCTCTCTGGTTTCTTTTGCTTGCTCGAAGGATGTTCTTGTAAACCCCTTTGTCCTCTTGTTTGCATGCTGGCTATTGTTTAATACAGCCAGCCCAAACAATGCCAGCAAAGAACACAGCCTAGCACAACAAGTCACAACTAATTTGAGACAAACCCTGTGAAAACACCATTTTGAGCCTTCTTTGGATGCAAGGACAATAGCTCCTTTACATGATAGCAGTGAAATCTACTGCTTTTGCCTTTTACACTGATGGAATTTCTTATGGCAACTTCAGAGCACATTCAAGCACTGTCACTGCTTCAGAAGAGCAGCTGTGTGGGCATTTACCACCAAGAGACCAGCCTCCAGACTCAAATCAAACCACTCCATACAGCCCTGCACCAGAAGAGTGCTACAAGACATGAACAAGTCACCATGTGTTCAATGCACCAACCCCGCTGGCTAAAGCAGAACAAAGCAGTAAAAAATATAAAAGGAATTAAACTTCAAGTTTTCTTAAAACTGTATCCTTAACCCAACTAAAAAATGAAAGCTCTGAGGCATTCACTACTAGTAGTGTGAGACCCCAGCCAAGTAATCACAAATCAGTCCCTGTCACAAAGAGCTTAAAAATGGTTAAGTGGAAAATGACAAATGGGTGTAAAAAAAACCAAGCAGGATAAAAGGGCAAAAGAGACCAATAAAATGCTGTATTTTTGCTTAATTAATTAGCTAGTAACAGAAAGTCTTTTGGAGAAGTCTGAAAGTGAGTAAGGTGACACTCACTGATCTGGAGACAATCGCCCTCAGTTTTGCATGTCCAGAACACAACTCACACATCATTGATCAACCTGTGCTCCAAAAATACTTTAAGTAGTTTTCTTGGCAAAACTAAGCAGAGGATAAACTTTCAAATGAATAAATGTGTTCTCCTAAAGTATGTTCTTTAAGTGTGAAGATCTCTCCCAGATCTCTATATTCTCGTAGCCCATCCCTCTAGGACTTGGGAGAGGAATTTTAGCACTTGGAAGCAGGCGATTCACAGGCTACCACAGTATCTTTTTCCCCTCCCAGGATTCAGGTCAGTGCATTTAAACAGCAGTGAGTGTCAGTAAATGAAGAGCCAGTAAATTATACATAAAACAGTATTTTAGAAGTTCCCTGTGAATTATGAAGGCAGGAAACACTATGGGGAAAGACAAAGGTACTGTGAGTGTGGCTTGCAGTAACCATCTACTGCAAAGGCAACTTCAACTGCATGATCCTTCACCTGGAAAAGCAGAAGTTCAAAACTGACTGGAAAATGAAAATAATTTAGAAGAAAACAAATGTCAAGCAACCTGTCCAGCCTTCCTTAAAAGCAAACACTGATGTCCATTTATGTACTCTGGGAACAGCACAGGCATACAGGGCGGATGGCTGAGGCATTATTGCAGGGCAGCTCAGGCTTCCCTTTCAAACAAAAACACTTGGAGCACCACTTCATTTTCTTCCATGAATCCTACACTTCTAAAAAGTTCACCACCAGCATCTAGAACAGTTTTAATTATTGGACAGGCTCATGCAAACACATTGAAAGCATATCATCAATTAACAATTACCTGGCTGTACGCTGCATAATTGGAAGCAAAATGGCACTAATTTATTTGTGGCAGACCAGGAATCTGAAGTCCCCAGTTTGTTTTTACAAGTCATCTGATAAGCCACTTTCACAAAAGTCACTAAAATTGTGGGCTCAGAATTTTATTTGTCAGGCTATCCTTTCACAACAGGACTGCAAGCATCTCCAATTATTTAATCAAGTTTAAAGACAGATTGCAGTATTTTATGCCCTATGACTAGGATTAATGCAGAGTATTTCTTCTGTTTATCTCATTGTAACTCAGTGCTTTTCTTAACTCCCTTATCACTTTTAAAAACTGACAATTAAAAATAGCATGTCAGTACTTTAAATTTTCCTATCTGATTTCTTTTTGAAAAACACAAGGGTATAAACAAGAAGCAGTCCTTAATTCTAGTCACATTTTCGGGCTGTGCAGACAGGGATAGTACAAGCCACAGTGTCTCTGGGCTCCATTAGAGTTGTGATCCTTGCAAGTCATGATTTGGTTAATATTTCAATCTGAATGGAAGCATGGAATCAAGGTTAATATTTTGTAATTTTAAAACATGAAACAATATGTGGAGAATGGAACATTCTATATAAGAAATTTCAAAAAATATGCTGTGTGTGCATAGGATTTTGAGATTATTTGGGGGGGGTTACAGCAAGGAGGGTATCTTTCTTGCATGCATTTGGAGAAACGTCAAGAAATTTAAGTTTTAAATTAGAATAAAACCTTCAGGAATCAGCAGGAAATTATCCCTAATCCATATTACTGCATCTTCATGAACAAGAAGAAAATGAAATTAAGGCTCATAGCCATTCCAATGACATTAAGTTCTCAGCCTGCCTTGGGAATATTCTCTCTGACCACTGGGATCTATGTGATTTCTGGGCAGTTCTTTCTGGGCACTCTGTAAAGCAGTGTAAATACTACTTCCATGAAGGGAAAAAAGATGAAGCATGGAAAAAACTTAAAGACCTTCTCCAAAGTTATTAGGAGTTTGAAAAAGAAGAAACAAAGTCAGACCTAGTGATTGCCAGCTGCATGCCCTGGTCACGGGGCCATCTTTGCTCTGCAGATGGAACAGGGAAGAGTCATTTGTACAAACACCACCCAGTAAGACAACAACTGAATGGTGAAGATGCTTTTACTGTAGAACCCCCATGCTATCAGAAGCCTGGCAAAGGAATAGCTTCCTTGTCTTGCAGCTTCCCAGACAAGTTTCGAAGCTCGTCTCTACTCACAACCACTCTGCAAAACCCAAAGGCTTTTAAGGATCCCAATTAAAAAGTAAATTCTTTCTCTCTTCCAGCAAGCAGCTCTGCTGCAGAGGTCAGTTCACCAGCTGCCTGACCAACAGACACTTCTGGATCCCAATTAATTTTCTCTAGAAATCACCCACCAGCTTCTGTTGTGGGGCTTTGCCACCAAGACTCTTGTCAAGGAGTTCTCTAGTACTTCCACAGGCGTCAGTACAAGCTTGTGTTCTCATGTTTTATAAACATTACCTAGAGAACAGATAAATCTGCACATGTTCCTGACCACCTGTGCTTGAGCAATGAAGTTTCAATATTAGTTATTAATATTATCCTTCTTCTCAAGCCAATTCCATAGTGAAGAGGTTACCAGGAGCTATGCTCCAGGCAAGACAAACAAAGCCAGACAGTGTCACTTATACGTGAAGAAATTATTAGACAGACTGAAGATGTTATTTTTTAGACAATTTCTGACCAAACTGGGCTTGGCCATGCAGGTAATGGGAATTATGTCTGCAGATAAATTTGCTGAAAAAGGTACTTCATTTTTATTCAATGTTTTGCAATAGGTTTCCCAAAAGATCATGTAGATCTTGGAAAGGAAAATATACATTTAGCATTTTAATATACTGTCCTGAACAACCTTCACAGCAGTGATTCAACACGCCAGGGGAAATCCTAGCAACAGTGCAGTCAAGCTCTGGCAAAAGCAAATACCAATAATACAAAAGACAGGATAGATTTTAGCATTTCAGTTAAAATTAAGATAAAGAGGCTGGTACCAGAAAGCAGAGGTAGGGAACAAGAGCCCAGGACAGTCTTGTAATAAAGACCCACAAAGGAACCAATGCAAAAGGTAAGTACACAAAAGGTCTATAGACACCTCCTAGCCAGACTACCAGAAAGAGACATGGTTTCTCAGCAAGATGCTGCTCATTTATATTTATTGTCTTTAAACAGGAGATTCCCAACCAGAAGTTCACTGGCAAACGACTGAAGGTGCACAGCACTATACTTCTTTTGTATAGATGTTTGCTCTCTAGATTGATTAAAACAGCAAAACATGTAATTGCTCACAGACCAGCAGAAACTGGATGCAAGTATTCTAGCTAGTAAGTGTTTTGGAACTGAGAAGCTCCACACACAGCCAACTGAACTGAGAAAGGCAGCAAATTATGCCCCTCTCTGAACCTGTCGGACCATAGTGTGGGATGGAACAACGTTCCCCCTGCTGTCTTTTTTTTCCTACATTTTCAAATAGCTGCAGTGTCAGACTTGGTTGCTGCTCACTTCTCCAAACAGCAGCAAATACAGTGGTAATTATCTTGCAAATTCCACTGTTAACCACTGGATTGCAAGGATGATTTCTAAACATTGTTTGCTTTCCCCAGAGAGTGAGGGAGTGCTGCTGACAAGAAGTCAGGAGCAGAACTGCAGTGGCCTGAACACTCAGGATTGCTTCAATTCACACGAGCAGTGAGTTTATCTTCTCATATAACTGCTAGAAATGCATTCTATGTAAATTGAAGCTTAGATGCTGGTTCAGTGACTTCTACCCCCTGAAGGAGAAAAAAAATAATAATCAAGGTCTAGCCTTTCCAGGATCTAGTGAGGGGTTTTGTTTTTGTTGTGCATATTAGAACATGTGCATATATGTAAAGGGAGACGGAGCTGCCTGGCTCAAGGAACATTTCACCTCTGGTTTTGGGACTAAATCTAGGTCATGACAGCTGTCAGCAAACGTGGGTGCCTGCTTTTAGAAAAACTTAGAAGGCACAGTATAAGTGCATCCAGTACACAAAAGAAAATCCAGCAGTTCTAGCAGGGAGGATAAGGATCAAATAGACACAGTCTGTGCGGCGAGAAGCGCGATCTTTTTGCAGATTGTTATCCTTCTGGAGCACTAGACTGTCTTAATTTTGAAAGAGAAATAAAAAGTAAACAATATTTCTGACACAAAACACTCTTTAGGAGAGACTGCCAGGTGAGAGTTGTGCATTCAGGACCCTTTGCCAGCACTCTTCTTTATGTAATTGTACAGGTAGATCGAAAACATTTAAGCGAGAGGCTATCAGAGTAGGTTTTGTACATAGTCCAAGTCAGATAGTTTAGATCAAACCACAGTTCTCTTTCCTTATTTTTTATTTTTTGTCTGATATAAGAAAATGTTCATCTTTCCTACTGGCTCACCCACAAAGCTAATGTGTGGAGATGTGCCATGAAATCATGCTTGGAACACACCTCATGCATGCACAATGCTCCTTTCAGAGTATGGTATTACTGAGGACCTAAAGTATAAATAGGCACTTTAACACACCCAAGAACAAAATCAGATCACAGTTTCTTTAGATACCAGTTCAAAAAAACAAAAATAACAACTCTAAATTTAAGGTATTATCCGATCTTTGATTAGGAATCAATGCCACGAACCATCCGTGCCTTCTGCACCTGGGGCTCGGAGCCGTCATGGGACACACGGCTGGACAACCTGCAATAGCTGCCAGCCTGAACGCGAGAGCCACCAGAGAAACCGAGAAGTTCAGATCCCCAAGAAGTGGTGAAAAACGGGCGATTCGTGTAACCAAGCGGTCCTGCAGCCGCCTCTGCTGCTGCCTACAAGCTGCGAGAGGTCCTAAGTCAGCAGTTAGCGCCTGGAGGTAGGGGGAAGCAGGCTCCGCAGTCTCACTGACCCGTCCGGGCCAGCAGGCGGGGAGAGGGGCCGGGTGGCCCGGCGGCGGGAGGCCCGCCAGTCCCTCAGCCCGCCGCCAGCCGGACACAAAGCCCGGCGGCCTGCGATGGCCTCATATCCCGCTCCTTGAGCCCGTTCCCCCCCCACCCCGGGAAGGGGCCGGGCGTACTGCGGGGCGGAAGGCGAGCGGGGGGCACCCGGTCCCAGCGGCGGGCCGTGCCCTTCGGCCGCCGGAGCGCAGGGGTCCGCAGACCGTCGCCGCCGGGACAGATTCCCTCCCCAGCCCTCTTTCCTTCCCGGCCCGGCCCGGGGTCGCGCTGCCCGCTCTCACCCATCTGCTCCCGCAGCCCCTTCAGGGAGGAGGAGGGGGGGGGGGGCCGCGCCGCCGCCCTCCGCCATCTTCAGCGCCGGGACGCGCGACTGGCGGCCGGGCAGAAGGGGACACGGGAGCGCAGTGCGCAGGCTCCGCACCGCCCGGCAGCGCCGCCGCGGGGGAGGGCAGGGCAAGGCACCGCCGGCCGCCCGGCGCCGGCCCCTCGCTGCGCCCGCTCCTCACAGCGCCCGCTCAGCCCGGCCGCTCGCAGGGCGGCGGTGGGTGGAGTTTGCTGCGCTGGGGCGTAGCGTAAACCCGGGGCTGCCTCCCGCGCCGGCGGCGTGGCGGGCTTCGGGCGGCGGTGGGGTGAAAGGAGCTTTCCTCTTCCTTGCTCCATCCCGCCCCGACCCCGTCTGGGGCGGCAAGGCGGTGAACGCCCGCGGGAAGGGGCGTCGAAGCTGTTGGAAACGGCCGCTCCGCGGGAGCCCTCGTGGGCCTGACCCTGAGGGGACCTCAGCACCCGCGGCCCCTCAGAGCGGGATGCGGCCCGTCCGGCCTCTGGCCTGTGCACAAGGCAGTGCCCACAGGGCAGCGCGTGGTGGGTAATTTATGGCCCCACAACAACTGCAGACGTTATCCCGCCATTAATGATGATTAATTGTCTTCTGATAGGGAGCTCTGAGAGACCTGGGGGCCCGCTGTCCAGGGTAATGAGCCATTATAAACAGTCTGTCTGCAAACTCACTTTTCCAACAAAGAGGTTTAAGCAAAGGGGAAACCGGCTAAGTGTTCAGCCGGTGCACCAAGTTTTAGCCTTCACATGGACGGGTGAGATGGTTCAGTGGAGTTACCTTGCTGTGGCAGTGTTTGGCCTGAAGCGATGGCAAATGTGCACAGCTGGACAAGCTCTTGAGGGCTGTGAGCTGATGGGTGCTGCTGACAGTTTGTTAGGCTTGAGTGGCCCGAGGTCTAAAGGTGAAGCACATCCTGGGATTTATCACTCCTACGGAAATTCAGTTTGACTGGATTAAAAAGAAAACAGCCAGAAACGTACAAGCTGGGCTGCACCCACTGCATAGCTGAGCACTCACTGGCTTGTGACAGGACCAGGAGTTAAGTCCTGTGTTTCAAGCACCACTGGTTCGGTACATGTTTCTGAAAGAAACGAGGAGAAAACAGCATCTGTGGCCTTAAGGTAAGTTCTTTGGACCTTGTGCAGAAAACTCCCTTTGAAATCGTAAACAGAAAGTTTACCTTTCAGAGGGCCACAGAATTAACTCATAAATAGGAATAATGCAGAAAAAGTGGCAGTAACATCACGTAGTGTTTCAAGAGAGTAAAAAGGCACCTTAGAAAAATTCAGAGCAGAGCTCCGTTTTAACTTGGAATATTCAGACCACAGACTTGCTCAGTTGTTTCTTGTTTGTTATATTGGCTTTCCTCACTTTAGCATGTGTGTACAGAGGATCCTTTGTCTGTTCTTTCCTCTCAGTCTTCACAGAATGCCTATTGTTATTATTAGTTAAAACAAAAGGATAGCTAAAGGGAAGATAAACCCATAATGTTCTGTGACAAATTTCCCAACTCTGTGTTTATAATATGTAGTAATACTACCTTGCCACTTAGCAATCTCAATGTGCCTTATACACATGCTGAAATTAAATTTCACCATTCCACTGAGAGTCATTCAGCTGTTATCCTCATTTTACAGATGAAAAAACTGAGTCATTGAAATCAAAGTCTCTAGTTATGTCACGAACGAAGCAACACAGCAAAAAAACCCAGCCCAGATTTCTTGACTCCTTGTCCTGTATCCATGTCTTTTTCCATCTTCTTTTCATCACCAACTATCAGAAAATAACACCAAAGTGGTTTACATTGATTCTCTACAGCATGAAGTACAACAGGTGTGATGTAAAAGAAAAGGTCAAGCTGCCTGATAGGATGTATGTTTTTTTGCAAGCTCCACAAGTAATGTGTAGTTATGAGGCTGTACTTCCCATGTCTGTAAAACTGAAGTGCTCATGAGTATTTGGGGGTGTCTGAATTTTGATCAGGTTACATATATTTTCCTTTAAGAATTTCTTTAACACACTGTGCAAGAAAAGGGGTCAGTATCTATTTATCCATTTTTGTTCCTCTGAGGAAAATGAGGCAACTGGCATGGGAGGAACCATTCTGCTGAAAGGAACACTTACAAATGGAATGGGCAGCTAAAATTAATTTTCAAATGAGATGGTATTTTCTGTTCTTTCCGTTTCAACAGGCACATCTACAAGTGGCCTCAGTGCTTGCAATTTAACACGTCTGATATTCTGCACATGCAAAGCCTCAGAGTAGAAGGTATAAATTACAGGAAGGGAAATAAACCAAGTGTTGCACACTCAGGGTATTTGTGGTGGGGCAGCGGAGGCTGTAAACTTAAAATAAAAAGGCCAAGCAAATACAAATTAATGAGAGATGAAAGGACTCGAGGTGGCAGTGGGGCATTGTCCCTTCCTGCTCTCCACACATAAACATACTACTTGCTATGCATGTCTTTTATCTTCAGGCACACAGGAACTGAGCTGAGAAAATCTGCCCCATGTGGAAAATCTTTTTTCTCCCCGTGAGCAGTTTAGGAATGTTTGAGCTAATATTTCAGCAATTGTAGCTGTTAAAATCCATCTTATTTCCTGGTGTTTCTCAGATTTTTGGTTTGGTCATGCAATTATTAGGCATTTTTAGTGCAATTTCATTAAAAGTTTGACCTTGCGTGGCTTCAGCAGCAGTTGCAATCATCTTTCAGTTTTGCACCATTTGCAGATTTGATTGCAGTAGCTCATTTATTCCAATCCTTTAAAGACTGTCCTTTTTTCCATTGTCCCCATGGAAAAGTGAATAATTTAATTTTACAGTCATTTCTTCTGTCCTTTCAGTTTTCATGTGATAGTTTCTGACAAATCTTTCAAAACTCTTTCAGGCCAAATCACTGATGGGCTCATGTTACCATTATGAGATGAAAACAGAGCTCTGGCACTGCATGCAGTTTGAGATTCCAGGGGGTTTATGCTATGTAGTTCAGTTTAAGAAGTACCAAAATTAGTTGAAATAACAGTAGCTGAAATGAGGTAGAAACTTGCACATGTGATGACCCAGATGCAAAAAGTAAAAAAAAAAAAAAAAAAAGCTAGCTCAGAAAATACTTAAGCCATTGGTAGATCCAGGGAAGGTGTTAGAGGAAGGAGCACTCATCCATTAATCCATTTCTTACCCTGTTACCCAAAATATCCAGTGTTATACAGTACTAAATGTTGTGCTTGACTGGACTTAGTCTGAAATCTTATATAATCACTTCTATATTGTAGTTGAAAAAAAACTAAACCCTGATTTTCTGTGAGCCTCCAGAGCCTGGTCTTTTTAATCACTGGGGTATCTACTAGTAAAATGTTCACGTGCATTCAGCTTAATTTATGTCAGTCTCACTGAGTATGAGCTGAAACAAAAAAAAACAACAGGGAAATTAGATGTATCTGTATCTTTATGCATAGGATTTTGAAAAATTATGAAAAAGTATTTCCAAGTGTTCCAAATCCAGGAGCATGAGGCATATATTGTGACAGGTTAGAGTGGGTTTCCTGTGGTGACTGTAACTGCCATGGCTGATGGAAAGAAAATTGATGGTGTGAAAATTACTGTAGCTGTCCAACCTTCTTTCCAAATGGACTTTAAGTGCACACTCTTGTTTATTACTCTCCTGCTGGGACAAGTACCTGCAACAATCTGTGCTACTAATACATCTGTACTCTAAGGACCCCCATTCACAGTGTTGGCTCAAGTTGACTTGTATTTATCTGAGTTTATAATTCCTTAGATGTAAAGTTATCAGACATTATTGCCTAATATAAGAGATACAGAATCAAGAACTTAGTTTGTCCTTGGTCCAGGATGTTTATTGGTTGCCTGAATGGCAGAGTGGAAAGCATCCCTTTCTCATTTGTAAGCACTGCTGACAGGTTAGAGGACAAGCTTAGAATTCAAAGTGATGTTGGAAGTTTAAAATATAGTCCAGGAGATTTAGAGACTGATGCAAAATGAAACATTTAGACAGAAATAATTACTTGCAGAAAAATAAGACAAGGAACAGCTCGCTAAATAGCAGATAGAGGAGAAAATAATCTGGCATGTCACAAGCTGAGCATGAGTCAACAGTGTCATGGTGTTGTGACAGGGGAAGCCCTGCCTGGGCACAGGGACAGGAGGACAGCCTCTTGGATGGTCCTCCACTCATCTCAGCAAAGGTAAAGCATCAGCAGGACTACTGCTGGGGCTCTGCACCAGAAGATACCTGCCAGTTGGAGAAGAGCTAGAGGAAGTCAACAAAAATAATGAGAAGATGAATGAGGGAAGTTGAAGAATTGGGATTTTTTTTTGTTAGTCTAAAGAAGAGGCAAATGAAGGGTGATAATCCACTTCCTTTGACTGAAGCAGAGGCAATACAAGACAAGAGACTTTATTTTAATCAGGGAAGATTAATATTTCATTTTTAGGTAAACATTATCAGGTAGGGATAGGGAAGCATAGTAGGACAAGTTGCTGGGGAAGTGGTAAAGCTCCAGCATGGGAGATCTGTGGCTGGATGAGTGTCAGCCCCAGAAAGGCAGGTCTGCAAACCTCGTGAGGGCCCTTCCAGTTCTGTGTTTCTGGGGTTCTACAGTTCCTACCTGTGCACTTTGGGACTTTTGGCTAGAACAAGTATTATTCAATGCAAGGATTGTAGAACTGCCTTATTAATTTAGATAGAGCATACTAAAAGGTGACAAAAGATTAAAGAGTTCAAGGGGAGGTGCCATGATGATGAGGCTGCCTTGGGTAGCTGGGAGAAAAGGTTTAACACTTCAGTGTATGACACCAGTTCTGTAACTTCATAGAATGGTTTGGGTTGGAAGGGACCTTACAGATCATCTAGTTCCAACCCCCCTGCATTGGCAGGGACACCTCCCACTAGACCAGGTTGCTCAGAGCCCCATCCATCCTGGCCTGGAACACTTCCAGGGATGGAGCAACTACAACTTCCCTGGGCAACCTGTACCAGTGTCTCACCTTGCTCATAGTGAAGAATTTCCTCTTAATGTCTAATGGAAAGGAAGGGAAAGCAGGGGGGAGGAGGAGGGAAGGAAGGGCAAGGAGGGGCAAGAAGGGCAAAGATCAAAAAGATCTTAGATCATCCTTTTCCACCTAACAATTTTATAAGGAGTCACATGGAAAAGACAAGGGGTCATGGGCACAAGTTGCTCCTGGGGAGATTCTGATTGCACACAAGAGGTACATTTTTCACCATGAGGACAATCAAACACTGGAATAGTCTCCCAAGGGAAGTGGTGGATTCCCCCACACTGGACAGTTTTAAGTCTCAGCTGGACAGGGTGCTGAGCCACCTCATATAAACTATAGTGTTACCTAGAAAGGTTGGACCAGATGATCCTTGAGGTCCCTTCCAACCTGGCATCTATGATTCTGTGATTCTAGGATTATAAGGACATAGGATACTATGACAGAAGACCAATTTATACAGAAAGGAATAAAATGAGAAAGAACATGCACATGTAATACACGTGGAAACAGATGTGCTGCTTTCTTCTCTGTGCTCAAGTGCTCCCTGCATGTGTAAACACCTAATGCTGTCATTGCTAGCTGTTTGTTTCACCACTGTGTCCAGGAGCCTCCAGAAGTGGCTGAACAGAGACAGCAGAGTGGCTACTCCCTGCCCCAGAGAGCCCAAATCCAGTTCACTATTTGTGGCAGAATCTGTAGAGCAGCTGGCTAGTTTTAAAAAGACTTTTCTTATATTTGCTTCTGTCTTGTCCTGCTCTGATTTGGAGCAGTACATTTCCCAAATGAAAGATGAAGGTGAATCAGCTCAGTCAATTTTCTTAAGGTACAAATCCCATCACACTGAGTCATTGTGCAAATGCTGCTCTGGCTGTGCAGATTCCAGCATTTCCCTTTGCCTGCAGCACAATCTGGTAATTATTACTGAATCACTTTAAATTATCCAGAATTTTGATGTGATTACTGTCAATGGCACTAAGTAATAATATTCCAACAAGCTAAACACTGATACAGTAATCCTTATCACTTCTAACACTAAACAATTTAATCTTATCATCGTGTGCTGATGAGATAACATATTCCAGCAGTGGCTTTTTATGAATATTGTGTTGTTCCAAGTGGTGTTGAGATAAAATACCATTGTAGAGAGTTACAGTATTAGGCTAACAGTGCTGTGCATCTGACTGAGAGGACATTTTTTGAAGACTCTTAAATGACTCCTCAAATCTATGTAATGATCTAAAAATTCCTCTGATTGATCCTTGCCTACAAGGGAGTACTTTATGGGAAATGTGAGAATACAGAATAATTTTTCAGTTATCTGAGGGTGAAAAATTCCGTGGTAACTCAACGCTGCTTAGATGTTTTTCCTCCTAACAGCTCAAAAGTGGCTTCTTTTGAAAGATCAGTTTTCAAAGAAGTCTCCTTGAAGAAAAAAAAGAAGAGCAGTTGATCGTGCTCGTTTTATTATATGCAAAGCTCCTTGGTAGAGCAAAGTCCCTGGTAACTGCCTCACTGCTTTTGGAAAAAGAGCAGGATGATGAGGAAGGTTCTTAGTACCAGGATGGAAGCTTTGTCTGAAGTCTTTGTTTTCCTAAGTTGATGTTTGCTTGGAGTTTGAAGGGTGGCTCTGCCTACAGTGAGAAAAAGATTTGTCAGGGACGGCTCCCATTTCCTAACCTCCATGTATACATTTTGCTTCATATTTCCACCTGCTCTTCCTAGATTTCTTGGCAGGCCTGGATTTAATAGCCTTGTTGCATTGTCTTGATTCCCTGTGCAGCTTTGGTACAGGCAATGTGCAGTCCTTTGCTGGGCACTTCCCACCCTAAAGGAAAGCCAACTCCAGCCAAGGAGAACCCTGGCAGTGATGGTTACACTGCCCCTCTCACAAAGGGGAAGAAGTGGAAGAAACTGCTTTTCAGCAGCAATAAAAATCCATCAAAACGCAAAAATCCAATAACTATTTTTTTAACGCTCTTAATAGCTAGAGCTACTTTAGTCCAAATCTCAACTTCTTGCAGTGTTTTGGGACTCACCCATCTGAAAATCCCTCCTTTATCCCAATGCCATCTAGCTGCCATTCCAAGCAGCTTGAAGGGGACCCCTCCCCTAGACGTGGGAATGGGCACTAACAAGCTCTAGTTCAGGATGACTGCATCTCACTAGCTTTCCTTGCTGTCAGAGGTTAAAGATGCTTTTGGTGTGAGATGGATGATGTTAGGGCTGCACTACAAAAGACCCTACATGCCTCTGGCACAGAGGGGTGCTGGCTGCACTCATGGTGTCAAGAAGCTGTGGTTCCATTTCCTCTCTGGGAATTTCAGTCTGTCAGTTCTGCTGCTGGATCAGCCTCTCCCCATTCAATTAATCCAACCTTACCAGGTTCAATATGAGGTAGAAGCTATGGGTCCTATTTAGCAGTATCAAGAAAGATTTTAGCTCTTGGATTACATAATAATTTTTAAAGATCAATTTTGTACTGAAATAATGCTTAGGCAAACACAGAGTAGTTCCTTTTTGTAGGAAAAGTATTTAGGGAAGAGGCCTTATCAGTATCATTGTTACTGAAATCTACGGTGTTCCTTCCTGCTTTGTCTTGGACATTGTTGCTTTGGTAATTCCCACTGGCTTCTTCCATGGCTTGGAATGACCCTGGTCTCACAGGCTGCTTTTCCATAGACCCTTCCTTGTCCTCCTTTGAAATGGGCCCTCCTGACCAGCTGAAGGGACTGAAGTGGGAATCTGCTGATGAACTCGGCAGGGACAGCAGGAGGCTCTGCCATGGTTTTAGACTGTAACACTGTGAAGCTCCTGTATTCCAGCACAAAAAGAGGGCAAGGAGATAAATGAATCCAGTGTTTGTTTGTTTGTTTTGCCTAAAGAAGCTCCTTTGTAAGCGTGTTCCACACGAGTATTCTTCTGTCCACGTAAAATAGATCCCTTGTGTCTGAATTTAAGTCTCGGTAGATTGTTACTTGTGCAATAGCTCAGAAATACTTTAGAGGCATTATCTCGGAGCTTTTATAGCTTCTCTCACATATTTCCTCTGCCTCCCTGCACCCACACATCCCTGCACACATTGTGAGAGATGCAGGGTCAGATTCTAATCAGACTTCTGCTCATTTTACACAAACAAAACTCTCATTATACATATTTTTTTCCTGAATTTAACCCAATAGTAAATTTTTGATTAAACAGCTTTTGATAAACATTCACCCAACAAGCCTTGTGCTACGGGAAGGAGTGATAAGCAGCTAGATATGGAGCTGAGAGCCTTAAAAGACAAGCATCAGCCCATCTGGGGCTGGTTTTCCTGCCTGGTAGGGTTGTTTTGTGAAGTTGCTACAGAGCCACAGCAGTGCCATTTATTCTTGAAACTGGCTTGCATTGCAGGGACAGACATAACAAAGCACCAGCATCTGTCAGAAGCAGGTTTCATGGTTTCAGATTTGGATTACTCTTCATTGAAAGCTCGGGATGGTGGTATGAAGCAGGAAGAGAAAGGCCAGATGTTTCTCCTTGAGCATTTTATAATTGCCTCTCCCCCAAAAGTTAACCATTCCATGATTCCTTTGGCTTCACAGCTGTATTTAACTTCAGTTTTGGGAAGTCTTCAAGATTAAAATCTGAAGAAAGCATTTCATCTTTAAAGCAATAAACCAAAGAGTGCTTTGCTGCTTGGGGGAATCACCAAACACTGGGGAATGTGCATGCAGAGTTTTCTAGAAATAATTTTCAAAATATAGCTGTGAGCTGCAACAGAAGTAGGGTTTCCACCACAAAGAAAGGACACATGCTCCATTTATGGAAAAGGAAATTAATTAATCAAAATTACTATTATAAAATGAACAGTTTTCAACAGGCAGGTAGTAAGATGTCCCTGACTGGCTTTTGTTAAGGTGGTATATGTGAGGCTTGTCTATGGTAACTAGAGTTTTCCAAATGAGAGAGACAAAAAATGCAGATGTAAAAGCATGCCAGTTCCACTTCATAGGCATGATCAATCAGTTCCCACCCCCCTCTACTGCAGTCAGTGATGTACAGTGCAATTAGGCCTTCAGGTAATGAGCACTGGCTCAGTTCTTCATAGCATTGCTACTGTAAAATAATAGGTAAGTGCATCATGATGAGTCAACTGATGCTGTGGGCCACGGATTCAGCAGGATTGTAGACATCTCCCCCAAGAAATCTGCTCTGTCCAGTCTGTTACCTTCTAGCTTCACATTTGTTGACGTCTTTTAAAAGGACAGCCAGATTTCTTTCTCCTAGAAATGTACATGCCAAACTAGCAAGACATTTAAATACTTCTGAAGTGAACGAGACATAGGAATAGCCCATGGGAATCCTTTGTTTACATTTTGTGGCAATGCTGGGTGATCATAAGTGACAACTCCAGAAAAACCCTCAAGAAGACCCATTGTAATTCTCTCCTATACCCACGCACAACAACTGCCACCAACCACGGGAAGGTCCAGTAGGCAGCTTCAGTAAAGCATTGAGCACATATTCTAGGGGGTAAGGTGTACTATAAGGTAAACTCTTCAGTTTTGGTACTTCCTAACCCTCTTACCCTGCTAACAGGAACACAGGGTTCTTGTTTCCTGAGAGTCAGTGGCTCTCAGTCTGATTGCTGTTAGCGCAGGTCATGGAGCTGCTCATAGAATTTCTACTAGTTTATTTGCCACGACTTCTGCTTTAATGTGTGAAGGTTTCTGGCTCAAGTCAACAGTGGTGAGCCCTAAGTGGTTTGAAATCCTGTGGTGTGTGGCCTAGTATACATTACTGTGAACATGGTGTGATAATACCCATATGTGTATAAACTCTGCTGCAAGCATGTTGTTGAGGTTGTGTGGTTTGTCCAGTGAAGAAGAAAAAGGGAGAGATTCTTCTTTGCCTTACTGTGGTGTTGCACAGCACCTGCTTTGCTACCTGACAGTTCCAGTTTCAAGGTGTTTTATCACTGGACCAAAGCAGGCAGCTCATGCAGAGGCCCTTTGAAGCTTGCTCTGCTATAGGAAATGAAAAAGAAGGAAGCACCCAGTGCCCCAGTAAGTCTGAGCATCATGTGCTTGCTCTCCACCAGCAATACTGGTGATTCTTCTTAGTATGACAACAACCTGCCCAGCCTACCAGGGCTGTAACCTTTGTCTTTTCTCAGGGCATCCTCCAGGGCATGATTTTTCAGAGAGCCTGCACCCCACTGACTCAAGGTGCTATCAGGGCTGTGTAAATTGGGGGAAAAGAAGTTCTGAGGAGCCCTGCGATGGGAGCAGTACTTCAGCTGTGCAACATTTGCTGCCAAAGTGGGTGGAAAGTGGAGGGGGGGGTTTCCATTTGAAGTTTCCCCTGAAATTTGCCAGTTATTGCTGTGCAGTGGCATCTGAGCAAACTCCATTATTTTGCTGGGCCACACCTGGAAATATAAGTACTGTAGTTCAGACTTCAGGGTAATAAATGTTGGTTCCTACTTACTTTTCAGTGGTAGTTCCTTATCTGCTCATAAGTGAAATAATCTGGGACTTTGTGTCCCAATGACATAAGGAAAGCAAGGGAAATCTTAATCAGATTTAAATTTACTGTGTATGTACCTTGAGTACATGGACAGGTGCAATTGCTGTCAAATGTAACAGTAGGGGTTGTACTGCAAAAACCAATGTACAACCCAGTGAGACAGCAGTGCTCTGTAGAGCAGGACTGGAGGAGGATGGGACAGGTACAGCATCATCTACTTCCAGTGATTTCCTTCAACATCCAGCCCAGCAGCTCATGGTTGCTCTCAGCTTGACTGTGCAGTGCTATAGATGTGCTTTTTATTTTGAAACATTGGAGAGAAGGATGAATCTGACTTCCTCGTTTTGCTCTTCAGCCAGTGCTGCCAGTGGTGAATAAAATGTGTTGCTAAATTAATAAGTCATAACGTTTTTGGGCTTGAGCCACTAAGCTGTCTCTCTGCTTTGCACGCGAGTATGGAAGGTATGTTAGCCTGGGGATAGAGTAACTGCTCCAAAAGGCTGCAGTGAAATGCAATCTGGTTCTGATAAAATGCAGCCAGTCAGGCCATCTGTGTGAAGGAGCACCCAAAAAGGTAACTGGCAAATCCCCAGCTGAGCCTCAGAAACTCAAAGCACCCAGCCTAGCTGCATGGGAGCTTACAATTTGCAAATCTGAGAGTTGTGACTGTGGCACGGAAGTTTTACAGTGACGGCAAATGGTTAGGAAAAAGGATATCTAGTTTCTATTTCTTGATCAGGGTGCACTTTTGCTCCTCATCTTTCTCTGGTTCACCAAACCATCGGGGGTGGGCGGGTTAGCCAGAGTGGTCCTGGAGCAGGACACTGGTGTGGTCTGAGCATCCATCTGCTCCACTGCCCAAAGGGAAGGGTGCCCCGGGGGTGCTGTACCAGCCCATTGGTCTCTGTGTCTCTGCAGGATTAAATGATCAGAAAACTGACCCTCTGGAAGCAGAGTGAGGGCACAGCTTCCCGCAGGCACGGCCGGGTGGAGGGGGCGAGGCGGGGCTAGGGCTGCAGGGCTGGGGGTCTGGTCAGTGATGCCCCTCCCTGGAGCAGAGCTGTTGGCTGGCCTCAGCTGGAATCCCACACTCACTGGTGCCACTGGCTTCTGTCCAGTCTTCCCTCTGGCTGGGGCTATCTGTGCCTCACACCTCGCTTCCCACCACAATCCCAGAGACAACAAGGATTGATGGGTGAAACTCTGACCAGCTGGGCCTGGTACATGGGGTCCCAGAGCTGGAGAGTGGCCATGGGCACGCAGCTGAGCAGGATATTTAGCTACAAGAGGCTCTGTGCATTGCAGCACAACGGGCTTGCCTCCAAATGTCCTTACACTGTTGTTTCTCTACCTCTGTGTGCTTTATATTGCATAGGAACCTATCCATGAGGGAAGGCTGCACATTTTCATCATTCCTCCCCCTGTGCCCTTCATTCCTCCTAATGTCGCTGTAGGGTTTTGATCCCCTTCACTTTAGTCTCAGAACTGAATGCTTGGTGCCACCTGCAGAAATAAAGAGAGAACTACTCATGCCCTTTTGCTACTTTCCTGACAAATACCTCATTTCCAGGGAGAAGTGGTACAAGCACAAAGTGTATTCTGCATTCAGACTTCATCCTGCTTTCATGAGACAATTTTCCTTAACAGGCTTTGATGCAGTAGAGCTCTTAA
The DNA here is from genome assembly GCA_020745705.1 of Hemiprocne comata. Classification (NCBI taxonomy): domain Eukaryota; kingdom Metazoa; phylum Chordata; class Aves; order Apodiformes; family Apodidae; genus Hemiprocne; species Hemiprocne comata. The sequence goes on along the minus strand of CM036597.1, from coordinate 2,334,817 downwards.
AAAAAACATTCACTTGAACACACTGCATGGTTTAATACTAAAAATGAAATAAGGTGCATGCCTGTGTGGAGTGACTAAATGTAGAATGCAGCACAGAAGGATGCTGAGTAGCATCTGATCTGGAATTCATCTCCAGCAGGCTGTGGCAGAACGGAATAAATTAGGAATTGTGAATGCTACATGTGTGGTGGAGGGTGCATCAGCTGCAGACTTGGTTAAAGCTGGTGGTTCACTTACATTCTGCTCTTAGAAACTGAACAGAAAGACAAATCACTACCTATTTCTGTCCTGGCAGCTCAGAGTCCATGTTTCTCTTTGGTTTCCCAGGCAAAGCAATGGCTTGTACTGGCAAAGGTAAAAAGGCTAGAGGATTTAAGGCAAGCTGGATGGTTTGTGTGTCAGTGAGAAAAGGAATCATCTAACGGACTTCTGAAGTAATAGGTGGACAGACTGTCTTGGGCATAGGCCATGCTAATGACCCTGGTTTGGGAACAGTGAACAGGAGAAGCCCGACTTGGTTTTCTTCTTCTATGTTCAAGGAAGCAAGGCTCAGGATTGTGAATGTCTGACTGGTGTCTTTAGCCTCTCATCCCAGTGGGAACAACACGCTGAGGCCCTGGTTATTACCTGCTATGAATCAGCTGAACATACAGACTTCTGACTTGAGTGGGGTCCCCTCTGCTTCAGTCATCACTCCTCATGTACAAACGTTAAAGCAAAATTCAATTAGAAGTGGGGCAGGAGAGCACAATTAAAAGCTAGCTCTGGCTCCTGAATGCCCTCAGCAAGGGCAGATGTAATGTCCTGAGGGGCTGCAAAGGCTCAGCAGAGCTCAGATCAAGATCTAGATTGAAGCCTCTCCAGGGCCCCAGGGACTGCAGATGCACTTTTGGCCATGGCTTATTTCTGCCCAGAGCAGTGACAGGCTGAACAGGGTGCTCCTGGAAGAGCTGCTTCCTTGAGCTTTCCTGCTGGAAAGGTTAGGCCCAGGAGTGGAGCAGGCTGGGATTCTGCTGGCAAAAATAGTGACCACGTGCATATCACCAGCTGGTGACTTTTCTGGTTTCAGAAAGTTCATTTCACTGAATGTGTAGTGGAGTCTCAGATTTGAGCTTTATTCTCCATGGGCTGAGCCAGGCCCTTGCCCTGCAATGGGCACGGGGTCACCTTCAGGAATGCAGATCATCATCTGTATGGAGCAGGGACTGTGCAGGGTGAGCTTACAGCACCTTGCATGCTGACATGGCTGCAGTGAGCAGAATCAGGAGGAAAAAATAACTGCTATTTTCAGTTTTTTTTCCTCAAGCAGTGCTACTGCAGCTGGTAAATTCCAAATTCCTTCTTTACCTAAAACCAGGGCTAACTTTTTTGGTGAAATTATCTTCATTGGCACAGCACAGCTTGTTCCACTGAGTAGTTGCAGGGTTTGGGCTTTCAGGTATTAGAATTTTAGTATCTCTTCACAGCAAAAAAATTAACTCTGTGTTGGGGAAGTTCTAGGTGATAGTTAATGTAAACTAGTGTAAAAGAGTGCATCAAAACCCAGTATATCCTCTAGGCATCTGAGGAAAATACAAAGGCAGCAAAAGCTTTCATTCCTTAATTTTTTTCCTACTTTGGCAAGATTGTTAATCTCAATATTATTTCATAAGTATTTCAAAACATAAATCTGAATTATATTGAGCAAGTTTAAATATTCATAAAGAATGTTTTTAATGACTACAAAAATGAATCCTTTCTCTTGCCTCAAGACTTAGCAGTAATTGTACAACTGAAAATGGAATGATTTTGAGAAAGGGCTTGAGAAGATCTCTGGGGCTGTAGTATTCATTTGACAAACACAGAGAGCAATCCTGTGACTATTTTTAACGACCTGCCTCAGCTAAAAAAAAGGAAAAAATATCAGAAGATGTCGAAGATGTGAAGAGGAAGTGCTGCTGAGTGAGCCCAGGGGATTGCTCAGAGAGGAAATGAGTCAGACAGTTGCTAAGTAAAGGCAGTTGCCTATTTGCAGAGGAATTAAAAGAGTTAAAGGAGTGTCTTATGAAATTCCCAATCAGAATTTTCTGAACAGAGTGCAGATGGCACCACGATGCATTGAGAATAAACACGTCTGGATCAAACCACTGAATTGTCAGAGGTTTGCCCTGTGGTAGCAGAGATAAAACCCATGATCAGCCACAGACCTGGACAGGAATCAGAAGCCTCAGGACAAGCCCATTTCTCCCCTCAGCAAACACTGGTGACATGGGCACTGTTGTGAGAGTGATCTGGCTGTTGTGGGCAGGGAAGGAAAGCCCTCTGGCTGTCAGGACATCAGCCCTCCTGCTGACCACCCCTGGGCCCCTTCCTGCCTGATGGTGGGGATGGGTTATAGCTGAAGAATAACCAACTCCTCTGACCTTCAGCCATCCATGCTACAATAGGGCACTGTCTTCCTTTTCTCCCTTTCAGCCTGGAGGAACTTCTGGTGGGAAAGGATGGGCATGGCTCATTTTTTCAGCTCGTGGAATGGGGAGTCACTGGGAGCTGCCAGCACATTTTGTATGTTTGATGCACACTCTCTGCAGGAGACGTGTGCCAAAATCACCAGCATCTTCAAGGCAGGCCACAGAGCAATGTTTCCACCTACCAGGCTCTACCTCTGCACAATTGCTTTTCCTTCTCACCAGCTGCATGTGGTTAACTAGCTGGAACTGAGTGAAGACAAAAGCTCTTCCTCCCACTCACATCTAGTACCTGTAACTAATGGGCAAAATACATTTATCTTTGGTGAGAAAGAGACTAAGTGAAAAGGCTCCTGGCATTGCTTGGTAATAAAATAAAGTCTGATAATAAATGCTAGCCTATAAGACCTGTTACAGAGAAGGGCTGGTGGCTCTCAGCAGCTCAGTCTGTCCTGAGGGAACCAAAGCCTGGGGTGACAGTGTGCTGTGCTCTTAGCTGCTAACAGTCCCTGCACAACCAGGTTTAGTGTCAGCAAAGGGAGAAATTTATATCCACTTATGTGTGGTGTGAATCTCACCCTATTGTGTTCAACCGTGAAGCTTTTCGAGGGTTCTGGTTCACTAGGGAAAATGTTATTAGCACTTTAAGAAATTCCCCAGGCACAGGGAATGAGGAAAGCAGCAATGATGTGACACACTGAATTCAGGCTGTGGAAAAAATCTTGGCTATGACACTTATCTATTTCAGTTTCTATGTCATCTGTACTTTCCTAGCAGAATAGTTTACATAGTTCAGGGAGCTCTGCCTCCCCAGCTGGATGCAGTGGCTGTGGAGGAAATCCTGCCACTGATGTGCTGCTCTCTGCCACATCTGCAGCCCAATGTCCATGAGATACTATGGAACTACATTCCTTCCTATTGCTGGGTCTAGTTTTGTCCCCAGCTGACTGTCTGAAATATTTAGTCTGTTATTAGTGCTGAACCGCCCAGTTTTGGTGGCTCTCTGGGTAACTGGAGCTTTCATATTTTTGACCAGCAGCATCATAACCATGTAGAAATCCTGGAGTTAGGAACAGTAAGTTTCCAGGTAACTTCTAAATGTAGGTGCTGATATCCAGAAACTTGGGATCAGGGTTTTCCTCCACGTACATGCATTGAGGGAAGCTGCAAATACAGGAGAATTTAGGAGTCCTGGCAGAGCCCTGTTTGGGAATACCACTGGTCAGAAAAGCCCTTCTGCACAGTTGATGGAGCAGACTGGATGCAGAGGGCAGGAGGGAAAGTCCTGTTGCACACGGGGAGAAGCAGCCAGAGAGTGGGTCCAATTGCACATTTTCAATGCAAATTGTCCAATGCAAAATTCAGAGCAGAGGATCATTTTTCCTGAAACCACAATCACCAGACATGAGAAAGTCTCTGAGAAGAATCAGGCCTCAGTAAATTGAGGGAAGCTCCATCTCCAGATTATTATGGAGGTCCTCATCTTTCTGAACTCCTGCCTGGACAGTAGTGATCAACACAGATGAGAATCATTACTCCAGCATGTTCACTTGAATATCACTAAGATTTTACCAAGGAAGGGGGAATTTAAATCTGGCACAGACTAAAGTCACAGGGACAAATCTCTGGTTTGTAATTTTGGCAGTCTTGTGCCAGAGGGACTCACTGACACAAAAGATTTTAAAGATACCTTTAAGAAATACCTGAGCCCAAAAGGGGTTTCTGGCTTGTGGAAGAATGGCAGTGGAAATTGTTAACCACTTGACAGTATTCTTGTTATGTTTGTTTTTCTGTTTTTGTTCCTGCACTGAACATGTGCCCAGGCTGTGGGCAGGAGCATGTTTAGAAAGGAGCTGAAGGAGAGGCAGAGGACTGAGGGATGCTGCAGATTAGCTCTGCTGCTCTGCAGATGGATTGCAGTGCACTGTGAGCCGGGCTTAGCAGCCTTTGCTGCCTCTTGGGCTCGTACATCAGGCAGTAATGTGAGGCTGACAGGGGTGCAAGCCGTGTCCCATTCCAGCATGTGTTGGCTTGGCACATGTTACCTTCTGCAGGGCTGTGTGTCTGGGCTCTGAGCTCACACTGCTGCAGACCCCAAGGAGATGAGTTTATGTCACCCTCGGAGGATACAAAAAAACCCTGAGCAAAATTCAATCCCTCTTTCTTGCAGTTCTATTCTTTCTTTTTCATGCTGCTTTGGAAAAATAAGCAGCTTTATTGTTTTAATGCTGCTTTTACTCTTGCTTCAAGGACAGCATTTTCTTCGCAAGAGCCACCTGCTGTGTGCCCAGGAAAAGACCCATCAGCAGGGCTTGTGTGGGACAACAGTGACATCCAGTGGCCCCAAGTTAGCCCAGGATTTGCAGACATCTGCACGCATCAGCCTCCAGCGTTCAGCTCTGACTGGGTGATGAGTGAACTGGGTCTCCACTGAAGTCAGTGGATGTTTGTAACTTCTTTCACAAAGTCATTAAATCAAGTTCTTTAAATTTCACCTAGTGTAATTCAGACCTTGCATACCTTGTCCCGGCTGCAACATGATTACACCTTTGACAAAGGAAGGACAAGAACTTGCTCAGAATAAGGCTTAAATGAAATCCCATAAGAAATATTTCCTCCTATATGGCACAAATACATTAAAAAAGAAAAGCTGTGTTTATGGCTTATCTGCATAACCATTCTGGTATGTGACTGCAGCTCCTTCTGCTATTTGTTGTGTATTTTTGCTGTGGTCACCTTGTAGGAGGTCTAGTTAGGCTGAACCCTTACTCTAATGACCCCACTCTTCATGCCCCTCAAGCCAAAGTTTAAAGTCACAGAGTTCTGCAGGTAAAAAGTGTCTTGGGATGTATTTCATTAAGCTTATTTTGCAGCAGAAGAAACTACTGCTTCTGCATATTGCCTGGTAAGCAGATGCCTGGGATTGAGATTACAGTGTGGAAAATGGAATAAATCAGAGAAAGTGGGGAATATTCCCTCTGCCTCACCAAGCCCAAAGCCCTGTGCCTGTCAGGCTGATCTGTGCATGTGTGTCTACATCTCCTTCTCCTGGGGAACTGGGGGAAGCACCCAGGGCAGAGTTGGCTTCCTCAAGGACAGCTAAATGTAACCAAGCACTTCACAGTGGTGAAGACTGTTGTGACAGAGGGGGGGGGATTTGATCAGAGTCCCTATTAGGGACTCACATTATTAGTCTTTTGGATACACTTGGGACTTCTGAGCTGTCTTGTGCTCCAGACAGAAGTGTGGTCAGTCACCTTGTGCAGAGCAGTGCATCTGAACTTGCTTTTTCAGAGCATGTAATTAATGGGACCGGGTTCTGCAGACAAGCCAGGTTTAAACAGGTCATTTTAAAATATGTCTTTTCATTTCAAACAAGTTTTGCTACAGATCTGTCTCTCAGTCTTTTAAACTCCCACCACAGCCACTCATATCTACCTCAGCTTTCCTCTTTCATTACTTAAATGTCCCACAACATGAATCTAATATGATATTAACCACTCAAGCCATAAAGGTCCTGTTCCAAGGTCTCATAACATCGAATTACTTTCCAGGCAGTTTTCATAATCCATAATTCCAGAGGATGAGGAGGTGACACTGCTAATAAAATCAGTTATGAGATGGACATAGTAATTTGTGCCCGTCTCTGTGGTGCTGTCCCTCTGGGGCCATTAAGTGTATGTAGGTGTGTTGCGTGGCAGCAGCACTTTCCAGCCCAGCAATTACCTGTTGTGGTTGTACCAGCAGCAGCAGACTGGATTGATGAACCAGCCACCTGCTGGGTGCTGCAGAGGGATTCGTGGGTCATGCAGAAGGTTCTCTGCTTAATTTGCTATGAGGAATGTTGGTGAGGCTTGATCCTTGGGGATGGTGCAGGATTTTTGATGGGGGAAAGGCCAGGGCTGAGCCACTCCAGCTGACAGGGAGCTGTCAGGAACCTTCCAAGAAGTGCAGGGTGCTGTGGCCATGCTCTGGCACCAATGTCTGTCTGGAAAGGTGCTTGGCTGAGGGGAGAGGAATAGCCTTGGGCTCAGTGCCTGGACACTAGCTGGACATCCCCTACTCTGGGAGACCTGGGTGGATTTCAAGGGGGAAGCAAGGCCAAGAATAGCTGCAAAACAGATGTCCAGCTGCAATTTTATACAGCTGTGTCTTTTGTGGTGGTGGAGAAAAAATTAAGGGCTGCTAAGAGCAGATTCTGGGCTGCTAAGAGTGAACAGATCCTGCTCGTGTGTGCGTGTAGATACCTGCACACTGTGCCCAGTGCTCCAGCTGGAACACCTGGGGAGCAGAGTAGTAGTAGCATCTCTGCAATTGCCTAGCAATGAGCTGGATGAAAGTGGATAATCAACTGGGGCATAATTTGCCCTGGGAGGAGTGCACAGAGAGGTACTGAAAAGCCTGTGCCCAGGGAATTCTGCTGAAGCAGCAGAGCTGAGTCACAGCAGAAGGTGAAGGAGGGCGGCCGTGGTCCCGTTGAACATCATGTTCTGGAAGTTCACTCAGCCTTTCTGCCAGGTAGAAAGGCAATGTGAGGTGATGGCACAGCAGCCTGCCATAAACTAGGTACAGAATGTTTGCTGACAATGGGTTTCTTTCAGGTATCATGGATACTACTACACTGGTAGGAGGGAACAGGATTTTGATTTCATTAAAATTTCTGCTACGTCTTACGTTGGAACGTAACAAAGGAGGGAAAAGGAAAACATGCTTCAGAACATGTTCTTTTGGGTCATTCAAAATCCTTGTTCCGATTATAAGAGCATAAATGTTTTAAAACAAAAAAATGAAGGGAGGAAATGTGAGGTTTTTTTCCTTCTAAAAATACCTGCTTGGGATATTTTGACAGAATGAAACATGTCATTCTCAAATCAGCCTGGAGCAAAGGATCCGAGTAAATCTGAAGGTGTTGTCATATTCTTTAAGTTCTATTTCTTGAATGCCTACAACTTCAGAAGAATTTTACCCAGGTTTCTAAAATACCTACTACAGGATTCAATGCATCATAGTCAAAAATATCTTCTCCTAGCTTTGAAAATAAAAAAGGATTGAAAAAATGTCAATTTTGTATTAAAAGCAGTTTGTAACCTAGCAGTTTGTATGGGCTGCCTGTCAGCTGCCTCTCAAAATACTTGTTAATATTTAAATCCTTCAGAGTTTTTGAAAGAGAAGACTAACACCCTGCTAATATTTTCCTGCCTTTATGTAGTGAATTAATCTAATATTTTACTATAAAATTTGCAGGATTATGGTTTATGAGCAAGCATGTTATTTACAGAGCAGTGTCCAGAGGGCAGCTCCAGCCCTCCCTCTGCTCGAACACGTCGTGCAGCCAGGTCTCTGTGCAAGACCTCTGATACTTCTGTTTTGAAGAAAAATAATCACAATTGTTTGTTGAAACTTATCACTGGATCCCTTTACTGTTAAATATTTTATACTGTTTATTTTTAAGAGCAGTGGTCTGATTGTTTCTGGTTCAAAGGATACATAATTTGGGCCTTACCTCTTTTGTTAAAGGTGTATTCTCTCAGGGGAGCTGTGCAGAACTGGGTAGGTCTGTTGACTAGAAAACATGAAGAACATTTGCCCAAGGCTCTGTGCTTTCAGCACTCAGTGACTACTGAAGCATGTGTCAAAATCTGAGGAAATGCAAAAATATTCCCATTGTTATGCATGTTTTAGTTAGGGACCAAATTTAAATGTCTAGTCGTACAAAGAAAGCTCAGCCCAACTGAGAGCTAAACATCCTTGAAATAACCTTCTCTGATACATAATGCAGGACTGAGGTGTTCTGAAAAGGGAGCCTTTCAGTTAGAAATGATTCAAGAAGGTCTTAGGAGGATGGCAGCCAGTGAGGCCAGAAGGTTTCATAAAAACTGTAAGCAGCTGTTAAAGGCACAAATATATGAATCTTTTTGTTTTGTTTTAGAATAAAAATGACTGGTTGAAAAACATCCTGAAGAGTCAGCCACCCACATTCTTCCTCCAAAGAATCAAAGATTCCCAGCTCACAGGCTTTGAGATGTAATTACAGTACAAGGAGGTTTGGGAGAGCTGAAAAGTCACCATAGCAACCTCCTGGCAAAAATCTTCACACATTCAAAGCAAAGCAAAATTTCTTTTTATCTGAACAGCCCCAGTGAGCCTGAATGTTTTCTGTCTTCATTTTCTGCTTCTCTTCATATCATTGTACTTCTTAATCACAGTTTCTGAGCCCTAAGTGTCCCCTTCTAAAACTTCCCAGGAAAGTTTTGACCAGAAATGGATGCAAGATGCTGGTTATTAGATCAGACCCTGCCTGTGACTTAGTGTTGAAGAGGAGATGCCCTCACATGGTGTTCCAGATCCTTTGCAATGATCTCTGCTGAAGCTGATGAACAACTTGGGATGGATAATTAACATCAAACTAAACTGAAAAACAGTGGAACAGAGAGAAGAAGACATAGGAGGTGGAGAAAGGGAACAGCTAGACCTTCTCAACGGCTACTCTGGGGTTGCAGTAAAAAATCCTTCCATACCATGATACTGGTTTAATGGGTACAAAAAGTTGACAGGTATAAAAAGATGAGTTCTGAAGCAGCTACCCTTGAAAAGTCCTGTCTGGTCTCATGCTTAAAGAAAGGCTCTCCATGCAAGAGTTTATGTGAATGGTAGAAACTATGCAGCATGGATTTGATGAGACAAAAACTGCATGTCCAGCAATTCCCATGAATATGATCTGCCCATAAGAGAAAGAAAACAAAACCTGCTGGTGGAGTCTGGTTGGTGGCCAGAGGATGCTTGGCCTCAGCTGCTTGGGTCCATGCTGATGCACAGTGAGAAACCAAGGCAGGAGAGGAGTTCCTGGGCATGGGACAGTGTGGCTGAGGGGTGCTGTAATAGTCTTTAAGGGCGAAACCTGAAGTTAGAGGTCTTTATACAGGGGTAAGCGAGAGGAGGAGACAGATTTGTTGGGAAGAAGGTGAAGATGCATGACTAGATTATTTAGGAGAGCAGAAGAGAGGGACACTTCCATCCTGTTTGAAGGCCAGAGTGTCTGGAGGAACAGGGTGAACTGCAGGGTTAAGCAGCCTTGGGAGGTTCAGGCACTCTCCAGTTCCTCTTATGTCCCTAAGCAGATCCAGTGAGGAAGGTGAACTGCTGGGAGCCACTGCCAAAACATTTGAGATCACACTGCTGTGGGAGACAGGAGCAAGCCCTCCAGGGCCCTGTGCAAACCATTTAATGCCTCCAGATCCAACTCACCAAATTCAAGACTTAACCTCTATCTAGCCAAAGGGACAGTCGTGCAGGGCTGTCCTTCCCTGGTGCCACTCACTCCTTGTTCTCAACTCACTAAGTCTTTCTCAGTAATATTTAATACTTTTGAAGTTGGCAATGACTGATTAATATCTTGCAGGATGGGAGAAAGACACTGGTTGATCTTTATATTATATTGCTATATACAACACAAAGACAGCTGATGTGGGAAAATGAAAACTTAGGTTCTTTAGTGCAGTCACTTTTTAATCAGAAACATGGGGAATTCTTCAGTTGTTTCTTTCCAATTTGTGTTTTATAATGCTCCATGTTCTGGACTTTGCTCTGGACAAAACTTAATACAACCCTGTGACAAGCTGGGAGCATAATGGTTTGTTTCTTAAATGTTATTGCAAAAGTCAACAAATCATTGCTGGAGTGATAAAGGCAAAGGTTGGGAGCAGACCTTGGTTGTCACAGCAGGTTTTCCAGTACCTAAGAAACGCAGTTTCAGAACTGAAATCACCTGCTCTTCATTGTCTGACCCACTGCAAACGTCACAACATCCCACCTGATTTTCACTTCATGTTTCTCTTCACTGGTCTTTTGGCATCTGGCAGAAGAAACAGCGTGGAGCACGTGGCAAACATCTTCCTTGATTTCTGTGCTACACAGAGAGGTAAGTGTTTGAGCAGCACCTTTTAATGCCTGTGGTGTTTTTAGGAGAAAGTATGAATCACCTGAAATCTGTAAGAAGTCCTGGTTGGGTATCACAGGCTGGGAGCATGATGATTTATTCCTTAAATGTTACTGAGAAAGTCAGCAAATCGTTGCTGGAGTAATAAAGGAGAAGGCTGGGAGGAGAGATTTGTTGTCAGGGCAGTAAACACAAAACTGGGTGACATGTCCTAGCTCCTTAAGTTTCGTAAAGTTCAGTTTTAAAAGGAAATGGAGAGAGTTGTTTAATTAGCTCAGTTTTAAATGATTTTCTAATGTTTATGTTACATGTCTGGACGCAAAGGGACAATTTCTATTTTGCCAGTGGTCAGAGTGTAGCAGCTCTCAGTGGGGAGCCCCAGGCCAGGGCTGTGTCTGATGTGGAGCCAGGCAGCTCCACTGAAGGGAGCTGGGCTGACTTAGACAGTCTGGGGATCTGGTCTGCTCCTTACAGCCATTTTAAATGCATCCTTTGTAATTGAAAGTTGAATCCAGTGTGGTCCTAAATCAAGAGATTTTCCCTGACTGCTGCTCTTCAGTCTCCCATCCCAGTCTCCCATCCCATGAGAGTCTGTGGGGTGTAACAGTGGGTCAGCACATCCAGCTTACCCTCACTGGTAGGCTTTCTCTTCTTGTTCTCCCCACATTTATAGGAACTTCACCACTTCAGACATAGACTTGTTTTGTCAAAGCACATTGAAAGGTGCTAGCAGGTTTGCAGGGTTGTTAACAGACAGACAAAACATGCACAGGGAGTGTGACCATTCCTTCAAACCTCATCTCTTTTAGAAACCAGCAGAAACCAGAGGGTTGGTATGGCTGTGACCTTTACAGACACTACTGATCTAGTGACTCAGCTTGGTCACGGGGAGGGAGGACTTCTGAGCTCCTGAGCTGTGAATGCCCTTGCAGCAAACCACAGAAAGCAGCTCGAGTTTCTCAGCAGACTGTGTGGTAAGGGAGTGATCACCAACATCTTTCTTTCAGAGCATGCCTAAAGAATGAAGAGGTTCACATGTGGCCCTGGACAGCACTCTTCTCACAAGGCCCTTTGCATCTTGATGGTTGCTGCTTGTCTTTTCCTCCTGACAGGTACAGTAGTTCCCCTCAAGATTAACCGTAGGGATGATGCTGCCAGTGGGCTCTGGGTATCCTCCAGCCCAGGGCATGTCTGCTGGTTTCCTGGTCTGTGCACACAAGTAGATCTGTGTAGGAGCCCAGGAGCCCACTTGCCTCTTGTTCTGCCCCAGTGCAGCAGTTATTCTTGCTCTGGACCTCTCCCATCTCCCTGCAACAGGTGCTGTGTCCTGGTCAATCCCTGAGCACATGTTGGCCTGCAGACCTGCAGGTCTGGGCATGATGCACACCCTCTCCTGGGATGCTCGTTCACTCTGGGCCACAGATGAGTCAGTTCAAACATGAAAATATGGAAAGGACTGAAATGCCAGGTTTTGGTTGCATCACAACCGTTGTCCACGTTTGGAGGTGAAAAGCCTCTTGGTTCTGTTATTAGTCTCGTTTCCTTCCTGGGTGTCTCCCTGCATTTCTGAATGTTTTTTTTTCTAGTTTTACTTTGGTCACTGTAAAGTAAGAACTGTGCATTTACTCACTTTGTGGTGTTTCTGGGAAAAGCACGAAGCCACTGGCAGAACTAAACTCCCAGTAATAATTCGGGCCCTGAGTCAAACCCAGTGAGCTGAACTTCATGAACACACTCGACACCCTTTTGCTCTGCCATAAATGCCAGCAAAACAATAATTAGTTCTGTGTTGGTTTTTGTATTTCTTTCTTTGACTTCTCCTCAAGAACAATGGAGGGCGTGGAGATATATCAAAATACATTGTGTTGCACTGGGGTCACTTCCAGCATACACTGCAGTCAAGGAAAAAATTAGCTCTTTGCCAGTAAAGCCTCTATAAAAAAAGACTAAATTAATGTCAAGGTCTTACCAAATTTGCCTACTTTTTCTCAGCTTTGGCCAGAGGCTCCTAGAGGATCAGCTATAAGACACTGGTGCTCTAGTCACTTGTGGGATGGGTGCCAGTTCTCCCAGTTGTACATCCCATGGGGATTCCCACCTGTAGGACAAACCCATGGGAATTGGCTTCTTACCCTTTGGGGCCCTGCAGCTGCTGGGAGGCACAGCTGAAGACAACTGCTGCAGGTTCTGGTGCTGTCATGAATTTGCTCACTGCTTGAGCTGTAACTGAGTAGCTACACCCACCTCTCTGCATCTCCTAGAGCTCCACCATGGATCTTCTCCTGCAATCCCAGCACTGGCATTGTGATTCCATGTTCACTCCCACTAAGGCACAGCCTGGTGTGCTAAACTCTTGTCCCACTCAGGGGCCTTCACCACATGGATGTTATACTGCTGTTCTGAATCCCACTTACTCCCACTCAAAGTGAAAATAATCCTCTTTAATAATGATATTTTAAATGTATATAGTTTCATAATCTAAATTTTATATAATATTTTACAATTGTTTTTTATATTCTAACCCCTGTCTTAGCTGAGTTGCACTGGTGGAAGCTAGACCACTCTGATGGTGCACGTGAGCCACCTCACCCCCTACAGAAACACTTTGTTGGTGGCAGATGGAGCTGGTGGAAACATTGGCTCCTGCCTTTGGTGACTCTGTGCTGCTCTCTAAACATGCTGCCTGTGGACCTGTGCTGCTCCCTGGCTTCCTGCAGCTTCACAGAGATCCATGCCTGGGGATGGGACTTTGTCATGGCCGGTGGTGACTGCAGTGGGACACACTGGGTATGTCACCATGGCAAATCCAGGATGGAGGGACACCTCTTAGCATGACACCAGGTTGGCCTCCTGTCCAGATGTCCATCAGACACTTCATGTGGAGTGCAAAACCCAGCTAAGCAGCGTGAAAGCCCTTCCAGAGCTCACTGATGTTCCTGCCAGACTGCTCCAGGGACTGAGGTGGGCTGAGTTAGAGCCATTGCAGGTACTGCTCTGCTACTCTGCAGCCAGGGCTGGGGCAACATATGGGCAAGTTACTGAGGTGTAAGTCTGTGGTTAGTGTTACTCAAGAAGGTTGCCTCTGTCAGCAGTAACTTTGGAGTTGTAAAGTTGTAATAGGATAATTTAGAGTAATGAAGAAAAAAGGAGCCCAAATAAATTTTCTGGAGCCTGAGAAAAGGACAGTCCTTTTGATTTTTATCTTTAGAAGAAATCTTGACCTAAAAAACTTAGGGTCAGGGGTGTGCTATGTCACCTGGGAGTGAATCCTGCAAACAGCTCTTTTCCCATGGTGTGCTGGACGAAGAGCTTTGCACTGGACACCAGTACTGGTAGGGATTATGTGTGCCCTAGACCTGAATTCTGTGTTGATTCCTATTTGGCACATCTCGAGGACTTCAACTTTTCCTTTGCAGAATTAAACTCATCTTCTCTTTACTGGTGGCGTGAGTGGTCTCAGAATTAAATATCAAAGGCAGCAGAAACTAGAAATAGTAAAAACTCTTAATTTTTAAAAAATCATCACTCAGGGAAGTACCTGAGCGAGATCATATTGGAAGTGACACTGAATTTCCCTTCTTTACCTTCTTTCCTAATGCCATTTGCTGACAGAAACACGTCATCTGCATGGAGAAAGACTGGATTTACTGGGAAGAAATGATAAGTATGTGTCTCTGATCAGCCACAGCATCCCTCAGCTGTGTCAGTTCACAGTGTGCCTTGATCTGAACCGGACGGCCAATGTCAGCTCCTGGGCAGCATTTTCCTATGACACCAACACCACCTCCACTGACATCAGTGACCTAGAGCTTGGGCTCTCTGGAGAAAACAAGCAGTTGAGACTGTATCTTTTTGGCACCAGACGAGACATTGAGATCGACCTGGCCCTTTTTGTGTGGTACAGCGTGTGCTGCTCGTGGGACACCAGGAAACAACTGCTGGAGGTCTACTGCAATGGTCACCTCGTGCATGCTGAGACCCTTGGCAGTGCTGAGTGCCTGAAGCCCAACGGTAGCCTGGTGCTGGGTCATCTGCACAAAAGAAAGGATGGCTTTACTGTGCAGGTCAGCAACAGCTTCATTGGCAGCTTGTACTACTTCCAAATGTGGGACCACGTGATGGGTCAGGAAGAGCTGCTGGACTGTGCCATGGGCAATACTGTCAGCTGGAAGGAGGAGTGCTGGAACCTCAGCAGCATCCCTCCCGTTGCAGACTGGCACCTGCGCTGTGGTGAGTCTCTGCCATGCTTTCATTTTCTTGGGGCTTGTGTGTTTCTGGGGATCCCAGGCACAGAGCAGGGAACCCTCCAGGGGTCGTCTGGTAGCCTCTGAGTCACTGCTGCTGTGGTTGACCCAAATATGGAAAGGTTATCAGCAAAGAGAAACAGGGACGTGGTGATGAACTGCACCAACAGGCACCAAGGCTGCTCTTGCCTGTGGTGCCATGAACTGCTGGTTCCACATTGTGTTCCACACTGGAGAAGGGTGACTGGAGCCTGACATTTTCCCAAGAGCATTGAGAGTTTCTCATGTGTCAGATCTTGGCAAGACTTTTGCTTCCACTGTAGAGATCTACTTTACTTTAATTAACTGCAGTTCATGAGCTGGCTCTTGCACAGAGACTGACAATATACTGGGTAGGGACCAGTGAGTGGTGGAAATACATACTGAGATTCATGTCCTGTCTGTCAGCTAGAGGAAGCTGCCCTGGGCTGTAGTTTGTATGGATTGTCCCTATCAGGTCATACATACAGAGTTCTAGGTGAGAACATCTGGAGAGTGCATATCAGAAACAGCTGTGCCAAAGTGCTGCTGTGGAAAGTGACAGTGCAATGATGGCATCATGACTAATTGTTACTTAGGCCTTATATCAATTACCAGCAGTTGTGCTGGGAAGTTGGGCAACCTGCTTTGTTTTGGAAATCTTACCTTACTTTTGGACAGCCAGGGCTCATTTAGGCAAAGTGAGTGAAACTTCTCATATGAATATAGCAGGAAGCAGCTTTGAGAAGGTGTGAGGACTTTTTTTAAGTGGTAGAATTATCATAGCAATTGCCCTGGCTTTTCTTGATGCCAGGAGTGAAGTTATTGTTCTGCCTTTTCTCTTTTCACAGAGTTCTTGAAAATGATCCTTCACTTTTCCAGCTCAGCTGGGCCTCTGCTGAAAGTGTAGAAGTAAAAGTGTATGTTCTCATCCTCTCACTGACTCACTGTCTTCATCTCTTCCTCCCCCTGCCTCACCCACACACTGATTTCTAATTTTCTTCTTAATTTTAAATAATCCGGGAGGGGGACAAATAGAAAGGATCTGAAAATGACTGCTAATAATATAGAAATTTATTTATTACAGTCCTCTTATTGGTTGGTCTAATTTTTGCTGCTCTTCTATTGGAAACCATACATATTTACAGGATGCCAAATAAACTATTTATTAAATTACCAAATCAAAATGCATGACTAGGACTTTTAGAATGTCAGTGGCACAGTATTTTTCTATCTTCAGATCTCATCTGTCATCACTCCTTAGCCCTCACTCCCTGAATGGAATTCCATGCATGTTAATTAATACAAATGAAGTTAGAGGATGCAGGTGGCTAGTCCCACACCTGCCTGCTGGTGATGATCCTTGACATGTGAGAATAAGCAGATTATTTTTTTGCTTCAGTTGATAATGAGAAAGAAAGAAATTAAAATCTGTGAAGTTGTAATTATGCTTCATTTGTGAGGAGGTGAAAACGCCATTGTGAGTGACATTCCTGGTTAGAAAGGGTTTGGATTTTATTTGGTCATTTCTCTTTTATGATTTTTTTTGCCCTAGCAGATTTTTCTGCTTCATCCTGGCTGACACTGGGTGATATCATCCATCACCCCTGAGGCAATGGGTTTTGAAACATTACACTGGTAACAGGAACAGAGTGGAACCTGGAATGACCCAGCTGTAATGCAGATTCTCCTGTCTGGAGAGGATCTGCAGCACTGTAACAGTCAGGAGGACATGTTGACCCCTGGGTGTACAAACAGCTTGGTTTATGGCTTGATAAACCACAGTCTAATATCATGTCTGTATTTCTGCAAGGAAAGAAAAAATCATTTATTCCAGTGATGGGGCATGTCTGCACAGCACTGGCCCTTCTGCCTTCTCGTCACACTTCCCCTATGACAGCAGCTCTTAAAAAAGGCTTAGAACAAGATACTAATTTTTCTATCAGCTTGAAACCAGGGGCTAATTATCTGTAGCATCACAGTGGGGCTCCCAGAACCCATCTCTGCAGATTCACACCACAGGAAGGCATACAGGTTTCACCAGAAGCTTAAACTGTGGGATTCAAGTCACCAGGGATGCTGGAGTATCCACCTCTCTGCAGCACTGGGGTCAGGTACTCTGGGGTTTGCTCCTTTTATTCTCTCAGTAGTATGTGTTGGAGGATGGGAAGGGCTTGGTGTGCACGGGTGCTGGAGGAAAAAGCACATCCCCTTAGTTTCAGGTCCTTCTGTTTTCTTCAGAGGAGTTGTTTTCCTTTGTTTCTAGGGTTGTGCTTTTAATTTAGCAGATACTTCTGGCTGCTTCTTTTCTGCATTTTCATGTGTGTGTCAAACAGTGGTAGTGGCTGTTGGTAGGAGGTCTGTGTATTGAATATCTAGGTTTGTCTTGGAACTTATGATCTAAGCCTGCACATCATTTCCAAATAAAGAATCAGCAAATACCCATTATGTCAGGTCGTGTTGCTGACCTCTGCAGGCAACAGCTTTGAAATGGCAATGGGGCAGCTTGTTCCTGGACTTGGTTAGTGTTTCAGGGGAAGAGTAAAGCAGAGTGAATTAGTCCTCTTTTTTTCCCAACAGTTTAGTACTATCTCAGAAGCAAAAGGCCTGAGTAAAGAGGAGAGATGTCCAAATAAAAATCTTAAGATTCCTCAAGCATCATGGAAAAGCAAGGTTGCATTTTTCCAGCTTTCTGGGAGCAGCAGGGACTGTGCTACAAAGAGCACTGCTCTGCCAAAGCAGGTTGCTGGGTACTTTGATCTTTGGAACAGCCACTGCATCTTTCTTGCTCCCTGTCCTGCAGCCTCTGGGTGTGGAGGAGCCTCCTGGCTCAGCTCTCCCCCAGCTCTGAGCGTGCTGTCTCTGCTGAGGATACTGCAGGGGCTGAAACTGCTGCTCCTTAGACCATGAGGTGACACCAAAACACAGACTGGCACCTCTGAGGAGCATTTGGAGGCTGAAGGTCTGAGCTGAAGACTGAAGGGTGCAAGCTTAGTCTGCAAGAGCCAACC
Organism: Hemiprocne comata; assembly: GCA_020745705.1. Classification (NCBI taxonomy): domain Eukaryota; kingdom Metazoa; phylum Chordata; class Aves; order Apodiformes; family Apodidae; genus Hemiprocne; species Hemiprocne comata. The sequence continues at coordinate 2,317,161 of CM036597.1, read as the reverse complement.
TTGGAGAGACAACTCAGAGCTGGACTTAGAAGAGTTTTCTAGTTCTCTTGTTCATGAAGCTAGAACTCAGAAATTGCTCCAGTTTGACTCTGTGCTGAGCACACAGCCTGTGGCTTGGTGCAAAGGTAAAATAGCTTCTTGATCAAGGAAGCAGAAGGTTGTGTACTGTAGCGTGCCTGTTCAGAAGGGACTTTTGGCTTCAGCTGTCCGTTCAGCTTCACAAAATAATTTGAAGCTATTGAGGATAAAAATAGGATGCTTCAATTTGTTAAAAGCCCCTGTTCCTGTTCCTGTCCATGGATGTATTGCCATCGATTTGAATGGGTCAGAGCTGGGCTGTTAGATTTCAAGCATGGGTGATTCTCCTTACCTTGAACTCCAGTAGAGAAAACAATGTTTTATGAAGCATGGCCTCATCCTCCTTATTTCAGACCACACTCCTTATTCATAGACATTTGGCTTTGTATTCATATGTTAAGTTTACTCCTCTTAGTCAGAGCAAGAATGTCAAGTCTCTGGCACTCATGTGAGTGAAAAAAACCAACCCACAACTTACCAGCATAGCAAGGAAATGGTACCTGTAGAGCAAAATGGTGTGATCCTGCTTTTCTTTCCTCACCGAGGCCTGTAACGTTAATATGGTGGTTTAGTTCATTGCAGTTTTCTGTAGCACATGTGACAAACATCACCCTTTTTGTCCCTGCCTGCCTGGGGATGTGGCAGATTGCATGTGAAATGCAAACATCATATCTGGTTTGACAGGGTGATTCAGTTCAAGGAAAATTGGCTACGGATGAATTCTCGGAATTCTTTACTTTGAAAACAACAGGCAGGATGACTGGCATTTTAATGGGAATCCTTAGGCCAGGTTATCATTAAACCAGAGACCAGGAATATCAGTGTTCATCCCACAGGCACTGCTGCATGTTAACCCAGTAGCATTCAGGTTTTGACAGATGTCTTCTCCTGAAGGCCGGCACAGGTTACACGAGCAAGAAGGGAACACAGAGAACTGCTCTTCAGCACAAGGAATGAAAAAGGATAATCTTTCATCAACTCTGGTGTCCCTTGTGATCTAAACTCTGCAAATCCTGTTTTTTTCCCTTGTTACACTGTAGTTATCTCTGGAGAAATTAAAAAAAACCCAAAACATATGCAGGTGTATTTCCCCCTTTGCCTTCACCCTGCAGAGGCCTGGGGACCACCAGCTGCCCATTGTTACACTGACCTTTGCTGAAGGACTCCCACCTCCCTCTTACCTGGACTGTGCTTTTCCTTACACTCTGCCACGGTAGATTTTAGGCCTTTTCATGTTCTTTTCAGCAGGCTCAAGTCAATCACGGTCAACAAGGGCTCCTGCACTGCCTCTGTCACCTCCAACCAGTAGCACCAATGGCACCATTCCAAGTAAGTAGTAAATGAGGCCATTTTAAATGCTGCCATGATCATCACTGGCACCAACTGACACCACACACGTGACAATTTAAGACATGGTCACATGTTTAAGCTATTGCTAGTTAGCAAGGTGTTGTATGTCAGCAGATCCTCCTGTCCCTTCCTGTATCACAGAATCACAGAGTGGTTGGGGTTGGAAGTGACCTCAGAAGATCATCTAGTCGTACCCCCCTGCCAGAGCACGATCACCTAGAGTAGGTCACACAGGAACGTGTCCAGGTGGGTTTTGAATGTCTCCAGAGAAGGAGACTCCACAGCCTCTCTGGGCAGCCTGTTCCAGGCTCTGTCACCCTCACAGTGAAAAAGTTTTTCCTTATGTTTATGTGGAACCTCCTGTGCTCCAGCTTGCACCCATTGCCCCTTGTCCTATCATTGGACATTCTCAGCAGGCAGTAAAAGCCCAGTCAGTGCACCCCCAAGTATGAACCACAGCTTGTTTGTTGAGCTGTGGTAACTTGAGTATGTCTTTGCACCCTTAGGCTCTTTAATAACATTTCTAGCAATGCAGGAGTCATCTGGACTTGGGCACTTGGGAGTGTGGGGTTTCCCAAAGAGCCTTGGGGACTGTGTGTCACAGAAAAGGACTTAAGGTTGCTTAAAGAATCACCATCAAAGATATTGGAAACAATGTTTTTAATATAAATTTGTAAAAGCCAAATTTAGCAGAGTTTGATGGCAAGGTTCACTCTATTACTTACAGCGTGGAAGGAACATGTGAAGGTTGGAATCAGGTTGGAGAGATTTCCACAGGCATTGGGAGAAATGATTTATACAGAGATAGGGGGGATCGAGTCAGGATCAGGTTGGAGTGATTTATACAGGGATCAGGGAAAGAGAATGAGGGAGACCCTCCCATTGAGTCATGAGGTTCAGAGAGGACCCCCTTGCTTTCTAAACTTCTCCAAGAGGAGTCTGGGTGGGGTTGGATCCACTCCTAGTCCCCCACTTGGTCAGCATTTTATCTCTGAAGGGTTGGGGGGTGGGGATTTCTGTGCAGTGCTTCAAGGTGTGATTATGGGTCTTCTGTGACTTTGGAAAAGCAGCAATTTGAAGTTCATTAACACTAGTCTAGCAAATCACAAAATTAGATTATATAACTTTCTAGCAACAGTCAATGATCAACAATTAGTTATAATGAACACAGTGATCTAGTTAAAGAGTCAACAGAGTTTCTAAATTAAATTGCATACACACACAGAGATATAGAGGTTAACTTATGATTAAGATGTTTAGTAAGTTTTCGTTCCCGGTGATCTTTGAATTGACATCATGAGATCAAATTATAAAGAATTAGTCACTTTTCTGATTGAACATTGCAAGACTGAATTATTCCATTTCCTTCATCGGAATCAATCTTGTGTTGTGAAGTACAGGGCAGCAGCCTGCTGTGATCCCAGAGAGCCCTAAAGGGTCTCACTTCAGGATTGATGTTTATAGGGTTACAAGATGACTGATTTTGGTCAGTATTTTTTTTATTGTGGCCACAGTCCTTGTCAGGTGATCTTGGCAACCTCCAGAGTGGGTTTGTGGTCCAGGCAGGAGGGGTCTCGGGTCTATTTCCCAGGCAACAGTTCTGGGTGCGGCTGGGGAGTGCCTGATCATCCCAACTCACTGCACTTGCCTCAGGACCAGAAGGTACCAGATTGTCCCAACTCACTGCCCCAGCAGGCAAGGCCAGGAGGTGCCAGATTGTCCCAGCCCACTGCACTTGCAGTTGAAAACAAGAGCAACGTTGGGCCCTTGTAGCTACAGCAAGAGCAACCTTGGCTGGTGTTGCCATCGCAGTGCAGCCCAGGGGGAGGGGGTCTGCACCACCACACTGTGGGAATGGAAAACACAACTGGGGTTGAAAGGAGGGGTCAGGAGATGGGAAGGGGTGCAGGCACCTTCTGTGCAAACTACAGGATGCATCTCACTGATGTTCTCTTCTTACAGTTGGCTTCTTTAACATTGACATGAACTTTTCTCTTTTCTACACAACTGAGAGAGCTCCTGATTACTACGATGCAAGGAAGCTTCTTGAAAACTGGGTGAGCAGCTTTCCTTTCTCATTCCATGTATTTCTAGCAAGTGTCTGATGGTGAGGACAGCTGGTGCAGTACACAAACTTAGGGGACAACACAGAAATTAGTTCCCATGTAACAATACTGTGGCGTTTCAGAATCATGTTATCCAGTGCATTTTTAACAGGATAAAATTAAACTCGGAAGGACGGGAAAAGTGTTGACATTTTGCAAAATCCTTCAGCCATTTTCACAGGGGTTTAGAACTTTTATGACAATTTTATATTTACAAGCAAGTCTAGATGATGTATTGATAAATCAAGTTAATTGGAATGTTGCTGTTTTCTTTCCAGTTTAGTATTGTATTTACTGGAGAAGAATTTGTTGTGACAAACTTTAAAGTCAGGTAAGGCTCTGGCTGTGTAGTGCTGTCACCTTCACCCTCTGTCCTTTGAGTGAAATTGCAGCCAGGTTCATCCATTTCACAACTGACCAGTCCTGTGACAAGGGTGTCAACCAACCCTCCAGATCTGTACAGCTGTGGTCAGTTGGGACTCCCACAGTTTGTTTGCTGGGCTTACTCACCTGAAAATATGTATATAGTGCAGCTAATGCAAGGCATTTAGCTGCTGCCACACTGAGACCTCATCTTTGGTCATATAAATTGGTTCATGATGAGGACGAACCCCTCCCTGCCTCTGCAGTGTGTGAGCAACATGTCATGTGGGCTGATGTACCTGTTATGCCCTCCTGGCAACTCAGAAAGCACACAAATTGGTATTAGTGGGAGATGGAAAGCAAGGCAGGGTGCTGGTCCCTGCTGGGTGCCCTCCCATTCGTGCTGCTGCAGCCTTGTTTCAGTGACTGCAGGTGAGTGGGAAGGAGTTTAGGGGTCACATCCATCCACAGAGTGAGGGTCCCAGACCCCTGAGGGCTGTCTACTTTGTGTAAGTAGGTCCACTGCCTGGCAGTGTCTAATAGAAGGATACTGTGGTTCCAAAGCCTTGCTCAGAAGCAATGGGGTTTTGCACAAGACTCCTCTATTTCATGCCTTTTAGCTCAATCCAGCTGTATTTCTATCCAAACTGGGTGCAGCTGAGAGGGATATTCAGCAATTCATAAAAGTATAGACATGGAGTTTTATCATTTTATGCATATTTTGTCTTCCTACTATCTTTTTTAACTTCCACAGTTGCTCCTTGCTTTACAAATGACAACACAGTAACTCTCTGCACTGTGCACACCAGGCGAATCTGATCTGGCAAATCCTGAGAGGAAGGGTGGGTCTCGCTCTAGGAGTGTGTTTTGTCAGGGTGCACATCTGTTCCAGGACTTGGCCTTGGCAGTTTCTGTAGACAAACCTATGCTGAATTCAAGATCACTTCTTTGCTGCAAGGTCTGGCTCATGGTGGTCACAAGACATCTGGGTTTTAGGTGACAGCAGAATGGGAGGTGTTACATTTACATGCTTACTATGAAGTAATTCTTCTATTCTCTTTTTCCTTGCAGGCGTAATTATCCGCAAGGGAGTGTCTGTAAGAGGGCTCGTGTATGTAATTGGTTATTTTCTGATTTAAAAACCTACTTTTTCTTATCTCTGCATAGAGGATATAGTAGTTGCATGGTCTAAATGCTGCTGCTGTTACGTTTTGTTGAAATTATTGACCGTTGGCCATCAGTCTGGTAGATGTGCCCCATGGAAACAGCTGGGCTGGCAGCCCCTGTGTCCCCATGGCTATTGGTATGTTGTGTGCAGACAAAGGAATGCTGGATGTGCCCAGCTCTCTCTGCAAGCCTGCTGCTGTGCAGTAGCCTTCTGGTGAGCACACTCATTGACCAGTGGTAGATACAGATCAGCTCTGCTCTCTGCATGAAGCAGCATCAATGCATGGTCAGGTTCTGTTTTATCCTGAGGTACCTCTAGAAGTTCTGTGAAACAAAAGCTACTCTAGGCTCAGGTCCCAATAACAATTAAAGCCATAGGATCTATTTTAATGAGCACATTTTAATGAGTTTCTGCTGTTTGCTTTTCTTAAAATCCAACTTGTGCCAGCTGATTCTGACCATCTAACTTTTTGTGTCCTTCTATGCAAACTGAAGAGGAGGGTAAAGCAGATGGCACAAAGGTAAGAGCCATGGTTATGAACTGGGTTTCAATAGTTCAGATTGATTTCATTTTTAGGGTGAGGAGGACTTACATCCCTCCTTGGCTGGTTTAGTTTCAGAGTAACTGTGGAACCTTTAGTTGTATGAAACAGAAAAGCAGAAGTGGAGTCAGAACCACAGTAACACATGACTGGGGGAAATGTATTTGAGCATTCAAGGTTTCCCTCTCATACCCTGTGTCTTGGGAGGCTCAAAGTGCTTCCATGGCAAGCTGGAAAGTTTGTGCTGCACTGTAAGAGGTGCCTGTGAGCAGTGTCCTTCACTGGGGCCAGAGCAGTGAGTGGACTGTGACCAGGAAGGCTTCTGGGATGAATCCTGCACCTCTGCTGTAGGAAATCCCACTTGGCATCTGACAGGCCAGGAGAGGATGGGGAGCTGTGTTCCCATCACCCTCAAGGAGTTGCAGATGGTTTACAAAGGCCATGCTGAGTGAGGAACAACTGTGTATGGACAGCAGTGAGTTGGAAACACTTAAAACATCCCAGTCCTGAGGAAATCTCACTCGTTAGCCCTCAGTTACATTAGAGGTCCACTGAGGTGATCCATCCACAACTGAGAGCTGGCTTCTTGCTTCTTTCTGCCAAGTCTGAAGCCTCTCAAAGAGAGATGCAGTCTTTCCAAACCTCCTAAAGTCAGCAAACATAGTTATCCAGAAGAACAGCTGTTTTGAGAAGAAAAAGGTGGAATCCAGTGGAAATACTGAAAGCAAATCTCAGTTTTCCAGGGAGTCTTGGAGTCTGCCAGCTCTGTGGACACAGGGGTACTGAAGCTCACTCCAAACTTTCATGGCTGAAAAATGCTTACTTGTGACAGAGATGTTCCTTTGCCAGGATAACATGATTAGGAAACCTTTTGAGATATTTATCATGAAACTATAAATAGATTCTTGTACCTGTACTCCCAGTAGGTTATACTTTAGGAAACATTTCCAGCCCTAAGGTACTAGTGTGTATAAAAAGTGGCACTTGGTGACATTTGCCATAGGACTGCACTTAGGGTGAACAAAATACATACCAAAAAAATCCAATTCGATATAATTTTCTGGGTTACTGCTTTTATAGCCACTTATAATTGTGAAATGTTACTAATATGGTAGTCTTGGTTGTGTTTTGTGTCTGTAGCTATGTCTGTAAGGCCATTATAAAGGCCACATCACACAAGATACAAGAAGTGCTGAGTCTCCAGATCAAACAGTTGCTGAATGACACTTACAGAGAGGGACCATTATCCTTGCATGTGAAACCTGAAGATGTGGCTGTCAAGCCCATAGGTAACACACCATTAATATCTCATTGGAAATCACATGCTTTGTAATTCTGGCTACAAGTGTTTAATCAAATTTAAATTTTGTGGAGAGGTTAGGCTAGAAAGCATTCTTACAAGTAGCCAGAGTGACCTCATCTGATGCACAGGCTGTAGAACATCATGCAGTGACACCAAGGTCAAAAACTTGGGTTGCAGACAAATGGAGGTAAGCTAAAATTTGAATCCTAGTGCCAAGGCAAGTCTGAGCACCTTTGCAATGAGGGAAGCTCAAGGTGATGCAGCTGCAAAGCCAGGAGCTCCTGCTCACAGCCAGTGCCCCAGACTGCACCTGATACCAAAGACTTACCAAAAGATCAGCTGCAGACAATAACACTACAAGCCTGGAGGAAAGATGTTGATGGGATAATGATGGGCAGTGTGAAAGCACCCTCAGATAGATCAGAGAAGCCTGCAAGATGTACTCTCATTGAATATGGTTTGTGATGCTGGGAAACTAGTATTTTACCTTCTAGAGAAGAAGGTCAGAGAAGAACAGGTGAAATATTTAAGCAGAATGTTTTCTTGCAGCCAATGAACTTGTAAAATACTCATATCTAGTCTGCAGTTTACAGCCCAGTCCCATCAGGAAGGGAGGTCCAGAGAACAGCTGGGTCCTGGGGTGTCAGGGAGGGTCATCTTTTTAACTATTACATCTTTTAAAAGAGCTTTTATGCATTTCATCCTCAGTGCTAATGGATTGTCCAGAGAGCTTTTCAGAAACAAATTACAAGGGGAATTATTCCTGGCCACTAACAAGTCCAGCTACCAAAGTGGAGGTCAGCTGCAGGAAAAACCCTCAGCAGTCTGCTCGAAGGAGCTGGTGAGTGATGAGATCATCTCATTTATCTCCTTTTGGTTCTTGCATGGGGAACAGGAGGGATCACCAGGCTTTGTGTGAGAGGAGCCAGGTGGTAGCCTGTCAGGGCACCCAGCAGTGCCACACCAAGGAACATACAGAAGATGCAGGGCCAGGCCAGCACAGGGTGCAGGGAAAGGGAGTGTTCAGGCCAGCACAGGAGGAACCTGACTTTCTGCTTGAGATGCACTGCAGCCTTTTGTGCCATTCACTGCTCTTTGTGCCACCCATTCACTGCTCTTTGTGCCACCCATTCACTGCTCTTTGTGCCACCCATTCACTGCTCTTTGTGCCACCCATTCACTGCTCTCTGCCCTCCAGTACCTCTCCATGCATTTCAAATTGCTCTGGCATCTGGGCTCTGCTCCCACTCTGCTAAATGAGTGCTCAGTCAGATCTGACTTGCGAGTCAGTGCTCAAAATTGGGCTTATTAATTAGTTTCTTAGCTACCTGTATGAGTAATATGAGGAACATCAATTATTACATTTTTTTTTCTTGTAACAATGTGCACTGTTTCCATTTTTCAGTGCAATTAATATTGAACGTGAGCAAGCTTTGTGGAAGAAGCCAAATATGACTGAATGTAAATTACTGGAAGAACTTCCAAATAATATTTTAGACCTCCATGATATCACAATAACAGAAGGTGAGGCACCAGATGCTTCAGTGACACAGTGAATCAAAGCAAAAATAGTCACACTCAGATAATACTTATGTTGGACATCTGAAGAACTGAAGCAATTAGGTTATTTTATGTGCATCCTACTCACCTGGTCATCTCAAAGTGCTTTTAATGTAGATTAGTTTTGCAGGTGCTTCAGAATTGTCTAGCTGTCACTTTGAGGACTTGTCTCAACTCCTAAACTTAGTTTTAGGAAGAAACTACCTAATGATTAATGTGTCAGGTTGTGCCTGTCTACACTCTCTATTACCCCATCAAAACAGTCAATAATATTCTGTAGATCTCACACAAAGCAGCACAAATCAGTGTATGGAATTGAAAAGTTTGTGCTGTAATTCATGTAAACTATAAGGTGACTGTTACCACCTGATGGCATCTTTTTTTTTTAAGCTTTACCAAACTGTGAATTGTTTGAATGGTGAACAAAAACAATACCATAGCTTACCCACCTACTCAGCAGCAGCAAATAAAGAACAGATCACTGAAAGATCTCTGCAGTTGCATACAGTCTGTCTGACTCCTGGGGTGTAAAACTCTGCTTCTATAAACAAATCAGTGCAGGATGGTGAATGAATGGCAAATACAGCTTCTCAAATGGTGCCATTCAGAATTTGCTTTTGCTGCTAGACCAGCTCAGCAGCATTTGGGGAGAGGGGCAGATCTTGTGTAATTTTGAACTAAGAAATGCTTGTAAACGTCAGCAAAGTTCAAACTAAATATTACTTCTAGATCATTTTTATAATCCAAGAGCAGACAATAATCGTATGAAAAGTGCATTGTTTTCTTCCTTTGAAATACAACCTGAGATGTCAATATTTTGCTTTGAAGTTTTGGCCAGTTTCATTTGCACGTCAAGAGCTTATTGACCTATTCTGAGGTGATAATTGTGTAACAGATCAGAAGCATCATGACCATAAGGAAGGAGAGGAGAAACAGATGAACTCCTTGCTTTAGCATTGAGACATGTAGCTATATAGCTACACCTGTAGCTGTGCCACATAAATCATCTGTACTTTCCTTTTTCCAGAGAATGCAGAAGATGTTGTACAGCATATTTCATACCTCTTGCCAGAGGCAGCACTGCACATGGAAGAGTTAGAAATCATTGCAAGTAAAATTTCTGATATTGTAAGGCTGGGAGATCTGAGCTTGATGCTTGCAGAGACTACATTGTCCATCCTAGACTATATTTTGCTGCAAAAAATAGAAGATCAGAACATCAGAAAAATGACAAATAGGTAAGTAAGATAACTTGCACAGAAGTGGCTTCCTGATTGAAAATGGCATTATGGAGTAATTGGTGTTTTATGTCTGTGAATATATCACCACAAGGGTCAGCAGTGTCCATACAGACCACAGCAGGTTTTACAAGTTACTGCCTTCCAGATGGAATGGGGGATTTGACTGGGTGTGAATTTTCACTCAGGTCTTCCCAGAACTACCTCACGTGTCCCCTGCAGGACAGTTCCACCTGCCAGAGCTTTGGCTGACTCAGACATGCCAACTCCACTGCTTGCCACCACCTGACCCTGTGCCAGACAACATGCTGTCTACTCCAAAATGGACCCATCCTGCTCTAGTGATTGCTCCTTCTGATCATAAATTAGAACACTTTTTAGCTGAGTGTTTCCTGACTGTGTATTATGAAGCCAGGAGAAAGTTTCACGAGATGTTTTGTTTTGTTTTTCTTACTGTTCCTCTTGGTAAAGTATCCTGAAGACAACTGAGGAGATGGGCTATAAGGTGACTTACACAGAAAGAAACACGTCACTTGTCACCACTTCCTTGGCTTTGTGGGTGACTCGTCCAGATCCCAGCATGTTTGGAGGACTGGCCTTTGGAGTTACCTCCTACAACAGGGGTGGGGATCTCCAGGTGAGAGTGAAGCACAACCTTGGGCAGCACTGAGCACACCAGACAGCCCTGCTGCTGTTCTGTACCCTTGTGTATTTGACCTGAGGCAGGCAGCTCTGAGCACATCCTCTCTCTCCTGCAGATCAACGTCCAAGAAAACCCTTTCAGAAAGGCCTTGGCTTCTGTGTTTTTACCAAAATCACTGAAGAAATTCCTAGGGATTGAGCACTCTGACCCAGATGAGCATTCAAGGATCCAGTTTAAGTTCTTTGGCACTGCTTCACTCTTTGTGGTAACTACAACTCCAAACAAACACTAACACTGTTCTGAGGGTGTACAAAAGAAAATCCCCCAACAGCATCAGCTGTTCTGGGCACATTTATCTTCAGACTGATGAAACACTAAGAAACATGTGGGGAAGATGCACCCAGGCAGCAAAACCTTCCCTGTAGCAATGATGCTCTGAGACTTTGTTCATGTTCTGTAGCTGATGTTAGTCCAGTACCACTCTTCTGTAGGAAAAGAGCACACACTCATCTTCCTCTGGTTGTGAGCTCTTGCTTAAGGAACTAAATATCATTACAATAATTTCAAGATTTATCTCCCCATTAAAATAAGAGCTGCACTGATATGCAACATTCAGGGCTGTGCTAGTATTTGCTGCTCTCTTAACTCAGGGGGTGGGGGTGAGTGTAATTAAAAAGGGAGACCTTTCTTCTGGTATGATGGAGCATGCAGGGTGCTGAGCAAAGCTTCTCACACAGAAGCAGCCTTCACAGTTGTGTCTGCTGTCTAATGAGCTAAATAACGTGCAACTGGATGTGTTGATGGACTGAAATGATGATGCAGCTTTCTTAATCCAGCTGATGCATCTGAAACTCTGTTCAGCTTCAGCTGATGTGGAGACTGGCCCTGAATTTGCAGCTAGCTACATTTTCTAATGAAGCAGTGAGTTGCTAAATTACATCAGGCATCCCATGGTGTTTATCTGATCCCCCTTTCCAAGAAATACAATTTCTTAAAAAATGGAAGCATGGAAGAGCAGGATTGCTGGTAACTGAAATCACTTGGGATTTTTTGCATCGGTGTATTTTTCCACGGCAGGATGAGAGTTTAAAGGAGGAGAGGTTGAACACTTATGTTGTGAGTGCCAGCATTGAAAACACATCCATTCAGAACCTCACTGAGCCTGTGACTGTTACTCTGCAGCACATACACCAAAATATGGTAGGTGTGTTCATCTCATCAGGGGCTTGTTGAAGTAGTGCCAGTTTCCCTTACAATAAACTGGCAACAGGACAAATAGGCTTAAACATTTTGCTGCCTGATCTCTCCCTGGTAAATCAACCAAAACACTGACAGACCACACTGGTCTTGGTGTTTAGTTCCTGCAGGTTAGTAAAGCTTGTGTCTCCACTCTAAATCCATGCTTGGTAGCAAGGGATGTTTTCATTTTTTCCTTGTGTTGATCTGGCCAGTTTTTTTCAAGGAATGGTTTATTTGCTATAAAATGGCAAGGTTTCAGGTTGACTGAAACGATTTGTAGTTGCTCTGAATTCAGCAAATTGTTCTAATTGCCAAAAGGGGTAAATTTCTTTAAAAAATCAGAACATGGCATAGATGTTTTCCATATTAATTTACTTAGTTCTGTTTGAAAACGATTTTTCAAAACTAAAATCTATCTGAAATTATTTGTGATGGTCAAACTTGCCTGCCTTCTACCTTAACATTTTTGTGTTGCAACCGTTCATGGTCCAACATAAGATGGAGCTCCTGAGTGAGTCCAGAGAAGGGCCATGAAGATGATCCAAGGGCTGGAGCAGCTCTCCTATGAGGACAGGCTGAGAGAGTTGGGGGTGTCCAGCCTGGAGAAGAGAAGGCTCCAGGGAGACCTTAGAGAACCTTCCAGTGCCTGAAGGGGCTCCAGGAAGGCTGGGGAGGGGCTTTTTACAAGGCCAGGGAGTGAGACGACAAGGGGTAATGGATCAAAACTAGAAGAGGGGAGATTTAGGTGAGGTATTAGGAGGAAATTCTTTAGTGTGAGGGTGGTGAGACATTGGCACAGGTTGCCCAGGGAAGCTGTGGAAGCCCCATCCCTGGAAGTGTTCAAGAGCAGGTTGGATGGGGCTTGGAGCAACCTGGTCTAGTGGGAGGTGTCCCTGCCAATGCAGGGGGGTTGGATCTAGATGATCTTTAAGGTCCCTTCCAACCCAAACCATTGTATGATTATGATGATGATACTGCAAACCCAGGGCAGAACAGAATTATTCAATAACATGAATTTGATGAAAGTTTAGGTTAATGAGAGCTTGAAAATGCTGCTTTTATGGCAATATGCTCTTTTTATTCAGTTCTAATATATACCCAGAAATTTCATCTAGGTACCCCCTCTCTTCTGTCATTTTTACTCCACCAGGCCATCTGGCACCTCTCAGATTTTTTTCCTCGACCTTTTAAAGATATCCTAATTAAATATTTAATGAGATATCATCCTAACCTACATCTTTGGCTGTCTGCCAAGTTATATTTGACAGTCTACAGATCACACGTCTTAACAGCTGATCTGCTAGGGTGGCTTCCTGTGCTTTATTAAACTTGATTAATAATAAAAGAAAATGAATCTGTGTCTTGGGAAGGTTTGCTGCAGCATTAGAAATAATAAACTAGAATGTACCCAAGGGAAAACATTGCACTGAATACCCAGTTAAACCTGTTTGCTTGCAATATGCAGGCAGGTTTTATTGCCTCTTAGGTGTCTTCCCTGCCTGGTTTCAGAGACAGTGGAAACACTGAAATTCTAAAATAAAGGTGTTCTTGTGTTGAGAATTGGGTTTGGCTTGGTTTTTTTATTGTGTTAAATCTCATATGGTTATTTTATGTCTTAGTCACAGCTTTTGAATTTCAGCAGTAATTGGGTATGACATCTCAGGTACCAGATGAAGCCCATGAGATCAGACACAGGAATTGGTCTGAGCTGGACAACTTGTCAGATTTTCTGCTGTCCATAAAAGACAACAGCAGATACAGAAAGGCTGGGAAAACTGGGAAAATCACTGATTCCCAGGATTTCCCTTGGTACAGGGGAAGGTGAAAATTGGGACCCTCTGGTGGTTTTCAGTGGCAGGGATGAGATGGCTGATATCCCAGCTGGTTCCCAATGTCCAAGTGTCCAACTGCTCCTGAACTGCTGGCATCTCCAGTGACCTGCAGACCCCTCAGCCCCACCATGCCAATAATCACAGAGATCAGTGGGCTTTCAGTACAGAGGAAATCAAATCGAGCTGCCTTAGTTATAAACCCTGATGAGAGGCAAGATGCAGCATCTGCAAGTGCAGGCAGTGTACAGAAGCACTGAAGAAATGTCACAGCCTCCTTTTTCTCTGCTTTCAGGGCAATGCAGCAGTGCACTGTGTCTTTTGGGACTTCCAGAAGAACAGTAAGTGTTACTTACAGAGCTCCCAGGCTCTCTCTGTCACCAGCCTCACAGAGTCTTTGGCTCCTTGACACTGCAGCTTGAAACTGAGGCTGTTGGTCTGTCTCGCTGGTTTCCACTGATGTTGGTACCTCAGTCCTCAGTGTTACTCCTAGGGGAGACATGTCTGGCATTGTACAACGGGGCATCTACCTGGAAAAGCAAACTTAGCCTAAGAAAAGTGCAGGAAGGCAGTGAAACATCAGGTGATTTCTCACAGTTACTTCAGGGAGGTCAGTGGGGGCTTTGCTGTGATCCAGTCTTGAATATGGCTCAGGTAGTCAACAGGCACAGCAAGAGAAGTGTGCACTGGGGTAACTCAGAACATGAGGGAGAGGTTTTTTTCTCTGCCATTAGAGAGAATATATTAGAATTATATTATATATATAGAATATATAGATTATATATAATATGTATAGATGATATAATATATATTAGAATATATTCTAATTATAGAATATATATGTATTTAAAATCAGAGCTTAGCATCTGAATCTGGCATATGTGCCATATAAATAGGGTCATAAATTTAATCTTACCAGTGAAGATCTTTCTTTTTCAGTGCTACACTCTGCCTAAACAAATCCTCTACTCTGTAAATACTTCTTGCCTTCTGTGTTTCCATACCCCTTACCTTCTTGCTTTCTCTGTGTGCAGGCATGTAAATTACTCTTTAAATATTTCTTCATCCCACCAAAGGCTTTCATCCAAGTTTTGGGGTGCTCAGGCAACTACAGAAGATGTGCTCCTGTGTGAAATCTCACTTGTGTGCTGCTAAATGACCCTGCAATCTGTACTAACTTCAGCTCAGATTCACACATTCTGCACGCTGCAGAGCTATAAATGACTGAGCATGACTAACTCTGCTTAAAAATCCCTTTTTCTCTATTACACAGATGGACTGGGTGGATGGAATAGATCGGGGTGTGAAATGGAATATACAGAGATGAATTACACAATCTGTTTTTGTAACCATCTTACCCATTTTGGAGTCCTACTGGTAAGTACATGTGAATCATCTCCAAAAAAGTCCTGTGGCACTAGACAAAGTCATCGCTAGTTTTGGGGAGAGCTGGGAGATTCGTAGCTCTACAACCTGTTAGATTGCTGCAATTTTGCCAAGTTCAGTAATAACAAACAAAACAGTTACCATGATTTTTATGGTATAAAGTCTCCTAAATGTCAGTTGCTTCGAGGCAAATTCATTTCACAGGTGTAGTTTGTACTTCTTTGCAATGTAACTTAATCAACGTGAATGTGTTCCTTGCTGCACTGGAAATGCTGGGTTCAGTTCATTACCTGCCAGTGGCAACCAGTGACATGACCTGTCTCAGGAAGTGCTACCTCTGCTCCATCAGAAAGGGAACTTTAATGTAAACATCACCTTTATTTCTCTGTGATACAGAGAAAACTGCCTCTAAAAGTTGAATGTTAAAGGAATGAGGGGACTGCCTGAGAATGGGCTGCAGCAAATGCAAAGTGTTGAGCAAGTTCAAAGCAAATCGAGGAGATTAAAGGTGTCTAATCCCAGTAGGAGACAACCTACAGGACAGGGCAAGGCCACCATCCCTTTGCCATCGGGTGCTGCCCACCTTCCTCTAGAGGCCAGCATTGCCCTGTGCTGAGACAGGCACGGAAACCCTCCCTGGTAGTGAGAATGGGACTTCTCCAGGAAGGAACTGAGGTGTCACATGTTTCAGACAACTCGCTAAAGTTCCCATTCAAACAAAGGGAATCCAGTTTGATTTGAAGATCACATCTCTTCTGCCCTGCCACTGTGGTCATCAGCACGTGAGGAGTTTTTCACAGCACCACTGATGGCACATCAGAGATGGAGGTTACTAGACTGAGGTTCAAAGTTCCATCAAATAGAAGAAAAACTGTGGCTGGGAACAACAAAATCCTCTCGCTGTCAGTCCTGGCAGCAGCCGTGGAGGGGCAGGGCCCAGCCCCCCCCGCTGGTTTTCACAGAGGGGTGTGCTCTGGACCTGGAGGAGCCTCCCACACTCCAACACATTTAGCAGGTTTGAGCAGTTCCAAGCGTGGCAGCTGCCACTGAAACACACTTGTTTCTCCTCCAAAGCGAGTTCCCAGTGGAATAACTCTGGCAAAATCCTGGAATCCTTGTTGAATTTGTGGTTTCTGAAGTACAGCTTTTCTAGCTTCACAACTTATTACTGAATAATTTAAATACTGTATATTTTTACTAGTTTGGATATTCTGGAGGACTGTACAATGAGAAGCACATAAAAACATTCATGGAAACCCTCCAAAACTAGCAGTAAACAGAACAGAAATTGATTTATCAGTGTGAAAATTTGGAAAGCCATTTTCTTTGTCTGTTTTGGCAACCAACTGTGATTCTTTGTCTTGTAACACAGGACTTATCCCGGGCAGAGACAGATGCCACCCATGATCATGTATTAACTCTGCTAAGCTATGCAGGATGTGGTGCTTCTTCCCTTTTTCTGGGTATAACATTGGTGACATATCTAGCTCTTGAGTAAGTCTGATCTTTCTTCTTATGTGGCTTTTAACATTGTAGCCATTTTTTTGCAGTAACAATCAGAATGTTTGGCAGGGTTTGATGCTGTGATGTACAGGAGGGAAGACTGAGAGCTGGCAGTATCAATATTGCTCTATTTTGACTTGTGACTGTGGTCACAGCTACTAAAACACTCCTGCTTCAATACCAGAACTAATCTGAACCATTCAGCAACTTCTGTGTTCCTAAATTTCTGCCATTTCATACATTTACCCATGGACACAGGTAAGATACCGTGTCAAGACCCTGGAGTACTCCCTGTACCTGCACTGGATGATCCCAGCAGTCTGGGGTGTTCCCTGTGCACAGGCTGTACATTGGAAGGTGTCAACAGTAAAACAGGGAAACTTTTCTCCTCTCTTGCTCTTGGTCTTGTCTTTCTAACCCACCTTTTGGATGGGTTTTGTTTTATACTGGATGTGCCTGCAGCTCCTGGCGTGGTTGGGCCCTGGGCTTAGGTAACTGTGGGTGCTTTCAGAACCCAGTAATTTTGCCATAACAAGAATATTTAGTGCAGTAGTAAAAAGATGATGTTAAGCTGTCTCTCTTCCACCAGGTATGAAAATCCTAGCAGGTCTCCAGGTGTATAGAAGCTCTGCTTTTTCAGGCTGGGAGATCAGCTTCAAAACCACCCAAGTGATGTGATAAAAGACACTAATATAGATACAACTTAAACCACAAGAAGCCAATTTATAACAATGACACATACACATGAATGCTGCTTGGCACTAGTGCCTGCACCCAGCATGGCTCCAGCAGTCATAACCTCCTGGACTTTCCCCTTCTTTTTAGAAAGCTGCGGAGAGACAACCCTTCAAAAATCCTGCTCAACCTCTGTGCCTCACTGCTGATGCTGAACATGCTCTTCCTCACCAATTCCTGGCTGTCCTCCCTCAACCAGCCAGCTCTCTGTGTCACCGTGGCCGTGCTCCTTCACTATTGCCTTCTTGCAGCTTTCACATGGATGTGCCTTCAGTCTGTTCACTTCTACTTGGCTCTTGTCAAAGTTTTCAATGTTTATGTCCCAAAGTACATCCTAAAATGCTGTCTTGCTGGCTGGGGTAAGTTAAGGGGATTTTTTCTCCACTTCTGTAGTTGTTAACTTCTCTAAGACAGGGGCATGTTTGCAAAAGGAAGTGAGGACACTGAGCTAGTAGAAATATGGTGAGCTGTAAGGGGGGATTTCTTCTCCAGGCATGTTCAGATGAAGTTTCTTCTGCCCAGGGAGACATTAGCAGAAAGTGCCTGTTGCTCCCTGCACAGAGTCATTGCAAGGAAAGACAAAAGTGAGTGGAACAAACTGCTTTCCCCACCCCTCCTGCTCTTTACAGGAATGATTTTTCATGGTACCTCTCATCAGTGGGTGTGCCTGAGGAGGTACCAGCTGCCCACAGCCTTCCCCCCTGTGCTGGTGATGCTCAGAGGTGGGTTTGCTCTCCTTCTCCAGGCCTCATGTCCTCACCTGCCATTCTCTGCAGGATTCCCCCACGGGGGGTGGATTTGGCTTTCAGTCATAGCTTTCCCTGAGCACTTCACTGCCTCACCTTTCCTCCAAGCACTGAGCATCAGAGGCTTGTTTGGGAGAAACATAACAAAAAGGACCCAAACCACTGGCTCTGCTGTTAGAAAAGGTGTTATCAGAGGCACTGACCCAGAGCAGGATTTGGTCTGTATGTTTTTGGGTCACCATTAGATGCTGTTTTACAGGGGTTTTTAAGGCTCTTGAATAGTGTGCAGCAGATCATCATCTCTGTCCCTAGACCTGGTGTGGCACCTTCTTGTCCTCAGGGGCAGCAATCCATGCTGGTGGTGCTGGGGGCTCAACAGCAAAGCCAGAACTGAAATATGGGAAATGGGAAATGAGTGGAAGGGAAGAATGATCAAAGCCTGTCTGGAAAATGTCTGTCTCTATCAGATTGTAACACAAAATGGTCTTGCTTATCTTTTGACACTCTGCTTTTTTGTAATAATCCTTTGGTTTTATTTTAGCAAACTGGATCCTTTCCAGAGATGTTTGAACACTCACAAACATTTTGCAAACATGGATATTTTAATGTCTACTCGACTGTAATTTACACCAATCAGGAGACTGAACCTGCTGTGCCACACATTTAATGTCCCTTGTTTCAGAAGGAGCTTGAGGGGTAGAGTTTGATCCTAAGATGTACACGTCTGCTATAATTACTCATCAGAGATTACCTGACATCTTTCCATATTCCCAACTTTTTAATCTAAATATTTATTTTTTTCTTGCTTTCCATCTTAGGAATTCCAGCTATTGTAATTACTATGGTGCTCATTATAAATAAAGACTTCTATGGCAATGGATCCCATTCTGAGAGCAATCCATTCAGCAGCTTGTAAGTATAATGCTTCAAGTTTCTTTGATGGTCACCAAAGTATCAAGAAGTAACCAGTTACAAGGAATAATCAGAAGGCAACAACTTCTCTCTTGCTTTTGTCTTCCCTTCCCCATCTTAACTCTCTCCTTTTAGTGGTTCTGGCTCAGTGGCTCATTCTGTTTATGTGGAGTAACTCATCAGTGGACTGGGCTCGAGGACAGGGAGGGTTTCTGACAGGCAACTCCAGTTTTACTTTCTGGAAAAATCTCTTTCTTTACATAACATTAACTCAGCCTGAAGGGACATTTATAGATGCTCCTGAATGTTCTAGATTTCTGGTAAAACCTAGAGACAAAGTCATTGCTCTATTATTTTGTATATTTGCTTCTGTTTTTTTAATGTCAGTTCAAATCACTGTCTCTTCATCATTCCAAATTATTTTATTTCAATCATCTCAACCTCCTCTCTTTCATCCCTCTTTAAAAGGGTTTTATAGCAAAGAATGTTGCCAGTTTTCTCACCTGTTTTCTGTCTGGCATGATCTGATTACTTCTTGGTGGAGATGACCTGGAATGTTTGAATCCTATCCCATCAGGGAGGCAACACACACCCACAACAGCTCAGGGGGAAAATCAGGGTTACCCATCTTTAGGAAAAAGGAAGTAAAAGTCACTAGTGCAGGTCTGAGGAAAAGCTAAGCAGTGCTCACCTCTGTGCTATACTACAATTAGACTCCTAATTAAGTTGTATTTAGCTCAGTTTCCTTAAGGCAGTGTGTCCTTGTGTGTGGAAATTATTAAGTTGTGAAGCAATTGCCAGGTTTATCTGAAGAGAAGGCTCCAGGGAGACCTCAGAGTGGCCTCCCAGTGTTTGAAGGGGCTACAGGAAAGCTGGGGAGGGGCTTTTTACTGGGGCATATAGTAAGCAGACAAGGGGGAATGGATTGAAACTGGAAGAGGGGAAATTTAGGTTAGACATTGGGAAGAAATCCTTAAGTGTGAGGGTGGTGAGACACTGGCACAGGTTTCCCAGAGAAGCTGTGGCTGCCCCATCCCTGGAAGTGTCCAAGGGCAGGTTGGATGGGGCTTGGAGCAACCTGGTCTAGTGGGAGGTGTCCCTGCCCATGCAGGGGGGTTGGAACTAGATGATCTTTCAGGTCCCTTCCAACTCAAACCATTCTATGATTCTATGGTTCTCTGAATTTGGCAGTAATATTAAAGTTTCAAAGTTAATGAATTTCTGTGACATCCATAAAAAAAAGGCAAGTGGAGAGATTGTATGAATGTCCTCAGTGGGGGAAAGCAATGGGTGTTTGGGAATGCTCCTTACTAGGTATCAGAGAACCACAAGGGACACTGATTTTGGAAACCAGGCTTCATTACCTTCACTGCTCAAAGAAGTCCCTATTGAAAACACACTTCCCTTTCTTGCAGTTGCTGGATTGAGGAGAACACAGTGTTTTACATCTCCGTGGTGGCCTATATCTTCTTAATACTTGTGACCAATACAGCCATGTTCATCACTGTTCTCCTGCAAATCCACTCCGTGAAATCAAGGACACAAAAGAGATCTGGATTCTGGAAATGGGGATTTCTCCAGGATGTCAAAAGTGCTTTCAGCTTGATGTTCCTTTTGGGCTTAACTTGGGGCTTTGTCTTTTTTGCCTGGGGAGCAGTGAGGGTATTTTTCTTGTATCTCTTCAGCATTTTTAACACTTTACAAGGTAATTTCTGAACGGAGTCCTGCTATAAATACAACAGTTGAGGGCTGTGGAATAGAAATACATTTGTAACATCATGTAATTCAAACAGGGGAGGAGAGGAGTGCTCATACAGCTTTTGTGTGACAGTGTGGAGCTGTTTTCATAAGAAAGCTCCGTTGCAGTGGGATGTCAGTGCTGTTCAGATGGCATCACTGGGATAGATGAACTGTTAAAGACACAAATTGATGCCTTTGAAACACGGGGCCCAGTAAATGCATCTTTTCAGGAGCTGCCACTATCCTTTTTCATCTGGGCAGAAAGACAGTTGCTAGAATGTACAGTGACTTGCAGATGATTCATACACCAGATCTGCAGAAAGCTCTTCCCATTACATGCTGCTGGCCCAGGGGCCACCCCTCTGCCCATACAAGAACATACTGGTACCCAAGTGGCACACAAACATTTTAGAAAAGGGGCAGCAGGTTGGACAATTCACCTGAAAACCTGTAAATATCCCTCCTTTAGGGTTCTTTATCTTTGTGTTTCACTGCCTGATGAAGGAGGAAGTAGTGAAGCAGTGTCGAGTGCACCTCTGCTGGGGAAGGTTTCATCTGAGTGATTATTCTGGTAAGCACTGAGGGGTTTTGTTGAGCTTGACTCATAAGGTGTTCTACATTTTAAAAAAAGGCTCCCCTCAACAGCCTTTCTGCTGTTCTGGGGCATTGTTCTTTAATAGCCCTTTATCCTCTTCCATTAACTGCTTATATGATACGGTGACAAGGTGGCAACGTGCAGTAAAACCCATAGATTTCTGGAAGATATTTCAGTTTGGTCTCTAACTCTGTTCTCACATTCCAGTGTTCCCTTATAAGAGCTGTGGTTTTGGTGGCTCTCCAGTCTTCATAAAGCCAAGAGTCAGAAATTTATGCAGGATATTGGACATATTAGTAGCTGTTTTTACCATGCAGGAGCTGGGTCTGCTCAGCCTGGGAAGGAGGAGGTGTAGTTGCTGTCTTTGGCTGTCTGAGGTGAGGGATGCACTAAGAGAAGAGACAGATTCTTCTCAGAGGTGCACAGCAAGAAGACAAGAGGCAATGGACACAAGTCACAGCTACAGAAATTCCCATTATTTTTAAGGAAAAACACTCTTCATAATGAAGGTAGTTAAACAGGGACAGTGGCCCAGAGAGGCGGTGGAGAGAGTCTCTCTCCTTGGAGAATCATTTTCAGCTGGACAAGTGCCTGACCAACCTGATCCAACCCTGAGCAGGAAGTTGGAGTGAAGATCCCCAAAGGTCCCTTCCAACCTAAATTATTTGAAGATTCTGCAATCTACCAGCTCAGCAAGACATAACATGGGCTGTGGCTTATTCTGGGCTGCTCCAGTGCTGTTGATTATTCACAGATATGTGGAAGAATTCAATAACTTCAGTACCTCTGTGTGTCTACCTAAATTGCCCAAGAAGCAAACACAGACCTTTCTCCTCCCTGGTCTCTTGGAGTTTGACAAGTGACACCCAGACAGAATTTTATTCCTGTGCCTTCCACTCTGATTTCAGACTGGAGTGTATCAGGTGCAACTGCTGGATCTACACCAAGGCATTTAAACCCCAAATCACCATCCCAGGCTTTGTGGAGTCTAAATTCTTCTGGAATCAGTTCAACTGTCAGTGGTTCAGATTTCATTCCCCAGACTTCTCCAGATAGAAGTTTTAGGACTGGTAAGCAAACCAGTGAGCACTGCATAGAGCAGAGGGCAGTAGGTTCCTTTTGGTGATTGTCAAATCCCAGCCAATGGAAAAAAATAGGAGACCTTTCACTTCTCTGTCTGTGCCAGACTTAATTTGGGGGTTAGTAGCTGTGTTACAGGTGGATTTTGCTGTACTAAGGAAAGTAAGAAAGCTTTTTAAGATCCTGGTATGGCTCTTTCCAAAAGGAAGGGAACTCTCTGCTCAGCTTCCACCCCAGGCACCTAGGAGATATTCCACCTTGGGCCAGCTGGCTGCCATCCTCACCAGACCTACTTCCACCTGGGGAGCCCTCTAGTCTCTCTCCTGCATTCCCAAAAGAGCAAAGATCTTTGGGATTACAGAAAACTGAACAGGACCTGCTGTGAGCCTGTTTAATCCAGAAGGATCCTAGCAGGAGGTTTTGCCTTTTGAGACAGAGGAATTGTTGCACACCTGTATTCTGAAACAGGAATTCCCTTTATAGGAATTCCGACCCAAACATTCCTGGCTGCTTTTGAATCTCTGTTATTTCCCAGATGTTAAATCAGTGAGTTCTGCCTAGAACTCAGGTTTATTTTCCTATGATATTAAACCAAATCATGATAATGAAAATTTTTCCCTAATTCTTTTCCATAGCTGAAGTTGATGACAACCCCAGTGCTGTAGCTCCAGAGGGTGGGGAGACCAAACATCCTCGTTCACGACGAATCCTGCCCATGGATACAGGGCTGCACTCTCCACAGAAAGCAAGATTTTTTCATTGATACTGAATTTGTTTTCTCCTGATTATCTAATGATGGTTCTCTTTGTGGCACGTAGGAATAAACACTGATCTCAGTAATTACTTTTAGTCGACAGTTATTGCTGTGAACTCAATTAGAGAGCTAAAATAGCCCATAATTCAACTCTGGACACTTGAACTATCACCCTCTGCCCGTGTTCTTTGTCTTCATTAGTAAACTCTTTGTTCCACGATCTGCTGCAGAATCCCGGTGTTCCCTGGGTTGCAGTGAGGAGCAGGACAGGCTGTGCCCTGGTGCTGGGTGCTCCTGCTGTGCCTGGCCCCCCTGGCCCCCTCCCCTGGGCCCTGCACACCCCGGGGCCCTGGGGCTGAGGGAGGAGGCTGCAGAGCTCTCCGGAGGATCTGGAGCTGCAGTGCTCCCCTGAGCCCCTTGTACACCACTTGGTCACTGCTGTCACGTCCTGGTTTGAGCCAGGACAGAGCCAATTTTCTTTCTAGTGATTTTAGTTTTCAGTCCCAGTTAAGCAGCTGCACTTGATGAAATGAGCAGCATGTTTCTCAGTGTCTGCTTCTAGGACTGGCAATGCTCAATGTTTATAGTTCCTGCTAGAGAATGGTGTGCAGACCCAAGGGCACTGCTGGGGTCTGAAAAACATCTGATGCTCCAGAAACAAAAGGGAGTAAAGGGGTCACACCTGCGACCCTCCTGTGAGGAAGGGCAGACCAGACAGGTGATCAGAGTTGACCAAACGAAGTATTCCATCCCATACTCAGTATAAATTGAGGGATCAGGAGGATCAAGCTCTCTTTCTCCTGGGAGGCTCTCTCCTTTTGTCTGCCTTTGATCCTGATCAGTGTGTTCCTGAATCCCTGTGTTCCTGCATCCAGCTCCTGTCTGCTGCCAACTCCAGGAGCCCAGTCTGGGATGTTTTCCAGGGCCTGCCCTGCAGCTTCAGAGGTGAGGTGAGTGTTATTGAGGGGACAGGGATGTGATCATGGTTTTGTACATATTTCATTCTTTCCCTTTTCATCACTATTGTTTCATTAAAACTGTGCAGTTCAGTTTCCACCCTGTCAATTTCTCTCCCTTATTCCCTCTCCCTTCCCTTTAGGGGAGGAAGGGGAGTTCCCAGAGAGCATCTCTCATTTGGTTAATTGCCAGCCCAGCATTAAATGGTGATACATGATATCAGCAAGTCTAGGTGGATGGACAGACTGACTCTGTCCCTTCTCTATCACCCTGCCTTGACCCTCACTGTTCTGCTTTGTGCTGTAATTCTGTCTGCACACACTTTATAGGACAGAGGGTAATAAGCTTAAATTTAGACATTAGGTAACAAATTCTAATTTTAAGGAATAAGGGGTCTAATGAGCACTTGGAATTACCATCACTGCAGCTCTTAAAAACCACTCAGAGTGGTAAGAGAAATATCAGCCAGAATTGGTTTAACTGGTTGATTTTTGCCTTAGGGCAAAGAATGGACTGGAAGACCTGTTGAAAGTCCTTCCAACTCTTATTTTCTATTACTCTAATTTTAAAAAAAGGCAGCAAAAGGGGAGCAGTGTGAGAGCAACACAAGACTGGCCTTGTCTTCTGCACACTGTAATTGTTTTATTACATTCCTGATGAAAGAATGTACCTTAATTGTCTAAAGGTTTTGCTAAATGCATTCAGAACATTATTACATTGTTAGGAGCAACAAACACTTGGATAAAACTGGACAAGCAGGGAGAAATGTGCTGGAATACTTAGGACTTCTCAGGCTGCTGAGCAATGGCTGGAAATGCCATTTTTTTGGGCAGATCCATCAGCATGTTTCCTACTTTGGAGGTGCAGCAGTGGGAGGAAGAGCAGGGTGTGGAGTGATGTCAGGTCCCCATTCTTGCTCTTGATTCTTTTTTCCATTTGAAGAGCAAAAATCTGGAAGTAAATTTTCAAAACCCTCTCAACTTGTTTATGTAAAATGCAAAGTGCTGGTTTGTGGTGGGAAGGAGGTCAGCTCACTTCCACTCTCCATCAGGTGCCTGATGGCTTTTCCAGCTCAACAGTGTCTCCTGTATGTTTCAAGCATGGTGTTTGGGTTGTCAGCCAGCATGAAGATCAGTAATTTCCTTTAACTGAGATGCTGCCACCACTACATTTGCTCTTCCCCAACGTATCCACGCTGACCTTCTGCCACAGAACTGTGTGTTGATGGTTTTCACAGGGAGAGGACAACCACAAAGAGAAATCTAATAACAAATTGCTGTGCACTTGTGATTCCCATCCTAATAATTTAAAGTGATGGGAAAAGCTTCTCCAGCTCTGGCTGGAATGTGACCAGATGGGCAGTGAAGTGTCACTGATACCAATGCATCCTCCTCCCCACGGTGGGGATGGTCTCAGTAGGCTCTGAGAAAGCAGCAATCTAAAAGCTCCTTTGATTTCTAAGTTCTCATTTACTCCTAGATTGCTTATTTTTAGCTATACATACACCAGGAAATGTCTGCTCTATTTTAAACCAAGGAAAGAAGGATTTCTGAAAGTATATTTATCTGTGAAGACAATTATTTGATGTCAGATCCCAGTGGGTTGCTAACAATAGGTTAGAGAATACAAAAGAAGTTTTTAAAATGATAGTAAAATCACTGCAGCAGCTGTGGTGACTTGAACAAAACCCTCCCCACTCCCATCTTGCTGTTCAGACTGGCACAAAACTCCCCCACCTTTCCTATCAACTAAGTGGCTGTGGATCCAAGGTCTTGGCAGCTCACTCAAGGTTCCCTGGAGACTTTGCATGTCTCTGCATGGACAAGTGGCTAAAGCTGCCTTCCAGCTCAGTGTGTGTACAGCACTTTGATAACCATGTGATATTACCATGAATAGCCATTAATGTTACATTGGATGACAGTTAAAGGTCAGTAGAGTTTAAGTTCTCTCCAGCCAGTTTCTGAATCCACAGCAGTGGTTACTAGTCCAGGTTAGCAACACTTACCCCCAAGATGGAGCATTCTTTTTAAATCTAGCAGGCAGCTACTGGGACAAGGAAAGAAATGTCATTTCCCATCATGACTTGAGATTAAAAATCAAAATACTGAGGAGGTAATTACCTATTGAGTAAGATGACTGTTAAGCCTTAATGCACAATACTCTGTGCTTTTAGGTATCAGAAAGTATTTAGCATGTAATGGCACTCTAATGGTTCTAATGAAATGGATCATTGAGAGTTTTAAGGATGCCCAAAGAACTGAGCTTGCTACTTTATTTATTACTCAGTTATTTTATTGCCTGACTCTTCCCCTAATGGCAGAAATTCAAGGGTACATCCCAGTGTTTCTTCTGTCTCTTCTGAGAAATGACACCAGGATTTCACTGGCCATTCCCAAACTGCAGCTGGCTGAGGAAACTCTTGGAAAAGGAGGCTGGAAGGGGTGCAAGAAGAGAGAAACAGGATGAAAGGTATTTGGAGCCATTGCTTAATGGCATTGTTTGAGATCCCATCACAGGCAGACAGTCCCACTGACTCCACGGAATAGTCTGGATGTAACCACTGTAACAAAATCAGAGGCTGTTCCCTTAGATTCTGGCCAAGGTGATAACCTCCTTGCTGCTGCATCACTGCATGCTGCTGCTGGAAGCTCAGCCCAACTGAGCCTCCATCTCCCCTTTGTAACACTGAGGGCTGAGATGGTGGTATTTTTGCTCCTAGACATGCTGACAAGACTTGTGGTATTTGGAAGGGTAAACTGGGTAGCTCATCTTCGGGTCCAAGAGCCAGGGCTGCAGTTCCAATCAAACATTACTGCATTGGATTTGGTGCCCAGGGTCTCAGTGCCTGCACAGCTCCCTCTGCCCCTGCTGTAGAATCAACTCCATGCAGGTGACAGGGAGATAAAGCCAGTAATAAACCAGTGCATTGCTCTGCTGCAGGGGTGGTCTGTGACAATGAATAGTTATACTCTGCTACGAATGTGACACAGCCAAGGAAATTGTCATTAAAGTGTCCTAAAAAAGGTATTTTCCATTTGAATAGCTCAGTAGTTGTTTTGTCTCCAACTGCTGAGGACACCGGGCAATCCTAAAAAATTTAAGTAGAGGATAGAGAAGGTGTTCCCCTTTAGTGGTGAAAAACATGAGGTGACAGACACTGAAACCAAGCTCTTGTGCTCACAAGTGCAGAAATCCATGGCAGGCAGTGCCTGACACCACCTCCCTCCCCACTGCCTGGCACTTGGAGCTCCAAAATGGATGTCTGGAGAGGGGGGAGGTGAGCCTGTCCCTGAGGGAGGGACCCAGATGCAGCACCCAGAAATGGCTCATTCCTGGTCTCACAGTAGGACAGAGTAGAACTGGAAACAGCCCTGGGTGGGTCAGTAATTTGCTCCAAGCACAGATGGCTGTCCCTGACAGGGACACTCACTCTGAGCGTGTTCAGGCTTTCCCATTGAAAACCTGCCCTTCTGAAAATCAGAACATTAATTGGGAACAGTCCCACAAGTCACAAAGCCCATCAAATGGCTCTCAGAGAAAAGCTTCATTCTTGCTATTGATGTGAATGAGGAGAGACTGTCCCCTAATCTTGTCATTAGCTGTCATGCTGTTGGCAATCTCCATTTGAAGAGAAGACACCAAAGCTAAACACAGATGTGAATCAGAAGCAAGGCAGCTACACACACCCAACCCTGGGAATGTTGCCTCTAGAGCCAGAGACTCCTCTTCCCAACACAAAGGTGGCAAAGCCAGTTCAGAAAACACAAGAAAGAAAAAGGCATTTCAGAAAACATGATTCTAGTTATAACTGTGGAGTCCAGCTTCTAAGCTAACAGACTCCAGGTTGGGACTTCTTGATGGAGGAGCAAAAAGCCTTCCTTCATCTTGATGCCAAAAGAAGAGAAAGTTCTACATTGATCTGAGCAGGCTGCTAGACTTCAAATTGGTTTTCTACCTCCAGGGAGGAGTAAGATCAGCCTGCCTATAGTGACCCAACGTGGAGTCCTGCTCTGTGCTGAGCACAGTCTGGGCACATGGAGAGCAACCAGGCTCTTCTGTAAAGCAGATCCTGACCTGAGAAAAACCTTTTATAAGAGAGGATGCCACAAACAGAGTCTACCAACATTCAGGACTAGGATAGCCAGGCTGTTGGGTATCTCTGTGCCATGAACACCTGAAGAATTGAAGTGTCAGTTCCCCCAGCAGAGAGATAGAAATGCACTGGCCAGCAATGAACAGATGGTGAAATTTCTAGGAGAGACAAAGCAAGGGTCAAAAAGGAGTTTGAGACATAAAAGAAGAGTTGAGACAGCTAAATAATCCTGTGCAGAAGTTATAAAAATAATGACCTAAGAAAGTGAGTTAAAATAAGCCTAAAAAACCCAGGCTGACTAATATAGCTGTAGTTCACTGTGTGTCATTTGGTGTTCCTAGCACTGTACCTACAAAGGATTTTGACCTGTTTGTATAAATTACCATCAATGCAGCATGAGCAGTGTATACTGAAATAACACAAATGGGCTCCATAAAATAATTATGATTTTGGAAAATCAATTGCTTCAATGGAAGTGAAGATTCTGGCCATTTTCTCCATATTTTGGCTTGGTGCAGAGCAAATGGTTCTGAAAGAGATTTTTCTGAGTGGGTGACACCAGGCAGCACATGGAAATGCCTGAAGTCAGCAGTCACATTTCATTAAAACAGAAAATTAGCATTAAAAATCCAGCTAAGCCATATCTTCTTGAGTATTGGTCTTTTTTTCCCAGCATGGAGTTCAAAAGGAACATTCATTTTTTGTGCCTGTTTTGTGTGTCTTCTGGTATGTTAAACAATAGCCATAACTACCCAAATTGCTTTTCCTTTCACCAGAAGACAGAGCTCTGAACTCAGGCCTTGGAGCTGTTGACTGTTTGGGGGAAGGATGCCATTCTCTTCTTTTCAGCTGGATTTGCACAAGGGAAAGCTATTGCAATCTGTGTTAGACACACAGGGTGTTTTCTCCTGCCTGGTTTACAGCAATGACACTAATGAAGAGCACACAAAATTGCTTAATAGAAACACTGAAATTCAATCATCATAAACAAATTGCGTGTGTGATGTTTACTATCTATGCTTCAGGCTTTTTGTTGGGTCTAGAGAGTGTTATTTTGTGTGTTTTATCAAAACCCTGGGGTTGCTTTCATCTGTGGCACATGTTGGTGTCCTCACAAGGCTTAAATATGGGTTGGGAGAGCTGTCATCTTTCCCTCCATACCTGAATCCCAAACCAACTGTCAGGAGCATCTCCTAGCTCAAGAGTCTCCAGTCCTCTGGATTCTCTCTTCCATGGAGGGGTATCAATTCAGGTCCTCTGTCCTGCCCAACAAAATGATCAAGTGACAATAAATGAAGCCTTAGATTGCACCTTCTCAGCCCTAAATTCAGATGGGTCTGAAAGCTCTGGGACTGCAAGAGCTTGGGAGCTCTGCTGCTTGCTGACCTTTGGTCCATCAACCAACCTCTGGTCTGATTCAAGGCAAGTGACACATTTCTTGCAGCTGACTTCCAGGTTCAGCCAAACACCTGACATCTCATTCAGATGCCACCCTTGAGTATTCAACACTTGAAGTGCAATTTGTTCCCAATGTTTGGTGATCCCTACCTCTCCTATACAGGAAATCCAAACACTTTATGTAACTATCTGACATGAAGCTGTCACAACCTGCTACAGCTGCTGAGCTCAGTATTAAATATAATGCACAGTACTGGGCTGGTGTGGGTGGACAACATAATTGGGCATCCTCAAGGCACCTAAATCTGGGAGCAACCTACATACTGTGCCTGCAGAAAGGGATATGTTCTGGTTGGTCGTGACAAGAACTCCTCTTCTAAAAGCACTGTCAAGAAATGTGATTGGCATTTTTAACTGTGCATCCTTTTTGTTGTGTCAGTGACTTCCTTTTCCACCTGGCCACAGCACTGCCCTTCCCTCTGATCCACCAGCTCCCATCCAGTCTGTCACCACCTGGTACCTCTGGCATAGTTCTGCTTGCAAGGGTTGGGGTTGGGAGAGGGAAAAGCAGACCATGGGTAGTACTTAGAGATTTTTTGAGTAAATGAAACAACCTTGATTTTGTGTGTGTGCAGCTGAAGATAAAGGGGCTTGGCTGTGAGATTGCTTTTGTGATTTGAGCAGGGAACCTTCTCCACTCAGATGTCACAGCTGAAGAACAATCTGGAGGAAAAAATGCTCCACCTACTGATCTTCATTTTCAAGGCATATAGCTCTGTCCTTTGATACCTTTTCCTCCTTCCACTATTTAGAAATTAGATGTTGGCTTTCTTGATTTCACAAGATTTAACTCAATAGGTCACAATACCTTAGCTGAAATCAATCAGGAGTTCATCACAGTGCAGAGGTTAAGTAAGAGAACCCATTGTACTAACATGTTTAATGGAGACACCATCAGGAAAAGTTTTTTCTCCCAGGAGATTTGAATCATAAGTTGCACCACCCAAAGCCAATAAATACATGGGTTCCTGCAAGACAACGAGCTTCCATGCAGCAACTATCTATAAACCTGTTCAAACTTCAGCATCAGTTGTGGTTTTGATAGCAATGGAGCTGCTCCAAGGGACAAACCTAAGCTTTAATATAAGTTTTAGCAGGATGATGGCCATAAATGTTGATCTTTTATTGCCTTTTGGAAGGTCACTGCATTTCTGTGATAGAAAGACTAATCAGAGCACAAAGCACAGGCTGTCTCTCTAGCTTTTTCAGCAAATCCTATCTATGCTCTGAGATATTTTAGCTGCCATTAGGGTATACTGTGGAGTTTGGGGTTAAATCAGTATATTCTATGCTTACCTGTGCTATGGAGACATCTATTTCTGGTTTCAATTTTATTCCCTTTTTAGAGCTTTTGAAAAATCTTAAACATTTGCTAGGAAATATGCAAACCCTGATGCTACAGTAATTACAATATTTACTTGCCAGATATCTCTAAGAAAAGAATCATTTCAGCTAATATCTTTAAAGAAACCCCTTTTCTCTTTTTTCCTCCTCCCTCTCTGCTCCACTAGCTGAAAAGCCAATAAAAAAATTCTCCACCTCCTACACAGTTCAGAACAAGATCTGTGTGCATTTCTTCTAGGCATGTTTTGAGACCCAGGAGGGGATGAAAGTAGTTAATGTGCAACAGGAATCTTAATTACAGACACAAATCTGTACCCTTCTGTTGACCTTGCTGATATGCTGCAAGCTAAATACTAAACATTTTTGATCAATTTAAGTCCAGCCTGGGGAGAAGAAACAGTTAAAGAAATGTCTCAAGCATACTTGCATTCAGCTAATCAGACTTTGTGTGCATCTACAAATGGTACAGAACTGAAATCAATCCTTGATAATGAAACCACAACTGAAAAATGGACCGAAGACTCCTCTCCAGGATTAGAAATACTGTGCACAATCTATGTTACATACGCTGTGATCATTTCAGTGGGTGTCCTTGGAAATGCTATCCTCATCAAAGTCTTCTTCAAGATTAAATCAATGCAGACTGTTCCAAACATCTTCATCACCAGCCTGGCCTTTGGAGACCTGCTGCTTTTATTAACTTGTGTGCCTGTAGATGCAACTCGTTACCTTGTGGATACCTGGCTCTTCGGCAGGATCGGGTGCAAGCTGCTGTCTTTTATCCAGCTAACCTCAGTTGGAGTGTCAGTGTTTACCCTGACTGTCCTCAGTGCTGACAGGTGGGTCTGATGCAACTGGTTTGCCAGCAGGTATTGCAGGTGGGAAGTTAGAAATTAATAAAAGAGCAATAATAATTATTATTTGGCACAATATGAAGTGGCATGTTGTAATAGACTAAACAAACAAACCAAGAAACTGCTCTCCCATTTAATTTTAAAATGTGTGTGAGAAAAATTGGAGCAGTTCTTTTTAGTGGAGTGAAGTGAGAGAGTATTTAAGTCTTTTGACCTTTTATTAGGATGAAGCACAGGACAGGTTTTCTTTCTCAGTTGCCCA
This sequence comes from Hemiprocne comata, assembly GCA_020745705.1. NCBI lineage: Eukaryota > Metazoa > Chordata > Aves > Apodiformes > Apodidae > Hemiprocne > Hemiprocne comata. Next base: position 2,285,325 of record CM036597.1, on the reverse strand, counting down.
GAACAGGGAAATTGCTGAAGGCAGAGAAAAGACAGTATATTGGTGCTATCTAGTGGTGCATTAAAGTAGTCAGGGAAGGTGAAAAACAAAAGTGAAAATCCTTTGTGCAGAGGAACTCAGTGAGTGCCTAGAAGGTAAGAGAGTGACATGGGGGGTGAAAAGCCAAAAGTAAACACAGAACAGACTGGGGGACAAAGGAATGACTCTCCTATTTTGATGGGTACTGCAATACTACAGTGATTTTTAGCTTGGTAAGTGCTTAGTGTGAGATAATATGGCACAGTTTGGATATTTTCTCTTACAGTTCTGTCATTTCTAGAGATGGTTTAGCCCAGAGGAAATTAAACTCAGGTTACAATGACAGCACTGTTGGTAGGGATCAGTGCTCCCAATCTCACTGTTGCCAGGAGCTGCTGAACAAGAAGTTTTCTCTGCACCTTGTTTCTGAATGAACAAAACCAAGATGATGAGGTTTCAGTCCAATCAGCCTTGTCAAGGAGCAGAAAAATAAAAAAATAATGTTACTATTAAGAAATAAAAAGATCCTCATCTCACATGCCAGCAGTCTTGATGCTGGGTAATGCCAGGTAGTTCACGTGCCCAGACTTCTAAATCCCAAGCAGTGCTACCACTACTGTACTCAAAAAAAAAAAATCAGCCAACAGAGGAATAGCCACAGTGGGTCAGGTCGAGGGTCCATGTAGGGCTCCAGCAGTGGTACAAGGACAAGACAAGAAACACAGGAAGAATAAGAACCAGTATCTAACCCTACACTTACACCCTCAGCCTTCAGATGAGCTCCTGAGCAGATGTGGTTTCTGTCTATTTAATAACCTCAGGGGACTTCTCTTCTAGATCCTTGTTCAGCCTCTTACTGAATTTGTTTATCAATGACTTTCACTGCCTGTTGCATAATCAACTCCTTTTTTCTTTGCTTTACACATGGCTTCATTTGATGGTCCTCACTCTTGTGCCAGAAGAGACAGTTATCCCTGTCCATCTCCAGGCTATTCCTCTTCTATTCCACCCTTAGGATGGTGGGACTTTTTGAGTTAAGGTGTGCAGAGCAGCACATGGTGTTGAAGAGCTGCATGAACACAGATACAGGTTCCTGCACAGCAATCTCTTGCTCTCCATTGTTTCATTAATAATTCCCACTGTTATGCTTCTGGGTTTTTTTAGAGTTTGGTGTGAGTTTTTACTACTGCTAAATATTAAGCTGATGTTTTCACTGAAATATCTATCATAGCTCCAAGGGCTTCATCCTGTATGACATCAATTCAGAATCCATCAGGGACTAGATGACCTTTAAAGGTCCCTCCTAGCTCCAACTATTCTATGGTTTCGTGATTTAGACTCTTCTGTGTTTAACACTTCATGGCAGCTGTTACCTAAATACTCTGTTTTCACAGGGTAGCTACCTGGTGACCTTACTGAGAGAGCTCAGAGCATCAGTCATGTGGGCAATGCCAGGTTGCCGTGTTCCAGGACGCTAGAAGAGCTTGAAGTGAATAAAAATTGTATTAATTTGATAAATAGTCCACTTTTCTATTTAGATTTGCTTAGAGGAGAAAAAGACCAGATCCTCAGGCTGTGCAAAGTGGTCCAACTAAGCTGTCTTATCCTGTGGATCCTTTTTTACTGCCTTTCCTTTATGCCAGTCTTCTGCCCCCCTGGAGGCCAGGTCCTTTAAGGCCAGGTTGGATGAGGCTTTGTGCAACCTGGTCTAGTGGTAGGGGTCCCTGCTTATGGCAGGGGGGTTGGAACTTGATGATCTTTAAGGTCCCTTCCAACCTTAATGATTCTATGGAGGTGTCCCTTCTGTCTGCATCATCCAGAGTCCCTGATACTCTGGGAGCAGGGTACACAGTTTCCTGTGCTGCATCCACCTTCATGGAAGCTGGTCCTTTTTCCATGCCCCATTTCCACCCAGAGTTTCACACCTCTCTAGATTCACCCAGATTTTTCTCCTGTGTCTGACTCAGTCCCCATGCTGCAGAATCACAGCCATGAATCAACAGCCGTGTTGGCTCCTGTTTTATAAATCTGAATGAACACTGGAGCATTATTCTGAGTCAGACCATGGCACTCAGCTGGGATCTGAAGGCCATGGGAGAGAGGAGGGGTGTACACGCTTGGTTTGTGTATTTATAAAATAGTTAACCTGTTTCCTGCCGTTACCAGTTTTGCATACTAATTTCCTCATTTACCTTTCTAGGCAGCACCATAAAAATAGGAGAGATGATTGCTCTTGCTGATCCTCATCCAAACAGCAGAAGGCATCTTTACTCAGGAAGGCTTTAAGGACAAGTCCTGCCAGCCAATTCATTACAAACCATGCTTAAAATTAACTTTTACATTTCCATCGTCATTACTAAGAGCCAGTGTCTGTTTTCATTTCCAAGACAATTCTACCACTCTTGGTTTAGTGAGAGCAGAGATGGTTTTCTCCTCAAGAAGTCTGGGTTGCCAGTGCTTGCATTATTTCCATGTCCCTTCTGACTGGGGTGTTGGTTGGTTTCAGGTACAGAGCCATTGTGAAGCCCTTGGAACTGCAGACTTCGGATGCGCTCCTGAAGACCTGCTGCAAAGCTGGCTGTGTGTGGATCATCTCCATGATCCTTGCCATCCCTGAGGCTGTTTTTTCAGATTTGTATTCTTTCAGCAGTCCTGACAAAAATGTAACTTTTGAGGCATGTGCCCCCTATCCTGTATCTGAGAAGATCCTGCAGGAAGCTCACTCCCTGGTTTGCTTCTTGGTGTTCTACATTGTACCCTTGGCTGTCATTTCTGTTTACTACTTTCTTATTGCCAGAACTTTATATAAAAGCACATCCAACATGCCAGCAGAGGAACATGGTCATGCCCGTAAGCAGGTGAGCTCTGATCAAGCACTAAAGTGTCTCATTTTCCAAAATTTATCATGCTGGTTAAGTCTGAATTCTTGAGTGCCAAACTTTTAGCTGATAATAGACTAAAAAGCCCCATAAACTCAGCCCATATTAGCAATCCAAATGCAGCTGTGCACTGAAGCTCATCACTCATTAACTTAACGAGGAGTGTGCACGGTTTCCTAGGGAGGAACAGGGTTTGTGTTGCTTTATTATGACCCCATTAAACTCAGGAGTGAAAATGTTGAATTGCAAACACTGAGACCTCATGGCTGTGAGCTGACACCTTAACTATTGTACCTGAAAATCCCGGTCTAGATGAGGCTGCTACTGATCTATAATGGAAAGGAAATGTGCTGTACACTGGAAAAGCTGTTAAAATTATTAAATAGATTAATTTTTCCTTTGATTTCTTGTGTTTTTTTTTTTTCCCATTTGGCTTTTTTTGGTCACCAATGTTCTTAGACGTTCAGCCCCCTTTGAAAATGAGCACCAACGACACGAAGGGGTGTCACTAATTGGTGTTAATCCCTCATCTCCATTATTTCCTTACAGATTGAGTCCCGCAAGAGAGTTGCAAAAACGGTGCTGGTGCTCGTTGCTTTGTTTGCCCTCTGCTGGTTGCCCAACCACATCCTCTACCTGTACCGTTCCTTCACATACCACGCGTCTGTAGATGCCTCCACCTTTCATCTGGTAGCCACAATTTTCTCCCGTGCCTTGGCCTTCAGCAATTCCTGTGTCAATCCTTTTGCTCTTTATTGGCTGAGTAAAAGTTTCCGGCAACATTTTAAGAAGCAAGTCTGGTGCTGCAAGGCAAAATTCCCTACAAAGCCTCCCAGTGGTGCCCAGAGTAACAGCCCCACCAGGGCCCTGTCAGTCACGGGCAGCACACATGGCTCGGAGATCAGTGTCACCCTGCTGACAGATTACAGTATCACAAAGGAAGAGGAAAGTGTTTAGAACGTCTGGGATGAAGGACAGAAACTGAGCTTTGGAATCAAGTCACTGCTACTGGGAGCCTGGAAAGAGGTGCTTGCCACTCCTTGCCCCATCTGGGGAAAAAGTTCTCAGCAGGGAGTTCCTCGTTCTTTTAAATACACAATAAAGAAATCAGACTGTGTGGGAGAAGCTGCAACAGCTGAGCTTTCCAGCAGAAACTCAAAGGGATTGTTCATGTCCCCAAGCATGGACCCCCAGCTGGAATTCCTGGACTGGGCAGGAGAGGAGTCAGCAGAGTTGGGGCACAGATCAGCTGTGAGGATGGTTTTGTTCTTGGTGACTTGTCCTTTGACTCGAGGCTGAGAGCTCCTTCTGTCAAGTACTTGCACCTGCAGCACACAAGAGAAACCAGGGATCTTCATGATTGACCAGGCAGATGTTTTATTTATTTCTTTTCTTGTCCAGGATGTTAAAAATTGGTAAACATGTCAGAAAGCAACTAAGATGAAAGGAAGGTAAGGTTTGTAGTGTGGTGCAGTAGAAGAAGGCATAATGGGCCAGATCCATGCTACCTCTTGCTCTGCCAGTGATGTGCTTTGAAACTCTTGGTAAGAGCTGCAGGATGAGATGCCCTTCCCAGATCCTAAGGAATCCAAGGGAACCAGCAGGTGATCATGTCTCTTAACTAGTGATGAGCATTTTCAGCTGTATGTGCAAAATCCTTTGTGATCTGTGGGTAAGCATCTCAACAGTGCTGAATTCTTTGTTGTTACAGTGATTGAACACCAAGGAATTGGGGTGGATCTGAGAATGCTAGTTGGGGATACAGGGCACTTTGGAAATGAACTCCTGCCTCCCTTGGCTCTGTCTCCCAGAACAGCCTGGAGTGCACAACCTGGATTTCTCTCCAATGGAACTGTGCATCCACAGAACCAGACTGGAGCAAGTTGGAAGTAAAGCCCCCAAAAGTGTCTGGTGAGGAGGGGAGGGTCAGACTAACCATTTTCCTCCACAGATCCACTCCTGCTGTAGTGTACATGGTCACATCTAAATGGTCTGTGTATTTTCAAGCATGCTGGGAGAACTGGATTTCTCTGTTGTACTCATTTTCTATTCTTCAGGTAATATCTTTTCAGTCTTAGGGTAGACTGTCTGTATGAGAGAGGCTTTCTAAGCTCAAATCCACTGATTTGATGACCCCACATGCAGAGGCAAGTCAGTGACTGCCTACCATGGGCAGCCTGTGCATCCCTAAAAGGCTCAGGAGCACAGCTGGCAGGGACTGTCTTCCCATCAGGAGTTACAGGAAGCAAGTCTTCCTACCCCTCATTACAAACATGTTTAATAACACTTATTTTTAGGAATTTGCTGTACCCTGAACCAACATTTTATTCTGTGGGAGCTGGTGGTAGAAAACACAATAGATTTTCCATTGCTTAAACTAAGGGACTTCCATCTCAAAAAAAGAATCTGTGTTTAAATACAGAAGAGAGGTTGAAATGACATGAATTAAACAAAATAGTGCTGTTGGTCACAGAAGTTTGCATTTCAACTAACCTTTGAAGCCAGAACACTGCTCCAGCTGCATAGAGCCCCTGACAACACATGGTTGGACATCCATCCATCCATCCATCCATCCATCCATCCATCCATCCATCCATCTATCCATCCATCCATGCAGTGTTCTTTGAGTTCATTATCAGATGAAGAAAAAACTCTTTGCAGTCTCTCACTGCCCTAATCAGAATAATAAAAGCAAACTATAAATCCCAAGGGCATTGGAATACATCCTCTGTCATCATCTTAAGCCAGTTTAATGACATCCCAATTTAATCTCATCAGCCCTGGCCTTGTTTTACTGCACTCTCCATGTTACCTGCTGCAAGGCTACAGGCAGGAATTTTCAAGCAGATCCTCCCTCTACAGCAGGGTAGGACCACAGAAATAAATGGAAATACAGCACCACAGAAATACAATCTATGGCAAAGCAGACTCCAGACACCTTCTTTTACTCTGTTTTGACAGAACACCTTCCCTGGTAAATATAACAATCACATTGCACTGCTGTTTTCCCCTTCTCTTTTTTCCTCCATGGAGCTGTGGGGTGAGACTGAAATAAGTAAATAAGCCTCCAGACTTATGAGCCTATTTTTCTCTTCCTGGATCTTACTGGTAGGGAATTCCAAACAAAAGAAAAAAAAATCAACTGACATTACAGTTCCTTACATCATCATTTATTCTAGCCTATTAAAGCCCTTGAAAAAATAAATCTGCCACATGTTTCTGGACTTTACAGTTTGTCTCTGTTGGAGACCAAACTTTCCCCAGCAGCAGCATCCTTGGCTCACCTCTCAGCAGCCCTTAAAAATCAGTTTCCTAATTCTTCATTGTCCCTGCTTTGCATGCAGCTGCTGTTTGCTTGTGCAACTACTCCTTTCACTGGCTAGTCTCTCTATTGCTAAGGTATCCCATTACCAAATGGGTATTTTTGCCACATGCTGCACATCTTTTGGGTAAAGGCTGGCAATATTTCAAGCCATAATTTAACTATCCTGTGTACTTTATGCTTTTATGATTCTGTACTTGCAAATCTTTGTGACATGTTGTATTGGAGTGATATATTGGTCAATATTTTGTTTTATCTAAACCATCTGATGTTAAGAATTCCATCTATTCCCCCCAATACAACTATCCATAAAATATCTCCATGTCACCATAACTGGATTTAGGGGAAAAGGGTTGTTTCCTTTGCAATCTTTTCTTAGTGTTTAGATAACCCAGTTATTTCACCCCTGGTTAATGCAAGTGTAATTCTGTAAGAGCATATGGGAATAATGTCTGAACATATGGGAATAATGTCTATTTACAGAAACATTGAGTGTTATTTAGTGAAGAACCAGCATGAGGAATTTAGGGTTTTGCTATTTATATCCACAATCAAAGAATATGTAGAAAAATGACACAGAATACTGAAAGGCAAGACTCCATCCAAGGTCATGTGGAGTCTTTTTAAGTAACTAAGGGGATGCTGTTCAGCTCAACAATGTTTTTAACCTGGGTTTTTTATAGCTCTAGGTTAAATTGGGCAAAGCAAAACCTAAACAGCATGCTGCTTCATCTTCTGAATAAAAATACTTCAGAATACCTAATTCAGGAATTTAATTTGCTATCAGGTGTACACTGTGAAAACCACTAGATGGCACTGAATGGTCTTTTAAAGGAACTAATCATTCAATATAATTTTATTCAAAATGTTTAAGTATCCACAGAGAAGAGAACTACACTGATGCATAACTAATTGCAGGCCTTATTAATGCAAGGCAATTAAAAATGTTGAAGACAAGCCTTATCCCTCGCATGGTGCCAGTGAACTCACCCTGTCCGAAGGGAGCACAGCAGGCACAGCTGGACGCCCTCAGCCTGTCGCAGCCCTGTCCTGTGGGAAGCAGGTACTTGAGGCCCCCGGGGGAGCAGAGCAGCGGCTCCTCGCCCCTAGGAAGCCGAGTTGGCTAAACAATTTGTACCAGGAACCTGTGCCGAGGGACGAGCAAGAAGCAACGCGGTATTTTAACATTTGGCGTGCCATTTTAGTGTCATGTGCGTCTTTTTTTGGTCTTTGTCTCTAGCAGGATGTGAAAATCCTTTCATTGTCAGATGATGGCCATCTACCTGCACAGCACCTCAGCTGACAGCAGCAACTTGACTGTGCAGTGTTGTCCAAGGCACAGTAGGGAGAAACACTGCAGGAGGAAGTACTGTCAGTGCTTCATGCCCCTTAACAGACTCTTCATTTTTTCGTGTAAGTAAAACTGCAAGGCCCATCGAGGCAGGGCTCCCTGCCCACTGCAGGCCCACAGTGGTCTTGCAGCTCAGGACCAGCCGCCCTCTGCCAAGGCCCTGCCTGCGAGGAAGCAGAGCTGCAGCCTGAAGGAGAAGAGCGAGGCCGATCTGGAGCAGCGAGCAGGGGAACTGCCTTCGCTTCGTCTCCCCTCGGCTCGGCCCTACTCAGAGCTGCGCCATTACTGCAGGCCCCGGCCCGCCCAGAGGCGGGAAAGCAAGCCCCGCCCCCTGTCGCGCGCCCGGCCCTCTCCAGGCAGGTTTCCCCCCTCCCCATTGGCTCCGCCGCCCTTCACGTGACCAGCGGGCCCGCGGCTCAGTGGCTGCGGCGTGACCGGGGCGGGAGGAAGACAAGGCAGCGCCCCACGCGGGCGGGGGGCACTTCCGGTCCTGCGCGCTGCGGGGAGCTGGGGTGGTTACCGGACTCGCGCGGCGGAGACGGTCCCGCGCGCGCCCGCCGCTCCCGGCTGCGCGTGACCGCGCGCTCCCCGGCCCCGCCGCCGAGAGGGGCGGGCGAGCGGCGGCCTCAGGCGGCGGCGGGTGCCCGCGCCGGTGCGAGTGTTTCACCCCCATAATCGCCCCGCCGAGACCCGCTGAACCGGCTAGGATGAGCGGCGAGGACGGGAACGAGGAGTTCTACCGGCAGCTGCAGCTCCAGCAGCAGTGCGAGGCCGAGCCCGGCGGCGAGGGTGAGGCCGACCCCTTCACCTACGTGGACCCGGCCGACGGGGCCGCCTACGAGTGGGATCGGGAGAAAAAGGCCTGGTTCCCCAAGGTGCGTGAGCGGAGCTCGGCAGGACCGGCGGGCGGGCGGGCGGGCCCGCTGGGGGTGAGGAGCGGCCTCTCACTCGGCGGCGGGCCTTGTGGCGGGGCCTGGCGGGTTCCCTCTCTCCTCCCGCGCCCCGCCGCGGGCAGCTGTCCCCGCGGCATACCCAGATATCCCTGAGGAAAGACGAGAACGAAGAGCGGTCGATGTTGGGTCTGTTCACGGCAGAGGGGTCTGGTTGTGCGGGCTCCGCCAGGGAAATGTCTGGGTCGAAACACTCTGGTTTTACACGCAAAACCGCGGCCGCTGCCGTTGTCTCCATCTGTACCTTTCCCGGCTGCTTTCCGCTCTGTAGTCGTGAGGAGCTGTAGGTTGGCTTTATCTCCTCGGTTGTGAATCTGTGGAACTGCTCGGGCCTGGCATGAAGTCACAGCTATATTTGTGGATCTTAGGGAATCGGTCCTGCCTTTGAGGTGTTCAGGTTTCTTCATCACAGCAGCTGTGGTGATCTTTGGCCTGGCGGTGGTGGAGAACTGAACTTATCTGTGAGAGGTCTAGGTGAAAATAGAGTGGTATGTTCTCTTTTATTATTATCTGAAAACGATGTATGTGTAAAGATGTCTTGTTCCCTCCCCTTTGATCTTGGAAATCCACTGGAAAATGAAGTGTATTTGGCTTTCCATTCCACAGAGTGGAAACGTGTTACAGTTCTGCACCTTGTTTTTTAATATAAAAATAAATAAATGAGGGCAGTTACTTTATTTAGAAGTATTAAGACATTTTGCAGCATACACTTGGCAATTGTAATGTGCCAGTTCTTATTGGTGACTCTGAATTCATTGCATTTCAGAGATTCTGAGTGAGAAGGACGCCTGTAGTGTCAAGTTTGTAGGTGTAAACCAGTGAGCTGTCCCTGCAGCAGATGGTTTATGGAGGGTAAAAACATGTGAAAAATCCAGACTGACAAAGTGGAGCCGTGGGGAGCAGTGTCCCTGGCTCCCTGGGGAGTGTCATATCCAGTAAGCACAGTCACTTTTAAATGGGTTCTTCTTTTCCCCCCATGTTTCTTCCCCTCTTACTCACCTCTTTTTCAATTTATCTCTTCTCAGGAGCATTTTTCTTTCCTAAATGGCTTTCTTAGCCCAAATTTCTGTCTTGAAGTGGAGGTGGTCTTAAGGATTGGACAGATAACGTAGGAACAGTGACATTCATTAGTAAATATAGAATCATTAAGGTTGGAAAAGACCTCTAAGATCAGCCAGTCCAAATGTGACGTGCAGTAGAAGTTAATAGATATCATCATGTATCAGGTTACTTCATTTTGCTGATGATTATTCAACAGAATGTTTTATCAAAACAAATTTAATTGACCACAGGAGCCAGAAGCTGTAGTTCTTTCTCTACTCTGTGAGCAGCAATAAAATTCCTTATCTCTGTTCATATTAGGATGTTCTCACTGGAGTTAAGCAATCCTCACTGCAGAGCAGTAGTGCACTGCTTTGGGGATAGAGTGTCTGCTGAACTGCTAAAGCATATTTCAAAGCAGTCCAAAATGTTAGTGATATTAATTAACTGTCAACATTCCTCAGAAACATTTGCAGACAGTCAAATATTTAATCAAATTGATTGCAGCTTCATGTATAATTTAATGATTTTTCTTCCCATGGTGCTATATTGATGGACACCAACTTTCTGTGCTCCTTCCCAGACACAGCACAAAATGGCATTTGAATTCCTCTGCCTTCCTTCATGGCTTGGTGTGAAAAAGCAGCTGTTGGATGTCCCCTGTAGGTGTAGGGTATCTGTTCTTCATTTGGTTAATCTATTCCTTTCCATTTCAGTGTGACCAGTAGTTAATCACATGCTGGCATGCCCTGCAGTATTGTATTTCTTTTCCCATAAGCTTAATTGCCCCAAACTGTACAACCGTGGGGGTGTGGAGACAGAACTGAGCTCTTTCCCTGATGTTCTCTGCCAGAACTGGATTGAAACCCCAAGTAAGAAATGCTGGGAGTGCTAAGCAGGCGTGGTATGACCAAAGTTCCAATAAAAGCCTTTATACTTGTGTAATTTCCTTTATGCTTGAAAAAACACATTTTAAATGGAAGTGGTGGAAATGGTGAGATGATAGCTTGTTATGGAAAAAGGGTCTTTATTAATGACTGGCAAAAATTGACAGGCTGTGGTAGGGAATTTGCTGAGAATAAGTTTAGCTTTACATGGGAATGCAGCTCCCTCTGAAGCTGAGAACCAACGGTGCTGCAGGAAGGGGGCTGGTTGTTGGAGGTTTCATCAGAGAACCCACTGATACATTAATGATAACAATGAGTGATACTGTTTATCAGAAAGTTCAAAAGAGTTTTAATTATCTGGAATTCACCAACAGTGAAGCTAAGGATTTGCTGAGATTGGTAGTGTCAAATATCATGAACCTGACTAGAATACTAGAGTCTTCTTCACTAAAAGTGGTTTTACTCCTTCCTCTGGACACTGTGTCAGGTCCTGTCTGGCAGAGCAGCCACTTGTAGTCCTGGTGGAGGTGTGTTGCAGATCTCGTTGAGTGTAGAAGCTGTTTCATGCCAAACTTCTAAGTTCTATGGGGCTCCACAGCATCTTGCATTCTTCCTGACAAGCCTTTTGGTGTCAGCTCTGCATTTTTGATTTGTCCAAATAGAAGTTTAGAGTTGAAACATCAACCTTGAAATCACTGCGGAAGATCTGAGGTTGCATTATGATCAGTGACAGTAACTGCTGCCCATTGTGCCAGTCTCTTACAGTGACATTGAGTTTGGTTCCCTCTGGAAGGCAGAAGCAGCAAGTGCAGCACAGGTCAGAGTCAGATAAGATTTTCAAAGGCTGAGACTCATCTTTGGGAATAAATAATTTCAGTGTGTCCCTTCAGGAAGTACTGCATGGTGCAGTGATGCTACCAAAACCAGCCATGATCTGTTCTCTCTTCACATGTTACTGCTAGTGTTAAAATTTACCTGGCTGGAAATACTGGCTGTAATCTGTAGGGTTTTTTGTTTTGGTCTCTAAAAGATAGACATTAACCAGCCTTGTATTTTACCCAAATATAGTGTCTTGCTAGAAAAGAGCAAGCTAATTATTTATCCATTAGTAGAATTTGAAGTAGAATGTGTAGCCTTATGAGCAGTGTGTTAAGATACCTGTCTAAGTCTAATGTTTATTGTCCATCAGCACAAATAGATGTCATCTCTGAAAATGTTTCAGTGAAAAGGCAGGTGCCTGCAGGTGTCAGTTGTTCATCATCTGGGGATCAGTTGTTGGCTTGCCTTCACTGTCACTTGATCTCTTCAGCACGGGCCGTGCTTGGCTTCTGTCCTGCAGGCAAATCCAATTTATGTGGAAAGCAGAAAGCTTTGCTGGAAAAAAAGGCAGAACTTGTGAAATGTTTGTTTAAAAACTTCATGTGGTGTGTGGAATGAGTGTTAGTCTAGTGCAGGTAGTGCCTGAACTGACTCTTCTTGTTGTGTGAATGGCTTTACAAGCATGACTGAAAAGCTTTAAAATAGTTATTTTTTTATGTTGCTAGATTAGAAAGTGGCTATCACCTAACTAGCATTGAAACACTTGCAAACCTGAATTTGTAGTTCTTCAAAATGTGGGATTAATCTTCCTAATTTCTTTGCAGATAACAGAAGATTTCCTGGCAACGTATCATGCCAACTACGGCTTCCACACAGAGGATGCAGACAGTTCATCTGCTGCAGGCACAGCCACGGAAAGTAAGCAGCCTGTGAGTTCCAAGGCATCAGGAACACACCCCTCAGCAGATGAGAAAGGAGCACAAAAAACCAGATCCCAAACAAAAAGCAGAGAAACGGAAGCTTGAGCCAGGTAAGTGCCAAAGGGTTGTTCCCTCTGCGTGGGCTGCAGCCTGTGTAGCACTGAGTGGAAGTGTTCAGAGTTAGCACGTGCAGCAAAGGTAGAGGTTGTTCTGAGCACTTGTAGAATTGTATGGTCATCCATAGTTACCTTCCTATAGTCCATATACCAGGTGGCAAAAGGCAAATTTAAGGCATGTTCAGAGCTCTTCTGTGAGCAGGCAGGAATTGTTAGAAAACTGATGGGATGTGACTGTTAGTGTATGATCCCATGCTTAATGTCTTGGCCTAACTGAATTAAAACTCTTGTTTGCAGGTTGGTTTCATGTTGAAGAAGACAGAAACACAAATGTTTATGTGACTGGTAAGTAATAGCTAGTGGATTGTAATATCTCCTTAGAGAGGGTGAAGAGACTTGTATGTGTCTCACTGACTTCTGGCATTATCTGCTTGGTCTGCTGTTTGCCATCTGCTTAATGTTATGTTCCTGGCTGCAGGATGTCTGTGTGACCTTTCCACTGCAGGTGTGGGGAAGTAATGTAAGGGACATATCCCATCCTTTTATCTTCTCAATGGGATATTCTGTGAGCTGTGTCTACCAAGTCACTAATTTTTTTTTAAGCTCCTAAGGAGTAGGGTAATGAGAACAAGTTTATAATAGTGCACTGACTATATACATAATCTTTTAATCTTTAATTTTTATTTTATAAATATGTAATTAAATTATTAGATAAGAAGGAGGAAAGAGTAAGTACAAAAAAACCTGCTGGGAATAAAATGAGCAAGTAATGGGGAAGCTCAGATGAAGCTACCTGTGCATGTATTGTGGTGTTTCTCTACCTGATAGGGATGCTGGGGTGCTGTCTAGGTGCACACACAAAGGTACATTTGGTGGCTCTGAGCAGTGACAGAAATGCCCACTCTTCAGTTCTCAAAGATCTTCCTCCAGGTCCAACTAGCACAGAACTTTCACATCATTTTCTCCTCCATTTTGTTGTGGTTTTTTTTTTTCTTGTCCTAAATTAAAAATTCAGACTTAACTCCATCCATCACCAGTTGCTTTTTGTGTCAGATTTGTGAGTGGAGAAAACAGTAACCTCTTTATGATTTTTGTTTTGTCTCTGATCCCTGGAGGTGCAATGGAAATTAAAACTTGGGCAGGATAGTTAGATTTGCAGAGGCCATCGTGTCTCCTGTGGTGTCTGTATCCTCTACAGCAATAAAGCTCTGGCTCTGCATGCTGGGGAGCACAACAGTGTTGCTGTTCTGCCTATTAAAAAGTGAAAGGATTTTCAAAATATTGATATGAAGTAACATTTAAAAGGTAACACCAAAAATACTGGTTCCAGAGGCAGTGGTTTTTGCAGTGAGTGTAGAATTTCATCCTGAAGTTTGATATCTTTCATTTAAAGAAACACTGTGGGGTTTTTGTTCTAATGAGGTTTTTTAAAAAATTGAACATACTCAAGCCTTCTGATTTAATGTCTTTTGCAGGTTTGCCTCCAGACATTACAAAAGATGAATTTGTACAAGTCATGTCAAAATGTGGTATCATTATGCGAGATCCTCAGACAGAAGAGCACAAAATCAAACTGTACAAAGATAAGGAAGGAAATCTGAAAGGAGATGGGCTCTGTTGCTATCTAAAGGTCAGTGGGGAAGATGCTTGTGGCCACTGTTTCACAATCATATTCAGAAGATTCTTGAAATATCTAAAGTGTAACTTAGAATTTAAGTGCCCACTTACCTGCTTGTACACCTCATTTATTTCCTCTTATCCACTCAGCCTCTCCCAGAAAATGCCCATGGTACTTGCTGAACATGCCTCTACGTGTCCTGTCTTGGGTTCCAGTGGTTATGGGGTGAAATGGGGGACCTTTTACTCTTCACCTTGTACTTTAAAAATAGGCCTGTGTGGCCAAGAATACAAAAACAATGAGACAGGAAAGAACATAGTGTAGTCATAGAATCATAGAATTGTTCAGGTTGGAAAAGACCTTTAAGATCGAGTCCAACCTTATGCTAACCCTGTCACCCTATTTCTGATGACCCACCCCTAAACCATGTCCCCAGGCACCACATCCAGATGACTTTCAAACACCTCCAGGGATGGTGACTCAACCACCTCCCTGGGGAGCCTGTTCCAGTGCTCAACAACCCTTTCTGTAAAGAAGTTTTTTCTGATATCCAACCTAAATCTCCCCTGATGCAACTTGAGCCCATTTCCTCTTGTCCTCTCATCAATCACCAGTGAGAAGAGACCAACCCCACTCTCACTACAACCTCCTTTCAGGTATTTGTAAAGAGTAAGAAGGTCTCCCCTCAGCCTCCTCTTCCCCAGACTAAACAGCCCCAGCTCCCTCAGTTGTTCCTCATAGGGGATGTTTTCCAAACCCCTCACTTGCTTTGTTGCCCTTCTTTGGACCTGCTCCATCACCTCAGTGTCCTTTCTGTATTGAGGTGCCCAAAACTGAACACAATACTCGAGGTGGGGCCTCACCAGTGCCCAGTACAGAGGCAGGATCACTTCCCTAGTCCTGCTAGACACACCATTTCTGATCCAAGCCAGGATGCCATTGGCCTTCTTGGCCACCTGGGCACATTGCTGGCTCATATTCAGCCAACTGTCAATCCATACACCAAGGTCCTTTTCTGCCAGGCAGCTCTCCAGCCAATCTTCTCCAAGCCTGTAGTGTTGCCTGGGTTGTTGGGACCAAAATGTAGGACCCAACATTTGGCCTTATTGAATTTCATACAGTTGGTCTCAGCCCATGGATCCAGTCTGTCCAGGTCCCTCTGTAAAGCCTTCCTACCATCCAGCAGATCAACACTCCCTCCCAACTTGGTGTCATCTGAAAATTTACTGATGGTGCATTTGATCCCCTCATCAAGATCACTAATAAAGATGTTAAACAGGAGTGGCCCCAGCACTGAGTCTGGGGGACACCACTCGTCCTGTATTTACAGCTTTTAGTTGAGAACTGGTAAGGTTCAGAACTGCTCTTGCATTCAATATTAGCTTATGAACTGCAGTACTCTTTTCTTTGTGTTTCACTTGTCAGTCATTTGAAAGGTGGTGCCCACAAGTACTTGCTTCTGCAAGAAGCACCAGGCTGTGCTAACTCAACTGCCTTGTAAGTCTGTGCTAGTTTTGTCATGTTAGTTGTAAGGGCTGTTGAGTGCACAAGTGCATAGACACACTTCACTCTAAAGGACTTAGGAAAATGTTAAAAATTAAGAGCCTCAACATCTGCTGTTCCTGGAACAGTGACACAAGCTGTATAGAAAATCAGCCTCCTGAATTTTTTTTAGTCTTGATTTTAAGTTCATCAGCTTGCTTGACCATTGAAGATTAGTTTCTGTGACATACTTGAATGAAGTGTATGTGGTTGGGAACATTAATCTGCTGTAATGTCAGTGAAGAAATGCTGGGTTTTGATCAAGAAAGCATTGCCAGCTGTGTGACAAGAGACTTGGAAGGGGTATGGTGTTATGGGTCTCAGGGACAGAGACTTGATTCTCTTAATTCAGTGTATTTGGAGCAATTCAACTGTGCCACGTGCCTCAAAGCTTGTGTTCTGTTTTATCTTCAAATAGAGAGAATCGGTTCAACTTGCTTTGAGACTTCTGGATGAGGCAGAAATTCGAGGCTATAAATTGCATGTTGAAGTTGCAAAGTTTCAACTGAAGGGGGAGTATGATGCAAGCAAGAAGAAGAAGAAATGTAAAGACTACAAGAAGAAGTTGTCTCAGCAGCAGAAGTTTGTATTTTTTATTTCAGTAACATATTGCTTGAGCTCTAGGTGCCCTTAGTGAAGCACTGCTTTCAGGTGCAGTGCTGAGAGTTATGCAAAACCTGAAGTCCTGCCTGACAGCAAAATAGCTTAAATAATCCCCATTTGGAGGAGAGGAACTTTTCAATTAAATGTTGACATAACGAACTACTTGGTAATTGACACATTAAAATAATACCGAGGGCAGCAAGGCCCTTTTAACTATAGAAGAAAATATTACAACTCTGGGGAGATAAAAGACTTCTTTTCTCTGTGTGTGAGTGTGCAAGTCCTGTCACCACATCTAGGTTTATTTTTCTAAGGTGATAATGTTCTGGCTGTCCACGTACTGCTTGTGCCATGATTTACTGGCTGCAAAGGGCAAGAGATGCTGCTGCCTTCCTTCCATAGGAGCACATACTAAAATATGTCTGTGGATTCCCCCAAACATGTCTCTCTGGTATAAAATGAACTTTACTTGTACTTAGATTCATTGCTTTTTTTCCTTAAAAATTGTTTTTCTGCCTTTTGGAACAAAGAAAATGCAGATTAAAGAAGAAAGAAGTTTGAGTAGATAGAACTCTTGATATTTTAATGAAAGCAGCATTCCACTAGTTTCAAATAGTAATGCAGAAGTATTTTGTCATAGTTAAAGGGAACAAAGGGAGGTGTCCTTGCCCATGCAGGGGGGTTGGAACTAGAAGATCTTTAAGTTTATTCTGGGATACTTTGCATCTTATGAATTACAAATGAAAGTAGCTTGAAGTGTGTCTGCCTCAGAGATACATTTCCAGGTCTTGCTGTGAGGAGTCTCCAGTGTGGTCAGAGAAGTGTGAAAGTAATGAACTTGCATCTGACAGCAATTTGTGTGGATAAACTGGTGTCAGTCTTCTTTTGAATTGGAGAGCATCTTTTACTTATTGTGATCTTCATTGGAAATCCAAGTTTCCTTCAGCTGAAGTAGCAGATACGAGAAGGAACTTAAACAAGATTTCCCCCCTGCCCCAGATAAAACATTTTGAGATTTAGAAGTGTAAGTGAATGTGTTCCTTTTTTTGTAATAGGATACACAGTGGGCATTTCTAAGGAGCAGTACAATTTTTTCATGAGGAGGCAAAGTCTTGGAACAGATGCCCTGAGCTGCTACATTGCTAGTTTGTGTCAGTGGCTCTGGACACTTTGGAACAAAATACATCTTGGAGCAATACCTGTGTAAGACTCAACGTGTTCTTGCATGTTTGCTAAAATATAAGCAGTTAATTTTTACCAAAGGTAATAGTAGATCTCCTTTTTTACAAAATAAGTAAGGAAAAAATGGCAAGACATTTTATTATACTTGGCAACTTATTCCCATATCTGAGCTTCTATTTTTAAATTAGTTTATATTCCCTGTAGGAGCATTTAAGTACCTTAAAACCTCAACAGCTTTGTGGGAGAAGTGGTAGAACTGGATGATCATTGCATTGTTTAGAGGAATAACTTAACTCTTCTGTGTCAAAATACATGTTTTGGTTGATGTCTTGCAAGAAATGCCAAATTAATGATTTTTTTTCAACAAATACTTGTAGAAACTGAAGGAGAGCCGCAACAATATCTTCTTACTGTTGCTTCATTTCATTAGACAGCTGGATTGGAGGCCTGAGAAGAAAGATGGGGAAACTCGAATGCGACACGAACGCATCATTATTATCAGGAATATGTTTCACCCAAAGGACTTTGAGGTAGGAAGATGCAGTTTGCTGCTGCAGGTGGGGCTGTGATAGTTAATAGGCTGAACTTTCTGCCATCAGAATTTTAGCAAAATTTCTAAGCAGATGAGAACAAAATCAAACTTAGGGCAGGTCTTTTTCTTGTTCCAAGCATCTGTGTAAAACTCATTCATCTATTTCCAAAAGGAAGGCAAAGTTGTTAGTATATATTTTTCAAATCAGCCTTTTTTGCTCTGTGTATTCTGACAATATTCCTGCTTGGGATGGAAAGAGGAGTAGACAGTAATTATGTTAGAATGGAGAAGCCTTATTCATAAGTAGCATTTATTAAATTCAAATAAGGACTGTCTGCCAACTCCCAAGTGGCTTTGTAACCGCAGCACAACAACACTTAATTTATGAACTTTTAATAGATTGGCAGATGTGTTGCCTTGGTCATGGAGTAAAAATAAAGCTGAGAGAAGAAAGTGCTTCTGTCGAGTGTAACCTGTGTGACTGCCTTGCAGGAGGATCCCTTAGTGCTCAATGAGATCAGAGAAGATCTGCGGACAGAGTGTGAGAAGTTTGGTCAAGTAAAGAAGGTTCTCATATTTGATGTAGGTATTTTTTACAGGTTGTGTTGCCTGAATTGATGGAATGTGTAAATGTGCAAAATGTTTAGGGTTCTTTAAATAGGAGTATTTATTTACTTTTGTGTGTTTGTTTCATGGAAACCTGACCTAATCTTCCACTAGTTTAAAATTAGCTGGCTTGGCAATTAATTTATAAACACCTGTGTACTTCAGCCAGTGTGAATCATAGATTGACAGGCTGGTTTGGGTTGGAAGGGACCTGAAAGATCATCTAGATCCAACTCCCCTGCATGGGCAGGGACACCTCCCACTAGACCAGGTTGCTCCAAGCCCCATCCAACCTGCCCTTGAACACTTCCAGGGATGGGGCTTCCACAGCTTCCCTGGGCAACCTGTTCAGCCTGTGAAGGCAAACTCTGACTCTTCCCAATCACTTGCATGCATGTCACAAGTTTGAAAGCTTATAAATACACTTACTTGTAGCTAAACTAGCTGAAATTCTGGTGTGTGCTGTGTACCAGTAGAACACCATGTGTAAACTTGCACATTGAGTTTTTCAAACACGATGGGTGCTCAGCATACAGCTTATATCCTGGTTGATTTTTGTAAGACAGTTCAAAATATAGTGGAATAAATACACTTCAGGAAACTGCTCCATGAAAGTTGTCTCTGCTTACAGCGACACCCTGATGGCGTGGCTTCTGTGTCATTTAAAGAAGCAACAGAGGCTGATGTGTGCAAGTTAACTCTGAATGGAAGGTGGTTTGGTGGACGTCAGCTCAGTGCTGAAACATGGGATGGTGTAACGGATTATCAGGTAGCCTTTCGTGGTCTTTTTTCATGGAATATTTCTTCCAAACTGTGAATCTGTGTGAATTTGTGAAGTGCTTCGTTTTCCCATCGCCTTCCCCTGCCCATCCCTGCCCCATTTTGCTTCTCAAAAACTTGCTAGGATGTCTCAAAAAAATAACCCTTAGTTACTGAATTTAGTGAAAATTTAAAGAACCAGCTTGTTGTTAAAAACTGTGTTGGAGATGTAAACTCCCAGGATTAGTCAGTGGATGCACAGCTCGTTAGTTCACAACCAACAGCCTGTTGAAGCCTCGAGGTGTTACTGCCATACAAATGTTCATATCATTTTCTCTGTGTAAATACTCATTTTTACAAGGATGGCTTTGAAATTGTGTGTATAAATGTATCTCTATAGGTGGAGGAGACTGCAAGAGAAAGGGAAGAAAGGCTGAAGGTGTGGGGATCATTTCTAGAGGATCCTGATGGAAAGGAGCAGCAACCTGCATCCGATTCAGATTCAGCAGCAAGTGGCGTCAAACTGCCTGAAGGCAGGAAACCCTCACAGGTTAATGACACGGCTAAGGAGGATGGAAATGAGGCCCAAAGGAGGGAGAATAATGGTGAGGGCATTAATGAAGATGGTGCTCCATCGACAGACAGCAGCCTTGCAGGCAGTGATGGTGAAGCAGACACATAACATCATTCATGCTGTAGGAGAGCATGGGGTTTAGGGTGATGTTTGAGTTGATCCCTTCCTTCAGGGTGACTGCAGACAGTGTTCATAGGAATATATGCATATTAGAATGTCATCAACTGTGTGCTTCGAAGTTTTCATTAAAAGCAGTACTTAATGAGGTTCTAAAAGTATGTATTAATTGGCTGTTCAGGTAAAGTAACCCAAGTTGCCAAGAATGCAGTAAAACTCATCAGGCTTCTTTTGTTCTAACTATGCTTGTCAGTGTTTCATTATGTAAGTGTGAAATATGTTCCAACCCGTAAGTTTATGTAACTATATGTAACTTCAGCAATGAAAACCTATGACAAGATTTGTGGATTTTACTGTTAATTTTCCTGTACCCCTTGGAGCTCAGTATCTCTGCTCTTGTCCTGAGTGCTTTGGATCATTTTATGCACCAGATGCTGTGGTATGTTCAGGGTGGATGCACTGGATGTGTTGCTGTGCAGTAAGTGGCAAATGGTAAGAGTAGTACCAAGTCACAAACTTGAAGGAAGTGGAAAACCAACAAGGTTGCCATAGCTAACATGAGGCAAACTGAGTGAAGATAAAACATGAAATTGTAGCATTCAGTAAATGATTATTTTTCTTCCCCTGTTTAAATCTTCTCTGGATGCTTAGGTCTTCTGTTGAGGCTGGAATTATGTCAGGGACACTAGAAATGCAGGAGCACACACACTCTAGGCCATAATGAAATAAGGCTGATCTTAAGCTCTGATGGTCTGTGTGCAAAATAGCCTTTTGGTTGATGGGGTGGCTTTATTTAGGCTTTGCTTTAATATTAAATGTTTTCATTTAACTTTGTTAGAATGGCGAGAGTGAATTCTCTGCAACAGTTTAGTTTTGGTACACAAAGTGGGGAGGATCTCCCATCTTTCATAAAATGTAAAGGCTTTTGGCAACTTGAACTAGAGTTAGTTGTGCAAAAGACAGATTACTTGAAAATACACTTTCAAGTAACATAACTTTTATCTGGAAAAAGCAAATGCTAGCCCTCTTAGAAATATTTGCAGAAGCAAGGATTTAGAAGACATTCTAACACTAGATACCTTACTATGTGGCAAGCTTTCAAAAATAACTTTGGGGAAGCCTTTTTGGGCATAGTCATTCTTAATTTAAACTACTATTATTTTGGTACCTGAGGATAGAAGAATGTGAATTTAGGCACTAAACATTTAGAATCTTGATGCTAAGTTGATAGCAGCTGTTTGTGGGGATGGTTACTAGTGCAGGTTTGTCAGGAGGATCTTTAGATTGCAAGAAACCACAGATGCTAATTCTGACATTTCCATCCAGAAGTATTTGGAGTACTCTGAGAAATGAGTATTTTCAAACTTAGTGCTCTGAGATTGCCATCTATGTTTGTCCTAGAAGTCTGTGGTACTGAGAGTGTGTTTTGGTTGTAATCAATATGTGTGCATAGCTATGCCAGCCAGGGCATCTAAGGTGACACTGGCCCTTTTGGTTACAAATGAGATCTTTTTGTGACAAAATAGCTGGTCTGACAACACGTATTGGAATTCAGTGTTTAAAAGTCTGGGGGCTTATCATAAGCTGGCATGACAGATTTCCAGGTTTGAGTTGTATCATAAGGAAAGGCTCTTGCCAGCTAAGAAAGACCATTTTCTCCTCCTGATGAGTGTGCAAATGGTACATTTCAGCAAAACAAGTGTTTGAACAGTTCAGGGACTCCAAAATACTGCCTGGTTTGTAGCTGCACATAGTGGCGTGTTCAGATTTCATCTCTGGGGGGCATTGGTTCTACCTTAGTTATTTTTGTTGGTAATAAGCACCACAGACCTTTGAGGGCTGAAGGCTTTGGCATATGACGAGTGGGATTTAGTGTGCTGGGTATTGCTTTCAGTGGTCCTTTTTTCTTCCAGACTCCAGGCTTTACATCTGGCAGACTATTGTGTTTTATTAGGGTTTGTTTTTTTTTTTTTTTCAGAGAGCCTAGTCATGTAACACTCTACACAGCTAAATCACCTGTTGTACAGTGGAATTGCAGCTGACATAGGGAAACTATTGACAAATGTATAAATGTTGTACAGTCCTATGAAGCCTTATCATGGTATCAGATACAAAAAGTAAGGTTAGTGTTTGAAAGAAGACTTTGAAAAAGAAAGAATCATTATATGTGCAGTAACCTTCCTCCAACTGATGTACAAATTTGATTGGCTTGCTTCAAAAGTCAAACATGGTGTTAGAGTTCTTACCTTCTCCTCCAGACCTCACCCTGAAGGAGAGCACCGACAAGGACTGAGACCAAATGCTTCACTGGCTTTCTTATTAACTAGGATTCTTAAGAAAATAAAAGCTGTTTTTCCATGAAAATATGTTGTTCTGAAGTGTGGCCTGACACTCAAACTGCTGTTTTCCTTTTGTCTACCTCTGTTATTCCCCAGTAAAATGTAAAATGATATTTTTATAAACTATTCATTGATTTATTGAGGCATTTCGTAGTCTGTGGAGAGGTTAATGCAGCTGTGACTTTCTTTTCAGCAGATTTTCATTGAGACCAAGTTCTTTTGATGTTTTCCTTTTTTAAACGATGCAAATTTTTATAAATGAATCTGAACATAAATTAAAACTTTTCACAAAAGTTAAAACTACTATTTTGAGATACAATTATGAAAATCTTGTAGGATAGAGCAGTAATGTTTAATACCAAAATTTAACAAATCTGAAGCTGAGCAAGCTGAGTTGCTTTATAAACTTACTTTTTTTTTCTGACAGAGCAGCATCATAAATAGGTAAGAAGTTAAAACCCCAATGCAATTTTCACTATAGTTCTTAAATTAAAAGTGCTTTCTAATGACTTGTCTCGCTCGTTAGAAAAGACAGAATCAAACTGTTTGCTCAATTGCTAATTGATTCCTTTCAGTTGTTCCAGTATACTGCATGTTCCTTCATCCCTGGCCTTCTGGTGAGGTTCATTTTAAGACAAACTGTCTCCTTCCCTCAGTATCTTATGAAAACAATAACTAGCAGCAGGTCGATAAAATTTGTGGATGGTCATTGTTGCTCAGTTCTGAACTAGAGAAGGAGCTGTTCCTAGGAGTTTGCACAGCATGACAAAATGTGTGTGAAGCCACTTAAATAAGATCATTAACTAACTGCTACTTCAGCATAATTTGCCACAGATAATCACTTTCTTAACCATGCAGTACAAAATCAGTTGCGTACCTTCAAGACATACTGGCAATCTGCTTTGCATGCAAATGCTGTCTAGTGGCTTCCTGGCAGGGTAGTTGTGTGGAGTTAGGAGGATCCATCAGAGATGAGATGGTTTTTGAGGAGCCATGGCCAAGGTAGACATCTGGAAACAAACAGCCCCAAAGAGAAGGCACAGGAGTTGAAGCCAGTTCTCGAAAGTTCATGTGCAGCTGCAAAGAGTGAATTAGTTTCATTTTGCATCAAAATGTTTTCTCTGTTTCTCCTGCTGACTCTTAAAATTTTTTTAATTGAATTTCAGTCCCTCGTACAACTTACATTTTGTATAAGGATTGCAATTCACTTAAAATCATTAGTATGTTAAATGCAGTGCATTTTTAGCTAAAACATGACCTAGACATTATTCAGTTTAAGGTGAGTCTATTTTCAGTTACAGATACTTGGCTTAATTCACTTACAGACACTTAAAGATACTGGATGCTTCATAGAAACCCAAACTTGCCTTTAAATTTTCCAGTAAAATTTGAATTTGTACCCTGAATTCTTGAACTGTATAACCTAAGCACATTTTAAAAACCAAAGCAAACTAAAAAACCCCACCCATGCCTATAGATTCTAACTGGATTTTAAATTCTTTTAATTTTTGAATTTGAGGAAACATACTGCAGTGTGAGAAATGAATAATGGAAGTTGTGCACTTGTGTTGATTTGACTTGTGTGTATTTTAGTGCTCATTATACAAGGCTTTGAAGTCTTACTGTCAGGATACTCTGCGAGTTCTGTAAAATATTTATAGAATTATGAAATCTTTTGCAGCAAATTGGTTTCTGCTCATTCTGTAATAAGAAAGTATATTGTTAGATTAAACTTTTCAGTAAGTTGACTTGGAATTTTTCTGACAGGTTATTTTCTTTTGATAAGTTCAATGGATCATTTTTATTTATCCTTTAGAAAACGGACATTAAAGAAAAAAACCCAACACTTATTTGAATAATATCTAGACCTGTGACAGCATCTGAGAATCCCTTGATTTGTCTTCAATTTTGTTTCTTAAAGGGGTTGTGTTTTATACTACCTTTTTAATAAACAAACTCATGAACAAAACAAGTCTTTTCTGGTTAGTTTTGAGATAATGTATTTGTCTTTTTTTCTGGTAGCATTTGCTGTGCAGTGACTTCAGTTCATAACGTGTCTGTGTTAACCTGCCAGAGTTTTCCAGCTGGAGTCCAGTCGAGGTGTCACTGGAACTGTAAGTGTTTTCAGGGGGACATGGTGGTTGTTCCCTCTTCCTGGGTTTTGTCTCGGACTTCATTCTGGCTGGTGTGTCACCACTGGACCTTGCATGGTAAGAGGAGCAGGAGGAATGACTGCAGACACCGTGGTTATCACTGAGGCTGGGGGGAGGTTTCGTGTGTTAAGGACAAGCAGTTGCAATTTTCATTCTCAGAAATGAAGATTTATTTAAGCTGTGGGGTTTTTTTGGTTGCTCAAAATCTTAGCATTTTGAATGCTTAAGAAGCACTGGAAAGGAGTTGTTTCAATTCCTAGATTACAAAGGAACAGGGATGATAATCCCAGTTTTACCCTGTAGTTCTTTGGGGTGTTCACCTACGATCTTGGAACTGATGCCATCAACAACCTTACGAGTGCTTTAACTGCCTACCTAGGGAAATGCTTGAAAGGGTCTTTCTTGAAAAGCTTTAGCAGAAGAAATCTGCTCTGTGGAACAGTTAAGCAAAGAGAAGCAAAGAGGGGTTGAGATGTTGAGGGCACTTGCCCTGCTGATGGACTGGAATCCAGCCTGTCTCACAATGAACGTGTTTATGCAAAGAGTGTGTCAATAAAAGACTAAGCACAGTCCCAGGAAATCCCACAGCCTGGCAGCTAAATTGTCCTGGGAGATGGCAGAGGGTGGATTCATACCTATTTAGGCAGAGAATTGGATTGTGCTCTCCTACTTTCTGGGTGAGTAAACAAACTCTTAAGCTACCGCATAGAAGACATAATGCTCCCAGAGTGGTGACTCCAGTTCCCTGGTTTATTTTTCCAGCTGAGCATGGCAAATTTGACCCAGATTCAGGATTTCTGGAATGGCTGCAAGATGGTAATTTGGTAAACTTACTACAAAAAAAAAAAAGACCCCAACCTACCTGTTTCTTGCTACAGCCCTTGCAGAACAAAAACTGTATTTTTATTTTCTGTATTCAGTTACACAGATCCAGGAAAGAAGAGAGAAAAATTTATTATCCATCTTATCTGGGATGGAGGCAGGTGATCTTTTCCTTCTTGCAGATGTTCCTAGTTACATGCTTAATGCTGGATATGCTATAACCTGGCATAGGAAAGTCCTGTTTGACCCTGGCCAAGTTTGGTTCTCTGCCAGAACTTGTTTATCATCTTACCAAGTCCAGACGCTGTCTTCTTTATTGTGTACACATTGTCATAAAACAAAAAAACAAAAACCAACAAACCAAACCTACTTACAACCCTATTTTCCTCATTCCTGAAACCTTCTAACCAGGTTGACTTGTTGGAGTGCATTTCATGCATTCTTAGCAGATAGGCTGAAGGAAACGCCTAGTTCACTGGCAGCTGGAGGCTAGAAAGCATGTAGGGAGTTCATGAACGGTGCTTGTCTCCTGCAGTCACTGCACAGTGCTCAGAACCTGCTGAGGGAAGGATCCCAACCTGCTGGGCACAGCATGATTCTCCTGTGTCTGGAAACCTTACTGGTGGAACACTGCTTGTGACAGTGAGTTAAGGTAGGAGAATTCCATGATAATTTCAATATACATTCAATGGCTTTTTAAAGTGTTCCCTTATTTGAAAGATACTTGATGAAAGAGAAGGCCTGTTTGCCAAATTATTGCTTAATCCTTGGGAAGTGGAAATGATTTATTTTTAAAACTGGTTTGGGCTGCATGAAATAGAGATCAGTGTTCCCTCTCTGGTGCTGCAGTGATGGGAAATAATTGATAGTAGCAACGGTGGGGAATGTGAAAAATACTGCAAGAATTGTCACTGTGGTGAGCAGTCAGCAACCATGTCTTTCAAGCCTGTATTGACCTTGTCCACCTGAAGGACAAGTAACTCAGGCAATTACGTGCACTACTTTGCCATAATTAACCCATTCTGAGAGTCATGTGGGCTGAGCTGAGCCAGTTTCCTCCTGAGCTCCACTTGGCAGACACGACCTGGAAGGATTTCTGCCTTTTTTTGCAGACTTCCTGCTGGAAGATGGAAGAATGGGAAGTTCAGGTAATGAAGACCAGAGTGCTCCAAACCTAAGTCCTGACTCTTGCGACATGAGATTCCTCATGTGCACATGATCACTGAGAGGACTGAGATATAACCCAGGTTATATCCAGCCTTCTGATGCCTGCTTGCTGGAAAGCACAAGAGGTTCTTAAGGGAAATGAGGAAAAAAAAATAGCTAAGTGTCCATTCTGCCTTCTTCTTGTAGCATTGTGACTACTGTGGCCACCACCCACACAGGCATAGCAGTGCTGCACACCAATAAACAGTGCTGAAGAGCTTACAGTTAATGAGCAAGTTAAGCATGTTAATAAAGTGGTACAAAGACACAAAGGCTGGCTTGCACTGAGTGAGGGAAAACACCTCTGGGCCAGAGCTAATGCTTTGTAAACTGTACCTCGCTGTGTGGTGGTGGAGCAGTGTAGGAAAAGCTGGTTTCCTGCTTGCTGTCAAGATGACCTGATCTAGTCCTTTCTCAGGCCATGGGGTTGTTGATGACCTTGCCAAGCTTCCATGACTTGGGGTGGGATTTGCCATGTCTGCAAATGTCTGCCTTCAGCTGAGCAACCAGAAAGTTTCTGAACCTCAACAGTGGGTTGCTTTCTAAAATAAGACTGGGGAAAAACAGTGTTTCTTCCTGTGCTTGAAGTTCTTCCAGGCTGGGTTGTGCTCGTTCCTGCTCCCCCTGTGGGCCTTGGGAAGGTGTCTGTAAACCAGGAGGAAGATATTTCAGTTCAAGTTTTCTATGTTTGAGAAAGTTGGGTCCATTTTAAAGTTCGGAAAGATTGTCTTCTGAATCAGTTGTTGGAGAGTACCCCTTGCATGTCCTAACTGATGACCAACCTGCACATGTCACGTCCCCACCTCTGTGTTTAGGTGGAGCAAGAAGGGCAAAGCAACAGAAATCCTGGAAATGAGGAGATCTTGAGTTTGAACATAAATTGGTAGTTGATGACAGGTATTAGGGCTGGCTGAGAAAGGAGCCACAAAGGGGGAATAACTGAACAGATCGTATGGGGGGCTAGGGGTAGCAAGCAAAGCTAGACATAGAAGCAAATGATAAACATGGGCTAGAAGTTTTTAGATGAAGGGTTAGGCATAAAAAGCGGGATAGACTCCAGCTGGAGAACCATAATTCTCATCTTTCTTAATGTCTGAGTACCTGGCTTGGCAGCCTGAACAGTGTTTTAATGTGTAAGAAATACTGAGACACCATTTGTAAGCAGCTTTTGCAGATACCTCAGGATACCCTTTGAGACACAGACAAATGCAATGTTTCTTAGGAGAATTGGGAGGGGTTTATGATTAGAAAAGAAATCAGATAAATGTGCTGGAATAGGTTAAGCAACACTGTGTATTGCTGGGTTAGTTGGATGGAAACACAAATTAGTACTTAATAACTGGCTATCAGCCAAAGGTTTTCCTGGTCTCTGAAAAAAAAAAAAAACAGCCTTCTTTTTGCTACCGAGGTAAAACATTGATGCTGTGTGGTGTGATGAGCTGGCAGGGAGACTCAGAAAGGGAGTAGAGCCAGCAGGCACTTCTCTCTGCATCCATGGCCTGAGTGTTGCTAAATATGATTTTGATTACAGCAGAATGGAAGAGCTCTGGTTGTAGAACTAGCTCCTGTGTGGCCAGAAACTGCACAGATACATAAAAATGATGCTTCTCCAGGGCAAGCAGAGATGTTCCTTGTCCTACTCTTACCATATCTGGCAGCAGAGATTTTTAAGGAGAACAAAAATGAGTCTTATAGTCTTCTGTTGACTTCCTGCAAACTATTTCGTGTTTCCTGCCTTAAATCCATAACATCTGGTTGAGCTACAGTGTGCTTTAGCAGTCTTGCTACCAAAGTTTTAAGCAACTGGCAGACCCAGTGTCTTCCTAGGTAAGTTGCTTCAAACAAAAAAGGGTTTTTGTTTGGGGTATTTTTTAAATTGAATCTGCCATAATTTGAATTTCCAATAATTTAGTCTGAGTGTCTTTTTCTGACAGGTGAGGCAACTAATTACTCTCAGAAGACTTTTCCTTGTGGAGATCTGTGCTGGTAGTGATTAAGGTACTTCACACTTCACCTAATCTAAAGTAGTTGTTATTACTTCAATTAATATTTTTTCTTTTTCTTTTTTTTTTTTTTTCCCACTCTGTCAATATGTTTATTTTTAACAATGCAAAAAATACGATTGGACAAACCACCCTGAACTTCATCCAGGACTGATGCCACCTCTGAATTATTTGAGTGCCTCAGTTCTTTCAGCACAATTCCATCCTCAGGGCATATTTTCACAGAGCAGATCCTAAGCCCAGGGTTATAGAGCTGGATGAAGGCAGGATGAGAAATGGCAGCTGGTGGATAGATGTACCCATTTTGTTCTTCAGCAGAGCCCATGCTGTGGCACTGACAGGTAACTCATACAAGGTTGGTGTCCACCAGGCCCTCTGCAGTGGTGAGCTCTTCACTGCTTTCAAGGTGCCCTATCCCTTACTAAGGCTGCATGTTGTACAGTTGTATCCAACTTAGCTCACCAGCAGAAGATACTGAATTGAACGACTGGGAAAAATGCAATTCTGAAACATGTTGTACAGATTTCTTGAAAAGTTTCTTCTTTTATACTTAAAGTATTTCATATTATAAGTGCATAATAAGGAAATCAGTAAAAGAAAGGTGTGTGGAAGAAGCAGAAACCCAGGTAAAGAATATAATCTTGCTAGTAACTGTTCTTCTGGCCCCACCAGCTTCAGGGGGGAGATGGGCACACCACTGACTGTACACTTGGAGTTGGTTAGTGTTTCTGTGACTGGTCTGGCTTTTTTTGGCAGGAGCTGTTGGGTATTGAAAATGGAAGAAACGAGGAAGCTCTCTCCAAAGCCATGTAAAAGCAAGGAACCTGTGAAAACAGAGTGGGGGTCTCAGAGTGTTGTATTTACCTATTTCCAAGGGGACATTAACAGTGTGGTAGATGAACATTTCTCTAGAGCTCTGAGCAATGCCAAGAACCCACAGGCCCTGAGCACAAAGCACAAGGACGAGGCTGTTGGCCTGAAGAACGGTGAGCTGCTTTCCATGGGTGAGCCTGGTGTCAGGTGGGAGGGACTGGCTTTCACTAAGGAATTTAAGATGCAGTGTGCTTAAATTTGGAACTGTGCACAGACAGAAAGCAGGCTTGCAAAGCCTTGGTTTACGTAGCTGGGACTTCCTGGGTAAATCCCTGCTCTTGCTGGGTACTTACCAAGCTCTCTGTGGGCCTCTTGGCGGGACTGGGTCCCCATTTTCCAGCCAAGGGTCTCCATCACTGTCAGCTGCATTAAGGGTATTATGACTTAATGTGTTGTCCTTGCAAAAGTTCATTTGTCTAAGCTTAAAATTGTTAAAAACCTGCCTATCTAGTGGCCTGCAAGAAAAGGCAGTATTTTAAAGTATTGGTGGTGGTTTAGTCTGCTTTTAGTATGAATTTGTAGTTGATTGTTAAGATAAGCAGTACTAAATTAATATCTATTTCTGTAAAAATAAATATGTAATCTGGTAGTGTTCCCTTAGAAGTCTATTGGAAATTGCCTTGGAAAAAAACAAACTGATGAGACTTCAGATGCTTTCTTTCTCTTTTTAAGTAGACAGCATGTCTCCCCATCAGTGGAATTTCTCTTCACATTGCTCCAAGCCGTATCCGTTGTCTTCTGCAACAAGCATGTCAAATTCTGCTCTGAATTTTTCTGCTGCTGGGGTGGCAGGCCAGTACCAGCCATCAGGTCTGCGGAGTCATCCAGCTCAACCTCCAGATTTATGGCCCTTCCCTTCCATCGGGACTCCCAGTCCCACCACTTCGGTGTATCCTCATGCCTTGCCTGACCTGCAGGCGGCCGATGAGCCCATCTCTGACAGGAAATACGGTTCTCTGCTTGGTCTTCTGCAACAGGAAAGGTGCCTGACATCCATGCAGGAATGTTCCATGAAGCAACACTCCAGTTCTGCTTGTATGACTGGACCTGTTAGGTTACAAAATACAAGTCAAAGTTCAGCTCCTGGGGGAGGTAAGGAAATGCTTGCTGTCGCTTCATTCTTTGATGGCATCTTATGTAAAGAGACAAAATAAGACAGTCTTGTCCTGGGGTTCTCAAATTGGAGCCATCTTCAGCCCAGCTCATGGACATTTTTTTCATTAGATAAGCCATTATGTGTACTGTGGTACTTGGGACAGGTCAGCTATATAGTGTGGCTTACTCAAAAAAACCCCAACATTGCACACTTGCACAGTATTTTACCTCCTGGCTTGTATTAGGGAGATATTTTAAGTAAATACAAACATTATTGACGGTGCTATCAGGTTCTTTACCTTATAGGTAGCAGGTGTGGTGTGTACCAGATGCTCCCATATTATGACCAGAAAGGAGTGGCCAAGTAAGAGCCCTGAGCAGCCTCTCAGGCTGTGTAGGGCATTAATGATAGTCTGAACACAGGATTCACGAATGGTTTGAGTTGAAAGGGACCTTACAGATCATCTAGTTCCAACCTCCCTGCATGGGCAGGGACACCTCCCACTAGACCAGGTTGCTCCAAGCCCCATCCAACCTGCCCTTGAACACTTCCAGGGAGGGGACATCCACAACCTCCCTGGGCAACCTGTGCCAGTGTCTCACCACCCTCACACGAAAGAATTTATTCCTAATGTCTAACCTATATCTCTCCTCTTCCACTTTAAAGCCATTACCCCTTGTTTTATCACTACATACCCTTGTAAAAAGTCCTTTTCCAGCTTTCTTGTAGCTTTCTGTATTGTCAATCTGCAGCCCTTCCCAGAAAGGCCAGGGATTTGTCTCCCTCCCCAACCTCTGTCTGTAGCTGGAAGGACTCTGGTAACGGGGCTGGTGGGCTGGCCTTGCCCTCCCAGCTGCCTCCTGCCATGAGGCACCACTGCCCTGTGTGTCACAGGCTGGGTTTGCTCTCTGCAGGAGATTTCCCAGAGCTAAGGCAATTCCTGCAGGAGTGAGGCTTGTTGTGTATTTGTTATTAGTAGCAATTCCAATCCTATGTACCAGGAGCACACAGAAGAAAGATGGCTGGTGGCTGAAGTCCACTTCCTGGGAGGTTACATCCCCGTGACATCTAGGACTGCTGGATAAAATTGCTCCCTTGTCAGTAATTCCTGGCATTGAGGAGCTCTCTGGGATCAGGCTTCCTGCCCTGTTAGGGTCTGCCTGTGTTTGCAGTTCCTGGGCGGTACCCAAAGAGTCAGCTTGGCACTGGCCTCCAAGGAAACGGGTTGTGAAATTGCTGAGGGAGTCTGCTGGAAAAATACAGCATGTCCTGCCTGGTGTGCCTAGATAAAAAGGACCAGGCATGTGAAGAAGCGATCCTGAGTCAGGCTTTGAAAAACAGGCAGCTGTGAAATACCTACTGGTTACCCAGCTTCTAATCTGCATCAGCAGGAGTTAGGCAGGACAGAGGCCAAACCTACTGCTTGTGTCTGCAGGAGCCTTATCCACAGTTCCTCTTCTGAAGCCACACTGCAGCTGTGTTAGGAGGACCCCAACTGTAGGTGTTCTGCTGACTTGTTCCTGCTAGTGTGTCTAGTGCCTGTCTGGGCACGGAAAAGGGAGAGTGTGGATGTATTGAGCTGGAATACAAAACTCTGTTAGGTTTGGCTGAGGCTGTAGAGGCCTGCACCCTGGGCTTTCAGCAGCTAGTAAATGACAGTCTAATTAAGCCACTGTCTGGACTTCTAGGATTTAATTTAAGAACTCGGTTAGGTGGCCTCTTCCCCCAAGGGGGCAATATGAGCCTATCAAGGCTTGAGAGCCCAAGCTCCTCCCAAAACAAGGTGTTTTATAAAACTACTTTTGGGCTCAAAAAAGGGAAGCACTGCTAACAACAGTGGAGTGTTTTGTTTTGTTTTTTCTTTTCATAAATTCAGAAAGAAAATGAGTGAGAGAAAAATTGAAAAGGAAATTAAACAGCTTGATGTTCCCCAAGTATTGGCAGTTTACTTTCAGGATGTTTACAGGGCCTTTCTGAATATTCATAACATAATATTCACCTCATAACACCACATGTGTAATGCTGTAAATGTGCTTACCAAGCAACCCAAAAAGAACAGGTAAGAAATGGCTGGCCCATGTTCACAGGGAGTCTTTGACAAGTCCCTAGGATGTGTGCATCTAATCTGGCTGTGGGAGTCACTGTTTCTTGGCTCAGTCTGTTAAATATACTCCTTGTTGTGCTGTGTCATGTTTAAGAACAGCTGATATTTATATTTATGGCAGCATATATTGCTGTGCCCTACAGCACGGAGCTCCCCAGCACCTGTGCTATAGTCTGGGCTGCCAAAGCACAAGGTTTCTCTAGGAACTTCTGTCTACTTTTAGCTCTGTGTTGAATCTCTGCTCATCTCCAGTGTTTTGTTTTGTTTTTTTAAGAGAGGAAAGCAAGCTCTTACCAAGGGTCAGAAAGCCCCAGTGTAAGCCATGCCACTGCAGGTGAGTAACGAAACCAGCAGGTCTGGAAACAACCAGTGCTCACCTTGGGAGGATAGCTGCCTTGCTTAAGCGTGCAGAATTAATGATGCTTTCTTGCTTGCTTCCAGACCATGTATCAAAAGCTTGTTTTTCCCCCAGGTACACACACCACCTTCTGTAACTACTTGAACAGACAGAAAATGTCCTATTTGAATGAGATATATTATTTTTGTAACCACACCTTCCTTAGTTTCTGTGGCTATACCATCAGCCTGCTACTTCACAATGTCTATTTTACACTGACTGTCCAAGTTTCAGGTCCCAGAAAGACAGGACACCCCTTGCATTGTATCTCAAGCACCTGACTTCAGGCTGAGGTCCTTGTTGGACCTGTGTGCTAACATTACTGCAGCATTCTCCAGCAAACCCGCCACACTGCTAGGAGAGTTGTTCCAAGAAATTATTCCCAAAGCATTCAGGCTTCCATACTTTCATTGGTCTCTTGGGACTGTGTCACACTCTGATGTTGGTTCCTTGATGAGCAATGTTTTGGGGATACTTTGAATGGGTCATTCTGGTTATTCTAGTAAGGGTTCTTTT
Source organism: Hemiprocne comata (assembly GCA_020745705.1). NCBI lineage: Eukaryota > Metazoa > Chordata > Aves > Apodiformes > Apodidae > Hemiprocne > Hemiprocne comata. The sequence goes on along the minus strand of CM036597.1, from coordinate 2,251,980 downwards.
GCATCAGAGAAGACCCAAAGGAGCAATTTTGTTTGCACAACATCCTAGGAGGTTGCATGGATGGAGCTGTTTGACTGTTCTGATGCTGCTGTGTCTTTCAGGTATTCAGATTCATGACAGAAGACGAGATTTGTACTTCTAGCAACTGAATGTTTCTACTTTGTTCTGGAAGAGGAAGTTCTTGCTGTGAACTTTTATTATGTACAACTGTGAACCAAGAAGAAGTGAACTGCAGCTATTCTGGGCTTTTTCTCTCAGTTGGAAGAATACATGTACTATTTGGGGAATGAAAAATCAGCTTTTTCTATTCAGTAAATAACTTCTAATAGCTGTGGTATTAAACCTGACAGTATGTTTGCTGTGAAGAAATATTGTCTGCTTAAGGCTTTTCATGTAGCCCTCTCCAAAAGGATTCTCGGCACTTTTAAATGTTTCTGTGTCTATTCATTTACCATCTCTTGATAGGAAAAACAATTCTTATCAATGCAGTTAATAACTGATAACTGCAGGGATGCAGTTAGCATAAATTCAGTGCTGCAGCTTCTTATCTTGATTGGACATCTCCAATAGTCTTAGGCCATGGGCAAGAGACTTCAAGACAACCACAGGTCAGCAAAGTACATTATCATATGTATGTTTTACAGTAATTTGTAACTGTACTTGCAATTCATGGGAACATTCTTCAGAAACCATATAATATGCATATGCCCAAAGGCTCTGTTTTGCCCTGTCCTAATGTATAATCATTCTCTAGAAAACAGTGAATTAACATGAGATCTGGGAGGAAATCTGGGTCCTCACCAGATGGAATTAAAATACCACTGAGCAAAAAGCTGGAGGTGGGAATGGTCTGTTTTTCCAGGCTCTCTGCAGGTGTAAAAGATTGTTTTTCTAAACAAATCCTGTGTGGTCGAATATGAAATGAGTGATATTGAAGGGTTCACCAGAACAAGCAAAAATCCCTCTGTTCTCAGTAACTGCATCCTGCTGAGCTCCGAACAGGCTGAACCAGGAGGGTGGTCTCAAGGCTTCTCCGTGGAGCAGAAGTGGCAGCCATGAACTGTGCATCCATCCTGCACGTTCAGATCACCACCTTGGTTCACCACTCGCCCTTGGCAAATATGTTTGCTGAAGCTACTGTGAGTAAAGCCTCATGTGACTGATGTTGAGGTTTGTGTGTGTCATCCCTGCAGTAAGAGAGACTGCTGAGCCTTTATTGTAAATCCTAAGGATAAAAAAGATCTGGTTTACTTTTTCTTTCTTCATTGGCTATACATTAATGTAATACAAAGGAGCACAATTAACTTGATCTGACAGCTCTACACTGTTACTTAAGGAAAGCTGACATTTGAGATCCTAGAGCTTGCAATTTATAGGACAAATCCTTAGCTGGTGTGTTTGTGGTTCTGTTTACACCAGATACCTACTCTGCCACTGGGCTGCTTCAGTTGTAACACCTTGTGTCATTTTATACATAATTTAAGTTCAGCAACTTTAGATGTTTATGGTACTGATTTACCTCTTTCCTACCCTGGGGAGGAGTCTGGGGCTTTTTTTAGTAATCCACAGGTACTGTTGTACATTTCTTCCCCATGCACGTCCCAGGGCACAGACATTTTATCCCATGTCTCACCCTTGCAGGCACCTTGCTCTGCCTTCTCGTGCAGGATGGCCCTGGCCCAGCTCCTCCTCTGATGGTCAGATAAACCTTGTGGGTGGCTGGGAGCAGCATAGCTGGCTTGGCTACTCCACCTTATTTTAGTCACTCCTTAACAGTGTTAAAAATAGTCCCACACTGCAATGACAAACAAGAGAGATTCTCTTGCTATTAAAGAAAAACCTAAAGGTTAAAAAAACCACAGAGCCCTCACAGCCTGGAAAGCTGGCTGCTTTCATCCTCTATCCTGTCCTCCATACCCCACCTCCCCCATCACTCCAACCTGGGCTTTGCAGGCTCTGGGTTTGAGTCTGACCAGAGCAATTTGTGTTTTCCCCATCTTTTTCCTCCTGGCAAATGCTTGGTACAGCACAGGGCTACAGAAACATTGTCCAGCATCTTCCATGCTGAAGTACAACAATATTTCATCTCCTGCTTTTACTACCTTTCCACCTGAGATAAAGCAGTAACTCTCTCCCACTCAGCACTATTAAAATAAAAAGTTTCTAAGCTTACCATTATAAACCAATCAGCTCCCAATACTGTGTGCTTACCAGAGGAGGGAGGTGTCACTTCAGGTAAATCCCACTGCCAAAGGGAAAAACAACTTGAGCTGATGGAAGGAAACTGCATGTACCCGACACCCAAAGGCCATCTCTGGTAACAGCACAGCCCAAAACAACAAGCTTTGTCCCCAAGCCGGGGGGGGCTGGGAGTGGTTCCATGGGCAAGGGAGAAGCACCTTGCACTCATGGGCTGCATCTGCTGCCCTGTGTTTGTAGGCTCAGAGATGACCCAGGTCCTGCAGATACCACTGAATGATGGGGTCAAGGAACATTGCTTTGTTTTGGCTTTGCAGAATTGTAGAATAATTTTGGCTGGAAAAGATTAAGATCAAGTCCAATTGTTAAAGATTAACCCTTTCTTGGTCTTTAACGTTTAGTTCCCATGAAAGCATTGGAAGTCTCAAAGTTTTGTGGACCCCACCCAACTATTGGCCCCACAAAGCAACCTCTGCATCTGACTGAGTCTGGTTGTGGCTCTGGAAACCGGGACCTCTGGATTTGTGAAGGTGGTAGAGCAGTGTGGACTAATGCAGGAAAGCCAGGTTCTTAAGAAGATGGGGAGGAATGATTCTGCTTCTTGAGGACTACCCAAAGATCAAGTCGTAGAATCCTAGAATGCCAGGTTGGAAGGGACCTCAAGGATCATCTGGTCCAACCTTTCTAGGTAACACTATAGTTTATATGAGGTGGCTCAGCACCCTGTCCAGCTGAGACTTAAAACTGTCCAATGTGGGGGAATCCACCACTTCCCTTGGGAGACTATTCCAGTGTTTGATTGTCCTCATGGTGAAAAATGTACCTCTTGTGTGCAATCAGATTCTCCCCAGGAGCTACTTGTGCCCATCACCCCTTGTCTTCTCCATGTGACCCCTTGTAAATAGGGAGTCTCCATCTTTTTGGCAGCCACCCTTTAAGTACTAGAACATGGTGATAAGGTCTCCTCTGAGCCTTCTCAAGGCTGAACAAACCCAGTTTTCTCAGCCTCTCCTCATATGGCACATCCTCCAGTCCTCTGACTGTCCTTGTGGCCCTTCTCTGGACTCTCTCCAGCCTGTCCCATCCTTTTTGTAGAGCAGGGACCAAAACTGAACATGATGTGTGCTGGATAAATGGCATTTAACAGAAGTGGCCCTGTGCAGCTCAGCAGTGTGAGGAACACTCTGTGCAGTCTGGGTATTGCACTCAAATCACTCCAGAGAAAAACACAAGGGCTAATTAAAAATTACGAGCAATTAAGAAAGTCCTCCAGCTGGACTTTTTGATGCATAAAGGAGGTCTTTTTTTTAAGGCAGAATAAGTAGATTTTAAGGAAAATCTCCTGGCTTTAGTCAAGCTGTCACATAACTAAGACATTTGAGCTCACAGTTCCACTTGGCACACGTTGTTGGTGCTGGATCTGTGCCATATTTTGAGAAAAGTTTAGCATGAAAACATTTCTTTTCCCCTGCCCACAGTCGCAGCAGTGACTGGTGGTTGTGAGCGTGCAAAGAGCAGCCAGGCAGTATTGCACTAGTGACTCAGGAAGGGACTTTGCTAGAACAGCAGCACCAAGGGCTGCTCCACCTTGTGGGCACACAGCACCAAGGGGGTGATTTACTCTGAGTAAAAGGGCTGGGGCAGGAGGAGCGGAGGGTGTTTCCTCTCTGCTCCACACAGGAGCTCAGCACCCTCTCCCTGACCTCTACAGTTGCCAGCAGAGCATGGAACAATTGCCCAACACCTGCCCTGGGAGAGTTGGACTGTTTTTCTGGGCTTGTTCAAATATGTAGGACCACGATCATGGCTGCACAGTTTGTCCCGTTTCTTGCAAAAAAAAGGTGTTATGGAGGATTCAGTTTGCTAGATGGAGTGGAGGCATAAAATTCATATGCATCATCTCCAAGATGGCACATGGAACAAAGCTGGTCAGTGCATGACTAATGTGTGCCCACACCTGGGCAGGGCTGGAAGATGAGCTGGGTCTGATGAGGAAGCTTCTATTTGTGACATACTCTGTGTATGTAAGGGTGTTATTAAATCAGATTTTGGCTTGATTTAAGCAGTTAAATGAGTCAAATAATTTTATGCGTTTGCAGGATTTTTCAACTGTTATGTTGGCTCCTGGTGTGTGTTTTTGAGACTGCCTCTCAGCTGACAGCTACTTGTATGAGTTATGATTTCTCAGGAGTAGGTTTGGGTACATCGTGCTGCTGATAAACCATCGGTGTTCAGGTTTTCACTGATCAAATGTGGTTGGATGTGAAACTAAGAGTGCTTCTCACAGGGCTGCATTTGGATTTGGTTTGTTTCTCTCCTTCTCTAAGAGCCCTTCTGAAACCTCAGCCAAAGCAATGGCTTCAGTGACTTCAGTCTGATTCTTTGGTGGCTCTAAACTCACCTAGCTCCATTTCAGTCATCTGGCATAAGGTAAAAATACCAAGAGCTTGAAGCCTTTATGTTATAAAAGACAATATTGTTGTTTTCCACATAAGAAATTAGTCTGGTCTTGCATTTCCTGAACATTTAGGTGCTGCCATTTACTCCATGGATAAATGTGATTTATTATTTGTTTCTTTTCATGGCCTGGTGCAGAGCTTGAACCTCCTCCTGCTTTGCTGTGCTGCACCAGAAAAACTAGGGAATTCCCACTGTTAAGGAAATGAAAACTGTAGGATAACTTGACAAGGATCAGGCAGAGGGGTGAAACAAGGGAAAGCAAGTGTTCCTGTCACAGCCAGAGCAAGGGGCTCCCAGCTTGGGGATGCTGTGGGGGACAGCAGGACACACAGGTCTCTCCTAAACTCAGCTCTCTGGCTGCAGCCTCAGTGGAGGAAGTGTCAAACTTGGATGGGCACAAGGTCAGTCCTTTGTTTCCTTGGTTATCAGCTGCTCTTGGAGGTGAGCACTGGATCATGGAATTTAATGTAGGATGGCTTTTCTGCCTGATGGCTCCTGAGCTCCAGCTGGGCTGGTCAGCCATGGTAATCCAGCCCTCAGCCCATGTGGTGGGGTGTGCTGAGCACCATGTAACCCCATCCTGCATCCTCTAGTGCCGTGTGTGGGAACAAAAACTGCTGGTCAATGTGCTGTCAGTCCAGGGGAGACCTTGTGACCTGCCACCACCCAACCCTGTAGGGACACGGCAGTTCTGCTGAGTGCTTCCTGGGCCTTAATCCCTCCCCAGACCTTCTGAGAGCTGGGGCTCGATGTTCACTGAGGCTGTATGCTGGGCTGATGTGTGAAGGGCTGAAGGGCCCTTCATTAAGTTTGTATGTTAATATCTGCAGGACAGCTGTGTAATTCCAAGAGTGTTTCATTCCCATGCCGGACTCTGACCTTTTTCCTACCTGAGGCATAATTTTATGCATGACTCGCTGGCGTTTGGCCACCCAGCAGGAGCCACCATGTGGCAAAGGATTGTAGTGGCAGCTGTTAGGGAAGAAAATTCCTCCTCCTGGGAAGAAGGAGAAAGTTTTCCCAGCCATTAACACGTTACCTACAGGCTGAAAGAAGGATATGGCAGCAGAGGCTGCAGATGTCCTGCAATCCTCCAGGCCATGGTCCTGCTCCTGTGACATGAAAGGGGTTGACACGTCCCTACCTGTATGAAGAGGTTGTAAATTGTGCTTCCTCCTGAGTCCTTATATGCAGCTGGAGAGGGATTTCTAAGGGGTTTTGGAAATCTGCTCAGAGGAAGGAATCAGTCACTTCAGAGCTCTTTGATCTTATCCATCTTCTGACCTGGAAAAGCGTTCCTGCATCAGAGTGGACACTGTGTCTGGAGCTGGCACAGCACCACAATGTGTGTGCCCAGTGAGATTTTGGCTTGCACACCTCAATCTACACACAGCCTTGGCCTTGACCATCCATTATGGATAGAGGTGGTTTCAGCTCCAGATCCCGTGGGAGATGGGATGAGATGGCTTGTGCCCTGGTGGCTCCAGGTGGGCTCCCACAGCCTGTTTTCTTCAGAGAGAGTCCTGCAATGTGCTTCTGACCTTGACTTCACTTCAGTGGGGTTTTTAATAAAAGCAGCTAGTTATTTTAGCAGGTTTGTAGAAGAGGGAGCATTGTGGTGGTCTCTGTGGTTACCCGCACTCTCCTCTGCTGGATGCCGTGTGTGATAATAGTGCCTTTGGCTGTGACCAAAGAGAACCTGGTCTGGATTTTAGCAGGGACAGTGTTTGGCAGCTCCTGAAATCAGCTAAAAGAACAGAGTTGGATCTAAAAGATGCCCATTGTCTAATGTTAATACAGAGAGGCCCTTTCCATGTGGTTCTTAAAGCACCATGGACCCCAAGCTCCAACCCCCTGGGATGTGCCTGTCCATCTTTGCCATGCAGAGAGGAAAACTTTCTTCATATTTTCTCCCTTTGAGCTCAGCTTTGTGGGGAAAGGTGATACGAGAGCTCTGGGTTTGTACTGAAAATGTTTTGGGCACTTGCAGGATTATTTGAAGACGGAGGCTCTTTCTTAGAGATCTGAATCATGTGCTTCTACTCTCTAGGGCAAGCTCGGTGGTTCTTCTGAACTTTCAGTTTAATTTATGTGTAATGCCAGATTTTTCAGTGCAGATAATTTTCTCATGTCTCCCGTTGTGGCTGTGTTTAGGTGACCAGCCTGTGTATTTATGAGCATTTGATAATCTTTTTGTGGATGAGCATTAAGAAGCCAATGGCTTCGAATGGGTGCTAAACGTTTGTATAAAAAAAAAATAACTTATACTGAAAGCTAATTTTGCCGTTATGCAGGGAAAAGAAATAGGAGTTGTAATTCTGTCAGCACTGTTTCTGAATGATGCCACAGGGCGGCACTGTTCAGACGACGCTCTGCACATGCCATTATGATGAAGAACTAGATTAATGACAGAAATGTCGCCTCTGTCGTTTAAAGTGAAGTTGCGTATCAAAGCGCAGGCTAGAGAAAGCCTGCCTCATTAACAATCAGCTTTGAGCCAATTGTCCTCATCCTTCCTTTCTGTCTGTCTGTCTAACTTCCTCCTATACACACAAGCTTATGACTCTCCCTCAAGGCAAGAGCATCAATAGTCAAGCTCTGGTAGCTTTGAAGGAAATCTTTACGTGATTAAAAATGCCACACAGAGTTACTGCTTCGTCATGGCTCTGCATGTCAATGAGATGGCAGCAGACAGGCCATTGTGAATGTAATCCACGGCATATCTGTATCCTCCTAAATTGGTGTTTAATTAGGAACCAGGCTATTGCTGCCTTACTCTGGTCTCAAGGGAACTCTGGCTGAGCCGTGATCGTGGTGGTGTTAGCTGACTGAGTTCTCTGAGGCAGCTCTCAGCTTAACCCCAGGAAGAGCGTGGAATACAGAATTAGGGCTGTGTGGAGCTGTGCCATCCATGCCCCGTGCCAGCTCCACAACACTGTCCCCTCTAGCCACGTTCCCCTCACAGCTCCGTGGGCCAAGGCCTGTCTGTGCCCCGGCCGAGGAAGCCAACAGGGCAGCTGCTCCATGCGGCCCCTGGAACCTGCCGAGAGGGACGTGTGCCTGCTCGGGCCCCTATTCTCCTCTGTTGGCAATGTCGGTGTCCAGCTGTGTGTGGAGAAAGCGTGAGAAAGCTGAAGAGGACTGGATGAAGCGCCCTACTGAGCCAGAGAGACTTACGAAGTACCGCCATGTTAATGGAGCTGTTGGCCACTACGAGCGACAGCAGCTGGGTTACTTGTGCTTGAGGACAGGCCGTATTTCGACAGGCCAGTTTCTCAAAAAGGCTGCCTTTGTCTGTGCGGGCAGAACAAAAGTCCTCCTGAGGCGGTGAGGGCACAGGAGGGTCTTGGCCGCTCCCCAGCTCGGCAGCGATGTGCCCGTCCCCCTCAGGGCGCCATGGCGGGGCTGAGGGCGGCCTCGGCGCACTCCCGCCTCGCCGATGCCCACCGGACAGACCGAGTGGCCCCGGCAGGCGAGGGAGCAGGCAATCTGTGCTTCTGTAACCGCGCTGCCCAGAAGCGCGGCAGGGAAAGTGCTCTCCAGCCGGGGAGCGCGGCCTGGGCGCGCTCTGGGAGCTGAGGTGGCGCTGCCACCGGCCTTCTCCTCAGGGCGGGGCGCGGGGCTCCTCCCGCCGCCCAGCGAGTCCGCCGCCGTCCCACAATCCTTTGGTCTCCCGCCCTCACAAGATGGCGGTGCTGCGGGCTCCGCGGAGCCTGGCGGCAGCCGTCTCCTGCAAGCGGCGACTCCTCGCCCTCCTCCTGCTGCGGCCTCCGGCGGCAGTCGCCGCCTGCGCCCAGGGCTGGCTTGCGGGGAGCGTGCGGCAGCGGGCCCCGGGGAGCGGTCAGGTGCGCGGGGGCGCCGGTCCCGGCCGAGGGCGGGCGGCAGAGGAGGGCGCTGGGTGGTGAGGGTGCTGAGGCGGGGCGCCGGGCCCCGCCGGCTCTGTGGGGACGGCCTATTTCGTGCTTGCCTCGCCCGGTTGTCAGCGCTCGCCGGCCGGCGGGGGTCCGAGAGAACGGGAGGGCACCGGGGCCACCGTCCCGCTCCAGGAAGCCGCCTCAGCCATCAGCCCCTGCGGGGAAGCCTGTGCAGAGGGTCTGGAGCGGGGTACATGGCGTGGGGATCCCTGCGAGTGGTTTGGTTGTGACTGATAAAGTTTTGGGCAAGTTTGGGCGCAGACAACTTCAGACTGAACCTTTCCCTCCGTTGTGGCTGTTTAGGTGACCGTCCTTTGTATTTACGAGCGTTTGATCATTTTGTGGACCAAAAGCCATCGCTTGTGAGCGGGTGCTAGACGTTTGTATACAGAGTAACTTATGGTGACAGCTACTTCTGCGTTATGTAGGGAAGGGAAATTGGAGTTGGAATTATTTCTGGTTGCAGAGGAAGGCTGTGACATGTCCCAGTGAATGGTTTGTTTTGTTTTGTTGTTGCAAGTCAAGAGTTGAGTACTGTCTCCAATTGAAAGAGCCCAGGCTTCAGGAATTCATACACGTTTTTCAGACTGAGTGGAGGAAGTGTGTCTGAAAGACTGAGTGAAGAAACTTTCCATAAACTCTTAGATAGCTGTTATTTCTGTTGGGTAATAAACTTTTTTCATTTTTTTTTTTTTTTGTCCCTTCTTCTCACTGCCCCCAGAGTACCACTTTTGCAGACTAGTTTTTCATTGTCACCTGCCCCTGACAGGCAGAATTCTGTCACAGATTACAGTCAGGTTTGTATTACTTGTTAAATTAGATAAACAGGACTGAAGTAGTGAATTTTTGGGGGTTTGGTTTTGAAACTTGTGCCAGGCGAGACTTAAAGTTGATGCAGACTAAATGTATTTGGATATATTAAAATATATCTGTACTGTACTCAGTATTGTCTGGTGTTCCTGGAAACTTAGTTCAGATGTTAGTAAATAACAATGTTATTGTGGTGCTGGATAAGAGTATTAGTTATAATCCTGTTTTCCTTTTGAATGTTTTTATTTTCATGTGAGAAATGCTGATCCTTGCTGATAAGTTTTAATTGCCACATGTTGCTGAATGTTGATTTGCACTAGGTTTTTTGAACTAGAAACCTAAGGCTATGTCTATAGTGTACATATATATGTCTTTCTCTCTTTGGCCTTTGAGTTTCTAGGCGTTTCTGTGTTACTAAGTGGTCGATTATGCATTTCTTTTTTTTACAGTCTGGTGATTTTTACTTCACTTCTGCATCAAGCTCTGTTGGATGAAAATGATAATTAATTAAGTGTATGAGCAAGGTCTAACATTTTGTTAAATAAAAACTTTATGCCACACTATGACAAATAGATAATACATTTTATTTAAGTGTGTTGTGCAAATGCATTCGATTATTGTCCACCAGGAGGCTCAATCTGTCTTCTGGAGGTTTTGGTTATAATGTCCTTCAAAATTTTGGCACTAGCTGACATGATTTATTTAAACATTTAATTAAATTTGCTGGCGGAGAAAAATGTGATGTCCTGTTATTTCAGTTCCCTTCTTTTTTTTCTTCTCATTTTTGAGCTAGTTCAAGAAATACTGTGTCTGCATCCAGAGAAGGGACTGTCAGAAGCTGGCTAGGCACCTCAGCAGGTTGTATTTCAGAGTTATTAGCCACTGATTTTTATAAATTAGGTAATTCAATATTTAAAAAAACCGAGAGCAAGTACGTGCATCCTAATTTAGTTTCAGTTATTTAATGATTTTGATGTGTTTATACGCTAATGAGGACTGTAAATATTTTAAATGGACTTATTCCGGAAGCTCTTCTGTGCATTAAAAAATTGCAGAAACACATGGTTTTGCATTTAAAACAACTTAAACTTGTTTGCTGTGGTCCTATGCTGTGTGCTTCAGAGTCACCTGGGAATAAGGTTTAATGAAAGCAGTGTTTCGTTGTAAGTGCTCTCGTGAAAGCCTCCAGGCTTCTGTGTGATGACACATCTAATATTTGTATTTTAGTGTGGGGAAAACTCTTTATTGATGTTTTCTAGGTGTCACAGACAAGTTAGATTTTGCACTAACTTGTTGAATATAAGCAAGGACGGTAAATGTAACATAAATGCCCATGATCCAGTGTCTAAATTTTGCATGGGATGGGAGACTGGCAAGACCCAACCACTTGTGACATCCAGATAGTTGGCTTTAATGGTAGTTCTTCCCCAGGGTGTTCCCAGCTTGTAAAGACCTTCCCGGGAGGCACAGGGGGTGTGGTGTGGTTATACCAGCAACACGGTGCTTCTCACTGCTGTAGGATAGTCACTTTTGTGAGTAAAATCAACTATGCAACCACAATTTTACTTCTACTCATGTAATTACACAAATAGCAGAGGTTTGTGTCAGCCGAGGTGTGGTAAGCAGTATAGTTGTAGCTCAATTCATGAGAAATGTCTGATTAAAGGAAGGAAAAAGCTCTAGTGAAATATGACTATAAAAGCAAAGTTACTGACCATTCTTTTTGAAAAAGATTATTTCAAACACTTGCTGGTCATCCTTCTGGACTTTGCATCTGTGCAGTATTTCTTCCCCTGTCTTCATTGTTTCATGTTGGTTGTAAGCTTTAAAAAAATTACTTGGAAGCTTTCTTATCCTATAATACAGTCTGTGTTTTCCTGTGGCACTTAGTACAATGAGATTCAATTATAGAAGAGTTGTTTGGGTGCTGTTGCACTACAGATCTGTGTCTGTCTTCCCTCAAGCTTACATTTTTCAGTTAGTTTTGATTAGAGTCTTGCTTTTCTGAGCAGTAAGACATGCAAGATTTGTATCCTGGAGAGGAAAAGAGCAAAATTGATGGAGGGGAAGAACAAGTGTCATAAATACAGTGCAGTGATTGGACTCAGTTTCTTGGTGTGGAGATCAGTTTGTATGTTTGTAAATGTAGCTCCTTCCGTTCACCCTCCTGCAGCTGGAGTAGGCAGGGGTTCATGGTTTCAAAACTCATGGTTTGAAGTTAGGATTTGTGCTGAGTGGTAACAGCAAGAATGGGCATGTTGGATGTGGCCTGCTTGGGAAGCTTTGAAAAGTAACCAAACAAAGGCTGTAATTTTTTTCTAGGAAGCTTAGGGTTGTTTGGTTTTTTTTAGTGGAAAAGTTTGTCCACATCCAAAATAAAAGCAACATCAAATTCTATTTGAGCTAAAAATTAAATGGGAGGAAAACAGCATTTGACTGAAAATGTCCAACAGTCTTTTAACTAAGGAGAAATATTGTACTAGGAATCTGTGTAAGAAATACACTGCGAAGTTTCTTTCAGAGAGGACTTTGGCAGTTGTAGAAAACAGGGCTTTGTAAATTACTGTAACAGTAAAAAACAGACACCTTTTTTTCCTTGCATTATCTGGCCCTTGCAGCTGCCACAGGACATACGATAAAGAACATGTTCTGCTGCATAATTGAATAATATCCCTTCCTCTGGAAGTGGTTGCAAGAGAAGTTGCAGGTATTTTCATTACATTTATTCATATTTTGTGGGTTTTTTTACCTGAAGCCTGGTCTGGTCTGTAAAATCATCGTGATGTTTCTTGTGCAGACATCATTTCATGTGTCGGTGTGTGTTGCTAAATTCTCTTCTCCAGACTTTGATGGTGTAGTTGAACAGCTTGATGTATGGGAACTATTAATCAACACTCTCCATCAGTCAACAGCCCTCACTGGCAGATAGATGCTTTATAACAACATATTTGAAATTCCTTGAATTTTCAAAATCCCTTTATAGAGAAGTATTGCTGCTGAGCAGATCAGCGTTCTCATATGTCTCTCTGTCAAAATGGACATAAATAATATTGAAAATTGTTGTGAGGAAGGATATATAATGAAGTAGAACAGATGAAAATAGGGGAACTTGATCTGCAAGTTGTTTGGGGGATGGGGCCAGCACAGGGTAAGCAACTCCTGAAGTAGAAGGTGCTGTGGAGCACATGTGGGGTTTCTGCTCTGCCACTGAGACATGTTTTACCAAAACAAGCCAAATGTGAGGGTTGTATTAGTAAGATGTTACGGGGCAGGCTCCTTAAGGTATCTTCTTATCCTTCTGGTTTCATTTGCTCTGGGTGTGTGTACAGAGCAATTGCATGTTGGCTGTTGTTAAACATAACTCAAGTTTATACTGTTCGTATGGTGACATTTTAGTCTGTATTTATACCAGAATATTTTCACTTTTTCTCTTTTCTTCCTCTGCTCTTTCCTATTTGTCTTGTCTTTTGCTTTGCAAACTCAGCAAAATTAACAGTAGGACTTGAGTGCTGCACAGGTACTTGAATCCCACCATCAGGGATCTTTCCTGAGACAGCTAGTTTGAAAACAACATCCCTGCTAGATTAGTGCAGTATGTCTGAAACATACTCCAGAGGGAAGCTTCTAAGTGTAGATTTGACCTTGTGCAAATGTGTTTAATCCCTATTGTTTGCTTGCGTTTATAGTATTTAAACTACTACCAACAGTCATGACACTTGAGCAATATGACTTTTATGTGCAATCAGTACTAGACATCTGTTTCACCCTTTAGAGTATATAGAATCATATCCAAAATACATTAAAAGAACATAATGGTGCAGAGCCAGGCATTCAAAAGTCAAGAAATGCCAGAATTAAAGTTCCCTGCACAATTTCTTAAATTTGGAAATAAGCAGGACGTGCTCCTGCTCCTTTAAAGCAGAAACCTGCTACTTTTATCTGTTGCAATAAGGTTCAAGTATGCCTTTTCCTTTGTAGCCTTAAATCTACTGGGAGGGAGTTGTAGTGAGGGAAAGTGTATTTTCTGTTTATGAAACTGTCACTGTTCATATGGAGAGCGTATTAGTTTAGATGGAATCCTGTGTGCTGAAACTGAAGTTATGAGTGTATCTACAATGAAGTGCCTTGCAAGTGTATCGCCTGTATTTAACCTGGGTCTTGGAAGCATTGGGGCAGTTCACCCAGTCCAGTTAGCTCCACTAAGTGCAAAATGAATAATTCCAATGTTTACTCTTTCTCTTTATGTAATGTCATATAATGCTGATGTTTGGAATAAGCAGGTCCCATGCAGTGACTTACGGGGGAAGAGAAGACTCAGGGGGGACCTGATCACTCTCTATAACTACCTGAAGGGAGGTTGTAGTCAGGTGGGGCTGGGCTCTTCTCCCAGGCAACTAGCAACAGGATGAGAGGGCATGGCCTGAAGCTGTGCCAGGGGAGGTTTAGGTTGGATATTAGGGAGCACTTCCTCATGGAAAGGGTGAGCAGACATTGAAATGGACTGCCCAGGGAAGTGGTGGAGTCACTATCCCTGGAGGTGTTTAAGGAAAGACTGGAGGTGGCACTTGGTGCCGTGGTCTACCTGATCTGGTGGTGTTAGGTCATAGGTTGGACTTGATGATCTCGGAGGTCTTTTCCAGCCTCAATGATTCTGTGATCTTCATTTTCTTAAAAATGACCAATTTATAACTTATGGCACGTGTCTTAGGAAAAGAGCAAAGGAGTGTTTAACACAAGGTCTGAAATATTTGATGTGCTGCTGTGTGTCAAGGTTAAAAGTACCCTTTTTATGATTGAGTTATTTTTTTTCCTTTTTGACATTAGTCCTTTGCCTTGGGCTGATGAGCAGTTCTTCCGTGGTGTTGCTGTGTGGTAGTGATTTTTATATAGTGTGAGGTGTATGGTTAATGCTGCAACAGAGCAGTAAAAGATTTAATATTGGATGTGTCAGAGATGATGTGGCACCATCATTGCTAACCAAAAGAGAGGTCCCTGTTTTGCCACTGGGGAAGCACTGCCAGCCAGGCCATTGAAGGAAAATAAATGGCCCTTTGAAACTCCTCTGGAAAATGAATTGCTTTCCATGTAGCATGGAAATAGCAGAATATCTACAAAAGGTGCACTGACAGATTTGTGAATATTGGGCATCTTGTGTCCTGCCTACCTAAAACTTTAGTCAGCCATGCTGTAATTCCTGATAGTCCCAGTGCTTCCCAGTCAGGAGCTGCAGCTTTGATTAGCCTTGTGGTCTGTGAGATGAGCGTGGCGTGCACTAAGAGGAACTGGAAATGGCAGGGCCTATAAACAGGAGAATAACAACTCATAATGAAAAACAGAACAAAGGAATATTTCAAAGAAATCAGAAAGCAACCTGGGAGAAAATTAAAATGAGAGGAAGGGGAAAACTTTTGGCTTTCATGGTACAAAAAGAACGACGTCTGATGGGAATGGGGATTCAGGAAAGGGAAAGGTTCATTGTCATTTAGCATTTTTAACAGTTGAATGTAATTTATTTTGCAGCTGCTCCCCACCAGTATTCTTTTTCTGTGGTCAATTGTTAAAAAACAAAGCCATCTGCCTTGTTTCCATGTTGTGCTTGTTTACATAAACTAGATGAATGTTCTCTGAATGTGAAGGGCATGTTCTGCATGAATTTATTCCCACTTTTTTTTTTCCCCCCTTTTTATTCTGTAGATTCCACCAATCTGCAAGCAAAGATCATGGCACAGTCTGGGGGGAGATTATTCAAGGCCATTATTAGAGGCTTCAGAGGTAGGTATAAATTGTTTCTCTTCCTACTTGCAGGTCAGAGGAAACTTGAGCCCTTGGGGCAACTTTCAGTTTAGTCTGTTGGTTTTTTAATTTCACTCTTTACAGTTTTGAAGTGCAGGAAGTTAAATGACAAGTTATGTTTCTGCCTCTAGAAAAGGAGGTAACTTTGCTTAGAAGCTTCAGACTGTTGCACTCCTCTCGATAAATTGTTTGAATCTCTAGAAACTAATGATAATACAGTAACTTACAAAGAAGAGTTCTTAAAAATGTGGGTTTTCTGTTTTGATACTTAGATTCATGCTGTCAGGCATGGAAAATCCCAATGAGCTATGAGCTTTCCCTGGGTCTGTAGGGCTTTATTACTTCAAAATTCTGTTTAGTTTGTGGAATATCAAGAAACCATAGAAATTTATTCTTACCATTCTGAGTGCCAGGATGTCAGACTCTTATTCCTATGAGGTCTGGTTTTACATAATGAACCCAGAAATTGTCAACATGTAGCAAATCTTTTAAACAAAATGCAGACTCCTTTTGAATAGCTTTAGTGTGTCTATTGTGGCAGGCACTCTGAAATTGATCTTGGAGAAACTCCTAGTGGTAGAGAGTTGTTATTTTTTAGTACTTCTACATGCAATTCAGAAATTTTCAGAATTTAGCAGGGAATCTTGGCCACATGCTAAGAGAAGTGAGTATTTGTTTTTAAAAAGCAGGTGCTTTTCCTAACTGCACCTGTACATAGATTGCAGCAGGGGCTCTGGACTGGCTTAAATTGTACCTGTTGTGTGGCACCAGGAGGGCATTCTCATACTGATAGGAAAGAGAAGTGTGAAATGGATTCATCTATTTCTTTTGCCCCCAAGTAAAGTTACTCTTTCTGTACATGGAAAGGGTCTTACTGCTTAAATGTGCTCCACTGTATATGTTAATGTACCTGAGTACAGGTATCCTTCAAAACTTCAATTTCTTTTCAGTGTTCCTTAGTTCACTTTTCCATTTTTAGGTGTCCTTTTAACTGAAATATTGAAGGCTCTGTTATCTTGAAGCAGCTTGGAACATGCTCTTTACTCTACTGCAGATTTATAGTCCCTTTCTTACTATTGTTTCCTTAAACAAGTTTTTTGGAGAGAGGTAATCTCTTTTAATAAAGCAAGCTGAGACAGTTTGAGGATGAGGGAGGGAGAACAGACTAGTTGTTCTTCCTGTTGGCTTTTACATGCATGTTTCCTGAGGATCTTACAAATTGACTTCTCATTTTCACACAGATCCTCCCGAGGTGGCAACTGATAGAAAAGAGAATGTGTTGGCATGGACATGCAGGTGGAGGACTTCACACAGATCCAAAGGAAGGGGTAAAAAATTGCATAATTAATATTGCTTTTTAAATAAAAATGATCAGCTTCCCCCCCCCAAAAAAAAATGCTGAAGACCCCAAGCAACAATTTATGAAAAACATGAAAAACTATTGGTGCATTTGTGAATACTGTAGCAGAGTAAATCCTGTTTAATTGTGGATGTGGGCTTATGAGCTCTTAAATCACCAAAGGTTTTTAGTAAGAGTGTTGAAGTGCTCCAGTGGTTTTATTAAAAATACAGTGTTAGTGTTACACAGTCCTTTGAAATTGGCCTGTGTTATGCTAGCTGTTTTTCACAGAAAGTGTGTTCTATTATAATTTATTGGGGTTTGTTCTTCTCGTTTGTGACTGGTATTTCCCTGCAACTTGACATTCAGGCTAGCAGAAACCAGGCTGTGGGTACAAGTTAGTGCATCAGTTGGTAAAATTGCACTTGGGAGTGAGGGGGGAGAGAAGTAATTACACTGCATGCATTTTTACTTGGATTTAATGTTCATGCATCTGATGTATTTTGACTGTATTTATATTCAGGAAGCATATGTTAAAATAATTATGATAGTTATGTAAGGAGAAGCAGTATCTTTTATTAGACCAAATGATTACAATTAGAAAATAAGGCAAGCTTTTGGTTAAAACAACACTGTATAAACTCTGCATGATTAAAATTGCAAAATCAAAGCTCTTGAGTTTATCTGATTTTCATTTTCTCATTTTCTGTGCAGACTTATTTGTGATGCTTTGTATATTTGCAGGATGATTCTGTGTGATGGTTCTAACTTGCTTGGGTGGGATTTTCCTAAAATTAGTAAAGATCATGTTGACGACAAACTGAAATTTCAGTGCAGAATCCAGGTCTTTCAGGGCTAGTTTGCTCGTGCTTAACTCCTCTGGCAATGTCTTTCCTACAACCTCATTTGTAAAGAAACTGAAAAGTTAAACCTAGGATTTCCTCTTATATTTTGGTCTGAGAGTTGTCCCTTTATTGAAACCAAACCGGTTGGTGCTAGAGGCAGAGTCTGGGGAGATGCCACCAAAATGTATGTTTGGATAGTAAAAGAATTTCATAACCTAAGGCATAGCCTGCAGCCATTTTTATTAACTGAACCCCTTGCATGTGATGGGCAGCTTCCAGGACAAATTTGTTTAATCATTCAAGGTAGTAGGTGTTTAATCACCAGGTATTTGGAGTTACTACTTCTCAAAGGCCTACAGCTTGGCATCATGCAAAAATGTAAATTTCAGTGTTTTCTCTGGTCACAAGGAAATAGAAGGTTCTGTTTACCAAAGCACTAGTAACATCAAGGAACAGTGGATGTTCCTTAACATGAACATTCACTAGGAATACGTCAGCCAGAAATTCTGCTGCCAGCTGGTATTTTTTTAGCCTACTAGGCAGTGTAAACATTCCAGTGACATTCTCCATTCACCCATTATTTGCAGCTGTTCCTGTATCAGCCAATCCCCTGACTTTTTTATTCCAAGACATGGAGCTGTAATCTAGTTAATGTAGGACATGGTCAGTTAAGACTGTTGTCTAACCTAGCAAATCAGCTATGAAGGATTGCCCAGGAGAAAGCAGCAATAACTTAGCTGTAGGTGAGGTGAAGTGTGTGAAGAGTGGAAAAAAGAGAAACTAACAGTGGGTGCAAAAGCTGAGAGATTCTCAGCAAAGCTGAAGGGAAGGGAATCTGATGTTGCAAGTGCAGTTCTTGCACAGGCACTTGTACTTAGTGCAGCAAAGTGGTGGGACACAGCTGACCACAGGAGAACTTTTTTCCCCTAGGATGATGCTTTCAGGAAAACTGCAGGTGATGGACATGTCAGCTATATTACACCTTCCTGTCTTCCAAAATTTTTTTGACCAGCCCGACTGTGCATTCTGGAAACTGACTTTGGGACTGATGTTTGAAATTGCCTCTTTTGTAGAAGCTTCAGAGGATACAGAACTGAATACTAAGGGTAAACACAGAGTATGAAGGACATGTTACCTTCATCTCATGGGTAACTAGGAGAGAATCTTACACATCTGTGTTTTTACAAAATAATTCTTACTTCCAGCAGTGGCTGATGGAGAGTATGAGGACAGAAGACCTAAGAACTTTGGGGAAAAAAGTTTGGAAGGAAAATTCAGGTCCTAGTTTGACATTTATTTAAGAAGATATGGCAACTGAAAAAAGAAGCCTACTTCCTTCCTCACCTTGGTGTTTTCTACATAAGTCATGGTCAGACAGTGAGCTGGTGTGAAGTGATCTAGCTGAAAAATAATGTGTCCAGATGGTGGGAACAGCCCCTTCCTTCCCAAACAACCACTGCTGCTTCACTCCCAGCAAGCTGCGTGGCATGGGCTGAAACACTCTAAATGCCTCTTGCTATAATAAAAAAAGAAGTTAATTTCTCAGCCATGCTTTTTCTCATGCTCCTGAATTTGCAGGTGTGTCTTGACTCTCTTTACTGAGACAAAACCCTGCGACAAACTCTGACAGCAGTTTCCTGCCAGTTTCATGAACTGCATCAGTTCATCAAGGTGTTCCATGAGCTCCAGGGGTGGTGAAAGAAATGGGCTGGGGCTGTACAACCGAGTGCTGCAGAGAGGGGGGAAAAGCAGGGGAGGAAGCAAGGGAGCTGTTAGTGGTTTGCAGAATAACCTCCTGCAGTTGTAAGACAGCTTGTGCTAGTACAATAAAGAGCATGATAGAGCTTCGTGAGTGAGGACACAGGGAGCCAGAACTGACCCTTTTTTATTCCTCAGCAATGACAGCTTAAATGCAAGTCAAACTGCTATTTTCTTCCGTCATGCTTCTGATAGCTCATCATCCTGGCATAGGCTTTATCCATAAAGTCACAGGGTCAGCCCAGCTCTGCAATACTCGGTAATCTCGGCGATTGTGAAGAGGAGTGATGACTTTTTTTCCCCTCTTCAGGTATTTTAAAAGGTCCAGAACCTGGATGAGATTAGTCAAGGGGACAGGAAGATAGTCAGTGCTCATTCCTTTGCAAATAGTCTACAGTGTTTGGTGGTGTGTTTTAAAAACATGCTGTGTTCAAAAAGAAGAAGAGGCTTTTCTTTTTTGCTCCCTGCTATATTAGATTTATAAACTATTTCTTCTATTTCTATAGAAATAGGCCTTGGAAAAAAATATAAAACGTTACTGCCACTTAAAAGAAGGTAAAATAAATGTATCTCTTAACCTTTTTATATATCACAGAAAATCAAAAAAGGGCCTGGGTCCATTAAACAGGTCGCTCATTTTAGTTCTTAATGCTGCCACTTGCATATTTAAACTATTTTCAACTCACGTTTCTATACAACAGTAAAATTTATTTCATGGTAAACTTTGATGTACTATGTGTGCATTTTGCATCTCCTTTGATATTTCTTGTTCCTTTGCAAGGCCTTTGGCAAATGACTGGCTGCCTTCTGACTTTTTTCTGGGCAGATTTACTTCTGTCACCGTTCAGAGCCATGAAGAAAAGGAAATGGATTCCGTGTTTGCAGCCAATGTATTTCATTCTTTTTAATAGCTTTCCTGTGCAAAGGCTGACTAGCCAATAGCAACGTATAATTAGAACTGCTCTGGTTGGACTAGTATCTTTTGTGTTAATGTGATACAATTTTTTTACTTCCTTTTAACCTGTAAGTGGTAATCAAAGGTGTTTCCCAAGTGTTTGAACTGCTGTTCATGCATATCCCTGGCTGAAATGGAAAGCTTCATGTGTCTGCTGCAGCAGATACCTCTATCTCCTGAATGGGGTAGGACACAACAAACCATGATGTGTCCTCTCTTCTCTTACAAATCTTCCATATATCCATTTTTAGAAGTTGTTTGACATGTGCTTATACTGTGTAAAGCTCCAGTGCGATTGCAGCTGCTGACAGAGTGCGTTATCTTCCCCTTTGGTTTTCTTTGAAGCTATGACTGGAAACACTGAGGTGAATTTTCTGGTGATTTTAAAGCTTGCATTTGTAGGACTGGCTTCCCCGGTTGCCTCAGCAATCTTACCTTTTAACAGAACTCTCCTTTCTTGCTCATTCACACTTGACCTTACCAGAGAATTTCTAATTTGTTTTATCCTCTTAAGTTGAGAAGGGAGCATTTAAAGCACACAAGCTAGTGAGGGAAACATTTAAATATATTGTAAAACTCCCCCTTTTTACTGATTTCTATAACAAGAAGGGATCTTTAATAGGTGTGGACTAACTTCTTGTTTCCCACCCTGCCTTCCCTGACTACAAAATATTGCCTGAAATTGAGAGATTAGCTGCTGCTTGCTGCCCTCCCTTCAGCTTTAGATAACCTTGGTGTCTTTCAAGTTAACCCCAGAACAACCAACAGAGAAAACTGAGTTGTTGATATTTGTGCTGTACGTTACTGCCTGTGCTGTTAGACTCGATTGGGTAGCAGGGTTTAGGCTTCAGGTAATACATTTAGCTTGGGAGTTTAGTGGGATGTATGTCAAATGTAAGTGACATAGACATCTGTCCTTCTGTAAAATAACCTACATTTCTGTACAACCAACCAAAACCATCACTAACAAATAACCCCAAAACAACCCCCCCCAAACTAAACCCCCTAATATTTCTCAAGAATACTTGGTAACGGAATGCTAGTCTTTTTCAGAGCAAAGTTAGAGGTTTGGAGAAGGAGAATCTTATTTGAATCATTTAATCAGTGAAGCTAATGTGTGGCTATGTGCCCCTTCTGCCTCGTGAAGCCTGATCACCCAGTTTCAGGGGCCATTCTGTTAAGTGAAGTGGTGCCATTGAAAGCTGAGTTAAGGCCAGTAGAATAATTTTCTTGCTGGTGGTCATGACTTCGTTGGGGACATGTTGAAGGACTTCCCTTTGGGTTCCTGAAAACGTGCCCTAAAAGACACAGGCAGAATAAGGGTGTTTCTCACTTCTCTGCAAAGGTTATAAGATGACCGAAATCTGAGAAAGTGATTGTTGGAAATGCTTAAACTTGTAGTAATGCAACCAAATCATCTGAGCTGAAATTTACATTCAGTTCAATTTATATATCAGCGTAAGTGTTCAGTTTGAAAGATTTGTTTGAGTTGCTATAATGCTAGTGATTTTTTAAAAATACTGTATTTTATTATGACTCACTGAATTGAAGTAGTTTGTTCTCCGAACTACTTACATTTATTGCAGACCCTTCAAACTTCCTTCTTGCCTTCATTTTTCGTTACTTCATTATTTATTTTTGGCATTTCCCTCCCCTTGTTTCTGTGCTCTGTTAAAACAGCTTCCATAGGAGAATTATCAAGCCCTTGAATTTTGTACACAAATCTAGAGAAGATAAAAAGGAGGGCTCAGTTTATTTGTTCTGTGAAGTGTTTCAGCTATGGTGAATTGTGGCTTTCTCTGTGTTCCATTTCCAGCGAGCTGGACTTGCACTCTTGAGGACGTGTGAATTAAGAACAATTCATCCGTTTGAAACGTGTCAGGGATATAAACCTTAAAACTCACAACCTGAAATTTTAACATGCAGTCCTAGACCTAACATTGTGAATTGTCTGTTGCCTATCAATTAAAATACAAAAGTGATCCAAATGTATACAATTAATTCTTATTTATGCTGCTGTTTTGCTTCCTGGAGTCTCTAAAATACAATGCCTTTGTGTGTTCTTTCCACTAGCTGAAGGAGATTGATGCCAAGAAGATTATCAGAGCAATGCTGTCTTATGTGTGGCCCAAGGACAGACCAGACCTGCGAGCCAGAGTGGCCATATCTCTGGGGTTTTTAGCAAGTGCAAAGGTAAGAACAGATAACCTCATTGTACTGTGGTAGTTACTAATCACCTGGAGTTTGTACAAGGAATAATTTTCATTGTTGTTATTTGAGGACTTTTACAATTCTAACGCGTCTGTTTCCTCTGTGAGGGGCGTATAGGATTAGAAAGAATAGCTTGGGTTTTGTAATGGGTATGTGTGCCTGTGCTGTGCATGTGTGTGGTGGCAGCTGCTGCTGCTGCTGACCAGAATTTATTTCCATTGCTCACATTAGTTTAGTCCAGGATTTTCTGTCGCAAATTAATAATTTACATCATAACTTATGGGAAATGTGAGCTACAGGTAGCTTACAGATCTCTTCTTGTGTGGCACTGTATTTGTCAAACAAGATTTCTTCACAGCTCTGTGCCCATTCCCACCTCTGAACTTGTGCAATGTGGTGGTATCAACTCTTGCTGTGCTATGGAAAAGGGGATTTGAGCTCCAGTCATTTCCTAGTATTTCTCTGTGAGATCACAATAGAATTTCTGTTGTTTCAGGGTCTCCACTGGTGTCCAAATATGAAAGAACCTGTATAACTTATTTTTTATATTGAACCATGCTATCATTCAAATGGTTTTTCTTGTAGTCTCTGGATGATGAAATGGAGGGTTGCTCTTACCTTTACTGTGTTGTGTGGAAGGGTCTCTTACACTCTTGCTTGCAGCAAAATTAGTGTTTATTCCTTCTATGAAAGAAATAGGCATGTAAAAGCTTTCTGGAGATTAATGGGGGATATAAATCACATTTTGTGCAAACCTTGGAGAAATAGTTCAGAAGAGCAGATGTTAACTGTGCAGAAAATAAATAAATGTTTGGTTACAAGATATTGGAGATAAATTTTGTAAATTTCATTGAGAGACAGGGCTCAACTGGATTGCTTCTATGTCTGGTAGTTCTTACCAAACACAAAGCTAATATTAGCATCTTGCTGGGATAAGCTAAAGTAGGTACTGCTAAGCAGTGAGTTTTAGCACTTCAGCTAGTTGCACTACCAACTTATTAGCATTTCAGCAAGGTTGCCATGTCATGAAAAGAGAGAAGAAAGAAATTTCAACTATGTAGGTGTTAAAAGAAGAGCACTTGGAAGAGAAATGTGCTCGTTTATTGGAGCTGAAGAGGCAAGGCCAATCTTTTGGTCTACAGCTCTCTCGTGAGCAGTCTGTCTGCTGCCCACAACAGATATTTTGGTTTGTGCTGCAGTTCAGGAGGTTGCTGATAAAGCAGGTGATGACATGCAGAATATGACATGTCTGCACACATAAACTTGCACCTTTTTTGTAAAATACACAGCTGTGCTTTTGATTACACTTAAAAACCACCTGGGAAACTATCTGCTCCAAATGCAGATGCCAGGAGCGTTTTGCCTTGTAAATGGTGCAGTTGCCCTCACAAAGGTATTTAGCTGATTATGTGCTTGGTTCCTCGAGGTGTTGTGATGTATGTTTAAGAATACCCCATTTACCAGATGGGTATGAACATTCTTTTAACGCACTTCACTTTCTTTTTAAAGTCTCTTATTGATAATGTTAATCATCTGAGTATTAATTAATATAATAATCTGAAAGCAATTTTGAATTAAGTTTGTTTTTTTTTTTCTTTTCTGCTTTTCTCCCCACTTTCCTAATTTGTAGGGTTGTATGAGTGTGATGGAGGATGTGAATCCAGAGTCTGATCCTGCATGTGGCAGCATTGTACCTTGCTTTTAGGAAATCTGTTAATGCTTCAAGCAGCTTTCTGGGGTATAATGAAAACAAAATTGCTGGCAATGATGCCTGACTCTTGCAAATAGAGTATAGCAAATGTATTTGGTATAATACAGAGCCACTGTATTTCTACTGGGAGAGAGAGATGTTCCCCCCCTGTCAGAAAATCAGATGCTTAATTGTTCTTTGGGGAAGTAACCTGATGTTTGGATCTCTCTTAAGTGTTCTCTTAAATTTCCTACTTCAGATTCTGTACAAGGCAGTCTGGAAGCTCTGATGTCCAGAGCAGATTCCCAGAAGCAGAGCAGAAAACCTGTTGAGTTTTTCCCAGGTTTTAGGAGATGCCTGTTAAAGCAGAAGTGTTTTGTGAGAAATATTTGTTTTGGGAAACAAGGATTTCACTGGGAAAACACACAGCAAGCTCTCCACAGAATAGATATTATAACTGACTGGGGTGAAAAATTCCATGGATGTCTCCTAGCTATCCCTTTGCTAGTGTTCTTTGTTTTGTTCTATTTCTGTCCTAACAAAGCTGTGTTAGAACTCAAACATTTTCCCATAACTGCAGTTTATAGCAAGAATACCCTTCATCACCTGAGCTATGTCCACTCTTCCTTTGTGGGTTAAATTTTCTTAAATTGCATCATACTTTACACATGCAAAGTAGTTTCTGTGGCGTAACTGACACGCAGGGGTTTATTACAGAGCTATAGTGAGTCTGTCATATCTTTGAGCCCTGAATGTCTGCTTTTCTTCCAGAGCAAACTAAAGGTCACTTTGTCTTAGAGAAAATGAAATACAAATTAGTTTACCTGTAGCTTGCCTGGGCCGTGTATAATCCTGTGCAGTTTCCTCATTATCCCATTTGGGAGCCCTTTGTACTGATTGCTTGTGAGGTTAATTAAAATGTACTTGATAGACCACACAAGCAGTTGTTGAAGTTTCCCTGCTATATAGTTGTGTCAGCACAACAGCCAGCTAATCTTTCTCCTCACTGCAGTCCTGGCCCCGTTTCTTTGTTCGCTGTGAACTTGTCTGCAACTGAAGGATTCACATTCTTATTACAGAGTTTGTCCAAAGGTTGGTCGTTTTGGGGGGTTTTGCATAGAGAACTGTATGATCATGATGTCTGCTACTAGCCATCTTCCCCAACAAGAAATACTTTTGTAAGCCAGTTTCTTGGAGTTGACACCTGGTTTGATTTGGCTTCCTTACCCACAAAGCACACAAAGCTGGAGATCATACCTCCTTATCCTGCTGCTTGAGAAGTAATTTGTCTCTCTAAATCTTCTGGTTCAGTAAAATCCAATTTCAAAACAAAAGCCAGTTTGTGTGCAGCTAGTGAAAAGCTTGCAGTTACAATCTGTCTTGACTCCTTTTGTGGGGTCCAGTTGCCTGTCATTGCACAAATTATTGTGGTTTTTGGTTCCTTTTTGTCTGAACATAACCACTAGTAGTAATGTTAGCCTTCAAAGTGAGCTGGTTGGGTGGGCTTTTATGACTGGGAGCTGACAGGATGGAGTCTGCTCTAGGGCTAGCACCGTCTTGTTTTTTTTCCTTGGAAGATTTGTTGTCTTATGACACGCTTTAAATTTTTATCTGAAATATTTATAGCCTATCTAGATGTGTGCCATCTGAAAGATGCAACAGGAAGATAGGAGAGGGGAGAGCACAAGGCATTATCTCTGTTTTCAGACACAGTTTGGCCTGCTCAGGTTATACATATCTGGTTTTGTCTTTCTCCATGTTCTCCCTCACGTTTTTTGTCATCTCTACTAGGGTATGTACAGTACATGCTCCTTTCCTTTTCTATTTCATGCCTTGATCTTCTGTGGCACGAGAAGAAAAAGTGCTGTGGCTCCTGAGAAGCTGGCTTAAACACGTGAATATGATAAAATTGCTTGTCACTTCTGTCAGCTCATAATGGTTTTTGGCCTCTTGGTCACAGACCAAGGATGTGTTGTTACTCATGAGCCAGAGAAATCGTTCAGACTATCTGCATTTCTACTGACTGCTAATTCTGTAAGTTTAAGGAGAAGAAATCGTTTGGCTCAGGAGACAAGACACTAGTGTTGTATGGTAAATTTTGTCTGCATGCAAAGGTATTGATACCTGTCTGGTCAGTTAGTATGTATGTATGATCGTGGTGTTTGAGCCCTTTTTGAGGGCTCAGATGGAGTTAGGTAATTACAATGAACCTTTAGAAACTGTTAGCTCTTTGAGAAGCTTCAGGTGGAAAGTATTTTTAATATTATTTTTTTTCTCTTACTGGAAGAAGTACACTTCTTATTGTCATTAAATGCAAAGAAGGCACCAAGCCAGATCCTTCTTCCCTCTTCTGGACCATATTTTGTAGCACCTTTAGCAGTCTTACATCCATAAGGGGTGGAATTTTCTATTTCCACAAATGGAGTTGTTGGATGTGTACGTTTATATTGGTCCAGAGATAAATTCAGTCATCTTCATGTCAACGTTTCTCATTGAATTATTGGCAGAAGAGGAGTTCACTGTTAGATCAGTATTATCATGTTGGGGCTCAGCCTGTCACTAATTCATCATCTTTATTAGACAACAAATACTGGGAAGAGCAAAATGAAAGATAAGACTGTTTGCCTTAAAAGTAGTGTGGTCCCACAAGGGAATAGAGATGATGATGCATTGTCAGCTTAAAAGAGTGCAGACATTTAAAAAAAAAAATGTTTAAACTCATTTAAGCCTGATGTGTTGTGCTGTTAAATGGGGGTAGTTGAGTTGGGATGTCTTAGTGGGTGCTGTATTGGCTTTCCAATAAATTCAGGCAAGGATAAGCTACTAATTCAAAATGAGAAAATATACACATTTATATTAAAATTTATATTAAATATCAAGCTTTCAGGAAGAGCAGGGAAACCTGTTGTGTAAGCCACCTGTTTTGCATGGCAGCTTCTTTAAAGTGCACCTCGGTGTGCTTAAAGCTTCTTGTTCTGGGCCAGCAAATTTGGGCTACTGAAGAGATAGCTGTGAGTTTATGTAGGAGGCTGAAGTTTTATTTCCACTAATGTGAGTATGATCTCATTGATTTAACAAATTGAGTAGGAAAGGCCTGTTTCTAATAATGGCCTCTCATCTCTCTTGCTATGAACTTTGTAAGATTAACTTTTTTTTTTTTTCGTACATTACTGGAAATCAGACTGTCTTGATTGCTAATTAAAAGCAATATCATGCTACCTTGTTCTTATTCAAGCTTTACCCTCCAGGAGTGAGAACAACTATAACCTGAGACCAGGCTTTAAATTTCATTTAGAACTCTATTGGGTAGAATTATATTGATGTAAAAGAAGACATTTCTGTAAAATTGTAGGCTGTTACTGGTTAAATTAATTGCAACCAGAGAACTTCAATTTAAAGAATAAATCTCTTTTCTTTAAATGGACTTTAAAATATATCAGTAGTTCTATTTCTTAACTACCTGTGGTGTCGCATAGTCTTCTGAAGAGTGAAATCCCTGCAGAGGGATTTGTGAGAATCTGCAGCAAATCAAGACAATCTGCATGACAGTGCTTTTATTTTCTATGGAGTGGCCTCTCCCAGGAAATCCTGCACTTTGTATTTGTCTTTATTAAGAACAAAATGCCACCCAAAACCTGAACTTCAATAACTCTGAAGGGAAAGTTGGGTGTTTTGGTTATACTGGGGAAGGGGTTGGGGTTGAGCTATGGCATTGTGAAGATTCAAAATCCTGTTAATGCATCCTCAGTTCTTTGTGGGGCTTCACGTTTAAGGTTCAGGAATGTAATGGCAGTAACCAGTCCTCTTCAATTACCTGTGTGTAATTGAAATTCTCTGACATCACTGCCTTCCTCTGCTTTGGTAGTATTTGTTGGCTTGGTTTTTAATGGAGCTTTCCACAATTCCTGTCTCTGACAAGGGGAGATGTTGCTGAGTGACTCTCAGGCTTGCACTGGAGACATTTCAGAAGAATGCATTTGAAGTAGGACTTGATCTTGCAGCTGTTCTCTTTTTTAAGTCACAAGCCAACCAGTAACAATCTCACCTAGATGCTCTCAGATCTCATCTGTCTCCTCTTAGGAGTTGTCTAGATTATGCTGTATTGAGAATTTAGTTGTCTTCTTTTTTTCTTGTTTGGTGTATTTTGTAGGGGAGACACAGGAGGGAAGAGGAGAAAATGGATTCCTTCCTCATTTGCGTTTAAAACTTTTGCCTAAAATGGTGTATAAAAAAAATAAACAGAACAGATTAGAATAATTTTTCTTCAGTCCTGTAGTTAAAAATTATTTTCAAAACTCGAGTTTCCCCTCTTGGAGAAGGACTTTTCTTCCACTCCCTACAGTAATTTGTAACACTGGGAATATTTGGGACTGGGTTAATTGTTATAACTACTAAAAGCCTGTGTTCCAGCTTGAATTTAGACTGAAGTTATGAAAGAGTTTCACTTGAAACCTAGTTTTTTCCAGACAATTTACATTTTTTTCACTGGGCTTTCAGCTCTGACAGACGTCTCTGAATACAGTTGGGATGTAAGTGGGTACACAAAACATTTGGTGGAGAGAGCTGAAATATCTTTGTCAATCTGTTTTGCATTTTTCATTTCTTCTCGTGTAAAATAATTTGTCATCTACCCCCAATTTTTTCCAGATACTGAAAAATAAAATCAGCTCACTGTATTTTATGACAATTTTTTCTTGTTGGTCTGAAAAAACAAGAACAGAACCAAGACTTAAGAATGTTACGTTTTCTTTAAAATTTTCAGTATTTTCTCATGCTACAATTGTGCAAATAAAAAAAAATGCTAAAGTTGGTGTCTTTACCTACCCAGCTGTTTTTCTTTTCCTGTGTAGAGGAGACACCACTGTTAGAGGAGGTGCATTTGGGGCTTGGTGCCCTTACAGAAATACCTAGTGCCATACTGTGTGTTGGGTTGTGGGTATGACTTCAGGGTTTTGTTTGCAAGCTCATATTGTTTTCATGTCTTGGAGAGTGTATGGGAGGTCTTCTGTGCTGCTGTACCAAACACTGGGCTTAGTGTAGGTATTAAGTACATGTTTATAGTGATGTTGCAAATGGAAAGCAGTATTTAAATATTACAGTAATATTTAAATATCCCAAGGGACAAAGGATAGGTTAACTACTTTAATTGACTTCTCTAGAGCTTTGGTTTAATACATCTTGATTGACCCAGAATTAGCAATATGTGGGTGAGTTGGTTTTTCTGTAGTAGTAGTTCTTCGTGCTGCACGTATCACAAAGACCAAACAACCTGTAATGATGACATAATTTAGTAGGATTGTGAGTCTGCATCGTGCAGTGTCTGCTGCTTGATTCATTTCCTAGTCTTGCCACTGCTGTCAGAGTGCTCTGCTCAGCTGAGGTGCCTTTGCAGCCTACAGTTTGTTTAGGGGAGAAATTGGTAACTAAGAGGAGCCAGTGAGAGAGACAAACTAACCCTGCAGTCCCAGGAGTGAAGAATTCATAGTATGGGGAGTATTGTGCTTGAAATCAAGAGAGATCTGCACTAAGTGGTTCAGAATTAATGTAACAGTACAGCAGTTTCAGAAAAAGGAGTCATGCTGCACAGATACGTTTCAATGCATATGGACTGACCGGTGTTCTGCTTTTAGGCCATGAATATCCTGGTTCCTTTCATGTTTAAATATGCAGTAGACAACCTCAACCAGGTGTCTGGAAACATACTCAACCTCGGGGATGCACCACATACAGTGGCAACTGTGGCAACTGCTGTTCTCATCGGCTGTAAGTGGTTTTCCCAAATCTGGGGGCGACTGTTGCGTTCTTCAGTGGGGCAGTGGGACAGCAAAGCTTCTGGCCTTTGTGCTGCTCACCATCCCAGGTGGTTAATTCATAGCTACTTCTGGGTTGGTGTCTGTCTCCAATGTTCTGGGGCCTTGCTTCTGGTATTCCACTTAAAAGATGACATAATGCTTATAGGAATGGTTCTTGATGATGAATCCTACCCATTCTTACAACCAGCTGGAAAGGAAACTAATTTAAATTGTGTGCACAATGGTTTATAAATGAAAAATAGCATGAAGTTTTGTGCCAATTAAGTATAAATTACCATTTAACTAAAAAATGTTGAAAATTTGTAAAGAATGAGTCTAATGTAATTTCATGCATGAAGGGAAGTTGGAAATAGAATTATTCTCATTTTGTAAACTTTTTAATCTGTTTTTTTAGATGGTATCTCAAGAGCTGGGGCGGCGTTATTTAATGAAGCTAGAAATGCAGTATTTGGGAAGGTGGCTCAAAATTCAATCAGAAGGATAGCAAAGAATGTTTTCCTGCATCTTCATAACCTGGATTTGGCATTCCATCTGAGCAGGCAAACTGGAGCTCTGTCAAAAACCATCGACAGAGGAACAAGAGGCATCAGTTTTGTTCTCAGTGCTTTAGTATTTAATCTGGGACCTACCATGTTTGAAGTGGCACTAGTCAGTGGAATTCTGGTAAGTGTTGTTTATTCATGCGTTGAAATTCTCTCATTTAGGAATTATGCATTGATTTTTCTTTTATCAAAGTCTGCTGAGTATTAATAATAATAACAATGATGATAGAATTTACAAGATGGTTGTAAAAGCAACTACTGTAAAGGAGAGCAGTCCATAATTTTCAAACGTAAGTAACTTTTAAGTTGGCTTATTTGAAATTGTTTTCACACTTACAACCTGTCTTCAGCCATTTATTTATGTGGATAGTTTCTAGTGTTTTACTTCAGAATTGTTGAGAAAATGAAATCAGAAAAGTACACTGTGCACACAAGTGTCAAATATGTCCAGGTAGGTACTGAGGAAGCAGACTGTAAATGTCCAGAAATGTTGTCTCTTAGAGTGTGGAGTATAGAGACAGGAATGATTATTGGGTCTCCTCTAATATGGGTCTTTTCTTTTCCAGAACTTAGAATTGAAAATTATCTTTTTGAAAACAGTCTTCTTCCCCTTGCAGGTTTTAGGCTTAATAAGCTCAATTTCAAACTTTTCTTTTGTAAATCATACTGACTGTCTCTAAAGTCAGGATCTTTGGATATTTATATATTAACATGTAGATCTCAATTATGTAGCTTAGACTCAGTTAAAAGCAAGAATCTCGATTTGTTTGTATCCCTTTTTTTTTTTGAAGGAATTAATTGAATTTGGATGTAACAAAATGAGTTAAAACCCCTGTTGATATTGGGTTAAATTTTATAACCTTTGGAAGTTGCAGATCGAGCTGGCTGTCAGCCAACCTGCCAGGATGCTTTAATTTCTCTTCTTATGCCTTTTCTCTCCTGATGTACCCTGAAGTAGAGAAAATGCTTCATAAATTGTTTTGCAAGGCCATTTATTTCTTCTGCAGTCTTCAGCTCTCCTTCAAAATCCACCCAAAAAGCATGTAAACAAGTACTTATTTGTGCTAACAGCACAAACATCAGCAACATTTATGTTTTACAATGACAAAAATAACTTGCAGTTATACACTAGTTCTTGGTCATCTCCTCCTGCCTTTTTATCTATACCCTTCTCCTTGCTACTTTCCTTTTGATTAGTCTGAAGCTGTTCAGAGCAGGGAGTGTGTTGGGAGGGACCTTGAGAGCTCTTGTCTCGGGCTAAGCTATCATCATTTTGAGGCAACATTGAAGTTTTGAAAATCATGACGACCTTTTTCGTTCCTTTCCGATGTTCTAGTATTACCGGTGTGGTGCAGAGTTCGCTCTGGTGACCCTGGGGACGCTCGGAGCGTACGCAGCGTTCACGATAGGAATTACCCAGTGGAGGTAAGGTGTGCCCTCAGGTTCATCAGGGGACTTGGTGTTGCCTCAGCCTGAACTCCTGACTGTGTTAAGCCTTCATTTTACAGGACTAAGTTTCGAATAGAAATGAACAAAGCAGATAATGATGCGGGTAATGCGGCAATTGACTCACTACTAAATTATGAGACTGTGAAGGTAAGACCAGTCTTTACTACTAGGCTCTTTGTCTTACTTCTGTCAGCCTAAGGACAGTGAGTCATAAGATTCATCTTTTATAGGGCTGCATATTTGGAGCAATAGCCTATTTTAAAACATGATTAATTTCAGGAATACTACGTGGTATTAACAGAGTAGCATGAAAGGTTTTAGCAGCTCCTGGAAAAGTCTTTTTGCTAATTGAGTGAGAAGTTTCTTTCATGACTGAATCGCCTTCACCATCAGTTTCTGCAAAATGTAAACTTAGTCTTGTAGAATCTTCTCTTCACTTGTTTGTAAAATTGTCTTCTGAACATCAGCCTGCAACATGTTGTCTTCTCAAATGATTGTGTATACTCTTTTCATCACCCGTTGTGCTTTGTAGCACTCCATTGCAATGTTCACATGAAAGAACAGGTCTCTATTGGTTCTTCTACTGCTGCTATCAAAAAAAAAATCCTGTGGACAGCTTTGAAATTGTCCAGACTTGTGCTTATTTTATGCTAATTTTAATTGGACAGCTGGAACTGGAAAGATAAGCAATGCAGTGATCTGTGAAGTAAGAACCCAGAAGTATACATTGTGTGAGAAGTTGTAGAGAATTTGCCATCATCACAGTGACAAGGGTGTTCTAGTACATAGAGGACAGTAACTTTTTCATCTTTTTAGTATCTAGTGGCAGCTGGTGTTTGGTTTTGATGTTCACAGAATCACAGAATTGTCCTGAGTTGGAAGGGACCTCTAGAGATCATCCAATCCAACTCCCCTGCTAAAGCAGGGTCACCTAGAGCATGTTACCCAGAACTGCATCCAGGAGGGTGTTGAGTATCTCCAGAGAAGGGGACTCCACAACCTCCTTGGGCAGCCTGTTCCAGTGCTTTGTCACCCTCATAGCAAATAAGTTTTTTTTCTCAAATTTAAGTGGAACTTCCCATGATTCAAGTTGTGCCCATTGCCCCTCATCATGTCACTGGAAACTACTGAAAAGAGTCTGGCTCCATCCTCCTTTCACCCACCCTTTAGATACTTACAGGCATTATAAGGTCTCCCCTCAGCCTTCTCTTCTCATCTTATCTTCTCAAAGAGCTCTCTCAGCCTTTCCTCATCAGGGAGATGCTTCAATCCCCCAGTCATCTTTGTTGCTCTCAGCTGGACTCTCTCCAGCAGTTCCCTGTCTCTCTTGAACTGGGGAGCCCAGAATTGGACCCAGTTCTCCAGCTGTGGCCTCACCAGGGCAGAGTAGAGGGGGAGAATGACCTCTCTCGACCTACTGGCTACACTCTTCCTTATGCAATGCAGGATTCCATTGGCCTTCTTGGCAGCAAGGGCACATTGGTGGCTCATGGATCATTTACTGTCTACCAGGACTCCCAGATTATCAGGTAGAAGTTCTGCAAGACAGACACCTGGTGTTAACTAGAATATGAGCATGGTAGCTATCTCCATAATGTCTCTTTGCCTAGTGCAGAAGGTGCTGGCTTTGCTCATGGTTTTTGTCGTTACACACTAATCTTTTATTTTCTTTTCTCTTCAGTCACTAGAAGTGTTGAAGAGGAGTTGTGTGTGTGGTGTGTTTATACTGAGCTTTGTAACTAGTTAAATGTATAGTCTAGTATGTTTGAGAAAGTGACATTTCTTATTTTTGTCTCTATCACAGTATTTCAATAATGAGAAATACGAAGCCCAACGGTATGATGAGTTCTTGAAGAAGTATGAAAATGCCTCCCTGAAGACTACCTCAACTTTGGCTCTCCTCAACTTCGGACAGAGCGCTATATTTAGTGTTGGCTTAACAGCCATCATGGTGCTTGCTAGCCAGGGCATTGTTGCAGGTAACTCATCTGTCTGTGAGCTAAAAATGACTCTCCTTTACCTTAATTCATCCATAATAGAGGTGTTAATTAACTTATGGTTGATGTGATAGTTCATTTTGAGACTTTTTGCTTGAGAGTTTTGGGTATTTCTGCTCCTTGGAGTGTTACTAGCTTCATTTTATGTATTTTGTGTGTGTACATATCAGTAACTAGTACGATTTTATTAGAAACATTTTAAAAGTTTGGTAGTTAAAAAAAAAAATCCTAAGAAAATGTAACTGTTGCAGGATTGTTAAAGACACTTACATAATACAAATACTTCGGTGAACCTTCTACAAAGGTCCTTTCCTTTTATCCTTCTCCCTTCCCACAGTGGCAAGGTTCAGAACTTTCCCCAATGTGTATATGCCCATGTATTTTTATTACCAGTATCCTTCACTTTCCTTAGATTAAGAGAAGTAAGGGCACATTATTAAAAAAAGTGTTTCCATATGCTAGAGTTTTTCATCTGAATTTATCTAGTTTACTACCTAAGGGATAGCCTGCTTTGGTAGGAAGACAGAAGACTCTTCAAATGCTGTAGATGGATGCAATATTGAGAGGAGGCTCAGCTAAAGCAACGTGGTTTTAGCATAAAAATACTGATGCTTTAAACACTGTTGGCATCCAGATGTGTTTGAAGGGCAGACCTTTATATCATATAGTCTTCCTGGCATCTGATTTGCTCTTTTTGAGATGCCAGGACAGGGAAGAGTTACACTGTGAATGACTAAGTCAGTAGGTGCAGTTTATGGCTGGTCTTAAGGAAATTTAGAATAGCCTTTAAGCAGGATGGTGGAAATACAGCTTTAAATCATCTTACTGGCCCTGTTTCAGCTGAACTGACCCAGCACTTACCTTCAGCCACTGTGGCATCCCGAGCTTTTCCTTGGTCAGCATATTTGATATTAAGCTGCCCAGAGGTTCTCCCCATATATTTTAGCAGCTCTGTTGTATATAGTATGAAAGTCCTCTCTTGATCATGACAAATTCAGTCATCTGGGTTCATCTGTAAATGTGCTTAAGATTGTCTTCCTGATTCTTGCTTTCATATGTTAGGTCCTCTGCTTCTAACTCATTTAGACCCCTTTATATTTCTCTCTTTGGAATGTACAACTTTACAATGTTTTCTCTTAATTTCCCGATATGCTGCTTGTCTTATTTTCCAGTTTCTATTTTATCTTCCTTTTGTAGTGAAATCCACTTGTTTCAGGCACCTCTCCGTGTAAAATCTGATCATCTGGGAACGCATTTTGTTTACAATTTAAACATCTGGGTTTAGAAATGAGATAAAAGAAACTTGATTGGCTTGCTTATTATTTTTTTTAAATCTTTTGGTGCTTCCTAACAAGAAACTCTTCAAGTCTCTTTATTCTCTCATATCCATTTTGTCTTAAGGCAGCCTTTCTGTTGGAGATCTGGTCATGGTGAATGGATTGCTGTTTCAGCTTTCTCTTCCCCTAAACTTCCTGGGAACAGTGTACAGAGAGACAAGACAAGCACTTATAGATATGAACACCTTGTTTACACTTCTCAGTGTAGATACCAAAATTAAAGTAAGTAGTAGCTTATTTTCCTAAAGTATCTGGGTATTTAGTTGGGCTGTTTTCTGGCAATGCCAGCATTTCACCCTGCTTCTTACCTTCCAGGTTTAATTTCTGTTCAAGAAAGATGTTGTGTACAGATGCTGCTCTGCCTGCACTTTAAGTGCAGTTAGTGCAATAGCAGCTGCTTTTCTCTTGCAGAGCCCTTTAGTGACAGCAAAAGTTTCTTCCTGAAAGCTGTGTTTGTATTGAGGTTTTTTTTGAAGTGTTCATGCCTTGTGCTTTCATTTTTATTTGTAATTAATGATGCAGAATTTATTACTGTAAAAAGTTGTGAAGCAGAGTGTTTACAACAGAAATTTTTACCCTCTTTGGAGAAAAGAAGGAACAAACAAATTTCACTTGTGTGGCAGATGATAATTATTTTCAACATATCCAAGCTGGAGTGTCTATTTGCCTTTTTCTGAGGTAGGAAATGGACTGTTCAGCTTGTTGAACTGCTTGAGATACTTTCTGGGCAGCATATAAAGTGGCACTCTTCTTTTAATAGGACAAAGAGCTGGCTCCACCCCTGCAGATCACACCACAGACTGCTGCCATTGCCTTTGATAATGTGCATTTTGAATACCTTGAGGGGCAGAAAGTCCTTGCTGGAGTGTCTTTTGAAGTCCCTGCGGGAAAGAAAGTGGCCATTGTAGGAGGTAGTGGGTCAGGGTGGGTAAATGGACTAAATTCACCAATGAATGACACAGAATTTCGTTCCGTAAATGTGTGTGTTCTTGTGTTTCCCCTTTTATTGTTTTTGTTTGTGACATCAGTTCTGTTTGGAGATTGTAAATGGCAAGGCAGGAATGTAACGTTGGCTTAAATTCTTCTCAATTTCAGGAAGAGCACTATTGTGAGGTTGCTATTTCGTTTCTATGAACCTCAGAAAGGAAGTATTTATGTTGCTGGACAGAATATACAAGATGTCAGTTTGGAAAGTCTGAGGAAGGCAATAGGAGTTGTACCTCAGGTATGCCAGGTTTCATTCTCCCCAGGTAGTCCATCATAATAGTAACCCTCAGTATCCTGGCACTGTGGCTCAATGAAGGCAAACCCTTTGGAAGTCACCATGCTTCTCTTTTTCCCCTCAGGACATACAATGTTTTTATGTGCATCATCATATAGATCCAATTTCTGAAATGTGTTTAAGCCTCTTCGTGAGAAACTGCCTCCAGCTTTAAGTGGTTTAGCTTTATAGTTGATTACCACCCATAATGAGTTAGCAAAGTGGTAAAAGTATGCATGACATATATATATTTGGGACACAAACCATACTAATCCCATTTTTGGGAAATTTCCCCAAATACTTTTACCTTCAGGCTTTGTAGCAAAACACAAGCTATTCTGTATCGCCTTCTTTCGTGGATTGGGGGCAATTTTTAAACTATTGTTCGTGGTTGCTTGTATAAAATATTCTTTCCATAAAATGTAGGATGCTGTTCTCTTCCATAATACTATCTATTACAATCTGCTCTACGGCAACATTGGAGCCACTCCAGAAGATGTCTATGCAGTGGCCAAGCTGGCGGGAATCCACGAGGCCATCCTGCGCATGCCGAATGGTTACAACACCCAGGTTGGTGAACGAGGACTCAAGCTCTCAGGTGGGTTCTTAAGTGTACAAATTCTTTGTATCCCTTTTGCTGCCTTAAAGTTCAATGCGTAGTTTAGTCTTCAGTCAGGCTTGCTTTTAGCTTGTTTACATTATAACATAATTGTAAGGCTAAATATTAATATGAAGATCTGTAGTTAATGTGAAGGTAGGCCGCAAGGGGTAGACGTTGCAAAAAATGTATTTTCAGGGGATGGTGTTAATGAGTTCATACATAAGCACATAGATGCATCTAAGTAAAAATGATCTTTCTTTTATTCTATTTGGGTAGTGGAATGTGTGTGAGTAGAACTGGAAACTTCATGTGTGCAT
This sequence comes from Hemiprocne comata, assembly GCA_020745705.1. Classification (NCBI taxonomy): domain Eukaryota; kingdom Metazoa; phylum Chordata; class Aves; order Apodiformes; family Apodidae; genus Hemiprocne; species Hemiprocne comata. Next base: position 2,214,689 of record CM036597.1, on the reverse strand, counting down.
TGCATGTCGGGCAGGCTTATGTATATATGCATAGACTGTCCAAATTTGAATGCATTAAGCTTGGAACAGGTGAAAGTGAGGGGGTGTTTTGGTTTTGCTGTTGGTAGGTGAGGCAATGGGGTACGTTGTTGCAGCCTAGTCATGTTGGACCCTTTCATAATGAAAGGGCCTTCATGTCTTACTTGTTTCTTACCCATGAATTGTGTAAGAAACATCATGAAAATGTTGTCAGCTATGGATTTACATGACACAACCTTGGGAATGAAACAAAAAAACCATGAGTTGGGGTTCTCAAAGCCCCTCCATATGTGGGTAGGCACTCTGTGAACAGCCTAACTGGGAACAGTTTTGGTTTAGGTTGGTTAGGGTTTAGCCAGATTTTGCAAGGTATGAGCACCTTTCAGGGCCACTCTTACAAAAACTCACTTTACTCCTTCTCTACAGCTGTCTGTAACATGAATGTTTTTTTTATAATTGGCAAGAACCTTCATGCAAACATGACTCCCTAAAGGCAGGGCAGTAGTGTAGGTAGCAAACTGCAGTGTCTGAGCTTCTCTCCCCTAGTGGGGTACAAAAATAGGCATAAGGAAGTATTAATTGTGATGAGAATGTGACTGGTGAAGTAAACATTTAGTGCAGTTCTTCCTGGTCTCAACCATTGATTCATCAAGAGTAAGTGAAAAACAAGCTGTTTTGGCTTATTCAAGTAGGATTCATTTCAGGGTTTTCTAATAGATGTGTAATACCTGAGCTCTGACAGCCTGAAGCCCTTATTGGGGATCAAAACACTTCATGTGCTGCTGTTCTGAGTAGGGATGGGGAAGAACATGAAACAAGTGGATATGCTCCAAATATCAGGAAAGACCTTGGACTCTATTATTGTAGTGTGTCTTTCAAACATAGATATTGTCAAGCTGTGATTTTTCTAATGTGCTTTAAAGGAGAGAGAGGGACAGTATATTAAAATAGATGCAGTTCTAATTGTTAGTGAATTCTGCCCAAGACAGTTTAAAAATTGAACTGCAGCATTATGATCAGCCTTTTAAATGGTTTATTAAAGCATGTTCTGTCCTGATGGGAATGGAACGGTAACAAGAATATAATGGTATTAACTGGAATGTTTTGAAGTCTTGAATAAAACAAAGGAGGACAAGTGCACAAATGTGAAATGCTTGCATTTCCTACCAAATGTTTAGCAGATCTTTAAATTCTCAAAGGCACCTCTTTTCCTTTCTGTAAAACATGTCCCAAGTTATTCCTGAGTCAATGATGGCTGTAAGAATTGTGAAGAAAGGAAACTAGTCTCTGAAACTTGCTTATATCAGAAACCAACAGGCAGTAGACTGCGTAATGAAGATGGTTTTCAGTACCATATTAATTGTTCTTTAATGAAATTTGATGGTTACAGCTTTTAGGAATGGGCACTTTAAATCTGGACCATTATGGAGTAGAATGTTAGATGAATTTCAAGGAGAGACCTGAAAATAAAAAGTGTGTGCAAGAGGAATGAAATAGAATACAGCAGGTGTGGGCAGAGCATTGTTTATTAGTGGGAGCAAACAGGGTGTGTGTATGTGAAGTTACTGTGCAGGGCATAGCTTAGGATGAAACAAGTTGATAAGCTGCAAATGTAAGCAAAGACCTTGGCTTTTATTACTGTAGTGTATCTTTCAAACATGGATTTTGTCAAATTGTGAGTTTTAAAGAATGAACCTCAAAAACAGTCAGGTCTGCTGTTGGATTTAGAATATCACGATGGTAACTTCATCTTTTTTTTCCCCTCCTCTTCCCCCCACTCTCCATTCAGGAGGAGAAAAGCAGAGGGTTGCAATCGCTAGAGCAATGCTAAAGGAGCCACCTATTCTTCTCTATGATGAAGCCACATCATCTTTAGATTCAATTACAGAAGAGGTAAATTGGGATAAAGAAATACAAAACTTAAATGGTATAATGATGTCTGATTCTGATGCTTTTTCTTTGGTCTTTTCCTCTCAGAAGGAATTCTGTTGTTTTTGCCAGATTGCTATAATGTGTTTTTCTGGTATTATTATGAAGAGATCTGATATCTAAGCCTTGTGCCTAAGGGCCAGAGCAGAGATACAGAGTCTGTCTATCTTGAGACATTGTGAGGAGTATCAGCTCTGGCTCTGGGTGTATTTTCTCTTTTACACTCTTGCTGTGCCAGTTACTGTTAAACCTTCATCTCTTGCCACTGTTACAAATGCCTCATGTGGCTGGGAAGTGTGGAGCTTTCCAATCCATTTTAAATGGTGTTTAGATGACATCTAGCATTCGTTTAAAATGTCTTATAAATAATTGTGATGTAATGCAGAACAGAAAACCTCCTGTTTGTTGTGCAGCATCTTTCTGAGCTGTGAAGTGGGGAGGTGTAACCTGCAGTGCTGGTATTAATTCGGGTTCATTTCACAGGAAGGGCTGTGAAGCATCAGTGTTGTGACTTGGATGTCATGACAGTACCACAGTCACTGCATCAGGCTTCAAAACTTCAGCTCTGGTTAAACACAAAACTCTCAGCACCAGCAGTAATTTCACAAGCAAATGTCATCAAAAACTAGAGCCATGTTTGTGTTCACTTACACAGATAATGAGCAAATTTGTTGACCTGCAGTCACTAAATTAATCTTCCAGATGCAAAGAAATCAGAGTACAAACTGTGCACCTATAGAGCAGCATTCCAATATAGTACAGCTTCCTCATTGGACCAGAAGTGCTCAAAACACCCCCAGTTCTACAGAAGACTATTTGGATTCTTTCTCTCTTCTGTTTTGCTGTATTTATTGCAGGAATCAAGCAAAGCTGAAAGTTTCACAGCAGAACTGCACTTCAAAGATGACAAATGAAACCGAGTCCTTTCCACAAAAGTGTATCTTGTAATCAAAATGCTTTCTGATAAGGGCAAGTGTTTTTCAGGAAAATAAAGTGGATACTTCACTTATTTTAGTCAGGGCTCACATTCCCAGTTAGTTCTGCTTGTATCTGAATGCAGCTTGAGAAGGTGAAAGGCTGCTTGCAAAGGGAGCAGTAGATAGGTGGATAATTCCTAGGATTGCTTTAACTTGATGTTCCACATTGGCATGGTATTGAGAGGAATTTTTTTCTTTGAATTTCATTGATTGGAAGGTATTATTAGTGTTATTATTATTTATTATTTTCAGGTGCCTTTACTGCTGTTTATGTTGCTTTCGTAGCATGGCTGCACGGGGCAGTTTTTCCTGAAATCCAGTAACACTTCTCTTCCTTTGTCCCTGGAGATATCTGCATTACTCTGTGAATAAAGGGTATTTTTTTGCAGTTTGAGGACTTTGTTAAAGCCACAGATCCTTCATGCTTGGGGTTCTTCTCTAGCTACTCATAGCTGTTTCTTACTGTGAAGCTGGAGCAGTACTGGAGATGTTTCAACATGAATCGGCAGCGATTTGTGTATTTCCAGACAGCGTTTGATTCCCCTTCACACCACCGAGGCCTGTGTAAGAGTTGGTCTCTGGTTTCATCTTGCAGAATATCCTCAGTGCCATGAGGGACATAGTGAAGCACCGAACGTCAGTTTTCATTGCTCACAGGCTGTCCACTGTGGTTGATGCAGATGAAATCCTGGTGCTGGATAAGGTGAGTGACCACCCCATGACCTGTCATTCTCACATCATGTCAGTGTTTGTGTTGGGGAGTCTGCCGGTCCATTTGGAAATACGACACTCCCACCAAGCTGCTGAAAGTTCTTTCTTTGGAAATGAGCCGTGTTAGAAAATTCTAGCCCAGGTTTTGCTTTTTATATATTTCATTTCTTTGCAGTTGTAGAAACGTGCACGTGTGACTCTCTTTTATGTTGTATTTTTACTTTATTTGCATATTTGATTGCGTGTTTTTTTTATGGATTATGACAAATTCCACTTGATGCTCTAGGACTGGCTTGATGTTGCTTGATGTTTGTTACATGCATCTGTCACATTAGGTTTCCCAATGTGTTTCCCCAAATTACACTTCGTTCTATTTTTCACATACATCCAGTGTTTTGTTTTTTTCTTTCAATACAAAGAGGGAGGTCAGTGTGTCCTGTTTCCATGCAGATAAAAGTGTTGTGGGATAGTTCAGTCTAATTACAAGTTTGAACACCGTTTTCTACTGTACCTGTAGAAAAGTGTGATTATTCCCTGTGTGCTTCTCTTGTAAGAAAAATAGGGAAGTTTCAACATTTGGTTTACTCATATCAGTGTTACTGATTCAGCTTTTAGCTCAGTCTGTCCTAAGTCCATTTTCTTCTCTATTACCCATGTCTGGCTATGGATTTAAAATAAGCAAATGTTCTTATTATAACTTCATAGTTACAGTTTTAACTGATAATGCTGAAAATATAGTACTCTAACTGCTGCTCATAGATGTTAAATTTCTCTCTGCACTCATTTTTTTCAGTGGCTATTTATATGCTTGTGATCACAGGTGTATTGAGTGACTAAAATACACATCTAAAAGAAAAAAAATTATTCCTACAGTACATTAAATTATTTCATGGGGAATTAGAACAAAATCTTACGAGATGGTGACATTCCTGACTAGCTTTGCAGTACAAATCTCAGCTTCATCTGAATCTCAAAATGAAGTCATGGAATAAATCACTCCTACTGTTCTGTGGAGTTCTTACTTGGTTTTGATCTGCTGTTTTTTTCAGCTTTGGCTGAAAAGCCACTTCCTAAGGTGTATCCTTTGTGTAGCTGCATGTTAAAACATCTTGCAAGTGTTTTTTCACATGTTAGGAGGCAATCTGCGACTTTTTGTTTTCGACGCAAGTTTTCACAGCTTACTAAGAGTGTGTTTTGTGCTACAGTGTAACTGTTAAACTAAAAATAAAAGCACAACCTAAACTGCAAAGCAGCTAGGGTGCTCACTCTCCCGAATGATGTGAGTGTAATAAAGATTGTGAATGAGTAGGGCAGGTGGTGCAGCACTGGGTGTGTCCGACTGCTTCTCCAGGCACCAGCCACACTTACTCAGCAGAAAGTTGCCTTGTGTCTTCCCAGCTTGGCTGATGAGCTCTGTGGTAGCAACCAAATAAAAAAATAAGGCTCGGTCGTGGACATGAGACAAAATAATTGATTTGCTTAGGAGTGCAAATATGGCAGCACAAGTTCAGCTCCTTTGCCTAGGTAAAATCAGGATAATTCTTGAGTGAGTGAACAAACATTGTCTAATGACATTGATCTTAACGCTGTGCAGCCGAACAGAGAAGTTATATTGTTGAGGATTGTTCAAGAGTCATTAACAAAAAAACCTTCATCCAGAACCCTAGTCTCTACTACAATGAACTCTTGAAATTAACCGCTTGAAGTTTTTAAATAAATTCTGCAGTTCTTTTGGTCAAGTGTGTGTTTGTTCAGATTCCACCAGCATGACTAGTAATAGAAGTGACAGGACCCAATTTTTTTCCCAGCATGTTCATCAGCAGCTGTCACAAGGAGGTAGATTTAATCATAGATCAGAATTTACAACTAATATAAAATCCATGCAGTTGTCCATCCAGTGCTGTCTTTTCCCACAAGAAAGACTAGCTGGAGAATGAAAACATTGTTGTAATTTGAAGTCAGTGAATCTAAGTGTGTATCTCAAAGTAAGAAGGTGAGTCTGGTTTTTTGGAGAGTAGTTATTTCACTGTCTGTAGGATTTGAGTTCTCCTCTCCAGTTCTTCCTTCCTGTTTCCACTTGATAGTAAATCATCTTGGCTCTTGAGAACAGCACAGATGAACTGAACTGCTCACCTGATTTTCATGACAGCAACTGTGGTGACACAAGTTACTGAGCACCCATCTAAAAACACAATTTACATTAATTGTTTTGGGGATTTAATTTAAATGTGTTTTGCTTATCTAGTACAAATCCCTCTGTGGGTGCTCTTTTCTTTTAGCTTCTTAGGGTAAATGTGTTTGTTAGCAAGCAAAGACAAATATATGTTTGGTTTGGTACATTCACGTGAGGTTTGCACTAGTAGTTTTTCATACCTTGGTTCTCATGCTGAGGTCTACATCTACTTTAAATAGCTCTTCCAATTTAGATAGTGAAACTTGCTGTGTTGGGCTTTAAATTTTGTCCAGGTGGATGAAAGACATCTACATTCCCATTTATATAAGGCTGGGAAGGACACAGCTCCTTGTTTTCAGTGTAACACACAATTCAGGGCTCCACACACTCAGTCTTCCGTTGCTGTCCCAAGGTCTGTGTCAGTAACAGTTCCTGTGATCTGTACTGGAAAACTGAGGCCCATCTCCTGCCAGCATTTATATCCCTAAAGACCTGGTGATGTGGATACTGATTTACTCCTCTTCTTTTCCAGGGCAAAGTTGTGGAACGTGGTAGACATGCAGACCTCCTTGCAAGTCCTAACAACCTCTATTATGAGATGTGGCATACGCAGAGCAGCAAAGTACTGAATAGTCATAACAACCCCAGCTGGGAAGAGAGAAACAGTCGGATGTCCAAAGAGGAGGAAAGAAAGAAACTAGAAGAAGAAATTAGCAATAGTGTGAAAGGCTGTGGGAACTGTTCCTGCTAAGTGTGATCCTGGATTAACCTTCTCTAACAGGTTAAAAGTGCACAAGATTCCAACGAGGTGCAGCTCTTGTGTCTACGTCGGCGTTCAAAAACTTCCTGGGTTTTGCAGCTTTTGGGTTTTACAGTTTCTCAGAGACATAATTTCAACCAAAGGAGTTCTATTTTTACATCTTTAGAGATCTCTAATTTTCAGTGGCATCTGCAAGAGCTGAGCTTTTTCAAAAACTTTCAACTTCTCAACTAAGAGTGTAATTCATGGCAATTTTTAGGCATTGGTAAATTCTCCAGGTAGTCACTTGAGGCAGATTATTAAATTGTAAACAGATTTGTCCTTGGTTTACATCATTTCTCATCATTAATGGTTGATAAATATGTCATGTTTTAATTGTAATTGAGCTGATTTGAACTCATTTGCTAGCGAGGAAGATGCAATTTAAATTGTTCAGTGCTGTTCTGGTTTAAAATGTTCTTCCTTGTAAAGAATAAGAAAGGCCTCAAAAGGCTTCTAGTAGCAAACTAAATACCAGAACTATCCATCTCACCCTCCAAAAATACATTTCATGCTAGACTTTCAGGAAATGGTATTGGAATTGGTATTATTCTACAGGAAAGCTAACTGTTTTTAAGAGCTGGCAAAAATCTGGAATTGACAAAATATTGTGTGACTTTACAGAAAACATACAAAATGGTGTATGTAAAGAGGAAGAATCAGAAGTTTCCCTTAAATTAAAAAAAATCAGAGTTCAGGATTCTGTATCCTCAACATCTGCTGCAGCAGTCAAAGCAGAATGCAGTCACTTCTTCTATTTCAGTCATGGTCTTAGGGAGCAATTGTGATTCAATAAAGACTTCCATAAATTTCTATTATGTCATTAATGTATGAGAAAATGACCTGGATAATGTTGAGAGCATTGCTGTAATAATCTCCTCATTTCAACAGTCAAAACTTCTTCAGTGTCAAGAAACCTCAATCTTTGTGATTTGCAGGACACTGCAAGTGGATCGGGTTGGTGTGGCAAGGTTTTGGTGAGGGGGGCTGCAGGGGTGGCTTCTGGGAGAAGCTGCCAGAAGCTACCCCCATGTCTGATGTAGCCAATGCCAGCTGGCTCGAGGAAGGACCCACCACTGGCCAGGGCTGAGCCCATCAGCAACGGTGGTAGCACCTCTTGGATAAGATGTTCAAGAAGGGAGAAAAAATACAGCAGTGGAACAGGAGCCAGAGACAGGAGTGAGAATATGTGAGAGGAACAACTGCAGACGCCAAGGTCAGTGAAGAAGGGGGACAAGGTGCTTCAGGTGCAGAAGCAGAGAGAGGTTCCTCTGCAGCCTATGGTGAAGGCCATGGTGAGGCAGGCTGTCCCCCTGCAGCCCCTGGTGGTCCACAGAGGAGCAGATAACCGACTCCAGCCCATGGAGGAGCCCACACTGGAGCAGGTGGATGTGCCTGAAGAAGGCTGGGACCCTGTGGAGAGCCTGTGCTGGAGCAGGGGAAGAGTGTGAGGAAGGAGCAACAGAGATGTGATGAACTGCCCCTAACCCCCATTCCCTGTCCCCACGTGCTGCTTGGAGGGAGGAGGTAGAGAAATGGGGAGTGAGGGTGAGCCTGGGAGGAAGGGGGTTTGGGGGGAAGGTGTTTTAAGATTTGGTTTTATTTCCTCTTTGCCCTACTCTGACTGCTCATTGGCAATAAATTAAATTAATTTCCCTGAGTGGAGTCTGTTTTGCTCATGCTGGTCCCTGCTGAGCCATCTCCCTGTCCTTATCTTGACCCACCAGATATGTGTTTTGTTTTCTCTCCCCTGTGCAGCTGAGGAGGGCAGTGATGGAGCAGCTTTGCTGGGCACCAGTGTCTGATCAGGGTCAACCCACCACAAGAGCATTGTGGTTTTGGGCTTTATCTCTTCAGGGAGAATTACCATATCTATCAGCTATGGTATTTGTTATTTCCTATATCTATATATAGATACATCTAAAAATAAATCAGACCAGTTATTCTGGTACGAGTCTTCATGTTGAATTTAAAAATAAAAATCTGTTTCTTGGATGTTGAAAAATAACTTCTTTTTTTCCCTTTGGGGAATTACACCAGTATAATTACACCGATACAATAATGTTTGTAAATCAGCTGCAAGATCTCTCAGTGTGGGCACTAGCAAAGCACTGAATTTGGTGCTTCTGGAAATGTAGTTGAAGATGGTATTTGTTTTTGTATTACACCCTCTCTTGAAACTAAATATAGGAAGAGTAACTTAAATGGAGTGAAACCTTTGCTTTCTTTTCTGTTAGTCCTTAATTTTCTCTATTAAAATGATGAGTGGAAAACAGCCTGGCATCCTTCTCCAGTTAAAAATTATTTTAAAAGTATATAAAATACAAGGACTTTTATTTTCATCCTTGGAGTGCACAGCCAAGTGAAGCCTTGTTAATGTAGTAGCAGCTCAGAATTCTTCTAGCTTACAATCTCCCTTTTATTTTCACTAATTGTCTCCTTTTTTAGTTCCTGACAGCAGTGAGGTTGACTATAAAGGTGCAGTTATCTCTGAACTGCCAGAAACAGTTAGCAAAGGTTTATTAAAAAGTCTTTTAATGTTTAATTCTGGAAAGGGGTTGATAGAGCTCTAAGGCCATTACCTGTCTCTGCCATCGTTTCTGGTGCTGATCCATGTGCTGCAGCTTTGTCCAGCTTTAAGCAAACGGGATGATGGGAGGGAACTCTTAACAAAGGCTTTTCCTAAAAAAAGGAAGAGTTGTAAATGAGCAGGCATTTTGGAGCAGCAGTAGGGATACTTGGGGATTCTCTTGTCTGCTAGAAAGTAAAACTTGTGCTCTCTTCTTTTTTATTTTTAAAGCTTAATTTTTATTCACATACTAGGACTCCAGAGTGTCACCGTTTGAAGGAAACGTTCAACACACTGAATGGTGGGAGAGTCTCAGCTTTGGAGAGACTCCCTGTAGTGCACTGGCTCCTAAGGCAGGGGATGTGGCATCTCTTTAGAAAGCCTCACAGTTTCTTACAGAAAATGGATTTATTCTGGGGCTATTTCACAGCCTCTGTACATCTTGGCCACTCTGCTCTAATCGCGATCTTCGTTTTTCTAAACAGCAGCTTTTCATATTCTGGACTTTTAGCTGGTTCTTTTTCAAAATTCAAGTCATCTACTACCATTATAAAATCTTTGTCTGCAATTTTAGAGTGGAAAAAGCTATCTAATTTTTTTCCCCTTCTTCATTCTCTGTTCTTAAAGGAAATGTGTTTGTGAGAAATGGACATGAAAAAGGGGCTGCTTCATGCAGTGTACAGTCATCTTTTAACTGGGAACTTACAGACTTTAATTCCCATGTAAAGACTTCTAGGCACAGGATATGAAGGCACAACACAGTTTTGGCTCGTCTAACCTCCAAGTTAGCAAACTGAATTAGTGGTTGGGGAGGAGGTTGTTTTGCTTTTTACAGAGGGAAATTCATCATTTGCTGCTTGCAGCTGATCCCTCAGTTCACTCTCAGCAGTTGTTACATGGATTAGTAGTTACCCACATCCCTCAACGTTGAGATTTTAAATTATGTTCAAGTTTATTTTCAGAATGGAACTGTAAAATATGCATTGTACAGTAAGATGATAGATGTTCAACAACAAACTAAAGAGCTAGATTAAGGTCATATTGTGTAAACATTCTGCTGGAAGATTTCTTATTCTGACTCCTTCTGTTCATCTGTGTATAGCCAATTATTATTAAATAAAGGATTTATATTTGTGACTAGAAATGGGTGTCCTGTCAAAACGGCTCTTCCAGCTCTGCAGCAGTTTCCCACTCAGGCTTTGTGTCCCCTTAGTTTTCAGTGTATGGAGCTGCAAAACCATGTGAAGAGCACTCATGAGATGCATCATGCTGATGAGAATTAAAATTCTTCTTAAAAGCTTGACTCTTTCTTACTGTAAAATACTGCATTTTTATAAATGTGAACTCTTAAGTTGTGAACAACAGAAGTGGAGTTGTCTCAGGAGTTTGCTCGAGCCTTTGATGTGATGTTCTGCCTAATTACTGATTGGTTTTCTTTTTTGTGCAGCTGTGACTCCACTTTCTCATTATCAAATGAGAAAGCAGGAAATGTTTTTATTTATGCCTAATTTTTATAGTTCTTCTGGTGCACTTGCACCATATTGATCTGAGCTACAAGAGCCACTGGTCCTGCTGTCCCTCTGTCCCAAAGCAGCTGTCACTGAGCTCTGTGTGGTCGTGCAGAGGGCACGGGACGTCTGGAATGGAGGAATGGGAGACCCTGGAGCAGGCTGGCTTCTTTCAAGGGTGAATGGATGAACTTCCAGCTGCTGTTTCTACAGGTTCGTTTGCTCCATCTTTAAATCTTGTAAGGACACAGCTCAGGATACTCTGTAAATGTTTACTGATGAAAAAAGACATTAATTTTTGAGGGGAAGGAGCTGTTAATGGATGAATATTTTTCCTTCATGTATACATACAACTTCAGTTAGTGCTAATTTGAGCTGCATGTGTGCATCCAGGCAAACAGTAATTACAAGTCCAACATTTTATAATCTACATATAAATCGGGAATCACTTTGAGGTGCTCATTTAATATCCCATCTGCCTTCAGTGGCTGCAGAAGTGACAATTTCATATTCTTGATTATCTGCTGCTTCCCAGTGAAAAATTTCCAATTATGTTTATTTTGGTTAGTTGAGCATCTAAACGGCCTTCCCTGCCTTTAGTCCTGATGTCTGCTGGAAATTTCTTATTTTGGCCTGTGCACAGGGTGGGAGATTGGATGGCAGCTGGATGGTGTCTGAACTGAAGGGCTTGGTGTGTTTCTTGGAGGGAGCCAGGGCATTTTTCTAAAGTAACAATTCTATTTGTTAAAAGTGTTGTGGGGAGATGTGGCAGTAGTGTGATGTATAATTTATTAATGAAATGGTGATGCCATTGGTGAAATGGTGAGTGAGGTAAATTGTAAGTCCCTGAGCATCCAGTAGAATGTAAAGTCTGGAATTCAGCTGGTTCCTGACTTGAGTGTATCAACCTTGAGTTTTTCCTAAGACAATCCTTCAGTGATTTGTCCCTGAAAAATATCTTCTAAATTCCTGTTCTGTGACTTTTGCTCAGTTTCTGCAGATGTTGCAACTAAACTCAGGGAAAAGACATGAGCTTTATGAAGCCTGGAGAACAAAAAGAAACCTTGAGAGATCACTCCTGCAGAGGAAGGTCTGCAGGCCCAGGTGGTTCCAGTCCCCAGCTCCCTCTGGGGTCCCACCAGGATGCTGCCAGAGCCACCCAAAGTAAGAAATGCCCCTTTATAGTCAGGCTTAGCCCTGTACAGCACCAGGCAAATGCCTCAAAGTGCCAACACCAACAAATATTTAGACAAGTGGAGGTTGAAAAGATGAAAACTTTCCATTTTACACTAGTTAGAGGAAATGTGAAGGTCAGTCTGTAATGGGGAGTGAACATTTCAGGTGCACAGTGGATGCTATGAAGCTTTGAAAAAATGGAAATACATGGTCATGTATTTTCACACAAGGGTGTAAAATCTTGATTTCTTCAGTGATTTGAAAAACTTCCTGGTTTTTGAAGAGCACAGATAAAAGATTGAGCGTATTTACAATTAAAACCAGGGAATGTTTTCTGGGAAAAACAGTGATGCAAACTCTGTAAAAAATGAGTGAATTTTTAATGGTTGAATCCAGATTTCTATGCATGTATGAAGTGCATCTACATCTCTGAGAATTATTTAAAGTGGAGACTGGGAGGAACTGGAGAAGATCAGTAACCTGAAAAATGGTATCGTGGAACACCTGAAGTTTGTCTTTGAGGGTGTGGAGGGAATTGATTTAGTGTTTGGTGGTGTGTGGACCATAGAGTGACTAATGGATGTTACTGAAAATGTCACTTGCCTGAGCAAACAGTGTTTCCTGTATTTCTAGGGTAAAAATAAATTAATGACCTTAAGTTGTACAATGCAGTGACTTTTTTTTTTTACTGTATTTAAATATAAATGTCAGAGGAAGAGAAATTCAGAGAGGTGAACTTCAGCTAGTAGGGGAAAGGAGACTTTCTAAATTCAACCCCTTCACTGCAAACTGAGCTGTGAACTGGAGGAAAGGTGGCAGCCCGTGGTAGGGCTGGGTGTGTGTCCCTGGTGGGCTCTGGGGGAGCACTGCCTCTCCCAGGGTCGTGTCTGGGGACTGTGGTGGGATGGGACGTGGCACCATGAAGGACCTTGTGCAACATTCACACCTCTGGTGGAGCAGCTGTCTGGTGGGGAGAGGTTTGCTTGAGGAGATGCTGCTTGGGGTGCTCTGCCACAGCATCTGCTGTTTCCAGTTTGGGCAGCCTGCAACAGGAGGAAGCTGGGAACAGCAGCCTGCTCCCTGCTGGCTTTTGGCCCCTGTGGCTTAGGTGGTATTCAGGCTGTACAAGCATCTCATCTGCAGCAGCATCTGGGTGTGATCACGTTAGGTACCAGGGCCTCCAAAACAGCCAGGAGAGTGGGATGTGCACAGAGTTCTGGCAGTGTGGAAAGAAGGATTTGGAATGTTGTGTCCACCAAAAATTAGTGCTTAGCAGAACCCTGCATTTCTGTGAGGTGCAGAGTTGCCTGTCTGCTGGATTGTGGGGCTGGGTGCTGTGTTGCTGTCATACCTGGAGGTCCCATTAGCCTTATGTCTTCTCATCAGAGCCCTGGAGTCGTTGATGTTAGGCACCTCCAGCTGAGCACAGAAACCTTCCTTCACCAAATGTAGAACTCCTCAGCTAAAATCTTACCTCCTAGATCCCAGGGCAAGATTTAGCTGCCTCTGAACAGGAGGTTTCCTGTACTTGCTGGCAGCATGCAGGACATTAGGATGGGTTTGGTTTTGAAAGCAGTTGCTGTTGCCTGAGCTGTGCCCCCAGCAAAACTGGTGGTTGGAATTTTCATCAGGTACTAAATCCTCAAGTCACAAATTATTTTGTAGAGGAAACATCAGAAGGTGGACTGTGCTATTGAAAAGGTTACTTAATATAATTAGCATAGAAGTCACTGACAGCAACTCAAATGCAAATAACCCTTGTGAAAACAAAAGTGAAATACAGAAAAATACTTTTCCATGTGTTATCAGCTCCAGAAGCTGGCAAAAAGTGTTTTCTGTTAATTATTTTGTGCAGTTTTATTTTAACTTAAGGCCTAAAACTTCCTAGCTGTTATTTAGTCTATTGGAAAGTCATGAAGTTCAATGTCCAAGTGATTCTAATAGATGTCTAGAAAAGCAAATCCAACAAATGGCAATGTTTTTAGACTTGGATAATTAAGCCTCTGTGGATATTAATTCAGTGGGAATATAAGCTCATGTCTGATGGCAGTCTCTGATTTAGACCTAAGCTGCTTTGCTGACACAGGAGCCATCCTGTGCAGCTCCTGTTCTAACAGAAAACTCTACAGACTTTCACAGGCCTTAAATTCCACCGAGAACGTCTCAAGGAACGTTAAGCTCTTTTACCAAATCTGCAAACGAGAGCTATTTGACAACTTTGAGTTTACAGCCTGCCAGCTCACGTGGTGGGATGGGTGATGCTGAGCAGAGGGAGAGGCTGCACTGCTTGCTGCTGACTTCCAGGAATCTCATCAGAACCATCAACTGGAAAATGTTGGAAAGCTGTGACAGTCTGGAAAGCGTTTGTGACATCTGTTAAACACGCTTGTTTTTATTCCTGTTGACTGCAGTGAGAGGCAGGTGGTATTTCATGGAGATGGAGTGGTGGGGTTCCAAAGGGGGAGCCAAAAGTCTTCCTCAAGGATCCGTGGTGTCATTCAGGTGAGTTTCTCTATTAATGACCACAACACATTCTTAATGTTTCGGCCAGATTATAAAGAGGTTACCCAACAAATTACTTGTCTGTGACTGCAGGAGATAATGAAGTGAAAAAGGTTAGCCTCTGTACTTTGCAGGGAGCAGAAGAGAAGGTGAGAGGAACCTCATGAGGTCCTTGCTGCTGAAGTGCTTTGACGTGACTAGTGCTGTCTGCCTGGGGTGTGAGCACAGACTAAAGGCTCTATGGTTCAGAGCAACTCAGCGACGATTTAAAATGAAGTGGACAGTGTTAGAAAGATGCACTCACAGGTGCACGTGTGACACCTGAGTGTAGAAGGCCTTCAATGTGCAAGATGTGTAAGTGTGAGCAATCGAGTAGAAGAGCTGTGTCTGTCTACAAGACATTCCCTGTGAGATGAGTTGGTTATGCCCTGTGACTGCAGTGCTATATTCCCTAGAAGGGGAGTGTGTTGGTTGTGGAGGAGACCAAGGAGGAGATGATCCTTTCCTGCTGTAGTCAGAGGCAGATTAACAGAGTATCTGTCAATATGTCCAAGGGCTGGAGCAGCTCTGCTCTGGAAGAGAGTTGGGGCTGTTCAGCCTGGAGAAGAGAAGCTCCAGGGGGACCTTAGAGCATCTTCCAGTGCCTGAAGGGGCTCCAGGAAAGCTGGGGAAGGACTTTTTACCAGGGTGTGTAGTAATAGGATGAGGGGTAATGGTTTTAAACTTGGAGAGGGGACATTTAGGTTGGACATTAGGCAGAAATTCTCTAGTGTGAGGATGGTGAGACACTGGCCCAGGTTTCCCAGAGAAGCTGTGGCTGCCCCATCCCTGGAAGTGTTCAAGGGCAGGTTGGATGGGGCTCTGTACAACCTGGTCTGGTGGGAGGTGTCCCTGCCCATGGCAGGGGGGTTGGAACTAGATGATTTTCTAGGTCCTTTCCAACCTAACCCAGTCTATGATTCTATGATTCTGGGTTTTCTGGAAGGTAAAAAAAAACAAACAAAATTCACTGAATTACAAATAATAAAAAAAAAGCCCTGGTTGTGATCACCATAAAAAAAAAAGTCCTTGAATTTTAACTTTCATGTTAATTCTGGAGAAGATGGTGAGGGCTACAGGAAGTACATTTAATCTGTACTTACTGTCCTTCTTTGTGGTTTGGAAAGTAAACGTTTTGCTTGAAGCAAGAAGCTAAATTGCTTTGCACAGGTGTAAAGCTTTCTTTTTATTAATTTTTAAATAAATGGGGGACTGTCACTGAACTGCAGTTTAGTATTTTTTTTTTTTTAATCAGTCTTTGTTGGGTTGGGAAGTATTTATTCTGTTAGGAGGCTATACAAAAATAAGATTTATCCTTGAAATAAATTAATAAAAATCTCCTGTGAAAATGCTGAAACTTAAGTGGAATGTTTCCAGAAAAATCAAGCATTATTATGGTATTTTTTTAAGTGTGTGTAAAATAATCCTGTCTTCCAAAAGATGCTTGAAGTTGTTTGGATAGAGTTGGCATCTGCCAGAGTCGAGTCACACATAAGATAACATGATTGACCATTTTTGGCATAGGATGGTCTAAATTGGCTCATCTGTTGGCTGTCAGTCTCTTCTGAATTAGATCCAACTCTTTGTAGGCACGTTTCCATCTGGTTAAGTTTAGGACTCAAGCTGTTTATATATTAAAAAATAAAAAATAAAATATTTTGTACCAATAACAGTTCCTGGGAAAAGGTTTTTGCTTCTGTTCCTGATGCATTCTGAAACAATTTGGTTTTCTCTCCTGGTCAAAATAACCTGCTAAAGAGTAAAAGGAGATGTGCTTTGGTATTGTGTTAAGACCCTTGAAGCGTGCAAAGAAAATGGAAAGAAATTTAAAAGTTTCTATGTACATAATTAAATCCATGTATACATGCATATATTTCCATGATATCTCTTCTTCTAAAATGGAAAACCAGATTTTAAGTCTGCTAATATTTTAGCTGTGTGCATTAGGAAAGCAGGATGAATACATGCTGTTACATTCTCATTGAGTCTTTCTAAGATTGGCCTTGCCTTATTTTTATTCTGAATATTAGCCATCTGGCACTGTGTGTGGCAGTATTTAGTGCCACAAATAATAATGAAAAATATGGTAATATCTCGTGATACTTTAACATAAAAATATAAGACAGAGGGTATAAAGCTTTGGGCATATAATCTTAAAGCTGCCAAAACATGTTGCTCCCTCTGCCCTTGTTTTCCATAAATGATTCTTTGATTGGAGACAGCAGTGGTGATGGGAAAGTCCTTGCTTAATGCACATTAATGAAGCTGTGTTTCTTGTAGTTAATGAACTTACAGTCCTGAAGAACAATGGGAAGGAGAAGCTCCAAGATTTATACCCCTCTGCTCAGGGAGATGCAGGCACATCCAAGACCATGAGAAAAAGGTATTTGAAACTTGAACCAGAATAACCTTTTCCTTCTGCCTCCCCCCATAAAAACATGATGATGAGACTGTTGCATATTCAGCAACACTGTTGTTCTCACCCTAGTTAAGTTGCATCGTTTGGTGGGGCTTAGATGAGCTGAGAGCTGAACTTCAGTGACCCTGCAGGCAGATGCAGAGGTGAATTATGAGCTAACCCATAAAGCTTACCCAGCTTTCAGGGCCTCAGGAAAACAACTGAAGGATGCTGAGGCCCAAAGGAAGATTAATTTACCTTTAAAGTTGGATTAATTTTTTGAAGATTGGCCAAGCAGCCATTAGGGTGGCAAGACCTATGTGGCCAGGTGATGTGGCTGCCCTGTCTACATTAAAAACACCCATTCTCATCAGCTCTGCTTTCTCTGATCTCTGTTCACCACTACTGGAGTGTCCTCTATACTTGAAGGAAGAGCCTAAAGCAGAAGGTGCCACCAGGCACAGGGAGCCCAATGTTTTCTAAAGAAATGAAATAATTTCTTACAACTCCATCAGCAAGAAACAGGACTTCATTTTGGTTTTGTGCAGCCTGCCCCAGCGAGAGACAACAGCATAGCATGAAAGATGGCAGTGCTAAACAGAATTTGAGTTCCCACCTGCTAACAAAGAGCCCTTGCCACCTCTTTGGACTCTGCCATCTTCATCCAGGAGTTTCAAATGCCAGCCAAAGTAGCAGCTAGGTTTGGACTATAGAATACAGAAACATCTACTGCTTCTCTGCAGCTCATTAGTCCAGCGCAGGGAGCAGAGGTGTCCAACCTCATCTGGGTCACTGGATTTATTTCCTGTGAGTAGAATCATAGAACCATTTTGATTGGAAAAGACATTTAAGATCATGGAGTCCAAATGTTAGCCCAACACTGCCAAGGCCACCACTAACCCATGTCCCTCAGCACCACATCTACATAGCTTTGAAATCCTTCCAGGGATGGTGACTCCATCACTGCCTTGGACAGCCTGTGCCAGGACCTGACAACCTTTTCCATGAAGAAGTTGTTCCTAATATCCAATCTAAGCCTCTCCTGGCACGACCTGGGGCTGTTTCCTCTTGTCCTATCATGAACCCACAGCCCATGCTGGACCGAGGATTGGTGCCTGAGCAGGGAGTTCAGTGTGCACAGGCAGTGTGGGGCTCACCACACACACGCTGAAATTCTGTGCAGAAACGGAGGAGCTTTCAACCACGGGAATCAACACGGGAGTCGATCCATTCTATTCCATAGTCATCCATCCGTGTCCCCTCAATGGAAGGTGGGAGGGCAGAAGGGGCTCTGGGACCCTGATGGTGGTGTGGCATTGGGAGCTTCAGCCTGGGGGCTGCCAAGAGCCAAAGGACCCAACAGCTCTGCTGCTGCAGTCGGTCGTGCTGTCTCAGAAGCTGCTGTTCAGCAGATCACCTCCTCTTCCCTTCATCTCCTTGGACATATCCTGATCCTTTTGCCTTCTCCAGGTTTTGCTCTAACCTGTGCTCTGGCTCACTGCAAATACACCAGACCATTCTTGAGCCTTTTTTCTTGTTGCTGGTTTGTTTTCTTCTTTTTTTTTTTCTTCCTCCTAATACAGTAGCCTCCCCTCAAGTGGCCAAGCTTGTGAGTCCTGCCAAGGAAATGGGAGAACACAGAGCCTTCTGTCCACGGAGCATTCGTCTTGGCCAAGGCACAAATGTAAGCTTTTATTTCCTCCCCTTCAGAAGCCACCAATAATGAGGTGTTTGGCCATGGAAACATGGTAAGACAAATGCACAATTTACAATTTGAAGTTGAAATGTGGGGAGGAAGGCGGGGGGAAATGGAGAAAGAGATATGGATTAATTTGGGGGATCAGAGCGTATTAGCAGTGCAGTTTTAATGTTGCATTGGGCCATGGGAGACTATTGACCTCCTGGAACTTTGATTTGAATAAGGAGTCTTTTTAGCCCTGTGAAGGAGTTGCAAGGGGAGGGAGTTGGTTTTTTTTGGGTGGAGGGGGTTGACCGCTGGAGCAAGGAGCATGTCAAGGAATGGAGAAGCCTGGAAAACTAATATAGGGTCCTCCTTACCTTCCTTCCTTCTATAACTCTCTGAGGGATGTTGGAAATTAGTCTTGCCTGGGGAGGTCACCAATAGCCTTTAGTTTCTATTATTTCTGAAACACCACCTGTCAGGGCAAAGAGAAGGTGTTGCCTAAAGAGCAGCACTGTTTCTCCAGCTCGTCTTAGGCTGGAGGGGGATCCCAAAAGGCAGGAGTGCTGAGGGAGTATTTTTGGGTAGGGTTGTAGTGTTATTTTGGCAAAGCTCTAAGGCTTGCCAGGTGTGACAGTCAGAAAGGGAGAAACTCAGGAGGTGGCAGTTCAGGATTCCAGATTTGTTGTTTCTTCAGGAATTCCTTCAGACTCGGGTAAGAATGAATCACAGAGTGCAGGCTCAGCATTGTTGCCCACAGCACACGGGCAGTTTGGAATTGCACATCAGGCCCTAGGAAGGAAAGAGGAGGTAGGGTGAGTTCCAGTCTTCCTTTTCTCCTCTATTTCTCTGCCTTTCTCTCTGGTGTGTGTAGCAGAGGGGCTGGGTATGGCAGAAATGACTCAGATGAAGGATTTAACCCTTATCGGGTATGCCTTGGTGAGGCTGCCATGCATCAGGAAAAGCAGGTGTCAGGAAAATAAGGAATGATCAGGAAATGGAGACCACCATGGCATTGGCCTGTAGCCATAATCCAGGTTCTGCTATTTCAGACACTGACTCCTGCCTCCCAGCCAGCCAGGCAAGCGTGGGCTCCCGGCACTGAGCCATGGCTGGAAACACGGATTCCTTGTGGAGGCAGCTTGGGAGGATGGGACAGATTTAAGTGTCTGATCTGCTCCGTCTCACAGGTTGTAGTGACTGGTTGGGGTGCAGGTTGGGGCCATGGTGTCCCAGGGAGGTCGGGGGGCAGTGAGGGCACGTGGCTGGGCATGGCTGACATCACCATCGCTGTGCCCGGGGGGCTGTCCATCTCTTCCTGCCAAAGAGAGTTTTCTTAGTGCCTTCTTCTCGCACCTCTGAGCCTCTTTATTTGACAGTCTGGAAAATTAATACCCTGCCAAGGTGGGTAGTGCACTGCCATCATGTCAGTGCACTTTTTACATCTGTTTGTGGCAGTACATAAAAAGATCACAGTGCACAGACTGTTAATTTTTAAGATTGCCCGAGATGCTGTGCAGAATTTTATGCTGCCAATTGATTAGTATTGTGGTGGTTCTGTAACTGAAAAGAGTAGCATGTGGGCAAGTGAAGGCATTACATTGGATTGCAGCTACAAGGATAATCTTGGAGCCTTATGTTTGTGTTCTCTCCAAAATACAGCATTTAAATAATACCTGGGTTGGCATCTTCTAAACTGGCTCCAGGTGCAATGTGTGTTTAACTGAATGTATCTTTTCATCACCACAATGGCTCTCCCCATGACGTGACACGTCTAATCTTATCTCTATAGTGATGTTCTGCTGATGGCTGGTGCTGCCATCTCCTCTCCAAAGTCCATCCAGAGGACCTGGGGAGGTCTGAGGACCTCGGTGCTTCCTGCTCGCTGCAGGGTGCTGGGAAGTGCCTTAGAGGAGCTACCAGGTTTGCCTGAGTGATTTGGTGGCACTTTTGAAGGGAGTTGCCTGCACGTGAGGAGGGCAGAGCCACCGAGGGCAAAACCTCCCCCGATTTCATGAAATTTTGAAAGCAGTTAATGAACATGGTCCAAATGTGTTTATTTTCCTGAGCGCTGCAGCTCTCTCACCTGACTGACCCCAAGTAATTACTCATTTATATTACTTGAATCTTTCTGTCAAGAAAATAATGGAGAGGGTTTATGAAATTAAACGTGGTGTTATGGTGGAGATTACAAATGGGCATAGGTACAGGGACCCAACTGTGTGATTTCCACAGCAACATGGGCATGCTGGAGAGGAAAAGCATAACTGAGGATAGGACTGGGAGGTGCTACAACTCTTTCTGTGGCCTTAGTCAAATCACTATCTGCTCGTCTCTCTTTCTGCATCACGGTGTAAAACTTGAAGTGTGTGTCCTGCTGCAGTGGGAACAAATCATTTATTTGCATGTGATGTACAGCATGTCCTGGGTACCACTGTTAACAAAGAGCAAATGAGATCAGTTGCTTATTTTGCAGTACTGAAAGTTGATGTGTAAAGTGTTCTGAATTCAGGGGGCATGACGTGTGTTATGTGCTGTTCCCATGTTATTACTGCATGTATATGTGGGGCTCTCAGATGCTGTGAGAACAAGGAGTGAAGTTCTCAGGATTTTGAAATGTTAGTCACAGTATTTAACTGATCAACTTTTTAGACGGTGTGCGCTGTGTTGTCTGGGATGAAAAGGCAGCAGCATGTCATGTAAGCTCAAGTGGTAACTTAAGAATAGGAACCTCTGGTAAATATCACCGCTAATTTGATTAAACCAAAAGGCAAATACTCCTCTTGCTTTTCTTCAGTTGCAGCTAAAATACCGGTGTCCAGTTTGCTTTCCATTTGCTAAACAATTCTCTCGATTCCAAAGATATAATAACCAAACTTCCTTGCAATCCGTGGTGCACTAACTCCAGACATGGTCATGGAGGAACGGGGGGGGCGTCCTGCAGCCGCTGTGGGGGTCCTGCCAGCGGGGCTGTGGTTTAGACGCTCTCAGGCTCTGCCGCTGGGGCTCCTGCCTTGCCTCAGTTTCTCCCGCCCTCCTGTTCCCTCAGCAGGCAGCGCCTGGTGAGTGCCTGGCACCTCAGCGAGTCCCAGGCAACCTTGAGATGAGGCAGCTTCTTCCTTTTAATGAACATCTGAACATAAAGCATCGTTTTAGCAGCTGTTATGTATTAATAATGTGATAATGAAAATAAATCGGAAGAGCTGTGGCAACCCCTGACCTGATTTCCCCTCTTCACTTCTGGCATCTATTGCGCTTTAGGGAATTAAATGGGATTGACAGACTTCACTCGGGAGCGAGTTTTACTTCTGTGCTCTGCAGGAGCAATCCCGGGCGGGGGAACAGCAGGGGGGGACAGGGAGGGAGCGCTGACATCCCACCGGCTGCAGGGCCGGGGGGCAGGCCGTCTCCATTGCAAACTACCTGCGGTACGGCCTGGCCTGGCCTGGCCTTCCCTTCCCGCAGCCCACCGGGGTGCGGGCCAAGCACAGCCCAGCTGCCGCCCCTCCTCCCCCGCAGTGCCGTGAAAACCGCACCGCCGGTGCGCTGACCCCCTCCGTCCTGGGAGAGGCCGGGTCCGTCCCCCCAAGCCCCGGAGGGTGCTGTTTCCCCGGCTCCCTGGGGACGCTGGCTCCTCTCCGCCCCTTTCGGCCGGGCTCTCGGTCCCGGCACCTGCCCCGGGCCCCGGCGGCAGGTGAGGCCGCCCCGCCCCCCTTCCCCCCCCCGCCGCTCCGGGCCCGTGTGTGCGGGGCTGCGGTCACGCGCCCTTTATGCCCGGTGGCGGCGCGGCGCGCGCTCCCGCCCCGCGGCGGTGCCGAGGGGGGGTTGTGTGAGGAGGGGAAGGGGGGCAGCGGGCGGCGGTCCCGCGGCTGAGGGAACAATGGCAGCACCGGCGGTCCCCGGCACCTCCTGAATGGGCACCGGCGGCCGCGGTGGGGGCGGCGAGGAGGGAGCGGCGGCGGAGGGGCGAGGCGGGAGCCGCCCCTCCCTCAGCGGGGAGCGCGGGGCACGCGCGGCAGGGGGGGGCCTGGCCGTGAGACGGCGAGGCTGAGGGCCCGGGAGCGCTGGCTCCGCGCCCCGGGGGGGAGCCCGGCCGTGAGGCGGCGGGGCTGAGGGGTGGGAGCGCTGGCTCCGCCGCGGGCCCTGCGGCGGCGGCGGCGGGGGAGGGGCGGGGGAGGGGGAGGGGCGGGCGGGAGGGGTGGGGGGGTGGTGGGGGGGGGCGGGCGCGTCCACCTGCGCGCGCCGGGGCCCCGGGCGCATGGAGCAGCGCTGAGCGCCGCCGCCGACAGCGCCTGGCGGGCGGGGGGGACCCGCCGGCCCCCGCCGCCGCCTCCCTCGCGGGCCCGGCGCTGAGGTGAGTCCCGCCGCCGCGGCGCTTTCCCCCCCACCCCACCCCCCCCTTTCCCCTTCCTCATCTTCGACACACACCGCGGGAACCGCAGGGGAGGCGGCGTGAGGCGAGCGGAGGAGGAGGAGGCCGGGGCGCCGGGGGGGGGGGTGGGGGGATGCTGATGGCAATGCTGGCCTGCGCGGCGCGGAGGCCTGCGGGGAAGTTGCGCGGCGGCGGGGGTGGCCTGCGCGGGGCGGCCGCCGTGTGTGTGGTGTTTGTGTGTGTGTGTGTGTGGGGGGGCGGCCTGCGCGGGGCAAGTTGTCGCCGTGTCGTCCCCCCCCCTCACGGGCAGGTGCCGCGATGGGCGGGGGGCGCCGCCCCGCAGGGCCCCCCCGGCCCGCACCGCTACCCCCCGCCGGTACCTTCTCCGCCTCCCCATACGCCCTGGAGGGGTTTATTTACGGGGAGGGGGGAAGCGGTGGGGGTTGCACTTACTTCAGCCTTGGCCAGAACAAAAAAAAAAAAAAAAAAGGAGGAGGGGGTTGGGATTTTAATTTTTTTTTTTTTTCAAAAAGCCCCAGCCCTGGAAGTAACTGTCATTCCGCGTATTAAAGTAGAAAACTGGCTAATCAAATAAAACTGGCTCATTGTCTGAAACTCTATCCCAGCGAAAAATGCGGCTGTGAATATAATTAACCATCTGTCTAGCGATCGGTGGAGAATTGGGTTCGTGCGGTTTTTATTCCGGTCTCTTTAATTTCTGAACCGCTTGCGCGTCCGTGCGGCGGTGGCAGCCGTAATGTGTTGTGCTTGCTAAGTGTGAGATGTGACCTGTGTGTGTGTGCGTGGATGAGGCTGAAACCGGGAGAAGGAAGGGGGGAATAATGAAATCCTCGCCTCCGAAATGAACTGTGCCGCTGGCGAGCGATGCGGTTTGTGATATATTAACCCAAACAAGCTGTAATGGGACCGGCGGTGAAAGCCAAGGTGATGATGGGTTTTCTCTCGGCGATGCTCTCCGGTGTTTCGCCTCCCGCTCGGAACAAGCGCAGGATGGGTGCGTATTTGGGGGATTGGTGGATGGGTGTCGTGGGTGGATGTGTGTGGCCGGAGAGGAGCGGTGCGCCTGTGCGAGCCAGGGCCTGAATGAGCCCCTTGCGTGAAAACAAAACGGCTCTGTGGTTCTTCAGGCTTCCCGGAGATTTTTCCCAGCCCCCCCCGCTCGGCGTTTTGCTGGTCCCTCCTGCCCCGCGCCAGCCCCTCCAGCCGGGCTTCGCCCAAAACCTCCGTGCAACCCTCAACATCCTGGTATTCCGCCCTGCGTTGGTTTTTCGGTGTCAGAGGTACCTGCTGTTATCGCTGGAGCAGCGTGGTACTGCGGTAACCACTGTGCCCACAGCAGAGTCTGCTGGAAAGTGAATCCTGTGTGTGTGCCCCTGCACACGCTCGTGCTTGTTGGTTATTTTTTATTTATTTATTTTTAGCCTAGGTAAGGGTAGAATACAGAAACTAAAAAAAAAAAAATGACAGTGCTCAAGCAGGTAGAACGCAATTTAAAGTCACTTCAGCTAATACCCCATGCAAGAGTACATTTGTTAAGGTATGTGAACTGTGCATAAGGCAGCAGGCTTTAGTGAATCATTTCTTAAAAACAAATACTTGACAAAAGAACCAGACCTGCTAAATGGATAACAATTATGTAAGCCCATAGTAGGTTTTGATGTGTGTCAAGTCTGTTAAATAAATCAACCTGTTCAGTGAATAAATCTGCTATGCACCAACGCTTTATTATTTTACTTT
The DNA here is from genome assembly GCA_020745705.1 of Hemiprocne comata. Classification (NCBI taxonomy): domain Eukaryota; kingdom Metazoa; phylum Chordata; class Aves; order Apodiformes; family Apodidae; genus Hemiprocne; species Hemiprocne comata. The sequence continues at coordinate 2,190,079 of CM036597.1, read as the reverse complement.
ATTTTTTTAAGGGAATAGACCTGGCTGTGTGTAAGATGTTTCTACTGAGCATGTGAATCTTATGGCCAAGCCCTGTAGCTGCCAGTGAGACAAGACAAATCCGCGGGGAGGGTGAGGTGCAGGAGCACAGGGAGGGAGGGGGCACACCAAGTAATAAGATGGATATTAAAAATACACAAAGATGTGCATAAGGATTCCTAGTGATAAAATTCTCACTGATCCATGTCTTGATGGAGTATTTGCTTTGCAGTGGCAATGGCCCATACAAAGCTACATTGATTTAGCTTTCCCTGTTCATGATGGCAGTTCTGGTGAATAATTATTTTCCCAAAAGCCCTAACTAAGGGAAGAAAGGGAGTCCCTGCTTGGCCTACACAGTAGTACAGTATCTTTGAAAGTGTGTATCCGGCTGCAAATAAAGAGAGCCAGTTCAAGTGTTTCTATGCTCAGCAGAAATAAAAGGGAGGCAGAAAAGGGGAGCTGGCTTCCCCATGCACCTCGTCCCCCTTCCCCTCTCAGCAGCTCACCCAGCCGTTTGCTTTGGGGTGCAGGGAGGGGAGATTTTTGTGGTTTTGTTTTTCCTTTTTTCTATTTGCTGTTGCCTTTTGGAGGCGAGGCTCCAGCAGTCCACTGAAATGTTGAGTTCTGAACGATGTGGAGCCTCCTTTGGATTTAAAAAACAACAACAACAAAAAAAAGATTGTGGCCAGTGGGTTTCAATTTCCACAGCTGGGACATGGAGTACATTTGTGTGGGGCAGTGCTTTGGTGGTGTCCTCCTCTTCTGAGATGGTGTTGCCTTGTGGATGTTTTTGTGATGTAGCTCGTGTGGATCTTTTTCCTGGCTTTGTAAAGAAACATATGAAAAGACTTAAATGTGTTTGCAGGACCAAGGAGGACAAAAGTGAGGCTTGGAGAGAAAGTGTTCCCAAACAAAGGGGTCTGACTCAGGTTGGCATCCTGGGTGTAGGACACAGCCATGGATACAAGGTGCAGCAGCACTTCTCAGATAATAAGGCTTTTCCATCACAGACACAGTAATAACAAACCAATCATGCTGATTTCCCCCAGCACAACAGCAAACCTGCACTTTTAAGTTTATACCCTGTCAGAAGCAAAAAGCAGTGTTAGGAAACAGACTTTTCCTTGGGCAGAATGCAGGGAGGAGAGCCATGGATACTCCAGACCTTGTCCTTGTCCTCGCATGGGGGCTGTGCAGGTGCTGCCGTAGCTGGGATTGTGTTTGGCCCTGAGAGAGGTGGGTAGTCTGAATGTTAAACACAGTAAAACTGCTATTGCTTCTCAGTAACGACAGTTTTTGGTCTGTGAAGGAGTTTAAAAAAAAAAAAACAAAACATTTTGAGAATTGGGAGCAAAATAATTTTTATATAATCCACCTGTTACATTCAAAGTCCTGTATTTTCACCTGGGAGAGGATTGCACTTTTATTTTTATGCTAGATCGTTGTGTACTTTTAGCCCCGCTTGAGTTGGCTTTATAATCATTACCTATGTATACAGTCAGGTGCTTGATGAGCCTGATTTTGTGGAAGCTGCCAGCAGTGAGTAAATGAGCCATGTGGCATAAAACTGAGCAAACTATGTTTTGTTGCTACCTTGCTCTTCCCTCCTTCCTTCGAGATGGTGTCATCTGTGCAGGGGTCCAGGCCGTTCTAGTGTAGGGACCTGCCCAGTTTGTTACCTGTGTGTGGTGTGAGAGGCTTGGTGGGATCTCAGTGCTTTGACTCTGGGGCTCCTAGATGCCATTTCAATGAAACCTGAAACAGTTACCATGTGTCACATTGTTGTGGAGAATGGGTGAAGTCACAGGTGCTGAAGATGATAAACTGGTTTAAGGACCCAGGTGTTAGTCGCGGGTTTTGCCTGAAGGACACACAACTCGAGGATGAGCCGTCCTGTTGTCAGTGTCAAAGTCCTGGTACCATCAGTTCCCTGCCTGCGAGGAAACTGAGTTAAGATGTTGATTATTGGTAAGGCTGTACCAGAGCAAAGTTTGCAGGAAGAGCAGTCAGCTCTGCAAATCAGCATTAAACCCAGCTGCGGGCCTTATCCTGAGCAAAGTCAGCTTCTGATCAGCAAGAGAGGTGCCTTTAGTTCAGCAGGGCTTTGGAAGGCGAGGTGATAGTGCCGGGTAGGTTTTGTTTGCAGTTCCAGGGAGCAGGATGGGATCTGTGTAACACTGCTTTTGTGTTCCTCTGCTGCAAATTGATGTCTGGGGAATGACGTGTAGCAAAGGCTCTAGACCAGCAAGTCTCTGATATTTTTGTAGCAATGTCTTTTTATTCAAAGCAGGTGTCATGGAGATCTTTCATCCCAGGATTTCTTTCATCCCTGGCGTTTGTTAGCTTGTGTTAAAACTTTAAATCTCGAGAATTTCTTGTGTACAGAAGGTGTTCTCATATTGCTTTCACACGGGCTGAGCTGGATGATTGTGAGTCTCCACACATCGATCTGTGTGAGCTGGATCTGTGGCTGCATGGCTACATCAGCTCTGCCAGGAACAGGGGTGTCACCCAGTGCCCTCCAGTCATGAGAGAGGTCGGTGCTGGCTGTGTCAGAGGACACTGCCGGGAGACCTGGGAGTGGGCAATGGAGGGTGTTGTCCCTGGGCAAAGTTTTCTCCTGACCCTTAAGTATTCAGAAGGTGATTTATGCCCAGTGATGCAAGCTCATATTTGCAGTCTTGTCTTTTAACAAAGCTCTAAAAATGCTTTTTTGTGATAAAGTGCCTGATTTGCTTAGTTTATCCAAGCTCTTGTCTCGATAGTCTCCCATGATAGAAAAGTCTGTTGGCTAGCTGTTCCCTTTCACTGATGCTGTACTTCTTGTTTTGTTTTCTGTGTGTTGTATCTTCAGAACATGGGTGGATGTATCACTAGAACTCTCTGATGAACGATCTTGTCTAGATTTACTGCCGTTGCCCCCTGGGAGGGTAGGGCCATCGTGTGCTGGACCAGAAGGGCTGGCGTTGCTTCTGCTTGGATTAAATTACCAAAATCAGTTTCAACCTCTTTCTGAATTGTCCTTATTGTTACCGTGATTGTTGTGTCTCCGTCCTAAGAGTCTGGGAGAGCCTGAGGTCAGACTTGGATGTCACCTTGCATGGTGTTGCAGTGCTGTCTGCAGTGTGTCAGCAAGAGGGGCAGGCAGGGCAGAGGCTGTGTGCTTGCCTAGGTGCTGCTTAGGTTTTTTTGTCAATTTATTGGTGTTCTCACCTTGCTTCGTGGAGCCTCTTGTGCAGAATGGCTCCTCATGCACGGGGTGCTGGTTTATGTGGTGGAGGTCATCCTTGCTGCTTTGTGGCATTCACCACTGTTGGCTGAAGCTGTTACATGCTTCCCCACTGAGTTTAAGTGGGGAGTGTCAGGGTTTCTAAAAGAAAATAAAATAGTTGAGGTAATTTCTACCTCAACCCTCTGCCCTGGGATAGGAGCTTTTCATGTCCTAAAGCCGAAGCATTGTCACGGTGCTTCTCCTGGTGTGCCAAAACTGATGGGAATGTGGCTGGTGCTATGAGACTGTTGCATTCTTGAGGGCATTCTCTCTTCCAGATGGAGGTTACCAGAAAGATCAGCTCTTTTGAGCCTTGCAGGATGTGGCTAGACCTCCAGGAGTGCCACGATGTGCACGGTGGACTTGTAGGGTCCTGCTTGCTGTGGAGCACTCCTGAGAAACTGCCAGGTTGTTTTATTGCCTACCTGAGGCCTAGGCTCTTTGGAGGGCTGGCACACAAACTCCCAGCTCTTTCCCAGTCCCATTCTACGTAAGGTCTCTGCCATGCTCAGGAGTTGCCTTTGGAGCTGTGTACTTAGAAAAAAATCAGGTTTTTGATTGTGAGTTATAGTGCAGAAGAACCAGATGTAGAAAAGACAGACTCTGTGGATGGATTTTTTTTTTCCTGTACACTGTCCCAGTGAATGACTTGAGTCTTTGATGGAGAAGAGAAGCTGAAGCCTTATGAAGGGCCTGTTTATTGGCATTAATTATTTTTTATTAGTTACAGCATCCATAGTCCGTTGGCAGTAGAAAAGCCCGAAGTAAGAATATTAAATCTTCAGAAGTTTTTCAAAGCTTGCATTTTTCATAAGAAGCTTGTGAAGCTTCAAATCTAAAGCTTCCAAAGCCTTTTTTTTTTTTATTCTTCAGAAGTGCCACTGAAGCTCTTTTTTTTTTTTTAATTTTTAGTATTTTAGCTGAAACTATAAGTTTTATACATCAAAAAAATTAGTCCTTTCCCATCCATTGCATTGGCCCCAATTTTCAGGTCTCTAGCTGGGTCAGCTAGATCCTCTGCAAGCATCAACTGTGCTTCATAGACCAGGTGTGTACCCTTGGCTACCAATTCACTCCTGTTTTTCTCCTCTGATCAGGGTTTTGCTCTGTGGCTGGTGTCAGCTGCAGCACATGCTGACATGAAAGGTGCATTTGTTTGCAACTGGCCAGTTAGGACAATACGTGACCTTCACAGTTGTTGAATAACTTCAGAGAAATACTTAACTGCTTCATGGAAACAAGGGTTGTGGGTGGGAGTTTAACAAGTACAAAGTGAATCTGGTGTCTCTTTGGCCAGCTAGCTGCATTTTTTTTTTTCCTCTGTAGCCTGCAAGGTTGTTTTAATACTCTGAATATGAATTTAAGGTTCATGCTGGTATTTTTGAGGCAACACAAGTGGATGCTTGGTCTTACTTAATTTTGCTTCAGGGGATGAAGCAATTAGTGCTCTTGGCCCTCTCTGAACTTCAAGGGTAAAAATGAACTGGCCTTTTTTTGGGGTGATTGCTGCTGTCATTTGTGTGAAGAAAACTGTTGGGCAATGGGGTTGTTTGAGCTACAGAGAGATGTGATGTGGGTTTTTTTTTAAAGTCTTGCTTATGTTCTGTGACCAGGTTTACTTGATTGACAGCTGTGATTTAATGTGGAGGGATGGCTAGAATTTTCAGGAAGATCAGAAGGGAAAGTCTGCTGCTGACCACAATTTTTCAGCTCATATTAAAGCAAACAAGGAAACCCCCCTTATTCTTGACACCACTGGCTCCGTAGGGAGCAACATGCAATAATTTCCCATGGTTTGTTTATGTCTGTATCTAAGGAAATCCACTATATCAAGATCACCTGTCCATGTAGTAGCTTGTCCTTAGATTCTTTGTGTGTGTGATATATTAATTTTGAAGTACACTGAGCAGACATTGCCAACTTGTGCAGAAATACAGCCGACTGGGATACAAGCAGCACAGCTAATGGATAATTCTGGGACTGAGGACTTTTACTAGCCCATGGTGCCCATGAGTTTATCTGAAGCAGAGGAGCCACGTGGTGTGAACTCAGCCAGGCATGGCAAATGTGGAGAAACCTGCCAGCTGAAACCTCCTGCAGAAAAAATAATTTGTCCTAACCCAGTAACCTTCACTTACTTAATTGTCTTATTTGTCTGGTTAGCTTATCATTTGATGGAGTGTTTGTAGTGGAGTAAATACAGTTTTGTTTATTATGCCTTTTTCTTTCTTTAGTTTGCACTAATTCCTTGCCTGTTTCTTTCTGGCTTTGAGCTGGGCTTGTCCTCGTCTCAGCTCTGTTGCAAATGGCAGCCTTTTGGAATGGGAATGGGAGCCTGGGCAATGTTTCCAAAAAGTCTCTGGTTTGAAAGGGTGATTTTTTTAATTGCCTTGATCTTTCAGTCTCAGAATTTATTGCTGCATAAGGAAACACAAAGTTACGTTTCAGAGTTGACCTTCAGGTTGTAGTTTGTCTGTATACAGTGTAAAGCTACTTAGAGTTCCCTCTTCTTCTGTAGAGGGTTGTTTAAGACCTGGTGCTTATTTTCAACAGGGTGTAGTGCTGATTTTACCCTTCTGAAGCATTTTTGATTTTGGAGGAAAGATGGGCAGTGGTTGTGATGTAGAGTCAGTTTGTGACTGACGCGTTGGCTGTTCTATGGCCTGTGGAATTACTGATTCTGATTCCTGTGTTAAGCAAACCTGGTATCCCCATCGCTCTCTCAATTTATTTTTTTTTCCTGTTGTTCCTCTCCTCCCTTGTTTATGATGTTTAGATGCACAGTTTGCCAGTGTGTGTGTTGGATTTCCTCTCTGTAAATACTAGGATGAGTGTAAGACTTCCTAAAGGTTAGTTCGGGATTAATTCACAAGCATCTTGGATTAATTTTTCAACTACTGCAGGTAGTTGGTTGGTGTCCTGGAGGGGAAGTTCTGCAACATGAGTGGCTTGAGGCTGTGAGCACAAACCCACGTGCAGGCTTCACCTTGGGGCCTTCAACCTCAACCCTCTCAACACCAACAGTCGAGCCACAAGTAGGGATGAAGAGGGTGGCCCTTAGGAAGGGATGGGTGGTGATGCTGGGGTGATGTCGTAAGTGTGACGTTTCTGTGTCAGTGATGGGGAAAAGAAGAAAATGCTGCTTAAACTGTGCTTTGAAGCTGTTTGCCCTGGGTGGTATGGAAAAGTCTTCAACTGTGTTGCAATGGGCACATTCGCGAGCGGTGGAGTCCAGACATCCTACCAGAAATGCTTAATGATTGTGTGGTGCCTTAAACCTGCATGTGAAATCGTAGGGGTTATTTTCCCCATTGCAACCTGTAATAAACATAAAATGTATAAAATCTGCAGCTGGACAATATCATCTGTGAGTTTTTGCCTTGTGTTCTGTGGGCTGTGGTTGAAACTTACGGGGGCTTAAGGATACACAATATTACGTTTTGCTGTTCTGTTAGGCCTGGGCATTTGCTGAAGGGGCCATGACTAAATTTAAAAGTGTCAGCATGTGGAGGGTCAAGGTGAAAACTTGCTGTGTAGCTCACTGTTTAGTCAGTGTTTTTGTTATTTTGTTCAGACCTTCAGGACTCCCTCCCACGCATTTGTGACTAAAGCAATCCCCTGTTGTGGTATCTCCTAAACCTGATCTTGGTGGCTGCTTGAATCTCTTCCTTGGGTGTTTTAGGCTGCCTAAATACCAAAAGGGTAGTGGAGGGGTTGGAATGAGCATTTCCAGATCTGATGGTGGTTATGCAGGGTGCTCCTCTTCATCCTTTGCTATCAAATGCTTTCACACACTGCTGTGTCTCTCCTTGAACAACTTCTGTGCATTGCATGGTAATGGAAGTCAAAATAATTTGTTTGATGTTATTTATTCAAATCTGGAAAGGATGGTTGTGCAAAGACCAAAGAAAAATGGTTTTAGTCTGACAAATGCCAAGGGTTTTTGTTTTGTTTTTAAAGCCCAAACAAACCCTTTGGGATCCTTGGCTGGGTATATAATAGCATGAAATACACCATTTCTTTCATTCTGCTTCCTAAAAATCTAATTCTTTATGCATTTAAAGTGGGAGTTGAGGCAAAAAAAGAGTTTAGCTCTGTTGACCTATATTTATGAAAAGAGAAGGCTTGCTAACTGTTACAAGAAAAAATATATGGTGCTGTTTGTTTACACTGATGAAATGTATACATGTACTACAAACACTTTGGAGAATCTTCATCATCTCCCTGCACATTTAAGCCCTTTCCAGCCAGATTCAGCCCGTTGGTGCTGCTCATTGCAGGTGTATTCACAATTCCCATTAATAGCCAGCAAACAGCAACGAAGAGGGGCAGCAGAACAGGGAGTTTAGCATGAGCAAGGAAGAGAGGTAGCACTGGAAACCTCCCTGATCTCTCAGGTTTTAAAGGTGAGCTTTTTTTCCTACTTCTTTTTTTGTTTCACATCCAGCCTGCTCTTTATGAAGTGCAGTTTAATGGTTATCATGCTGCTTATTGCATAACTGTGGCACAGATGTTGTTTTTTGTAATGTTGCCTGACATATTTGAAAGGGAAAAGGAGGAGGGGAATTTATACTCTTTGGAGATGAATATGTGGAGCCCATTAGTCTTAAAAAAGTGTGAAGAGCTTGTTAGAGCTGAAGCTGGCACATCTCTGAAAGGCTGATCTGTTGTGGAGCTCTTCAGATAAAGAACGAGTTGTTGTATCTCCTGGAGTCTGTTGTATCTGTTACTGTTAGCCTAAAACCAGAGCTCGGTGGAGTACTTGCACTCCTAATGTTTAGGCACATACTTCAGGATTTCTTGGAACCGAGACCAAATCTGAACACGTTTAATAAAATAAGGTGTTGTCCAAAGTTAAGTTTTGCAGGATAATAAGCAACGGTGCTTGGAGCTGAGGGACCTGAAGATGAAATACACTCAGTGGGTATTTGTGCTGAATGTTTAAGTGTTTATATTACTGCAGCTGAAAAAAAAATAACCTTTACAGCTGATTTCTCAGGAAGGGCTGGCTGAGGAAATGCAGTTAGAAATACACTGGGTTTTGGTGGAAGGAAAAAATGTCATGCAGGCCTCCCATTTCCTGGTGGCATAGGCATGAGAACGTAAAGTCACCTCCTTTTGGTGTTTCTAACAACATTAGAAGTTTTAAAATAGTAGAAATGCAACTAAGTGGAGGTGAAAATGGTAAATACTAAAGTTAGAGACTAGACTAGGCTATTCTGTAATATAAAATAAAATGCTGTATTTATTTTTCTTTATGTATAATAAAAAAATGCTTCGTGTTTCAGATCAGCACAGGGTGCCTTGATTCAGAGTTTTATAAACACTGGATAAAGCTCCACAATCCTCCTGTCCCTGCTCCGTGGAGGAGCTAACCAGCTCATGGAGAACTTAATGACCTGCTAGGAATGCAGTCATGAAATGAACCCAAGAATCTTGACTTCCCAGCCCTCATTTCTGTGTGTGTGTGGGGTAGTAGGATAACTGCTTGTGATGAATTGATAAGGGGGAAAGAGGAGGGAAAAGGGGGAAATGACAACTACTGTAATGGAGTATCTTTTTGAAGTACCTTTTAGGTTAAAGATAACAGGTGAATGGTTATAAAAACAAACAGAAGGAAACCTGAGAGTGTTTTTCACTTGTTTCTGCCTAAGGCAAATATTTTAGTTTTATTTTTATTTTACTTTGGTTCTCCCCTTTGCCCTCCCCCCTGCGGGATTGCCTACTGCAGGAAGTAATGAATTAGGCAAAATAAATCCTAAATTGTAGTTACAGAAGCAGGAGCTGCTGTGTGAGTGTAGGATTATGCCCAGGCTCAGGTGTAGGTTTCATGGCAGTCCTTGTGCTTGGCCTTTTCTTCAGCAAAGTGTGATGTGATGTGGTGCCTCTGCTCCTGCAGGCAGGAGGCTGCAGTTGAGTTTGTGGCTGTGTTGGTGCTGGGCGTCGATGTGACCATCCTGGATGGGGGGAGAGGGCAACTCCCTGCCTGCCTTGCTCCATCAGGGACAAGGCTTCCTTGGCAGGCAGGTGGACAGATCTCCTCCAGGAACTATTCTCCCTTTCCAGTGTCTAGTGGCACCTGTGCAATGTGTAGCATGTGGCTCTCTGAAAACCTCCTCTTCTGGCTAAAAAAGAAATGGATGAAAAATATTAGTCTAAAATAGAAGGTTTGTGCTGATGCAAGCTTTGTTTACTTTTGAAAATTCAGTTTATTAAACTCAAGGCTGCAGAACTCCAGGGATCAGTGATGCTGTCTGAGCATCACCTTACACACTGCACAAGCAATTTTTCAAAATTACTTTTTTAATTAAAAGTTGTATCAGTTTAATGTGAGTTGAAGAAAAGTTCACAGGCTCAGTGTTGTCTGAAACATGCTGCAGATTTGGGAAAAAAACCTTTTTCTGCCTTTTAAAGTTTATCCAAAATAGTGAATATGTGTGCAAAGAGAAGGGAATCTCCTCCTGGGCTTTGCATCTGAAGGATTGCAGGGCAAAGGTGTTTATTGATTATCAGTTGGGCTCTGCTTCTGTTACCCATGGCAGGAGCTGCACAGAAGCTGAATTGGAATATGAACATAAGGAAAACAAGGAGGAACTTGAGGTACAGCAGAGGAAAGTCAATACAAAGCTTATTCAAATGTCAGCTGCCTGGAAGAGCTCTGCTCAAAAGCTGTAAGGAGAGATTAGGTCTAAGACATAATGCATGAGTGTGTGAGGAAGGGAGGAAAGATTGCTGAGCAAGTCAGGTGCTGCAGGGAATGTGTGCGAAAGGAATATATTGAGGAGGAAGGAAGAAGAAACTGCTGACCAAAAATTACATCTGTCAATTAGTTCTGAGCAGCTAACTGGAGAAGCACCTGGTTTTTGGACATGGGAAGACTCTGATTGTAGTTGGTGGATGATCTGATCCATTTTAACCGTGTTATTCATCAGGGTAGTTGACAGGGACAAGCAACACTCATTACAAATCTGTTTACTACATCTACATATTGTATTTATTTTTCTGAATGTATGTGCAGAGTGGGGTGTCTCTGTAAGCACAGGACTTCTGGAGTTTGGACCACATTGGCTAAATAAAGCCAACAGGCCAGAGATGTAATTGTGTGGCATTTACCAGTTGGAGTGGGTTTACATTCAGGGAGAGCCTGAGCCAAAAAAAAAAAAAATCACTCTTTTGTAAAGGAATAGCCTTATTCTACATTTCATGGCCATTTTTATTTTGGACAGTTAGCCACTAATTATGTGTTGGACTAAGAAGCAGTTGTATTACAGCTGTGCCAGAAGGCTCCTGGTTCAGGGGGTGGTGCTGAGCTCCACAGTAGCAGTACACTTGAGCAATGCTTTCTGCTGGTGTTGAGGGGTCAGGAATCTGTCTCAGGATGGTGAACAATGACCTCATCTGAGTTTTCCAGTCCCCCTTGGCTGTGTAGCAGCAGTGCAGTGCTCTGGGTCATGAAGCCTTCAGCATTTAGGCAGGACTGGGATGAGAAAGATGGGCTGTGCCCCACTGCCCACTGCAGCCCAGCCAAGTGTGGGGGTTTTTGTCAGCCTCTTGCCTAATTTTGAATGGAATTCAACGTCTGTCTTTAGGAAAGTGAGTACCTTGTGCATATGATAGCCAGAAGACCTAACAAGTCTTCAAGATCAAGTGTAGATGGCTTCTTTGGCACAGCAAAATTTCCTAGTCTTAATCCACTCTGTTGGAAACACTGTCTCAGAACAAGGGCTTGTCCAGGACAGTAGGACCATGAACACTGGAACAAGGGACAGCTACAAAAGAAATGCTGGTTTGGATGTGAGGGGTGTTTCTTTGCCTTTGCCATCTAGCATAAACACGTAGCAACATGTATGCTGGTGTTTGTGTTCTTACCAGTGATACGTTCTGGTCTTGTTGTGCCACACTGCCTGCAAACATGAATCTATTAACAAACACCACAACCCGTGCACATGCTTCACTCCTGCAGAGAGGATGAGAGAACAAACAACATATGACGAGCATTATTTGCATTGTTTAATGCTCTTCTGAGCAGAAGGACTCGTTTACAGCAGAAGATACTCTATTGTCTAGAAGGGAAGATGACCAAGCAGCCTGAGCTGGCAGGTGAGTATTTAACAAGGAAATGGGATCTGAACCTGTGCAGTGGTGGGCTTAAGTTACTGTCTCCCTCTCTGGTATTAGATTTTATTTTCCAAAATGCATTATGACAGTAGAACAATTTACAAGGGAAGTAGGTTTACATCTAAGATGCAAAGGAGGTTTCAGTTAGTGGTCTGAGCACACGAGCCATCAAACCGAGTTCCTGAGCCCTAGCACCAACGTTGGCTTCTCTCTTGGCCATACAGCAGTGCCTTCATTTCTCTGTTCTGCTCGCCCCACTTGTTTAATGGGATTATGAATATGGATGTGTTTGCTTCCCAGGAGAGTTGTGAAAATTAGTTAAGGTTTGAAGACTCTGTTGAAGAAGTCTCAGTGCTGATCATTATTACAACTACCACTTTAAAAACAGTTTTCTGTTTCTTCTAGCAAAAATATTACCTCTTCTGCTGGAGCTTACCTCTCACATTTTGTGTTGCATGTTTGTGGTATCCCTAGACTCTTTCAGTGTACAGACTTTTTATCCTGTGTTTGAGATTCAGATTTTCAGTATGCAAGTGAAATGTGAATAGGAGGCAGAAAGCTTTATGCTGATGAAACTTCATGGTTGCTGCTTTCCCAGCTGAGCAATGTCTGTGGGTCGTGTATGCATTGACACATCTCTGCAATGATACTCCATCATGTCTATTTAAAGAAGGTGTTTAGACTGGGTGGGGTCCTAGCAGCTTTTACAATGTTATCTGTGTCTTTAGAGCAAGCTGAGAAGCAGACAGGCTAACGGGAGTACAGGGGATGGACCTGGAGGTGTGAGATGACATCTAGACATCTAGATGCCCTTATCTCCAGTACTGAGACAAGGAGGTGGCTGCAGGCCTGTTCTTTAAGGGTGAACAGCTCCAGTGCAGCCTGATGCCATAGCCTTTTGGACCAGCCAGCTGTTAGCCTCTCTCAAGTGACACAGACCCCAGATGTTTCAAATTGCATACCCTTAAGTACTGAAAAAATAAAGCAACCTTTCCAAGTTTGGCCTGTAAAACTTCCTTCCCTTTTATATAATGTAGGGGAGATATCATGCTTAATTAAAAGGTTCCTGGTATTCTGTTGAAGATTTGTCTTCCAGTGAAAGGTGGAGAGATCTTTCTGCAGATTACTGTTGGCCAGGACTGATTTCTTGTCGAAAAATGACCTCTGTTAGCAGTTTCTTCAGAAAGCATCTGGGGAGCCAGTTGAACCTAAACCAAGAGGGGTAGAGTTAAGAAGAACACTTTCTGTAGTGCTTAAACTAGACATTTCTTGGAGGGAATCCTTCCGAGTGTTGATCTAGGTTGGCTGTAGGAGGTATTTAAATCCTTTGATGTGACTGGAAGTTGGATTGAAGATGAAGAGAGAGAACAAGGAGATAAATATCGAGAGGAGTGAAGAATTTACTCTTGCAGGGCAAGAAAACACCAGACCTTCTCCCTTCCAACACTTCCCCTTGTAGACTTTTTCCTTTCCCCTTCTCTTTCTCTTCAGTATCTAAATCTGCATCCCCCGAAATTTATCTTGCTTCTGGTTTCTGAGTTCACACAGAAAATGAGATGAAACAAGGCAAACTTGCTCTAATAGCTCTCTTCTAATTCTGCTGCATAATGGAGATGAGCAGTACTTACATAACAATATCCTGGGATGTTAATAGATGTAATAACCCAGAAAGGTGGGAAGAGGTTCTGAATTACCTCTAAAATGGCATCTAACTAATGAAGTTTACGGGAAGCTCATCTCTTTGAAGAAGAGTCAGATGGTAGGTGCAAGGCTTCTGCATATGCTCAGAAAAGATAACAGAATGAAGCTGCCTGTCCTAATTGGGCTAGATGTCCCATCAAACATAAGTTTTGAGGTGCTATTGGATTATGCCAGTTTTACATGGGCTTCTAGTTAAGCTCTTGTAAAAATGTAAACAACACGGACTTCTTGTGATTTAATTCTTTTTTCCAAGCATAGATATGTACCAGTCTTGGGATTTATAACTCTGTATGTGCCCAATGAAAACAATCAGTTCATTAATGCTGTTTTGTTAGACCTTGCCCCCCTCTTGCCATGGTGATAAGGGACCTTAATTAGATCCCAGAACAAATGCTAGAGAGCTTGACAAAAAGGAGAAACATGGGCAGGGGGTGGAGAAATACTGAGATATTGTTAGCAGATATATGCAGAGAGCTGTATCCTGCAGAGGAGAGACTGTGTTTTATGGAAAACATGGGTTTTCTTTCCCCAGAAAAGAGCTGTGGTAGGCTGTGAGAATCTGTGGACAGTGTGTAGAATTGGTATTGGCAGCTTTATGTATGTCAGATGATGCTCCTAGGTGTGGGCACCTGTCCATCTGCCAAGGAGGAGACCCAAGGAGGAAAGCACTGCTGACAGAGGGGTAGTCATGAAGTAAAAATGTCTTCTTAAATCTATCCTGGAGACTGGTGATGCTCCCGGATGGGAAGTGGACAAATCATTGGCTTGATTCATATGTTAAGAAAAACTGTCTGTGTGGGGAGGGGTGGAGAGGGAGGAGAAGGATAAGAATTCAGAGGATTTTCATGAATACCATGGCCAGAGTGTGTAAATGAAAGGGGGGAATGATGGTGCTAAACAATAAAAAGGAAGGTTGGCAAATAATGTTAGCTTAAAAAAGGGAGAGAGAGTTTTCTGTAAGGGGCAAAGCTCCATGTGAATTCTGAAAAGCAAGTGTGCAGAGAGACAGGCATAAAACCTGTGTTGCATTTTTAGTAAGAAATGTCGGGTTCTTCTGTTTGTTTTCTGATTATTGGGTGCTCAGGTTACTCAAAAAAACTCCCTTTGCTGGTGTTTGAGGCAGAATGTTAACTTCAAGTTAGAATCTCAGTGTTTGATTAACTGTGTTTCCAGTTTGAAATTGGAGGACTATGGCTATCAGCTCTCATACCTTCGTGTCTGGTCTTACATCTACCTGCTGCCTGTATAGTCACACTACATAATTATTCCTCACTTAAATTACCTTTCAATAAACTAAAATAAGATGATCTGTATTTCTGTATTGCAACGTACACATCTTGGTGCACGGGTGAAGACGTTGCAAAATGATGCATGAAAGGCAGCCCTGTTGTCAGGGGCTGTCAGGCAGTTTAAAGTCTGGAACTGTAAATCTGTCTAGCTAAATATTTTAGAAACTTTTAAGAAAGAACAAGGTGTAATTCCTGTATTTGTGAAAATATGCCACTGGAAAGCACGCATCAAAACTGCCAACTTGGTAGTGAATGTATCAAAAAGCAAATCCAGATGCCAGTGGACCTGTGTGTCATTTAAAGGCATTGATTGCTGTAGGTGCTAAAGCAGTAGTGTGAGAGACAAGTAACCTGGGAGGGAATGTGGAAATGTCCATCAGCCATGATCGTTGGAGAGTGGCCTTTGCATAATCTTTAAGTGCATTGAACTGAATGCATTTTGGTGAAGCAAGAGAGCAAGACTTTGTCATATTCATGCTCCCAAAGAAAGCCTTTGACTGACTTGGGTCATGCTCTTTAACAGGTGGTCTTGAATTTGCACTCATTAGAGGGGAAAAATATTTTCTATATTGGTAAATATTTCTTGGATACATTTTTATTTGCTAAGTGCAGGAGAAGTTGTGTGGAACAAGAAGATTTCGGGTTTTGTAGTTGGTGCAGATTCCTTCTGAATTGGTTGGGTTTGGGCAGGGATTTGGTTATGGAGAATAAAATAGCTCAAGGTCTCCTGGTGTTGCAAGCCCTGCTGGGGCTGAGTGTGACAGTGGTGCAGTGGTTCATTTTAACAAGGGCAACTTAGTTTTTCTTGGCATGTGTGCAGGAAAGAGAAACTATTTGAAGTTTGCTTGGTGAATGATTTCTTATTCTTTCACTATTTCTATGTGTTTCCAGTGTCCCTGTTTGGGATTTTAATCCAAGGTTAACAAAATCTTCTATACAGGTCTTGCTGTCCTTTCAAAACCCTGAATTTAATTATTTTTTAAATTGCCTAGAAAACATGGTGGCCTTAGATATCCAGGACTATACAATATTATTTTCTGTTTTGCAATAACAGAAAACAGGCTTCTTATTGGAATTGAACGGAAACTGAGGTTGTTCAGTTTCATTTTTTCAATTTCCCTTCACAGGCTGAGGGTAAATGGTAAAACCTTAAACAAGTCTTAATTACCAGAACAGTAGAGTGATAGAGACAATTTTATGGATGCTCAACGGAAAGGAATTTTGGATAAATGTGTGTAAGATGGCTGTAGTTTAAGTAACATTGATAGATTAAGAAATAAAGGCAAATGAGGAGGAGGAAACTTGAATTTTCAAGTGGATGAGTTGAAGGCCTGAGGATGGGTGAGCAGTGGTACCACTGCCTGCCACTTGCTGGGAGCTCAGTATGAACTGGTGACAAGGTTCCCCCTGCTCAGAATTACTGTCAGATAAACATTACTGCAGAAACAAACCCATCAACTCATGCTTTTATGGATTATAGCATTGTTAGTAGTAAATAAAACCATTAAGAACAGCACTTTTCAGGCAGATGCTTCAGGAACAGTGAAAACGAGCATCTGCCCATCTTCAGGAGTCTGGTTCCTGTGGAATTTAATGGAAGGTCTCAGCAGGTCTGGAGCTGTTGCAGAAGTGACTGCTGAGGTATGAGCGTGGTGAAACCAGAACACCACATTTGGAAGTGGTTGGTATTGTTTTTAAAGCTGCACAGGTTGCTTCCGTGTAGTGCATGCTTGAACATCTTGTAGTTCTGGAGAAAAGAGACAGGCAAAGGCAAAGCCAATTACATCATTTATTATCAAGTTGAACTCACTCATGCTCTGTAATCTGAAAAGATTCAAACGAGTGTTTCCATCCTCATCGTTAATCCACTGTAAAGTAGTAAAGTTGGTGCTTTGTAACGTAGTATTTTTTTTCTTTCAGGTTCAAACCTGGTTTATAAATACAAAGGGAACATACAGTGTCAAAAGAAATGTAGAAATTGAGGATGAGTGCATCTTGGAAATGCACATTATTTGTGTGCTTTGTGCACAGCATACTCTTACAGGGATGACTTTAACGGTTGACAGGGAAAGCCTCACTGCACACTAAAACCTTTCTTTGAAAAGATCTCTTCTAGGAGGATTTTTGCTATTTCATGAGATCCATAGTTCAGCTCCTTTGAAATCACCCAGCCCCTGAGCTGGGCAGATGCCCCGGGGGCAGGTTCCCTGCAGGAATGGAAGAGGTCAGCAATTCACTGGCTGAAGGAACTTTGGTTGAATTACTTTTGGACTGATCCACCCTCGGAGCAGGAAATGCACGTGCAAGGTATTAAATAGTGTAATTAGATCATCTAGAGGATTTAGTCCAAAATAATGGTGAATTTTATCATTTTTTTTAAAAAGCTGCTGTTTCTAGAGGTTGTACATGTTTCTTATCTAAGAAATTTTATGTTTAGTTTTTACTAAGTCAAAACTTTGTGGGAGAGTTTTTAAAATTACTATTTAAAGCTCAGATTTTGTGTTGAAACTCAAATCTTCTGCTAATTCCCACAAATGGCTGTTTTGTCCATGTGCAGACAGAGAACAGCCTGGAAGAGCCACAGTGGGAAGTGTCCCCTCTTCCTCATGGCAGCTGCTTTGCACATAAAGAAGGTGTAAGGGCTCAGTGAAGACACCTTTGACTGAATGAGTTAAGCTGATGGTCTCTCTCATCCTTATTCTGGTTTCCACCTACCTCAATGAATTATGGAGATGACCCCTTACTGGTGAGCTCTCCAAAGCTGTGTGCATCAACAATATATATTATGAAAACAATAAAGACCTCATTTGTAGGTCTGACTGCAGAGCTGGGAGTGCCCTGCTTGAGCCAGTTCCCTTCTGCAGCCCTCTCTTATCTCCAGCAGTGCTCCAAGGTGTGGTCTCTTCTGTGTAAAAATACCAGATTTGCAGGGTAACAGTAAGAGATACTGAGGAGACATGGTGATTATTTTTCTAGCTCAAAGCATGTATCAGTTACCTCTTCTGCAGCTGGCTTGGCATACAATTCTAATGGTAGGTAAGTATTTTGGCAAAGGGTTGTCTCCTTCTTCAATCCCTTCTAGTGGCAGTGAACAGTGCAGTTTAGTTAGCCACATTTACTGTAGCCACACCAGTAGGAATGCATGGGGAAAAATTCCTTGGTGGCCTGGCATCTGCTTTTACAGTTCCTCCTGAGGTGGTTATTGAAGCCTTACATTAAAAAATGAAACCCTAATTAAGGATTAAGTGGGTTGAGCAGCGTATTTGCTGCGAGTCTATTCAAGGTCTTGATTCAACAACTCAGGTGCATTCTCGAGAGAGCCTCAAAGCCTATCTGAAGTATGTCCAGGAACACGACTGTAAGAGAAGGAATCAAGGGCATATGGAAATGATGCACAGCTCATTTAATACCAGATCAGCAATTCTAATCAAGAGGTAGAAGTCGTGTGCCAGATGTATGTTTTTGACCCAGATGTCCAGGGTTTGGGGGCACATGCTGGGTTTCTGGGCAAGGGTGCAGCCCTGGGGCTTGAAGGCCTGCTGTGAGGTTGCAGCTAATGTTTGTGTCGGGGCAGGAGGAATGACTGTTCTTCTGCAGCTGTAATGCTGTTCCTTTCTTCTTTCCATTCCTGCTGGGCACAGAGGTAGCCCAGCAAAAAATTTTGGATTATAAGCTGTGTTTGAAGGAAAAGCTGGAGGTGCAGGGGCCATCACACTGCCATCTCCAGGAAACACAGCTCTAGTTGGGGTGGCTCTTTGGCAATGGAGTCTCTTGAGTATCATGATACAGGTTTATGTGTCTGAGAACTCAAGTGTTGCACAGGCAGCAGTGCTGCTTTGAAGGAGAAGCAAAGCTGGTGGTTGTGGTTCTCCAAGGCTCATTGCACAGCTTTGTAAACACAGGCCCAGCTCAAATATTTGTCCCATGACTGGAAGAGTTTGGGTATCTGCTCGGGGTTGGATGATCATGCTGGCCTGTAGCGGTCCTGGCGGGGAAGCCTGGGCACTGCCTATCTGTTTAATTTGTCTCCTTGGCTTCCTCTGCCTTGTATCCTTCCCGTTTCTGGCACGGAGGCTGTCTCAGGACTGCAGATGGTAACAGGGAGCAGGGATGCATGAGCTGGCGAGCTGCTGGAGGTGACCATGTGCTGGCAGCCCCTGGGGCCAAGGAGCCGAGCGAAGTCGCTCACACAGAGCTCTTGCAGGACCGTGTTGCTGGTTGCAGTGCCCTTCTGCAGAGCCCTGCACCCTGTAAGGCTGGCTTACCATAGTGGTCATGATGGTCTGGTTCTTCTGTTGTACAGCTACCTGGAGTTTGTGGTTGGTTTAAGCAACTAATGCAGTCAAACCAGTAAGCGTGCACGAATGTTCAAGAATCTAAATTAGCAAGACAAAAAGTGATGATATGGAAGGGAGGAGGAGGGAATAAAAAGATAGGGTTTTGTAAAAAGCTTGATTGTAAGCAATATATAAGCAGATGTTTGGAGTGTAGGTTTTTCTTTGTGTTCTCTGGAAAGTTTCTAGTTTACTCTTGCTTCTCAGCTAATGACAAAATAACAATTCAACTTCCAAGTCTGTTATGAACAAACTGCACTTTGCTTCCTAAAAATTCTCTGTGTGATATGTAGAAATTCAAGACAGAAACATCATGTCTCTGTAACTGTACAAGTGCTAAATGCTCTTGGTATCCATCAGTTTGAGCCAGTTTTTCTGCGAGCGCAGGGGCTGTGGCCCTGTTATGTACTAGTGATTTTCTTTAACAAAGATTTTGATCCTTTTTTCACAGAAGGTAAAACTGGGAGAAGGAAGTTGATGGCCCAGTTGTGTAAAGGTGCCATAGGCTCTCAGCTCCCAAGGATGTCAGTGAGGAAGGTGAGACTCAGGCTGCAGAGGTTAGCTAATCTGGAAAAAAAAAGCTTGTGTGCTCATGTGGAATCATGCAATTCAACTAGGTTCCCTGTGCAGCTGCTTGGAGATTAACCTGTTCCTTGGAATAGGACCTGATGGCTGTTCATCCATGAATTAGTGTTGAAGTGATTTTGTTTATTGTACTTCCCATGATCTGGGAAGACCTGAAGCAGCAGCAGGTACAAGAGGCCCTGCAAACTGCTTTGTCAGGTCCATTTAAAATTGCTCGTACACTTGCAACGTCCTCAGAATTCTGCCATTTCAGACCAACTTCTGAGCTCCACTGGTCAGTGCAGCTGATGTTCACAGGGGGTCTTGGCAGCTTCATACCTCTCCCATCTGTGACCATGCTCAATGGCAGTAGGTGACAAGGCCAACCTGCTGTACCCTGGCGTGTCCATGGAAAGCACCATGGAAATGTCTGGTGCTTGAGCTGAGGTTGGCAGGAGTGTCTCCCAGTAAGTGAGGTAGGTGGTCATTAATCAAGGCTGGGGTTTCCTCTAGTTGATGAAAGCTAATTAGGACTTACCAAAAACTATGCATTTTAAACGGCCTAGTTAAACAGTTGAACAGTTTAATTTAGCTGTAACGAAGGCCTGAAGTTTTGATTAGTCTTGTCAGAGTGGGAGAAGATGTTTCTGGTGTGTAGTGGTCAGTGGTATTTTTGGGAAATGCGTAGTTACATTGCAGCTCCCCCCACCAGCCAGTGGAATGAAAAAGAATGAAAATCCCACTTTTGCTAGCTTGGATGCAACAGAGATCCACCTTATCCCCAAATTCACTGGCTACATTTGACTCAAGCCTTTCCCTTCTTCCTAAACTCCCCATTATGGTTTTAAATACATGTGTTCAGTATTCTTGATGTCTGTCCTAAAGCTGCACAGCATTTCTGTAAAATATAAAATACCTTGTGACACTTGCCATTTCTTTCTACATGTACGACCTCTGGAATAACTCCAAAGCTCTGGGAAAGAATGAGATTTTCAGTAATGGCTACAGGCATTAAGGGCACAAATACCACTGAGTATCAGTGGGATTTATGCTCCTAAGATGCTGTAAGTGGTTTTGAAAGTCACATCCAAAACATATCATTAAGAACAAGATATGCTGCTAGTGTTTTTTAAAGCAGATGTGTGGTATAAATGAACAACAAAATGTAAGGTGCTTTAGAATATTATTCTTGTGGAAGAATTGTTAAATACTTAATTGTTACAAACAGCTGATTTTTTTGAGAGCTTTCTTGTCAGGATTGCAGTTTGGGATGTTGATACTCATCCAGCTCTAGAGACAAAGCAAGGGACTGAGATTTCAGGGTAGAACTCCTTTACTCTGTTGTTAATCAAGAAGAAATTTCAATATATATTCTTACTGAGAGAGGAAAATATCCCCAGTTTCCAAGAAATGTTCTAGGACACTGACTGTTAAATGTAAATGAGACCCTGTCATTAAAATCCATAGATTAATGGTGCTAAATGACAAATGGCATTTACCACATCGCTTAATACACCATTCTCTTCTTTTAATATCTTGAAGGTTTGTTACTGCTCAGCTGGGTCTGTGAAGTTTTCCAGAGGTTTTGGCTAGTGTCCTTCTCTTATCTCCAGTAGAAATTTGTTTTCCACTGACCCCTGAGTATCCTGAAGGCAGGAGATGGGCTGTTACCCTGTGAACACTCCTGCTTTTCTTTTCACAGGACCCAAGCTATCTTTGGTTTTTTGTGATGTGCCACGTGTTCTAAAAATGCACCATTTTGCCCTCCTTCCTTATCAGTGCCCAGTTGCATTTCAGCATTGTATTAATTAGACTTTAAGTTCTGAATTCTTTTTCTGAAGAGGTGGTGATTCCTTTGGGAATCGTCTCCAGCGTTTTGTCTGTGTCTGAGCTGCTAGCCCACCGAATTGCTGTGTGTTTGTGGGACTAGGCACTCCTATTAGCAATTGTAGTTACATATTTAAACATATTTCTCATAAGTAATTAGGTTGTATGGCCTGTAGCCAAACTGACTAATTCTGCTTCCTCAAAGCTCCAGAAAAATATACATATTTAGAACTTGGCTAAAACTTCCCTTTAGCAACTCTGTGATGTTTCCTTAAGGTCAAGGCTATTCTAAGTGGGAAAATAAAGGTGTTTCAAGATGAGAAGATTTTGAAACAAGTTTTCCCATCGTCTCTTTGTCTTTGGTGGCATCTGCAACCCTGTTCCAGCCAAGGAGGCTTGTTTTGCATGGACATGCTGGTTGGGCTCCTTCACATCCTCGAATGCAAAAGACCTGTTATAAATAAACTGCTCGGGTCTCTGCTTTTTTAAAAACTCATCACAGGGCCAGGGAGGTGATTCTCCCCCTTTACTTGGCTCTTGTGAGATCCCCCCTGGAGTACTGTGTGCAATTCTGGAGCCCCCAATGTAAGAAGGACATGGAGCTCATGGAGAAGGTCCAGAGAAGGGCCACAAAAATGATCTGAGGGCTGGAGCACCTCTCCTATGAGGACAGGCTGAGAGAGTTGGGGCTGTTCAGCCTGGAGAAGAGAAGGTTCTGGGGAGACCTTATAGCTGCCTTCCAGTACCTGAAGGGGCTCCAGGGAAGCTGGGGAGGGACATTTTACAAGGGCTTGTAGTGAGACGACAAGGGGGAATGGATCAAAACTAGAAGAGGGGAGATTTAGGTGAGGTATTAGGAGGAAATTCTTTAGTGTGAGGGTGGTGAGACACTGGCACAGGTTGCCCAGAGAAGTTGTGTAAGCCCCATCCCTGGAAGTGTTTCCAGGTAGGTTGGATAGGGCTTGGAGCAACCTGGTCTAGTGGGAGGCGTCCCTGCCCATGCAGGGAGGCTGGAACTAGATGATCTTCAAGGTCCCTTCCAACCCAAACCATCTGTGATGATTCTGTGAAATATGGACCAACTCCGCGCTTGGTTGCTGTGCTCGAACAGATGAATCAAACTGAAGTGGCTGGATTTACAAAGGATTTCATTTGTAGTGGCTGATCTTTGTTTGTAGTAGCGCCGACGACAGGCAGGCAATTGTCAAAAATAAGGAAATGCTGGGAAGAAATTTTTCCTTGTGTAGAGCTTTGTGTGGCGGCGGCGTTGTGCTTTGCAAGTTCTGTGTCCCCTCCAAAACATCCGTCGTTGACCACTGCAGGGTGGGGAAGGCAAAAAGCCCTTGCCTGGCTTATCCAGCCAGGTTCTGCAAGGCAGCTGGGCTGGCTGTGGCCTGGCATGTCTCACTGTAATTCCATTTTTGAGCCCCAGCATCCCACCTGACAGCTCGCTCATCCTCCTGCTATCCTGCTAATTGCTTGGCATTCTCTGGGTGTTAGGGCATGGTGTCCACCTGCAGAGATCTCCCTTTTTCACAGGTGGGTTTCACACTTCAGGCCAAGTTGGAGGGGGATTTTTTTCTTTATTTGTTTTTGCTAGCCTAAGTTAGGTTTCGAATGTGAAGCCATTAGATGATAAAAGCAACACACATGCCTGTAGAGGTCAATTTAACTGGTGCAGCAACACAAAAATACACAAAGGACCTATGTAACAAAACCTAATCTGCTTTAGCTTGAGGGTTACCAGAACCCACATCTTTCAGATTGCTGCTATCAGTTACCTTTCTACAGTTCAGCACTATTTATTTATTGCAATTGAAGCACAATATTTGTACCTATTAGCCTTTGAGTTCCTTTTTTAGCTCCCTCCCTGCAAAGCAAGATGCAGCATTATTATTAAACTGTTCTTGGGGCTAAACATTGTGAATGTTATTCATGTCCGTGCTGGTTAGTAAAGAAGGAAGAGGGAGAAGGTTTAGCTTGTCTTGCTTGACTTGCATCAAGGATAACTTTGTAAAAGAGAGAGAGAGAGAGAAAGCTTTCAATAAGTATTTGAAATTGCATAATGAAAAGGTTCTGGAAATAATTATAAAAATCAGACTGAAATCACTTTGAGAATTGTTGAGGGGTTTATTTTTTTACATTTAAATTGGCAATGAAGTGTAATGAAGACAGTCAGAAATAACCCCTGACGCCCACGCAGGGTATATATAGAGATTGTATTTACTCTGCTGTGCAAGCATCTACTGCAAGATGGCACATTAAAACGTGAACAAAACAGCACATCCACGCTCCTGGATGCCGCAGTGCTGTTACAATCTGATAAACAGTTCGAGTGTGGAGTGCATGCTGTGTGCATGTATTATCTCTCCCTTACGTTCTGCATTCTGGCATTTAGCGTCCACTATCTTTGTCTCCACCAAACGCCGCAGCCGCTCAGGGCTCCGGGTCCGCGTGGGGGGGGATGTGCTCAGCCTGCTGCCTTCTTCTCGGAGGGCAGCTTTCCAAAACCAGCTGTCTTGCTCAGGAATGCTCTATAACTTCCAAACTTTCCATGTTTTGCCCTTTATGTTGTCCTCTGTGTGTGAGCACACACCAGTAGTTCCTAAGTAATAGTTCAAAGGAAGCCTTTTGTCACGTTGGTTTGCAGCTGGGGATGCTGATGTTTTTAGGCTGGGATGGGCATCTGGCAGAGCAGGGTATGTAAAATTAACGTAGCCCTTGTAGGGCATTGGTTCACTCTTCAGCAACAATATTCCAGTGGCACATTTTGTTTTCTTTTAGGTCTAAGCCTTTTCTTTCCCGCTATAAAATTGTTTCCAGTCCTTGTAGATATTTGTGTGACCTTCAGCGTGTAATCTCTTAATTCATTTTGTACTGAATATGCAGCATATTGAGACATTAGCTTTACAGACTCATCTCCGAGGAGATGTTAACTCTAAAAATCAAATGCAGCAAATCTGGGAAGAAAAGCCCAATTGTAAGCAACCAACCTCTTTCAAACCCTCCTCCCCCCCAGCTCTTTCACCTCAAAAAATGTCGTATTGCCTATATTTGTATGTGATAATTTAGCATGAAAAGCACTTTGAGCACCCTGCAATGAACATTTTAACATTCAAGTGGATGTTTGCTTTCACATTTTCCATATATCTGTATACCTCCACCAGAAACACAGTACACAATTTTTGTATTTGAAGCTATCAGAACATGTTTTAAATGCTGCTAATTAATTCTCAGCTGATGATTCCAGCCGGGGTTACTCTGGCTGAGAAGTACAGGTAGAGGTTGAATTTGGAGCCAGAGTTTATGATGTTCCTGTCCTCCTTCCCTCTCCCCCTCTCCATTACTTTCTGAACGTTGGGGAAGAACTGGTAGAAGGATTTGGGGTTGGTTTTGTTTGGTTGGTTTTAGTTTGGTTTTGGGTGCCGTGGGGTTGGATTTTGGGTGAGTTTGTTTGGTTTGGGGTTTGTTGTTTTTTTTTTTTTTTTTTGGACAACGAAAGAATCAGCCTCCCGATCAGCAGAAAATGCACCATACTGAGCATGTGGCTTTTAGGATGCAGTCCTGCGGCCTCTCATTTCATGTATTCTCATGCTAATTACAAGGAGTGTTCCTTAAAAATGTAGGAATGCTAAAGAGGAAGAAAAAAATGTGTGGCTAGTTGTTGGCAGCAGCTACTGTTTGCAAAGGGATGTCATCACCTTCAAAATTTGTTGTTTGTAAGAACACTTTTTTACCTCCCAGTGTTGCGAGTAGCATTTAAAATAAGCAATACTGAGAAAAGATCATCAGAGTTCTTGTATTTTTCCAGGCTATTTTTGTGAAGGCATCAGTACAAGCACATTCAAAGAGTTTTCCTTATTTTGTATAGATTTTTCACACCGCTGCAGTAGAGAGCAGAAGTTTCACATTTAAAAAGAAGAGTATGATTTGTAAAATCTTAGGGATAAGCTGGGACAGGCAAGGTATGTAAATTAACTTACAACTCCTCTAAATTGTCATAGTTTTTAAAAGGTGATCTGCCTTTTATTTTAGAATCTTATCCAGATGCTGTTGCGCAAACAATAAAATTAAATTATTATGTTCTCTGTGTTTTTCATCAATAATGAAATCTTGAGGTGGAAGCTCCTGAAGAGAGAGCTTCACAATAGCTTAGATGTACACTGTGATGCTGTGATGTGTTATTTACTAGTTCTAGTTTGTGGGTTTTGTTATTTTTTTCTATATTTTTTTTCCTCTTCAGAGTATTTTTGTCTCCCTTTATTAGTGCAATATTGAAATTGGTGCAATAGGGAGTTTTCCCTTGCAGAAAAAGATGGCAGTCAAGGAGCAATGTTAGGCCTACCACATACCTAGAAACTTACTTTCTAGATGTAAAGTAAGTAACTTTATGGTGACAGTCGTGTTCCATGGAGGGACCCTGTGCTGTCTCCGTCCTGTAGGAACGTCTGGGTAGAGTTATGTCCTCACCAGGAGTAGCTAATTAAGGAAATCCGAGGAATGGCCAGAGGTTGTTTCTGTAGTGAGTGGAGGATTGCAACAATTGGGATTTTTAGGTTTCCTTGAGTTACAAATGTAATAAAAGTCTATCTGCCTTGCCTTTGTTGGCATCCGATCTGGGGCTGGTTACAACACCCAGCTATTACTTGGGAGGAGGGAACAAAACATCTCCAGTGGTATCTTTAGCTGCAGGCTCTGACGTGGACTGAAGTGTTGTGACTGCCCGTTTCCAGTCGTTCCATCAGGTTTTTACAGCTCTGTTGCCCTGCCCCACCATGCCATGGAGACTTTGAGACCAGGCACCCAGGACAAAGCAGCTCTGGCAGTGGGGTGCTGGGGTGGGTGGCAAAGCCTGGAGAAGAGCCGGTGGTCCCCCCACCCGGCCCAGCTCTCCTCCACACCTCTGCCTTTGCTCCTGATGGGGTAAAGCTGGGCTGGGTGCCCCGAGGCTGCTGGGATGGGCTGAGGTTTGCTGGATTTGTACCAGTTTTGTCCGTTGGACTCCAGTGCTTTGGAGAAAGCGGGGGAATTCGGCAGCCAAGGTGGATTTCCATCCCTGCTCCCCTCTGTGTTGTCACAAGTGTTTGCAGAACATATGGTATGTAAGAATCACCCGTTTCTTCGTGAGATCCCAGCAAATTCTCGGCATATCAGGGTGAGATACTTTTAGAGTGTCTCTTAACTCTTTAATCGCTGCATTTCCATCCCAGAGCATTGCATGAAAACATATGGTTCACCCCCCCACGGTGCTGTGGTTGGTTTTTTATGTTGCAGATTTTTTTTTCCTGTTTGTTCTGTGTGTGTGGTTGGGTTTTTTTTTTTTTTGTTTGAGGTTGTTTGGTTTTTTTTTGTTGTTGTTGTGGGTTTTTGGTTTGGGGTTTTTGTTTTTCAGAGGAAGACAGAGGGAAAATACTTGATACCGCCTCTAATTATTGGTTGTGTGGCCTTTCAGGAATGGCATTGTTTTATCTCTGAGCTTTTCCCACATTTTGAATGATAAGCCTCTCAAAGGATGAATTAATTGCAGGCCTGACTTTTCTGCATGGATGGGAAGATTTTTTTACCCCATCCCTACTGCTACCTGTCTGATTTTGAGCAGTATTTTACTTGCTCACCTCTGCCTTCCCTGAACCTCTCAAAATACAGTTTCATTTCTGTTTTTTTATCCTTGGAGACATTGCACTGAGAATAAATATTTCATTATATATTTGGATGTCTTCCTTACCACTGGACTGCTATACTTAATAAATAAAAAGACTGAAAAATAGTTGCTGCAGTTGCTTGTTACACAGAACTCAAATTTTAATGACTTTCAATGTAAATACAGGTCTTTTCAAGTTTAAATCTCTTTAAAAAAAAGTCGCCAAGACAGTGTTGATTGCATTAAAATGGTGAAATGAAAGCCTGTTCTTAAGAGCATAAAATGTTGTATAATCTGCACAATAAACAGGTTTTTAAAAATATTTCTGTACCTTGAAAGTAGTCAATAGACACGTTTCTGAACACTTGGGGCTTTTTTGGTGTGAGGTCACTTCTTAAAACGTCTCCCGCCCTACAACCATGGGATCAGTGGTCAACAACTGCAAGGCAGAATCTCATTTTGTTTCTATATAAGCATTAAAACTTGTGTGTTATTAACACTTGTGTTTGTCTTGGAAAGCAGTGTAAAGTAGATCCCAAAGTAGATCCAGGGCTTTGGTTTTTGGATGCTGTGTTTCAGGTTAGAACAGACCTCCAACACATGGAGAGGTGAGTTTGTGATCACATGGACATACAGGGATGAGCATCATTGAATGTCTTGTTGATGGTACATCCTACCACAGCAATTACATGCCATGGTTTAATCTTATTTTTGTGAACTTCCTACCTTGTCTAATTTTCGAATATTTGACAAGTTATTGTCTTTTCTCAGTTTTCTCTCTGCAAATGTGTTTTACTGTTTGATATTCCAAGATGATATATTCATATTCCAGAACTGTTGTAACCTGTGGGATTTTTCACATCTAAATCCACGGCAGGTGCCTCAAGGTAAATGTGCTGCTGGGATGCATAGGTTGGGTCCTTTTTATTGGAAACAGGAAGGTGTTGGCTTTGCCAAAGGTGATTTTTGCCCCTTTTCTGGTGGTTACTGAGCAGGCAGTAGTGCAGCAGGGTGCTCAGGAGCTTTCTTTTCCAGATTGTTGGTTTGTCAGGGCTTTTTTGGAATAAGGCTCTAGTGTTTTCTTAATGCAACATATATAAAAATAGTTCCTCTTGCATCCCATTAGTGGTGGTGGTTTGGTGGTAGTTGTGTTGGTGTTTTTTAAGTACTGAAGGGAAAGATAATGCTGCCAACTGTCGTGGAGACGAGCTAGGTGGATAGTCTATTTGTAATGTTCTTTTCCCTCCCCCAGCCTTGCTTTCAAGAGAGCTTTAGCATTGCTGGAGCCTGCACCTCATTGTTAAAGATAAATTTACCTGAAACTGAAATGTGGTTCCCTGGAGGTGAACCAAAGTGGTTGTTCCAGCTCTTGAGACTGAAGGCCTTCACCTCAGCTTGAGATGGTGGAAGTGCTGCAGACGTGGGTGGGATGGCACTTGGACAGGTCCCACAGGTGTGGCAGGGTGTGTAAGGGACGTCTGCTCCCCCATCCTGGTGTAACTCTGCTTCCAAGACCCTCCCCTGGGCAGACCCACCTCTGCCTGGTTTGTGGCTCTTGGCACAGCATTGCCAATTTAATTTTGTCAGGCGTGCAAAACAAGGTAATGAAATAACTAAAAATTGCCATAACAGGAAACTCCAGAGCACCCTGCTAATGCTTCTGGAACTCTTTACAGGGGCATGTCACGATAGGACAAGGGGTAGTGGCTTTAAACTGGAAGGGGGAAGATTTAGGTTAGACATCAGGAAGAAATTATTTTCTGTGAGGGTGGTGAGACACTTGATGCCCCATCCCTGGGAGTGCTGAAGGGCAGGTTGGATGGGGCTTGGAGCAACCTGGTCTAGTGGGAGGTGTCCCTGCCCATGCAGGGGGGTTGGCACTAGATGATCTGTAAGGTCCCTTCCAGCTCAAACCATTCTGTGATTCTGAGGCTGCTTGAAGTAGTACTTTTCAAAAGCCTGCTTTGTGGTTTTGGTACAATCTTCATTTGGTGGAGGCCCTTCACACCCCATCACCTCCTGTGATGGTGGCTCTGTTGCAGGCTGTGGCTGTGGCCAAGGGTCCAGAGGTTCAGGCAGGTCAAGTGTGGATGGTGGCTGAGCATGCCCGCCCTTCTTCCCCTGTGCTGCTCCCAGTGTCATCTCTGGCATTCAAGTGATAATCTTGCCTCATTTTCCCTGACTAATAATGGTGATTAACCTTTTCAATTTTGACATTAGAGATAATAAATCAAGCGTGTTGGTATCACGTCCGCAATGGGAAAAGTTTTTAAAGGACAACAAAACAGGGGCTAAAAATACAGCATGGGCAGTGTCTGCTGCCTGTCCTGTAAACCAGCACTAATTACTGTGCAGTTGGGAAAATGTTCAGCCATGTGCTCCCTTGCACCACCTGCAAGGCCAGAGTCTCTGCAGCCATAAGGAGTGATCTTGGCCAACTGTTTATAGCGTTGGACCTCTTGCTATTTCCAGATCTCTTTCCCCGGCTCTCAGTTTGTCGAAGGAACAAATCCTCTGAGGAGGAGAGCTCCTACAGAGTAAGGCAGCGAGGGTGGCAGTGGTGATGTAGAGAAGAGAAATCCAGTCTTGTCTCCTCTCCTCCGTTGCTGTGCCAGATGGGACTTCCAGACCAGCACATGGTGCCTTTCTATTCCTGGCGCCTTTCAGGGATGACGGTGCGGCGCCTTTCCCGCGGGACACGCCAGTCTCCGTTTACATGGTCATCCCTCTGCTTCCGTGAGCAAAGGGTTAACGTGTGTATTTTCTGCTCTTCCTGAAATGTAGATGTGTGAAGATCATCAGCTGGAATCGTGGTTTGTCAAGCAGTTTGCTTTCTGGCATTGCCACCGGCTCACGGATAGAAATGTGTAGCCACCGAAAGTGGCCGCTAGGAAAACAAGTTGTCACTGCCAGGCTGGATGCCGGCGTCTCGCCCTCCCTTTGTGTGCACTCCCACTTCCCATCACATTCCTGCTCCTCCCCGAGAACCTGCCCAGACGACAAACGTGTCGACGTGCGACAGGTGTCGTTTGCTCGGGTTTAATTTGCCACGGTGCATCAGAGTGGTGGTAGTCACATGATAGCTGGAAACCTAACTGTGGGTTTGTTCTTGGAGATATTGTTAATTAAATTTTTTATGAAGGAGCTGAGGCACACCAGCAGTGATCTCCTTTCAAGCAGAAATGTAGCAGGCAGTTCCCAAAGAGACCTCATCTGCTCTTCTCTATGAAAATCAATTAGTGTTATGAATGTGTGATAGCTCCTTAAAAAAATCTGTCATGATGGAGAAGTCTTTACACCTTAGGATAGTAAAAGGAAGGATTTCTGTCTTGCTCCTCCTCCCTTACGCCTCCCTCTCCTGCACTGGCTGCTGAGCATTGCTGTGGGCATCCACTTGAACTTTTCTTCCGGATTCTTCAAGGTTTTAAAAAATGATTTTCAAAGGAAAAAAAGCACAGAGTTGTTCTGCTTGGAAAGACCAACTTGCAAATTTAAGAAATCCATGCTTTGATACCCTTAATCAGCATCCCAAGGTATGGGACTGCTGGGGCAAATTCTTGTTTTGTGTTCACTAAGTAGCACTTCTTATTTAGTGACTGACTCAAGGTACTTGCAGGAGATTTGGCTTTATCAGTGGTTTTGTAACGGGGCAGCCATTTGTGCTGCTTCTTAAATGTTGTTTTAATTCTCCCTCTCCCTCTCTGCAGTGTAAACACCGTCTCCTTGTTGACTGTGTGTTTTTTCAACTTCCTATCCAAGCTTTAATTCTGATTTCATTTTTTCCCCCCACACCTTATTTCTGCCTAAGCAGAGCTACTCATTAAAGAAGAAAAATACCATATACTAAAATGCTTAATAGCTCTGCAGCAGTTATAGACAAAAGATCATTTTCTCAGCATGACAGTGTTACTGGAGTAAATGACTCCAGCCAATCGAAAAAGGTGATGTTTTTTGCATATGTTGTTGCCTAAGCCTTTATTTTCCATTGTTGCTGATACAATATCTGACATCTAGAATGTGCTTTCAGGAGATTTTTCTAAACAAAGTGTATTTAAAAAGAAAATTAGGTGTTAATCTGTGAAAATACAGAAGTTGCTTTTGAAACCTCCTTCCCCAAAACATGCAAATCAGAGGGTAGCAATTTTCCTTTTACCTGGGATACTGAAATTTTACTGCCACTGTTCTACCTTCTTGTCACTCTTTTGTTCCCTCTGTCACAGAAGTGACTTTCACCCATGCAAAATGTATGATTGCACAGGCTTTGACCTTTAAAAAATGCACTGTTTTTTCCTTCCAATCAGTCCTTGTGAAATTAGCACAGGTTTTAGCTGCCTGGGCTCTCCTAGTTCAGGTCTTCAAAACAAGGCCATTATCGCCGAGGCAGGAGGCGATAAATATAAATAGGGATGTCCCAAGTAACCCCCAAATATTCTTGGGCCTGCAGTTATCTCACTGGACCCATTGTAGAAGGAGAGGAAGAAGGAAATTAGTTTTGAATTCATCTTTTACATGGTTAATCCATCACAAGCCTCCACCCACGGATCCATGGAAGGCTGTTGCTCCGGGGGTGGACAGCTTCCCAAACGGGAGACCGCGAGCCACGGACGTGCGGGCTCTGACAGCGTCCTCGTCTCACCCATGAGTGAAGTACTGAGGGCACTCGGGGTGCTTTGGGAATTCATGGCCTCCGTGGATTTAGAAGACAAAAAGGGGGCCTTCTGGGATGCAGGTAAGAAGTGGGTGTTGCTTTGTGTGGGGCGGGCAGGAGCAGTGATGGGGAGGAGGAATCTGAGATCACCAGCTATCCCTCTTGCTCTTCTCCTCATCTTCTTCCAGATCTTGTCTTCTTTCCCTGCCTTGTACCTCATTTTCTTTTCCTTATTCTTTACCTTCCCAGCTATGCCCATCAAAAAAATCACATGGATAGACAGGTTTGTTTTGTTTTTTTTCTCCTAGGGTTGGAAGGGACCTTAAAGATCATTAGTTCCAACCCTCCTGCATGGGCAGGGACACCTCCCACTAGGCCAGGTTGCTCAGATCCCCATCCAACCTACCCTTCAACACTTCCGGGGATGGAGCTTCCTCAGCTTCCCTGAGCAACCTGTGCCAGTGTCTCACCACCCTCACAGGACAGAATTTCTTCTTAATATCCAATCTGAATCTCCCCTTTTCCAGCTTAAAACCATTACCCCTTGGCCTATCACTACACACCCTGGTAGAAGTTGTTTCTGGCCAGCTCACTGGAGTTGCTGTTTCAGTCTGCTGAACACCTTTTGCTCTCCTAATGTCTGTTTAGACTCCAAGCTATTTTGACAAGAACTGCAAATGACTTTTTTCCTCTAACTTTGCACTCTGGGGTCTTGTTACTGTTTGGTCTTTAGGCACTCCTGGAACTCCTGAAATTTAATCCAGCTCAGATTATTATTTTTTTTTTAATTTTTCTTCCCCCCACCCCGCTGCCTTCGTGCCTTGAAGTTTCAGCTTGAACAGTCTCAACACCTTGCTGCAGGAAAAAAATATTTCTTAGCCTTTCCTTAAAGCTTCTAATCTGCAAAAGAAGAGGCAAATGTTTCAGGCATACGTTAAAGGAATATCATGAGGATAAGTTATTTGAAAAATGTTTTTGGAAGTGCTTTAGCTGCATGGGATCCTCCTGTTCCCAAAAACTTCAGAGTCCAGAAAATCATCTGGTTATATATGTATTTTGTGATTTATTTAGCAAGCAGTTTAAGCATGTGCTTACATGTTGCAGTGAGCCAGAGCCTAAGGAGGCAAGCTCGGATGACTTGTGTTTTATCTCCAGGTGATGGACAAGATCTCTGCTTCCTTTGTGTTTCCTGCAGCTGAGAATGTGTCAGCCCCTAGTGTGAGAGGTGCCACCAGCACTGCACCAGGCAGAAAAAAACCAAGTGTAAGCAGCTGAATTTAAAGGGTGGAAGCTGGTTTCCAAAGGAGGCTTTTGTGGGAATTAGTAATTTTCTATTCTTAAAAAAAAAATGCTTCCCCTCTGAATTTCATTCTGGAGCCCACCCTGGGCCTGGCAGCCTCCTGGGTTCAGCAAAGCCTTTTTCCTATTGCATTGCTGGTGCATCAGCCTCCGTGGCAGTTTGAAGCAGTTAAGATGCTGCTTGGAAACGTTTAAGATGCAACTTTTTACAATGTACAAACCAAACTGGTGAAGATGGATCTAATTTTCAATTCTTTTAAATATTTACATTGAAGTAGAGCAGTAATGATCCAGTGGCTGTTCCACATCAGGTTATAACGCATTTCAAAGTCCTACAGGCTACTGAATTTTGTATGTAGGCAGGTTGAGCTGATCTTTAATTGAGCTCACAGGAGAAAATGAAGAGCATGGTAAGGCTTTCAGAGGGTAACTTTATTCTGAGCTTTGTGTCTGTGGAAAATAGAAACACAGTTAGCACCCTCATCATTCTGGTGTTGTGCTAACTGCAGAAGGATAAGTCTTACACCAAGCAGTAGGCAAAGAAGGGTGTTTGCAAAGTCATATGGGACATTAAACTTTACCTCTTCCTGAGGATTGTCTTTAACTGTATTTATTTTTGTGTTGAGGAAATAGTGAAGTCAAAATATGCAAGAAGTTTTCATGCTCTGCAGGCTCCTCTGTAGCAGGAGAGCATATATGTTACTGAGTTCCTGTGGTTAGATGCTTGGATGATGATAAAATATCTCCTTTCCCTTATGCACAGTTGCATCATTTAAGATTGCAGGAGATACTACTTGCCTGCAGGCTTTGAAATGATCTTAGGGAGCAGAAGGCAAGGGGGGGTTTTTTGGTGTGCTGTCAGCTGCCCTTGCCCTGAAATTCATTTATTTGCCTTGTTCAGGACATGTTGACAAGGGACCTCTGTTGTTCAGTCTGTTACGCATCTTACTGATGCCAGACCCATTTCAGTACTTCAGTAGTGTAATGCTGTCTGGACTCCTTTAACCTTAGAAAGCAAACAAAAACCTTCTTACCCAAAAAGCCCTTCAACACCTACATTAAAATAATGTGTTTTGCAAAGAGAAATCCTTCAGTTCTTCATTTTATATTGTAAGGGCTTAAACAACCCAGTATTTTGTTGAGTACGTGTGACCCTTCTGTTGGGGAGCGCTTGGTCAGTGGTTGGGTGTTTGTGCCCCAAATCATCCAGACCATCGCCTAAACAATCCAGATCCTCCATGTGTTTCTGTCTACTCCCTGCACACCAGCCATCTTGTTTACACAACTCAGGTATTTCAGTAACTCGAGGATAAATCCAAATCCACCCTGCTGACAGAACTTGGTACCGAATCCAGCGGAGGTCGACAAGACTCTTCCCGGTTGTTTCGGAAAAGGGCCACGGGATCTCTTAAACTGAATAGCAGTGTGTGTACATGGGGAGCAGCACTGCTTGGCACAAGTGGTCTCTGCTTAGGTGCTGTCAGATGTGGTGTCTTTAAACTTGGGCTTTTTTTTCATTGAATTCTTTGGGATTTTAGAAAAGGGGGAAAAAAACCCACCCGCTCTTGTAGAGCTCTGTGCTAGGCAGCGAAAAAGATGCTGTGGTTTAATAAGAAGCTGCTCCCTTTTTTCTTGCTTCATAGACTATGCTCATCTCATGTTGATTGAGCCTTAACTCTCTTGGGCACCTTTGCAAATACAGTCTTGTTTTGTGGGAATTACTCTGTGCTTCCTCTCCTCCCCATCTGCTCACCTTCTTCTACATGATGTAGGCACAAGGAATGGTGCCTACCCCAGAGGCCATCCCGCTTGGGCTACAAACTACCTCGTGAGTAGAAGACACGATGTGTCTTCTGAGATATGATCCACATAGCAAGTGAGATATTAATGTTCTGATCTTTTGCAAAATCTTGACAGAAGGATGTGCTGTTTCATGGTTTGGAAAACCCAGGCTTCCCAGTGTAAAGGTGTTTACTGTGATTTCTGAGCTGTAAATGTTCATGAGGAAATTTGTTCGTTCCAAATGAGCCTGCATCAACACTTAAAGCTAATGAAACCTTTCCATCCTCCTCCTCACTCCAGGTGCCAGGGTCCTTCCAGCCTCTGGAGGAGATTGGCTGCTCTGGTCTCAGCCCATCGTGCATTCAGGGCACCTTAGGTGATGGGGGAGCGACTTGGTG
The DNA here is from genome assembly GCA_020745705.1 of Hemiprocne comata. Lineage (NCBI taxonomy): Eukaryota > Metazoa > Chordata > Aves > Apodiformes > Apodidae > Hemiprocne > Hemiprocne comata. Next base: position 2,155,186 of record CM036597.1, on the reverse strand, counting down.
AATGCTGAGCTTGGAAATCCCATCACTAGACCCTTATCAAGCTTTCTGGAGGTACAGGAGTACGTATTAGGAAATAAAAGAGCTCTGGTGAAAATAGCTGCAGCATGATGGAGGCTGCTCATTTTGCTGACACACAGGATGCTTAAAAAGAAAGGGTGCGCTCCCCCCAAGTTTCAAGTGTTGCCATGTAATCTTTTCACCATTGAATTTAATTGCTCCTGTGGTCTCAAATGGAAGTTGTGTGGCCAACTCCCCTGCACTGGGCTTTGATGAACAAGCAGGGGTTAATATTAAAGCAGAGCACGCTGCTTTAGAAATGGGGGAAAGCAGATGCAAATTACTGTGAATGCTAATTTTTTCTATTTGAAAATTCTCGTAATGTTTTTCTGAAAACAATTCCGTTAAGTAAGCATTAGGTGGAGAGCTGAACAGTTTGCAGAAAATCTCCTCGGTTGTGTGCAGAGGGGCACGGTTGTGTGAGAAGATGACAAGAGCATATGGAGCCCTCTGGTCTACTGGAGACTCTTCTTTGGGAGCTTGTAGCTGCATGTATTGCACAGGGAGAGATTAGAGTGGCCTTCAGGCGTTTGTGTAAAAAGAGGGCTGAGGGAACAGGTTCCTAAAAAGATGGGGGGGGGGGGGGGGGGCATCCAAAATCCTGGTGTGGGGAGATTGGGGTGTCTGTTCCCCTGGGGCAGAGCAGGGGTAGGGAAATAGTTCTCCTGTTTATATGTGACACGGGCAGGTATCCCTGTCCAAGGCAGCTTTCCCAGTGGCTGCACTGACGGTTTTGTGGGCATTACTGTGGCTTTTTGTGCGACCAGGGCCTGATCCCATCCTGTCAAGTGGCTGAGGATCTGTTCATTGATGGCCCTAAGAAATGAGCATGGTGCTACGGGCTCTCAGGATCCATCATCTGGGTAGAGTCAGCATTGGTGAAAACAGCTCTGCCAGTCCCCAAATGCTGGGGTTTAATTGGATCAGAAGTTGGGTCCCATCAAATTAACTGGGAGCTGCCACAGGCTCTTCACACTCCTGGAGCCCCTCTCTTCCCTCCTACGTGTGCTCAGGTGAATCCAGTAATTAGATTGAAAGGGAAGTGGGGAAGATGCTTCTGTGTCATGCTTCAAACCTTTCATCTGGATTGAGCCTTGGCAGCTGTGCTGAACATATGAAAGGTAAGAGGGCAGCTGGCAAGGTTTGCTGTGAAAGAGTGGGAGGAATAGAAACATGCCTGCCTGCCTCCCTGGTGCTCTGCTGCTGCCTGTGAGCACCGTGCACACGTGTGCATGTGTGTGCATGCGTGTGCTCCTGCCTCTTGCTCTTCTGCCAGCACCTGCAAACACCCAGGGACACTTTTTCTGCCCAACACCACGTCCAGTGGTTACGGTGTTTACAAATGACATTGTGCTGTCCACATGCAGACTTCAGGAGAGCACGGATGGTTCAAGGATCAGTCGCTCTTCGCTGTAGCTCCTCTGCTGCAGCTGAGGTTGTTGCCGGTGGCAGCTCAGGGCTGAGCTGCCCACCTGGTCCAGAGGCTCTAAAGAAGAGGTTCGGCTTTGGCCTTGTTCACACGAGTGAAGCTGGCAAAATGAAAGGGGGATTTAAATGCAGCTGTCTGTTTGGCTTCAGCTGCGTTGTGATTTAGTGGTGGGTTGGGTTTTTCTGCTGCTTGAATGTGGCGAAGTGGGAGAGGGTGAACAGGAGCTTCAGCACCAGCACCTGCCTCGTACCTGTCTGGTCAGCTGCTGGGAATGGTGCAGTTTCTTGGGTGTCTGTGGCTAAATTAGCTGCTGCCATACACTTAGTATGCTGGTGAGCTTAAACCATAAACAAATACTTTATTTAAAGCAAGAATTTTACAATCAATAACTTTTTATTTGATTCTCAGGTTCTTCAATCTCCTTGCCATAGTCTCAGATTAAACACAGGAGAATTAGGTTTCAGGGACTGATGGTTTTGTTTGTATTTCTCCTTTTGTTTGTGTTGACAGATAATCCCATTACTGCTCTTCTTAGTAGTTTGCTGACTGTGATTACTTTTATTACAGATGTCTTGCTTTAAAACTCCTAAGCCCATCCAAGCACTCGATTATACCTTTGGTGCTGAACACATACCCACCCTACCCAGAGTGGACAGAATGAGGATGAATATTTTTGACTTTAATACTTTTAAAAAAGAAAAAGACAAAAAAAAAAAAAAAGGAGAAAAAAGCATGCAGTTCTATGGTATCAGGGAAATAGTGGCTTTGTCTTCAGAAGGTTATAAATCTATTAAAAATTGGCAGTGAAATGGTCTGAGCTCCTGGCAGTGTGTCTGGTTGGTGAACCGTGCCGTGTTCTGGGCATCGAGGGGTGTTGCCCGGAGCATAAAAAGGTGAAAAAGAGCTCAGGCCTGTTGGGTTGTCTCTGCTAGGATGAATTTTGGACAAGTCGTGTTAGCTCACTGTCTTAGCTCTGCAATTTGTAAAATGGAGCTAATGATGCCATCCTCCCCCGTCCCGCCGTGCTTCTGGACAGGCAGATGAAAAGTGTCAGCTGTGGAGCCGGGCATTATTTTTATCAATGAGCTGTGCATGTGAATGTGGCTCATGCCGAGTTCAGAAGATGCTGAGATCTCTTGATCTCTGGCAGCAGACCCTTTACCTGAGCAACCTTCACACAGTTTTGGGATTTGACATTGTATTAGCCCAAGAAAATAGTAGATGGAACTGCCTGGAGTGGGGTGGATCTCCCAGGTAACTGGGCCGCTCCCGCTTTCCATTTCTGGTCCTTCCTCACCCTGCTCCTCCCTGCCCTGTTCTGCTGTCCTTGGTGTGTCATTCCATTTATTTGGGCCATTGTGGTGTTAATATTGTATGTTGGAAATATGCAAATCTTGTATGATCAGCTAATGCTTTGAATTATTCCTGCAAGGGGACTGGTCAGGAGGAAAACCAGTTAGTGCAGCTGAGCTGAACCCCAGCAGCCCACGGCCACCACCCTGCAGCACAGCTCTGGGGTTATTCACCACTGGGAGCTGCCACCCATCCTCCAGGGCAGGGAGATGGCTGTCTGTCCATCTGCCCCTCTGGTGGGGCTGGGACCCAAGTGCTCAGCTTTGGGTCCTTCAGCAGGACATGAGGCTGTACCAATTTTTTGCTCCGCCGCCGAGGCTGGGGCAAGATGATGGCTCCTCGGCTCGGCTGGCAAGCCAGATTTGGCTCCTGCAGCAGGAATGGTGGGGAACCTCTGTAACGTCAGCACGAGTATCTAAATGTGCCCTGCGGGATGGCAGCAGGCACCTGCTTCTCAATTAAATTAAAATGAGGACAAAAAATGTTTTCAGTGCAGGTTTGCAAATACAGGTCAATGAAAGGTGAGTTACCGGCTCCATGGCTGAATCCTCACATGACTGAATCCTGGTGACTATTGAAATGTGCTTTTGAAGAGTTTCCCCCTGTCCCCCCAGCACAAAGCAAACTGGGTGGTGTTTGGTTGGTGTGGATGGGCAGGTGATGAAGCCATGGACCTATTCTGACAAGCCTTTCTTAGGGGTGATGTGACAGATTTTGAGCTGTGATACTGTTGTATGCCATGAGTCTACAAAAATGGAGCTTTAAACAGTATTAAAACAACCCAAGATGCTCCATTTAAATGAAGTGTAAAGCTTCCAAAGGTGTAAAAGCCAAAAAGCTGGTTTGTCTGCAGATGAGTCCACTGAGTATGTGTCATCCCAGTTTAAATTGGAGGAGAGTGAGTCCTGGACAAGCTTTTGTGGAGGTCATCCTGACTGAGCATCTGCTTTGAGGTCCTGTGACTAGGCCAGGTTGGGGCTGTCCTGGAGCACAGGCAGCAGCACCATGTGTATTTGTGTGGATCTTTGTACATTCCCACTGTTCTTCCACTGTTGGAAACTGTAGAGGTGCTTGAAAGGGTGGGATAAGTTTGGGTGAAATATTCAGATGCTAACAATTGTAATATGGCTGGTGCAGTGCCTGGGAGAGCCATGTGGAAAGGTAGGCTGTGTTTTACTTATCTTCTACCCTCCTGGGATCTTTTAAAAACACAAACAAGAACAACCTGAGCTTTATGTTGGTAAAACACAAGTCAATGTAGAAGCTGCTTGCTGTGCTGGAGTTTCACTCCATGCTAACTGTGGTGAAGCTTCTTCCCTCTGGCCAGAGTCGGTTTTGTTCTGTCAATATAAGTTGGAACCAGGTAGAAGAAGCTTAATTGCATCTTCTGAGTTTTTTGCTCAGGATTAAACTTTATAATTAAGCATTTGGAGGTGCCTTTACATACAAAAGGGTGCAAAATGATCTTCCCCTTTCCAGCTTTCCAAAAGGTTGGAAGCAAATGGGTCAGAAGCAAACATCTTACTTTGCTTTGATCCGTAATGCTCTGATGTGCTGCAAACAATCATACACTTGTCCCCTATCAGCCCTTTTTTCTTCACATTCCATCCTTAAATATTGTTTTTATATTAATTCCAACCTGTTCAGAATCATACTCCATCAGTTTAAACCAGTTAATTTTCTTTCTTCTGTCTCCTTTATCTGATTGTAGTTCTCTTGATGTATCAAAAACATTTTTGCATTAAAATTACATACCTGCTGTGGTTTCACCCAGAATCTAAGCTTGCTGTGATTTAAAGAAATGAGCAAGTTTTTTTAACTAGTTAATGCTTTTGACAGCTCTGTTTTGTGTAACATTTTTATTTTCTTGGTAGTCAGTATTTTTTTCCCTTCTGAAGGGCTCTTATAAAAAGAAAAAAGAGTAATAAAAACCCTTATACAAATTTTTATGGATTCAGGAAAAATAAAACCAGTGTTTTTACTTAAAAGGTAATCTTGGGAAGTAGTTTTGGGATTTTTTTTTTAATAGCAGCATTTTTAAAGGAGCCAGATTGAGACACCCAGATCTTACTGAGAGGCTTGCTCTGTTCTGCTGATCCAGCCTGAATTAGTCAAAACAGTGTGGTCTGCACCCCCAAAATATGCAAATACCTCAAAATCTGTGGTGCTGCGTTGAGTGGGCGATTCCTGCTCCAGCAGGCTCAGGGCTTGGAATCTGAGAGCTGGGATAAAGAAGGGTAGAAAATGGAGTGGAGTTCTTCAAATGGCTCTTGGATTACTCGGCTGCCAGAGAGTTTACATTTTATTTTAATTGATTTATTTTTTTTTTACACAATGATTTGCTGTTCCCTTGCTTCACCCCTTGTAATAATTGAATGTGAAGTTGCAGAGACTGGGTTTTCAGGAGGGTTTATGGGAAGGTGAAGGTGATGGCCACAGAGATGGTTGGAAAGAGATGTCACCTATGGAAATGTCCCAATCGTTTCAGAACAAAGTAACCAGCGTTTTGTCTTTCATCTTTCACCAGCAGGTTTTTCGTTCTGTCATTGACCCCATTCCTGAGTTTTTCACATAAATCTTTTTCATGAGTTTTTCTTTGCTGCATTTATTAAGTGTGGAGGAGATGGGATTTGTGTGGAAAGCCCGTGAGGGGACAGATGAAGATGGTGTTTTTGGGGGGAACGGGGTGGGTTGGGATGTGTGGGGCGTGCCAGGACCCAATCTTTCTTCCTGAAGAATAACATGGGCATGTTACTGGATTGGGTTTCCTGACACACAGAGGAACTTGTATAAATGGATTATCAGTCTTTTCAAGAGGTGGCTTGTTCACTGTTACCAGTGTATTTATTTATCTACCAGTGTCTTTATCTAGAGCTCACCTAACAAAAACGTGAAGTTTCAACCATAACTGGGAGTGATTGAGCAAGAAAAAAAAAAAAATGTTCCTGTGTTTCATCTTAGCCCCATTTGCAAGTGAACTCTAGCACAGCTTTCTTTTGTAAAGCAGAAAAAGCATCACTCTGATGATGTGCAGTAAGCTCTGCACATAATAATAATAATAATAAACCAGCAGAAATTAGTATCCTTGTGCAGTGTCTGCAGGTATCTCAGTCACACAGGGACTCCAGGCTGGACTACGAGACAGGTGGGTGCTGGGGGTCCTGCTGGAGCAGAGCCCACGAGCCCACTGCTACAGCCAAGTCAGGAGGTTTTGCTGCACAGAGAGCAACACTTTGCTTTTCTGATTCGTTTTGTTGTTTTCCTGATCTGGTGTTGACAAGCTGGGCGGGATTTCACAGTGCAGAGCTTGCTCCTTTAGGTGAAGAAGCCTGGATAACACATTGAGATAATGTCACCAACTTGTTGAGTGGTGAAGTCTTTGGCAGTTGGCATTTATCACGCTCCCTCACACCTGTGTGCTGTGTGGCAGGGATCATCGATTTTGTTATGCTCAGAGGCCACCTTACTTTCCACCATGTGTTTAAGGACCTGCTAACCCACAGCTCGTGAGTGCCACTGGGGGTCATGGTGGGTCTGTCCCTTTCTTTGGTCCCAGGGCTGCAGACATGAGGGGGCATGGTCGGTCTGCTGGGCTGGACCAGTAGCCAGTGTTTAAATCGTAGAACCATAGACTGGTTTGTGTTGGAAGGGAACTTAAAGATCATCTAGTTCCAACCCCCCTGCATGGGCAGGCACACCTCCCACTAGACCAGGTTGCTCCAAGCCCCATCCAACACTTGAACACTTCCAGGGATGGGGCAGGCACAGCTTCTCTGGTCAACTTGTTCCAGTGTCTCACCACCCTCACAGGAAAGAATTTCTTCCTAATATCTCTTCTAGGTATTAATGGTCTAATGCAGAAAGAAAGTATTTAAATATTTTTAGTCAATCATGTTGCATGTTGCTTCCCTTGTACTAGGCACCCTGAACGTGCCTCTTCATTAAAACAGGAAGCAGCAATCAGCTCTGCATAATTTCTAACCCCTCTTGGACACAAGTGATTAAAAAAAAACAACAAACAACCCACAACAAAACCACCAAAAACCCTTCCATAAAAGTAAAATGGCCAATTGAGATACTAGACTACAAAAGTATTCTGGATAATTGGGGATCATCCTTTAATTTCTTGAACTGAGGAAGAATGAAATCTTTTTCTTTTTGTGCAAACTCTGTATTTCACTCGTGATGGTGATTGCTAGGACTGGGCATTAAATGCTGAGAATTTATTTTTAAAACTAGCCCACGGCACTGGGCAGAATCACAGAAATGCAGGTGGGACCTGTGTTGGGTGCTGGTTGGGAAGTCAGGAGGGGGGTTTGGATTCCTTTGGCTGGGAGTTCCCATAAACTGGGAAATGCTGGGGAACTTCTCAGAAATGAATTTACACTTTGTTGTTTTTCCTGCTGAAATCTTGTGTAGCCGAGATGTATTGTGCTAAGTGCAAGATGGTTTTGAGAAGCAAAGAACAGCCTATTTGGTGACCAGCCATTGATGAAAAGGGAGGTTACTTTTAATTTCTTGTACCAGAAGTATTTTGAGTATTTTTCATCCTTAATGGCATTCTGGCTCGTTACAGGAATTAAGCATTGTCAGTTAAAAAAACAAATCTGCACTATGCTTTGCTGGGTTTTAAATCAAAATGGCATTCTTTTTCTTTTTTTTGTGAGCCCATAATCCTTTCTTTTATACATTTTGATGCTAGCCAGCTCCTGCTTCCTGAGGCAGAACCATTAGATATCAAAAATATAATTGCTCTCTATATGAGTGCTCCTTTGTAGCCCATCCCTTTCATGTTTTGAGGCTGCAGCACTTTTATTTCTTTTAAAAATATTCTATTAACTTCCTCTGAATTGTGTGTCCCAGCCTCTGCAGGTAAGAGGTCAGTGCCTTGTTTGGATACTGTGGAGAAGTGGAGGTTCATGGTTAGGATTTGCTTTCTGGTGTGGCAGTTCAGCTGGAAATAGTGAAACCCAGAGATAGGCGAGTGTAATTATCTCATCAATGCCAGTTGGGAGTTAATTAATCTATAGTTTCCCACCTGGCATTCAAAGTGGAAACTGTTTTGGGTGAGGGAGAGAATAGTAATGGCTTATCTTGTACTTGCTCCAGTGTGAGAGGTTTGGAATACACAGATGTTGAAATACAGATGTCATGTTTGTTAATGTATTGCAGGAGCATATTTTTGCCTCATTCTACACCTAAATATGTGGTCATGTCTTACTAGTATGGACAGGTGCTTTAAAACCCCAGGGTGTCTTTTTTATTTTCTTGCTTCTTTCCATTCTGTATCTGTAATTAAAAGCACTGCAGAGACCTGCAAAGTACAACCTCCCGCCCATCCTTCTGTCTCCTGGGAATCGTGGGGTCACTGGATGAGGAGAGGCAGATGAAGGGAGGATGCAGGAAGTTGATCTGACCTGTTCTGGAGAGCAGCAATTGCTCCTCTCTTTCTGAAGGTTAGAATTCTAAAAGCCCCAATGCATAGACATTTCCTTTAATAACACAAACCCGTTGTCTCTAGTCTGCCAGAATTCAGAGCGTCTGGTGGTTTCCATGGAGAAGTGTATTTCTTTCAAGGCCCAGCTATTTTTGCAGACTATTCTGTAATGTATTTGAAGTTGCAGTCTTGTGCCATTTCTGTTCTCCTGCTCCCCGAGCAGTGCAAGGAAATGCTGCCAAATTCCTGGCAAGCTCTGTGGAAGGAGCAGGCCAAGGGTTCCCCATGGTGTTGAGGATCAAGACACTGTCTTTGTGCTGTCCCCTAGTTTTGTTATATTTTGAAGGATAGTCCCCATGTGGGTGGGAGAAGTGAGGCTTCTCGAGATCTGCACCACCAAAAGGAGTCTGCTAAGACCCTGTGAAGTGTTGCTTTGGAACAGGTAGTTTTGCTGCTGCTGTAAAGCTGAATTGGCTCATTCTGAATTTTCCGTGGTCTGAGTTTAAGCTGGTTTTTAATGACAGCTAGGCTTCCTCCAGTTTTGTAATAATCTATAAACTTTTGTCTAACAATGCCATTTCTTCTGCCGTCATTGTCTAATTAGAACTTAAACAGCATTACAGGTGCACAGCTTCTGCACAGCTTCTTCACAGCTTTCTTCACGTGGCTGCAAGAAGAGAAACCTCAGAAAGACGTGACCAAACAACGTACTCTTTTTGGAGCTCGTCTGCTATTGCTTCAGTGTTGTCCACTACAAGTTTAATTACTGTGTGAGAAATACTTTTTTCAAGTGGAGCCAAAATCTAGGATTTAAGCCAAAGTAAATTAACAGTTCTCAGAAAACCTGGAGTCCCAAAGCCAAGAATTTAAAGGCTTTTAGGCATCTCTGTGTTATTGGCAGGCATCTCGTGATGTCATGTGGTAGAACAAATGGACACCAAAAAGCTGAAGTCAACATTGTGCCAGTTTAGCAGGGAAGATTAAAACCAATTTAATTTAGGGAGGCCAAACTGGAAATAATGATTATACACAGAAGTGGTGGGGTTATTTAATAAGCTGTAGCCATTCTTTTCCACCAGTGGCAGATTTCCAAGCTTCATTCTTGTTTCCTAAATCTGCGCTCTAGTTTTTCTTTTTTTATTTTGGGGTCAGAGGAACTACTTATTTGTCAAGTTGCATTTGACTAATTGTATTTTCAAATGGGTTAAATGTAATATTATATTTTTTCTCTTTTATTTTTTCTTCCCCATAAATTGTCATACTGCTCAATCCAAACATTGTTTTGCATAAAATAACCAGCATTCAAGGATTAAGCAGGAAAGTCCTATTGATTGATGGAGTAAGGTTGACATGCACATTTTCTTTTGAAGGGAATTGATGGTGCTTAATTTCACCTTGTGTGTGCAATCAGGAGGACTGCGTATGCCTGATTCAGCACAGAGCAGGTAATAAGAGTTCCTCTTTGTGTCTGATTCTTGCAGTACACAAAGCCCTCAGAAATAGACTTGTGGTGTGGCTCAGGCTGTGATGCTGCTTTCTCTAAGGTGGCCAGATCAGATCCTGCAGAGCTGCTAACTTGGACACTGAAAGCAGGACATCTGGTTTCTACATATTTGGTTGCCTGTAGGAGCTGTTGGGAGCTGTGTGGGTCTTTTATGCTGTTGTGCTGGTGATCTTCAGGAAGGGGCCAAACACAGCAGCACTGGAAGCTGTCACCCATCGTGGGGGGACACAACCACAGCCTCTCCTCTGGTGCAGCCCCAATGGCAGGGAGGTGTGCAGGGCTTCTGGGGCACTGGTGCCTATCCTTTCCCTCCTCCCCAGCATCTCCTGCGCCTGCTGTCACCTGCCACCACCGTGCTGCTTAACACTTGCATTGTGTTCTGGGCTAAGGACACACTGGGACTAAAAGTGCTTCTGAGGTTACAGACATGCACTGTGCCCAGCAGAGTCACCAGAGGGTGGTGGAAGCTGAGGCTGGTTAACTCCAACCGAGACACCCAGCTGGGTCCACCCATGTTCCTGGGAAGGTGTGCAGCCTCCCTGCACGTCTCGCTGTGCCGCTTGCTCTGGGCTGTCCCTGTGCTGCTGTGTTCCTGCTGGCTGTGTGCCCGTGCTCTAATAATAATAATTATTGTTTTAAAAAGGAGAATTCTACCTCTAAATTTGTTAAAGTCTCCAGTTCAAGCGCTCGAGGAAGGAACTGCTGAAAGCAAAGCAAGTCCTGTCAGCTCTGCTCTGCCAGCTGCCCCTGGGGTGCAGGGAGGGGGTCACCCTGCGGGTGGGTGGATGGTAGCACCATGCACCAGCCCTGCCTGGCCCAGCAGATGCTCCAGGGCTGGCTGGGTGGGAGAGGCTGCAGTGCCATTCGACTCCTCCGATGCTGCAGCAAAGCAAGCACAGGTAGCTGTGAGTTTTGGTCAAGGCTAAGAAAGAAAACGTGTGCTCTGGTTATTGATTTTTTTTTTTATTCTGTACAAACCGATTGTTCCATACGTGGACATGTGTCGTCGCAAAATGCCACTGCTCATGAGGGAAAGAAAGGTGGACTGAGGGGAGTCCCCATAAAGTGGATGTGTGCCTGTACATCTGAGTACCTAATGACACAAATGATGCTGCTGAGGGGGTTTGCTGGGTGTAGCTGTGACAGAATCCATGGAGAAAAGAGAAATTGTGAATCTCAACCACCGGGACTGACTGAATTCCTTGTTTTGAGGTTTACTGTGGGTGTCAAGGATGTATAAATGCAAACAGCACATTCATGGATTATTGGGGGTTGCTAGTAGGTTTCTGAAGAAAATAATTTGTAATGAGCTTTATTTATGCACTAGAAATAAAGATGGGATTAGGAGAATATTGAACTGTAAATGCACTGGTGATTTTTGGCTTTTGTGCATAGCACAGAGAGTTTCATCATTTATCTCTGCTCTGATCTCGAATATGCAGAGCTGGCTGTGCCTTTTATGCAGCAGCTATTTTAGTTTGCAGCAGTCTGGCCTTCAGTCTGTAAGGCGTGCTGGCTGCAGAGCAGGCAACATACCTCCATGGGCCTCTCCCTGTGGTCCTGCCGCTGGCTCGAAGCTTTGCTGTGCTTTGTTAATGTACCGTGACCCAGATAGTTCCTCCTCTGCCTTTGTTGGTGCTCGTCTCTCTAACTAACGTTCTGGTCGCCCAGCCTGATTTACCTACTTCTGGGCTGTGGATGTGGTCGTGCACGTGGTTTTACTCTCCAGCTTCTTCAAGGCTGAAAGAGATCTTGCAGGTGAGGAGGAGAACTGGCATGTGAGAAAGTTGGGCTGCAGAGGAGGTCAAACCAGAAGCTGCTGAGGCATGTCCAACATGAGGAGACTGTTTTGGCAGGAGAAGGGAGGGTACCACACCTGGAGATTTTTCTTTCCAGATCTCTTGCTGAGATTAGTGCTGTGAGGATCCAGCAGTGAATTGCTGAGGCCACCCTGAGACTTTCACTTGCCGCTTCATTTTAAGGAGGTGGTTTTTAGACAAACTGAAAGGCTCATTTGCAGTGAGCTAGAGTGTCAAGGACAGTCCTGATGTATGTGAAGAATGCCTCTATCTGAGGTGATTTACCGTATAAAAAGCTGAAAATATGCTTTAGCACCTCTAAAATAGCATGGCTCCACACGTTACATGTGGCCACTGTTCACACGGGGCATGGGCTGATTTACTGAAATATTAGTTGAGGGTGCACATAGGTCTGCCTATTGACAAGCCCTTGTTTTGCTACAAAGGAAAGATGCAGCAGACAGTCTTTGGAGTCATGTTAGATTAGGAAATTTGCTCTTTGCTGATGCATTTTAACAGGGCTGTTGAACATCCCTCAGAGATTAGTATATTGGTGCTGTAGCATCCATAGTGTTGAGAGCACTTAGTGCTGCAATCTCAATTTCACGCAGGTGCAGACTGCAAATATTTTTTCTTAGCTCCTGTTTTTTCAGGCTCCTACGCTTCCAAGGAATGGAGAGGTGTGTTTTGTTTCCCTGTTTCTGTGTACCATGCATGCTGGGGTCAATGGTAAGCCACATGCTTTGGGCTGACCCCTTGGACAGCACCCGAACCAGTCGTGTTCATATAAATCAAGTTGGCTGAGGTGTTTTCCTTACAGTCACTGAATTTGGGAAGCAGCTTCCTAAACTCTGCTCACACCCTTGACCATTAGATGTGAGGTGTTTTGAATGAATCTGATTCAGGAAGTTTGGCACTGGTTTCTCCTGGCTGGTGAAATCTTCCCAGTTCTGTTACTACCAGTGACATTCTCAGAGCAGCATGGATGATGTTGTCGGTCTGGGGATTTTTTTAGGAGCTCATTCTTTAGCTTGAAGGTCTGCTTCATCTTATTTAGCCCTTTAGATTTTGCAAAACAGTCTTGCCCCCTTGTTGGGCTGCCTGCAACTGGAGTTTAATTTAGTCACCTTGAAAGGGGACTTGCCAAAAACAAAGGCAGGATCCAGTGATACAGATCAGCTTACACCAAATCAGCATTGTTGCCTGAGAATGTTTCTTGCAGTGAGAGAAGCTTGAAACCTGCAGGGTGTCTTTTTATGAAAAAAGCAAAATATATACTTATTTGTATGCACAGACCACCTAGGGGAGTTTCTTTTGAATTTGGCACTGTTTTAAACACTCATTGATGTGAGTGCTTATTGCAGAAGCAAGGACAAATAAGATGTGCAGTAGCTGAAGGGCCATTTTGTCTGGAGGTGCACAGGACTGGAGTAAACAAGATTCCTTGGAATAAGAGGAAGGAGGAAAAACTGTGGGGACATGTCACCTGGCAGCACAGTGCTCCAGGACCTCAGAAATCAGAGCAGTGTTGTCTTACACCTTTTAATGGATGAGAAGTCTGCTTCTGTGAGGCGAGCTATGTAGACCAGAGATTGCATGTGGGGAGTGAGTGTGAGTTGTTTATAAATATTTGCGTATTTCTTTATTAGAAGATTAATATCCAATAGTTTCTTTTTGTCCTTCCTTCCCCTCATTTGATGTCCAGCTCCAGGATGTTACTTGCTGATCCTTGCACAGCTAATAACAGCTCCTTCTAGGCTTGACTAACCTTCTTGGTGTTGGACAGGCAGGTCCAACAGGCACAGTATCTTGTTGGGTTGACTTTTGGGGCGGGGGAAATTGCTGATGCTTTGATGTGTTCTCGAGAACCCTGAAACACGATCAGATCTAAGGAAAATGTTTAAATCTTCTGATACATTTTATTGAGATAAAGTATGTACTTTGTAGCTTTCATGCAAAGTTTTGTCTCAAATTACGCAGAGTAAGAGTATAATTATTTTACTGAAGTCTCTCAGAGAGATGAAATAGAGCTACAAGAATTTCTGAAGAAGAGGTAATTGGTGTAACTTCTAGAAATGAAACAGGAGGTACCTCGGATCTTCTTAGGACCTACTAGGACCCTGGACCACTTAATTTTATTTTCTTGATGCTAGTGCAGTAAAATGCAGAACTTTGGCAGAACTTTGTATCTTGGGGCTCACAGGGGGTTGTAGGATTTCTGTGCCCAGCATGTTCCATTGTAGGCGACTCTAGGGCAGATTGTAACAAGCTTTTAAGGCTGGAGCAGTAACTCAAAAGTAATTTGATATATTCAAAAGCAGCAGGAGGAAATGTTAGTTCAGCAAATCATGGCCACTAATGTGGTGTGGAAAGGTCAGTCTGTAACCCACCCAGATCTAACTGCAGCGCTTAACCGCGTGGCGGGGACACTGACAAGGTAACCGGGAAGTTTTGCTAAAATTTATGAGTAGCCTTAAAAAAAACACTTGCAAGAGCAGAGCGGTTGCTGCGTGCCTAGATGCCCTCCCTAACCATGCGTTTGAATTTAGAGTTTTATTACCTTTCAGTGCAGCTTTCTGCTAACGAGTTTGGGAGCTGGAAGCTTTACCCGCAGGTGGAAGCTTTCCTTCCCTACGCCCTCCCCTCCTCCATTACCAAGTCATTCAGAGTCTCAGATTTGAGATATTTGGATTCTTCTTAAAGCTGGCTGAGAGCAATGCTGCCGTGGTGTGGGATGGTTTTGCTTTTATGCTGAGGGGGAGGCTTGTGGGTTGGATATATCTTTACATCAGCTCCCAGTCGGTGTTGGCATCACTTGCTTCCAGGCGCTACTTCAGCCTTTGCTCCTCCCCCTCCCTGCCCTTTCCCAAGGCATTTGATTACCTGTAGGGATGGTGGCTCTGCGGACCGCATTCCTTGCTCCGAAGTCGTCTAAGGAAAGATGCTCTTCCAGGATTAAGGTGAATCCTTCCAGGCAGGAGCGGTTGAGGCAGAGCATCTGCGGGCACGCCGGGGTGCTGGGTGCGGGCAGGGAGATGCCAGATGTGCACCAGCAAGGCTGGGCTGCTCTTCTGGCTATCAGATGCTTTAGAGGAGGGTTCGTTGAATTGTTGTGAAAGGTTTGATTGTTTTTGTTGTTTTTTAAATGGCCTCAATCACCGTGGTTTGTAAAATTGATTCCTTGCTGCCTTTTCCCCAGAAGGTACCATTATACGTGAATAGACCTTTCAAATTCAACTCCATTGAAAATAATGGAATTAGTCTGTGCTGTTGTTCCCATTAAGGAAATCAATCTTGTTTTGAAAACCCCTGTGCTTTTGAGAGGAGCAGAACTTGACAGAAAGATCTACCCTTCTGCTAGGCAGAAATTCCCCTGGAGATGTCTGCTCATTGTGGGCATCCCTTGGCGTTTGCTTCCCTTTTTGGGGGAGATTCGCTGTGATTGTGGAACTGGCATTTCCTTGAGTACTTTTATGTTGCTCCTTTTGTTAGTTTTTAATGTTGATCTCTTTCCACTTTTCCTTTATCTTTCATGACATTTATGTCAGGTCATGGACAAATAGTGATGTGCTGCACGGTTATATTTTTGGTACTGATATCCTTGCTAAGCATATCTAGCAGACTGTATTTCGAAAGTGTCTCCTGCTTTTCCTCTGCCAGAACTGTTAAGCGCTCCTTTCCGTTCATTCAGAAGAGCTTATTACTGCTGTTGGGTCTTTGATGGCCTCTTTCCAGAGCTTCTCAGCCCTTTTACAGCCAATTCTTTGCTTTCTCTTGTTGGACACTGAGTCTTTAGGATGGTTGACTAGAGGCTGTGGATCCATGGAAGCCATGGATTTCTTCTTCTTGACAATCCTGAGTAGTGCAATATTGTGTTGGCTGCTTTCCTCTTCTTATTTCCTTCTCTGTTCTGCTATATTTTTATATATTAAAAAAATATACATATATAAAACAAACAAGGAAGTTTCTGTAGAAAATAAATCATTGTTTAGAGTGGGCAAAATGACACTAAATTGGCAGCTTTACAGAAGGTATGATGCCTTTGATTGATTAGTTGTCAAAGAAATGTAATGTACTAAACATGATGAAGATTAAGGATGTTAAGATGGTTAAAATTCGAGTTGCGTAAGTGCTTGGTGTTAGGTTTAGAGCCTCTTCCAGAATTTTAATTTTGAAAATGCAAAATGTTTGTTTTACGCAATTCCTTATGAGCCCTCAAGATGTTTTGGAAAATTTGAGTTCTTAAAAAAACCAAACAAACCAACAAACCAGAACCCATTCTGAAAGTATTCAGTTTATAAATTAGATAGAAACTTTTTTTTTGTGATTAATAGGGAGCTTCTGAGATACATTAGACACTATTTACAGAAACTGGGCACCAGAAATAATAGTAGCATTATTCTGAACCTCGTAATTACTCTCAGGGTCCAATTTTACATTGTATCGAATGTTCAAGAAACAATAGCAGCATATTTTTTCAGGAAATGATTAGTTAGGTATTTGGATAGATACATGTACAGCAGGAGAAAACATCAGTTAAACTAAACAGTGCCTTTTGAGGGGACTAGGAATTTATTTTTTTTTTTAACCTTTTGCTCTTTCTTTTGTGACCACATCCTCCTCTCCCACTGCCTCATCCCTCCTTTTCTTCTAGGAGGCAGGAGTTCACAGAAGCAAATACTGGGTTTTGTAAGGAATCCCAGTTGGGAGTCCTGCTCAATGCTCTGCATAACTAACCTTTCAGAGCCTTTTATTTCTCTTATCTCCCTATCTGGGATGCCTGGTTTGGCCTCCATCGGCTCCACTTCCCCTCTTTCCAACTGCTAGTAAGTCCTAGTTTACCTAACAAAGCGGAGCAGCTGGGCCCTGCAGACAAGCCCGGAGGCCGCTCCGTGCCCTGCGCTGCTGCCGGGGAGCGCGCTCCGTCCTCACGTGGCGCGGGCGACGCGCGGCCCGTGTGCACACGGCACCAACCGTCTCCTCTCTTACCTCAGCCCAGGCCCAGCCCGCTCGCCTCCGCTTTCCTGCCCGGTTCTCATTTGTCCAGCCCTCTTTCTGACAAGGGCCCTCCTTGAGTTGGCGCTGTCAGCTTCTATTGGTCCTTTCCTAAATACTCAAATAAACATCTTGTCTTCTCTCCTGGGGAGACTTCTCTCCCTATCTGCAGAGATACTGCAGTATCTTTCTTAATCATCTCCACTGCCGTGATGCTGAAGAGGTGAAAAAAATGAAATGTCCTAAACCTGACAACAGTTAAGCTGGTGACAAATGACTGTCATATTGACCAGAGCAGTCTGCTTGTTTCTATTCCCCTCTCTCTTTAGCAGTGATATGAAGTTGGACTGCGAGCTGTTTAAAATCGTCTCCCTGTTGTGTGGCTGCATGGCACCACTCTCTGGGACTCGTGGTCATCACTGCCACGGGCTGCACTCCCAGGGACGACTGAGGAATCTATTTTCAGAGGTGTTGGCAGATGATCAGGACGCTCAGACTTGTCTGACCATGGTAATTTGTCAAAAACTGCAGCCTTTGTTGGGATCTTGCTTTTGAAACCCCTGTGTTAGCAAAGGTGAGGTGATGAGAGCCCTTATTTTCCTTGCAAAGACAAACTGATAAGTTTTAGGCAAGGATTTTGTTGTTAGGCCCTGTCAATGTAACAGGTTTTTGTGTTGTCTACAGGCACTTCTAGCTGTGAAAACATGCAAGATGAACTTTAAGTTTCCATCTACTGTAGTTGTATTTTGCTGTTCTCTTCTGCATGTGGAAGGGAATGAGGCTTTACCTGCAAGACTCCCAGCAGCCCCATCTCAGGTACTTCATGTGCTGCAGATCTTACCCACAGTGTGAAAAGGGTAACCCTGAAGGAGGAGGTTGGCTGAGGTAGGCAGAGGAGCCTGTCCACACATCTTGCTCCCAGCCATGTTGCCAACTGCCATTAATCCAACTTGGTTTTCTTTGTCCCCTTTTTTCCATCTTTTGCCTTTAAAGTTTTTTGGATGTTGATGGGTACTTTGGCTTGTGTGGTGGACCCTGGCTGACAGCAAAGCCCTTCTGTGCTACCTCCACGTGCTGTCTCCATGTACCAGCCGTACCAATGGCTTTTTGCCATTGTGCTGGGGCAGAACAAGCCAACTTCTGCATCTGCTTCAGCAATGCAATTTGTGGGCAGCGTTGGTGGTAGCGGCATCAGGACAATGAAAAGCTAATCTTGCACATTGGTATCTAGGCTCAGTTGCTCGAGTCCTTGCCAAGGGGAAGGAGGCTTCATGACTTGCAAGCAGAGCAGGCTTGAGATAAAAGTCCCTAAACTACAATAAATGGGGAGCTCCAAAGTATCATTTTTAGAACTGCATTTCAGAGTATAGAAGCTCTTTCAAACTGTTTTTTGCTAATGAATAATTGAAGTGTGAAATACAAGAATAGTAAATATTTCATTAAAATACTAAACAGAAAATACAAAACTAGTTGAGGACACAGGAAGCTTGCTTTTTTTTTTTTTTCTCTCCCTCCTTCTACATGGAGAACCCCAGCCTGGGCAGAAGGAAGCAGGGGGATGTGTGGTTGTCAAAGGACTGTCAGAGGTTAGAAATTCCTCCTTATTAACCACTCTTCTCTGAATTGTCCTTCGTAGATTAACTTATGAGTATAATGATTCAGATAATCTTGCCTGTGTTCCTTTCCTGGAAATGTTTATGGATCTTGTAAATGCAAGAGGCTGGGGTGCTTCCTAGCTGTTCTGTTGAGGAAAAAAAAATGTGATCAAGCTCCAGCCAGAAGTTGTGTTCAATAGTAGTTAATTAGGGGCTAAAACATATATGGAGTTGAATTGTGTATTTGCTATTAAAATTAAAAGCTTCACAGAAAATGGCTGATTAAGAAATTGAATGATACTAGATACTAAATAAAAAAATAAAGTAAGTCTTTAGAGTAGTTTTTCCAGATGACCTCCCCCCCCATGTTCTGGACTTTTACAAAATGTAAGGTTATTTAGGGTCTTTATAACTAGAAGTAAAATTAGATATTGGCTGGGGCTGTGTTTATTAATCAAGACCAGTAATTACAAAGTGCTGTTCATTTCCAGGAGGTATTCAAGCAATCCTTGCTGAAGCCCAGCAAGAATGAATAGATAATATGTATAACTGGTAGACGGAGAATGAGCACTCAAGGTTGGTGAAGATCTAATTTCCATTTTAAAATGAAACCAAATCTAATCTGAGGAGTTGAAAGCAATAAGAACAATGTGTTAAAAGGTATTTATTGGCAGTGTTGATCTTTCTTCTGCGTTGAAGTCTCCCAGGCCCCCAGGTCAGGGGAACCTGCCTCATACCTCACCAGACGATGGCAGAAGCACAGCTGTATGTCATTGCTGACATGGACTCTCTGTCCATGACAACCTTACCTGTGAGGAAGTCTTCTCTACCCACTGGTTTTCCTATATTTGAACAAAAGGCACTAAGTGATCATGCACTGGGCCAGGTCTCCACAAAACAAAAATCCTGAGGTTGTTTCCAGTCTTTTTTTCCCCATGATTGTACTGAGTGTTGCCCAAAGGCATTCACTGATAGCTGCTTGATTAGTCACCATGGTTCTGATGTCAGGGGTCACTAGGGATTCAATTTAATTGAAGACTTATCTGCTGCAGCATCATATTTCTGAGTGCTTGGATCCCTGAGTGGAGCAGCAAAATCTGAGTTACATACAGAGTGCATAGAATAGTTTAACACTGGGCAAGGTGATTATTTAGAACATAGTTATAGTAACAATTTAAAAAAGAAAAAATGACCAGTGAAACCAAAAGAGCTGAATGTGAAATCCTGTTGGTCTCTGATCACTTGGGACTGGGAGCCTGGAAAACCCTCCAGGCTTGGAGAACATGCCTGGGCAGGGGGGGAACAAGGGGACAATTTTTTAAAAATCCAGATGGATGCGTGGAAGAGAGTTGGAAAGAGGCCGAGTGGAGGCTTTGGGCTCAGTGGTGTAGGGAAAGTGGCCATGAGCTGGGGTGCCTGCAGATTTAGGGGGCTACTGCACACGTGGGCTTCTTGGGGTGGGTTTCTTGATGGAGATCTGCCCAAGCCCTATCGGAGGCTCTGTCCAGTCTCTTAACCTGAGCACTTAAGCTGCTCCTTCAGAGAAGTCACCAGGGAGTTCTGGATATTGGCTGATACTTGTCAAGCATTTGAAGATTAAATATGCTGTGTGTTAACAAGTTTTTGCTTTTCTTGTATTGAACTTGGATACCAAGGTGATGAGCATGGTATAAATATTCTGAGAGAGGAATGCTGAGCATAATAATTTTTATTGATCTCAAAAGCTAAAAGATCTGTCTACAACTTTCTGCTTTTTTGGTGTCTGATTACTCATTTATGTCCAAGTAATAGTGCAATTATCTTTTCAGCAGAAGAATTGGGAGGAGGAGATTATCATTTTAGTAAAACTGTAATTCCTGAAATAATAGTTAATTTCTTCCAGTTGTTTGGTTTAAGGTGAAAACAAATGGTGGATAGCTTTGGGTGGGATTAACACATGGCATATGTTTTGAGCACTCCTTGGCTCTGCAGAAACAGTGGTTTACAGGCTGATGCTTTGTTTTATTTATGATAAACCTCTTCTTTGAAGACCTTTTAGAGTTTATTGGTTTTTTTGTTTTTGTTTTTTTTAATAAAAACATGGCATCATGTAAAAAAAAAAATCCCAGTCTAGAAACAATAGCTTATCCTTGAGATAAGCTTTTTATAAACACAGTATTTTTTTCTCTAAACAAGCAAAACCCCCTAATTATAAAGGATCACAGCTTTCAGATAGCACTGGTATGATTTAATTTGCCACTTGCTATCATTATCTGAGTTGCTTCTAGGGAGGAAAATACAGAGAGAACTTCTGTTAGATATGCTGCAGGAAGATTGAGATTTCTCTCTTGCTCTATGGTAGTGATACCTTGCAGGGTTTATTCCTGATATATTAAGTACACACAAGCCCTTCTGATTTAAGGTATGTGAACAGTCCTATGGTTATTAGTCTTTCTGCTAATTATTTAATTCTTTAAAAATCTGTTAGTATCTCTGAAGCATGAACCAGTTTTGGAAACATTGTGAACTGGCTTGATTAAATGGTCTTTCCTTTGTGAAATCTTTTGATTCGCTGGAATATAATATTGCAAAGCTATTCCCACTCTGCCATAAGAAATGGTCAGGATTGCATCACCTGTGAACAGACTGGTCATGTAGCCCCACGTGGGATGGAAATTCACACTTATTAAGGAGGTTCCCATTAAGTATCTTACAAATAGTCGGTGCTGCTCACAGAGGCACTTTGCCTGGTGCTGGGAGAGCAATCCTCGAGCAGCTGCACTCCCATTCCTTTCAACACAGTTGTGCCTCAGCTCTGCCTGAGGCAAGCAAATGATGCTCCACGGCTTGACAAGGCCCTGTCCCAGAGGGATGGAGTTGGGTGAGTGATCTGACAGAAGTTCTAGTTCACAAAATGGGCTGGAATTATTAATTCTGGTAGTGGGAGTGTGAAATACAGAATTCTTGTTTCCGTGGAGAAAGAGGCCACCATGTTGAGCAAGTACTTGTCCCTTCAGAGCTGGCTCCAGAAGGAACAATGCATCTTAATTTTTTTCTTTTTTTTTCTCCATGCTCAAAATATTTAAAAGTTGCATGTGGTGAAAAAAACCCCACCCTACCAAAAAAACACAATTAAAACATTAATTATTAGTGCTGAGAGTATTTTGAGTCATTTTTGTATTCAATCGACTGTAATTAAATACTCAGTGAACACAAAATTAGGTCATATATTATGTAAATAGGATGAGACATCCACTAGCTCCAGCAACAAATGCTTTGGAGTCCTTGAGGGTACAATTCATGGTTGGGCTCGTGGAGCCTAATCGGTTCAGTCTGACCCTGATTTCCTTCTTTGTCACATGCCCACCTGGATGCAGAGTAAATCCTGATTGTCCACGGTGACCAAGGTCATGTGCTGCCTCCAGCCATGGCCTGTGGAGCCTCCCCCTTGCCTCATGTTCTCTGCCAGTTTGAGGTGAACTCTCCGTGGGGGAAGACTTTCTTCTCACCGCCAGTGGACCTCTCTCCTCTGCTGTGGTCCACCCATGTGATTTGAGTGCATCCTTTAGACATGGGCAGGATGGATTTAGGTATATGAAGGAAAAAAAAATGAATAGATGCTTAACCGTTGTGGTGAGTGAGGCTCAGGGCACTTGGCCCTGCCCAGGATCATGCCCTCGATTCTCTTAACATGACACTTGATAACTTCAGTTTTAGCATTCATAATTACAAATGCCAAACCTGATTTTGCTCCCTTTGAGGATAGTGGGAGCAGTAACAGGTCCATTATTATTAGTCAGAGCAATTATGTAGCTCTTAAAGAAAGGAGAAAAAAAAAAAAAATCAAGCTGTGAGGATTCTGCTTTCTTGTGTCAGGGACTTGCCCACTGGGGGTGTGTGCTGTATGGAGCTGCATTTCATGGCAGTCTGAAGTCGCTTCATCCTCATGTCCTCCACTTATTGCAGTTTTTATTCCTGTCTCCACAAGTGGCTCTTGAGGAACACCACCATCCTCCCCCCTTCCTTTCTCCCCAGCTCTCCAAGTTCTCACTTTTGAATCCAAACATGAGCCTCTGCATGTGTGAGGCACGTGGAGAAGAACGAGAGCATGTTAAGAGGTGCTGGTGCCTGAGCTGAGAAGCAGGAAGGCAAAATGGCAGGTAGTTCTCTTCCTAACCTTCCATGGTCCTCCACCACTCTTTTGTTTCCCATTCTACCCTGTTTTGTGTTCTAGTGAAAGAGGCTGCAATTCAGAGCTGACTAGGGGATGGTGCATCAGTTATTCTCTTTGAGTCCTTCAGGTGTTAGTTTTCTGGAGTGTGTGTAGTTTGGTGCTGCTTGTGTTCTTCAGATGATAAAAGAAATAGATTTTAGTCCATTATTTTGAGTTTTTAAGGGAGATAATGTCTTCTCTAGCCTCCCTCCCCCCCCTTCTGAGCCTACCCCACCCCAACAAAAGCACCTTTATTTTACAGAATTTCTTTCCTTGGCCCACAAATGACTCCTTGTAGATCCCTGACAGAAAGCAAGGCATGTTTAAATCGGGAAGAAGAGATCAGCAATGGCAATCCATGGGGGAGGTGTGGTGGGAACTATACTGCCCCCAAACCCTGACATGGGTGATCAGAATTAGTCTGTAAAAGGGAAATCATAGAATCATTAGGGTTGGAAAAGACCTCTAAGATCATCAAGCCCAACTGTCAACCCAGCACCACTGTGAGCATAGTACTGTAAAGGAGATAATGTGTGATTTTTATGCCTGGGTAGCTTTTTTCCTAACTCAACATGGGGAGCTGGTGGGTGGGATCCTGGGAATGGGATGTTAGTTGCCTTTTGCTTTTGGTAACAGGAACCACTGGGGAAAACCGAGGCAGACTGAACATGCTGAGGACCCGATATTTCACTTTCAAACTACCTTCTAGCTGGGTGGGTCAGGCTTGACTGCCTTCAGCTTTGTACCGTCAGGAGGCATGGATTTGGCTTATCAAGCAGTGCTGGGCTTGCTAAGTGGTTGGCAGACATTATAGAAAAGCGAGATGCTATTCATGCTGCAGTGGATAAGGAGTTGGAAAGCATTGGTTTAAGATTGCACGAGGCTGAGAGGAAAATTGAAGTCATGGAGATAACGATCATTGGACCTAATGCTGCTCTTGCTGAGAATGCCAAAGACCAGGTTGTAAGGCGTGCAGAAGTCCAGTTGATGATCTGGAAAATAAGTGCAGATTGAGTATTATCATCTTGGTGGGAGAATCTTGTGAATATATTGACAGAAGCAGAAAGATTCATGTGGTTGTTGCAGGGTGCTGGTTGAGATGCATAAACACTAGGTGAAATTTTTGAAGTGCTTCAGTCTGCCGTGAGGGCATCATGTCAGTGAAATACCAAGCTACTAAGCAGTGAGTTCCCAGGACAATAAATCAATGAATATTATTAAATGACACAGTGACTTGAAATCGGTCCGTATGTTGCAAACTCCAACAGCAACAAAAGAATATTATTTCACAAAGTGTTGGGGGATCATTTAGTCTAAAATCTCAGGAGGTAATTTTAGTGCTCTGTGACTTCTGTGTGTCATTCAGATTGGGCTTTTTCTCATCTATCCTAAAAAAAAGTTTAAAATTGGTCTCACTAAAAAGCATCTAGACTGCTCTGCCTTCTTATTGCCAACAGGTTATCATTTAATAAAACACTTTATATTTCAATTGGCAGTGAGAGAAATCTGGACTGTAGCTGGTGCCATAGGCCTACATCTTCTCTTTATTTAAAGAGAAAGGAGAATGAGATTTTAGGTTAAACTGTTTTTACCAACCGCATTATGCGCCAATAGATGGTGAATAGATAACATCATCTCAGTTGTACTCACAATCAGATTTTATCCTCCAGCAACTGAGATTCTGATTCTGTGTGCAGCTGCTGACAAGACCTTTGTTGCCTGACAAAGGCCTCTGTGGACAGAGAAAATTTTCCCTGACAAGAGAAGACCTGTCAGCCCATTTTTGGAGGGTCCACCTTTGGAGTTGTTCTTCATGAAGGTCTACTAATTTCCTCTAAGCCATTAAACATCTTCCATTAGTTAAAAACACACCCAAACAACTATATATATATATAAAATATTAAAATTACCATTCTGACCTTTTCCTCCTCATTTCTGCATTTGCCTCGACCCACGTTCCTCTCCCCAGGACACAGAGACATGTCCCACTGCGCTGGGTCTGGTTGGGCACATGGGGAGGGCAGGCATGATGAGAATTTGGAAACCAAGGCTTATATTCTAGCCAAAGGAGAATTTAACATAATGCAAGGTCTGACCATTTAAAATACTTCAACCTTTTCTGATCCAAGCTATTCTTATGTTTTACTTTTCCCTGAAATCCGCATAAAGTGGATGGAGTTTATTGCTTATGGGGGCCTGGTCTCTGGGACACCTCTGTGTGCAAGAACCCAATTGGGCCCAGTCAGGGGGGGCAGATCTGTGTTGGAGTAACGCTTCTCAGTTTACTCCAGCATGGAAAGCAGTCAGCGATGTCTCTGTGCTTTATTAGTTAAATTTTATTATAAATTAATTAATTTAATAATATCTGGATTGCTGTCATGCTGTGGTGTGTTAGGCACTGCACAAGTGCGCAGTGAAAGGGATGCATGGGCTGCTGAACCAGCTCCTCTCCTGGCCAGGAAGATGCTTTGGATCTCAGAAGTGTTCATGGCATTTTTCATGAGCTGGTTGGTGAGACCCTCACTGCTTTTTGCCATGCAGGGAACCAAACTGCCTGGCAGAACAGCCGAGAGATGGGGAGGAATGGAGGAGGAAAAGGAAACAGGGCAATTAACTTGTCTCAAAAAAGGACAAAATGTTTGTTGTGCTAAAAATACGCAGCCACATTGCTGATACTACATTTCACAGCAGTGGCACGGAGCTATTTCAAGCTGATGAATGGGAGGGGAGGAATGATACAGATCTACTTGGAGAAATATGGTGGCCAAAAGCCTGCCGAGGGACCAGTGAGAATGGTGGCCATGGTGTGAGCATCTGCAAGGTGGGGTCCAGCAGGCAGCATGCTGGGGCTGTCAGCCCTGGGGAGACAGCCCTGTCTGCCTGGGGGGGATTCCAGCAGCAGTAGTCACCCTGGATGACTACTTTGAGGTAGTTTTTGGGGGCTGAGAAGATGTCACTTTGCTGGGGAAATGAGAAGAAAGTTCATGGAAACGCAGTGTAGGGAGGTGCACTCCATCCTGTGTCTGTGGGATGCCATGAACTCCTTGGCAGGCACCTGCCAGGAGCTAATCAATCCCAAATGGAGGCCTGGAGCGTGTGGGGGCTGAGCTGAAGGCTGCTGGGCAGCCTCAGAGTATTGTTTTTGAGCAGCTGTTTGCAGGACGGAAGGGGTGGTGGGAGAACATGCCATGTGGCTACTCACCTCCTGGCCTGTGCTTTATTGTCTGATTCAAAAGCTTCACTCACCAGCAAAGCTTCCTATCCTCCAACTGCATGCGGCTTGGTTTAACTCCTCTGCTTGTCTGTGCTGTACCAACAAGAGTAGGAATACATTTCTGTGTGCTGCTTAAAATGTAGAAGATTTTTTTGATTACCTGTGAGATTGCCCAGGAAATCTCTGTGCTTTGTTGCATGGCACATGCTCCTCATACATTTACAAGCAAACCACACACTGGGACAAAACTAGGTCACTGGTAGACTCCTTACCGGACAGATGTTTAATTTTCCTAATTCACTCCCTATATGAAGAAACACAATTGTGTTTTTGAGGGTACCTGAATTTTGCTGACCATAGCTAATTTTGATTGTGAGTCCCTCAGAAGGTTGAATTTTGGAGGCACAAAATGAGAGTTTTTCGTACATGGGAGAAAGCGGGGTATTTTGTCTTTGACTCTCAGTGGGAGGTCACAGCCTTTTGTGCTGGCAGCTCTGAAACCAGCACAAACTGGGGTGATTAGCTCCCTTTTCTAATGAGTACACAAAGCTGATTGTGAATGAGCCAGTGGGTTCATTGTGCAACCTTGGCCTGCGTTTAATCCTTTATGTGAGACCCCCTTTACACAGGGACAGCAATTGGAATCCAATTTACACCGGGCCTGCCATTAAATCTCCTTAGGCTGGCCATACTACTAATCAATGAAATCAAAACTCAGTTGCCTTTAGGAGTTTCTTCCCTTCAGTTCTGCCACTCACTTTCTGCTCGTTTTCTGTGCGTTTTAAGAGAGATGAAGCCCTTAAGTGGGAAACACTTTGTCTTCTTAATACTAGAATAAACAATGTCTTGCTTCTTGGCAAAACACATCCCAAGTGCTGTGTAACAAGCAGGAGAGATCTTAGAAGTCCATCAAGAGATGTTATGGTAATTTTGCAAGAACGACCACCTTGCTTTTAGTGAGAATTACCTAAATATGAAGATAAAAGGAAGAAGAAAAAGAGCTTGTCATGGAGAGAGACACATGAAAGGTTTTCAGAGAGGCTTTCTCTGCTGCACAGAAATACCAGCAGTTGAGTTTTCTGGCAAGCACCTTAACAGCAAGAAGAGTTTCTTCCTGTCTGGTTTTCACTTGAACAAGCAGGACTTGTTAAATCAGGTTTGGGGTGCATCAGAGATCAGTGAATGACAAAGAGGAGACTTCATGTGCATTTAGGAACATTGTGAGTGCTCACTAATCAGCCCCTCCCAGCAACCTTGGAACTACGAACCTATAGTTGAAGAGATTTCCCTGTTGAAATTGAGGAACTGAGGCACAGAAAGATAATTTTTAGGAGCATCGGTGTCTGGGTACCTACGTCTGATGGGGAGGGATGATTTCAGAAGCTCTGAATGCCTGTCCTCTGGAAACCAAGCAGCTGAAATGTCTCATCTGGGGGAGTCAGAAATGAGAATACCACAAATCGTGGCTCGCTCTTTGGAGATTTTGGCATGGCTGTGGCTTTTGAGAGCCAGTGTGCTGTGTGCCTTGGAACCACTCGGGTCAGGAGTTGCTCAGTTCTCATCCCCATCTATCTATTAATGTTGCTGCCTGCAACCCCTTGAAATATTCATTCTGCCTTTTATTCATCAGTGCTGTTTAATACCCCAGACATAACCATGATCCGGAACGTTTGTATTCTGTTACAGTCATTGTTTTGGGATTATCTAGAAAGCTGACACTGGGCTGGAAATTAGTGAGTATATATTCCCTTTGTAACCAGTATGCCAGGTGTATTTATTTAAAAAATAATGAAGTAGCCTCCTCAAAATCAGGTGATACTTTTTAAAAGATTAACTGAGTTTGCTTATTTTTTACCTAGTTTCTGAGCTGTTGGGGTGCACATTGGTTGCTTTTCCTATCTTTTATTTGCAGCTGCAAGACTTGGAAGTCTACCTTAGAGGGGGGAAAAAGAAGGTATATTTAAATACAGCCCAAGGAGTTTGTGAACAGAAGCATTAAGATGAACACTACAAGACTTATGGTAAAAATCACAGGAACCACTGTTGCTGCTAAACTGAACAAGGGTTTAGCTGGTGTCTGTACTTGGGCAGTGTTCTGCCTTGGTTTTGCTGGGAAAACAGCCCTGCAGAACCATGCAGGGAATCTTGCATTTAAGGGACTTCTTCTGTCTTGAGGAGTCTGAAGCTCAAGCTGGGGTGACTTCAGGGTCTCCCAGGACCATCTGAGGGATGTCAGGTCAGATGGCATAGAATTCATTTAATTTGGAAAAAAACCCTTAAGATCATGGAGTCCAAGTGTCAATGCAACACTGCCAAATCCACCACTAAACCATGACCCTGAGCACCACATCTACAGCACTGCTGGGAAGAGGAGACATTGGGAAGTGGAACAATACTGAATTTAAACTATTTTTTTAACCTGGCAATTTCAAGTGATGGATTCCTCTGAGGATGCAGAAGCCTTTCCTAGCTGGCAACCAAAAGCACCGCAGAGGAGACTGCCCAGCTTCTCAACTGAAAACTGCACTTTGGGAGAGTGGAGCTTCAGGGTTCCCAGCTGATGGATCGTGTTGGTATGTCTCCCTCCTGCCTTAATTTGGTTACGTGTTGGTGACCTTTCCTCTCTGATCCAAGCCTCTGTGCTGTCCAGATTGAGTTATTGCAGGGTTTTTTTTCAACAAGGCCAAGCTAAAAGGCCAGTGAGAAGTTAGAGCTGGTACAAAATGTACCTGCCTGCCTGTTTGATGGCCAGAGCTGCAGGGAGTGTGTTTGACTCAGTCTTCAGCAGTTCACACTTATTTCCACATACAAATAAAAAAGAAAAAATCCAAACCCAAAACCAACCGCCCAACATTATAACATTAAGCTGTTGCTCTCATTTCAGAGATGCCAGTTATCCTTCCACAAGCCACAGAGGAAGAAGGGGTTTAGCTGTAATGATTACAGGGGAACTGTTGTACACTTAATAGCCACAAGCTGTACACGACTTCAGGGGTGGGCTTCAGGGGGTGAAGTCTGCACTTGGCAATCGATTCAGTTGGGAAGAGTCTGGTTGACCTTTTAGGCAAAGTTGATCTGCTCAGCTTTAAGGTGAGAGTGTTTTCTTTTTTATTTCTTTCAAATACAGCAGTCTGAATTAAGGACAAATGCCCTAAACTGTGCGACTGAGCCTGCTTAATAACTGAAACATTTTTGGGCGTTTGATTTTGTGACCTCTCTTCTGTGAGCAAGTTGAGCTCAAGTACTTTGTGGGGAGCATTATTTTATGGCGAGAGGACATTGATCTTACTTGGCAGAAAACAAATGTGTGTTTGTGCAGTGATGTTTGTTCGAGTACTGTGTGTATCTGCAGATGCTCTGCCCTAAATCAGATCTCGTCTGACTGATACATTTTAAGCAGGATGGTTCTGACTCTTTCACAACTTCCGAGTGTAAATGTGTTAATGTTTTGCCCGGCACATTATTTCTATCAGGCTGAACTTTCATTGTGTTTTCGCAGTTTGGTTTTACGATTAACATGAGGCTTTCATAGTTATTTAATCCTTCATAATTTTTGCTGCCCTCCTAGCCTCCTGACTGCCCCAAGATTGTAAAGAAGCTGACAAGCACCCAGCCTCCTTGGCTTTATTTTCTAAAGATTTTCCTTGCTCTCCCCCAACCTCCAAGCCTCTGAATCTGAGCCTTGGGGGAGAATCAGAAGTTGCTTCCTCAGACCTGTCAACTCTTGTGCTTTCAGGATGAGCCTAATGATGTTGAGCCCTAATATGATTCTTTCACACTTGTCTACTTCGATCTCGCACCACAAGACAAGTAGTGGCTGTGTAGAGGGAGGGATGAAAGTCCTCCCATGGTTGAAATCTGCAAAATGTAAGCACTGGGTGTGAAGGAAATTTGGGATCAGATGCAAATCCTATGTGTAGCGTAGCTGGTTGGTTGGGGTTTTTTTTTTTTGCCCTTGCAGTTTATATTATTTTAGTCTTGGTGCATAGGAAATCAAATCAGGTTTTGGAGGGACATGTGGAGGGATAAGAGTGAAGAATTATGCTGAGTGTTTCCAATCTCCCTGATGTTTTGTAGGTAGGAGTAAATAGCAGGATTTGACGTGGAGCAAAGGGAATTAGTGCTGAAATGGAGTACAGAGGTGCAAGCCTGATGTTTCAGAGATTGACCTTCTCTGCCTTTTTTTAACCCATTATGAGAAGACCACTTGTCCTAAGGACATTTTGTGCCTGGAGGCTCCATATAAAAATATGGGGATTGCCTTCCCAGACTAATGTAGTCCTGTCTCTAACCACAGCATGCAGCGCACCATGTCCCCTGCACTCTTTCTCATGAAGATGGGTAAGAAATGCTACCAGGGTAAATTTTGGAGCAACTCGTGTGCACCATTACTGGACTGCCCAGACTCAGTAGCATGAAGTCATCCCTTTGTTCTCTGTGTTTGCTTTTCAGCTTAATCTGTGAGCAGTTTCCTCTACTTCTGTTTTCTGGTGAGTCAGAGAGGAGCAGAGGAACAGGCTAAACACAGATGGAAATGAAATAGCTCGAGGGCTGAGCCTGCTGCCTCAGTTTCTCTCCAGAGTGCACTCTTTGCAGATCGTGCTTGGAAAATCATGTGTAGGGGCTACAAACATGCAAAGTCCCATGGGGACAGGACTTGATTGCCCCTTTGCTGTTAGATTGATTTGCACACCACTGAAATGGAGATTCTCTTGTGTGTGTAAACAATGTGGCTGCCTCTTTTCTGTTATCCATCCTAATTTTTTCTCTTTCTGGATATTTACAAGCTGATTTTGTACAAGGCTCTGGTTTTGGTGTACCAGAAGAGTGTCTGAAGCCACATAGATGGGTGCTGAGCATCTGTTTCCCTACCAGAGTAGCTGTAGGTATGTCAGACACAGTGATGGAGATCCCTTCTGTCAGTCTCTGCTCCAGAGGAGCAGCTGCTGGATGAAATGGGCAGAAAGAAATGGGATGGGAAGACAGAAAAAAGAGGTGGGGCATTGCACATCTTATTAAAGGTTTTACTGCTTTATCCTTACTTTCTAGTTCTAAATAGATTTGGGGTTTTTTAACTTATAACTAATTTATAATGGGTTCCCCTATGAAAAACCTGTGTTCTTGAGGCTCTGCTGGATTTGAACCTTTCTGTGTACATCTGCAGCTGCAGCACACCAGGCACTCAGGCTTTTTTTTTTTTTTGGAGGCTATTTTGCCAACCAAAGGCTGATGTCAGACCTCTGGGTAGTTAAAAAGCAAATTCAAGCAGTCCATTGTGGGGAACCTGAGAAAGTGCTGTCGCCAGCCAGGTTCTCAGGGAATGCTGGCCCTTGCCCAGCAGTCAAATGGGTGATTTACCATTTGCTTTTCCCCATTGCTATGCAGCAGGCCAGAACTCTTGTGTGGAATGTTATTTTTTTTATTATTATTTTTTAAAGAACCTCTTCTATTAGATTTGTGAGCTTTCTCTGTGGTTTGCCAAATGACTAGCCTTAAAAATGACATTCTTTGGCTGTAGGTCTAAAGGTTGTGATAGCAAATCAGAATTCCAGCATCAGAAATTGGGCTTGGTAAGAAGCAGACACATAAATCAAGGCTGGGCTGATTAAATGTGCTCTTTTGCGATGCTCTGCGGCGGTGCTGACAGCGAGCAGCTTCTTGGCTGAAGTTCCTGAGGGTCAGGATGCACTGGCAGTGAAGGAGGAAAGCATGTACTCAGGAATGGTGCTAAAGTGCTGTTTGTCATCTCTGGGGGTACAGTGGTGTGATGAAGACCATGGGCAATCCAGGGTGGGTGATACCAGTGACCCTGCTGAACCTTCTGGCCAGGCAACCGCTCTCCTGGCTGAAATCAGGACCAGCAGGTCCTCAAGTCAGAGGCTTTTGCATTCAGTACTGGCTTCTTGAGATATTTTACAGCTGTCCTGCAGGTCCAAACCTATGTTGTTTCTGACACCCAGCTGCCATCTGGATGGGACTTTGAGCACTGGTCTAGTGGGAGGCATCGCTGCCCAAGAAGGGGGGTTGGAACTAGATGATCTTTAAGGTCCCTTTCCACCCAAACCATTCTGTGACTCTATGATTCTATGATCTCATGGTGGGACACGTGATGATGTGCAGCCTGGTCAGTTCAGGTGGGTTTTGCTCTTATCTGTGGTAGGAGAAGCCTGGTGGGCTGACTAGCTTGTAGATAATGTGTGTGGTCTGGATGTGACATGGGTTGTCACTCTCCAGGGTGACCTGGCGTGGCTGTGACCCACTGTCTGGGGTGGCACCTGCTCTCCCCTACCTGTGTCTCTCCCCAGGGCTGCTCAGCACTACAGGCCTTGCTGCAGCAGACACCTCACCTGCAGCTTGGCTAAACGCAAGATTCACTAGTACTTTTGAGACAAAATGTGTATCAGTCACTCTCTTTTGTCTCTGTTTTCCTCATTTCTTTGAGCAGTCACCCTTTAGGCACTGAAAACTGTGAGTGTTCTCTGTTCCAAAGCACTCTTTCCAGTTGGACAATGAGAACCAAATGAATTGCTGCTTCCTCTTGTAGCTGAGAGACCTCCTTAAGGGAAACATCAGGCATGTCTTTATGAAAACAGAGCAGAAGCAGCAAAACACGTTTAAAAATGGTTGCAATAACGTGCTGTTGGGAAGAATTCCTCACAGCTTCACAGAGGGCAGCTCTCCCCAGCCAGGGCTGTGTCGTTATGCCAGGCACCCAAGAGGCATGTGGAGATGCTCATCAGTCCCAGTCCCCCTGTGTATTAAAATAAAATTGTGTTAGCACATCCCTACACGGGTGGCTGTCCTTTTAATGCAGATGCACTATGCCAAACATAAAACCTAGTTACATCCCCTAGGGACATTTTCTTTTTTGACTGCTCCAAAATCCTGTTCAAGTTAGTCATCCAACATCTGCTTGCTTTTCGTTCCCATCATTATTCATTCAGAGGTAAACTTCTAGGGATAACCTTTGCCAGCACTTCCCTGAATACTCAGTAAGGCACCGGGGGCACAGGAGAGTGCTCAGATGTGTTTAGTCCAACCCGATGGCAGCAGAATGCAGCTGCCACCTGCAGACTGGCATTGGTAGGGGGACCCTGACATTTGGGTCATGCCTAAAAGGTTTTCAGTGAACCCAAAAAAATGGGTTCACTGATTATTTTTCATTATTTTATTTTCTTTTTCTCTCAATCCTTCGGGTGCAATACCCGGATTTTTGGGGGTGGATGGCACTCTGGAGGAAGGGAAGGTGGACAAGGAAGGGAGGGTGGAGGTGGCTGGTGCAGATGCTTTGATGCCATCCTAGTGCTGGAGCATCTTTCATCAGATGCAGCACAGCAGCCGTGAGAAAGCAGTTGGCTCTGTCGTGGTGATCATCATTTTTACTCTTCCTTCTGCACCTTTGCTCTTTTGGGTATCTTTTTTGAGAATTTAGCTGCAGACTTCCTTGCTTCATTAAAAGGGTTGTCCCTGGTTGCCCTGGTTAGTCACTATAAACAAGCTGTTGCATTTGTTGCTAACCCAAAGCTAATCTCCCATTTACTTTTATAATATTAGAGTCACAAAAACTAAATGCTCTACTTCTATAGATGCCCTTCAATCCTGCTCTGCTTTTTTGAAGATTGATTTGCAGCCTTTCATTTCCATCCCAGTGCAGCCCCACCCTGGGACTGGAAAGGACAGGGTTTTATTGTTGTAGGTTTGGTGAGTTTTAGTGTTGAAGAACGAGGAGATGCAGCAGGTTGGGTGGAAGGGAACCCATGGGCTCCTTCTTTAGGTGGCCCATTGTTGCCAACAAGTGTGCCTTTGCATCAAGTAATGGTAGACATCAAAAAAATTTTTTTTTAAAGGGAAAAATATCTCCAAATAGTGGAGGCATATGGACTCCAATTAAAAAAGCCTTGATTTTGCTCTGTTTGTTGAGATGTTGGTGGGGTTTTTTTTATTTTTAACTTTTTTTTACCAGTTGCCCAGTAGCCCTTGGTCTGACTTTTACTAGAGGATGCGTTGCTCTGTGTTTCACTGGTACTTATGTTGAAATTAATTCTTATTATGTGTCCTTTGTTCTTGGTCACCGCTCTGTGATTTTGATATTTTATTTTTCCACCGCAAATTACGCATAAGACGTTGTGGTGGGTTGCAATCTCAAGGGATTAATTCTGCAGTTTCCAGCCTGATGTTCTTTTGTCCTGGAATGAAAATGGTCGTCTTAGGTAATGGCTATTTTTATACACCCATTTGCTCACTGAGAACTGGGTTGAGACCTCCAGTAGCGTATCGCTGACTGCTGAACAGC
Source organism: Hemiprocne comata (assembly GCA_020745705.1). Taxonomy (NCBI): domain Eukaryota; kingdom Metazoa; phylum Chordata; class Aves; order Apodiformes; family Apodidae; genus Hemiprocne; species Hemiprocne comata. The sequence continues at coordinate 2,121,318 of CM036597.1, read as the reverse complement.
CATCCTGCAATTCACATCACTTCTGGACTTGGCTACGCTGCTCTCAGAGATGGAAAAGCTGGTTAAAAAAATGACTTTGAGTGGTCTGACGGACCTCTTTCAATTCTGTCTCTTTTTTATTCAGTGTGACTCAAGACATACTGATGCAAAAGTAAGGAATTGTACATTTGTTGATATTTTTTTTCTTTGTTGCAAGAAGAAGAAGAATGTAGAATATTGCAGCAGTACCTTGTGGTGAGCTGGAGGGACCGTGGTGCTTGGGTGCATACAAATGTGTTAGTCTTTGGAGGTGAGGACAGAAGCTGGGTGATGTCCTTCTTCCAGCTGCACATTTTTTCTTGCCATCAGGGGATCAGATGCAACTCTGGGAAGCGATGGTTGGATTGCACAGGGGTTCCTGCCTGTCCCGAGTCTTCCTCGGGCGTCGCTGTCCCTTAAAAGTCCCTTGAAGATTTTGAAGTATTTCTGTGTTTAATCCCCAACCCGGGGATATTGCCTTTACCTTAGAGAAAAGGAAACTGAGGCAAAGAGAAGGGAGTGTCAGAGGCCCATTTAGAGTCCTGATAGTTAATTGTGCAATCAATGCAGTGGACCAAGCTCCTCCAAATTAAACTATTAAAAAGCTAATTGTGAAAATACTGCAGCAAGCCAAGATCAAAATGCAGAGCAAAATGTAGAATACTGTAAACTATTCATGTGGGGTTTTTTCATCCACGTACAGTGAAGCTGCATAATTATTTCTCATGAATTATTTTACTTCGTTAGTACTGTTAAATAAATGCTACTGTAACTTTTTCAAGGCTTCTTTTTTTTTTTAATAATCCCAGCCAAATGGCTTGGACATTGCCTTGGTGCTGACTTGGCTCACGGATCACTGTGCTCTGAAGTTTGTATTAATCAGCGCTCGGCAGTCAGTGTATTGTTGCTTCATTAACCTACTTGTTTTTAAGTATCTGTAAATCACAAAGAGGAGAAGTCACGCTGCTAGCTGAGAAAGCAGCCCTGTTTGTAGCATCTCTCCTCTCTGAATCACATTTCTGGTTAGTGCTTAGGGGTTTGGGGTATTTTTTTCTGCTTTTCCTACCTGTGAAATTTGTGGTGTAGCCTCGAAAGACGTTTCAGATGTGTATATCCAAAATTGCTAGTGCTGTTGCTTTTAACATCCAGGCTCCCTGGGGATGTTTGGTTCTGGAATACATCTATTCTCCAAGTGTTATTTCACTGCTCACAATGTCACAGCTAAGGTCTTGTTGTTCAGTAGGTAGGTTTTATTTGTCAATGAGCTGTGTCTTCCTGAAGAGGCAGGGAATTGCAATAAAAATGATTTATTTTATTTTTTAAGTGAATCATTACAGGAGTCATTAAAGAATACTAATAAATGTTACTAACAGATTACTGCAGAGTCTACAGGAGGGTAGCAACTTGGTGTCAGGTTGTACAATCTAACAACAATTATGTATTAATATTTCTTTATACATAATATGTATTAATATTTCTTTGTCTTCTTGCAGTTGATACTGAGGCTTGTACATTGACAACTGCAGATCAGTCAGCTCCTGTAGTGGCAGGATGGACCAGATACTCATCATTTTCACCTTTTTTTGTGTGTGTCTCTTTTCTGTGGTGGCACTCGAGCATCTCTTTGGACCAGTAGCATGGAGAGGACATGGGGAGTCACTGGTGCCACTTGCACAGACCCATGTCACACACCCAGCTTTTCAGTAACTCATGAGCTGCTTCTGGTTTCCCATTATTTCTTGGAATTGCAATGTCAAGATAATAGGGAGAAGTAGATGTTTTCTGTTCCGAGGCCTCTATCAAGTATTCTGCTGGTGTTTGATTTTTGTTGTTGTCAGAGCACGTGCTATTGAAAACTATTGTTTAAACTTTGGCAACTCAGATTTAGGGCATAAGGCACCTCAGTGCAATCGAACCCGTGACTCATGTTGATAGTTTGTAATTGCAGGCACTGAGTGTGCAACTTGCTTTCCTTTGAAACATGGTCTATTATGCAACAGGAGCTGACAAGTACATTTGGGAACATTTTCTCTAACTACACATAAGCATCAGTTCTGAAATTTGGAGAGCTTTCTAATGGAATGATATTCTCTAGGAGAGTCAAATAGCATATTAACAAAATTTTTAAAACATAACAAAGAATAATTGAATTTCAATAGTATCTGATTACATTTGGTGTGGGTTTCAAAAATCAATTTTTCTTACAGATTTCAACTGCAGTTGCATTTCTATATTTGTATTTTTGTGCCTTGTGGGAAGTGCCACATGGGCTATTGGCACTGCAGTGCCTGACTTCTGGATGAAGGACTTGTAAGGATGCAAAGTGTGTACGGAGGGTTTTGCTGAGGCACCCGCCAAAAACAGTCATCATTTTTGTTGTTGGTTCCCAACCTGTCCTACTTGTTGGGAAATGGAACACAACCTGTAAACATATGCTTTGGGTTTAAAAATAATCTTCCTCAAACTTCTAAAGCATGTAAAAATTAATCTAGATTAATATTTAGACTAAATTTATAAAATGAGTGTGATTTTTCTAGCATGAAATTTTAAAAAATAATTTATCAGTCTCCTGCCTCGTGCTGCTACAAGAGGCAAAAGGGTGTCTGTCTCTCCTGTTCAGTTTTATTTTACATAAATATTTTTTCATTGGTGTGAATAAATGCTTGTCTGACATCCTCACCATTTCTAGCCCTTCTGCAAAGTTGAACACAAAATATGAGGCTTCCTTTTTAGAAACAGTCCTCACAAGCCTCTGTGCTCATCAGCACCCGTCGTAACCCATTTGTAGAGCTGGGCAAATGGATGCACCCAAAGCTTTTACTTTGCCCTGGTTGAGCAGAAGGTGCCCAGCTCTGGCAGTGCTGGTGTCTTTCATGGACTCGGAGAGGAGCCCAAGCATGGGATAAACATCCAGAAAATGGACCTGGCTCCATGGAGGTTTATATCCCCATCCTGAGCATAAACTAAACTGTGCTCTGGAGACAGGCTGTGAGAGTTGGGGCTGTTCAGCCTGGAGAAGAGAAGGCTCCGAAGAGACCTTTGAGCACCTTCCAGTACCTGAAGGGGCTACAGGAAAGCTGGGGAGGGACTTTTGAGGAGGGCAGGAAGTGATGGGACAAGGGATAATGCTTTCAAAGTGTTAGAGGGGGAGATTTAGATTGGATATTAGGAAGAAATTATTTGTTGTGAGGGTGGTGAGACATTGGAACAGGTTGCTCAGAGAAGGTGTGGCTGCTCCATGCCTGGAATGTTCCAGACCGGGTTGCATGGGGTCTGGAGCAACTGGTCTAGTGGGAGGTGTCCCTGCCCATGCAGGGGGATTGGAACTAGATCTGTAAGGTCCCTTCCAACCCAAACCATTCTGGGATTCTGTTGCTTCTTCCCTGCCAGTGTTAGCCCTGGTTGGCTGCATTAGTGTGGAGATGCTAGCACACAGCACTGGACACAATGGGAAACCAAGCCCTGGCTTGTGTCCTCCTCTGCTCGGATGTCCTCCTTACCCCATTTTGCCAGGTTATTACCTCCTCCGGTGAGGTCCATTCTCGGAAACCCAGGCACATGCAGCTTCCTCACCTCTGAGCTGCAGGGAGGAGGGAGAGGTGTTTGGGAAGGTGAATTGTGGCATTTTCTCAGTTCCCAGCTGTGTTCTATGGTTGTTTAGGAGAGAGCTTCACTTAGGCTTTTGAAGGGGCAGAGGAACCCCAGTGCAGGAGTCTGCTCTGGAGTAATGGCCCCAGAGCAAACCATATGCTGCTGAGCCCCAGAGAAAGCCCTGAAATAGTTTTAGGGTTTGTGCACTGGCAAAATGATTGATTCATAAAATGTTCATTAACTCATGCTTAATGCCTCCGAGAGGCTTTAACAATTTATATGTTGCCTTCTTGTTGTTGCTACTTCAAAATAAATGAGCAGCATCCCCAGCACCCCAAACCCTGAGGAACTGGGAACAAAACGCTTGGGATGTTTCTGATGGGTGCAGATGCTGTTGGCTCCTCTTCTCTGCTGCACCAGCCCTTCAGAGGCCGAGCAAAACCCCTGTGAGGGGCTGCAAGGCACGGGGGCTTCTTTGGGTAGATCTGCTTTCTGAAGACCCACGAGCTGCTTGGTCACAAAGGGGACAGCTCATCCTTAGCTGGTTTGGTCACACATGTTGTATGTCACATCGACCAAGTGAAGCCCAGGGTAAGACGTGGAGAAACACGGTGCGAAGCGCGCTTTGTTAATGCAGAAACACTGAGGAAGCTCCCTGGAATCTAATGCAAACATCTAATAGCTCCTATTTTATCCTCATCTCGTGAAATGTACTAAGCTTAAGCTGCACAGAGAAAGGGGGGCAGACCCCCCCTCTCCACCCCTTCAGCCCCTGCCTTCAATTAGCTGCTGTTTTGCCTCGGAGTGCTGCATTATGACCACTCCTACTTTCAGAGACATTAGTAAATATGCAGTGGAGTAATGAATTTGTAGATAGAGAGCGGGGCTAACGAGTGTCCTCAGCTCAGGAATGCAGTGGGTATATATGAAGCCAGGTGTATGAGGGAAGGAGAAAAAAAAAAAAGAAAAGAAAAAAGAAAAAAAAAGCATCTCCAGGCTGGATTTTATAATTAGGGCACATGGTGTAACTCTTTTGTTTTGCAGAAGCCAGCTTTATTAATTGATGTAGAAGGTTGCTGTGTGCTATTCATTGTTTGATTAAAATGCCTGTATAAATAATTAGGGCTCTTCTGTTTGTTTTATTTTTGCACCCAATTTACATTTTCCTACGGAATAAAAATGAATTAGCAAATGCATTCATTTTTCCAAATTTATTATTTTTTTTAACCCGTAGCTGTTCTCCCCTGGCCACCAGCTGCTGCAGTCATGATGTGACCTTTGTGCCGTGCTATTTCAGACCTCAGTAACTCTGTTCTCTTTGGAAAAGCCCTGATCCTCCTCCCTCCTTTGTGTGGGGGCTGCAGGTGGGCTTGGAATCCCTCCGGAAAACAAAAATCGAGGCGTGTACTCAGTCACTCCTGGAAACATCAGGTCAACTCTGTATCTGGTGGTGTTTTACTGAAGAGAGGAAGTTTCAGGCAGACATGAATTTGTACCTGTCTGCTTTCAGGGCTGTATAAATGGGTGAAAATGCTGCTGGTTTGTGCAGCAGCTGGAAAAACGGCTGCATGTCTGGAACTGGGTTTGGGGAGAACCCTTCTGAAGGTGCCAGGAGCTGTGTTATGTTACACCAGGGACCACCTTTCCGTGTTAATATATGAAAAATCTGCCTTTCTGCAGTACGTGTGGAGCAGTCTGAGTTGGGGGGAAACCTTTTTCTTCGGGTGAAACCACTTTGAGTTGCGAACTGGTACAGTTAATTTCTGTGCATCATTTGCTTTTTCCTCGAGAAAACTGTTGAGGGGTAACATGAAACTTGTTGCTTGTTATGCCCTCATTGCTCCCTGGCCTGTTGTGGGTGGCTATGGTCTCCCCTTCTCCTCTGGAGCTGGAGGCTACAGTGAGGAAATGTCTCCTGCTTCCGCATCTCCTCAAGTCCTCTGCTCTTGGCAACGTTTGCAAAATGGCCTGAGAAGGGGATCAGTGATGCCTGCCCACTGGGGCACCTGGAAAATGGCCTTAACCACCCGAGGTCTGATACCAACATCCTAAACTTGGATCTCCTCTATTCACCTGTTTCTAAAGACAAAAGCAGCAGAAAATTGGTGTAGACTCTTGGTTTATGAGAGTGTTTAGTGGGGTTGTGCATGGCTGAGGCATCACACCCAAAATTATCTTAGAATCCCAGACTGGTTTGCGTTTGAGGGACCTTAGAGATCATGTAGTCCCAGCCCCCTGCAGGGGAAGGGACACGACCCATTAGATCAGGTTGCTCAGAGCCCCATCCAGCCTGCCCTTGAACACTTCCAGGGAATGGGGCTTCCACAACTTCTCTGGGCAACCTGTTCTAGTGTCCCACCACCCTCACACTAAATGATCTCTGCAGAAAGCAGTTAAGATAAAAAATGAGGAGAATTTGGTTCTTCATGTGTTTCTCCCCCACCTACATCTCTCCTTGGCCCACAGGTCACATCAACTGTCCCACAGTGCAGGAAGAAGGTGTCAAAGGCACTTTTCTGTGGCAGGACGCAGCAGGTCCTCCCTCCTGGCAGGGCTCATCCAGGAGCACACACTTCCTGAAGCTTTTTCAGGCGTGGATCGATTGGCAAACGCAGTTTAACAGCAGCTGCAACAACAAGAGAGTGAGCTCTCTCTGTGCGGCTGATCCCTGGGGAGAAGTGCAGAATTGTCACCATAATAAGAGAGACTCAGTTAGGAGTAAGTATCTCTCCCCGGGAAAGGAAGAAGCAAAGTCTGTCTGGCCAAGGTAGCAATTACAAAGTGCTGCTCTTCATCTCTTTGCTCTCTAGCCAGGCACTGGTGCATCCTGCGTCGTTACCTTCTTACTTCGTCGGTAATGGTGGTGGCATCTCTGTGATTGCCCCCATACAAAGAACGTAACAGAGCTGGACCTTCCCAACTGGAGATCTGTGGTGCTAGGGATACTGATATGACAGTCACTTTTGGTGACTTACACCAGCCTTCATGTGCCCTGGCTCATATGGGGTTGGAGTGGTGGCTTGTTCAGTACAGCGCATCCTTTGCTGACATCTTTTTCTCACCTTCCCTCATCCTTTTCAATTCTTCTCCTCATCCTCCTTACCTCATCCACCCATCTCTGGTTTGTTTTGTCCTCTCTGTGGTGGAATATTGTCTGATGTTGACACAATGGTGGCTGGCAGCCCTGCGACTGTGGCCGGGAGAGGCGATAACTCGACCTTTCTGCCAGCGAGGCTGGATTTCAGCTAACAAAAGAGCTTCTGGTCTTCTAGTTGGTTTGCTACCCATGGCTGGTTTGTCTTGTACAATTGTGGTGTGCACCAAAAAAAGTACCAGAAACGGAGCCATGTAGAGGGTTTGCTCAGCTTTGCACGTCTCTCCCATGCTCTAAGAGATAACTGCAGTATTTTCTCCCTTCCTCATTGCTAAAAACTTGTGGTTCTTTGCTTGAATTTGCTCACTGCAGACTGAAAAAGTCCTTGGAGGACTCTGGGAATGGGGTGTTAGTCTGGTTGTGAGCTGCAGAGAGCTGAGCTGCCTGGTGAGGCTCAGCAGGATGGCTGGACTCAGGCTGCTGGGATTTGGGCTGGTTTGAATTTGTGATGTTATTCTAGTAAACTTATCCTTTGGAACAAAGACAGTATTTTTTTTCTGCACCTAAATGCTGCATCCTCTATTTATTCCTTTTGCCTTCACTGCCAAACACAGAGTAGTCAATGGGTGGAATTTTTTGCAAGAAATTCAGGCTTTTCAGTTTTTAAAAAAGTTGAGAACACAGCATAAAGACTGTGTGTGTGTGAGCAGGTTGTAATGCACACAGCCAAATCAAAATGATCCCACCCTCACTTTCGCCTGTAATTTACATAAAACCAGCCACAGGGAGTCAGCCCAGCAGACTGTCTGCAGCAAAGTGCTCAGGAAATGTGGATAATGTCGTGCCCAGTGTGGTCACTTCAGGGCATATCTACTGCCTGGAAGGACTGGAAGCTTGGACATCCAACTCCTTATTCTGCTGTTCTGCACTGTTTGGTAAATCACTCCATTTCCACCCAGAAAATTAAGTGAGTTGTACTTGTCTGATTTGGGGGTTGAAGGTTTAAATTAGTGTATAGTGTATTCTAACATCCTTATGCTAAAACTTTTCTATCTTTAAGTCTATGATTATGTACTAGGTGCAGGGCCATTGTCATAAATACCCATACACATAAAAATACACATGATAAATAAAGTGTAACAGTTTTATTTTCAAAAACTTCCCAAATGTATAACTTTGCCAAAAACTTTCTTGTTTGGGCTCTGAGAGGGAGACCCCCTAGAAAGTTTGAGGGAAATAGTGTCACACGTTGAATAGCAAGGAAAAGTGTATCTGTTTAAAGGAAGAATTATAATATTTTTGCAGGGTTTTTAAAAGTCTGAAGTATAGAACTTGAAAGTGTTCAAGTAATTGTTTTCACCTAATGCCTTTCAGTTAACTCTGTGCTGTAAGCAGTGAACTGTTTGCTGTAGCACAGGGATGTTGCACAAGGTTTCAGGCTATAGGAGTACCTAGGGTAATTCCCCCTTTTTTAGACCAAATTATACTTTTCCTGCCTTTATATCTGAAAATATTACGATTTGGTGTTGGATAAAAATTAGATGTTGGAGGTAGGTCATGAGTATTTATCATCTGAGTGTAAGCTGCAGCACAGCATAGTTGGGTACAGTTTGGCTTATTTCTTTATTATTTTAAGTAACATCCTTATTTCTTTAATGGCTGTCACTGTCCTCATCACAGTGACTTGCCTGCATTGTCCATGTAAATGGCCAGCAAGGATCTGAGATGTTGCCCAGTGCTTCCACCCTCTCCGTGGTGTGGACAGTCCCAGTTCATGCTGCTGGGGTAGGTGCCCACAACCATTTCACATTGTGTGCTAGAAGAATGCAAACAAGTGAGGAAGAAGTTCAAGGAACTGAACAACCTGTTTCAATTCTGTTCCGTGTTGCTTTTACAACCTCCTGAGGCTGCCACTGTCATGGGCTATTTTTTCCCTCTGCTCTCTAATCCAGTCAGTTCACAGTAGAGGGGGCAAACCCAGCGAAGTTCAAATCTGGGCTGGGTGTGTGTGATGTGGCTCAGTGGGAAATTGGAGGGGTAAGGAGTTCGAGTTGGTTGAAAAGATGCTTGTTAATTTTATTCCTTCTCATTTCAGACACGGTTCTGTGCTAGTCTTTATGATCTTTAGCCATGCATTAATCTCGGTGCTGCTGAGTTTCACACCACTGCTCTTCCACCATTATAGTGCAAGGTTTCTGTGCATTCCAATTGGAAATAAATTTCTTTATTACACATTCTTTGACCTTGGCATGTTTGTAACCCTTGTGATTGTTAGAGGGGGAAAAAGGAGGGCTTCTGGGAATAATTGCCTTGTTTGTTCTTTATCTCTGAAGCATTGATACCTGCAGTTCTGTGCTGAGATAATTAAATCTTAGAATCACAATTGCACCAAGAGTGTCTCTGTTTCTGCAGGCAACATCTTATTTGTTCTGGAGGTATAAAAGTGCATTTTCCATTTGCAAACTCTCTGCAGTGACTTTTGGAAAATGCGTATGCTGAATGTCCAGCTGGAACAGCTTTGCTTTGAGACAGAGTTCTGTGAAATAGATGCTCGAGTCACCTTTAAAAATAATCATATGAAAACATGTGCACAAGAGAGTAGTCAGGAATCAGGTGGTGCTTCTTGGTATCCATAGTGGAAACAATTTTAGAAACCACTCCTCTCATAAATACTGCATTTTTGGGATAGCTCTTCTTGTATTCTCTATTGCCAAGTGTATTGGCATGAAAGCAGCTTTCCTCAAAAATTAATCCGTGCCTGCTGTCTTTTCCCAATGGGGTGACAAACGCTGCTGTAATCAGAGCTGGTGAAGCTCCGTAAGAAATTTAGGGGAAAAAAAAATATTAGGAACTCAGAATGAAAATGTTCAGATATTTTGAAAAAAAATTGAGCAAACAGAACAGCCTCTTCCCATGGCAGCTTCTGTCGTGTTGGGTGTAAGTGGCAGAGCAGCCCCAGCCCAGAGCTTTGTGCTCCTGCCACACACCAGGTCGCTCCATCGGGAGAGCATCCCTGCACAGCTCTGCTTCAGCTTCAAGCCTGGCTTCACTTTTGTGGCTTTCCTGGCAGTCTTCTGGAGCAGGAGATGGAGCCGCCAGCTGGAGTCCCCTTCCTCCTATTTGAACTTGCACAAAGGGTTGTTTTTTATTAAAAAAAAAAAAAAAGTCTTCAGTGTGAGAGTAGGTTTATGTTGGAGCCAGTACATTGTTTTAAAAATGTGTTTTCTCTCCTCTCTCCTTTCCCTAAGGAGGCAGTAGGATATTCTTTCAGTGTAATCCAAGGCATTTCAACATCTTGTTTTTTAGCACCTACAATTTGTAGTGAGCAACTTGGTTGTGCTGCACAGAGTGTTTAGAAAAACAAAAGCAGGCAGAGCCTTGTCAGCAGCAGGGGGGTTGGTGTGCCTGCTGTCGGCTGCCTTCCCGCGGGGGCACGAGCCTGTCTGTGGGTGAGAAGGCAACCTCGGGAGACGAGGGCTCACAGGCAGCGGGTGTGGTGTCACCCACAGTGTGACTGGGAGGAGCTGTGCCTTCCACTGTGGGACTCTGCGAGGAGGGGAGAGCATCACCCAGGGATTGATGGAGGCCTGTCCCCTCGGTGGGTACCTGTGCTGACAGTGCAGCTGAGGTCCCAGATCTGGTCACAGAAACCCCCTGAAAAATCCTCCCTGACATAGGTGGAGGGTTTTGTAGTCTCCTGAAATAATGCTGGAAAGAAGCAGGTGATGTGTAAGGGTGAGATGTCTTTTTCAGCTCAGTAATGTCTCACATGTGACCTTTGTGACTGGATAAAGGGCCTGGGGTAATAGCTTTAAACTGGAAGATGGGAGATTTAGGTTAGACACGAGGAAGAAATGATTTCCTGTGAGGGTGGTGAGACAGTGGCCCAGGTTGCCCAGGAAGGTTGTGGCTGCCCCATCCCTGCAAGTGTTCCAGGCCGGGTTGGATGGGGCATGGAGCAACCTGGTCTAGTGGGAGGTGTCCCTGCCCATGGCAGGAGGTTAGGACTGGATGATCTTTAAGGTTTCTTTCAATCCAAACCAGTCTGTGATTCTGTGACATTGTTCTGTGGAGGTGAAGCATTAGGCAGGGAGGCCATGGGACCTTTGGAAGTATGGCTGGACCTCGCTGCAGAGATGTTTTTGGAGTAAGAAGGTGGCATCTTCTGGCAGGGGAAATACAGGACTCAACAGCAGCCATAGCCCCAGAGCATGCTGGGGCCTCAGCTTGTGAGCTGTGTGTGCATGGGCAACCAGGGGAACAACACTTCAGGTTCATGTCACCCTCAAACTTAATTCATTTTTGGGTGCAACATGGGAGGGAATTGGAGCCTTTGTAGAGAGACTTAATTTGACATGCACATGGTAGCAGAAGGGACCTTGCAAAAAAAGAGAGTAAAATGTGTTTCTGTTTGCTTTCCTGGAGACTGCTAAAATGCCACCTGATGAAGGTACCTCATTATGAATCTAGAGGTCTAAAGGTGTTGTGCTGAAGTCTCTTCCAAATTAGCTCAGCTGAAAGAACCTGGCTGGAGGAAAAGTCAGGGAGCTGCAGTGCTAATTGCATCGCTTACCTGCAGTGAAGGCTGCAGAGACTGCTGCAGTTTAACCAGGCTCCTCCAGCCCCAGAACCCCTTATGCTCAGGATAGCAACCTCATAAGCGTGATCATCTCCTGTGATGTTACCTTCCCAGCAAAGGTAATGCAGATCTGGTCTCATCTCAGCATTAAGTTCACCTTAGCCAAAGGATTAATGGAGGTATATGCCCTCCAAAGGCTCCTTGGGTATTCCTGCCAACCACAGCTCTTATTTCTTGCTGGCTCTGTCTTTACCATAATTTTTGGGTGATGCTTTAGTAGAATTTCAGTGTTTTCAGCTGCAGATAAGCACACAGTGTCATAATACAGCTACCAAAACCCCTGTTATTTTCACAAGGACTTTTTTTCTTGTTTGTACCATTCTCTCTGCTGTGTATATTAAATTTCCAGTGATGTTCTTTGCAGGCTGCATAGCAGGGCAGTCCTCCAGCCTGGTGTGCTGCAGGGAGCAGCCAGGGAGGGCTTGCAGTTGACCGTTCCGTATCGAATAGTAAATGCTTTCCTCAGGGAAGCTTTCACAGCTTTGTATCCGTGGTGATTGACATATCTGTGTCTGCTTTATTGCAACTTCTGGGCCGCGTTTTCCAGAGGAGAACACTGTTCCCCTTAAATTTGAAGGTGTGAAACAAGCTGCTTGGCTCAGGCTCGCTGTAAATCTGGCCTCTGCAAGCAACAAACATTGACATTTTCACATTGTAAAAGCTTGCCAGCCCTTCTTGTAGTGTTTTTGGGAGGGAAGGATTGATTAAAAAGTTTGTGTCCTTATTGTGAGCTACCAGACCTGAGGGACTGCAGTTTTCGGGCAGCTGAAGGTGGACATGGGGCTACTGCAGTGCTGCCAGGGTGGGAGGAATCCTTACAGAAAGGCAATTCCATGGAAAACTGCAAAAGGGCCTGAAATGTATTTGATCCTATTCCTCTGCCTGAGCAAATAGAATATCAGGAGCTGGAGATGCTCAGTGCCAGCTTTGCAGTCGGATGCTAGAAGGGAGCCATCATGTTTGCTGAAGGATGTTCAAACCTCCCTTTGTCATGGTAATGAGGCCGGGCCTGGGCAGCACACACTGCCAGGCACTGCAGTGGTTTGTTCTTCTTCTGATTCAGACTATTTGGAGAAAGAGTGAGAGAGAGAGAGAGAGAGAGACAGGCTGCAAACGTGCGGTTGACCCAGTCTGAAGCACATCAATAAGCTCTGAACGCTGCTCTGTGCCGATAGCCAGGAGAGAGCCATTAGGTGACCTGTCTGGCAGATTTTTCTTCTTTTACAGTTTAACCTTTTGTTGAAGTTCCCAGGAATACAAAAAAGGGAAAGAGCTTTGAAATAACGGGGTGTTTGATGGTGTGGGAATGGGCATCAGGGAGCACAGGCTCTGCGTGTGGCTGCAGCTTGGCTGGGTCCGGGACTCTGGGTCTCAGGTTTGCAGGTGGGATGAGGCAGTTGTGTCTGCCCTCCTTTAGGAAAGAAAACTGAATCTTGTGTTATTGCTGCTCTAGACTGCAGAAACACACACCGAGGGCAGCCTGGCAGTGCCATTTGCTGATGGAAAGCTATTGCCTGGATGAGAGCTGCTGCTGGGGCAGAGATGACAGTAGGTTTTCTTGGTGTGGGTCTTCCTGTCTAGTTGGCTGTTTTGTTCTGTTTTGTTCTTGTTCCCTGCTCCCCACACTGAAAGACTCTTCTTTAAGGGAAATTCCATGTTTTAGTCCTTCAGCTAACAACTGACGAGATGGGGCACAGCTACCAAATGTCAGTCTGCCTTTAATGACAACAGTCATTAAAAGATGCTGCAGGCTTGCATCTGGCTTAATGTAATTTTTTAATTATCGTCTTTCAATATAACATTGACTTAAGTCAGTTGGTGTACTGTGTGGTGAGTAGAAGAGGAGCTATGTGTTGGTATTGAATGTTTCCTGATGCAAGGACTTAATCTGACCCGGCAGGATCTCCTTGGGCAAAGTCTGATTGACTTGAAGACAGTTTGTGGCACTGGCAGGAGGTGTGAGAGCAGTTTAGGTTATTTAAAGCAGCATCAGTTAGACACGGTGATAAATGCCTGAAATGCATCAACTTTCATTACCTCTTCATGCACATGGTCTAACACTTTTTTTTTCTCCCCCTTTTTGGCTGCTTTTGGAGCCTTCATTACCATTAGAGACCCGCTGAGGATTTGGGAGAACAAGCGAGGACAGGATTGAGTCCTTTAGTTTTGGTCTGGTTTGGGGGGGGCCATGTGTATACTCCTTTCCTTTTATTAATTTCTTTTTTAAATCAGTCCTGATCCTTACAAGATACCTATGTGAAATCCACAAATGGATTTTGTATCAGTATCTAAAGTAAGGGGAGAAACAGATGCCAGAGATCAGAAGCAGTAGTTCCCAGCCCCACTCCTGCAGTTATCCTGGCTGTACCTTCAGTAAGAATTTGTCCAGTCCAGTCTGGTTCTCTCACACTGACATCTTTACCACATCCCTCGAGATTAACTGTGCATCCCAGCAGGGCAAGAAGATTTTCATCCTAAGTTTTATTTTTTAGTAATTTCATTCCATTTTTCCTCCTAATGGCCCCCCATGCTGTTTTTTTCTGCTTGATGTTTACACCTTTCAAACACACGTCGATATATATCTTGGCCTTCTAAGCTACGTTCTTGCTTTAGAGCTGGACGCATTCAAATCTTTTGATCTTTCCTTAGAAATTTTTCCCTTCAAACCCTTAAACATTTTTTGTTTTCTTTGTACTCTGTTCAATTTATCAATGTCTTTCTGGTAATGAGGTGTCCAGAAGTGAATACATTATTCCATTTATGGATTAATTACATCTGTAGAGAGAGGAGATTGTAACATCCTACGATGTGATAGGTCTTCCTGTGTTTTCTGTCTCTGAAACCAAACTGTCTTTTTAGCTGCTGCATCCATCTGCAATTTCATCTGGAGCTGCCTGTCCTCTGCCTCTCCAGGTCCCTGTTTGGATGGATGCATTTCCAACATCTCCTCCTCAGAGCATGGCTGTGCTTTGGGTGACACATCTCTTCAGTATCAGTTTCATTTTTTTCATTCAATCTTTGTATGATTTTTCCATCTTCTTTCAGATCTGGCAGGTTTGGGAGGGCCTCCTGAAGAGGATGGGGAAATTTCTTCTTTGAATGATGTTGACAAGGTGGTCCTGAGAGAAGATAGGCACTGTTCTTAATTTCAGATGTCCCAATCAATCAAAGCAAGACTTTCTTTGTACATATTTATTTTTCCTGTCAAGTCCTACAGTACATTTCAGTGCATAGTAGGTGAAATTTAATAAACCACATTCTTTCCTCTTCCAGATTGTTAACAAAGCTGTTCAGATTAAATCTAACACAGATCCATGTGATACCTTGGCAGTTTCCTCCAACTCTTTTGTTTTGTGAGTCTGTAATCAGCTTTTAGATTTATCAATACATTGAGGTTTGAGTTGGTGTGAATCTATTTGGGGTCTAATTTGTGTCTCAGGGAGGACAGTCCACAGACAAGGACCTGTGGCTGTTCATAAGCTTCACCTCTGGCCCTGGGGGGCAAAAAAATGTTTTCAGTTGGCCTTGAGTCTTGCTGGTGCTAAATCCTAATCCCTTCTAAAGCAGGGAGCATTGAGGCTGCTCAGATTTTTGCAGGACTGTTGCTTTTAATTTCAGGACTGACTCTTGAAAATGCTTCCCTTATCCATGTGGCATTTCCTTTCTTCTTTTCATTAAATAAATAATTTGTGCTAACAAACCAACTGTGCATAACGAGAGGTGTTCTCTGCAAATCTGTACTTCTTGCAGCTTGCTGAGCTGCTGTCTGCAACAAATACTTTTTTCCTTAGTGTTTTTTCTTCCATTCTTTTGCTAGGAATAGAAGTTAATTGCATCCATCCGTTTAAGTAATTTCCAGAATTAGGTATTAGACTTTGGTTTTGAAGGAATTTTGCTAAATTTCCCCTTTAAAAAATAATTCTTCGCAAATAACAACACTTGATTTGTTTGGTTAATTGCACAGATTGAGTGATTTGGCACATCCTGCATTTTCCAGACATTCCCTTTTTCTCCTTCGGTGGCAGCTATTTTTATAAACTCGCCATTACTCTCTGATAGCACAGGCATCTTTCCTTAATTTACTTTTGAAAACAAATTTAATAAAGGAATCCCCTTTCTTAGCCATATTTGAATAATTCTTTTTATCTTTTATTAATTCCCTGACTACTTCTTAACCAGGTTTTCATTTCTACGTTGATAAATAAGTCCTTCCATATTCCTTAATCCTTTTGTCTAGCATTAACTCATCCTGTATTTTATTGTTAACATTTAATTGACTCAGTAGGAATTAAATGTCCATGTGGTACTTGCTTGTTTGTTCTCATCCTTGTTCATGGTACTATTCTTCTTGGTACTGCAGCTCCTATTAAGATATATTGAATGCTTAAATGCATAGGGGGTTTGGGTTGGTTTTTTTTGTTGTCGTTGTTGTTATTTTGCTCTGGTTTTGTTTTAGCAATGTTATGTTAATTGTGGTATTCTTCTGAAGTTGCCAGCTGGCCCATTTTCAGCACAGGTGGAATTTATGGAATCCATTTCATTGGCTTTATGGATGCTGGAGGTGCCTGATCTGGAAAGACACCAAGAAAGTCTTACAGAAATGGAGCTGAAGTTTCCTCTATGGCTTTACATTACAAAGGAAGCAAATAGCCTGATTTACTTGAATTGACTTAGTTTGTGGCAACTGGTCCCAAATTTTGGTAAGCCCATGAAGAAAATATAAGATCCAATTGAAGCTCTGAAGCTGGAATGCAAAATTATATTCTAGATAAATCCAGGCTAACATGGAACAGTCCTTAGTCACTTTAAATCCTCTGCAATGGATTGGTCTGGGATTCTTTTTTTAACTTATTATTTTTCAGGCTGCCTTTGGATTTGCAGCAAAAGGCTACAGCCTCTTTCAGTTGATTTTTCAGTGCTGATAACTCAACCCAATAATTTAGTCAACCTGATCTTCCCTCTTGAGTTTCAGCTTATTGGCATTATAATTAATTTTGACACGTAACACCACCCCTCCGACTTCCACTCCCAAATCTATTAATGTGTAATGATGAAAAGTATGTTCTATGCATAATATTGTTTGGGAGTTATAGATCTTACATTCTTGTTGTCTGGAAGTAAAAGAGTATAAATGCGTTAACTCCTGCTAGCTGTAGCTTGCTGATGGCTGAAAATCATGGAATCACAGAATGGTTTGGGTTGGAAGAGACATTAAAGATCATCTAGTTCCAACCCCCCTGCATGGGCAGAGATGCCTCCCACTAGACCAGGTTGATCCAAGCCCCATCCAACCTAGTCTGGGACACTTCCAGAGATGGGGCTTCCACAGCTTCTCTGGGCAACCTGTGCCAGTGCCTCAGCACCCTCACAGGAAAGAATTTCTTTCCAATGTCTAACCTAAATCTCTCCTTTTCCACTTATAATCCATTACCCCTCATCCTATCACTTCAAGTCCTTGTAAAATGTCCTTCCCCAGCTTTCCTGTAGCCCCTTCAGGTACTGGAAGGCAGCTATAAGGTCTCCCTAGAGCCTTCTCTTCTCCAGGCTGGACAACCCCAACTCTCTCAGGTTGTTTTCATAGCAGAGGTGCTGCAGTCCTCAAATCATCAAATGAGCTGAAGTTTCTTAGTTTGTGGCGACAACTTGCCATAGTCTAGACCAGTTATTTAGCCATGTATTTTATTAAAACTTGAGCTTGAGTATTTCAGTTTGGTGTCTTTGCCACTGTACTTCCTAATGTGCTAATTATAAAATACTGGACTGCATTACATCACATCCAGCCTCACTGCTTCACAGTATTTATAGGACTGCAGCTTCTTTTGCTTGGTTTGCATCCGCTCATAAAAATCTGATGCAGACACTCAGTGGCAAAAAAACCCACCAACTCCCCCCAGAAAGAACCCCCAATGAGCACTTATTACAAAGGCCATTAGCAATTGCATCACTGGTGTGTACTTAGATTTCATTTTCCTTCTGTACTTAGTAAAACTCCAGAATGAATGCCCATGAGGAATTAAGCTATAAAGACTCTGGCGGCAGAGGTACGTTAAAAGCAATTAGCAGAAATTTAACAAAGCAGATGAAAATAAAATCTTGGTGCTCTCAGAGTTTCTGACCTGGTGGTCCTGGTGGAGGTGATTCCAGCAGGAAAAGCGGGGTGCTGGGAAGAGGGAGCTGCACTGCTGGCTGCATGCAGGGCTTGATCCTGGCTTCGGTAGGTTGGGAGCGGGCATGGCAAAGCCTTGGGAACCAGCAGAAATTCTGGGAAATGCACGTTTTCACAGCCAAGAATCTTTTTGTTGGTTTTCATTTTTTATGTTACTGTCATGACAGTGTGTTTGATAGGCATGCCAGTTCCTGACTCTCTCTGGATTCTCTAGAATCATCAAATGGTTTTGGTTGGAAGGGAACTTAATGATCAACTAGTCCCACCCCACTGCCATGGGCAGGGACACCTCCCACTAGACCAGGTTGCTCCAAGTCCCATCCAACTTGGCCTGGAACACTTGCAGGGATGGGGCAGCACTTTTCTGGGCCACCTGTGCCAGTGTCTCACCACCCTCACAGGAAAGAATTTCTTCCTGATATCCCATCCCCAGGCTCCCTTTTTCAGGTTGAGGACAAGTTCAGTAGCGTAGCCGTGTTGACAAAGCACCATTGTGTTTCCTCTGTAGTGACTGGGATCAGCTCCAGGTACCTCTCCATTGCTCAGAACAACCTGCCATGGCCTCTGCAGGGAGGAGGAACCACTGCACTTCCCACACAGCCTCAGATTTAAACATTAATGGGGATGCGACAGCTCATCATCCTGATTTCTGCCACAAGTCCTGGAAAGCCCCTGCCTTCCTCCTTTGTTTTCCCTGGATTGCCAGTGAGGATTGAAGCAGGGAAGTGAATTCACCTTATCTATATCTGGGCACAAAATCTGGCCATAATATGTAACCTAAAGTTGTCCAGTGTGCTATCAGGCAATTATGTTTTCTTTTTTACATTCCATTAACCTGAAAGGGGCAGTCATCTTAAACAGCTTTCTTGCCCCAAAGCTCTTTATTACATTATCAATTATTTGTAAAGCTTAATTCCTTACATTGGTGTGTATTAAAGAGCTTGCCAGCATTAAATAACAAACTCCTCCATCTTCTTCCTCACATCCTGCCTGGCTACTGAAGCAGCTCAGTGGTTTATTCCCGTTTATTTGAGACCACATGGGCACAAGGTGGGGGTGGGGGGGTGTAAATGTTGCCTGGAATTTGGGTTTGTGCCCTGTGAGGTTGCTGGAGTTGCAAAGAAACGGGCAGCATGGACAGGTCCCTCCAATGTGCCACCACTCTTTGGTCTCCCTACAAACTTCAGAGCCAAAAAAAAAAATGTTCAAAACCATTCAAGATTTTCTTTTGCAGCTGAGGAGTGATTTTCAGAACCCCATCTCCTGGCAGCCAGCAGAGCTCTCTGCCTGGCTGAGAGCTGCTTTGCTCCAAAAACTCCTGGATTATGGGTATTGTGAGTTTAATGTAAAGGTGTCAGGTGTCTCTGAAGAGAAATTAAGAGAATGTCAAAGGTAAAACTAAACAAAAGGGCAGACACAAAAAGGCTGTAAATGAGGTGGAAATTGCAGACAAATAGACAATGGAAGGAAGTTTAAGTAGCGATTTGTACTCCTTTGCACAAGAAATGCACTTCATTAAAAAAAAAAATCTTACAGGAAGCTGCACTTCTCAATACAGCGCTCCATAAACCCTGGAAAAACCCAAACTGGGTGTTGTGCAGCCCCACCAGAGGCACAGGAACACAAAAGTCAGTGTTGATTGACAGAGAGAACACGTTCTTAATAACTGTTTTATTTAAATATTCATTTTTTCTTATTTGCATAACTTCTTTGCTTCAGGCCGTCTCTCCGTTCCGTACCTCTTTCCTGGGCCCTCATCCGTGAGCACTGGTGGGCCAGGATCTTGGGGGTGTCCTGGGGCTGTGGCAACCAGTGGCTCCCAGAAGGGATCCTTCCCACAAGCCTGGAAGCTGGGGAAGGCTTTGAGTTCTCAGTGGAAGATCATTTCCCCTTGATATGATACCCCAGCATTTTTCTTCTAACTTCATCTGAGATAAAAGCTACAGGACTAAAAACTGTCAAGGTGAGAGCTGTGGCTGGATGTTGTTGGTTCTTGATGATGATGATGGAGGAGATGGCTGTACGGTGAAGCAGCATTTCCAAAGCATTTCTCCCAGTTTTTCAGGTAAAAAAAGAAAGGAAGAAAACTTTTTTTTTTTTGCTGGCTGTACCATGCAAGTTCTCTTCCAGTTATATTCTGGAATTGAACTGAAAACCCTAGCTGAAGCCAAGGCCATGCATCTCTGTCCCTGAGGCGTCGTGAGTTAGCTGGGCACCAACAGAAACCCACCAAAATCAGCTCTTGTCTGAACGTGGCTAAGGTGGTTGCTTTTCATGCAAAGATTTGCTGGATTAGATGAGATGTCCATCAAAACTGCAGCTGTAGGGGATTCCCAGAGTGTTACTAATTAAGGGATGTTAGTAGTCAGTTCACACACTGGTGGGAGAAGGAGGAACAAGTTCTTCCTTCCTTTTTCCCCTTCTTGATCACTAGCTGGGCCACATGAGGACAGGTCCCATCCTCCTGGGGATGGGCTGGGGTGGCACATGCTGGCAAAGTTTCTGTGCTTGGAAGACCTTGCCCCTGCAGAGTCCAATGGTCTCCTTCCCTGGGGTGCTGGGACACTCTTCTTTGGCCAGCCAAGGAAAAAGGCAGATTTTTCCATGTGGATCAGGAGGATGCAAAGCCAACAGTGCCTGGTTTCTGCCTCCACGGCACGCTGCAGTGGACCTTCAAGTGCCCACCAAAATAGAAGAGTTATGTGTTGATGAGTGAAGAACTTCACCTGCTTGGTTTCAGGCATCTTGGAGTTGTTGTCTCAGATCTGGGCCTGGCTAGAGGCTTTCCAGCTTTTGCATGCTGGGGGCACGGTGTGGATCTGAGGCTGCCTCCCCACCAATGCTCGGGTGCACCATTCGCTCTATGGGTCTCTCTAATCTCCTCCTCCTCAGTGGGGAATTTGTGGCTACTTGCTCTTCATTGCTCACAGCTCTGAAGAATTCATTGGCATAATGTCTGTGACATGAGGGCTGCCACCCTCCCGTTTCCGTGGCTCCAAACCTCTCTAGATGTGTTCCTGGGACAACTCATCTTTCCACAGGGATTTTCTAGAACAGATTTTGGAGAGCTAGGGAATGCTGATGGACCCAGGACATTTCCATGTAGTAGCACAGAGGTCTTCTTGATTTAGGTGAGGAATAAGTAGCATAACCAAGGCTAACTTTCTTGCATTAAAAAGGAAGCCAGGAAAAATGCCAATATCCTCCTCATAAAAGAAAACAGAATTAAAAAAAACACCCAACCCCAAACTCTACCTCATTTATGTAAATACATGAGCTTGAATATCCATGATTTCTTAGGTGCCTGTGTAAAGCTTCAGGTGCTCTCTAAAGCTCAGATTGCTTTTTCATATGCGAATTAACGATAGGATTTCTGTGCTGCTTGTAAGAAATGATGTGAGGTTTGTTTAAAAGATCTAATGAGTCCCGGGTTGTCTGCACCACATCACATCTTGGTGCTGCGTGGTACGCACCAGACCCTGTTCAGTCTGTCTGCATTTTTCTTCAAAAGATGCTGTTACCATCAAAGATACTTACTATAAATGATTCTGAACGTGTGGATTTTTTTCTTTACAGCTATATCTGCCTATCCAGGATATTAAAGGGAATGTGTTCTCCTTGAAGGAGATGGTTTGTGTGTTGGAGTTCTTAGGATATCTGCAGAGCCCATTTCGTTTAGCTCAATTTATCTTCTTTTACCCATTTGTGATTTGTTGGTTGTTTTTTTTATTTTAAAATGAAGTTTATTGCTAAAGCGATTTATAGAGCTGGAATAATTCAAGGGTAAATCCTGAATGATGAGAAATACTTTGAGGATGAAGGTTCTCATGTTGGTTGTGCCATAAATAGGCCTTCCACACTGAGCAGGTCAGCTGGACAATGCTACCTGAGAAGCAGTGACTAACCTAGATGCTGCTTTTCCTTCTCCAGATGAAAACCCCAACTTGTTGTTGATGGGAGGCTAAAGAGCAGGCGCACACAGTAGAATACGGCTTATTAAACTGTGGTCTTGATTGGTTAATTACTTTCTCTGCATTAATAGAGGATCAGGGCTGCAACTGTTGTTTTCAGAATACAGCAGGTTCTTTTCTGCCGCTGCAGAAGTGACTCAGTACAGTTCCTGCTTTGATTTACAAAATTGGATTTTAATCTCTTTGAAACCATTATGCTAAATCAATTTTTAACATAGCAGAGCACGGAGGTACAAAGCCCCTCTTGTTCTCTGGTTGCTAACTCTTTGGCTGAGTGAGCACCGTATAAACAAGGCTTCAGCAGCATCTATGTGGAAGAGCTTGGCCAGGGTGGAAATACAGTCTTCCTCTCTTATGGTGATTAGCTCCTGCCGTGTGGACAAAGAAAACACAGGTAAAGCTGCCCTTGCTTCTGCTGTCCTTTGGTAATGCAGCAAGCAGGAGGCAGAGGTGCAGCTCAGAGCCGTGACCTTACCTGTGGTGGTGGCTCCTGCTGCGGCGGCAGTGGGGAAGGACGTGAGAGGGCTCCAAGGCAGTCATTTGTTTTTTTGGGTTCTCCCCACCCTCCTTAGCCCAGCTCTGGAGCTGTCAAGGCATCAGATGAATCACCCCTCTGATGTTTTGGATTTCTGACAACAGTAGCAATTGGGCAATCATCCAAATGTAGCAAGAGCACTGATAGTAATGAATGGGAAGCTCATATGATTGCATATGGAAAGCAGGGCAGGAAGAATTTTAAGACGACTCTGTATGCACACATGCCTGTGCTTGGCTTTTATCCTTCTCTTCCCTTCCAAAATCCATTCTATCCCACTGACTTGCTTATAAATCAGTCTTATTGTAGGCTGGGGAGGGGACAGAATGCTTCTGAAATACTACAAGTAGATCCAAACTGCAGTATTTGAGACTGCTCAAAACCTCTGAAAATTCAGATTTGTAGATCTATCCTTCTCTCCTGGGGCCCATTTTGAGACATCAGTTGGTAATCCTCTGTCCCAAACTCTCCAGGGAAGAAAATCTGGAATAGATCCTTTATAGGCATTTTTGGGTATGACTTTTAATTAAAACTTGAAGCATGATGCCTCTCAGAAAACTTCACGGGTACTTTGTAACAGCCACATCGCTGGGCCTGACCTTATAACCTGGAAGATTCTGGTCTGTTTTACTTGCATCTCATGTCATCGTCAGGACTTGTGGCATAGTGGCCAAATTCATTTTTGCAAAACCCAAAAATAAGCATAAAAGTTAATTGCAAAATAACTAGAGTTGTGCAGGAAGATGAAGAGAAGATAAATTTCTGACTCCCTGAAATCTCCTTGGGGTCTCCATGGGACAAGACCCCCAGGGGTATGAGCTGTGTTCCTAATGACCACGCTGATGACAGGAGAGCTGGCTTGGACCACCCACGTGTGGTTCAGTGGTGGCATTCCCAAAATACATAACTCCTGAAACCCTGCTGGAATGCTTTTCCTTTAGCTCAGCCTTAAACTAGGTCCTGCCAACTCTTCCCCATTTGGTTAGGGATGTGTTTGTATTCCTGCGTGTGGCAGTGAGGTGTCACATAGTGTGCTGAGCAGTATGGGGACATTATCCTGGGAGGGATGCTCAGATGTTCTGTTCCCCATTTTAGGCTAAAATGTCAACTTCCACTCCCTTCTAAACGGCATTGGTGTAACTCGGGGGTGGGAACATGAATTTGCTAATAATCTGTGATTATTGCATGCTAGTCTTGCTGTTGGCTCCCACTGACATTCAGCAGAAGAGTTATTAATTATTTCCCTTTATATCATCTGCCCTTTAGGCCAGATTTCTCAACACCTTTTGGTCCACGTTTGTTAGCTCTACTGTTCGACACTGATTAGTTCTTTATGCTCTTCCTTTCCCAGGGGAGGTAATATTATTAAACATCCCCCCCAAAAGTCAGTTTCTTTTTAAGGGTTTTACCAGATAAATCACGACAGCTGTGTTGTTTTGCAGGCTGGGGGATGTGCAGTGCCCTTTGGAGTAGGCAGCCCTAGCTAAATCACAGGGTAAGGCATGGCACAAAAGCTGACTGTGACAGGCAAACAGGCAAGAATCACCATAACCTGCAGTGTTGCTGGTGCTGGAATAGCAGAAAAACCTTTCAAAATGCTGCACTGAACTACTTTGTTATGAGCCAGGATCCCAAAATAACCACCTTTCAGTTGGTAAAATAAATTATAAAAGTCTTTCAGATCCAAATGTAATGGTTGGGCAAATTAATCCATTGTTGTATTGTTATAGTGCTCTAATCATATTTTTATATATCCCAGGAGTTGGAACTAAGAAGCATTTTGCTGTCATTGCAAACAGAATAATAAGAATAGTCTTAACAAAGTGACGTGCACTAAGTTGACTTTCTGCAATACATTTCAGTGGAAATTACAGATGCTTTTTACATTTCATTATCATTAAGGTACAAATAACTTTCTTGTATCGAAAACTAGGCCTACTTTACCTGGTTTAATAATTATATTGAGGCTCATTATGGACACCTTGCTTGTAATTCTGCTTTTCTTATTGAATTCTAAATGTGTTATTACAAAAGTATGTACTTTAACAGGTGGAGTGTGTTATGGCAATGTTTAGTTCCAGTTGATCTTTTCTAAAGAACGAGCTGAATGATCTTGAGCTAAGTAGAACCAAGTCAACATCTAGCTCGACTTTTTTACTGCCAGCTTCTGTTGGGCTGCTTGGAGGGCAGAGGAACCCAAGAAATGCTGTTAAATCAAGCAGGGCAGCTGGAGGAGGTGGGATGATGATACCTTGTGATGAGGACGAGGTGTGGAAGCTGCATCACTGGCAGGGGAGCCTTTTCAAGAAAATATCTTAGTTGATGTCAAGGTTGTCTCATTTGCCAGTGGGATATTGCTTTAATAGTGTTCTTTTTTCCTCTCCAGTTTACATAATGAGATCAAGCTAATTAAACCATGTCTAGCTCTGGGAAAAGATCAAAATGTGAGCTCTTTTTATTTCTTTTTATTAAAACCTTCGCTCTGTAATGGAAGATTATAGGAAGTACTTTGCTTTCAGTGCATCTTGCTCATCTCTGAAAAAAATATAGCTCCTCTTTTTTACTAATATCTCATTGGTTTTAATTGTTTTTTCTTCCAGTTGATCATGTTTCAGGACCTTGCAAAAGGTGCATGCTTGATGTGGCTGGGTAGATTAGGTAGAGGAGTAATAAGAAGTAGATGCAGTCAGGTGTTTTATGCAAAAGTGACAATAAAACCTACTTAGAAGTATCTTTTTTGATTAAGTTGTGGAGTAGTTGCTTAGACCAGTTTATTCCACACATTTCTTGTCACTTGTAGCTGACTGACCATTGATGTGTAGACTCAGGGGTCTCCTTGGACCTGAGGACACGCTTTTGCAACCTTCCAAAATCTGAAGATATTTTTTCCCTACCAATTTTGCTTTCCTTAGGATGTGGAGGGGAATGAAAATATCGTGATTTGTATTGCAGGTTAAATGCAAATAAGGACTCATTATCCTTCAGGTTGTAGCTGCAGTTCCAGACGTCGTGTTGTTGCTAGATGACCATCCCTGTGGTCGCTGTCTTGGAGAGATCCTGGGAGTTGGCATTGGTGATCCAGCTGCTGGTGTTTCCTGCAGGACTTTTCCTGGCTCTGAGGTCATGAGTCCAAGTCCTCCCCTGACGTTGACACCCATGATTGTGTGTTGGTGGCATTGTCATCATCTCACTGTTGATGGCAGCAACGGCGAGTCCAGGGTACGAGAGGCTGCACAGGCTGATGTGAAGGCAAGGAGCTACTGCCAGTAATAATATGTTACTGTATTAGATCATGCTAATTATATTTTAAGCTGCGATGATTCCAGAAGGATTGAGAGGCCGTGAGGGCTCTCCCATGCCTTCTCTCCTTTGCAGAAGAGGCAAGGTTCAAGTATTATTTTCTCTTCCACAGGGGGAGAAGAGCTGGGAAAGAAGTTTCTGCTGATTGAGTTGAATTGCAAAGTGCTGTTTAGTTTGCACCCAAAGGCCATTTTGTGTCCTTCTGTGACAGAGCAAGGAGCTCCCCACTATGATTCTTGGAGAGAAGGGGAGGAGGGAGGAAAGAGAAGGAAAGCTTTTATTTGAGGCATGTTGTGCTTTCCCCATGGAGTCTGGGGGAGGCTGGGGCCTGCTGAGGGACTGGCTGGTGGCACCTGTAGGTTCTTCCTGACGCCATCAGTAACTGTGGTGTCTCCCAATGGATAATTTGCTCCATGTGGAAGCAGAGCTTGATCTGCAGCTAGCAGGGGTTCAGCACAGGCTTCCCTGCTCATGGCAAGGGGGTTGGAACTAGGTCATCTTTAAGGTTCCTTCCAACCCAAACCAGTCTGTGATTGATGTGAGGCCCTGGAAAGAAGCTCTTTTGTGGTTGCTGTGTTGGTTTTTTTTTCCCTGTGTAAGCTCTTAAAATATATTAGGGTTAATGAAATCAGTCAAATTGGGAAGCGCTGCCTGTGATGGACAGATGGCCAAAAGCACTTGGAAGTACAAGTGGTTTTGCACCAGAAGGAGTGCTGGGATCTGGCTGATGGATGGCTTGTGCCATGGGCAGGGACCAGTAGTGCAGGTGAGGGAGTGCCCAGAGCTCCCACCCAATGCCCATTTACTCCACCTCAAGGTTCCCTTCCTGCTCTTGCTCCATTCTAATAAATTAGATCCTTTCCTTGGAGACAGCATTTGAGCTCCCAAGTAAAATTTCTGCTTTTAAAGACAACAATCCTTGCCATAACCAAACATATATGCCTGCTTTCTTTTCCTGTCCAACTTCCCCAGCTAACTGAATGCACTTAATAATGTTTTTTGCTGTATTTCAGTGGTATGATTGTACATGAAAATTACAGCAAAGGCATCATTTTTTTAACAGCTGTGTTTAGTTGAATAACAGATTTAGAAAGTGCAGACTTTAATTAATCTGTGTTTTCTGCTGGGATTTCAGCACCATCTGATTTACTTTTCATGGCTGAAAAGTGTAATTGTAGTTTTTTCCCTTTAGCTGGAAGTTTATCCTCCCAAGAAATTGATTTGGTTCTTCTTTTTCTTAAAGCAAATTCAATATCAAACTGAAGGTACCTGGTATGCAATACAGCTAATGCACTAACTCGGACTGCTACGGAGTGGAGGTGGAGAACCAAAAATCTGTCAAACACCATGGTTTGCTTGGAAAAAATTGTTTTTTCTCTTCCCTGCCTTGCTGCACGTTGCATCTGCCCTGAAGGCAGGTTTGGAAGGGCTGCAATTGCAGCAACTGGCCCAAATCCTCTTCTTCACCCCAGGGCTGGGACAGCTGGGTGTCCAGAAGCTAAGGATGGGTATTTCTGGAGGAACCTCCAAGCAGGAAGGATTTTTCTTATGGTTAGTGTCATTTTTAAAAATTGGAATTATGGTAAGAAGACTCTCCCATTCTGTCCTTGCTCTTTGCTGCATGAACGTGTTCTTGTTGTACCTCTTCAGATGTTACTCAAAAAGCTCTCTGTAGAAGGTGCTGGGGGGATGCCTGGGGTTTCCATGCAGCAGTGGTGGAACTGAAGCCATGGGTTGGAAAACTGTGATGAGAAATTGTGTTTATCATGCTCTGCCAGTCACTCATTGCTCCATCTCTGCTGGGATGAACGTGAGTGTTGCAAACACCCAAAGAGCTTCAATGGCTCTTAGTTGGGAATTTTCTTTAAAAATCAGTCTGCTGGGAGAATGCATCCTTGTCCCACAGCTATTTTTGCCCTAGGAGGAGGTTCCTTGTGTCCAGGGTGAGGATTTGTTCCTGGGGCTTGACACAGGGTGTTCAGAGTTGCTCAGTCAAGTGTCTCCTCTCGGTGTCCTGCTCTGGAGAATTTGCAGGATAATGTCCTTATTGTGCAAACCCACAAGGGAACAGCCCTTTGGCTGGCAGCTTTCTCATGCTAGAAGAAAAGTTGCTTAGACCCAACATTAACAGTGGTTTGCTTCCAGGAGCCCTTGTTCTGAGCTGGGATAGGGAGAAGGAAGCTTTTTACAAAAAAAAAAAAAAGAAAAAAGGGCATTCTTTGAGCAAGTCTATATAATTTATAGTTACTGTCAGATGTTCTTTTCCCCCATTTTTATTTTATTAGGTTGGCGTGGGTTTTTGATGTCTTAAGGGCTTTGTGTGCAAAGCCTACAATGTCTGAAGAGCAGCAGTGCATTTAGATTCCAAGTGTAATCTTAGGATGGCTGCTAATCTGAGTAAGACAAAAAAAATACCTTGATGGGTTTTAAAACTTATTTTAATTAAGGTCTTTCCTTTCATCTCACCAAAGCCCTGAATTAGCTCCTTCATTCTCCCACAAATATGAGTAGTCATCACTGGATAGACACTCTTGCATGAGTGCTGGAGGATGCCAAAATTCCCCAGTGGAGTCTTGTACTCTCCAGCTTTCTCTGTTTAGGAGATGGGCCAGGGTAGCTGCTGTTCCTGGGCTGTGGAGGTGTGGGTTTGACATGGCAGTTTGCTGGTTTGTAGTGGCTTCTCCATACACTTCTGCCTTTTTTTCAGCTGATATTGCTCCACTGGTTTTGCTCCTTGTGCTTTGCACCTGGAAAGATGTGGGAGATGATGCTTGGGTGGAGCTGGGCTCAGTGGGTACCTGGACCCAGGTCTCCCTGGCTGGGAGATGATGCTGTGATCTGCTCTGGGCATCTTCAGTTTACAGGACATTCCCAATGAGATTTCTCCTAAAACTGGTGTATTCCTGCACAACAGGCTGCCCAGGGCAGTGGTGGAGTCACCATCTGTGGAGGGAATTAAAACCCCTGTATATATGTGGTGCTGAGAGACATGGTTTTGTGGTGGCCTTGGCAGTGCTGGGTTAGCAGTTGGACTGGATGATCTTTAAGGTCTTTTCCAACAAAATAATTCAGTGATTTGATGAATTTGACCTTGATGAATTAGGGGTTTTCAACACAAGTTTTTTCTACAGGAATTTTTCTAGTAGCTCCAGTGTGAAACTCTCACACGCTTTCCTTGTCATGGAAGGTTGTATGTTTTGCTCGGGCATCATTTGGTAGATGTTGGTGTGAAGCCCTCACTGGAAAGGCAGCTGGGACAGTGGGTCCCTTCCACAGTGTCCCCAGCACAACCATTCCCTTCCTGCAAGTGCCCAAGCTCAGAGAGCCCCTTGGGAGAGGCTGTCTGGTGGGGTGACCTGCTGGCTGCACACCTTGGCCATGGCAGGCTGCCAGCCAGAAGTGAGGCTGACAAAGCATCGGGACATGAAAGGAGCCACCTGCACATGAGGAGGAGCTGCTCCCTGGGTGGTCAGCCAGCTTTGCCAGGCTTTGTTCCACAGCCCTGCTTCCCAGCTTCCCTCCCCGGCCTCGCCACGCCTTCAAGAGAGATTTTTTTTAAAAAAAGGATGCAAGGATGGATGTGCCAGGACATTGCTTCAGCTGGAGAAGAACCAGGGCAGAAACACTGAGTGATGGGGCTGAGCTGGAGCACCTTTGGGGACACGGATACTGTGGCACAGGACAGCAGACAGCCTTGCCCAGACTGTCACCCTGTGCAGCTCCAGGTCACAGCAGGGAGCGCTCCTTCGGCTGCGTTGCTGACAAATAGCTGGGGAGGAAAATGAGGTCTTTTTAAGAACACTTTTCTCCTCTGCTGGTTGGTAAGAATGGACCTGGTGAGTGGGAGGGAGGTGGCAGGGTGGCGTCATGTGCAGATGCCTGGTCACATGCACACACACTGGCTGTGCTCCTCGATGTGTTCTCACCCAGCTCAGGGCTGGCAGCTCACAATTCTTACTTTAGAGGGCAGATAATATGTATTTTGGAGAGCGAGCGAACATGCATGTGCATAGTTGCTTGGGTTTTATGTCTGAGGAAGACATATTAAATCACAGCCCCCCCCAGCCGCCCCAGGCTTGTAGCCCCTGGAAGGATGTAGCCCAATTTTTGGTCCCACCAGCCTTGATAGGATGCTGTTAAACAGCTGGCAAGGGACATTCACTCACCTGCCATTCTTCCAAGGGTGTAACAGGGAGCTCGAAGCAATCCCTGTCCTCTCCCCGACATGCTGGCTGGAAGGGAAGGGGAAGCCAGTCTCCAAAGCACTGAGAAAGGAAACTCGCACTCACAAAAGCGGGCCAAAAATGGAGGATTTTTATAGCACACAAATGTTACCTATAGCTATTTATACGCCCTCCTCAAAGGCTATTTATATGCTCTCCCTGCTTTTATGCTGCTGGCTGGAGAATATTCTTGTATTAGATGTTTTCAGTGGCGTGGGGATGTTCTCCAGCCATCCCCTGAGTGCAGGGCTGTGCGGTTCCAACGCCATTCCTGGAAGAAGAGGGCGATTTGTGGACTGCGACCTCTGCGTTGCTTTTCATTTATTGTGGTGTGAAAGGAGGAGCTGCCATGGGAACGTGTGATTTTTCACACTCATGTAAAAAAGTGGAGACTGCAGTCCTGAGCGAAGGGGTGAGGCTGAAGCACCGAGGCTCCATCCCTCTAATTGGGACAGTTGATGCAGTTTGTCACTTGGCTGCCCAATGAGCAGTGCGATGGTACCTTTGTCTCCTGTTGGAAGAGGTGATGGTGTTTGCAGGGTGGGTTTCATTTGCTGCTGCCTGAGCAAATTGTTGTTAACCCCAGGTAGCATCCCTGCCTGTGAGGGGTGGGATGGAGCTGCAGACCCACGCACTGCTGCTGGGCTCCAGGTTTGTAAGGTGACAGCAAGAGGGTTGCTCTTCCATGCCACCCAACTGTAGGTGATGCTGTTCTATTTCCATCAGTCCTACTGCTGTCACTGCAATGAAAATCAGGTTGGCATCTTGGATGCCTGTTGTTGCAATGAATGACAGAAAATGATGAATATGCCAGATAATAATAGTGTTAATAAGAGCTGAAGGAGGTAGCTCTGAGGTCAGGAGTAAGTTGTTTCCCCTCCCCATTTCCTACATTGTGCAGTGGCCCAGGAGCAGTGTAAGGTTAGTTTCTTGTTTCCAGGAGCTTTGGACCCAGCCACCCTGCTGAAGGTCGCATGCTTGGCTTGCTGCATCATTGATCCAGACTGCTCAGCAAATTCTTCATTCCTCTTAAATGCAGACTTGCACTTACAAAGCCAACCATCTTTTAACATTTCTGAGGCTGAAAGTGGCCAAATTAGTGGCTTTTGTCATCAGAGATGCTGTCTTTGTTCATCACTCTGGGAATAATGCGCAGATCCAAGGGAATGTGCTATCCAACAAAGAGTTTGAGAGGAACTTTTTTTTTTTTAAATGGAAAAAGGGAAAAGTTTGCAGCTTCCTGTGCTCTGGATGAATTGGGACTGGCTCCTCTGTGGTCACTGCAGTTACGTGGCACTTCTGTGACAGGGTTTGGAAGCTGAACTTGGGTTTCCCTGATCACACCGTGACGTTTCCCGTTTGGTCTATACTGGGCAGCATCATCGTGCTGAGCTTGTCAGCTGCCTCTTACGTGGTGCTTCTGCAGGCATGGATATTTGCTTATGACAGATAAACAAAAATAACTGCATTGTCTTTCAAAAAACGTCGTGTCCCATTAAAATATCAGCATTGCATAGGAGATTGGTTTTGTTTTTAGAAATGCTGAAGCATTAGCTTTTTCCATGAGGCTTTTCCCCAGAGGAGTCTCTGGGATCACAGAGCGTGTTTTAGCTCCATCTCTTGCATTTGATTTTGTCTTCCTGCAGTTGTATTTTTTTTTTTTACTAACTTTTTATTTTAAAAAATGTAGTGATTCTGCGGGGGATGTGGTGGGTTGTTAGTACAACAGGTGCTGCAGTGCAGAAGGAGAGGTGTGGAGTTTGGGGGGAAAAAATCCAATTAAGGACTCTGCGCTATGGCCATTTAGACTGGGAGTTTTTCCTGTCCTGAGCTGAACTCTTCCAAAGTCGCCTGCAAGTTTGCTGTGCCTTGGGCTCTTGCTCCACCTGCCCACAGAGGCAGAGCTGCCCTTGGGGGAGGTTGAGGCACATGTGCCATGTTTGGAGATCCTCCACTTTTCTCTTTCCCTCCCTATTGTTGTTGTCCTTCGGCAACATCCACAATGAGAAGACAACTTCCTTAGCGTTATTTTTTTGCAGAGCTTTCTGACTCCTCCTGAACCCGCGAATGGATTTCTCAACCTCCAGCCATCCGAGGTGTAAATGAGATGGGAGAAAGAGCTTTGCATGAATCCGATCTGCCTGCTGGCAGCCCACTGTCTGCCTGCTTAGTTTTGCATTTTTCTTCCCTAGCATGGATTTCTTTAAATTTTATTTTATTTTATTTTTTCAAAATGCTCACCAATTCCATCGCAATAATTACCGGTGCTGTCATTGGCCTTGGGAGGTGCAGCACGAGGGGCAGGGCCCCCCAAATTCCAAACAATCATGATTTACTGGGCGGCTTGGGCAAAGTGCATTTGTTGCCTTGGAAACAAATAGCAGCAGTGAACAACTAAATGAAATTTATGGAATCAACTTCAATAAATCTTGATGATAAACGTGCAAAACCATAGACGATTTGATGAAGATCTACAGTATGCAGATGTGAGAGATGATAGCAAGTTATAGAACTGCTTCTGAGGGGATTTTGGATTGCCACAGTCGTGTTGCTACAATATGGGATTTTTTTTGTTGTTTCTGAGGAAGCTGTCTGTTTCTTTTCATAGATACGGCATTTAATTTTAATTTCCAGGGTATCTTTTACTTTAATTGGCATGCTGGATGATTACAGTGTGTTGTTTTGTCTTTTGCAACTCCTGATTCATATCTTAACTCAGGATAAAAATAAAATTGAGAACTGTGGCAATCTAAGGGAGCAAGAAGTGCTGCATCGCGTGCCTCCGAGAAGGTTGCAAGATTTCACAAATTAATTAAAGCATTTATGTAGGACATCCCCCTAATTCCTTGGGTGAGCGTTTGTGCCTTAAGGATGGTGACAGGTTTGTGATTGTGTAGTCACAGTCTCTGCAGCAGATTTTTTTCTCACTTGGGAAAGTCTCTGTGTATAGGGACAGGGCAATTGTTTGTTTGTTTTTTTTTCCTCACAACAAGTGATATTTTCTAAAATTGATATTTTTTGTTTCTGGTTTGACCTGCAGATCGATAATGGTTTGGGAATATCAGTAGACTTGCCTGGAGACTATGTTGTAAACCTTTAACACAGCCCTTAACACAATTTGATGTTTTTCCATTAGTTCCCTTACCTTTTCTCGTTACAGGGTTTTTATTTTCACGATTTTCTGCCAGGTCAGGCAGCACGAGGAACCTTTGTTTCTTCCTTTGTCAGCAGGGCTGCATGGGGCAGTGCTGCTCCATACCCAGCGGTTCTCCTGCAGCCCCCCCATTCTGGGGGGCGGGGGGTTCATGGCCAGGACCCAAACCCAAGCCCAGACTGGTGGATGGGAGCATGGACATTATCACCTTTAGGAAAATGCCTCCCTGTATCTTGATCAAATTTCTCTGCAGAGGCATCTTTTTCCCACTGTACCTAATTGGTGCTTTGGTTTTGATGAATATCGGAGGTCTATCAGATGGACTAATCATATCTTCTAACCTCAGCCCTCCTTTTTCCTTCTCATCTAACCCTTTCATATTCTTGGCTTACTCCTGGAATAAGCAACTGTTTCTGAGAATAAGGACACCATGTCAGTGCTGTCCTTGGATTATCAGCAAGTTAAAAAACCCAACAAGCTGGGACATGGGGTCCTGCTTCCACCTTGGTGCATGGTTGTATCAGACGCACCAGATTTTCTTTGCTCCTTGGTTCTACCCAGATTCTGAGCCAAGCCCAGAAGTTGCCAAGTGTCTTCCAGCCAAAAAAATCAGCAGTTCACCATGTCAGCCCTAATATTTTGTACAGATTTTGAAGATCCCAACGTGTATTAAGCATCTGACCTGCAAACCATCCCAGGTCTGGTGCCGGTGTTTGCAGAGCAGCCCTGCAGAACCCACCAGTTGCACAGAGATCTCACGATGCATTTTGATTTATTTCATGCTGAGCACCCTCATAACCTCAGCTGGGACCAAAATTCAAGTTTCCCTTGGATCAAGGTGTGGAAGGCTGTAAACCTGAAGGGCTTCCTGGAGCAACCCCACGCATGTATGCTGGTTTCCAAGCTGTGCTCTGCTGTTTACAGAGCGCTGTAGCTCTTCCCATTAACATACAACTGTATAAGACAGATTGAACTCCATTAGGAGCTAAATTTAGTGACTCGCTAACTTCTTTTTGATATGTTTTTATAATTTCATTGTATTATGACACTTGGTTTTAAATTTGCATGAGCAAATGAGCCTCTCACTAAGTCAGGTAAAAAGATTTTTCACTTATCTACCATGAAATAAGACATTAAAAAAAAATAGACTAGAAAGCAATGTATCCTTGACGTATTTCGTTTACATTTTTTTCAGCTTTGCTGAGTGAACAGTTCTAACTATTAATGCTACAATAAAGCTGTTTGTACCACTTTAACAGGCCAAATAATTTCACATTATGAAGACATTTTGTAATTGATTTAGTATTTTGTGGGGGAACCACGGTTTTGGAAAATACAAATTTACATTTAATTGCATTCACAAACTGAATTGTAAGATGCAGCGAGGGAGAACTGGCCTTTTATGGTTCACCTCAAAATGGTAAAGTTTGTGGATAGGATTAACTCTAGAGAACAACCTGAACTGGGATTTCCATCACTTGTTTATAAGATTCCTGCAGGGTTGGTTAAAGATACCCATCAGTCAGTGAAGCTCCTGCAGTTGGTTGAAGAGCAGCCCATGAGCCTTCGTCCCTGCTGTCACAGGGAGTTCCACCACGTTTCACTACCATGGATTTATGATCTTTTTTAAAAAGATATCTGAACTTTTATTGGCAAGGCCTGAACAACTTTGAGACCTGCACTTCAAAGGTATTTTTCTGCTCTTCTTTCCTATCTGAGGAGACCAGCCAAGCTGCTGCTGCCAGTGGGATTTGGGGGATGTGCCTCGGGGGAGGCCAGCATGGTGGTGGGGCAAGAACATCCTCTTGTTTCAGCTGGGCCATGAGCAGTGAGGAGATGGCACCGATGCTCGTTTGGTTCTGCCCTGGGCTCTGCTAACGAGCTCAGGCAGAGGTGAAAGTCCCTCAGTTAATTACCTGGCTTTTTGGCTCTCCCCGTCTCTCTTGGCGTCACCATTTTTAATCTGTTTGTATTATTGATTTTTTTTTCCTTTCCCCTTTCATTAATAGTGACAGATGCTTTTAATTAAAAAGAAAAGACAAAACAAAATCCCGAGTAAAACAAAAAGAGAATATTCTAATTTGGCGTGACATTATGAGGCAGAATGGCTCCTGGCATGCAAGGTATGGAAAAGGTCATCTTCCACGGCTGCAGCCTTTTGCAACGGTGGAATTAAGTTCAAACTCGGGCTGGTTTTGAAGTCTTAAGTCTCTCTGGGGATTCCTTTCATAACATCTTCGAACTGGATAACACTACAGTAAATGAAATACACTGCACTGGATTAAAGGGTTATTTCCCCTGTGTGTCAGGCTGACACAGAATACCAAACCTCAGGTTGCCTCTGAGTTGTCTCTATCTGCTGATACCTTCTCTGCTTTACATAACAGGAGGTTTTGCAGAGAACTTTTGTGATTATTTATCCGGCTTCGCCGCTCAGTGAATGTGGAACAATTTTATGCAGCAAGGAAGTAAAATAAAACAACTAAATGGGGAGGAATGTAATGGGCTTAAAAATGTGAAGGAAGCGATGCAGGAAGGAGTGGAGCTGCCTCTTCAGGTCTATTATGCTGCTCTGTAATTTATACTGAAATACAAAATATAGATCTCTGCATTGCCACTCATCTTCAGCAGCACAGAGCTTGCAATAACAACAGGGTATGATATATGCTCCTGTGCTCTTATCTAACTGTACCAACAGTTAAAATTTGTTAAGGATCATTTGCAATGTGTTTTGTTGTAGAACAAATGTTCATTTTGACTCTGAGCGTGGTGTACGCTGCAGCTCGCGCAGATTGTGCTCAGCGCCGGGTGACCAAAGCACTGCCACCTGCATGGGGCCAGGACCACCGTGGCCCAGCTCCAGACCACGTCCCTCCCTCCCTGCGCTGGGGAGAAGATGTGGGGCTTTAAATATTGGGGGGTTGGCTCCTCCAGCTCTGTCATCGTGACATGATGTGGCCTTCCCCAGGGTGACACGGTGGGGCGGCAGGTTGGTCTGGGGTAGGGTCTGTCTCTGAGCTCAGGTGGGCAAACTGCAGGGGGGAGGCATTGAACCCACTCCCAGGCTGCCAAAATTGTCCTGGTTCTTCCATTCCCCCACCAAAACACTGAGGAAAGACCACTCTGAAATGATGGGGAGCCTGTAAAACATAAGCTGTGCAATAACTTTGCTGACAGGGACTTTCTTCGCCCTCTTTGCCTCCTGACATTTTATTTTGGCCGAGGTGGCCCAAGGGGGTCATATGGAAAACTAGAATTGTCTTCTGAAGTGTATATGGAAGATAAGATGCATCCTCTGTATTCTTGATACACTTGGGTTTGGTAAAATAGGGCTCTGTGTATTGGTTTGTACCTCTGGCTTCTGTTCTTTGTATGGAATCTATCATCTGGCTCAGCATCTTCCTGCACTTGGTTTTCTCTGGATGTATTTGTGGATACCTCTGGAAAAACTGCATTGGGTTCCTCTGTTCCCAAGTGTTATTCACATATAAACACCTCCACACATTAAAAACGTGGGAAAAGATAGTTTTGGATTTCTGCTGTCCATGAGTAATTCAAATCAAGACATTTTTAGATGTACCTTTTACTTGAAGGATCTGGGAGGAGAAGAAGCAGGGACAAGGAATTTGCATGTGCTGCTTTTCTGGGTTGGTTGGAGGCACCCGCAGCCTCTGTGATGGTCTGTGTCTTTCCAGGAGCTCTGAAATCTTGCTGGAAAAGCTGGGACAGATTGAAAACATGCTCAGAGCCTTAGCACTTCCTTCAGATTATTTCTTCAAGTATTTAAAAATATAATTTATAACACTAAAACAAATGTTAATGAGCCTGCAGTGCTTACGGCTAACAATAGTATTTCTATTTCAATCCAGCAGCCTTGCAGGGCATTCAGCAGTGGAGGAGCTGGGTGAGGAGACCTGGCTTTTTGTTTCTGGCTCGGGCCTTGATGTCTGGAGCAGTTTTGTTCTCTTGTGCTTTACTTTCCCTATTCTGCTTAATAGCAATGAACAGCTTCCTTCCTTTGTTAAAGCACCTAGGATTTATCAAAGGCCACTGGGCAAGCATTAAATACTAAGCTAATTTTAAAAAGTGTTATTTAAAATTATGTTTATACCTCTTTATGATAGCATGTATTGTTAGGTGCTACTTGCGGTCACCTTTGTGCTTTTCCAACCAAATAAGGACAATCCTTGACCCAGGGTTTTTTTTTGTTTGTTTATTTTTTTCCCCACTAGCAGGTGTGGCATCTTCTAATTAATTTTGTAAATATGTTTTTCTGGGGGGAGGTGGGGGTACTGTCACTGTTGGGGCTGGAGCTCACTGTGCTGGAGATGCTGGCTGCACAGGCAAGTTATGAGGAAAAGACAACTAGGAAGTCAGCTCCTCTCCTCTTCATTCTGTTTTTCAGTTACTTCCAATGAAATGATATTTTAAGGCTCTCAACCTGCTGTGTGGAGCTGACAGTGAGGTGGGGAAAAAAAGCACAGGGGAAGTGGCCTAAGGTGCCTTAAGGAACTGCACGGGATCAGGACATGCAGTTGGTGGGGAGAGAGGGGTAGGAGTAAAGGGAATGGCAGGGATTCAACCTTGGCATCATGTCAAAGGCGCCGAGCCCTTTCCCGAGCAGCTGCGAACCCCGTGACTGCAGGAAGCCAAATGGTCTGTTTGTGTGTTTACATGGATATGTGGGTCTGTGGAGGGGAAAACCACTTAGCAGAAATTCTGCTATTAAAGCAGATGGTAGGAGATTAATCTGGTTTTTGGGGGGTACTTGCTGCTACGGTGACCAAATTATTAATTCCTTCCCATCCTTTCATCGTTACAGGGTGTGGGTGAATCGCGTTTCCTGAAACTCGCAGCTCAAAAGCAAAAAGGAAAGAGATTTTTGGGAAGCAAAAGAGTGTTTGTGGGGTTTTGTTACCTGTGCTCCTTCCCCACCCTTTCCAGGTGCTCCCATCTGGTCTTGACCCACTTAAGCTGCCTCGTGCCCTGCCTGCCCTCCTGCAGACCAGGGGAAGCCCCTTTGCTGCTCCTCAAACGCTGCTGGTTATGCTAGATTATTTTTTTCCCTTCCATTT
This sequence comes from Hemiprocne comata, assembly GCA_020745705.1. Classification (NCBI taxonomy): domain Eukaryota; kingdom Metazoa; phylum Chordata; class Aves; order Apodiformes; family Apodidae; genus Hemiprocne; species Hemiprocne comata. Next base: position 2,083,552 of record CM036597.1, on the reverse strand, counting down.
TAGAAATTGCTCTTTTTTTTTTTTCCCCTGCTATATCACTGACAGCTGCATTCTCCTTGACAGTTGTGATATTTGTATGTGTGCATAAAAACAGTAGGGAGCATTTGTGTAGGTGTCACTAATTTAATTTAATTTAATCTGATATGTACGTATAGAGAGGACTGTTCTGCACTAAAGCCATTCTCTTTATTTTACAGTCTCCATCGTCATCAAATACAACTCCTTTCATTCTCCTCTTCCATTCACCTACCCAAAGACCAAATCTGGAAATAGTAACCAAAAGAGAAGCCCACGTCATAGACAAAGCAGGGAAAGGTTGAAGTAATTTAAGGGTAAGTAATTTTTTTCGCCCTTATTCTAACTGGAAGCTTTGTTTGTAAAGCTACAGTAGTAACTGCAAGGCTGTACAAAGAAACTGCTTTATGTGCAAAAGGAAAAAAGGACTGAAATGCTGATTTGGTGGTGAAAGGAAGGTAAAACAGCACCTTTGGCTGGTGGGAAGGTGCCCAGAAGAGCGGCGTGCTGGGGGGTTTGAATGTTTTGCCCTATTTCTTCTTGCCCTGGGTCCATCCTGTACTGGTGCCTGGGTGTGTGGGGGTTGTTCCACACAGGTCATGGGCTTCATGTGGGTTTGGCTGCTCCAAAAGAGCTTTGCAGTTGTGAGGGAGCTGGAACTTTGAAGTGTCCTGCCGTGGAAGTGCTCTTTTGTCATTCCCTTCTCCTTTTTCCCCTTAAATTATTGCTCAGCTGTGGTCAGGAGCTATGGTTGATCTCTTTGCGTGGTGCAGAATGTTTTGGCTTGCTGCTACTTGCTGCAATCCTTCAGTTTTGTGGGTTCCACGAGCTTTTCCTGGAGAGCAACCTGGTGGTGCCTGTGCTGGGATCTTCCAAAGGGAAGCATTGATGGGGGCTGGAGGAGGGACAAATCCCAACGGCAGAGCAAGGACGGCCTCTCGGTGAAAATGTTTGCCTTAAGGCTTTTCTTTTGCTGCGGGGGTGGTGAATAAGATAGGAGGAGACAGAAAATCAGCGTTTGTGGAATTCAGAAGCCTGGCTGAAGCATTAGTAATCTCCAAATGTTAGGGACCGTGTTTTCCCACCCCAGTGTCAGATCTGTGCCTGCATATATTGCATTTCCACACGTGTTCTTTCGTAGATGGACAGGATATGCGTGCACTTACATTTGAGAACCTAGCTTTAAACATCTGGGTTTCCTGGTTTATTGCTCCTCTTTTTTTTTTTTTTTTTTTTGGTCACCCCTCTGCAATGTTTGTTCATGCAAAATTCATATCTGGGAAGGGCATCTTAAATCCCTGCTTCTGAGTCAAAAAGGGAAAGTATGGAAGTGAAAAGAGAGATTGTATCATTTAAGAAATATGATTCATGAATTAATCCTCGTCTGCTACACCATCTGTGGCGTGTGTTTCAATACAAGAATCCTGTTTTTATCTCTCTTTAAAAAAGCTTTCTTCTTGCTGGCTGCCTGGGTTTTCTGCAACACTAATGGGGAATCAGCTTCTTTTTGGGGAGGGACTGGTGATTTATATTCACAGCCTGGGGCAGGGACCTCCAACCTCTGTCCAAGCCATAGGTTGTTAGGGAGGATGCAGAGCCCTGTTTTTTGGGCTGGCTGCCAGGTCTCTGTGTCACACTGTGACTTGCAGGCAAAGCCCTTCCATGATTGGTTTATTGCACTGGAAGTGTGGCTGGGGATAGTGCAAAGGATGGGCAGTAATGGGCAGGAGTTGCAGGCAGCTGCCTAGAGCATTCTGCACAGGAGATGAGTTGTTGCTAAAAGTGGACGGGCAGAGTATTTTGTTCTTGGTGCTCTGGAAAAGAAAGGGCTGAGGTAGGTCCCCCTCCTCTGTTTCCTAGTAATGTTTTTCTAATCTCTTTGTAGGTCTGGAGAAAGGGGGTTGCCCATCTTTACCTCAAATAGGACCTGCTACATGAACAGTGAATGATGGGCACTGGTGTTTTGGGGGGTGACTGGAAAAGGGTCTCCTTTTTCTAATTTGATTCCTTGAATTGTTCTTCAGCTTTTTACAGGGAAGAACTTTCCCTTTTAAACAGACTTCTCAGGTTTCTATTCAGTATACCAGCAGTACCCCTGGTTTGCTGCTGGAGTCAGACCTCAGTTCATAGAATCATTGAATCTTTTTGTTTGGAAAAGACTTTTAAGATCATCCAGTCCAACTGTTAATCCAGCACTGCCAAGGCCACCACTAAACCGTGTCCCTCAGCACCACATCTACACGAGTTTGGAATCCCACCAGGGATGAGGACTCCACCACTGCTCTGGGCAGCCTGTTCCATGGCCTGACAACCCTTTGGGGAAGAAATTGTTCTCAATATCCAATCTAACCCTCCCCTGGTGCAACTTGAGGCCGTTACCTCTTGTCCTATCCCTTGTTCCTTGGGAGAAGAAACCAACCCCCACCTCACTATGTGTGAGCCTTTGTCCTCCTTCACAAAGGGGGTCCCCAAGCACATTAATTGCAAATGTAACAAATTAACAGAAGTTACAGCACATGCATCCATCATCGATTCCTTTCCTGGACTAAAATGTCTTGCTGCCTGGGATTGCCCCATCATTTTTCTCCTCTGCTTCAAGTGGGATGCCCATAAAAGCTTGAGTGTTTTTTTCTTTGTCCTGGAGGAGGATCCCAAGGTGCTGGAGGTGGTGGATGGCCATTGCCTTTGTCACAGCTCTTGGTGGCTTCAGCCTGTGGCACGGTGATGCAACCACGTGGCCACAGCGTTGCCTCTGCCAGTGCCACTAACGTGCTGTAAGTGCAGCCCTGGTGAGCTCCCAGGCTCTGGTAGTGCTGAGAGATGGAGGTGATCCAGGAGCTCTGCACCGAGGGTGAAACACTGTGGGTTTATTGCCTTGCCATCCGTTCTGTTCTCATGCCTTTCTGCCTCCCTGACTCACTGCTGTTCAGCCTCTGCTTCCAAGTCCTGTTTGCTGTGGTGACATGCACTGTGGACAAGAGGAGAGTGTTGCAGAGCTCTGGGGCTTGCAACTGCTTCTGGAGCCTTTTATTATTATTATTATTTTGAATTGAGCATGGAACCAGGACAGAACAGAAAACATTAGCAATACCTTTTGTACGGCCACATTTTCCAAACAACTTTCAGACCCCACAGAACCTCTGCTGGTAAAAAACCCCAAGAAAATCAACAAATTCTGCCCAAAATGGAAAAAGAGAGGCAGTCAAAGCATTTTGATACACATATTCCATTAGCCATGGTTTCTACTTCTTATTTTAAGCTCTCATTAAAATTCAGCAGCTTTAATTTAAAGAAAAAAAAGGAATGTTTATGCTGAGCGTGGGCCCTGATTTCCACTGTAGCCTGAGTTTGTAAATGAGGGGCTCTGGTGGATCCCACCCAGCTTCTTCTCCTTCCATCCACAATGTCCTCCCAATCAGCTCATTAGTGGCCAGGAGGCTTGTATCTGTACGTACTTTTCTGGATGGGGAAAATGAAGCAGTAATAGCTGGAAAAATAATATGGGCTATGAGATAATAGAAGCCTAAGGGATAAAATTAAACAGTACTTTACAACGAAGGAAGAGGTTTTGGCAAGAAATGGTTTGTGTTTGACTTCTTTTTGTTTGCCAGAGGACTGATGTTGTGTTTGAGAGGTGGTCCTGGGATGTATTTTCCAAACAGACATAGGAAAATAGTTGAAGGTCCTACTTTTTTAATTCCTGAGAGGGATGGTGCCAGGGCTGGGGGGGGCAGCTCACCTGGTCCCCATTGCGAGCAAGTTGGCGGTGGTGGGGATGTACGTGGCTTTGAAGGGGGACCAGAAGTTTTTTGAAATACCACAGGGAGCCCAAAAAGCCCAGGAAGGGGCAGTGGCATCTTTGGTACTCTGATAGGGTCCAGACAGAGTTTATTCATGACTTGCACATGTGGTTTGTGCTCTGCTGTCCCTCCACTATGTGCTTTTCCATAGCTGCTCCATCAGCACCCTGCTAAGGGGGTAGCTTGGAAACGCCATTTTCTCCATTTCAGGTGGCTCGTACCGTCGTCTCCTTCGACTTGTGCACAGGGGATGTGCAGAGCTGGGCCAGACCAATGCCTTGGTTGCATCCTGGTGCTGATGGCAAACCTCCCGGTGATCCCAGGGCTGGCTCCACAGCCAGGTGCTGGGGCTGGACTTGGTTCCTCTTCACTATATGGGAAATAAAAGCCCAGTTCAGCCAGAGCTGCAAACCCTAATCCCACCTTCCCAAGGACAGATTTGGGTGCAGCAGGTCGAGATCCAAGGTCTTTGGCCCAGGCTTATCCCTGCTCTCAGCTTTTAATTTCCCAAACCTCAGGAAAAGCCTCCCTGCCAAGTGGGGGAATTCCCTGGGAGAGTCCAGTGGTGCAAAGTGCTGCAATCCCCCTGTGCTGAAGCAGGACTCGGGGGTGCTCAGCACCTCTCCAAATGAGGCCAAACTGCCAAGTGCATGGAAAATGAAATCATTAAGTCGCTGTTGCATTAAGACTCTGTTTTTATTCATGGAGTGTAATGTGATTCATTTGCCCTTTTGCTCTCATGTGGAGAAGGCCGTCATCTCGTATGCATCGCTGGCTGCAGGGAGAGTTGTATTTATTTATTTTTTAAATTTTGTGTGTGTGTTTGAGGGAGCAGACATTTTCCTCAAGTGCAGAGCAGCCACAGAGTTGATACTTGTCTGTTTTCTCCGTGGTCTCCGAGGCTGGTGCCTGCCATCCTGTTTGTGGGAGCCTTTAGCTCAGCTCAGCTCTTCTCAAAGCCTCATGGTGATGGTGATTTCTTCTGCCCCAGCCCTGCTGTGCCAGGACAGTGCTGGAGCATTGCTGGCTCCTTACTGAGCCTCTGCACCACACCTAGGGCCTGGGCTGGAGGCACGAGGGACACTCTGGCACCAGGGTGTGTTGCTGAGGTCTGGGGCCAACAATGTCCTTTGGTGTCCTATTGACACTGAATCCCCATCAGCCCTGTGCAGAGGGCTGAGTTAAGCTGTTTGCCAGGGAACTAAGGGTGCCTCAGCACCCACAACCTCAGGATTATGGATGTGGCACAGGATCTTGCTGATACGTGGTGAGACAGAGGATGGGACCCTGCTCCACTTGATGAATGGATTAAAAACAAGTGAGGACCATGGGTCCTTTCTGCTGTGGGTTACCCTTTGCAGTTAACTCTTACTTGGAATTAAAAGAAGCAGCACATGACAAGGGCAGAGTATAGAGAGCAAAAGAACAGAAAAAAAGGCAATTTTAAAAAAACTTTAGCATGGGGAGCATTAACTAAGTCACCCATTCCACAAGAATGGTAATGAGTCAGCCAGTTTAGTCACTCCTTCTTGTTGTGGGATGGAATCGGAGTGGTTCAGCACCACGTGTTGGGTCTATACCTACAAAACAAGGAAGAAATCCCTTTCTGGCCCAGTCACGGCCAGCCCTTCTCCAGCTCAAAGCTGTGAACTCTGTCTCGCTGTCAAATTCCAAGCAGTTGCAACACGTGGCTCAGCGGCTCTCTCAAAGTCCCCAGGTGACCCTGGATTTCTTGCACTGCAGGGTCATAATAGGTATAAAAATCTATATTTTAGAAGCAAAAGGCAGGAGAAGGAGAGTTCACTCAATGGGTTTATTTTCTTTTTTGCCTTGTCCTTTTCTTCTCTTCTCTTTTTTTCCTTCCCTCTTCTGATGTTGGGAGACCAAATCCCTGCTAGGAAGGACCAAGGAAACAAGGCCCGGGGTGCAGGCAAGGGGGAAGGCTGTTCTGCAGGAGGGCATGAGCTGGGTGCTTAATTTGGTGATTTTCCTACGTTTTGTTGATGGGGAGGTGTAATAAGAATGGGTCAGGTGTGGATAAAGATAAGGAGAAAGAGTTTTCAAAAGAGCTCAGAGCCAGGAGCTGTTTGGGAAGGGGTTTTTTGTGCCTCCCAATGATTTGGGTAGACAAAAGAGGAGAAGCGGGGAGGTAATGCTGCCAACCTGCTCCGCTCTTTGTTTTCAACCAAGAAATGCACAAATCGCTGCTGATATTGCTGAGTGGTTTCCTGCTGCTTTGTGGCTTGATGTGGAGCTGCAGTTGTTCCTAGCCTGGTTCCTGACTTGGCGGTGCTGTAGCACACCCACAAAAAATAAAAGGGATCAAATCCTCGCCAGTGGAATTGTCATAATTCCCTACGTGGTGCCCGATGGGAGGATGGCTGTGCCAGCACCTTCACCTTGCATCACACTTGAGACCCTGGATGGATTTGGAAAATAGATTCGTGCCTTTTGGAGAGTTCCAGAAAGGTCAAAAACAGAAAAAGAGGCTCTAAAGCAATATAGCAACCAGCTGGTTGCACTGGGTTTCATTTTACTGCCCATAGTAACACCATGAGCCACAGCGTTAATACCATGCCCACTGAATGCCATGCCCCCTCCCCCCATTTTTGTCAAGAGACAAGCCCATAGGAAGGTATTTTTTTTTTTCCTGAAGAATCTCTACAAGGCAGTAATAGGCTTTTTTGGAGGGGATGGTCCTTGTACCCAGAGCTGTAAGGTGGGTAATTTACAAGGCAATGTGCAAATGCCAAATTGTTAGGCAGAACTGCTGCTGATTTAGAAGGCAGTTAATGCTATAAATGTGCCAAGTGCCAGTAGAGTGTTTCTACAGATGGAATAACTGGAAATATTGGAGAGATTCCAAAGGTTTAATCAAATTCAACCAGTTTTTTTTTCCTTTTTCTTTTTTTTTTTAACTGCAGAATTCTCTAAGGGATGTGAGTTGAAATAGTAGATTATTCCATTGCTTTTTGTACCGTGGGGGAGATTTTTGTTGATTAACATAAAGCACATACTTCCAAGCAAACACGTAAGCGGGTCCATAAATCAGCAACTCTGCCAGAGCCTGTGCTGGTCGACTTTAGAGGGACCATCATTTTTAGATACCTTGGCAAGAGAGTCCTTGGAAGCAAACTGATGGGTTTTCAGTCATCCAGCACAAAGGGAGCAAGGGGACAGGGTTGTGACAGTGTCACAGGTCCTGCACTGCTGTTTTGCCAGACCTGGGCAGGGTTTGGTGGGATTTGGGCATGAGCATCCGTTCCGTGGCTCACTGTGCAGCGCTGGGCCATGCATATGTTTCTGCACAGATGCACACCTTCCTCTGGTCTTGTTGACAGCCTTTCCAAGGCTTCTTATTTAGCCAGACCATATGTGCTTGGGCATGGAGACAGGGTGATGTGGAAAGAGCGTCGTGTTATCCTTGGGCTGCAAACACCAGCAGGAGCAGTTCAGAGCAGGTTTGGCCTGCAAGGGGATCCAGAGCTCCTGAGCTTGCATCGCAGGACACACATCCCAATCAAATGTGATTTTTTTGCTCGTTTATCAAAAGCAGGGGCCAAAAAAGCCCTTTGTTTTGTCCCAACATCAGCTCTCCCTGTCCATTCCTTAAATATCCATCCAAAGTGTGGATGAAAGCCACCAGGGAGAGTGGGGATGCTGTGGCATGTCTCCAGGTGCAGAAGAAGTGATGTGTGACCAAGCTGGGGAAGGCACTGGAAATTATTCCATGGGGTTTCCCATGTTGTTGGTACAGAAAATGAAGAGCCCATCCCCATGGCTGGCACCAGGATTTTGTTTCAGAGCCATGAACCCCTGTGGTTGCAGACCACAAGGAAGGACTCTACCAGGAGTGATGCTGTGACAGCTTTGAACCTTTTCTCTCTGGGGCTGTTTTGTGTGACATTTCTTCAGCAATATATATATTTTTTTTGTGGATGTCCTGATTGGATCCATTTAATTGCATTTATTTATTTTTTGGAAGGGAAGAAGAGTTTCCTGCTTTTCCTGGAGTGTTTGGTATTGATTCTCTCTGCCACTCTGGAGTTGGGGACCGTCCCCTCCCAGGCATTGCCATCTTCTGCCCACTTTCTGCGCAGACCCCTGTGTTGCTCTGTGCAGAATTTCACACTGAATAAATTGCTACGAAGCCATTAGCCTCAATGCCACAGTCTGCTGCTCCTGCCTTCCTGCACCCACCTCCACCCTGCCATCGCTCCAGCCCGCTCTCTCCTTGCTGCAGCCGAGCCTGCCTAGCGCCGCGGTGCACAAATTGCTTTAAAATGGAATGGTTTGAAAAATGGTTTAGAAATGTTCCCTCCCCTTGGTGATACTGCCCGTTGTGCCAGACAGAGCTGGGAGCTCTTAGGTGATTTTACCTGGTCAAAGGGTGGGGGAAGATTGTTCATTGCTTGTGGGGTTTCTTGTTTTGTTTTAAGTTAAAGTCAATGTGGAAGTTAAAACCCACCTGATTATGGGAATCAGGCCCCTGATGAAGCTGTTGTCTATGGATCTCTGTCCTACGTTGTGTATCATAGAGTCATAGAATGGTTTGGGTTGGAAGGAACCTTAAAGATCGTCTGATTCCAACCCCCTGCCATGGGCAGGGACACCTCCTACTAGACCAGGTTGCTCCAAGCCCCATCCAGCCTGGCCTTGAACATTCCCAGGAAGGCTCAAATGATGCCTTGGCTCCTTGCTAGCTCTTGGCCTTGCAGGGATCGGGCATTGCTCTGTGCCTCTGGTGCTCATGCTGACACACTGTGCAGCACTCTCTGGCAGCTTTGTCTTGAGAGGCATCAGATGGTTGTTTTCCTGTTGAGTTGGTTGTGGTTGAACTAGAGGTGTTTCATACACATAGGCTGTTGTGGTCTTGGAGGTATTAAGCTGCTCTAACATGGCGAAGATTGGTTGGGCATCCCTCCAAGGAATCTGGGGCTGGCAGGAAGGTGGTGAGCACAGCGCTCACCTACCTGGAGCTTCAGGACACAGGGACTCTTTGTATCATAGACACCTGTAGATGTTTTCTGTGTGGATGCAAAAACCCTTTGAAAGTGCTGCAGGAAGAAGGTTTGGAAAAAGTAAATAATTTTGCAGGTAGTATTAAGTGTCACCCCAAGAAAGGGGTGTTTGTACAAAAGGTGGTACAGTGTTTCCAACAGCTGGTGATGTTCCTTTGTTTCTCATTCGTCATCCACCCTCCTCTCCCCCAAACCCCCCAAACTCCTCTTCACTCCAGATACACACACGAGAGCTCTTCTGAAGCAACATTTATCTCAAGTGCTGCTATATCAGGACTCATCGATCTTGTCGTAAGATCATCCACACAGAATTGAAACACTAAGAGTGGAACAGTGACATGTGCACTCTGTTCTTTGGTGTTGCTGAGAGACAGAGTCTGGGGTAGGACTTGGTTGGATCTAAATTTACAAGATGAACCATCTGAGAACCTCCACACCATGGAGTGGCCTAGTTCCATGTGACGATCTGTCTGTGGGAGATGCCAGGGACTCAGCTAAGCAACTACAGCAGGTTTGTCCTCAGTCCCCTGATACCTTCTTAGCCAATTTGCAAATCCTTGTGGAAATCTGCTTGAATTCAATATTCTTCTAGGGTTCCTCCTTCTTGCCCTTGCCTAATGGTCCTTGGTCCTGCGGTCCCCGCCTCTGCACCATCCATTGGGTCTCCTTGGGAACACCCTGGCTGTGTCTTTCTGACACTTGCAAGTCTACTCTTGTGTTGTGCTGAAAGTGGTTTGAACAGGCTCCTGCAGGAATATCTTTTGTGCCCACAAACCTGCCTTAAACTCTTCTCCAATATCTTGTCTGCAAGCAGTGACGGTATAAAAGGGCAGTAGGCATATGTGGCATACAAAGTCTTATTGAGTAAGCTTGTGACCTCACCCTTGTAACCTTTCTGTCCACTCTGACCTCCTCCCCCCTAGTCTGCTGATGGCAAACTCAGTGATGCTGCATCAAACTGAATTTAGGATTATCATTGTGATTCCTGGACGTGTTTCTTCTTTGGGAATAATACCTTTGGGCATTTGACATATAACAGGAAGAATCTGAGGTTAGTGTGGTTGATGGGTCTTATGTTGACAGCCCTGAAGCTCATCCAGAGAACTTAACCCAGATGGTGCAAATATATTTATAAATTTTTGCTCAGATAGGACCACCTTTAAGACAGCAATTTCAGTCTCTGCTTAGGTGTTGTCATTTCTGTTCTGTCAAGCAGGAGGCTGTCACGCTGCTGATGTCTACAGCAGGCTCAGCAATAGGCTATCAGGAAATTCTTGCTTCACTCCTGATCTGGGTCCAGTTCTGAGCTAGAGGTGAGGTGCTCCTTCTCATCCTCAGACTCTTCCTTTTCACCTGTTTTTAAATGTTATTACCCCAGGAATTTCATTTCTTCTCTTCTCCTAAGGACACAAGAGAAGTACATTTGCACAGTGTTCTGTATCTCTGCTTTAGAGAGCTTGCCCCATGTGCCATCCCAAATCTTCCTAAGTTTACATGGTTGGTTCATCCTCCCTGTGTTGGAGAGGACATGACAGGGAATGACACGAGGTACAAGCTGGAACCCACTTGCCTGAGGTGCCATCTGAACTTGGCCAAACTGAACACTCCTCCTTGAGCTTTTCAAGGCAGCATTAACAGGAGAGAGCTGGAATCCCACTGTCTAAGTTTATAAACCAGAATTCCCTCTTTTGGGAGAAGTGCCCCACAGAACAGGGTTTTGAGGCTCTCTGTCAGGTTTTCCTGTTAGAGCTCTTCACTTTTGCCTGAATACTGGAATGATCTTTGATCCAGAGAGAAAAGGCAATGTTGCAGACAGTGTTTGCTTTTGCCAGGTAGAACAACTCCAGAATACCTTGTTCTTTTGGTGCTTGTGGGCCTCTTCTGAAAGAGGGAAAGGTGAGTCCAAGTCACTTGGATCCCATAAAGATGTCCCTGACTGTCACCATCACCTTTTGCTCCCCCAAGGATGGTATTGCAGGTCTGGTCCTCTGTGTGTTTAATGAGGGTCTGTAAATGTTACGTTTTCTTCACACTGAACAGAACATTTCTTTCCAAAGAAATAGAGAAAATATACAGCAGAATATCTATCACTTCCAGTCTGTCCTGATTTTCTTTTTTCAGCTCTTTTTCCAGCTTTCTTCAGCTTGGGATGCCCCTGGGGCCAAGTTGCCCACCTGGGACCTGCTTCTGCTCTTCGCTCCTCTTGGCACGCCGTGTGGGGCTCATCCCACAGCTCTTGGCCAGACCAAGATTTTAGTATTCAGGAAGTTGTGAAGTTTGGCTGTCCTTGGTCTAATTAGTTTGTTAAGCACAGGGGAGCTCAGATCACAGTTCAAATGGCTATAATTTGAGTGAGCTTGAGACAATGTGAGAGGATTAAGTAGTAAAATAGTGTCTATTACTTTGGCCGAAAAATAACTATTCAATTTGACTTGAATATTTAATTTTCAGAATGTAGGGGTTAGATATTAATATGGGCTTGGAAGAGAGTTCATCCCTTGAAAAACTGCTGAGAGTTCTTCACGTGCTGAGATCAGTGCTTGAAGTCAAGCACGTCTTTCTCAAAGTTCTTCTCTGAACAAATAATTGCCCTCCACAAAGAGGGGATTGGGTGAGATTTAATTGCTTATTATTGTAGGAGGTACTCCTAAATGGTCCCCTGGTCTTAAATCCTGTGGATATCTATAAAATATTAGAGGTGGCTTTTCTCAGAGAGGGGAACTGCAAGTATCTGCCCCCCATTACCTGGACTAACATCTCTGCACATACCTAAGGAGATCCATCTCCATGGGTGCCTTCTGCTTGGGGGGCTGGCCATGTGGAACTGTCACTGAACGAACACAGTAGACATGCAAAGACCAGAATTCCCTGAGGATTCAAAATAGTATGGTCTGGAGTGAAACCCTTTGCTTTGCTCTCTCTCCTGGTGACAGATGTTGGAGTCCAAGTATGGCACAGAGTGGGCTGAACCAGCATCTGCTGCCTTCCTGCTAGCAAGGAAGCCCCAAGTGGCATTTTCCTGCTTTTACTGGTGTTGTGCAAGGCATGGCTGAGGGGAAAGGTTGTTCTTTGCCTGCCTAAGATGAGTAAATGGAATATTTTATCTTTTTTCCTTTTGAATATTGTGTGTCTGCATCTATTCCAATAAGGAAAAACAATCCTAACTGGAACCTTTTAAGGGGTTTGTAGTAAATGAGAACAACCACTACCAGGCTGAGAAACTTAAAGGGAATTTGTTCAAAAAACTAGTGATGTTTTTAGTCAAAATGTCAGAATTTAGGGAGTGTTTCTAGTTAGCTGAAACTGGCAAGCATGGTGAGAATAAGAGGTAGTTGGTGGGTGATAGCTGTGTTAGCTGAGATGGCAGGGCAGTGGGAGAGCTCGGGTGGAAGCCCCTGGTGCCTTTTCCCTGTGCAAGAAGCCAGGTTCAAGGATCTCATAGATAATGGATCAAACCCACAGAGTTTTGAGACCTTTCCCACTCACTGTTGCATTCTGTCTACGGCCCTGTGGGCTCAGTGAGGCGGCGTATCAGCAGATCCTTGCTGGAAGCAGGTCCTTCCCACCTGAACTGGCTGGCTGCCTTCAGGGAGCACCAAGCAGTCCTGTTGCACTGGGGTACGTGCTGAGGTACCCCATTTTCTGGGTGGATAAAGTGGTTCCTGTACAGGGATATTTAAGGCTTAGAAAGCTTTTGGTTGAGAATATGCTCTACAGAGCAAAGGGATACAAAAACACCATAACGCTGACTCTGGAGTCTGGGCAGAGGTCATGTTATTGAGTGTTTTTTTCATTCTGGCCTATTTCTTCAGGTCTGCCCTTTTTCTCCTTTAGCCTGGAGGCTTGTACTTGCTTTGTTCATGTACTGGACACCTTTAAATCAACCAGAGGATGATGCATTGGGTTTGCCAGCATTTCATTTATTTCTTCTGTGTTTGCTTCTTTGCTTGAAGACCTTCAGTAGGCAGGGGGTTAACAGCATCCTCATGGTTCTTCCAGTTACCCCATCAGGACTGTTTAAAAATTAGCTTCTCCCCACTTACAGCACTATAATTAGGATACAGGAGTTGTGGGGAATGATTTCACAGAGTGACTTGGTGTACTCGCCCGTGCACCCCAGGGAGCCAGGCAATTATGCATACATAATTCTACTCTTTGAATATTTTCTCTTTCTCTGCATAATTTCTCTCTATTCATCTTTCCAGTGTCCTTCTGAGATAAACTGAGAAGTCTCAGCTTTCAGAATTTAAAAAAAGATCTTGGGTCCTGCATGTGCACAATTTTGCATTTAAACCAGCAGCCATTCTCTGGGATGGAGCGGTGAGGCCAGGGAGGAGGGTGAAGGAGCCTACAAAGGGAAGCAGGAGAAGCCCTTTGGTGCAGTAACACAACCACTGGGGAAAAGTATTTCGTTCCTGAGCTCCTGATTAATTTGCCATTTATGCTTTGCTAGGGCAAAGCTGCCCTTTGTCAGGACAGGTGCTTTGTAAAGGTGAGACACTGGCACAGGTTGCCCAGAGAAGTTGGGGCTGCCCCATCCCTGGAAGTGTTCAAGACCAGATTGGATGGGGCTCCTAGTGGGAGGTGTCTCTGCCCATGCAAGGAGGTTGGAACTAGAGGATCTTTAATGTCTCTTCCAACCCAAACCATTAAATGATTCTAGGTTTCTCTGGTCCCCACATAGGTGTTCAGCAGCAGGGGCTGGTTTGGACCTTCCAGGCCACAGACGGTTGGCGCAGGCCAGGCTGTGCCCCAGGATGTGATGGAGCTGACCCTTTCCAGTGCAAGTGTATTTTGGTTTCTAATACCCTGTTTATGCTGCTCTGGGTGAATTTATTGCAGCGTGATAAGCAAAACACAAAGCAACTGCCAGCATATTTCCACTGTCGTCAGAGTCAGTTTATCTTTATAAACTTGCTGTTGACATGATGCAATTTCTCCCTCTCACAGTGTAGCTGTATAGCAGCGAAGTTGTGATAAAAGACAACTTGTTGAAGGGATCCTTTGTCATACTCCTGAATCATCTACAATTCCTTTTTTTCCCTGGTGCCCGAAGTGGGCTGGTGCTTTACAATTATACCTACACTTGACGCCTTTTTCTTCTTCTTTTTTTTTTTTCCTCCCTTTCTCTCAGTGATTCAAGTTCCCTATTGCACCCTCATTCATTCCCTCTCTTTTGGTTTCTTCTTCTGCCGTTTTATTTTAGCCACCTCCTTCTCAAGGCACTGAAGCTGTAACTGCTTTACTGTGGTCTAAGGAAAAGCTACTGTTCTACTTCCCGAAGAAAGCTCATTGTGTGGTGCCATGAAAAAAGGTTTAAACAACACAAGGGAATAAAGACACCACGTTTCTCTGAAAGTTTTTCTTTTCTTTTCTTTTCCTTTTTTTTTTTTTTTTTTTTTTTTTGAAATTTTTTAAGGAATAATACATAAGCTGCTAGGAAAGGGCAGAAATGTCTCCTGCTTCTCTCTAGTCGTGCCTGTGAGGCTGTGAAATTCTAAGGAAAGCTGCTTTTTACATAGGAGCTTGAAAGCTAGACCACCCCACCTCCAAACCTTTGCTGCATTACCCTCATAAGCCTAACAAAAAAATCCTAAGATTGTTCCCAAAAAGCACAGAATCAAGGCTTACAAGGCAGCAGTGTAATTACTTGCTTTCCTTTTTGGTGCCAGTTTATACAAATCTTATGTAAGATGCTCAAACACTTTCCAAGAGGCCTTTTTATGAGGGAGAGCTCAGTCATTCCACCCTTGGCGAGTTACTGGAGGCTGGCAGCAGTAAAATGAGTGGTGGGTTTGGATCCTGGCTGCAGGTCTACAGCAGGGACAGGCCCTGCAGGTGCTGGATCCATCATCTGGTCCAACCTCTTTCAAGGTAGGAATGTAGTTTAGGTGAGATGGCTCAGCACCTTATCAAGCTGAGTCTTAAAGGTGTCCAGTGCTGGGGAGTCCACCACTTCCCTGGGGAGATTATTCCAATGTCCGACTGTTCTCATAGTGAAAAATATTCTTCCTATGTCCAACCAGGATCTCCCCAGGAGTAACTTGCACCCATTACCCCATATCTTTTCCATGTGACTCCTTGTAAAAAGGGAGTCTCCATCTTCTTGGTAGCTGCCCTTTAAGTAGTGGGGTGTGGCAATAGGGTCTCCCCTGAGCCTTCTTTTCTCCAGGCTGAACAAACCCAGTCCTCTCAGCCTTTCCTCATACAGCAGCCTTCCCACTGGATCATCTTTGTGGCCCTTCTCTGGACCCCGTCCAGCCTGTCCACGTAATTTTTGTACAGTGGGGACAAAAACTGAACACAGTATTCCAGGGGTGACCTGGCAAGTGCTGAGTGGGATGATGACTTTGTTACCTTTGCTGGTGATGCCCTTGTTGATGCAACCCAGAACCCTCTTGGCTTTCTTTGCTGCCTTTCTCTACTGACAGGGACTGATTTCTGCTGGCACTTGGCTGGATGTGAACAATGAATCTCCACCAGTTCAAAGTTTTTTTAGTTTTCCAGTGACATCTTTCCCACTCTTGTGACTTCACACGGTGCTGTGGATGTGGTGCAACTTAAATGGAGAGGAGGGAAATTTAAAGAAAATAGCTATTTTAATTGAAGCCAATAAAGAGGAAACATTTATGTTGGCCATAGCCATATAAAAGAATGCTTTACTTCAGCCTGAAGTTGCATGTAAACCTACTCGTGCTTCCCTGTGAACATTTATTCTACTTTCTATTTCTGTTTCTTCCCCAATAAATAGGCACGGTACAAGGGTAAGGATGTTTCTGTCTGGCAAAGACACTTTCCTGGAGCGAAATGAAAATTTTATTGTTTTCTTTCCAGTATTACCGCAGCCAGTGATCTTTAGTTATTTTAGTAATAACACACAGAAGGAAAGTCACCTTATGTATTGGCATCCTTGGTAAATACAGTGAAATAAGTGTCAACTTTAAAGACAGTAGTAGTCTGGCTTGCAAATTAGGAAATGATGGAGAATTTTTGGCTTGATTATGTTGGTGAGGAAAAGTGCGGCAGCTTTACAGACAGAACTGCAGTCCCCCAGCTCTCTGGGAGCTGCCCATGGAATGTCTCTCTTCTCTCTGCACAGGAGCTGCACAACTCTTGTGATGATCCAACCCACAGTAATTAATCTGTGCTTAGAGATACCCTGGAGGGAGCTGAACGTCTGTCATTTCTCCTGTTTTTCGTAGTGGATTCTCTGGCAGGACACTAGAAATGTCCTCATGGAGCTGAAACACCTTCACAATGCATTGGCTCTTCCCAGTGGAAAATAATTTAAGGAGAACAGGCCCAAGCAGCTGGAGTTGGGATATATGTGATGCCAACAGGTGGAGTGTGTCCTTCCAGCCAGAGCATCTGTCATCCTCATCACCCTCTGTCCTTCTGGGGGCTTCAGAGACCTACCCTGCCACCCTCAGGGGAAGGTGCAGGGGGCCCTTTGCCAGAGGAGGTGCCGACATGTTTGGGACACAGGCCGATCACGTACCCGTGCTGCCCTGGCCAGGCCTGCCCAGAACTGCCAATCTGGACTCCAAGAAGTACTTTGGCTGCAGCATCCTGGCAAGCAAGGGCTGGTGACAGATGCTAACTCTTTGTTTTTCAGTTTTCCCATATAAATAGGTTCAGGCTTTTAGAGGTTATTATTATTAGCATTGTCATTCAAGTCTTTTTAGGACCAAGTCTCCTCTGCCCAGGAGGGAGCATGGAGCACAGCTTCTGTCAGCCTAGGGGTGTTGGTCAACAGCAGCTGAACATTAGCCAGCGTGTGCCCAGGTGGCCAACAGCATCTGGACTTGTATCAGCAATAGTGTGGCCAGCAGGACCAGGGCAGGGATCGTCCCTCTGTGGTCAGCACCTTCAATCCTGGCGTCAGTTTTGGGCCCCTTGCAACAAGAAGGACATTGAGGGGCTGGAGCATGTCAAGAGATGGGCAGCAGAGCTGGGGAAGGGTCTGGAGCACAAGTCTTATGAGGAGTGGCTGACGGAACTGAGGGTGTTCAACCTGGAAAAAAGGAGGCTGAGGGGGAGAGCACCTCACTCTCTACAACTGCCTGAAACAAGGTTGGAGTGAGGGGGCATTGGTCTCTTCCTCCAAGGAACAAGTGATAGAACAAAAGGCAGCAGCCTCAAGGTGTACCAGGGCAGGTTTAGATTGGACACAAGGAAAAACTTGTCTCCTAAAGGGTTTTCAGGCCCTGGCACAGGCTGCCAAGGGTGGTGGTGAAGTCCCCATCCCTGGAGGGATTTAAAACCCATGTAGGTGTGGTGCTGAGGGACATGGTTTAGTGGTGGGCTTGTCAGTGCTGGGTTAATGGTTGGACTGGATGATCTAAAAGGTCTTTTCCAACGAAAACGATTCAATGATTCTCTCTTCTGGCCTCTCAGTTGGCTTAGCCCAGGATATTGGACTGCTGCTTTCTTGCTGCCTTCAAAACCATTCTTTTGCTTCCACCCAGCAGTGCAGTTTCCCAGGAGGTTGTAAGGTTTGATGCAGGCAGATGTGTCTCAAGCACGTGATGCTTTCCACATGTTTTCACGTTTTGTGTCTCAGTGCTAGCACACGTGACCCACAGGAGACACGACCTCCTGGTTGCAGTCAGAGCTCTTCCTCCATAGCCTGCCAAACCTAGTATAGTGGAAGGTGTCCCTGCCCATGGCAGGGGGGTTGGAGCCAGGTGATCTTTAAGGTCCCTTCCAACCCAAAGCAGCCTGTGAAGGGAGGACAAGCTTCCCAGCACAGTCTCCACCGTGCCCACAGCAGAGACTGCCCACTGCAGCTGTCTGTATCCAGCAGATCCACAGCTATGTGGGCTCGTGTGCAGCATAAATAGTATTTCATGATGTGCTTTCATTATCTGAACTTCCATGACCCCTTTCTGCTGTGGTATCTCAGCTGGTGGGAGGTAGGACTGCATTATTTATTTCATTGACTTGTTTGCTTAACTTTGCACTGGCATTGGATTGAAATAGAGCATCTCCCTGGGCGTGGCTCGTCTACCTCAGCACTTGTTCCTGTTGGTGTTTCTCTGCTCCTCCCCTCACATTCCCCGGCCTGTGTGGTGGCACCTGTTGTGTTTTGCCACAAATTGGACTGTGAAATGTTCACTGTGGGGATCATTTGTGCCCGTGGGGATCATTTGTGCCCGTATGGCTCCGAGCACCACGGGGCTGGATCCTGCCCAGGGTTCCTGGGTACTGGGGATCTGGTGAGGGGAGGTGACTTGGGGCAGTGGTTCTTTTAAGCCCAGGAATGTTGTGAAAAACCATCAGTAGCTTCAAAAAGCTGTTTCCATACCTGTTAGCTGGGTTCCCTGGCTCTAGCCTTCATGCTGGCTTTTTGCTTGGATGCTCTTGCCTGCAAGAGGCAGCACTTCTCGGCTCCCTGCTGACTTTGGGATGTAGAAGGATAACCTGGAATTTTGAGAATATTTGGCCTGCCACACGTGTCCTCTTACATGTGTGAAATCTGGACACTGTTATCTCTGAGATGCCAAAGGCAGTCAAACCAGAGTTCTTTTTTTATCACAATACTCTTTGATTAAGATCATTATAGCAACTGGTAGCAGCACTGCTGTTAAGATTGCATTGGTATTTGTGTCTCACAGGCTGCAACTCAGTGTTCAAGCTGTCAGCCCAGATGCAATTTAAAAAAACTCAATAAATTAAAAAACCCAAAATGGTTTTCATCCATTGAGACATTTTAGAGCTGTGTTGTTAAAAGACAGATTTTAACTTGCTGTGGAATATTTTTATGCATGATACGTGTCTACACATTACAAGGTTTTCAAGAAGATGTGACTTCCAAAAAATCTCTTTTTCTTTAACTTGTAGTGTGAGAAAATGCTCATGCACATAAAGGTGACCTTTGCATAGTGAGTTGGTACCAAACACAACCATTCTTTGCAGCCTGGTTTAAGTCTGATTTCACTTGCCATCCAAAACAATTTTTTTGGTGTAGTTTGAACCTCTGTAAAAAAGAGGGAAACAACACAACGTCTTGTAGCTTTGCATTTCCAAGGAAATCAACATCATTTAATGCCATGGTGACATCATGTAGGTAAACCAGGACAGGAGCTGTAGCAACTCAGGGTAAATGATGATGAGCTCAGGGTAAAATATGAACAGGCTGGATAAATGGTGAAAGATAAGGAACGTGGCTAATCCTTACGTGCTCAGAAATCATAACAGTCGCTTAAATCACATGGTGGTTTGTTTTTTTCAAACCTCTCTTTTATGTGCATGTCGTTTTTTGAGCCTCTAGGTTGTATTTGGTTCATGTTTTCATGCATTTCTTTGCAGGCTGGGGGGCTAGACACATACTTTTGTTTTAGGTGAGACTGTCATGTCATCGCTTGACTCCAGGAGCTCAAGCATTCGGAAAAACAGCAAACAGTCAGAGCTGATCCCATGGGGTGAGCTGGAAGCACTAAATTTAGATCGTTTAAAATCCTTTGCTTCTACAGTGCTGCTAGATTGTTAACTGAGGTGAAAAAAAAAATAAAAAATAAAAAATTGAAGTACTTTGTGAGTTTCAAATTGATAGCATCCTTTTAAATCTTCGCATAAATTCCGTGGCACTTCACCTCCCTCCCACAATCGGATCTAAAGAGCAAGAGTAATGATGTCGGGGGCTTTTTTCCAAGCTATACAAAGAACACATATCAGGGATGTATTAATGAAATATTAGCAAATCAATGCCAGGAAAAGCAACAGTAAGCCAGAAGAGAAATCTGTGCTGGTGGGTAGGGGAGTTTCAGCAGTGACCTGACGTGACTGAGCCAATTCAACCCAGAGATCTGGTTGCTATTGAAAGAAAATATTACTTGCTCCAAGAAAGGAGGACGAAAGCCCTTCAGTAGGATGGAGTTGCACCATCTGTGACACCTGCATTCAGGAACAGGCACGGTGGATAATAGGCAAAGAGATTGTACAGCAAAACATGCGTCATTTACCTCGGAATAAAGAGGTTTAATTTCTGAAAGCCTCCCAGCATGGCTTGAAGCAAATGGGAGCTGAGGGCATTTGTCACCTGGCAGACCGAGACACGGAACCGCACGCCTCGCCCCCGTGTAAATAAATCTTACCAGGGCTTGGGTTTGCACATGGAAATTTCCTTCTTGTCCCTGGGCTAAGCCCCACTTTTCCTGTGGGAAACTGGCTGGACCTGGAGCATCAGTGCTGAGGTAGAAAGTGGACAGGTCCCCACAATCAGGCCTGCCAGCCTTTTTTTTCTTAAGGGAATGCTGGAAGAATCCGGGTTTCTCTCAGCCCCAGTAAGCACTGGTGTTGCCAGTGCAGTTGAGTGGCAGCTTGTCATTGTGCCCCACGTGGAGATGTCAGTAGAGCCCTGGGGGTCTGAACATCCTCTGCACCACCACCCTTACCCCCAAAGTTTGGTGGGTTGCTTCAGGTAAGAGCAAACACATTGTCATAGGTTATTTATTTGATGCTAATCTATAAAAAAACTAGACCAGGAAATGTTTTATATTCTCAGATTTTAAAGATATCTTCAGTCAATGTGAACTTTGGAGATCTTTGCCTTGAACTGCAGTTCTTGTGGTTTTCAGTTACTTCCTTGCTTCTTCAGATTTTTTTGTCCTGCAATACTCAGCAAAAGCCCATACCAGGTGTGAGGATCTGAGCTGTACGTATTGTCCAGGGCAGGTTTCCATTGTTTCCAACTTCTTTTTTTCTGGGCACAGTTGTTCTCCCGTGCAGAAGTGTTTTGCTCTTCCCTGTCGGGCAGGGTTTGCCTCCCAGTTCAGGTTTGCAGTCAAGGCTGCAACCTTTCCTGGGCCCTGGACTGCAGCTGATTGCCAAATCCTAGTGCTGCAGGGTGCCTGGCTGCCTGGCATCTCATCCCATGGGACTTCTACCACTTCCTAAACCTATTATGCTTAAGTGGGTTCTGCCATTTCTAGCAAGTTATTCCCAGACAAATAGCAGTGAAAATGTTTTATGGACTTAATCACTGTGAGTGGTTTAATTGCTGCTTTTCTACAGTGCTTGGTTTTTGCTGTGATAAGCTGCTCCTCTGTCAAGACCTTTGTGTTTTTTAGGTAGGAGTGAACCCAAAGTAGAAGCCCTGAATTGTCCCCCATCCCATAAAAGCTTTTTAAACCAGGGGTGAGACAGGCTGTAGCTCTCAGGGTGCTACATCCCACTCCTCTTGCCACTCAAAGAGCTCTGGTTTCCCAAACAGTGTCTTGAAATATTGGCAAACTTGCAAATCAACCTCCTGCAACCCAACCTGAACCCTTCACAACCGCATCCAGGAGCGTGCCAGGGCCTGGCCAGTCCTGACAGCTTCTCATTTTGGCTGTGACAACTTCCACTTCACTGTGTCCAGGGTAAATTGGCTCTTTTTGAAACAACTCACATTTCTGTGGGTCTGGTTTCAGCTTTGCAGCCCTCAGCTTAGTACAGCCCATTTAGCAGCTCCTGCTCGGAGGTGTTTAGCGTGCACTGGGATATCATGTCGGTGTGACAAACACGCTGCCCAGTACCTTCTCCATTAACCTCTCCAGCGTGGCAAGCTAAAAGTCATAGTTTTAAATTGCTGCAGGCCTTGTCCTGCTGGGAAAGCAGCCTGTCCCCTGTGCTTTAGATACACTTCGACACGCCAAGCCCCATTTTGAAGACCCAGGGTGAAAAAACAGGCTCTGCCTGCTGCATCATTCATGGCATCACCTCACCATGGGAATGGACAGGAATCCTCTAAGTGACTTCTAGATGTTGCAACTAACATTTTTTCCTTGAACAAGGGCTGTGGACACAGCTTAAAGACTAGTTTAAGATTTAATCTATGCATTGCTCTTAGGTTTCTTTACTGAGTCTCTGCTCTCATTCTTCCTCTAAGATGTAGGCTGGCTTTCCATGGTGCTGCCTTATGCCAGAGCCTGCTAGACCACAGGGAAGATCCCTCTCCCACTCTTCAATCAGGAAAACATCTCCAGTTCATCAACAGAAAGACTTGGTGATGGTGACTCATATTTGACCATGTAGTGCTGCAGCAGCACAAGGTTGGGCACCCAGCACCTCTGCCTGCTCACCTCCACTCCTTGTCCCTGCCATGGTTTTCCTCCAAGCTCCTGTGTTGCAACTGCATTTTGTTCAGCAAAGAGGACATTCCATCGATTCCTGCCTTGGAGCTGTAGGCACTTGTGCAGGTAGAGCTCACCAAAGGTCTTGGGCCGTGGCAAAGGTTTTGGTTGCTTCCCATCCCACCCCAGCAGAGGCTCAATCTGTGCCCCCCTTTCCTTGCAGCCACTGTCCCCACCAGCTCTTGATTCTGGAGGCAGAATCACTTATTTACTGCAAATCAAATGCTTTAACTGAGATACCATTGAAAGAATTTCTACAGGCTGTTTTTGTAATGCACATTTGGGAGTATTTTTTCCCCACAGTTATTAGCCCTAATGAAATCCCAGGTCATTTTTTGGCGGGCTGTTATCTTTGTGATTCAGGGCTCTGCACTGATTTCCAGGAGTCTAAATCTTCAAAATGAACTTCCTTGTTTTGAGGTGGACACAGTGTTTCCCCAGCACAAATCCTCAGGACCCATTTCCCCTGTGCTGCAGGAAGAGTCTGGGTACAAAACCCAGGCTCTTCTCCCGGACTTCCCAGCCAGCATTTACCCAAAACTCTTTTCACCTGTGTCTGGTTTAAAAAGCTTTCTGCATAGTTTGACCACATCTTGGCTTGGCTCTGTTTCCATAGGTTCCATAGAACCATAGAACAGTTTTGGTTGGAAAAGACCTTTAAGATCATCCAGTCCAACCATTAACCCAGCACTGCCAAGGTCATCACTAACCCATGTCCCTCAGCACCACATCTACACAGCTTTGAAACCCCTCCAGGGACAGTGACTCCACCACTTCCCTGGGCAGCCTGGGCCAGAGCCTGGCAATCCTTTGGGGAAGAAATAGTTCCCAATATCCAACCTAAACCTACCCTTGTGCAGCTTGAGACCATTTGTTCTTGTTCTATCCCTTGTTCCTTAGGAGAAGAGACTGACCCCACCTCACTCCAACCCCTCCTTTCAGGGAGTTGTAGAGAGCGAGAAGGTCATGTTGGCTTTATGATAGCGGGGATTTTGGTTGCATTTTATTTTTTAATGCACATGTTTCTACCTGCACCTCTTGCAGTGGTAACAAACTTCTTTCCATCAGCAAATATGTGCCTGGGCTTGAGGTTGGAATGGAGGCTGCTCTTGCTGCAGGTTTCTGGTTCTGTGTCAGATCTCAGTGCCATCGTGGAGCCATCTCAAACAGTGGTGCTTTGCACTGTGTCCCTTGCTGCCCACAACGCATGTGACATAGAACTGCAGGTAGAATTAAAGCTGCTCCATGGAGATGCTCAGGTCCTTGTTTGCACAGGTGAGTCCTAAAGAGATAAGGGCAGCCTAAGTGAATGATTGCATCTCAATATTCCTTAACTCAAAAGATGTGCTTTGGTGCCTCTATGTGTAGGTCTCCACTTTGTCCCTAGACACTGTCCTGATCTGTTAATTTCATTTAAATGAGGTTAAATAAAACCTGCACAAAGTGTTTTACTGGACTTCCATCAAATTGCTCAAAAATAGCACCACTTATGGTGCATACAAATACGTCTTTCCACTCGGTGAGCACAAGTAATTTATCAACAAGTGGTCCTTGTCCCTGTACCATGGAAAGTCTTTGTGAAATACACTTTTTACAGCAGGTTACGGTTTGTACAGTGTGTTTCTCCCATTACAAATATGCTGTATTTCTTTTTTAAATGTTAAGATGCTGAAGAATGAAACAGAAACATGCAGGTTTGAATAATTTTTGAAGGGGAAAGCTATCCACTGTATAGACCCTTCCTGAAATGAATAGATCTGTATTAAATGTCGTCTTGAACTTGATGATGGACTTTGATTTAATCCATTGTAGAAGGTATTTCAGCAGTGTAAGTGAAATGCATGAAAGGGGAGAACTGGGTGATTTATCCTTCCATATCGACCTTTGTGTTTGTCAGCCAGCAGCAAGAGTATTGTTCCCTTTCCCTTTTTTATCCATTGTTTAGGGCAGTCAGTAATGGGGACACCCATCAGCCTCCGCAAGGCAGATTCTTCTGCCTGAAGGTTTTTTGATCTGCATCTCCTGAAGAGCCAGTTCCCCCACGCTTCTGATGCCCATCCTGTGCAGACAGCCTGGACACAGCACAGCCCCTTGGCCCACCACGCCCTGAGCCCAGACAACCACAGCTTGGTTGACTCATGGTGGTGTTTGGGACCAGCATGGGTGAGTGTCCCCGCTTGGAGTTTGAAGGACGAGGTTTAGTTTATCCAAATTAAACTTTTAAATTATGTTTTCTTAAAATCTTAACTGATGTTTTTTAAAATCTGATCCATACTCTGGGCTGCATCAAAGGTAGCGTGACCAGCAGGTTGAGGGAGGGGATTCTTCCCCTCTACTCTGCCCTCCTGAGACCCTGCCTGGAGGACTGAGTCCAGTTCTGGGGTCCCCAACACAGGAAGGATATGGAGCTGTTGGATTGAGTCCAAAGGAGGCTATGAAGATGATCTGAGGGCTGGAGTAGCTCTGCTGTGGAGACAGGCTGAGAGAGTTGGGGCTGTTCAGCCTGGAGAAGAGAAGGCTTCAGGGAGACCTTAGAGCACCTTCCAGTGCCTGAAGGGGCTACAGGAAAGCTGGGGAGGAACTTTTTGCAAGGGCTTGTAGTGAGAGGACAAGGGGGAATGGATTAAAACTGGAAGAGGGGAGATTTAGGTTAGATATGAGAAAGAAATTCTTCACTGTGAGGGTGGTGAGACACTGGCCCAGGTTGCCCAAGGAAGTTGTGGCTGCCCCATCCCTGGAAGTGTTCAAGGGCTGGTTGGATGGGGCTCTGAGCAACCTGGTCTAGTGGGAGGTGTCCCTGCCCATGCAGGGGGGGTTGGAATGAGATAATCTCCAAGGTCCCTTCCAACTCAAACCATTCCATGATTCTGTGATTTTGAAAATACAGGGCTGCAGCTCTGCACCAGTGAGTGATGTGGCACTGGGCAGGTACCTCCAGCCTAGGCAGGTCAACGCCACCGCTCCAGCACCGCTGCTACAGAGACTGCTTGCTCTTCTGGAAAGGTGCCCCAGTGCTTAGGAAACATAGAGCAGCCTTGAAATACTGTTGTTAAGGTTGAATGGGTGCCTGCAGGCATCTGGAATCTGGAACCAGATTGCTGCGGAGTGGGAAAAAATAGGGAGGCTGGAGCATCCCGATAAAAGTGGGCAAGAAGGATCCGGAGCAGCTCAGCATTTCCCGGCTGCTTGGTTTTCTGTCTCAGCACTGATGTGATTTTAATATAGTTCCATGGCTGGAGTTGCTGTGATTAGCAGAGCAATTTGCAGAGCGTTCATCAAAATTGCCAATCAATTCGAGCTCAAAATAGACACAAGGCCCTGCGTAATTGGAGGCTGCTGCCCAAAAAGCACTCGCAGTTTGGAGAGTCCGAATGGGATTTGAGGTGCCTGTATGATGTGTGGGATCCCCAAGATCCTCCCTGAGTGTTTTGTAATTGCAGATTGGAGAATAAGATTATTAAGCCTAAAAGGGAAGCGGGCATTGTATGGATTTGGTTAAATCCCTTGAAGGTGGCCATGTCCTGGAAGGAGGTTGGAGCAGTGTGGGTGCTGGTCTCTTCTCCTAAGGAACAAGTGATAGGACAAGAGGAAATGGTGCCAAGTTGTGCCAGGGGAGGTTTAGATTGGATGTTACAAACAATTTCTTCCCTAAAAGGGTTGTCAGGCCCTGGCACAGGCTGCCCAGGGCAGTGGTGGAGTCCCCATCCCAGGAGGGATTTCAAAGCTGTGTAGATGTGGTACTGAGGGACATGGGTCAGTGGTGACTTTGGCAGTGCTGCACTAATGGTTGGACTGGAGGATCTTAAAGGTCTTTTCCCACCAAAACGATTCTGTGATTCTATGTCTCCTTGTGCTGCCATGGGACGTGGAGGTCGCATCCTTCCCACCTTTTATCCCAGCAGTACAGCTGGCTGTAAGGTTTTGAAGAGAAGCTCCTTGCTCCTCCTTTAGATAATAAATGTGCACCTGGTCATCTCCTAACACTTTCAGGGGTGGAAACAGCTGAATTTTGTCCACACGAGGCCCGTAGCATTGGCAGCAACTGCTGGAGCTTGGAGCAGTGCAGGGTATGGAAAACCTCAAGGTGCAGCGTGCGCGTTGTCTTTGCAAAATACAGTGTTTGTCTGCATTTCTGCAGCAACATCAGATGTCTTCACCCTTGCAGCCTTCATATAAGAGCCAGATTCCTCCCACCAAGCCTGTTTATTCAAGGTGAGGGTGTTGCTGGCCCCAACGTGCTCTGGTGGAAGGCTGCAACGCTTGGTCGCTGGGCAGAATTCACCCTATTGGATTGCATGTCATGACTGCTTGTCTTTGAAGAGCAAGGCCTGTTTCCAGCCCTGTCAGGAACTGCAGGGAATTCCAATAGCTGCATTTTTATCACTGATGCTGCGTGATCCATGATCTGGTCTTGGTTTTCCAGGGGAGTCGGTATGAAACCATGAATTCACCCTTCAGTTTGCATCTAACAGGCTGCTCTCCTTGGGGTTTGACTTTGTTGCAGTCTCATTCTTTACAGTGTAAGGCTCAGAAGTTTATCCAGAAATAAGACGGGATTTTGACCACCTTAAAATGTTTGTTTAGCTTTACCAAAGAGGTGTTTGTTTTTTTTAATTTTTAGCCCTTCCCGTGGTTTCCATCGTTGCTCCCAGTTTAGCTGGGATACCTTGGAAATGACAATCAAGTGTCCTTGAGAGGCTGGGAACACATCACTGCTGACTCCTGAGAAAGTTTAAAAAAAAAAGTCAGGTTGTTCACTTTTGAGGAAAAATTACAAAAATCATGTTATGTGGGGAAAAAAGTACTTAGCAGAGCTTTGCATTAGGCAAAGACAAACCAGCAGACTTAGAATGTGGACCAAAGACAGGGTTTCCCTCCCTGCTCCATCCTTCCTTGCCTGCCTCATATTGTGAGCACAGATTTGGATACAAATATTTTATTTTTACTGCAGAATTGATTTCACGGCTGCCCTAAGTGAATAAAGCTGTGATGTATTAACTAATGTCAGGCACAGGATGTTTACCTATTTATCTTTACCGTGGTGTTGCTCATAGTATTTTTTTCTCTTCTGTTCTCTGAGACTTGTTAACATTGGAAACAGAACCAGAGTCCTCCTAATGGAACAATCACAGTCGTGTGGCTCAATATGCAAAGTAACACCTCCAGCAAAAGCTGATAAATGCCTTTGTTTATTTTATTTTTTTATTATTTCCTGCTATGTTTGCATGGAGAAAGAATGGAGAAACAGATTGACTTCTTCTGAGGTTAACAAAAAGATTCAGAAAATGGAAAATAATTCTTATTTATTTAAGGAAAATAATGTGGGATGGGAGATGATTGTAGAACCAGTGGAGCACTGCAGGGACAGTTGTGAGGGGACAGTGCAGAGGCTGGTGGCAGCTGCTGAAGGGTCCCCAGTCCCCAGGGAGGACATGGTGCTCAGGGGGCAGCACTCACCATACCTGGGGCTTGTGATTTAGATGGGAAGCCATCTAAATGGCCTTTCATTCCATTCCTAAATTGAAGGAATTTATATCCTAGGAAAGCGTGCTGTGCATGGAGAAAAAGACTTGGTTTCACGCTGAGAGAGGGGAGATTGAGATGAGATATTGGGAAGAAATTCTTTGCTGTGAGGGTGGTGAGACACTGGCCCAGGTTGCCTAGAGAAGCTGTGGCTGCCCCATCCCTGAAAGCATTCAAGGGCAGGTTGGATGGGGCTTGGAGCAACCTGGTCCAAGTGGGAGGTGTCCCTGCCCATGCAGAGGGGTTGGATCTAGGTGATCTTTCAGGTGCCTTCCAGCCCAAACCAGTGTGATGCTGTGACTTGGGCAGTGGTGGAGAGCTGGCTTTCCTGCTGCCATACAGCTACACAGCCACAGGCCCTTATGCATCTCCAGTGTCATGCCCTGAGCTGCTGGTGGGAGAGGCAGGTGGAGCAGTGCCATCAGCCCGTTCTCCTGGTGGCCTCTCACCACTTCCACTCACTTTCCATGGGCAATCAGCTGCTGTGGCTTGTCCCTCTCCGAGCCCCATGTCACCTGCACCAGCAGTGCTGGGTGCTGCAGCCTGGTGGTTCTTGCTGCGAAGGCAGCGTCTGGGGAGCCCCGGGCTGGCTGATTGGTGTAGCAGGGTTTGAATTCTGCAGTGAATATGACTAATAATCCATGACCTGGCTGTGATTATAGATGAAAGAAAGCTGATGAAGAGACCCTGCGGTGGCACAGAAAGGGATTAGACATTGTCTAAAGCCAGGGCAGTACTGGAGCATTTGGATTTCACATCTCAGATTCACGGGTGAATAATTCAGCACTTGAAAAAATGCTTCAGCCACAGTGTGACATCTCCACATCTTTTTTCAGTGATATTCAAGACTTTAACTAAACATCGCTTCCCAGGGAGCTGGGGCAGCTGTCCAGATATTTTTCCTCTTAAATATCAGCATTCCAGATTGTTACCTGGATACGGATGGAGATTTGGACTGATATCTTAGGGGCTGCAATCTCTCTTAATGCGGGATTTTGCCTTCAGTAAGCGCCTTCGGCGTTTGGCTGAACCCAAAATCATTTCAAGTGAAAATGAAGAGATGTGGCTTTAGATTTAATTGACGCTTCCGCCGGCTCGGGTGAGCTGCTAGGGCGTGCAGAGCTGTGGATGGGGTTGTTGGGGAGTTTTAAATAAATGAACTGCTTCTCCAAGGCAAACGCTGGCAGATTTATTAAACGTGAATGGGAAAGTAGAATGCGTAGGACACGGCCTTGTGAAATGGCTTGCTGTTTTATAAATGCAGGAGCCCTATAAACTAAACCAGCTGCTGTATTTTAAAACTAAATCGTGCTATTAAATCTCTGCCTGTCAATGGTAAAGTAGAACCATCCAGAAATGCAAGAGTTAAGCTGCTCCTACCACCTTTTAACTCTGCCTCCTCCAGCGTATACATTATAATAAGTCTTTAAATAAATGATCACATATTATTCCTCAAAGAATTCATCCTTTTTCTGAATTATTAGCTAAAAATGGATGGTATCTTATAATTGTCATCAATTCAGACTCCTTATCGGGCCTGATAAAGTCTTTTCTCGGCGTGAGAAGTGTTTTGATCATTTGCTTTTCGTACCTACCCTTATTCCCTTTTTAGTCAGAAACATTTGCTCCTTCAGATGCACATCACGGGATGAGACTCTGAAGCTCTTTTACCTGTAAAATTTGGTGGTCCAGCTGTGTCAGCTGTAGGAAACTACTCACTCCATTATGAAAATATGCATAAGGCAGTAGGTACTGTGTGGTTTCTGTAAGTGTCAGTCACTTTTAGATGGGCCTTGCCTGGCAGACCCACTACACCAAGGTGGTCTCTAGGAAAAAGTGATGATGATAATGATATGAGAGCTGCTACCCGGTTGTGTAATTAAAGGTTTTGAAAGCAAAAGGAAACAAACTGAAGTAACCCAGAGCTAAAAGCTCAGGCTTTCCCAGCACCAGGAATATGCAGGATTTGCATGAAGTTGGAAGTTTAAAAAGGAAGTACCATGGAAGAGCCCATCTGCTCTCAGTACCCCTGGAGGTATTCAAAAGCCGTGTGGATTTTGGTACTTCAGGACATGCTCTAGTGACCAAGGTTGTGGGGTTTTTTGTGTTGATGGTTAGACTCAGTGATCTTAGGGGTTCTTTCCAACCTTGATGATTCTGTGATTTATATGTATATAAAAAGGAAAAATCCTTATAAAACTTGCAGTTGTTGATGCATGTTCAGAGGATCTGGCTAGAAACTTGGCTGTAATGGCTAAGGGATTTTTGTCTTCCACAACCCTGAGGAATGTCACCCTTTGTTTCACAGTCTCTCCCCTTTACCTCTTTTCTAGCAATCTCCTTTCCTTAGTTTCTCAAAGCTGAGGGTGTCCCACATTTCAGCACATGGCATGTCCCCTGGTAAGGGATCTGTGGCCAGAACAGGAAATAAATCCTTCTGCATGGAAGCAGCTCCTCATTTCACAGCTGATAACCCAATGGGTTGTGCCCTGAGTGAAGGTCCCAGAGAATGGGGCTGTTGGAATTTCTTTGCATAAAATATGGCAGGAAGGAGCCCTTCCTCCCCCTGCTCCAGCTTCATTTCTTTCTGTGCCTGAGCCAAGCACTCAGTTGTTTGGTCTTCCTCTCGGTGCTTTTATGAAAATTATGTTACTTTAGAAATTAACACTTTTTATCCTGAGTCCATGTCGGCTAATTGCTATTAAGAGACAAATGAGCTTTGCTAAGATTTCTTTTTTCCTATAAAATTTCTAATTTGAAGATATTAGAAAATAGAAATGTTTACCCCACTAGGGTTACTGCAAATATCCTGATGAGCTTTCATATCCTCCTGCAGCACCAGCCAGCTTAATTGCCCTCCTTAGCCCAAACTTTAATATATTACAAATTTGTATAGAAAAAAAAAATAAAATCCTCATTCTTCTTTTTTTTAAACCTGGTGGTTAAAAGGGATGAGAAGAGAATAAACCTTAAGAAGTCCAAAAAAAAAAAAAGGCAATTGTAAATTTTAGGACTGAGTCTTTTCTTCAGCATAGCTCTGTGAAATCCGTTTCCTCGTGCTGTTCTGGCCCCGTATCAATCCGTATCTTGAAACAAAATTTTACACACCATTCTTCAGCTGAGTTATTTGATAGTACCCAGCGTGCAAGGGACTGTGAAACATCCCCTTTCTTACAAAGCTTCTGTAATATTAATGTGCTTGACCTTGGTCTCTCATATTTCCTGATTAGGTTCATGGGAAGGGTTTGCCAAGCTTTGAAGATACTGTCTTGTAGACCTGTCCGTAAATACTGTGGCAGAAGGAGAATTTTGGTAATAAGTTCATTTAAATGAAACAATTCTGCCCATCAAGAAATCTCTACCCTGAACTATTATTTAATGGCTTTTGTTATTTTGGACTCTACTGACACATAATTAGTTTTGGAGAGCTCCTCATGTTTTTCTAAGGTTAATACCCCAGAATCGCACTGAATTTTCAACCTTTTGCAGATTGATGGAAGTTGGAGGTTTTAATCATTACAGCCTAATTTTCCTAGAGATGCAGACCCTTAACATTTCTGATTTATCTTAACTTAATATCCAGAGATGGAGTGAAAGCTACATGTTTGGAATACAGTTGCTTTTAAGGAGGAAAGGCAAAAAGCAGCATTAGGGGCTGTCTTTGGGCATCTTTTCTTCCCCTTCCTGTGAGGACTGGGGGATCTGCAGGCAGAGTGAGGGGCAGGGGCAGCAGGGGGGACCCCACTTCCTGATATTAACCCTATCAAGGCAACCCCAGGTGCTAGCACAGCAGTGTCAGCTCTCCTTGACAAAGCAAAAATGTAAATTCTCAACTCATCTCTAAAGAAAAACGCTTTTGTTGCTGTTTTCCCCGTGGCCTGAGACTTTGCTACGAAATCTTGAATGTGATTTCTGTAACTTGTGCAGTGCATTAAGTGTCCTCTTAATTTTATCAGCAGTTTATCTGGCTACAATGAATCCTGAGTGACCTGGAGTGGCAGAGCCTGCTCAGCCATGTGTGGCCATCTGCCAGCGTGCTGCCCAGCGCTGGGCATTGACATCTACTGATGGAGGGAGGCTGTAGGACAGGGAGCAGGTACAACCTGCCACCTCTATGCTCACTACAGCTCTCGTCAGTCCTTCCAGTGGGAGGGAGTATCTCCTCTGTGAAGAATTAATCAGAGCCATTAAAGCATTTCAGAGCACTTAAAATTCAGCTATAAACCCATGTGGATCTGCTCGCTTATCAGTCTACAGATAAGCATCACTATCTGCTACCTCCTTCTCGAGGGGTTGCTTAGGGCCTGGTCCTGGCTGGGGCAGGGTTCTACCTCTCACACAAGCTAAAATAGGCAGTTGAGAGGGGAGATTCCTTTTAAAGTTGTCCAAAAGTGTCTGTTTTCTCTGTGAAATTAAACAGGTTTTCCTTAGCATCTCTTATAAACAGGATTGACATCCTTTTTTAGATTCTGTTTGGCTGGCCTAGTACTTGCTTCAGAGAAGTTTCTCTGCTTTACTTATTTGCACAACAGTCAATTCACCTCTAATTTCCAGTTTTTGGTAATGTTTTGGGACCACTCTGCCAGTTTTTGAGCCTCAGGCTTGGAAGAGCCTCAGTCCTGGGCTGCTCAGTTTGGCTCTTGCTTTGCTTTTTTGGCTTATTGCTGGTGGTGGTGGTTTGTGTTCTTAGGATTTGTTAATAAGCCTTGCTAATGAGCTACTCACTCTCTTCATGGCCTTGTCAGCCTCCTGTAACACTTCATCGATTTGCTCTTAGATACTCCTGAAAATAATTTTATATATATATAGTGTGTGCTTAGAGGCAGCACAGGGTAGACATGCTGTTCCCGTATATTGGTTGTATTTTGTATTCCTATTTATGGAAGTCAGGTCTGCTATAAAATAATGAGACCAACTGATTTATGACCCTAGTGGAGCTATATAGAGTGTATCAAGTCCTGAAACATGTGCCTGAGCTGTGGAGAAGTGAGATCAGGGTTCTTCCTCTTCCAGATACATTCAGGTCTTGCTCTTCCAACAAATACCTCCTTTTCCTCCATTCTTTACAGTTTTGATATATCAAGAGCTAAGTTGAGGAAATCCCTGAAATCCTCTCATGCCTTCCCTCCATCCCAGGCAAAGATAACTTCTGCTTCTCTAAATATCTTAGTAATCCTCAGAAGCTGTAAAAAGAAGGAGCTAACCCTGGCTGGATTGCTCCTGCAGTTAATTGTCTTCTGAGGTGACCTTTGGTCAGGGAGGACCCAAAGTCCTCACCCAGAGGACAGAGAGGATGTATTTAGCTCATAAAATGACCAGCCTGTCCTGGGAGCAAGGTAGCAGCTGCCTCACTGACAGTTTTCATCAATGGTTTGTTAATAGGCTTGTACTGACAGCTTAATGCTGGGTCTGTCATTGGTTGTCAAATCATCTTTCTTTGGGTGAGGCTATTCATCTCCTTTAATAATTATAGAAATGGAATTGTAGGCCATCACACTTAAACCCAAGTTTGTGGTGTTCTTCATTTTCAGAAGATGAATCTAGCCCTCAGCTTGGCAGTGCTTTTCAAAACTCTGCAGCTGGTGACACTGATTATTGCTTACTTTCTTTCCTCTCTTTGGAGAGAAGAGGTCTGAAAATAAACCCAGTGACTCTTCTTGCTAGTCCCCTCTTTTTCTTGGTAGCCAGAAATTTTCTTTATGCTTCTTGACCCTTAAATCAGGTGTCCTCACTGAACCCCTCATGAGTCTACATGGGTTCCTGTGGTTCCTCACCCTCATTATTCCTAGGGGAATAGTTTCCCAGACCCCACAGTGTAAATTCATCCCACATCTGGTGAAGAGGGATATTTCTTTCTTCCTTACCTGAGTCATGAATGTTCCAACAGGTTCTTAACATCTGTCTCTGGGCACATGGCATTGAGCTGTGCTCATCCAGGGCCAGTGTCCTTTACTTTTGGACTTGAATTATCCTTTTTCCTCCCATTTTCTTGGTGTCTCTGATTTTGTTCCTACTTGGACATTTTTTCCCTGGAGGTTCCCTGCTCCCTGACTCCCACATGTCTCACACCTGTAGTGTGATGATGCTTCACTCTCTTTGCACTTTGGTACTCCTGTTTTTGAGGTTTAGCAGCTGTCCTCTCCTCAACACAGAAATTAAGCTGAAATACGCCGTATTTCAGACATTCCCTCTTGCATTTCAGCTTCTCAAGGATTTTAATTGCCACCTTTTTCCCTTTATGATGTACTGCTGTTCTTGATGTGTGAGAATACATCTACAGAGAAAGCTCCTTCTGTATTTTATGTGTGCTTTGTCAAGAAGGCTATAATTTTGTTCACTTCCTTTTTCCTTAAAGTCATTTGTGACAGGTCTTGAAATACTTGCACCTCATGTCCTCCCAGAGTAAGGTCAGAAACTGTCATTTATTTCAGAGTCAGCTCTAAAATAGGCTGCTCTTAATATCATATCTCGGGGTCTGCTGGAGTTGGGGCTCAGGCTCTGCAATAATTGTTGCATCTGCTTTCAGCAGAGGAAGAAGTGGAGGCTTGCTCTGAATATTAACAAGCCATCCATCCCTTGCTCCTTCTGGAACACACTAGTTCTTAAATAGTTTCATCTTTTCATGGTATTTGTGTTCGCTTTTTTCTCTGCAAGCTCTTTTTTTATCAACTTCATTTCTTTCCTCCAGATTTAGTCCTAATTGGAGGCTTTATCAATATTTATACCTAGGTTGCCAAACCATATACTTTTGACTCCGTCAAACCTTACCTTCTTGAAGGTTTTTAGATGTCTCACTGCTGGGATTGACCAAGAAAAGCCTTTTTTGTTTTCTCTTTCTCCTTCATTTGGCCTTTTCTCCCATGTGCTCACCATCCTTGATAGGAAAAGTGTGGAGAACTGCTGGAACTGCTCAAGGGCAAGTTGGATGGGGCTTGGAGCCTTGTCTAGTGGGAGATGTCCCTGCCCATGCAGGGGGGTTTGGAACTAGATGATCTGTAAGGTCTCTTCCAACCCAAACCAGTCTGTGATTCTATTATTCTATTCTTTCCTCATTAGATTTTCCTGTGATAATAACTTTTAAACCAGAACTCCTAAGTCCAACATCCCTTTCATAGGCCAGAGAAGCACTTTGATGGTGGGCAGAGTGGGAGGATGCTTTCACACTGTACCTTTCTTTGTGAACTTCACCTTTCCAACCCTTTCTGCTCTGGAAACATCGTGTACCCTGTATTTTTGCTTGTCATTGTGCTGGGCAAAATGTGGAGACCCTTGGCCTGAAGAAAAAAACACAAATTCTTGGAAAAACATGTTTACTTAGAGGTACTTTTAGAGAACCTATTTTTGGAGGCTTAGTAGTAAAATACATCCCCATCTGCTGGCAAGTGAAAATTTTTATCACTTCACCCACCAGTTATCAAGTTATAGTGAAAAACCAAGGATCAAGTAGAATCCCTGGTATGAAAGGGATTTAGGAATTTCAGAATCTGGTAGGAAAATGGTGTCTTTCAGGTCAGTGAATGATGAGCTTGGCAAAACAACCCAAAACTGCAAACAGAAAACCTTCTCCTCTGTGGTGGCCTTGCTTTAGGAGGAGCTGAGAGTGCAGGGATGCA
This sequence comes from Hemiprocne comata, assembly GCA_020745705.1. Classification (NCBI taxonomy): domain Eukaryota; kingdom Metazoa; phylum Chordata; class Aves; order Apodiformes; family Apodidae; genus Hemiprocne; species Hemiprocne comata. Next base: position 2,048,465 of record CM036597.1, on the reverse strand, counting down.
GCCCGGAGGGATGAGGGAAGCAGCTCTGGTTCTTTAGGAACACCTGGTTTCTCTTTGTGGCTGATTCCTGGGAAGATGTCCCTGAACTCAGGTTTGTGCTGCAGCAGGAGAGTTAATGAAGTCCTGCAAGGGCAGGAGATGTTAGGAGGAGCATGGCACATCCAGCATCCATTCGCCCTACGAATAGAGCTGATTTTTTTCCTACTATTACTCCACTGAATGTAAATATCTCGGAGACATTTACATGGTATTTCTTTTTAAGTATATAATGTTTTCATTCAAAAGTATCATAATTCTTAAAAGACCTGTCAGAGGCTCTGACATGTAATTAATTTCTCTAAAGCTCTTTTTGTGAAAGATACAACTGCACACACAGAACACCTGTGCTTATTCACAACTCGGCAGGAAAAAAAGCCACATCTTCTTCCCCGCTTCTTCCCCCACTTCTCCAGAAAAAGATTTTTCCTTCCCTTTGGATACTCCCCCTCCATCTATCCTCCTGGTCTGCACCAAATAAAAGCACTTGGTAAATAGAAGTTGTGTGTAAACAGGAACCAGCACGTTGTTTTTTGTCGGGGTGATAGAGACCTTTTGTTTATTCAGCTTTAAGCCAAAACACTCTTGCAGCTTTAATTATGGAACAGCTCCTGCTACCCCATAATCTGGCCCATCTGATATATTCCCACATGTGTAGGTGGGCTTTCAGTCGGTCTAGATGCTGTTTATTTTTACCTGGTAGATTTTTTTTTTTCCTCCTCTGCTTTGGGAGGAGTGTATTAAGCCTCAAAACAGTGCTGGTGCCCAGGAAATATAAATTTTATATATATAGATATATGTATATAGATATATCTAGATATCTAGATATCTCCACAGCTAGTTGAACATCTCCAAGTGCTGGATTAGATGGCAGTCATGGCTGGCTGGCTTTATCCCCAGGAATTGCTTCCAGGGCATCGCCGCGCCCATCGCTGCTTCCGCTGGAAAACGCCGTGAGCCCATTAATATTCATAGGAACATGCTTAAATCCCAGCTGTACAAAAACAGTGGCAGTTTTAAGTGAACATAAGGTTCATCCTTTATGTGACTGGAGATGAATGTGGGAACATGTCCAGATGTTTTTGCTTTGTTATTCGGGCGTTTTCCCCTCTGTTGCAGGTAAATAACCAGCACCCCTCGTTTTCCCCTCCTATAGGGACCATTGCTCGTGGTGCTGATGCTTCGCCTACCCTGTTGAATTTATAGGAAAAGAAATAATCTGGTTTTACTAAAAAACAAACAAAAAACCCCCCCACAAATGAGGGGATGTTCTACCAGGATATTGCCTCTCAGTCTCACTGGGAGCAGAGGGAACTAGTGGGGCCTTAGCTGGGACTTTGGCTTATGTTCTCTGGCTGTGTTGGTCTCCACTCCAGCAATACCAGCACCCATGAAACTTCTTGAGTATCATGTTGCGTTTTTGAAATAGAACAGAGAAGTGCTTTGGGTCACTGTGCCACCTGGGTTGAGGACACATGCTCAGAAGACAGTGGTTTGTTTACAGTGGAGGGTGCATTTTGGGTGATGTGTGTGTTTTAAGTGTTCAAGGGCAGGTTGGATGGGGCTTGAAGCAACCTGGTCTAGTGGGAGGTGTCCCTGCCCATGCAGGGGGTTTGGAACTAGATGATCTTCAAGGTTCCTTCCAACCCAAACCAGTCTGTGATTCTGTGATTTCTCCAGGTCACTGAGTCCTGTGTACTGCTGTCACAGGCAACTGCATCCTGCCCTTCTGTCCATTAATTTGTCCATCTTGAGCTTAAAACTAGTTGGATTATTTTTTAGCTCCACTGCTTGCTTTCTGTGACTTATTCCCTTTGATCTCCTTGCTTATCCTGTGTCCTTCTCTGTTGTGCCAGCTGTGATCTTAGCAGACCAATGCACTACAGTCTGCTGCAATCCAGAGAAGTCCTTCTGAATTTTTCACTATGATTGAGCCACCTGTGACCATCCTTGGAGCACAACCTGCCGAGCTGCACTCCTGCCCTCCTCCTCTGAAGCCCTGGAGTTCATCTCACTCTGCATCTTTGACAATCATCTTCCACCCACTGTCCTCTTCCTCCATCCACTGTAGCTCCAGTCAAGTTCATAAACTTCAAGCTGGTGGCCGATTCTCCTCCTGTTGGTTCTTCATAATAGTGTGACCCCAGTTGTGTCCCTCTTCAGTGGCCTGATGCTGTCTGAAATCCAGATTCTCTCCCTTTTTTTTCTTTAGACCACAGATGGCTCCATGTTCTGTGCTCTCCTGCTACCTGGTATATCTCTGCCCATCACCGTTATACCCCAGACCTCAGTTGAGTTCTTCTTCCTAGGGACCCAGCTGTTCCCCTCCTCTTGTTGTTCCCAGGCTTTGGTTTCTTCCTGTTCTGCATCATGTCAAGCCCCTTTGTCAGCTTTTCTCTTGCAGTCACTGGTGTTTCTCCCTGTCCCTCTTGGAATCTGGCCTTTCGTAGCCACACCGCTCCCAAAAGGTCCTCTTGTTCGGTGGGTCCATGCAAACTTCAGGTTGTCTCATTCACACTTCATCTCTCCCCACCAGTATGTGAAGATCCCCTGTCTGAACTCTTCGGCTCATTTCCAAAGCTCAGCCCTGCTCTCCTGAGTGACTGTGGTCGAAGTGAGTAGTCATCAGCAGGCACATCCCCTTCATTCTTGTATTTTGTCACCTTCATTGGATCCAGCCTTTGGATCACATCCATCAGAGCATCACTTCTGCTCTTCAGAAAGACTGTGGAGATCAAGAGTATACAAAAATGTGGATTGTAACCTTCTGAATGTTGAAGATGATGGTCCCATCATCCACCCTGAGTGTGGTGAACTGAGCAGCAGGTCCAGATCTGTAAACATGCACAGCCAGATGTGCCATCCTCCAACCCTACCTCCCCCTGGCTCATTAAAATGATTTTTTTTTGCACATTGCTCTCCCACCTGACAGACCATCAGGGTGCACAAACCCCATCTCCCAGGTCACAATTTAGCAAAGCTCCTTATCTCAGCTTTTCCTTCTCCCAGAGCTTCCGCAGGCAGCAAACAGCCCAGAAGTCATGGTGGCCCATGTCTGGGGCTAGTGGAGGTTCTCTGGTCTCCTGAGAAGCCTCTGGTTTTCCTGAGGCTTAAGTTATTTTTTTAACATTTTCATTAATAGATATATTTAAAACATAATTTATATCATAAATTAAGATACATATAATAGGCAGAGGCTATCAAGGAGCCATGAAGTTGTAGACTGTCACTGGCAAGCGCAGAGCAGCTTTCACACTTAGAAGTTAATCTTCTTCAAGCTGCATGGAAATGTCTCCCACCGACGCCTGATCCGTGCTTTGGCATCTCCAGCCGCTCCCGTTAGAGCCCGTCAGCGACGCGTCGGCTGGTGGGGAGGGAGGGGGACAGAGGGGTCTTACTGCAGGAACCAACGTGTGGAGAGCTTTGAAATACGGATTTGCATCAAAGTAAAACTCTGCGGGCTAGTTAAATATGCGTCTGAATATGCAAAGGAATTGAGTTACTGATGCTTGTTATTCTTATCTTACTCTGGGTGTCACAACATCTTTAAGTTCAGGGAAGGTTTCACTTACTAAGACGGTTGTAAAGATTTCACATTAATTAAGAGGACTCAACTGCAAATCTGAATATGAATGAAGTTGGGCTGCTGAACCCAGGGCAGAGAATTCTGTGGGAAGATCAGACATTGATAAATGTTGATTTAAAAAAACAAACCCAAGAACAAACAGAAACCCACCTAACCTAATGTTTCAATCTAGTACCTGTTCCGTGAGAGAAAAAAAGTTGAGTTCAAGTTGCCAGGAGGAAAAAACTAGATTCTGTCTTGAATTTACAGTCCCAAGAGGTGAAATTCTGTTGGTGGAGAGCACTGATGAGTGTTATCCTGTGCTGCCAGTGCCCGGGGACTCACCCACATCTCCCTGTTGCAGGGTGTCCCTCTCAGGCAGGCGAGTGTTTTATTGGGGGGAATCTTTAATGGAAAAATGAAGAAAATCAAGGCCTGATTCTGATCCCTGTTTTGTTGCTTCAGAGAAGCACCATCAAGTCCAGTCAGCCTTGACTGATGGCCATACAACCAAGATGAAGCTTAACCCAATGGGGACTGTGAGGGTGGTGGGTGGAGAACAAGGCTTCCAAGGAAGGAGCTCTTTTAATGAAGTGTTTTGAATGAAGAATGAGACTAATGATTTTTTTCTCCCCAAAAACTGCTTTTTAGGGGAGTTTTTCATACCTACCAGCACTTGGAAGGTCAGAGCAGTAGCTGGCATGAGCAGCTGTCTCTCGGGGTATCTGCATTTCTCTTCCAACTCCAACATAGAGTTGCTGTTGCCTGAGCTGGGGCAAGTCTCCTCCTCTTTGTGTCTCCTCTCACCCATCTGGAGATAACATAATGACTCTTAGCCTTTCAAAGCAGTTTTGAGCAATGTGAAGGGTGCAGAGCACCTGCTCCACCTTCTAAAGCAGGACTTTGGGGAAGGAAATTGTGATATATAGCATTTGAACCTACTGAAATATACTAGATGTGGCTTTTGGAGTTGGAAAAGTGAAAATACAATAGCCTAAATAAATACTATTTGCCCTCTGAAGCAGGGTGAGTGCAGTATGTGAGGTTGCGTGGGTTTGGGTTTTTTTAATTCTTGTTACTTTTTACTCATGGTTCCTTGAGCTGATTCTGGGAATTATACTGACTGGTTATGTTTCTGGAAATGTGCAGGTTGGCCAGATGCAGTGGGGCATGGAGTGAACAGAACGAGGTTAAATTGATGGATGACCAACAAGAGCAGGATTGTGCCTCAGAAGACCAAGAAACTATCCTGATTAATGGGGTGAAAGAAAATGGTAAGGAGCTTAATTACGGTCCAGGAGGGAGCAACGACAACTTGCAACCCAACTTATTTTCCTAATTCTTTTAATGTGTTTAATTTTAGTGGTTTGCAGGTATCTCTGCAATGTGGAGCAGTGGGGTAAATGTCTATTTTCTGCAGAGATGTCACTCCAGCTATGAATCTACACCTTCTTAGGTCTTAACAAGTACTGCTTGTGCCCATGCATATGCATGGTTGGAAATGTTTATGGGCACATGCAGTTTGAATTATGGATTTTAGTCTGGTTTCTTAGGGAAAAAAGTCATACAATAATATGTAGCCCCTCTGCCTGTTGGGAATCTCTTCCTTTCTTCACAGTTAGTTATGAAGCCACCAGCCAATCTCAGCAAAACTTGACCGGAGGAAACTTAGTCGCTACAAACCGGGGAAAAATTAGTGGTTGGGTAGAAGAAACAGACCTGGATTAGCACCCATGGAAAGGGAAGGTTGGACTTGTGAGCTTGTTATTGCTTTCTCTATGTGGCCCATCAACAGACGTGGGATCCCCTGACCTGTAACACCACTTTGGTGCATGCTGAGGTGCTCCAGGCCACAGTTGTGCTCTAGGGAGCCACCAAGTCACTCTAGCTTCCATCGTCAGGGGAGGATTGGCCACTTCCAGCAGCCTGTCCAAAATACCTAACTTTATCTGTGCCTCTTTAGTCAATTCCATACTTGCCTTAAAAGCAACAGGAGTTACAATTAGGAGTTACAGCACTCTGCTGCCTGAAAACCTGATTGGAATAAATACTCCTCTGAGCATTTTCCCAAGTCATTTGGACTTCAGTGGTGAGCCACAGTAAATGCCGTGGTGGTTTGGCATTGAGGCAGAGCTTGACATTTTCATTCTTCACTATGTTTTTGTTTAATTTCATGGCTTTTTACATTTTGTAGTGGCCTATAAATCTTAGATATTGAGGACTTGGTCCTCTGATGTCTTCTATGTTCAAATCCTTCTGTCTTCTCAAAATGAGGTTTATGCCAGCAAGTCAGATGTTGTTCTTCTTCATTCCTGAAAACCCAGAGTGGCTGCAGCTGCGTGGGTGCCTGTGAGGACCCCACAACACGTGCTGGTGGCTTGTGCTTGCCTCTACCATGTAATTTTGGAGGTATCTGTCTTTGTCAGCCCATCTCCTTCACAACTACACATGGTAAAGCTGCAGCTGATGACAGCTGCTGGAGCTCCCAGGAGATCTTCTGGCCATGGTCCCCTTGTCTAAGCTAACAGGCAGTAAAAGCAGCTTTACCTGCTGAGTAAAGATGGGTGATGTCTACCCATGATACCACTTCCTTGAAATTCAATTAAACAGGGCTAAAAAAGCGCTTTAATTAAATGTTGTTGTGTAGGAGTTGCTGCTGAATCCAAAGCAGTGAGCTGGGAAGTAGCTCTGATGCCACCACCTCCCCGCTAATGGCACTGGGGATGGGGCTGATGTGTTTTGCCCTCTCTCACCCTACTCAGTGGGTGCTGGCTGCAGTGAATCCAGAGCCAGATCCAGAATCCAGAGTGAATCCAGGCAGCAGTTGCCCAGTTTGGGACTGGCTCCTTCAGAGCTGATGGATGGCAGGATGGTTCAGGATTTTTCTGGTCAGGCCACTTGCGTTCAACTGGGAAAGGTGGTTTTGCTTCTCCAGAGTTTCCCTTTTTAACTGTAACCTTTTGGAGTATTTACTTTAGAGCATCGAACATGTACCTGATTTTAGGATGATACAAGCCCTAGAAAATAAAGTTTTGGTATTTGTATTTCACAGGAGTGAAATTATACAAGTATAAACCTAAACAAATACCCAGAGAGAGTTTGTTTTCTAGAATAGCATCTCTGTGTACTGAATGCAGTGTTGAGACTGAATTTCAGCTTTCTACCTCTCCCTTTTTGGAGTCTTACAGTATTCACAGACATCCTTTTTACCCTCACATTTTCTATGCTGCCTGTCAGCTCTGAGCTGATTTTTATTTTATTTTCCTTCTGAAGTGGAACTGCACTGGTTAATTTGTTTTGGTGCTTAAGGAAAAAGATACCACCTCTGCATTTCTGATGTAAAAACTGGTGGGAAGGCCTAAAAAATGAGCTTTTTAATTCATTTGATTTTTAACCCTTTTTGAGGAGAGGGAAGCAGCACAGATTTCAAGCAAGTCAGTCTGTTTTTTTTTGAAGCCACGCGTGTTGGAGATGTTTACAGGCCTTGTGTTGCACTTCTGCTTTGATTTGTGTAGTGTTTGGGAATGTGTTTAAAGTCCTTAAAGCACTTAATGGCTCCAACTGCAGCTTGATGGTACTGGCTGAAGGCTTCACCCATGGCTTGATCCCTTGGGCCTCTGTAGGACAAAAGCACTGGGAGCTTTTGGGATGAGATTTGGGGGATTTTGACCTTCTCTTAGTTTTAGGCTTGGCACAGGCAGCAGGGCAGGCAGCCCTCCATCACATACCATCCCCTGAGGTAGATAAAAGTATATTCCTAAGCTTATTCTGCCACAGAAGAGTGAGACCAGATAAAAATAAAAAGTCCTTAGGTTAAAAAGAAATCCGTACGTTATTGAAAAGGCATTTTTAAAGATTAGGGGAAAATGGTAAAACCCACAATGACAACAACTGCTGTAAACACAGTGTTAATTTCTACTTTCCCTTGGTGTGGACAGTGACAAAAGGACTACTTGGTTTTTAAAAATAGCTGTAACTTTCTGAATCCAAAGCAGTAATGAGGTGCAGGTATGTTTAAGCTGCAGACACTGCAGGGGGGATGCTTTGTTTCTTTAAGAATCTGATTTTTCCATTAATTTTTTTCAACGTTAATGGGAACATTTTTATTAGGCTTGTTTTGTTTTTTAATAACCTTGTCAGATTTGAAAGGCAGTATCCAGGTAACAGTATGTATATGAGGAGGAAAGAACGGATGGGTTTGGTGTTTTTTAAATGTACTCTTGTACCTCTTCCAGCTGGCTGCAGGGGGGGAGAGCATTCACCTCTCCCTTCCACGCACGTCACCATCTTCATGACATCCAGAATGGAAGGCTCATGGTCTCGCAGGGAGCACTTGGGAAAAGTCCCCACCAAACCCTTGGGAGAAGGGGAGCGGGGTGGCGAGCTGGAGCAGCACCGCCAGGCTTGTAAACCCTCTCTTTTTTCCTTGTTTTCTCCTTCCCTTTTCCCTCTCCCCCACCCCGCCCAGAATCGCACATCCTGGATGGTGACGAGAGGCCTTGCACCGAGGCCGGGGTCCCGTTCCCAGCCTTGACGCCGGCTCTGAAGGAAAGCCAGCGGGCGCTGCCTGCCCTGCCTGCCAAGAAGCCCTGCCTGCTGAGCCCGCCGTCGCCGCTGCGGCTCACCGATGTCCCCGAGCACCCTGCGGATGACTCCTCTGCCCACGCCATCTCCCTCACCTCCTGCGTGACGAAGGGCATGAGCTCCTGGTCGCTGCCGGGCGACTGCGAGAAGGCCCCCTTCAGCATGATGGAGCCCGGGGGGATGTCGGCGCTGACGGGCGACTGCTTGATGCAGCCGAGCCGGACCTGTCTGGGCTGCTTTATTGAATCAAAGGACGGCATTGATGCGGAGCCGGGAATAAGCTTGAAAGTAGGGGATATAAATAGGGATTATGACACCTGTTCGGTCTCTGATATAGGGATTCACTGCATGAGCACAGGAGAAACCATGAGATATGGGGATCAACTGCTTTCAGACCAGCTTTTAAGCTTCCCTATGCATAAATCGAGGGCAGCGGACAAAAGAGATGCAGAAAAATCTGACAGTGATTCAGAGGACCCTACTCAGAAAAATTATTACGAGGGATTACTATTAGACAAATGCAATGGTGAGGAACCTTTACTAACAAATCCCAACCAGGAATGGGGCTATTTTGAATCTTTCATTAGTGAAAGTAAAATTGAGCTGCTTGACCTCTGCTCCAAAAATGAGCTTTCTGTAAATCTGTTTTCCGAGGAAGACGTGGATAATTACATGTTCGATGATGACGATTCCACCTTGGGAAGCGATGTCTGCTCCCTAAAGATTAGATATGAATCTTTTCAGGACAATGTGCGGGAGAAGACCACCACCCTACAAGAGGATGCTCAGTTCAACTTCTTCCCCAGTGTGTTCAGCAACTGCACCAAAAGGGACAACAGGAGCACCCTGAAAAGGGGGCCAGGGGGTGCCACCGACCCTTCTCAATTCAAATCTGAGGAAGGCATCATCTGGGGGGAGGAGGAGGAGGATGGTGAGGAAGAGGATGGTGAGGAGGAGGAGAAAGCTGCCTTAAATAAATCTTGCAACAGCACGGAGATGGTGCAGTACGTGGGCCCCAAGAGAAGCCACTTCTTGGACTCACTGAATTCCACAGAGGATTCTGGGGAGTTCAGTGATGACAGCACATGCACAGAGTCCTCCTATGATGTGCTGCGGGATATCAAGGACTGCAGCCGGTACCTGTCCCGGGATCACTCCAGCTCCTTCATTCAGCAGAACTACGGGTTGCGGGCCAAGAGGAAAGTGCGCTATAGTGACGACTACCTGTACGATGTGGACTCCATCGAGAACGAGAAGATCCTGGACAAGAAGGAGTGGCTTCCGGATGGGCCCAAGGAAGAAGACGATGACGAGTGGTGCCCCAAGAAACGGCGAAAAGTCTCTCGCAAGGAGCCCCCCGTTATCATCAAGTACATCATCATTAACAGGTTTAAAGGGGAGAAGCATATGCTGGTGAAGCTCAGCAAAGTGGATGCCAACGAGACAACTGTTACCCTAAACGAGGAGCTGCTCAGCAAATACGAAAAGCTGGCCCCTCTGAAGGGCTTCTGGCAAGAAAGGCAGCAGAGCCGGCTGAATTTGCTCAGATCGTCTCTCTACCACAAGCAGAATTTCTATCTTAATGGCTCAGATGCTTCGTTCCTCCCTCACCCACGGAAGCGAAAATGCAAGCTAGCAAACCGGCACCGGATTCAAAGAATTAAAGCCATTGAGCAATCAGTGAACAAGCTGGGCTCTTGCTCCTCTGATAACAAGCAGCCTTGCAGCAGTAAAGAGGACGTGGGCCTGAAAGGGCTGCCAGCACTAGCCATCGCCACCCCCAGCTGTGCCAATGGATTACATGGGAATGACATCACGGGCATCGCCACCGTGAAATGCAAATCACAGGAGCGGGAGCACAAGGGGACGGAGAGAAAAGTGCTCCGCAGAATCAAATTTAAAAGTGAAGCCAGGTTGAAATGCAAGAAGATCAAAGCTGCTACCAGTACGGTGGAGGGCTCCCCGGCGCTGGAAAACCAGGACTCTGCAGCACGTCTGAAGGACGAAACTGTTCCTTGTGCTTCAGACAGCTCTCATCTCCCGGAGTGCCATGAGGATAAGCTTGCTAAAAATTCTCCCTTCCTACCATCCACCTCCTCTTCAGACAAGCCTCTGCCATCTGCTAATATCACCACCAATGTACCCCTGATCCCTGGAGGGTATCTGCAGACGTTGCTAGACGCTTCTGATTTGTCGAGCAATGCCAGTATCTCGTACTTTGCCCAGCATCCCCCCGAGCAGCAGCAGCAGCACCCGCTCCCCAGCATCGTCCCGGCGGAAAAGCCCTTCCCGGCTCTGCAGCCAGCACAGAGCTGTGTGCTCTCCCCACCCTCTGAGTCGGAGCTGCAGCAGTCTCCTGCTCACCTGGAGATGGAGCAGAGCAGCTTTGGTAGTATGTGGCCGGCAAAAGCTTCTGGCAGCAACTGCCAGGACTTCCCTGGTGAGCTGGGGGAGGCGGGTGGGCTGCCCGGCAAGTTCGGTGGCAGTGGTGCCGCGGGGGCTGATGGCCTCCCCGCCTCGGGGTACGCTCCAGTCAGTCTGAATAGCAGCAAATTGCTATACCAAAAAAATTACATGCCGGATAGCCAACAAGTGCAGGCTGATGATTCTTATCAGTCATGTCATTTTAATAATGGAGAGGGACGCTTTCATTTCCAACGAGGTACACTAAGTACAGATGATGGCAGGCTCATTAGTTTTGATTCAGTGGGTTCATTGTCAGTTAGTTCTAGCAATTACAGTTCTTTAAGTTTAAAGTCTTGTGAAAAGGACGGCGAGGATGATATTAATGATGATTTCTTGGCCCACTGCAGTCCCAAGCTAGTGATCCAGCAAAGCATAGATGAAATCACCCCGTTGAAGGAGTCCACAGACCTTTTAGACATTTCCAACTTCACTCCTGATAAATTCCGCCAGTCGTCGCTGTCGGAGATGTCCCCTCCAGACACTCCCAGCCTGTCCCCGCAGATAGCTGGTTCCGACACCAAGCCCCTGGGCAACCTGAAGGGCTTTCAGGAGAGCTCCCAGGCCACCATCAACAGCTCTGAGAAGGTCAAGTGGAACTGCGGGGTCCTGCAGACCGAGGATCAGGCAGATAATGGGTTTGCTTTAAATAATCACCAGTTCCAGTTCCATATGTTCAATGATGAAGATTCTGTCAGCCTTCTCGAAAAGAGTCCATGCTTGTCAACATTTAATGAGCCATCTGGTCAAATTAGCACCAATAGCAAAGTGTCAAAATCGAAGAGGAAAAGTTCATCCAGCAAGAATGTGGGTACAAACCAAAGCTCTTCCCAGAAAGCCACCCGGAAAAAATCACCCAAAACCAACAAAGGATCCGATAAACCACAAGGGAAAAACTCCAGGCAGGCACCCAAATCCACCAGGAAAGGGAAAAACACAGTGGGAGTCAACAGTGAGAAGGCTCCAGGGGTCGGTGGCAGGGTGGTCAATCAGCTGAACAACGTGGCCACCACCACCAAGGGCCTCACTGAGAGCACTCAGCATTGCAGCCCAGCCGGGGTGAAACTGGGCAAACACAACGGGCTCTCCGGAGAGTGGGCACTGGGAAAAGAGGGAGGCACAGGCTGGTCGGAAACAAGCCTGGGCAATGCCACCAGCCTCCTGGATGATGATCAGAGGGAGTTTGAGGAACCTTCCAACATCTTGTCCAATATCGCATCGGGAATGGCGGACGTCCAGAGGTTCATGATGGCCTCCATTGAGCCCTTGTGGGGGCCTGTTGGCCACAATAGCGTTCCTGACATATTCCGGTCACCGGAATCCAACAGCCTGAAACTGAAAACTCTTAAAATTTTGGCAGGGACCTCCCAAGAGTCGAAGAAGAAGGCGAACGGCGGCTCGCCGGGGGCGGCAAAGAACCACAAGTCAAACACCAAGGGCTCAAGCAAAAACGGCAAAGCCGCAACCTGCGACCCTGGCCGCCCCAACTGCTCGACCGGGTACACGACGGACATTCACGCTCCCTTTTTTGATAAAAACTATAGTAACCTGAGCACTTTAGGCAATAACGGACCTACCCATAAAAAACTCTACCGTCATAAATCCAGTTCGAAATCACTGAGGGATGAGAACTGTAAAATAAAGCGGACGGACCGCGAACAGCCCCACAAGGACCCACCCGTGACAGCTGCTTTTGAGAAACTGAGGTAATGCTGCACCAAACTGGCTGGAATGCCCCTTAACCTCCCTCCCACCTGCTAAGCCCGCTGTTCCTCAGTTTTTTCCTTCCTGAAAGCAAAAGTTGCATGAAAAAAAAAAAAAAAGAAAAAAAAAAGAAAAAAAAAAGACATTTCCCCTTTTACAGTTTTGGTTGGTTTTTGGTTTTGGGGTTTTTTTATTTGTTTGTTTTTTGTTGTGGGTTGTTTGTTTTGTTTTTTTTTAAATGCATGAAAATACTTATTACTTGCAAGCTACCTAAAAGAATGACCAACTTTCTGGCTTGGCTGGGGTTAAAAAAACTAACAAGGCTACTCTTTTCTGCTGTTTGGCTTCTTCAGTTTTTAATTACTTATTTATTGGGGGAAAAAAAATAGAAAAAACATGATTACATTCTCTTTTTAATGATTTTGACGAGGAAAGACTTTTTGGGGGGGAACATTTTGTAAAAAAATAAACCACAAAAAAAAAAAAAAAAAGAGAGGTTATGCATCCAAAAGCCAAGATCTTGAAACTTAAAAGGCTCTTTACTTTGCAAATGAGAACTTGCTCCTAATTGAGCTTCACGTGGCAATTTTGAGTGCTTTCTGGCCCCCTCTGCTGTTATATCTCCTAACCTGCATCATCTAAAGCTGCATCTTCTGTACCTGCCCGCCTTTAGCGCGTTCGCTCCGTCGTGGTGACTCCAGACGAGCTAACTAAGATGGCATCAAATGTTTGATTTTTTTCCTGCAGGGAATCAGACTCCATTCTTCTTAAAGCAGAAACAACATTTTTGGGTTTTCCTGTATTTGAAGAAGAGACTCCCTTTTCTAGAAAGACGGTTGCTGTTGGTTTCTTTCTTTTTTATTATTATTTTTTGTTTCAGTTGGGTTTGTTTTGTTTTGTTTTTCTCCCGTCGGTTCCTTTTCAAAATCTGCCTTGTGGTCTGTTGAAATGTAAGTGCTGAAATGAAGAGTTTGAAATTGTGGGAATTTTATTCTTTGAAAGCAAACCTAATTTGGTATTCTCTGTGAAAGACTGTTTTAAAAGTCATACTGTTGTACAGTAGTTTATGCACTATTACCCACAACAACAACAAAAAAATTGTGCCAAACTATGAACAAGTGACTGTATTGTATATATTTTTACTTCTCTATCAACATTGGGTTGTGAGTGTTTTCTGCAGCTATGCCTTTTGGTTTTACTAGAAACATTCCAGTTGTTAAGTACTAACCACCCCCCTTTGAAAGCACCTGTAACTCCCGAGGAAAATGGTATCGTTCACTTAAACAACTTACCCAAAGTTTTATGGACATGACTAAAAGTGTGCCAAATTTACTTACCTCATTTCATGGATTCACCCTGTGGTTTAAAGCTCATAAAGGGAAAAAAAAAAAAAAAAAAAAGGAAAAAAAAAAAAGGAAAAAGGGGGAAAAAAAAAAAGAAAAAAGGAACTTTGAAACCGATGCTGGGAAATGGTAAAGTCCTCTCTGTGAAACCATGAGCAGAAAAACTTAATGGTGAAATGTTGAGTTTCATTCTAGGAGAGAGTTGAAATGGTGGAGGAGTTCAGAAAACCACTGACGGTAAGTTTGCCAGGAACTCAAGTGTCTGCATCTAGAGACTACAGATCAGCTGCTTTTCGAGTGTCTGTTTTCTTAAAGCAAAACCTGTAGCTGAAGATCATTTGAAATGCAAAGTTACATTGCTAATTCTTTGTATCTCAGTTTTATATATTTTATAAGAACCTGGGATAAATTCTAAAATAGTTATAAAAACAGAACTAATACGTTTCATACATTTATTGCTATTTACTTTTCCTTTGAGTAGTTTCTTAAACTTTTTCGCCACGGAGCCTGTCACAAGTGCTCTCCTATCATAGCTTTGGTGTTTCCTAAATGTCTAACCTTGTGATGCCAATATAGTTTGAACTTGCAGAAGCAAAGTCATTAGTTTTAAATACCACCCTGAACCTTTCCTTTGATTCAGTTCATAAGATAAAAAAACAACCAACCAACAACAAAAATGGAGCTATTTGTGATCTTACCAATCAGGGCCGGGTCATACATGACTGGACTTTATTAAGACAGTATTAATTATTGAATGCGAAATGTATTCTCAGAAAGGCCTTATTTGTAACCCTACTCACCACACCCTCGCCCTCCAAGAGAATAACAAACCCAACAAAGATCTACTTTCCTTGTGCAACTGAGAGCCTGTGCATTTTGCTGCTGATTTCTTACAAAACCTTGATATGCAAGAGCTCTGGGAGCAACTGGGAGCAGAGGGACACGAGGCTTGGACACGTTTATGCAATAGAAAATGATGAGGAAGAGGAGCCTTAATAGCAGTCGCAGAGATCGCGTTCTCGCCGTGGTTGTGAGTGTAGAGGTGGTGTTTTGCAGAGGACAGGACTAGACTCGGGTTTCCTTACCAGCAGGTTGGTTTTTTCAGCCCCCACTCAAGGCAAACCAGCAGAATTGTTTGAAGTTAATTTAGCAAAAAAGCAAACTGAGCACTTAAAACTGAAGGGGAGTTGCAAAGTGTCGGTATAGAATGAAAAAGTTTTCCGTGTTTGCGGATCTTGAGGTAGAGCTCAGGCTCAGCCCTGCAGTCCTGGAGAGAACAGCATGGTCATTGCATTGGCATTTTATTGAAGAGATGAAGGAAGAAACTCTGAAAAAATAGTGATTCTGGAAACTATCCTATTATGTTCCTTTGTTCAGTGAAAAAATGAAATGCTGGCATTGTCTGGAGTGAGTTGCTCCAGATGAGACTGATCCCTGAGTACCCTGCAGGGCGCAGCATCCCACCCCAGCTCTGGCTCCAGGAGGGAGATCCAGAAGATGCTCAGGATTTATTTTGGAGAGAAGAGCTGTGTTAGGGCTCCATCCCATCACCTGCAGCCACTGTGCTCTCCCTCCCTGATTCTCCAGCAGCCATCTGTTCTACCCATAGGGTCATCAGACACTACCAGCTCTGGCCACTGCCCTGGTGTTGGCTTATCCCATTTTTTCAGCGTTCCTGGCAGGTGCTGCAGGATGAGGGGCTGCTGGCTCCCTTCTTTTGGATGTTCAGGCTGCTGCTCCTATGGAGGCAGGTCAGATGCAGAGTGGGGATGTGGCAGGGCCCTTGTTTTTGACCCAGAACCATCACTTGAAAGCACATTTCAACTGGTCTGCACTGTGCTCGTTATGCTTCATGTGATAAATGTGGGACTCGTCATAAAATACCTTGTACCGAACCAGTAGCAATATTTATTGCATTTGAGAAATGTGCAATAGGGCATGAAGGCATAGAAGGCATCGACTATTTCACTCTATGTTGGGAATCCATGACTACCCAGCTAGGTGTTTCAGGACAGTGTTCATCACGAAGACCAGCTGCCTTGTTGCTCTCTCCTTCAGTCCTTCTGTCACTCAGATTTTGCGTCCATCTTCAGTTCTCATCCCACATCCTCCCCATAAATCTCTGATCGGGGAGATATTAAAGACTCCAGATCCCTCATGGTGGGCACTGGCCCTTCTCCATGTCTGAAAAGGTGATCTCTCTGCTGACTGACCCCAAAACTCAAAAATTGCCTTGAACCAAACATTTGCCCTCTTTCCTTTTGATCTTCAGAGACTCATAGAATAGTTTAGATTGGAAAGGACCTTTAAAGGTCACATCTAGTCCACCCCTCCTACTGCAAGCAAGGACATCTTCAACCAGATCAGGTTGCTCAATATTGTTTGGGAGTTACAGATCTTACATCCTTGTTGTCTGAGAGTAAAAGAGTATAAATGCATTAACCCCTGCTAGCTGTAGCTTGCTGATGACTGAAAACCACGGAATCACAGAATGGTTTGTGTTAAAAGGGACCTTAAAGATCATCTAGTTCCAACCCTCCTGCACGGGCAGGGACACCTCCCACTAGACCAGGCTGCTGCAGCCCCATTCAACCTGACCTTGAAAGTGTCACTGATCTCCATCCAGACATGGAGCCATCAATACTCTCTGAATGTGACCATCTAACCAATTCCTTATCCACCAACAGTCCATCCATCAAATCCATATCTTTCCAATTTAGAAAGAAGGATGTTGTGGGGAACCATGTCAAAGGCCTTACAGAAGTCCAGACAGATGACATATTTTTCCAGTCTCTGGGGACTTCACCTGACTGCCGTGACTTGTCAAACATTACGGAGAGTGGCTTGGCACCTACATCAGCCAATTCCCTCAGGACTTGAGGATGCATCTCATCAGGTCCCATAGACTTATGTCTGTTAGATTCCTCAGGTGGTCCCAAACCTAACCTTCTCTTATCACGGGATGGACTTTGCTTCCCCAGTCCTTGCCTTGTGATCCATCCACCCCAGAGGTGTGGGAAGAGAGGTTGCCAGTGGAGACTGAGGCAAAAAAGCTGTTGAGTACCTCAGCCTTCTCCTGATCCATTGTTACCAGTTTGCCAGTTGTGTTCTTTGACCTTTGTTCTCTGGCTGATGTACCTGTAGAAGCCCTTCTTCTCATTCTTTGCTTTCTTTGCCAAGTTCAGCTCTACCCACGCTTTGGCCGTTCTGATCCCATCCCTACACACCTGGGCAGTGTCCTTAGACTCTTCCGAGGATACCTGTCCCTGCTCCCACTGCCTGTGCATTTCCTTCTTGCCCTTTAGTCTGACCAGCAGGTCTTGGCTCAGCCATGCTTGTCTCTTGCCTTCCTTGCCTGACTTCTTACACCTGGGGATTGAGAGCTCTTGTGCTCTATGGAAAGCATCCTTAAAGATCTGCCAGCTCTGTTCTGCTCCCTTGTCCTTGAGGGCAGTTTCCCAGGGGGTTCTACTGACTGACTCCTTGAAGAGCTGGAATTTTGCTTTCCGAAAATTCACCTCCACCTGCCTGTCACTACCTCAAGGTTTTCATCACTTCCTACCTTGGTCTCATTCCCAGCCAGATGAGCTCCCCTTTCCACTTGCCCTTCTCATCAGTATTGGTGATGTTTTGTTTTTCACAGCACTGCTCCCAGCTGTGGAAGGACTGGGACATCAGTCCCATCCATCCCTGCCCACCGTCCATGTACCCCAGGGCACCCACACTGGCTCCCAACTCAGCTCATCCTCTTGCCCAGTCCCACTGCACTTCCAGCCTCCTCTCACATCTTCTAGTTGGGCTCCTGGCTGTTGGGGGTGACTAATCCAAGCCACACAAAAGACATTTATTCTGCAGCATCCCTTAAAATGTCTTTTCTACTTTTATCTGGTTTCACTCCTGCTCTAGAGGTGTCCCACCAGGTGCCCTGCAGGAGGACAGGTCTCGGTGATGCTGCTCTCCTAAGCCACGCTGTGCTGGCACACGGTGGTTTGGGTGACTGTTGATCGCCAGTGAAATTAGGAAGGAGAAACCAGCCACTTGCAAAGGAAGGTCATAAAATCTCCATCCCAGAGGAGAACAACCCAGGATGGCTCAGCATGAGCCCCTGGCTCTCCCTCCATCTCCCAGTCGGAGGCAGGAGCTACCTGCAAGGAGGACAAGGAGCACAGGTCTCCAGTGGTATGGGGAAAGCATCTGATTCCCTGTGGCAACTGCACTGAGCAGAGGGTGTCCTGCAAAAAGGAACCCTACAGCCACCCAGCAGGAGCTTCTCACCCCCAGTGACCACAGTTTTGCTGGAGGTTACTTGCATATAGAGGTTTTGTAAATAGAAAAATATCAGTGTTTTGGACCTCAGACCTCGCTGGAGCCATTTTGCTCTCAGAGTCCTGGAAGAGCAGTTTTTTGAGGCTTTGAAGAGACAGATCTCCTTGGAGCATGGCAGGATCTCCACCTCTAGCAGCCCTGGGCGTGGAGGTACTTGCTCTTCTTTTGGGGGCCTCCTCCTCCTCCCTCGCTCCCTCTACCCCCATGTCCCACTGATCCCAGGGTCACCAGCAGCGGGTTGTGTTGCACAGCCTGCAGAAAATTCTTCAGTGGCCTAACAACCTTGCTAGCTGGAGAGGAAGAAGGTGGAGCCTGGTTCACTGGATTCTTGTGCTTGTCATCCAAAGGGGAAAGGGGGCAACACCCTGGCTGCTGCCTGTTCCATAGAACACCCACTGCCTGTTTGTAGCTCCTCATCCAGATGCGTGAGGGATTCTCCTGGGACTTGGCACCATGGGGCTGTTCCTGGTTAAGGCTGGACCAGATGATCCTTGAGGTCCCTTCCAACCTGACATTCTATGATCAGTGAGGAGGATTCAAGTGATTTTTTTTTTTTTAATAATCTTACCAGGTTTACATCTTACTTTTCTTTTTTTAAGTCTAAGAGGGTTTTTTAAAAAAAAAAAATGGCTTGAGAGTAATGACTAAGGGACCAGATGTAGGCAGGTGTTTTGGGAGGAGGAGGTGAGCAGCAGTACATAGGGTTGTCCCTTGCTGGCACTGCAGTGTCCTGTCCTGCCAGGGCCACGTCTGTGTGGAGAGAAAAAGCCAAGGTTGGCTGGTGACTTTGCCAGACCTTCACCTCACAACTTGCTTTTTCAAACAGCAATTGTGGTTCTTTCTTTTTGGCGTTACAGCTCAAAAGAGCCATGAACCAAAACAAGGATGTTGGAAGCAGTTTCATTCTTTACCTGCTGATCCATATTCTTCTCTCCCTAAGGTCCCACTCCAGCAAAGCGCTTAGGCAGGAGCTCGCTCCGAGTGCTTTCCTGGAGGGCATCCAGCCGTTGGCATTAAGTCAGGAGAAAAACTTCCTTGAAGTCAGTGTCAGGGAGAAAAGGATAAGGTGCGTGGATTTCATTTGGTGCAGGATCAGGCCCTTGGTCTTACTTTCTCAACTTGGTGTGTTGGACTTTGCCTGTGCAGCTCCCAGGAGGTCCAGTGGAAGTTGCATGGTTCAAGCCACTGACATCTATTTGAGAATGTGCCTCTTTATCTCTTCAGTGTGTGAAATAATGCAAAAAAAAAGAGAAAGAAAAAAAAAAGAAAAAAAAAAAAAAGAAAAAATAAAATAAAGTATAATGTCTGTGGTAGAAGCAAGGCTTTTCAAATCTGTTTCTCAGGTAAACAAGTGACACTAATGACAGTGGAGTAACAGCCATCTAAGGGAATTGGGATCTGAAGCAGGAGGATGCCCTCCATCTCGCAGGATGCTTGGGTTGCCAGACACGTTTACTGAGCCTTTGAACACTTGGTGCGAAAGGAAACGAGAAATAAAATTGGTATTCACCACTACCCTTCGCTAGACAGACAAACGTCCATTTCAAAAGCACAAAGGGAAGACTTAAACCTAAACTAAACCACACACCCACAAAAGAAAGGTACCAGTTAAACTCCTTTTTGTCTCTTACTCCCAGTGGGAAGCAGGGTAGAAATCCAAGGAGCTGCTCTGTTCCGTGCCCGCGGCGCCGGCCGGGGCGTTTCGACTGCTGCCTCCAGAGATGTGAATGTACTGCTCCTTGAGTTCCCTCCCATAGAACTAGAGGCACCTCGTTAGGAAGTTGCTCCTGTTTTATGGTGCTAAAGAAAAACTTTTATTCCCCCCTCCCCCCCCCCCCAGCTCCTCGAGCATTTAAGAACTATTAAATGGCCCTTTTTATGAATGTAACATATCCATTTCTGTTCCACATTTTACACTGCAATTTTAACATGTTTGGAAATGATTTGCCTTTTTTCTTTTAGAATAAGCTTTATAAATATTCTGTAGAGTCAATTGAAGTATAATTCTTAAGGATCACTCTAAGACGCCTACAAAATCTTGTATATTTTTAAGTGTGCCAATTTGTAAAATATTTTGTAAGTGTATATTTTTCTTAGAAAAGTGCTGTGAAGTGTTTGTATGTGTGAGGTTTCCCTTTTTTTGCACCTTTGGGTGTTAATAAAAGGATGTATACTTAAAAGTTTCTGGTTTTAAAAACCAAAATACAAAGAAAAAAATTAAACTTTTGTTGGGAATTTTGTAATAAAAAGAAATGTTGTGAAAGAGTGTAGTGAT
The DNA here is from genome assembly GCA_020745705.1 of Hemiprocne comata. Taxonomy (NCBI): domain Eukaryota; kingdom Metazoa; phylum Chordata; class Aves; order Apodiformes; family Apodidae; genus Hemiprocne; species Hemiprocne comata. The sequence continues at coordinate 2,028,169 of CM036597.1, read as the reverse complement.
ATTGTGTAAAGGAAACTGGAAAATTTGTGAGCGCTTTGCTGTTTTATAGATCCTCTTGTAAATTATTCTTGTAATATTTTGGGTTTTGTTGTTCTTGTTGCAAAGGTTTTAAATATTTGTGACTGACTCTGTATGGTGAAAACGTCATATTGTTAACTTGCTGAGTTTTGTTATATTGTTTATGGAATAAATAAAAAAATTAAAAATCTCATTTTAAGATCATATATGAAGAAGAAATTAAAACTGCCGTTTATTGAGTATTAGGAATCGTTTCTTTAAACAAATCGTTACTCTTAGAAATAAAAGAGGATCAGCCCGGCTGCCCCCTCTGTGCACGCCCCTGATCCCGGCCCACTGCTTAATTGGGCTGATGGCTCATTAGCGTGAAGCCCATTAGAGATGGATGGGAAGAAGTGGGAAAAAGTGCTGGGATCACTTCTGCTTGAAAGACACGTGGCTGGTTTTAACTGAGACACGGAGACCTCGTGGAATTGGCGGAGTTGCGGGTTGGCCTTGCGAGGGCGCGGGGACGGGGCAGCGCGGCAGGGCAGGGCTCTGCCCAGCCCACCCTGCCTGGGACAGCAGGGACACTGTCCCTGGGGATCCCACCACTGCCTGGATGCACACCCCTGGACTGGCCTTTCCTGGGAAGGAGCAGGTGGGTGCAGTGAGATGCCAGGAGGTTCTGAGTGCTGCTGCATCATCTCCGTTTTCTTGTGGAAAAAGCCTTTTAAAAATTTTTTTTTTTTTAAATTACCATTCCTTTCACTAGTGCGTAACATCCAGTTTGAGTTCAGCCAAGTTGGAATGCGGTGGTTTTTACCTGATTGGAGCATGGAAAGAGGAGAAGCTGATCAGTTGTCTGATGAATTTGGTGAGTTTTTTTCTTCTTATTTTGCCAAAGCTTAGAAGCTCTTTTATTTTGCAGGGCAGGGTTGTGGTTTATTCAGGGCATATGCTGAGAGGGGTCAGAGAGTCTTTGGGTGCCGTTAGCTTGGGCTTGGGACTAGAAGGGTGCACGAGATCTGGTTATTTTGGGAGTTGCTGCTCTGCCATTTTCCAGCTGTTGGAGCACCTGCTAAGGGCAGGTGGGCCCTCACACCCATGAGGGTCTCGTTCATTTCTCCTTTTCCCACACAGAGAAGGTGGGATGTCAGCAGTGGGGATGCATTAGTTGTTCCCAGGCTTGGGGTGGGCCCTGATGCTGGGAGCTGCAGTTTGGGATGGGCTGAGCCCTCAGAGGGGTTAATCTGGGAAAGGTTTAACCTGGGAACATTGGCAATAATAAGATCTGAGACACTGCTGAACTGCTCAGCACCACATCAGCTTGTGCATGTCTAGAAATATGGTGCCCACAGGATTAGGCATGAATTTTCTGATGATGACACATTGGGATGGTGGCAGGTAAATTCCAGCCATGGCCCTGCCAAAGTCCTCAGACACTTCAGGACATCTTTGACTTGCCTTGAATGGGATGGTTAATGTGATGGAAGAGAGATTTGCTCCTCCATCTCCTTGTCCCGGACCAGTCACTGAACTACTGGATTATCTCTCTGTAAATGTGCAAACTGTGTTGAAGCCTGTTGATACCATTTGAGTCATCTGTCATGAAGAGCAACCAGTAACTGAAGCTGAGACCATGTTTGCCCCACGCTGTGAAGCTGCACTGTGGGGAACGCACCAGATCCTCACACATGGATTTTCATGCACTGGGGAATGACATGGATTGAATTCCATGTGGAAGCTGAGTTTTCATTCTACATTTCCTTGTTTGGCTTTTGCTTTAATATAATCCATCTTCTGCTGCAGAGCACACTGAGGGAAGATTTGTCATATGCTAAAACCTGAGGAGCTGGAGTGTGAGAGAAGCAGCGATGGGCAAAACAATCCAACTGCACCTACATTTTGTTTAACTGTCCAGTGAACTCAGCAAAAACAATTAAAAAGGGCCAAAAGTACCAGCCACCGGGCCCAGGGCTGCATCCCTAGGGACATGTGTGCCACTGGCCCTCCTGGCTTCATTAACTGAAACAAGTCAGCACAAGGTGGAAATATTCTTATAAAATGAGATGGTGCTGAAACATTTGCGGGCTGGAGGCCTCTAGAGGGTGTCAGGTAATGAGTTTTAACGTGGATGTATCTTTGTCTCTTCGTGCAAAAAAATGTCAGTACAAAAAACTGGGAATTGCTTTGTGTTGGGTGTTCATAAGCACTTCTCTTAAAGAAATTTTGAACTTAGCAATGACAATGTTTCCAGCAACAAGGAATGAGGAGGGTGGTTGCAGTGCTGGGAGAAGGTCTGTGGGCTTTGCAGCTGCAGGCAATGCCAAGGTGGCCCTCTGTGTGCCGATGCCCGGGCAGAGGCTCCCATTCCATCTCCTCCAAATCACAGCCAAACTACAGACAACGCCTGACGTTACACCATCTGAAGCAGGAATGTGGGGTAGGATTGATCAACTCAAATTTTACAGATTTATTACATGCTGGAGTGATGAACTCCAGGGGAACATAGGAGATGAAATGAATAACCGTGTCTCTGGAGTTGGGTTTGGAGAGCAGGCAATAAATAAAGCCCAAAGTCACTCACTGGCTGTGAGGTTAAAACAAAACAGCCAATAGCTGCTCACCAGCTATGGGAGCATCCACTCCAGGAGCTGAATGAGGCTGGAGCCTGAAGCAGGAATGGTGCCTGCCACGCTCATTGCAACTGCCAGTATTTTTTTAATACCATTTCTGGTAGGAATGAGGAATATTTGCAGAGTCCTGCTGGTGTGTGTGACTGCAGGCCAGGTCTAGTGGAGCTGGGCTGTGGGGAAAGGACTTGACTGTGGCCTGCTGATGTGTCTGTCTCCTTTTTGGCCCAGGACTGAGTTTGCTGGGCTGCTCCTGTCTGTCTAGATGCTGCCAGCCTGAAGCTGGGTAAGTGCCAGACCCACCTGTGGACTGAAGACAGTTGGGGTAAGGAGATTTGGGGGATTCAGACCCTTTTTCCTTATTTTCCAAAAAAAACCAACTTCTTTTCCTCCTTTTGCTTTCCCTTTCTGCATTTGGCTGCTGCCTAGCCACATGAGCCTCCCCAGCCCATGTCCTGCTGTAGCTTTGACAGTCCCCCTGGCCACATGTCAGGTCTCCGTGGACTCCTCTTGGAGCAAATCCCAGCCACAGGCACTGGGGGCACTGGCAGATGTTCTGGTGGGGAGGAGGAGGTTCAGGTACACTCAGGGCATCAGGTCTCATCCAGGCCCCAGTTACCAACCAAAGATACTCAACCCTGAGCTTAATTAAGCCCAGCTTTAAACCCAACCTAACTTAGCTTTAGTAGCAGCCAGCTGACAGATCCCTGCTCTGAAATAAGAGCCATCTCATACCAAAAGCAGACATCACATTCGCCCTGTAAGCCTTTGCAGATTCAGCAAACTCTTCAGCTCATCCCATTCAGGAAGGCCAAGCCATCCCTCTTAGACCCAGCCCTAGCCCTGAAGCCATTTCCAAAGCCTGTGTCATCTTCTGCCCCATAAACACACCCTTCCATCACAGTGTCCCAGCTCCGGTGCCTGGTGGAATGGAGGAGGTCTTCCTTCTGTCTCCCACCCTCACACTCCCTCACAGTCAAGATGGAGACCAAACCTGCCCCAAATCTCTGATCTAAGCCCATCAAGCCATGCAAAACCCAGCACGTATGCAAGGTGGGACTGTCCTTTCTCCAGCCCACACCTGAGCTGTGAACATTGCTGCTCGTGCTGCCACGGTCCCAGCACAGCTGATGCCATTCCCCTGGCCTGGCAACATCACATCCAAGTATTTTTTTACATGTCATAAAATTCCAGGCAGGAACTTTCACAATGGGCGACGTGTGGTTTATGTTGATAAATGCTCACAAGCTTCCTCAGTCAAATTGCTGGGTTTTGTGGGATTACACCTATAGCAGCTTTCCCTTCACAAATATTCTTTGTGTTGCAGCAAAAGCACTGGTTCAATAAAGCACTTAAACACACACTTTATCTTAAGCATGTTGGAGATTATATCCCTCTTTAGCAAAGCATTTAAGTATGTACTTAATTTAAGGATTTAATTAAGCATTTTAATTGTAGACTTCAGTATGTGCTTACCTGCTCAGCTGAATATGAGTGAGATTACTACATGCTGAAGATTTCTACATAAAGTAAATGACTAATTCTGTCTGAATTAAGATGCTACATTATTCCTGCACAGTGCAGTTAAAATATAAATAGGAAAAAGGTAAGAAGCATTTAACTCAGTTCCTCTAGCTGAAAGTAGCATCCACAACCAAATCTGAGTTGATTAAAATCTAATATTATTAGTTATAACCTCTAAAGTGGCATTGCAGATCAATAGAAAGGAGCACCTTAAAAATGAGTCTCCAGCTCATAAGCTTTAATCATGAGAAAGGAAGGATTCAGACATCCTTTCTCTCTCATTGGAGGCAGGGACCTTGGAATGTAAATGGCCACACAACTAAAATGTCTTTTCTACTTTCATTTCACTCCTACTCTAGAGGTGTCCCACCAGGCACACCATCAGAGGACTGGTGTCCATGGCATGGTAACGCTGCTCTGGATGTACCTGCAGATGATGGTCTAGAGCAAATAACGTGGGCAATGCTTGACATTCCAACCTATCAGACACCACGTTTCTTCTCCTTTTTTGCATGCTGCACATATTCTGTCTTCTCGGAGAGGAAAGGTAAGAGAAACCTATAGCATTTAAAAAGTGGAAATAGAAAAGGTGTCTTCAGATGTGGTACCAAAGCCACGATGACCAGGATCCTTCCTGCTTTCTACAGTGTGATCATGGAAACCTTTATCTGGAGTGTAGGGCTGTGGTGGACACACTCCCATGTCAATACACTACCAGTGCAGACAGGAGACAATCTCTGTCAACTCTGAGCAGCATCAGGTACATGACCTATAGGTGAGTCAATCTAATTTTATCCTGTAGTGAGCCCTGGTGCACCTGGATAATGGACAGCACATTGTCACATCCTCTGCTTGACTATCTCAATAGAATATATTTATTCTTCAGAGCCCTCAGTACATCATGTTATTTATTCCTTCATCTAATGTATTTGGAGCAACTTGCTAGCAAGATGCAGCCCTATTTATCCTTCTAAGGACAACAATAGCAGGAATAAAGGTTAAACTAAAGAAGGGATTTAAAAAAATAGCAGCTCTATTTGTGCTATGCTGAGATGCATTTCTTGGCAGCCCCAGAGATTCAACAGTCTGGTATTTATCACGATGAAACACAGAAATGTCTGATGATTAGATGAAGGAACATAAAGAGACTAAGCATAAACTGCAGACTGAGAGATCTGTTCAGCAGGCAGCTGCAAAGCCCTGGTATGTCATGTCAGCCCCGTGGTGCAGCAGAGGAGGGTGCACAGGACGGGGCAGCGAGGGCGGCAGAGCTGAACCCAACGATAAACAGCACAGTTTAATACCATGGAGGAGATTCAGGCAGCCTGCTTAATCACATCATTTAGCACCCTGAGGATTATTTTTAAGGAATTTATCCCTCCTTCATCTCCCATTGGATAATGCTGCAAAATGCTGGTGTTGGCTATGGAGACTATTTTAAGATCTTTCTGTTTTGACAGGAGCCCCTGGACTGATGTTCAGTGAGAGGAGCCTGTCCAGCAGTGCCCAGAGCTGCCTCAGAGATTGAGCCTCGACCCCAGTCTCTGGAGGACAGGGTCTGCCCCGGGCTACAAGGTGGGTCCTGCCCTTGGCTACAAGGTGGGTCCTGCCCTTGGCACACACTGGATTTGGCCCTGGCTGTGTTGGAAGGTGGGTGCTTGGCACGACCCCTCTGCAATGCACCCAGGTGCAACAGAGATGGGCTACGCTGTTATAGACCCTCTCTAGGAACAGGTTTAACACCCTCAGGGGCCTTGGGGAGGAAAATTGGAGGAGAGTTTCTCTCTTGGATGGTGAGAAGCTTCCAGTGTCTGTCGGGGTTATGATACCAGGATTATTCAAACCGAGTGTTGAAGAATAATATCAAATGTGAAAGGCCCAAGGAGCTCAGAGAGCTCCTGGTGAAAGTGCAACAGTCCCTTCATGGCTTTGGTCAAGGTTGCTTGAAGTTAGGGTTAGAACAGAAAGGTGCTCCTCCCTCAATTATTGCCAAGTCTGTAAAGTCTGCTAACCTACAGGAAACATGCTGTTTGGCTTTGGTCAAGGTTGCTTGAAGTTAGAGGGTTAGAAGTGGGCAGGGGAAGGATTTCTGACTCCAGTCTGGGCCCAAAGAAAGAAGCCCAGTATCTCCTGGATCCCAGGCCTGCCTCTCAATGGCCATTTTGCTTCCCAGCTGGATCACTCCCAGCTTGTTGTTGTAATCACTCTTGCAGCTACTCTTGGAAAAATTGGGATGTGGGACGTTCACCCTTTGCAGTTCTCAACGTGTCATGTCCTATTGAGGCAGATGTGCTCGTTACAGGGTAAACTTAAATGTGGATGGTGATCTCTGAGTACAGAGGATAGAAAAATCAAAGATGAGTAACAAAGCAAGGTGGTTTTGAGGGAGAAACTGAGAACTGCCATAGCCTATAAGTATCTCTGCTCGTGCTTTAGTGGCTGCCCTTGGACAGGCAGTTTTGTCACCCTGTGCTCAGCTTCTCGTTGCTCTAACAAGGGACAAGGAGCTTCATTGATCTTTGTAAAGCATTCAGTGAGCATCACATTTTTCTTTCATGTTCTGGATGTCCCTGGTATAGAACACATACATCAAACCCTGCCTGTAATGGAGTAATTAAACAGCACTGCTAAAGGGATGTCATAGGATGGGGCTGATTACAGATCACCCAGAAATGTCTTTCCAACTCCCAAGCCCTTTGACGTGATTCCCCCTCCTTCCTCTGAATTTCTTCCTGCATTAATTTCAGCAAGTTCTGGGATTATTTGAAAAAGGGCCTTGGGGGACTTGTTCAAAGGCACTGCCACCACAGACGACTTTGCTTTCTGAACTGAAGCATTTCACTCCTATCTGTCTGGACATATGAGCTGCTCAGCACTGCTTCATTAGGCAAGTTATTTTTAAATTCCCAGAAAGAGCAAAACATTGCGAGAGGAATTAGCAGGATTAACCAGTACCCAAAGTCGCTGTCACATGTTCAGGCTGCACACAAGGTAAGGATTGGTGAGTGACCCTCAAAACTGTGTTTTGGATGTAAACAGGAGGGTGACCATCAACACTGAATAAGATGATGTCTTGGAGAGATCTCTCTTCCCTCCAACTCCATCCTATATTTCCCACTTTCTCTTTCCCCCCATTTTTCTCTTAAGGACTTTGACACTTATAAAACGTCCATTCTGGTTTCTCAGCACAAATTAATGACAAGATAAAGTTTCCCAGTGACAAATACTGCTCTTACAGCATGGAGCTAAAGCAAGAGGCACAGCAATAAAACTGTTAGAAGCAGATTTTGGTATGTCTTTTTGCAAATGCTGATTGCCCTGTGGCTTGTGCTGCTCAGAGCAGCTATGGCTCACACTAATAATGTTAGATGGTGAAAAAAAGTGTTGGAAAGCTGTAGGATGCTATGGATATGGCCTAAACCTGGAAAGGGAGGAGAGATGACTCAAAATGGCCTTTTCACTGAACTGGGAACACAACATACTGCAACTAAGGCTGCCTGCCCCTGCCTGCTTCCCCTCTTCCCTCCTCCCCTGCCCACAGTCGTAGTGTTTCCGTATTTATTCTGTAGAAATCTAACAGGAGCTGTTCTAATAACCTGCTCCCACTCCCAGCCTAATGAAGGCTGCTGGATTCCTCTGAAGTAATTCTTGTGCAAACTAGAGTGTTTCCTTTGGAAAAAAAAACCACAACACCTCATTAAGTATTTCCAGTGATTCTTCAGTGATGGGCACTCTGCCATAGTCGGCAAATTGTGGGTGGACTGTTTCAGTGGACAACTTTCCACACTGCTAAAAATATACCACAACCTGTTTGGATGTCCAGCTACCAAACACCACTTTGCCAGGTAAAGACCATTTTTGTGTTAAAGCTGCCATGTGTCTTCCTAGAGACTGCATTTTAAATGTCCCATAACCTTTTATTCCTTAATAAACCGTGTTCCTTAGGTGTTTTCTCATGAAGGTGTGTTTTCCAGCCCTTGGGGAAGTCTTCCTGGAGCCCACAACAGAGGTAATAAAACCTCCCTTGTCTTCCTTGGTGTGTCCCTTTTTGGTTCCAGGGAAGTGTTAGCTCCTCTTGGCAGAGCATCTCATTAGGAGCTCATGTTCAGCTGATTATTCCTCTTCTGAATCACTGTTTTCTCTGACTTTGCCACCCTCCCCGCAGGCCAGCTGCCGCTCTATTCTTAGGCTGACGGCTTTACATCTGGTGGCACTGAAAAACATGTTGTTTACTGCAGCTCAGCTCATTATGTGATCCAGATTTGGTATCAGTGACCTGCCCCTAACTTCTGTGTACCTGCAGGTCCCCAGTAATGATCACATCTTTTCTTGTAGGTCCCTGATCTCACATCAGGCAGCATGGGGTCAAGAAGCGGGAGGAAGGGAGCTGTGCCTTGTTCAGGGAGGCTCCTGCTTACAATTACACTTGGAGACCTATCAGTTTTCTGTCCAATTAATATCTGTCATATTGACTTACATTGTTCCTCTTTCTCAATCAAAATATCCTGAAAGACCAGATGTCTTAATAATGGAAGGTTTATTCTATCAGCACTACTACTTTAGAGCATGACATTAAGGAAAGCATTTTGTTAACCTGACAAGCCCTACTTTTCCTAATGTTACGGTATCTTCTTGAGATGATTTATTAGTGAGGCCTCTTCCCTGCATCACTCTGTGTTATTTTGCTTGGCCTCACTGTCAGCATGACAGAGACACAGCCCGTGTCTCCAGCAAAGGCTCTGCTTCCATCCCATCCCCAGATGGGCTCAGCCTTTAACAGAGTCTTTTGTGGGGCCCTGCTTTAGTGCAAAATGTGCCATCCCTGCCATCTGCCCTGCAGGCAGGCTTGGGCCTGTTCATGACCACTCCAACAGGACACAAATCCAAAGGAGTCCGGTTTGAAAAGGGAAACTGCAGAGTCAGCATCATGAGAAGCTGTAGGCAGCTGCTGGCTGTTGAATGACCACAAATTAAATGTTTGGGAAACCTGTAAGCAAATTCCTTTCAGAAATGTGCACCAACACTTCTCCACAGCAAAGTTTTACCCAAACCTGCCAGCTGTTACTCTTTCTTAGGTATCCTTGATCCCAGAATGTCAAGTAATAAGTTTCATTAATTTTTGAGGAGACAAAGAGCTGCAACAAACTTCATCTGGCCTCTTCTCTAGCAGCTGTGAGAAGCTGGGCCAACTGTCCTTCCTTGTTTGCTGCCAACTGCTTCTGCCCAGAGACAGGTCTCCAAATCAGCCACCCTCGGGGATGCGAGAGTCTCTGTTATTTTTCCCAATGCTGCGGAAGCCTTTGTGTCTTTGATGTCAAACCCAGTGGCTCCACAGCTTCCTGCACGACGTTTTGCACCATGGTGTCTCTGGGCAGAGCTCAAAGATGTTCCCCAAACCCCACACGTTTGTTTTGACGTTTCCAGCTCTCGCCGTGGAGAGCTTAGCACTGCTGTGTGGGAACACCAATGCCTAGGAGCTAAGTAACACCAAGTAGACTCGTTTTTCTGTCTAAACAGACAAAAAAAGAAAATAGCTTCAAGTGTTTTTAACACTTAGAACTGAGGGGGAAAAAAAAAATAAATCTCCTCTTTAGAACTCTTCCCCAATGCAGTATTGGAGCTGTATTTAATTGTAGCATCTTGCAATTATGCTGTGTCTTAGAGAGTAACAATTTGTTGTTGGGTTTTTTTGCTGCTCATTTGGAGGAGAGGCAGTGGAACAGGGTTTATGAGGCTGCTGTAGATCAATCTGCTCAGGAAAAATCTTGATACAGAGAGACAAGGAGACGCAGAGAGCCCAAGTGTAGCATGCCAAGCTTCCACCAGACATTTACAGGAGGAAAGTTCTTCTGGTGTTTGCAATACCAAATAAGTGTCTTTCATTACGTACAGTCAGACTCATCTGAGCAGCGAGTGTGCTGTATTTAAAGGAAAACTTCTAAATTCAAGGGGCTTTGATTAGGTTTTTTCTTTGATTTTGGTGACACAGTAGGGAATTTATCAGGCTGTGCCAGAAAACATATTAGTCAGCCTGCACCAGCACAAATGCAGAGCAAATCATTTGGGCATGCCTGCAGTTGTGAGAAAAGCTGAAGCATTCAGACTTGATATTAATTTAATTTTTTTAATTTTGCCATGAGAAAAGTCTCAAACAGTATTTTTCTCATGCTGTTAAAAGACATTTTTGGATTAGTATTATAATCCTATGTTCTGGTTTGAGGGGGGAACAGGCTAATTTTATGGTATCGATATGAGGACCTAGAAAGAGGGTGTTTAGGACCCGGAGGGATCCAGGGGGCAGAAGAGAGAGTGGTCAGGATTCCCTCCCATTTCCTGCCATACCCTATAAAAGCCAGGAGGATGGGAAGTCTGCCCCTTCCTGCTCCCTTCATCCTTTCTTTCTTCCTGCTCTCAGAAGTCTTGGAGAGGGGCTCCTGCTCTTTGTCCTCAGCTCACCAGGTGCTCTGCAGGATCTGACTCCACTGGGTGCTGGGAAGAGCCCTGGACCCTTTTCCCGAGCTGGCTCTGCCACCAGGGACTTTGGGACACCTGTATCAGTGACCATTGAACTGGGGTTTTGTATATTTGTATATTGTTTTCATTATCCCACGTGTTACTATCCCTTCCCAGTCCTATTAAACCTGTTCTAGTTTTAACTGCCAAACTTTAAGTCTTTCTTCCTTATTCCCCCTTTGTCTTCCCCGGGAGGGTGGAGGAGACTAGCAGAGAGCAGTTCTGTTCCCTGGGTTTTGGTTGGCTCTGACCACTAAACAGAGACATCCTAGAAGTAAATTACTTTAAATACAGTTAATACTACAAAAAAAAAAAAAAAAAAAAAAAAATCTGGTAAGTGTGGTAAGGAGTTTGTCAGGATGAAGTAACTTTTCCAGTTTAAGATTCAATTCTGGTTCTACACATGGAGCTCTTAATTGCCATTTTACTATTTTAGATGATCTTTCTTGCCTCAGGGCTTTGATAAAATCCACTGACTTCAATGCTTAAAGCCTGGCCGAGTTGGCTGTTTCAGAGCAGAGACCAAGTTCCTTCATCAGGAGACCCAAGTTTTCTACAATTAAGACATGCAGAGGGATAGTTTTCCACCGGGAAAGTGGAATATCATAGTTTAGTCACAAACTCATGTTAACATGGATATTCTTGCATGGCCTGGGACAAAGCTATTTGCCTGTTAAAAAAACTACCAGGCACTCAGCTGAACACTTGATCTCTTCTGGGACCTGCAGCAATGACTACAGAGAGCCTGAGGAATTCCTGTGTTCCAGTGCACTTACTGAGCATGTTCGACAGGACTTTACCCATTCTGCATTTCTCACATTCTTTGTGTGCAACTTTCTTTCAGAAGCAAAGGGGAAAAAAAAGTCAACTTCAAAAGTAAACAGCAGCCCAGCTTTATAACCACAGGTAGCAGGGGGTACAGTCAGAATTACTGGTTTTCTGCTGCCCAGATCTCTAGTTAACAGCCTTTTTAAAGTCCAAAAATACTAAGTTGGAAAACTGCATTCTCCTTAGCAGGCTGCCTGCAAGGATGTGTGTGGCATCAGCTGCAACAGTGCAGTGAGCAGAAGAGCTCAGCAGCAGGACCTTGAGAAACACTGAGTTTCCCCACAGGGATCTGGCTGTTGATTTACGTGCTGCCTTGAAGAGCACAGACACACCATGTCTGCAGCAGCCACCACGCTGTGACCCTGGGCACCCACCTCTCACTGCAGCTTCCTGCACTCTGCTTTCATCCTGGGGTGTGGAGGAACCTGCCTCACTATTCCATGGCACTGGAATGCAGCAGGAACAGTACAAATGCCAGGTGCAGGGTCAGAATCTCTCATTTAAGTAAGCAGAAAAGAAGAAAATGGAGCTTGTTCTGGCACTCAGGCATGTGTTTCTCCTCATTTTGTTCTGCCTCATCTTCACACAACTTTTGTATTTGTTCCATGTTTCAATCTGAAGCTTTCAAGACTCCCATTTGAAGTGTTTCTGAAGCCATCAAACTGTTTCTTGTGTCCACCTGGACCAAGTTTGTTATATCTGAGTGAGGCTGAGCTGCTTCTAAGGAAAGGGGAAAACTGGGATATACCTAATGAAAAGTTATTGAATAAGTGCAGGTTACTTGGAAACTTTCCAAGCTGTTTCTAAGTCTGAGCTGGAGAGCTGCCTTATCATAGAGACATCTGTTTTAATAATGATTAGGAGACAAAAATGGGTTCTGTATACTACCTAACGAGTGGTGCTGCAGCTAGCCAGCAGGCAGGGATGGGTACTGCCTGCAGATCTCGGGGGGAGTTCCTGCTGCTGCTGCTGCTGCTGCTGCTGCTGGGCAGAGGAACAGCACTGAGAGACACGGCTGCAACAGAAATCCAGAACGGACACTGGAGCCTGCTCAGGGAACTCCTGTAAATCCACACTGCTTCAGATACAGCCCTGACACGCCTAAAAATACACCTCACTTGACAGAAGAGACAGACAGTCACCAAATCATCTTCCTGGTTTTATACAGAAGGAATTTAGAGTTGTAAAAGGCACAAACAGCACCTCTGTTGGTGCTAAATTCCTGTCTGTTTCCTATTGTATTTAGGTGCCATCCTCCTCTTAAGATCTCCCTCCAGAACACATTTTACCAGAAATGAGGTGATTCATTCTCCTGCAATCTTTCCTCAAACACAGCTTAAGGTCCAGCAAGAGATTTGCATTAGAAATGCAGGTTCAGATTGACAGGACTGAGATGCTGTTGTGTGTCCAAAGAGCAATGGAACTGGGGAAGGGTCTGGAGCACAAGTCTTATGGGGAGCAGCTGAGGGAGCTGGGGTTGTTCAGCCTGGAGACAAGGAGGCTGAGGGGAGACCTCCTTGCTCCCTACAACTGCCTGAGAAGAGGTTGGAGTGAGGGGGGTTGGTCTCTTCTCCCAGGTATCAACTCACAGGAGAAAAGGAAGTGACCTCAACCTCACCAGGGGAGGTTTAGATTGGATATTATGGACAATTTCTTCCCCAAAAGGGTTGTCAGGCCCTGGCCCAGGCTGCCCAGGGCAGTGGTGGAGTCCCCATCCCTGGAGGGATTTCAAAGCTGTGTAGATGTGATACTGAGGGACATGGGTCAGTGGTGGCCTTGGCAGTGCTGGATTAATGGCTGGACTGGAGGATCTTACAGGTCTTTTCCAACCAAAAGACTCAGTGATTCTGCCTGCTTCCAGACAGCCTGGGAACTTAAAAGCCCAGATGTGGAGAGATGGTACCTGAGGATGTAAGTTCTCCTGAACACTTCTCACAGCATTGCCAGACAAAAGATCAGAATTTTAACACTATTAAAAAGGCCTCTTTGCCTCTTTAGGGTGCACAATTCTTCTCCAGTTCTTTAAAATCCTAGCATGCCAGACCTGCTGATTTAAAAATAACCAGCTGGAATAACCTCCTGAGATACTGTTTGAATGGAAAATACTTTGTTGTGTGAGATATAAATATGGGGTTTTCCCCCACCCTCCTTCAGCCTGCCTATGAGAGGAGAGGGCCTGTCACCAGAGCACTGAGATGGAGAAAAGAGCAAAGTTAGTCTGTTAGGAATTGTTACATCCTTAGGTTTCCTCTCTGGTTTGTTCTGGGATGGTACATTAGTGTAAATTGGCTTCATTTGTCTGCTCAGTGCCTGGCTCTGCTAATGCTTTGAGTACATAAGGATTTGAGTTTGTTTGGTCTTTTTTTTTTTTTGCTTCAGGTTTAGAAGCTCCCAAGAGATTCAGATTTTTCTCACCTCACTGCATTTGGATTATTACTTATCTATATTGTGAATAAATTATTTTAATGTCTTTTTAGGAAAAAAAAAAAAAACACAACATTTTCCCCCATCTATCACTGAATACCAAATAACCAGTTTTTAAGACTCTGGGGGATTTAAAGCAAATTTATTTACCCTCATTGAAGGAAACAACATTAAACTTACCGTGGAAAAGTGTTGTAATTCCCCTTCACTGTACATACATCAGCAAATTGAAAACACTTGAGTTACACCAGGCTTTTGTTAGAGATTTTGAATCCTTCCCTATATTGCAAAATTCTCTGTGCAAACACAGTTTCCCCTACAAGCTTTTTGAAATACACTGCTACACCAATCCTGATTTTTTCCAAGCTGTCAAGCAGGTGCATGTGCACCAGCCATTAATTGTACTGATGTCAACTGGATACTGAAATCCACTAAGCAGTTTTGAACAATCAGATCTTAGCCTGCACCTGATTGACCCTGTGAGGGCATTTGCAAATAAAACACTCCACCAAACCACACCAAGTGAAGGATTTCTCCTTAGCTGTCTGCCCTGGACCTCAGCAACAAGTTTTTACCTCTGTGTCAATCAGCAGAACCCAGCTGCCATCCCTGCTCATCGTTGGGTGTTATCTCCCAGCAAACTGGCAAATATCCACCTGAAGAGGTAAAGAATAACATGTTTTATTCCTCTGTTGCCATTAGATGATCTTCAAGACTTTGGGTCAGATTATTCAATTAACAGTATTTAACTGAGGGAAACGGAAAGAGACAAACAAGCAAAATGATTTCCCAGTTGTCATAAAATACTGAGGGGCTGTTCCAGAAGCATAACCCACCATCTTATCCCTCTATTCCAATAGCAGAATATGCTCCACCTCCCATTTGTTCCATAATCCCTTACATTTTGCTGCTTAGGTTCCTGGGGTATGACAAAGCCACTTTTATCCTGCTCTGCCCTGGGCTGGTATTCAGGAAAGGCAGGGGGAAAAGGCAGGATTTGCTTTCCTGCATCAATCACAGTCCCAGCCCCATCAGCCCCTGTTTCCTCAGTTCTTTGAGGTCTGTCACTGGAGCACTCTGAGGGACATCCTGCTGATTTCCTAATTGCCAGTTCTCACACTCAGTGGCTCCCTTATCAGTGATCAGCTCAAGGCTTTGCATGATCCAGTGGATCGACTGGGTGCTGATCATTTGCCCCAGGAACTATCACTATTTGACTGTGATGTTATTTTTTTGCATGCTTCAGAGATGGCAGCCCACACCCCCGCAGCCATGGGGTCTCTCTTTTTGGGGGATACAGTTTCTCCAAGCCCTGCAATCTGTCAGATGCTGTCTACATAAAACAATCCATTTGTCGTGGGTCAGGAACAAGGCGACTTTTCCCAGTGACAGATATTTTCATTCATTCATTCAAACCACAAAAGTGCTTTTTTTTGACATTAAATTTACCCTTCCTAACTTCTCCTTTTTTAATTTTAGTCACACTGAGCAGTCAAACCCAGTTACTGGGTCATAGCTTGATCCTACAGTAAATCCAACTGTAATGCAGGATGTTTATTGCAGCAATGATGCAAAGGGTTGATCTGATTGAAACTCACTCTCCCAACTCCAGTTTGCTTTTAAAAATATAACAAATTAACCTTCTGCAATCAAGTTTTATGCTGGATTAGGTATGAGCTCTCCATCACTCCCACTATGTGCTGTATCAAGTGTCATCTGTCCCCCTGCAGCTGGAATCAACTTCTGTGCTTCATGTTCTGGTTAATTCAACAGAAATACAGTTGAGAAGCTACACGTGCTCCAGATGAAGCCAGGACTGCTTCAGCTCTCCATTACTCATGATTTTGGTATCATGACTTTCAGTTCAGTGAGTTTCTAACCCACTTCCTTCCCTGCTCCTATGCTGCAGTAAAACTGATGAGAAATGTGCCCTGTACCTGACCCCTCCATTTTCTCTAGCATGGACACTGTAGCTGCCTTTCAGTTCTCAAGTCTGAAGAGGGAAATGTAAACCATGAATATTTAAAAACACTTTGTTTACATTAAAAGTCAGGCTTGTACCTTTCTACCCATTTATGGTTCAACAAACTTTAAATGCAGCCCACCCCTGTACTTGACAGGACCTCACTGCTTTTATAATAAACTGCCAAAAAGGGAAACAAAGGTGTCTTGTGGGCTACCTGAAACCCCATAGATCCTCAGAAATATGTTTTTTCTCTGTATTCGGGTGCTTGCTTCAAAATGAATATAACTTACTTGGAAGTTAGATCTGTTTTACTTTTCCCTAAAGCCCTTCTCAAGGGAGGATGTTCAGGCAGTACAATGGGATCCTTCCAAACTCCAAGGGAATCCCTTCTGTTCTCTATGGGAGACAAGTCTGCACAGCCTGAACCTTTCCCCTCTCCTTAAACTAGCACTGATCCTCAGCACAGCACGAGTCCCCTTGGGTTCAAAACTGAGACATGCTTTTTTCTCTCCTGGTTCTCCCCTATTTCTTTTCAGCCAGTTTTCTTCCTGCTATGTCTTATCAATTCCTGAGTTTTCACTTCCCTGCCATCATGCCAGGAGGGAGGTGGGCTGACCCTGGAGGTAACACAGCTGCAATTTATGGTGTCAAGGAAAGGGGAAGAACTGCAGAAAAATTTAACCTCCGAATGGAACTGACAGAACATGGGAAGTCTGGTGTTCAATTACTTAAGATTCA
Source organism: Hemiprocne comata (assembly GCA_020745705.1). Taxonomy (NCBI): domain Eukaryota; kingdom Metazoa; phylum Chordata; class Aves; order Apodiformes; family Apodidae; genus Hemiprocne; species Hemiprocne comata. The sequence goes on along the minus strand of CM036597.1, from coordinate 2,011,543 downwards.
CATTGGAAACCAGGAGTATCTTAGCTTTTATATTGTGTGACGATTGTCTTTAATACACAATACCAGGTTAGGCCACAGACAAAACCCACCTTGAGGAGAGGGAAAATGCTGCTACAGTTAGAGCGAAGAAAGTGAATATTCAGACACCGCTCATCACTGACAGTTTCAACAGAATCATCGGCCTTTGGAAATGTTGGCCATTGTCAGCCTCCAGCGCTGGCACCTGTGCCCGGTGCACACCCTGAGGCGACACGAAATGGCGCCCGCCCTGACAGGCCTGGCTCCTGTGGGGACACGGGCCCTATAGCTGCTGTGCCACAGCGGCCCCACAGGCGGGCACCGCTGAGCCCCGAGACCCTCCACGGGGCAGCCGGAGGCTGCGGGATGCGGGGTGGCCATGAAGGAGCCCGGCACCCCTCCGCCTCCATGACACCCGGCCACAGCCCTCGGCCTCTGCCCCTCTTCAAAATGGCGGCGCCCCGTGGGCGCTGGGGCCGCTCTATCCCCGCGGTCCTCCACGCTCCTCTCGTTGGTCCGCGCTCCCCTCCCCAGTCCGGAGGGGGCGACGGCGCCTGCGCGGAGAAGCGTGCGCCTTCACTTCCGCTTGTCGGCGGCCGCTTCCGGGCCTCCCGTTCCTTGGTAACAATGGAGCAGAAAATGGCCGCCTGAGAGAGGAGGGAGGGCGACGCTGCGGCTATTTGGGGACGGACGGAGCGGGGGCGATCCAGGACCGAGCCCGCTGAGGAGCGGGGAGAGCAGCGGACCGAGAGCTGGGGCAGGCGGCGGCAGGCGGTGGCGCTGGGCGGTGAGTATCGAGGCCACAGGCGGACTCTCAAAATGGCCCGGAGAAGGGAGAGGCCCTGGCCCAGGGGAGGCGGCGGCGGCTGCGGCCCCCACCCGAAGCCGGGGCGGCCGGGGGCCACGGGGTCCCTCAGCCCCTTCTCTGTACTTCTGCCGTGCGGCCTGCGGGATCCCGGGTAGGGCAGGGCGGCTCCTGGTTCGGCCGGGGCTCGGCAGGCCGAAACCGCCCCGCGGCAGAGGCGGAGCGGGGCTGCCGTGATGGAGCTGGGGGCGGTGATGGCGGCCTCGCGCCGCTGGGCCTGGGGCTCTGCCAGGATCCGCGGGCCCCGTCTCCCCCGGATGGTCTGGGCTTTGTCACCCTGGGGGCTTTTCCCCTTTCTCCGGGGTGTGTGGCAGGGCCTCTTGCCGCAGCGGGACGAACCTGTTCCTCCGTTTGGAGCTGGAGGAGGGTTTGTGCTCCCCCGTCGGGGAGGGTGTCGGGCCCCTTATCCTCCAGGTATCCGGTTGGGCTGGAGGAGGAACTGAAACTAGCTCCTTTTTGGAGAGGTGGACTTGGGCGTGACTTACAATCACTGTCTTGGGCCTTGTCATACTGTTTAGTGCCTACTTAAGGAATCACAGTTCTTCGGGACTGTGTTTTCAGTCCGTGAGTTGAGAGAAGAAGCCCTGTTGTGGGAAACAGGCAAGAGGAACTCTTCATTTCTCACTGTGACTGTCATAGAAGTCTCAATCAGCTTGTGCCCTGTTAAAACCCGTGGTGTTTGCTGTTCCTGTCCTATTGGTTTCCTCCAGTTAATCACGTCATCTTTGCACTGTCACCTTAGTTTCCTGTGCAAGTTCTTTCTTCCCTCTTTAATATTGTTTGTTGACATTTAAGGTTTCTGTTCGCTGGGTTTCAAAACCATTGTCAAGTCCAGCTAGATGGATATATTACTTTCTCTTCAGTCACGTACTTCAATGGAGAAGCAACATCAGTTTCTATGCAGTACTGTACATAGAATGTAGTTATTATGGGGTTTTATGTCTTGATTTTAGACTGTAGTAAAGGTTTCACAGTAAAAATATAGTTTTTTTTTTAAATAATAGTTCTGTTTGTGTCACCGTTTTTCAGAAACATGGAGTCTTTATAGAGAGGAGCTTGTAAACAAGAATTCACACTCAGTTGTACCCAGTAGTACCATCAGACATCTGATTTATTTTCCATGTCAATATTGGCAGTACCCGTTAATTTCAAGTTGTAAATCGTTGTCAAAATGCTCAAGAAGCTCTCTCAACAATTTGTCCCTGAATTTTAACTGCAGTGACTTGTCAAGTCTTTTTTTTAAAAAAAATAAACAGTTGGCTGCTTCTGGGGCAGTTAATTATCTTAATTGAGAGTAAGATGCTTAGTTTTGTTGTCATGGTCAACTTAAACCGACTGTATTCTCTCTACAGGTTTGCCATTTTGGAATTAAATGAATTATAGTTTGGAATTCTGTCTTGCCTGCTCTTGACAAGGGAAAATAATATTAAAATTAAGGGCTTCTTGTTATGTTAGACCACTAAAGCATAACAGCTGCAGTGTTCTCTTCATCAGCAATTCTGACTACGTAAATGTTTGTCACTGAAATAACCACACCAGCATTTTTCAGGCATGTAGTGGTTGTCATCTGTATCATGTTTATATATCCCATTTATATTCCATACTACTGAAGCTGTAGATGTGCCAAGGTGTACTGGAAACCAGTGCTTCAAGTGTCTGGTCTCCACTGTGTGTCTTTTTTTTTTTTTTTGTACTGGTATTTTTAGGGGAATGGATGGTGTGATCCCTCAATGGAAATGCTTTTAAAGTACCTATATATTAATATACCTGCCTGGCTTGGTTTTTTTCTTCCTCTTCCCTATGGGTATGTATCAAAACAAATTCCTTGATCTTGTCACCTGAGCGTAAAGATTGCATTTAAGTCCAGTTTAACAGATCTTAACATATTACTAGGCTATTCTATTTTTTTTTTGTAGATTAATCAGTTTCCATGTATTAAATCCGATGGACATTATTGGATATTTATCCAAGTTTTTGTGACATAGTCTTGAAGAAAGCTTGTCAGCTGTTGAGCCTGTAAAAATAAATCTTGAAGGCATCAAACCAAATGGGAACATCTCTGTCCTTGTGATATTTTATTGATGGTCTTGTGCATCTCCAAACCACTATTTCTAAGCAGTGTAAAAATGTATGGTCAGGACCCTTGTCTGGTGGGTGGAGGTGGCCAGAGGCATCACAGGGACTCTGTTTTGCTGCAGTTAAGATATTAAGAAATAAACAGCCTGTGTCTCCTTCAGACTATCCAGACTTAAATTAACGAGATACTTGATAGTAACTTGTTGCTGATGTGCAATGTTGAAGCTCAGCTTTTCACTCCAGGAGGTCTGCAGAGTTGTGCAGTCTCTTAAAACCATCTAACAATAATTGAATAGGTAGGAAAAATCATCACACATTTTCTCTTAATTAAAATTTAAAACCACTTTGCTTAAAGGACTCTTAATTTCAATATATGAGATGTATGTGTGTGCAGTCTTGTTAAAATGCTTGAGCTTGCCTGCCTTGCTGTATCATCAGAGGTGGAATTGTAGTCTTGGATATCCATTTAAAGTCAAATAAATTTTACTCTTATTTTCCACTTGTGTGTTTGTGAGGCACAGAACTCCACGTATCAGAATTCCGGGGTGGGTTGTGGTTGTAGCCATGGTCATTGTTGTGTTTCACTTTCAGTAGCAGCTGTTTCAGCAGCAGTTTTGTGGAGACAGTGAGATTCGGTAGTAAATGTAAAGATAGCTTTTATTTTTTAATTGAAATGTGGTGGTTGGCTTAGTGCCTTCACTAACCAGAATTTCTGCTCCTTCAGAGAGCAGAAGGCTGCGTGGTGGTCATCATGTAGGTTTGTGGGTACAGCTTGGGTGTCAGTCCTGGTGTACTGCTGTTCTTCAGTGCCAATACTTGAGTGCAGCATTACTCCTTCCTCAGCTTCAGAGCAGACCTTCTGCTTCCTGACAGAGGGAAATGCCTTTCTGGGGGAAAAAAGCATCATTTGGTGAGACTCCAGTGCTGAGAACTTGCTACACCTTGTTTACAGGGAGCTTTCTCTTCCATGATACCATGTGAATTGGTGGGCAAGAGGCAGTACTACCTTCTTTTTATTTTCAACTCATATGTGAAAAAATGTTGGTTTAGTAAATGCAGATGATAAAATGTGAAGCCCTGGGTTTTGGCAGCTCTTACTGCATTTTATTTTCAGAGCTCCATCTTCATTCCACATCCTCTCAGGGTTCTGGAATTGCCAAGCTCTGCTCTTTAGTAGGAAAGATAACATTGGAAAACTGTAAGTTTTTGGTTTTTAACTAGAGCTCCTTGAGTTGGGTCTGTATTCAGGGAAATTGCTGCTCTGCCATAGCTACTGGAGACTGCTGGGATTCTGTGCCCTGATTTCTTCACTTCTTTCTGACTTCTCAGGAGTTGATAGTACACCAAAGAGTGTTTCTCTTCATCTCAACAGTTGGTTTTGTTGAAATGTTTTCCTCTCTTTATTCTGTGGGATTTTCTGCAAAGGTTTTCATCTTCTCTCTGTTGTTTAAAATGTATGTTCAGAATGACACTGTGTTTTAGGGCCTTTGCTTTGAAACATACTGGGGCAGTGAAATAGCTGAATCAATGTTTAAGGCTCCTTGTTCTGCTGGTGTTTGCATTTTATTGCAGTTTACACTTCATGGAAGACAAAATTCTCCTCCAGCTTACCAAAAGCAGTATGTGTTCCATGATGGTTTTTTGAGGCGCAGAGGACATAGGGAGCTCCTGAGTGTTTAAAATTTGTGCTAAATTTAGTAGAAATCTAGTAAGAGCGTGAACGTATTGATCATCAGTGTCAATTTGATGCAAGAATAGCAGGGGGAAAAGGAAAGAGTATGTCCAGAATTCATAATTACCACTTGGAACACGAGAAGAGTTTGTTACTTGTTACCATTTCTAAGATGCAGATGTGGGAGTTGTACCTATGCTGTCAAAGCCTTTGGTGTGATCACAAAAGGAGACTTGTGCACTTGTACAGTAAGAAAAACAACCTCAGACTTGACCTAGTGAAGCTCCATGTCTAATGCAGATGGCCCAGCTGGTTCATTGCTCTGTCTTATGGCATCTTTTCCCTTTCATGATAGGATTCACTGACAGTTTATGCATCTGCTTTTGAGCTTGCACACTTGAATGCTGAAATATTTAAGTTGAAAATGTAGTTTCTGTTATGTCTTACTTTCTGCTAGTTTTGAGCATGGAGAACTTGGCTACTGACTGGCATGGAAACTATTTTTCAACTTGTAATTCTTCTAGGAAGATCTGGTACTTGGGAGGCGGGGTGGATCAGATGAGCACCCTGCATGAAGTTGGTTCTGTTTGTGCTTGGAGAACCCGGGGTGACAGAACTGCCTGTTCTCCCTGCTCTTCCCGTGTCATTTGAGAAAGGGAATTGGAGAGACTGCTGGCTGGGGTTGGTCCTGGTCCTGCCCGATGGGATGGGGTGTTAGAGCTGCTGAAGTCAGAGTTCATGGAAAGCTCTTTGAACTGACAGCTCTGTTGAGCTGCTGCTCTCGAGCTCAAATGGCTTTGAGGCGTGTTCAGTGAAAGCAGGGGCGGAAAAAACAGTTAATCTCTTAACAACCCAAAACAGAAAATAAGTATTTCTGGCTTCCACTACTGAGTCACTTCTTTTAGTCAAAGGGTTTGATAATTTCTGCAGACTGGAAGCAAGCAAGGTGCTCTACCGGTTGAAGTACCTAATTAAGATGAGGTTATGAATCATAAATGAGAAATTAGCCTTCTGCTGCACACATCTCTGAAACACTTATTCATATTGCCATCATCGTTTTTGTTTGTACAAAGGTATTAATTATGTTGCTGAGACGTGAGGTGATTCAGGAACCCTTCCTAACACACAGGACACTCTCCTCATGTAATGTTGAAATACCAGTAACACCCAGATGGGGGGATTTTAGAGGAAATATTTGTTGCACAGCTAGCTCGGGAGCACCTGAGCTGTTCCTGTAGTTTAACTTATCCAGTGTTTTTCTCCTGTTGTTATTGCAGGCTTGCCCCATAAATCTAGTGAAGATTATAACTTTAAGGTATTGCTTTTTCTTTTAACCTTGCAAATGAGTGATTTCTGAGTTTGTCAGACCTTCTGGGTTTTCCTTAGTTAGTTTAATGGGAGTTCTAATGTTTTGTGTTGTGGGTTTCTTTTCTTAATTTTAAAAATTAGGAATGCAGGCTAAAGTAATGTCTTGGTATTCAATCCAGATAACTAATGTCAGGAGATATTACACATTTTTGAAGGAGGAAGAGTTAGTGCTGTATCACTGTCCCTTGCAGTCCATCAGTGCTCTTTCTGGGAAGAACTCTGTAGTCCTTAAGTGCTAAGCAGTATGGAGACACACAGGGTTACTGGTGAAGGTAAATGGACAACACAAGTACTTTATCAATGCTAGCTGTCTCACTAGATTGTTTTTAAGGAGTAGTAAATTCCTGACTGATCTGGTTTAATTTACACACCACTTGGCATAGGGGAAAATGTGACATATTTCTGTACCGTAGGAATGGTAACTTCACATTAGTGAAGGAATATCCAGTACTCTTAAATTGCTCTTGTCCAAAAGAGCATAATATTACTTCCTCTTGAATAAAAGCATGTAGCAAGCAATACCTTTTGTGGGCTTCGTGGTTTTGCTTCTGCAGTCCAGCAGCAGTGGAGAGGCAGCTGATCATTAATGCTCTGAAATCTCTGAGAGTGTTGAAGTGTAACTGCAGGGAAGATACTTTGCTGACTTGGGGAAGGATGGGAACACCAATTAAGAATTCACTGTAGTTAGTGTGTCTGGATATTCAGCTGCTGAAGAATATTCCCTTTTATTATTTTTCTTTTTAAGGAGAAAATAATTCTAACTATGGTTCTGTTTGTGTAACCTTTAGGTGGTTCCCCCTCTCTCTTTTCCCATAGAGATTTTTATTGCTGGACATCTCGGTTGAATTTGGCACTCATCATCAAATCTGAACTTCCTGCTCATAGACGTGACCTTCCCCACCCTTTGTCAACTCAGTGCTGACAAGGGAGGACACTAAAGAAGGAAATTCAGGGTCCTTTAACTTGGACGAGAACAAAGTCTTACTTTGAGTTGAATTAACCTCTGGAAGAAAGAGAAACGGAGTTGAAGTGTACCTGCTTATTAGGTAATCAGATGTTGGTTGTTTTGTTGTAAGTTAATAGTACACCTGTTGGTTTTCCCTCAGCAGGTTTCCCTGTGTTACTGTAGTCAGCTTCCTTCAGCTGGTCTTAATTTGCTTCAGTTATGAGCTGAGGGCAGAATCCTGAATGAGTGACAGGTTTCCAAGCTATTTCTGTGACACTCTGCCCCCCTGAAATAACAGTGAGGTGAGGTCGTAACTGCCACCATGGAAATCCTGTTGTCCACCAGATGGGACCTATGGAGCCGTGCTGAGGCAGGAGCAGCCTAAATGTTCCAGTAAGTTCAGTCTGGCAATGTCATGCTCTGCAGCCGTGCGGGAGGTGAAGCTTGAAATGAACAATGTGGACAATGAGCTGAGTGGACACTGAAGAGACTGAAAGTAACAGAAGCCTTGGGGTAGAAATGCTGTTTTCCATCTACTGGTTATAATATCAGAGCTCAAGTTGGAAGAGTTTTCGTCCCATTTGCTGTCAGCAGTAAGGTAGGGAGAATGTGTTGTGAATGAACGTGTTTCTGTGCCATCCATATTTCCATCAGTGTAAACATCCCCTATAGATTCATGGCATTTCCAGGGCATTGAAGCTAAACTGCATGGAATTGGGGTACAGAGGCCACTGCAGTCTGTTACAGTAGCTTGCAATAGGAAAATACAGTGTGTTTGTTACTGGTGGTAATAGTCCTGACGTACATTCAATTCTTAATTCAAGATCCCACCTGGGGGGGCTTTTTTTTTTAGGAATAGCACCTTTTCATTCTTGACCAGTAGCTGATTTTGTGGTTTAGCAGGGAAGGTGTGAGATGGTGGAGCAGAAAACAGGAGCAAACCTGGAAATAAGACTGACTTTGACTTATTCTGAGCATTTCCTAAAGGGTCACCTATCGAAGTGTACAGCAGTCTGTTGTGAAGAAGAGTTTGGTTTTTTTCCCCCGACTTCACTTGTTTTGACTTTCCCTTTTCCCCTGGAATGGTGCCCCTTCATCTTCTGAAATGGAAGGGGCAAATGTCTTTGAATCAAATAGGCATTATGCAGCTAAGGTGCCTGCAAGCACTGGAATTTGCAGTTAAAAGGAAAATTTCAAAGCATAAGCAGTAAACAAATGTCCTGCTTTGTATGCACAGAGCGGTTCTCTTTTTTAAAAGCTGTTGTAGAATTAGTCTAATGCTTAAAAATATTTTAATGTATTAAAGTCAGTAAATACCAAGGTGGCATTCATTTTGGGGAAGAGGTTTTACAAAATTTTAATGCTGCTCCTGTCCCTTAGCATCTTATTACATTCCTTTATTTTCCTAATGGTCTTGTCAACTCTGTTACATTGTTGTCCTTAAAAAGGGAATGTCAGGTAGATTTGATGTGTACCCCAGGGAACTAACACATCTTTCCAGGTTTTATTTTGGATGCAGGTCTTTGGTTCTACTTGAGGCTTTATGCAGATGTTTCTTTTAAAAGCAGCTGTCTGTATTTCTGGTACCTTCTCTAGAATGAATATGTCTTTAAGTGAAGTTACTTGGAGTCATAATTCTGCTACAGAAACCTTGTAAAAAGCTGTTTGAGTTTCAAGCAAACTGTGTTCTCGTTAGAACTCTTTGTCCAAGGTTTGAAGGGCACATAGATCTCATACCTGAGCCTGGTGTGAGCTGAACATACCTGCTGGAACCGTTGCACAGCTGCCCCTGTGAGTGGCTTCATTTAGCTGTGTGTGGGACACGTCATGTGTGTGTCTTCAGAGGGTGCCAGGCAGTCTTCAGATGGCACCAGAAATCTCAGAATGCAGAGAAAGCTGATAGGCTTCCAATTGAAATGCTGGTAACCCTAGTGATTGCTGCTACTTCTGATAAAAAGGTGAAAATTATGTGTAATTTCTTTGGTAAAATGGCAGAAGTTCACAGCACCAAATAATACCAGTGGCCTTGCTTACGGTGTTAGTGGGTGGCAAGAAGTAATTTGTCCCTTAATATATATATGACTTAAAAAGAAGTTCACCTGTGTCAGAATTCAAAACAAAGAGGGCTAGAGTAGCTATTTTGTAATCTGTGGGCCTGCAATAATGGGGTGTCCTATCCTGTGGAATTTTCTACTGTTACACACTGAGGTTGTCAGTGCACTTCAATTTTCACAACAGCAGCTGAATCCACCTGCCCTTGCAGGTGATGCAGTGCTGCTCTTCTCTGGAGAAGCACTAATGTAAACTGTGGGCAGTCTTGACTTGACAGCTTTGCTGACAAACCAAAAAAAGATGCTTTTTGCACTAGACAGATGTCTAAGTGTTGGAAATTTTCCAGTGAGAAGCAGAAAAGCTTTATTCTTCCAGTATTTTCATGTCACATGAAGTATGGTTTAAATGAAAGGAATGTTTTCTGATGGGGGATGTTATTGCAGAGCTTTTTAGCATGCAGAGGATTAGGTTGCTAATCACCTCTCTGAGTAACTAGATTCTACCAGTTGTACAGGAAAATTCTTGATGTTGTGAATAGCAAGGCATAGTGATTAAGGAAACTAGTTATTTTAACTTCATTTGATATATTTGCATGGCACAACTACTGCCAGAGCGTCTCTTGTATTTGCATGTATTTTGTTATAATATTTATCAAATATAGATGTGGCATTCATTGATTTTATTTGTTTTTTGAGGGAGAGAGACATTGCCAAGGATCTCATCTAAATGAAAAGCAGTGAGGAGAGGATGATATTGAAAAATACGCAATCTAGAAGCCAGCTCTTTATAGCAGGAGTTATACCTGGTATTATACACTGTGGAGTTTTGTCCTGGAAGTTTTAGGTAACATCAGTAATTCTGTAAGTGCTGAAACTTGCAAGCAAATCCCTCTATGAAGTTGATTTTTACAAACCCTTTTCCTTTTTTTGAGGAAACAAATTGCCTTTTTGGTTGGGTGTTTGTTGTTTGGGTTTGCTTTGCACACACAGTGTTCCATAGCACCTTCCTTCTTCTGTATTTGAATTCTTCATAACCCCTTCATTCTGTGAAAATTCACTTGGATGGCAAAGAGGGTGTTTCTTGTAGCAGGCAGGAAGAAGCAATAAACAGAATTCCATGCTCTTTTAGAGTCAGAGAACATGATCAGGGATGGTTTGTGCCTTGTACTGCACTGTGAGATGTGCTTTTGGAGGCATCTGCAGTATTAGGAGTATTTTATGCTAAAAAGCAGATAGTCATGGACACCTAGTCAGCTCTGTGAATGTGAAGATGGACTGAGGCTTACAGCTGATGATATTCCACGTGTTCATACTTGCTGCTTTTGTTGGGTATTTTATAATGATGGGCATAGATTTTGTTTGATGCCTTGAGAATGATCCCATTTTTGATCCCTGCAGTTCCCATCTCATCTGAACTGAAGCTTCATTAACAAACTACTTCCCCCCCCCCCCAAATTTAAGCATAACGATGAAGAATGTAGTACAGATTAAACATGCCTAAATTTCATGCCCTGTTTCACTACACTGGATGAAGGGTTTGTTTTCTCCTTTTCAGGTACTCTTCTACTCATCAAGATGGAAAGCTCAGATTCTAGTGACAAAGGAAATATTGATCAATCAGAAGCACAACGTCAGAGTCAGCTAGATCGGTTAGATCGAGAAGAAGCTTTCTACCAGTTTGTGAACAACCTGAGTGAAGAGGACTACAGGCTTATGAGAGATAACAATTTGCTAGGAACACCAGGTGGGTAATGCCTGTGTCTGTACATCATACTAAAATAGCTTGTCAGCAATTCACATCGTTTTCTGTTCCCTTGAAACTGTTCCACCCATTGAGTTGGTGTGCTGCAGTTGTGTTGCATGGTAGGAAGCCGCTTCTTGCTAATTTTTGCGTAGTCAAATTGGAGCCATCCCCTGACTAGAGGAGAGGGAGTTAGGATAATGTGGATTAATCAGATACAAAAGTCTAGCATTTACACAATTTGGCAGCAACAGCCAGTTTCTGAGTTGACCCAGGTCCTGTTATGGACCCGTATGCATTTTTGATCAAAAAAGTAATCTCCCTTAAGCGTCTGTGTGAAAATTCTGTGCTGGTGAGGTTAAGAGTTTGTAACTAGGTTAAGCAGTCTGGTGCCAGGTTCTGCATGGGCATTTTAATGTCAGTTTTCAATTGACTTATTACTTTAAATTGACTCTTTATAGGATGATGCCTAATTCAAACCATTTCTAATTTAAAACATGACTTCAACTAATTTAAGCCTTTTTCATACTTGTGAAAGTGTTATCTTAAATATTTTACCCTGGGCAGCCATTTAATTAGTATAGGATGATAAAAATTGCTGTTAAGTTGTAGAGGTTGCAGAACCAGAAAGTACATCTGTCTTGAGCAGGTTGGAACTGTTGAATCTTTCAGCTTCAGCAAAGTGCTGAAGTGTCTGAGCTTCCCCTGAGCAACCTGTGTGGCAGTCTCATTATGGCAGGATTTAATTAGGAAAAAAAGAGACAAGCAGTGGCTTGTACCTTCTTTAGAAGCTTTTGATTATGCTTGCCATACATATGATTTGGAAATATTTTTGGAAAATTTTGCTTATTTTCTAAGGTGAAATTACTGAAGAAGAGTTGCTGAGAAGGCTACACCAAGTTAAAGAAGGTCCACCCCAGCAAAACAGTGATGAGAATAGAGGTATATACAGTATTTGTGAAAACTCTTAACTTTAGCACCCCGTACGGACCTTAACTTGAGTGCAGGAGTGGAACAAGTTAAGCCTAGGCAGGTGCAAGGTGAGCTTTGTTTCAAAACTGAATGAACTTTATCTCTGATATCTGCTGCAGAGGTCAATTTGGGACAGATTTCACTCATAAGGCATCTGTTATTTGTATCAAGATGAAGTTTCATTTAGGTTTCGCCCCCCTGCCCCCCTCTTTATTTTTTAATTCAGCTTGCCTTCCTGTCTGCTCCCTTCTGGGATGCTTTTTTGGCAATCCCTCCTTTTTTTATTCACCATTCTTCCCTTCCAAAGATGCTTTATTGCTTTCATTATCACCCTTCTGTAGAGACTGGTGGAGTACACTTGGAGCCTGCCACTGAGGCTCATTCTTTAGTGAGATAGATTTACTATGAAGCCATTCTTCAAGGGAGGGGTCAGGACCAACTTAGTTCTCTATTTAGCACTCGATAGATCACTTAATTGTTTGGAAAGGAAAACACAGAGTATTGATGTGTTACAGCACCTGAAATGTGACTTCCCATTTACTTACGATAAGCGATCTGCATTATTTTGATGACTTGTTTGCTGTGTGATGGCTGCAGCCTAACTGTACACATTAAAAAAATGTCCACTCCTGCTCCCTTAAAAGAGCTCTGGTAGATAAGATTGTGATGCTCCACGTGAAACACAGTAGCACTTAGTAGGATTAAGCACTTCTAAATTGTCACTTGTTAAAGTAAGCAATTATGTTCTTGGAAAAGATCACTCCAAAATTAGCTCAGTACTCTAATGTTGGTAGTTCCCTGTCTTTTCCGCAGGTGCAGAGTCCGCAGAAGATGTTTCAAATGGAGATTCTATAATAGACTGGCTTAATTCAGTCCGACAGACTGGGAATACAACACGAAGTGGGCAACGAGGAAACCAGTCTTGGAGAGCAGTGAGCCGGACTAACCCAAATAGTGGTGACTTCAGATTCAGTTTGGAAATAAATGTCAACCGTAATAATGGGAACACAAATCCAGAAACTGAGAACGAGCCGTCTGTAGAGCCTTCCAGCGGGGAGGATTTGGAAAACAGCCAAAGTGACTCTGAAATTCCAAGGTCTGAATCGCCATCCGTAAGGCAGCCTGGGTCAGAAAGGAGCACTTCGGAGGAGCTAGCGACTGAGGAGGCTTCCCCTCCTAGAGGGCAGAGGAGAGCGAGGAGCAGGAGTCCAGAACAGCGGAGAACGCGGGCTAGGACTGATAGAAGTAGGTCACCTATTAATCCAGTGAGCGAGGCTCCTCGCAGGTCTCATCACAATACATCATCTCAAACACTTGACCACTCCTCAGTGAACGAAGCTGAGGGAAGCTCTAGAACTAGGCAGCACGTGACTTTAAGGCAGCAGGCCGTGGGGACTGAGGCACCAACTGAAAACGCGGTTCTGTTTTCAACCCCGGAAACAAGACCTGTTCCTCAAGCAGCAGGTTCTTCAGAAACTAACAGCACCAGTGAGTCTGCACCTCCTGGGCAGAGGCCTCCTACCATAGTCCTTGATCTTCAGGTGAGAAGAGTTCGTCCAGGAGAGTATCGGCAGAGAGACAGCATAGCCAACAGAACTCGGTCCAGGTCCCAGACCCCCAACAACACGGTCACTTACGAGAGCGAACGGGGAGGGTTTAGGCGCACGTTTTCACGGTCAGAGCGGGCTGGAGTGAGAACTTATGTGAGCACCATCAGGATTCCCATCCGTAGGATCTTGAACACAGGCTTGAGTGAGACCACATCAGTTGCTATTCAGACTATGCTCAGGCAGATAATGACAGGCTTCGGAGAGCTGAGTTACTTCATGTATAGTGATAGTGATGCGGATCCTAGTGGCCCAGCTCCGAATCAGAACGTGGATGCTTCTGAGCCCCAGAATGGAGGTGGTGGTACTTCAAGCAATGAAGGTACAGATGTTAGCTCAGGGGAGGTGTACGAAGGTGGTCACGAAGGTGGTTCAACATCTGGTGCCAGACGGGAAGGTCGGAATACGAGGGGATCGGTCACATTTGAAGAAAGCGGTTCTCTACCATTCCTTAGCCTAGCACAATTTTTCCTACTAAACGAAGACGATGATGACCAACCAAGAGGACTCACCAAAGAACAAATTGACAACCTAGCCATGAGGAATTTTGGTGAGAGTGATGCTCTGAAAACCTGTAGTGTGTGTATTACAGAGTACACGGAAGGCAACAAGCTCCGGAAATTGCCTTGTTCGCACGAGTATCACGTCCACTGCATCGACCGCTGGTTATCAGAAAATTCCACTTGTCCCATTTGTCGCAGAGCAGTCTTAGCTTCTGGTAACAGGGAGAGCGTTGTCTAAATGAGATCTGAATTTATGGCCAAGCAGCTGGTGTGATAGTGATGGGCAAAGAAGTCACTTCCTTTATGGCCACTTTTTGAGTGGTACCTCAATGTATAGTAATGACTCAGAGTGAATCTTCCCTCATGAAAGCATTTTCTTTGAATTCAAGCTTTTAAAATTGGAACGTTTATTTAATTAGGGTTTTCAAGATCCTAGTCAGTTTGGGTGTTAAATTTCACTTGTCCAAAGACATCTACCCTCTTCAAATTATTATTTTTTTTTCTTTGTGAAGATTAAGGTTTTTCCCCCACCCAGCCCCTGCCATCCCAGTCCAATAAACATTTTGTCCTCAAGGTTGTGCTTAACGAGGAGTTAACTGAGAAGTCATCCCAGCTAAATGTACATGAGTCATGGAGGAATTTTTGCAAGAGATCCAACTCTCTGAAAAAAATAATATGAACTTAATTGCACACTTGAACATACTTTTAATTTTTGTCCTGGGTTAATATTGGATGTGTCGGTGTAAATAACACTAATGTTAGCCCTTTCCCCATCACTATGGCACGCTGTAGGGTGAGCTGTTAGCTTAATTGGGATATTTATCTTGTTGTGGAAATATAAGAATTGCCTATGCTTGTTTAAATAAATAAAAAAAAAAATCCGTTTTAAAATTGTAAAGCTTTTTTGTAGAAGCTCAGTACTTTTCCAATGCACTGTTGTACTAACGCGTTAAGAACTAAAATTGTACCATGCTTAGAAATCAAGGAGGCTTTTCATACAAAACCCACCACACGGAGAGCAAACTAAATACAAGAGAGCTGCTTTTGTAACTGTGTACCTGTCAAGAGCAGTGCATATCTGTACTATTTATGTGAACAGCTACTGTAATATAAAAACAGTTGAATTAGACATCTTAATTACATTAAAAAAAATGGAAATTGAATGTTCTAATTGCAGTGTTTTGGCTCAGTAACACTATCAAAAAAGATGATAAAAATTAGAAGGGGTTCTAAGTGGCTGGTTGTTTCTCACTATGGTTGCTAATACCTGATACTAGAAACCAGTAGGTACCAGTTCAGTGAGGTTTGTGCCTAATTTTTCTCTTAAATTTTCCTTTCAGTTTTGAGGCAGTTCTGTGTAACTCTTCAGCAGACAAGTGTTGAGGGGTGTTTTTATTCTTCCCTGCCAGCTTCAGCTGTATTAGTAACCTCTGGATCTGTTGAGTGAAGATGGTGATACCAGTGTTGGTAGCCTGGGACTCAAGTGCCACAGAAAAGCAACTATTAACTGGAAAACATTATTAGTGTTAGGTGAAATTTGAGTATTATAATTTATTATGGGAGTACACTTCAATGTGTAACCGATTCTAAGAATAACATTTTTAAACTCCAACAAACTCTCCATGCTCCTGTTGGACAGATTCAAGTGGGTTGAATTTACTTTTAAAATTATGTGGGTGGCAGTTGGAGAACTGGAGAAGGTACCTCAGCTCTCGTCAGTGCCAGGGGAAAACATCCTTCACCTTCAGTGACCTGTTCTTTGTTTTATGCTCTAATGATTGTTATTTTTTCTAGTTAACATGTGCAACAGGGAAAGCAATATTTATTTCAACTCCAGGGCAGTAGTTGGGAAGGGATATGAACTGCTCTTGCTGGCTCGTTTGTTCCTCAGATGACAAAACCAAAGCTGACCTGTCTCTTTCCTCATTAAACCACATTTTTGGTGTGTTACAGTGGTGGTTGCATAAACTATAATCTCTGCTCTAAGCCATTTTAATGTCTTAGCAGCTAGTTAAGGATTCCACGATGTCCCCAAATCCCAGATTTTTCCTATGTGTGTGTTCTGTGGTGTTTGGTTCAGTGGGAAGCCCTGAGGGGCTCTTGCCCTCGCTTTCCTCCCGGAGGGACGCACCGTCGTGGCAGAGGGGACACGTGTTCTTTTTGAACAGAAGAATGAATAAGCTCATGGTTTTGACTTTTCCCCTCGGCCATGCATCACTGTAGACCTGCAGTTAGCTGTCAGTGTCAGGTGCTGGACTCTATGCTAAAATTTCCTCAACAAAATAACACTTCTAAATTTCTTCCAGGAGCGTGCACGTAGCAGATACATGCTACCAGTTGCTGTTTCCAGTAGCTTTACTGACTTACTGGGGTGTAGAATTTGAAGGAAAACCCAAACCTCTCTGTGAATACCATGTTAGATTTCAAAAGTCTGATGTACATCTCTGAGGACCAGAAAGAATGGAGCCCACTAGTGCTAATGAGTGCAAAGCCTGGCTGTGGTAACATGTAATTCAACATCACTTTCTTTTTAATGTTCTGAGTTTCCAGTAACTTCAGGTTGGTAGAATCAACTTTACAGTTTTGTTATAGCTTAATAGCAGCATGCCTTAACATTTTATCTTTCTGTAACAATAGCAACTAATAAACTGTTGGCAGTTTCCCAAATGGTACCAAGAACAAATAATTTAACCTCAGTTCAGGAGACCTTGAATGTTCTCAGTGTTTTGTACACCTTTTCCAAGGCTGAGCTGAAGGTGCTTGGAGGTTCATTGCCTGGCATCTGGAGGACTTGGCAGAAATTAAACTGCTGATACAGCAAAGACCTCTTTTTGTAGCTGAGTCATCTGTCAGCCTCTGGTAATTCAACTTCTATTCTTTTGAAGTTAGATTGGAGGTGGGAAAAGCCAATATTAACACTTCGGTTGCTAGCAAAGTGTGAAGGACTCTTAACAAGGTTGACAATTAGCCTCATTGATGGGTTACGAATTGTTTTGGAATTGAGCATTTGTACATCTCTCTGCCCTTGGTTCATGCTTTCTGGGTGTTACAGGAGGGATTCAGCCGCTGAACTCGGCCGTGTTGCCACGGGAGGGGTTAAAATGGCCGGTTTTGTCTTTGTCAGGGGCCTGATGGTTCAGAAATGAGGAGTCTGAAGATGCAGAGCCAGCCTCGGTGCATCTGCTGCCTGGCTCACAGTGCCACCGTGTGGGAGCCTCTCCCAGCCTTCCTGCAGCGCCAGGAGGAGGGCATGGAGCAGCGTGCTCGCCTTTGCAGTAGGGGCCGTTGCTTTATTTTCCTTTTGAGGGAGGTTCCCTGTTGCTGCCTCCAGTTAGCGTGGTGGTTTCTCTCAAACTGCAAACCACCCAAGCTCCTGCTGGGAGTAGCTGGTGTGTGAGCTGAGTTCCCTTCTGATGGGACAGACCTGGATCTGCAGGACCTGCACACACAGCAAGGAGAGCAGTGGCGGGGCCAAAACCTGCAACACCTCCCTAGTATTTTTTATTTATGAGTGTGCATGTTCGTTCATTGCAGATTGTGAACTGATACAGACTTGTTGGTCCTTTTTTTTTTTTTTTTTTTTTTTTAATTGGGGCTTTATCTGTTAAAAGACTGTGTGCCTGGGGTTTTTTAGATTTCCCTTTCACGTGCACTTTTTAAATTCCTTTGAGCAAGCTGAACTTTTTGCAAAAAAACTTGTAGGCAGTTAATTGACTTGTTTCAAAAATGATTTGATTAGTGTAGGTACTGCATGCATAGAAATGGCTCATTAGAAGTTTAAAGAGGCTTTGTGCTGATGTGCGGGCACAGCAGTGGCACTGACATGATACGGACCCGTTTGGAAGGAGCCATAATTGTCCATTGTGTCAACTTGCAAACGAATGGATTTCCCACCAGAGTTGGCACAATGGACCGCAGTAACTGTCAGTCTGGTTTCCTGTCACTCGTCTGGATTATGCAAATGCAGAGGGGCCAGAGAACTGTTTCCCTGGTGTATCTGCAGCCCATGTTTATCTTGAATGGTTGCCTACACAAAGAGGAGGTTCCCAGTGGTCTCATAATAATGAGGGTCTGACGGGAAGATGAGACAAGAACCGTGGTGAGGGCTGAGCGTTGGTTTTTGCTCCCAGCGGAGCGATGAGGGTGTTGTTGAAATCTCCCAGCGTGCTCCTCACCATGGCAGGGCAGTCCAGCAGGACAAAGCTTCCTCCTTCCCTGTACCTTGGGATCCGTGTCACTAACGTGTCTGTTTGTGTTGCTGCCCGACGCCTCCTGGTTTCCCACCGCTCCTCCCCCGGGGCTGGATGAAGGGTCTGTAAGCAAAGGTACTTTGCCATCCTTCCTGAAATGTCCGCCTGCTCCTCTGCCTTCTCCCAGGAGGAGGTGCTCTGGATGAGGGTTGGCTTGCAGCCACCTTAAAGGAATTTAGAACAAATTCAGAAATATTTCCAGCCCTCCCGTACACTGGGCTTTTTGTTTGCTTATCCTTGACTAGGGAAGGAGGAAGGAGGGGAAGAGACAGAAGCAAAGGTAACTTACCCCAAGTATGTATGAGGTGTGGTGTGTTAAAAAAAGAAGTTTGCATCTGTTATACTAGGGCTTCCCAACCTCTTTTTGATGTGGGGCATCTTTTTTTTTTTTTTCCCCTTCTTCTGGAGAAACATACCATCGAGTTTGTTTTGGTTGTTTTTTCTGGTTTGGTTCCCTGAAGCTAAAATACCCAAGGCCCCTTCCTGAATTTCACTGTCTACTAGTAAGGCTGTCGCTTGGGAAGTCCTGAATTCAACTGAGAATGTAACAGTTTTCTTTTATTTTGGTTTTGGGGTTTGTTTTTTGTTCGATTTGTTTTATTTTGGGTTGATTTTGTTTTGTTTGTTGTTTTTTGGGGTTGTTGGTTTTTTTTGTACAGTGCTTTACATCTGTTTATACTGGACTTGTCTAATACTCTGAAGTCATGGGACAACAGTTTGACCAGATTTGATAGCTAACATTTAGGAGGAGTTTGTTCCCTATGTAAGATGTCACAATGCAAATTTAAATAGACTCAATAAAATGCATTAAGTGTTCCTTTTGTGCTCGATCATCACTCCTTGGGTTTATTCTTATGGTGGGATTGTGCTGGATTAAATGATGGTGGATGTGATACAGGAATTTATTCCCTCCGTACATCTTTCCCCTTGAGGCTGGGCAGAAAGGAGGGAGCCAGAGTGGTACAGAGCTAACTTCTCAGAAGAATGTATTGCTCCTTAGTACATAAAACTGAAGCAACAAGTCTCATGATGTCCCAGACTTCTGTAAATCTGGATAACGTGGGATACCAAAGCAATGTCTACAAGTTGTTTTTTGGAGGAGTAGCTGTGACTTTTTTGGGTGGCCACCAGCACCAGACCTCAGCAGCCAGGGCTGAGGCTCCCCAGAAATGCACTTTGCAGCAGCTTTCAGGAGGAGCTCTCACATATGGCTAAAAGCTTCATCCTAGAATTAGTAGCTGCTCTATGTGCAAATGCTCACTTAAGTGGGAAGGAAATTTTTTAGGGTGTGGGAAGCTGTCTTTATTATCCACTTCCCCCACCTCAAGTCCACTCACTGAGAGGGGCGGGATGACCCAAAAATAAGGAGGGGTAGGAAGGTGATACAGAGCTTGAAAACATGTCATGGCCAGTGCCTCGAGTGTCACAGCAGTGTCACAGCTGGGCTGGTGCTTGGCAGCACTGTAAAGGATGGTCTTGTCTGGTAAGGAGGAAATTGGGATTCTCCTCCAGCTTCAGTCTCAGTGGGGAGAGCTCTTGGACAATGGTGGGGTTTTTGCCCCATTTTGTCTTGCTCTGGAAGGCGAGGGTGGTGAGACACTGGTCCAGGTTGCCCAGAGGAGTTGTGGATGCCCCAATCCCTGGAAGTGTTCAAGGGCAGTTGGATGGGACTTGGAGGAACCTGGTCTAGTGGGAGGTGTTCCTGTCCATGGTGGGGGGGTTGGAATGAGAGGATCTTTGAGGTCACTTCCAGCCTAAACCGGTCTGGGATTCTATTAGCTGAAATTGAGTTTTTAACATAGGTGTTAGCTTTTCTTTGAGTGACCTCATTCATGAAGAGGTTCCCATGCTTTCTGTACCAGGAACTCCCTACCAGGGCACTGGCTGCAGGCCCCATCTCCCTGTTGGAAGCCCTTCAGCTTGGGTAGCCCTGTGTTCCTTAAAAACTGTCCCTCAACCCCCAAACTGCCTAAAGAGCCCAAACCAAGCCTGGAGCACGTGTGTGGCTGATTTCCTCCCTATGTTTATTTTCTTTAATATATTTAAGGTCTTTGTTCTGACCCATAAAACTTTATATAACCTCGTTCCTCCCTCTTGGTGCTTAAACCCTGTAACCTTGTATGTTGTCCTACTGTTTCCCTCAGGGTATTTTTCTGTGGTGGATCCAGACCTTCACAAGGGTGTATGTTTGGCTGCTTTGTGGTCCTGCTGCTGGGTGGGAGGAGAACGGTTGTGTTTGGTGAACCTGTCCATTCCAGAGCTGTGGGGTGCAGGAATAACCATACATTGGGGAGCTTCTGACCTTCAAAAGGGGGATCAAGTGTTTGGGAATAGAGAGGCAGGAGAAAAGTGAAGGCTGGCTGCTGCTCGCTTGCCCTTCCCGGCTGTTCCATTGAACCTGTTTCAGGGCTTTTAATATAATGAATCTAAACTCAGCTCTGTTGTGGCTGCCTAAACCCTGACAATGAACTTCTATAGGGACAAACTAAACCTACTTTTTAGTCTTAAACTGGAGGGGCATTGTCTGGGACGCTAATGAGATGCTGATGCTGCATGCTCCAACTGTTCCCCTGAATAAATCCCCTGTTAAGCCGAGCATGTGAAAATCCAGACGTCAAGTCCCCTCAACAATGATCACTTCATAAAACAGGAGTCAACCCGTATTTCCTGAGGGTTTCTTGAGTTTTGGCACCCTAGGCCATCAGGTTCCAGGGTTTCGAGGGAAAAGCTTTTCCTTGCAGATAGCATTGCAGGATTTGGGCGGCGGGAGCCGGAGAGGGGCTGCGGTGGGATCCCTTGGCTCTGGCAGAGCAGTAATTGTCTGTTATAGTTTATATTATCTACATTATACAAAAAATATATAAAATATAATATAGAATATAAAATTATATATAAAATATATAATGGTATATTTTATATATAATGATCAGCACAGAGATAATATCTTTTTCTCCCAGTGATTTCATGTCTCAGGATGGATTTGCAGAAGGTCATTTTTTCAATGACGAAAGTTTGAGGGAGTTTTGGGGTTGTTTTTTTGTTGTTCTGGAGCAGAGGCTTCACCTAGTGTGATGGGTCCTGCTTGAAATGCCATGAAGCAGAAAGTGCCTGGTTTGGTTTCTTGGCTTTACCTCTAGTCTTTCCTTTTCCTTGCCAGCCCAGGGCAAGGCAGCGCCAGGGAGGTGAAAAGCAGGAAAATACACAGGGAAAGACATAGTTCAATCTCTGTAGGTGCTTCTAGCTGCTTAATAAATGAAATACATCCTAAATAAACTTGGAAATGACTTGACTTTTGCTGTTGGCACCTTCAGGATGATCTTGCTTGAATTTGTAAAGTTGGATCTAAATAAAATGAAATTTTTGTGGGAGGGGAAATGCCCTGAAAGCTGATGGCTGTCAGCTGGTGTGGGGGAAGTGCTGCCTGTCCATCATCCCTGCTTGTGTGGTGTGACCAGGAGGGAAGGGGACACGGTGGGGAATGATGGGGAGAGATGATGTATAGAGGAGGGAAAGAGCAAGAGGAGGTTAATTAAAAGTAAGGAAAAATAAAGAAGGGTAAAAAAATAAAAAAAGAAAAAGCTTTTGAACTTTGTTTGTCTGAGCGGGCAAAAGAAACATCAACACAGGTGGAAGAACAATATGGGTGGGAGCAAAACCACGAGGATCCTCAGGGTGTGAGGACCTAGAGCAGGTCCAGAAGCAGAGCCCCGGGGCCCTCTGGGGGGGCTGAGCAGGGGGGGGGTGGCAGGTGTTGCTGAGGCTGATGTGGTGTCAGCCACATAGGCACAGGCTGGCTGGGCCTCAACAATGCTCCAGATGAGATGCCAACACATTTATAACCATAAAATCCTGATCCTGGGTGGAAGAGGTGGGTGCCAGACCAATAGCTGGGGCTGGGAGAGGTGGGTGGGAGGAGGACACAGCTGCAGAGGGGCTGTTGACCTGATAACAAATTAAAACAAAAAAAAACAAAAACCAAAAGCACACCCCGAAGCCTCGGCCAGGATGAAGCATGTGCAAGGAAACGGGTCCAAACACAGCTCTTCTCACAGCCCAGCGTGTTCCTCCCTTACTGCACTGGGGAGGGGGGGTAGAGGTGGGCTTGGGCCACCCCCATCAAAGGGATGCTGCATCATCAGCATAATTTTTGGCTCCCCATGGCCCATTCTCTCCCTCCCAGCCACACACATCCCCTTACTTTCTCTCTTCCCCTCCCCCCCCCCCTTCTTTCCCCCACCCCTCTCTTACACTGTTTGCTTTAGATTTAAGCATGTATGTATAAAATTATTTTTCTCCTCCCCTGCTTTGTCCTGCTATCAGTATTAAGTCCCATATTGCATTGAAAAGCCCCTAAAACCCAACCCAAAGGAAAGCGACCACATCCTGAGCTCATCCCATCCAATGCCCTCCCCCCTTAGCCTCCTGTCTCCTTTGATGATGCTCCCCAGTACCCGAGGATGGGTGCTGGGCTCCCCACTTTTGGGCCTGAGGGTCCTACAGCTGCTTGAGCAACAGCCTGAACAGCCCTAGGAAGGGAGTTGGTGTTGGTTTTTTTATTTTTATTTTTTTTTTCCCCCCAAATAATAGCTTTAAATATCACCAGCAAAGCAACAGCTCTAGGAAAGACTGGCATTTAAAAGCTTTTTTTTAAAGAAAAGAAAAAAAAAAAAAGCTCCTGCCAATCATCAGTGTGTCCTTCAAGGCCTTCAAAGGCACTTGTAGACTTTTTGTTTTGTTTTTTTTTTGGGGGTGTGTGTGTTGTTTGGTTGGGGTTTTTTTTGTGTGTGTTTGTTTGTTTTGTTTGGTGTGGGTTGTTTTTTTTTTAATTATTTTTATTTATTTTTGAAGTATTGTAATGTGTAAGTCCCGTGAAAAAAAAGACACCAGATGGAGAAGACAAAGAAAGGAAATAAGCCCAGCCTGGAGCCCGCAGGGAGAGGAGCAGCACAGCATCCCCACAGCCTCCAGATGCCCATTAACCACTGGCCAGCAGTCAGCCTCCCCCAGTGGCAGCCTCCGTGCACACCACCTGCATGCAGCAATTTGTAGAAATTAAAAAGAAACAAAAACAAAACCTCTGGATGATCTTTAAGGTTCCTGCCAACCTAAACCATCGTATGATTCTATGTATCTAAAAATGTATCTGTAATTTAGAACTATTAAACTAATATAAATGTTTGGTTCATATTTCATACATAAACCATAGGTGTAAATTTTGTAAATAGAAATGTAAACTTTTATATATAATCAGCTTTTCAAAACTCCATGCTATGTCAATTTTAATGTATTAATAGATTGTCAAATACTTCGTTGTTGTAACCATTCCTTTGTTTTTTCTTTCAGGCCTTTCTAGTTTGGTGCCTTTCTACTAGAAAGCTCAGGGGTTTCCTCTGATCCAAAAATGTCTTTTTCTTTTTCTTTTTTTTTTTTTTTTTCCCCCAAAGTATTAAGGCCAGATCCAGCAGCCTCCACGGGGAAGTTGCTGCTGCTCCATGCCCTGGGCTCAGTGAGGGGGAATTCCTGGTAAGCACATGAACAAATGCACCTATGGAGTGAAATAAATTATTTATATTTACGTGTATATGCATACATGAATATTTGTTTTTATATATATAAAAATACATAAGCAAATATATATAGTTGTATGTGTATTTAATTCTTTATATGGCACTTGTGTAAATAGGCTGTGAGTCTCCAAATCTGCAGCCATCCCAAGAAGATGGTTGGAATATTAAGCTTGCTTTGCTTTTTCTGTTTAATTGTTGGTAGCTGCAAAGACGGGGCCCTGAAGCTCCGTGTGTTCTGCTCCCTGGACTGGGATGCAGCTGGTCCCTCTCCCTGCTCTGTCCTTGCAGGCACGAAGTTCTCCTTGCTGTAGTCTCATTCCCTTTGAATTTCTGTTTACCAGCTCTTAGCTCCTGGTGGGGTTTTCATTAAACACTATTTGCAGTAAATATCCCCAACTTGAAACAGGGCTGAGATGCACGTTTAAAAAAAAGCCTGAGCTATAGGAAACGAACGCATCTGTCAGCTTTCATCTCACATCAATTAAAGCATCTTATGTAAACAGATCATTAATATAAAGCCCTTGCTAAAAGCTTTATTTTCAGTATCTCGCAACCACGGTAACCTCACTTATGAATAATCATTCCTGGTCTTTCCCACTCTCAACCCTCCCATAGCTGCTTTTATTGACAAGAAAGATTAGTTCTGTGACCAGCGCCGGTACCTGGGAGGCCTCACCCTGTCCCTGAACTGCTGCCAAAAGGAAGAAATGATAATAATAATTAAAAAAAACAACCAGCTCTGGTGCTGTCCCTGTGTGAGAGGCCCTGCGGAGCAAAGCCACCAATGAGCTGCAAACCCCTGGAGATGCTGGGTGCTAAAAACCAGACCCAAAGCTGTGCCCAGGGGAACCTGTGCCACCAGTCTGGGCACCAAGAAGCTCTTGGACATTTATTTCTTTATAATTTTTATATTTTGATGCCTAGGGTGGGACAAGGACCATCCTCCACCCACCACCTCCAGCTTTCACCCCTCTGCGTTGGAGGAACCCCTTCTCCCCCATTAGGCACCAGGACCTCAGCACTGCCTTTCCTCAAGGTGTATGAAAACCGTGATAAAAATAATTCCCATGTCAAACTCCCACCTCTTCAGCCCCTTTTCTTTAGATATTCCAGCTGCCAAGGGTCCAACACCCATGACCAGCCACGGGGAGAGGAAACCTTGGCAAGACACAGGCGCAAACCTTTAATTTTTAAACCGGTTTTATTCTACACAATTTTTTTTAAACAACATTCTTAAAACATTCATTACAAAAATGTACTAATATGGGGTTTGGTGTTTGGTTGTTTTTTTTGTAGACCAACAATCAGAGCTTCACATTTTGAAAGGACAGTCATACTTTTAAGACATACATTCAAATGTTTTACTTCCCGATACAAAATTTTAAGGGAATATAAACTGCTTACAAAGAGCAGATGTAAAAATAAAGAAAAAAAAAAGGAGGGATTTTCGACTCCAGGGTCTAACTTCTGCAGCAAATTGCTTTACAGCCCCAGGCACCTCACAGGACCCATTCTGGAAAAAAAAAAATAGGGTTGTAAAGCTCCCAAAGGTGTTTAAAGCCTTTTAGTTGAGTCTTTTTAGTGGGTGCAGAGCCTGGGAGGGTGAGAGATACCAGCACATCAGCAGGGCAAAATTCAAGCCTCCACCCTGGAGCATAATGTGGGGTTGGCTCCAAAATCCACCCCATCCAAAAGTAAATATTTGGCTTCATCCTGCTGGATTTCAGGGAACAGGGAGGGAGAGCGGGGTAATTTCCTAATTGCCCTCAGCCTCCCCCCCCAACCCAAAAAAAAAAAAAAAGGCCCATCTCCTGCTTCAATGGGTTCAAATTGCTGAAACAGGATATGCTGGGAAAGTTCAGGCCTGGAGAAGTCGTGTCCTTTTAATACCAAAAGGGTTTGATTGAATGTGCTTGGCAGCCAAAAAAAAACCCCAGACTCAGGCACCAACCAGCAGCGGAGCATCAACGCTGCGCCAAAACCTGCCCCTGGAAACAACTCATCTTACATGTCAGGATTAAAAATGTACAAAACAAAAAAGCTTCATTCCTTAGCAAAACAGACACTAAGTCTTGCCTCTAATGCTACAGTTAAGAGCTACGCTTGCCACGCTGGTCAGAGGTGATGGAGGGTGAGCATTGGGGAGCATGTTACAAAAATGAGAAGAAACGTTGGAGGTAGGAAACCTCCTTCCACAGCCATGTTTTACAGAAAAGGACAGAGATTTTGTGTCTTTCCTCTCCTGCCGGGAGTGGGGACCCAAGTGGTGCCGGTGTTTTGGAAGCAGAGGCACTTTGTGGTGTCCATCCTTGGTGGGAGCACTAAGGGCATTGCAAGGTTTGCAAAAATAGAACTACTAAACACCCCAAAAAGGGGGCTGTGCTGGATGAACCCATTGATAACCTTGCTGTCACCAGGACCAAAGTCCACAGAGCTACTGTGCCAAGCTGATAAAACACCCGGAGCTCCACTCACCCCCCAGCCCACCTGGCTGGCAGATCCATCCCATCTATTTTCCTTCCTTGGGCTCCCAAAAAGAAGGGAAACACTTTTACCTTGGTTTGTGGATGACTGGTGGAGCCCATCCATGGTGCTACCTCCACCCCTGCATTACATAGAGGACGTCGGAGAATTAAATGGAGAATTAAAGGAGCACTTGTCACTCACATCTTTCTCCCCAAAGGTTACAAGAGTGGCTGAGATTTAAACAAAAGACTCCAAAATTGCTGCCTGAATGCAGGTTCTTGAGGTGGAAAGTCTCCAGCAGTGGGAGGGCGATTTCCTTGGCAAAGGAGCTGGAGCTTTCAGAGCCATTCCAGTTTTTGGCTTCCAGATGGATAGGGAGAGGTGAACTCTGCCAGCGTGAAACTTCTTGAAGCTGAAATAACCAAGGTAACCCCCAAACAAACCTCTGCTGGGCACAGAAGGCAGGTCCTTGTCTGCAGTGAAGGATGGAGGGATAAGCAAGGTTCTCGGCTGGATCCATCTGCCATGGCATCCAGAGGATTTGCTCCACATTCACCTTTATGCAGTTGGTTGCTCCGAGGACCGTAGGGCCACACATAGATGCAGATGTCAGCCAGGGTGAAAACACACCCAAAGCCTCCTGAGATGCTGAACCAGAGTGATCTGGGCAAGCCTCAATGAAATCCAAAGCACCAAATTAGCCTGCCCAGAGCAAACCACTCTTAGCACCAAGGTACCAATGCCAAAATAGTCCATCACTGTGCAAAACACTCCTGTGGCACCGCCACGCAGGGACAGGCAGGAATGTCCCTGCCCAGCTGCCATCTTCCTCTCTCTCCCAGCTCCTCCAGACCAGGAAGCTCATCCCAGAGCATTATGAACCTCCTTGACCACTAGCACAGCCAAACCACCACAACAGTGGGAGACAGAGCCAAAACATCTTGAAACTGGGGGAGGTCCCCAAGTCCCAGGGTACTGCAGCAGACCTGCAAAAGCCCCTGGAGCTTGGGTGTGAATTAGGATGTGGCCTTCCCACATCAGTTAGGAAACCTCAAGCCCAGGCCAATGAGGATCCAGAATTTGTTAAAGTCAAGCTATGAAACGTCTACTTGCCCGCCGGCAGGACCTCAGGGCAGGGCACGCTGCGATGAAGCAGCTCCTGCAGATGGTTCCAGCTTTGTTTCACAACTCCAACAAGCTCTAAGCCATGAATCATGGCACTTCCCGGGCAGCCCCGAAAGGCTAAAAAAAAAACAAACAAAAAACCAAACCAAACAAACCACAACCACCTGCCCCGAGCCCTTCTTGCAGCTGGGCTGTCCCCGCTCTGTCCCTCAGCCAGAGCTGGAGGAGTTAAACCCGGCGCCGCGCTCTGCAGCAGCAAAAAAAAAAAAAAAAAAAAAAAAAAAAAAAAAAAAAAAAAAAAAAAAGAAAGAAAGGAAAAGAAAAAAAAAGAAAAACCAACTTGTTTTTGAACACCCTCAAGCTAAAGGTTTAGAAAGAGGCCCCAGCCAAGCCCCGAGCAGGGCGCTGCCGGGGCACGTCCCGAGCTTGCTGTATGCTTACATAAAGTTACACGCACCCACGGCTCCAAACACCCCCAGCACCCAGCGACGCTGCTCCCGCCCTGCTCCTTCCCACCTCCATCCCATTCCCGAGGGACTCAACCTGCTCCTGTGTCCTCGTTGGCTGCTGAAACCAGCCGAGCCCAGAGTGCTGGGATTCACCTTCCCCTCCTGGAGCAAGGGAGTGGGGTGGGAATCACAGCCAGGCACTCGAGAGGGAGTTGTTTGGGTTTTTTTTTAATTAAAAAAGAGAGGAAAATGTAGTTTTCATGATGGACATTGAGTCCCAGTCAGGCCTGGCCCCTCCAGAGGAGGCTGTGGGTGTGCTAGGCTAGGACAAGTGGTTCCCAATGGGAAGGAACAGGAAGGGTTTTGGGATGAAGATTTTTGCAACAGGTAGGAACCAATTTGGTATCACAGCTCTGGACTACAACAGGACAAGTGTGGAAGGATGTGTCCAAGGCCAGGTTGGATGGGGCTTGGAGCAACCTGGTCTAAGTGGGAGGTGTCCCTGCCCAAGGCAAGGGGAGGTTGGACTAGATGATCTTTAAGGTCCCTTCCAGCCCAAACCAGTCTAGGACTCTATGATAAAAGGATGTTTCAGAGACTGATGCAATTTCTCCCCGTTTATAGATGCTCCAATCACTCAATCCCACCTCTCACATGTCCCAAGTCTGCAAAAATTCTTGCAAGCCACCCAATACCCAAGGGACAAATGAGAGACAGAGCAGCAGCATTTAGCTGACAAACAGACCCTGAAATGCTCTCCTATACATTGGCAGACATCAACCTTTGCCCTTCCTGCTCCCCACTGCATTTGCAGGCAAGGGGAACCTTCCTTGGCTGGTGCTCAAATGTTCCTCCCCTGGTGCAGAACCTGCCCTCATCTTGACCAAGGGCAAGATTTCAAGCAGATGAAGATGCCAAGGGTGGGTTTGGGAGGCTGGTACCAGGGAGGGGATGAGGAGTGGATTCCTTCCACCAAATTCAGGTGGCCATGAATGCAACTTGTCACTCCAAATCTCCCAGAGGGTCGATAAGAAGACCAAAGATAAAAAATGAGGTGGGATGAATGTGGGAACCACCATCCCTCCCAGGAAGAGTGTTGGCTCCTGGCTGATGCAGGGCTGCTCCGATGCCATCGCAGTGTTCAGCATGCAAATGATGCCTCCTCCTGGGGCAAAGACCCGTGCAGGCAGATGGAACATTTAAGGCAAGTGGAAATCTGTAGAAATTTGGGATTTCGATGATAAATTACCTTATGAACCAGCAAAGTTTTATTGGTGCAGCCATGGGTGGGCTCTGCTGTGCAGCTCAGGCCAGATGCGGGTTGGAGGCAGCTCTGCTCATCCTCATCTTGGTCTGAAGAAGCTACTTCTTGAATTGAAATCCCTCCTAAGGTCTTCTTTGGGGGGGATTAAGGCCAAGAATATGATTTAAAGAAGCTCATCCAACTCTGATGTCCATAAAAGCCCCAAAACTCACCAAAGGAGTTAAGATGAAACATATCCAGACCAGCAACCTGGTCTAGTGGGAGGTGTCTCTGCCCATGGCAGGGGGGTTAGAATGAGATGATCTTTAAGGTCCCTTCCAAACCAAAGCATTCTGTGATTCTGTATTTGTTTCCTTCAACTGTCAAGACAGCTTTGGAGATGCTTCACTGCCAACACTCCTACCTGAAAAGCACCACTTAAAAGCCCTGCCCTATGCTAAGCCTGGCAGATCCAACCAATGCCCAGGTGTCCACATGCCCTGCCTTCCAACGCAGCTCTTGTTGCCTCCTGTGGCTTCCTAAACCAAGTGATGGGTCAGCAGAGCCATAGCAGATGATGCAACATGGGCAACAAAGGGTAATAACAGTCACAGCAAAGCGTATCGAAGAAAGAGACAAAACAGACATCTTGATTTATAGTCATCAACAGACTCATCACAACACACCAGGTAATTTTCCAGCTTGTACGGGGACAGGAGGACCACAAATCTACAAGACATTACAATGCATCAGCCAACATGGATTAAAAACAGGGCGGGAGGGACATGCAGGATCCTCAGCCTATATACAAAGCCCCCGCCGCTGCCCGCAGGAGAGTCCTTCCCTGAAACCCAGGTTCACAGCAAAGATCAGGCTCAGTGGTCCAAAACCCCACACTCACCCAGTGACCATGGGATGATTCCCATGGAATGATGACTCCCATGGCACACGTCCTTTTTGAGGCTTCTCTTTTTCTTTTTTTTTTAATGGCAGGTGAATAAAATGAAAATCCAGCGTAGGATGGTTCTGGAGCCAGGATCGTGGCGAGCTTTGTTTCTTGCTCTCTCCTGGGAATATCCAGGAAAAGGTATCCTGGCCCGGCCACTGGCATGGGGACTGGGACAGGACTTCCCTTGCTCCATGCCACACTTGTTAGCGATGCGCTGATGAATTTTTAGGCAAGGCTGAGCTCTGCCTTCCCTCTGTGTGCTGCACAGGCTGCACTAATTCCTTGAGCCCTCTCCTGCTGGGAACAGCACAGACCCTGCCCCAGCTCTGCACGGCAACACCCAGGCTTTTAAACCCCTTGGAACCCCCGGGCTTCCCCCCCCTGCCAATACTGACTCATGGTTATTGCTGCATAATAATCAACCGGCCTCCAGAAAAGAGCAGTGGCACCTCATGCTCTGAGCTGGCTGCATCCCCACATCCCTGGGCACAGGAAGCCACCTCCCAGCATGAAGTGGGATCCACAACATGTATATGGATCCACGACCTGCTGTCCTGACCCTGTAAGACCTCGATGACTCAAAAAATCGTGTCTTGGTGGCTTGCACTCATGAACTAGCCTCTGGGAGCTGACCCTTTCTTTTGCACCTCAAAAGCCCAAGAAAATGGAGGCAGAAAGTGGCTGAGGGACTTGCTGCTCTTGTCCATGCGTTTTTTAAGGCATATTTTGAGGAAGGGGGTGCTCCCATGGCTCCATTTGATGAGGATGGCAGGAGCAGAGCTGGCTGAGCGCCCCATCATCCCAGCTTCAGCTCCCTGGGTGCGTGGGAGAGCAGAGGAAAGGCAGGAGGACAAGATGACAGTGGGACTTGCCGACCATTTTTTTGGTTTGTGCATTGGCCCAAAGCAGCAATTCCTCCTTCTGGCTCCAAAACAGCCTCTGGTGCCGGATGGGGAGAGGGCTGCCGAGCTTGGATGTGACACCCGAGTGACACCGGAGAAGGATGGACAGCTGGAAGGTCCAACAAGCTCCATCTGTGGCCTGCTGTAAAAAGGCATTTATTAGCTGTAAACCTGTTGTGACATATAGAAAACTGGGGAGAGGAGTGGGAGATGGATCAAGTTTGAATCCTGGTGGGACTTCTCCTTAGAAAAACAGTTAGAGGGGAAAAAAAAGAAGAGGCAGCTTTGAAATCAAAATTGTCCCAAAAAAACAGCATTTCTGCTAGTTAAAAGCCTTTAACTAGAAGAACTTGTTGTGTTTGTTGTTGTTTGTTTTTTCCTTTACAAACAGAGCGTATCAGTGATCACCAAGAATTATGGTCCAGGTAGAAAAGGGTCTGTGCTTGGGCTACCGAGAAGCTGCTGGTGGCAACGGTGAGGGCCGGGCACGGAGCTGTTACATGTGGGCTTCGGAGGCCGGGACGCCCGGCAGCAGCTCCCCGTTCACCACCGCCTCCGAGACCAGCATCTTGTCCTTGCCGGAATCCAGGCGTTGCTTCTTCAGCATCCTCTGGTGGATGAGCGGGACGAAGGAGAGCACCAAGCCGCCGATGATCGGGGGGACTCCGGCAAAATAGAAGGCCGCGTCGTAATTCCCAAAATAATCATTGAGGTATCCTGGAAGAGAAGAGCAACAGCGGTTACAGCCACGTCAGGCCAATGACCCACTTCTCTCCTCCCTCAAGTGAGAGGTGCAGCTTGCATCAGCCACCAGATTTGGGGAGATTTGGGCTTTTAAACCAATCGCGCTTTTTTTTTTTTTCCCCCCCATTGCATTCCTTAGAGTTTTATGCCCTGGATTAAAGGATGTGTAGCAAGGAAAACAAGAAGAACAGCCTCAGCCATCCTTCCTGTGTAACCAGAAGAAGACACAAGGGGACACATCCCAAAAGCAAGTTGAAATACTGCTAAACAACCAGCCACTTGAGGTGGCTTTTCCCAGTGCCATGCTGGCCTGAAGGTGATAGGAAAAGTGGGAAGGGGGCTGTTCCTCTGCACGTTGCCTCCCCCTGGAAGTCCTGCTTTGCTTACAGATACTTTTATCTCCATGGGGATGTCAGCTGAAAAATACACGCTGTCAGTTACAGACAGCAACCAATCCCTTAAAAAGCAAAGAGGTTCTGCACATGTGAGCTCAGCAAGTCCTGACACAGCCAGGCCTCCTTGGAGAATAAGGAATTGCCCTTTATTGACTCTGGAAAGTCCCGCTGAGGTTTTTTCCTGCATAGACACTTGCCTGGGGATTATGTCCATGAAACATAAGAAGGATCTTCAGGTCCTTTCAGTACCTGAAGGGTCTACAGGAAAGCTGGGGAGGAACTTTTGACAAGGGCAGGGAGTGAGAGGACAAGGGGCAATGGCTTTGAACTGGAAGAGGTGAGATTTAGGTTAGGCATTGGGAAGAAATTCTTGGCTGTGAGGGTGGTGAGACACTAGCCCAGGTTGCCCAGAGAACTTGTGGCTGCCCCATCTCTGGAAGTGTTCAAGGCTGGGTTGGATGGGGCTTGGAGCAACCTGCTCTAGTGGGATGTGTCCCTGGCAGGGACGTTGGAACTAGATGGAACTAGATGATCTTTAAGGTCGCTGGGATTCCCACCAGGCTGGGATTCTGTGATTCTATGAGACGAGCCCCTTTGCCTAGTCCTGTGCCCAGTGAGCCTGGTGCAGGAGATCCTGCAGCACCCAGATGTCTGCAACCCCCCAAACCCTGTCCCTTCACGAGGGTGTTAAAATGAATTTTGCTGCCAGGAGCAGAAAGATCAGGGGCTCTTAGGCAGCTTTGGCTTAGCGACTGCTGACGCAGAAGGTTGTGCTGCTCGAGGACCAGCTTTGGCAAAGCACTCACTGTTAAGGACGTGGTGGTTATGGCTCTGCTTACACACCTGCCCAAGTCTTGGGAAGCCAGAGCCTTGGGTGTTCCCATCCTGAAGTTTGATTCAACAATGCAGTGGCTGAACTTACCAGTTAGCAATCAGTCCCCGGTTATCTAAAAAGACTTATAGAAAACCGATATCTGCCCATTTTTGGCTCAAACAGAAATGAGTTAATGCAGTCTTGGGTTTCCCTCACTGGTCTCCCATTGGTCACCTTTCATCAAACCAGAGAAAGGCCCTGAGATGCTGCAGGACATAAGATGGAGTGATGCTACACCCATACTTCAACCCCCACACAACACAGCCACAAAATTCAAACCCATATGTCTGCTCTCTTGCCAAAATACGATGACGGGTGAAAGCTGCTACAAACATCTGCTCCCTCCCAACATCTGGTCCAGATCCAGCATCGCAGTGCTACCAACCTGCTATGGGTGTGCCCGCGGTCATGGGCACAGCCATCAGCCCCATGAGGTACCCTATGGCCTGGGATGCCTGCATGGGCCCCACCAGCTCGAAGGCAATGGGGGCCATGATGGTGGTGAAGAAGCCATCGCAAAGGCCGAGGAAGAGGCAGATGACAATGACGCCCTCGAACCCTTGGCACTGGGGGATCATCATGCACAGGATGCCCAACAGCACGAAGGAGGCAACCTGGGGAGACAAGAGTGGGCACATCATTGGGGTGCAGGATGTGTGGGGCTGGGCAACAGGAAGTGTCATGGAGATGTTACTGGACAGGTCAATGACATCGACCCCCTCCTCTGGACCCAGCAATGCCATCCATCTTCTGCTCTCCTCTCACAGAGGGCCTTAAGAATAACCTTTTAAGAAGCTTTAGGAAGGATTAGCTGCTGGATTAGCTGCTAGATTTCAGCAGTTTGTTTTTCAAAAACCACAGGAAGGTGAGAGGGTGTCCAGCAGCTTGGGAAGAGCTGGGACCACAGACCTTGATTGCTGAACAGACACCGAGACCTCAGCTCAAGTGCTTAACTTCTCTGTACAACTTTGTATAATAAATTATCTTCCCTAACAGCAGATGAGAGTGTTGGGTAACGGTCAGGAAAGGATTTGTGGTCTGTGGTTGAGTGTTAGTACTGACGGAGAGAAGCCCTCCCCTGCCCTGCAGTGGTTGGCCAACAGCTATACAGAGGGTTGGACAAAACGTACCTGCAGGTAAATCTTCTTCAGCCCGGGGATGCAGTCACCAATGCGGCCTGAAACCAAGCGCCCCAGCCCAGACATGGCTCCGAGGCAAACCAGGAGGATCCAGTCCTTTTTGGTTTCTTGGAATCGCTTCTCCACGTATTTTACCTAGGATGGAGGGCAGGATCAAGGACATGACTCCTCAGTAAGTTAATCCCTCTCTTAGCCCAAAAAGGGAGAAGACTTCCCACAGAGGGCTGGTGGCTTTGGGGGTGGTTGTGTGATCGTGTCCACACCACGCTGACCTGCACACACCATCAGCAGCCACCCCAAACCCAACAGCCCCCTCCTCTCCTGCAACACACACTTGTCCTTGGAAGCTGTGGAAGTGACCGCTCTGCCCACCCTGGCTCAGAGGAGACACAGGAACAGTAAAAAGCTGCCTCCTTCCACCACTATTCCTGTTTACAGCTTTTTTCTTTGCTTTGAGGCTTTTGGTGGCTCTGTTGTACTGCCCACCTCCTCCTCGCTTGCCTGGAGGAGCCCTTTCACCCCAGGCAAAGGCACCTCCCTCCCCTTCCAGCCCCAGCTAAGGCTCTCACCAGGTTCATGTAAGGTACGAGATACCCCAGGACAGCTGTGGCGATCCCAAAGGCCCAAATCCGATAGGTCTTTCTCCGGAAAATCCTCAAATTGAAATATTTGCGCGTCTGGGACCAGCACTGCTGCCGCATGCTCCGGCTGCCCAGCTTGTCCTGCCCATCATGCTGAGAGTCACAAGAAGGTGGCAGGATGGGCCGATAGGTCAGGGACAAGAAGATCTGGATGAGCATTAAGGCACTGAGTACTTGGAAAGTATGCGCCAGCCCAATGGCCTTCCCAACCATCTTCAGGAAGAAGGGGAGTGGCACGGAGAGAAGGCAGCTGCCACCGGCCACGATGCCATTGGCCAGGCCGAGGCGGCGCTTGAAGTAGTGACCGAGGATGACCAAGGAGGGCTGGAAGGCGAAGGAGCTGCCACAGCCAAAGAGGATCCCATATGTGAAATAACGAACTTCCAGAGATCTAGTGGGGGAAAAAAAACCCAAACACATCGAAGTGGTTACATTATGCAGAGGCAAGGAAGTCTTCTTCCCCGTGGTCCTGCAAAACCGGAGGCAAGACCCAGGCCTCACGTACCACAGGTGCTACCTAGATGGTCTGACCTCCAGGAGCTTATCCCTAGCCAAAGCAAGGATTATCCTCATTTCACAGTTGGCATGTTAAATCTTTGGGAAAACGCAGTCTGGCTGGGGAGTGCTTTCCACAAAGAGGAGCCAACCCGCCCTCCTTGGGAAGCTGACCTCACGTGAATGGTTTTTAAATTACAGCAAGCAAGATTTTCTAAGGTAGGCAGAGTGGGTTATTTTTAGGCAGAAACCCTTTTTTTTTTCCCCCACCGAAAGAACTAATTGGAAACATTCTGCACTCCGTGTTTGAAAGCAGAAGGCACCAAACCTGCTGGTAATTTGGCACTTAAGGAAGGGAACATTGTGTTTCTGCCCAGGCTCCAGGCTGGTTAATTAAGTTCTTCTTCTTTAACCTCCTCTGGGAGCTTCAATTAGACAGTTAATAGATCTCACTTGTACCTTCCATTGGTGGCGGCACCTGTTCTGTAGGGCAGCCACTTCACTCCCTCCTTGAGTGCTGCCACCAACGTACTCCTGAAAGCCCTTGGAAGGAACCTTTTCACAAGTGCCAGCCCAGTTTTTCCCAACAGAAGCAGCTGAGAAAGAAGCCTCAAGTTAGATGCGGAGCAAACAACCCACTGTGTTTCTCTCCAGACAATGGACTGTTTTCCTTCATCCCCGTGCAAAACATCCAGCTGGAAAAGTCTGCCACAAAATACCGCACGGGAGGAAAGGGCAACAGAAAGTTCTGGGCAGCTCACCAGGCAAGCAATGCTCCATGAACAGGGTCTTTACTCCAACACTCAGCAGGACTCATGGGAAATTACTGAGTGCTGCTCACAAAGCAAGAGACAAGACAGCAGCCCAGATCTAACAGAGTGGTTTGAAGTTGAGAAAACCTTGACCCAGCCCATCATTTCTTCCATTACACGCTTGTCTCCTCAGCCTGCCAAGCAGAAAGCAGAACGTGCTTGCTGCACCCAACAGCTCAAAGACAAATGACTGTCATGAAAGGCAATTTCCAGCTACTCCAGAAGGAAGCCACATCAGAAACCCCCCTTGGCTGGAGCCAGGCAAGCAGCTGGGCTACATAGGCTGTCTCCAACCTCCCACGCACCAGCTTTGGCCATCTCAGCTGGGCCCCACCAGCTTTGGTCCTGCAGCTAAGCTGATGCGTTGGATCAGCAGAGACAAATACTGCAGTTCCCATCTGCTCCCCGTTGGTGCTAAGAAACCCCAGTATGAGCAGGCAGCATTGTCTCCCTTGGATAATGAGGTCTCCCATGGATAGCAACATCTCCTGGCACAATGACATCTCCCTCTGACGGCTGCCTCTCACAGTCACAATGGGAACAGTCCTGGTTCAGCCCTGCTGGCAGGAATCAGGGAATTTCTCTCTGCAGGAGAAACCGGACAGAAATTGCAAAAGGGTAGGAGAGGCAGAGGAAAAGGAACTTAAACCCCACCACAAAACACATAATGGTGCAGAAGAGGAGGGTTGGGAGGGCACTGGGGGGCGTAAGAAGCCAGCCATGCTGAACTGGCCTCCATCTCCCATTCCTCATGCAAAAACGTCCCCCTTAAAACTGGAGGGAAGGTGAAGTCTGAACCCAACTGGGAATCTCTCTCTTCTTGAGGGCACAGAGGATCTGTGGTGGTCTGAGCTGATTATGAGTGCAGGAGACACCATGGTGCCAGGCAGCAAAGCAAGGCAAATCCCCATCCAGAAAACTTCAGCCTGCCCAAGGGCTCTGCTTTTCAGAATATTTTGTTTCTTTAGGAGTTTTCACACAAAACTCCCAATATTTGGAGAGTAGGAGGCACCAAGCCTGAGCCAGGCACTGGGCTCCTGCCGTGGGATTTTTGGATCTAGGAACCTCTGCTCCTCTGTTTGGAAAAAGCAAACCCATTTTAGAAAAACCAGGAGTAAAAGGGTCGATTAACCTTGATCCAGCTCTGCCAGAGCCCCCCAAACCCAAGCTGTGTCTCCCCTTACACCTGCCAACACTGGGTGGTTCACCTCCAGCTGGTGAAGGAGACTTCCCCTCAGAAAAAACCTTTCTCCATTGTTCTAGGAAAGCAGGGGCCACTAGTGCTGAATTTCGGGATGGGCCTTCACTATCCAGATGGAGCTCTGCCAAATCCCTGCTGCTCTTCCTCTGGCTTGGCTGTGCTGAAGGCAGCTTCCCTCCCCATGGTCCTGCTGCAAAGGGGCTCCTTGGCTCCTTTCTCCCATAAAAGGCAGCTGAAGGAATTCAAGCTGAGCACGGGAAGGCAGGAAATGGGGATTGCAGCTCTGGAACTATCCTGGAAATAATATTCTTCACTGCCTGTACTGTTTGATTTTGGTTTTGAAGCCCAACACAACAAGCCACTGGCAGTGGTGTGGTCCCAAGAGCTCCTTTGCTTTGCACGGACATTTTACAATGGAAGGGAAAGAAATTCCAAACTTGGTTGATTACAAGGAAAGCAAATTACATGGGAAGCACCTGTGATCCGCACTGCCAAGCCTGACTGTGCTTTTCCCCATTACTGTTACTTCTTAAAATCAAAGGGGTGGCATCAGTGGAGGAAGTCACCAAGGGTGGATCCTCCCAGACCCCATTGCAAGATGGTTTGGCCATCCCAAGTCCCCTGGCTGCAACCAGCCCCATCCCTGGGGCTTTGCTGGGAGGCTCTGAAGCTGCCTCCTCCCCATCACACAGCATGTATCCACAAGGAATCAGGGTTGGGATGAGCATGAGTGTCTTGTTGACCAGTGGGAAAGGGAGCTGGTGGCCCACTGCCCAGCACAGGCAGGGTGGGCAGGGAGGAGCCCAGCACAGGCAAGTTGCCCGCTGGGAAACCAGTGTCTATTTGCTTTAAAAAAAAACCCACTTCTTGAAGAATTTAATTAAAACAATATTGATTTTAACTGAACCCAACCCCCAAAAATGCTTTTGTTCTAAAAAACTGGAGCAAATGCTGTTTTGGAGGGTGTCTCCATGGTGCCTTTGACATTTAACAAGTGCCACATCAAGGACCCCAGAGCTGACCTCGTTTTGCTCCCACAAAGTGTAGGCAGGGGGGTTGAGGTGAACACAGAAGAAAAGGAGCTCACTGAGGAGCTGGAGAGCCCCTCTGC
The DNA here is from genome assembly GCA_020745705.1 of Hemiprocne comata. Lineage (NCBI taxonomy): Eukaryota > Metazoa > Chordata > Aves > Apodiformes > Apodidae > Hemiprocne > Hemiprocne comata. The sequence continues at coordinate 1,973,361 of CM036597.1, read as the reverse complement.
AGCCTTACTTGGTGAAGGAGCTGGAGAGGAGTCCGATGAAGGCGATGGCAGCTCCCATGGCTGCCGTGGTCCTGCAGCCCATCCTGTCAGTGAAGATGCTGACGATGGGTGAGCAGAAAAAAATCATGCCCATGGCCAAGGAGCCGACCCATGCTGGGAAGAGAGAGAAGAAAGGTGATGGTCAGGGTGGGACATCAGACAGGGGTCAGGAGGGAAACAACAAGGCACTGACTCCAGCTTCGAAGGTGGTCTTGGCAGAGAGGCCACCCCATCATATCATTAATTCATGGTGCAGCTCATTAATAACACAGTTCTGGCCCATGCTGCCTGCTGGCATCAACCTGCAGCTTCTCGCTGCTCACCTGTGTGATGAAGGCATGGCCAAGTTTTCCTTTCATCCACCCTTGCTGGGTTCACAATTGTCCTAGGGAAGGCACTGAGCTTCCAACGCTCCTTTCTAACAGTCCTTGCTGTCCATGTCATGATACTTCCACTGATGCCACTTCCACCCAGGACATCTCCATGGCCCAAAGCCCCCTGAGCTCCTCAGAGCCCTCTGCTCCCTGCCTTTGGCCATGAGGAGGTTTCTACCCAGAGTTCCAGCTCTGCTTTTCCAGGTCCCACACATCCACGGCTGCTCCCCAGAGCTGGGACTGCCTTGCCTCCTCCTTGCCCCATGATCCTCTGGGATTTCTCGTGGCAGATGAGCCGACGGGAGACACATGGGTTATGCCAGGTCTTACAATCCTGGCCCTGCTGGGCAATGGCCAAGTGGGACCGTGATCTCATGTCTCCTTCCAACCCACCTCTGGAGAAAACCACTGTCTGGCTGAATGTCTTTTTTCAGAAACTTTTATTATTTGCAGATTATTTCAGCCCATCGTCTTCTCCCTGCCCTCCACCTTCTCTCTCTAACGCTTGCTGTGACTATTTTGGGAGGGAAAGGCAGGCTTTCAAGAAAAGCAATGTGGTAAGGAAAAAAATCTCAATCTACCAACTCTGAGAAGAAGCAAGAGGTCCCCTCAGCAGGGCGTGGGGCAGGGCAGGCTGGCCAGCTGGACAAGGGGCCCCCAGCTCTACCCAGCATCCAAGCGGTGGGACCTCCTGGAGCATCTCCAGGTGCTGGCTCTGGCCTGGGATCCACCCTGCACAGACCCCACCACACACGTTTCTTGGGGTTTTTTATTCCCTTTTTTCAGGAGTTGTGTTTTCTTTTTTTTGCACCCAAACCAAGTGCTCTGCAAACCCTTTTAGCACAAGCTCCTGCACAATAACAACCTTCAAGAGCCATGAGACCTTCAGAAAATAGCCAGATCCCTATTAAAAGCAAATCCCAGCTGTATAACAGCTTCTCCAACCTTTCAAAAAAGACCACACAAAGAAGTCCTCGCTAGCCTGGGAAGAGCTCACCCTTCCAAATTAATTATAAGTTCACAAGGACCCAATTTAGTCCCAAGTTTTCCTTAATAAAAGACAAGCAAGGGCTGCACGGGAACGCGGTGGGAGCCACCAGACTCTCATCTCAACACCAGAAGAAATGCAAAAAAAGGATGAGGACGATGGAGAGGACCTCCCCCCTCTCCGTCTCTGGCTGATTTTCTTGGTTATAAACACAAGGCACAGTGTAATGAAAGTCCTTCTAATAGGATTAGGTGGCACGGCTCCAAAGAGCCGTCCAAAACAACTCCAAGAGGGGGTGAGGGGTGGGAGTGAAGCCAAGATGGGAAAGGCTCATTAAATTGGATAATATACTTCCAGAAATGTTCCTTCTACTCCAGCCAAGGCAGTAAAACGTTAGATGGCCCCGTCATGTTTGAAGTCTGTTATTTTTGGAAATTACTTTCAGAAACGCGGAAATAAAAGCATAAAGCAAAGTATTAAATTTAAAGGGCCAGATTCTGATCTTAATAACCTGGAGATTTACATGCAAATGAGCAGGATCAATCCCTGGCTCCTAAAAAAATGCACACTCACCTGCAGAGATCAAAGCAAACCCAGGGTGAGAGGCTCAGCGATGGGTGCTTAAAAGCTCCTCCAGCTTTTGGGTTTGTAAAAAGGAGATATCGCTCAATTAAAATTGGTAAACACACAGACACACACACAAAGAAATAAAAAAGAGAGTCTCATGGCAAATTGCTCTACCTTAGAGAAAGGGCTTACCACAAGCAATGAATAAAAATAGGCTCGGGGAAGAACATCAAGTTAAAATTAGTAAGAACAATAACCTCACTTCCAGAGCGGGGTTTTTGTCTTCCCAACATTTCCCAGTGAAGCCCCAGGAAGCCGGGAGAGCTGGGCGAGCTCCAGTGCTGGAAGGAAACCTTGGCAAAACCTGGGGGCAGGAGAAAGCAGCCTCGGCCCTGGTGTGATTTACACCCAAAGAGCTCCTGGAGAGGGGGCTGTACAATTTACCCCCTGTTTTACCCCCATCAGGAGGGTGGTGACCTCCTTTCACCTGGGTCAGGGCAAGGCTGGAGGAAAGCCATGGCAGATAACCACAGGTTGGGAAAAAAAAAACGGGGTTCAAGTGAGGTATAGCCCCAAATCCGCCCCTCTGGACATGGGGTTGGAGTCCCTGTGCTCCCAGGGGACAGGGATTATTTTTGGCAATTGGTGTAACATGTTAGTGAAGCTTCTCCAGGATTTTCCTGGATGTGAGGGGAAGAAGCAGCCATTCCTCTGGTGGAAACCACACAGGGCTTAACCAGCCTGTGTCAGGGCTTCCCTTCAACAGCTCCTCAGATGCTGGAGAAGTTATGACTTGATTTAAAGCCCATAGGGAAAAAAAGAAAAAAAAGGGACTCTTTACTTCTAATTTCCATGGGGTTTGGATGAGATGGTTAATTCCTAGCCCAGCCACACCTCGCAACCCTCTGTGGCTGACAACCTGGGTGAGATATTGAAACACATAAAGACAAGCCCCCACAAGAGGCATGAAGCCTTATCAGTGGCATGGTGTGATCAAGCAGATCCTAAAAGAAATGATGGATTGGAGCCAGCTGAGGATGGGGCTGGAAGGAGCTCAAGAGCAGCACAGAATTTGGACAGGAGTTGGGTTAAGACTTGATCAAGTCTTCAAGTGCTGTAAGTCCAACCAGCTCCATCCACCTTCCTGGATGAAGGGGCTGGTTTTGGAGCAGCCTGGCCAGGTGCCACGAGGGGACCTGGCTGGCAAGAAACCCCATTGCCAAGGGATGCCTTGACAGAAACACCAAAGACTTTGGAAAACCCTTTTTTTAGTTAAAAAAAAAGATATTTAAAGCACTTTGAGAGGGGGAGTGAAGATTACTTCTGCCACACAAGGCCAGGCCACCTGCAGCCTTGCATTTCTCCGGAGCTGTTGGGACCCTCCTGGTGGTCCCGAGGATACTGTGGAGTTTGGGGAGTGCCCAGCATGGGGCTGGACCTCCTTTGCTGGAACAGACAGCTTGACCACAGAGAGTATCCCACAAGCAGCCTTCCCACAGCATGATCACACAGGAAGTTCCAGTTAAAGCTCCCTAGATTCACATTCACCTTGTCGTAAAGACAGCCAAACTGCCTGTCTCGTTCCAACCCTCCTGCATGGGACACCTCCCATTAGACCAGGTTGCTCCAAGACCCATCCAACCTGGTCTTCAACACTTCCAGGGATGAGGCAGCCACAGCTTCTCTGGGCAACCTGGGCCAGTGTCTCACCACCCTCACAGCGAAGAATTTCTTCCTCATCTCTCATCTCAATCTCCCCTCTCTCATCTTGAAACCATTCCCCCTCATCCCATCACTCTCTGCCCTTGTCAAAAGTCCCTCCCCAGCTTTTCTGGAGCCCCTTCAGGTACTAGAAGGTGCTCTAAGGTCTCCCCAGAGCCTTTTCTTCTCTAGGCTGAACAGCCCCAACTCTCACAGCCTGTCTTGATAGCAGAGGTGCTCCAGCCCTTGGATTATCTCTGTGGCAGAGCAAGGTAGACTCAAGATGGTGAGAAAAAACAGAGGAAAATGTCACTGCTCTGAGAAGCACATCCAAGCCCCTCAGTACTGAGCTCATTGTTCCAAAAAAACCTCACTAAAAATTCGGACTGCACAGGCCTTGTGGCTGAGCCTATTTTGTTCCTTTAAAAATGAATCTCCAGGGAGAGAGAAGGAAGGGACGTCGCTCTCAGCCGTGCTTCCCCGCTGACCCAAATACCCCAGGCTGGAGGGATCAAGGACCAGGAGGTGACCTCAGATCCGCTGCTGGAGGAAGTGTCTTCCCTTGCTTCCCATGGCTTCTCCCGCTCACACTGCACAGCCAGGACAGGGTGCCCGCTGGAAGGGACAAGAACATGCTGCAGAGGGTCACTGTCCCCAGGCACTTGGCATTACTTGGAGGAGAGATGTGGCAGCCAAAGGTAACTCACCTCCATCTCCCATCTGCACCGCTCCTCCAAGAAATTATTAATTTCTTGACCAGTGTTTTCTGGGGACAGGGAAGCTCTGCAGGCATGACAAACCTCATCACACATTGTCAAAGCCCTCCCCAGCCCTATCTGGCTCTTTTTGGGAGCCCTGGTGGCCCTGCCCATGCAGACATTGCTGGGAAGTGGACGGCTGTGACCCCCGTGGCAGAGCTAACGCGAGCCACCCGCAGCACATCTGCATCCAGAATGAAGCAGCTGTTTTGTTCTGTGCCCTTAAAAACCAATTTGCGTCATCCTCTTGCTTGTTCAAAGCAGAGCCTGAAACGCTCCCAGCGGCTCAGCCCCATGTGCTCAACACCCCCCCGCAGGCCACACAAACCCCAGGGAGGGTTGGTCAAGGCTTAAATAAAGGCAGACGAGAAGTCACATCTGAGGAGGCCACCACGATGCACAGCAGGAAGGGAAAATCAAGAGCAGCAAACAGAAGATGAGGAGCAGCAAACCAAAGCTGGGGAGCAGGAAACTGAAGTTGAGGAGCAGCTGGGCTCCTCTGGACGGGAGGTGGTGGTGGCAGCCACCATGCACCACGTGCAGCTAAAAGCCAGATAAACTCATTAATTGTATAGCAAGCCCTGCTTGGTACCATACCCTAAAGCTTCAGAACAAAGTCCTCCTTTCTCAGGTTTGGCTGACGTCTCCTCCCTCCCTTCTTTCAAAAACAATTCCATATCAGCCTGAAAACTGGAATAAGTGGAACTATTCAGAGGAATTATTCAAGGCCAGGTCTGACTGAAGACCCTTTCAGTGGCATTATTAGGATAGAGTAAGGAAAAAACATGAATGTTGTAGGAGAAGTGGCAGCTACCATCATGACGGTGTGACCTCATGACTATGGATAATGCAACAGCTTCTCAGAGACCAGACCCAGCAAGTGTCCACCTAGTCTTTGCCATAGTAGACCTTTAAAAAATCAATTTTTAACTGGTTCAGGAGCACAGGACACTGGAGCAGAGCAGGCTGGGAATGTACTTTGCTTTAAACAATCCACCACATCTCTCCTGATCGGGCCCCTCTGCCTTCCCTCACTCCCAAGGATGCAGGGGACATTTAAAAGACAATGCCCAGGCCACCTCCTGCAACCACTAAGTGACAGATACCAGCTTATGTGAGAGAAAAATCCCAGTATTAGCTGTCCTGCGGCCATGTTAAGTAGAGATGGAGACAAATCTGTGGTTTCACTTGGCAAGCAGCAGGCACAGAGTGTTTGCCTGAGGTTTGGGCTCTGAACGCCTTGGAGAAACTCAGCCCCAGCCACATTTTACATCGTTTCTTTCCAAAAGCATAAAATTCGACCCTGCTTAGAGCAAAATGGTGTTGGAGATCATGTCTGAGCTGCATCACATCCTCCTCATCCACAGCCCAGCTCCCAGTCAGCCTCAGAGGCTCCCGAGCAGGTCCAGAAATGCAAATTCTCATGAATCCATCCAAAAGCAACAAGGCAGCATGTGCTCTGCAGCTGAAACCCCCACAATGTGCCCAGGCTGGATTTTTCTCCCCAGCTCTCCCCTCAGCAGGCCAGGAAGGTTTTTCTTTTCTGTGTCGCCTTCTGGCTTACAATTTTTGTGAGATGATTCACCTACCACACACTAAAGTTGCCCAACAAATAGGAGCTACAGTCACAACAACTTCATCTCAACATGAGCTCCCATCCACCACAACCCATTTAGGTGTCTTTCATAGAAACAGAGACTGGTCTGGCTTGGAAGGGACCTTTAAGATAGTCTCATTCCAACCCCCCTGTGACAGGCAGGACACCTCCCATTAGACCAGGTTGCTCCAAGCCCCATCCAACCTTGCCTTGAACACAACAGGTATTGGAAGGTGCTCTAAGTCTCCTCAGAAACTTCTCCAGCCTGAACAACCCAAACTCTCTCAGCTTGTCTCCAGAGCAAAGGCGCTCAAGACCTCGCATCACCTCCGTGGCCTCCTCTGGACTTGCTCCAATAGCCCCATGTCCTTCCTGTGTCAGGGACCCCAGAACTGGACCCAGCACTGCAGAGGGGTGTCACCAGAGTAGAGTAGAGGGGAAGAACCTGACCTGCTGGTCACACTGCTTTTGATGCAGCCCAGGATATGGTTGGCAATTATGTACATTTCCATGACCCACACCCTCAAGGAGGTTGGAGATCTTGTTCCTCCAACTTCTCCTGATGTGGGGTGACTCCAGATCAGGCCAAGTTTGCCCATGTCTCACCTCTCTGGGTGAGAGCCCGGGGCTGCACATCTGGGTGGCAGCTCTTGGGGTTCAACCACTCTTGGGAAAACCAGTGCCCTAATGCAGCTCCTGCCCAAATGAACTGGCAAAGCCTCTTTAGTACTGGAGGGGAAAAAAAATCCTCTTCCCCTCCTTCAACTGTGCTGTCAAACACCTCACCAGCCCCTGGCTGCATTTTAATCCAACAATTTTATGAAAAAAAACAGAAAAGCTCCATTTTAATTGGTGAAAATTCCCTCCTCCCGCCCGCAGAGCGCCAATCTGTAATTAGCCTTTCATGTCAAACGATGTTTATTCCTGACAGAGTTTATCTTGGCACAAACAGGCCCTCTGAAATGCGCACACATTTGAAGACTCAAACCCTGCATTTAATGCTCTATCTGCTTGTTAATCCTCATTGTTCCCAAGACCCTTTTCAAAACACACCCACAGGGAGAAGAAAGTATTTTTTATATATGTGTATATATATACATATATATATATAGGTATATAAAAATTCCCCTCCAGCATCAGGGACACCAGCAATGAGTGCAGCACCAGGGTCTGGCTGCTCCCACAGCTCCTGTTGACAAACTCAGGCCTTCCTCTTGATTTTTTTCCATCTTTCCTTTTTTCTTTTTCAATATAATTTTTCTCTGCAGCTGTGATCCCCTTAAATGTCCCCCTTGCCATGCTGGTGCTTGCCCAAAGGACAGGAGTCCCCACCTCCAAGGGGAGGGTGGGGAAAACATGGTGGGGAAACCGCCAAGAGCCCCCAGTCCCATTGTGGAGACCCCAAACTTCATTACTCCTGGGCTTAATTTGGAGCAATTTGGGATCTACATGTTCCCAGCAAGCAGCAGTCACTTCTTGAGTAGCAGCTTGGGGCTGGACCAGCAGCCCCCAGGGACCTCCCAGTTGGTACTGGGTGACCAAAGTGGACCAGGTCCTTCCCTCTCATCCACAGAATCATTTTAGTTGGAAAAGACCTTTAAGAACATCAAGTCCAACTGTTAAGCCAGCACTGCCAAGCCCACCACTAGACCATGACCCCAAGAGTGCAGATGGCAGCATGGGGTCCATCAGGGCAACCAGGGGGGTCTAGAGCAGCTGCTCCAGGTGGTCCCGCTTTGGGTGACCACATGGCTTCCAACAGGGTAATAAACACAACATCTGCCTTCTACAACAAAAGAGGGAGTAAAGGCTCAGGGTTAGAGTCAGGGTCAAGGTCATGTTCAGGATTAGGGTCAGGTTTAGGATTTCAGTTAGGGTCAGTGTTAGGGCCAGGCTTAGGGTCAGGGTCAAGATTAGTTAGCCAGGGTTAGGGTTAGTGTCAGGGTTTGGGTCAGGGTCAGTGGCCCCAGCTCTCCTCAGCCCATCACACTCCAGCAGGCTGGGGTTTCCTCCAGGACCCTCAGATGGCTCCTCACCCCCTGGTTTCAGGGAATCAGTTCCCACTGCTGGAGCCAGGCAAGTCCTGGAGCTGCTGGCAATGATTAACCCTGGCAGGACGGTGCAGGTCAGCTGTGGCCATGGCCTCTGGCTGCTGCATGTCCAAAATTTTAAGCCTTTGGAAAAGCTGTGACCTGACCAAACTTCACTGGGCTTTGACTATGATTAACCTCCTCTGGTCACTCATACAAGCATGCAAAGCACGTGCTTGGGATCAGCTCAGCACTCATGCCCTGCCACTGCCATCCTCCTGTCCCCCACAGGGTAGTGGTGACACCTTTCCTCTTCCCCCAGCCCAAAACGCACCATCTCCTCCAAATGTCCTGCTCAGAGCAGCTCGGTTTTGGCTGCTGGGACACAGAGATCATGGCTTCCAGCCTATGCAGACAGCAAAGCAGCATCACAGCCTGCAAACCGAGGCAAGGTGGTGATGCCAACAGGAGACCTCTACATCAAGGTCAACAGTTCATCTCCCGGCCAGGCACAGCATCCCTGTGCATCCCTACAGGTGCCTACATCCAGCACAAACCCACTGCCACAACTGGCATCACATCTCCATCTCCCTGGTGATGCTACACCCAAGGCACAGCTGCAGGACCCTAAAAATCCCCTCGGTTACCCTGGGGTGAAAGCACCTGTGGCACCCCAACTCCTTGATCCCTTGGGGAGAAGCTGGGAGGGCTCCCCAAAGGGAGGCAGGTTGGTTCCCCAAACATGGCTGATAGCCCAAGACCACTCTATGCCTTGTGAAATCACCTTCTGTCTCCTTCACAAACCCCATCTGAGCTGAGTTTGGGAACCCTCCACCTTCTACAGGAAGGCTGGGGTGAGAAAAGATGCTTTTTTCCAAGCTGGAAGAGACAGAAAAGTTTCCTTCTTTGCCAAATTTCTCCCCAGCCATCTTCTGTTTCCCATTAGCAATGAGAAGAAAACCCTCCAGCCCAGCTCTGTGCTCCTCCCACTGCAACTCCCACGGGCACTTGTCAACATCCCAGTAAAAAAAAAAATAAAAATAATGAGAATTAAACCCACCCAGCCCGGCTGGCCAGGACACAGGGGCCTGCAGAGCGAGGAGCAGCAGTGGGTGGAAAACAACCCCCCTTGCTCTGCTCTTACATCTTCCCCCCGGAAACTTTTCAACTCCGGTTGCTGGCAGGAGCCAGGCTGATCCCAGCTGAATTCCTTCCACTTACCAGCAAATAAATAGCAGTTAAATGGAGGGAAAGAGAAAAACACCCTTTTTTTTTACCAAAGGGAAAACAAAGAAGCCGGGGAGAACAAATGGAGATGAAATGTTGGGCTGGTCACAGGCTCATGGAGATCTTTTTTCCCTCCCAGTTGGGTACTTGACAGCCTTCCCTTTCAGTTAATTAAGGGATACTCAAAGAAAAATACTTCCAGCCCTTTGCCAGCCCTGAGCGTTAAGGGGAGTGTCCCAAACCCAGAGGCCCTGGGCACAGCTCCTCCACCTGGCCCAGGCACTTAAACCACCATTTTTCAGACAAATATTGTGCCCTTGCAGGACATCTACGGTCTCCTCCCAGCCCAGGCAGACCTCTGCCCAGCCTCTTCTCCAAACTCTCCCATGATGTGCATCTCCAGCCTTCCCTAGACACAGGCTGGTCTTCTTGCACTCCAAGTATTTCTCCCAACCAAAGCATCACCTTGCAACCTGTCCGTCACCAAACCAAGAGAACAGCTGATTACCTTTTTTAGCAACCTTTTAGAGAGCTGGAGATAGTGATGCACCTTCCCTCCTCTAGCAGGAGCAACCTGAGGCCAAGCTTCAGCACTGCACATCATTCCCCCTCCTCTCCTCCATGTCTCCCAGTTGACCCAACCCTTTTCCTGGTGTGTGGTGCTCAGTGAAGACACCATCCCTCCTCCTCCTGGGGACTGATTAGTAATTCATTGTCCCTAGCCCATTCCCTCCAGCACAATGCAGTTGCCACATTACACCTCAACAGTCTTGTAAAAGCACCTCCCAAAAAAAACCCACCCCATGGGAACCACTCCTGATGCTGCATCACCCCAACCATGGTGAGGTTGGAAGAAACATCCCCCGTGTTCCTCCCAGTGACACCCACATATGCTGCTGGGCATCTTCCCCCCCAGCCAGCCCCCACAGCCTGTAACCATCCCACAGACCCCCCCAAAGCTCCAGGGGGAAAAATATAGTGGCAACTTGAGCCTGGGGCAAACACCCTGAAGCAGCCAGGGCCGGGTGGCAGCAATGCCTCCCCCACCACACCCAGCAGAGCCGCCCCAAATATTACCAAAATATTTCAGTTATGTTACTTATTTGCTTACACCCAACAAGGCCCCAATTTCCCCGAAGACAAAGTCCGCCCAACACCAGACTATAGACAGGGTTAGAAATATGAAAGGGAAAATCTAGGCAGCTGCTGCGGGCGTTTTGTGAAGGGAGGCCCCTCTCCAGGCTGCTTTTAAGTTGGTTTTGCCCCCGAGCTTCATTCCCAAAGGAGATAACACCTCCCTGCCTTGGCCTCTTCCATCTGGGCTCTCCCACTAGTGGCCCCTGGGGCCGGTCCTGGTGCTCAGTCCCAGCCAAAACCCACCCGTGGCATGAGGGATGGCACAAGGTGATGACTGACCACAGTGAGGGTCTATCTAGGTGGCTCCTCCATTGAGCAAATATCTTTAAAAATCCAAATAAATGAAGAAAAGTTGTGAGGAGATTGAGCAGAGCCCTCGGGTGGGCACACAGCCAGAGCGGAAGGTCTTCCATGGTGGAAGATCCCTGATCTTCTCCTGATGGCCATGGGGAAACGATTTCCTCCTCCAGTGCTGGAGAGCTTCTCTGGGGTCCCCAGCATGGAGACACTAATGCCTTTGGATAGTGCTACTGAAGCCTAATGATGGGGGGGAAAAAATCCCCAAACGACGCGAAACTCGCGTATCCTCATTAAACCAAACACCCAGGGGCCAAAAAAGGGGTAAAATCTCCATGTGATTTTAATCTCTTGGCATTTCCTTACATTAAAGTGCACACTTGAGAACACCTGGATATCTCAGAAAAATAGACCATGCTGTAATTAAGCAAATCCGATAGCTAAATGAAACTGAAGAGCAGCAATATCTTATTTTATTTTATTTTTCTCCCCCAACAAGAAACAGGTTCTACTCCTTTGCCAGTGGGCTGTTACTTTTGGCTGACCTGCTCTCATTTGAAAGTTTTTCAGACACCGGGTGGCTTGAGCAGCCGCCCTGCCGTGTGGGGAAGGGCCAGCCCTGCCCTTTGATGCTCAAGGCAGGTGGAGAAAAGCCACAGCCGAGGCATCGAACCATCGACTCATTTTGGTTGGAAAAGACCTTTAAGAACATCCAATCTAACTGTTACCCCAGCACTGCCAAGTCTACCATGAAACCATGTCCCTCAGCACCACATCTACACAGCTTTTAGATACCTCCAGGGATGGTGACTCTACCACTTCCCTGGGCAGACTGTTGCAGGGCCTGACAACCCTTTGGGGAAGAAATTGTTCCCAATATCCAATCTAAACCTCCCCTGGCACAACCTGAGGCCATTTCCTTTTCTCCTGTGAGTTCATACATGGGCTAAGAGACTAATCCCGCCTTGCTCCAATCTCCTTTCAGGCAGTTGCAGAGAGCAAGGTCCCTTCTCAGCCTCCTTTTCTCCAGATTAAACACCCCCGGTTCCTTCAGCTGCTTCTCATAAGACTTGTGCTCCAAACCCTTCACCAGCTCCATTGTCCTTCTCTGGACATGCTCCAGCCCCTTAATGTCCTTCTTGTAGTGAGGGGCCCAAAACTGACCCCAGGATTTGAGTTAGGGGGGGATGATCCCTGCCCTGGTCCTGCTGGCCACACTATTGCTGACAGAAGCCAGGATGCTGCTGGCCTTCTTGGCCACCTGGGCACATACCGGCACATATTCAGCCATCATCAGGGTTTCCTGTGGGGGGACAGTCCCCAACCCCACATTTCCCATTAGCATTCTGGAAATGCAGCCCCAAGCCCTGCAGCTCTTGCTGAAAACACCTTAAATGGGGCTCCATAATACATATACACACACACACGTGCATATATATGCCCATGAGCACCTATGTATACACACACATATACATATATATTAAAAAAAGCAACTCCTCGAGGGCTTTAGCCCACAGGAGGCTGCAGACAGAGCTGTGCTGAGGCTTCCCTGGAGCCACACAATGTTTAACGAGACTGAGGGGACCTGGGGACAGCTGGGACCACCCAAAGTGCCTGGGCAGCAAAGTACTTCGAAGCCGGGTGAAATATTAATGTGCTGCCGTGCAGAAATGCCTTTGCTTTTTTGCTGCAATGGGAATAAATAACAGGGCAGGTTAATGAAGGTTTTTATCAGTTACTGGGTAGGTTTTGGTCCTCCTGAGATCCAGGTTTAAATGCCATCCATTCTACCTCCACGGCCAGGGAGCCTCCTCTTCCTCCCCATGGAAATACTGCGCTTTGGGGTGGGGATAGGAATCAAAATTCCCCCCCCCACAATCCCTGGGCTTGTTTTTAAGCACCTGAGCTAAAATTTCTCCCATTCATGTCCAGGGGGAAAGAGAAGAGCAGAGACCAAGCAGCTTCAGTGTGGAGAACTGAAGTGCCCTGGGATTTTGAGGTGAGGAGGGATGCAAGAGGCCCTGGGATGCAAAACCCTGAGCATGGGGTGGATCTAACCTCAATACTCATGTCAGCACCAGACCATGGAGATCTGCTCGAGGACATTAGACCACCAGCTACTCCATGATGGCCCTGGGGACAGTTTTTCCTATGGAGACAGGCTGAGGGAGTTGGGGTTGTTCAGCCTAGGGAAGAGAAGGCTCTGAGAAGACCTGATTGCAGCCTTTCAGTACTTTAAGGGTTCTATAAGAAAGATGGGAACAAACTTCTTAGCAGGGGCTGTTGTGATAGGACAAGGGGTGATGGTTGTAAACTGAAAGAGGGGAGGTTTAGCTTAGATATTGGGAAGAAATTTTTTACAATGTAGGTGATAAAACACTAGCCCAGATTGCCCAGAGAGGTGGTAGAAGCCCTTGAAAACATTTGAGGTCAGGATGGTGGCATCATGGATGGGCAGAGCAGGGCCAGGACCAAATGTCTGTGCCATGAACCAGCAATGAAGAACAGACTGGTGAGACCAGGGGTCTCACCATCACCTAGATGACGGGGTCCCTGCCCTGAGAAAGGCTCCCAAGTCCCAACTGCTACAGCCAAAGTCACAGCAAAATGTCAAGCCCTTTCTGCTAGCCAAGGAGCAACTCTAGACTGGAGCAACCAACACAACTGAGCTGTGGTCCCTGGCCACAGCGGAGCAGCACCCACAGGTGACCAAGAACTGAAATTCCCCCCCCCCAAAAATAATCTGACCCAGGATGCAGATCCCCATTGGCATCCATCACTTGGTTTGACCCGGCCATGAAAATTCAGTGTGTGCAGAAGCCCAGAGGTGCAGGGGAAAGGGATGATGGAGAAGCCAAATCCCCCCAAAGCTGGGGCTTGGGGGGGGCTCCTGCTCTGCTGCCATCGAGGTTGGGATCAATGGAGGGAGAAGCCAGGGATCACGTGGGGAGAAGCTCACTTCTGCCTCCACTGCTGATGAGACTAATCCCAGCTGCTTCTCGCTCAACCAGTCGGACCATGGGGCTGAGCCAAAACTGATTCATTCATAAGAAAATGGAAAAGGGGATGGACTCGTCACCAGTCCTGACTAACAGGGAACCCAGCCAACAACCTGCCGCTCGCACGCCGGCTCCGCCATCCTGCTTTTTCAGCTCTTTTCACTTCTTTATCATTTTCCCTGATTCAGACACTCAGTAAAAATCAGTAAAAGGAGAATTAGCTTCATCCTGGCTCAAATCAGGACACAGATGAAATCTGAGTTTTGCCCCAGTGATAAAAAGAGAATAAAAGAAAGGATTATCTACCACAAAAAGTGCCAGCAGGTGGCCAAAGGGCCAACATCACCCAGCTAATTCCTGCTTTGGAAACAGAAAAACCATTAACCCCCCCCAAAAAATGTTGCTTTTCATGCTGCTCTGCATGGCAGCATCTTCACAACAGCTTTTTGGGCTCTTTTTTTTTTTGTTCCCTCCTTCCCTCTTCATCCTGCAATAAAAATCGAAGCAATCGCCTTCACTGAGCAGAAAAACTCTGCTGTCAAAACTGCTTTCTGCCTTTTTTCTGCAGCGTGGTTTGTTTTATGAGGCCAGCAGGGCATAAACCATGATGGGGAGAGGCTGCAGACAGGGTTGTTGGGAAACCTGCGGTCGGGGTGGGGGGGGATGTTATCCCAAGGGAGGAAAACAAGCTCTGCAATTTAGATAAGGGCTAATCCTGCCTCCAAGAGTAGTTTAGGATGGGCCAGAAGGGGTTAAAAACCAGGCACTGAGGTCAAATCAGGACTGTTTGGTTCAGGCTTCGGTTGATGAACTGAAGCAGGGCAGAGTTTAACAGCTTCAAAAAAACCCCCAAAAAACCAAACCTATCCACTGTGATTTCTTAGCTTTGGGCAAAACATTTCATTTTATATGAAGCTCCCTTAATAAATGCAGATCCCAAGGACCAGGCTCTGCCAACTCAAAGCCTGCAACACCATCCTTTATCCCCAGATGTCCCGAGCTTTTATCAACTTACCCTGCAGACATCAGGACAAACCATAAAATCATAGATTCATGGAATTGTTTTGGTTGGGAGACCTTTAAGATCATCGAGTCCAACCATAACCTAACTCTACCAACGCTGGTGCTAAAAACTTCAGCTCTTGGTGAGAAACCCCCACTGCACCAACCTGGGCCTCAAAACCCCCTGTTTTCAAGGCAGAAAATCCCCAGCCTGGCCAGTCTGGGCAGGGAAATGCCCCAAATCCCAGTGCCAGGAGCACAGAGCCACCCACCTTGATGGCCACAGGGTTCCCTGGGTACAGTGGAAAACTGGGATCCTGCAGGTCAGAGATGAGCAGAGCTTCAGGTAAGGGGCTGACGCCCCGCTCACCTCTCCCACTCCAGCACCAGCAGGTTGGGAAGGAGTCACCAAATCCATCATTTTCCTTTGCCCATCTTGGCGCAGGAGCATTTCACATGCAAAATCAAGAGCAGAAAAGCCTCGTGCAAGGGTGTGAGGATGCCTGAGTGCAGCAGCGAACACACACCTGCAGCCTGCCAACAGGTCAGGAAAAACCCACAAGGGACTGGAACCACATTCCCAAGGTGCAAGGGAAAAGCCATCCAGAAGGGGGTTGACAACATCCCTGTCTGGTCTCATCATTTCCCATCCCAGGCTGTCTTTTCACCAGCCGTGAGCGAGCAACCCTGGCTTCAGGGCCATCAGCACGGCTTTTATTTGATGTTGAATGTCCCCATGGGCAGGGGACACGGTGGGGCATGGCCAGGAGGAGCCCTGTGAAGACCTCACACGTCCAGCACCACAGGGTTCAGTTTAAAAAAAGGAAAAAAACCAAACCCCAAACCCAATGCAGTCCATATTCACCCCTTGGCAACGTCCTATCTCAATAACCCTCCGTGATTATTACACTCTGCAATTAAGCCATAAAGCTCTAATTGCCTTATCTGATGGAGCCGGCATGGCAGGAGCTGCCCTTTGCACTGGGGGTGGGTTGGGATTACAAGATGGAAGGCATCACACCAGGCATTTTGAAGCCACCCTGTCCAAAAGCATCCTCCTGCCTGGCAGAGAGACAGACAGACAGACAGGACCTCACCCTGAACCTGGGCCAGCAGCATTGCCCCATCCCTGCGTGTCCCCCCGCTTCCATCCCTGCAGCTCTCAGGTGGGATCCAGTGAAGGCGTTGGTGTCCTCCACCTGCTTCCCACCAGGAGATGGGCAGCTCTGGCTGGGATGGAAGCACACGAAGGGGAAAAAAAAAAAAAAAAGAAAAAACAACAAAAAAAGAGCATCCCTCAGGAAGGTAGAAGCAGATGGTGGAGGAACAAAAGTACAAAATCACGTCACCAACTACTCCCTGGCCCTCCCCGCATCCCTGCTTCAGCATCCTGGGAAGCAACTGGAAGCCAGGAGAGCCTGCCAGTGGCCAAGATGTCTTAGGAGAAGCCTTTCAGTGCAGGATTTGGCATACTCAGTCCTGCCAGCCAGATCAGGGCACTGGTTTTGGAGGAGGTGACCCCAGTGGTGAGCAAAGCTGCACCCAGCAGCCCTCAGGCCACTTTGGTATTTTCATCCACATATTCATCACCTCCAAAAGAGCTCTGATGGGCCACGGTGTCCTTTCCAACAAGACCAGCCCTGATTTAATTGGTGTTTTTGTTAAGGCTGGTGTCCCCTGCATCCTGATTCTTGCCATTTTTTCAAGTCTTTTACTATTTGACCTCAGCGCCGCTCCCGACCCCACCAGCTTTCGGTATTTACCGGCCTTTGGGAAAGAACAATCCAGCCCTCCAAAATCCCTCACGCCTGATTGTTTCCCAGATACACCCCAATCTGCCTGGCCAGTGCCCCATGCCCCAGCCCAGAGGCCGTGGTGAGTGGCACAGGGGGCCCTGCCATGCCCATGCCCCCCTCCCCAGGGGCGAGCAGGCTCCTGCCAGCGCCCAGCCACAAGAAAGGCTGATGCAAATCGCATCGATAGCATTCTTTACGTTTTAATAACCCAAGGTGTTACCAGCAACACTGTTACTGATTTTTATCTCCGCAGCGCCTTTTAAGAGCTCCAATTTGTTTTTCTTGGAGATCTCATTTTGTTTTATTAAAGCTGACACCGAAGAGGGAAAAGAGACATTCTGGGCCCAGAACAAAAATATCCCATTTCAATAGCCCGGTATTATTTTCTTGGAAATGTTTCTCCTTTTGACTTTAATTAAACTCTCCCCGGGCTCGTGAGCTTGGTGTGCTTGGCTTTCAGACGAATTTAATCCCAGACAAGCCCCTCCCCAACCCCAGTGCTCCCCGCTTCCATTGCTTACACAAACCTTAAGAAGCAAACAGGTTTTTACTAAAATACATGGATTAATAGCTGGCCCACCACCAAGAACATCTTGACTCTGCCTCTTCACCACCGGTGCGAGCACATGTCCCCGGCTGCCCTGCTTGCTTGGCTGACAGACTCAAAAATCAGCATATTTCTCTTATTTTCTTAGTTGTTTCTGCCATTGCAATGCTGGGTATGGAACGGGGAGACCTGTCTCTTGTGTCCAACTGTGCCCCAAAGCTACTCTGGCCATCAGAGGAGACAAGCTCAGCCACAAGCCCAGCTCCAGCAGCAGCAGTGCAGCCTTGTGCAATCTCTGCCCTAATATCAACAATAAACCCCCCCCCTCCATGGTAGAAGCACTTTAGGATGATTGCAAAGTTTAACACTCCAAAAGTTGGGAAATCCCAGAAGCGAGCTTGTCTGGGCATCATCTGGTGCATACCCATTATGTAATTACCACCAATCTTTAATCACAGATTGTTTTTATTATTTATTTTTTTTCCCCCATCAGACCCAATTCAGAGGGTGCACAGGAGGCACAACCCTCACTCCACAAGGTTTGATTTCCACCTCAGTGGGCTCCAGCTTTATTAAGCTCCTGCTCCTTCTCCTGGGGTTTCTATAAAGCCTCCGGCCGAAATGCCTGACTCCTTGGCAAGCTCCAACATCCCCCTGAGAGGGACGGATTTCACCTCTCGTTTACGCACAGGATCTGCTGGCCAACAGATTAAGGCCAAGAGCTTGAAACAAAAACCTTTGTTTCGGTGTCTGAGGCCAGATGGCCAAGAAAGGGGCCTTGGGGGATGCCGCTGGTGGCTGGGGGGGAAGGGGGCGTCCCTGTCCTGACTGGTCCCTGGGAACGGGGTGATGGGTGGGTGCTCCAAGCAGGTCCCTGCTCTGCAAGCTAAAAATCATCATAGAGCTGCAAAACCCAAATCCAGTGTCAAAGAAAACCCCAAACCCCAAAGATGGGGAGAAACAGGGTCTGGTGAGCTCGTGTCCTCCACCATAGGGCTCTGGAGACCAGCTGGTCCCAAAGCCACGGTGTCAACCTCGAAATTACATCTCCATCTCACACTGAGATCCTGCTTCACCCCGTGCCAGCTCTCGAGGGATACGCTGGAGGAAGCTCTCACATCAGGTATTTTTTTTTTTTTTAGGGACCTAAAAATAAAAGAGGGGGGAGGGAAAGCCTGAAAATGTGCTAATGGGCCTCCAGGGCTGCAGCCCTGCTTGACGGAGGATGAAGCAGTGGCAGGAGCGCTGCTGCCAGCAGGCAGGGGTGCAGACAGGGGTGCAGGCAGCCCCATGTCCTGCCTGCCCTGGCAGCTGGCAGGACCTGTTGTACGAGGTGCCGGGGAGAGGTGGGAATGGCTCGCGCCTCACGAGCGTGTTGCGGCAATTCCCGGCGCACGTCACGGGGGTTTTGCAACTGCCCCAACTGTCTCGGGGCGGGTGAATGGAAAAAAGCCTGGAGCGAACCAAGGCCCCAGCGGGCACCGACACCACCCCAGCAAGAGAGCCAGGAGAACCCCCGGGCAATGCCCAGCCTGGCACACATCCCCCCACCAGGCCATTTTCCACAGGGATGAATGCCAAAAGGCAGCATCTCCTTCCCTTGCGATAAGGAATAATGAATCCTTCGAGGAAGAGGAAGGGGAAAGCCAACAAATCCCTGCTGCAATGGGTGCAGCAGCGTTTTTGCACGCAAGTTATACTGAAGTATGGGGGGGAAGGTGGTCCTGTTTCCCCGCTGCCAGAGCAGGGGTGGTTACACCATGGACGCACACAGGCTTGTGAGTGTGGAAAGCCAGGGAAAAGTGATTCCCCAGGGAAAACACTGGCTGCAAGAGATGGGCGCACAGCCACTGTCCCAGTTGGGAAATGGTATTCCCCTCCATGCCCTGCCTGGCTCGTAGGAAATCCTTGAGAGGTCATCATCCAAAAAAAACTGAGCGGAAGAGACCATGGTATTTAGGGGCATGCCAGAAAATTCCCAACGGCACCCAGACACCAGCCAAAAGTAAGCAAACCCCCAATTCCTGAGCCATGGGGAAGCCTCAGCTGTTTCCAGAGAAGGGGAGAACAGCTTTGGGAGCCCATGTGAGGGGCAGCAGGTGAAAGCAAGGGCACATGGCACCAGCCCAAAGGCCACCGATGTCCCTGTTGGCTTTGCCCAGCAGCACTGTCACTTGGCTGTTGGCACACATGCCCAAGGAGTCACCAGGATAAAATGCAAAAGGTTACCTGGGTCCTACATCCAGATGCTGCCAACTCATCCAAATCCTGCCCTGGGGCACAGCAGCTGCCAGTGCCACTGTCCCACTGGGATTAGCGCCTTGTTAGGATAGAAGGAGCAGGGCTTGTTTACAGCCACCCATGTCCCCAGTGGGAATTGTCTCCAGTAGGAATTGTTCCCCTGCACACTGCAAGATACAAAACCGGCCTTGGGATGGTAGAACCTCTGGTTGTTCCTCCTTCCCCAAACAAACCCCACAGGGGATCTGGCAGCCTTTGCTCCACATCCTCCCAGCCCAAGGGTCTCCATCATACCACCAGATTTTTGGGAAGACGCCTTCTTCCACTGCTCTCCTGGTACACCATAGGATGAGATCCCTGATGGTGCCACCCCATAAGCAGGATGAACCCCATGAACAGACACATCTGTAACACGTGGGATAAAGAGGGAGGGAACACAAAGAGCTGCCCTGGGGACGCGAGGCAGGAGGCGGGTGACAACGCCCACGCCAACCATGCGCAGCCGGCCCAACGGGCACTGCCAGCCAGGTCAGTGGTGCCTTCCAGCTATGGGGCTTCACCCAACCTGATGGGTCAGGTCTATTTTAAGGTGCTGGATGTCAACTGCTCCAGGTGATGGTCAGTGTCCACCTGCCAAGGGTTTTTGAAGGGGATTAAAGGGTGAAATGTCCAACTTCTAGATTTCCCCCTAAAAGGGAAAATGAAACGGCTCCCTTACAGCTGACGGACCCAAAAACCAGCACCTTCCACATTTAAAGCATGACCCAATCCCAGAAAGGTGGAGTGGGGTTGTTTGGTTTGTTGTAACTGAAAGGAGCCCCAAAAAAACCAACCCCAAACCAAACACACAACCCCACATGCTGATTTCTTTCTATCACAGTGAGGTCATGGGAGCTGCCACCACTCAGGGTTGACTCTGGAAAATACAACCAAGACTTGGAGCACCTCCTTGGCTGAATGGTGGAGGACACTTAAAAATAAATTAAAACCCACTAAAACGGCAAGTGTGCTGGCTAAGAGGGCCCCAGCAGGCTTTACAAACAAGAACCTCCCTTAGAAACAGCCCTCTGGCCTCCTAATAACCTTAATTGCTGATGATGGCCTCAAGAACCAGGTTTCATGACATGGCTGTGTTCTGTTTGCTTTTCAGGCCACTTTATCTCACCTTGCACTCAGCATCCTACCACGGGAAGCCACCAGGAAAGCTGGGAAAGCTCCACGCTGCCCTTTGCACTCCCCAGCTAGCAGAGCTGGGTGACAAAAAGGCTTTTTTAGGGCCTCTTTTTTTGCCAGATTTACATCCCCATCCAGGCTATTCCATATTTCCTAAACCATATTTCCAATATGATCACAACAGTGCATCCCTCTGCATGGTTAGGATATGCAGAAGAGGGCTGGAAACCTGGAATGAATGTGGGGAAGCACCCAGGAACGCCAAGGTCCACAGCACCCATCTGTGAAACGGGGCCAGCACAACTCCTGGCAATTAAATGAAAGCAGTGTGGGGACAACCACAATGTCCCCTTCAAGAGATGGGGAGGAACAGGAGCTTCCCAGGTGCCAGCACTGGGCAATGACGCCCATCATGGGTCTCAGGTATATTCCTGGTTGGTAACTTAAGAGTGTCAGGAAGTTGCGCTCACCCTGATGCCCAAACCTAATATTGGGGTTCTTCAGCCCAAAGAGTTGTCCATGGATTCTCCTCCTGATCTCTCACTATGACTATAAGCACCAAAATGCGTTATTTTTTCCAAGAAACAAACTCATTCTGTCTTACCAAGCCTGCATCACAATGTTGGAGTAAAACCAGCCTTTTCCAGCTAAGGTCACCTGCCCTAAGGATGTGGGATCGGTGCTCATGAAGAAGTCCCCCAGTGAAACAGATGGGAATTCAGGTATAGAGATGCCATCAGCTATGACTTGGCCTTGTGGGCACAATGAAGTATGACAAGCCCAGGACTGTGGTCCATGACCGGGCACAGGGCACTCTGGCAGCCTCAGCTCCCCAGCTGGGGCTGCACTCAAGGGGGGAAGCTGCTCCCCAAGTTCCTGCACATGGATCAGAGGGTGCTGCTGGACACACAGATGCAGTTGGAGGATCTGTAGCCAAATCAGAGCAGCTCCTCAGGCCAAGGGCTTGCAGGTCCCATTCCCAGCAACCAAAACATTAAATATTAAGCAAAGAGAGTTAATCTATACCCGGGATATTGACACAAAGCAGAGGAAGGGAGAAGAAAAAGATAAGTAAGCTTTTAAAATAAAAAAATAATAATTAAAAAAAAATCAATATGCCTCTCCAGGCTGTCCTGCCAGCGCTTGCCAGACCTCCAGCACGGCACCAATGATGCAACTGGAGGAATAAGATGCATGGAAAAGTGACACCCTCCCAGCTCTCCCCAGCTAGCTGGAGCACCCCACTGGGATCCTTGGGTGCATTGGGCACACATGGGACTTCCTCAGCTGAGGACAGAGCTCACCCCACGCTCACCTCTCCTGAGGTCAGGAGAGCACCCAAGCAGCAGAGACCGATTCCAGAGGGTCAATACCCAGTTAATACTTACCAGGATGGCTCTGCCACTCAAACTGATGCCCAGACCTGAGGAAGACAAGCGCACCAGGACAGCTCATCAGTCCCTCAGCTCAGCATCAGCCCATGCCTGGCAGTGCCAACACCAGCATGGCCATGCCCCACAGATACCTCAGCACTGGAACAAGCCTCATACAACCAGAGGGAAATGCCACCATTTATCTCCCAGCAAACACTTCCAAGCATCACTCAACACCTCTCCAGCCAAGGAGACTGATTTTTTTTTTTTTTTTCCTGGCCAAGTGCTCCTATGTATATTTATTTTTTTTATTCCAGCCTCAGCGATGCCCCCCTTAGTCCTCCACTCCCCCCAAAAGAAAACAAACCCAAAAGCACAGAATGTGCCTTGCACAAGTCCCCAGCTCTGGCACCCCGTGGCGAGGGGGCACGCGGTGGTCCCAGCAGCCAGCCCGCCGTTGCTTGTTGACACAGGCAGCACAGTATATTTCTGTAAGCTGAGGAGCCTATGCATTCGATGCGTCGCTGCAAGAGGGTTTGTTTGCAAAGCCTGACCCCACAGCTGAACTCCACGGATCCTGCATTTCCCAAGATCAAACGTGAGAAAACGTGACCAATGCAAACAAGAAATAAACCTTGATAATTATAGCCCTGCGCTGGGGCGGCTATTGTTTAGTGCAGACTAGTACCTGCTTCAGCATAAACATAACCCTATTTTTAAAGGGCTGCCTGACCAGCTTACAGCGTTCTTCCCCATTTTGCCTCCAAACCCATTTTTTATACAAACCCACCCTCCCGAGAATGGCGGGGAGATTTCAGAGCAGAGCCAAAGGGCCATGCGATGCGCCCACGGCTGTCCTTGTCCCCCCCTGACCTGCTCTGGGATGGTGGGGGCCAAGGGGGACCCCGGGGGTTTGGCTGTTGCTCGTAGCCAGCAGGAGCAGACGGACGCCGGAGGACAAACAGACAGCCGCCAGCCTTTTCAGGAAGGCCCTATCACTTTGTGCTTGGAAAGGAGCTACAGTATTTTCCTGATTATGTTTGCACGCAAACGAGTGCCGCGAGGAAATTATGCAACCCTGAGTCGTGAGGAGTGGGAGGGAGGGGAGGAAGGGCTGGAGGGGGGGGCCCCCACGCTGCCCTCGGCTCCTGGCACCGCAGCTGCAGCCCCCAGGGTCCTGCAGATGGGCTCCATCACCTCTCCCTGCCACCAGAGCCCCCGTACCCCAGAGGCAGCACCTGGCTGATGCACCACGGCACAGGGGTTATTAATGGCCTCTTCGTTGAGCACCCAGACCAAAATGCATATATTCGTCGCCCAGGCAATTTAATTACCAAGCCTGTGTTCACCTCACACACCCACATGCTTTCCTTTTTTCAAGGCCTCTCTGTGCGATCATAGCCATAAATAAATAGATGGCAGGAGCAAGAGGCAGATTCTGGCTCTTACAACCTTCATCTTGGGCACAGAGCCTTTAAACTACCAGAACTCACAGGATTTAATTTCTTTTGTTACCACTTCTAGCTTTAGAGCTCTGCCTTAGGCTTGCTAGATAGGACCACAGTGAGCAGGAAACAGAGATGAGCTTCCTGGGGATCACACGCACACTCACACAGCCCATCAATCACCCTAATTACAACCGGCCACACGTCCGCAGCTCTCTGCGGCGCTCCGTTACTGCCCATAATTACACGATGGCTTTGCTTCTCCAGTAACAGCATCGTGGAGTTAATTTGTAATCTGTCGATGTGGTGTCTCTCATAACACATTTCACCCCGACATGCTCGTTGCCGTGATCACCAGCCAGCCATGCCTCAGTGCAGCAAAGGGACTGTGGGCAACACTGCTCTCCAGAATAAGGCTTTTGGGTCCTCATGGGCCCTCCAGCACTGCCTCTCTCCACAGCACACTCCCACTGTGGTTTCTGAATGCTTCCCACATCCCATCCAGAGTCAGGACAACACCACAAGCAGGTTTCCTCAATGCCAAGTGCTTGTCTCTACCAACCAGATAAAACCAAGGTGGGCCACGGGTGTCCATCACAGGGATGGATATGATCTTCTCAGGGAGGACACCAAGACCTGGGACTCCCAACACCAGTGTCCATCACAGACCTGCTGGCACCAACACCCCAGCAGTCTAGTGTCCCTCTGCAAAGTTTCCCTTTAACAGTGGGGTCTTTGCAGCAAGAAATATCCCTTTTCTCCATGTGAACACTACCCAATCTTGACTCTGTAGGTCCTACCAAAACACACAGCTGGATGCAGTTCGCAGGGCTTGCTGTTAAGGGATGTTAACTACTTGAGACCCCGCGCTGCCCTCGCTGTGACCTGCTGCCAGACCTGCCCTAGATGGGCTTTCCCACTGAATAGATACAACTCGGAGGAAGTGTGGTGGGGAGGCAGATGCTCTCCCACAGCCACCCCCGCTCCGGCAGTTGAAGCAGACAAGACACACGGCTTGAAAACCTCCTAATAAAATAACAATAACAACAAAACCCGAAGGGGGGTGGGCGGGTGAGGGGTGGCTCACACACACCAGCTGATTCACCAGCGTTACTCTCCTTACTCCAAAACACACCAGGCAGGGCGAGCTACGGGCATGCTTTTCCAATTAATTACTTTTAATTGAGTACATAGGAGCTTAGAAACACATGATGCTGTTAGAGATAAATATAGCCACGACTACAGGGATGGAGGGGGGGCAGGGAATAATCGCGGTTCAACGCATCCGAGAAAGAGCTTCCAGCCCCGCCGCCTCCCCGGTGAAGCTTCGGGAGGCTCAGCCGGCACCTTCTACCTCCCGCTCCTCCCGGGGCTGCCAGCTTCGCTTCTGCGAGGCCCCAACGGCGACCCAGGCAACCCCCTTGCTCGCCCTGGGAAGGTGCTTGGGAGCCCGGTTACCTGTTTTAAACTCCAGCGCGGGGTCCTTCTTCCCCTCGCCCAGGTCGCTCTGCAGCATCATGTAGAGGATCCCGAAGGAATTGTGGATGCCGAAGATGGAGCCATTGCACCAAGCGGCGGCGAAGACCACGACCCAGCCGAAGCCGCCTTCGGGGGGCTGGAAGGGCGCGGCGGCCCCGCTCGGTCCTTGCTCGGCCCCAGCCCCGCTCCCGCTCCCCGCTTCTCCCTCGCCCGCCCCCGGCTCCTTCTCGTCCCGCTGCGCCATCGCGGCCGCGCTCCGGCCGCCACCCGCCGCCCGACTGCCCCGCAGCCGGTCCCACATGCCCGCCGCCCCCCCCGGCCGGCCCCCCCGCCCGCCCCCTCCTGCCGCAGCCTCACTCCCCGCCTCCCCTCCGCCGCCTCCATCCTCCTCCTCCTCCTCCATCGCGCCGCTCGGCTCCCCCGGTCCCTACCTGCGGCGGAGGCCGCCTGCCCCCTCCACCCCGTACCCCCCCTTCCCCCGCCCCCCGGGCGCAGCCACTGGCGCTTCCCCAACGCCGGCTGCGTCCGCGAGGCTTAAAGGCGACTGCGGCCCCGCATCTCCCGTCTGGCCGCTGCCGCCCCCCCTCATTCTGCACTCCCCCCCGCTGCCGCTGCTGCATCCTGCGGCGGGCGCAGCCCCGGGGCGGGCCGCCGCCAGCACCGCCCCCCGGCAGCTGCCGTTTGCCCCCGCAACCTCCCCCAGCCCCAGAGAGCCCCAGCGCGCCCCCCCCCGGCTGTTGGAACCTTGGAGCGGAGGGGAACTCACCGGGGGGGAAGGGCTAGGGTGGTCCAGGGGGGCCCGCGATGGCTGCGGCAGGCGGATGCTGCTGCTCACCCCCAAGACTACCGGGAGCCGAGCAGGTAGCACACGCAGCCCCGGCGAGGGGATTTAATTAATTTCATGCAGGTGGGATTTTTTTTACTCCCACCACCCCTCACCGCTAAAATTTTTGGGAGCGTTTTCATAATGCCAACTCAGAGCCATTCCAGCGTCTCTCTGCGGGGGGGGGGGGGGGAGGGCACGTGAGGAGCCCCACAAAGTGAGGGGGTCCCAAGGGTCGTGGGGGGGCACAAACCCATTGGGGAGCTGCTCGCCTGCCTCTGCCTCGTTTGGCAATAAACTCGGCCTTTCCTCTTCTTTCAATAAATAATTACAAAGCCACTGATCTATTAACGCCAATCTTTTCACACGCTGGAGGTATTTACACTTTCCTATATGCCAAAGCGAAGTTATTATTCTTTCTTTACCCTAATGGCTGTGTCAGTGTCAGATTCCTATCAGGGTAAAATAATACATCCCAACCTCACACTGCTCTTTCTTTACCTCCAGGGATATTAATTCCCAGCAAGGCGGCAGGGCAGGGTGTGGAGCCGGCAGCCGGGCCCCCACCACCAGCACCCATCTCCCAGCTTCTCCCACCGCCGAAGAGTGGCCCCCAGCCACGGGCGGGCGGGCTGTGGGGTGGGAAGGTGTTTGCCTACGTGCTGCGGCTCGCCGGGTTTGGTGAAGACCCTCGGGGCCATTGTTACAGCCAGAAAAAACCTTTTCCTTGGCCTGCCCGGCTACAAATCGCTGCCGGCTCCAGGACTATTCTATCACCATCCGCTTCCTTCCAGCCAGGGGATGAGCGATGGTTTTTCCCTGGCTCCGTGTGTTGGAGAGATCCAAGCCGGAGAGGCACGACGGTGGGAGACTTGGCCTCCTCCCCTTGCCTTTCTGCTTCACCGCCATCCCCCCATCCCAAATCCCCCCAGCACCGGACTGGGGTCAGCCTCGCAGCTGAATGTACTGCATTTTGATTTCCCTTCCTCTCTGATGGAGTCTCCTCCCCGGATCCCTAGCAGGCTTGGGGAGGGGAGAAGCTTGGGAGGTTTAGGAGAATCTTCCACTGCCCTCTGCCGACACGAGGAGCTGCAGCTCTGAATTTTAATAACCATTTTGCCATTCATTCGGCTGGGGTTGCTGGCCTGCTGGTTTTGTTAAGCCCCGGCAATCTGAGCGGGAAGGGGTTTGGGGGACCCCGAGCTGTGTACAGGGGAGCAGCCCCCCGCCCCCCCAGATGTTCATTCCACACAGTAGCAGAACTGGAGCTGGATTAAAAACAGGAGAGAGAGAGGTGGAAAGCCCTTTGCCATAGCAGACACCAGCTCATGAAGGCTTCTCCCCTCCGGAGCTGCAGAAGGCTCCCATTGAGTGGGAAATGGGGGGTTAATATTAGTGTGGACCTTAAGCAGGACACAAAAACCACCAATCAGCATCAGCAGCATCTCCTGGATGTTGGCTGCACGATGTCTTGATGGAGCATTTTCTGGTGCCAGCTGTGCCAGGCATCACTGCAGTTTCCTGAGCAGAACACCAGTGGGGCCAGGGGAATAAGATCCCAGGGCGAGCTGACTGGAGGAGGGTTAAAGGGCTGGGTGAGCTGGTGGAGGCTTCAACTAAGAGGGAGATTCAGCCTGGAAAGCTCTGGCAGTGTCAGGCAGAGATGGCTCTGCACTGCTGGTGCAAGACCAGCTTTTATTTAGGTTGAAGCATCACACCTGGAGGGTTTGCAGCTCCGTACCCACAAGCCGAGCAAAACACTGAGAGAAAAAACAAGTAAAGCTGCTCTTCCCTGGTTGCACTCAATGATACACCCTTGTGTGTCCTTTCCTCCAAGGCCCCAGCCTGCTGGCTCAGTAGGGGATGCAGCTGATGGCTGTGGCCAAGTCAGGCTCTTCAGAATCCACATCCCTGCAGAACTGGCAAGCAGCTTTTCATGTTGTGGCCAACGGGCCTCCGGTTGCCTGGGCAAAGTGTGGCTATCAGCAGCTTGTTGCTTGCTTCCGAAATGTGGTACCAGAGCCTCTGCCAAAGGGATCGGCACCTACAAAACGTGTGTGTTTGGTTTTGCAGGAGGGGAGGAGGGACCAAAATGGAAATATCTTATGCAAACACCTTGGGAAGTGTGGTGGCGGGACGTGGCCTCGGAGGAGAATACAAGTTCCCGGCAGGTTTGCTACTTGGCTTTGTTTCGGTGGGTGTTGCAGTGGTGCAGGGACACGTAGGGCTGTCCTGAGGACAAAATGTCGCTGACAACGTTCTGGTGCTTGGCTGAAAGCACTGGAAAAACAGCTCCAGTAATGAGCACCTCCCGGCAGAGACGTTCACTTGTGGAGCACAACCCCTTTCTGTCATTAGCAACAGTTTTCTCTTTAGATTTCAGCTGTAGTTGAGCCAGTGGTTACATCTGGCCCGACACAGCCAACAAATACATTATCCCAGAGGAATAAACAACTTGAGGGCAGCCTGAAGGGACACAGCAGTGGTCACCCACTGGTGAGGATGCTGAGACACAGGGTCCAGAGCCCAAGGCTTGTCACAATGAGAAAGCAGTGAGAGTACCTGGACTCAGAATACAATCACCTGACACACCAAGCCAAGGCTCTCGTTAACGAGATTGAAGTAGATTCTGCTTTGGTTGGTTGGCTGAAAAACCTGAGGCAATTTAAAACTGCCGTGGTGGGCAGCTGGTTTGCTGATTTTCAGGGCACAATGTGCCATCAAGCCCCGTGTGTGGCTTCCTTTTGGTGGTGGGAATTGCAGCACTGTGTTCTCTCCAGCAGCTGCAGGCTGAAAGGAGAGCGGAGTCCAGCTCGGCCACAGCTGCTGCCCCACCTGATTTACCAGGCACTTGAGCAAAAACACCATTTCTTGCCCAAAATGAGCAATGGGATGGATTTATGTTGCATTAAAGGGCTTCTGGAGTGGTTTCACTGCCTGCTTGCCTTCAAGAAGTGTGAGGAGCACTTTCTGAGAGTGCTTTGCGGGGTTTTGAGTCTTTCCTTTAAAACAGGAGCTATAAGGGCATGTTCTTGCAGGGAAGTGGAAGCTCCTGGCCAGAGTCACCAACTGCAACCACCATCCAGCCTCCAGCATCTGCCCCAGCTCTGCCGTGTAACCCTGCAGGACCTTGGCAAGAGGTGCCAGAGGTGCTCTGCTGATGGGAAGAGCTCAAGCTGGTGCACAAAGGAGGCAAGGATCCAGCTGTAAATTAATATTTTATAGAACACCAAGAAAAATCAGAGAGGCTAATTACAGCGATAATCATCGCAGCCTGAAGGCATTTCCATGGAAGTCAGGAATTACCCAGGATTACCTCACCCCTTGCAGCAGCCTGCGCGGGAGGTGAGCGCGTGCGGTGGCGGCACGGCACCCAGCTCCTCCTCCTGCTCCAACCCACGTCAAAGAGCAGCCGGGTTTTGGCAACTTCCCGGCACCCAACTCCAGCTGCATGGAGCCTGGTTTGCAGAGCTGGGTGCGATGGAGGGTTGGAGTCATGGGGTTTGGGGCTGGGCGCTGACCCTGCACCACTGTGCCCAGAGATGCCCCTTTGTCCCCAGAGCCATCGCTGACTCCAAGTAGCTTAAAACCCTGACATGTTCAGGGCATCACTAGCAGAGACGTTTGTGGATGTGCCCCCAGGATAAGTTATTCCCATCGTTCATTAATTAGCGGCAGTAACTGGTAATTGTGTCTTTTATCCAGGGACAGAGTGAATTCCCCATCAGCTTCTCAGCTTGGAGGCTGGGAGGCACATCCCAGCTCCAGCATGGCAAGAGGTTGGCTCCGTGCTGGCAAGCCTGGAGCATCTCCATGAGCTGTGTGGCCAGGAGGGCTGCCTGGTCCTGCCCCATGGCCCAGAGCAAAGCCAGCACAAACATCTCCAGGCAAGCGGAGCAGCATCAGTGCAGCTGGTTTGTGCAGCTCAGCTAGAGCAGGGGGGGCACATCCAGCCTAAAACTTGGCCTGCAAGTGGGAAAGGAAAGAACTTGGGTAAAACCTCCACTCCTGCTGGGCACAGAGCTGGGGAGAGCCTGGGCAAAGGCTGGCCCTGGAATGAGGGTGCTGCTCAGCTTAAGGGGTGCTGCTGCTTGCCTGCACCTTGCCTGTGGCAGCACCTCTGGCACTGGCAGAGACAGCAGGCACAAAGCATTCCCTCCCACAACTCCAGGGTGGGCATGGAAAGAAAAATTCCTAATCTCTAGCGCTGGTAAAGATGCAGAGAATCATAGAATCACAGACTGGTTTGGGTTGGAAGAGACCTTAAAGACCACCTAGTTCCAACCCCCCTGCCGTGGGCAGGGGCACCTCCCACTAGACCAGGTTGCTCCAAGCCCCATCCAATCTGGCCTTCAACACTTCCAGGGATGGGGCAGCCACAGCTTCTCTGGGCAACCTGGGTCAGTGTCTCACCATCCTCTTAGTGAAGAATTTCTTCCTAATGTCTAACCTAAATCTCCCCTCTTCCAGTGTAAAGCCATTACCCCTCACCTTAACGCTCCTTGCCCTCTATAAAAGGTCCCTCCCCAGCTTTCTTGCAAGAACCTCCCATCAATAGACCATCTGCCAAAATGTCCCCTAGAGTGTGGCCTGGCCACCACCCAAGGCTGTGGGGAGACAGCAAAGGTTCCTCTGCACAGAGGAGTGGGGCTGATGTTCCCCGGGTCCCACCTACCTACAGCAGGAGCAGTGCTGCCTTGCTCTGCCCATCCCTGCAGCCTGGAGCAGGTGGCCAAGCCACATGGGGCACCCCAGGCACGCTGCCCGCTCATGTCTGCACTCTCCCAGCTCAAGGCATCTGTGGGGGCTACGAGAATGATAGGCACTGGGATATGACATAGCCAGATCTGGTCCAGCCTAGCATGAGAGAGCTGATGTCCCTTTTGGGGTGCCCTGGCCATGCCTCCGGTCTTTTCTTCTCTTCTTTACAAGGACCAGGAGCCATCGCTCAGGGCTGGGGGTGCAGCAGCCTGGGGAACAGGGAACTGAGCCTCCACAATGCTCACTGTGGTGCTTCCCTTACCAACATGGCTTAATCCAGCCCTGGAGCGCCCTGGAAAAAAAAATAAAAATCAAAGCATAAGTCATCCCCCTCCAAACCTCAAAGCATATCACAGACCATTCCTCGCTCCGCTGAAGTTCTCCCTCTTCTCCCCCCAGGCCTCAGTGCAAGGGGAAAGGGGAAGCAAACACAGTTCCCCACATCACAGCTCCTCGCCCAGCTATAAAATCCCTGTCTCGCCTGCCCTCTAGTAGCGGCCGCATTTACAGCAGGGTGCCAGGTCTGCGCGGTGCCTGGCCCTGCTGCACCACCAGCCCCCAGCCCAGCTGCCCCTTGGCTGCCCAAGCTGCGGTTTGAGGAGGGGGTAGAGGGTCACCAGAGCCTGTCCTGGCTCCGCTGGCATCCCTGGCATGGATGCGCAGCTGGCATGGGCAGACCCGTATGATTTTCCTGCAATTCCAACCCCTGAGTGGGTCATTCGTGTCCAATTCTTTGGAAATTCTGTGCTGGTCACCGGGGCTGGAGGGTGGAGAGAGGGGCTTGTGCGGGCTAGAGAGGCTGGAGAAGGGCAGAGCCCCATGGTGGGGCCGTTTCTGGACACCCAGGCTTGGGTTCTGTTAGTTCCAGCTGAAGGCTTGTCCAAGACCAGGAGGCAACCCTGGGAAAGAGGGGGGCTCTTTTGCCGACAGCACTATCAGACCGCCAACCCCTCTACCAGAGACCTCCTAACAACGCATCATAGAATGGTTTGGGTTGGAAGGAGCCTTTAAAGGTCACATATCATTGCAACCCCCCTGCCATGGGCAGGGGCACCTCTCACTAGAGCAGGTTGCTCCAAGCCCCAGATCCCAGGGGTCCGCACGGGCGGTCCCGGGCCGAGGTGCCGTTCCGGCCCCGCACCCCAGGCTCGCCCGTGCGGAGCGGGGCGGAGCGGGGCGGAGGCGGTGGGTGGGGGGTTGGAGGGGGGGGGGGGGGGGGGGCACATGCGCCGTGCGCGCACTGCGGAGCGGGCGCGGAGAAGCGCGGAGCGGCCGCAGCGCTGCACAGCCCCGCGGGGGCCACCGCGGAGAGAAACGCACCCCCCACCCCCAAAACCGGCAGAGGTGAGCGGGGAGGGATGCGGAATGGCGCGGGAATGTCTGCCCCTCGCCCCATATGAGCTTTCACGTGTGGGGGGGGACGACCCCATCTCTTTGCAGCCTTTTTATTGGGGTCTCCCGCATATCTTTGCATCCTTGGGGGGGATATGCATCCTTGCGTGGAGGGGATCCCCCATCGCTCTGCATCCCTGCATGGGGGGGGCCTCCCGGCCGCTTTGCATCCCTGCATGGGGAGGGGGGGGTTTCCAGCGCATGGGATCTGGGCCGCTTTGCACCCCTGCATTAGAGGGAGGGGTCCCCCATAGCTTTGCATCCCTGCATGAGGAGGGGGGGCGTGCGCCTGCCACTTTGCATCCTTACATTGGGAGGGGGTTGTCCGAGCTGCTTTGCATCCTTGCATGATGCGGGAGAGGGGGGGGTGTCCCTCATCACTTTGCACCTATTAGTTGCTGGAAGGGGGGGGGGGCATCCTCCACCGTTTTACATCTTTGCATGGAGGGGAGGGAGTCAGGTTGCTTTGCACCTTTTCATCGGGGAGGGATCCCCAAACCACGTAGCACATTTACATCACGATGCTCTAGGCCTCTTTGCAACCCTGCGTGTTAGGGGGGTTGTGTGCTGTCACTTTGCATTCCTACATGGGAGGGGTGGGGGGGTGGTACCTGGCTGCTCTGCACCCTGGCAGCGGGGAGGGGCCATCCCTTTACATCCTTGCATCTTGGGGAGGGAGGATCCACCACCGCTTTTCGGTTTGACATCATTGTGGCAGGAGAAGCTGGGCCCGGGGTCGCCTGTGTTGGGAGACACACCTATAGCCAGCATAGGGCAGAGCTCCTTATCCCCTGGTTGGGGAATCTGGGGGGCTGGAGAATATAGGGGGCATGGGGGGGGCTGCAGCCTGGTGTGAGGCTGGGGAAGCAGAGGGGACAGGGGAGAAGCCTGGTGGCACCTGCTATGACACCCCCCCCCCCCCAGCCTGGGGTCCTCACTGGGATTTGGAGCACCCCCCAGTGCCCCCCCACAGGCAGTCAACCCCCCCAAGGGTGCAGAGCCTGGGCCTGCACTGAGCCCATGCTCAGTGATTCAGCTACTTACAGGGAGCTTTAATTTCATCGCTTCGAACTCGAGTTCCTGCTGCCTCGTGGTGGTGTCAGCACGATAAAATACCTCTGGATTAAGATGCTTTTTAGTGTAGTTTGTGGCTGCTTTGTCTGCGGCTGCCAGGCTTCCAGCAGCCGGATCTGCTGCCGGACACGAGCCGGAGGAGGGGAGCACAGGACTGGGATGGATGGGCAGAGCCATGATGGCAGAATTAATAATTCATCTCCCAAACTCCAGCATGCCAAGGCACACCCTTCATTTGCTGTCTCTCATTGCTTGGATTTTAGAGAGGTTGTAAAAAATGTATGGTGGTATTTTGGTGGCATTTCTGTAGCTCAGTAGCATCCCCTAGGACAGGTGGAACAGCTCAGTGGCTGTGAGGGTAGGCTGGAGAAAACATCAGTCTGGCAAAACTTCATCTGGCAGCTTGAAGGTTAATGTGCACCGTGCAACTGTGTCACAAAGGCAGAGCAGCCAAGGGCTCTTACACATAATGCCTGTGATGCAACTTACTCCCCAAATGTGTGCTCCTTTCCCGAGGAGCTGAAGCCCACAGAGAAAACTCAAGCTGAAGCATATTTTGCTTGGAGCTGTCATCTCTCTTGGCCCAGTTCTGAACCAAAGATGCTCAATCCTCCATTTTATGGTGGATGACAAATCAGCTGCAGATGCCAAGATCTTGACAAGTTACGAACAACAGCCCCCAAGCCAGAAGTGTTAAATTAAAAAAAGGCAAGAATTTTTTTTTTACAGAGCTGCTCAATCAAAAACCCACCCTCCAAGCTGCACCCCGCGGGTGAAAGCTGCAGCCTTTTGCATGTCTCTGAGCAGAGGGGATGCAACTGGCTCCCAGGCGAGGAGCTGGTCCCACTCCCCCCTCTCCCACTGGGAATTTTGCAGGGCTGCATGTACATGGGCAAAGCAGCACTGGCAGCCTGAGAAGTGAGTGCCTGGGCAGACAGTGTTGGAGCTGGCTCTGGGGCTGGAGCTGTTGGTCCTGCAGCTGTTCCCAAAGGCAGCGAGCACCGGGTTTCCAGAAAGGCCCTTCCTGCTCTCCAAGGGTTTCCTGGGTTTATCAAAGCATCTTCTATGTTGGGGAGAATAAGGGTGGTTTGTTCAGCAGTGTCCTGCTCACACAGACTGCCAGCGAGCCAGAGAGATCCTTCTGTTAATGAGCTGAGCACAAAAAAGGGGGGGGGAAAGTCATTGAAGATTTTCCTTTGGTGATAACGAGTCATTAAAAACAACACATGATTTCTGGGCCAGCGGGGATCTTTTCCAGGCAAAACAGAGCTGGGATCTGTGCTGCCATTCCCACCACTCCATCCCCTGATGATAAAGGCATCCCTGCTCCCAGCGGTCCTGCTGAAGGATGATGGAGACAGACCACACGTGGTTTCAACCAAACCTTTTTTTTTCCACCCCTTTCTCCCTCCAGCACTAGAGTTTTGGGGCATTGTGTTCGTGTGGATTTAGTTTGTATCTGAAGTAGAGGTGAAGGCCAAAGGTGGTGGTGCTGGGTCTGTCTGGGGGCTGGCAGCAGCTTCTGCAGGATGGGAAATACCCAATGAAGTGAAGCTCAGTTCCCCAACCAGCCTGGGGAACACTCAGGCCTCCCCATTTCCAAGAAATCAAATGACAGAACCAAACCCCTCGTTGACTAAAAGCCAAGGAAAAAAACAACCTGAAAACCCACTCACGAATTTACGGTGCTTGCCCATTGCCTACCTGCAAAGAAACAATTTTGATGAAAAACCATTAAGGAACCCGTTTGTTTCAAACCAGACAGGCAGCAGGACAAGCTTTTCATCCTAACCCCAAGGTAAATACATTCATGGCATCCTTCTAAGCAGGCTTTTAGCAAAGGTTGGTGTCACAGAGCTCAGCCTTCAGAGGCATTTGTGATTTACAGGCAATTTAGTCAAGTGCCGTTCCTAGAGCTGAAACATTTTGCAGTAGATGGGGGAGAAAATATATATATACACTGTGGCATTTACTAATAAAACTCCTTAGGCATATTTTTAGCTGTGCTTTAACATTCTGTTGCACTTTGCTGGGAAGTGTTTGCTTGCTGAAGCCTCCTGGCGGTTGTTAGCTGTGGTGGAGCTGCCTTTGGCTGGGTTAGCGGAGGAGGAGAGCTGCAGATGGACCGGAGGAGAGGAGCGGGCAGCGCTCCCGGCTGATGGGCCTTCCCGGTGGGACACAGGGCACTGATCCGGCCCCAACCCAGGGAGCAATGCAGCTCTGCCCCAGACGTCCCTCCTCCCTTTGGCTGGAGGGCCTGACCCTTTCCCTGCAGTTGCAGCTCAGCCCTAATCCCTTCTTGGCCGACAGCAAGTATTCCTCCGTGCCATCCGGGATCGAGGGCTGAGACCTCTCAACTCATTTCACTTGTGCTGCAGGAGCAGCGAGGCCACAGCCCGCCCCGAGCAGACAGCCTGCAGATGAGGTACTAGAAAAAGCATCCCACATCCTGAAGCTTTTCAGTCCCCAAGGCATTTTGCCACCTGATGCCTGGAGATGTGCTAACCCTTCTTGCTGAGGATCGAGCTGGGATGATTTCTGGAGAATCCTTCTGGATGCAGAGGTCTCAAGGAGGTGGCATTGCTCCTTCCATCAGCTTCAGTGTGACCATGAGAATTTACTCCCCCTGCAGATCTGCTGTCTGGTTTATTTTAAGCAAGGGGAACACTCTAGATCCGGCCAGTGTTTGTCCATTTAATCAACCTTTGGACAACAGCTCTGGAGCATCATCAGCTCCACACGAAGCAGCAGCATTGGTCGTGCTGGCAGTGGTCACAGACACTTGGGCTAGCAACAAATCAAAAAGTGGTCATGGATGCTTGTCATAAATGAGGGCAACGGGTCCTTGTGGTGCAGATCCTGCTCCATTTTGTATAACATAAATCAGCAGGACTGGGCCAGCTCTCACAGGCAGGTTCCTCCTCATGGCAAAGAGCCTCTGGCACAGTTTGGGCTGGTTGATTTTTTTTTTTTCCTTCAACACTGAAGCTTCAGCCCCTGTAGGCTACAGGCTCTGCTCTCCCTCCCCAG
Organism: Hemiprocne comata; assembly: GCA_020745705.1. Lineage (NCBI taxonomy): Eukaryota > Metazoa > Chordata > Aves > Apodiformes > Apodidae > Hemiprocne > Hemiprocne comata. The sequence goes on along the minus strand of CM036597.1, from coordinate 1,937,511 downwards.
GCTGCTTGTGACCCACATCAGCCAAACATCAGAGGCTTGAGAAGTGGGAGTTTAAGGCCACCTGAGGCAGAGGTTGCTCCTCAACCATGAGGTAGCTGCTGGTGGCCTTGTCTGTCCTCTGCAGATTTGTCCTGTTGCTCCTTGACCCCTTCTTCATGGATTGCCAGCAGAGCTCCACAAAGCAGCAGCTCCAGAGCTAGCTGTTTTTGCAGCTACCATTTAGCTCTCTCCTCTACCGGATCTGTCCTGCCAGACTCCACAGGCCAAGCTCCTTCAGGCAGCTACGAGTCCAGCTGAGTGTCACCTCCATATCATCTGGCTTAGGCTGCCCAGAGAAGCTGTGGCTGCCCCATCCCTGGAAGTGTTCCAGGCCAGGTTAGATGTGCTTGGAGCAACCTGCTCTAGTGGGAGGTGTCCCTGCCCATGTCAGGAAGTTGGAACTGGATGATCTTTAAGGTCCCTTCCAACCCAAACCGTTCCATGATTCACCTTTTCCTGACTCCTGAGTCAGCTTTTTTCCCTCTATTCAGTATTTCAGGACTACCTGGTGCCTCCTTCTCCCTCCTACCCTTCCTCACCTCACTGTTTCCAGGCTGCCTGTGCCAAGCCCCAGGTTGCTGTCCTAAGCAGGCAGTGGGAGATCTGGCCCTTCTTGTCCATTTGATATTCATTTGTAAATATATATATAATTTTTTTGTCTTTTGTTGAAGGATAATAGATTTTTTCAATATACAACTTCGGTTTTTTGCACTACTCTGGCTCCTGACATCCAACCAAAGCTTTTGTTCCTTTGCAAAACCCTCCAGTTCCTGGCAGCATCTTGTCCTCGGGGCTCAGCAGCACCCTGGGGAACCCAAGCTGGGCAAGAACTTTGCTTGCAAGGGGTCAGCAAAGGGCCTGTCCCCAAAGCTTGGCCCAGACTGAGCTTAGCTGCAGGGGCTGACCCAACCTACCCCCCAGTCTTCAGGGGTTTGATGGGGCTGTCATCACCACACACGTACCCACCTTCTCCACAAATCCAAGCTCAGGGTTTGTCTTGCCTATCTGACACCATGAATTGGTTTCCCTTCACCTTACACAACTGCTTCACATACAAGGTATTGGAGATACCTCTATGTCTGATTTGGTTTTGCAAGCCAACAGTGCACAACATGGACATCCTTCCCAGCCCAGCTCTGCTTGTCTCTGCCATGGCTCCATTCCCAAACTAGGTTTCTCCTGAAGGAAGCACCCAACCATGAAAAGCAAACCCCAAAATTGTCTTCTGTCCCACCTTGGCCCAGTGACGGAGAGTGACAGCAGAGAAACTTCTCTCTCCTCTCTCATACAATGTGAAACAGAACCCAGGGGCTAGGACTGCTGGTATCAGGCACTGACCAAAGTGCCTCATTCTCACCCAAAGTGCACTAAGTCCAACACCCTCCCTGAAGGTTGTGCCAAGCCCAGGACTTGCCCTGAGCACCAGCACCCACCCAAGGGACCCACCTGGGACAGGAGCTGTCTGCAGGAGTGACATCCAGACGAGCATGGCCAGGATCAGAGCTGGAAACCAGCAGCATCCTTCAGTGCCTGATTAGCTGACCTTAAATAATCTCCTGGGCCCATGGGTGGGGGTGTAGGTCCCAGGTGAGTATGCTTAGGGCCATCAAGGTCTAGTACCACCCATGGGAAGATGGGAATTTGGCCCTGTAGCTGCCCTGTGTAGCTTTACTAGTGGGATGATGATGGCCAGCTGGGCCATACTGGGAGAGCCATGGTGGTGGCTGTAGAGCCTGGTGCACACTGTGATGGACCATAGTGCTGAGTGCTGAGGTGGGGCCTGGTATGGCCATGTGGATGGAAGAAATCACCAGTTGCTCTCAGCCCAACTTTGTCCATGTTGGGGCTTCTCCCCCTTTCACCAAGGAGTCACCTCTGTGCCTGGCTGATCCCTGCTTCTGGGAGACCTTTCCTGAAGGTCTGAGGACCTGCCACCAAAATCACCCCCCTCAAAGGCTTGGAAATTACTCAAAAATATCATCAGCAGGACTAGCACTGGGCATAACTGAGCATCCCTTGTTTGGGGCTCAGGCCAAGCCACCAGCACTCAGGATTTGTGCAAAATGCCCCAGCAAGGCCAGAACTGAATTGGTCGCTGCAGGGGCATGTGTAGCCCATCCCCACCCAAAGCTCTTTTGGTCCCCTGAGTCAGGACAGATCTTGAGATAGTGGGGTCAAATGTTGGGTTTGCCACCCAGAATTCAGAGGTCTGGTGCCTGAGGGATGCTGTTGCAGCAGGGGATGGCAGGGGTGTCTAATCCCTGTGTCCCTCCTAGCACCCATTAAGTGGGGAGGTTAAAAAGCAGCTTCTCCTGTGGTTCAGCTCAAGCCACGTGTCCCACTTAAACGTGTGTGCCCAGTTCTTCCTTGGCTGCTTCTTCTGCAAGCCTGGAGCCTCGTTAGAGCTTTGGGGGGGACATTACAGGCATCTTTCTTCTCCGGGGGTGCTCTCCCATGATCCCAAATGCTGTGATCAGACCAGATACCCACTGTCAGCTGTTCCTTAGGGCTGTCCCTGCTGGGAAGTGTTTGACCTCAAAACCTTTTTTCTTCCTCATTCCCCTCTGGGGTTCCCATGATGGCCCTGAATCCTCCCTGGCCCCCTGCGTAGGCACAAAAAGCCCTGGTGGCCGCGTCCCAGGCGGATGCTGAGAATGGCTCTTTGTTTGCTGCTTCTAATTACTGGGCAGCTCATTAACCGCTCTGCCCTGTGCCCTGCCATCCCTCCAGCCACCGCTCAACGTGCCAAGGCTCAGCCCTTGGGTGCAGATTTTGGGGTGACACCTCAAACCGCTAAAAGCAAGATTGGGGTGAAGCTGCCAGTGTTGCTCGTCTCTTTATGCAGCCCAGAGGGGTTTAGGGAGTGCTCAGAAAAGGTGGGGGTTGTACATGGCCAGATCCCTCAGCAGGTATCCAGACCCTCCCTGGCAAACCCACCACAGTTTTCTCTGCTGAAAAAAAAACAGCTGGCAGAAGCCTTTTGGATTTTTGGGGAGCCACGAACAGTACCAGCCACTCGCGGTGACTTGGGGACACGGCGGAGGACGCACGGTTTGCTCAGAGACCGAAACATCCCATGACCCTAAGGAGGGGTCCGGGCCGGGCTCCTTCCCCGATTGCCCCGGGGGCAGCTCTGGGAGCACAGTCAGCCCCGGGGGCAGCTCCATGGGAATGATTTCCAAACAACTTTGGGGCTTTTTCCTGGAGAGAGCTTGCATTTGCATCTGAAAACGCCGGAGGAACTGGTGGTAGTGGCGTTGGGGAGAGGGGAACGGAGGAGGGGAGAACGGGAGCAGTGACCGGCTGCTATCAATGGGAAACTGTTCTGTCTAACGCTGCCGGGGCCAAAAAATGTGAACTCTGCAGATTTCTGGCTGGGTTGATGGTCGGAATTGCTGGCTCTGTTGTTGGTGCCCGGCTGCTCCGCTCCCAGCTATGAACGGCTCCGCTCGGAAGCTGCTTTTCCTTTGCTGCCAAAGCCGGGGGGAGTGTGGGTGTGTGTGTGAAAGACGGGGTTGGGGGTGCCTGGGATGTGAAACGGGGGTTCAGCTCACTGCAGTCAGGATCTGGGAAGGCTGGTTGTGCTCTTCGGTCCTTAATAACCTGGAATCCAATTCAATGCTAAAGCTGAGGCCTAACGTGCTCATGTCATGTTAGACCCCCTCATGCAAGCCCTGCGAGGTCACTGCTGCTCTCTGCCTGTCCCTGTCCCATTCCCAGAGAGAATGGGGGCAAAAAACAGGCAAATGGCAAAGCTATGTGTTTCCTTTTTGTTCATAGAGTCACAGAATCCCAGACTGGTTTGTGTTGGAAGAAACCTTAAAGACGACTTCATTCGAACCTCCTGCATGGGCAGGGACACCTCCCATTAGACCAGGTTGCTCCAAGCCCCATCCCTGAACACTTCCAGGGATGGGGCAGCCACAGCTTCTCTGGGCAACCTGGGCCAGTGTCTCACCACCCTCACAGCAAAGAATTTCTTCCTAAGATCTCATCTAAATCTCTCCTCTTCCAGTTTAAAGCCATCCCCCCCGTCATCCTATCACGCCCTGCCTGTGTAAAAAGTCCCTCCCCAGCTTTTCTGTAGCCCCTTCAGGCACTGGAAGGTGATCTAGGGTCTTCCTGGAGCCTTCTCTTCTCCAGGCTGAACAACCCCAACTTTCTCAGCCTGTCTCCAGAGCAGAGATGCTCCAGTCCTCCGGTCATCTTCATGGCCTCCTCTGGACTGACTTCAACAGCTCCATGTCGTCCTTGTGTTGGGGACCCCAGCACTGCAGGGGGGGTGTCACCAGAGTAGAGTAGAGGGGAAGAACCCCCTCCCTCAACCTGCTGGTCACGCTGCTGGTGGTACAGCCCAGGTTGGCTTTCTGGACTACAAGCACACATTGGCAGCTCATGTTGAACTTCTCATCAACTAACACACCCCAAGTCCTTCTCCTCAGGGCTATTCTCAATCCATTCTCCTCCTAATCTGTATTTGTGCTTGGGATTCCCCCAACCCAGGACCTTCCACTTAGCCTTGTTGAACTTTGTGCTGTTTTTTTTCTTTCTTTCTGCCTTGCCCAGGAGAGGCGTGAGGGCCCGCCGGCAGCATGCCGCTGGTGAAGAGGAACATTGAGCCCCGGCACCTGTGCCGGGGGGCTCTTCCTGAAGGGGTGACAAGTGAGCTGGAGTGTGTCACCAACAGCACGCTGGCTGCCATCATCAAGCAGCTGGGCAGCCTCAGTAAGTCGTGGCACGGGGACCCCGCCATGGGATGGGGTGGTGGGAGGCTGGTGGGACGCCACAGTCGCTTGCTCCAGTTCCAATCACAGAGAAACAAGGGCTACAGGAGAACCATGCAGGCTGCAGCCACCCCTAATCCAGTGGGAATTATCCAGCTAATTGAAAAAAGGAGGATGCTCAGCGCCAAGCACAAAGTACAGACCCGGTGACATTTTTAAGACCCATTTTCATCCCATCACTGGTCTGTGCAGTGGGAGACGAAAAACCTTCATGAGCTTCTTGACTTGGCCAGAAATTGGAAGGTCAGGCAAAGATTAAATAACCTTTTCTTTTTAATCTTAGAGCTTTCTGTGAAAGAGATGTCATACAAAAGGTCTAAATCCTCGGCTTTCTGCCTGCCCTGGGGCTGATTTCAGCAGAAAAGGGGAGGATGGGAGCATTGCACACGCCAGCATGAAGGTTAAATAGGGGCAACCAATGTCACTGCTGAATATTGACCTGAAATAGAGAGAGAAGCACAGGCCCACCAGGGCTCCCCCTCTTTTTCCCCTCTTCTAGAACTAAAATTAAAACTAAATTACTCCCCAAATTAGCTCCCAAAAGAAACAAGGCTTGGGAGGGAGTCCCACTGAGCCAGGAGGACGTGTGTGCCCCCAGGGCCACCTGCCTGCTGCCATGGCCCGTGACGGGCGCCCATTGCCCTCTGCTAGGCAGGCACGCGGAGGACATCTTCGGTGAGCTGTTCAATGAAGCCAACAGTTTCTACATGCGGATGAACTCACTGCAGGAGAGGGTGGACCTGCTGGTCATCAAGGTGACGCAGCTGGACTCCACTGTGGAGGAAGGTGAGGGGCTGGGGCTGTTTTGGGGTGATGTCCAGGTGTGAGTGGGTGGGAGATGGTGCTCAAGGCCAGACCACCCGCCATGCCTGGTTCAGGGGACTGAGGTCACCCCTACATCCTATCTTCTTCCCACGCCCCCAGTTTCGCTGCAGGACATCAACATGCGGAAAGCCTTCAAGAGCTCCACGGTGCAGAACCAGCAGGTCGTGTCTCGCAACTCCATCCCCAACCCAGTGATGGAGATGTACCAGCGCTGCGACAAGCCCCCACCACTCAACATCCTCACACCCTACAGGTAGGGTGGCCAGTGCCTTGCTCCTCTGGGGGACTGAGGGGGTCCTCAGGGGGCCTTTCCAGGAGAAGGCATCAGGGATTGCACCCCATTTGCTGCTTGGCAAAAGTTGAGAAGCTGTTTGCTCCATTCCCATTGGTACAGCGGTACTGCAGGTAGTGACCACTGGGTAGGACATGTTCATGGTGGGACAGCAGCTTATGGCTGTGATCATACCAAACCCTCCTGTTCAGGGGAAGGGAGGTCATCTCCTGTGGCTGATAACTCCCTCTCCTCTCTTCCCAACCACCCCAGGGATGACAAAAAGGATGGCCTCAAGTTCTACACTGACCCCTCCTACTTCTTCAACTTATGGAAGGAGAAAATGTTGCAGGCAACAGAAGATAAGAGAAAGGAGAAACGCAGGCAGAAGGTAAGGGGCAGGTGGGGGACACTAGAGAATGAGCTGAGCCTGGCCAGGACCTGGGGGATGGTCACCTACCTGGTGCATCCAGTGGGGCTGGGTGATGCTCCCATGGTCCAGAGGAGCTGGAGATGGAGCCACAGCTTGTGTGTGCCCTCAGGAGCAGCGGCTGGTGGAGGACTCCACCCGGGAGGTGAAGAAAGTGAGGAAAGCCCGCAACCGGCGCCTGGAGTGGAACATGATGGCGTATGATAAAGAGTTCCGACCCGATAACAGGTTCTCACCATCCCCCTATCACATGGCATCATCGGAAGGATCACTGTCCCCAGATAATAGGCAGGTTTTACCTACTATGCATTTAGCTCACTGGCTCACCTTTGGTTTTCTCTTCTTCTCCATCTTTGGGGGGGAAACATGTTGCCCACAGCAGGGTTGGGGTGATAAGCCATAGACCCATGGTAGCTTCATGGACAGCTGGCATCCTCCTCGACATCAGGAGCAACCTAAGTGTTGGGATAAAATTGGAGCACTTCCCATTTAGCAGCTAAGGAAAGAAATGTGTTCAGCTGTGTTGGTGTCCTCCTCCCCTGTCTCTCAGCTTTCTTGTATCCCCCTGCCTCTGCTTCAGTCTGAAACCCTCTGCAGTGCTGTGTCCAGTTCTGGGCCCCCAACATGAGAAGGACATGGAGGTATTGGAGCGAGTCCAGAGGAGGCCACAGAAATGATCCGAGGGCTGGAGCATCTCTGCTCTGGAGACAGGCTGAAAGAGTTGGGGGTGTTCAGCCTGGAGAAGAGAAGGCTCCAGGGAGACCTTAGAGCACACCTTCCAGTACCTGAAGGGGGTCCACAAAAGCTGGGGAGGGACTTCTGAGAAGGGTAGGTAGTGATGAGATGGGAGGGGGAATAGTTTTAATCTGAGAGGAGAATTAGATAAGGTATTAGGAAAAAATTATTTGTGCTGTGGCTGCCCCATCCCTGGAAGTGTTGAAGGCTGGGTTGGGTGGGGCTTGAAGCAACCTGATCTAGTAGAAGGTGTCCCTGCCTATGGCAGGGGGTTTGGAACTAGGTTATCTTTAAGGTCCATTCCCACCCAAACCATTCTATATTTTTATGATCTATATTTTGGTGGCCATTTTTTGTTTTGTTGTCTCAACCCCAAAATACTCCCAAACCCATGTCCCCCCTGCCCAGCTGCCCCCCCTCCTGGGAGTACAACCGTTTGGTTTTCCTGTGCCATAGATCTTACGCGTCAGACGCGGCCGACCACTCGTACCCGGCAAGCCCCAACCACCCCGCGCAGCTGCTGGCCCCGACATCCCACCCGGCCCCAGCAGAGCACAAGGAGGGGGGGGCTGGCGGCTGTGCCCCCCCCCAGGAACACGTCTACCGCCCGGTGCCAGCAGCAGGGAGCCGCCAAAACAGCCTCAACCGCCTCCAGCAGCCCCATGTGCCCCAGCCTCCCGAGGCTGTCCTCAACGGGCCCAGACCCCACTTGGTCAAGGATTACGGGTAGGGCTGGTGGAGGGATGCCCAAGGGAAGGGGGGCTTGGGGAAGGGGGGGGGGGGGGGGGGGGGCGGGGCTGACCCCCCATTTCTGGGCTGACGTAGCTGGAAGAACCTTCCTCCACAGCACCATGGTCCAAAACTGCTGCTGAGACCTGAGGCCAAATCAGGCAGGAGCAGTTTTGGTGTAACCTCATCCCAGATAAGGGGACAAGGTGGATGTAGGAGACCATTTTCCCCTGGGGTGTTGGCTGCCTTCCCACCACCGTGTGCTCCATAGCCCATCATGCCAGCAGAATGCCCCCAACTCTGCCACCCTGGGATAAAGTTTACCTGGGGGTTCAGAGCAAACCAACTACAGCAGAGCCAGTTGAGAGCCTTGGAGGGGTGATGGGTACCCAGAAAGGCTGAGGAACACCTCGGATGGGTGATGGGTGCCCAGGAGGGGTGATGGGTACCAGGGATGGGTGATGGGTGCCATCATTCCGTGTACCCCTGACATGGCCTTGCCCTGCCGTTGCAGCCCACAGCCGGTGCCAATGGCAGAGTACTTCGTGCCACCCGCCCCGCCGCCCCCGCCCCCCCGTCATCCCCTCGGCACAGACCGCCTTCGACAGCCCCATCTCTGCTCCCCCTGCCCTGGCCCCCGCCTCGGCCGCCCCCCCCTCCTACGCACCCTCTCCGCCCCCCGCCCCCCCTGGCCCCTACTCCGCTTCCCCGCCTCAGGCCGGCCTCGTGGGACCCCCGGTGGCACCCCCCCCACCGCCGCCGGGCCCCCCCGCCATCTCCGCCTCACCGGCGCACTCGGCATCGCCGCCGGCCCCTGCCGCCGAGCCCCGGAAGCCGCAGATCCCGCTGATGCCCATGAGCGATGCCCGGAGCGACCTGCTGGCAGCCATCCGCAGGGGTGAGCGTCGGAGGGGGGGTTATGGGCAGGGACGGGTCCCCAGCACTGCCGCTGAGGTGGCAACGTACCTCTGGCGTAGAGTTGTGGTGGTGTTGGCTTTGTTGAGCGCAAGGTGAGCCCTGGGTGGCCAAGGTGACGCGTGAAGATGGAGGGACCTGGGGAGGAAGAGATTGCAGTGCAGGGGGCTAGAGGCAGGGGAGAACCCCTTGCCCCAGGTGGGGCAGAGCCCCACAGGGATGACTGGTGGCTTTCATGTGCCTGGCCTCCTCCCAGGCTGGAGTGAATTATGCCCTCCAAGGCTTCTTCCATTTCCCCGTCTGGCAAACCTTCAGGTCAGATGGTAGATTTAACCTTCATGAAGGTTTAATCTCCTCAGGTCGAGTGGAAGCAGAGGAGGAGCTTTATTCTATAGTCTAGTTTTCTAATCACACACATTGCTTATTATCTCATACAGCTTTAGAATCACAGAATCATTGTGGTTGGAAAAGACCTTTAGCATCATCAAGTCCAACCATTAACCCAGCACTGCCAAGCCCACCACTAAACCATGTCCCCCAGTACCACATCTACATGACCTTTAAGTCCCTCCAGGTATGGGGACTCCACCACTGCCCTGGTGACTCAACTGTAACTGTGCAGCCAACTCGTTTCAGCCAATGCTTTTAACTGGGGGAAATGCTACACACTGGGTGCACCCATGGGTGCTGGGTACACTGCCCTTAAAGCCTTCCTCCCTCCCCTACCACAGGAATCCAACTCCGGAAAGTCCAGGAGCAGTGGGAACAAGAGGCCAAAAAAGAGCCTGTGGGTAACGACGTGGCAACCATCCTGTCCCGCCGGATCGCGGTGGAGTACAGCGAGTCCGATGATGACTCCGAGCTGGACGATAACGAGTGGTCGGACTGAGGGCCCCGGGGCTGGGCTGGCGTGGAGCTCCCCAGCTCCATCCCAGGTGTGTACAGGCGCCTTCCCCAACATCAATGCCACCAGGCACAGGTGGCCCTGCTCTCGCAGGAGCTTTGCTTTTACACCGTGTTGAAAACCCTTTGGGCAGCAGCAGCACTGGTAGGATACACCTCAGAGGCAGTGAGACCAGAAATTAGCAGCACCTTCACATTTAATGACTTTAAAAATGCTCTGAAGGCAGGTTGCTAGGAGTACTCCAGGTCCACAGCTGGAGCAAGACCAGAGGCTGACCCTGAATGTGCATTGCTAGAGAAGGGAAACCCAGAGACAGTAGTGCTTTTCCAGCTAGTTGTTAAACATGTTGATGAGAAGCTCCTGGAGAAGAAGCATGGCTGGTGTCACCATTGATGGCCCTGTGGTGGGTTTGGGAATGCTCTGCTGCTCACATTGGTAGGATCGGGCAGCTCCTAACTTCATGCATGAGCAGGAGCCTCCTTCCTGTAGAGTGACACGCTATGTTTTGAGGGAGTTGCATAGGGATGGTCACCACTGTGCTGTCATTCCTTGGTGAAGACCAAGGCATTGGTGACCTGAGCCCATTTCCATCCTTAGGACCATTTTTTTTGGGAGAAAAGTGTGAAGGCAAGGCTAGTCTGGGCTTTGAAAGGTGCCTTGTGTGCTGTCCTTGGGGTAAAAGGGGAGCAGAGGTGTCCAGGGATCTTCTCCAAGCCCAGCTCTCCTGGACCTTAACACCGCACTCTTCCAGTGTTATTTGGAAAAAAAAAAATGAGTCAAAATGCTGCTTTTAGGGAAACTCTGAACTTGCACCTTGCAGCCCCACAAACTGTGCCTGTACAATTGAGATGAGCTTGGACCCGGGCACTCATGCCCCCCCAGTGCTGATCCTGCCCTGTCCCTCACCCTACAGGGGAACCTGGAGAGCTGAGTCCCCACCACCAGTCTCGTCAGAGAAAACCCTGATTAGTCAAAGGCTTTTCAGGCAGCCAGGAAGGGAGGAGGGACTGAAAGGTAGAGCAATGGGATGGAGAACACCAGAACCATCACAGTCAGGAGTACGAGTCTGCAGAGAGCTGGGAAAGGTTCCCCACCAGCAGAAAATGGCCCAGGACCAGCCATGGACTTGCCCAACATGGCATCCCAGGGTCATGTCTTGTGTTCCTATATACTACAAGTATCTGAATGGGGGAAAACTGAGTCATAGTGTGGCTTCGGTTGGAAGGAACCTTACAGATCATCTAGTGCCAAATCCCTGCATGGGTAGGGACACCTTCCACTAGACCAGGTTGCTCCAAGCCCCATCCAACCTGGCCTTGAACACTTCCAGTGATGGGGCAGCCACAACTTCCCTGGACAACCAGGGTCAGTGTCTCACCACCCTCACAGTAAGTCCCCCATGTGGCATCTCATCTGGGAAGAAGCTGGGCTCTGAGCCCACCTTTCCAGTAGCCACATATGCAATGGCTACAAAAACAATATGGTGCCTATCTAGGAGTGACCAGTAAACAAGGTGGGAGGATATTGCAGGGACCCAAAAGGCTCAAAGGCTGATGCTGAAATTCACCCTGAGAAGGGCTGATGTTGAACAGTGCCACAGGTATCTGTTCATTTCCCCCAGTGAGAAACCCTTCATGGCAAGATGCAGCGAGGCCTCTGCCCAGCTGCTGAGAAAGATCCCCAAGAACCCTCCATTCTTTGCCACCAGATGGTCACTGGCCCTTGGATGTGACACCTCCTGCCTCTCCACATCTGGGCTGTGGTGCTGACCTTGAAGGGGGGAGCAGCATGGATGTGGGAGGGGACAAGCATGGTTGGGGAAGGGTTTGAAGGAGCTGCAGATAAGCTATTCCATGAGCAATGGCACACATAGGGTGGCTCATTGGCAAAACCCAAGGGAACAGGATTGATGAAAGGAGGTAGGGAGACAGTGTCCTGAATGTGACCAGGAAATTCCTGATGCTTGATGTTCAGCCACAGCTTTGACTTCCAATGTTGATCCTCTGAGATGCAGAGAACCAGCAGCAAAAGCTTTCTGCCAAAGCCTGGTGTCTCTAGACAGGCAGAGAGCCCCTGCCATGCCCTCAAGACAGGTGGGGTTTGACCTGGAGCAAGTTCAACAGAACAACTTGTAAAAATTCCAAGTAACATTTAAGTCCCCTGGTAGCAGAGAGAATGGCAGAAGGCTGCTGGAGCTGCTGTTACCTGTTACAGTGGCCATGGGGCAGCAGAGGTGGCTGCAGGAACCCAAGTGCAGTTTGGGCAAAGCCAGGGAGTCCCACCAGCACATGAATGGGACATGCAGGACTGGCTCATCCCTCCAGTCTGTGACTGCCCCAATTCTGGGAAGCTGAGCTGATCCTGGTGGGAACTGGAGAGGAGCTGAGTGCCCCTAAGTGACCTAGTCCCTTCTCATGCACTAATTGCATTGTGTGTCACGTGAAACTGGGACAACTCTGATAGGACTCCATTGGCACGTGGTGGATCAGGATCATCCATGTAGCCTCCCACTTCCCTGTCACCTCACAGCAACTTTTTTATGCTTGGGATTGGCTGCAGTTGGTCGAGCCGTGCTGCTGTCAGGGTCAAGGCCAATGCATGGCCAAGTGCTGGACAATCACATCATTCAAGCCCTGCCTGCCTTGCGCCCAGGTCACATCTGCAGAGCAGATGCACAGCTGGATGCCTCAGGGGTGCCAGGAGCAAGGCTCACCCTCATTTCCTTGGGTTTTTATGTTGTTAAACTGTCCTCTTCTCTTGGGACATCCCAGCACATCCTCCCTGTTTGTGTTCTGCTTAAGGAAGCTCCCAGTCCCATTCCAAGCCCATTCCACATGCTCAATTCCACAGCAGGCCTGCAGGGCCATAACACCCTGGCATTGCCCAGTGCTTGAAGACATCATGGTCCAGCTCTTCCAAGGGTCTAAACTGCCTCAGCCCCACTGAAGCAGTCTTGATACCAGGGATGGGGCTGATCCACAGGTAGCCTCTCCCCAGTGGGATGTCTACATCAGAGCTCATCTCTTGAGTTTCTTGTGTAGCTGGCGGAGAACTAACTTGTACAGTCAGCATGAGCTGTAGACACCCGTTTCTTGTCTGATCATGGTGCACCTTGCCCTTCCCAACTGTCTCTTGGCAGCACCCCAAGGCAGGTGAGCATATGGTAGCCCTAAAAGCCCCAGTCTCATGGTACAGCCACTCCTGCAAGGCCAGCTCTGCCAGCAGGCCAACATCCTCAGTGCCTTCGCTTCAGGGACTCAGCCACATTTGACAACAAACGTCTTCATTGAGATGCATTCATAATTTTGTTGCCCAGGTGACCTATGAAAACCCACACAAGGGACACCAGCTCTGTGCTTGGGTTGGACCATGCTCATGAATGCTGCCTGCCTGACCCACACACTCAGTATTTGGTACATCTGTGCCTAGTTCTGTATCCTCTTCCAAAAGTAGGCCGTGCTGCATTACACAACCTGCACTGCTCACAGCCCCATGTGGCCTGATATAAAAGCGAATATTTAAATATTTTTATCTAGCTTGGCAGCCATTAAAAATACAATCCAGGTCACAGATGGTTGAATTTCTCCTCTCCCAAGTGTACCCGAAGTGGGCCGAGGAGATTCTCCTGTACATCAGGGTGCCAGGTTCCACGATAAAATAAATATAACAGCAGCATTTTGTTGCCAATGAATGATCACCAAGTGCCAAACATTTAATCAGCCCACTGATCTCTTGAGGGTTCCTCTCTCCATTTTATCTGCTTTCTCCTACTTGCCAATTTATAGGCCTAGATTAAAAATCATAAATGTGACTGCCAACAGGGGGAGGTCTGGTCTGTGTGTGTGCAAGAGACTTGGGCTGGAGGCAGCAGAAGAGTAAATAAGCCAGATTAATCTGCTTATAGACCTTAACAGAAGGATATAGTCCCTGAGGTGCACCAGGGGCCTTTTAGACATTTCTGATTTATCTGAAAAGGGACATGATGGAGCCACCGTGCCCATGGTACACCTGTGAAGGCTACATGAGGTGCCAAGTCTGGGCTTGCTGAAGTTTCATGAAGGTTGGGGGAAGTCTAGCAGTGTCCACATCCCAAGATTGCACCCTCAGTGTCTCCTTGATTTTGGGTGAACATTGGAGCTGGCTCTTAATGCTGGTGGCTCTTAGATTACTGTCCTGAAGGAAGAAGGGACCAGATAGCTTCTAACTTTCCACCCTGGGCAGGGACCTAGGGAGAAGTGAGCATCACACCCTACAAGAGCTCCTGCTTTTGCAGCTATTTTGTCCTGGGAATGTTTTATTCTGGTGACAAATGCCAGGCTCTTCTCAAGAGAGCTCTTTTCATGTAAGACCCCTCAGATTTCCTCCCAGCAATTCTTCCATCTCCCTTTCAAGACACCCAGGAGCCTGAAGAGAAGCTTTGCAGACTCCCTTGGGAGCAGAAGCTGAATTGACACCCCAGCTTTAATGGAGGTTTAAATGGAAGCTTCAATTGGAGGGAAGCAGGTTACAGGACTAGAAGTGATATTTTGGAATGTGCTTTTGGAGGTGCACAGCTGGCAGGAGAACCATACCATCTCCTTGTGGATGGGCCGTGGGAAGTGCTCCCCATGGTGGGGTGTTGGAAAGGGGAGCACAGGCTGTTTCTTTCACCATGATTCCCATTTTCCTGTAGTAGTTGTTACTTTGGGGTTGGGTTTTCTTGCCTGGCACATCACTTTATCCATTAAAGAATCAAAAATAAGGACAAGGACTCTGTCCTGTGGAGTTTACAGTTTACAGCAAAGACCATATAACCTGCACTGCACTTTAGAAGCCTCAAATCCTCACTCACCCATGGATTTACCTTCCACTGGGCAGCAGCACCTCGAGGACTGTTGTCCCTTCCTTAAGCGACCCCACAACCACATCCCCCCCTTCGAAAGTGCCTGAGCAAAGTACAGGAGCACCAAGACAGACTGGTTTTGTCTCTGAGTGGGTCACCATGCCCTCAGAAGGGTCCCCACTTGTCACACAGTGCAATGCTCTTTGTTCCCAAAGGAGGACACCATCCTGGTGTTGTCACCAGGCTGAGGCAGAGCCTGCAGCAAGGGATGGGCTCTCGCTGTGAGAAAAACCCAGGCATGACCTGGATGGGACATACTTGGCCAGTATCCCCTGAAAGCAATTTTGATGTGTCATTATCAATACTAACATCTGTCCTACAGTGGTTTGGGGCCCTGAGGCTACAGACACCTCCATAACATGATGTGATGATAGAACAGCAATGCTTCACCCTCCCATGGGCGTCTCTCCCTGTAGATATCTTCCCCCAGGTGCCACCTTCAGAGCAGCACCCAGAGGTCCCTCTAGTCTTTTGTTCTTAGCAGGAACAGACTTAAATCTGCTCTTGGCCTTCACGTTTGGAAGCTTGTGAACCCAAATGTGTGTGAAATGAGCCTTTCCCTGCACACCTCTCCCATGGTGTCAATGCCATGGGACTGGGTTGGCCCTGAGGGACTTTCAGCCCAACAGCAGCTCCAGCACATAGCTGTGTAGAAGTATTAAGAGTGCACAGAGGAGGAAACAAAATAGAAATAAAATAACCTGCCATTTTAGGTTGGTTATGTGCCCACCACTCTACAAGAACTCCAACCTGGCAAAACCAGCTGCAGACAAACGAAGGGCAATGGGGAGAAGAAACCTGTCCTCCACGTGTGCGTTGGACTGAAGTGCAAGGCGTGGGATTGAGTTGAGGCAGAAAGGAGTTGAGTCAGATCTCAGGGAATGCTTTTGCAAGATGAGGATGGAGAAACTCTGAAACAGGCCCCAGGGGCTCTACTGTAGGAGGTCTTTGAGAAGCAGGTGGGCGAACAGCAGAGACAAGCACCGCCCTGTGTTGGACCAGGGGATAGGGGAGGTGTCCACAGGACACCTCTTCAAACCTGGCGTTTGTAGGTCTGCCTCACACCATCCTTCAGGCTTTCAGCACCCCAACTTGAGGCTCTGTCCCAGCAGGTTACAGCCCCAAAGCATCATCCATCAACCAGGACAAGCCAGTTTCTGTTCTCCCTTAGCTTTGTTGCCCCTTTTGTGGTTTTGGTGTTTACCCTCAAATCCAATTAAAAACAAATGTATCGCAGAATAAACACCCAAGAGGGAAGGATGTGAAGTCCCTGCAGAAAACCAGAACAGGCAGGTGCTACTGCTTTGTGTCAGTAGTTAGAAGGCAGCAGCTCCAGCAACCTGCCCCTCCAGACTATACATGGTCCACAGTCTGCAGCATGGAAACCATGCTGGTACATTAAGGTGAGCAATTTAAAAGTTACCCTTCAATTGGGGGGAGCTCAGTGGAGGAATCTAAAAAACAAACAATCATCATCTCCACCACCACCCCAAAACAAACAGACAAGCAAGCAACTTACATGTGATTTCCAGAAGAAAAATCTCTGTTTCCATCCCCTGGACCTTTAAGGAAAGTCAGAGCCAGCATCTCTTCCCAGCAAGCCACCAAAAAATGGAGCAGCTGTCACCACAACCACTTTCAAAAAGCAGTTCCTAAGAAACCAGTGTTGAAGGACAGAGCAAGCAGCACGTCAGCCCCCAGTGCAACAAGGAGATGAGGCTCCTGCCCCCACAGGAGGTGCTTTTCTCCCTGAAGGCCCCAGCTCAAGTGTTTCAAATCCCATTGATTTTCACCTGTTACTGGTGCATGTGTGTCCCTGATGCCTCAGCTGGGAATACTTATTCCATAGAAAGACACTTCTTGCCATGAAAAAAACAAACATAAAAATCTTGCAGGAAGATGAGATCAATGTGGAGCTTGGTAGATTTCCTGTGAAGCACTTTGAGGAGCTGTGGGTTAGGGTTGATACTCAAGTGTTGCTGATGCTTTCCCCTCCCTCCACTTTTGGCTGTGCCAGGGCTGGGTTGCAGTGTTCCCATTGAGAGAGCAGTGGGGTGGCAGCTCCCCACCCTCACAAGCAGTGAGCAGGAGCATCCATGAGTGGCAAAGCATTTTAAAAGCAGTTTTCTCCCCTTTTGGCACCAGCTCTTCATAGGTAGAGCCTGGACCTGGGGCTGGTGTTGGTCATTAAAGACCTTGGCTCCAGCTCTGCAGTGGTGGCATGGGGGGAAGAAGGAGGTGCTAACCTGGTGGCACCTTGCAGTTGGCTTCCCAGGACAAGGAGGTGCCAGCATAGTTGGACCTTGTGGTTGGCTTCCTGGGACAAGGAGGTGCCACCCCAGTGGGACCTTGTGGGTGGCTTCCTGGGACAAGGAGGTGCCAGCCTGGTGACACCTTGTGATTGGCTTCCCAGGGTGCTCAGCATTGGTGGGGCTGCCCTGATGCTCCTGTGAAAGGCTCATTTTTTAATGCTGGCAGAAGTATTGCCCATATTTCCTTCAACTTGCCACTTGATGGAAGCAGCTGGCAGAGGACAGGTGTCACTCCCATGGGAGGGTCACCCAGGACAGGCCATAACTGGATTTCCATTATTCTAGAGTTGACATTAAAAAAGAGAAGGAGATGTTCACTGTCTAACGGGGTCTTTTAGCCATGTGCACTTAGTCAATAGGTGAGTAGATGTTGCTGCTCCTATCTCTCTACCATCCCCAGTTGCTACGTGTGAACAAGTGTATTTGTCCCCAGTGTCGTGGGTTCTGCCTGTCATGACATGGTGACAGGAAGGTAGGGACCACGCTGGTCACAGCACGAGCTTCTTCTGTACAGTGTAGAGAGGAAACCCAGAACCACCCGAAGCACCGCTTGTAACTACATTTGTTCCAAAAAATGTCATCTTAACCCCAAACTGTTGACACTTTATGCATGTGGTAACTAAAAAAAATAATAATAATTTAAAAAAAAGAAAATAAGAAAAATAAAGATTTTAAGAGGTTAAAGTAGATTTGGAGTTGACTTTTTTTTTTTTTTTTTGGGATCCTCCACAGGCTGTTAAGGGCCAGGGCACAGCTGTGCTACCTCTGCCACCCTTCATTTGGAGAAACCATCTCTCAAAGGTTTACTCATTCCCCTTCATCCCTGACCTCCTGAGTAACCAGCAGATGGCTTCCTGCTGGGAAAGTCTCCAGCCTGTTGTGTGGAGGCTCCAGCTGGCAGGAGCCATTCCTTCCCAATCCCTCCAATCCATGTCTCAAGCAGTTCTTGTCCTTAACCAGCTCATCACAATCCAAGGGGAAACACAAATGGAAAAAACAGAAACCTGTCCTCGATCCACTTCAGCTGAAATAAAGACCCAGACACACAGCGTGGCACATACCTGGGACAGGAACCCAGATCTTAAAATATTTTAATTTTAACCACCCCCCCCCAATTATTTGTTATATCCTCTTGACAAATCACTTTAACAGTTTTATTTACAGTAATAAAAATAAATTACTCTTACAGATGAATGTATAATATTATACACCATAGAGATACAGTGCAATAACAGCATCGATTGGTTTCACTCGTTCATAAAGTGCATCGAAGGGGCTTGATTGAACGGGAGTTGGAGGGTAACTGTACCTTTGTACTGTCTTTGAGATCAACTTTCCCGGTCAAGCTAATGAAAACACACCAAAATAAGTTGCTGGGAAATGGCCCCATTCCCAGGGGAGCAAATAGGAAGGGAGGCAGGATTGGGAAAGGGGAGAATGGACTCCCGCTCTGTCTGTCTGCTCTGCTGAAGGAGACTCTGATGGACACTGCACAAAGCCTGGCCAGGGCATCAGAGCCTCAGGGGGACAACTGCAGGGCCATGCTGGTGACTGCAGAGCAGGACCTGGCCCTGGGCCACCCTGCTCTGGCTGAGCTTCTGGCTGAGCTTTGCCACCAGAAACTCATCCCTCCCTCTGAGCTGGAGCATTCACTCTCCAGGGAGGATGCTCCTTATCCCACCAGGGTTCTGGTTGTGACCCACTCACGAGGGACATAAAAAAATGAGCCTGGTCCTTGTCACTCTCTTCATGGTGTAGTGGAAGGGCAAGGCAGGCCTAGGGATGGCCAGCACTAGCCTCTCATCCTTTGCCAGACACTGCCCAGTTGGAAAAGAACTTTTCCTGAGACAAGGCAGATGTTTTCCACTCCTGGCACCTACATAAGGTCATAAAGCTGTGCTTGTGGTTTCAGTGTCTATGGAAAGGATGTGGTCAGCCACCCAGCCCCCTACCTGCTGTGGCGTGCTCACATCCTGAAGGAATAACCTTGGTTGAGACACAGTTACTCTTGATGTGGAACAGAATTCGAGAAGGCAATGATTACACTCGGGGTTGGAAACAATTGATTCACATCCTTCAAAGTCAGGGACAAAGACCTTTGGACCATCTCTCTTCCAATTTGGGTCTTCTCTACTGACAATCCATTTTATCTCTAGAATAGTCTGTACTACAGAGTTTTCCAACAGGAATGGGAGAGCTCCATTCCCGGGGGACAGGTGGAAGGGCGGCTCTCAGGAGGGGTTGCAGGAGGCAACTGCATTTTTAACAGAAAAGGTACAAATGGTCCAAGTGACACCATCAGCCATACAGCAGCATGACCACCCCACCGGGAGAAACAGTTGCACAGGAAGGAAAGGAATTAAGGAAATATAGGTGCATTGAACAATTAGTCCTGACAATTAAAAGCGAACTGTTAATTAACTGTTAACAAGTAAGTGAGTTGTCGATGCTGGTCAGTACACGTCAACACAAGTGATTACCAACACCAATGGCTTTTGAAAGACCTCCCCACCCCAAATTTGATGCTTCTACAAGAAAGAGGTGCTCCGTCCCCTACTGAGAACAGTAATGGTTTCTGGGGGTTTTATCCAAAGTTCAGTTAAAACTTCTGGTTTGAGATGAACGAATTGTGGCTGCCACCTCCGGACTGAGACCCTGGAGATATTTGCTGCTGGTTACTGAAACGAAGGTGGCTTAGAAAGAGACATTTTCACTGCTCAGAGTCCCAAAATGAAGAAAATGGAAAGGAAAAAAATCCTAAGCTCCTCTGCGTGCAGAGTCTATATATTCTATTAGCTTTTAAAAACAAAAAATATCTCAGTTGAAACCTTCTGGGCCAGGGACAAGAGCTGTTGTAGCTGCACAAGTTCTTCCCCCCACCCCAGCACATCTCCACAAAACTCTGGGTCTTGGTGCATCTGCTGTTCCATTCCATCCCACCATGTCCCTCGTCTTCCTACAGTATATTCAAGGAAGGTTTTCTCTTCCTTTCTCCTCCTCATCCTTTCCTTGTTTCCTTGATTAAAAGAGCTGACCACTGCCACAGAAAATGTTTCATACGCATGTTCTGCTTCCTCCCAGCTCATGGCAGAAGCACCAAAGGTGAGCAGAAACTTGTAAATAAACCAACCAAACCAGCAGGGGGTTCATTTCCCTTGCTAGGCTGAGCTCTAGGTTTGGGACTGGGTCATTTCTCAGGACCAATTTTCTGCTGCTGTAAATCTACAGCAGCTGCTGTAGGGTCCAGAGATTACAAGAATGTAAGCAGGGCCAGACTCTGGCCCCTTCATCTCTTACCAAAACTCTGTTTTTGAAGGTACCATGGCAAGATTTGTCCTGTTGGCCAGGGTGAGAACACAGAGGTCTTCCCAATTAAACACTGACCAGCCCTCTCCAAGCAGGTCTAGTGGCCATTTGGAGTGGCCACTGAGGAAATCGAAGGACACCTGCAAATTTCCACTGGCAGAAGACTTTGTGCTTTGCAGAGCCACCACCATCCCCTTGTACATCATCTGAAAAGCCCAATAATTACATCAATGGCTGTTAGAGACTTAAATTTTTCTAGTGACTTGTGACATAGGGATCCCATCAGGAGGCTCACCAATACATTCAATACTTTTTACTTTTAAATGTGTGCTGATACCACCCATTGCCCAAGGTGTACAAAAGATAAAGGAAATGAAACAAAATAAGGAGAGGCTGGCCACCTTTCAAAGACAGACAAGCAGCCCAAGGCCCAGGCACACTTTGGCAAGTTGTAGCTTTCTCCTGTGTGCTGAGCAGTGAGGAACTCACCACACAGATTCAGAGAGCAAGTACAGTTGGGCCTGGATCCAGCCATAACGTGCCCTCGTACCCGCTGCAGCCTCCTTCAGTAAGAACATTTCTGTTTTCCATGACACTGGCCCAGGTTGCCCAGGGAAGTTCTGGCTGTCCCATCACTGGAGGTGTTCAAGGACACACTGGACAGGACTTTGAGCAACCTGGTCTAGTGGAAGGTGTCCCTGCCCTAGGCAAGGCAGCTGGAAAGAGATGATCTTTAAGGTCCCTTCCAACCCAAACCATTCTGTGATTCTATGATATGATTCTATGACACAATGGTGTGCACCATTGGGGGCATGGTGGCATTGGGTTGTTTTGGTATGAACCTTGGTCTCTTCGGCCTATGGTGCAGCAGAACCAGCTTCTGCCTTGAAGAGGGGTATTTTGGATGCTGCAGACCACAGCATCTTCCTCTAAATGAGAACAACAGGTTTGGGACCCCAGGCTCAGCTGGTGGGAAGTCTGCTGCTGCAACCACTGAACTGTTCCCATGCTGGGCCCCAGAGCAGCCCCCTGAACTCTGCCCTGGGCCACCTGAGGTGTTTCACCCCAAGCCCTGCTATCTCTCAGAAGTTTCCTTGGTTTCCTGCTTCCTTTTTAGGCAAACACAGTAATCGACTCTCAGCCAAAAAAAAAAAAACCCACAAGATCAAGGACACTTTGTCACGGCCTCACTAACACCACCAAACACGTGATACAGGAGAGGAATGTCAAGGTACTGTAGCTTCTCTAATGAAGCAAATTAAACTGGTAACATCCAGAATAACACAGAGGCTTCTCTCTCAGGGACCCCAGCAAGCCTGGACCCATCTTTGGATACAGGTTCTCAAAGTGCTTCACAAATGACATAGAAATAGAGAGGCATCATGTCCCCCTCCAGGTCCCCTCCGCTCCCCTCAGCTCCTGGAGCTCCTCTGAGCCCCCACACTGAGCTGTTGCCTCCCCCCCCCTTTCCCCCGATTATTGCATAGCATTGCAAGACCTGATTTTAGGGGAGTTGGGGGGGGGGGCCCGCCCCACACAACCACCTCACACGTGGGGACCAGCCCCACTGTGGGGGCACCCAACACCCCTCCAGCCCCCCTCCCTCCTGTGACCTTCCCCAGGCTCCTTACCCCAAGAGGAGACAAACGCCGTTGTGCAGAGATCCTTTTTTTTCCCTTTTCTTTCTTTTTTTTTTTTTTGTGTGTGTTTTTGTGTTTTTAAATAAAAAATAAAATGTGTAAGAAAATAATATTTCTAAAGGAAACCATCATCATTCTACTCTCTCTCTTTCTTTCCCCCTTCTTTTTCCCCTTTTCTTTTTTTTCTCTTTTTGGCCATCTTTTCATGGAACGAGATGTGTGCTGGCTGGGGGGTTTCCTCCCGGTAGGGAACAATAACGACGGAGGAAAAAAGAGAAGGAGGAGAGCAAGGAAGCCCGTCTCGCTCCATGCTCAGTCCTCACACGTCGCTGGATGTCCTTGGTCTGGAGGAGAACGTGGAAGGGATGCACCCGCAGCAGGCCAGCCAGAGCGACTTCTGGATGTCTGGATTTCTGAAGGCGTAAATGATGGGGTTGATGAGGGAGTTGCAGGTGGCAGGCAGAGCCAGGGAGTAGGTGTAGACCACGGGGTAGCTGGAATCGGCCACCAAGGAGTAGATGGCGAAGGGGATCCAGCAAAGGGCGAAGGTGCCGAGGATGAGGGAAAGGGTGGAGAGCCCTTTGCGGGTGGAGGTGGCCTGCGCCGTGGCGATGAACTGATGCTGCACGGCGATCTGCTGGGCGTGCCGGAAGGCGATCTTGCAGATCTGTAGGTAAAGCTGCATCATGAGGGCGAAGAGGAGGAGGAAAGTGACGGCCAGCACCGCCGCGTTGTCCTTGGTGACGGGCCGCAGGATGCTGCAGGAGCTCTGGTCCCTCAGGCAGTTCCAGCCCAGGATGGGCAGCAGCCCCACGCCCAGGCACAGCACCCACATCAGCAGCACCATGGCGCAGGTGAAGCCCAGCGTGCGCTCGCTGTGGTAGGTCAGCGCGTTGTACAGCGACAGGTAACGGTCCACGGTGATGGCCAGGGAGCTGCAGACCGAGGCGGAGAACGCAGCCAGGAGCATCCCCGCTGCCCCCAGCTCCGCCGCCTCGCTGGGCGGCCGCAGCAGGTACCGGACGGCGAAATTGGCCACCAGCCCCAAGCCGGCCAGCAGATCGGCCAGGGCCAGGCTGCCGATCAGCAGGAACATGGGAGCCCGCAGGCTCGGCGTGTAGAAGAGGACAGCCAGCACCAGCGCATTTTCCCCCGCCACCGCCGTCCCCGTAGCGCACAGAGCGATGTCCCAGGGGCTGACGGCCCCCCCGGCCCCCCCGGGCCCCTCGGCCCCTCCCGGTGCCGCCGTTCCCGTTCCCGGCCCCGTCGCCGGTGGCCAAGCGCTGGGCTCCGAGGCGTTGCCGAGCTCCGGGAGCCGCTGCTGCTGCTGAGGCTGCGGCTGCCACGGCTCCCCCATGGCGGGGGGGCCCTGCAGCATCGCTGGGGAGAGAGGAGAGGGGGCGGTGAGGGAGAGAGCCGGGGGGCTCCGGGTTCCGGGGGAAGGCGTCAAGCCCCGCACCGAGCCCGGCACCGAGCCCGGGGAACCCCCCACCGAGCCCCGGGATCTCCGCACTGACCCCCGCACCGAACCCGAAGAGCCCCGCACCGAACCCGGAGAGCCCCGCACCGAACCCCCGCATCGCGCCTCCCCACCCCCCCCCCGCAACCGAGCCCGGGCAGCCTCGCACTGGGTCCTCTGGAGCACAGCACGGTATTCCGGGGACCCCCGCCCCGGGCCGCCCCCGCCAGCCGCAGGACACATCCCCATCCACTTCCCGCCATCCCGCTGGCAGCTTTCCCCGGGAAGCAGCACCCTCCGCTCCCCCCCGTTCCCCTCGACGCGGGGTGCGCCCTTATTCCCCCGTCCCACACGCACCCCCGGCCCGGGGGCAGCCTCGCCGGAGCTCCCGCTCCCCGCTACGAGCTGAGGCCGGGCACAACTCAGCGCACCGCTGCTGGCAGCATCCTCCATGCGCGCTGCCCCGCGCAGGATCCGCAGGCGCTGCGCACCCCGCCGGTGCCTCCTCCCTTCCCCAGGGCACCTCTACCTTTTGCCGCCTATTTATAGCTCAGAGCCCCCCCCCGCTCCGCAGCCTTTTTTTTTTTTTTTTTTTTTTTTTTTTTTTTTTTTTTTTTTTGCGTGCAGCGAGTAAAAATAAACTATTAATAGCCCGGTCCTCGTATGTCTGCGGAGCCGCTGAGGAACCGAAGAGGCAGTGGCCAGGGACACCCTGCGCTAACTTTCTCCTTTCTCCCTCCTTCCCCTTCCTTTGGAAAAGGCTGCTGCAAGATGCTCCCGGCTGCAAGATCCTGCCCTGCTCACCTCCATCCCCCTGGCAGAGTAAATCCCCCCCCAACCCCTTGGACTAGGCAACCCAGGCGTGAAGGTCGGAGCGGGGGGGAGGTGGATCTGCCTGCATCCCATAGCCCCCGCCGTCGGCATCGCTCCCTCCCGCATGCAGCCCAGCGGGGAGGGTTGTTGTTTTTACCTGGCTTTAATGCTCGAGGAGCCGCTCGTTTCCCCCCGTTTTTATTTTTTTCCTTCCCAGTACTCCCAGTCCTCGGTGTGAAGCCTCATTCCTGGGCGAGCATCGCTAATAACGTTGGCAGAGAGCTGGCATCGCCTTGCACTTAATATTCCTGCCCCATTGGATCTGCTGATAAATCTCAACTCTGACGTCAAAGTCTTCACTTATATTCATGATCCAAGCCTGTGAATCAGAGCTGCTGTGAGCAGAATAACAACAAGGCTGGTCCCTGCTCCACAGCCCCATCCACACCCGCGGGCACTAGGGGCTGCGTGCACCCGCATCCCCCCCCCCCTCCCCTGCATCGTCATTCATTCATGAGCTCACACCCCCCACCCCCCCCAAGGTCGGGCCCTCAGCACCCGCCTGGTGCCGATGCAGTTTGGGCACCATCCAGGCCCGAGCAAGGTTTATTTTTACCTCTTGTGCCGAGGGATGCAGGGATGGGAAGTGGGGGGGATGATCTGGCGTGGGGGGCCTGGCTGTCCTGCTCCTCAAGGGCAATGCCCAGGGATGGGGTGCTCAGGGGGGGCCCTGTGCAACCAGGTTGGGGCAGATGCAACCCCCCGTGGGGTAAAGATCCCACTCCAGAGCCATCGCCCCGCTCTGGCCAGCAGAAAAGCCGGGATGTGGAGGACCACCGCCTGGGAGTGTGCATGGGCTTCCCAGCTTTCCTCCATGGGGGGACCTGCCCAAGGACAGACCCCTGCACCCCCCAAAAAAAAAAAACACAAAACACTTCCTCTTTGACTATTTGTGAAAGGATCTGCATGGAAAGACACAAATCCCAAAGCCACAATTATTTTTCCAGCCACAAACAACTCCCTGATTCAGAAGGGGAGCAGGACCTTCCAAGCAGGGGTGCTCAACTCCCGTGCCGGCGATATTTTAGCTACACCTTCTCCCCTTCTCCCCCTTTTTCCTCGTGGTTTCATAACACTCCAGCTTTCCTCCTTCATCCCCCTCTCTCTTCCAGGCTGTAGCTTTGCAGTGCAGCGAGGACGATGCCGGGGAGGGAATTCCAGCTCCCGATCTGCAAAGATATACCGGTGAACACGGGAGGTTTTGCTGAACCCCATCGCCCCAGTTAGGAGCATCTGGGTTTTTAATCAGGCCAAGCCCCGTCCCAGGGGACCTGAATCATCATCTACCTGGGGCCACCGGCCGCGTGACTGAGCGCCGCTGCGCCCGGTGACATGAGCAGCATGAAAAGGGGTGGAGAGAATCCTAGTGAAGAGCTGAATGAATTCGCTCCCGCTCCCAGGAATTACGCACCGCCCGGGAAAGAGGAGGCGGGTGAGAGAAGCTTTGGTTGACTCCCATCGGCAGCTGCCTCTGTCCGGAGGTGAGTGCGGGAGCGGGGCTGGATGGGGCTGTGGCAGAAGGATGTGACGTCCCTGCCAGGTGCTCTGGAGGGACACAGCCCACCCTGGGCTGAGATTAGCGCGGGCAGCCTCAGCCCAGCCGGGCTGATGGGCCACAAGCAGCCACAGGTCTGAGCAGTGATCCTGCTGATCCCACCAGATTCGCCGGGGTTTGCTGGGTCGCCTGCCCAGCAGAGGGAAGACTGCTACAGCTCCAGGCCCCAGCTCCCACCAGCAGCAAAGCTGAGCAGGGATGGACACACACAGACACACTGTACATCCCTCCAGTAAGTACCCTCAGACACCCAGCTGCCCCAGTTTAGCCCTTGGATCCTCCCATCCACAGCTGCCTCTTGCCCAGATGCACACACCCCAGTAGGTCCCAAACTCCCTGATCTCACTGCTGGTGGGCTTGGTTCCCTCCTGTTCCCTCCAGCATCCAACCCCTCCCACAGCCTCACTCATAGAGACACAAACACCTCGGGGTCTAGGTTGACACCCGAGCCTCAGGGTGGTCCTGGGAGCCCCAAACCACCCATCATTTCAGGGTGCCCCTGGACCAGTGGTGCAGGTGCCTGTACTGGGCACTGTGGGACAGCAGGGGGGCTGCTGAGATATGGCAGCTGTGCAGGGGCCAGATGTCTGTCTGTCTGAGAGGGGAAATTGTCTGTGCTGGGGCAGCTAGTGCTGCTGGGCCACCCCAGCAGTGTTACGGTTTCCTTAAGGCAACAGTGACAAATATTACATTATCTGGCTGTTTTTAAAGCAAGGCACAGTGCCTCTGGAGCTGCCCCAGATCACAGAACCATGGAATGGTCTGGGTTGGAGGGACCTTAACAATCATTCAGTCCCACCCCCTGCCATGGGCAGGGACACCTCCCACTAGACCAGGTTGCTCCAAGTCCCATCTAACCTGGCCTTCAACACTTCCAGGGATGGGGCAGCCACATCTTTTCTGGGCAACCTGGGCCAGTTTTCCACCACCCTCACAGTGAGGACAGACCTGTGAGGATGCACCACTGCACGTCATCTTTGTAACACCTGAACATCTGCCTTTTAGAGTTGCATATGATGTTCCAAGCTCCCTGGGTATCAGCAAGAACATTTTAGCAAGCCATTAAGCATGTGTTATCTATATTCAGATTACAGACTTAATAGCAACGAGTAAAAATCAAAGCTAATCAAATCCACCAGCAAAGCCTGATGCTGTAATTATGCAGCAAGAGGCCACCAGCCTCACCTGGGGATGCTGTTCTGTGAGGAGAAGGTTTTCCCTTGTCACATCCCATCTTCATTTCTCACCTTCCTCCTTGGTTTTTGGCTCTTGGGAGGAAGTACCACGTAGGGTCCTCCCCTGACACTGCCCCACAGGGACACGGGGTGCTGCCCACCCACAGCAGGGCTTGACCTTGGATCTCCTCCTGCCTTAGAAATTGTGCTTTTTTGGTTAAAAACCAAGTGGCTCCTGACCTGGCAGGGCAGGAGATGGACTTGGGAGCTGTTGAATCTCTTTTCCCACTCTGGCTCCCACTCCTGCCAGAGCATCCTAGTGCCAAGGTGGCAAACCCATTGCCTGAAGACTCCTGACGATGGGGGTGCAAAAAATTCACCCCTGTATTAATTCCCACATCTTTTCCACAGCGAGTGGCTGCAGCCATATTTCAGCCCCTTTGCTGTTCCCTGTTACTCCAATGGCTCTTGAAGAGCTGCAAGGAGGAAAAGTGTGGCTATAATTAGCGGTGCTGACTAATCAGGGTGGAAAACAAGCCCACTGCACCCGCCAGCCTCCCCAAAATGGGGCCATCAGTGGCTGTGCACCACTGGAGAGAGGCGTGAAGTCCTACATTCCCTGGCTCTGCATCATCTTTGAGGATAAGGGGGTGGAAATGAGGCCATTTTCTCTCCTGGTGTTGATTTGGCTGGGAGGAAGGATCTGGGGCTGCTGGGTGGGTTTGGTTGGTTGAGGTGCCCATGTCAAACCCAGGCAGCAGAGAAAGTGGATCGTTGGCTTGTGTGGCACCAGAGAATGCAGGTCCCAGCCTGCCCTGGTGCTGTCAGACCTTCCTGTGCCAAAATGTGACATCTCTGGGTAGTTCAGTGTGGGGACAGTGGGGACGCTGTGTCTCACTGCGCCATTGCCATTAGACACCCAGCTGCCGTGAGCAGGAGCCCCGGAGGGCTGGGGCACCCAGGGGATGGACACAACAGAGACACTGAGGGCAACACACCCCAGCATGCACAGACCCTCTGCATCAATGGCTTTGGTCAGGGAGGCTCTTGGGTCTCCCAGTATTGGGGTTCCCAGCACTGGCATTCCCGAAGTTGCCATTCCCAGCATTGACGTTCCCACTGTTGGGGTCCCTTGTATCCCTGCATCTCTGCATCCCTGTATCTCTGCATCACTGCATCCCTGTATTCCTGCATCCCACTGGCACCTGCACAGGGCCAGGACCCAAAAGGTGCCTGCAGGGGTTTGGACAAGCTGTGTAGCACCGAGCTGTGCCAGGAGGGCAGGAGCAGCCCTGCGGGATTTGAAGCTCACCCTGAGTTTTCCTCCCTCCCCCAGTGATATCATTCCCACCTGCAGAATTTTGCTCTGAGTCCTCCAGCTCGGCCACTTGCCCGTTGTGGAGGAAGGCAGTTTGAGGCACCTTTGCTGGCTCACAGCCTGTCACCATATGTCAGCTGAGCTCTGGTGAGCAGGGCTGCGAGGACAGGGTATTTGCTCTGAAATAAAGGGCTTTTGCACCGTGTTTTTCTCCTTTTCCCAGGCTGTGTTTGCTGCTCGGGATGGCTACAGCACCTGGAGCGACTGTTTCCCTTCTGCCACCCTCCATCAAGCCATAGAGAACATCGGGAGCATGCAGGCTGCCAGGCAAAATATTAGGGCAAATGATTGTGGTAATTAATAATTAACAATAACCTAATTTACCTCATGCTTTCTGTGGTTTTGGAAAGGGAAAAATGGGAAAGATTCTGAAAAAAGAAAAAAAGAAAAAAAAATCTGGAGTCTTTCTGCAGCTGAGCACAGAGCAGCTTCCCCCACCCGCTGGTCTCCCGGCTGCCACCGGCTTGAGCTTCCCAAACCTTGGAGCGATTCGCTCCAGAGGAGCACACCGGGACCACCACAACCCCCGAGCCCCTGCGAGGGGACCAGGAAGGTCCCAGCTCCACGCAGAAAAGCCACCGGCCACTCCAGCAATACATCAGCTCGCAAAGAAATCTGTGCCAGCAGGGATGGATTTATTGCTCCATTGTGAGCAGTAACCCCGCCCCCCAACTGATCCCTCCCGGTGCTCCAGTGCGGGGGGTGTCAGGCAGCCTACCCGGCGGGAAAAACCCCCCGCGGCAGCCCTCAAAGGCCCTCCAGCCTCCCCAGTTCCTTTCCCGCTGGGCAGGAAGGACGCCGGGTTTCCTAAAACCCGGGGAACAAGTTCTCAGCTTTGAAGTGGAGCAAAAGGCAGCTCCAAAACCTCCTCGCCCAAGCACAGCCGGGGCCTCTCTTATTTATTGATTTTAAATCTGGCTTCTGACATTTCAACAGGATCCTGCACGGAGTGACGGCGCCGGGCTCCCCTCTGAGCATCTCCCGAGCACATTCCCTGGAGTCAGGCTGGGGACTGCATCGCCCGGATCTGGAGCTCTGGACTGAAATGGGGGGTGGGTTAAGAACTTGGTCAGGAAAAGGTCGCAGCTGCTTGCTGGGAAGCGAAATAATTAATGTAAAGCAAGTGCTTGGCTTGGAAAAAATCCAGCTTGAGTTATTGCAGCAGGAGAGGTGAAGGCTTGTGGATTTTCCCTGGGAGCAGGGAGGTGTTTGCAGGAAGCATCACTGCAGGACACGGCCGCTGCAACCTGGGTCTCAGTCCAACCATCAGCCCACGCCCCACACACCCGGATTTTGGACATATGGAAATATTTCCCCCCCCTTCGGGAAATCGTGTTTTCTCCTTCTGCACCACTGGCCAGGGATGCATCTCTCCGTAGGGGGGAATTTCCCCAGGGGAAAAAGAGACATTTCCAGGAGCACGAATACCCATCCAGAGAGAAGAGCTGGGAATCTGCCTTCTCCATCCTCCTGGTTTAAACCAGAGAATTCCCAAAGGATTTCCCTCTGCCCTGGGGACCTTGCCCCAGAGCCATTCCTCTCCCTGCAGCGATGCCAGAGGTCACTTGGCTGGGAAGCATCACCCCCTGAGCCTCCCACGGATGAATTTCTGGCAAAAAGGCACTTGGCAGAGGGAATCAGAACATGGAAACCAGCAGTGGGGAAAGAGCCTCCAAATACCTTCAACCTGCTGAATTCGAAGGAATTGGGGAAGTCTCGGTCACTTTCCCAGCCAGTTTTGAGCTATTTCCCTTATTTTATTTTCTTTTTTTCTCCTGAAAGTTCAGCTCCCTGTCAGAGCTGGAAGTCACGATCACCTCCCCTGATATCCATGTAATCACGTTTGATGAGTCACTGGTTTAACGGGAAGAGGCTGCTGGTTGCTATAGGGATGGCAGCAGAGGGGAGAGGATCCCTTCATTCTCCTCATCACTGCTAGGGACTGAGCAAACACAACCCCCGCCCCTTCCAGGACAACTCCCCTTCTCCAAAACTTTTTGCAGGTTTGATACATTGGGCTCTGACCCCAGCTGCAGGGATGCCCAGACGGGTTACTGAGTGTGGGACAAGCTGGAGTCTGGGGACAGTGCAGGGCTGGGAGGTGGCAGAGACCAGGGAGGGGTAGGGATGAGCATGGTGCTCCGTGTTGGGCTTAGGTCCCATGGGAAAGCCAGGAGCTGCAGGGGCTGCAGCGGCTCTGAGGTGAGGGAAGGAGACACCTGTGAGCTTCCTGCCACTGGTTCGTTAAATGCTCATCTCTTCTTAGGCTGTTTCTCTGTATTCAAGCAAAAAAATGTGGCTTGAGAGAATGCCAGGGGCTGCTGTGGCCAAAACTGCCCTAAAGGGCCCAAAACTCTGTCCTGTGGGAAGTGGTTGGCTGTTGCCCATCTACATCATGAGGTGTTTGTCCCTAAATCTGCCTCATTAGATGCTTGAGCTCCCCAAATCCTGCCCTGTTGGGTCCCTGCATCCCAAATCCTGCCTCATTGAGTTTCTGTCTCCCAAATCCCACTTTGATGAGTCCCAGTCCCCCAGATACTGTGTCAGGGAGTCCATGACCCTCAAATCCTGTCCCACTGGGTCCCTGCACCCCAAGACCCATGACGCCAGAGGTGACAGCCATGCCCCTCTGTCCAATGGGAAAGAGGAGATACTCTATGGCCACCCAACTAAATGATCATTATTGCCCATAATTAAATCTGATCCAACATCCATGAGCTTGGGACAATCTGTGGCCAGGTGGTTATTTCAGCAAGGCAAAAAAACCCCCAGAACTCCCCCCTCTTTCCCCATCAGGTGTTTCTGGAGCTACACAGGAGGCAAAACAACTTCTTTAAATAGCAGAGTGCAGGAGGCAGCTGGCAGAGGTGGGAGCAGGAGGTGCCACTGCGGGAGCCGTGGCTCCCAGGGTCAGCCCTGCATGCAGTCTGCTCCAGCTTCACCCTATTTTTAGCCACTTGGCTTTTGAAGAAAATAAAACCCCATCCAGGAAAAACACCGCTGATACATTAGGGAAAATAAACCCAGCCCCAAACTTGGTCCTCAGGAGCATTCTGTGCTCTCTGGGGAGCATCCCTGCACCCTCCTGTGCTCACATGTATCTTCTCCTGAACGTAAATATTGTCACCCTCAAAAACCTTTCAAGGTGAGTGTGTCCCCAGTGCCCACAGCAGCACATGGAGTGTGACACATCCCAGTGCCAAGTCCTCCCTGTCCTGCAGCCGAGGGGGTGCTGGTCCCTGCTGCCCAGTCACAGGGGACAGGAGGAAGAAATGCCCTGAGAACAGAGTGTTTGGGCTACCCCAGGTGCCCCAGCAAGGGACAAAACCCTGGCAGGGAGCAGGGCTGTTTCTGGGCAGAGCAAACCACTCGGCTGGATAAATAAAGAGAGTTAACACACAACAGGACATCCCCCCTCCAGACCACCCAGCTCATCCCTCCATCTACTGCTCCCAACTCCTGGGCAGCACGGGGAGCCCTCAGTATTGCTGCAGCAGCGGGAGAAAAGGAAAATTCCCAGCTGCTCCCAGCACCTGGTGTTGACCCCAGGAGTGCTGGCTGCTGAAGGGGTGAGCAGCACTTTGAATCCAT
This sequence comes from Hemiprocne comata, assembly GCA_020745705.1. Lineage (NCBI taxonomy): Eukaryota > Metazoa > Chordata > Aves > Apodiformes > Apodidae > Hemiprocne > Hemiprocne comata. The sequence continues at coordinate 1,905,708 of CM036597.1, read as the reverse complement.
CAAAGATGTACAAGTGCAAGGGAGACCTCCCCAAATGCTTCCCACCAGACTCAGAGGAAAATCAGGGCGGAAAGGGATGAAACCCAAAGCAAGATGGTGTTAATCGCCCCTAAACCTCTAGCGGAGAGGTGGGGAAGGGGTGTGGGGAAGGGGTCTGCGGGCAGGAGAGCAGCTGCTTAGGGATTTGGGGTGTCCCAGCCACTTCCATGAGGACAAACTCCCTCCCAGTAACATTCACCAGCCCAGTATGTTATTTTTTCTCACTGCCGAGATATAATTAGTCTCAGTTCTTCAGGAGCTGTCACTCACCATCACGCAACGTTTGCTTTTCTTAGGAATATGACTAACCAGCAAATGATTAAAACACGCTGAAGGAAGAAGGAGGGGGAAGTGAGTTTGGTTTTTTTCCTCCCCGAGAAGAAAAAAAATAAACCCAAACCAACTTCCGGAGCTACTTTGCAGTTCCAGAAGGTGGAATAAACTGTGAGTGCTCAAGGAATGACCCATAAGGCACGGACGCCGGGAGCCATGGTCGGGGTGGTGGGAGTCATCGAGATGTTCGTAACCAAGTCACCTCTGCGGGGACACGAGCACAACAAAAAGTCAAGCCACCTTCCTGCCAACCTCCTGTTTTCCCCTCCCCGTTTCCCTCACCGCTCGCACCTCCAGAGGGAGCTGCAGAGGATGCTCTGGTTGGCGCTCCCTGCGGGCAGAGCTTGTCTCCTTTGGCTTCGAGGAAGGATGCAAATCCCAGGACCAAGTTCAGTCCCGCTCCACCAGTGCTGCAGCCGAGAGCTGAGCCCAAACCAGGATGGGTTATTTCAGAGAGGTTTTATGTTTTGTTGGAAAGTATTTTTAGAAGAAGTCAATGCGATTGCCAGCTCTCCTGGGAATCCTTCTGTCCCCCTGTCATTGCTGTTGAAGCACTTGGCTCAAATTGTGGAGAAACAACACAGAGAAACTGGTTTTCCCAAATCCAGTAACCTCTTCCTGTTGGGGATGAATGGGAAACTTTGGCAAAACCAAAGCCTGGCCTTTCTGCTGGGCCTGAGGCTCTAGACACTGAGAGGCCCCAAAAATTCAGATCTAGGTTTGTATTCAGTGTTACACTGCCCATGAGAAACGAGGCAAATAGGGTTAAATCTCCATTTGACTCTTTGCTTATTGCACCTTAAGGATGAGTTGATGAAAATCAATTTTCCTCTGTCTGGTGGCTTCACACATCCTTTAAAGCCCCTTCCTGCCTTGAAGACTCACTCTCTGATCCTCATCACCCTGTGCTTGTCCCCACATTTCAGAGGACACCCCGAGGGCCTGGCTGGAGGCTTTGAAAGGTGTCAGTGATCACCCTTGGCACAGGGACTTGGGCGTGTTGGGGTCATTCTTCCATCCCCACCGGCAGCAGGTAGCAGCATGGTTTGGCTCTTCTATCCTGAAGTGATGGCAAAGAATGTTGAAGGAAGAAACTGGATTTTTTCCAAACTTGTGGCCTTTCTCTTGGAGAAATATTGTGACTCAAAATCTCAAAATGAACAGTTTAATATTAAAAAAAAAAAAGACATCTAAAAAGAAGACTTGGAAAGGATTTTTCCCCATCACCACCATGTGCTGTTTCCTGCAATTTGCTGTGTCCTTGCTGGGGAGGAGCTTGAAGCCAAGGAAATGTCTCTTTCCACCTCTATATTCCTCACATAAAATCATAGACTCATAGAATAGTTTGGGTTGGAAGGGACCAAGATAATCATCTAGTTCCAAATCCCCTGCATGGGCAGGGACACCTTCCACTGTATTTTGCTAAAGCAGCTACACTCCAGATAAAAACCATCTTGATAAGGAAATGAACTGTGGTTGGGTCTGGGGATGTTCCCAGCTCCAAGCACAGCTCTCAGCACCCACCCTTGCCCCTCTCCCCTTCCTTTGCAGGATTTCCTTTTGTACACTGCCCATGACCTGGAAATCTCCAGGGAAGCCCCAGCAGGGACTTGCTGGATTTCTTTATACTAGTTACGGTGTAATCTGGGCTGCCACCATGTGCCCTGGCTTTGGTGCAGGTCCCTGGGGCTGAATGCAGGTGCAGAGGATGCTCCTCAGCCACACGGCACCAAAAGTATTTTGCCCTCAATAGATCCAGGCCAACGTATCTGGAGTAATACTTTGGGGGCTGTGATATTTTAAGACCTTCAGAAGTCCTCTCTTAGCTTGGCTATTCAGCTCCAACTCCTTAACGGTTTCTAAGCTCCACTCCAAGGCCCCTGTGCTTCAGTGTCCAAGCTGACACTGGCCCATGGGTCCTGTCCCCATCATGCCACATGGGTGCAAAGGCACTTCGCTGGCTTGAAAGGCATTCCAACTTGTGTGGGGGGAGAAGGAAAAATGGTCCGTTCCCCACAGGTCTCCAAGAGCAGCTGTTCCTACACCCACCATCTCCCATGTCCCAGATCCACCTCCCCAGGCAAACATCTCCTGACATGGCATGAGGTGCCCTGACAAAGAGACGAGTTACCACCCACAGCTGCTTGGAGACTGTTTTCATCTGGAACTGGCACGTTCCACACCAAGGCAGGGCAGCAGCCTCATCCTCTTCCTCGCCAGAGCCCCTTGGCAGCTCACTCATCTCCTTTGGGGGGCAGCAAACACACCAGCCTCTTAACAGCAATTCTGCTGCTCCCTGTCACCTCTTTCCTTTTGGGGACCAAAATGGGGGCTGGCCACCTCTCACCTCCTCAAATGCCACCTGCCACCTCTCCAGGCCCAGCTGAGCTCATTACACTTTCTCTTCAAGAAAAAGCTTTGCAGAAGGCAACAAATTCTGCTGCAACAAGGTCTTGAAGTCAGATTTTCATAATCTTGATGCAGTTTTAGTACTTTCTGGACCAAAATCCAGATGATTCTACTGTTTCTGATAAAGATGAAAGGGGAAAACAATTAAGCCCATTGCTGAAGTGCTGATAACCACTGCAGTGGTTTGTATTTGTGTTTGTTACTTGCATTCAGCAGCTTTTTAAACAACTAACAACCACTAAAAGTGATCATTATTAGCAACTCAAATAGCACACAGTGACTAAATAATTTGTCCTTCCCTTTCAGGGCTTTCTCTCCGGCCAGGTGCAGTGCAGAAACGCTGCACACACCATGAGACGTTCAGACAAGCCCCAGGAGCTCAGGCTGCCTGGGGCCCTGTGATGCTCTGCAGGTCTAAGGCTGCTCCAGGCTTCCCAGGTCAATCCAGCCTCCAGGAGTGAGATCCTCACCCTGGCCTCGGGCTGCTGGGATCTGCTTTGACACGAAAGCAGCTTCAGCCAGCACATGTCCCCTCCAGACACACGCTGACACGAAGGTGAGTTAGAGAAGATGAACAGCCAGATGGTAGAAAAGATCAAACTGGTTTCCTTTGCAAAGCCTTGGCCTCAGAATAAAAGGCCAAGATGACCCTCACACTATCCCACCACTTACTGCTTCACTTGCAACCTTCTGTGCCCTGGACGATCACTTACAGACATCCCAGCCCATCTGGCTGCTGCTTTCAGGACCCAAACAAAGTTTGGCTGGGTAAGTGGAAGCAAATTCTGATTTTGCAGGAGTGGAGGGAAGCAGACAGAAGTAGCTCGAAGGCCAATTAGTGCAACAAGAGCAAACACTAGCAGGACTTTACATGTTGAGAATTAATTATGTTTCAGGGGATTGTTTCCTTTTGATGAACGCTGAGGACTACAATGGGAAGGTTTTCCTTGTCTCAGGGGCCTTTGTTAGTCTATTTTCTTTCTTGTAGCAATCAAATATGATTTGTTTTAAACATACCCTAAACTGAGCTGGCATGGTGACTTCAAAAGCTCCTGCTGGTAACAAGACCCATGCCAAGCCCAAACACCAGCTCCTGAACCACCTCTGTTGCTGAAGGCTTTAGGGCAGAGCCTCTCAGCAAACCAACCACAGCCTCTGCTGAATTACAGGCAAAACAGCAACCAGGGGGTGCAATTTGCTCCAGAGACAACTAGTAACTGTGGACTGCTCTTCACCCTCACTTCAGTGTCAGGTTCTGGAGAAGACCTGAAGGGACAAGACCAGCACCCACATCCTCGTATTGATCCTGCCTCAATGGTGCTCAAAGCTCCACCCAATGGGCCTCAGATGGTCTGAGTTTGGGTGTTTGTCTTCAACAAAATTAATTCTGGGCAACATTCCCCTAAACTGACTCAAAGTCAAACTCATGTTCGCTTGAGTTAAAATTAGTTCAATTTATTTATTGCTAAAGTGTGACCCAGCACGACAAGGAGCAGGCAGTATTTTGGATTTAAAATGTGTTTTTACAGAGCAGCTGTCATTTTCAAATCTCATTTTGATCCAGTTTTCCCCCTATAAGAGTGAACTCCATGAACCACACAGCAATGAAAACCTGTCCCACAATGAACCTGAACAACTCCAAGTAAATGGTGTTATTTTTGCTTTCAAACGTCTCTGCTCCAGATCACTCTGATAATATTTGCAACCAAGTCTTATGGACAGCAAGGGGGGAAAGAGGGAGAAGGAAAAAGGAAAGCACAGGGAAAGGCAATGCAGGGTTCCAGGGGATGATGAAGAGATTAAGGAATTGCAGCAGTGGGATGGGTGGCAGAGGAAAAGGCCCTGGGGAAGCTCTCCTCACTTTACCAGCACAGACAATGATAATCTGTGACATTGGATTATTCATTTCTCTTGGTTTAAACAGCTTATACACAGGTTCTGTGCACGCAAAGACAGTGGGTCAGGACCCTTGGCAGGAGGGAGAAGCTAAGGAGAGGCAGCCACTGACCAACTCCTTTTACTTCTGCCTCAGATGGAAATGCAAGGAGAAGCATTTGGGCCACGTGCATTTGATCATACACGACCTTTATTGGAGACAGGTGGGGTCATCTATTATACAGAAGTAACATCACACCATTCTCTTCCAATTTAATTCCTTTTAGTCTCCTTATAAATCTGTAGCAAAAGTGCACTTTTAACAGGTTTTAATCTCTAGTATATAACTTTCAATATTATCTCTCAGTCAGGTATTTTATTTGTAAAAATGTATCACCAGATATACAAAATACATGTCTAGTGTACTACATTAATTTTTGTATTTACTGTTTAGATTTTTTTAACTCAGTGCTCTCTATTTTTTTTTTTTCATTTTTTGCAAGACTTAGTGATGACAAGTCTTCTGGAGAGGACTCACAGCTTGTGTATGAACAAGGGGAGAAGACTCTTAGTCAGGAACAGTATTCACACAATAGGAAGAAGATGACAAGAACATTTGCTGTTATGGACTGTGTCTCTTAAAATGACAGTACTCTGTATAATAAAAAATAATTAAAAAACCCAATGTCCATGTATTATCTTCTGGAAGAGGTGATATGCCAGGAGAATGGAACCTGTACCCTACTGGAATACAATGGTAGTGATTAATTTGCATTTTGAAGACAGGATTTAATTGCTAACATTACGTTTGTGGTCATGAAGACAGACACACACACAGCCACCACAAGGAACTGCTTGTGAAATGCTGCTTTCCTGAGGACAGTTATTTTGGTAAAATATTTTCTAGGTTCTGTACAAGTGACAGAATTGCATAAGTTAAAGGTCCTCAAGAATAACAACCACTGGGATATACCATGACAGGCTGTGATGGGAACCACCACATGAAGGACAGCTCTCGTGTTACCTGACAAGATGAAGAAAGGAAAAAATCTCCATTTCCACTGGTAGTTTAGAGCCAGCTGTGACAAGCTTTGGCAACAGGACTTCTCAAGAAGAAAATTACACAAGTTTTTTCTGAGATTTCTTACCAACTTCCTCAGTCTTTTCTTTCTAGTTATCCTTGAGAATATAATATATACACACGTAACGGATAATCACGCCATTTCAGTCTTCAAAAGACTGAATTTCCCCTGTTAAGCAAGGCCTATAGAGGTAAAACAATCAAAAGCATTTTTTGGGGGTGTTATGATTCCCAGATCAACACAACAGATGAGGAGGAACACTTAGCAAGGCAATGTCTGGGTTGGTTGGTTTGGTTTCCTTCTTACTTGTTCATTATCTTGAAGACTAGGAACAACTGGATCAGTTCCATAAATGCTGCTTTCCCTTGGTTAACCCTTCACAATTAGTGCTGTTTCTGTGTATTAGCATAGATTAAAAATGCTAGTTGCATCAGTTTACTACGTACTGAAGGAAATGTGGAACAGGATCCTGCTTCAGAATGAGGGCACTTTTGGTTTAAGCAATTGCTCCAAGAAATGCTGTAACTTCCAGCTTCCTACAGCAGCTGGTTGCCAGGCGTGTTCTTCAAAAGGTAACTGGTGCTCTGCTCCCCTTACACCTGCAGCAACCTGGCTCTCAGTCAGACCTTCTGCTTCCAAAGAAAAATGCACAATCCACTAGGCTGAATATGGGTAAAGCCCTTTGCCTTCTGGAGAAGAAACAGTAAAAATAAAAACATAACAAGGAGCAGTGCTGTTAGTGTTATTTGAAACACAGATAAAGCATAATGGGGAAATTTACAACGCTGCAGAGAGAGGTTTTTTGTCTTTTTTTTGTTATAAAAATTTCAGACTTGACATTTCCAATATGTCTTAGCTTTGTACTGCTTCTCAAGTCTGAGTCACCAAAAATATCCAGCAACCAGCTGCTGTTCATATCCTAAAATATGCCTTCAGCTGACACTGAATATTGAAATCATTCTGCTAAAATACAGAAAAACGACGATGGCAGAAACCAAGGTGCAGCCTCAGGCCAACATTGAATGGTAACAATCCTACAGTGCTACTTTTCAATCTCTTCTTCAGTCCATGAACAAATAAGCAGCCAGGTTTCAAGTAGAGGTAACAGATTTTGGAAGATAGCATGTAAAAAAAAGCCCAGAAAGGAAACTGGAACAAGAGCTCTTCTGGTTACAGCAGTCAGCACTAACCCCCACGAAATGGCAGGGAGAAACCTTGGCTCATCCCACTGGATCTGTCCTGGTCCTACAGCAACGATGAGGAACTGCTTCTGCTGCCACAAATATGTTCCATTTGGACATATCTTGATCCCTTTTTTCATTTATTTTGTACATAGGTATCTTTAGTCTCTCGACTGGTAGAAGAGGATATATCCAGATTCTGAGTTTTTGGAAATGTCTGATGTTAACCCATAGAATTCTTCAATGGCCTGGGCATCAATTTTCTGAAAATGAATGAGAATTATAATTAGCCTCAGTCAAAAGACCACCCTGAGAACCCCTTTCCCAGACAAAGCATGATTTTCAGTTCACGGGGGTGATGCTGGAAAGCCACTCAGCATTAATACAGTGATATTTCAGTATCATTGAATCCAACCAAATAAAACATTTTTTCCACTTAATACCTTATTCCCTGTTGAAAAAAAAGAAATCAGGATGAAATAATAAACCTCCCAGAAGTCATGCACTCTTAAGCTGGACTATAAAAAAAAAAGGAATCTATGAAAATGTATCCTTAAAAGAGCACATGATATTTTTGTATTTGCTTTCTCACTCAGACTGGTGTTACCTTTCCTGACTATAGGTTTAAAATGCAAATAAAAAAGCAGTCACTGATCAGCAAAGATTTTTGTACAGCTGGGAGTACACAAGGACCATCCTGAGCAGATTTTAAAAGTAAGTCCAGATTTTAAAGTTCCTGTGACTCTCTTCTGTAGAGAAGTCCTGCAAGAGTTACTGGTAAGTACACCACGGAATCTGTGGGTCTCCTCTGATGAGGATCTTCTGGTCTTAGGAGAGCATTCCTTCCTTAGGATTTCCTGGTACAGTGCCTAGTAGAATGGTATCACCAGGTTTGTGTTTTAAGAGAAATAAATTATTTGCCTTATTATTAGAATTAAATGGTCTGCTTATATTTAAAGTTGCGAACTATGTGCAGAAAAGCAGCTTTTGTGTTAAACTCCAATCAGCAAGGGCTGCAGGGTGTTTTAAAGGACTTTTAAAGATGCAAGTTCTACAGTCTTCATCCTGCTCCTGACAGCAACTGGCTTCATGTTATGGGATTTGGTTCTGCAGTCAGTGGAGAGTGAGCCCAGAGAAATCCAACACCCCAATGACCCGTGTTGCTCAGCACTCCCCCAGGGTTAGTACTTCAAAATACCTTTAGGGCTCTGGATCCACAGAGGTGAGAGGCTGAAGCAGCCTGAATTTGTTCTGAAGGACCAAAGGCAGACTAGCCTCCATTTTTTCCCTTATTCCCCGAGGAATAAAGTCGAGGAAACAAAAAAAGGTTCAGGAATACAAGAGGCTCTGGGTTGAACACCTGCTTTGATTGTGAGATGGAGCAGCAGAGACCAAGCTGTGCCTTTTAAAATACAAAAGAAAGGGGCCATGCTCTGACTCCATGGAGGAGCCTCCTCAGCTGCAGACTGGGCTGGGCAGCCTGTGCTGAACCACTGCTCACTGAGCAGCCTCCAGCATCACCAGCAAACACAAAAGGTTTTGCTAACAAAGCACCTCCAAGTTCAGGCCATCCCTTTCCCAGCCATTTTGAAACACAAGAACAGTCACAGAATTTCCAGATGATGTGTCAACTGCAGGACAGAGCTGCAGAAATTCTCCCTTGAACAGTTTTGTTAAACACTTTGTTAAAAAAAAAAGTAAAAGGGAAAGAAGCCCAAACAGATGTTTTGTCTTTCTGTCTTCTCCATTCAAGGACTTCAGAGAAGCTGAAATACTTTTGCATTTTCACACAATTTATTAACATAACCTCTACTACCAACTGTTAGATACACATTTTAATAGAAAAGAACATTCTTCAGTTCTTGTAATATATTTAGCAATCAACTCAACCATGTTTTATTTTAAGTGCCCACTAACTTGCCATGAAGTCAAGTCTATTTCCACTACTCATTTTGAATGCAACTCAAACATTTGATATAGATTAATTCATTTTGCAGATAATTTTAGCTTTATCATGGCAAGACTGACTTCCTTTTTTAATTTCGCTATCCACAGAAAACAGAGTGGAACTGAAAGAGGATTATACAGACTCTATTCTTCTCATCCTTACGTGTGGACAGCAAATTTTTACCCAGTTGCAGCTTTAGAGTGACAACCAGTTGATGTTTTCACAACTGCTTTTAGGATTCTGCAGCCTCACCTGGCACAAAGATGGTACTTCCTGTTAACTAAGCTTCAATATCCTTTGCCCGTTTCCAGACAACTCCTGTAGTTCCCCAAATCAAATCCTTTTCTTGCATCTTGCAGCATCCAACTGAATGCTGCAAATCTCTGAACAAATGTTTCAGCCAAGACTTACACTCATTCTCCCCCTTGTCTCGATTTGGAGAACTCCCTGGATGGACATTTTCCCCTGTTTCAGAGAAACACTGTCTGTCCCCTGTGATGTATCATAGAATAGAATCATAAAATCATCCTGGTTGGAAAGGACTTTGAAGATCACAGAATCATAGACTGGTTAGAATTGGAAGGGACCTTAAAGATCATCGAGTTCCAACTCCCCTGCATGAGCAGGGACACCTCCCACTAGACCAGGTTGCTCAGAGCCCCATCCAACCTGAGCTTGAACGCCCCCAGGGATGGAGCCTCCACAACTTCCCTGGGCAACCTGTTCCACTGTCTCACCACCCTCACACTTAAAGAATTTCTTTCTGCTCTCTAACCTAAATCTCTCCTCCTGCAGTTTCAAACCATCACCCCTTGTTCCATCACTATGTGCTCTTGTAAAAAGCCCCTCCCCAGCCTTTCTGTAGGCCCCCTTCAGATACTGGAAGGTGCTTCAGGCTGAACAGCCCCAACTCCCTCAGCCTTTCTTCATAAGAGAGCTGCTCCAGCCCTTGGATCATTTTTGTGGCCTCCTCTGGACATGCTCCAGCAGGTCCACATCTTTCTTGTGATGGGGGCTCCAGAGCTGGACACAGTATTCCAGGTGAGGTCTCACCAGGGCAGAGTAGAGGGGCAGAATCACCTCTCTTGATCTGCTGGCCACACTTCTTTTGATACAGCCCAGGATGAGGATGGCCCTCTAGGCTGCAGTTGCACACTGGTGGCTCATGTGCAGCTTTGGATCCAATAGTAGCCCCAGGTCTTCTTCCACAGAGCTGCTCTCTAGCATGTCTTCCCCCAGCCTGTATTGATGTTTCTGGTTGCCCTGGCCCAGGTGCACAGCCCTGCACTTGGCCATGTTGAACCTCCTGAGGTTCACTTGGGCCCACTTCTCCAGCTTGTCCAGGTCCCTCTGGATAGCATCCCATCCCTCTGGCACATCAACTGCACCACCCAGCCTGGTGTCATCAGCAAACTTGCTGAGGGTGCTCTCAATGCCATTATCAATGTCACTGATGAAGTCATCAAGTCCAACCATAACCTAAATCCACCTACCATAACCTAATCTACCTGTTCAGTGCCTAAATCATGTCCCTAAGCACTGTATCTGTATTTCTTTTATACGCTTCCAGGAATGGTGACTCCACCACCTCCCTGGGCAGCCTGTTCCAGTATCACAGCTGCTCAAAGGACAACAAAGCAAACAAGACAGATGATTTACTCAGGTTTCTCAATTCATTTTTCTTGGCTCTGGATCCCACTTGGACTGATCTGCCTCCTGGATTTGCTGCAGTTGCTTTTCACATACGCTGCAGTATGTTTGATTACCATCTATCTGCCATCTAATTGAAAGTTGGCCTTCCAACCAAATCCAAATAGATAAATAAATATGATTTCACCACTTCTGACATTTAGTGGGTAATAAGGATAAACTACTTCCCACTGACAGTTCAAAGCCATTAATTCCTATCACTTGCCAAAAATGCAACAACTCTTTTAAACGGTACTTCAGGGGAAAACGTTTTCTCCTGTGCTCTCTTTCAGTTGCAAGGTCTGTGTACAGGTACAAGGGCTTTGGACTCATTTTCTGAAGTCTGCTGACCAATATCTGTTTAGTTATGTAGCCAGTTCACACCTAGATTGTAAAGTTTCCAAAACTTAACAAAAATATTTAAAAAGATCTGCTTGCATGTTCTTAGAATCTCTGAAGAGTAGAAGGCTCCTGTGGTCAGCCCTAAAACCACAAACTGATGCCGAATTCATGTTTTAGGGGATTTGGAGCTTTGGGGTTTTTTGCCACTCCATTTTTGAGGACAACCTCTGTCACCTCATACATAGCAATGTATTTCTTGTGGTGTCACCTTCTGGCCAGTCACAAGCTGCCTGAAAATGGGACGTGGTCAAGATCAGAGTAGATATTTACAGCTCTTGAGGCAGCAAATGGAACTGGCAAAAGTCTCTGTGGCTTTACTTCAGTGTTTCAGTGAGCAGCCTAGAGCACTAGCAAGGAGCTAATCCTCCAGAGCTGATGACTAAGCAGGGAGAGAGAACTGATGAGTAAAACCACAGCTACTTCTTCCAGCAGCCTGTGCACCAGGAGAGGAAGAGCAGGCTCCACTGTCCTGTTCTCCTCCATCACCACCAGAAATTCAGGCGAGTTCTAGAAGGTCAAGGAAGGAGAAAGGCTGGTGCCTGCTAGACAGAGGGAGGCAAGAGCTAAGCTTGATGTTTATCACCCAGTTCAAAGGTGAAGCTACAATGGAAAGGCAGTGAAGAGATCCTCTGGGCCAAACCCAGCAGGAATCCTTACACTGCACTCCTCACAGCAGGGCGAGGAGCAAGTGTTCACCAGAGAGGGCCCAGGAGCTCCAGTGGCTCACGTGTAAACCCTCACGTGCAATTTTTCATGCCCTCCACTGGTGGGAAAAACAAAGCCTAAATTTCACAGAAAACAAACACCATGTGCAAACACCAACCAGGGAGAATCTTCCAGCAGGGAAAGGAATCTTAAACTTCCAGATCAGCAGCAGGGGCAGAGGCAGTGCTGCAGGATGGGACTACATTGCTCATCCCAGTCAAGACAGTGAAAGCTCAAAGAACCATGGAGAACACAAAAAGGAGACATTTCAGATCAAAGAGCTTTATTTTTACAGGCTTTTAGAGAAAGTCTCCAAAAGAAGATGAACTTAAAAAAGAAAGCCATGATTGAAGTTAGAAAAGCAATTTAAAGGGGGGGAAAAAAGCAATCCTCCAGGAGAGAGGAACTACATCCTAGTTTACTTGTGACAGCTCCTTCAGTTTGTTGTCCAATAACAGCCAGTGTGTATTTAAAAGCTCTGGTTTGACACATCTATAAAAGTGCCAACAGAGTTTGCAGATAAAAAAAAAATCCATTTTTAACTAAAAGCTAAAATACAACACAGAAGTGACTGACAGAACACAAATATAGAACAAGATGGTTATTTCACATCTATTTTAAAATGTGAAGTGTATTTCCTGGATGGAAAAGATAGTGAATACCTGCATTTAAAAATACTGAAGTGAGCACTATTTCCAAAATTAGCCCCCACATTTCCATATTTTGGCCAGGACAGAAACAGAGGAAAGTAACCTTCAAAATATAACAGTGGGAGAAAGGCAATTGTTTATAGTCATCCAGGCTAACTCACCAGGAAACCATCCCTGATGCTCAACTAGACAATGTACATCATCTTTTTTCCAACACAAGCAAGGATCCTGCTGTACCTATTTCAACACTTAGCATCAGGCCTTAACCTTGACCACGAGATCTCAGAGGCAAACAGGACACTGTCATCTTTACCAAGAAAGCAGTTCTGCTGTGCTGCTTGTTCTGCTGTTTGTTTTTTGCTTAAGAATTATGTCATAGAATCATAGAATGTCTTGGGTTGGAAGGGAGCTCTAAAGGTCATCTAAGTCCAACCTTCCTAGGATAAGCAGGGACATCTCACACTAGACCAGACTGCTCAGAGCCCCATCAAGCCTGACCTTGAATGTCTCCAGGAATGGGGCCCCCACCACCTCTCTAGGCAACCTGTTCCAGGGATTCACCACTCTCATACTAAAGAACTTTTTCCTAATGTTCAACCTAAATCTACCCTTTTCTAGCTTGAAACCATTACCCCTTGTCCTCTCATTACATGCTCTAGTGAACAGGTCTTCCCCAGCCTCCTTACAGTCCCCTTTCAGGTATATGTCACAAACATGGATATATAAATATTTAGGATATCAGTCTTTACAGAGATGTTAAGAAAAGTTAAGGAAAAAATCTGCTTGAGACTGTTTGAGCATCAACATAGCCCCAACATCGTTGCATACCCTCAGGACCTTCCTACAGTCTCCCAAATCTTTAGTTTTTCTACACTTCAGTTTCTTGGGGAAAAATGCCTACAAAAAAAAGGTTCAAAGTTCTTACATGTAGCAATGAAATGCAACTAGCACGAAGCAACAAGAAGGAGCCCAAAAGGTGGGCTGAAATAAGAGCATTTCTGATCTTGAATAAGACAATTGTGGTATTTCAGCCTGAACAGGAGACCACCACCCCATGTCTCTCATGTAGGTTTGCCCTTTTCTGTACTACTTGGATAACGAAGACACACAAAAATGCTGAAATTTACTTTCTGAAACACCCAGAATTATTCTGTGCAAAAGCTAACCCCAGATATAAACACAAAGCTGGAGAGTGATGCTGTTGACACCTGTTTTCACCATGTAAAAGCACACCTACCTCTACAATGTCATCATCAAATAGCAACCAAAAGCCATGGCTCTTCACAATGGTGATATAATGTCCACGATTTGGACCACTGCCAGAAAAAAAGGGATTGAAGACTTATTAGTCTTGAGCCTACAAAGGCAGGACCACTGCTCTCCTACATTTTTCTAGCTGTTACTGTCAGAGTTGGACTTCCCAGATCTTCGTTTTGTCCAACATTACTCATAACATTGTTTAGGTTCTTGGCCTTTGACAAACTGCTTGAATTAACAGTTGTCTTTTGTTACCTACCAAACACAATATACTCAAAATACATCATTTCATACCTGTTTCAGATAGTCATTCATGTATTTCAAAAAAGCCAGTTATTCCAATCATTGCTTTTGTTGCATTCAACACTGCTGAGTATTTTGAACACTCTTCAAAAACTTGAGGAACTGTCTGAAATACTTTATTTGCACAGGAGTTTTGTTTGGTCTAATTCTTAGTGTGGTTTAGCCCATGCCTGACTGCAGATTGTCTTTCTGTGCCTGCTGCTCCCACTTTTCCAGTGGCAGCTTCCCAGTCCAATTCTATCACCTATATTGAGTGTTTACCTGGGAAGGGACACCAAAATGACCTCAGTCAAAGGGAGATGGATCTGCAGAGTCAAGGCAGGCAGAGTGCCCTGAAAATGTAGCAGTTTGGGATAATAAACTATATGGATGAAAACGATGTGCTATCAATTTACTAATCTCAAATTCTGAGAGAACAGTCCAGGGACACAGTGAAAATATATATATTCTCCCCCAGGGTTTACTTTTTACTTAGGATCTACATAAGGCTTTAAAACAACCTCTATTCATGTCAGGTTTAGGCAAAAGAAAGTACTTCTCTAGTCCTTCCAGAATCAAACCCATTACCTGACAGACTGAAACTCCTCTGTTTAGAACAATTACATCAAAATGAAAACTGTAAGGGCAAAATATTTAAAACAAGCTCCTAGAACACAAATATTTAGAAAATATAGTTTATCTTAAGCCTTTGGTAAGTCCCTGGGAAGAACTGAAACCAGAAGTCACAAGACTCCTAAAAGACAGCGGGTTTGAGAAGAAGTGAAGTCATTTAACACACCTGAATTACTAATCACCATTGTTAAATCATGTAAGGGTAGCATCAGGTACAGTAAATTAAGAATCTACAGAAGAAAATGCACAGGATGAGATCTTAAAATTATAAAAATTAAAGCACAACTATACCACAACAGAAATCACCCAGCATGTAGCTTGTTTATATACAATATTGCTTTGTTACATCGTCTTGCTTCTCAAAGATGTCTCCAAACATTTGTGTGCTGTAATATCTTCTTTCTTTCAAAGTCACACTTCCAGAAGGCAGTTAAAAATTTTTTCTTGCCTTCCATGACCGTTTTTTCCTAAAAGTGCTTTAAAATTTTTCCTCTTTGCTTTTAAGAACAAAATTAAAGCCACAACAAGTTAATAGGGTATTTTTAAAAATCAGCAGTGCACAGTTTAGTCCGCATGGTGGCACCAGCTTCTAAAAAAAAACTTCAATGGTTTAGTAAGTAGCACCGTGAGAACTGTAACTTCTATTTTAGTAAGTGTTTTTCCAAGATTTGTTTTTATTTCATTTAGCTTTCCTGGAAAGTAAGGTAGTGGGTGGGGGTTTTGTTGTTCCTGTTGTTTTGGTTTTTTAAAGGACTGCTCTTACTTTGCTGCAGCTCAAAGAAACAACTTGTCTGAATTGCGACCATGTTGGAAGGCTGATAAAAGAGCAAACCTCAGACTGTGCTACTCAGAAAGCAAGCTTTAAACCACTAATAAAAAGTAGCAAAAGACCCAAACACTTAAAAAAAAAAAAAACAACCCAAAAGAATCCTACTTTTGGACACCCAGCTCTGCCACTGAGCATCATGTTGCCAGCTCCTGTCCTGTTTGTAAGGTGGTGTATGGGTGGCAGACTCCTTTTTCCATTTCAAGGAAAGGCATTTAAGGTCCAGAAAGCACAAAGCCAACATACCTGCCACAGTGAACAACGACAGCCACAAGGTCATACATTCTGTCAGGGTTTGTAGCATCTCCTGAAGTGTTGAAGAGCCGGAGCTCCAGGGGAAAGACCACACGGTAGGAGAGTTTGGTGTAGCGATGCAGCTGGTCCATGTACTTGAACCTTTTTAAGTGCAGAGCTAAAATCATGGGCAACTTTTTCACTCTCATTCTGAAGCACAAAAAAAAAAAATACATTAAACAACAAGGGATTAGCAGATCACCTAAAACAAAGCTCTGAGATCAGTTTTAATACACAGCTTCTTAAAAGGCATCTAGGATGTTGATGAAGTCTGTCACAAGGCTGCTTTTCTCACAGATATTCCAGTGAGAATAGGCAATATTTACTCTGAAAGATTAACTGCACAACTGACACCTGAATGCAGGGCAACTATTTATGTTGAAAACATTTTTTTTTTGCCACATCCATGGGAACAAAGGGATGGAATAAATCTGTCTTCCTGCTCTGGCTGTGAGCAAGTATGAGGTGAGAAAAAATACTTTTGTATATAGTATTCACAGCGCAAGCAGATGGGGTGGGTGGTTGTCAGTGGGTTTAAGCTGATTAATGCTAACTGGGGAAAATGTGAATGTCTGGAAGCACCAGATATAAATTCTTCTGGGAGGAATACAAAATTAATCTCTTCATTTCTCTCTGATAAGGTTGCCATAGCGCTACTTGGTCTCTCTGCTTTTCCTTACTCCCTTCCCCACCCAACACAGACCAAAAAAGAGTCTTTATCTTTCTTTTTATTGAACTCACAAGGTGTCTTTTTCCACCAGTTGCCCATTTTAAGAGAATATTTACATTAGCCTGAATATTTGAACCTTACCTCTTCTGTGCCTCCTGTTTACTGCGGCACTGCTCACAATAGTATTTATATTCACTGCACAGAGTCTCAGTATTACTAAATCCTCTGTGGAAACAAAAGTCAGAGAAGGAGGAATATTCACCAGGCCATTCCAGTTAAAACTGACTGCTAATAGTGCTGAAAAAACCTAAGAGTACACACAGAAGAGTAAATTCCTCTAATTGATGTCACTCATACCTCCCAAACACACCTCAGGTGCATTTGTCCCACTCTTGGGATGTGGCACCAAAGTTCAGCTGGAAACATTTAGAAATGACACCCTTGAACATTAACTGCATGCCTTCTGGGCACACCCAACACCTAATAAACAGCAATAAGGTGACTGTGTGTTGTTGCCAGGGGTAACCACTCTGTTTTCTTTGGTGGCAGACATCAAATGTGAAGACCTATCACCATTAGCCACTGACTAGCCAGTCTGGGTTATCTTTCAGCTTCTAGCAATTATACATCCATTATCAGCTATTAAGAAGCCAGATGCTACATGCAGCTTGCAGTATCCTAGCAGCTCATAAGCCCTGGATCTAGCAGTCAAACACATGGAGCAAAGGCATCTATCAGCAAAAAAACCCACATCTGACCACAAACATCAGGACCGGACAACTGCAATGCAATTAAAAAAACCTAAAACAAACAAGATTTTATTAGGAAACCAAACATGCCATGTTTAGCTTTGATAAAACCTAACTGTATGATGTAACAAATTAAAATCCCCATAAAAGAAAGTGAAAATCAATCTTACCTACCACTAAGAAATCATTCTACTACTCATTAACTACTAAAAACCACTAAGAAACTAGCAGCTTCAAAAATCCATGATAAAGATAAAATGAACAGCACATATTTTAAGTTAAAGCTTACAACTGTTGCACAACAGAGCAACTAAGCTAGGCTCTTTCCTTCTGACCAAGGACAAGTACTTTTTCCATTTCCAAATATTCTCATTTACCTCAGACAGTGTGTAATTGATGTATTTTGTTCCACATCAACCGACAGATCCAGGAAGTCCTCATCTTTGCTACTAACCTTGAAAAAAATAAGAAGAAATATTTCATAACATTTTAGAATTGGCAGATTTCTTGTAACTGTTCCTGGAACAGTGCAACATCCTTGGTGCAAGTAGAGAGCTTGGTGATAAAGAAATAAATATACATACACATGAAGAGGCCCTTTATTGAGGTAAACTAGAACTGAAGAAATAATCTGATGTGCTGCTACAACCCAGAGAGGAATATTTTTTTAAAAACCCAAAAAAGCAAACCCAACAAAACCCAGAAAAAGCCCCACAAAAACCAACCCCAAAAACCTTTCTTGCAAAACATGTCACCTCCTTGAGACTTCAAGACACATCTGCTTACCTCGCTGGCAAACCCAAGTTTTTGACCACTCAGCACTCTGAGCTGGAGAAGGTTTAACCATATTCCTCTCTGCTTTGTAGACTGACAGAGCTTTCTGCTGCATTTGAGAGTTTAACAGTAAATACTTACAGGAAACACAGAAAGTGGCAGATGGGTTTTTCAATGAAATGGGTTAGGAGTTAGGGAAAGCATCTTCCCATCTGTGGAACAGTCACATTGAATTTCCAAATTCTGGAGGCAGAATCTTACTGATGTCATTTTTAGAGCTTCTATTCACCACACAGCCAGAATTTTAGAACTAAAATGCCAAGAATGGTCATTTCAGTTGAAATCACTTCTCTTTTCTTTTTTTGCTCCCCCCTATCGGGGTTTTCATTTTTTTAAGAAATATTAAAACAGACATAGCACATGGCTAGCTACAAATTCCTGCTCTGAAGGTGGTGTGCTTCTTCTGACTCTAGACTTTGGCACTCATTTTGCTCTCAACCAGGAATGGCTGTGGACCAGCACCAAGAGGCTCCCAGTTCAAGAAATGCAGTTCATCCCAGAGTTAAATAAATACTGAGCAACTCTCATGTAGAAACACAACATAAACTCTCAATCACTGACACAGGAAACAACATGAAGACAAAAAGGCAGCTTATGTCAGCCAGGTGCAGACTGCCTTGATGGAACAGGGAGGAGGAACAGAAAAAACACTATGCTTTTTCTGAGAAACATACCTTAATGAGTATTGGTTTGAACATAGAGGTGATACAGTCAAAAAATAGGCTATGCTCCATATTTTAATAGAGAGAGTGCAATTTCATCTACCCTAATAAATGAAAAAGTGTGCTTAGTATTAGGGAAAATGATCCAGAACCTGTGAAAAATCTAAGAGGTTTGGGTTTGTTTTAAACGTACAGCCTCACAGTTAAGACATCTGGTTTCATTGGTTAGTGTTCCTTGGAAGATTTCATGGACCCACGTCAGATCAGTCTTGTCTCCTTCTTCACTCTCAATGCTGCCATTCTGGAGTTTGCCATTCTGCTTCTCCTGCTTTTTCTCCTCTTGTAGTAAGTCAGCAATGGTGTTAAGTAGGTAGTTTAGGAATTCATGTGCATCCTGCTGCATATAATTATCAAATAATTCTGGAAAGAAAGAGAACAAGGAGAATGAAAAAATACAGATACTTCATAATATGAAGTGACCACGTTTCTAGCAATCAGTGTGTGTCCTTCCCCCTTCTCTACCCTATTATACAACTGTTGTTCACACTGTTAAAGAGTCTTTGAAGAATTGCACTTTGTTGTTCTCACAAGGGATGTTAGGTTACTCATATCTATTCCTTTCCTCAGCTTGCAAGAAACAGGCAGCTATAAAATAACAAAGGAAACTTAGTTGGGGCATTTTTTGGAACCAAAGAAAACCATTATTGGTTTGGGAGCACTTTTTTGTCATTGTTGGGGGTTTTTGTTTGTTTGTTTTTAATTTATTTGGGGAGGGAGAGAAAGAAAGAAACTCAGATGTGTTGCCCAGGGCCATTAATTCATTTAAGTCCATCATCAAAGGGCAAAAATCCCCTGCTAGAAGTTTATCTTTTCATGTTCAAGGAGAGATGATAAATCAACATAGAAAACTTTTCCCTCACCAAGTAGCCCTGAGAAATAACCACTAGTTCTCATCATAAGGAGTTTATCCTACCCCAACTGTAAGAAGGCAGGCTAAGGGGTGGTCAAATCTCCTTTGAAAGCTCAACTTGGACCAAGTCTGTGAGGTCTGTTTAGCCCATGACAACTTCTAGCAAGGACCCAAAGTCTGCTGCCTTGCTGCAGACCTCTACAGATGAGGTCAATGAGGACTAACTGGGTCCATGCTCTGCACTTGGTCTACACAAGTACAGAAACAAAGACACCAGATAATCTTCTTACGAGGCAGCACAGTTCTGATAGAATCTCTGCTCCTGTACTACAGAGGTGGTGAAACTCACACCCCAAGCAGCAGTTCAACAATCTTCCAGAAACCTGTTAAAACCTGACAATTTGGACTCACTTAAAATGGAACCTGTGTTTACATTTTCTACGTTTAAATCCGCATTAAAAATTTCATTTACCATTTTCTTTCCTCAATCGGGAAATGAATTTCTTGGGTGGGATGACTCCCACCTTCTTCTTTTGCGTAGCAATACTGTTGAAGAGATCAGAGAGGCATGTCAGGAGGCTTTCCTTCTTTCGAGGCTGCACTTTGTATGCCAAAACTTTTTCCCGAAATGGACGACAAAAATAAAGTGCCTGTAAGACTGAGTTGCAGTAGCAGGTATTGCCGAACTGGTTGAAACAGAACAAAAGGAAAACAAACGTTTTCATATTAGGTCTGTTAAAAAGTAGTCACAGAAAGAGGCTGCTCATTAAGGATGTCACATGCTGTAAATGGAAGAGTCATCTGTCAGAGTTCATTTACTCTGTCCAGTACCTGAAGGGGGCCTACAGAGAGGCTGAGGAGGGGCTTTTTACACATAGTGATGGGACAAGGGGTGATGGTTTGAAACTGCAGGAGGAGAGATTTAGGTTAGAGATCAGAAAGAAATTCTTTAGTGTGAGGGTGGTGAGACAGTGGAACAGGTTGCCCAGTGAAGTTGTGGAGGCTCCATCCCTGGTGGCGTTCAAGCTCAGGTTGGATGGGGCTCTGAGCAACCAGGTCTAGTGGGAGGTGTCCCTGCTCATGCAGGGGAGTTGGAACTCGATGATCTTTAAGGTCCCTTCCAACTCTAACCAGTCTATGATTCTATGATTCTACTGGGGAAATAGTAGGCATGGTGGAAATGACTCATCCTTGTATCACCACAGCTGGTAACAGCAATAAAAGGAAGAGAAGACAACAGTCACAGTTACACGGGCACAAGAAAAAAGTAGGAAACCAATGACAAAAAAAATCCATTTGAGGGCTCATCACAAAATCAAAACTTGTGGAGACGCAGCACGCTGCTGATCCTGACGGGAGAGAGATCCTGCTGATGGGCTGTGGAAGGGTGGCAATGACACAGCAGCACAGGGGACAAGAACCCGGAGAAAGGAAGAGACAGCACCCGTCACATCGCTGTGTCTCGGCTGGTGGCAGTGACCAGAGCTCCAGGCACCAACTCCTCTTGGACTTGCCTGTTTCAGATGGCAAAGTACTCTTCACAGATAGACAGCAAGGTACATGCTCAATATTTCCTGTTTATCGCTAAATCCTATGAGCAGTGCATGGTGCAGGCTAATCCAAAGAGCAACTGGTTTACATCTGCCAGATCTGAGGGCAGTGTCATTTTAGAGCAAGGAGGGCAGCCATCACTTCCAGAGGCAGTGCTCCACACTGCTTGACAAGAAGAAACACTCAGACCCCTGGGATATTAGCCTGTCACCCAGAAAAAACACACCACGGGTTTTTCAGTTGTTTCTTTGCTATTTATTGTGCAACTGCCTAGTACAATGTTGTTGCTTCAACAATGGGAAACAAGTTCCGGGCTTGCCAGCCCCCAGATATTCTGGCAATGAGATTCTGCATCTCAAGAGCATTGAGAGCAAAATATTTTAAACAAACCAAAATGAGCATACAAATCTGACTACAGAACACAGACTGGTTTGTTAAGTGGTACTCAGAGAATATGGACACCATTGTTCACAAAAAATTTGGTGGGTTTACTGCAGCAGAAAGATTTCAAATTAATAATCAGTTTGCCGACTGAAACAGAAAATTAACAGTTTAATTCATACAGCTAAAAAGGTTGCAGCATTCTAGTTACATTAACACCATATGTAAACAACATGGAACAACAGTTAAAACTTCTTGATGTGAGCAAAACAAATATGCAAGCTGAACAAACACAGGATAGAACCTAAATCATATGCTTGTTAGTGACCTGGGAAAACAAATAAGCATCATGTTAACTAAATTTGCATAAAACACAGAATAGGCAAGAGAACTACCAAAAGTCTCATTAATTTATTTTTTTTCAGATTAAGTATCCAACATGTTTGTCTATAATAATACCAGAAAATTAAGAGACAGAAGAAACTAGATATTAGCCATCTTAAAAAAAAAAAAGGCAGTTTGTGGTGCATCTTAAGTAAAAAACAAATTACAAAGCAAGTAGTAAATGAGATCTTGGGACTGTGCTCAGAGAGAAATCAGGTTATACATGTCCTGCTGTAATGCTACCCACACAGAGGGAAATTGTTAGAACCAAACTAGATAGAAGAGTTAAATTTAAAGCCTCCATTGTCCACAGGTTCAACACCTGATTCCATTTGCAGTGCAGCCACACATTTATTAATACTGATGCTGAAGCCATGAAATTGCCTTCTTTAAAGTGCTCCAATAACTCCAAATCATGAAAGAACTAAAAATAACTTTGGACAAGCTCTGTAGAACACCAATATGAGAACAATCATCCTAAAGAAACTGGTTGTGAGGAATAAAGCACAACAGCATTAGTCATATTTTGTCCTTCAAAACAGAGAATGGATGTGGTTATAGTCATGCTGTTTATTTTTAGAATGCTGTTCTTCCTCTTCACACTATTCAGCCCTCTGCTATTTCTGCCACAACTGGAGATGCCTTCCATGTTTCTCATTATGGTGCAAACCTCAGCAGCTTTGGAATGGCCATCAACACCATACTTAAGGAATGTAACTCCATGTCTTCAGATAGTTTGGTGGCCGAGAATCCAAACTGCTAGAAACCCACACATAAGTCAATTAAATGAGTTTGTAATGAGCTGCAACAAGTAATGCTGCAGTAGCTACACTGACCTTATTTGGGCTGTCAAAAGATAGAACATATTTCTGTTTTCAACAAAATGTACCCAGATGACCAGCAAGCAGAATATACTTCTGTTTCTAGTGAGTTTTGCCAACACTGTATTTTCACATCGTAAACAGGATGCCACAGAACTACTGCTTCTATTAATTAACTCCCTATATTCAGTGTAAAAGATGTCACAGGCACAGCCACAGCCCTTCTCCTCCAGAAGCACTGCCAAGATCCATCCCAATGCTCCATCCTCTCCAGAGTTAATTTAGGTAGACAATTTTTATTGCCCAACAGATCCCAGCCAAGTCAGATCTATGCAAATCGACAGATACAAAAAATGTATCTTTTAAAAAGGATTCACTATTACAAAAGGCTGAGTATTATTACATGTAAGAAAATGACAGAACAAGTCAATGTCATTCATCTCCTGGCTGTGTCCTCACAGAAAGGAACTTCCACTAATCCCACCAGAAATACATTTTTAGAGAAGTAGCACATTTTCATTTTAAAACCTCTAGGCTCCCACACCTTGCAGCATCAGTGTAAAATCTCTTCTCTAGAAGTCTGTATGAAAAATGAACATAATTTAGTAGTTGATGTCCTTCCCAGCTAGATATTAAAATCCTATCATTAGAAATGTACCTGAGTAGGAAGGTTTCTCTCAAAGACTTTATTATAAATACATTCATTCTTCTGTATTTAAGATTAAATTTATATCTTGGTTGATAACAAGGCACAGCACCACACTGCAGGATGTGGGGTCTATGCAGCATCCCACTTTAAGTCAGAAGAGCTCACAAAGTTCTAACAGAGAATCTGGTTAAATTCAGAATTAGGATATGAATATAAAGTAGCATTTCAGCCATAAAAAATTCACTTACATTGACCAAGCCAAAATAATGCTCATTCACTGGGAACTGTTCAGGACCAATCTCTTTCTCCAAAGCAGAGGCATTGGCGCCCTACAAAAGAAACCAAATATTTATGTTCCAGGAAAAAATATTCCTAAAAAATGCCAACAGAATTCATACTACTCATATGAAAACAAAGAAGCTACGAAAATAAGTTCCTTCCACTGAGAACTGGCATTTCATGTTCCCCATGTTCTTCAAAATGAAATCAATGTGATATTTTATTATTAAAAAGGTACCATGGATTCACTTCAAAACTCAACTTCATCAGCTGGAACTTGAGCTCCAGACAGTAGCTAACAGAAGGGGCTTTTGCATTTGAATTTATTTGAAAGTTAACAAGAAATTTGTTCTCACTTAAGACTTCAGGTTAGTCACAGCAACCTAGAAAAACCGATTTAAATTTAGCCAAGAATGCACTGTGAAAATAAATAAACTTGTAGCACACAGATAACTTCTAAACCTAGAGAACAGAAAGTCCACGTGGGCTACAAACCCCACGGAAAAAAAAAATGTCTTTTTTGTGATGTGGAGTGCACAAAAGGTCCGGTGTGGCTGTTTATTATTTGCATCTCATATAAAGAATTATTGGAAAAGTCTAAACTTCACTGACACTTCACATCAGAAACACCATAGCTTTCTAACTTTATTTCTGGCAAGTCCTGAGGACGAATAAAACATGATTACAAAAACCAAAAAGAATGGAAAGAAAAACTTTACCAGACATTCCTCAAACTCAGATCACCTAAAAATGCCTTGGCTTTGCTACCTTGAATTGAAGGACAATGTATGAAGCTTACAGTGCATTGTGATACATCCCTGAGCCTCCAGCAACACCAAGATGACAGAACTTACTATTTTAGATACAAGTGAAAAGTACCACTTTCCACACAGTCTTGTCACATAAAACAATAATTAAGCATACCAACCTTTTTGTTTTCATTTTAACTTTGTCCACTTCACATTCAAAGTGGTTTATCCATCTCTTTTCATTATTTCTCTATTTTTTTAAAACACAATCCCTTATAGCTGAGCTCCCACTTGGGAGTGGGTGCTTTCCCTCATACCACTTCATCTTGCTCTCTCATGTTTCTTGCTGATGTTCCCACAGCCCTCAGCTGCATCTGTGCTGTTATCAAAGGAGTTACCATCATTCAGTGCAGAATCCAAGCACTTTGGATTCTTGACTTCTGTTTTAAACATCAACTGACTCTACCTATGACCTTCTGCAAACAGTAAACAGAAATCCTTCTGGACAGGTGAGCCATCTTAAAATGCCTCAGACAAGCACTAAACAAACCAAAATATCAGTCCAGCAAAATTCATCTGTTTCCCTGAAGCTAGTGATGTTTTTAAAGTGTTGAGCAAATATTTCAATCATTTCCACTAGCATTCTGCTACTAATATAAACCACAGAAAAGACTGTGTAGACAGTTCCATCTAGATTGTCTTGAGCAAAGAAATAACTAAAATTTCCCTAAGAAGCTAAGAAATAATTTCATTTAACAGGAAGAATAGCAACTCTGTAGTTGGCTCTCCCATGTCAGATTTACAGTGAATTACATGCATCAAAAAAAGACAGAAAACAAGGAAGGCTCAAAACTGGGTACTGTAAAAAACCAAACACACTCACTAGGTGCTGACAGATTTACAAGCAAGGCTCTTTGCAAGCAGCAATTACACAGGCATTTTTCTGAGGCATCAGTGCCAGTTCAAGCAGCTTCTCAGTTCCCTACATCCATTCCCACTCCCAAGAAGCTCTTTTTTCCTCCACTATCTCCCCCTCCAAAAACCTAGACCAAACCTGGACACGTAAGAATAACCATCTGCAAGGAAGAACTGCTGAGACAGCTCCCCAAATGCTACCCCAGCTTTTCATGACACTGTTCAGGCCAATGCTGACTTGGACTTTGGTGTAATAGTTTATAACCTACATGCTCTGTAAATGCACAAGAGGTGATGCTGGTTTTGAAAAAAAATTCAGTCTTGGAATCAGAACTGACTGCTTAGTGAGGTTCCTTTGCTCTGACATTCTGCCATGTGTGAAATCTGCAAGCTGGTGAAGTTAGAATCATAGAATCACTAAGGTTGAAAGGGACCTTAAAGATCATCAAGGTCCAACCCCCCTGCCATGAGCAGGGACCCCTACCACTAGACCAGGTTGCACAAAACCTCGTCCAACCTGGCCTTAAAAACCTC
Organism: Hemiprocne comata; assembly: GCA_020745705.1. Classification (NCBI taxonomy): domain Eukaryota; kingdom Metazoa; phylum Chordata; class Aves; order Apodiformes; family Apodidae; genus Hemiprocne; species Hemiprocne comata. The sequence goes on along the minus strand of CM036597.1, from coordinate 1,880,015 downwards.
CAGGAATGGGGCATCAACAGCCTCCCCAGGCAACCCATTCCAGTTCCTCACCACCCTTATAGTGAAGAATTTCTTCCTAATAACTAACCTAAATCTCCCCTCTCTCAGTTTAAAACCATTACCCCTTGTCCCATCACTATCTTCTCTGATGAAAAGCCCCTCCCCAGCTTTCCTGTAGGCCCCTTTCAAGTACTTGAAGGCCGCTGTAAGATCTCCTTGAAGCCTTCTCTTCTCTAGGCTGAACAGTCCCAATTCTCTTAGCCTGTCTTCAATAAGTTCCATTTAAACTTCTCTGAAAAGCCTTCCCACCTCCTCCATGATCTCTGATACTGCATTAGAGAAACTCTGGAGAAACAGACAACTAAGGCAGGTACCACAACTTACAGAACTCGTGAAACTAGACAACCCAAATTCTCCAGTCTGTAAAGCAACATACCACATAAGTATCTGACCAAAGAAATAAAAGCACAAACATTTTCATTTTTAATAAAACTATGCTGTAAAGAATTTAATAACCTAGCATAAACCAGTGCTGCAATTCAACTAAACCACCAACCTGGATTCCACATGTATCTACCCATTTCATCTCAGGGGTTGTGTAAGCTTGTTTTCCAAGTGCTTCCTTGTATCCACTGCCCAAACTTAGTAAATTTGGGTAAATTAACTGCAGGGGCAGATAAAAAATTAAGGTTTCCTTAATAAATTAACTGCTAAAGCTAAAGTGCATCAGCCACAGAAGCTAAATTAACCTAACATTTAGTTGCAACATTTCTGAAGTTTCTTTTTGGTGAACATCTTAAGTCAGAAAAACAAAAACCAGACTCAAACTAATTGTGGGAGGAATCAAAATCACCAACTAGTCATGAAGAGTTCTGAAGATGCAAACTTTCAAATTAAATAATACGTAACATGCTGAAGAAGCACAGCAGACAACACACATGCCTAGCACACCACAATAAAGTAACTGCATTGCAGACAGCACAGAGAGATTTCTCATAGGAGTCAATGTCCAGGAGAACTTCACTGCACAGGGGGAAATGTAGGGGGGAAAAAAAGCACTTGATGGTGACAGCATACATTGGCCTTGGTCACATTTCAGGATGGAAATCCAGGACAGGTTTGTGAGTAAGGCTGTGTAACTGGAGTCAAAGTTCAGCTACTCACATCCTGTGATTTTTGCAACTCAACTTGCAAATATCAAATGAACCAACTGGAGATCAAATCTAGAGCAGCATGAGCTGTGTCTTTGCCTAATAAGCAGCTTTGTTTTCAGACTGATAGGTGTTACACACGATTTCCCACTCTCACTAAAAGATTCTTCCACCTGGATAAATACCTCTGCCTCAGGTCACATAAAGATTTGTTCATAAGAAACAAAACACACTTCATCATTCTAGAAACATGAAAGTCACATTTCTCATACAGAAATAAAATCGAACCAAAGTGGCAAGTGTTCAAAGTATGAAAATTTATATTTGATTATTTGGGGAATCAAGGTTCACCTCTTCTGTGGTGCCACAGACAAGCTATTCTGCATCTTACAGTACTTTACACATCAGAAAACACAAGAAAACCAACACTGCTTTGCTAAACTGTGACACACAGTGTGGGAGCAACAAAAAATGGCAAGAAAAAATCATTAACGCATATCAATTGAGTTTGCTTGGCATATAAAACTAAGCAAACAATGTACACCAAAATAAAGCTAAATACAAAGCTTAATGCATGAGATTAGAAGTGTCTGCTCATTGCTAGTGCAAGACAAATAAAGCTATCTTATAAAAGCCCTACAAGTCCATCCTTGAGACTTCTAGGAGGTCCAAGAAAATACTCTCAATGAACTGCTCTGCTACTCCAGGAAGAGATGAGAAAACTTCCTGTGCACAGCTCTATGAGCAGGAACAAAAGACAAATTTATACAGTCAACACTTCACTACCCAAGGAGGAAAACATCCCCCTAATTTGACTAATGTGGTTAATACTGTTTTACTTACACAATTAGACTCCCAGAGAGACACGAATTCAACACTTCCATATTGGTGAGGGAGGCAACAGCTGAAGCCTCAGCAACTTGCAGTCAGAATTTGTAACCTTCTAGAAATCACTGTGACTTAACATGTTGTCCCAGAGGCAGGCTGCACTTTGCAAGAGCTCCCTGCTCTGCTCACAGCCTCGCTAGCAGGACTGACTGTGGATCTAGAGAGCAAGCAAGCTTAGCTCAGTAGGTTGCTGCAATTTGGACACTATTAAAGAGAAAAATGGGAATTTTTCCCATTTGGGGAAGACTTCCCAAGTTGAAAGACTTGCTCGATCCAGCAGGCTTAGGCATTATGGTCTCTTACAAGCTCTACAAACAGTTTGTGACTACTCCTGCAAAGAAAATGAGTATTTTGCCAGGTCTAGATGAATTGATTTCAGAAACTGGAAATGTATCAACAGTTTACAGAGGCTTAAATACTTTTATGCCCTTAAACTTCTTTGAATGTGTAATTATTCCTGTAGACAAATGGTTTATAGATTGTACTTGCTTATCTGACATGAATCATAGGAAGACATTATTGTTGGACAATGAAGAAAAATTATCACTTTTCTATTCATTATACATAAGTAGCTCTGCAGAAGAAATTATACTAAGGCCCAGAGCTGAAGAGTTCTTCTGAAGCCATTGATGAACAGAGAAAGAGCTGGGAGTGATTAATAACAACTACACAGCTCTGAACATGAACCAGGGCCAACCGATAAGCGATACCCACACGCCGGGCATCCTCGTGCCCCTTGCTTCAAGTTTTAACTTTTGCTCTTTTTAGTGCTATGAATTTGATGAAGTTTCAGTGAAATCCTGACCCTCTGCAACACCCGGCAGAGAATAAGTGGACTATTATTACTGACTAAGCAACATTACTGGCCAGTTTTTAAACCTGAACAAACACTTTCACACTTGGAAGGAATTCACGCTTCCATTTAAATGAGCTACCTCTTGCTGCTGGGAAGGTGGTGATAAAAGCAACGTTGTACTGTCTTGCTAAGCACGAGAGCAGACCTTATGAACATGAAGCAGCTGCTGCTATAGCTTCAGTAAGAAAAGGATCAAAATCAGCACAACGTTGGGTCAGTATCTTTGCTGTCACTCAGAGCTCTTGTCAGAAATAATCAGGTCAATGCCACACTGCTGCTTGAGCAACCAGTGAGCAGAGAGGCACTGAAGATATAAAACGAAGGGAAAAAACCCCACAAAACAGATTATGGGAAAGGGTTACAAGTGGGAAGATCCCACTGTCCCCTTTGCAACAGCCTTGAGGTTTGGGGAGGGGAAGCAGGGGAGTTTATGGCATTTACTGTTGCTAAGCTGCAGTTCTAGCAAGGATTAAGAGAGCAGGCGAGGAGGCTCAGGCAGCTGTCCCGCACGTTTTGGAGGGTGCTGGTTTCACATCTGCTCTGACTGAACGGTGGAATGTCTCACATTAGCACAACCCACTAGCTATTAGCAACTGGGTGTATCTTCTCAACTGTAGAGATGGATGTGTGACATTGATGGTGAGGCTGGGAGAAAGAAGTACAGTAAGAAAACAAGAAACTAGAGTGAAAGAAGAGGGACAGCAAGTGGAGATACCAAAAAAAAAAGTAACCATTAAAATAGTCATTAAAGGTGGCTACAGTGCAAGCAGCATTTCTCATGTGCTCAGTGTTTTTGAAATTATGCAGGAAAATCCATGCAACAGCAGATTGTCAATGGATTTATAGCCATTTTATGACCACTCATTACTAGCTCAACATAATGAGATAACACGCTAAAGATTTGTTTGGTCTCTTAGAAGGACATGGAAATTTGGAGACACCTGAACAGACAGTACATTTGTCAAACAAATGCTGCTGGAGGTTTGTAAATGCTAACAAGGATGAAGCAGTTGCTTGAAGTACAAGAAAAGAAAGTAACTAGACCTGTGAAGGCCTTCTCATATTTTCAAAAATAGAACAAGAAACTTGCAGGTGGTATGTTTGGGCTTTTTAATACTAATGATCCTAACAAGATCTACAAGAAGTCTGAGTATGTCCTTGCTGGGCTTGTTTTGGGTCACTTCACCATTTTACATGCTTCGTTTATATTTCATTTGTACACAGCAGGTGATTTTCACAAGAGAACTCTTAAAATTTGGATGTATATATATTAATGTTCCAAAGTTTCAGAAAAATGCTTATTTGTACATGGTATCATGGTTAAACTGTAGTTTCCTACGCTTGCCTATAAACTTCAGCTGCTTTAGTCCTATCAAAAATACACACAAGCCAGATTTCATCAGCATGGTACTTTTAACAAGCTAGAAAGAACCAGTTAATTTCAAACACTTTCCATACAGTCCATGGAAATCTGAAGGTGCAGATTCAGGACAAAGTCTTTCTTCAAGGCCAAATTACTATTCTTTTTAATGCAAAACATTAATTTCCACATTATATGCTTGATACACAAGCCTTTTATCCTTCTCCCAGTGCAATTAATATCACGCAGTTCAAATGCAGTAATTAAAGCATTGCAACCTAGGATATCTCTAAACTTCTATTACCATCCTGCAGCCCTCAGGATTAGAAAATGCTCGTTAAACACACTGCAGGACTGAAGAGTGATTTTTAAAGAGTGAGTAAAGAAAAAAAAAAAAGGAGGGGAAAAAGAAGTAGCCCAAGCCAGTGCTACTTAAAACCTTTCAGGAAAGAAATGTGCACGAGGCATTTCATGAAGTCTGCCTGCACTGACTCTGCTCTGTTAGCCATGGTAACAGTCCCAGCTTCAGGTCTGCCAAAATTACCACGTGGGGGAGAGCAGAAAGGAGCAGAACTGGGGTTGCATTTCTGGAAGTTTACAAACAGACTGGTATGATCTTCTAAACACAGAATTAGATGTTGCTTCCCCATTTTTTAAAACTCCTTGGTTGAGTAGCACTAGAGTCAGATAAAGAATTGTCAGCTCAGCTATCACTCACTATGATCTAGGGTTTGAAATTACCCATTTTCATGCACCCAGGAAAGCTGCTGTTCTAGGGATAACAAATTATGGTAAATTGAACCTTGGATTCCAGCCCTTAGCATGCTTATGCAGGCAAAACAAACTGAAAATCTTGCAAGGGGCAGGTGTAACAGTGTCACAGACTCTCCAAGACTCCTCAATTCCAAAACCTACAGAATCTTCTTAACCTGCACAGCCTTTCAGTGCACTCAGGAACTGCTGCTTTGAGCACCCTTCCACGGGAAGCAAAGCTTGTGGAGCACTCTGGTTACTGCCAGTATCATGGAGGCCACAGTGAAAATATAAGCAGCACTATTTCAAAGTAAGTTTACTGATACTTGTTTAAAACCTGAAGTCTTAGAGTGTTTTAAAATAAGTTAATACAGAACCTTTTATAAACTGTTTCACATCAATCTTTATTCCATTAGGAGCTGGTCTTGCAAGGTCCACGGGATCTCTGCTTCACAAAGGTAAAGCAAGTCAGATACACTTGGGAAATTCTCACATTTTATGCTCTTTAAAATGAGATAGTAAAGCTGGGCTCCAGTAAAGAGAACATAGAGAAAGGATGCTGGGTTAGGGGCAGGAAGTACAAAACCACTGCTTAGAGTTTCAACGTCTGTAACGTGGTTCTATGAGCAACTCACTTCCCCCTGCTCAGCCACTGTCTGAGATCACTGCGTGTTCACAGCCAGTTCATCCCCCAGAAAAGAGCTCTGCAAGATTCCTCCTGACCTTGGGTTTCTCTCCAATGACCTAGTAACACACATATCAGCAGGTGTCTTGCTCGTACAGCTCTCAGCTATTTTACAGCATACTCAAGACCCAGTGTTTACTGGTATTGCTCTTTTGTGAGCTGGTAATAAGATTTTTATTGTGACCTTCACACATCAAACAGGACTGTAAAAAGTGAGGAAGTGGATGCTGATGCAAGGCAAAACGTAGCACTAAAGACTTATAAATAGCCTGTAACTTCAGACATTACACGTGGACAGATTAAACAGGCACAGAGTTATGGCAGTAAAATGCAGACACAGGGCCCATCAATGGATCTGACTGTGTATGTACACAACTCAGTGCATGGGAGATTCAGAGGATAAACCACTAAGAAAGGAACTCAGAATATAAAATATGACAAAAGAAACAACACAACTCTCTGCAGTGCAGCCCTTTACTTTGTCAACAAGTCTAGGAATCTCCCAACCTGACACCTCTAAGAGCAAATAATGAAAGCCACTTTTTTTTTAGATAGGAACAAGATACTAAGTGATGTGCATACAGACACAGATGAAATCAATGTATTAATTTGCCCTAAATCCTCATTAAAGAACAAAACAAGAAAGATTCAATAATATGGAGAACCTCTTGAACTATTTACATTCTGCTATTTTAATATATTTTTGCAGGTATTCATACGTCATATTTTTAAATGTAAACAGCTCTATAGTAGAGGTCCTTTAGCATAATTAATATCTAGTTTGACCTAATGAACAACAACCTGCCCACAGTACTTTACAGGACAACACAGTTTGGAGCTCTCCTTCTCCCAGAGGCAGCTAAGCCATGAAATCTTAAAGCCTACAGACAACCTGGGATCAAAACAGACACCAGGGCAGCAGAAAGACTCAGGACTCCTGTAAAATCCTACAAATCATTCCAAGGAAACCTGTGTGCTATCCCCCTGAGCTGGTTAACAGCAGGCTGGCTGGCTGCTTTGCAGCAGCTTACATCTCACAACAGCTACAAGTCTGAAATCTGGAGAATGCATCAACAACATCACACACAGGATATGAAACCAGAGTACAAACAGCACAAGGAAAAACCTTGCACAAAGTGACCTACTAACTGGTTTGCAAAGGGTTACACACCTTCCCCCCCCAAAAGCAGACTATTTTTAAGCCCAGTGTTAAGTGTAAAAATGAATATTTGTTTCCTTCAGCTTAAGGAAATCAAGAAGAAGAGCACTGCTGGAAACAGAAGTCTGCTAAGTCAGCTCTACTTTTCCCCTCCCTTCTTTCCACTTCCTCAGCAATTCCTCCTCAGCTCTAAATGCTGTTTCTCTGATAAAGCCAAAGTTCTGCAAAAATAGGCAAATCAGCAATAAGGTAAACATTATACATCAGTAACACCAAATCCCTGTTTGAACTGGGCAGTGTAAATTATTCAGGTGGCAAATGGAAATGTATTACTTACAAATGATTCAGTCATCTCTGCTCTGGCACTGAAGTTAATAATTATATCCCTGCTGCACTGATTCAGAGGAGCAGAATAACACCCCACCAGTTTGTACACTGGGTTTGAGTTCTTCAGGCATGTCTTACTTGTTTAGCAAACAATTAGGCAGGAATCTAAGGGAAGTGTCCCTAATTAGCCGACCAAGAAACACCAATATTTCTGCCAACAGCTTACTCCAGACTTGTCACAAAATTGGCTGTCAGAGAGGAAAAGATCAGGTGTGTGCTTCACACCTTGCTCCACACTAGTGCTCTGTTCCACTTCTCCAACTGCCCCAAAAAAGTTATTGTCAATGCAACAAAAAACCCCAACTTCTGACTCAAAAACTCAGTTCTACAACCAACTGCCTGAGCCCCCCAGAGCACAGCAGGCATATTCTGGATGAGATGATCCAGTCAGAGCCATGGAAATTCAGCCCTCCTTGCTCCCTCCTCTGCATAGACAGAGGATTTGCCTCTGTCTATGACCACGTCTGCCAGAGAACTACAACGAGAGCACTTTTAAATACTTTTGAAACAGGAGCTGTGCATTTTCCAGCAAGGGTAACAAAATGCCTCAAGAGTGCTTTCTATTTCACTCCTCCAGTTAATTGTGCAGTTGCTTGCAAAGATAAAACCAGGACTCCCAGAGTCCACGGTTTGATAAGGGCTGGGAGGCAAAACCAAGTCCAAGGGACAGGGTGGAGAAGCAGAGCTGTAGCTGGTGGCTCCTGGCTAGGGCTGTGTCTTGCCAGGCGGTGCCAGCAGCCTCACCGAGCAATGACTCATATTCAAATGAACAAGTCTTTTCCTAGGAGATTCCAGTCGTGGCAAAGCTCTGGTGCCACACCAGTGTTATGCAACCCTGGAAAAGGGACGGTCTCACATCAAGGAAATGCAACGAGCACGAGGCACGGGTGGGATGAGCCACGGGAGGAACACCTGGAAGTTATTTTAAGGAGGGGGGATATGACTAAAGTTATAACTACACTACTGTCTACTAATGAGATCAGACACTGAATTTAATTTTTGAAGAAAAGTGGAGTCCTGACATGGAGAGATAGAAACACCAGTCCCTGTGATGCTGAGGGGCCTGAGAATGTCCTAAACCTGAGCTTCAGTTTTCCAGCCTGGAGCACTGGAACTGCTGGTAAAAAAAAAAAAAGATGTAAAGTATGGTACAATCACTACATATTAGCATAATCCTGAAGGAAGTTGTTTCCCAAAGGGACTTTGTTAATGTAATTAGATGTTTTTATAAAGAAGGCTTAGGATTTTCATATTTGCATTAAGACAAAGCAAACAATATTTTTAGTTACTGGACATTAACTGAAGTGGATGCAAATAAACTGATTCAGTTTTAAAATACAGCACCTAGATCTTAATTTTCCTGGGCTAGCTGCAGAGAAAAATAGTGAGATCAACAGTAAATTTAGCTAAGCTACATATGCACCTAAAACATGGATGCTGAAAAATTCCATGGCATTTGATTAAACAGCATATAAGAAATCTGGCAGCAAGTTTCATGCAATTATTTAGTGCCAGCAGTACTGCTCAACATTTTCTGCAGAGAAATGAAACAGTAAGTTCTCCACTTGAAACAAAAGCAGTAAGAACCTGCTTCCCCAAAGCTGCAGGGTTGTAAAAAGCTTTCTCTTGAATAAAAACCCCAGTACTTCAGAAAGGATGTTAGTAAGCTACAAGTATCTGCTTTGCTTTCTTCTGTCATCCCAACCAAAATCAAGGTGAGTGCAGGACTAAAAATGAACCCAAGATTGAGTACATACAGCCAAAGTCTCTAAAAACAAACCCCTAGCACTGGGAGGGCTGCGTGCAGGTTTGGTTACATATTCCCAGGAAAATGCAGTGCCTTACATTTGCCCTCTTAATCTGAGGCTCAGTCAGCTGATCTCAGGAATGCATCCAAAATATTCTATAGGATCGAGTCAATCCCTTGCCTCTGGGGTGCAGAGCTCCTCAATGAAGTCATGATTCAGCCACCTCTCATGACCTTAATTTCACCTGTGTTTGTGATGGGCAATTAAAAATACAAATTATGTTGAAAAAAATTATCTAGTGAGATTAGTGAAGTTCTGGGAAGTTTTCTGCAATACTTAAAACTTTAAGATCAGGTATCAACTGCCACAAATTTAAAAAAAAAAGAAAAAAGAATTAATCTCAAGAGAGTATTCTTGTGAAAGGCCAAACACTCAGCTGTGTACAGCACTGCTGTGCTTCAGATCAGCTGGGTTTCAAGTCAGTCAAAACCAGGAGATGGAAAAGAACCAGAAAAAACCTTGCACCCTTCACACGCATGGGAAGTCAGTCTCAGCACCTTGCAGCCCAAGAGCCCTGTCTGACCCTGCAGCCTCCCCTCTGGTTTGCTGCTGTTCCAAATGAGATCTAACCCTAAAGTTTTGCCCACTTGGAGCAATTACGATCTGCGACAACAAAAAATTGAATACCCTCAGCCTGATTCTGAGGTGGGTTTTGGCCATTCAAATCCCTGTCATAGTTTATCCTGATGAAACCCCTTACAGCAAGAATCTCTGTGAAACGTTTAGATGGTGTATCATTACCAAGAGGCACTATTTTGTTATGAGTCAGCTGTGTTTTGGTGCTAGACAAACCACTCGCTGGCCTCTATTTAGACAGCAATGTAACTTCATTATAAATTCTGCATAATCATGCAATTATCAGTCTCTCTCTTGCTAGCTTTTCATTGGCAATATGGATGATACCCTGTTATATGCATTCATGGGAAATGATTGCAGCTTTTATAAACTAGAGTAACAACCTTTCAATTGAGCCTAGTTAGCACAACAAATTACTGTGATCTGCACCAGAAAAAGAATTAATGTTCAGTAACTCCCCTAGCTCCTCTCTCTCTGAACGAAAGCATCCACCTGCCCGAAACTCATTTCTACCAAGAGGCCGGCTGCTACACACCCACCAGCAGCGAGTGCTCCTTTCTGTAACGGGCTCTGTGCTCCCCCGGCCGCCCTTCCCCACCCGGGATTTGGGCCTAATTACTCCATAACCATCAGAACGGCGCTGAGCAGCCGGGCTGGCCCTCCCCGCTCGGGCTGCCTCCAGCGACTACCGCTCCTCTCGCCCCTTCCCTGGCACAGCCCCTCACCCGGCGCCCAGCGCCGCCGCAGCCCCCTGCGAGGCGGCCCCGCTCCCGGACGTGCCTTCCCGGTGAGGTGGGGGCAGCGGGACACCCCGCCACCTCCGGCCTCTCTCCCCGGACAGGAGGCGGTGCCTTCCTTAAACTTTGCTTTTTAATTACTATTGCTCATTCTTTTCGCGTCCGGCAGCGGTGGGGCCCCCCCTCTCTGCCCCTCAATGCGGGGCCGGGGCCGGGGCCGCTCCCGCCGCCGGGGCCGCCAGCGGGGGCCCCTCGCCGGCTACCCCTGCCGTCTCCCCCGGGCCCCGGCACGGCGACGCCCGGCTGGCCGCGGCTCTCACCATGGTACAGATGGAGGCGAGTCTCCGGACCGTCATCAGTATTTCCATCCGCCCGACGCGGCTCCGCGCCCCGCGGCTGCCCCCGCTGCCGCCGGCGCCATGTTGGGACGCAGCCGCCCAACTGACAGCGGCAGCCGGAGCCGCAGGTGGTGCAACCGCTAAATGGAGCCGGGCGCCGGTGGTGCGGCGCCCAAACGGCGCCGGCTGCACAGCCACGCCGCCCCCTGAGGGGTTCCCCCGCTTTTCCGTCCCCCTGTCCTCCTCCGTTCTGCTCATCTCTCCTCGAACCCGGGCAGTCGGAGCCTGCGGGGCCCCCTCGCTCCAGGGCCTGTCGTCCCGGCATGGCCTCCCTCAGGGTCACCCCAGGGCTGGGCTGCGGCTTTGCTGTCTTCCAAAGTGGGACTGGGGCCACCCTGGTCCGTGTAGCTGTGGGCATGGTGGGGGCCAGAGGTGCCTCAATTCCCTCAGCCCAGGGAGGTGGCTGGAGGCCCCGGTGGGATGGGAGCTGCATGGGTCACTGATGAAACTGCTGGAAGGTGCCATCCTCACAAGGATGGAGGTGGGGAGCTGGGGGATGTCACCAAACCCCCGAGCGAGGGGAACCACTGCCACCAAAACCCCTCAAAGGTGCACGGTCAACCTCTGTGTGGTTGAGCACCCACCAATGGGTTTTTATGACGATTTCCAGTGCCGTGATGAAGCCAGACAGTGGGTTTGCATCAAGTAATCCCTTGCCCTTCTGCACCACGCACCTCTGCTTCAGCAAAGCACAAAAAGGGCTCTTTGAGAGCACAGCACAATGAGTGACAGCAGTGTCCATCATAAAGCCAGGGAGAAAAGGGGTGAAAAATGTCACCAAGTGGTTGTAGAGCACTTGACACAGTGTGTACCAAAAGCAAAGAAGTACCAGAGGAAAACATCCCTCGTGAAGCTGGGGACGGGGAGAAAGGCTTGTCAACTGGCTGATTAAAATCTACAGAATTGTGTCAAACCTGGAATGAGCCCGGCTCAGATTTCATATTAATGATAAATTGAGCACTGCTGAAAAGTGCTGAAGAAGGTGGCTGGAATCCTCTCTTTCTGCTGTGCATGGAGCACACGGTCATCAGTGTTTCCACACATTGCCCCTTTCTCCAGCCCTGACCTTCTGGGAGTATCTGTGGGGAAGGGAGGATGGTTCAGTTTCCAAAGCACAAACTTCTTTTTATGAGGCCAAGATGTTTCCATTCTATTTGAGCTGCTCGCCTGCAGCGATGTTCCCTTATACACATTGTACTTCCCACGTCATCTACTACAGGCTCCCAAGGGAGAGGGTTTGGCAACCTAAAAACACATCCTTACAAAGAATGCTAAAAGTGAAAAACGACACGTGGTCCTTACAGGGCTTCCATGAACAGCAGCGCAACAAATTTAGGGACAGGAAATACAGAAATAGTGAAATCTGTTCAGTGTTTATCCAAATTGAAGTATATATTTAAATGTTCACCTCCCTCTCCTCCCAAAATAGAATCAAACATGATTTATCTCAGCTGTTGCAACAGCATCTGAGGACACTTCCTTCCCCTTTGGCCTCAGGATTAGAACGACTTTGTGCTGGGTACAATTATGGTGCTGAAATGGCAGTCTTGTCCCCAGACAACAGGCCCCAAAGCACACGGCCAACTTTTTAATACATTTTACCCATGATCAGGCTCTGGTGAAATCAGATGAAATCCCAAGCACAGGGAGAAAGGCTGGTTCCTCGTGCACACCACGTCCCTGCTGTTCCTTTCTTACCTCCTGCTTTTTATTTGCCTTTCCCAACTATGAGGGTATTTAGTTACTGGGAGCAAAAAGGTGGTTAAAACGCTACTTTTGTGTAGTGCAGTGTGAGAACTGGCCTTTGGGCCCCAAGTTTACAATGAAGAACAAAGATAGAGCAGCAAGGATCAATCTGTTGTTGTTTGGAATAGATCCAGGAGCAGGGACACAAACACGAGCCACCAGCTACGAGTTTTATGACACCATCTGCCAGAGCAACCAGCATTTCCCCAACTTCAGCATTTTCCACAACTACATCTAGCATTTCTGCTCAGCAATGAGCTGTGTGTCTCCAGCTGTGTCACCTGAACATCAATATTACTGTATAAAAACACCTGAGCTGTCCTGGAGGTAAATGTGACCTTTACAAATAGACTTTGAGAAGGAAGATGGTTTTTACCAGAGCTAGGCAGAAGAATGACAACAATGGCCATGTCCCCAACCTGCTGGACTGTAGCAAGATCACTCTGCTCATCTGTTATCCCTCTTGTAAAATAGATGAGGAATAATTACATCCAGTTTTAAAAGCAATTGGACATCCTCATGTGAAAAGCACGATGGTGAAGGCAAATATTTGTATTTTTAGAATGCTTCATCTCTGAAGATGTGTGGGAGTGCCAACAATAATAAAAATAGCAAAAAATTATAAAAATCATCGCCAAAAGCAACATAGACCAAGAAATAAATCTGTAAAAAAACTTGGTGTGGAACTAACATAATCTCTGTGCAGCGTGGAAAGGCACAGAGCCTTGCATGGAGCAGCCCAAGGAGTGGTTAGTGACATCTCCAGAATCATCCAAATGTTTCCAGAGTTGCTCTGAGTTTTGCAAACATTCTCCTTCTAATTTAAGCTATTGTTTTTCCAAGAGAATTTGAATTTTAAACATGGTTTTCTTAGCTAAATATAAGTCCATTGTGCACAAACAATGACAATCTCTTTTAAAAACAATTCTTATTGTACGTGCCAAGGGTTATACAATCTCAAATAGTGTGAATCCTTCTGCATGGTTTCACTCGGTGAAAAGACTATTCTGACAATCTAGAAAATCAGATAAGGATCAGATTTGAAAGCTTCTGGCTCTGATTCTGTATCTTACTCAAATTCTTTGAGAACTAGAGCTTCGAAGTTAAGATTTTGAGGGGAAGCAATGTGTGTATAGATTTAAAACTTTTGGAGAACATGCAGCTTTTACATTATTACTAAAAACCATTCTCCCAGGACTGAGATTTCTGCACACAGTGGAAAGAAGCTTTGGTGAGGAGCACAAGAAGCCTGGGCCAGCGCTGAAGACGTTTAGATTGAACCATCTTAGAAAAAGAACAAGAAATAGGTTGGTCTGCTTCCAAGATGCAGCCTAAAACTGCTTTCACATTTGTTTTAAGCGACCAGAAGCCAAAAGCAGCAGTTCAACATTTCCTCCACCCCTGGTCTTTCATTCCTGCCCCCACACATCTCTTCTCTTGTGTCAGCACCAGCATCTGTACCAGCTTTCCCACTCTCTCCTCCTCCAGCAGCTGCTCCAGGCCTGGGATCATTTCTGGTGTCCTGCTCTGTGCCTGCACAGCCCCTCATGGTTTGAGATGCTGTGCTGGAGATGGGGATGCTCCCATGGTTTCTGTAAGCAGCAAAATCCTACTCTACGTCTCCTTCTCCCTTCTCCTCCTGAGAATGTCCAACATTTTGGGGTGGGTTGTTATTTTTTTGCACAGCACACTGAGCTGATGAGTGTGAACTGCCAACAATGACTCCAAGGTCTCTATCCTAATTTATGACTGCCATGTTCAGCATCGTTTAAGCATAGTTGATATTCTTTTTCTTTTGGTGCATTACCTTACATTTATCTAGACTAAAGCTCACCCCCCAACTTTGTGTGACTCGCTTTTGTGAGATACTGATGAGGTTCCTCAGCACTGGCACAACATTTGGTTACCCAAAAGGCCTTGAACTTTCATTTCTGTGGATTGTGCTGCCTCTCTCACAGCAAGCCAGCAGATCTGTGTTCTTCTAGGAAGGTCTTTGCTGATATAGAATATTCTCCATGATCTTGCTTAACTTACTTGGCTTTGTTTCCTGGGCTGAAAACTCCTCTGGCCACCTAGAAGCCAATAGATACATTACTGTTTGTTTTTATAGGACTATTCTGATTAATACTTTTCTATTACTCACTAACATATGCTTTTAATAGCAAATGGTAACAAAGGTTCCAACATCCTACACTTAGAGAGGCAGACAGTTACATATTTATAATGTGCCCAGCTCAGTAAAACATTTCTAAGTGCCCTGTTAATTGACCACAAGATTTTGAGCATTTTCCTATTCCTCCTCTCATTTTGCCTGTTCTTACAAAACTTATGTGAGATGAAAGCACCCTGGTAATGAAATTTCCTGGAAAAGATTTTTCACTATTTGGGTGTTTGCAAAAATCTGGAAGCAAATGTACACTGGAAGATTTGCAAACCATTCACATAGGAGCCATGTCCCAAAAGACACATGGTCTGGCAGCTCCCTCCCAGTACCAGGAGCTGGGTAGCCCTCCAGACATTTTGTCCCACCTCTTCATCAGCTGACTGTCATGATGGTCAAAGTAATAACATTTGGTGCTTGCACAGAAACTCTGCACAAATACTGCTTCAGAAGTAGTTTTTTAGAGGGGGAACAGAGCCTTAGAAATGTGACACGGCCATAAATCTTCTGAATCTTGTGCTTCTTTCACCAGATTGCTGCACACCAGAGCTGGGTTTTTCTAAAGCCAGTTCACACTCAGCACGTCCTCTGTGCTGCTGGCATGGAAACTGAGATCATTTGACAACCTGGTCCCTAGTGCTTTGGGAAGGGGTGATGATCTAGAGACCTGGCCTGATTTCCCATCCTCTTGTGCTAGCTTGCAGCTGTACCCCTGGCCTCTAAAACCTGCTGGGGAGAACTCACGTCTATGCTGTGGTTGAAAGCAGTGGTATGAAAGCAGCTGGCCAGAAAAAGTCTGCACGGTGGAGCCTTGCCTACCTCCTGCCTGCTGGGAGAGTGGGGAAGCCAGGGAAAATCTGCATCCCCAGGTCTTTGTGATCTGTGGATTAGCTGTGGTGCCACTTCCCAGCAGTCTCCACGTCACCCCCACAGCGTGACAGGGGACAGGTCTCAGGGGTGTGCTGCCTGCCCCAGGCAGGCTCAGCTCTTCCCACTGCTGCCTAGAGCTGCCCCTGCCCCTTGCAGACCTTTTTTGAGTTGTTCCAAGATGAACACTCCAGCTATATTTCTGTAGTATCGTTTACATCTATTTTATACTACTTACAGTTTTGCTGTGTCTGGGTGATTCCCTCCCCGTTACCCCTGGTAACTGAGAGCTGACTGTAGCTCGTGGGTGGTTATGTGCTGTCATCCCTACAGACCTTGCAGCCACCAGCTGTCTTAAAACTGTGCTGAGTTTTCCCATAGAAGTCATTCTTTCTTCATTCCCACTGTCTGGCTCGCCTCACTGAAGGACACCAAGTCCATCCTCAGCCTTCCCAAGTCTGTCACCAGCCCTAAAATTCACTTTTCCATGTTTGGAGAAGCTGCAGTGTCCCAACCCAATGCTAACCCACATTCCAGCGGGCCATTAAGACTAACAACATGTACAAACCAGCAGATCAAATGTAACCTGAAGGATATGTCTGAGCTGGTATTCTGGAATAACCCAGAGCTGCCTGAAAATGGGGGGGGGGGGGATGTGTTTGTTTTCTTGAAGAGCAGTGTCCCATCACTTCAGCACTCCAAAGGGGCCCGACTGCTGGACACAAT
Organism: Hemiprocne comata; assembly: GCA_020745705.1. Taxonomy (NCBI): domain Eukaryota; kingdom Metazoa; phylum Chordata; class Aves; order Apodiformes; family Apodidae; genus Hemiprocne; species Hemiprocne comata. The sequence continues at coordinate 1,863,757 of CM036597.1, read as the reverse complement.
AGGGCAAAGAGAACAACAGAGCGTGGAGTTGGAGCCAATTGAAAATGCAAAGAAACTAGAAAGGCAGAAGGGGATTCTTCAGGGTGGAATTAGAGCAGAGCAGGGGGGTGACTGTATCTCGCTGAAAACACTACCAGGATGACTGTAAACCAGAAGAATCCCGTTTTTAGCGAAGAGCCAAGGGACAGCACATAAAACAGGCAGCAGGGAGATAAAGCAGCGAGTGAGGGAGCGTGGTTGATGGAGGCACAGGCTGGTGCCCGGCTGGAGGAATGTCATGGCTCCACTTGTGATTGGCTGGGGAATGGAGGAGTCAGTTTTCACGGGGGCTGATCAAAAAGTTCCCTTTTGCTTTCCGAAGTTGCTGTCTGAGCGGAGGCATCGGGAAGAGGAGGCCAGTCGCTCTAACATTCCTCAGGAAAGCAACTTAAATGAAACGAGCAGGCTGCTCTATCCAGGGACGTACAGCCAAGAACAGACGCTGGGAAGCTGTTTTCCTGCTTTTTCCCCCCAACTCCTACAGGAGTTGAACAGCTCTCATTTCTGGCATGCGTCTCATCTCTCAGGATACTATGTCACAGTATTCTACTAACTTTCTCTTGCTCCCCATACCAGAGTACCCTGTGTTAGACTGCGTGCCCAACAAAATCATCAAGCTGGTGGTACTGGGTGGCAGTAGCGTTGGCAAGACAGGTAAGTCCATGGATGTAGTTCCATGCTTTTCCTTGCTGCTGTACTTACAAGGTCGTTTGCAGCTCAGATAGACCCAAGGCTGTGAAAACTCTTCACTGTTGCAGCTTGAACATTTCAAATTTGATTGTTTTTTGTTTTTTGTTTTTTTCTTTTGAAAATGCACTGAATAATTTGTGGTTTGCTGCAGGTCTGTGTGAGCAGCCAACGGGAGGTGGCAGTTAAGAGGAGAGGGCACCTCTGTACTCCCAAATGATTCTACCTGATCTTGTTCAAATTATTTATCCAGCTCTAAATTTCCACACCCCAAAAATGTGACTGGTTGTTTTTAACCTCCGGTTGTAAATGGTTTATGCTCTGCAGACAAAAAGCAGTGTACAGGATGTTATCATTCTCCAAAGGAGAGAAGAAAAGAGGGCAAAGTGAGCATTACTGCTTTTGAATGTATGGTTCCTGATTTCAGAAATTATTAAGGCCAGATCTGTTTCACTACATCTGAGCTTCCACAGCACTCAGTAAAATGATTGGTTTGGATTCGAAGCAGACACATGTTCGTGTTATTTTTAAGCAGTTTGTTGAAGATAACTGCACAGTCAATTTCATTTAAGGGAACTAAAGAGGTGACCCAGTATCCACTGTGAGAAAAATTATTACTTTAAATGAAGTCTATGATAGAGTTGTTTGCAGAGTAAAACCTTTTATTTAGCTATTCTCTAACTGGTTTTGCAAATGATTAGGAATCTGCTGAGATGAAAGCACTGTAGGAATATAAATTACCATTGCCATGACAGGATTTTAAATGTTATAATGAGAGGAAAGGAAAATGTTATAATCCAGCAGTGTAAGGAAGCAGCACAGGTTAAGGGAAGAAGGCCCAGGACACTGCAGCACAGCCCATGTGTGCAGAGCACATGCAGTTTGTTTGCTGGATGTGATTAGATATCACTTGTGGCTTTCATGAGGAGGACTGAGGACTTTTGAGGCTGGGAAGAACCATTGCATCCATCAGCCTCACTTCTTCTGTGACACACAGGTCTTAAATGTGGTGTTGGGATTAGTTTCTGTTTACTGGCTTGTTACTCTTTTTCTAAATGATTTCAAAGCAAAGGTCAGATTTTTGTACCTGCAGTCACAACAAACCAACCTCCATATCCTACACTGAACAGCCACGCTGAATCTAAGGGGTAATTTGCAAAACAAGTTGCAAAAAACTCTGAATTAGCTCTCACAGCCTGGCCCCAGATCCTTTTCTGTGAGTGCTGAGAGAAGGATTTGCAGAGTAACATGTGAGCAATTCAAAGATTAACTCGGTTTCATATTGTACTAACTCTTCCAAGTAAGACATTGCATCTGTTCTGCAGAGACTGATTTTGGTTCCCATTAAAGACCCATCTTTTTTTCATTGTTTTACAGCCCTCGTTGTGCGTTTTCTCACCAAGAGATTTATTGGAGACTACGAAGCCAATACTGGTGAGTCTGCTTCTGCTGCAGCCCTGACTGCTTGGAAAGAAATCTGTTGTGTGACTGGTGTGTGTTGCAGGAAAGCCAAGCAATGTTAGATGTCCATAAGGTGCATATTTTCAGTTAATAGCCTCAAGCTATGAAAGCAATAAATCAAAGGCTCATTATTTATGATCCTTTTAGCTAAATTTTTTTTTTTTGTTCAAACTTGATGGAAAAGGATCAGAGTAAAAGGTTTGCTTGGGGACATACCTATCCTAAAATGCAGACTCAAGGAACAACTTGCATAGCGAGTAAACCACGGAAAGCCAGGGCTGCTCTCTCTGCAACCCCAGGGAAGCCAGAGGAATTCCAAAGTGCGTAAAAGGCAGCTCAGAACTTTTCCTGTCTATTCCCTTTTTTCAGTGGCTTTTATGACAAGGGAGACTTCCAAATTGAAGTCCTCTTTCTGTAAGATAACCGAAGTGACCGTCCAAACTGCTTCTGCTGCAGCTCACGTGTAATCCTGACACCTCAAAGGATGTGTTCATGTGAACTGTTTAATTCACAGCCCCTGTTCCAAGAAAACGCCAACTGCGTTGGCCAGATCCATGGACACTGTGCTCACACCTACTAGCACATCCCACACGTAGGCCATCTCACAGGTTTTGGATGAAGGAGGACAGGACTCAAAGCAGTGATTGCTTCACTTTGGAGATGAATGCTGAATTTAGAATGATGAGTTAGGAAGGGAGATATCAGTACAAGACACCTTTGATCTCTGCCTGTCTGATGAAATACAATCTGAAAGCCCCTCCTTACAGCTCCCTCCCACTGACCCTGAGTAACCTTGATGGTTGGCTGAACTATTTCTCTTTCTTTTCCTTCATCTCTTCTATGGGAGGCCGTACATCAAGTCAGACTTCTGAGCTTTGCAGTGGATGGCTGCCAGACACATTGCTGAGAACCACATGCTTTTTGCATTAAGCTACCAGCCCAACAGCCCTGCTGCAGAAGAAACAAGTATGCCAGAAATAAGAAGCAGGTGGCAGCATATTTGTGACCATTCAACCATGCTTCTCCTTCAGCTGGGCATGAGGCATGGCACAGTCAGTGTCTGGAAGTACCTGCTCTTTTTTCTGCAGTGCATTACAGACCAGGATTAATACATTGTCTGGTCTTGGTTCAGAAGTGCAGTTATCTCCCCATAAAACAGTAACATCTTTTCAGCTTAAAATCTGATGTGTTTCCTTTCCCCATTGAAAAAACAACTAACCAACCAACCCCAAAAAGCCAAACCCAAACAAAAAACAAAACCAGAAGGGCTATAACACTTCACGGAGTCAGTATTAACACATACAATGTTAATTTTGGATTGGGAAAAAGCAATCTTTGCCATACTAAATTTCCTTATATTGTAAATGTTCCTATGAGCTCAGACTCTTTTCCATTGGAACACAAACACCTGACTCCTTGAACCAAAACTGACTTTCAGAAGTGATTGCATTATGGTCACTAACTGACCTCCCTGTTAATCTGAGTTCTTTACTCTCCAATAGATGGGATTTTCACAGAATCATAGAATTCCAGGTTGGAAGGGTCCTCAAGGATCATCTGGTCCAACTTTTTCTTTGTTTTAGATGCAGCAGTGACAATTGTATTTGGACAAGACTGACTGGCTGCAGACAACAGCTGTGGATATAGCATTTCTTCACACATCCATGTGACTTGTATTAAGTTCTAAAGTAAAATGACAATGACATCAATCTGTCCTTAACACAACCACTGATAATTTGGAAGATCAAAACTTAAATTTTCATTGTCACTTAACCCACACTCCAATAACAAAATTAAGTTCAAGCCCAGAATAGTGATGTTCTTACCAGAGCTGAATCAGTCCTAGATGTTTGAATTAGCACTTGGCCCAGAGTATGTGTCCTTCAGATCAACCAGAAGTCAGATTCCAAGTGTCCAGTCTTTGGGGATTCCAACCAAACTCTGCTAAGGTCACACAAATCCCAAAGAACTTCTAGGTGTTCTGTATACAGTCACTCACTCTGTGTCCAAAACCAGAATACTTTCATTTGTTAAAAACTTTCAGAAAAATGCAGTAGGAAACAGCTCACTGCCTTTACAGACAACACCTGGATATCTTGGATTGAGATTAGAAATATATGCCATCCATATTTTAGAAAGTTAACAGGATGGATCAAAAACATGACTGGGATTTAAGTGCCCACTTTGCCCACTTGATTCAATACAAAGTGCCATCCTAGGTACAGCTTCCAAACATCCACCACAGAGCAAATACAAAACCACTGAAGTAAACAGCCACACGACCACTTTGGTGCCATTCACTTTTCTAGAAGCAGCTACATGTCATAAGCCTCAAAAACCTGGATTGCAACAGTTCTATTTTGCCTTTATGTATTCTTCTTTGTTACAGTCCCTGACTTTAATGATCTTACTTTTCCACCAGGTGCTTTGTATTCAAGGAAGTTCACCATAGAGGGGGAACAGATCTCTCTACAGGTGCAGGATACTCCTTTTGTTTCACTGGAGGTAAAACATCTGCCCAGTGTGTCTGTACTTTACAGCAGTTACTGTCTCTTGTTTGTTGCCACCACTTCCAGCTGTAAGAAACTCCACTTAGCAGAAATATCCCTGGGCTCAAACCCAAATGAAGACTAACGAGGGTACCCTCAGCCCTGCCACAACGAGGCCTTGAAGAGGTTAAATCAGGCTCCTTTAAGAATAAATCTGAGCTAAACTGAATCTGTTTCAAACACATTACTGCAGCCCAAGCCTAAATAGCAGTAAAATCACAGTCTGGCTCACCTCTGCCAGCTCCTTCTTTGTTTTATCTGCTGGCAAATGGTTTCTGTCTCTGCATAGCAGAAAACTCACCTGCCTAGAGGCCCAGCTGGCTCAGCTTAGACCTTCCTACACACCCAGCATCTTCTCTAGAAAGGTGCTTCTTTCCAAGGGGAAAGGTCTCACAGCAGTTGTCATTTCCAACTAGGCCAGTGCTTTCCTTACCTTTTAATTTACTTATTTTATTTATTCCTTATTTTTAAGGTGTTAGTATAATCTACACCCTGCTTTCTATCAGTTTTTGGTATTCTAGATTTAATACTTGTCTAGGAACCTGTTTCTAGAAATATTTTTTCAAGCAGAATCTAAGATTAAGATGTTTTCTTTTGAAGATCTGCTTCACATGCAGGACAAGAGGATGAAAATAGTGTCAAAGCAGCAGGAAATGTAATGAAATTTATTTTTGCATGAAAGGTGGAAATCTCATGAAAGTAGTGACTCCTATAGAATAGCTGAGATTTCGGTATAAAATTAGGTATCCTCTCATCACCATCACACCTAAACTTCTAGGTTTGGCCTTAGCCTGAGTCTAAGCTCTGCCTTGGCCAAATACATGCCTGGGTGGGAACACCACCTTCCTTCATGTTCCTTCAGGCCCTGGACAGCTTTATATACCTTGTTTTGTCTGCACGGCCCCACATGTGCATGGCTTCCTTTCTGTGCTGTGCAACTGTTCCGTCCTGAGCTTACCAAACAGGACAAGCAAAGCTCCCACAGCTTCTGCTTCCATTTCTGTTTTGTCTGATGATGGGAAGTAGATTGAAGCTGAAATCTCTGACCAAGTTCCACACCCTCTGCTGCTGCTGGGGGTGCTATGGGAGCTGCTGCTGTGGAAGTGATCCAAGTGCAAGTGGGACTTCATGGTACAAAGGCCCTGTGCCAGCTTGCTTAGAGAGGACCTGCAAAGAGAAGCTATTGGTGCTGATTAGGCACATTTGGGACAGCCTGATAAACACTTAACAAAGGGAATCCCCTCTCTGGTCTATCCCATGCAGAAAGGAGGGAGTGAAGGAATTTAATTCCCTCTTTCACACCAGATACATGTTTATTTCCTGGTTTCCCTGTTATAATTAAGACTGTGCCCTAAAGTTCTGTGACTGTAGCCAGAGTTCCACAAAACTTACTAATGCCAACAGCTGAGGTTTCTTAGTCAGAACTGGTTTTAATTCAGTTAGGAAGTTTAAGTTTCTTTGTCCCCATCAAAGGTCTGCACTGTTTCAACATCTCCCACAGACAGGCTTATCTTAGCCTGTATCTTCGTGTGCATCAAATGATGGATCTGAAATAGTTTGGAGGGACTGTTCCTGAACATGACTTCTTAAGACTGAGAATAGTTAGATTTTCTGTTAATATCCTTAAGGAAGAGACTTTCTCACACTCTGCAGGCTGAGTGCAATAGTTCAGGAGGAAGTCATGTGGAATCACTCAGGATTCTGGCTGCACCGGAAATGTTAATGTTTAAGAGAGAAACAGAAGCAAGGAGATAACTGGTTTTGGGAGGTGATTCATTGCTGCTTAGTCTCTCCATGGCAAATGACCCTGTGTTTCAAAATTCATTCTGGAGCAGAGATTTCCATGTAAAAAGTAGCCCATTAGGCTTTGATTTTCCTGAATAAAGCATTCCGTTAGGGATTATCCATCCTTCTCACTACTGGGTGGGCCTAGCTGGAGTAACTGAGAATTCCTGCTCATTAGGGCTCTCTGAATGTACACCTTCTCCAAAAACATTTTCAGACGCTTGCCAGAGCAATTAGTTCTTTTCCCCGTGAAAGGAGTTTGCTGGTGAAAAGAGGCTAGCAGGACAAGAAGGGTGGCTAATTATTTACAGACTGGATACAACCCAGACACCAGCTGAGCCAGTTGCCCTTCTTCCCACAGTCTGCCCTGTCCTGGCTTCAGTTCACTCTCATTAACCTTTTAAATTAGGCTGCTAGTGTGGATCCCTCTTCACTCCGTGTGCAACTCTGCTGGGTTTTTGGGTTTGAGGGTTTGGGGGAGGGAGAGGAGTCATAAGAGCTTAAACTATTTTACTGCTATCAGGATTTAGTGTTCCTGTGAGCTGAGAAGGGCAAAGAACGACTAGGTATGATGAGCCAGTGTCTCTATAAGCAATATTAAAACATTTACAAAAGGCAGTTAATTAGCAGAACTCCTGGTGAAAGTTGTAAGCCTAATTTATACTCTGAGCCTTCAGAAATTCTGCTTCTTCTCACAGAACAGCCCTGTTGGTAGTCCTTTTTTTACTGTTTAATTTACCATAAAAGAACTGATCAGTTTTGCTCATTCTTTTCCACTTCTGCTTCTTGAAATTAGGCTTTATAATTCATATTTGGGTGTCTAAATAAAAGTGATCTCTTCTCAGAGAATCACTGAGCACACACAAATTCTGTTAAAATGAATGTGAATGGCAGATATAAATTCTCTAGATAAATAGATAATGGAACATATGTTCTAATAGTCTTATTTCTCAAATATAATTTAGCAATAATAACAAAAGTTTGGGGTATTCATATTGTTGAACTCCCCCTAAAATACACAAAAGCCTCTAATTCCTACCAACTTCATCAAGAGCTGAATAGAGAATATGCCTAGAGCCTTGTTGGATGTGAAAGATATTACAACGTTCCAGAAAGCCTGGAATATTGACAGGAACTTCAGCTCCTTCAAACCAAGCATACTGGCAATAATTGCAGCAGGACTCTCCCTATCTGGTTGGGTTACATGCCAGCACACATAACAAAGAGTAGAGGATTAGCTGAAAATAGCTGCATCTTAAAAAGTAAGCTGATCTCTTTTCAAGTCCCACAGCATTGTATTCAGTTTTATATTCCCAAGGCTGGTGATTGTTATGGCTGTGTGAGTAGGAGTGGTGATGGACTGAACAAATGTGTGACCAGCAAAACAGTAATACAAACCCACTGCTGCTCCACAAATGAGCAATGAGATTTCACCTCATTTCCAGCTCCAGTAATTGCCTATTTGTAACAAATTACTTTTTCAAAGTAACTTTGCTTTTGACTATCTGGAGACCTACGTGGCAGAAAAATCTGTCAGGCTTCACCAGAGTTAGTGAAAACCCCTGTCCCTGGAGACATTGAGTACAGAATTGGAAAAAGCCTTGAAATAACACCTTGGGGGACAACCATTCACTCGCAGCAGTGACGAGCCTGCTCAATTTTGTCATGCTCTTACTGTGCCCATCACAATTTTACCCACAACAAAAGCACGGGTTCCTGTCACGCTGGTTTGGTGCAACAGAACACAGGACAAACTTTTCATATCAGTATTTTGGCTGATCTCTTGTTTTCAACCAATTTACTCTGACCCCTTTCCACATTCCTGCTCCCCTGTTATATGTAACTGACAGTGACACGTTCCCTGGCAGCCGGGGAGGTTTCTGCCTGGTGCAGAAACCTGGTCCTTTCCGTGGACCAAGGACCAAGGTTGGAAAAGACCTGGTGTTGAGAAACACCCCCATGTTAAAACCGAGCTCTGAGGAGCTACCAGTGCTGTAGGACTGCGTGCTCTGCCTGCTCCCTACTCCCAGTTTTCTAACCTCACACCTCTTGGTTTGGGTGGCAGGATGACACCGACAGCATATGCTGCCAAGAGCAGATAAACCGCTCGATCTACTGGGCAGATGGCTTCGTGTTGGTGTTCTCCATCACGGACTACGAGAGCTACCGCCTCATCCGGCCCCTCCACCACCACATCCGCAAGATCCACCCCAACGCCAACATCCCCCTGCTCCTGATGGCAAACAAAGGAGACCTCCTGCGAGCCAGGCAGGTGTCCTCCACAGAAGGACTCCAGCTGGCCAGTGAACTGGGAGGTACTTACTATGAAGTCTCAGCCCGGGAGAACTGTGAGGGAGTGCACGAAGCCTTCCAGCAGCTTTGCCAGGAGGTCAGCAGGATGATCGGGAGCTGCAACGGGGAGAAACGAAGAGGCCTCCACCTTGTCCGACCCAAGTCTCCAAATATGCAGGACTTGAAGAGACGTTTGAAGCAGGCTCTGACTTCCAAAGGGAAATCTGCCACCACGCTTTGATGTGGCCAACAGAAGTTGTTTTCCACAGCCCTGAAAAAAAGGCAAGAAAATAAGCTGGTAATGAGAGGCAGCCCTGAAATTCAGCCAGCAGGTTGTGTGAGAGGCTCTTGCGTTTTGTCTTTACATCTTCCTTAAAAACCACCTGCTCCTTCTGCAAAGGAACTTAGAGAATTTGCTCTTTGGGGCAAGAATTGAGAAACTGGGATTTAAAAAATAGGTTGTCCCAAAGTATTTCCTCTTTGAAAGGGACACAGTCAAATAGTTTAGGCTTTTAATGTGGATTTTATTAATAAAGATAATTAAATCCTACTTCTAAGAGAAGTGGCTTCTCTTGGGGCTGGTTGTACTCCCAAACATAGGCAATAAGCTAGAGCAAGACATGAGGAGAGTGATGTGAGCTACACTGAGCAAGCAAAATTTACCAGATTTGCTTAGTCACAAGACTGGAAAATAAATGCAAAGAGTAAGAGCATAAATAGTGAAAAGTAGTAACTGAAAGGTTTGTAATTGCAGTTTAGAAAGGGTGCTTAGCAACCGGGGGAGAGATTTTTTCATATGGAATCTTTAGCTTTACAGTGTCTCTTTGAAGGGAGATTTAAAAAAATCACTATTTTTTAAGATTATTTTTCTTTAAACACATACCGATTGTTTCTGAAAGTGATGATATGGGCAAAACACACACTTGTAGCAGCATTTTGTAGGCTGTTTCTCAATGGTGTGCTTCTCATTTTTTGGTAGGCTTCCCACATGGCAATAATAGAGGAACAAGTAGGGCAGTGTGGTTTAAAACCTGCAAAAAAATGGACTGCATTAATCAAGAGCAAGAAGGTGACCTAAAGCTATTTAAGTTTTTTGTTCCAAACTAGCTAGATTTCAACTTCAATATGCTGTTTTAAAGAAACAAGGCCTTCACATACAGTGTTTTTAATTAGATTTTTATTTTTAAAGAAGAAAAGGTTTTCTGATGCCTGAAATTTCTGGCTTTGGGAATTCATCATTTTGTTGTTTGCCTTAAGACCAGCCCTCCCTCCATACCTCACAGCACATCCACCTTTCCCTGGCAGCATCTTACTGCAGGTACAAAGGGATTTGAAGCTGCATCCCCTGAGCTGGCCCATTTTGTGGTGGCAATAACAACAATGTGAAGCATCCATCATTCTGTTCCCCGTGAGAGTGGGACAGAACTGGGTGGGACCATGCCAAAGTCATGATGCAACAAGCTTTTCTTTAAAAAAACCACCTGAGCAATTCCCAGGACCATGAAATGAAGAAAAGCTCAGTGATTTACACTCAGGAACAGCAAAGGGAAAACCCTTGTTTGCTGGATACAGGAAAACACTCCCAGCTGTGATTCCAGCTGGCAATACTGAGCTAAATCAACCTTTTACTCATGATGGGCAGCAAAAATGTAAATTGATTCTGATGCATATTTATATAGCTCAGGGCTTGAAAGTGTCTTTTATATTTTTCTTGGCCCTATGTTTGACAGCTCTAGTCATGATTTTCCTTATCACCTGGATCTGATCTATCTGCAGCTCACTTGCTGTTTTATTTATTGTTTTCCACAGCTGCTCATCTGAGAATGCCTTGTGTTCTGACTGATTTCTTTTATTCCCAGAAAAGAACTGCACCTTTTTAGAAGTTAGTTTCAAGTGGTAATAGGAGGGTAGAAGGAAAGTTAGATTGACCAAACAGGGACTCAAACAATATGAGAAGATTCTATTTTAGCTTATGATTAATTGATAATTTGATGTTTGAGCACAGTCATAATTCATTGCAGGCATTTTGGTAAGGCACTTCTTAGCACAGAATTGCAGTATTTGAAATTACTAATAGCATTGCTCAAGGACCAAATCTAAAGATCCAATAGGATGAAACAGAGGAGACAGTTTGTGAGAGACACACAAACTGAAAATTGTTTACATTGGAAAAATTAGCATATTTAATTGCTACTCAAAATTTGTGATATCATCCCAGTACTGTATAACAAGGGCTAAAACTGCTGAAGACAATTTGCTGACATTTGTTTTCGTAAGAGCCTAAGAGAATTAGGTGCTCTAACTTGTTAAATTTGTTTGTATCTTACTCTTTCAGCTCTAATCCTATCTAATTTGGGAGGACAGTTCAACAAATTTCAAACTTTTCAATGTTTTATTTTCAATAGTGATTAATAAAAACATGCAAGGTCTTTCCTGAGTAGTGTATAAAATACCTCATATCTTTAAAAGTGGTCCATGTTTATACTAGACCGAATATTTTTTTTTTCCCCTTTCTTATAATCTAATACACCCTGCCTTGGAAATATACACAATTATTCCTACATTTGTATCCCTACATAAATAAGTATTCCCACATTCCTGTGGCACTGGTGGGGAGAAAAAAAGTTCCATCTCAGCCAAAACCAAAAAATATTGAAACATTTAAGTCTTCTCCTAAATACTAACATGTGGCAAACATTTATTCTGCTACAGAAACTTGAGTATAGTATTTTCTTTGTTCATTGACCAGCAATACAAATCCTGTAATAGCTTTGATACTGGTTTGAAGCCAGGACATACCATCTACAGAAGACAATAGAGCTCAGCATTCTCATTAGCAGTGCAGTAGTTCAGCACCAGAACACACCACTCTGCCACTGGAGCTAAGCAAGGAGACTGGTAGCATGAAAAGCACGGGGAAGAGAATGCTATAGAACTTAGTGCCTAAAAGTAATCATGTGAGATACCAAGTATTAGTCATGTAGAACCTGGTCCTGAATTAGAATCTCCAGGCTGCCAGGGAAAAACATGTATTCTACTGACAGTTTAAAATGAAGCCTCTAGGGAGAAGGTACTTGACAGAAAGTCAAGAAAGAAAAGAAAGATTTAAGAGCGGGAGGTTTTTTTAGATACCGAGTCCAATTCTCTTCTCAGTTGTACTGGCTAAATCCAGATTAAATCCACTGGAAACAATAGCAACAAGCTGCAGAATTCACTTTTGATTCCCTCCCTCTTCACTCTCCTGAGCAGTTTAAATCTTGTGCACCATCTGGTTTTCAAGATGGTTTACAGCTGGTTCAACTTGGGCACAAAGCAGTTGAGTGATTTGCCCCAAGGTTACACAGCTGAGCAAGTGCTTGAGAAGAACACAAAACTCTGTCCTTTGTAATTAATTCCCAACTCTTTACAACAACTACCAGACCATACCACCTCCCTCAAGGTATGCACAAAGCACATGAGTTGTATTACCCAAGAATGTAATTAAAAGTTGGAAAAAGTTACTTAAATTACAAGCTATGTTAGGAACTGACTGAGCAAAGTATTACTGATATGCTGGCACCCTGCACAAGGACAGTGATGCTAAACCTGCCTTATGAGTTCTTGAAGATATTTGTAAATGGTTATTTTCTGCAGGGTTTCTGGCAGTTGCATTTCTCACACGTTTTCAGTGGTTCCCCATGGAAATACAGTGTGACGTGGGAGATGGGAAAATCAGGCTCCATTTTTAACTTTTCCTCTGACTTGGTTGATGATCTTGGCCAGATCTCTTAATCCAAGTTACTGTGTCTGAAAGCAGGAGGAAAGATAATTGCTGCATCTTCACTGTGTGCTTCAGCATCCCCAGGAGAGAATCACCAATGAGAAATGAAGGAATTGCCCACATTTGTGGTAGGGATTGCTTAAATTTCAACATCTGAATTTAGATCTTGATTCTGGATTCCTTAAACTCAGTTGTTTGGATCTCACATTTACACTTGAAACATAAGAACAAAATGGAAAATTCAGATCTTGATTCCAAGGACCAGCTCAGAGAGAAGTATTTGTATCCAGGGTACTTGGCTGTTCACAGGATTTATGTCAGGTGTACAAATGAAGAGGAGAGCAACTTTCTGAGACATGGAAAGAAGCTTAGTCTGTACCAGAAACAAGTTGTCTAGTTGTTTTACAAGGCAAACTGGGAGGCTGCCAGCTTATTGTTACTGCTGGATTTCCCTCAGCCCACTGGCAAGCTGGAAGACTTTGGGTCAGAACCACCCTGACCCTGCTAAAGCTGCAGCTCTGTTTGCAGAGCCAGCACGTAACCTAAAGCAGCAGAACATCATGACATACTTGCTAATATTTAGTTGCTTGTGGATTTTCAGAGTTCTGAGCTGTCCCTGTCTCCTTCAGGGGTAGTACAGGAAAGCCATGCAATTAAAAACTAAAAAACGTCGCCAGTTTCACACTAAAAACCTGCAATCTATCACCTCTGGAGACAAAGCAAGACTCTTCCTTTGGCAATTTTTCACCCCTGTTCTCACTGGCTCTGCCCTTCCTTGTCTCTTTCCATTCATGCCTTTGTGCTTGTTTAATGTAGCAAGCAAAAACTTCTGCCATTCTTTTTCCTTAGGCTTAGAAATCTATTTTTTGAGCTTAAGTTTAAAACTCATTTCCAAATATTTTAACTCCTAACGTGGTTTATAGCAAAAGAAGAGTGTCCTCTTAGCCTTTTGACCTTACTTACCTAAAGCATTTTAAAGCACATCTAAATGAAGTCAGTACAATTCTGTATTTAGATAAACCTTTGAATTCATGCCATTTGTCCTCAAGTGCTCTCACTGGCTTAGCCCCATTTTTCCTTCCCTTCCCCTGTTTTGTGCTTACAATGTTGAGCTCATTTGCATTGTGTAGTCATTGCCTACTTAAACCTCTTTCACTCTTGTAAAGGTTTGCTGTTCTTCTCTGAAATCTCTTTGTTTTATTCAAGCAAGTTCTCTTCTCTAAGCAGCTGTGCAAGTGGTAGATAAGCTCAGAACAGCTGGTGATTTTCTGCTCTGTCAGATTTTTGCTCATTATTGAAGAGTTTGGAACAAAGAGGAGCATGGAGAGTGATGCAGCAAACCCACTTCTAGTCTCCTTCATCTGTCAGCCTCCTCTGGTGACAATCGTTTTACCCATCATAAAGTGGACAAAGTTTATCCTACATGATAGTGTTGCAGCATGGGTTCCTACAGATGGAAAAAACACTAAATATGAAGCAGAGAGATGAGTTGATAGGCTCTGTAAACCCTAGGAGCCAATTAATTTGGGAGCTGTCATACCAATCTTCTTTTCTTTAGAAGATACATTTTTTACATTTTCCTTTTTATCCAAATGGGTTTCAAGACACAGCCTCTGGATCTCATCACACAGACACTTACTGTCTCCTCTGTAGCAGGTCCAGGGGAAGCTGCACATTTTCTAAATATGATGGGTGAAAGTATGCATGCCTTGGGCTGTTATTATGGATGATTGTGGAGACTGTTCCTAAGGATCATGTTTTTCTTCTTTCTGGGCAATAATGCAGAATCCTATCAATCAGTAACTGGTCATTCTGAAAAGGCATTTGCTTTGTTTGCTGGCTCTGGAGACACACTGTACCTTCTCTGCTGGTTAGAAAGCTCACCAGATAAGCAGGGCTTGGGCTTTTTCTGATGTAGTCTTTGAACTTTCACAAAGAGAGTTGAATTATATCACTTTTTGACTGTGATCCAGGTTTTCAGATGCTTGCAGGAGCCACCACTCTTCACAGTGTTCTGCGTTGCATTTCGCTTCAAGACTCATTTTTTTTCCAATGCCATGATGAAAAAACAAAGCAACTTTGGAATATCACACTGAAATGCAACAGGCTAGTTTTGATGAAGATCGTGGGTGTGCCTGAGCTGGTTTCACATTTGTTGGGGACTAGAAGTCATGCTTATGCTCCATAAGCAAAGGTGTTCATCATTTCAAATGGACAAGAGTTTTCATGATTTAACTAGCAGAACGAGGTGTGTTGTTGTACAGCTCAGCAGTTCTGTGACTGTCAGAAAGGAGCAGTGGGATGGGGGAATGAGAGGGAGGCACAAAACCTTGGAATTATGCTCCTGTGTCCATTTGATTTTCAGCAAGGGAGACTGCCTCTCCCTCAAGCTTACCCCCAAGAAAGGCAATAGGCTGGTGGCAGTGCTGAATATAGAGAAAGGGATGATGGTGATTTTGGCTCAGCAGTCTGTGCTCCAATCCCTCCATTTGGGGATGGAGGGGGAGGTCAATGTTTGTGAGAAGAACCTCCCAAGTGCACAAAAACAGGTCATTGGGAAACCATGGGTTCTCTGAGGCAGAAGCAAAACGTTTCTCTGAACTACACATCTGGAGGAGCTCTGCTGAAATGGGAAATCAGAATCCAGGCCTTGCAGAGCCATTAGTGTTTCCCATCTAGGTCCTTTCAGAGCAGTGGTGAAAACCCCACGTCTTCATCACATTTCAGCTCATGTGGTTACATTATGCCTATGCCAAGGTCACTTCTTCCCTGAAGGACCACAGTAGTATTGCTGGTCTCAGTGTAGATCCTGGTACAGCTCCAGCAATGAGCAGAGGGTTTGAGTTGCCATTCTTATCCATCCTTTTAACAGCCAAGACCACCTATGAAGTCCAGAGTCCAAGAGCTAGTACCAAATACCAAATATATCTGAGTAGTGTTCATCAGTCTGTGCTGGAGAGCAGTAATTGGCTCTCAGGAGAGCCATAATCTGCCAAAAAAGCAGCTCTTAAAACCCAGAATACATACTTGTGTCAGGGCTGTGAAATTATACATTTCCTATGTAAGTGCTATTCTGCTAGCCTTATTTATTAGGCAGCTTTCAGAAAGCAAGAAGTTTTGTTTCTAAATCCTGAGTGCTGACAATTGAGATACCTCCTCTAATCTGTTTTTGTATTTTCAATTTTAGCCATTTGCACTGATGAACCTCACACTGGGGAATGAAGTGAAACAAGTGGAGCCAAAGGTTCCTCTCTTTACTTGTTTGGCAATGCGTATTTTCCCCACAGTGCAAATACATCTCAACAGTGGGAGAACCAAGAATTGTGAATAGGGCTGAGAGAGTATGTTCAGTTTGCACATCCCAGACAGCCCTCAATCCCTGTGCTGTGGCTTCTGGCAAGAGCCACTGGTAAGACAAGAACATACATCCCAAAGGCATCAGTGCTCACCACCTTTTTACACAAAGTCTGCATGGAGCTTTAAAGCTGAGGCTTCACGGGATGAGGGGAGAAGGCCGTCAAAGAGTTAAATGTTTCCTGCCTTTAATCTACAATCACGTAATGTGGAATGAATGTTTCAGCTCAAACTGTTTCCTCGATCTGACAGTTTCATGGTGTGAGGTCAAAGTGTGGGAGAGATGGGGAGAAAAGAGGGGGAGCATGAAGTGGGGAGCTGCTAAACGCAGGGAAACACAGAGACACCCAGGGAAATAAAAAGGGATGGTTTCTCAAGCAGCTTCAACCCATCTGGAAGGGCTGTGGTGGAGCCATAGGGAAAGTGTGTGTGACTTTAAGGACTTCCTGCCCGGGGCTGCCTCTGCTTCTCCCATGTGTGCTGCTGCTGCTCTGGGCACAGTTCCCACGCTACATTGCAAAATGTGCCTTGAGTTTCTCACAGTGTCTCTGCCCAGACACAAACTGCAGCTTCAGTCCTTCCTGCACCCTGCAAACTCAGGAGGTGGGACTCCATTGAGGGTACTGCTTGCTATATTTATTTTTCCTGCCTGGGTGGATCTTTTCCTATGCTACCAGATCTGTTTTGTACACCAAAGGATTAACCAACATGCCAAACTTCAATCTAAAAACTCATCAGATTTCAAATTAATTGGATTTGTTGGACGAACCTGATTTCAGATCACTTCTTACACAAAGAGAACTTGGCCTGGTTTGATTTCATTGCAGGCCTTCCTACAAGGACAAAGTCATCACTTATTCATGACTATCATGATGTCAAAATATATTCCTACAGATTAGTACATCCCATGTTTGTCTGTTTTCCTTGTAGCTTCCTCCTCCTCTGTTGCAGGTAAAAGTTTCCTTTTGTGGAACTTGTACTTATTTAATTTCTTGCCAATTAACATAAACTTCCAATCACTGATGTGGGGATTGAGAAAAAAAGAAAACATAAACAATTATACAAACACTTAAGTAAACACATTTTGTTACCCCTCCCTCTTAAGGCAAACACAAGTCCCCACCTCCCCGTTTTCACCCTGGGTTACACTCTGCCCACCCCAATTCATGGAGTCATGGAATCGTTTTGGTTGGAAAAGACCCTTAAGATCATCAAGTCTGACAGTTAAATTAATTAATCTGAGCAAGGGCACTATGTGCTCTTTGGCAGGCTGATGTTTTGGCATGGAAAGGGGTGTTGCATGGGTGTCAGAGCTGCTGGTGACAGACACGTGGCACTTCATGGTCACCTCTGCAGCCCCCAGCATGGACTAACTGGGTGCTTACACATCAGAGCAGTAAACTGTACAATTTAGACCCAGTACACTCCTCCCAAGTAGCAAAGATAAGAACACCCTCCTCTGATGATGATGGCAGTAACACAAAGAGGTTTGGTAGATCAGCAGACTGTCAAGAACGGTAAATTCTGCATCTTCCCACCAAATGATAACAAATGTCTGAAGGGAATCAGCTGATAAATCCTCTTGCTTAACACCACTCGCCCCTAAGATGCATGAAAAAACCAAACTCCTTTCATGGCAGGAAATCCTCAGGCCAGTTTGTCACCAGGATTCAGAAAGGTTTCAATAATAGAGCTGCTAACAGTGGATTTTGACTGGTGAATGGTACAGCCAGAAAAGCTGGTCAGTGAGCATGTCTGTAGGGTGATGGGTACAAATCCTATTTAAAGGCTGTTGGGCAAACGGGTTCTAATGCTTTCAGGACAAAGATGCTGGCTCCTCTGAGGAGGAGGACTCTAGACCTCTTTTTAGGAGTTCTACATGAAAACAACTTCTTATGATTTAGGAAAAGGTCAAACTCCTGGCCACAGCTCCCAACATCTTATTTCTAGAACAGACCACATGGTCAGACCTACCAGTTTTCAGCATGTATTTTCAGGCTTCAAACTGAACTGAAAGATCCTCATTTAAGTCCCTCTTCTAATGCCACTATGTGTATTTTGGAACGTCTTTTGTGGGCCACTACCAGTTCCCCTCTAGTCCCAGATCTTCATGCTCCCTGTCTCCTGGGCATGTTTTCCTGCTAGTGCAAGACATAATGTAACTTAAGGGACCAAGAACACTGCTCAGGTTGCCCCACCCCTATGCTTCAGTTCCAACAAAATTAAAATGATACTTTCTTCCTCCTTTGTACAGTGTTGTGAGATCTATTGATTGGAACTCCTGTGAGCAAGCCAGGTGTCATACTGCTTTGAATATGCTATTGCTGCTCCCTTGTGTGGAGAAGAGCTGATGGTTTGTTATTAATAGAGCAGGAAATGGGGATTAAACTTTGTTCTCTAATTACAAACAAAAGCTACAAGAGCTCTGTAGCTTCTGGGTAAACCTAGGAATGAGCAACTGTTTCTAAGGAAAGTGAATCCCAGAAGTAGAAACCCAGATTGATGTCTCACAGGGAGCTGAATTAAAACAAGGTCAGGCTTGGCAGGCTGCCTCCTCTTCACCTTGTGAATATTCTCCAAGGGATGGATCTGGAAAATAACTGTTTTGACACAGGGCTTCCCGTTGCAAATGCTCTATGCAGGCTCCACAGCAAGCAGCTGGGATTTTTTTTTTTTTTTTTACATGTGCCTAAGCCACATTTTCAAGTGGTGTAAATTGCCATAGCACCATGAGAGTCTTGTGGATCAAAAGAAATCCAGCTGTCCATTTTTATTAGCTGGGGATTCAACCCAGCCTAAAAATCACCCTCAACAAGACCATTTCTGAGGCTGGGATTGTAGTTTCACATACACAAACAAAGTAGGTCAGCCATCTTCTCAAAGCCCAGGTTACCTCTGCAACTGGGGAGAAAGCTTTGCAAGGGTAGCCTTTGTACTTACTAGCTGTCCCCATTAAGCCACATGGAAGAATTTTGAGAGCTGTGTAAACAAAAGCTCTGCATGTCTAGCGGCCCTCTGATTTCCTTCAAACTCATCATGCATATTTTGCATTCACTTCCCAGGAATAGCCCAGTGAGATTCACCCTGGCACTGGAGTTCCTAGCAACTAGGATGGATGACTTTAGGATATCAATTACCCTGTTGTGCAGCATCAGACTGCAACGATGCACGTGGGAGCCCTGATCCACCTGTGGGCTGTGGACTCACGTAGAACAAATATGATCTTACAGCAACAACCAAATAGATTATTTATAGGTGCACCAGTAACTTCTAGCACGGGACAGAAGGTCATGGGCTACCACCAGCCAGGCTGGTACAGCCTGATAGCACAGCAATTGCCTCCACAGCCATGCCAGCCCCAGACCTGAAAGCAGCAAAGCTCCGTTAGCACAAAGCTGCATTCTAGCTGATAATCCCTGCTTAACTGCAAAAATGTAGCACTGTGCTAACACAGCCCTGCTGCTTCCAGTTTTGGAGCTGGTTTGGTAGGCATTAACTGAGGACTCGCTGCCCCACACTCTATTGTGTGATGTGGACATGCCCTTAGAGTTATACAGCTGGGTATTTGTTCTGGAAATGCTCGTACCCACTCGGCACAGAAACAATGCATTGTCATTTTTTTTTTAAGTGGTCATAATTAACAAAGCACAACCCATTTAATCATACAGCACTGCTTTACATCACTGGAGACGTACACAGAAAAAGAATTACGTCCACACTGCTTTTGAATAGCACAAAAAAAGAAAATAATCTTACCACAAGAAATTCAGTGAGGGAAACAAAGCCTGAATTAATCAGCAGTATCACCTCCCTGCCTTTAAAGTTCAAGCGGTGTTTAATAAAAGCTCTATCGTATGAGCAGCCTTGACAATTGCTGCACACTGACTGTGCTGTGAACTGCAGATGTGACAGACACAGTGTTCTGTAAACATCTAAGCTCCCCAAAGCACGTTCATTCATTATAACATCAGTGGGGGCAGTAGCTGGGCCACTGTGGTGCATGCCCAGAAACCCAGGTTGAAGAAAGAGCTACCACAGAAAAATAAACAGGACTCTTGTCCAGTTATTCAGCAGGGCATAAACTGAGGAAACCAGTCATGGAAAATGTAGGTCATACTATTTAAATTCAGTTTTATGGTTATGTTCCTTCTTTAGTGTGTTTCCCACCCTAAGCTTTACTGTTGTTTCTCATGACGATGAGAAACATAAGGTTAAAGATCTTTGAGTGTGCATCTGTCAGTGCCCAGTTCTCCTTGCAATGTTCCAGTAAGGCCAGATGCCCCAACAGAGCTATCATCACTGCTTGTAAAGTGTGGAGCAGGAAATAAAATGGACTATAAGGAGCCACTTGGCCTAGGCCTATTATATGAGTTTTATGAAGTCTGAGGATTTTAAAAACTAAACATAAATTTAGTTCCAGGATATTTCAAGCAAACAAAGAGCCCTGCCACTATAAATCTGTTCCTCTATTACTAGTACTCCTGTATCCATGAGATTTTTCATTTGACTTCAGTGGATTAGCTTGTTGAGTCACTTTTTTTGCTTTGAAATTCTAACCTCTTTTAAGGAAGATACTTTAACCTCAAAAGAAAAAGAAGCTTGAGCATTGTCTAGCACTATAGCTGTGGTTCCCAGATCACTGGTGGCTTACAAGGCTATGGTACAAGACCTGCAGCAGCCCTGCAGAACCACACTGTCCTTTTCAAATTTTCAACTGAAAATGCCAGGCAGGTGCATGGCAATCTGCAGTCATTTCTGGATGGCCAACAGCACTCTCTAACCCCACAAGTCTGGACATTGGTAGTCTAGGCTAGATTAGGTTTTAAAGGAAGGATAACAGCAAGCTATTTTTGCATTCTACTAAGCTAGTTAATATATTAGATAATAAATTATTACTCTCAGTTCTTCATTTGTACCTCCCTTCTTTAACATGCTCTTTACATGCTGTGTGGAAGCAGTTACGTGTCACTGAAAACTGAGTTTGGTTTGTAGCACTTCTGAGTGACAGAAGGGCTGTGTGGAGGGGTGTGCTTTATACCAGACTTCAGGGCCAACATTTTCCACTACCAAAGTCCCAACCTATGTACTTTAGCTGCCCCCACTCAGGCATCCAAATAAGCATCTGGGGATTTAGTGGAAGAGGATGGATGTTCATGGAGACAGAATTGATCTAGGCTATATGGCACACGCTACATCGGTGTAGAATTCAGCACAATATTAGCTGGACCATTAGTAGTTAAACAACAGAAAGCAAGGCTTGGTATAAAGAATTCACTGTAGATAGAAAATTTTTTAGAAGACAAATTTATAACAGAATGGATCAAAAAAGAATTGGATTGGTATGGGCCAAATACCCATACCAATACCATACCCAAATACTAGAAGTTCTGAAGAATCAGACTTGGAACCAATCTCATTAAATATTTTTATGAATGGCTCTGGCACAAACCATCAGAACATGGGAGTAAAACTTGCTGCTGATGTAACACTGGGAGGCCCCAGCAATATACAGGAGGATCAGAGTGCCCTACAGGAAGAATGGCATTCCTCTGGGAACTGAATCATAGTAATAGGATGCAAGAGCAAATGCCTAGGGACCGAGGACAAGAATTTCTCCTCTAATCAGTCAGAAGCAACACAGGAAGAGAAAGGCTGAAGTATATTACAGTAGCATGTATGGACATCAGAGAGTTGCAGCTATGAAACAGGAAATGTGCTCTGAGGAGGTGTCAGGCAAAATAATTACAGCAAAGTCTGGGCCTATGTGTGGCTCTGTACATGGCTGCCTGAGACCTTCCCCTGGGTTCTGTGCACATCCCTGGTCACCCATATACACTATAGGACAGGTGCAGGCAGAGGAATTACTGAGAGCAGGAAACCTGTCCTATCAGAGGAGGCTGAAGCCTGATTATATTTTTATATCTCTGACCTCCAAGGGTCCTGGAGCAGGCTACATTTGTGGTTTTATGTCCATAGCACGTTGCACACAGAAATACTAGCTCAGATGGGACTGGATGTTTGGTGATTGGGCTACATACATGGCTTCTGTGCCCCTGTTGGAGCCTCGTCTTGTTCTCACCCCCCATGCTGCTTCTCTCCATTGTGCTGACACAAACATTTCTGCAGTCACCTGGGAACAGAGTCAGAAAACTGATCCACCCAAAGAACAATGCAGCAACAATAAAAAGGTCATTTTTCAAGATCAAGTCGCTAGGCAGTCAAATACATCTGGGCTTCTTTGAAATCTGAGATTTGCTCAGTCAATGGCAACTTGGGAAATCTGGGCAAAATTGCATTTTCATTGTAGAGGCAGGACCTCCCAAAGGTGCCCTCTTCGGCCTGGTGGGAAGTATACTGAGAAGAGACAAAGTTACTCACTACGCACCCATTAGAGTGGTGAAGAAAATTTTGTTAGCTAAGGAACAACATTGAGCAGGAATTACTGAAGAAAGTGGCCACGTATATTCCCAGTAGTCTGGGAATTAGAAACTAGTTTCCAAGAGAGCAGGTGAAGTTGTGAAAGAGCCTTCCAGTGAGGAACAAACACTTTAACTGGTTTTAAGAGGAGATTTGTCCCTTAGGGACTGGACAAGACAGCTCTGCAATAGTTGGAAGTATCCAAGGAGGTCCCTTCCAGTGACCTGGCACATACTGAGCCAAAAGTATCCGCCTTCAACAATCTCTGTCACAGAGATACAGTAAGATGTGTGGCAAAGCACACCACATCTCCCTACATAAATAAAACATCGTGGCTATTTCTCTCCACTTTGTACCTTTACAATACAGTGCTAATTTTGCCACTGTTGTTTATCAGCACGTTTCACCCAAATATCTCAAGAGAGATCAACCACACAATGTGCAAGACAGGAGGACAAGGGTGGAGTCCTAAAGTCAGTGGAAGAAGGGCATGTCCTAATCTCTTATGCTGAACTGTTGCTCCACAGTCATCCCCACAGCATTCTTCACTTGATATTAAAGTTTTCCATCCTGTACAGATTGACTGCAAGGGTTTTAAGTACACAGAAAAGAGGAGCTGGTCACTCTGACTGATCCTGAACACAGAAAAAGTCAACTGAAAATGATAGATGAGGAATAAACCAGGATTTTCTTCTGGACCGCCCTAAAGCTGGTGTATAAAGTTGGGATGATGAAGAGGTTTCATTTAGCACATGTCTATCCAAGAAGCATAGCCGTGGCCTGGGTGCATGGACAAGTGCTGGGGCCCCAACGTATTCCCACTGTCCGCAAACCTGCAATGACACCTACTGGTCACCAAAGATGTTCCTGCTTCCCAACAGCGGGAGCCTGCATCTTTCCAAATGGAAGAGATTTATTTTTATATCCCGGTTTTCCATCATCAAGGTTTTCCACCATGGTTTTGTACATCCTAGTGCAGGAAGCTGGGCTCAGTTTAGCCTGGCTTATTTGCAAACCACACATTTACTGTTTTTGTATTCTGTTCTGAGCTGGTTAACCCATGCTGGAATATGTCACTGTGTGACCCTAATGGGTGCGGGCACTGGGACCTCAACACTCCCCTCACCCCGGGCCAAGTCAATGAGGTGTGTGTGGGAGAAACTTTCATGGACCACTTCCACACTAACAGTTCTGTTACCCTACAGGCCAGGAGCTGCCCTTAAACTGCAGTTCTCAGCACCCAGCACCTGATTAACTGCTCTCTGAAGGCCTTGGAAGGTGACCTTCTTTGTCAGCAGTTGTCAGCAGTAACACCTAGGAGATCACCCATGGTGAAATGAAGCAAGCGTCACTTCAAATAAAATAGCCCCACTGCAGACAGCAAGGGAAACCATCAGTAACTGTTAAAAGTCTTGGTTTAGAAACTAACATGTACAGTTTGAGGGCCAGTGATAGTACATTTCTTTCAAATGCTTCCTCACCTTAACGTGAAGACTGTGACAAAATCAATGCACCAAATCTGTGGAGGACTCATGGTACACTAAGCAATTGCCTAACCAAAGGAAGGCAGGAGATGTGACCAAACTGTAAAAAGTCTCAATCCTCAGCTCAGAGACAGCATTAGGCTTTTTAATTATAACATGGAAAGAAAGGGAGGAGCAGGGAGGGAGAAACTGCATATATTCTGAAAGCTGGATGGGTTTTCATATGTGTTCTGTCAGTCTGCTGGAACACTGCAGAATGATTCACGCTTGTACAGGGTGCCATAAATTACAGGGAAAATACAAAGAATCCTACATGAGATTTTCTTACTGAATTCCTCAGATGTGTCCCAAATTTTCAATTGCCTCCTTTGTCTTTTTCTAACATATGTCTGGGTGGCACTACAGCCATTCATAAATACTGAAAGTTCCCAAAAGTTATTTCCAGGACTGTAACAGTTGATTTAAATTATTAATTTGCATTAAAGAAAATCTACAGCAGGAATGTTCTGTACTTGTAAATAGGTAAAGAGTTGGACAGACAGATGATCTGTTGGCATCCCTGAAGAGTACAGAGCCTAGATTAATCTCCTTAACTTTGTATATCTACAGAGTAGACATAAATATCTGAGGGCTAGTTTTCCAACTTCTCTCTACAACTTGGAGAAATGAGTACTTGAAGAGCACACTTTGTCTCCTCCTAGACGTCTGGAAATATCTCTGCTGGAGTGAGATGAACTGTGCCTTAGAGAAGAACCTATTTTTCCCTTATATGGAGACACCATATGTATCTCAACCTTATACACCACATACAAAAACCTTGTATGAAAGATCCTGTAAGGAGAGCCTGGGCAACTATCTGGTGTGGCAAATGCCTGGCAAATATCTAGTGTGGAGAGATGACCTCTGCCCCTCCTGTTAAGAGAGAGACCTTCCTTCAACAGCCTTTTCTGTCCAGACCATGAACTTCTACTTTTTTTTTTTTTCTCTATCACATCACCCCATGGTTAATGGTTTCTTTTGTCTGAGACTTCAGGAGCAAAGCCAGCTGCAGGTATAACAACCTACAGCAGTTCCTACAAGTTTTCCCTTGGATTAAGCACAGTGCTTCTGGGAACTGTTTAACTACAGTCACTGAGAGGCAATTCCTACCCAGCACAGAAAGCCATCCCAGACTGCAGAGCATCATTTGAGCCCTTAATTTGGGCATAAGTAGCATTTTGCTTATTCAAAAAGTTTCTGTGGTAAAATAACATGTAGAACACACTCATTTTATCTGTCTCCAGGAAACAATTTAGCTTCCAAACAAATTAGTTTGTCCATGGTTAGACAGAGAACCAATATAGTATTTACTTAATTTGGCAAATTTTGACATTTTCCTTTAATTAGAGCTAAATAGATTTTGTTCTTGAGGTTCATTTATTTATACTACTTGGTGCCCCCACTGATATAATCAAATGGTAACTCTGCCTGCAAACATGTTCTTCCCCCTGCATTTAGAGCTCAAGGCATTCCACAACACTTTGAGGCCAAAGTCTGTGACTTAAGAGAACCAATTCTTTGGCAGGAGGCACTTCTTGTGAAAATATTTTTGGCCCAGAATGACAAGGCTTATGTTGCTCCCCACAGTTCCCTATCACTAAAATACCACAAGTTATTATGGAATGAAAAGGAATCAAGAGGCTAAGCCAGCGTCCTCTGGATCACTGAAAATCTAAGAAGCTGATCCAATTTAAGAATCTATCCTCAAAAAAGATGGGTTTCTCTTTTCCCCAGAATCACATAATCATTAAAAGTTGGCTGGGCTCATAAGACAACAGCATCTTGAAAGGTGGAAGAATGACATTACCTGCTACCTCACCTGCACGAATTGCCAGAATTCAAATGCTTGTTTTCACAGCAATGGTTAACTTGGACTGGAGCAGACACCAGCAGAACACACTCGAGAGACACAGCGTGATTTGATGAGCTCTACAGAGGGGCTGGATTAGCAGCCCTGCTGAATTAGCAGCTGATGAGCTATTACAACTTGAGCTGCTGCTTCCCCGCTGTGTGTAGCACTTGAACTTTAATTCCTCTCTCCAATAGCCTAGCTGGTGCAAGCTTAAAAGACCAACTGATTTTTTCCCTCAAGCCCCAAATCTGAGCATTATCCTTTTGCTTTATAGTAAGCAGAAGGTGTCCCTGGATGCTGCCATATACAAAGATGTGCAGTTTCTGGACTTTCTCAGGGTACAAGACTTGACACAGAAAGACCCATCTGGGTGTGTTCCTGTGTGACCTGCCCCAGGTGGTCCTGCTCTGGCAGGGGGGTAGGACTTGATGGTCTCCAGAGGTCCTTTCCAACCCCAACCATCCTATGATTCTATAATTATTTATACATCTATAAAGAAAGGCAAAACAAATGAAAATTCACCAATACATTGTTGTTCCATTTTGCAGCCTTTTAGCAACATAAGTTCCAACAGAAAGTTTTGGAAAATGGAGACTCAAAGCTGCTGGATGCCAATATGCAATTAATCTGTTTTCATTTGTTACTTCAGGTTTTATTAATATAACAGAAGAAGAATCAGGATCATAGCTGAGTAAAACACTTCACAACAAGAAGATTCAGATTTTTTTTTTCTAAAATCTTGTTATTTTCAATAGAAACCATATGTCTCCATCAGGATTAGGTCACATGCCACCCACAAAAAATAAGCATTGCCAAATATAGACTGTCCCAATTCTATTTTTTCTGTCAGCAAACAAAACATCAACAGCTTGTTTACACAGAACATTAACCAGCTTTGCAGTTAAGGAAGGCAAAAATTCAACAACTGATTTGCATTATTTTCCATGCAAATAGGGCATTTATCAAGCCAGCAGAAAGGTACAACAGCCAATTCTCTCCAAGGAACAAGGCATGGATGTTAAAGTGCATTGCTTCTTGCTATATAAAGAGGAACCACCATAAAAGAGCAACACAGTATGACAGGCCAACCATTTCCATTCTCCTCTGAGAAGCTATTAGTGTGAATGAAATACTGTCCATCACAGCAAGGTGTGGGTGCAGCACACAGAGAAAAGCCTGGATCACTTTCAGTGAGAGCTTTTCTAAATCCACAAACAAATGTATTAAAAAGTTAACTTCTTACCCAACACTGGAACTACAGTGCAAAGAATACCTGCTTTGCATGTCATTGACCTTGCCACCACCCTGGGCAAGGCACAGTGACGACTTCTCTTTCTAAGCTGCTGCCTGCTGGAGCCAGGGTTTGTCTTGATCCCTGTCTCAGAATGCACCAAGCACCATCTTGGTGTTCACCTAATAGAGAATGATGGTTAAAATCCCAGAAAATTAGTATAAATATAGGGGAAAACCCATCCAATGTCAGCACAGCTGGGTACTTACTTGGTTAAAGGTAGATCAACCAATGCAGGGAATGACAGCCCAGGGGCAAACTCTTTTGGACATTTCCAAGTGTGATGCATTAGGACTTAGCTTATTATGGAGAGATTTAAACTGCAGGTTAAGAGCTAAGTACAGTTTTATGCTTGGATCAAACTGTTGAATTAGAAGGGTTTCAATTATTTCTAGACATCTTTTCCTAAAGCCTCAGTTCTGCAATTTCAGATGAGGACACACAGCTAGGCTTTGTGGATCTGCATATTAAGGGCATTTGCTGTTTGGAGAAATACTTATTCACCCCATTTAAAAAAAAAACAGAATTTCAGTTTCAAAAGATGAGATAATGTAAACTTAACTTTTCTGCCTGTGCTTTACAGCGGGTGGGCAGAATTCTTGCAGATGTGCTTTACAAAAACCTTCATATATTTAGTCAGAAATCTTTGTTTCTGGAATCTTTCTGTGTTGTCATGGAAATTATCACCATGTCCCTAAGACTAGGATAACAATTTTATGACAAATGACGGGAGATAGGGAAGGAGAATATTTTGGCATAAAACAATACTTAGAAGGAAAATAAAAAATCACTCAACATTTTTGCACCCTTAAAAGGCATCCAATTAAAGATTAGTCACTAATCTCTGCCCATTCTTTATAACCAGGCAAGTACAAAATCTTGCAATCTGCAGATTATAGAGCAGCCCATGCAGGGGAGATTGAGCCAGGGAAGACTGGCCAGACCATGTCAGGCTGCTCCCAACCATTCATCCTAAGCATCATGCACCAAAATATAAGAACAAACCATATTAGAACATAACGATCTCATTAAGATTTCTGACCATTTTCATGTCTGAATTTTGCAGTCTTGGAGGTATTTAAGAGATGTGTAGATGTGGCACTTAGGGACACGGTTTAGTGGTGGACTTAGTAGTTACATTTTTGGTTGGACTCAATAATCTTAAGGGTCTTTTCCAACTTAAATTATTCTATGATTCTGTGTCTGAGCTGTTTTTAGTCCAGTTCTTGGAAAACATATAAACATACTCTATGAATGAGATCCTGGATTTAAAAAGATCTTAGTAAGGAATTGAAAATATTTGTGTTGTGTTTGTTTGGGTTTTTTTAATGCTGATATTCAAAACTGTAACTACTTCAAGAAGTTTCAAAATCTGATTTTCCTCGCTACTTTCTAATCAGATAAAGCACTTCCTTCACTTAAAAAGGGAAAGATTTTTCACATTAGAAGAGATTTGGCAAAGTGAGGTAGTCCCAAAATGAACCACAAAAAAATCTCCGGAGCTTTGAATTTCTCGTTTCAACCCGGTTTATGTGTTCAAGCAGCAATTTCAACCATGTACCCGTAGAGGGCAGACGCCGACAACGATATGGGGAGACAGCCCTAACGGCACAGCAAGCTTTGGGTTAACTACAGTGCTACAGCCGAGAAAAGGAGTAGGATGCATTTTTAAGACCATCACTTACTAACGTGTAAGTATGATAAAAACTCTCCAAGAGGCAATCATTGCAGCTGACATAAAAGAAGGAAGCTCACCGCTGAGGGACGAAGCCTCCTGCTTGCAAAACAAACCAAATCCCGTACTTGCTTCCTGTCGGACAGTTGCTAATTTCAGCCCAATTATTTATTTCAAAAGAATAAAGAAAATTCCATGTCTGAAAACCACACAGAAAAGCGGTTCAACACAAAACACCCTAGCGCTGGTAATGGTGCCAGCTACAAGGAAGCTGCACCCTTGGGGTTAGGGTGGCTTTGAAGATTTGAATGGCTGGTTAAAGGCCTGCACAGAAGCACCAGGGAAAGACAAACAAGCCTCAAAGGCACAACACTCCCCCCCAGACCCGATAGCATCCTTTAGCCACATCAAAAGAGCCCAGGTCTGTTTGATATTCACTTTTCCTCCTTGAATTTGGAAACATGTAAACAGAGAGCTGGGCCAGCAGCCTTGAGCTGCATGCAGGATCTGCAGAGGGAAGTGGGAGGGCTCTGCAGCACAGCTGGCCTGGCCTGGCTGTTGTCAAACGGGAAGGTCTATCTGCTGCTGGCCCCTGTAGATCAAACAAAAGATACAGCCCCTTGGAGAAGATATGACTAGAGACATTTGGGAACTTCCTGGCCTGGCACAAGGTTACTGTGTAAGATTTCATGCCAGACCTCCTTTGGTAGCTGTCAGGATTTTGTTGCAGTTCTGGAGAGCTGTCCAGCCTCTCTGAATGACCCCGCTCCTGGAATTTGCTGTGTCCAGGCCTCTGCCTTCATAAGGAGTACACTTTAAACAGCCTAAGAAGAAAAACCAAAAACTGTAACCCTAAAGGATGCAAATTCAGGAAGAAAGCAAAAATAACCCAGTGTTTATTATTTTTAGGTTGGTGAGAATTTTATGAAATGTCTCATAGTTGGGTGCATGACTCATGATACTTAAAAGCTTGAGGATGTCAAACCTATAATTATTTACCACTGGAAAATCAAAGAGAAACACCAATTTTCATAAACCTCAGGCTTCAGAACATAAGCCAATCTCTGCTTGTACCAAGAGCTGCTTTTTGAAGTAGGTTATTTTAGAAAGTTTCTTTATGGAGATTCCTCTGAAACACCCTGCCCTGACATCTGCTGGAGATGGCAAACAGGAGTAAAGGAGCCACTGGGCAGATGGGTTAGCAGTTAGTTCCTCAAGCAGTAAGGTGCCTGCTGACCAAAATACATGGTCAGCAAAACATGTGAAGAATTCCTCAACAGACTACTGAAGCCACCCCTGTGAAGCCTGTGGTGTCACCACTTCTGTTGCTGCTCTGTAAGAAAATAAAGAGGGGGGGGAACAACTTTGCCTGAGCTTCTGTGGGTTGGTATTTCTCCCCAGAGCCCTTCACCAAGATAAATTTCTTATCATGCCACCAACTCTCTCCACAGCTCTCCCTCAGCCTGTCAGCCTGACTTTAGAGTACCTTTAGAGTACCAGGTCCCACAGAATTTTCACAATAGTTCTTGCTCTGCAAAACAAATTCCTGTTGTCCTACTGCCCTTGCTCTGCTCTCCAGTCAGATCCCACCTTTTTCCTTCTTGCTTAAAATTGGGGTCACTTTGCCCATTCCCTGATACTGTCATTGCAGAGCAGGGCTTGTAAATCCCATCACTGCTACCAAAAAGGCTCCAGGGACCAAAAAGCTGAGGAAAAAGCATTTTTTGTCACTGATGTTTTTCCCTTCCCAAATTTTCAAAAGTCAGGTGGGATGAGCTGCCAGGCCCCTCTCTGAATGCATCACTTGTGCAAACAGGGCTCTGCTGCCAAGGAAAGGAGGATAAAAACAAGAGATCTAAAGGCTGCTGTCTGTATGCACTCAGCCTGCTTCCCTTTGCTTTATCAGGCTGCCTTACATTAAAAGGAACCTCGCAGTTTAAAGGTCGTGTCAGTCTGCAGCTGGCTGTGAAAGGCTCACCATGAAAATCCTTCACCAGTGAGTGAGTGGCTGGGTGGAGATGGCCTATGCACAGCCCCTCTGCAGCTATTGTCTGGCATTTTGTCTGAATAGGTTTGGAAGCCTCTTCCATGAAGAGCTGATCTTTTCTCCTCCTCTGCTACTTGCTTCTTCCACTTTCATGTCTTCTACTTCAGAGCTGGGCTGCTTGGCTTAGCCAGGGTCAGCACAAGGTCATGACTTGTGACATGAGGTTAATGTAGTTGTTAAGTAACAACATGAGTCTTTTCAATGGCATGAATATTCCACCCCACCCTCTCCTAGACACACACACACACACACACACGCTTTCTGTCTCCGGGCTGAAGCCTCAGTTGAATACTTGTTTAATGTAAGGGCGATCATGTGAGTCTCTTGGACAATATACAGTGCAGTTATGCATGTTTCAATCACCACATACCCAGCAAAATAATTTAATATACCTATTTACTATTTAATACCTATTTAATAGGCAGCATTGAAAGATTTCCCATCACTTTCAAAAGCTGGGCAAATATTGTGACTGATAGCTGAAAAGGAATGTTAAGTATTGACTGTGCTGACTCCACATTGTGAACAAGAGCAGAAAAACCCAGGTTGATCCAAATCTCTAAATTTTGCTGAACATCTTCAGTATTCATTTACTTCAAGGGGGGGGCTGTATTTGCTTAGGGAACAGCTGAGGTGGTCTGGATGAGACTTTCAGAGATGGAAATGTGGAAATCATGGAATTGTATTTCAAGTTGGCAAATTTTTGCAATCATGGCACTTCGATATGAGGGTTGTCTTTGGGAGGATGAAAAGGAAGAGGGAGATGAAAGAAGATTTTAGAAAGTGTCAAGCCAAGATGCACCAATTTCTTTTCTGCCCTTCTCTGACAAACCACTAACAAATGTATTATTGGACCAATACCTTAACAGATATTTCTGTCTTCTGTACCTCAGATTAACATACTCCATGTAGTCTGTAACTGTCCAACACAAATGCCAGCAGGATACTGGATCAGATATTAGCATCATAATAGGGTACAAGGCCCCTGTTTGATAACCACATGCAAGTGTTCACACTTTCAAGGGGCAATAATTAGGGCTGGAGAAGAGAAATCCTACCGACTGTCTGCTTTGCTAATGACACAGCTTTGTCTGGGTCTGTGAATTCTGAAAGGGGTCTCAGAATAGCTATTTACCTGCCTCCCTTAATCTGATGGGAACCTTTTGATCTCAGCTGGATCTGACCACTCAGTTTACAAAGTACAATTAAAGACAGATAAAGCCTCTTGAAAACAAATCATTCCAATCAAAAGACCCTAGAAAAGAAGCCCCAAGATCTTCAGTCGAAAAACTGCAACTTTAATGAGTAAGATTTTGAATCCAAGATCACCCCTGAATGAAGAAAGAGGCTGAAGCAAGCACACTTGATGTCTGGCTCTAAATATGAATCAGAGCAGCAAGGCAAAGCAAACCAAATAGTACCATTTCCCTCCAAGAAAGAGAAACAAAACTCAAGCTCTATCAATCTCACAGACTTCTCTATCTGCAATAATCACACAGCTGCAGACTTGCTTACTCGTACTACTCTGTCAGATTTGTAAACCACCAGGTATTGCACAGCTACATTTCACAGTTTGTCAGAGCTATCAGGAAAGGAAAGCAGATCTCATTTCTCCAGAAAAGTAGATGTCAAAGCATTTTGAAGTGGTTATTATTGTCAGAATGGGGAATACAATGCAATTTTGGGCTGCAGAGTAAGTTGCAAAGCCAGGTTTAGCATTCATTGGCAGTACTAAACAGTAGAAACACAGACATTCAGAACAGAATTCTTCTTTGGTGCAAGTCTCTCTGTAGGCTGCTGTACTCAAGAACTGCTGTCTCATAAGGTGACATATCCAAGCAGGGCCATCTAGTCATCAGAGATCCCCCAGGTGTCAAGGACAGGAAAGGAAATCAAGCTGTGTTGTTTTTCTCCTCAGCTCAGTTGTAATCCAATTGATGGGTGTTGTGGTGAAGCTATGGAACAAGTCCCACAGGACTGACACCTCTCAAGCACTGCCTTGCTTCTGTTTCAGACATCCAAAGGACTGTTTGAGATGAGCACAGCAAATAAATACATTAATTTACTCTTTTGTGTACAGCCTAAAGTGTTGCTTCAGACTCTCTTCTATGTTGCTTGCTCAGTGACAGCTTTATTGATCTAGACAGGCCTGATGTCTTACAGAAACCAGAAGTACCAGGTTTTGCTTTAGACAGTTGTCACCAAAGTATCTTAAAAAGCAACTTTCATGCTTTGATGAGGGTTTCCATGAACTTAAAACAGCTGTCCAGTTATAAAGCAGCCTACAGAACATCTGTGAGAGGCCCCAGAGAAGGCAGTTGGTTGCTCTATGCCACAGATGCATAGACAGCAGGCGAGTTAAACACAGCAGGACAATTAGGGGCCCGAGGGAACTCTGGCTTTTCTTTCCTAACGAAGTACCGAACCGTTTATGAGAGGGGATGCTCAGACCCAGGTATGGGGCAAACTGCAGTCAGCACCATCTCTGTCTCCTTCTCCTGTGCTCCACAGGGGATTTCTAGTCTTCACTTGCAGCTACTCCTTTTTTCCAGCTATGCTAACTTTCCATTGTATCCAAGACTCACGGAAGGGATCAGATCCCAGGGCCTCATCTCTGAATTCCAGCTAAGAGTGACTAAATAGGGCCTGGATCCACCGGTCAAATATTACCTCTAGGCTGTAACAATTTTTTCTTCCCAGTCTTTTCTCCAGAAGGGCACTTCTTTGTTATTTACTTTCTTGGTAGAAAGTAAGACAATGCTCATCCTGCCCCACTTATATTTCTGTTGCCAGATTCTTCCTAATTTGCTGATCTGTGATCCCAGCAAATTACCAGTGTTGCATGTAACATGCCTGGTATCAGGTGGATCAGTACTCAAAAACAAATGATAATATGGTTTAATGAAACACTGATTGTTGGGGAAATCTTTTTTGTCAAGGATCTAAACACCAAGAAGGGAAAGAAATTACTTACAATGACCTATGTGTGTCACAATCTTAGGAAAAACTATAAATTAGGTAGAACAGTGAAACTTACTACAATATAAAAATGCCTCTGAAGGGACATACATCTCTAACAGTGCTCTGTGTCTGAACAGTGATGTTATTTTGAATGGCATCTTTCATAATGTAGTAAACATCACCAGGCTTTTGAACTAATGCAATAAAATACTTTTTTAATATATATATAATGAGGAGAAATTAAGAAAGAAATAGCTTTTCAACGGGAATACTTTAAGTATAGGCAAAATTTTGTTACTGAAACACATTTCCAAAATTAATACATGGAGATAAGGATAACTGGGTAATGTACTTGGCATTAATTCAACCAGAGAGAGGAACTATGGGACACAGCCCAGTACAAAAACATGCCACCAGAGGGTACTCACACTTTGAGCATCCCAGCATCGGGGTGGACTATAAAGCTTCCGAGGGCTGGAGGGACAGCACTGGAGGCCAGCAGGGGACCTTCAAGAATAAGCAGAGTATGATAGTTAATAAAAGAATGACCCCAGCTGCTTTCCACTCTC
This sequence comes from Hemiprocne comata, assembly GCA_020745705.1. NCBI lineage: Eukaryota > Metazoa > Chordata > Aves > Apodiformes > Apodidae > Hemiprocne > Hemiprocne comata. The sequence goes on along the minus strand of CM036597.1, from coordinate 1,829,495 downwards.
CTGTCACTGAAGAGCTTCATTAGGAGCAGCTATAAGTAATGTAGCAAGAAAAACAACATAAATCAGATTTTGAAAATGTTGGCAAAGACAGTTATTTATAGGTTGTTTCCAAAAGGCTGCTCCATAAAACTCAGTCCTCGAGGACAAGCAGAAGGTCGTGACTATCACAAAACAACTAGATTGATGAAACCATCATGAACGTACTTGTTTTGCTTCTGTAGCTACAATGTTACAGTGAAGGGAATACAAGTCCAAGTGTAAATTATATTATCAGTGTGTATGTGGTCAAACCAATACAGGATGGGAAAATAAACAATGCAATATAAGCACAGTTCACCTGTGTATGCTTGCATGCACTAATGGATATGAAAAAAGCCCCATAAATCTCTTTGCTGAAGCACTGACACCTCTACAAAACCTGGGGGTTGAGCAGGGCTCATTCTCCACAAGCCTCTAGCTTCCTCACACCGTAGATGCAGTGTGAGGAGTAGCTAGAATATCCAGTGCAAAGACTGCCTAAAAAGACAGCCATTCCTCAGGGAAAAGGGAAATTCAGCACTGAGATTTTTTTATTTATAAAGGCAGCTTGAGAGCAAAAAGCATTAAGAGAAGCTCATGCTTCAGCTATCACATGGTCTGTATCATCAAGACCAACTTGGACTTTAGCTGCCATGTCTGGAATGAGCTAATCTTGATTTGTTGTAGTCTGACCACACATGGCAAGAGCTTGAGGACTCTTTTTCCAACTTGGTGTCATATAAGGACAGGTATCTAACCTGCTCCTTAACTTACTACCCAGACCTACTTGCAATGTTGTTTCAGTCAAGCAGAGAACACACCTGTTGCAGAGGTACTACTGTATTGAACAACCTAGCAAATTCTAATTTAAAAGTAGCAGAACTTTGTTGAACATCCAGTGTTGGAAAGAAGAGCAGGGAGGTATATTAGCATCAGCATTTTTGTTTGTGCATAGACAACTAACCATAATTAATATAGCTGTCTTTTTTAAAGTTTTATTATTACCTTACTTGAACCAAAATACTACTTGGGTTCCTCCTCCCCACCTTTGTTTTTACTTTGGATTGCAAAAACATGATAGACACACACTCCTCTGTGCTAACATATGTGGAAGCAACATTTTAACACCAATAATCCCCCCAAAAAGTAGTTTCCCTATGATACATTTACAAGGGAGCCTTTTAAGAAGTGACATTTCATAACCAATATTTAATACAAAATTACTGACTACCAAGTTGCCTTTATCTTGTTTGGAACCCCAAGCACTGAATTAACTGCTACTGTAACTTCACTACTGCAACTTAGAGTCATATCAGAGATAAATATAGCATGCCTGTCTTTTACTTGGGACTTTATCTGGCAGACTCTTAAAAAAATTCCTCACATAAACCTTTCTCTCCCCAGCAGCAAATCAAGTGATTCAGGAAGCCTTCCTTTTTGTACAAAGCAAGTCGACTGCTGGACCAGTTTGCACAATTATCAAAAGAATAAAGAAATATACAGGCTAGTGTAAATAAGAATAAAAATAACCCCTTGACCTCTATTAAACACAAACTTTCTTTGTAGTTGCTACAGTGACTAAACTTCCACATGCCTCAATTTCAGTAACATGAATGGTAAACTGCAAGAGTGCCAGGAGGCAAATCTGCAAATGAATATCTGCAAACTGCTTTTTGATGATTAGGTGAAAAGAAATGAAGAAGGATCAAGTACCATGAGTAAAGAAGGTAAACTTGCTAGTGGACTCATCAGCAGAGGCTAACTTCCACGGAAGATGAGGAATGTAGTTAGACCAGAAATCAAGTCATGAGAGGTGCAAAACAGAAAGAAAAGCATCTTCAATCACAGGGGAGAACTGCTTTATGCATGAGATGGAGCAGCCAGCTGAAAGTATTACTTCTGGTAATTCATTTCAGTCCTACAGTTGGAGAAACTCTTCTTAAATTGCTAAAGAGTGGTATCCAATATTTTGGATGCCACTCAAGCAGGGATGCAGAGCTTATGGTTATGGCTTTTTTTGTGTGTGTTAAGGATCATTACTTTGACCACTGAATTTTCTGAAAAATGTAAAAAGGATAGTACTAGAATTGAGTTCTGATTTCTGGTCTTGATAGTTGAATAGATTTAGTATCAAGTCTCTCCATGTCAGAAAACACACCAGACAATATTCCCAGAGCAGCTGGTTCTTAAACACATCTTCTCTGAGGATGACCAACAGTGAAACTGCTGCATTTCTGGAGCAGGGCTCCAAATTCAAACAAAAGTGAATGTGAAAGTGTGCTATGACCAAAAGATCAGTTTTAATGTGGGTGCAAGGTACTTGAGGGTGTATTATATGATAAATTTGTGTTCCATTTCACCTGACGTCTCTTGAGGTTTTATTAAAATTATTATTAAAGGTAAGAGTTGTCTCACCTTTTGCACTAACAAATAAAATCCAGGACTGATAGCATCAGTTGGCATGGAGCAGCCTCCCTTCAGATTTAGCTCTAGCATAAGAATGTGGTGGTCAAAACACAAATTAAAGCTCTTGCAGTGAAGATCTATTTGAGATACCTGGCTGCAGTCACAGATATATTCTATTTCTTCGTGTCAAAGTCAGATTCTTCCATTTTTCTGGTAAAATATTTTTACTTCTTTCACTATTATGAAGCTCATACAAGTATGCATGACTGAGCTGGAGGGAGCCATGCCTTACCCAAAACTCTTTTATTAAGTTTAGGCTGCAGAGTCTTAATCACTTGAGCCAAGCAAATTATTCATAGTTCAAAAATCCTGACTTAGTAGGTTTTTTGCAGACATTCTAGGTAAGATATGTGTTTTCTTATGTTAACCCACCACTGGAATGTATTTAACAAGGTCCTTCCTCCTAAGTCATGCATAGCTTAAATACAAGGCAGGCTGCTAAAACTGGTCAGAACAGTCTCTCAGGGCTGCTCACACTGTTTGACAAGATGAGCTTATAAAATACTGCTCCTTATTCACAGAATCACAGAATTACCAAGGCTAGAAAAGACCTTTAAGATCATCAAGTCCAGCCTATTCTTGTGTGCAGAAACAAAAAAGAAGTTCATTTCTGCACATCATGACTTGAGTGTTCAGGGAGAGAACTGGCTGGGAAAGAATTAGTATTGGAATGTTCTGTGCCAAGTGGAGGTATCTTGTTTTTACTGAACTTGCCACCATCTCCTTCATCAGAATTCAGCTTAATGGGGAAGCACAACAGAGGACCTCCATTACAGCAAAGATGCTTAATTATGGTCAAGAAACTCACATATTATATCAATGAAAACTCTCAGAAAATCTGAGGCATCTGGTCCAGAATTTAAGATGGCAACCCTGCAGAAATAAATTTATCCAGAAAAGAGCCTAAAGTACATGTTACAGAAGCATGGTAGGACTTAACAACTGGGTTTGCCAAAAAAACACCTGGTAACAGCTCCAAGCTGTGGCAGAATTATTTTAAAAAATGAAGTATTTCTAGGAAAGGATTATTCTATTTTCACAGCTGTATTTATTATTGCTCTGACACTTTAAATTTCTATTCTAGAGTTGACCTGAAACACAAGAAGTGATCTATAAGCACAAAGATTACAGAAAGTCCTATAGTGGAGGCTGTGGTGTTCTTTCCAAGCTGACATCTGGGTCACAGCCACCAGAATTGTGTGTCCTGACCATAAACTCTACTTCTCACATTCTCTCCAGTGGCACTGCAACAAGCAGAAGGAAACAGCTAGAGTTGCAGGTCCCCTGGGAGGATCTGTAGAGTTCCTGACTGTCAGCTAAAAAGTGTAACCTCATGATTTGGATATGGAGTAGCTTGGTATAGGAATGTGAGAGAGAACTCCTAGCAGATGCTACCAGGGCATTTTTAGAAAAGTCTGGTTAATGGTGTAGTTGTACTTTAAGCAGCTATATTGCTTATTTCTCTGATCTCTTGCTCAGTTCTGTGGCAGAATGAACTCTTGTGGATCAGCTTGTTAATAGGTTCAGTGGGTATCTTTGCTGCAAGGCAGTCTCTTGGCTTCCCACCCATTCAGCTAGGAATGTTTATATTTAGCTATTTTTTTCTGGAAACAGAGCTCCAGCTGCAGCACAGAGCAATTACTTTGAACTGATCTTGTTTTTCCTCAGGACATGTCTTTTTCTTGGTGTAAACTGAACAGTCTCACTAGAAACACATCACTTTGCCTGAACAAAGTTTTGAAGAACAAGTATGTTTAACTAGTAGGGGTCCAGATGTGTGTTAGATCTTGATGAGACTTGCAGCCATCCCACATTCTTCTTTTCAATCCTTTTGGGTGGATACTGCTGTTATTAAAAATATATTGTTGTAAATACCAAAAGTCTTCTACAACAATTTTAGTGACTAAAAGCTCCAAGGAGACAGAAAATTTCAAGTTGTCTCAGTACATTTTCCCTCTCTAACATCCTGATGTTGAGATGCTTCTTCACCCTCTTGTAGGATGGTGCTATATACTATTAAATCAATGAAGATTTGGTCTCACCTTCCATTCCAGAAGTGGGTGCAAATCAGGCAACAATGCAATAATCCTTATGGAGTTGTTTTCTACATAGATATTTAAATTGCTTTGCCACCAGCTGTGCTGAATGGCTTGTATCAAGCTGCTGGTAAAGAACTGATGAATGTAACCTGCTAGGTTTTATTAGTTTTAGGAACTTCATTGTTATTCCTCAGCATTCTTTGCATAGCTATCAAAGTACATTGGTACTGGTGATGACTAGTTGGACATATGGGCCTTGATGCAGTAATTTCTGGATTCCAGGTGCAGGTTGCATCTGGATGGGTGGATGAAACACAACCAAAAAGAGACACTTTGAGAGATACAGCTCTTGAAAGATGTTGTGGTGGCATGAACAAAGGGGATCTCTGGTTTGGTTTTCCAAATGTAGATGTTTTTCTAGTAAAGAACATCATATGGCCAAGCAGAACACAAACAGCTTTTGCCCTAGAAGTAACCTTGCTGAAGCAGAGAGCACACCTCACAAGACTGGAAGCCCTGGGGCTATCCAGCAACACCCACTAGCAGACAGTTCAAAATGAAAGGTGATTTAAGTCCCCAAACTCATATCTACCCAGTATTTCACACTTCTGCTGGAGAAATAAAGGTGCTTAGTCTGTTACTTGGAAATAATTAATGAACAAGACCTGAATGTACTCCAGAAATACTACACCATACTCTATATTCCATAACCCTGACATACTCCTTGCTGCTGCTACCAAACTTTTGTGACAGGGAGTTGATGCACACCAGGAGCAGTGCTGCAGCCTTCCTGTGGCTCCTGCTTCTCCAGGAAGACCACAGCAAGCTGCAGCAGTCCCACTTGGGACTTTAAGGGGAAGAGTTTCCTGTTAGGGACAGGATAACAGCCTTTGACATACACAGCCTTTTCCTCTGACCAACTGTCCCAGAAGCAGTGTTCATAAACACAGAGAGCAGAAAGGCAGCAGTTGTTTTTAAACAGTTAATAGAACAGAAGTGGCTGGAGGTCAAATTCCACATGCTGCAGAAACACATTATTTAGTTAACACCCTGTATCAGAGAGCAGCAGTATCTCCCAGGAACAAAATTATACAGATAATATTCCTGAATTGGATCAAGTCTGCTTACTATCAGTTTTAACAAAGAGAACAGTGTTGCAACTATAGGCTATAAAGTAAATTGAGCATCAGACTTGCTTAATAAAAATAATTCCTAGAAACTTGATGGCACCTTATCTTTTTTCTTCAAGAAGTTAATAAGGGAGGGGAGCCGAGGCAGTTGGGCTGAGCATCACAAAAAATCAAATCAAATCCCATAAAATAGTAACGGAAAATCCAGTGAGACCTGAAATTGGCCTAAAGAAATATTATTTTATCTATTGCTACGAAATCCTTCTTGATAGGTGTTACATTTCTGAAGTTTCATTTTAAATGTTGCAACAGAAGCACTGTGATAAAAAGAAACCTCTGTCAGTTACAAAGCAGCTGCAACATTTCAATAGTATAATTTAAAAATTATGAAACAGCCTTCAATATCATTTGCAACAGCAAATTAGGAAAGTGATTTGCTTCATGTACCTTTTTTTTTTTTTCTTATATTATACCTGCTCCACTGTAAGAAGCCAGATGGGTTATTCCCTTCCTAAGAAAAGCCAGATGTCCTCTTTATGTCTGCCAACACACGCTTTTCTATAAGCAGAGAGTCAATCTGTTTACTTCTAATGAAAACATTCTACAGATCCATCAAATGAAGTACTCCAACATTGTTCATAACTGACCACTCTTAATAAAACATCACAAGGAAAATAATGTAAAATAGTCCTAAGTGATCAGTAACTCATACAAGATTCTTACGCTCTATTTCTTAATATTCTGTTTGCTCCCATTTATAAATTTCAAACAATTGGGACTCCAACTACTTCCTATAATTGTACCGTATGCAATGCATATGTAGCAATAATTCACAGCAGACACAACAAAATACTGCAAAAGGAACAAATGTACCGTAGAATGTGGCAGAATAAATCCAAACAACGTGCTTAAGGCCTTGGATTTACCAGAATCCACTATGTCCTCATGCACATGTACTTCCATTGCTCTGCTTTCCACAAAAGGGAGATTCCAGGCCATTCAATCATAAATTCCTGGGATGACTCTCTCTCCTTGTTTGTGGGATTTGTTTTTTAATTGTGTTTACATTCTTGTGTGTGGGTTGGGAATTTAGGTTTGTTTGTGATGAAACATCAAAGTTGAGTCCCAAATTAATACTGTGCAGTCATAAATTCTTTGCACCTTCCCACAAGAGGACGATAGAAACAAACATGGTTACCAAGTTTTATGCAACATTAATGGGATTAAACTAATCTGTAAACATTTGTGTGATGTGATTTTCCTTCCCCATTCAATTTCCCTACTGTTATTTTTCCTATTCACTTACTGGTTTTCTATTTTCTTTTTCAGATGTTAAAAAAAAAAAAAAAAAAAAAAGCTTTCTAAATCTTCATGTGAAATGAAAAAAAATATTCATTTTTTTTAACATGCAAGTATTTTCAGTTTATACATCTAATTCTGTTTGTCAGGAAGTGGCATTTTAATCCTGGCATATGCATTGCACAGGTGTGTGGCCCATAACCTTTCCCCACACAGCATCACAGTGGCTACTGTACAAATTGGACCATCACAAGGAGGAAATTATCAGCAGCTGGAGCAGATAAAAGCTCAGACTGAGATTGCTGTATTTTTTCATAGAAAGTCTTCTTGGTTATCCAAAGCTACCCAAGTGATGGAGTAGAACTGCTAGTAAATAAAAAGTGCTCAAGTTCTGCAGGAGAATGTTGGTGTTTCAGAATCAATAGCGAATGAAGACGAATGGATTGTGGGGTTTGCAAGAATCTTCAGTGAAGAGGCAGCAGAATGAGATTCTCTTCAACATCAGGTTAACCAATTTATATTTGATCCTTACCCCAGAAACTATTTGTGTCCCAAATGATGTGACATTTTTCAGGCAAAGTGTTTATGTCTGAAACTGCATGAGGTGCTATTGGGATTCACACAACATATTAACTGCTGGAGCAACAATCCAGTGGAACAACCCATTGATGCTTTGCAGACTGAATATTCAGCTGTGGTCTGGGATCCTGCTTCATCAGGATCAGCTTCATATTTAGCCACTTTGCTTCTCTAGCTGCTTCTGTACTGGTAGGGGAAGAATATTGTCCATAACCTTTGATTTATAAACTGCATTGGGGAACTGATCCATCTGGCTTAAAAAAGACATGTATCTGTTTTAAATATATTTATGTATTACAAATAAAATATACTTACAGATCATTTTGCCTGGTTTATTTTTCAGATGGATCAGTATCCTGATCTGGTTTGGAGTTCAGCCACACAAAGTGCTGCAGACACAGCCAGGGGTTGGTGTGCTGTGTTGCAAGGGGAGGAACAAGGAGCAGGCAGGAACCAGTAGTGCAGCCAAGGCTTCATGTCACCAAGCCACTGCCTTATTTACCATGTGGCTGCTTTTGCCTGGACAAGGAAAAAAAATTATTTCAGTTCCCTGCATTTGTGTTAACTCTGCAGAACAGACCTGTATCCTCCACGAGTCCATTTAGTAACCCTGACTCAGTGTGATTCCTTTATTGCAAAGCCAAACCAAAATTCCAGCACACTTATACAATAAACTTTCACCATATTTTAATTATATATGGGCACACTGTCCACTCAGGAAAACAGGTCATCGTACATGATAAAAATCTCCAGCAAGTGCTAACTAGACAGAATTCCTAATTTTAAAGATCTGCATCCATTTGAAATTTCTCTGGGGTTTGTCTTCCTACCACCCCAAGTTCACCCACACATTTCCTGTCCTCACTGACTGAGCTGCAGGCTGCACAAAGGAGACTGGTTGGTTCTGTGCTGAGGTTTAAACCTCTACCCTCAAGAGAGCTCCAGCTCCCCAGAGTTTAGCTTAAGCCTTTGCTGGTTTACAAACAAGCCAACGTTCCATATAAATGAGTTCTGGCTTAACAAGTGTAGGCTCTGGTGTGAGGTGGGCTGACAGAACAGACACAGCCTGATGTCTGTGCACCAGTGCTCAGGTCTGAGCTGAAAATGCACTTCCAGCCATTACACAGCCCTGGACCTCTGCTGACTGCTGTTCCTTCCCCAAACTAGAGCTCAATTGCACAAACACTTTATTGCCAAAGTATTTTTTCTTCAGAATGGTCTGAGGATGTGATCATCTTTGGTGATGCTATCCATCCTTCTTAGCCATCTCAGTCTTGGTGCTTCAGAGGAAATCCTATCAAACAATTAATTTAATCTAACCAAAGTCAAAGGCTTTGCAAATCTAGATCACAGTTCTCAGCCAAGCCCTACAGAATTACCTTACACTTTGTGTCCTGTGGTAACATGGACCTTGTTGAACAAAGATGCACCGCTGTCATGCCTTGGTTCCACTGGATTTCCAAAATGATCTAAATGAAAAAAAGGAAGAGCCTTGCTGCCTTGGTGCATCTCCTGCAATCTCACCTTTACAACATAAAGATCCTCTCACACATTAACAAGCTTAGCTCACAGCCCCTCCTTGGAGGACTTCAACAGACAGAAACAGGAAACAAAAGGATTTAGTGATGTGTCAAAGAACCATAAGAAATTTAACACAGGATGGGTAAATTAAGCCAAATCAGTCCATGTCTACAATTAAAAGGATGTTCTCTTCTTTCTGTACCAACATTTCTTGGATAGTCTTACTTGAATAACACAGATCCCTAGCTCTACTAAAGCAGACAAAGTGTATTTAGGGCATCAAAAGCACTTACTCCTCTCTCCATTTAGGTCTACTTCAGCAACTATTGGTCATGCCTGAATGATCAAATGCAGAGAGGTGTGTGCTAGTTCCACCTGTGCTGCATATTACCTGTGTTAATGTACAAAGGTTTCCTTCCTCTAAAACTATGGTTTAATGTTCTACTCTTTTCTTTATTGGCATAAACGTCATCTTCTTTGTTACTTCATGACCCTCTTGACTGCAGTAAAAATATTTCCAAGGCTGAATGACAAAACGGAGAAATAAATTGTAACCCAGAAAATACTGTGGGTTGTTTTCTTGGTTTTGGGGCCTGAAACAGTTCTAGTTCACTTTGTGGGCCTGAACGGGATCTGGCACAAAGAAGGACAGATGTCCAGGAAGTTCTCTTCCTTCGGGAGGAATTCCTAGCTTGGATACAGTGCTAACACAGCTTAACAACACTTAGACCCCACCTGGTTTAGCATTTTGCTGGTTTAAAGCATGAGAGTTACAGCGAGTTCCCTAAATACGAACAGTGGAAGCTGGACGTATTTACAACTCATAGTAACAGCACAGAAGTTACCACTCTGATGTCTCCAGTGCCATTCCTCCCCTGGCTTTTACCAGTCCCAAAGCAGCATTAAGTAGCCCATGGCCCCCACAGCACAACAGCTGCTGGGCAGCCAGCTCACTAATTTCTTAGATTCTTACGATTTGCCTTGCCAACAAATTAAATGCAAGTGCAAGCCGAAAACTTCTGATTTGTCAGTATTTAACTTTATCACTCAGAAGAGTGGGCAGAAGGTAAATGCAAAAAATAATTTATCCCCAAATTCTGTGGTGGTTTTTTCAGCCGGCTGAGCTACAGTTTGCTACTTGCACTCAGAACAGCATCGACTTTTGCTTTCTTCTCTTCCACATTAGCTTTTTTTTTTTTGTTTCTGGGAGGGCAAAGGCCTACTGTAGAAGGAAACACCCCCGGGGGTGAGCAGAATCACCTCAGCAAGCAAGCAGGGATGTCCCGAAACGAGAGGGGAGACCGTTCGCCACAGGGCCGAGGTACCCGGGATGAGTGACCGGGTTCTTTCCCAGAGGTGAGCTCCCAGAACCTTGTCCTCGGCGGCTGCTTCACGGCGGACTGAGCCGGCTGAGGCGGCCCCGGGGGCGGGCAGAGCCTGAGGGGAGCGGGAGACGGCTGAGGAGAGGAACGTGCCCCGCTGTGCCGCGGCGCCCTCTGAGGGGAGAGGCGGGGCCGCGGCGGGTGTGGGCGGCCGGGCCGGCCCGAGGAGGAGGGTGAGGAGAGGGCCGGGCTGAGCCTTGCCGGGCGACACCTGGGCGGCTGCGCTACCTCCTCCTCCCCACGTAGGTTTCGACTGCTCTTCCCCGCCCGGAAACTTGGTGAAGGGGCCGCGTAATTGCCGCCGTCGCAGGCCGAGTTTGTGCTGGGCTTCTCTCGCTTTCTTCCTTCCCTATCCCGGGGACGAGCGATCTCCCCTTCCCGCCTCTGGCGCCTACAGGTGAGCGGTGTGTGCGAGGGGAGGGGAGACGGCGGGTTCGTGAGGGGAGGGAACCGGGGGAGTTTGTGAGGGGAGCGCGGTTCCCGCCGCGGCTGAGGCGTCCGGCTGCTGGGCTGAGGGGCGGGCGGCCGCGGATCAGCTGTGGAAACGGCTGAGGGCGGCAGCTCCCACCGAGTTCTCTCGTATCTGAGGGTTTCTGAGCCGTGACCGAGCGGGGCTGAAGAGCAAATGTCTTTTATCTTGACGCGGGGCAGTTAGTGCGGCCCGGGCTGGGCAGTGCAGTCGAGGACTGCCTGTCTGCCCGCCCCGGGGGTTTAACTCTTCTACGGTCGGTCTTGCAGACCAGCAGCACTGAAGCCTGTGCAGAACACCTCAAACTCGGTGTTTTGGCCTCTTGCGTGGGTCGGAGGGAGGCTGGAGGGCGAAATTTCATTGCTAGGAGATGGAGAGGTACAAAGTTGGCAAGTTTCTGGTGCTGTACTGGTAATTAATGCAGAAAAAGCCTATAAATAGAAGTTGAGATAACAGGCGAAGGAGAGCGAAGTGGCGTTATGGACGTTTTGGAAAAGCCTTAAAGGTAAGAAATACAGGTGATGTTAACTATGAGGTAATGCTCTGGAGAGGTTGGTAAGAGGCTTGGAAAGAAATATGTAAGGGATACTTTATAACTGGAATGCTTTTATTTTATTTTAAAAGTTTTTCGTGGGGGATTGAAAGCGAGGTGAGGCTGTGTGCTGCTAAAGGGGCCATCCCACTCTGCCTCACTGCTTGGTTGTGTGCACTTGAAATCTCTCTGCTTCTGACAGTAGCCTCGATCTCCGAGTGAAAACGAAGAGCCCAGGCAACAGCCAGGGGATGCCAGCTTCGGAGGTGGCAGAGAGAGCGGGACTGCCCCTTTCGGTGGCAGTACAGGCTTAGTTTGCTTTAAGCCATGCTTGAAACGGCACTTGCAATTCCTTCAACGATTTCTTTGGTCCTGCTTTACCTTGGTAAAGTAAGGAATGCAAAATTAGTATTTCCCCGCTGCTTACCAAACCAAAAAGGGTCCTATTTCCACTTTCTACTCTGTCTTTTTAGCCAAGGTGAGAGGACCTGGACTATATGAAGGCTCCAGGTCAGGTGCAGATAGTAAGTGTTAGGGGCGGTTTCTGCTGTGCAAGGGGTATGTTGGGGCAGGGTCACAACATACAGGCTTGTGGGGGAAGTTTCTGTCACTGTCACATGGCCCCAGAGTTGTTCAGTCTAATCCTTTATCCTCTGGAGACTCCAGAGCAGCACAAGGTTTGGGTGCTGGGGTGTAGTTTAAAGACCTGTAGTTACCCTCCCACAGCAATGCCAGTTGTGTGCTGTGCCTTTGAGGGACAGCGCTGACGTTTGTCCTTGATGCTTGAAGGCCAAAGCTCTTTGGCAGTTCTCCAGCAAAGAGAAAGCAGATTGTGCACATGGCTCCTTCAAAACAAAACTTATTTACGCTACACATGCAAACTCTTATTTTGCAATCTGACTGAGCAGATGCAGTGTGTCTGCTGCTGAAAGGGGCCAAAGCACTGGTAATATTTATTCCCTACCACAAAGGGATTTGCTCCTTGAACCAGCTCCTGAAGCTTGTACAGGGAAAAACAAAGGAGTTGGATGGCTGAGGACAGAGCAGAGAAATGATAAACAAGAGGCCAACCTTTTACAGAATTCTCTAGCTGTTGGAAAACTCAGCTGTGTTGTAAATTCACATTTTCATTCATCTTATTTATGTGTCTGCTCTAGTATGCAAGCTTGATGCATATGTAATTACTTTAAATAATGGAGATGCACTAGCATAAAACCCCAATGAAATGGAGAGGAGGACCTGTGGTGTGCAGCAAAAAGGAACCTTGGCTGTTGAAAGACAAGTTTTTTTAAAGTTTACAACCAAATGAGTAGTGAGGCAAGAGTTAAGAAACAAACCTAACCATATGGCCTGGGGAATGAGAGCTGCAAAAGGTGGAAGAAACAGCTCCAGAAGGGAACTGACAGCCAAATGACCTCCAAAAAACCTGTGAAGTTCAAAGATACCTGGTGAAATGGGTTGAGGATTATTCTGGGTAACATTAGTGCTACCTGAATGGCAATTCCGGTAACTTCAATTAGAAATTGTAATGAATGGTTTCATAAATGATGGTAGTGCTGTACTTCCCCAAGTATGGTTAAAATATGAATTTACACATTTATGAGATTGTAGATTCTTAGCCTAAATAGCATAATAAGAATAAACATAAAAGAATAAGTGTAACTGCAGAATAAATTATCTGTGGTTCCTGAAGCAACCCCTGCTGTATTTTGTTACTCTTCCTTGTGCATTGCCATAGATTTATTGACTTTTTTGCATTTAAAAAACATAAATCCTGCTGCAACTGCTATATTGATTTCACTTTGAAAATGAAGCCGCATCATTTCATTCTGATTGTGTATCTCTTGCCGGAGCAGTTGCAGCTGTTGTCTTACTCACAGGCCTGAGTTATGTTTTGCTGGTTTAATACAAAACCCTCTTGTTTGGCTTTTGCATCTCAGCTTACTTGAGTGGTGCTGCTCATACAGTTGTTAGGAATTGCATTTGACAGTCCCTCCTCAGTTTGTGTTCCTTGATTTATAACACAGAAAATGTTGCCCTTGGTGTAGAAATTTCTTGACATGAATTGAGTTTGAAAATATGACAATATCTGGCAAGTTTTTTGATGCTTTGGATAGGATATTGTCCACAAGCCAGGATCTCACAAACCACCTAAAGCGTTAGAGGGCACTTAGATGGACGGACAGAAGTGGTAGGAATGACTCTGCTGGTCCAGGAAAAAGCAGAGAAGGCTGGAAGGAGGGAAACTGAATAAAGCCAGATGTTTTGGAATTTGGAGAGACAATCAGCAGCTTGCAGGCAAAGCTGGGTTTATGCATGCATATATATGTACACACACACACACACATATATACTGGTCCCCTGAGTTTAGAGGGTCTCTGTGCAAATTTTGTTTAAAGACTGTAGTGTTCCTTATTTGGAATATTCTAGAAGGGAAGTACCGGAAGGGATCATGTATTGAATAAAACATTGTCTAGCTTTGTCTGCTCTTTGCCTGGGCCTTAACTCATGCAAGTTTTGTAAACAGCTGTAGCAGACTCTCTCTTTAAAAGCTGATTTTTCTGTCAGTTAAAAAGGGGTTGAGATAAAACTTGACCTGCTCCTCTGAAAGTTTAAGGGGCTCACCTGTGACATCAGTTGTGTTGCAGTTGTTAGAAGTCCAGTAAATCACGATCAGGCCTATTTGTAAAGTTCTCAAACTTATTAACCTCCCACCCCTAGACTAATAAATAACAGATAAATTATTCTAACCTAATAAGTGCTATTGTAGGTCTCTAAATAGAAAATAAATAAATCAGTCTGTTCCTGCCCTGGGAACGTTAGATGGGAGGATATCCTCTTTTCCATGATCTCAATTGGTAGGGAACAAAAATTCCCGTATGATTTATTTCAAGTAGGATACATAAAAATAAACATAATGGGCCTTCTGGGCCTTTTTGTGCTTAGGATTTTAAAAAAAAAAAAATAGTTCCCTGTGAGGTTAACACCTGAGGCTACTTGGCTACTTCACTCCTAATCTCAACAAGCTGAAAACTGAACAGAGACAGGAGATTGCCTCCTCATTCCTACACACACCCGGAATTAAGGTCGTTCACGGGTGGCTAAGGAAGAATGTGATTGCTGCATTGATTTGTGGATAGTGGAAGGACTTTGGTCTGTTGTTTCAGCTCTTTTAACTGGTGAGACAGCCATGTCCATTTTAAAATTATTTTTAGGAGGAGGGAAAATATAACATAATTATCCATTTATGTATATTGTAAATACGTGCCCAATAAGGTACAATAACAATGGTCTTAAAGACCTGTTTCTGATACCAGCTTGGGCACAGATTTAAATCAGGGTAAGTAATCAGAGTAAGATCTGGAAAAATAAAACAAATACAAAATGCCTCTTGCCGTTTTGTTTCCCCCTACCTGTGAGAATTGTTTGTTTAAGTCTTAAGTCAACAATATACACACAGGAGAAATTGTAGGACGAGAAGGCATCTTAAATTACATGTACAACTACGCCTGAGCTCATGAACCTGAAATACAGATGTCCTAAGCACCAGAATGTGTCTCAAGTCTTTAAATAATAAGCTGTAATACTGTGCTGTAAATCTCTAGGGAAATGTAGTTCTTAATCCAGGGATTTTTTAATATATATATTTTTTAGCTTCTACTATAGTGCTAATTTACTTTGAGCTGCTATCTGTGGTGAAGGACATTTCAGCTACTGGTTGGAGCAGTAGCAGCAGCTCTGCCTGCCCACAGGCACTGGCGGGAGTTTAAACTGACTGCAAACCTTGCTGTGTGCCACCCTGAGGAGCTGCAGTTTGAGAAGTTGTGCTCTAGGGAATTCAAAGTTGTGTGTTTTGGTTTGTTTGGGTTTTTTTTGTTTAAATGATGGCAACTTGTTTTCTTTCTTTCTTTCCCCTTTGCCATGATCTGATGGTGAGATGGAATGTAAAGGGGAATTACAGACTTAATTATCTTTTAATTCAGCTTTTTTACTTAGTGAGAACAGGCTTGGGCTAGAAAGTACTCTGCCCTGATTTTGATACAATGCCCTCTTACCCTGTCTGGGGTGTTATATAGCATCATGATGCTGATGGCATCAGGCACAGGCTGGGGCACTCCTGAGGTATGGAGAAAAAAGAGCCAAGACTGGGGGAAATGAGGTGGTCCCTCTAGAGTAGTACTCTCAGCCACACTGCATCTTTGAGTTTATTTGGTGGAGTTTAGATTCCAAGTGTCTGTTGGTATAAAAAGATGTCCTAGAGTCTGCCAAATTCTTAAACCATACAAAATTATAAAATACTACTACTGCAACTGAAACCAAAACTTGACTTGTATAAAGTTCTGTGCTGCTTTATCCTGCAGTAAAGCCCTAAACTGATGTTTCTGATGTTAACAACTGTAACTATCTGTCTGTAGATAGGAAGGATTTTATCACCAGGTGCAAAACTCTGCTCTCGTGCTGCTGGATTCCTCCTGGTGAAGTTATATAGAAAACAATGTTTGTGAAAGTGTTATTTGTTTGTTTTTAATGAACCTAGAAAACAAATTATTTCATGCTTAAGGTTGAGAATAGCCAAGATTAGTTTCTTCAAACTGAAATTAATTTTATTTAATTTTAAAGTAATACTGGATAGAGTGTGGTAGAGATGAAAGCTTTGTAGGGCTTTCTCACAAGACAGACAAGGCTTAGAGCAATAGAAATACCCTAAGTTACCAATAGCAACAGTTTCTCTCTTCCCCCCACTCCCTGCTTCTCACAATACTTTAAATATATATGGTCACGACTGCTTTGGTAAGGATATTCAAACAGTGATCTTTTAAATAATCCATTTATATTGTGCACAGTTTGCTTCTTCCCTTGTATGCCTCAGAAATTCTGTGATAAGAAAGTACCTGCCCTTTTCTGACCAAATGCAACACCCAGATTGCAAACGGGCCATGACGTACGGGTACGGGTTTGCTTTTGTCAGGCTGCTGCCAGAGTAACAGCTATTAGGGCTGGCTACTTAGGGAAGCTTTACCCAAGACATGGTGCTATTTTCTTGCTATAGACAAGGAATTTACAGATAGACACACAGATAATGATGTGGTAAGAGCATCTGGTGTTCATATGCAGCCAACAGACACATGATCTTTACCTCCTGTCCTCAAAAACAAACCCAGCTCTTTGGAGAGTAAGTGTGCTACCAGGTATTTAGATAAAACTAAATCTTAACATCAAATATCCTAATCTCTTTGATTTGGTTTTGGGCTTTTTGCTTTAAGAGAAGCTTTGGTTATGAATTACAGATTAGATCCTTTATCCTTAAATTATAGCATTAGATTCCTTCTTTCTTTGTCTATAGAAAACTTCTCCCACAGACATCAAACTTATTTGGAGGGATGAATTTGCACATAGCTGCCAAATTCAAAATGTAGTTGAGGGTGGAGGTAGGGGTATTTAATTTCCTAGAGAGAAATTATTAGACACTGTAGAAAAAAATAAAGAAGGTTTGCTGCCAGTGGTGAAAATTCCATAGGGGTCTTTGGGTCAAAGTCTGCAAAGAAGCAAATTGATTTAAGTGAGTGGTACAACAGAAGAATTCCTGCAAGCAGAGAAAGAAACTTGGACGTTTTTGTGGAAGACAGGGTGTAGAAAAGATGGTGGATAAGGAGAAGCACCTAGCAAAGATGAGAAAGCAGGAAGAAATATAAATCAAGCAGCTTTTTCTGCAGCACTTGTCTTCACTTCTATTTGATGGCATTTAATTTATCCACTTTTCAGAGCAGTATGTTAAAATAATGGTTCATCCCCTTGGAAGAAAAGTGTGGGTGGAAAACATTTTGTACCACTACTTAGTTTGTTAAGAAGAAGGGAGGAGAGAGGAACTTACTGGTTGTCACCTTGATAATATTAATTGAATGAAAACACCAGAATCTCCTGCTCAGTGGAAAGAATGGGGATTAATTATTGAAATCACATTTGTGTAGCCCTGCTACTTTAGTGTGCCGAGTCCCTGGTGAGAGAGTTACTGTTCTGTGGTATCATTAACTGAGCTGGGAAGGAAATGTGAAGAGCACGTGGTAGTGAGACAAATTAATTAGAAGTGCCAGTTTCTTAATTTTTCACATCAGCTTTTCTTCCTCCTAAATGTAGGTGTTTGTTTGCAGTTTAAGCTGTTGATTGCTAGTAAGATTTTTTAAAGTAAGTAATATAAAGCTAAGAGATCTTTTCTTATGTTGAACTTTCAAATATACCAACAAAACAATTAAAAAAAAAAATCAATCTTGAAATGCATGATGTTAAAATTGGAAATCCGAGTGCCATGCTGGAGAGCTGATACTGCAGAAGTTGCTGAGGAGGAAACTCCTTGGGATAGTCTTGCTCTAGTCAACAAAGGCTTTTAGCACATCCCTCAGAATAGGGTTTCCTGGAATAATAAGTCTTTTC
Source organism: Hemiprocne comata (assembly GCA_020745705.1). Lineage (NCBI taxonomy): Eukaryota > Metazoa > Chordata > Aves > Apodiformes > Apodidae > Hemiprocne > Hemiprocne comata. Next base: position 1,811,631 of record CM036597.1, on the reverse strand, counting down.
TAGTCTAACAGGATAATGGTCCTGATTATAATTAATGAAGGTACAATTGGTTTTCTGTTTTCTGGTTGAGAAGAGAGATACTTGCCCAGAAATTCAAGTGGATTAAATATACAATTGTTCAACAAGCCAGAAACACCAGGGGTTAGAATGCAACTTATTTTCAAATTTATGGTTAAAGAATGAGCATAAATGTTCGGGACAATGACAACTTTTAAAATTGTCAATCTTCCTTTATATTGAATGCAGTAAAGCAGCTTGGATTTAGACTTTTTTAAAGTGTTCATATATGTGCTGAGCAGTTCCTCTTGGAGGTGGCTGCTTAGAAACCCTTTGGCTTGAAGGCAAGATTAATTAGTGAAAGGGTTGCTTCTTGTTTAACTGTGTACATTTACCATTTAAAGAAGCTTTGACTTCTTTTACATTCAGTGCCCTGATCTTCAGCAATATCAGAAAATAATGAAGATAACAGGGCACTGTATCACTACTTGAAACTATTCTTGGGCTTGGCATTGTAGTTTTTGTAAAAGCTGACCTACTTTAAGTATTGCTTATAAAAATCCTCTGGTATTTCAACACTTTTCGCTGCTGCTGCTGCTGCTGTGTACTAAAGACAGTTTACTCCTGGTTATGAAACCCTGCAGCAGCACACTGGAAGTGTCAGTCAGGACAGCAGTGTGTTTCATATAAAACCTGTCCCATTTCACATATGTGAAATCCTAGTTCAAAATAGCAATGAAATTCAGCATAAAAAACCCTGTTCCACAACACTTTCTGTACAATGTACTTCTCTTTGTCTCTGGAACTTAAAAAAAAATAAAATAAAATTGCCATTCTGTGAAACAAAAGAAATCTTTAACTGAGTGAAAACTGAAGGAAGTTTAGCAGAAGTTCTGCCCCTGAAGGTTGATTTCTAGAGCACTGGGTTTGCTGCGTTAGAATCCATCCTGAACTTGATTTAATGTAAGCAGATGGGGTTTGGGCTACTGCCCTGCTGCTCTGTGCCCTCAGTCATCTTAATCCAGAGTGTGCTGGCTTTGTTCTGTCCACCCCAAAAAAAATAATCAATTGTTTAGCCTTTAGTTGGAATGTTGCCTCTCCAGTTTCCCAGGGAAATGTAGTTATAAATATAATAATTGGCATAATTATTGCAGTGAGCTATTACATATACGTGGGGCACCCACCCTGCAATCCCAAAGCCAACTTTTATATTGGGGTTTAATCAACACTTAAGTACCAACCTACAGATGTGTAAAAGCATAAACCCGTTGTGTTTCCGAAGTATTTTCGGTGGTACAAGTAGGTTTTTAGTATTGAGAACTAGTTGTTTGACAGATTTTGTGTTTAATACTTTTTAAAAACTAAAGCAGTATGGGACATCCCTCTAGTTATCCTAATCTGCTAGGAAAAATGTTACACTTTGGTGTCCTTACTGCAGCCTGGCTGCACATGTCTTTATTTTGCAATATGGAATGTACTCTGGCTCACTCACCATATGTGTGGCTTTATAAATCAGTTCGTTAAAAAAAAAAAAAGAAAATCAAGATGGTTTCTGTTAAATTTTGTTTGTTTTGATGTTTTGTTTTGGTTTTTTGTTATTCCAGGGAGCTTCCTATGTGATCTTAGGTAGGTCACTTGGGATCATGTTCAGAGACGTGCAAATGTGTTCAATTCCCATGAGTTGATGCCTCTGTGGGGTCATTTCTCAGTCTTTGAATGGAAATAGCAACAATGTTATAGCTTAGAGATGTCATTAAGGTAATATGTTAATGACTGACAGTGACTTGTATCAAATGCTGGAGGAAGGCCTTAAAAACAAAGACCAAAAGTTGCATTTGGACTTTGAAAGATAAGATTGGAAGCAGGGCTGTGGCTCTTGGGGTAGCCAGGTACCACAGCTCCTTTCCAGTCACTGTAGCACAAGTGGAGGCATGATGCTGGAAATGTTTCTTAGACAATTATGCTTTTTTAAAAGTTGGGGTTTTTTAATTAAAGCTCTAGAAGTAATGAATCAGTTCTCTTTGCAAGTCCAGGGTGCTTTGGAGAACTGAACAGAGTTTGTCCATCAGGAATGGTGCAGAGTAGTTAGCTGTTGGTGTGGTTCTTGGCATAGTCCCTACTAGAGCTCTGAACAGTGTTGTAGGTGTGCAGAGGGGTGCATCTCTGAGCCTCTGTGCCCCAGCAGAGTTAAAACAAGAATAGGCAATGTGCTAATATTGTCAGGAATAGTCTTGCTTTGGCAGGGAAATAGATTAGACAACCTGATAAGTCTTCCTTTGAAAAAAAAAAAATTATTTGAGTCAGTGTTACAGTACAATAAATCCTACTTTAAAAAGAAGGAAAGCCAACAGTGATTAAAAAAAAAAAAAATACAGTAAAGATAAAGGTGATTCCAAAGAAATCTTTTTCCTAGTCCACACAGGGTAAGAAAAGGGGAAATATGAAAAGATGCTACTGGTTTATTTCCTTCAATTCTTTGTCATGCATAGGAATGGGGTGTACTGCTTCCTAAATAATTCAGACTCCAGAGGCATTCTTTGCATTATACTTTTAGAACAGCAACATATGTGTGTCTCAGGCTTTAATATTTTCATGTAGTCAGTAAGTAGTAGCTTAAGATCAAGCTAGATCCTTGTTTTATGATCCTCTCATATTATGTGCCTTGTGTGTAGGGTAAAACATGTGCGAGGCCTAGGGAGGGATCCGAGTACTCTGGAGAAAGGCAGGAGCAGGGAATGTGCTGCTCAAGGTGGCATTGATGGAAGGAAGTTGGAGAGGGGGAATGGTATAACAAAAAGAGCAGCACGAGAGAGAAGGGGGCTGTTGGGGTTGGTCTGACCTTCAGAGGTTAGGAGGAGTAACTGAAATTTGATGGAAAATGCAAATGATTTGGTATATATGGAACTTCACTTCCAAAGCCAGAATCCCGGGGACTCAAGACAGACTCTCTTGAAACTGGTCTGTTTAAGCTGAGGAGAATCATGCCTGTTGTGTTGAGACATGGCATTTTCCAGACACTGAAAATGTGTCTCGTTGTGCTAAGTAGTCATCTTTGCTGAACAAGATGTTAGCAATTTTCCTCTTACAGCACATCTGCTTTCTGGCTGAATCACCCAGCGAGCGGCAGGCTTGTTTGAGCCTGCTGTCCTCTGCTGCTCACTGCCTCCTGCCTCGCCGAAGGGTGTGAGCTGGGTTTCATCACCGAGGTGTCAGCCCTAGGTTCCCTGGTGTCTGCAGGAGTGTCCTCCTTATTGACAGGACAGTGGTGTAAAAGGAAAATTTACTTTGGCACTTTTGAAAGGAATCTTCACGCCTTGTTTTCAAGGATCTTGAAACAGTGCGGAACAGCTCAGAGCTACAGGGAAGAAAAAAGCAGCAAGATTGTGGTGATACTTTTGTCTTCCAGGGGTTTTGAAATGACTCATAAATGGGATTAATCTTGTATAACCTTTAAACACAGAGGGCAGAGAATGAATTTCATAAATAATCTCAAAAAACCCCATATAAAAGTAGTTTATCAGCAAAATTACCATGGGGTTTGTTTTCACTGAGAAAGTAGATTTGTTTAATCACCTGCCAAAGTTTTATGCAAATTCTACAACCCGAAGCACAAGTCTTTCCTATTGGTAGATGTTTGCCTTGGAAGCCTGATGTTTCGTTAACTTGCTGGTGCTGAGCTGATTGATTAGAATTGGTAGGGGACGTTAAGTGATTGTCTGATGTTGAAATGTTTCCTTTTCACTTGTGAAATAATTTAAGATTAAGATTTAAGATTAATTAATTTACCTCCTCTTTCAGATGGAGGTAAATACCAAAGCACAGGGGTATTTCTAAGAGAGGGTGGCATGGATACATCTGCTTTGTTTCACTTGTGTGCTGTGAACTGTTCTTTCTCCTTTGGGGAGCACTGAGGCAGTCATGCAAGAGTTAAGGGCTCAATGCAAACAGAAGAGCTAGGTCTGTACATCAGCCGAAATGCTTTGCTTAAGAGGAAGATGCTTTCTGGCACTGCAGCAGCAGGAGGAGAAGCAAACAACTCCTGCCCTGTACCTACCTGGAACCATGACAGTGATATTTTAATCTTTTCAAGTGGACATGTTTCTATTACTAGGTGAAATTCGCCTGTAAAATGGCTTGATTCTGTTGGTGATATGTTATCCCTTTAATTAAATACCTGACTTATGCTTGACTATTAATTGAAGCAGAGTGATATATGATTTTTATTAGAAACCCATGACTAATTTTTTCTTGCCATTCCTGCTATCTTATTATTCTTGCCTCCCCTCCTCCAAAGGTGCTGCTGTGTGCCAGCCATGTCCTCCAGGCACTGGTGCAGACCAGTGTTCACTCTTGCTTAGGCTTTTACCTGTTCCAGATAAAGCAATTGTTTTCAGATATTTTCCATGTTGCCTTTCAGAAATTTTCCATTTCATCATAGTTCTGCAATTGTTTTGTTTTAAAAGACACTGGGATTTTTTTACATTACCTTTAAAAAAAAAACACAACAATCCTAAAACTCCCCAAAAAAACCCTACCACCACCACCACTACAACAACCCCCCTACACACACACTGTGGAATACAGTGTTAGCTTCAATAGTACCCCATTTCCTACTTTATTAAAATAACTGCCAGGTAAAAAAAAATAAATTCCTTCTCTGTGCCTGTGATCTGCTACCAAACTCTTGTGAGTTTTATATTTAATTACAATAGGCAAGTTTCCAAGTGGATATGACTGGAGACATCTCTGGTAAAATTAGAGCAGCAGCAACTAAGAACCCATTTTGCCCCTGATCTTGCTCTCCCTAACTGCAAGAAGCTGAAGCCTTTGTGTTATGTTACAACAACCTGTCATGTGGACAATTCTTTGTTTTTCCACCTAGAAAGCTTTAGTCTTTTTATAGGAAATCTGTTTCCATGGGTGAACTTAGGCATGGATGAGTCGGGAACAATACATTGTTTGTTAAAACTAAGTTTTTTTGAAGGGAGTGGGCTTAAAAGGAAGGAAATGTGGTTTAGGTTTAAGTTTCTTTCGAAATTTCTTCCTCTCCTTTTTCCTCATCCCTCCCCAGAACACAAGAATCCAAACAACTAGAAGTCCCCAAACTGATGTTTCACCACTTCAAAAATTCAGTATAATCAGGAAAGCCAGAGAGAAAAATTGTCAGTTTAAAAATCACATTCTTGGTTATCCTTTCTTCCCCTTTCCTCTCTGGGTTGTTCTCCCTCAAGAACACGCAGCTTTTGTCTCAGTTTTCTAGTTCATTTGTTTGGCAGAGTTTTATCTAGTCTGTATCACTGGTGTGTGTAAAGTAATTTAAGCTTCAGTTTATCCACGTGCTTAAACATTTTGCTGAGTCAGGTCCTTGTGTTCTCTGATCCCTGTGAATGCTCAACCCAAGGTCAGTCTGGAAGGAAGAACCCTAAGGGGGGGCAGGTGGGGGTGAAGATTCCAGGGGGGATCTTAAGGCAGAAGTACAATTTAATTTTTAATTGGCTAGATCTAAGCAGGCAGGTGGCTGGAAATCTCTCTTTCTCTCCCTTGCATTAGGGGTCCTCTGTCATCCTGCTGCCTGCCACGTTTCCTTGCTGTGGGGCTGAGGGTGCCTGATGCTGGCTGTCATGGCTGATCCCCTGGCAGAGGAACCCACCTCCCAGGTTAATGAACTCTGCTGCGAATGTGGTCAGTTCCACCTCTTGCTGGACAATCATCTCTACAACTTCCAGGATGAAGTGGACGATGAACTCATCTGCCACATCTGCCTTCAGCCCCTGCTGCAGCCCATGGACACCCCCTGTGGACACACGTACTGTTTCAAGTGCCTTGAAAACTTCATGCAGGAGTATAACTTTTGTCCAATGGATCGGAAAAAGCTCTCTTTCCAGCAGTGCCACAAGTCCAGCCTTCTAGTACGAAACCTGTTGGACAAGCTGATTGTCTTCTGCCCTTTCAAGGCAGAGTGTCAGCAGACAATGCAGCGGTGTGAACTAGAAGCTCATCTGCAGAACAGGTGCATTCCCACTTCTATTATATGATTGCTCCTTGTGTAATGTCTGTTGTGCTTCTGACCAGAAAGATCCATTCTCAGAACAGTCCTTAAACTGGGGCAAGATGGGACACCAGAGATGACAGAGGGTGAGGCCAGGAAGGTGGGTGGGTGAAGACAACATAATTGTGTGTCTGTTAGGGAGGCCAGCTGTCCTCAGACACAAAACCTATCAAATGCATACAAATTTGTGTCCTGATCTGGGGTACCTGACTCTGAAAATTATTATAAACATGCTTCTTCTTCTTTCACTTGCACAGAGAATACAGGCACAAAAAGTCAACACTCTGGAAGGAAGGGATTGTGCAGTGTTGCCAGTTTAATTAGCCCAATTAAGATGTGCAATACATAAGTCTTTGTTTCAAACAATGTAAGTCCCTCCAAGCTGCACATTATGCAGTTGCTGAATCGTCTACTTTCAATTCCATTATCTCCCTTTTTTGCTGAGAAACAGAGGCAAGTGGAAAATACTTTGTCCTTTCTCCCCACATTGTACAGAGGAAGGGAGACTTTTTTTCTTGTGCTTGTCAGCAGAGAGGTGTTTTGGTGCTTCCACTGCTGGTTGAGCTGGTGGCAGGTGGAATATTGTAGCTTTAAAAGAAGTGCAGGTGCCAAAGAGCTCTTGCCATGGTGCTTGAAGAACACTTGTTCCTACCTAGTTAATGATTGCAGGAAAGGGAGCTAAGTACAAGCTCTGCCGCAGGCAGGAGCAGACCTTCCCTGGCAGTGTGTGTTTTGTCAGTGTGCAGTGAGAAATGCAACAGGCTTGTTTCCTTCAGCTCTGTTGTAGATTTTTGTGGCAATTACTTATGTTTAAAATAGGCCAACCAGTGCACAGGGAGCAGTTAAACTCAGGATACTCTTGCAGCTCCAGCCTAGGATCCTTGTGGATCTTGCTCCTCTTCAGTTCCCATAAGCTGAGACCTTCTGTTAAGAGCCAGGGAAGTGAAGGAAGGTGCTTGTCTGCCCCTTTTCTCAGTCTGTGAAAGGTTATAATCTCCTTTTTCTTGAGCTAACTCTTTGCACAGCTTTATGGTTACCAGGCAGGGCTGAATGCTCAGGGCACAGGGACAGGGCTGCTGGTGTGGAGCTGGAGCCATGGCCCACACCAGGGCTGGGCCTTCCTCTCTGTGCTGTAAATCTACCCTGCTATCAGTAAACTTCTGTCACTTGTTAATCACTCTGGCACAGGAGTTAAACACAGAAAAGGGAGGCACCCGCCAAAGTTTACCGTGGAGACCTGTCTGGAAACTGTATCATTCTCTGATATAGTTTTTTATCTTCCTTGGGGAGGGTGTGAGCTAAAAATCGAGGCTATTTCACCTGGGCTGTGAGCACAGTTAAACTGAAAAATGAAAAAAGATGAGAAAAAAATTACTCTAGGACTTGCATGTTTTTTAATTTTAAGTGAGCTTAACTGATAGCAGGAGATTCAAGGAAATAAACATCTAGAAACTTGTTTTCTTGGGATTTCTCTGCCCTTTGCAAAATGAATTTGTTTCTCAACACCTCAAGGGGGACGTGCACAAGTGGATGATGAATCAGCTTCTACCTTAAAGTTTCAGGGTCATCTTACTGCTTGGAGGATAAATGGTTAGGAATAAACCAGAGGAAATAATACTGGGATGAGACTTGTTTAGCCAGAATGTAAATAGTCAAGTTTAATTTGAAAAGTGACTCTGGTAAACACCCAATACTACTCATGTCTCTGAAAGTGATGCTTTTGCATTCATCACCCTCCTCACCTGCCACCTTTTTTATAAGTAATCTTGATAAAAGAGCTTGTTTTTCCCTTGCTCGTTTCTGCTGAGGCAGGTGGGCTGTGGTGTAGCTGCATACGGAGCATATCTTGTTGAATGTAGAATTACTTCTTGAACTTCCCTGGGAGGAGCAGTTGGTGGGATGATAAACTCCTCTAAATTGCTCCACTTCGAGTAGAGCCATCACCTCTGTGGACTGGCTGGGGCTGCTGGCTGAGGGTCAGTTCCATGCAGAAAAACAAAAAAAAAGAAGCCTTGCTTGTTGCTCTTGCAGGTTACTGGTTTGTTGAAAACAAAGCCTAATTCAAGGCTGAGCTTGAAACTTGAGCCACTTGCTTTGCATAAAGATACAGTTCATAGTCATCACTAAAAGAGCAGAGCTGAGTGTTTGCTTATATTTTAAGGGGTATTGTTTTCTTCACCAAGTGTTTGCCAGGTAAATATTTAGCAAGGGAGACTCCCATTCGTATACATTCTCCTTTTAAAAATAATTTGCTTAATAATTTTGAAAGTAGTAAAGTAACAAGCCCTCTCTTAAGCTGATACTAGTACAAGTAGAAGCTGAAGATCAAATGGGAATAAACTTCAGCATCTGGGATACAAGCTTTGCAGCTGAGGAGATCTTGAACATGCTTCTTCACATACCTTTGTCAGTCAGAGCTTGTGTGTGCTGGGTTAACCACACAGGCAAAGACTAATCCCTTACAGTCACTGACCATCACTCTCTCTAGGTGTCCTGGTTTCAAGAAATACAAATCTGAACTACACAGGAAAAAGAATCCCATTTCCAAAGGGAAGGAAGATCCTTCTACCAAGGTGGAGACAAACCCACCCAAAGATCCAGAGCTACCAAGTGGAGGATCATCACTTGTGGCAGAAAGCTCTGCAGCTGCTGTGGTATCACTAGGGACTGCAGAGCCCGGACTGGTTAATCCAGCTTTTGAGGAGACTGAAGAAGGTGAGAGTTTGATACAGAAATGTAATTATGTAATTACCTGTTCTAATAGAAAAATGAGGTAATTATCTCAGACAATTCCACTTTTAAAGTGTCCCCAACATTCTTAGATCTCCTCAGTGCTATTCAGCCATTAGTAGCCATTAGTAACCTCTCTCCTCAGCTTGTCCCCGAGCAGAGGGGAGGAGCACTCGTGTGCATCAGGTGTGGGCAGGAGCTGCTCTGTGAGAACTGTCAGTGCAAAACAATCCTGGGAATCTCTATTAGACTGCAGGGAATATTTGCAGCATTCTTTGCAGAAATAAAGGCAGTTCCTGTCAATGGGAACATGCAGCACTTACAGCACTTGCAGAAGCTAAATAATTAGCAATTAGGAAATGTTTCCGCTTCTTAATCTTGTTAAGAAAGTTAAATACACGGTCAGTTTCCTGAAGTGGTCAGTATCTCCCTAATGGTGGGCAGCAAGTGGTTTTTTTTATAGCATAACTTAGGTTTTGGATTAATAGTCAGTTATTAAACCCTTGCAGATAAAAGTAACCATCTCCAGCATAGAGCTGTTTGTCTCAACCCCTGTTAGGAGGCAGCAGTGTGGAATCTCTGTGCCTTGTTTCAAAGTTAGTCTCAAGTTTCCAAGCGTGCTGGAGCTGGCATCCACTGTGCCTGTGCCAGAGTTAATACTCAGGTCAGTTTAATTCTCTCTTGGCTTTTTCCCCAAGGACACTTGGGGCAGGTTTTGCATTTGTTGTGTGACAACTACACTTCACCCAGTCAGTGTGCTTGCCTTCATTAGAGTGTTGGGCCTGCCTCAATGTTGCAGTGCTGGTAGATTTAATATGACTTGCTAACAACAACCTTGAAGATGAAAGTGTCTGAGAAGCATTGCTTAGTCTTCAGGATGCTGTGAAGTAGCTAAACATTACTCCTGTGCTACAGGGGGGATGGGAAAAGAGGGAGAAAGGAAATTAGAGGAGGGAAGTTGCAGTGAGCTGCCTGTGGTAAAGTGACCACAACAGCAGACCAGTAATTACAGCTCAGTAATTCTCTTCTCATGGGCATCATGGAATTTGGCATTTGTCATGTGTGTGCTTCTAGCAGGCCAGCTGTGACAGCAGAAGGGTAAGTGAAATACACTGAACACTCTCTAATAAATCTGAAGAAACAATAATGAAAGAGTTTAAATTTGCCTTGGGAAACAAGGGAAATTGGGAAACACTCTGGAGAAGCTAAACAAGAAACAAGGGCTTTTAAAATTTTGGATCTGATGTATTCTTTCCTCTCCTGATGACTGCTTTCCTTCCAGACACTACTCTGAACACCACCTGCCAGTGTTACACACCTTGTGGTGCTACGTGAAGGAAAATTCTGTTAATGTGTTGTTTTTCCTCTCCAATTTCCACAAGCAGACCTTCCACAGAGAACTAATCTTGTGGCTGAAACCACCACCATTGAAATTCACCGAGAAGACCCAGAGGAAGAGCTGGGGATGAGGATAGTTGGGGGTAAAGACACCCCACTAGGAAACATTGTTGTTCAGGAAGTCTTGAGGGATTCTGTCGTTGCTGCAGATGGAAGAATAGCACCTGGGGACCATATTCTTGAGGTAAGTGAAACCCCACTGGTAGTTCCTTTTCTTCTTTTGACTTGAGATGAAGGCTGGAGGAGGAGGGTTGCCTACAAAAACTGGGAAATCTCTACAGCTGAGGGTTTTCAAGCACTGATCAGCCCCGTGTGTCAGTAGCATTGTCTGTCTGATGGGGCTGAGAAGCAGACTTCTGAGGTTCAGTCCAGTCAGACTCATCTTTACCTTGCATGTATTTGATAGCTTTTTGAAATTCAGAGCATCTCAGATAAAGAAAAAATACTTCTTTCTGACAAATTTCACCCAGTAGCACCATTTCTCTCCAGAGGGCTCTGCTCTAGTTAGGAAGTCTTACAATTGCTCACTCTACTATGTTGCTTAAGCTGCATATTCTCAGTGGGCAGGTCCAAAGTTAGGACCTTATGACATGAAGTAAGCATCAGATATGTAACGTGAGGAATAACGAGCACGTGCTCACCCACGGCCAGATTTAGTTTCCAGATTAATCCAGATTAATCATCCTGTGTGGCAGTGGGCTGATCAGGGCAGCCAAAGCTTGTGTGCAGCTGTGAACCCACATGCAGGGAGAACTCTCAGCATCTTCTGGCCAGGGCTGCCCAATTATTTGACAAGCCATAAAGACCTAATTAGCCTGTTGGACTGTGGCCTTCAGCACAAACTGGCAGCCCACAGGCACAAGCAGCCGAAATGATCTCCAAGTTGGTTTCTTGGATAGACCAATACAATAACTTCTATTTTATCCAGTTGAATTGTACATGACCCCACAGTAGCCCTATGAACATCCTAAAAGAAGACTGCACAGAGTCATATGTGGCAACAGACAAAGCAAAAAGTAGCTTCTCAGAATTACCTTGATAAAAGCATGATTAGATTGATGATTCCAGAAGCTTGTAGACTATGGACTACTCCTCAACATCAAAATGAGGATGGGGAGTCTCCAGTTTGGGTCTTCTCCTCCAGGTGTGTATTGAATGCTGCAAGTTAAGGGAAATCAGTTCTGCATTGCTGTGGAATGGGTGTAATGAGTTGGTATTTTGCAGTTTCAGATTTGTTAGTTATGTGAGCTGTCCTGGCTCATCCCTGCCCTCAGCTACTCACCATCAGTTATGGTCTAATTTCACCTGCTTTCTTCTGCAATCTTTTTTAGAAAACTCTGCTCTCCAACGTGCACCAGAAGCAGCTGCCTCAGTCGTGGCATTGCACGAGGAGCTGTACATCCTGTCTCTGACCCTGTCATGTTCCACGCTGCGGAGAGGGCCCAAACGCTGCAGGTTCTGATCAGTGACCCTGGGTTGTTTGTCTTTCTAGGTGAATGGCGTCAACATCAGCAGTGTGACTCACTGCCAAGCTGTCTCCTTCCTGCGCCACCCAGGTCCTGTTCTCCACCTCGTGGTCCTACAGGAGAAGGGGTTTTCCAACAAGACTGCACAGCAGGATTCCACTTCCACAAATCGGGAAGTGATCCACGTTACCTTGATGAAGAGAGACCGATCCGAGCCCTTGGGAATCAAACTGATCAGGAAGACAGATGAGGCAGGGATTTTTATTCTAGATCTGTTAGAGGGAGGCTTGGCAGCCAAAAATGGGAAGCTGAGTCGGAATGACAGAGTCTTGTCAATAAATGGCCAGGATTTGAGGCAAGGAACACCTGAGGCTGCTGCACAGATAATCCAGGTAATTGATGACATGGTGATGTGTGGCTAATGATTCTGCAGGGCTGATGGCAGGGCTCCTGTTCTGACCCAAGGGCTAGCAGAACACACAGCATTCCCTGAAATATCTCTTTGGGAAAGTGACTTCCCTGAGGATGTGTGGGAAGCACGGCTTCCAAATGAAGATAAACATGAAGAGTGGGAGTCCATCGTGAGTCATCTCTGACAAGTCTGAAGTGAGGCAGTTGCTCATGGCACTTTAGTTCATCTGAGGCAACTGGATCTCCTTTGTGTCGTGGTGTTTGGAGCATTCCTTGCAGAATGAGTAGTCCTGTGCACTCTGTAGGTGCATGCAGCATCTGCAGCCCCTCGTGCTTCACACAGTCAGACTGAAGGTGTTTGCTGGGAGATGTGATAGGCTGGCAGCACAGAACAGAACCCTTTGTCTGATCTGTAGCCCTCTCACCCCATTTTGCCTGGATTTGGGAAGGGAATCCAGAAAACAAGATGAGGCACCTCAGGCTAAAAACATTCTAAAATACTAAATGGGCAGAAGAGAGGTGGTCTTTCCCTGTGCAGTAGGAATGCTCTCCCCTTGCAGCATGCCAAATGTTTTGGTGAAAGGAGTGGACAAGGAATTTTGGTTAAGAATTGAGGATTGCTACGTGTGCAGCAGATACCATGTTGATCAGTTTAAATTCTTTATTCCCCCAGGTGATGACCTCCAGTTTCTGTTTGTTTTTATCTAAAGATCCTGACACAATACATCTCATCACATACTGTTTATATCCCGGGAAGGATCTGAGGTCAGCAGAGTGAGGCAGAGCCAGTTCTCTTCCTGGTAATCAGCAGAGGAGTGCAAGTGGCATGGGAGAAAAGGAGAGAGAGAGCAGCGTTCCAGTACTGAGATCCTTTTTTATGCCATAGATGTGATTCCATTCTGTGGCCTCTTCGAATTTTGTTTACATCCCATTAAGTGCTGCTGTGTTTCTGTGTAATGTGCAAATTGTAACTCCCATGTAAGGAACTCTGGTTTGATCCCACTGACATCAGTAACCAAAGTCTCAGTACCAGCTTCAGGAGGTTTGGGGGTTGAGTTCCTTTTGAAGTGACAATTTGTGTATAACTGTGACAGTCTTCCAAACATTCTGTTTTTCTGGGGGCTAAATTCAAACTCTTGGTTAAATGTAATTTTAATTGCAAACCATTTGCAGAAAAGTCCTTCTACCTGCATTATAAAGTACCATTTTCAGTAGTTGTGTGTGTATATATATGTGCACTGCCATATGTCCTGCACGTAGCCTGGTACTCCTGGTTGAAGGGGAGGACAAATCCCCATCTTAGGATGCAGCGTTCTATTTTATGAAGACATGGATGTGTCTCAACCTGTCTGGAGAAAAAATTTCTCTAGCTGAAATGACTTTGGAGGTAAAAGGCTTTTAAATTCCATTTCAGAAAGTAAAACTCTCCTGTACTAGTTTTAAAAGAAAAAAAAACACAACAAACTGTTGATGGCATCTTCCAAGGCCAGGGAATTCACTGCTGCCAGGGTGCTGTGGCACCAGGGAACAGGGTCCCACATCAAGAACTGAGAGCAGCAACCATACTTCTCTCCTCCCCTGCAGGAAGTGCCCCAAGTGAGCACACACGCCTTGCCCCAGTGGAGTCCTTCACAATAGGGTTTTGTCCAATTATCTGAAGGAATGAACCGAATTAGAAGAGCAGTAACAATAATGAATACTTTCCCTGTAGCTCTGCCAAGGCCAGACATACAGCTGCTTAAGTGTTTAATTGGCAGCCATCTTAGACAAAAGGTCTTATCTTCAGGTACTCTGGGGAAAAAAAAATGGGTGGGAGATAGTTGAACAATAGACATGGTACAAAAGCTGGGAGGGAAAGAGCTTTAACAGTTTCTTTACATTAAAAGAAAAAGCAGCCAGGAGTCATATCACAGTCATCCATGGTGTGGACCAGCCAGGGTTCTGGCTCACAACACAATGTGCTGTTTTGGTTTTTTTGTACCGAAGTGGAGGAATTAATCATCACTTTCCACTTGGTCGGCACTGGTGAGGGAGGGAGGCATGGGTGAAGCCTGCCTCTACTCCTGTTCCTTCTGATAACCATTTTGCTAATTCCTCTTTTCTCTTCACCACAGGGTTCTGTGGCTCTTCACCTCACGTTGCATAGCCCTGTTTCAGCCCCTTTGTAGAACAGATGCCAGCTCTTCTGTCTCCCCAGGAACATGACAGGGGCCGTCCCTAATTTCTCATTTATTTTCCTATCTATTTTATTTACACTTTTTTTTTTTTTTTCCCTGGCAGACCAGTGACTCAAGAGTGAACTTTGTTGTCTTGAGGCAGCCAGGGGTGCAGCTCTCAGACCCAGTAGAAGATGGCAGCACCTCAAACAGCAGCAGCAGCAGCAGCAATGGAGGGAGCCCCGTGCACCACCGGAGACGACTAGACCAGAATCACTATAGGCGAAAATCTAACTACCAGAAGGTAAATTTTGTAAATAAGGGCAAAAGTGCTGGTTATTTTTGGCCTAGCAGATTTATTATGGTTGCTCTGTGACAGTGATTTATCATGTAGGACTGAGCAGTAGCTCCATTTCTTCTTGAGCTGTTGAAAATTGTGTCCAGTTCTGGGCTCCCCAGTTCACGAAGGACAGGGATATACTGGAGAGTCCAATGGAGGCTGTGAGGATGACTAAGGGACTGGCTGAGAGACCTGGGGCTGTTTAGTCAGGAGAAGAGAAGACTGAGAGGGGATCTTATTAATGTTTACAAATATCTTCAGGGTGGGGGTCAAGAAGAGTGGACCAGTCTCTTTTCAGTGTGGTGCCCTGTGATAGGACAAGGGGCAACAGATAAAAACTGGGACACAGGAAGTTCCACCTCAACATGAGAAAAAACTTCTTTACTGTGAGGGTGACGGAGTGCTGGGACAGGCTGCCCAGAGAGGTTGTGAAGTCTCCTTCTCTGGACACTTTCAAGACCCATCTGGATGTGTTCCTATGTGACCTGCCCCAGGTGGTCCTGCTGTGGCAGGGGGGTTGGACTCAATGATCTCCAGAGGTCCCTTCCAACCCCGACCATTGTGGCTTTTGGTACTGGAGAACCATACATTTGTCATCTACTGGGAAACAGTTTTCAGAGAAAAACATGTCAAAATTTCTTCAAACGTCTCTAGTCTTGATGCAGACCCAATGTGGAATTCTTTGTTTTCTAACAAAAGGGCAATGGGGAAATCTACCATCTCATGCCTGAGATTTGCTTCTTGCCATCCATCAGGCACAACATGTTCAGGGTATTGCAGGATGACACAAAGTTACTGGTTTGGAGCTGGAGGGCCTTGTGTGACAAAAGTAGAAACTGCACAAATTGCCCCGTGATGCTCCTGGGACTTCAGTGTTGCATTAATGAAGCTGCATTTTGTACTGTCATTCCTGTGCAGGATTTACCTCAGGGATATGCAAGTCATGAAAAGACAGTTGCAATAAAAAAGGAACCAAAGGAATCTTTAGGAATAACAATTGGAGGTGGAAGGGATAACAAAAACAAGCTCCCTATATATGTAACAAGTGTGCAGCCCATTGGATGCCTCTTCAGGGATGGCAGAATCAAGAGAGGTAAGGAAAGGTGCTCAGAGCCTTTATCCTCTAGGAACTGTTCTGTTTCTTTTTCACTGAAAAAGTTGTACTTGGGCACTAAAGTGAGGCTGGACACTGGGTTCCATATGGGAGCTTGAGGCAGAAATGGGCTTCATGGGATTATTACACACCTTTTGCTATCTTAATCAACAGGAGATGTACTTTTGAGCATAAATGGCATTGATTTGACTCAGCTGAACTACTATGAAGCTGTCTCAGCACTGAAATCCAATGCAGCTTCCCACTCAGTCATACTGAAAGCCTTGGAAATCATTTCACTGAACTCCACAGAGCCTTCCCTGGACATCAAGGAGCAGGGATTCAGCTGGTCTCCCCTCTGGATCTCATGGCTTGGCTTGCCTAGGTACGTTTGCTCGGTGACTCTAGTGATGTGCTCACTCAGAGTTGACTTTCACTCCTATACTGGAAGTTAATTGCTTTGTTGATTGGCTTGGAAGCATTATTGGTATTTCATTTAGCTCTGAGGCAGAGGAAAGCCTTACTTGTCAATCAGACCACAGTATAACAAGTGCAGAAGAAACTTCCACAGCTTTTCATGGTGTGACCCATCATTCCCCTGCTTCTGTTGGACAGTAACTGTACTTAAGCTCCTGGAAACTCTTTTTCCAAGACAACTAACACAGAAAATGAGAAGTATAGATTGTGGCATTTGGGGCACAGAGCTGACATACAGTTAATGTGGAGTCTCTGCTAAAATGTCATTAACTGAAATCATTCTGGGGCTCTTTCTGGATCACACAACAGAAGGCAGCAGGTAGCTGTGCTGTGCTAAGAGTTCCTAATCTGATCATCTCGGGGACAGGCATTCTTTCAGTCTAATTCTTTGTGGCTGTTGGAATTGTGTCATCTTTAGCACGAAGCAGAAATGATTCAGAATATTTGAGTTTTCCTCCCACAAAGCTTTGGACCATAAACTTAGCACAGATTTTAGCAGCAATAAGTGAAGATCCAGATGACAGGGTTAGGGCTTTGAAAGCTTTAATTTCTCTCTCCTCCCTGAAGAGGTGAGCCTCTGGTTTGCTCACTTTTGCAGTTTCATCAAAATACATTCAGCTGTGAAAGGCAGAGTCTGTTGTCATTCCAGCTGACTGGAGGAGGATCCTGCAGGAGATTCACATGAAACAGTAAAGCCAAACCCTTCTGTGGGAAGCCCAGATTATTTACAGCCTTGTTTCTTGAGGCACCTGAAAGAAGAAATACTAACAAAGCCTCTGTTGCATTACCCTCGTGTTACCTAGCAGCCTGTAAAGGCAAAACAGAACAGCCCAAGGAAGGAAGCTTTTGTGTTTCCAGCAACTGTAACTTGGCTTGGACTCAGCACTGTCCCTCCAGTCTCCTCTGCTCCCCCAGGGACTCAGCCTGTCCCTTCTGTGCAGGCCTGGAACCAACCAGCCCTGAGCTGCCCTGGGTAGCCCAAACCTGAGGAGAGCTGCACACTTCCAGTGAAGATACAAACACTTCCACAAGGACAGTGTAGGATTATTTTTCCATCTAATCTCAGGCAATTTGTATTGGCTGAACCAGGTGGCTGCTGCCTGCCTTGCACTTTTTGTCCTGTAATACAGCTGTGGGCAGCTCTACTGTCTTTGTAAACTTACTCCTTCTCTATTCTTTGTTCATCATCAGTTGGTGGTGGGGAGTGTTTACAAGTTAATTGTTTATTACATATTGCTACTGAATGTTTATCATCACCACTGTACGTGTCACAGAAGGCAGCAGCATAGGAAGTTTACTTGATTTCTTTATATTATGATGTTAATTCAATACCAGCTACTGATAGTATAAAATATCATCTCAAAATGCTGCTTTGGAGGGGGTGTGGGCCCTGATTCCTAAAGATACCAGAAATCCCCCTTTTCATTTGGAAAACTGATTTCTAGCAAACAGCCTTTTCCAACTCTTGGAGAATGTGTCTGATGTTTTATTCATGCTCTATGGCCATGTAGCAGTTGTCATTCTTGCTCTCAGGGCTGTTTATTTGCACCAGCTGCCACACACATTTCTCATGGCTGTTTTTACACTTCTGTGGTACCAGTAGAAGGAAACTGTGGAGGCATCAAGGTGCTAGAGCTGGGTCTTCCAGCCTTCCTGTGTGAAGAACTCCTACAAAAGTAAATTACAGTTTGAAAGCAGATAATTGGATCTTTCTCCTAGTGAGAAGTTAACTGAGAAGGCTTTTGAAATCTGAAACTCATCTGCAAACTGCTCAAGCAAAGCCCTGGGGGCAAAAACGTTTATTAGGAAAAGTTTAGCTGGTGGAAAACCTCGGCAGGGCGATCAGTGGCAGCTTCACACAGTGCAGCTCCGGGTGCCAGAGTGCAACCTGAGAGCGAGCCAGAGCCTCCGAGCTGCTTGCCCCTGCTCCTGCCACACCTTTCCAGACGCCTGGCAAAGGCTTTGCCTGTCTGTGGCTCCAAACTCAAGGAGCAAGTGCTGTTGGCACTGAAATACCACGTTCTCCGGGGCAGCCCCAGCACCACAGCACACCCCGGGCGTGCTGAGGACACACCTTGGTGGCTGCCACTCACAACAGTGCCCTGTGATCTTGCTCCAGGGAGTCCAGTATCTTTCTGTACACAGCAACCCCGGGTGCAGGTCCTGCAGAAAGACCTTCCATATTCCAATTTGGCAGTCAGGAGAAGGCAGGCTGCCCAGCTTCGTGTGTTTGTTTTCCATCAGTGACACATTGCTGCTGCCCAGGGAGGTGGTGGCTGCCCCTGGAAGTGCTCAAGGGCAGGTTGGATGGGGCTTGGAGCAACCTGGTCTAGTGGGAGGTGTCCCTGCTCACAGCAGGGGGTTAGAACTAGATGATCTTGAAGGTCCCTTCCAACTCAAACCATTCTATGGCATGTATGATGTATGATAGGGTATGTGATGTGATAATGCCTCTATTGTACCAAGCATGTAGTATACAGATGCAATTTTTAAAAGCTCAGTTCTCATTAATTGCATGGGTGTAACTGCTGCTCATGATTGCTTCTTGTCCCTAGTACTGTGCATGTTCATGAGTAGAATTCATGAAGATATTCCCAAACCTTTCAGGTCACAAACCCCTTTAGGGAATGGCAGTTTCTGTTAACTCTTAAATTAGCACTGACAACACTGAGAAAACCTTTCTAAAGGCCATCTTCAGATTTGAGAATTATCCCTGCAACATGCCCTGAAAAAGGGTTGCCTCAAGTCCTTAAAGAAAGTAACCATGGGGCTGTTACAAAGCTGTGCTTTCCACAAGAGGAAACATTTTCTGGTCAGGTGCTTTTCCTTGAAACACACGTGTTAAGCTTTTTTCTCTGGTTGTGACCTTGCCTGTCTTCACAGCTACCTCCACTGCTGTCAAGATATTGTCCTCAGTAAAGGCAACCTGGAAAGCTGGGGCTTCAGCATTGTTGGAGGCTTTGAGGAAAGCAAAGGAAACCAGCCCTTCTTCATCAAAACCATCGTGCCTGGGACTCCTGCCTTCCGAGACAGGAAACTCAAGTAGGTGTGGGCTGCCCTGGGGGGCTGGGGGCTCTGTCAGCAGCACTGCTGGTTCTTAGGTCACCATGCACTGGTTCACTGAGGGGTTGTTACCCTGTTAATGAGCTGAGCTAGAAGTTAAGAGACTCCTAATTCTTAGACACTCATTTGTGCAGTTTATACTGTTACCAAAGTTGTAACAGACCAAGTCTTATGAGTGGTCTCTATACAGGTGCAACTAAGGGGAACTAACAGTTATGCTTTAAAAGGTTGTTAAGGTTTTAACAGATTAATTGGATAAAAGTAGAAAGGGGATGTCTGAGATGTCTTCCTTTTCCCTTGCCCTCCGAGTCAGAAGTTAAAAAGTTACTTCCACAAAGTTGGTGCTTGGTGACCGTGGGGCTCTCAGGGGGCAATGTTACCAATAATGAAGTCCTGATGAGCACACTTCCTGTCTTCTGCTTAGGTGTGGAGATGAAATAGTGGCAGTAAATGGAGTGCCAGCAATTGGAATGAGCAACTCAGAACTGATCCCGATGCTGAAGGAGCAAAGGAACAAGGTCACACTTACTGTGGTGTCCTGGCCAGGAAGCCTGGTGTGAAAGCTCAAACCAAACAGCAGCCCTGGCAGGAATCATTTGGCCATCACGCAAACCAAAACGTGGGACACACAAAGCAAGGGAATGCTGAACTCTGGCTACAGTGTATTGCCATGGAAGACTTCAAGCTTCCTACTTGGAGAAGTTGTTTCTTCACTGTGCTGAGGTTATCAACAAATCTGGCTGTCGGATTCAAAGTCACAGTTAATTGGGACAGTTTTAGCTCCTGGGCTCATTAAAGCTCTTTAGAATGGGTGTTGCAGAGAGATATTTTTCCAGTGCTTCTCTACAACTCGCCCCTGAGGCACTTCCCTCACTCATAGAGCTCTGCTTTCCCTTTCAAGAGGTTAAAACAGAAACAACTGCCCCATTTCCCCTTCTAGTTTAATGCAGTTCTGCTCCTGCTCTCTGTCCTTCTTGGACACTGAGTCATTTTATATGTGCTTTTAAAAGCCACTAATAAAATGGTAAGGATGTGGATCCAATTAAGCAGTTCCTATCCAGTCTTGATATTTATAGGTTACTGAAACCTAATGAATGTGTTCATCCATTAAAAACCCACCTGTGACTCTCAGCTGAGAGCTGGAGAGCTGCTTGGTTGGTGTGGCTGAGGTGTGTTGACTTGGATGAAGGTCCTGTCACCTCTCAGCCTTGCAAGCACCCTTGAGGTGTCCCAGCTCCCAGGGAGGTCACCACCACACGCCCAGCTGCTCAGCAGGGAGAGCTCCAAGAAGGAATGAAGTGGTTGGTTTACATGTGACAGCAAAGGTACGTGTGAGACTCCTTGTACCCCCAAGTTTCTTTGTTCCTTGATACAGAACTCATGGAAAAGCCACCTACTGTGATGTTAATCACACTATCAGTGTTGCAAGCTCATGCATCTCCTCGCTGTGTCTCTGTTCCTTTGGGGGTTTTCACAGAACAGGTTGGAACTAGAGGAGTTCTGTGCCTGGTTATGGCTCATGCCTTCATCTCCTTTGGAGCCTGTACCAGCCTACCCCTGGTTTGGTTAAGGAATTGAGTGCATCTGTCACAGTAGCCAGAGAGAAGGAATTTGTTTCGTTTTCATCTCCCTCTTCAGTGCAGTTTCCCTGGTTTTATGACTTGATAAAATGAGCAGCTTTTCCCACAGAAGGTAGATGATCAAGTAAATTTGTTACAAGAACCCCCTGTCCTAGAATGCCATCTTATTCCTGTCAGTTCCCCCATGCTCAGAGGCAGAGTTAAGGCAGGGGGAGGAGGAGGTTGTACCTGGCACAGCAGCTGTAGGGTCAGGCACAGCTCCTGCAGCTCTGTTCACACATCAGCAAACTGCCAACCCACTGCCTCAGGGCAAGCTCAGAGGGTTGGTGGCTGCCTCGGTCACGTTGCAGTGACTGGATGAAATGAGCCACTTCCAGGAGGACCATGTGCCCAGCATGGCCTCAGTTCAAACCCACTCTGGAGTTAATATTTACAATAAATGAGCAGAAGCCAAGGCAGGCTGATAAGTTCCTACCTGGGAACTCCACATGAAGCAATCCCCTCCCTTTTTAAGGCTGTTAGTCAGCAGTAGAAATGACAGATCTTTCTCAAACTAGGTCCCCTTGAGAGATCTTTCCTTTTATGCTGCTTCAGCTGCACCTTTTATGGGGCCAGCACAGAATCAAGGAATTTACCCTGTGAAAATGCTACACAGAATGAGTGTTTAATTCCTGGTTGGTGCAAACTTCCTGCAGGCCAGTGCCCACCACTGGCTCCAGGACTGCTGTGCTCAGGGCTGGCTGCTCCCTAATTAGCTCTTCCTACAGGCTGGAACTGCTCCTCACTACCTTCCTGGCTGAGGTGCCTACAACCTCACTTCCTTTGGCTGTTGGCTTCAGGCAGGCCAGAGCAGAGCCTGTTCTCAGAGCCCAGAAACAGCATAGGCTCCAACCCTCCAAAAGTGTCCCTGGCACACAGGGTGGCCTCTTTGTTTGGGTGATAAATACCACTGGGGACTTTGACAGCAAAACCAGTGTGTGACCAGCTGGGCTCCAGGGTCTTTTTATCCTGTTGTTCCTACTGAACACTGAGAGCAAAATAATTCAAAAGTCAGCATGGTGCCTGTGGAAAAGGAACAGAAAAACCTGGTGCTGTTTTTGTCTCTTTCCAATCAAGGTGCAGAATCTGTGCCTGGTATGGAGCAGGACATATTGATGTAGATAAAAGGCAATTCCTACTGAGTAGTACCAAGTGTCACTTGTATGAAGTGCAGCAAGACAAGGCCCTGGAGCTGGTGCTCAGTGTGAGTGAAGAGGATGCTGCAGGAGGCAGCATGATTTTTACTATTACTCCATCTTGTTTCAAGGTGCCTTCAACTTCACCAAAATGTCCTAGTAATTTAAATATTGTTTCCAAGATCAGCTTGTTAATAGATGTTGAATTTGTTTTGATGCCTTCATAAATTATTGTAATATTACTGAAAAAAAAACCAACATGTATTGTGGGTGGTTTTTTTAACCTTTTCCTATCAGCTAACACCCCCTGGGAATATGTCCACCTCAACAGCAGACACTTCTCCAAGAAACTGGCACTGTGAGGCAGGAAGGAGGGTAATTGTCCTCTGCTCCTCCCCAGCCAGGAACTGGATTATCCTGAGATAGCTGTGACAGGAAAGAAGCTGACAAAAGTAAATCTCACCTACCCTTCCCTTCAGCCCCTGCTCCTAGTGCTTGTGGGGCTCAGAATTGACTGAAAAGCTCAACCAGGGGATAAATAAACCCATTTTATGAGGCTTAACTTCATGACTGGGTGTGCTGCACAGGTCAGCACTGACTGCAACGCTGGGGCTGCTGTTCCCAGAGGAACTGCATGGCCAGGCTGGGGCTGGATTAGGTTGTGTTGGGAGTTCTACTCCTACAGTGCAGGCAGCATTTCCAAAGACCCACCTTTAGCCTTCTCTAACACATGAAAGGCAAACATTTCACCTATTTCACTAAAATAAAACCATTTAAAATTATTTCCCTTAATCCACAGCTACTTCAGGCAGTGTAAGCCTGCTACCAGCAGGAAGGACTTGTGTCCATCTGTAAAAACATTCAAAAAACACAGCACTGACTCGATACAAGCTTCCCTGTCCCCTCTCCCACAGCACCACCAGTGAGCCCAGGTCAGAGGGATGCAGGCAGGATGTGCTCAGCATTAATTAAGCCTATTTACAGGTTGAGTAGCTTCTGTCACCACCACAAACAGAGCCAGAGACCAGGGGAGTGGATGTAGAATAGCTCTATCCACCCGTGGAGAGGCACCACACCTGCCTTAGAGGGCAAAAATGAAGCAGTAGTACTGCTGGGGGCAAACCCTGGACTTACCTTAGTGTAAAATCCTACTGCCTGCACTTGCCAGGGAAAATCCAGCTCAGACTGGTCTGGGGGCACTGCCTGGCCTGGCCTTTAGGGCAGCAGCTAGTGCCAAGGGTCTCAGGCTTTGTGTTCTGTAAAAAACCAAAACAACCACATTTCATGCTGGCAGAAGGCAGGCTGGTTCTGGAGGTGCAGGTGAGGATGCCTGGCCCCATTCCTGCTTGATATTCCCAGTTATGTGAGCGATCCTGTGCGCTGGAAGCGGAGGGTGGGAGGATTTGTCACACGTGTCTTTCCAGGGAACCTGTACCAAGGGCTCCTGACTCCTCCTCACCAGTTTCCTTTTGATTTCTGCTCTGCCCAGGCCGTGCCACAACTGCATAAAAGCAAGTTCATCCCCAGCTCCTGAAAGCCACCGGGCAATCCCAGCCAAGCCCCGCCCCCTGAGCCCAGGAGAAGTCTGCAGGCTTCCCCTCCCTCCAGCCCCTCGGTGCTGGGATCCCTGGCTGCCCTCACCCAGTGCCCAACCAGGTGACCCCGGAGAGATGCCACACTCCTAAATCATATCCCTAAATCGTGGTGTTGTACCAGAACTCTGACATGGATGTAGAGGGCCCTGCCCTTTACCTCCAGTTCAGTGCACACACCTCCCCACGGCACCCACATTGCCCAAGGTCTCAGGGCACGTTAAAAAAGCTACATTAAAAACTAAAACAAAACAAACCCCCCACCCTTTTCTTCTCCCTGCAGGTTTGCAGTTAATGTCTCACCAAGTGTCCTGTGACAGCACATCAGCTGTTCTCACAGTGCTCTGCTGCCTCAGGTCTCTGAGGTTCTCAGCACCACATGACACTCAAGATTGCAAGATTACAATACAAAAAAATACATCACATTTCAGAACCACATTATTTTAGGGCCAAGATATACAACCGTTTTAAATAACAAGTCAAAGTAGAGGAAGATAGTTTAAAAAATTAGTAAAAACTAATTAAAGTGAAACTCATGCTCTTATTATGGGTCTTCATTGATTTCTCACTTAGAGGTGTAATATATGATAGAATTCTTTTTGCAATGGATAAAAAAAACACCAACCCTCAGGTTTGAAGTCTTTGCACACCCTGTGCAAACATCCAGAACAGCTTCTCAAAACTGTCCCACCAAAGCAGGATCTTGTGACCCAGCAGGACAAGCAGTTGCTCCTCACGTGCTGCCCGGCTGGCCACAGAGAAATCCAAAAACGTTTTTGTAGCTATAAAGGAATTTATTCAGGGATGAGACTTTTCACTACTAGAAGCCAGTCTCTAAGCTGGCCCTCAGGATTCTAAATCACACTTTTCTTTGGACAATAAATTTCAAGGCGCACTTACTGTCCTACTTTTCAAAAAGGAATGATGATGACAAAAAATAAACAAAAACTATTACCTAAATGCGTTAGTTTTCAGCTGAAGCCATCTTCCATCAGAAACCATAGGATCTGATACAACAAAGTTCTCCCTAGGGATGTCGATGAGTAGAGTAGCTCAGTGCTTTGTGTACTAGTACTGCTGTGTTTTGTCTCGTATAAAAAAAAACAACAAAAAACAGAAAGTTTAACTGCATGAGCAGCCTCGGCTCCCAGAGCACTGCCACACGCTCCACTGCTCGCCCAGAGTCAGCCTCTCCTCCCTTGGAAAAAATAAAAATCAACCCCCCCCAAACAAAACATCACCAATGCCACGCTGGTTGAGAAGGAGTGAGTTCCTCCCAGGGGCTGGGGGGGCTGGGGTCACTCCTTGGCGTCCTGCTCCTCTCCCTCCTGGGCCCCATCTTCACTGGCCTCCTTCTCCTCCTTGCTGCGCTTGTTCTTTTTGTGCTTGTGGCGCCGGTGGCTCTCCCCCTCCTCGCTCTCGTGCTGCTTGCTGGGGTGGGGAAAAAGGGGAGAAGGGATGTCAGAGCCTGCACCAGCACAGCTGTGTCCCCGAGGAGCCCCAAACACAGGTGTGGAGACACAGTGCTTCCATCTCAGACAGGAGACAGACCAGGAGTGCTGAGAGCACCATGGTTGCCACCATGCCCTGGTCTGACACACTGGAAAGCTTCACCGTGTTTCTTTGGGACCACCTGATGGCTGAGCCAAGGGCAGGCTGTGCACCCCGCTGGAGGTGGCTGCTGGACCCCACCTGCTCAAGGTGGGCAGCATGCCAGCCAGGCTGCTGTCAGAATAATTTTTGCATAGTTTTCACACGCAAAATCTCAGTGCTTCAATGTGAAGCTCCAAGGCTGTTGAGAGAAAGAAGAATCCTAAATCTGAGAGGGGTTTGAAATGTTCACTCCTCTGAACATCTTGGGAAAATCCCTGGCCTAGAGGCAAGAAAGAGCTCGAGAAACATGGTTTTCCTTGAGCGAGGCAGATCTTGTTTCTACTTCTGCTTACTCAAACAACCTGGCATTCCACAAGCTTTGTGCTTTATGGTTCCTCTGTCTCCTCACCCAGAACTGTTTTCCAGATGCAGCTGGACAGCTTGGATGTTTCTACAGGATTCCGGTGATGTGGGAGAAATCCCAGCCAGAAGTAACTCTGAGCAGGCCACGAGGCTCCGAGCCCTGTGCCACTGAGCAGGGTGCTCAACACAACCCCCCTGCCTCCCATCAGGACAAGTGGGAAGGTTGGAGCTCTGGTTTTGCCCACTCTGGTTCTTGGCCCTCCCTGGGAGGACATTTTTTGCTGCTTCTCAAACGCGCAACTATTTCTCCTCACAGGCTGAAAACCGAGTCAGGTCTCTAGAGCTGAGTGAAGGTGGCAGAATTAAAACAGAGTATGGGAAAAAGCAGGTAAATTTATCACAGGAAGGCACGTGGTCACACAGCACAGACACTGCAGCCACCCAGCCCTGGGAGGGGACAGGAAGGTGTAGAGACAAATTTCTACCACTGCTGGGATACCAGTTTAGCAGCAGAGACACCCAACTGGCTGAGCCACTGAAGCTCTGCTGAAAAGCTCCGGGGTTTGAGTAATTTTCTGACTTGTTTAATAAACGGTTTCACAGTCATTAAAATGAAAAAAAGAGAAAAAAAAAAAGGGCACTGCCTCTCCTCAACACATCCCCAGCACCTTCTGGACAGACACGCAGCCGTGGCTTCTGCTTGAACAATCTGACTGTCCTTTAATATTTAAATGAGCATCAGTGATTTCCTCCAGACTGGTCAATCTGCAGCAAACTGGAAACTACAAGGAAACCCTTTCATCTTCCTGCAAACGCCTTCAACTGGCTCAAATGTCAAAGTGCCTCAAGCAGGGACTCTGGTATGCACTGCAAGTGGCCTTAAGTGAGAAGTATTCCTCCATTTGCCTTAGCTAACTAACACTTCCCATCCTACCACTTAGAGCAAGACAGAGAGCATCTCCATGTGGCTTGAGGAGCAGAGAAGTCACCTCATTCCCACCTCCTGCACTGTAAATCGAGCTCTCAAGCAGATTCTGACAGTGCTTTGGTGCATGCAGTCAGGTATCTAACACCAGATTTCAATTCTGAGTAGAGGAAGCTGAGAAATAACCCTTAAAGCTGTTGGCTTGTTAGTCTGGCATTACTTCAGCTTCCATTTGTTTTGTATTCAGTCTGGATTATGGTCTTGGCCTTTCTTCCCATCACTTTGTTTCCAACCCTTCAGCAATCAGTCCTTTCTGGAAAACTCACTCATCTCCTTAAGGAGGAGAACAGCCTTTTGCTTCCAGTCACTATGTAGGAGTTTTTCTGATACTAATTTCAAAATAAAGGTAATTACCTACAGATGGATTTCACCTAAAAGAAGGAAGTAAGTTGAAGGACCAAAAAACACTGAGCAAGTCTGCTCTAATCCTTGCCAGGATGTGAACTGCCACAGCAACTGAGCCCAGCCCAGAGACCAACCTGTTACTTTGCTCGAAAAATGCTCTCATAGGAAAATAATCTGTAGCAAATACATTTTTGCCAGAAAAGCTGGAATTGAGGACATCATGCTCTGCTCCAGAAGTGTTTCACCTTAGTCCAGATCATTGTCAGCCCCACCAGCAGAAGCACTGGGCACAGAGCTCTGATCATGCAGTGCTCAGCCTCCTGCTCCAAGAGGAAATTTCAGATTACAGGCTGAAGAAAGCTCTTACTTACTCCACAAGAACACCTAACACTGAAAGCTGATGCTTCTGTTGCAGTTTTGCATTTTACTTTGTGTGTACTTTTTGAACAGCGGGAGCATTGCTGTTCTGGAGCCATGTCTAGCACAGGTTAACCCCTCCTTTATCAGTCAGTGCTGCCATGTTGTTGGCAGTGGTTTAACATCCTGCCAGCTGCCTTACTGACCTTACAAACACCAAGGACTCCTCTCCCCATGACAGACCTGCCTCCTCCCGAGGTACATGCCCCAGAGCGCTCTCCGCCCGGGTGTCACACCTCGGGACAGCAGCAGGTCACGGGAAGCCGGTGTGACCCAGGGCGACGGCTCCCTCAGAGAACATCCACCTGCTTCTCTGCAGCCGAGGTGTGTTCCCATCAACAGCCCAGTCCAACCCCAGACAGCTCTCACCGTCTTGAAGACTTATGCTTGCTGCTCTCCTCTTTGTCCCTGTGCCTGCGCTCCCGGTGCCGATCCTCGCGCTCCCTGCTGCGGTCCCGGCTCCGGCGATAGTCGCGCTCGAAGTCGTAGCTGCGCTCTCGGCTGTAGTAGCGGTATCGTTCATCGTCACTTAGGAAGAGACAGGAGAAGTGAGGCAGAGGAACACATCCCCATGGACCTGAAAGTCAGGAGCCACGTTGACAGGACTGCAGAACCCCAGCCTCGCCAACAAAATCTCTTGCCTCTTAACTCTGTCAACAGGCTGAGGTACTTGTGATGCTCCTGAAAAAACCTGCAGCAACAAGCTGCTGCTGCTGATCCCACCCAAGCTGCAACCCAATCCTGGCTTCTAACCACAATCAAAGAACCTTCTCCATTTGCCTATTACAGTTGAACATCATGGCTTTCTCTTGGATTCTCAAGACAACGGTTTACAAAATTTGTTCTCTGCATTGGCCAAGGGAGCACCTTCACAACAGGTGCAGGGCCAACATCTCACAGGTTTTTCCCTCACAATCCTTCCAGAATACATCCAAGACATCCAGCTACCTTGTTCAAAACCAACAGAAATATGCTCCTTTTACCATTGTGCCTCCCCAGGGGCTGGATTTTACCTTGCCAGCACCCCAAATTCAGATACATCCCACACTCCTCTTCCCTCTACATCTTACAGTCTTTACTGAAGTTTTCAAAGGGTTAAGAAGTCCCTCTGTGTGACACAATATTCAGACTCTGAGACAAAGGAAGCCTGAAACACTGTCCTAACGCTCAGGGAAACAAGCTAGACAACTAAATGTCCAGTATCAATCATCTTGGAGGGCTCCAAAGGACTCTACTGAGCACAGCTACTTGCCCTGCTTTGGCAAGCACGATCTCAGAGGTCAGCACGCTTGGAAGCACCCAGAAATGCTAACTATGTGCTCAGGAGTGCTGATCACAGGACTTGGCTGCAGCACGACCCTGCTCAGGAAGCGTGGGAGTCTGAGCTCTTCAAACTGCAGCAAGTTTGTCTTCTGTTCTGTTCTTCCCCCTTCCACCCATGGTGCCCACAAGCACCACAAGAAAAGGTTAGGAAAACCTTGCCCTATTTGTTCACCCTCTGGACCAGGAAGTTCCCCAGCAGGCAGTACCCCCCTGCCAGGAATGCACATTCTGATCATGTTTTGAAAGGCTATTGGTATTGCTGAGCCTGAAGCCTGCAAAACACTGACGCTGGCTGTGACAGAACAAAAAAGGGATGGGTTTAGAAGCCTTTGCAGCCTGGCCTTCACTTTAGCTCTCTAGATCAACACTGGGAGGCTGAAAGCCTCCTTTCCCAAGTGCTTCCAGCACTGCTGTCACCTGAGATCACATCAGTTCCCACCAAGGTGGTTGTCTCCAGGGCTGCTTGCAGAAAGGCCTGGTTAAGGATTTACATTTCCTGGCTGACTCCTGGAGAATGGCACCTTCTTGCCCTGAAAGCCTCTACAGGAGCTGAGCAAAGCACGGGTGGTTTTTCCTTTGATCTGACAGTTGCACTTAGAAGACAAGAAGCAGCAGCTTCTATAGCCAACGTTTCACAGTGAGCTGTGAACTACCTAGTAAACAGAGAGGGGCTATTTAATCTACTGCCTCACATTGCAGGTGGGAGAGCAAGTGTAACTGGTTCTGCTGGATTTTAACAAAAAACCAGACTCAGGAAACGAGCCAGTGACACTGGCTCCTTGTTTGTCCTCGTTACTGATCCAAAGTATCACTTCTCCAGACGTTTCAGAAAATTGAACTGGTACTATCTCCAATCCCACCCCTCAAAGCTGGGCAGCTGGGAGCACTCACTTGTTGTATTCACTGGTGGTGGGCGTGCGGTCTCGGTCTCGCTCCCTTTCCCTCTCCCGCTCCCGCTCCCTCTCCCGCTCGCGCCTGGAGCCCGAGTACTCCCAATGGCTGCTGCTGGAACTGCTTGTGCCTTTGTCCACCGTGGTCACCCAGGGTGTATGGGATGTGGAGATGGGTGGGTAGCTGATGAAACCTGAATCTGCAGAGACAGAGCAGAACCCTTGAGCACCTGAAGCATTAACAGCATCCCCTCCCTTTCCAAAGATACCCTCTGGAGGTACAGCTGAATCCACAGAGACAACCATGGCCCAGCTCCCTCCTGCCCTCGCTCTCCTTTTTGACTTTCAGCAGTTTGCTAAGAACAAGTGAACACCCCTTCCTTGAGGAAGATACAATCAAGACCGGGTATTACAGACGTTGTTGCAAAATGGGACATGGTGGCCTTGGCAGTGGTGGGTTAATGGTTGGACTGGATGATCTTAAAGGTCCCTTCCAACCAAAACGATTCTATGATTTTCAAGTCTCCCAGGCCCTTACACAGCACCTTACTGGATCAGGTGTGCACTCCCCCAGCTCTTGCTCTCTATCAGTCCCTCTATACAGGGCATGCTGTAATGTCTCTATTGAGAAAAGCTTCAATCCATCCCTCCTGGACATCCTGGCTTAGCTAGCAAAGGTGCCTGTAGGGCTGGGACACCCCTTTCCTGCTGCTAAGCCTGACAAGTTTAGTTAGCTCCAGGCTCTTGGCCACCCTTACAAGGTCTCGCTTCTCACCAGGTGCCTTCTCACCTAAGGTGGCAGCTGGGGAGGGCTGGGGCACCAGTTCTTGATGAAGGATGCCACCTGATGGGCCCAGAGCCACCAGCACTTCCCCATCCAGATGCTGGCCTGCTGGGGCTT
This sequence comes from Hemiprocne comata, assembly GCA_020745705.1. Classification (NCBI taxonomy): domain Eukaryota; kingdom Metazoa; phylum Chordata; class Aves; order Apodiformes; family Apodidae; genus Hemiprocne; species Hemiprocne comata. Next base: position 1,781,287 of record CM036597.1, on the reverse strand, counting down.
GCTCAGCTGGACCAGCGAGGTCATGGCCCAGAGCAGTACCAGCTGCTGAAAAGCTGCACATGTGACAGCACCTCCTGTTTCTCGGGAAGAGACAGCACGGGGCTGCCTGTGATGCTGTCAGTACCAAGGAAGTGTCACTCCAAGTGCTGGTCACCAAGGAAATGGGAGAGAAACTGGACACTGCCAGCAGGGCTGCAACAGGGAAGGAAAGGTGCCGAAATTCTGGCACTGCCTCTTCCATTACAGAACACAAGGAGCCAGATACCTACATGTGCTTGGAGGCAAGGAAGGTGATAAAGTGGGGGAGGAGGGCATTCAAAAGCTCAGGAGGAGATGCAAAGCTGATGGCTGGGCTTGTCCCCGAGGGCTAGGGAAGAGACTGTGAGCAAAACCATGTTGCACACGGGGGAAGTTTCTCTGTTGCTGGGTATCTGCACTGAAAAGTGATGTGAGGTTTAGCATTTAAATATAAAACTGCCTGCCTTCACCACTGCTGCAAAACATTCAGCTTTCCAACACCTTATGGGGCAAACTCAGCATGTGTGGGATAGTCTGAGGCACAAGGCAAGACCCTGAAGTTAAAGCATGATGTCCATCAGTTTAAGAAAAGCCTAAACTACCAAATTCCAGAGAATAGAGATAGAACGTGATTTTCAGTGCTCACCTGCAGAGTTGTAGCCAAATGGAGGAGGCTGCCTGTTGTTGTAGCTGGCTGGTTGGCTTTGGAGAGAGAGAAAACAAGGCACGTTACTACCAGCAGTGACCCCTGCAGCTGTGTCTGTGCTGCAACTTCACCCCAGCTTTTTCTGAGCCCTGTAGAACATCCTCACGAGAAACCTCATGGTTTCAGCCAATCTTTCACCTTGCTTTGCAAACCATCAAAAATGCCCACAAGTGCAGTTGCTTTGCCACAGCTTCTGAAAATGCTGTAACTCAGCTGCTTGCCCTGCTCTACCCCTCCTTTCTGCACATCAGACAGGCTTCCTGGGAAATAACCTGTGCTTGCAAAGTAGCTCGAGAATCTTTATAGAAAACATCTGGAGTAACACAACATGCTATCAACCATTCTGTGCTAGACCTAAGCACAGAGATTTTATTGACTCCTTCCAGTGCCATGAACATGACAAAGCAAATGCAGAGAGGATTCCCTACAGACTGCTCTGCCTCCCCCACCCCAATCCAAGACCAGATTAAGAATGACTACTCCTGATTCCAGACCTGTCCTCCTCCCTCCCTCACTATGGAGCAGCTGTACCAATGGGGCTCAGCCCAGGTGTGGTCTTACCCATCCAGGGTTGGAATGAGGAGAGCTGGTGGTGGTGCCAGAGGAGGTGGGAACAACCCTAGACAGAAGCAGAAGTCATCACCAAGACCTCACAGCTTGCCATGAGGGAACAAGACTTCGTTGCTGTTTACAGTTCAAAGCAGTTAAAGCATCTTTTTACTCTAAACAAGGCCCTGTTTGAAATGGAGTCATTTGCCTTCAGGGTTGTATCTCCTACCAAAATTAAAACCCTACAGCTGTGTTAGTTCTGAAAGGGTATGGAAGGAAGAATAAAAGAAGAACTACCTTCTATTTTGGCTTATTCATCTCAAACATAAGATTTGTTAAGGGGTAAACATTAACCCTTACAGCCCTGTGGAAGACAGAAAAGTCTGGTTCTTGGGATGTAGACATGTTGCAATACTACAGCAAGAAGAAACTCAGTTTTATAGTAGCTCTGAATTAATGGGGTTTAATACACAAGAGTGGTTGTTGCACTTCTTTATCAGTCTTTACCATCTCTACTGCACACCAGGGAGCAAAGGCTTCTGATGGAAATGGCATTTGTTCTGCTTAATCTCACACTCCAAATTCCTACACAAAGCAACAATTTGTCACTGTGCAAATACTGTGACAAGAAATAAACCATCTCAAATCTAACTAAATGGCTTTTGCCATCTGAAGTTCTTTGTTTCACTTTCTAGATCGGTCTTCAGAGACACAACAAGATAGCATTAAGAAGCCCTACAGATTATTATTTAGTTCCAAAATATCAGATAACCAGCAGCTGGTGTTCAATGCTGCATTGGAGTTCATTAGCCTTAAATTAACTGTGTTCTAAAATGGGTCTTGGTGTCACCCCATGTCACTTAATCCAAGTGCTCAGATGGGGTCATCTGTTCAGAAGCACTGTCGTTATGAAGAGCAAGTTAACACCTACCTGGAATAGGACCGGGTGGAGGCAGACCTGGGGAAACAAACCAGCAGAACAAGTGAGGACAACAGGTCAAGCATCTCACCTCTGCACCTCAAGCTAAACCTGACAGCACACCTTTGAATACACTTCACATATTTGAGCAAACAGGCCAACAGAAAAATTGGTGTTATTAAGAACTAACTTGCCTACAAACTACTTAATTTTCCCAAATTATTATTTCTTTACCTTTATATTAGAATTTAAATGTTGCTGCTGTCTTACACTAGAGAATTCCTTTTTCCAAGTGTCAACACACAAATAACTGATTTGGACTTCAGAGCAACTGAAGGAGCTGGAGAGGAGGCCCCACTGCAGCCACCAGTGTGTCCTTTTGCCTGTTTGTTGTTGGTTGGTTTTTTAAAACTTATTTTTTAAATGTCAATCACAATTGCATAGTTAAACCAGACACCCTGGGCAACAAACAAAACAAGTGAACAATTGCTCTTGATGTTGCCAACCATTTGAATGAAAGGCAGTAGGAAAAGCTACCATGGTCCTCCAGCAACTACTATGATAATAATCCTCCTCAGATTAAGAGCCTTGGCTGTATTTTTTATGCTGTATCTCCTGCTCCTGGTGACTTCTCAGAAGCCTGGCTGCTCTACAGGTCCAGGGAAAACCCAGTGTTTCACTGCAGGAATCATGCTACAGTGGCAGCTGGTACAATAAAATGCACAAGAACAAACACAGAAAAATGCAAATCTTGGTATTTCAATGCATAAACCAACCAAAAACTGACCTGAATTAGGAGGAAAGTTGTTTGTTACAGCTGCTGTGGCAGAATTACCAATTCAAACATCACCCCTAAAACATCTGGAATGGGTCATGGCCAGACAGGATCCTAAACTGACCAGCCTGCTGATCTGACACAGGACAGCAATTCCTACGTTCTGAGCTCCTTTCACAGACACACAGGAACCCATTTCTTTACACTTCTCAATAAAGCAAATGGATCAGCAGCACCCAAAGGCTGTCTCATGGAAACAAAGCCTAGAGTGTTCTTCAAAGAACAACTGCCATTTTTTAAGTGCTCAAGAGCAAATGCTAAACAGGCTGATGGAGACCCTGAACAAAGACTGGCCAGATCTAAGGACCTGATTGCTCGACTGTCTCCTGGCATTTAACCATTAAACCTTGGATTTGCTCCAAGCCTGGGACTGGTTTGAGGCTCCAAAACTCAAACTGCCATAACTGCTGTGTGAACACCTACCTGGAGGATGCAGGGGAGGTGGAACTGAAGTAACAGGAGGAGGAGGGTGAAGGAAGTGTGGTGGAGGTGGCCCAGCGAGTGGGGGTGGTGGTGGGCCTGCTGGTGGTGCAAACGGCTGCTGCTGAGGTGGTTGTTGGGGCTGTGATGGCTGCTGGGGCTGCTGGGGGGGCTGTGGCTTGCTCCCGTGGTCTCCAAGGACCTTAGAAGGCAGAGGAATGATAAGAGAGTATTTTAAATCTCTTTGGTCCTGCATCCAGGACCTCACTGTGCTGGCACAGAGGGAGAACATCACCAGAACAGGCAGCACTACGATACCTAGGAGACCAGGCCGTGCTGTACCCAGGGGATAACATCTTCTGGGGAGCAAGGAGGGCTGATCAGAGCAATCAATATGCTCAGCAAGGTATCTCCTCTTACACACAACAGCAGCAAGGCTGGACTCTTAGCTGTACACACAACTGTGCCACACATATCAAGGCTATGGACACATTCTGTTCACAGGAACTGCCACTGACACAGGCTTCAGATCAGAAGCTGCCATATTGGGGGGTGACACAGTGGAGCTCCCTTCTTTTTTAATTTTTGTAACCCAATTTATCTTTTCTGAGGGCAGCAAGAGGCCAAATTCTGCCCACATAGGTCAAAGACAACTGAATTCTCATCTGTCTGATGAAAGCAGGTCCCACACCCACTACTGCAGAAGGAATAATCAATATGCAAAGACACCAGAATGACCTGGAAATACAGGTACCAATGTTTGGAAGTGGTAGGAATAACAACCATTTCCCACCAAAAAATCTCTCTCTTAGGCAAACTCTATTTTTAGTTATTGATCAATTTGGAAAATTTACCACTAAAAAAAAAAACAAACCACAAAAACGCATTTAAAAACACAACCAGGAATTGTGTCTAGACAGGGGAAAGGCTTCATATTTGGGTTTCTTTTGGTAAGTTAGGAGTGGCTGGTAGGAGGAAGGTGGTTAAGAGAGAAGTTCTCTGTCCTCAAAGCCTACACATTGCACCCTCCTACCTGGAAGCCAACCAGAACGTTATGGTCAGACACTGGACAAGCAAGATCAGAACTGAGCTCAGTTTTCAAACCAAGGCTTTTACTTCTTATCAAGGGCCAAGACCCAGAAACACAGGCCTGCCCACATCTGAAGGGTGGGCTGCATCTAATGATGCTTAGACTACATGTTCCTTCAAAGTAAAAAGGAACACAAGCCCCCAGTAGAATCCCTCCACTGCAGAACTCTAACTCCAACCTGACAGTGGAGAAGGGAATAATCCACATAGGAGCCTCCCAGCTACGTGCCCTGAGGAATACTTTGGGAAGCTGATGAGAAAAGGAACTCAGGCCTTAGCATTCAGATGGGAAGGCCAGACTTTAAAGGACAATCCCTTGCTCCTAGCAAGATAAAGTTTTAACACAGAAATTAATTCAACTTGCAGAAGGGAAGGATACGTGCATACCTCTCAACAGGGTTGCTACACTACCTACTGCTTTGCAGATAGAAACTGTGACAGAGGAGGCCTGGAATGCACAGATGTTTGCTCAGGGTTCACCACAAGTGCATTTAAATCAGAAATTTGTTAAGATGGCACAAAACATGTACCTGGATTGGGTTTTCCTCAGAGGCATGCTTATCACGGCGTCTTCCTTCTACTCTCCTAATGGTGCCTGCCTGGCCACCGATCACATCAATCGTCCCACCCAGCTTCCTGGTACAAAGTAGATGCATCTTTTTTAGGCTCAGAGACATTAGAAGGAGCACTTTTCCCCACTATTAGACAGACTTCTCTTGTACATTCTTCTCCACCCAGGAAATATGTCTAGAAGCAGCACTCAGATAGAACAAAAAGGGAATGAGAAGTCCTTTTTCACTTTGGAGCCATCTGAGTTCTGCCAGCAGGGGTGAGTTACATCTCTGAACACCCAGGAACATGATCCAAAGCACCACAACCTACGGGTGTAATAACATGGATTGCACACTCTGGTTCAGAGCTGGAATCCTTTACTCACTCTCCAGATTTGAACAATCATTCCAGATCAAAAACCTCGTGAGACACATGTAACGGCTGGAAACAAACCAGACTGATTTGATGGCACCATGAAGGGGGACAGGAATGCCAGGGAAGTGCTTAAACAGGCTGAGTAGAGCTTTACAGCTTATAGTTGGTTGTCTCCTCAGACAAAGTGGGAAGTTGGAATACGTGACTGATTTCTGCAAGACCAGCATGCAAAGGATGCAATGTGAACACAGCAACAGAAACACCCAGAGCCCAGTGCTCTGGCTCTTCTGGTTTCACACAGCTTTGTTTTCTAAAGCTTTTGATAAAAAGCCATGAACCTCTTAAGGTCCAAGTGGCTTCCCAGCAGAGGCTGCCAATCAAAATGACTCAATTGTTTTGCTTTGTCCAGCCTTGTGGTTCCTCTCTCTCATTGGAGAAAACAACTAATTAGCAGGCATCATGCAGCACAGCACACAGGTTCAGAAACCAACAGCTCCTCTTATCAGGTGCCAAGCATGTAATCCACTTCCACTTAAGGAGGCAAAGATTAACATCGTGGGAGTAAGAATAAGCCAAGTAAGCACCAGCAGCCAGCAATGTAGGCCTTCAAAGCCCAAGTATTTGTGTTCTTTTTTCTGCTCCCAGAGATGTGTCCCTTCAGCTGGGCTGTAGGGTGCCCTCCCTGCACAGCACCAGACTGAGGATATCACCCAGGAGGGAGAAATGGACAGGCAGGGGTTGCACAACCCTCAGGAGGGCACTGCTGGAGACAACAGTCAATGAGTGACCACAGGAACTTCCTGTGAAGTTTCAAAGCTTCTGTTTCGGGCTTGAGGAGATTCCTCCATGGCCCGGGTGGATCCCAGCTCCCCCCATGAAGAACATGGTGCACCCAGGCTTTATGGCTGCATCACCTCTTACCTATTAGGAGGAGGCCCAGCCTTCATGCGTCCTCCCACCAGAGCCAAGAAGTCTGTTTTGAATTCTGTTTTGATGATGTTGTTTTCTACTTCTTTTTCAGCATTTCCTGTTCTTCCTTGCTGAACCTATGGAAGGCAGTATGTGACACACAGGTTTAATGTCCCTTACCTTCAACTGAATGCAGCATCAGAGATTAACCCTCAGCAAAGGAAAAGGGCTCCTTTGAGGAACAATCACAGGATCCTTGCAAACAAGCAACCTATTCTTCAGCCAAGGCAGCAGACATTTATGTGAACTAGCTGGCTATTCCAGCCCCACTGCTGTCCACTGTCTATCAATGAAAGCCCAAAAGTTTAGTAAACTCACATCCTTTTTCATGTAGTCCTTAAGTCAAAACTGGAAATAGTCCTACTTGCTGTATTGACTCTCTGGCTGAAGTTCTGAGTAACAGCTGTTGGCCAACTGATGGACTTCTGCAAAGGCTGATGGCCAAAGAAGTGTTCAAACACAAAAGGCAGCCACACAACTGCAACAGTCAACAGTCAACAGCAACAAGCAAACCAGTCATGGATGCCCAGCTCCCCTCTCTGCACCTCTCACATCCACAGGATCTTCCAACCAGACCCCCCTAATAGCAGAGTAGCCTCAAAGTCAACTGGAAATCCACTCAAGTCTTGCTGCTGCAGTGGCTCAAACCTGCCAGGCAGCTGGAACTGTTTGTTCCACAGAGAAAAGATTTTTAGAAGACACATTTAACCTTTACAGATACAGTTTTGTAGTTCTCATCACTGAAAGGAACACAGAACAGTTAGGTGTTAAGGTATCTTCTGCTCCTATCTCTCATCTCTGTGATGACAAAAACAAGCCCCAGTTTTCTTGTAGCATTTCCAGGAGTAACACGTCACCTACCGTGATCTTATTTTCAGTGCTGATGGGAGGAGCAGGATCCAGCCCAAGCTGAAGCCGTCGCTGCTTTTCACAATAAGCTTTCCATGTTTCTTCATTGAATCCATAATTAAAATAATCAGAAAGATCAGCACCTGACAAAGGGAGCAGACATCAACATAGGGATTCTAGCAGACTTGAATTCTCAAATTGTCCTTTAGCTGCTCAAATGAAGAGTAAAGACAACAAAAACCTTGCAGAGAGCACAGCTTACTCTCCATCTCATCCTGTCACAAAGCCACTGCCTGCCCCATTGGCAATGGCTGCAGCTGTGGGTGGGAGGGGAACTACAGCCTGAACAGCACTGGGACCATTTGGGACACAGAGTACTACTACCCTTATGTAGGCTATTAAAAGAGATGTTTGCAACCACTTATTCACCTACTGGGTTATCCCAGACTGGTTTCTTGCAATTGTCCAAATGAGTTGAGTGCTGGGAAGAGCATGGGAATGACAGTTCCAGCTACCACCACAAAAAATGGGATGGTGCCACAGAATCTTTTTCTTGGCACAACTAAGCCAGCATGTTCTGCTCCTGACCATCCCTGACTCTGTTCTGAGAGGAGATTCTGGGAATCATCCACTTCATGAAATAGGGTTAAGGTGGAAGGTTTTTTTAATTGATATACCTCAGACTACACAAACAATCACAGTTCAGTTGTGATCCTAACTACAGCCTTCCAAGATGGTTATCTTACTTTGACAGTCTTCTGTGAAATGTGCCAATTCAGCATGCACACTTCTGAGTAAGAGAGGTGGCCACAGACAGCTTGCCAAGAAAACGTAGATGCAGAGCAACAATGAGAGCTGCAACTAGCTCTCTAAGGTGCACCTCACAACAGGAAGCAGTGCAAAGCACTTCCCAGCCCTCCTGAGATGTCCCTCAGACATCCCCCTTGCAAATGTATTCCTAGACAGACCAATTCTAAAACAAGGAGCTGATACATATGGGCTAAGCACAACTCTTCGACCATGCTGAGCTTGGATCTGTACAGTGAGGTTTAAGATTATCTTCTAGGTAGGTCACTCTTCCTGTTGTACCACCCAAATATGCAAATTTTACCAACACAGACTGAGCAACATGACATTTATGTACCTATTTTATCAGTTTGCATTTCAGCTCTCTATCTGTTGTCCCATATATTTCTTCTTCCTTTCCCTCATTTAAAGAGATCCCAACTTGCTCAACAATTAACTGTAAAGGATACAAACTTGAAAGGCTGTTGAGTAACAAGCTACTTACCATCTAAAATAAACTTGCAGGCTGCACCTCTGCAGACATCTTTCTCCCTATTTGTACTTCAACACTGGTTTAAAGCTAGTTGGCTTCACTGTGGGCCAGGGATGTCAGATGTCAGCATGGCCCCAATGACTGCCATGCTTTACCTCTCAACTTCCTTGCTTTCCTTCTTATTTTCTTCCTAGCCCCCTCTTTCTCCCTTCACAATCAACAGAAAACCCCCTGCAGAATAAAGGCTACCTTTTCTATTATGTCTGTACTAGTTTCTATTCATCAGAGTGCTTTGCTGCTGGTTACTTAGCTTACTTGCCAAGCTACTTGTTACTTCCTTAGCCATAGCAGTATTTCTAAAAGATAAATAAAATACAGGGCCTGTCCGGGAGAATTATTTCTGAGAAGTCAAGTGGATTTTTCATCTCAGTTAACATTCCATCATAGCATGTTTTATGAAAGTAGCACAAGAAAACTTTGGATCTCTTTGGTTGCTTCATTTACTTTTGTATCAAACTCAGATGAAAAACAGAAGTTTAACTGTAGCATCCTAATTCTAGGGTGATTAATCAGTACCTGTCACTGACTGTCTAGACAGGCATCAGAAGCTGAGCAATATGCATTGTTTCAACTTCCCTAGCAGCAATAAACAGACAGAAATCACAAGTGAAATAAAAAAGAGACAGCTAAAACTGCAGAAAATATTTACCACAAGAAACTGTGAGGCCCCACCTGGTTTCCTCCATGGTTTGTCTTCAAATGAATCTAAATCCACTTCTATAACAGGCAATCCATTTATATTCCCTGCGGCATCTAAGTCAATACCTTTGGGCTGCAACTTGGCTTTGGAGAGAGAGAAACTGTTACCATGTTTAATGTGGTGCCTTTAATCCACTCATTTGCTGGGCAAATTACTCGAGTCAAAAATAAAGTGCTGCTGAGAATTCATTGCTGGCTTTACAGCACATAGGTAACCACAATCAACTTTTAAAATAAAAACTACTTCAGTGACTCTATAAATAAATAGCCAGGGTATACAGCACTTGCAGTTGAACAGTAGAGAAGCAAATTCCACCTCGACTGGTGCTACAAACAGAGTAAATTATTAGAGCAAGCACAAAATTTATCCCAAATGAAAAAAAAAATAATTTTTCTCCCCACGCAAAATATTTACTTTTCCCTCCCAAGATCCACACATTTTCTCATAACAAAAAACTTCGTTATCATCAGTCTTCAGCAGACCGTGTCCTAACTGGAGGCAGCAAAAATCTGCTGGGTACAGAATCTTCAAGGGGAATTTGTTCCTTCTTTTTCTCAATCAGAAGGTAAGTCATTTGCATACAGAAATTAATGGAAGGAAGTATATAAAGCCCATGAAAGGACAGTCTCACATATGAGGAAGGACAGAATCCAAGTCTCAGTGGGGAAGATTTCATCTGCAGCAATATGCACAGCTGAGACTCAAGGTCAGGGTTTGTTACTTTTAGTATCTTACACTGCAAGTACCTCAGCCTACTGACCCCAGAGTTCTCCAGGCAATTTAGACTGTTTGGTCCCAGTGCAACAATACAGTTTAGAAATATGCTGTTTTTTACTATAAAAGTAATAATCAATGTATTTTTTTCTGGTTTAAATAGAATTATAACCAGCTTGTTCAGTGATGGGTAGTTAACTCATTCCATTGTACCCTGGACCCTCAGACTGTCCTGGAGCACTTATCTTTAGGAACCACACTTACTATTTCTAGTTTAAATAAGATGCACTGATTTTATATCCTTCCAAACAGAGACCAAGATGTGCAGCTGCTCCAGCTGTCAGTGCCAGGTAAGTGAAATACTGCAAAAAGTGAAGGATAAAAACAAGAGCAATACCTGAAGCAGATGCTCCATAGCCTCTACCCGTTTTTAAGTTTAGATTCATAGGAGTTCCCCTATATGAAAAAGAATCACTACGTTGGTATTTGAACAAATTACTTGGCTGAAGATTTTAATGCAAAATATACTCAAGCCCTGACATCCCTCAGAAGATGCTTAGCTCACTTGTGTTGATTCATGCCTCTCTACCATTTTTAGTACTGTCTCAACACCTTAAAAATGAGACTCATTTGCCATGAAAGTTTCTCTAACCCTAGAGAAACCCAGCAAACATCCTTACTGCCTGACAGCAGAGCACAAGAGGATTGTCTTGGACATGAAGGGAAAGGTTATCTCAAAGACTATTAGTTACCATTCTGCCCAGGAATGTACTTTGTATTTAAATGGAACTGAACAACAGGGAAATCAGAGCAGCACACAGATCATGGAACAAGGAGAGAAAGGTAGAAGCAGATTTCAAAAAGGATGCCTGCAAATTCTAGTGAGCTGCTAGCAGATGGAGCATTGCTGTTCAGAGTAATCCATCAGACTGAAACCACATCTACAACAAGAGAAGGAAATCATCCATGAAGTGGCAAAATCAGAATATGCTGCAAAGTGCATTTAAGTAATTTCTTTCAGAGGCAGGCTGCTTGCAGCAGGCAAAAATGCAGTCTTGTTATTTTTATTCAATGCAAATCAGGTAGTGACAGAACTTCCTGGTTTGCAAATCCAGCTTCACCATTTCTGAATCATGAAAAATCAGAGCTGAAAATTAGCAAATTCACAGCTTATGCACGTTCTTATCAATACAGGCTTTTGTTCTTGAAGTTTTCACAATGAGTTAAACTTCCCACCTTTGATTCTGCCCAATGAAGCACAGTAATTACTTAGTTAATTTTCCAACAGCAGACCCCTACCATTCCTATTTTACAGATGGATTCTCCAACAAGCAGTTGCAGGACAGAGCTGCCCATCAGCCTCCAATCCCATCCCAGTGCTCTAGCCAGTGCTCCAATGTTTCCCAGAAGACAGATCCGCTCTCACCCTCACTTTTACCCCTAATCAACATGCCAGAGCTACCCCAGATCAAATATCAACACCAAAATCAGCAACACATACATGTATGATGGTGCTCCTGTTTTAATGTTGCCAATAGTGACCTTCACGTCATCGTCATCACTGTCGCTATCACTGTCATCTTCATCATCTTCACCACTTGGAAGGGCCTAGCAACAATAAAAGTAAACAGGAGCTCATTAATACATAAAACTGATAAATTCCCCAGGACAGTAAGCCAAATCTTACGAAGCCTATATGATGAAGAACTATTGGAAAGAATGATTCTGATATAAAGACATAACTTTCTACCACACTCCAGGGCTATACAACGTTGTCTCTGGAGCCAAAAGCCATGGAAGTAGCTGGCCTTCAACATAAATGGATAGGTGCCCAAAAAGAAAGAAGTGCTCTGAAGAAGTGACCCTACATGAGAATCAGATTTCTGAAGGTGGGGAGGCTTTAGGTCAGTTCTAAGAATTCTATCATGTCCCACAGTTCCTTTCCTCTACTCTTTTTGATAGAGCTAGGACTTCTCTGACACATCTCCTTCACAGGGCCACAGTGACAGTACACAATCACAAATAAAAAGCACCAAAATACATTCACCAGGCTTCACCTAAACCTTGGGGCAAATATTCTCTCACCACAACTTCTACGTTAGGAAGCTGCTGAGGAGCTCAGCCTGGCTTACATAGCACAATCAGTCCCCAAAGTCACTTAACTTTACATGAGGACTTTACAGCTGCCAACTCAGCACCAGTGCAGCACCACTGCTGGGGCACAGCAGCAAAGGGAGTCTTCCAGACATCCAGCAGTGCAGTTAAATGCAAGATGCAGAAGCTAAACCAACACCTCACCACTATAAAAGGGTATGAGGAAGGTGTTCCTAACCCTCGTCTTTTCCATGGCACACAGGTTTGTCCAAAGTGTGCATGAGCCCTCTTGACACACCACAGTGGCAGAAAATAAACTCATGAAAAAGACTAGAGGAAGAGCAGGTTGAGAAGCAAGACCTCTCCTTCTCTTTCAGCATGGAGGCACTAGATTGCACTCTAAGACGTTTGAGCCTGAATCAAAACTGATTCCCAGCACTCTGGGAATCCCAGTGTTTCCCATATTTAACTGACCCTCGAGAAGTCACACTAAATACTGAGCTAGAGGTAACATCATGTTCTGCTCTTCCTGCCAGACTGGAGCAGGAGAGGCCCTCAGCTGCCTCTTCAGTGGACACGAGCAATACTGAGATCAGGGTTCACTACCCACTGCACAAGGCAGGCTGAGAGCAGAAGCCCATTGCTGTAGTTAACACTGGGAATTGACTACCAGGACACTCTTCCAGTACAAATGTAACATATTAAGTAGTACCAGCATCTTTACACTTGCATCTTTTCACCCATGAGTATTGAGAAGCACAAGAATAAGCATGTCTACCATTTGTAGTGGAACACGTACATGTTGCGACATCTCTCGGTCTTCATTGTTGACAGGCCGGTTCTCCTGAGGAGCATCTTGCAAAGGATGAGAAGATTCTGCATGTCTAACAAACGTGATAGATAAAAGAAAGTGGACAAGTCCAATCTAGAGGTTCACCTACAAACATTTCTAAAGCACTTCTCCAGGTGACTTTCATATAATGGCTTTATTCATGTAGTGTGTTTATTCTGCTGGCAGTTAGCTCATTTATGCAACAACAAAATCATTCACCCTTGCTTGGCTTTGCTTTTGTTGGAAAGATTCAGTTGAGCCCTTCCAAAGGGGGCCTGACAGACACCACAGCTGCCTCACCAAACACCACTCAACAGCTGCTTTGTTGAGTGGCAGCTAGAGCAGCTTTCAGCTTTGGTTCAGCACAATCACAACTGATAGGAATGAAACCATAATAAGCAGAACTTCACCTTGTCCTTAAGGATGTTAATAACTGTACATATACTCAGCAAGCACACCTGTCTTGTAGAAATTAAGGAAGAAGTGGTTTTAGTGTTTGTACAAACACCTTGCATTTATGAATAGTTAAAATTCAAAGAAGAAAAGACAGATAATTATCCTCCCAATCTTCTCATTCGCTACAAATTGGTCCTAATGCAACAACAGCCAGGTTCAGATTTACCTCCAATTACAGAGCTTGTTCATGTTAATATTGTTAATTGCATTAGCCAAGCAAGAAAGCCAAATTGGTATGCACATGCTAGAAAAGAGTATGCTAAGTGTTACAAAACTAAAATATAAAGAGAGACCATTTTTCTCATAGGTGAAACCTAGCAGAACTTCAAAATAATTCCAGCTTTTCAAAAGAGACAATAGCCCAGACCCAGGAAACCCAGGTCTCCACCTGTACCTTGTGGAGATGTTGCTATTATTTAAAACCCCATGTCCCATAATAAACACACACAAAATTATCTTCAAAAAGAAACATACATAACACCTAACAGAATCCAAACACTGGTCAGATTAAAGCCATTTCAGGGGCAGCAGGAAAGGAAACACCAAACAATGAAGCCAAAAGATCACACTAATGCAACTCAGAAAGCAGCTATTGAGCATAAAAAAAGAACAAACAATCTGAGCAGTTACTGAAGCTCCTACATTAGAAAAGCCCCAAATACAGAGAAATCCAACAATCAAGCCAAGAACAAAAAGAAGGGATGAAGGTTCAGCAGCTAACCAAGGAAGCACAGGTCCCATTTTCACCAAGTTCCTGAGGTGACAGCTGAAGACACTTCAAAAAGTAGCCAAGATGTCTAAGGGAAAACCAGCCTCTAAAAGTATTTCAAAATTACAGACACAGGCTATTGCATAAGGACCAAAAGATGAACAACTAGAGAAAATCTCACAGGTGGCTCCAAAACCTTTCCCATTTTATTTGCCAAATCCAAGCAACTCATAACATCAACCTCAACCCCAGAATTTTCTTAAGAATCCAAAATGACTGAATTAAGGAAGAGTGACAAGTATTACCTTGAGCTTCAAGTCACATGAAGTATCTGTGGGTGTGCATTAAAATTTATGAATTGGAGTTCAAACAAACATTTGCTAAGTAACAGTCTTTCCCTAACCTGTTTGCTTCCCAGGAATGAAGGAGCTGACAGGTCCACAGCCATCATCTGCATGCACAAACGTGGCAGCTACTTCACCTTCCCCAGAATGCCACCAGAACCCCACACACTGCTGATGTTACAGCATCCTGCACAGACTGCTGGCACTTAATGCATCCTGTAGGCTAAGGAATGTTCATGGGTACTGCATTCCAAACTACACTGATTCTGCTTCATGGGGAGAGACAAATACTCTGGACAAGACAGCAATGTATCCCTGGAGCTGCAGCTGTTGACAACATAGCAAACAAAGAGTAATTTTTCTTAAAACACTCCACAGATCTTCATTCAGGAACTGTCATTGCACAACAAAAAAGAAAAAAAAAAGGGGGAAAAAAAAAAAAGAGAGAGAGCTAGCATGACCACTAATACTCTTCAAACATCCTACAGTTATTGGAGACAGTTGCTGGAAACTCAGATCTTTTAATCCCGCTTGTAAAGTAAAATTACAATCAGATGGAAGTGACAAGAAAACAATAGATTTATGCAAGTTAGCCATAAATTTCTATCTAAAATAAAAGCTGTTCCTTCTCACAAAGCTCATTTGATGTTTTGAGGTAATAATCTACCAAGTCTCCCTAAAACTTGTTTTTCAATGTGTTTTCACATTCCCTAAGCACAGGATACTTACTACAGAAACAGAACAGTATCCACAACAATCTCAGATATTCCAGACACTGAATTCACAATGACCTTAAAGGACAATAAACACTGAAGTAAACTTTTGAAGGTGCTGAGCACACAGAAATCCAGTGAAGATCAAGTCTTTTGAAAACCAGGTTACATTTTAAAATAGCAAACAAGTAATATTTCTGCTGAGAGAAAACTGCTGGTGGAAAACACACTGCTACAAATATAGGGGAGTTATGATCAAGGACAGGCAATACTTTTCATACACAGAAGGCAAAACTGATCCCTGAGTAGTCCCCAGTGATTTTTTTCTGAAAGTTTTACTCAAATCACACACTTTCTGGACCTCTCATAATTTGTTGATTTGGTCATGTCAAGATTTTAACCAAGGCCCAAAGTTTTTAGCTTTTCCAGGTTAAAACACAGGCCACGGTTTTACCAATGCCAGGTCAGCACAAAGGCCAGTTCTCAAGGCAGCATCTTCTCCCAGGGAATTAAACTGGAAAATAGATCCAATTTAAAACTAATTAAAAACTAATTCCAAATTCATAAATGCTTTGCCAGCCAAAGCATGATGGCATGGGATGGGAAAAGAACAGGCTGCTGTTTCTGGTCTATAGCACTAACTGAAGCTATACCTAACGTGGCTTGATCTCCTCTGCAGCATATATTGTCATAATTAATAAACAGCCTCTGGACTCACCCTGAAATTGGTCCATCTTCTTGTTTACCAGTGGTGTCATCTGCAAAAACAATAATAATAAAATAAAATTATCGAAGTGAAAGGAAAAAAGCACAATTTAAGCACAAAAAAATACCCAGTAGTCCCAAGGTGCTACAAGCTAAATACTCTTTTTCCAACAAAGTTCAACTAGAAACGGAGCAACTAAAAAAAAAACAATTCAAGAAACAAAACCTATCTGCAGAAGTGAAGCCTCACACCACTGACACAGAATAAAATTCAGAATACATATCCAAAGTCTCCTAGCAAAAGGAGCAGAGGCAAACATCACATGAGGAACTGAAGTCTGCTGTGAAGGTCTTTATATAGACTTCTAACATAC
This sequence comes from Hemiprocne comata, assembly GCA_020745705.1. Lineage (NCBI taxonomy): Eukaryota > Metazoa > Chordata > Aves > Apodiformes > Apodidae > Hemiprocne > Hemiprocne comata. The sequence goes on along the minus strand of CM036597.1, from coordinate 1,765,026 downwards.
CAGAAAAGAAAAAACATAAAAGGATTCAGTTGGAAAGCCTACAAGGACGAAGATTTTTAAGTAATGTCCTACACATTTTCCCAGGCACACATACACACCAGTCCCCTGTTAGCTGAGGGGTTCCTTTGCATCAATCAGATTATTAAGATTCAGATTATCAGGAAATTGAAACAAAGCATCACGGTAACCTCTCTGCATCACGGTGTTATTGTTAAGAGAACAATAGCCCACCCCCAGCCCCAAAAAAGCCGCTAAAGCTTCTGCCCCCCGAGGGAAACTCGTTCGGGGAGCTGCCGGCCCCCTCCCACAGGCTTCCCGTTGCCCACACCGGCTGGGAACCCTCCCCCCTCCCCCGGCCCGGGGGCGGCCCGTAAGGCGGGGTCGCGGGAGATGCTATGGGGCGGCCGGGTACTTGGCGTTGTCCCCCACCCGCCGGCCCGGGGCGGCGGTACCTACCCCCGTAGAGCCAGTGCTCCTCGTCCTCCTCCGCCTCCAGCGCCGCGCCCGGCACGGCGCCAGCCGCCGGCGGCTCCAGCTCGGTGGCCATGGCCGCCGCGCCGCGGGGCTGAGGGGAGCGGGGCGCCCCGAGCTGCGCGCCCTCCCCCGCAGCAGCAGGAGGAGGAGGAAGAGGCAGCGGCGGAGGAGGCGGAGGAGAAGCGGCGGTGGCCGCCGGGGCCCCGTTAGGCTCCCGCCGGGGCCTGAGGCGGGGCGCGCATCCGTCGCGGTCGGCACGGGGCGGGGAGGTCCGCAGCCGCCGGGCCGCGCCGAGGACGCCTCGCTAACGCGCTGCCATTGCTCTTTCTTTGGCTCCCGCGGGCAGGGAGGGAGGGAGGCACGGAGGAAAGCGAGATCCCCCGGGCTGGGCGCGGAGGCCGCCGCCGGGCCTCGGCGCCGCCCGCTCCCGCCGCCACAAAAGGCACCAGGGCCCTGGGCGAGCGCCGCGGCGCACGACGGGCCGGGGGTGGGCGGACGCATGCGCGGTGCGAGGTGCATGCGCCGAGGGGAGCGGCGGTGCCTGAGGCGGGCGGGAAGGGCGCGCAGAGCCCGGGAGTCGCAGCCCGGCTGCCTCATCAGCCGCTTGTCAGAGTTCCATGTCGGACTCCAGCGTCGTCCCCAGAGCCCAACTCTCAGTGAACCGCAGAGGTTTCACTGTCACATCCAAATCAGTCTTTCGTCTTTACATCCTAAATCTCAGAGGTGCTCGGCAGCCACAGCCGGTACAGGATCTGGCACACGCCACAGGCTTGGTGCAACAACTGCTTCCCAAGTAAAGCAGTGCTGTCTGGCAAGGTGGATGTCACATGTAAAATATCAACATTTTCTTTAACCTTTCACAATGAGCCTGGTAAGATTAAGACTCCGGAGAGTTTCAGCTACTGAAATTAGCTCAACGAGGAGAGCAGAAGAGCACAAACGGCCATTGTGGCTCTTAGGCCTCCTGCCAGGAGCTCCCTGATGGGCTGGAGCAGTGCAACAGAATTTCCAAAGAGGTTTTTGGAAGTGACTGGAAGCAAGTAATGCTGCTATTTGTGTTTATGACTCAAGTCCTAACAGCTTTTCTGTCAACATAGTGGTATTCACAAAACAGTTCGTGACAGTCTGAAAGTATTCAGGACTTTTTGGGTGGGATTTACAATGACCCATTTCTAGCTTCACAGCTGGTAAGTGAATTTCACATTTTACATCCTCAAGATGTAGTGCCTGATGCTTACTTACTTTTTCTGCAATTCAAAGCCATCTGGTAGCTTCTGCTTTAGAGTAGCTGTACCAGTTAGTATCACCCTCTCTGAGTTTCAAAGCTCTTAATTCTGTCAGTACTACATGGAAACTCAACAGCAATGTGATTTTCAGCACTATCCAATGCTACCAAAAATAAAAAAGAATCATAAAGCAAGTTACCTTTTCCACACACTCAACAATGACAAAAAAAATATGGCATCAAAAAAGTTACCTCAGAAATGCCTCTTCTCTTTGTGGTTCAAGGGTGGCTAGGATCCATTCCTCCCTGTTGTCCCCTGCTTTCTGCTACAGGTAGAAAGAACTGCTGAAGAAATGCTCACCATAACAACTGGAATAGGAATTAAGACAACTTTTCCACAGGATCCCTAAAGTGTATTGAGAGTTGACCCCTGATATCCCCTAGTCATACACCACCAATGGTTTCAGATTAACCTACACCGAGGTGGAAAATTGTCACTCATCTGAAGAGCATCACCAGTGGCCAACAACTCTTCTTGCCTATTAACAGATTTTACAAGAGTTGTGAGGGTTTTTATTCCAGATGATCCCAAAACAGCACTTGAACCTTACAAACACTTGAGATTTATCCATTAAAAAAATACAACCCAATAGGAATTAAATTAGATTTGAAAGGAACTTATTTGTACTTTGATGGAAACAGCAGTTAGGATAACTGGCTTCTCAGTTTTCAATTTACAGCTTTGCATGTCATAAGCCAGCTCAGATGAAGATGTGAACTGACTCTCTGTGGCTATGAATTTTACTATCCAATATACTGTCATTTTAAGGTAAAAATATATGTCTTTGATGACGGATGGAATCTTCAGGTATGCAGGGAATTAGTGTGGAATTAAGTTAATGAGCTGCGTGACACTGCTGTGTTGCACCGTATCACTTTGGTTTCTCCTAGCCATTACCATTATTATTTGGGCACTCTTTGCTTCAGAATGTGAAATAAAATGTGTATATATTAAAAGGATAATCCTCTAAACAGATCCAATGATTACTGACAATGCAGAAAATTCAGTAACTTAGCCTAGACCCAAATCTGCCCTGTTCACATGTCTGCAAAATAAACAGGTGTAAATCAACAAAATCCAAATAGGTTACAACTACCAGATAAACTACAACAAGGAAATTACTGGTTCGATGGAGAAATAATAGAAAAATTTAAGTCAGGTAAGGGACTAAGTAAAATAACTTTTAGAAAATTACAAGCAGAATTCAGGCATCAATCTTGGAATGAATGCTTTTAGTAAAAATATTTTTCTTAACTTGGTGGATGGAATCAGTCAGCAACCAAGATTTTATTTGCAGGAGGAATGGGAGCTCATCTACAAGAAGAGCTGGAGGATTGTGACAGAGTTACAGAGCATTGTAATGTAAGTATCAAGAAATTCAACAGTACAAAGTGTCAAATAATGAGTTTGGACTGATGGGATTAGTACTGAGGGTGCCTGTTGGGCCTATAAACCAGAAGTGACTGAAGAGAGAAAGTCCTCAAGTTATCATGGAATGCTATGAGTCAGAAATACAACACAGCCATTAAGGAGAAAAATGTGATCCTTTAAATGGAATGGATCACATTGTTCATGGAGAGGGAACTATCTACATTGCAATACCTGTTGCCTCAGCCATGAGCTGTTATCCAGAATATCTGACTGTTTATGGTCACCCCTATGCAGGGAAAATTAATTCAAACTGGAATAAATGGAAGCAGGGTGATCAGAAACCCAGAATTTCACTTTTGAGGGGAGGCTAACATTTCATCTTCTCTAACAAGTGAAGACTAACAGGGCTGAAGTCTCTATATGCTTAACTAGAAAAATACACTCAGCTGGAACACTTCAACTCCTTATGCTGAAGAACAATACTGACATGGCAGATGTACAGCACTAGAAATACACTGGCACAGACAAGATAGTAAGCTTCACTACCAAACTGTTCTGCAAATAACTTCACATAGTAGAAGTCTGGGCCAAATCCCACATATTCTTCAAACGTACCTTTTCAAGTAGTCTAGGCAATTACAGCCCCTAAACCCTAAGAGGGGATTAACTCCATGACTCAGACCAGTGTTGCTATATTTGGCCTAACAAACACCACAGTAACGTTCTCTGAATTTCTCAAAAAAATATTCAGTAACAATTCCATGCTTAAACAGCACATGAACCCAGATGCTCCTGTATTTGTCCAAAACAACTGAGGACACCAACTTTCAACAAAAACATTGCACGTGCCTGTTCCCGGAATGCAATCTTTTTCCCTCAGGGATGAGCCAAAGGCTTTAATTTGAAGTCCTGCTTTCACAGCTCTAGAGCCAGTTAACACACACAAAAGGCTGCATTGTCCTACGTTCACAATCCTCTATGTAAGCCGACGATTGATTTCGCTAACACAGACTATCCAGGCTCAGGTTTGGCTCCCTTTGAGGTGCAACTACAACAGCACAGGAGAAAAACCCCCCTGCCTTTTGGAGAGAAGCCCATACAACTGCCGGCCTGTAAGCCAACCCACCAAATTATCTGGAAGACTGAATGTGATGATCACTCTGCAGTTTTCATTTTGGAAAGCCCTCCTAAGCTTTCTAAATCTTGTTCTTTAAGCCAGCCAAAACATAAAGTCCCAATGCCAGCACCTGACCGGGCCCTATCAGATAAGAAAGCCCACCCCATTCCATTTGCAGCTGATCAGCACGCTGCTACAGGGAGAGACGCGAGGTATTTTGTTTCCATAAACACATTGGACTACTCAAAGGTTTTCATCTTTAAATTTAATTAAAGAAAAATGTCTCAAAGTGATTAAGCATGTCTGACTTCCAGCTTCTTTTAATGGCACAAGCCAGTTCAGTAAATTGTAGAAAGCGAGCTCAGTTAGAATTTTATTTTAATTTTAAAAAAAAAGAAAACTCTCAAGATGTGAGGTCCTATTAAAAAAGTGGCAGTTCACTTGTAAACAGAATAAAATGTTAAGAACACAAAGTTTCATACAGCTTAAACAAAACCACTTTTCTGAAGCAGTACAAGTAATGATACAACACCATAAGAACACCAAATGCAGAAAAGAAAAAAAATGGCAGAAGAATCACATAACATTACTCACTAAAATGATAGATTATTTACATTGAATAGCTTGACATTTTTATTGCTCTAATGGTAGTGTGTTGACAAGTAAATGTAGTAAACTGTCATAGTGGGACAATTATAAACAGAAATATATGGTTTTGCATATGGAGTTTTGTACATATCAAGGAAAGCATAGGAATTTTTTTTTTTTATCAAGACCATACCAGATTTAGCAAAAATGTTTTCTGTTTTAAAGTCACCTTTCTACAACTGTATCCACACTTTCTAGACTTGTCTGTGCACATCTTGGAACACCTTTGTTTCCTATAGTAAAATAACTTCACAGATGCAGGTGGGGAATCAGTAGGCAGGAGCTTTGATGCTCTGCCAAGTGTTCTTTAATACTTCAATACTCCTTAGATACAAAAACTTACTAGATACAAAAACAAATATTTCCTAGATAAAAACTAGAAAGGAAAATTAGTGTCAACATGTTTGTATGAAAAATTAAACACTGACTTGGTAGACAGTAACTGCTTTTAAAAATCTGCTGCAGACTCACACTACTGACAGTCACTAGTTCCCTTTTCTCCTCACTCCCTGCACAAAGTTTTCTCTTTTGTTGGAACCAGTCAAGGCACTTTCTTTACCACTTCCACTACACTTTGCTAACATTAATCTGTTATATTGCTACAACTTATTTCTCCAATTAAGTATCCTCTATGAATAGGTTTACCAATTCAAGCTGACATCTTATTGTCAAAAATGAGATTTGCAGTCTCTTTAGATACAATTACCCCTGAATGGTTTCATATTAAAGCAAAGGATAGCCCAGGCAAAAAAAAAGAACCTGTAGGCAGAGCAGAAGTGCAGAGTTCACAGCAGTACTTACAGCTGCCTTCATCTTTAAATGAGCTATGGAACCCGTGTCTTTCAGATGCAAATACAATACTGCGCTGGTTTTGCATTATAATGCAAATTTTTCTACTTATTAAAACATGAAGCTTACTGCAAACGGCAGTTTTGGCTCTCACTCTTTACTAGTTGTATGGCCACTTATTTAAGTGCCTACCAAAACTCCAAAAGAAGAGACCCTTCCACGGTTTGAAGACTACACAATTAATAATTAAGGGACAAAATAAAATGTATAGAATTTACATACTTCAAATGTAAACTCTGAAAACTGATATTCTGTGCTTAAATGCCTCGTGGTTCCCAGGCGAGACCCGAGGGCAGACAGTCAGCTGTGAGCAGAGCAGCCAGCAGTTCTGGCCACGGGCAGGATGACGGGATGGGAAAGCAAAGCCGAGCTCTTGTTCTGCCTTGGATCTCGGGCCACATCCCAGCACAGGCTGGGCAGGGAGTAACCCAGAGGGACTGGGGGCTCCTGTAGCTCAGCGTATCCCCTCGGCTTGGCACAGCACTTCACAGAAACAAGACAAATCAGGTTGAGAAATTCTGAACTGAATATGCTAAAGTCAGCAAAGACTGAAGAGGATTCCTTGTAGCAGCAAGACTGAAGACTGCTCAGCATTCCCCACTGACAATTAATTCCTAAAAGTCTTGTGCAGCTTGCCTGTTCTCTCAGTTGGAAAAGAACATCTTGAATATATAGTCACATAAAGAAGAAAATAACCTGCTGAGATTCCTTGAGTTTCTTACACAAAAAAGAAAAAATTACTAACAAAATTCTGACATAACAGGAAGAAACTTCCATTGTTCTGTTAATTAAACTAAGCTCCCTTCATTTACTCCAGAAATTTATTTGTATAGATTTGGGTGTGCTATTTCAGTTTTGGTTTACACTGCATTTTTCTGCCATTAAGTATTTTCTCTGCTTCCAGTTAACACTCATCCTAAGAAAAATAAAATGACAGAGAACACTTTGCTTGGTTCTGTGATAGAAATCTGAGTTGCAAGGTGTAGCTAATGTTAAACAACACAGTAGTATTTTATTAATTATGTTACAAATGCAATGACATGACCACTTGTCACCAATCTCCCAGTCAAATGAAATCTCTGCACCAAGTAGATTTCAGAATCTGAAGCATCAGTCTGAGTGTAAACGACTGCAAGTGCTGGTCTGATCCTCCTCAGCTGGACAGTAACAATAGCACAAAATTTTGTAACAACTTGCATAAAACTGGCCTTCTGTAAACACTGCATACAAGAAATCTGGCCTGCTACAGTTATTAGAATGCAATGGTCTTAAAAATCCTGTACATTAATACAATATTGCATCCTGAAAAGATGCAAATACATTCAGAGGAAATCCCAAGTCACCCTGGAATTAAAAAGCAACTTGGGATGATGTCGAAGGGGTCAAGTTGCTGCAAAGAAATGCCTGGACACTTATGGTGATACTCATGATGACTTGCAGATACTCTGTCATCTGCTGGTTTTTTTCTGATTTCTTATTTCTAGGTAGGAAAGGGAACTTGCAGCAATTTTCATTTGCTTCTTATTATCAAGGTCTTGCTTAGGCCAGCCATTACAGGAAGCGTTTCTAAAATCACTTCCCTTCCCGAGATCAGGCAAACAGGGATAAACCCAAAAATACTTGTGAATTCCACAAGGCATCTGTGGCTCTTCAGACTGTGTCTGAATACCAACACATATGCATGAACCCTTTCAACTGATCCACTTCCTCCTATCAGCATATTTTGAAACACTATTCTGATTTAGATAAAGTTTCTTTCCACTGGAAAGGATGCCGTGTTACTTAACTGTTAAAATGTCGAAGTTCTATCACACTACAAAATTAACAGAAGTGTTACTCCAGCTTTGATTTGGCTCTTCCAAATATTTCTCTTTAGTAACAAAGGTCTCCAATTATGAAACTTTTTCCTTACTTAAAAACAAAACAAAACTTGACATCCAGGTATTCCTCAGGCTTTAGGACATTTTGCTGATAGCAGCTGCCATCTACCCCACAAATGCAAGTTTATCCAAGATGGAGAATATTTAAGCTTCCTATTTCAGGTGCTACAAACAACACCTGAAATATTTTTCTAAAAGAAAGAAAAGACAGAAATGCTATGCATTTTTCATCCATTTACTAAACAAAGTGCAACTGAGCCCTACACATCTGATAGTATGTACAAACTCATTATGGCTTTACCATAAAACCAGCAGGTGAGTGGGTCTATACAAGCAGAGGGACACCAGCAAACGTAATGAGTAAAACAATGTCAGCCTGTTGGCAATAGAATAGGAGCTATATTACATTCTGTAAACCTTGGCATACCACACTTTACATTATGCAAAGAGTCAATATTTACAAATCCATAGTGGGTAAAAGAATTAACCCCCTAATGTAAATGATGATTTTGCAAAGTGCAGGACAAAACCAGTGCTGTGCAAGCAGGTTATCCTAAAATCATGACTACGAGATGCTTACCTGGCCATTTCTATGGAGGGGTTACAGGATTGCAACGTGGAGAATGAAATACAGCATGGAATATAGTATGGCATGGCACTAGGATGCATGTTTGAGGACAGCAAATACAGAAATTAATAAGGCAGCATGCTCAGAACAAGTTTAAGCAGCACTGATGTCAGATCCCTAGTGGTAACTTTATCAGTTAAAGTTAAAAATTCAGAGTGCAACATAGAAGCCTCATTTAACATTAAAAAAAAATATGTGCAAATTGTTCTCTTCTTAACGAAATAAAGTAACATAGCAAGGAAGATACTCTACTGAAGAACATGTTTAAGTCACAGCAAAGTAGACCATCTTCTTTCCAAAATCATCTACAAGGCACTAAGGGTAGAAAATGACAGGTAACGTGAAAGACCAAATGCTGTTCCTCAGTCAGGTCGAAATATGGGATATTTTGGTAAGAACTCTACTAATATTACCTGTTGAAGAAGGGAAAAAGACAAGAACAGAACACAGTAACCAAGAAGTTCAAACCTTCAGCACTGTTTCCATGCAACATTAGCTAGCACATGAGACCTAACATATCCGAGATATTCTCTAAGGAGGGAATGTTTCCCAGAGTAAAAAAGCCAAGATTTCAGTCCTTCTGAAATGAAGGCCTTCTGGACACTTGACTTTTTTAGGGTGATTCTCTCTTCTTCAAGCCTACACAATCCTCACAGCTATAAGTGAAAGTGGATCTGAGAGTAGTAGGACCACAGAAATATTTTGAATTCTGCTTTCCTAAATGGACTGTCTTGGTGGAAACTTTATGAAATTCAGAGCTAGTAAAGAAAAAAAAAAAAAGACCCAAACAAAACAAAAAAATTAGAATCAAAATAATAATAGATACCAATGGAAAAGGTGGGTAGGTGTTAAAGAACTATGGACTGGTGTGGGAATCACACCAATGCAGAAAGACCCAGTGGGTCTCCCTCTACAAATGACAGACCAAAACAAGAGCACCTGGAGTCCAAACGTGGAATTGTTATGAAAACATGTTTAGTGGTGACAATTTTAAAGTCTCCATATATACCATGGATGCCCTTGCTAAAAGTGGCCTTCACAGGTCTGTCTCAGAGACAACTGCATGCTTTTCTGAGATATTTTTTTTCAGATACATGACAGTTTAGTAAGTTAAGGATTTACTCTATAAAATCACAGTTCCAGTGAATACCAAATACGTAACAGAAGTAATACTTACATATTCCATCATATTGCTAGTTTCACATTTCCTTTTACTCAGCTTCCAATGCAAACCAAGCTAAGAAAATAATTATCAGAGGATTAATGCACACCAGCCAGCATTGTTTTGATGAGTAACCTAACAAGCATACAGTATCCAGTTATTAGGACCTGAAACACTTCAGGCACAGGTTTAAGATCAGCACAAAGTGTGGAATTATAACAAGACTGTAAAATTCCTACATGCCAATTATGCAAAAAACCTTATTATTCTTAAAGCTGAAGAAAATAAGCATTCTAATTTTTCTTACCTTATGATATAATCTGTTATTTTCCCATTCTAATAACTTCTGAATTGATCTTCTAGTCTAAAAAGTAAGTAAAAACTGTATTATAAATGGTTCAGTAGCCAGCCTCATCTAGAATAATCTTACTATTGCATTTCTGGCTTAAGGTTAATTTAAAATAAGTCAGTTCTTTAAAAGTAGAACCAAGTAAAAGAGAAAATATAAATGGAAGTCCTACTACTTCAACATCAGATCAGAAGAAGAAGAAGAAGAAAACACCCATGGGTTTTTTGTTAACTCAAGATTGCAGCTTTCCCAGGATTCATTTACTTAGCAAGAGAACCTTTTGAATTTAGTGAACTTCCCAACCACAGCCAGGCCACTCACTACAGGTGATCTACTGACAACATGCATTTTATATACATGTAATTTCCAGATTTTGCTAATGTAATTGCTATCCGAGTCCTGAAACACTCTCAACAAGACAGGACTCCAGCTCATAAACTCTTTTCATCTCTTGGATACCAAAGTACCTAAGACCTTCCTGTTCTGTTCTTTCCACAGCTGTGGGAGAGCAGGAGATTTTTGGAGTTTCTGTGATTTATTTTTTTTAAGGTCACAAAAAGACCACTGTGATGATCTACTCTATTTCCTGCATGACATGCCACAGAACTCCATACACCAATTTCCTTGCTAAAACTGGTAACAGGCACACTGGGGCTTTTATTTAGATTTTCACTAGCATGGGAATATGAAATATGGGTTCAGAACTGCAAATATTCCATCTGTGTACCTCGAGCATATTCCTCTGCAATAAGAATGTTCATACAGGCAGTTAAAACAAGCTAAAGCAAGTCCTGTAACTTGTTAGTAACACAGGCTTCAGCAATTAGCTGCTCAACAAGGTAACATATTATGCTTTCCATTTTTCTAACCAAAAACACAATGCCAGTCAATGCAACGAGTATTTTTTTTAGCAAGTTGGGAAGTTTGGGAGAACACTTCTGTTTTATTTTCTCTGAAAAGCAATGCCTATTTTTTTCCTTTCAGTTTGTTTTATTGAAGATCATAAACTCTCAAAAGCCAGAAGTATTACTTACTAGGAATTTTTACTTAAGAGCTTTTCCTACAATTAAATTGACAAATGTGAGAGATTTTTTTTTTTCCCTAGTGCACCTATATACTATTTACATTTGTGGATAGTAAGATTTTATGGCTACATGTCATTACATTGTACCTATTTATCTATTTCCTAAACATTTACTGCTGTGATAAATCAATTTAAATGTAAACCACAGAGGTAATTAGGATCATGTTTACTTGATATTGGTAAAGTGCTTTTCAGAATTATTACTTTGGACCTGATTACAAGAGCTGTCAACTTTCTGCTGGAAAAAAAAAAAAAGGAAGTCTAAACTTTCCAAACAGAAAAAAAAAAATCTGTCCCTAATAGAAACAACACAGTAAGATATGTCAAACCACAGCTCTGAAATGTTATGGTATCTATCACATACAAATAAAGTAACTTTTTATTAAAAAATTTATTTATTCTGGCGTGGGGTTGTGAAAAGGAAAAGTAATTTTCACTCCAGTTCAGGCAGTCTTTGAAGGTCAATGTTCAGTTCTGCAGTCAATTCAATTCTTAGACCTTTACAAACCCTGGAGATTTAGGTTATCATATACTCCCTTCTCCTGTTCTTCAAACTGAGATGGGATTAGCTCTTCCAAAGGCTATTAATTCAATTGGTAATTTGGTATCTTTTACTTCATTAACAAATAGATTTTTTTCTATTTTCTAAGGAACAGAAAATGGAACACCTTTTGAGTGCAAGTGAGATTTAAAAAGGGTTTTGAAATGGGAACGATACCATTAAACATTAAATAATGCAATCAGTAATTTCAAAATAAATAGAAGAAGACTGAAACATGTACTTACTCTTTTGTTAAGACAGACTACGGGCCACAGGCTGCAGCCCAGTGTGCAGCAGCAGCACAAGCAGCCACAAAGCAGCCATTTTACATTGACAGGGAGATTCTTCCTCAAACAGGCGTTCACACGGCTGATGCTGGTCTTGAATTCTTCTGGGGCAACCTGCAATAGAAGTGGTGACCTTCAGTGGAAAGCCATTACAGGTGTATTTTCTCAGTAATTTGTCCTACAGGTTAAATTGAAACATAGAACCATCATACAGTATGACCTCATCTCTAAAACTCTGGTCACCCAGTGAGCATGAATAGTCACTTCCCTATAACAAATTCATTTATGGTCCATGCTTTGCAAAAACTTGCAGTAAAAAGCTAAACATCACTTAGATGAACAGCCTCATCCTTATTGATTATACCATTAATAAATCAATGGCCCTGATAACATAGTGGCCCCAAACAAAACCAGAAGTGGGACGCAGCTGTGCAACATATGGACTGGCTATGCTGACCAAAGGAAAAGAATGACAGCTGGTTTCCAAGGGAATGTCAGGCACCTTCCAAGTAAAAATGCTTGTGTGTCACATGGAAAAAAGGATAATATTGTCTAAATTGATTTCATAGCAATGCAAGACTACACTGTACCTCAGTAGATGTGGAACTCTGTTCCCAAATAAATTCCTGCAGTGGTCCATATCAACACAAGGCCACAACATCACTCTTGGCTGCTTCCTAAAATAGTGAAGCCCAGAGAGACATAAACTGGAATATATTCAAGGCAAAGAAATGCATCTTGTACTGGGTTATTCATAACACCTAGCTGTTGAAAAACAACTTATTTAAATTAAAGAATATTCAGCAAAGCTTACTCAAAATAGTATTTTCTATATATTGCCACTGCAAAGTCACGGTGGAAAACCACATTTTCTATCAGAAATAAGCTCCTCTCTCTGACAGCAGCATGTTTCCTACAGAAGAGTGAGAGCACTTACCTATTTACATACCCCAAATCCCTCATCTCTCTACAGAATCTAAATAACTTAGATCTGACAACTCAAATACAGATTCATGGTACTGACTCCAAGACTGCCCTCTTAACTGTACCACGATCCAGCAATGCAACACACAGAGCAGAATAATCAGACCCAACTTCAAGAGACCTGACTAGGCAGGCACAACTCCAAAAAAAATCTTCACTATTTGCCACGTTGAAGAAAAGCAGCCCTAGAATTAGTCTGTACACAAAGATGGGGAACTACAACATAATCCTTCCAACCAAGCAAGCCCAACTTTCATTTGGTTCTGCAAACAAGGGTGGCAACAACAACGGTGTTAATTTAATGACAAAGGCTCCTTTCACCAGAGGAGCAAAACTATGGGACAGGAAATGGAGAGGACCCGATGCTGCTACCTCCGGCTATTCACAAGAGCTAAATTCATTAAAACATTGCAGGAAAGGGAGTAAATACAACATCTGTTTCCTGGCCATTCAGATCACCATGCAGTACAGAGTCAGAGGTCAGCTGGGTTTGTATACAAGCCAGGCCTACAGTTAGTAATGTAAGACCATAACATTGTGGTTATTTTATAGCAGGAATTAGTAAGTACACAAAGTATTTAATTTGCCATGATACAGACTCCCCCTCCCCAATATGAAATAGACTTTCTTATAGTTCTTTTTACATATAAAAATGGAATGAGTAAAAAATTTTCTTTAGACTGACTGGAACATTTACATGTATTTTTGTAACAGACATCTTAGTTGGAAAAAAAATAACCAAACTGAAAGAAAAAGGCAAAAACCCCAGATATCCCATGTATCGGGACATTTTCATTAAAAAATCACATTGTAATGTGGAAAACTAGCCTGTACTTGCACGTGTCTGAAACAGAAGGTTTTACAGATCTCTGGCAATGCAGGCTCTTGTATTTAGGATATAACAAATATCAGCCGTTAAGACCATTCCATCTTCTCTGTGGAAGCAAGTTTTATAGAAAAGTTCATTTGGGTTGGTTGTGTGCAGAATGTGTAACCCTGCCCAGCTTCTGCAGTCAGACACACTTCAAAATAAACTTGAGGTTACAGCTTTCTCAACTCTTAAGGGAGTTTACATGTTCTTAATATTTAGACATAGAAATGGCACTTTCTTTGGTAAGTCCTGAAATGTGCATATGTATAATTCTATCTATTTGAAAGAGAAAATAAGTCGTTTTTTTTCTTGATCCCATTAGTACTTTTGCAACGAATCCCACTAAGAAAAGAGAACATTTCCTTTCCTAGTAGACACAAAGTTTCCTGGACCTTGACAGTAACACACCCCAACCCCAAATACAGCTGTACAAACCTACCAAAGACAATAGAATTGAACAGTCTAGAATTTAGTTTAACATGAAGAGGTCTCATCATCAGTGACAACATCCAGCATGAAAAGAAGTCAACCAGATCCCTTGATCACAGATGGCAGAAAAATGTGGGAACTAACAAGAAAGCACTGGGATAGTGAAATTCCCTATTTCTGTGCTACTTTTCAGGGCATCACTGTCCACACCAGGTTAACAGTTTGATGCTATTTTATAAGAACAATATAGAGAATACCCCAGCAAATGACTAAACTAGAAACCCACTTTGGATGCCACTGAAACCCAGAAAATGTCTGTTTCAGAAATTCTGGTATGATGTCTACCTTCACACAGTGTTATGAAAGCATCACTACTACCTCTTAATGCCCCAAGTACTTTCACATACAGGTGAATCTCTTAACTGCAACATAAGATGAAATTACTTCAGATGGCATTGGCTAACCCAAAATATAGGATTTATTTCTCTCTTTAGGAAATACAATCACAATAAAAACTTTTGTCAGTCAGTGACACATCTTCATTTGACACTAAAGGAACCAGTGACTAAAATAAGCCTCATTCTGGGATAAACAGAAGCAAAACAATTTTGTTGCTCTCAGTTGCTCAGTGACAGTTAAGCATTGTTACATAGTGACAAAGAATGAAATATCTGAAAGTAAAGTAACTGTTCTAATTTAATAATAAAATGGTATCCAAATGAAGAGGTCACCAAAGGATTTTTTTTTTTTATTTTCTGGCATAATTTTAAACCTTGCCTTTCTTGCGGGTACAAATATTGAAAAGACCAATATATTTCAAAGGAGCAGAGAATTAAGAATGCCTCCTGCACAAAGGAAGCTCTCTAAGGAAGTCTAGGTTTGAGGATTTTTGGAAAAAGTCTCTTGGAGAGCTGCTGTCTGGGTCTTGAAAAGAATGAGATAAGTACATAGCTCCTGGCTGTGCAGTACACCTTGTAAAGACACATTAGTTCCTTTTAGGCCTTTAAGGGAGGGGAAAAAAAGAAAAACATAAAAGGAAAGGAGAGGGTGTCATAATATTTTACAACAGGATGCAAGAGAATCTACAAACACAGGAAGAGAGCAAGTAAAGCCCAGCAGGCCTGATCTTTCTCTTCAATCATCATGATCACAAACCCTATCCATCACATGTTGCAATGGGATCACAATACCAGGACTCCATTTTATGGCATACATTTCCCTGCATTGCACAGTAATCTCTGTATAGGAGCCTTATTGTTTAAAGATCAGGGCAGGAAACTCCACTTTTTTTCCTTAAGGTTCACTTTCTCCATCATTTTCTTGTCACCTGGAAGAGTGTGTGCTACTGTGCCATGTACCATGAAGAGTATTTTGTTAAGAGCTTTTAAATGCTTCTTTTAAAAGAATTAATAATCCTATAAAACTGTAGCACACAGAATTTAAATTTAGGCCTAAGTCCAATCACATTATTACAAGTTAAATATTGTCTCTGCATTGTGTAGCCAAACCTTTTCTTAAAGTATTCCATTGAAAAGAATGCACTGCTTGAAAGCCTAGCTCAGTATTTACAAACCAACCAACTGAACCTTGTGTCTCATCCTGCAAGATAAATATTAAGTCAATCTAGCTGAATTAGCTAGGCCCAACATCTGACCTACCTGATATTTGCCTTTCCTTTATTGTTTTATTGCCTGTGTTTTATCCTTAAATATATACATTCGCCTCTACCCAAAAAAGTGTATTTCAATTAAGTGGTAATTACATGCATCTTGGCTCTAGGCTAATTTACAATGACTATCCAGACTCTGTAAAAACTAGGAGATGAGGAGTTACAGGAGATGAGTGAAAAAGTATTTCACATTTTTTAAAAAGAAAATTAGTGGAAGGTTGACGATCATTATTATATAGATGGGCAAACTGAGGGTCAGGAAGTTAAGTAAATTCCTAAGACCACACAGGGGCATAAATCCAAAAAGTCAGTGCTTCTGGGTGAAGGGTGTAGCTACATCGTTTTATCTATTGGGGATTTTCATTGTGCATTGGATAGATTTTCATCCCGTGTTTAAAAACCTAGATCTTCATCTGTATTTATTTAAAAGAAAAATGATACCATAGAGAAACTCATCAACCCCACCTATTGGCTTCATCTTTTATACTCCATTAGCAGCTGGGATATATTATTAATATCAACTCACAGTGCACAACAAGGCCATTAAACTTAACATTACAGAGGCATTCTGAATAAAGTATGACATTTGTACACTAGCTGTGTACCAATGCAGGTTCATAGTAAACATTTTAATCACCAATTGTTAATATACAAACAGTCACTATGAGATTAATAAATTGTAGTTTCATAAAAAGCAAACATTTCCATTTTAAAAACAGCGGAAGATCTTGAAGTGATGTATCAATGGACCACAGTGCTTATTATTGTGAATTATTCACCAGGATACTTGAAGAAAACCTTCTTACTGGAAAAAACAGACTGAGTTTTCATTTTCAGTAGGGATAAAGGTGACTGACTGCCCTAACCAGAGGAAGAAACAGATTTATTTATTTCTTGCAACTCATGGAAGTATTAAAAACCAAAAAACCCACAACTGTGGTTTTCAATGTCTTTCATGGCAGTGTGAGGCAGGCAGTAAGGAAAATGTCTCACTGTCTCATCCGACTGCTGTTTTGCCCTCACAGAAGGGAACTAATTCATCGTTGAGCTCTTCTTACTCAGAAAGCCCCTCAAACCCACACACGAGAAACAGACAACAGGATATCAAGATGCTGAACAGAAGCAGCAAACCTCTATACAGCAAATCACTCCTCATGTGATTTATGTTGTCACTGATTACAGCTATGGAACAAGAAGGGTAAATGCCAAGCAGAACAACTTCCTCATGCCTCTCTTTGCTAAATTAAGTCCAAGCAGTCAACTGAACTTTAATTTAAACTTTTGTTCACAGTCTATTTAACAAGAGCAGGACAATCAAGTGGAAAATGTGATGGACATTGATGCTTATATTAAAAAGGGTAGGTTTGGGGGTTGGGTTTATTTTGTTTTTTTAATACACACAAGCATATTTTAGAGAGACAGATGAAATTATATAATCAAATTACCTTTCAACATTTCCTGCTAGGGATTTTCTATAGGCTTATTTAAACAAACTACAACTTGACTAAAAGAACACGAGAATTGTTATTTCGAAAAAGTATACTGTGGCTTTTCAGTGATCAGAAAGAGCTTCACAGAAAGAAGAAACCTTCAACATGCAAGGTAGTGAAATGCAAACAGTGTCACCACCATCCCCCACATGAGACACTGTGCAATCAGTAAGACTCTTCCTTTTGAGCTCAGGGAGATTCTGAAGAAAGGCCTGAGTTCCCAAGGCTGCCTTTTAACAACCAAAAACTCCAAATAGCAACTTGCTTTTCAATTGTACTGCTGTAAAAAAACAGCTGGACAAATTCAACATAAATATTTTATTCATTACACTCTGGGGTGAAAATTAAGGAGTAAAACCCTGGATGGATTTGGCAGAAGCAGGAGATGCCATCCAGCTGCTTTTTCTGTATTGCTAACATGACTCAACAGCTACTGGCACAGGCTGCAGAGGTGCTGGAGCAGTATGCTATCACATCAGAGAAAGAAGCAAGAGCCAAATAAACTTTTTCCTCACAAATTCTGGAGAAGATACACAAGGAGGATATAAAATTAATCCAATGAAAAGCACTGGAGAGTGAAACAGCAGAAAGAAAGAAAGAAAAAAAAACCACAAGAGAAAAAGAATTCAAACTTTAAAAGTCTAAACACAAAACCCAAAACAACTGTGGAATTAATTTAGGACCATAACCAATAATCTTTTTACAAAATTTCATTAGTTAATAGCTACAAATGATTATTTATTAGACTTGCATTGACTAAGATGACAGGACTCCAGAGAAAGCCAGAGACTTGTCACCACTGATTTTCAGCATTAAATCACTGTATTTCTTAAAATCCACTAAAAACCTACTTAATTTGTAGATATAACACTATCATGTTTTGTTTCTTAAAGTTTCAGATGAGACAGATTCTCTTCCAGAGATCTGCCAAATATAAACTCAAGGCTTGACAGACATATTAAAGAGAGGTCTAGTATTTGAAATAATTTCAATCTCACAGGAGGCAGCACAAACCGCAGATATCTTTAAACAGGGTTAAGTGAGCCTTACTTTCATGTAGATTGTCTGCATGAAAAGTCTGATGCCAGGTTGAGCTCTCCTGTGTTTAGCATGTCAATACCGACAGCAATCGCTGCAAATCACGCTGCCTTATTTCAAAGTACACTGCAGGGACTGGTCATCAACAGGACACATTTAATTCAACAGGCTTCAGTGCAGTGCTGGCCTGTGCTGCACTGTGCATTCATGAGCACGCATTTGTAAGAACAGTTTAATCTCACACTTACCTTCCCTGTAAGAACAGAAGGAAATTCTGTATCAAACTTGTTGCTCAAGCCAAACCTTGAAAACAAAAGAGACAAACAAAATATATTCCACCTAACTTATTTTGTTTCCCTTTAAAAAAAAATAGATTTTGTACTTAAAAAACCCTATTGATTTATTTTGCCCTTACATTTGCATAATTTCATAAGCTTTCAATCGAAGTTTCTATAAGATCTTGTGTATCATTCATAAGGTCATTTGCAAGACAGAGAAATAGAGCTTGCTGTCTTACTTCAATACCTCCAAGTCACTAAAAGGTCAAAAATTCTTCTACAATTGGATGGGAGTAAGTTTCAATCTTTGCCTTCTTTAAGTAAAAAACCTCCAGCTACTACACTCCAGTTTTACTAGGTTTAATAATCCTTTTACTGCTATTTTTCTAACTCATGCAATTTATTCACATGCAACAGACAAAGCTAGTTACAAGGAACCCATTCAGCAGCAGCATTGACATCTATGACAACAGTTTTTTAAAACTTCTTTGGGCTTAGTTTAACTATCTCAAGCAAAACTTCTAAGAGCCTACACAAAGAAAATTGCTATGAACTTCAAGAAAATAAAGTCTTCAGTATCCCTGTGACTATTCTTCATTGAAGTGTTGTTACTGAGCAAGAGGCAAGTGTTCATTGTGATCAGTGAAACCTACAAGGAGCCAAGACTCTGCTTGTAAAACCTCTGTTACCCCTAGCTCCAAAACTACTGAACCAATCAAAATTTCCAAAAGGCTGGTGTTGGACTTCAGCAGGATACTGACAGTGCAGGCTGACTTCACTGTTTTTCATTTAATTTAAAGCATTGAAGTAGTTAACTAAGCTCTGATTGTTAAGCCTGTCAGCTTCTGCAGACCAAGAACTCTGATCTTCCATCCCCTCTCCCTCACTTGCAATCTTTAACCTTTGCAATTCAGGAATTTAACAAAATACAATGGCAGCTAGCCTCTCAGCTACAACCTTTATGTTTGAACAGAGCTAAACATTAAGCTTGTAAAGTTAAATATACTCTAAATCAAATTAACTGTCAGCTCTGCTAAACTATGTCCTATGTATTTTTGTTAAAAGCAAGAGAAAAATCCCAAAAGGATCATGTAGAAACAACCTTCTGGGGAGAGAGTATTTGCTTTGAGTCAAACTGACACCTGAAATACTCCTTACTGGTCACTTGTACAAATATGTCCTCAGTCCCCCATTATTATTTCATACATACACATTCATGTGCACAGTGTAATAATTCAGATATCCAAACATAGCAATGTAGCTTGTTTAGAAGTACACAAAAACGTAAAATAAACCTTAAAAAGAAGGAAGCTTAACTGAAAATTGTGCTGTCTTTAGAAATTCAGTGAGTTAATTAAAATGTTCATTAACAATACTGGTGAAGTCAAATCCAATGATATTGGTGACAGCTCAATCTGTCTAATTTAAATCAGAGCCTTGACTCCTGTAAACAGCAGCATATTAGAGCACTGGTTGTGTAAAACAACAAAAAACCTGAAAACCAATCCCAAAGAGTAGATCCTAATTGAAGTGTTTCTCAACCTCTTAAGCTATTCTAAGCACTATAACCAATTGCCATCTATTTGTGCTTGTTTCACTCAACACATTTTCACTGAAAACTTTCTAGAAGTAAAGATGAGGGAGCTGAAGGTCAGCACAACAAGAGCTACTGCATATCCATGGGAACTGGGAAGCCATGATGTTAAATTAGTGCTACAAAACCAGTCAAAACAGTAAGATTTCAGGCAAGCACAAAGGTTACTCATATAAGCACATTTCCACTCTCTGTGAATGGGATCTGGCAAGTCAGCCTCCACATTTTGTGACTCTTCTTTTTAAGCTGAACTCTTCTCATTTTGTTATACTATATTTTTAAGTAAGCTTGAAGAGCAATGATGTAGTCTTTTCAGTCTTTAAAAAACCCAGAAAAGACTAACGATGTGAAGCACTTACACAAGCCTGTTTTGAGGAGTACGGGCTTTTCTGTTTATCAGCAATGAAACTACCTGAAATGATCACAAAGTTGTAGCAATCAGACAACACAAGAAACTCACAACTAGAAAATTCAGGTAATACTGCAGAATTATTTACTCTACCCATATAACAGACTAATTCCAATAAATCATGCCAAAGGCCCACCTAGCCCAGAACACTGACTCTTACAGTGGCCAGTAGCAGATGTCTAGGAAACAGCAAAAGAAAAAAAAAGGCAAATATGAACTAGCATTTCCCCAGAACACTATTCTGACCTTCAACAATTTGTAGTTCAAAAACTTCCTAAGCCATAGGTAGTGTCTTTGATCTTACTAGTCACACATACTGACTAAAACTCCCATTGCATCACCAGTTTCCATAAAGAATAACATAAATCAGTGCTTTCTGATTTCGATCTGTTAAGACCACAATACATTTTATGACACTAAATTTGAAGGCTGATCATGTCATGACACATATTTAACACCCAAAACTTCTCAGTTGCCAGAACACTGCATTCAGTTGTAACACACGCCAGAAACTTCAGTTATGGAACTGCACCTCTTTGACACTGACACCCGGAAATGGCAAAAAGAATTTAAAACGTTTTGACTACACAGAAAACAGGACTATACTACATTACAATACTGTGTTTCCACAGCATCACTGATGGCCTTTAGCACAGTTTTATTAAAGTCTCTCTAGAAGTTGTACAGACTATCCTCACAATGATTTCCCACCTTTCAGGAGCTTTCAAGTCCTATCAGATGGGCGGGATTCAAGAACCACATTGAAAAGGTGTCAAGTGGACAGAATGTAACTTCTCACAAGGAGCTGGAATAAGATACGTTCATAAATCCTGCATAAATTAAAGACTGAAAGGAATACCCTGAATCTGCAGCTGCAAATGCCACCTACAGCAGGCATCACATTATAAAATCCTTTCCATTAGTTTGCAAAGCATAAGGAAGTACAGTCTCCTGTTCCTTCCACCTATCTTGACCAGACACACTCAGATCCCACATACCATTCTTTATGACAATTCATCTTAGCTTTGCCCAGCATTAAGTAATAAAACATTAATCAAGAGCCCCAAGCTGTAATCTCCTTGAACACCTAACGAGTCTCTTCCTAGTCCAGGATCTTTTCCAAGGAAGCCAACAGAACTAGTGAAGGGTACCCTTGCCCCTGGATTATGTTTTGGAAAACTAATTTTTTGATAACTAGTGAAAGGCTGAGGTCGTTTGGTATTTTAAATATGTGGATTCTCATATTTTAAATATGCAGAAGATGGAGTAACATCAGACAATAATCAAATGTCATCTTATCACAAGATAAGAGAACACCTGGCTTTTCCCTAATTCATGACAACATCCTTTTCATTAGCACCTGGATTCTGGATCCCTGGGGCACTCCTACAGAAAACACAATGGAATAACAAAAGTTAACTAGTATCCAAAACCAGGTTTGCAGTTAAGCAGGAAACACAAGCTGCATACCAAGGGCAAAAATATGGTTAATGGCTACTTCATTACCTCATTACTATCCATCCACATGGACTTAATGATATGGAAAAATTACATCAGATAAATAAAAACCTATAAGCAAGTTAAGAGTTTGTTTACTGCTCTGTTTTTGAAAGTTACTGTCATTGCTTTGGTAGGCATATGACTCAGTCTTCACTAAAAATATTTATATTGAGATACTTGGATATATCAACCAAAGTCACACTGACTATGCAAGAAACAGCAAACAATGGGTTTATAACTCATCAACATGGAATTTCAGAAGCAAAGACATTTACTAGGTCCTAGTAATTTTTCTGGGCTAAAACTAAAAAACTTTCTGAATAAATATGACTGATAGTTAATTTTTCAAAGTAAAAATCTTCTAGAGTGAAAGACTTTTGAACAAGCTGAGCATAAACTTTGCTAACCTCTTTCACATACATCCTCTCTCTGTGAATAAAATAAAACGAATTCACTTTATACAATCATTCTTAACATGCACAGGGGTAAAGGGTTTAGCAAAACAGTCAGTGGAAAAAGCAAGATCCTGCTAAAAACCCTCAAAAGATTCTTGGAATTTTTGTTTAGTACTGTTGGATACTGCAGTAGAACTCCATTATGGTCAACAGCTCACTGACAAGGTCATAAGAATAAAAACTCTCATGCAAGAAACTAATACATGGTCTGAGTCTACTAACTTGGGAGTTTTATAAGAGGACAGTACATGAAAAGCTGGACCAGAAGATTACCCTGGAATTAGAGAACTATCCCTTCTCTATACACCAAAAGCATCCAAGCCCAGTATCAGATGAGGAACAGAAGGCATCTGGAACAAAAATCCAAGGAAAACAATGGCTTTTTAAAAATAACTTTTTTTTTTTAAAATCGAGTGTCTGACTTGTCAGGACAGAAATGTTTATGAACAATGTTCCAGACAGGTTCAAAAAACAAACACAACTTTTACTCAATGACGTGTCTCACTTCAGTAACTAGAGCAGGCTGCTTCTGAAGCCAACTGATTTCAAAAGCAGCAGGATCTGTGTGATCAAGAAGTGACAGAATTTCAGAGCTGATGCATACTAACCAGAAACTCTTGAGGAAGCAAACTATTTCCATTTAGTAAGGAGGTTAGGATTACATACTATAGCTTCCAGTTTAGTTGCGTTTTACTGGTAGCATCCACAGTTTTTATTAATATAAAGAGATTTAAAAATACATAATGAACTTATAAGAGCTGCCTCCTACCACTCAGGCAAGTATACTTGTTACAGGAAGAAAGCTGGGAGGAGTGTAAGAAAAGGAAAATAAGGTGGATGGGAATTCAGCCCAGGCAGTTACAAGGGTATGTGCTAGCTCATGATTTCTGCATCACTTACAAGCACTGCTTTTCTTTTTTTTTTAATGTAGATATGACTAATTGACAGAGGAGACGCTCCTGCCCTGCCAAAAGATGCAGGAAACAGCAGGAAAAGCAAACAAGTGTGTAACTTTTTTCTGGTTTAGTGCTCAGAACCAGATAACCAAGAAGATGGGTAGGTGGCATTCTGCTTGTGTTACATTCCTCCTTTAGTCAGGCCACATGTTATTCGAGGTCAGGACAGAAAGAAATTCCGTCAACACAAGCAAATACACTGCGGTGCAGCAGAGCAACTACCCACTGGCACCAGCTCAAAGCAAACCTGATCCACACTTACATGATGGACACAGTACCAAATCCAACATTAGTTCTCTTAGGATGAGAGAGCCTTCCCCACCCCGTGTTTTTACTGCAGATAGCTGGATCCCACTGCACCTATTTACAGAGAAATGCACATTCTTATATGCAATCCATAGGCAGGCCCAGAGCAACACAAGCTTAATGGATCTCTGCAATACAAAAATTTCAATACCTCCTTCGCTGCCATGAAAATGAATGTAACAACCAACAACTTGTTATGGATGTACTTTCTTATATTAATTGCTCCACTTGCAGGAGCAGGAATACTAAAAAAATCCCTACGAGTAAACACTACATATAGGGTCACTCCGTTTTCTCATCTTCTGTTCCAATTGATTAAATTAATAGCAAACATTCTGGCTCATGCTGCCTTATAATGATAAAAACACTTAACCTAAACCAAACTCACAACTAAGTTTGGAGCAGAGGAACTACAACACAGCCATGTGCCTCCTCTGCAGTGCAGTGCGGGGGCTCCATGGCTCAGCTGAGCCAGAGAGGGTCACAGTGAAACTGTTTGAACAGACTGATGATCCTCCCATCGTGTGGCGTTTACTTTTTACCTAACAGATTGTTTGGAAAAAGTACAGCCAGGGCTGTCAGGGCCGGTTAGCTGCTGCATCTGCACCGAACAAGCCAACTGATCTTCAGTCGTTCAGTCTGGACTCCGGGTTGCCTCGAACTACTGGAAAATACCAAGTTTCCCGTTTTAACACGTTAAAAGCAAAACTTCTCTCACAGAACTGGTGACGGCAGGGTGTGTGTGTGGGGGCTGCAGGGCTGCAGATCGCGGTAACGTGGGCAGCTCGCCTCCGCGGGGGAGGGGAGGCAGAAAGGGATGGGGCTCAGTCCTCCTCCTGTCTTTACCCCCTACCGGCACCGCTACCGGGCAGCCCTGCCCCGGGTAGCACGGTGCTCCCGCCCGGCCGCCGCCTGCACCACCCCCGCCCCGCCGCACCGACCTGTCACGCTGCCTCCTGCCCACCGCCAGCCCCCCACTCCTTACACGGTGATGTGCCCGGCGCCCCGTACCGCTACGGGATCCGGCGCATCGCGGGGCCGGGGCAGCTCCTGGCTCCGCACCACAGGCTCGGACCCCTCCTCCTCCTCCTCCTCCAGCTCATAGATAGTGTCGAAGTCCGCCATATTGGGCAGGAGTACGCTCATCTCAATCCCTCCCCCCGCGCCGCCGGCACGCGCGCCTGCGCCCTGCGCACCGGGGGGCGGAGCCCCGCACGCCCGCAGGCGGCCGGCGCGCACGCGCAGTGGCGCCCGAGGGGGCGTGTGCGCGCGGGTGTGGCTGCGAGGGGGTTTTGAGGGGAGCGCGCCCCGCCGGGGTACGGGGGTGGGGGGCACGTCCTCGGCCTCCGAGGCGTGGCGGAAGCAGCGCGCCGGCCTCCCGCGGCGGGAGGGCCTGCCGTGGGGACGCGGGCATCCCCTGGAGCTGCCGGGGTCTCTCGGGAGGGGGTGCCCACGAGAGGCAGGGGCGGAGTTGCGGCCAGTGCCGCTGACAGGAGGCGGCCGCTGCACCTCGGGTCCTCGCGCCCGTTCCCGCCGCTCTGCGGGGGTGGTGGAGCGGCGCGCGCCGAGCCCCTCCCGGAGCGGGAGTCGTGAGCCGGAGCGAGGGGCTGCTGAGGGAAGGGGAGGGAGGGGGCGCGCGCTTCTCCCGCTTCTTTTCTTCTTCTCCCCGCGGCTGGTGCTCCTCGGATGGACCCCTTCTCCAGGTGTATTTCTGTGGCGTTTTTAATAAAAACACTCGGGTAGATACTTTCCCCACTTCTCCTCAACATTTTTCGTCACTTGCCCGTTCAGGTTTTCCTCAGCGGGGAGGGCGGGGTGAAGGTGAGGGAGGAGGGAATGAGCTTCACGACGTAGGCTGATCAATTTCTATGAAGCTTTGAGGTGGTTGTCTGGGATTTGTTGGCCGGTTTGGAAACTGACATGTGCAGGGTAATGGGGTGGCGAGGGAAGAAAAGCCACATAGGAGGAGTACCAAAATTGGGGAAGAAAAATCTCTCAAGAGTAGTTGAGAGGAATGCTCCCTCCCACCCCTGGCAGGCAAGTGTAAAATATTATTGAGATAAGTTTAAGCACTTAATTAGTTACCTGCAAATGGAAATTAAACCAAAAAAGTATTGCTGATTGTAATTGCATTGTAGGAATCAGAAATAAAATTCTGGGAGGGTTTATAGGTTGTCTGGGGTTTTTAAAATAAAAATAAAGTGATGTGTTGGGTCTGGTATGTGGCCAAATCTGAATTCCTGACCTGTAAGGAAAGGAGTTAATCTCCTAAGGAGGGAGAATGGGTCTTAATCCTTGTCTGCTGTTCTTAGGAAAATACTTCCCTCATAAATCGTCCTTGCTGTTTTTCAGGATTTTCTAGACTGCAGCAAAATGCAGTTGACTTGATTGTGACAGTTTTTGCTGCTTCCAAAAGCAAAATTGCACGAGCTACAGTTTATCAGTGCCACGTGCTCTTACTTCAGCACATTATCCATATTATGAGGAGTTGCAGGTAAATCACTCTCTAATGACTTTAGAAAAAAATCATAACTAAGGGACAAGACTTTGTTATAAAATGAAATTAAAATACATGATCTATGTTCTCCTGGTTTTGTTGAAGTAAGATTTTCTTGTTTAGTGAGGGGTATTGTCAATAAATTGCAGAGAAAATAAGTGCCATTGACCAAATATTAAAGATGTTCTAATTAGAAACATGTCAAAAAAAGTTAAAACAATTATATAATTGAGGATCTAATATTTTTTCTACTCGTCTTCCTTTGTATATATATGATTGCCATTCATAGCCCATGGAGAGAAAGTCTTGAAACCACTGAAATAAAGTTATATATGGGGTTGCTATTAAGGCACTGGCCTTTATTTTATTCCCAGTTAAATTTGGAATGTCTACTTTAACTGATATGAAAGTCAAAAAGGTGAAACTTGTAATGAGACCTGAAAACACACAGGGAAACAATTGGCCCTCTGGGCTCCAGTGCACACTGACAGCTCATGTCGAGCTTCTCATCTACCCCCACGTCCTTTCCCTCAGGACTGCTCTCTAGCCATTCTGCCCCCAGCCTGGATTTGTGCCTGGGGTTGCACTGACCCAGGTGCAGGACCTTGCTCTTGGCCTTGTTGAACTTCATGAGCTTGGCACTGGACCACCTCTCAAGCCTGTCCAGGTCCCTCTGGATGGATCTGTTCCCTCTAGGGTGTCAGCTACTCCGCACAGCTTGATATTGACAGCAAACTTGCTGAGGATACACTCAATCCCACTGTCCATGTCTCCAACAAAGATGTTAAACAACACTGGTTCCAATACTGACCCCTGAGGAACACCACTTGTAACTTACCTCCATTTGGGCACTGAACCATTGAACACAACTCCCTGGGGGTGGCCATCCAGCCAATTACTTATCCACTGAATGGTCCATCAGCCAAATCCACGTCTTGTCAGTTTGGAGACCAGGATGTCGTGTGGGACAGTGTCAAATGCCTTGCACAAATTATAGGTCTGATGCCATGCATTTACATTGCAGGCTTTAATATTTAGTTGAGATTATCTTAGTTCTTGGCAGCTTTGGTGAGAAAAATAATTTTATTTCAAATAAAATTCCAGGGGATGTACCTTGCTGTCCTTTTTGCCAGCATTTCGTATGAGAAAGAGCTCCATGTAAGCTCTTGGGTTCAAGGCTGTGTGCTGTTGCTGAGCAGAAGTTAGAGAGCTCTGGGATCATTTCAGAGTAATCTATGGAACATTTTTTAGTTTATTATGGAAGAGTTTTCCAGCACTGTCCCTGCAGAATGCTAAATAATTGTAGTGAAAACATAATTGCTTTGTCTTCTTCACAGTGCTACAACATTTCTTGTTTTCTCAAAGATTTGTATGACCACTAATTTTTATAAGCCTTGCTGGTGTACCTCTATTTCTTAGAATATTTTAATGTGACAAGTGCAGAGTTTTTACAGGTGCTTCCATGCTCAAAGGAATAATTTGAATTGAGGGCCACAGGTAGGTTTTCTAACTCTTACTCAGATGGATGTGAAATGCTCTGTCTTAAATAATTAGATTAAAGCATTTTTGTAAAGATATTTGGCATCTTTTTCTGTGTTTAACTGTTGGTGTCTGTACTTCTTGATTATCATCATAATTTCATCTGGACCATGGCTTTGCAATACTCCCATTAATGGAACTGTGAGTACATCAGTAGGCAAGATTCTGGGCCTTGAAAGAAGTAGCAAATATTCTTGACCACTTTTAACAAAATCTCTGTAACCTTACAAACGGAGACATCCTGCCCCTAATTTGCTAAAGGTTGTGTGGTTTTCTGTGTGTGTGTGTGTGTGTTTGTATAAAACTAAAATGACACTGGTGGTGATTCCATTTATATAAAGTATTTGAATTTCAGAATAGTTTTTCATATAAATGTCTCAGCTGCTGAAACTACGCTGTTTTGAGATGAAGGACAGCTCAATGACCACTTATATGATAGAAAGCAAAAGAAAGTGGTAAAGACAGTCCTCGTAACTGAGAAACATTACTGATGAGTTCCAACAGCTGTCAGTGCTGTTCAACATGATTATAAATTATTTCGAGTAAGAGGGTGACAGAGTTTGCCACTGAGTTGTCTTTTGGCAAAACTGGCTCCATGCTGCACAGAGCTAGGGAGGGTGAGGGAGTTAAACCCACTGCAACCTTGTCTGGCAATTTACACATATTTATCTTCGTAACACCTTGATACATAAGGGAGAAAGACAGACCATAGAAACAGACAATTACAGGTGGCTAAGGAGCAGTGCACAGCCTGCCTATGTGAATAAATGAGTGTGAAAGAGTCAACTTCTGAGGGTTGTAGTCTGGGATTCCACACGGCCACGACACTGTGCCCTGCTGGCATGATCCAGCTTTCACTGGGATAAGCGCTTCTGCACTGGCTTGGGATGTGGATCAAGCCCTTTAAGGAGATTTATGTTAGATATTTTAGAGTGCTTAGGACCCTCCTTGGATGCTGTAAAGCCAAGCCCACTTCCTGTTCCCTTGCATGTGTTCAGTTTTGTTCAAATATTTAACTGTTGATAATTTTAGGAGGATGAAACAAAATGAGAGACAAGCAGCATGTGTGCTATGAAGTGAAATAAAGCAACCATGTGCTTATCTGCAAGGATTTACAACTTTAACATTAGATACAACAACAATGAGATGCAGGTGGTAGGGAAAGGTGTGGCAAACAGTGAGAGGTCCAGCAATATTATCATGCATGTTTAATTTAAAAGACTTCATTTTAATGCAATTTGTGTTCTAATTTAATAACTGAACTAATGTTACAGACAGTGAAATGGGTATTGTGACAGAAGTGAGCATTCGGTGGAATTAGGGCATAAACTCTGTTAGGTGCCCAAACAGGGGGTAAAAGAATTTGCTGAAATGTAGCATAAAATCAGGAAGCTTAGAGTTTTGGCACGATATACTGCATGACCTCTTTATAATGAGTGTCTGAGGTATTAGCAAACCAAGAAAGGAAGTATCTTTAATTGAAAAAAGTACTTTGTTTTACTAGCATCATAATTAACTTATATTTTTGAATTAATAGGTTGAAGTCAAAGTTCAGCTGAAGTTTCAGTAAACTTTGTGTGTGTGTGTGGCAGAGTTCTCTCCTAGTAGAAATTCTGACTGTAAAAATAGACCAGTTTAGAAAACCACCTTTTGAAACCTGTGTCAATATTTGAAGAATACCTGCTTAGTATTGAATTTCAGATGTAGATGCTATAGGAATTTTTTCAGTATGATTTACCAAACTTTACGGCTTCACAGGAAGAAATATTTAGAGGCCTCATTTTCAATGTTTTTTCAGGATGCTCTTCATTAGATTAAATGATTATGTCATAAAACCTGAATGATTTGTGGCAAGAAGATGGTCTCTGGCAATGTTTATCCACCCAAATCACTTCCTTTCCTGGAATAAAGTGTGTTCTTGTATAGAGCATGAAGCATGAAAAGAGAGTGCAGGGAAGACGGGAGTTAGAGCATAGGATTAAAGCACTGTTGAGAGAACACAGAAAGTGAATGTAAATGTGGGCCTGAGAGATACTGAGTCTTATTCCAATATATTTTTTCCTTCTCTATTCCATATAAATCTCCACCACACAATCATTCAAAACAAAGAATGTGCAAAAAGAGATGTCATGTTTGCTGTCATAATTCAAAGTCATAATTCACTCATTTGAAGCACTCTGGTGTTTCAACAAAGGAAGGGGTTGTTGGATAATAGGATCATACTCTTGGTGTTTGGAGAATGTGTTTTAAGGCCGGTGGATGAACCATCATGTTTCTTGATCAACATCAGCTCAAGAAGTGGAGGGACTCAAGGGCCTCACTGGAGGTGCAAATGCCTCAGTTTTGATACCTCAGAAGTATTATCTTCTTCAAAAATAGTGAACAGAATAAACAGTGTTGGACCTCACCTACAATGTACCCCCTTCCTGAGTCAGTTCATACATGCCTGAGATTACTGATTCCTTTTTGAGAGAAAGTTCAGAATACAAGCTCTTGAGAGTTGTTTGTTGCTGCAGGTAGTTGGGAGGGGTGGTGGTTTGGTGGTTTGTTTTTTTCCCTGATTAGCTCATTTCTTCAGTTCCTAATGTGAAAAGTTCTGGAAAGATTGAAATAAATTTGCAGAAGAAATCAACTGCTAGGATGTGGTGGTTAGTGAGGAGATGTCACTTTGTACAAAGTATTTCCATTGATGCAGAATCACTGCGTGATGGGAAAAAAAGCAGTTTTTGTAGAACTGTTTCCACCTATGGGACACTTGAGCAGCTTTGGAGAACTTACCTTGGTTGGAATCAGGATTAACTTGGCACTGGAGCAAGTTAAGCTGTGGTAATATCAGAACATCCATGTTTATACTTCATAGTGTTTTGGTGAAAAATTGCTCTATTTCAGTGCTGCTTTCAAACCCTTTTTCAGTTAAGCTTTCTGTTTTCTTGGCTGTCCTGCAGATACTAGGCTGCTGGTGAGTTATATTGCTTTCCAGATGGATTTTTGCACTTTCCATGGATGCCCTAAACACTAGTGATCCTACTGAAATTACCTGCGGCATGTGGTATCGTGCTGTTTGAGTAAAGGTTTCATAATTTGGGAATGAAAAACACTATCAGAGGTGAATGGCTCAACAGAGGGCTGAATGCTAGATGGCTGAGTTGTCATCATGCATCCAAACCCCATTATTAGCTGCTGTTTCTCATGTGCAATTGAGGTTAAAAATGTTTGAGAATGCCTATAAACTCCTATAAACTTAATACTTTGATCTGTTAACTGAAACTTTCCAGTGCCTGATATTCTTCCTGTTGCCCCAGATATCAGAAGTAGAGCAAATAAAATAGGAAACATTAAAATCAGGGAAAACTCGGAACATTTTAAATATTTTATAGTAGAGTCCTTTCCAATTTCTGACTGAGAAAAGGCAATTGTTCCCAAGGCTTTGGCATCTCCACAGTATCCTCAGAAGAATAAACAATTCAAATAAATGTCAGAAGGAATTTGCTGGCTGCTGGAATTAGACAGTTGTGTGATGCAGAATTTTCTTTTGATATCAGCGTGGTGTTAAAGTGGCTCACTACTTTGCAAACTCAAAATACCAATCGAACAGCTGAATTTAAACAGTGTGATGGTTTTCTATTTACATAAAGTGAAAAAGACAGGAAACTGAGAGAGCTTGGGGAAAATACCCACTGGGTGAGAAGGATAGTGTTTGATTTATTATTATTTTAATTGCCTAATGGTGCTAAGGGAGAGTCTAATTAAAATCCCTGGAGAAGTCTTCAAAGGGGAAAAGATAAATATTGTAAAATGTTATTTATAGCCTTTAGTGTTTCTTCTCACTCACATAAATACAAAAATTAAATACAGGGGCTGGATCACGTCTTCTGAAGCTTTTTCTTTACATACTTCACGTGGAAGAGTCAAATGTAACTGCCCAGAGAACCATAGTGATGTAGGGACTTCATCATGGTGGGATTGTCTCCACCCAGCTGTACCTCCTGATCCTCATGATCCCATGCTGACCTTGGCAGAGCTTGAATGTAGGATGGGCTCCTGTCAGGCTGTCCTGTAGTCTTTAATGGGCCATTAAAATATGCCAGCATGTAGTTGTACATTGTGTTTTGATTTGGAATAGTGCTTTCTGGCAAAATAAAATGGTGAAGGCTACAGTCAGATACACTGTCCAAACCCTGTCAGAGACAGAGGAAGAATTTTCTTCTTGCAGCTGCTTGCCATTTCCCCCTCTGTATGGCTTCCCATCCTCCTGATCTGGCAACATGACTGCATATTTAATTGCTCTTTAATCCAGTTTACTAAAAATTATCCAGGTTAGTCTAAAGGGATTTAATAATGCTTCTTTCCTTTGGGTCATTTTGAGAAACAGGTGTGGCACTACCCTTAGATTCTAGGGGACATTATGATCTAGATGGAGGGCAGTTATTTATGTGCAGTGCAAAGCAGGGGGAGTAACTTCCTATTTGACTTAGCTGTAGCCAGAGAAGATAATCTGATGCAGTTTTTAGGCTTAGAGTTCATTATCTAGTGCATTAAAGAGATTGTCTCCCCCAAATATTTATTAATATATGCTTTGAATAAGTTTAAAGTAGACCTGATGGAAAAAATTCAGAGTGAAGATCATGAAAAAGGAAAAAAACTTATTTATTTACAAGATTGATTTTAAACATCTCCTAGGAGGTGCTTTGTATCCCATTCAAACTCCCATTTGAAGCCTAAAATAGTCTTACTTAAAATGTTTCCTTTGTGAACAGTGGTTGTTCCAAAGTACTGTCAATGGCTTCAGTGGCTCTTTTGCCCAGTTTGTCAGAACAGCCTGTTGTTCCTTGGCTGCCTGGCAATTCCAAAAGGTGGATTGGAGCTTATTAAGGAACTGCAAGATGATAATTCTGAATATGTTGAATGGGAACCTGGTAAATAACCATGTAAGTTTTTATTTCACTTTTACCATAAATTAGAAAGAAAGATAAATTTTAACTTAAGCCATGCATTTCTGGTATACAAATATAATGAGTGATGTGCTTTATGTTCTAGCTCTTTACTTGCTGTTCTTCCATGTTGATATCAAAACTGATCACAGAAAGAAAAAAAGCTGGAAGCTAGAAAAAATTTTCTCTCACTCTCCATTCTCTGTCACTGATAACCTTCACAAAAGCCCTCCCCTGCTCTTCCATAGGGGGAGGCCTTCTGATGATTTCAGATTTAGGTAGCAAATCCTCTTCTCTTTTTTTCTTGTGTGTCTGAAGTGTTATGGATTCTTCCTTCATGAGTTTTTCTCGGGATTTTCTTGGAAAATTATTTTATCTTCTACACCCTTCATGTATAAAATGGCAACACAGGAAGAGGGGCTGCTGGAAGTGGGAAAACCTCCCCTCCCAATCTGTTAGAGAGCAAATGCGAGGATTTCTTTGAATGAAAAGCTGAGCAGAGCATGTGTGCTTCTATTAATATAAACAGGAGGGATCTGTTAGTGTGCCTTCTGTCTAACATGGTGCTCTGTCTTCTGAAATCTCCATGCAATCACATAACACTATCATATCTGAGCAGTTTTAGAAGATCCTGAATTAAAGGCATGCAGATGTCTCAGTTTCTCATAGGGTTCAGTTTTATAAATATTTCTATACACAGGACTTTTGTTTGCAGTTTGTTTACATTAAGATATGCCCATCTATTTTAACCATAGGAAGAGAAGATTATAAGCAATATACTGGAGAAGTACCCACAAAATGCTTCCAATCAGTAAGATCTTGTCCTGTGCTACAGTTATTCTTCCTAGTTCAGCTCAAGACATTTGTGTCTACAATTTTATAATTTAGTATTTATTTTTAAAGAGTGTTATTCTTGTAACTCCAAAAAGAACTACTTTCATGGAGTTACCTAACAGGTCTTTTTAAATAATTGGAAAATGATGAGGTGCAATTTTGAATTTAAGTTACCTAATTTATTTAATCCAGATAATGAATGCTGTCCATGCAGCTCAGTGAATTATCAATGCTTGTTGACACGAAGAAAAGCAGAATTTGATCTGTTTCTGAGACCAAGAGTTTTATGTTGTTTAAATAAGTGATGCATGACTTTTCATATGCCACATAACAGTGTTTTCTGTTTGTTTTTTGTTTGGGTTTCTTTTTGGTGTTTGGTTTTTGGTTTGGGTTTTGTTTTGTTTTGGTGTTTGGTTTTTTTTTGTTTCCTTTTTGTTTTCTTCTGTTCTGCTTTTTTATTACCTTTGCTCCTGGTGACATTTTCAGTCATAATAATTTTTTTCCAACAAAGCACTTGTTTGCTATCTAAAATTTCATATATTAGTACTACTGAAGGGATTGGGTTTGTTTTGGGTTTTTTTAGTGCTTTGGATTTTCTTTCTACATTTTCCAGACTCATTGCTTGTCTTCAAGATATCATTGCTACCTTCTCATCTGTCCATGTGGACCAATAATTCAGGCTAGCCAGACTGTGAGCCTGTTTGTCCTTAATTTGTGGTCTTTCAGGAGTACACATGGAGTGAACACTTCTTGCTTACTGCTTGCTGTGCCTGTGAGTGCTAAGCTGCTTGGTAACAGTTTCAAAATACAGTGTCAGCTACTTTGGGTTATTTCTTGCCTTTAGTCTGAAAAAGTGCTATGTAAAAAATTGGTGGCCCAAGTCTTCTACTATTACATTTAAAAGGTTTAGAAACATTAAATTGACACTTTATATGCTTTTTGGTGGTTTGCTGATAGTTGCAGTTCTGTTTCCATTACATTTGTGCTCATATTTTTGAGCAATAGTACGTGTGTTCATTGAACATTGAAGTAATACTTCTGGCTTCCAAAGTCTTTGACGTGTACTAATGTGCATGAGAAATTGTTGCATTTCTTGCAATTGAACAAATCTTGGCAGATTTGGTGTGATACGTATCTGTAACCATCGCTTAGGAATTGGCATGCCTGGCACAATTACATTGGGCAAGGCAGAAGTGTTTTATTTAATTACATGCAATATGGTGTAACAACATTGTTATATTTCTGAAGTGTTTTAAATGTTTTGGCTGTTTTCAAAAAGTAACATTATTTTCAATACATTTAAGTGTGAATATTTATTAACATCTATGGTTTGCTATAATTATATAAAATGTAATAAATGAAATACACCCAGCATCTTATATTTTATGCAATAGTACTCTATTTTATAATCAGTCCACTTAATTTTTTGTGTATATATGTGATCATACTAGAACTACATTTACTTGAATATTCAGTTGTATCATTTATTGTGTCCGTCTCTGAAGCAAATTACTTCCTCCTCAAAGATTTTGAGTGATGAATCTTAGCAGCGCAAGTTCCCTGAGATTCCTGCAATAATTAAAATATTAAAATAATAGTCCCAGATCCTGTCCTTAGAAATCAGCACTCTGAAGGCAGTTAAATGAGAATGGTCCCTGGTGAAGTTGAGTTTCCAAGGGGTGAGGTGGGAAATGACAGCAGGGAAATCCACTCTTGCTTTTTCTTCTTTCCTTCCCCCCCCCCCCCCTCTGTTCATTCTGAAACTATGACTTGAAGAATGTCATTAGGCTGTAATCCATTTATTCCATGTGGTGGTGGGAACAGAGAACTGGATATTTCATTTGGACTGAGTGAACCAGAGTCACTCTGAGCTGAGCCCCCGCTGCCATCAAACTGAGCTATTTTCTTCTTGATCATTTTTCTTTCTTTCGCTCGGCGATTCTGGAACCAGATTTTCACCTGTGGTGTTATTAATGATATCCAATTAATTCAAAGTAGGCATCAAATTTTACAGTAATAATGGCAAAGAATATATAGATATGTTAAAAAATATAATAGTCAGAATTCTTTTTCTTCATTTATATTAGAAGTGATTTTGTGTGTATGTATATTCTTATGTATTTTTAAAGTTTTGAAATTTTTTGTTACTGGGCATTATATTTATATATGTCTTTTCCAGATACATATGTTGTGTGTATAAATAGATACATTAGTATTGCTTAATGACAGCTAATTTCCCAGGCTAACTGTGCATATGTAAAGACTCTCATTTGTTTGAAATCTACTTTTAATTTAAGTATGTTTTCTTATGTGAAAATATTTTCCTTATCATTAGCTTTTTTTGTGTTCTTACTTCTGTATTCTGTGTTCTCACACAAGCTGAATGCAGAAGCAGAGGAGGCCACTGAAAGAGGACAATATTTTAGAGAACTGCGTATGTCTGTTCCAAAAGAACAAAAGTTTGTAAAATTCTAAAAAGAACAATCTCTTGTATAAATTTACCTGGGGCAATACCTCTGGTTGCTAAGGTAGGAGATGCCTTATTCAGCATCCTCCAACTGTAGCAGCACCATTGCAATTCTGTTATATAAGGACAGTCACAATATGTGCAGACTGCAGAGCTGTGCTTCCTAAGTGTGCTCCCCAGTGCAGGGATTTTAGGAAATTCTTTATCTTGAATTCCTGGCCACCGTTTTGCGTGACTGCAAGAAGAAAAAAAATTGAGAACAGAGCTAAGATAATGTTGAGCCAAACTGTTTCAATCCTAGCTGTCTAGCATTGTTACGCACATAAGAATAGGTACTTTTTATAGTAGAAATCAATCCTAATGTTTAATTACCCACGACTGGAGGTTTCTGTCAAATTAGCCTATCCATTAATTTGTGTAGCATGTTCTCTGTGTGTCCAATATGCTCACAGACTTTATCATGGTGCCTTTGCACTACTGTTGGACACAGAATGTGTGCTGGTCATGTCCCCTGGCAGTAGCAGTGCCTGGTGAATGGGTGTGTAGCAATGATGGATAGGCTTTGTGTACCTGTCTTTCAGATAGTCCCAGGTTTGCTGCAAGCTCTGACTTTCTCCTTATTGTAATATATCTGTTGCAGTGAAATTCCTTCTCTAATTCTAGTCTCTGATGATCTGTGTAAACAACTCGGTACTTTTCTTTTGTTCTTGTTTTACCTGTTCAAGAAAGAAATATTATTAGTACATTGAATTTGATTTTCTGTAGCATCTTGCAAACATCTCAAACATTTTACAGACGTTCATTAAACTACAGACCACTTGTATGGAATTGCTTTCTGTGTCACAGAGAAGCAACATGAGATGCAGGGTGAATAGGTGAGTGAGCACTGGTTATCATAACTGTCCTTCCCTCTGTACCTCTCTCTCTGTAAACATACATTTAAATGTAAAGTTCAAGTGAAAAACACCCTGATGCATCTTAAATAATTCACAGCAGTACATAATTGGTGCTGGCTATATTTGATCTCAAAGGGGTTTCATTTCAGGGCTTATTGAAGTGACTTCCATGTATATGGAGGCATAAATAAACAGGATTTCAAGACTTAAGTTCAGTCACAGTTTATTTAGTTTTACCTTGTCCTAATTCTTTATTTGAGTTTTTAAAGATCACCTCTCTAACACAAAGAAATGTCCTACTAGAAATGCTTTTGCTTTCTTGTGTGGCTGTAGGACATGCTTATAAGTTGAATATTTGTTTTAATTTATTTTTTTTTAAAAGGTCCAGTCCTGGAAGATGCTGAGTGCCTGTAGAGTTATTACTGGGTGTACTCTGTGTGCTGAGCTTCCCTTTCCAGTTGAAGGCAGTTGGCAATTAGTAAGACGAGGCAATAAAATCCTTGTAAAACGATTTCAGTATCATCCTCTCTCTAATGTATAAAATAAATATTCTTAGATGTATTGGATAAATACTGTTAAGAGAAGCATTACTTGATGTTTAGAAGATAGGTCTCATTTCATAGGCTTTTTAAAACAATTCTTCATATAATAATACAGAGAGCACTTTTCGACTTATTTGTTCTCCTTTGCACTTTCAACAGCCAACTAGATAGTTTTCCTTTTTCTTCTGATCTTCCCAGGTTTTTTTTGATGTGAGTTTTCTGAGACAAACTGTGGGACAAAGACTCCTTTAAAGTGGTTCCCTAAAATCCATTGAGGTGTTAAGATGAAGCACACGCCACACAAAGGAGCGACAAGGAGATCTTATCAAGAACCCCTTTCACATTCAGAAACACAAGCCAATTGGTTTGGAATTTACAAGCCCTAAACAAATGTCAGACTCTTTCATCTTAGCAGAGGAAAAAAGGACAGAAATAGATGAAGGAATATTTTTTCCTGAGTTCTCTCCAAGTTCAGCTCAACAGTGAGGATAAACTGTGATGTTTTTATTGTAAAACATCAGGTAGACACAGCGTAAGACATTTTGAAGTATGCATAATTAAGGATGTTTTCCCAAATCCGACACCACTTGGATTTCTAGTGTACAAGGTTTTCCCTACTAATTTTGCAGGACTAAAACAATCATCAGACTATCTTAACTTTCTTTCAAGGTACAAATTGTTGGCTTTGAAATATTTGCTCTAAGTGATAGTTGTAATGTTAACAATAGTTCAGATATTCAGGTTCTTGTAAACTGAAGGCTTAGAAGGAAGGTAATCTTTGAAAACAAGTTAAAATTCAACAGGGTTATTCCGGCTTCACTATAATCAGCAAATATAGCCATGATTTGAGGAGGTGGAGAAAAGGAGTAGTTTTCCCCATTCCCCTTGGTCATAAAATTCACAGAGTATTTCTTCTGAAGACAATAAAGCCAGGAGAAGGCCTCTTTATTTGCTGTGAAAATCATCACCCTTTCCGGCAATATAACTCCTGAAGAAAAGAGGGAGAAGGAAGAGACAAGACTGCATATCAAAGCAAAGTGAAGTGTTGAAAGGGTCTGTTGCCTCAATATGACAGATAGGCCTCAAAACCTCAGACAATGTAGGCCAGTGGAAAATAGATGTCACAACCAGTTTACAAAGCAAAATAAATTAGCATTAGAGCAGAGGCCTGGCCTTTTTTCCTGCTTTTCTATTTTGCTTTCTGGTTGTGTTTCTGCTATGATGTAATCTGAATTACTTGTACATCACTGCTTGTTTAAACAAAGACATGAAATCCATTGACTGTAGTTTAAAAAAAAAAAAAGCTGAGGCTGATAATACAAAATATAAAAATAATATTGTCCTTTTGTTTATTTCCCTCAAAGTCCATTCTCTTTCTGAGAAGGTTCTCTCCTAGATGAAGTTTCATAAAGTTTTAAAAAGTATAAAATCTGTTTTCTAGGCCCTTGTTTAGAGACCTTCTTTTCAGAAAGTTTAATGACTCAAAGTCTCACTCACTCTCATAAAATACATATTTTACACTCTTGATTACACAGGTTTTAGAAATGAAGTTTTTCTCTTACATGGCTGAAGTCAATAGGGCATATTGTCATTGATTTTTAGTAAAAATGGGATCAGACTGAAAGGAATTGTGTAGATTATCTTTTTCTCATTTGGATAGCCTGACTGGGAAGAGTTCTTTACCAAGCCCACTTTCAATGTCTGGTTTTAAAAATTTCTTATTGCCTTGTATGTTTTCAATCTTTGTGTATTTGAAATAAAAAAAGGTTTGGTTCTCAATATACTGCGAGTTTTAGTAAGAGGATATACGATTTCAAATCCAATTTTATCTGCTGAAAGGACATTTATTTTCATGCAGAGAATTGACTTGATTGGGTAAATTTTCATTTTCATTTCACTTTTCCTGCAATTTTGATTTTGTGTATAAAACATGAAATATAAATATTAAATCTGAATAGGGTGAACTTAATAGAGTCTAAATAGAGGGGGGAAAAAATCCCACTAATATCACCTCCCCCAAAATAATTCCTGTTGTCTTTAGGACAGTATTTCAGTAGGCTCCCTCATTTAATTAGATGTGTTTTGATTTCTGTTATTCTGTTATGTTGCTCACATACTTTGATGTGAGTACACACCACTAATGAAGTTAAGGACATACACATATTTATTTATATAGATATATTTGTGAGGTTTGGGGCTGTATTAAGCAGTGATAATATTGAAGGGGATGAGCCAGTAGGTATTTTGATAGCATGAATAGAATTATGGCAATTAGGAAAAACACAGAACAAGTCTGTGGCTCTAATGTCAGCAAGTAAGTTTTCTTACATTATCTTCTAGAGAAAGTATCTGTAAGTTACCATGTAGCTGTTACACGCATAATTTTAGTCTTGTCATTATTTGTTTGAATTTCCTTTAATTTTTCACAACTTTTTATGTGTCAGTGTCACATTTTTCCAGTTTTACAGTTAACACTGTTTTAAAAACACCAATGAAAAGCCCAACCTATTTGGTAATTGTCTTGTTTTGCAAACTACCACATTCCTGCTGTACTCTCCCGAGCCCTTTTAAGCTGGGTTGAGGTCTTGAGCCCAATTCTGTGAAGTCCTGAGCTGTTTTTAGCACTTCAAAGAACTGGGCTCTGGGAATGTACAGCCTCAGGACACATGTCTATCGACAGGCCCTGTTTCACCTGTCCAGTACTGTTCATAAAGTATTTCTGCATGTCTGAAAATTCTGTTTAAGTGCTTTGCAGACTATAATGAATTTAAGCAATAATTGCTTTTCTGAACTACATATTTATATATTTTATTAAGTTGAGCAAGCATGTGAGAAACCTTTCAGGGTCCACATCTGTGCAATAAGAATTAGATTTTTAAGTGTGTTTTATTCCTTAAGAATGCTAACACATTTAAAATTGAGAAACAACATGACAGAGACAGGGCTGCCTCACTGACACTCAGTAGTCTCCATTGAATTTTGTCTACACTCATGTCTTGCATCACTTCTACACCTGGAGATCTCCAATGATGTTACTGCTGATTTACATGAGTATATGTAAGGGAGAAAAACAGACTATAAACCTGCCTGACTTTGAAAACCTTTCTAGAGGCTGCAAGTGGAAGGATGGCGTTGTGGTATCTTAATGTTCACTAGGCATTTTATATTTAGTAATAGTGAGAAAACAGTGTGCATCTGCTTTATAACTAAGAAACAATTAACAGACTCATTTTGCTCTTGAGTAATAACCATTTGGAGGAGGATGGTGTCTCAAGCAGCAGTGCTGGTTTGCTGTGTCTTCTAAGATTGCTCCAATTGTAATTGCTCTTCTTTCTTTAGAGCATTTTCTTTGATGCTCTCTAACACGCACATACTACTTTTAACCTTAACAATAGATTCAGCAAACCTTGCTACACCCAATTTACACCTTGGGAATATACACCGAAAGGTTCATCTGGCGTGCAGCTTGTGACAGAAACAGGCACATCCACCAGTCACACTTGCAAGAAAGTGATTTTTAATTGTGCAATTGCAGCAAGCTGCAAAAGTCTGCTACATGAGAAAAAGATAGACAACTGATTTGAAACTAAATGAGAAGGAAGCTTGACTGATGAGATATGGGGTCTGCAAACAAAATAGTCTATGCTGATCATTTGAGTCAGATTGCTTCTCTAGGAATATTTCTTCCCACCTAAGAAATCTAAGTAGAAAAATTACACAGGAATAACAGGAAAAAATGCATAATCACTACAGTTGGATCAGCACATGATTTTCTTTAAAAGTATTGAAAATTCTGTGAAGATTTTAAAAGATCAACCTGATTTAATCTTGATGTTTATCTTGCGGCACAATTTTTTTTCTTGTAACTGTTAAATGTTGCTGCAGTACTTGTTCCATGACATTCTCAAGAGTATCACGTGTTAAATCCAAAATGCTTTACAGAATGTTAGAGCAAAAATTCCTGGACTTGAGATGCAGCCATAGCTAAACATAACAGCCACTCCACTATAGTAACTATATAAAGCCTTTATGGGATGAAAGTGAAACTACTGCAAATTAATTTAAAACAGCATTAAACAGCAGTAGGTTAAATAAATGTCATAAATGACCCACCAACCTATGTGCTTCAGGTAAAGTTAATTATTTATAAGATCAGTGATAGTAGGAGATGCTTTCTGAGGTGGAAAGTTGAATATACACTCACCAGTAGTGTTCGCTTGTACCGTTTTCCTCATCCATTCGTAAGAGCTGTGCCTTTGGCTGTTGGGAGA
The DNA here is from genome assembly GCA_020745705.1 of Hemiprocne comata. NCBI lineage: Eukaryota > Metazoa > Chordata > Aves > Apodiformes > Apodidae > Hemiprocne > Hemiprocne comata. The sequence continues at coordinate 1,723,394 of CM036597.1, read as the reverse complement.
GATGTGCTGTGCATTAATTGTTTCTACAGGAGGTAACCCCCCAGATCCAGCGGGATGGAGGGAGCTGTAATCAGCACAACTGTAGGAGACCTGTCCAGGAGACGAGCCATTGATCTGTGCAGCAGCAGCCGTGCTGGAAGGTCCTGGGCCGTAAGCGTTCCAGTCTTCCCTCTGTGGGCCGTAGTGAGATCCCCAGGTTCCCGCAGGCTGCCCATGGGTGTCCAGAGTTGGCACATGATGATATCCCATGTAGTCTGAATAGGGTGGAGTAGACACAAAGTTTTGCGCCGGCAGGTTGTTGTTACCCCTCGCAGATCCTGGATACATGCTGGTCTCTTTATCCAAGAGGGAGCTCAGATACATGATTGTCACAGACTGTAAATATCTTGTCACAACATCGTGTTCTTCTGTATTTTCTTTTGCTGCTTAAAAATATTTGTGTTTGGTTTTCTCTAATAATGCCACCCTGATTGGAATCTTCTACTTCATCCTCTTTTATTACCCACTGTGTTACCAGGTGCTGGTGGTAATGGTTTACCAAGATCTTGTCTGACGTCAGCCTAACTGCCTGCCTCATAATTACATTTACATTCAAATGAAGGGCTGACCCACCCCACCTTTTTGCTAGTTCTGGTGCTTTCTCTTTTAGAGAACTTTTATCTATCCTGTTACCCTTCCCTGGTATTCAATGGCAATTCCAGTACTGTAAGATGATGCAATAGTTACTTGCATTTGTAACTTAGTCAACCAACCTTTTTTTAAGAAAAGACAGTGGTAACTATAATAGCAATGTTTGGTGTTCAAATTATTCCTGTCCAAAGCCCTTATTTTGTGATGTGTTATCAATCAAGAAGTAAATCTGTTACTCTCTTAATTTCTCAGATACTAAAAAAAATTAAATTATTGCATTTTTACTTCTTAAATTAAGGGACACAGTAAACTTGAATAATTGTAAGTCAGTAACTTCAGAATACAGACCACCTTGTAAACAGCATGTCTTGAATATAACCGTGTCAAAATTTTTATCTTCAGTATTGATATTTTTAAATGGTTTTCCAGAATGGGAGAAATTAAGGATCTAACTGGAATGCACATGTTCACACTCTCCCCATGAGAGTGCTTTAAAGAGATCCCTTCATCTGATGGCCATTACAAACTGATAAATCTCTAAATGCAGACAATGAATCTTCCTAACAAAGATGTTGCCAGAAGTACAAAGAAAATGACTGTAAAAAGTAGTGAAAAAAGTCTTTGACTAGGCCCAGTAATATTGTTGGCTTCTGTTTCGAACTGAAGACAACCTTTATCTGCCTGAAAGGCTGGGCTTCTTCCTCTGAAACTGCTGTGTGGTTACCGCCTGTTTTCCGTGGTGGCAGCTTAGGTAAGTGCAGTCAGCAGGGAGAAACATCTGGGTTATCACGTTACTGCATCAGAACTGCCTTCATGCTTTTCTGTGAAGCGCCTGACACACGGGCACTGGTGGGTCAATGGAAGGCTTCCCACTGAGACAAAATACTCTGAAGGTGGTTTTATATGTCTTATTAAGAGCTTGACATTAACATGGGAGAACTAAACCATACCTTATGGCTTGAGAACTGCCTCTCTATGGTTGTCTAGATACAATTTGTAGAGTGAATTTGATATATTTTTATCTTGGATGGATTTCTTTGCAATAAGCTATTTGTCAGGGGCCATGCTTGCAAAAGAGGTGCAAATTACAATGAGTTGTTTCCCTTTACAAAGGTGTGGTTTTTCATTCAATATCCTTTGTATTTTGACACTACTTGTATTCACACATCCCTTCTAATTCCAGCACTAAAGGATTCTAAGTGTGTACTTAAAGACAGGAAAGATATTCCTCTTCTAGTCTGGGTTTGTTGTTTTTAGTTTTGGTTTGGTTTGGTTTTTTTTAAGGAAAGAATTTTTACTGAGAAGTGTAGCTACATTTTTATAATTAATTTACAGTTTTCTGTATTAATCCTTGGGATCCTGAGAATGTTGAAGAAAGTTGCATCATGGGATAGGACATGGAAAAAGTAAGACCTTTGGTAACTGGTGTACCCCTTGTAAACACAGCCATGAAAAAAATTGGAAGAAACCCTTGTTTCACTTCACCTTGAACGAAAAGGAAGTGTAATACAATTTTTGAGAACCAACAGACTTTTTTAGTACTTATGTGTACTATAAAAGAACAAAGAACTCCACTGAGCATTGTCCAAATTGAAGAAGGAATGTTTCCTCTACTGGAAATGTCGTGGGCATCTCTGGCCTATTTGTGAGCATTATGCCAGCAGTGAAACTCCTAGGTATTGCTCAGTATGATGCAGAGCTGCCAGTCAGAGCAGATCCATGGGAGGGCAAAGTTTTGTCTCCATTGACTTGATCTGAAAGGCATTAACATAATACGTCTGAACTTGAGTTGCTCATAGATTTCAGAGCAGACACATTGTTTGACTTCTCCTGAGCACACCTCACATCTCAGTGAATTACATTTGGTCTCACAGAATGCATTAGAGGATGGTAACATTTTTAATTCTTAGTCTTCCTCTTACTTTATGGGATGCCTCTGCACATACCCCCTACAATTTCAGTATCACCTAATCCTGTTTTTTGTATCTCAGACCTTTATCCTTTATTCTCTGGTCTTCTTTTATCTTTTGTTTATGCTCCTCCTTTCCCTTTCTTGTTTTGCCTGTTCCATTATCTGAATTTTCTTTAGATCTATTTTGATTCTTTCCAGAAGTTAATTAGATCAAGATACACCGATGGCGAATTGCTACACTGATTTGATACTGGCTAACAATAGTAAGCTTTGAATAAGGCATTTTGTTTAAAAAGATTTACATACCAGGATAAGATTGCTGGGTAGGACTGCAGATTTTTAACACCAAAGTGAGAATAAGATAACTAAAATGGAAAGATTCAAATTATCTTCTGCACCCTGATTCTTATGCCTCCCATTTAGTGTAACAGCACCATGTGGATGTATTAAAAAGGAATCATGTCTTTGCATCTAGTCTAGTAGTTTGAGGCTACAAAAAATTGGGGGTTGATGCTTTTCGAGAGCCAATTGACTGTTAATCTACCTCTGCCTTCCCAAGAGCCATTTCTTGGCTATTCACATGCTCAGATCCAGCATGTCAGGAGTTTCAGAGCCACAGAACCACTGCATCTTCAGTGTGTAGTAGCAACTTACACCGTAGTCCCAGGAACACTTTTAGTGGGTATTGCTGCCAGAAAAAAAAAAAAAAAAAAAAAAAGGAAAAAATGGTGACCCGCCCTTGCCTCGTTTGTATCTGCACTGTGAGGGGATGGCAATGAATTACTGGGGGCAGAGGAAGGGCAAGTGTGCTGCCTGTGCCTGGGTAAGGTGCTTGTGCAACTGCCCTGTCACTGTGGGCCCCCCTCCTGACTTTCTGGGGTGATAGGAATCACAGAATAGTTTGAGTTGGAAGGGACCTTAAAGATCATCTAGTTCCAATCCAAGCAGTTCTGAGGCAGTGGGCTAGACATCCAGAAATCTCATCCATATGGGGGTTTGTATTTATACAATTCTTCTGCAGTGGCTGATAAAGACAGAACAGGAAAGATCTGTCCAGTGTTGGCAGCAGGAGGGCTGTGCTCTTTGGCATGCTTCAGAGGGATGGATTGCCAGAATAACTGAACTCCAAGATTTCAATTTTCCATTTTTTTTGTCCACCTGTTAAAATGCTCTGTATAATTTATCTTCTTAGCCAGTGTCTGCAGGAGTTGCCTCACTGTTTGCTGAAACGAAGTTGTATGTATGTAAAATTAAGTGTACTTTGAGATTTTTGGGGAAGAAAATTTTCTGGTTTTCTAACAAGTGGTTGATGAAAATCTAGCAATTATAACAAACATGGTGATAACCATCAGAACTGTTGAAGTTTTGTTTGTACAGGCGACATAAATGCTATACTAAGGTGTATGTGCTGTTCTAAAAAGCATTTCCAAACCAGGTAATAAAAATATAATCACAGATGTGCAATTAAATGTTTTAATAGCAACTATTATAGCTACAACTTCAGTAACTACTGTTAGATTAAGACTGGCCAGTACAACGATTACTGATATTAAAGGTGTTTATACCTGTTATACTTTTTATTAGCAACCCTTCCTTATAAAGTTACTCTTCCATTTATGTGGAGATAAGAAGAATCAAATCTGTCCATCCTTGGAGCTTGACAATTATATGAACTCTATCTGGGGTTTTGTTTCTGAGGCAGAAAAAGCAGGTGAGTTTAGCATGTCCCATTCTGGCTGAGGTGATAGAAGCAGATGTTTGTTGCCTCCAGATGACCACTCTAATGACACATCAGTAACATCAGGCTTAGGAATCCTTCTTTCACCTTTATAACTGTGTGCTTGGAATGTCAATGGAATGGCTAACCAAGAACTTTGTTAGTGAGCTATGTATTGCTAGTAGTTTTACTGCAGTTTTTTGGAGGTCTTGACCCTTTATTCAGGCTGGGTTTTGCACGGCCACCCATTCCTCCTCAAATTAAGTGTCAGCTGTATAAATCTTGAGGAAAGGTCAGTCTGACTAGTTGGAAAAAAGTCTGACTAGTCTTGAAGGAAGGCAGATGCTCTTGCTTTCACTGAAGCTTCTACAAGCACAAAGCTTCTACAAGCACACATCTTCAGAAAAATTTTATTTACCTTTTTTCATTGGGACCATTCAGCATGCAAGTCCCTAGTTAGGTCTCATTTTCAGGGCTTGAAATGCAAGCACTTGCCACACTGTACCTCCGTACTGCCAGATGTGGCACAGCCCAGAGAGCTGAACCAGCAAAGGTAGCTTAGCTATTTTCACTTGCTGAACTGAGCTCTCCAGGGAAAAAGAAAAAAGGAGGTATCACAAGTTTCAGTTCTGTACTGTGTGTCGCTCTCATCCCTCATGTGTATGTATTTTGCATAAGAGACCAGCAGTAGAAATTAAAATGTCAGTTGTCTGTGGAGCCTTCCTCAATGGTTTCATTTTTAATTCCACGCTCTGAAATTTTAGTTGTTAACAAATCCTTTTGAAAAATGTTGAAAATTGACTTTTTGGGAGCATGGTGATTGTATTTACCCTTCTGTCTATTCCCCTACTGTTTTTCTAACTGCTTCTAACAATTACTTATCTTTCATTTCTTAATATTAACTTTTGCATTTTATTGAAAGCAGCAATGATATATTTAATGTATTATCTGCATCAGGGTTGTATTTGCCAGGAAAGAATTGTCTGGAGCTAAAGGAGGGTCTTATGATTCTGAAATGTAAATAATTTAGAATCTGATAGTAGTAAGGGTATGTCTTACTGCTCAGCAAGTAGACTGAATATGGCAGGAGTTACAGAGCCTGCATATGAACTCCAGGTTAAATTGATTCTTCTTAACAGAACCATGCAAATGAACAGCAAATTCTTATGATATTTAATTGGTTTCCTTCCTGAGTCAGGCAGTGAAGGGCTCCCACTGACTGTAACTAGCTCCTGCTGACCAGAGTACAGCTGGATGGGACTATTGGGTGCTCACCAGTGAGTCCTTGAGATGTTCTTTGGTGTGGTCATTCTTTCTTGAGGTAACAAAGGCATTTAGTGCCTTTACTGGTTGCCAGTCTTGCCATCCACATGATTTATATTCCCAGCAGACTGGCATTTCTGTGGCACAAATTTAACTCTTCTTTCATACTCCTAGAGAAGAGGAATTATTGTCTATATAAAATCTGTCCTGCCCCAGAGAACCTTTATTTTATTGTAGCTCAGAAAACCAAGAACATACAGGGTATATCTCAATTAAGCCTCTTCATTTATTGTGATACCTCTTAGAACAGAGTTTGTTACAAAATGTACAAGAAAGTATTTGTGCTCTCCAAGTATGAAAAGAGCTGGAAAACATTTTCATCATAAACCCTGTGCCTGTTCCTTTACCTAGAGAGGTCTGAGCAGTGTTGTGCCCAACTAGTCACGTCCAGCGCCATTCCAAGCATGACTGGCCGGGTCAGTCATTCGCAGGGACGTGCCATCACAGCCTGCACTCTGGGGGTAAGAGCTTGGGTTGCAGTCAGCCTGTACTGCACCAGCAACTGAACGAGGCTGCTGAAGTAGGAGTGTGCTTTTTCACTTTTATGTTAACATCCAGAATAAATATATTTTTGAATCTACTACTTGCTTAGAAGGTAGCACACACCTGATCCTCTTTCATATGTATGGTAATGGTTGCATGACCCCTTGGCAATTGCAGATGCTGCATCTTGGAAGCTATTTTTGTTTTAGAAATGTCATTTTGAATTGTATATCTTGCTTAGTTGTGAAGTTTAGGTAGAAGGTCCTTTTTGCTGTGCTCTTCTAGATCTTACTGTACCATGTAGATCACAATTCTTGCTGGGCAACGCAGTTTAAAAGGTAGTGAATTCCTCTGAAAATTGGATATACCTTGATCATTCTTTTAATCACAATTAGGATTAAGGGCTTAGATATTCTTGTGATGTAGTCTAAGGTATGTTCTCTTCTTCAAGGCACTTCGCTAACACCCAATCCATCTTCACAGCAACTCTGCTTTAGTGTCCCTTGTTTGCAGATGTGATAAGTGATAGGTCATATGATATACCCAAAGTCAGGAAGAAATCAAGTATTATTCTGAGGACTGACACCCATATTTCATGACTTACAATTGGGTCGAAATAATTTCAGATTATTTGGCTCGAATTTTATGTCTCTCTTATTTTTAATTATACACAATACAGCACCTAAGCAATAGCACTACACAAGCTTCTTAGAAAAAATAACTGTCTTTTCATTTTGGTGGGAAACTAAAGGATTAAAGCACATGGAAAATATTTAGTTGAATAGATAGCTGGTAAGTTTTACAAAAAAAATTGAACTACTTAAACCAACCACTGGTATAACTAGAAGGTTAATAATCTCTAAGGTATTGCCCTGGTTTATAGATACTGCTTTTGGAGCAATAAATTTTAACCTTTGAACATGTGCTTCTGCAAATAAAATCCAGCCTTATTTTGTGTACTTAACAACTTCTGATTAGAAACACATAGCAACCTATAGCAAGCATGCTTTCAGCAAACTGGAACAGAAATGAGGCAGATCTTCAAAGTGGTCACTTATCTTCCTCAATAACTCTTCTACATGTAAACAAGATAAAACAGGTCATTTTGCCAGATCCCACTCTCTTTGAATGATGTTTAAATAATTCTAAAGAGAAGGAAGTTGTGTTTAGATATATTTCTTTTCTTAAGATTCTTTCTTGAAAGACTTTTTTCTTTTAACTTTTTAAAATTCTAATGCAAAATTTAATTATGTCATGGAAATGTGATTAAAATATAGCTAAGAACTTGATCCTGCAAAACCCTGAGGACAGGGTTCTGTGCAGTTAGCTAGAACTAGGTCCTAAATTATCGTATGTCAGTTCAAAAGACAAAGCGTCCCTCTGTTTTCTTCCTTTTTGAAAGTCTAAATATGGAAAGTTCTATTGTTTTTTCTCGAGTTTTCAAGCATTATCCTCTTTAATTGGCCAGTGTGAGGATGCTTTTCTGTTAAAACCTTTTTCAGACTCTATTTAGATAAATATATGTGTGTGTGTGTGTGTATGAACTGTAGGTAAAAATATCTCTTAACTTTTCCCCCTGTAGACAGAATGGCTGCTATCTGTGTTTCCAATGGACTCCTCTTCTGGACATATCCAATGGATATCTCTTTTAACAGGCCAGTGTTTAATTTGGTTGCCATGCTCACCAATATGACTGGGAAATCACTTCTGTTCCCACATGCTGTTTGTCATGTTCCACTTTTCATAGTATGTGGAAAACAGTAGGAGTCTTTCTGTTGCTGAACTTTGAGTTGCAGTTTCTTCATTTCACTTGTATTACCTTGCAAAGCTTCATATGGCTGTTGCCAGCAAATGGAGTAGCATTGTGAAAGGAAAGAGAGGGAATTTTACAATGTAGATATGTGTCCATTTAAAGTTGGAACTTTACTCTTTAGTGTTGTCCTTCTCAGAACCATTAAAGGATAAATACAATTTAGGAACAATGATAACTGCCAGCTCCCTGAACCATCCTGGTCTACTTTTTGTAAGCTTTTTTACCATCACCCTGCTTTTAAGTTGAATATTACAATTCAATAACAGACTAACCATAAAAATCTGCACTTGCTACAGTAGCTGATACCACATTGGAAAATGATTATGAAAAAAGTCATTTATTTTAATGTTCTTTATATACAAAGTAATTTCACATTACCAACAGTTTGATGATCTAATAGTACTATTTGTTATAATTAAGTAAAAAAGCCCAACAAAGTAGTGCCTAAGTGACTTAATGCTCCTAAGTCTTATTTGCAACAGTGACAGAGATATTTAGGAGGACACCTTGATAAAAATTAGTGAGGATAGGCATCCTAAATTTCTAAACTGCTCTTGACAATGAGGGTATAAATTCCCAAGTCACTTGTGTGCTTTTAAAATTTTCCCTTTTTGCAGACCAAAGCTATGCACACGCAATTGCCGGTTGCATTAGGAAGTGGGTATCCAGGTTTTTCTTAAGTGCTGATGACCTACCAGATTCTGTTTAGTATGGAAGAGATCAGCACTTTGGGAATTGAAACCCACTTAAAAATTGCAGAGAGTTTACATTTAAGTGAAATATTTGTTCGCCTTGTCTTACATTAATTTGGCTTCTCTTTTTTTTTTTTTTTAGTGTCATAATAGTTCTGAAAACTGGACCAAATTTAAAATTAGCTGAATGCAACTATTGCATCTTTATCCATGGGCCGTGCTGTCTCATGACATGAAATGCAGTCACTTTTTAAAATAACTGCACTTTTAAAAGGGATTTTCCCCCCCTTTCTTTGCTCTTTCTTTTAGGATACAAAATGAGTCTGACATGATTTTTCTTGTATCAAAAATTAACTTGGGCCAAGACTCACAATTCCGGAATGCTTTTGAAACATTTATGGTAAGATTGAGGAGTGCATGTTTACACCAGTGTAAGGAGCATTGGAAATTATACCTGTCAAAACCAAAAAAATTCCAAAAACTCATCCCTGACCTTTACCCTTAACATGTAGTGAGTGCAATCACCACGACCCAGGCTTTCCACTGAGTGAGACAAAACATATAAGCTAGGTTTTAATTTATCAAGATCCACGTGTAAAGTCCATGAAAGCGGGATTAGCACATGGAACCTGTGTGGAGACCAAAGGAGAAGGAATATACTCTTTCCCTAGGGATGAGGGTCAGGCAGAACACTTGCATCCAGCTGCCGTTGCTGCCTCAGCAATGGTGTGTTGCCTGTAGCCCTTTTTGTGCTTTTTTTGTGTGTCTGCAGTGTCCTGTAACAAGTGGCTGTATCTGGTCCTCAGCTCTCCTCCCTCCCAGTGCCTACCCACCTGCTGTGGGGCTGGAGGGGTGCTTGCCTTGTGGCACAGACTCATGGCATCCTCTTGCAGAGGCTCCCTGCAACTAGGACTCCTGGCACACAGCAGTTCCATTGCCCTTGGGACCTTGTGCTATCCTGCAGACCTGGCAAGTGGCTCTTGGTTTATTTTACTTGAAGCTCATGTGCACGGAACTGTGTCATGCTGGGGACTCCTGCCAAACAGCTCCAGCTGTCCTCTCTCTTTCATACTGTAGTGCTCCAGGTACTGGTGGTTTCTAGTGTTCATTATGCAGTAGCTCTTCAGGCAGCCTTACTGAGAGGCCACCACCTGCTGCAGGTTCCCGTTGTGCTGCAAACCATTCATGGGAAGAGGAGGTGGAGCAGCTGGAGGTGGGAATAAAGAACTGGGCATTTCTGAATGAGTCTGTTGGTCAGGAACGGGCATCGGGCTCACTGAGCCAGAGTCACTCTGCATAGAGCCAAGATTGCTGCCATCAAAATGAGTCATTTTCTTCTTCATTAATTTTCTTTCTTTGGCTCTGCGATTCTGGAACCAGATTTTCACCTGCAGAGGAGCAGAGAAAAAAATTTTTTTCAGTTGTTAATAGAATGCATTGTGGTCCTTTATATGTACAGACAAGGGTCACAGAAAATAGCAATTGCATGAGGACCAGTGAGAAAGGCAGTGGCAAACTGAGACAACAGAGATGGTTGCTTGTTTTTCATGCAGGTAATCTTTCCTATCTGGGAATAAAATTTTATTAATAGTTTGATAAAAAGCATTGTTCAGTCTTAGTTTTATTTTTAGGAGGTATTGTTTCATGGAATGAGCTTTGATTTTTTATTTTTTTTAATTTCTTTTTTGGTACAAAATGTAACAGAACAGAATCTCAAGTGTCTTATGATGGCCAAAAGGTTCTGAGAAGATCTTTACATTGAAAACTATATGCCCTACTCAGAGCAAGCCAAAACCTGTTACTGGCCTATAAATTGAGGTAAAAAAGCTTTGGATGCTGCACATTAATTGGTTAGCTCCAATGTGTAAGCCAATGGAAATACACCTCTGAGCAGAATTTCACCAATGCACTACTCTTAGTACACAAGGTTAATTCAAAACATTGTATAAGTGGGGTCTTAGAATAGCTAAGTGCCTTTTACTGCATTTGTTGGCAGAGCCAGAATGTGCTGCTGCTGCCCACACAGTTCAAGTAACTCTCCACTGAAGTCTAATTTTCTCTCTTCTTCCTTGTCCTCATAATCTCCTTTAGTTTTGTATCTTTCCTATACTAGCACTGCTTCATTTTGCCTTTTTTTTCCTTTATTAGATATTATATCTTTCTTTCTTGTTCAAATAACTGTTCTTTGTCCTTTTGTCTTGAGATATTAATTCTAGACTCCGGGATGGAATTTTGGCATAGCCAGAAAATAAGCTTTTTCAGAAAATAATTTCAGGTTTTAGGTTGAGTGCAGTGGAACCTGGGATAGGACAGTGTGTGTTCAGACACATTCGTACAATGGGATTGTTTAATTTGTATGAAGGGGTAGTAGTTGGACTATAGATAAGGTATTTATTTCTTAATCTTACATTTTCAAAAGTGACTTCAGAGATTTAGGCTTTATGCACTGGAATTAATTTCATTCATAAACATATACTGATGATGAAGAACAGCACATACTGCAAAAACTGTTGCCATGTTTCCCCAATATATGTCAAATAAATGTATAATGCCTTTTTGTATCATCATGACAAATACAGTAACAAAAAGATTTATCAGGAATTGTCACTGAACTAGGAAATTTCAAGTAAATATTGTTGGTTGATTACAGAAGCAGGGTCATAGTTTTTATATTCAGCATAATAAGGCACGTTAGTAAGGTTTTAACAGCCAGCAAAAAGACACATATTGTATTTTTATACCAGGTTGAAACAATTTTAATTTTCAATAATTGAATACTTGTATTCAGCAGCAGACTGAGAAATATTTGCAAAATGGGTGTTTGCTTCTCCATTTCTGTAAGCTCTTTCAGTGTGTGCTGTGTAAGTCAAGTTTGAGCCAGATGAACAGTGGTACAACTGGGTGGATTCTGGACTATCCCTGCTCAGTAGAGCCCATGAAATGATGGTGAATCAGACATGATATTCAATGAATGATCCTGAGTAATAACTGACTGAGAAAACAGTGCTGTGATGGTTTGCAGATAGAAAAGGCAGTAAATGAGCGTATTGTGTCCTGAAATCTACTCAGGGAGATCCTTCAGTAAAGCTTTTAATGTCTGTTTTACTGCTTACTTCAGTGTGCTGCTTCAAGAAACTCCCAAGTAAAATGGGACCTGACATGGGCTCAGCCCCCGCTGTGGGTGTCTGTGTGGGCCATGGAGCTTGGCACCTTATCTCGGTGGTTTGTGTGAGCCAGCTGAACTGCTTGAGAGCCAGAGCCCAGGAACTGCTTTGCTTTGGTAGGGGGTGGCACAGGCATTGTAATTCTGTGATTGAAGAACACAGCACAGAATGGTTCCAGAGGAAATGGTATGTATCTTTGGATCAGACTGGATTGTGTTTGGATTTACATTGTGGGAAGAGAAGTGAAATTTGGAGGGGGTGGGAGGAAATAGGGGCAGGAGAAAGGAGTACCAAGTATGTAGAAATCCTTTAACAGAAGGTAAAAGGCAGCCAAAGAAAAAAATACCTTCAAGTGTCCTGAACATACTTGAGCTCACCACTTCCATTCTCTGCTAATCTGGCCTTGCTGAAATTGGTTACAGAATTCCCATTGACTTCACCAGAAGCAGAACTTACACTTTGGAAATTCTGGCAAAAATTTCTCCCTGCTACCACTGCCACAGTAAAACAGAGAAACCCAGGCAGGATTTTGTTGATATGTTTAAACTCTTATTTCTCAGAACAGAACTGTATGGAAGACTGGTGTTTGCTTTTCCTGTGTTGTTGCACAGCTCTCTAATGTCATTATGAGAGCTGAAATAGTGCTGGTGGAATATTTAGAAAAATAATCCTAACAGGGCTGTCAGGCTTTCAGCTGGATAGTTTGAGTTCCTAACTGCAAAGGGAACCCAGTCACATTGTTCAGTTATTAGAGGCATTAGCATTTTTGTGTTCTTAACCAGCAGGGTTATCTCCTCTTCAGCAATAATAAATTCAAAGGAAACCCTGAATGGGTGATCCATACTCTACCTGTCTCTCGGAAAGTCTTAGGTTTGCAGCAAGTTCAGACTTCCTCCTGATTGTAATGTATCTGTTGTAATGAAATTCCTTCTCTAATTCTAATCTCTGATGATCTGTGTAAACCACTCGGTACTTCTCTCTTGTTCTTGTTTTACCTGTTTTGAAAGAAGAACACATTGCTTCAAGCTAGAATTTTGTAACTTTAGTAACACAAAATATCTGGATTTACATATGAAAAATATGTTTGGGGGTATTTTAGGCCTGATTCTCTGTGCACTTACCCAGAGTAACTCCCTTGACTGCAGTGGACTTGGTCTTGATTTACAACACAAGAGGTTCATGCCATCAGATTTTGGGTTTGCTCTTTAGTAAATAGATTATAAGCTGCTTGTCATATCCTTTATCACCCTTGTGTTATCATTTGGGAAAGGGAAGGCATTCTTGTTAAGAACAAGGAGCCAGGAAACCTGGGTTCTGTTCCCAACTCTGCTGCAGGCTTCCTGCCTGGTGTGGAACTGATGTTTCTCTGTCCCTAAAGCTGATACACTGCTACCTTCTTCGGAGGGAAAGCATGAAGGAAAACCTATTGCATAGAAAATACAGAGAGCTTCCAAACTTCCTCACTTCTTGTTGTTAGAAAAATTAATACAATACTGTGATTGTCACTGTGATTTGGAGGTCATGTTGTTGTTCCTTCAAGTCTGGCACAGTCTATCCACAACTTGATAACAGCACAGGGAATAGTAACATAGATTTTCAGATGACAGTTAATAAAAAGGAGAAAAAGGCAGCAATAATACTTAACAAAGGGCATTGAACGATGGTAGAACTGCAGCATCTGTTCTTTTGCAAGCAGCACTGCTGCATGATTTCAGCAGTGCTTCCAGCTGAGTGAAGCAGACATGGCTCAGCAGTATCTGGGTCGTTAAAAGGTAATGGCAAATGACATGAGCCAGTAAACAGATGCAAACATGAAATTTTATGGATTCCATACAGGATAATTTCTGAGGACAGAATGTGCTGCCAGTGGGGGAAGAGAACTGAGAATGGGAAAGGCTGCTGATGCTTTCTTTCTCACCCACCGTTGCATTCTTGTTAATGTTCATATTAGACATTCAGTATATTGGAGATCAACACCTGCTTAAAACCAAGGCCCCTGAGCCCCAGCCTAAGGTCTACCTGCATTTTTTGAAAAGACTGAAAAAATCATTAAGACCAGTGTTACCACGTTCACTAACTACAGTCTTATCATATTTATATGGGCATTTCTTCAGGTTAAGACTGTAAATTGTCTGGGACATGGAATCTATTTTTAGTTTGTGTTTTTTTGCAGTGTGTTTCACTGTGGTCCTGGAGGTTGTGAACCTTTGTGATCTTAATGGTCACTATAGTAGAGCAGCTCCCTTAAAATCAGACTCTCTCAGATGATGGATGAAACTCAAGTCCCACGGTGGCTTGCTGCCTGGAGCAGTCTGTTACTGCTGCAGATGTGGCTTCATTTAACAGCTCGTTTTCTTACAGCTCTCCTGAAAAAAATGCCTAACTTTTAAAAAAACAGGTTCACCAAAAGCATAATAATTGCACTCCTAGTAAGAGTGTTTGATTTTGAATAGACAGGACTGCAACAGATTTTCAGGTGGTGAGTTGGTAAAATTTCAGTTTCTGACCACAGCACACTGCCCCAGAGGAACCAGCTTCCCCCCTGCAGGAGAGAATAGCTGGAGGTCTCATGTATCGCTGGTATCTCCCCAGCCCCTCCCTCAACTCCCCGTGCTTTTGAAGTTTAAGCAGCACCCAAAAATCAGAATTCAGGGTACAGAACTGTAGCAGAATCTTGAAGTACTTTATCCCTTAATTCCTGATTTAGTTTCACGGGTTAATTTTTTTTTTTCCCCCCACCTGTGGAGGAAGACATAATGTCTCTCTGTTTTAACAGCTAAGCATATTTACTGTTGGCATTTCCTTCCGCTTGTGTGTACACTGTGTGCTAATGGCCCAAGAGCCGTATCACTTTTTTTCTCCTCCAGGATTTGATAGTCAGAACTTTGCTACTTGGAAGAAGTTTTGGCTGACCAAGGGCCGTTTGCATGAGGAGGCTCCTCAGGCTCTGATGCGTTTTGTACTGCCTGTGTAGACCCTTGGTACAGGGCTGTTTAGCACTCCAAGCCCCGGGCAGTGCAATCCTGTAAACAAGTGTTGTTACATGTCTGGTTGTGGATTACAGCTTGTTTGCCCTACGTGACAGGGTTTCTCTAGGACTTCTCCCAGGTTTGCAGAACAAGGCCTACATTTGATCCTTCAGCTTCCATGCTCCATGGTGCTCAGCCCTAGGAAAACACGGTTTCTGCACAATCCTTGCAGGCAACGCCTCTCTGACTCAAAGCTGTTAACTTCCCTGTGAGGGTTCCCCTGAGCTGTGCTCAGCTGGGGTAGATACACAGGACATTCTCATTGCAGTAGCATTTCTATCATTGCCAAACTGTAGTGAAAGCAGAATTAGCCCAATTATGTTTACACTGATAATCAAGTGAAAAGTGCTGTTAATTTTACAACATTATGGTAAGAATTGTAGAGTCTCTAAAGAACAGTAGTTATTCAGTTCAGTCCACATAAATACTAGGACATTTGTTTTCATTCATTGGAAGTGTAAATTGTTTGTTTAACATATGGTCACCTGTGGTGCTTTAATGCCTCATTTGATATTTTTAAACTTTTGATCTCTCAAGCCAGTGGTTTGCTGGGGTTTTTTCCTCTTTAAATGAGAATTTGGGGTCATTCTATGGGACAAAATATTTAAGATGTTTCCTTAGTCTCCTTTGTGTTGTTAAGATGGAGCACACAAGAGAGCAACAAGGTGATCTTATCTTGAACTCTACTCTCATTCAGAAGCCATAGACAAGTATCAAATGTTCTTCTATTGCCAAAACAATGTGTTGAACTTCAAGAGAAACCTTTCTGCTTCTGGTTCTAAGTGGTTCAACTCTTATTATATGAGTAGGAGAAGGCTGGGCTTTTTGCTTTCTAGACTGAAGAAGAAATTAAATGCATGTAGAAAACAGAACTTTCTCCCATAAAATCTATTATTTTCGTTTGAGTAGCTTTCAGTTTATTTTTAGTAGGAATTATAATATCTGGTTTATTTTTGAAGGAAAACTGGGAGCTTTCACATCTGATTTCTTTCTTTAAAGTAAATTCAGAGAATAATTTTAAAAGTAGAAAAGAAAAAAGGAGAACATTTCCATCCTAAAAGGCAACAACAATCTGAGAAAAATTATTTATGATTTGTCACATAAATCTTGTCATTAATAATTTGTGGTATTTTTGTGTGTGTAGAATAATACCCTCAGTGAGATACCACAGAACACAGGAGCTGAGATCTGCCAGGGTCTTCTGAGAGGGTATTTTTAGTTCTGGCAGAGTCATATTTTAGTTTGTTAGGCCTCTACCCAGACTCTCATTGATGTCACTGAGAGTCTTCCTGATGCCTTTGTTGTGTGCTGGGTTGGAGTTAGTCTGCATATGGCATTTCCTTTCAAAGGCAAAGTACACTTTTATTTGCCAAAGTTAACAAACAGCAGCAACAAACCTTAGCCTCTAAATTCCATCTGTTAGATTGAATAAATCCACTCCACTGCATTCTCAGCCAAATCTTGCAGACCTTCTACTTGTTTTATTTACAGTGATGCATTTTATTCAAGGAGAAGTATTACCTGAGTAAAATTTGAGGTGGGACTAATGGATTCACCCCAGAGACAGCAGAAAGATGTTCTTGACTTCTCAGATTTGTTTAGCAGATAATAGCAGAATTTAATGATGCAATGATAAAAGTTAGTATTTTAATCCAATTCTTTGGTCAAATCCTGCCTATTTTACTCACTTAAGTGAGTGAAATTACCAATATTTAACTTTCTGCAATCTTAATTGATCTTTTGTTAGTGACAGATTATCATTTTAATAGGCAATATAGTGTCAGGTTTATTAGAAATGTGTTGTGTCCTGGACAGTTACAGCACAGAATTGCAAGTGCCCGAGGAGGTTATTAGTAGTTGGGTGGAAGAAAAACGAAACAAAAGAGCTTTGAAGCAACTACCTTTGCAGTATGAGTGCCTTTGTGTTAGGGGAGTGGATTTCCTGGGTTTAATGAGCTATTTAAGAACAAGGAGTTTTGACAAAATCCTATTTTGCAAATAGTGGCTGTTCAGGGGTGCCTTTCGAGCAGCAAGAAATAAGACAGTTTAAACTTAGAAAACTTCTCATGAGATACAGTTTAACAATCCTGGTCTATCCCACCCGCTCTAGCAATTTTTGTGACTGGCCAAGTTTTGAGTTGGGGGAAGGGAACAGCTTTCCCATTGGTCATAAAATTCACAGAGTATTTCTTCTGAAGACAATAAAGCCAGGAGAAGGCCTCTTTATTTGCTGTGAAAATCATCACCCTTTCCGGCAATATAACTCCTGAAGAAAAGAGGGAGAAGGAAGAGACAAGACTGCATATCAAAGCAAAGTGAAGTGTTGAAAGGGTCTGTTGCCTCAATATGACAGATAGGCCTCAAAACCTCAGACAATGAAGGCCAGGAAAGGAAAAAAAAAATCCCCACCATCGGACCTCACAACTAGTTTACAAAGCAAAATAAATTAGCATTAGAACTAGCCCTGGCAGCTTTTTCAGTACCTCCTTTCTTAACTTTTCAGGAATACTCTTCGTCTACTGAAACTGGCATCATTCATAAAATCATAAAATCCAGAAGCTACCTAATTTAGGTAGAAGATGGCATAGTATAGAATTCCGTGGGATTACTCTTGAATTACTTAGAAAGCATTTTAAGTTGGATTTCATAGTTTAACATCATTTCAGAGAGAGTTAATGTCTGTGCTTGATTAACTTCAAGTCAGCCTGAAATGTGAAACAGCTTTCTGACCTGAAGATATGCTCAGTTTAAATCTGCATCTCTATGTTAGCTCAGTATTGAGAGATTATTGTTAGTTTTTTGAGTTTATAAAGATACTGGCTGTCGGAGATCAGGCCTCAGAGTTTAGTTTTTTGCCTTTCTCTAAATATTTATGTTCTTCAAAAGTGTGGGAAAATAAAGGGGTAAATTCTCCCTAGTGTAATTTCACTGACTTAACTGAAGTTATGAAACAAAAGTAACTTGAAACTAAGTCTTGAACATGGATATTGTGCTGCAAATGATTTTCTGCAACTTAAAAAAACCCAAACACACACTGCCAGTGTGTTAGGAAATGGTACATGGATCCAATCCTGTATAATGTGAGTAATAATATTCCTGCCAGAGCTCTCAGTGTGATGGGCAGGACTGTTTATGATTGCAAAGTTGGATGCCTAAAGGTTTGTGAAATATGGTGAAATTGTCTCTTTGTATTGGGGGTCTTGATAATTGATTGTTATTCTCAATAATAAATTATTGATAACTCTTGATATACATGTTCAGATGACTCATGCTCAAAAGAACAGAATAGGATGATAGAATTGGAACCTTTCAAGGGATTGAAATAATTTTCGCTTCTGTTTACTTCTACTTAAAAAACTGATGTTTTCAAATTCGATTATGTTCTGCTATTCTGTAATAAAGCTCATTGGCCAAATTCTGTCCTTCACTTTGCTAGTGTAAACTTTTCTGTTCATCTTCATCATACAGCATGAACTGAGTCCAAAGCAGAGTCATTTTTATCACCTTTAAACAGTGATTGGACAGACTGACCTGTATGGATTTTGTTTGGCAGAAGGACCCAAAACGTAGGTGGATTTTTAAGTGGCAAGATCAGGGAAATCCCATTGCCAATGACTGTAGAGACTAAAGAGCATCTGATTAACTTCTTTTTTTTCCAAGTGCTGTATGTTCTGCAGGCATTCAACATTTTGCATGAATGGCTTCTTAAGAGACTTGTTTCTCATCCTTAGATTTGAGGGAATAGAATTTCGTTCTTCAAAGACTAGATGCTATATGCTTCCAGCTCGTTTGGGAATGCTGCTACCAGCACCTGTCCTCAGCGTCAGAAAAACTGTCTCGATGTCTGCAGAGTAACCTTCTAAAGAACAGGAATGACAGGAGAATTGTCATTCAGGGGAAAAGCCTCTGCTCATAGTTGACCTCTGTTTCAAAACCTGTTCCTTCCCTGTTTTATGGTAATGTAAGTGCAGATCTTAAGCAGTACTTTCAGCTTTGTTAGCAGAGTCTCATTGCTGCTGGAACTGCCTGCAGTTAACTATTCAAACTCATTGTTTTGGGTAGTTTTAGCACAGATAGATGTTGTTTTCTCATGAAGGCAAAAAGTAAAGCCTGCTCGTGTGTCAGTGATTGCATACTTCCATAAAAATATTGAAATGAACAGGAGGCAATTTGTGACTTGCCCAAAGGTGATTTTATTCTACTTTCTATCAAAGAACTTGCCTGTACTTAATGCTTTGTATGTGTATGGAATTGCCACCTCCTCACTCTAGTTGTTGTGGCTTTGTTCTGTCCTCTGTTACAATTCCTATTTGCCTTGGCTTTGCTCACCGTTTTCAAGTGTTGGTTCAGGAGAGGGAACAGGAGCAGTATAACGGTTAGAGAATTGTTGTTTTCAACCTGTGTTCTTGACTGAAAAGACTAATCAGTCTGTGTACATTCCTTCAAGTTTTCTGAGTCAAAATGTGTTTGCTTTCTATGATATCCTGAGCACCCTCCAGGATGCAGTGAGGAGGCATTGGATCCTGTGCACTGCATTTAGGATCAAGTCCCAGTCATTGCAGTTCCAAAGCTGCAGGGAGAGACATTCAGATATCCTCCAACCAGAGAGACTCATGGATGAAAGCCTTATTAGGGCTTTCCTGGGTGAAATGCATTCCAGTAATACTAAACCAGGATGATAGCCTTCTATTAAGTACTGAGATCTTCCAGTAGTTTCATGTAGTATAAACTCATGAACTTCACTTAACACCAGTTGAAGACAGGGTTTTATTTAGGATGTTGTTTTTAAAGTGACAGTGTAAGACTTGAAATAATTTCTTATTTTTTTCCAGGTTAGATGTGTAGATAACAGAGTATCAGAAGACCTGTAGGGCACGAGACAGCAGTAGAGATTTCAAGAAAGTGTTTTGTTTGTCATTTGTCAGGTCATGAGGCCACAAAGCACCAATAAGAGAAGCTAATAGTGCAATCTCTGGAGATGGAAATGTCATTGATTCTGGGCCTTTTTTTCTGGAGCTATTACAAGTCAGAGTACTCAATGTAAGTAAAACTTTGGACAGAGTCTCTCCTGATCTTACATGGTTAAGATTAGAGGAACATTTCTTGCACAGTTTCCAGAATATCTTGCAAAATCACTTGCCTTAATAATTATCGTTCTATAGTGAAACAGTAATACTATTGACAACTCATATTTTGCAACCAGTAATGAGTAAATAATAGTTTGTCTAATTAATTTCTGTTCTTATCAGTTCAGGTAAGTCTGAGCCCTAGTTTCTCCATCTATAAGAACAGTAGCTCTGTTTCACAGGGAATAAGGAAAGCTAAAACTTCTACCAAAATTCCTAAAGGTTTTACAAAGAGACGGAAGAGCAATGCTCCAGGCATGCATACAGCTTTAAGGATGTAAAAAGTAATAGATTCCAGCTAAGAAAATGCTCAGGATTTTGATCATGATCCAGGAAACAACACTGGTACTTGTAGTTAGCCTTGTCCCATATCTGAAGTCACCTGCATGCTCAGAATCAAACTCACTCAGTGCATTGCTTGATCTGAGGTTGCTGCTAGGGCAGATTTTTTAAAGTTATTTTATTTTTTTGAAAAAGGGGAAAACCAAAAGTGCCCTTGCTTTTACACAGAGGAAAGGAAGTGAATAAGGAAAAAGGAACCAACTTCACTGCAGCAGTTCTATTGGCACTGAGCATTCCTGGCCTAGCAAAAAAAAAAAATAAAGAGGAAGAAGGAGCAGGAGAACGACTGATCTGGATTTTTCCTTAAAGCATGACCCAATACCTATTAAATGAATGGACAGGCTGCCACTAACTTCACAGTGCCTTACACTGACTAACTTCATAGTGTCTTACACTGGACCATGGGTATTTGGGAGGATATGCTTCCGTGACATGCTGGTTCCTTCAGTTTTTCTGGAGATGAACATGCTCTGTATCTTGTTGGACCATTGCAGAATGGAGAGAGTCCCAGCACCTCTGTGAATGCTCTGACACATGCAGGGTTGAAATTTGGAAGGTTAGGAAGCCCTAAGAATGCTTCTTAACCTGGCAGTTAGAATGTTATTGTCTGGTTTATATACATATATATAAAATATATATATATATTGTAAATAGAGAGATACAGATATGTATCTCAGTGTCCCCACTATAAAGGGGACAGCACAGACAGATCAAATCAGGTCTTTCTCTCAGAGAGGCTGTAATTTAAATCAATAGGAGTAAGAGGCAGGCAGGTAAAGAAGAGATGAGAAGTACTGTTCTTTTGAGCAAGTATTCTGCCATCTGTAAATCATACAGTTTGTGAGCAATTTCATGGCCCTTGTAAGGACTATTCAAAAGGAAGCTATAAGCGTTTGCAAGACCAACTCTCTCTTGTTTTTTTTCTTGGGTAGTATTCAGTGAAGAAGGAATATGATTTTTAAAAAAAACAACTACTCTTTTTTTTTTTTCCCCACCAAAATTCTTATTCACCAGAGTAACAACCTACTCTGATTGGCTATTGACTTCCATGGACTCTCTGTGAACTAAAGTTGTGTTCAGCAGGAGTGAGGATGACTCAGTCTGTCCATATAAATCATTTTAATAGAGAAAAGTTTTCTATATAGTTGCTTTCATTTTTTAAAAGTATGTTTTAAGTAATTATTCTCCCATTGGAGACAGATTAAGTACTTGTTTTGAAAACTACTATTTACAGGCATGTGTAGAACAGACCTGGGGTGGGAAAAGGGCTGCAAAAGAAAGGAACCTTCCTGGGAAGTAGCATTGAAATCCTGTGAGCAGCTCTTCAGGGGAGGTATTGAGCATCCTTAATTTCTACTGATCTCAGTGCATGTCAAAGCTGCTCAGTACCTCGAAGGATCAAATACTTTTATATAACGGATTGTGCCTCTGTTCTTTTCAGACAGTTTTCCCTCTTTTTCTTTTCTTTCTCCCCTTTCTTGTTTCATAATTTTTTTTCAATTCATACAAGGCACAGATTTTTGTTTTAGGAATGTTCAGCATTGATTTTTTCATTGTTCCTCATCACAATCAAACAGAACCTTTTTCTTGTGCTTCATGACTTATTTTTACTGGTTAAATACCATTGAAGAATTGTTTTGTGCTCATTGACTGTTATGCATCAGAGACTGATCTGTCTCTGTATTAACTGATTGTGTTACCATGGATCTTCGTATTCCTGCATATTCTGAGAGTACTACTACAAAGTGAAGCAAGCCTCATCATTCCTGTTTTTAAAGCACTGACTCATTGTTTGATCTTGTAAATCTTATTTCGTTTCAGTGTTCTGAGGTTTAGAGAGATTGTTTCTGATACCAAGTCTTATTTCTCCCCCCCGCCCCCATATATATTTTTCTTGAACTTTTCATGTGTACTCTAAAACTTCAGGAAAACAAGCAAAGTACAGGTGGTGGTGAAATACAATGCTTTCATAATGATTTCTTTCTGCAGACATGCTGCGTCACTCCAATCTATAGGACTCCTATTCAAAGCAATTATTTAAAATTTGAAAATTTTTAACATATCTGATGTGAAAATACTTCACTGTCAAAGGATGTTGCTTTTCATTTGCCCTGGCACTAAAGTTTAAGAAAGAAATATAAGAAATAGCCAGCTGATCAAAACCAGCTTCCAGTAATCGAACCGATATGTAAGTGCCAAGAGGAGAATCTATCTGAGCCATTAGGGTGTTTTTTGTTAATTAGTGCACTTCCCTCTGCACAGCAAACCTGGCACAAAAACCCCAGCAATGCAGGAAAAGTAAAATCTCTTCTCAGTGTAAAAGCTCCGTGCCCTCATACCTGTGGAGGTGGATTGCACCGTTTTCCTCATCCATTCGTAAGAGCTGTGCCTTTGGCTGTTGGGAGAGATGTGCTGTGCATTAATTGTTTCTACAGGAGGTAACCCCCCAGATCCAGCGGGATGGAGGGAGCTGTAATCAGCACAACTGTAGGAGACCTGTCCAGGAGACGAGCCATTGATCTGTGCAGCAGCAGCCGTGCTGGAAGGTCCTGGGCCGTAAGCGTTCCAGTCTTCCCTCTGTGGGCCGTAGTGAGATCCCCAGGTTCCCGCAGGCTGCCCATGGGTGTCCAGAGTTGGCACATGATGATATCCCATGTAGTCTGAATAGGGTGGAGTAGACACAAAGTTTTGCACCGGCAGGTTGTTGCTGCTGCACCTTGCAGATCCTGGATACATGCTTGTTTCTTTATCCAAAAGGTAACTGACATACATGATGCTCACAGCCTGGCTTTGTCTTGCTGGGACATCCTGCTCCTCACAGTGTTTGTTTGATCTCTCTCCCCCTCCTCTTTCTTTCTCTCTCTTTTCTAGCCCTGACTGGCTCTATAAATGACTCACGCTAGCCCTGATGTCCCTTTACTACACATGATTAACAATGGTTTTACCAGGTGCTGGTGGTAACAGTTTACTAAGGTCCTGCCTGATGTCACAGATAACTGCCTGCCCCAAAATTACATTTGCATTCAAATGAAGGGCTGACCATGCAGGCAACCCCACCTTGCTGCTAGTTCTAGTGCTTCCTTTCTCACAGAGCCTTTATGTATTACCATCCTGGTTCCATGCTTTTTGAATGTAGTTTCAAATCTCCTGGTCTTCAAGCAGAGTTGTGTACGTGGTTAACCAGTAACTGTTCACACAGCAGTAGTAGTATTTTTCTTGAGCAATACATGTCAGAATCAACTTCAGGCACTAAGTTATAGTTAGTTAAAGCCTGGTATCTGCTTGTCTGGTTGTTCTTTTGTTAGAATGTGCTAGGTTAGTTTTTTTAAACTGAAAACAAAGGATCAGTTCAGTCTTTAACAGCAGATGTTACATAGTTTCTCACATGAACACTCATCTTGACTTCAGCTCTTAGTCCATGTGGGAGAGCACTTAGAAACCACAGTCATCCTACTGATTTTAACATTACAAAGGATATACAAGAAGTCTCATAGTCATTTTGAGCATTTGTTCATACGAATAGTTTTGTTGATGTTAGCAAGCCTATTCATGAGCTGGCTGCTTGCCACAGTGATTGAAGTTTCTCTATTCTAACTTACAACGTTAACAGAAAGGAAATCTGTTATTGAGAGAATGCAAAATTTGTCACTTTCCCTATGCTTGTGTCTTTTTGTGATATTGAAATGAGTGGTAGTTTTCCCTGAAGGATTTTCTCTTCTCATTGCTGTGTTTGTTCACAATAAGTAACACCTTTTCATAGAGATATGGAAACCAATTTTAGCTTATGAGCTCAAAAAAGTAGTTTCCTAACTTTCAGGATCAATCCTATGTTTGTAAGTAACAAATTCCTATGAAATTATCTATAAACAGGAGCAAGGGAGAGAAGGAAGGTGTTGATTTTTTTTATTTTTTTTTTTAATGAGACAGGTACCTTAGCATTGTCTCTTAAAGAGAATTTACTGTTTTCATTCCTGTTCCTTTAATGATGTGATACTTAACTGCACCTTTAGTAATGAACCAACTTGTTAAAAGTATTTTTTTTCTTAAACAGGTGCAAAGTATCATGAGTTTTTTCTTTGTTCAGAGGTGTATTCCTTCTTTGAGAGTCTTTTGCACTTTAACACCATTTAAACTTGCAGGTTCCTCCTTCTGGTTCTCAGGAGGAAAGAATCACTTTGCACACCTGACAACGCCGTTGTTTCCGTTTGTGAGAGAACGGTGTCCTCAGGCTCTATTCACAAGATGGGTTGTGGCTGCAGTTGTGGAAAAACCTCTTTTGACTCTTAATTTCAGGGCTATGTGGAGAAGCACAGGCTGCCTTCTCTGTCTATTTGTTAATATTTTCCTACTGTGCACGTGGGTAAAATTGTGCTTTTTTACTTCTTGCTGCTTGTGAGTTTTTGGAGGGTGATTTTGACAGCATAATTGTTAAAAGGTATTTTAAAAATCATTAGGTGGAGGAAGCTGGCAGAAACTGTTTCTTCTGCTTGTGTCTGTGAGTTTATTCAGTTGCAATTGACACGTCTGTGACAGCTGGCCAGTCAAAATGACCAAGTACAGCTGCTGGTAGAGACTCCTCAAAACTAGGGAGGTCAGTAATCAGTACATCATGTATCTGAACAGCTTATTTCTCCTGTATCAGAAAATAAATAATATTTGTCTAATTACAAATTACTAATTAGGCACAGCCTATGTCTGTAGTTGTCAATGCAATGGGATTTAACTGTATCATCATCTCTCTCTATTTTTTCTTTAACTAGAGTGTTTCACTTCCTTTCTCAATCTTCTACGGCTCTGTGGTTGCTTGGTAGCTCTCAATTTCAGACTGTACTTAGTTACAAAGAAAGATTTTTTAAGGGTTTTTGTTGTAACTTGATTTCAATTTCCTTTCCTCCTCTTCAAAACTGTTGAAGGCTCACCCATATAAGCATTCCTATACCTCTCCTGAATGCAGGTGTACCAATAAATCAGCCAGAGGAAGAAGCAGCATTTGCTCATTTACAGTAGCAGTAGTTGTAGCCCTCCAGCTGTCTGGAAGATGTTCTAATTATGTTCATTTGACAAAACTTCTGCAACTAATACACCAACAGCATGAAACGCTGCAGAAGGGCTGAGTCTTGCTGCATCCTTTGGATCTTGATCTGCCCTTCTCCAGTGTTCAGGAATGCTGGATGCACCAGGCTATAGTGACACATTCCTCTCCCTCCTGGTGCAACATTGTTACATGAGAAACAATTTGATCCATTTTTTCATAATGGTATAATTTGGTTTATGAAGCTACTGAAAGTAGTTTATTAGGAAAAATTAGTGACATAATAATAACTTTGATGTTTTCAACTAATATGTGTATATATTGACATGGAAGGAGACTGTTTTCCTGGTCTCATACTGCTGGAGGAAAGTACTTTACAATATCTGGTCGTTAAACTGACAATAGGTTACTCCTCTGGCCACATGCTGTGACCACTAAGCAGGAAACTGATTCCTTTGGATTCCCAAGTACCCTAACTTGGTCTGTAGTTTGTTTTTGGTTAGTCCAAGTTTTTCTTTAATTTGTATCATTTAAATCTAACCCATTAGTTGAACAACAGTCTTTAGACATAGATGTTTTTTAACTGCTGAGGCTGTGTGAATAATCACATGCTGATGTAGTTAATTTAAAACTACATGTTTTCATAGGTTCTTAAACATAAAGGGATTTGCATTTGAGTTGTTTTTCATACTTTCTAGCAATTATATGTTTTAGTGACAGGTGTCATCTTGGGGATATCAGGCTATACATACATCCAACCCTTTAAAAATATGCCATCCTTCAGTCAAAACTACTTCTGGTAAAAAATTCAGGAGTTTCTCCAACCAGTTGTTACATCTGTGAAGTGTTTGTACACAGCACTATATGTGTGTACAGTATTTTGAGCTACTTTCTTTGGTGATAAAGCTTAAAGTCTGTTAGAATGCACGAATACACTGCATTCAGATGGGAAAAAAATCATAGTTCACTTCACACAGGCACTCAGGAGGTAGGGAATGGTACAGCAGGTGCAGAACATTTTTGTGTACATTGGTACTACCTACAGAAAAGTACAGAATGTGGACCTAAATTGTAGATTTCAAACCAAAAGGAGTTTTGGGTCAGGATTTTAGCCCATTTTAAAGAAACTTGCCAATATGTATGAGTTCTGAACTCTTCCTCTCCAACCTGGTGGAATTTAAAACTCTCCTTTTAGTACTTAGATTATTTTGCTAATAATCCTGCACTGAAAATTCTGAAATTTCACTTTGTTTTTCTGAATAAAGCTCTCTGCATATATTTTGGTTCAGTTCATTATGCTTTGACATGCAGGAATGACAGTTGTGGAGGAGAGAGGTCCTTCCAGGGCAAGAGCTAGAACTAACAAAGCAGGAATCTGTCTCTTCCCTGAGTATGTTGTCCCCATAACTGTATTTTGAAGGATAACCAGTTTCATTGGTTGGAGAGGTGTACTGGAGGCCTGGTGTATTAGAAGGGGCATTGCTTTGTCTTTGATGTTTATGTGCAAATGTTATAGAGCAGATCATGGGTCTGATTTACAAAGGCTGAACAAAAAGCAATTAATAGCATCCAAACTCCTAATAGAAATGTTATTAAGCATATGAAGTCTTTCATTGTTCTTTTGTGAGTAGCAGCATTAAGGCAAAAAAATCGATTAAGGTGGCATTAACTGCTTTGTAAATATATTATTCTGCCTTCTTAATAGCATCTATTATGTGATGATAAACTCCAACCATTATCAATATGAAATGAGATTTCTCCAAGTTGATTTGTGAAGAGACCAAATCCAAAATCTTATAGATCTAACAAATACAGTGACAATTCTGTATGCTCAGATTGAGAAGCTAAAAGATGAGTGCAAATGAGAAGCTGTCCTGAATTCTGAGAGAGGAAAGAACTACATGCATGAGCCCAAAACACCTTTGTCTTATGGCCTCTCTGATATACATTTTTCCAGTTCTAAATTCGAATAGTTTCTGAGGTTAGGAAGTAGCATCCACTATAGATACTGGTTGGGAAAACCTCTCTTAGGGTGGTTTTCTTAGCTGGTTTTCTCAGCTACTGCAGATGATGATGTGATGGCTGTGGTCAGAGACTAGGCAGGAACACTGGAATGCTGCATCCACTTCGACTATTCCTATTCTGCTCCATGAACGGGTCTCCAGCCTTCCCTTTGTCATGTCAAAAAGCCAGATTCGCCAAGATTGTATCCCAAGCTTTCCATGCTGATCTCCCTCAGACTGTAACCGCATCGCTGTCCTGGGATGTAAGGCTCGTCCTGCATATCCGTCCTTCTTACCTACAGATTCACAGTACTGTAGTAGCTCGTTTTTATTTTTCGGAGCTTTCATTTCTCCCCCCTCCCCCCAGGAGTGGCAGCACTCATTTTTAGATGCGTGCTTCATCGGAGAGTTGTCTTCCAGTTCCAACTCCTGCGAAGCAATGGGGACAGCTAGCGGTCAGCTGCCTGAATGGCAAGAAGATGTTTCAAATGCGTTTTTCAGTGTGACTATGTCCTTGTTCAGATTTCAAAGTTCTTGGTCTATTGTGTTCCGTATGGAATAGGAGTCAATAGTATCTGTCGCATGCCCGGGTGAAGGAAGAACAAAGCCAGTGAGGAGTCCTGGCTTGGAAATCTGGGTGTGTTGCAGGGATTTTTGCTCTGCTGTTTAGTTAACTGTAACATCCCCCTTTTGAAACCTGAATTAATACCATTATGGAATAGGCCAGTTAAAGTTTAAAACTTTTACAAGTAATTTTCTGTTGAACACAGTGCTGAAGGTCTAAAATGTGCTGTAATACAGAGTCGGAGTTCTCAGCTGGCACATACAGCTCAGTGTGTGTGAGTGTTCAGGGCTGGTCTCTGTTCCACTGGCACGTTGCCTCTTGTGTAATCTAACACGGCCCTGGTCAGAATCCTGGGATTTCACACCTGCCTCGCACTGGTGGAAATGTCTTAGCAGGTGATGATGGTGAAGAACAAAGGGCTGGACTGTAGTATTTTACTCTTGTATTCTTTACGGAGTAGCTGTTTTTCTAATGTATTTTCTTTGTTCATCTGTATATATGCTTTAAAGGAGTGATACCAGCTTCCAAGATGGCACTGCTTAGCTCTCTGTTGTGGAGAACTGGAGAACTGACATATCTGAGTAGATGGTCAGATGTAGAAGGGAGGTTAGAATGAGTGCTGTGATAGATGATTCTCAGTGCTGCTGGTTTGTTCAGATTCCCTGGGCTAACCAGAAAATGTGTTTTCCATATTTATCTGTAAAATAGAAGTAACACTCTTGACATCATGTGATATGATAGAATTTAATAAATGCAACAAAAGGGATCCTGTATGAGGGAAGCAAAACCTGAGTTCTTTCTTTCATCACTTGTGACATGAATGAGCTAACAAATGTTGATGTCTGTCTAGCCTTTAGCATGGCTAAAATAAATGACTGTCTCTTAAGAACACTGGAAATGTTGCTAGTTCTGAAAAGAATATATCTTTTTTTCCTAGCTCTTATTTCCAGGATGCTCTGTGCTTAGGATTTTTAACACCTTGTAATGCACTGGATCTCCTAGGGCTGGGTGAGTCATGCCACTTACGCAAGGTAATGGAAAGTGGTGAAATCCTTGCAGCCTAACCTGCTAATTCACGACCAGATGTAGGAAAAAACCTAAGGGATCTGCTCAATAAGCTTGCCAGAACAAAGTCTAGACAGTTCCAAAGCCCATGCTCACTGCCTCTGTCTGCTTGCATACTGCCATTGCTGCAGGTCCTCAGCTCATCATTTGGCTGCCCACAGGAGCAGGAGGGAAAACTTGATCCATAGTAGCTCACCTTGGTCAGTTCATACTTGACATACTGTGAGACATAACAGAAGATTTTCAGTCTCTGCCAAAAACCCCACAAACTGGGAGACAAATGCTGCATATGAACTGAGTGGCCAGCTGAGTTGAGTACATGTAATCTGCCATTCCAGTACCCTGTTTTCTGTGGGTTTGTGTATATGCTTAATACACTTCTGCTGGTGGAAACTCACATGTCTGCGGCTCTTTGCAATTTAGAAGAAAACTGTGTTAGTTTTTCGTATGTGGCAAAACTAAATTTACTGTTAAATCCTGTCTGGTGAAATGCTTTTATTTCAGATAATGGTTCTGAACACAGGCCTCTGGGTGCACGTTCTGTTCTTTGCACCATAGATACTATGAGGCTGTTAGCTGCTGGCCACAGACTGGATGTGGATTATTTAAATCTAATTCTTAACCCACATCTAGGATTACTTCTTTGTTTGTTTGGAGGAGGGGGCTATGGTGTTGCTGCTAAAACCAGCATGCTTTTTCATTTCTTTCTTCCCTTAGTAGGAAAAATATCCCTGGATATGACAGTGTGTCTCAGAATAGGTGACTGAGTGATCTGCAGCTGCATTTCATAGAGTTGATAGTCACTCAGGAATTAAAAATAGTCACAGAAATAGCCCCTCGTTAAAGCGATATTTGCCACTAGGTGGCACTTTCAATACACCGCCAGAGCCGACATGGCTGATTCAGTACCCCTAGGATCTGCTATGCAAATTTGTAGTTAGCAATTGACCAAGCTAAAAAAGGATCAACATAGTGCTGCTTGCAGCAAGTTTCACGGCTCCTTTTAATACTAACATTGATTAAATCCCCACCCCCGACGTGGTGTAAAAGAGAATTAGCTCAGAAATTATCCCCTCTCCAAATCCCTGCATCCAGCCTTCTCCACTGCTCTACCAATACCTCTCCCATCTCTCAACCCAACTAATCTTTTCTCTCCCTGGAAATATAATCGTGTTGTTTAAAAAAACAAGCTTTATTTTAAGTTGCCAGAAAAAAAAAACAAAATGAAATACTGACTTATTTCCCCACTGCTGATAAACATGAATGGGCATCAAACACCATTGCTTTGCTTCATGTGTCCTAGCCAACCAATTAAGCTCCGCTCCCCTCACTATTCGAGGCTCCTCGGAGTGGCACAAGAGGCTGGAGTATGCATGAATACAACGGGCCAATAAGCAAGCACAGAAGTGACAGTGGCAAGAAAGGGCAAAACTTGGAGAAAAATGGGAGTTGCAAAGGGAAAACAAATAGGAATCTGAGTAGTATTAGTTTTTATTTTTAGTGGTCATCACATGTCAGTTTACTACCAATAAGTACAATCCTCACTGCTACTGATCATTATCCTAAATTTTGAGTGTACAGCTGTTTGGTGGGAGCAGAACTGATAAATATACCAAACAACAGCTGAGGAAATCTAGGTTTAGTTTTCAGCTCAGATCACAAAGTTCAGTTTTACTGTTGGCATGTTACTTCATCTGTCTAATTAATGGCAGTACAATGAATCTTGAACTGTTCAGGGATACAGTGATGAAATTCTGTTCTTCACCATGAGTTATAAACAGACAAGCTCAAGTCACTGGAAGAGCTGAACTGCATCTCTTCCAAAGGCCCTTAAGGGTGCAAGTACATTCTCAGCAGCTGAGATATGTAAGTGGTTTTGAGTATTAAGCTTGCACATGGTCTTCTAACTGAGTGGTTTATAGAGTTCAAAATTATTCAGTAAACTCAGAAAGAGCCTTTAAGCTATTTGTGTTGACTCTGCCCTTTTGAGGGCAGCTACTCCAAGTAGAAGGCTTGCAATTAGCATAGTTAAACATTCATTATGAACCAGATGAGATTATTAAAAATAAGTCAGATACTTTTGGTTCACTTGTTCTGATTAGCTGAATGTATTTCTGCAAATATAAACTCATGAGTTAGAAACATTTGAGTTTGGTTTTAGAAGCAAAACTTCCCATATCTCCATGAGAGAAGCTGTGAAGTGTCTTATGTGGGAGGTTGGTAACTGTACAGCTGTTGCTTCAAGTGCGCAGCATCTGCAACGCTGCAGCAAAAGATGGGTTTAAAAATAGAAATGTGTGGGCACTGAAGCTGCTGATTTGGGCAGGTACCCTGCCCCTCCTGGCCCAGTGAGCCACCTTTTTGATTGTAGCCTTAATGTGCTACAGACTCTGTAGCTGGGAGGCTGGTACTCAGTAACTCAGATCTGTACCACACAACTTGAGGGTTATGCCAGCAAAGAGATCTCATGGAAAGTGTTTTCTAAAAGGGAAAATGCATAGATGCTCCTTTCTGCTTTTCTTCAAAAGGTGCTAAGAGGGAAGGGCTCTATTTTTTGTACAAGGACAAATGGCACGTGTAATTTACTGCTGCAAGATATTCTTCAGAACAAAGAGCTTAGAAGGATTTGGATAAAGAGATGGTAATTACATGAGTCATGGGAAATACAAAAGAAACTCAGTCCTTGTGCTTCAAGGTACAAATTGTCAGGTGTAGTTTTGCAAAAGTGTCTAAAGTGTAGTTTACTGAAGTTTTCTCTAAAATATCTAAAATAAAAATGAATTTAGGTTCTGATGATTTGAAAGACAGTGTACTTGAATAAATGCATCATTGCATTAGTTTGGCATAACAATCCTTGTTTCCACCAGTACAGCTGTATAATAGTATTTAATATATTTCATAGTGCCTTATACTCATGAAGATCAAAGTATTTTGCAGATATTTTCTACCTTTATACTTCTAGAAGCTGGGTAAGTATTTTTAGTCAAATCCAATCTGTTACACTGCCACTTCTATGGCTGCTAAACTGAGCATGAGAGAGTTTGGGGGTAGATGAAAATCTGCGTAGATACTTCTATGAACTATTTATAAGTCACTTGGCATAATTACATGGAGTAAAAGCATCTTGAGAATAGAGACTCCTGGCTAACAATGTCTATTTGCATGTTTGATGAGATTAAAATCCTCCATACACTTTTCCTGAATATGTAGTTATTTACATAGCTACTGCTAATGGAACATAGGATCATCTCACAGCCATTAACTAGGTTAGTCTTGTAATACTACTTGTAGGTACAAAAATAATATTCACTTCCTATAGATAAAGAAATGAGGCAGAGAGAATTCATCACCACCCAGTGTCTTGCCTGCTCTGCCATTCCTTCTCCTCCTTCATACTTGATGAATTATCACTGAGTGTGTGACCTGCTGCGTGTGGAGAGTTGCAGCAGCTCAGCTCTGCCTATGAAGTCAGTGGCAATGTCAGAACTCGGAGGAAAAAAGAAGAGACATGTCAGAACTCTTCCACTGCATCCTGACTTCATTTTGCAGATAATTCTTTGAATAGGCATGGGTTCACATGTGTTCCTCTCAAAGTGTTTTACTCCAAGTTTACAATATTATAAGGGGGCTTTATACACACTATAAAAAAAACCCCACTTATATAATTATAATTATTTCCGTACTATTTATTTCCCAAGTATTGCTCTGACTGTAACTCCCAAGTGTTTTTTCCTGCCATATTTCCTTTTTTGACTAGAACTACTTCTTTATTTCTCTTCAGGTACAGGAAGGAGTACTTGAGGTCCCAGGCTCGGGGTGTTCTTTCTTTTTTTCTCAAAGCCTTCCAACAGGATATTCCATTTTCAAAATAAATACAGCATCTTGTTTTTGGAAAACAGGAAGGGCAGGCCATGGAATGGATAGCAATAAAAATTGTTGCTGAGATTTCCAAACTTGGATCTCAAATTTTTGCAGAAGGTGAACAGAAAAAACCCCAACATGAACCTTCCTTTTTGAAGGTTTTTAAGGAAAAGAAATCCTAGCAGGAAATGTTAGATGGAATCTGTTTTCAGTCTTTGCCTAAAGATACATCTTATCCACAAACAATGCCACTTTATCTAGAGCTTGTAAACGTGAGAATTCCTTTGCAAACTACATTTAGATATTAAGTCTGCTGATCAGTGCATGAATACAAAGTAAAAAGAGTTTATATTACACAGAAAGCAGCCAATGCATCTTGTTCCTATGTTTGTGCTCTGTGTGTGGGGGTTTTTGCTTTTTTTTTCCTTCTTTTTTCTTCTCCTACTGCAGTCATGGTGCAAAAATGTACTGAGCCATCTGCTGCAATACAGTTTTGCTCTGTGAATCAACAGGGAAAAATAGCAACCTCTTCCTCAGAAGAGCTATTCCTTCAACGTGTTTAAAGTGGTATCTTCTCATTTTAGTGACACACCTTTCCCTTTTTTAATTCCTTTTAGATTCGTAGAGCCTGAGAAACACCTCTTGAATGATCTGTATTCTTTACAAATGAAATTATTAACCATCCTGTTACACAGGCAAATTTTGTCTTCAGTCATACTTGGGAGGAACTCTGTCAAGATTGCTACTTATCAGAGTGCCTCCATTCGGGTTATCATTTGTAATCCCAAACCTCATTTTATGAACAAAGCTTGCATGTAATATTTTTGAAATGTACTACCACTAGGATTTTCTCCTATCGCATCCCCAAATTTGAATTTAGTAAAATCTGGGCTTAGATACTACCTCTGCTGAGTGACCCACTAATAAATGCCCTCCCGACCCCTCCAGGTTCTGGTACAGAAATATCTCTGCAAACTTGCCTGTGATTACTCTTGTTTGTTTCTTTTTTGTTACTTTTAGGTACATATAGTTCTTAAAGTAGGTATCAGTTTTGCTTGCTGGACAGAAAACAACACAAGTCCAGTCTGGTGAGGTCTTCCTCGCTCCAGAAATTGTTGGGAAGGAAACAGTACAGATGCCTTGATGGGTTTAGGGTAGTCCTGAGAAAGACTAAGGAACTGCAGTGTCTGCTTCTGGATCAGTGATGAATTCTGCTAATTATATTACTAATACTGCTATTGTAAACATGAAAAGAGTTGCATCTCTCTCTCTTATTTGTAACTGCTAACTGATTTATGAACACATTTACAACCGGAGATGTGATTTGGTTTCAAGGCATGTCACCATGATATTCCAGATCCTCGGAATGCATCTGATGTTGCCTAATGAATAAGTGACAACAAAAACTGCTCCAGCTGGTGATCAATGCTGCTTTTTCAGCAAATGATCCTGTTGCTATGAGACAAAAGGGAAATGCATCTGGCTGCAGTGGCGTGGTTTGATTCAAACCCAGTACAGAAGGTTTGTTCTTGCCAGATCATGCACTCTAAGTGAGTCTGAGTTATTTACAGGACCTACAGAAGACTTGTTAATATAATATTACTTCTATTGGGAAGTCACCAGAAATAGAAGGAACCAGACTTATTTGTGATGTAGATTTACAGAGAATAATGGCAAATTAAGGATTGCCTTTCAGGTGAGAAGATTACAGATGGGAGAGGATCCCTGAGGGTTTGCATATCCTGCATGCCTCATGGATCAGGGAAGAGAGACTTACCCACAAAGACTTGCAGGTCTGTGCAAAGATCTAGTGAAACAACAAAGGCAGAGGCTTTTATTTATGAAGTATTGTATAAAATGTCAATACACAATAGCAGGAGATAAAGGAGATGCTCTCTTTGCCTCCATTGTAGACATTAGGCCAGAGAACACTCCAAGAGGTCTAGGAGTCTTTGGGCCCAGTGTACTCTTTGAATCTCTGGTTAACACTAATTCTTTAAATATAATTACAAACCCAGCATATATATCAAGCCACGATGTCTTTAAATGAGGAAGATGAGAAGTTTGCCACTCTTTACAGCAAGTCAGCTTTTACGATATTCACATGTTCCTTATCAATTTGGTTTTATTCCCATTTTTCAAACAGTAGAAATGTAGGCACAGAGAAGCTAATTGCATCTTTCAGACTGTAGGAGCTCCAGTCTTGCAATCTGAGTCCTCAGGATTTCATTGCCTGGTTACACAGCTAGCTGGGAGCAGTGCTAATACTAGCTAGGGTTTCTTGGAAAGGGAAGTATTAAGATGTTGCTGTTCCTTCCCTCTCTCCTTTCCCCCACATGGATGGTATGTGTATTAGCTGAAGGGAATTGCTATTTTCTAAAAAAAGTAGAGATCTACCTTTGAGCTATTGTTATTCCAAAAGCATAATTGTCTTTCTAATTGCAGAATGTTAAGGAATGCTGTACAAACCATGTTGTGACCAGTATACCCTGCTCCTGATCCCTGCACTGAGCTCAGAAAAATACTAGTTAATCTGTGTTATTATAATAATCCTCTGTTCCAATGGCTTGTTAGTTTTGGCCATGCAAAAAAGACTGACACTGATTGCCTACCATTGGAATCTCTGCAGCAATTTCTTGGTAGTAACATGTCCTACTCTGTACTATTGGTGTACAGAAATGCTTAGTAGCACCCTGACACAGAGAGGCAGCAGGAGACACAGCTTGTATTATATATTATAGCTTTTAATATTTTATTCAGTGCTCTTGTGTAACTGGAACTTTTACATTTGTGGATTGTGGCTTTGGAGTTATAAATTGTATGGCTTAAGCTTGCTTCAGATTGCTGAGAAATGTTTGTAGCTTTTGTTGAATGGAATAGAGGTTCTGCTAAACATTTATTATGTAATTAGGGAGGTAATTGGCTGTGGTGATTCAAGTGGTGTTTCTCAACTGTACCTTTGTATTCATCTCCCTCAGCCCCTCCACAGAGGAACCAGCTTCTCTCACAGTGCTTAGCCAATATACATTGGGAGGTTAACAAGTTTGCAGTTGTATCTCAGACAGTTGGCAGTTTCAAGTAGGGTCCCCAGTAATTAAGAGGGATTTTTATAGTATGTGTCTGATAAAAGTGAAATTCAAAGATGGCACAAGTTTGGGAATCCCAAACTTCAGTGTTTTTTGCCTTAACACTAATTGATCTTTTACCTTTCATGTAGCTATCATAGGCATTTCTTTTTTGTTATCTTAGACTGCTGCTCACTGCACAGGCAGATGGTAACTTCCATTCCTTTAGCCAAAGAGCTTGCAGTCTAATAGAAAATGGAGCCAAAAAGTGGGAGGGGAAAAAAAAAGGGAGAGAACATTATTTACTGAGTATCACTTACCAGGATTAACAGTAGAACTAGAACAGAAGCATCACCTAAGAGTTGTGTGGGAAGGACACCTCCAGCTTGAAGGTATACAGAAAATGTGCCAGCCAAGGGCAGAACTCAGGCCTCCAAAACTTTGAAATTAAATACCTTTATATCTCCAAAGAAAAGAAAAGGAATAACAATCATTTGTTTAAGGGTAAGGATACTCAGCCTCTTCAACAGAAAATCAAATATAACCAGCCTCTGTTTGGAATAAGGTGGACTGCTGAGGTTCTGACCTCTTGTGGTCAGTTACCACACTGTGGTATTTTTTTTTTTATATATGAGTGGAGCTTGTTATCTTACTGAATTTTGAAGTTCTGGCCTAAATTCAAGAGTAGATAACATAGGCTTTTTTTTACCTGAACTCAATCTCAAGAGGAAAAGTTATTACTAAATGGTTATTGAGTGCTGTGAGCTGTTTTTTGTGGCTTCCTTCCTCTGCTGCCTACCTGTGCCACAAACCTTGTAAAATACTGGTGCCTCTCCTATAAATGCTTATGCCCAACTTTCCTTTGGATTAAAAGGGTTTGTGTCCATCAGGACAGCACATAACAGCCTCACTGAGTCCTCTAAGTTTGCATGTGATGAGATGGATGTTTATCTACATGAAGAATATTATGTTTATTCCCAGATAACACAGGAGCATAGTTACAGCCATCTTTTTTTCTAGAATAGACAGGGGCATGAAATATTTGCAGCTTCTAGAAGAACAAATTCTGGTCTCAATATAAGGCATCTTCTGTTTTGCACAATCTTCTGCACTGTCTGGTGTGTTCTTCATGTGGTCTGAAGTTGGTGAATGTGAATGTTCATTGACCCCAAAATGGTGTAATCAGGAGGAATGACTGAATCTGAAAACAGCCTTTAGGCTGGTGCTTGCCTATGTCAGGTGAAGAGAAACCAAACTGTAGGACTGCATGTGAACATTGATTTCAAGTACGAAGGAAGTTTATTTGGAGATTTTATTCACACACAAATAAGACCGTGGCTATGTATTTTTTAATTCTACATTTTTGGAAAATATTATAGTTGAGATAATCTGTAACAAAGAAACAACAATTAAGCAAAGTCCACTACTTATTTTGATGAATATCATCCTTTTCTCTAGAGCAAGATGCTTTCTTCTTGCATACTGAAACACCTTCCCACTTGACATCTGTTATTCTTAACACCAGTACTGTTGATACAAAAAATAATATATAAATAACCCTAAGATTAAAAACCCCCTCAATCTTCGGGCTCAAAATAGTTCAAAATTAATGTTTTAAAATTTTTGAATAATTATTTTATTAAATTGTTATAAAGTAATAAAGAAAATTAATGAAAAAAAATCATGCAAAATTGTTCTGATCAATTCTGGCTCTTCAGCACAAAAGAAAAGTTGTGAAGTAGATGCTTCATGTTTGTTACCTTCTGGCACCATTACTTACCAAAGATCTGATGTCATTCCCCAAAATCATCTTCTCTTGTGCATCTCCTCTCAGGAAGCCTGCAAGGCTCTGCAGAGAGAGCAGTGAGAACCAGTGTAGTTTCTACTCAGCTTCCAGACATGCTTTGTCTATTCAGTGTACAGATCTGTTCAGCTGAACTGGTGGAGTCAGAGATAAAGAGGATCAGGAAACAAGACCTGCATGGTTTTCCTTTTAGGCAAGTGTTTTCTTAGGAGGCAGTGCTGTGTTTCCCTGCATTGCTTATAGGACTTGTTTCCCATGCAAAACAGCCTCAGGATTCATCTGCTCACAGAGCTGGACAATGAGATACATCTTGTGTGAACTCAGGAAGGAGGCCCCAGCACAGGTATTTGGGAGGAACAACAGAGGCAAACACTGTACCTAGTCTTGAATTAAAGCTTGATTAACTTGTTAACAGGATTATATCCAGGGGACTGCACACAGTGAACCAACGATGTCCTTTTCAATCCTGTGTCCCCAAATCATGGAGCATGTGTCACCAGTAATTGCCAAGTGCTTAGAGAGGGCACAAAAATGCTTGTAAAAATAAACTTGTGATGGCACAGAGATTACATAATGACAATGTCCATGTCAGGGGCTGTAAAGACCTGTGTCACTCATGGCTCTGCTGCTTCAAAGTCAGATGTCATAGCAGCATACCACCACTTAGAGAGGCTCTGGGAGAGAGGAAACAGGAATTGCCAAGAGCATTGTGCCTGAAGAAATCACAGTTTGTATCTTTACACAGTTTGACAAGGCCCAGACTCCCTTTTCTGGGGGACTTTCCCAATGAGTTCCCTTTCCTCTCCCTTGTACAGTACTGAAAATGAGGACCCAGCTTCCCACAGCCACTTGCCACGTTCACAAGGCATTTAATTACAAGCCTAGGAAGATGTTTTGAGAGGAGTGAATGGGGAAATTCTAGCTGAGCTGCAGCTACTTACTGGCAGTGGAGCTGACCCAGTGTGGCAGCAAAGCTACTGGAAGGTTCTGAGGGGAAATGCTGTGTCTTGAGGAACATCACAGTGGGTACGTGTCAGATCGATATCTTCAGCCTGCAGATGTGCTGATGGCACATCATACACAGAAGAACTCATTAGAAATTTTCATACCTGCTTTGTTCGCCACTGCCACGATGGTGCATAGGACCATTGCAGTTGGGAACACATGAAAGCCTCTCTTGATGCCACCTTCCAGATATACCAGGTATACCTCCAGGATACAGATGTATAAGCCACAAACTCAGTGCTCATCTGTCCCAATCAACTGCTTGATGAAAACGCTTGTTTCAGACAGTGATATTTAGTTCATTTTGATACCTGTGAAAGGAAATGAAGGCACTAAGGAAACAAAGGTAAAGGCCTCCATCAAGAACTGGGTCTCACTGAGTCCATACACTGTACAGTGCTACAGAAGTGACAGAAGTTTTCCAGGACTGTGTATTGCCTCATACTTTCAAAGCAATGTGCAAGTGCTAAAACTGTTAAAAAACCTCTTGACTCACAGCTCCTCCTCCACTTGACATTTAAATTTCAAGATCAAGATTAGGAGAAGCAAATAAAAATACCTGTATTTAAAATCAGGTGACACTCTACTTGATTCCACTTACAGATGGCAGAGTAACTGATCAGCTGAGAAATCTGACCATCAAAATCTGTTTTCAACAAAGTTAGTAGAAGTACCTTCACTAAACACTTACTTACATTCATAGTGGATCCATGTGACATTACTATGGATTACGAATGTTGACTGAGTTGTGTGACAGGAGAAAGGCTTTATGTTTGTGAGGAATTCCAGTAGCTCCGAGGAAGAAACTTCTTTACTGCTTCCTTAGTAAAAGAACCAACCAACCAACAAAAAAAACCCCAAACAATAAAACTTCAAACACAAACCTAATTAATTTATGCATCAAGAGAAGTATAGCCAGCCGGGTGAAAGAGGTGATTCTGCCCCTCTACTCTGCTCTGGTGAGACCCCACCTGGAGTACTGTGTCCAATTCTGGAGTCCCAAACATAAGGAGGACATAGAACTCCTCGAGCATGTCCAGAGGAGAGCCACAAAGATGATCAGTGGACTGGAGCACCTCCCCTATGAAGACAGGCTGAGGAAGTTGGGGTTGTTTAGCCTAGAGAAAAGGAGGCTCCAGTGTTACCTTATAGCAACTTTCCAGTATCTGAAAGGGGCCTACAAGAAAGCTGGGGTAGGGCTTTTTACACGGGTGTGTAGTGAGAGGACAAGGGGCAATGGTTTGAAACTTAAAGAGAGGAAATTCGGGCTAGACATTAGGAAGAAGTTCTTTCCTGTGAGGGTGGTGAGATGCTGGAACAGGTTGCCCAGGGAGGTTGTGGATGCCCCCTCCATGGAGGTGTTCAAGGCCAGACTGGATGAGGCCTTAAGCAACCTGGTCTAGTGGGAGGTGTCTCTGCCCATGCAGGGGGGTTGGAACTAGATGATCTTCAAGGATCCTTCAAACCCAAACCATTCTATGATTCTATGATTCTATGAACTTCGCGAATATGAAAACACATCAGAGTACATTTTGAGGACTGGCTTGGAATTGTCAAATAAGTGGTGATTTCTGGTAATTTAATATTTCAATGTGGTGTGTTGCTGGGACTGTCAGAAAGTGAAAGACTACAAACCCAATAATGGTGTCAAATAATCTCCTTCAAAATCAGTTCAGTTTTTTCATTCTACATCAAGTCAGCATTGCAACATGAGGCACAAACAAAGCACCCCAAAGATCTCATAGCCCAGCATGACTCAGTGCATTGCTAAAGTCTCTGCTACGTCAGAGCCTCAAGATAACCCATGGAAAACAAATTGTATCTTAGAAAGAGGTTCATTTCAGAAGCTGATAGAGTCCAGGAGCATTCCAAAATT
Organism: Hemiprocne comata; assembly: GCA_020745705.1. Classification (NCBI taxonomy): domain Eukaryota; kingdom Metazoa; phylum Chordata; class Aves; order Apodiformes; family Apodidae; genus Hemiprocne; species Hemiprocne comata. The sequence goes on along the minus strand of CM036597.1, from coordinate 1,682,887 downwards.
GGTTAGTTTGCCTCTGGGAAGACTTGAGTAGCAGTACCAAGGGAGCATTTCAGTGACAGCAACAGCTTGTTTCTCAAGGATTTAAACTCTGTTGTTGTGCTGCTTGCGGGGATAAGGAAATAACTTCTCCTGATCACTTTGAATAAATGTTTCATGAACACATACATAGCTAATGTATAAGGAATTTCAATGTGTTATCCAGAAACAATTCCCTCTTAGTGAGTCTGAAATAGTAAGCAAAAAGGCAACAAAGCCACCCTGGAGTTAAAAATACTGCAAGCAATGATGTGTCTCTTTGTACAGAAGATACTACATGTACTGGCCAAGCACAACATCCATATGTAAATTTTTTGTGCCATGAACTGACATTGGCAAATCAAAGTTACCTTTTAAAATTACACCATTAATATTAGACTTCTGATTTATTCTCTCCTGGTCACATTCTTCAGCCTCAGATAAACGAAGCCCTCATCAATCAGGCCTCTTTCTCTTCAGGATTCGAAATACCAACCTGCTTAGGCCAGCAATACAGAGGGAAGAGAACAAATACACTGATAATCTGTTAGTGTATGAAGGTGGGGCCTTGTGAGAAGGTCTTTAGGACTTAAATTGAGTAATTGTATAAGCCAGTGAAATGACCACTGTTGCTTGCTGTCTCCAAGAAGGAATGTGATCTGTTACCTGGCACTGCATCTTCTAATGGGACCTGAAGCATATTCAGTGGAGAAGAGGACCTTTTTGATTCTTGTTAAGTTTTACCTTATATGGCAGCATTTATTTAATTTTTTCACTATACAGTAGGGTTGGGACCCCTCTGCACTTACAAAGGACAGTCACTGCTCTAAAGTGCTGATAAACAAAAGGATACATGGACATATGGGGACACAAAATTAACAGTCCAGCAAAGTGATGCTAGTTAAGTCAATGATAGTCAGTATTCTGGCATTATAGGTAGAAACTGATACCCCAAATTTGAGGTTTTCTCCCTGGTATAAGACTATTCTTTCTTTGTGGACATAACCAAGAGGAGAACAGTACCTGTACCCAGTATATAATAACTGCTTTTGCACCTTGCTTAATCTGAAGTAAAAATGATCTAAAGAAAGAACTGGTAGGATGTTAAATCTGTCAAGTCACTTGAAATGTACATCTTTTTAACTGGGGAAGTAATTCACATAACTAAGGGGAGTAATAACAAACCTTCAGATAAAGCAAGTTCTCTCAGGAACACATTTATCTTGAAAGAGGGAAGCTGTAGAATTGGATGAATGATATCATTCACAAAGACCTTGTGGAACTCGGTGCCTGGAAACATTCAGGAATTAGGCGAGTGACCCATTTTGATTTCACCAGAAGTAGCTGCCTAGTCAGTCACCTTTGTACAGAAGTTGTCTTGATTAACAGGCATCACAATGGGAGCAGCTGGAACTGCTGCTAAACTTATTGCATACTAGTGGAACTGCTTCTTTAATGGCAGCATTTGCATTTAAATGAAGAAGTCAGACACGTCAGTGCAGCGGTGGTTCCAAGGAACAAAGACAGCATTAATCACTGAAGAGGGAAAACAGCGGTGCCTGTCCCACTCCCCAGCCACCTCTGGAATATTCACTTCTGAGAGATATGCCATCTTCTTACTTGAACTATAATCCACAGATCCTCAAAATACAGCTCAATTCCTATACAAGGACCTTGCCTTCCTACTCAAGCAACAAAATTTTAAGCTCTCCTTCTTAATATTGTTAATTGTTAAATGACAGAAGGCCAATTTCAGACAGAAAATCTTTAACATCTCGAAGGTTTCATGAAACTAATTTGTTCGGAGCCACAGAGCATTAAGCACAGGCAATCACAGTACTTTCACCAAAGGGCATACAGACTGAGGTGTTTTGATGAAAGAAGTTATTCCTTCTGCTTTGTTGAAAGAATGTAATTATTCTAACACCAGATGTAATTATTCTAACACCAGTTACAAACTCTAGAGGAATAACAACCAACAAAACCCCTTCCAAATATTTTTACTCAGTGAAGTTACTCAGTACTGAAAGATACAGTGGACCATCTTATTTTTCCATTTTTTGCTAGCCAATGAGTATGAACTGAATTCTCACAGCCAAGTTGGAACTTTTCCACGAACTGCCAAAGTACATAAAAATGCCCAGTGGAATGGTTTGTATGCATTTGTAAATGCATCCCTGCTCTTTACAAAAGAGATCGGAATCAGTGTTTTCAGATGCTATATAGCAAAGTTCACAACAATCCTTGTTTATCTTAACTGTTTGGAGTGAGATTATATCAAGTCCTGGGAGGACACAGCATGGAGCAGTGACAAACACGATGTCCCCACTAGGGAATGCGTTGCAACATCACCAGAAGATGAAATTTTCCCAGTAAGGCAACTTGAAAAAATGATCCAGATTATTTTTAAAAAAATAATAGGCAAGTACCTGATAGGTGATCAAGTAATTAAACAGTCACCATTTAAACTGTATATACCAGAGAATTTCCAAGACATGTAAGATCTTCAGAAGCACTAGTGTCTTCTGGTCTGTTTATTCATGATCACCGGGTGGAGATCCATTGACTTGGAACTGCCGAAGAGAGTCAGCATCAAGCCCTGGAGCACTGGTGCCACACAGGCTATACTGCCTTTGCACATACTTGAACCCTTTGACTTCTCCCTTTGGGACAGATGATGTGTAATATAATTGCACACTTAGAGATAAAAGGCTAACCAGTGATTTATTTAACAGTCTAGATAGTACAGGGAACCCAACTGGTTGGGGTTTTTTTACATCCAAGAGCTGAACTGAGATGTAACTCCACATCACACTAATATAGAAGTTACTCTAAGATGATCATGGCAGCTTTTCTAAGTAGATTAGGGAGAAACCTGACAAGCATCCTCTAGTTTGTGCTCAAGAAAGCTAAATGACAAAGCCAGGAATATTTCCACCTAGACAGATTAAAGTATTTTTAACTCTAATGGGGAGTGGAGAAAAGGCAAGAGGGCTGACATGTTGCTCATCCATTGCCCATTACTTCAGATATGTGCCCTTATCACCAAGCCCATGTTCTCCAACAGCTTTCAAGACTTTTTCTAATGCCTTCATGCAAATTTTGTCTTTGAAGAGCATCAAATCTGGGATCTAGCATGGAAGTAGAAGCAATGCACTCAATACTGCAATAGCACCTGCCAGCTCGATGCTGCAGGCGTGTGCCACAGAAGGTTTGGATGGAAATGACAGTGTTCAGCTCTACACCAAAGCCCAACCTGTGCTCAGTCAGCAGGCAGGCATGTCTGAAGGGACACAGGCTAAAAACTAGAGTGTTCAAACCTAAACCCAGAGGAAATCAGATAGCATCAGCTTTCATGCATTCAATGGGGCTTTGTGTAATTAACTGTTCCAGAAAGGAATGGAAAAACCTGATTGTTTGCAGAAGTAATTGAACACATCTTAGACTGCACTGGCTTGTCCTAGAGATTAAAGGAAATTTCTGCAGCTTCAGTAAAGGGTGAGTCCAGCAGATAGCTTTAACACTCCAAGTCAGGAATGGAGGAGGCTACAATACACATTGTCCTCTCTAGAGGGAGGAAGTTCATTTCCAGCCTCTGCATCCCATTATAGCTCAAAATTCCAGATGGTCTGTACTTATCTCAGACAACCTCAGTTTCTCTGCTTTGCTCCAAGTCTATTTTAGATAATCTTTGAGAAATCTTTTAAGAAATAATTGCGGAAAAGTTTCCTCTGGAGTTCCACAGAGATTAGACCTGATGAACTTCCACTAGATCAACTCTGCCTGTTGCATGATTGGATTCCCCAGGACTTCAAAATCTTGTAGGTTCTTGGAAGGACACAAAATACAAAGACCATCACGCATACTGCCAATGTAGGTCTCGTCCAAGCTAGAGGATGATGACTGGAGAAAATGCTAGAATATTAGCTAAAAGCAAGCAGTAGCTCTTGTATAAAGAGAGGCAACGATTGTTAGCCAAGTTCTTCAGTCCATTTTAGTTTAATTACATTTCATTTCACTGACTAACACTTTCATGAAGTAAATGTAGAGACTTCTTTATGTTTTTTCAGGAACCATAGAACTCAATTAACAGGCTTTGTCAAGACTTGGGCTTCAAAGTCCTGGAGAGAGTAGTTTAGAAACTTAAACAAAGAAGCCCTGCATTTTAACTCTGCCAGTTCAGCAGGTATTAAGATACAATTGTCATTACTTTCACTATGCTTAATATTAAAGTGTATTAGTTAGCTGAAATTAAGAGTGCACTTTTAAATACCATCCCAGAACATGAAAATAAAACATTATAACATCAGTTAACTGCAATACAGAAGGCAATTTAAAGCAAACATACAAACAAAAAAACAACTAATCCAACAAACTTAAGTCCCCTGTGAATTCAGGGCCTCAAATTTGTCATTTCAGGTACATTTTTGCCTTCAGCCCATTTTGAACCTCACAGTTTGCAATGGTGATGCAGCTTCAAGAGCTGACTCATCAACTCACCATTTTCTCTTTGATGATGCAGACTTCTTTTATTTTGACCTAATGTTTTAAGATTAACTAGTAAAAAATATTTCCTCACTTATTACATATTGAGGTAGATCCCAGACCACAGTGACCCAGTTTTTCATAAAATATAATCACTGTTTTGAGAGTTAGGCATTTTCTAATACTTTATTACAAAAAAACCCAGAGTAGCAAACATAAAGATCTGAATTAAAAAACTATTTCCTACAGGCTCAAGCCTTTTATTCCTCTCTGCTCCTCCATAGGGAAGCCCTAGAGGATAAGAAAAGTTCAAGGAAGAGGTTGCCTTTTAGAATTCTTTGTCCATAGTAACTTAAGTACCTGCAATCTTGAAGAAGGACATTTAGTCATAGATAGAAAGGAGAAATTAAAGTTACTGACCTGGGTAATACAACATTCTGTTACACTCAGAACACGACACCCACAGACTAGTTCTGTTGAAGAAGGGCAAAGCAAGACCTCTGCCCCTGGGGAAACTGGTTAGTGGCTCCTCTTCCTCTTCAAGCCGTCTCACTGGAGCATGCTCATGAAGGAAGAGAGCTGGACTTTCTACCTGATTCAGCAAAAAATGCCAAAGAAGGTATTTCTAAACCTGTAATTTCATCCCTACTTGTTTTCACAAAATTTTTAGACGAAACAAGCACAAAGCCCATGCAGCAATCAGGTCTTCAGTCCCAGTTGGCCTGTGCCGTGCCGACCTGCAGAGGGGCAGGCTATAAACCTTCTGGACCAGGAATTTGTCTGAATGAGGGGTAAAGAGCACAAAGGACAGAGCTCAAGCTTGGTCTGCTTCATAGCAGGCTAAAATTCTGAATTCTACCTTTCTTTCTTTTTCTTTAATTTTATTTTTGCCTTTTCCATGTAGATACAGGTATCTTGAGCAGATCAGCACTAGTAAGGGAAGTAGAATGGATAACCTGTTGGGCTTCCTGCCTTTCTCCAATTTCTCATTCTTTTCTTTGCTTATTTAAAATATTTCTGTCTGTCAAGAAGGGCTATCATCTGTCAGCTCTTTCTTTTGAACTGCCAGACACTCATCTCAAGTCTGGATCACAGTGACTCATGAAGAGATAAAATTATCACCTTTGAATCACTTCACTGAGCAGTGACCTAGTGCGACAGGAATACAACTTTATCAGGGTGCTGAAGGACCAGTTGTTAAGAAGACTACAGGGACTGATGTAATAAGTTAACTCAAACATGCAAATCCAGCCCCAGCATTCAGACAGCAGCCATTCTGGTGGGTAGGGGACATTCCTGTGGGTTTGTTCAGGCTGGGCAAACCACCTGGCAGCCGATTATAAAAAATGTTTCTGTGCTTTTTATTTTGCTTTAGGGTTTTTTTACCCACGTGTTGCTGCCACAAACTGTACCAGTTTGCAGTACCTCGCCTGCCATTCAAAATAGCAGAGTCTTGTACCTAAAGATCCATGCTCTGAAGCCTTTCTCCTCTAGTCCTCAAGTGAGAGCTCTGCCGGGGATGCAGAAATACTTTCACTTCACGAATTCCACCATTAGATGTCTCTGACCGATCAGCATTGCCCCAGTCCTTCCTAGTGCAGGCAGCACTGCGTCATTCCTGCCTTCAGGGGTGATGGCAGCTCTGGAGAACTTCTGGGAGATTAGATGGTGCTTTGGAGAGGTGACCAAGGCCAAGAGGATTCCTGATTTCCCTCCCTGCTGTGCAGGTGGGAAGTGAAGGGGGAGTTGAGGAAAGCAGCAAACTTGTGTTACCAGAATATTATCCTGGGTGTTCAGCATTTGGTACTCTGTTTAATAAATGCTTCTTTGCTTAATGCTAATACATGTTTGTCTACTTAATGCCCTAAACATAAGTGCTGGGTGTGATTATTTTTAAAATAGTACCCAACCACTTGTGAGCATGAATTCGAGTACACCTGGATGATATTTACTGCACAGAGTGATTGCTCTGAGAGCAGGAAGAAGCAGAACTTGCTTATGAGGGAGAAAAAAAAGGGTCTGGGCAGGAGTAGAGATTCCACTTTGCAGAGATTTGCTTTGTTATCTAGAGATGGGAGCTAATGCAGGGCTGCCTCTTGCCTGCCTCCTGCCTCTGGGGGGACATCACTGTGTGGCTGGGGATGAGGCCTCTGGTTATTCTTGCTGTTTGCCAGTTGCAGGCTGCTGGGTGCCATCCTGGAGGACTCTACATGCCAAGGGCTTGTGAGAAAATGACATATTCCCCTTGAACATGTAACCCCGTGAACATTTACCTCTCACTGTTGAGACTGGCTTGTCAAAATGACTAAAACCCTAACAGAGTCCTGTCAGGTAAATGCTGTTATTCCAGTGGCAGATTTTGGAATGCAGCTTCACATCCCTGAATTGCATTCATCGTCTTCTCCCTGAAACAAATCTGGTTTAACTGTTTGGATGTATGCTGTGAACCTGTCTGCATTTGTTTCTGTAAGGATCTACTAGCTGTGTAGTGGTGTAGCTATTAATAGCAAGCCAGTGGTTACAGGTCAGCATTCATTTCAATAATAACATTTATTTTCTAGAGAGCTAACAGAGTGAGTGACAATTTTGACAAATTTTTATTCTGTGAGCAAACACAGAACAAATTCAAATTTGACTTTTATAATGAAAGCAAATGGGAGGAAATATCTATTAAAAAGTGTTAACATAAGTGCACATTCTGAGTGAATGTTGCTCTTATGGTAATGTTGCTGATTGCCTTTGTAATCAGGACTATTTTTATATAACCCACTTAATTTTTTTTGCTCTTTGGTTTTTCAGTTCTTGCCCTCACTGGTTAAATGTGTATGTGTGAAACCATGTGTGTGGCTTTACAGTGTAGAATCATGGGAGGAAAGATTGCTATGCAGAAGATAAGAGATTTGCAACTATTCATCTGTTAAAAGAAGATGATAAAATAGTCCTAAAGAAGGCAAAGTCCCTTTATTCCATATGCCTTTGTGCCATTCACCTTGGGGAAGATGAAATAGAACACTTTTGTGATTATGAAAACAGCAGAGAAGTAGGATTACTGTGGTAGAACTTCAACTTACGCTACTGTAATTCAAACCTGCTCTTTTCCTTTTTCATCTAATATTTCTAATTTGCAGTCCAAGTAGTCTTTAAATACTTGGAATTGTTTATCAGTGAAGTCATCACCAGAATGGTCACTTGATGGAATTAGTCCCTAATGAGATTATTAGGCCTATGTTTATTTTGTGGGCTCTGAACAGCCGACATAAACTTAGACATCATTATTTTCCTGTTAAGATTGTGTCTGAACCTCGTTTTCTTTTCCAAGACTTTAATATAGCAGAGTTCCCATAACATCACAGGACCATTTGGCTTGTAGAAATCTTCATTCTGTGCTGGGGAAAAATGATCTTGACCAAGTTGCCAGCCAGCTGCATGCTTTAGATGAATCAGACAAATAAAATACAACACAAAAATTAGAAGAAAAGTCATGGGATTTTTTTTTCTCCTTTTTTGTTCCATTTTCATAGAGCTTTGTTCTAAATGTGCTGATTTTACCTAGAAGAATAACTTCCTCCACCAGAGAGGTGAAGTCTTCTTTGGATGAACAGGGTTATGCAAGTATTGTGGATGATGATGATGATGACGATGACCATGATGAAGTGGAGCATGGTGGTGTTTGACAACAATCTCACAATGACACTATTTTCAGCAGCTTAGATGAGGAAGTGATGAAAGAGTCTGTTTCCATGTAGAATCACAGGAGAAATGTTGCAAAAGCTGTGGATAAGTAGCAATTTTCAGTGCCATTTCTCTTTAATACATTTGACTTGTCTATGGAGTATTTTTCACTGCAGTTGGTCAGAACTCCATTTGGGCCCAGTCTGAAATATACCCCAGAAAACCACGCAAGAAATCCTTTGAACCACAAAACTGTAATGGACCAGAGAGGTTGTTTTATCAAGTCAACTACCAGCTGTCAGTGATGATGTTCTAGAGAGTGTATATTTCATTACTTTTTATCTTCATCCTTACTAATACAATAGTTCTTGATTCCTTAGTAAGTTTGGCCCTCAATATTATTGAGAGAAAATGAGTTCTGCATGTCTCTGGGTGAACCTATTGCTTTTCCTCAGAGCTAAAGTTCCTTTGTATTGTCCTGCATTGGTTCTGTATCATTTTGTGTTATTGTTTCTTAAATAATGAATTTGGGAATAATTATTGCCTTGTAGCACGGAGTTTCATAGTAGATGCTTTTGTTTCTGGTTTTGTTTTTGCTTTTTTTTTAAAGAGGCATTTAGTTTAATTGTTATGAGACTAATAGGCAGGAAAAGGAGATACAGTAAGAGATAACATGTTCCTATTTATAAAATCTTTAGACAAGCTTGAGTGAGTTCGCTAATTAACCACAGGAAGACTATATGGATGATGGAGCAGATCCTCCTGAAGGCTTTGCTAAGGCATGTGGAAAGCAGAGGGGTGATTGGTGACAGCCAACATGGCTTCACCAAGGACAAATCCTGCCTGGCCAATTTGGTGGCCTTCTACAATGGGGTAACAGCTTCAGTGGACAAAAGAAGAGCAACTGACATCTCCCTGGGCCTGTGCAAAGCGTCTGACACTGTCCCACATGACATCCTGATATGAAACTGGAACGGTACAGATTCTATGGATGGACCACTCGTTGGGTAAGGAACTGGCTGGATGGTCACACTCAAAGAGTGGTGATCAATGGCTTGATGTCCAGATAGAGACCTGTGATGAGTGGTGTTCCCCAAGGGTTGGTACTGAGACCAGTGCTGTTTAACATTTTTGTCAGCAACATGGACAGTGACAGTGATGCACCCTCAGCAAGTCTGCTGATGACACCAAAGGGTGTGGTGATGTCAACACACTTGGAGGGAAGGGATGTCATCCAGGGGGACCTTGACAGGCTTGAGAGGTGAGCTTGTGCAAATTGCATGAAGGCCAAGTGCAAGGTCCTGCACCTGGGTTGGGGCAATCCCAAGCACAAATACAGGCTGGGGAGAGAATGAATTGAAAACAGTCCGGAGGAGAAGGACTTGGGGGTGATGGTGGAGAAGAAGCTGAACGTGAGCCAGGAACGTGCACCTGCAGCCCAGAAAGCCAACTGTGTCCTAGGCTGCATCAAACAAAGTGTGGCAAGCAGGGCCAGGGAGGTGATTCTCCCCCTTTACTCAGCTCTTGTGGGACCCCACCTGGAGCATTGTGTCCAGTTTTGGAGCCTCCAACATAAGAAAGACATGGAGCTCCTGGAAAAAGTCCAGAGAAGGGCCACGAAGATAATCTGAGGGCTGGAGCACCTCTCCTATGAGCACAGGCTGAGAGAGTTGGGGCTGTTCAGCCTGGAGAAGAGAAGGTTCTGGGGAGACCTTATAGCAGCCTTCCAGTACCTGAAGGGGCTCCTCTGGACACTCTCCAGCAGCTTCATATCCTTTTTGTACTGTGGCACCCAGAACTGCACACAGGACTCAAGATGGGGCCACACCAGTGCAGAGTATGTCTTGCTAGAAGCATTCACATTGGACAAGTGGTGAGGAGAACCTGACAACAAGGTCTGATTCCTCTTTGCTTGTGTGAGCATGCTGTGAAGTGGAGTTACACTGTGATTTACACTGAAGTAAAAGGAAATCAGACCTACACTTTTTCAAACTTAAGACTGTCCATTAACTCTATTTTAGATCAATAAATTTGTTCTATTTAATGGTATTTTAAGTCAGATTTAGAAATAGAAACAAAAGCAAACCAACTAGGTTTCTTCCTTAATGAAGGCAGTAGGATAATTTCTGGAGTCTGAGTCCCCACAGGATGTGTACTACATAAACAGACCACTATCTGAAAAGCCCCCAGATTCCCACTGGTGGGGTGGAGATCTGTTGAATGACATTTCTTGTCCCCTTCCTCAAAATGCTGTGTACAAGACATCATAGAGACAGCAATTGCCATAACACCTCCTTGTCTCTTGGACCAAAATTAAAAGCTGAAACCCATCAAGAAGATGGTTTGTAGTGCAGTTCCTGAGAACACTGCAGTTACCTCACTCACCATTGGGGTAGTTCCTGCATCAAGCATCCCTGGGAAGCTGCCAAAATTAATACTCATCTTCTTGGAAGAGCTGACCAAGTGGCTACTACAGTGAGGTGTCTCAAGATACTGCCTTCTTTGCTGGCCTTTGGATGCAGAAAGTAAATTTTTCTAGGAAATCCCTCCTGAGGAAGCCCCAGTTTCTAGGACAGATATGCAAATATCAAGAGAGCAGGACTGTCTGGATTGCCCACTGGTATTTTGAGACCAAAACTGAGCTGTACACTAGAGAAGTATTCCTGATTGGGAATCAAGCTGTAAAAATGCCAGGGAGTAGATGATATTAAACTGGCTTTGTGAAGCTGAATCTGTCACTTTGTAGATGAGATTTTCTCATCCCAGTGTAGCTCTTCTGTTTGTGTGCTTGATTTCAACAGGAGAAAGAAGTGAATCACAGAAACGTGCAGTCATCAGAGGTGGGATACAAATAATCAAGGATGCAAATCATCATACCTTGTGCTCTACGTCTTCCACGATCAAAAAGGTGGCCTCCAGTTGTAGGAACTATTAGTGAAGTGACTTGGAGGCAGTATGCTTAAGAAATCATGTCCATCTCTGTGCAGTTACAAGGAAAATGGAGCCCACCATGCTGGACTTTTGAAAATGCATTTTCAGTGTTACAGATCAGTGGGACTGGGGATGTATCTGGGTTATGACAAAGCTTCACAGACACTTCCCATATACTGCACAGAGTGGAGCAGCTGCTCCCAAGAAAGTTATTTCTTTGCAATCAGTGTGTACAGGTGAGGAACTCAGTTCTCATTGCACAATGGATGCTTTTCAAATCACTTGGTACATGAGAAGGCAGGGTGCCATCTCATACCCAGCTGCTGCTACATTTAGTATCCGGCATTTTGTAGTACCAGAGGTTTCAGAGAAAGGTGCAAAAAGTTGCAGAAAGGATGAAAATGTAATCAGCAACTTTTGGGAAAGTTTCTTTTGTGTATTCTGACTTTGAGTCCCAAGGGCTTTCTGTTTATCCTTTAATATTGTATTTCTTTGACCTCTTCTAAATATGGATGTTCTAATTATCCACACAAATGTTCAGTTCTCTTTCAGCTTTTGCTGAATTTCTTGCAGGTCACCAGCTCTGGCTCATAATTTCATGAGTCACTGCTGAGTATGCACAAATGTTGGTAGTTAGGACAGCCTGACCCTTAGCTTCCAGCACAGCAGTGTTCCATGCACTCTTTTAAGAGATTACTTAAAAAAAAACAACACCCTTTCTTTTGGAGATCCCATACTGATTTGTCATTATTTGAAATTAAAAATGTATTTACTCTTCAAAAGTGGTTTGGTGAGGCAGTGGGTTTCCTCTTGGGGCAATGGAAATGCAGTCCACAGACCAGGTTTGCTCAGGATAAGCAGCAACAAGTCTCTCATTGCCCTTCTCCTTCCCCAGAGCAGCTGGTTTACAGGTGCAGGTGTAACTAATACAGAGTCATTACCTTCCCCAGGAGCTGTGAAAAGGAGGAGGGGGTTGGCTTGAAATCACTCTTCAGACACGATCAGACTGTTCTGGAAGGCAGTTCTATCCAGGTTTGTTGTAAAAGTATTATTCTGTTTTAGTATTAAGGGTATGAATTGGTGATGGGGACAGTAAGAAACTTATAATGTTATCTGTATCATGTGGGGCTACAGACAGAATGTGTAAAACTTGTTGAATGACCAGTTAGACTCTTTCATAATTCATAGTTAGAAGATTCTCACTTAATTTAAAAACATTTAAAACATTGTTTAAGAGATACTCTTGATTCTTTAGGGACACAGGAGTTTTTTTGCCAGGTTTGAATCCTGTGTCCTGGTGAAGGGACTGTTTGACCTCAGGCTCTTTAACTTCTTTCTTTTGTTTATGGTAACCAATTCCCTAAGGCAAAGCCATTGTTTGTATAACTTTGAGTTGTTGGAGGAGTCACCTAACCAAGCTGATACACTAGAAGTAGCTGTATATATTTAGTAGATTTTGATAAGTTTCTGTCAAATGCATTCACTGGCTGAGCAGCAAGTCAAAGTGTTTCTAACTTGTGATCCTGTGGGTTACAGGAGTGTGTGGAGTGAAGGTGGCAGTGAATCAGAGATTGCCCTTCAGAATGTTTCAGTTAAGTCTTTGAAAACAATGTATTTTTCCTGTGCTCTTCAGAGTGAAGTTCTCCTCTCTACAAACCTCCCTATAGAAAAATGAGTAATTTGCCCTCCTCTGTAATGCAGTCTCTTCTGGAGTGCAATGTGGCTTGAATTACTACATGGCAGTTGTTTGAGGAGAGCAGGTGAAGAAAATGGTTTTTAACTAGAAATGCAGGAGGATGGAAGGCAAAATAATCCCTCATGATTTAATCCTGCACGGGGCAAAGGGAAGTCCTTTAAAGTCACTTGAGGCCTACTTGCTCATCTGTAGATCTGCAGGGCCAGGAGGAGCCATTAGAACATCTAGACTGACTTGGTGTGTTACAGACCTTTCAACATGCAGGTGGAGTTAATTGGGCAAACTGGGCTTCAGACAGGTGGCCAGGACCTAAAATGAGTTCTGGTGCTGAGGCAGGCAGTGTGCAAAGCAATGGCCCACTGCAGGGCCCGTCTCTGCCCTTCCTCAGCAGAGGGCTTGCTGTGCAGAGCTGAATCCCTGCCTTTCCTCCCGAGTCCCCCTCAGTGGCACTGAAGTTTGCTGGGAACGTGCTGCCATTTGGTGTAGTTGCTGTGGATACTGGTAAGAGCAAATGCCACCTGGGTGTTGGTGGTTTGGTGGGGCTTTGTAATCCCCTCCCCTGTTGTGATGGGAATGTAGCTGGGCAATTTAGTAGAGAGCTGATTTTACTCTGCATTTTATGAGCTTATAAGCTTAAGAAATTTGTAGGAGCTGTTTACTGTCAAAAAGAGATACAACTATAATTTGTAGACCTAATATTTTTAAAAGTGCTCTTTTTTGGTCCCCTTTGCTACCTTTTTATAGCTTATAAAGAATGATTTGGTTTTCTTCCTTTGTTTCTGTTGTAATTTATGAACCTTAAGCTAATAAAATTTCAGGAAAATCTAATTCTATTGAAAAGTTCAATTCAATTTTTTTTAAATAGGATTTTTATTTGAACACCCTTGTTTTAACATAGCTGCCAGCAACATGAGCAGTTTTAGAGTTAGCTGGAGAACACTTTTCATTTCTTGTTCAAATGATGTGCTGGATTTTAATAATTTCCAAGGGCAGGAGTTGATACTAAAATGGCATGCAGCTGTTGCCTGCACAGAACCCTCTGGGCATCCTAACAAAGGCAGTACCAGCAACAAGACTGCTAGCAAGGACAGAGCTTTTGACTCTCTATATTGTGGAAACAAAGAAAAATACCTATTTCCTTACACCCATTCTTGCTCGGTGTGCACCAGCCTTCTGAGCTTAGGAATAAAAGGTGTCTTTCCATTGCAGAAAGACCCTTAGCAAACCAGGAATCCCCTGTCACTGGCTCATCTCAACAGCTACTGTCATTTTGGGTGTACTGAGAAAGGCCAGAGTATGTTGTGTGCTCCGTGCTTGTGGTTTTTGGGGATTATCCACTGCTGGTCTGTGTTCACAGGGGAGCTGCAAGAGCCCTGAGGCTCTAAGTCATAGTTTTATCTGAATTGATGGACAATGTAAAGGTGGATGACAGCTATTTTTGCCTCCCCTTTCCCCATTCTAACTTCAGTCTTGGACTGCTGAGTGCTTTCTGGCACTCAGTGTTTCAGAGACTACTCAGCTGAACAGTTTATGAACATATTTTTGGTTTGATGTTTATGTGCTGTGGGTGGTATCCTAAGACACCTGGCAGAGGACTGCACATTTCAACAGAGGATCAGAAATGGTGACATAATTAACTTAACAAAATACTGCAAACTTTCATTCAAGTTCCTCCTACTTCCAAATGCTTAAAAGAAATGGCCTTGCTTTGTACAGTGCCCTGTGCACATGAAGTAGGACATGGAAAGTTCTTGTTTCTCTTTTTGCATCCTGATCACCATTTTCCACCTCATAAGTCACTGAAAAATTCAACAATCACTTGTGTATTGACTCCTGGCACCATGTCAGTGTGTTCCCACAGCTGGCTGTATCACTTGCTGGTTTCCTTGGCAGTTGTCAGAGGCACAGAGATCAATTGGTGGGGCCTCTTGGAGGGAGACCAAAATGAACCTGAGCATTGACTGGATTGGATCCTGGAGGATGCTGCAGCATCTTGATGCAGGATCAATGATAATGCTGCTTCTCATCTGTTTCTGCCAATACTGTCACCTCTGGGCTCAGGGAATTAGAGCTGTCAGTGGAACACCCAACACGTGCTGCCTGCCAAGACCCCTGTTCTATGCAGTCCCACAATTTGAGGCTGAGGTTGCACTTTGTAGGCTGCACTGTCTGCTGTGCTGTCTTGCAATCTTAAACAGTATTTAAAGCCCTCTAAACAGATGTCCCTGAAAGCCTTAGATCAGCTGCTGCTTTGTGATCTGTGTTGCTCGTGTGTTCACAGTGCAAGATCTGAAAGTACATTCTTACTCTTGGTGTGTCATAGATTGCTGAAAGCTCCTTCAATTAAAGCCCTGAACTCCTACAGGGCAGTATGTATTTCAGAGCCACATTACCTGTGTTTGTACAACAGAGCCTGGTGCAACACTTCCAGTAACTTGTTTTAACAGTCTGAAACCTGAATCATTATTCAGAGGGTAAATTTCTTTTTTGGCTTTTGCATGTTCTAGATAGGGGATGAGTTTTGGCTTATCTACTTACGGATTTTTATGGTATTCCGTTGTTTTTTCTTAAGGCAGAGACAATATGAGATTTCAAAGAGACTCAAAAGAGATTTCCTTTTATTCCTCAAGGGTGTGGGTTTTTTGTTTGTTTGAAATGACCTGACCTAGGGCCAGATTTCCCTGTTCATCAGCACACCCTGCGTGGTTCAGCTGCTGAGCCACAGTGGTCTGTAGTTGCATGTCAGCAGGGTTTGGATGTTGGATGTTTACATGGCACACGTGGAAGTGAATGAAATCCAGTGCAAAACCCATAGCTCCCTGTGTGTGGGAGCTAGAAAGATTTATTCCCTTGAGAATAAATCTGTCATGTTTTGCAGAGGTCAGTTTTGTTTCCATTAAGCATTCAATGATCTTTGGATCCCAGTTAAATGGGATGAATGTCCTGTGCTACTTCGTTAATGGAACAAGTATTAGTAGTCAAATGTTAAAATTACAGTGACACACAGTACCTGACTATATTTAACACTAAATAATTGTAATCAGGATGTTACAGTGATGGTTTAGTGGAGTTTCAAAGTATTTTTTGCACGGATTCATCTGTGTCATGGCCTTGTTGCAAAGATCAGTTGGCAATAAATGCTTATAAATGAGTAAAATATGTTCAAATACTAAAAAGCAAGATCTGAGGAAAGTCTGTTTTGAGGGAGGAACTTCCAGAATGGTGGCATGTCCTTGATCAATAACATTATATACAGAGTTAATTGACCCCAGTTTTAATTGACTTCTTCAGTTCCAACAGTAAATGTGGGGGGTAATTGTCAACATCTGTGGCAGGAGCTGTGGGGAAGAATGCTAACACAAGATCACAGGGCTCCCTTAAGGCCTTCAAATCTTTACAGCAGCACTTGTATTCTAGCATTTCTTATAGTTTACATCCCTGCTAGTATAACTTCTCAGCTGTTTTAAATGAGGTGGTCCAAGCCCTTGTGTGGCAGATCTGAGTCTGTGGGCAGAAAGTGGATAGTTCAACTGAAGTGTATATGAAGGGACTATCTTTCTCTTTATGTGTGCATTGAAGTGGTTGAGATGAAACCTTCCACATATTAAAAACAAAACAAAACAAATTGGTTATTAAATTCTCTTCATGGATTTCTGATCCTAAAGACACCAAGATTTTGATGGTTTTTTTCTCAAAACATCCAGCACAGATTCATATGCCTTCTGCAAGTTTTTTTTAAAAGGACTGTTAGAGACATCAGCTAACCCAACTAAGAACAAACTATCCCATCCACAGAATCTTTCCTTGAAAAAAATACAAAAGCCTTAGCAATTTAATGAATCCAGAACCAAACACTTAAAAAACCAAAACCAAACCAAAAAAACCCAACCCAAAACCAGCTATGGTCATTCTTCTGTCTTGTGAAGATGAGTACCTTATCTTTACAAGTAGTGTCTACTCTGAGCTGATCAAACTCAATGTTTTACTGATTTTCATAGTTTCTACACATTTTCTCAGCTCTGGAAGACACATGAACAAGTGACGATAGATTGAAATGAGCTTGCAAATGTAAACACATTTTTATCTCTGTGGCAAACAAAAATATTGAAATATGAAGTGTTGTTATTACAAATTAGTCTTTCTGTGAGTAAATTCCGTTCATCAGTAAATGTAAATATTGAAGCTGTGTTAAAATTTCATTGACTATCTTTGCAATCCCTTTCATCCCTCGTTGAAATAGTCCTAACAAGCATTCTTTGCAGGCATATGTGCCAAACTTATTTTAGTTGCCTGGGAAATATTTTCCTTTCAATTTTATACTAGAAATATTTTATATGATGCTTCATGTCACTTTCTGGGACTTAGATTTTAAAATAAAAGTACAATACTAAGGAGCCCTTCCTTTTAGGGGAGGTTTTAATGATTTGGAATATATCTTAATACTTGTTTCCTCATAACTATATAACCATGCTGGAGAAAGAACACTTTCCTTTCCAGCTTTGTTATCCCAAGCCAAAAATCCTGGTTTAGAGCTTTTACTTTGTATGTATAATTGCTTTTACCAACTTGATTCCAATGGTCTTCTTGCAATAGCATTTTCATAATTTCATTCTGGTGTGACTTCATAATGACATCTTGATGATGGTAAAAAGAATTAACCAGCTGCAAAAATGCCTGAGATGTTGCCAGAAGTCTGCTAACAGCCTAGAAAGATCTCAGAAAAATAAAAGGATGTGGGTGGGGACCTGGATGGGCTCTTCTAGGGCTCATTGTCCTGCTTGTCTTGCTTTGGAGCAGTAGCACTGCTCAAGGGTGATTTCACCCTTGAGTGTCTCTTTACCTTGGGGATTTTAAACTAAAATACTTCGTGGTGGCTCACTGCTTTTGTGATAGCCCGTGGGCATTTTAACTTCCCTGCACACCTGAGGTGATGTGGTTTGGAAAGCTTCATTTGTACCTGTCCCAGCAGCTACCTGTGCCATGGATAGACTGTCCTTGGGCAAGGTCTTCCCTAAGCTCCTAAACTTCCCTGTGCCTGTTTGGGTTGTTGGGGGTTTTTTGTGAATACAGATTCTGTATTAAACATAGTTTCTGAGCTTGAACTATCAGCACAGATCAGCAGAGAATCTTTCAGCTATTAGTAATAGCAAAAAATGTGTGATCCCTCCAGAGCAACAGCTGAGACCCAACCTGACCCAAATGGAGGAACTGGGAATGGTGAGATGATCTCTGAAGTGTGGAAATATAAACACCAGCAAATACACTCCCATGAAGTGCAGCCTATACAGGATTTCTTCCCAGATTTCAGGCTTCCATGGAAGAGTCTTCAAAAACAAAGGAAGGGTCTTGAATCTGTCTTGGGATTTATGCTGTCCTTTGCTGGACATTTTTCACATATTTTGGTATAACTTGTGCTTACAAAATGATTTGCAGCCTTTGTCTGCCTTTAAAGCAAATCAAGTGTGTTCCCTACATAGTGGTTTGGTTTGAATTTCCCCAAATGCACAGCAGGGAACTAGAGTACTGAAATGGTCTGATAGTCTGTTTTGGTGTCTTTAGTCTTCTTCCAGCTGTGATCTTTGCCATAAACTCTGGAGAAAGTGGGAACCTCCCCAGAGCCAGTAACATTAGCAGGAACATCTAGGAACTGACTGACATGCTGGCCTCAGCTTGTTTTCCATGTTTCTGCTGGTGGTTTCAAAGACAAAAATAACTGTGGAGATAGCTTTGTATTCTCTTTTGGAGTTGGAGGTCTACTCAGTGGGTGCTGATCAGATACTTGCCGTGAGGTACTTGGTTGTCTTGGTTATCTGAATTTACAAAATACAGACAGAGATGGAGTTTAAGCTTCTTTGTTATTAAGTGTTGGGCCACGTATCAGGGATGCTATTTACTTTGGGAATAATGAGGTCTGTCTGTATCAGAGCTTTATAAATCTCACTTAAACCTTTCTTTGCTTTGTCTTTCTAGTGGCATGATGTGGTGGTATAATTCAGTTTTTGGGAGAGCAATACTCTGTAGAACAAAACATAACTTAGCTATTCATTATCAAGACAAGAACATTTATGTGGTTTATGTTTTAAAACAAAAATAGCAATTACCTTGTAAAGGACTGTATAACTTCCCCCATGTCTCTTGTTGCACCCAGTCTGAATTGGCACATGCTAGAGAACACTCAAGTGTTTACATGTCATTTAAAAAAAAAGGCAACAAAATCCTATGGAAACCTGGTACAGTCTGTGACAAACTGCAAGTGCCCCCCTTAGTGGGGATTTCCCCTGCCATTCCTAAAATTAGAGATGGGCATGGGAGGAGCTGGATTGAGAATGAAACAGGGTCTCTGGAGAAAAATACAAAGTCCTCTATGAGCCAGTGGGCTTACTTTGTCTGTCATACACCAGAAAACATTCTCATCTTGATAATGTCTTGATGTTAGATACCCTTTATTGCTCTGGTTTTGTACCATGTCACTTAAACATCTCTTGTGCTATACATTCACATATATGAGCAAACCTACTACAGAATTTTCCAGAGATCCCCAGAGTCACCACTTGTTCATAAATATGTTCACATTAATGTGGTTTCTGGTTCTGTTTATTTGGTTTGTAGTTGAGTTGCTGGTCTCTTTCTTTCCCACAGTCCAGCAGGAACAGTGCTCTGGTTCTGTCTGTGTGCTCTCCCTGAACCACTCTGAGTACTTTCCACTATCCTTGGCAAGCACTGAGAGACCTTTGCCATCAGTTCATGTTGAAGGCCCTGCTCTTGGAAAAGGAGGACCAAAAGGGAAGGGAACACTGAGCTGAGGAAACAGTTGGGTGATGTTTCTAGTTCTCACTTCAGCTGACTTCCCTTTTCTGTAGCACTGCTGCTGAGCACTTCACACACAAACAGAGAAGGTGGGAATTTTCTGAAGGGCAAATTGGGACTGTATCTGACAGAATCAAGAGGGCAGACTACAGACTAATCCAGATATCAGTGCAGCTCAGTCTGTTAGGTGTCAGGGGGACTTAAAATCCTTGATGCCAGCAAAATTTACTAGTGTCACAGAACCAAGGTTCTGCTGTTGTGTAGATTTTCAAGCTACCATGAGTACTCTTTTTCCCTTTTCAGGCCTTTTCTCATTGTATCAGATTGGAATAGGGCAGCATGAATGGGTTTGCATGCTCAGTTCCATTTCTCCTTTTAATTACAGACTACTGAGTTTGTATTTAACCCCATTCAGTAAAGAGCAATATTTTTAATAGGCTTAAAACAGAAAAAAGGTGAGTGTTAGTCTTAAAAAACTCCCTGACACCTGAATTCTAACTGAAGCCTTAGGAAACAGATTCTTCCTAACTGTACAGCTCTTGGGATAATGTTAGGAGAAAGAGCTGTGGTTTGCTCAAGTCCAGAGAAAATTCTGGCTGTATTTTGAATAACTAAAATTTCATTTTGGGTCATCTGAAACCTAGTGTTTTCTTTCTTAACTGAGGTTATTCTTCTCTTGACTGAAGTGTATGTAGGCTCTGAGAGGCACAGGGCAGAGAGCTGCAAAATCCATGCTTGCCTGTGTTGGAGTGGGTGTTACCTGAGGGAAGTTTGATGCAGCAGTGCAGGACCTGGCACCAGTAAGAAGCTGGTACTTTGCCCCCAAACCAGAGCAAAGCAATGCATCGTGGCCAGCTCCAAAACTGTCCTTGGCATCATTTGAAGAATGATGTAAGAAAATAATGTATGTGCTTCTCAATGCCTGGTTTTTCCTTTCTGGAAGGAAATAATGGTGCAAAGAGAAGGAATGAAGATGAAGACAACTTCAGTTTTTCTTTGCAGTCTGCTGGCATGTTGCATTTATTACAAAATCCTGAGGGCAAAGTTTAGCATCAAGACAAAACAGTGTTGCATCAGCATGGACAACAACACCGTTCAGCAGGGGAGGGATGCTGAGCCAGTGGGTGTCAGTGCAATGGTCTGATCCACCTGGGAGTCAGCATGACAATGGGAGGAATTATTGATGGAACCTCCAGTGCAGCTTGGAGTTCAGAAACAATCCGTCAGGTAGAAGAGAAGGCATTTGTGATGTTCAGATTTTGATGTAGATATTTTAGTGCTTGGGGAGATAATATTTTGGCTTCAGACCACCATCCTCTCCTTCTTTCATGGGTGGTAGAGTCATGTTACACTTCTGTCTCAACACCATATCATGAGGGTGTTTTGTTGTTTGTTTCAGAAGCTTTGTGGAAAGAGAAAAGGAATTATCTACATCTCAGATGTTTAGTAGACATGATTAAGGAACCCATTACCTTGATCCACGACATCCATGATTCTCACCCTGTTCCACCTGCTCTCCTTGCCTTACCCCTACTTGTCTTTATAGTTCTGCTCTGTGCTAAGATGGCTTGTGACATTCTAGCTTGGGGCATAAACAGAGGTAGAGAGGATTTGAAAAATATATATGAATAAAAGGTCAGAATTCTCCCAGGAAAGAACAAAGGTCTTGGTTTTATTTTTTTTAAATCCATAGTTATGAAAGGCAAATTAACCTTTAGGTTTTTGAGGAATTTGCTGTGAGAATTGTCCAGCTTAAAAATAAACAATGGCTACTCCATGTAGAGTGCCCAGAGATGCCCAGGGTTGTTCTCTTGGCCCCCAGGACTGCCAGCTGTGGAGTCCTGGCTTTAAAAAGTCAGGCTAATATTGCTCACCCACAGCAGCCTAGAAGGGCAGAAGGCACAGGTGGTCATAGGGGAGCTGCAGGGATAATTTTTTCTTTTTGTTCAGCAGGAAAACAAGGACTTTGTTATGCTGCTGGTCTCTTTGATCTTACCTGCCGTCAGGTTGGATTTTTTCTGTAGTGATGTTACAGTGGAAGAAAGAAAGACAAAAAAAAAAACTATAAAGTACAAAGTTTTCACAGTAACAACTGTGAAAAGAAAAAATTGTGGAAACAGGAGAGATGTTCTTCTCATATCTGGCTCAGACAAGGAAGTGTTTTACTGACAGGTGCATGGTCTTCTTTCCCCCACGTGACCTGTAGGCAATAGAATTCCTGCTTCCTTTGCAAAGGACAAGACAGTCTTATGAGGTTTTTAACAACTTTCTATAATTTTAGAAATTTGACTTGATTTTTGGAGACTTAACCCTTGCAGGAAATTATATTTGAAATAGTTGGGTTTTTTCCTTCATTTGGATGGGTCAAACCCTACCCTGAGTAAAAGCACTGAACTGAGTAAACCACCTGTGAAGCTACAGTGTGCACTAGAAAGTGTGCAAGTGCCTTTAGTAGGATCCTTGAGTAGGGCTGACAGACCAACTCCACCTCACTCTCCCCTCTGCCATCAACCCACACTCTGAAGGAAAAACCTCTGGACCCAGAGGGTGCAAAGCTGAAACCACTAGAGAAAATATTTGTTCTTTACTGGGTTTTATTTCTTCTCAGTGAAGAACAGGCTAGGTTCAGGCCCAAGGGATTCTATGTAGCTCGTGTTCAGACCAGGTATCATCAGTGACAAAAGCACATGGAGGCTCTCCTCATTAATGTAATTACCTTGACATTCTCATCTCAGCCTTCTAATGTAATCACCACACAATCTGTCTTACTGCTGAATCTCTCTTGTTAGTCCCTATTTTCTTCTTGGATTTTTACCACCTCAAACCACCAAGTTTCAATGCTAGATTTAGATTTTTTTGGCCTTGCTAAGTGCTTCTGCTGTGAAAACAATCTTTTATGCCATGTCTGCCAAAAGTAGGGGACAGAAGTTATGTCCCCTGGCCAAGACCAAAGAGAGAAGCTTTAATTACTTGATTCCTAGTGTACTTTTTTCCCAAAATTCATTTCCAAGTACCTTCCACAAGCATAGCTCAACCTGTATGTGATTAATAATTCACATTTGGTGCTAAAAGCAAATCTGTTAATTTTGTATATTTTCCTTCTGCCATTAATGCACTAGTTTCCCCATAAAGGAGCCTATAGTGCTGAGCATCCAGTGACTCATGCCTTATATAAGCAACTAAAACATCTTATAGTTTACAGAGAAGAATGTTCTTGCTCATTATGTGGATGAAAGGAGATTGCTGCATTTCAAATGACATGTATAATTTAGACACTTATTTCTAGGACTGTTTGGAATGGGGAATGAAGAGAAACTAAAATGTTTGAAGTGACTTGAGTGCTTGATAGTTTCTAATGTGACTAGCAAAATACACAGACAGATCTCTTTTAAGACTCTGCTAATGGAAGAATGGTTCTGAAACTCTACCACACTTTTTTTTCCTAACAGTATTTATTTTAAGACATGAGTAGAAACTAGTATTTGTCAGGCTGTAAACATCTGCAAAGATCTCCTGTTTTTTCCACCAGTAGTTTACCTGCTGAGCCACCAAAATGGAAAGAGGGATGGGAAATAGTATTTCAGAAAGATTAGCCAGCTAGTGAGGAAAATGGCATGTCTGCTGCCTCAGCCTGCCAAATGTTAGACCTGAACTACAAGAGGAGAGCATGGAATAGTCTCTTTTGTGACAGGGCAGAGTTTATTCAAGTGAGAATTTGGTAACATCATTGTGGCTGTGTGTTGGGAAATATTTGTTCTTTTTAGGATCCTATGGTAAGCTAAATTAAACACAGTTTCAGGAGTTTTGAATCTGAACAACCCCCAAATGTTACCATGTTCTGCAAATTATCTTCACAGACTTCAATGCTTTGGTGAAACCGTGCATTTAAATGCATTTATTTGTTGATTATTTCAAATGTAACAAGGCAGCAGTCTCTGTTTCATGGGCTGTTCTTGGAGGCAGCTGGATCTCTGTATTTCTCCAGCAAATTTTGGAGACCTGTGAATCTTCTAAGCAAATGCAGTGGTTAGATGCCTGTGAGCAGTGACAGTGTGGCAGGTTTGTCCTCAGTTTTGAACCCCCTGTAGAAATTAATGAGATCTATGCCTTGTAAAAGTCTCTCAAAACTATTGCATTATTTATTTATACTCTGCTTCAAGGACAACACTTTTCAAGCCAAGAGATGACACAAAGGAGCCCTGGGCTGTATAAATATAGAATCTTTTTATTTTTTTGGTTAATAGATACAGTACAATCTTTGACTACATAAGAAAGCATTGTGTTCAGTGCATACATTCTTCAGACAGACAGGAACATGGCAGACAAACATTCCTTAGTGTTACATGGCACTTGGTTTATTTTCTTTAAGTCCCAAATTTAACTTAAATCCCAGGGTTTGGCCATTACTATTTGCAAGGAGGGAGAATGGAATTGCAGAATCACTAAGGCTGGAAGGGACCTTAAAGATCATCAAGTTCCAACCCCCCTCCATTATTGCAACCTTCTGTATTTTGCATTCACTTTATGGTAAGAAAAGGCTGATCTCGGAGTGTGATACTGATCCTGGATAATTCCTGTCTTCAGGAAAACCTGGTAATGCTTTTATCTTGTGATGTAGGTATTTGCTAGTGGTTTCCCTGCAAACTTTTCCCAGCGTTGCCCAGCTGGTGCTGGTGGGAGCTGGAGACCCCTGACCCAAGAGCGCCCCTTAGCGCTGGATTGGGGCCGGATCAACTTTGTAAAGCAGGGCAGGATGGGACAAGGCAGTGCCAGCACCCAGCGTGAAGGAACGTGGAGAAGGTCAATCCTGAGCTCTTGGCTGGCCACTAACAGGCTCATGTGTTGACTGCCATTCCTGCCCCGCAAAGGAGTGAAAAGACGGAGAGAAGTGCCTGGACACCCCAGGTGAGCCATGGCCTTTGCCAAGCAGGCTGAGGGAGGAGCAGTGCTCCTGCAAGTGGGGTGTCTTCAGCAGAGCAGTGGGCCCAGCATCCTTGTTAGGACCTCTTCTTGTGAGGATAACTTGGAAGAACCAAAGAGAAACCTCACTGTTTGGGAGAGGACCAGGAGAAGGATGAGATTCACAGAGACAGTCACCAACCTTTGTTTTGCTCCAGATACCAATATGGAAAAATCAATAGACTCAAAAGCTTCTCTCATTCAGGGAAGGATACAGAGAAGTTTCCAGATAAACCAGTTTAAACAGTTTTCCTTGCCTATATTGGAAAAAGATTTTATGTGAAAAAAGCTTGCTTAGATTATCTAGTTCAGCCTCTGCAAATGCAGAGTATATAGGAAGTAGCAGAGTCAAATGAGTCCTATAGCTGATCTTATTCAAAAGGCAGAGAAAAGCAAAGTCCAAAGGGATTCTGAAGAACAAATCAAGAAATAGATGAAAAGGGGAGAGAGGAAACAACACTGTTAAAAACACTGGCCTGAGCAATAACATGGAGGTGAAGGCACTTATCCTTGGACACCTGTGTGGCAGGTGATTGGAGAGAAGACAACACGTTTCTGAGGTCAGCTCAGTTCTTTTGCCCTAATCCTCTGGGGCTACAAGAGGAGAAAACCAGTAGGAGTTAAGAGCACCATTGAAGAAAACAAAGGTAGGTGTTAACAGCAGATACCACTGAGCACAGTCAGGTTAGATAAAGCAGGTGGTGACAGAAGTCAAGAATCCCTGAGAAGTCTGAAAAAATAACAAACATCACATCACTTAGAGTTTGGCCCCTTCTGATCCTCTGGCCAATACACCTCCATTGAAATGGAGGCAGTGGAAATTCTTTGCCTTGATTGTGAGCTGTGTGGTGACACTCCCAGGAATGAGATAAACCTGCCAGATTCCTCCAGATCCCTGCTTCCTAACTGAAACTACATAATGTGGAGAGTGAGAGGCAGAGATACTCACAGCCAAGAGAACTGCTATGAAATGGCACTAGTAGGTACTGTAAACTGGAGCCTGGCCTGCAAGCATTAGTGAAATGTTTAGTAACTATACTTTAACTCTGTTATGTCTGGGTATCTCTCTTTTGACTAAAATGTTACAAATTTTACCATATAAATGAATTACTATATTTGTTTCTACTGGGTAAATTATATACATCATTGCAAGAAAAGAATAATCATTAAATTAAGGGAGGAGAGAAAAGGTCAAACAAAATATTAGTAAATAAAATAGTCATATGTTCAATAATACTTCTCAGGCAATACTTCTGCTTGTTACATTTACTATAAGGAGGGAAAAAAAAAATCTTCGGCTCAAAATAAACGTTGGAAACACAGCTGCCCAAACATCAGTCACTTGCCATCTCCAGAACTTCTTGAAGAATCCCTTGAAGGCCACAGCTGCAGGTTCAGAGCGTGTCTTTGCTCTCGGAAGATGTGGCCAACGATACTGCCCAAGACAACTGTTGATTTGCCACTGCAGAGGAGCCCCCAGTGTCCAGGGTCTGTCAATGCCACTCGTGTTTTAAAACGTCTGCAGCAGTTGGGCCTGGCTCCGTTTTCTCGTGATCTCATGCGAGGCCGAGGGGCTGACACGGGGCTGAGAGCCGGGGGGGCCGTGGCTGCAGCGCTCCCCCTGCCCGCTTGGGGCCCGCTCGGGAGCTGTGCTTCATGTCCCTCTGGGCTCGGAGAAACCTCCACAGTTCATCTTCCATCAGGTGGAAAGACGATGTCCTCAGCTCTCCAGAAGCAGACAGTTCACCCAGCAGTGTTTCCTATTCTTTTTCAAAGTAGCATAATTGCAGATTTTTCCCTATATATACTTATTGTAAAGTTTATAAGCAAAGGTTTTTAAACATTGTAATTTTCTTACCCTACAGAACAAGGCACAATAACACACCATCTCACACTGATGCCATTAACAGCAGAGCCAGATAAACTGTCTGCACCTGTTTTTCTTTTTGCTGTGTGAATAAATTATTTCCAAAAGAAGTGATTGATTAGTTGATCAGAGCTATAGATAATTTCCTCTTTGAAAAATTGATCCTATGAGCTTTCTGGGGCTCATCAGATTAATACTTTCCCAGTAGTTTCTTCTGCTATATGAGCAGCACTACTTAATACATAGGTACTAAAATACAAACAAGTGCAAAAATGACCTTAAAGCAACTACAGACCACAGCTACCCAGCAGGTCCTCTATGCACAAGGGGCTTGTGAGCTGCTGCAGGTGATTTCCTTAATACATTGGATCTGAAGTGGAGGAGAAGTGCAGTTCCCAGGAGCCTGTACTTAGATGCTTTAGCATTCACAGTTAACAGGGTGTGGGGTTTGGAGATTTGTTCCCCCTTTAATACCTGAGGCTTGTTTTGTTTACTTCAAATGTAACCAACTGTAAGTGATCACCCAGAGATGTTTTCTTCACTGCTGCGAGGGTGTTCGGGCTGTCTTTGCCAAGGTAACAGAATTGGTGCAAGTGTTGGATTTAGGTGTTTTTTTCCTTTAGTTTGTAATCATGAAGAAAAATTCTTTTTCTCTGAAGAAGTCAAATCAGCATGAAATCTAAGAGGAAAAGGGTCATGCAGACCTTGGAAGAAACTGCACGGGTTTACAGATCTATATTATAACTTAGGAGGTGATAACTTTGACTGTCAATGAACATCTTTCTTGTCCTTTTAATATTTGCAATCTAGATACCTTTTCCCTTCCTAGATTTCTAAAGTCAGCTCTGACTGTTACATAGCACATTAAATAAGGTTTATTTGCCTTTTTGAGGTTGTGTGCATGCATGGGACCTGGGTACACAGACTTGCAGACCAACAGTCCCTGTCACACACAGCTTTTGGTCAGGGGACAATACACTTCGAGTTTCTCAAATGTGAGAATTTGTGATCCATTCAGTCCTGCATGATTAAGCTGCAAAAAAAGCTTTGAATTACCATGAACCCATGCAGAGCTTTGCATATCATACAATGTTTACCTTGGCAAGACAGTCAGAGACAAGTATGTGCCACATGCTTACAGTTTAGCACGGGCTGGTGGTCCCTGGATCCAACTGTGGGGCACCTGCCACAGAACCCAAAGGAAATTACTTGTTTTTTCTTTATAGTAAGTAGCCTATGTGCAGCCAGGAAGCATAAAAATGCTGGTGACTCAAGTGTGTATGTGAATTTGTGCGGAACTCTCTGGTTTTGGTGGGTATTTTATGCACTTTAACACAAACATGTGCACGTGAGCTGGGGAATTCTTAAGGTTCTTAAGGCAAAGATTTGGCCTTGCAATCATCACAGCTGCACCTCCAGCAAGGTTCCCTATTGTATGTATGCTAAAGAAATTACTTTTTGGGCAAGGAAAAAAACACAGAGAAAGATTCAAGCCCATTGGATACCCTGATGGCCTGAAAAGCCAGCCTGCCTCTGGACACACAAGTGCTATCTGCTTTCTCTGTGCCATCTCATTTTTAGGAGTGATTCTATAGGCAGTAGAAATGATTAAATCACAAATTGTAAACAAAACATGTTGGATTTCAAAGTATTTCAGAAATATCTGTGGAAGGTGAGTTCCCAAGTTAAGAATGATGTTTCAGTTTTGGATTTTCTCCAGAAGCAAAACATCAGTGTGTGGCTGTTGTTTTCAACTGATCCCTCACTGCATCATACTCAGCAGTCCCTACAGGATGTGTGCAGGACCAGTAGAATGAATCTTGTTTTCACAACTGGCTTGACATGACTCTTGGTAACTCTTATGACATGAAATATAAAGAAAGGAACTTGCAAATCTGCAGAGACCAGTGTCTCCCCAGCTCGGGGAGGAGGGAGTAGAAGCAGTTCTGGGTTACAGCTCCTACTTACAATTCTGATAGCATTTTAATGTACTGCATGTCTTGCAGCAGGCCTTTAAAGACAGCAAAGAAAATGCTCTTCAAATCTTTCTGTTCACATCAGAGGTGTGCCAGAAGAAACATATGAACCATTGTCATGTCAGATTTCCCTTTCATCTTTACCCAGCCTCTTCATCCAGGCATGGAGACATGTCAGGATCTTGTGTGGTGAAGAGAGGTGCAAGCTGCCCTGTGCCCTGCTGGGCTGATTACACTGGAGGGGCTGAGTAGTGAATGACAGAATTATAATCTGGAGGTGGGCTGTGGCATTCCAGGTTTGGATCCATAGGAAGCAGAACAGAGTCTTCCAGTGTGAAGTCCATGGTGTCCTCTTCTACCTGCACTGCTGGCTGGTATTTGACAGCCTCACGGTCGTGATCAGACAGGATGGACTCTTTGCTCTTGCTAACAGCTCTCCTCCTGTTGAGAACAAACAGTGTGACATGTTGGCCCTGTCTCATAAGGTGCTGTGTCTGTGTAATTAGTGGTGAAAATTATTTAAAAGATAAATATATAAAGCATTTCAATTTCCCTTTGCAGCATCCTGTAAGACAGTGCCATTTGCCATGTTGGCTAAGGGAACTGTATTATGTATTCCAAATAACTCAGTGTTTTAAAAGTAGATTTAGGGGTAAATCCAGGGTGCTGTTGCCCTGTCTTTTTAGATCACCACATTTCAGTGCACTATGTACATCCTAGTTATAAATGCACCTGTCCTATACATACAATATTATTCTCTCTCATTTTTCTGACACAGGTCAGTAAAAATTTGACTTTTCTGAAAGCAGAACTGAAGGCTATGACTTTTCTTTAAGGATAATAAAGCATGAAAGAATGAATAATCCATGACAGCCTCTAATTTAAAACGATCCTGAAAGCAAGAGTGTGTGTTGAACACACTTGCAGTGTAGGGCAAAAGCTCTCTTACATTCTCTAGCCCTTTAAAATTCCTGAGCAGCATGTTGGTGAAGGGCAGCATCACAACTGCTGGCCTGTAGCTGATGCAATTAAGGGAGCCAGCTCTCATTTTCTGCTGTCTTCCCTTATTACAGGTGATGAAGGTGGTGGGAGAGAAGCAACTTAGATCTCATGGAGCAACCTCAGTGTCCAAAGTAGGAGAGCCCTGGGGAGGATTCATGTCACGAGGTGACCTTGAGGTACTGCAAGTGTTGTGGAGGAAAAAAGAGGTACTTTCTGTCATAGGCTGCCTTACAAGTAATGTTTTGTTAAGCTTGGTTTCTTCTATCAAAGGAAGTACTTGGAAGAGGTGTGGATAATTGAGTGTTGGTTCTCAAAGGGATCCCAATTGGAGAGTGGCTTTTGAACCTCTCCACTGTGCTTAGGGCCCCTTTAACACGGGCTGAGCCTCCCTCCCAGCCTGGCCACGCCAGCACTCCTGCCTCCAGTCAGAACGACTTGTGAATGTGTCTGGGGGAGTTAAACATCAGGCAGTGCTCAAGGGCTGTGTGTATTTCGTGTGTTTAAAGGAGCATGAAGCTACATTCTAATGACCCTAAACTAAATCCGAATAATCAGCAGTTCAGCAAATCATTGTGTAATTCACTGCACTTATTTTGTTTGTACTGCTGCAGTGCTTGCAGTTCCCAACAGCTGATCAGGGATTCAGAGTGTGGTGCTTTAGAAAGCAAAGCCAGTTCCTGCTCCAGGAAACAAACAATAGCTAAGAGACAGGCAGTAATTGGAGGAAGGGCAACAAAAATCATGACCAGGCAGAGCAGCAGATCCAAGACACTGACTGTGTGTGCTGTCCTGGTTTTGGGGGGGTTCAGCAGAGAAAACTGCTGCAGGTTGAGAGCAGGCTGGTGCTTGGAGTAGCAGAGTTGTAACACACAGCAGCCCCCAGCTCCTTCCAGCAATGAAAGAGGAAATGTGACCTGGTAGGTTATGGTGCTGGGATGGTAGAAGTCATGTTGTCTTGCCTCTGAACCTGGAACCTGTCAAAAGCTTCAGTTTTCCCACAAGCTGCAGATATTCTCAGTCTGGCTGGCAGAACTAGTGTCAGCATCTTCACTTAAAATTTTTCCTAATTCTGGAAAGGTCATGAGTGGGTGTGGATAATGCAGTGCACTGGAGCAGAGCACTGCTTTATGATCTGTGCTCAAGCACATTGAACAGCCTGTAGGGTCCAGCTGTAAATTATATATCTGTGTTCTCTTCTTGGGGGATTATGTGGAGTAGGTGATACTCTGTATGTGACAGTTCATGAAGCCAGTCATTCTAAGCCAGAAGCTGATGAGTGCAGCCAAATTCAGATGTAACAAACAGCTGCAACTCTCATCAGCTGCGAGGGGAGGTTGGTGCTTCACAGTTGGCCTTGTTTTAGTGTGCTGTGGTGGCTTTCCACAGCATGTGGGCATCTCCAGCTTTGTCTCTAGGGAGTGAACCTAGGACCCCTGGGTTATGAGCCAGCCCATGATGTCTTGCACATCTAGAGCAAACTTGGGTTCTGTGACTTCTAAAATGCAAAGGCAGATAATATAGATTAAAGCTAATGTTACTGTGCTTTTGGAACTGCTCAAGGCACTGAAACCAAACCTGTTGAGTGGCAAAGCAGAAATTCTAAAACAAATAGTAACTCTGAGAACTTCCACAAAAATGTAACACACTCTGCTTTCACAATCTAAGTTTTTCCTCTTTGTCCAGAAGAAAATCAGAGTGGAAACTCGTGTATACTGTACATTTGGCAGCTGTCACTTTCTAGACATACACATGCTCTGTAGGTAAATTAATCCTTGGCATGAGCAATGGAAACACAACTTTGCTTCGCTTCTTATTTATGTATTTATATTTTTTTGATGTTACTCAGTTGTATTGACTCATGTCAGACAATTCCATGGATGCTCTGGCTTCTAATTTGCCAGATATTAAAGTTGTCAGTGGAAACAGAGAGAAGCTTGAAAGTATCTGTTTAATTTGGCCCCCAGCCTGCATATCTCAGAGTGCTGGAGAAAAAGAGAGGTTATTAGGGTTTAGTTTGACCACACAATGGGAAATTTTCAGACCCATGTAGACTCCCAGCAAGCGATCTTGCTAGGTTTCTGCCCCTGCAGGTCAGGAGACTGATATCTGGGAATAACTCTGCCTATTACTGAAATCACACTGGTGTTTGAAGAAGGACTCTTAAATGCTGACATCTGATATTTGCTCCCAAGATGGAAAGCTGATGAGTTAGGTCAGAAGCAAATTTTGTCATTAGCTGTCTTATGGCAGACCAAAATGCAATCAACTTTCAAAACTATTCCTTTCATCTACATGCATTTCCTAAATTAAAGCTATCCAGGGCTCTTTGCATTTTCCCTTTTAATGCTCTGTATTACTGGCACTTCAATCTACTCTGTTCATGCTCAGCAACAGAGAAATGTACATTTGCTTGGACTGTATGTTGGAAAATGAGACTGCAGCATCCCTTTTCTGTCTGTCCTTGAAATCTCATTTGCTCCCTAGAAACTGCCATGCTGAGCCAGACATCAGCCTTGCCTCCAGCCGTGGTCACTACCTGATGCTTCAGAGGAAAGCAAAAACCCTTTCATGCTCTGAGCCAATTGTGCTGCCCTCTGTAAGATAGGAAAGTTCTCCCTGAGCCCCACTGATAAACATTTTCTGACTTAAGGCATTAGGTTTGATTAATCACATAATTAGGCAGCTCCAGAAGTTAATAATGGTTAAGTAATTAAATAATTTCATTAAAAGCTAGCCATTACTTGGGTTGGCATTCCACTGCCTCAAAAGGTATTTCCTTACTCATTTTGCCTCTGCCTGACTTCTGAGTGCTGCAGCTGCAGGAGGGGATGAAAGAGCAGTTCAGTTTGGCTGAGGATGCCTCAGCCCAGTCCCACCTGCCTGTTGGGGTTCTCAGCACAGCCCAGCACTGCAGACTGGGACATGAGCACTGTGATACTCAACTGAAACCCCTTTGATCACAGAGCCAAGCTGCTCACGTTTTACCCAATGACCAACCTGAAAACTTGTTTGTCCTTGCAAGAATGTGTATCCTTTGGGGCAGGCTGAGGGGAAAGATGGGAATGTGAACACTGCCATTTCCTGACCTCAAAAAGATTTTTGTAACTTAAAGGACCCACTTCCATAATGTGCATGTTTCTGTGGAGTGCTGGTTGGGGAAACATGTTTTGCAGAATGGTGAGCTGGCTTCAGCCTTATTTCATGTGCTGAGACTAGAGTTAGCCAAGGCACAGCACTGGACTTCTCTTAAAGAAGATACCTGCAAGCTGAGGAGGCTTATGGGGGGGAATCACAAAAATGTGAAAGCTCTGGAGAAACCATTAGAAGATGAGAAGAATGCAAATAGTTACCAGCAAATAAGCTAAGAGTGACATTCACAATTACCAGCAAATCCTGCTACACTTCAGGCAGTATTTCTATAGTGTCCCTGAGCCTCATGCCAGTGTTGAGCCTGTTGGATGTAAAACCAAATGAGGTAGAGGAACCCACTGGTGTGGACCTGTGTTGGTAACTGGAAGCCTGCCAGTGGGATTGTGTCAAGCAGCCTGACTCTCACCATGCTTGGGCTCTGTGCTGTGGCACACACATGTAGTGTGTCTGAGCAGGGCCACAGTCTGGGCTGTTGGGCTCATGACAAGCTTGGCCAAGTGCATCTCAGTGTTGTACTGTGAGTAGTGAGACCTGTTACCAGTTCCCATATTTACTGTGCTGGGTCAGATTTCCTGTGACAGATGAAGTTGAAAAGTAGGAATTAAACTAGATGAAGGAGAAGTTAGCTTAAATATGAAGTAATCTTTCATAATCTTTCTAAAGTTTTCTGGAGAGGTGCCAAAGTTGTTTGGAAGATACCACAGAGGACAATCCTGTAGTAGCTAGAATGAGACTTCTTCATCGTACCATATGAAACAGAGATTATGGTTAGAAGTAGAAAAATACCAAAATCACCAAAAAGCTGGGAAATTATTACTGGAGCTGTTTATTTTATGTGAGAGGGAGCCAGTTTCTATTAGCCTAAATCTCAGGGTCAATGACTTGAAGAGGACATGGAGAAAGAGATGGCTGCAAGATGAATCACTCTGCTCAGTGAGGGACTCTACAGCACCAGGTGTAGCACTTACTGCCTGTGCTGTGGAGAAGCTCCTACTGCTTTGCAATAAGACACCCAAGTACCTTGCCCTCAACAGGAAACACCAATAGACTGTTGTGTCCATGGAACTCCTGGTCCTGTTCAGGAGCTGTGCTTAGAGAAAGAGGAGAATTGGGCTGAGCGTTGCCAAGTAGAGCAGTTGTCTCATGACCACATCTCATCATAACATGTAGGAGCTTCAGGGCTTTACAGCAGCTTTCATAGGTGTTTAATGAGGCATGGAGTGAGAGTGATAATTTTGTTTTTAATGAAAGGAATAAAAGGGTTATTTCTTCTTCTGATAGTTATGACTGATTCACAGTTTGCTTTTAATACATTTTAGACGAGGTGCTGTGCAGTAAGAATATAATCCTGGGTTCCCCTCTGGCAGCATCAGTGCATGGATAGTCTACTGGCATGGAGAACTCAGGGGGATCAAGAATTCATTGTTTTTGAAACACTTCTAAGTACCAAGTACAGCTCAAAGTTTTATCAGGCCAAAGTCACCCACTCATTAAGGCTGTGTCCCCTTGCACGTGAGGCACAGTTGGCCAGCTGTCCCTGACACTTGCTCCAGCACGGGGAAAATGGGGAGTTGAAAAGCTCTGCAGTCAAAACTAAACTGGGCCCACAGCCCTTCACTATTCCCATTGTAGTCCTTGCCACTGTAGGCGTGTAGTATTATCCTAGAAAAAAGTGGCTTACATAACTGCTGAATAGCTACTCATTCAAAGTTACTCATAGTTTGGAGAGCTCAAGTCAGGTCATAGTGCGAGGTGCTGCATGACACGACAGGAGATCTGCTGTGTGCTCATCACAAAATAAAAATCTCCTCAAACTAAGTTCTGCAAGGAACAAACATATTTCCATGCCTTGTTTTTCTGAGATGTTGCAAAAGGATTCTAGCCTGATCAGCTGGGTTGCATTTTGTTGGGCACCCTGTATTTGGACATGAATGCCTGATGCTCCTGAGCAAAATCAATTTCAATATTATTGACTTGCCTTAGGCCCAGGTTGGCTCTGGCAAAGGCAGAGCCTGCAGTGCTGTGATCTGGATGCAGCATCCAGAGCCTCACCCAGCTGGTGACATGGGACTTGGCCAGAACCAGATAGGTAATTTCAGAGCAACTGAGGATAATTGGGTTGAGGAGAGGGGGAGAAGGGAAAGGGGTGGAAAAAGGGAGGACAATTGAGCAGATATCAAACCTGTTATCGTTTTAAACAATAACTTGATTATAGAGTCTCTGGGAGAATTTTAAAGCAGTGCTTGGCAGTAGCCTGTTAATATTATGAGATGAAACCTGACACCTGAGTCATCCCATCATTAAATCCCCTCTAAGCTGGATGTGCTTCCTTGAATGCCAACTCCAGGGTTGTTATTCCGGTCGATCTTTCTGTCCCTCACTGCAGCTGCTGTTGTGGCCTTATACTTCAGCAGCATAAAATGCTTAGAGCTCAGGAATGGTTAGTCCAGTCTAACAGTGGTGTTCCAGGCTCAGAGTATCAGATTCATCTTCAAGAAACTCTTGACACTGACACTCCATGGTGTGTAGTGTTGCCAAATTTTAAACTTGACAGGGAAATGAATGCAAGATAAATAAACAGCAAGATTTGGGCAAAAATAATAAATGCAGCCACCCTGGTTTAGAAAACATGCTAAGCCTTTGAACAGTTTTGTTTTAGAAAAGGCTGTTTGAAAAGGATCCAGGGTAAATGTTTTTGGTAGAGAGAGATACACAATTAACAAGGGTGACTTTA
The DNA here is from genome assembly GCA_020745705.1 of Hemiprocne comata. Taxonomy (NCBI): domain Eukaryota; kingdom Metazoa; phylum Chordata; class Aves; order Apodiformes; family Apodidae; genus Hemiprocne; species Hemiprocne comata. The sequence continues at coordinate 1,647,593 of CM036597.1, read as the reverse complement.
TCTCCCCTATTAAACCAGCACTCTCTTCTGACCTCTCCTAGACTATTCTCTATGGTTTTGAGGCTTGTTTTTCAAGTTAGTAGTGCAGGAACACCAAGGGGTGTCATGTCCTCAAATGAGAGGGCATCTGGATGCTCTGTGCCTATGTAAAATATGTTACTTGTGCCAGTGAGAGTCTGCAAGATTAACAAAAAGATAAGCTGACAAAATAGCTTTCTCAGCTGGGCCTCACACACTCAATGAAGGATGTGGCCAAGGAAAAATACAGCTCTGTCTGTTCAGTGGTAGGTAGGGTTCTGGGAATGAGGAGACAGCAAACACAAGATGCTGCAGGGTTTGCTTTCACAGCAGACCTCTGTGAAGATGGCCTTTTGTGGTGTGGCTGGCACAGAAGGTATTTGGTATCTCCTGACAAATGGAATCCCTGTGGAAGTGCTGACTGTAAATGGAGAGAGCTCCTGATGGTGTGGGTCAGGCAGAGATCCACTGAACCCAGCAGAGCCCTGTTATTCCACTTCCTGTGGGTCTGATAGCAGCTCAGAAGGTTTTCCTGGAAACTCTCAAGAGAACAGGCTGTTCTGGGATTCTTGTGTTTCTACTTCTGGCTGTCTGTTGATTTTTCTGATTTTTTTTCAGCAGAAAGCGTGGAAGTGGGAGAAAGAGAACCTTCCTCTGCCAACTGCTCATCCAAATGCAGTAGGGGAAAGAGCAGTCAGAGGTGACTGACAAAAATCTTTAGAAGGGTAAACTCTATCAGGGAGACTGTTTGTGTGTGTGTTGGATTTGTGTCAACATGACATCACGCACTGAAGAGAGAGAAATCAGCCCAGGTGAAGCAGCATAGTAATGCAGTTCCTGACATTTGAGCTGCTTTTTTTAGAGCTGGTGCCATTTGGTCTCCATAGCAATGCACTGTGCTGTGCAGAAATCCTCTCAGCATGTGCATAGGATAAAACCACAGAGCAATGTCTAGATCTGCTGATCCCTCAGCAGGTAAAACACCAGGACAGTACTACAGGGAAAATACTGCTGAACAACATTATTCCCAAAGGTCACACTCGTGTCCAGCAGAATCTGTAGCATCTGAAAGGTCCCTGTTAGTGCTGCAAGGCTCAGGAACAAAATTGCTAATGTTGGAAGCATTGTCCTGGATGGGGCACTGTCCTAAAAGGAAATACCAAGAGGTACTTACGCTAGAGCCATGATCCCGTACGGCCAAGAGCGGATTTCCAGCCTCCTTGGGCTTTTTATCTCATCTGATGTCAGCACCATCCCGCTGTCCGACTCCTGAGCAGTAAAGGGAAGACAACATCAGGAGGGTGGCAAACCATTGTGACAGCATGGAGCACTTCCAAGTTAAAAATGGCTTGCCATGGAAGTGGAAAAAAGACAGACTAAATCATTCTTAAAGTCAGTAGGGAAGGAAAGCCAAGGAGTTTGTTAGGATATCAAATTCCAGTGATCTTACTTTGTGTTGGTATCACTTTTGGGCACGTTGATAGAACTTCACCTTATAAAACTGTCTCCAGCTACAGAGCAGACAAAGTAAGGGCAGGAGAATGCAAATTCTTCTTCCCTGTGGCCTGCAGAGGCTGGGGCTCCCTGTCCCTGCAGGTAGCAGGGCAGACTGCCAGCAGGTGGCCAGCTGTGGATTTGTGGTGTTTCCACTGATGCTTGTGAACCACAGCTCCCCTGGGAGCTACCAGCTTTTTTATGTAATCATGAGATTCCAACCAACAACGTGGAGGGCAAATGTTTGCATTGTAACTCTCAGTTGTGTGCTATTTAGTCACATTTAACACATTGACACGTCCAGTTGGTGTATGAAATAAGGCCCATTTTTCAGAAGATTCTCTTAACAGGGCCTGTATTATCAGATTTATCCAACTGTTCTGATATTGCTGCTACTTAGCCTGAGAATAATTGCCTTGGTTTTGTGATGATAAAGTTTTTGAGCTGTATTTTGAAATAGCACCCTTAAAATGAACATATCAAAAGATAATTTGACATTTTCAAACTTCAAATTTATATTAAGCATGAGAGATGGGTACCATCTAGGCAGCATAGTTAAGATATGAATAGACAGAAATTCATAAAGAAAATATCCAGTAATACTGGCTGGGCTTCTCAGAGAAAAGCACCCAAAATACCTGCTAGAGATACACTATTAGAAACACTGATACTTTAAGGAAGTGGTAGTTCAGTATCATTTTGGCAAATCCAGGTGCTTTGTAAAGCCACAGAGCTTAAAAGGCTCCTTGTACTTTGCTTATGGTTTGGGGTTTTTTTGAGCTGTCCAACAAAACTGTCTTGACTTGTTTTAAAGCTGAGTTTGTGATTCCTCTGTGCTGTAAGTTCAGTCTCAAGGCTGCAATTAAGATCAAGCTGTTACTGTGCTAAGTGCTACACAGGTTCACAGACATGCACAGTCCTTGTTTTAAGTAATTTAAAACATAGAAAATTGTGTGTGTGGGGGGGGTGTTTCCTTTGCATTTGAAATATTTTGTGGTGCTAGAAACCTGTGTGTCCATTGGTCCAAATCAAGAAAGCAAAAGACTTCAATATGGGAAGTGAAACTCTAGTCAGTCTTATTTTACCAGTCACTCACTGAAACACAATAAATAATTCCAGCAAGTGACAAAAAGCAAAAGCCTTTTATAAATGCTTTGGTAATGTGTAATATATCAGTTGTTAATAAGATTAGTCTAGAAACTGGTTTTAAACGTATAAAGTAGAATCCTAAATTAATTAGGTCTGTCAAAACCTCAGTAGTATGCAGCCTTTCTCTCTGGTTTTTATCTATGCTATTTCCCCTCAAAATATGTAATCTAGAAACAATTTATCCAAGTGCTGCTTCGCTCTTTGCTTTCAGAAGAACTGTTAAAAGAATATGGACACAGACTACAGATCAGTAACACAATGGCAGGAAGGTGTGGTTGAGCACTTTCAGAGTTCCTGGGCAACTCTTTGAAATAATGACCAATCAGTATGGATGGTTTGATATTTAAGGTGACATAGTAACACAATTGTACTTTGTCCAAAAGTAGATCACACCATAATTTTGCTTTAAAAGATCCTCACTGGAATATCCTATTTATTTCTGATCTGTTAATGTATTACTACCCTTTTTGAAACTTTTCCCCTTTCATGTGAGCACTTACTTTAAAGTGCCATGAACAGAGAGCATTTAGGAAAGTAATGCTCATGCTGGCAGCAGCAATCTCTTCCTGATACCACATCTATTTAGTAAATGTCTTTGTGTCATTCAGAGGGACAGATTTTTATCCTGCAAGAGGAAAGATGCAGGAGCCAGAGAAAATTCTAAGCCCTCTAATCCCCAAGATGCACTGATAAAGGCACAGAAATTACATCTGATGCAATAGTAGGGAGCAGTGGGCATCAGTTTGTGTTAACAAGGGAATAGATGAGCAATGTGCTGTTTGTCAAGGACAGGAAATATCTCCAGGACAGGTTGTAGCTAGAGACCCTTCCCAAGACAGCTGGTCTGAGGAATGGCTCTGTCCAAGAGGGAATCTTAGCTGGAGCATGTGGGTAGCTCCCTGCCTAGCAGAGTAGACAGGCTGGCTTGTTTCCATAAAACTCTACAGAGCTTTCTTCTCCTCTTGTGCTGCTTCTAGCCATCAGGTGCTTGCCCTCTTCCTCTGTGAGAAGGTTTCCTGAGGGCTTCATGCTTCCTCCCCAGACTCTGACCTGCTTCAAACATGTGCAGTACAAAATCCCTCCTTGGTGGCACAGAATCTGTCACTGGGGCAAGCAGTGTGGATTGAATGTGGCACTGCAGCCAGCAAGTACCTGAATCATGCAAGAAATTAATGAGTTGGGTTGTCTGTCTGTTTAAAGGAGGAAGAAAATGTAGAAAGAAGCCCCTCCACCCTTGGAACTTGTAATTTCAGAAGAAGCCAACAAGCAGAACCATCATTCTGTAACAAAACTGGCTTTTGTTTTCCCCTGAGTGAGAATGAAACTGTTCAACACCCTCCTGCCAGGCAGTGCCATTGAACTAATAATAAATATATTCACCTAGGGTGAGGAAAATCCAGAGTTAAAACCCTTTGTGTGAATCAAGTAGAGCAGGAACTGGGATCTTAGTCTTGTTCATCCAGAACTGAATACTCTCACCACCACCAAGTTACTGGCTGTCTCAGCCAGTCAGAATGTGTTCTGGACACATTTCCTTCAAGAGGCTCCATTTCAATGAACTGCCATTTTCTTATGGAGGGAAAAAACCATATTGAAATGTGTAATATAAAGCCCCTCAGCCTGATCAAAGCCAGGATAATCATGCACGAGTTTCTCTGTAAATTATCTCTTAAACTAAAAGTGGTTTTGGTTGTTACACAGGCCTACATGTGAGGTGCCAGGGCCCAATCCTCTGCTTCCTTTAAAGCTTTTTCTGACCAAACATTTCAAAAGCCCTAATAACTGTTCCTGGTGCTGGTGACAAGTTATCTGTGGACCTGGTGGAGAAGGATGCAATCACCACACTTACCTCATGCGTCACTTTCTCCTTTTCCACTGGCACCTCATCAAATGTCTTCACACTCAGGGGTCTCTTCTTGCTGCTGTTACTGAAAGCAAGAAAGTTGAGGGGTCACCATGAAACCCAATCAGATGCTGCCCCAGTTTGTAGCTCAATTAATATCTCTGACACAGCTCAGTTTCCTGGACCAGTCTTCTTTTTTCATCTCTTGTAATTAATAAACAATGCCCTGACAAATTTGTCTGTCCAGCTCCTTTAAAACAGCCCTATAGAGAGGGGACAACAAACAGTGCCCAGCTGTATCGAATCTTTCTTTCTCTCCCACCCCCCATATATATTTTTCTTACCCAGTTTCCACTGCACTCCAGCGATTTACACCATTGTTCAGGTTTTCCTCCACAGGGCAAGTTTTGGAGTTAGATTCTCCATCAGGACACAAGGTGATGTTCAGTGGAATATAGTCTTTACCATCCTATATAATTAATAACATCAAAACCCCACAAAGTTAGTAAAGATGACTTAGTACTGCACCTCAGGTGTATTCTACAGAGCTTTATGCGGAGAAAGGACTAGATTTTATTTATGATGTTTCTTGAAAGTGATTATGATGCTCTTCACGATATGTGGAAGTTAGAAAGTACAGCTTTTTTCCAACATTCACTGTGCAGGAGGCTTTGTATAAGGAAGATGATTCACTCTGGGAAACCTATGATGTAGCAGGGCTGCAAATGGTCTCTAACATTCCAGTAATCATCTGCAGTTCACATGTTTTCTCTTCCAGGCATCTCAGCCTGAGCTACTGCTTCACTGGTCTTTATAGCAGTTACAAGACTTCTAAATGCCCCTCACATTTGGCACAGCAGTGTGACAGTTGTGTGGAGGGTGTCAATGTATGTGCACCCAGTTGAAAAGCATCTGCTTTTGCTGACTTTCCCAGCAGCATCCTTGATGAGCTGGCAGTAATTTCCTTGTGATTGTTACTGTGTTCCAGATGTGTGGCTGCTTTGCCTCAGTCAAAGTGAACAGAATGTCACTGATCACTTCAGGAAAGCCATCCTCTGTATTGTCATTGCCTTGGCCTCTTTGGGAATTCCAAGTGACCAGTCTCAGGGACACCTAAATCCCAGTTTAAGCCGTGTGTTTGGGAGAAGGGAGAGAGCAGCATGAAGTCCCCAAACCCTTGTGGCTGATGAGACTTCAACAGATTTTGGAATAGGTAAAAGAAGATTGCTCTGCATGGGCTCTTTGTTTGTGCTCAGCTAAGGGACTTGCAGCTTAACAAGAGCCAGTCCTTACAGAGGAGCCTTAAAGGATTTCATGTCTTGTTCTTAAAAGAAACTGATGTTGAAGGTTCAATAGTACACATCTTAATAAGCTCTGCATTGTCATTACACCCCTGCAGTAATCTCCAGAAATGACTCTTCCTTGAAGTCCTAAAACTATTTGTTCAAATTTCCCTTTGCTTGATTTTTTTCTATTTTTTAATTTTGAGAAGTACTTAAGTGCCTTATTCCCTTATCATGAGTTGTATGTCTCCTTAATTTACTTTGGTTATAGGATAAAAATCACAAACTCTTCATTTTGCAGACTGGGTCCTCTTCAACTTAGTCTCACTAAATTTGTTTACAAACAGGAAGGAGTGGGAGGAGAGCATTTGATTTCTTTCTAAATTAAATTGACGGTTACGTAACTGGTCTCATTGTTATTACTGAAGAAGAACACAACTGATTTAACTGTTATGAAATTAATAATTATGTAATTGACTTTCTGAGCTTTAAACTGCATAATTTTAAAGCTCCTAAGAGCACTGATGAACATAAGCTCAGAAAATGAGAGAGAAAGTTCAGACCAACTACTGGCGGTTTCTGTGTTGGAATCTAATTAAAATTGTTTGTGAGATTAAGCGCTATTGCTCCTCTAAGGGACAACTGAGCCTTTTTTTAATTAATGTAAGTTTCTGCTTATTATGGATGGATAAACATCTAGTTTTGAAATATAATCCCCTTTGAACAGTTAACATTTTCTTCACTCATCCCAGCAGCCATTTTCCTTGTGATCCCTGTTATGAAGTCAAATCTGCTATTACTGCCCAACACAGACTTCAGCTGTGTGCATGTGCACACATCTGACACACCCACATCTGTATGCACACAGATGTTGAAGAAAGGTTTGTACTGCTGTACCTGCTGCACGTTGGCTTGAAGAAGATCTCCTAAGCGCTCTACGAGGTCGGTGAAGGTCGGCCTCTCGGTGGGTACTCCGTGCCAACAATCCAGCATTGTCTGGTAGCTAGATAAAAACTCAGGTATTAATAGACTAAAAGAATAGGAGCTTTGTTTCTAAACTGTTTATTTTTGCTGCTGCTTCTTTTGGTCATTGTATGGATAATTTTGGATTAAGACAGGTTGAAATCTTTCTTCTAGTCTCCATGGGGGTTGTTTTTTCCTTCTCTATTCCTGCCTTGGCTGAGCCTGTAGGCTTTTTATTTTCACCTAGCTTAACATTTGACTGATGGGGCCCCACTGATATTGCTGAAATAAGTCATAGTTATGGATGCCTAGTTTCTGTCACAGAACTGGAAATCAAGGCAGACACAGTAGCCTCCTGAACAGAGATTCATGAACTACAGCTGACATGGGGAGATCCGTTCAACTTGTTGTTGGCAAAGGTCAAGCTGACTCGGTCTGTCTTTAGCACTTGTCTGTGATGTCAGGACACCCAAGATATGCACAACTAGAACAACTGTTTTTACTGAAGCCAAAATACATAGCAGTCATCTGATGAGGTCTCCTTTCCTCTCCACACTTAAAAACAGCCTCTACTGTAATACTTAAATGATGTATCAGCTCTGAATACAAAACCAGGAGCTCTTACACTTCTGGAGTAGAGTACTCTGGAGATCTCATCCGGGTTCCTTCTTTGAGCCGTCGGCAAAAGTCCTCATCTATCTGCACTCCAGGGTATGGTGAGGCACCTGATGGGAGAAATTGGTTACATACTGTTTTCCAAACTGCCAGGCTGACAATACCCTGCACTAAATGAATACACGTGAAGTAAATAAGTCCTGCTCATTTTTCACTGCCTTGGAATCTCTGGCTTCACTGGCCTCTGTAAGTGCAAAGAAACCTGTAGGTATCTGGCTTCTGCAGAGGGCTGCAAGAAGCTTGCAGTTCAACCTCAGATGTAGAACTGTAGTTCTTCTCTCCTGGTTCACCAGTTTAGTATTTTATATGTATTACGTAGTCCTACAGGCAACATTTCCTTGAAAAATGACGTTCCAGTTGTGAGTGTGAAACCTGGGAGCACAGTGCATGGCCACTGTAATTGCTTTTGTGAGGCAGAGTTCTGCAAAGGGACTGGTAGTATTCTGTTAACTTGCACAAAAGTTGGCCTAGCAGTCATCAAAAGGAAGGAGTGAGACTTATTTAATTTCCTGTATAAAAGTGGCTCTCTTCAGAGGAATGACTAGAACAAATCTGTATATGCATTGAATGTGCTCTTCTCAACTAACAAGTGAGTGGGGCTTCTCAGAGGTTGTGGTCTTTGTTGTAGGACATCTGCACTTTATGATGTACCATAAACAAGGGGAACAAACACATAATTTGAGAAAGTGCTCTGGTATCTGAGTCATCCAGACCTCACAGGTAAAATTCAAGAGAGATCTCCACTGAAGGTTGAAATGCACTGAACCAATTGGGGATAGACCTAAAAGATCTGTAAGCTTTCCTCTCTTCCTTCTCAGCAAAGGCTTCACGTGCAGCCCAACCCTTGTCTTTTTGGCATCCTAAAGGCTGGATGGTGAATTTGGAAGAAAATTTAATCAAGTCTTAGAGGTGGTGAGTGAGTGGAATCTGAACCTATATCTAGACCTCAAGGAATATGATTTATTATCTATAACATTCCTGATTATTACCTGCATTTATTTATTTTCCCCCCCTTTGGAAACATTATCATGTGCTGTGCACTTGGGGGCACAGCAAGCACAGCAGAAATCTTTTGGATGAAAGCAGTGAAGAGGGTGACAAAATGTGGCTGTTCCCAGAATTATTCTACTCTGTGAATCTGACTGCTCAATCTGCAAAACTATGCACTGGGGGGCAGAGATCCTGGCAACTTCCTAAGAGGGCATCTCAACTCCACAAGTAGGCTCTGACATTCAAGCATTCTTAGCCACTGCATGTCTGAATGCTCTTGATGTGCAACTATCAGGTCACAGTATTAAGAGTGTTTCCTGGAGTTAAGTAGATCAGAAAGAGTCAGGAGCATCATTTCTGCTTTATATCTTGATGTTCCTTCTCAGTTTTGTCTTGGCCGGTTGTGATGATCATAATGACCTGCTAAAGTGATGTTCAGCTCACATGGCATCACCTATTGGCTAAGGAGCTCAAAACAGGCTTCTGTCAACTCACCAGATCTGAATAAACGGATGGTTAGAAAGGACAGTGTCACTTTCCCACAGTTACATTGTGACAAAAGGATAGAAGCAGGGTCTGGGAGCACTGAACTATCTGTGTACATCTCCTGAACTCTAACTTTACACACCATTAGAGGGTACTGAGGCTTCATGGATATGTCTGTGACTTGCCCAGTTGATCCTGTATCTATTTAACAGTGGCACAGTCTCTCAAGAGCAGTGAGAATAAACCTCCCTTGATCTAGTTAGCCCTAAGTTGTCAGTGTGCTGGGGCAACATTGAGAACACCACCTCCTGTTAGACAAGACATGGGTTGTGTGGCCTTTGTCACTAACTTCTGACTGCTTTATGTGATTGTTGTGCTATCACAGCCAACCAATTTCCATTAGGAGGAGTTGAATGGAATCAGGCCTTGATGAACTGTACCACTGTTTTACACTGACCACTCTGATGTGCAAAAGAAACCCCTTGGTTTGCTGAGTGTCACTGGCTGGATCTGGCTCGTGAGCACAGCAGAGGTTACTGATGAGAATTAGTCTTGCAAATACATTGATTGGGACTGAGACTTTGAGGGCAACGTGATAGAATTGGAGAAGAAGGGATGGAGAATTCCACTTGGTCTCACAGTCTGAGTTATCTTTCTTTTATTACATCATTGATAATAGTACCTCCTTGCTCTTCCCTCCTTGCCCCTCCTTTCCCTTAATGAAGGGGAATGACCCCCTTTGTCCCCTCCCTGCCCTTAGACATTAGGAGGAAATTTTTTAGTGTGAGAGTGGTGAGACACTGACCCGGGTTTCCCAGAGAAGCTGTGGCTGCCCCATCCCTGGAAGTGTTCAAGGGCAGGTTGTAATGGGGCTTGGAGCAACCTGGTCTGGTGGGAGGTGTCCCTGCCCATGCAGGGGGTTGGATCTAGATGATGTGTAAGGTCCCTTCCAACCCAAACCATTCTATGACCCTATCAACTGCAATATGTTGGTGAGCACAAGTACGGGGAAGGCAAAGAAGAATAATCTTTGATTGCAAGATCTTTTGGTAGTTTGTATTTTGACCAGTGGCTGCTTCCTACCAGCTCAGATCTCAAAGGCAAGGGACTCTCCCTTTCCCACCTCCACACACCATTGTACTTCATCTGGACTAGGTGCTAAGTCTAGTAACTTGGGTTTGGGATGCTGAGACAGCCTGTGAGTAATGTGGGCTGAAACATGGTGTAAGGATGCTGCACCTGACTCTTTAAGGGAATCTCTTCCAAAATGCTCAAAGATGTGGCATGTGTTGGCTATGGTGGCACTTTTTTGATCTTGGTTTTATTTTAGTAGGATAATAAGATGCTGCTGTTACACTGCCAGGCACTGCTTGTTTACATAGTTACCTTTGCTTGCATTTTGAACACTGCACATTTCAATTCCATGGGACACTCCATGTAGGTGATTTCAGGAACTTTCCTGGCATTACCTGACATGAGGTCTGCTCACCCCATTGGAATAGTGCAAAGATTGATGCAAACTCAGCCCCAAATGAAAATTAACAGTTTATCCAGTCCTGTTTTCCCTGTGTATCACCAGGATGGATCCAGTCTGCCAGGCCTTCTGGGGAAACCTATCATGCTTCATTCAGCTTCTGACCCTGGCAAGATCTGTGTCCAAACTCAACTGTGCATTTCACTAATCAGTTTTTTTTTCCTTTTTTAGAGAGTGCAAAGTGTGTGGGACCCAGTAAAAAGCAGCAGTTTCAAATGGGAGCCAAAACATACCCTGTAGCAACGACAAATAACTTCCATCCTCTGGCTCTCAATGATCTGTAAAACTTTCTTATATAAGAGAGTTCAATCAGTGACACAAATCCTTAATTAAATATTTATCGTGTGAGCTGCAGATGTGAGTAGTGCCAAACCACAGACATGCCTGGATGATCTGTATGAAAAACCCTCTTAGAGAAAATTACTGCTTTTGGGTCTGTGCCACGGAGTGAAGAAAGTAGTTTGTGATCTACGTCACAGCAAGGGCAGAGGCTGCTCTAGGGATGGCAGCCCTTGGGGCAATTCAGTAGATTCCCCTGAATTCAGAAGAGGATGGCCTATTGCTCCATTTTGTTCATTAAGAAAAGGGGCTATCTAAGATTAAAAGAAACCAGATAATTTTTTTTTTTAAATAGACATTAATTTCAGTTATATTTTGATTTTTATTAGTATTGAGTATTAAAGGCCAAACGGCCTGAAGTTCACATCTATGAAACATGATCAGGACCTTTGGGAGTGGTATAAACAGTTTGCCCTCTGCAGTGGTCCTTGCCATTCATCACTATTCAGTTCATTTGGTTCCTCAGAGATGCCCAATGGAGAGGCTGTCCCCTCGGAGGGTGTCTCTGCATGCTAATGCATCTTCCTGAATAATGGATTAGAACTGGGGCATTGTGCTGCTCCTGGAGCTTTGTCTTTCTTGTGGTTCAAAACACATGCAGCAGGTGATGCTGGTACAGAGCCATGGGAGTGTCACACTGAAGCAACTAAACTCTAAATAAATAGGACTCAACTCTAGATAAAGCCATACATGCTACTTATTTTAAGCACTTGAGTGGGAACTTTCTGTTTTGCATACTGACACCAACTAGAGAAAAGTCCAAGTCAAAGACTTGGACTGAAATCAGGTTGTGATCTGTGCAACCAGCCCTAAATAAATATTAGGATAGAAACAGCTCCAGACTTTGCTAACAGATCTGGATTTGGCATCTTGAGCCTGATCATTAATTTCAACTGATCCGTGAACCAAAGATAGTAGGAGATTACACAGTTTGCTTTAAAATTCAGCAGCTTAAGTTGACAATGCTTCTTGTTTTCTTTTGTCTGCAAATGCTGATTAAAAAGCCAGAGCTGACATTCCTAAATTCCCCCAGGACAGCAAAACTTGCCACTCTGCACGGAGCATTTGAGAGTGGCAAAGTCCAACTGTCTGTAAGACTGCTTGTCTGAATTTCAGGGCTTTATCTGCTGGACAGTAACCAGATCTCAGTGAGGCTGAGATTTCTACCAGCACTGTAAGATGAAGTCTATAGTACATAAAGAACACCATTACTATTCTTTCAAAAATGTTGTGGCTTGCAAATGATATGGCCAGGAGAGTGTGTGTTCTGCCTGTTTGCTGCCAAAATGATGAGGCAGAGTCTAGCACTGGTTCTCATATCAACCTGATGGCAGCTGCTGCCAATACATTTTTCTTACTTAGAAAATCTTAGATTTTGTGGGGAAGATAATCAAGCTGGAATGAAATGTCATGTGGGCAAACTCCCTTGTGTTCCATGGGCTGACACTGGCAACATCTCAGACCACTATGTCAACAGCAGTGTAATCCCTTGCAACCTTTGAGCTGTGTGGTTTCCTGATGCAGATTGCTTAGGGGAAAATATGGTTTGACAGGGAAACTTCTTCATTGCTCTCAAATAAATATTTCAATCCCGAGCAGCAGCAGCTTGCATTACCTCTGTCCTCTGTTGGTTTCAGTTATCACAAATGTTAGGTCCAGGGTTTTAGATTTTGTTTGGTGTGCCCTTTCCCCTCCCCCCGATGTCACTGTTTTCATGTACTTTGCCAGGTGGAGTTCTCATTGACTTCAGCCCAGTGACATTATTTTACAGCTGATCTGCACTATGCAATTGTCTTAACTGAAACAGAAACGTGGCACTAGGTTATCACTTTGTTTAAAGCTTTTCACAGCAATAGAGCCATAAATTAAGAAGGAAAAAAAAGTTGTAAACTGTTCTTACCCAGAGAAAATATTTCCCACAGCAGCACTCCAAAAGACCACACGTCACTCTGTGTTGTGTATATTTTATCAAAAATGGCTTCCGGAGCCATCCATTTGAGTGGAAGTCTTGCCTAAGAATGCAAAAGTCACATGTTGCCAGAACTGCTATAACTGATCACCCCAAGCCCCAGGGGAGAATAAACCTTGATATTAGTATTTCAAGTTTCTTTTACTTACATCTCCTTTCCGTACATAGTCAGGGTCTTTATAAATATCCCTGGCTAGTCCAAAGTCACAGATCTTAACCACGTTGTTCTCTGAGAGAAGGATGTTCCTTGCTGCCAAGTCCCGATGAATGCACTGTGAAGGAATGAGGACAAGCAAATCAGAGGGTCTGCCTGGACAGCCAGGCACTGCTAGAGCTGAAAACATGAGACCTTCCTTGGAAATGGAAAGAGAAATGAACTGTTGTGAGCAGGTTAGAGAAGGAAAATATTTGTGGGACTATGCCACAAATACACCGTCATATACAAAAGAGAAAATAACATGGGGAACAAACCAAGTATGACAGTTTTCTGATTTTTCTATGTGAAATAGCTTTCACAGTTATGAGACAAAGGGGGTGCCATTGTTCTGCACCAAATTTGGGAGAGGTCAAAAAGCAGCAGCAGCTACATTTCCAGATGCAGTCCCATGTGTCTGTGAGACTGGGGTAACTGTGCCCATAATTTCTGTGTGCGCTGCCCTGGCAGCTGTGAGATCAGTGCAAGCTCTTGGTTTTGTGTGCACTTTGGCACGAATATTACAATCAATTTACATGGAAAGCAGGCACTCCACAGGCTACAAGTATACTTTTTTTTTTTTTGGTACCCAAAAGAGGTGATAACTTTGCTGATAGTCACCAACATTGCTGAGAAGCTAAATAGATAGCTGGATACTCCCTTTTCATTTTTCAGTGGTACTTTTGTTGACCATACTAGCAGGATCTTTGAGAAGCCTTTTTCTGCATTTATTTATAAGACAGTTCCATGGATAGTCTTACAGTCTGTATTTCCTCCTATCTAAACTCTCATGTTACAAATGCCGGTCTCTGGAGCCAAGGATGTGATGGATATTCCTTCACACCCCCTTCAGTGCTACTTACTGCTTAACCACCAGAGTTAATGTCATCTCCAACACTTTCATATAAGAGCAAAAGCAGATTACTCAGGCTCAGAAGTACATTTGGATTTCTTCATATCAGATACTCATATTTCTGTGCAAGAAGTTCAGCCCTGACATTGCAGTGAGCTCACTTTTCGGGAGGCGAGGAACTCCATGCCTTTTGCCACTTGGAAGCTGTAGCAAATCAGATCCTCCAGAGTCAGGGGCCGCTTGTACAGATCCTCAGCATCTAGAAGAGATCACACACACAGCAAAACACTGGAGCAGCAGCTACAAACTTTTTTGGCACTGATGCTGCTTGCATGCTGATGACCCCCAGCCCTGCATCCGAGTATTGTTGCATGAGTTCTCTACTAGGATGACAACTCTGGTTTAGGAACCACTGACCTAGAGGCAGAAGATCAGATGATTTTAAAAGTTCTATCCAATATTAATCATGTTATTTAGCTAAGGGAAAACAACACCTGGGGATAAAAGTGAGGGAAACTATTTATTGTGTGTGAGTAATGAGACTGGACAGACCAACCCCACAAATTTTCTGGTAAAATAGTGCTGCAACCCCTCTTTCACAACAGCAGCAGCCTTTATATGCATACATTACTGCAAATCTCTTTGTGTGAGAAAGCTGGAGTGAGGCACAGCCAAGAGAGAGAATTTGTGATTTCAGGAACAAGTCCAGCTGCATAAGGGCTTGTGATAGCGTGTGTGGGACTAGCCAAGTAACAGAAACCTTTGCAATCAAAGATCTAGGATCAGGTAGTTTTTTTTTTACCTTCTTCATCATCTTCTGAATCACTGTAACTCTTATCTTCAATAAATCCTGAGCTGGCAGAGCTTCCTGTGCTGGCTACACTCTCAAGGCGCCTCTTGATCAGTTCGGTCAAATCACTGTTGGACTCATCCAGACTTTTCTCTGCTTGGTCAGAGTTTTCCTGGGACTAGAAATGGTAGAAAACTGATTCTTAGCTTTGGATGATGCAATGCCTGGGCATTCAAAATATGTAAAGAATGGCATATGGAGAAAGGGTCTGCTGGAAATGAGCTCAAAGCACGTTTGGACATGATGTTCCCTGAATAGCAGAACTAATGAAGCCTGGTTTCCTATTTATTAATAGAGAGCCTCCCATTTTACTGGTAGCTATATTCCACCATCAAAGTTAGCTGGAGGCTGGCTAGGTGAGACTGATAGATGAGCAGAGAGATATTGTAATCTTGTATCTCTTGCTTTCTTAGGAAACCAGGCTAAAATCACAGTTCCAGGTATGTGCATGATGTGCAATGAAATGCACATCTCACCCTCTCCTGGGGAGTGAGACATAAGCAGTCCCTGCAATTTGTGAAAACAATGGTGAGAAAATAAATTTTGAGTGACTGTACCAGGAAAATCTTCTCTTACACAAAGTACCTTATGTACTTTTGTGCCTCTACACAGTAGGTATAATAATAATAATGGAATCATCCAGGAAAATAATCTTGGGGAGGCTCCAGCTTCTGGCAGGGTGTAGATCAGAGAGCCCATTCTATGCTGTGTTTTCACAAGGAGGAGGCAGCCCTGTCCTCTCCCCATGGCTGATTTCTGGCCTCCTGTGTCTTCCCTCATATCCTAGCCCAGTTTGTGTGAGCACAAATGTTTGTGGGGATGCAGACCACCCTTTGGAAATCAAAACCATTTAGTTAGTTTTAATACAGATCACGGTCATGACCCAGTTTGGTGTGTACAGCACGGATTTTTAGGTTAGCCCAGGGGGAGAACTTGGAAGATGGGAATGAGCAGATGATGGAAGGGTAGCTGGGGGGGAAGTGGGCCTGGAAACAAAAATACCCACACTGAGCTTGTATTTTAGGAGGGTTCACTTTCACCTAGTTCAGTTAATACCAGTTTTTCACTCCTTTGTTGCCCCCCTTGTGCTGGGTAGCATCTCACAATTCCCTTTCTCAAATGCACTGGAGTGCCTGGGTATTTGCAACTGATCCTTTAGCAGGTGCTAGGGAAGAAGAGGATGGGAGTGAGACCCTATGGGGAAAAAATATTTCCTTTCTTGCTCATACAAATTGAAATGTGGTAAGAAAATCAAGAGCCTATAGAAATACCAACTATCTCAGTGCCAATGCAGAAAAAAAGTTCAACTTGTGGTCAGTGGTTGTTAACCACTGAAAAAAATTCCCACTTTTGGGCAGCCTTGTGACTGTGAGAAGCCTGTCATTCTTTTACCTTGTATGCAATGAAATCTCCTCGTTTTCCTCTTAGATAGTTGGACAGATTTCCATATTTGCAATATTCCACTATGACCATTAAAGGACCTAAAAAGACAGTGAAAGTCAAATGAGTTTTGAAGTACTGCAAAGCACTTAATACAAACTTATCACTCCAAATCCTATTCAAAATAAGTAAATACTGTCATTCCTGTTATACAGATGAGGGACTCAGGAAACAGAGAAATGACACTGCAGAAACCCACAATCAGTAGTGGATATGGAGAGAAGGGAATACAGTGCTGATTCTTAGCTTTCCCCATTAGATGGTAACAGTCAGTGTTTATTCCTTATGTATAAACAAAGAAAAATTCAGAATGCTGAATAAGAACATATAATCCCACATGCTATTAAGGTTGTTTTGCTCTATACATAGGTCCATAGCATGGAGAAGGCTTCATTTTCTTCTGCTGCCTTCACAATTGTTTGTTTTGGGTGGAGCTGATGGCACTAGAGTCAATGAAAGTCATGCAGGATCAGAGGCAGATCTAAACCAAAATCTGCAAAAACTTTTATTCTGAAGTTTTTTAAAGCCTGGAAAGTCCTATCAGTTTCTTCCTTTATTATTTCTGTGCAAACTACTCAAGAGTGCAGTGCAATTGCTGCTTCTATACAATTATGCATATTTTTAAGATTTGCTTGAAAATGCTTTTATGTTTCAATGGGAGCTATTGGGAAAGGGAAAAGGTACATTCTCTTCCTTTAGCATAATCACTGGTTTTTGTAATCATCAAACGCAAGGTAAGGTGAAAATATGGGAATGCATAGACGTGTATTATTGTCAGTCCTGCGTAACCAGACTTTCATGTCCAGAAACCTTTTCCTTTCTAGGAGGTCCATAGTTCAGACTTTGGGTTTGAGCTTCAAAGGGAGAGTGCTGGGAGCTGCTCTTGGCCGTTCAGGCAGGAGGCAGCTCTAAGCAGCTGCATCAGAAATGCACACACAGACCAGTTCTGCAGTCTGTCCCTGTGCTCCAGTCTGGCACGCACCATTTTGACTGGAAAGGCTGAGAACTGGATGTAAGGGAGCATGGAAGGGTCGAGGAGGGAACAGTGAGCCCCAGAGATTCTGCTTGCTGCCCCTGCCTGAGGCTGGGTGACCAGCTCCATTTGGAAGCTGATTGTCCCATTAAAAGGCAGATGGTGAATTCTGGCAATAATAACCAATAGCTCGCTGATAATAACACCACATGTTTCTGCCAGGCTCTTTTTGTACAAACCCTACAGCACAGCTAGATGGAATATACACCTTTGGGCCGTTAGGGACTCGCAGTTCCTATGGCTGTAACATGTTCAGCACCCGACTGCAAAAACACACCTCCCCCAAATCAGAGCTGTCAGCAGCTCTGCTGCTGCCCACACAGCACTGCTCCCTCGGGCTCAGAGGCAGCACTGCTGGGATCTGGCAGTGCACAAGAGATCTCTGGTGGACATTGTTCTGAAGAACCCAAAGTGGAACATCCCTCATGGATGCCCTGAGGAAATGGAGATCCCAGTACAGCTTTAAAGCTCCAGTTAGTGATCTATTCATGTTTTTGAAATGCTTCCTAGCCATGGCCTCTCATTATTTTATTTCCTTTTTGTAAAGGTATGGTATGTATTATTTCTAACTGCTTATACATCAGACACTCAGCCAAGGTGCTATGTGTTATATTTCTAAAATAATATATGTGCATACTTAGTATCAGTCTTCATCAGGAATACCATTACATGGTTACATAAAACCTAACAAGAAGGAGAAAGCACTATATTCTGCAGTGGTATTTTAATAGTAACTCTTATCCCAGTGTCTGTCTGAAGAGCTCAAGGCTATTTTTCTTTAGTCTGCAGTTACTCTGCTCAAAGGTAAACAAACCAGGGCTGCCTAGAGGCTGCTCAGGGCCCTGCAAGGCCGTGCTGCACCGCTCTGCTCTGGCCACTTCCCCGGAGTCCTGAGTGGTTTTCCCAAGCAGCTAGCACAGGAGAGTGAGAGTCACCTGCAAAAGTTCCCTGTTCATGGCTCCCAGATTCCAGCAGTATCTGTGGTTGCTGGTGGCTGACTGCTCCTTGAAGAACTGGGAGTTTCTTGCCAGAGGGAAGATTTCTTTCCTGGCATCCTACCAGATCTACCTCACTGAAGTTTTCTTTTTCTCCCTGTGGCTGGACAACTACATGTTCCTTGGGAAGATGACAGTTTCAGAGTCTCAGATGACAACAGATGTGTGCTCCACCTCTCGCTCTTTCCCTTTCATTTATTTTACTAGGGTTTTTTTGGTTGTTGTTTGTTTGGGTGTTTTTTTGTCCTCAGCTCTCTTAAATCTGTTATTTGGGGATTATTTTGAAGGTTCATTGTAAGGAGTAAAGAGGTACCTTTGAGAGTTGTTACTCTGAAGTCAAAGCACAATGTAGGAACAGATAAGGATGCTTGTATGGAGGTATGGGAGGGGATGTTTTAGTGACAAAGGTTTAAGATTTATGGAGTCCTTTGTTTAAGTCTGCACTTTGCAACAGATCCTTTGTATGATGTACAGTCAGTTGTGCCAGCTCAGCCTCTTGGAAGCCCATGCTGCTGCTCCATTCAGCTTTGGACTGCCCCAGGCTTCCTGCATGCTATGCAAAAAATGCCTGGCCAGAGTGAAGAGCTTGGGAAAGGAGAAGGCCTCAAGCAGCTGAGTCCTCAGCCTGGTGAATCCTCCTGATAAGGCAGGAAAGAAGAGGGAGAAGAACCTTTGAAATTATCAGTAGTGCCTATGTGGAGGAACTGGGCATCTGATTGCAATTAAGGACCTTGCCTCTCTTCAGTCCATAATCCCTTTTGTAAACAAGCTTACAAAGGACAGAGAAAAAGAAAATAGAGAAGTGACACCACTGGCTGGGAGAAGACGTCCAGAAACCATTGGTGGCTTGTGGCCATATTCTGCAGCAGCAGAGCTCTCCTGTGAGCAGAGAGGTTGAAATATTTGTGCATGCATTAACTGCATGTGCATGAGGCTTGGACTCCACCACAGATACATCCAAACACTATTGCATCTGAAAAGTGTTTCTTTTTGCTCCTTAATTTACTGAGGACTTCTCACCTCCAGCTTTGGTGCAGGCTCCCAGCAGGTTGACTACATTCAGATGATGTCCTATATGGATGAGGATCTTCAGTTCAGACATTAAAGCCTTGCATTCATTCGTAGTTGCACATTCTGCTTAAGATAAACAGGAAAAAAGTCATCTTCACACAACAGGATATTTTTAACAGGACACAGCAAGATCCTGTTTATCCTTGGAAACAAAACCCACCCAGGTTACTTGCTTTTCAGACTTTTAAACAGATAATAATTCATCTGTTTCATTGTCTGTTGACCTTTATAAAGGGGAATAACACTTTATCTTTTGGGTGACTCTTCCTTTCTCTAGCATGGATATGGAGGGTTACGGTCCCGTAGGAGAACCCTCCCCCCAAATCAGATACTAGGGAGCCTTTGCAAGGACTGAATCTGCAAGCTTAGCAAAGGAACTACCAACCACTCCAAACAGCAGCAGCACACAGAAGAACGTGTTCCTCCAGCTGTAATGGTGATGTGCAGTTTAGCAGTACTGCCTTACAGTACCTCAGAATATATATTTTCCAGAGTACTGAACAACTCTCCACTGCAGATGATGGAGGAATCCAACACATCTGTATGTTGGCTCCCAAAATGTGCTGGACAATGTACAGCATTACTAAATCTCAGCCCTGGCAGATCTCATTGACCCAAGAAATACAATTTCCAGCAAGTAAGAGGGGGTCATATTTGTGTGTGAACCAGGAACTTGACACTTGAAGCACTGGCTGGCCAGTCCTACTGCAGTTTCAGTCTCTTTTGCTGCCAGAGCTAAGGAAGGCATTCTTAGACCAGAACTTTGTTCAGATGCTGGTTTGTTTCCTCTGCCTTCTTTCCAAAACTTTCTGATATATTTGAACAAAAGGGGCTATGTCCCCTTTCCTCTGTTTTTGCCTTTGCATCGTGTAAGATTTACATATGAAGAGCTACGTAACAGCTCATCTGATGTGACAAAGGTAACCTCTTTATCTGCTTGTAGAGTTCTCCATAAACAAATCTTTCACCAAATTGGATGACAAAGAAGGAGCTATTCCAAAGCCAAGATCTCTTCGGTCAGCAGTGTCTACACGGGTGTTATTACTCCTGATTTACCTTGGCAAAATCTAAACAGAAGCGCCTCACAAGCATTTGAGATAATCGTAAACATCAACTTTTAGCCTTCAACCCAGAACTAATGCCAGCCTACTTCACAAAAATGACAGACAATGCTAGAATTACAGAAATGCAAACATCTCCAGAGCCCTTTTTTTCCCCCCTGAATGGATTGACTTACACTAGAGAATCCCCTTTATTCACTGATGAATTATGGGCATGTTAGTTGGAGAGGGGCAGGTTAGAGCAGGAGGCTGCTGCCTCCACTGGGGAAGGAAGGTGTAAAATGATGGAGGAACTGTTGAATGCTGAATATGTGCAGGCAGGGTAGAGTTGACACGAGGCTCAGTGGGAAGCACAGTGAGGAAGTGAATGAAAACCCAGAGCTATCCAGGACAATAAGTTTTGGACGGAGAGGGGAGTGTGTCTGGATCAGGGGCTTCCAGGGTATTTCAGGAAAGGATCTGGAGATGGGCATGGAACAGAAGAAACAACAGCAGGAGAGAAGATGATCTGAAGATCTACTGACTAATGCAGAGAATTGAGACCAGATTTGGAGGAGGTCCACACAAGTGATAAACTGATGTTTGTGAAATTTCAGTGATGGGAAGCCGCAGAGCATCAGGAGAGGCAGCTAGCAGTAGAAGCCAAATACTGTGATAGAAGTTTGTGAATCCTGGCATTGCATGGGTTAATACTGCCATGCAGCAATGCAGAGCAATGTGGGCTATGAAAAGCTATCCTGTGAGCATCCATTGTACCTTTGAAAAAATGCTGAGTGACCAGTTAAAAACCTCCGACCCAAGTAGTCAATGTACTGTCTGATGCATTTATTCATAAGCTGTCTGCAGAGACTTTGTGTGTAAATATAATATGTAAAAAGAGTCTCCAAGTTCTCCCCTTCCCCACCACTGAATGGTAAAAGCTTTCCTTAATTTCAGTAATTGCAAGCAAGTTGTCTCTAATTCACTCCCTTGGCATTGCTTTTTTTTCAACCCCTTGAACTGTTCTACATCTGGAAGCGCTGCGATCGAAGGCTTAGATCCAATTTCAGACTATCTAATGTAATTACATTCTGTAATCTGTTTCCCTCCTAACCCCACAGACCTGGAAGCTGCTGTTTCTCTCCTTTAGGAATACAAGACTTAATCAGCAGCGCAGCATGGAGCCCGCTTGTCATTTCCTACACGTTAACATCCACTGTATAATGACTAATTGCTCCCATATGACAAACCCACTCCCTTCTGAACACAATGAACTCGGGATTGGTTTGGAGCTGAGAACTGGAAACCTCATTGCCCACAGGTTCCCTGAGGAGTCTTGTGAGAATCTCAGAGGGACATGTACCTTTAAGCATTTTTACGGCAACTGTTTTGCAGGTTGAAGATTTATCAATGCCAAAAGCAGACGCCTCCACCACCTTCCCAAAAGCACCATGACCCAGTGTTTTACCTAGAGAAGCAAGAGTCAAGAATGAGCCAAAAGGGACTTATGACAGTCTGCATCAGATAAGAGGGGAACATGCATTCTCAGCTGTGCAAGAAATACAATGCTCCAGTGCCCAGGCACAACGTAGACATAGACCGACAGTCAACAGAAGCCTGTATCACATATTGGCAGCATATGGATATACACAGTTGGATTTATATCCATATGACTTTCATGCAATACAGTTTGTGACAGAACAGAGCAGAATAAATAAATCTGCATTCAGCTGAAGGCAAGGCTGAATACATATATGTGGCTTAAGGGCAAAAAACATTACATACAGTTGTCCTGAAGTCCAGGAAAGTGAGATTTTGAGTTAAACAGAACCCTGTGAAACCGGGATCTCTCACACGAATCACAGTCAAGGAGATGGCCAGTTAAGGCATTCAGGTAGCCAGAACCCTTTAATCCTTAAGTTATTGAAATTTATTTTATGTAAAAGCAACACTAAATGGGATTTAAGATTATAATCTTTATTTTTCATTTTATTTGCATTTTCATGCTTATATTACCTAATGTGCTCTGAGGGCTCTGACCCACAATGCAGCAGAGTACACTGGGCATCGTGATCTGGCGTTTCAGTTCTGCTAGCTTGACCCTAGTCCTACCATCTAATTTTTTGTTATTTTTGTCTGTCTTCCTCCTCCTTCCATGTTTTCCAGCTAAAGCACCAAGAGCACACACAGTTACAGATATATTCCCTGCACTCCTCCTTGCACACAGATGTTACTGTTTCTCTATACAAACACAACATGCTCTTTGCATTTTCTTGCTCCGTCATCCAATGAGCTGGGCTGTTGAATGAAATTTGGTTCATTTTTTTATGGTAGCTCTTTACAACTCAAAACCAAGTTCAAATTATCTATAAGGAATTGATTATTTGATGAATCAATAGATTTATTCAAAACAAAATTCACTGAAAGACTGTCATCTTTCAGATTGACTTCTCTTTCCCTTTTCCTCTATGGTATGAAACTGCTTTTGGCAGGGGCAGGACCTGGAGGTACCTTTCTCCCCTGTTTAGAGTTTGGCTTCACTTCTCCAAGAAAGAATAAGAGTTGGTAGCTATTTTGAGAGAGACAACATCTTTGCTTTTCTTACCAAATCCCTTGTTTCACTCCCCATTAAGGATGATCCTGAATTCTGTGAATGATAGGCTGCTTCTTGGGTTATACAACAGATCCACTGAAATTGAAGAGCATTAGCAACCATCGTTCCTTAGAGGACTCGTCCCCAAGCACTCACCCAGCCGCAGTCTGTCTCTTGGGAACTCCCATTTGCTGCTGTCATAGGGAAGCCGGTCACACTGCTCATCAAGAGGCATTTCCTCTGGATCCATTATAATTGACAGGTATCCTGTTTTAATATCTGTGGCATCAGGCTAAAAACAGGGTGTGGAGAAATTACTCACGGTATTTACCCTGCCATTCTAATGGGAGAGCTGTCATCTACAGGACTGGGAGCTGGCTGGGGAGTTCCCTGAATTCCAGACTCTAGCTCTGAAATTTATTCTGAACCACGAATGCATCACTTCAGCTTCCTGCTTTTTTTTAATATCTGGGAAATAAATGTTTATGTGTGCCTGCCACTCATGGGTGTTGGGAAGAGTGCCTGATTAATGGTGGTAACGCACTGAGGACACAATCTATCACTGTCTTCTACCTGTACCTATTAAAGGAAATCAATGCTTTTTAATAGGAATGCCACAATTTGCACTTCCTGGTCTACTACGGAGTATTTTGGCATTTTCATAGTGTTTGGTTTTGTGGGCTTGATTCTCCTAAGTTACCCACTTCATGGCTATCGCTTATTACAATTTAAAATTGAAATCTGGTGAAAACTGCTACTTCTAATGCTGCTCAGGCAGAAACTGCGACTGGGTGGGTCCTGGGAGCAGACTTATATGGCTGTAAAATGGAAATTCACTGTTGTCCACAACTCCATTAAACTGAGGCCAAGGAGGAAAACGTTAATTTAAGCCCTGTATTTGCAGTAGGAGGGGAAATCTTACTCAAGTATGAGGAATCAGCACTGGAATTGTAGTTTGGTGAGCTTCAAGAGCAGAAGCTGTGGTTGCCTTTCTGTTTACTGTTTGTTTTAGGAAAAGCAGATCTAAATTCCTTGGAACTTTACTGAAACTTTACTTTTTTGAGTCATAAAAGGGAAGTGAAAAAATTGGAGACAAAATTAGCTGTGTGGTTTGAGCTCATTTCTAGAGCAGACATTCTAGGATCTCTCTTAAAACAGGGCCCCCTTTAATACCTGTGTTTCAGAGCAATCTGACTGGACAAGTGCTGACATCAAGTCCTTATTTTAGGGGATTTAGGATTTTTTTTCAGTTTCCTAATCTCAGACGCCAGTTTGACTCATAAAGAGGGAGGAGCCTGATTTTCTGGTACCATGGAAGTGGGTAGAAATCTCACAAATGCAAGTGAACTGTCGAGAAGTTAAAGGACTATCAGTAGAAATCTTGGACTGAAATTTTATAAGAACATTTTGCACAGTTTTTTTACCATCTATCCCAAACTTTCAGCCTTCAACACTGATGCTACACAAAATCTGGGCCCAATTCCAGAGACTTTGTGCAATATGGAAGCTCTCTTACTTTTCTCAGTTTCCGAATGAATAGGGTCAGAAGAAGCCAGAAAAGGGTGGCAGCCAGACCGGTGCAGACCAAAATGATAACTTCAATATTAGATTTCTCCTCAGAACCTGTAGGTTAAATGTACAACCAAATCTTAAATGTAGCCAAAGTCCATGACCAAACAGTAGTTTTCTTCAGTGCAACACAATAAATGCATTTCACCTTAGCTTGGAGCTCACCTTGTATTTTAATGAAGGCTGATGTGCTGTCTTGGCCCATGTCATTGGATGCTTTGCATTCATAGAGCCCTTCATCATCCTTTTTCACTCGCTCAATGACAAGGGTATTATTTTCCATGGAAATTCCTGTTGTAAGGGATTTTGGTTAATATTATCACAATAACCTACCTGCCTACAAATTCTTTGAGGAGACACAGAACTGAAAGTCAGCTCCCAGCCATGCTGGCCTTGTGTGCACTGTT
Source organism: Hemiprocne comata (assembly GCA_020745705.1). NCBI lineage: Eukaryota > Metazoa > Chordata > Aves > Apodiformes > Apodidae > Hemiprocne > Hemiprocne comata. The sequence goes on along the minus strand of CM036597.1, from coordinate 1,622,806 downwards.
GTTGGGAGGCATTTTAATACTATGGCTCTTTGTGGTCTGACAACAACCTTTCCCTGACATTTTTTTTAGTCCTCAATACCTGTGTAAATTGCTTGGGGATCATTTAAGCAACAGCAAATATGGCTGTTAATTTATTATGACTGATACTAAGAAAACTTCTATGGAAGTTAGTGAAGTGATGGGAAGACAGGTTTTCTGGTAGAAGTAAGATACACTGGAAAAAAAAGGGAACTCGGTGAAATTATTGAAGACAGCTGATGTCTTGGAGGCCTTGGGTAGGATGGGAGTTCAAACTTGTGGAACATGGAAACCAGGTTATGCACATCCCTGGAAGAATCACTGCATGGAGCAATCCTGCATTCACAAGCAGCTGGGGGCTAGGGGTGGAATGGGAGGGAGGTTACCTAGATTTGTTTCTACATGTAATTTTCCTGATTAATTTTACACATTTAATTTTTCCTGATTTGTGGCACAAAAATGAGAGCTCATCTGTTTCACTAAGGATATGTTTGGGACAGAAAAAGGGAACAGGTCAGGCTTTGAATCCAAAAGGGAAGGACATTCTGAGTTTCTGGGTGTTCTGCCTATGGATCCTGTTGTTAACAAGAGTTCTGCACATAACTTGCCCTGCACTGTGCTGAAATATTTACCCTGAGGTGTTTTTTCCAAATATTTTATTGATGTTTCCATTGGTTGGATGAGTTACATGCTTGTCCCTCTAGAATTATTTATAAAATTTCAGTAGCTATAAAGAGTTTCTCTCAGAACAGTCTGATCTGAATTATGGATGATCCTGGATTTCCTACCTAGTCCAAGATGCAAAATTAAAGTCAGAGGACTAGCTACAGACATGGGATTCTCCATGATTTATAGGAGACCTCAGAACAGAGAGCTGAGAAGGAGTTCCAGGCCTGAGTGAGGAAGCCCATGCTCCCTGCCCATGGTAGCACTGTGCCTGCACTGCTCTGTACCAGCTGAGCTGAGAGCACAGGCTCGTGGCTGTGCTGAGGGAGATAAAGGATGTGACCTGTGCCCAGGGGTGTGCTGGACTGGCCCACGATTTGCTGCAATGTATTCTGATCAGGCCCCAGGGATATCTGATGGTTCAGGCTTGTGTTTGCAGACACACCTGACAAGCAGACTCTGTCAGTTTTGTACTCAAACTGTTGTTGTGCACAAGCAGCCTGTACTGATGCTATGCTAATGTATGCAGACTGCCCGGCTGACTCTGCAGGCAGGAACTCGGCCACATGTGGAAGGCAAGCTGCAGAAGCAAGCACGGGGTTGCAACTGGTTGGCAGCTTTGACCCCAAAGTCCAAGCTGGGGACTGCTGCAGTGCTCTGATATATTTGGATTTGTGTGTGTGTTTCCTGAGGCTGCGCATGCCATCCTGACTCAGCCACGATGCTGTAGCTGTGGAGCTGTAGGTCCTATGTTTGTGGTGAGCCTGCAGGTCTGTTACCCTGTGTTAGGTACAGCAGCACAGCACAAGGGCACTCACCTGAGGCTGCTGAAATGGGGTAGCCATTCTTCCTCCACGTGATCTGAGGTTCTGGTGTTCCACTGACTTTGCACTCCAGGATGATCTTGCCGCTGATGTTAACCTCCAGATCCGTGAGGTTTTGTATCACATATGGTGCTGCCTTTGCTGCAGTGACAAAGCAAAACAGTACACATTGATTTCAGAAGGCACCTCCCACAGCTCTGCTGTCGCTCCTCTGGCCACCAGCATGGTCTCTCTGGGCTGGAAGTGGCATAGATTTGGTTGATGAGTGGTAGCAAAAATCTTCCAAAAGATTATGGGAAGAGTGGGTGAGTTCATTTGGCTTATTTTCAAACTGACTAAGCTTAGATTTGGCTCCAGCTCGAGCTTCCTTGAGTTTCTCATCCTCTGAAGAAAACAGAGGACACTGAGTGGGCAGAACAAATGCAGAGTGAATGCAAAAAAAAGAAAGGAGGCAAAGAGGAAACATTTCTGAGGATGTGTCCTCCATCATGAATGAAGTTAACTACTTACTACAAAGCATGTTAACCTCTACTTTATGTTCATTTATAAAAGGTACAGGAAGGCAATGAATGAAATCACAAGCACAGCATAAAAAACCATAAAACCTGCAATAAGGACAGCAGCTGAGGGGTGTTAGTACATTTAAAAGACCTTGTTTGTATAGGGGAAGGAGGGCTGGTTTGGAGGGATATTTCCAAGCATGTTTTCCAGAAGAATTGACTCTGACATGTGCCAGACAAATAACAGACCCTAGTAATTCTCAGAAGAATGGGATCAAGGTTCCAGTTCTCCCATGGAGGTATTCCGAGTTTAGCTGTGTTTTTCCCATAGCCACCATGTGTAGGTGTTTGTGTAGGTGGAAATTTGACTAAATGAACAAAAATAGCTGCCAGGGGAGAGAAAAGTTAATTGCCTGAATGGAGAGTGCAGAGAAAGCCCAGTGCCTCCATGTCAGATGATGCTGACAGGTGGCTCTGGTACAGGCAGTGGGGACAAGCCAAACCACCAGCACTCTGTAACACCAGGGTCAAATTCTTTCCCTTCCTCTACACCTCAGGAAGAGGCAGGTGCTCATGCCATTTCTCAAAATAAATCACCTCCCACCCAGGTATCAGAGCTGTGCTAGCCACAGCTGTGGTGTGGGAGAGCATCCTCTCCCTGTGTGTGTGCCTGCAGGGAGGGGAAGGGACTGCAAGAGCCCTGTTGGTTGCACAGGGCAGGAGACTGCCTGGGAAATGTGCATGTTCACTTAAACAAGGATGAAGCCAGCACTGCACAGCCTGTTTTTTACCTGAGAGACAAGTGCAGCATTGCTGTCCCTTCAGTGTCTCATTAGCCATTAATGTAAGTGGTGAAATCAGTTTGAAAACCACTGTCTAATTCAGCTTCTGAAGGACTCTTGTCTTCTGCACCCTGTCTGGCTGCTGTTTAATCAATTTTTGTGCTTTGTGTTTTTCTTCACCAGTGGAAGATAGCTAACAAATTTATCTGCTACAGCAGCAGTTCTGAGAAGGCTTAGAGCCAATCACTCACTTTTTCACTATGAAGCACAGTTTCTGCTGGAAGAAGTGTCCTGCCATTTATATTCACATGGCCAAAGAAACAAGGCTTCAGGATCTGTAATATTGCTGTTTTTATGAAAATAAGAGGCAGTTGGGTATAAGTAAGAAAATACTGTTATTACAACAAAGTGTATCCCACTTACCCAGAATAAATGTTACATGCAATTTGATTATACACTTGGCCAGTAACATTTGTGATTACATCTGCTGGGTCCAGACCTAGTTAGGTGTCTGTATCATCCTGGCAGCTGTAAGTGGGCAGAGTCTTCTACCAAAGTCACAAAGATCTGGGGTGACAGTCCCAAATGATAGAGTTGTGCTCTTAGTAAAATGGTGGGTGATGCCTTTTCTCCTCAGTCAACACTATATCTGCACCCAGCATGGAATTAGGAAGATAAACTGCAACTGAAACCACCTTTTTGTGTAAGGCAAATATTCTGTACAAAATCAGCAGTGGCTGGATGAGCAATGTATGAGGTTAGGTGGCAATCCACACACAGTAATGCAAAAAAACGCCACCGAACCAGAGCACAGACTCTATATTAGGACAGTCGTAAGAAATGCTGGGCACCTTCTGCTTTAAAAGGCTTCCAAGAGAGCAGGAGATGCTTTTCTGCTCCTGCAGCAGAACAACAGTGTCCCACTGCCACTTCCCACTGGCAGGACCTACCTCTGACAAGGAGCTGCGTGTGCTGTTCTAGCGTGTCGGTGCTGTTGTGCTGGTTCTGGGCTCTGCACTTGTAGAGGCCACTCTGTTCCTTTGTGATGTTGGTAATGACCAATGTCAAAGAAATGGAGTATTTGTCAGTTTTCTTGATCACGGAGTCGCTGAGAGCCACCTCTGAGGAGGGGTAATACCAGGCCAGGTGACTGTAGATGTACTTGGAGGCCCGGCAGGTGAGCCAGACGTCATTGCCCACAATAGTTGTGACTTGTGAGTCTGTTTGCAACCCAGATGGCACATCTAGGAGAAAGAGAAAATATGTTTACAATTAAGTTATAACTAGAAGATCTTCGGTTGTCTGACTGCAACTGATGATCACGTTTCAAAGAGCAGCTGTAACAGAACGAGCAAATTTCAATGAGACCTGCAAGCAGACACTGGTGCTTGTGAATTAAGTGGATGTACCTCTCATGTCTCAGTGCTGACCGTGGTAGTCTGGCCCTCAGTATTTTAATAATTGCATTTACTAGTAATGAATTGCAAGTTTATAAATAGAAGTGGTTCATGGACTAAGGGAGATTTTAATCAAGAAAGATTTCTATCCAGGTAGACAAATGTGTTTGAGATCTTCTCTTTCTAGCTGCAATCAGCACTTAATTGCATAAGAATAAAGAAACCTATTCCCATTTCTCAGAAGTAACACTCTCTTTCTTCACCCCTGAACAATCTTCCCAATTCTCTCTTATTTCAGCTATGCCAATATTTATTTTCATTACATGTGCCTTGGTGCATATTTACTTGATCATTGAATGGATTGAATGACCTAATGATGTGTCAGTCCTTGAAGCCTTAGCAGAGAAATACTTTGAGGCATGAGTCCAATCTATCCACAAAAGAGTTAGCTATTTCTTGCTATATTTTTAGTAGCTTTTCACTCCAGAAAAAAACAGAAGAAAAAAAAAATCAATTTTCCTGAAGTAGCAAGCTGAATCAATTTGAAGACAACAAAAAATGTTTCTGACTAGAATGCCAGAGTCTGGGCTACAGCACATTCCTATTGCTGCATTAGCCCCCAGAGACCTACAATTAAATTGTCTCTGAAATATATTCTTTTTCTTTTTTATTCTGTTAGTTTCAGTGCTCTGTCCACCCAGTAAACTTGAATGAAAGTGCATTGATAACCACAGTGACCTGGAATTATTCTTCTGAGTGTTAGGTCAGGATATTCAAGCAGCTAAGAGTTATGAGGAATGCCTTGTAAGTTTTACCAGGCATAGTACAGGAATGGGACACTTTGGAGGACTAGCTCTGGATTACCTTCTGAACATGAGCACTGTTTGCAAGAAATCTGATAGGTTGTTGCTTCAATACCAAGCTGTTAGTAAGATGCTTTCTCAAGCTAGGATGAAATGGATGGTACTTTGAGAAGGACAGAAGTTAAAGGGGAGCCAGTACACGTTGCACGTGCAATCAGACAAATGCCACATGGGAGCTGGAATTTGGCCAGGGGTTCACACTGCAAACTCCTGCAAAAAGTTCTGCTGAAGCTATAGTTGAGCATAAATAGCAAGGCTGTTGAAATAACCAATCTGCCTTATAATAAACCATATATTATATAAAATACAAAGCCCTGAAGGAGCTTTCAGGTAGGATTAAAAGTCTTTCTTCCTTAGAAGTCATCTGGAATAGAACCAATAAGCTTTGCTTCATGGTTTTTAAGGACTGGCACCAAAAATGTTTTTCAAAGATCCAAAAGGAGAAGAGACCCCTCAGGCCACAGCTGTGGAAATTATTTTTCTTTTCTTTCCTTTTCATTAAATTTCAGTTTCTTTTATGCAGTGTTTTGTTAGGCTCAGTTGCTCCTTTTTTGCTCAGTGCTAGCTGTACACTCAAACTGGCTTGTGCAACACAACACATCCATTCTTCACATCTGATGTCCTGTGGTTCCAACATGTCAAGATGATGCTTCTCGAAGAGGGGAAAAAGTCTGAGGCCAGCACAACTACCGTAAACAGGAAGAATTAAGGTCCACTGAAAACACTGGGATGTAGCATGAGTAGCATCTCAGCATCTCTCCTGAATCTGTCAAACCACAATAGGGAAGAAGTGCCCTCTCAACTTGCCTTCTTCTTAGTTTCTCTGCTAAGCATTTGGTATTTGCTCCACCAAGAGTTAAAGTACTAAGGTAAATGGATCGTTGGTTAAACACAGTTGTTTAGTGTTAGTTTCAGTGCTCTGTCCACCCAGTGGACTTGAATGAAAGTGCATTGATAACCACAGTGACCTGGAATTATTCTTCTGTTAGGTCAGGATATTCAAGCAGCTGAGAGTTATGAGGAATGCCTTGTAAGTTTTACCAGGCATAGTACAGGAATGTACATAGTACAACACATTTAGTGACCTCAGTGGTCTGGGAGACCTCCTGAGATACCCTCCACCTTGAATTATCCTATGATCTAAGTGCCAGGTCTCAGTGAAAGTACAAAGGGTTTCCAGGTAAAGTGATGAGGCAGAAGTCTGGTCACATTACCCAGGGTAAAACAGAATGAACCCCTGCAAATCTGCAGGGTGAGTTAAACCATGGCTGGCAGCCCCATCTGCCCTGGCTTCTGCCTCTCAGGAAGCCTTTTCTTCAGGAGAATGTCTCCTTACAACTTGCAGCCCCGTTCATTTTGCAGAGTGTTTCCCTGAATGGCTGTGGGAGAAAGCCCACCCAGGGGCAACACTGCATCTCTTGGGATGAGGCACTGGCTCGTGTCTGGCAGTGCCAGTGTGGGCTGGAGCACCCACAGATCTCTGACATTTTGGTGCAAATTCCCAAGGAATTTGATGTGTTATTTTCCAAGCCTTAAGTTGTGGAGGATGCTCAATAGTTTTGCCTTGCTACTGGACTTCACCAGTGCAGGGTTTTTTCTACCAACTTAATATTCTGGGAGCAGAGGGCTGGCTTGTTTTTCTTATCATTTCTTTTACTGACATCTTTTATTTAGCATTTTGAATATTTTTAGCTGGAACCTGTGCTATTCTCTTCCATCTTGTTAGACTTTCAAGAAGCTCTTCCAGCTCCAATAGAATATTCATTGATTTTCATTACTGTGAAATGAAAAAGAGAGGGGGAAAAAGTCTCTCTTGCTCTCCTCTCTCTTTTCTCCTCCTACCTGGATTATCTGGGGAGTAACTGCAGCTCTGAGAGCACATTATAAGTCAGTTCATCTCTTAGACTACTTTGCTTACACAATCTTGAACCTGAGCAGTCATTAACTTCCTCTCTCTGAACAGATACAGTGTTTTATAAGACTCCTAATAAGTTGGCTAAAAGAATGCACCATGGGGCCTTTTCTCTTTTATCAGCAGTCACCAAACATTTGTCTTTCGTATTGTATTACAGTGTAGTAGCCGTGAATTTCACTCTTGACTGTGCAGGATTCCATGGCAAAATAGGGAAATGAACCATTGGGGGAAGGTAAAAAGTCAGCATAAACCAAAAGAAAGTCTGGCTCCATTTATATTTACAAGGAATTAATTGGTTTTAATTTCCTGTGCTTTGCACAATAATCGGTGTAATTCAAAACTTCTGCTCTTTCCCAAATTTCTTGCCTGTTCCTGTCAGGGTTGGGGGGTTGCCATCAGGAATATGCATGTAGGGAGAGTAAGAAAAAGAAAGGGTGAGCCCTACCATCTGAAACAGCACAGAGCTTTTCATAAATCCTGTAAACATGTCAGGAATAAGCAAATGGAGAGTGGCAAGCAGTTGTAGAGCAGCCCAGTTCCTACATTGTTCCAGTATCTGATAGCAGATTTTTATCTCATGTTTGAAATATAATTTTTGCTTTCTGGTAAAAGTCTCTAACTCCATTTTCCTGAGTTGTTTTTGCAATCAGATAAGCCGTTGAAAAAGAACTTTTGTTATTATTTGTTATTCTTATCATAATTCATTTATATTCCAAAACCATTCGGAGGTTTCATATGGGTGGGATGCTGTTTTGTTGTATGTAGTACGATCCCACAAAGGCGAGAATTTGATTTACTGTGGACCTGCAGTAATATATAGTTGCCCTTTCCAAGGTGCAGACCAGAGATTAGAAGGTAAATAATACTTGTTCATGGCAGAGAATACCTCCAGGAGACATCAGGACAGCTTTCCACTGCACTGGGAAGGTTGCAGTCTGCCCTGGGGGTCCTTTGGTGCATGACCGGTGGTGGGCAGGGACATGGGGCAGTTCTGAGCATCTGATGGGTCACCCACACTGCCTCTGTTCCTGACAAAATAGTAATCTGACCTAAATGGGAACACTGGTGTCAAAGCTGTGGTTAGGCAAGGTAGGCAGGGGATGGATTTAGCTGCAGCAAGAAACAGTAAAAAGAATTTACACAAAAATACTGAAATAAGAGTTAGGGCAGGGTGTGGTGGGTAACACTACGGCTGCATCACTATGGGAGGTTCTGCTGCCATGAACAGATTTAGGAGAGCTTCAGTGGGACACTGACACTCAGGACATCTCAGAAGGAGCTGGGAGAGACTTCAGGGCTGTCACTGAATGATAAGATTTCTCATCTCATTGGACCCCTTATATGGTTTGGTTTCAGCATGATCTCCAAACCCTGTTGACCCTTCAGTGAAATGAATTCTGCTGGCAAAGAAGTGATTTAAAAATAGATACCAGTGCTATTTCTGGTGTCTGTGGGAGTTTTTGTGGGGGCTCTGGAGTGGAAAAACAAAATGGTTGTTGACATTATCCCATTGGGATAAATACATTTTCCTGAAATGAATATGGTGGTGATGAAAACAGACTGAAGGAAGGCATGTCCCCAGAGAGCAGGTGCAGCCCAGACAACACCTGATGAAGTTTCCTTGTAACATTCCACCATGTCCTGACAAAACATTTGAACCCTGACCAAGTGGAACAGGTTTTTTGGGGGAGAAGAGAATTTAGCCTCTGTATTATCTTCAGATTTCTTAGCAAGGGGAAGTTAATTAAGTTCAATTCAGCCAAAATGTTTGAATCCACCAGCTTGCTTGGTGGTAGCAGATAATGGGAGATCAGGTCTTTAAAATCAACAGATTTAGAAACTAATTGTGGAGCCCCACAGCTAGCAGCTGTTTTGCAGAGATCCAAGTGCTGTGAAGTGCTACGAACATTTCCTAGAGGCTGTCCTAAAGGCCCACACATTGCCTGTGTGCCCTCAGGCTCTGAACTCAGCCTTTATCTCAGCTCTTAGGTTCAATCACCATAAAATTAATCAGCCTAGCAACTAAAAAGTGTCCTGCTTAGAGCCTTATGCTTTTGGACTTCCCCCATTTGGTTCCTCACAAAGTGTCCTTGAATGTCCCTCTAACACTGAGACTAAAAGCAGCTCCTGGTGAGAGTAACCTGGCAGTGGCTTAGCCTTATCCAAGTGCACCCAATAGAAGACAGGGCTTTTGATCATCCATGAGGCAGCAGGAGCTCTTAGAGCAGCCTGGCCACTTGTTGGAGTAATATGCCTTACTCAGCAGAGGGCCATCACGTAAAGAAACCCAGCAGCAGGTCACTCAGCACCATGATCTACTTTAGGATCAGGACAGCCACATTTAGAAAGATTTCATTTCTTTCTAATCCATAAACACCACTATTTTTAAGCACTGCACTTACAAAAGTCAGTCGTGCTTGTTCAGCATCTGCCTCTTCCTCCAAAAATCACAGCCTCAGTCTTTTCTTCACAGGCGAGAATGTATTTGTCTTGCCAAGACCTATTCACCCCCTGGTCTGTTCTGGTGGAAACATTTCCACCATACCACTGTCAGTAATTTTTGTCCAGTGATTAATTTCCTTCATAATTAAAATTGCATTATTAAAACATTTGTGTCTCAAAACATTGCTAGATTGATCTTAAAAAAAATAAGTGAAATATTAGCTCGCTGTGGGCGGGCAGGGGGGAAAGCCCTACATAACTTTATTATTCAAATAAAACATAGCTGTGAAAGGTGCCTAAATTGATCTAACTCTTTGAATCAGACCTTATGGTAGTTGCTTATTTAGTTCCTGCAGCATTGGTTTCAGTCACCAAGTATTATGAAGCACTGTGAATACCTTGGGAACATAGGGCTCTGAGTAACCCATCCAACCATGAGAACCAGAAGAATTCAGAGCAGAAACAAACCCATGTGAAGACTCAGTGCTTGGAAGTGATGAAGTGAATTAATAGCTGGTTTTCAGCTTGCTTGGACTTCTTGAGGACCTCCCATGTCTGAGCTGTATCTCCCAAAAATGCACCTTGAAGTGCTTTTTCATAAGTAAATAAGAGTTGGGGTTTTGGAAAATAACTTTTGGAGGCTTAATGCCATATGGCATTGGGATAGGACAAAGAAGCTGTAAAAGGAGGTGAAATCTTTCCCCCTTAAGGTATCACTGAATGAGATTTTTCATATTAGCACTTCTGTGTAATAAGAATGGTAACAAAGTTCAGTGAACCCTTTTTTGGTTAGCCTGATTTGAAATGTGCTGAATTATTGTAAAGCAATGGAGTCAAACACACAGGATACAAGAGAGTCAGAGGAGTGCAGAGCACTGCCACGAGCAAGCTTTGCCCTCAGAACTTGCCTCATGGGGAAGAAACCAAGTAGTGAGAATCAGACATTCACCTTTCAGGACACTTCTGCAATCTTTGTTCTAAAAATTGTTATTTTGATGCAAATTCTACCAGCCAACATCCACTCATCCATAAAGTGAGCACAGAAATTGCTCAGTTTGTTCTGGCTAAGCACTTGAACAAGGCTGTCCCTGGACTCTCCTCCTTTTTTAAACTCCCATCCCTCCTAAAAGCATTATGTAGGTCTTGATCTCACTACCAAAGAATTTCTGTGTTGAAAGGTTAAGCAGATATTTGTTTGGATTTGTGTTCTTTGGAGAAATAGCATGTCCACCTCCTCCCTTCTTAAAGGGCACTGGGAAAGGCTAATTGCTCAGGCAGGGATCCAATGTCACAATAACTCCCAGTGATATCAGCCCAGGATTAGGTCTGAATATTGGCCTTGCTCACCTTTGCTATGTCTGCTGACTTAATTGGAGAGCAACCATTCTCATGAGTCAGGGAGAGGCTTCAGGCCTTTGGAAGACTACAAAGGGCTTAGTTTTTGCTGGAGGTTTTATGAGGACAGCACTCAAATGTCATGAGTGTTGCTTTAAGACAGGGGCAGCTAGACTCAGGGCCTGCATCTGCAGCTTGAAAAGGGCAAAAGGAGCATCAGGTCTGAAGCTGGACATATCAAACTCAGCTGTGCACTGATGCAGGACCCAACCTTGCATGTGGTGAAGAGCCTGGGACTGTGTGATTTGGAGAGGTCTGAAACACAACGTGCAGGGATCCCCAGAACTCAGCAGCCATGTAACACCTTAAGGTAAAGCAGATGATCAGTTGATTACCTGAGACGTAGAACTCAATGCTCCTCTCTTCTTCCCCAATCTTGTTTGAAGCCACACAGTAATAGATTCCTGATGCACTGCTGTTCTCCATAGTCAGTGTGCTCACAATCTGCCAAGCAAAGACAGAAAAAGGCTCTGAGTGTAGTTTAGGCTTAGCAGAGAGGCTGGAGAGTAGTGTGTAAGTATGTTTTATGGTAGAAAAACAGTTAACAAGGAGTTTCTAGTAGTGAGTGAAGGTCACAAACAGACAAGTGCTTCTATTAGGCTTTTGATATCTCATCTCAGATCACTTCAGCCCAGTTAATTCTCTTGCCTCCTCATTCCTAAACTTTCCCCTTCTTTTCTTCTGCCTCCTCCATGAAAAACAGGATTCCTCTTTGACTCACTGCCAAGGTCTTTGTGCAACAACATCAGCAAAAAGCTGAAGGGAAGGACTTGAAAGATTCATCTAAGACACTGATTATGAAGCCTCACATCCACCTATTTTCTCCTCTTCTTTTTAGTTATGGTTTCTGTGGGTACCAGAACACCCACATTTGCATGGGAAGTAATTTCTATGGATGTGGTATAAAGAATACTACAGGATTTTGTTTTGCTTTGCTGTAACCCAAGATAAGGGAGGGAGGGATGTGGCCCCTTTGGACCCCAGATCACTCTTACAAATTGTGTTTGTAAGCCCCTTGAGTCCATAACCCTTCCTCAGAGCCTTACCAGAGCTTGTGCAGTGAGCAAGGAAGGTCTGGAGGAGCTGCCTATGCTAAGACACTTGGCAAATGCAGAAAGAAAGGGAGAATTATGAAGGAGAAGGAAGGAACACTTGTCCTGAGCTTCACCACAGAGTTTTTTGGTTTCTGATGCAGCTAAACTCAAACACATCCTGAAGAAGCTGCATTCCTTAAACATCGTGAGCCCCTGCTTCTGTATAGGGCCTTCTTAATGAGGAGCCAGCCATATGGCACCCTCCTGTCCCTGTCATGGTGAAACATCACAAGCTCATAGAGGACTATCCACAGGTCATGGCTATAATTATTTCTAGTGCTTCCTTTGGGCTGCTAACAAGAAAGCAGGGTCTAACTCACCAAGACAGAGATGTTCTTGCAAGATTACTTTGCTTCCCCTGCAGCCATTCACCTGAGGAACTCTGAGCCCTCACATTTGGAACAAATATCACTTTCTTTGCCATGTTCTCTAAAGACTTTGAGAATCAAAACTTATAACACCCTCTGGCTCTTTGTCATTATCTCCACAGAGCGCTTTGAAGTGAACAAAAGCATCTCTGGACTTTCTTTTTAATATCCTAAACTAAACTCACCCAAGACATTCCTTTACTCCTCATAAAGCTGCACCATGAATGTGTCTATAGCTGTGTGGGATGTATTTTCAGAGAGTTATTTAAGATTTTCTGAGCTTTGGCACTTTAAATCCTGTAGGGAAATGAGTTTCAAAGGTTTTGATCCCACGTGCATTTCACATTGTAATGGGGGACATTTTCAGCAGAATAACGAGTAAGTGGAAAAGTATCTTTCGGGCACCAAACACAGAATTTAACCAAGAATAGGCACAAACCAAATTTAGGGGTGAAAACAGGAGGCCAGTAAACCCAGCTCCCTCTGGTGTCCAGCAAAGAAAGAGCTGTGCAGTTCTGATTTATTTCTGATGTGAAAATAGCTCTAACTTGGATATAAAATCACCCAGAGAAGCAGTCTGCTCCTCCTCCTTTTTCTATTCCTGTAGCAGTGGGCTTAATGCCACAGGCTGTTAACAAGCACATGTCCAGAGCACTACCCCTGACTTTAAGCAGCAGACATTGCCTTTTGAATTACTGCTGAATCAGGACCAAAATCTTTCTTCTCATGGGTACTGGATCTTAGAATTTTATAGTTGGGAATAGAAAAAGCCAATGTAAATGTACATGCTGAGGAAAGAAGGGGCTAAATTTGCATAGCTATTTAACAGCTATTAGTCTTGCTAAAGGACAGCTCTAGATGGGAAGCTGAGGATAATATTGTAGCCAGTTAGAATCATAAAGGGGAATCTAGTTATGCATTTTGGAATATGTCCAAGGTGTTAGGGCTGACACTCTGACTCTTCTAAAAACTGATGCAATGCCTCTGGCTGCATTTGGCCCAGAGGAAAACACACACGTATGCTCACGAACACAGACAGATACTAATGTCTCTAGCTACATAACTCAAAAATAGTCTGGCATAATAGTGGGGGGGGTTGGGGGGGAAAGAGCAAACAGATATACCTTATCTTAGCTAATCTCAGTTGTGACTTTAGATGTGAAGGTGAAAAATGTGTTAAAATTATGGCAGGAAAAAATTATTGAGGAAAAGAGAGAGTAATGTTCCTGTTTGTGTGCTCAAAATCACTGTTATGCACTTGGAAACGAGTCTGGTACACACCTCAGCACAAGAGATAATGCACTTCACTGTCATGTCTTAGAACTAGCACCTCCCAGAGTCCTCCAAAATGTGACTTTCAAACCAGCAGCATTCAGCAAAGAAATACATGTGATTTCAGAGCCAGAAATTAAGGATTTTGAGTGATTTTCTTGTAATAAGATGAATCCCTTGAAATCATCATGCATCACCTTTTCACTCTAGCTGTGAACTCCCAGGTAAATCCCCAAGATTTGGAGTTCAGTTATCTTTCCAGCATCTGAAAGAAAGCTTTCAGTTGCCAAACTAACCTGATTCTGGTTCAGTCCTCAAAAGGGTGATGCTTTGGAACATTAACATGCTATACCAAAGGGGATCCAAATTCTCTTTCCCTCTGTAAGACCACATAGTTTTGTCTTTAACCAAAAAGGAACCTGAAACAAACAGGAAGCCAGCAGTGGTATCTGCTTTCTGAAGTATCTTTAGCTGAAGGATATTGCATTGAAAAATAACCCCTATTAACCCAGATGTTAAATCCTATAGGATTCACAATGCTGATGTTTTGGCAGTTGTGCACCACCTGTTACTGTAGGCAACCCAAGTTGAACAAACTTGACAATTTGAAATTTTTCTGTACTTGGTCATAGTGGCAGGTAGGGATAAGGATTTTGTTCTTCTAAATGCCATCCCTATACTTTCAATGGAACCATTTCAAGGGAAGTCTGCAAAAATAATGAAATAATGATGAAATAATGAGAAAATGGCAATAGCTCAAGCAACCAAACATAGGAATCTTTTGCCATTATTATCAGTGAAAACTGTTAGCAGACTTCTGAGTGCAGTGGCATGGTTCCAGCATTTGGGGACCTTTAGTATAGAGTGGAAATAATTCTGAGGGGATAATCTACTTTCTGTGCTTAGTCTGTGCATTCCTGGAATCAGATCCAGGATAGAAAAGTTTGAGACATGTTGGCATTTGCCCCATCTAGACTCATGGAATCACAGACAGACCTGAGCTGCATGGGACTGCTGGTGGTCTCCTGCCTGACCCTGTGAAAGCAGAGCTCACATCACAGCTGTTACTCCCGGACAGAGCACAGCACTTTCTGCTAAGCCTCAATAATAAAGCTGATGGGAAATCTGCCCTTACCTTGAAACATTGTATCTCTGCAGTGAAATTACTATTCATGAGCTATTTACAGCCTGGGAGTTTGCACTTTTCAGTTTACCTTTGTTCAGTGTCCTAGTCAAGAGCAGTTCAGACTAAATGACACGTTAACCCTTGCTAGTGTACTCTAGCCACAAGTGGTAGCACAAACTACATGGCTGTTCAGTCCTTAGCTTCAGTGCTGGAACCAATAATAATTAATAACAAAATTATTGGCATGTAATGTCTAGACATCTTCCTAGTGGGAGCTGGGCTGAGATCCTGTGAGTTCACTGCATACCAAACATCCTCTGACCAGTTTTGATTGCCTGGGTTGGAGGTAAAGGGCTCCATTTCCTATTACTTAACCTAAAGGCCACCCAATACTGCGAACTCAAAGAAGGGATTATTACCTAATAAATAATTACTATAAAAGAATAAACTAAGTTTAAAACTCAGTAAGAAAAGTAATAAAATGACTGATCTCTGAAGAACAGCTATGACAAGTAAATAGACATGGGAAAACTCATAATGGAATAGTTCAATAAAGCCTGTATGTCTTGCACTGTAATGTTCCTGAACTGATAAAAACAAGCTATTTTAGAAGCAGCCAAATAACATTCCACAGCCTTATACCATGAGTGTTTTAAGACATCTTGTAGTAAGGACAGAGCAGCAAGACCTTTTTTTAGGCTGGAGCCAGCCTGAATTAATACATCTTGTTTTTCCTTGCTTTCACTTTCCTTTGTCTAAAGCTTCCCTCCAACAGCTTTAGTTAACAATTCTTTTCTCTTTCACTTCGTTAGCTGTATGTGGATGAGGATCAGGAGTAGAAAAAGTGGGTGGAAAACCTCTCAGCTGTCTAACTCTGGCAGAGCTGGAGTGGAGGTGGCTAGAGGGAGATGAAATTATAGGAACTTCAGCAGAGACCCTACAAAGAAAATATACAGCTAGCTCCCAATCCATCTACTTGAACGGCACAGAATAACACTTATTTTTATAGCCTGGCAGTTCTGATCCATGATCTTAGTTCATTCATTCAAAACATGCTAAAAAGATGGACTCAGGAGAAGTGATAAGACAAGTCTGTGAGTTGAGTGAGAACTTGGAGTGTTTGCTCTCATCTCTGGCAGTGGGGCCTGTAAAATGGGAACAATTGTTGCCTTCCTCACAGAGTATGGCAGAGCTGAGGGCAGTACCATGTGATCAGGAAGGGTGCTGGACAGGGCAGGAAACAGGAAAAGTGGAGGTTTGAGGTGCCTCTGGAGCAGCTGCCATACTTTTCTAGCATAGATGGACCGATCACTCTCTAGCCTAGGGCAGGTTGGTAGGTGCTACCTAGTCATGAGCAATTACCATTTCCTACATCCTTGCTGCCAGCCAGTCTCTCAAGAAGACCTGCCAAGGACAGTATAGTAGTCCATGTGCTCCTGGGCTTACTTTGTTAGCATACTTTTCACCAAATGCATCTCTATGTAGTCTTTTGGTCCTTCAGGAGGTTTAAACCTGGCATTTTTGGGTCAATTTGCTTGAGTGGTTATGAATTTCACCAGCAAAAGAGATGCACAAGTTTCATTGCTGAAACATTCACGTGGCCAGGCCACTCTCCCATATATACAAGAATGGGAGAAAAGAGATTAAAAGAAACCCCCAGTGAGGACTGAATTATGTATGGATCTTGCTGTTCTCCTCTGTTTCGTCCTGTTCTCCCAAGCTCAGACCTGTACGTTCCATTTACTAACAGGAAAGAAAACAGCAGCCTAGCTGCCTGCAACTTGAAGAGGGAATTCAGGCAATTAATGCAATCCTGGGTGTTTCACCTGGTGTTAGAAAGCAGTCTTCAGAGGTAGCTACACAGTAGTGTAAACCACTGTGAGAGACGGACTCTACGGTTTGCGACAACCACAAAGTGAAAAGTTCAATATTGACTCAAAAACACTAGGAAAATTCAACTAGCACAATGCAATTGCCTCAACTGCTATTTGGCC
This sequence comes from Hemiprocne comata, assembly GCA_020745705.1. Lineage (NCBI taxonomy): Eukaryota > Metazoa > Chordata > Aves > Apodiformes > Apodidae > Hemiprocne > Hemiprocne comata. The sequence goes on along the minus strand of CM036597.1, from coordinate 1,606,150 downwards.
AAAACTTCAGTGAAACACATCATAACATTAACAATAACCACATGCTTTTCTTTAGGAATGAGACTAAGCCTTTAGAAGACAAGAGGGGGTGAAATTCACTATCTATGGAATAATAAAAGTATAATCATTGTGATGAAGATGACAAAGAGACTTCAATTTTACGTGCCATTTTTGTTAAATAGATGTCTAAAGATCTGGATGTGATCATTGGTGGTCTGCTGGAAAAATCCTTGCTTGCTCCCCTGCAAGCCAGCTTTTGAGCAAGATTCTGGATCTGGTCATTTCTGGGGGGTTGTTCCCATATTCTCAGCAGCTCTAAAAAGTTAATGCATTTTTTCCTATGTCACTGAACCAGCATGTATTGCTACAGTTCTTGGAGGGTGAATTCTAGAGATGCTGAGAAATCTTAGAGATTGGGAAAATTCCCCTTGTGCTCTGGACTGCAGCTATCATTGGGCAGGCTCCAATCACACAGGGAAAATAACCCCTCTCAGCCAATCTCAACTTCCTAACACAGTCAATAAAAGCCATGCTCAGACAGACACCAACATCTTTATTATTTCGTCTGGCTACTCAATGCAGATGAATTACTTGCTAGGGCATGGTGGGAATGGATTGGGCTGTTTCCTGCCTATTCCATTTCTGGTGGGAATAAGGACTGATAAACACCAAGGAAAAGTCTCAAGGCTATGAGTTTTCATCAGTGTCTTTTTTTGAATTATATTCTGTTATCTAAAGACTCCACTTAACACAGATAGTCTTGGACTTCAGAAAGGGGGAAGGAGAGGAATTGTCTGCTAATGCAAGTAGGGAGTGCTGAAACCTGAGATTCATAAAATTTACTTTTATTAATTTGAATACATTTTTATCAGGGCATAAAAATTATTAGGAAACACCTCAGAATGTGTTTCCAACCAGTGGATCATCAGGAGATTAAAATAATTACTATACTATAAATTGTAAAATTATGTAACTTGTAAAGAAGCATTTTTATGAAACTTTAATAATGAAACATATAAGCTTAAGTGAAAGGGTTATGGGCTGAGATTTTAAGTGTGTCTAAAAAATGAACACTTCAGGATGCCTGGAGTCTAAAGGAAGTGTGGAGATGGCTGTGCAGGGCAGAGCAAGGAGCAGCCTTGGGGCTGTTCATGGTACTCAGGTTGTGAGCAGCAGTAAAGCTCTTAGGGAACAAAAGGAGTCTCTGTGGGGTCCTTGTATTGGGGTTCTCTCAGGGTCCTCCTTTCCACTGAGCACCTCTCCAGTTGTGCCCTCCCTTCTCCAAGCACTCTGCTGCCCACCATGGTCTGCAGGCAGGAAACACAGGCACCTGGTGATGACTGACTGGTGGGTAGGTGCTGTGGTGTCCCCTGTGGGAGTGCAGCACTCTTTCTCCTCTGATTGCTGTGCCTAGAGATTACTGCACCTTTTCTTTCTGGGGAAATTAGGTGATAGGGGAAAGCTGGGAAGTCCCTGATCATGCACCAGTACAGACTGAGGATGTGTTTAGAGTGCTCCACTGGATCCAGGAGCTCCCTGGCACTCCTGAAACTCCTCACTCAGAGATTGCAACCAAATCCCATCTTAAGTCTACCAGCAGACTAAAATGTCACCTGGGTGCATATTTTCCACAGCAAAATTGGTAAAAGAAGAGATAACAGTTGTTCATAAAACAAAAATGTTTCTCATTTTGTGTTGTTGAGGTGTCTCACTATCCTAGCATGTGGGACAGTTGAGCAACCTACAGAAGTTTTTTGAGTGGGGACTCCCCAGTTTTTATATGGGACTAACATAACTTTTAGACTGATTGTCAGATATAAACTAGGCTCTGGGACAGAGACCAGAAAGTCTTAGAAAAGGAAGAAACTTTCTAGGCACATGTCACTAACCTCCACTTTTTCCCAAGTAATTAGCACTTTGTAGATAGTTGCTTTTACCAAAGATCTAAAATTCTTAGAAAACACATTTAAAAAAGAGCTTAAGGGGCACTATGCCATCTAAATAAATCCAATTTATAAATATCTTCCAGCCAGGGGAAAAAAATGAAATGTGAACACTGATTTTCTCCTTCCCAGCCCAACCTCCATATTTTCAGAGCTCTGTTTTAGATTATGTTTAGAGCTGGAAAGTCTCCATGAGAAAGAGCAGATGGCTAAGGCACTGATCCTGCCAGATGCTGATTAATCTGGACCTAATCCAGAGGAGCACTTTATTTTTATGCTTAACTTTAAGCATGGGAGTAGCCCAGGAATCATCATTTGTGTACAGGTATACCAGGATATGAACTGCAGCATCCAGCACCTTGCAGGGTTAGACACTGAACCATCTGGAGCATCCACCTCGAAACCTGTAGCTGCAAAACCAATCCTAAAGCCACGAACATAAGCAAGTCCACCAGGGGCAAAACAACTGTCTGAGCCAGACCACAGCATCTTCTCCAGGGCACAGCCAGAAGTCTGTGGATCTAGAGCAGAACAGCTGCAGCAGTTTCTCAAAGATTAGCATGGATGTGTGTACACATTATCAGTATCACCACAGGTACCTGGGAGACATTTAACAGATAATTCATGGCTGGGATCTTTGCAGTTCATGCAGGAAGTGTCCTCCCAGTGCTGTTTGGAGGGAATCAGGCAGGGAAGTTCAGAAGGAAGGAGGTCTTCCTTCCCACCTAGTTGTCTCAGTAATATGGTTGGCAACACAAATGGGTAAGAAATGTGGAGCACTCCAGCTGAAACAGGCAGGTACTGCAGCAGGCACTTACACCACTGACAGTAGTAGGCCACCTCACTCTGGCCACCTTCAGCCTCTTAAATTATAAAGCTGTTTAACTCCTGCTACTGGGAGAGCAGGCAAGGTTGGGCAGTACAAAATGCCCTCTAAGTGCTAAGCCTTTTAATGAACCCAGAGTGCTTATCAGTTGTAGGCACTTCACAGGACCCCTCTTGCACTGAACCAGGCTTACACTTTCTCAAGACCAAGGGAGACAGAGAGGTTTTTGACCCAAAACTCTTCAGAGAGTTTTAAACAGGGCATGTGACATCATTGCCAGAATACCGGCATCTATAAACAGCAGAGATCTGAAAATGATCCCAGGGCTGTGGAATTTAAAGCATGCAAACAACCCGCAGCAGCTTGGGAATGGCAGGAAGAGATCTCTGTGTGAGCACAGTGTCCCCTCCCTAAAGCCCACTGCCATTCCATGACATCATCGCTCAGATTTTCATCAGACACATACCTTTCTTTTATCCCCATGCTTCATGGCTATGTTTTCAATGCTTCTGATCTTGTTGCCTATGAACATGTTCTCCTGAACCACAATTTTTGGTCCATCGGGGTTGCATCTGGAGGTAAAAAAGCAAAGGTGGTGCTCAAGAACCTGACTCACTGCAGATAGCCCGGGAGGCATTGTTAAAGAAAGTGAATGTTATTCTTGGACAACAGTCTTAGGCATTAAAAACCCCGAAAAACTATTGCTGCTGGAGATTGTTACCTCTTTGTGTGTTCCTTCATTGTAGCATTTCAAAATTATTTACAAAACACCTTGACAGAGGTAGAGAAAGAGCAGTATACGACCAGCAAGGAAACGTCTCAAACTCTCTGAAGATTGAAAATAGAAAATACTGAGTTTAACCTGGCTAAGATGAGCTATACACCAACTCAGTGTAGTTATGGCTTTTAAAGTGCTCGTTTAGCACTTGCAGTGCATTTCAAAATTTCAAATTCCAGTCATTCAGAACTGCGGGGAGGTGAATGTTGCTGAGCTTGTCTGTCTATCTGCTCAGCATTCTGACATGCAGTGCAGGCTGAGGGAGTAGAATGGATAAATACTGGGGTAACAATAGCAGAAGTCTCCTTTAATATTGCATACTCCCCAGAGACAGCCATATCTCAGTTATCAATCCTCATTTTTGAACTCTGGGCAAAAAGCAATGTATATAGCACATCATGTGGAAAGGTACATTTGCACCATCCAAGGCTAGAGGTTTTTCTGTCTTCTTGAACTACAGCCCTTGGAATAAACCAGCCCAGGGACAGCCCTTCTCATGCTTAGGAGTGCAAAGGCTTCAGCATGGCCAGAGCTCCAGGCATCCTGGCTGAGCTGGTGCCAGCTGTGCGGCTTGAGAAAGTCTTTCATTCTAAGGTTGCTAGTTCAGCTCCAGTTCAGCTCCAGTCCAGCATGGCTGGGTGTTACAAACTGTGACTCTGTGACAGCAAGCTAGTGAAGTCAGGTCAATTCCACAAGTAGCTGCAATTGCACCTTGCATAAGTCATCCCAATGCATAACAGGAAAGTGTCCTTATGGCCTCCTCTGCCTCAGCAGTGGCACTTCCCATGGCCAGTCCCAGAGGCCTCTGAGCCCACTGTAGTGGTGTAGGACTATAGGAGGTAAAAAGACTATGGACTTCCATAGGTGATGACTAGGGGCTGACACTGCAGAAAACTAACCCATCAATCAGCTGTGCCTTTGCCAAATCCACACAAAACCTGTGTGTAACACCCTGGGTCAGGGGAGGGTTTATAGCTCTCAAAAGAGCCTAATTAGAAGATGTCTTAAGTGACTTCCTGCAAGGCACAATTCTGTCTTGAGGATGAAGGGAAAAAACTCAAAGGAAGCAAATCACATCACAGCTATAAGGAACAATGATACTGTTTTGGGATTCAAAGTGCACTAGTGAGCAGGGGGGAGAGAAAGAGAGAGAGAGCGGAAGTGAGACAACAGAAGGAAATGGGGTCTGTGTCATTTCCCACAGGAATCCTCCTACAGCTTCTGCTGGAAAAAGATAAGGCTGCCCCGGAGGCCAGAAGAGGTAGACGCCACTCTGCAATTGTATTTAAATTGATAAGATCAGAGAGTCAGAGAGCTGGAACAGGGGTTATGTGAGGTCTTTTGCCACCAGGTCACTGGTTCGAATCTGGCTTAATTCGGCATTCATCACCGATTCTTTCTCCCTAGACAGAAAGGTCTGGAAAAGATTTCAGGTCATCTCTGTGGCTTTTCTACAGCATGCATAACCTGTTTCCTTGTGGTGTTTCCACTCTGCTCTTGTTGGGCATCTCTGAAGCAGCAGCTTGCATGCCTTCTGCTGACCTGTGATGGCAACAGCCCTACCTAAGCCTACAAGTCTCTGCTGTTTTACTCCTGCAGGAGCAGAGTAACTACCTAAATGAGGTAACAGGCTAATTCCCTTGTGGAGGGACACAAGGTCACTTTTTAGACCCAACCTAAGACTAGATCACCCAACATCACTGTGACTGCTGCAGCAGAGAACCTGAGAAAGGAGCTCCCATCTGTGATTTTTCCCTGTCTCATGACTTGCCATTCACAGCATTTAGAAAAGCACTGAAATGGTGAGAAAATAAGGAACCATCCATCAATTTCCCCTCTTGCTTCCTAGACCTGCCTTCATTTTTTTATGGATGGAAGAACCTGACTTCACCCCTCTCATTGCAGGAAGGAGTTAAGTGCAGTCAGAATTGTTCTACATGGCTCCTGTATGTCCCCTGGGCTACCGGGGGAAGCATTCAGACCTCAGCCAAGACCCCTCTTTGTCCCTCTGCTCATATAACAGCAGGAGCAAAGAAAACATCTACTTGTGTAAGGTGAATCTCGAAAGGCCGCTTGTGTTTTAACTTGCCTCATTCCTCTCTGATGGTTTTTGACCCAGTGACTTGCTTCTTCACACCTCTTGTCTTCACACCTCAGGCTGCCTCCAGACTTTACAAAGAAGGGCCTCAGTATGGCTTGAAGGCTTGGCTAACTTTTCCAGCTTCTGCAAGGCAGATGCTGCCACAGGAGCCCGTGCTCTGTGTGCACTAGTGAAGACAGCCCTTAGGAAGTGGCCTAAATTCCACATGGTAACTAAAGCAGCCAAGCCTTTAGCAGGTTTGTGTGACAATAGCTCTTACGGGGAAAAAAAGCATGTTACCTCTACACAGAAAGCACCTATTTTTTCTTTGTCAACCATGTAGGCTGCATCCAAGAGCTGTAAGAAAAGATCTTGGTAAGTCAGAGGGACATGGCAGGTGAGGTAAAGAAAAATGAAGCCTGATATTTAGTCACATTAAACATTTTACACAGTTCTGATAATACAGAAGGTGTTTGTAACTCCAAAAAGATCATACACAACTAGATGTCTGCTGGGTTCATTGGCCTTGAATTTTGCTAAGATAAATATGTACTAGAAATAAAAAATGACTTGAAACTACCAAACTATTTTGCAACACGTAGGAATGTCCACTTACAGTGTGCCTGTGAGGCTGCAGGGCTGCCACTTCCACACGATCTTTGGGTCAGGATTCCCACTTGCGGTGCATTGGATTTTGTGTTTGCTTCTTAATTCTACCCGCTCCATCTTATCAAAATCGGTTTCCTTTTCATAGATTTTGGGTCTCTCTAAAGAATAAAAAGCCAACAAAAAATTAAATGCAAATGAGCAAATTTGCATCCATGGTCATGGTCCAGTTTCCATCAAAGGTTTTGAAACTTCTCGCTGTGATGACTAAGTGATGATTTCATGAGGCTACTAAAGCTGTAGCGAAGTTACCAGCAGTAAGTACTAAAAGTATGGACTGACAGAAACATGGGTATTAGTTGTGGAGTTTCAGAAAATACACTGAAATGCTACCACAGTCATCCTAATTGCTGTCAAGCGTTGTCGTGGACCTGCTATACTTCTGGAAAATTAATGCCATTAAGTCTATTGGTCAGGGTCTGCAGGATCAGGCTGTTAGTCTATGTGCTGGGGACAGAATAGCATCCTGCTTCTGATGTCACCTCCTGAGAGGAACCTTATCAAACAGCTGCTGTTCTGCAATACTGTTACCATTGTGCAGGTTCTCCCCAGGGTTTTGGAAAAAAAAGTATTTTTGATTTAAAACCTTTGCTTTCTTTTTCTCTTTGTGTGTAACGTGCACTGGATGAAGGGGCAGAGAAAGCAAGAAGGAAGTGGCGGGGATAAAACACTTGTAGAGTAATGCCAAGAAATTCTCACCAACAGCAGAGCCATTAAATATGTCACTACATTATTCACATCTGGAGGGGTTGCAAGATCACACCCTTGGACTAGAAATCTCTCAAGAACAAACTTTTGTGTGACACTTTCAGGGCTGCTTGTTGCCAGCAGGAAAGAAATGCTTTGTCCCATCTACTTCCAGCTCCCACGGGAACATGCAAAAATGAGAAATAATGCTAAAAAATCCCCAAAGTGAACTGAACTTTTCCTAACCTTGGAGAGGGTGGGTTTGAGTTTGGGGTGAAAGCACAGGCTCTTCCCTTATGCAGACAGCTCTGCCCATCGTGAGCAGTATCTCTTTGTCTGCTTCTCATAACAGGAAATCAAACAGATTTATTGGTCGGGGTCCCTCTGTGGAACACCTCTGTGCAGCCAAGTGCAGCAGCTTTACACTGAGGGCTTTTGACAAGTTGGGAAGTGAATGTAGATTAGATTTCTATTTTTTGGGTTAACTTATTTTTTCTGCTGTCAAGGAGGCCCCAGATATGTAAATACGAGCTACTGCCCACCTCATCAATCTTGATCCCTTTCTCTCTTTTTTTTAATAGTTTTTTTTTCCTTCCAGCCCTCTAATGAGAGGACTGACCAGGCTGATTCCGTGTCTCGGTGGGATCCTCGCTTTCCACTTCTCATGGCTGCCAGGTCAGACTCTGAAAGATCTTCTGACCTCACCATTGCTTGCAAATACAGCAGTATTTCCTTCCCCACCACATGAAAGGAGCATTGACTGTAGTTGGTTCAGCTCTACCCTAACTCCCGTACTATAGTAAAACATGAAATGCTTTGAAGACTCTTCAGTAGGTCCTGATTAACATTTCACCTGAAAGACCCAAATGACAGGCCTTGATTGGTTTTGCTCTTGTGTTCCTTTTGGCTTTTTTGATCCATCTGCCTGCAGATGATGTTCTACTCAGCTCCAAAAATCCAGTCCTCACTTCTTTGTCCCTTCAGACAGGGAAAGAGATTGTCTTTTTGTGAAGGAGAATATTAAGAAGGGAGCAGACAGGAGACTTCAAACTGTGGTTAGGGTCTCTAAAACTCACATCCTCATTCTCATAACATGGACACAGGGTTTCCTGCACCACATCACTCTGGGTTATGCAACATATCACTGATCAAGTGCTTTGAGATTTGTGAGCAATTCACAGGAAAAATTAATTGGGACTAATGTCATATTTTCTTGTAACTGGCATCTCATTTCCCATCAGTGAATTACTTCTGATCATGAAAATAATTTTGTAAAAATTCCTGGAGAGAGAAGCACATTTTGCATTATCTCAGACATTTTTCTTTTCAGTCTCAAAGTCTATGTTCAGTGTGTCTGGAGTGACCTCAAAAGTGTGATTTTCACTTGGAGAAAGAGACTCTAAGTTCAGTGTGAAAGGTTACTCAAATGTTACATTTTCTTGGCTGTAAGACCAAAGCTTTACACACTTGAGGAAGGTTTTGTGTGTGTGACAGTATGAGGGGACAAGATTTGATTACAATCTTTTAATATTAGAAGATTTTTCTATAGTCTTGGTGAAATGATTAACACATTGACTGTCATTTAAATTATCCTTCTAAAAAAGAAATAATTTTAACAATCTAATTCAAACAAGAACATACATGAGTGACGAATAAATTCTTAATTCCACAATTACTTTACTGCATGACACTATTAAATATTACTTGAAAGCTAAAATGAGTCAAAATGATTCATCAATTGAAATAATTATTTATGAGGCTTAAGGAATATTGTTAAAACTTGAGGGGCTGGCTAAAAATGCCTCCCCATCATTTCTTTCATAGTGCCTTATAACACAGTGTGGGGTTGTGGCCAGTTATGGGTATGACACTCAGACATTGGAGCAATTTTTATGTCTCTCTCTTTTTCCCTGTGAAGGTTGCAGTGGTGGTAGGTGTCATTCTGCAAATGACTCTTCCTGTGGCACTACCACAGTGGGGACATGGCCCTTCCACAAACTTGAATGTGCCTTTTTGTACCTGTCAGGCTGTTGGCATTGGCCCCAGTGCACTGCACATTTGTGAATGTGGGGTACCCATACAGGGCATATTTCTTGGGCTGAAATCTTTCCCCACCACTGCACACTGTCATGGCTGTTTTATCCCTTGCCATGCCCCTTGAAGGCAACTGAAGCTTTTCATTCACTTTATTCACTGCTGGGCCAAGTCCTGTTTACAGAAGTTGCCTCTATCAGTGATGGAAACAAGCTAACTGGCTTCTGTGGTGGGGACTGGCCTTTTAGATTTGCTCAGACTATAACTAGATACTGGCTCAGTGGGCTGGCACCTGCAGCAGTCTCACCTGTGTAAAGGCTCTCCACATCAGTGTGTTGAGGAGTTTTTAGCCTAAAGCCTGTGATTATCTAAGGTTTACCTAGTAGGATATTTCTCTCCCTCCTCTAACTCTCCCCCTCCTCCAAACAGTGCTTTGCTTTCTCTTTCATGTTTGCTTACTAAGCAGCATGGTGGATTATGCACAAAATCTTGTTTATCTTCACTTAGGTTTACATGCAGGCAAAGGCTTATGGTATGAATCCATTTGAGAGGAATGCCAAAATCCAAGTACACTTCTGGTTGTACCTTAATTTATGCATCTAAAATGTGGATTTCGTGCATGCACAAACATTGAATGTGTTTTTAAGCATTTTTTAAAAATAAATTTTAAAAAAGCTTTTTGGAATGTAGAGCTTTAGCAGGCATTGGACTAATGGCAGTATAAAATTTGAGTAAACAGGCAAGCTGCCTCTGCACAGATGCTGCAGTGCACCTTGTCTCCTCCAGCAAGTGCAGCACAGAGTGCTCCTTTCCTCTGGAAGCTCTGTGACTGTGCCTAGAGCCTGACCTACAGCATCCTCTGGTATCCAAACCTGGGCTCATAGATACCCTCCTATAGAGCCTTGCCCCCAGCCAGCAGTCCTACCTGCTACAGGAGTGCTGAACTGCAAGAGGAGATCTCTAAACACACTCATTCCTGACCTGAAGTATCCTTCGCTACCCCGCTTCTTGTCTTATCCCTCTTCCCCCCCCCACTGAAACCTGGTGCTTACTTTCTGCCTCCCATCCCTTGGCCATTGCCCTCTCCACATTGAGTTTTCTCAAGCAGAAGCCAAACAAACCTTAAAAGCTTTCTCGTCCCTGGCTGCATTTGGAACACACAATGTTCAGATGGCTTTAAATGTATTGAAATAAATGGGTTTTTGTCCTCTCTGGCTTAAAGTGTGATTGTATCCCCAACTCGCTTTGCAGAGGTGCAATTGCTGGTGTGAGAGCTGACCTGAATAACTAAAGACTTTGCTGCTGCTGCTGTGAAATGCAATCAAAAAGCAGTTCTCCTTACTGTAAATTTCAAATTGATCAGCATTATGTAAGTCTCACCTTACTTTCTAGTGTTACCTCTCATTTGTGGCATTAGGAGCAAATAACATGTACAAGGCTTTGGACATTAACCTTCTGGCACTACCCCTTTTGCAAGAGACTCTTCTATCTCTAAATCCATTGCAGATGTTATTATGGGGTTGCACACTTGTCACCCAAAGGAGCATCCAAATATAGAGGACAGCACACAGAGAGTTCCCCTGCCTTTTTTACAGAAACTTTCCTTTACTGTGTGTGACCCCTGACTGAACTGCTGTTTATGTACCTTCCCCACTACCACTTAAACTGGATTTCAAAAAATCTTTTCCCATTAAGCACATCATTAAAATAACATAGAGCAGTCTGGAAAAGCATTTAATCTTGACTTGATGTACTTTGCTGGACATGGGGCTTCATTAGAACTATTGATAGAGAGGCAACTTGTTTTCCATTTATCCATTCTGTTACCCAAAAGCAAAAATAATTTGCACTTTAGAATCTTTGATCTGATGTTTGTATGCTATTAAATGGAAATATAAGCTCTGCAAGTTGAATATTCTGTAAGGTAGACAGGAAACTCATTAATGCAAGTTTGGACTGGTCAAACAGTATAGGAAAAAGAGGAAGAAATTTCCCCCAAAGTAAAACTACTTTGTGTTAAGTTTACAAGTAATCTCTCTTGGTTTTTTGTTGGTTTTGGTTTTTTTCTTTTTTGTTAAAAGGAAAGAAAAGAAGTGAGTTAAATGACCTGAAAATAAAACTTTTGTTTCAGGCTGAACAAAACATTGTGTTTGACCCCAGCTGATTTTGTTGGCATGGTTTGCTTTGTTTTGTCCTGTTTGCTTTTTTGTTTTATTTTGCTCAGCACTACACACAAGGCTGCTGTGGAGTGGGTGCACAGCATTGTCCCCATGGTACCTCTGGGGAAGCAGGTGCCAGGATTAAATGAGTGGCCAAAATCTCTCCTTGAGTCAATACCACAGCCAGGAATAGAATTAGGGTGACTGATTATTGGTGGCCTGCCTAATCTCTAGCACACACACCCTGCTGCTCCATTGTAACCCACTGTTATGGGCTGGGAATGCCAGCAGGGTGGAAGCAAATGGAGGAAAAACCATGCAATTGGATATTGTATGGACAGATATAAGGAAAATCAAAGGGCACTTGACCTATCCTACAGGGCATTTTGTTGTTAAAATGTCAGAGCAGCTTGATCTTGTACTGTCACTTTTGGGTGTATGTGTCTTCACCTTGTAGGAAGATGGTTGTCTTTCCCAGCACTGATCCACCTTGCCCCGATCCGTCATTCAACCCCAATGCAGCCAAGCTTTTCTCCTGTCTGCCTCTCCTCATCTCATTTTTTGTGGCTAAACAAAGTTCAAAAGCAAATGCATAGTAACAAACTGCTTCATTTCTAGCAGAGCAGGCTGTTTTCTTGGATTTTTGTCTCTGCCCCCTTTGCCTGCTTTTCAAAAGAGAAAAACAACAGCTAATATACCTGCAGAGACAGCATGGAAACCACATGCTGCCACTTTCTGACTTCTCCCCACCACTCTGGTTTTCAAGGGCTGTCAGAGAGAGATTGCTGCTGCAAAGACGTGAGTTGAATGCTTCAGATTTTTCTGGCGAACTCCAGCAGGCCCCCACCTTCCTTTTCCTAAAATTGCTTTGGCTACTTCCAACAAAATGAAAATAGCTCATCTGACTTTTTCATTAGGGACTCTCCTGGGAACACAGAGAGGCTGAGTGGAGGCTGGACTGCAGAGCTGCAAGTGTGCATGGTTTGCATTATTTGAGTGAGAAAATTCCTCATAATTTGCTAATAATTAGTATGCTGGAAAGGCCCACTGCTGTTGGTTTATGCTGCTAAATTTTTTCTTTCCTTTCATATATCTTCCAGAAAAAGTCAGTTGTTTCTCTCCTGCCTGTGTGGGATGAATGAGACTTGAAGGACAGGTTGGAGCACTGTATCACTTTGCCTTTGCTCTTCTCAGCTGAGTGTCCTTCCCACTCAAAGCATGGTCACAGCCAGTGCTGCCAGTACCCAGGAGGAACATGAAGCAATGGGCTTGGGGGAAACACATTGGAACAGCAGTTGGATGGAGACAGGCTGTGTTTTATTTTAGGGTTCCTAGTTTTCTAGGCAGGTCCAGGAGCTGGAAAATTAGATTTTCTATTTTGACTTTTCCTGCATGGGTCATCCTTCAAGGAGCTACACAGGAGGTGGATATGATACACAAAGGAAAACTAGTCCTGGCAGGATACCGAAGCATGCAGGCAAGGTGAGGGTAGATCATTTTATCTAGCCCTGCTTCTCATATCAGGCTCAGTTCTTTAACCCAAACAGCAGTAGAGTTGCACTAATAATCCAAATAAATTAATGTTTCTAACAGTGAAACAGTCTCCAACTTAGATATTTCAGGGGCCCTTCAATGCACAAAAGACTACGGGAGCCTGTTGTCTGTCTTCAACTGGCTTTAAATGAGATCCATCACTCCAAGAGCTCTTTTTCTCTGAACTGGCATAGCCCAAAAGTATTAACCTCATCCTGAAGGCTCATTTCCCTCTTCAGACTATTTCTGGGTCTGGTTGAGGTGATGGGGTATTGTTCACATAGATCACTGCATATTTGTTAACTTTTATGGAGATCACTGGGGACTCCTTTGATGTCAACTCATCCCTTGCAAGCCAAAGTAGGTCAGGCACAGAATTCCCTTTGCCTTTGATTTTAAACCAAATATGAAGAGCTGGTCTGACTACAGAGTAGGGCTACATGATCATAATTAAGTTCACTGGAGATAATTCTCCCTTGTAACAAATGGAGGTATAGACAGTCACCTCACTGACATAACCAGGAGCACATGGCAATGCACACGTGAATTCTCCATGCACCTCTTTCGTTCCAGTCCTTGCCCAGGAGAGAGGGAATTCATAAGGAGCCTGTGAATTACTGCTGCTTATGGTAGAGGCTATTTCTAGCACTTAATCCTGCATTTCTTAGAGATAAAACACCAGAGCTTGGGGGATCAAGGACTCTACGAGGGAATGTGATTTCAATTGACTAGAGCAGCTGGAACCCAAAGCAATATTTGCTGGAAGAGCCTTAAGGGAACACGAGAGAGAAACTTTGGGACTAAGAAGAAAGGCAAAGTGGTGAAGGAGGTTACTCATCCCATTTTTGAATTAACTTACGCTTCAATACAATCTTCACTCACAACGTGGTGGCCAGAGCATGCTGACTGCTCCATAAAGGGCACAGCAAGAACACTAATACATGCAGATGACTTGTGCAAGGGTGAGAATGAAATGCAGTCTGCTTGCCCATAAGTAGATTGGAGGGGTTTTGTTTATGTTTTGTTCAGAAACGTCTTTGTACTTTAGCCTGGAATAACTCTTTTCTCCCACGTTTCTCCTTCTTGGCTGGCTTAGATGTGCAGCCACCAGCTGTTTGCTAGGATTGTTCCTTCTCCTTGTTCCCTCCCCTCTGAATTCTTCAGGACATTATTTTCTTGAAGCCTTTCTCAATAAGAATTTAATCAAACAAAACAAAAACACAGCAACCCGCTGCTCCTTGGACAGTGTTTGATGTGTAAATATGTAAAGGAGGAGCGTTTTGAAAATGCAGTCAGCTGCCTCCTGGGGACTGAGTCCTACAGTGAGCCAAGGCGACTCCACAAGGGAGATATGTGCTCCTGCAAGTTTAAATTCCAGCTGCAGTGGGATCATGGGTGACCAGAGGCACAGCTAAGTTCCTTCTTAAAGAGACATTTTTTGAATAGCAGCACAATTCTTCTCCAGGCCAGGCAGCACATGCACATCTTCCTGTGCCTCCTTCCTGCATATTTTCAACCAGGTCCTCACCTCGGGTCATCATTGCTATCACTTCCCACCCTGCAGCTCTGGGAGGTATTTGCCCATTTTTCTCTTTCTTGCCTCTGTGGAGCCAAGTCAATGGATCTGCTCTCTGCAGATACTCAATTTTTTGGTCAATATCTCACTTTAGGGGGAACAGCTCCTAATATGTTACTCATTGCCATGGAGTGAAATACCTTGCACATACAGGGTATGCTTTATGTCACAACTACAGTGATTGCTACCAATTAGTATATGGGAGGTGTCTCCTAGGAAAGCCTGCAGCACTGCTGGTCTTCTAGCAGGTCAAGAGATACACTGCATGTAAGCTCCTGTCCTGCAGAGCTCAAGCAGATGACTTCTTATCTCATTCTCATCCTGCTTAAAAGGGTCTTTTCTGCTGCCATTATTATTGCATAAAATACTCTGTAAAAATTAATATAGTGCAATTTGATGAATGGATCCTGCTGTTATTTATACCTTGTTGATGAAAAACAATTCACAACACTATTAACTTTAAACTTCCTATACAGCTAGCACAATTGACAGTGATGGCTTTGTCACAGCAGGGTGACTGCCAGTTACACTGTCTGTGGTGCTCGGGAGCAGTAACAATGTACTGTTTTGGAGAGACTCACAGGAGGCAGGGCTGTCTGCTTACTTATCATTTCTTCAATGCAGTGTCCCCTTGCAGCAAAAGAAAACACATTAAAATGCTATTTATCTTCTCATTCAAAAGTCAATTTAAATAATTTTCCATCTTCTCTTTAATAGTGTAGATCAGAACTTGCTTACTTTCACAGATGCAGCTCTGGCCCTTGCTTCTGGGGAGCATTGCTGTTACCCAAACAGAAATGTTCCTCCTCAGTAAGAGGGAGCTGGTACACAGTTATGTGCTCAGCATGAGGCTTACTGGGTGCTGAATTGCTGCAGGCTTCTCCTTATAGACAGGATGCAAAACTGATGCTCCTACCACTGTGTTCACTTGCAAGCCCAAGAGGATTTTTCCATCAGGTCTGCGTGTGTCCTGTGTTTAAATTCCAGCTTCAGTAACTGCAGACTGCCTATGGTTCTAAGCAGGGACATTAATCACCCCTCCCAGCTTAGAAGTGGTTGCATTGCAGTGTTAGGCAAGGTAATATCTGCATAAAATGGCTAGAAAATGTGTTTTGGTCTCCTTCTCCATGGCTGTGTGCTTCACATACAGCACGTCAGGTTAGTGCCACAGAGAAGAGCCTGGCAAAGGCAAGAGGGATTTCCTGGGTGTTTTGTGTCAGTTCTGTCTACAATTAAGGAAAATATTCTCATTGTTTGCAGCCTTTAGCTTAACAATGGCACTCTTGGCAGATATTTTCCTTTGCTTGCTCTCATTTCTGGGCTGACCTTCTTTCACCAGAAAAGAAACACTGCTGTGCTTCACCAGGCAGCACCTTCCCCAGTTGCTGGATTTTGCAGACTCTTGAGAAGTGATGTTTTTGCAATGAAATAATTCCTCCTGATTGAGGTCTTTCTTGGGCTGATCTCTCAGAAGGGCTAACAATGAGCACCATGCTAGGCATGCACTGTGTGTGAGAGACAGAATACCACACACTTGTACATACAATAAAGATGAAAGGCTTGTACTGTAGTTAAGAGCATGGGATGGTTTAATCCTGAAATAGCATCTTGCTGATGCAAACAAGGTCTGTTTGTTTTTTTATATGCCTATTTTGGGAATGGCTGCTCTTCAAGTAAACATTCTCTTTTGCATGCAAACACCAGTATTTACCTTGACAAGATAGTTTATTATCATTCTTAATTTTCTCTTCCTTTGGATGTTTCCGTTCTCTTAGCAAGATGGCAAAACCATTGTATGGATAAATAACATCGAGTGAACAAATCACCACAGCTTAACACAACCCTGCTCACCAGCTGAGCTGCAGTACCTGACCATAAGCACGTTCTTAGCTCTCTCCACTTCTAAATCACACATTAATTTATGTAATGTTTAAGTTGGTTTAAGCTACCGTATCTTATTAGCATTGTTAATAGGCCAAATGTGCCTAAGTGACAAGTTCTCCATTTGTTAGGTATTATTTCTTTCTGAAAGGTGAAATGAGAAATACACAAATGCTGGAAGCTACATGGTGCAATGGGACATGAGTCTACAAAACAGGACAATTGAGAATATTTTTAGGTGTAAATAGGATAAGGAGAAAAGAATTAACCACAGAAAAGAAGGCAAACCTATCTTAATAACTTTATCTCACTGCCTGAGTGAACCTCAAGCAATACAAAGGGAAGCAGAGCTAACTTTTGCTGAACTCCTACTTGGCCTCATTATTCAACCTCTGTTGCCAAATTCGATGGATTAAAAGAGGTAGTGGATATGCAGAGAGACAATGTGGCTCTGTCTTCCATTATCCCAGTGATTCCAATATCTGTTTTCCCTCTATGTCAAGTGAACCTGCTTCAGTGCACACCACAGCTTACTTTGGTTTTCTCCAGATTCTCCTGAAAATGAACCTGTCTCTCAGGTGCTCCCAGAAGATAAATGACAATACCTAAAAGTATTTCTGTAGCAGGATGATAGAGCGACATAAAAGACAGGGTAGCTTATTGAGTTCCTTCCGTTGGCCCTAGTGGGACTTTTCCTGTCCCAACAGGATGTTCTCCAGTGCTTTGCTCAAGCTATTTTTTAATCTCAAAGGATAAAACTTCCATAAATTCTCTTGGGAAACTGTGCCCCCACCTCCAAGAATACACTACTGGATATCTGCCCAAATTCGTATTAAAGTTTAAGGTCTATTAAGTTTCTTTACTTTCAAGCCATTTCTGCTTCCTTCTGTGGAGACACTGTCCTGACACAAAGATGCTGCAAGCTATTTCTGAGGTGCAATATCTCAGTGGAAAGTGACTTTTGGTGTTCTAGTTTCAGACTAACTCTTCATACTAGCTCTCCATTCTGTTGCTTCTATTTAACATGTGGTGAAATGAGGTGGATCTTCAGTGGTTCCTAAATAAGGTGGTGATATTTGCACAGTGCTGTATCAGCTCACATCAGATAAATGTGGGGAAATATCACCCATTCCTGCTGACTGGTGAAGTGGGATCACACAAAAAATGAGAAAGAACCCAGTAGAAGTCATTACAAACATCAAGTCCTTACCTGTCACTACCAGCTGCATGGTGAGGTTCTTATAGAGGCCATATTTTGAGTTGCTCAAGACGATGGTGTAGTTTCCAGCATGCTTTGGTCTCACATCTCTTATGCCCAGTCTGTACTTCATTGGATCTGGCTCATAGCAGGTGTGGTTATCCTTTATCAGTTTTCCATCTTTGTACCTGTTTTGAAAGTCCCACCAAGGCTCATCATGTGCGTGCATGCATCTTATCCCTCAAAAAACCTAACTGTTACCCAGGTTAGGGTGGGGAAAGAGTCATCCTTTGGAAACAGCACTTGAAATCACTACTTGAAATGGACTTCTATTCCTTTTATCTTTCCACACTAGAACTGAGTAGCACCTACAGTTCTGTGGGATGGGAAAAAGCTATTTTAATGGGTCTGAATGAACAGTGCCTCTCACATGCTCAACTGTGATCAGAAATGGACATCTAGATGCCCCCAAATAATGCTTGATGTTTAATATTAAGTGCAGGAAATCATAGGCTAGCCAAAATTTATGTAATCAGTTTTAAAACAAGATATTAATTAAGCAGAATTGTCTTTCCATATGTGTATGTGACCCTTTACTGTTTCTGAAAAAGCTGAAGTCTGTGACCTGGAGAATTTATGGTCAATAGGAAAATCAGTGAGGAATTCACAATCTTGAACCTTCACTAGCTAAGAGTAGGATAGCAGAGTCTGCATGAGCAGAACCCTCTTCACTGCTAATCCGATATGTAGATTTGGGTTATGAATATGAAATAGGCCAGACTTTGCCACACACAGAGCTTTAGGCTTGGTGGAAGGAGAATCTGGGACATGTGTCCTACTGCCTGCGAATGCTGGGAACCTCCTTTACAGTCGTTTGAACAACTGTATTGAGAGACCTCCAACATCAACAGCTGTAGCTTCGAACATGCAGGGAAGGCAGCTCTGGTGGTCCCAGGCAGCTCCCAAGCAGTTCATGCTGAGCCCCGAGAACAAAGCCTTGGCACAGAAAAGGGAGACGGTCCCCACTTCAACTGAAAAAAAACATTTCCATCTCCTAAATAACAGCAACAATTAAAAATATCTCCTGGCAGCACTGATTTCACTGGTCTGACTATTAGAGATTTTAATGTTATTTCACTGCTTAAAAAAATGCAGCAAACCCATCCCTGAGCAATACCTTTTGTGACTGCCAGGTCCCCCCTGAGTGGCACTCAGCTGGCCAAGGAAAAGTGCACTGAGCAGATGCTAACTCACCCAAGCCACCTTCTCTGCCAGGACAGGCAAACCCATGCCAGCTGTCGTACAGGATTTCAGACAGTTAAAGATGTATAAGGTGTTGGATGGGGTTGTTAAAGACCCACTGTAGAATGAAGCATAGAAGAAGTATAGAAAAAGAGAGGACAAGTGATGCAAGGGTAAAGACAGAAATGAATGTCTCCCTGTGCTGCTGACATCTTGCCCCTCCTATTAAGCTGATCCATTACAGTCCTGATGGAGCCCTTAGTTTGCTCAAGAGGATTCACTGCATTGTCTGGAAGGATCTGGCATTGCTGGTGGTACAGGATTGGAGACATTTATTTAAAAGTTATGAAGAGAAACAATTTCTCATGTTAAGAATGTGTCCTGCAGCTTTCTATTATGCATTGCCTCCTTGCAGGTTGACCACCACTAATGGTGGGAAACTGCCAACTCTTTACCAATAGCTTTCTACTTGAATCTTCCAAACAGTTCTGTGTCCATGGTAAATGAAACTCCCATTTGTCCTGTAGAGGGACCTTTTCTGCATGACTAGGAGAGAAAAGTAGCATAGGAAAGAGGTATGGCTTGCCCAGCTTCACAGAGCATATGTCAGCACAGCAAGTAGTCACATCTCCTTAGCTGAACTATGAGTGTTCCCAGTTCTCATCTTCTATCTGTGTGGTAAGCAACAGTGAAAATCTGTTCTAGGCAGGAGCCCAAAAGAAGGTTGTGTATTCCTGATTTTGCTCAAGGTGATGGCACTCACCAGGTGACGCTTGGACGAGGAAAGGCATCCACCTTTGCAGCTAGTTTCAGTGACTTGTGTCCTGATGTAATCTCGTAGTAAGGCCCTTTCTTATGTGAAACCGTAATGAAAGGTTTGTCTGGAAAGAGAAAGGAACAGGAAGAGAAGTTAGGGCAGATCTGCCACAGTACAGGGCTCACAACTTTGAACTGTGTTGTGTCTATCCAGGATTTTTTGCAATACAGATCCTCAGAAGCTGAAGACAACCAAATGCAATGACCAGGTGTTACCACAGTTCCCCTGCAAAGCTCAGCCACAGCCAGGAAGGTCTATCTCCAAAGGAAGGTTTTTAAAGCAGAGAATCTGCATCTGCATTGCCCCTGGAGCAGTGTGAAAAATGCCTGGGGTATCTTGTCCATGTGAATGCCAACAGGCCAGGTTTTCCAGGGCAATGGCAACCCCACTTGATGCCAGCTTTTTCAAAACAGTTCAGCTCCCAGTTAATCTATGTCCTCAGACACACCTCAGTCCTGAACTCTCTAAAGTTTCTTTGAAAACAAAGTTGTGGGTGCTGACTATCTCATATATGGATTAGTGATTATAGATGATTTAACAGTCTTGGTTCTTGGGTATTGTGGTTTAGCTGCAGAACTTACCATACACTGTAACTGTGACGTTGGCCTCCAGCCTTGTTACGTTGAATGTTCTGCATACATACACGCCTCCATCTTGCATGGTGACATTTTCAATTGTCAGGTTACTCTGAACTTTATTCACCATGCCACTCTGCTTCATTGTTTTTTTAGGATAAGGGCGCTGGAAGTCAGAAAAGGGGGGTCAAAAACCAGCATAAACTGGATTATTTTGTTCATCTTTTCAAAGTCTGCTGGTAAAGCAAAGCAGTGATTCATATCGAAATTATCATATCTCCCCATTGCTGAAATAAAAAACTAGAAGACAGGTCAGCAAAAAGAGCTCTTGTGTGAGGTGTCATTATCAAGTCTAATAAGAGAGGAGCAGAGTGAAACTGTGCCCCTCCTGTACTGAAATCTGGGCAGGCAGGTAAATCAGGGGATGCATCACAGATCAGCCCTTCTCAGGGACCAAATCTCAGGGATCTCACTGCAAAACTGCCCGTGGCATCTATAGGCTCAGAGTTGTGCTTTGTTTTTTTTGTTTTTGCATTGTGTTTTTTTTTCACAGTCAGTATTTTTCTGTCTTAAAAAACTCCTGTTCCCTAAAAGAAATATATTATTACAGAAATATATTATGACAGCCAAGTGCCAATGCAATTTCCTGTAGCATTTTAGAAAGCATTGTTGCTTCTGATAGGATTTTTGATCCCAGAGATTTAGCCAATAAATTTTACATTTATGTTAGAAATCTGAGGAGGGTTCATAGAAAAACAACTCTCTTCCATCACATGGGCTTAAGAAACAAAATTCAGTAGGACCATATTGCTTGCACTTCTATAAATTCTGTTATATTTTCTGTGGTTTCTTCACCAAAATAAAATCAGACATTCTTTCTATAAGTCAAAAATAATTAATCTTTAGGAATCACATTTATTTCTTCTTTCAAGAGGGTTGGATGCTTCCTTGAAATGTATACTTTGCTGAACTAAAAAGAAAAAAAACACAGTAATATTCATTCATTCCAAGTATCAAATAAAACCATAAGTAGTATCTCAGATAAATGAACTGATTTGAAAAATACTCCTTCTTCCATTGGGTTTTCCTTAGGAGAACAGAAGGGTTTTAGTACACCAAAGCAAATGCTCAGTCTTACATGTTTCTACTTCAAATTTAGCATTTTTGTATTGGATTCCACAGAAAGCTCAGGAACCTAGACTCAGAATTCAAATTCATTCTTTGGTGGAGATACCAGCAGATACAATTGGCTTTTGTTTCACTTTTTCCTACTTAATATATGCCAAGATGGATGAGCAGGCTGACAGCTTGCAACCTTCATGGCTGCCTTTGAGACTTGTCCCTGTGAGCCGGGATCAGCAAAAAGGCCAGAAGAAATGAGACAGCTATTCTTCCCAATAGGAAAACTACACTCCTGGCTTCTCCTGCAAGCATATATTTAGCTTGAGATTTGGAGTTTAATTTGCAGGTTCGAGATGATCTGTTAAGTTTTAAATTAGTCCAGACCAAAAATACAATCAAGGGCAGGCTTACAGACATTTGGCTGTATTTCAGAATAACTAGTGGTTAGGGTTTACTCGGCTCTGTGAACAGATCATTCTTTTGGGCAGGGGGAAACTGTGTGACAGCAGAATACTGAATTTCATCAACTCACTCTCCCATTAGGACATGTCCATATGAGCCCAATGCGACCGTTGCTGAAGGTTTCTGCTCTGCACTCCAAATAGAGAGTTTCTCCAACCAGCAGTTTTCTGGGAGTTGCCTTCAGAGCCAGGTTTTGTGCTCTGGCCTCTGAAATGAAAAAAGCAAAGGTCTAACCACACAGCACACTCTGGATTAATTTCTGTAAAAAAATTTCTGAGTGAGGTATTGCCTGTGTCCTCTTGGGCTAGAGAGGGGTGACCTGATGGGTTCTTTAGCTTTGCATTCATAATTCTAGTAAAAAATAATTATTCCAACAATGAAGCAAAAGAGAGAGATTTACAGGGTTTTATTTGGCTGCCATGCAATTCATAAGCCTGTTGTTTAAAGCAGAGTGCTAATTGTATAGAAGGATGCCGTGATCTAATGGGAGTGAAGTCACAAGAAACTCTCCTCTGTCAAAAATGTAATATATGAGGAGAGAAAGAAAATACATTGAAAATGAAGGAAAAATCAGATATAATTGTCTTCATATAAATCCCCAGCGCTCAATAATTTAATGTTTAGTGGCTTTGAATTCAGATTTTAATTCTGAGCTGAAGCTCAACCGTAAATACAAGGTAAAGGGTACAGTAAATCACAGAGAGAAACTGTATAAAAAAGCGAATATTTGAATTAGCAATTTAACAAGATATTTATGCCATGATCTTGTGTGTTTAATGACCAGAAGGAAAAAGAAAGCTACTGTTTGGTTTATCCTAAACCAGCAGTTGTTTTAATGTAAATATAACTCAATCCAAGCAAACAAAGCCTTGGTAGGGTTTGAAAAAAATACTCCTATTTTGTACCACCTAAACACTTGGTAATTGTTCAAAACCAGGAGTGGATCAAATCCAAGATCTATTGAATAGGAAAAAAGGGGAAGAATGAGTTTGCTTTTAGCGTTCCAGCTTGGACTTGCTACAGATACATACCAAATAGATAGATCAGATATAATTGAGGCTAACCAAGAAATAATACCCAGGGGCTCAGTTACAAAACAGAAACATTGTGGTCATTCCTCGGCACACAGTAATCACTCACCCAGTCTCTGTGCTAGGTAAAAGGAGGTGAACACACTTCCATTGACATTTGCAGTGCATGTGAGTACTCCAGAGTAAACAAAAGAATCAGAGGGAATGACAAATCCTCTTCTTGGGTTCCACATCATCCTCTTGAATTTCACCTCTACAAAATAAGGATACTGAAAGGGAACAGACAGATAGGAGGCTTGTGAGACATTCCCTTTTCCCTCAGACCATTGAGGCAATCAGCCAAGGCTGTTCTGCTTTAGAGGCAGGGTAGATATTTGACCTTTCGGAGTGGTTGGTGGTCTCATTCCACACATATCTTAAGCAAGATCAACATAAGCAAATAGAAAAGCCCTCCCTAAGGTATGACTGTCTTTGAAATCCCAAACCTGGACATCATAACTGGGGCTTTTGATTCAGTAGCCCCAGTCCTCTCAGATCTTAGGCAAGATACCATGCTGCCCATTGTAGGTCCCATTTCACTCATCTCTTTACTGGAAATAATTATTACTATCATGTAGGAATTTTTTAGGGTAATATTTTTGGCAGTGTTTAAGAACAAAATTTACTTCTCCTAATGCTACATGTAGCTACCACCTGTTTTCCTGGGATCTCACAGTACTTTAAAAATATGTGTGAAGTTAGACCCCAAAAAATTAGAAATATTCATGTCAGTAATTCACCTGATGGCAGCCATCTATAAGCTATGGTCTATGGTTAGTCATCAGATCCTCTCTATATCACAGAAAAGGATGACACACTTTCAAAGCAGCCTATTGTTTTCCACTAGGTACTGAAGCAGCCTGGATGACTTAAGATGGTAAATCATAGGATGGCAGAAATAAAGGGACTTGGTAACACAGACATTTTTTTGTCCTAAATTCATAAACACATGTAATGTTCTGAGATTCTTGGAAAAGGAGTATCTGTAAGTTCTGCCCGTGAGTAAGAAGTGAGGATACAAAAGGCAAATGTAGAAAATAAACTAGAGCAAAAATTCCTTTAATAAGAATGAACTTGGGAAAGCACCAATGTCAAGCAGGTTTAGCTTTTGTTGGTGTTAATAATTAGCTTATTTTTATTATTATTATTAACACACAGAAAAATAATCTATTTGCCAGAGAAAATGCAACTTACTTTCCAATAATTTTTAAAATCCTGGGTTATAATGTAGAAAATAAATAAGTGAAATTAAATGCAGACAAATAACTGTCTTTAAAAGAGCAGATCACTGATAGTTGCCCATTTCAGCCTATGTGCAGGCAGGTGAATGGAAGCACGGGCTGTAGGTCTCATTTTCCTAGCAGGACACAGGGAGGCTCTTCAGGATCGAGGCTGTGCTGTGGGAGGGTTGGGATCACTTTTGGCTGAACAAGGAAGGGTTTGGGGAAACTCGGTGTCCCGGCAGTTGCCACACGATAACTTTATTTGCACACTGTTTCTTCCTCCTTCTCATATACTTCTCAAAGATGAGGCAAGTTAATGTCTTCATTTTCAGAGCTACCTTGTTTTAGCTTTTGGAGCTAACAAAGGGAAGAGCTGCTCTAAGGACTGCAAATGGGAATTTTCCCAATGACATAATAGTTTTGCTCTTGTTGTTATGAAGCATACAATTTATTTTTCTGTCTCCAAACAAACAGTAGTCTTGTATGGCAGTGTGGTTTAAGCAGGAATCAGTTTAAATAGTCACCGAGAGCTGTTGTTCATACCTCTCCTATGAACACACAATTGATCAGGTTGGCATTGTTTTAGGTCGCTTACTATTACGTATTCAGCACAGACCAAAGACAAAGGACTTTGGAGCAATGACTGGTGACATTGCTGTGGGGAAGCAGGCACAGTGAGATGGTTGCTTTCTTTTGGAACAGCAGCTCTCTCTGACAGTAGTAGGAAACCTGGATTTCATAGAAAGACACTGAAGTAATCAAGCTGTGGCATCTCTGTTCAGAACCATTAGGAAAATTCAGGAAAATTACAGAAAGAGATTTGAGACCTGAGGCTGAATCATGCTTTAACACCCATGAAGGTCAAATCTGTAAGTGGCAAATGCACACTGAACCAGATCAGTGGCTAAACAGATCTGGGAAAACTGCAAATGCTTTTTTTTCTGCCCAGAATTAAAATCACGCTGGGCAAAATTAAAAGTTTTGTGTGTCTTAGCACGGGTTTATTAATAACAAAAATTATATGTACATTCAGCTGGGATCTGTTTAGTATTAGCAAGAGGTACCTTTCCCCATACATATTTAAGGGCCAGACAGTGCAATGATTTTAAAGTATAATGGTAACATAAGGAACTTAATTTACAGTGGAAAAAAGTACATTTTCTACAAGAATAATAAAATCTGATAAAGCTGAACTTCATGGTTTGGCAGTTCTGCTCCCTGATGGCTAGGAGAAGGGGAAAGAAAAAATAACCTGACTCAGGAGGTCCTTTTTCAACACTATACACATATTAAACATCTTCATAAAATATTCAAAAATATATATTTAAACAATCAAACAAAAAAGCGTCATTACTGCTTGAAGGAAATCACAGCGACTTTCCTCCCTTTGAAGTGTGTTGTCTATTGGAGATTAAATTTGGAAGAAGAGGATGTTCTAAATTTGTCTGATCGCCTTATTCACCTCTCCTCCCCCATCCTTACCTCCACCCCTCTCCCACCCCGCTTCCTCTTTGCACGGGAAGCCGCCACCTTGGCTCCACGCGGCGCTATGAAATTCCCAGAGAGGGCAAAACAAGCGGTGGTTTTCCGTGGATGGAGCCTGGGGCTGGCGGCTGCCGAGGCCAACACAGCCTCCCAAAGCACATCCCCTGGCATAGCTCACAGCTCGCAGCCTCAGGAGGGTTCCTTTGGGGAGCAGCACTCAACATCTACCTCTCTGCCCTGCAGTCCTGCTGCTCTTTCCTTGAAGGTTAAAAATATTTTTGAGGACAATTTTCTTTGCGATTCAAAAGGGAGATTTCAGTGGAGATTTTATTCCAGCAGCATTTTGCAGCAAGGTAAAGGACTCCAGTTTGTGCTTGAAGAAATTACTGTGAGAGGATTTAGTTGGCAAGCAGGAAGAGCAGGGCTGCCAATAAATAAGGTAATAAATGTGGACGTCTGTTTGGTCATGGTCCTAAGGCCACTTTTAGGCTCATGTGACTGTGCCCAAGTCAGCAGCAGTACTCCAGCAATTAATTTGGTTGAAGTAGGCTAAAATAAGATGGGGATGTTTCATTTTTATAGCCAAGGAGGAGAAGGCGATAACACTTATCCAGGCTAAAGTGATAAGCTAAAACTGGAGAGAAGTCTTATTCCCCTGCTTTTAATCCCTAGTGACAAAATTTAAAAATAGAGATCTGCTAAAGCAATAAGGTCAGTGCTGTCCCTCTGCACGTCTGCTGGAAATTTGCCATTGGTCTCAGCAGGAGCCCGAGTACTGTCACAGGCCTCCGTGATTTCATGTGCTGTCTCTCAGGAGAAGCAGACATCTAACAACCAAGACATCCGACTGCTAAGAGGAGCAGAGGTCTTCAGCCCCCTCTACCAGCACAGCATCAGCCTATCTGCATGTGTTCTGCTATCACACCACATCCAGAAAAATGACCTCATCTCTCACAGCCCCTCCAGAACAGGCTGTGGAAAAGGGGCAGAGGATGAGCTCTTGTTCCCGTTAGGACAGCTCAGGCAGTCAGTCTAGCAGGGGAATGGAAAAGCACGCAACCTATTAGGTAAAAGGCAGGATTGGAGCCAGGAGACCTATGTTCTGTTCCTCACTCCATGGTAGGCTTCTCTATTGAGCAATTCTAAAGCCCTTTAAATGAGTGACTAGGTCTCTATCAACTGAGGAAGCCCCAGAGCTTCCATTTTTATTATACAAAATAGCCCTGGCCTCCACGACCATTCCATAACCTTGACATTCAGATGTAACTGCTGCTGAAGGCAAGGACACTGTAGCCATTTATTCCCAAGGCTGAAACTTGCAAAAATGGGCAACTGCTCTTAAGCGGTTCAAGGTATAAGAATAGATCATTATAAGGTATACATCTTTATAGATCTATATAGATCTTTATATTCTATATAGATTATATAAAAAGAGTTTTCATGAGGATAGCTAATAGCCAGGTGCTATGCAAAGAATTTGGAAGAAAAATAATGCCTTGTCATCTATCTTTGCCAACTTATGGAGGAACATCAAGCTACAGATGAGAGTGTTCCCCAAAACACCCTTGTACACAGTTCAATAGTAATACAGTGCAAGAGCAGGACTGTGCTTCTGGGTTTTCTGTCTCTTTGCTATTTTTTTCTGAAACTTATCTAGCTGCAAACTTTTTTTTTTTTTTATTTTTACCCATTGTGTTGGCAGCCCAGACCTCTGAATAGATTGAATTTCTCTGAAACAGTCACTTACCTGGGTAAGCTTAGGTTTGATATCTGGTGAGGTAACTCGGCAAGGGACAACAACCGTTTGGTTAGCATCCAAAATGTAGATTATTTCGGGATGTTCTGGGTGAATTTGCACAAATGGATTTCTGTAGTCTGCAGAGAAAAGAACATTGATTTGCAAAACTGCTCCTTTGCTGATCAATGACCAGAAGGGCACTGTAATCTGAGTAGCTAACTGCCTACAGAAGGCTCATTGTAGCGTGTGACAAGATATCCAGTCACATCTTGCTTGTTTGTAAATGTCACTGTCATGTACAGATTATAGCTCATGCCCCAATTCTAACCCTGTTTTACCAGGTTGCAGTGTGATCTTGTAAAAGCTATTTTTCTTATCCATTCACCATCTGTAAAAATGAAGCTAATAAATCAGCTCAGCAGGTCTTCAAGGCACTGGTTAGTTCTTTCCCCAGTGCTCTGAATTTCTTTCATAGGTGATACTATCCCACAGCACTCCTGAATGCCACAGCAGTTAAGTGTTACAACAGGTTTACAGCAGTTAGGTAAATCTACTGAAAGATAAAAAACTTCTTTCTGTCAATGACAATCTCTAGAATACTGCAGAAAGTATGCAAGAAGGGAATGTAGACCCACAACATTCAAAGCTAGGCAAGAACAATCTGTTTAACCTAATAGTGAAGTAACTTGGCCACAGTTTTTTGGAACTGTGGGATTTTCTGCAGATCTACAATAAATCAGATTGGATATACATATACCATAGAGATAAATAACAATCTTAGGTAGTTTAAATTAATAGAGCTTCTGAGTCTTGTTCACTGATTTTTTCATTGTATGAATACAGTGATGCTCATCAGAAAATTAAAATGTTTGTGCAATCCTAAAACTGTCAAGATTGTTCTAAAAATAATTATTTGGCTTAATATTCTTATGGTACAAGTTTTCAAATACCATTCAGCTCATGCAATACCAACTACACCACACAGTGTAGGCAGTCGATCACTTTTAGTTTGGATTATATTGTTGACAGGAAAGGGTGTGCCCCCATACAGTAACCTCAACCTGCTGATGCTTGGTTTGGGACCTGCCTCCATACAATTACATTTTGGAAATGGCTTCACCTAAAGCATGGGAAATAGCTGACATGAAGGGTTTGTGAACAATCTAGGTTGCAAAAATATGCTTTAAAATATTCTGACAGTATTTTAAAAAGGATGTGCTAAGAGGAAATTATAATCAGTTTTCAAAAGAATGCTTAACTACTCCCAAATAGGCTAAACTGGTAATGAATGCAGTCAGCTGGTGCTGACACAGACATCACTATGGATCAGAATGCAACCTTCAACAATGGCCAAACATATATGGCTTTGGAAAAGGGAAACACCTACAGTGTAGGCAACTGGTTTGCTGAGGCTGTATAATGACGAAAAGTGTCCTTCTTGATTAAGATAATTAATGTGCTTCCTGAACAACCCTTGTATCCTCATTTCATGTTTCCTCTCTTATTCTTGATGTACTTTTAAGGGATTTTTTAATAGAGAAGAATCAATTGCTTATTGCTTGGTGGATGTAGCCCCAAGCTACATCATCTAGAAATTTCCCAGAATGGCAAATCTCTGTGCAGATCCATGAAAAAGTCCATGCGCTACCAAATCAAGATTGCAACACTACCTCTAGATCTTGGGGAGCCCTCCCGCTCTCCACAGCCGAGGGGCTGGCGCTGCAGCTGGTTGAGGAGAGCAGAGGCGGTGCCGGCGCCAGCCCGTGAGGCGGAGAAACCGCCGCTTCAGGCGGGCTGTGCTGGACAGCGCTCGAGCCGTGTGCAGCGCCCGAGCCGTGTGCAGCGCCCCCCTCACGTGCAGCGCCCGGCCCCCCGCGGAGCGCCCGAACCGTGTGTAACACTGACCCGTGTGTAACACTGACCCGTGTGCAACACTGACCCGTGTGCAACACTGACGCGTGTGCAGCGCCCGAGCCGTGTGCAGCGTTTGGTGCGTTATAGCCCCTCATTTGACCCTGCAGCACGGTGTGAGGGTATCTGCAGTGGGGGTTGCGTATACCCTCGTGTCTGGGCACACACCTCTCGAACGCAAAGATCAAAGGCACAGGTTGTGTTTAAGAGCCTGAATGGTGCAACTGGCGTGGTTTAGCACCAATGTGCCAGGTAAATTGGCCCCGATCCTTTCACCTAAATGCATGCTCTCATTTTGTGTCTAAGGTTGGTGGCAGCTGCTCTGTGATTGAAGAAAGCCCCAGCTGAAGTTTGTTGAAGTAAAGCTATCTATTAATCCCATTAATACTTGCATAACTGTATCAGGAGGCTCTCCTGTATTCCATGTTGGAGGATCTGTAATTAAACAGTAAGTGGAGCATTTATTTATGTTGAATTTTTGTGGGTGACAAGTAAGTGATATAACTGTGCTTATTGGTGACTTGCAGAACACTTTGAACATCCGGTATGAGGCTTGCATTTGCTCTTCCACAGCTCCACTGACAAAGGAAAGCAGAGTTGGTTTTTGGCACTTGCTTTGTTTTTATTTCCCCACGACTGGTAACTCATCTGGGAACAGGTCATTCATTTGGGGATATCAGTGTTCATTTCCTGGTTCATTGTAATAGTGTTTGATTATGGAATGTGATGGAAATATATAAGTTCTGTGACTTGGAATTAGTCTTAAAATAATTAGTTTGATGCTGAGCTGGAGTTCCTTTGCCCCACAACCCAAACCAGTTTCACTCATGAAAACACGAGTGGAACCATTGCCTTTTGTATTGTTGATAGCTTAATTTTAGCTCTGAGAAGTGGATATAGGATTCTTAGTGGGCAAAATGGTGGCATGCTTCATTACTATGAGAGCAGATGTTGGTTGGAGCTCCTTGTGTGTATCAGAAAGGTCACACGTGTTAGATCCTGTTTTCCAAAAGGCACTTGTGTCACTGTGCAAGGACAAGAGACGTGTGCTTAATGTGGGGTGCTGTGACAAGGAGCTGATCAGTAGCACTGAATACCAGGCAGTAAAACAAGAGATAAAGACCAGAAATCTGGATTATGTCTATAATTTCTAGTAATGTCTTTTCATGTCAGATGTTATTCCATGCCATTGATTCATTCTGACTGGGTTTGTCTACGAAAAAAAGCATGTATTTTGGAGTAAGAACATTGCAAGAAGCAGTATGTGAGAGACATTCTAATGTACGTGAGAGAGATTCTAATCAAGCCTTGAGCTGAGAAACCTGATCTCTGGACCACAACTTTGTAGCTTGTTCCAGTCCCTGAAACTAACAGAAAATATTTATACTGAATCCAGTGTCTTGTGCACTTTCCCACCAGGTCTGCTAAATTCATCTTTAGACTTATGAAAATGTGTTTAGTGCTTGTCCGTGAGTATTAGTGCTGCTTAACACCTCTGCAGTCATGTTCTCCACCTAAACTGTAATTGGAGGTATCAAATGTGGTGATATTTTTATAGCCAGTTTTACAGCTTATGGAAATGGTGAAAGGCCTTTCTGCTTTAAAGAAAACAATAGATTATTAAAAGAAAATCCTTGGATTATTTGTTACAGGAAAAAGCAGAGAAGATAGGTTTTTGTGTATTTGTAACAAATACTAGGAGTGCAAAAAAGTGTCAAGGGAAGGGTATTCACATCTATTTCTAGTCCTGTGGAGAAAAAGAAAGAACAACTAATGTGCCGTGTGACAGGGGGATAGGACAAGAATACAGGGCAAGAGGAAACTTGCTGTGAAAAAAAGGAGCTTCTTGATACCAAACTATTCACAATTCTGGATCAAATTTTGACTAATTGTTTTGACTGAAAAGATAGGAACACTGAATTTAAAGATATTTGTGCCAGTATTTGTAGAGGGAATTTCAGAATAACACTGTTTGTTTAAAAAGTAAGATAAATCAAAAGAAGGAAGCTAAGCAAAAGTTAAATAATCCTAAAATATTGGAAAAGATTGAATCACGCAGTGACTGAAATATCTTAGTCAGACAGAATAAAATTTCTCAAAAGTATTTCCTGTTCAGGGAAAAAAATAATTATTTAACCCCATTGTCCTCCAGCATTTTTCTCTACCACCAAGACTGACCTCTTCTAAATTTTCAGATTCACAACAGACCTGAAAATAATCTACTTGTTTCAGCTGTAAATAGAACAGATACTCATGGTAGTATTAAGGTATTAATCTACTGAAGAACACTGAACGGGAAGCAGGGCTTTACAGTATATGCAACAGAAGCTGTATTTCATTCCTAATTGATTTTTTAATAGCAGCCTGCACCTGAATTGCCATATGTCTTGCCAGTAGCTAGAATTACACAATCTGAATTGGAAGCCAAAATATATAAATCTACCCTTCTACCATCAATATTTGAAATCCAAGTCGTGTTTTAAAATCACT
The DNA here is from genome assembly GCA_020745705.1 of Hemiprocne comata. Classification (NCBI taxonomy): domain Eukaryota; kingdom Metazoa; phylum Chordata; class Aves; order Apodiformes; family Apodidae; genus Hemiprocne; species Hemiprocne comata. The sequence goes on along the minus strand of CM036597.1, from coordinate 1,574,654 downwards.
GTGCAATTAACAACAGCAAAAAGCAGTTTCTGGGTTGTAAAGATTGGGCTGGGAAAGGAGAGGACGGCTTGAGCTGCAATTGATTGTTAATTTCTGGTAGATGTCAAGTCTCCTGGGCATTGTTCTCACTCTGTTTTCAAAAAAAAGAGAAAAAGGTTTTATATTTTGTGAGTCCTTCTCTTTCCTGCAGTGAGTGAGGTTTGCTAGAGCCCTGTGCAGTGAGCAGAGGGCTATAATCTGTGTTATCTCAGTGCTTTATCCAGTTTATACCCTTAGCCTGAAGATGGTTCTCTTTCTACTTCCTTTCCTCCCTATTTCAGTCTGCAATATTGGAGCTCCTGAACAGGGTGGGATACCTGCGTGTGTTGGTGGAGCACCTCCTAGAGTGAAGATGCTGATGTGGCAGGTAGTTGCAGGGCTAAACTACTTAAACTACTGTAGTTCTGGCATGAGAGCTTAAACCTGAGGTTAGGGCTACACTTTGGCCATCAGTGGAAACTGACCCTGGAAAGAAAGGAAAAGGCAGTTGCAGGTGAAGGTCAAGCATGAAATAACCCTGGGTTATGTCAGTGGGACCAGGGAAGCCTTTTTTCTTTCTTCCTAACTGTGAAACTCTGTGCATGCAGAGTAACAGAGCAAACCTCTGTGTGTCCTGCACTCTGCTTGTGCTTCACTCCAGCTGCTCTAAAAACCCACATAAACAGGAGCAAGCTGACCCCACTTGCAGTGGGAAGGAGATGCTCTGAGAAGAGCACTTTCCAGGCAGCTGGACTGTTCACTTAACAGATAACTATGTATAAAGTGGCTCAGCTTTGGATCTTAACAAAATGACAAATAAATACTGAATAGGGAACTAATCAGCTGCCAGCTGATACCTTTGTTATGATTTGCACAGACAAAAAACTGAGTCCTTCATGCAACTCCTAAATAGTTCAGACTGACTGTGGCATGGAAAAATGATCTGCTGGAACATCAGGAGTGTCACTGCTAGCTTCACAAACATGTTCACCACCTTATGTTAATCAGCAATCCGTTAACTCCTTGTAAAAAAAAGTCTCTCAGAGGCAGAACTTATTGAAACAAAAGGGACAGGGTCACTTTTCTTTAAAAATGATAACCTTAGCCTCAAGGAAGATCTCTGATTCCAGGTGGTGTAAATCACTTGCACTCAACTGTTGCAATTTGGAGAGCTGTGGCATGGGAAATGCAGGTGTCATCCTCTCTGCAGTTACCAGCACTGAACTGGGAGGGAAAAAATTCTCAGCAAAGAAACACTTGATGAAAATAGGGTATTTCCTTGTAGCTTGGCACATCTGTTCCCTGTGAGTTGGGAAGGTAATATGCCCTATGAATCTTACCCATAAAGAAACTCTCATCAGTTCCCATAGGATAATTAAAAATAATAATTTACTGTGGGCTGAAAAGCTCTTTAAATGGGAAGAAAGACAAGAGCTGTAGCACGTTAAGGACTTATCAGCTGCAGCACCAGCTCCAAGGCAGGAGAAAGGCCCCTTCCCTTTGGTCTCAGACTGGCTGTCTAGCTCTGCAGGTCAGTGGAAGTTTGCAGGAAACTGCAGCCAGGCCAGGGTGTTACTGTTTACCCAGCACAGCTCAAGGGGGAACACAAACAGCAAAGCGAAGGAAGCAGAGGCAGGAGGGAAGGGGGCCTGTGGTCCTGCTGCAGGGACAGAGCCAGGCTGAATCAAGCATGCCGCACACAAAAGCAACTCAAAGGTCAAGTGCCTACAAGAACATTGTTTACCTTCAGTGAAACCCTTCATGTTTAAATTCTTGTTCTATCTAGAAGGAGATTAATTACTGCTTGAGATGAACTTAGGGAGGGTCCCTTTTAAATCAGTGGTGTAATAGCAGTTGCCTGGGGAACGTGCAGTTCCCTCTTCAGGCCTCTGCAGTGACAGCATGTGACACAGATATGGGACTCCTTTGCCTTGCAGTGACATCTGTTCCTTTGTTAGGTGTTATCAGTAATATAGGTGACTATCTACCGGGAAGCGACGGAGGTCTATAATCATGTCATGTTCACTTGCCAGTTGAATCCTGCTCTCCGTAGGGCTCCTGGTCCTGTCCTGACAGCTGATGAAGCTGAAGGACTTGAGAGCCCTCAGCATTGCACCCCAGGAGCTCAGCATGTTGTAGACTCAGGCTCTCTCCTACAGCTCTTTACTTTTCAGCATCGTGTCACCTGCCCGAGTGTTCAAAACATCCTTCTGAGACACACACACAGGATTTTGTACAGGATTTTGGGTGCTTTTAATTTCTGCTCATGTTTCATACATTGTGACGGCAATTTGTCTCATTATATTTGTATCATATCCAGAGCTGTGGGGATTGTGGCACAATCCCTGTGAAGTTTATCTTCAATGTCAAAAACACTGAGAGGAAATGTATAGTCTGTTCTTTAGGTTAATGGGATCATTAGCAGTTAAGTGACACTTTGGTCGGAGTATTTTGGAAGGCTTTACAAGGAAGTTGCCTAGTCTGCTATATTCCTCCTGGTAGCCTATCAAAGCTTCTTCCAGGTACAGGAGTAACTTCTATGAAGACACTTGTTTTGAAACTGGATCTTAGAAAATTAAGAACTTTTCAGTTTGGCAGGTCAGTGAAAAGAAGTGGTGGAGGAATGTTTAGGTTAAACAGAAAGCAGAATATTTTCTCTTTAGGCAAAACACAAGTGACTGCAAAACCCCCAGAAGCCATTCTGAGTCAACACGAAGCATTCTGTTTTGGTCAAATGAAATGCATTCTTCCTCTGGAGATCACTGTTGGAAACATGGGAATATTTGTAGAGAAAAATATTACTTTAAAAAGTGTTAGTTCAAAAATTGTGGAAGCAAAATGCTTTTCACTGACAAAATTGAATGTGGAAAGATTTATTAAAAAAAAAAATTCTTTATACTTTGGCTGGAAAAATGTTTCAAGCATCAGAACAGCACTAGATTTTAGGCAGGCATAGACTTTGTAGGAAACATTCACCAGCTTTACGTGAAGTCCCATCATTAAGAACAGGTCTCCTACATTAGCTGCAGACCTTGGGTAAAGCTCAGCAATCAGCAGTTACTGAGGGGATAAGAAATGGGAAGGAAATAGTGGGGAAAACATGTGTGTGATTTTGGCTGTCAGGCTTTCTTTTAGAAACCCTTTATCAATGAGAAGGAGGGGATTGTTACCTCTTCCTGCTGGGATGTCAAGTGCTGTCACTGACTTGGTGCCAGGAACTTATGCAGCTCACTCATCTTTATATCTTACAAAGCTCCTCCACTTAAAAAGTGAGCCTTTAGGATATGACTTGAAGATACTGAATGTCTTGATTCAGAATGGAAAGCATCTTGCTTTTCGCTTGGATCCAGCCCTTAATATTTGAGGAACAACAGAGAGGGTCCTGCACAGTGAGTAACATAGCCTGTATTCTCATGTCATGTGGCCCTAAACACTGTTAACTAGGACATGGTGCCAAACCCTGCCACCAGTCTGTGTGAGACAGCCAGCTTATCTGCTGGGCTCCATGCTGAGCAGACAGGACAGCATTTGCCTATCTCAGCTTGCTGAGTGTCTGGCAGTAAGTGAGGCTGTCTCAGTGTCTCCAGCATGAAAGAAAGAAATGCAGGTCCAACTCTGTTCTCACTGGAAAGCAAGCCAAAGCCCAAGTCAGGGCTGTCACCCTGGCCCTGCATTTCTGCTTCTCACATTCAGGTTATCTCTGTGAACTGTCAAGAGCATGAAGGAGTCAGAAATCAGCTTCAAAGAATATCAGAACCAAAATATGATCTCATGTAGAGGGGTGCTTTCATGCACTTCCATCCTCTTTAGGTTTCTCTTGGTGGGGAAGGGATAGAGAAGATGAGGCTTCACATCTCTGGCTGTACTTTTTTATAAAGGAAAGAATGTGGTTGATGTTATACCCTACCCTGATGCAGTACTTGTACCACCTCTGCTCCTCATGCTTTGCAAGGGAGAGCTCATACCTTTCCCAGGGAAAGTCTTGGTGCTGGAGCTGAAAAGCAGTGAGATGCATGCTATGAGAGCACAAGCTGCTTGGATGCATCCACCTTTTTCCTTCAGAACATCCTTAACAGGACCCGTGCTCTTATATAAAAGTCTTTCTTGCTTCAGATTTGATTTCCAGTTCTTGTGCTCTGGACTCCTGGCAGGACTGCACTGTGGCTTAAGCCTGTGGAGCTTGTGCTTCATGATTTCCATCTGAACTTTAAAAGGAGCCAGAACTCAGATTCTCTGCAGAGGAGTCTTCTACTTAAACTGTGTTTCTGAGAACATCAGTGTGAAAAACCAATATATGGAAACAAATTATTCCCTCAGTTCTGCCATGTTCCTAACTCACAGCAACACTGAGGTGGGGAAAAACCAGCAGGTGAATTGCTATGAGTGGAAAGACACTTAAAATGTTCACCACTCTGTGTTCAAAAAGTGAACCACTCTAGGCCCAAGCAGGAATTGGTTATTCTAGCCCAGAGTACTTGGACCCTTATGTAGCAGCCAACACTGATGTATTGAGCTCACATACATAATTTTGTGCCAATTCTAGTATCTTGATCTTAGGATGTGGGGATTCTGAATCAGCCCTATCATGGCCATAATTATTTCAAGAAGCAGAATAGCAGCCCTGCTTTGCATAAAAAATAATAGAGGATGCCTGTTGCTGGCCTGCTAGCACCATGTCTGTGATGAGGAGGTTGCCTTCTTTAGCCCTACAGTTCTAGCAAAGAAGTACTAGTGGTGTGTGTGGCCAGGAATCAAAGCACAGCTCGGAAACTTGGATGAACTTTTCTAGACACTATTTGACAAGATGTGACCAGTTCCAGTTACCACAGTAATAATGTCAAACAAGTTGCTGCTGGAGGGAAGCAAAACAGAATTGAGCTCATGCTTCTTCTTACCAGTGCATTGACTGAGTGGTACAAAAAGGTGTAGCAAATGCCTCAGTGCTACATAGAGCTAAGGACTGCAAAGGGAGATCACTGCAAAAGCTGAGGCAGCATTTCAGTTGGTACAGAGAGCTCTTCCAGCTGATGCCCTGAGGACTAGCTTACTTTGAGACAGTTGCTTTGCTGACAGTAACAGTATTTCAAATAGCTGAGAGCTGCAAGTCCTGACTTCTGGCTAGTCTGGGGCCTGGGATAGCCCTTGGGAAACGTGGAGCGAATCTTTGCTTGATTTGTCTTTTTTCCTCCTTCTCTAAGCAATATTAAATTTTGTATGTGCCCTAGGAAGCATTGTAGAGAGTGCTTTCTATATTTTAACACAAAATAGCCAGCCTGCCCTTTCCATTGGCACAGGGATCTCAAAGGTTGAAATAAATTAGTATGTTCCTCGCAGGGAAGTATCCATTTGGTTGGGAAGGGTAATTGCAGGAGCTAAAGAGAGGCAAATGGCATTGGCTAGCTGGCTTTGGCAGCATTTGCAGTGCAACTAGTTAGTTGCAGTTCACATGAGGCTTTCTGACGTGGGCTCCTACATGGGCAGCTACTCTGCAGTGAAGACTTGTCCTTACTGCTACTGGTCCAGAACTGGCCCAGTAGAGAGAGCGTTTTCTGTGGACTGAGGGTGGGCTTTCCCCAATGACCCTGTTGTCCAACAGCAGCCTCAAGAGAGTTGCTTGGCTGCTCTTCCTGTTCAGCACTGCAGCCCGTGTTCAACCAGAAGCTGCATTTCTCTGCAGAGATTGTCCCTCAGAGTTGCAGTGAGGCTGAACAATGCAGTTAAAAAAATGCCCAACTATTTCTGTTCCAGCCCTAAGCTACATTGTATTTTCAACAAGAAGATGGGCAACAGGAGAAGGGGGTTGTCTGTCTTGCTTTGTAATTATGATCCTTAGGACTTGCAGCTGCAGCGGGAAGCAGAAAAGGCCTTGGGGACAATTATTCAGGATAAAGATCCTGAGTTCTCCCTCCCTCCAGACTGTCAGTGCACAGCTGAGGCATGGTGGCTGACCCTGCTGCCTTCAAGTCCCTTATGATCAGACTGATGTACAGGGGTCATAGCTCAATTGCACCAGGGGGGAGACCTGCTGCATGCCAGATTCTGGCAGAGCTTAAAAACTCCACCAGGGAGGCTGTAAAAACAGAAGCAAGCACAGGAAATAATAGCCAATAAGCAGGGCTTCCGATACAATCATGTTCTCATTTCGGTGTCAAGCAGCAGGCCAGGAATGAAGGGAAAAAATACCATTCCTCTTCCTTTTTTGGCAATAATGGCTTGTAACCTCAGAGAAATCTCCAGCCTTCAGGGTCTGGCTTAACATTTTCTCACTCCACCTGGCTCAGTCTCATAAACACCCTGCTGAGCACTTGCTCAGAACGTTTAGAGAGATGTATTTTGGAGCTCTCCCTTCACTGGCATTCACAGGGAACTATGAGTTACTTAACTTGGAGACAACTGATGGGTTTCTCAGTGATGCCCAGACACTGTTGGACCAATTTCCTTCAAAAGGCTTGTTTAGGTACTGAAGAAAAATGTAGGTACGTGCTGAATGCCTTGCTTAACTCCACAATTCATAGAGCCCTCACTGAAGAACAGCTTTCTTGTCCCCAAAACAGCCTGCTGGCTTTCAACAAATATACACAGGAATTGAATAGGAGGAAGAGCATGCCCTGAGGACAGCATCCATGCTGAGGTATAAATAGCTTTATTTCACTGGGGCCAAGCAGCTTCCTCGGACTGGCAGGCCAGATCCCAGCAGGCACTTGCAAGGTTATAGACTGCACTGCTGTGGCAGAGCTGTGCTGTGGGGTGGGTGAGCAGCTGGCTCACTAGGACCTGGAGCAGGGGGATCTCCACTGACTTTTTCACTACCTCACCCATAGAGTCATAGTACAAGCTGGTTAATTTTCTTCACACTTTTAAAGCACAGGAGTATGAGTTATAGCTTATAGAGCAGGGAAAGCATATGACACAATTAAATTGAATCTAGGAGAGGACAATCTTGGAGGGTGATTTAGAGAAGAAGCCATCCAGTGCTGTTTTTCAGAACGTTGGCACAGCAATCTCAGGCAAGCAAGAGGACATCCTGCGGTTTTTTTGGATTAGCACTGTTCCAAGTGCATGGCCAGCAAGCATTTCACATCTTAAGATAGTTTCTTAAGTAAAATGCTCAGGCAGTCCCAAAAGATCCATAACATTTCCTGCACGTGCTCCTGCCATAGAGTAATGAAGGCGTGGGTAGCCAGCCAGGGCACTGAATCAGGATAGAGAATTGAGTTTTCAATGCACTGTTTCCTGAAGCGTAGGCATTGGGCTGGGTTAACAATATTAAATGTGGGGCATCTGAGCAGTGTGTAATGAGAAAAGGAAACAGCTCAGCACAAAAACTAAGGTGGATAAAGCAACCAGGGTTTAGAGTAACAAGAAAAAATAAGAAAAAGGAAATAGAAAGCGAGAAAAAAATGACCACAGGAACTAACAAGTAACACCAAAAAGCTGGTTTCTGATAAGAGGAAGACTAGCTGGGAAAGCAGGGTAAGGGTAGAAAGGGACTATTTTCAACAGATGTAAAGAGGCAGGAAAACATCATCCACAGGAACCAAACAGGTGTGTTCACCTAGTAGAGCAGAAGTTGAATTAAGCTGTGTGGGTATATCACAGTTCCCTTGGATGGACATCATGGTTCACTATAAGTTGACCAAACTATTCCAATAATATCAGACAAACTCAACAGCATTTGTTTTAGTAAGGAGATTCAAAAAATCAGATTATTCATTTCATTTGTGGGAAATGAATAGTAAGCCTATTCAGCACCAATGGAGTTCATGTCGTCCCCCATTCAAGACACTAAAAGTCAGCTTCTTTATCTGACTACTCACAACCTCAGCTTAGAATACCCAAGGTGATTCAGTGGTTTAGTAATGCATTTGTCAAGTAGATTTGAAAAAAATACCAGCATTTTTGGGGAATATTCTAACAAAAACTCATGCTATTGAAATGGTTGTTCAGTATGTTAATTCACTTAATCACAGAGGACCATGCTTCTCTGAAGTTTCTGCCTCTGTTTGCTATTGAATCTGAACTCAGTGATTCTGACACATGAGGGAGAGGCAGCTCAAAGAGGACAAAAATGAGCAATTTTTACAATAAAATATGCATAATGAAGTCACCCAACTTTGCTAAGTATGTGTCACAGATGTGACAGACAAACCAGTATACAAATATGTAGGAGAGAAAGGGATTACAGATAATGTTCAGGAGTTTTATACCTAGGGAGGAGGGGAAAGAGACTTGGGTATTCAGGATGACTCAGGAAAAAACCTTTGTGATTGCAAAACCCTTAAGGATAAAATAGTTTAGTCTTAAAAGGAAAAGAAAGGGAGAGGAGGTTTAAAGAAATCAGTGTATCGGTTGTTTGGAACACAAAACTAAATGGGGCAATCTAGTTTTCAAGCCCTGGAATCAAACAAGAGAGGTAATTTCTGGTTCTCATAGCTGTGTCCCTGTGAATTCAGCTGGCATGAAAATCCAGATATATGCAACCTCTTCAAAATGTCAGACCTGTTGCTTGCTCCAGTGCTGGGCCACTGGGGAGGCAGGATTTGTGAAAACATCTGAGTTGGGTTGCTTGTTCTGCCTAGCACAGATCTCACAGTTGAACACAACTTACGTTACCAAAAAAATAAAGTTAAATTCTTACCTTTAACAAACACATAAATCTTGGCCATGAGATCCTCATTAGATGGGGAGTCACCGTGAATACAGGTGAAGTAACCAGTGTCATTAGCTATGACTTTCTTGATGACAAGCATGCTGCAGCTTTGCCTCGTGTTATTGTGACAATTACTGATGTGCACCCGGGGGGTCTTCCTTCTGGTCCCCCCTCAAAAGCCAGCTTACAGAAGGTGCTCCCCTGTCAACACAGCATACCAAAATTAGAGTCATGACTTCAGACAAAATTTGGGCTTCCTTCTGGCCAACTGTTATCAACATTCCCAGTGTTCCTACACTTGTCATATGGAAATTAATAATAGAGGTTGCTGGGTGCTTGTGTTTTCACCCATAAGGAATTAAGGTGGATCACCCCACATTCTTCCCCAGACCAGAAGACATTCCTGAAATAGTCTGTGGAAACTGTAGCAAACTAGCTCCCAGAGGAAAGTTTCATTTTTGTTTTAACAGACTTCCTGAAAATGAGTGTTTTTATAACACTACTTTAGCCACTTCAAACATTAGAAAGCACCAGATAAACTGGTATGTTTCTTCAAGATGAGGACTTTGCATATTTTAACAGCTAAATTAACTTATATTTTCTTATACTAAGGCTGCATGGAGAGAACATTTATGTAACCGCATAAGTGACTCAATCTTGATTTTTGTGAAGGGTCTGGAACTAATAAGATTACCAATCATAGAATATCTGCTCTAGATAATTTTTTTCAATTCACCTTGTCACAGCAGTTGGCACATACAGCTAGCAGGGCAGATGATACACCATTTCGCCCACCTGACCCAGTCATTTTCTTGTTTATGATCACAGCTAATGCCAAATGCAATTCTAGGTAGTTCAGTAACAAAAAGCAAGGCTGCCTTATAACCTGTTGCAGGACTCAAAGAGAGCTTTCAGCAACACAGTACATGCTTGTGGGATGAAGATTACAACCTTTTTGTAGCAGACTGGTTTTTGGTGGTCACTGCAGAAAGTGATGGAGCATGGGGATAGTGGTCCGTGGATTTTTCTGGGGAAGAAGTTAGCATTAGAGGGAGGCAGTTCTGCATGTCTGTGTTTGCAGAGAGAAGCCACTCTTCAAAAGGACAGGGGGTTGACCCACCCCTTCTCACTTAGTGTATTCCCACTGACTCAATGGCATTTGCTGAGCTGAGGAAGGAGTCAGAAACTCTGGATTTCCCCAACTGAGTGTGGCCAGGGAGAAATCCGGTCTAGACAAAGACTCGGTATGGAGATACTAAACATATCTAACAAGCTGTGTGAAGTTTTCCAGTTAGCTACAAACTCTAACTACTCTTTCTGTGCCAGTGGCTTTGTAGTGGTGCAGTAGGTGCAATAAGAGAACATGTTTGCCAGCAAATTCAGTGACACTTAAACAAACATCCTCTTGGCCCCCGTTTCTGCCCGTCCTTTTGTCGCCTTCCTGAAGATGCTGTGGCCACGGATCTGAACTCTTGAGGTTATTCCCAGCACGTAGCTGAATGAAAGCACTGGGAAAAGTGTGAATATCCTCTCTGGTGAACAGCCTCACCCTCGGTTTTGGATGCACTGTTGACGTGGACAACCCCACCTCATCTGTCATACCAGCTTCCTGTCCTTCAGGGTGCTGAATTATTCTTTGACATGGAGGTCTCTGGCCACTGCTCTTTTCTTACCTTATTAACATCATAAATGACGTAATGACTGCCTCCATCAAGAAATGGGACTCCTGGTCCAGAATATGGAACAATGCTACTTCACACTGAGACAACTCCCAGCATGTTGTCATGTCCCTACCCCTCTACTGTCATCCACTCTGATGTCCATCAGGGCTGGAAGTCTGCAACAGTGGTTCTTCAGAGCAGGTCAGAGATTTCACACTCTTGTGCTTCCTCACACTTGCCCACTTTTTCCTCCTACATATTTTATCCTGGTAGAAGATGAAGACTTTGGCTATTGCTTTGGGATTTTCACACATCTAGCAGAGGGGAGTTGCAGTAGTAGCTTTTGCCAGGCTGTCAATGACCAAGAACCTCAAATGAATGGAGTTTAAGGGAGAAGGGATGTTCACAGAGAGCCCTGAAAGTACAAAGGACTTCAGAGCTCCCTTTGGGCCAGTCCAGAGCTCCTCTGTGAGTGTGCAGATGCAGATGTAACAGACATCTGCGAAGGACTGGATTCCCACTGGGAATCTTGCACCTGGTGTGCAGAAATTGCACCTCTAGCTTCTATTCCCTGCGCTTGTGTGACCTGAGCCAGGGAACTGAAGTGCTCTGGGCCTCTGTTCCCATGCTAGCAGGGAAGCATGCTAGCATACTTTTCTGTTTCTCAGACCTGTCTTGTGGATTTATTGCTTTGCATCCATAAACCAGTTTGGGACTGAAGTGCTAATAATTTCTTAATCTATTTTTTTCATCTGGTGATATGAGAAAAATAGAATGTTCCTTCAGATTAAAAAGGCTGTGGATGGAGAACTGATGAAGAGTATTGGTTTCATTAGCCTGGAGCACTACATTGAATTCATGTCCACATAACTTGTGTTATGAAGCATTGCATCTAGATTTTAAAGAGCTGTTTAAACTTTATTGCCATCACGCTTGCTGCTTGCCAAGCTAAAAATACCACTGAGGTTGTTTTGACCTTTTAAGCCACATGGCTAGCTGGAGGTATTTGAAAAAAAACTGCCTTACACTCCAGAAGACTTCACAAATTTACACAGTATGAGTCAATTTACCTTTCACTAACAATGAATTAAATAGAGTAGGACAAGAATCAGAAGGGACATACGTGTTAGCATAAACTACAGTTTAGATTCACCTTCCCACTGCTTTTTCTTACTGTTTCCAGTAACTTCTGTTGCAAGAAGCCTTCCCACGTAGGGGCTACAGTCAGGGGGATTTAGCAAGAAGGTGTAAAAATATCATGTGTGAGAGAAACTGTGATAGTTTGTATTACCTTAAGCCTTCTCTCTGACAACACTCTCAGAAGAAATTAAAAAACAACCTCTCACAGTAGTTTAGTGTATAAATCACACTCAGAACAAGCAACACCTACATACATCTCAGTTTGAGGCCTTTTGAGGGATCAAGCAAGCTCATGTATGTTTGAAACAACAGGAAGTGCTTTGACTTTTTTTAGGAAATACAGTGATGTGCCAGTCAGCTGTAACCAAATGCTACATCTCCCATTTCCAGAGGATCATGTCCCTGTAAACAGAAGTCATTACCAAAATTTTGCTTGTTTTTTGCATAGCTAATTTTTACACATTGTACCAAGAACTGAAGAGCTGCCATAATTTACAATACCAGCAGTCTTTTTTTATGAGTCCTGGTTATCTTTGTTTTAAAGAATTTGAGATGTTTAAACAGCTCAGGTCTCTGAATGTACACATACTAAATGCTGTTTATTTAACTGTCATCTTATAGGCTAGATGATATTTGAGGTTAGGAAGTTTAAGCTCATATACATATATCTAAAGAGCTAATGACATGTCTGGGTGATCTTGTTTGTCATGCACTTATGGACAGGGAGTGAAAGAGTGATTTTAGCTGCAGAGCAGCTGAATCTGAACCTATTTTCAGATGAGGATTTTTCCAGCCATGTTTTTAAGCATGGTACATCCCCCTCCCATAAGCTTTCCTGTGTGCTGACTCAGGATTTTGTTTGGGCCCCTTTACAACATAAAAAATCTGGCCCAGCTGAATGCTGACCTGAGACTTTCCTCCCTGCTTTATTACAGCCCATCAAATTCTCCTCCACCCAGAAATGCATGTGTGGGTAAACAGCACTGGTTCCCAGCAGGCTGTGCAGCTGCTTTTGCTCTGCCCTACTCAGCAGCTGTACTGTGCCAAAGTAATCAATACAACCAAGGAAATCCAGCATTGCTGGAGCAATCCTTACCTGCATTTTATTTTTAGGGTGTCTCCTGGTAAGATGACAATGTGGTCTTTTGCAATGCTTAGTGTTGGTTTCTCAAAAAAATCCTCCTCAGGAAGACCTGACCCAAATAAAGAAGAAATCATCATTAGACAGGCTATTCAGTATGGTTAGAACAGACACAAGCTTTTTGTTTTGTAAATAGTTCCTAATTTGGGGGCCCACACAGTGCTTGCATTTATACTGATGCAGTTCAGTTGAGCGTGGAGTTAGTCGTGAGATCCCCTTTGTTTTTAGTTTCCTTTATTAATCTCTTTTCTAACATAGAGCACCTGCATTTCTGCTAATAGTCTTTCTTTTTATTTAGAGCTAGCTTTACTACTGAATTACTGCAGTTTTAGGGGGACAGATTAATTTCAAAAGGATTTGACACACATATGGAAGCACTAGTATGTGGCAAGATTTGTCAGGTCTTTGATGACAATGGTCTTTAATGACAATAGTGATAAAGGTCTCTCTCATTGTCATCTCCTGGCTTATGAAATGTCTTTTGAATGTGAAACTGTCCTCAGTGAGATATATATCTAAGTGTACATCTATGACAATATGATTTTTAGAAAGTGAAATGGAGAAGAAACAGAAGTGAGGTTGGCCAGGCTGGTTTCCTTGTCCAAATTCAAAGCAACATAATCAAGGGAAGGAGAAAACAGATAAGTATCTCAATTTCCAAAGCTCTGACATTAAAGCCATATGTTTTCTTTCCCCTTCTGCTCTTCAAATCTCTATCTTCTCCTTTGCCTTGAACTTGATAAGCCAGAAATCTTTAGCTGGGCTTATAACAGAGGCATTATTCTCTGCAGAAGATAACTTTTCCAGCAAAAAGAGAAACATTGGGGTTTAACTTTTCAACTGGATGAAACAGTGATTTTCTTGCCTCCCACCTCCCAACTCTCATCTCTTTTTTCGCTGGATTTGAGTAAAATGCTCTTAGCCTGACATATTCACTCAGTGTGGAGAGTGAATCACTCCCACTCTGGAGAGCCTGGCCTCTTCCATGAGCCATTCAAATTCCCATCAGTAACTCAGTGGAGGCTAGCTAATCTCATGGCACCAGAGAATCCTTCCCAAAGGGGATCCTGCCCAGACAGCATGTGACTGGACTCCCTTGGAAGGCATACTGACCCTTCCTATAGACCTCTAGGTGAGGCTTTAAACTAGTCCTGGCCATTGCTTCAGCAGCAGAGGTATCATCCCCTTTCGCCCCCCCCAGGTTTTGCATGACTGATGACACTGTAGCTGTATCTCCACAGTCCTTTGCAGAATCATAATTTGGAGTCTGGCCAACACAGACTCCCTCCAGTGCATCTGTGTGACATTATTTAGCATGGCCCTACCTAAGAACTGCCATTACGTGTAGTGCTGTGGAAGCAAAGTAGCCAGTGGGTTCCAGCCCTGCAGTTGCCCTGTTTCTTTTAAGAAGTACCATAATTCCTAAACACATTCAAGGTGACACATGCAGGGTGCAGCACCACATTCAGCAAAGAATCAACAGAAAAAGCCCCAAACTCTACAGGAGGAGACAATACCAGGCAAGTACACCCTTGTACTTGACACTGAGTCACCTCCAGTTTCTAGAAACACCTGGTTCCCACTGAGCATGCACAGAGCTTTGGCATGCATTATTTCATGGTGCCAACGTATTTCAGTTGTGTAAGACCATGTGCTGAGCTTTGCAAAAACAATCAAAAAAAATGGCCAACAGTTTTGAATATTTTTGTCAAGTGTCATTCAGTTTGCTAGCTGAGGATTGTTCGGGTCCTCTGTAGCTCTCCCAGGACACAGCTACTACCATGATCTGCTCTGGGCTGTTTGTGCTGTGACTTCAGCCAGGTGCTGCTTTGACTTAGAAAATCCTGGGGTTTAAAATAATCCTTTATTTCTTTCCTCTTGTGCCTTCAGTTGTTCTTAAGGCTTAGGGGGGCTTAGCTGATGTTTCAGGCTGGCCTTTTGAACAGGCCTGAATTTCACCTCTCCTGAGCAAGTGTGACACTGTTGGAGGGGTTTGGAGTGCAGTGGCCAGGCAGCTGGCATTAGACCCGAGTTGCTGTTGCGACCTGAGAGCAATGCAGTCCTTGGGCTTTTATAATATTTGAGACTGTTTTTGCTAAAAGAAAGAAAAGTATTTTTCAGTTATTCTGTTTATACTTCTGAGCTACTTCTTTCCCAAAGTTTATTTTGGCTTCAGCAGCTGAAGAAAAGAATAAGCAAAGTGTAATTTCAGTGCTTTTCTACCCCATGGAGGACAGGAGGAAAATTCCTGTGCCCCACACATTTGATCGCTGCTGTCAGGTGACAAAGGGTTTATATAAACACAGCATGTGCCCTTTCTGGCACACCAGAGCTGAAGCTGAGTGGACTGGAAAATAGAAGTTTGAGGGAAAAGCTGAGAGAGTAGTGGGAGGGCAATGTTAGGCTGTGCTACATCAGGATGCCTAAATACCAAAACTGGCAGAATGATGCCTCCCAAAATTTTTAACCTCCCATGGTCCCTTTAGAGATAGGCTTCATTTTTTGGAGGTAAAGCTGGGGAAAGCCCCAGGCCATGTTGGATAAGAAGAAAGGGATCTACTTCAGTTTCATATTTATTTTATATGTTTGAGGAGACTTGTGGCTTTAAGAAGGCATCAGGATGCTACAAGCAGCATCCTGCAGAGAGAAGGAGGCATGTAGGCTGCATCGTGCTTGCCAGTGCATACCCTCCTTTTCCACAGTCCTGCACACTAGCATTTGTTTAGCTTTGGATTCTCATTCACAGCCATCAGTGGTGCCAGGGCAGCCTGGGTTGCAGGTAGAAACTGTTTAGCTTGTATGAACTCTTAGTCTTCTGGGACATTGTGTGCAGGTTTCTTGCCTGTAAGGTTTTGATTGTAGGAGTTGTGAAACACAGGCAGGTGCCATCTTATTCTGGGAAGCGCAAAGTTAACCCAGTGTGGGCATCCCATAGAAAAGCATTGTTTAAGTACACCACGTAGCTTAGTTGCAGTGCTTCTCCTCCTCAGAATGTTAGAATGTCTGGGGTTGGAAGGGACCTCCAAAGATCATTCAGTCCAACCCCCCTGCCAGAGCAGGATCCCCCGGAGTAGGTTACACAGGAACACATCTGGGCAGGTTTTTTTTCTAGAGAAGGAGACTCCGCAACCTCTCCTTAGTGTGCTATGTGTATGTTCACCACTTTAATGTATTTTGTTCTGGTTGTATGGCTTTAATCAATATACATCTAGCAATTCTCAAAAGTTTTTCACAGCTAGTCCGCAGTTTTATGTAACAACTCTCAGACTTGAAGAACAACTTTCTGGGGTAGTACTTTGTGGTGTGCTATAAAACCAAGGCTACACAACCTGCCCAGAGTGGGATGGGAGACCCATGTTGCTGGACCAGGTCCTGCTGAAGCAAAAGTGCTATGATTGCACAGCTCAAATTACAATGTCCAGGCATAAGATAACATTCTCCCCTGCTAAATAATTTTGGCCCTGCTCTAGGGCTACAATGATAACAAAATTTAAGACAGGTATTCATGCCCGACCATGTAATTACCATAGCAGAGCTCTGCAGAGGAACAGCTTGGCAGACTCTGCTCTGCAGAATAATGTATTAAGGCCCAGGAAACAGCACCAGTAGCATGGCTGTCCCTGCCATTTTCTTTGTGAAGTTAACACTGCTGCCTGATTGGGGTGAGGAACCTGGCTCAGCATCCTTACTTAGATCCTCTGGCATGGTTTGGGATGAGATGCCAGAGTGATAATACTACAGAATTAGCAGGGAGCCCATTGCCTTCTGCAGAGCTACAAATAAGTCTTAGCACAACATTGTCCCTGCAAACCAAGGGATAAAGGCAGGCTCCTCAAGTTACATCTGACGTTAGGTTCCTGCTCTCAATTATTTGTTGCCAATGCAAGTCAACTACAGCAAGACCCAAGAGTGAAGCATCACCAGATTAAAGATAGCCCCTAGAAAGAGCCCTGAGTCAGGACAGACCTTCTGTCCAGAGCCTTGCACTATTTCTAATTCTGAGAGTTATTCTTATCTTCAGTTTAACATTCTGTTCTTGACAGTGAAAACTCCAAACACAGCACAACCACACAAATCCTTGGGAGTGAACTGTGAAGGGCTGACCAATACATTATCCAGGGAAGAAAAGGATATTGAAAACTTTTTCCTGGGATAATCTAATTTTGCTGCACAGCCAACATTAAACACGGGAGGATCCCCAGGCAGAGGGTAATGTATGACCTCCCTCACCTCTCTGTCAGATGATTTCTAACTCTATCTCACTTGGCTGAGGGAGATCCCTCCCACGCTAAGCCTTGATTGTTCATGCTAGGAGCATCAGTGAGCATGGATAAAAACTATTTTTTATCTCTGTTTCTTATTATAACAGCCTTTCTTCAAGCATCCTCTAGGCACTGTAACTACCCAGTAACTATCCCCAAAAATCCACTCACAAATGCTTGTGAGATTGAACGTATCTAGGTATCTGACATGGTGACAGCTAACATTGATATGATACGTGATTAAGAGATCCATATACACCTTTTGAGCACTGCAGCATACCAGGGAGAGGAGAGCTGAAAGAACAATATCAAAGAGCACCTAACCTCTGCATCAGATGACAAAGAAATAATTGCTAGGCAAACTGGAGACCACTGTGTTGACAGCTAAATGAAGCACATTAGACTAAGGCCCTGATTCCACAAGGACTTGGGCACACAAATAGCTTTTTGCACATGATTGAACTCCAGGGACTATTCATGTGTGTAAAGTCACTCTTGTGCATAGATTTGGGCCCTAGGACACATCAGGTCCCATTAGAAAGGGCTGGAAGTCAGAGTTTTCAAGCTGATTTCAGGGGGGGGAAAGAGGAGAGGCATATACTGAACATTTAAAAACTTTTTTGTTCACTGCTGGCAATAGATTGGGGGTACTTTTGTAAGCCATGCCTTTCTTGAAGCATTTCTGAGTCAGAGCCTGGATCAAGAGCATGATCTGTGCTCTGAAAACACTCTGGAATCAATGGGCCCTGCTCACCAGTTATAGGGTGATCACCAGTAACATGGATCTTGCAGGTGAAGAGCTGCTACCTGTGCTGTCTGCCAGGGAACAACTGGTGAACCTTTCTTCATTTCAATTGAGAAAAGCAAAAAGCCCACATACAGTGGGTACCAGGGTCCCTTGAATACCCATCAGAAACTTTTGCCAAAATTGTCTCTCCTGCTTATACTGCTGCTATTCAAGTAGAATTATTTTTAAGGAAAATGGTTCAGCAACGTTTAAAGATTTTATCTTTTCTTTGTTTAAGGGGAATGGTTACAAGAAGGATATCTTGCTGTTATCCACTTAGAAATAATGAGGAATCCCCCAGAGTGGTTCTGAAACTGGAATGCTGTGTGTGCACAGAACTAGCAGCCTGTAGGCCAGAGCTTCTGTTCCTACAGAAGCTAAAGAAGTTCATCCAAAATTAAATTAGCAATCACAAACTCATCAGGAGAGAAGGCTAAGGTTTTTTCAGGATATTTGAATGCTGGTGTCAACCCAAGAGTATCTGCTGGCAAAGCAACAGGCTTCATGTTTTCATTGATTTTCCAAGCCAGAGAAGCTAGTATTTGTTTAGCTGACTCATGAGAAAGGGGAGTAGTTCACACCCATTCTTCAGCTCTGCCTGCCGCAAATACAAGTTTTGTGTAGCTCAGCCAGAGACAGTAGTTTGGGTGTAAATGTTCCTAGTAACAACAAAAAATGAAATCATTAGTCTCAAGCAGAGGAGACATCAACAACAGCACAGTAAAAACAACTGCTAAGTAGAGCAAGTGTTTAAAGATAAGATAAGACATTGGCCCTGCTCTTGGGATTTGTTTCTACAAGGCTTTTCCTCACGGATAGATGCATCAGCATTTCCTGATGAAGTGGCACTGGGTCACTCTGGCTTCCTTCTGTAATCAGCAGAAACTCTTCAGCAAGGCCACCTTATTGCTTTGTGTGCTGACGTGTAAAAACCCCCCTGTCAATTAACAGGAACTTTCTCTGTATTTCTGTAATCAAAACATAACCTTGGAGGTTTGACTACACCTGGTCAAAGGCAACTCCCTGAATGTACAATGCCATCTGCTTTCTTGGCTGTCCGTGATATGGATCGCTGTATCAGTTGCAGATTTATGGAAAGAGGTCATAGAAAGCAACTCTAGGTCAAAATTATTTGGTCTTTGGTTGCAGCAGCTCATTAATCAGAGCCATTGTTTTCCCTCTGACACTGTAGAGCATAGAGTCCTAAAGAATGACAAAGATATCACCACCCTGGGCTTATGTTGAGTTATATAGCAAAGGGACATGTCCTTTCTTTATAACTGGATGAAAAGTTGGAAACGTAGATCTACAGCCATAAAATAAACATGAAATCTGGGAAAAGAGGTGGCAACATCTGCAATCATCTGCCAAACACTAAAGCACAGTTTAAAGTATTTAGGAAATGCAGTAATCTCATGTTGGTGGAAAAAAAGGCTGGGAATGTTATTTCTTGATCCAAATTATGGCAATTCCTCTGGGAAAGAAAAGACCTGGCACATCTCCATGATTAGCAAATATGCAGACCCACTGGGAATGAGATGCACAAAAGAAGAGACCACACTATGTCCTAAAGACTTCAGGGGAAAAAAAAACATTAAAAAAATGTGAGGTATGAAACTGTCTTGCCTCTCCCCCAACATGGTCTCCTGAGAAAAACTTTAGGGTTGTAGATCCAAGTGTTTCCAATGATTCCCAGACAGGATTACTTCGTAGACACTCCAGACATAGCTTTCATTCTTCCTTGACTTGACCATCCTGAGGAGAGGGCACATTCTTCAGACAAGGCTGTGAGTGAGAGGAGGAGCAAGGGCACACACTGGTCTCTAGGATGAACCACCATGGGGCACAGCCCCTGCCAGAGCCTGACATGCCTCTCTGCTGGTGGCTTTGGCCCCAAGGTTCAGCCTCCACTCTCACTGCAGTCCACCACACCACCTGTTCTGCCTGCCCTTCACCATCTCCCATAGGATTCAACAAATGCAGACTTCCTGCTACTAAGTCTACAGATATAATAAAGCATTTATCTGGAAGTGAATCTAGCCAAGATTTCTCTCCTTTCTCCAGAGCACTGGGTAGGAAAATGGGCAGGTAGAAGGCCATCTAGATCTGTCTCTACTGGAGGGTTTCCTTATGTCCCCATGTCATCTCAGAGTTGTCACCACAGGTGATCTTCTGGGAGCATATTTGTGTATTGATGGATAGGTGGATATTTTTATTGCATGTCAGCCCAGCAGTTCCTCACAGCCACAGGCAGTAAACTGTGGGTCAAGTTATGATTCCAGCTTGTCAAAACCCTGCAGTCAGTTCCCTTTAATCTAATCAGAATTGCTCTAAACAGGGTAATTTTTATGTAGTGAATAGTTACTTAGAAAGTTTCAGATGCTAAGGAAGGAATGTTTTAAAACTCTTTTAACTAAATTACTTTATTATTTTGAGTAGCTATCAGCAGATTAGTTCATTTATCAAAGGTGACATGTAAGGCTGAAAAGTCAACGGCAGTAATTCACGGACTTCACGTGTGTCACAGCGCAGCACTAAACACTGTGTTCACTCACACATCAATGGGATTGAATTTGGCACTTCTCTATATTTCTTTCAAACTTATTTGTTTTGTACAGCTGCAAATAATGAAAGCAATTGTTGTCCTGACTCCATTCCAAGAACTATTCCCCAACCTGCTCATGTGCACAGAAAGAATCAGTCACTATTGAAATCTATCTTGATATGAGCCAGGACCTCTCATGAAAAAACAAGCACTAAATCTCTATTGATGCAAGCACTGATTTCTCTCTTGTTTCTACCCAGTTTTAAAATACTGGACTTCTAACCTGGAATAAAGGGGAGGCCTATACTCAGGATAAGAATAAAGCTCTTCAGGCTGGATATTTCTTCACAGAGAAGGGACTTTTTAAAGTTAGAGCTGCAGTAGAAAAGTTTTCAATCAGGTCTTCTCTACAGTTTGTGGCTTTTTTTTTTTTCTTTTAAGTGACAATAGCCATCAGAGTTAAAAAAAAAAAAAACCAATCATTTTCTTTCCTGGGTGGATGTGGTATGGCACTTTTTTGTTTTTTATTCACTAATCACAACGTTACTGGGAACTTCTGGGCAGACTGGAAATATGTATAGTTGTTCCTAAACTATGGTGGCACTTCCTGTAGAGGGAACATGGGGCACTAAGGCAATATGAAAGCTGCATGCAGGTCAGTCTGTTCACAAGGCAGGAGACAGGGAGAATGCAGTGCCTTCTGAAGGCAAGATTTTGCCTTTAGTTAAATGTTCTGGAGGCGATGCAATAACCTGTACATGCATCAGCACATAACTCATCCTGACGCCAGTAGAGGTCAGGCTTTAAGCTGGCAACATAAAAATTAAAGAGGGATTTCCCTTAGGTTTCCATAAAAGTTGCTATCAGGAGCAACCATCAGAGAAATGAAATTTGCCAGAATTCAGTAAAATAATGCTCGTTTCACACAAGTTGAAGATCTGTTCTGGTCTCTGATTGTACAGGCACCCAGAGCTGTACATCTAATCTGGTCTGCATCGTCTTTAAAGTAATATCATTAAAAAACTTCCAATAATAATTTAGAGCCATCAGACTTGTTTCTGAAGGAGAGCTTTGGTACCATGGGGGATTGGAAAATAATACTGACATAAATTAAAAGCAAACAGATGAAAATTAAAATTCTTCAATTTAAAGAGGTTGGTAAATTAAATTTCACTTGGCCATACCACACGAATTAAAGCACTGACCAGTATTAACCCAAAATATAATCCCACTTGTCTTATATACATATTTTTACATAGCTGTTGAGGAATGATAACTTTGAAATTCACCTAGCCTGTAGGGCCATGATGTTCTGCTGAGATAGCCTAGCAGGGCCTGCTCTGGGGTACTGGTTTCTTCCCTTGTTCCACATTTCTTTGGTGCTAACTCAGCACTGCTGAGTTTCAAAGGCAGAGTGGGCATTCTCAGCTTTGAACTCAAAATTGTCCATAAACCAGACCTCAAAAGAGCACAATGGCTGTTTTCTAAGAAACACAAGAGCTGACAGAGGAATTTGGATGAGGTTCTACTGAGTGATAAGAGGGTGGCTTGCAAAACAACCTCTGGCCATACTTCATAGCTAAGTCCTAGTATTGCCATCAAGCAACGTGACTGCCCATTGCCCACCAAATGCTTATGGATTAGCTGCTCAGAGAGACCAACTCTTTTCTCAGGCCACATGCCCCAGAGTTTTCACCTGGGGCCTTGCCAGCATGAATCCAGCAGTCAGCCCTGCTCCTTGGGGGTGCCAGTGGGTTATGTAGGCAGTGTCACACCAGCTCCTGTGGAGACTTGGCAATATGTATGCTCAGGCCTTTCACATAGTTGTGAATTCCTCCTCTCCATCACCCAGCCCTCTTTTCTAAGAAAAAAATATCGGCTTGCATGGAAACACTTCTTTGTAAAGAACATCTGTGTCCTCCTGTGTGATGAATCACTGACCTGCAAAAGGAGCAGGCCAAGGGAAGGCCACAAGAGGGATGGAGCTGAAATCAGAACAGGGAAGGTGGACGGTCAGAGCAAAGCAAACAAAAGCCCACCTCAGTGCATTTTAATCATTTCTCCTTGAGCTATAAATCCAGAAGCAAATGAGCCAGAGCCTCCCAAGATCAACTCAATCAATGTGGCACACTGAAAAGGCATGGATTTGATCAAATCACAGGGATCATGTGTGTAAGCAATGTGTAAGTGCTTGGTGTCAGTAAAATCTTCTTGGTGGGTAATCACTTTGTTTTCTCAGTTTAAGAAGAAATGGGCTGAAACTGACTTTGGACTTGGTGCTGGAATCTGTTTTCGATCAGCTCTGTGTTCCACTTCTGTCAGCTTTGTCTGTGTGCCTGTCTCAAGAGGTTTTCCTTTTTTTTGTTTGGTTTGTTTTGAAGGGTGGGAGGTTGCTATTTTGGGAGACAAGATAAAAGCTGTTTGCTAGAGATGGGGAGAGAGAACCTAACGATCTCCTTAAAACCCAATCGCAGTTTCAGTTGCTTTCCCGCAGCCCCAGGCGATGTTATGTTATCTCTTGCCTGCAGCCTCCCCTGGGTAGTTTGCCCTGACTTGGTCTGGAAACTGGTTTCCTCACTGGTTTGCATTAAGCTGGAAAGTACCAATCGGACCCAGGGAATTGGCTGCAAATCATTTGTGAAATCCTTCTTAATGACAAACTCCATCAGGCCATGGAACAGGGCTTCAATCACTTCCTTACAGCCTCCACCGCACTGTTACCCTGACATGACCCCAACTTCTCCCCTGTTTGTTCGGCTTCTCCGCAGCTGTGACATAATGTTTTTGATGGCAGGGTTTGGAGGAATTCTGCTTGTGGCAAAGCAACAATCTGCTTTGAATTAGCACTGCACATATTTATCAAGTGTACATAGCATGGCTGCCTGTTGACAAAAGTCCCTTCTTCTGTCCCCCACAGGTCTCCAGATTAGCTCACTTGATCTGCAAAGGTTTGGAGGAAAAGTGATTGCTGGTGTCTGGGTGCAGCCTCCTGCAAGCCCAGAGGAGGGGCAGCAGGTGGGTGATATACCAGAGCCAAACTTCCTTCTTTAGTGCCACATCCTGACTTTTGGGTTTACTTTGAGGGGCTTTGTGGGGGGTCAGACACTCAAAGGCCTCCCTCACCTCGCTGCCCAGGTGCTGGTTGTATCCTCTGTGCTGCTGCAGCCCCTTAGGTAGAGCAACTTCTCCTCTAACAGGTTGGCTGGGTTGCAGCAGATCAGTTCATCATCTGGAAGAACTATGGCACAGAGCAGGTGATTGCACAGTGACCTTGGAAATAGGTTTGCTTTGTGGGATCCTGCTTTTAAAGGTGCTTTAGCACAGTCACTTCCAAGAAAAGAAAACATTGCCAGATACCCAGGAGCAGACCGGGTTTGCATTAAAGCCACCTACGCCATGTAGGAAAAGCTGGGCAGGAAATTCTTCTCCCTTCATGTCTAAATATTTAAGATCTGTTTATTTATTTTAATTCCTGTTGTGCATAGGGATAAAACACAAATCCTTCAAAGATTTTTCGTATTATGAAAAGGAGCAACAGAAAAAGACTCCTCTAAAAATAGACGGACAACCCCCAGTAGTGGGAGACACAGATTCAGAGGCTTGATTCCACCAGGGAATGTGGTGTCTCCAACATCCTACACATGCATCTCAATGACAAGGTCATGGCATCGCTGGGTTGTGACCAGAAACACCATCCTGGCTGGAGAACCTTTCCTGAAAAACTGCATCTAACCCAGCCCCTTTCTAGACAGACTTTTGCCACAGTGTAGTTTTCTAATGAAAACTGTTTTACTATAAAACCCCTAACTGCTTCTATTTTTACTATTGATTTGAGGCAGGGCAGAAACAAGCACACTGCTGTTTTGTTTTCCTAAAAATCTCACCCCTTCAGCCCAATAAGTTATTGCACGTCTTATGGACGGACAAAATGCACAGTTGCCCTTTGAACGATAGAATTAGTTCTTCTTCCGGAATGGTTAATAAAATCAACAACTGTGACTCTGAAAGTAATTAAATGATGAAAGCAGCTCCTGGTTTTGGAGCTCTTTCCTGACTACCTCTTGCAGAGTATCAGAAGCCTTGGTAAGAAATAGAGAACTGTATGAAAATGGTTAAGAGAAAATGGAATTATGAAAGTTGAGTGAGCAGTGAATGAAAGCAAAGTGAAAACTTTATGTCACCCAGAAAGAAAAATGTTACCATTGGAATTCAGGAGGAGAAAAGTACCAAGGTGGAAGATGAAAGAATAATGCAAATAACATGCAGCCAATTAATATGGTTCCTTCCTATACTGAATCCACACATACAGCCTTGATTTGCTGCACTGAGATTTCAGAGAACTAATCCAAATAATGAAATCCAGACCTGAGAACACCGCAGAATAAGCAAACAGCTTATCAAGGTAGAGCAGGCATTTACTGGGGTCCGTCCTTGCTGCTTTCACAGGCCTATTCCCTCTTGTCTCAATTAGCCAGTGAAATTTTTAGTACAACATACGAATTTTGGTCTGGCAAATATGTACTATTACTGAGGGATTTCTCCACATGCTGAAGAAAATCAACAGGTTCCTGGCATCTCTTGCTGAATATGGTGGTATTTGTGCATTATATATATCGAAAAGGGGTAAGCAACAAAGAAAGATACACTGAAAAGCAAGTATTGCACAGTCAAGTAAAGGTGTTTTCTACTTTCTGGCACTTTTCTGGAAGTGCTATAAGGTTACACAGATGACTGGATCTGCATGACAAAGGCAAGATGAGACCAGCCACTAGTCTAGCCAACAACATGCAGTACTTTGACTCAAAGAAACACTGTTGTTTTCCAGCTGGAAAGGGAGACTGACCATTTTTTGCACTCTTAAGCTGTTGAAATGCATATATCAATTTAAAACAGACTCTTGGGAGGGAAGGTACAAAAACTGAGATGAATTTTCAAGCTGAGACCTCAGATGCCAAATTGTAAACCCTTGGCTAAAAGGTCTTAGGGTAGAAACAACTGCACAGCATTAACTGCATAGCAGTGGTTCATACAGGAGCCATAAGAATAAAGATAGTATTTAGGAAAATTGTGAGGCATTTCATTTGGGCTTTAGTGCAAGTTCACAGGATGTAAGCCGCTTTGGGAGGAGAAAAAAACAAGATTTAGAGTAAAAAGAGCTGTATGTCAAGCACCAATCATGCAAGCCTTCTTCACAAGAGCTGTTATGTTGATATGAACATCTGTCCAGGAAGAATACCCCTCTGAGCCCAGGCTGACTCCACCTTGCAGTCCAAGATAAAGGGATCATGACACTGGGCAGTGGCACCATAATTAAGGGGCAGTTTCCACTGCAAGGGAACAAAAACTTTCATGTGCTTACACCACCACTGGGAAGAAGGATAGGGGAAGGACAGCAGATCAGTTCTGGTATTCTTAATTTATTTGAGCTATTTCAAAATTACAAATCCCTAAACCAAGTGTTAGATCTGTTTAGCTTCTAAAAAATCCTTCTAAAAGGGTTCTGTTTGTTTATTTTTCAAAGAGTTTTGTTTCCTTGGCTTTTGGCCATGGAAATGTAGTTCATCTTAAGAGATTTAATGTGATTGTAACAGGATATTCAAAAAGCATGATTCAGTAGTCTGTTACGGGGCTCAGAAAACATGATACAATTCATGCAAGTACAACAGTGCTCTCCTAATGCGTGAGTGCCACACAGCCCCACACCACACAGCAGAAGTGCTGATGTTGGAGTGCAGTCCCAGGGCCTGATTCAGATTCAGTTTTACTGCTGTGCACCAACTGATTTTCTCCTGATCTCCTCAAATGCACACAAGCAGCAATGTGGATTGTACAGCCTGGCATGCTCGCGAGTTCTCAATGCTAAGCATGACCTGTTTAGTGTTTGAAAATGTATAGGTATGAGTAATTGTCTCTGTAGGATTCATTTAGCTGTCTTTGTTCTTTAGACCAGCCATACAATTATTTTAGAAGTTGTGTTATTTTATTGCTGCGATGAACAAGGGAACTTTCTCTTTTCCCTGGTTTTCAGAAAAATGTGGGATGTTAGGAAGGGGTCAAGGAGAAAGAAGGAAAATTTGTCATTTTTTCCTTTGAAGTCTCCAGTTCTGAACTTGGGTTAGAATCTTCAGTGTGTCCTGTATGGACTTAGACCTTCCTGACACAATCTCTTAAGCCAATGAGTTGCAGTAGTGACTGAATGCAGCTAGGACTTCAGTCTTTCTAGCCATTCCTGGGAATCTTACTCACTAGTGGAACAAGATCCTTTGCAGAAGATGCAAACTGACTCTTGCCGTGGAAGCAGCAGTTCAGCCTCTTAGACATTCCCACTTTGCATGAAGTTTACAAGCTGAATTCTACAGTTTTATCAAGTGTTTCCCTATATGGACATGAGTTCTCATTGTAGTTTGACAGGAAAATAAATCTGCAGGTGTGTTTTTACAAGGTAGAAGGATTGTAAAGTTGTAATTCAGATATCTAGCAATAAACCAGAAAGCAATAAGAAGGTACATGTAGGAATCTTCCATTTGCAAACTTCTGCAATATGCTAATTTTTGTGTACCACTGATGGTTCCTTAAATGAGCATTTATTATTGAAGATCTGAATCCTGAGGATTTGGAGAATAGTAACATGCAAATCTTCTTTCCCCTTCTCATTAAGTCCTGGTTTAACTGTGAGGCTTAGGTCTGCAGTCTGTGCTGACCCTCCAGGACAGCTGCAGGAAGAAGGAGGAAAGGAAATAGTTTTGTATTCAGATCCCAATATAAAACCAGTTTGATGTTCCTTTCTCCCTCATCAAGCAATTCACATTCCCCCCCCCTTCCCACTTCTCCCTATACTGCAAAATCAGTGAGTCCTTCATGCAAAGTCCAACAGAAAAAGTAATCCAAGTACAAAGTTTAATATTTTTCTATTTAAAATGCGTACAAGAGAATCTGCAGCTTTAGTGCCTCTGTTTTCTTAAAAGAGAAGCTGCTCACCCCAGTCCTGAGCAGGATTCAGTACAAGAGAGAAAGGTGCTTTCAGTTACAGAACTTGACTGTCTGATTCTTGTTCCAAAACATGCTGAGGCTCCTCCTGAAGCTCACAGCCATGGTATCCCACCCTTGTTACCCCCTCCGTTCCCATATCAGGCCATCACACACAGTCAGTGCCCCACAGTGTGCACTGAGAGGCTGTCTGGTATTGAGAGAAGGCAGGAAACATCAGGAGTCACCTCAAGATAAACTTGTTTCCCCACAAATTCCATCTATCTCCCACAGATCTAGGTGGAACACATAAGGTGCTTACAAGCCCAGAGATCTTGGCTCCCTCTTAAGGGTTAGATCAGTTTTGCTGTGACATGAGCTATTCTTCTCAAAGCAGGGATCAGCTGGTAGCACCTCTAAACCATGGGAAGCTTTTGAGGGCAAAGCTTTGAGCTGGTGCCTTGAGTGGTGGTGAATTTGCACCCCTCTGCCCCATTTGCAGGGTTCATTGTGCACACATATCCAGCTTGTCTTCCTTCTCATGATGTGCTTTCATCTCTCCCAGTTTTCAAGAACCCAGTGACCACCCCACCCTGTCATACAACTGCAGGGCTATTTACCACTTGGAAAGGAAATCCCATGTCACAACCCTTAGGAGCACAAGGAATAATGTCCGGAATTCCTTTATCTGTGCCTAGCCCTGGCCCACAGTCTCTTTCCCGTCTCTTAAGTATACACAAATATACTCTTTTCTTTTGTCAAGGCAATGGGCCCAGATTTTAGTTATGGTTTATTAAAAAAAAAAAAAAAAAAAAAAAAAAAAAGCGTTGGCAAGATGCAAGAACAAACATTCTGTGACTTTAAGCCCTTTTGTTCTTCAAGGTGAAAAGTGACTATAAAGAATAAGGAAAAATGAATCACTGGTCTTTGCCCTTCATAGTAAATTTGACCTCCACTGTTTAACAGTACCTAAAATTGGTGTCCTGGGCTAATCAGGGAAGTAATGGGGCAAGTCTCCATGACTGCTCTGCATGATGGTTTTGCTTCAAGTGATGAAAATGACTCTTTGGGCATTGCAGGTTTTTTAACCCTCAGCTCTAAGGGTTCTGTTCATGTTTCCATGCCAGATTTTGCCCAACTAAAGGTCTTACTTACCAGTTTGTAAAATGATGGAATAAAAGGTGCTAATGGACACTATCAATTCTGAGGGCAGTGCTCCCCTTGGATGAGACAGTGGGAAGGAGTGAGATGCAGCATGTACTTGAGTACCCCATGCACATAGGTCCAGAGCTCTGGCCATTTCCTGCACCCGCCAGGCCTTGCAGCACTGGGATGTGTTCTGCTCACACTAGAGAAGACAACCAGGGGCTCTCATCTCTGAGACATCTACCCAGGGCTGGCAGATACAGGGCATCTCTGTGGTGCTTGTGTCCTTCTGTAGCAGGAGCTGGAGGCCTGCAGGGTTACCCACCGACATCCTGAGCAGCACTGGGTGCTTCTGCCTAGGCAGGTAAATCAGGAGCTGACATTTGGCTCCTTCCAGCCCAGCAGAACAATGCAGGGTGCAACCTGAACCATCAGCTCCAGGAGAGAGAGGAGGGAAATCTATAGTAGGAGATGGCTGGGAGCAAGGAAGTTGCAACAGAAATATTGGCACCATCAGTCTGAGGGAGGTGGGGGAGGCAGGCAGGAGAAGGAATCTTTCCAGGAAAAGAACATTTGGATCAGATACTTCCAAAAATAAAATATCATCATGTTCTAAATATTAGCAGCACTGCTGGCTTGGCCCACCACTCTTTTCGGCACTCCTGCAAACCATTTTCAAAATAGTGTTTATGATCCCTTGCTTTTGAGTCCTCTCATGCAAAAAGACAGACATATGCCAATGGGGAACCACAGAGCAGCCCCAAATGATTCATGGCACCCTCTTCTCATTGGGTGGTGATATTAGAAAGCTGACAGCCTTGTTGCAGTACAAATAACTCACCAGCTGGAGTTTACTGGCTCTTATTTATATTCCTACAGCACACAGGCAATGCCAGATGTGCTTTCCCTGATTCATGAATATTGTGTTTGATGTCTCTCATCAGAATCAACCCTGGGCTAAATCCAGAAACTAAACTGTTTTTAGCAGAGATAAATATTTAGGCAAGTCTGTGGTTGGCAAGAACCTGTCCCTCCCTTTGCATCCCCTTTAAAACTGAAATAAAGGTGGCAGCTCAGAGCATGAGCACTTCAAAGATCTTGTCTACAGAGGAGGAACGCAGTGTGCTCTCACTGCTGACTGAGCAACTGCCGTTTAAAAAGACTCCAAAGGAGGGGAGAATTTGGCAAGAGAGGGGCTGAAACTGGAGCATTTACACAGCATTGTGTCTGTGTGCTGGGCCACAGCATCAAATTAGCACCTGCTCTTATCTGTGTACTGTCAGACTTTCTCCTGTCTCCAGGGCATGACAGGCAGTTGTGGATAGTACACGCTATCATCAACGGGGGAGGGGGGGAGGAATAAATTACACTGCTTCCCTGCCTTTTGTCAGGTGGGGGGGTGTGTGTAACGAGCTGACTTTAGATGCCTGTTAGCTGTAACTCTTGATTTTCCTTTGCTCTCTGTGCTCTGGTCCACAAAGTGTGTATGTAACACAGAGGTTTCAGTAGTAGGACAGTGTGCAGAGAGGCTGGATACACGGGATTTTCCTTCTGTGTTGACAAGCTCACTTATTTCTCCACGTACTGAGTGTCTTATGCTACATGAAGCCAGCACACCTCTCTGAGCTTTGTTGCAAGGTCTCCTACAAATGGCCTGTCTTTCCTATATTGGGATCTTCCATTAATTCCCACAGCTCAGGCTTGCCAATCCTGCCCACAGGGACTGCCTTGACAAGAAGCCTTTTCGGAGCAGCAAGGATGGTCTGGTTGTGCAAGGCCCAAGTGAAAGGACTGAAGAAGAAATTCAGCGTGGCTCTTCTCTTGTTTCAAGTCAGCAATTTCATTGTGGCACAGCCCATGTGCCATTTAATCTCTAGTACTACCCTGCTTACAACAAAAGCACATGATGCTCTGAACTCCTAAGGAATATTACTCTCTGTGTGAATTAAATTCATGCAAATGCAAGTAAATGAGTCCCTTCCATTTCCCTGCACTGTCACTTTGCAGTCAGTGACAGTGATTTAGTGTCACCTTACTCATGACTAGGCTTTTATTTCACAGCTTTATTTGCTTGACCTTAGTTTTCCAGACTGTCCAATGCAATGAGGAGATGAGCCCATGTATTACAAATTATCTAGGCTAATGTTTACTGTAATGGATCACAAACATTCCTACCTCCCATGTCAGAAAGACTCATGACTTCATCAGCATTGTCCCAGAAGACAATGGTCTTCTACAGACATGTTCTCATTATAAAGTTGCCGCATCACTCTGACTGTTTCAAGGAGATGAGACTCTTGTGCAATAAAACTAGAAGCAGTTCTTACTTTCACCAACCCACTGTTTCTTACTGCATGCACATCTATTCCAAGAAATGCTGATTTTGGATGCAGGTACTATGGGGAGTACACAGCCTGACAGTGTTGATAACACTTGTAAAGGCAGGCAAGCATTACAGACTTAGCACCAAGTACCCAAAGTCCTGGGTCCAGGGCTTCAGGAATACCTCCTCAGTTTGTATCCTGCTCGATATCTGCTTTTGAACGAGGTCAGAAGAGATTGTTATTCCCAGCAGAGTGTTGCTGTGTTGAAATGAGGAATTTTTCAGGAATTTTTCATTAATGTTGGCTCTGGCAGATAAAATATTGGCCATGCCAAAGACAACATGCTTGGGAATATGTTACTCTTGAGCACAGAGATACCATAGCCTTAGCACTGCATTTCACACAGCAAATGGATTGCCCCAGCTGACAAATAGAATAATAGCCATGAAAACTGATAATGTCCAGGTATTTTGTTTTACCTATAAGTTGTCATCTTAATTAAAATGCCAGGATAGCATATTCCAGTGAAAACTCATTTATACTGTTTCTTTTTAAGTGAGAGAAACCACTTAATAAGAGATGGAGCAATTGTAATTTTAGCTTAGCGAGGATGTAAAGATCAACTTTCTTAGTCTTCAATAATTTGATCTTTTTTAAATGGTTTAACTGCACATAAAAAGAGCCAGATTATTGGTCATGCATATGCAAAGCAGTGGCTGAATGAGTGCTAAGTGTTCAGTAGCCTTTCTGGGCTGGCTTCAAGAGCAGACTTGGTTCTGAGGTAAGTGAGGAATTAATGACAAGTCATAAACCCATCTGGTCCCTGGTTTTTCAGCACTGAGAGGTGTTTGTGACAGTCATTCTGTGAGGCAGACTTCTCCCTCACCAGCCTAGGCATGGCCAGGACACCTTGATACCTCCCTCACCCCCAGAAACCACCACAGAGAACTTCAGGAAGACATTTTGGCTCCTGGGGCACCTCTCTGCACTATAGGTTTTTGTCTCTGTTGTCTCCTGCTCACTTCATTCCCTGAGATTTGCAGCCTTCTTCTTTGGTAGCCCCCTCACAATCCAACTCACACTCAAGCTGTGCTTTTCTCTCTCCTAAACCTAATTCTAACCCCAGCCCTGACCCTAATCCTAACCCTACACAGTGCTCAGGTCCAACACTAACCCCTCCCAGCTCCTCTTTGTACCTGCTTGAGACCAAAATGTGTACTTAAATTTAAGATCCAATATACTGTGCCCAAATTGAGAAAATCTTTTGTGGAAACTGGTACTTAGGTGTAGGTTAGGGTAGGTGCAGATGTCATAGCAAAACACCCGTGGCTGAGAAAGGGCAGTGCCAAAATGGCAATAATAACAATCATAACAGTCTGCATTTCTAAGATTAGTTGCAAGATGGCTTACAAAGGGATTAAATCTTGCAACATGTTTGTGAGGTTGATAACTAATTGCTATTAGGTACTGCTGGAAAGTGAAGACAGGTAAGTATCTTAAGGTCATACGGGAAGCCTGCAGCACGGTAGGAATTAGAGCTCAAGTAAATTGTCTCCCAGTTCTGTGCTGAGCTGCAGGATCATCCAAGAAAAGGCTCTTTTTGGTTTCCACAGGAGCTGGAAGGAGTGAATATCTGGTGTGGACGGTAGTGGTGGGTGACCAGTGGTGCAAGCACATGGGGCAAGGAGGAAATAGAGTATAACAGTGTGTTCTGAACCCTTGCTGCATGATGCTCAACTGCAGCTCTTTCCTCCTCCCAAAAATCGTGCAAGTTCTAGAACAAGTGAGCTCCTAGTGAGGGAGTTTTCCCCTTTCACTAGTCAATTTTGATAAATCCAATATTGTCTTGCACAGTCTGATACCAAGAAGCACTGTATTTCTACTGGGGTGAAAGCAGGAAGAAAATACATGGGCTATAAAGGTGTGAGAACTGCCTTCCTCCAAGGAGGAGGAGAAACTCCTCTTGAATCTCAGCACAAACACTAGGTGCACTTCAGGCTCATTAACCAGCTCTCCAAGAAGCACCTCCAACATAGATGTGCACAGGGGAGACAAGAACAAACTCTCAATCTGGAATCCTTTAACTGTAACAGACACTCAGCAGGGGAATCCATTAGACAGGAGTTGAAAATTAGCTTTGCAAATTTATCTGTGCCAGAAGACAAAGTCGGAATGGAAACCAAGAGGCTTTTTGGAATATAGTTGAAATTAGAGTGACACTGCATCCATTTGCACCTATGCATGCCTGCAGGTGTGTGTGTATATGTCTGCACTTCATTATTCCTCCAAGGAAACTAGCAACCTACTACGTGTGTGGGCCAAGAGGCTGAGGGAGGTACCACATCAGAAGGAAGTCAAGAAAAACTGTAGCCTTGCAAGCCCTGTGCATCACTGCCATGCACCTGCTGGTACCTAGGGTACATGAGCAGACTCTGCAAGCCAGCACTAGCAAGGAGGGGTGTGTTAGACACACCTCCTGCATGGGACAGGCAGCATTTCAGAGGCAGGTGTCACACTCTTCAAACTGGGCAAAGCTGTTTACAGAAGGCAGGGTAACAATGGCTGATCTACTCTCTAATCTGTTTCATCTGCTTGGCTCTGTTCCCATCCTGTAAGTGAAAGCATGGCATGTCAATGCAAAACAGCAACAGCCAAACCCAAGTTTATAGGAATCTGGTGGACAGGGAAGAAATTAATTTCTGATGGTTCAGACCAAGCCTATCATGGTATCCCAGTCCTAATCCTTACAACCTTAAATGCCTCAATATCCTTGTAGCTTTAAATGGCTTTTTCTCTGGTGATGGAAGTGAAAGATGAAAGAAAATCTGCTACAGTTCCTGAGCTGCTTTTTCTCCTCAAAATGTTTATTGCCTCAGCCCTCCAGGGAGGAAGGGATGTGCTAATCTCCCTGATTTACAGAAAAGCAGAGGCATGAAAGCAGAAAAGGTAGCTGTGCTGCAGAGAGGAATGCAGTGCCATGGTGCCCAGAGTGCTAGAGGTCTGAGCTGTGGTCCAGAGCAAAGTGTCCATGCTAATTAGTGCAGTGAACACAGCTGTAACGGCATCGGCCATTTCTCAGCCCCTGTTCTGGAGTTACTGCTGCCAAAGCCATTGCAGATGTGCCCCAGGTGAACTTCCCTAAGGGGTTTCTCAAAGGACAGGGGACTGAAGTTGAGTTACTTAAACATCATGGCTTATGTCTAACCCACCTGACACTCCTGTTGGTTTGCATCCATCCCTCAGTTCAGCTGAAACCCTGCAGATCTGGCCTGGTCTCCTCTGCTCCTGGCCCTCCCACTCATTCCAAAATCACCCCTCCATGCACCACCATGTCTGCCTGAACCATTTCCACTTCAGGCCTCTGCTGCAGAGAGGCTGCTTGACATGCAGTATGTTTAACGAGATAGCAGTTCAAGGCAGAGGAAGACATCAAACCAAATTATGCCTGAATCCGTGTTCCTAAGAATGCAAAGGAAAT
Organism: Hemiprocne comata; assembly: GCA_020745705.1. Classification (NCBI taxonomy): domain Eukaryota; kingdom Metazoa; phylum Chordata; class Aves; order Apodiformes; family Apodidae; genus Hemiprocne; species Hemiprocne comata. The sequence continues at coordinate 1,540,536 of CM036597.1, read as the reverse complement.
GCAGTCAAAATGAACTATACAACCACAGAAAGTTAATGTATGCTCATTTGTATATCAGGCCATTGTCCAGGGGAATGCTCAGTTTCCTCTCGGGATCTATAATGAATAGAGCTATAAGAGAATGTTATGGTGGCAGAGATTTCTCTTTTCCTACTATTTAACTTAGAACAATATAGAATCCAAACAAAAAGGCATCCTTTTAAAGGCTAGCAGTACAATACACACTAAAGTTCTTCACTTGGGCCATTAAATGAAAGAGCACAAGAGAGAGACCTTTGCCTATGTATGCAGAGAATTTCTCTCAATTCCTTTATCGTATCCAGTACAAGGAGATCCATGTGTGAGACACACTCCTTACATCCCACCACACCCAAGTGTTCCTGCTTTGCTTTCACTACCAGCAGATGTCAAGACCAGAACAGAGATAAGTAGAAAGATTTTAAAACAGGAAAGATGACTAAAGGAATTAGGTTGTTCTGGGCTCTCCTAATGATGCTCTTTAACCCCTTTAACCAGCCCCTAAAGGACATCCTGCAGTACTGCACAGGCAGTGTGAGCTGCTCAGGGCACTTCCAGTCCCTGGACCAACTGATCTGATTTATGATGATAAGAGATTCATGCTGTCAGCTTTGTGTCTCATATTTCTGGGCAAAGTGATTCTATCCAGTCATTTATCTTTCAATTATTATTCCTGTTTTCCCAAGCAATGGCTACCTGTTTCTGAAAGACTTTACATTTAATGTAAACAATCTTGAAAGCCAGTTTTTCTAGAAAAAAAAATCAGTTAAATCAGGAAGATGTTGAGATAAAAAATTTTAGATCAAGTGGTGAGGCTGGAGCATGTCCCAGGCACAGGCAGACAGAAAGGCAGACTGTTGAAGCTGCATCGCTCAATGCCAGACGCAAATCCCTGCAGCATGTAGAAGTCAAAGTCTACATTAATGTTTTAAAGTACAGTGATACCATGGTATTGTACAGTGGAAGAGCAAATGGCCTTGAATGGCAGCTATGCAGACTCTAGTCCATGGAAATCAAAACTAGCTCCATTTTAGCTTTTCCTCTAATCCCACTTTGAGCACAGAATTTTGAGCTTTACTGCCCTGATTTTCTCAAAAGTGCGGGACAGGTTTGGCAAATGAAAACTGAGATTTATACTCAGACAAAACTGTCTCCTTTCCTCATCTTTTGTCCTTCTGCCAGAAACTCTCCAGAAAGCTGTAGATACTGTCATGAAGAATGTTAAAACAAATTGTACACATATTCTTGGGATGGGAAAAGGAGAGCCTTTCTCTTGGGAGCATTAGTCTGCGCTTGTAGACTTGTGGGATGTCACAGTGCCTGTTTGTGGCTGCCTGCCCTAGATGATATTGTATACCAGCTCTGACACGCTGGATAGTACATTAAGAAAAGAAGGTTAGTAATTTAATGTTAATATAACAACCACAGTTATGCACGAACTTCGGCAGAGATCAACTTGAGTAACCAGAAGAAGGCACACTACTTAATGATTTATTAAATTAAATTAATAATGGCATTTCATCATGTAGGTTTGAACATTAAAATTCAAATGCAAGGTAGACAACAATAAAAAGGCAAAGTACATGGCTAATTCATACCAAATATTTTTATCCTTGGTAAGATGACAGTCCAATTAGTATATTGTGAAACCCCAGATTTCTTTTAGGGGTCTTTCTAGGTCCTCTTTCTAGTCTGACAATGCTCTTCTGATAGAAGCCATAGCATATAAATAATCAACTCTACTGGTCTTTCTGGTTGAAAAGTCTGTGGTCAGAATCCCCAAATAATCCCATGTCTCCAGAATACTTAGAAGAATAAATCAGCCTTATGTAAACCCTCCTTCAAATGTAATGACAAAATTCCTTCATGGGGATTGCTGTGTACAGTACTGTCTGGAGCCAGATGGGGGAACCTTCTCCATACCCTGCTCAGCAGCCTGCTCTCTTCCCAAATTCACCTTACCCAGACAGTTCCTTCATCCCAGGAGCCTTTCGTCTTGACTTGCACTTCTCTTTCAGTAGGGCATAGTGATAGTGCCCCAAAGAATGAAGTTACCCATGTTTGTATGACTTGGTGGGAAAACCATGAAGAAAACAATCCAAATACGAGCCCAGCCTAGAAATCGTGCAGCAATTCCAAACCTATAAATACATCACACTGAAGACTTGGTGTATTTCCTTTCTGGATGAAGTCAGAACCTGGTGTATCAGTAGCTTAAGTAATAAAACTGTTGACGGGATCATTAGCAGCTACAGGGTAACAACTGGGCCTTACTTTCCCAGAGACCCATAGTGTCATTATATTTGGAAAAGTCATCACTGAGTGGGATGATGAGCTGTGAGAAACACACATCTCTTTCAAAGTGAGATGGGCCAACTGCATTGAGATCACAGCCAGAGGCGGCTCTGCCCCAGGGAATCCCCTTCCCATTGCGTGATCCACTCCATTCACGCTGACATACAGTTCTGGGGGTTAATTACTCTATCTGGTAATTCCTATTGGGCCAAACCCTGTTCTCTTTCCTTACTCAACAGAAAATTTGCCAAGCCTGAAGAGAAGTTGTTTGAAGCGTAAGAGCCTCCAGGAGGCTTAGCAGAGTGGGATCTTTGAAGCTAAAGTAAATGTGAAGCAAGAGTGTCCAGTGGTTCAGGACTAGCAGGAGAGGTGGTTGTGCTGCCTCACACAACTGGGTGCTGCAGTCTCAGAGCAGAGGCCACACTCTGGCTTTCCTTCATCATAGGAAAGTTAGCAAGTTACTTAGCTTTCTCACTGTGAATTTTCTCATCCAAAACAAATCAGATTTTTCCAGCAAGATCAGTAGAATCTCCACCTTTATAAAGCATTCAGTGAGAGACCAATTTTCAGTCAGTTTTTTCTTGCTCAGATTCTACCACAAAATATATAAACAACCATAGTAAAATAAATGTTCTCGGTCACACAAAAGCAAATTCAAAGGCAGGCTATTTATTGACTTCAGCCAAGCTACAGCTTTAAACCTGTGTAACTGAGAGCAGAGCTTGTCCCAAGTGCATGAACATGAAATGAGAATAATCCAGACATCATCCATTTGTAGAGAAAAAAATGTGGCAGGCCAAAAGGTTAGCTGATTCTCTCTGCTTCACACCATGTAATAGCTTAAATTGTGTTTAAAAGGTTCTCAGGGTGACATCATTATTTAGATTCACTTGAATCATCCTTTAATTGTAACAGTACAAAACCTTTTTAACTATCCAAATTTGCTGTTTAGCTCCATCCTGCTGTGTCATGCAGCAAGAGCTGATACAACTTCCTTGCTTCACATACAGCCAGAAAGAGGTCTGGGAAAAGCATTTCTCCCCACAGCTGGGTGCTACATTATTATATCTGATATTCCTCATGGGTTAAGGAGCAAGGAAGGTAATACCTGTGCTTTTTGGGTATGAGGGGATGCTCATTAAGTCCTTTCTCTTATCTTTGCAGATTAGCAATGATTGTATTAATTCCTGAGTGAGTGAAGTGGCAGGGAATAGAGTGGGTACCTTCCCTAAGTGGAGGTGGGGGATGTACCTAGTGACCCAGCGCTGGTCAATGCGGCACCTGTGGGATGTATTTTTCTGCAACGAAAGACAGAGACCTTGAGGTTTGCAACTGATAATCCACAGTACTTTACTTCCCTCCTTTCAAATACAGTCTTCCTGTTAAGGGTTCTGGGCAATCTCTTCCAACAGCCATTTCCTGTATGAAGGCGTATTGTAATTAGGATTGCCCACAAGAAGGGCTTCCAAGTGCTACTGTGTGGGCATGTGTTATGGCCCCTCAGGGAGCCAGCTTCAGGCAGCTGGAAGAACAAGTGAAGAAGCAGAGGGGAAAAAACACATTTTATAACTCCTGAAGGACACACTGCATTTTAAAGGTCTGAAGCACCAACCCATGTGCAACCCAACCCAAAAGCTGGGGAAGTCTGAGCTCAGTATCAGCTTTCAGGAATGATCCCTGTGGCTACAAAGGGCCAAAGTGAGCCCTTCTCAGTAGCTGTGAAGGAATCTGGGCAGACTTCTGGGGACAGGGAGGAAAACACTTTAACTCCTAAATTATTGTATTCAGCACTGATTTCAGTTAATGAGATGAGTTAATGGCAAACAGGGTGAATACCTTACAGAATACCTGCTTCTCTGTGTTTCTGTGGAGTATCCCTATGAGCATTTCCTTTTTACTCACAACTATAGAGGAATAGGCAAATTAGCCCCATTGTGGTTGGTGCTTTCATGCAAACTGACCTTAGTGTATCTGTAAGGAAGAATTCAAGGTGTGCCATTACTGAGCTGCTGGCTCTAAGGAAGCAAACAGTTTGGCAGAGGTGTTTTAGATTCGTGGAGATTTTGTAAAAAATGGAACAGGTAGTGACTAGGTCAAACTTCCTTGACCCTCAAATCAAGAACAATCCCAGCAGGGCTGAAAACTCCCCTCTCTACTTCCTTGGCAATCATGTTCCCACAGTTCAGAAAAACACAGGAAGATCTGAGGAAACCTATGTGGAAATGCAGAAGACAAAGGCAACTGATCTGAAAATAGAAGGTTGGTCCCTATATTTCCTTTACATTCTGGGCCCGAGTTTAGTTTTTGGCTGAAATTTGAAATCTTGGGGACCATATGCTTTTGCAATTCCCTGCAGGGCACAAGGAAAACTGGCTTGTTCAGCCTTTCATCATTCAAAGGGTTAGATGAGGTTCTTTCCTTCTTGCTTGGTAATGTCAAGGACTCCTCAGTGCTAAAAGCTTTACTGCTTAGAGCCACAACAAAAGCCCTGAGCGCTGGTTACACACACCCCACGCACTAGCTGTTTATAGATACTGGGCTTGCAAAGATGGCTCCTTGTGAAATTCAGCACAGCAGGAAGACTTAGTGCATCTGCTTGCAGAAAGCAAGAGATTCAGCTGCAGGTCTCAGGCAGTTCCACTTTGGCTTGCCAAAATCTCTGCAGTGGGCACAATTTTTAAAGGCAACATCCATTTTGGTACAGGGAAGGGAGACTGTGCGGACTCCTGTTATGGAAAGGCTGAGAAATTCCTCCTGGCTTTTTCTAATGTAAAAATTCAAGGAATCCTGAGCCCTGAGGGGAATTTAGGAGACATCCAGGAAAGGGGGGGAGAGCAGGAGAGGGATGTAGGATGTAACTAGGACAAAAAGTATGTGCTGTAAAGACAGGTTAATCTGAGGACTTGGAGATGAGGGTACTGGACCGCCTCACAAAGCAGCCCACAGCCTTACTCACCATCCTTTGGAGTGCATAGCTGTATTACACTGTTAGTAACAGCCTAATACAAGAGTTAACAACATTTACTCAGGGCAGTAGCTCAGTGCCCTTAGTATGTGAGTTCACTGCTTACATTTCCAGAGCCTCTGAAGGCACAGAGCTGAGGCAGTCGTGGGTCTGTAGGGTGTTGTGCCAGCGATGGCTGCGGTGCTGTGAGCCCTGGCACAGCTGCGGCTAAGAAAAGCACCATCACACCAGGCTCAACTCTGCGAAGTGGGGACTGGTCTTGATCCAAGAGATTCTTTCCTGTTTTGTATTCTAGTCATTGGCCAATGCAGGAGATATGATCAGCTTGTAAAAGCAATCACAAGATTTGTCTAGCTCAGTTAATACCTGGTTTCAGGTGAGCTGGGGTTCCCCATGCAAGTGTGTTCAGCACGTGGGCAGTGAGGAGTTTGCACAAAATGGACAGCCTTCAGTTCTGCTCATCACAGCCTCATGAGATCAGACTCCCTACCTCCTCCCTCACTTGAGGAAGCAGCTCGTGGACTAGTCTGTAAGGTCAAACCTCTTATACAGAAAACCTTGTTTCACCTGATTTGTTCTAATCTCACCTGGCTGCTGATGATTGCAAGCCCTCTGCTGCTAAAGTTCCATTCCCTGGGGCAAGCTTTGAGCATGCACTTATATTAAACGCCATTTCCAGATAATAACCTTGGCTGGTTGATTTTGGCAGCTTCTGCTATTTTCTCTGTGGCCTTAAAAAGAAAAATTAAAGAAGTGCCTAGCTTGGTGAGGAGATCAGTTCTCTATTACACACATTTTATGCCAGGGTATCTAGGTATCCCATTTTTTTTGGTCATTGTGACAGAACACAGTTTGATGCTCTGTCCAAAGGCGAGAACTGGACAAATGGGAAGATCATGATTGGCACTCAGGAGCCTTCGTGTCCTGTCAGTCATCTGAGCTGGTTTCTGAAGAAAAACACTAGGGACATAGCTATTTTGTTCCTAGCTGTTGCTTAGATATTCCAAACATCTTTTAATTACTTCCATTTGTAATTCCCATTCCAGTGGTATCAGGCTGGTTTAGAGAAAAAAAGGAAAAGTGGAGCAGGGCTGATCAGAGGAAATACCAAACTAAGCATGCAAACTTCAGTAGGGCTGAGCTTCAGTGTCCTTCTCATACTCACTTTGAAAGTCAAACTCTGCCTCTTGGAAATTTCCTGTGTAGTTTTAAAAAACGGCAGGTTGCTGTTGCTGCCCCCAAAACTGTTTTGCAATGTAAACTGAAAGCAGCTTCTTTGTTCAGCCTGTTCTTCACTGATGATCAAGTGACCCTTGCTGCATATACTTTGCCAATGTTTTTGGAAGCAAAAGACAAGTTTAATCTCTGAATGTAGATGCCATAGGGCAGATTTTCACCCTCCTTCAAACTGTGCTGCCAATTTGGAAGACAAACTTAAAAAAAACACAGACCACCTACCACTGACTGTACCTAAGAAATCTCCTGTGGTGGTTGGAAACCTTTTGTCCTTGTGTATAAACCCACTAGCAACATAAATGTTATATATTCAGCCCAACTTGGTGTATTATTTCCAACTGAAGTAGATTGAGCTATTGCTTTGAATGAGTACTGCATCATAAAACGAACAATCCAGAGAATGTATGAAAGGGCAGAGACAATTCAAATGTACCTCATTGCTCTTATTTAGATTCATACATATTAGCAGACCAATGGGGATATGCATGCATATAATTTTTTTTTTTTTAAATTCTTAAAAAAAACATTGTACGTTCTTATAACAGAAACCTTCATCAGACAATCTGGTTTGTATTCTCAGTATTCTTTTGGGTATGATGCTGTTGTTTAGAAGTTCAGGGAGTATTCAGAAATACTTTCCATTTTTTTCCTTTCCTTAAATAGATGAATTTGTGTAAAGAGATTTCCAGTTGGTTTTGAATGTGGCAGCTTCAGGCAGGAGGCTCATATATCACAATCTTTAAAAAAGTCTTCTCTGCTTTTTATAACATTTTCCCACAGTAAAGCAAATGTTTAGGAATAACACCAATTAAGAGACTCATTTTTGGTTTACTAGAGCTGATCAACAGCCCATATTGTCAGCTCTCCAATCCTCAACTTTCCAGCCCTGGCTGCCTCAGGGAAAGGCAAAAGCAAAGCACACACTTGGTGCCTCTGACTTTGCAGCCGTGCACTGCTGAGCCCCCAGCCTTCCCAGCCACATGCCAGGAGCATCCCAGTTGGCAAACCAGGAGCAGCCTGAGCTCCTGAAGCTTTTGCCTTAACTACAGATATGTGGCATATTTGAAATGTGTAAGTTACCAAGTGAAATAGTCCATCCTAGTATACTCTATTTGGAAAAAAGGGTGCAAAATGAAGCAAAAAAAAATTTCAATTCCAAACTTGCTTCAATTTCAAAAGGATTGGGCAGGACCTATTTTTTTTTTTCTTGAATCTTGCTATTTTTCCAGTTATTTTTCATTTAAATTACTGAGTATACTCCAATACCTGAAAAGTTATTTGGATTGCTCATATATTAAAAAGCTTTTGATGGTAGTATCAGGGAATAAAATATACTAAATTTTTCATTCTAGGTATAAGGTGCTGCTACTGTGAAAAATTCTTTCCAGATTGTTTTTTAAAGGGCTGGTTTTTAACCCACTCCATAGCCACAACATGTGCCAGCTGTTGGCATCTGCACAGGAATTGCTACATCAAAAGCTCTGAGCAGAAGGACCCTAAGTAGTACTCCAAGGAGTTGAACATAAGCTGTGTTATAAGTGAAAATGAAGTGGAAATTTAATGATACTTGTAGAACTTAGGAAATTCAAAATATTTTGAAGGTGGGTTTTATTATTGGGAAGACATTTGCATGGTCTCTTCCCCATGCTAAACACCCACAAGGACTGAAAGTGGCAAATATGTTAGGAGTTCTCTCTAAAGGACATAATCCTTTGAGCTAGATGAACTGTGTGGCTGTGGATAACTTCTGTCCTCTGGCACCCAGGGCACACCCAGGCAGCCTGGCCAGCCGCTGAGCAGCGCGCTCAGGGCAGTGGCACAGGGGTTGCAATCAGCCACTGATACAGGAGGAGAGGACATTCAGTCTCCTTTGCTAAGGTTTGGCACGAGCTGGAAGAGTTTCCCTTCCCTTGGGCACCTGGGGAGTCCTGACCAGAGGGGTATCCCTCAGCCGAGCAGCTGCACTGCCCTCACAAAGATCCCAGAGAAGGTTTAACCTACAGCCTGCAGAAGAGATCTGTGCCTCTTGTTCCTTGGGAGGTTAAAGTTTCACTGAATTCATTGCTGGAGATGAACTTTGAGGGAAAGGTGGCTGAGGAGTTAATACCTCAATAGTATCAGTGCTATCCAGAATCCTCTGACTTCCTGGCCCTGTTTCATTTTGGCTTCCAGCCTAATTGGGGCACACAGAGTCTGTGCTAACATATTATCTTTTCCTAATGATGGACAAAGGTCTGACATCCATAATGCTGCTTCCAAATCCATCATCAGCCTTTGCCTACAGGGACAGTTAGCGATGTGCCTGCCTTCCTTTCTTTGTCACAGGATGCAGACATTGCCTCCTCTCTGCCTTCTCTGTGCCTGGCACTGATGATGGGAAAGTGAATCTGGACCAAATTCCAAAGTTATTAGGACCACAGTTACTAGGAAAGTAACCTGGGAAGTAAGGACACAGGTCAGCCCTGAAATGTGGGTAGCATCCCTGGCCAGGCTTTTCACCCACCTCCTCTTGCACTTCATCCTGGAGCCTCGGGAACAAGACACACTTGTTCCCCTCTACCACATACTTATTATTATCTCTGATCCACAAAAACCTGTGGTGATTTATGCCTTTTTTTTGGGTGAAAAATCACACTGGATTTCAGCTAATATGCCTTTTACGGGCAACTTTTCCAGACTCCTCAGACCAAAGGTAGCGTGCAGCTGGCTGCTCCCACATGTGCCAGCCAGATGCTGCACAGCACGGGAATTCTCCCAGCTTCCGACGCCTGGCCAGGTGCAACTCAAGGTGTTCATCCTGATGTGATCCCACTGTGGCTTCTAGACGCGCCACAAGGCCGGTGGAGGTGGGGGGAGGGCGCGGAGAGCCGCGGAGCCCTCGCGGGTCTCCACGCCCCCCCCCCACCTCCGCCGGCCTGCGCGCCCCCTGTAGAGGCGCCACCTAGAGCCAGATGCCGTCCCCCTCAGGCAGAGACAGGCAGCTGCCTGCACCCTTCACCCCCCCTCCTCACTTCCCCCCCTCCGTGAATCCCACGCGTGAGCGGGTCGTACCGTGCAGCAGGAGCAGCCCCTGAAGGGCATAGATGGCCAGGGCAGCGCTGGGCCTGGGGAGCATCGCGGGGGGGGGGGACTTCTGTATTCCGTGTGAGGCGCGGGAGAAAAGGTCCGCAAAACGGGGACAAGTTTTTGGTGGTTTGGTTTTTTTCCTTTTTTCCAGCAACAAAGTTTCTGAAAGGCTGCGGGCTAGAGCGGGAGGGGAGGGGATGAAAAAGCGTGCAGAAGTTCCCACTTGTTGATTCCAGTTAAATTGTTCTTTCCATTCACTGCTTCATCTTTGGGCTGCAGATTCTGTTTTCCTTCCTTTCTTCTCAAGGTGCAAGTTTTTAAGCTTTTTTCCCTCCTTCACAATAACTTGATTCCTCCTTTCCCTCTGCTTTTCTAATTCATGGGGTGCCTGAGAGCGGTGTTACTCTGCCTGAGAACAGAAGGCTCCCCAGCCCGCCTGGGTGCTGCAGAGTAACTCAAGTGGTTAGAAAAGCAGAGCAAAGCACCAGCAGAGTCTGCCGAAAAGTTTCCTCCAGTCCGTGAGTCGCTGTTCCGAGCAGTCCTTTGCCTGGAGTTTGGGATAAGGTGGCTGAACTGAAAAGCCTCCTCTTAGATGTATTTATCCAGGGAGGTGCAGGTGCCGGAGAGATCAGGAGGAAGAATAAAACCTCTCAACTTCAGCGAGTTGTGCAAGGCAGGTCGAGAGGGAGCTCCCACGTCCCCCAGCCTGGCTACCTGCCGGGGGGCACCCCGCAGCGCCCGGGGCAGGCAGCCGGCAGGCAGCGGGGCTTGGGCATGGCCAGATCCCGCCTTAGGTGTTTCTCTCTTCCTTTTCCCCCACCCCTCTGGGTTTGGTTTGCTTTCTCTGGGAAGTTTGATGCGAGCCCGAGATTCTTTATAGGGACAGAAAAAAAAAAAAAAAGGAGGAAGGAGAGACGTCACCAGCCGAGGCAAGGGGACTTCTCTCTCTCTCTCTCCCTCCCTGTCATTTCACAGAGCTCCTGTATTTCCTGTTGCTGCTGCCTGAGATGGGGCAAAGAAAGGAGCCGAGTTGTCCCCTGCTGCCTCCCAGCATCGCTTGTCCCTGCAGAGCCGGAGCTGCATGAGCATCAGGTGGCAACATCTTCCCCCAGTGCTGCCCCCACTTCCCCCGAAGGCAGAAAGATGGCCAGGGTGCTGGCACCCCTTCCCGGCTCCGGGGCTCTCAGGGCTCCGGGGCTCTCAGGGCTCCAGGGCTCTCAGGGCTCCAGGGCACAGGAAAGGGAAGCACAAAGGGACACCACCTGAGGTACAGGCTTTCTTACAGGAGCACTATCTTTGTGCCCCTTCCCCTGCTTATTTAGCAGTTTGGGGGTCTTCTTACATCACTGAGTGTATCCTGCTGGAATGCCACCTCCATCCTTTCTGCCCCATTGCCTCCTGTCTCCCAGCAGCTACTGCTGTGCATCTGTTGCTCTTGGGACACTGAGAAGGTTTCTTTCTTGAATAGGATATTTTGGGCAACCCCAATGGTGTTATTTATATAGCACAGCTGCCTCCCTGATCTCTGGTGGGTTTCTCATAGCAGCTGCTTCTGTTTCACCTGGGCATTAGCTCCAGGCACTCGGTTGTAGACAGATCCACCCACGAGTTGAGGCTTCTAGCTTCTCCACGAGCCTTTGCTCCTGCCATGCCCAGCAGGATTTCAGCAGGGGCGAGTGCTCCTGCAGCAGTTGGGGATAGTGTGGTTTGGCAGGGGACACACAGATGCTTCCCCTTTCATCTCTGCCTAGTCTTTTCCTGGGTCAGGGCTGATCCGTCAGCCACAGGTGCCTCCTGGGCCAGTGCTGCCTCAGCTGCAAGGGTCAGAAACTGTGCTTAGTTAATGGCAGGCATCCTGGGAGACATCCCAGTGCATGTAAGGGACACTTCTGGAAATGCAGCTGGCTCTCAGGTGATGGGGAGGGACCTATTCTGTGCTATTGCAATGCACATCCCAGTTATGTGGCTTTTAACATACACAAACCACTACACTACACTGATAATGAGGGAGTGGTGGAAGCTCTACAGCTGCCCACACAGATTGTCATTCCCATAATGCCACACATGAGGCATTGGGGTTAAATGACCTATTACAGCCTTACAGTAAAGCAGTGTCAGTCCCCATGGCTGAAGGATGGGATTTAGTTGCATTTTTTTGTTACTCTTGCTCAGACCATCTTCAAAAGAAGAAAAGACAGATAGCAGGTACATTAGACCTTTCACTGTGTGTGTATCAAGGGTTTTAGTGAAACTGAACTGTGATCTGGGTATTACGATGCTTTTCAAGCCTCTTTTTAGTATACTTGTACATCCTCCATGCATATAACAAGTATGTGTGCTACTGTATAAGGCACTAGAGCAAAGTGAGACATAGGTGCAGTTCTGTGAGTTACAAATCCATATGTTATCCTGCCAGGAAAATTAGCACTTCAGAAGATCACGATTGACAGCTGGTGTAGAAATGTCCCAAATTCCAACAATAAATTGAACACAGAGTAGCCTCAGGTATTTCCAGTTTTATGAACAAGTAGCATAATTTCTCATGCGTAGTGTTAAATCACAAACTTTTCTCAACATCACATGATGTCACAGGTTAATGCTAATTTTCATATCAATGCCCAGATCATTCTTAAGATGACATATGCATTTTCTATGCCTAAAATGGATGTTTAGAACATAAAACATCCCCCAGATCTCTGTTGCAGTAATGAACTAATAAATAGTTATGGATAATAGTAAAGACCAATCTTATAGGAGGCTTAACTGAAGAATGAAAATTTTAGCTTGATTGTGGAACTGTAGTTTATTTTTTTGATTTGCAGGGAGGTGTTTAAGAAATCATTGGAGGTTACTGACCAGCTGCTAACAAATCACTTTGTATCTGTGTGATGCTTCAGATCATCTTTTATCTGTTGATAACTTAATTGATCTTTTAATTGAGATTAAATGCCTGTAGTTTCACGAGGAATATGATGTGAAAACCTGGCTAAAAGGTCCTGGGAACTATTTTTAATTCTTTGTTTTCTCCATCTAAATGTGCAAAATCAAAAATACGATTGTAAGAATCACACGTTTTGTTCCAGAGCATCTCCACATGCCTGTAGCAACCTGTTAGAGCTTTTCCAAAGCGTAGCAGACTTCCCTAACACAACAGCGTGTTCTGTTCGTACGGATGGGAAAAGCAATTTGCTAACTGGAGTAGAACCTCTTCATAATAGTACCACTTGCTTTGCTGTGACAGTTATTCCATCTGAGAACTCAAAACTCTTTGCTAATATTAACAAGTATCTTAGCCTCACAGTACTCGTGGGAATTGAAGTAGGGCTAGAAAAGGTCATGTCACTTCCTAATGAAATGCTTTTAGCTTTGCGGAGGCACCTGGCAGTGGTATCAGTATGACCGTAACTAAATAAAATAGCAAGTAAGTGAAGATTGCTGTGTCTGGTGGAAATAGTAGGCAACTGGGATGGAAAGCAATAACCTGTAAGAATTTGGCCAGAATATCAGGGCTATGGCCTCATGCACCATGAAGCACTTTGTTTTGTAGGACCAAGGCAGTGTAGTCTATGAGACCTGCACTAACTAGAGGCTGAGCTAGATACCTGCCTGGCCATTCCTTGGAGTATCTTCCATCCTTTATGACGTTGGCCTGCATAGAGAATTATGTGCATTACTCCCTTTTGTCAGCTTGGCAGGGGATGGTGCCAGAGCTTGGAAACCCTATGCTTTGTGCCACTCCTCTGTCGGTGCTCATCATAAGTAGTCATGTATCTAGGATGTGCAGCCTGGAATTGCATCCTCCACTGCATGCTGTGTTTCACCTTAGCCAAAGGTAAAGTGTGTCTAACCCAGGTGTAGCTGTCTGAACATTAGGTGTCTAATCCGGGCTGGTCACCTGGGCTGCTCTGCCAGTGACTGCAGAGATAGGCTGTTCTGACTCATCCCATCTGGGCAAACCTCTGCTGGGCAAACCTCCTGTGGCAGGTGCCTGTTTGCCTCCCTCAACAACAGAGGGAAGAGACAAGTTTAGCCTATAAGCCTAAATTTTAGATGATCTTTCGAGGTCCCTTCCAACCCCTAGGATTCTATGATTCTATGATTCTGCCTTATGTCTTCAAGTAGAGTCACTTTGACACAAAAACAGCCTTTCCTCTGGGTTTGACAGAGACAGTCCTGACCAGAGGCTTTTTCTGCAAAATGGGGTTATTCTCCAAAGCTGCTCTTGCCCTTTCAGTTGGAGAGAGCTGATACTGCTTGCTATGCTAGTGAGGGCTGCCTTGGGCTTCCAAAGCAGAGCTTTGCCTACAGAAAGAGAGACAAGCAGAACATGACAATGGATTTAAAGACTTTTTTTGGTGTTTGTGATCTTTGGTAGCAGAAGAGAAGGGTAGTGAATACCTTTAAGGACAGTGAGTTGTCAGGCCCATAGATTTTCATTGCAGTGTGCTGTATCAAGTTCTTTGTTATTTTCCTGAGAGGACCTAGAGCACTTTTTGGATGGACAGCTTTCCATGTTGTGTAAATTCAAGCCCCCAGAAGAGGTGGTAGAAACAGGTAGGATGTTGCAAATGTGCCTTCAGGTTTACTGCATTGTTCTGGGATAAAATACCTCATATTCTATGAATTCAGCAATTATTTATCTGATGCATAGGCTGCCTTAGAGGCAAGACAGGCAAGGTGCTGGCTACATGTGGGTCCCTGAGGCAGTAAACAGAAGTAAAGCCATTGCTTCCTGGGGTGCATAGTCCATCCCTAGTCCCACATCCCCTCACATAGACAGTAGCGTTGTCAACGGTAGCTGCCTTAATCCCAAGGAGAGCTGCAAAGCCATTGCTGGGTGTGCCTCTCTCCACAGTCTGGTCAGGCTGTCGTTTATGCACACACATCCTGTAGTCCCTTGGGGATCAAAAGACAAGTTAACATTGGCAGTCTGCAAGCTAACAGGGTGGGGAACTTTTCAATGAAAATATTTTTCACTGGAAAATGGCATGTTATCAAAACAGAAACCTGTGGGAACTCTCAGTTTGGAATAAGTGCTGCTAGGGATGCAGTTCCTAGGGAAAGAAAGCACCATCCCAGCCTTGCCTGCAACTTGATGATCTCCTGTGTGTGCAAGGTCTTGTTTCAAGACACTAGCCTGAACTAGGTGAGAAGACTGTACTTGTGGAGTGCTCAGTTCAACACATCACTTGGCTGTCCTTTGGCAGATTCATTCAGCTTCTCGCAGACATGTTTGCTTACTAATTCCTTTGTTTTGAAAAAAAAACAACAAAACAAACAGAAAAAAAAAAAAGGCCACGAGAAAACCTCATCTGGCTCAAACACAGAATGGGAACAAAATGTTTCTCTAGGGAAAAACATTTCCTACACAGCTTTGTTCAAATACATGGTAGTACACAGACAGAAGCCTAATAGCAAGCGACGTGGGTCCAGCAGAGCCACGGGCACGTTTCTGATGACTTGCTGCTCCTCTGTGGGATGGCAAGTTCAGAGGGAAGGACAGGAAGCACACATAGTCACTAACAGAGTCTGTGCAACTTTCTCTTTATACAAGAAGGGAAAACAAGACAAAGAAGGGTTTATTGAATCATCCAAAACCACAAAGCAAAGCTGGAAGAGGCCTTTCAGTCACTTTTAAGAACGACAACAAAGCAATAGTATAAGTTAAGTAATATACTGCAACCAATTATATTTTTTTTTAATAACTGTTGAGAATGAGGAGTTTTCCTATGGTGACCGTTTATCCATCCCTGCCTAGTGTCCTGGCAGGCTCTGCCTTTGCTGTCCAGTTGAGGCTCGTCACCACTTGCATCCACTGCTGGCCGACCCCCAGTCCCAGCCTGCCCTGCTGCACTTTCTTCACACAATCTTTCTCACCCTGGCACTGGTGCAAAAACGCGGGGACCTGCCTGAAAAACTTCTTAAACACATATGTTCAGACACCAGAGGAAAGCAGAACATTTTGTCCTTTTGCAGGTAACAGAGTAAAGGATAAAGATTACTTACCTCCCATTATACGGTACTTTGAGCTGTAGTCTGTTTTTTTAAACTTTAACAAGGGGGAAATGTGTGATGTTCCATCTCTTTGTGTTTCCTCTCTGAGGTTGTTTTTGAGCATCTCCTTGTAGCTGTTTGACTCGAATCCTTTATAACTGAGGCTGCCTGGGGAGATCCTTACAGCTTATAAATATAATCTAGGCCTTGGGCCCGTACGGCTCTTAGGAAGAATTAACTGGTTTGGAGCAGTAGACAGACTTTTGAGCCAAGAGTACGGAACACAAGAAATGTTAAGGAAAATAAATAGTCATCAACAAAAGGAGAGAGGCATAGGGTTTGATCACTGTTTTGTCCTGCTGCAGTTTGTGGCAGAAAGACAAAGATATCCACCTAATGAGGAAGAAATTAACGAGCCAGGTTTCATCCATACACAGCATTTGAGGTAAGAAAAATATTCCAACCCTTTGAGGTACCTTCATCCAGATCTTCTCCCTGCAGTGACCTTCCTCAGTCAGAGGCCAGATTTCATGTGAAAGGTTTTTCCATCGCCAGAATATGAACTTCAAAGTGTGAGAAAAATGGGTTTCATCCAGCTGTAGGTCTGAGATTGAGCGACCAGGAATGCTCGTTTTATTTATTTTACTTTGGATACTAATTCCCTCTTACGCTTTCTGTCTCTTTGGGGATAAAGCAGAATTTTCTTACCACTAAGACTGAGAATAAGAAACATGGTTCACATCCATGGTACTCTGCAGACATTCCCTTTACGCTGAAGGTTTCTGCTCACATCTCCAAAGCACGATCATCAGTTAGAACTGTCTAATTCCAATAACTGGAGTGGAGAGAGAAAAGCCTTAGAGGAAAAAAAGCATAGATAGGCCTTGATAGTGGCAAGACAGAAAAACATAAACTATTCCTGAGCACTCACATTAATGAAGACACTAGCCACATCGATCACGAAAGTGTTAGGGTTAATTCAACCAACAGCACAGGGCTGGAATTCTATACTGTGATCTACTTAACTTGGTACCAGAGGGGCACTGTGCCCCAGTTTATCACTGAAGTCTTAGTATGTACCAATGCTTAGTCCAAAGGTTTTTAAAAGCTGGGTTATAAATGCTGGACCCCACTCCAGCCTTCCCCCCTCATGCTGCGTAGTGCAAACTGTGGTGGGAGTTTTGGATCAGCCTATACTGGCATATTTTCTCACCCTGTTTGCTACCTCTTACTGATTGCATAGCTACAGAGCAGCATCTGGAGCAATGTGAGATGTTCCCTTCAGCACTGACTTGCAGGGCCAGCAGGGAGAGGCCAGGACAGCCCCAGACATCCCAGTCTCCATCCAGCAAAGCTACGCAGTCCAGTCGTCAGCTGGAGAGCATTTAATAATCTTACAGTGATGTGTCATTAATCATGATACTATTTTTTCTTCCTGTTGAATTTGCTAAAAGAATATGCTCAGCATTCATTTCATTGAGCTGCCATCTTTCTGTTAGATTTCACAAGCAAATGCTTCTTGTCTCCATAGGACGAGCATTGAGATTATCACTGGGTTACACTAGCTCCAGAGTAAACCAGGGAGAGCTACATGACTCAGTGCAGCCAAGCCTGTGAGGCAAAAATAGCAGGCTGGTGTGCTGAGATGATGGAGAGAATCAAAGAGACACTGTCTACCAAAATTAAAATGTCTGCAAACGAGCTTTCAGCCAATGCAGAGCCAAAAGAAATATTTCTTCCATGGACTTATTTATCTTTGAAATCTGAAAGGATGCAGTTGCTAAAGACAAATGGACATTGTGCTGAAGGTTTTAGAAACGAGACGTGGTGGCACAAAGACACTGATAGTGAAACTGCCATCACTGATCTTCATTGTCCAAGCCAAGAGGGACTGAATAAAAGCTTGAGCTAAAGCCAGTAGAAGTGAATGGGAAGATTCCCACTGCCTTTAATGAGTTTTGGCTCTGAACCTAGATGAAGAAACATAACTAGCAATGAATAAACTAGATTCTGAAAACCCTCTCACCCTTAATAGAACACAGTGATGTTACTAAAATGACAAAGGGAGTCTGTTTATGATGCATTTTTTTTCAAAAAGGGGCTATATCCCACACTGAATAAAAAAATCTAACTTTGTCCTTGTGCATTGTCCTTGCACAGGTCAACAGCAACAGCAGCAGCCATCAGACTGGAATCTCAAAGCAGAAAACCCAAACCTGTCCTGGCTCCCCTATCAGAAAGCCCCTCTTCCACCTGCCAGCATGCCAGCAGCTTTGGCATCCTCTCACCAAGGTCAGCCACTACTGCCTGGAGAGGATGTGGTGTCACGCTGAAGAGGACGGAGGACAGCTAGGAAGAGCCATGAATATAAACACAAAGCACTTCAAGAAAGTAAGTACCTGCCTCAAGGCTGCGGTGTGTCCTCCTTATGATAGAACAACTTGGTGCAGCCCTGGGGCACTGCAAAACCAAGGTTCATTGGCACAATTCATTGTAAAATTAAGGAAGGAGGTGCAGAGAGAGCTTATGGGAGGATAGCAGGAAGGTTTCGTCTATCTGTCCAGTTCCTGCTCACCCCAGGGCGTGACTGATGAAGGAAAGGAGAAGAAATATTTCATATTTCTTCATTGTCTATGCTTCAAATAGAATCCAACCTTAGGATGATGACTTTTGCAGGCAGGCTGACTTGGATGTAAGAGTCTTTCTCAGCAAGGTCACCGAGTGAGTCAGTGCAAGGCCAGGAATAGCGCTCAGGACCAGCATGTCTGAGTGGCTGTGTGGGGCTGGAGACAACAGGCTCCCCTTTGTCTCTGGGGAGTCACCGCCCCGGCCAGGGAGCCATGCTCAGTCTATGTTTCAGCAGAGTCCCTGCCATACATTTCAGAGATAAAGTATACACTTCTTGGATGGTGTTTCCTGTAGAAGAAAAGCTCGCAAGGCCTTGCCATTCTCAGTGACTGCATTCTGCTGTTTTGCCTGTACATGAAGATATGTTCTTCCTGCTCGGTGCTCTTCCTTCTCCAAGTTTCCCCATTAGTGGTCTCTTAAACTCAGTGGGACATCAGACTTTAGATGTGAGGAATGATCTAGCTGTCAGGGCATTAGCCTCCAGTTCAATAGCAGGATTCAAACTGCTCCTCTGCCACAACCCACCTGTGTGTTCCTGGAAAAGTCACTTGATCTCTCTGTCCTTCTGCTCCTCATCTGTAAAGCTGGGTTCAGTATATATCCCAAAGACACAGGGATCTCATAGAAGTTGTGCTCCAGACCCTGCAGTAACACCAGCCATCAAGTACTGTAGTTACTCTGAACAAGGAGTCTCAGCCTGGCAAGATAATAGGTTTTCTAGCAAGGTGAGAATGTGTTTCAGGGTTAAATGGGAGAAGGATGTCACAGGTACCATGGTATGGGGGTGAGACTGACTGGTCCTGGCAGGCTGAATTGAAGGTGCAGTACAGCAAAGCCTGTGTCCCATGGCAGGAGAGTTCTGCTTGTTTCTACCCATAATGTTCAGTAATGGATGAAGCTCACCTGAAAAAAAGATGCTGCTTCTCCTTTTTAAAAAAAACCACAAAACTTTGTGTTTTCTGAGGCCAGGCACCTGCCATCTCACAGCCTGTTTACTAACTTTTAAAGAACAAAGCAGTTATTTTTTTAAAGCCCTTAATATCCCTAGCAGTGCCACAAGGGTGTACAGAGGTTCTTTGTCTTCTAGGCATCAGGAAGAATGAAAAATACTGCAGGGATTTCATATGCTAAACAGCAGAGGTGGGAGTAGGAAGGGCTTTCAGTAGGAAAAGAAAAAGATTTAAAAATCAACAAGGTGGGCTCTGAAGCCTGACTTGTGCATTTCTCTTCTCTGCTTCTCTCTCTTATAATTTCTTTGAACAAGCATTTGCCTTAGTCTCTTGGCTGGTGTGTTTGAAAATTAGGATCAAGATCTCTAATCACAACCTTTTTGGTTGTGTGTAAGGCAGTACTTTCTTCAGATGAGGGTTAAACTCACAGACTACTTAAAAAATGTAACCAAAACATGGAACTGCTGCTTAATCTCTTTTTCTCTTAGCTTTAAGCTCCTTGAGCCAGACTTGCTCCATTTCTCCATGCAGCACAGAGTCCACACTGACTGCTGGAGAATTTGCCATCTGCAGCTAAGTGTACATGTGCTCTGAAGCTGTGTGTCTCTTGTTACTTATGGCTTTGTGGCAGCACTAAGTAGGTTGCAGAAAACTTTCTGTTCTCCACAGTAAAGGAACATCCTCAGATTTGTTGTTCCTTGCTACTGGCTTAATCTAAGATGGGATTTCTTGGCATGAAGGCAGGTTGTTCTCCTGCAGCAGCAGTGGTGCTGAGCAGAGGAACTTGCCTGGGAGGCTTCGGCCATTTTGCAGGAAGGGATCAAAGGAGAAATCCACTGGGACTGCTTTGAGTTTGTCTCTGTTCATACTTAGATTTCAAAAAAAAAAAAGGACCAAATCACTCAAAAACAGTTGGGAAGGAGGGAAAGAATTGCACTTCTCTCTGTCCACACAGTGTGTCACCCTTACTCCATGCCATTGTGCACTCATATAACATTCCTATGGGATCATAAATGACTTTTAAAGGAGCAAACTTCACTGACTTACTCGCAGTCCATAAAACTGACTCTATGCAGGTGAAATGGGGATTTTACTGGTGGCATCTTTAGCCTGCAGAAAGATTAAACTAGCAGCTTCATTTGAAGGAAGAGACAGCTTTGGGAAATGAGCCATTGAGGTATCCTGCCAGCACCAATGGGTTGATGGTGTTGCAAGGCCTCTTCCTTCCCAGAATTATCCCAGAGAACTAAGGAATGCAGTTGTCCTTTCAGTCTTTCCTTCATGATTCACAGCCAAGCTTCCCAGTTCTACCTGCTGAATTCTGCTTGCTGGAGCCAACAGGCATAGGCACCAAGACCGAGAGCAGAGCCTCTTTAGAAGAATTTGACTGTTGCTTTCACAACAGCCAAAGTCAAGAAGACCTTCTAACTCTAGTTTCTGCTCCCTGTGGCCTCATCACATGTTTTCAGACCTTCCTCTCAGCTCTGCTGCATCTCATTCAGCC
The DNA here is from genome assembly GCA_020745705.1 of Hemiprocne comata. Classification (NCBI taxonomy): domain Eukaryota; kingdom Metazoa; phylum Chordata; class Aves; order Apodiformes; family Apodidae; genus Hemiprocne; species Hemiprocne comata. The sequence continues at coordinate 1,519,880 of CM036597.1, read as the reverse complement.
ATACCATTTTGTCTTCCTTCATCTGCTTTTGCATGATGAAGTCCTTCATGTCCTCCCAGCTCTTTTTGAGTCCTGGCCTCTCTTGCCCTTTGTCACCAGACTGTGCACCCTCCCACCCCACCAGGCTCCTCTGCTGCTTTCCTGCTTCCCTGATCTGTCTTCACAGCCTGCCCAACCCCATCAGCCTTTCTCATGTTGTTACCAGTAGTGCTGTACTTTCACCTTCCTTGTTTGTTTGGACAGTTATGCCACATGTCCGTGCCTACCTACTGTGCTGTCTCAAACACTGTGTGTCCCTGCACAGTGCCATGATTGCTGTGCACTGCTTTTGTCACAAGGAAGATAAAGCCATTGCACTATTCTGCCTTCAACATGTCCTGCAACATCCTGCTCCAGGGAGTAGCAGGTTTGACCCAGGGCAAACTGGAGGGAATGTGCTTTTTTTGGTAAGAATAGCACTCCCACTTTCCTTGATTAGACAGTGATGGTAGTTCATGTGGAAAGAGGCAAAGTGCAGGATTTGAAGGAGGCATGTAATTGTGTTGGAGGTTTACCTGGGGGATAGGATTCAGCACATCTTTCTATTCCCCAGCTGCATTGACTCTATTACTCTGTTTCAGTAGCTTTTTGTTACTCTAATAGAGGTACATTGTGGTGGTCTCAGAAACTTTCAGTGGGACTGTTTCAGGAATGAGGGACTACTCAAAATACATAAAGGTAGCAGCACCTGGCAGATGGAAACTAATACAGAGATGTAACAAAATGCATTTCAGAAGGTACATTCTGCCAATTTTATGCACTGTATTAAAATTTAATAGGCATGAAACCACCAAGGTTATGTAGAAATCTAACACTATTTTATAGAAATTGTTTTAAAGTGTATAATTTGCATCTTCTGTTTGTGTATATTGGCAAGGAGCTATGCTGCTATACACCGTCTGCCTTCCTGTGCCATATAATTGAGTAACAAATGAGTTGTCTGCCATGGATTGTTGGAGTATGGTCATGAATTGTAGACTGAAATTATTAGCCTGTGTTAAAGCATAGAGCATTCCTCTAGAAGAGTTTTTATTTTAGACCCATGAACATCAAAGTAATGCCACAGCTTGATGGCTGAATAATAGCATCCCTCACAGACCTTCTCCTAGCCCTGGAAACCCAAGCTGAAGTTTAGATGTCCCTTTGACAAGTAATGTCATGACATTCTTGCAGCTCTGATATGAACTCAATTCTGTGTGATTTGACTGTTCCTGGTCCTCTTCCTGAGGACAATCCTGAATGACAAGGAAAATGTTCCAAGGTCAGTTGCTAATACTCGTTTTTTGCCATCTTGTTTGGCAGTAGCTTATTACAAGTGTTAGCCTGGACAGCAATAGAGATTTTGCAACGAATTGCAGTGCTATGGTGATAAAGAACTATTTACTTTTTCAATCTCATAGCAATGTTGATGTCACTCCTCCACCCCCTCCAAACAAAAAGCAAGATAAGGAAAATGGTCTAGAAAAGGAGAGAAGGCATGGATCTCATTTTAATAGCGAATGTCCACTGAACACTTCCCTTCCCCTGGTGGGTATCTTGGCTTCCTTCTTTCTGTGAGCCACATCCCTCTGGCAACTATGGTCGTTGTTTACACTGGGAAGTCATGTTATTCAGTTATAGTTCTAGCTTCTTTTAATGCAGTTTACCAGCTGGAGATCAGGAGGAGAGCCAGCAGCCTGGGAGCAGCCAGCTCCCTGTGCTCCTCCAGCCACCGGCCCGCACACCATTGCGTGGGGCTGCTGCCATGGCTGCAGAGGCTACGCTGCTCCGAGCAGAAAGGCAGCAAGTCTTGTCTTTGGCTTCTGACACTCCTTCTACTTTTGCACAGGGGGGGAAGAGAGGCAGGTGTAAGACCTAGGGGATGCTTGCCTGCAGATGCTTGCAGAGAGGCAGTGCATTTCTAAGGATGTTAGTAAGAAATAAGTGTAAGTTGGGAACAGCACAAAGGAACAGGTGAGGGAGAAGCAGCTTCCTGCAATGTTTTCCTTTTAGCACACAAAACCAGAAGACCATCCATAGTACATCACATCAAAGATTCATCTACTCCATCATCCTGTCTGACATTGGCTCAAATTGGAGGCATTTAAGAAGACAGTGAGGAAATAGTCTTTTCCAGGATTAATTTCCCAGCCTACAACTATACTTACTGAGAGGTGGTGTCTTTTTGCTTAGTAAGTCTTGGTGTCTTTGTCTGCTGTGACTCTAGCCACTCTCTTCTTGAGGGCATGGGGCTTTTAATATCCACAGCAAGGTTTTCCATAGCCTGTCTGCAAGATGCATGCAGAAACATCTCCTTTGGCTTCTTTTCAGCATGCCACTTGCTAGTTTCATTTACTGCTCCCCAAGTTTCTCAATGCAGCTCCTGTTGCCTCTTCATGCTCCTTGTGCCACTCCCAGGATTTTATAAACCTGCATCATTTCCTCCCTCCCTCAGTTACCTATTTTTCAGACTCCCAGTTTGCTTTGCCAGCCCTGACATTGAGGCTGTTCCATATCAACTTTTTTTTTTTTTTTTTTTTTTAACCTTTTCCTGTGGAGGTCAGTCTCTAACTTGATGCTAATAGAAGAAGTAATAACTTCTCTGTACCTATGGGGAAAAAAAACAAACCCAAAACCAAACCCAGAGTGATGTAGCAGGCCAAGGCTGCAGAAATGGGATTCAGTGGAAATGAGGATGGTTTTGGCCTCCATGAAATCATATATTCTAGGAGAAATGTAGAGTTTCCATCAGCCAAGGAAAAAGAGATGCAAAGCAGGAAGCATTCTTGAAACTGGGAAATGTAGGGAGCCTTTCTGAGACAAATTTCCTAGGTGTCTGAGTCTGTTTATTTCTGTGCGTAGGTCAGGTTTTGTTTTCACCCACACTCACACTTGGGGCTTGGTTCTCACCAACATGCTGTAAGAAGCCACCTGTGCATGACACCTCCAAACAAAGACCATAAACCCCTCATTCAGAAACACTATCTCCTGTAGACACAGCCCTGCAGAATTTCATTCTCTCTTTCCTTTCCCTTCTTACAACTGACCTGTGCAACTTTCCCCCAAATGGCAGTGCTTTTAGGGACCCTCCAGGCTCAGAAGGCTCAACCTGAGGTGCCTTAGAGGGGAGTTAATCATAAAGATGTTCATGCTTATCTCTTTCTCATTCTTTTAAAAACTCTCAAGATGAGCATGTAAATTCACTCAGGTAGATTCCAGCCAGAGAAAGGGATGAGCCCACAATCTTGATACAGAAATAATGATGGACATCTGCTAGTGATTTATCCTGGACAGACAACTGTTACCAAGGACTATCTTGCCCTCTCTTCTTGCACAAAATGACAGTTAAAAGCAAGGCTACAGACAATCTGATGATTTCTCTTTTTAGCTGCCTGTGGTCTGCTGCCACGTGTTGTCTCTGATGTGACATAGGCCCTGAGAGCCATTATATCCAGAACTCCAGGGAAAATGGGAAAGCTGCTTATTTTTCTTGGCTTATGAATGATTGTTCTGGCCAAACTGAGTCCAGTTTTGTGTGTGTTTATGTCACACTTTATTATTTGCATGGCTAGTCCTGGTATGGGTTTCAGGGGCTGGTGGTTTTGTAATTTGTACAACCCTTGGTCTGTCTGCCTTTGCTGTCCTCTGCTGTAGTTGTGGCAGTTTCCTTTTTTATTACCACTTCCTCCCGAGGGAGCAGTAATTTATGGTCAGAGGTTAACCTCATTTGCTGAAATATCCCAACTTCTGTGCCAATAGATCTATAAAAATGGAGAACGGAGATGAAGAGATGGGAAATAAATAAAATAGATATTCTTCAAATGACATACACAGCCATTCTTATTGAGACTCAGAAACAAAGGAATTTCAGTAATGGCTGAGATCAATATCAGATCCAGTGGTCTGCCTGTGTTGGTATGTTGTAGCACTACTTAGGAGGAAAAGGACAACTCCATTAAGTAAGAATTGTGGAGCCTGTAATGGGCTTTACACTCTGAGCCAGTTTGCTCCCTGAGCCAAATGCTAGCTGGTGGGCACCTTACAGCATAACATTTCCTTATTTCTACAGGTTTTTACCTAGTTCTGTGCAACTGTGGGTCCTCCCCTTGTGCATACAGCACTGCTAAGCTCTTGACTTGGATGACATTTTGTGGCAATGAGTTCCACAAATTAGGTGGCCATAAAGATGTTTCTTTCCTTTGCATGGCAATGGCCAGTGGCTGCAACTCAAACCTTCATGTTGCTCTCTCTACCTACAGCTTTAGAAGCAGCTGGAAAAAAGAGGAGTTGTGTGCCCAAAGCTGCTGTGAGGCTTCCCAGCAGCATGAGGGAAAGGACAGGGTAGGGTGTGTTTGTATGATGAGACCTCGAGTATCCTAGATTGGTCTGGGCAACTCACACAAGTGTGTGAGAGCTGAAGTTCAGGGGGTAGTGACTGTGGCAACTAAAGTGTTTTCTCTTAAAGTCCAAGCACTTGGGATTAAGTGGATGTGCCAGGTGGGAAGCTTTTGGGGTTTTTCCAAGGTGGATTCTAGCCTTTGTGTGTGTGTGTGTGTCTGTATGTCTGTGTTGGACTACAGAGTGCAAAACCAGAGGCAAGTGAGATTTGAGGAATGCAATTCCTTTTCCTTCAAAAAACACTAGAACTTAATCACTGATGTGGAAGAAGGAGAAGGAATAAACACTTAACTCCTCAGTCTGTGATAGCAGCCATAGAATTTCTGGCCTACCTTGCAAGGACATTTTGGTCTGTTGTACAGGCGACTCTGTCTCCTGCTTGCAAGAGAGACTGCTTCAAAGTATGCCCTCTGTCTGTTACCAAAGGTGGACAGAGAGGCCTCTTAGTATTGTACCAGCCATAGGATTGGTCCTGCAAAACTACAGCATGCCTTTCAAGACCATAGGGTGGTACTTTAGCTATTTAGTATTTAGTATTTTTATATCTTTCTATGTCATGTTTCTATTCTATTTCTATAGCCTTTCTCTTTTTTTTTCTGTTTGTATGTAGACATGGAACATGTCTGTACTGCTCACTCAGTGCACTCAGTTCTAGGGCAGGGTCTGTGGTTTGGTTGACACCTATCAGGAGTGGTCTGTTCTTAGGGATCTCTCACATCTCACCCACTCTGCTCTTTGACCACACGCTGAGATCAGTTTTCTCTCGTCCATCCGGCGTTGTCCTCTCAGCTAATGACTTCTGGTCTTTTCCCCAGCAGTCACCACGAGCAAACGGTCCCATCCCTGTTGTGAGTCATTGCTTATTGATCAGTAGACCAGTTCCTGGAGTTAACAGTGATTCAGATGCACTAAACTATCAGAAGGCTGCTCAGGCAGTGTGAGCAAAGCAGTGATAATCCAGCACCTTCACAGAACTGTGGGACTGGTATTCTCCCTGAGCCTCCTTTCATTTTCCCATGGGGTGAGGGTTAATAGGAGAAGCTCTCTGGTTCACAGCCGTGGGAGGGCATCCTGTGTGTCTCATCTGGCCTTAGGCTTCAGCTCCTCTGGCTGTAATGAAGCTACTTCTGTTTTCTTGGTAGAGCTCTGTCCTAATTTTGGCTTCAGCATAGATGATTCTGTTAGCGCTTGCTGGACGAATCAGCTTATCAGCCTTGGCTGGGAGCTGGCTAGCTCTGCAATGTACAAATCAGTCAATATGTTCCTAATTCCACCCCCCAGCAATGGGCTCAATGTGACAAAGCAATAATTTTAGGTTGCAGGAGTCATATTTGGCTAAGGTGAGTTGGCAACATCCCTGAGACTGAAAGAAAATATTCTAAATGCAATAAAGAGCACTGTAAAGACTAGCTTGAAATAAATATTGGGCTCTGACAGGAACTTGAAGGGGCCAGATTTCCAGCTGCTGATAGGATGCCTAGCTCCCAGGAATGTAATATGAGATTCTTGGCTCAGTTTGTCTTAACAATTTAATAATCATTTGGGCTGAAAAAGCCTCAGAGTGTTGCCCATCAAAGTGATTTTGAACGTAAGTTAAAATTGTTCGGGGAACTCCTCTAATTAGCTTCAGGCTGACACAGGATCTGTTACTTGCTGCAAATGCCCTCATCCAAGCACCTTAGCTGTTCTCCATCCTGCTCCAAACATGGCCCTGCCCCATCTCAAACAGACTAACCGGAACTTGCAATGGAGATGTAACACCAAACCATGAATTCCAATCCTGTGCAAAATTCCCATGCAAAACATATTTTGAGGTTACTCATCCCTATGGTTATTTTTTGGCAGGTCCTGTTTGTTAAACTGCCCCATGTTCCATGTTTACTGGTGGGAACAGGGTGGGGGTTGCTGTTGCAGTTATAAATATGTGCTGCATCCTTTCAGCAACGGATAAAGCAACTCCCAGGTTTGAACAAAGTGACTCCAGCTCAACTTCCAGAGCACCCAAACCGTGTGATCCATGGTCTGCAAGATTCCCTGGTGGCAGACAGAACTTCCTGGGGAAAAAAACCAAAGCCTAAACAAAACAGCCTCCTGTGAGCTAAATACAGGGATACACAGGAAAAGCTTTTTATCTTGGATAGACAAATTGTCTTGTCTTCCTCTGTCCTAAAGAAAAAAGAGAATCCTATAAAACATTTTTACTACGCAAGACGTTGTCTGATAAATGAGAATGGGGGAGGGGAAGTGGGAGATGAGGGAGCACCTTGTGAAAGATGAAATCCTAAGCTCAGATGGAGGACATTAATGCAAAACACAGCTCATACACTCACAGAATAAATAGGCACAATTTCACCAGGAGAAATGTAGATGAGCTGCATCAATATTGCATTTAATTTTCTTTCCTCTGTTCTGGACAGTTGTTTTCCTGGGGATCAATGAACACTTTAACTGCTGGAAATCCCAATCTGGCAGGAGAACAGTGAATGGCATTAAAAATGTAAATCCCAGTGAACTAAATGCACCTAAAAATGCCAGTTCAGCTCCATAGAAACCAGAGGGTGAAGATTTGGGGCCCATGTCCATGTGGAAATTGTGCTTAGGCTACCTGTTATCTCTGGGACATTCAGAAGAGGAGATTTGGTCCTTTTGCTTCTCCGTTCAGACCCCATGCCAAGCAGAGCTTGGCCAACCCTGAGCCCTGAAGAAAGGCATCCAGCATCTTGGTGCATTCAGTCGTATGCCCCAAATTTTTCTGTCATCCTCACACACCCAGGCTGCTCTTGACTCTCTTTCTCTGGCCTCTTGGTTCAAGTCAGCTTATGAAAATAAGTAAAAATCTCTTTAACCTGAATCCATCCCTGCTTAAGAAACAAGCAGGGTATTTAGTGGGAAGTGTGGAGAGATTGTGCAGAGAGGGGAGCAGTGAGAAGCCAGACCCCAAATAAAAGCCTGTTACCACATTATTGTGCTCTGTTACAAGAGGGCACGAGTGTACTGATGGCAGGAGCTCCACACTACATACCAGAGAGACCTCCAAGGAAAGTCAGGGCTGCTGTAGGTGCAAGCACACCTCCTAAACCTGCTGCCTTGCATGAGGGAGCCTTCTTGGCAGCTGACCTGACCCACCACACCGTGTCTGGGCAACTGAAGCCGTGGGTCAATGGTTGAGTTTGCCAAGCAAGGTGGTTCATGCTAGATGCAAAGCGTGGTACCAGGGCAATCAGAATTGAATATTGGGCTTATTTAAAGAGTCAACAAAAAAAGTCCTACAAACTTTCCTCTGGCTGGCTTTCCTCTCCATGCTGATGGTATATGTTGGAATCTGAGCTGCAGGTCTGACCCATGGGTCAGAATTGTAATTCCCATGTGCAATAACAGCAAAATCCCCACTAATGTCTACAGAAACAAACTCCTTATGTTAGGATTGCCTTCTTCCCCTTGTGTAGTGCTTCCCAAGCAGCTTCACCAGGTCTCTTCAGGGCTTGAAGTAAGTATGTGTATGGCTTCTGATTGTGGATTTCAGGGTCTTTATTTGAACACACAAGGTTTTATTTCATTCTCAGGCTAAAATATTGTTCTTAGGGTTGCTCCTCTCAACTTCCCTCAGTCAGAAATTCCTACCAACTCTTCCAAGAGTGTTTGTGCACCCAAGGCAATGATCTAGTGTCAAACCCAGATCCTTTGTAGCACTCCTGCATTCGTAAATTAATTTATAGTGGCAAGAGCAATGCCTCATTCTAAGGTAAGTGGAGGCAGATCTGGTCAAACCTGAAGGAGAGCATTCAGTGCCCCTTTCCTCATCATGGCTATGGTGCCTGCATGGTGGAGCAGCCAATCTGCCTTGTAAAGGAAATGCATGTGAACTCTGCTCTGATGTCCAAAAGCTGAATTACATCCTCTGTGCCTCACGACTGCTTTTCCTTCCCCACCCTTTCCTCTTGAAGCATTAATAGCTTTATGGTGAAAACATCTCAGTTGTACCAGGAGAAGGAAAAAGAAAAAGTAGAGCAAGGACCCGAGCCAGATACTCACCTGATGTAGCTTTCATAAAAGGAGCCAAACCCCCCATGTTTGTGTCTGTTGATCACTAAGGCAAAAGCTGTTACCACAGTATTAAAACTTCTGCAAGGAAAGAGATAGGCAACTGCTTTTTTTGTCAGCTTGATTGTTTTTTCATCCTAAATATGTGTTGCATGTTCAGGATAGTTCTCACATCTGAATCTGAAGGCAGAGAGTTAACCTTTATAAGCTTCAGGAGGGATTTAAGCTTTCTTTTGATTTCATATTTTACCTCTTGTTACGTGTTACATAGCAGCGTGGCAGAACAATGTGTTGTCCTTTTGTAATGCCTTTTATTGAATGACTTCAAAATGCTTTGAAACTGTTCAACATTTGAACTAAGAACTGGGTCAGTTCTGCCTTCCTCATTTTAGAGATGGGGACAAACAGGTAGAGAGGTTAAATGATCTGCCCTGCAGAAAGGAAATGTATGGATAGTGCACTTCAGAGGAGTACCTAAAACTTTTGGCTCTGTTACCTCTGTACTTAACACAGGAATTAATTTCCTCCTTCTGTGAAAATCACTTCCTCTGTGATTATTGACAGGGAGGCTGCCAGCCAGAAAATTATAATTAAAGAGACCCCAAAGAAGATCAGCAGCCCAAAGCTGACCTTTCTCTCTCTACAAAAACCTGGAAGGATGATTTAGAGGGAGATTTTGGAAGAGAATGGGACTGGCTTGTGTGTGTTCAGCTGATGGGTGAAGTGAGTGTGATGTGTCAGGGCCTCTCAAATCAGCCTTGCACCTGCTGCCAGTCACCCAGCTATTGAATGTGAGGCAGAACTGGAGCAAGAGACCAAATTACAGGGTGTTTGTTAAGTCACATACTTCCAGGAAACTGCAGAATACCAGTGAATAAACCTGGCTAGCCAGCAGATGTTATAAGGATTTCTTATTCCTATTTCTGTTTGCTTTCATTCCTAGTCAAACCCTGAACATGGAGTTCACTGGGAAATACACTGGCTTGTGATGCCCTTTTATGTAGAGTTTGTGTTTTCCTGGTAGTGACAGTTTCTGCAGAGATGAGATTGCATGAGAGTCTCAGTTTTCATTTAATGGTAAAATGAAGTTTCCAGCCATCTTTTCCAGCAGACAAAAGCTCAGGTGACAGCCCAAATAATAAACAAGCTTGAAATTTTGCGTGCCAGGCCATCTACATCAAATCACCTTGAAACAAAATTAACACAGATTTCAGTGTGTTGTTTTACCACCTTGCAGAGGAATTGCAGACCTAGAAAGCAGAAGCTGTTCTAAAGCATTTTAAGTGAGCCAGATTTATTCCCAATTTATGTGACAATGTAGTGGCAATAGGTCAAATGAAACTGAATAGCATTTCAATAAAGTCTCAACAAAGTATCTCAGGAAGCTTAAAAAAAAGAAATCCAAATGCATGATTGTGCTGCACCATCTCAGAAGTACAAAAAGAATCATCTGCATTTAAACCCACCCCCTACCCAGGGCTGATGCAGTCCCATGCAATGTAATGCACTTTGCAACCCCTGTTTTCAGTCACAAAGTACCTGAGGATTTCCTGAGAGCAAAAGTTGCTTGCTAAAAACAACTCCATTGCAGTTCCTTTAGTGACCTTCACCTTTGGCTTGAAAGCTGCCTGTATTTGACCTTCATCTTTGGCTTCTTGAAGTCTGCCTGTGTTTACTTCTTTTTATATCTGTATCATGTTTGCTTTTAATAATCAGCTTTTGACTTGTGAAGGAAAGTTTCTCAATCTGGTGATTCCTGTGGGGCCATTTCAGTGCTACTGCAATCAGCATGAAGTGCTTTTGACTGCAATATAAAATGTGCCATAAAGGCCTTTGAGGAGACTCCTCTGACAGCTAAAGCACTCTTAGACTGAAGATGAGCAAATCCACCCCCTGAATACTGTGAGTCTGTTTGTGCCCTTCTCCTCCCAAGGTACCTGGTGTGATAAAGTGATCTTCTCTAGTGAGTTGTGTAAAGTGAGGGATACAGGAGCAGAAGCAGTTGTTTTAGTCAGCACTGCTGGTCCTGGGGACCTCAAAGTTTCCCTGGATGGTAGCCAAGCTTCATCTTGTTACCAGATGTGACCTACAGTGAGATGTCCCCTGCTCCAATACCATCTGTGCATCTTGAGGCAGCCCAACCTGGCCCTTCTCAGAGTGGTACCACTATTCATTTTGGAAGGAAACATCCATGTCATTATGTTTCTTCTGTAGCATGGTACAAAAGGCTCAACAGATCTGGCTTAAGGCTTATGTCTGAGTATTTTAAAGTATAGCCCTTAGTTGAAAGAAAGCCTGATTTCATTATCCTAACAACTTTTCTTGCCTTCTTGGTGGGTCCTTGGAGAGGAACAGAGAAGATGAGGTCTCCAAAGCCACAACAGGATTTCCATCAGGAAGGGCAGCATATTCTTATCTAAGACACTTACTGGAAGGGGAAGGATGGGAAATGTTGATTCATCAGTAACTGTTGTGGAGCAAGTATTTTAAAAATGGCTACATTTGCATGTTGTTTATAAATAATTGTATTTTTAAATGCCATGTCAAGAGTAAGATTATGCTGGGAATCATTGATGGACAATCTGGCAAATTTGTGTGAAAACCAGCACCTTTTTTTAGTTATCTCCAGAAATAAAGAGGGTGTGGGAGTCCCTGGAGCCAAATAGATGAGGGACCAAGGAGTTATTCAGAGAATCACACTGGAACATTCATGCTCAAACAGGGACCATGAGGAGTATGGGGGCTGGAAGAGCCAGCATGACTTGGAGAAAGCAACAGCAGTCCCAGCGAAGTAAATACCTTCTCATTCACTTGAAATATGGCAGGAGCTGATAGCAACTGCAGTAATGATCTTTTTAGACAGAAATTGATTTTCACAAGATTGCCAGTAGAGAAAAAGAACACTTTGGTGTTAGCAGAGCACGTACAAAATTCAGTGTTTGCTTCCACCCCTCCAAATAGACAAAACATCAAGAATTTTGACAGCAAAGGACCTGACCCTCTGAAAAGTAATGCAAACCTCTGCAAATTCTCTTCCTGCAGGCTGAAGGACAAAAATAAGTGTTCTTTCCCATGTGGCAGTTTACTGCAGCCTCCCTGCTGTTTTGGCCCATGAACACAGCATGTCTGAGCCATGCAGCTAGGGATGGCTGCATTTCTGTCTGTGTTCAATTACTATGTGCTGGACATTAAAAAAGGAGATAATGATTATTTAAGGACAATAACAATGTTTATTTAAAACTATTTCATCTAACACAGTGGGAAAAAAACCCCAGATTGTACCTTTATATTCCAATATGGGCAATAATATTGTCCTTATGTATCATCAGGACATGGCTCATGGCATCTTCCCCTTCTTATTCTGTTACCAGCCACACCAGTGATGGCAGAGGACACTTTGCCTTTGCTCCTTGAGGCAAGTCCTTACACAACGTTGCTTCTAAACTGTTGATGATTTTCATGTCAAAATCAACCAGATTTCAGGAGTCAGGCAGGGCTTGTCATTTTAGGATTGAGAGACTGAATGCAAAACTATCGTTTGCTTTGGGGGAGGTGGAAGTCATGGGGCAGAGCGTGGAATGATGGATTTCCCTGTTGACACATGCATCTGAGAGAGCCCTGGAATGTCAAAATCACACAAAATTGTCCCAAAAGCTTATAAATGTTGGCAAATACTACAGCCAAGCACCCTGTGGTGCCTGAGCACCATGTAAGCAATGAGTGGGGCCAGGCAGGATGCAGCCAGAAGCACAGAGAGGAGGAAATATTCTCATCTGTGGAGAGAAGAGAGAGAAGGGGAGAACACCAACATAAAAGTTATTAACAGGGCTGCAGTTGTGTTATTTTACTTGGAATAGCCAATGAAACCAGCCGATAAGGGAAAATAATAATTTTTAAGGCAGATGAAAGGTAGTCAAGGAACCCGTATCCTCCCTGCTGTCTAGCCTCAGGAAAAACACATTCCCTGATACTGATGCCATCATGATAAAATTGCATTTAAAAAATATCTATACCTGTGCTGCTACTAGTGCTAGATTATTAAAATTGTGAGAAGTGTTGTCATTTGTCTGGCAATTTCCATCACTGTGCCACCATTAACTAATGCATCTCTGTCCAACTTCAGAAAGAAACATCCAGGGACAGCCTTGTCTGAGTGAATTGCCTGCTTAAGGACCATGGGTTTCATTTAACAGATGAGGAAATTACTTGCAGGGCCATCAGAGATGGGAATGAATGGCAATGTCTGCTCTGCTTTTGGCAGAGGGGCCTGAATCTGTGCAGAGCTTCAGCTTCTGTTGGATGAAAGGAGAGGTAGGCGTGGAAGCAGGAGCCTGTTGTGGGCCTCCTTCAGCTTAGGTGTCCCTCACTGCTCCTCTTCACAGCAGCAATATGGGCTCTGTCCAGACAGACCTGGCATTACATGCTGGGGGGTGTGATGCTGGCTAAACTACAGCCAAGAGCTGCCAGCAGAAAACTTTCCACCCCCTTGTGCACAGCCTTTGGGTATGAATTTAAAGTCTAGTTCATCTTTGTTTTCCCTGTTTCTTTGTGGCTGGAGAAAGTAACTAGGCAGGGGTGCTTTGTTAGCCTTGTGCCTTCCATTCAATTTTGGCTTGTCAGTGTAAGTGTCCCTTTGGGTGGCTGATGGACCTAAAATTGCCTCTGGATTGACTTAGAGAAGGAGAGTGAGGCAGCGTGGTCCCAAGTGGTGTGGTGTGGGAACTGATATCGGGTCACATTTTATGGGAAATATTTACATGTCCGGGTCTGATAAAGCTTCATTGTGAAGCTGCCTGTTTCCTTCCAAGGGCTGAGGACGGCTCCATGGCGGCTCTGGAGGAAATGAGGACAGGGTGGAGACTGGTCCAAAACACACGTGAAATATTTTATGGATGAACTATGGAGAATCCGGTGGGAAGTGAGTGTGGGAAGGGGAGTCTGCTGCACACAGACAGCAGGCTACAGTCTTGACTGATGATGTGGGGCACTTGGCAGTCCTAGGGAAGGGTAAATGCAGAGGTAACGAGGCAGGGCTGTGGGTGCATCGTGCTGAGCTCTAAAAGGTCAAGTTTCCTCTGGCCTTTCACTCTCCTCCTGTGCAGTTCTTGAGCTCTTACGTAGGAACAGAAAGATCCTCTCTGCCTTCCCCTTCACCTGGGGCTGCTCTTTGATGCTTTGTTGTCTGAGGCTGCCCTAACTCAGCCCAAGGCTGTGGTGAGCTGCTGGGGTCAGACAGCACCATCTTCCCAAATTTCATCTCCTTTTTAGCAGTTGAGCTAAAGGGTAGGACTGTTCCCCTTATCCAGTGGAAACCCTGAAGGTTACAGGAGTTGGAGTTGCAACGTGGTTGTGTTTCCACTGAGGATGCACTTATGTGGAGACAGAGTCTTCAATGCAGTTTTGTGCTTTTTTATCACATTTATTAATTGTTTTCTTCTGATTGAAGAGTAGTGTGAATTTCCAGCTAGATGATGACAGTAATGTGGGAAATTGGAGTAAGATAGCAATAATCAGTAATTATAAGCAATAATCAATTAGTCACGCTGAGCTCTCTAGACAGGGCTTTTCTCTCCAGATGATTCCCGTGCACTTGCATGTGCTGGTTGAGATTGTCCCCATTAATCTGCCACAGAAGCTGGGGCTGTGGCACTGCCAGGCAGTAGCAGAATTGATCACTTCACTGTACTTGCATCTTGGTCTTACACAGATACTCTGTGCTGTGGAGGACACAGATCATTAGGAAACTGTTTTTAGCTCATCTTTTACTCCTCAGCATCTGCCCTGCTTCCTCCTATCTGATGTTGGTAATTGATAGTCCATCATGTTGCCTCACAAGAGGTCGAGACAGTAGGACGTGGTGCATGGATAGCACAGCCTGAGCAGCTGCCAGACCCAGCAGGATTTGAGGCTTCTGTGCCTCAGTTTTCCCACCCGTGGGGTAGAACACGGTGAAGTACCGTGGTCCAGGAAGTGCTGCAGGGAAGCCAGGGTTTGCTGAGCACCAACTAACAATGTGCTCACCCACCAGCAGGACACGGCACTCTGGGCTGGAGCTGAGCAGCTGGTGAGTAAATCCCAGCACCTTCCTGTGCCGTGTGGTCCCTTGAACCATCTGGTCCTGCCTGTGAACCAAGCCCTGCTTGAGAGGAGTAAATCAGACTAGAAATAATTGCTGTCTCTGAGTGAGTAATACGGGATTGCTGGCCTGTCCCCTGGCATTTCATATTAATGATCTCTCCTGAGGAGCAGAGAGGAGAGGGGGAAGAAGAATTGCAGTGTGAAAATGAGTTGCTGGAGGCAGGTCCCTGGCATTCTTCTTTGGTTAATTTTTCCAACTTAAATAAACAGATGTAAAAAATGAGATAAATAGAGAAAAGGGTTTTTTCTCCATTCTGTTTGGGTTTTTTTATTTATTTTCTAGCATTAGCATCAAATCAGGCTTGATCATAAGCCATGTGGCACTGCATGAATGACAGAAATTATATCCCCAGTAATTCCAGGTGGGCAGTTTACAGTGACCATTTAAAATTGAATAGGGATTTTACTGGGGAATGCTTATATCCATGTAAAGAGAGATCAACCACAGGATCAGTCACCTCACCAGTGGCACAAGTAGACACTAAGACACTGTGTTTTTTCCAGGGTTCATGGAAATGCAAGTCAGACTTGGGGGCTTTGAAGCCAGATTGGTATCAATTAATGTAGAAGCAACAGTTTCCCATCCTTCAATAAATTGGGGTGTTGCTCATAAGTGTGACACCCTATACAAACACTCAGCATGTATCTGATTTGGGTACCAGTCCCTTGGAACATACACCCCAAAGATAAATACATTATTATGGTATCTGTGAACACTGGTTAAAAAGATAAACCATTTTTTTCCTCTGCCCTCAATGATTTTTGCAGGGGATAAATGTTTCAGATGCTGTTGCTTGGCTGAAAAAAATGAAGTAAACCAGAAGCTGAGAAACTTTAGGACTGATTTGTGACAACAGTTGCAAGAGGCTTAGTGGGATGAACTTTCAGTGTTCCAGTAAGATAAAGTGGGATAGAAAATTGATGTGATAAAAAAAGAGATTGGAGAAATAGACATTTTTGATGTGCCACCCTGAAATATACTGTATTTCATTAAGTTATTCCTTCAGTTGAAGGAATAACATTTAAGCACAGTATGATTAGGAATTTAAAAGACTTCAAGAGAGCTTCGTTTCTCAGAGACCACATTCAGAGACATTCTGACATTTAATTTCTTAGCAAAATGTAAAGTGATGCTAGAAAATATGACACAATTAACATTTACTTAAAACTTGGATACAAATTTGCATTGGTTGAAACAATGTAATCAGAGTTGAGTGAATAATTTGCTCCGTGACTTTGCTTCTTTATTTCTGCTTACAAATGTTTTGTGAACAGCTTGCAGTTTTCTCAAATGCACCCATTCTTTTCTGGGAGGTACCAGTTATTCATCAGATAAGTTTTATGAGTAATTCTCAGTCTTTCCTTGCTTGGTTCTATATTTAGATTTTCTGCTGTGGTGGCCATTATTGAGAGGAGGCTTAGGTCACCCATTACTAATTCTGTTCTCTGACTGAGTGCAAATACATACAGTTCTGAGCACCAGACTTGACTTCAAATGTCCTCTAATTTCTGTTAATATACTCTTCCTCTCCAACACTGGTCAGAGATGAATTTAAAAAGAAAGTGTACAAATACTAATTGACCTCAGCACCACTATGAGCTGCGTGGCAGATATTTGATGTACTACTTTATCAGTTCTAATTTTAAAAGTGCCAAATAGAAAATCTGAAGAAACATTTAATAGAAGTGGTTGGAAACTGCCTCTCAGCCTAGGACTTTTCTTTGCCATTGCCCTCTCTAGAGAGCAAGCTTAGATGACCAGCCTACATTGAAAACTTCATTTTTAGATGTCCAAATCTACATGATATGAATAATGTTTGAAGTAAAAAAATACCCCCAAAACCTCAGGCAGCATTTTGTTGAAGAAACAGCTTCCTAGCTGTTTCCCCCAAAACAAAAAACCCCATCATTTTAGCAGACACATTTCAATCACTGGTATCTATTTTTGTGTGCTAGCAAATGCATGCTGACCCTCTGTATTATATCAGGGATCAAATCTACAATTTTGCTTAGGAGACTTGCTGCAATTCCTCCTCTTTCAGCATGGATCGGGCTGATAGGCACCAATATCCCTTTGTGTTCTGCTGAACCCAAATTAGACCCCCTTGTTGCCTTTCTGTGGGCTACTGAAAAGCAACACTGCTCTATCTCCATGCTGCTACCTCCTTGCATTTAAAGCTCTTTTTTTGCTATAAACTATTAGGGGATGAACAGTGCATCATTTGAAATTGAGACATTACTGCTCAGAAGGTTTCCTGACATAATTCAGGGCTCTATGTGGAATTTCAGATCCATTCACATTGCCAGCTGCTGGAAATGTCAGGTGCTACACACACTTGCTGTATGTCTCCACAGGGGTTTTCTCTGAATATGCAGTTTCTGTTATCCAATTTAGATGCTGAACATGGAAGTCTTAAATGTTTGAGTCAGGGTTGATTGATTCAGGGGTACAATGCATTAAAAAAGAAAATCTCCTTTGAGCTGTGAAAACCAGTATTATGCAATTTTACCTTGAATTCTCCACCTGAAGGAAGTTTTTGGAGAGGAAGCTGGGCTGGTCTGATGCTGTGGCACCTGCCTAAGCTATGAGAAGTGCTGAGGTTCACTCCTGCTTCTGCTCCATTGTTGCCCCTGAGAGATGTGTACCTCAAAGGGGATTCAGATACTTGATGGACTAAGGTTCTGCTTGCTGATGTCCCTCTCTTCAGTGACAGCAGGGGTGCAGAGGTCACCAACATTGATAACATAGGTGACTGTTTTAGTTGGATGTATTACCATAGAGCTGTAACCATGGAAAAGAATTGCAGTGAGATGCGTAAAATCATCTTTATTAATGGCAAAATGAATGGCTGTCGTGCTCACTTGGTGTGAGACAAACCATCCTTTAATACAGCTTCTGGTAAAGCTTTGTTCCTAGTGTGTTTTCCTGATGAAATGGAAGAGGGAGTGTGAGGGCATGATAAAAAAAAAAAAAAAAAAGACATGTTGTGATTCTAAGCTATATTTTAAATTGATCTACGTAAAAGGGACATATTCTCAGAAAAGAATGTAGCCAATAGTAATAAATAAAAAAATAAAATCAATCTGTTGCTACACTGGCTGAACTGCAGCAAGGACTGTGTATAAACACACATAGGCAGCATGAGTCCAAAAAAAAATCTCTATTTAGTAGCTCAGATTGCATGACAGACCATTCAGGAGTTCCTAGAAGAAGGCAGTACTACCATTTTAAATCAACCAGTTGCTGCTCATAATTAAAACCCTGTGAATTAGAAACAACCTTGCTGACCACAGCACGGTGGGTGCTCTGCACAGGGTTAGCTCAGCACTGAATGTCAGGCAGGAGCAGGAAGGAGTGCAACTTTTATTCCTGCAAAAGGACCAAAAAGAATAAAATTTCTGAGAAGAATTTATTTCAGCTAGCAAGGTTTAAGGTTTTCAGATCAGAATTAAGACATTCTTCCAAATCCAGGCAAAAGACAGCAGACTGGGTGTTTACTAGTCACCTTTGGAAGAAAGAAAAAGTCATCTGTTTACCAGTCTGTGAGCAAGTCTGAAAAAATCCTTCTGTTCTGTTCTGGAAAATAATGTGCTGAGAGCTTGAGAATTCCCAGGGCTATGGGCAATATATGCTTATAGAAAGGCAGGTATTGCCATAAGGTAAGTAAACCCTTGTAAACTGCAAAAAGGATTACATAGAAAGAAGTGGTATTGTTAGGAGGAGGATTAAATATTTATCTCTTGTGCTGTGTCCTTAGGGAACCAGAGGGCAAACTGAACTTAACATTTTTCAGAGGATGTGTGTAGAGAGATTTTTTTTTTTCCCCCCCCCACTGTTTTTGAGTCATATATATATGTATTTGCTACAGGAGATTTGTTGTTTCAGTGACTGATTTGTATGATCTAGCTGTTATGGTAGGTAACCAAGGGTGAAGAAAATAGTTAGTAGTGCTTGCTGTTTTAATACGAAGTGGAGATTTGTGGTGCACGTCAGGGCACTGAGGTATTTAGCAGCATTTGGTTTTTAATGCCGTTCCGTCCACCCCAAGCTTTCCCAGACCAGCTGTTTCACTGCTTGCTCCTCTCCAAAAATAGTGATATTGGCTTAATAAAAAGAGAGTGAGATCTTCACTAACAGGAAAATGGGTTGCAGGGCACTATGCTTTGCAGTCAATGCTTGATGGGAAGCTGTCTGCCTCAAACGTGTCTGAAGGGCTGGAGACCAAGGCATGGCTTTACATCCACATCCCTATGAAAATGTGCCCCTTGCAGGGACAGGAGGGGACAGGCCTTTGGTCTTGGGAGCCACCACTCTCTGCTGCAGATGGGTCATGCTAGGTCATGCCCAGGGAGGGCCTGAGCAGACTGTACTGCATGGTAAGGGACCTACCAGGGGTTGCCCTTTGCAGCCATTGGAATCTGTTTTTATACAACTTCGTGCATAATTTCTTCATGCTTTGGCACTCAAACTCAGTTGTCTCCAGGGCCACCTGCTCTGATAAATCGTACTAGCTACCACCAGGTGACCATCCAGGCAGCTTGTGTACCTCTCAGCCCTTCTGTTTTTCAGAAGTCAGTACAGCTTTCCTCAGAAGCTGTCCTGGGCCAGCCTTCAGGCAAGGTTCAACCTTTCATTATAGGTCAGAACACCACCTTTTTTTTGTTTTTCCTTCCCCCTCTCCCCTTTCCTTTTCCTCCTTGTGGAAGCGATTGAATCTGGGTTATGGTGAATAGTTGAGAACCAATCTGCTTCTTCACCAGATTGAATCCTTGTTCAGTTTTCCTCCTTTGCCATGTGCACTTTCCAGTATTTACACAAGTGATCAAAACTTGTCACCTGTTGCTCTGGGTTGCTTTCTGTTGTGTTCTGTTCTTGCAATCCATGTGTTGTTCTAGACTTTGGCTAGACTTTTAGACAATGCATTGTTCTTTTTCCAGCTGTGCAGTGCCAGCCACTTACTGGAACCACTTTGTCATTTCTATGGTTCGAGGCATTGGTGACCACAGAGAAAAACCTGTCCTTTCAACCACATCTGTAATTATTTACTGTGCTGAAAGAAAAGTGAGTACATTCTTTGTAATGCATTAACCTTTATCCTAATACTTTGTATCATTTTAGTTGTCACTGATTCTTGGAAAACAGTGCTATTAAATTAAAAAATTAATTTAATATCTTTTGTAATCACAAGTGAGTCTTTTGCTTGTATTATGTTCCACTTTCTGTAGTAGATACATTGTACTTTTTATATTTTCTCAGTACTTAACAGTGAAGATGAAAGTGAAATAAATTGAAGATCTTTCTTCAGAGAAGTTATGCTAGAAATACTTTTGTGATGATGTTTGCTGTCTTATGCCTGACATGCACTATGAGTAACTGAGGAAATTCTTTTCCACTACTGACAGTAAATACCAGTGTCCATTTTCTTCCTCAGAAAATTATTTCTGTGCTTGTTGCAGAAACTGAAATAACTCTCATTTCTTTGAAAGGAATCATCTTAAATTGTTGATATATTTCCACCACTGTTGTTGTCAGAAGGACATTCAAGGACAGGATGTGATTATTTATTACTTTTTTTACAATTTAAAAATACAGAATCATTTGGACCTGTCATAAAAATGGTGTGAACTGTTCTACAGCCCATTTGACCATGAATAAGATGGCTCAGGGAAGCTAAACAGTCCTCAGCTCATGTAGTTCAGTTGCAGCCACTCATAATCCTTCTCCTAGTCATCCCATTTTGCTGCTTTACTTGGATTCACAAGTGCTGCAGTGGAGAATATTGCATGGGCTTGGGGTGAGAAGGCTCCATCTCAGCTCCCTGCTGCATTGCAGGCCAGAGTCTGTTTTCATTTCTACCCCAGAGCCCCAGCAGAGACCTGCCTGTGGTGTGTGGGGACACATGGGGACACTGCAGGGTGGGCTGGATGGGGCAGGTTGCTTCAGCTGCTGTGTCAGGAGCCTAGCAATGGGGATTGCATCGTTGTTTTCCATGTGTCTTGGGAAACCAAGTTAAAACATCTCTGAGGGATGGTGATGCAGCCCTTCCATCTCTCTCCGATGGCTGGGACACCTCTTCCCACAGATGGGAGAATAATCAGATAAACTGCTTGGAAACAAGACTCCAGACTTCTTGGTGTTATCAGCAGGGTAGAGATAGAAGAAACAGAAAAACATGAGGCAAGCACAAAGCTTTGAAATAGCAAAAGACTGAGTTTCTAGTAGCCTCTTCGTTAGATAACTGAGTGTTGACAGGCTAGGAGGGACCCCTGGAGCTTGTCTCATCTATCCTGCTGTTCAGGACCAGCTTCAGCCACAGATGGGGTTGCTCTGGGACACGGAGTCTCTGCATGTCTTAGTCTCTGCTGCTGACTACCATTTTGAGTAGATGCAAGCTGATGGGAAATTTTGACTGTAGGTGGATGTGTTGAGGCTGACTTGCATTTTTTGCATTCTTAAATGCTGCTCTGACTTGGATTCTTTGAGGAAACACTTCTTACAGGCTGAAGTTTTAAAATTACAAAATTAAGGCATCTGCTACTGGTGTGGCTGGTGTTAGTCTGCAGTTTCTGTGCTGTGCCTTTGTATTTCACATTTCACTTACTGTGGGCAATAAAGCTAGAGAACTGTCACGTTTTAGTTCAACTTCTTCCTGTTCATGTCTATGTTCTCCATTTGATGCCCTCAGTGGCTCCTGGCAAAGTCTGAGACCACAGTCTTTCCCTGCCTGCCTCCATGGGATAGTTAATCTGGTTTTAGGGCTGCCACCAGATGTACGTTGCTGGTGAAATCTGCTGTGCTGCAATGTTCCTTTAAAATAAAGTCTAGCACCAGGCTTTGGCCAAAGAGAAGATCAGATTCAATGGAAGACCTGAACATTCCTATTAGGAAGGCCTTTGGTTTGCTGAGAGGTGGGTATTGGGTGGACAGGGTGAACCCTGTCCTGCATGTAGCCATACACTACCCACCTTTGCAGAGTACAAAGCATAGGAAGAAATATATTTCTTCAGACATCGTGTGAGCCTCAGCTTATCCCTAATGGAGCTGCAAGGATGCATGGGAACTTTGCGTTTCAGAAGATGGAAAGCCAAGTCTCCAAGAAGAAAGCAGCTGGAGCAAAGCTCAGCTTCTGGTCTGGAGAATAGCACAGGGGCAGCACGGCTGCTGTGCCCAGACCTGCATGTGCTGGAGATGCTGGAGATGCTGGAGGAGAGTTTCCCCCCATATCACATGGCTTGATCTCGTCAAAGTCTGTAGGAACTACTTGGTGCTCCACAGCAGGGCTGGTCCTGAAGCAGATATCCAAAGCTCAGACCATCAGAGTCTGGAGAGGAGAGCGAGAGCAGCTGGCTGGGGCTGCGAGCCGTGTCTTCTAAATGTTAAGGGGCACGTCACAGGAGATGCTTAACAGATGCAAAAGGTCACCACTGCCCAAGCTTTCAGTTAATCAAAGGCCAACTATTTTTAACTTCAAGTGGGAAGCCTAAAGCCATAAGCTGGCCTGATTGCAGAAGGCCCAGACTTCTGCCATAGTCAGAGCTGTGCACACAGGGTGAGCCCTTGACTGCACACGCTGCAAGCTGCATCCAGAGTTTGCTCTGACCTCTGCAAATGCTGTGACACCTGCCACTGCAGACAGGGCCCAACCTCGTGAAGTCCTGCAAGCACTGCACTAGAAATCTGTTCCTGTCTTGGAGAGTTACTGTACGAGTCAGCGAGTTCATGAACCAAAGGTGGGGGTTAACAGAGAGAGGCATAAATAATTTGCATTATTTAGTAGTGCCCCCATCTTCAGCTGTCCACTACAAATGAGTGAAAAAGCAAGAGACTGATTGCCAGGCAAATGGGACACACACTGTAAGTCCCATAGCAAAGGGATCTTGTGGTGTTCTTGGAGAATCTAGGGCTACTTGGATGTGTCCACTACAGGACACAAAGCTTTGACTCCAAGGCTATTTTCAAAAATAAATATACGTGTTTTCTTTTTAAGACAGATCTGCAGAGATTATGTTAATGTACCTACTGGCAGGAGTATAAGCATTGGCAGGAGAAGGTCTGCATCTCTGTTTTGTATGGCTTCCTTAACCCTCGTGTTAGAGCCAAGAGAAGCCAAGTTTTGTTCCAAGATAGTTTTCTAGCATTTCTCAGTGCTGCTGTAAAAAGCAGGACTGTAAATGTAGGTCTCAATTCATACTTGTTTCTGGTATTGAATTAAAGCTCCTGTGACTCCTTAGTGAACTTCATGAACCCAGCAGGATCTGGACATCATCTTGGATGAGTAAGCAGCACCCAACTTCTGGAAAGTTCAGCTTGTCTTCTGTCTGGTGTGACAAAGCTGTGTCAAGAAGACAAAAAAATAAATGCAAGTTTGGGCCAGCCTTATTCCCCCTGAAACAGTGTTTGCAGCAGGGCTTTTCTCAAATTGGAACATTTTTCTCATTTCTTAGCAGTCTGGCAGTGCAGGCCTGGTGCTGAGTGAGCTTCTTCCATTGCAGGTTAGGCATGAGCACTCAGCTGTTTTTCTGTGCAGTTATGAAGCTGGATCACTTTCTGATGATGGCACTCCAGGGGACCTGGGGAACATGAAGACTTTTTTTCTTAAGAATAAGCTCGGAAGGCTTTCAAAGTAGAGGAGCCATTTGTTTCATTGCTGGTTGCTAAGAGCTCAGGACAGAGTGTAGCTCTGATCCTGGAGTGCCTGAGCATGTCATTTCACTTGGATTGACAGTTTGCAAATGAAGCTGATCCGTGCAGTTGGGTGGCTGCCAAGTGTTCCATGAGGTCACTGCCTGCAGCAGTGATGTCAATGAGACTGGAAAGGTTTTGTATCCAAATTAAGAAACGCGACACAGCCTGGGCCTGTTCTTGGCTGTCTTTCCACCAGCTCTGGTAGGAAGCAGCCATCAGTCTGACAGCCCTGTCTGCAGCTCGCAGACCACTGCAGCATGGTGTCATCAGAGCCAGGGGTGCCCATTACCCAGACTGGTGACCCCACAGGTGGAATCACTGATCCTATGGTTCCCATTCTTCAGCCACCCATTAGAGCAGTATCTGCCTCTGTGCTAGTGCAGGTGATGCTACAGCTCAGCTCCTGAGTCAAACTTTGCATTTCAAGGGGAAATTCTGATATTGCCACTGTGGCTCCTGGTCTTAAGTCTTTCGGTGACAGGCCTAGCTCTGCAGTGATGTGTTTCTGGTAAGGGCCTTTGACAAATTGCTGAGAACAAGATCCAGTCAATTATCAGTTTTCATGGTTTCCCACGCTGAATTACATACTTTTGTATGTGCACACTTACACACACAACCCCTGATGCATTTGATGTTGTATTTGTGGTTGCCTCGTAGTGAAGACTCAACATCTTCCATATTCAGCACAGGTTAAATCTTTTTTCATTTTTCTCCAAATTTTTACAGTGAGGGTGAAATTAACATTTCTCATCTCCAGTTCAAAGCAAGCAACCAAACCTCTCAGAGTCCATATCCCCATGCATGCAGACCAGCCAAACCACAGCAATGGCAGTGCAGTTGCAAGTGTGATGAGGCTTTCATTTTTCCACCATGCCCACAAGAAATGACAGATCAAATACTTCCTCGACCAGGTGTGCAAGGACTGAGACCTATATATGGCTATACCCTTGTGTGGAGACTTTCCTGTCTTTCACCCTGTCCATCATGAAGTACCACACTAGGTGTTTGTACCCAACGACCTCCCTCTGCTCTTCAGGACAACAGCCTCACAAACAATAACCAAGTTGCATTCCCATAGCATCCTGCAGTGCACCCTCATTGGGCACTTTCCAGGGTTGGCCATTGCAATTAATAATAATTAAAAGCAGTGCAGGGCAGCAAGGGGATAAATGCCTATCTCAGTTAGTTTCAAAGCTGTTGCAGATTGCATGCTCCAAATCATTGAAGGGAGCTGATGCCACGGGTGAGGAGCAATGGTTATAAAAGCTCTGGCTGCTTCCCAGAGAGCTGAAGTACTAATTAAGGCCATGGACAGTCAGCTAATTCAGACTTTAATGAGCCCTAAGGGACTGTGAGATAACAAAAGCTCAGATGGGTGCACCACTGTGCAGCCTTGAAGCGGTGCTGGTTTATTAATAAGGGCCTTGACAATAGATGTAGCATCATATGTGCAACTGGGAGGAAACTGTGGAAAAGGAAACTGTGGAATCTGGACAGTGGAGGCAGGTCCAGCCTTGTCCAAGGGCAGATTTCACCTCTTAAAAAGCCAGATGCACATCAGCAAGATTTGAGGTGTTTGTAGTGAAAGCCCAAAGAGCTGCAGAATTGGGTTGTTAGTCTTTGGGTTGCAAAGAGAAATGAAACTTGTCCAAAGGCAAGGCCAAAGTCTTCATCTTGTTTTGAGTACTTTGGAGTGGATCTTAAATGTCTCCTGTAGGTGGTTACTATTTGAGTTTATTTTGGAGGGGAAAAAAAAGCTACGGTCCCTTTCCTATCTTTCATTTTCTTGGAAAGCATCTTTTGTACAGGCATGGCAAGGATCTTTGGTGTGTGCACAAGCAGGCCTGTGACCTGTCCTTGTCCTCTTCTCACCATCCACATGGAAACATGGCTAACATCTAACACAGGGTGCTTCCATGCATCTAGGTTGTACACCAGATGTAAGCAAAAAAGAAAAATAAAAAAAGCTTCACAGCTGTCCTTGCAGCCTGTGCCCAGAGAGTCCCGTGGACCTTTAATCATCTTTAGTTGACTTCGTCTGATGCACCATGGACCCTGTGTAGTCATTATGCAGCCCTGTCCAGCAGAGCCTTCCTCTCTCAGATATTTGCTCTTTTGAAGCAAAACTAAATCATTTTGAACACAAAGTGTGAGATTTCCTTTTTTAGGGGTATCGTGGCAAAGATGAGGCCACCTGTGCTGTCCAGCCAGCCAGCTCAGCCAAAGCCAATATTCCCACTTGCTTCCTGCTGGGTGCCAGGGCTGTGGGGCCCCAAGCCCTGTTTGCTCCCAAGCAGAGGCAGTAACCATGGCTGCTGGTCTGCTCCTGCCCTGCCTGCATGCAGAGGCATCCCTACCCCACACTTCCTTCTGGGAAGTGAAAGGTGAGATCTGACCTTTAATCACAGGTTCCATGAGGGCTTGTGCCTCTCAGGTTGCAGCATCAATTAGCTCTGCATTTAGCCTACCAGGAATTTGGGGGTAAATGACGTGATTTTGTTTCAGAGCTCATTTGTAGTGAGTTAAGTTTAATTAACTATTTATCACATCTGCTTAGTAAGCTAAAATGCTAATTGTGGAGCAGATGAGAGTAATGTGTTAAGCTAGTTTTCAAAGAGGGTAATGGGGAGGAGGAAATTTGCATATGAAATGGGTCTTCTTCACCAAAGGAGCATTAGGTCTCATCTAAGTTCCTTTCCCTCCCCTTCGGTCCTGTTTTTATTAACATGTATTGAATTATATGCATGTAGGAATCTTCTTGAGGCTGTTGCAATTCTTTCTGTAAAAAAAAAATAAATTTAAAAAAAGGCCTATTTTGCAGGCTGCTTTAAACTTGGCCTTTCTGGGAGCCTGGGAGCTCTTTCCCTGGTATGTAACTGTTGCTCTCTGGTCACTGCAGTGCTGAGTTCATCCCATTCATCACTAATCCTTTCAAAATACTGTATAAAATTTTATTTTTATTTTCTATTACAGGTATCAAAGCAGACTTGTGCTAAACCTTTGACTATCAAGACCCTGCAAGTGTGGACAAGAAGTACTAGCTCACCTTGAAAGGTCGATCTGGCCAGGGGGTAAGAAAGGTTCATTTGCTTTCCCTGCTAAACTAAAGGATGGTGCCTTGCTCCTTAGCCTTGTTTACAGAGCTCAGGAACAGGCCCCTGCTTTTTAAGTCAGGATCACACCCTTCCTCTCGTTGCTGAAGTGTGTTTCCTGAGAAAGTACAACCTGTCTCCTCCATCTGCCGCTGCGATCCAAATAGCTGGGGGAGCTCTCCAGCTCTGCCCCGGCCCCTCGCGGGGAGCGTTCCCAAGCGGCCAGGCTGCGTGTGGCACCTGCTCACCAGCCCCCCAGGGGCCCGGCACGTCCCAGGGCGGGTCCGGCAGAGCTGCCAGGGGATAATTATCTGCTGGGACACACAGTGGTCAAGAGCTGGGAGGCACTGTGCTACACGTTGAGTTAGATGCTGCGTGGAGGTAACCAGGCTGCTGCACATCAGGTGCTAGAGTCCAAAGCACTCAGTGCAGCCCTGTGACCACAGGTGGTCAGCAGGTTCCTCCCATCTCTATGACTTCCTATCTTTTGCAACCTCACTGTATGATATCTTTATTATATCTATATTTTGCTATTTATATCTATCTTTGTTCTGTCTTTTGCAACATGTCAGTATTAACAGCTTGCACCCTTTAAATGTCTCAGCCAGGCAAATGTGTTGTTTGCTACTACCCTCCCCTCCACGTCTGTCCTCTCCCTGTGCTGCACAAGGCAACATGTTGCTCCAACCCACACACATCCGCCCTCTGGTGGTTTCCACATGGGCAGTTTCTTTCCAACGCTTCGGCTCTTCGTGCTACTGCAAATGGAAATGACGGCAGCATGGACAGGAAAAAAGTGCTTATTTTTGGCCTGCTGAACTTAGTACCACAAAAGAATGGGATATGTTGCAAATTGTGACCTTTTAATCATTATTTCTGGCATGAAATCCTGAAGTTCTTCTTGCTATTATTTTTGATAGATGAACCTTTGAAATTTCATGTTTCAATCTAAGATCCCAAGAAGAACATGAAATAGTACAAGGTTGGTGAGAACTGGGGGACCTGCAAGACAAATGCAGGTGTTTTCCTTGTCATGTCCTGAGCCTTTCTCCTTTGCAGAGCTTTTGCTTTAGGAAGTATTTTTAGACTAGATATGTGTTTGTTCACTAACCTCTTTGCTACAATAACATAAGTGTATTTGGTTTTCTTCTTGGTATTTTGAGTGAAACCTGTTGTTTCTGTCTTGCAGATTTTTCAGTCAAAATTCTCCAGTGACAGTTCTGAGTCACCTTATATGAAGTAGCTACTGGAAGCTACTCTTCTCCCCTGTTCTCAGCTTCCAAACCAGTTAAAAGAACTGTAATAGGTAAGTGGAGTCTTAATCAGAGATTAAGAAATGTAGCACCACTGAGTTGGACACTCAGCAAAAATGGAGGCTTAAGTGTAATGCCTGGATGGAGAGGGAATTTGTACTTTTATGCCTGTGTATACTCTCATCCTTGACTCTGGGAGGGACAAAGGTATTGTTTTACTGCTGTAGGAGAGTTATGTGCTCAGTTTGGAGGGCTCTGCAGCTGCTTGGCCATTGAGTCTTGGAATTATTTTAATGTCACAGAAAGAATGATACTTCTATCTGTGTGATAGATGTGATGTATGTGTCCACTGAAATGAAAATAACATTATGTGGTGAAATCCCTCTGGATTCTCTGCATCTTAATTGCAGTAGAAATACAACATTTGCTCCACTGAATGAGTATGATCAGGGTATCTAGGTGGAAACAACTATTTTCTAAGCATTGAAATGTTTTTATAAATTTAAAATCATAGATATGAAAAGACAAAAAAAACCCCACAAACCTCAAACCTGCATGTCTGTAAGAATCATGAAGCAAGAACCTTCTGTTTAAATCTGGTTTCCTGGCACCACTGCTCACCCCCAGCAATGAAATCCATAGAGGGAAGCTGCAGAGTCAAATGGAAAGTGGAGGGAAATACAATTCACCAGATACTTTGCAGCTGTGTCATTAGAAAACTGAGTAGGTGGAAGAACCAGGTTGGATAAGGAATTCCTCATCCCTCCCTGTTCTTAGCTCCCTTCTCCCTTTTCACCTCTGACTTCCTCCATGTAGAGATCATTAATACAATGACAGATAAGCCGAGTGCCCAATATTTTGTCTGTCCTCCCAAGTCAATCCTCCTTCCTTCCCTCCTGCTCCTCAGCTGCTTTCTTCAGCAGCATCCTCGTTCCTATGTTTGGGCAGTAACAGGGCTCAGAAGGGCTTTGGTAGATTGGTTCCCATCTGGAACCCCTTTTCCCTGGGTTTTGCCAAGTACATGTGGTGAATAAGCCCTACTTTGTATTTTCCCTCCTCACCACTGTTTGATGGTCATTTCCTGGGACAACAACATAAGAAAAATAATGAGCAAAGCTCACAGCAATAACAAACCATGGCAATCTTTGCCCTCCACTTCAGCTGTTCGGGATTATCATGAAGAAAGGTGAAATGGTAACACTCTTAAATTCCTTAAGGTGTTAATTGATTTCACAAAATGTGTTTGCAGGCACTTAAAGCAGTCTCTCTTCTCTGCTTTTTATGAACTGCAAGTACAAAGTCTCAGTATGGAACACAAGGCTGCCACTTGCACAAATAAATGAAAATACTAATATAGCATAACTTGCCTGAAAGCAAAAATCACATTCTTTCCTGTTGTGCTGAATTTAGTATGCATCAAAAATACAAACTTTCTGCATTCCCAGTACTCTGGGAAGAAGAAAGGGGCAATCTTATTTCCCCATTAATAACAAGCACCTAAGGGGCAGTGGGAACAGAATAACAGGGAGTGGCCCAACTCAGTGAATTTATTTTTTTATCAAAAAACCCCTCATCAATCTATTGTCACAGATGAATGCTAGTGAGAGAATTGGGACTTAGAAAGGAAATGGAGTTGTCATAGAAAGAGTGTCTTCTTTCAGAAACACTTCCAATGGTATTTATTTTCTGTATTTATTTCAAGAAGCTCTGGCTACAGTACAGGTCCTCTTTTGGCATGAAAGCTTCTCTTGAGAATATTTTCCAGGTGTTTTTTTGAGCACAGATGTGTAGTTGAGAAATCAAATCAGCAATGCAGCAGACAAAGGGAATGGCTTCAAAGCTTAACCCATTGTCATGGTTTAGCATTACTTTCTTGGCATTTTGGCTTGGACATCTTAAACCAAAGATGCTATTGCTTTTGAGAGAGAAGAGCCTTCTTCCCCTGCTTTCTCTTTAAAAGTCTAACACACATCCAAGAGATAAGAATGATGCTCCTAGAGAGAGGGGGGGGGAAAGTGCTGATCAGATTGCTGAATTTGAAAGAAAACAATTTTTTTTCTCCAATTATATTTTTATGTGGAGATGGGTTGATAAAATAGGGCTGCTGGATGGGAAGGGATGTGTCCTCCCTTACTTCTGATGGGAACAAGGCTGGATGAGCAGGCACAGCACTGACAGGCAATAGGTGTTTTCCTCACTGAAATGAAAGCTGCATTTACTTTCCATGGGTGTTCTCCCCCCCACATCACCACTCCAGGTGTCTTTTCCTGGACAGCTGTCAACTAGCTGGCCACTTTGGGCCATCTCCATGGAAAGTTTTGATTTTGAAAAGCAGGTTGAAGCTGAAATGGGGCCACATTCAAGGGGCTAAGGGTATTTCTAACAGCACAGTGGAGATGGCAACTATGAACCATGGACCAAGGTTGTTTCTTCCAGTTGCTTTTCAACATGTATTTCTCTGAGCAGTGTCTGAGAACAGACTGCATTGATGAAGATGGGAAGACTGTGAGGCTCAAACACTTGTGAGGCTACTATGAAGCTTCCAACTATTTGGGGTTTAGGAGGAGTTCAGGCTCTGAAAATTCATTATCTTAATATTTGGTAAGATGAGAATTTGGAGGAGAAAGTATTAAAATTTTGCTTTTCATTAACACAAGCTAATTAAATCATTTAGCTAGCACTTTCAATACTGAGAGCACTCAGCCATGTACTATTTTGAGGTTTCACTTGTTTTTCTGCCAAGTTCTAGTCTCCAGACCAGCTTTATTTTTGAGTGGCAACTAAGGACTTTTGGACAATGTCAAGCATCATCCACTGGATCTGCTAATTTGTGGCTAGATTGTGCAACTCTTACCCAGCCAGTGTGGCTAATTTTAGATGTGCCTCACAGGGCAAGTGTGGGATGACTTTGCTTAAGCACAGGCTAGAGGAACAGCCCTGAGAACAAGGATTAATTGTAGAAGAATTGAGTACAATGAGTAAGGCTCATATGATGTAGCCCTTTCTTTTAATCCTATGTTGATTATTTGAACTTTGCTGTCATCAAGGGTTTCCTGAGAATATTAGTTATAATACTGTCAGTTCCACAAAACCTTTTCTTTCTCAGTAGCAGAACCTCACCCCTTCTGTGGTTTTAGCACACAGTCTGGGAAAAGGGGCTTTCTCCTGTTTTGTTGTGGATTCATCTCTTTGCCAATATCCTGCTCACATCTTTGTTGGATGTAGACTTTGTTTTCCTCTAATAAACTTATTTTTAGCTCAACAAAGTACACTTGAGATACCATCCTTCCCAGGCAGCCATGCTGCTTTCTAAGCAACCTTATTCTTTCTGGAGAATTTAATGTAGAGTGGGTTTTGGTTTTTTTTTCCCCAGTAAGTAGCAAAGCTTCCCTGAAATTCATGTGGTGTTTGGAGTTCTATTTCCCAAGAAAGGCAAAATCCTGAAAGTCAACAGTAAAACTCTGACTGACTCTATCGAAGATAGGTTGAAAGGGGAGTAGCTGGCATATAACCTCGATAAATCTGGGAATATGTGGGTACATCACATCTAGAAAGAACAAAGCCCTGACCCAGCTTTTCCCTCAGCAGACTGCAGAAGCCCAATGCACTCGCTCCCTGCTTTTCTCCCATTTTTCAACTGTGAGTGCAGGCTGGGCTGCCCAGAGGCAAGAGTGGATCCCCAGGGAGGCTTACCAGGGCTGGGAGAGGCTTGCCCCTGTTTGGTTAGCAAGACTGGTGAGAGTCTGGCAAAAGGAAAGAAGGAAATCTGCAACAAAATCTGAGAGGAGACTTACTACTGAGATAATTCATGCAGAAGAGTCAAAAAATGGAAAGCAGAGTTTGTAATGTGAATGAAAGTGCTGAGATTAGATCCTGATGTTTGCCTGATTAAATGAGGGGAAAATTCCCCATATACTTCCATACACTTTCAGGGAAAGAACATGCACAAACAAATGCTTGAGAACTGGATGTGGGGAGGCACCATGGTCCAGTTGGAAATGGAGAACAATGATAAATGCAGGATAGGAGGCCATAGCAGGGATTTTGCAAGTGAAAGCCAAGAGCCCTGCAAACCAAAGGGCCCCTAATTTCATTGCTTGCTTCAGTAAGAGAAGGTGAAAAGAGGAGGCTATGGAGCAGGGCTGGCACTGCCCAGCCAGGGCCATACGGTGCTCTCTGCACCTGCACTGGCTGCTGGCATGAAAATGAAAAAATGGAAAGCACAAAGAGAAATTATTTAATGCAGAGAGAAATTATTAAAACCAACAAAAGCTGAGAAAGGGCTGCTGTGCTTCTGCCTTGGCCATTGCTCCCAAGACATTTCAGAGATGTCCTGTCTAATTGGGATCCAGACTCCATCAGTCTAATTCTGAATTTAAAAGAGCTGTTGCAGTGCTATTTGGGATCCAAACAACTACATTTAGGGGTGTCCTTAATCCAGCCTTCAGGTGCAACCTTAACAGCTGGGCAGTGGGGTAAGGTGAGGAGAGGTATGGGGGGAAATAAGAGTTGAAATAACAAGTTGCAGGGTGTGCTGAGCAGTGTCAGGACACCCCTCATGTTTTGGTGTGCTGATTTTTCTCATTACTAAGATGAACTCTGTGTGTGTTTGTTTGTGTACAGCACCCAAGCACAGTGCTTTCCAGTGTCTGCTGGGCTTTTAGGCATTGTTACACAAATAACAAGAAATAATGTCACTGGAAGAAGTGCTGCTGCTTAAGTGACTTGCTTGTGGCTTTGTTTCAGCCGTTATAACATTGCAGAACTAATGGCCAATCACTAACATTACAGCAACGTCCTTGTCACAAATGAATGCACACACTGAGCTTTATTTCTGTAATGTCGTTGGGCTGGCAGATAATAAGAAGGAAGAATTTTTGCCTGTAAATTGCAACAAATGTTAAAAATCACAAACAGAAAGCAGAGAAGCTTGTAAATCACCTTGCTGATCAAGGATTTACAACTCTTAGCACTGGTCAGAGCAGGGAAACATGGGGTGATGACAGGAGTTGACATTTTCTGAACAAGCTGTACTAGCAAGATGTGTCTGGGAGTGAGAAGGCAATGAATTAAATACAAAAGGAAATAATAGCAAAGAGGAAAGGAAGGAGAAGAAGGAAAACAAGAGAGGGAGGAAAAGAAAGAAAGAAAAAGATAATAAGAAGGGAAGAAATACATCAGTTTGTAAGTCTAAAGCTATCCAGAAGGATGGGAGCAGGACCCCATCTGCACAGGAGGCAGTGAGCTGACTGGCCACAGGATGGGCTGGTCATGGGATGGGCTGGTCATGGGATGGGCTGGCCACAGGGGCACCAAGGGTGGGCTGGGAACACAGGGTGTTGGGCAGCTGCCTCAGGCATGGGCAGCGTGTCAGTCTCTCTAGGACCACCTGGCTAGAAACACTTGCTGCTTCTTCAGAAGGGCCAGAGGGGTGACAAATGTCCAGTGTGGGACGTTGGGGTGGCCCAGGGGAGCATCCAGCGAGGCAGCAAAAGGCAGGTGCTCACTAGGCTTTAAGAAGCTTTTGCCTGCACTGCGCAGGGTCCCTGGGAGTCCATAATTTCTGCAGCAAACACTGTCAGCTCTGCATCCCATGCCTTCTGATCAGTACCAGCTTTGTGCATTTTGTAAGCCCTCAACCTTTCTGTTCCTTTCAAATACTGCTGAGATTTCTTACGCTGGCATGCTTGAAATGATGTCCCCTGTTACACCACCCTCTTCCCATCACCTTAGTCTTCCAGTCTAATAGTTCACCAGCTTTATTGCTGGAGCCAGATAATAGCAACGCTTCTTCAAGGGCAGCTCTAAGTTGCTATGAGCCATAAGCCAAGGAGAACAATTAAGAAAAAAAAATTAAAAATCAATATATTTTACTTAGAGAAGTGTTAGTGTCATTGCCTTTGTTTGCAAAGTCTTTTTACAGTCCACTTGCCCTGCACCCTGCCTGCTGTTTGCTTGGAGTGCTCTGCTGGGCTGGACAGGGACAGGGACTGTGCTCAGCTTCACTGGCTGGTTTCTTTATGCTTAGCTTCACTTGAAGGGTCTCCACAGCAATGTTTGGATAGAAATACTGCAGAGATATGGTTATTTATTTAAACCATCTGTTTCCACTGGCACAAAGACAGCCCAGCACAATATTTCTGTTGGTTTTCAAACTCTTTGCACACCTGGCAGTGGCCCTAGATGTTAGCAGATCCAAGTGAACAGATCCTGCTGTTACAGACAGTTCATGCATGTTTGGTGCAGGTCTAAATAATTCCTATCACTGAAGGCACTGGCCTTTTTCTGCTGCCCTTTCCAAATTTCTCATCCTCCAGCCTGGGAATAGCACAGGACTTACAAATGGGGGAGGGAAGGGTGTGTGGAATTCAAACTGGCATTTCTACAGCAGCTTATATCAGCCTTTCTCTTCCAGCAAAAGCTTTTCCTTGTGTTTGGTGCAGGATAAATATGGCCTTTAACCCTCTACATGACTGGGTCTTACTAACATGCCTTTTCATGAAGAGCCAAAAGAATTACAGAGCCAGGGCAAAACCCAGCACTGAGCAGTCTCCACATCACTTTCCCTGGAGTTCTTAGCTCTGGCTGTTCAGGAAACTTTTATTCCCCGACTATGAAACATCCTCATTAGCTCATTAGCTTTTCGTCTCTAACTCAAAATGGGTCTGTCTGGGAGGCATGAAGAAAAGACTTTAACAGTGTACATGGGCTTTGGTGGGGGCTGCCTCTTGAGTATGTTCTGATTTCTTTTTCATTCACAGCCCCCCCAGGAGGCATCGTGAACACAGTCCCTGCTGCCCCGAATTCCACAGTCCGGTTTCCCACATGTTGGTAAATCCGCAGGGTCCACATGCCCAGGGTGCAAGAAGTGGATGGGAAAACCCAATTGCCTGTTTCCCTTTGCCAGGTGAGTGTTGTTACCACCCACTCCAACATAAAACCACATTGCATCCACACACAACAAACAACTTGCTCCTCCCTGTCCAGAGATGTCACTAATGAAGCCCCTGGGTAGCACTAAATGACGTGCAAGGCTGAAACCACTCATCTGTAATCAGGCAACAAAATCAAACGTTTAATGGTACATCCAGACAGTCATAATAAGGCCAGTGTAACTGTGCTAGCAATGCCAGTAACAACAGCAGGACAATTTGTCTGTGTGGTCCCCTCTCAGGCAGCAGGCACTGCTGTCCTGGGCAGGCCACGCCACCAGTCAGCCGCTCTCTGCAGCACACAAACATCTCTTGGTGTTCTCCATCCGTTTCCTTTTGCCACAGCAATCCTGCCCACACCTGACAAGCAGGCTGCAAGGGCAGCAGCTGGACTCCAGGCTGGGGCAGGTGCTGCAGGCAGGATACATACCTTGCATGGCAAAGCTCCTTCAGCATCACCTTAGCAGTCACAAGCCAACAGCAGATGCCTTCAGGAAGTGATTCCGCAGGACCACACGGTGGGTTTGTGGGAGCCTGCACGCTCGCAGTCCTTAGAGAACGGGCACAAAACATCCTGGGAGCAGAACCAGAGACCACGTCACCCGTCTCGGCTCTCACCACAGCTACAAGTATTTACTGTATTTGCTCCTATTTTCTTTTCCTGGTCCAAAGATTCTGGATTTCCTCTGTATAGCGTGAAACCACCGCAGCAGCAGGGCTGGCCAGGGACTCCTCTGTTGCTGCCCTGTATCTGTGGGGGAGCGAAACTTTGAGGAAATCAGCGCGTTGGTCACATATTCCCTCAAAAACCAGCCTGTAGGATAAGGGCTCTGTTAAGGCAGTGGCAACGTGGTTACAGCTCCTCATGTCAGGAGAGAATAACCCCTCCTGTTCCTGACCCACCTTGTGCAGACACACAGCACCCACCCACGTAATGGGCACCAGTGCTTTTCCCTGTTGGACTAGGGCTCTTGGTGGCTGCCACAGGCTTTTGTGCCACTTGGGTGTCCCCTGGGAGTGCAAGGGCCCTCCACAGCCAGACATGGACACCAACACAACACAGCCAAAACCAAAACAGTCAATTGTGAAATACAAATGGTGTGTTTTAAGTTGAGTAAGGCAGCAAGTGACAGACTTTTTGACAATTGCACTATTAGTGTAATTTCCCTGTCTCATCCTTTGCTGGATTTTGGCCTCTAAGGCTCTGTAAAAACTCCACGCTTTGGTGTCAGGTGAAAATTGGGTGAGGAGCAGTGTGTGCTGTAAGGCTGCTCATTTTTGGCACAGAGGAACACTGGTCTGGCTACTGGGGAGTTAAAATACAGCAAAATGGCACCTCTTTGCATTTATCCAGCTTCCAAACAGAAAACAAAGAACTAGTGTGATAGCACAATATGCAGAAAGCAATTGCACTTTAAGACGTGCTAAAATCCCTGTGGCCTGGGCTGCACAGGAGTGGCTGATGGTAGAGAAGCTATCAAACGTCAGGTCAGCTGCCATGGCAGTGACAGGAAATGTCAGCCCAGTCACCTGGACAGGCCAGCTCTCACCCAGGATGAGGAAAAAGCCAGTGACTTCCATATCTGTAAATTACTTCTTTGGTCAAACCTGCTGCTTTCTTCACACTTCTGCAGCCTTTTGCAGTGAGTGGGATATCGTATCAACCCTGCCTTAAAAATTGCTGTCTTTAGGGAGAAGAGTTATCTCCTCTGAAGTGGCTGAGCTAAATGATTTCCAAGCATTTCTTGTCTAGATCAGTTCAGTCACTAAACCTGTGGATCAAGTACTGCTTTCAGCTACACCTGTAGTAAACCTGTGGTAGGTCACTGGGTTTGTTCTGATTTATACCAGTTCAGGAAACAGTCTTGAGGGATTTCTTTTTTTTTTCTTTTTTCTTTTTTTTCCCCCCTCAGTTACAGAGTTCTAGGGAAAAAAGTCCCA
The DNA here is from genome assembly GCA_020745705.1 of Hemiprocne comata. NCBI lineage: Eukaryota > Metazoa > Chordata > Aves > Apodiformes > Apodidae > Hemiprocne > Hemiprocne comata. The sequence continues at coordinate 1,483,381 of CM036597.1, read as the reverse complement.
CTGATTCAAAGGGGTCTCTGATGACTCTTGTACAGGTAAGAGGATCCCTGGCCCTGCTGGCATGGATGATGGCTGTTACTTGCTTGGCATCACCACCCAGGGCAAACTGTGCCACCTCCTTTCTGATTTCCTATGAACCTGCAAAGGCTTGCCTGCCCACATACACACCCTCTGAGTATTTGCTTCATTAATAACAGCTTCACAGCTTTGGTAGAAGTGAGCTAAAAAGAGCAGTAAATATATCAATATATCCTCTTAATGCTTCTCCAGATGAAAAAAAAAGGGAATAAAGTTAACTGAAGTTAACTGCCACTGACTTGAAGGACAAGCCAGAAAGATACCAGCGAGTGCTCTTGGAGTCTGAATTCTCTGAGGTTATTTATGAGCCAGTTGAGTACCATGGCTTATTCTGAAAAACCTAAATCCTAGAAAAAAAATGTGTTTTCCCTTCCAGCTGTACAATGGGTATAAAAGCCAGACAGGCTCTAGCTGTGTATGTTGTGGCTCTCTGCTATTACAGCAACAGGGCAAGAAAGTATGTCTGTACAAAGACCTGTGTGTGCAGCCCTTGTCTCTGCTCAAAATGTGCTTATCAGCTCTTCTCCCCTGCTGGGAGCTGCACAGGCAGCCAGCAGTGAGCCAGGCTCAACAAGATGCCCCAGACCAGAGCACTTTTTCAAGCACTGTTGTTTTCTTTAGGAGACAAGTGTTTCTGCAAAGGTTTAATTTCTGTATATATTCTCCTAAATGAAAAATTGGGAAAAAAAAAAAAAAAAAAAGTGTGTTCCTCTCTTGGAGAATTTTTGTAGCTGCTGTAAACATTACTGAAGGAAGAGGAAAGTGCTCTGTGTCCCTCAGCCAGTGCACATGTCACCTGCCTGACTTTGGCTGGCTGTTGACAGCAAAGGTGTTGGAGGGAGGTTTGGAAATGAGCCTTGAGGGATGGGCTTTTGGGGCCAGGGAAACAATGTTGAGCCATTGCTCCTGCACAGCCTGGCCTGTGGAAAGGGCAGAGCCCAGAGACCCCGTCAGACCTGCAAGAGGTAACAAATTACTGTGGCTCATTAATGAGAAGGCGCAAATCTTCACCAGGATGCATTTTTGACTGGAGAGAGCTGGAAAAAAAAACCTATGTGAACATTAAAAGCATTTAAGAAATACCGTGTCTCTTTTCTGCAACAAAGGTAAGAGAGCTAGACAAATAAACAGTTTTACAATTTGTACCTGCAGTTTTGGGAGAGTATTGTTGCAGTTAAACACCTAGTGTCCTCCCTTAGCAGTGAGGGATTGTGTAACCCTCGGTGGGCAGGGCTTAGAAACACTTGCTAAAATGCCCATTATACCCACTGCATCCCCAGCAACGTGCAATTCCAGTTTGTTCATGAGTAACCCAGCACAGATGGTGCATTACATGCTTTGGAGACTGCTGAGCTGCTGTTGTACTTTGTGCAAAACCTGGTGCTGCTTCTTAGCTACAGAATAACAAGAAAATGTATCATTTGGGGGTAGATTGGGCTCTGTCATCCCAGCACCATCAGTCAGATTGAAAGTCTGAGTCCTTAAAAAGGAAAAGCTCAGCTGTAATACCATGGCTATATATACATGGATAAAACAGAGATGGCTTTGACATACAGTTGTTCCTACAACATTCCTGTCATGTCACAAACATTTCAGCCAAAAAGCTTTACTCATTTTGTTACAGTTCCCAAGAAGAGCTGGGGCCTGACTCTGCCCACAGGGGCTGCACCTCTCCATGGCCTTCCAACAGGAAGGCCAATCAGTCTTCACAACAACGTGCCCACAGCCACTCTGCTCAGAAGCTGCACCATCAGGGGACAGCCCACCAGAACAGGCAGAAGCAAGGTAAGTCATCTTAAGGTAATTTCCCTACTGATCATTGTTCATTCTGAGGACAGAATTCTGTACTTTTTACACATAGGCAATAAAAGCTTTGGTGCAAAATGGTGGACTTAAGACACATGTTTCAGTGAATTTCTGAATCCAGGTCTTGGAGATCAGCTAGCCACATCTGTCCTGGTGTGCCCCTAGTGCAACCTCCGAGAGTCGGTTTGGTCCATGATCCAGAAATATGGCCTAACAAACCTAGCACCCCACAAGACAAATTAATTTTAAGCTGGGTTTCTTTGGTTTTGGTTTATGTTTTATGCAACCAAAGTTCATAGTAGCTGGCTGAATGCTGGGTGGCTGGAGAAAGCTGAAAACAAATAATGTTACTAAATGAAATACTTAAGTCAACTAGAGGCTGCAGAGGCACTCCCAGCTGTGGTGCACTCTTCTCTCTGGCCACTGCTGGGAAAGCAAGGTGGGGTGGGAGCGTGCTGCAGGGGCAGGGAGGTCATGTATTGCTTCTGAGTAAGCTTTGGTGGTGCTCTTGCTCCCAGCCCACATGCTGGGTGACTGGGTTTCTTCCCCATTCCCTTTTTGTTATGGCTGCTTTTTTTTTTTTTTTTGGTACAGTATGCCTCTTTGGCAATGCATACAGCTCATGTCCCCCCACCCCCCACCACGACCACCCCCCCCTCCTTCCCCACAGAGAGAGGAGTGCAGAATTCTGGCAAACAACTTTTTTTGCCTGCAAAGATGGTGGTGTGGGTAGGAGAGGTGTTCTTCAAGGGGAGCTTTTGTATGTAACTGCATTTTGGGTCTGCTCTCCCCAGCAGCATGCTTTGGATCCTCCCAAGTGACTTCAGCTGGGCGCTACAAGAGAAACAGGATCGTTGGGACAGGTGAGCCCCAGCACAGGACCAGTGTCCTCTTCACTGCAAGCAATAATGTAAGCAAGAGAAAAAAAAGCTTGGCTTGGGGTATTGCTGAAGCAGGAGGCAAATGTGAAGCTGTGATGTTTGAGGCCTGGGTGAGCCTGTTGCTGAATCTCCTCAAACTCTGGCTCCAGAGGAGCCTTCATGCTCCTAGCTTTGCCTCTGTCCTGTCTGTCTCCCTTTCTTCCCAAGCAGAGTTGCTTTGGGTTTGCTTTTTTTTTTTTATTCCCTTGTGTGACTGGTTGCTAATGTGTGTGGGCTGAACATGCAGTCAGTCTGTGTGCCAGCAAAGCGGCCGTCACCCACCCAGCCAGGCACCTGCAGGACAGGTAGGAAAGAGCAAAAAGTCAGTGTCATGACTGACACAGGAGCTCTGTGGCCACAGTTAATTACAGCAGCTCAGTACGTGTGTCTGGGTGTTCCTCCACGAGGTGACAGGCATTGCTCTCACCCACTGCTGGCTCTGGGTGCCACGGTGGGACAACCCCAGTTCTCTTGGCTGTGACTGTATTTTTGGACTAACTAGAAATACACAACTGTCTTACCTGTGAAATGCCTCTGGGTTTCTGGAGAGAGCACTCTGCCCTTCAGGGGCAAAGCACCCTGTTTCTTCTCTGTTCCCTGTGGGAACTTGCTCCCTCCGTGCCAAAGGAAAGCCAGGGCAGGACCCTGCTCATCTCAGGCCCAGCCCTCCACAGGGAGCAGCGTGTGGCCAGGCCCGCTCCCCTCAGCAACCCACCCCCTGCTCTACTTCCACGTGCTCTGAAATGCTTCTTATGGTGCTCACAACGTACTTGTGATCAGATGTCTGTCTGGAGAATTCAGCTGTCTTCAAGTTGGGGTTGGAGCTGAGCAAAGTTCAGTAACAGAAAGCATTTTAAAACCATGTTTCACAGCAGACTTGATCCGAGCTCTGCTTGGAGCAACCCCTGCCAGCACTCGCAAGGCAGTATTTTGTCAGCATTGAATCTCCAGCTACTCATTAATCATTTCACTCAGTTCAGATGGAGGACACAAAGCAGAGGTGGGATATTTCCAGAACAAACCTATTTTTTGGTTACATGCAAATGTCTTAGAGTCTGCTTTGCTGACTGGAGCCCCACCCCAGTGATTCGTGCTCAGCCTTTGGGAAAAGAGTGAGACCACTCTGAGGAAAATGATTTAAAATGCCTTCAGATGCCTTTTCACTTCTTTTTATTTAATTCCATAAATATTTTCATAAGGCTCAGTGTCTTTACAACACTTTTTTAAACACTTTTTTTGTTTTATACACACAACTTTGACACTTGTTTGACAGGGTCAAACAGTCCAATATAAACAAAATAATAAAACTGGCAAGTGCGGATCAGCTGGGTAACCAAAATCCTTTTTTTTTTTTTTTTTTTTTTTGCTCTTACTGTTAAAACCCCAAAAGCACTAAAATATCAGTATTTGGCTTCAAACTAGAATTTTAAAAACCTTTTTTTTTTTTTTTAAATTCTCTGCTACAAGTCCCTGTCGTCATAGTGCCTTTAAACTCCTACAGACTCTTCTTTTCTTCTTAAGGAAAAATAAGCTTGGTGATGCCATGCAGAACTTACAATAGCTACTAAATATACATGTCCCTGAAATGTAGCTGCAATGAAAAGATGACAGAGCATAAAGAGAACAAAACCAGAAACCCAAAGCACCACAGTGTACTATCAATAACATTGCAAAGGATGGCCAGTGACCATCCAGAAACTGAAACAAATTTCAAATATATTTCTCTATGTAATATTTTCTATTTACAACTGTTAGATGCACCTAGGTTGGATCTTGTTTGATCTTTTTGGAGAGGGTGGGGAGGCAAAAGTCTTGAATTTAGATCCTGGTGTCTAGGTCAAGGGGTAATGCATGTCATTTACCTAGGGAAGAGGGTATTTTTTATATATATATATAGATTCAGCCAGAGAAATACCGTAAACATGTAAGTTTGTTACAACTCTCTTGTTTCTGCATATGGAATGGTTAAGAGGGTTCCTCCTGTCTGGCATTGAAATGAAAGTCTGTATCAGATGCTCAGTCAAAAATCACCCCCATCTGATTGCACCTGCGCTGCTTCCAGCACTTTCAGACACACGAGGCAGCCCAACCCTGCTCCCTATTGGGAAAGCCACAGCAGGCAGTAAAAGTGGGACGGTTCTTCTTTGTGATAATGCTCCATCTCTTGCAGCACCTCAGCAATTTATGGAGGGGAAGAGCTTTCTCGAATGCCATGCCTGAGAGCCAAGCCCCTCTTCCCTCCAGAACAAAGGCCTGCAGCTGCCTCGCCTGCCGCCCGGCTCCGGCAAGCACGAGCAGCACTAGTCTGGTCTGGCCTTCCCGTTAACAAAGAAGCTGCGAGTCCAACAAGGGGCCTTGTCAGATCAAGCGAGTCTTGATTTATGATGCAAATAATGGTGTGGCGGTGGTGTTGCTTTTTTCCTAGTGCTGAATATTTAGGAAGCATCTTCTCATAAAAATTATGGATGTCTCATTCTCACTCTCTGAGGCACAAAACAGTAAATGAACAGGCTTAACTAATGTGCTTGTTACTTTTTTCCCTAAGCAATTAAAAAGGCAAAGGAATAAGTGAAATTTTCATCATGTTGACAACAGTCTGTAATCTCTCTCTCTTTCTCTCTCTCTCTGCATCTCTTCAGCCATTCAGAAATCGTAAAACATTTCAGTTAACCTCTGAGAACCCATCTTATTCACTTCTTTAAATACCCATTCTCTTAAAGAAACAAAATAGTATTTGCTACATATTCAGTATTCAAATCTGACCATAAAAATGCAAAGATACGAAACAGCATAAAAACAAGTCCTGATATAAAATTGAGTTGCCTCCTATTTGGGATTCCCGGTGTTTTGCTGCTGCCTTTCACAGAGGGGCTATTCTTCCTCTCCAGAACGCTAACCTGGCTTTGCTATTTATTGATAGTTTCTAGATTACTAAAAAGTGCTGAGATTAGTTTTGTACTTACTTAAAAAAAGAAATATAGCCACTGCCTTGTAATATGTCCTGATATAAAACAGGCTCCATGGAAATACTGAAATCACACGCTCTGCTCTTCCCATTCGCTTGTGTTTCTTAGGGGAGGAAAAAAATAGCCTGGAGTGCTTCTGTGGTGTATCAGATTCAAAAGAAAATGATAAATACCGTGATCAATCATCACTTTATCCCACGTTTTCAAAGGAGCTTGCAGAACAACTCTACAAAGTTTTTAAGTTTATCTTCTAAATCTGCTTAAAGAGTCTCATTTGCCCTAGGAAAAAAAATCCTTCTAGTGCACAATGATTTGTTTTACAAGCTTAAACATGAGCTTTTGTGCTTGCAAAGAAAGGTACTTAAGGCTGAAATTGTAGGAATTGTCTTTGAAAATAGAGCTATGAATCTCCAGAGGGAGAAAAAGAGAGAGAAAGAGACCTGGAGAATTTGGCTACTCACTCCAGAGCCCGCTGACACTGATACACCTCTGCTGAACCTCGGGTGCTGTGCAGATTTAACTGCTCCCTCATTTAGGTCATGTAATCATGGTCATAAAGCTAAACTTCTCAGGTCACATCCATATCTTTCTTGAAAGGCAAGTTCTTAAGTCCTCTGCAGCTTGGGTGCATTAAATATCAGGTAAATACTTCCAATTAATTAGGCAATGATCCTTCCACTAACGGGTCACTACCAGCAGCTCATGTTTTGCATGGAGGTCAGTGCCCAAGTGGAGCCAGGGATCTGATGGGCAATAGAGTGGAGCAGGCAGTGAGAGCAGTCATGGTCCTCACTTTGGGGATCATTGCTCCTGTAAATGGCAATTAGTGGGTCATTAATGTGGTACTTTGCAGGCGTGAGTGTGGCCAACAGGATGGGACCTTAGTTCCTGAAGGAAGAAAACTGGCCATTTGTTGGAGCTTAATAGCCAATTTTCCTCTAGCTGGAATGATGGGCATGAAGCCATCAGTTTTTAAGCTTTTATCTTTGCATGGAAGGCAAAGATAGGAGTGGGCTTTTCAGAGTCTTGTCCCAGCTTAAAAAGAAAATAAATAGAAGATAACCCCACCGAAACAAAACCAAATGCAAAAGAAATAAAAGCCCCTGCTATTCTTTTCTCAGTCTTACTCCGAGTGTGAACAAACCACACTGAATTGAGAAAAAGATAGTGCTTAAAAAAAAAATGCAAAAAATTGACTGAGGAAAACCCATCTCTCACTTCCTAAAGAGCTGATACCCCTTTCTGCTTGTCTTCACCTGCCCACAACAAAACAGTTAAAGCCAGAGAAATACTGCGCAGCAGAGCATGGTGCACACGGAGCACATCCAGACAGGCACGAGTCAGACCAGAGGATGCAGGACGGGAAAGGGTCGATGCTCTCCATTGAAATGGGAACTCCAGGGACACCAAGGAAGGGACAGAGAGGGAGGGAGAGGAAGCAGAGATCTCCCGGCACTCCAAAAAACAAACAACCCCCCCATAAATAAAATCTAATAAAATATACACCAATGTAGTCCATGAGGAACTTCCATGACGAATTCACACAAGCGAGAAAGCGTTCTGGGATGGCAGTGACGACTTGAATGAAAATGAGGAAAAGAAAAAAAAAAGAGATGTCCGACCAATGGAGTAAAATAAAACAGGTCACATGGTTAGAAATCATTGGTGCTTCCTAGTATCTAGTAGCAGACTGCTTCCCAAAAACAACAAAAAAAAGTTTTTGGTCCTTCTATATATATACATATATGTATATATATTATTATTTTTTAAATGTGTGTGTATATATATATATGTATATATATTTAGTTGCAACAGTGCTTCTCCGAAAAAAGGTCCATCTATAAATATAATTTTATTTATTTTTATTTTTAAATTTTAGTTCTTTTAAGTTAAAATTCTCCATCTCTCTAGGTATTATTTTTTGAATGGTGTTAACCTGCTGAAGTTTTGCCAGAATGGTGCCTGGCTGCGTCTGGGTTCGGTGAACTCGAAGACCTGGGACTGGGATATGCCATCTGTCACCATGTATTGTCCCTGATTTAATGGATCCTGGGGTGGTGGGTAGGCTGGAGGAACCGACTTGGAGTAGCTCACACCTGCATCGATGATTGGGGGGAAAAAGAAACAGATCAGTCAACGTGCAATTGGGTCAATAGTCTTTCTTTGTCATGCTATCGCTTCTTAGTGCTTAATAACCAGGGTCCCAAACAACAGGGAGAGGTTCTAGAGACAGCAAATCTATGGAGGAATGCAGCAGCTGCCTGACCTCTCAGCTTGGAGGCTACCTACACTAGACCATGAGTTGAAGATTTGGAAAAGATCCATTACTTTTGTATTGGCAGAGTTTTGCCGGCCCTCATGGAAAAGTCCTGTGTGACCTAAGGAGGCCCAAACACAGCCATGCCCAGAATCAGGGCAGACGAAGGCAGACGACCACATCGTTCAACCCGCTCGCAAATTGAACACTTGCTGTTTCCAAGCTCCTTTCACCCTCCCTCCCAGCTATGCCTGGAAAGTGGTTTTGCCCCAACATGCCCCAGTGACCAGCCCTGAGCAGTGTGACCCCAGGGCCCACTGGGCACTGGTTCCTGCACCAGAACGGAGCAGAGCTGCCTTGGAGGAAGCACCACGCTGCAGGGGCCTGCACTGCTTCAGCACTACTCTGCCTGTGCAAAGGGCAACTCATTCTTTTCTTTAGGAAAGTTTGTAGGACTTTTCCATAGGGTTCATTTTAATTTTACCAGTCTGGTTTCAGCCAAAAATGGCTGCACACCACACAGAAAAGGCCGATTCTGCTCAATCCAAACTGGTAGCAATGGATGGACTGGCAAGGCTACACTTTGCAGGTTCCAGATGTGAAATTCCCACATATGTGAGTCACAGCTCCTGTGCAGGAACAGGGTGAGGGGATGCTGCCCTTACAGCTTCCCCATGGAAAGAGGGAGCTTCAGCAAGCTGGGACCTAAGCAACCTGTTGTAAAGGATGGTGTAGAAAGGGTGGCTCTGGGTGGGCCAGGAGGGAGGCATGTCACCACCAACGTGTAGGCTACAGGAAACAGTAACATCACTACTTCTGCATTTCCTTCCCGCAACACCACTGAGGAGGGATAATCCCTCCTCCAGCCTCAGGGCAGCGTGATCGGCTGGAAAACACAACTCCAGAGAAGGGCAGGAAGGAGGGAGGAGCAGGGCTCTGAAGCAGGTTGCTGTAAGCTCTGGCCATCTCTGGATCCCCTCTGCTGCATGCAGAACTGCTCTTCCTTCTGCGGGGAGGGCAGCCCCGGCCGCGGGACGGGTGGCAGGCTTCACACGGGCCAGTTCGAGGCCTTCGCCTCCCTGGCTTTAACGGCAGGAGCGAGGTGACTCTACCCAAGTAGATCAATGTCCTCATCTGGAAAGCGGGATGGCATCACCCACCTACCTCACACGAGAGTTGTGAAGCTAAATTAATTAATGATTGTAAAACACTTTGAGATCCTCAGCTGGGAAGGTGCTAGAGAAGGCAAAATACGGTGATTAGCACCCAGGTACCACAGCAACGTGTGCAAAAGAAATGCGACTCTTTGCATTCAGTTCCTACCCACACACAAACACACGCGTTGCGGGACCAGCAGGGCCAGCCCGGGCACAGGAAGGCTGCACACAGTGGGGCACTCACAGACAAAGGAAAAGCCTCACAAAGTGCACTCATGGAGCTCAACAGACAACTTGTCTATGTTGGTGCATTATAATTCGGGAACTCTTCTAGATCCAAAGCTAAGGCTTTCTCTTTAGGAAAGAGAACTAATTTGCTTCCCCTTTCTATAGGATTTACCAATCAAGTTGTTAAAATCCTCAAAAGATTCGGACCAAATGGAGATGTCACCTTGGCCATATCTAACTGATTTCTCCTTCTTTACAGCAAATACCTTTAAATCATGTAGCTCTGTCCACTGTAGGGACTAACCAAGATCCTTCCTTACAGTGGACAAAAACTGCTTCATGATTCATACTTACTAACCTTTAACAAATTCATCACAGTTAGTATTTCAAACTTAGTAAAAAAGAGTGACCTGGAGATGTTCTGCATTTGTACCTTCATGTTGGAATAGACTTACTGAGCAACAATTTCCTACTCTGCCTTGCCCAAGCTCCTCTCTCCCACAGAAAACCTGGAAAGTGGAGTGCAGTCCCAGAGCCCTTGCTGTCCTGGAGTCAAACCTGGACAGGGTCAGTTGTAGGATACCTGAGACAACTTCTGCACCACCCTGGTTGGCAGGCCCCAGCCATCAATTTGAATTTACCATGTGACGTGACTTAAGCCAGTGATGTTCCATTAGGGTAGAGTGTGGCCTTGAGCTCATCTCTGCCCAACCTCTTCCATCCTTTCTTCAACTTCTGCCACTGTCCTACACTGAGTTTCCTGGCTGGAGTGCAGGTCAACGTATGGACAGTGTAACCAACTGCAGAGTCTGCTCCGGAGGGCAAGCTCTAGGTCTTAACCCACCCAAGAGCATAGATATTCTCCTGGAGGCCATCAGCCTTTAGTGCCTTGGTCACTTTTCCCAGCAGAGACTGGTGAGGAATTTTTAGGATCTGTGGTTAGGATCTGGTACAGGTCCCTTACATTTCCAGAGTTGGGAAACATGTCTTCTTCCGTCCAGTAAGTGGCTTGGATCTTCGACTGACCCCAAAGGTCCTTGTGCCACCAAGATTACTAACTAATGTTCTACAACACAAAAGAGTTGTGAATGTAAAGCTGCTACTAAGGGAACAAACAGCAATTGTTTCCAGCTTTGGAAGACCTTAAAACCACACTGCTTTAATGACAGGGCCTGATGTCACTCACATCCTGTGGCTGCAGAGTAGCAGTCAGCCTTGCGAGACAGCCGGCCTGCCATGCCGAGCTGGGCTGAGCTCTTTATTGTCTCTAAACCAATTTGTGGAGGGTGAACTAATGTATTTTAATCATGATACAGAAATTCTAAAAAATCTCCTGCATCAGCAAAATGTTATGCACTTGGAAGACTGAAGAGGTAGAGAAAGGACAGTTTGGCTGAAGTCCACTGACAGTGATGGAATGACACTGCAAAGAACATAATTGTCTGTCTTCTTCAAAAGAGAAAAAGGCAGCCTCCCCTGGCCAGATTAATAACAAACCCCACTCAGTTCTTTCCCAAAATAGCCTTTTTGGTCCAAACTCCTAAAAAATGTCTATCCTTGCTTGAAACGTATCCATGCACACACACTGCCACCTCCCTCGGTAAAGGAGCTCAGACCCATATTCTCCAAGTTGTTTGTGTGACCCTGCTCAAGGATCTGGGCCATTTGCACTAACATCTGAGCTGGATGAATGTCAAAAGCTCCTGGCTGGTTCTGCTTGAACAAGCAGTTGAAGGTTTGAGTATTTATCAACTGGCCTCCATGGCCTAATGGCCAGGACCGCGGATCTCAGCGGCAGGCAGAGGTGCCAATGTGTGTTTGTGGGCACGCAAGTACAAACACTTGTGCTCTGGCCAGTCAGGCTGATAATTCCATGAGGATCCTTTTCCTTGTGAAGCTGTGATACAGCACTTTGCAATAGCTTGAGGTACCCCAAGAATGCCTTTTTTTTTTATGTTTTAACATACCCACGTTCTTGACAAGGCGGAACACAGGAATTGGGGATAGGGAAGGAGGGAGATTCCCCTAATCTGCATATCTTCAAATCCCGAGAAAGAGCAATTCTGGGAAAAAAATATGACAGGTTGGGAATTTTCTCTTCTGCTCTGATGTGGCTTGCTCCCTCATCAGAACTTGGGGCCGTTGTACAAAATTGTCTCTTGAGGGATTTGTTTTACTACGCAAAGCCGTAACTCCACTGCAGTTCAACAGACAGAAATGAGCAAAGCTCTTCTCCAGTGCAGTTCTGGGCTGCCTGGCAAACAGAACTCAAAGCACAAAGGGAAAGAATCGATGGGTAGGTAATGATTTCTGGCCACGGCTGCTGCGCTACCTTTCTGAGGCGTAAGAAAGCAGCTCTACACCAATGACCAGACCTGGAGCTCCTTCTGCTGGTTCATGCATAATTCTGCACTGTAGCAGAATTTAAAGGCTGCAGCTGCATAGCAAGATCGTTCAGCAGGGTGGGGGTTGTGGAAATCTGTTCAGAATGAGAAAAAGAAAACTCCAGGGTTTATAATTTGGCTAGACAAAACTGGTGAAGAGAGCTACTGCGCTGTCATTTGAAATCATGTCTTTTTTAGTATGAGGCAACACCACTGGAATGTTTTGGATTTCTCAGCTCAGAAGAAAAAAACAACCAACAAGCAATTAAAAAGATTTAAAGCTGTCTCTTTTCCACTTCTAGTTCTTTTTTTCAAAGGGTCTTTTCTATTTGAGGTTACAACACAACTTCAGCAGCACTTGAAGGTTTAGGAGCATGCTGTTGACTCTCAGGCAACCCACATGGACACAGCCAGACAGACCCAGTTGTACTACAGCAGGACAGCTACATCAACACTGCACCTCACCAGAGTCAGTACAAAACACACACAGAATACACTCAGATTTGCCTACAGAAACTTGCCTTACAAGCTGTTTATTCTATCCTCAACCTTTAAGATTTTAACTATACTTTGATCAGGAGCTATTTCAGAGGCTGTTCTTCTCCCTAGCTGTCTAGATACCGTGCTGTTCATTAGCCAGAGCTGAGTGGGAGACAGTAAAATACCAACATCTGCTTTTGCTGCTGGTGAAGAGGAGGCTGCTGGTAGGGAAGGGAGCAGTGCTGCACTGAGGAACCTTTCATCTCCCTCTGATCTCTCACAGCAGCTGCGACAATCTGCATCTTTCAGGAGCCATGCTCAAAAATCCCATACATTCAATTTCCTCTTGATTATTGTAACCCATACCCAACATAGGGTGGACTGGAACATATCTCAACAACACTAATTGTTGTGCAGTTAATTATTCCTGCAATAGCTACAGGTTAAAGAAATAAGCAGCAGTGGCTGAATGGGTACAGCCCTTTGCCCTTCTGCAGCACATTTCAACAGAGGATCTCAAAGCACTTCATAGCTGTCCACTTGGCTGCTGTTACACTTGGAGTTAGCAAACTGCACCGTGCCTGGTTTTGGCTCTGCTCCCTGACTGCAGCCACTGTGCAGCACTGGCTGTGGGTGGCAGCTGGAACAGGAACCCTCTGCCTCCAAAGGCAGTCCTGAGCAGCTGCTGACTTCATGGATTTACACTTCCATGCTAAACTTTCCAACTCAAATTCAATCGTACTCGCCTGACTCAGGAATTTCAGTGGTACATCAGCCATGGCTCTTTACACAGCCAGGGGTTCTAGTCAGCCTGGCAGAGGTGGATGTTACCAGGGGTGGTACTGGTGAGGAGAACAGGCCTTAGGCTCCCTTTTCTAACCACTAGCTGAACTTCTCTGTTTTGGAGGAAGAGGGAGGGAAAGGGCCAACTGCAGCTTGAGACACGCAACATAGGAAAACAGTAATCTTGTGTCCTGGCTATTCCACAGCCATCCACAGGATCTACAAACACTGAGGTAACTTGACCTTCACGAGTCTATTTATCAAGTCTGTTACTGCAACCTGATGTCATTAACACTAGACATTTAGATAATGATTCTTGATGTGATAAACAAAAGCTAAGTGAGGCAAGATGAAAGAAATGATACTTTATCAATAAAAGCCAGGTGAAAACTAATTTATCCCATCTTGTATTTCTATACCTCCCTCTCCTCCAGCAATCTGTACACTGATAGTGAAGATCACTCTGACTGTTTCATTGATAGGAAGAGATCAGTTAATCCATCACTGCCCTGAAATGCAGGCTCTTCTGGGTAGCAACACTGCCCCAGCCTTACCTAAAATACCTGACCAAGCTGAAAGCGCAGGAGAATCTGCACTGACAAACTTACTTCAGTTGGAATCTCAACATGACATTGATGTCAACACCTCGGCTCTTCAAACAAGGACCAACGGCAAACCCAAGAGGCCTGTTTCACATCTCACTAAAAAGCTCCCCTGAAGAATTTCCTCAGAAGCAAGTGCCCATTGCCAAGGCACTGGTACCAACCAGAGAGGTCTCCCAGCCAAGAATTGATTCATTACTTGCCTTAGCTTGTACATCTGACTGGATCTCAGATGAAACCACTGACTCCAGCTGGGTTCCTAATGCCCTGAGTGAGAAGCCACCTCTCTGTACTACCAGGAACAAGACTGGTGCTTGTGGACCACAGCATGAAGAGCCTGGGAGAGCCACTGCACAGCACCTGTGGTCTGGAGGTCTGGGGTGGAGTCTGCAGCTTACAAGCAATGGGACAAACTGTGTGATTCCTCTGAAACTGTGGGGAAATACCACTGGGAACACGATGAGCTCCATTCTTTCACCTACACTGTGGGGAACTGTGAAAAAAGGGAAGCGACTTTGATTATCGGAAAATGCAAATGCCTCTGCTGTAAAGTGCTTTGTCTGTGTGTTGCTCAGTCTCTTTCAGTCCTCCTGAGACGATGCCTACATGTGTGAATAGGATGGGGAAACATGTCAGGGCCACGTCACTCTTGTTAGCAATGAAGATGCAATAAAATAGGCTTCAACACTGAGGAGAACCACAGGAGGTACCTGCAGAGTCTGTTACCTGGTGAGACCCGTCCTCGCCAGCCAGACGAAGCCAGCACAAGTATGTGCACGTGCAGGCATCTCTTTTTGCTACACAGATGTGCTGGGGGAGAGCTTGAAGTGCAGAAGTGGGTGAAGTCAAAGAAAAGCTGTTGGGTGTTTGGGTCAGGGTTTTTATGACATGGTTTGCTGTGAGCTCAAGTGATCAGAAAGGAAGAAATTAGCAGGAAAATTCAGTGATTCAAAGGGTGTTTTACTGCAGGCCAAAGCAGTTCATGGTGGCTGATGACTTAAGCCCTGCTGGGTTTGTGTAGCTGAGTATTTATGGGCAGATTTAATGACAGCATCCTTCTAAGCTCAGGGCTAGGGGTGATGGTGACTGAATCTGTGTTTCCCTCTTTCTGCAAATCCCAGACCACCAGCTGAAGACTTGTCTGGGCTGAAGGCATCTGCTCTGGGGAAGCAGTGGCACCGTGCAGAGAATACACAGGATGGAGAGATGCACAAAGGATCTGGCTCACAGCATAGGTCTGAAGAGCCAGCCCTCTGGGGGTGGGAAACCCTCCCATGTAGCACTGAGATCACTTTCTTAAATGTGAGCAAATGTTTCATTTTCCAAAATGGAAGCTTCAGTGGGAAGCAGCGCTTTACGAACGGGGTCTCCTTCCCGGGCACTGGAACCTCTAACCTCCCTGACACCCCAGCTGACAGCTTGTAGGAACATGAGCAAAAATCCCTTGCCTGTACACGCTGTCCTGCGTGGGGACACTTGGGGACAAAGCTGGTGTTTAGAGAAGTCACTGAATGTTTCTGAAAGCTGCAAACACTGACTATTGGAGAGGAGATTAAAACTAGCCAGCAAAACAGAAGCTGCTGATAGATAGAGGTACTAAAGGAGCCTTCAGTTTCCACACGCTTAGAAATGGAAAAACTACCCTGGATAATCCTGTGTCTACATTAAGGATGGACTGGAGATCCACAAGGGATCCATTTTCAAGGGAACTTTAGACTTGTTTCCACTGCTTTAGTCAATAATGAGCACCACTCTGGGAGCACAACTCGGTGTGATCTTAGCCTTGTGGTGTCAGCGCTGGCAGGGAAGGGCCCCAGTGGCACCTCAAAAAGCTGCACAATTGCTTGGCTGTGGCTTAAAAAGGGCTGTGGGGTTTCTTGTTTTTTTATGTCAAGACAAATACATTTCTCTGTTACTTCTCTACTTCTAGAAGACACCACACTGAATTGTATTCCCAGTTACCAGACTGAAACTGGAAGAAGCTAAAGGGCAGTAACTGAGAGGCAAAACCTTCAACAATCAATGCAAAAAATGAAAAAAACAACCAACAGCCCTTTGCTTTATCTGCTGGTAAGGTGCAGGGCCAACATCACCCATTTACTTTATGTCTAATGGACTTAAGGAAGGCAAAAAATTGGTTTAATGCTGTCTTAAGGCACCTGGTCTAATATAATTATGTTTTGCCCAATCCAATAAGAAGTGCAAATCCCAGTATATTGCTGAAATCTGACCTTGTGCATCAGGAAGGGGATCTGGGAGGCAGCCTGGCTCTGCACTGGGGGCTGCTTCCAGAGAGGGCTGACTGGTGCCCCACAGAGGACCCCTCATTTTGGGATAAAAAGTTACTCAAAACAGAGAGTTGTGTTCTCTCTTCATCACCTGGATAAAGTTTGCATTAGTTTAAAAAGCAGAGGTTTGAGGTCTCCTATCCTGCTATCAGCTGATCTCTCCACTTCTCTTCCCTCGCCTGGTTTCAATGCTTCCCTTCCAAACACAGGCCAGCACTCCAGAGCAGTGCTGCTGGGAGCTGTGGTACAACACTGCATGAAATAACCAGCAGTTTATACTATTTGAAAAATGTTTTTCTGCTTCACCTCTAACAAAATTGATTGCATTTTCCATTTCACCTCCTTCACAGCTTTTCTCTTATTCTGTGACAGGGAAATTACCATGGTTTCCTATCTGAGGGGTGGAGGGAACAACTGAAATAATCTGGAAACAAGTCTGTAACAGGCACAGGAGCAGGGCTCTCGACTTGTCGGGTCTGGCTGTTGAGCTGTCCAGCTCTGCAGCAGCCACCAAGACCTGTCCTGCAAAGTCCCTACATCCAAACGAATAAATAGTTCAGTTGAATGCAGTGGAAGCATTCCTACTCCTAAAGGGCTTCACAGCTTTCCAGGTAGAACTGATGCTCCATCACCAACTTAAAGCCCCTTCCCGTGCCGCTGTGGCGCTGCGTGGGGACGGCAGAGGCAGCAACCTCCTGGCACAGGCACAGCTGTCTGCCTGCTCCCAGCCCCGAGGGCTGCACCTCAGCAACAGCCCCAACTGCCTGCCAGGGTCGTTGGCAAAAAAATTCTTGGCAATATATGTAAAATGCATATGGCAAGGTTCAAAAAAATCAGTCACTAAAAGCCAACTCTCAGGAGTTTCCTCCTACCTCCCTCTTGGGAGCAGTGCCACCAGCTCCCTGCTCCAGGAGCCTCATGCCTCTTCTTGGGTCATAGGCACAAGACAAACCCAAGTCAGAAAACCAAGAGTTTTCAGCAAAACATTCCATGCCAGTACTTCATTTAATTAATCTGAGACTGGGCTATATGTGCAGAAGATCCGTCTTCTCCCCCCACATCCTGACTGCCAGCAGCCCGCTACCGCAGCCGTCAGACTGTGACATTATGATTGCCACAATGTAGGACAAAAGAAATAGAGCTACAAATTTAATGACCCTATTTGTTGTTTCTCAGATTTCATGCCTTAAGTAAAACAACCAGGCTTTGCTGAACTGGATGCTTGGGGTCTGACTCAATTTCTGCCTGACTCAAGGACCTAATCTCATAAACAGAGCTGCCAACGTTATAACATAAGGTCATTCTTCATAAAATAAATGCTGACTGGTGTTTTAGGAGCTAATTAATTTTATAGTCAGAGAAATCTAAAGATAATAGCCCCTCCTTATTCATCTCAGAGAGAAAGAGAGAGACAGAGAAAGAGAGGGAATGAGAGAGCAATTACTGTGTAAGAAATAAGTGCAGTTAGGAATGTTGTATTTCTTGGGATGCAAGTCAGGTGATTTAAGTGGGAGTACTGGTAGGCATGCTCAGGCACCTTTGAACTGTGTCACTTAATGACTGAACAGTACAATTATTAATTAATACCGTAATTAATTAATAATATAATTAACTGAACAACAAATAATATTTTCAACTGTTTGTGTCAGGGCCATCATGCAAGTCTGACTCTCTAATTTTGCAGCTGCCACAATCTCTGTGGTTGCCTCCGTGCTGAGGGATGGCCATGCCAGTGGGGAGGGGTGAGGCTGCCCAACCCAGCTGGGACATGTCTGCTACCACCTGAACTGCCCACACCTTCTGCCAGGTATGTGTCCCTGGGCTTGGGGGGTGTGCACACTGCGAGCTCAGAAAATCTGGCCAGGAGAGTTTTTAGAGAACATCTTAGAAGACAACATAAGAAGTTAGTAGAGAGGAGAAGACTAATGACAATGGAGAAACACAGCAAACCAAGGAGTTTACAGTTGGCCTAGCAAACCACTACTGGACCAGCAAAGCCAGTAGACAACACACAGGTGAGGCAGAAAGCAAAGAGCTCCTTCAGCTTCTGCAAAAAACAACCCAATGCCTGCACAGAGTGGGGACAAATCTGCCTGGAACTGACTATAGCCCAGAAGTGATGAGTTCTCTCCGAACTCATTTATAGGCCTAGTTGTGCCATGGTAATTTAGTAACAAATCAATATGTCTACAACTTTGTGAAGCTTTGGAAAACTTGAAAAATGACATCTCTGACTTTCCCTCTGTATTTAGTATTTCAAAACCTGCAGCAGCAAGAGTTATTGTGAGAGATAATTAACACTGGCTGTTTTGCCAGTTGAGACTGTGTTTAATATCTAGCATGGCATTTATTACTCGGCTGTAGCCTGCCTGGGTGGGGAAATGAATCTGACATTAGAGAGCTGTAATGTCTTTACCAGGATACTTTATTTCCTAGAGCTGATGCTACTGTGCTCCTTAAAAAGTCAGAGGTAGCCCCAGGAAACATGAGCATCCCCTTTCCAAGAATAGGAAAGGGGTAGATCCCTCCCCGTCTCCAGTATTTTAGCCATCTTTCCTTCTTTGCTTTGGGAGACTTTGGCAATGAGCAGAACCCCTACACATCTCCGCACTCACTCCCATTTCAGCCTGAGATAAACAACTGAGAGAGATTTCTGCCCCCAGGGACAGCTTCTGGACATCAGACTGGAGACACGAGATCAAATTCATCTCTGGTGAAATTCCACTGGCTTCAGCCACATTAAACCAGAGATTAATTTGGCCCACAGATACATTGAGAAAGGATACAAAGCACAAATGGTATTTTATAAAAAAAGAGAAAGGGGAGGGGGAAGTTCAAGGGGGATGCTGGATCCTAACCCAGCAGGATTCAGCCCAGCCCACTCCACCCTCACATCACCAGGCACAGTGCGTGTTGCCGGTTACCTTTTTGCTTACTGACTTTCTTTACTGTCATTGCCGCTTGACGCTTTTGATTTTCAGAAATTTCAAAGCCTGAAAGAGGGAACACGGCAAACACAATTCAGAAGATTGCTCACAAAGTCTCTGCTTCATCTGGGGAAGGGGGAATGTTCTGCACTGGTTGGCAAACACAGGGTGCCCTAGGTGGCAGGGCAGCGCCCCGCGAGCTGCGGGTTCGGGTGGGCATGTTACTGAGAAGCACGTCCTCCTCGAAAGGGCAGCCTCTATAATCTCACTCGTGCAGGGGCTGCATGAAAAGTAAGATTAGACCCATTATTATTTATACAGTATCAGAAATATGCCCAGTGCTTTATAGCTCAGCAGCACAAACTGAGCCTGAACTGATGTTGGTTACAGTCAATTTATGGGCTGATGCTGAGGGCAGGGACAGCTGATAAGTCACTGACTTCGCTGCCCTCCTACCCTGCATGAGACATGCTTAACCAGAGCAGAAACAGTGTGGCCAGGAGACTCTGAAGTCAGATGGCCAAAGACTTCCTGCTCCCTCAATACCCACAGAGGTCCAGGCTTGAAGCTATGGGCGGAATTTCTTCACTGAGGGCCAAAAATACCAGTAAATTAATTGGAAAAAGACCTATTTACGACTATGAAAGCAACCAAGGACATCTGAATGAGGCTGAAGTGTAAGTCTACTACCAAAAAAGTGGGCTTCTCCAATAGTTGGGGCTAAATTAAGCATTACCAACAATCTCCTTTCAGATTTATTTCATATTCCTCACCTATCTTTTCATCTTCTTTTACCATCTTCCTTTCTTCTCTGAAAGCTCTAAGCCATCGTAACTTCTCCTCCAGTTTCTTGGCAAAGAATAAGTGCATTTCCTCAGTCTCCTTGTTATGAAGTTTGAAGGCATTCTTCATGCTGACATTGAAGTCATCATCCCTCCCATCTTCTATATCCACCACTTCGTATTTATCCATGTCTATGCGACCTTTGTAATACAGAATATCTCTTCGTATCAGATCCTACAGAGAGAAAAGGAGAGAGGGGTTGATTTTAAGATACTTCCAGAGCCTGAACTCCACAGGGAATTCGTGGGAGGGCTGAAGAAAAGAAAAGAAGCAATGGTGAAACCTGGTCAGACTCCTCAAGCCTCACCTGCTGTGAATACCTTTGTTACTGCTAAACAAATAGGGTAGATCATAGACATGAAAGAATAAAATACAAATCCTCACGTTGCAAAATCTGGCTTGTAGGCATGAAGGAATGCCTCTGAGTATCGTTTTAAACAAATCATTCCTCTCAGAAAATAAACTATACATGATAATTTTTCTTGCAAACTTGCTCCTGGATGTGCCATTATGAATGATCATGAGGCAGGGCACTGTCCAGAAGCTGCTTAAAACCTGTCTCCTTCCTCTGGAATGCTCTGGGGCTGGGGGGGAAATAACACTAATGGATTGTACAAATACCTTCCTCTCATGTGCAGACTTTGAGTCGTGATGATGTCCAAAACATCAGAAAGGATATTTCAGGCTCCATGTGCAATAGAAAAATCTTACTCTGTTTTCTCCTAACTTGGGAAAGTGTTTCTTTCCTCTCCCTCTGTGCCCAGTGAAATGCTGAGAAAAGGCTGTAAGCATCACGCTACACTTTTTCAACTAAATCAATAATGTACCCTGTGTTTCAATTTGAGCCTTGGACTAGTTCTTAGACATAGTGTTTATTTTCACCATGTTCTCAAAAAACATGGTAAAAAATCTCATAGGAAAAAAGATGTGCTCCTTAAATTAGCTAACCAGCAAGGATTCTCCTTCCCAGACAGGGAGAACAAACTCACTGCTGATAAAAACTTCCCAAACACAACACTGAACAGTCTGTCCTTGTGAGTGAGATGGGTGAAGTGGGATCAAACATACTTTTCTATGCAATATGCATTATTATGTATAGACTTGTTCATAAAAGGTATTACAAAAATAAATAATTACAACTCTCCTTCTCACCTGGCTCTGAAAATGCAAGGGTCTGCATTAGCTTTTTTCTTACACATACTCAATACATTTTTTCCTCTCTTATCTCTCCAATTTTCATTTAGAAAACATTACAAGCTGTTTTTAATAGCTAATGCTAAGTGAATGTTTTAACAGTTTTGTGCTGTCATTATACTTGGAGAGGACAACACGTGGGGTTTGGTCTGACCCAGCTGCTCCCTACATCTCCCCTCCAGGGACAATCGCTGCCTCCCGTGAGGCCTCTGCAGTGCTCCCTGCTCTGCAGGTGTTGCTGAGCAGTGGGTGGGAAGATAATGGTGTTGCCTAGGAGTTACTGAAGAAGCAAGGGGGAGATAATGGCATCGTACAAGTGCTTTTGGAAATAAAATAGCCCCATGAAATATTATTGTTGGTGAGAACACAACAGTGGGATGGAACAAGTGCAGCTCTTGAGTGTTTGCAGAAAACACTGCGAGAAGGAACGTGGCAGTTTTGTCCTGGAGCACTGAGCCAGCACATGGGGCAGTGAGGGAAGGCTCAGTGCCCAGCCCCTGCCTGCACTTGTACTTGCATCTCAAGAAGAAACTTCCATAGCGAATCTAGAAGCAATGAATCATCATTTTTTCACATCACCCTCTTCAGAGCTCTCAGCCTCCAGCTTAGCAGGAACTTCCTAGTGGAGAAACAACCTCTTAGAGTAGGGGGCAGCCCTGAGAAGGGTGCTGGCACAGAGGAAGACAAAACCATGCAAAGAGGTACAGAAACCTGAAGAGCTCAGGGCAAGTCCATGCCTGACGTTACCTGAGGGCAGGTCACTGCCTGGTGCCAGCAGCACGTTTCCTTCCTGCTGCCACAAAAGCAGCACCACTCCCCACCCACTGACCAGAAACTCAAGCACCCACACCCCAAGTTTTCAAGAGACCCTTCATTTTCCATAGTGGTAGAGCACGTAAACATCTCAGTGTAGAGCACATCTGAACACTTTGCACACACCTGGTTTGGAGAAACTTCAGGCCATGTACCAGATTAATAACTGTAACTGGATAACATTTTTTATGTGTTAGGGACTTCCTACTCCCACTTGTCCTTTCTTCATCCCTTCTTCTCAACACTCAATAAATGGTATTATTTCCTAATTGACTAAATTTTAATACCCATAATATAGGAAACGTAATAATTACTTGACCTGTGGATATTTTATTGCATATGCTCCTACAGTTCCTAAACAGTAACAAACATTACTTGACTCCCTAGAGAAGCATGGGCAATGCACTTGGCTTACACTGTCATTGATTTTGGTAATATTTAGGAATTCATCTGGGCTACCTGAGAGATATTTAAACAGGCTGGTGCAAGTACTACATGGCAGGAGGACAATGCAAATTCATATACACCAAATGGAGATTATCAGCTATACAAGTAGCCACAGTGTTGAAAGGAGCTCAGGCTGAGGGGAGGGCAGAGAGGGCAGCTGGGCCAGGCTGCTGCTATTACTCCTGGTGATCCCAGGGATAACATACAAGAGAATTAGGAATAAATTATTAAGATACAGACTTTGCCTTTGTTTATACACTGGCTACACTGGATAATATTATACACCGTCCTGTCCATAGTGAAGCCAGGATGACAACTAGCTGGGCTGCACTGTCCAGTTCTGAATGTCATCCAAAATTATTTTTGTAGTTAAATCAGATAAATGCAGGAAAATACAAAAAGATGAAAAAAGACTCTCAAAACCTGATCAGTGGGGAAAGGCCAAAGAAATGGACATGTTTAATCTAGAAAGGACAAAGAGGAGGGGGTGTGCTGTTGGTATTCCAATATGTGAAAGCTGCTTCTCTTCTAAGGAGGCTGGTGATCAATTATTCTCTATTTTGCTTATGACTTGGCTTAATTTACCACAAGGGAGCATTGCATTAGATACTTGGAAAAAAAAAATCTTTCTAGCTATAAGAGCAGTTAAACACTAGAACAGACAAAACAGGGAAGTCTTGGGACAGCATTCCATGGAGATTTTAAAAAAATAAGGTTAGACAAACATCCACCAGAGATGAGCTGAGTATACTTAATCCTGCGAAGGAAACAGTCAATCTCCCTGGGTCCTCCCAGCTCTGCATTCTGATGGTGTCTAAGAGAAAGGTGACAGATGGAGAAGAAAATGGGATGAGAGCAGGTAGGATTCGTACAGACTTTGGGGTGGGGTAGGAGAAGCCCCAGGGCGCATCCCAGGACACAAGCATGAGGAGCAGTGACAGGAACCTGCAGTCTCTGCAGGCAGCATCCAGACTGCATCGTATGGCTCTTCAGGAAATTGATGCATCTGGGTCATTTGCACTTATTTGTCTAAATATGATCTTTTTTTACCCTACAGCTTCTGCGATTTCCTTTTCTCTCCCTAGCTGAGGTTAATTAAGCTCTTCTGAATAATGCTCTGCAGTCTGTTCACGTAATATGTACTAAGGATTCACAAGGAAAAGAAGCAGCTAAAAAAAGTAATATTTGATGGGAGCACAAACCAAAGTTTTGACACGTTACGTAAACCGAGCAGGACTCTGCTCTCTGCATTTGCTGTGTGGGAGCTTTGCAGCTGCAGTGGCTGTGCCTGAGGTGGTGGCTCTGCTCAGGGGCGTGTACCTGTCGGTGTGACCTGCTCGGGCCCCTTCCTCCCACTCTCACTCTGACTTGTATCTCCCCATTTCACTGGTGGAGGAGGTGACTTTCTCTAGCTGCACTTGAAAGAAAAAAACCCCTCATTTGTGACCATCATAAAGAATCCAAGGCTGGCCTTTTATTGGAAAACCTGAAGACAGGAGGCAGCTCCCACCATGAATTATGTACCTCCCCCAAATGACTGCAGTGGATATAGCCAGCTGCAGGAAGGATTGCACCAGTAAATCAGACTGTTCAATAACTCGTACTATTAAACTGGCTTCTACTTGTCTTTAGTACTGCTTTCTCCTCCTGCTCTCCAGCTTTCATCAATCTCTTTTCTCCTGCCGCGAGTACCCCAGGCCACAGCTCTGCATGCTGGGTGCTGCCTTTGCACACTGTGGTTGTGCAAGACCCTGTGAAGGGTCAAACCCTCCCGTGAGGCTGCAGGGACATACAATATTAATGACAAGAAGGGCAATCTGCAGTGGATTGCTAGTGCAAAATGGCATTGAAATTAAAAGCTATTCAAGGGCTTAAGCAGAACATGAGGAAATGTTTCGCTCCATCAGAGGGCCCAGCTGAGCACTTGGAGGAGCTGGTGTGTGTCCCAGGTAGTTTGTTCTGTTAGCTGTTGTGCAGCCATCTTCATAAATTTCAGAAGCTCCTCCTATTTATTTCTTAGTGGGTGGCATGGATAGATGGAGAGGACCTAAGCAAGGGTTATGATTTTAGGATGGCCCATTTTTTTCAAGTGCTATGGTTTACTCTGTGCTAGGTCACACTCTACTTCTCATGTGTAAAACAAATCATCTATAAAACACAAGTAGACAAAGAGCCATTTCCAGCCATGAGTCATTAGATCCCTCTTATGAGCTGACAACAGAAAAGATGCCAACCACAGAACAATCCATTACAAGTTTCTCATTGCACATGTAGGTTATTGGCCCTCCTGGTTATCAGAATCCTGTATGTTCCAATGGCAAAGTAGTTTCAAAATGACTTGGGAGATGAATTATGCACTCTGAGTACATGGATGCAGCCAGGTCTTCCCAGCACAGCTTCTGGGGCTGGCAGGGACTGGCTGGGGGCTGAAATTAATTCCTCCCTCAGTCCTTCCCCATCTCTATAATGGGATAATGATATTTGCTTCTTTTACAGGGCAACTGGGAGCTGTAAATAAGTAATCAGTGAAAGATACATTGAAAGCCTTTGATGGTGGATCTTTAACAGCTCAAAGCCATGTAAGAACAGCTCAGTGTTCCAGGAGCTGGAGGACTGGAGCTGGCAGAGCAAGGGGAGGCAGAGGAGGCTCCGTGGGTGACAGAGGTGGCATCAACCAGCTCCCACCATTCCTCCTGCAAGGCAAAGGGTGGCCCCAATAACACACCACAGAGTGGCTCTTCCACCAGGGATCATCGCTCCATCACCACCTCAGCTCTGCAGAAGATCATCCCAGCAGAGGTCTCCTGAGATATTCTCTTGCCCTAAGCACAAGTGACAGCACAAAGTGGCACGAGGAATTTCTCCCCTCACTCCTCCCTACCCTAGGTCATGGCTCAGGGTGACAAATGTCACTGGTGATGCAACAGCCTCTGTAAGCACTCAGGGACTGGAAGGCCAGATACCACCCTGCACACACACAAAGCACAGCCAGGACTTGCCTGAAACAACTCAATTGAAAGGCACTGCAGACAAGGGAGCAGGGCACTCGGTTTCAAAAGCAGCAATCCCTGCAGGCTATTTTTGCCCAGAGGATGATGTGGTTCTTCAGGTATCAAAGGAGAATGGGGATCCAAGGATGTCGCTGAAGACCCACACCACCTACAGGCCAGCCCTGCAACTTGGTGAGTAGTTGATATTGAAACAGTTGATTAATAGTTGATGCTGAAAATGGGAAAAGACTAAATCAGAGTCCATAATGACTGCATCCAAACTCCAACCCACTGTTTGGAAAAGGCAGAGGTTTGGAAAACACTCAGTTGTATTTTGCACAAAGGTTTGGGTCTCAGACCCCTCTCTGGGGACTCCTCATTGACCTGGGCAGGGACTGCAGAGCAGAATGGAAGAAGGAGTGAGCAATTTTTCAATTTACTCCTGAAATTTGTCCTGATTTTCCTGCCTGCCTGCTCTCTGTCTTCACTCTGCCCAGCCTGCCGTGAGCAACGAGGGCATGGCACGCTGCCACTTTGCCATGTCTTTGGGTATCTTTAGTTGTGAGGGCTTTCAACGTTCTTTGGCTTTTTAAAAAAAGATTCAGAGCCTACATTTTTAAAATCTAATTTACCTTAAAGCAACTCTTTGAAGCAAGCAGCCTAGCCTGCTTTTCATGAACACCAAGGACATAGTCTTCTGTAGCATTTGTTCATTTAACTTAACCCCACTGCAGGCTGATTTTTAAGATGGGACACACAAGCACTGTTCTGCTCAACCTCTCTAAAGCTGAGTGCATTGCAAAACTGGGCCTTCCCTGCTATCCAAATGAGACCCTAAAACTCAATGAACCCTTTCAAATGTTTTTGTCCTAAATAGTCTTGATAGCAGAAAATATATGTTATATCCCTGCTAAGTGGCTGGATGTGGATGACTGTGAGCTTTGCTCTCACCCTGCTGGACACAGCAGCTTGGGCCAAGCCGGCCTGTCAGAGCAGGGAAGTGGAGCCTGCCCAGAGCAACCTGCAAATGCACTGAGGGACAGTACTGGAAACAGGAGGATGTAACCCCACCTCCCCAACACAAGCTCGGCCACTCACTTCCTACCACAAACTTCCTAGCATGGGCCAAACTGTTAACAAGGTTCCCCAGGGGCTGCCACAGGAAGAGCGGAGCCGAAACCTCTGCGGTATCCGTTTACATAACTCCTCCTTGCGCAAGGACAGCTGTGCTAGGGAGGTCGGCAGATTCCTGCCAAATTATTCAGCAGTGTCTGTCTCCTCAGTTTGGAAAGAGACGTTTGATTCATCCTCGGCAGCTCCATGAAGCTGCAGTGTGGGATCCGAGTGGGGGAGACTGGAGCTGAAAGCATTTATGTGGAAATGCTATTTTTGTTCAATGTATTTAGTGGAACATCAGTGGCATTTCAATGCCTCGTTCCACCTCAAGCCCAGTCACACTGGCTGCGAAGCAGCGAGGCGAGGGCATTTCCACAGAACTAATAACAGGAAGAGATGGGAAACCCTTCTGCAGACACGTCACTCTGCTTTTCTGGTCTCTCCAGGGGCTTCAAATTGTGCTGCTGAGCAGCTACAGCAGGAGGAGGGTTGGATTTTCAGCTCTTGAGGTTTTGCTCATGCGCCAAATTTACACCCACTGCAATTACAGGAGCGATAAATTAGGCACAGAGTATATTGTACACCATCTTGCCTACCTGTATGGCTACATGAGTTGGCTAAACCTGTCCCCTACGCAGAGAACACAGACTGTGAAGGACTCTAAATTCAGCCCTTTCTTGATTTTACCACTGAAGTAGCAACTAACAGCCTAAAGCCTTCCCCCCTGCCCTCCTCCAGCTGCCTCTTCTGACTGACGCTGGTATTTTTTTCCCTACATCTCATGCATCCCAGCGACCCCTCTGGAGTCTGCTCTTCCCTCTCTGCCACTGTAGAGTGGGCAGGGAGTGGGCAGGCAGCACTGGCCACTGGTGCCAGCAGGATGGCAGCAGCCACTGCAGGCTGGGAGCTCCGGGCAGCCCCTTGGCATGAGTCCTGCAGACCTGTGCTCTGGGCACAGCATCAGCACGTGAACATCCCTGCCAGGGGGTCAGCGAACAAAAGCAGTCAGGGCTGTTCTAACTATTAACAGGAATGTTTTCTTTTGGTGAATATGTTGTATCTGAAAGCTAAAGTACTTTTTTGTAACTGTTCTTAATATATCTGTCAATTGCTGGCATTGATCCCTCGTGTTCAGCTACCTGCTGGCCAGGGAGCGAGCAACAGGAGGATGAAACTGCCTTGCTAGGACCCACAGAAACCTCTCATCTGCAGACAGCACCGACCCATCAGCTGGGCATGAACATGGGGCTACATGGGACTGTGGAAACATTGTTCCTTAAAAAATTCACCTGACACTTCGCTTTGGGGCTGTGACAAGGCTGGTGTGTTTCCTTTGCTCATCTTCATGCCCAACCTAGGCTGTGTCATTGGCTGAAACAGCAGCAGGCCTTGCCTGTTGGTGCAGCACACACCGAGCCTCTCCTGCACCGCTGTGTGCTACCAGTCAAACACAGCCTGACCCATTTTCCCACCCTGCTGCAGGCTGGACCCAGGCCTGACCCAAAACATGGCATTTCATGGAGACCTGCATTACTGGGAGGAAAAGAGAAGGGCTGGGAGGTGCTGCAGAAGTCTAACAGTGTTCCTTGTGGGTCAAAAAACCACTTGAAGTAATAGGAATAGTCTGAGTGCTGCTCTGTGTTGGCAAACAAGGTTCTTGGGCAGCCCTGGGAGACCTATTGAGCCTGTAATAAAAGCAGGGCCCTTGTTTTGGTGCACATAGATTACCTCAGTGTTTGTAACAGAAGCAATATGGGACCTAGACCTTCTTACACTACAAGGGCTCAGAAATGTCTCTTTTATCTTCCAATTTGGAAACTCAAACTGCAATGGAGGTTGACAGGATTATTTTATTTACTCTGTGTTCTATAGCACAGCTATTTCTGGCTGACTGTCTGGCTATTGCTATTAAACTGGTCTCATTTCACTTCTCATCCACCCTGCTTTGCTCTGAGAGCTCAGGGGAAGGCAGCAATAGCAATAAACCACAAGCTGGAGTTTGCACTGCCTCTTGATTGCAAGAGACAGATAAAAAGTGCAAATGAAAACTAAATGTGTTTCATGCAGTCACTGATCTTTCTTCGCTGTCAGAAAACACTAAACATGGAGCCCCATGGAGGACTGCTTGACTCTTGGTGAAAGAAAAGCCTCATCTGGTGCAGAGACGCCGTTAACCCTTCATACCTTGTGCTGTCACTTCCAGCCTGACGCCGCAGCGCTCTTGAGCCCGCTGGGGAAACCCAGACTATTACCCAGAACAGAAAAAAGAAGATCCTCATCTACTACATGGTAAGAACCTTGAGCATCCCCAACACAATGAGCTACAATAATAATTAATACTGTGTGTCACACTCCTGGATGTTAAGTACTACAATTTGCAAATTTAAAGCATTTCTGTATCAAACTCTCTCAACTTCAGGGTGATAAGAAAAGGAGACCCTGTGCCTTTAAGGCAACATCTTTTAATGCTACCATCATCAAGGATTGCCTTCCTTTCTTGGTAATTATGGTTACCATCCTGGAATCTGTATTCTTCTTCCCTGATTATAGACATATGGTAAGTCAAACTGAGGCCAGTACTTGCTTCCTACACAGTTTATTTCCCTCTTCCTTTCCAAAAGGCTTTTTGCATTAGGGTAACCAACAGTCAGGCTCTTCTGAAGAAAGCACCACTCATGCACTCTGCAATGTCCCAGCCTCTGGTTCTGGAAACACAGGCAGAAAATTCAGTAGGAGTTTGACACTAATCCAATAGCTGAAAGTTCCCCAGCTTTGCAAAGAAAAACTAAATCATGAGCTCTCCCAGTGGCTCTTTATCAGAACTGTAGACACCCAGACTAACTCAGTGCTCCCCTTTTGACACAGGTTCTGGAAGGTACCTACCTACATCCACAGGGATTTCAGCATTTGATTCATTGAACACTCAGTGGCTGACATGGCCATTTCATCTGATTACACTCACTTCTCCCTTCCTAGCACCAGAAAATAATTCAGTGGCGATATTAGGAAGTGACCAGTACAAAATCTAAGCAAAGGGATTTATTTGTAAAACTCAGAAACCTATTTTATTTGTGACAATTTTCCTGCATGAGCTGCTTTGCAAGACATTTGCCAGAAATGAAAGCTGGCTGCCACAGCGTCAGCTCCTCCACCTGCTGCTACTGCTCTTTTCATGCAGCCCTTATAAGTCTTACTGCAAGTTTCCTGCTTGGAAAAAAGCCTTAAATATCCCCATACTGGCAGAGACAACATCTGTCAAGTGCATTTGAATGCAGCCACTTGTAATTACTCATTTTCACAAACTAGGTCTCTGTCTGAAGTCCTGTCAGTCATCCAAGACATGGTGGTCATGGAAATGCACCCAGGATTTCTCAGTCTGAGGCAGAACAACTTACACTGGCAACCAGGGAAGGGTCTGAGCTTCATCCCTGGATCCAACCAGTGTCATCACTCCTGTCCTGACAGCTGAACTACAGTAGTGACTAGTTCATTATAGTCATATAGTCCAATATAGGCACATTAATGACTATACCAGTATCTGGTTCTTTGCATGCAAACCATCACCTAGGTGGTCACCCAGCTGCCCATCTGCAGGGACAGACCCTTGGCTCAGCTCACATGGCAAGACTTAGGAAAAATCCTGGCAGATGCAGCCAGTGGGAAGACAAGTAGTACATTCACATCCAAGGAGGTGCTCCCACTGGCAGCTCGCAGCCCATCCCACCCATCTGCTGAGCATCCCACCTATCTGCTCACCTTTATGAGATGAGTGAACAATAGGATACAAGAGGGTGACTGCAACCTGCAGCGAGCTGTGGACACCCACGACTTCAAAAGACTTCAAGCAGATGCTGCAACCTTGTTTGAAATGTTTGGGAACAACTAATAAATACAATGAATGTTGATGAGTCAGCTCCTGGCTGTCAGACAGCTGGCCTGGCATTATGGCAGACACATCAAGCAGGGGAATGACAAGGTGATCATCTCAAGAAGAATCCCCCTGAGAGTTATCCTCCCTCACAGAAATGTCTTGGCCAGGCATCCAACATTAAAAGGCCCCATGACCTTGAAACATTTTCAGACATCAACAGAAAGGGATGGTAAAGCTGCTGGAAAGTAGGCCATGTTCCAAGCAGACAGGGGTTCATTTGGAAATATATTAACTGCTGCTGAAAGCAGAGGCCTGGATACTAGAAATACCACCATAGCCAACAGGCCTCATTCCTTAGGCACAGACAGCACTGGATGGATCAGTAGGAAAAAGAAACACAGAAATATGCATAAGATTTCCTGAAGAGGAAGACTCAGGGAGATGTGCCATCATAAGTGGTACCAAAGCTGAAAATTATCAGGCTCACTGACTAAACAAACCTTATGCAAAACATAGGTCAGGTTGTTCACGACTTTTCTCACTGCCTGGGTGCTGTTCAACCTGCTGCTTTGGAAACCTCTGAAGGACTTAATTCTCCCTGTACTCAGTACAGAGGAGCTGGTAGCCCTGCACCAGTCTGAACTCTGAGACCTTCTGGAAATCTTAAACTTTCCCTTCTAGACTCAGACAACTCCAATTCCCTGAGGGTTTGTTCAAGTGGGACATGAAAGCATTTTGCAAGCTCTCGAGCACTTTAATTTCCATGACGGGTGTGTGCTGCAGATGACCCCAAGAGCACCAGCACCCCTGCAGACCTGCTGTCTTCTTCCTGCTCTTGGGTCATATTTCATCACCCTCAGAGAATAATTTTAAAGCACGGGGTAAGGAAGGCTGGCCCCAGCTTCCCACACCTTGATTTAAATGGTGCTTCACTATGAAAGCCCCAGGATAGAGTTCTCTGACTCTAAAGCAGAGGTTATCCTGCTAGATGATTGCCTGCTGGGACCTGTAACAGCAAAGCCTGACACAAGGGTCAAGAAAACACAGGCTATAAATCATTCACATTTATTTTATATAGGATGTATCGTCCCAAAATGTGAGCTAACACTCCTCTGAATTCCACACTCAGACAATCTTTCTTCACAATATTCAGGGAAAACATTAGTAAGATGGGAGAGTCCAGCTGTAACCCCATCTCCCCTCCTACCCCAACTCTCTGAAAAATAACAACTGCAGTTTGATGCCGGAAAAAGATGCAAACAAGAACCTAGACCTAGGTGTGAACCCTGTACTCAGGACATCAGGTTCATCATGCTCCCACCCTCTGCCCCATCACCCTAAAGCTCAGTGGGGTCACTGTCCCACAAGACCTTGGGTAGTAGCAGAAGAGCCTGCCAGACCCTGACATGAAGCCAGTCTCTACCAGGAAGACCCAGACCACCATGGTATCTCCAAGACAGCTGACATGTGCAGGGTGTTTTCCTGTGAAGGCATCTCTTGTGCAGCATTGCCTCACACAATCCACAAAATGCCTTTTGAATACCTAAGGGAAGAGGCTGGTGCCCCACTAACACTGTTTGCATACTGATCCACCCTTTGGAGCCCCCAGCAGCCTGCTGGGCACTGCTGAACACTCTCTGCTCATACTGATGACCACGGAAATCCCAGCTCTGATTTCAAGGGAACGCTCAATACCTCTCTGGATCAGACCCAGTGCAAGCCAGACTGGATGCTGCCTTATGAATCAGAAATTCAGTGTCACAATCAAAGTGTAGGAGGTCAAGATTAAAAATTAAACCCAGCTGGATACCTCCAGACTCATTTTGACAGCTCTCTGAACATCTGACTTTGTTATTGTTGCTCTGTGGTTACTTTTTTTTACAGAGCCAGGCAAGAAGTAAAAGGCACAGCAAGGAGTGGGGGGGGGGGGCGGGGGGCGCGGGGGGGGATAAGCACAAACATTCCAGAAGGCAGGATTTCAGTCAACCATGACTCAGGCGAAGAAAGTGCCACCCACTGAACGGCACAGGCCGCAGCCCCGGTGCAGTGCTGCCGCGGTGAGTCAGGAGCCGCCCCCGCCGCCGCCCCCGCCTTCCTGCGCAGGGCCCTGCTGGGGCTGCCACCGCGGGTCCCACTCACCCTGCCCCGAGCTAAGGGATGTGACAGGAGCACAGCCCGGTGTGTCTGGCCGGAGAGCCCGCGGCTCGGTCCAGGGGAGTCCCTCTGCACTGTTACCTGTGCAGCTGCAGCGAAGTCGACGAATCCCCGTCCCTCAGAAGACAGAGGCACCCAGAGCTTACCTCAGTCACCTCACTTTGAACACTTGTGATGGAAATGAGCTGGGATCACCTCAGCAGGGCTGCAGCAACACAGCTATGATGCTGCTGCTTAACACAGCTGCTCCAAAACATGGTTCACCTGCTTCTATTCATACTAGAGCACATTAGCATCAGTTTTCCTCACAGCCTTGTTCCACCTTCCTGATGGGTTTCATGGCAGAATTGTGCCTTATAAAGACCATCACAGCAGCTACCTGAGGGTGAGGCTTAAAAAGCATTTCCCCAGGTGACAGCACATACACCCTGCTACAGACCAGGCTGCTTCCCCGGGGTTCTTCAACAGGCAGTGAACATCATTTTAGTGCAGTAATTGAGTTGTCTGCCCAAGTGCCAGGCTTCACAGTTCATACAGAAATTCCAGGGCTATCTAATCCCCGATCACACGCTGCAGCCAAAACCCAAAAGTAGGAGTGAGGCAACGAGCCAAGCAAGGGGCACATCCGAAAAAGGCATGAAATGAGCAAGTGGAGGCTGGATTTGCTACAAGCATCAAAATATCTCTGTCATGGTATACTCACCATCCTGGAATTCAGTACTTTTAGCATGTGGATTGCCCTTCCTCAGTGCTATCCACGTCCTCTTCCACAGGTACAGCAAAGAGCCACCTTGCCCTAAAAACCACTTTGGACTGGGAAGCCTGTCCGCAGCCTGTCCTTAGCCATGCTGCTTTCTGCCTGGATGTCCTTACCTTCTTGCAGAGAACCATCTGGTGATCAAAGAGAAAGAAAACACGCTGCTGGTTCCGTCCATAAGGCTGGTAAATCCAGGACATCTCTCCCGTGTAGATCAACTCTGAGCTGCGGTCCAAGATGTCGTCTCCCTAGAGGACACAGAGAATGAGGCCGAGTGAGCTGCTGCTCCCAGCAGGAACAGTGGATTCATTTCTCTTTGCAGGACAGGGAGGAGCAATAACTAAATATGATTTTGGCCCTTGTGCAGCTCTCAAAGCCCCTGGTCTGACTTCAGACCAGAAACCAGAGATAGGGGATAATTCTGAAGGAAGGGAAATAATTTCATTTAATGATTGGACTTAATGATCTGAAAGGTCTTTTCCAACCAAAATGATCTTATGATTCTCTAACTGAAGTACAAGTGTGGACACTTGATGCATGGTCATTATGGTTCATGCAGCAATGATGAAAGAAACAGCAGAACTGCTGCTCCAGACACTGTCCCTTTTCTCCCCTCTCCAGGTACCCCCAGACCCTGGATCTCGCCGCAGGTGCCAGTGGCATCCTGAGAGCAAAGCCTCTTCCCTCCTGCCCATGGCAGAGGCCCTTTGTCTGCAGGCTAGCAAATTCCCTGGCACCCCCTCCCTTTAAAACAGCATCCCAATGCACATCCCCTCCCGAGGTCTCAGGCCAGCTCCCAGATCATCTGCACTGGGGTACCAATTCCTCCACCCGTGAGGCTGCCAAACTCATCCCTCCACATCGTTGCCTGTCTTCCCACTCCTTCAGGCAATTACAGTCCCTTCTCCCATAGCTCATTAGAGCTCCCCATCTCCAAAAATCTGTCAGGACCACCCCAGCTCCTCTGGCAGCCTCCACCCCCCCCGGCTGGCACGGCCTCCCCAGCCAGCTGCCAGAATGCCCTCACCCCTTCTCTGCCTCCAGCTAATGCTTGTTTTCCTCTCCCATTTTTTTTAAGGATTCAAGAGCAGATGGTCTTGAAAACACAGCACTCTCTCTCCCACTCTCTGAGAGAACAAATGCAGTCACCCTCCACTAATTGGGATGAGCTGGACTTTTTAAAAAGTTAATTAAAATCTATTTATTAAAAATGGGTGAATTCACCACCACCTGCCCTGTGGGCATGTCAGTGCATCTCTCACTCTGAAACACCACAGAAGGAATCAGGATGACTTCAGCTAAAAGGTAAGGAGCAGGATTCAGGAGCAAGTGAGAACAAAGCATTGTTGGGTTTTTTTTGGCTCTGAAACTAGTGCAGTTCTGGCTTTAATGCCAAACTGAACCAATTTCTGGGACAAGACCATTCCAAAATCTCAGCAAACAGCTTGTAAAGGTTCAGCCAGTTATGGGGGGGATCTAGACAGACATGTGTTTCTGGTACCACTTACACTTGTAGGTGCCAAAGCAACCAAGAGTCATCCCCACTCCTAATTTCTTGGTGAGGATTTCAGACTGCTGCTCAGGTAAATGTGTAATTAACCTTTCAGTATTGATTGGAAGTGACTGCCTGAGTCCCTGGGCCCTGTGACAACAGCAACTTCATTAAGTCTCTGCATCATCATGCTGCAGCACAGACTTTCAAATCGCCTTAGCGAGGTGTTTATCCACCTCTCTATCTCCCTTCTGTGGCTCTGGTATCTAGAGGCCTAATTAGGGATAACTTCCTGGGAACACAGAGGGTCGTTCCCAGAAGGGATGGGCTGTGCATCATGCAGTGTCTCAAGGAGTTTGTTGTGAGGGTCTGATTTCAGCCACAGTACCTCCTGTTCCCTGCAGTGAGAGCACAGGTACATGCAAGCCCTTGAACCAAAAGCCTCTAAAGAAAACACACCAGCTCCAGAAATCGTAGCCTTTCCTGGCCAAAAATGAGCTTATAAGAAGACAACTCATCCAAGCCTATAGATGGGAGCTTTTATGAGAGGGGGCGAGCCCAGAAGAGGCTGGCTGCTGAAAATAGCCAGATTTGTCTTTTACTCCTATGGTAGTAGCATCTCAAGCCTGAGGACACAGAGGACCATGTAAACACTTCTACTTGATTAGCTGAATCCAAACTGTGTAGTCCCTGCAAGCAATATGAAACAAAAAAACTCAGATCTGAAATGATAGGATTTGTATTGCATTTTTTATGTTGGGAAAACATTTTGTGTATACAGTCTATTGGCTAGAAATAGATGATTCCCAATGCTGGGTTAGCAAACTTGGAAATATGTCTTGCAAATAGTTTTGGACTAGCACTTGGCTGGTCAGTTTTCAGCCCCCAAGAGCAGCATCTCCGTGGCCCTGCTGGTTCCTCAAGCCCCTGGCTGCTGTAGCCACACTCCAGCATGGTTGTGCTGGCAGAGCCTCCTCCAGCAGATGCAATGAACCTTGAAAGGCTTTTTTTCCCCAATTCTGTTACACCACCTCTTCCAACAGCATGAACTGTCTTCTGGTAGTGGAGCATCCCCACCGGGGGGGCTCAGGGGGTCCACTGCAGGGTGGGAGGCAAGGAGGGAAGGGTTTGCTTTTCTGCTCCATTTGCTAACAGGACTAACCCCAACACGCCTCCAAACCTGGTCCTGCCTTTCTGCAGTGCCTCACCCAGTCCTTCTCTAAAGCCAGTCCTAGACCTGGATCCCTCCATTCCTACACAAAACTTGGAAAAATATTTCTTTACCATTTTTTTCCAAGCAACTCCCAGAGAGGCTGGATCATCTGTATCCTCTGTAAGCTAAGAGAAGTACTGCTAGAAAAGGAAGAGGCTGAACTTTTAGTTCCTCAGAACTGGCAGATGTCCTACTGACTTCAGCAGAGCACAACAGCAAAATGGCTGGGTGAGACTGGATGAGCTCCTCTCTTCCAACCTGACTTACCCATAAGCCTATAATAAAAAAACCCCTCAGCCTGCATCAAGGGATTGCACTATGCATCCTGCTGCATATAATGGGTGGGAAAAAGAAAGCTGACTCCTCTTTTCTGCATGCAGTCAGAGGCAGAATCCAAGTACTTAGTGTGCAGTAATGGGAGCAGAAAGTCACCCAGATCCAGGCTGGACATGTGCTTCACGCTCCCTCGAGCTTGCCAGGGCTGGAATGACCTGTCAAGACCTAGGGCTAATGCTGAGTGTGGCAGCAGAGGGTCAGCTCTGCTGCTGCTGTGGAAAGATGTTGATCAGCTCCCCAGGCAGGCTGTAAGTGACCACTGCTTTCTGGAACAAGGAACTGGGAGGAACCAAAGGTTTTTCACTGGTGTTGTGAAAGAAATGCTGTTGGGAGCTCCAGTGGGATGAGGAGAGACACAGCCCTGGGAGCTGCAACACGTTCCACCTCCCAGTCTGCCCTGCTCCTTCTTCCCATGAGCAATCCCTGAGCAGATGCTCTCCCAGGCTCAGGAATGTTCCTCAGCCCATCAGACCTGCTCCCCTGTGCCCACCTCCTGACATGGTCCTTGCTGTCACCACTGGGCACAAAATCCCCTTTACTAGTTAACATTCAGCAAGCAGGGCTCTCTTCTGCCTGACACCACTGCTCTTTAATTAGAGATTGACAGGCTGATTAGCACTCTGGGCTCCAGAAAGATCAGAAAAAGGAAAGCGAGAGAAATGTCCTTTTCATCAGGCTCATTTTTGGTACCTTCTGTTGCTGGGGGAGAAGAAGAAAAAAAAAAAAAAAAAAAAAAGGAGGGATCTGTTTCAGTCTTTGATGCAATTTTTTTCCCAGGAGGATTTCTCATCAGGCTGTCCTCACTTTGAAAAGACTACATTGGTTGCATGCATCTTTTTTTTCCTGTCATTCTTGAATTCAATAACATAGTATTAGGCTGAGGCCAACTATTACATATTACATAATTAAGGGCACCCAGTCTTGATTTAAAGGATCCATAAATAACAAGAATGGGAAGAAATTTAAAAAGACAGTGCTCATTATACTTCTCAATTATATGTATTTTTCCCTTCACGTAAATTTAACACTATTGAAAGCTGCCAAAGTGGCAACCCTTGGGAATCTCTGGTAGAAATAGCTAGATATCTACATAAACCAAAGTAATGTGTTTAAATAGCAAGTTAAAACTGGTCTGTGATGAGCAAGGCTCTCTCCTGTGCCCAACACCCCACCACTGGCTCGGGGAGCTCCACAGATCCCCAAGGATCCACATCCCACAGGGAATGGGTGCCACATCACCTTCCTCCTGTAAGAAAAACCTGGTCTGAAAGGGAGGGAAAGTGTTGCTGGCAGCTGCCCTGAGGGCTGGAGAGGGAGCCTGAAATGCTGCCAGGATTGCTGCTCCATTTTGCTTTGGCTTGGTTCAAGTGCTGTAAGAAAAGGTGTTGAATAGAGTGTGGGAACAGGCTCCTCCACTGGCTGTCCAGCAAGGACCACCAGGAGAGGACAGGAGAAGGGACAGCAGGGACATGCCACATCTGGTTGCCTGCACATCCAGCACTGCCCAGCCTGGGGCTTGCAAGGACCTAGAAATGATGATGGACTTTGTGGAAATAATCTCTACATAGTACTGGTGTGTGTGTCTATCTAGATATTATCCACTGACCTTTGAGCTCTGCAACTCTCTCTCAGAGGGCAAGAGCACAACAAGGGACTGAGCACGTAAAGGCTGCCCAGGATAAGCTCTCTCTGGCCTGTTTGAAGCCTGGTCCAGAGGAGACCTTGTAGGCTGTTCTGAACCTGCTCCAGCTAAATGTGTGTGCTGGGTTTCCCTGCCTGCCTTTAAATGTCACTGTTTTGATCTGAGGGTATTTAACTACAAGCAAGGGGATGATGCTGAGCAAAGGGAAATAGAGGTTGAACATCAGGAAAGACTTCATAACATTGAGAGCTCTCAGACGTTGAAAGGTCTCGGCAGGAGGTGGTGGAAGCCCTACATTCTGCACCATTAACAACCAACACGACAAAAGGCACTAGAGAATTGGTGTAGGCAGGGGCAGCACCTCTCTAGGTCTGTTTATATATTGGAAATCCAGGTTACAAAATAAAGAAGTGAGTCACTCGTGGCAACAGTCCAATCCAGGCTTCTCGGTCAAGACCATGTTCCTACGAATTCTACAGGAGCACATTCATTTCAGAGTGATTGGGATTATTTCTCATTTACAGCAGTCAGTGAGATCAGAATCTTCCCTGAAGATCCTGCTCAGTCATCACTTGTATAAAGCTGCCAATATATCCTTACAACTTCAAGCCCTGGCTGCTACAGCACAGTTATCAGCTGCCACTAGAGTCAGGCCACCCTTTCCTGGTCCCATTTGGAATTTAAACCATCAGACCCTGCTGACATGAGTTCTTGGAAAAAAAATCTGGCCTTGGTTAACTCAAGGATATTCACATTTTTCAAATGCTGACCCTGAAATTCACCTTCATGGGGCCATGCAGAAAATCTAGAGGGATAAATATGATTCCTGAAACACAGGCACAACTCCATGGGATTCAGTAAAAGCCTTTCGTTTAAATTAGCTAGGACATTTCCCCTACTTTTTCTATTTTGATTAGGATCAGCAATATGTATACATTCCAGATAACACCCTCTCCTTGAAAGAAAATGTGTACCTACACTCTAAATGCAAGAACATTTCAAATATTCACTCACTAAATATTTTTTTGTTCAGTTTGGATCTTTTTCTTGTGCTTCAAAAAATCTTTTTATTCCAGCATCTCATGGCAAAACATGGTTAAACTTAGAAATGAAAATGCAATTTCAAATCAGAGAGCCAACACTGTTAGTCTAGAGATGTTGAAGAAAACCAGACATTTCTCCCAATGAAAGATTTCAACGGGCTTAAACATTTAGCTTTGGTGCTGCTGAAATAATTCACCAAGTGCAACGTAACATGGGAATTAGTGATGATCTCTTATCTTGTGCCCTGGCTGGATTTCTGGCGAAAAAAACCACAACTGAACTGATAATTTTGTCTCCCAGTTCCTGCTTCCTGTACTGAAGTGTCACCTCAAGGAAGACTGTGCCATACAGCCCGAGTCCATCCTGCCCTGGCTCGTGGGCGCTGCCGTGTGGGCTGGAGAGCTCAGGGAGCCACTGGGACACCCAGAGGGACAGAAAGGGAGAGCTTCTGGGAACAGCCTCTGGTTAGAGCAGGAACAGGGCCACAGAAGATGGGAGGGTAATGCTGTGGGTTCCTCCTCCTGTTTCAGTGAGCTCCATATAAACTGGATAAGCATTTGTGGAAGCACAGAGTTGACAGGTCACTCAGCAGAGTGTCCTCCACCAAAGACAAATTGGGAGCTGTGGTCTTCTCTCTGACTCAGATAATAAATTCATGTTCCCCACAGACTGGAAGAAGCTGGGGGAGATGTACCAGGAAACCCCTCTTCTACTCCATAACTGCCTACACGTAGAAGATGAGGGCCTGAACCCTTGCAGACTGGCTAAGATACTAACCCCTGATGGGCTGTGTCCTGAGAGACAGGTCCTGTAGATAGACATCAGCTGAGTGAGGTTTTTGGAGGTTAGCAGCTTGGGTTTGCAATGCCTAAAGTGAGTATCTGCACAGATCTAGGCCAGATCTGAGCACCTGGCCCAGCTTTTCACTTCTCCCTCTCTCTTCCTGCATTCTACTATTGTTAACTTCTGAGTGTTTTGGGTTTTTGTGCATCCTTCTGGCCATTACATGGACACCTGTGAAGAGGGCTGGATCTCATGATTCAGAAGTTAGAGGAAAGAATCAAGCAGTGAAGTCCTCTGCTGGATCTAGCTGTCATGCTGTAGTGTTCTCATCACAACTCTATGACTCTTCTTGAGCCAAAATACAGAACAAAAATAGCAAAAAAGGTGTTTTGTTTCTAATGGGGGCAGTAGCTGTGCTCCTGTTGGATCTCTTAGATCAGCAGCAGGTTTGGCTACATTATGAGAAGCTGGAGGATGTTGCTGCAATATTGTGCTTAAAATTTGAAATAGTTGAAAAAAGCCTGGAAGAATGATTTAGCAAGTCCTGAGGATAGGATGGAGATAAAGAATGGGTACTGCTAAGCAGGAATGAATTATCAAGGATATGGCTAAATAAAAATGAATTATCAGCTGAGCTAATGGAAGAGATAAAGAAACTGCAATTCCATAGATCCTATGTGGAGGTCACCTTGGCTTTCCACTCACACATGAATATTCACGGACTTGGAATTGATCCGTCCCTAATCTAGATTTATTTACAATGAGGGTCTCAGCATTTCTTACAAATGACACAAGCTCATCACATGGAATATACTGAAGGCTGAAGAGATATCTGATGGTCCTATCCTTCCTTGAGAGCAGTTTTCTAATTCTGAAAATGAGTCTGGGTGTCAATGAGAGAGAGGTTTCTTCACAGTAAACAACAATAAAACAATCAAGCAAATCACCTGCACTCTCTGCTCTCACAGCCAGTCATCATTTAAGAACCAGCTATGATTGCCACATATCTTTTATCAAGACAGTCAAGGTTGAATCCAACCTTCATTATAGCAGTGAAACTAATTCAGTCAAGGACATACACAATCAGAAGGTGATGGATCTGTGTTTCTCTCCCTTTCCTCTCAGCCTTTCCAGATCTTTTCCAGAAAAAGAAAAAAAGGATTAATGCCTCTTTCCTATAGACTAATTTACATAGTGTGATCCCACTGACTTGCATGTGGAGTTATTCCAAATCCTAATGACTATGAGAAAGAAGAAAGGCTGCTCCATCACTCGTAAGTATCTACTTGTTAAACGCATGGATTGATGGCAACATAAAGAGTGATTTACAAAAATGTTTGTCCTCGGGCTGCTTCAAAACCCCTATTTACAGATTACATACATACAATTTTTTTAAAAAAAATCAGGGACAAAAAGGAAAGGAGAACATAATTTTAGTATGTTTTTTTCAAACGCATGGCAAAAATGTAGGGAAGTGAAGGCCTGTTCATGAGGAAACCCTCTGCTGACTTTGCCTTGCCCATGTTCCTCAGCTCCTTGATTATCCTCACTACACACAGGGTTGATTCAGAAATATCTTTAAGTGGGTGCTCATTTTAAATGTGTAAATAGCATCTCTAACTTCAGCTTAATGTGCTGGCTTCTAATCATAAAGCAACCACCAGAAGAGTTTTCTCCAGTCTCTTAACCTGTCACAACTGCCAGGGCTTTTTGCTGCCTCTTTCCCTACTTCCCAATGACAAAGCACAGAGCCAGAATGCACAGAGTCTGATCCAAATCTCACTCCCAGACAACAGCATTGCAACTGCAAAACTTACTCCAGATTTCTACTGAAGCAGTTGGAACTGGACCCCAGATTTCCTTCAGAGTACCATGAATGTTTTACAACTTAAGTACCATCTCCAAAAGCTGTAAATACCTCTTTCTCTGCCCCAAGCTTCATCCCATTTCTGGGGTCTTAGCCAACATATATCCAGACCATGCTGTGTGAAATGAATGACATGGTCTAGGATAACTCCAACAGCTGCACGGAATTCACTTTTTCCAGGTTTCTAGCACCTAAATCAGGGGCAAGCAGGTGCTGTACCTCCCAGTCCAGAACAGAGGCCTGCCACTGAGCTATCTTGTCGATGTTCTCCAGCCTCCGCTTCCGCTCGTTGATCTGGAGGGTCACGTTCCTCATGACGGCGAGAGCAGCAGCCACGTACCGGTAGTCGCTGTCGGACACAAAAGGGAAAGTTCATGAACTGGACCCTGCTGTGCAGTGGAAAAGCACAGGAGTCTGGCCATCCCACCATCCTTTTAGAAAGAAATGCAGGTAGGATTTGCCACTCCTTATTACGACACCATGCTTTTTCCATCAGCAATGTTTTCCTGGATCATCACACAAGAGCAGCTTGCTTGAAGCTGGAACTACGTGTGTATGAGGCAGAGGAACCAGGCAGCTCCTCCCACCCCAGCTGCTACCAACCCAACCAACAGCAGCTCTGGATACTGCTTTTTCAAGTCTTGAGGTGCTCAGCTAAAGAACATCTTAAAAGCAAGTCTGAACATTTTTATAGCCTATTTTAAAATTAACATTAGAAAATATTTTTTCTGTTAGACACAAGGCTGGAGCCCCTTCCAAGCCATAAGGTGACTCCAAGAGTGCCACAGAGCATTTGTCCCATGGCATTTGCTCTTTTTGCAAATTTCAGGTGAGCAAATCAAAGCAATTCTTTTTTTCTTTTTCCTTTTTTTCTTTTCTTTCCCCTGGACAGGCCTGGGAGTGTAATAACAGAGAGTGAAAATAGCCTCCTGCCAGGGCCAGCAAAGATGATGATCAGTCTTTTCAAAAAGTGATGCTGAAATCAATGCTATTGATTTCTGCCCTGTGCCTTCTCTTCCATTCCAAGGAACCTTAATCTTCAATCAGAAAGACAGACAAGGCCAGCTGCCACAATGCCACCAAAATATATTATTAACTTAAGGGTTGATATTGATTGCTGACTAATGAGAAAAGCTGTGATCTTGGGCAGCTGCAGGGGGAATGACTTTATTGATTATTGCTAAGAATTGCACTGGTGACAGCTAAAATAGGGGTGAATGCTGTGAATTAGATCCATTTCCCCATGTGATCCAAACAGGATAAATATTAAGAAATCACAATATGCTGTACAACAGAACATTATTTGCTACTTTGCCATCCGTTCTTGGATGAAATCTTGAGAAGCGTTTTCAATTTTTATTCACTTATTACATCAAAATTCTAGCTGAGGTTTAAAAAAACCCTACAAATTCCAGAACATCAGGACTGATCCTTCAACAAAGTAAAGGAGAAGAGAGGATGAGCTGTCTGACATATCCATCATGATACACAATGAAGAATTTCTTTTGCCTTCTTTGTGGGGCCATCTGTATGAAGTGAGTGCCTGGTTGTGTGAGGGAGAAATGGAGCTATGCCAGAGAGACCTTGGTCTGGTCTTCAAAATGTCCCAAAGTTCTTGCAGGGAAATAGGTAAGTCACTATGGCCAGAAAGGATCTGTAGAGGTAGGGAGAGAGTAGGGTTTAGACACAGCCACGAATAATCTCCCAGCAGTTATGCTCATGCAAAGAAGGGAGGCTAATGTCAGTTCACCCCGTTAGCAGAGTCTCCTCTTCCTCACCTAACGTGTTCATATGCTCATAACTCCAGTTCAGTTCTGCAGCAGGAATGCTCAGGACATCAGCAAGCTGCACTTAGGACCTTCATGTGTTTAATTCACATTAAGCTGGAGTAAATCTTCAGGAGATGAACAGATGTGGCTTTGTGAAAAATTCACATGAACCAGTCTCAAAACAATAAGCAATTGAAGGGAGCCAGGCTCTGAAAGGACTCCCATGCCTGCCTCCCTGCGGAGTGGGCCGGTGCCAGTCGAGATGGGGTTTATCCTGGTAATGCTAATTCACTAATTCTAATGTTCTGTTTGAAGAGAAAACCCCATGCACTTTTTTATTTCACACGGTAATGGAGAAAGAGTTGTGACTAAATTGGGCTCCCAGCCCATGTCTGTGGCAGAGCTGGCAGAAACTTAAAAATAAAAAAACCCCAAGCAAAGCAGTTGGCCAGTGAAATAATAATAGGATAGCATTTACTATGAAATTAAGGTAAATAAATTTTGTCCGTTATATTGGGGCTGCAATGACCTCTTTCCAGTGCTCAGTCAGAATGCAAGTCTAGACTCTTGCCAAGTATCACATTTTAACTTGGGGGAGAGTGGTGAAGTTTCTGGTTTCAGCTCTGTTGTCCTGACCTGGTACAGGGAAGATCTATAACTCTACAAGGACAATATTAGTGAAGTGGAAAAAACAAAACAAAAAACGTCCCACTGTTAGATAAAGCCAACATATTTGGTTCACTGGGACTCCTGGTCCTTTCTGAATTTTGCCTTATCCCATGAATGGTTCAATGGATTTAAAGGGTATTTTCTACAAACTAAATTGCAAACAGATTGCCTAAGAGACTCCTGAGCCAGCCAGTGGTGTGACCCTGATCTCAACGGGAGTATCAGTCCACTCTGCAATGTTATGTTTCAGACTTGCAGTTGAGTTGTGAGCCCTGTCAGCCTGCCAGCGCAGCAGGACAACTCACCACCTGACCAATGGCCC
This sequence comes from Hemiprocne comata, assembly GCA_020745705.1. NCBI lineage: Eukaryota > Metazoa > Chordata > Aves > Apodiformes > Apodidae > Hemiprocne > Hemiprocne comata. The sequence goes on along the minus strand of CM036597.1, from coordinate 1,439,183 downwards.
CACTGAAGCTCCCCAGGTGGCTCCTCAGTTTCTGTCCTTCACAGCTGCCCCTGCTGATACTCCAACCTGCAGGATCTGACTTTTCCCCATGTCTCTTATTGTCACAACATGACATTCTCCAAAGATTATTTGCTTTTCTGATCTCAGGCTTTGCTCATATCAGCCCCAATCCCAAAGCCAGAATCACATGAGTATAAAATATCTGCACTTCAGCCCAGGGCAGGCTGGGTTTTCTGCACAGCCCAGTGCAGAATCACCTGCTGGTAAGACACACACTCCATGCCTCACTTCCCTCGTCTGTGGCATTAAACTTGCCTGGGATGTTGGGTAGCCTGGAGGATCAGTCCCTCCCAGGCTCTCTGAATATCCATGCCCTGTGTTACAGCTTCAGGGGACCTGCTCTTTACTAGTGCAAATATAACCCTGCTTTCCCTTTCCAGAAAATGAAGAAACATGAGGAACGAAGTGTCCGTGGTTGGGTCCCGTCACTGGCACAATCCAGTCAATAAGAGCTCTCAGTCTGAATCAACTAATTATTGCTTAACCACAGGTAAGGTCTGAACCTCCTCAGAATGTGACTGTATCTGATTACTTAACATCCCAAAGGAAAAAGGAATGTACTCCCAAAATAATTCAACCTTGTGTAATCACACTGTCCACATGCCCTTTGGTATTGCTACCAAATAACTTGGAGAAGGTCGTTTTAAACACAGATCTCTCTTCTCTGAGGCTCCTCATGTCTCCCCACTGTAAAGCTGCATCTGAATTCATGCTCTAAGTACTGTGGGGACATCACATGGCTGGTAAGGAGAAAAAAGCCACAACATTTGGGATCCCAGAGCTGGTTTCTGATACCCTAACATTCCCATGAGTCCACTCCAAGTTTGATTTGGTCTCATTATGAAGGGAAAACCAGAAATTAGATCTGGAGCCAAATGCATGGCCAAATCGGGGATTTTGAACTGGGCCATCAGCTAGTCAGATTCAGTCAAAATTGGTCTGCTCATGTCACATCTCTCTGCACTTCTAGAGCTGAGGTTGGGGAAAAACAAAAAAATCAAACACTTGCAGAAGTTTCTGAAACTTTTGTGGTCTTTTTTGTTCTCTGAAGCACTTCCTTTTAAATGGATTTTAGAAAAAGAACATTGGCAAGGCAGGAGAAAATCTACTCTTAGGGAGTTTGATTCTTCTTTCTCCTTACATTTATAGCAGTGTATCACAAGTGACATCATAGCTACTATTCTTGATTTACACTGGGTCAGGGAGTCAGGTTGATTGCCTTCATTAGTAACAAAAGAGATCCTGGAAATCTTGGGAAGCTTAATCAAACTGCTGGGTGCTCCTCTGAACCTAAGCCCAATGGCAACATTAGAGATGGAGTCAGGTGAAAAGCAGACAAGGTTCTCAATTCTCCCCAAATCTGAGCATATCCAGGTTTGAGCTGCAGATCTGGGCCCTCTACTTGCTATGTGCTGAGGTCTTCTTCAGGACAAAGGAATGAGCCTTTCCAACCACTGACTGCTAATTAGGTAATTTTTCTAATGTAACCGGTAGCATCAGAAAGTCCATTCAAGGGTAATTAGTTCACAGATTATAACTGAGATGAGTTTGGCTCCGTTGAGAATCGGTGCTTTGAAAGCTTTCTAACAGTCTGCTGAACCTTTGCCCTCCTTCCATTTATACAAGATGTCACAAAGAGACAGAAAAAAGCCCAACCCCTGCATGCATGCCAAGGCCACGCAGAGAAGCAGCGAGCGAAACCCTCCCATGCCAGCAGCTCCAGGCCCACCTGTGCTCCTGCGCCGTGTACTTGAGGAGCTCTGCCAGCTGCAGGGGGTACTTGCAGATCTTCTGCACTGGCGTCAGCAGGAAACCGTCTATGGCGATGTCGATCATCTGCTGCAACAGACGGCACGCTTCGAAGAAATGCTGGTACCTGCTGTCCTTCATCAGCTTGGAAAGCTCCATGCATGCATCCAAATGATTGTTACAGTACTCCGAGTAGATCCAGAAGCCATCTTGCTGTGAGAGGCAGGAGAAAAGGGATGCAGGCAGAGGGGAGCACACGTCAGACAAGTGCTGCCAGCAGTTAAGCACCCGACTCGCCAACAAGAACATGTTACAACTCGAGAATTAAAAATATCACCAAATCACCAAGGCTGGAAAAGACCTTTAAGATCATCAAGTCCAGGAGAAAGGACTGATCCTGGAGGACTTTTCCTGCTTGGAGGGGGTGCTGCATGGTTGCTCCGGGGGGACAGGGAGGCACTGAGGGACCTGCACACTGACCCATTGCTGAGATCTTGGTAGGAACAGGGTGTGTTAGGGTGAACCCCTGCCGTGTTGGGGGTGTCATCAGTTTCACATTGTGTGTGGGGAGGTTTCTTTATAAAAAGTAAAGGCAGAACCAAGCAGAGCTCTGGCCTTTGGTAATATGACAACCTTGCTACTTCTAAAGCACTTCCCCTGAAAGACCAAGAAGCACCTGACAAGTGTTAGGGAGCTGGGTATGTCTGAAATTCCCTTTACTGTCAGGGAATGCAAAGGACCAAACACTGGGTGGATTTCCCCAGGACCAGAGAGCTAGAAACCACCAAAGACTGGACAAACAAACAAAGGGGAAAAAACCAAAACACTCACACATGTGCCCACCCCGCCTCTGCACTGCTCAAACAAGTTTTTTTGTGCTAATTTTGTTGGAATCTCCTTTTTTGGCCTTCACTGACCACAGATAGGGCCACAGTAGGTCAGCACCTTTTAACTCAGGCTTGATTCCTCTGGGCCACATGGACAAGGCAGCCAAAAGGTCAAAGAAAAATTAGGCTGGAAGGGAGAGGCAGAGACAAACTGACAGCCCAACATCACACATAAGACTGTAGTTGAGACAGCCCAGATATAAGCCCAGGTGTTGTAGCCCAACAGCCTGAGATGCTACATCAGGGTGTGGCCTGTGCTTTACAAACTATAGAAAGGACAGATTCATTTTTTGTTAAATACACTTGACCAGCAATTCTTGTTTCAGTCCCACAAGGGCCCAAATAACTGGCCCTTCTGACCATCTCTCTCTTCCTGAAGCAGATGAGGAACAAAATGCTTTGCAGATCCATATAATAGGATCTCCTTGTCCTTATCCCTCAGTTTCCCCAAATGGCTGAACAGGGATAATTCATCAGGAGTTTATTAGCCAGCTTTCAGCCCCTATCTGATGACAGATAAGTGTCAGATATTCCTCTGAATAACAGTAGTAATTCTTACTGTTGTCACTATAAACGAATTGACAGCACAGCCTCAAGACATGAAGTTTTAGCTGCTGATTCTCACCAAGAGTAGCTGATTCTCAACAAGATTTCTTACATCATTTTAGCACAGTGGTGGACTATGATGCTGCTTTGGAAGCAAGCAGCAGAGTTTGCAGGCTCTGATAAAAATGAGCAATGTTAATATCACCATGCAACTTCTCAAAAAGAAACCTGCTTCTCAATTAGAAGACCAACGATGCTAAAGAGATGCTGTGATCCTTTCCAGGGATGCCCTGCTGAAGTTTCATGAATGTCTATCAGAAATTTCTCGAATAAGTGAATTGTTTCCAGCTCAGCCCTGACTGTAAGTAAGGAGGTAACACAGCAGAGGATCTGCATCCTGGGCCAGAGCCCCTCACACATAAGCTCTGAGACAGCACTCCATCCTCCCTAAAGGAAAGCCCAGACTGCAGAACTATGATTTTCTTGACATTTCCTGACATATTTACACCACTGGCCAATTTACCAGCTCCTGCAGTATGTGGCTTATGTAACTGTATGATGGGCTGGGCAGAAGCCTCCAGGACTGTAGCATCAGCTAAAATGTCCTGTTCAGTGTTACACTTGGTGTGAGCAAGGATCTGCTGCCCTGCTGCCACCTGGGCAGCACAAAGCACAAGCTGGCACCTCCCTGCCCAGCCCAACAGCTCTGCAGGGGAAGGTAACTGGAGCTGTGTGGGTTGTTTGGCCCTTGCAAATGCACATCAGTGCCACAGCAAACAGCCCAGGTATTTGCTCTCCTCTACTTCTTTTTTGTTAACACACAACTAAGGCCTTTTTTCACTTCTCTAGACACCCTTACCTCTCCCAACCTTTTGGTCACACACAATCTGATTTGAGTGGCCTGCAAGTGGGTTTAAATCATATTTTGAAGATCAAAATAAGGTGGGGAGTACGTGGGAGACATCGTACATACTTAACATGAATAAGGGGAGATGTGAAAAGGTGTTGGGATTCAAAGGTACTGGGCAGTTATCCAACTAGATGTATCCCAACCCTTTTTCACATGCCCCCTTTACTCTGAATGTTGCTTCACTTTGAATCCTCCCTGCACCTCTATCTCTCAGAGTAAACAGCAAGCCATGGAGTGTTCTATGACATGTAACTAGAGAATTACTGATGCACAAAAGTTACCCTGAGCGGTTTCTGCCTCCTGACTTTCTCTGCTATTCCTCTCCTGCCCCCTTCCAAAAAAACAACCTCAAAACTCATGAACAAAAATGCCAAATGAACTCACGTGTTCAAGGAAACATGGTCCAATTTCACTAAGATGGGGGTCCTCGTTGTTGTACTGTTTCTCCAAGTCCCGGACAAAACCCATCTGAAATCTGTAGATATCTTCAATGTTACCAAAGATGATCTTTAGCTGTTCATCACTGAACATATCCCTCCTCTTCCGGCACTGCTTTAAGTAACCCTATAAGGAGTAAGACAGAAGAATCCATAAAATAACCCAAACACTTACACTAAGAGCTCCCAGATCTGTCTTGAGAAAGGAGCAGGTAAAAACAAAATCAGAAAATGGCTCTGAAAACAAAATCCACGTGTTATGACATGACAGTCTCCATCAACTCCTGTCCATAAGCAAACACACAATCTGCAAAACGTGCCTTGAAAAGCTATAGGTTATCTTTTGATAGACAATAAATTTGCAACTGTTGGTCCCACTGCAACCTACAGCAGAGCTACAGCAGGACTCTTGCTGAGGACACAGCACAGCCAGCATGCTCAGGGCTTCCCAGCCTGCCTCAGGAGGTGCTGGAGACAGCACGTGGGCAGTGTGCTGGGATCTGCCTCAACGTCCTGCAGCATTTTGCATGAATCTGTTTTGCAAAGGGAAGGTTCCCCAGAGACCTCAACCAGCACAGCCTGAAACAGTTCTGGTCCTACCTGTGCTGCAGAGAACTGCAAAGTCTGGCTGATGGCCCCAAAGAGGAGTGTTACAGAACTGTGTGCCTGCTCCTTCAAAAGCCACTGCCTCGCAACCCCTGCTATTCTGGGTAGCTCCTACAAACCCTGCTGTGGCCATGTCCTCTTCAGGGGTGCATGGCATTACAGTGAAAGCTGTGAGGAGCTGTTTGATCATCTGCCCACTGATTTCTCCTTTTAGCCAGGGTAATCAGGACAAGGGGGCTGATCACCATGCTGAGAAATAACTCTTACTGTGTGGTTGCATGCCTTTGGTCTAGGAAGGGGTACGGAGGAGGTAACCATTCTAGTTGTTTCAGCACCAAGTGAAATGGTGAAGGAAAATGCTCTTCAAGCATTCCCTGACTTGGGAGGCAACATGGTTTATCCCCCCAACTATTCATCTGCCTGAGTCTGAGAGAGAAGCAGGAAGGCTGCTGTCCTGGGAGTGCCCTGGCAGGGACTCCAAAGGGGATGAGGAAGGCTGGGGAGGTGGCCTGGCCGAGCCAGGGAGCAGTGGTGGGAACAGCCTGAGCTGCTGGTCGATGCCACCTAGAGGAAAACAGCATTCTTTAATTTTATTTTCTACACCCTCCATTCCATTAGCACAAAGATGCTATTCCAAAGCGTAAAACAAGGGAGACGTTTTCTCCTGGTCTCTCAACTATCTTTCATTGCTTTTCTTCCTTTTCTAAGTGGGACCAGAGGAAAAGGCTCTACACCCTTCCCTGTACAAACATCAGACTGCCTTAAAGTCTAGAGGCATTAAAGTCAAATGGAGAAAGAGAGAGGAAGAACTAGGATGTAGAGAGTTTAAAGAAATTCTCCAAAATCACAGAATGAATCTGCAGTAGCTTTGGAACCAATTCACATCCCCTGTGTCTCAGCTCAGTGCAATAATAAAAAGATCCTCTTTGCTCATCCTTCATCTGCCCATGACACCCATTGGTACTGAGCCCGAGCTTCTCTGGATACCATACAAGCACAAAGTGGTAGGCAAGCACTGCTCTGAAGACCTCCTGACCTAAAAAGACAATATTCTGGCAGAAAGTGTAACACACCAAGTCCTGACTGCCTCCCTGTTCTGCTGACCCTGCCTTATCCATGGACTCACTATCCTGGTTTCAGCTGAAGCATGAGGACTTCTGCCAACATGCTTGCTTGAAGCACATGTAGTCCAGGGCAGGGGGTGACACACAGAGGCTTTGGATGGTGAATTTCTGGCTCTGCCACCAACCTGTGTGACATTGAGTAAATCACTTCATCCCCCCTGTGCTTCGTCTGTCTGGATGATTTAGACTAGAAACTTTGTGAGGCCCAAATATCAGATGTTCTGCTGGCCTGGCACCTCTTGACTGCAAAGAAATAACATGGGGGTCACATGAGATGACTTTGCCTGCCTTTATTACATAGGAAGAGAAAAAAATGAAGGGAAAAAAATGCCAACAGCTCCAGTTGCATGGCTATATTTGGGAACTCTAGATGCTTAGTCACACAGACCAACCACCAGCTGGTGACACGCAGCTGCTGGTCCACAATGCAAACTCTTGGAACGCTATAATAAACTGTCCTTCAGCCTCACCATGTGGTTCCTGGGAGGAAGAACTTCACACAGATGAATGATAAATGCAACTTTGGCCAACCTGGCAAAGAACCAACCTCTGGGATGTCCAGCTCAGCTAGAAGGATGCTGTTACCCTGAATTTGCTGGCTTTTTTCAGCTGGGAAGCTTGGGTTATGGAATACCTTCTGCCTTTCCTAAATCTAGGTCTTCTTCCAGGAGCTCCATGATGACTCATTTTCCTGGGTTTCCCTCTCTCATTTTTCAAGGCCAGGAGGAATGGGAGCAGGCTGGTTCCCATGCTGCAGGACAGTTGCAGGGAAAATAAAAATCCCAACTAGCAAGGAATAATGCAGAATATCTGTCCATGCTGCTTTTCATGTTTACCTGCTTATCTCCACACAGCTTTCAAAGCAAAAGAAAAAAGAAGTGCACCTGCCCAGGAGGTCAGGCTCTTCTTGACACTGGCTTTGGTGCTTTAGAGTGCCTCAAGGCATCTGTGTTAGGACCTCTGCCCTGCTGCAGGCTGCCTGCAAGCCAGGTCCCCTCTCACACGGGGTTCTGTGAAACCAGATGATTTATGTGAACATCTTTCAGCCCTGGGGTTGCTATGGGCTGCCACTGCCGTCCTGGATATTCCTCGTCCTCCCTGTGCTGGTTCATCACTTCAGCTGAGCCATGTGTTCTGCAGAAGCTGAAGCAGCACATTTCTCTACAGGCACCTATAAAACCAGGGAGAAAATAAAAGAACAGAATTCCCAAGCCTTATCCTCTATCCAGCTTCTGTGTTTCTTTCCAGCACAAGCCAGCAAAGGGGAGACCAAAGACATCTATATAAAATGCAGCAAGAGCCAGCTACAAAGCTGCTGCGTAGTTTTTCCAGTAAATTTACTTCTGTTACATAAAACAATGTCATCTTCCTTCTGCTCATCCTGTCAGGTTTGCTCAGAGAAGGGATAGCTGACTGAGGAGCAGATGTTGGAGAGTGTTTTGCTCAATGAATACCTAAAAATAGCTGTCAAACTGTCTCACTTTAAAGTACTTTTCCATGTAGTCCCTGAAGTACAGGCCAAAGTTGTAAAGTATCTGCAGGAGGTTAAGTGCTAAGTTTTCTCAACCCCAGAGTTGGTTTAGAGACAGTCAGGAGAGGTGGCCAGTCCATCCATTCATCCTTCTTGTCCAGCTGAGAGCAAGCTGAAGGAGAGAATGAGGAGATGATAGCCCCTGCAGGCTGTAACTTCAAAGGCAGCTGTGGTGGTATTCCAGTTTCTATCCATCTCTGAGCCTGTCTGGGGGAGACACTGTCCTGTGGACCATCCCTTGGTTTTGACCAGCACCATCTGAGCTATCAGAATACCGTTCTCTAGAGTAGCACTCATGGTGCCCAGGTGAGCATTGTGCTGATACCCACACCCCAAGAATAAGCAGAAGAACAAAGCTGAGACTGAATTGAGAAGACAAACTAGAGCCATGTCTGGTCCCAGGCAGCCAGGGCTCTAAAGCTCTTATTCAAATCCTGGACTACAGCAAGTGCTGAACACCAGGCACTGTAATGGCACCAGGACACACCTCAAACACCCAGTAAAGTCCTGCAGGAACACCAGCGTGTTCCTCAAAAGGGCAAGAAGCAGCCAGCTCCACACCAGAAAGACCAGGTATGCACAAGCAGGCTGTGAAAGACAGCTACAAATTGTGTATTGGGGAATACATTTATGTGGTATATCTATCCAAAGAGCTCCTGCAGAGCCACCCTCCTGTCTGGTATCCACAGATGAGAAACTGCTCATACAAAGGGGCCAGCAGCTCCTTCCTGCCAAAAAGGTTTTATGCTGCTTTGTTCTGTGGCAGCACAAAAAAGGGTTTTCTCTCAGTCTCCAAGAATAAGTCAGCCTAATACCATGCAGACCATGGGGCAACTTCCCCCCTCAGCTCTGCACAACAGACGCAGCTTGACACGCTAAGATGCAATGAGGACATTTGCCACGTGGCATTCAGAGCTGTCCTGGCACCAAAGCAAAGCCTAGGTGGATTCCAGTCAACATTATTAAAAAATAAATTCAAAGTGAAATTACTTGGAAAAGAGCAAAACGCAGCAGTGGAAGCTGGCTGGCCTTTCTAACCTCCCACCTCCAAATTACTTATAATACAGAGGTTTCCTTTGATCTCCCAATTGCCTCCCTTTTCCCATCCAAGCTCAGTCATTTCTCCCTCTGACACCTCCTTACATTTAGCCTTGTCTTCCTAATCCCATTGGTCCAAATCCTGCTGGTTTCTCACACCACAGTACCCCTCTCTTTGCAGTCCCCCTGCACACCTTCCACCTGCACTCCCCCCACACGCTGCAGCTCAAGGCACCCTCTTGGCCCACTGCTCCCCCTGAGGTGCCTGTCCTGACCCAGCACCTCGGCTGCTCTGCTGGTGCCACATCATGGGGAGACCCTGTGCCCTCCTGCATCCTCCCAGAACCAAACCCCAGGCTCAGGGGAATATCTTTTCCAGCCTGGAGATGCCCATGTGTAGATGTGGGGCTGTACAGGAGAGTGAGTGAGCAGCACTGCCTGCCAGTCAGCCTGGCTACTGCTGCCCAGTATAAAAGCCTAGTTTTCAGTGGCTTAGTATTCTTCTAAGTTTTAACTGCTAAGCCTGAAATTCCTATTGCTGGGTATTTCCTTAAGGCTAAATTATTTTTTCTTTCTTTTCCCCGTGGTCATATTTCATAATAATGATCTGTCCACTCCTGATAATGCAGTCCAGGGAAAGCTCCACATTTTACCCCTAATAAAAATCCCCACAAAACTGTTTTACCAAGCAGCAGTCAGTCCTTCCCACCCTGAGCAAGGCAGAGCAGCAGCAGTCAGGGCAGGATGGCTTTGCTGTGAGGGGGAATTCCTCTCCAAGCCAGCTGCTTCACACAGGTCTTGGCTTGTGCAGGTAATTTGCATTCTGGTGCTGCCTAGCTTGTGAGCTCCTGACTTGGCAGGACTAGTGCCATGGGTATTATGAATAATAACACGGTGTATAATAATATAGTAGCAGGTAGTGGAAACACATCCTGAAGCAAAAAAGAGCAACCGGAGGGCTCTGAATCACCTAGCAGGGCCTACAGTCCTCTGACAACAACCACACCTCTTAAGGTGCCTCACTGGTATTAGGATTTGTTATTCATTATAGCTCAGCAACAAGAGTATAACTACATGCTGCTAAATTCACTACTAAATCAGGCTCAGCCCTCATCACCCAGCCAGGACTCCCCTTTCATCCCCTCTGATACGTCCTATCACTGCTGCTTGTCCTGACACCTTCAAATGTCAAAACTCTTCAAAGGGAAGAGGGGAGTTTGCCACTGTCAACAACACTTCTGCTCCTCAGCAGCAGTTGTCTGGTGTCAACTTGTTCTTGGCACAAATAACACCTCTGCTCAAATCCATCCATAGCACTGGGAGGGCTCAAGCCAGCCCATGTCCCTCCACCTCCAGCCCCCTCCCCTCATGCACAAACAGGAACGGTCACGTCCTGCTGTGCCAAAGTGCCTGGGATGACTGAGCTGTCTCCAAACCTTCTTGAGGCAAATGGATTGCCCTGATTCGACTGAGCACAATGAGGCTCTCTCCAGCAAGGGACAGCCCATCCTTTTGCGGCTGAGAATGCCCATATCAGTCCTCCTCCTCCTTTAAGAGAGGCAGCTGAACCATTTCCTTACCTGGAGGCAAGCTTTATCCCCTTAATACCCTTTTGCATCATACAGAGCAAGGCAAGAACCTTAGAGATCTCTTTCATATCTGGGACATATCGTTAGGTGCTGTACATCAGTGTTACCCACAGATCTCACTGAAGCTGTCCCTATCTGCTCCTCCTGAGAACCTGATCTGCCAAAAAGTACAGTGACATGGCTGGGAAACACAAGTCAGGTTTGTTTAGGTTTTCAACAGAAAAGTGCAAATGCAGAAAAAGAAACAATCTGTGGAAAAGTTCCCGTATTTCTTCCCTTCTTCAATGCAAAGCCCTCTGACTGAAATAGCACAGTGAAATTAAGCTCATTTGTTTCCCAGTTGAAATCCCAAGACTCTTCTATATTTGAAAAGCGTCACAGATGCCTTTTGGATGGCTGCTTTGCCTTGTCGATTGAAAAGTAACAAGCATGAAAGGAGGAAGACATTTTTCTAAGCAGAATTCACAAGGGGCTTCAGCACATTGACTCTGCAAAGACTGAGCACAGGCTCACTAAAGCCTGAGCACTCCAAGGGATGAGGAGCTGAAACCCACGGACTTTGATTTTAAGTGTTAACAAACTTCTGCCTCTTTGCAATAAGGATTTGTTCTACACAGCCCAAGCTGTCCTGCAGCCATGCACTCTCCAGCCCCAACTCCCAGTGTCACGTGCACCACACTTTGGGCTTAGCTTGTGGCACTAGCTCTGTAGACTGCAGGACAGTAAGGGGGTGTAGGGGCTAATTGTAACATAATGAAGAACCATCAAGTTGAGGATGTGAGGCATCATTTGCTTGCAGGTTTCCTTACACTGGATAAATGTAACATGCTTCATTTTGCTCAGTGAAACACTTCCCTCCCAGTCTCATGGTAAGAAAAGGGAAATGGGGGCCATCCTGAGCCAGGGGAAATTGTGAACCCAGTGTAAAAGAGACAGATGAAATGGGTAACTGATTGGTTTAATTACAACCTATTTTCCTCAATCACAAGTTCAAAAGTAGATAGCATTGGATTTTAATTAAGAGGACTGCTTGAAGGATCTCAACCTCATCGTTTTTTAGTCAAAGCGGTATGGGAAAAAAGTCAGAAAATTGTACTTTTAGTTAATATGAACTGAAGGTAATTACCAGATCCAGCAGAAAATTCTCAGACGTATCAATACTTATTGACAGATGCTGCTCCTCTATTAGACACACCACTCAAACACTCAGCCTCCTTTTCCCCCATCACCCAAGGACAAACCCAGTCCTCAGCTCTCACCAGCCCATCCCATGTCCTGCTGCAGTACCACAGCACCAAACCCCCACGCACCTCGCAGATGTCCTTGAGGTGCTTGATGTAGTGGCGCTCCGTGCTCATGATTTCATTGATGACATTGGCTCTCATCTGGTCTCGGTTCTGAACGGTCCTGCCGAGACACAGGCAGTCGGCGCTTGGATCCAAGTGGCCATTCTGCACATCGCTGGTTCCCTCCTCCACTCCATCCTCTTGGTTTACCCATAGCTGTGAGAAGAGGGGAGAGCAACAGGCTTATTCACAAAAGCTTCGGGAAGCCAGGGAGTCAAAGCAGGCTGGGTCTTGGGTTGCACGACTCTGGGAGGTACTGGATGGACTCCCTCCTACAGCAACAGCGATGCTCTTGCCAGTGACACACCGTGGTGTCCACAACAGCTTATGGCCCAAACAGTCCATTTTTCAACTGGTGCAACCAGTCCCAAATGGTTCCCTGCACACTGCCAAGTCCCTCTTGTAAGCAAAGGGATTTCAGGTGTTGGCAGTTTTGATCCCAAATATAAAAAAAGCATGTGAAAGGGTAACAGACTGTTGGATGCTGTCAAGTGCTCTGAACCAAGATGTACATCTGTAAAACAGACCCACCTAAAAGAGAACTGCAGAGACTGGTGTGAAGCACTGCTTGTCCCAGTGCCCACACACCAGCAGTTGGGTCTGTCCCAACAGGAAGAAACCTCTGGGAGGAGGGATAAGCCCATCAAGAAGGTCAAGAAGTGTCTGGTTCAGAAATCCAAATGAATGGGACCATCAGCCCAGGCTAACTGGGCTGTGACAGAGTTTTCTGTAAAGTTCCCTGGCCAGGACTGATGAATAAACATTGATTTTCGTTTCACAGCAGCTTTCCTTATCATTTCACATGAAGAGCCTTTCACACTCAGGCAAATGTCCTGTCTCAGCATCCTGAGGTTGTGATCCCTAAACCCCACTGAGATCAGACTGGCCAAAAAAATCTAAAAGTGGGGGGGCAAGGGCAGCTTGTGCCAAGCACCTCTGGGCACTGAATACTCTAAACAGCAACAAACTGCAAAAAAGCAGAGAAAAAGGATCACTGCGTTTTCAGCACACTACATTTCATTTTCTTTCCATCATCAAATTAAAAAAAAACATACTTTGAACTTGTAAACTGAAGGATAACACTGCCTCCTGGCCTCTGTGTCTTTGAACAGGACTGTGCCCTGCACACAACACACTAAGTGCCTCCTTTTGTTACCTTTTCCCCCCAAATAAAACCCGCTTAAAATAACTCAAATCAACTCCAGTCAGACTCAGCTCGGTTTGTAAACAAACATTAAGTCTAAACCAGGCAGAGATACTGCTGTCTTATCCAGAGCACCTAAATCATTATGTAAATGAAGCAACTTTTCTCCGCAGCATCTAAAGCCCCAGATACTGGCGACTTTCATACATAAAAATACATCTACCTATAAACAGTGAAACTGGTCACACCAACAGAACAGCACCAGGAAAACAAACTGCTTTGTTAGCCTGAACTTCCAGGCTTCTTTTCAGTGTTAACAGCTTTTAATCCTTTCCCATTATTCTGCTTACAGACTATACTGGCTGTAATCCTGTAAATGAGTGAAGTAAAAAAATCTAAACCTGCCCATGCCCCTTCCCTGCTTTCCCAACCACTGTAATGTTTTACTAAACCACTTCTTACAGCTCCCACCTTTTGTCATCCTACAGCAAGTTATGAAAGCTAAGAAGTTGAGATGCTTGAAGAAAACCCATCTCTTCTCCAGCAAAATGTTAATGATGCTTCAAATTTAGGTGATAAAAAACCCCACAGCAATGAAAAGCCAGACTTTTCACCCTGCTCATGACAGAGCACTGTGTCCAGGAGTTACCAGGGACTTTACACGTGGGGGCATAGGGTAGCCAAGCCTGTTTCAATGACAAGATGCTCTGCTGGCCATGGGGCAGGACCTGCTGGGGTATCAGCCCCTTGCTGAGCATCACAGAGAGCTGCTGGACCCAGGCTCTGCCCACACCATGGCCTGGCACTTTCTGGGCAGGAAAACCAGTGCAGACTATTTGCCTGAATGATCAGGGCATCCTGCATCCTGCCTGCTCTGTCCATGCCATCTGCTGCTACCTGTCCCCCACCCAGGGGTTGTCTCTCAATTGTGGGAATGCACGTGGATCTCTGAAAGGGTTTCCTGTAGGGTTTCCATCAGCACCAGGAGGTCTGGTTGAGCCCTGGGCCACTGCAAGGGAAGGTTTTTCCATTTGTGTCCAGTGCATGCTGGAAAAGCTTCCAAATCCTAGCTTCCTACTTCTGCGAAAAGGTATTTTGCAGCTTTCCCAAACCCAACTGGAACAGTTTGTTACCAAGTTCCATGACAATCCTGCTGGTTTGGCAACAGAGGATATTTTTAAAGCTCTGCCTCCCAGAGTCAAGCGATCAGGAGAAAAATTTCAATTTCCATTTAAAAAATCAAGCAGGAAAGATCTGGTCATAATAGTAGGGGGATGAAGCTTGAAAGTATGAATCCTAAAGGCTTTGAAACTCTAAGGCAAACAGCAAGTTTGCAGACTTCAGTGATTTCCAAAAACCTCAGCATTTGGTCTGCCTTTTGTGTGCTGCAGGAACACTCCTGGCTTCTACATCTGGGAATCTCAGGAGTCCTGCTTTCTTCCTTAATGAAATTTTTGCTCTTTTCCTCTAAGATTCATGTTCCCAAAAGGAAAAAAATACAGTTCTAGTCTCGATGACTTCTGCTTTAGATTAAAAACAAATGCAAGCATTTTATTGGTAAGAGGAAATCGAATGTGCCTCGCCAGCCTCAGCTGCTGAAAGGACTAATTCCCCTGTGCTGTTCCAACACTCCTGCTTTTTGTCTTTTGCTCTAAAGTTCTCCATAATTCAAGGAAGGACCATTCTTCCATGGGATCATTTGAAGTGTAGACCATGATTCACAAAAGATGAGGTACACTGGCAGCTCTGCTGCTGACCTTGGGCCAGTCCCTTCAACTAGTGGAACCTTTTGCCATCCATAAACAGGGACAGTCTGTCTTACCAATGACATCTTTCGTGAACATTTTTGAGGTTGACAGACTATGTTGAAGTGGAGGGCATAGAACAGCTCATGTATACTTTGAAATATGGACTGAAATGCATCACTGTGGGCTCACCACTCTCCTGTACTCAGCCATGAGCAACAATCTGCTCAATGGACCTTTGGTCTCACGCAGCATGGCTGGTTTTGCAACTTCAGCTCTCAAATCCTCTTGTGCCTGTTCTAAAAAGGAGCTGGGCTGTGCTAGGGCAAGAGAAGGCTGTGCCTGAAGTGTTAATTGTGTCCTCTGACCCACCACCACCCCCCCCCCCCAAGCCAGATCCTCTCTGCTTCACTGACCTGCTCGCTCAAACAGCAACGACGGCGTGCTGCAGGCAGCAGTAAGGTAGAACAGGCAAACTGGGGGTGACACTGGTTTTTGTCCCAGTAACTTCTTAAATGTCATGTTTAGTTGATTTAGACAATGCTGCCAAGGGCCCTATTTTAGCTCAGTCCACAGTCACCTGTAAGTAGGGTGTTGTAGACACATGCTCTCTAGGCTGAAAGGCTTGACCTCGGTTGCTGTGGGTAACAGCTGAGACACCCCTCATGGAGGAAGGACTCTCTATTCCCCAGCTTTTCCAACGTGCACAGGACAAAAAAGCACAGATTTACCTCCTCCCAGTGCAAATACATTTTTTTTTTTTTTTTTTTTTTTAATAAAAGAAACTTCAAAACTCCAGTTTTCAGCCATGTTCACCTCATCTCCCCAGTCTTCCCTGCTCAGGATGGGTGGCAGCCACCCTGTGAAGCTCTTGGGGGGCTTTCCACAGAGCAGAGGTGGGACTTTGGATCCCTGCCACTCACTTGGATTTCAAGAAGTCCCTCCAGGCTCCTCTCCTGTGTGTGGTGGCTTGGCACAGAGAGGGGGTTGGGATACCAGCCTGAGTTACTGCATCCAATGCCACTTTTTTTTTTTAAGAATAAACAATAACAGCTGTTCAGCAATCAACAACCCTACAATAATAAATCAGCCTTCAGAGCTTTTTGAAACACCTCTGCAATGCAAGAGAGCATGGCTCTGAAATCATACAGCACTGGTTGGGTCTCTCCCACACCATTAAAAAGGTCCAGGTTGCCCAACAGTGGAACTGCCCTGAGAACTATTTCAAACGCTTTGTATTAAGAATTAATTAAACGAAACCATGAAAAACTACAGGGAGAAAAAATTCAAGTGGCATAGTGCTAGTCCTAAGTGATGTTTCACACTGAAAGGCCACCCTACATGTGGAGAAGAAGAGGCTTATCATGAGGCTTACAGTCCTATTTCAAAATTCAACCCTAATTAGGAAGTCATGACCAGCTCCTGCATAACGTAATAACTTGCAGAGACAGATAAAAGTAAAATAGTCAAATAAAAAAGCCCCTTTTGCCTAAGGACCCAGTTCTGGGAGCTGGAGAGAGTTGTTCATTTCATTGTGCTAGTTAATATTATATGCGATTTATATAAAATCTGTAGAAATGTGATGTATCAATTTGCAGCTATACCCAAATGGTGCATAAAATCACCAAATGGCACCATTCCAACATTAGCTGACCTGTAATTATTATATATTTAGACTGCTGAATGCATACACTGTATATAGGGGACTTTTTACTTGAATAGGCACTGAGGGCTGATAAGTCTCGTAATAATCAGAAAGCATGATAAAACAAACATTTCACCAGCCATCTGGATTATTAATCTCCTTCCACTGGATATTCACAAGGACAAAACTAGCAGATAATGTGCCATCCTGGATTCTAGCTCTCAATTAAATAATGTGGCAGATTAATGACAAAGACAGACCCTTCCAGAGGGCTGTTGCCATTCCACTGAATCTCTGCTCACCAGCAACTTTATAAAAATACCAGCCTGAGCAGCCCAACCTTCACCAGAGGCTGGTACCAGACAGGGGTGCTCACCAGCCCTGCAACGACTGTAAGGGAGTGTAGGGGCCTCTGATAACCCTACAGAGATAAGCTGCAGCATGGAGCCTCAGGACTATCTTACCCACCTTGCCACGCTGCCCTGCTCAGCAGAGCTGCTCCGGGAGCTGCAGGGTTTGCCCCTCTCCTTTCTTCCCCAAGCTGGTGGTTAACTAGTGCTGTGCCATTGTTTTCAGCCACAGGCACTGAATCAGATCATGCTCTGTTGGACACAATACTGGATTAAAAAGATTACTTGCTTATTTGCAATAAAGCAGGGCTCATGGTGCAGAGCTTTGCATAAGTAAAACAGCATCAGTCTCTGCGTGTCAGCCCAGTGATCCAGGCACAGCATCTCTCTGCCCTCAGGAGGAAACACAGCCTGTCCTGGGTTCTACAAATGCCCGCCAGCAGATGCTTCTCCCTTCCTGCCTTCAGAGAGGAGGTGAGGACCTGGCAGGTGGCAAGAGGCCCAGGGCTGCCCCAGCCAGTCCCGGCCTCCCTGCCCTTCTGCGGGCAGGCTGTGGGCACAGGGAAGGTGCCGGACTGGGATGCTGTTCGCTGGGAAATACAGACCATCTTCTCCCTGTATCCTCTGCTAGGATGAGGAATAGGACATTTAGCAGTAGAAGGAAAGGCAGTTGAAGCCATTTGTTTTTCCCTTCTGTGGTCCTACCACTATTTTCTCCCACAGCCTGAATCTTCCTTCTGTAATCTGGCTCCAGCTCACTGTCCTTCGCTTTTCCTGCTGCAACTCCCCAGCTTCAGCAAACCCACTTCCACCTCTTCCTTCCCCTCTAAAACTCTGCATTCCCAGCCTCAGAAGTTCCCTTTACCCAAGGTGAGAAACACTTCTCACTCATTTCTGGAAAAGGAGAAAACAGTGTACTTGATAGAACCAGCTTCAGGCTGTGCATCCATAAGAGGTGAACAGAAGTGGCTCCAAAGAACTTACTCTGTGCTTCCTCCCTTTGTGTCCTGCAGCCTAAATGCACAGACTCCCAGGGGCTGGAGCTCCACCATGTAAACATCTGGCAAAAATTGCATGAACACTGCAATAAACTGGATGTGCTACCAAAATACTGCAAGTCAGGGCTCATCCTCCTGCATTTCCTAAAAACCAAAAGCCCCTGGTGGGTGATGCAACATGTGATACACGATAGGGAAGAGCAGAAGCTCAGCTGCTCCAGGCCGAGGAAGCCTCAGCATCATTCAGGGGAATTTCTTTGACCAGCTTAGCAGAGGACAGGGCAGGGGCCGTGAAGATTTGTGCCTAGTTTGCCTGCTTCAAAGAATGGCCTCAAAACACTGGTTTTGCACCTGCAAGCCAGTGTGTCTGAGGAAGGGCCCAAGTGCCAGTGTCTGAACCTTTGGGGACCTGATGGATGCTGAGCTGTCAGAGCAGCACGAGTTGTCACAGCAGCTGCAATTAGCACAGGCAGCATTTGGATGCTAAAATGCTGCTCGACTTTAAAAAAAAAAAACAACCCACAATTTGTCTGCAGTGCATCCTGTCGCTGTGGAGTGCTCCTCGCGCTGCGTGTGATACCTCCACCAGAAGCTATTTTTATGCTGGATTTGCCACGGGAGAATAAAATCTCCTTTACAAGGCACTGACTGCAGCAGCCACTGCAGCACAGACCGTTTGGTTTGTCCAACAGGTGAATGCTACTTCAGCACCATCCTCTTTTCCCTGGAAAACCTCACCTAGGTGCCACCGTGACTGGTGCTAAGTAAATGCTAATGCAATGGAAGAGCAGGGGAGTGACGTGCTGCTGCCTCAGGACCCCTCCACATACAGTGAGAGTTTAAAGGGGGTGGAAAAAGCAGAGAGGGCAGCAAGATGTGGCTGGCTCTTGGAATAACACCTGCAACACAGAGCACAGCCACAACTCCTCTGAACAAACACTAAACCCACCTACCCCATCAAGTGCAGGAGCTGCTACAGGCAGGACACGGCTTTAGAGGCTCCTCCTTAAACGGAGCCTTAAAAGCTTACACCAATTCATCCAGCACTTCTCCTTTAGCAGCAGAAAATAAAGTGGGTCAAATGCAGCTTTTCAGCATGAAAATCAATCTAAAATTACAACACTTGGGGAAACGCAGGCAAAGAGAAGCAAGAACAAGATGCACTGCTGCACTGACCCAGCCTTGTGTGGTCTCCTACAGAAGAGGTACAGACCACAAAGCATTTACACACCAGCTCTGCTCAAGCCCTGGGAGGACCATCATCCTTCTTTGCTGCACAACAACTCAACAGGCACTGGACACTACAAGAAGTTGCAGTAAAACCTCCTCAACCCCAGATTTGCTCTTTGGCTTGCTGTTGAGGTGAGAAGAAATGTTTTCTGGAAACACAGCCTGCCTCTTGATATCCAAAGAAATTAAGGAAAGCTTGATAACAAAATAAATCCCCATTCCTGCCCAGGATGGGTTCCTTCTGCCCTGTCTCTTCAGAAAGATTTCACAGCACTGAACACCCATAAGCTTTTGTTTTTTTTTTATTTTGAGTGGAAATATGTCAGCATCCAAGCACAATGCCATTTGATTTCCTGTGTTTGGAGTGTTTGAATCTCACCCAGGCCCCTTTGGGGACTTGCTGGTGGGCTCTGCAATCAAAACTTTGGTTTGAGATTTAACGTAATTTCTAAAGGAGATCTTAAGGTATGACAATTGATCTGTTTGAAGAACTGAAGTATTATTCTGTGCTGTAAATTCCCCCATACAAACCCTAAGCCTGTTTTTTTGAGTGGATGTGGATGCTGGATGTGCTGGTATGCACAGACTCATTTGCACCACATCATGTAAAGAAAGACCAAGGTTATGTCATCCACAAAGGAGAGAAGAGCAACGAGTAACATCACCACTACAAGTATTTGAAATCCTGTTCTAAAGTCCTGCTGGTCTTTTTCCAATTGTACCTCCCACCCTCTCAGACCCCTAGAAGTTGACAGGACATTCAAAGATACTGTGCAGCTAATCCCAAGACTGATGGTTGCACCCTGTGTTTGGCCATTATGCCCACCTGATAACATGTGATAAAGTACAACTTAGATACCATAATCTGTCCTAAACTCAGATAATTATTCAGCCTTAAACCTAGTTCTGGAGATCTCATCCACCTCTCTAACGACTTATGGGTTTTCAAAATCTTCTCCACAAGTGCAGCAGCTTCCTACAGGAAACCATTCACCCTTGCTTAGTAGCACCACATTTTCTTTCTCCTATGTTGTGCTTTTCCCCTTCCCCAAAAAGCACTGGTTTATCATCCAGTTTCTCTCTGAAAGTTCCTGTGCTCCCCAAACTCTGTGACTTTCTCCTCTCCCCCTTTTTGAGCCAAGTCTCAAACTACTAAGAAGGTAACTGCAGGTGTTGTGCATGGCAACAATTCCTGTGTGTGCAGGCAACTCAAGTGCAGTTTTTGTTTGCACCCCCCAACTATATGTGCAAAAGTGGCCAAGGAGGAATCAGCAGGTTACTGTTTTCCTCTGCTCTTGCAAATATGAATTTTTTCTGCTATGAGATTTTGAGAGTGCCAAATGCTTTGCCAAACATTTTCCTACAATCTGGCTGGAGAGCAAGTAGCATCAGACATATCTCATTGTAAACTAGGTTTCCAGCCCACTTTTGTCCTCAGAAGTGATCCAAATTACTTTTAGAGAAATCTGACTTTGCAGTGATCTTCTGCTGCTCCCCCTGTTAGTACCTACAAGAGACCTGCACTCTAAAATATCCTGAAATTAATCCTATTTGGTTTTATACCTGTCTGGTCTGTCCTGTCATCCCTTACTTGAACTGCTTTTCCTCTGCTATGCAACATGTTGTTCCCTTCTCCTCCTGCACTTGCGTAAGAGAAATAGAAAGGAAAGCATTTATTTTGCAAGTGAAACTAGAACCACCCAGGCTAAATCAGGCAGTTTTCTGGCATTATCTTTAAAAAGCAGAAAGTACAACAGAGAAAAAAAACCCAGCCTCCTCACTATGAAAGAGTGATCAGATGAATAAGAAATAGAAGAGAAAAAAAATGGAGCAGAGGGCAAAGCAAGAGTGTTCAGGTTGAATGGTCCTTGGCAGGACCCCAAAGGAGCATAAACCTGCTCCTATGGTCCTGTGAGCAGAAGAGGAGTAACAGGAACCTTCTCTGAAGGCCCCAGAGGCTTTGCTGGCATCCGGTTCAAATTACTTACCAAGAAAGACAGAGGGTGAAGGGGGTGTGTGGGGATGAAATGCAGGAATAGAAAAGGCAAGCAAGCAACCTCAGCCAGCAAAGGAGAGGAGAACATGACAGCCCAAATGGCAGTTGTCTTCTCAGCACAGGACAACCAGCGAGTGGGGTGCCTCGTGGCAGCACACCGAGAAGGGCTGCCTGGAGAAGGCAGCTCTGCTTTATAAATCCAGGTGGTGAATCTTCCCCTTCAACCTCCCTTGCAGAGCTGGGGACAAACGGTGCCAGAAAACTCCATCTCTGTATTTTTTGAAATGCCTGGTGCTTAATTTTAAATATTAATTCTCATTTGTGGCAGCAAGACCATGCAGCTTCCCCCTTTGGGAGCCCATCAGGACAGGTGTCTGGTCCCAGCCCATGCTGAACAAGTGTCTCTCAGATGGAATATCCGAGCTGGCCTCCTGCAGAGCTGAGGGAAGGATTGATTTTGTTGGAATAAAGTCAAACTGCAGGGTTGTGACAGACAGAATGGGCAAGAAACTTCCCTAGTAGGGCAATCATGATCCTAAGCACCAAGGGTTGTTCCAGGATCATGTTCAGACATTTGTGTACAACAGTGTGAGATTCATTGATTTCTCTCCTTTGTTTTTCCCAGTTTCTAAAATCATCCTCCCAGCCTTTGAAAAGTGTAGAGAGAGATGGAAAGTTCAGCCAAGTCAAATGATCCATAGTCTTGGGCCTCAGAGTAAATGGGCTGGTTTGTTTAGTTGTTTGGTGTGTTTTTTCAGAAACCAGGATAGCACAAAATAAGACTGTTATTTACAACATCACACAAAACAGCATATTAAATCTTTTCCCTTAAATCACAAAACAAAACAGCACTGGTCAATGCACTGAAAAGTGAAATTGGCCCAGAATATTTCAGTCTCCAAATTCAGCAAAAATATTCAGGCAAGTTTTTCTAATTCAGCCTTTCCAGCCAGCAACATAGCTGAGATGTGCCAGCAACACAGGTGAGAATATTTTCTGCAATAAGTTTATCATCTTGATCACACCTGATACAAACCCATTTTCCAAACTCATTATCTCCCCTGGCCGCAGGGTCAGACTCCTGGTGTCATGTTCAACAAAATACTAAACCCTGCTTGTTATTCTGGGCCAGAGTAACAGCAAAAACTTTCACACAGGCAGCCCAGGCTTCAGTTCCAGTCACTCATCTCTCAGTCTTAGCTCTGGCCAGAGCTAGGAGAGAGACAAGAGCTGCATCATGAGTACCACAGGGAAAAAAGCTGTGCACTGGGGAGGCAGAAGTGAGCAAAGGGCTGGGTTCCCTCGGTGGTGGTCACTGTACATCACTAGGAAAAACTCCAGGTCATACGTTTTAACCCAGTTTTCCTAATCTATATGGCTATTTCCCAGATGAAGTGATGTAATCAGAGTTTCAGATGATGCAGGGTTGCCCAAAGGAGGGAGGGTTCAAAGGGAGAGTAAGACAGGCAGGGAACCAAAGCAAACGTGTCATCTCCCTGGGGTGCAGCGTGGTCTTCAGTGTGTGTTTTGGAGAGAACCATCTTCCCCTCAACTGCCACAGAGCTTGTCAAATTGCCTGGGAGGCTCAGAGGAAAGAGCCATCTCACACAATTTTACAAGGCAAAAGAAATCTTCAGTTTTTGAAGCATATCCCCTAAGCTTCTAAAGGAATTAAATCTCTGATTCCACCTATTGAACCCTGCGCAGAAGGGAGAGGAGAAGGAAGCCCACAAGGTCAGAGCCAGAGTCTTGACTCCCCGAGGAAGGCTTGAGAGGACCCAAATAATGTGGCAGGAGCTGACGATAGCAAAAAGGGCATCTTCTTGTCCCTTTGCTTTCTTAACACATACTGAGCAAAAAAACTAAGTGCTCAAATCCCACTTCTTATTTGTGAAAGGCCAGATCGCCACTGGAGGTGGCTGGGTACAGTGAAGCCAGCTTCAGCAGAAAAACAGAGACAAGCAAAATGGTTCCTTGTCTCCTTAAAAAAAGATAACCAGAGCTGGTCATGGACTAATTAGTGAAGTAATTTAATATCTAAAACTGCTGAAGAGTCAAAAGGCAGCACTGCATTTGGAAAGGGGAGGGCTGACACCTCCCTGTGAGACATGCAGATGAGAAAGCTCTTCCAAATGCAGGTCGCTTGTAGCCAGTGTGAACTTTCAGGCCCCACCAAATCATCTACTCACAGCCTGCACAATAATTAACTGGTTTTCCAAAGACCTGCTTAAGTAGGGAGGCTACAGTATGTTCAGACACACAGCAAAGGCAACTCCGTATCCCCAGAGCACAGAAAGCAGAGCCCAACAGCTATTCCAGCCTCCCTCTACCTCACTGTCATGTCTTTCGAAACCTTCTTTGCTCCCCTTTTTTTGGACACAAAACAGACACACTGGAAATAAGCATCAATGATAAACAGAGTAACCAGGTCAGTTCGTTGAGTTCTGAGCAACCTCAGCAGTAATTCATTGTAGTGGTAAAAAGAAGAAAATCACTCACCCTCACGAAGCTGGCGGGAAACCATCCTTCTTCATCATCAATCTGACCCCACCACCAGTCCTTGTTGGAAGCATCCAGGACCTTGATAACGTCTCCTGCTTTAAACGCCAACTCCCGGTTGGCCATGGTGACGTGATCCCATACTGCCTCAGCACTTACAATAGAACCACCACTGATCAGCTTTAAAAACAGAAAACCAGCAGTCAATACAAGCTCAGTTCCCCGACACAAGCACATGCACAGCAGCAGCACAGAAAAAGCGCTAAGCCAAAGTAAAACAATTTTCCTCCATTCCAATCCACTAGATCCCCCTCACCCAGTGTAACCCAGCCTGTGCCCATCTCCACAGCCCGTGGCTCTGCTCCTGCCCATGCCCTGTGAGCACAGCGTGTGGGTGGCCAGCACCTCTCAGATCCTACACATGGGCAAAGCAACACATCCCCTCCTACTGCCCCCCACAGCTCCGAGCATGCACGTCTGTCACAGCAGGTGGCTTTCAGCTACAATTTGGGCAGTGTAATGTAGAGCTGGGGGCCCCCAAAATGGCAAAACCAACTGATGGTGTGTCCTACAAAGGAGTTTTTGTTTCCGAGTTTGCTCAGTTACAGGATCAGATGTCAGCTCGAAACTCAGAAGGTTTTCCATGCAAATCCAAGCAAAGTTTGCAAACATATTTAGAAGAACACTTATTTTTTTAAACACAGAGTTCAGTATTTGTTTAGTGCTGGTGATGTACTGACATCCCTTGCCTTTCAAATCTTCAAGCTCCCCAGCAGGTAAGAAGGGCACAGTGGCACCTGCTGACCTGTTTCAGCCCTGACCTGGAGCCCAGCCTGGCTCCTCATGGCCAAACCTCACTCTGCCCACATGTCCCACATGGGACAGCCTTGGGGTGCAGACACCTGCCTGCTACAAACTGGACTGAGGCCAGACTTGTGTCTGACAGGACCTACTGAATGTCTCTCCACATGGAGCACACATTTACCTTGGAACTGGACAAACACCACGGCCAGGACATAACCAGTTCCCATTTTCACTGAGAGTCACCTAGTTTTAAATATATAAAACTCCTGCTAAATGGTTGTGGGAAGGACTGGTCTGAACACTGATGCTTGTGCATCCACAAGACAAATCATCCATCCCTGCCTGGGACACCTGCTGCTCCTCAGAATGATAGTCATGTATTTTGTAGCAGAATAATAAATTGTGTTTATGTTTCATCCACTGCAGGAATTCTGCACTGAACAGTAAGACTGCCCAGCAAATATAGACTTCACCCATATGTTTATTAGCGTGTCGGAGCCATCCTGAACCTTGTTCATTAATTCTGCCATTTGAGACATGCTGAATATGCACTTGGGCTCGCCTCCAAATCAGAGTATCAGCTCACAAAGGAAGAGCTCAGCACTGCAACCAGTACAGACCTTCCACGTGGCAAGCCTTGAACAGCCACAGATATTCCTTCCATCTAGGCAAGCAACACAAAGCACAAAGACAAGAACCCGTCACAGCAGTTCTGTAAGCGCAGAGGCACTGGGGATGGTTGGAGTGCTCTTAACAGCTCCTTTGTAAACTGGGCTTACCCCAGTGCCTCCTAATATCTACCTGCACAGTCAGAAGTTGCAGTAAACCTTCTAGCACTGCTGCAGGGCATTCAGCATAAACATGTAAGAGCATTTAAGTCCCTACGGGCAATTCAGTCAACAGATTAAAGGACCTGATTTACCATTTTCCTTGAACTGACTTGCCTTAAAGCGATCAAGTTCCTAAGGTTTGTGACAATTACAGCTACAGTTTCAGCTCTTCAATTATTAGAGTCAGTTGTACATAAAGCAGCAAGATCTGAAAGAGTTTAACTTAGTGCCTTTCATCCTCAAAGCCAAGATGGATCTAGTCAGCGGACCTCTTGTTCCTGCACTAGATAAAGTAAAACAACGTTCTTCCTACTTCCCTTTTGACAAATCATATTTTCTAATTCAAAATCAGCATGTAAAAGGGCATCTACTGCATTGCTGTGGCTTTATCTCACATTTGGGTTTTTGATACAGAGCTGCAAGGAGCTGGGCACCAGAGGATCCCATCCAGACTAGTGGTAGGTGAAGTAAGATGGTGTAGAACCGTCGGTCCACCCCAGCTCGGGACCCTCACTTAGCATAAAGGTAGGTACATCTGGAAAAATAACAGTTACAAAGATTGATTTGTGATTCCAGTGCAACAACTGAATGTTCAACCCAGACACTGCTTCCTCACAACACCTTGTGTCGCTCCCAATCAGGGTTTCTAGATGCATTCATAAATATGAATCAATTTAAACCACAAAGAACCCCAAGGCAGATCTGGAAGGAACAAAGACTTCACAGATGAAGAAAACACCCTCAACATATCTGAGACCAGTTAACAGTTGTCTGTTCTTCTGTCAGGACTGAGCTCTTCACCTTCACTAGTGTTTCCCCTCTGTCATGTTTACAGACACTGTCCCTCCTCTCCCCAGCCTGTGGTTTCCCAGGGTGAGCAAGCTCTGCCCTTCCAGCCTTCTCTTGGCAAATGGCTCTTCCTTTACCAGAGTGTTTCACCAGCCCTTTTAGGCATCTAAACATTTTGCCTGCATCTTTCTTGAACATAGATGACCAGAACTATAAATACTACTCCCAGAGAGACCTCACCATAGGTCTGTGAAACGGCATGAAATATTTGTTAGTGTCAAAGAAACCCTGCAGTAATACACATAATCTCCCCCTTTTTCCATGGCTACCTCCACCAGTGGCTCACTGTGACCTTGCTTTTAG
Organism: Hemiprocne comata; assembly: GCA_020745705.1. Classification (NCBI taxonomy): domain Eukaryota; kingdom Metazoa; phylum Chordata; class Aves; order Apodiformes; family Apodidae; genus Hemiprocne; species Hemiprocne comata. The sequence continues at coordinate 1,412,967 of CM036597.1, read as the reverse complement.
CCTGTCTAAAGAAATGCAGTAGAGTACATTCTCTTTGTCTAGAAAATCAGTTTTCTTGTAAAAAAAAAAAAAATCAGGTTGGCCTGACACTCATTCCTTTTCTTAATGCCATTGGGTATTTTTTTGTTCATTTTTCACCAATGATGTACCAGGAAGGGAGCTCTTACACAGGAGCTGTGGTTCGGCTGCTTCTGCTTCAGCTGACACAGACTTAGCTGTTGCTTCACACACAGGCAGTTCTAGGCATGAACTGCCACAGGAACATCACTGAAACCAAACTTCAGAGGGACTGTGTTTCAGAGCCTCCTAGCCTACTTTGCAAAAAGTGCATTTCCGAGCCTGAGGCACAAAATCCCAGCTCTGAGGAGCTGGGCTTGGCCAATGGCAAGGGCTGGCAGGGACTTGCCGAGGGCTCAAGAAGCAGGGGGGTGTGCTCAGCCTTTTTCTGCAGTTACTGCAAGGATCTGGAAGATGCTCTCAGTGGATTCTCATGCCAGGAAGCCTGCAAGCAAACCCTGGCCTTCCAAAATACAAATCCAGTGCAGCCTGTGAAAAAAGGACAGCAGCAGAACAGCACAATTCAAGTTCCAGCCACGGCACGTGCTTGGTCCACTGCAAGAACGTCAGAGCCTACAATTAAAAGGTCCAGTTTAATTTATTTTGCAAGACATCTTGCTGCCTCTGTGGAGCCGTCTGACTCTTTCAGGGCAGGGTTACAGAGACAGAACCTGACATCCTCAGCAGTAAGAGATGATGAACTAGAGAAAGGTCAGGATAAAATATTATTTTCTGAGAGAATTCAACATAAGAGCTCTTCATCACTCCAGAAAGTTCATGTCTCTTGGTTTCAAATCTGGGTCTTAGCACTGTGGTGAGACATACTCAGCCAAAGACCTTGAAGGGACTTATCCCTCGTAATTTTACATGTCTACCACACAGCATCTGAGGGTGTCATCTGGACTTCTTTATAATCAGCAAAGAGAAAGAGACATATCAGGAGTGTGATTCATCTCAGCTATTTCAGTTGACTGCCTTCCCATGAGGTGAATCATGCCCCAGAAATTACTACTTCTCTGTGTTTAATTGGGTGATGCAGAAGTTTACATTTCCAACACCTTACATTCACCCCAGCTACAATTTGGCCATCATTAAAAAGGGGTAACAAAGAACTGGATTTAACAATAATAATCATTATAGGAACTGTCAAATATTAAATCACACTTCCAGACACAGCAGTTTCTCATTATGCTAAGGTTGTTGTACATAAAATTAGGTTCTTGGGGCCCACCAGTAGAATTCACAAAACCTCAGCCTTGTTTTACAGTAATGAAGGCTTAGATATTTGGGAAAAGTGTCCTACTCATAAGAAGAGGAAGGCAGCTAGAAGAAATGCAATGGGTGATAATGTAACATTTGGGTTTGACATACCCTGACTACTACTTGTCTTCCAGGTGGAAGTCTCAGCTTTCACTAAAATCACTCTTGTCAGTTGGCTGTTCAAACTGAAGAGCCCAAAGAGAAAAGTTCCTTGAGGCTTTCAACATGTAACATCCGTGCAGGAGAAATGCCCCAGAGCATTTCTTAACAGCAGACCTGAGAATAATTTTTGCTGTTTTACAGGAGACTTCAGAGCACTGCCAACCACTTGCTGAGTGGGGTGAAGGAAAAGGTTTCTCAGTGGGCAGAAGAATAGATTAACTACTAGTATGTTGGGCATGGTCAAGGGACCTGGGTCACTGCTCATCATGGGTCCTCTTCACCTCCTAGCAAACACATGGTCCTGACCAAAGAGAAGTAGCAGGCGAGACAGATGAGGGGCCACCTCTATGTCCCAGCACCACAAATAAATTGACTTAATGAGGGAAAGAAAAAGGAAAAAAATACACTGCTCTCTCTATTTAGTAATTAGAAAAACAGCTTCAAAGTTAGTACTCAGAGTACTCAAAGTACTTCAAGTTAGTACTCAGAGTAAAGAAATCAATACTCAACCCCAGCAGAAGTGGAGCCAGAAACAACCTGCAAACCCCTCCAGCCAAATGAGAACATCATTTTGCTTCCCATGCTCCCAGAGAAAGGCACTTCACGCTACTTTACCCTCTTGTGGTTTCATTGCATTGCTCCCTCACGAGCAGTAATGCTTGTGACACAGACTCATAGGGCTGGTAATCAGGGGGCCATTTATTGCAACAGTAATGCCATCACCTTAAAGACTTCCCAAGGAGGGCATTTACAGCTCTGCTGAGGTCCACCCATCTGTCCTCCCCATATAGCACGAGCACAGGAGTGGTGGGATGGGTGCTCACCTGAGCTGTGCAGAGAGCAGAAGCTGCACCCATGTTTCAGTCCAAAATTTTGCTGTTTTTTATAACCAGGGCAGGTTCACTTAGTTGATGGAGCAGACAAAAAAGAAGCATACAAGAAAATGTCACCCCACACCATCATGTTGTACTTTTGCTCTTGTATCATCTCCCAGTAGTCCCTTTGATTGCATGTTTATTTTTAAACCTCTCGGCAGAAATTATACAAACTGAATAATGCCAAATCATAGTGAATTCGCTGCACGGCTCATTCACAAAACAAATGGGAGGGCATTTCCACTTGATTTGCTTATTCTCTGAAGAGGTGCAATCACACAAAGGTTAAGCACAAGGCAAAGAATTTCCCTTTCTGCTTTCAAGCCCTTTGATGAATTTGACTTAATGGCTGGATTTCAGCTGAAAGAGGCTGATCGGAGTGAGCGAGCCCCCGATATCCCCATATTGTGGAAAGACTGTCACACATGGTTGGAAGCTTTGTATATCTATCTAAAGGTGGACAATCAGTACAGACTTAAGTGTTCATTAGGACTAGATTATTATATTTTTCATTGATTTAAATGTTATTGAAAAGATTATTGCTTGGCACACATGGAATCACCTCACACAGGGCACAGTAGTAGACTCCAGGGTCTCGCATCACTCTTATTCTCCACCTTACTATGGTTCTTGTCCATGTCATTAAGAGCTGCAACACAAAGCTGTGTACAGTGACCAGAGAGCTAAGGGTGCTTCCACACCCCAGGCAGCAACGAGGGAAAGGCCTGGTAACAAGACAGAGTTACCCCAATAAAGCTCTACCCATGCAGGGTTTAACTGGCTCCAGAGCACCGGCGAGCCCTCGGCTTTGGTGGTGCATATGGCACCGTAATTGCTTCCCAATCCCTTTTGCATACTGGGCACATTAAGCCTCCCCTCGCCTGACGACAAATCTTTCATGTAAATTAATTACAAATAACCACTACCCATAATCTTTTAACTCAGACAAATTAGGAGGTCGGTTCTGGGACTCAGAGTTTAAAGTGGTCTGGGGAAAACAGCATCTTTTGCCAAACACAGACAGAGCAGCGTGCGGCACCTGACCAACTCGGGTCTGACCCAGGCTGTCCACAGGAATCCTTCACTACAGCACTTGGAAAACAAGCATCTAAATATTCTTCAAGATCTAAACCTAAAATACCCATGCAAATCCCAGCCTTCTGACCCCAGAAGGGGCTCCCCACATGCCTAAACAAAGGCTGTAACTGCCTCACAGACTTAGAGTCATACTGGAAATCCCTCCCGTGATCAGAGGGCCAAAGCTGGGCTTTGAGTTATGCCCAGTTTAATCTTCCGGGGCAGTATGGGAGGAAAGCAGCCAGGATTACCAAGCAATGTTTCCAGTGCTCCTAAAGCACCAGCCCAGCCCTGCTGCAGCAGCAAACACTGTTCCAGATAACATCGAAGTGCTGTGTACCGACCACTGCAGGACTTGGGAAAAGATGGATACAGCTCTCTCTCAATCATCCAGGGTGCAGAATAATGCAGATAAGGAAAACGGATATTACAAAAAAAATATAAATTAGGCTGTGGGAATGTACGGTGAGGGGCAACAGGCTGCTGTGGAGCACTGAGCCCAGGGACCCGGCGAGGAGGTAGAGCACAGAGCACTTGGCTGCACCAAGATCATCTGGAGTGTCCCTATGCCCGAAGTGTAGCTAATCTGCAACCTCCAAAGCTATTAATGGATAACCAAGACCTGACTGGAAAGGTCAGGAATGCCAGATCTACACTTAATTTACACAAAAAGCCTGTCTTTGTTGAAACTGGAAAGCAAAGACTTCTCTTCTCATGTAGCAGACTGGCTGACCATAGGCAAACTGAGTTCATCTGAGTAACTGCAGGGAGGGAAGATAAACTTGTAAAGGCTCTGAGGAACGTATGAGTGCTTGATGGTTTAGAGAGTATTTATTTTAAAACATAGATCACCTGTTACTCTGAGGCATGGGAGTTTCCAAAGCAAAAAGGAATTAAGGAGCAAATTACACTAATTACTCCCAGTGAATTGCATTATTCAATACAACACAGCTACTCACAAAGGCGACAGCACACAGATCCGGTCAGCCCAGGCATGAGGTTTCTACCCCTGAAGCTGCAGGAGAACAAAGCTGGTGACACACAGCTAAGGTGTCCCAGCTCTACTTAGCAGTGGGCAATGGCACAGAGACACACTCACAGCACATACACCAGGACATACACATACCAGTGGAGCAGCCTCCCTTACCTAGAATCAGGCATTCGTAGTGAAATGAATAGTGACAGGACCAGAACTAATGAAAGCCTAAGTAGATACTTTGTCCTATAAAAGCTGACACAGTTGGCCAGGGTCTAAAAATCATGAGAGGAAATTAATTCAAATGTAGGGCTGTTAATACAAAACAGAAGCATTATTCCTAGATGGCCAAGTACAAGGAACAAGCAGCAAAAGCCCCTTCATGGTATCAATCAGTGCAATGTGTTTTAAAACACCTTTTAAAAATGAAGCAGATGCCTGGATTATGTCACGTTAGACAGCAACGTACTAAAATACATCTTCAGTAATAGATTTAATAATGCATAATTCCCATCTATTGGTACTGTATGATGCCAAAATGATAACATTAAAAAAAGAGAGAGATTTCTAGTAAATTATGAGAACTTGGAACTTACAAAGTACTGGCTGTTATTAGTGCAAATCAGTGCCCAGGCTGGATTAAAGTCCAGATGAATGTATTACACTGATCACACTCCCTGCTCAGGCTCCTTATTTGCTGTTCTGATCTCTGGGTTTCCTAGTGTAAGTCACTGCAGCTCACGTCTCATACAGGCAAGGAGTGGCTTGTTGGCAGGTGAGCAGAGAGGCAAATGCCATCTAGAAATCGTTTTGCAGACCTGAGCTTACAGAAAAATTTAATTAAATGCAAGCTCATAGAGAGAAATGGCTGGAGAAACAGCACATGATTCCCAGAAACCACCCCTGGCTTGGCGTGACTTTCCAGGGCAGCACCACCCCGGCTCAGCAGCTGACTGCCAGCCAAGCCCATCCAGCTTCTCTTGTGCAAACCAGGAGCCATCCAGGGAAAATCCCATTGCTTCTGTCCCAGGTAACAAGAGGAAAAACCAGGATGAGCATCCAGAATAAGAAATGGCCAGAGAAAGCCTCTGACCCCTAAATTATGATCTTCCAGAGAGTTATTCCAGAAAAAATATCAGTCTTCCTCATGTCTTCCACTATCACAGCACCCGGACCAAGAGGCAGCAAGAGGCAGCCTGAGCTCAAAGGCAACAGCCAGGCAACCAGCCTCTGCTGGCCACCACCCACACACAGTCACTAACACAACACAACGAACAACTCATTATAGCCACCACATCTTGCATTTACATCTCACCTTTCATCCATGTCAGCTCCTGGGATGGCAAAGACTTAAAAGCAAGGGACATTAAAGCAGCTTCTCCCTTTGAGATTCCCGTTCAACCAAACCCCACATGTCCTCTGGCTCTGCAAGCCCTGAGCTCGCAGCCTGGGGTCAGCACAGGGCCCCAGGTTGGCCTTGCCTCCACAGGCTGAGGATCTCCTCCTATGTGCACTGCTTCACTCACACATTCTAAAAGCATTTGACACACACAGTGCAACCTCTGTGCCTGCTCCTTCTGGGGCAGTAGCCCACAGAGCAAGGGAGGCAGAGACACAGCGTGTGTACATCACAGCAGGTACCTTTGCTCCCTTGGGTTCAGGAGAGATACACCAGCTGCCTGCCATGATTTTTATTCCCATCTAATTGACTTTGCATTACCAGACTTTTTTCCTATTAAAAGCTCAACAGACAATCCTGAATGTAAAAGGCTGCCTCATCAGCAAGGTAATAAATTGATGCTAGTTAAATGTGCGTAACTCTCTCGCAGATTGTCATCAGACCCTGTAAGCCTATTACATGGATTGGCCAGATCAGTAAGGGGATATGCAGCCTTCCACTTCTAAGCTGCTTTTCTCAATTCAGGTTAGGAATGAATGAAAGTCACTGTCTGATGGCTTTCCAGATTTTATGGAAAACTGCCACAGTTAAAATGTCCTCTTTAACGGAGTGATTCAAAGCAGCCACTTGCCACAACCCTCTCCCTCAAGTGCACTGCAGCTTGGATCTACACTTCTCAGCCTCTAATTGAAACAGGGTGGAAAGGCCCTAATGTCAGGTCTTTTTTCATGTCATCAATGCCTGTTCTGGAACACAAGTTACCACGGCAGCCTCCCGGGCTCTCCCTGTGGCCCAGCAAGGGAGCAGCCCCCAGCATCACCAGGCCCCTGTGCTCCCTCACCACCCACCCCCTGTCCCTGCAGCCACACCAGTCCCACGTGCCCACACTGCACCCAAACCCCTGGGCAGGCCAGAGCCTTGGCAGGAGCTATAAAAGACCCAGACCAGGTAACACAAGTGTTGCCCAAGCACTTGTTAAGAGCAAGTCAAGCCATTGCCATGCTGTTCCTTATTTCAGTTTGTGCAGGACGCTGCTGCTGAAGCACAGCAGGGAACAAGGCACGATGGGCAGTTGGCTCCCCCATGCCAACCAGTGTCACCTCTCCATGGGTGTATAACCAGCCCCTGCCCCTCTCTCCAGGTCATGCTGCACATGCTGCAGGTCCTGTCCCTCTCAGTTCCACCCATCCTGTTCATGAAAGGCCACATTTGCTGTGTAGTATAATGACATCATCACCTGGATGGTGCTGAAGAAAACAGTTACATACCAAGATAATTCTATTCAAAGTCTAGAGGGCAAAGTTGTCACAGATGAAATATCATTGTCTATTAGCTGTTGGCAAATGCAGTAGGTAATGGCAGCCACTCAACTTAATGGCTTACATTCCAGCTCCTTCAAATGAGCCCATCACCACTGTATGTAATCACAGTATATATTTAAAAGTATAATTTCCATCCAAAAAGACCTTAGCTGGAGCAATATGACTCATTCAGCTCCCTGTGCATCAGAAAGCATGTCATGAAGACTGGGAATTTGTGAGCCAGTTACAATCTGTGTACAAATTAGGCCGTGGACACGATTCTTCAAACTGGTGGATGGCAAACTCCCTCTGACAGCAATGGCAGTTTGGAGTCTGCTGAGACCCGAAAGCCAGGCCCTCTGCTTCAGCACCCAAGAGAACAGAACCATTCTCTGAAGCTGAATGTGAAGTAAAAGGATAGAAATATCAAAGAGAAATGCAATGGAATTAAAAGGCATCTCTCCCCATGTACCTTTTCTAGCACTTCAAAGCTGGATAGTTAGAGCTGCAAACTCAGTTTCATTTCTGCCATAACAAAATCATCTCCACAGCATAATTAGTGTGTTCATGTTAAAATGGGTCCAAATGCATGGAAAGAGGCATCCAAATATGATTTTTCAAGACAACATGATGTTTTCCCTGGCTAATAGAGTCAATTCATTAAGGAACAACAAGAGCCAAGCAAATTATTTGCAGCAAACATTTGCTGATTTTAGCAGCCTTTCCTCCTTGGTGAATTATCCATGAACAGACTGGTTTTCATATTTATTTATTTTTTACCTGCTATGATTTTACAATCTTTTTTAGTCTAACTTGGCTCTGAATTGCTTACAAACTATCTGTTCTGTAACTACTGCTTAAAATAGTGGTTATTCCTAATTTCCTTAATGGATCAATTAAGTCACCTGGCACTATTCTGTTCCTGGACCAGATTACTACCACATTCACACACAATTTTCAAGATAGCTGGATTGAACATTCCTGTGAGCAGATATTTGCACTAGGATTTGCAACATTATCTTAAGGCAAACATCTGAGTTGTCTGAAGGGGTTTTGAATGAATAATTTTCTGCATTATTCACCCACCTCTAGAAATAACGCTCCATCTGTTCATGGAACAGTTCCTTTTTCTTACTTAGGTAAAATGAAGGTCATGCAAGTGAAAGAAAAATGTGCACATCCCCAACATCCTACAATTGCACCCATCTACAGAAACACACACATACCTGGCCAAGGTCATTAACCAGTCGAAGAAAGAAATGCAGCTGTCAGGTTAAGGGCAGTGAGTAATCACCTAGTGCATCATTGCTGCGACAAGCACCCCAGGACACAGGCAGGAGTCAGAACATGTCCTTTGCAATTAATCATTAATCAGGACGTGTTGCGACAAAGAAGTCAAGTGGCAACTCTAAAGGTGAACTAAAACGTTACTTTTAAAACACCTACACTTAAAAAAAAAAGTCAACTCCTAGATCTGATGGGAAAGGCAAACGGAGTGTACAAAATTCCGTGCCAGCCTCTGAGTGGAAAACATCCAACTCACACTGGGGCATGGTTGACCCCAGAAGAACTGGCAGCAGGACAGCTCATGTGAAGCTAACCCTGGCTGGGTGGGCTTTGCTGGTATGGAAGATCCTTCCTTTCCCTGCCCTGTCCCAGTTCACTGACCGCCAGAGGCCTGGAGTGAGCCCTGGTTGCTTTGTTTGAAAATAAGAGGGCACAGCCCAGGCCAGTCCTCCCTGGTTCCCTGCACAGAGCTCCTGCTCGGGCTGCACTCCCTGTCCCCTGCATGATTGGGAGAGCCATTAGAAACAGAGTCACCCATAGCAGTCAAATAACCCCCAACCCACATGCTGAGTACTTAAGGTCATGGTTAGGACTTGAAGGAGCATGTTAAATGCAAGTCCTGCTCTGGCTTCAGAGCTCAGAAATGATATTCAAGAGTACAGGAGGATCACAGACACCTAGGCTCATACTCTGAAGAAAAGCAAACAACTTCCCCATGCAGGTCTTCAAAGAAATCTACATTTTTCTTATTTCCTCCTAATACTGTTCAGCCTAATTGCGTGGTGAGCACAGCCAGCCTCATTTGCACTGTCAGGCTCTGTCCTTACTCAAGTGAAAAGTGACACCAAAGTCAATGAGAACATCTGCAAGTCTACATTCATCATATGCACTGGGTTCTTCCTTCAAGGAATATATAACCCCAGTGTCTGATGTCTCAACCCACTTCAATGCTGCAAGGAAAATTTTTAGAGCAAAACTAGTGTAAACTATGAATGACAGTCCAGGGAGGTTGCTACACACAGGTAGAGTCAGATTTGAGGGTGCATGATGGCAGCCCGACTTGGATTCGGACTGAAACCTGCCCAAATGGAGCTGTTGTGCTTGAGGTAGTTAGAGACCTTTAGCCCAGATGAATTCTTGCCCAAGGATCTGCTCAGCTTCAGCTGCACGGTATATTATTTGCCTGGTAAGCAATCTACATTCATTTATATCCAGTATATAATTATTATTCATTTCAGAAATAGGTTTTCCTGGCTCAGAATGCTTCAAGGTTGCCTTAAAGGATTGTTACTTCTGGAACTGAAATTTTCAGAAAAGAGACCGTATAACAAAGGTGGAAGACTCTGTCCACACTATCTAATCTGGTATCACTAAGAAGTGACATTATGTTGAAAACAGCCAAGACGTTCTCTCTGGGAAAGCACTTGGTGAGAACCCCTTTGAAGAAATCTAGTAAGGGATTTTTACTACTGGCCCAGCTATGTACTCCACCTAGAAGAATTCTGCCCAGCGTTGCTCAAGATGGCAGCTGCCTTCATTCAAAACTGCCCAGCTGGAACAGCCAGGAATTGTATCCAAAGGGAAGAATTATGGAAAAGGGCTGATGCAGCAGAGAACTTTGACCACGGTGGCAATACATATGGCCAAAGGGTGCAACGTGCAACAGTGCAAGTGGCAGAGCAGACAAGCACAATGGGAAAAAAACCCACTTCTTGCTATCTCCTCCATACTAGGTGGAATCAGGGAGAACCTGGACATCCCAAAACCACTGAGAGGTTTTTCCTTGAGTTTCAGTTTGGACAAGCAGAGACTTTGACAAAGTTCAGCTCCAGCTCAGAGAAGTTTGGCTTTGAGGCTGTGGTTCAGCTGAACACAGAGGTCCTCTCTCATCTGCTCCCCAGCCAAGGCACTTTACCATTTCCTTGCCTGTGAAGCACCTTGGCTGGTGGGAGCCCAAACTGTAACAGTTCCAATGTCGGAAGAGGAATTCAGGTTGAGACACTTGCAAGTGGGCAGGAAGTGGCTGGTTCAAACCCACCCCCACAAAAGATCAGAAATCTCAGAGGTGTGCTGGGTGGTTTCACAGCTCGAGTCCTTTTTTCAGACCTAATACTTCATAGAAGGGGCTGCCCATATTCTGCTACTGCCTCACAGGAGAGTGGGGCATTTCTACAGTGACATGAGGGGAAAAAAGATCATTTCCCCTCCAGTTCAGTTGCAGTCTTTGATAACCTGGATCACAATGGCTGTCACAGAAGCTCAGGGATCCTGTGATGCAGCATAAAGAGAGAAAGAACAAGTGCAAGAAACTAGAAACAGGACCCAACATTTGTTGTAATCATTGACACCTTTACATCTTCACTGCAAGGTGGAAGAGGTGATACTATTCACTAACATTCCCTGATGATATCGAACAGGAAAACCCCACCAAGCTGAGAAATGCAGCTAATAAACAGGAGGCAAACTCATTCCAAACCCCCAGTCAATGGAAGAGATGCTCACAGGACAAGGAACCACAGAAGCAACAGTTGCAGGAAATCAAAGAGGAGTTTGAAATGCACTGAAATGAGAGAGTAAGATCCGTAAGAAGCTGTAATAGTTCCTCCTCCCATGGCTTGTTCTGCATGAAGCAACTCATTTCAGACAGATATTGACAGCGTGGGAGGGATTCAGAGAAAAGCAACAAATTTCATCAGAGGTTCTGGAAGGATTAATACCCAGAAAGAGATTAAACCTGTTAAAAGCTCAGCTAAACTACCATTCCAGAGACGCTAACATAGTTTAAATAGTTCCAGGAGAGGTATTATTTCTGTATAATGAGGAGAGCTGGGAGTCTGAAATGGAGAAAGGCTCCATTTTAACTACCTAAAATCAAAACACCAACTAAAGATATAAAACAAAGGATCTACAAGGTGAAGAAGCCTTTGAAGAAAAAAATAAACAACTTTACCCAAAAAGAGGAAGCAGCACAAGAGCTGCAGCAGGGCAGGAAGGGCAGGAGGGCAGTGCAGAGGGCCTGGCACAAGTACAGCCATGCAAGGGGGCAGCAGTAGCCAAAGGGCCTGGTAGGCTGAAAGAAAGCCTCTCTGCTGCTGCCTCTGCAGCAAGTAGGAGACCTGAATCTCTCCAAACCATGAAGAACTTCAGGTGTAGGTGTCCAATTATCCAGAAAATGTTGCTCCAGTGCAAGATTTGCAGGAGGAGACTGTGGATGTATGTTAGGTTGTGGTCATAGCCATAGTTCTATCTAATTAAAACTGCAGGAGGAGAGGATTCAGGAAGGCTGGGTATAATTATCCAAGTAAGAATGTAGCCAGGACACTGACTTAACCCCTCGCCTTATGCACAAAGTGCTAAAGGAGTTTAATTGCCACCACTGATGGGAACCTACAGTCATGACTCATCTCCAACAGACACCACAAAGTTGCTGTTTTTCTCACTCTTGATTTACTTTTGCTAACGTGCATCCAAGGCCACTGCTTCAGTGGTCAGGACCACGCTGTGACGCTGCACTTGATTCTCTTTAAAATGTCAAAACAACAGGCTCAAGCTATGGTTTCATTTGGGTCAGTCCTTGAACAACTACTGCCATTTCCCACGAATGCAGCTGGGGGAATCAGAGCAAAAGAGAGCAGAGTGGGTTGAAATCTGGGAGGAGTCCTGAGGAACTGGGGGTTTTTCTGATACAAAATGTAAGATTTAAATGTGAATTTTCTGACTCTTTCGGGCCTTTAACTTCTCAAATTCCCTCAGCTTTTATTTCATCTTTCAAACACCAACAAATGAGTTAAAATGTCTTACCACAAAAAAAAAGGAACAAAAAGCTGTAACCTTTTGAGTTACGCTTTTAAGACATTTTGCAGGATAATTTTTTTCCATATGACATGCAAACCCTCTCCCATTTGTGAGAAAGTTTTCAGTTTGAATGCTGCAAGGTCAGAATAACATAGACATATTCTCCTTACAACGAGTGTGCTCCCATCCCCGCTATACACCTTCAGAGTGTCTATTCAGAACTCTTCTTACCATAGCAATCTTGTCACATTAATTCATCATTAAGGGCAGAATTTTTTTCCCCTTCGCTACTGTGTGTTAATTAGCAAAATGGTTGCCATGGAAACCCAGCAACACGAGTTAACACCACATAATTTACCACATTGGTAAAATGTGGACTAGAGCCCTGCAACAGGTGCCAGACCAGGCACCAATGCTGGGGGTAGAAAATGAAGCCAGATTTACTCCTTTGATGGAGCCTTTGACATCTTTTTATTCAATAGAAGTTGGAAAATCTTCTGAAGACCTGGGGGTTAGGACTAGCTGTCCTGTATACGAGTCTGAGGGCAGGCTCCCATTTTCCTGATGTTTTAGCAAACTGGTACACCGGTAGGAACCGAAGTGAAACAGGAGAGGTTGAGCTGAGCATGTATGAAAGAAGTTACAGCAGGTGACTAGACCCAGACATTCATTTCAATAACTATCAATAGGCCATGGCCAGTCTAAAGCCTGTGGCCACTAACTGCTCACAACATGGGGGCAAGCTGTGGTGGTGGGGAGGCTGCATTGCAGGGGTCCCCAACACACCCTCCTACTACTGTGACTGTACCTGGAGGGATCTCTGTTCTCCAGCCTCCATCCTTCTGGGTTTTTACTCCTACAACACCCCAAGGGAAGCTGCTGTACCACCACACTCCTGCCTGACAATCAGAAACCACCTTCTCATGAAGTCTAGATTTTGCTGTGACCACCCAATACCTGCTCATTCTTTTATCTTTCATCTTAAGCAGTTGTTCTGCCCAGCAAGTCTTTGTCCTCAGAGTGTTTGTAGAGATCAGCTATGCTCCTGCTTCACTGCTGCTTTGCCAGGCTAGACAAGGCACTCTGCAGCTTCCCCTTCACAGGCCAATCCTCCATTCCCACTACTGTCCTTGTCCCTGTTCCAGTTTGAATTAATTTTTGTTGAATATTGGCAATCAAACAGCCTACTCTACTCCAAGTGAGGTTGCACCACTGTCTGGTACAGCAGCATTAATCTCTACTGGAAATTCATCTTCTAATACATCCTTGGATCATACCTTGCTTTTTTATGGCCATATCCCACTGTCAGCTCACCATCAGGCTTTGATCACCCTGATACAGCCCAGTCTCTTCCAGCGAGCACGACAGAAGGCTGCAGCAGGCACTGCTCTCCCTCTGAGCCACATACTGCTCTCTGCTGCCCTGTGCTGCTAGTTACTTCAAATCTGCTCTCTGGTTATTTGGTTACCCTGGTTATACTCCATAATCTTCTCTGCTAATATAAGCAGAAAAACTCAAAGCTTAAACGATCTCTTTAAATAGCCAGTTTTCACTATCTGGATAAAATTAGACCCACATCACAGCACCAGACTAATGAAGGTGTTTCAAAAGCAGAACAAAATCACAGCTTCCCCCAGCAAACAAAACTTGAAATAAGAGCAGGGATTTGTCACACCTTGCTGAGCCAGCTCCTGAGGAATGCAAGACCAGCCACTTACTAGATCACCTCAGTGTGTCAAACCCGGGCAGACTTCACCCTCCCACACTTACTAGAAGAAAACCAAACGTGGCTATTCCAGCCTCTAAAATACCAGAGCCCAGGGCTCAGAGCCACCCTGCTGAGTGTAGCTACCTTCCCACTGCACCTACAAGTGTTGCACTACAAGGAGGCAGCCAGATATGACTTCTTCACCTTCTTTTGCTCCACAGGGATGCACAGGGCTCAGGTCAAAGCTGCCTGAACAGGGAACCAGCCCTGAACCTGCTTCTCCAGAAAGTCCTCTTGCTCCTCACAGAAGCAGTCAGAGGTGCACCAAAGCAGTGGTTTCCCACTGCACAACAATCCCACCTCAAAGCACCTCCTCTTGCTCCAGGTCAGGATTTGTTCCCACATCAGCAGACTTTTCTGCTCACACCTCAGCTTCAGCAGTTGCTACAGCTCAGCACATCTGTGCAACAAGTACTAACCTGCAACATCTCTGCATCATAAAAAAAGAAAGGGACATTCAGATTCACAAGAGCAGGGTATGTGAGGAAGTTCAGCCTCCCTGTGAGCATCCACATTAAGAAAACTGAACTTGACAAAACCATTGAAGAAATCAAGCTGAAAAAGACACCCGCTGCCAAGTTTCTCCATCCTTCCCCATCATTTTAGCAACCCACCCGCAGAATTTTCTTCTTTTTGAATAAACAGTTACTTTTGCACTTAAGGAAAGATGGAAACATTTTCCATACTTTCAAACTTGCTCTGGCATCCCCATCAAGCTCAAATCTCTCCTCAAAATACCCTTCAAACTCAGAGGAAAATCTTTTGTGGCTTGTGCTAAAAGCTCAGAAACTTTCTTGCACAGGCTGATGTTTCTTCAGCGACTCACCTTCCTGCTAAATAAACCCAGGGCCCTGTAAAGGCATAACCATTGTGAGGAACAGAAATGCTAAACCAAGGTTGGTCTCCAAAGCCCAAGTGAATGGACAATCTGAAACGAGAGAGACCTGACTTCCAGAAAGACAATCTTTTGTCAGAAGAAACAATCAATGGGATCTCCCAAGCCCCAGTGCACGTTGGTCTACCTTGGGCCAGCAGAGCACAAAGCCTTCATGTTGTGTAGTCAAAGCAGAGAGAGCTTGCTTTCCTCCAACCGAGGGCACTAAGCTGGTTTTATAATTAAGGAAGGCTTAAGGTCAATACATCCCAATCAAGCTCAAATTGCTGCTTCCTGAATTAATAGCTCTCAGTCCAGTTTCAAGCATCCAGGAATCCAGAAACCACCAGCAGAGTTGGGAAAATCAATGTCAATATGTTAGATCTCCCAATTTTCAATATATGTTATTTTTTGTTTCTATGAGTGTGAATGAGATCAGGATTGGGTCATCTTGTCCCAGGGTAGGATTGGGTTACCTACTCCTGCAAGATTTCTGGTGAAGAGAAGAATATTAGGGAGAGACCAAGAATCAAGGGAAACAAAGAAGGAAGACAGGTCGTCCAAATTTGAGAAAAGGTACAATTATACTTGGATAATTCCCAGACACTTCTGAGAGTATCCAAGCCAAAATTTATTCTCTCCTTACTGATAATAAAAGAATACAAACCACATGCAATATTCCACACTGAAAAGAATAGCAATAAATAATAAACATGCACACACATCAAGTTCCACATCCATGCACTACAAATCCTGTACACCCCATGCAAACACACAGGTACAGACCCACACATAAAGACACACACTTATGCAACCAGCTGTGTCCCCATGTTCAGACTACAGAATTCCCTTAATCAAAGCAGTGGTTATGGTATTTATATGTCTTTTGTATGGAAAGTATCAGTAAGCTATTATAAAATTCTATAACTTTGCCTAGTGGTTTGTGCAGGTGTGTGGTTCTGCCCCTCAAATCCAACACTGGATTGATTAACCTGGGGGCTGACAGTATCCACCAGCAGAACTTTGCTCTAGACATACTCCACTGTCTTCTTTGGAGCCAGTTTTGTGTTTCACCCACAGAGCAGTTATCCAAGATTTAACTCTGTGACTGGGGCCAGGACCCAGCCCAAAGGAAGGGCAAGGGAAAGACAGGCAAAGGTTAAAGCAGAGAAACAAACTGTGAAGAGGAAAGCAGAAGCTAGAGGGGCCTTCAACTGCAATTCAACAGTCATTCGGATCAAGTGACCTGACACAACGCAGCTGTTTTGGTTTCTCAGCAGGGATTTGAGGATCCACATCAAAGAGAAATCCTCCTCCCGTGTGTAACCAATGCAAAGCTGGTTAGTTGATCGGTGCTTCTGTTTTCAGACCAGCTTGAGCTATTGTGACCTGGAACACAATGAAATAGGGGAAAGACCTAGGGAAAGGCCTGTCATTCTCTTCTAGAAGAGTGATTTTTGCTCATGTGTCCAACCTGAAAACACTAAATACCATCAAAACTAACCAGCTCTAGGAGACAAAGAACATGCCCAGGGAAAGAGCAGCAAAGCACAGATGAAGGAAACACAGCACAGCAAAACCAGCCACATGCCCCTAATGACCCCTCAGCACTGCCTCAGCCACTACTTGGGCTTCTGTGGCTTTTTTTAGATTCCCCGAGTTTGTCTATCAACCTCCAGGTGCCTGCGCTGCAAACCTCCTGGATAAGAGATGAAAAACCCTCCTGAATCTTCCTCCAGGATTTAATCCCTCTTTATTTTGGCCAGATTGGATGCTCTGCCAGTTTATTCTCCCCCCCAAGCCCCCAGTCTCTGGCAGGCACAAGCAGAGTGCAGACGTGATCCCACCCAAGCTCGGAGCTGCAGATGAGCTGCGTGCCGACAGCTCAGCCGCTCTCCTTATCTCCCCTCTGTGCTCACTGCTCTTCCTACGAGTCTTTTCTCCAGCAGCTTTAATTTAAGCACTGCCTTGCACCAGAAGATGTGGTACTTTTATTGACAGAGCTTTATTGGGAAACCAGATTTATACTTATGCATGCAAACTATGCAGAAACTTGCTTCGGACGTAGCTGGGGGTTTGCTCTGTGAGGCTGCTCTGAAAATGTCCCTGCAGAGGGCCTAAACCAGCTAACTCCACCAGCTCCTCGCCCCTGACACTTTCAAGGCTTGTGCAAAGGTACTTTCACCTTGATGAAAACACTCCAAAATAGTACACCCATCCCAAAGGTCTTGCAGTCTCAAGGCAAATGCCTCAGCACCAAGCCACGAGGCAGCAGCACCACGGCTGCATCTGGCGTCCCTGGGGCAGCTCAGAGCAGGGCTGCAAAGTGTCACTTGGCATCACTTGGCTACAGTTTCCCTCCAAAAACACTCGAATTTCTCTGGGGCACCTAAAAGATGATGCAGGGGTCTGTACACAGCTCACCAGGTCTCAGACATACAAACTGCTACTGACTTTGCCTTTTAAGCTTCTAAGCACTTTACAGCATCTCATCCCAAATTCCTTGCTTCAACCAGGACAGAAACTCCTTTTCTCTATCAGCGTGGATTTTAAATAGAAATTAAGCTCAACACCACATAACCTCCCCTCCACACCCCCTAACTTGCTCTCCTCATACTGCAAATCCAGTACAGCAGGGCTTAGGAGCACAGGACGATCCGGAGAACGCTAAAGAAAAATAAAGAAACTGAAGAAAAAAATAAAGAAACTAAAGAAAAATTAAAATGAAAACCAGATTCCCCAGCTGGACAATAAGGAAAGCACCTGCTGTCCATGATGAAAACTGCTGTGCACGTGCAATTCCTTCCACTGCAGCACCTGAGGCAGCAACAGGAGCTTTTAAATTACTGTTATCTCAACCATCTTCTTTCTATTTGTGCCTTGCAGAAGGGAGATTTATTTCTGTTATTTTTAAACGCTCCTGCTTGATACCTTGAAGATTACAACCTTTGCAAACAACCTGGCAGACTGATCAGCTCCCCGGGAAGGCAGCAGAGCCTGACGCCGGCTCCCAGGGCCGCACGGGCTGGGTGTCCCGTGGCACAGCTCCTCAGCTGCTCCTGGAAAGGGCCTTCATTTGCTGCATCTCCACTTCCCACCCCCGGTGCTGGAAATAACACTAGACTGAGAGGGACCCAAGGGATACTTTGCAGGAGAAAACTGTGGGCAGCTGATACATCAGATTAATTCTTGAACTGAAACCTGGAGGGACTTCCCTTCTTCTTTGCTTTTTTCAGTGTTTTTTTTTTAGCGTCCTGCATGAAATTCTCTTTCTTTCATTGGTGGTTCAGGAAATTAGCAACAGAGCTTTGCTCTGAGCTCTGAAGTTTGTTGATTTCATTAATTTGCAAACACTGACACTAAGAATTTGTGTGTGTGTGAGTACATCAGCACAAGCATGTGTTGCTGACAGACCACAAGCAGGACGAAGGTACCAGGACGATAATTACTCAGTCCTCAACCATTCACTACTCCAGAGTTTTACACAGAATACAATGAAGGCCCCACAGAAACAGCACACACCCCTCCAAAACCTCTCTGCCATCAAGATCAAAATCCTCAATCACTTTCTTTCGCTGTGTTGATGACACAGAAAGGCAATCACTTTTCTCTGCAGCAACTGCAGATATTAGCCACCAGCCTGGCAAGTGTGGACTAGTGCAGCCTGGCAGGAGGATTTGCATATTAATGAACCCAGAGCAAACCAAGCTCAAACTCAGCTGCAGGAGGAGGAAGGACTAGGAGACAGGTGGGATGGACAGTCGGCTTGGTTGCCTGCCCAAATGTAAGTATTGTTGTGGCTCAAGATGCCAGCCTGTGAGCAGAGAGAGGGGAACAGAAAGCTGCTTGATCAGGGTTAACTGCAGCTTAACACTGATCTTCCCTGCTCTCCATTACCCACAAGATCTCCCAGTGTGGTTTGCTATGGGAAGAGCAACTCTCCTGGCTGCTCAGTCCCCTCTGCCCCCCACACAACCTGACCAGCAGATTCGGCTTGGCTGGTTGGGGTTTTTAAAAAAAAACGTATTTAATCCCTGCTTTCAAACAAAGACAATTGTGCAGGAGCACAGCTCCCTGGGACAAGCTGGGATTGTGCCACTGATTCCAGAGCACCTGGATAAATCCCACAGCCAGCACAGACAAATTATCTCTAAGAAAGGACACTGGGGTTTGCAACAGTGCCAGCATCCCCTTCCAGCCTGACAGATCCTGTGCTCTCAGAAAAGCATATCTGCCCTAAACAAGCTTCAGACCAAGCCACTTCTTTTGACACTATCTTCCAAACACCTTGACATAAAGGCTCTTGGATGTCAGGAGAGGATGGTATCTTCTTCACTTATGGATAATGTGAGCGGTGCCACTGTGTTTCCTACCTGGGTCCTCCTGCGGGTGGCCCCGTCGTTACTGAGCACACCACTAACCCCTCCCAGCAGCTGTGGCTATAGATAACCATGTGCCAGACCTGAGGTGGAAATCACTCTCCCTTCTTACACAGCTCAAGATACCTCTTGAATTTCTTTGGTTTAAACATGTGCCAGTCCTGAGCAGTCATTACTAGAGGCTGAAGGCTGCTCGCTCTCTGGCTTTTCAAGGGGTGAGCCTCAGGGAGGCAGGGTTTGGAGGAAGAAAGTATTATAGTCATTAATTCTCAGTTCAGACTCAACTCATCAGTAAGGCAGTATTAAAAAGAGGGAGGTGCTATGTGACCCTCTACAGAAACTCACCATTCTGCACTGAACAGCAAAGAATTATTCATCAATTAAAGAAAGGTGAAAAGACTGAAAATTCTGTAGCACACAATTCTCCAGCCTCTCTAAAAGTTCACTTGAGCTTCTTGCAGAGGAAAGGCAGCATTCGAAGTTCCAGCTACAGAAAAATATCTCTGTTGCTGGACTCCAGGCTTGCAGCTGACATGCTTTGGGATTGTGGCTTCACTTTAGGTCTGGTGCAAACACACAGCTACCCCTGAGATGGCAGGAGACATCAGCTGGTATGTCTCTTCTTTATCCACAGGATTTTATATCTCCCAAATAACAGTATATTTTGTTATAATGGCCTAAAATAATCTTGAAACTAGGCAAAGACTGAAAATTTCTGACCTTCTTCAGAACACTGCAATTATGACATTTCACTTTGTTGTTCCAGCCACGGACAAATGGTTCAGATAAAATACTTGTCACAATCTAGTCTCTTATGCCCAGACCACAGCAATCTCTTTTTTAGCACCACAAAGGTTCAGTTAAACAATTATGAACTTAACTTCAGCCAGAAAATAAACGGAAGAGCTGGAGCACCAAGGCAGCACCTAGTCATGTTAAATTGTTCTTCATTTTTCAAGTATCCTGTTGAACATTACAGAGGCCATACCCCTACGCTGCTCTGAAGACGTAGGAAGTCTCCAAAACCCGCAGAGTTAATAAGGAATGCAATAATCCCCAACAGCCTTCAATGTTTTACAGGGTATTATGACTTTCAGTTTTATAGGTCCAAAACACCAAGCAAATAAAAAAGTCTATTTCTTCCAGATTGTCAAGCTCCAGTTTCTAAAAGGCCCAAAGCACAAGCCCAGCTCCTGTGATCCAGGGGAGCCACAGCCATCAGCTTTTCCCAAAGATCAAGCCATCTTTCCTCGCTGTCAGGCTTTGTGCTTCCTGTGTGCAAGAGTTCACTGTTTCCCATATTAACTTGCTGCAATTTAGTTTTTTCTGCTTTCCTAGTGTTCTGAGCTCTTTACATTCTTGAGATAAAACTTTTTCTGAAAGGCTAAAATAACCCATCATGGGACCCTGCAGATTTAACAGCCTCAGATGACAAACTCTGGCACCACGCGTGACCCTGCTGCCCACTTTGCCTTGTCTTTTTCCATAAATCTGGGTGCATGGAGGTTCATATTCCCCATAAAGCATGCTCTGAACTGATCAAAGTGGTTCATCCTTTCCTTTTTCTCCCTCTCACTGCCCTTATGGACACGCTATTGTTCTGCTGACAGACGGAAGCCCTGCGATCCACAAGGTGCCGCAGCAGCCCAAGGCTGCGCCACACCCACTGACTGATGGATCCAACAGGGAATGTCCTGGGCTCGAAGCACTTCAGTCTCTGGCCTTGACAAGTGTATCTTCAAACAGCGACATGAATTACAGCAATGGGGGTGGGGCTATTTGTGCAGCTGGACTGAAGCTGCAACATTACTTGGGGACAAACAGTAATGCTTCCAGACACGACCAGCTGGGGCTGGATTTACACTTTTCATCTCCTGTATGTTAGGGTTGTAAAATCTCATCTTTCTTTCCGTGCTGCCCTTCCCTTCCAGATTAATTTCATCAACAGCTTCTTTTTACAGACACTGTAAAACACTGTTCCACTTTTGGGCCCCTTTTAAGAGGACAAATTTTTACATAGATCTTGTGTTATTTGAGGCCAACTCTTCACTTCCCTTGTTTTTTCTCTCTGGGAGCACCATCCTCTGTCCCCTTCAAAGGAGGTCAAACCAATGACACAACTAGTCAAGTACCCAAGTATCACAGCTGGTTTCTCTGAGGTGCACATACTGCACATTATTACTCCCGAAACCTAAGCAAGGCTGCTGAGGACTCATGGTCCTCAGGTCCCTTGGGCTAGCTGAGATCACCTGCTGGAAAACCTAAACCAATGCTGACTTTTTGTGATCTATACTTTCCCCATTCATGTTTCACAAATAAAAAACAGTATCTTCTTTTCCACTGTATGACAGCACTGCAGTTCAGCAAATTAATAAAATCACTCACCGGCTCTGTACATTGATTACTCCCTCTCTTTTATTATGAAGGAAAATGTCAAATCCTCAGACCTTTAATTTGCCTCTTTCAGAAGCATTTGAGCAGTTTAGAAGCAGTTTCTAAAACAACCTGCTCACAGGGGCTGCTCCATACACAACCCCAGATCTAATTTCTGATTCCATCAAGGCTGCAAACCAAATCCTACCAGGCTCACACCCCAGCACAGTCTGGTTTCAAGCAGCGAGGACGAATCTCTGCTGTCAAGGACCGAAATTGCTGGAGAACCTGCTATCAGATACAGAGACTTGAGGTTTGATTCTCATCTCAATGCTGAACTGCAAGCACTAGCCTCAGCTAATCCTGCTAAGGCTCACACAGTGCTCTCTAGCAGCCACCCAGAGAAGGGGTTTAGGAGCTATCAGTCACTGCAGGGGTCCGGCATCAAATACTGATGTTAAGATTAACGTGACAACGCAGGTCAGCCCTGAGCCCTCACACCACTACCTGTGCTGCTATTTCTTCACTAATAACAAAGGCACTATACGTTTCTTGCTCTCTCTGATCTAGTCTGGGCCATTATGTTCCTCTCCCCAGCATTTGCTAGCAGCCTGTATGCAGCCGTGTGCCTCTAACTGAACATATTAATGAACTTTTTGATGGAGTGTTTGAGTCCTGCCAAGTCCAAGAGGATGTTTTACAGAGCGCAGGCGAGCCCACGCCGCTGGCTCGGGGCTGTGCAGCCCAGGCCCGGTGCTCAGCCCCGCCGCTCAGCAGCAGTGCCAAGAAATCAGAGCCAGCAGCACAGTCCTGACACCACCGCTGCCCCCATCCCCCCTGTGCTGCAGCTCCTCCCAGAGAAGCCCATCCTCCAGTGATCATTTTCTATTAATAAAATGTCTCTCTTCGCACTCTCCGCTCTGTTTCGCTAAGGCGGTGCATGTTTCCCCCAAAGCACATCCATGCACACTGCTAAATATTTAGCGTCTCGCTCCCTCCTCCCCTCCCTCTCAATTTTTCCTACCTTGTTTTAGCCAATCATACAGGGGAAAATTTTAGCCTGAGCATCATTAGGATAAGATATAAAAACAGAAGTACATTATCTTTTGTAGTTCTTTTAGTTGATTCTTTGGTGGCATGAAGACAAAATAATTGTTTGCCTAGTGAAAAAAAAAACCCATGAGAGACTGATTTTGTGCTTTTCTTGAACCCAAGCATGGAGATACAGGGTTTGTTGTGAAACACAGACTTTGCCCTCCCCACTCTCCAGAGCTATAAAAATTCCCGATGATGCTACCTCCCTCCTTCCCTCCTCCTCAGTTCA
Organism: Hemiprocne comata; assembly: GCA_020745705.1. NCBI lineage: Eukaryota > Metazoa > Chordata > Aves > Apodiformes > Apodidae > Hemiprocne > Hemiprocne comata. The sequence continues at coordinate 1,390,060 of CM036597.1, read as the reverse complement.
AAAATAAACACATGAGGGAGACTTCAATTCAGGAGACGCTGGCAAAATGTCCCTGCTGCAAAGCACAAATCTCCAGCAAATCCCCTTCAAAACTTTTACCCACATCTCCCCAGATCCTGCCTGGCAATTCTCTCAGCAACTCCAAAAGTCCTCCCAGAAACAAGAGAGCCAGAGGAGCAGGCATGGACCAAGGTCAACACAGGAGATGTTCAAAAAACATTAGTGAGTTGACTTGATTCTTCATCAAAATACTTTTTGCTTCTCCTTCCTAACACTTCACTGCCCACGACATGGCAGCCTAAGCTGATGTGACAAACTGTCGAAACACATTTTAACAGAAAAAAATTAAACCTCAACTTAAAAGGTAAAACTGGCCTCTTGGAGTCTATCATATGTGATGTTCCTGCTGCAAAAACCAAAGGCTCTGAGAGAACTTGCTGAGAAAAGGCTCCAACAAACTGGTTAGAGCTCCAGTCTGCAGCAAGAAGACAAGCAGCAGTGAACTCCTTGGTCCCACCTTGTCTTTTAAGCTCACGTTAGTTAATAAAAGTAACCACAGAGGTGCAAAAACACCTGAGCATTTGTCAATCCCCAGACACAAACCTATGAGAAGATGCTGCTCATCGATCCCATAAAACAACAAGGAAATACTACCTAAATCATTCTTCTGGTGCTAGAAATAATATCTGCTATCGAAGAGAAAGGACCACAAACATAATAATTTCTAACTCTCTAAATTCCCACATTGTGGTTTATTACTGCTATTGTATTAGTAATGACCTATTTACCACAAGACTACTGAGGGTGTCAAATCCAAAATGCCTTTGTGTTCCCTGCTGGAGTCTGAGATTGCTATTGATGAGCTTCACCGTTTGATGTAAAGGAAATGAGTTGAGTTTAAGGCTACTGGCACTCTTTTTGAATAAATGCCAAAGAATTTTTAGAGAGAGTCCTCAAAGCAACAATAAAACACCCTGGATCTGAGTCAGAGTGGGCAGGCATCTCTGTGAGCAGCAGAGGTCTGTCTCTGTACATGCAACGAGCGTACACACAACAACCACCCAAGAATCCCATGTGCCCGATTCGCAGGCAGTGCCGAGTACCTCTGGATCTCTGAGGCTGCACACAGCTCTGGTTTTCTTGCACACACAGAGGGTCACCCTGACGTGGCTCTGGAGACGTGTGATCACACACCCAGGCACCCACAGCAGCTGGGCAGGTGTGGGCAGGGCATTTCTGATGGGAGCAGCTGCAAATCTATGTCCTGTTGCACACCATTGTGCTTGTGAGCACGCAACACTCAATAAGCATTTTACTTCCTTTGCTTTTTGTTACATAAGGTAGTAAAATCAGCCTTTTCTTGGGGTTGGATGGTAGCATGTGTAGAAAGCACCTTACAAATGCCCTGGGAACAGGCAAAAGTCTGGCCATATTCATTAATACAAATTCCAAACAGACTAAAACTTTAACTTTTTCTCCAGAAACTGGCTGCATCTTTACTATTATTCTAAAATTATTCTCCTGGAAGTGGAGTGGATTGGTTTAAATTATTGGTATCTTATTTCAATACCTTATAAAAAATTTAAATCTGATAGCTACAAGACTTTTGTGACTTCCTAACAAATGAGGAAAGCTCGGAAGCCTCAGTTGACTGAGACTCTGGTTCATGGTTTCAAAGGTCTTGGGGCTCTTTCCCAGACTCCCAGAATCCCTCCTCAGCATTCTCCCCCATTAGGTCTGTCAGGATTAGCAAGAACCCTGGTGTTTCAGCTCCCAGTTCTAAAATGGCTGGTCCTACTGCAGGCAAAGAAAATGGGGGAAAAAACAGGCTGGTCTGTATTTATGCATCAGTATAAAGCAGGGAGAGTGTCTGTGAATAAGTAGCACAGGATGGGACAGAAATATTTAAGAATTAAGGCCTTTTTTTGTGTTAGAAGAACCCAATGCTCTTGGTAATGAATACAGCAGCCTTTTTAAGAGTAAGCTATTGAGGCTTCTGGACACAGATAAGACTCTATAGCCCTGCCTCTAGCACCCCAGCTGACTAAATATCGCCTGTGCTTTCTAAGGTCATCCATAAATCCAGGGGACTTCTGACTACAGAGATCAGAAAGTTTTGGAATAGGCTGTTGAACTGCCAAGATAAATCCTTCCCTTACAGCCAAATCCACCCCTATCAACCTTTCAAAAGCAGTAATCAAAATACTGATTCCAGCATATGAAATGTCTCACTTATTTGTTTCTTCTTCTTCAGGACAGGTGCCAAACCCCAGACTTACTCCCAGCACAAGCTCCTAGCACCTCTAACCACAGTCTACAGCGGCATCACCACCAAACCAAACCTTGACCTTTGACTGAACCAGCCTTTTATGGTTCACAAAGCACCAGGGGACACAGGACCCTGCGGCCAGAGCGATGGATGGGACCACCCGGCCCGCGAGTCTCCAGCGCCCAGCTTTCTAGCACAGTCAGACTGGCAAATCCTACCATCTGTTCAAGGCTTGAATCCACTCCAGGTAATAATAACAACATACTCCCTTCCTCTCTGCTCCAGCATTACCAACGGCCCATTTCCAGAGACCTTCTATTTGTGAAATTGGGAGGTCTACTGCTCCTCTCTGAATTATGATTAGGATAAACTCTATTTTGTGCAAATCCATCAGTGCTGCCCCTGCATTAAGTTGTGCTGCCCAGATCTGCCTGCACATGAGGAAACACGGTGCTCCTTGCAATTCAGGGGGCTCTGCACTTGTAAAAACATATTTGAATAATCTGTTTTGCTTAAAGCCAAAGGAAGACTGTCCCCTTGAGCAGCTATTCCTGGTATTTTCTCCAATCTCATGAGAACTGTCCCACGTGAAGGTACTTTAGTGATTTTCCAGAAATACAATTCTATGGCCTAGTGGATTACATTTTCTGCATGTTCTAATTTGTCTTGATCTCCAGCCCCCATTTTCCCTTTATAACACCATTCCTCTATACTTAGTTTTACCTCCTGTGTTGTATCCTTGTCCCTCTTTCATCTGCACTCTCCCGATTTGGAAAACCCTGCATCTCCCCTCACCTCCTTCTCTTACAGATGGTTTCTCTGAAATACAAACTTTTCAGATTCAGCCCAACTCAGTAAACCTACAGCAAACCCTCTTTCTATTTCTCTCTGTTGCTTGAAGCCAGTAATTCAAACATGAATCCATTAGCCTGTCAGCAAAAACAAGGACTCGAGACTGCATCCCTCACTAACATGAAAAGACTCATTGCCCAATCTATGCTGTGCTGTCCCATGAGGGAAATTTCCCCCTTGCCCAAGCAGGGAGGTCAGCATAGCTCCTGCTCAGTAATAGCACTGAGCAGCATCACCCCCAGAGGGGATGGAGTGGTGACAGACACACTTCCACTGGGCATGAAAGGACAGTCCTAGGGAGACAAGGCAAAGGGGGAACATTTGAAAGCAAGGAGGGAGGTCAGAGGATATATTGCCTGTCAGAGATCGACTGCTTCTGTTTTGGGCCATTCTGCTGGGAAATCTTTCTAACAGTCTGGCTGTCAGGAAAGTCTCCTGTTTCCCTGGATTTGTCTCTCAAACTCTCACCCGTCTATAACCCTGATTTCTAAACAGATGCCTGATATCCGAGGAGCCTAGCTTGCCTCCTGGGTGCTTCCTTCTTGCTCCACCACTTAAGTCTAGCTCCCAGGACTGCACCCCAGGCAGTAGAAGAGGCAGGAGGAGACCAAGTTTAAAGGGACATTCTGGAAGCAGCCACCAACTGGTAGCTCCTTGAGTCCCCAACACACAAAGCAGGGGCACTTAGTCAGCAACCTGCACAACCCAGAGCCAAACTGTGAGCTTGGGTTAGCAACAGTGCACAAAAGCCCATGGCAGGCAGAGTGAAGAAGAGCCCATCTCCCAGGAGGAGTGAGACACTTGTCCCATGAGGCAGGGAGGCTTGGAAGCAGAGCTGAGCTCTGCCTGGACACATTGCTGCTTGAGTCTCTGCATGGTGCTTGCCAAGAACTGGATCTGATGTAAATCACCGTCAGCAGCCCTGAATGCTCAAGATGGATAAGAAAGAAGATAAACCTCCTTCACAAATGCCACCAAATACAAGAGAAATGTCAGGTGCCCCATGCTGGCCTTTCAGGAGTCTGCTGGGAATGGCACTGACGACATCTGTTAGATTCAGGACTTAATTCTGCCAAGACAAACGTACAGATACCAGAAGCCTTCAACATTGACAGACTTCAACCAGTCTCTTAAGCAGGCTGGGTCTGGATCTGGTGACAGGTACACCGGGTGGGCAGGCAGCTGCCACGCTCATGTTGCATGATCTGATCTAATGTATTTAAAAGAGGGGATCAGAGTAAACAGCACAGTATGGCCCTAGCTCTACCACTCACACAGAACCATTGTCCAGGGGCAACAGGAGATCCCTGCACGTGGGCAACCATCCATCCTGGCCACTTCAGTCTAGCCCAGAAGGTGGCCCTCTCCAAACAGGGTTATCCTATGGAAACCCTGGGGCTCCCACCTTCCAGCCCCCCTGCTCACCAGTACAACCACCTCACAGAGTTCCTCAAGAGACAAGAAGAGGGAAAGTTCAGAGCAGAAAGCCCCAGGACACTCCACTTACTGCCCCACCTGCAGCACAACTCGGGGGGAAGTTTTTCCATGGCCACTGTGAGGAAGAAGGGATTCAGATAAACTGTGGAAGGAAGCTGAAAATAACAATCCAGACAGTTGCAAACATCTGGAAAACCAATGCTTTGCTCTACAATTCTGAATTGATTTCTTGCCTCAAATAGATTTGTAGATGGATTGCAATTACAATGAGTTATGCAATGCTGTAAAAATGTTACTCGTTTCCGTTTCAGATTTTATTTTTGCATCTTTGCTTTCTAGATTCTTTTGCATTTCAACAGCCACTCCTTGGATTTTAACGCTCTTTTTCTTTCCACTCTTCTTTTTGGCCAAATTGCTCTGCATCCATTTTTATGTTTTATTACTAAAGGATTATGCTGTTGGTGTCTTAAAGGGTCTTGTAACATTTCCCTATGAATAGCTGGTCAGGGGTGAAAATGCCCACTGTGAGCACTGAACGGAGCAGCATTTATCAGAGGCAACAGTTTTGTGAGCAGCCCTGAGCCCTCAGGATACCCTTCTCACATGCCTCCAGGACATAAATTTCCATCTATTGTCCTGATTCCTGTTCATAAGCCACAGGGGCTGAGGAAGGAGGGACAAGGGGAGAACAGCTTTGCTTTTCTGAAAAGCTTGTCAAGCAACTGCAGCAATCACCAAGAAGGGCAGTGTGGCCATTAGCCCCGCTCCATTTGCTGGCTGCTGTTGCAGAGGGATGGACATGAGAACAAGGTGATAAAACTTGGGATTTCCAGCCAGGCCAGCAGTAGGTCAGACACCAAGCCCAGCCCTCAAGAGCATCAGGGTTGAGTTTTACAGATGCACTGGGCTCTTAGCAGCATAGCAGCCCCTCTGCACTTACCCTGTACAACCTTAGTCTTGAGCTGCTGTGGATAATACAGAAAACTGCTAGTAGTCCCAAACCTTTGATCTTCATTTGACTTCTGAGGGTTTTCAGACACCCATTTCCATTTTAAATAGAAAAAGTACTTGAGAATTTATATGGCACAAAGGCTTTAAGTAACCCAACTTGAGAAAATATTTTTAAGATGCTGGAATGAAGAATGTCAAGTATTATTTTTACTGCTTGAATTTCAACCCGAGTTGGAAAAAAGCCCACAAAGGTAAAACTATCTGCAGGAGAAACAGAAAGGAAGAAAGGGCAACAAAAGAAATCTAAAACCACTGCTAGTGACGGTGAGATGTTTTCAGCTGTAGGAGAACTGTTCAAAAGAAGGAGTGGAAGCCTTTCATGACCACCTGAGACTAACCACTACAGACGTTTCCTGCCAGGTTTGACAAAACAGGAGCGAACATGCCCCAGGGAACAGCCTTCCTTTTGGGGAAACGATGGCCAAACACAGAAGCTCTAAAAGGAAAGGTTTGGGAAGTAAGAGGTGAGCTCACGTCACTCAGTCAGAGACAGCTCGTCTCCAGGAGACACCACTTCCAGGGGGATGCCATCCAGAGCAGGGCTACTACTCCACAGCTACTATTTTAACTTGGGTATTTCTACTTAATGCAGATTAATTTCTTAACAGCACAGGAATACCACAAAAGGCTTAGAGAAACAAAAAAGGCTAATTTGGATCAATTAATAACACAGAGCAACTGTATTATTAATGAGGAACTACTGAAGGCTCTAAAGAGGTATGGAGACATTATCTAGCTGAATACTGTTTAAAACAGTGACAATAATACAGATGCAATCTGATGCTGCATATGCAAAATATTTGAGAGCAAATTAATCTTTGGCAGAACCCTGCTGACATCATTTGGCACCTCATCTCTGTTGGGATCTCAGGTGGAATTCAAGATGTTGCTTTTAACTAACGGAGGGAGCAGCCTGGGCAGGAGCTCTGGTCTGTCAGAGGCTCCTGGCAAAGCCCATCTCCCCCTCTGCCCCTTTTATCTGTGAGGGGCAAAGTGGCATTTTCCAGCAATCCTCAGTCTGCTATAATCCCATCTGCCTTGAATACAGTACTTTTCATTCTCAGCTTTCAAACCATTTAGCAGGAAAGGGCAATTTCCTTCTGCACGTTTTAAAGAAAAGAGAAACAGAGGTATAAAGGTGAAATGGCCTCTGCAGCATCAGCCACGGGGCTGCAGAGAGGCTGGAATGGGGAGCAGTTCTCCCAAACCCTTGCTCTGGGAGCACCCCATCGTCCCCCAACTGCCCCAAACACTGGGCAGATGCACATAGCTCAGACTGAGCTTTTGGATAAAATACAGAGAGCCTTGAAGGATGCTGGACTGAAGAGCACATCTCTTCTGCTGAGCTCACAACAATTTCCTGGTTATAGCAGAAATGTTTGTGGTTTTAAAAACACAGAAGATTTAAATTCTCTTGTCTCTAAGCACTGCAGACCTACGAGCTAATGGAGGTGAAGACAGAGTGCTCTGGATAAACAGGTTATTCTGTCACCATCAATTATTGTGCCTCTCCCAATTTTCTCTACGGTGCATGTCTCAGACACTGTCCCAGACAGGGCATGGAGCTACTTGCACTCCTGGTTTCAGCCAGCATGGCAATTTACTGCCTCCTTGGGAAGGCTTTGATATTTTAAAATCACAACAGAGCCTTCTCTTTGCTCGAAAGGCAACCACTAGCTTAGCCACAGAGGAAATATTTGCAGTGCCCTGGGAGATGAAAGCAGTTTCAAACCTTTTATTTTTAACGGGCAAATTAAAAATAAACAAACAAGTCCTTTTCTTTATTTCCTTTAACTCTGCTAGGGCCCATTCCCTTCCTAGGCTTTCGAAGCATCCTTCAGAAATGCAGGGATTCAGCTGAACAGCCTGGAATGAAGCCTGGCATTAAGAGATGGGGAAACTGAGCTACAGCACTGCTGAGAGGATAAAAGCACCCACCCAGCACGCTCTGCTCTGAGCCCCACTGCTGCCCGTCCCCCAGTGGGTGCTGCGACACGCGACACACGTTGAAGCCCAGGATGGAGGATTCCAACTCCTGACATTACTGCTGTCTGATGTGAGCCAGACCCATCTTACTTGTTGGGGTTTTTTTGTAATTTCTGATGCTCTCCCCTCCCTGCGATACTTAGTGAACAAAACTGCGTATCCTCTCTCATCCCTTCATGTGAAGGCACAAGAGAGCATGACTACTGATGGGACCAGACAAGTGCTCTTATGGCTGCAGAGTCTGTTAAAATGGTGCTCAGCCCTCTCTGAATGTCACCCTCTGCACAGACAGCAGGCACAGCCACCGTGCTCTGCAGGGCACCACAAACAAGCTCATGGGGAGAGCCACGCAGGAGCAGCAGCCCAGGGCTAAAAGTGGATTTGACTTCACCCTCCCATTTGGGGGTAGGCAGTGGAGGTGGGCGGCCGTGAGCAGAGGGGAGGCGGAGGGGGCAACATTTATTTCCAGCTGCACTCATGTGCAATTTCTCTCAGCCCTGAGATTTTCTAGAAAACAGCAGAAGCTGGGGAGTGGGGGGAACCAAAAAGGAAAATCGCAGTGTCTTTGCAGGAGAACATGTTAGGGAAGAAAAGTCGTTATCATCATCACAGCCCTGAGACTCTGCTATTGTTACTGCAGGGTTTAAAAATATAACAAAACTCAAGGCTACTGTGGCTACATGTCTGCATCGGACACAGCAGCGTGTGGTGGGAAGAAGGGCACTTGACCAAGAGGCACATGCCAATGCGTGGTCACAAAATGATGTTAAAAATGCTGCTTGCAGAAAGCCAGCCTCCTACCAAATTGCAAGGTTCTCTTCACTCCCAGCGATTATGTAAGATGTTCTTGCCTGCTGCTGACTCATATTTTCCAAAATATAGCTGGGAAGGAAAACATATGCACATGTGTTTTAATCTATATGTTTCCCTGTATACGTAAAAAGGAACCTATAGGAATGTGCACAAATGCCTGCACACACATGCATGATGCTGTGTGAGAGGATGAGAAAGGGACAGCCTGGCATCTGTTGTAAAAACACACACTGGAGACAAGATTAAATCATCACCATTTTCTGGGGCAAAACACAGCAACTGTTTAACACAGGGAGTGTAGGAGGAGAACAAGAAGCCGTGAAGCTACAGGGGAAGATGGAAAAATAAGAAACACTGAGAACGTGCTGCCTGCAACCTCCAGCCAAACCTGAGCTCTGGGGACTAGACACAGTCTCATCCTGAGCTTAAAATTGAGCTGGAAAAATGGCTTTTGTGACAGCTGGGGCCACTGTGACAATTTGCAAATGACAGTGGGCTGGCTCCTCAGCACCCACTCCTGCAGCAGGATGCTGGGTGCAGCTGGGGAGCAAGGCCAGTGCTTTCTAAAAACCTTAAACCAAGAGTCTTGATCCTGTTACCACCTGTGAATAGACACCCAGGCCCCAGGTATGCACTGAAGAAACCAGGCTCCTCCTGCTCAAAGACTCAGGATTCTAAGGCAGCCTGTTAGTGCTAAGCATATTTGGCCCCAGCCTACAAGTGTGTGAGGGTTGGTTTCTTTGCTCTGCACACATGTGAACTTCTAATTCCTTAGGGAAGACTTTTTAGATGCTTCTGCAAAACCCACAGTGTCCAGGAGATGGGATCACAACACTAGAGTAATACAATTCTAATTTAGTATCTACAACTACATCAGAGTCTACTGCCATTTAAAGAATGCTCTTTCTTGTTTTACAGAAACTTTAAAAGGTTTCATCTGGATTCAAAACCTGTTCTGCAATTGTTACTTTTTAACTTTCTTCTCCCAGAACTTCACAAAAGACCAAACATCCAGCGTGCATAAAAGGCTTTTGAATAAACCTTAAAAACAAACATTAAAGATCAATCACACTTTTCCAAGATTACACTAAAACTCACTGAAGCTCAACTAGATAAGGAAGGAGAGTTGCATAAAATTAATCAGCACCTTATCAAGCCAGGAAGAAAGACTTTTAGATAAAAAGCCTTCCCTAAATTTGGTATCAGAACAGAAACTTCAGTGCACAACATATTAAGAAAAACTTGTCAGATATACTGAATAAAATACAGGAGAGTGGAAGCACCAGAAATAGCATGAGAAATTATGTGGTCCACAGAAATCCTTCAAAGAAACCCCTGTTTTCTGATAACGCCAACAAGAGTCTGATGCTTTTTTTCAAATTGAACAGTTTTACTTGATACAACTTTTCTACAGATGCACCCAGCAAGCAAATGAGATCACTGGTTATCAGGGTGAGAGACTGAGCCTTAGGGTATTTATCTGTATTTGTGTAGCTGAGGCCATATTGCATTTTTTCAAACATAAGAGACACCCCCTACATGGTGAGGATCTTTGCTACTCTCAGAATCCTTGTAGTTGGACTGATTCCTCCCCCAGCACCTCTCAGGTGCAAGCTGCAACCACTGCCACAGCCACGAGCTCCCAGATCCCTTACAGCAGCTTTTGGTCCCAAGGACTGCTCCCAGGAGAAGCTTAACCCGTTAGAAACAGACACCCTTGGGACAAACATCCAGAGCAGGGAGAGGGAACAGAGGCAAACAAACCCCATCAGCAACATCCCAGGAATTTCACTCGGCAGCAGGCTGAGGCAGCTCTCTGGTGGTACAGAGCACATCCAGGGTGCTCAGGTCCAGCCCTGCCCAGGTCAGAAACCCAGTGACAATTCTCCCCATCATTCCAGGCAAGACACGCTCCACAAAGGTCACCACAGGACGCAGGCAGGGGAGCAGAGCTGGGAACAGAGGCCGTGGTCTTGAGAGGCAATAGAATGGGCATGCTGCCTTCCCCACTGGATACAAAGCAGGAATGACCAGCTCCATCTTCACAATCCCTGACCCTACAGCATGGCAGCTTAGCTCAGGAAGGAAAGGATGCTGGAGCACGCGGCTGCCCATGCGTGTGGTGGGGCTCTAAGATAATCTAATAACAACAAATGACCTAGAAATTAACTTTGGGTTTTATTAAAAAAAAAAAAAAAGGGACAGTTTGTCAGGCCAGGCATCCCTACCCCATGGTGTGACAATGGGGTGATGCCACAGCAGGGCTGCCTGCTGGCACCCCAGACCCCATCGGGGCTACCACGGTCTGCCCTGCAAGTCCCAGTCAGGTCCTAGAGGAAGACAACAGGGCTAGAGACACAGTTCATCCCTTAGAGCCTTAAACAAGCCCACAGAGCCCAGTGCTTGCAGTGCAGCCCCTGCTTTACTCAGCCAGAGCTGCTGCCTAAAATAGAAACACGCTCGTTGCCGGCAGCCTATACGTTATGTTCTATATGTCTCAGCTGATATGAAAGAAGGGGCAGGCACTAAACCACATGGGACCTTCCACATGGGCACGGACAGACTTGTCTGCTACACCGAAATCCCCTATGAGATATCCTCCTCCAAACTGCACACAGCTCACCCCACAGCTCCCCAGCCCAAGCCTGCCCCGCTGGCACTTCCACGTGGGAAGGTGCAGATCAAACCCTGTGAGGCAGCAGCCAAGCACCCAGCTCTGCTCCTAACCCCCACTCCACCCCACACCTCTCTGACCACCACGTGCCTCATTTTCCCTGGCTCTTTGTTGGAAGCAGGGGGAGCTCCCCAAAGTTGCACACCCCTATTACATTTTCCATGCGAATAAACCAGAGTCAGTTGAAATCCAGACCTAATTCTTTAAATACCTTCACACAGGTGGTCCTCCACCCCCTAAGGTCCTCTTTGATTTGGTGCTAAAGCTTTCAGGCCTGCCCAGCACATTCATCAAGAGGAGGCTTCTTGCCCTGAGCTCAGATGTCCCAGTGAACACACCATCAGTACAGTGCTTTCAACAATGCAGCAATAATACTCAACAAAACCTGGAAATAAGCAGTCAAGGCCGCACGGTCCTTTGCTGGTGAGGAGGACAGCAGGGTTCGACACAACTCGGCCATCTGTGGGCTCTTTCAGATTAAGAGTCATTTCCACTCAGGAAAGAAATCCAACCATAACCAATAAAATAAAATAAATCACAGTTCCTCCATCAGCTCTTCCTTCAGGAGAATCTATTTTTAGTGAGAAGCATAAATCACTACAGCTTACCATCTATAGCAGTTCCAACAGGTAAAAACCCAGCTACACATAGTTGGGCCAACACAGGCACACTCACATTGTCCACCCACCCCACCATACCCCTGCCCAGAACAACCACCCTTCACAGCTACAGCATGATGCAAAAAGGGAAGGAATAGGAGTCGATGGGTCTTGATTCTGCCTCAGTAATGGGTGATGTTCCCTTTCTACAACTGGGGAAGAGGAGTCACAAAGCAGTGAAGGAACATGTCCAAGGCCATACAGTAAGTCAGTGGCAAAAGCAGAATGCGACAGCACGATCCTCTGACACCGCTGAAACCCCTCAAGAAACATCCTCATCACAACAGGACAATTATTACACAATAACTAACAACATTAGGGAGTTTTCCTCAAGCTTCCTAACTTCTGTTCACTGAAGATTCCACATACAAGGGACAAATCCCTGCGTTTTATCAGAATAGCTCCCATACCATTTCACTAGGAGATACACACTGAACAGGACTATCGCACCCAGCTGAGAAAGAGACACATTGCAAATGTAAAATACAGGAGCCCCCCTCCTCACCGACACAGAGGCACTGCTGACAACACACAGCACATACAGCCATGCAAGCACTGAGCACAAGGAGCACAGGATCTCCCATCACAACCAGCATTCACTAAATACAGAAAGCAAAGAACGACAACAAAATGAAATGGACAACACAGAAGAGGGGTTCTAGCCACAAATTAAAACAAAACCAAAAGAAAACTTACATGGATTTTTGGCAATTTTCCTTCAGACATTATACACAGCAGTTGGGCTGTGTACTGAATACCTGATCCAAAAAGAAATATAACCACATTACGCAAACAGATGGGGGCAGGAGTCAGGTGAACATGCAGCTCTTAACAACATTCATCTACGGGATGAGAAAGCACCTCTGCATTCCCACAAAAGGGCTCGAATCTGGGCAGATCTTCATTCACTACAAAGCATAAGCAAGTGCTGTGCTGCTGCCATCCCGGGGGAAAATCCAAATGGCAGGACAGAAAAGAGCCATCACGTCAGAGACCTCTGAGCTATCCCGTCCCCCTTTTAACTTGTCATGTGAGGTTTAAAACAGAGGTGGGAAATATCGAGGGTGGGGGAGGAAGCCTTTAAAGACCAAAAGGAAGCCCTCTTATCAGCCTCAAGGAAGGAGCATTAAAATCACAGTGAAGACAGGACTAGCAGGGATCATCCTGACACATATGCTTTTTCTGAAGCACCCAAAGAGGGAGAAATGTTCCCTCTCCCCGTGGTGAGAAGGTGCCTGAAGCTTTAAGGCGGCAGACTGCCACTCAGGAGGAACGGACTTTTTATGGACTGTGGGAAACAGGGTTGCTATGATACAGTCAGAGGCATTTTCATGAATCCTGTGGCAAATAATATTGAATCCTGCTTAAGCAGACAAACAGCAAGGCTGGTCTCCCATCACCCAGCCTCAGCAAATACACAGGAGCAATCACTGAAAGAGATTTTATGCATTATAAATATGATATTTGCATACAAATTAATATTTTTGTCTTTGGGGCTGTATTTTCTGGAGGGTCAGTGCTTTGATTTATTTAAAGGAATGATTCCTCTTCCTCATCCCTGGGCTTGAGCATCCTCATGAAGAACTCAAATGTCCACAAACAGGGAGAGGAGTTATGAACCCAAACTGCCTCCAGGAACTCAGCTGTGATCAGCCCCACGTGTGACCCGAATCATCCCATGGAGCTCAAGGAGAAGGAAAGCTCCACTACATGGAGGTATTTTACAGTGTGCAAATTACACTCCAAATTTTGCAAGCACAGTCACGACTCCAGGGAGTCTACTGCAAGCAACTGGGAACAGTCACCCTAAAATGCTGCTAATGCAGAACTGTTATGGATTGAGCTGCTCCTGAAAAGTATGGAGAAACAGAGTTGTTTTAAACTAGCTAAATGCTCCTGCAGACCAGGCAGCCTGAGGCTCCACTGCAGGCTTGAAAAATGCAAAACTGCAGGTGCAAAACTACAAAAATGGGGTTGGGGCAGGTGGCTCGAGGCCTGTCTGAAAAGGTGGCCACTAAGGACTGGGGAGCAGGAATCAAACTACATAAGCAGGAAACCCAGCCCCGGATCACTTTTTAAGCTTATTTCCTCCCTTTCCCCAAAAAGTCCAATGTGAAGCCTGATACAACAGGAACCATGTTAATACAATAAAAAAAGTTTTCTGCTCCCAACTTTCAATCTCATATTGCTCTACATAAACCTGTTTTCTTTGACTCCATTCCTTTAGGAGAAAAATAAGTGAGAAACTTTTAATAAAATTCCATTTGTTCTCTCAAGCACCTTCCATGATGTTAAAAAAAATAAGCTCCCAGCGATGGCTCCCTGGCAGCTGAGTGTGCCCAACACCCTCACCCTCCCCATGCACCCCACCAACACACAGCTCCACTGATGGAGCCCAAAGGGACTGGCAGGAATGAGCCACTGGACACAACAGCTCCCAGTACATGGGGTAACACACACACCTCCCAGATACCACCTGAGAAGTACAAGCTCTGGGATCACGGAATGCACTTTGCATGCACTAGAAACACCCGGCAGGTGCCACACATTCCTCGCAGAAATCTTATTGAAAGGTAAAACCTTCACACCAGAGAGCTAACCTGGAAGAAAATAAACATTCAGGCACAGGTTTTAACTTGCTGTTTGGTTTTGTTTTTTCTCATTTTTCCACCCTTACTCCTCCAAATCACTATGTCACCTAAAACTGTTTCACTGAAGGGATTCTTTTGGCTGCCATTCAATTAATTCCCTTTCCATGGTGATGTCTGCTCATTTATTATCTTTCCAGGAGATTCTGCAGCCTATAAAACTAATAACATATGAAAGCTAACAGGAAAACAAAGCAAATTTGAGCTGTTTAACAACTCAAACCATCCTCAGCATGATTTTCCTTTTAAAACAGATTCCCTCAGTCTCTCCTGAAGTGCAGCTGGTCCCTCTTGCACACAGAGCTACAAGTGAAGCTGGGGAACAGCCAGCAGGCACCACGGTGTCTTCGCTGGGCTTGTCTCTCTTGGCTTTTCCACCCATTAAAAAAGGGGTTACTGCCACTGAACACTTCTTGTCAGCTTTGGGGGCTGACTGTTATCACCCTGGGACCTGGAGAAAAATTTTTTTTTCACTTTTGTTTGCAGCTAAAGCCACTTCAAAAGTGCCAGATTCACAGCATTTAACTCAATTGCCAATCATGCCACCAGCAGCTCAGCTGATGCCCAGCTCTGCATGTAACCCACAGCAGACAGGCTATCGCGTGGAAATAACCACACGTCTCCAGCCACAAGCTCCAACCATGTCCTTACGAATCAGTTCCATGGTTGTTGTTTTGTTTTTTTTCCCAGTTAGTAGAGGACATCCGACAAATAGCTGGAATTAGCAGGAACCAGTCAAATTCCCAAGGCAATATAATTCCAGTGAACATTAGCAAGCGATGTAACCATTTTCAAACTGTGATTATTTTTTTTGTTGTTTTGTTCTGAGCAATTCTGATTTTTCCAGAGGGGAAAATAATGTATCAAAAATCCGTAAGATTTCTAACAGAAACACAGTACAGAGACATACTTGCAAGAGGAAAAGATACTACTCTTTTCAGACATTCCCCTTATATTCGCCCTAAACTTCATGCACTGACACTGGAACCCCCCAGCTAGCTCTGCTTCCAAGCTGTAAACATTGCAATTTTGGTCTAGACATCTTTCAATAGAAAGAACTCTAACTACTGGACACCTTTTTAGCAAGCCTGTAATATACAACTTAGCACTTCATTTTCAAGAAAATCAATGTAAATAAAGTCACGCAAAACAACCCATCTCAAAATCCTGTTATCCTTTAGGTGGGCAAGGATTTTTCTTACATACATTATCAAAAATTATGTATATTTATACACGCACAAACACATGAAAGAAAAGAAAACCAAAATAAAATTTCTAGAGATATCAAAGCAAAACCCAGCCCCTCTGTATCTGTTGCTTTAGCAAAGAAAAACAAAGCATGCATTTCCCTTTTTCTCTTGGATCTCTCCTTCCCAATTTGCCAGAGATATAAACCATACACAAACAGAAAAACAACCCAGCAGGTTATGTTTTGGTCCCTCTCACATCTTTAAAGAAAGAAGCTAGGCTACAGCAGCATGGACGTAGAATCTGGAGGCTTTGGGGCTGAATATTGAGAAATCAAGTCAGATCATCAAGGCAACACAGATAAAGTAAGTAGAATTTATCTCCCTTTTTTTGTGGCTGAATGTTATTTTAGCAAAGATTTAATCCTTTAATAGGATTTCTCATCCCCCCCTTAAAAACATCCAGAGCTCGATTCAATTGCACACACCACCACCTCTCACCTGGCAGCTACGTGGTTACTCTCACAGACATTGCACATTAACTGCTTGCTAGAAATCTCACACAAAATGACTTCTTATTAACTGGAGTCTCTATTTTAAAGGAAGCAAAATAACACAGCCAGTGCTTACCACAGAAAGATATTTCCACTCGGCTTCCAACTACATATGTACAGCTCTATCTCACTAGCACAGAACGATATATGAATGGATTACTATTATTTATCACATTTAAAACCCAGGCAAAAGCAGCTACACTTACAGGCATACTTAAAAGACAAGACATGACAAAAGATTTAGGGAGAGATAATATACCAACGTCATACATATCACAGCGAGGCCATGTTGAAGCTCAACGCGTTTCCCCCCTCAGTAAGAAATATCTCTCTCTCTTTCTCTCTCTCTCTCGCCTTTCTCTCTCTCTCTCTCTCGCTCTCTTGTTGAATTGCTAGTGGTAGTAGTAGCCCCCAACAGCTCAGGAGAAAAAATCCATTTAACGAGTGCCCAGGAAGAACATGAGTATGACATTCACAAGCAATAGCACCACGATCACTGCAAAAACGACCACCGTTTGAACATCCAAGGTCATGGTGCAATGCAGAACACTGTAGTGTTCAAGATGTGGGGCTGGCAGATTTGGAGAAGTCAACCTCTGCTCTGTAAGACTGTCCATACATCCACCATGCTAGAATAGAGGAGAAAACTGTTCCTGGTTTTGGTTTTGTTCGTAATGCTTTGTGGTCTGCTTTTAGTTTATCCCCCTATCTGCTGTCTCTAGCTCATTCTGGAGCCCGCTAAGTGAAGCATCATCACAACCAGTGAGCACTTAAGACGCAAAATCCTTCCTTTAGGAAAAGAAAGCCAGCGCTGTCTGCAAGCTTCTCTCTCTCTCTCTTCCCCCCTCTCTCTCCCGGTCTCTCTTGCTGGCTGGCTTGCTTTTTAATTCGTCAAGCCAGTGCAGATAAGGAGCCTGTGTGAGTGTGACAGCTCTGCAAGCTGCTGCGGCTGCATCTCTCGGAGCGAGGCGGACCCTTTCGCATACTAATCAGCTCCAGTGACCAGGCAGCGAAGGGATCCTGGCTGTCAGTCAAACGCAAAAGGAAGCGCTGGCTCCATAAATACGCGAGTCTTCCGCCCGCCGGGACAGCGAGCACTGTGCAGGCATGTTTTTCCCCTCTCCTTCCGTGGCAGTTGGGAAAGCAGAGCCGTGCGGGGGCCGGGAAGGCGGGGTCGCGGTCAGATGGCAACGCCGAGCTCCAGGAAGGCTGTCCGGGCTGTGTGTGCAGTGCAGCTCCCGCTCCTCACCGCCCGCGTACGGCGGGGACGCGTCTGCCCCGGCTGTGCCGCCTGCGCTGCCGATGGAAAATACCGAAACGCCAGCTAAAAGAGCCAGTGCTGCTAGGAGCCTGCTCAGAGCAGGTAGGGGAGCAGGAGAAAGAGCGGGGAAGAAAAGCAGCTAAAATAACAAAAAGGCCACCCTCGGTAACGGGAAATTCACTGTGAGCCTGTAACGAGGAAATGTTGTAAGGAATCACTTTTTAGCTCTGTACAACACTATACACGCCATCCCACCACAAAACTATCGTACAGCCTCTCCTCAGCACTGCACTGGGTTTCTCCAAGCTAAGAGTTAAATTGAATTCTGATTCTACAGATAGAGATGTATAAAAGGGGGGGTGGGAGAGGGGATAGGATGGGGGATCTTTTTTTCTTCTGCAGCACCCAGAAAAGCTCATTCCTACATTAAGTTCACATACACACTCCGCATTTATGGTCCAGGTGCCAGCTGCTATCCCAAACCTCATTCTTAGATGCCAGAACCAGCAGTTACCTTAGAAAGGCAACACACACGCACAGGAAGAGACGTGCTCAGCTGGAAAAAGCAAATCATTTTACATGCAAAGACAAATTTAGAAACGTTGCCAATGCATATGCATTAGGCACTAAAATGTGCATACGGGGGCTGATCATCAGCACCTTCCAGGAAACCTGCTCCTCAGAACATACCCGGGACATTCCCCCACACACACAAGGCCAACATGCACCAAACAAGCACTTAATTTATTCTCCAGCAGCAAACAAAGAGATCAGGAGGACTTTAATGTTTAAACCTGAACAGACATGGCCTGGAGTGGGCTCACACCAGTGAGAGGCAGCCTTTCTCCCTATCACCACATCCTTCCAGGGGAGGTATTTTCACCAACATTTGGGGAAGGGATTATGCTACTATCCCACCTTACCATTCAAACCAACATTAAACTCTAAACTAAGGCTTATTTTCTTTTTCTTCCTTTGCTATTTGGGTTGCTGGAGGGCTCCCTCAAAAGGAGCAGGCTTTTTCTCTATCTGCCCCCAAACACCATCAAAGGAGAGACCAAGCTGGGTGGACAAGGACTGTCTCCACAATGCCCTCCCTCCTCGGCCTCCACTGAGACCCAGTGGTTTGTGCAAGGCCAACACTCCTACAAGGCACCATCCTCCTCGTTTCTGACCAGCTCTGTAGTAAGTGTGGGCCATGATGTCTTTGCAGACGCAGAGGGTGGGTTGTGCTGAACACAGTTAGAAATAGGAACAGTTTGGATTACCTGGGGAGGTAATTACCCCCCCAGAGGGTAAAAAGAGAGGATTACCTCTCTCTTTTCCTGTGAGTGGTAACTAGAAGTCAGGGGCTGTCGCCAGCAACTGGGACCCCCTGCTCTGTTCAACTAGAGAATTTCTCATTCAGGAGGACAGTGAAAGGCGATTTTTCACCTCTGTGTTTACAAGAAGCTGTTTTACACCTGCCCCAGGCAGGCAGCCCAGCTGCCCCCACTAGCATACATGCTGTACCCAAGTGATGGATCTGCCTGATCAGCAGCTTCCAGACCTGCGTTTCCCATCAAGTACGCATTTTTAGGCTTGTCAGTCTATCTGATGCAATTTTAGATTAATCAGAATAGCAAACATATAATAGATGTGGATTATTTACTATTGTTACCATCCTTTCCTAAAACAATACAGTCAATTTTCCAAAACACAAGCCTGAACTCACACACATCCAGGGAATTCCAGTTTCAGTCTCAGTAATAACAGTGACCTCTCCAATAGGCCCAACTTTAGAGGCATCTTTATGCCCAGTTCATCTTTTCCTCTAAACTGCAATGAGCACAGAGGTCTAGATCCCAGCCTCAGATTCAGCCTTACGTTTACAGGAAGCCCAGCAGAGATGTTCTACCTGTCCACAGCAGCCCCGAGGGCCTGCAGACACCTCCGAAGTCACAGCCCATCCCTTGCCTTGTCCTGCGCTGTTTGTGTCCTCTCAACGCCAAGAATGGGAAGCAACCGGCAGGGTTTTAAGGCAGACTCCTCTGTGTCTTTGCATATAGACAAAGGGAGAAAAATTGGGCAGGTAGAAGCAACCGAGGCCTAAGAAATATCCAGAAAAAAAAGGTGCAGTAACTATCACACATGCTCAATAGCTACTTCCGTAGCTGAAAAAGCAGATTTCATTCCGAGCGATGCGCCTGGCAGGTCTCTGGCAGTCACTCTGCAAGAGCTGAGCCAGTCAGAGCACAGGGGAGGGCAGAGATTATAAATAGTAGCAAGAAAGCCAGCCCCCTGCCAGCTGCAGGCAGGAGGTCCCCCACTGCCTCGCTCACCACGTACAGCTCCTGCCTCACTCGCGGCTGCAGACCCGCAGGGCGGCCAGACCGCAGGGCGATCGCTGCGGAGACCCCAGCGCCACCTTTCTCCCCGGCTGTGGGAGGCAGGGGGGGCTGTGGGAGGCAAGGGGGGGCTGTGAGAGGCAAGGGGGGGCTCCAGCAGCACCGTCCCTCCTCCCCAGGTCACACTCCAGAGCAAACGCCCTTAGGAAAGTGCCGGGTCCCTCACTGCTCACAGATGGAAATACGGGGCTCCAGTGAAAGTTGGGTGTGTAACAGCTACCAAGAGTCATCAGCACAAACAGATTTAATGCACAGAAGCTTCTATTTAAATTATATTCACGGCATTCCCAGTAGTACTTGCTGCTTTATATGATTCCCCATGCCTTCTGCATGTACTAAATGTTGATTTTACAGTGGAAATAGATACTTGCTCTTAGAAGCCTTACTGAAAAAGAACACCTACATGTCAGGGAGTTATATAAAACCACCACAAGTTTAACTTCGTGTAATGTTTTCTGTGAAGTTTAGTCTAACCTGTATAGAGCTAAACGGAGGAACAGGAAGAAATTGTTAGTAATAGTTACATAAAATACCACCTCCCCTTACAGCACAGCACATGCCCTGACACTATAGTAGCTTCCAGGAGCACAACTTGTGATGCACAACCATCGATGGCTTCTGCTGTATGAGAAAGCAGTTTTGAATTCCAGCCCCTCTCCAGCGAGCACATCAATTAAGGAAGGAGCCAGGGCTTCCACTAACCCATCACATCCATACATCTGTATGTATACATAAATCTGTATATACACAGACATAGAGAGAGAGAGTGTATTCTGGACTCCCAAATAACAGACAAATCAGAAGGCCCCTATAATAACATTAATTGCAATATGGTAACTTTGAGGCAAGCCTCTGAAGCAGATGATGCCAGGTCTTCATTCCTTATGTGCGTAATACACCAGGCTCAGCCATGTGACTGCGACTCCCTCCAATGGATCTCTGTAGGAATTAGCACAACCCACTACTTCAGCTGAACAAGTACAGCTCTCACTCAGGAGTGAGGATCTGTAAATTTGAATGCTTAAAGGTCCCATATTCCACCCCCACAGACAGGTACACTGTCTCCGCATGAGCTGGCAGGATAGTCCAGGGGTGTGTGGCAGCACAGGATTCAGCTCCAGTTCCCTCTTCTGCCAAAGATCCCCTGTGCAGATCAGCCTCCACTGCAGCAATCTCTTGGACACGCAGAGGCATCTGTGTTTTCCTAACGCATCGGCTCCATCTCCCACTGACTGCAAAACTGAAGCACTCAAACTCATAACCTTAGCACAGCCCCAGTGAACACAGGTAATGCTGCCACAGGAAGCAGCGCTGAGCTCTGGGCTTTGGCACGGGGACCCCAACTCAACCAGGCCAGAAAAATCTGCTCATCCGTCAGCCAAAGGAGCTAAATATTTTGGCAAATTTGGGAAAGTTTCAAACAAGTCCCATAGTGGTTTGTGATTCTGAGTGGGAACAAAACTATGGTTGTGTTGGTCTGGACAGGATGAAACCCATGGCCAAGGGGAAAACAGCTGCCAGCAATTGTCAGTCCTGAACTGCTTCTGTTCTTCTGTATTCCCTCTTGGAGCACAAGCCCCATCTCACACCTAAATGGCACCATGAGAGAAGTTTAAACTTTCCATTGGAGTTAACACAGTGCCTCGAAAGAGGAACAAACAGCAACAGTACCCAGGGATGTGTGGGCAGGAGAGAGGCAACTGCTCTGCCATTCCCAGTCTCCTCCACTGAGCACTTGCCGACTGCTGCAATGTCAGGCACCAATGTGGGGTTTGACTCATGGTCTCCATCAGAGAAGACCATAAAATTAATTGTTTTTTTCTAAATCTAGCCAGGAATTAAGCTCAGGGTTTCAGAGATTAAAGGCCAGTGGGATTTGCTACATTTCCAAAAAGGAGGATTTTCTTAAACTCAGAGTTGCCTCTTTTTCCTGTCTCTTCACAGTAAGTTTGACACAGAGTCCTCTTCTCCCATCCTTTGTCCAGAGGGGAAGCACCAGCCTACACACTGCAGAGCTGCTGCAAAGGGCACTATTTTCTTCAGGAATCTCCATCATCTTGCATGGCTATGGACTGGCTTCACAGGAAACTTTGAAAATCCCCAAATGCCTGAAAGTCCTTACCAAAACCGAGGAACGTGCAAAATGGAGGAGTATCTGTAAAGACCTGGACTCGGGGGGCTGGTTTTGGCAGTTAAAAATTATCCTTCCAGTCAAGCACTGTTCCTTGCCTGTCCAGTCCATCCTTCAAATGCAAAGTTTCTTCACTGTTCATGTGAACTTGCAACTTTTTTCCAGTAACTTCCTCTCCTTCTTTCTTTTGTCCTTCTTCCTTTTCCTTGCTCTACACATGTCCCTGTGAAGCTTTTATTTCACCTCATCCTCTGCCCCAGCCCTCTCTCCCACAGCAGCTCAAGTGTCCTCTACCAGAGACACCAACAAGAAAACAAAGCAGGGGGAGAGGGGGTGGCCAGTGGCCGGAACAAGCACAGCTTCCTCCAGTATCTTCCACATTAACTGCACAACAACAACACGTTTTAGCAAATTCACAACATAGCTAGACAAGCAAATAATTAATTTACAGAACTAATATAAAATACAATTACAGAAAGACAATAGGGAAAGACGGAGAGGTGAGCAAGGATAAGATGATTATCACAAAAGCTGGTGAGGCACAAATAGTCTTCAGGAGAACTGCATAAAAAAAGGCTGAGTTGAGAGGCGGCAAAGCAGTGAAATAGCAGAAAGGTGCATGAGGAAGCGAGCAGAGCAAGACCCCATGAAGCAAGCTGCTCTTGTAGCAAGGCTAAGAGTGCTGGAAAAGAGAGTAAGTTAAGTTTTTAAGCCCACTTCTGCAATGTTTAGAGAACATAGGGCACTGCTGGAGGTTGAATTTGCTGTGCTGCTTAACCTGCATGACCAACTGGCCCACGAGCATTATACAAAGTTCAGAAGCTACAGGGATGAATCTGAGCATCTCTGGGTCACTGCTCTAAGTACTCCATGAAAAGAAAACAAGAATTTCACCAAAAGACAGGAAGCATCACACTGACCTCCACCGCCTGACCCTTGGTAGATACACTATAAGGACACAGAGCTCAGGCAAGCTGTAGTAGGTGAACTCTTCCCATTCTTCACCAGCTCTAATTTTATCTCAGAAAACAAGAAGTGATACACAACAGAATTATGCCCCCAGTGTAGAGGCTGATTTACTTATAACCATTTCATTTAATACTAACAGCCAGACACCAATCAAAGGTAAGCCAGGGAGGCTGTGATATACTCATGCACCAGCCCTGGTTAACCACCCTCTTGAAAACTAACCATCCTCCAGATGAACAGGTCTTAACCGCTCGAGTGAAGGGCGGTAGTGGCATGTCACACACTAACCAAGGCTGGCCTTGGACCACATCTGGAGACCTCCATTAATCCTGGTTCCTTCTATGAACAGAGCCAGCATCTCAGCAGATGGTGCTCTTTCCTCTGTGGAAGAATTTAAGCATTTGATGTGAGGGGGAAATAAAGTCAAAGCCTTGTCACTATCATCTAATGAGGTGCAAAGATGCTTCTTCCACGGCACCCTGACCAGGTCTCATCTGCATCCTGACATGGCTTCATGCATCCCTGCTAACATCCTGCCCTCCAGTGCTGTGCAGTGCCACCCACACACAGCTGCAAGGCTCCCCCCAGCAGTGGGCTACAACACAGAGTGAGGTACTCCTCAGGCTTTGTAGCTTTTCTAACAGCACACAAACCCTGCTGCTGTGGCACCGAGCGTGAGCCTGTCCCGGGGTTGGTTCCATTGTGCTTGTCTGGATCACAGGGAGAACAAAACTTCTATTTTTAAGTTCATTTGAACTTAAAGCATTAAGACAGACTAAAATATCATGCCCCTGGCAATCATGTTGCAAGTGCTTTCTCTTCCGTTTGCCTCTGCTCCACACCCAGCCTGTGCTCTAGAAGCATCCCCAGACTCCCAATTTTGAAAAGAAAAACAAACCCTCAAGACCAGCAGAAATCAGATGTGCTAGCATCTGTCACCCCGGTCACAGAGAAGGACTTCACAGACCAAGAACATCCAGTTTAAAAGATGACCTGTCAAATTCAGATGTTAATTTTAACCTTACATAAGCTCTCTTGTTTAAAAATAATAATAAAAGGCCTAAAAAAAAAAAAAAAAATATATATATATATATATATACACAGACATTTATGTCTTCATTTTACTTTTCAGGCTTCTGGGCTTGCAGTTGAGCCTGGAAAGAGGTAAAAAAAAAAGCAAAGCCCAAACTGCAGAAAAATCCAAGACAAGTCTCTTCCTTCCTCTGCTCCCTCCACGCACTCTTACAGGAACTCCAGTGCTTCTGCTCTCATTTCTGACATTAAATTGCAAAGATTTTCACATCAACCCATGCCTGGACAATGTGGTAAGTGGAAAAAAAGAAAAAAAGATCACCCACTAGAAACTACCTTACTAAATGCAGGGGCAGTGTCCCCAGTGTGGTCCCAGAGAGATACATCTGCACAGACACAGAGGAGGGAAAGCTCTTCACCATGAAAAACAAGCGGTGTCTTTCAGGTTTGCCACAACACAGGAAGGTCCTTTGAAATCCAATGCATCACATTTCCTATGCAGTAAAAAAAGCAAATCTAATAGAGTATTTTCATCTGCCTTAGCCTGCAGAGGTCCAGCAATTAGCAGTGCAGGAGTGAGATGCCAGGCAGAACGGAAACAGCCTGATCCATGAGGCACGTACTAAACAGCAATGTCAGAACCTAGACAGAGGAAAAAGAAGAAAAAAGTTTCTGGTTCTGCCTTGTGCCTTCATTGCCTGACCTTGCAGAAAGCGTGGGTTTAACGAGCAGTGTTCCTACCTCTCCACCAAACAAATTATGCGCGGTTCTGTTTATGGGCAAGGCCAGGTCAGGCCCTGCCCCAGGGCATGAGGAGAAACACAAAGGCTTACAAATTTGAAAGTCCTGATGCAGTATGCTCCTTGGGACGTGGTATTCAACTTTGTAATGCTGCTCTGTTAGCCTGAGCTTACTCTGAGGGAAATACAAAATTATCCACCATGTATATATTAGGAAAGCTGAGCCCAGGCACAGTCCTGTGACTTACTCAGAGTCCTGACACAACACTGGCAGATGGGAGCAGAAGCCACAGCCCTGGTTCATGCAGGAAGGATGAGAATAAAGAAATGGCCCACAACTCCTTGCAGCCCTCCTCATACCCTTCTATGACACTGTTTGCTTTGGCTTCCTTGGATTTCTCCTTGTCAAGATATTGAGCAAAGAAAAAAAACAACATCTTATTAAGAAGCTGACCCTGGGGTGTCATGTTCTTCACACAAATTAACCCAGAGAATTAGATGTATTTCATGTAAATCATTTTCTCACCCTCTCTCTGCCTCCCAAAAAAAAAAAAAGGCAAGGGAACAGCCTATTGAATCTGGCACTCATATGATGAAGAAAACAAGGCAAGACAACCTAATGAACTAGGATTTCCAGCTGGATATCAGTAGATGTATGAATAGAACATAAACCACTCATTTTTATCAGCAATATTATCAGCATTAAAAAGGAAAAATAAGTTTCTATCTTCTTTATTTATTTTTTTTTTTTTCTGTCTTCAAATGAGGCAAAGGAATGCCAGGAGGCTTTCATTCCTGTTCCAGCCCGACTCAGCGGGCTGGCTTGCAGCCAGAGCCAGCACAGCCTGCGCCCCTGCCCGGTGCCACACACCAGCCTTGCAGGAAGGACCAGCGCTGCCCTCCTGCCGGCTGCTCCTGGCAACGTGGCGCTGCCGTGAGCCAAAGGGACACTCGCTGCGCGGGATCACACGGATCAACCTGCCTGCTGGAGGACACGGCTTAAACACAGCGGGTACAGAGAAGGACCTGGCGTTGCGCTGGCTTCTTCAAGAAGTACAGATTGCACTTCTGCATCATTAACCAGCAACGGCAACACAGAGATTCAACGGGACAGGGCTGAGGTTTGCTGTGCTACCCGAAACATGGGCAGGACAGCAGTTCTGAGCGCCCCACTCTGCAACCTGAAAACAACTACGGCAGAGAAGGTGCAGGGTAATTCACTCATGCCTAATATTATCTTGGGATAAACCCAAGGAATTCTGTAATATGGCAGACATGACAACATGGGGAGACAAAATTTGGGATCCCTTCTGGACAGACAGTTCTGCACATGAATACACTACTTTGGGCTCAGTAGGAGTTCACCAGAGCTCTGGACCAGGAACTAGACTTTACTGCTCACCCACACCCTCCTCCTACTAGACCAAGTCAGAGATTTCCCAGCCTGAAACTGGCTCCCAGATGACACTCGTGCCCTTCTCTAACAATACTCGTCTTTCCTTTCCCTGCCCACATTACATAATAGGCAATTTTATATTTATTTTTTTTTCATACTATGTCTTTTCATAACAATAGGAACTATTGGAGACCGAGATAACTTGATGAATTTTTCCTATTATCTAAGAGCTTAGTCACTCAGGGAATTAGTCATGTTCAAAATAACAGCCAGGCTCAAAGAGATTCAGAGCAACCATTCTGGAGCAGAAGCAGCTAATGTCATAAATACATTAAGATGTTAGCTTGAAGCATTTCAGAGATTTTTCAAGAACTGTTTAAAAAAAGAAAAACCCTTTGACTAGATACAAGGAAATCAGGTTCTCTGCAGTTAAAAAAACACCGCAGTTTGCAAAGCCTGCTGTGCTCAAACCCTGAAACCTGAGCACAGGAGGGACAGATGGACTTTGTGACCACATGGCGCGTGTGGTTTCCCAGCGAGTGCATCTTCTACAAAATACTGCTTCACATTTCTCTGGCACCCTCCAAGCATGGTCTCAAAGGGTTTTCCAGACATCCCCAATGTATTATCAAGACGTATCTCAGGAGATAGAGAAGTTATCAGCATGTCCATATACATCAGGTAGGAACTGGGGCACAGAGCCATGGTTTGCCCGTGGGCCTAGAGCCAGGCCACCTCCTAGCCACTCCTGGGATTGACACAAAGGCAATTGTCAGCAGGCATTTATCCAAATATTTTCATTTTCCATAACATCAACTCTTTTGTACCCTGAATGTTTGTATTGTATGCGAATGTTTGTGTATTGTATACTCTCATAGCAACACTAGTAGAATGCTATATTTGAAAAATTAAAGAAGCCCCAAACTGGGAGTGAAACAGAAAACAGAAAAGAAACTACATGGGTGAGAAAAATCCCACGAAGAAATGCATTTGGTAGGACTGCCTTAAGGCCTTGGGAGCTCTATGGCATTGCAGCACTGAGAGAATACTCCAGTGCATGAAGACCTTGTTCAACCCAAGTATCCATCTCCAGTGACAACAGATCTCAGGATGAACAGGAACCAACTTGCAATGAGCCACTCTTTCATGGAAAAGGCCCTCCTTTCTGAGGCTTCAGGGTACTGAGAGGACAAACCAAACAGCATCTTCTGCAGACACCCAAACCGTTGGGCAGGTCACTGCGGCTTCGCCGGGTGCTTCAGCACGACGTGCTCAACCAGCCGCAAGCAGAGCGCTCTCTGCTCCCTTTGATCTCTGTGGGAGTCCAGAGTGCTCTGGGCTTCTCAAGTCCCACTTTTCCCTAATGCCTAGATACTGCAAGATCCTTTTACAGTCCCATCCCAGCCTGGCTTCTCACCACCAACTGCATTTACTTATCCAAACTTTCTAAAAAGAAAATCAAACCAAAACTTCCTCTTATCTTTTCCCAACTCACATTGAGCTCTTGGGGATTATGGTGTGCAAAGAGTCTTTGTACCTCAAATATCCTGTGATTTGCAGACTGAAAAGTGGAGAAGAATCAGTAAGGAAAAACGTAAGAAAGTTTTCTGCCTGCTGAACTGCCCTGCTCCAGAACTTGCAGTATTTGGCCCTTCTATTCACTGAATTCCTTTTCAACATATTTGAAGTTGTGATGATTTACAATGCTTACTTTTTGTTTATGACAGCAATATAAAATATCAACAGATTGATTTTAAATATTTGAACAACATGCACTGTAAAAACATGGCTACACATGCCTGCAAAAAAAACCCACCCCAGGACTCTGTACCTATTGAAGCTAATGGCTGCACTCGCTGTGACTTCACAGGCACAACACTGAGCCCAGAATTAGACCCTATGTGAGGAAATACCGAGGACGACGCATGTTTGTCTTTCCTGTAATACAGCCAAAGGCTTGAGGAAAAACTTTGCCCTTGTCAGATAAAAAACTATTGCACAAAAGGCTGTATTTTGCCATGATTTAAACCAGCCCATTTGATTATCATGCTGGATCAATATTCCCTGTGAAGAATGCCTAACCCAATAATCATCGTACTGACAATGCCGAGCAGATGTGGAGATTTATTCTCATCACTACCAATGACAATTAGTTTCATCTTTCTGGGTTAGAAACAGATACTAGCAGAGTTTAGCAACTTAGTACCAACAAAGCATGTAGAATACCCTCCTGGGATGCTAGCATAATTGGCAAAAGATTAATTGTTTAAAAAACAGAAAGCAGCACATGCAAAGGAGAAAAAAAAAGAAGCCCCGACAGCTTAATATTATGGAGTAGTAGCTAGGTTTAAGGGGCTGATTTAGAAATAAAGAGCCACCTCCTCCGTGAGAACAAAAGGTAGTATCACTTGTAAAATATTAGTGACACACTTCTGAGTGATGACTAACTCTGAAAGGGAGCGGGTCTGATTCTTTAACCCAACCAGCACTAAGAACAATAGAAAACAGCACTTTTAGTAACTCAGTGCTGTGCAGAAGTTGTGAGAAATCACTCTGAAATCCAGGTTTAGACCAACGTGCTGCTTGTGCAGAACGGAGTCCAGGGATACCATGAAAAATAAATTTATATTGCTGTTCTTTAGTAGGTACACAGAAAATAATATCAGAGTAAAAAATGACATCTGAAATTCCATAATAGAGGCTCAGTGCTAATGAAAATGGGCCCAGTGTTGCACTAGAAAGGCTAAGGCTCTTCACCGTATGGCAGGGAGCTTAATGTGTGTGAATGGATCAGCCAACTTTCACTTAGGAGAAAACTGAGCCATTTCATTTTTCTGTAGCACATTTTAGTCAGTAGACCAAGATGATAATATTCACACCAACTTGCTGAAATGCAGCTACTTCTAGTGTGGAATAACTATTTGTTTAGCAGAGTACACGAATATGATCCAACATTTTAAGTACCAAAAATTAAAGTAACTTACCAATGGAACAACAGGCAAAATCTGCACTAGATGGAATATTTCTATGTGCATTGGCATTTGGCCAGGACATCTGGACCAATATGCCTTGTCTTGCCAAAAGAGAGTTAGATTTATACAGACCAAGCATCACCAGGACCTTGGCTTTGCAGCCCAGCACCTCTGAGCAGAACACAGAAACCACAGCCCTCTCTTTCATTTTTCCCTTATTAGAAGGAGCAATATTGGGAAATTTCTGGGTAGAACCTGTTTCAAAATCAATCACTGGAGTTTCACTTTCCCACAAAAATATTTTAAATTACAGGCTATAATTTCCAAGAAAATAAAAGATTATACTAATCAGAACAAAAAAACAAAGTCTCCCTTATTGCCAGCAGCAAGAAAGAAGCTGGAAAGATAAGAGGGCAAGAAAATGTCAAGTCTTGTGCTATGTCAATTAGAAAAGCAGTTTGCCCTGCACCACATCTCCTCCCCATCTGAGCTCAGCAGTCACCCAGGAGGAAAGAGGCTGAAAGAGACCCATCCAGCTTCCCATCACCACTTTTCCTTCAGCGTAGTAATCTCTGAAAACGCCAGTCGGCGAATGGGTGAAAGGCGATTTGTGTTGCTTAGACACCGGCAGAGGGGCAAAGTGCTCTGCTGGTGTGCATGGGGGAGGGTGGGGACAGGGTGGCAGAGGGGAAGGAAAAACCTGGATGCTCAGAGAGTGGGAGGAGGTAGGAAAACCGCCGAACTGTTGCTGGGTGGTAGACAAGCCTTAAACGGGACCCTAAACAAATATGCTGTCTGCTGCAGGCTGCTGTCTGCACCCCCACACCACGCTCCCAGCACCAGCTTCGGTCTTCCAGAAACAGAAACCATTAAGCTCCTCTTTGTATAGGAATCTGGGAGGGACGGAGTGCAGCAGCAAGCTGCACCGGGCAGCACGGAGCTGGCGGCTGGGCATCAGGAGAGAACAGGCAGCGAGGTCATCCCCGCTGCCAGCAACATCTGCCGGGTGCCCCCGACAGAGCCCAAAGGCAGGGGCTGAGCCAGGTGACACCAGCGGCCCGATGCTGCCAGCCACCCCGAGAGGGTCCCTGCCAGGGGACCAGCCCCGACGCTCCCCGCAGGATGGAAAACGCCAAAGGAAGGGCAAAATAAAAACCACTGCAAAACGCAGCTCAGCGCAGAGGGAAAAGCCATTGTAAAGCAAAGCTGTACAAGGAGGGAGAGCGTGGGAGGAGGAGGATCTCGGTAACGACCACATCTCTTCACAGGGAAGTTTCTGAAGGAGAAACAGAGACCCTTGCCGAGATGGGAGAACTTCCCTGCTTTCCCTCCTGGTAGACACAGCCCCTCAGAGCTGTACTTCAGGCACAGTGAGTGCATCGGCAAATTACTAGTATTCTCGTTTTTCTTTTTTTATTAACCAGAACTGTTCAAACTGCTTTTCTGAAGCCTCTACACTTCAGAAGAGTGTTCTACAGTCTGATGCAAGCGAAGGCAGGGACACTCCAGCTCAGCAGCAAATTCAGGCTCCCCCTGCACCGCAACTCATCATCCACAGAAGGGGCAGAGCTGACAGGTCCCAGTGGCGGTAGCGCTGCCGCCAGCCAGCATCCCCGCTCCCGTACTCCTCTCCTGCCGGTCCGCTCCCCCAGCTGTTACACCCCCCATCCGAGCACCTGGAAAATCCTTTGCTTTCCTCGCAAACCCACCCATTCACCCTACTGAAACCCACCTCCCCAGCCCCTGCTGAGCGGCGCTTCCCCCCTCCCACGCCCCAACACATGCACACCCTCCCTCCCTTTCTTTTAATTTCTTCTTTTGCTCAGCAGTTTGGGAATGCAGAGTCCATAAAATGGCTACACAGTGATCAATGGTTTCAAGGACAGGGAGTAAAGGAGGAGTCAGGAGATAGGATGGAGGCTTATTTCCCCATCAAAGTACTGCAATAAGAGGAAAAGAGAAAGACATAGCTACCTGAACTCACCATTCCTGATCCATCCCTTAGCCACTGCATCTTGCTTCTGATGATGTCCTTATTATCAGGGAAAAAAAAAAAAAAATCCCTACTGCCTGGCGAGAGCTGGCAGGAAAAAAAAAAGAAGCCCCCCACCCCCACCCTAGCCTGGAGCTTTCAGTCAGACATCCCTCAGCCCGGCAATCCCGTGCCTGTCAAGAGCACGTTATTAGCAGCCTCCTCACTACCTGGGATTGTAGTTATTTATTTCAGTCACAGACTGAGGGATTTGAGGGAAGGGGGCTGTCCTTTTTTTCCCTTGCCATGCTTTGAAACTCTGCAGAAGAAGGGAGGGAGGGGGGAAGGGAGGGGGGACCTATGAGAACTTCAGGAAGGTCCCCGCAGGCACTCAGCACCCCTGCCTCTCCTGCTACTGGTCACCCTTGCCCCTGGCACTACAGGGACTCCCAAATCTGCAGAGCCATCACACGTCTCCATGCTCAGCAGGGGGTTGGGGATTTTGCTGACGTTTGAAGGGCAGCAAGTTCGCACTCTGCTCTCCACATGTAGGATAAGTCCCCTTCCCATCAAAACAAAACCTCGCAGCCCAGAAAAGCGCTGTACCTGCCCAGTGTTATCCTCCCCCCAGCACCCCCACTCTACTCCCTACTGAGGGTTTTAATCTCCCACCTACCCCCCTTGCTTTTTCCTGACTTTCTGGTCAGAGCAAAGAAACGACAGCCCCTGCACAGTTAGAAAAGACAAGACACTCATGAAGCGTTCATCATCAAGACGGCCACCCACCATGCCGGGGTAGATGAGATCAGTCTGTCTGGCGCTGGTTAGAAGAGGCAGCGATAGCATATGGGTTGTGCACAGCCAACTGGAAACAGGATTGAATCCTCTCGATTCCTCCAGCTGGGACACGTATGTCGACATGGTTCTCCCCATTGTACAGAGAAGATGTGGAAATCAAAAGGAGTTGGCCAAGGCCGCTCAAGAGGTTGTTGCGCTGCCGCCGCAACCCTCCACCACCCTCCGGAGCCGCGTGCCCGCAGGAAGGGGCAGGCCGTTGTAAGGACTGACGCACACCTGAGTACCGGCAAAACACCCCACCAACACTCCCACTGCCTCCTCTCTGGCAGCTGATGGAGTCTGCAGCTAGCTTCAGTGGAAGGAGAGGGCAGGTACAAATTGTGGAGACAGCGTGGGGAAATGGCTGACATCCTGCTCTGGGTACAGAAGCAGCCCACGGCCAGGATATACATACACTGGTTAAGCTGGATATACTGGATCCATATGCAGGATATACTGTAAAACCTGTAGAGAAGCTACAGTCTCCTCTGTTACATTTGCAGAGGACTTAGGGTTGTGTTTGAATGTGGTTTTTTTGTATGCACTCCTGCCTCAAAGGGAAAAGGGCATTTGAATCTCCTGCTCCTGACCTCCAGAGGAGTCAACATTTTTCCTGCAGCTGAAGATTTTGAGTCAGGAAACAACAGGCAGCTCCTCGTGACTGCCACTTTCTGCTCGTCCTCCACTGTTCAGCAGGATGCGCGAGGATCAGAGCCTGGGTGTCTTCACTTACTTATTTAAATAGGACAGAACAAAAGTACAGGCCAGAGAGAAGGGATGCTGCCCAGCATATTTGCATCGCTTGGGCCCCACAGAGCCTGCTCTAGTTACATCATGCCATATTCCATCACCTTTTATATAGGCACTGACAGTCATCATTATTCCCAGAGATGGCTGACAGAAGAGTCAGGAGGCAAACACTTAGCGCCATCCTAACTCTTGAATTCTGCCTAAGTTTCCTATGTTAAGTGACAGAAATCTGGGGTAAGTTATTTACATCCAAAGGAGGATTCTGGTCTGAAAATCCCATCTCTGAAAACTGTTCTGGAACACATTGTGTTGTCAGTCTGGGTCTCCTCCTCACCTTCTCACCGGGGAGGGCCATGTCTCCTGCATGTTATGGCCACGTCGTTGTACAGCCCTGGTTTTCACAGAACTTGCCCATCATCTGGGATGTCAGTCGGACCCAGCACAACCTCACCAACTGATTCAAAAGCTTTAGGGGTTGGGGAGAACTGGGACAGAAAAAACTGCCAAACAGACAAGACATCCTGAATGCATGGCCATTGTTTCCTTCAGAAAACTGGACTAAAATTAAAAGCAATTATCAGGTTACCTGAAGGGTACATGTTTTTTCTACAAGGAGATACTGAGAGGTCTGAATTATTGTCAATCACACACAAATAATACAAGAAATACACAAGTTCATCTTTAAAACACGCACTGTGTCATCCCAGTAACTCCAATAAATTCAGTCACAGTTACACCCATCTTAGCCTTGGCAGTGCAAATGGAGGGAGAAGTAGTCTGGCACATCCCACCCTGTTGCTCTAATTGGTAAAAGTGGATCTGGAGGAGGACAATTTTTTTGAGGCTTGTTACGATTTCTCTCCTTCTACTGTCAGTTGTTCATCAGGCCTGTTGATAAGGCTGATATTCCACTGTTTCACTTCCTATCCCTTGTTTACACTAAGCTGATTTCAGAAGTAAACCAAACGTTGCCAGGTTAATTCTTGCTGCCTGTGAAGGTGCCAAAAGGCAACAAGGACCAGAGATTAGCCAAGTCCCTGAATCGGCATCAGTCTGTACACAAATCCAATCTTGAGCAGACCAGTGGGGCAGCGACTCTCCCTGGCACATGCCATCTCAGAAAGAACACAGTGGTGCTTCCCCTGCCAAGAACATGCACCTCTGTTGCTTTACTCTCTATGCAAAGCGTTGTGCAGCCAGCCAGTGGGCAGGGGACCAAGCCCAGAGCCCTGCCAGAGCAGAGGACGCAAGAGGAAGAGCCACCCACGAGCTTCTCTGCTGGAGCAAGCCCACAACGGAGGAAAGTATGTGCCTTTCAGGAAAGGGTGCCACATCTTGGCTCCTCTGCCCAGCATTCCAACAAGGATGTTGCAACTGGGTGCACATGACTGCACGGTGGGTAACCCTGCCAGCACACCCTGGGCACGTAGTATTTCCAACAACACCGTGAGTCACGCTGAGCGCTGCGGAGCAGTGCTGTGGGCACTGCACTGGTAGTGAACCCCCTATTGCCCAAGGGGAAACAGAGGCAACTTCCACTGTGCAGTATCTGGGCACAGAGTTTTGCACTGCAGGCTTCTGCCCTGGGATTTACCTTACAAAAATTGTAATTTCTGTTACTAATGGTGGTGAATAATTCAATATTGCTTGAGATACTTTGAGGAAATCCCTCTCTTTCTAGGAAGGCACTCAAGACATTGGTAACAGAGGAAGGTCCTTTCAGCTATCCCTTTCTTCCCTCCCACCCCATGCATGGCCCATAGAAGGTGGGGATGTGTCACAGGTGCCTCTGCAGAGGTTACCATCACTGGAGGTTTCCCAGCACTGCCACTGAGTCCCTGGGGTAACTCCTACACCTGAGACAACACAAAGCAGTACCAAGTCCCCTTGGGGATGCAGGGAAGAGATTTTTCTTGAGTGAGTAGACCTGGCCCTTTGTTTGTCTAGGGGATTGCTCCAAACAAAGTCCCCTGTAAGAACTCACATTTCCCATCAATAACACGTCTCATTCATTCTCAGCAGAGCTGTAGTCTGGTCACATTTTACCTGTCACAGGCTCTAAAGTCTCTTTCCCTACAGAATAAGGACCAAAACCAGCTGGACTGTTTCAGCCTCAGATAGCTGCTTCTGGATCCCCATTGCCTGCACAATTCCTTTTACCACACTCTTGGTCTGAATCAACCAACTTCTGGGATAATACAGCCACTTGGTCTAGGAAGGGACAAGGTTTACTTGGAAATTGCTCTGTAGTAGCAGTTGTGATTGGTATAAGGACTATAATTATTAGATTAGTGCCACTTTTCCATATGTAACTTTTTTCTCTTAACTACCTGCAGCTGAAGAGGGACTCCAAAGCAAAGCTAATGGGTATGAGCAGAAGGACACTTGCTATCACATTGCACTGCTGAAAAAGCAAAAAGTAATCTCCATTCTTGTAGCTCATCCAGTACATTTGGAGTCATGTAAGTGACACACACGAGACTTAAACAACATTCCCACTGCAATCTGCTGTCTGATCCAATATACACAGACACCCACCCTGTTCTCCCACTGTTATTTACTCCGGTGCTGCGGCACCGCAGCTTTAGGGTGTGGATCCCTCGCTCGTGAGAAATCCAAAACACAACACTGGGATCCCAAACTTGATGGTTATTTAATTTTCTTGCAACCTGCGAGAGTGGTAAAGGAAGCACAGCAGCGTTACAGGATTTTACCTGCCTCTAATCTCTTTTCTTCACTATATTATATTACCACATCAGCACTGAAATCTTCTTTAGATCTTTAAGGCCTTCTTTCTTTAATCCCACTCTAAGAATATCGCTATAAACAGCCCTCTGGACGTGGACACTTTCCAAGATGCTTCTCCCTCCCCTGCTTCTACCTTCACAAGGGGATTTCCCTTCCTTTGCTTTTCACCCACTCTCTCCTTCCTCCCCAACTACACCATTCACTGGAAGCATTGAAGAATATCCCCCAGCAAACGCCTCCCCATCCAAATTCCAGCCCTGAATTGCCTCATTCAGACAGGAGCTCGACTGTGCTCTTCAGAGAGCACTGTCACACAGTGGTTATTCCATTGCTGCAGAAGGCAGATGTTCTTCATTACATATCAGAGAGCACAAATATATTCTTACAGCCATTGTCTCTATTGAACTGCAAATAAAAGGAATCAAATCCTACAGGTTAATTAATGAGAAAGGAGGGGAATTTGTCTAACCTCTACTAGGAATTATCCAGCCTGGCTTTATAAACCAATCAGCCACGCTACACAGCTATGAAATACGTACCTTCCTTCAGGAAAAAACCCCAAACCCTGTGGAATACTCTCCTAATGGCCTAGTGCCTCTCAGATTAGCACAGCAATAACGCAGTGCTTCGGGCTCTTGCAAAGTATTATTATTATTTATGGTACATTACAAGATAGTTTGCTCTTTAATAGGAGATGACATATGCAGAAGCTCCAAATATGAGTGTTCTCCTGAACTAACTCTGACACAAAGATAGTTTTAGTCATAAATTACAGGACTTGAACAAGTGCATAAAAATAATTTGCTCTGATGCAAACCATCAGGATCTTACTGTTTATCACTGAAAGGGAAAACAATTACTATCTCCCTCTTGCAGCTGCAGACCTGGGGCATAAGGTCTTCCCCTGAATTGCCCAAAGTTACACTTCAAAACAGTGGCAGGGACAGACTGAGGAGCCCAAACTTGTCTCTTTCTGCCCCAAACCACTTCTCCAGTCCAGATCGGCTAATGTGTATGCATATATACTGTATATGTAATGTGTATGTACACTCCATATGCCGACACAAACCAGAGTTGTTTCTAGTTTAATTCTGCATATTTCACATTATTATTTGGTATATTGACATTCAGCAGTTACAGTGCAAACAAACACCAGTCTAGCTCCAGGCAGAGGTGCATATCAGACACAGCTTGATCCTACGGCAAAGGAGGAAAACGATGGAATGGGTCACAGCCACACTGTCCACAGGCTGTCCCCAAGGAACTTTTTGTTTGATTTTACTAACTAAATGACAGCTTTGATTTTTGAGAAAGCGAAAACAAACTCTAACTTTCATGAAACCCTAATGGAAAACCACAGTTTGGAAACCTGTTTTCAAAAAGAAATTTTTTTATAAATCAAAACCTTCAGTTCACACTATCTCCCAGATGCACAGATGTTCCTCCCACCCCTGTCCACACTGCAGGAAGGCCAGGGTGAGCCACAGCCCGGCCCTTGGGAAGGCAGCAAAACGTTCAAGTCCCGTCCCTACCTGCCTCCCTTCCAGAACTGCTCCTTTGCCACGCTGCCTCCACAGTTTGCATCTTGTTTACTATTCCCTTTTCCTTGTCACCCCCAACTGACTGAAGAGACGACTCATGCCTGAACCCATTTGATTTGCTAATATCTTTCAACTTTTTCCAACAGTGGCATTTTTAAAACTCCCACACCTGCCTTTATAAAAGCATGGCAGTCTGTTGCCAAGGAACACGCTCTGTTGCTAAGACCTCTCTTTTAGAGGCAAAAATTAATAACCTGCAGTCAAATTAAACTCTGAGGGTGATGAGGAAAGCACCCCAGTTCAGATCCCCAAGCCCACTAAAAGTCTTTACGTCCAGCTGTAACTAGCTCTGCCCTAGTTCTGCTTATTCAGGGAAAATCCTATGGAGCTTTAAAAAAGGAATAAAACTAAATTTGAAAAAGAAAGGGCTTTACAAGTAGCACAATGCTCATATATAAATAAGTTTGCGTATTTAGAGAGAGCTCTGCAGCCAAAAAATATTTTCTTTAAAGAAAACCAGAGCTTAATATTACTATTCAGGAGAGGATCTACAGGGAAACAATAGATACTCCCCCAGGTCATGCATTTTAAGGTCAGAAGGGACTGGCAAAGCCATATACCCTACAACTGTGCTCCTGCCTCTTGCCTGGAGGGATGTTCCCTTGCAGGATCCAGGGACAGAGACTTCCAGCCCCACAGCATGGCCATGCCTCGTGGCCCAGGGGCTCTTACAGCCCTCTCCATCACAACACCGAGAGCTGCATTCACAGCTGAGCTCCCACCTGTCCCTTAACCCCCACCCAAACACAGTGGGGATCTCACTGGAGCTGGGTGCCTTCAGACAAAGCATCCCAGCCTGGTCCCACACCCACAAATATATACCAAACACTGGAACAGAACTGTTTTTCCTCCTGTTGAGGTATCTGCACCTGCAGAAACCACAGCAGTGCGATGGCACAGTGTGATCCAGCCAAGGCAGAGCTCACACTGAAGTCCATGGGATTATTGCTGGAATAACAAGTTTACAGCTTGGCTCACAATAGACAAAGCTACTGTACAGAAAACAAGTAGATAGGTCTGCCAAGACCTCGCATCTCCATCAGGCAGGTGCAGGCTTAATGAGCAGGTCATATTTATGGGTTATGGCCACAGTTCATCAAAACGCACAGTGATGCAGAGAAGTCTTCAATATTCACTCGCCACTCTTGGAGCTCTGTTATTTAATACAAGCTGTGACCTGTGGTCCTAGACAGTGAGCTTAAGCAACTCAGCTCACGACCGTATCTTCATAGCTTCAGTTGGTTTGAACTACAAGTGCCTGATAAGAGACCCTCAGCCAAGCCAAGTGTGCAGAGAGGAGCACACCCTGGGGCAAGGAGGGCTCCTGGAACAGCTGAACCTCAGCCCTTCAAGTATGGGATGTCTGGTGATGGACACCTGGAACAACGAGGAGTATTTTGATTGTCTACCCTAGGATGATCTAGATTTAGTCCTTACACGCATATTGTTGTAACGTGCCTGGGTCAGGCCAAGCTCAAGGTTTCTAGTGCCTTTCTGCACATTTCCCTCTCTGCTTTCTCCTGCCTGCCATCAGCTGCACCGGCCAGGGCACAGCTGGGCAAGTGAAACAGGCAGGGAAAGGAGCAGATGGGACCAGCCCCAGCCTCACCAGAAGAACTTCTTGTGCTAGAGCATCAACTGCTGCTCCAATCAGTGTAAAGAAACCTCTTTGCTGAGTCCCTCTATTAACTGGAACTACTGACTTTCAGAGTCAGGAAAATTACCCAGAGAGATGTTCTCCTGCAATATTTCAGGGTGCTAAAGCATCATGAGGTTTCCCTTCTGAGAGAGCACTGCCTTGAGTCACCCACTGGAGTCAAAAGAAAGCAGAGACACTCTTCCCCACCCATCATCCACAGAGGGATGTAAATTCACCTGATAAATAGTACTGCAGACAGAATGTCACAGCTCTTTGAACCTACTGAGCTTGCTGCTTTCATCACAGGCTACTTTTCAAGACCATTCCAAGTCCCACAGTCCCCTCATCAGACTTGCATTGATATAGCCAGTCCGTGGGTCCTCCCCACTGAGCTCAATCTGCAAAATAAAGCTTCAATTTTGTTTCATTTTCAGAAGTAGACAAAATCCACTTTCTGACACTGCCTTTCTTAAACCTTCCATCCCTGTCCCTCTCCCTAAGCCTACAACTCCTCGCTGGTGTCCTTTGAAATTGTTAAAAATCATGTGCCTACAATAATTAGTAACTCAATGGTTTAATTCCAAATGAAATGAGATCCCTCTTGGGCTTGTTTTGTTATTGCAGAGGAAACAGGCCATAGGCTCAAACAGTCTCTGGCTTGCCAGGGAGAAAGCAGTAGCAAGGGGTATTGCTCTCCTGCTGTTCCCATGTCCTTCGTTCTGCGCTGAGCGTTACGCCGGATCAGTGCAGCGGGGTGTGGAGTAACATGAGGAGACAGGCAGATCCAGGAGGAGCCAAAGGTTTCCCCATGGAAGCCATTTCACAGCAGAGACAGTTGAGAGCAAATACAGGGTGTAAAACATGGACAAGGATCACCTAACATCTTCCAGAGCATTTACAATTTTAGTTCATAAATCAATGGAAAATCTACAGAGGTCAAATCTCAGGAGCAGTTATGAAACTGTGGGCAAATAAATGAAGGGGTTAAAACCCGCTATAGCACTGCCTGGAAAGCCCTTCTGTAGGAAAGCAATTCCTTCATTAAACATCCCCACATACACACAAAGCCATAAATACGTAGCATTCTCTCCCTCTAGTGGTTGGAGGCTTGGAAATTAAAAGGATGAAAAATGACCCTGCAATTCCCGGAAACAAATGGAGTTGGCCCAGTCTGTCTGTCCCCCAAAACCCCCACAGAGCCAGCAGTCACCCCTACATCCTTTGCAATAGCCACTCCCCAGCAGCACTATGCAGAATAAGGCACAACAAGCTGGTATCTAAAATCCAGCCTGCTTTCACTAGATGCCTACAGGTTAGTCACCTATGTGCTTTGTCTGTTTTTCTTCTCCACAATGTCCCACTTTGTGAGACTAGTACTTGTTAATGCACCACTGCCAAGAACATACAAGAGCTGCTCTGTGTTGATTCTCACCCTACCATCCCACACCACTCAGTCTGCCAGGTCTGCTCACACCTTACCATGTCAGTGTGCTTGTAGTAAAGCATAAAAAAAGTCACCCTGAGGTGGTCTGAGCACACACAGAGAGCATTAATGAGACAAACCAATATAATACAAAAAGGTGCACAACAAACTGTTTCTGAATATACTTAAGTGTTAGAATTGCAGGGGGATTTTACAGACCAGAAAATACTGAGCTCTGTGCTACACTTCAGTATCC
This sequence comes from Hemiprocne comata, assembly GCA_020745705.1. Classification (NCBI taxonomy): domain Eukaryota; kingdom Metazoa; phylum Chordata; class Aves; order Apodiformes; family Apodidae; genus Hemiprocne; species Hemiprocne comata. The sequence continues at coordinate 1,349,856 of CM036597.1, read as the reverse complement.
CAGATTTGGTTAAATGGCTTCTCTATTTATAGGAGGGCTGAGACTTGTTTCCACATAAGCCTTCTGCCACTCAACCCATCCTCTAAGGATAACTAGCATGGTACATGACCTTCATTTTCAATAAGCACAGCACTGTTTAGAAGAACAGCATTCTTGGAAGGAAGACAACACTGCACTACCACTTCAAGACAGTTCCTTTCCACTAACTGTGATACAACTCAACCTTTTCATTTATTTTAGCTAAAAAAAAAAGTCACACCCAATAACAGGCCTCATTACATCAGCACAAAATCGATGTGTGGGGGTATGAATGCTGGATGAATACTCTCAACAACACTAAAAATGGTCTTATAAAAGGCTAGGGAAAAAGGAAGAAAGAGGTGAGGGGCACTGTCCAAGTGAGTTGGTGGTTTTGATTCAAAGATAATACTTGCAAATATTCTTTGCAGTTTTTCCAGGCTTGCATGCCAACCAGAGGCTTATCTGAGTCTTTTCAACAGCCTTGGGAAAAGAGGGTGAGTTTGAAGTGGGGAGGTCCCAAGCTTTGCACAACCAGGAAAAAGAACATGCAGAAGGAAAACCTGTTTTGAACTTGCCTGGGAAAGGTCAGTAGAGCTCCCCACTTCCCCTCTGGCCATTATCTCAGCCACTTCTCTTCCAGGGCCCCTAAAGGAGATGTATGTACAAGCCTGGCAGGGGCTTTGGTGAGATCAGTCTCATTGTGTGACCATAAACATTCACATGTTGATTTTTGAGGAAGTGGATGCAAACCTGAATACCTTCACACAAGCAGATGCCTGTAAGAACCAATGAGGCAGGCAGATGTTAAAAAATCACATTTATGCCAAAATTGCATTAAACCATGTTTAATCCAAATCCCATTGAACTGCCCTGGCCTTTTCCTTCATCTTCTTCCCAGCTACTCATGACTCATGGGAGTCTACCATTAGCCTTCCCAAACTGTCCTTTGCCACTTGGTATTTTGATTGGCAGTAAAGCTTATAATTAGGTCCCAAACGTGCCACAACTTCACTGCTGAGTGCAAAGGATTAGACAGAGGTAAAGGCTTCAGGAACCCATGTGATGTGAAGTCAGAACACCACCTATCACTTTCTGAAGTACTAAATATACCCATATTTTACTACATACTTAGCTATCTGAAGAGCAGTCTATATCAGTCCCTAAATAAGACAGTTTGCTATTTATATATAATGTGCTTAGCAATTTTTGTCACTACAGTTGCACAGATATATTCTACATGGGGCTTTTCATTCTTATAAACTTCAACATGGGAAAAGTCTACACTACCAAGTAATCTTCACAGGTTCTTAGAAAGAGATGCTGCCAGGCAGGATGAGTGTCCTAACACCTCCAAGAGTGTAATTCCTGTAAACTGACAGTTTTAACAATGTTTAGAATATGGCATGAGAATTCATACAGGCAGCCATTGAAAATTTTCCTGTTCTGTCTACAAGAATGATAGATTTTTGTGTTTTACCCTAAATTTTCACAAAATAAAGATGTACATAGAGTCGCTCAAGCAAGAAATATGCAAGATTACTTGCACAAGCCAGGGAAGACTGCAAGATCGTCTTTGCAAATTTTTCCCTAAATCTAGACCTTCTGGAAACACAACTGACACATTGACTCACGTGGCTAAAGACAATCACTGACACTCCTTAAATCTCAACTGTGAAAAAACAAGATAGAATCAAAGGCATGGTGCTAAAGCAAACGCTGGGTGCTGCCTGCTGAAACTCTCTGCCAGACAGGACCTATAATGGCATTTGAAATACATGACATGCACAACACGGTTCAACCAAGCTGCACCCGAGGCTATAAATGCAGCCAGAAAACTCCTCTTGAGCATGCTGATCCAGGCAGCCTGCTTACCATTTAGCACCTGGATCTTGCTGGTTTGTTTGTGGGGTTTGTTTTTTTTTCAAGGGGCTGGGTTTGAAACCTACAAGGTTATTTATAATCCACAATTTTTCTTAATTAAACCATGTTGTAAAAATAGAAAAACAGCCTTTTGGGGATAGCAGACTAACTGTAGAGGCATCACAAAAATATTCCTGTGTGAAGTGAAAAGGTGTGAAATACATGTTCTGAAAAAGAAATGTGTGGCTTATGCTTTACTCTGCTTCCACTGTGCAGCCATATGTTGGCTGCTGTGTTCTATTAATAACTCAGTGCTTGGCCATTACCCCACTTTGTGTCTAGATAAGCACAACTGATGCACAGCTTTGGGTACATATATACTTAATACTGATACTTTCAGTGGGTAATAAAGTTCAGGTGTCAGCTCTGCCAGAAGGAGAACTGATTAACTCTCCTGCAAACCACTCTGTTAAGAACACACTGATCCCACACAAATCACAAATAGGCAGAAGGGAGGGGCTTCCTCTGTGTCTCTATTCTCTCACTAATACATAGCCCTTTACATTATAAATACACACAAAAACCACACAGAATTTCCTCCAGCTTTGAATAGCAGCCACAGCTTGGGTAGAACATCCCAGCTCCCAGTTGGCACAAAGCAACACAAACATGGAAAGTAACAGGGCGCCAGAGAGATGGCATCTCATTGGCAAACAGCAGCTAATGACTCATGTACCAGGCTCTGCATAATTACTTAAAACAATTTCTTCTTTCAAAGTAAAATGTCCGTGTCACATGGTAGCTCACTGCTAAAGTTTCTGATTTAAAGATGCTTTCACTTGCAGCTGCATAACCCTAGTTACTTTGGTCGTATCTCGAAAACGTCCGCCAGTGGATCATCACACATCAGCAGGCAAACAGGGTTTGCAAAATGTTCATCTTCTTTGGGACTAACTGTATTTAAAACGTGTCTTCACAGCACTGTGACATACCCCGGCCAATTATGACCTCCCCAAAGAGGAAGCAGACATGCATCAGGGAGTTCTCCCCGGCCTGCCTGCAGATGTGAAGTGGATTTTCCCTCGGGAGCTGCTCAGAACCAGTGACCACAGGAGTTTGAAGTGAGTCCAGCAAATCTTCTCCCAAGGATGGCAAAACCCTGTGCCACTGGGGCAGTGCTACCTACTTACCCCAAAGTCTGGGGCTGTGACCTAGTTTTACCTAAATACATATATAGTCTATGTGGAGATAAAATGCATATTGCTTGAGGTCATTACAGGATGATATAAATTGCTGGTTATTGGTTGGTAATTTTTCCTTGGTGGCAAAACAATTGGCCTCTTCGAGTCCAGTCACTACATGTGTTGGACAGAATAAGACTTCTTACAAAAGGTGGGGAATCTAACAGAGATATTGATATTCCATGAGAGCTCTTTGTGCACACTTGGTATCTGGGGGGCACAAGAGATGGTTGATCCTTTCTTGAATACTGAGTAACTGATTCCTCTCCTGATCTCTCTGTAATGACAACACATTTGTCCCAACCAGGACCAGCAAGGGCAGAATGGTGTCGTAACATCCTTCTAATCACATTTGTCACGACCAAGTGACATGACTTTGTCCTAGACTAGAAACAAAACAGTAACGATCTACGAGAGGAGAAATTCTGTTTAATCCAAAGAGGAAAGAGTGAGCTAACTTTTCCAACACAAAGTCAAGCAGATGGTTCTCTAGCCATGCTCTGTTTACACCAGCAACTCTAACTGATGCTCAGGTTTCTTTGGTTACGTTTCCTCCAAAACTTGTCCGGAGTTTTTAAACTTGCAAAACTTTCCTGGAAACTAAAGAAAAATTGGCTGTTGGCAAAGATTCCAGGAATTGCTGCTCATCAGAGAATATTTTGTGAAATTATTTGCTTTGATACCTAGAGCTCCAGCTGGAAACCAGAAAATCATTTTGCTGAGTACTTCAGCAACAGCAAGGCCACCTTTTCAGGAGGGACCCAGCACTGGGTGATTACTCATCAGGAGTCTTATCTTTTCTCCCAGGTCCCCAGCAGTAACCTAGACTTTCCCCTCTGAATTTGATGTTTTAAAAGAAAAACAATGGGAAACCTCTTGGAAAGATCATTTACGCTCACCAAAAAAAAAAAAAAAACCAACAAAAAAACACCAAGAAAAAATGGTATAAGCAGCACTTCTTGCCCTGTATGCATCACATTCAGAACAGTAAGCCTGGATTTGACATATTTAGGCACCACAGTGTATCTGCTCAGTCTTTCTGGTCTGCTAGTTGTTGTTCCATTGATTCCTCACACTCTTTCATTTCTTACATGATGCTCAGGTTCTATTTTCCAATGGTACATAAGCCTCCTAGTATCGTTTTGGCCCTGGTGGCTATGAAAAATGCATGAAGAGAGAAAATGGCTCATTATGACCTCTCCCTCTGAGTTTTTTCTTTCCCCTTCCCATTTTTCTTGTATTTCAATGTTATTTTTAACATTTAATAACAGCTCTGGTCCCCCCACTCCAGGTGGGGCCAACCCCTGTGATACCCCAGGCATTCTCTGCTCCCACTGACTTCAAGCCCACATAAAACAGACTGAGCAATAGGGCTGAGCTCTAGTGGCTCTTAAGTATTCACTTTTTTTGTAATATTCTTAATGCTGAACCTTGTAAGACCGCAAATCATTTAACACTGTTACAGGAATTATACACAATGTTCACTTTCTCTTTCACTGCAATGGAGCTAGTTGTTGAAGGCAGCCATTATCTGACAGCCCACAGAAACACCATACAATAAATTAAGCCCCAAAGTAAAGAACACTCAAATGCACATTGTACCGTAGTCATCGTGGAGCTGATCAGAAAATTGGTGCTTCTGCACAAAAGGCCTAGGTGGGGAGGATTTACATTTGGGTTGGTTGTTTTTTTTTTTAAACAGGCTTTCTGAAGAAAATTTTCTATTTCAGCTAAAACCTAATAGCTAAATGTGTTGACAGAGACACCCAAGTATGGTTCAGAGCCTTAAAACTTTGTTTTTTCTTATCTGAACCTTCACCCTGATAAAAAAGGGAAATTTCCAGGCAGCAGAACAAACACAAAAATTGGTTGTAAATCTAGTTTTCTAACCAAAATTCACAATCTCAATGGAAAATATTCGAGCAGCCCTTAAAAACACCGTTCAGCATAAGCCTGGTGCACACTGGTCCATCACTGCTGTGTAAGTCAGGATGAATAAACAGAAGAAAATGGGGAAATGCCTTACTGGACACTGCAGCCCTACTGGCTCCAACAGGAGCTATACCTCTGGATTTATTGTGAAACCCCAAAATGTTATATTGCTGTTGTGCTCATCCAGTGGCTCTTGGTTTAACGACACAGGATGGGCGATGGCGCCAGCAGGGATGTTCCCCAGAGGAATACACACAAGGACACAAAAATCCCTGGCAATCTCTCATCGCTTCGCAGTTGGTATGTGGGAGCTTCTGACTCCATTTCTCTTGGAGGTCTGAAGTAACTCGACCAAGCCCAGATGCAGCACAGAAGTACAAGTGAAACTGGAATCTAGTCCCTTCTCGACCATCCTGGATGCGATGGGCAATCCCAGCCCTTTCCTGTCTGCTGCCCTGCCAGGGAGCTGCTATGTGCTGCAAACACTCTTAATTTCAAAACTTTTCCCTGAGCATGAGGGTGAGAGTGCCTGGCTGAGAAACAACGAAGTGCACCAGGCTTTGGCAGCTCTGCAGTTTCCTCACTGGGATGCAGCTCCTCCTGCAGCTTATATAAGAGTGCACAGGTTTTAGTAGTACCTTCAAATATCTACAGAGCTGCTTGACAAGGGGTTATCCTTGGTGATCACAGGAGGGTTGGGGGCCTGACCTGCCTGGGGAAGCCAAGGTACACTGCAAAAGCTCCACAGGAAACAGCTAATGTTCTATGACTAGAGCTGTTTGTGAGCATGTTGGTAGGAACAACAGGGTAATTTATCCTTAATGAAATTACTTTTTTTTTTTGTCCACTTGCTTTATTTGTTCCCTCAAGGAGATTAGTGCTTTCCTGAGTTTAGGAGGGCTATTGAACTCTGAAAACTCAGTGTATGTGAAGCTTGCTGAAAAACTACTCCTGGTATGTTCATAGCATACACTACATTGATTATGTTGCATACAGACTCTTTCAGCACATTAAATTACTTCTCCCTGAAAGCTCTTCTCCCACTGAGTCTAATTGTTTCTGCTTTTAAAAGTTACTAGTGAATTTAGAGCTGGGTAGAGATGCTGGTTTAATAACCCCCAAGACTCCAAAACAGGTATCAGATAAGCTCTAGCAACAAAACCCTCTCTGTACCATTCATTGAACAAGACTTAGAGACCACCCCCTGAGCAGAGGAAAGCATCACCTCACCCCCCAGCCTCCCGTGACACTGCCACAATATGGCCAACTTCTGCCCCCAGGCAGAACATCATCCAGCTCCTCCTGAGAGCAAACCAGCTCCTCACTGACACAAGGACACCATGTGTAGTGCTCCTAGCTGTTGAGATGGACAAGTCTGTGCTCTCAAAGCACTTCCAGTTACCACGTGTGCAACTGGACTAAGGCACCAACACTCCCCATCACAGAGGAGAGCTGTCAAAAATGCACAGTTCCCCATCAGCTTTTCCTCCTCACCAGCCAGGTGGGCAGGACAAACAGCAATTTAGAATGAACCTGTTTCTCAGCACAAGCCCCCGACCCACCTGTCTCACGCGCACTTATCATTTCCAAGAATAAATTGCCATTTCTTTACCCTTTCAGAAGCACATTTTTCTGCAGCAATCGTGTGACACCAAGCTGGAAGCTGCTGCTGCTGCTTCCCTTTCTTTATAGCACCTGGTGGGAAGACCTGACTTTAATTCCTCCTCTAGACCCCTTGCTCTCTCTCCAAAGCCACTCAGTAAAAGCTGAACATGTAGTGTCAAGCTTCAATGTTACAGGAGCACTTTCAGGCTGAAAATACATCCCACAATATCACTTCCAGACTCGAAGCCAAGCTTTGCGAATCCTAGATCATCCCTGGGCTCTCAGTGTTTCTCCCACTCTTACCTGTCTTCTCAAGTGGCTCTTTCATAGACAAGAGATGCTGTTCCCCTTAAAAAGGCACATTCTAACAAATCAACAAATACTTCCCTTCAACAAGGCTCTTGCTCTTATTCTCAGATGGGCATTCACATACATCTCCTGCTTGGCTTTGGAAATCCCATTTGAAACTGCACACTAGAACATTTTTAAGACTCACAAACTGATATGGTGGGAGAGAAGAAAGAAGGATGCCTGCATGTCTTTGAGATGATCAAACAGCAGGACAAATAACCCCAAGTACAAAAATTTGTCAAGTTCAAACAATAACTGAAAAATATTTAATAGTTCCTTTGCATCTAGTCTAAAATAAGAAGTGTCCTAGGAAGGCCTGACCTTGCCCTCCACCCTCCAGTTCTCTGAAGCATCCTCTCTAAAAAGCTACACTGTGTGAATCTGAATGCAGCCTCTATGCCATGGGCACTGCCAACTGCTGCTGGGCACCAGAGTGGGCTGTCCCCACACAGGGACTCAAAGCAGCACTTCTCTGAGAAGCTGAAATACCTCAAAAATGTGCTCCAACTATCTCTAGCTCTCCAGCAAGCTGGCAGTGAGGTCAGAAGCCAGAGAACAGGTATGAAAGTTGAGCCATCTCATATAAACCATAGTATTACCTAGAAAGATTGGACCAGATGATCCTTGAGGTCCCTTCCAACTTGGCATTCTATGAAGCTGCACACTTCTTTGACACCTACCTTCAGCTCTTCTGTAGGAGGATGTAAGGCTACACGAAAAGCCTCCTACCCCACACACCTCCCTGTGAGCAGGGGCACTGCCAGCCAAGCAGCACTGGGGGACACTGGCTGTAGTTTGGCTGCTCCTGCTCACACAGCCAACAACAGCATTTCTGAAAAGGAAGGCTTTAACTTTTAAAGCCAGCCTCCACTTTTTATAGAAGCAATTTAAATACAGCCAGTGTCCTTCTATTCCAGAAAGCCAAATGTAGGCCAAGCTCAGCGTGAAATGCTGTGTCACCACAATGAAAACCTATGCAAGTCTGGAGCAGCAGCAGCCTGTGGTTTAGCTTTGGGGTGAGCACAAGGAGACAGAAGGCTGCCCACCAGTTTTCTGCCAAGTGCAAGGCTCCTGGATGAGAATCCCACACTGCAAAGAAAATCCTTCATTTCAAACCAAAGGGACTCTAAAAGCAGTCACATGATTTTTCCAGACATCAGTGATTTCTGAAGATCTGCACTGCTAAAGAGTGAACTAATTTCATTTTTAACCCTGGGCCTGGAGCCCTGGCTCTCCACATGCTGTGCTCCCTCAGGACAGGGTGCAGGGACATTCCTGCAGTGCCCAGCACCCAAAGACACGGCAGCAACTGCAGGTGTCTTGGCAAGCCCAGGTGCACAGCAGAGAAAGGAGTCTCCAGCTGGCAAACACAACCACATCTCCCAGTACGTGCAGTAACAGGTGAAGGGTGATTCTCAGATCTTTGCACACACCTTCCCCAAGATGATTACAAGTGTAAAATACCTCATTATTCAGGGAGGGGAAGCAAGAGAAGCAGGGTCTGCTGAATCAGGCCCTTGGGGGTGTACTGTATGGACATTTCCTTCATCCATAATATTAGCAGCCATCTTCCTAAAAATCAAGACACTGACACATTCTGGCACAGAAGGGAAAGCAGGTAAACAAAGGAACATGTGCAGGCATTTTCCTTTGCTAGTCATAGCTTTCATCTGCCCACTCTGAGCTAAGTTCAGTTACTGGTTTTTTAATATCAAATAATTAATGCAACTGAACTGACTAGAAGTTAAAATTACACACGAAACATGAAAGCCATAAAATGCTTTCCGAATATTCTTCTGCCCTCTCATTTGGCTTTTCATTTAGTCTCTAGTGTACCGATTAAGCCTATCTCACTGTGCTCACTACTGAAATTAGGCTGTCAGATCCTTGGAGCAAGCACAGGGGCTCTTTTAAAAGATTTTGTGGCATTTAGGGAGATGGTTTTTGGTATTCACGGCACTGTGGCAAATCCAGTAAAGCAGACTTCAAAGTATTCAACACTGAAAATCAAACACACGCTTTAGAACTTCTGGGTTCAGGGCCTGTGTAGCAAATGCAATACTAATGCAGACAATACACTTCAATTACTGATTTGTGAAGATACATTTGCTAACATCAAGGGAACTGATGCCAGCACGAGCGCAAGGAAAGAATTAACATTTAATATTTCATCAAAATGTTTTATTTTTTTTTAACCACTGAAGTTGTCAGGGTTTGGGGGTGTTTTTTTTATTATTGGTTTTAATTAACTGGTTTTACAGCATCTTTGAGAACATCTCTCAGTGCATCAGATGGCTCCAATGCCAACTGCTCACCAAACGATGCCTCATGCGTTGTTCATTAAGATGGCCACCACCAGCAAGCTTCTTAATTAAAAACTCTGGTCCTGACTGCCATTTATGTTTTGTTTATGAGGAGAATCACCTTCCCTGAGCTTACCCACTCCTGGGAGAGACCAAGCCCTTCTTCCAGGAGTCTCAGGGCAGTGATGAGGGGGACAGGGCTCTTCGACATCTGACCTGACCTTCAGTGTCACTTTGGGCTTGACGCCTCTCCACAAACAGGCAGCAGTTACCTACACATAATCCAAGCACTGTTGCCAGCAAGGAAGTGTCCTGATGGACCACACAGCCAGCCAGGTGGAGAGACATGCCAGCCCATCTCACTCCTGGTCCTAGTGCTCCAGTCCCACCAGTCCCTCTGCCACGAAGGGCAGCCCCAGCCGCAACCCATCAGCTCTGGTGGAAGTAGGTCTGACATCATGCCTTGGTTTCCTTCCCGTAACACAAGGACAGTCCAGCCCTCCTTCCACACAGAGGTCACCATGCCTTTCTCCCCCTCACCAACAGCCAGAGGAAGGCAGAGATGAAGCATCCCTTGCTCCTCTCATTCCCCAGCAACACCACAGCTTTGGGACAATGAAGCAGAGTTGATTTTGACCCGTCTCACTGACAAAATCACCAGCTAAAGGCTTTTTTGTTAAAATGCAGAAGGAGCACACATCTGCCAGGTCCCAGGTGGAGTTGCAGAGTGGCAGTTAGAAGGATCATCCTTTCCCTGTAATCAGAGCAGCATGCTATGGATGTCACTCAGGGAATAAACATGAAGCAATCCATTTTTACACTCGCTTCCCCGTCTCTAATCCAGCCTTAAGCATCCTGAATACAACGGGATGCAAAGCGTTAGGACAAGACACACTGTCAAATCCTGGATAAATATCCTGCCAAAATTCTGACTTTTAGAATTGAGCCTCTACTGAAACCATCTCAGGACCTGCATTATTACAGCAAAACAAGACAAGCATGTTCCATGACTATCTGTATCATGCTCAGGGAAGACACAGCAAGTAAATCCCAAACAGTCTGTCGCTAAGATTAAATACATGGAAGAATATTTTTAATCCCTCTCTTGCTGCTGCTTCCATTGCCTCCCCACAGCAGGGGCTGGTGATGCAAGAGTTCATCAGGGTTTTCAGAGCCAAGTGAACAGACCAGCCATCAGTTCACCTGGAAACAAGGACATTCAGATTTTTGTATTCCCAGCTTCTAAGAAATAGATGTGGGGAGCTAATATTAGCTCTTCCATGAATAGTTAGGTGGCTAAAAAGAGAACAAAGGTGATAAAATAGACTGTCTGCAAAAGCTGCAGGAGTGGTTTTATTCTTCCAGTCTCTGTTATCCCCAACAGCCTCTGCCTTTGGTTGTCACTTGATTGAAGATAGGGATAAAACCCTTGGGTCAGCTCTGTGACACCCACTGTCAAAGGGCGGTAGGATTAAATGCCCATCAGCTAAAACTGATGATGCTGGTAGGCTTGGACCTTCTGCAAATATATTTCAGTTGATAAGCAAGGAAGAACCCCCGGCCAGCTCAAGCAGCTCTTCCTGTCAGCTTTACTAAGGACCACGTATCACTGCATGCCCAGGTGGTGAACAAGAATGTGAAAGACTTTGCCTTCCCTTGAAAGCCCTCACAGTAACACCCCAAGGGGCTTTAGAGAACTGATGGTGTCTTTTGCAGACACCCTGCTGGGGAGATGCTACCCAAAGAGACAAAGGTGGTTTTGACCCAAGTCACAGCAGCCCACAGAGAACTGGAGAGGGACCTCAAGCTCCAGTGTCATCTCTGTGCAAGCAGGGTGTGTTTATCACACATTCAGGCTCCTGCCATCCCCTTTTCCTCATTTCTGATCCCACCACACAGTACTGAACATGGGATCCCTGGGATCAAATGAATGCTGCCCTTTCTGTGCATCAATATTTTAAATAACTTTCAAATAAAACTTTTAAAATGAGAAATCACCCGATGGCTCCATGTTCACTCTGGCCAGGAGAGAGAAAGACCCTATTCCCCAACAAACAGACACCAAGTGTGGTAACTCCTGCCTTGCAAAAACCCTGCTACAACTAAGTTAGAGCATCAGAAGCCATGAGTTAAAATTCCTCCTGGATGTTTCACTTTCAACGAGTTGGCTAACAGTGGGGAACTGCATTAATTTGCTTCAATTTTTGTGGCTGCATTCTGCCTTTCTGGGCCACCACCAGGCCTGGCTTTAATGGCTTGCAAATTACACACAGAAACAGTCATAAACTGTACTGAAGCACTGAAGGACTTTTTTTACCCCTTCTCAGAAACAAAGGTTTGACATGTTCCTGCCTTATTAAGCTTATCATGCATGTGCCTGCTTGGATGACTGTAATTACAGGAATTACTAGGGTCTTTTGTTTTATGAAGTAAAAAATAGGGAGCTGGAGGAAATGGAAAATAAAAGACCACTGGTCACAAAAAAGTTTCCCAGGAACCACATGAGAGTGTGTGAAGAATAACACCTTGTGGATGGCATTCACAGTGCTGGACAGTCATTAGGCAAAGAACAGCCAACAACTAACAGGGCTCCAAGGAAGATGGGCAGGAACCACAGCATATCCCACAGCCTCTTCAACGGTGTAACTTGCTTTGAGCTCTAGGGAAGGGAAGGTCCTGACAGTTTCCAGAAGCAGACCCAGAACACCCATGTCCTGGGCTCCAACACACATAGAGCATGATTTTTCCAGCAATTCCCAGAGTCATCTGTGACTCCCATCAATTAACGTTATTCCAGTGCTTTGTGAGCCCAGAACAAAGCTACCGAATCCCTGCTGGGTGCAGGTGGAAGATGAATTTAATTTTGCTTTTAGAAGCCCCCCATTGACCCCAGATCTCAGCTTGGAAGCGTGCTCTGGGGGCTGCACCTCTTGGGCCAGGGCAGAATCCATCCACTTGTTTGCAAAGGTGGCCACTCAGCCCAGCAGTGGACATGCTCCGTCTACATAGGTGCTCACACATGGCAACACAAGAGGAAGGTCTACACTACTGTGAACAAGGTGGACATCCTCCACAACAGACTGAATTCCTGAAGGTCCTCAACAAGAGACCTCAATGCTGTGTCCCTCATTCCCTCAAGCAAGGAAGAAGGGCAATACCCCAAGGCAGAGCACAGATAGCACCTTACAAAAAACTTACCAACCACAGAAACAGCTTCCATTGCCCCACCATTAATCTCTTTAGTGTACCCAGAACTTCAGCTATGTGATGCAGTCCTGAGGCTGCCATAAGAACAGCAGAGAGGCCATAGAAGACACTTGGAGACAGGCAGATCAGTTCCATGAACACAAGCTTGGCTTCACTTATTTTTGTATTCTTGCAAACTGCTCAAATCTGCAACAGAAGGACACAGCTTTTCCCAGATGAGCCCTGAAACTTAAAAGCCAGCTCCTGCCCCAATTTCTGCATAGTCATCATATGCAGACAGGGAATGTCTGCCTGCACAAGTATAACAGCTAATAGATAATATAGAATAAAACAGCTTCTTGAGTTGTGTATTTCCTTGCCAATTTGGACAGCTGAGAGCAAATAACTGCTTGTCACTGCTGTATTTTCCCTGCAATGGGAGCAGGCCTGGGAATCCCACAAGGAATGTGTGGATCTGATCCTGTGATGAGTGTTTTGTTTTGGATCAGCAACCAGCAAGGTACCTTGGTGCCCTGTGTGCTCACTGCTCCTCCAGACAACCCTCTGCATCTATTAGCAGATGCTGCTAATAAACACGGAGAAGGCAAGCTACCAGCTCACTGCTATTTTTGGATTAGAAGCTTGTTTTGAAAGCAAAGGAAATTTCCAGCTTGCACAAAGGCCTTTAACCTTCTTTATGTGGGAAACTACCTGCTGTATATTCCCACCAGGCACATACTCACATACAGACTCTTTAGATTACTTGAAATGCCATTAGTTTAATTTCCAAATCAGAAGCTAAAGCACACTGCCAAAAGACAGAAGAGAGGCTGTAAATTAACACTGGCCACAAGTGTAACATAAACCCAACTCTGTGCTGCTGAGCCAGTGGGAGACAGATAAGCCATCAGTTGTTCCCAGAGCAGGGCACTGAGCAGTGAAGGAAGATCCCTTTTCCCGTGCCACTGCAGGCTCAAGGAGTTAAGCCACACACTCTGGATATCTGGGCAAGAAGCATGCACACAGTCCATGCCATGACACTCCTGCAGAACCAATCAGCTCAGAAAAGAAGCAGTTATAAGGATCAAAAAAAATGACATCTTACATCTGTACAGACAGATTTGCAAGAAAACAATGAGCTCTGTTTCCACTGCAAGATAACACATAGCATAACATAAAAATCAGCACTTCTGTCACAATCCTCAGGGTCAAATAAAAGAAAAGCCATTGCAGATTTAAGTTGAAAGAAGGCAGTGGGATTATTCCTGTGATGAATACAACACCTTGTCTTGTACTGCAACTAGCCCTAACACTTTTCTGACTAATCCATATGATAGATATAAACGGGCCTCAAGCAAAACCACAGCTCCTTAATAACTCCTTGCTTCAAGATCGAGATCTCAGTTTGGTTACTCAAGCCTTTTATTAGCACTGGGTGTTCCCAGAAGAATTCTGCCAGCACTCAAATCTCTGCATGGGGATCTCAAGGTACAAAGAAGGGTTTTGAAGCCTGGCTCAGTCTAAAAGCTCCAGATTCATCAAATGCTAATTTTTAATTTCTTTGTATCAAGTGCCAGCAGTCTGCACGTGCCTAATGCAAACAAAACTGGAGACAGAGGAGACCAAGACACAAGTCAAACACAGCACAAAATCTCCAGCTCAAAGGCCAGTTTAAAGAAAGAACCCCTAACTAGCATGCTCCTTTTATTTCTATTCAAAACAAAGATGTAATTTTTCCCACCAGTGTTATAATTTGGGGGAAGATGGTGAGGACTGACTCAGGATTTGTAAGTGCTTTGGGCTGGCAGTGCTGCAGGGATGGGGGAAACCACCATTCAATGGCCTTTCTTCTCAATCCTGGAGAAAATTATTGCAACCAGGGAATCAAAGGGCTGCAACAGAAACAAGGGGCCAGCCTCAAGGGGTTTTCTGGTGACATCTTGCTGCTTTCCCTCATATACACAAGCCTGAACTCTCCTGCCTCCAATGCCTCCCTTGTCATCCCCTCACTCCATGTCTGTGCTGCCTTGTGTATGATCTGGAGCTCTGAATATTCACCCAATTCCAAAACTATCCAGGCTCTGATTAGGGAATGAAACACACGTCACTGTATCTGCACATCAAAGACCTCAACAGCCACAGCATCTGCAGGGATGGGGAAGGGAAGGAGCAGAACAGAGGTGACAGTAGGGACTGATTTTGCGTAGGGGGAGCTTCCCATTGAGATTTTTGTCAGAACGTATTTAAAGATCAGGGAGGCTGCAGCTCCTCTGAGCTTTCATAATTCCTGCTCAGCACAAACTCAGCTTCATCAGCCCTCCTCCCCCGCCTTGCAACACTTCTCAGTATCCAAACAAAGTGTCAGCTAGAGTTTGATGTCAGACTGAAATCTGCTAGTGGGAAGTTGTTGTTTTTGCATTTTTGGTTCTCCACTTCAGCCTGCAATCTCCACAGCAAGCCGAGTGTTCAGGGAGCTCAGATAACAGAAACCAATGTCTCCAGTATGCGCTACAAGGAGACCGTCAGAAAAGAGAAGCCAGTCTCTTCCAAATGCCCTGAGATGCTCAAACCTCTTTTGCTTTTCCTGAAGAGCCAAGTCCCTTTAAAAAAAATAAAAATTAAAAAAATTATAACTTGGCCTTTGGATAGTGATTTCACCAGCAGACCCTCCTGGTCTGAACACAACCTTGCAATTGCTTAAGCACTTAATGCAGCATCCCCAGAAAAGGTGCTGGAGTTGTCTCTTCTGATCCTGCAGAACATCTCCCCAAGGCTCCACACTGCCACAGGAGAGTAGCCATTAGTTGAATTCTGACCAGATCTTTACAGCTGATGGACTGCTCCATAATGGCCACACCTGAGCAGTCAGCTCAATTACAGGTGTCTAATCTTGTGGTATCCAGCCGAATTGGCTTGTAGAGCACTAACAAATTTCCAGGGAGAGAACCACAGGGCAATAGATCACTCAGAGATTAATTTAACCTGCCCATTATTTAAACTCATTTTTCATGGTTATTGTTTAGAGATCCCTTCAAAGCAGCACATGGAGCACAGCACGGAAACCACTGCTTTAACTCATACACCTGAGACCCCAGTTGTCGGAGTTTAGGAAGTTTCTACAGCTTGAGGGCTGCTCAGTAATCCTCAAACTCACTAGAGAGAGAGAGAATGCCTGGATGACAGAGAAGGATACAGTTTTAGGCTCTGACCTTTCATTCTCAAACCAGTTACCTAGTGGTGCTCCAAACACACAAGTGAAGAATCCCTTTACTTCAGATGTCCCTGAAGAAGGAAACCAGTGTGGGATTTGCAAATACTGAGATGCTGCAGCTGAACCACCACTCCCACTTCATCAGAAAACTTTCAACCATTCACTTGAGTGGATCTGACAGCACACAGATTTCTGCAGAAGCCGTACTGAAGGTCAGGTGCAGAGGGGTGATGGAACTACCTCTGTCCTGCCCAATCAGCCAGCAGCATGTCTGCAGCCTCCTAACTCCTTTCCAAAGTCTCCAGCCCCTGTCACAAGAGTGTGCTCTCTAATTAGCTGACTTAGATGACTAACCAAGACAGTATGAATTGTACATGTCAGCTAGTGTGGTCTAAACCTCAGTTCAGATTTCCCTTTGGGAGAATCCTCCTGCTTAAGAGATTGATATTAATTTTTTAATGAACACATGACTAGAGTCATTCATGTGGATATAGGAACAGATCAGAGTGTGCACACACCTTCATCAGCACACTTCAATATTGTTTCTAGTGTTTTGTCCATTTTTCCTATATTTTTCACAATTCCAACAAAGAATAGCCCATTAGCTGAACTCAAAAATAAACCCCAACAGCTTCAAGCTATAAATAACCAAGTCAGATCCGCAGGATTCTGTAAACTCCTATTTTAACCATCCAAGGGCAAGAAAACGGAAAGGCAAGGAGAAAGGGTGGAGTTAGATTTATTTATTTTTTTAACAGCATATTGCTGTAACAACAGATAATGGTGTGCAGGTTGTCAGAGCTGAAGAGACAGATGCATGAGCTGCAGAATCATAGAACAACATGTTGGCTGAGTCTGTTCAGGTGCCTCTGACCAGCCCAGAGCCATGGGACATGGTATGAATTCAAGGCTTACAGCAGGACAGCCACAGCACATGCAGAGCTGTGTGAGGAAACTTGACCCTGCCAGCAACTTTCCTGCATTAGAAAGGCCTGATTTCCCCCAGCCATCTCTTTCAGGACTTGAAGAGGAGGGTTGTGAAAGTGCAAAAGGTTGTGACTGGCACAGAGAGGAGGAAAGAGAAGAAATTTTAAAAGAAAATCTACACACTGCAACACTGACGTGACCACCAATCTCTGAAAACCCCAGAATTGTGCCCCACTAAGTTTACACCAAGTCTGCAAAAACAGAGGATTATTTCCTGTCTACCTAAACTCTTCCCATAACTGCTGGCAGTGGACTGCAGCCACCACACAGCTGCACCACTCCATCCCCTTGGAAAGAGGTCAGGGAAGCCCCTTGAGGATGTTAGGCATCCCCCTCATGGCAAAACATCTCCATGACCAATTTGGCTGGGTGGAATTTGGTCAACCCCAGCACCATGAAGGCATCTACATGAAGCAAGCTGCTAGATGCTGAGGAAGCCAGTGACTCTCAGCACCTCTCTTTGGCCAAGAGAGCTAGAAGCTTTCTGTCCTGGCATCTTGGCAGTAGTTCTGTGCTCAAATACCCTGTAGGAGACCTTACAAAACTCAGTATTTTTCTCTCAATTCACTCCCATCCCAGTTTCTTAATAAGAGTGTGCAAACCTCATTTGTAAAATGCTTCTCATTATTTTATTCAAGCATAACTATTTTTGTTTAGGGATGCAGCAAAGTAACAGTATAAATTATGCTTAAGAAAACCCTTTGGCATTTTAACTGGCATTGGAAAGAACCGATTTCAGAACAGTGTCTTATAATGGATGTCTCCATGGATACCTCTTTGTCAGCACCTCATTAGATAAGAGCTGAGACATGTAAGAGCATCTTCTCCTGCATTTCAGAAGGTACCTCAAAAAACACTAATTATGCAAATCTCCACCCTCTAACTGATAGACACTCGTAAGTTCAGGTGACAAAATGCATAACCTGAGCTGTGCTAGGAAAGGAAGGCAAGATACTTCATTTAGACCCTCTTCTTACAATTGCTGACACTTAGACAATTACCAGAGACTGGGGAACACCTTTAGGTCACAAAATTTTTTTCCTCCCCTCTTTTCTTTTTAACAGCAAGATGATAGAAAGGAAGAGGCAAATGGAGAGGCAGAATTCAGTGAGCAGCATCTGGGACGCCTGTGGTGGCTGAAATAAAGCAGAAGAGTCTCCATGGCATCAACAGGACTAGGCAAGACCTGGTAGCTGGAGAGACACAGCCCAGAGGAGTTGAAACAAATATTCTGTCCCGGATTAGTTGCTAATTAGTCTCCATAAGGACAATACTTCAGTTAAAACAAAAATCCAGCTCTGGTAGCAACACAGGAACCATAAACCGAGCTTGACTTCCAGAACAGTATCAATGGCACTAGGAAGAGAAAAACAGCATTGAAATACCAGTATTACCTGGACACAATTAATAAAAGACTCAGAAACAAGGTGAATTGTGGGAGGTGGGTCCTACTGGGACCTCCAATTTGTTCTTCGATTGCTGAGCACAGCAGAGGTTATAAATATGCTGCCATCTCCTACTCCTGAAGCAGCTGGGAGCTCACTCAGATCCTAGCATGGCTTAGAGCTGCTGCGGGGAAGGGTTCATCTCTATCCCCAAGCAGTCACTGAAAGTCAGTCTAATTCACAGGAGAAATCCTTTGGACTGCTCTCAATTATGCTAATGTGCAGCAGCCCCATGGGACGATCTACCCACTGGAGATTGCTGGCCTGTTGCTTCTTGGCTGCACTGCTTTCCTTGCTTCCCAGGTGGGAGCAGAGAAGCAGGGAGCTCCGTAATGGGGAAATCTCCCACCACCAGCCCCTTCCCGTGGCACCATGACAAGGCTCAGGACTGAAACTGCAGGGATGACCTCCAAGTAGAACAACATCTTACTGAATCCTTACAGGAATAATCCAAGACAAGGGTTGCCTATAGAAAGTAATTTTTACTGGAACCTTCCTGTGTGGTGTTTCTATTTCAGGCATGGCACTTTGAAAGCTCAGGAACAAAGCGGAGCCCTGCCAAGCTTCTCACATCCAGAACAAAGACAGCTCACCTGAGAAGCTGTCACTGCAATGCTTTAAACAGAAATCGGGGTTCAGTCTTAGGACTAGGAAGTTTGGATAAGGCAGAAAGTTGGATCTGCACAGCAGGTTTGTACAGGTAAAAAGTCAGGTGGGTAGGAACATCAAGAACTGTCCAGGAAGTACAAAATGCCGTCTGCAATTAAAGCTGAGGAATATGCAGAGATGTGGTCTACTGGAAGGGGTTGCTGAGTTGAAATAGTTACCCTCCAAGCCTCATCTTGCTGGTAACTCACATTCAGACAAATGGCTTGCTCACATCCTTCTCCAAAGTTCATACAAAGTCCAGCTTACATATCTCAACTTAAAAATTAAAGGTCAATTCTGAGTGTTCCCATTACCCATGTCCACAGTGAGGATACTGGCACTTCACCATTCCCACAGGAAAGGTGCGGCAGCCTGCGTCAGGCAGACACAACACCAGGAGACACAGCAAACACGTGACACCATCACCTTATCACACTTTGTTCCTTCATGGTTGTTTCATCAAAAATTCCTCTGCTGCTCATTTGCAAAAACCCTCTTCAGTCCCTGGGAAATTAAGTGTGGATGGGAAGGATGCACCAAGGCAGGTCAGCCTCCCTGCTTAATCAGTGAACACCAGTGCTCTCCACCACCAAGATCACTGTGGCCACCTGATCTATGGCTCTCCTACCTCCCACACCTGGCTGAAGACAACCTCAGCTCCCAGCACATCATCCTGTCACTAAGCAGTGACTGTACTCCACCGAGCAGATCAAATATTTCTGTTTCATCTGTCACATAAACACCAGTGTTTGGCTCCCTTGTGGCCCATCTTCATTATTAGTCCTTCACCTATGGCCGTGTGAGCAGAAATATTTTGAGTTCTTCTAATGACAATTATTTGTATTTATATAGTGCCTGCCATCCCAAAGAATCCCCCAGCACTGTAAAAGCAGGAAAGCACTTTACTTATCCCTGAACCATAACTACCTCAACAGTGCAACATGGCAGCTCTTTAACACACAGGGTGATCTGGGCATGAAAGGAAGAAATTCCCCAACTCGTGACAAGAAAGCAAAAGAAAAAACTATGCACAGCAAGTTTCTCAGCACTGAGACCTTTAGCACAGTCCTAACAGCTCAGTCAGTCTCTCTGGGACACTGCCATGCAGACACAGGGGTGGCTCTGCAGATGCACAAAGAGTACAGAAGCTTTCATGTTCTGATCGTGTTGAAAACAGATTTTTTTGGTTAGACCTTCAGACTGGAGACAATGCTGTGAGACACAGATAATGCTGTTGAGTCAGGTACCCTGAAGTAAACATCGACGTCCTGAAACTTGTGGAGAGCTCAGAGGAGGTTCAGGCACTTCTCAAACACAGGAAGGAAACAGTGCAATTTACAGAGAGCACTTCAGAGTCTCAAATGCCACTAATTTTTTTAAAGGGCAGGCTTATGCAAACCTGAAGCTTGAGCATTTTTTCTCCCAACTATTTTCTCTAGGAGTCCCTGTCATAGAACAAAGCCTTGCTGTGCATAAGAAACATCCGCTCCTGACAAAAACCTTCCCTACGTAAGGAAAATTCACTAAAAACTTTCCAGCTCTGACCTCCAATTCCGCACTCCTAGGAGTAGCAAGCCAGAGCTTCCAGCTACCCACCAAGCACCATTAAACTGGGATTTCTTGAAGAATGAATTGGAATAATTATTACGCACATTATAGGTTTGGTAGCTCCTTTGCACAAGTGTGAAGAAGTGAATGACTAAGGTTAACCGAAGCTAGGTGCTCGATATCGAGTAGAACATTAGAAAGTTCAGCAGCTGAATAAAAAGGATCTTAACCCATACAGAGGTCAGGGAGTCAAGAGAAGTTAATTCATTTCTACCACAGCCATCCCCATGACCCAGAGGAAATCCTACAGCTTCTCAGAGCTTTATTTGCCTATTCAGCTGCACAGGAACAATAGCTCAGAGCTGTTGGGGTGATTGCAGGAAAGCACTGAGAGCAGACATGCCAGCTACCCTTCATGTATACTTCTGTGACATGACATCCTTTTTGTCAAAGGACCTCTTTTTATTCTTCATTAATTTCCACAATAACTACGGCTTTCAGAATACATTTTAAGACAAAGACATGCTTGAATATTAATGCCATTGCAAATAATGGGAGTTGAAAGTGTGGTCTTGATCATGTCTAGACAGAACTATGATATAATGGATTTCTAGTATCAAGGTAGTAGATATAAATAGATTAATATTACTCAAAGACCTGGAACATCTGTATGCATTATCCAGAGAGCAGTGATCCTACAGCACCAGCCCTTACTGAGTATCTATTGGCTAATGAAGTGCCCTACCAACCCCGAGTTCAAATATGAACCCTCAGTGCTCAAGTCAAACAAGAAAACATGAACAACAGATGTGAGGTCAAACCCAGGTCTGAACTCCATGACTGTGTTTCAGAACTCTTAAAACCAGAACAATTCCCAAATCTGAGCTTCTATGAAATCCATCCTGTTACGGCCAGCAGCCCAGAAAAGGCATGAACTGACTTCCAGCATCTCACACAGTCACAGGGGAGGCTGGTGTGCTCAGACACCCAGGCCCCCCTGACTGCTCAGCAGAGGTCTGTTGTGCCAAAGGGGGATCTGGCCCCAGCTGCATCAAAACTAGTAAGGTAGAGACAGCATCAAAACTTTGACCTCAGTTTCTCGTGCTCCTTCGCAGATCGGTGTAGTTTTGATCACACTTGTACAGCACAGTGTGATCACGTTTTCCTTGCAGACTTCATGTTTATTGGGACCCAGAGCTGGTTTTGTAAAAGCAGCAATGTTGGCATAAGAGGCATTCACACATAGCCAGGAGTTCAGCAACATGAAGACCTTTGTCAAGGAAGGGGAAAAAAAATGAGAAAGGAAAAAAAAAAAAAGAGTGGGTTCATTTGTGAGTTAAGGCTGTTTTAGGTGTAAGCCTGGGGGAATTAACTTTTAACACTCCATTTCAGCTTCTTTTTCCCCTTTCTCTTTTGCACAAACTTGCATTTCTCTCCTGTCAGACTTTGATGGCTTTACGTAACTGTTTAAAAATTGAACAAGCTTAACTTAGGTTTAGCAGAACACACTTCTTTGCTTCTTTCTCTCGAATGCACATTAAGAATAAAGATTTCCAGAGAAAACAAGACCTTTTCCATCCTTTGACATCAGCCACTGTTGTGCACAAAGCCACGTCCTTGAGGACTATTTTTTGTACATTCAGTTCCAGTACAAGCCAATGCATCTGCAGCCCCAGTGGGCTTTACAACTGGTATCTGGAAAGACCCAACCCAGAGAAAATACACTGGTTCACCACCAGAGCAGCACCCACAGTGCAACACTTCAACAACGGGGAGAACCCTAGAAAGCAGTAAGGAGGAAAGAAACCCAAAATCCTTGGCAATAAGGTATGGCAACAAAAGCCCTGAGTGACAAACAAGGATTTACCCCATATTATGGCCTGAGAGACAGTCTGTGAGCCGCTGCTATCATGAGAATAATTTTTCTCTTTTCTTTTTTGAATACAGCTGAATGTTTCTGCTGTGTGACTAGATGAAAAAGCCTGAGAGAGACTCCTTCAAGGCTCAAAAAACAGAGGCAAAGAACACCCACCCTCTTCTGTGTGTTTTTATTTCTTAATTGCATCAGTTTCTAAGACAGAGCCGTATTTGTTGATGCTTCAGGTTGGCAATGCCAGTGGAAGAGGCTTTTGGGAAACCCAGTAAAAATATTCAACAGCAAGATTTGTAATTAAAGCCCTTCTCTTCTTCTGCTTGGTCGATTAGAAAGTGTCTGTCTGTATTTGCACTGGAGGCTCTTTAGGGCAAACACTGCTTCTCACTGTTTGCACAAGCTCGGAACAACAGACTTGGGTCTGGACCCCAGGCCATGAGCTATATTCAACACCACACACAGCACAGGCCTCTCTGGCTCAAGCTGCTCTGCTCCCAGCACAACCACAGGGCTTGTGGCAGCGAGCAGGGCCTGCGAGAAACACCAGACACAGACTTTGCCCAACTCCAGTTTTGGGAGTCAATGAACAAAGTGCACCCAGTTCTGCTCCTGCTCATCACCGCAGGCAGCTTGGCTGCCATCTGGCACTCAGTGTCATCCTCTCCTCCCAGGCCTGGGCAACTCCAGCAGCCATCCTGTAGCCATCCTGCAGCAGCTTCTTTCTGCTCATTAACCCTCCACATCCCTGGCCAAAGCCATCCCAGCCAGCAAATCCAGAGCTCATGCTGCACATCAACACTACATGCCTTCCCCCAGCACAGTGGTGGTGTATTTCCCCCCCTCCCCAAGTCACAAAAATTCCCAAGGGACACAACTGCATCGAGCACTGCAATCCCAGAAGCATAAAACAAAATTAAACGTTTTTTTACTATTCTATGATACCAAACACCTCTTGCATCCAAACAACCAGGATGTGACAGTCTCACAATGCTGCTTGCTGCACAGAGGCTACTGCTGTGCTGCCCCTTCTAGGGACAGGAATGCCAAAGTACAACAAAAACTGAGTTTTCCCGTATGATACAGTGAGTCAGGAAGATTATATTAAAAAATAAGACAATTTACTGCCATTATCTGCTGTTTATCTTATGGCTGTATGAAAGCTCTAACCCATTCCTGCCCACACCCCTGGCAATATGTGGGGTGGGCTTTTAAACATCACAAATGAGCTACTAAAAAGACTGCCAGTCATCGGCACTGCTTTTTTTTCTCCTCTGCTGCTTTTGCCTGCCACATTCCCACGCCAAATTTCACATATCCCCAGCCTCATGCTGTCCCTGGAGGGGGTACCCTTGACACCCACAAAACCCTACGTGCTGCTGGTTACAGGGTGTCATATCTGTGCATCCCAAGTCAGTTTGTGGTGCACGTGGACAGTCACGCTGGTGTGTCAGCATCCCACAGCAGGCAGGAACCTGCTTTGGGGGTGCAACCAAGCCCATCTGCAATACATGGTACCTATCTGCCTTAAGGACTGTCCAGGCATAGAACACAAAGTCCAAACTACAGACCCAAAGTTTACATTGCAAGTAGGACTTTAGAGTCTAAAAGCTGCATGGAGGGGCCACTAGACCATAGGTCCAGAAAACAGAGCTGTGTCACAAGGAAAATCAGCACGTTTTTAGAGTCCTGAGCAATAGACTGCAGCCTCCCAAGGTTTTTGGATGTGGCCTGCTCAGACATCTGCACTGTGTGTCCAGAGCTCAGCATTTGGCTCTCACCAGACAGCAGAAGCATCATCAGCAAAAGGAACACCCAACGCAGAGCAGTGCCACGTGTTGCAGCCTTAGATCAGGCAGAAAGCAAATAGCGAAACAATAATTGGAAGAAGGTCCTGACCCTGCCTCCAAGGCTGCAGAGACGCTGCTGCCAGCACGAGAGCCGTGGCTCGGCGGGCGAGCGGAGGGGCTGACAGGGTGAAAAACCAGAACACTGCCCCGCATGGCCCGGGGCCATCCTTGCAAGGAAGCCGCTCCCCAGCGCATGGCAGACACCTGCCTTCCTGCCCAGAGCTTCCCATTGCACAAAGCCTTCCCCCAAACCAAGCTCAACTGCTCCCAGCCGCCCCCATTTCTCACCCACTCTGTACAAAGCCACGAGGGATCACCACCTGCCACTGTGACTCCCGCTGCACCAAGCTCCACACCATGGAGATGTTCTATAGCTGTTCTATAAGCTCTAAGGGAGGCAATTCCTTTGGCACCACCACCTGGTTAACCCCAAACCCCAGCACAGCCACAGCTGCCCACAACAGCCCTCTCAGCTCAGCTGCTCAGTGTCAGGCAAGAGTTACCCACCACCAAACTTCTGACCTACTTCTGTGTTGTGTTTCTCTCACTCCTGCTCCTGCCCTCCGTCCCCAATTAAATCTGTGTGAGATTTCCTCAATTATCCTCTTCCTGCTAATAGATGTGGAAAGAGGATGCCACAACAATGTATTCCCCTGGCAATGGTTCAAAATAAATTTCAGAATTAATGTTGAAGAGTGCAGGATGTAGGAATATTTTAATTAAACAGAAATGTATAGGAATGAGCAGTTACATTTAAGAAAGCTGATCTTTTGCTGTCACCACAATACTTCCACCTCTCAGCCATGCAGTGAGAATCCTAGTGCTCTTATTTAATTGACAGGCCAATAAATCAGCACTAATCTTCCTTTTCTGTGTAACTATGCATGCTGATGTTCAGCTGAGGTCAGCTATTTCAGAATACAGCAAAACTCAACTGGAACAACCTGAACAGGACCATGTGTGGGAATGCTGCTTGAAAAACACTCAAGTTTGGAAGAGGAAAAGCATCTTGACAATAAAAATCTGTGTTTTGGAATTTTTACACGAGAAAAAGTTTGTATAAACCTCTTGGAAGAGGAAGAGCAGGAATAGGGAACTCCTGTTTGAACACATTAAGATACTCTGACAGCAACCTGCAATTCCAGATTAATACAGAGATAATCTGAATAAGATTTCTAATTGAGACAAGAGAGGTCTGTGAGGAATAGGTAATGAACAGTGCCAGGGAATTGCTTTGCCCATTACAGAAGACAGCAAGCCTTTGTTCAACTTTATAGGCCCTTTCTGACTCATCCCAGAAAAGCACTGTGAGAGAAGACATTGCAAGTATTTATAAAAAGGAGGCTTTAATCCAATGAAAACTCCAGCTGCACACCTACAAGCTGCATCTTCCATACCTGAGTTCCTACCTTACCTCCTCTGTTTATCCAAAACTGTATCCTGGGCCAGAAATGCTGTACGATCTCCTATGAGCTAGACAACATACTGCAATTAAACACATGACTGCAAAGGGAGCTCAGTGTAGCAATATTACAGGAGAAAGGAAAAAAGTTTATTTTAAGCCAGGTGGAGAGTAACACACAGCATATTTTAAGGAACCTGGACCACATCCCTGCTGCAAATACCCAGTAAATTTAATAGGCAGCATGTCCATAAGCACACAGCAAAGAGCTAGGAGGGTGATCTCAAAATTATTTAGGGCACTGCAGTGCTGGATGAGGCTGAAATAAAAACTGATGAAGACCTAAGCCAAAGTAGCAACAGAAACGCCTCCACAACAAGATGTGAAACCATCTCCCACAGCAAGGAACTGACGAGTACCCAAGAACCACACCAGACTGCAGAACCAAACAGGCTTTTGCTGTGCTAGAGATGAACTGAGGAGAGTAAGAAAAGGAAACATTTTTTAAATGATTGTCCAGTATTTCTTCATGCTCTGTGTGGAACCTGGATGTTAAAAATTATTAACGCCCCTGGGCACAGAGTGCCATCTCAAAACACAGGTGCCCCTTTTTGTCTAAAGGAAGGCAATGACTCCCATCCCACTGAAATTATAAGCAGGAATACTCTGCTCCTCTCTGCAAAACACACTTTCTCTAAGCATCTCCTGAAAGGCTCTAAACAAGAAGCTGCAGCTTCCCCTCCTGCCTCCCTCCCATCACTGTTTGCTGTACGTACACCAAAGGCCTTTGTTTCCACCTTAATGCACATGTACTGAAGCTATTTTTGGCCAAGAGTGACATGGCTTTGTTTGCATAACTGAGTTCTCACCTCACAATCTCCCGCTCTAATAGTTTGCAAAATAATAGCTGGAAAAAGTCCGATTCCCAAAGAAGTGCCTGTAAAATTTGGTTTGTCTTTATCTTAAGGCCAAAAAAAAAAAAAAAGGGGGGGGGGGGAGGAAAAAAGGTGTTTCTGCAGAAGCATTTATAGAATGCTTCAGCAAAATGTAAACCAAATTATTTAGTGATGACCAGCTGGGATGTGGGAATTTAATTCTGTTCTGTTTTGGGTGAAAGAGTACTAAAGCAGAAAAGACAAAACAAAACTCACACAGGCAGACAACCATTTACACAGTGGAGTTTTAAATGCTACAGCCAAATCCACTGCAGACCTGAGACGTAACAACTTATGTCAACTCAAAATACCATCCATAGGAAATGGAAACTTATCACCGATGGTTAAAAACAAAAGCAGAGCTCAAAATAGCAGCATTTCAGATGAAGTGTGTCAGTTGGACTATTCTCAACTGTCAAAACTGAGCAGTAATCACAGATCTCTCTTGAGGAATATTTGATATTTTTCTAGTGTTAAAAGTGAGATATCTTAGAAGAGAAAGAGATAAAGATAATAAAGAATATTGGAAAATAAATCATGTGTACAAAAAGATTCAACCACTGTTTCTTCTTATCCAGCCCCCAACCGCTGGCAAAAGACAGACAAAATCCATTTCTGTAATGACTCTGTCACTGCAAAAAGCCGTAGAGGTGGGACTGAACATTTTCCTAATCTGCACAGCTGGCTGACCCAAAAGAATTGACCATTTTTGTTTTAGCATGTCCTTGTTTTGAAAGTACCAGTGCTTCAGGTTCTTACTTCACTCACAGCCAAAGCTTTGCCTCCCAGGATGGCATTGCCTGAGCAAGAACCTCACAATGGGCAGGATTATTGCTCAGTTTATACTTGAGACATCTCCCTTCACTATCTTCCTCCCTCATCCATCACCCTTACCCACCCCTGCACCCAACATTAAAAGGCCTTGAAGCATTTCACTTTAAATACTCATTGGCACCAGTGAAGTTCCATCGATAAAAAAGTAATGAGCAGCTCCATTTCACTGCTATGGTTAAGTCTTGAAAAGCTTTAATTTACCTTTTTTCCTTTGTTTTCCTACTTTCTAGTGGGTACCACCTGACTACAGCCCATTTAAGTGCCTGAAAGACAACTGCACCAAGGCAGCCCTGTCACTGCTTGGCAACATGCTGCTCACTATTCAGCTCAGTCCCTTCCCAACATTATGCTGATTTGACATATCCACTTCCACATTTAAATATCTGAGACATCAGAAGTAGCCCCGCAGCATAGCAAGTCCTGTCTAAAAGACAGACACAAACCATAGCCTCCCTGCAGCAGGACCTGTTTGTTTCTCTAGGCAGGGCTAAACTCACCTAAAAGTTTGGAAGTGTGCCAAGAGACAGAGAGCTAAAGCAGCACCCATCATGCAAAGAGCAGTGGTGGAGTTATTTCTGCTTCTAAATATGCAAATTCTTACGTGAGGAGGACTGTAAAGGGTAATTGTTCAGTACTGACTCATCCCTCCTGGAGCAAATCTGCTGCTTGGGCATCCCACTCCAGCTGTGGTTTACAGCAGGCCTTTCCTGGCTCGTAGCAATTGTTTTGCTTTCCTTTCTCTCACCAAATCACACACAGCATCACTGGGGAGAAACCCTACATTTGACACCACCACACAAAGCAACGGCAGACAAGCAGAACTGCAAAACACTTGGTTAGCATGTACATTTGCAGGAAAATACATCTCAAACTGGGAAGTGACCAGTGACCAGGTCCCCAGTGGCCACAGGCTCTGTGCTGTGTCCCTGCCAAGGGGGTGGTTTCTCTGATGCTGGCTCATGGAGGTTCAGGCTCTGCAGCCTCCCCCACTCCTCAAAGCAGTCTGTCCTGGTGCTGCAATGGCAAACAGTGCTGAACAATGGTAACAGCTCTGCTCCAGCCAGCTGATATTCCACCACTTTTCCAGCTGCACAGGAGTGCAACCACTGACCCCATCACACCAGACAGAGCTAACATGAGATGTCTATTCTTGTTCAGATAAGACTGATCTCTCAAGGTTTTTGGACAACAGGATAATGTATTTCCCTAGATATTAGAGACTACAGGAGATTTATTAGGGGAATTTTTCTGTATATTCCATGCAGTCCATTAAGAGATGAAGTTTTCCCTGATTCATCAAGGAGCTCATTGCAGGCCATGTGATTTCACTAATACCCACGTTCCTTTTGCAGCTTCTCATCCTGTTAATTTTATACTCCTCATTCTCCAAGTACAAGCACAGTGTTGGGTTAATGTACCGAGTTTAATTCAGGTGTGAAACCCACTATAATTCTGTAGGACAAAACTAGGGACAAAATTAGACCCTTTCTTCCTACCTGTGATACTAGGTAGCAGCAGCTTGTTACCCAAATCCTATTTCAGCTTCTTGATTCCAAAACACAAAGCAAAATCCAGCCAAAGCAACTGCATCTTGCCTGCAAGCCACAGGTTTTCCCGGGCCAGCCAAAGCCTCACAGCAGCATGCCTTAGGTGCACTGAATTTGTTTCTTATTAATGTATCACCTCCACATTACACAAATACCATCAG
This sequence comes from Hemiprocne comata, assembly GCA_020745705.1. Classification (NCBI taxonomy): domain Eukaryota; kingdom Metazoa; phylum Chordata; class Aves; order Apodiformes; family Apodidae; genus Hemiprocne; species Hemiprocne comata. The sequence continues at coordinate 1,320,919 of CM036597.1, read as the reverse complement.
ACTAGAACAGGTGGGGGAAAGAAGCAGAGGGGATGGTCCCAGATCTTCCTTCCAGCATGTCAATGGAAACAAATCAAGAGTTTTGGACACAGCTCAGTATTGCAGACAGCTCACACCACCACAGGACTGGGACAGCTCTCCCACCTCCACACTGCAGCTCTCCCCCACAGGAGCCCGAGGGGAACTGCCCTTGGCCATGTCAGTCTGAGGCAGTGAAGTGCTTCAGACCTCACCTCTGGGAGCAGAGGGAGCCACACACATGGCAACCACTTCTGCTCCATCCCCTGCTGAGTCTCTGCAGATACTAACCTCACCAGTGACCAGTGGTTTCAGCAGCACTTCTGCATGGAAGACATGCCTCAGAATCACATCTCTGCAGCTACAGCAGAGATTTTGAAGCTATGACCTTTGCTTTTGCCTTTCCCTCCCAAATTTATCTCCTTTTCAGCTAAATACTGGTGACACTGCAGTGGCCTTGAATCACAAATGCAGCCAGAGCCTAAGAAGTACTACAGCTCCAATATTTACTCAGAGATTTTTCATGCTACACCTAACATGGACCTGACTTTATTGAGAACATAGTGCACTGGGGAAGGGCAAACCACAGAGTATATCCTGCTGCCAAGCAAAATGTCATTAAGGTTTTAGCAATGCAACACAAATTGTGAGTTTACAATAAAGATTCTTTTGTATAAACCATATCCCAGAGTGAAACACAGTGACAGAGCTGAGTAATGAGTTGAAGCAAAGCAATCAAGATGGAACTACTGAGCAATATGGAAGAGGATCCATACCGAGCTGATATTTCAGATGAGGACAGAGTGCTTAATTTGAACTACAGAGGAGGTGATTATGTCCAGTCATCGTTATGCACACATTTAATGCTATGTAGGATGCACTACCTACCACCTGCAGTTGCACAGAAAACACCCCAAGGTCCAATTGCACTACAAAGACCATCATGAACTGGAAGCTGAGGTTCTTAATATAAGCTTACATAACTTCTAAAACAGCTGAGAGCCACTTCTAAGTCTGGAACTTCAAATCTCTCTCTTGTGCTACCTAGACCATAAACCCATGACTCAAAGTGCAGCATTTCAAGCTTCTCCTGTAAGGATTCACACTCACTGAAGCCCTGTCTGTGCCCAGGTGGAGAAACACCTGTACTTCAGCACCACTGGTGTAACACCAGAACCACTGAGGCCTGTGTGCCCCCAGCACTGCTCTGTACAAAATCACAGCACTCTGAAATGTTATTTCTAAGCAAGATAAAATAACCAGAGCATGCTAAGTTTGTAAGTACTGCTCAACTTCTGGTACTATGAAATCTAAAGTGTATTTTGCACTAATATTCATCACAGTCACTGGGGAGCAAGTACAAGGCACTGCCCATTCATGCAAAATGGATGCAAATGGGTTTAGGGATGACCCAGAGCTCACCCAGACTGTACACACTCATTCAGTGTTCTCTCTGCTCTGACCAGTTCATAAACTAAATCGGATTAGACACATCAGACCTCAGGTGCTTAAAAGGCTGCCTGCTGCTGCAGCCCCCCCAGTGCAGAGCTCCATGCTGAGCACTCTTCACACAGGCAGATGGGGAGCACACAACAGCACTAGAATCATGAGGCTTTGAGACAAGGGCATCAGGATCCCTCAGCCTGAACTGAATTGCTGTTTCCTCCTTGAACAATCACGCTCATTTTTATTTGTTTTTAACAATACTGCACAAGCAGAGTTTTTCAGAACTTGAAAAAACATGTATCAATGCCTAAGAGTGGCTTCACAGAGGAAAGCAATGGAAAAAAGTATATGACAATTTCAGAGCACTGCTAAGTAGAGAAGTGTAATAGGTTTATCAAGATATAAAACAAACCCCAAAAAATACACAGATCAGACATACCCTGCCAGTGGAAGCACAGAATGTTTAAAATGGGGGAAGAGAGATTCAAAGAGGTTGCATTTTCCTGGCAGCCCTCCATACATGCATATAAACTTCTCATAATCAGCATACTGATATTTAAACTAATTAGCACCAGGAAAGCCACAGGACTATGCCTTCCTATCAGCCTATTCATTTGGACAGAAGGACTAAAAAATGCCCGCGATTACACACTGCTCACGTATCAGAATGCAGCAGCTCACCATCCCTGCCACACCCCCTTCTCCCCTCCTAAAGTAGCAAGGCAAGAGAAACATGGTGGAAGACACATTTCAAAGAGGAAAAAAAATAATAACCCCACTAACCAAAATGCTCACTCAGCATTATGCTAGAAGATAAAAATAGAAAGCAAGAGAGCTGGTACTGAATATCAAGCAGCATTCCCTATTCATTGAAGCATGGTGTGAGCAAGAGAGAACCCAAATCAACTTTCCCTTCACTGTTCTCTTGGAGGCTACACGTTGTTTGAATTTCCTATTCCTCATAAACACACCAGTGGGGAATTAGCTCTGGGGAGCTGTGGACTTGCACATCCACCATCATTGCAATGGCAACCCCCCACCAGCTTCTGAAAATAGCTCATGACTTAGAGGAGAAAGGACAGGCTGGGCTGGTGGGTTTTTGTGACTATTCAACACCTTTGCACAGCAGGCCTGTCTATTATTAGAACAGGGGATGTCAAAGAAGCTGGCTCTCATGCAAAGTTTCCATTCTAACTAATTAGACAGTGGCTTCCTCCAGCATATAAATTTGTGCTTTAGTCCCTGGTATAAGAGCATATAGGACAGGAAGGGGGAAAAGAGGCAAAGAACGGGAATGTTTGCAGCCATCTTTGCCAAGTTAAAGGCTAAAAATTAAATCTCTAGTCACAGGTAAGATAGAGAGAACCAAAACACACATGCCTCCAGAAATTGAGAGGGTGGTTCCAACTTCAGGATGGGCTGAAACTGCCTCTGGAGTACATCTCCACAGCATTTGTCAGTGGAAAGAGCTGAGATGACAAACTGGACAGCTAACTGGAAGCTACAAGTCCTTTCATAAATAGCAGCAGAAGCCAGTGATTTGGGTCAGAATGAAGCCAGTTCAGGATGGGACTGTCATACTCTGCTTCTGCCATCTAGACCATAAAACATCTCCTAGAATTGTTCTGGAGCTGGAGAAAGTAATTAACTTCTCCTCTTGTCTATTGTCCCCAGGGATCAGCCATGTCCCAGCTGGCAGGACTTGCCCAAGGGCAAACGACAGAGACATGATAGATGCCAAGGGCCCCATCAGAGCTAGGGCACCTCTTGGGTTCCTCATTGGCAGTTCAGCTGTTTGCTGCAAAGTCTGCAGTTTGGGGCACACTGAGGTTCCCTGCAAGTTGGTCTAGATTGTGTCAAATGGTTCCCACAAAAGCAAAGGCTCCAGGTGACCGAAGTGCTAAAACAAAATGCTTTGCACATAAACTGTTTTAATTCAGAGTTTTCTCAGTTTTCTCCAGGCTGAGAAGTGTACTTCTGAAAAAAAAAAAAATGTATATACCTACTGAAAGCTTTTAAAGGTCAACTTAGTTTGTCCCTATGTACTTTTTTCCCGCTTCTTGAAATTAGGAAAGAAATAAAAAAATATTGCATGGTTCAACATGTACCACCCTTTAGTTCTCTAATTCCCATCTATTAAGTGGGAACAATAAACCTTACCTACTCCATAAGAAATTTCCAAAGCTTGTACCCAGACTTGCAGACACTGACTTGTTAGGACAGCTTGGAGATGGCTGTCAGCAGGAGAGAGCCATGAGCAGTACGAAAAACCACCAGTTTGTGCACACACATGTGCACTGCTTAGATGAAGCTGAGCTGGAGCACAGGATTAGACACTTGCCCTTCTTTCCTACTACCACCACTTCTGCAGCAGTATTTTGCCATCCCTGCCACCTGGACAGATAGATTAAGATGCAGCCAGCTGCAAAATGATGGACACTGCTACAAACAACAGTGACAAACAGTGGTCTTGACTCCTGCTTGGGCTTAGGATCAGCCTTTCAGCCCAGACTCCTGGGTCAGCAGGTAGCTAAGAGATGCCATTTCTAAATCATACCTGCAACTCTATTAAAAAAAAAAAAAAAAAGAGAGCAAGAGGAAGGGAAGGCAATGGGGCAATGGGAATTTTTTTTTCCAAAATCTGCAAATTGCACAGAGCAAAGAATAAGCAGCCTCTGAAGTTTCACAAGGCAGCTGCTCACCCACAGCTTCACATTTTTGCCTGACACGTAGCGATACAAATGCTCTTTTTGTACAACCTCCAACACCTCTCTAGGTGCCAAGATGGCACCAGTGCCTCTAAGAGAAGCCCGATGCTTCTTCAGTCTCCTCTTGCTCTCTCTCCACCTCACACATTCCTATTCAAGACAGAAATCAGACATGGTTTCTGCAGAAGCCTGGCCTCTGGTTTGGAAGTATAAATCACTCCTTTCCGTGCTAGCTCTGCCACCCGACTGGTTGTCAGCTGTCAAGGAATGCACCTGACAAGAGATACCCAAGCCTACAAATCTTACCTCAAATTTATAAATCTTGCCCAAAAAGAAATGTCTTGCTAGCAAAGAGCTGATTTACAGACCTGTAGATCTTCACCCAGTTTGGGGCAGAGGCAACAGATGAATTTTCCAGCACTGCTATTGTGAACCACATTTATATAGCCTACTCTTGCAGCACTTTATACAGAAGCTCTGATTTATAAACCCCAGCACAGGTTTCACACCTGTTTGCCATAAATCAGGCTAAGCAACAAGCTGCTTAGTGGCAGTGCTGAACAAGTCTCTGAAGGCATCGTAATCAGCACCCAAAACCAATTCTCTGCCCCAGTGATGGACTGGTCCTTGGCACACCCATGTCCAAGCCAAACATCACAAACAGGTCTCTGTGCTCATAAAGCCACTTCCCTTTCCAGTCCCGCATCCTTCCTAGATATCACCACTGGAGAAGCAAAGACTCTTAACTAACCCTTCCCAGACTTCAGTAGTATATTTGGTTTGCCTAAGTTTCATTTTTTTCCTGCCTTTGTAAGGGTGCCCTAATGGCAGGCTCTATTTGCAATCAGAAACAGGTCTGGTGGCACTGAGATGACTCAGGACAGACCATTTTGTTTCTCGTGCATTCAGTAGCAATACTGTGTCAGAACAGAATAGCACTTTGGTTTCCACTTGGGCCCGAAGGACAGCTGTGGAAGCTGCAGCACACATGGCTCTTCTTAAAAGAGTAAGAAAGTGTTTGATTAATTAAGAAAGACCAAACATATCCATGCATTGGTCAGCACCAGATCCTGAGCATGGAAATGGTTTACATGAATAAACACCTGATGATATTCCTAGGCAGGGCTTGCATACTGTACCACAGGAAACTTCACTCCTCCGACAGCAGCTCTGTAATTGCCTGCCTTTATTCTGGCCCTGAGGACAAACAGCTCTGTAGGATTTGGATCGTTTTATCTTCCAGGAGCTCAGATGTTCACCACACCTCCAATCAAAACAACCTTCCCGAGTTGAAAAAACAGTTTACACCTGAGAAGCAAGGTAGCACCCAAAGGGAAGGGTGAGAAAAGAGAGGGATGAACTCCCTTATCTATTCTCTGGCTTTTATCTCAGCTCACAAAAAGTCAGGGGAGAAAACAGAAGCGAGGCAAGATGGCATTCCAGAAAGGCACAAGTGACTGAAATACCAGTGGTCCAACCCTGCACATGTTCCCTGGAAGCCAACACCCAATGCAAGCAGGCTGGAGGAGTCAGTCTCACTTACTGCCAACTGATTGCTACTCTGATGGAAAAAGAGACCCAGAGGCCAGGTCCTCCCTGGAAATCACATTTCAGGAAGGCAGTTCATCAGATATCAAAGGGAAAATTAATACCATAAGGAAGGACAGTAACGGGGAGGGAAAGAGCCCCAGAGACACAACTGCAGGTCGTCAGTTCCCCCTCTTGATTCCAGCAGAGAAATTCCTGGCCCCCAGATCATCCTTTGTCTGCCCTAAAGGAACAACAAGGGCTAAGCCTCTTCTGCCCTATCCCCTATAAAACTCTCCTTGCATCACGTTAGTTGCCAGCTAGCGAATCTATTGGGTTTTGGACAATCCAGAGTCTTATATGTTGGGTAGCACTGAAACCAGACTCACAAATAATACAAAAGCAAAACAAGACCATGGAATAACCAGGGTCTCCCGACTTCAAATGCATGGCACAGCACAGATGAAAAACAACCCCACCTAGGCAAGGTAACATATTGGCCAAATAGTACAATTTTTGCCATCTTTTCTCAATTTCTCCCAGAGAAAGCCATGGACATCCCCAGGCCCACAACAACTTTTACCTGCCCCACTAGTAGCATCATTCCCAAAAAAAGAACAAAGTAGATTGTGCCTATACTTGCAAAATACATTGGAAAAGAATCAGTGACATGAGTTTGTCACTGAGACAGTGCTGGTAGCAGCACCAAACCCAAAGAACACGTGGTTAAAAAGGGAAGGAAAAAATAAAACAATCAAAACCACAGAGCAAATCTATAGGCAATCCAAAACATCACGGTTCCCTCTATCTGCAAGGAACACTCAGCCAAAGACATGGGAGGCCCAATGCCTCCGTCAGACCATAAAGCCTCTGATATACATTAAAGGGAAACTAATCTGGAGAGTAAGGATAAAGCACCTACTCTTTTATTTCTACAAAATAACTGTAATAGCAAAAACATCCCCATCTGTGGCTGATGGAACCACAGATCCAGGAAGCTGCTAGCAAAGCGTTTGGTTAGTTTCCGAGGCTAAACATGCAGCAGGTAAACACCACCCCTGAAGCATGCAGAGGCATATTTCAAACACCACCTTACCCTACTGATCTGCAGCTTCTCAGCTCCAGGCTTGAAGAGGTTCCATCGACGTCCACCGTTCCTGCAGTTCCCGCGCACCTTCAGAGTCTTTGAAGCCTCTTCATTCTCAGCTGCCAGGATAAAATCCACAGGAGAAAAAAAAAAAGGAATGACAAAAGATAAATGCTGTGCTTTAGCTCAGGCTGGGGGCGGAGGCTGTTCTTTTAAATGAAAGAAACAAAATTGTTTGCAAGAGACTCATTCAACCTCTTATTTAGAAAAAGAGAGCGGGGAGTATATTTAGGTGCTTTATTCCGTGCTCTTGGGATGCAAGAAAAATAGCACAGCCTCGATACTACAAACAGGCAGGCACCAACTAAGAGCTGAGAGCCAAATTCAGAGGTGGTGTAAGCAGGTGGGGTCAGACAAGCTGGGTGTGAAGCCAGAATGCTCTCCCAGGAGCACCAGGCAGCACGAGAGCCTCATCTGCATGCAGCAGTATTAGAAGTGCAAGAGCTCCTTGGGTCGTAACTGCTAACAGCACCTCTGCAGTTTGGACCTGCAGAAATCCCAGCTTTACAGTCCTTGTGGTCCAAACAATTCAATGCCTTGAAAAAAAACAGCTCCTTGAATTTATGCAGAAAACAAAAATGCAAAAGTCCATTAAAAAGTCTCTGTTTTTCAGAGAAACTGGGCTCACCCCAAGCATTTCAGGCCAATCCCTCACAATGCAATTGTGATCTAGCTTTAAGCGAGCTATGCTGCTGGCACCAGACCTCAGCCTGGCCCTACAGATGGTACATACCCCACGAAAAAGCAGCTTGCAAAGAGAGGCAAGTGGTGGAGAAGGGCTGGCAACTCACCTTGCAAAAGTAACCTCTGCTTTTCTAATCAACCCAAATTTTCAGCTCCTCATCCCCATCCTACCCCTATTTTTTGGGTGAAGCTGCCATTCTATGCAAGACCAGGGTTTTTCCCTCCCATGTTTGGCAAGGTTAGATTTTAATCCCTTCTTCTGTCAGACTCTTCACGTTCCTTAGCCTAGAGTGACAGCCACTGGGAGGAAGGACCAGCACAGGCTCCTGTCAGCAGGTGCACATGGTCCAGTACCTATGTATGTACATACCCCACTAGTGTTCGCATCCCTTGGAGATTTTGTCATCCCCTTCATGGAAAAAGGCACCACATTCTGGAATTCTTTCCTGAAAGATGCACGATGCTAATTTTCTTTTTCCTGGCACACCTCTAACCCAGGCAGAGGTTTCAGACTGTCCTGAGGGGTTTGAAACCAGGTAACAAAGGGTAAATGGTCCCACACTTTGGGAGAGTGGAGATCCACACCACAGCTCCTGGGGTTCAGGTCACCTTTACCTTATGGGGCAAAACACAGAGGCATGCTTCCTGCCCCCAAATCACATAGGTGGGGATTCTGCTCTGCCCAGGACAGCAGCCCAGAGCGCAGGAGATGGGACCCTGCTGCAGCCCTGGCATGGCTGGGTGGGCAGAAATCCTGATTTTCTTCCAGCGTTGCTGGGAGAGAGATTGCACTGAGACCCATTTCCTAACGGTGATGCTGACGCAGGCAGCCTGCTGTTATTTTTAGCAACATGCCTTTCACTTTCTAGACTCACAGAAAATCAAGCTGCAGCACGAGTGCTGATTATAGCAAGAGGCTGCTGCCAGGCTCCAGAGGCAATGTGCTGAGATAGTGGCACTCAGGAGCAACGTGCAAACACAGTAATGCTCACGTTGGGAGATGCATGTGTTACTATTTCCCATGTGCTGGAAATGTGTGCACCCCGACAGAAGAGCCCTCAATTAAAGAGGCAGCCACTTTGCCTTTTCCTTCCTAGTTTTTCTTAACCCTGATGTGCTGCCACCATCCATCAACTGCTTGGATTCCCCCGTGTGCTCCCGTGCTTGCCCATTGCTAAATCACAGGATTCTTTGTGTTAGCAGCATCCCTTCAGGAAATAATTTCTGTACTCCATCAATCTTCTTAAGTAGAGGTTCAAATAATGATGTCATCTCTTTAACCATCAGCCCATGTACCTGCCAACACAAGACCCTGCCAGCAAATACATTCTGTAGTGCTTTCTCTAGTGTTGTTCTGAGCAGGACAAAAGCAGAGGATAGCTCTACAGAGTCTTTGGCTCATGAGATTCTCTTCTTGATCAGGAAGAGTACTCAAGCACAGGAGAAAAACTTCACTTCTTGTTGTGTTTCCAAACAAAAATCAGAGTTGATGGATACTGATCTCAGTATCCATCACCACTTGCCACCTCCAAATGGCAAGTACTCACAACAGAGGCTGGTAAGAGGACAGAAAGCCAAGAGGAAACTACCAAATAAAAACTCACACTGAAGTTGAACAGCTTTTACACCTCATATGCCTATGTGTTCGTTTTCTCGTAACCAGATTATAGGGACTACGTTTACAGACATTGAAGAGATAAAACAGTCTGATTTCATAAATACACTGTATACAAAAAAATCTTGGTAGCTAGCAAGAAACTCCTTAGCATGTGGCTACCAGAGCTCCCTCACCTGGCTCCAGGGTTGTAACAAGCGTGGATGCAAACCACATTTCTGACTTTTCAACCCCTGCTGCCCCTGGCTTGCTCTGCTGGGTGGGCAAGACCAAAAACCCAACCTGGGAGAAAAAACCCACAAAGCTACTCACCACGTCTTCTAAGCAAGTGCTGCATGCGCCCTCCCAGCTGGTCCAGCCCCATCGGGGTGCTCTGGGAGAGGGGCTCGGAGCGACACCTCTCCACGAGGACTTTGAAGGGTGGTGCTTGTGGGGATGGTTGAGAGGGATGAGACATCGGCTGGCAAGAAAAGGGGCAGAGAATTAGTTTTACCAGTATGTGTCAAACCTCAGACAAAGCAATCGCAGAACACATAGTAATACATACAGTTTTCAAGACAGTGCAACACACCTTAGACTTTCTCACTGCAATCTGCACCTGCTGCTTTTTTTTATTACAAGATTAAGACTTGCTGGCCCTGGAGTTGAAGTGCCCAACTCCCATTGCATGGGGCCCATCCCCTGAACACAGCTCACAGTGTTTAACCCCACCAACTTCCACTGATGCTTAGCCTCCAAGGCACTTCTGAACGTAACACAGGATGCAGATGTCTGCTTTCCATGCAGCATTTTGTCTACTCTCACATTACCAAGTCCCAGCAGGAACACACACAGGGAGTGAATTAGCTGATGCCAAGGACCTAGGTACTAACAAATTTTGAGTTGGCTTCATAATGTGCAGCGAAGGTTAGTTGCTTTCTAAGGGACAGCAAACCAGCAGCTAAAGAGATAACCTGGCTGGCAGGATGGGGCCTTACCTGCCAGCCCCCTGCCACAGTGCCCAAGCAAGGGACCAGGCCAGGTATGGAGATGGTGGCCAGAGACAGCTACACTTCAGACCATTAGGCACATTCATGATGATGAGGCAGGTCCAAGGTAAAGCAAGTGAGTCAGTTTACAGCTCAGGGTTACACAAAGCCCCCATGATCCTTGGACAGGTGGTGAGGCATCTCCAAAGCCAAGCCAGAAAAGGCTTGGTCCCAGGTTGGTGTCTAGCCCAGCAGGGCCCATGGCCTGGCAAAGGCTCAGATGTGGCTGAGCTGGAAACCAGTGCTCCTCCCGTGTTGCTCCAGGAAGAACTGAGCACTGAGGGCAGGGCTTAAATGGGCTGCCAGACCCATGGGTATGGTGGGGATGGCCCAGCCCCACCTTCCCCCTGTGAGAATGACTAGGGTCATCAAGAGCAAACAGTGCATTCAAAGCACAGGGAGGAGGGACAGCTGGGAGGTCTGCTTCAATGGGCACTCCTGAACTGCACTAGGAGATGCATCCTTTGGTGGCCCTACAGGAAACAGGGCCAGGTTTTTTGTCAAGTTACAGCTGTCAGTCACCACTGGTCTCCGTATACAGCCACGCTCAAGAGATATGTGAGAAGCAGAAAATGGAACAAGAGCACTTTTCAGGAAGATCAACACCTGAAAGACGTAGTCATGGAGTAGGATAATGAATTTGCAATGGTGAGGTTTAGGAGAACAGTCTGTTTATGTGTGTGCTCATCCAACAGCTTAATAATAGAATCTACCTATATTATTATAAAAATAAAAGTTACAAGTTTTTAGAATAAAGCTGGGATACCCATCAAAAACAATTCCTGCAAAACTCAGTCTTCCTGATAACAAGATTCATGTAAAAGTGAATTAAATTAGTAACAGGATGTCATTTTCCTCATTCCCAAAAATCTTAACAACACACTCCCTTCCTGGTATTTCCAGAGGTCATATAAGGTCTTTTCCAATTCCATAAAGAGAAGCCTACAGACGCTCTATGAATAGGACAGAAGGGGAATAAACAGAAGAGCATGGCTATTATTGCTGTGCTGCTGGAGTCATCATGACCAGAACAGAACCCCGAAGAGCCCAGTGCACACAAACACCCAGCTGGGCACGAAGAGCAGGGGTGGTCTGCACCTTCCTTTGAACATCTGTCACAGGGGGCCACCACCAACACACCCTCTACACAGTTTTCTCTCCACTTGATGTAGCACCTACCACCACAATTGGTTTAGCTTTTTTTTCCAGTTATTATAGTGTGCCTCCGTCACAGTTTTAGCCAATAATGAGGTGACAGATCGGTTGGCAATTACTTCCCAACCAGAAAAGTCCAAACTGGACTCAGCAGCAGATGGGGGTGCCTAAGTTCAGGATCCTGGTGGCAGATCATAACAGCCTTGGAGCAGCCAAGCTGGTCCTACTTGGGGAGGCAGAAGAAGGCAGCCTGTCTCAGTGAACGATGTTCTTCTCCAGCAAGAAAACAGGATGCAAGAGATGCAGGAGCAATGACCAACAAACAGACCCCAATCCAGAGAGGCCAGGAGAGGGCTCCCTGAGGAGCCCTTTTATACTGAGGACTATGGGCAGGAGCACTGTGATTGGTTCATTTGGGTCACCTGACCCATTCCCTCCTCCCCATAGGTCCAGCTGCTCCCCCCATTATAACTGCCACATCAACAGGCCAGCAGCAGCTGGGGGGCCAGAACCTCTCAGGTCAGTATGGCCAGAGGCAATTTTGTCCTGGTCCTCTCAAACCAGATCAACCTCATCTCCAGGGAGAACACCAGTTACAGCCCTTGCCAGGTTTCAGGTGGTCCAAATGCAAGGATGGGGCAAACTACAGCACTGAAAAGAAAACAGGGACCTCATTGTCTGAGTGTGTTTTTAGCAAGACTAGAACAATTCTCTGTCCTGAAAGATTCACAGAGGAAAGCAGAAATTACCACACTAGTTTCTCTGGAAACTGACCAATAACTGCTGAAAAGACACATCCACTACATCACTAGCCTACAAAATATTACTTGAAGCATTAAGATGCTTGCAATTGATTGAAGCACCCATGAAGTGATCAAATACCCCAGTTATACCTTAACGTTTGGTAACGTTAATCCAAAGAATGAACTAGCATTTATAGCTCACTGGAGAAAAATGTTGGAGTTTCCCTCACTTTTGGCTGGCTCCAACTTTTATTATTCTACTTCAGAAGGAAAAGATCCTGAAAGAGACAACTTATGCAGCACTTTTTTGCAGAATTGAATTTTCTTTAAAAAAAAAAAAATCACAATTCAAACTCCTACTTTTCATTTTATTCTCTGTGACAGGTGACACCATGGAAGTCTTGTGTATAATCTTAGAGTCAAGAAATCAGCAGAAAAATCCATTTACAAAGGTCAGCAGAAGAAAACTGGAGATGCTCCTCACGGGGAGGCTTCTAGCCTCAATTAGATACAGATTTGTCATACTTCATGGCCCTGCTAATAACTGGGTGCCTCATGTGGTTTAGTGTGTCTGTCCTCAAGACTCCAGCAGCCCTGGTTTTCACTGATGTGCCATTATCATTACTTACAGATGAAGAACAAAGCAGACAGGCTATAATAATCCCAAAGGCACAGTGAGAGTCTGTGGATGAATTAAGGCTTGATCTCCCACTCCCTGCTCCCAGCACCATGTCCAGTGACCCAGTATGCTTCTCTTGACTGGGTAACAGCTGGGAGGAGGTAAAAGCCAAGGACAGCCTTCCATCCTGAGAAGTCTGGGACACACTATCCCTTTAGCATATAGGTCAGCAATGCCCAGAGGTCCCCATTCATATCACCACTCTGATGGCACCAAGGATGGCAGAAGGTGGCCTGTTGTAACTGTGAGGCTGGGAACTAGGTGAAGGCAAGACTCAACAAGTATTTTAAGAACACATGTGGAAATCTGGATTATCCATGTGTTCAGTGGCTGGTTATATATACATGTAAAGCTAATTAACTTTACAAACTCAACCTTCCTTTCCCTGACAACGCTAAAAATGTTTCCAAAAAAACCTCTACCCCACTACAGATAGCACTAAATATAGACTTTAACTGAAGAGTTTGCTAGCACCTTGTGGTTATCAAAAACATGAAAACCTGAACAGCTTGGAAATAGGCTTTAGAGGTTTTGTCTCCTCTAAAAATAAGATGATTGTCAGACATAACCATATTAAAAGCCATAAATACATAGAATCTTCATTGTGCAACTAAATCATCCCTCACTGCAGAGAGGAGTAGAGTGTTCTCTCGGCAACAGCAGGATTTAGAAAGTAAAGTACTATTCCTTAATATGGAAGGACTGTGAAAAATCTTCTGTAAGCACAACTACCAGCAGTGGGCTGAGATGCAACCCAGTTTACTGCCAATAACCAGGAGATGAAGAGAGCTCTGAAGATCAACCCTCAGAAATACCAGTTCATGGTTAGTGTTGTTGAACAGAGCAGGGAGGAAAAAGACAACTCAGAAGTCCCATTTCTACAGCTGCTCTGTTGCAGAAAGACAATAAAACAATCTCAAGCTAAAGGTCACTAGGAGAACTTGTTGCACATCATTTGCAATTTCTTTGCTGTATCTTCCTCTCATGAAAAGGCACTTGCAGCTGCTGCACTAAAGTAAAACGCCAAACCCGTGGGAGGATCTGAGCTGTGCCCCAGCTATCAGACCAGAGATCTGCCAATGCATCCCCTGGCATGCACAGACTCAGGCAAATCAGTAATCCCGTGCTTCCAGCCAGACCCACCGCCCAGGGAGAGGCTCCGATTTTCCCACACAGAGCAACACAGTGTGCAGCTACTGCACGGAAATCCCCAAACCCAATAATGTCATGAAAGCCCCAGTCCTGCACCATCCATTATCATGCTCTGAAACAGGAAAGTGCCTTTATGGCACCTGGACAGGCTGGCTCCCAGGTATGGGACTCAGAGGAACACACTTGACAGCTGCTCATCTGCAACCACCTGCTGTGATGCTGAGAACTGAGTTGGAGCAAGACAGACCCCTAACAAGGCTCTGAAACCAAACCAGCTGGGAAACCTGGGGCATCCCGGGTCAGGCTTGCACCTCATCCTAAGGACAGACACCTTTAGCCCAGGTTGACAAGCCTGTACAAATCTCAAAAGATAAGGTTTTCTGTTCCGTAAAAATAAACTCTTATTTCACCCATAAGCCAGCAGAGGGCATAGAAAGACTGCAATGAAACCCCTCTGCTCCTTCCCTGCCAGAGTGACACAAGGCAAACTGCTCTGCGGTGCCCAGTGCCTGTGAGTGCCCCTGAGACGAGCAGGGAGGATGTCGCTGCCAGCCATAAGCCCCAATCAAGCTTCTAGGCCATAAAAAACTCTAAAATGATGCCTGAGATACAAAGTCAGGTGCCTATTTTGCATCATTTCCTCCTGTCATTCCCAAAGGAGGTATCAAATCCCCCACAAACCCTATCCAAGGATACATCAGGTTGGTTTGAAACCCCAATGGAAATGCTGGAACCGCAAAGTAGCGTATGTGGTATCAAAGCTTCCTTCCACCCAAGCACTATCTCAAGCTACAGGAAGTGGTCAAATAAATCTCCTGGGGCTATGCCTGATTCCATGCAGCAGAATTCTCTCTGTTGGGATGCTGTGGTGTTTTTAGAGGTAGGATAAGGATAATTCACTTCAATGGGGACATGAAAAATCAGAACTTTTATAGTTTGCAACCATCCAAAAATCTAATAAAACCTCCATGACATCTTTCAGTTGCTTGCGCTATTTCTGCACTGCTAGCACACTTTAAAAACTGCCAACTGCTTGCAGCTGACCAAGCCAAACCACCCTGTCCTGGCAGCACCTTCTCCCTACTTGTGGTTGAGCATTTCACTTGAAATACAAATCCTTCAATTAATGCAGAGCAGCCTGGAGTGAAGGCAGGAGGGCAAACAACTGTCCCAAGGAACAGGTGCCAGCAAGGATTTGGATTTAGCCCTAAAACAATAAGTGGCTGGAGTTTGCTGCTACTGTCATGCTCAGGCTGAAGTTATTCCTCCTGCATATTTATTTTTGGTAAAACATTTCCGAGTGCCACTCCCTGATGAGAGATAGGCAAGTAAATCCCTCGGGTATCTCAGGACATTTGTTACTGGAGCTGCTGGCAGACTCTCTAGGTCCTTTCCTATTGAAGAGTATCCCTCCTTTAGCCTCACTCCTGACAGCTCTGGGTTTGATGGTGCCACCAGATCACTGTACATTTCTAAATCTCTAGTCCAAGTTTCTGGGATGCAGAGGGTGTTTACTAACACTTTCCCTTCCATCCCACTGTTGCTTTTGCCTAGGGAGGCCTCAGGCCTTTGGCAAAGCCGGAAGCCCCAGCAGTCCGGAGGTCATACTGCTATTACCTCAGTCAGTGGAACTCAGGGGAGGTTTCCTGTCCAGTTATCTCAAGCAACATATTTAAGTTTCTTGGTCATGTCTGTAAGCTGCAGCAGCTGAGCTGGGACTTACTGCATCCCCTACTCACACAGCTGACCTGGGAAATGGCTCAGGTTTTGCCCCAGGAGCTCTGTGGTTGGGCATGCAGCTATTGCCCTCAGCTAGCAGAGATGTGGCTGCTCTGGGAGAAGAGTGCCAGTGTTTTCCTCTGCTCCACTGAATCCTTTCGTGCCTCTGTTATCTTGCCCCTGCCCAGAATACTTTCAGCTTGGTCTCTGTGGAGGGATATCAAAACACAGCCCTCTCATTCAAGCTCCTCCTAAAAACATTTCTTCTAGAGACCACAAGAAGTGAGTAACCACTTTTCACCCCACTTCATCATTAGTGCCTGGAATTGCCCAGTGAGCTGTCATTTTTTTTTGTATTACACAAAACAGAGCAGAAAAACAAATCCAGGAATAACTAACAATGGTACTGCCCATTTGAGCTGGGAGTCAGAAGTTCAGATTTTTTCCCCCCGGCATTTCTAATCTGCTGCCAATTTTCAAACACTTCCCTTCTTGGCTCAGAAGTTACAGTGACCCCTTTTCCAACAGGGAACAATGTCATCACCTCTGCACATCTCTGGTCTCTCCAAGTCCAAAAGGAAAGGAGAAAGTTTCTTCATTAATTGACTGAATTTCCCTATCTGGCACTTAAAAAAATAATTTCAGCCTCAGCACATCAGCAGGGACCCAAAAGAAAAGAGCTGGGCTTCACTCTGGGTCCTGCCATGGTTTGTCCACAAACCTGCACCAGTTCCACAACTGGCATTAACTCTACCAGACATGTGCCATTTTTTTTTTTTTTTGCTGTTCTTGCAGTGTGTGCCAGGACTCTAAGTGGTATTCTAGATGCTGTGTTATGACCAGCAGTGCTTACTAAAAATCAGCTACCATCACCCCCCTACTGCTTTTTTAGGCAAGGAAACACAAGGGCCATAATGCAACTGCTGAATGTTCTTTGTCTCCAGCACACTTCCAAACTCTGAATTTGTCAAAAGCACTCTTCTTATAAGCTTCTACTTCAAATGAACTGAATGCAGAGAGGAAAAAAATTAAGGGTAGTGTCTAGAAACACAAACTTCTACAGCCTTCTTCTAGAGGCTCTGATACAAACAAGTGGCCAAAGGTTCCTAGGAGCAGCAGCTCTGGTGGTTTACACCATTAGCTCAGGAATATGCCAGTTAACTCACTCCTCTGGACTGATACAAAAGCTGTGTCTGCTCCCATCGTTCACACGAAGATTTACTTTAGTGAAAATCCCAATGAGGAATATATAAAACTGCTTTCAAGTGCAAACCATGTTCGTAACATAGGTAACAGTATGGTCTCATTGAAAACATTATAGGAAAATTTACACATACCTTTCCATTTTTGAGCCTTCCAGAAGAGACAATTCTAGAGACCTGCACTTGGAACGGCCGGCACTCGTTGTTACAGTCAAACTGGTCCAGCCCATCTGTTACCTCTGCTGAGTTTTGCTCTACAAACGAAGGGATTCCGCGCTGCTTAACGTGGCAGTCGGTCTGCTCCAGAACCTGTCCTTTAACTGTTGCACATTTTACAAAAGTCACTACAGAAAAGTCAACATCAGTGACTGGGGAACAGCCCAGGTCTGCAGCATCCATGTTATTCACAGGAACATCTTGAGAACATGGCATGTCCCTGCCCACAACCTGTCCCTTCTCTAGAGTACTGTCAGCATCTTGAATCTCTTTAGTCAGGGTTGTCTGTGGAAGGTGGATCAGAGCCTCAGTCACTGCAGAGCAGTCACCATCTGCAGCCACAGAACAGCTCAAGTCCACAGTATCCAGATTATTCACAGGAAGATCTTTAGAATGTGGCAGGTCCATGCCCACAACCTGTCTCTTCTCTGGAGTACTGCCCGAGTCTTGAACCTCCAGCTCACCTCTAGACAAGTCTTGCAAAGGCAGCTCAGCATTTCTCAAGTCCTGCATATCCAGTTCTGTCTTTGAAAGCTCCTGAGCCACTGCTGGAGATGGATCCAAGTCTTTAGCAACTGCTGGAGCACAAGCCATGTCCTTGGCATCAAGTTTAGTCAGGGTTGTATGTGGAAGATGGATCAGAGCCTCAGTCACTGCAGAGCAGTCACTATCTGCAGCCAGAGAACAGCTCAAGTCCACAGTATCCAGATTATTTACAGAAAGATCTTGAAAACATGGCACGTCCATGCCCACAACCTGTGTCTTCTCAGGAGTACTGTCTGAGTCCTGAATTTGTTCAGTGAGAGTTGTCTGTGGAAAGTTGATCAGATCCTCAGAGGGGTCTTTAGTATTTAGCTCAGTGAAAGAGTCATCTGCGAGCTCTGGCAGGTGGCACATGGCCGGCCCAAAGGGAGAAAGTGATGTTTCATTTAACCTGTCATTCTTGTTGCTCAGGGCCGAGGAACCAATGTCTTGAGAAACTTCTGTGGTTTTGCAATGCTGCATGGGCTCCTTCCCCACCAAACTCTCAAAGCTCAGGTTGTCCCATGTGCCTGAATCTGGGGACTGCAGACATGCTCCCACCGTGCAGAAGGCCCTTGCACTCTCATTCTCAATAACCAAGCCCTCTTTGTGGGAGGTAACGTCCTGCCTCCAGCTTCGGAAACTCCGCTGAGGCCTTTTCTCATCAGGTGAAAATGCCCTTGAGGAGCCTCGCAGCCTCCGAGCCGCCTCAGCCATACTGGTGAAAAACCTCACAACACCCCCAAAGTGAGTGGCTTTGTTTGCACCGTTTGATTTTTTCCGCTGGCTGAGATTCTCCTCACATCTCGTATCAAAGTCAAAATAAGCAGAATGATCGTTTATATTTTCTAAGTTCTGGAAATTGGTTTCAGCCCTTTGATCTGGAAGTTTTGAATTATCTTTGCTAGTTAATGAAATTCCTTTCAGATAGCTCCAGACATCAGAGCTTCTTCCTCTTCTGCTCTCCTGTGGGAGCACAGTACACCTCTTTTGATTGTCCCCTTCTGTAATTGCAGGACTCTTAAAGTTCTCAAAATTCAAAGACTTGCTCTTTCTAGCTGGTATTTTATGGCAATTACTATCATTATCTTCACTGTGTAACCTGACACTGATATCCCTGAGACATTTACTTTCACTGGCATCCATTTCAGGAATGCTGATACTCAGCTCTATGTCCTCAAAAGAAGAATCCAAATCATCAATGTATCCCGCATAGGAGTGGCGGGAGGGCCTCCGACTGTCACTCAGTTTTTTAACCCTGTAGACAGCTCTTTGCCCACTGGCATGATGGTCCTCCTCAGGGTCACAAGCAACCTGGACTCCAGATGCTCTCAAATCCACAGCCTTAGGCATCCTGGAGGTTCTTCCCTTCTTTAACGGCCTTACTCTGTCCATAAAGGATGGTTTTTTTAATTCTGATACCTCAGAGGTAACTCCCAGTAGGATCATGGACTGGGGTCTTCCTTTATTCGCAGAGAGGCCTTTCCTTCGTCTAACAAAATTCCAGATCCGGTTGCCCTTGGTCATCTTCTTATACCTGGGTGCTTCCTCCTGTTCATTTGGGATTGCATTGCTGGAGGTGCAGCGCTCAGCACCACAGACTTCCAACACAGCAGTACTCCCTGCCTCCATGTTTGCGTGGAAAATCCTGTTTGCATATCCATTTGGAGCTGTCAGGGGACCGGTATGCTGGCAGCCCTCTGTAACCTCCATCGCCCTGGCTCACAGCTGGTACCAGGGGTCACAGGTACATTGTCTGCAGATTGTTTTCTTCACAAGACTTAAGGAAAAAAACAAAGAAGTGCAATTAGGAGCAGAAGGCTTTTTAGAAGACACATTTGTTAAAGCAGCACAGGTCAAATCTTATCCCAGTGGTGGTTTTACCATTGATTTTGGTGAGGCTGAAATTCTGCTCCCAAACCATCCATATTTTAAAGCAACTTAGATCAGATTTAAATGACTGAAGATTTAGTGACCACAAATAAACTTCCTGCATTAATAAAGTTAGCACGAAGTACATGCAGAATACCATAAATCACAGCTTCGGTTTGCAAGTCACAAGGACCCTGAATATGTCAGAGTACATGACAAGAGGGAATGAGAAAATTACAGTAAAGCGTCCCCGCGCATGTCACCGTCATCTTCACCAGCTCCACCTGCCAGGAACCAGCTAAGCACTCCCAACAATTTCAGTCCCTTCAGGCAGGCATCCAGAGAAAACTCAGGATGAGCCTTTTCCTGGAACCAGTGCAATTCTGAAATACTACAATATCAGAAAACTCATGGAATATCCAAGCCAGGTTTTTCCTACTATAGCTATGGCAACAGCACGGGAATCCCTCACTGGAACTGGCCTGCTAAATGAAAGCTGCTTGGCCACCACTCAATGCTACACAAAACGTGTTCCTCTCAAGTGAGTTCCACCCTAAGTGAACAGGATTAAAAGCACAAATACGCCGTATGCACCAGCAACGGAAACCACTCCAAACCCTCTGTGGGAAAATGTCTGAACTCCTGCTCATACACTAGAGCTCCTCTTCCACCCATGTGCATCTGCCCCACCTCACTGCTACAGCTTCCTAAGGTGCTTCCAGGTTTGCTGTCTACCTTTGTGACCTGCAGAACTACATGCCAGGCACAAAACAGGGTTAAATTCCCTCAATTTCCAATCCTGCTCTTAGAAGGAAGAAGGAAGCAAGAGTAGGAACAAGAAGGGGTACAGCCCCAGAGCCATGGGTTTAACAATGGAAAAACTCTCCACTTTCCCCCAAGCAGAGGGAGAACAGGCAGTCACACTGCAGCACTCCAACACAAAGGCATGAAGTTCACTTCTGCTTTTGTCCATTTTACTCCTACTCCCCTATGAACCCATACTCTATGAGCCCCATAGCTATTAAAAAAAAACCACCTACACTCACTATTTCTATTAAAACAAAGGTTATTAATGCAGCAGCTCATGGACAAGGAAAGGCTCACCCTTGCATTCAGTCAAATGAGCCTCTGTTTCTATCTTGCTACCACATCTATTTTCAATAAGCAATAACCCGAGGGACCTCCACAGACATCAGAGGCATCAAGGAACCAGAGTACAGACAACTGAGGTAAAAAGCCTTAGCAACTACTGCTTTTGCAGAAACAGCAGTCATCTGGCTTTTGCTACAGCCATGACACAGGTTTTGCCAAGCATTTTGGCACCAGTGGTACTTAGGGTAGAAAAAATGAATGTTTGCTGCTGTGGTAAGCTGACGGTGGCCAGCTGCCAGATGTCCACCCCACCACACTATCACTCCCCCTCAACTAACAGGACAAGGGGAAAAAATAAAATTAAAAAGCTCATAGGTTGATATGAAGATATGGAGATCCATTACCTATTACTGTCACAAGCAAAATAGACTTGACTTGGGGAAAATTACTTTGATTTATTGCCAATTAAAATTGATCTGGATAATGAGAAACAAAAATAAAGCTAACACACCTTTTTTCCCGCCCACTCCCTTCCTCCTATACCTCCTTCACCCCTGATGGCTCCACCTCCCCCAAGGGCACAGAGGGATGGGAAACTAAGAGAGATACAGTCCAGACATAATAGTTCCTCTCTGCTGTTCCTTTCTCCTCAGGCTTTTCCCATGCTCCTACATGGGGCCTCCACAGCCACAATTCCTGTCAGGGAACATCCCCCTGCTCCTGTGTGGAGCCTCCACAGCCATGATTCCTGTCAGGAGAACCTGCTCCTGTGTGGAGCCCCCACAGGCCACGATTCCTGTCAGGAGAACCCGCTCCTGTGTGGAGCCTCCACAGGCCACGATTCCTGTCAGGAGAACCCGCTCCAGTGTGGAGCCCCCACAGGCCACGATTCCTGTCAGGAGAACCCGCTCCAGTGTGGAGCCCCCACAGGCCACGATTCCTGTCAGGAGAACCCGCTCCTGTGTGGAGCCTCCACAGGCCACGATTCCTGTCAGGAGAACCCGCTCCAGTGTGGAGCCCCCACAGGCCACGATTCCTGTCAGGAGAACCCGCTCCAGTGTGGAGCCCCCACAGGCCACGATTCCTGTCAGGAGAACCCGCTCCAGTGTGGAGCCTCCACAGCCACGATTCCTGTCAGGAGAACCCGCTCCAGTGTGGAGCCCCCACAGGCCACGATTCCTGTCAGGAGAACCTGCTCCTGTGTGGAGCCTCCACAGGCCACGATTCCTGTCAGGAGAACCCGCTCCTGTGTGGAGCCTCCACAGGCCACGATTCCTGTCAGGAACATCCCGCTGTTCCAGCACCTCCTTCCCTCAATCTTCACTAACCTTGGGGCTCACAACACTGTTTCTCGCCGTTTTATTTATTCCCCCTCACTCATCTCTGGCATTTTTTGCCCTTTCTTATCCATGTTTCCAGAGAGCTGCTGCCAGCGCCGCTGACAGGCTCCTCTCTGGGCTGTGGTGTGGCCGCTGTGGCACCGGCCGTGCCCGGCACGGGGCAGCCCCCGGTTCCAGCCCCTCACCGAATACACCCTACACAGACTAACCTATGGTAAATACCCTCCACACACACTGCCTCGCTCAGTTTTGGCTGTCTGTTTACGCCACCCACTGCCTTTTGTACTCGCCACGATCAAGATTTTAAAAGAAAACCTCCTTCCTCAGGCAAAGGCCTGTTTTGGGGGCCTCGGCACTGCCTGTCACAGCTTAAACCCTGTAGCACAAAGTCACACACGCCGCTGTGTTGCCCTGGGTCTGCACAGAGACCGCAAAAAGCTTCATTTTTCAAAAAACACCAAGGTTTTAGCAGGACTGTTCCTCCATCTGGTGCTTGAGGAGCAGACCAGCTCCTCATTCTCCAGACTGTCGCTCTGGGTCTGAGTTATTCCCAGAGTTATTCCCACTGCAATTCAAAGAGTAACACATTTGAATGGATTTGCATAGTTTCAAGTTGTGCAGCCAACTGGCAGCAAGAGAAAAAAAATCACAAAAGGTCCCTATTTTTTTTTTGTTTTCTCTTTCCAGTTGTATGTTTTATTGGTTTTGGCTGGGTGGATCCTGCATGAGGAAAGAAGACTCAAAGGGAACAGGCTTGTCTGCGAAGTCTTTGGAGGGATGCTAGCAGAGGAGAGGGAGGCTGTTTCTCATGTGTCAAGCTAAAAAGAGCTTGTAACAAGAGACAGATCCTGCGTGGCCCTCGCCAGAGCAGCAACACAACCCAAAAGTGCAGGGTGCAAGGGTGGCTTTAAAATTACTTTTTTTTTGCAGCTTCAAGACAGACATAAATTAGAGCCACCACCACAAAGCCAGACACAAGTGCTCTAAGTAGAGCACAGATGAGGAATGACCAGTGCTTGGTGGCTCCTCTCCACCTTCCCTTTCACTGCAGCCTCACCTGAACCTCTCCTCATCTTTGAAACTGTCATGGTTGATTTGACAAAATTCTCCCTGAGAGATAAATGGAATAGCAGGACACAGGCATGGAGCTCAAAAGGCCTTTTGACCAGCTGCTAGCAAGTATTCAGTGTGGGAAAAGCAAATTCTTGTTGTCTAATTCACACCAATTAACCCTGCAGGACTGCACACACTGAAATCACTGGCTAACCTTGGCAGGAGCACAGGCTCATTACACCACAGGTTTGTTAGCTCCTGCGGTCCCAGCAGCGTCACCTGAACCAGATCCAGCCCAAGGACTGGCACTGCCTCACCCACAGCAAAGCCTTCCAGCACTGAGGCAAATTCTCTGCATTTGAAAAAAATATCGGACAGCATTGCTCAGTCTTCCCCAACCAGGTGCCAAAATCTGCTACATTCCATCAGCTGACACAGCTGCCAAAATTAGCGTGCGCCACTGTGCAAACACACAACAGCAGCATGCTTGGGGGAAACCTATGCTTTAAATAAGCCAGGCAGAGAAAAGGTGGCCTTATCAACCAAGCCAGACAGGCTTAGGGGCATTAAAGCCCATAATGACAAAATAAAAATTGAGCATGGAGAAGAACAGCCACAAGAGCATCTAATGAACCATTACTCATCTTTCTGGGGCACAGGAGAAGGATGTTTTGAAGAAATGCTTTGAATGTATTTTTGATAACACCTATTAGCCAGAAAACTACAACAGTTAGTCAACCACCTTTTTATTTTTCCCCTCCTTGGGCTGCAGGCGTCAAGTTGCAGCAAGTTACCACCTAGCAGCTAAGCTGTGACTACCCTGTGTGCAGGGCTTTAGCCACAGAAAACAGGAGGTAATGTACTACCTTGCACCTCTTCCACTCCAAGTTACCTTCAGCTCAAAGAGGGCCACTCAGCCAGGTGGCTGTGGATAGTGTTTGGTCTACAAAACATCCATCATCTCACCTGGAAAGGAAAACGGTTTCCTAAACCACAGCTATCAATCAAACACTGAAACTGCTCTGACTTACAGGAGCTGCATGGGTCCCTACCCTGTCCTCTGCACAAGACCCTGCTGTTGTTCTTGTCACACAAGCAGTAGCCCTTCGTTCTGAAAATTCTCCTTCCTCTTCCAGGTCACCGAGGCAGACAATTATGTTAGGATCGCACAAAATCCCAAGAAAATGGCACCAGGTGTGTTACACAAACAGCTGTATCTGTGACCATGATTCCTCCTCCAAATTCTTTGCATTTTTTTGCATTACCCAAACCTTATAGAAAGAACTAGGTACTTCGTATCTCATTCATTATTGCGTAACATTTCCTTGGCAACAAGGCTTTTTTGCATGACAGGGGTGGGAGTAATAGCAATTTTGCTCCTTTTAAGCGTGATTTAGCAGACAGATGCAAGAGCAGAAATAACACCCCAGACCCAGGTAACACCCACTGAAGTTAACAGTTCTCTTAAAGGACAGTGAATCAGGCCCAAGCAATCAGGGCTGTCACAGGCCACGACTCAAGGACTGATGCTTTTTTCAGGCACCCTTGTTCTGCACTGGCCATTAGTAGTAAAATTATCCACAACCATAGCAAAATAAGAGCGTCCACGTGCTTACCAAAGGTAACAGGGTAGCAAGACCAGCTAGCAAAGAAGCATAAGCTAAAAAGGTCTTATCCAGGCTACACTGAGTTTTCCCAAGAGATCCCAATGATGGAAAGGAACTGCTCATGTAACACCACACAGCTCAGGCTGTTTGCAAGGCTGGCAGCACTCAACTCTTAGCATCTACTTCAGATCACTGCAGTTTTCAGGCAACTAGCAGAAATATTTTTTTAATTATTATTTAGTGCTGTAAAGCTGTCACCTACCTAGAAAAAACACCAAAATGCTGGACAGTTGGGACCTCTGTCAGGAAAGGGGACCTACAACAGGGTTTCAGGCTTTAGTATTTTGGAAAGACTCTCTTAGCCATGAGAACATGAAAATACAACTGAACCACAAGGCCTCAGAAGAAAACAAGGGACCACAGCAGATGTTTTGGGAATCATCTTTGCAGAGGATTAATTTCACCCACACTCATACTGGGCACACAACTGTAAATCCAAGTTTGTGTTGTGCTGCCTTGGCATCAGGCCTCTGAGCATGAAGCCATTTCATTTTGCAGAGCAGCCTGACAAGGGAGTGCTGGAGCCTCCACCCAGGCAGGCAGCAAGGTCGGGCAGACCTTTTATCCCAATCCACAAATTTTATTGCTTTTATTCTTCCTTTCCTCGCCCCCAGTCCCACTGGGGCAGTGAGCAAGTGACTGTGTGGTGCTCAGTGGCCTACCAGGGTTAACCCACAACCTTTCTGGCACCCACGGCAGGTTTCAAGGGATTCCAGATAGTAAGAGATGTGATTGGTGTGTGCTAGATTAAACTTCTGTTTTAAGCTGTTATACCTGCTTAGTTATTTGATTAGCTGCTATGGATTGTGACACTGGTGCATTCACTTTGGGAGATGACATATGCATTTCCTCACACCTTCCCTTGATCCCTTTTTTTGCTGTACAATAAGCCGTTTTCAGTTTCTGCTGTTTGCTGTGTTGTCTGTCACTTTGTTCTGCTTTGCCTGGGAGGGCAATGATAAAAGCATTGGCCTTGAGCCTAACCTAGTATTTGGGTCCTACCTTGCTGCTGTCCCAGTACCCTGAGAACCATCTCATGGAGAAAATCAGCAATTATCCCCTTTTGCCCCAGACACACTTTGTGGAGAGTGGAAAGAATGCACCTACCCTTTCCTCTCCTCCAGGAGATGTATTCATAGCCTTGTTGTAATGACCTGGCAGTTTCCTGCATATCCATGTGTAGTCAGACTGTTCGTACCAGTGTGTATTGTGAGCCTCATTTTAGTCATTGTTCCTAAGGTTAAACAGCTAATTGGGAATGCCACATGAGAAGGTGAGAGGTCTCTGGGTGGCAGAGTGTACATCCCCATAGATTCATCCAGTAACACCCAGGTCCCCACCAGTCAACAAAACCAATATCAGGGATATCAGAGAATGCACATCCCAGGTTACAGTCAATTTCTAAATCCCCTCTATCAAGTGACCCAAAAGAACTATTTTGACTTGGGCCCTGAGGAAGAACAAGCCTTTGAAGAGATCAAAGAGGAAATTGGTGGTGCAGTAGCCCTTGGGGCAGTCCGGACAGTACCACATCTGAGAAACGTGCTCTGCGCTGCAGAGCCTCTGGCAGAAAGCACCTGGGGGAACCCATGGCCAACCTCTACAGCTTTGGAGCCAGGGGTATAACGGGTCTGAGGCTCGCTACACCCCGACTACAAATGGGATACTAGAGCATACCAGGGGGTTCAAACCAGATCAGAAATAGTTGGTCCCAAAGCCTAAGCTGGTCCTCTTGGCACAGCAACTACTGTGCTGCACTGGATGTTCAAAGGACGTGACCTGCTCTTGCTGTGGAGCAATGACTTGAGGCACCCCTCCAAGGCTCTCCACGCCCCTCTCACCCTTCAGCAGCACTAAATTTGCTCCATACCCCACTGGCTGCCCCCAGCATCGATCGCACGGTGCTGCCGGTTTGCACTGAAGGCCTGGGGACAGCACAGCAAAGGCGCCGGCAGCCTTCCAAGGCTGGAATGCACCGAGGGCCCCCAGGGACACGATCTTCCACTCAGCTCTTCCTCTACAGGATCCAAAATAACAAACAAGAAGGAGCCTCTGGCCATTGTTTTTCGGGGAAGGGGGGTGACGGGGAGAGGGCACGCGGCACAGCCTGCCAGAAGGCACGGCTGAGCTAAGGAAGTCCTGCCTGGGCTTCGGTGTATCCGCTCCTCTCCAGGAGGGGCGGGGGGAGGCAGGAAGGAGAGAAAATAGAGAACAAATGATCATATAACCCTTGAGAGAAACCTGTCTGCTCTCGCACAGAGTATTCAGCCCAAGCATGCAGCGCCTCTCGCTATACAAAAGAAAAAGAGGAAAGAAAACCCCGCCAGTTCTTCCTTTACCATGTTCTACCACCGAAAAAAAAATGGGAGGAAACAGATGTTAAGCTCTCCAGCGTCAGGAAATTCTCTCTTTCATGAGAGTACAGTTACTGCAGTGTATTTAGGTAAAATAAATAGGGAGAGAAGCGTGACTTCACCCCCTTTCTGTTTATGTCTATGCAGACGTTTCTGCCTCTCTCAGTGCTGCTCCTAAGGACCAACTGCAAAACTGCATTCGTGCTTTTGCAACGAATTTTTTGCAACAAGCCAGCCATGCTCCAGCCCCTGCCCACCCATCAGATCCCCACCTGCAGATTCCTACCAGCAGATCCCCACCTTGCAGCCACCTGCAGCCCCTACAAACATCCAGCATCTCTTGTTTAAGGAATAAGAAAGTTTGCTACCAGGCTTTAGCCAGATGCTTCAGCACTGCAGCTCACATATTAGCCTTTTTTAATAGAGGTGGAAGGAGCATGGAGAAGAGACTTGGGTGAAACATCTGCAAAAGGGATCTCCAGGCCATTAGCAGGAGCAGTTACGGCTTTCCGGTCTGGGCTCCCCAAGGAGCACTGAGCAAGTGCCCATAGGAAGCAACCACAGAATGGAGCCAGCATTTTACACACTCTGTAAAACACGTTACACAGGAAGTTAAACCCCCTCATTAGGGGCAGGAGGCAGACAGGAGAGCAGCTGGAATCACCTTCCAGTCAGGAGTGGACAGAGCCTACTGAAACATGGTGTTTTCAGTGGCAGAAGGGAATCTGCAGCAATGGTCTCTCTCCACCACCAAGGACGACCCACCAGCCAAGCCAACACCAGGCAAACACAGTGCTTTCCCTGGGGTAGCCCCATCTGCCCCACACGGTTTTCACTGGTTTAAGCCAAAGCTTTTACAGTGCTGGATGTATTTCTGTTAATTCAGTATCCACTGGGCAGATGGATGGATGCACAGACAGATAACTCCATCCTTGTATTCATAAGGACGGAAGTCAAAACTTCAGTTTGAGTAAATCAGTTCACTCATGTATAATTTAAACATTACTTCCTTCCCATTTCAGGGAGCTTTAGAGTTTGTGCAATGGCTAAACACAATGAAATTAGAGGAGGAGACTCATTTTGCCTGCGGCCAAGGGAGAAACAGTGTCTCTCAACTGCATCGGTCAGATAAACTGGACTTGTCCTGGTGCTGCCAGGGGAAGGACCAGCTCACTGCAAACACAAGCAGCTCCATGCTCAGGGCTTGGTGGGCCTGATGAAATGGTGTGATGGTGCAAAGAGGAGACAGGCAGCTTCCCAGGGTACCAGCACATGGCTCTGCATCACGCTCAGCCCTAAAACCACCAAGCCAGCAACAGCTTTAGATGTGCATTGCTTACACAGAACAGGGGATAGAGCCACCTGCTGACTCCTCGTGCAAAGCTGAGCAGGAGAAGCTCAAGAAGAAAACATGGAGGTATAAAAGCCCGTGTTAATCGGAACCAAAAGATGAAGACTGAACAGTTTAGTTCCTACTGAAGCCAAGTTTAGGAGCAAGGTTCTGCACAAAGGCCAGAAGCTTTTGCTATTGACACCCAGCATGCACAGGGACCCCCAAGAAAATGAGGGAGCCTGAAGAAGTAGTCAGCTTCCCAGACAAGGTTGTGTTCTGATGCACAACAGACATTTCCCCAATTTTCTCAGGTATTTGGCACCGTTGCCATTATAATATAGAAATATCTGCCGTTACATGTAGATTATTTAAGCGGTTCACTAGTCAGTTGAAAGTAGTTAATTATATGTAAGAACATTTAATGACTATCCAACAGCAGATGTAGGTACTCTAATACCACAGTGACAAGCTACAAGGCAACAGCAGAGGCAGATTCAGGGGTCCACACCCAGACACACCCCATCAACCTCAGCTGAACAACATCAAGCCATGCCACTGGCTGCCATCCTTTGTGAGGATGCTGGGAGGCAACAATTTCCTGATGCTTGTGACATTACTCTGCATTCCCAATTAGTCAATTTAATAGAGATGCCTCAGGAAATTTACAGCTGTGACATTTCTCTGCAATGAACCCCTTAAAAATCCTTTCCTTCTCCAAAAACCCTTAAGTAAAAAAGCATGGCTGCCTGGGGTCTGGACATAAGAACAGAAATCAGCAGCCAGCATTTAATTGTTTATATCTTGAGACAAAGATAGTGTCTAAATAATTGTCTATTGTATCCCAGAGACAGTACAGGAAAGCTCTTCCCCTAGCAGGGAGTCTACAGGTCACACATGCTTCTGCCATAACATTTGCTATAAATAATCTTTGGTTGAGCAAAGGTTTGTCCTAGTTACAAAGCAGAGAAAGGCAGGCACTCTGCTCCTATCGGTTTCAGCCATTAGCTCTCCCCAGAGAGTGCATATCCTACCCTATTGTTCCTGCTCAAATGTTTGAAAGAATTATTTTTTCCTTGCTTCTTTTGTTTGGGGAGTTTATTTATATTTCCTCTTTGACATAGAATCACTACTAGGAAAAATAAGTGCCATCTTACAAGGCAGCTCACCGATGCCAATATTGAAATCAGGTGCAGAGGGTCACATTTGTAGATACATTGCCATAGTTACAGAGCTTCCAATCCGTGCTTCCGTGTTAATGTATGTTCAGCACATTCAGCCCAGGATCAGAAACAAAGAGCTCAGTGCCAACAACAGCCCCAAATACCAAAGCAAAGACTGGGAGCACATGCAGCAGCAACCCATTCTGCTCAAGCATTTCCAATAATTTTTCACCATACTACTCAGCAAGTCCCTTACATTGCCCTGGTGATGTCAACAGGCATCTCACGTGTACAACTGCCTCCCTCTTAGCCCTGTTTCTATCTCCAGACAGGTATCAAGTGACTTGTTCTTTCTAGACAACCATATGGGTGGGATTTCCCTTGTACATCTTTCCCCCGTGCCCTTTCTATAGCAGTTTGAAAAGGAACCATCACTTCTTTCAGGCTGCCCCATCAAACAGGCCAAACACATGGATGCATCAAAGGAGGGAGGCAGGAGGGAAGGCTGCTCCCAGCTCTCCTAAACAGGCTGCCAGGAGTGAACCTGCCCCACGGCCTTGCATATAGCACAGCAAACCTCGAGGACCAACACATCCTGCATCCACAGACAAAACAGCAAAGGACTGACCAGGGGGTGCTGGTTTGCTCTCAATTCCCCAAGCACCACATGGCAGAACACCCAATTCATCAAGCAAAGCCTTTCGATGGGAAGAAGAGGTGTCACCTTGCCATGCTCTGAAAGTGGTGGCAAGTCTCAGACTGGAGCCCAGGGTATCAAGTCTACCAGTGTCTTTGCCTTCAACAGTGAACAACTGCTTTAGGAGACTCCTGCACTGCTTTGGAGTAAAACCAACCCCATTCCTGGGTATTTGGTTTGATGTTCCAAACAAGCCAACAACACCTGCTCTGCACTCAGCCACTGCTGCATTCTGAGAAATCCAACCTTGGGAGGCAGGTGGGCTTGCACAGAATCGCTTTTAGGCATGTGAAAAACCCAATCTTGTGTTTCTAGAAAAGCACCAAGACTGCTGGGTGCCTGGCCTGCTCTCTGGCTGGGCTTTCACCTCAGAGAGATACAGAGCTTTTAGGGCTCTGACACCCCTCTGCATCTTACTTTTCCCTCACAAGGCAGGTCTACCATCAAACCCAGGCAGGCCCACCCCATGCCCAGAACCCTCAAAAGTCACAAGGTGTCTCCTAGACATGCAGACACCCTTCTCCTGCCTTTCTCCCTCAATAGCAACAATAAAAATTAATCCTTATTTGCATCCAGAGCTGTTACACACTGGCTGTGACCAGGCTGGCACACAGAGGTTTCTTTGCAGGAACTCTCGGTGGGTGGGTGACGTTTGGAGCCCAGGTCTGGTGGCAATGCTGCCGTTGCTGTAGGTGTCACCCTGCACTCGTGCAGTCTAGCTCAGCCAGAGCTGGTCCTCACACACACATCTTACAACCCATGACTTCAAACCCTCAGTTTGCCGATGCAAGCCTGGCCTGCTGACCCGACATGGACTCCAAACCAAACAAGCAGCTTTAAGCAGGCGCAGCGAGCACAGCCCCTGTCTGGGCCACCGCACGGTCTCACCGACGGGGCTTTTCCCTGCAAAAGGGGCTGTCAGCTCGCATTCCTCACGCCCCGGGGCCCCGCTCGAGCCAGCCACACTCCGCGGGCGACAGCGGCAGCAGCCGGCTCTGAACACAGGGAAGCGACATCGGATCCAATTAGCGTCATTACCGATGAGCTCTTTCATCTCTCAGCTGGGCCCCGCTACCCACCCCGGCCAGCAGGATGGGGCTTTGCACAGCCACGTCCCCTCTGCCTTCCTCAAGGATACACTTTTCCCTGTCTGAGGGTTAAAAAACCCAGCTAGGTAGAAGCAGCTCCTTTATCACCATTTATAGAATCACTGAGTGATTTGGGTCAAAGCAAGCCCGAGTCTTTTTTACAAGGAGCTGGGGATTTTATTCCAAGCATTAGGCATCTTTTTATTTCACCCTTTTCTATATTCTGCCAAGTGTCTTCAATAGCTCCTTTCAACACCAGGGGAATTTATTGATACAGGTGGCAAGGGACTAAACAAAAACTACAAGCAGCAAAGGACAGGACCAGTTATCCTGAAACTGCCCACTGCATCCCCTCTGACAGTGCATCCCCCCATCTCCAGGGATGAGCCCAGCGCAACTACATCTTCACCTGTGCATTAAAAACACAAACAGTTTGGGAACACATGCAGGCAATGTCTAATTTTTGCAGGAAACAACACGACATGGATATACAAACATTGTTATCATAAAAACAACCAACATGCTGATTTTTGCCAGCTCAGAACAAACCTAAATTCTTCATACTCTGTGGTGTTTAGCTAACACCAAGCAGCAGGGATCCCCTCGCCACAGCTCTGAAAAGCTCTGGACTTTCACAGCAGCAGGTCACAGGCAAGACTGCAAATACAGTAGCACACCTTGGAAAATAAAAGCATATGCATTTCTGCGAGGACATGCACCCTGTCGGAGGCACAGGACCAGCCCACAGCGAGCCGAGGTGCACCCACTCCTGTTTGCTTCATGAGGAGCTTCAAGCCCTGCTAAGCTGGTGTGAGAGCTGCAGGAACTCCCACACTGGTGCCCAACCTGCCTGCACAGGCTCCAGCTCACCCATGCTGCCAGGGTTTGCAAAATCTGCTGAGTTTTCTGGATGTTATTCCAGCGTTGTGCCTTTTATTTGGCTGGTGCCAGCACTCAGTACTGAGGCAAAATAATTTTGGCTTACAGGCCATATGCTACGTCCTGACATTTCCTTCCTGTAGTAAAATGAACGGGCTCTCCCATACATAGGCTGTATCACTCCCTTGAAATAAAAATCCTTTAAGGAGCCAATCCTTCCTGTCCATCCCACTTGAGAAGAATCAAAAGAGCACTCTGAACTGTGGCCATACCCAGCCATTTGGCACATGGGCTGCAGAAGACCTGAGGACATCAGGATGAAGTTGGCAAATATTTTGACAGGTTAGTGGTCGCAGTAACAGCACCTTCCCACAAGGGTTGTGATTCACCCTTCCCGTCAGCAGTGTGGAAAAAATGACCTTTTTTCCTTCAGAGGAGACAAAAGGCAGGCTTAGGAAAAAATGTTTAAGAACATGGGTTTGTCCAGCAGAAAACCTGAGCAAAACTCAATTCCCACAGAAGCCAGAGGGATCATCCATTGACTGTAATCACTTTTTCTTGTCTGTCTTCAGGCAGTGTGCAAAGGAGAGCAGCAGGGAAGCTCCCGCTGGCACGAGCAGAGCAGCTGCTATTTCACAACTACCATCATCAAGAAAATCTGACCCAGCACCAGAAATAACCTCCCCCAATGACATGGCAATTGGGAAGGGCTGCACAGAGCTCCCCCAGCACATGGGCAGGAGGATGCTTTGGTCCTGACAGGGTGTGAATACAAGAAACACATCAGGCAGTGACTGCTCAGACCCGTGGCCCTGCACAGGTGATGAAAACAGGTCCTGGGAAGTCAGGAATGAGGCACCAAGGGAAGCACCCGTGCACCTGGTTAAACCCAACCTCCCGTCAAAGGCACACGCCCACGCTCAGTTTGTTTTCAACCCCAAAGGAAGAGTGCCTTGAACATTCCTCCCAAGCTGCACCTCCTCATCCCATTGTTGGGAAAGGGGACTCCCTGCTTCCCTGACCTCCATGGCCATTGGATGCAACAGCAGAGAAGGGGAAAACAAAGAGATAAATTAATTATCTAAACTGGGAGTTGGGTTATACGCTAAATCTGAAGTTCCAACCCATCACTACAGCAGCGTGGCTCCATACCCCCAGGCCAAATCTGGCCATTGTTTACATGCCCTCATAGCTAGAAATCACAATCTAAGCTACATGAGGCTGAACCCCAGCTTGTTACCACCAGCAGATTAACACAGGGCTCCAAAGGGTACTTTGCTGTCTGTCCCAGATTGCTGCTTCTCTAGAAACCCTCCTGCACACTTAGGGAACAGCCACAGCCCGTTCATCTCACAGGCACCCCTGACCACAGCCCTACACAGCCATGTCCCAGCAGCCAGGGAGAGCTGCACCTGCAGCATATAAATCACATTTCCTGCTTGCAGACTCAAACATGCATTTAGATGCCTCAAGTAAACTCAAATTAAGGTTCTCAGTATTCATTCTTGAAATGTTTTTATCCTCATGCAGCAGAGGGTATATAAAGAACTGGGGAAATGCAGCACAGAGGGGTTTCTCCAACACTAGCATCAGACAGGCCTGGTTTCTAAAGACAATTTTTTACCTAAATCAGTGGCTCCTTCCCGCTCCCAGCAAAAGTTGCACCTCCTTTCATGAGCATGTTTGAAGGAAGACATGCAATGCTTTTGCTTTTCTGAA
This sequence comes from Hemiprocne comata, assembly GCA_020745705.1. Taxonomy (NCBI): domain Eukaryota; kingdom Metazoa; phylum Chordata; class Aves; order Apodiformes; family Apodidae; genus Hemiprocne; species Hemiprocne comata. The sequence goes on along the minus strand of CM036597.1, from coordinate 1,287,104 downwards.
CAGTGCCCTAAGGAATATCGAGCAAACAGGTCCATGTCCCCTGGCTAAAGCACAACATAGATCCATGGAGCTACCCTGCAGCATCCTGCAGTAAAACTTTTTCCCAGAACAGCCCTCCCAGCTGCAGCACTGTGTCTGCAATTGGGAAATGATTTATCTATCATAAGCAATTGGGGCTGATCCAGCACCACCTTCCATGGGCCCACACTGGAACCCAGGAAACCTTGTGGCTCTCCTTTAGGTTCAGTTCATTCACTCAAAAGGAATTAAAAACCAAGCAGAAAGGGGTCTAATTCTCATTAGAATATTTAATATTTAAAACTTTCTTTGCAGGAGTGGGAACCCACATACAGCAGCATTTCTGTAGCAAGGGTGTTCCCTTGCTAAGAAGTTGAAAAAACTTTCATGCAAGTCGCTCCTCCAGCCTGTAGACCTTTCCGGCTATTGAAATTCCATACCATTTTCCTAATTCTGCCAGAATTAGGTGGGAAAATGGAAGGTACTTTACTTTCCAGGGAGCATGAAGTATCAGCACAGCCCTCTAGTCAGAAGTTAAACCTACCACGGTGGCTGCAGTGGGCAGCAGCCCTGCAAGCAGGGCACCACTGGATCCCAGGCAGGGCCAGGACACAGGATGGTGTGGCAACACAAAACATCAGCTGAAGCCACCAGGTCTGTGCTGGGGAAGAGGGGAGACTTGTGGCACTCTCCCAGCTCCACTCCAGGTCCAAGCAAAGCCCCACATCATCTCAGCTTCCACTTCAACATGTTTTAACACAAGCATTGTCTTCAAGGCCAAGGTCTTTGCCATTCATTACTACCTCCTTGGGCAACTGAAGAGACAATTAATGGGAAATATCACAAAAAAATTAACCTGATCCATTTGATTGTGGAGAGACCTTACCTAGACTTTACTCAGATGTTCCTTTTATTATTTAACTTAATGTAACTTTGAAATTTACCTAAAGGACTGAGTAAAAGTCACCCTAGGAACTGCTGCCCAAAGCTGCCAGCTTGGAGCAGGAGAGCCCCTAGGAGCAACCAGTTCCCTGCAAAAGGCTCTTATCGCTCCACTAGACTGGAGGAGCAATAACAGGAAGAAATTGTTTTGGCAGGACTTACACCATATAAAATAAACTCACTAGCTGCTGCTGTATAAAATCTCCATGGAAAACCCAGGCAGCCACCATCCCACAGCTGCCGAGAGCATCCCCGGGGCTGTGATGAGCTCCCATGGATCCAGCCCGGCTGTGCTCAGCCTGCCAGCACGGTCTGCACCACGAAAATTCCAAGAGGCCCTCTCCTGGAGCCCTGCTGCTTCTCCTGGCTTTCCCCATCATGGATAAATGGACACTCAGATTGCAATGGCAGAGGGTCACTGAGGGACATGGTGTGTGTTGCTCGCCTGCTCTTGCTGCTGCCGGTGTCTTTTTCAGCTCCAGAGAGGAGAGCAGAAGTTCTGGATGTGCTCTGCACCCAGGAATGCTGTCAAACTCCCTACAGTAGAAAGGAGGGATGGGAAGATGGTAACAGGTTCTGGGGCTGGCACCTTTGCTCACCCTCCCAGTGCAAACCCAGCTCCTTGTACTGCTCAGAAACCCAGTGGATGCTCTCCTCCTCACTCTCTGCTGCACTGCCCGAGCTCAGCAGGACCCTGAAGCCACCCTCCAACCACCCAGGTGATGGCATCCTCTACACTGGGGTATGCAGAGGAGCCAGGCACTGCCATGGTGAAGCCCAACACCAACCCCTTGGGCACAGCTGGGAGTGCAGAGCCTCAGCAACGACACAGCTCTGGCCAGACGTGCACCTTCACACCCCTTCAGCTCAACAGTGCCCGCCCTGAGGGCTCACACGGGTGACATTGTTTGTACACACAATGGGCATTTTTTATACATGCAAGTGAAACGGGACAGTTTTAAACTGATTAATGGTTCTCTCAAACAAGTCTCTGCGTGTACAGGAGGCCTCTGGCAGACAATGTTGACCCAGATTCAGTGGGGTGGCATCAGTTGCTGCCCTGCACCAGCCTGGTGTAAGAGCAGCAAGAGCAAACGAGCTACAAATGCTCCCAGTGTGGCTTGTTCAGATGAGGGACACAGGACGCCTGCTGCCAGGCTCCCCATCCCTCTGCCAAGCACGTGCTTTGCTCCACTCATCACCCCAACAACAGAGAAGCCTTTTGCTTCACTTTCTCACTCCAGCACACAGCAGCATCAGCCACTCTGCTTCCACAAACCCAGCAGAGCCCTCCAACTGAAGCTGAGGTCTATTGAAGCGAAGACACCAGCAGTTTGCTGCAGTAATGAAGGAGCCAGTGAGCATCTCCTACTGCAACACCCTCACCAACCAGTACTAGACCCAAGGAGTCTTCACCTCCTCACCCTGAATCACAGCATCAGGACTGATACAAGCCTCCAGCAGCAAATCCACCCCAGCACAGGGCAGGTTTGTGGCAGCCCAAAGGCTGGCTGCCAGCACCAGCTCCCTGGGGCTTCACTGGGCCTGCAAGAGCTCAGCTCCTGTGGCACAGAGCCTGCAAAAGCCCAGGGAACTTCCACATTTAATTCTGCCCTGGCATGTGGCAGTGGAGGAACATCACACACGTGGCTTCACCCTTTACACCTTGCACTGCTTTGGTGTTTTCCCTCTTTTAGGATGGCAGCCAAAAGTGAACAAAACACCCAGCAAGAGGGAGCTGAGAGCCTGGGCAAGCAACCCAAGAGGTGAGCAGCCATCCTCTCAGCGAAGGGGACCACAGTTTGGACAGCAAAGCTTTCAAATCCTCTCTCTTCTGCCAGCAGGCAAGTTGCAGCCAAAACATCACACGTAGCCCCATGCGAGAGGACCTGCGGGTGGGCCGGGCGAGGAACGGTGTTTTGCAACTTGGACACAGCCTGGGAAATGCAGCTATCACTGCCAACCATCTAAGCCACAAAGATTAGTTAAGGGAAAAAATCCCAAAGCGAGAGGAAACACAGTCAGCGCAGCTTTCGCCCTGGCACTCAGATAAGAAACTGAGGCACTGAGAGGTGAACAGGCGTCCTCGGCCACGAGGCTGCGGCAGATGAAAACAGAGCCTGCCACGTGCTGTACCTGCTTGTGCCTGTGTGAGCCAGGCCATGCTTTTTGGCATCTCAATAGCAGCGTTCTGATGGGTGCTGTATCCTCACATACACTGGTTTTACATTACTCAACACATCTGCTACACACCACCCGTGAGCAGGAACAGGCTAGGCAGCAAGAAGCTGCAAACCATGATGAGGGATCATGCCCTGACTTCAGTTTCACTCCAAGTTTTCCTTAACCCTGAGGACTCCCATGAAAAACCTGAGCAGCGAGTCTGAGCAGAAACGCAGGGATCTGGGCTAAGCATGACCTCAGCACAAAAACAGCCCCGAGCTCTGCCAGCAACCCTGAATACCCTGCAACATCCTTTAAAAGCAGCAAGACACTTTAGGATGTGAGCAAGACCGAGTCCTGCTCTTGCCCCAAACAATAGACTCTGCAATAATGGTGCAACCAGAATTTCCTGCACCACGGCGCACGCCAGCTCCCGGGACAAAACACCATGGGAAAGAGCTGCCACGGGGAAAGCAGCTTCTCAGTGCACCAGGGCAGCTCCTCCAGGCTCCTGTGGACACCTTCTGCAACAAGCAAAGCACCACAACCAAGTCCAGGCCAGGACGCAGGCAAAACCACACCAGCAGCTCGAGAGAGAGGCCATCCAGCCTGGAACAGCTGTGGATAATGAATTACTGCACTGAGCTGTTTGCAACATCTGGATGCAGCTTTCTCTCACACGTTTTGCTGCCCTGCAGCCCTTGTGAATATCATGTCAGAGCAAGGTGTGGTTTGGAAGGTTTCAGTCTCAGCTGGGGTGAACATGAACATCACAGCTGTCACACTGCAGGACACTGGGGAGCAGGGCTGGTCCAGTGCACCTCTCATGGTAAGGCCCCTGGTCCACAGACAGCACAGGTCCCAGCAAGAAAGAGCAACCACTACTGCAGCTCAGACACCAAGAGGGAGCAATCAAGTCCAAAATGCTTGTGTTGATCTGTTGGAGCTTCAATGGAGAACAAGGGATCAAAATAGATCACAAACCCAAACATGATGAAAAGCAAATTAAAACCTCCTGCAGCAGAAGAGGAACTGGGTATTGCATGGCTCTCTCTGAGGAAAAGCGGGGAGAATCTTCAGTCAAACAGGAAAGCACTAAGCCAGCATGCTCAACACAGACACCACCAACACCCTGCTCCAACCTCAAGAGCTTTTTGCTTTTTTAACTGAGAGCACGACACAGGAGCTATGGGCTAGAAGCTGCAAACATCACATACCCGGGCTCTGCTGCCATTCCCTCCTCAGCCCAGGAACCTCTGACCCTTCTCAGCTGCAAGAGATGCCACGTTCATGCAACACAGAGTGGAGGACCACCCTCAGTGGTCTGTTCCTGAAGGACTGCACCCCATGGACAGGACCCATGCTGGAGCAGTTCATTAAGAACTCTTCCCCCTTGGAAGGGCCCGTGTTGGAGAAGTTCACGGAGGACTGTCTCCTATGGGAGGGACCCATGCTGGAGCAGAGGATGAGTGTGAGGAGGAAGGAGCCACAGACACAAGGTGTAATGAGCTGACCACAGAGCAGTGGGCTCCCCATGAAGCAATGCCCTCTTTCCAGAGAGGCAGAGTGGAGAAACCACATGCAAGAACATCAGAGCAGTGTGAAGCTCTCAGAGCTCAACCTACAGCAAAAAAGCACCATTTATCAGGAGATAAAATGCTTTTTTAAGTGGCTTCATAAAAAAAAAAAAAAAAAAATATCCCTGCACTCAGCCTCCACACACAACACCCCAAAATTGCAGGTGCACAATAGTTGTAGGGGAAATCTTCCCCAAGAAAAGGGGTTTCCAGACCTGCATCGCTGCCTGCTCACTGATCAATCCCAGCTCCTCCATGCTTCAGAAATCCTTTCCCATGTTTGCAAAATGCCCCCTTCTGGCAAATTACAACCCAGGTTTTCGGGCCGTATTGAGCCGATGAAGAAAGTTCCAATAAATCTGTCATTTAACGGAAAATTAACGCTGCGTCCTCACGTCAGCACCGCACTCAGAAATAACCTCTGCTCCACCAGCAGCTCTTGCGTGTCTGATGTAAGAAGGCCAAGCACAACAAACCTTAGATTAAAAAAAAAGCCCCACACAAAATCAAAGTTGGTGATGCTTACACCCTGAAACACGGCTGGCAAGAGGCCCCTGGGCAAGGCACAGGTTCTGATCCCCAGCTTGTGGTGCCAGCAGGAACCCGGCCCATGGAGGAGGCCAGGGTGGGAGCAGCACTCACCCATCCTGGGACAGCAGCTCCTTCTGTTTCTCCTCTTTTTTACCCGTGTTCCTTATGGAAGGGTTTGGTTTGTTTTTTAAGCAGGGCAGAGTGATTTTATTAAATCAGCTAATATCACTGGAAAAATTGGGGAAGTCTTTGAGATCACAAGACACAAACAAACAGCTGGGTAAATGCAGACAGAAATAACTGCTCTGAGCATAACCAGGCTGCAGTAATTAGCTGGGTGGTTTTCAGCTCCTGACCTCAGGTCCTCAGCATTCCCAAGAATATTCCTGAGAGGTTTTGGGAGATAAGGCCAAAAGCGAACCCATTCTCATGCTTCACCTGGAAGTTTCACAGGAGCCTGCAAGCTGGAAAGAATCAACAACCACCAGACAGGACAGTTGAGACCAATTAGTGCTGAGGAAACGAGTGGTAACAGCACTGGGAGAAGGCAGGAGACTCCAGTGCTTGGAGAACCAGGATGGAAAGATGCAAGTGCAATGAACCTGCCTCTTCCTCCTCCCAGGAGCAGCTTCTCTCCTTGGACAACCAGCACCTTGTGCCACCGGGCTCATGTCCCACCTATGCAAGTGACTGGCCACCACCCGGAGCTCCAGTCTGAGCCCCACAGCAGCCCACTACGCTCCTGGGCTCTGGGTCAGGTTGCAGGAGGAGAGCATGGCAGTGAGCCCTGCAACCTCTCTGAAGGACAGAGCCCATGCTGAGGCTGCACAGCCACCAGTCCTGCCCCACATCCCCCACCAGAGCAGGCACCCAGGCCACCATGACACAGGAGGACATAACCTCCCCCAGCAACACAGAATACCCCTTCTCCCACCCCGACGTGACCACCCTGTCAGTTCTCCTTACAGGAACGTGCAGAAATGAAATTAATTCACACCCCAGCAGGGCAGTGAGATGGCACAGGAGCAACATGGCACTCCCAGTCCCTGTCCAGTCACTTGTTCAGTCAGGGACCGAATTGCAGAATCCCAGACTGGTTTGGGTTGGAGGGACTTTAAAGACCATCTCAAGCCAAACCCCCTGTCATGGGCAGGGACACCAGACCAGGTTGCTCCAAGCCCCATCCAACCTGACCTGGAACACTTCCAGGGAACGTCGCTCACATGAGCCATCGGGCACCCTTGGCACAGGAGCAGGGCAGCCCAAACACCACTGTGCTCCAGCAGAGCATCCACCCGCACCAGGACAAGCCACCTGACTTTAATAGACATAAATTTGACACTTTTATTTTCCTCAAAGCCAATCAGTGAAGATACCGTGAAGGGAGTGAGCAACTTTCCATAAATATTTGATTCAAATAGTTAAAAGCACATTAAGATCCAGCTTGCTGCAATCACCTGTAGCCAACATAACCACCAACGATGCCCGTGTGAGGACTTCGGCACCATTTAAAGCTGGAACTGGTGGTGCTGGCTTTGCCGAGAGCTGCCAGCACCTGGGGGAAAGCCTGGTGACTCGGCTTGTACTAAAACATGAAGGAGGAGCAGGGGGGTTCTATCAGCTCTTAATCCCTCTATTTTGAAACATCTTATCTAATAAATGTTAAGGTGTAAAACCAAACCACAGAGGTGGAGATTTGAACACGGCATCTAAGAGGAACCCTCCAGCCAGGCTCTATAAACACATGACTAAGATCTTCTCGCCGTGGTTGCCCCATCAGCTTCCCTGGGACTCCTAAAACCGGTAAGGACTGAACCCTCCCAGCCAAAAAAACATTCACTGAAGCCAACAGCAATACCCTCCTGGACTCAAAACGTACTTTGAATCAGCCTGGGTGAGTAATGACCCAGTTCTTACGGTTTACACCAGCATAAACTACCGAAATCTGACACATCCAGTGGAAAATAAAACCAGGAAAAGAAAAAAAATAATCGGAATGATGCCCACAGAAGCAACTGCCCAGCTCAGCTTCTATGTTAGTAACACAGAACTACAGAGACATTTCCTCAGCAGCTCAACCAAAACCCAAAACCAACCTAAAAACACAATTTCCATTTTACCTTATATGCTTTTCTCCGTCCCCCCAAAAAATTAATCTGCACTTTGTGGTCATATGGGGGGGGGGGGCGTCTGCCCTGCAGGTACCAGGGAAATGGACTTTATCAGGTCAGAATGCGAATTAAAATTATGAGACTCTCCACCCTGGGGGTCCCGGCACTGAGGGGGCCATCACCCGCGGGCCGGGAGCAGGGACGGGGACGCCCACACCGCTCCCGGCCCCGCTCTTACCTCCCCGCATGGCCTCGGTCCCGGGAAATAACTCCCAACTCTCCGCCGGCGTCTCGAAGTTGAAATGTTAACAAAAAAATAATTTAAAAAAGTAACTTAAAAAAAGAAACTAATAGTGCGAGCTCCACTGAAAGAAATAAACCGGGAAAAAAAAAAAAAAAGCTGGAAAAAGGGGGTGCCCGTTCCATGCACGGCCCCGTCCGCCCCCGAGACCTGCCTCCCGCTCCCCGCCACCCCCGGGACCGGCCCGGGACCCCGGGGCCCCGGCACCGGCCCCGGCAGAGAGCTCAGAGAGCGGCGGGGATGGCCGGGCAGGGCCAGGGGAGGGTTGTCCGGGCTGCCCCGGGGGCCGGCGGCCGCCCACGGGCAGCGGGGTGCGGGGGGCACCCGCCGAGGCCCGGCGCGGGCCGCGCTGCTCCGCCGCGACCGCGCATCCCCCGCAGCCCCGGGTGCTCGCTGCGCCCGGGCGCTGCCCGAAAATTAATAAGACTTAAAAAATACTAAAAAAAAAAAAAAAAACCCCACCAAAAAAATCATAAGTTGTTTTGTTGTGTTTTTTTTTTAAGAGAGTCCCTGGGTGCGAGCGGGAGCCCGGAGGGAAACTTTCTGCAGCCGGTGCGGCGAGGAGCCGTCTTCCCCCGTCCCGTCTCTCCCCCCGCCGCCGGCAGCCTGCGCGGCGCCGCCCGCCCTGCGCTCCGCGGGCGCGGGGGAAGCGCGGGGGAGGCTCCCCGCCGCCAGACCCCGGGGGCTGCGGTCAGCGGTACCCGGAGAAGAAATTTGGGCGGGGGGGTAAGTTGTTTTTTGGGGAGATGCCGACCCCGCTCAGCGCAGCCCGCGGGGGTTGTTCTTCTCCCCCCCTCCCCGGCCCCGCGGTAAGAACAATCGGAGGAAGCGCGGTCACGGCTGCGCCCACCACCGCGGCCACGGCCCCGGCGCGCTCCGCAGCTGCCCCAGGCAACCGCGCGGGGGGAAACCGAGGCACGGGACCTTGGCCTGAAGGACCTGCCGGGGTCAACGGGCCTGGGTGGCACAGCACTGCCCCACCAAAGTTGCCTTCGCCACCCCAGGCCTCTTCGGCAGGGGCTCCCCCAGCCGCACCTGGGCCAGCGCCCCCCGGGCAGGTGCCCGAGAGAAAAAGGCACCTTGCCTCAGGCACGAGACCGAGCCCCAGGCACGAGGTTTCACCACGGCTTAGAATCATGGAATTGTTTTGGTTGAAAAAGACCTTTAAGATCATCCAGTCCAACCACTACCCCACCACTGCCAAGACCTCCACAAATCCATGTCCCTCGGCACCACATGTACACGGCTTTGAAACCCCTCCAGGGATGGGGACTCCAGCACTGCCCTGTGCAGCCTGGGCCAGGGCCTGACAATGCTTTTGGGAATAAATTGTTCATAATATCCAGTCTAAACCTCTCCTAGCACAACTTGAGGCCATTTCCTCTTCACTGGGAGGAGAGACCGACCCACTCCCCCCCATTGCTCCCATCTCCTCTCAGGGAGCTGTAGAGAATGAGGTCTCCCCTCAGCCTCCTTTTCTGCAGACTAAACCACCCCAGTTCCCTTAGCTGCTCCTCATATGACTTTTCCATTCAATCCAACAGCCTGTACAAGGAGATTTTGAAACTACCTCAACTTCATCCAGGCTCCGTTCCATGGTTGCCATCATGGGCTGGGCTCACCATTTACTTCTTTCCAGCTTCTTTTGTCTCTCTGGGAGAAAGACCACTTCTATGTCCACCCTCCTCCTCCCCTTTGCCACAGCACAAGCCCACCTGGGCAAAATGAGCTCATATGGCTTTGGGCAGGTGTTCCAAATTACTCATCTGCCAACCCACAGACACCTGGGGAAACTGCACGAAGCTCCACCAGCCCCTTCCCCAACCCCAACAGGACTCAAGTAGAAGCTCAGCTTTCTCTTTCCATCCCAGAAAAACACCCTTGGAGAAAATTAACTTCTGAGCAGCTTCTAACCATGAGGCAGGACTCTCCTGCCCCAGCTGGCCTCTGCAAATCTAACGGTGCTTTGCATCAGCTCCTGGTCAGGTGTTCTTGCATGGATGAAGAGATCACACAAATAAAAAACCTACTTTTAAGAAACAGACTTTATAACATTAAAAATATTGGAGGGCGATGAAATCATTATTTAGGCAAGGCTTAGTGGATTTAATTACTGCTTTTCCATTGCATGTAATTGGTGTTTTAAGTTATATTAGTAATGTTTCCCATGGAGAGGCAGGTGTGTGCTACAGAAAGAGAGTGTTATTAATAGGATAACCACAATTAAGTGTAATTGGGAACATCATATCAATCACTCCGTGAAGAAGCACAAGCTCACCACCTCATTTTCAGATTCTGTGATGCACCAAATTGCAAACTCTTTCTTTGGTTTTGGGCACAGGCAGCAAAAAGCCCCTTAACTTTTTATGCCATTGCCCATTCATGGCAAGTTAACCCCAGGGGGTGAAAAATCCACCCCAGTCACTCCAAATTCATATGACATCTCCAGACTGCATTCTCTATTTGCTCTTGGAGAATTATCCATGATGTCTCCTGTTCTCCTGCTTGTGGGAAGCAGCTAAAAGCTCCTTTTTCCAGAAAAGAAAGGTCGAAGTCTGAGGAAATCACACAGCTTCATAAGAAATCCTTCATAATCACCACAAAATCCAGGGGCAGCAATGCTGACATGCCTGCATGTGCCTCTCCTGGGGACAAGAGTCACACCTCACAGCCCCCAGCCCTTTTTCCCCCAAGCTCCAGCTTTTCCCCTGTATCAGCCCTTCAACTCTACCAGACTCCCCCTGGCCAGGGCTAAATCAGCACCTGCCAGCAGCCACCTCAGCTGGCCAAAGGTGCACTGCATGAAATAATTCGTTTACCCTCTTCCCCCTCCCAACAATATTGTTTCTATTTTCTTCACCTGAAGCTGACTGTGGGCCAAAAATCTCTGAGCTTGGAAGTGGGCCCTGAATTTATGACTGACCAGAAACACCCCATGCACCTACCTGCTGTATAGCCTCCTTGGCTGCTTCTGCAGAGATGACCATGCTGCAAGAAAACCAGTAAACCATGAACTGTTAAACGACCTGTAGAGAACACGGGGCTTCTTCTACTTTCCTTAAAGATACCAGGATTTTTAAATTTTTTTTTCTGTGGACTAGAATGAAATTCAGACCACCCATCACCAGCTGACCACAGTGGCTGCTAAGACAGCACAGTCCTGTCCTGTTTCCAGAACCTTACACAGCTCTGGTCCTTTCTGACCTATTCTTGTCTCAAATAGGAGGTGATGGAACCCAGGTAAGAAATAAATAACAGGAGCAAATGGACTTTCCTTTGAATATAACCTCAGGCCCATCAACAGATGAACAAACTTAAGGGACCACAGGGACTGATGATGGTGGAGGCAAGATCAGAAAATGCCCAGCTGGATGATTATTTTTCCAGTTCTGGCAAAAATTGGCAGCTTAATGCGGCTCAGCTGGGGCCATAGGTGATGTGGTGGCCTCCCAAATCCTCATCCCTGCCCCAGGAATAGTGATGGATGCCCTCTCCCTGGAGTGAGCACCCCATGGCCAGAGGGGCTGGGTTTCTTTCAGGTTCCAGCTGCACACCCAAGATAAGACAGGAGATCAGAGACTTTTTTGTTTCCCCATTTAAAGTTTTAATGGCTGGAGGATGGGGCAGAGAAATGTTCTGCTCTGGAGCACATCACCAAACCACGCTCATTAACTCCTGATTCACGTTATAATGAGGGTTCATTTGTGTTCCTTGTCCCCTTTCACCAACCCAGGACAGGTTTATTCATAGGTGACTCCTGTTCTTGCCCTGGGCCTTGCTTATTCCTCCTCTGCAAGTGTAATTTTTTAGGGAGGGGAAAGGGAGCCTGGGATTGTGTTCCTGGGCCAAGGCAGGAGCTCTGGCAGCATCGCTCACACCGGAGAGCCTGGAGGTGGCAAACCACAGCGGGAAACAAATTAAGGGTGGGAAACCTGAGGGAAAGGTTGACACCCCCAAGGCGAGAGCTGAGCACAGGCATCACTGCAGTGGCTCCGCTTCTGCAGGGTCTCCAGTGGATTTTGCAAATTCTTCCCCACAGAAAGTTTGCAAGCCATTATTTCTTGCCGTGTCTGCTCCACTGGCCAGTCTCGGCAGGGAAGGTCTCGTGGCCATGCACCACCACTGATGTGCTGCTCCCTTGGGAGAGGTTTGATCTATGGTGCTTGCTCCAGCGTCCACTGTACGGATCTCCTGAAACCCCCATCTCTGCCCCCCACAGACTTCAGCTCCACACGTTACTGCAGGCTCAGCTCCACCCAGGAACATGTTAAAGGATGATCTTGTTTTAACAAGAAACCAACAGAGGAGCAAACAATAACCAACCACCAGGAGTTAGCACATCCCCCAGCCGCTGCCCAGCTCCCCAGAGCCACCCCACGGAGCTGGCACCGTTTGTCTCACTCCCTCTCAAAGGATTCCGGGCACTGCTGACAGCAGCCCGTGCTGAGCACCCCGGCCAGGTTTGGGATTGGCAGGAGAAGCTGCTCTGTGCTGAGCTCAAGCCTTGTGCTTGGGTTCAGAGCCAAGGCTCCTGCCCCCAGCCCCCAGGAAAGCATCCCCACCAGCCCCTGGCCAGCAGTGGCCACAGGGCCACCTGGGGAGTGGCAGGACTACTCAGAAATAACGCAGCTGAGGTGGGAGAGGGAGGCTGGGGGGGGGTTGCAGGCGCAGCCGAGTCCCACCCATGCCCAGAGCGGTCCCGGCCCGGGCTGCCGGTCCTCGGCGGCTGCAGGAAGGGACTTGCCGGAGCCGCGGCGTGGGGACCGTGGCCAGGCTGAGTCACACCTCACGGCCCGGCCCCGCAGAACCTGTCCTCTGCTCAAGAGCTGCCTTTCCAGTCTCCAGCTACCACAGAGCTCTCACGTGGGACTGCCAAGGAACAACACTGCCCCAAAATCCACAAGGCAAGGTGCCCTTTCTCCCCTTTACCCCCAAGGAACATCCCCTAAACCCCTCTCCCTCTTTCTAAGAAGCCCGGACAAGCCTTGACAGCCTTTTTCTCTCTTGCCATCCTCAAAATCCCTGTTCTTCAACACTTTTCTCCAGGCAGGGCTCTCCCAGAGCTACCATCCAGCCCCAGAGCCCAGCCACAGCCTGGGCAGGGTGCAAGGGGCCAGGAGCAACAGGCAGGTCCCTGAGCACCAAGTGGGAAAACAAGGAAACATTTCCATGTATTAACTTCATTTCCTTCATTTCCTCCAGCCCGGCAGCCTCACTGCTGGGTTATTAATAGCACATTGCAGCCGAGCACCGGGGCTAGCCCAGGCTTCAGCCTCCCAGCGCCTGTCCTGACAGCCACTGCCCCCAGCACCCCTCCATGCCTGGGAGGGGACAATGCCGGTGGGATCCAACCCCTAAACACGCAGGAAAACCCATGTCCCTTACAGCTGCACTGCAAATACCTCGTAGGAAAATAGCAACAAGGAACGATCTGGGAAACACCCAATTTTTCACTGCTTCCCCAACTTCGGATGCTGGAAACCACATTTTTAGCGTCAAACCTCCTGCAGTCTCATGATTTTCTGTTGGTGGAGAAGGAAATTATGGTCCTTCTGCACAGCAAATGCTGCTGGGATCCAGGAGCAGAGAAGGAGCCAAACGCAGGAGGGACAGCCTGAGTGGGCAGTGGGAGGTGGGCAGGAGCCTGCGGGTCCCTCCCGGGAAGAGGAGCAATGACTTTGCCCTCCTGCCCGCCCCAGCCCTGCTCCCCCATCCCAAGAGTGTCAAACCATTAACCCAGTTACAGCAGCTCTGCTTGAACCAGTCCCAACGTGCTGACTGGAGATGGGCACGACCTGCCAACGCAGGAGGAGCCCTGGGGAGATTTCTGCAGCGTGAGTCACTGTCACCCTGCCCGGAGCAGCTCAGGGACCCTGGCAAAGCCAGCAGCAGCCTAGAGGAGCTGGAACCCAGCGGAGCTGACAGCCTGTCCTCACCACCTGGATGGCTCCTGCTTGGTCACACCAGCGGGCTCAGGACTTCAGAGAACCTGCAGAAGAGGTGGACAACAGAATGCTGGCAGAGCCCCTTTTCACCTGCAAATCCTCCAGAAATAACCTCCAAGGACCTGTCTCCTGGTGCGCTTTGCTGTATTGCTTCTTCAGCAGGGACATGTGGAGGAGCATGGAGGGCCCCAGCACACGGGCAGAATGCTGCAGTTGATTTTAAGTCTGGAAGAAATAATTTTATTTATCCAGTCTGTCCTGAGTCCTCCGGGGCCATGGAATTTCAGCTGTGCAGTGCTCCTGGCTGGGATGGCACGGGCAGGGAGATGCCATTCAGCATCGCTATGGCACCATCACCCTCCTGATCACCTATCGGGAAAAGATTCCAGAGAAGAGGAGCTGGAGAAAGTCCTGGTGTGGAGAGCCAACCTTGTGAGGAGGGGGACACACAAAGCTGAGTCCCAGCAAAGGCTTAGATGTACCTTGGTTGCCAGCAAGTATTTATGCAGGAAAGGATCCTGCAGGGAAAGTGCTCCAGGGCTGTAAGTCCTTGTCCTGGAAATTGAGCTGGTGATCACAGGAGCATCAGTCAAACGATGTTACAGGTCTGGGGCCAGAGCCCTGCCCCCCTCCCCAGCCAGCCTGAGACCCTGGGAGCCTCAAACCAGCTGCTGTTTCCTCTGAAAAGCTGCAGATGGAACCAGGAAAGTCACAGGAATTATCTCAGTCCTGCTGCAAACAAGCATCAATTCCGGGGCCAAAACCTGTTGATTTGTTTGGCAGGCCGTGGTAATTTACCTGTCTCACCACAGAAGCACTCAGCCAGCTCCATTTGCTGCAGGCTCCTGCTCAGCTGCCGACCCCACTGCCTCTGATAAATTCCCTATTATTTGCTTTTTTTAAAAAAAAAAATTAAACAATCCTTTCATACACCTGATTGCACTAGCAATTGGGTGGTGCTCCTTTCGGGGAGGGGGGGGGTCGGGCGATGCCCGGAGCTGCTGCTGCAGACCAGCATCCCTGGAGGGTCAGTGTTGTCAGAGGATTCAAGAGGAGGAAAAAAGGCCCTGAACAAGGGCTTACAGTTGATGTGTCACAATAAAACACCGGCTGCCTGAACCCACCCCGCTCACTAATGGGGCAAAATCGGGGGGAATTTTCCAAAACAGAGAACAAAACAGAAAAAGCAAAACAGCAAAACAGAACAACCACATCCCCGAAGGAGGCTCCGAGCTGCGACGGGTGGGAGCCCGGAGGGGCCGTGCTGTGCCATCCGCCCCGAGGCACCCGAGCAAAGTAACATGCCACGAAACCAGGAGAGACATTTCAGGTGTAGAATAGGAGCAGCACGACCCGGTTTTGCCCCAGGCACTCAAACCTTGGACCCTCCCCGCAGCCCCGGTGTCATGCTAATGAACAACCTACAGGCTCCAGCCTGGGAGACTGGTTGTTGGGGTGTTTTGGAAGAAACAGTAGCAGCAAACCGCACTCCGCCCTCCCCAGGTCTGGCTCAGGTCCAGATTCCCGCCCCCCCAGGTTTCACACCAAGAGGCACTTTATAATTGCAAATAAATGGTTTCTCCAAAAAGCAAGGGGAGCCTGTAGGAGGTAACAGCACATCCTTGGCACGACGTTAATACGGACGGGGAAGGTAACTTCCCCACGCTGCAAAAAGGCACCGGGCAAAACGCGGTGGGGCGGCGGGAGACGGGATCAAACGGCTCAGATCAAACGGAGCGAAAGTTCCCATCAAAGCCAGCAGCACTGGCGCTCGGAGCCGCCAGCCGGGGCGGAGGAGGAAGGTCCTCAGACACGCTGGAAACGCGCGCGGGCACCGACATGCGAGTTCCTGCCTCCCCTCGCCGGGCCCGGTGCGAGAACGCGCCGACTCTTCCCACCGCCGAGCCCTCTGCACCAACACGCAGGCAGGAATCGCCCCGGGAGGAAGGCGGGAAGGCCCTGGGGGCCTGGAAAGGCGTTTACCAAGGTTCTCAGGAGGAGGCGGTGGTGGTACAAAGCCTCATTGTACTGGGTGGGGTATTCCTGAGGAAAAAAAAAACCGGGTGGAGCCAAGCACATGAAAATTGAACGAAGGAGAAGCCACCCATGTAGCAGAGGTGAGCAGGCAAAGGGAAGCAGCAGATGCTCACCTCACACATCGCTGGAAGAGGATTCTCTAAGGAGAAGATGGAGCACAAACCGCAGTGCCCCCAGCTGGAGCCTGCCAGGGCTGCTTTACGTGGGGGGCACGAGATGGTCACGGGGGAGCTCAGCCCACCACCACCACCCCAGCAGCAGGAAAAACCTTCTCTGCAGGTCCCGTTGAAGCAGAACTACCTCACTCCCCGCATCTGCACCCACCCTTTGGAGATGCTAAGTTGGATGCTAAGTAATGCCCTGGAAACTTGCCCGCGCATTTCCGAAGCATGGGGAAGAGGAGGGAGTCTTCCTCAGCCAGCTCTTGGCACAAGAACAAACATAGCCAGCTTCGGGTGGCTTTATAAAGGATTGGTTTATTTATATGTTGGTGGGTCTCTGGCATCCTGCCCCCTTGACATCCCTTCTCCAAACTCGGCAGCTCTTGCCTGTCCCCACAACACCCTTTTGGGGTCTTTAGGGACATTTGAGGTCAGCAGAGATGACACCAACCCAGCCGGCAGGCCAGAGGCCAGCCCCCCGGACCCTGTGCATGGTAAGCAGGATAAGGAGGGTGACAAACCCAACCAAGGCATGTTCACAGTGAGGAGGCAGCTCCACAGTCAGGCTGGGAAGTCAACCCATGTGTCAGGGTCTGGATCAATGGGCTCCACGGCCAGGGTTGCGATGGGACCAAGCTAGAATGCTGCAAGACAGCCCAGGGAGTGCTGGGGAGTTGGGGCTGGGCTTAAACGGGCTCCTGGGTCCATAGGTGAGGGTCCCAGGTAAGGCTGCTCAGGGCCATTATGGGCTATTAGTGCCCTCAGGGCCCCCCAGCCTGCAGGAAAGCAGGAAAAGAGGGATGGGTGGCCAAAAAGGATGAGTTAGTGCAATGGGGCCTGGGGAGAGCCCAGCCATCATCAGGGTCCTCGTGGGTCTCAGCAGCCCCCATGGGGATGATACAAGGGGAGCACAAGCTGCCACCACCTTTACTCTGCCCTGTTGTGCCCAATCCATGCCCAGCACCTGTGGAGCAGCAAAGGAAGACCAAGCACAGCGAGAAACAAAAGATCTGACCCAAAAGGTCCAAATATGTCCCATCCAACATGAGCATAAATCACTGAGAAATCCTCCCCACCAGTCCCTGGGCCAGGAGAAGCTGAGCTGCTGGGACCAGCATGTTTCAGTTCTCAGCTGCATAATTTCCAGCAGGCTCCACTGACTGCAACAAAGAGAAAAAACACACAACCGCCCCCCCAGATTCATAAACAACATCTGTGGGGTCCGGGCTGTGTCAGACAGCCTCGGGCTCTATGGTTTTCCCTCGCTCAAGCTGCATCTCCCCACTGAGCCTGCAGTGAAATCCCTCTGTTCCTCTCGCAGGATTTCTTTCAGCAAGTCCCTTTTTTTCCGGAGTCAGCCTTAATCACTTGCTAATCATTCCCCCCATCTCCGCATTTCCTCCCCACGTGTCCCCAGAAAGTGTCCCAAGCCCCCGGGCTGACTCTTGGGAGGACTTTGGGAGAGAAGCAGCTCAGCATCGCGCCAGCCCAAGAACTGCAGTAACTGAGCTCTCCCTTAGAGGTCAGCCCAGCACCAGAACTGCTCCAAAAATCCACCCAGACAGATGTGATTCCTGCGAAGAGCGGGAATTCGGTTAAAAAGGCAGTTTCAGGGAGGGTAGAGGAGGATCCCCGACACCTCCAGCCATTCGCCTTGCAGTTGCTGAAGAGCATTCCCTAAAAGCTAAGCTCTCCCATCCTCTCTCCGGCTCCTTCCCAGGCCTGCCTGCTCCAAACCCTGTGTCTGCCCCAGGACAGGGGGACCCCCTAGCCTGGCTCCAGCAGGTGGTTTTTGGGGAGCAGGAGGACAAGAGCTGGTCTTGCTGCAGCTGCTGTGATATGTTCCATGCCCAAAGCAGCTGGGACACCTGCTCAGCTGCATTTCCTTTTGGCTTAATTCCCCTTTCCCTTCTTGTCCTTTCTAACAGGCAAATACAACTCAACAACAAAAAAAATACCCATCACCCCCCACCCAGAACAAAACTTCGACAGTTCCTGTGTCAGAAAGAAAACTGATCCTTTTTTCTTCTTTTTTGCTCCCCCAAATCCCTCCAGCATAAACCAGATTTCAGCAACATACTAAAAATAGAGAGATTAAAACTTAGGTGGAGCAGCAGCAGATGGGGACGGGTGCTGTGACTGAGCTGCAGGTGACACCAAGGCCACCCCACTGCTCCCCTTCAGAGCAGAGGGATGTGGAGCATCACTGGGTCACTCAGGAGCTGCTGCTTCAAGATGCTTCAGGCTTTCTGGGGGCACCTGCAGCTCCTCACCATGGCCCTTCTGCCCCTGGCAAACCAGCCCCATGTCCCTCTGGCCCACCCACAGCTTGTTCTCCCTTCTTCTTAATTACTGGAGCTCAAAAAAAAAGCCTGAAGATGCAAAATGAGGGTAACCTAAAAGCGGCACCAATGGAAAATAAAACACATCACTTTTTCCCCTCATTACAAAACAAAACCCACCAAACAACAAAATGCACAGGGTTTGGAGGCTTATTTTGGATTCCTCACTCTGCAGTTCCCATCTCCGGCAATCCAAGTGCTTTGGGGAATGTGTTTTAAGCCAACAAGTGTGTAGGATGCAGAAAGGATGCTCAGAATAACAGCCCAACCAGCTGCCAAGAGGTTGGACAGGATCACAGCTCCAGAGGGAGAATTTCAGGACTAAGATGAGATTTGAGCTGGTGATTCCTTTCTGGATGAAGTTTCCTTACTCCAGGAGGCCAGCCCTGACTCAGCCCCACATTTCATTTTTCCCAGCTGATTATCTCCAGACCTCTGCCCCTGTTTAAAATGAAGGAAAATAATTGGAGCTCATCAATCAGCAGCGCTGGGCGCCCACCCTCTGCCCTTTCCCCTGCCTCTGTAGGTTTTTTTCCTCTTTAAATTCAATTAGAGATGATCAGGAGCTTCTCTCCCCAGAGAAGTGCTGGGCTGGTGGCCTCTCCCCTCTGATGGTCCCACTCTGCTTGTTGTCAGAGGTGGCCTCAGCTGCTGCCTTTGTCCCCACACCATCCCCACCATGGGGAGGTCACAGTACCACATGGTCCCATGGGATGGTGCAGGGATGGAGCTGCCTGAACTCCCAACTCAATCCCCCCTTCCCCTCCTCCCCCAGATCCTATTTCTTGCAAAACTCATCAAAGCTAAGACCAACATGAACCTTCCCTGGTACTGTGGTCAAACCTCCTCCTCCCTGGAGCAAAGCAACCAAAAAGCCCTTGTTTAAGCCCAAAGGGAAAGCTGCTGCCTCACCCCACTGCACCATGGCTTTGGGCACTGCTGGAGGCTCCATCCGACCTGGGAAAAGCCGCTCCTTGTGGGATGGGTGAAGCTGAAGTGGAGCCAGAAAACAAGGCCACAGGTGCAGCCTGGGGTCCTCCCTGCCCCCAGTGATCTCTGTGCCAGCCCCAGCAGCTCCTCCAAGTTCAAGAGCAACCAGCCCTAGAGCACAGATTTCCCTCTTTCCATGCTCGGGGGAAAAAAAGCTTCAAGTAAGAAAAATGTATTAATTTGGTTGAAATACATCCTTTGCTCTGGACTGCAGGCAGCAGAGATGTGTTTACAGCACACAGGAAAAGGCCTCCAAGGAACAAGACTGGGAAAGGCACAGGAAGGCAAGAAGGAGCTTTGAGGGGAGCACTATAGGAAAAGCCCCAGTTTTTGGAGAGGATGCTCCTGCCTAGGGAGCTTTGGGGCAGCCCAAGGAGGAGAGGCAATACACACACCCCTGGTTGCTCACAAACGCCAAACCCCACAGCAGAGGTTTGCCCTTCCCTCCAGCCTGATGGACAGCTGGGAATCTCTGATGGATGGAATTGGAAAGGACACAGCCTCCCTAGGGCATCAGCTTTGCAGCCAGGGCTCGCTCAGGACTCATTAATGTAGCAGCTCATCAGGCATTACAGATAATTACGGTTCTTTACAAATCCCATTTTTACCCGAGTAAGGGGGGGAAGGGGAGGCTGGACTCTTCTCCTGGGCCTTTCAGTGCAATTTGAAACCTTGGGAGGTACCCGAGGAATGCATAAAGCAGCCCCCGAGCCACAGCCAGGTGAAAGGCAAGCTCTGCAGTGGTGCTCAGAGCAGGCTGGGTGGGAAGGTTGCTCCTGGTGCCTGCAGGAACCTTATGGAGATACCACCATTACCTCCACAGCAGCAGGACCCCACAGCAAACACAACAAATGGAGATCACAAATGCCATCACAAATAGAAGTGTTTGGCCAGGGCAAAAGCCCAGACTCCCCCAGCTGCCTCATTCCAGCTGCTCTGAAGGCAGCTGAGCCCTGAGCCAGCATCTTCTTTCCTTCCAAAATCCAGTAATGCTATCGCCCAGGCCAGGCACTGAAGAGGAAGAGGAGGATGAAGCAGAAGCAGTGCCCATAGACAGGTTTCCTTTACAGAGCCGCCAGAGCTCAGGGAAGAGCAGCTGCCATCCCCACCCCTCACTCAGCCACATGCTTCCTCACCCCAGCTACACACCTGTGAGCACCTCGTCAGCCAGAGCCAGGCTGGAGAGGCTGGTAATTAAAACCAATTTCAGGGAGAAGCTGCTTATCAGCTGTTAGCTGGGGGAAGATGCAGGTCTCAGCAGAGCCCAGGAGCACGTGCCTTTGCACAAGGGTATTCGCAGAGCCCTCGGGGAGCAGAATACAAGGCCCAGAGAAACTAATAGACTGGGAAACTAATGCTACTAAATAATAATGCTGAAAAATTCCCTTAGAAATGCTTATTGCGCAATAAAACCACAAACTAAAACCACCTCTTCAACTTCTATACCAAGGAACCTACTGGTGACGCCAGCTGGGGCACATGGGGCAGGCAAAGCTGTCACTGGTTTTCCCACTCCCACAGATGCCACTGAAATTCCTTTGCTAAGATCCATTTTGCTGAAAAGGAAGGAGCCCGGGGAGCCCCATCCCGCTCGCAGCCACGTGCTGCCCACCTTGCAAGGACAGACCCCACCACTGGGGCTTCGTCACCTGGGAGCCATGCCATCTCTGCTTCCTGCCACCCACGTCAGCTCTGGCCACCACTCGAGCCTGGCAACAGCAGAGGATGAGAAATGAAGAGGGAAAATCTGCCCCTGGGGTTGGTGCCATACATGATGGATATCTTGCAGGGCTCAGCTAACAGCGTGGGGTTTGGCTGAGGAGCGAGTGTTACAGACCAGCAGCGTGCTGTGCTCTCTAGAGCATCTCTTCTCTTGCTTTCTCCCATGGAATATGCCACTTCACTTGCAAATAATCAAGAGACAGGAGAGGAGGGGGGAAAAAAAGAAAAATATATTAAATTGAGCATAAAATAAGCCAGGGCGGAAAACAACCCATAAGTGAAATCAGATGTTCTCTAAAAATCTGAAGTTTATTCATTAGAATTCAGTGAAAGGAACATTCATTTTAAAACACAATCAATACATTAAAAAGTTTAAGGGACTAGTAGCAGTGAGACCAGAAACGAAAAAAAACCCCAAACAAACCCAAAATTCAGACAAGTCGGTCGGCTGGGAGGAGCTGCCTCTGCTCCCAGCCCCGCTCCCAGCCCACAGCGGGACGGCAGAGCGGAACCACACGGTGACCTGGGACATGGGCTAAGTATTTTTTTTTCTTTAGAACCAAGAGGCTTTTCTTTATGTTAATTGATCACTTCACTCAAGTGTAGCTTCTAGGATGACTCAATACCGGTGAGAAGAGCAGGTAGCCCCACTGGAGAGGGGAGAGCTGCAAAAGGAAGGGGCAGAGGGAATGTGAAACACGGCGCGGGTCCGAGCGCCCCGGGAATGTTTGCCGAGCGAGCTGCCCATCTGGTGCCCGTGCCAGAAATGGGGGCAAACCCAGTTAAGAAAAAATTTTAAAAAGCACCATTAGGTGAAGAGCTATTTAATTAAGAGACATAATCTATGCAGAGCCAAACGTCTCAGCAGCAGTTGCCATCTTGCTGGCGTTGGCGGGGGGGAAGAAGGGGAAAAAATTTGCTTCGGGCTGTAATCTTTTAGCTTTTCAGCAATTGAATATTCTTTTTGCACGTCATTGTTTGACATTGTTCTTGTCTGCTCAATCCATCACCGTGGCCTTCTGCGGAGAAGTTATTTCAGCCCTTACACCCTGAGCAGGGTTGCAAACTCTGCAGGGGCACGACTCCTCCAGAGTTGAGCAAACAAAGCAGCACATTCAGGCAATGAAATAAAAAACAAAAGCAAGAAGAGCCGTGTTGAGTAGTGTTGGATTTTAGCTTACCAGAAGCTCTCCTTGCATTTCTGATCCCAAAATTCAAGGCAGTATTATTCCAGGAAGATGCTTTACTGGTGCTGGCAATGTCAGTGGCACGGGGCAGGCCCGCAGGCCCCCAGGCTCCAGCCAAGCACGGCAGTAGAGGATGAGAAGAAGCTCTACTAATCCCATAAGGACCCCGAGATTATTTAAAGAGCAATCCTTGGACATGGAGCAGGTGGTGCTGCCTGTGCCAGGGCAAAAGCCAAGCTCCCAACCTGGCCAGGGAGCACCAAGGGGAGAAGAAACTTGTCACCCGTCTCCAGAGCATCGCCACACACCAGCCAACAGCATCTCCTGCCTGAGGATTTAAGAAAAGCCCCAGTTTTGGATGAAATAATTTAAGCACATAGAAGTGAAAGCCCCAACTGATTTTCTAGTTTCAAAGACGGTCAACAACACTTTCAGGGGAGAAATCACCAAAGTCCACAAATTCAGATTAAAAACAGTTTAAAAAAACCCCCAAACAAACAGAAGTAACAGTTGAGGAGTGTGACGAAGCGGAATTAAACCAGTAGATGGCTCAGCGGGGTGTGCAAAGAGAGAGGGGGTGTATTGGTACCGGGCTGGCTGCTGGGCTTCAGAGCTGGCCCTGGGGATAACACGGAACAGCAGAGGTCAGAGGAGGGCAGGAGGTGGTTCCCTTGCATTGCACGGGCAGTGGCAGCAGCAGCAAAAAAATTGCCTTTTCTCCATCGGAACGGTAAACCACACCACTTTGAAAGACAACGCACACGAGTAAAAGAACAGTCCATAAAATTTCCCTGTGAATATAAAATGCAAAACTATACAAAAATAGATAAAACCGACCGTTTTTCTTATGTGTATAAAAACAAAAAAAAAAATACCCCCAAAGTCCCCCAAATGCAATACAGAATTACTTGGTAGACTGACCCGAACGTCAGTGGTTTAGGAGCAATTTAAGAGCCAGAATTCACCCCCGTGCGGCAGGACCTTCCCTGGAAGAGATGAATTCAGGTGAGTTCCTTGAAAGGAGGTTTGTCCTTAGTATCTTGGCAAGACAATCTGCTAATCCTGACTTTTATCACTTATTTCTGGTTCAGAAGCCCTTTTTGATACCAAGCCTCAATTGCCGCTCTCAAATTTGAGTTCCTTGAGTAAGGCAGTGCTGGACTAATGGCTTAATCCAGATCAAGGCCAGAAAATCTGCTCCTGTTTATCCCAACACAGATGGGGATTTTAGGGAGAGCAGTACATTAGGCAGTGAAATCCAATCTCTCTGTGGCAGCAATAACTTACAGGCTGGCTTAGAGCGTTGAAAATTCTTATTTCTTTGGGTTAATGGGGCAGAATGCGTCAAGAATCCAGCAAATTAGCTCCAAAATGCTTTTAGAAAACTCATTTTAAATCAATAGACGTTTGCTTCATTTATTTTGCATCAAATTAAGAGGAGAAACCTTTGGTCTAAAGTCAGATTATCAAGTCTTGGCTGTATTGCTTTCACACATTCAAGCCTAGAAGCTTTTTGTTACGTACCTACATCCAAAAGAATTATTTCTAAGAGACATGCATTTGCAACTGAACATTCATTTTAGCACCGAGACACTTCCCCACCTCACCAAGGCTTTGGCAAAGGCTGCACCATGTCTAAAAACGCTACACAAAAAGCCCCTTTAACCCATGAGATGCCTTTGGTGACACGCTAAAATTAAACAGCAATTAAAAAAAACCAGGCCAAGCAATGACAGGGCAGGTCTGTGGGACAGCGCCTCCGGTGCCGCCAGCTCGGTTTGCTGGTGTGTTTCATTTTGTGAGTGGTGGTGAGATGTGCAGTGCTGAGATCTGAGCCTGCCCTTGCTCTGTGTGAGACAGGAGCCTGTTCCAATTAGGCAATGTTCGTTAGCAGAGGCACACGCGCTGTGCTAATGAGGGAGACTGCACTCACAACCTCAGAGACGGGGGGACCTCGCACTGGCCAAATGCCTTCTCCTCTCCAGGTGGGGGATGCAGGAAAGGCAGCAACAGCCGGGTTTGTCCCACAAAATCCTCTCCAGCTGCACACAGGGATGAGAGGAAATATGCCGTGGCCAGGCGGGTTCCTGGGGCAACTCCCTGCAGCAGCACTGGTAGGAAAACACTGAAAAATTAAGGTTTAAGCCCATGGATACATGGATGGGTCTGCTCAAGCCTCAGCTGTCTGTTCAGGAAAGTAAACAACATATAAATAAGTTGAACGGTGGGCAAGCAAAGCCTGGCTTTGCCTTTCCCTGCTCCTTCAGATACATCAGGACACAGCAGGAAGGAGTCTCAAAAAAGACTATCAGGACCTCATCCTGCTTGGAGGGAAAAAAACGAACCTGTAAATACAGCGATGCAGGATGCTGACATTCCCAGATGGAGCCACAAAGCAGAAAAGGGGCAACAAAAATCATCATCAATAACTGAATTAAAATCAGAATACAGAACACAGGCAGGAGGAGGATGAAGCTTTGTAAGTCCTGGACAGGAAGGTTTGGTTTAGAGACAAGCGTGTTTGTGATCACAGAGGACATGGGAGACACCTCAAGGACCAATGGTCTGAAATAGATATTTCCAGATGTTTCCATCCTCAGACAAAGCCTGTCTCCTCACTGCAGCAACCTCCTGCTTTTTTGTTCCCTCCAGTTAGGAGGAAGAACCTGTGATGCCCAAACGTAGGCTGCACTATATCCTGTATTCCAATTAACAGAGTACTTGCCTCACTTGAGCTTATGCAAAGAAAACAACTGCAAAATAATGGGGGAAAAAAAAAAGAACAAAACTTCCTTATGAAGAAAGCAACAACATCTGCAACATTGCAGCTACAGGCACAAGGCAAATTTAGCTTATTTCAAAGGCCTCGTCCATGTGCCCATGGCCCACGAGAGGCAAGCAGCGTGGGACAAAGCACGGAAAAGGTTTCAACTGGGAATTACGCACCATGAAGACAGACCACGACAAAGGGACGGACACTTTGTTCCTAAACAACATCAACAGCACATCTCTCCAAACGCAGGATCTTTGAGCAAATTAAAACGAGACCTGGAAAATGTTACCGGCACACACACAAGAGCTCCTGCTTTCCTTTGGGGCAAAGGGAAATAAAGAATAAATAAAAAATGTTACTGCAAAGCTCCCCTTTCAGCTGCGTCACCTCCTGTCCCCACTCTGGAAACAACTGGCATCCTTCCTCCCAGCCTCCCCAAATTGAGACTGAGATGGAAGACGTTCAAAGTGAGTCTGAACCAAAACGTTTCAACAAGCAGAGGAAGAAATAAAAAAAAACCCCAAACCATTTCTCTCAAAAGTTTCCCCCAGACTTGCTTCGCCCAGCTCCAATCCTGCAGAAACCCCCCAAACCTGCCACGCTAGCAACGAATCTGTTCCCAGCTCTTACTCTAGCAGCAACATGGGCTTCTGCTGGGAGCTGCTGCTGCATGTGGAGGTGGAGTGTGGTGGAAAACAAAAAAGTGCCTCAGCACTAACAGATGAATCCCAGAGGCAGCTCCGAGCCCTGCCAGAGCATCCGCAGGGCTGAGACCATGTACCACAGCCACAGGAGAGGAGCTCATCCCCGGCAGCTAATTAAAGTCACTCACAAATGTTGATGTTCTCCCTTCCTGCGCTTTGCAGCTCTTTTCACACTCTTCCCAGAGCAGCTATTTGGCTTCGGTGACATTCATGGCAGCGCTCTGGCAGCCGGTGGGCAGCACGTGGCCAGGGGGGGCTCTGCCTTTCAGGGGCTCTCCACAGCGCTCCGGGCTTTTTACGGCACTGGTGCTGCCGTTGGGATGCTGAGGCATTCCCTGGGCAATGCCAACGGGTTTGCACTTGGTGTGTTTCTCCGGGCAGCAAGCGAAACTAAAGCCTGTGGGCAGCTCGGGCTCGGTTTCTCCCAAAGATAAAAGGTGGGACAGCTTTTTGGCACTGGTGTCCCCGTGGTACCTGTAGGAACCGGCCATCTCCCGGGACTCCCTGGCGTCAGGCTGCAGAGGTAAATTGGAGGGTCGGAGTGGGTGCCTGCTCAGCTCCAGCTCTTGGGGCTGCCTCTCCAGGGTCTGTCCAGCAACGCTCTGGGAAAGAGACAGGAAAGGGGATATGGTGCCTGGCACCTCCGGTGGCTCCCAGGCGCTCTCCATTGCGGCAGTTGGAGCGAAGCCCCAGTGTTTCATCCCCCCAGCAGCCATGTTGGTGTCGTGCTGAAGGTGCTGCAAGCCTGGCCAGCTCAACCCACCATCAGGAGCCACCAGCTCGCCCTCCTCCTTGCTTCGGCTCCTCCTTGCTCCACCCGAGTCCTTTTTGCTGCTTTCCCGCTTTGACCAGAGCCGGCTGGGCTGAGGGCCACTCCTGACAACCTGCGAGTCAGCAAGCTCAACCTCCAGGCCCTCCGTGTCAAGCGACCGGCTCCTGCGGTCAATGGAGAGTGGTGCTGGCAGGGAGGGGCTCAGCCCATGGAGCCGCAGGTGCCGGGGCAGGCTGGCAACACCCCAGTTGCAGCTCTGGAAGGAGCCCGGGGAATACCCTGGGGACATTCTCTCGTCACATTCGGCCAACGACTCCTTCTGTCCGTAGCCATCGTCAAAGGCCTCGGCAATGTCCTCACCGGCATTCATCTCAGGATGCTGCTCGCACTCCCCTTCTCCTTCCTGCTCCACGTCAACGACATCAAAGGTAACCATGGTGGGGAGGGCAGGGAGGTTCTGGGTGAAGGAAGAGCCAGAGGCAGAGCTCCCCAGGCTTTCAGAGAGGCTGGAGAAGAGG
The DNA here is from genome assembly GCA_020745705.1 of Hemiprocne comata. NCBI lineage: Eukaryota > Metazoa > Chordata > Aves > Apodiformes > Apodidae > Hemiprocne > Hemiprocne comata. Next base: position 1,260,310 of record CM036597.1, on the reverse strand, counting down.
GTCCCGCTGCTGGCAAACTCCACCAGCGCCTGTGAGAAGCTCACAGCATGCTCGGGCTCGCATTCGCTACCCACCTGGGGCTTGCTGGTGGTGGTCCCCTCTCCGCCGCCACGCTCGGGCTCTGGGAGTCTGTAGCCAGGGAGCATCCCTGCTTTGGCTGGGGCTACGCTGCCAAGGTTGGAGCCCCCAAACAACCCACAATCTGGGTCCGAATCGAACCCTGAGTTGTTCTTCGTGAGCTGAATAAGGCAACTTCCTTGGGCTTTTTGGCTGTTGTAACAGTTCTCTGGACACAGAGTCCCTGAAAAATCTCTCCACTCTGGATTTTCAGCTCTAGCCACTAAAACACCACTATTCACACTCCTGTTTGAGGTGTGTGAGGCCACCTGCTCACTACCAAGGCTGCTCTGATTCTTGCCCATCAAGCTGGTTGCTCTAGTTTTACATTCACTGCACTGCTTTTCCCTGGGACACTTCTCCTTGTCAGGAAGATCAAGTCGTTTCAAGACCGGTTCCCCCTGCAGCTCCCAGTACAGCAGCTCCTTCTGAATGGCTGCTAGCCGCTCTTCCTCCGTTTCCATCACCCCTCTTTTCTGATTGATCATGTGATTCAGGCTCTTCTCAGCAGGGAGGCAGAAGTCCAAGAAGTAGCTGAAGATCCCCGGGCGTGAGATTTTGCCCTCAAACAGGGATTCGTCTCCATGCGAGGGACTCATCAATGTGTCAAACTCATAAAGTGCATCACCGCTGTAACTGTCTCTGGGAAGACGGTCCTTCTTGATCTCACTGAGCCCATCTCCAGCTTCATCCTCTGGCCCCGGGGTGGTGGAGTCATAATAACCCTCATCACTATTAGGGGCTGACTCTTGCTGGTCACTCTGAGGAGTCAGGAGGTCCATGCCATCCATTGCGTCCCCCAGGTAGGGGTGGGCTTCCGCTTCGTGGGAGGCATGTGTCTCCAAACTGCTACTTGACACCTGGGCTTCATAGCTCCTGTCCCCTGCCACGTTGCTGTTCCATATCTGGTGGAGGTACTCCTCTGCCTCCTCAGGTATGGCCATCTCCTCCCCGCCGCCCTGGTAGGTGACCAGGCAGGAACTCCGTTTAGCAGCGTCTCTGCTGCGCTCCACAGAGATGGTGCTCTCGGCAATGTCAGGCTCAGCAATGTCATCTCCACACCCTGTCAGGGAATCAAAGCTCTTCAGGGATGTGGCATCTCCTAAGATGAGGCTTAGGAGGTCCCCAGAGTGCAAGCAGGGAGGGTCATTGTCCATGAAGTCAGGAGGAAAGTCCAGCAGCAGATTGCCACGGTCAAACTCTGTGCAGACAACGGCGTCAGTCTCTGATTTTGTATCCAGAATGTCCCTCTTCCCTGGCATCACCACTACGTCACCCTCAGAGGTGCCTTCATCAGTCATGAGACAGCCGGGCTCAGCAGCCTCCCCACTGTGCGTGGCTGTGCCTAGCGACCGCTCATCCTCCGAGCTGCCCGGGCAGGCCACGGCCAGAGGGACAGGTCCCAGTCCCTTTCCCTCCATGGCCCCTCGGCTCTCTGCAACCACACCAGGAGCTTTGCCAGCCTCCTCTGAATCCCCAGTCCACTCGGGGAGCTCTGTTTTCTCACACTCAGGAACCTTGCTCTTCCGGTGACGCCGGATGCTGTTAAAAAAAACCTTTCAGGCCTTTTTTAGGTCTGGGAAAGGACTTATCTCCACTGGGCTTTTTCTCACAGCCCTCGATACTCCCGGGTGGAGAGCTGTCCTGCTGGCCAAAATCAAACCTGGCACTAGTGTCTATGGCCACGTGAGCGCTTTGGGAGCTTGGCAGAGGGCAAGGATGAGAGTCCCTGCTCCCCTCCAAAGGGCTTTCCAGCTGCGCCCCATCGCCCTTGTCAAAAGCAGCACCACTGAGCCCATCGTGGGTCTTACACTTACTGAGGCCCTTTTTAGAGGCTGCTTTCCCTTGGCCCTTGTTTCTGCCTCCAAAGAAGCTAGGCAGTGTACAGATGCTCCTCTTCCCTCCAAACAGTTTGAAAGCAGTTTTCTTCAGCTTGCTGGGAGGTGGCTGGGGCTGCTGGGGCTCAGCAGCCGCGATGGGGCCCTTGCCCCGCTCAGGCAGCCCAGCCCCACTCTCCTCCTGCTGCTGGTCGCTTCCCTCCTGCTGCCCGCAGAGCCCCGGCTGCGACCCGGGCCAGGGGGGGCTCCTCTGTTCTGCCCGTTTCCATGGCAGCTGATCAGCTTGGGTGCATCTAGCTGGAAAAGACAACTTTGGTAGCGGAGTCTTCTTCTGGGTGCAGAGGTTGAAGCATCGCAGCTGATCTAAGGTGAAGAGAAAGGGGAGAGAGGTGAGGAGTTGGCAATGGACAGGGTGAAGCCAGAGAGACATCAGGAGGGAAAGAGCTTCAGAACAGGAGCTTCAAAAGCCTCTGACAGCTGCTCAGCTCCCTCCAGTCCTTAAAGCCAGTCCCAAAAACATCACAATGCTTAAATTTACCAGTTTGTAAGTGCAGGAAACCCACATATCTCCATTTGGCAGTGTCCTCCCTGCCCAGAGACAGGCAGGTCTGACCCCTGAGCCACCTCGCTCCAAGCCCTTCAGATCCCCAACGCGCTGGGCTTCGGTCACCAGCCACCTCTGGGCTGGGAAACACAGGCTGCTCCAGTGGGGAGAGGGACTGACACCTGCCAAACCTGCCTCCAGCTCTCCCAGACCTATCACTAAGCTATAGGGAGCATTTTGATGGAGAACCAACACAGCCCTTACACTAACCATGTGTGCAGGAAAAAAGCTGTTCACTATATATTTTTTTTTTTAGATTTCAGTTATTTTTAAAATCATCTGTCCAGCAAGAAAGAATCGCATTAAAAACATCCCCTACGAACCACCCTGATCAGATTATCTCATAAGCAGAGAGGTAGGATTTAACTTTGACCATGGATTGATGTCAGTAACAGAAGAACTAAAATAATACCATTTCTTTTGCAGAAATGAGGTTGGGAAAAGTAAATGCAATAAAAATCGTAACACTATAATGCCTGAGGCTTAGCTCGTACCCATGTGGGACCAGTGAAGCTTTCTGTCGTGTTCAGCCAGAAATACTGAATTAAAAATACACCCAAACAACAGCCTATAGCTCCTGCAACACGACAGCAAACCTGCAATTTGAGTTTGGTTGTTTTTGTTTTGTTGTTGGGGTTTTTTTTCTCAAGCCTAGGGAAGATCACAGCAGTGTTTTGCCTCAATAATTAATGATAGCCCGGGTGTTCACCCGCCCCAGTCGGATCAGCAGCTGGCAGGCAAACCTTCCTGCCCACCAAAACTGGGCTTTTCCAGGTCTGCCCAAGAGCCCTCGGGTGTCCCAGATGGCTCCAAAGGCTCTCTGGAGCACGGCTGGGCTTGCTCTGGAAAGACCTGGTCAGATAAGCCTGAAAGAAAATGGTACACATGCACCTGTATGGACAGCCTGCTTAAAGAGTAGAAGGAGTTGAAATGAAACAGAAACACGATTTCAAAAATCCAATTTGAAAATTATTTCGCTCTGGCTCCGCGTCGGTGCCAAAAGACGCTGCTGCGACCACACGGCTCCTCACAGACCTTGGTCAAGGGAGCCTCTGGAAGGAGGGCGAACACCACTGGCCATAAAACGTGAAAAGGTTTAAAAAACAAAAAAAAGCCCAACACGATAAGGAAATTTCACCCACGCTCAGCTTCCCAGGGTGGCCAAGGGCAGGTTTCGGCACCCTAAAGGAGGAGGGAGTCCAGCTCCCGGCCCTGGGGAGAGGCAGGGCCCGGCGGCCCCGTGAGGAGCCCCCAAGGGCCAGGCCCTGCCAGCGGAGCCCGCGCTTTGCCCTCGGCGCCTCCCTCCCCTCAGCCAGGCTGCACTAACTCCTGGACGCACCGCGGGACCGCGCCGCCACCTCAGCCCAACGGACAGGCCGGAGGGAGGCCCCCGGGCCCCGACCCTATCCGCCCGCCCCTGTCCGGTCCCGCAGGGCCCCCCCTACCCGCCCCCCGCAGCCCTACTCCCCAACACTCACCGGCTGTCGCGGGCAGATGTGGCCCGGGGTTGGTGGCGACCCCGGGGGGGGTGGCTGTGGCGGCGACCACTGCCCGGCCCCCGCCCGCCCGGGCCAGCCCCGGCCGCCGGCGAGTGGCCGCCCAGGAGGGGCGGGGGCTGTGTGACGAGAGGGGGCGTCACCTGCGCCGGGGCGTGACGTCAGGCTAGAGGGGCGGTGGCGTGACGTCAGGCGGAGGCGTGACGCGGGGACGGCTCGCGGGAGCCGCCGCTGACTGACGTTGTACGTGGCCGCTCGCGTGCCGCGGTGCCGTCACACCGCGGGTGGGGGTCGTGACGTGTACGCGCCCGCATCACGGCGCAAGTGCAGGTGGGCACCGTGACAGCGGGTGCGGAGTCGTGACACTGTCGCGGTGGGTGCTGCTGCCCCGCCCCGCTGCACGCCCACCCCCGCCCGAGGCTCCTGTGAGCCCCCAGCCCCTTTCCCAGCCCTCGCTCCCTGCAGAGCTGTTCCCAGCCCTTTGTCCAGGCTCCCTCCAAGCTCCCATGCGCCCCTCGGGAGAGGCCCTGCAGCCTAATTAATAGATGTTGATTAATAGATTCCACACCATCTGAAACCAGCCTAATAAATAATGCAGAAGTGTTCTGGACAGGGCACTGCCCGGTGCTGCTGGTGGCCACGGGCTGAGGTGCAGCAGGGGAGGGCGGTGGATGAAACCACAGGAGACGTGTCCTGCTGTGTCCCAAAAAGGGTCCAGAGCATCCCCAGAACTCCCAAGGAGCAGGGTGGTTCATCCATCAGCTCCAGGCTGCAGGAAGAGCCAGTAAGACTCCTCCAGTGAGGACTATCACCAGACTGCAAGGTTGTCTTCATCGCTGGTCGCTAGAGCGTGATGGACGGGCAGCACCACTGCCAGGATGCTCTGCTCCAGGCTCAGCCTGAAATTCCCTGGCTGCATCCCTTCCATAGGAAGGGTATTTCACAAAATAGGTCATGTTGGTTTAATAAGAGTAGCAACATTTTTAATTAAAAAAAACATCCTGCCCAGTGAGAAAAGAGCCCTTGGCCATAACGTGAACCACTTTTGAGGTAAAATGATGTTTAAAGACAGCTGGGGAGAGGAGAGGAGTTGGAGACTCTGGACACTTACTCCAGCCCCTGCCTGGCTTTGCACTGACTTGTCCTCAGGGTCAGGAGCTCCTGCCCATCTTTTCACACAGGCAGAGCTTTTAGGAGACACCTCCTAAGCAAAAATAACTTTGTGACCACAAATTCATGGCAGTTGCACACTCTGCATGTGCCCAAGAAGCTTCTGAGTGCTCGATGTGTGTACGGAGCAGGTGTCTCTGGTGGTGGGCTGTGCCTCATGGCTGGTGTTGGAGGTAGTTTTCCAGGACTGTTGGAATCTCCAGCTCTCCGAGGGCATGTGGGTGGCCAGCCTGCTTCAGGAGACGTCTCATCGCCAGCCGGGACTGAGACATCAAGGACTTGGGATGAGCTGTGTAAGAAGAGGGAAGGAAAAATGAGACAGGCACCTTCATGAGACACAACCCTGCTTCCCTCCAATGAGGGCATTGTCCTAAGCAAAGGGACAGTGTAGATGTATGTGGTGGCTGCCCCAGACCCAAACCAAGGCAGATTCTATGATTCTATGATTCTCTCACTGTGTTCAGTATTAGAGACTTGGTTTTTGTTGGGTTGTTTTTCTTTTCTGAACAATCATTGGGCAGAGGGAGTAAAAAAAGTTCAGAGTAAAATAGTGATAATCCTTAAGAGTTCAAGGCTAGAGAGACCTGTGTGCTCAAGTGATGCCGCAAAGGGAGTCAAAACTTGTAGGAGAGCCTGGGTGAAGCTGTTGGGAAGCAGAGGTTAAAGGAAGGGGAATTCTGAAGCAATGTGCACCCAAACAAACAAAATCAGTGCTTGGTTCCATCCCCCACACAGGTTACCTCTTGCCTGCAGCAGCAGCTCCAGGCCCTTGCTATGAGGTGCCATCTCGTTCACCATGATGTTGGGCAAGTGCACGTTGGCTCCGAAGTCAATGAGCAGCTTGATGAACTCGGTCCTGCAGCCGTGCCTCAGGCAGGTTTCCAGCAGAGTCTTGGGCTCCTTGATCTGGGCGATCACCCTCTCCTCGGTGCAGTTATAGTCGGGATCAGCACCGTAAAGCAGCAGCAGCTTAAAGCACTCCAGGTGCCCGTACACGGCGGCGAGGTAGAGGGGACCAGAACAAGCTGCCGAGTTGGCAGCCCACTCGGGCAGCCTGGCTTGAACGTTGGTTTCTGCACCATGGTCCAGGAGCTGCTGCAGGATGGCCACGTCCCCATCCCTCGCAGCGATGAGCAGGGGTGAGCAGTTGTTGTAGATACTGCCAGCGGGACTGGCCCCTGCCTCCAGGAGGACCTTCACGCATTCCTGGTGACCATTGCTGACCGCCATGAAGAGTGGGGTTTGAGCCTTCACGTCCAGGCTGTCCACCTCTGCCCCATGAGCCAGGAGGACCTTCATGCTCCTGATGTGGCCCTTGGTGGCAGCCAGGCGCAGAGGGGTGCTGGGTACACCCCAGCCACTCCTCTGGTTGATGAATCTCTTGTACCTGTCTTGGGACAAGAGGTTATCCAGGGTTTGGTAATCATCCTCAGATACTGCTCGGTTCAGCTCCTCGCTTTCTCCATTGTCGTTTTCATCTTCTCTGGGCTGGAGCATGGAGAACATCTTAGTGATATCCATTAGGCTCATTTTTTTGGGTCCGTCTCCCATGTACTACTTTCATCGTAAATGGTAAAGCCAAAGATCTATGGGACAACAAAACCAGCAGCACCGCAGGGTTAGAACCAGCCCCCTGACACCAGGGGGTATTTTTATTACAAAATTTAAGGAAGATTCTCAAAAAAAAAAAAAAAGACAAGCAACACCGGATGACAACACTTCTGACACTCTTATCACCCTGCCACTGCAGGTGAGGAAATCCACGGTGCTGAAGGGCCAAGGCAAAGATGGAGCACACCTGCACTCCCAAAGCTTTTGGGACCCACAGAAAACATGGAATTTTAATTGAGGAGGCGGCAGCATGGCAAGGGGTTCACACCCTGCCACTTTTTAAAGGGACTGGATTTCAACACAGCAGATGAGTGAATGTGACTGTGGCTGGTTTGATTGGAGACTTTCAGCATCGCCCTTCCCAGAATGACATCCGTGTTGGAATTCTGCAAACCCTCTCCTCTCTTCTAGCTACTTGTGCCCGAGGCTGCAAGAAAGGTCTGGGATTTTTCTAGCAGGGGGAGGGGGCAAGGGGAAGAAGGTGAGGGGACGCTGAGCTGATCACACTGCAGCTGGGACCAAACCCTGACATCTGCCAGTGCTTGGTGTGGGATCTGGCCTCGCCATGGCCAAGCAGCAGTGGGGGAGAGGAATGTCCCGGCTGGCACCTGAGCAGCTGGGAAATGCCTCCTGCCAGGAAGGGCAGAGGAATTTCTCACCAGGTCCAGCCCCATAGCACCTCAGATTTCCTCGGGGAGAGGCAGCAGTGGCAGAGCTCAGTGTCCCCAAGTAGCTCTCTGATCAGAGGCATGGAGCTGCACCAAACAATTAACCTCTTTCTGCAAACGAGCCTGATGGTAACGAGGCAGCCACGGGAGGCTCGTCCCACATTCGCCTGCGGTGGCAAGATGTGCAAGCTCAGAGGAATCCCCCACCAAGGCCACCTGCAGAGCTTCCTGTCTTGGTTCAAAGCCCTGCAGCCCTTCCACCTGTTACACTCACCCAGCCATTTTATGTAGAAATATGTGAAATTGTAACATGACTGTTAGGCATGAGACACACTGATAATGAGCTCTGGAGCTCTGGAAACCCTGCACCTAGGTGGCTAATGGGGAGGGGGTTTTATTGCAGATTCAATTAAAAAAGAAGGCCCAGTTATATTCCCGAGGGAAATAATCTGGAAAAGTAAAAAAACCACAGCTGTACCATTTCCTGAACACACAGACAAGTGTCTCCAAAGGGATGTTACTTTGACAGCATAAGCACTCACGTGGGGATCTCACAGATGTTCCTCAATCAGAAGAGCCCAATCCAAAGCTGTCAACTCTTGAGCTGATGGAACCTGCCCATGCATCTGCAGACCCAAAAAGAAAAAGATAACTGGTTACCAAGTTACTTTCAATTGCCCAATGTTGCTGAGGTGCCACAATGCCCATGCCTTACCTTCAGCAGGGAGGCAATACTCACAGCCAGGGTGGGCACGGCAGCAGCAGTCCCAGGGCAAGTTCTGCCTCGGTTTAAACAAAGAGGAGAAAAAGAGAGAGGCTCTTGCTGTGTTGGGATGGATATTTGCTCTGTGCGACCGGAGCGACGCAGGCGTCAAGCTCACAGCTGAAATGCCACCAAGGGGAAAAGGGCCAGGGAGCTCAGACTAATTTTAGCCCTTGAAGGGTTTTATCTTACCACTTCCATTCTTGGAAAGTTCCTCCTGGGTAAATATAGAGAGGGGCAGTGAGGTGGGGGGAGGCTGGGACAGGTGCTGGAGGCTGTTTGACTCATCTGAGCAGACACCAAGCTTTTGCTCCACTGCTCCCTCGCCGACATCGCAGGGCTCCCGGCGGGTTGAGTCCCCTGGCAGTGTTCCCTGCTGCAGCTCCAGCCTCTGCAGGACCCTGGTTGCTGCCCATCACCCAAACAGAGTCCCTGATAACCCCTCTCCTGACCATCCTCTCCACTTTCAGAGCAATGCAAATGACCACAGACAACACCAAGAATTGTTTATTAAACACAAGAAGGACAAAAGGCACCAAAGAATGTCCAGATTCCTCATCCAAGCTGCTCCTTAGACTTCCCTCCCAACTAAACCTGCCAGAACAAACCACTTCTTTGGCTTCCTAAAATTAAGCAGCTCATGGCAAGGCAAAAAACTTTACAGGGGTGAACAAAATGAGCATGGAGCAGCATTCAGGCTGCCTTATCAAAAGCTGTCAGCTGGTAAGTGTAATCGTACTTTATCCAGTTCCCTTTAAACCTTTCCCAAACTTTTCAGCAGTGGAACAGGAGCGGTCTGACAGTTTGAAGCAGTGTTATCAGCTGGACTAGATAACAAGAGGGGAACCAAGTTATCCAGCAGAAAAAAATCTCCACTGCTGCAAGAAGTAAAATCAGAGGGTCCTACAAAACACGATGTTGCCGCCATCATCGCCACTCACAGTTTGTAGTCACACCATGAAAAGCAGGAAAATGTTCATTATTGGTAAGTTCTAGACTTGTGGCTTCCTCACAGTTTCAGTCTCTCCAAATTCACTCAAAAATAGATTGTTACTTCAAAAAGATCCGTTTCCCAAAGTCAACACTATAAATGGAATTAGCAAGTAGGAGAAATGTGGATAAATACTAGAACAAAAGGGGGGAGTTCAGGGTGTATGAAGTGCCAAGAAGCTGCAAGCACATTGGGGATGCTGCTGTCAGAAAAGTCAAGCCTGGCTGGAAACCCCTTCAACAAAATGCAGAAATAAAAGCAGCAATTTAGAAGACAGTGTATTATAATGGGGAGAAAAGGGGTTGCAGACAGCAGCATGAATACATGTTAAAAAATATGAAGTGTGGCAAACTGTAAAGGAAGTTAGAGATGAAAAGAAAATCCTTGAATGGAAAATTTCCTGATAAACTGCATAATCTTTTGTTGTTGCTGCTGCTGTTTAGTTGTTAAGCAAGAAAAGACATTTCAGAAAGTAGCCCAGCTCTTTGGTAAGGTACAGAGATTAAATGGAATACTAACGAAGCAAGAAGGACAAAGTACTCACTGCTAAATCCACCCTTAAGTGGAAGAACAGACTGACACCCTCACTGTGCTCCTGCAGACGTGTGAAAGGGCATCCTCATCCTGCACCAGTATTTACATCAGCAGGATCAGATAAACCCCAAACGAGAGCCCAGGGAGAGACACTGATAAGTCTGTCCCATTTTAGATAAGCTTCCCAATGCTTCCCACACTGGGGAAGGCTGAGGAGCTGGGGGACTCCATCACCTTCACCTGAGCTCCAAGCATGAGCGGGCTGCTCCCGAGCTGCTGGCTGACCCGACACATGCTCCAGGCAAAGCAACTCCCTTAGCCATTCACTGGGAAAGAATTAAAGGGCAGAAGTGTATTTAATGCTAATCAAGAAGGTTTTTTGGGAAGGTAAATCCTGCCCAATAAAGTTGCTTCCATTAAAGAGATTTAGTTATTAATACAGCTGAAAAGAGGTAATGAGCTTTCTGATGTAAAAATTAACACCGAACAGTACCAAATAAATGATTTTGCAGGGATTAAGGATTTACTAACAGTCCTCAAGGTCAGAAACGGGCAGTTATTGTGCAGGGCTACTTCTGACTCCTGCCTTTGAACTGTAAACCACTGCCAAACTGCAGCAAAGCCTTTGAACTTGAGAGTTGCCCTCCATGCTGGTCAAAACATCTGCTCGCACCTTTCCGGCGCTTACACCTGGCTGTTCTGCTGGCCACCCCCTTGCCACTCAGCCTGGGAGGTGGCTCCAGCAGCAACGGGATTCAGATGTTAACCATGAGAGGGCACAAACACCTGCAGACCAGCCCAATGCACACCTGCACAGAAACAGCTCCCAGGGCCCCTTCTTAGGCATGTCACAACTTAACGGGTGCATTAGGACACAAAATACATAGTTAGCATTGAAGGAGGAACCCAGCAACTGTTTCTTCTCCTCCACAAGCTGTAATTCCTCCAGGAATTCCTCCTGCCTTCCAGGAGCCCCTTTCACTTGAGATATGAGGATGCACTGGAGCCAGGAGCCAGAAACCAACCATTAAGGACCTGAAATACAGAACCCAAACTGTGCTGTATCTGTGTGACACTGATCACTCACATAAGATCCGTTTGCCCCAGTACGCTCTTCTCCAAGAAGTTATTCCTGAGGCAACTGTGGGTTCTTCTCTGCTTTTATTTTACAATGCTAAAATGTGCTGGGTTTCATTCCAAAGCTTCGAGGAAGAAGTAAAACTAGTAATCAGCTCAGAGTCATAAAACCTCCAAAAGCATCTTTACCCTGAGATCACAAACCATATATTCAATAAGTGAAGTTTTTTGACAGTTTAAAGTACCAGGCAATAAGAGCAGGCCTGGGAGAACTATTTGCTCTTAAAGGATTCTCCAAGGGCAGGTAAGACTGCAACACCACCTTTCAGAACCCATTTCTGATCCATGAGAATTGCCAGATTTACCCCAAACACTTTCTCAAGCTTTTCCCAAGCCCACTGCAGCAGGGCCACGGGTAACAGGGCTTTGCTCTGCTTTACAGAAGGGTTATTACTCTTCAGGCTACTGGGTTTTGTGTCCCCCTCCTGTCCCCTTCCCTCTCCACAAGTGAAAGAAAACACAAGTTACAGAGCACTTGAATCTAGGGGCTGATGGCATGTGAGAGAAATGACAACACACTGTCTGCCTATCACTAAAGAAACTTTATTCAGGACAGAATGAGACTTTATTTAGTGCAGCAGCCCCACAGGCCGAATGACCCGTGCAGACCCGTGCCTAGGGGCGGGTAAAACTCTCCTCTCAGCACCAAATGGGCACAGTGAAGGTTCAATCCTGCTCCTGTGACATACTGAATGCAATGAGAGGATCATGTCCTTGCCTGTGTAAACAGACCAAAAGATGCTTTTCCTGCTGCTAGTCTGGATGGACTTTTATTTGAAAAGCCATCAACCCTAGAACTTGCAGTCTACCTTCATCATCACAGAAGTGAATCCATTTTACATATCTACATGAACCATTAACACTCAGGTATCTAGCAAATCATCACTGCCATCTTTAACTGCACTGAGTAAAACCTGAGTACAAAGTTACATTGCCACCAAAGAAATTAAGTATTATTCCTCTACTGCAACGAAGAATGAAAACGAATCAACATTCCAAGGTATCCTTGGCAGGTATGAACCTGAACCCCAACAGGAGACCAGGTTGACTCAACTGCTCTATCTGAACTCAGAACAGCAGATTGGACCTTAAACCAGGGGTTCTTCCTATGTCCAGTGAAGTTTACTGATCAGTATTTTTACTCAGCTTAAGGTGTTTCTTTAGAGCTGCCTAAAAACAAAGACTCCAGCAACACTCCTAAGACAACTCTAAATGGAACCTGCCTCCTCGAAGCTAAAGTTGGCTTCAGCAGGGAAGTTTTAAATCACCCTCAGCAAAGGTGCTGTCAAACAGACAATAAATTTTCTCCAAATGCAAATTACAGCTTTATCAATTCTAGTCAGTGTTAATGCTAATAATCCAATTAAATGCAAGGCAAGTCTAATTTAGGCAAATGAAGGATTTCACTGGCAATATTAAGAACATTTAAAATTAGCAAGAAGGAAAAGATACTTTGAAACATCTGGGGACTGAGTATACCCAAGCGTCAGGCGTATTTTTTGCCTTAATACATAGAAAAGAAATACCCATTTCTATGATGCACAGTGGAAAATATTTGGGGCTGGGTAGCAGGTATTGGTGCTGGGTCTGTTCCTTGTGCTCACAGCCCTGACCAGGGGTTAGTTCAGGGCTATTTGTATTTAGGGTTAAAGGCTGAACTGTCTGGTGCTAAAGTGACCAGGGGAAAATGGTTCCTCCACCTCTCCTGCTGACCTTCAGCATGTTCTCCTGCAAGTCACATCCCTGTCCTGCAGCTCCCTCACCTCCCACACAGAGTATTAAAAAACCTCCAAATGCTTATTTTAAAATTAACTACTAAAATAGCCTCCATTGCTTTGCCAGGCACAGATTCAAGCCATTTACATGAATTTATCATTCCAAATGGCATCCTGAAGCATTTTGTAGAGCCATATAAACATCAAATTAATTAAAATCACCTAATTTCTCTCTGCCTTGCAGAGTCCTATTTAATTGCAGGATTTGACTGTTACTGCACTGCTCTAAGTTATTAAAGCACCAATTCCAACCTAGGTTACAAATGAGGCAAGTTTTGCACCTGGAATCTCCTTTTTCCTTCAGCATTCCTCTCACCTCACCAGAGTCTGCACTTGATCCCCAACTCGACTGCCTACTGAATCTATCCAATTCCTTTTAATCATAAAAGAGCATTTTTACATTATACCATCAGCAGATTCTTCACTCAAAGCTATCAGAAAAAAATCTCTTCACCTGGCACCACACAACACCCTTGAAGATCAGACTCAATTCCTTACAGCAGCCAGAAGAAAGGTCTAGTTGCTTCTCAGAAAGCTTTTCAATTCAGCCTTGAAGCCACCTGTAGACAGACTGATCCATGGGTGAGGGATGGACTGCTTTCCAGGAGGAAGAACATAGTGAAAAGGGATTCAGTTTTAATATTAAAAAAAAATAAAAAAATCAGAGCAACAAAGTGTACAGAAGATGCTAAGATTTAATAAAGCTTCATCAGTATTATGACTTCTTTGGTTGTTTTGTTTTTTTTAAAGACTCTAAGCAGTGCTACACTCAGCAGTCCCTCTGAAACCAGGGAGGTCACCTAGTTCCTATTCCATAAAGGAAGGGAAGTGGAATCACAGTCACTTTAAGATAAGCTCACTTCTTAAGAACCTTTAATTGATTTCACATTTCAAAGTGTGAAGTTCTGCTTTGAGTTTAATTAACCAATAAACAGACTACTTGTTACTTTAAAAAGGCAAGGTATTTATTTTTTTAGGGAATAAAAATAAACTCATACAAGTGAAACTTCATGAAACAAACACATTTACAAAATAAAGACACAATGTTCCTCTAAACATGGTACAATTTTTTTCAAGCAGTGCATCAACCAAAATGACCTACAGGTACACAGCCATCGCAGCATGTTCAGAAATATGGACTTGATCATCCACAACTGCACACAACTGTCCCTCAACAGTTACACTGACACCAACAGCAACTGACTGACAGAACAGCAAAAACATTTACAATTTCCAGCTGAGTACTACACACAATTTTAGGTACATTCCTACATGGATCATTAATGGATGACTGGAAGAGTACATGTGTGCTCAGTTACATATTGACTAGATCCAGTGCTACAGGTTATCCCAGTAGTAAATGCTACATTAAATACAGATGCATATACATAGATAAGTGATAGGAGGAGAGAGATAGGTCAGCCATTCCAACCTACCCTCTTCCTGCACTGCTGCTGTGGTTCAGAGATGCCAAAGGACACAGTGTCATCCATTGCACCACCTGTCCTAATTAATTACACTGACTGCAACTGGCACCAGCCAGGCTGCTCTCAGTGCTGAGGATGCTTAGGAAAACATGGAGTTTACCATCACTGCATTTGAGACATCCCTCATCTAATGAGCCAAGTGCTGTGCATTCATTAAAACAAAACAACTACATTCAGAAGATATTCTTCCCCCCACCCCACCCTGAGACACACAGCAGGTAACCAGGGAGTAGCTGTGTTGGTACAAAACATGAGCCCAGCACTGGAGGCAGAGCAGTGGGGAAGGGGAGAGGAGCCCAACAGCAGATCCATTTTGAATTCTCCTAGTCACTCATGAATCTCAATCACTACATAGTGCCAGCATCTCTCTCACCAGGACTTGAGAGGCTTTGCTGCAGCAAACTGAAGCTCACCAGCTACCTACAAGCAAGTGCCCCTCTCCATCCTGGTCAGGGCAGCTTCATGTGCCAGTGAGCACCTCTGGAGCAGGTGGGTCTTCAAGCACTGAAACAAAAGGCATTCCCTAAGAGCAGGGACAGAATATGCAGCTGAAAGCACATCATGCTTATAGGCTTTAACAAGCTGCTTTTTCTCTCCCAGGAACAAGGCCCAACTGAGAACTACAGCATCTATGGGCACAGCAAAGATTCCCTTTTGTCCTGTAAAGCAACAGCACTGCTTGGATTTTCTCTACCACAGGTGACAATTGCCAAAACAAAGTGCAACTGAAGAATCCAGCAATCTGAACTTCACATCAAGACATTTCAATTGAGAAATAAAACGATACGAGTCCCTCCTCTACTTCCAAGCAGTAAGTCTAACACAGAGTATCTCAGACACTTGCCCACTGCAATGCTCTGCCTACTGGCAGCAAGAGACACACCGTGGACAGCCATGAAATCATGATCCTGGGAAGTATCTCAGTAAAGCAAGTGGGGTTCCAGAAAAGGAGGAGTTTTACACAGAGCCCACCCACAGCAGATAGGATCCCTCCTGCCTCCCAGCGAGGAATCCAAACGGAAAGCAGCAGATTGCATTGTTCACTTAACAACTCCAAATACAAAACGGGATTGGTGACTTCAGAAAGCAGGGATGCTCCACTAGGAATACATACATCACAATAACTTTTCACCTACACAGTGCTTACAGAAGACTCCTCTGTAACAGCTTTCACATTTCTTTTAACATTTCAGGGAATGTATAATCCAGTCACCCACCCCAGCCAGGAGGGCACCCTGAGGAGTGAGCAGAGGCTTTCTGCAAGGCTCTTGAAGCCAGAGACCTGAGGACACGCTGAAGTGCTTGGAACAGCTTTTCATATCTGGTCTTAAAACACACAAGAGTTATCATCAAAACTAAAAGGCTTCTTAGCTAACTGGTTTTCAAACAAATAATCTCATGGAGAGCCAACAAACCCCAGAATTTTAAATTCACAGCACCAGCATGAATGATTTTTAATATGTTGTACACTTTGACCAAATCTGTGTACATCAAATCCAAGAGGTTTAAAAAGACAGATCACTACTATTATTTTTTTTTTTGGCTAAGTTTTGCATTTCAAAGTACAAAGTCATCCATTGCTTTGTTACTGAAGTCCAAAGCAGCAAGACTACTAAAAGCTTACTAATACTTTCAGTGTATGAAGTAACCTTTTCATGGTTCTATATACCTGTAGTAATATTGTAGTCAAGAGGGCTTTGTGGAGATGTCAGCATCATGTTTCAGGGATAAGCAAAGATTGTTGCACTTTTTCAAGGTCATCTGTGGTAACTCAAAAGTCAAGGCAGTATGTAAACAGTTACACAAACCTGTAAAATGTTTTTTTGAAAAGCAAAAATTCACCAATGGCACATCTAAACCCTTCAGTAGTCAAAATTCTCTACAATTCTACCTCCAGTTTTCATTAGAGAACACATAAAAAGAACTGATGAGATCTAGAATAACTGGCCCTAACAAGTGCCTGTCTTGGCCTCATTCACCATCCTAGAGTTCTCTATCCACTGCACTCTTCTACCACCTAGAAAGGGAACACAGGGTGGATCTGTCAGTCCATGTGAAACAGGCTCCAAACTGTCAAGTGCACATGTGAAACTGAGCTTCTACACAATGAAGAGACCAAGACAAACCATCCCCCAGCACCCTCCAGTGGAGATCTACAGCAGAGCCCACACCCTGGGTATCTACAGCAGCTGGATTAAGACTCAGGGTGCTTGAGGATTATGTGAATATGGCAAAATTAAAAGGCTGGCAGACTAACTGAATGTCAGGAGCTCAGCAGATCTCTTTATAGTAGCAAAGAGACTCAACAGCAGATCCTCATCTTCAGATTAAGGTAAGAGGCATTCAGGAATGTTCATCCTTCAAAATAAAACAGATAGCTGTTGCATGATGCAGTATTTTTGGTACATACCCACATAATAATTTTTGAACATCTGCTTCAGCATATCTGGTCCAGTATGTTATGTGCTCAGTTGCCACATCAATCCCAGTTCCCTCACCCTACCCTGAAAACAACTATTTTTTTAAATGACTTAGATATTACTGGCTTTAAGGCTGAAAACCCGGCAACATTAAAAAAGTTTCTCTTTGCCATTCTAGGCATGAAAGAAACTCTGTTCTCAGGTGTTGTCCTTTTTCTTGGGGTCTTTTGATATATGTAATAAAAACAGATAAATTTTCTTACCCAGAGTGAGACACTCAGGGGAGTTTTGGTTTTTTTTTGCTTTTCTACTTTATCTTGAATACTGAAATTAACCTCGTCATTTCACCATAGGTTATAAGCATATGAATAATGGCTGTTGTATTTTATGAAGCTACAATGGAATGATTCTCCTTTTATTGTAGATTGGGAGGGCTAACATATTTTCAGTTTGTTTCAAAATTTTATAAAAGAGAAAATCTGATTTTTAAGACCTAATGGCAGCATCAAATTTAAACAACATGATCCAAAACAAAGCAGAAAAGCATCTTGAATTAAGCCACACAAAGAGACTCTGTGCCATTAAGCACATCTATAGAAGCTTTTACAGGACAAGTACTGTGGAACAGCTTTCTGGGACAGGAGGCTATTTACTTTTTGTCACCAGCTTCACAAAATTACAAAGTTAACTGCCATGAGATGTATTGTTCATCTCCCCACGTCTTGCCATTACAAACAAAACATCTCTGAGGGTCATGTAACATTAACATCCGAGAGAACATTCACTATCATCACTCAGCAATGTGATGAGAAGTGATGACTTGAGGCCCTGTCTCAGTAATAGTGCACACCTCACCTGCAGTGACTGCCTCATGGATGGATGTGAGGAAAGGCCATCGATTCCAGCTTAGAACAAAGTTACTCTCTTCCTTCAATTTAACCAAGACCATAAAACAAGAGAGAAAAATTCCATATTGTTTTTTTCCTCTATTTTCTCATTTTCTAATCCTCCTCCTGTCAAAAATTCCTGTGTTACAGGCTGTCTTTGTGGCTTGCTGCATGCTCATGATCAGTAAATGAGGTCCATAAAAGCTTATTCTTTGAAAGGTCAGCTTAGAAAGAAGCTACTAAGCTCAGAGGATCAGCAAAGATCTTGGAGAAGCTGGCAGCAGATAAAAAACCTTGTTTAAAAATAACTGACTACAAAGAAGACCAAATACTACACTCTACACTACAATAATAAAAAGAGTACATTGCATGGCTAGACATTAACATGGTCTCCAGAAAAAGGCACAGGGGGGTTTGTTTTATGTACCAAATATGCATAGGAACCAACAAATGAATCAGTTCTGCCACTAGGTGAGGGTCCATGCAGAGATTCATTCACAGCTAAGAAAGGATGATTTTTTTTGTTACCATTTTAAGATGAACTGAATTATTTTCTCATTTTGAGATGACCACCACTGAGAATACACAGGTAGCACCTTTCCTGCCCCAGTTGGAAACACTGCACAACTCCTGAGCCCCATGTTAACTGACCAAGATTTCTTTTAGTTTGAAACACCAGTACTGGCAGGCAGTGATAAACCTTCAACACACATCGTGTTTCCACTGAAAAATAAGGATCACACTAACTCAGGGCAGCCTTCTGGGCAGCTCTGGATGCATCTTCATCATTTTGGCTGCAGAGCAATGTGCCCCAAACCCAAGGCAGCCAGGCTGTTTTCTCCCCAGTGAGCACAGCTCCTGCAAATACCCGTACTCACGCTGAGCTGGAAATGGTGGGGGACACCCTGGGGGGACACAGCTCCCTCACCCCTCACCACCACAAGTGCCTGGTCCACTGAGCACAGTTCTCAGAGCTGATCAGTGGTGCTTCCCATCCTTCGCTTCCAAGTCCAAAACACCAAGGGCGTCATTAAGGTCATGGAGGTGGTGGTGGTGGGACAGGTTCTCCTTGTGCTTTTGGTCCAGGTCTGACATAACATTGCTGTCCTCTGCTGAGGCACCATTGCTCAGCACAGGAGGGGGTTCCCCTGTGTAATCCTGAGGAGTGTTGTGCATGGGTGGTTTTGAAGCAGCACTTCCTACTTTAGATAAGGAGCAAGCGTCACTGGGCAAAGGACCATCAAGGAAAGGGAGGCTCTATACGAGTAAAAAGACATTAAAAAAATTAATGAAAGTTATTATTCCCAGATGCACGTTGAAGTAACTCTTCAGTGACAAAGTTCAACCCAGCCATATTTGCCAAAACCATCATGTGATCTTAAGAATTAAGGTTCAGGACTCACATTTTCCAGCTGAGATGCATCATCCTGCAGCTTCACCTTCTGTGCGAGGCAGCCGAGCAGCTGGTCCAGCACACTCTGCTTCGGGTGCATCCCCTTCTCGAAGCGGTTGTACAGCCCGCACCAGAACCTCGAGAGCAGGGCAAGAGCAGACAATTAGGCAACCAGCTGTACACTACTGCCCAACAAACTAGATGCTCTTTAAGAAAACATAAAATAAAATTAGCAATTGGTTTTTAAAAACTACCACAGCCTTGGATTATACAATTCAGTATCAAGGGGCAAATTTTCATAAAGCTAAAAAAAAAAACAAAACAAACTTCTGAGGAATTAAGTCCTTCTGCTTTGTGATCCACATGCACTGGCAGGAGGTCTCAGTGCAAGATGAAAACCCAGTGGTTTCTATGGCAGTCACTGGAGGCCTGGGCAGCTCACCCTCAAGCCCTCCACGTGCCCTGACCCCCCCCCCTACCTTTATTAAAGGCCTTTGCCCACCAGTAACCACACCCAGCACATAACACATCTCCATCCCTCTCCCTCAGGAGGGAACAGGAGTGAGCCAGAAGCAAAGCCAAACCAACCACTTCAGCTGCAACACCCTGGGCAAGCTCACAGACGTGGCAACAAGAAATCCCTTCTTGTGAAAACCACCCAGACTGCACAAGCCTGGGTGTGACTGGGCACTGAAATCCCTGTTTGAAAGACTTCTTTAAAATTTGTATTAAAAAGGAGGAAATTAAGAACTTTAACACTTGCCCATCCTATGATATAAATTGGACAGAGAAGGCAGTCAGGGTGTGTGGACAACCACACAACTGAAGTTCTCCTTGCCTTCCCCCACCCTCTTTCTCAACACCAAAGAAAAAGTATATATTTTAAATGACAGTACCTAGTTATTTAGCAATAACCTGTGCCTTACTACTGTTAGTTTATGGACGAGGAATGGAGGGGAAAGGTAAAACAAACGATGCTAATCAGTGAAAATGCATTTTATTAAACCCAAATTGCCAATTTACATCACCAATGAAGAAATGCCCCCCCTTCTTCCCCTTCTTAAATAAGCAACTTACTGGAAACTGAAAGGTAGTGTGTTTGGTTGAAGCTCTTTGTAAGCTGTAAATCCTCTGTACAAAGGATTTCTCAATTCCTGCTTCTTCTGTAAGAGGAAGGGCCACAGAGAATGGGTCTTCTCAAAGATTCTGTCAATTACAAATAACACCTAATCACTAAAAAAAGAATCAAGTTAAGTGGATTAATAACTCTAGCTGTTCTGAGTAGAATTAGATGAAGGGAGCTAAGAATTATTTTTACACAGTATCTGATTAATTTAATAAACTCAAGACACATCACTGAGGGATTCAAAATCGTTTAGAATGGACACTATCCAGTCCAAAAAGGGGCATCTGCAAGTTATTACTGTGGTCCAACCTGAAACATCTGACTTTGGGGATATAATTAAGCTATTATTTTTCCACACTGCAGAACATAACCATCTATCACGACAACGTTACCCTTCATCTACAATTACACTAAAAACACAAAACCAAACACCACCTGCCCTTTTCCTGACATTAAGTGACTTCTAGATTGCTTGACTCCCAGACTGCTGGCTCCATCAACTGCCAACTCACTTCAGATCCTCACGCTCCTTATGACAGGTCCCAAGGAAGTTCCCAAACTGGCAGGAATAGACATGGTCATGGATTTCCAGGAGGAAACGCTCATTAAACTCAAAGGAGCACGGGAACTGCTGCATGAGCTGCCAGACACATTCAACAAACTGAGTGAAGACAGGGGATACTTCTTTGGGGTCACCATTCAAATGGCCACACCTGGAGAGATGCAAACAAAACCAGGGTTAAATCCTGTACCACCCAACAAAAAAAGAATTCCCTCGCCATTAAACAGGGAAGTTTTCTTCACTACTAGAATAAGAAGTTGTTCTGCAGTTGGAAAAAAATCCACGTGGTTCATCTCGCAGTAACTCTGTGTGAAGGTGTGCCACCCTCAGCATGACTTGATCTCCAACAGTATGGTAGGAGTAACAAGAATTGTGTGATGTCCCTTTCCTTAAAGTGAAATTAGCAAGGGAAGAACCTCAAAACAGACCTGCAAGCATCACAAGAAATATCTGGGAAATAGGAATCCTCGAGCCTGTGCTGTGATGTTAGCACAAGGGAAAAATGGCAATATTCTCCAAAGAGACAGCTATTGCTTGAATGTAAGAAACTAATGTGAGCCTTTAACTGAGGAACAAAGTTGACATTGGTGGGATTCTGTCTGTCAGGATCAGGAAGAAGCAGGGGGGGGAAGAAAGTGTCCTCCATGATCTGCTGTGGGTGTGAGAGAGTATTTTATGGTGCAGGCACAGCCACAACAGGCAGAGCAACCTGATTTTGCTCCACATGGACATGAAGAATGAAATCCTGGTGGGCAACTACTCAAAGAGGAAAAAAACACCAAGAAAAAAAAATACTGTTTTGGGGTTAAGTTTTTAAGTTTGAGATGAAGTTCAGAAAAACTCTACTAGTTCTGCTAAAATCCAGCCAGGGATCTATCAGTGTTCATTACAACTCATCACAAAAAGAAAAAAAAAACAAACAAACAAGCAGAAAGGGAACGACAACATGTTTGGAAAGCAGCCAACACTGCTGTGCTGCAATGACTGCTCTGTCTTCAGAGAAGAAAACTGGGGGCAGCATCCTCCTCTTCCAGGACAGGCTATAACCTGGAAATTCACAGAAAGGAACAAGGCATCCCCAAACTGAAGTGGAAAAATGAAGTAAGATTTCCTATGACAAAGATCTAGCTGATCAAATCCCAGTTCCTGGTTCTGGGAGTCCAACCACAACACCTTAAGCAGCAGCATGAAGGAGGGTTGAGTTCCCTCAACTCCAAGGCACTGGTCACCACTATGAGAGGAATGATTCTGTCTACTGGAATAAAAGCCCATATTCTGGTAAATATAACAATAATTCAAGGTAATATCCCTACTAGATGCACGGTATCATTTACAGGAACCACAGCATTTTTAATCTGCCTGGAGGATGCTGGTCAAATTGTTTTTTAGCACTATATTGGGCTCAAGTTTCTGCTTTGAATTGGTAAAAGTCCTGAAAACCATTAGCTGAGATTTTCTCCCAGGAGAATCAACATCTTGCCAGAACATTAGCACTCCTCATGCAACACAAATGTGATTTTACAAGTAGGAAATCACTCAGAATTCCATTTGTTTGACTGGATGATTTTGTAAAGCAAAAAAAAAAAAAAGCCCTGATGAAAAAGCAATACAGAGACTGGCTTTATGTCACCACCTCCAGTATTTTCCACATCTTGCCTCCTCTGTCCTGTATTTTCATGTTTTTCCATGGCAGTACACAAACCTGGAAGCAGTGCCCTATTTTCTCAGCCAAGCCTTCACCCACTCTCTGCACCCAAGATAAGGTGCTGCTCTTACCTGTGTGAGAACTTGTGGCCCATGGCAATCCACTCCTTCTCTATGAGAACCTTCAGTTGCAAACAGAGGTTAAAACCAGAACATTACTTCGTATAGAAAAAGCAAAATGAAGCCTTTGATGTTAAACTCTAAAAGCCTCACAACCAATGCTACCTGCTACCCCTACTGTTGTGAGTACAGCCACAGGAGTCAGTGAAAATAGTCATTTATAGAACAGTTACCCAGGGTTATGGGTACAATGTCATTGCTGGAATCAGAAGTGATTTCAAACGAGTCTAGTCATATTTTGAGGGAGTTTCTATGTCATTACAATCATAATATTTAAACACACTGAGCTGAAATAGTTATTACACTGTGCTATGTAATTCACAAAAGAACACTGTGATATTCAGCAAAATAAATCAGCAACTGGAATGCAAGAAATGTTTAACACACAAACAGGAATCTAAGAAGTACAGATGTGTATTGGTGGGACCAGCACCATCTGGCTATTGCTCTTTTAAATAGAATGCCTGTGCTATACATTAGAAAACAACAAGGAAGCAGTATTCTCCTTAAAAATATGTCTCATAAGGAACCAAATGACTGATGCTGAATCCACTATTACTTGCCTTGCTTGATCATATTTAAAAGATCAATTCCTGATATCATCATCCAGAGACTTAAAGAACAAAAGGAGGGCAGAAATTCACAACAGAGTTCTTTGAAAACCTTGGTTATATTTCTTTTCATGATTGTTCCATTCTTTACCCCTCTGCTGCATTCACTTAGGAATAACCACTGTCACAAGCTCTGTGCACATAAACCACTGCTCAGAGGACAGAGAAGCATGTCTGGTTTAGTTTCTGCTCCTGTTCCTAATCAAAGTCACGTTCCTTAGTTCATACAGAGCTGTCCAGAGCACAACCAAAGCCCAGGCAGGTGTTTCACACTCTCATGTAATTTTAAAAGACTGCAGTATAATCCAGAAGTCAAAATAATAATAATACAAATAGCACAGAATGCAAGGAGAGTGTCCTGGCAGTGCAACACACCAGAAAAGGCAAAATTTGCATTGTTGTGATTTCAAGGTTTCTTTTAAGGATCTCCTCTGGGAAAGCAGCAGCAGCCTGTCTTTCAGGTTATTTAAAAATAAGGAGATTAACAGAAACATCACAGACCACACTATATTTATGCAGCTGTGGCTTCAAATCAGCAAAAGCCTGCAGTAGAAGCAAACGGCCAAATTCATGTGCAATGGCTTTACAGAAGGTCTTAAATTATGCAGCTTTTACATGACATACAGGTTATATGTGCCCTGTGCAGAACGAGTTCACCCCATTTTAAATCCCAGCAGATAAGAGACCATTTATTCTAACAGTCTTAAATGACAAGCAGCTTCACTGTTTTTTTGGTGGATTGCTGCCAGAGTTGCATCCTTTTCTCACTCATCTCTTCCTGAAATGTCTCATTAGTGGTGCTCATGTAGATACTCAAGGAAACAAAGATTTGAGAACTGTAACTCAGCCGTGGCCGTTCTGTGCCCATGCTGTTCAGAGCAATTAAAGCTTGTTTATAGAATCAAAGCTGCTTTTATATAGGTCACCTACTATTTGTTCCAGGAAATGGCCTAAAACATTTAATTAAGGCATGTTTACGTTTCAAATCCAGGAAGCACTTTTTCCTGTTTGAAATCCCCACATCTCTGTTCTTACCATGAAGCCTTTCAGAGTCCTATAAAACGGGTCTAAGAGGAGGCAGGCCAGGGAGCAGACCTGGGCCGTGCGGTCCCACCCGTCCGAGCAGTGCACCAACACACTGGCCTTTTCATCCCTCACAGCCTGCAAAGGAGACACCAGACACAACAGCTCAGCAGCTTTCTAGGTTGGTTACTGTGATTAAATGCTACCCCTTCATCTGCATCTACCTGACTGGCCTAAAACCCAAGGGGGATATTTGTCATTTCTCATCTGGACCATGGAAATGCAGCATTTCTGGGCACACAGCCACCAACCCACAGGAAACCCCAACCAGAAGAAAAGGCTGCTGTGTGCCTTGTCAGCATGTCAGACTGTCAAAAAACAAGGACTCTCTGACCTGAAAACCCTCAGTCTTCTAAAAGGCCAAGAACTCTCAGACTCCTTCTCTCAGGAAAAATTCGGCGGATGAGTCAAGAAGAACAACTGGACACACAGGACTAGGAACTTCAAGAAAAATTAGAACTTCCTCCCATAAGGATCATCATTTTCCCTTTGTACCGGTGGCAGAAGAGAAACACAAAACAGTTTCTTACTTGCCACATGGGGCAATGTTGAGAGAAAAGACAACCTTTACAGCAGGTCACCACTCTTGCCATGTGCTGCCTGAATGCCCTTCACTGTCACTGAAGAGCCATGTGCCTCAGTGACATTTGTCCTTTTCCCTGACCTGCAAAGCCACCAGCTCTGCAGAAATGAGGGCTGCCTTGAACAGGCAACATTAGCAGTCCCCACACCACGTAGAACCAGGAGCAAATGAACTGTCTAAACAATCCCTCATTCAAAGCAGAGCAGTTCAGCAATGATCACAAGGTTACAAGTTGTTTGCACTACCCAAGACGTGTGGTATCGAGGTGTTTGTAAGGTAACTTATTCCCATTCTGTGATTTGATTAGTTTCTGATTAGTTCTAATAAAGCTTAAATAACTGCTAGTTACGAGACAGTGAAAAGGACAATGTCTCAACCCCTACAGCATTTGACTGGGTCACAGGAAGTCTCCAGGAGAGAGCCAGCTGGGTAACCCACTCCACGTTCTCCAACTGCAGGCTTGTTTTTGAGCACTGAGGCCAACTGAACAGCGATGTTTTCCCACCTTCTCTCCAGAGACAACTTCACAGCCTTGGAGCAGTCCCTAACAGACAAGTACATATTTTTTAATTCACCTGCAGGTTGGGGTACAGTTTTACCTTGGCAAGAAAGACACCTGCATCCATCACAGCCTTAATGTGCCGTAACCAACCTGAGTTCTCCAGCCCAGTGAGGAAATCGCTCATTGAGGGGGACTTCATTTCACACACTAAGAACACAAACAAAGGAATTAGCTGACACTTCATCAGCACCATCTTTTTCTTCTTCCCACCTCCTCATTATCTCTTCACAGCAACAGAGCTTGGTAGATCCTAAAAGCTAGTATTTCCACACTATTAAGTGTCAGCAGCAATATCCTGTCTAAAGGACACACAAACTACTGGCTGCATACTGAGATACACAAACTACAAATGTTTAACTCTGAGAGGACTTGAGAATCTGAAAATATTATTTTTTTTTAACACTACCTCATCTTTTCAGCCGAGTTTTTTTTTCCAACAAAGAAAGTGTTTGGTGATCTGTTACTTCACTACCAATCACCATCACACACATCTAACAACCACTGACGTGCAGTCACCACTGCCAAGATCTGAAGAAAGGGGTCTGATTTAGAGAAATCACATGTGTAACCTTGAAGGCAACTCAAATGCTATATTGAAACCCAGCATAGAAAATACTTAATAGTCCTACAGTTCAATAGCCTGTAGCCCCAGTGAGAGATTTTATCACTGTCAAAGAAGAATATGGGAGTAAACAAGTATTTATTCTGCCTCTTCTTCCACCACAAAATAAATCTGCCAAGAACAGGCAACTGAGGATTTATACTCTACATCAGGACAATCTCTCAGTCGTGTGAATACCCTCAATTTTCTCCAAGGTCACCACAGATCCTGCAGTGCTACCTGGCCAGGCAATTGGTTGCATCAATTATTCAACTATTTCGAAGCAAGATGACAATTATGCTGGTTACTAAAATATTAAACTCTTATTTCAGATGACAGCACTTGTATTATATTTTAGAAAACTAAGCAGAGGGACCAAGCAGAATGATTTGCAGCATCTACTCTGCCCCGTTCTGCAGTCTTTGCCAGCACAAGGATGGCAACAGTGCTGGAAACCAGCTAGTAGAGTGTGCTGGTCTGATCCAAGCTACACCATCACCTGGGAACTTCTCCAGAAGGACATCAGGGAAAATATGGGCCTGATTCACATCTTGATCTCCCGCAGCTCAGCCAAGTATTTCTTCTGCCCTGTTTTGCATATTCCCCCAAGATCATACTCTCACAGAGTTGCTTAATTACCTGAGCTACTCTGCATTTTAATATATTTTAAAGTATTAAAACATTGCTTTAATACATTTCAATGTATTAAAAACAAGTTCTGTAAAATAACTCAGAAATAAATGAGAAATAAGAACTACCTATGTGTGAGATTAAAGTCTTCAGAAGATTGTGCCAAAATTTTATTTCAAATCAGAAATACTGTTTAACAGTGAAATACTCCAAACTAAACACAGCAAACCCCAGGAAAGTCTTCCCTCAACACCCTAGGCCACTTTTCTTTCAATAGGTCACAAAGTAGCCATGGGCAACACCTACCTTCCAGGAGTTTCTGCAAGCTGTTCCTCATCACATGGATGTTTTCGATGCCAATGAACTTGAAGCGGATGTTCTCATAGTTGTCTTCATTCTCATAACCCTTCCCAGCAGCTCGGTTGGCCATGGCATTTAACTGTCAAATTCAAAGGAATGGGAACAGGATGGAAAAGAAAGAGGAAGTTACAACAAACAATAAGCAGAAATAAATGTGTTTTGCAAGTCCTTTTTCAAAAATCTCCCAGAAAATAACAAATCAAGTGAACAAAGCTGTTAGTCAGACATCCTCACCCACCTCCCAGACATACTTCCAGCCATTTCACTAGAATTATGCCAGTGTCTCCAGTCCATTAGTCAGATGCAGGGACTCATTAAGAGCCTGGCTAGAATTTCTTAGGGTAGGCAGTACCAAAACCATGCCCAGTTTCAGAACACTGCTGTCCTCTAAACAGGTAGACATACTAGGGCTGCCTTAACTGTGCAGCTACATAAAAAGATTTAGACCAAAGCACAAGAAAGTAAAACTAGGAAAGCCATTTTTATGAGTAACATACATACATGGTGGTATAGAAATAGTAAGAGAATTCCAAAGCTTTTCACAGACATACATGCACAGATGAAATAAAGCCACCTGAGGGAAACATAGAAATATTAAAGTTGAGCAGAAAGAACACAGCAACCAATTGGAACTGCAGAAGAGAAGTAGAAAAGAAGCCAACTGCTCTAACAATTCCCCCAAACAGTACAAGGGCTACCAGGAAATCTTCAGTGGGGACAAAATAAAAAAAGAGTACCTCAACCCCCCATGAATTAATTTGGGAAAATGAGGAATTTGCCTCCAAAGGGAGGAGTGAAGGAAGAGTCAGACAGGGTATATAAACAACCCTAGTGCTTCAGTTCTACCATTCAGAGCAAGATGTATTGTGCTAGAAGGAGAAATGTTACCAAGTATTAATTCTCCTTTTTCTCTCAATACTTTAGAACTAAACTGCCATCAATGATGGATTTCAGTGGAATATCTATGATACTGGGAGCTGTCTGTACCAAGAGGACATGCATGATTGCTATAAACATACATATAATCACAGAATAGGTTGTCTCTAGGAAATTTCATACTACAAAAAGCCAAAAAACATCTTGGAACAATAGGTGAGACAGTCCCTGTTTTCCCAGACTTTTTTCTTTCTTGCCCTTGCAATAGTTTAACTAAACCTACAGTTTCTACAAAACAACTGAAATATCTGAACAGTGAAGCAGGTTCTCAGAAAGCTCAATTTTAAAATAATCAGAGCACTTCTAAGTCTTTTTGTTTAAATAATTGTGTACTATGAGAATCGTTGTGTTCTAATTTGCTTCTACCAACACCCCCAATCAATATGTTTACAAGACAATGATTTGAACTGGTTTCTAAGTTCAGTTCCTTGAGGTGACAGTCATTAGATATTTCATTTTGCAAATATTTCTTCAATATCCTCTTACATAAACACCTCAGCAACAAAGTTCTAGCCCCAAATAGTGGCTACAGACCAGAAGAGCTGAACTGCATTGAACTCCAAGCTGCATATCATGAGACCATTTGTGTTATTTTTACAGAGGCAAGAAAAATGGAGGAATTGCTCAATTGTTACCAGTCTCCATACAGCCCCACTTCTTCCCAGGCCTGCTGATAAGTGCACTTCAGCCTCAGGGAACTGAATCCTAAGGCTTCCCTCCAACTCAACAGACCAAGGACCTAGCTCTCTGCAGGAAAATGCTTCACTGTCTCAGCCAAGTTGAAGACTGCCAGTTGCTTCAGGTCCTCCTTAATGCAAACCTCAACCCAGAATCCTCCAGGAGCTCAAGCATTCTGGACAGCACTTCACACTGCACTTCCATTGTGCACAAGCATTCCTCAAGTAAAGACACTAAACCAGGAGCCCGACACCGAGCTCCTGGTTCAGGACTGGCACAAGGTAACGTAACGCAGCGTAGGAGAGCATTAGCAGAGCTGAGAAAGGATAAACTGGAAGCACCACTACTAATTCAGACACAAGCTTTAGAAGTAGCCACAAACCCCATGAAGATACCTTTGGCCTTGTGTCTACAACATACATGAAGGGGCTCCCAGGGTTGGCCTCTCTGATGGCCTGCAGCATCTGTTCATCCTCCAGGCAGCGCGCGCTGAACCCCGAGAGCGGCTGGCTGCAGCGGCATATGGCAGCCTGCAACACACAACAGCTCCCATTGTTCTGCCTGCAGGTCATCTCCACTGCCCCAAAGAACACCAGCTGGTTGGCTTTAAGTGTCCCACTCTGCTTCACTGAAAAAACACTACTTCAACAGACACGGGGAAATGCTCCTGGGATATTTCTCAAAGCTGGAAGTTTGGGGATCTTAAGCAAGCAGTGAGGCTAAGGGCCCTGCTGCAAACTTCAGTGCCATGTTCTCCACCCCACTATGCTCTGCTGATCAGTATCCCAAACATCAGCATTTCCCACGCTCTCTACTTGCTTTCTATTGTCCAAACTGCTCTTTTCCACAACTCAACTGATCAATTCTTACTGTTCCTCACCAGAACTGCACAGATCAGGCTTTAGGGAAATGTCACGAGCTGCCAGCACAGCTCCACACAGCGGCCCAGGTCACAGCAAGCTTCCTCAGGAAAACAGCCATTTGACTGTGACAGCATTTTCCTAACATCTGCATAAAACACTGCTGAGGCAGCAAAGTTAAAAATTTACATTCTGGTCTTCAGTGGAAAAAAAAAAATGAAAACTTCACTTATTCTGAACTAGTGGGGATTTATTTCAGGATAGTTCCTCTTCAATACTTCAAAGATCTAGCTAAGTTAACATGTATCTTGTTAAAACACTACCCAATATAGCTAAACAGTAGATTAAAAAAAACTCCACGTAACAAAGCACTGCTGAAAGTTGATGTAAAAAAAAAAAATCCAGAGAGGAAGCTTGGAAAGTTTGTGTTTTTGCACAGCTCTGGATGCACCCCAAGTGCTTGCCTTTAACTCCCTCACTCTGTGGCTCAGAACAAACTGATATTAAAGCTGTTAAGAGAAGCACAGCTCTCAAATATAAAGTTAATACACTCTAAAAATTATCTCATTCTTCCCTTTCATTAACAGGGGACTGGACAAGAAGGGGAACCCTTGCTCCCCACAAAGACAGCAGACAATTAGCAACTAACATTGTTTTCTTTATATAAGTAAGAGAGCACCGGAATCCTTCCTCTGCTCCTGAACCTTGAACTTCCGATCACCACTGCCTTGTTAGCAGCTCTAGGCACCACTATCTCTGGAGGGTACGTGTTGCAAACCTAAGGGAGAAGAAAGAAAAAGCTTCAGCTATTACTAGTTAGCAATTCAAAATTCATTAAAAGTTCATATTTAACTTATGATCTAGCATTGATGACAGGCTGTTCACCATAGCGTATCTAATACAGTCCAGAGTGTCAAGCCACTGAGATGCATTTAGAAAAAAAAAAAGAGGAACAGGCACAAAATCAAGCAACATGGTGAAGGAAACAATCAATTTTAGTTACACCTAAAAAACTGGGCTGCACTGTACACAACACTTATTAAA
Source organism: Hemiprocne comata (assembly GCA_020745705.1). Lineage (NCBI taxonomy): Eukaryota > Metazoa > Chordata > Aves > Apodiformes > Apodidae > Hemiprocne > Hemiprocne comata. Next base: position 1,229,959 of record CM036597.1, on the reverse strand, counting down.
AGGAAGTTCTTTAAATCCATACATTTTATGGAAGTTTCTGATTCGTCACAAAAAGAGAAATGAAGAACAACTATGTCTAACAAGTTCCCTCTAAATCTTCCTCAACTTGAGATGAGCTGGCAGCAGTCAGGTAGCAGCCTCAGGGACCAGCTTCCCCCCTTTTCCTCAGACCAGCACAGTCTTTTCAGCACGAACTTCACAGACAAGTTATTTGCCAAGTCTGGCTTTACTTTAGACTTGATTTAAAAACTTGAGCTGAAAACCCTGAGGAAATTATAAAGCACTGGCACTTGAGAGTTATGTATTAGCAAGTAAAGCTGCAAAATCATTAATGATTTTAGATGCCCACATTCAGATGCCCTAATAAGCTAATGGCAAAAGCACCTCTCATGTCCTATCTCAATCCAGGCACCCAAAGACACATGCATTTTAAACTACCAGTCACTTCTGCCAGCACAGGCTCACCTTTCTTCAACCCAAAGCGTATCAGTGGAGAAAACCAGTGAGAGAAGGGGGTGGAGAACAGGGGGAGGGGATTCAAGACCTTGTGTATTGGTGTATTCCTCAGAGTTGTTGCTTTCTCCTTCAGACAGAAAGGTCTGGCTGTACACAACATCAGAAGAAATAAAAAGGGGAATAATACAAAACAGGAGTTGCAGTAAGCTTGCTGAAAAACGCTTTCATGTTGTTTGGAGCTACCTAGCCTTGCAGGGAAGAAAGGGAGGAAAGTAACAGTAGCAGCAGCCAGTTGGGACTGAAATGACTGAGAGCCCTTGTTCATCAGAAGATCCAACCAAGCAAGAAAAAAAAAAAAGAGTGTTTTCTCTCACTGTTTTTTCCTTCTTTATCTCCTTTCCACTCTGCCCTTATTTCCCACCAAGACAAACTGCTGCCATTTACTTTTCTTCTAGACATCTGTTGTCACCAGCCTGGTGGGACAGGGTTTGGGAATACCAAAAGCAGCTAAGGGTACTTCAGCTTTTTCCTAACAGATGGTTTGAAATTTCTCTAGAAAAACAAGTGTCTGGTAGTTTGCCAGGGGGATCAAAGCAAATCAAGGTGACTCTGCAGCTCTGTTCTGTTCTTCCTTGGCATCATTATCCACAACTTCACATCACAACGATGCTGCTTTGATTAAAGCCAACAGAGCTCATTCCTCCCCAGAGGCATCACTGATGCAGCAGGAGGAGGGTTGCTCTATGTCATTAATAACAAAGCAGAGACACTGCATTAAACGGTTACTTTGGACAAGAAGTACCTCATAGTCTTTATTAACATCTGTTATTTCCCAATAGTCGTTTGGAATTCCCATTCGCTGGTAATCTAGCTCTAAATCAATCAGCTTCCATCCCATCTCCCGGTTCTCCTTAGACATCTTGGGATTGTAAGAGAAAGCATAAAGTTCTTCGGGTTTCGCTGCGAATAAGAAAACACATAATTAACTAGTTAGAGAGAGATACAAAGACAGAGAGAGGCCAACACAGCTGCCTAAAGGCCATCTTTTGGAGAAGCACCCCGGGCAAGGCAAGGAGCTGCAGGTGCACCACAACTGATAGAGGGACTGAAAACAGTTCAGTCAAGAATGATCAGGAGACTTGAAATCATTCCCTAAGGAAGCCAAAGGGCTACACCACCGCACTGCAGAGTTGCTAGATTTTAATAATGCTGTTTTCCTTACACTCCTGCCTCCTCAAAGATCAGAAGCATGAAGTTTTCTTTTATCACTTTGCATACTTCACTGCTCTAAGCAAACTTAGGCCGATTCACAGCCCTTCAAAAGTGTTTACAATTGAACACTACATAGAACTGGATGGATATTTAAGTTTCTTCACCTCACATTCACAGGTTTTTCTTTGGGGCAGCACTAAGTGCTGACAATTCATATTGAAATCCTCAGGAATTTCCAATACTCAGTTCACACATGCAGGGAGATGCACTAAAACACTTGGTTAGAATTAATTAAAACTTCAAAGTAGCAATTTTCTTGAACAAGTTATTCCCTACTGAGTTCACTGCAACAGGCATGTTAGACGAGATTTATATAATGAGAATTAGTCCACAAGTTAAAACATATATTAGAGATATATTTTCTGTGAAGGGTTCATAAAACAGCTCATGCACACCTTTGAGTTCATCGTTCAACAGTGAGTTCTGAGCCGCATGGAAAACTTGATAGATGTCTTGAACTTTACTGTCAGCCCAACAAAAGCTTCAGCCTGTGTCTGACAAATGGTAATTTCTTCCTCCCTCCATCTCTACCTTCCCAATTTCCTTCCCTCTCTTTGTAAAATGCAAATCCAACCAATAACTCATTCAGCTGATGCCCAAGGCAGCAAGTGCTCCAGAGACAGAGCGAAACCTGTCAGAGGCTGATAAAGTAGCCAGGTTACCAGGCAGGTAACCCACAACTGTCAGTCACACACATGCACACCATACATAATTATATGCTCTGCCAAAAAAAAGCCATGAAAGAAGCACAGGTACAGATATTTTAAAGCAACAAAAGAGAACGGTTAGAATCCATAAATAGAACAAAAGAAAGAGCTACAGCATACCACACAAATAACCACAAGACTAAAGAAGCTGATGTAATCCCCTGCAGTGACAGCTCCCATGCTTCAAGACTCTACACAAGTCTCTAATTTTCAAAACTGAAATAACACTGACAGCTTTTAAACATAACACCAGAAACTTGACAAGACACAGCATTGGGACTTCAGAACTGCAAATACTCCAAGGCTCAGGGCTCAATGGAGATGCTGGGAATAGACACAAGCCTTCATTTCAGTCAAGAAAAACCCAAATTCAGCAAAAACCATTTCTACTGTAGTACCTCTATTCCAGGCCTGTGTGCTGGCCAGCACACAGCAGACAGGTGGTATCGATCCCCTTCCCTTAGACTAGTGACAGTTACAAGATGCAGTTATGAATTTTAAGGTCAAACTCCAAATAATGGTTCACTGAAGAAGCACCCCAAAAACCAGAAGCTGCCATAGGCAGAAGCCAGGCAGGAAAGTTGGTGGAATGCTGTTCTGCAAGAAGAACAAGGAGCCCGAAGATTCCTCCATGATGGACTAAAAAGCTGAAGCCAGAAGAGACCAGAGGTTTTTGAGGATGTTTTGCTTACACTCTTGAAGAGTGACTCCAAGTCAGGGCAGCCAGGGTGAAGCACATGGTTTCACAGCTGAAAGAAGACAAACACTGAAGAGTAGCCTAAACATGCAGTTGGGAAACAAATGAAAGATGCCAAGGTTTCAAGCTTTGTTTGCAGGATTCCAGAATTCTGAGAGTATCTGGAACAACTGGAAAGGGCAGAACTACGCCTGTCAACAGCTAAGTCACAGAAATGCCTGTAATGGCCAGGTATGGGATATGACACTTGGCATGAGCACTAGGAGAAAAAAGCCTGAGCTGCCACGTGCAGCCTCAGTCAGGCAAATGAAGCTCCTCAAGGGAGATCACCTCATTCCTGCTGCCACAAGAGATCTGGAAGCAAAAGCCCTGCTCCACAGGACAGCACTCTCCTTACTGAGCCAACCCACACAGATCCTCTCTGGTGGGGGAAACCGATTGTGATTTCACATCCTCCCCCTCCTGTACTGGCACCACAAACCAGTGGTCTGGCAGAAGCAGCTCTCTCTGTGGCTCAGATGAGCCTTCCAGCTTCCAACTTTCAAGGAGTAGCAAACCAGACTCCTGGCCTAAATACCTGGTTGTGAAAGTTTAAGCAAGGAGTTATACACTTCGTGACAGTCACGTTCCTGCCCAATAACAAAGTGAGCCACGTGGAAGTTCTTGCAGTGAATAAGGAGTGGATATCCAGCTGTGGTCAGGGGCAATTTTTCTACAGTTGCAATATGGTGATGCAGAATCTGAAAAACAGGAAATAAACAACATTTTTCAGAAGCCACTGATATGGCTGCAAGCAGCAAAAGCAGATATCAAGTTCTTGCAATACAATCAGCTATTTATGTTTACTGACTCTAGCTAGCAGCAGAAAATGAGTTTATTTGTGGTTATTTATCAAACAAACATAATAAAAATCCAGACTGCATGCCCAAAGGCTAAGTATCCAAGAGCAAGACATAAATAACTTTTAGAAACTGATGTGCAGCTCGGTTTATCTGGTTCACTTTGCTTTCCCTCCACCCCCTTATGGAATATATTTCGTCATTCCCATTTTACTTTAGAATTAAAAGGGCAAAATTCAGTGCTGTTTTGCACTTTTAAAAGCTTTATATTCAAGTTTGGTGGCTTGGTATGTTGAGTTTGAGATAGGAAACTAGACAAGTTTTCTTCTGCTCTTGGCACTGAGTGACATCTATCAAGCCACATCACCACTGTGTTCATTTCCTTCCAAAGCAGCTGTTTCTGTTTAAGCATTTGGTATCAGGATCCTATAAAAGACCAATACAACTTTGGAATTCACAAACCCATTCATTTTGGATATGGGATATAAAGCGTTTTTATACTTGCGCTTAAGCAGACTCCAGGGATCTCAACATACCCATGTTTCTTTTCTGACTTCAGCAGAAGCATCTACATAGATCAGGTGGGTGGCTGTCAGGTACAACGTCCCGTTTGCTGCCTTCCTATTTGTGTAGCGATCCAGTAACTTCACATTTTCAACCTGCAGCAGAAAAATAGGAAAAAATTAATTTAACTTTCATCGAGGAAACATCTAAGCACCTGTTGAACTGCAATCACTTAACTTCTGATATACAATTCAGGTAATAAGAGAGACAAATATAAGAATTAGACTCTCCCCTGCAACACTAACTCAGTTTTACACAATAAATTCAAACTATTCCTCCAGTGACTAAAGCCAGAAAGGTTAAGCAAACAGCCAACGTTTAGCACCACCAGCATGAATAACAGGATTACTGGATTTCTAGCCAAGATGATCAGATTTTATTACTGTGCAAGGCTGCAGAAATAAAAAGACAAAGAACTGCAAAGAAAAAACCTGTCCATGTTCAGCATAATTGAAGTGTTGCTCTGAAACAGCCCTTTCCATTCTGACTTCCAACTGCTCAGTCACTACAAAAAAGTACTAGTAGCTGCTTCTTGTAACACACTTCTCAGGCATGTAAGCACATTTCACAAACCACACAGAGCCAGTTAATAAAAGTAGGTTTTTTAAACATCAGCACAGACATAATACTGAATTGGGGGTTGGACTCGATGATCTCCAGAGGTCCCTTCCAACCCCTAACATTCTGTGATCCTGTAAATTTAACACTTGATTGATTTTCTCCTGCCTGAATTGCTTCTTATGAATGTAGATGGCAGTTTTCTACAGCATTAAGCAAATATAAAAAAATAATTCGAAGGACAATGAAAACAAACAGTTTAAGAGTAAATTAGTTCTAGGTATCGAACAATTGAACATGTAAGCTTCCTTACAGGGTCATCAAACAACAACAAATGGCTGGACAGAAAGCTGCCTGAAGTAAATACCTTTCTTTTTTTTTTTTTCCAGCTGTCAAGAGCACAGTATTTCCAGAGCTCCTGTTTCACGTTATTCTACTGGAAAAGCCCATTTTCATTCACTCATTCGTCTCCGCACTTTGATATAAACGAAGTCGATACGATTCGTAGCCAAAACAGCTTTTGATCAGTAGCCTTACTAAAAATTCCCCTTCCAAGCAGGCGATACAGTAAGAAACACCTACACACCCCGCCAAGCAGCTTTAAGCCTTCCAGACTCATCCGTGACCCGTTTGAGAAGCACAGGGGACATTCATAGATACATTTGCTTTGAAGAAAAAGAAAAACACCTGGTTTACTGAAATTAATCAGGACCTCAAAACAACAAAAACAGCCCTTGCAAACGCAAGGCGCTGACAACACCCCCGGCCGAGGTCCTGGCCCCCGCCCCCGGGGGGCTTCACCTCAGGTGTCCCGTAGGGAGGCCCGGCGCGGGGCGGCGAGCGGAGCCCCGGGCCCGGCCGGCTGCCCCCAGACACCTCAGGTGGACCCCAGTGGGACGGCGGCTGGCTGGTGAGGTAGCACGGCTCTTACCTTCGGCGTGGTGATGTGCTCCATAGCGGCAGCGCCCGCTCCCCTCGGCCTCCCCTCAGCGCGCTCGCACCACCGGGCCTCCGCGCCGCCATTTGCAGGGGGCAGCGCCCGGCCCCGCCGCGAACCTCGCGAGAGTTCTGAGCGCGGCGCCACCGCCGCCATCTTGGGTGAGGGCAGGACACCGCGGGGCTCCGGGTCTGCCGGGTCGCCTGCCGCGGTTGCCCGGAGCCGCTGGGCGGGGTCCCTGGGGAGCCCCCCAGCCTCCGCAGTGCTGAGTAGGGCCCGGCCCGAGGCCTCGGACCTGCCGTGGCCATATGCCCTACCCCGCTGGCTCCAGGCCTCCTCCCCTCCCGGCACGGGCGGACACGGAGCTCTCGGGGGATATTTCAGGAAAAATAAACCCACTTTCTCCCTCAGTGTTTCAGGCCATAAGCATTGCCCGCAATGGCCAGCAGGCTAATCACATTCCCCGCTCGTTGAAAGCAGATTGGAGATACTTTTGACCATGACAGGCCATAACAGGCACTTAAGAGAACTAACAATACCGGTTTTATCTGTTTTTCTGTACATTTTCATTTCAAAGCGGAATCCTGTCTCTCATGGACACCCAAGCCCGATCCTGAAGAGCTGCTCTAATCACTATTCGCCTGCTGCCGCCCCGGCAATGAATATTCATGATGTCTCCGCACCCAAGGGCAGCAGCTTCCCCAGGTGTTCATTGCAATCTAAACCCTTAATTTGCTGAGAAATTTACTGCAGGAGGATGACCTTGTATCAAGCCTAAGAAATTTCATTTTTTATTGTTACATAAGAGGTGATACTAATGCAAGGCACTGGTGCAAATGTTTGTTACAGATCCCAGCAAGAAAGGCACTCTGACTCCCTCAGGTGTTGATTAAAATGCAATTTACATTAGAGGTAACATGGGAAGGAAAAAGGGGGTAGCAGAGATTCTCTGACATTCCTTCAGCTGGTGGGAAACCCGGAGCCCTTGCCATGGCACGTGGCACAGATCCCATCCGCTGCAGTCCTTACCCCTGTTATAGGATAGTCTTAGAATTAAGCAACATAATTATTTTCTAGAGCTTATATCAAACCACACTGCTTCACTTCCAGGTAAGATGAGACAGGCAGGTGGTGGAATTGCTGGGTGCCAGGCAGCACCTGCACACAGGTTTCTGCACCGCAATTACTGGGGGCAGCACTCCTTAATTAGGGCCTTGCATTTGTGCTGCACATCAACCCAAAGTCATTTTTTCCCCTGTTAGCTTCTCCGGGGATTTGTAGAAGGATGATGGTAGTTTGCACCATTAATAATAAACTGGGGCTCACTGAAGGGGACTCTACAGTGCTACACAATGTAGGTGTGTAAGGGCAACACTTCTTCCTCCTCTTTCCAAAGGAAACACACACACAGAAGGCAAGAAATAAAAAATGAGGGAAGAAATAAACAGGTTGAGATGAGGAGTAGAAGAAATTGGAGTAATAGATACATTTCTCAGACAGACACTATGACCCTCACTGCTTACTCCCAAACTAATTATTACTATGCCACAGAGATCAGTTTGGAGCAGGAATCCCAAGGAATAAAGGGTGCCAGGCAGCTTTTCTCAAGTAACAGGGCAAAGCACAGAGCAGACTGAGCTGCTGAGGCTGGCTCACAGTGGAGAAACATATTAATTCAGCTTAATCTGTGAGAAATGTGAAAAAAAGGCAACGTTATCCCACCTTTGTTATAGGTATGCTGTAAAGGAGAGAGATGCCTGGACGTTGCCCACTCTCACCTGACACAGCAGCAGGTTTGCTGTTTGGTTTTGGATCCTTCAGGCCTGTACCCACATCTACCAGAAATCTGCATTGACTGAACCTGAGGAGATGAAGCAAAGGGAGGGATCAAAAGAAAGCAACTAACAGAGAACTAGGCCACACTGAACCTAGCAAATACATTTTTAGTGTATTTGGGAAGCAGGGTGAAATAATAAAAAAGGATCTTACAACCCAGATCAGTGATGAATAGGATTTTAAAAGAGGCTATGTCACCTGTCTTCCAGCTTCTCTTGTTCTGTGTTGCTCTGCTTTGTTTCCAAATATGCTATTTAGAAAAGCCAAATTGAGGCTCTTTGCTAAGACAAGGTTGAGGTGCATTTTATACAAGTAGTCAGAGCTGTAACCAGCTGGAATGCTTTCAAAAAATCAGACTCCACTGCATTAGCCCCCATCAGAGCATTCACTCCATAATAAGAAAGAACATGGCTATTGTGGTAACCAGTGGCAGGACAGTGAAAGAAACAGCTGGATTTTCTAGGTGCTGGGAAAGTACTTTGAAAATACCAGGTGGAGTCACCAGTAACTTCTGCTTCTGACAGAGCTGTGGTGAAGTGGAACAAGAAGGATGCGTCACTGCAATGCAGCATGTTCCCTTGAAGGGCTGCAGCATCTCAGCTGAGCAAAATGCATCCTTGAAGGCCTCTCCTTTGCAATGTTGGGTGTAAATGCATCTGTACAGCTCACAGTAGCACCACTGAGGTACTTCAGATGGGCACTGAGCCAGGCAGAGCCCTGCCAAACTAGAGCAGGGGGCTCCTGGCACTGGTGCACTCTGTAGGCACGTCCAGAGATCAGCCCTGCTCCCATCAGAAGAGTGGCTTCAGTGAGTATTTTCTGTGGACAGAGGCTTTTGAATGTCCTCCACTGGATCACGAGGACACTCAGTGTGTTAAAACCCCATTTGATGGATGAAGAAAACTGACCCAGAGCAGTGACTGTCTGGTACAAGGCCACCAAGACAATGTCACAGCCTTGCTGAACTCTTAAGTACAACTCACAGCATCTTCACACTACAGATTTTCTTCTGTTCTTTTTATTCACATTTATTACAGAAATCCCCCTGTGCCACAGGAACCTGTAATTCTTTTGATCTTGCTCCAAGCTCCTTACACTGACAATGATTCTGCCACTCATATGGAGGCCACCATCAGACTTTCTTTCAGTGGTGCTTCCCCCAGGCATGGAACAGGCTCTCTACTGATGGGAGAGGGGCTTTCTAAAATCATTTTGCCACCTGGAGACGGGTTTGAAGATCTTTGTTTTGCAGGGAAAGGTAAGATAAATTGGTGTGTCCCACACCAAGCAATTCCTGTGGTCTCATTTTTATGAGTCACTCACCAGTTAGGAGGTGTTTAACAGGCAGCTAAAGTTACCACAATAAATCCCTATCAACAAAACAGTGAAGTCTTGTGTAATGCAGGTGAAAATTACATTTTGTCTGGGAAACATTTGAGAATAACAAAAAACAATTTATTGTGCCATTTTTCCTGAGTGAAGAATGGGAGGGGGCATTACTAAACACCCACACCACCAAGCTCCTGGAGTATGAGTGCTGAAGGGGCTGTTGGAAAGGGAGCCTGGTTTACAAGTGTTATAAAGAGAACAGTGCCAGAAATCCAGTGAGATGGAGGGGTTAGATACAATTCAATAACCAGTTGCAGTCAGTGTGCACACAGTCCTGCCCAGATGCTGGCTTCTGTCATTTGGTGAGCAGACAGCATAATGGATGTGCATGGCCAAGCCCATGGCTGGCACACTGATGCTAAGGTCAGCTGAATGACACTAGACTTTAATTTGGCCTTCAGAGTTTGTTTTTCTCACTTTAATGCTACTCAAGAAATAGCTATCTCAAGAAATAGCCTTAGGGAGCACAGGTTTTGCCCATATTTTAGAATTTTGGCTGTCACAAATAGATTCTGAAGTATCTTCCCAGAGAAGAAAATTTCTAAAGTAGCTTAATTCAGGGAATATGAGGCTGCTGAGAAGCATGAAAGCAGAACTGAGTATGGGCTCCTGCAGACTTGACTTTAACCCTTTACACCACAGAAGAGGTTGTGACTGCAAACAGGCACCAAGTCACTGCACGCAGGGACCATCCCTCTCCTCTGCTGAATTCTGTACAAATGGAGCAACTCAGGTGTCCCTGGTGTTTTCAGACTCCCTGGTTGTGTTGCTTTAGATTAATAATCTGTTTGACGTGCTGTGCTGGGGCTGTGGGACAGCACCTCCAACCTGCTTAGAGTCAGAAGGTTTGTAGTTAATCAAAGTGTCACTTTCAGAGATGGAGAATCACTAAGGAGATGGGAGGTAAGGAAATGCTGAGTGGAGTGGGGTTGGTTTTTTCCCCTTGCAGTTGCTGTGGCTAGATGTTTTGAATGGAAATAAACCACAATGTCATCATAACAACTCTGATGAAATTGCCTGACACTTATGCCCACTTCCAGCAGAGTTAGGAAGCTAAGGGATGAACACATGGTTTCATCTGGTTTGTTGCTCTTGGAAATGAGCTGAACACTTCCATAACCAGTTCATCCAGTGAAGGTTCTTCTCTTTTCTGGTGAACAGCTTGGAGCAGGTTGTGGTGTTTCTCAGCTGCACCAGGGTTTTGTTTCAACATTATGCTACAAGATTCTTCTTGCTTATTATTGCCTTGCAATTTGAGCTGCACTTCTTGGGTTTTAATGGTCTTATTAAGGGGCATTGTTTCTACCCTCTGAATAGAAACAGTCTCCCTGAACATCACAAAGCATGTTCACATAAAATTTACTTGCTGCTTGAACTGAAAACAGATACAAATCTGACTTTTGCAGAAAACTCACTTGTATGAACATTCATGGAATGGGACTGAGAGAGAAATCTGAGCAAGGCCAAAGCAGATGGGCTTCCAGCTTCAAACAAATCTCTGTAGATAACGTTTTGCAGTGTGTGTCTGTCTCTGTGAAGAATAAAGCCCCTCAGCCTTCAAACATCCCAGATCCTGGGCTTCCCTCAGGACACAGAGCTACTCTCCCCCACCCTGCTGTCAAGTGGCAAAGTTGTTTCCTGGGACTTTTTTTTAACAGCTTCCATTGCCCACTGGGCTCCCAGCTGGATGAAAGCTCTGCATGAACGAGTCAATGACTGAGAGCTGAGAATGGCTGTCTTCCCCTGGGCACTGCTCTGGGTTAGCTGAGGGCTGAGTTTGGCTCTGTCTTGCTATGCCTGGAAACAGGTAGGGCAGAAAGAGAGACCTCCTGTACAACAGAGATAGAGAGATCCTACTGAATTAGACCCAAAGCAGAGCAGGTACTTAGTAAGGATCTGACAGGTGCTCTTCCCCCAGTGTAAGCCATGATCTAACAAAATACAAGTGATGAAGTGCATTGAAATATGGATGGCAGAGACACTGCCCGGGACAGTCGCTGCAATACTAACATCTTTCAGGGCCTTAAAGTCTTTGTTCCAGCACACAAAGCTCTGACCCAGTCAAGCTTGTTAGCAGTGGCAAATTTATTCCTAGCTGTTTTTCTTTGATGAAATTGAGTTGTTCCTTTTTTGAGACAGGACTCAATCCATAGTGACAAAGGGTGGATTATCTGCCTCTCAACAAGCTATTGAAACTAATGGGAGTGAATTTGGATGCGGTTTAGGAAAGATATTGAAAACATGCCAAGAACTGTATAATACAGGGAAGGAGAGCAGGGATGGTACTTAAATGCAGTAAGATATTAGGATGTTAGCAGCATCTAGAGAACTGAGCTGGTGTTTGGCAATTGACAGAAAAGGATATAATTCAGACTGGAGCCAAAGACAAGCTTTACTTGGCTGCAGACACAATCTCCTCTGGGGCTTTCCCCTGCCATACTTACAAAATTGTTTTTTCCCATTTGCAATGAAGCTCAAATTTCAGCATCTCTGCATGCACTATGTATGCTGGATCTTTTCAGGGAGAAAATTAGCTAGACCTTTTCCTGCTTTTATTCCAGGGTAAATAGAGGGGCTTTTGGAGATAGCTTCTTGCTACAGATCAAATTAAGGAGCGATGTCCCTAGGGCTTGCAGTGGAAAAAATACTGTGGGATCCTTCTTTGCTGTCTCTCCGAGAACCTTCTTCTGTATGTTGTGCATATCTGTGGATTTGACTCTCTTGTTTAATTACAGTTCTAATCATCTTACTCCTGCTTCATTTCCCACCGTAAATAAAAGGAATTTTAGGCTGCACTTTGCTTTTTTCTTCCAAGTGGCTGCACAAATTTGCCCTTTTTACAAAAGTGACTGATTATTTTATTGTGAAGTCATGTGCTCATCTAGTCAACATCACCGAGTTGAGTCATCCCATTGTCAGGGAAAGCACCCTAGGGAACAGGGATGAAACATTGCAGGGGATTTGTCACCAGCAGTGTGTGGAGTGCTTAAAGTCACCGAGTGACAGCAAGTGACAGCAAGTTGACTTGGTGCTTATACATTCAAAATATAACAGAGTCTGGTTAAATCTTTGGTGGTTTCATGCACAGGGACAATGGCAAACTTCAGGGGAAGGCAAACTGGATGTTTTTCCTTCTGTCTCCATGGACAGCCAACTCATAGAATCATAGAATCTCAGAACTCCTACCTTTTTCCCGTGGGGATCTTTCCAAAGTCAGTTGCCCATGAGCTGTGTCTGCCTGCTCCAGTGTGTACTGGTTCTAAGTTGCAGTGTGCTTTCTAAGGTTACAATTCCAAGGAATATCATCCCAGAACTTCCATGCCATTTGTATTCACTCCAGACAGGGTCAAAACGGCTTCCAGAAATAAGCTGGAAAAAATATTGGAGAAGGGTGAAGGGGCAGGGAGGGATCTGGAGACTAGGTATGTGGTCTCTGTAAGTTCAGGTGACCCTGGTAGCACTGCTTGGTCTGGCTGCTGCCTCACAGCCATAATGAAGATCATGTTATCCCAGTGGTCACAGCCACCTCCACCCACTTCTTGCTCCCCAGTTTGGGTGGGTGTGACACAGACCCCTGGGCTGCCACTGCTGGCTACAGCCCTGCCATGCAAAGGGACAGTGTCACCCCCCAACCTTCTGAATTCTGGTCTGTGTTTCCTGTCACTATGTCATTAATGCATCCAGCCTCTGTCTCAGTTATTCTGTTTGTAAAATAGAATAATAGGGGGGAAAAAACCCACCAAGGTTGGAAGTCACCTCTGGAGGTCACCTAGACCAACACCTTACTCAAGGAAAGGCTAAACTTCAATTAAGGTAAGTATAATAAATACCTAGAATAGAAAGTCTGGAGAGATGCAAGAGGAAGGCAAGTTTACATAAGATGAGCCTTGCTGCTGAACCTCAGAATCCTAAAGCTGATATTCCCCTGGGTCATTCTGTCATTTCCATTAGTGTGAATAATTTCTTACTCTCCTTGTACTCTTCTATTGTATCTGTATTTTCTAATATGCACATTTGTGATTTTATCTGTTGATTGCTTTTGGCTATAAGACCTCAAACCTGAGCAAATTAAAAATGGAGAGGAAAAACATCAGCTCTTAAAAAACCCAGTACAGCAATACATCCATGTGTTATGGTGACAGTTTAATATGCATGATCAGGATGATGCTGAGCTGCCACCCTTTCTGTCAGGCTGTTAGCTGTGCTTCCACTGAGGGGATTAGGTTGGACAACAATGAGTTTACCAATATCTAAGATTATATTGCAATTAGGAAGTCAATAAACGTAGCTGTTGTTTTGGCTGCTGATGTTCTGACAACCAGCAATTTTTCTCAGTCACTGCGTGTATCAAACTTCATCTGTCATCCTTAGGATCATTAGCAGAGCACTGGGCACCATGCCACAGGAAACAACCCTGTGCTGGAAGGATGTTCTACCAGATCTTTTTTGTTTGAAGTCAGTTGGATTTTATTATGATTTTCTTTTCTTGAACCCTCTCACCTCTGCTATGGCCAAGTAGGGATGTGCATAGAAGATCAGCTTCCTGATCCTTGGCTAGACACATCTCCAGAGGTTGCTGGAGTTATTTCAAGCTACCAAAGGTGGCTAGAGTTATTTCAGTTACCTGCAAGGGGTGCCAGCCCCCAGAGAAGTGCCAGCCACACACCAACAGCTGGAGATAGAACAGGTGCCACTCTGTGGGCTCTAAAATAGATGGGCTGTCATTCTGTTTCTTGCTCCTCCTACTTCAGGGTCATCTGGAGGCAATAAAGTGAATCATTGAAGTCCACTCAAGAGTTTCTGTTGTGAGACAAAGTATCAATGCTATGTTTCAGTTACAAAACTAAAAGTTCGGTTTAACCAACTGAACCAAAAGAGAAACTGGCAGAGTGGAGGTTTTATACACACGTTGTTTGTGCCAGAAAAGCCACCAGTGTTTTTAGTGATGTGTTCAGAAGATGCTCTGTGTCAGAGGCAAAGTGCAGCCCCCACACAGTTCTGCAAACTCACCCTGACTTGCAGCAGCCCTTCCTTCAGTCCCCAGGCTCACCAGTGCCCCACAGCCCCGACTTCACATGTCCTCAGCCCTGACTGGCAATATCCTCTTCTGGGGAGTGTGCCAATCACAATCAATAGTTCTATTTGGTGATGCTTCTGCATTTGGGAAAATGTCACTCAGCTGAGATTACTACATTAATCCCTATATAACATATGCCCCACTGGAGCAGCTGAGGACTGGTTCTTTAGTCTTACAACTCCACTTGTCTCTGCCATATCTTCCTGGTCCTGTCCCACCAGACTGTATATGCAGCAGAGTATCTCTCCCAACATTACAGCAGGTCTCATGAATTTGTCACAATACCAAAGTGGAACCTTACTGTGAAAGGCAAATCAGCAAAATAAACAGGCAAATAAAATCTCATCCTAGAGTTCTATCTTCATTAATGTCAGTAAGTCCACCTGACTTGACACTTGCCCAGGTAACAGCTCCAGGGATGGACTCACCCCGTGGCTATTTCTGCACGCTCAGCCCAGACATAAGAATTAATGAAGCCCTGCAGACCTCACAGTGCCCTTTGTTCAAACCTGCAACCTCCTTACGTTCAGTGGGACTGCAGGGTATGATCAATGGCTTCACTTGAAAACCAGGGAATTGCTCTGCTGGCTCTGCAGTTGAGACTGATGCACCACAGATGCTGATATCATGCAAGACAGACCTGGCTCCAGCTCGGTGCTGCCCAGCTTTGTTCTTTCTAGATGGCTAACAGGAAAAAAAGGTAGTAAAACCTGCTGTTACTGCTAAGGGGGCAGGTGAATACATATGGCAAGTGGGAAAAACAAACAAACAAACAAACAAACCACGAACAGGCTATTTTTATCTTCCCTGTCAAAGAAATAAAAGATTTTAGGCCAAACCTTCAGCTGATAATGAATCAAGTTGAAAAGTTTTATTCCAGGTGAGGAACTGGCTCTTTAAATTTTCCCTCGGTTTAAATAGGGGATCTTAAAAAGGCCTTAGAAGACTTTTAATATTAAGGTTGGTTAAGAACACAAAGAGCTGCTTTAGTGCAAGGAAGAGCTACAAGCAGGCTGTGCATTCTGAAAACACCCCGGGAGCCAGGCTCTTTCCTTCTCACTGTCTCACAGCAAGGGTGCAGCTGATGGCTGGAACAGAAAATGGGGCTGTTTCTCTCCAATTACCTCCGTGCCTGCCCTGGAGCTTTGTGGCCAGCTCTGTTGAAC
The DNA here is from genome assembly GCA_020745705.1 of Hemiprocne comata. Classification (NCBI taxonomy): domain Eukaryota; kingdom Metazoa; phylum Chordata; class Aves; order Apodiformes; family Apodidae; genus Hemiprocne; species Hemiprocne comata. The sequence goes on along the minus strand of CM036597.1, from coordinate 1,214,461 downwards.
TCTGCCAACAAGCAGTATCTCTCTTTCCAAGGAGGGAGCTAAATTAAAAGCAGATTTTCTCAGCTAGGTGTATTCTACTCTTCCATGAGGATACCTGGGAGTTGAGGGGTCTCTGTGATCTTGCAGGAGGCTGCAGGGCTGGAGGTTTCTCAGTCACGGGCACCCTCTGGTGGAAGAGAACACAGGGAGGATTGTACTGCTCAGACAGAAGATCAGAGTTGTATTCTTTGAGAGAAGAGATGGATCTTTTCAGGCTCCTGCCATGTTGTTGCTGGTCTGTCCACAGACGTGCCAAGCCCCTGCCTGCACCTGTCCTATCACCATGGTGTTGTGCTGGGGTCTGTCTTGGGAGACAAAAGGCTCAGCAATGGGGTATCTTAGTGACAGTGCAGTTCTGTAACACACAATCAATTCCTAGTGCATCCTAAGTGCATTCCCTGCCTTAACAGATGAGCCATTGTGGATCTGAGTTAACCCTCAGGACAGACACCTCTCAGATGGCTAAAAAAAGAAGGGCAACGGCCCAGAATATGGGCTAAACTTCAAGGCCACACTTTAAATTGCTACCCCTTTTTTGCTCACTGATTATTTTGCCTTATATCTGAGATCAGTGGGGATTTGAGCAGGAGACTAAAGTAACACATGACAGAACTGTTCGATATTTTAATGTCTGGGGGATTTAGTCCCTTATCTCTGACGCCAGCTGGAGAGAATGAAAGACTTTCCTTGGCATTAGATGAGAATGAAAACATCACTTATAAGAAGCAATGGTCAAGCTGAAAGAGGCTCAGAGGTTCACCTTGAGGTTTGGCTTTGATTAAGTATCCAGAAATACCAATGCCTCTTTAAATGGGCTGAACCTCTTGGTAATGAACAGGGCAGGGAGGACACTTGGTTTCTCCAGCATTTTCTGTTGTTCCCTGGGCACAGAAGGATAGTGAAACGTGGCCACTTTGCTTCCTTTTCTACTCAGAAATCATTCAGAGAAGCTCTCATTTTAATGGCAGTGGAGCAGAAACACAAAATAGTAAAAATACTAGAATGGAAGTAGTAAAATACTAATAAACTAGTAAAATACTAGTAAAAATAAAAGAATGGAACTTTTCCAAATTTCTAGAAAGACTTGGGTTCTGTGAGGGCAACAGTTTGGTTTACTGTTTATCTTCAAATATTGCTCCTTGCTTGAATTCCAAGTTATGAGTTTTACTGTACCTGCCAGTGCCTGGGGTTCAGGGCATTTCCCTGCTGCCTCCCCCCCCGTGCAGAACTCAGGGGTTTGTGTGCACATGGGTGGTGGCAGGACATTTTAGACCTCTGTATGTAACTTGGAGGGAAACAGAGAGAATGGCATCAGAAAGAGCTCTGAGCCCTGGTGTATCACAGTTTTGTATCTTGTTGAGTTCTGCTTCTATCACAGCCAGCATGGCAGAGCTGTAATGTGAAACTGAAGCAACAAACATGTTGTATTCAGCTGTACAGTGCTTGCTCACAGATTGTTCTGGGAGAAATCTGGACAAATAGCCTGGAGGTAGGGGGATCTGCAGCCTGTGCTCACAGGCATCACCTCTGGGGTCTTCCCTTATTCCTCAAGGCACAGTTTCATGGCTTACAATGTGAGACATCCTCACTGGCTCCTGCAGACTGCCCCTGTGCTATGGCATGATGAACCTTGCCAGTGCAATAAAAAAAAAAAAAAAAAAAGAATTAAAATGAGGGACTGTGATAGGTGGTGCCCAAAGCACAAGCCAGTGAAGATAAAGCCAATTCCACAGTGAATGTATGAGTGGCACATGGTCTGCCAGCAAACTCAAAGCAGCAATAAGTGACTGATGGCATATAAGGCTTCTCTCAAGTGTCAGAGCAATTGCAGAACTGCCAAGCAGATCACAACTTTTGTCTGCAGAATGTAAGAAAGCGTCAAGAGAGACAATCCCAAGAGACATCAAAGTAATTTCAAGAAAGAAGCAAGCAGCAACCAGAAAGCACTATGAGGACTCGTACCGAGGAACAGAAGAAGGAGTCTTGCAATGGCCACCTGGAGCTCTGCTCAACTTCCTCCCCAAACAGCCCGAGTGCAGCACTGGGACTGACCTGCTCTGGGTCAGTCATCACACACCTCAACTATCTTCTGAGAACCTTTAGGTGACATGGTGGTTTTGAAAGGGTTGTCTCTTTGCTGGTTTGCATATTTTCTGTATGTCTGTCTGCCTTTCTCTGGGACTGTACAGCTATTGAGCCCCAAACCTCCATTTACTAAATTGCCTTGCTCCTATAGAAATTTAAAAAGGAAATTGATTTAGAAAGGTATCTACCTTATTGCATCTTCTTTTCTTAATATAACTGTGAAGGATATGTTCCTGCATGAAATTATCTAGTAATTTTCTTGTATTTATTTCCAGTGTTTCAAGTGTTCTTAGGAGAAGCACTGCTAGACTTTCAACATATTGTTATGGTTATCACCTCGACAAATATAACCCTTTTCTGTCTGCTTACCCCTCTCTTTGAGGCTTCCCTGCTGACTCCTTATTCTCTTTTCTGTCAAGCAGAAGTTTCTTTATTTTCAGCATGTTTACAGCCTTTTCCTCAACCAGTTTCCAGAATCTTTGTGACCAGTCTTTGTCACCTTTTCTACCCTCTCTCCACCACTATGAAAACTTTCATTCCAATTCCCTGCCTCACATGAAGACTATTAGCAACCTGGGGCTGAAACTATTTCTGTGTCATTTTATACAGCCCCTTGCACACTTCCCTTGACTGACAGTGAGGTGACACGCACACAGAAACACACAGAAAATTGCTATTCCACAGCCTCACAGACACCCTGCCAAGACTTATTCCTGACCATGCTCTGACGAACCCAAATGCCTGCAAAGACCTTGAGTTAAGCTCATGAAGCATGATTCAAGCTGTCATGATACTTCTCAGTGACTTGACTTCAGTTCAGCTATAAATGCCCAGCCTCTGATAGCAGTCTTTTATGCTTAGCTAGAAAATGCCTACTGCAGAAAAATTCAACAGAAAATAACAAGAGCCCAAGGGCTCAGATACTCATCCAGTTCAGAGCTGGAAATCCCGTGAGATTTCCAGAATATCAGGCTTTTAATCCTTTAAACTCTGAAGCAGCTGCATCTCAAAAAAAGAAAGGAAACCTTACAACTAACTAAGTAAAAAAATAATAAAATCCCGACTTGTTTGAACTCTGAACACATTGTGATTTGAGTTGGCAATGAAAGTTTGGTTCAACTCTTAACTGTCTTTGATCCTTAGGTTCCATTGCAAGGGCAGCATTGTTCAACTCAGCCTGGGCCTGATCTTTACAAAGGCTCCAGCAGCTCCTGCTGACTCCCAGGGAAGCTGTGAGGACTCTTGAAAATCAGGCCCATTGTATATGAACAATCAAGAGCATTCATGCTGAACAACCATTCAAAAAGCACACCTCAGTAAATCACCATCTCAGTACGTTCTGCCATTCTCTTTTCCAGTAACCACCTGTAATAGGTGGTTTGTCCTTTCAGGTGAGGAGAGCCATCGGACCTTCCAGCCTTCTGCTGACATCCAGATGGGGCTCATTCCAGGGGGAAGAGCCCAGCAGGGAACACAGGCACAACTGATTTCCCCCCTTATGGACTTGGGGTAGAAAAGTGCAGAAATGAGTCTGGCTCTTCAGGAAGGAGAAAACAGACACACAAATGGGAGAAGTAGGAAAATCACCAGGAGCGAAGGGGCTCTCAAAGTCTAACTCAAAGATAATTCAACACCTGGATTTTTAGTGAAGTCTGTTGGGAAGTGCTGGTTCAGTAAAGAAATAACGTCCCAAAAGAAGACTAATGGTGTTAAATCCACTGACATGAGCCCCCTCTGTCCTATTCTCTTTCTAGAGGAGGATGAACAGTACTGACTAGTTTAGTATTTCTTGGTTTTGTTTTTAAAGAAGTGGCAACCTAATCAATGAGAATGTAAAATACAGCCTCTGTTTAGATATTTGTGACTAGGCAAGTCATTGCACATGGATCAGATAGAGGTGTTCTCCTTTGCATGCACCTCTCAAAGCAGAATGCTAACATGTTTCTTGTCTCTTTTTTTCATTTCTTTTTTTAGCTTGTGGAGGCTTTGTGAACATTTCTGAAATTGCAACTCAGTTACATTTGCAACTCACTTTAAAAAGGAAAAAAGCTAACCTGCCCAACAAGGAGAAGAAAAAAAATAAGTAAATGGGAGAGCTCTCCAGCCCTAAGGAGAGCTGCCTATTCCAGCCAACCTCTCCACTCCTAATGTTCCACAGACCTGCTCTGGCATCCCTCTTCCCTGCAGTCATGTTGATCAAGCCCCAGGACACTGCTCACATGAGCACCCAGCACTCAAGCCAACCGACAGGCAGGAATATATACATATTTCTGTATAAAACATGTGGAGATTGTGTCCCTTTTTACACTAATAAGCTGACAGGTCTGCTAGTTTCCTTCCACAGAGGCAGGGTACATTTTTACCAACACTAAGGTTGTTGATTCTCTGGTCTGTTCTCACCTCCACCCTGGCCAGAGCACTGGAAGAGCAGACAAAGTCCTGCCAGCCTGCGTTACTGAGAGCTGTGTCCTCAGAAACACGGGGACCCCTGGGTGCCACATCACAAAGCAAATGGATTGAACGTTCACCTGGCGTAAAGAAATGACAAGAATCCACCTGAAATCTGGTGGCAGAGTGCAACCTTTAACATGACAGAAGGACAGAAGATTGCAAAGCCCTGACACTGAACACTGGTACTGCAGGGAAGGCAAAGCAGGAAGTTTCCTGTCTGTGCTTTCTGCTTAGAATAACAGGAATTTTTAATCATCTTGCTGCCTACATAAAATTCACGAGGGGGAATGTACATTTCCCTAAATAAGAGAAACAACCCTCACATGGGGGGAAAAAGAAAAAAAAAAAAAAAAAGGGCTATTTCCATGGAAACTTGTAAATTCAAAGCTCAAGCTGTTTTGGCTGCAGGGATACTCAGAAAAGGTAACAAGATTGTTTGTTGTTAATAATGAGAAACCATCATCACTGTTCTTCCATGCAAAAAAAGGGCTGGATTGCTTTTGTTTAAAACTTCCCCAAAGCTGGCAAAAAACAAGCATGAGAAATCTCACCCTGGCAGGTGAAAGTCTAAGAAAGCTGAGAGTGGCTGAACATAAGGAAATGTAAGGAAAACATAAGAAATATAAGGAACATAAGGAAAACATAAGGAAACTTTTTCATTATTTGCCCTTGTAGTTCACAACCAGCATCCCAATATATCCTTGGAGCCCTTTTTATCTTGTCAAAATTCAAAGTGGGTCACAATTTATGTAAGCATTTACAATTTTTATACAAAATTACATTAATCTATTAAAGACAAGAGATTTTGCATCGCGAAACAAATGCTCCCTGGAACACACACCAATACCTGGAATAGGAACACTGCATTTAGCTTCCAAGAGTTTATCCCTGCCCAGTGGGCAGTGTAATCCTATGCAGGAAAAAACAGACCCTGCTGTTAAAGAGAAGTGAATATGCAGAGAGAGGAAACCCTGCAAGGGCTGCCAGCACCCAAAGAGTTAATGCAATGAACGACTTCAGGAATTTTTTAGCATTTGAACATCTGACTTAGCAGGTGTCTTTACACTCTTTAGACATGGAAGATGGGAGGAAACAATTGCAACTCATTATCTTCACTGAGGTACATTTTATCAGGATGAACTCTGAGACTAGCCTGTCTGGGGCTGCTATTTCAGCAACAACTAATAATAAAAGTATTTAGTCTGGCCTGATAGTTGAGGTTGAATGTGTGAATAAACTAAGGCAAATACAGCTTTGGGCTTAAAAGTAATTCTTCAGTGCTTTGAGAGTTGAAGAGAGCACAGCACTCCCCTCTGGCTGTCTTTTAAAGGGTGCTGGGGCTGCTCAGAATTTCTAGACGGTGCCCATGGATTTACAGAATGAGGCTCTACACGGTCAGCCAACCTTACACTTGCAGAGCTGAAATCCTGCAGGGCAAAATGCCTGAGCAGCATTTGGAAAGGTCTCTAGTTCTAATCAGAGATTTCATTTGTCATTTCTCAATCCAAGGATCTCTACAACCCTATTTGACAAAAAGCCAATCAAAAAATGATGCATGGAAGGTGACTGACTGGCAAAGGAGATGAGAGCTGAAGTCTTTGGCAGACCGAAATACAACTCAACTGAACCTATGAAATAGTTAATAAAGCATAAATGTGCAAGACTGATATATAATAATAAACTAAAAATCACCAGAGGGAGGTAATTTTGCGCAAATGTTTCTAAAAGACTGCTCATTGGACACCCTCCCTCCACAATCAATGGCAACACTCCTAAAAAGCTGTGTGGGCACCAGTACATTCAATAATACATTTTTGAGTTTTCAAGCAAGCTGCAAATTATGCTCCACATCACCAGGATTTTGGCCAAAAGATGTTGCCCAAACTCCCTGCTTGTCGAAGTGCTCAGTTTGCACCAATTTTCTTCCTCACTGCAGTTAAGCACAGGCTGACCATGCTCCAGACATGGATCCTGTTAATAGAGCAAGTAGTCAGGCTTGTGAGGGGACTAAGAGAGACCACAAACGGTCCAGTTTTATTTTTAGTTCAAAGATGAAGAGGTCACCACCACTCCTGTGGTGCCGTGGGGTCTTTGTAAATCTGTAGGATTTCCCTGTGCAGATGAAACTTCTACTTAAAACAGCCATTTTGTCCCCTGAAACATGCTTTTTAATCCGTGGATTGCAATGTGTGGAAGGGAGGCAGAGGTGCAAAAGGCCCTTTAAAATTTTCAGCCTCTAGGTTTTCAACCATGAAGACAGAAATGAGGCCAACTTAGAGCTTTTGTAATTTTTCCTATGATTCCAGATTAAAATCTTCTATTTATGCAATTGATTTTCCATGTTAAACAAGGTAAAATTTACCTCGATACCAGCTTGTACTAATTACACTTTGGAGCCTGCTAGAAACTGGTTATTCCTGTATTTTCTTTCTGCTCCGGAAATTTTATTTCTTGCTTGTCATCATGAGTTGTCCCCAGCTCAGTCCCCAGCTTCCCCCCTCTGACACTTCAGCTACTGCCAAGCCCCTGAAGGGATGGAGCTTTGGTACCAGGAGAGCCCTGGGCTTTCTGTATCCCCAACTCCTCAGCCTGGCTAAGCAGGAGTGTGAGATGTGCCATCCCCAGCAGGAATCAGTGGCTGCTCCCTGCAGGAATGAAGGAGAGAAATGAGGAAGGTGGAGCTGGAGTAGCTGCAAATGGTTTTCAATTAGTGGGTGCTTCTTTGTTGCTGTAAAGAGAGGGGATTAGAGGCAGGTCACAGGCCAGGAGATAAAACCCCCTGAAACAGGAGCTTAGGCAGTGCCTCGGTGGGCAGCCGGTGGGCTGGGAGCACTTTGCTCTGCCGCTGCCCGGGGGTGTGTGCCTTGCCTTTAAAAAAAAAAAGGGGGGGGACACGACAAAAAAAAAAGGAAAAAAAGGTTAGTGTGGCTAGAGCTGAGCCACCCTGCGTGACCCATCATGGCTCGGGTTTTCTGTGCCCTCCTGCTGCTGCTGGCCCTGTGCTGGGGCCCTGGGTGGGCAGGGGAGTACTGCCACGGCTGGGCGGGCAGTCCCCAGCGCTGGCACCGCGGCTTCCAGTGCCCCGAGCGCTCCGATGGCCCCCAGGCCACCCTCTGCTGTGGGACCTGCACCTTGCGCTACTGCTGCTCGGCCAGGGAGGCCCGCCTGGACCAGGGCCGCTGCCCTGGGGACCATCAGCAGCCCAGCCCCAGGCCTCCAGTGCCAGGTAAGCTTCTCGTGCCTCCAGCTGACGGGGAAAGGGGCATCTCGGATGTTGTAGCCTTCCCTTGGTGGCATCTCGGATGTAGCAACCTTTTCCCTTGGTGGCATCAGTCAGATCCTTCCTCTGTTTCTCCGTCCTTGGGAGCTCCCTGCTGTAACCACCACAGCAGAAAGGTGTGGAGCCCTGGCATGGTGCTTACCTCGGTGGCTGCACGGGCCAGAGCTACTTGGTCTGCTTCTCTGGGAAGTGGAGTAACTTTGGGCTGTACCCAAAAGACTTCTCTGTCAGTCCTACTCTTAGAAAAGCCTCTAAGCTACTAACAAAGTGATCTGGTAACACCACTGATGCTTGTATCTCTGGTGGAATGTGAGTGTTGTTAACCTGTTCTGCTAATGCACGTGGATGCCTCTAACTAATGCATTTTGACTTAATTTCTGGCTTGTAAAAACGCTTGTAGCCCTCGAACCCAGATGGCACAGGCAACCCCACTGCAGTTTAGGTACTAACTGTACACTGAAACCCAGCTACAAGTCTGGATTTTCACTTGTGTGAGTGAACAGGAGCTCTGACATCTGAGCACCAGCTGCCCTGGCAGGGATATTGGTGGCAGATACTCTAGGACTGACTGGCCCAACCCTCTGTACTTTGGGGTTTTCAAGTGAGCCTGCCTGAGCAACTGCCAGCTTCCAATCTTGCTGGTGCAAGAGAATAAATGAGAGTAAAACTTCTCTGGCCTGCTCCCTGGTGCATGCGTGCCTTAAGGACTGGAGAACAGAACACAACCCAGAATACCCCCTGAAAGAATGGTTGGCTAATGTCCTCTTCCATTTTCAGTGCCCGTGTACGTGCCGTTCCTTCTTGTTGGATCTGTATTTGTGGCATTCGTTGTTGGTGGTGCCTGTGTTGGAATTTGCTGCTGCAAGTGCTTAAAATCCCAGGATGAGGGGCAGCAGAGTGGACTTGCACCTGGTCAGACTTGGCTGCTAGAACCTGATCTTCCTTCTCGCCTCTCCGGTTCCAGTTCTGCCACCAGAAGCTCCCTGAGTAGTGGTCCTCAGACCAGCAACATCTGCATGACTCTAGCTCCATCTCTTCCTATCATTGGGTTGGCTGAAGATGCTCGGTTCCTCAGCCCTCCACCTACCAGTGGACAACTCTTTCACCCTTCACGCCCTAACCACAGAACACCAACTGATCATACTGCAGTAATGGAGCCAGCATCTTTCCTTAAAAGAACAATTTATGGGCACAGTGCTAATGCATCTCTTTTTGGGGTAACGCAGGGTGACCAAATGATGCACTCAGGAGTTCATGTCTGAGAAGATAACACATCAGCAGACAGCCTGGACTGGGTGCTACTTCACTATTATAAAAAGTTCTTTGGGACTGAAATGAGGACTTTCAAATATTTGATGCTATTAGGATGTGCATCAATTTTGGCTTTTTATGGCTCTGAAGATGATAGTTTAGAACTTCTTTTAGGTTCTTGGGGTTTTTAGCTTGTATTATTTTAATGCTATTGAAAAAGGCAAGATTCTGAGGCCTGCATACCTGTTCAAGGAATGACTGCAGAAATGAGTTTGACTCTTCCCTGGTGCTTTCATGCTCTAGGGGACAGGGTTTTAATGTCTGTAGCTGTGTCACTTCTCAGCAATTTAGGACAGGGAGGTGGCTTAGTGAGTGAGGAATTGTGGACACTTGACAGCCTGTAAAGCACAGGAAGGCTGTACTTCATCTACACAATTCTACCAGTCAACTGATGCAAGATGGTAAAATACTGCCTGGGACTCGCCTGCCCCTGGTGAACTATCAGTCAAATTGTGCTGCTAAAGGAGCAACTTCTAGCCCTAACTTCAGTAAAATGTACATTTAGTACAGATCCTAGGGGAAGGCAATAAAACAACGTATGTTTTACTTCTCTTCCAGTGACTTAGTGGTCTTTTTTTCTTTCTTTACATAATGACCCTTCAAATGGATGAAGAATTACAGGGTGAGGCAAGAACGAAATAAGACTCCAGTTTTCTGAGTATATGCTGGAAAAGCTTGGCTCCTTTTGACTCCTTGTTAAGATGCATGCTGCCTGACTGCAGCCATCCCCTTCCCAGCAGGACACTGATAGGAAGAAGTTGTCAAAATACACTACTCGCTGCTGGAGTGTTTTAACACCTCCTCACAGCACAGAAACCTGAGTGATTATACTTGAAGGCATGTTCAAAGGAGTCCACAGGCATTACCAGCAGGAGCAGGGGCCAGGGCTTAAAAATCTAAGTCAATGCTAAAGCCTTTCCCATATTAGTACTGCCTATCAGTCAGGAAACTGGCAAGATAAAGATGCTTGGAGACTTCTCTTCAAAGTCCACGGGACTAATATACTTTGTAAGCAAATGTATGACCTTACACTATTTATGTCTATTTTATTTCAGAACATCACATCTTAATTCTGGCGAGCAGCTATGTCTCTCACTACTGCTTATTCTAAGCACACATATCCCAGTGCCCCAGTTTGTGGGGGCAAGGTGATATATTTGGGTAACTTCCTGACTCATTCATGGGTGTGAATCAGAAATTTCTCAGAATTGAGCTGACCCAGGGCAGTGACTTATGTTTACTGGGCCAGTTCCTCTCAAAATTGCAGTAAGAATATAATGAGAACAGAATACTCTAAAAATAAAAGCTTCCTCAAAACAGTGAGACTCGTGGTGTACACTTTAGTACTGAAAAACAGTAAGTTGGAACTTCCAGAAATGCACTAGCTTGAACTTAAAAGTGTTGTCCTTGTTACTGTCAGTGAAAGGTCACTGGGATTTATTGATAACTATGCCAATACACAAGACTGCAGCTGGAATGATGGCTTTTAAAGTTAGGTTTAATCTCATTTCGCTGAAAGCACTTAGAAAATGGCTTCTTTTTGATAAAGTAACAGTTGTTTGCAGTTGGCTTAGGAGAATCTGTAGGTGAATGCAGTAGTTTATCTGGTTAAATGTCCAATTTTGACAGTGCATCATGGTGTCAGTTCAGAGACAAATGAACAAAATCCTTCCTGCTCTTCTTTGTTCTGGGAAATTCAGAGCAACTCGTGCCACACTTATGCTGGTAGGAAGATGTATTTTATGCTTAGCAGACTGGGGCATTGGAAACAGAGAATAGGTGGTTTTATCTGCTAGTCTCTCCTTCACTAAAACATGATTATTCTCTGCTATAGATTTTGTGAACTAGGAAGGTAAAGGAATATGTGACCTGACAGCCAGTACACCTAAACCTCTACTGTTGTGTCCATATACCTCCTGACAATCGCAACAGGAATGGAAAGCTCTGCAGGAGGCAGATTCAGGATAAGATTTTAAATTAAATAAACCAGAGAAACTTTCCTGGTACTGTAAAACAGAACGAGGTCAAGAGGTTTTCACGGGTAACCCTAAAGAATTAAAGGGGAAAAAGCTGATCAGAAGTGAGGCATAGAAAAGCTAAATGGTTTTGTGAATGCTGCCTTAATTGCTCTCTGGCGAGGATTAGAGTGTTTGGAGTCAGGGTACCCTCCTCTCACCCACCTTTCTCTCCCTGTTCCACAACTGAGAACACACACACCCCCCAAAAAAAGGCGAAGCTACTATTGGGAACATCCTGATTTTCTGGATCCCTATCACAGTATTTTCTATAGAGATTAACGTTTGTAGCAACAAAGCCAGGTCAAACATTTCAAGGATTGAAAATTTCCTTTCAAAACTGCATGGGAAAACAAGTAACCTATTTACTGTGCTCCAAGGGCTGGAGAGACGTTTTTCAAAGAACTATTTGCTTAACATCTTCCATTAAGCACCACTGTAAACTCGGATTACCTGGGTCTCAATTAGCATCTGCATTAAAATCAGATCAACTCATGTGGGGACTAAGGAAAAAGCACAGATTATTTTTTATGTAAATTCTATCCCTTTGCCAATTTAAGGGGCCTCGCTAGTGAGTTTAGCACATCTTTAGACAGATGGGATGTGTTTGTGCTAAATCCCTTTTTTCTCCCCTAAACGGCTTTTCCTGGTTCAGGCTAAGGAAGAAGTGCTTAGCAAGGACTAATGGTCTATTTACTACCTATTGTACTAGGAGCTTTGCTTTGTTTGCCTAATGATGCCCCCATCCCCTTCCCCTCAACTTCTAATTAAGAAATTATTGACAGTCTTTGCTCCTTAATCCTCAGTAATGACACAGGTGATCTCAGTTGTTCCTGGTGTATTCTTTCTGGATTTAGGAAGAAAGCACTTGGTAAGAGTGCTCTGGCAGGTGCAGATGGCAGCTTCAGGCTGAAGGCTTGAGGCCGAGGCTTTGCAGAGTGCTGCCCGCAGGGTTCCTTGCAGGCTGGTCTGCACATGGCACTGACTGCGGTTGAACACTGCATTTCACTTTCTCTAGCTTCAACCTGTTCCTAATTGAGCCGAGATAAACCAAAATGTATTTTTGTCCAGATTTTTTTGACAGTTTTAACTAAACCAGTTTAAAGCGGGGCAGGTTCCTATGTTGCAGGGCATGTCCCTATGTTGCATATAACTGTCTCCACGTTATTTGTTTTGCTCCTTTTTTCCCCCACTGAATTGATACACAGAGCAGATCAATCCACTCTGTGCGACTAGAAAAATAAAACAAGCAACTTAAAGAGCTTTTACTTCTCCTGCTGTTGTCCCGACTGACAACACTGCTATAATGCAATGTTTTTTGAAGTACTGAATAAAAAGCAACTCCCGTTTCTGAACAGGTAAGTATCTCCAGTTTTCCCTTGAGGAAAACTCAGATACAGAGAAGTTGATCAAGGTCTTTCATTCTTGACCTCTTCCAAGGCCACACAGGGTGGTAGTAGGCAACCCTGGCTCCCTCCATAACTCAGATGAGTCCACTACTGATATTAACAGTATAATGAATTTCTTTGGCTAAGAATAATGATCGATATTTGCCTTGCTTTAAGCAACAGATTTGCTTTCTATTCAGCGAAGATGCAGTCTTTTAAATGTAAAACTCGAGCTGACTGTTATGGATGCTGTCTGGTTTTTCTTCATGTTTATGCCAAGGGTCTTACAAAGATCTACAACAATTCATTCCAATCAAGTCAATTCAACTCTGAACTGGAACAAGAACCCCCTCTATCCTTCAAGCACAACCACACTGATTTGCTGTTTTTCAGTGCCAGGTATTGTGGCAAATGGACCAAAAATTGCCAGAATGCAAAAGCCCATCAAAAGCCCTACAGTTTCCTGTGGGAGCTGAAAGCAAGGAGAAACATCCCTCATATGGAAGTGACACTATTTCCTTAGGTCCTTCCTACAAGAAAGTGAAGGTAGTTACAATGTAAGTTCGTAGTTGTAGTGGAAAATGGAATATATTTCTATTGCTTTGGAACTGTTTTGATTGTCTTGACACACCACTTTATGTTGTGTTAGACCTTAGGACAGCAGGAAGGGCAGTGCCTGACCAAAGCCCCACGTACCAGGAAGTGCCTCCTGGGATCTCAGGTTCTTGAAAAACATGGACAAGGGTGAAGGAGGTTCACAGGGCAAAATGAGACTGGGTGGTTTTAACTCAAGTTGGGGCATGGAGCTAGGGACAGAGTCCTGACAGGATGGATGCCTGTGGCTGCACAGCCACTACCATAACATGAGATGTGACCGTGAATGTCCTGCTGCACCAAACCTCACAAATGTGGAGGGGGGAAGGCTGCAATCTCTCCAGTAAATCTATCCCTGCCTAGGAAAAAAACCAGATCATTATGTGCTCCCCCTCCCCCTTAGGGCCTCTGAGAGATGCAAAGCATATTTGTAAATGATCGCTCTTGCCAGTATACTTTCTGTTTGTTTTCTAAATTAAATAAGCTCCTTGAGCAGGAGCACTGTGGGAAGTTTCAACTCGCACAAAGTGCTGCCAGCTTCCTCCCCTCCTTCCCTGTGATGCATGACAACAAGCACAGCAGCCCCGTTGCTGACTTCCAAACCTCATCCTGAGAAATCAGGCAGTCATAGCTTAGGCAGCAATAGAGGATAGCAGCCTGGCAGAACGAATCTGGAAATGTTTTTCCTTCCCTAAGCAATATGGCACAGAGCTGCACACGGTGGCCTGCCTGCCTGTTCCCTGGTGCCTGCCTGTGTGCTTTCAGGGTTGCTCCACACATGGATTTTGCTGGAATAATTGTGCTTTTTTTTTCTTAAGCCCTTAAAATTTTCCTGGCAAAAGATTTCCATGTCCTTCTCCTATAATGGGACTGCAATCTCCTGTACATGAAAACCAAGAGTGGATTGACAGGGGCCCAGGAGAGGTCTGTCATGCAGGAGATGAATTCCTGTTCCCTGACCGTGGTTCTCAACAAGGATCAAACCCCAACTCCTGTTTCAACTGCTGATTATTCCAGTCCCTTTTTGTTTGATGCATCAAGACTGTTGCTTTTACAAATGAATGAATGACACGTCTCAGCATGAGGCTTTTGCATGTATAATTTAAAATACGTTCTGCTCTGCTAGTCTGTTTTTTAACTTGCCAGGTGAAATTTGGGAATAAGGTGACCATGAGTTGGGTGGATACTTTGGATGCTGAAGTTCAGAATCCTGTCTGTCTTTACAGTTTATTCGTGTTTATTCTCTCAGAGCTATGAGGTTGATTCTGGATCCAGGACCTCACTGTAGCTGGCACTGTACAAGACCAGGTCCTGGCCTAGAGGTGCTCTGGCAGTGTCAGTTCAGCAGCATTTTGCCAATACAGACATGCTGCTACTTTGAGCTGACAAAGTGCTTCCAATATAGATGCAGTTGTACTGACAAACATACACTTTGTACCAGCAAAATTACTTCTAAGAACAAATCAAGTTCTAGAACAGCTGCACAGACTATTTTCTTACTAAATCTCCATAAGGGAATAGAATTGCTTGCTAGGACACTCAGACAGCATCATGATTTTGACTAACAGAACTGCCAGAAAGTCTGGCATAAAGCAGCCAGGAAGAGAGATGTATGTCCCTTTATTCTTTTCATGGATTGCAGCTGAATTTCTTAATTTCTCTGGGCTCTCTAGTGAAAAGGATAACTGACCCAAATGCATTTTGAGGTTTGGAGAAACTGGGATTCAGTTCTGCACTTAGCAGAATATGTGATGCAGACAACCTGCAGTGTAACCTGCACACTCTGGATTTTCTGCACAGATTTCCTTTCAGAGGACCCTCTTTGCAAAAGCCTGTCTGTCTTCTGCTCATTAAAATGGTCACAAGGGCCACATGCATTATCCCCCTTCTAATAGGAAACTTCCTTTATTTTGTTGTTTGTTTGCTTTGCTGCTTCATGTGAGCACTAAGGGTGCATGTGTGAAAAATGGAAGGGTTCTCCTCTCAGTGTAACAAACCCAGTGATACACAGCTCTGCCAGCAGCAGAAACTAAAGAAGCTTGGCTTCTCTGGAGTTGCCTCATCTTTATATGCTCTGATGCCTAATAAGGTGAAAAATGAGTGCAGCTTTCCTAAGGCTTGGCTATTCATTACAGCTCACTGTCCCACGGGGGGTCATACTGGGTGAGTCCCATAAATCACCTCTGTGGGAGCAGTACCAGGATTTCCTCTTCCACCTGGCCACCTGTTTTCAGGAAACTTGTAGGAACTTCAAATCCTTGATGTTTCAGCTCCTGTATCATAGATGCATGATTTGATCAATGGATTCAAAAGGTACCGAGGAAGATCAGGAATGGGGACTTGACTAGGAAACAGTAAGTCTTGTTTCCTTGGGAGGGCAGGTTATAGACTGTGCTGTGCTGGGTACCAGAGCCCATCCTTAACTGATTGGATCTTTTCAGCCACCAGGTTCACCATTTGAAGCTGTTTTTTTTTCTTTCTGTTCCCTCATCTCCTCAATTTGAGTATCACATTTCAGTAAGGATCTTGAGCTGGCTTTTATGGAAAAACTACATACACACTTTCACTGGAAGAATGTGAAGCTCTTTGCACAAGCTCTTGGCCTAATCATTAAAAAAAAAAATTCCAAAACCTTTCCATCTCCCACTGCTGTGATCCTGTCATATCAGACAGAGGCTTGGAGACAAATTAAAATAAACACTGATTTAGAAACAAACTCATGTTATTGCCAGTGAAATCTCCTTGCCTTACAGATACAAAAATGAACCTGCTACATGTATTTTTGTGTCTTTTAGAAATAATCTGTAGATAAAAACATTATCTGCTTTGGGGATGGTTTTAGGAACAATTTTCAATTAATTGTGTTTAACAACGTTTTATTAATTTCTCAGTGTATTTCATTCACATTCTCTCACTATCAAATTCATCTTTTACCTTTTACTTCCATCTTTTCATGTCTGCCATGCAATTGCAATGATGAAAAGGAAGGTGAGAGAAGTGGTGTGTGGAAGAACATGCATCAGAGTCCTCCAATAAGTACATCAGGCTGCCAAGTATTTCTGTATAGCAAGGTGAGCAGAATGCTTTGCAAGTACCAATGAAGGCAGCTGCCAATATTTCTGATACAAAAGTGCTATGAAAGGAATCCACTGTTCTTAGGGCTTGCAAGACCAGATTTTCTCTTATGCCAGAGCAGGAATCACTGCTGCTCATCAGGTCATTTTCATGAGTCTAGTCAAGGCCTTGAGGGCTCCTCTCCAATGAAAAGGTCTCTGTCCTCTTCCCCACTCAAAGCCCATCTTCTGTACTTGGGGTAGAGAAACAGATCATAACACTGTGTAATTATGGCTGTCAGAGAAGTTTCATGGAAACAGGTAGCCAGGGGGAAAAGACAAACCCTGTGTTGTATGTAGGGGGAATGGCAGTAACCGCAGTTCCAGCTGTTAACTTGTCCACAGTATTCATATGACTAGTTTAACAGCGAAATACAAGCAGAGAGATGAAGGCCTAATTCTTCTAGAGTAGTCCACTAATATTTGAGGGGTTTGATTTTGGGGTGTCCAGCCTGAAAAATCGCAAACTCCATTTCAGATGCACTGAAGACTCAGTTGCAGCAGCAGCAAAAGGGAACTGAGCATCCTGTGCTCCTGCAAGGCAGCCTGCACACCTCTCACAGGGCGTGTTCCAGAGCTCCCAAACCAGGTACTGCTTATGAAACTTGGCCTGGAATAGCCCTTAATCATCATGCCTGGGAACAGTTCCTTTATTCAGACAATATTAGCTGCCCATGGAGGCTGTGGTTCGACTTGAATGTCAGATACATGAAGCAGTAGGTAATCGGGCAGTATAAATTTGATGGAATTAGAGAGGACAATATAATCACATTTTGTATCAAACTAGCCAGGGCATACACCATGGTGTTCATTCAGCCTCTGTGGTTTGTGTTAGCTTTCTGCCAGCTCTGTAAAGATAAATGATACCTGATATATCATAACATCTGCTGAGACAAAGTCATTACACAACTTTTTTTTTTTTTTTAACAGACTTGAACCAAACAGAGTGTGCATTAGGTCAGTGCTTTATGTGTCATCACAGCTTTTGATCTGGTAAAAAGTGCAAAAAACCTGATTCCCCACTCTGTAGAACTACTGGCTTAAGCTGACCAATAACTGTCTGCCCTACAGGTGAAACCTTGAATGATTCTTTACATTGTGAGTTCAATACGAATAAACCTGATCACCGTGAGGGTTTTGCAAGTGCTGTAATCAAAACCAATTTAATTTCCAGTTTGGTATGGAGTGGCAACAGTCACAGCTGGAATTCGTGAAACCTCAGAGCTTCCACCCAAGCTTTTCCAATGGCAAAGAGTTTCTGCAGGGGATTAACTGAACAAATTGTGTAAGAGTCTCATACAGTGAGTTGGACAATCTGAACTGGTGGGAGTTTATTTTCCTTCTGTGCTCATAAAGGAGCAATGATTAGATTTCTGAAAGTAAAAATGTGGTGGCTCAAAAAGCACAGGTAACTTACAAATTAATATTGCCCTGGGCAGAAAAAAACAAATGCAAGACTGCACAGGATGCTGCTTTGTAAGTGGGCTTTTAACCCATGAGACCTTCAGTAGAACACCTTGGGGAATTCTCTTCTCCAACTTCATACATTTATGCTTCACTTTCAGTAAAAGCACTTTCTGCCAAGACCCTCATTTCTGATGGTTTCTTCAGACATTTTTCACTCTAGATCACGTGGTACTTGGAAGGGATCCATACCACCCACCACATCACCATGTGGTGAAATCTGCTGGAGCCCCACAAGTATTTTCTATCAGTGAGGTCAGACAGAGAATAACCCTACCAGAGAACTTGGCTCTAACCACAGCAGGATTTGTACCTGAATAATAAGTCTCTTGAGGACTGATGACTGAATTCTTAACTGATAGGCAGCTCAGAGGACAGGTATGGTAGTTCTGGAAGGCTGTATGGAAACAAGTACAACAGGATCTCTCATGTCAGCATGAGTGTTCGGGCACTTTCCACTGCCTCTTTTTAAAGGCATCATGTCACCTGTCGTGATATCTCTCGATAATGTGCTGGGAGGCATCGACTCAGGATCAGCAGTCAGGGGAGTCAGAGCAAACCAGGTCTGTTGAACTTCAAGAGCAGAGGAGAAGAGTGTCTTTATGGGGTTCCTGCACAAGAAGAGACCACCTCCCAAACTCGCTGTGTTCATCTGGAGCTGGCATCTCTGATGGGTCCATGGAATCTCTGCCAGGTGACAAAGCTGGCCAGGGATTGATGCAGGACTGCCCAGAATCACACTGGTTAACAAGCTGTAACTCCAGCAGCCAGGCCCTTTACTTTTTAAACAAACCTTCTATTGATGCAATTCACAAATTTAATGAACTTGTGCTACCTGGCAGACTATAACTGATGTGGGAGAAGTGGAAATAGGGTATTATTACCTGAAAAAAATGTACCCACCTATATTCAGGACTGACATGGCACACTGAAGGCAGCTGTCTAGGGGAAAGGGAGGAGCAGACTGTGCATGCAACACCTCTCCTGCCACACAACAGGCAGTATTTGCTGTGCTAAGCTACAGTTGTTTACAGGTTCCAGCTTTATCTTCTTAAATCTCCTCTTTCTCTGTTGTTCAAATTAAGATACAGTCTCACAGTATCCAAATTAGTCTTGAAATGATAGTATGTGTATACAGTGCTCCTGGAAT
The DNA here is from genome assembly GCA_020745705.1 of Hemiprocne comata. Lineage (NCBI taxonomy): Eukaryota > Metazoa > Chordata > Aves > Apodiformes > Apodidae > Hemiprocne > Hemiprocne comata. The sequence continues at coordinate 1,195,571 of CM036597.1, read as the reverse complement.
TCCAGGGGTCTCCTCATTCTCTGAACCACCTGTCGTACAAAAACAGGCCCTGACATTCAGCAGAACAGAGAATCCACACACAGAGTGTAGAAACTATTACAATAAACAGATGGATGCTTTTGATTCCCTCCAGAAGAGAACAGATGTGCTTGCAAGCACAAACATATGCATTCACTTAAATTAATCATAATACTCATTTTAGGTTTATCTCACGGTTTATCTCAAGTACAAGAATTAAACATTCTGCTAATGTTTAGATGCTGTAGGTCAGCATGCTTTGGCTTTCAGACTGACTTCTGCAATAATGAAATTCACATAACGTTGCATCCTGGCTGTGAGACAGAATCTTCCATGGATACAATTCATTTGTCATGTTTTTTACAAAGCCAAGTCAAACCACAGTAACCTAACAAAATTAAGACTTGGCCAAGAGAACAGCTGCAATACAAACTATCATCAGCTACGTGACTTAGAGCAGTACTTCAGAAGGATGGACAACAACCTTGGGACTTCTTCAACAATTAAATCAATCAGGGTAGGGCTTATGCACAGGCAATTTCCCCTGTGTAAATAGGAAACTAGAGCAAACAATCCCTTGTTAAAGAAATATTATGCATAAAACCAGATGAATTGGTGAAAATACTAATTGAGGGAAAAGTTATACCCTTCTATGCCTGCCCAAGGAAAGCCTCATTCAGCCAGGGATTACAAAATCTGTTACCAATTAGTTTCCTGTATGCAACCATGTTATGAATGTTTTCTTGCCCCTGAGAACCAAAGGTTTTCCCCTGCAGAAAACACTCTTTCCTCAGTTCACAGCCCAGTTTTCCAGCTACCCACAAATGACATAAAAACCTCTTGCTAAGATAGCTCTAAAATCACAGCATAACATGAGCTGCTGTATGCAGATATTGTTGCAAGAAGTTCTTGCAATTCTAAATCTTTGTCATACTAGGTAATACCAGAAATATTAAATAACTGTATGTGATACTAGTCTTGTGTCTTGTAGGTCCTTTATCCTCCCCAGGGGATTACTGGTCTCTGCTGGGTGATATCTCTGGGGTTTTGCCTCCATTCCTCTTGCTTCTCCAACCTGGATCCCCTCTCACTCTACCTGTGGTGTCCCTGAACCAGCAGGGAAGAGGGGCAGCCCTGCTCCCTCACTGCTTCTGGACACATCTCCCTGTACCTTTCTGGATATTCCACCAGTATCAAGAGTCAATGATGCCTCAATTCCAACTTTATGCCCAAGTGAAAAGCCTTGTATCACTTAAAAATGTATGCAGCCACTTGTTTTGAAGAAATATGCTTTAAAATAAAAGCATTCAAAAATTACCTTCTATTATTGAACCATGAAGCACTGTAACCAGGTCCCAGAGGCCAACAAAAGATACTCAGTGGCTTAATGACCCAACACAAGACAAAATGCAAGACCAGATCCTGTAAAACTCCCTTTAAAGAAGTCACAGAACTTTGCAGATGAATTTGAATCTCGGTGTTGTAGGCAAATGTCAACTACAGGCAGTCTGCCTCACTGCTCTGCATCTGTCTCCTTCCTGCCCAAACAGTGTGGGGCTTGTTTTTCTTCAAAATTCTTTTTTAATGTTACCCTAGTGCAACCCTGGAAGGGGCTTAACTATGATGGAGAATGAAAGAATTCATTTCTGCTCAAACACGATGTTGAAGGATGTCATGGTAAAATTGAAGATAAATTATATAGAACTATCCTCCCATTTGCAAAATGATGGGGATGTAGATAGCAGGAAGATCACATCAGTGCCTGCCTAATAATATGGACTGCTGGTTTTATGTGGTTTTATTTACAGTAGCTATCACAGAAGAATGCAGAGTGCTTTCTGCAAACCTCACCTGGGCTGATCACAGCTCGTGGGTGGAAATTCCCTACATGCTCAGTGATCATTTCTACAGGTGCTGCTGGAAATGATTTCATTTAACCATATGTTATACCTTTATTCTAAGCATGTTCTGGAGAAAAATGTCATTGTGCTGCTAAGCTAACCAGCCCCAACAACTTGCTGTGATGAGGAGTGCTGGGAAGATTTTCAAGGAAAGGGAAAATTCCAGCAGTACCTGTAACAGATACCCCAGCTGCTGAAAGGCAGCCCTGGTGCTGCAGGATGCACCCATCCATTAGATACTTGGCATCTATTATTCAGAAATAAATCAAACATGATTACTCAGCTTCAACCACAGAGGAATTCAGGAGCAAAGATATCCATCCAGCAGCCCTAATAATCCAGCAGAAGTTTCCCCAGGTGATAACAACAGAGTTGGCTATTTTAAAGGAAAACATATTTATTACAGTATCACAACCACAAAAAATATAAGCAGAGATCCTGTATATATGAAAGGTGTTTTCCCAAACAGTGTGATGTGTCTCCTGGGTTACAAGTAATTTTTTGTCATCGGTTCCCCTCCTTCTTCTGCTGAATAAACAATCCCAACTGATTTCCCTGCTCCAGATGAACTGTCCAAGCAAATAATATTTTCATTTATTTTCTCCTTGCCTAGGAGGAAATCTTTCTTTTCTATTAAAAGATGGCTGCATGGGAATATTGGTCAATGGTCTACGAAATGAGAGAAAGAGTGAGAGAGAAACTGTTGATAATTTAGATAGAGATTTATCTAGAGCCATTCTGCTGGGTTTATCCTCTCAGTAACTGTCATTTCACAAAACACAGGGGGAACAACATCATTCTCACTTGAGTGTGTATGTGCATTCTATTGGAAAGAATCAAAATTGTTCATCTGTGTCTCACCAAGCTCATAATGACATCACCTAATGGAAATGTATCCCGTTTATTGGGAAACTATCCCCATTTTAGGGAGAAGGAGACTACTTTTGAATTTTAAGGATCTGACTAGCCATGGTGGACACGCTGCTGACATCTGTGAAGTGTCCAGAAAGCTACAAATTTATTTCAATATAAGCTGTCACTTTGCAGAGGAAAACAGAACCGTGTGGTGTCAGGTGCATTTGGGTACCATCCTGAACAGACACAGACACACTCCAGTATGGTCCCAAAAAGAGCTGGGCTGGCACAACTAAGAGGTGCAGCAGAGCTGGTAAAGCAGTCAGGGGTGAGATAAAGGCAGGCAGAGCCAACAGAGCCTGTGCCTGGGGGAACTACGGCTTCAGTTAGAGGCTCAGCCTGCTTTGTTTCTCTCCAGAGTCTGTGCAAAGACCAAGAAACCTCTGGAAGGTGATCTAAGACACCCAAGTTACGCTGTTATCATGAGTAGCCCTCAGAGATTCACACGCTCTTTGCCCACCTCAAGAGAGCAGCATGATACTCCACTAAGGGAGGCATGTAGGGTAAGCCTAAAGATACACCCAAAGATGAAACTCTTCTTCCAGACACTGTAAGATGTGTTACACTTGTACAGTGTTAAGACTGAAGGGGTCCAGGTTCCCCTTCCCTCTGGTGCTAGGGAAAAATTTCCATGTATATTAGGCAGAACTTGAAACGTAAGAGTAAGAACAATCTATTCTGAGCTCAGATCAGTCCCAGATGATCAGCAAATTAGTTCTTGTTTCGCAGGAAGCAGGTATTCAAAAGCATTTAGCTACTTAAGGCACCATCTCTTCACATAATAAAGGAATCTGGGTGTCAGAGTCCAACAACCACCTCCTGGAAAACAAAGTCTCTTTAAAATGTCTCCAGTTAACAACCTAGAAATACACCTAAAGTCACTACTGCAAGAGAGAGCACTGCTCATGCAGAGATCACCTCTCTGATGGCAATGCTGATAGATTTTTACTTTACTTGCACAGTGGTGATGAATTTATAAGCAGATGCAGGAAACTTGGTAGACCTCCTCTTTTCATCCTACCTATTCTTATTCATATAATTGTCTGATCCTTATTTATAACTCCCTGAACTATTTGCCTCCATAATTTAAGTTTTATTCGCACTCTGGGGTTTGATGAAACAGAGTATGGTTTCTCCTGCAAGAAAAAGCCAAATAATGTTTCTTCGTGGCTGGAATTTAATCTATTCTAAGTGGTGCCTCTGTTCCCTAGTGCTTTGCTTACCGGAGGTTAGCTCTCTGGTGCTGAAAATAGAAAGCATTTTAGCATTTATGTGCAAGTGTGTGCACACAGGAATGCAAATCTGTAAAAGCTCCAGAGTTCATCTAAAATGCTAATAGAATTATAGAGCTCCCAACCTACAGAGCTTCCAACCTGAAGAACACACGGTGCTCCCTGCTCCTTCCCAGACATGAGAAATGTAGCTCTAGGGCTGTCTCTTTTTCCTCTGCTCAGCAGGAATGATCTTAACATTCACCGTGGTGATGCAAAGAAAATGGCCTTGAATTTTACAGAGTGAGGGAGTTGCTTACATTCTTCATCTCCAGAGGTGTTAATTCCAGATGTGGGGGCAGTTATTCTGAGTGCTTTTTAAACGTTTATAGTACTGCTCAGGTGTAATTGAATGTACCAGGTAGAGCATCCTCCCACAGACCAAAGGGAAAGAGACAAGAGCAATCAGCTCTCTCAGCCACATGACAGTGGACAGAAAGGACAACAGGAGAACTTACCACACCTTCCATGAGACAAGAACATGGCCCAGCAGTGGGGAGCTGTGCTACCAGCAGAATGACACGCTGAGCAGGGACAGCTCTGGGGAGGAAGGGAAGCAGGGAATACGGGAGCTGTGGGCTCCATGTGTTACCTACAGGCCTGAGTATCACATCTCTGTGTGTGTACACACAGCTTTTGTACCCTAACTCTTCACCATCAAGTAATAAACTGATTCTGTTCAGAGTGCTTTAAATTAAATCACTTTCAGGCAATCAGATTGGACAGATCTCCCTCTGTATCACATGTAAACCACATGTTCTGTAGTTGCACAGTGCAACAGGAGCAAACTGCCAATGTGAAGTTTGACAATCTAGTGTCTTCTGTCAACTACCATCTAAGTGACTCTGGGCAAGCCACTTGTTGTCTGCATTTACTCCCCATTCAGGCAAACGGGCACATCACTGCCCAAGAATACTGTCAGGGAGTTTATCTTACTAACATTTTAAAGTAAAATAATTCAAAATCCCTCAGTAAGAGCTTCTGAAAGGCTTCCCTAGGCAACATTTTGAGTAGCTCTGAATTTCTTGGCTCCCTGCACAACAGGATACAAACTTGTTCAGGCACCACAAGAACAACTGCTATGTCACTTGCTGTATGCTGACGAGACAAGATACAGAGAACCTCATCTTGCCAACTCTCAACAGAAACCTTATTCCAACCATTGGGTCATGTGGGTAAGGAAAGGAGGCAAAAATAAGGAAGGTGGCCTGGAAAACTGTCATCCCAAATATGAGATTATTGCTGAGACCTGCAGTGGTGAGCAGGGCCTGGAAAGGTTACACAGATTCACTTTATGTCACCAAAAATCATCAGCTCTCCTGGGGCCAGGACAGTGCTTTTAAAGCACTTGAGTTCCTTTAGAGAAGGATCCTGCAAGGCAAGCTAAGAACTGGAAAGAATTTTTACCAAATAATAGTCTGAGGTGAATTTTAAATCTCTGAAGAGGCTCCAGCCACATAATTGCAAATCCTTGTTATTTTACCTGAACCTCATAACTGTAACTTGCAATGATTAGACTAAAATTCCCACCCCAGATCTGCAGGAGCACAAGTTTTAATAACAACTGCTAAATCTCAATATCACATTCAGCCACCTTAGTAATCTGTTCAAAAAAAGCAAAACAACTGCAATTACTTTATCAACCAGCAAAGGGGCTGAAATCTCCCAAGGGTCTATACTGGGTTAGGAGAAGTTTTGCTTAAAAAGGAAGCTTATATCATCAAGATGAGAAATTTTACAGCAACTATGTGCTGTAAAACATAACCACCATCATTAATAGCAACCTCTTTTGTCTCTCTTCAATGTCTGAACAATTAAAAAGCTTAAAGTGGATTCTTCCCCCTCCTAAATGCATGTCCAATCTGTTATTTAAAAAGATTGCTTCAGTTTATCACAATGGGCATAGAATTCTTTGTTTGTGCCAAGCACAACTACTACAATAAGTATCTTCACATTCATATGTGGCACTGGTCAATAAAGAAAAATAATCCCTAACAGTAGCACAATCCCCATATGGCATCATGGTAACAATGCTCTGGAGGACCTTACACCAGCACAGGATCATCATCTGAACAGCCCCAGACAACGGAGTGAGCCAGGGTTGGTTTCTTCAATGAATCAGGGAAAGAAACCAAGTGTTGAAGCTGATCTTGCTGAACATTTGCAGGTGGCTGAACAGAACCCTCCCAGCCTTAAGATACATCCGTAAAGAAAAGGGAGGCAGACTCAGCCTCACGTGGCTAACAGCACTGCTTGTGCTTTGGTTTCTTCTGTCAAGAAGTTCCTTTGGAAGAACAAACCCTGTAGGATGCTTTGCTGTCATGAGAGTTTGCTCTTCAAAGACAATTCTGGGATGGCCTGTCTCCTGCTGCAGCTACCAGACCAACAGGGACAGTCTGTCTGGACAATCACCATGACAGTTTCCCAAGGTACAGCTTGAATGAATCATGTGACACACACGTGTCTAACTTGTTTAACTCCTCTAACTGAACCATTCTTTGCATTACAATGATTTTAAACTAACATTACTATGAACAGGAGTTCAACCACCAACCAAAAGAGAAAGGAAAGAAAGACAGAAAACCTAAATTTGTGTTTCACAATCGCATAGAGCTGCAGCAAGGGCTGCTGTGAAGCCAGGAAGCAGACGGGTACCCTTCAGTCCCTACAATCCCAGTTTGGAAATAAGGACTTCTTTAAAACAGCCTAGCAGCAGAAGCAGTTTGTAGGAGATGACTGAAATGTTACTAAGGATCTGTCTAGAAGGTTATGAGACATGCATGACCACCACAGAACGGGTCTGGTGGAAAACAGCTTCAGCCTGTTCTTGACTGGGCAATGCTGACTGGATCAGTACCCCAGGGAACAGATCCTGGGGAGGGGGAACACTGCCAGGAGGCAGCCAGAGCCAGAGCTGCCACATCACCCTGGCCAGCTAAGGGGACTTGGTCTTTATCTGGGGAGGGAAGAGAATAAAGTTTAAATAAAAGCCTAGCTTTTAAGGTTTTAATAAAGCCCCTGTAACTCCTGGGATTATATCAGCCTAGACCAAGGTCACCTTATCCAGACGTCTCTGGGTTTCAGACAAGCCTGCTCCTGTGTTTGATGTTCCCTGATGCTGCAAAAGGACCAAAATGATGATAAGACCCTTTTGAAAGGACAAGCAATCTTATTCAGGCAGGGTACATTTAAACACACATAACAGCTTCTGTTACATGCTAATGGTGCCAGTTTCACTGTCTCATCTTACTCTGTCAACTTTGTGGCTGAATTATGGTTTTAATATCTTAGTCTCTGCTCTGACTATGATTTGTTCTCTGTTGCTTTTTTTTTTCCTGATCTGCACTTCGGAGCAATACATTGTTGGAGACACTTTAGCTGGTTTGCACAGCACATTGCCAAAGGAAAATCTCTTCACTCTTACAAATTATGTGTATCTATGGCTGTACATGATATAAACATGTTCAGAATCTGTGAATCTTTCAGAGTATTTGAATAGAAGTTCCTGATAGAATAAAAATACATCTTTGCTTGTCATTTTTTTATTAAAACCAGCAGCACATTCCAGAGTAACACTTTCCCAGTTTACATATTTCATCATAAGCTCCATTAAGAATGCATCTTCCTTCCACTCTCTACAATTATTTTGCTTTGAATATTTAATGATAAACACACACAATACAACATTGGATGAATGTGGCCCTTATTTCATCAACAATTCCCCAGGGACTACATCTATGCATACAGCTTAATACATAAATCAGCATGCAGCAGATCAGAGCCTATATTATTATTCACAACTGAGAGAGGACTATAAATGTACATTACTTTTCAAAATACAAGAACAATCCAGTAGAGTTTTTTAAGTTGAGCTATCACAGAAGTCAGCAGCTGCTCTATGAATGAAGGTTTTGAAATCTCAGGGCCTCATAGCTCTAAGTTTTCCTTAGTTTGAAGAATGTATAAATAGGTGCAAGAAATAATAATGAAAAATTCCATTTAATACAGGACAAGGGAAGGGCAGATGTAAATGTATTCTTAAAGAAGGGAATGAAGCTTGACAAGGAGCTGACAGACCAGCCCAAACCCACAGTTCTTCTGGGTAGGTAACTTTCCCCAGCTGAATCCACCTACAGACTGTGCAAATCACAGGGGGACAAAAGCCTGCCTTCCACCAATCCACACTTTTCTCACCATACCTATTCAGATTTGACATGCCTGACTTCCACTCCACAGTCCTGCCATGTAGCCCCACTCTCTTCCTTCATGAGCATTTTGATAATAATAAATGAACAGAGGTTTACAATGATTCAGGAGATTCATTTGCCAGCAGGAAGGGATTTTCAAGCAAAGACTGGCAAGCTCTCAAATCCACAACTCAAAATGCACTGCAACGTGAAGACACCTGATGAAATTCTAATCTAACTGTGGAGAGCTAAATTATTGGAGGTTTAAAGGGAAAATAACTAAGGTTACAAGCATTAATAGCTCTACAGCTTAAGTATCATTTTTGAAAGCATGTGAAATTGAGGTAACTGAAAAAGTGAGACTTTAATGACACTTTGCCCATCAAGTTATTAAGAAGATCAGTCCATTTGTTTCCCTTGCTTTTAATTATCTTCTGTGGAGCCATTCTGGCTTTATACTGGTGTAAACACATTACATCCCATGCTGTCTAATTTCCTTAGAGATTTTGTTTGCCTGGTTTTAATTTTATGAGGACTTTAACTTCCAAGTACTTAAATCAGCAATGAAAGAAAAAGAAGATAATCTTAGAATGAAATGGAGTAAATTCAAACTGTATTTTAACTTTATGAATGTTCATTTTATTACACTGGCAATTCTCAGTCACGGATCTCAGGCAAGATAGCCTGACACTTTTAACCACATAAATACCATCATTTTGAAATAACTGTGGGCTTCTGCTTGTTCTTGCTTAAGATTCAACAGAGGATGCATCGCAAATGGGCCTTTAAGGAAACCAATTCTGTTATTCCTGCTAGCTGGGGCAATGACTGCCATCATGAAAGTAAAATTACTGCCATTAAATCAAGAAACTAATTAGAATCAGATCATCAAGTTAATTTTCTGCTGGAGACTTGGTTTACTTGCATGGGCTAGAATGATTTATTCAAGAGTACCTGTCAGGGCCGAGCCAAGTCTGTAGGCTTCGGATATTCCTGATGTCCAAGCTGCCTGGGAGCAGCTCAGCAGCTCAAGAAGGTTCACAGGACCTGGTGGTACCTAGATCTGGGTGAGCAGCTCTCACTGACAGGAGGGCTGGGAACACACAGATCCAGAAATCTGGCTCATGCCAATACATGGAGTCACAAGGAAACAGACTCAAAAGTTTCCTCCACAATCCCAAGGGGACATGGGAGCCCTGAGGTTACTGCATCAAAACCAAAGACTGTTTTTGCTTTTCCCTACCTTTTCCATTACCAAGAACCTTCCATCCCCAAACTCTGACAGCAAAGACCAGTATGGTATCAAATGGAAAGGATTGTGGTCTGCCTGTGCTCCAGTTTCTAAAACAGAGAGAATAAATCTCTCTAGTTCACATGAAGAGGCACTAACTGCATGTGACAGCACTGGTGAGATACTCTACGCTGAAAATCCTCCTTCATACACAAACACTGGAAATCCCCTGTGCACATCATCATTTAACCTGCCTGCCAAACTCAATGTCAGCTTCCTACTGTCTGTCTTCTCCCTCTGTAGGTGCTTCAGCAACTCCAAAGGTGCATAATTATTTCATAAACATCCCTCAGGGAGCTCATGAAACTTGGGGAAAAAGCAAAGGACTTTTAAAGTTCTGATCTCTTTGATACTTGAGAATGCTGTGATATGGTGATTCACCCCAAATGATAACATGGCCAATTAGAGGACTTCATTATCAAAGGATAATACTGAAAAAGATAATGAATAAGAGGATGCATCTTGTCACAGCAAGAAGTACCATGATTAGAATCCAGGAATCTTGCCATCATTTTGACCTTAAACGAGTCATTTACTCTTTATGCCTTTGGTTTCCCACCTAGAGTGTGGCAGCACCACAGCATCAATACTTATTTTATCCATCTCTTGAGAGTAATTAATGTTTTGAATGGTCTTCAAAACTATATGATGAGTCAGTGCAAAGTGTGTTCCCATATGTACACCTAATTTTTTTTTAAGGACATTTTAGGCATATGCATGCTTACATGCCTGACATGAACCCTCACCAGCCTCTCTAATCACTGGAGACAAAAAAAGAAAAAAGCCCATCAAAATGTACATATATGAGGCCCATTCTATTAATGGGACTGCAGAGTTCCCAATTTTACACTGGTGTTCTTTTTATAAGCAACACACACTGGAGGGAAAGGTAAGTTTATTTAATAGCTGCAGCATTATTCAACACCCAGCCTGCCAGCCTGGCAGAACATTGCATGGAGCACTGAGGGGTTGTCTGCTCACCTCCAGCTGCCTGTCCCACAGGAGCTGGAAACATCACCCATGTTTCAAGTAAGCTACTGTTAGGAATATGACAGCTTAACCAGTATGATTAAAACCACTATTTAAGATTATAGAGGCTATATTTACTGACAAGGTCTGTCTTAGACTAGGATACTAAGGTTCTCAAACATCTCCACACACATACACACAGGTAAGTGGCACAAACTGGTTGTCTAACTTCAGATTAGTGTCCACTTTCTACCTTCTCAAACAGTCCCAGAAAATTAAGGAAGATGTTCTTCCTCCCGAAACAGCTCACCTCTTTACCAGTAAGGAAATACTCAGAACAACACTGATGTTCTTTCCTCCAGGACCATGAAATTTCTCAGAAATAAGCCCACCTTCAGAAGAGATTATAAAGATCTCAAAACAGTTTCCTCTGAACAACCTATGAAATCCCTCCACCTTCTCCAGTAGAAATAATATTCCACCGATGAAGAACTAGAAGAAGAAAACCAGAAAGAGCCTTGCTAATATGACTTACAGCAGGTGTAGGACACTTCAATACCACAACGACTAGTATCACACAGGCCAGCTGAAGAACAAATGAATACTGTGTTTTTACAACAGATGGATGCATGATGGGTTAAACAGAGTGTCAGTATGGAGAGCTGCCATTTCTAAATTAAGGCATGTTCTGAACTGTCAAAACGACTCATCAGTTTGAAGCCATTCTGAAAGATTCCCAAAAGAGTCAACATATTACCACAGAAAAGTGATTAATAAGTCTAGTTCTGATCTGTCCAAAGTGCATGATGACTTTGCCTTTCCCTCCGAAAAGCTCTCCTCACAGCAACACACTGGGAATCCATCAGGATGGTCCACAGGGAAATCATTAAGCAAAAATAATAAAAGGGGAGATGAAAATGAAGAAAATCTCAGACATTTCCTCTATGGGTTTCTGAGTTCTCCTCTTTCATATGAATTAATGTAATGTTCAGGGATAAAGCCCCAGCCCGTCCATCTAAGGGAACACATTATTCCTCAGCAGCACAGTGATGGTCTCAAATACCAATTATTTAACTCATCTCCTTGAAGGCACCTACAATAACTCTGCAAGGAGAAAAATTACAATCAACTGATGCAAGCAGGTACACAAGGATGCAGACCGAGTTAAAAACCAACACTCTGTGTGTCTCTGAAAGCAAGAGGATCCTGCATTCAAACTTTCTTACCCCCAAGTTGCTGTTACAAGCAGCACTGAATCTAGCCAGGCATAAAAGATCAGGACTATTGTGACAGACAGGACTTAAAGATTCAGTCCCATCCGATTGAATCCCAGGTTTGGGATCAGCCAACAGAAGTACTTTCAGAAATCAGGAGTGGATTTCTGTCTGAGACTCAGTGGGCACTTGTCACATTTCATTTGTATGCACACCTCTGATCTGCCATGGACACCAGCCAGTCTCCAGCAACTTTAAGCAAAGATCAATTTCTTAATTAGAATTGTGAATTAATGAAAACTGAAATGCCTGTTTTAAATACAGCAGGCCCTAAACAATGACTTCCTGAGCTCCTTCATGCCCTAGAGCATTTCCTTTATAATATTTTCAAACTATCCACTCTCACTGATGATTTATGGCATCCAGGTGTTATCTGGCAGTACTTTCAAATGTCTGTGCTGATAAGGAAGAAAAATTTCATTGTATCTTGAACTGTCAACAAATGCTTTGAAATTTTCTAAGAGTTCTTGCATTTGTCCTTCGTATTTCCAGAGCTTAAAAAAACCAGCCTCAAACTACTTGCCTTCTCACAGAGTAAGGCTTACAAGCATCTCATTAATGAGTCCCATTAACTCTCTCCACTATTAGAATATTCCTAATTCCATTGGCCTCACACCATAATTCTCCAAGTGGGCACTGAATCTTGTTGTGACAGCCCAATTAGTTCTGCTGGCAACGTTAATGAGATTATGTTGAGAAACATACCTAGCAAGTATGAATTCTCATGCAGCCCTCTGGTTAAAAGGGATATAACAACTTTAATGGAAGGAGACACCAAAAAGCATTTACCTACACAAAGGAATTCAACAATGGTGCTTAAATTTAATATAACATATGATAAAGAGATGAGCTGGAGTAAAAGCCTCTCACTGCTTCTCACCCAATATTATTTATGGATCTATGTAGGGCCAACTCCCTGACAGGAGCAGACAGAACTCTTAATGCCTTCTGACACAACTGGGTTGAGCCATCTATTACCACCCACAAATCCTTCAAAAACAAATACTGGTTCAAATAATTAAGCCATTCAACATATTAACTTCCTAGATACCAACAAGGGTAACCCCAGTGATAGTGGTTCACTAAAACTACCTGTTTTAGTGAAGACCAGTAAAAAAGAATTATCTGTATCCTGGGCTTCAAATCAAAAGCCTTTAATATTAGGATCACACTCTCCACTGAATAAATGTCAGAGAAATAAACTTGATAGAACAATGTATTTTCCATGCCCTAAAATTATGAATTTTAAAAAGAACTGAGAGCATGAAACTACAAAGTCTTTAAACTCTAGGGAATAAATTCAAATACCAACCAGGTCAGTAATAATCTAATGTCAACTGTTACCATTAAAAAAATGGACAATGATAACAAGGTATCAAGCTGCCAGGGAGATATTTAGTGGGAACTGAGAGGAGTAACTGCGTGAGAATAACTGTGTTATTCTTAGTTATTCTGTGTTATTCTCTGTGTATCTTGATTAGAATTTTAAAGAAAAAGTAATGTTTCTACCAACCCTGTTTCACCATAATTTATAACCCAGAGTATGAAAAATGTCAGCCTACCTCTTAGATCCCTCCAGAAACTGATCTTATTCAGCTTGGGTGCTCACTAGGTTGTTTGCAACAATTCTTTCCTGAGAAGGAGAACACAACAGAGCAATCAATGAAAGGTGACTCTTTGGGTTGGAGAGATTTAGTATACATTGCAGATTTTTGCTGCTCTAAATGGCATACACTTTCTTAATTACAGTTTCCTCCCTCCATACTGCTGACAGCCAAAGTCTCATTGGTATTCAGCTGACTCCCACTTCCAGCAGCATGGATAATTGCCCCTTCCACTCACAGTTGCACACCTCTCTGATCACTACTATAGTTTGTATGGATGGAAAACTAAGAAATGTTTATCATGTGCATATTATTTTAACGTCTTGTAGCAAGCTAGATGAAGATGAAAAGGGCCAGCACTGAGCAGTCCATTCCCTGCAGAAAGCAGTGAACGACTGAATCTTAAAACATTTGAACCACATGTAGGCAGACCTGTTTATTCCACTGCACTTTACACACCAACACAACGTATTTATTTACTTGCCCGCAACACTGTGGATCTAGCTCATTATTCTGACCAAACGTTCTTTATACTATAGGTCTGGGTGCAGCACACGGAGTTCTCTCTTTCATGAGAAACAGGATCACCTGAGCTGCGAACATCGTTTTCTGCAATTAATCAAACATGAGAGAGGACAAGACCTCTGTCCCAAAGATCTCAGCCAAGCTGAGACCTTGGCTAGTCAGTCCAAAGACAGCATGAAGCACTTTGGAGGATAAAATACCTCAGGGACTTAATGTGTGACAGACAACATGCTATGCATCCCAGAACTGAAGAATGAGCTTTTCTTGATAAAAAGAATGACTTCCCGGACAGAAAAGAAGTGGTATTAGCTCACCTGAAGTGCCAATATTAAACCAAGTTCCCAGTATACAGAAGAGCTGCTGTTAGCACGATGTACCTATTGAAATTTGACCTCAAGCTACAGGTAGATTTCGTCTGAAAATACGAACTTACAGCATCCAAGGCTGTAGCCACACTACAGCTAGCAGGAACCGGCGGGCAGCTGGCTGCCCACCAAGTCCCCAGCACCTCAAGCCAAAGGCCCGGCCTTGCTGTCGCCCACACCAGCGCTTGGCCTGCCCTGCCTCAGCCACTACCTCCGGGGCTGCGCTTTCAATATAAAAAAAAAAAAAACAAAACCCACAAACAACTCTATAAAATCAGTAATTATTTTAACGAAATGTTTTCCCTACCCCAGGCTCCCTAACGGAACACGAGGACAGGAGGCAGACGGGGCGGGAAGGGGCGGAGCCGCCCGCCAACGGAACCGGCCTTCCCGGCCTTCCCGCCCGCCCCCCCGCGCCTCAGGCGCATCGCGGCGGGACGGCGCCGGGTCCGGGCCCTTTCCTCTCCCCTTGGCCCTGGCCCTGGCCCTGGCCCTCCGCTCCGCTCCCCTCGGCCGGAGGCGCCTTCCCGCGGGTCCGGGGTGAGTCGCCCTGTGAGGTGGGGTCTGCGCGGCCTTGGCCTGCCAGCGGGGCTGGTCCCGGTGTCCTCAGCGCCTCCGTGCCGCCGCGGATCGTAGCGCAGCGTCCTCGGGCCACCTTTCTGTGTGGAACCGGGCCTGGTGTGCACGGCTGCGCCGTCTCGGTGTGGTGGTGGGCCTGGGTAAGGAGCCCCGTGCTGTGAGGAGAGGAGGGCGCCCTCTGAGAGGCCGTGTGTGCCTGGGGAAAAAGGCCGCCTGGAGGGGCCAGCACCGGGCGTCAGCGGGGCCTCGGGGAAACACGGATCTGGGTCCCTTCTGTGTGACAAGTTACCACCTTGCGAGCAAACCTTTGGGGCTCAGCTGAGCCAGTTGATGTGCTGGGGGGACTCGTCCCTGGGATCAGGCTGCTGGGCCCGCAGGGGGGCGCGGGGTTGGTGTAGCACTGTGGGAAAATGGCCTGTGTGTCTGGTTCGTTTTAGCGTTTTCTAAAAGGGAATTCACCCGCTAGCGTATGTGTTAAATAGTTTTGCAAGATTCATGTTTTCAGTCTGGAAATGCAGGATTGTGAAATTAAAAACAAAAGAAAACAAAAACAAACTGCAAACAAAAGAGCACCCGATATTATTTACCTTTGGGTTTTAACCTTTGGTTCTGTCCGAGCTCAAACCAGGACAAAAGTACATGGAGGAGAGTTTCTTAACTGGCTGTTACTTGGTGGAAATGTCAGTTTTGTATGAGTGTGCTGTTTTGTAATCACATTTTTGCCTCTAGAGAGGATGGAGCTTCTTCCCCTCAGGTTTTCTTCTGAGGTGCTTCCCGTTTTCAGTGACCTTATACCACAGCAGCCTCTTCTCAGCGCTGAGGGAAGGTTTTGTCACCGTGTCTGTAAGACAAACTGATTCTCAGAAAAGCAGTTCAGATGGTTCCTGGCTTCTTTTTTGGAACCCTTACTGAAGCACTAAGCTTTCTGTTGGTGTGTTAAGGAGTCATAGCTGTATGATAGCATATGCAACTTTAAATGTGTTTTATTTGTTATTTATCTGCTGGATATGAGCAATTATCAGTCATAGCTAATATTATGAAGTGTTTCTAGTTCAGCCAGTCATGTTTCTTGCTGAAATTCATCTTCTCACTTCTTAACCATCCATGTGCTGCTTGGACAGCTGCAACTTCTTAGGTCAAGGATGGGCTGGAGAACTAATTGACTCTGTATTTCCTATTGTTTTTCTCCAGTAGACCTGATCTTAATAAACAATCTCCAGCCGGAATCACTGGTGGTGTAATGAACAAAAGGATTACTTAGTGTTTATTGATATTTAAAGTTTAGGTCAGAACAATTCTTTAATTTTTGGGACCATGTTAAAACAAAAAGAAAACCTTTGGACTTAAAATTCGGCATTGTAGATTAGTTTTGGAAGTCTAGGCTTGGGAAAGAAGTCTTGAATTTGTTTTATGGGCATAGGGTCTTTACAGAGTGCACAGGAAGACTTTGACAGTAACGTGGCAAGGAAAACAGACAGTATAGCAATTTCAGTAGGAAAATGGCCAAAGTCAGTGCCTTTAAAACAAAGCTTTTTAAACCCCAGTAGCAAGCACCAAGTACCTGAATTTCATACGTGAATTTCAGGTGTGACAAAGTGCCTTTGTCACGTTGGGGTTCCCATCTTTCTGATGAAGGAGCCATCACTGTGACTGCTGCAAGCATCTTTCCAGGGGGATGTTGCCCATGCATTTAGTCTCCTTACTTTGAGAGTAGGGAAGAAATTGGAGCAAAATTCTTCAGGATGATGTTATTTAGGCCCTTAAATTCAAGGGAAGAAAGGGTATTGCATCACTCTAATAAAAAAGGGTGAACTAAGCAAGAACAAATCTTTAAAATAAATCCATTACATGATAGGTAACTGTCTTAGGTCTGTTTTGTTCCTGGAGCTTGAATCTGGAGACCTTTATTTCTCTTCACATTAGGAGCACGATTCCATCATCAGCTGGCTGATGCTTGGTGTTTTCTTTTTAATTTTCTAGACAAAATCTGAGCAGAACAAGGAGATTTTGCATTTCTGAACAGTGAGACAATAATCCGAAAGCAAAAATTACCATTTTTAAAAAATCTTGGTGTTGTTGTTTCCCTGAATTGGTTTATCTGAGTGTCACTGTAATTCAGTACAGGTGTGAAAGGAATGCTGCTCGGAGTTGAGTGGTCGTTGTGGCTGTGTGCTTCCCCAGGGGGTGTTAATGATGCCCACTTGATCAGCTGCAGTGCTGGGGGGGGGGTTGCCTTGCTCCAGTGCACCGAGGATGTAGTTACTTCATCCACAGGTTGTGGTGGCTGAACTGGGTGTGAGCTGAGCCAGGTGTCCCCCTCTGCTGTAAGTAACCCGGTTATTCTTCCTGTGTAATTGAATCTGGTATATGCTTTTGTTTTCATTGGCAACGCTGCACCATGGCAACTGAAGCTACAAAGAGACCCTTGAGCCCTTCAGCGAGGAGGAGGGAGCCTGCTGGCAGTGAGGGAGCAAACCATCTGAATTGTCCTGTTCCACCCAGGGTCTGGAGGATCTGCTGTGTCAGATGCGTTGGAAAGCATGTCACAGTTGGCAGGCCGAGGTCACCCAGGTATGCAGAGCTCACCGTGCCTCAAACCTGTCTGTCACAGCTTTAAATCAGGGCAGTGGTGACTTGAATTGGCAAAAATAAAGATGGAGAAATTGTGTTCAGTGTTTCCGTTGTGCAAAGCATCAGAACCTCGGTGTGCTGACTGGAGCTGGGGTTTGTGCTCCCAGGGTTTGCTGGCAGCTGTGTTCAGGAGGGCATGGTTTGCCCATGGGAGCCCTTCCTTGTGATGCTGAAATTCTGTTGGCATGTTAACAATAATTCTGGAAGATACCTTGACTGAGTGACCATGTATGAAAAGTAGCTGGGCTGTGGAATAATCTTTCCAAGGGCACAGGGACTTGAAATACTCAAGAGGGCTGGATGGTACCTTAAAGGTGCATGAGTTGAGTTAGAAAGAAGCAGGAAACAGGACATAAGTAAACTGCCTTAGTGTCTTGTTAGGTTTTCTTCTGTCTCTGTGGGGGTTCTCTGTCATTCTTCTGCACTTCCCTTTTTCTCCAAGTGTGGTCTGGTCAGCATGGTGAGTGCTTGAAGTGGTGACTATTTTTTTTTTAAATCTCTTTTTTAATTTCGGAGCTTGTCAACATATAAAAACATTACAGCTTTGAAGACTAGCTACAACACTTGGAATGTATTTTTAAAATAGCACTGTTATCATTAAGAATAATTTTAAAACACATTAAATCCCAACAATGCAGGAGAAAATTTGTTGTCAGATGTGTGAATGGGAACCCTCTTTATCCTAGCACAGAATATGGCATGAGATACTAGTGCTTCAAAATTCCATCATTGCCTTGGTGTCAATTCATGCTGCACTGGTGGAGTTGAACAGTATCTAAGAGATTTAACATTTTTGCTTTAAGTGTTTGGTTTTTTACAAATGATAGGTTTGAATAAACTTTTTTTTTCTGGAGCTATAAAAAGTTTTTTTTAATTATTCCATGTCTAACCATTGAAATCCTTATTTCTGGCATCAAAGAATACACGCTAGGAGGAATCCTTGTTGTGTTTTAATGTGGTGTTTGTACTACTTTTTTAACTTTGCAGGGTTAATGTTTTCTAAACTTATGGAGTCTTCTGAGTGCTACCAGTTTAATGAGAAACTGGGGAATAATTAATAGAGAAATACTTTGGGAAATTGGTATGCTGTGGTGCATATATTGTAGAGAACAGCATGTATAAATTTAATCAAGCCTATGGAGAAGCTGTCATGCTGCTGTCCCCATAGGGACATTATGTCCTTGTGTGAGCCCACTCCCTGTGCTGCTGGTACCCTGAGAACAGCAGAGGAGTCAGGTGCTTCCTCAGCGTGCTCAGCATTTCAACCAGGACCACACCGTGTGCTTCTTGCTGTCAGTGGCAGACCTCTGAAGTCTTTTGTCTTTTTTCCAGCTCTTTGCTTTCACATCTTTGCTCTTTCCTCAGTTTCTGCAGCACTCAAGTGGTGCTGGACCAAGCTGGAGACCAGGGAGCTGATCCAGATTTTTGATTTCCCCTGCCCCATGTTATTTTTCACTTGAGATGGTTCACCTGGGCTCCCAAGGGTACTTGTACTGCCACAAATTAAGAGCCTGTGCAGGGCTGAAAATGAGTGATGGGGCTGGGTGAGGGAGGAGGTAGATCGAGGTGAAGTTAGCATTACAGATCAAATTGCCTGTGTCAACAAGCTCTCTAAGCAGTAGTCTGTGTTTTTCTCACTGTGTCTTATATTGTCTTTCAGTGGGGTGATTAGCAATGAGCAGTAGGAGCTACATGGTGGGACAAGCTTGCTCAGCATTTCACCCCAGAGTCACTGCTGCCATCTGTGCAGTCCTGGGGCTTGGAGCTTCTTTTCTCTCAACAGGGAGAACTGGTTATGTTCAGGTGGAGGATTATTTGCCTCCCACTTGGCTTTTCTGCAGTCCTGCTTTCTTTACAACCTGTGTTCAAAGCTCCCTTTTCCCTTGCAGTTGAGCAGTCTGAAGTAGTGCATTCTGCAGCTGTAGGAAGGGATGCCATGGGAGGAGGGATTGATCTGGAAAATGAAGAAGCTGGCACGAAGCAAGACAAATCTGACATCAAACCTCATGCTGGTGAGTTCAGTTACTTTACTAGAGGTTATAATTCTTCTTTCTTTTGAAAGAGGGTGTAAACTTTTAAGTAGACTTAAATTTTATATACAAGCTATTAAGGTTAAGCCAGGTAATTAGCCTGGTTTAATTACCCACATAATTAAGCGTGAAGTTTCTCTTTTATGCTTTCTGGGAAAGCAGTTTGGCTCCCATAATACACATGACTTTGATGCTCCTGACATAGTGACATTATCCTAGTGATGCATTATCACACGATCTGGATAAACATGTTAAAAAAATGTATCCACACTTTAAATTTAACCATAATCCTCCAAATTTTACCAGGCTGTTTGGTTTTTCTTTCTCTCTCCACCTGTACTAGGATTGTGGTTTTTATCCCTCCAAAAGAAACATGACTTGGGAATTCATTGTGTGAAATGTTTTTCCCCCAGTTAATCAGTTGTGTTAATTATTGTGTTGCTCGTTTGCCATGTTTTAGTTCCTTTCCCGAGCTGAGGGAGGCAGCAGGGTGCCCATTTTGGCAAGGACAATGGAGCAGCTTTAACCACCACCAGTATGTAGGGTATGGAGGAGGAGAGGGGAAGGCAGGGAGGAAGGATCCTGTTACCATGTCCTGGTTATACAAGCAACTGTGAGAGCAGATGGTGGGAGGCAAGTCCTGGCTAAGTCTTTCAAAAAAAGTGGGTCAGAGATACTATTTTTAATTAAAAAAAGAGCAAGAAAGCTGTAGTTGAGCAAAAAAATAATTGAAGCAGAAGGGGAATCTTCCTCAGTCTGTCTGTACGTGGAAAGTGAAGAAACTCAGAAGCTTTGTAGGTCACCTTTAAGACTGGTTAACCAGGAAGGTCCTCCTGCCTAGGTACTTCATGGCATTGCATTTGCATATAAGCATCCTCAAACCATCCATAAATCTTAAAAAACATGATTTAAGATAATTTCTAGGCTATTCTTAATTGTACAGCTCGTTCAGTACAGTGGTGAGTCAATGTTATGGGTTCCTGACTCATCTCCAGTGTTTATCCTTCTAATACTGGTTTTCCAAGACTGCCATGGAGTCAAGTGAGAAGACACTTAATGTAGATGATCTCATCTATAGCAGAGAGGCTTCTTCTGGTGAGCTCATATGAGAGAGTCTTCCTAAAATACATCAGAAACTTGTGACCATTTATTTGATTGACAGAGAAACTGAAAAGGCCCTGATGAGTTCAGATTCACTGAAGGATGATGAGCAGTGTAACAGTGAGGAAGTTCTCCACATCTACAGGATTCCCTTGAGAGTTAACCTTGGGCAGGTTTTATCCTCTCAATCCATTTTAAGATTTTTGTAGTTCTGCACAAGGGACTATTCTGCCTTTGGTTTATGGACTTTGAGACCTTGTGGTCACTCAGTCTTGAGTAGCAAGTTCTGCTTCATCAGCTGAGCACTTCTCAGGTACATTGTTATGGTGCTTCCAGCTACTGTCCATCAGAAGAGCTGTTGTCTCTTCTCACTAATTTTGATGGAAACTGAGGGTGTCCTTCACCACGTTGGAGGAACTTTACTTGCTTTAAATTGGTATTTGTAACAAACAGCCTGACATTTCAGTCTGTTTCTGTCAGTTCTGTGCTATCTGCACCAGTCTTTCCAACACTGCTGGTTGCTGGTGGGGCTGTCAGCCAGTTGGCTGAGCTGCTGCACTCCATTGTACAAATGCAATTCAGGTGATTAGGAAAATGTTATCTTGAAGTGCAGAGTTAAAATCTTTCTGAAGAGTAGTTATCAGTTTCTGCCTGCAGTAATTATCTTCCCTTTAACCATTTTACATTCTTTCCTCTTAAAATAGAGTATTAGTAGAGCATAAGAACAACAAAATGCCTGCTTGTTTTCCTGTTAAATCAAAGGAAAAGGAAACTCAGTAAATGCTTTCTTTTTCTCCCTTTTCTCATGTAGACTTAAAAAAATGTCACCCTTAAAGAGGGAGTTGTGTACAGAAAGCAAAATCTATGTAGGTCACTTAGTTATAAAGCACACAGCAGGGTTTAGAATGTAGAGATGGAGATGAGCTTATCTCTGGTGCTGCACACCAAGTGCTGCTGTCATCAGAGCAGCTCTGGGTCTAGGCTGTGCTTGTGACCTTTTGTGATACATGGCTCTGACCTGATGTCTGTTCTGGTGGCTGGTTTGGGTGCTCTTGTCACCTGCTCCTGCTTGATTCCTCTCGAATGAAGAGGATGTGGGAATGCATCATTTGGGGCAACCAAGCATCAGCAAAATGTCCTTCTGGAGCAGTAATTGGCACTGGCAGGGATCCTCTGCAGACAGACGTGCAGTGACATTTCAGTCTGCCACCACAAGTGGAGAATGAGCATTGGAGCATGTCTGGTTCACAGATGGAAGGAATAAATATGTGAAAGACACAAGAAATTAAACCAGCCACTGAAGCAAGTGCATAGACCCTCTTGTGTGCATCTCTCTTCCCTCAGCTGCAGGACAGGTGAACCTCCTGTACCTACAAGAAAATCTGAAACTGTAAATTGTCCTTGAGCAATTGAAAGACTAACTTTTCAGTATTTACTGTGTGCTGGATTTTCTCATCACTTTTTATTCCTGTTTCAGTACAATTATAGTCTTTGGTCCTTGATAATTTTTATTCTTTCTGAGCCTCTTTACTGTTAAACATGGATTAATATTAAATAGGTTTAAAAACTGCTGATCTGTTTGCTAGTGCTTCTGATGTCTGTAGGTGCAAATGAGCACATGGGTGTATGGCAGCACACAATTAACGCACTATTAGAAACCAATTCTTAATTAATAATGCACATCTGTATGTCAGGAGAAACGTAAGTGAATTAATTGGGCTGGGATTCAATTCTCACAAAATGTTGAGCAGATCCCAGGTGTTTTACCTATGCATTTGAGTGCTCAACTTAGTATATCTAAGTGCTTTTTTCTAATTTCTTCCCTCCACAATAGTAACTTTTCAATCTTTTTATTCATTCTATGTGCAGCATAAATGAATATGCCACTGATTTATTAGTGCAATTAAACCTAGCAGTGGCTTTGATGTACACTGTTCTACAGGGATTTTACATTGCACTTGTAAGGAAAATGACCCCCTGACTGAGGTGGTGGTTTCCACTCAGGTGTTTGTGATCCTACCCAAGAAAAAAAAAATGCTGTTAAATTGCATTTCAAAGTAATTTTAATTCTTATTCATCTGTCTATAAAGTGTCACTTAGTCACTGAAAATGAGTGAAACAGGGTATATGAGGGGATTGTTTAAATGAAATAATGGTACTTTGCAGCTAAGTGGGCAGCATGATTTGTCTCTGAGTACTCTGAGTTAAAACAAAGTGAAGACACCTTCCCTGTGTGCTCATTCTTAGCTGCCTGGTTCTGGCTGTCTCACAGAAGGAACCACTGTGTTAGCATTAGTCATGGGCAAAGGTATTCATGAGATTTCTAGTAATGCTTACTGTATGCTGTGTCTCCTCCTCATTTCCCCTGTAATTACACACATTGAAGTGTTTAGTTGAGCTTCAGTAGTTGCATAAATGGGAAATCTGTGTAATGTGAGTAGAGAGGAACTCTCCCCTGTTCAAGTAGTTGGAAACAGGGGTGCTCTAAAGGCCTTGTACCACACATCCTCAGTATATGCTCATGGAACACTGCAGTTGTAACCCAAGTGCTCGTGTTAGCTTGTCTGTATTGACTGGCTGTGTCCAAGCCTGTGGAAAATCTCCCACTAAGCACTGAATGAAGTTGTAAATCCATCCTTGCCTCCCCATCTGAAGTATAATCTCTCAGTTTTTATTTATTATTACATGCCACTGGGAAGGATAGGAAAAGATGAAAAGGAGAAGGGTATTGTTTGAGCGAGGTCATCTAAAGAATTTAGGAGATGATCACTGAAGGTTTAGAGGAAAGTATTTTCTAATATATTTGCATTTTCTGAAAAAAAAAAAAAAGCCTAGTTACAGGTTGTAGGATATATTGGATATATTTGGGGTGTTGTCCAGAGTTGCTCTAATAGACACAGCCTCTCATTTTTCAGTGTCAGGTACCAGATGAGTAGCCCTCTGTAGATATTAATCCATTTTGTTTTAGCAAGTTGCAGGTGGGGAGAAGCTGAGTCTGTGTTAGGCAGTCACTGAAAGGCAGTTTATTTAATGTCATAGTACTTGAGTACTTGCTTTACTAATATACTTGTGCTGTATCATTAAGTAGCCTAATTCTTTAGGCATCTTACCTGCTTCCCTCTTTGGAAGGAAGATTCACAGAAGCTTTCCCTGTGCCACCTCCCACAGTCACCAGCCAGCTTTGTATTTAAATTCTGCACTGCTCTTATTACAGTCACTGCCTCTAGGCTTGACCTTGGGGTTGTTTTTTTTTTATTAAATAGATAATATGAGGTCACACAGATATAAGACCAGTAATTCTTCTCTTTCCCAGATACAGTAATTGACACTTTTGTTGATTTATGCCTGACAGAAGTGACTGAATTATTAGCTGGAGAGCTGGTTGCTCTCCACTCCTTTTGCACCATGAAGATAAGTCAGATGCGTCAGCAGGGAACTGGTGGCAAGTCAAGAAAGCTGCAGCATGGATTGACAGCAAAGACACTGCAGGCAAGTGACTTGAACTGCATTGTTCCTGATCACCTCATGAACAGAATCCACCTGAAAAATATCAGGGAGACTCTCAAACAGGTAACTACAAAAAAGAAAAACATTTAGGTTTTGCCTCTGCTTTTGGGAGAACCACTGGGGGGGGAAAAAAAGCCTTAATGCATGGATCAAATCAGGCCAACCTAATCGCTGCCACACTCAGATTTTTTTGCTTGGTATTTCAAGATTCAGCTTTCTCATCCTTTTGTTAGACACTACTGCAGAGCCACTGCTAGTAAATAATCAAAGAATTGTAAAATATTGTTTGTGAGACAGTAAGGATTAGTGTGACTGAGCAGGGCTGGGGTGGCCACTTGCTGCAGTCCACACTAAGTCCTGTGTTGTTTCCTGGTTATGTTTGCAGAAGTGTTATGTGTATTAATTGATTGTGGAGTCTTTGTGACTCCAGAATTTAAAGTATTCCAAAGGCAAAACATCCCCCCTGCTCCCAGCTTTCATAGACATTGGGTAATAGTAAGAATTAAAGCATGTCCAACAGAACCTTGCTTACATCAGTTCCTTTACTAAGAACCATCTGTATCATCTTTACACAGTTCAAAGTGCTTTTCTTTCCCACCAGCCCAGTGGTTTTTTTCCCACCCCAGCACAGCCATTCTGACACAGCTCCTCCCTTCAGCTCTGCATCAAACAGTCTCAGACTGGTAGTTTGGTTGTTGTGGGTTTTTTTTTTTGCTAATGAACTTGTGTTCTTGCCTTGTGCTTGCAGAGGGATTTGAGTATGTGGCTACATGGGTTTGAGTAGTGGCTGTTACCTACAGGTGCCTTTATCCATAAATCTGGGCCTTGGCAAATGTCTCTACTTTGTTTGAGATTGGAACAGAATGTCTGCAGCTGGGAAGTGTTTCTGATAAAACGAAAAATGAGCTTTGAATAGTAATTACAGTCATTTATTTTGTTGTGTCTCTATCATGTTTGCTGGCTTTCACTTATTGCCATAGAGCATAGTCAGGGGATCACAGACAGATTCCTCTGCAAGGCCTGTGCCAGGTGAGCAGGGTAATGCTTTTAAGGTCTCTTCTGGGCTGGTGATTATTTCAGGCTTCCTCTTTCTTTAAATTGTTTTGAAATTTCAACAGTCTGCGTTCTTTTGTTGTTAACCAACCCACCCTCCACATTCTGTAGGATCTTGGTTTTTGTTTTACAGTGTGGTATTACATTTTCTAAGGAAAGTAATTTTGGCTGCTATGTCTATTTGCTTCTGTCTTTCCTTCCACATAATATTTTTATGCAGAGGAGAAAGACAGAGGAGCTTCAGACATGACTTTCTAGGATTAATTCTACTCCTTTTGTAGCAACTTACTGCATTTATGTAGCCAGATGGAATCTGTGTAAATTAAATCAGATAAAATGATTGATACTTCATAAATGCACAAATAGTGGGATTTGTGTAATGCTGTTATATAGGTTTAAGGTTTCATGGTGGATCTAACATAGGAATTAGTAAACAATCCTGTTTATCTTACACAGAAAACTGGATGATTTTGCTTGTATTCTGACTCAGCTGCACAGAGATATTTGAGTTAATTGATTCAGAGCTTATTTACCTCTTGGAATTTGTCAAGGTAATAATAACCTCTGTGGTGGGTATTTAAGGCCATTTTTTGACCATTACAGTTGCTATGGACTAAGTTATGTTCATGCAACCTCCAGCATCAGGGAAACTTTGCCTATTACAAGAAGAAATAGTATGTTATACCTGTGCTTTCTTGTGGTGCTGTGATATCAGAGCTGTGGTTCTGAGATACAAGTAGATAATTTTAACTGAATCTGAGTTGTCAGTGCAGGAAGGGGTAACACATGGGAAAAAGCAAATACATTTAGTGTGCAAACATTCAGACAGGCTCGTTAAGATGATGCTGTGATAAAGATTATGAAATAATTTACAACTGCCTACAAAGCAAATTTTTGCCTTTAGCCAGTGTCTGGATCTGCATTTTTATTGATTGCTCCTAATGGAGTGGCCACCTTGCCAGGACAGACACTGCCCATTGCATCAAGGTCTCATCTTTCAGGTGACAGAAGCTGAAATCCACGACTCTGCCGTGTGCCCTGACTGTCAGCAGAAGGAAGCAGAGTTAGCCAGGATTGCCTTTCTCAGGAGGAAGAAGGTTCTCATGGAAAGTGCTTTAACCCAAGAGAAACTGCAAGAACAGATTTACTCCAGAGTAAGCAAATGTTGTTTAAAAAAAAAAAAAAGTTGTGGTACATTGTATAGATACTGTAAGTGCAGAACCTGTAAGCCAGAGTTCCCCTGATTTAGGGCAATGAGATCAGGTTGACCTGAGTGCCGTGCAATCCAAACAGGATTTGGCTCCATATCATTAATAAAATGCTTGGGTCTGACATACTGATCAGGTCATTTGAGCTTGCCTGGTGTCTGTAAGCTGAAGGTCTTTCCCAGGATGTCCTAGAGTTGTTCTAGGTTCACCCTGGTTACTTCTCTGTAGGTTGTTGTCTGATGGGCTGTCCAAGACAAAATAGTTCATAACAAAATGATGTGACTGCAGGGAGCTGGGCCCACGCTAGCCTTCCTTACTCATCCTGAGGGAAGAAACCTGCTTTGTGGAGCAGATCACTGGCCACACTGTTCCACAAAGTTTTTTAAACAGGGTTCTTTGATAATCCAGCAGAATTGTGCTGCTGAGTGCTGCTTGCTGAGCTGCTTTTAAGGAGCTGGATGTAGCTGCCGTGGTGGACCTGTGATACAGGACATGAGACATGTCAGGAGTACAAAACCAAGTCATCTCCATGTTTCCTTTCTATTTTAGAATGTGCTTACACTTCTAGGAGAGGCACTCAGAAGCTTGCCTAAACCTTCAGAGGACCCCAGAAGATTATGGCAAAGGCTGAAAGGTAAGAAAATGTAGGGTCTGAAAGCAGCAAACATAACTCAAGGACATAAAGACCTGGGATTGTCTTCTGTGGGTCATGCACTGAATGCCAAGGACTGTGGCTGTAACCTGTGCTGTCAGTGATGAATTGGGTGGTGGTTTCATATTCCTGCAGGTGGAACCAGATATGCCCAGACTCTGGTGGCTGGGTTATGACTCAACTCTTCATTCTTCTCCTTGCAGATGTTGCAATATGTTGTAATCCAGCAATAGATGTTTTTCAAAGTACAGAAGCCAACGCTTTCTATTATTAATCTGACAAGTAATAAGTATTGTTTTTTGTGGGATTGCTTGTGGGATTTGAGAGCAACTCACAGCTGCTTCTATCCATAAGTAATTCCGTTTTTGGGGGCAGGAAGGTGTAATTACTGGATTTCAGCTCAATCTTTCCCCACTGTCTTGTGTTAAATTGAAAGCAAGAGCTCCAGGTGGATGAGAAAGAGAAGGTTGCAAAGTAACTATAGAAAGGAGTAAAATGAAATAGGGTATTTTTAAAGCTGAAATAATGAGACTATAAGAGAAATTAATCAGCAAGACTGAGGATGCCAACAGAAATGATAATAAATTAATCACAGAACCTGTATAGGATAGGTGTCTAGGAAGAGAGAAAAACAACATAGATGAAGATTTGAATAGGATGCCCAGTAATATTTTAGACCATTTTTTGAATATGCTTTGGAATGTGGTGTAATTGTCTGTGAAGGTGAGCTGATCTGTGGGCACAAACACAGCCCACCTTCCTGCTTGCTGCTGGAAGCAGGAGCTCCTTGCAGTGACCTTGTGGCCACTCAACCTGGGTGAGTCATAAAGTTTCTGACTCTCACCAGTCTCTGCTTTCCTGACTTCTGTGCACCTAGATCCCTGAAGGCTGTGGAGATCTTTCAGGAATGTCCTTATCTATGAATTCTTACTGCGTGTTTGTTACAAAGGAAATGGGATTAAATCTTCCTGTTGCATTTTATTTTCCCATTTTGGGACAAGAATATGGGTTGTTGAAGTTGGTTTTGTGTTTTATTCCCATGTAGTTACTTTCTTGTGGATGCTGTATATTGTTGATAAGAGTGCTTGAGGGCTGTTGAGCCTCTTGTTTTCAGTTCCCTGAAATCATTGGAGAACCTGAAAAGAAGTGTGAGGGTAGAGAGGGAGACAGGCCACCTGTGTCAGTGAGTATCTGCCTTCTGGTGCTTAAAAACCTTCCTGCAGGGATTTCTCTGGGTAGGTCAAGCCCCAGGTGAGAACATAAAGCAGCCCCAAGGTGTTCAAAGCTGGTTGTCCTCACTGCTTCATCAGCACTTCATTCTGGTTCCTTGGGAGCAGCAGGTTCAATAGTCCCTCAGAATCATTCCCCTAAGCTGTAACTTTGAATTGTCACTGCAGATTACAGAGAGACCTGCATCATGGATAAGCTGCTGCTTGTTTCTTCCTCTTGCTCTGTAGTCCTTAGAAATGTTTGAATCCCTTTTCAGACTCCTGCCATCCAATCTTGTAAGTCTTTTCTTTTTCTCTTTCCCTGTCCTTTACTTGCACTCCCTGTTTCTCCCAAGCCTTCAGAAGTCTGTAGAGATCTGCTGAACACGAGGCAAAGGGTGCCCCTGATTGCATGGGACACACATACAGGAGTGGTGGTCAGGAATTGGATCCTTTGTAATGGTTTTCAGGCCAGTGACCATGGTTTTCAGCCCTTACAAAAACAGAGTGTTGATTATTTTTATAACTAAAAAGGCGCTTTGATATTTTTGCTTTTGGTACTTGGACACTTTCTAGAAATACAGAAATATTTCTTTGTAACTCTTCTGTCAAGCCTTTATGTAAATACATGGAACTGTGAGCTGTTTGGGCTAGGCATCTGACAGTATTTGTGAGATGCACAGCACAGTGGCTGTGCAGTTCTTGTTTGTTTGCATAAATACTACAAAGATAATTCAGATCACTCCTCTGAAAAATCAAAGCCTGTTTTGCCTGTGCCTGTTGTGCTCACATTCCTGCTGCTCACTACAGTGCTTTCATTTTTTTATGAAGAATGACTGTGAGACCTGAGTGTTTGTCTCCTGTTTTCTTGGAGCAGCTATTAGGGATGTACAATGGAATGAATGATCTGAGTCTCTGAATAATTGATTTCATAATCCTGTGGTGTTTGAGACTAGAGATCCAAAAATTCTACCATGGAGGACATAGGGAAAAAAGAAAAGCAGATCTGACCTCTTCCTTTCTCCTCTCACTGTAGCTTCCCCCCCCAGCCCTTTCCTCAGCAGTAAATTTTTCTCTTGATCCAAAGAAACACTAAAACTATGATCAAGAAATACTTACTCATCTGCTCCCTTGTTTGTGCTTGCTGGGGCATAGAAGGAGCAAGGGGGGTCAGGGGTGGTTCACGTGGTAGTACAGAAACAAATCAATCTGTCTATTAAAAGTACTTTGGAGCTCTTGCTTTCCAGCCTTCATGCTGCACACAGTTGCATTATTTATCTTCTGAAGGATTTGTGCTGTGGTAGAGTTCATTGCTCTGAACTTTGTGCAGATACAGAAGGGTTTTCCATAGACATTGTTTTACATTATGTGTGTGCTGACAACCAGCTTCCTGATGTTGTATTTTGTAGCTGACCTCTTCGATAAACTTAACTTTCCTCAAATTATCACTGGAACTGTGGACTGCAGCAATGTAATTTCTTCTTCCATTTGCCCTGGCTTTCTCTCTTAAAAAGAATAAAAATAAAAATGCACCTGACTTCAGGCTCAGTCATTCCTTAGTCTTGTTTCTAACCATCTTTAGGGCTGGGGGACTTTGTATTTGTTTCTCCTCTAGGATGAACTTCCATCTTGTTCACAGTAGGCTCCTAGCACCTGTTTGGGAATGAAGTCCTGGTGCCTGGGCGTGAACTGGGAACAAACAGGTTTGAATACTGGTCTCCAGCTACGTGTGAAATGTGTAGTCCCAGAATTGTTGGGACTGCTGGAGGTCCCCTTGTCCAACCCCCTGCTTGAGCAAGGTCACCTGGAGCAAGGTGGGACCTGATCCCACTGCTCCTGTTGTCCATACATCAATCTAACATCTTTTCTCTGAAGCTGTTTAAATCCTGAAATGCTTCAGCCCCCCTTGGGGCTGCTGCCTTTTCATACCCCCATCTCCCAGTCATGGTTTTGTTGTGTGCCAAGAGTCAGTTATTGTTTGTTTTTTTTAACCAGAGCCAGTTTGAGCAGCTTCCAAGGAGAGGAGCTGACCCCATTGATTCATACTGGGAGCTGGACAAAAATTTTAAACTGGTGGGACTGAGGAGAAGGTTTTGCTGCTGGAAGGGCTCGTGTTCCCCTGTGAAGCTGTGAGCTGACACAGCACCCAGACCCCCCCTCAGTACAAACCTGAATTGTGCCTTTCAGTGCAGTGATTCCAAATCATACCCACGTATTCCAGCAAGAGCTGGAGTGTTTCCAGCCATGTATTTTTAAAGCATTTTGAAATGTACTTGCATTCCTCCAATCGTAATTTTATTACCTTTCAGTGTGATTTTTCAGAGAGTGACTTTTTATTGTCTCCACTCAATAAGAGCTAAGGTAGATGTGCAGGTTGTTACTGCCTGCAACAGAGCTGCTGTTTTAAAAGCCACTATGGTTAAAAATGTTTCTTCATGTTGTGAATACACATAAATTAATCTCATGAATATTATATTTACATTGTTTTTATACAACTTGGTAACTCTTCTTTTTCCTCCCCAGCTGATTCTGAATCTTTGCCTGCATGTGTTTAGTGTGAGGGTGGTGAGACAATGGCCCAGGTTGCCCAGAGAAGCTGTGGCTGCCCCATCCCTGGAAGTGTTCAAGGGCAGGTTGGATGGGGCTCTGAGCAACCTGGGCTGCTGGGAGGTGTCCCTGCCCATGGCAGGGGGGTCAGATTTAGATGATCTTTCAGGTCCCTTCCAACTGAGACCATTCTGGGATTCTGTGATCTGCATGGGGGGAGGCAGGGCAGGGAGGGGCAGTGCACCCCCTCTCAGCAGGGTAGCAGGTTCTCCAGCTTTCCAGTTACCTGTAGAATTGATCAGGGTACCTTAAAAAAACCAAACATTTTCCAGCTTCTGGGCATGGATAGTCACTGCTTATTTATTCATTTTGTAATAAAATAGTACTGTTTGCTCTCACATAGACTAGTGTGTATGATCCATAAATACGTTTGTAAAATATCTCTGTAGCATGTAACAGAACCTGTTAGAATATTCCATGAAAATTCATATTTTTAGGTGATGGCACTTTAAGAACATTTACATCTTTCATCTTGACATTTTTAAATAGAACATTTTTTGCCTACAGAAGTAAGTTTACAGCATCATCACAGTATTATAGCTTGTTTTAAAGTACAGACAGCATGAATGGCAAGTGCAAGCAAGCTGTATACTTGAGCAAGGCTTTTGTTTGTAATTGCACGTTTTTCGCTTTTTAAAACAATTAGGTATATTAATGATACATCCATCACTTTGTTAGAAAATATTACTTAGATATGCTACTCACTTTCTTGTGACACATTACAGGCTATGAAAATAGAAACACAGTTGTTTGCTTGGTTTAAAAAGAATGACAAGCCCGGTTTAAAAAGTGGGTGGGGCTTGTTCTTTCCTTGGGAAGTTGGGTTCCACCAACGTTGCATGTCCTTAACCACTTATGGAGTGCTGCCAGCACCTCAGCACTGAGCCTTCTGTGTAGGAAACACTGACTTACCACCTCTGGGTAAATTGGGCTTGGTCCTGCACCTTCCCACGTGGAGCTTTTGCTGAAGACATGAGGAGTCCTTCAGCTCCAGGCTTCCAGGACCTCTGGGAGTCTGATTTACTTAAGACTCCAACTGGGTTTCAAACCCTTCAGCCAGATGATTAGATCAGAACAAGACAGCACAACTCCACGGGTTTTTATCAGCCGTGCTGGTTTGTGTCAACCAAAACCTGACCTTTTGCCTTCCAGGGGATTCCTGCAAGAGTGTAGGCAGCAGATTCCAGTTACTGTTTTAATAAAACAACAGAGAATAAAAATACACGATTGCGCTGGTTTTACTTGGCACAGATGAGACTAAATATATAAATATAGATAAATGTATAAGAAGGCTGTAGGAAATCTCCAAACTGCTAACAACTCTTATAAATGAGATAAAACAAGGGAATATTTGCTTGAAAGTTTCATAGTTGCCTTTATTATTTTCATTTTCAGGTAATGCTAAGAGTGTTTCATGGTGGATGCTTTTTTTTATGAAACAAGTCCAGGCGTGCTCTGAAAAATGCTCTTTTCCTGGTCTTTCTGATACTCCTCTTGTGCTTTCTGCAGTTTTTTACCTCTCAGTTTCCACTTGTGAAAGCAGTAGGTTACGAGGGATGTCGTTACCAGAGAGAAAATGATAATCAGCACTATTATCAGTGCAATAGTGGATGAGAGGGACCCCTCTAGCTGCTTGGTTTCGGTGTCTCTTGTTGTGTTTAGTTCAGCAAAGTGCTCATAGTCTGTTGAGACCAAAAGTGCAGGTGCAGGAACTTCTTTGAACTTGGGCCTCATTGGGATTCAGTAGTTGTTCTCACTCAGTCAGAATTTCTGGAGAAGCAAGGACTAGGATTCCCTTGTCACCTGTGTCATCTGTGGGACAGTTTTCTCCCTGGGTTCTCCAGGCATAGATGAGTCTCAGGAGCTTTGTGTGTTTATGAAGCTGGGGAACATGGGAATACCAGTCTGTGCCACAGCACTTCCAGCCCAGGGCATCTATACCCAAAGCTGGGCAAGTCAGAAGCCTCTGTGCCCTGGGGGCTGCTGTGTCGAGGGGCAGGGAGGGCTGCTCAGCTGACTGCCAGTTTGGGATCCTTTTTCTTGAACAGATAATTGAAGAAAATCAAATCAATTTTCCAGTAACGTGGTGGTGGCTGAGTTATCCCCAGGCTTAAAAGCAAAACAAGCACTGCAACAAGTGTAGTTTATGTCTTATGAATTTGTTCAGTGAGAGGTTTTTTTCCCTTCCCCCCAACATTCCCAAAAGAGAGTGAAATCAAAGGCATATTTTGTTGCTGAGGGGCAGGCTTGGTTTTGTCAACATCATAGGCATTAACACAACCAGCTGCAAAACCAAAGCTCTGGTTAATGAAGGGTTTTTATTTTCCCTTCTTCTTCGATATTTGCTCTCAGACCTGGCTTGTCTGTCCTCGTTCTGCTGGAGTTCAGGAGGTGTCCTCACTGCCTGCAAACCTGGGATATGGAAAAAATGACCTGGGTGAAAAATGACACGGGATTATTTAAGCAGTGAGCTCCCCTAAAGGCAGTGAGCTGTCATCTAGAATTTAAAACCTTCCTCTTTCATAAGTCTGATGGGGTTTGTCACACTCTGCTTTTATCAAAGCCAAATGACTTAAATGTATTTGAAATTCTAAAAAATTGACTCAGCTGAGCAGTTCTGAAGTTAAAAGAGCTGGTCTGCCCTTCCCTCCCCTCTTCCAGATCCCTTCTTTGAGGTAAATCTGATGAGGAACAAGGCTGGCCTGTTCTTACTGGTTCATGCTTCCACTTGGGACAGTAGGGTTTGGCCCTGGGACACTTTCAGAAGCTCTAAGCACTTTCAGAGCTATTTATTTCAAAGAACAGATTGCTGCAAGCCCCCTCCACCCTACTCCCAAATGCTTGGAGGCCAAAATTAGGTTTCAGAGATGTTGCAGCAAAACTGTTTGGAGATGCTCTGTTCAGTTTCAATAGGATGAAATCCTTCTGATATGAATCCGTGGTTCCCACTCAGGCTAGCAGAGACCTGGGGGTCTCTCTTACTAATGAACAGCACGTTCTTGTTTGTAATGAAGACTGTTTACTATAGCTTAGCATTCTGATGTTCAGAGATGTAAATGAGCAGTTCTTGCCAGTTTGGAACTATCTGTTCAGAGTCAAAATTAAATGTTGCTTTTGAAGAAAGTTTAAAAGGCAGATTTTACTGTGATCTAGGACAAAAAAAGCTGTGTTTGTCAAACTGATTGGGAGTTCATTTCAGATAGAGAACAAGTGCCACATCTTTGAATGTCTACATGCTGCACTGCTGGCAAGACATAGATCAGTAGGCTGTGACAGTGGGATGTTTTTAGTGCTGCTTGGCTTTGTGTTCAACATCTTCCTCAAGTAACCTGAAGAGAGAAACTGCAATAAAAGAACTTCAGAAACTGAGAGAAGCCCTTCTGATTTATGGAGCAGCCAAGTGTCCACCACCCACGTGAAAGTCCAGGAGGGTGGAATGTCTCAGCACTAATGAAGATCAGTTTTTGTCATACTTGCCTGAACCTGTGTCTCATCTCATCTGTATCCACAGCTATCAGATTCCTAGGGGGGAAGAGAGGAAGCAGTTAGGCATCTGGTGTTGTTCCAAGAGGTGAGTGGATGTCACTTGTAACTCCATTTCACCATTTGTTCAGGAACGTGCATCTTAAAAAACAAAACAGGAATACTTTTAAAATCTGAAGTCTGCACAGGGGACTGCTTGTGCTTCAGCTGCCTGCTGGGACAAGGGGGCTGCTGTTGTGGACAAATCCCTGCCCTTCAAAACAATGTCTGAGGATTTTCCTTGTGGCTCTGCTGAGGCTTCTGGAGAGACTCTGACCAAACCACTCTGTGTGTGGGGGTGACAGGGCAGTGCCACCACCACTCTCCAACCTGCCCTGCTTTAAAGCCTCTTGAGAGCAGAGGGTGCTTCTCCTGTTGCTTGTGGAAGAGCTGGTGAGCCAGGCTGCAGGGTGATGTGGATGAGGGAGACCTCAAAAATTGAAAAACATGGTTCAAAGGGGTCCACCTCAAGTGTCTGGACAGAAATAGGCAAGTGCCAAGAAGAAAACTTTATGGGAATAGGTCCTGGGAATCAACAGGACTGGGTGGGTGTCCCATCTGAGGTGCCCTTACACTAATGCACAGTGTGGAGAAGAAACAAGAGGTTCTTCATGATCTCACAGGTCAGAGCTGTGGCTCACATGACCAGAGTGCTGCCAGGGAAGCTCAGGAGAGCAGACCTTGGCCTTTTCAGGGACCTACTTGGAAGACTCTCATGTGGGACACTTAGGGAGAAGAGGAGTCCAGGAGCTCTGGTTGATGTTCAAGGATTGCCTCCTCCAAACTGAGGAGAGGTCCATCCCTAGGTGCAGAAATCCAGGAGGGCTGCATGGATGAACAAGGAGCTCCTGACAAAACTCAAACATCAAAAGGAAGCGTGCAGGAGGCAGAAGCAGGGAGAGGTGGCCCAGGGGGAACAGAGCAATACCCTCTGAACATGCAGAGAGGGGCTGGGAAAGCCAAAGCCCACTGGGAGATGGGTCTTGGCAGGAACATAAATGGAGCAGGGAGGACTTCTGTAGGGATATCTGCAGCCCTGGAGAGGAACAACCTCATGCACAAGTACATGCTGGGAGACAGCTGCCTGGAAAGAGGCTTTGCAGAAAAGGACCTGAGGGTGCAGGTGGACACCAAGCTGCACCTGAGCCAGCATTGTGCTCTAGTGAAGTCCAGTGGCCTGTGTTGGTATAGTCAGCAGCTGAGGGCAGGCAGTGATCAGTCACCTCTCCTCAGCACTGGTGGGGCTACAGAAGTAGTGGAGAGGTGTATGTCTTGGCATCAGCTGGTGCTGCACCATCCTACTGAGGTTTCTCTGAGAAGCAGATGAATCTCTTGCTTGTAACTCTCCTGTGCAGAACATGCACATGCTCAGGTGGACTCAGGTTCAGCTGCTGAAGTTTCACTTTCTCACAAAGAAACTTTGCATTAAAAAACCCCAAATGCTCTTTGTTGTCCATGCTCTAATTTAATTCAGACAGTAGAGAATAGATTTATTCTTACATTGTTTGGTTGTTTTTGTGTGAGTCATAAGTCTTCAGTGTATTTGAGCATTCTGAACATGCAAACCAGTATCTGGGGACTGTGCACATTTAATTCCCATTAACATTTAATAAAATAGATTAGAAAGGTTAAGGTATTTACAAAAATAATTTGAGTGATATTTTTTTGGTCTGGAAATACTGATTTGTTGGAAGAAACTTCATGACAGCAGGTTAGAAGAGCTGTAAGCTGAATACATTTCTAAACTTTTGAATGGAATAATGGTGTCTTGCTTTGATCCTCACACAAGCCCAGGCTAGTGATGCAGTATGTGTCCTTGCCCAGAGATGGACTTTGCTACCATGGCTCATCTTTTCATACGTCCCTGGTTTAGCAACCTAGTGTCTCAAGTAAAGTCAGTACAAGATGGGGAGGACAAAATCTGCTCCGTATTTGGCAGTAGCCTCAGGGCAGGCATTGTCTTTCCCTTCCTTCTTAGAGCTTGACCCTTGTGCCTCTGAGCACTCCAGCAAAGCACAGACACGTCTGAGGTTTTGTGTGGGTTTTGAGGGTGGAAAGTTAAGAGCAGGTTGGATACAATTTATATGAGAGGAGCAAAGGGAATTGCAGTAAAAAAACCCAGTGTCTCAAATATTGAAGTTATTGGCATCTGTCAAATGATGAGTTACTGAAGAGATGTAAGAATGTTGATCATCAGCTTTTGCATTTTGCTGAGACTTCTCCCTTTTCCTTCCCTCAGTTTGCTGGTGACTTGGTGCTAATGATATTGTCAGTGCTCTATCAAAAAGAGTAACTGTATTTTGCATAGTCCTTAAAAAAAGAAAGAAACTCAAAATGCCAGGTGGGAGACCAGAGTTGTATGATGTTTTAACTGGCTGTGTTTTTTTTTTTAATATTGTTAAGATAACTCCATTTTCTGATTCTGTGTTTCAGTGAAAGGAAGGACAGAGTTTGGTGAATGTCTGAAATCTTCAGCTTTGCTGGAAGGATGAAGGCCAGAAATGACAGGTAAGGTTCTGCAGTTTTCTTGTTGTAATAGGAAGCTGGTGGCACACCCCTGACCTTCCAACTCAATCTTCACTTTGTTGTCTTCCTAATTACACTGATGGAGTAAGAAGGGTTGGTAAGGACATACAAACCAGTAGCAAGTGAGGAAAAATGTATAATACTGTTCTCAGATGAACACAGAAACATCTTTCCAAAGTAAAGACAACTGACCTGAAACTATAAACCTGCTCCTTGTGAATTGCTATGAACTACTCTTTGATTTCAGTAGTAGGAGAATCTTTGGGTTTTTTGTGTGCCTCTTTCATGTACTCAAGCCCTACACACACAGTGTTTCCAAATAGTAAATTAATTCCAGTGTGTATATCATCTTCAATATGTATTGGCTTTTTAATCTGGTCTCAGGCTTGCTTTCCTCCTTTCTGCCTTCAGCTTGCTTGGAAATGTCTCTGCTGCCTTGCAAGTTGTCTCTTCTGTTGTTGCTGTGTTAGGGGAGGATGTGCATCCTTTCTCTGAATTGCCATCTTTTTGATGGAAAAAACATTTGTGTGAAAGGATCCATCATGTGGTAAACCTGGGATGTAAATGGTTCCTTTCTCCTCCTCCAGAGCTGGTGCTGGTGTAGCAAAACATCCACTAATACACTTGTGCACAGAATTGCAGATGAAAGCTGGAGTGGGAGCAACTGAAAGCAGGGACAAGGAGGAGGGAGGGAGAGGAGGAAGGAATGGGAGAAGGAGAGAAGGCAGGAGAGGCTTCACAAAGCACCTGGTGAGGTGTTCTAACCTTGCCATTCATTTTTTACTTCATCTTCAGTAACCTCGTGTGTAACAATGAGATTTTTAGGAGTATTTTAAATACATAGAACCACCCTTGCCATTCTCAGAAGCCGTGTACTTAGTAGTGCACATCCAGCTTTGGATGCTTAAAATACTTTTGGAAATCTTAAGTTTCAAGTCTACAAAGTCCTGGTCAGCTTTCAGCTGAGACCCACTTGGGCTTCACACTTCCCAGCAGGTTCTGTGCACTTTGGGGCTATGGGCTTAAATACTGAACATCAGGTTGTTGCAGACACTTCAGGTATGTTTGTGGTGTCCCCGTGTTTGGAGGTGTTAAAGACACAGATTTAGCTGAGAAGTCCTAAAATCAAACAGCCTCTTTATGCCTTTGTCTTCCAGACTGGTAATCTCTAACATAGATAATTTTTGATTTTTACACATAGTCGTCCTTAGAAATTTGATTTGCATAAACCCTTTGCAATTACATCCCATCATGTAACTGGCAACTTAGATAAAGATGTAAGC
Organism: Hemiprocne comata; assembly: GCA_020745705.1. NCBI lineage: Eukaryota > Metazoa > Chordata > Aves > Apodiformes > Apodidae > Hemiprocne > Hemiprocne comata. The sequence continues at coordinate 1,157,344 of CM036597.1, read as the reverse complement.
AAGTCAATTAATCTTTTAATTAAGTGTATAAAATTCTAGCCCAAGTCTCTGAGTGCTTTGCAGTGTATTGATCCGAGCAGCAAGAAAACTGCTCTGAGCAGCTGTTCAGCCTCTTCTGTCCTCATTGTGCCTGAGGTTTTCAAGAGGTAAAACCTGCAAGCTTTGGAAGCACTTGTAAGAACTCAGTCCAGCACTGGTCAGATCCATAAGCCCACAGGAGTTTCCAACTTGTTCCTATAAAAAGAACAATATCTGGTGGGATCATGATTTTCCTTAGAGGTGCAGTGGGCTTGGGCAGCTGTGAGGGACAGTCTGTGCATGACAAAAGCAGGTGGTTTTAGAGCAGAACCTGGTACATCTCACCCTGCACTGAGAGCTGCTGAGCAAAGCAGCTTCCCTGGGTTCAGCTGGCAGTTGCAGGCTGTGCCACTGCTCAGGACATGGGTGTTCATGTTCCAGAAGGACTCGTGTGGGCAGGTCTGTGCTTCATGTGGACTCTAATGTAACGTACTGTTTCCCTGGGCAGTTTGTTTCTAGAGAGCCCATATGGAGCTTATTCTGGTTTTGGAGGTTCTAATTTTGATTAAGTTAATCCCTGAAGCACAGAGCAATTGAAGGGACCGACCTGTTGTGTTGCAGATTTAGACTCTCTCTGAAACTGGTATTTGTCCCTCTGATTTCACTGGTGACTTCTCATGATGGTTAATTTAGTGTAACTGTGATTTGATGAACACCAGCAGCTTTTTAGGTGTGGTTACAGCCTCCTTGTGCCTGCCTGTTGTGGCAATTACTGTGTTTTGTCTGGGCAAAGTCTGGATCCTTAGGGAAGCTGCTGGTGCCTGTTACCAGGAACAATCCACACACACCTCATGTTACAGACAAGGCTTGATTAATTCCCTTCTTAAACCAGTGTTGCTAGAATGTACCTGAGATACCTGTTTCAGCCTTCTCCTCTAGTGGTGTGAGGAAAGTTCCACATCCTGATCAATGAAATCCTTGTGTGACATTTTTAGGGTAGCTTTGAAGGTGTCTGTGAGATGCTCCCATAGGTGTGGCTGAGGCTGCAACAAAACGTGTCAGAAAGAGACACTGACTCTTACTCCTTTCACGTGCTCATTTTTGGGGAAGGGTTTGTATGTTTTCCTTTTAAATGTGGAAGGCAGGGCTGTGTCAGAGCACTGTTCTCTGAGCAGCTGAACAGATCTGTTCATGGTGTTCACTTTGAAAGAGGCTTCACTGCATTTGAAAAACCATGTTGAGATGGTTTCTCCCAATCCAGCACCCACTATTCCTCTTTTTCAGAGGGCGGATTTTCCTGATAAGCCATTCTTTGTTTTTCCTGCTAAGGGGACAGCCTTACATCATCAGCTGAAAAATGTACCCCCTAAGATGTGAATTGTCTTTTCCTTTTGAAAGAGTCTCTCGTGGTTAACTTTTTGCTAATTTAGTTGGTATTCATTTCTTCTGCACAACATTCTAAGCTGTTCTTCCTACCAACGTTTCAAAATCAGGGGCAATTACATCCTGTGATTACAGAGGCAGCCTGTGAATTTTTCCATTAGTCTGTTTTAAATGTTATTCTGTGAAAACACAAACCCTGGAGTGCAAACAATTCCCTAGCCTACACTGAAGGTTAAACTTGCTCAGTGTTTTTTTTTCCATTTGCCTGTTTCTAGGATCAGTCTGTCCTAATGCTCCATGTTGACATGGTTTTGGGAGTCACAACAAGTACTTACCAGTCAAGGTACGAATGGATGGTTAATTGTTCTCCTGAGCTATGGGATAAAGGGAAGCTGAAAGCTGTTTAGAGCCAGAATTGAAGGAACAAAACCCAAGCTTAAGAACCTTCATAAAATAAGATCTTAAAACAATCAGTGGCCTTTTCATTACATGCTCTTTTTTTTTTTGCAGCCGAAGGAGGGTTCTGATTCTTAGCTAATTGAGTGTGAAAGGGAGGTGAACAAATGAGATCCGATCCCTTTATCCCCTTCCTTTTTTAAATCTCTCTACTTTTTTTTTTCTCCTTCCCTACTGCTAGCAAGGAAAGTAATTACAGATGGGACACTTTGCAGCCTTTCTCTTGGATCTGAAATCTGCCAAGATTGAGACTCCCGCAGGGATAATATTTTTTTTTAAATGTACCAAAGAGCCAAAGATTGTTGGAACATTGAGGTATTCGTCCAACTAATTCAAAAAGAAAACTCTTCTCCTTCCACCTAGTGTGAGTGTTCTTGATGAATAGTTAGTCTAGGACTACAATATATTTAATACCCAAGGAACTTCACCTTTAAAATTGTGCAAGAAAAATATGAAGTCAAAGGGTGGGAGGGAGCAGGGGGAGTGATGGATGTCATTTTAGATGCAGCTACTTTGTGTCTGTACATCTCTGGAATAAGCTCAGATTCCTTTTCCCGCGGTATGGTACGGGACACTGCCTGGTCTGGGAGTGGCAGGTCAGCAGAAGCACCTTCCTGCCCCCTCTCCCAGCCTCAGAGCCCGGGGAGCTGGTCCGGGGTGTGCACTGAGCTGGCCCTAGAACTGGAGTAGGCAAGGGAGGAGAAAGGAATCAAGGACTTTCTTTAAGCATTCAGTGCTTACTGGTCAGTGCTGGCTTTCCTTTTAGCTCCGAATCACATTCCAAAGGGGAAAAGTTACGTGAAATGCATTTCAGATGAGGGAAGGTAGTGGAGATCAGGGGGTTACATGGCAGGTGCCTGTGCAGGGCTTTAGCCGGGGGTGGGAGGGGCCGAGGGACGTGTCACCCTCCCCTCTGGGACTGCAACCTTCGTGCATGGGGGGCAAGGCCCCCTGCCCAGGTGTGTGTATGGGGAGAAGGGTGTGCCAGCGGCTGTGGGTGCTGAAAGGGGAAGAGGAAGGTGGGTGATGGAGGGGGAGGCTTGTGTGCATGGGGAGGAGTGGGGGCATGATGAACGAGGAGGGACGAGGGGGCTCTGGGGGACGGAGAGGAAGATGCACATTGTGAGAGGAGGCGGGAGGGGGGGTGTTCGCGGGTGTTGGGTGCACCTCCGTGCTACCGGCAGGGTGTTAAATGTCTTTTTGGGGGGAGGTGTGGTGGGTGTATGGAAAGGAGCTGGCACCCAGGGGAGGACGGTCACTTCTCTGGCTAGAGCTCGGTCACCCCAGTGGGGGCCCACCAGTGGCCCTGGGCCGGGAGGAGCAGGACGAGCAGGGGAGCCCTGAGCGCTGCTCTGCGCCGCGGAGCTCTGCCGGTCCCACACTGTCACCGCGCTGTGGGTGCTGAGCTCTGCCGGTCCCACACTGTCACCGCGCTGTGGGTGCTGAGCCCTGCCGGTCCCACACTGTCACCGCGCTGTGGGTGCTGAGCCCTGCCGGTCCCACACTGTCACCGCGCTGTGGGTGCTGAGCCCTGCCGGTCCCACACTGTCACCGCGCTGCCCGGTGCGGTGCCAGCCTCGCCGGCCGGGTGCCAGCCCCGGGCATGGCCGTGCCGTGCCAACCCGGCACGCTGGGTGCCAGCCCCGTGTGCCGGGGCCCCGGTGGGCTGGCTGCGGAGAGCTGGTGCGGGCTGCGGCGGGAGCAACCCCGCAGCCCAGCCCGGCCGGCCCCAGGGCAGCTCTGCTGCAGGCGGGTGCGGGGCTCGGTGCCGCGGGGCTCGGTGCCGCGGGGCTCGGTGCCGCGGGGCTCGGTGCCGCGGGGCTCGGTGCCGCGGGGCTCGGTGCCGCGGGGCTCGGTGCCGCGGGGCTCGGTGCCGCGGGGCTCGGTGCCGCGGGGCTCGGTGCCGCTGCGCCCCGCGCCAGGAAAACGAGCTTCGCTGAGCAATGGGCTCGCCAGGCTGATCCGCTCTGAAAGGGGCACGCGTGCCCGTGGCAGCACGGGAGGGGATAGGAAGGGAAGGAGGCTTCTGACTGTGTCCAGGTAGAAAATTGCGACCGCTGCTCCCTCCCTCCTGCACTTCCCCGGGAGCCCCCGGCCCCGCACCAAGGACCCCCCCGGCCCTGCGCTCTCACCTGCTCCGGCCGCATCCTCCGGGGGTGGCTGCGCGACTTCCAGGAGCGGGGAGTGAGGAGGGGGTGGCAGGGCTGGCAGCCCCCGCTGAAGCCTGACCATGGAGGTGGCCCGAGACCCTGCTGACCGGCCGGCCTCGTCCCCACCTCGGTCTCCAAAGCCGAGAGGCAGATGGTGCTGAACAGGCGCCTTCTTTGTGCTGCAGATGCGGGAGGTGCAGGAGCTCCACACGCCCGCTCCTCGGCAGCACTCGCTGATCCCAGCCAAATTCTTCAACTTTATTTAGGGGGAAGAATAGATCACATGGGGAGCTTCACCAAACTGGGAGGAGCATGGCAGTGCAGAACCAGGTCACTAGCAGAAAAACCCGGGAGTTAGTCACAGACACAAAGATTAACGGTGTTAGCATAATCCAGGCACGAAGAGCAGGCTGAGACAAAGACAAGAGATGCTTACAGGAATGAGATGCTTACAGGAATGAAATGCTTCTGTTTCCTTCTCTTATCTGTGTCATTAAGCAGGGTAATTTCTTGCTCCTTTTATCAGGTAAGTTTTCCTAATTGAGTCAGAAATAGAGTAGAATGTAAAAGAAATGTTTTCAGCTTCCAAGCTCTTTTTAGCACATTCTTCTTGGCTGTCAATTGAGCATTTCTACAGGCTTTTTTTTGTTTTTACATTTCATAGAATCACAGAATGGTTAAGGTTGGAAGGGACCTTAAAGATCATCAGGTTCCAACCTCCATTTCTGAAATGCTGTCTCTCTGTCCTGCCCTGTTGTATCAATTCAGTCCCAGGGAAAGAGGTGCTGCAGCCCCGTTCCAAAACATACTCCTGCCCACATAAAATAGACTAGGTTGCATAATTGCCTGGGACTTCAACCTTTAATTTGCACCTCTTGCTCAAAGGCAAGAGTACTGCTGGCTGAGCCCTCATCATCCCACTGGCTGAGAAATCACTGTGGAATTAAGTTTCTACAGCACCTTTCTCTGATCCCTGGCTTCCATTCATTAATAGATGGCAAAGCTCCCAACAGGAGCAGAGGTAATACAAAAGCTGTCCCCGAGTGCTGAAGAGCTGATTGCTGCCAGGACTGCAGCATGATTCTTAGGACCTTTAATATCCTTGTTTATTTAATCAACTGCACATTCCAAAAAAACCTTTGATGGATTTAGGTTTTTTAGAGGCCAGCACTCAAATGCGGATGCCTAAAAATGCGTCCCTAAATACATACATATCTTGTGAAGAAGTGGGCCTGACTTTTATAGGTGCTAAGCAACTGTTTTTCTGCATTTCCATCTGCTTTTAAGTCACATCCCACCCTCTGCCACCTTCCTCATGTCCACACTTTTAAAAAGAAATTAGCTTAGAAAAGTAGGTTGTCTTGTGCCTTTGCTTACAGAAACATCCTGCCCAAAAGAAGCTCAATTCTAAAACATGATACCAGATGAAGGGGAAATTGGTGGATTGTCACAACAAAAGGAGGCCTGATGTGTCCAGGTAGTACAAAACTGCAGGAGAGCTGTGCTGCACACCCAAGAATGACTTAAACAGTCATCAAACAAGTTGCAGCTGCCTACAGAGTGACTCTCCCTCCTGCAGTTTGCGGAAAAATTAGCCAGCTTTGGCAGTTAAAGGCTGAAACAGTCAAAATGTTGATTCTTGGCAGGTTCTTAATGAAGTGTGTCTGCATTAGAGGTGGTACCAGTCAGGGTGGCACAGCAAGAGAAGCAACCTTCACATCGTTGGGGACCAGAGCAGAGAGCTCTGGCTGCCTCGGTGTGCAGTGCAGCTCTTTGCTCTGTGGGGAACAACTTTCTGCTCCTTGCTTTCCTTCCCCCAGCCTGGGGTGCAAAGAGGTAACCTGTGCTTACCCCAGGCTTGCTGCTTGCTATGGGTGTCCTCAAGGAATCAGGGAAGTGCAGCTGCTTGTGCTGGAGGGGAGAAGGATTGAAATTGCAACTGGTTCTTCTATAGGGCAGATCAGTGGAGTGCAGAAAAGCCCTTTACATCTTTAGTGCAGTACAGACGTGCTGAACACACAGCTAGGCCCTTGGAAATGGTGTATTTCTGAGCTAGTCTGGAAGAAAGCCTGGGTTCAGTGACCTGGAGACTGACCTTTGTGTGTAACTTCCATTTTGAGCGTGCAGAGGCCTGATTTTCAGCAGAGGTGCCATCCATTCCTCTGTATGTATAGCTTGAGATATATTCTTTGGGTTTATTTGTAATCATTTCTTTGTATTGTCAGCTGCTAAGGGAAGATAACAAGCCTAACAAAGGCTTTCACAGATCTGGTTAGCCCTTATTTATATTTTCATCCCCAAGTTCTTTTTTTCTTCCTGACTGAAGTTTTCTGTCTTAGACATTTCATAAAACTTCCTTTTATATTTCCTTTCTACATAGCTTCTTACGGAGGTATCTTATGTCAGCTGAAAAGCTATATATAATGTGTGTGTATCCATGCATATTTATTCATGTGCACACACAGCCACCTGCAGAGCCCTGGGAATACAAATTGCCACCAGTCTGTATTAGTGCAAGGGTAGTTTTTCCTCCATTTTTATTTATATTTAGCTCTCTCCAGCATTTTGCCTGTGAGCTCATAAGTAAGCCAAAAGGGAATGTCTGAAAATAATACATTTTTATGCTACATTGACTCTTTTTTTCAGATACTTCTTCTTGATCCAGTGTGACTAATACATCGACATTTCTCACGCTCTCAGATTTGCCACTTCCTGAATCTCTTCTATTTCAAGGCTCTTGCCTGGTCAGAACCCACCTCAGTCACTTTGGAGAGTATGGCAGGGTGAGAGGACTGTTCACCACCTACAGGAACAGTAGGCATAGCCCAGTCTCCTCCAGGAAAACTTGCACTTCCCAGAAAGTCAGTGGTTCAGTAAATACTTGATGCCATGGTTAAGCCCAGAGATCCACATCAGTGGTGGCATCCGAGTCCCCAGCTGCCCCTGGTTTCAGTAGGACTTGGACCAAAAGTGTCTTTGTGCTTATGATCTCTTGACAGTGAAGGCTGGGTGAAGTTTGTGGGAGTCCTTAGAAAGACCACGGTGTGTTCTACCACTAAGAGAAGACACACAAGAAAAATGGAGGTGTGTAGCTCCTTCAGAAGTTCTCCAAGCTTTGAAGAATGGCCCAAAGCATCTCTTGCAGTCTGCACTGGAGTGTTCCTTCTTCATTACTGCAGAAACCTCTGATGTCCCAGGCAGATTGTTGACATTTCCATTGCTGCTTCTATTTTAAATGTTACAATTAGTAATTTTTCATGCTTCCAGATTGTCCGTTCTCTTAGAAATTCCAACTGCAAACAGTGACAAATGAAAGCTCATCAGATCCCACTGCAATGTAGGGACACAACACAAGGAGATGACTCCCAAGGTGATGTTTTCACCTCTCCTACCTCCAGTGCCTGTATGGTTGTCAAGGTGCTGGCCTCATGATAGACAGATTGAACAAGTCCATGACATATAAGGGGTCACCATTTCACCTTGGCCTGGTGAGAAAGGGATTTAGCTTTCAGTGTTTAGAGCTGAGCAGGCATGCATCAAAAGAATTCCTAAAAGCAAAGTTTCTCAGCAAAGCCAGGCCATCAGAGTCCTCTTCATTGGATCAAGTTAGCAATACTGACTGCAGAGGGAGAGCAGAATGTGCAGCTCAACATAATGAGATGCAATCAGATTATTCAGAAAGTTTCAGTGCTTGTGGGGTGATGTTCTTCTCTTCAGTCCTAACCAGAAGGGTTGGTTTTGTTACGAGGGAAAAAATTAACTTAATCAAAAAATCAGTTAACAAGTCTATTCCTGGATGAGTACGTCATATGAAAGTGGCTTACCCTGCTGCTGCAGCCAGCACTACCACTGATTTTAATTGAATGCAGCCTGGTCATAAAACACAGAATGAGTTTTGAGATTTCAGAGGTGGTGGTGGTGGGAATTACCAGGCTGTGCCACTAGCATTGTACATGGGTTGTTATGAAATGGCTCCTGGAGACTGACAGTCCCTGAAGCCTTTATTCCAGAAAGGAAGCAGGCAAGAGGGGATGGCAGGAGTATAGAAAATACAGAAAAATGGTAAGTCAGAAGTTCCTAATTAATCTCTGCCATTTTTTTGTGAGTAAGGAGAAATTCAGTGAAGCTGAAAGGCACCACAGGTGACAGTAATGGCAGGAAGTGCTCCTGTCCCCAGCACAGGGTGCTCCTGTGGGATTCCTTGCTGCAAGTGAGCACTGAGGTTCAAAGCCTTGAAGGAATTCGATGAAGGTGTCAATGTTTGTGTGGGAATGAGCATCTGTAATTACAGGCAGGATGTTTTTATTGTGGCCTTCAGTTGTCAGGCACACACTGCTTAGCCCAGGTAAAGAGGAAATTCCCTTTTGGGCAGTTTTCCTCTATTAATTTTTCTCCGTAAGTGTAAAAGCATTTTTAGAAGCATCTGGGACTGACCAATGTCAGAATCTGCTATACTGGTAGGTGCTACTCTAGTTGATATGAGGTGGCTCAGCACCCTGTCCAGCTGAGACTTAAAACTGTCCAATGTGGGGGAATCCACCACCTCCCTTGGGAGACTGTTCCAATGTTGGACTGTCCTCATGGGGAAAAATTGACCTCTCGTGTCCAATGAGAATCTCCCCAGGAGCAACTTGTGCCCATCACCCCTTGTCTTTTCTATGTAAATAGGGAGTCTCCATCTTCTTGGCAGCCACCCTTTAAGTACTGGAACATGGTGATAAGGTCTCCCTGAAGCCTCCTCCTCTTCTCCAAGCTGAACAATCCCAGTTTTCTCAGCCTCTCCTCACATGGCAGGTCCTCCAGACCTCTGACCATCCTTGTGGCCCTTCTCTGGACCCTCTCCAGCCTGTCCCATCCTTTTTGTAGAGCAGGGATCAGAATTCAACAGAATATTCGAGGTGTGGTCTGACAAGCACCGAGTAGAGCAGGATGATGGCTTCTTGATCTCTGCTGGTGATGCCCTTGTTGATGCAGCCCAGCATCCAGTTGGTTTCTTTGCCCTGTAGCACACTGGTCACTCCTGGTGAGCCTGTTATCCACCAAGACCCCCAGGTCCCTTTCCACAGGGCTGCTCTCCAGCCAGGTGGATCCCAGGCTGAACTGCACTCCTGGGTTACGAGTTCCCAGGTGCACAGGTCAGGACTGTTACAGACATTGACACGTTCTCTGAAACGACCCTGAGCAATCCCAGAACAGATCTCTGCCAGCACCAACCTTCTCATTTCTTGGATTTTCTTGTGTTGCCTCTCCTGCCTCATGTGGAGCTCTAGTTCAGTGAAGCACCAGTCATGTCTCTGGGCAGTATCTCCTGTTCGTGAACTGTGTGTGGTCTGGCCTGTGCCCTCTGGTGCTTTGTGCCTGAGGGTCTTTGCTCCCACCTCTGATTTGATTTTAAAATGGAAACACAGCAGCTTTTGGAGCAGAAGATGGCCCTGCTCAACAGTTGGCAGACCTGAGGTTAACAGGCTCTCTCATTTTCTTTCCATAGGGAAACTGCAGCAGCTGCCTCCCTTCCTGCAGAGATTCCCTGGCCCTGGAAGCACCAGCTGGGAGCTGCTGGAGTGCGCTGGACTTGGGTTTAGATGGAGGGAGAGTCCCTCATCCTGGTAACTGTTGGTGTTTCTCCTTCACATCCCTTTATCTTTCTGGTCTGACATTGACCATTCCATGGATCTGGGTGCGTTTGCACGGCTGATTCTGTGATGACCATATCACTGGGTCACGTTTTTAACATGATTAAGTGCAGCCTTGGGAAACTGGAATTAATTCCTGTCTTTGCTGCTGAGATTCTAATGCCAAGTTGCTGCAAATGAACCTTTTTTGATGTCCATGAACCGCATGTTCCTCATTTTCTGGACACGCCATTTGAGCTGATACCTGATCTGCACCAGTACCATGCACGTGGAGCTGCACCTGCATCTTACAGTGCCAAGCAGTCTACAAAAAGCATGCTCTCATCTTCTGAACTGGATATCCCAAATTAATTCATGTTTTTACAAAACAGAAACTTTCTAAGGTTTTTTCACCAGTCAGTCCAGATAAGATGGAAGCGTTGGGACAGTAAGTTCATAAAAAGCACATTAGGGTTAAACTAAGCAGAGATGAATTGATCTTGTTCTGTAATAAAGCATTGAGTCAGGGAGTTGTTCAAGGCTTTGAGTAGCCCCCTGCAGGGGCAAGCCATCAGAAATGGGCTGCACACCAAACAACAAGAAGAAAACAAGTATTGAGGAGCTGCTCATTAATTGAGAATCATCCCCCCTCTGTGCTGAGGGAGGCAAGGGTCCTGCACCAAAAGTAAGGCCTGATGGTGGCACTGAAGGCAGTAGCCTGCTGCATAGCACAGGAGATTGATGTGAGGATTGCAGAGGCCATCGTAATTCTGGGATTTGTTTACTTTTGAATACTTAGTATTTTTTAGGATGTTCTTTTAACTTGGAATATTGTGTGCAATATATATAAATGTTTTTAAATAAAACTGGTTTGTCTCCAAGTCATGTCATTTTCACACTGCTGCTGTTGCCGTTTCTGAAGAAGCAGCTGGTGTGCTAAAAGAAGTTCTGGACTTTGAAATCCTGCAGGGTTAGGAACTGAGTGGTTTGAGGCAGATATTTGCACAAATGTCATCTTTTTTGGCCTGCTAGATTCCTCCCACTGTTTTCCACGCTCTGTTTTGTGGATCAAAGTGTAAACATTTGCTTTGAGGTGTTTTATGGCTCTAGTCTGCATGTGATCCTGCTAGGAACTTGATGGGGTTCCATGGTTGTGGTTTCTCAGTGGCTCCTCTAGCCAGTGTTCTCACTCCATAAATAGCAAGTTTGGGTTCATCAGAATTGCCAGCTCAGCATGGGCTGGGGGAGGCAAAGGGAGCTCTGACCTTCCCATCAAGTGATCTGCTGTGACCAGAGCGTGGTGAACTGCTCCATTCAGCCTGTGCTGGGCCAGAACAGAGCCCAGCTCCTGCTCTGTGGGCTCTGCCTTGCTAAATAAAGGCAAGAAAAACGGGTGACAGTCATTAAAATGAGCAGGTGCATGTGTGGCAACAGGGAACAGGAACTTGTGGGTTTGACTCATTTACTCTGAAACAAAGGAAATTTTAAGGCATCTCTTTAGCAAAGGAAATTGTAATCCTGGGGTAATTCTGTTTCATTTATTCATAGTTACAGTTCGTAAATGAAAAGTGATGAGTTACTCTTAGTCTCATAATCTTGACACAAAAGAAAGGGCAATATTTGGATCTCCCTGGGAAAGACCATTAGATAGGATACTGTCATGAGGCATAGAAATCAGTGGTGGGATTTTTATGGCTTTTTAACAGCTCTCCCATTTAATCCTAGGTGATCACTGGGCAAAAAGCTCACCCAGGGCTGCTCCTGGCAGGGGGTACAAGTTGACCAGGAGTTGGAAGAGCCAGGAGGAGTGTTTTGCCCAGTATACAGCCCTGTCCATCCAGCTAAATTTGTTTGGTTCAAGGTTTATCTTCCTCTGGTGTGGGTTTCATGACATGTCCTGGAAACAACCAACTTCAGACTGGTCAGGATGCTGGTGATACCACTGAGACAATCTCTGTTACAACAGGATGGGAACTGAGGGATGGTTGCACAGCTCAGTCCCTTACGTGTGACAAATACTCCATACGTTTGCTTTTGAAGGTGTTCTTTGAGCAGTGTGGGATGTTTCCTGTGCTTTTCCCAAAGTGAATCTTCTGACTTTGGGACTGGGATTCTGGAAGTCAGTACTTGATTGCTGCAGAAGACTCAGTGCTCAGTTCATACTCTGGGACAGGAATTGTAGCTGGAGGGAAGAGAAAATATGGCCAGAGAGATGAGTTTTGGAAACTCACAAATTGTGTGCTGCCTTGTTCTGATCTATGCTCATATATATTAACAAGAAAGTGACTTTCTTGGGAAGAGCCCTTATCCTGAGCTGTGTCCTGTTCAGGTAGGTAGGGATTGAAAAGAAACAATCGTGTGTACCTGTAAGTTACCAAGAGAGGCTCACATGGGAGCTGCAGGCTCTGCCAGAGCCATTCCATCTTGTTTCTTAACAAGATTTTCCCTCTTCTGCCTTGTGTCTAGGCACAAGTGGAATGACTGCTGAGTTAGACCACCATAGGAGAGGTTCCACATGGGGCTTTACAAACAGATTTGAAGCCATGGTGGGGTCACTCTGCTGTTCATCAGGGTGTGCCAGCAGTGCTGGGGGTGTCCTCGGGTGTGCAGCCACAGTACACTCTTACACCCCATTTCTCTGGGGAGTTCTTAAGACAAGGGGTGCATTTTCACCCCCCTCTCACGTGAGTCATCAGGTGGATGGCAAATGAGCTGACAAGGATTTCAGTGTCCAGTTTCTAGCCAGTTGCCTTCAGATCTGCTGCATGGGGTGCAGTGTGTTGACAGCAGTAAATTTGCAGTTTTCCTTCCACAGCAGAACCTGTCACCCTGGGAAACACAGCAACGGTGACAAGTTTGTGATGCACTTCTGCTTTGGTTGGTTTGTTGGTTGTTTTTCCCCAACAGTTGGTCAAAAACTTGGGTGTTGCTGTTTAGGTGTGGAGCTTTGATGGATTTTTGTTCCCAAGTGCTAGATGTAGGTATCTTATATCTGCTTAGGCTTTGAGTTTGTGTGTTTGCATGTGCCTCAGTCCATGTATTCACAATTCTGTGTCCTCATCCTTGGGGGACAAAACCAGTCACTCCAGACCTGTGCTGGTGGTGTTAACCTGTGGAAAGTGGTGTTGGCTCATTTGTGCCTCTCTCACTTGCTCCCTTCCACGGACCCCAGCATTTCTCCCCCTCTCAGCTTTATTCTGAAAAGCTTTGTTCCTGCTGATCCACACACCAGCTGCTGCTGTGTTTTCTGGATGCCTGAACTCTCCACTCAAGACCTGTCAGTGTCTCTTGTGTAGCTGTTCTGTGGAGCTGACTTGGAAGTGGTATTTTTGTACCATGTCACTTGGTGGTAGGATTCTTTTGTTCTTTTAATAAAGAATACTTGCCAGTACAAACTCTTACACAGTCACATTTGTGCTGAAAAAATAGTGGTTTTACTGGTGTAGCTCAAGTCAGGTCTGCAGGGTAGGTTTCTGAGAACTGTGTTGTTCAAGAACAGGAGAGGATGTGTGATGCCAGAGCCCTGGGGCCAGCAAATCTCTCCTCTTTGTGGTGCACGTTTTCCTCCAGCAGCCAGTCTGATTCTGTGTACAAAGTGCAGCTTTGCTGGTGCAGTTCATTCGCCTCGGAGCTCTTGGCCAGGGAGACTGTAAATCCTGCCTCAGCAGGTGTTGCTGGTTCAGGGCTGACCTTGTGAGGATTCCCTAGTGTGTGCATCCTTAAACCTGAAAAATTAATCCATACTTGAGAGTGTTGCTGACTTTAACATCGCCAAGCAGCACAGCTCTGCTGAAGGCAGAATCCATCCCAGCAAAAGGAGCTGTGGGACAGTTGGGAAGTTGGGTTAAGGTGACCCCAACTGGCTGCTGGAAGTGTCACTTCCCTGGAAGGGTGTGGGGGCTAACTAATGGGTGGCTGTTAATATATTACAGTGTTAGTAACTATTAGTTCTACTGATAATAATTCAAAAAATATTTTAATATAATAAGGTAGAGTTAAGACTGGGGTAAAGCCTTTCCAAAGGCTTTATCTGTTAAATACCAGGAGAAATCTGTCTAGAGCAGATCAGTCTGGATACTTACTTTTTCAGAATATTTTTGCAATAATAAGTGGCACTGAGAAACTGTGTGTGAAGTTGCAGTGTTGGGATGCAGATCCAGTGCTGTGCAAGGAAAGCTCCAGCAAACAGAAGTTCCTGGTTAAAAAAAAATCCTGTCCAAGTGCCACTCCTCAGAAGGCTGTTGTTCCAACCTTCCCTTGTAGAGGTTTGGGGTTTGATGAGCAGCTAAAGCTTCCTCATGGTAGAGCTGCTCAGGCTGGTGTTTCACAGGCACAGCCCATGTCTCAGCATCTGTGATCTGCTGAGCACCCAAAAGAAATGATCCAGCTCTGAACCCACATCCCCAGCCTTGCTGAGCAGATCCCTTTCTCTTCATATTTCTCAGCATCAAGAGGTAAAAGCCTTTAAGTGGTTTAAACTCCTGCTTCCTACTGCTCCCCTCAAAACTGAATCACTTGACACAGTAATTGGCAGGTCCTTATTGCCTGGAGCCTTAATTTTAATAATGTCCAAACAAATTAACTATTAAACAAGTTGTGAAGCAGCTCAGTGGGAACTGACTTGTGGAAGCAGAGGATCAAAGCACAAAACTGTAAAACACCTCCTGAAGTGCTAATAACTTCTAACAAGTTTTAAAGGGAGAGAATTAAACTATGGAAAGAGCAGTTCTGTCAAATGCTGATTATTAAAAGAGAAGCATGGTTGGGATGTTCAGCTGCTTGTGTTTGACTGAAGGAAACTAGTGAGAAAGCCTTGATCTAGCTGGTTTAAGGAGGTTCCAGTCCAAAAATGAAAGTAAAGAACCAGGCAGGATGGATCTGTCTTCTGGGCATGAGTCGTGTCTGCACAGCTCACAGAGAGACAGCAGAGTGTGTTACTGCTCCTTTCCATCCCCTCCAGAGAGATGGAGCACCAAGGGATCCAGCTGGGATCCAGCCTCTCCAGAAGAGCCACTGAACCAGGGCAGAGCCAGGAGGGTGGGAAGACCTTGGCCCAGGTTGTCCAGAGAAGCTGTGGCTGCCCCATCCCTGGAAGTGTTCAAGGGCAGGTTGGATGGGGCTTGGAGCAACCTGGTCTGGTGGGAGGTGTCCCTGCCCATGGCAGAGGGTGGGACTAGTGGTCTTTAAGGTCCCTTCCAACCCAAACCATTCCATGATTCTATGATCCCCTGGCCCTGAGGGAATACAGTTTGACCTGGAGAGCCCAAATCTTTACTGATGTACAAAATGAGAATCCAGCTGGTCTCTTTCTGTCCCAGACGTTTAGAAGGGACCAGCCGTTTGTTTCTGTGCTCCATACATTTGCTATAATGCTCACGGCACAGAAGCAAACCCTTCCTTTCCCTCCTCCTTCTCTTCAGAGCTATCTCAGGAACTGGCATGGATTTTCCTTTCTTTCCTGCCTTCCTTCCTCTTCCTCTCCTCTCTGTCCTGTGCTCCCTCTAGCGTTCCCATGGAGGTGCTGTCTCTCTCTCCTGCTCCAGGCGGGCAGATTGAGTATTAAACTGTTGGATTTGTTTGCCCTGCGTTTCACATAAGGTGGGAATGACACCAGCCTACCTGTCCCCCTGACTCTGCTGGGCCTCTGCCACCTGAATTAATCTCTTCTGTCACCATGGCAGTGCCCTGGCACCAGTCTCCCACAAACCTTGAGGCCAATTTAAAATCCATTTGATTTTCCAAACTACAGCTGTATCTTTTTTTATTATGTCCAAGCCTTTCATTCATCCTCAGTTCATGGTTTGGGGATTTCTTTTACAGCTGTTAAAATGTTTTTTTAATTCCTGGAGCTGTGTGTTTAGGAATAATGACTCTTGGAATTAGAGCCACAAGTTTGGGAATACTGGAGCAATATCCAGTGCACCTAGATACTCGTTCACTCCTGAGTCTTTGATTTACTGTAGCTGCAAAAGCTTTCCTAGCCCTGAGCTGTACTCTGCTGCTTGTTAGTGGAAAACTAGAACATCAGAGGGGAGCCAGGAGCTGGTGTGTGCCTCTGGATCACTGGGCCACTGCTGCAGGGAGAACGGGCAATTAAAAATGAGGGCTCCTCTTTGTACCACAGAAGAAGATTCTTTATAGAGTTTTTACTGAAACTTAACTGTTTCAGGTGCTCTAAAACTGTGGTTTACTTTTATATATATTCCACTTGCATGAGAGTATGTGCTCTTTCCTCCATGCACGTGGGTATTGCAAAGCTGAGAAAACACTTGGAGGCCCCTTCTTAACTAGGACTCTGGATCTAGATGAGTCTTCCAAGGTTTGGGATTACTTGTTGGCGTTGGGCAATTAAGTTTGGAAGGTTAGAAACCACACACAGTTTTCCATCATCACTGAAGATGAACTGGCATTTCTGATGTTGGGAAAGAAGCCTGCAGCCAGACAGGAGCCAACCCGGGGCTTCCTGCTGCAGTTGGAGGGATGATCCACAGGTTGTCTAACCTGTATAAGGTCAGCAAGGCAGAGCCTGAGGCACTGCAGCTTGCATGTGTGCTGTGGATAACGGGAACAGTGGAGATAGGTGAGTTAAATCAAATACATGGTTCTCTCACCAGTATGAATTTTAGTAAAAAAATTTAAAGGATATAGTCAAACTACAACAATTTGAAAACTGTCGGATGAGCTGGTGTGAGCTCTGTAGGGTCCACTTTGCACCCTGGTGTTGAAATGTGGCACCAGCTTTGGTTGGGGTTAGATGGACCCCCCTGCTGGGCTCCTGGGGTTGGCTGCCCAGGGACCAGGAGCCCTCTGCTTCTGCAGGAGCAGCGGAGTGGGAGAGTTCCCTTCACACATCCCATCTGCACCTCACGTGGAGGGATGCTATCTCCAGGAGACAGGAGAGTGGCTTCCACACGTTCCCAGGAGTGGGGGAGTGGGTGAGTGACAGCTGAACACCGCCTTGTGGTGAGCTGCAGATCTGCTAATTACCACCTTCCTCCACCCCCCTTCCAATGAGCCACTTCCTGAAATCTGGCTCGGGGAGTTCTGTATCTCCATCACTCTGCACTAGGCTGCAGCGCTGCTTGTCACTTGTCTTCCATGGTGCCTGGAGTGGGACCCAACCCCGTGGAAAACTATGTGGTTACAGTGGGATTTAACTCATGAGGTGTCTCCCAGCACATCTTTCACCTTGTGCCATCAGTCTGTTGCAGAGCTGGGTGTTGGGTGCCTGTTGCATCCCAGGGGATCAGAACAAGTGATGTAATACCCCATCTAGACTGAAGTGTTTATTCTCCAGGAATACTTGGACCTGCTGCTTCTAGCTCAATGGAGTAACATTACTTGGTGGTAGACACTTCCTCATTCCTTTTTTCCAGAAAAGTAGAAAACCAATGCTTTTTCAAAAAGTCCAAAATGCCTTCCTTGCCCCCTTCCTTGCCCACTCCTTGCTCCTCCTTTCTCTTAGACGTTAGGAGAAAATTATTCACTATGAGGATGGTGACACACTAGCCCAGGTTGCCCAGAGAAGCTGTGGCTGCCCCATCTCTGGAAGTGTTCAAGGGCAGGTTGGATGGGGCTTTGGGGCTTGGAGCAACCTGGTCTAGTGGAAGGTGTCCCTGCCAATGCAGGGGGGTTGGACCTAGATGATCTCTAAGGTCCCTCTCAAACCAAACCATTCTATGGTTATGTGTGGAATATGGCATCTGCTGGGAGCCATTTGGGGAGTTCTGGAAAAGCAGCCAGCCCAGACTGTGCTGAGGACAAGGCCTGTGACAGGCCCAGCTGTGCAGCAAGCATCCGTTTGCTGGTAATAGTGGGTGACCTCTCTGCTTCCCAATGGCTGCTTGCAAAAAGAAGCACATGGTGAAATGGCACCTGCTGGAGCTGGGAATGACAGTCATCATCCAGGAATGTCTCATTATCTGATCAGCAGTGATAGGTGTTCTCCTCCCATTGCTGCCCGTGAAGAGCACAGCTGAATCCAAGGTGCTTTAAGAGTTGGGGGTGGGCATTTTCACCAGCTTTAATCCTGCCAGCAAACACATGGGTGAGATCTGACTGCAGGAGCCTGGCAGCAGGGATGAAAGGCAGCAGAAGCCCTGCTCCTTTTGTTCCACCCAAATGATACCAATCACTGGCCATGTTAATGACACCTTCATTAAAACCTGCCAATAGAAAATCACCCTTTTTTGCCATAAGCCCTCCTAGATCACTTTTTCCCATGTGACCACAGGGGGTTGACACAAATTACCATGCTGCCAGCACAGCTGTCCTACATCATTTGTTGTTACATAAAGTCAGAATTAATGACTTTAACAAGTATCAAGGCAGGGATATTAGGAATGCACCCTGCTTCTGCCTCTCTAATCACACCCATCTGTTCCAAACCAGGTACAGGGTGGTGTGAGCATGGAAGGATGGGCAGCTGGACCACTTGCTCCCTTGCTGCACCTCAGGGATGCCAGGAGCATGTGGAGGGAATCAGCCTGAACCAGTAGGACCAGAACTCTGAACTGGAAGCTGTGAGTGAATCTGTGTGGTGGCAGCCAGTGGATCCATGAACCAGTTTAGAAAACAGAACACTTGCTGTGTCCTTTTTCACTGATTCCTTGAAAAATATTTTCGTTGCTCACTGAGAATAATATTTATCTGGGAAAGGTTAGGATCACAGCCAGAATAAGCAGGTCAGGCTATTGATGGGCAGCTTGCACTCTGGAAAACCCACAGGAGGTTGCAGGAAAGTGTAGAAACAGTAGCTAAACCAATATTTACGTTTTTCCCCCACTTCTGATTATTGGAAACAGCACAGAAGGAAGAGGATGGGAAGTTATGAGGTTCAATTTTTTATTCACGTAGTGCTTCCTCACATCACTGGTCCTGCCAAATGGCAGCTCTTTGCAGAGCAAGTGAAATCAGACATGTTGAAAATCTTTTTTCTTCTTTAAACAAAAGAAAATAACAGCCCTAGGAATTTGACTTTAATCTGCTACATCTGAACTTTACTAGACCACAGAGAAATTGTAGAAGCAGCTTCATCGATTTGGAGCTTAGGCCAAAGCTCAGTGAGTCATGACTCAGAAGACATAAGGGAAGGGGAAAGGCAGGGAATGGAGAGGAGCAGGTTACTTGGAGTCAAGGTCCAGTCAGGGAATTTGCAGAACTTGTGTCTTCCATCCCCGGGATAGCTCAGCACAATATTCTCATTTTTGTAAGGAGTTTGGTTGTTGCTTTTGCTAATTAATGCTGGAGGCTGGTCTTGAGAGGTGCTGAGCACTGCTTGCCGAGCTTGGTAGAAATTCTGAGAGCTGATAGCTCACAGGTAACACTTTTGCTCTCTGGGGCCTTTAAGTCTGATCCCGTATGAAAAGCATTTTTCTTCAGTCATGCATTAGCAAGTTATTGCTCAGTGGGAAGAGGAGGTAGAAGCTTAAGCTTGCGAAAGGTGTTCCAAAGGTCCTAAGAAAAGTAAATGATTCCAGTGAGTCTTACTGCAAACCAGCCATTAGCAGGAGTACATCTTGATATCCACAGAGCAAATAAGTGGAACTGAAAGCAACGGTTTCAGAGGAAGGAGAATCACTCCCTGAGCTGCTTTAGATGTTAGCAACAGCAAGACACAAACAATGGCGACACACCGAGAGGTGAGTGAAAAGCCTTTTGGTTCATCTTCAAGCACTTTGTTGGAGGGGGAACCAGCGTGGTATCAAAATGGCTTTTACACAGAGCTTGTTTACCCAGGCAGCACAAAGCCCAGCTTGGCAGCAGGAGACGTGCAGAACACTGTCATGTTTGATCTGCTTGCTTTTATCTGAGACAGCAGCCCAGAGTTCTCTGGTTCTTAAGTCTCTCAGAGCAGTGTTGCAGTCAGTGCCCTAAAAGGTGTTTCTGCTGGTGCAGGGCAGCCTGGGCCAGGTCCCAGCACCGTGCTGAGGGGTGCAGATCTCTGCAGTCCTGTCGTGCCAGAGCTTGTCTCCTTGCAGTCAGTGGAGAAAGGCCAAGGCTCACCCAGGGAAGGCAGGTCCAGTAAGCAGTCTGAAAAGGTCTCCTACCTCTCTCCTTTGTTATATAGTCTGAAGCATATTTGTTCTCCTCAATGTAGGTGCCACTGAAGACTGCAGATAGGAGCTTTGAATTCAGCTTAATTAATGGCAGTGAAACTGTTAGCAGAGACTGGAACCATTTCCAGGAGATAAGATCCTCAGTGGACCAGATATGAACACCAGGGTGCTCTGGTGTGTTCAGGGCAGAAGAGAGGGAAAATAATGGAAGTGGCCAAGGCACCAGGTGGCTTCCCGTGCAGCTGTAAGGACAGCAGCCCTTGGCCTGATGAGAAATCCTATGGGAAATGCTGCCAGTGGTGGTACACCCCAAGCTCCCAGTGGGAGACCTCTGCTGATTGAATGTCTTTGGTGGCATGAGGAGCATCCACCACATTCCCTCAGCCTTACAAACAGCAGCTCCCTGCCTTCCACAGAAAGAATGTTAAATGGCAGCAGATGCCAAAGGTTCAATGTGATTGTTGGTCACTGTTCCTGACACCTTCCAGGTCCAGAGCCACCCTGCAGCCTCAGACTGTTACCTGGTGCTCCTTGAGATTATTTGCTTTCCTCTTAACTCTGCTATTTCCTGGTTCATGGGAAAGGCTCCTAATATCAGCACCAATATGCTGGCTGGTGACAGATGGTCGCTGAGAGGAGGCACCTGGCACTCTCTGGGTCTCTTTGCATTGCTCAGATAATATTAATTACAGCTCCAAGGGAAGCAGCCGCCTGCCAACCTTTGACTTGGTGCTGGTTGGGTATGAATGGCCCCAAACACAATTCTTTCTCCACAGACACACAGTTTGCCCTGCTGAGAGTCATTCATTGCCACTTCCCAGGCTTCCGGATACTCCATGAGTGTTCCTGAGGCTGGGGAAAGGGGCACTCCTGCTGCTTCCAGCACAGGGGGAGTGTCAGCCTGGGACTGCTGTCAGCTGCTTTGTTCCCAGCTTCACTTGCCTGCCTGTACCTTGTCAGGAGGCTGGGTGTATTGATGGGTATATAAAAACTCATTTCAGATCACTGGATGAAAGGCAGCCAAACATGCATTTTATCCAGAGCTGGGTTTTTTTTTCTGTGCTTTAGAAGGTCTTAATTAGCTTTATCCAGAGCCAGGGAGCTAAATACTGTCCCAGGTCCTTCTCCTGTTATCTTGTTATCGACCCTTTCCCATTGCTGCCAGAATTTCCACCGTGCTGACCACAGGGCAGGGGATAGGAGGCAAAATGGAGAGATTGAAGAAATTTAGCAGTTCTAGAAAAAGTCTGGGTTTGTTATGATTGCCCAAACACTCCTTCCCTTTCTCCTCACCCCTGCTTCAGCTTTCTCTATATATATTCTCAAATGATGCCTTGCATTGGCTGCACAGCTGCAGTTCTCTCCCGTTAGTGCCTCAGCCCCGTTCTGTTTATTCTCCAAGGGGAGGATATTTCACCTCATTTAGGAAGGGTTGAATTTGTCTGTCATGGAGCACATTTAGTGATCTCCCTGATGTCTTTGTGTGACTGCATTTGCCCTTTCTCCTGGAACTGGGCACCTTTCCCCTTCCCCAGCAGTGACAAGGGACCACCTGAAGGCTCTTTTCCTGTGAGCCCAAAGCAATTGAGTGCTTAACCCAGGTTGTTTTTTACTGAGCATCTTGGTGCAAGATCAAAAGGTGTTTTGCCTTTCTCATTCCTGCACAGTCAGATTGCTTCTTAGGCAGAAGGAAAATACAGACTGACTCACTGATGTGCAAGACACAGACAGAGACTTCCAAATCTCAATTACAGGTTTGAGGGAAAGCTCTGTGCTTCAGAACTGCATTAATAGATTTCAAATGATCTGGAAATTTGTTGCCTCCTCAGTTCTCCAGCCTGCTGCTGGGAGTCAGAAGTTATTAATGTCTCCAGGCCAGTGGCATCCTCTAGGAAGTTGGTCACTGAGCTCTATTTCGAATCACTCTGGATTCATCCCAACTGTTCCCTTTACACCCAAGAAAGGGCCATCATCTCCAAGAAATTACTCTCCCTGCTCATTTTTTCGTTCCCTTTCAGGACTGACTGGATGAGGTTTTAGGTGTCAAATGACCAGTTTAGAGGGAATGACATGTGCCCATAGCTTTGGACCCCAAAGGACCAGCCAGCTCATTTGAAAAAATGGGGGGGGGGGGGCACTGGACCGTATGTCCAGGGTGGGGAAGGTAGCAGCATTCAGCCTGTTTTAGAAATCAGGAATGGCATTAGATCCAGGTATCCTGTGTGCATTGTGGGACTCATATTTTAAAGGGGGCAACCAAATGTCAAGCCCCTGGCTTTGCATCTTCAAATACTGGAGAAAAGCAGAGCTCTCCTGGCTGCCTTGGCCTCTCTCAGCGGGCACTTGCTCTGGAGAAATCTTTTTTCCTTCATTTTTTACTTAATGAAAATCACTTTCCTGTGTCCATTATTTTCTCTTTGATTCTACCCACTGACTCTGCCATAGTCTTAGTGTTGGATTTGGTTGAAAGATTTCTGCTAAAGCTGTTTTCCGTTAGAAACTGTTTCTTTAGCCACACCAAAGCACTTCACAGGAACATGTACTTAAACAAAACTTCGAACAAACAAGCTTTCAAGACCTCCTGGTGCTGTGGGGGTGTGTGACACTGACACTGTTAGACTGAGTTTTTTCTTCTTTGTGTCAGAGGGTAATTTTTTCCGGAATGATCAAGCTGGAAGAAACGCTTCCACCTAGGACAGTAAGGCAGTTCAATGAGGTTGTTCCCAGATCACCCTTCTAGCATGTATTTATTTCATCAGGTATTTCAAAAGTTCAGTTTTCTGTTCCAGTTTGGGACAGAAGAAAGTTTGTGGAGCAAAAAATTTGAAGTTCAATCAGTTCTTAGTCCTAGATGTAAAATGTATCATATTTAAATGAAAAGAACCAAAAAAGAATCTAGAAAGGAATATCTAAAGCTCTTAATGATCTTTCACTGTTGCATCCCTGTCCTCCCATACACTCTTATCCATCATCTTCCCTTGCTCTACTCTAATTATAGATTCCTCGAGGCAGGGACCTGCCAATGTTTCCATCAGTAAAGTGCCAAGCACATCTATGATGCTTTACAAATAATCACAGAGAATGCAGATTTTGTGAAATGTTTAAGCTTTTCCTGTTAAAAAAAAACCAACCAAAAGTTCTCTCAGCCATATCAGGCACGATTAAATTTCAGCATGCCATCCATCCTGCAGTGAGATGCTAAATTAACATCCTCTCTCATTCTTGCTTCTTGCAAATGAGATGCCAGGTCCCCTCTGATCCCTCTCCCCTCTTCTTCCCACTGTTCAGAATTTCCTTGCAAACTCTCACAGCTTCAACATGACAAACCGGTTTGAATGTCTGAGGTGTGTAAGAATGAAGGGCAATAATTTCAAATCTTCTTTAGCTGCCCATGGAGTCTTTGTGTTTACTGAACTTCAACTCTGTATTACCTGAAATGGCACAAAATGCCTAGAATATAAGCAGCACCGTGGTTCAGGCTGCATAACTCTCCCTGTCTTCCCTAGAACTCCCCAGGACCCGAGCGCATCCAGCGTCCCGCCAAGGGATAACTGCATCTGACAGATCCTCTTCTGTGCTGGTCGGAGCCTGGTTTCCAGACCCAAGGAAGGCATTTCACAGGTCAGCAACTGCTGCAGAGTCCCTACACAATGGGGCTTCTCAACTTTCCCTTTCTTCCCTGAAGGAATCGTTGATCATTTAGGTCAAGAGGAAGGTGGTGCCCGCGGAATGCAGGGCGGGGCGCTGGGAGCGCACGCAGGGCTGTCCCTGGGCAGCTCAGCTCCCTGCCCGGCAAGCGGCGGGAACACAGCGCCGCAATTCCCAGATAAGCCACTTGGTAATTTACTGAATTTACAGTGGGGGATGGAAAAGCATTTCTTCGTGCCTTAATATAGAAGCAAAGGAGACAAACACCAAGATCCAGTGTCTGAAGGAGCTGGCAAAGCCTTTCTTAGGTGTCTGTGCAATGGAGGTTTGTGTTCGCAGAGGTCCCCAGTGATTCGCCTGCTGCTGCTCCCAGGCCGCGGCTCCTGCCCTTGTCCTGCCGCCAAAGCGCCTGCACAAACGTGCCGTCCTGCTTGGAGGGACGTTGGCTCCCTTGGCAGCAGCCTTCGGGGTGGCCTGTGCCTGGTGTGTTGCCAAAAAAGCATCAGACCCGCTCAACAGTTGAGGTTTAAATTGTTTCATGTCACTGATCACTTAAACCTGAATGCAGACGTTGCTGCTCACCGCAACAAGATTTACCTTTTCCCCTGCTCACTCCCTTCTATCTCCTGTCTCCTCTGCCTTTCTTTCACAAAGATGACACAGTTTCACAGTGAAATGACAATTCTTAGGGAAACAGGAGAGGCTGGAGGATCCCAGATGAAGTGAGGAGCCCACCAGTGATAAAAGCTTCCTACGGTATCTGAACTTAGGCATTTGTGTGGCTGTGGGTGCATAAGAAAGGAAAAATCTTCAGTTTTAAGGTCTCAGATCCTTTGCAACAAGATAATGATTTCAGGCTGAAAGCAGCATTCAACTGATCTTTTAATAGATTTCTTGGTCAGAAAAGATCTTTTCACAGAGGTGGAGATCAGAGACAGCCCATAACAACATTGACCCTGTGTTAATTAGACCTAAGGTAAGGTTTCACGGACACCATTCCTTTCCAGAAAACAGAGTGTTGTTTTCCACTTACAGCTCTAAACATAGTTGCTCCAAATTTTCTTCATCAAAAGGGAAGAAGCATTATTGACTTGTTAAAATTTTTTTCTGAAGTCAGCTTTGCATGGATTTGCCTTTCTTCATCTGTCAGGAGTCCTTCTTGAAATTAGATGGTTTATTCCACAGTAAGGGTTTGGGAATAAGTAGTTTGTCTTTAAGATCTTTAGAGATTCAATAATTTTGTATTAACATCACTTTGTTACAAACTAGATTATACCCAAATGTGCTAAAGGAGCTTTAAACAGATTGTGATTCCCCTCATGTCATCACAAAGGGTTCTGTGGATATTTCCAAATCTGTAAAATTTGACTCTCCAGCTCATAGTGATTCAGGATAGTGACATTAGGAATATCAAAGTAAGAAATAATTCCATATGGAAATCAATTTTATTGCTTGCCTTTATAAAAATAGTTTATTAGTTCCATGATGTGTTACCAAGGAGCCCTTGCTTCACAGTTAGGTTATGGAGCTGTTAGCTGCCCATAAATCCAGCCTGGTTTGGGTTGGAAGAGACCTCAAAGATCATCCAGTTCCAACCCCTCTGCGTGGGCAGGGACACCTCCCACTAGACCAAGTTAATAAGAACTTAATAGTAATCCTCCTAACCTCCTAACCTTTTGACCAGCCAGTAGGGATTTGCTCCCTCTGCATAATCCCTCTTCTTCCTTTCTTGTCCAGTGAATCTCCAGCTGTGGCTTGTTTGGGGAGCAGAAGCTACAGAGAAAGCATTCAGACCTGTGTCCCCCCAGACCATCTCTATCTGTATGAACACCCAGTGAGTCTCAGCAAGTTAAATGTTTCTAATTCTGTATTTGAAAATGAGCCTGAATGCCAGTGGTGATGTAATGTTCATTTACATTTAGATTCGGTTTCTATTTATTCCCTATTAACTGAATCTAGATTCTAACAGTTTGAATTTTTTTATCCATCCAGGCTCCCTTTGATATGAGCAGCTCATTTTTTACTTAAAGCCTGCCAAATTTCATGCCTTATTGATTCAATAAACAAAGAAGAATGACAGGTAGAAAGGGAAATGGATGTTTCCTCCTCAAGGGAAGGCTTATAAATTTGATATGAACTGTTTTGGTAGGACATGTTTCCTCTGATTGCCACTGAAATGGCTCTGGAAGGAAGTTAGGGGGTATAATTCGCCCCAGGTTTGTCCTGGATATGCATAGCTGGAGAGAGGCTTTGGTTTTAAGATACCTCCTGCGCCATATTCCATAAACATGAACTGCCTGTGTGTGAGAGATGGCTTAAAAATAACCACACGTCTTGACTCTGCAGCCTGGCTCTCCGTGGTTCTTTGCTCTCTGTGCTGCTGTGCACTCGGACACTCCCGAGGACCATCCTGGAGGCAGGAGCTACCAAAGCACACTTGTGTCCTCGTTTGCATGTAGGCACTCTTGACATGCAGGAGATCAAGTAGACAGAGGAGCCAGGGCATTGATCAGCAAATGGCATCTGGAAATCCAGACCCAAAAGGGCAGATTAAGGCAGGGACCTCACCCCTCTGAGCATTGGGTTTGTTTGTTCTCCCAGGAAGACGGAGATTTATCTTTAGCAGAAACAGAAGTAGTAACAGCTAAGATCATGGGCAAGATTTCTCCAAGTACTCATTCCCACAAATATCCACTGAGGTGGCAGAGTTCCCCAATGGGGTGGTGTTGAAAGAGTTGCCAGAATAATTAGTTTTCTATTAGGACACCCACGACATTTGACATCTCTCAAAACCATTGTTCAGGCTCTCCACGGATGCAAACAAACTGGTTACACTGGGATCGCCTACTCACACTTTCATCCAGAACAGAGAGGTTTACAAGAGTCTGATTTTTAAATTTAAGTTCCTGAGATAATTACATGACTTCAGGAGGCCAGAGACTCATTGTGCTGTGACTCCATCAGGGCAGGCATGCCAGGGAGAGGAGAGACAAGCCCCAGCAAATAGGAAAGCTCTTTATCAAACACAACTGGTGCACTAAACCAAGATTATAAAGGCTGCAAATTGAAGAACTCTGCTGTCAGGAAGTAGCAGAATGGAGGTGGATTTTATGAATTTAATTAGCCCCTTTGCCCATTCACATTATGATATACCCCTTAATTACACCATCACATCTCTTCCCAGAGGACTCCTGTCTAGAGGTTAGATATGGTTAATTTACTCTTTAAGTAGAGCCCACAAAGTGAACGTGGCAATTCCTTTCCACTCAGTTTTCTGTTACAGTGCACTGCCCTTACAGCAGGCAGCTGCAGGGAACACCAGAGTGCCCGACATGCTGGATAAACCTATCCTGTGGGTTTCCACAAGTCCAGCAGAAGAGGTATGAAGGAATGACTTTCTTTTATTTACTAGTGAGGCTGATCTAGGTGAGCTCAGAGATACTGGTCTCCTCTATTAACCTGCTTTGCTCATAAAATGGAAATTTGCTGTGCAATGACTTCTGTGCTGGGCATTTCCAATCTTTTCAGACACCATGAGCCATATTTACAAATGGTGTAAGCTGAAGTAGCTCCAGCAAACATTGGAAATCCATATACCAGGATGAAATTTCATCCTTTAAATAGAATCATTCAGATTCACAGGCAGGAATTCATCAAACCCTGAAAGATTTTTTTGGTTTGTTCTGTTACAGCTTTTAGTTTCTCACAGTTATTTGCTTGCAATTTGAGTATTTCTCAAGTTAGCCTGCCTCTTCATTTTCCACTTTCCTCTCTCGCTCCTCTCTCCATCAGGACTAAAAAGAACAACAGGAATATTCTCTGTAGAAATCATCCTTGTCAGAAATCACTCTGTACCCACTCTCCATGCTGCTCTGATGAGTGTGTGAGCAGGACAGTCTGGAGTACTGACCCACAAAATGAGACTGGGAACTTGGTTCCCTACATGCTGGTCTGAGACTGGTCACATGCTTCCTTTTGCCATCACGTAGGTCCAGGGAGCCCTTCAGAAGAGCTGCAATTCTGTCGCACTTCTTGTGCCATAGATACTAGGCCCAAGTTGAAGTGGAAAGCAGCCACTGTTCAGGACAGTGGCAATGGGAGCCTGATGTCCTCCTGCTTCGGTGCTGTTGGCTGGTACCACTCCTGGCTGAAGGGTACAAGTCAAAGCCACTTTGCTTCCAAGGATCGTCTTCTTTTCCTCTGCTTCAACATCAGCCTGAGAAAACCAACCCCCACCCTTTGATCCGTACAGATACTCCATTAGAAGCCACTTTGCCTTTTGTTTGCCAGTCATCTCTGCAGGCAAAATCGAGACGTGGGCTGTGTCCTCACTGTGCCAGCAGCCAAAGGCAACACAGCAACATGGACACGTGTAAGGACAGGCCGTGTGTGTGGAGAGACAAAGCAAGTGGCAAGCAAGGACATCTGGTTTATGAAAGAGTCGTCTGGACTCGTTCTCTTCCCAGCTCTGCACTTTGTAGAAATGGGCCCTTCATTTTAGCTAATAATGAATTCAGAATACAGTATAATGAGTGCTGCCACTTTCAGACAACAGACCTTAAAGTTTTTCAGCCTTTTAACAGACATGGACAGACTTGAGCCTTTTTGTCTGAACCTTTGATTAAATTCTCGCTGAAGTTTCCTTTTGTCAATACAGGCAAAGGTGAAGAGTAGGGGGAAAAAACCAGGTGATGTCTGCAAGCATGTAGGCTGCCCTCTCTGCCCCCCGTAACGCCAGGCAGATCTAAGCCACTTGTTGCCTTGCCCTGCTCGGTGTCTTCACTGGCTGGGCCATGTGGCTTGTGAAATGCCTTCCTCAATGAGGGCACTGGCTGGGATGACTGATGGCTTTTCCCTGTTGGAACACCAAACCAGCTCAGTCTGCGGCAGGGAGCTTTAAAGCCTTAAAAAGAGCAGAATCTCTTCTGCTTACAAGAGCCCATTAGTGATTTTCTGCTTTTGAAAGTTTAGAATCCCAGATAACCTTATCAGAGATGTCAAAGGGAGTTAGCAACAAATGCTCACTGCTTGATTCCTGTCTGAGGACAGGAGCCAAAAAAAAAAGAAGAGGATGCAGATAGAGGGGGAGATGCTACCACGGGAGGGTTCTCCTCCCTGCTGAAGGAGTGCTAACGAGCATTGATAGATACTCGATGGCAACATGTTAATGAGAGAGTATCAGTGCTTATCCAGCCCCACAGGACAGGTGAAATGCCCCAGTGCTGATAACGAGTCCATCCAAGAGAAGCATTTCAAATTGGCTGCAGGTTGTAATTAGCTTTTCCCCTGCCTTTTTTTTCCCCCTCTTTCCTCCTCCCACTCTGGTGTGCCACTCTTGCTACTTACACAATTTTTCCTGTCAGGATGCAAGAGTAACATGAAGCCATTTCTGATCTTTCACCAGGACGAGTGGTTCCTGAATCTCGTTAATGTTGTCAGATCTCATCAGAAAAGTGACAGAGATCTCCATCAGCCCTCTCCCTGCCCGCGTCTGCCCGCACACGGGGACAGAGGATGTGGCATCTCTGTCTGTTATCTTTAGCTGCACAAGTCATGGCACAAAATATGTGTTAAACTTTTCCCATACATACTTCTTGCAGAACTTACACCGTGCTCTAAAATAGTAGAAAGAGGAGAGGTGACTTTTGGGTTTATTTGCAATTGAAGGTTTCTTCTTTCAGGCAGCCACAGATGCAAGATGCCTCCCCGCCTGCCCTGCAGTCTGCCACGGCCCGAGGGGGAGCGAGTGCTGCTTGGCTCCAGTTCCAATGCACATGAGGATGCCCTTAGCATTTCATCCTCATCACAGGATAAGTGTTCCTACCTAATCTTATCCTCATTTCATCATGTAGCCATACCTGCAACCCAGAATTCAACCCAACTAGTGGCTGATGATTTTCTTCTCACTATCTGGTAAGGGGTATTTCCATGAAGCTCAGCAGAAGGATCAGCCTGTCCAGTTGAGGCAAGTCATGGGCTCTCAGCCTAAATCTCTCTGTATTTTTTTTTTATCTGCTTCCCTTCAAACTAATCCAAGACCACTGATCTTAATTTTGATGTGTTTCAGAGCTTTCAGCATTAGGATCTGTGTGTATGAGTCTGGTTACCCACCACTTCCCCTACAAGATGAGATATCTCTTGCTTCATACCTCCCACCCATATCTTTGGAAGTTTTAATGATCCAGTGGAGATATAAGAATGTAGCAGGATGATGAGGGAAGGTAAAGATCTAAGAAGAAAGGGTAGCAATCTGTAGGCAAGGGCCTCTTGTGTTGCTAATTCCTTTTCCTGCTTAGTGGAATGTTAGGGGAGACTTGTGTCCCAGGCTCCTCTTTAAAAATCTTAGAAGAATGTTTCCCTCTGACTGAGTTGGGGCAATCTCTCAGACCTGAGGTACGTTCCCAGGTATTTGCAGGGGAATCTGGTAATTAATGATAGTCATGAATGTCTTCAAGATAAAGTTTAATCAGAGAGCGTATAAAAACGGTGAAGTAAGAATTCGTGCAGGGTTGGGCTTCTGAAGAATGTAATGAATTGCTGGTACTTTCTCAGGAAGCAAGCAGCCCCCTCACACTGTCCTTACTGTAGTCCACGGAAAACCCACTGATTTTCCTGCCATTCCCTGCTGTGACTGTGGATATTTCTAGGGGGAAATAACAGAGAAAACTGGTGCTTTTTCACACCACACTGAAATGCAAAATGAAAGCATTGAAGATGAACAGTCACAGAGGTTCTGAAAAATGCTGATCCTCTACCTCTGAGAGCAGAAATAAGGTAACCTTGACATGTTCTCTGGATCTGAGGCAGCAGACACAGCTATGGAAATGTCTGCACACATTGCAAGTGTCTCTCCACTGTCAGCCTGCCAGAGCTACAGCTCAGACCTCAGGAGAGAAAGGAGTTCAAAGCAGTGCCTCACGTTTGGTGCCTTCTCCTTGTCAAGAAACATGACTGCAGCCTTCCAGCCCCATGACATATTTGTTCCTCAATAGCTAATGAAGCCTGACAAAGCATGAGGAGAGGTCCTGACAATGAGGTGCTTCATCCTCAACCACCCACAGGGCTGGCAGTCACTCCTCTGCCCAGCCAAGACTGGTGACATGACACAGTAAAGTAGTTTGATGTCATGAGAGAAGATGTACCAGGCATACCTTGCTTGTACCCTGATACAGGCAGGGTAACATTGCACAAGGCTGTAACAGATCTGAACCCAACCTGTTAAACAGCCCAAATCTACACGCTCTGATGGGAGCTCCTTGGCAAACTCTGCTTTTCAGGATTTCAGCCCCCTCCTTCAAAAGCCAAAGCCAGAGAACAGCTCCCAGGTATTGTTACTTCTCAGGATGATAGTCTAGGACAGTGAGGAGCAAAGCCAGCTCTGGAGATTCAACAGGTCTGAGATACATACACACACATATGTATATATATCTACCTTGGTGCCCTGGGTGAGCAGCCCTGGGATGGTCCTTGGGAAAGGGGAAGTTACTGGTTTTAGCTGTGAGGTGCATTATAAGGGAGAGGGTAACTGGGGAGAGGAGGAGCTGTAAAATGGGAGAGATGCTGTTAACAAAGTGTATGAGACAACTGGTTTCCACTTGAGCAGGACCCTGCACGGGGGTTTTCTCCCTCTATTTTCCCCTTGATCCTTCTCTCCTTATTATTTTGTCAGTTCATCACTGCAAGGGATGTGCTGAGGTGCAGGAGTCTTCTCTGTCTACCCACAGTGCAAGCAGCTGCTGGCTAAGAAATGAGATGCTCAGAGAGGCATTTTAAAATACAGTGTGATTTTGATGAACACTAGATTTCTTTTGGAGGACAGCGTGCTTCCACACAGACATCAGATCTCCTCTCTGAAAAGGGGCAGTGAAGTATCAATTGTTCCTCTAGAAAAACAAAGGTTTTAATTGTGAGGCAAATGAACATGAGTGCCTCCCCTTCTTTCATTTTCCAGTGAGAGACTGACTAGGAAACTAATTAAGTGGTTGGTTAACTTTATGCATATAAGTAGCTTCATTTTATTTTAAGTTAGGTTACTGCAGCTTCC
Organism: Hemiprocne comata; assembly: GCA_020745705.1. Taxonomy (NCBI): domain Eukaryota; kingdom Metazoa; phylum Chordata; class Aves; order Apodiformes; family Apodidae; genus Hemiprocne; species Hemiprocne comata. The sequence goes on along the minus strand of CM036597.1, from coordinate 1,125,975 downwards.
TATTGAAAACATCAGCAGAGAGGCAGGCAACCACATCTCCATAAAAATGTTCTTACTCTTGAGAAGACCTTGAATGACTCCTGCATTCCCTGCTGGAGCCTTTCATGCTCTTTTGTTTTCACAGTCTCATTCCCACGAGGTGCATTTCCACTTGTGCACCAGTTAAAATACAATAATTGAGGAAGAGCCATGAGCCTTCCTTGAAATAATAATGCATGATGCCTGGTGAACAGAAGCAGAAGTAGGGTGCATGTGGTGATCCTGCCGTTGGCTCAGGGGTGCAGCAGCTCTCAGGGCAGTGCCAGCCTCCAAGGAGAGGGTCAGGTTCCTGCAAGGTGCTACTGGCATTTTGGAAAAACTTGATTAATAGTGAGAGATTATTGAAGGTCTGCAGTGAAGTTGCATGGTGGTTTTCATTATTATATGTCCATGATGTGACTTTTTGCACAGGAAGACACAATGTATATTGATCATAAAGAAGATTTTAATGTATTTGGGTTCAGATCAGAGGCAGCAGGTAAATCTAGACAATATTTTGGGTGTGAGCTTGCATCAGTGCCTGAGTCCAAAGTCCCCTGGTATCAGGCTGGTTGCACCCAGCCTACCCTCCACCACAGCTCCTGGTGAGGTTCAGGGTGTGCCAAGGGAGGGCTGTTGGGCACAGCTGCTGGTGGGCATGTTTAGAGCAGGGACGGGTGGGCCAGGCTGAGCACTCTGGTGAGCCTGATGGGTCCCACCTGCCCTCATGGCATTTGGACATTGCCCAGGCTGGGCCAGAGGCTTTGGGTCTGTCAGGAAGGGCAGAGCACCAGATCCCAGAGCATAGGAGATCCTTTAGCTCAGCCTGCCTTGTAGCTCTGCAGGCAGCCGTATCCTCTGGACCCACCAGCTAAGCAGCAAGAGGTTTGATGAGATGGGTTCCAGTACAGCAGATGAAATGGCATCTATACGTTTTACTTTAATCCTGTGGTGGGCCATAATGTGGGGTGGCTCAGGTGGGAGAAGAGCTTTATGTGTGGCTGTGTCTGCGTTCCCCTCGCTCTTCCTGAACACTGTATATGCCTGAGGCCTTAAATTTCTCAGATTTCATTCTGTACCCTTCCTATTTTTGGTGTCACTGCACCAGTATCTGTTTGTGGACTAGACTGAACAAATCAGTCAGCCTTCTCCTCCCTATTCCATCTTTGTCGTGGTTTTGTTGCACTCAACTGACACAAGGTGCAGCAGCCGAGCAACTGGGGAGTTGTTTATCCCCTGAGAAAGCTCTTCACTGTCAGGCTCAGTTTTTGTTCCAGCAGGAGACTTATACTCACAGACTTTACTCTAGAAGTTGCACGATCCAAGGCTGCCAGGTGTCAAATGACATTCCATCCAGGAGCCAATGTCTAAGATCTAAAAGTTCAGCCATGAGTTTGGCTGGGTTTTTTGGATAATCCAACAGGCAGGAACAGAACTGAGCAGGACAATGGCCAGAGAAAGGGAGGATCACTGCCACACCGTTACAGGTCGTACATGATTTATGCCAAGTTTAAAGGACTCAGACTGTGGTGGGGAGGTGGTTTAGGGGGTAGCTCTGATGGGAGCTCCTTGGCAAACTCTGCTTTTCAGGATTTCAGCCCCCTCCTTCAAAAGCCAAAGCCAGAGAACAGCATACTTTATCCCCAGTATTTGCTAGCACAGAAATCTCAGCAAACACAACTGCTCATGCAGCATATCCTCATTGTTTTCGGGACATGTGGCAGTCTGACAGTGATATTAATTGCAGGTCCTGAATTAAAATGTTCCTATTTACAAAACTCCTTCCTCGTCACAGTCCCGAGCCACTGGAGAGTTTGAACCTCACGTTTAGTGAGTTAATTCTCCTGTCACTGTTATTGGGTCTTTGTATCCTCTGGTAACAGCCCAGGAATTGCCACTCCACTCAGAAATGGATCATCTAACCTGACTGTGCTGTCAAAGAGTATGCAAATAAATACACAAATAACTGGAGACATGATGTGTCTGTGCTAGGAATACCAAGTCTGAGGTCACTGTTATGTTAATAAATTAATCAACATTAATGATCTATAATCATTACAGATAGATGCTCGTTATAAAATGGGTTGCTTTGTTTTCTTTTGTTTGTTTTTAGTTAACAGCTACTCAGATACTGAACAGCCTGATTATTTGCATCCTGACAAATACTTTGGGCCCAGAACAATTTATTTTCTTAAATGAAGGTAGGCAAGAAGTTATTTTTCCTGGAAATCATGTTATAAGACTTTTGAATGTGTCTCCCGTGCTGAAGTGGGATGAAAGGTCAAAACTCATGAGAACTTTGGCAAAGCAGAAATCTATATGAAAAGATTCATTTGGTGTTTAATTTTTATAGGCCTTGATTTATCACAGCACCTAAGTGTGTGTTTAATTTTCTGTATCTTTAATTTCAGCCACTTACTTAGGGTTTTATTGAGTCAAAAATTGTGGTGATTTCTGGGATTCTGGTCTTGGAGTGCCTGGGGAATAAACTTGAAAAACAGAGAAAAGCAACATGCTCTCCAAGGCTGCAGTGGAGCCGTGACCTCTGCTGCTCTCTCCTCTGCACTGAGCAGTCAGGGAAGGTAAGAGCCTGTTCTCTGCAGAGCCACAGCCCTGCAGAAATTCAGCTGTGCTTTCAACAGTAGGTATGAGACTTATTCCAGACCCCTTGTCCAGAGCACTTGCAGGAGAGGGGGGCTGCAATGCCTAGACCCAGATCTGTTGCTCAGTCCTGTCTAAATCTGCCCATGGTTACTTATCTGGATAAGCAGAGAAATCAATTGTTTTTACTATCATGCTTATTCTCTTCCTTTCTGGACACTCTGCAGGCCCTTTGCTGTAGTCTCAGGGTCCCTTTTCTTTTCCCAGCCGAGTGATGGAGCAGCCAGCTTGGCTGAAGATTTTCAGATGCTTTCAAATTGTCTGTCAGAGTCCACTGGGATTTTATTCCCAGAATCCCATGGCTGTGCTAGGCAGCTTGTAAATCACAGATGTACATCAGCAGGAAGGAGTGATTCCTTCTGTCTTCATCTTCAGCCTCTCACTTCCATGACTCCTACGTATCATCAGTCTTTATTTCCATCACAAGTTAAAATGTCTTCCCCCAGTGGTTACATCCAGATGAACGTGTTTTGTTCCTGGCAGGGTCGAGGAAGGTGATTTACAAGGGTTCTGGGTGCTCAGGACACGGGAGCACTGGTACTTCTGAAACATGCCTTGGAGATGATGGATGGGGCATATTATCTAAATGCTAATAAATACCGAGCCACAAATTGGCTCCATTTTTCTTCATTCCTCTGCTGCCTGTGGATGTTGAGTGACGTTGAATCCAGCCTCAGACACATTATGGCACTAATTAGTTCCCATTTCCCTCTTTGTGCTTTCTTTTTGGTAGGGCAGATGGATGAGCCACCTCTAGGCATCTCTATGTTCTTTGAATGCACATTTGATCACAAATATATGAGGTAATGTTCTCCATCAGGTGAATCCTTGCTACAGCAAGGATTACACAGCTGTGTAAACTGAAGAACAAGGCAGTTGTTCTTTTGAGCATTCTAGATTTTAGATTGTTAAAGATAGGCTGATGGATATCAACTTTTCAATTTACATTCGGGGCCAAAATTTTATAGAATCATAAAATACCAGGTTGGAAGGGACCTCAAGGATCATCTGGTCAAACCTTTCTGGGCAAAAGCCCAGAGCTGGAGTTTGTTTGCAATTCTTTGTATTCAGGACGTTCTCATTAACAGCACCTGTTGCTTTATGGCTAGAAAACAAATAAACAAGCCACTAATGCTACACATGCATCCTGAAAGTCTTCCAAATTAAATAAATAAAATTTAAAAATAAAATGAATAGCTCATAGGCAGCCCCCAGAAAGACTCTCTGGCCCCTTCTGGGAGCTTTTGGGACCAATGCTGACTTTGTAGCAGCTGAAAACTTGGAATAACTTGGCACTTCAGTACTAGGAAAGAACATGTTCTTTCTTAAAGACCTGGTTATTAAAAATTCAGATTCTTTTCAGTCTACTTGTGCGATTACTAACAGTTTTCCATCTCACACAATTCAGATGTTTGCAAGGTACTTGTGGAAAAAAATTTGCAATTTAGTGCAACAGGAATGGCCTATCTGAAGCAAAGGTAAAATGAGCAAATGTTTACGGTGCCCATCACTGTCAGATGTTTATCCTGTGAAATACAGCAGCAAATTTTTCCATCAACTGGTTTTAAGCCTTCTACCAAAATATTCCAGAAAGTGAATGTACTGAATTTAGCAAGCAGGGATTCTGAGTGACCTCATGACAGTCTGTGCACAGGGAACAAAACTTGTTTTGCTTTTCAGCGTGGCAGAAAAATGTGTAACAATCTGAATGCAAGACTGGGGGTAGGGTTCTCATTTTTAGTTATGCTAGTGATAGATTGCAGGAAACCCTGTCTAGGCACTGCAGTTATTTCTTAAAACCACAGTTTATAGTTGGGCTCATCTTCTAGACTCTTCTCTGGCTCAGACAAGGGGTTGTATCAAGAATCTAGTTTTGCAACAGATCTCTTTGTAACAGATCAGATGAACTGATTCAAATGGCTCTTTCTGGTCATGAAAACAGTGTCTGTGGTTCTTACAGTGACAAGCTGCTGTGTGCCATCCTTGCTAGAGGGTTCTCCCAGACTTCCTTCAGAGGCTGGGTTACAGGCTGAGATGTACACATGATGCATCAAGAAATGGAGTCACGAGATCGTTGTGTTCGTGGTCACCATGTGGTACAAGGAAGGCACACCAGGTGGGACAAGGAGAGAAGATCAACTTGGACATTCCCATCGGCTCCTTCGGTAGAAGAGGCTAATTGTTGTGTGCATTTATCCTGAGGTGTGGATGATGGACCTTCTGTCAGTGAAACACAAAATCCTGGAGGTGGCACGTTTATTCCTTTATTTGTTTAGAGCCACGTCTGGACACACCTGATGTCCTTGATTTCTGTAGGATCAAGCTCAGCTCTGAGTGTCTTTGGGCTTTAGGGTTTTTTTCCTTGTTCCTCTTTTCTAGAGAAGGCTGATGAAAAGCAATTCAAAGGTGCCCAGTAGGTGCAGAGAAACAATTGGCCAGCACTGGCTGTAAGCAGTGACAATACAACCTCCGCAGTCCTGAGGTTTGATCATACTCATCCAAACACACAGATGAGACCATCGTGTTAAATAATTGAAGTGGTATTAAGTTCAGGCCTCTCACATTTAGTGCTTTTCAACTCTCCTGCCACTTATTTCATTGCTTTTTGCAGAGAAATTGCACTTTTCTAGTTTTAGCATTTGTTCTGCTCTGTGCCACTGGCTTCAAGCAGCTCCTGCAGACCTCCCGACCTCCCTGCTGCAGCTGGGAATATCATGACTTGTTTCCATGGAGACCAGAGCAAAGTGATAAATAAATGTGGCTGGGAATAGCAAGCTTTCACCTTCTGTCACCAGGATAAAAACAGAGGGGGAGCCATGGCCTGGCTGTGCTCACACATGGAGATGGGAGGGCTCCTGGTGCCCTCCTCCGTGTCAACCGGAGCCAAGGAGACATGCGCAGTGGTGGCTCCACGTGGCCTTAGTGTCCCTGAGTGGATGGATGAGCAAGGTCCAACCCATGGGTTGTCCTTCACCACAGCTTCCTATCCAGAAACCTTCCATCCTTGCTGTAGTGCCACGGGGTGGTGGGATTGATTTGGGGAATGCTCAGGTTCACTGACTGATGCTGATGAGCATAACCTGAGTGATGTACGTTTAGATGGCAGGAGTGGAAACATCCATGCTGCTTTCCTATGATCCCAGTAGCCTGGGAGCCAGAAAAACTTGGGTTTGGATCCCAGTTGTGCTGTTGAGCTGCTGTGCACTCTTGAAAAATCATTTCTCATTCCTCTTATGCTTTACTGAGGAGGTTATGATACCTTTGGAGCAGGGAATTTTTTTCTGAGGATAGTTTATATGCTGTCTGTCCCAGGGATGGCTTTGCCATGGTTGAAGTTTCTCAGTGAATTGTAATAATAAAAAATGAATTCAGGAATGCTCCCTGGGGCCCGAATTATGTTTCATTCTCCCACATAGATCTGGTTTCAGGTCCTCCAGAGATTGATTGACTGCTAATGAACATGGGTCTTGGAAACTGCCCTGGAAATGAAAACAGAAAACTAGTCTCAGACTACCCTGATTTGCTACTTAGAGAGAAGTTGTTCTCAGAATAAATGACTTTTCTTATCAGAAGATTCAATCTAACCTGATATTGCAGTGAATATTTTCCCTCGTGGTAGAGGAGGTGAATTTTGTCAGACTGAAGGCTGGTGTTTAAAGTTGTGTTAGGTTCAGTTTAAAAATTGTAACCACAAATCCTCTTCACCTCTGGTGAGATGAAAAGCTAGACCCAGATCTGAGTTCACCTTAAAAAAAAAATAAAAATAAAAAATTCTTAACTGCAACAAGACAGAAAGGAGCTGATAGTAAAGTAAGATTGAACAGTTGGAGTTTGGATCCCAATTTGGAAGTTATTAATTACTGCAAATATCCCGTTTGTCTGTAAGCAGGCAGCCTTTTCCAGGCCTTGTTATTACTCATTACTTGAATCATTCTCTCTTTATCTTGTTTGATTCTGCTGGGACACCCAGGCAATTTTCCAAGGCTGTGAGCACAGGATTGTGTAGGAATCATTGCCTGGTGTTGATGCTTCAGCTGAAGATGCTCTCTTGTGGTTTACCAGTAAAGCAGCAAGACACTCTGCTGCTAGCAGCCTTGTACTGCTGGAAATTGTTTTTCAGGTGAGATGGTAAATCATGGTCTCTCACTTTCTGTAGACATAGCTGTTTGATATATCTAGTTTGGGTGTTTTATCTAGTCAGATTGGAAGTCCTCTGTTTTTTCTCTCCCCCATGTTAAGAAACCCAGTTGCTTTTTGCTCTGTGTTTCGCAGAAGTGGCTGCGTTCCATTAGGAGTTGTAGACACAGGGCAGATGGGGGGGAAAATAGCTTGGGATAGCAGGAAATTCCTTCTTTCTTCTCTCCCGTTCCAAAGGTAACCAGAACAGGCTGCTGATGTGCTGGGTATTGTGCTACTTGTGTCTAGGCACTGGGAAGCTTTGCCATGATTTCTGTGTGTGCCTGTTTTTACAGACTCCATCTAGTTCTTCTGTGATTTATGTTGCTGGTGGGACACAAGTCCTGTGGCTGAAGGGACACTGAAGGGCACATCCCCTCCCTAAGCCTTTGGCCCTCTGAAGTTTGTCCTGTGCTGCTGCCTTATGGGTCCCCCATTTTCAGTTGTCTGAATGGCTCTGTGTCACTGCCAGTGAATGCTTCTTTCTGTGTCCTACCCCGGTGGGTCGTTCCTTTCCTGTTCACTAGCTTCATCTCTAGGATTCCTCTGAACTGTAAGTTCTGGAATGGGCTTCTGACTAACCATCACCTATGAGTGCTACTAAAAAAATGTCAGAATCATCCTTGAACGTCCTCTCATATGTCCTTTTTCTGCTCTGATGGGACTGAATATCTAATTATAAAGTAAGGAAAATTAAAGGAACTGTTCTGTCCTTTCTAGAATCCTGTTTGACAGTCTGATTATCCTCAAGAAAAAAGGACCATCTTGGTGCAGTCCCAGAGGAGAAGGATTAACAACCCTGGAAGCAATGAAAGAAGATTCCTGCTGATGTGAAGAAGACAGATGCATGTGTAGTTCAAGTTCATCTTGGCAGATTCACGTTGAAAATTGGCATTTTCAGCCAATCTGACAAGTTTCATGCTGGCAGGAAAAGAAATGTCTGAGGGGGCTGGGTAAGCAGTGGCTCGTTCCAGCTCAGTGTGAGCAGGCAGGGAGGCTGCGCTCCCCAAAACCCCCCACGTGCCCAGGATGGCTGTTGTCACATCAAGGTGACAAAACCAAGAGAGGACAGTTCATCTTGGACTGTTACTGCTCAGTGGTGAGAGGGATGGGGGCTGAGAGGTTTTTGTCTCGAGGAACATGGTGTATCTACTATGGAGGACTGATGGTGGGGTGGCTGCAGCAGCACAGAGCCAAGTGCAGGCTCCACAGCTCACTTCAGAAGGGAGAAAGGCTTCAGGAAAGGCTCCTGGAGGCCTTCAGGAGAAAGGCAGTGCTGGAAAACCCTTTTGTCTCAGGAAAAGCCTTTAGTCTTTGCTGCTTATTGAAACTGGTCTCCTTTGAACATTCCTCTCTCAGGAATATGGTCATAGTTTTGATCTTCATGGTCAGAAGAGCTGTATAAACATTTGTCCTTCACTCTTCATGGTCACAACAGCGGTGTACACATCTGTCCTTCACTCCTCTTCATCCAGGTGTACCCGACTGGTGCACAGTGTCTCAGACTTGTCACCCCTCAGGGCTCTTGATGTGCTTGCCCTGGTACAGGTATGTCACGTTGTTACAGTATTAACAGGCTGTTTTAGGGTTCTAACATTGAAGTGTTGCCTCTGTGGAAATTCCTCCAAGGCTTAATGTCTGTCCATCTGGAATTCTTAGCAGGATTTCAGGAGTGATTATGTCCTGAGGGGAAGTCTCAGTATTTCATCTTGTGGACCACAGAGGAAAGGAAAGCATCGTGCTGCTTTCTGTCCAGTTCAAAACAAGATGATGCAGATTTTCTTCTGCTTCCTACACTGGCAATATGGGCTCCCACAGTCTTTGCTGTACAGTCAGGGAGGAGATGGCTGTGTTAGAAATCCTCCGGGGGTTTGATGCACCGCTAGCAGTTTCTGGCCCTGCAGCACGGCTGCCTCGTCCCTCAGCCAAGGGAGGAGCTGTGGAGCCAGGACACACCTGAGTCTGCAAAGGAATGAAGGAGTGGAGAAGAGAAAACAAACCTCATCACACCCAGGCCATGAACAGGGTCGTGAACAGCGTTGTGTGGTTTCTACCATGTAGCTTAGACCTTGCTGTAGCTGCCAGGTTGTTCTCTGTCCTCCAGACATTTCAGTGCTGTCTGTGCAAACGGGGAGTCAAGTATTGAGATATTTCAGATCCATATTCAGCAGCTCTGGGATATAGATGCTGCTGGATCATCAGCAGGGCTGAGCCCAGAGGCTTTTGGCCCCGTGGTACAGTGCTGACATAAATCCCAGGGCTGGTGGCATTACTGTGCTGGGGACAAATGTTCTCTCCAGAACCTCTACATCTGACAGTGCAATGCCTCAATGCCTTTTTGTTAGCAGCCACCCACAGGAGAAGAAAGCTTGTAAAAATTATTTGCATGCCTCTTAATGTCTTGTTCCACTAAAAATGTTACAAAATATAACCAAGTGAAGCTACACTTCTCATCACTAGGTGCCTCCTTTAAAGATGTTTAGGACATAAATTATGCAACAAACGTAGTTTGCTACAAAGGGAATAAAAGCACAGGCTGAGGTTGATGTGCTGCTCAGCAGTGCTGTTGCTAGAGCCAAGGCAATGGGGTGGGGCTCGCTCAGGGAGGCAGAAAGGAAGGGAGAGAAGAGGAAAATGGATGCAGTGCCAACCCTTCCTGAGGACTGGCATGGGGAGGAGGAAGTTTAAGGATGGCTGTTACGATTTAATCTGGATATGATTTCTATTTTGTGTATTGCTGCCAGGAACAGGATTAATAGTTTAATTAATTTAAAAAGACTGGATCAATAACCAGTTAAACAAACAATTTTATTCTTGTTTCAAAGAGTAGATTTGTTTTTGACAACTTCTGGAAGGTGTTTAGCAATTTGGCTGAGCTTGGCCAGGCTGATAGTGTGTGGTTTTGTGTGGTTTTGGTGGTGTTTCTTTTTAACTGCTGTTTCTTTGGCATGCTCTTTCTTCTTTAATATATAACAGGAGGGAAACAGCGACCACAGAAGTAACTCCATTCTTGAGCATGCTGCTTAAGGGCATGGATCAGGAAGACAATGGACTGCGGGGGATTTAGAGTGGATATTGAGATTTCTTTAGTACTTTAAACTCAACCAGTCCTTCAGTGCTTGGTAACTATTTGATCCACATGAAATGGCAAGTTATAATGCACATCAAAAAGCCTCTGTACTGCTGCTCATTGCTCCTTCTTCCTCCTTAACTATCAGACACTGCAAAATGCTGAAGCAGCTTGCCTAAGGCTAGGGATACAACTGGTAACAGGGTTGGCATTAGAAGTCTTAGCCTGCTGGTCATTCTTTTGGTCTATCTTATCTTGATTTTTCAGACTAAGAGCCCATCTGAGGTGCTCTTCAGAAAATCCAGGTCAAGCTTTTCAACTTTTAGAAATCTAGGAAACAATGTCTAGTCCTAGAGTTGGTATTTAAATTCATCTCTTATCAAACTGACATCAAACCAACAAGATGCACCACACTGTGATCATTGCCGACCTGAAACACAACAGAGGAGCTGGTAAAGGAGAGGGGAAGGCTGACAGGTCATTTACAGGAATCTCCCATAAGCTTCTAGCACAGCAAGAAAACACTGTGTGTATCTGCACTTTTGTGTGATATTTTTATTTATTTTTCTTTCATTCTGGAAGATGGGAAACTTGATACTCTGCTTTCCAACTTCAAGCAATATTCCCTCTGTACACATCTGATGAATCATTATGTTCTTTGGACTGTTTCAAGGGGACACAGTGTGCTTCCAGCCTTGACTTCCCTCAACTCCATCGTCTTTCCTTTTTAAGCTGAAAACATTTCTGCTTGGTGCATGCTGAGACATACAACATGTGCAGAGAGGAGCAGAGACTGAGGCAGGAAGAACAGGTAACAACAGATGTACAATGTTTTGCACACACTTCACTGCTCTAATACGGGCTGCCAGGAAAGATACCATGGAAAGGAAAATCCCAGTCTAGGGGTGGAAAGGAGAGGGAAAACACATTTAAAACCAACTTCAGCTAATTTGACCTGCTGCATATTTACTGACTGTTCAACACAGGGAGAGTGAAAATCGAAGTTTGTATTTCCACAGAGGATTTTCCCTCTGTGGGAGGGCTACTTTCTGAGTTGTTCAGCATGGCAAGACACAGGACTGTCAGACAAGCAGAGATGCTCAGGAGGGCAGGCAGAGCCACGCAGGCACAGATGCTCAGCCCCAGACACACTGGTCTGTGTCTGGTGGGCACAGGAATCTCACTGGCTGCACCAGCATGAGGGCAGAGCTTTGTGTGCGTGAGGCTGGAGAGAGACACTGGAAAACAAAGTGCAGCCCAGGGGAGCTCGTGCTGCCCAAGCAGCGGAGATGAGTTGGCAGTGCCCCAGCCCCCAGGATAACGAGGCTGGAAGTGAGCTCTGACAGATCAGGTGAAAAACCACGGGCCTGAGCGTGCCTGGGATCGGCCTCTGCCTTGGCACACGGAGGGGTTTCATCTGCAATAGCTTGAGCAGGGAGGATGGAAGCAACTCTAGGATGGAAGGAACAACCTCCTTGAGTGCTGGGACTTCTCTGACACTGGATGCAGGAGGAGATGAGAGATGCTTTCTGAGGCAGGGACTGATGGTCAGTGCCTCTCCGAAGTGTGACAGTATGAACAGATACCAGGCAGCTCATGGGCAGCACGCTAGAGCCCGGGCCTTGCAGTGTTGGACTGCAAGTTCAAGGTCTAGGCTTTGGGAAATCCCATTCTAGCTCAATCTACATCAATTCCTGGATCCTGCCAAATGGATACACCTGGCTCAGGTCCTGGAATAAATTGCATAGTGCAAATAGGAACTAAAATGGAACCACTGAGCTCGAGGATGGCTCGAGAGACAAACACAGCCACAGGGGTGGGTGTGGATGGAAGCACACTGCCCTGTGTTTGGGCAGAGGATTACAGGATCACTGATGCTGTACATTTGGATAAAGGCTGTTGGCAGCACTGTGTTTTGACAGTTGCTCTCCAAGAGTATAAAGGAGAGTTGGAAGGAAATGGTTCTGAGATGGTAAACTACTGGCAGACCTGTGTAACATACAAGTGAGAAAGCAAAATGGGGAAAAAAAAAGGGAGAGGAAGCTCCCTTAACTGACATTGCATAGGGAAGTTTGCAGTCTGTGTATTTCACAACAGCTTTTCTTTAAAACTTACTGTAATATTTTATCCATCTTATCCATAAAGTTCCCACAGGTAACAGGCAGGAGCTATAGATTCAGATTTAATGGAAATCACCGAGTGGTTTTGTGGCATAAATTTGTTTATTGATGGGTATTATGCTACCAGGGACTATTTGTGGGTCTGAGGTTTGGCACTGCCAGCAGAGAAGCTAAGGCATAATGCAGTGTGGGTGCACAAGGCAGAGACCAAGGGGGCAGGACCCCTCTGGACAGATGAGGGCAAAACAGGATGCTGCACAAACAGAAAACGGAGGAAGGTGGCAGAGCCTGGAGGGGGAAAACTGCAGAAGAGCAGGGAGAGACTGAGAGGGAGCAGTGGATTTGTAGAGGCAATAGGAGAGAGGCAGGGGAAAAGCAGAAGCCAAGTGTCTATGGGAGCAAATGGACTATTTGGTATGCTAACAGCTGGCAAAGGCTGGCAGAGCTGGAGCTGAACCTGGAGGCAGAAGGAGGGAGCAGCCCTGGCTGCAGCACTCACTCTGCTGCTGGCCTCTCCTGTGCCCCTCGTACCCCCCGTTGTCCATGTCAGCCTTCCAAACAGACAGAGAAAATTCCAGTTCAGCCTCCAGTGATTTAATCTGTTTCTCTGTGTCTTTGCTTCTGGCTCTGAATTCTCCAGGGGGACCAGAGGGCAGCAAAGGGCTTAAACAACAACTTTGGGGTTTTTTTAAACTTTATCTTCACTGAAATATATGGTCTTTTCCAGCATCAGCCTGAAGCCTCATTTAGTAGAGGAAACTTTGCATTTAATCCACAGGCCTATTAGGGGAAGAGCACAGCAGGAAACTAGTTCTGTTGTTGAGTAGAAAACAGACTTGCTAATAAACCTCTGGTTCTCATTACAGTCCCAAGATGCTGAACATTTTTTATTTTAATAAAGAGGAGTCAGTGATTTTGGATGACACTTCCTTATTGTTTTCTTCCTCAAATTAATACCTTGCAGTCTGGTTCAAAGGCAAGAAAATGGGGTATTTCAGACAGGATTGTACATCTCTTGTATACAAGAAATTTGCTTGACATGTATCACCACAAAGAAAACAACAACTTGGCTTTTTTTGTATCAGCAAAACTTTGCTGTCTGGTACAAGCTCGTATGGCACAAATAAAAGCAGGACAAGGCCCTGGAGATTCTGTTTCCCTCATTGTTTTGTCCTTTCATCTCACCAGTCCTTGCTTTAGTCCGTGTCTGTCTAGAGCCAAATTTCAGTTTGTTCTTTATGCCTGTTGTTTTTTGCAGACCTGTGTGGATGAGTGTCTCTGTGACTGTTTGGTGCTTTCCTTGGGAAGTGAGGAGCACCAGCCTGGCCAGACGTCCTTCAGAGCTGCCACAGAAGGGCTGAAGTGCAGAGCGTAATTAACCCCAGAAAATTGCATGGGGCTTTTTCTTAGCTGCAATCTCAAGGCAAAGAGGTAAAAAAATGTATTTTAAAGGGGTTATTTCATCTGGGCACTGTTGTGAACTGGTGACTGTGGGAGTGATAGGAGCTGTTAGCAGTGTTAGTAAAGCCCTGACAAGCATCTATTTGTGAAGGTTTGAAATTCCTCCAGATGTTTTTTTCAACCCCCAAAGATGTGGTAAAGTCAGTGTCCAATGTGGGTGTGAAGCTGGGATACCCTGATCCCCAGATCTTAGCTTGCACCATTGCTTTTCATTCTTCTTCCCCAGTACATTTTGGATGTAGCTACAATAAGTGGCAAAATTCCTCATGCATGTTCCAAGATAAATGCTTGGATGAGCCTACAGAATTTATAAATCATCCCTCTGACCCATGTCAGGGCCCTGAGGGTGCTTGTAGCCCTTTAGGGCCCTGAGCAGCCTTGCCTGGGACCCCCGTGGTGCAGGAGCCCACTCCAGCTCTGCCCAGGGCACCCAGTCCTTCCCTGAGCCATGCTGCAGGGGTGCCTGTCCCAGCCCTGCTCCTGAATTACTGTCTGTATTTCCTGGATTTACCTTGGACTTGGCTGGTTTTTCTACCTATTTAATAAATTGCTAAATATATCTCATTTATTGGGCTAAATTAAGCAGTGATTTTGCAAAAGAGCAATACAGGTTCCACCATTTAGCAGAGTCCACCTGGATCTGCTGAGCTGCAGTTAGGAAAACCAGCAGTTTTGGAGCCTCCATGAGCAAATATGTCAGTGTTGGTAACTCTCTCAAGATTGTTTCTTATTGTTCCATGGTTTTTGTTTTAACGTGCAAACCTGTCCCTGTGGTATTGCTAGGTTTGGGGCATCACATCAAAGAACATAGAGGGTTATGTTTCATTAACGAGGAAGAAGGGGCTTGTAAACTCACATTAGTGAGATCTATTTTGGACGTGACAGGAGAGTTACAGACACACAGAGCAATAACATAAATGTCACCAATCCACAGGTGTATGGGCCAGGAGCACCTACAGTCAGACCAGCCGAGGGGCAGAAGGCAAAGGGAAAAATTGCCTGTATTTCCTCCAAAATTCTTAAGGTTCTAATGGTTTCTTTTGATTCTAACCAGTATTTGATATTACTACTAATAAACAAATACTGATTTTAATAACTATTTTAATAGTTGTCACTGTCTGTCATAGATCTCACATGAGCCATTTCTATGAGTTTTGAGTCATGAGCTGAGCACTTCATGAACGCGCTGTCAAAGGCCGTCCTGCTTCCTTAATGAGAAGCCTCACAGGAGGTCATTAAAAATGAAATCCAGCGTAAGGACACAGACCTTGCATGTCTTCTAAGCACTTCTAAGGGTAAATCTTGGTTTTGCTGGAACTGATGGGAGCCATTTGCTTTTGATTTCACAGTTCTAAAAAGGAAATTCCTATTTTCCCATTCCATTCACAGAATTTGAAGAGGGGTAGCACTGGCATAGAGCACCAGTTTTCTGAATCCTCTGCCACTATTACATCAAATACAAACCCGAGGGGTATTCAGATAGTCTTAATCTCATCCTAAAACAATCGGGGAGAGTTTTCTGAATTCTTGAAACCCTCATAAGATAGATCTCACTCTGTCTGTAGCAGACGATTTTGCTGATATGTTCAAATGAGGTGCTTTTTCCCGAGGGCAAAAAAACATATGAAATTCCCTTGCCATCTAATGCAAGTGAAGAGCCTGTAACTTCTTTCTTGTTCATTCTCAGCCAGTTTACCTGTTGGAGTTGTAACTTGATTAATTTTCTCAGGATTAGGGCTTCTTTAAGATCCTCTTCTTGCCTTCCTTCAGCCAAAACCAGTTGATTTTCTGAGAAGAGCAATGAGGCCAATTAAGTTGTAACTCTCTTCAGAAGCCTTATACGTTCTGTGAGGTTTACTGGGCATTTATTTTCATTGCCAATTCAAGTAGCTCAGTCTTTCATACTTACTGGAAGATACAGCTCTGAAGTACATACCTCCACAATATGAGCTCTGACACAAATAAATCAGTCGGTCTCTTTGCAGGGTCTCTGCTCAGATCAGTTGCTCCCTGTCCTTTATACAAGGACTTGTAGCATCAGGCCTGGATTAGCTTTTCTTGATTGGATCATCTATTGTGTAAAAGAAATCCCCTTCTCTTCCTTGCTGCTCAGAACGTGCTACTTATAAGCTGCTGTTCATGGAGATGGCTGTGGGAGCCTTGGCTTCAATCCTTAGGAGGATTTTCTCTTGCACAGTGTGAGCAGCCCAAACTTTCTTTTGAAGCCCAAGGATGTGACTGTTTAGGTTAGAGAATGTGAAACTCCTGAGAGAAAATTAGCACACTCTTGTATGCTTCTCAGTAACTTAATCAGTGGTGATCAATAATAAACTGTGCCATTTGTTGGACAAGTTCTGCCTTTGAGGGCACAGGAATAAAGACTTTGGCAATAGAAAGACAGAGACAACTACATTTCTGTAATTTAGGAAAGAGATTTCTCTGAGGAGACATAACCAGAGGCTCTGACTGTCTTCAAGGTAACCCTGTATATATCCCTCACTTCGTTAATTCCTTTCCTGTGGGATAGTATAATCCATTTCATGTGGTGATAGGACAGAGAATGATGACCCAAGGCTTAGGCAGCAAAAATTTAAGCTAAACACCAGTAAAACTCTTCAGGAGCTCTGAAAGTTAGCACCAGGAGAAGGTGCAAACGTTAGAGGGATTAAGTACCATTTCTTAAAGGAATTAAAACTGGCAACAATTAAGGATGACATACAATTTAGGACACATTTAGCACATTAGAGAGTGTGTGGGTGTTTCAGAGAGCACTGTGGGTAGGGCAGCACATTTTTATCACCACAGAAGATGTTGCCAGGATTAGCATGATTTTTGTGTCATTAGGTGTCCTGGGAACATGTTGGA
The DNA here is from genome assembly GCA_020745705.1 of Hemiprocne comata. Lineage (NCBI taxonomy): Eukaryota > Metazoa > Chordata > Aves > Apodiformes > Apodidae > Hemiprocne > Hemiprocne comata. The sequence goes on along the minus strand of CM036597.1, from coordinate 1,109,604 downwards.
TGGGAGCAACATTCACAAAAGCGTAAGGGAGTACTGGTTTGGGTTAGTTTCTGGAAACAAATAAAACCAGGTACAGATCAGATTTTATTTTTTGAGGTAAATAAACCTGAGTTTAGCTAATTACCATCTAACAAAGTAATATTTACAGGTCAGTAGCAAGGTCTGTGCAAGGAATTGAAAAGAAATGCAAATATTTTAAGGCCAAGAACTCAGAAATTAGGAGACAGTAGAATTACCATTTCTCAGAAATGTTGATTTGTTTAATATGTACACTAGAGTATGATACTGGGAGCTCAAGCCAACAGCAGATTTTGGTCTGTTCCAGTCTTGCTTAATCACATTTAGAGGCAGGAGTAACTGGCAGTGACAAACCCCCTGGCCTAAAAGTAGAGATGGCCAAACTTTTCCTTCTGCACAGGTTTTCCCCTCTGGCTGAGTGGAAGCATCTACATACCATTGCCAAGGTCATATTCCTGCATATCCTATTGATCTTCATCTCTGGGATCCAAAGGTGAAATGCTGGTTGTTTATTTTCCTTGCTGCTTTCAGCCACTTCTTTCTGGGTTTGTTTTTGCTAATTCAACCTTTTGGGGTCCCCTGAATTCTGGGCAGTGCTCATGTTTTTAAAAGGTTTCAGAAACTGCTGTCTGGGGCATATTCTGAAAAGCTTCTTTAGTGTTAAGCTTCTTTTCCAAAGACCTAAATATTCCAGTATCACTAAACTCTACATCATGAGATGTATTGCTGACAGCAAGAATAAAACCCAGAGTTCAGGCTGCTCTGGCTGCATAGGGAAAGAATGACTGAAGGATGCAGGAGTGGTTGAGAGGATTTTTTTCTATGGGTATAAAGTCCTTTGGAAATGTAAAACATGTGCAGCTTTCTTGGCACCAGAACTGCAAACAAATTGGTCTCAAACACCTTATTTATGGGTCTATTTACCCATATATGGTAATGGGCCTATGGGTCTATTGTGCTGGGGTCACGAGGCAAAGCTTAAAAGGGGCTTCGTCTGTCGTGATCTCCAGTCCTGAAGCTACTTTGCACTCAGGAAATCCTGTATCTTACAATATCCCAGACTAAAACTGACCCAATAAATCAAACCAGAGGAAAGGACTTCAGTTTATTCTTCACTTAGGTGGAAGGTTAAAGTTGTCCAGGTACATCTAGCTCTTCTGAAGCGAAGAAAATGTGCCATGAAATAACTTTAAATCATAAGTTTTGTCCTGCAGGTTGTACTTAACATACCTATAATGTAGGATTTGTGGGGTTTTTTTCTGCAGAACACAGTTCAACTCCCTGATTAAAGATCATTTGGAAGTGGGCCAGGCTTAAGTCTATTTTGGTAGACAAAAATGGGTTGAAAGGGGATGGAAAGGTTAAAATATTCCCTTATTTATGTGTAAAACATGAACCAAACAAGGTCATACTTGACTGGTACCTGAAAAGCCAAGAAACGAGGCAAACTATAAATACAAAGGGAAACTAACCCAATGTATTAGGATGTGATCAGAAGAAATGAAGTGGCTTAGCAAATTATTTCCTGTCAGCTGAGCTGCATTAACAGCCCATGTGCATGTTAATTACTATAAAACGCAGATTAACCGCTGTTAGTGCTAGGGAGAAGAATCAGGTAAGTGATTCAGATTGTTCCCCCTTAGGTTTTTTTATGTGGCTCAGCTTCAGTGGATGTGGACTCCTGTTTTAGTCTTTAGCAACTGAAGCAGTGAAGAAGCAGCAATATTCCTGGGGTATGTACTGCTATTAAAGCCACCAGTGATCCATGATGATCTTTCATTGTCAGGGATCCCCAGAGATCAGCTGTTTCTTTGGAGACCTTGACCAGCCCTTGCCTGCTGAGCAGAAAGAGCAGTGAGAAGCAGTGTGGTTTGTCACCAGGCTCTTTGCTGTCCTGTGTTGCATGTGCAGATCCATTAACATCTCACTCAGCTTCACTGTCCTCCTCTGGAACATCGTTAGTGAGTCAAGCCCCAGAATGTGCTCAGGGGTGTTTTTGCACCCCTGCCCTGCACAGTTATTAATTTATTGGCCATGTTTTAGAAGGTGGCAGCTGTTGTTTTTAATTTGAATGCAGTGCCGAGTTCTCTCAAGGAGTCCTTGTCCCTGGATTAGGAGGGGACTGAAGGAATACTGTACTGGAACCATCTCATGATATATTTACTGCAGCCTACTCATCTTTTCCCTTTTTTTTTTTCTTTTCTCTGACAGAGGGTTATATATCTTAATTATCTTTTGGCAAATCGTTATTTTTTCCAGTTGATCATCTCATATGTCTGAAGCTGAAGCTATTTAGAGCCTTTCCTTTTACTTACTTCTATCTATATATACTCTAGGGTTGCTTGCAAGGGACAAACAGACACAAACATTCCCTTTTAGGAAAAATGGGGAAATACATCACAGACTCCTCTTTTTTCTTTCCTCTGAGATATAGTCACACATATTTTACCATTATTATCTGGTCATTGTGGAGAAACAGAAGGAAAATAAGCAAAAAGAGAAAAGAAATATGTTCCAAACCCACTTTTTTCTAACTAAATTACTTAATATGGCCACGTTAGATGGCAGGTGCATGAGAGTGAGGTTTAAAGTACACAGGGCATCCCTGTTTAACACAAGCAAGGATGTATTCCAGCCTGCTTGGAACGCTTAACTGGGGAACCCACTTTCCACCATGCTTGAAGCAGTTACCCTGGAAAATTAAACATGCAGTTGTATGACATTGCTCAGGTGCTCATTTGTGTCTCAGGCAGTGATGATTTTCATTGCTCTAGAAAACAATTAGGGGTTTTGCTTTCCTGGAGAACAAAGCTAACAGACTCTATCAATTTATCACAGTTTATGCATGTTAAAAACAAGGGAATCTCCATTCCAGGGCTGCACAAGACCTGCTGGATCTGAGATCCTGGTGTGAGGTGGCTGCAGGCATGAGTTGCAGCATGGTCAGCCTTAGGTGAGTAAACCAAGACAGGAGAAGTCTCTTCTCTGCAGGTTAAACCTTAACTCTATGCTCCCCTTGTTACTGTGCCACAGAAACAGCCCAACTGCTGTAGTGCCTTTTGGCCAGGCCGTGGAGTCCCACTAGCAACTGTAATGCTTCAGAGTTCCCCCTGTTGATAAAAGTTTTAGAAGAATGCAGTAGACTGGTAAATCCAGTAGTGTGCAGTGTTAGGGAGCAGGAGAGACCCACATAACTGTTCAAGCTAAAAGGCCACTGTGTGTGTCAGGAGGGGCAGCAGCCTGGGTGCACCACGGCCATGGGGAACACAGGTGCTGCTTTTTATGCCCTTTCCTCTCCCACTGCCTTCATTTCAAACCCAGCATCTTCCCAGAAAGGGCTGAAAGGAGACAAATGCACTAATTTTGTTACTGCTGGTTGTTTAATAGCCCACCTTCAGTCACTGTTAGCCAGCTGTCAGGCTCAGGGCTCCAGTACCAGCCATCAGGTCAGTGCCAGGCTGTGAGTTCAGAAGCAAAAGATGTGCAGTTCCTGGGAGTGACAGTTTCATTGTGCTCTTGAGGCACCTTGTGAGCCAGCCAGCACGGGCTGGACAAGTCCCATGGCATCTCAGAATTAGCAACGAGACAATACTGTAAATGGGAATTCTCTGGCAAAGGCTAACAGCCAGGTTCTGCTCTTGGCTTCATTAGAGGAAAACATTGGGAGTTCAGGGTGGTCAGCAGGCACATTCTGGTTTTACACTCAGGTAACAGAACTTGGCCCAAGGAGGCTGAAAAGAACTGATGGATCACTTTTATTTAGTTGAATATAGCAGTTGTGCTCTGTTCAGGAGCCTATCTTAATTGGGCCCCATATAATATTGCCTGTACTCTATGACTAAATTCTACAGCAATGCTAATTTAATTCTGTAGCAATTTATGGACTAAGAAAGAACCAAGTGGCTTGGCAGGATAATGGAGAGAAGAGGAAACCTAGCAGGAGGGTTGGGTATGGCACATCTCATTGACCACAAGAGCACCAACTCTAATACAATGGAACAAAGTTCCTGTAAGAGCAATGAATAAGGAGCTTAATACATCACTAACAGGTACGAGCTGCTTAACCTGCTGAATGAAAATTGTGCTTTTGGAAGCCAGGCTCCATCTTGCCTGACAAAAAAACAGCTTCAGAGCCTCAAGCCATTAGCTCAGAAAGAACCCAGAAAAAAATGTTGTTGTTGTTGTAGTACTTCTGCTAATTTCATCTCCATATCATTGCCATGCTAAATCATAAAAAAGAAAATTAAGCTAAAAATGTAAATTGTTCTTAAAATCAAGGGGGGAGAGTGTTTGTGTGGTTTTATTGTTGTTGGGTTTTTCTAAACATTGTGAGTGATGTTGGTAAACTCATATTAAGTGGAAAGTGGTTTTACTTCTTCCCCTGCAGGTTTTACAATTATTAAAATACAGAAGTTTTAATGTAATTTATTTAAATCTGTTCTGAGGAGTGGAGAACAAAATATTCAGAATGCCTCAGACCTGCTGAGTGTTTGAGGATCCTTTCAGAAAGATTTCTAAGTGTCTGAATGAATCCAGGAAGATTAAGCATCAGAAACACACTGCTTAAATAATGAGTTTGTAATTGCAGCTTTTATGTACTAGGAACAGGCATTTTGGTCCTTTGTTCTCCTTATAACTGAGATGGAAACTGCCTCCCCTTAACTCACTTTTACTCTACCATGGAAGATGGTTTATCCAGAGCACTGAGGCTCTGCTCGTGTGAACAGTGAGGCTCTGGCAGCAAACTGGATCCACAAACATGTTGGTGTTCATTAGAGTAATTCTGATTTCAGGGAGACCAAGATCAAAGTCTATTGCTTGTGTAAGCAGATGTAAATCCATTGGTCTGAAAAGGTTAAATATCATTGGAAATTATCACAGTAAAATCTTGGAATATCAGACTTCTTTTGCATTGCACAATTCCATGAAAACCCAGCCCTCCCCCTGCACCCCTCCCCAGAAAAGCAGAGCTCCTGCAAGCCTTCCAGAGAGACACATTCACAGAGCTGGATCAGGACAGGGTTTCAGGATGATGAAGAAAAATAGTGGGGCTTCCTCATCTCCATCCAGCTGCTCCCCGTGTGGAGCAGAGCCAGGACAGCTCATCTTCCCCAGGGTGCTGGGTGGGTTGTGTGGTACCTTTCACACCCTGGCTCCAAAGTGTTTAAGCAGCAAGGACATCTCAAAGCAAGCTGATAAGATGGTGGCACCTCGCCATGATCTTTTTTCCATGCAGGGGAAAGAGTATGGAAGCCTGAAAGATATGACTTTTGCATGATTATATTTGGTGCTATATTTGTTCTGGCAGGACGCTGCCTCGTGCAGGGTGGAACCCTTCACCTCAGCTGTGGGCTAGAAATTATTCTAGAGTAGAGTGGAAAGAAATGTATTAGTGTGATCCTTTCCAAACCCAAAGGCTTGAATCCAGTTTTGATTAGAAGATGGTGAGTCAATTTCTTGGAAAGATAAATTTGGTTCCAATCCTCCCTCCTAATGCTCCTCTGCAGCTGCTGGCCCAGAGTGGCTCCTCAGTCTCACTCCTGGCTGAATGTGGCCCAGTGCCTTCCCCACATGTTTGGACGTGGATGAAACCAGTGTCTCCATTTCATCTGCTCCAGTCTGGCACGCCTGTCACCACAATGGAGAAGAAGGTCCCTCAGAGCCACGAAAGCTCACCCGGCTGTCTGAAGGGACAGACAGCTATCAGCTCATTACCTGGCCATAAAAATACATGTCCTAGATAGAATGTGTCAGATCTTTTTCCTGGGGTGACAGCAAATGCTAAGAGGATTGTCACTCTCGAATGGACAAACCTGAAATGGTGATGGTTTAGTGTTCAGCTTATTTTTTTCCTATTTTTTAAAGAACAAAAAAAAAGGGGGGGGGTGGAATTTAATGCAGGAAAACTGAACGAGCTTTGTAGTTCGAGATACTCAACTCCATCAGTCAATGGGGCAGGTTCACCAAAGCTTCAGGAAATCAAACTTCCTTCTGTGATCTCTTCTCAGTGTACCTCAGCCCCAAGCTGGAGAGAAATCTGATGGTGCAAAGGAATCAGAAAGTGACTTGTAAGCTGTTCAGTTCCCTCAGTCCCTGCCATCCCCAGAGATAACACCAAAAGCCACCTACGGGGCTGACACGTGAGTACTGCTGGAAGAAATACCTGTTCATTTCCTACTGCCCAAAGAAACATTTGGTTCTCCTGAGGCACTGTGAGAGCTGACAGGAAAGGCTTTGCTTTTATTTCTTATTTTTAAACATAGCTTCCAGTATCCAGAGCCTAAGCTGTCTTTGTCTCAATTCAGTCCAGGACTGCACAGATCATGTTTATTCTTTTCAGCTCTTGGCAGCACCAGCTCCCTCCCCTTAACTAACCTGGACTTGAGCACAGAATAAACCTGGTGCAGTGCTCACCCTGAGGAGAGGGATAAGGACAGGAGGTAAGCAGCAGACTTGGGACAGTGAGGTGGCCCTTGGGTGGCAGGACCACTGCCCAGCTAAAGAGTGGGAGAGGGGAGATCTTCTCCATTCTATTTTCTGCCTCAACAGTTTCCAAGATGGACCTTGTTAGAAAAACCATTAATAAATGAAGTAGCTGTTTTTCCATCCTGGACACTTTCTTCCCCAGGATCTCCTAGGTCATATAAGGGATATGCTTTCCAAGCCCAGATTCACATTTCATTGTAATTAGATTGTCATCCCTATCTCTGTCTTAATTAAATAACAAGCCAAGCATGGGCAGATAGCAGGCTTAACACTGCTGGGCTGCCAGCTTTGGAGAGGAGATCCAGGCAATTTGTTTTAACGGGACAGTTTATTAGCAGCTTTTGTCCCCTTAGGCAGACGATAACTTATTTTCCCTGCCTGTTAATGACAACAAAAAAATGTGAATGAACAACTGTTTCCTGCAACTTGTTGAAAAATGTTCCTTTGCCAACAGCTGGTGTAGGCAGCAGTTGTCTGGTTGGGGGTAACAGAGGGGTGCAGCAGTGAGTGGGCTGCAGGGTGGGGACCGGTGTGGGTGGTGTGGGCAGCAGGCAGAGCTGGGGGCTGCAGACAAGAGCCTGGCAGTGAAGGGTTAGCAGGACTAAAGAAGGGGCTTTGACAGCAGAGAAAGTGTCCTGCCTTTGGAGCTGGGGGATGGTTAGACAGGGAGAATGGGTGGAGGAGGAGAAAGCACCCAAGAGCCAAAAAGCCCTAGAAGAGGGAGGGGAGAGTGGAGTCTTTAAACAGACATGTGGAGCTAAGGAACATCCTACCTGCTCCCTCTGCATCCAGGCAGGCTCCCAGCATGTCAGCCACTGCAGGGGCTGTTCAGCAGGAGGGGTTTGGTGACTGGGGAGCGCGCTAGACCGTGTTCACACCCTCAGCAGTTTGGATGTGAGACAGTTTCAGACTCAGGCAGGGTTCTGGCCCAACCAACAACAGTGCAGATGTAGCTGTGATTTAACTGGTGGCAGTGCAAGTTCTGAAGGTGTTGAAAGGCCTGTGCCATACATAAAAATACGTAACAGAGCTGTTGATGTTGAAATACTTGCTATTGTTTTTTCTTAGACCATACTTCCCTACAACTGATGATATATTGATGAGTATTCCAGCACATGAAGAGACTTTTGGCTCTAGTTGATGTAGTTAGGAATTTGAGGGCTGTGGCGGCTCCGTGAAGAATTCCCTGCCATCAACTCACTCCTCCTCATATAAACAATACCCCAAACTCATTCCTCCCTCTGGTCTCAGCTGCAGCATTTTGGCACAGGGAAAGGGCACACACTGTTGCTAAAGAACTCGGTACTTCATGGATGAAAACCAAACACCTCACATCCACCTGCAGCCTGCTGGCAGTGAATGCAGGGCCCAGAGAAGTTATGTGGTGTTTTCTCACAGCAACAGGTGACTGGGTAAGCAGGATCTCACAGTACCTTTTGCTCCCCAGTAGTTTCAAGGTGCAATTGCATGAATTTTAGAAATCCCCTCCTGAGGTGACAAAAGCAGATGGTTGCAGCAAGGTTCCTGTGTAGGCATGAGGTCCCAACACATCTCTGCAGGATACTTGCAGCTTCTGAAGCCAGGGTTCTTGTAGAATCATAGAATATGCTGAGTTGGAAGGGACCCATCAGGACCATCGAGTCCAACTCCTACCCCTGTGTAGGGCACCCTGAGAAACACACCATGTGCCTGAGAGCATCATCCAAATGCTTCTTGAACTCAGGCAGGGTTGGTGCTGCAGGTGGGGTTTGCCACGTGGTTTCCATCCTGCTGTCCCACCTGAGCAGCCTTTCTTGAATAAAACCCTGGGCTAGTGCCTGCTTGTCCCAATTCCAAATGGCTCAGGATGCCTGTATTTCTTGTTTCCTCATAATGAGCTGTCTACAAAAGCTGTATCTTAAATTTCATTCCAGCCCTCTAACAAACTGAGCTTAGTGAGAGAAACAAACTGCCAGAGGAAGCAATTAGCTTCAATTTACCTGAACCCAAAATCCTACCCAGTGACATGAATGAGTCCCGAGAGGTTGATGCCTGGGAAGGAGTTTCAGCAAGCGCAGATCAAGTTGCTTTTCATCTTGGATGCTCTCAGGCTTTATGTGCCTTGCCAGGTGCCAGCTGTCACCCTGTTTTCCTACTGAAAGGCTCCACCAGCCTAACCTCTGCCCAGGGTCCTCCCTGCCTTAAGAACAGGGTAAATGGATCTGGAAGTGGATTAGTCTGACAGAACACTCATTCTAGGTGACACTTTGGTAACTTCATGATGCTGAAAGCTTGGCTTGTTTCCTGGCCTGGGCATGATGATCAGTGATAGACCAGAGGGGTCCCAGGGACCCTGCCCAGCAAGGCATTCATGAGATGAGCTTCACACCAGGCAGGAGTGAGTCAGTCTGCACGACCCAACAAGTGCTCTGTGTTGTCAGGATCTGATTTAGCTGATGGGCCAGCTAGCAAGATGCAAGTCCTGACTGACCAGGGCTCAGCTTTGGGGTCTGTTTGACCATGTGTTTGTGTGGAGGCAGAGATGACAGAAATGAGTGGGAGAGGGGGTGGTGTTATTTGTGTTACAGGCTCATCCTCTCTGTGTGAAAGGCTGGATGCAGAGTGTGACGTGGAAACCCGGATGCTGTTGGTGTGTCTGCTGTGGCACACCAAAAGCTGGGAGAGCTTTGTCACTGGCCCTGAATGTCACACAACACTTCAGTTCCAGACAGCAGACCATGGCTGGCCAGGATTAATCAAGGAATGGAAAAAAGACCAACACTAGTGCTAGGAAAGCCAGAATTTAAAATTCAATCTGATCCCGGAAAATACTTCCCACCTTTATGATGAGCCTGGGATTTTAAAATTGCTGCACCTTGAAGTGTGCAGATTGCAAACCTGACCCCATCCTGTGCACCGCGTGTGAGGGAACACCATGCTGTGTGTCCTGCCTGCCTCAATACTGCCACCCCAGTAACCTGGGTACAACCGAACAGGCCATGCAGAAATGCCACGGGTTTGGCTAACAACGCCTGACAAACAGCATGGCCTGGCTATCAGTGTCATGGTCTGATCTCTAGGCAGCAGCTTCTCCTCCACCTCACACCGTTGCTCTTTCAGAGATGGAAGGGATAAAGAGTATTGAGAAGAAGGCAGGCAGGCTGTGAAGACAGCACACCACTTGGGAAGGAGGGTGCTGCTGAATCTTCACTAATAAATCAGGATGATTATCACACCAGGGGGGAAGAAGAGAGCCCAGAGCAATGGCATCTGGTGTGAATGATGTCTCTGAGCCGGCTGGAGCTCTCTGTCTTCCTGGAGCATTGCACAGCTAAGCCATGCAGCCTGCCAGCAGCCATTAATCCCACCGCCCTGCCAGAAAGCTGACACTGGGCTGAGGCAAATACTTCTTGTCTCTGACAGTTTGGTGGTTGGTTTTTGTTTTTTTTCTTTTTAATACTTGCTGTAATGAGCAAGAGCCCAGAAGTGCTCGGAGTGCTTCTGCAGTGTCTGCGGACACGTGTGTCAACACAGGAACACACAGAAGCCAGAGCAGCTTTCTCTGGTTGCCAGTCATCGCCCCTTCAGGCTCCAAATGTGCAGCTCTCAAGAAAGGAGCCACAGCTGCTGAGACAGGGACTCACCTCCAGCACCTGCTCGTGCAGGATCCATCTCCTCTGCAGTACTTTTCCTCTAGGGGAATTTGGGGGAATGTGGGAGAATGCCAGTAGCAGAAGTGCTGAATTCATTAATTTCTGATTTCACCCAGACTTATGAAGACACAATTGCCCTGAATATTATTTTCTAGGAGTAATCCTGACTGAGGCAACTAATCCAATTTGGTTTGTTGTTGTTGTTTGTTTTTTAATGGGAGGGGAAACACCAAAGGGGCTTTAGAGATGAAAGCTTGCTTGGACAAGGCTGTCTCCATACACAGGTAAGGTGTTGCCAGACCCACGGCCTGCAGAGCTGTGCAGGTGAGGCGTGCTGACATCACTGCATGTCAGACAGTATTTTACAGACATTTCCTCCGTGTTTATGTCAGATTCTCCCAGGGTTTACCAGGGTATAGTGCTAGCACTGACAGGGGTAAGAGTTTGCATTTTTCAGCCAGTGACACGTGATGGATTTGGCTGACGGTCTTTTTGTTCCTCAGCAAAGAAGGGGGAACCTGAACCCTTGATAACAAAGTCTGTATTTTAGAAGTAAACGTGAGTAACAAGAATAGACTTTACCTACCTTTTCCTAGAAATTGGCATAACTAATGCCAGCAAGCCCTTGCTGAGGGGCTTGTCTCAGTGACACCTAAGGATGTCATGAAGAAGCTGTGCTGTGTGGGTGAGGAGCTCAGGAGGAGCCGTGTGCTGGATGTTTACCAAGTGCTGAATGATGCATCCCAGTGAATCACACACAGGTTTCCCTTTCTCCCTATTAGAATTATTACAAGCAATAATATGACTGACCCAGAACAAAAATAACTCCAACAAACAAGGGTATAGGGAGGTATTAAAGGACTCCCCAGCTAATAACCAAAGCCTAAACACTGAATTTACCATTTCCCAAAAGTTTTAACTACAACGTGTTACAGCAAGGGGTGTACTAAGACCTTTCTTTTAAGGAAAACAAAAAAGAAGCTGGTAAAAAGTGATGCCTAAATGTTACAGTAGCTCATTTAAGGTAAATGCAAAGTTTAGCTTTTTGCTACAGAGATGGAACCAACAATAACAAATGGTGACAGGTAAGAGGGGAGGGGATGGGTGAATAGGTTTTTCTGATTAATATCTAATGAACTGGATAAAATAATGGAACAGAAATGCAGTTTAGGGGACCCTTGGAATCACCAGAAAGTCCTCCAGAAGGTGCCTCAGCCTGATTAACAGTCTTGAGTTATCTGGATAATAATAATTTGTTATTCCTCTCTCCCTAGGCTAGCACACAGGACTAAATAAGCCATTCCAACCACGTCGGTATTGTTGACTGTTCCTGGCTTAGCTTTGCTTTCCCTGTTTCTGTGTTGTTATCAGATTACATGTGTGAAAAGGCCAAGAGACAATACATGTAGGTTCAAGAGAAGACAAAAATTAAACTGACTGAAGTAGTAAAATCAAATGGATCCAACTTACAGCTCCCTCTGTCTTCTCCAAGCAAGAATCACTCAGTTTCTCATGGTGAGGAGAGGTGGTGTTGCTGCTAGTAACAGTGGTCAGGGTGACAGATCACCAGAGGAACACCTCCCTTTCTGCTGTTCTGGTCCCTCCAAACAGTTTCTGCCTCCAGTATTAATAACACCAGGCTGTAAATAATTCCAGAGATTTCCTTGTAGTCTGCAGGCTCCAGTATTATTTGTGCTCTGGGGGCACAGGACTGTCACAACTGATGTGTTACATGGTTGTTGTGCTCTGGATTTTGCTCTCAGGAGTTACGACTCACTCAGCTCCAAAACAGCTGAGAGCAGGGATTTGGGGTCACACCTACACCAGCAAGCGGCCACACAGTAACACTGCAGTCTGCTGGGCAGGAACAGTCCCTACAACACCCGATGCCTTTCTGAAAAATTGACATTTTCATTAAAAATCCCTAAATGCCACTTTTTACATGCTGCTGTGATGGACCTGAGTCCAGTTCTGCTCGGCTGTGCAGAACAGCAATCTCCTTTTTGTAGAGCAGGGTTTTCACCTCCAAAGTGTGCTCCTTTCCGTGCAGCTGCTGCCTCTGCTTCTTCCTGACTTAGAAAAGCCTGTCTCAGATCAGCTGCCTTCCTCACAAGAACTGACGCCTGCTGCTCTTTTCCGCACGACAGGAACGCTGTAGTCGCACGTTTTTGCCATTTACTCGACATGGTTTCAGTAACAAAATACCTCTTTGTCATCAACTTGCTGTGTGAGGAGGTACCACGCACGGGCAGCACTTTGTGTTGCCTGTATCTGAGGGACCTCTGGCTTCTGCTGAGGGTAATTTTCTGCTCCTCCAAGGCAAGGATGGATGCAGGTGCCGTCCTCCCAGCCCCCGTGCTGAAAACCTGGGGGGATACAGTCTGCTCACATACAGCCTGCTGTGGAAAGTGTTTGGGGACTGAAGTGATCTGCCTGAGGTTCAAAAAACTGTATTTTGTACATACATAGTTACTTCTGTTTATATTTGTCTAATTTTCTGTTACACAAAGAGATGCTGGTAATCTGTTAACCACCACAGACAACACTAAGAGGAAGACCATTTATCCTTAGTGTGAGAAGCAGGTTTTCTATTGCTTGGAGGTGGAGGCAGCTTTGAGTTAGATCCATGTCTTGCTGCTTCTCCCTTTTTTGTTTACAATATGCTGTTTAACTTCAGCCATGGAAGTTGATCTTAAGAGAGGTATTATACACATGCTTATCTCACAGTTCTGTCAATCTTTCACTACCTAGAAGAGGAACAGGACTTCATCTTCCCTCTGTTTCCAACCTATTGCTTTTTGATACCTCTTTTAAACTGCTTCTGGATGCTTGCCTCAAGAAAACTACTAAAATGAATCTGTTGGGTCAGGCAAGCTTCTGAGTTGTCCCTCCTCAGAGGAGCATCCAGCAAAACCAGCCAGGCTATCACATCAGAAGTGCAGGTTTCCAAACCTTAACCATGACTGATGGAACCACTTCATCTTACTCAGAGCCACATTGCTCTCTTACTGAAGCCTAGGTTCCTTCACGTTTGTTCTCAGGGTTTTTTATTCAATTTTTTGCAGTTTTCTTTAACTTCACATACGGTAATTAAAAGCACCTGTTCTTCAGTGGCCTGGAGTAAGACACTTCTCTGTCCCCGAGGCCATGCCAGATTGTTTCTTACACCAGGGCTGAGGCTCCCTGCAGCCCTCAGCCTCCTCTGTAGCTTTTCCTGACACTTTTTCCAGGCTATTCCTCACCTTGACATTTTACAGAAATTTTGCCATTTATACGTGGCGCAGGGCAGCGTCGTGCTAGACCTGCCTCAATCAGACCAGATGGTTGCCATTGCTGCCCCCCCCATCCCTTTCTTCACCAGAAGATGCTGAAAAATTCCCTTTTCTGTAGCAGAGGGAGTAATATATTTCTGAAGCACCTTTCGGGAAATTAATCTCTCTCTAAGAGCCTAAGGTGTTGCCACTAAGAGGGGTACTTGGCCGGGGGGCTGAGGGCCGCCTGTAGAGACCGCTGAGGGGAGGAGGCGACGCGCGCACTGCGCATGCGCGATGGCGGGAAACGCGCGGACATCATCAGCCCGCACCGCGCATGCGCAGTGCGCGCCCGTCCTTCCCGCCGCGCCCCGGGGGTCCCCGGGCCGCACTGACCCGGCCCGGCCCTGCAGGCCGCCCGGGAGCCCCGGTATGCAGAGCCTGCGGGGCCGGTCCGTAAGCACCCAGAGCGGCGCAGTGCCGGAGTCAAAAGCGGCTAATCCGCCCGGCGACGCATGCGCCCTGCAGTCCGCGTCGCGCAGGTGACTTAACTTCCGACTAGAGGCTGCTCCTGCTGTCGGCGCTGTCAGCTGAGAGTGAGATGAGAGGCGAGTCTGAGCATGGGGGGCAGGCTGTGTAACTCAGAGCAAAGGCAATGTCTTGCTTTCCACATACAGCTCAGAACAAAAGGGGAAGTCTCAGCGTGGGGCTGGAGGATACATCTTACAACATCTTACAAGACTCCCGTGCAGACATGTCAGACTGTTCATTGATGCGTTTCTTTTCTCTCCACGTACTGAGGGATCATTTTAGGGGATTGTGGACCGGACATCAAACAGCAGAGCTGAGAAGTGGATTACACAGGGGGGACAAAGCAGTGTGGTATGGAAAGCAACAGAGGAGCTCTCAAAAAGGAGCCTGCCTTTCCTGTCAGCTGGAGTTACTTGACATCCAGATATTCTTAGAAAATACCCAAGGGAGCCGTGGGGCAGGAGCGTTTCCCCCTGGCTGAGCAGGGATCAGCCCCGAGGCTGGAGACAACCTGACCCTGGGGATGGGTTCCTGGCACTAACACAGCCTTGTGTGCTCTCTGAGGGACAGAGTTAAGGTGCAGATGAGCTGTGTTAGCGTTTTGAAAGCTTCCAGCGTATTTTGCTTCTCCTTTTTTGTTTATCATAATGTCCAAGCCCCAAGTCCCCTTGAGATAGTTAAACTTCAGTGTTATAATTTCATTTTGGCTTAAGGAGCATCATCTGTTATCAGCCTCTGAAGACTTGAGTGTGGTCCCAGAACTACAAGTATTTAGAGATAGGCACTTCAAAAAGTGGTGGGGGAGAGGTCAGGGAAGCTCAGTGAGACTCTCTCAGATCTGCTTATCTCAAATGTGTTTTTTGCTTTCTGTGCTTGCTCACAGGGTGTCTGTCACCTGCTGGATAAAGCAGCTGGAACAGCCTGTCCACAGCAAACCTGGCAAGTGCACTAGATCTCTGCTGATTGTGGCTGTTGGGTTGAAGATGGGCATCCAGGGCCTCTTCCCAGGCACAGAACACGGTGTGTAACCAGTGCCCAGCTCCTTTGTGTTGTGGGGAAGCTGTTGTACAGCTGCTGACCTCTGGAGCAGGCTGTTGGTGAGGATGCCCCATCTGACCCCACAACTGCAGAGCAGGCTCCTTCGTGGCTGCTTCCTGAGTCCCCAGCTGCTCTATCACACTGCTCAGGTGCTGGAATGTTGGCTCTGAGCAGGCGTGCCCCACCGTGACCATGGGTTGTGCTCCAGTAACTCACAGGCCAAGGCAGTTGTGCAGTGCTTTCCACTGCAGCCTAGTGTCAGGCTTCTGGGAAAAGAATTGTCCCAAATTCTGGATCTGTGTGCTTCTTGGGCAGTGAACCGAGAGCAGTGGCTGAGTGGCTGCATTCCAGATGTCTTCTGACTTCCTATTTGTCTGCCATGTTTTACTTTTTTCTCTCTTACTCTCCAGGCTCATCCCCTGGAGAAAAGTGTTCCTGCAGTGCACTGTATTTCACAATATTCAATAAGAACACAAGAATTCACACTGTGGAGCCACCAACGTGCCCACGAGCCACCCCTGGGCTTGAAGGATCAGTTTGTGCTGTTGTGTGGGGTGTTTTGTCTTAGTTACATCCTCTCCTTGACTTGCTCTCAGTGTGCTGGAAACACTTCTGGTAGTGCTGTGGTTCCCTGAAGTGCTGGTTGTCTCCTGGCTGACACTGGTGCCACTGGAGCAAGGAGGGGCAGCCTGTCCCTCTGCAGGCACAAATCCCATCTGGCCTAATCTGAGAGTTTTACAGTGAACCTGCAGCTTGGGTCTTTTCAAGGACAGAGTGCACTTACCCAACAGCAAATCAGAGGGTGCTTTTCTTTACTCTGGGGAGCAGAAAGTTCTCACTTTTAGACAAAATGTTTTGTCTTGAAGTTTTGGTAGCTTAGCATGAAGCAGATGGGTACTGAATGGCAATTCTGTGGAGTCACTGTGATCTATTTAAGTGCAATAATCAAGCCAGCTACACAATACAGAGGTGATGAAGCTGTTTTAGACTTAGGCTGCCTTCACAATTAGCAAAGTCCAGATATTTTTGAAGCGAGCACGTCTTCCTACAAAAGATGATCAGAGAATTGGTATTTTTGTGTTTCTGTCTCTGTGCAAACACCCCTTGCTGCTTTGATGCAAAAACCAGGTTGGTCTGTCAAGGAAGCAGCTCAGGTGGATCTCTTTGGTGATTTACTGTGTGCAGCAATTGTACAAGCAAGAGGTTGGATGTCCAAAGAAGCACAATTGCTTGTTCAGTGTTTGGAAGGTGTCTGATGAAGGATCGTTGTTATTTCTATACAGTTCCCAAGCTGCCGTTTTTATCACTTCAGAGGCTTTTGGATTGTTCAAGTGGAAGTTTTGCCAATAAAGCTTCTAGCAGTAACAACTTGATTATCCAGTGTGCAGGATCTGTGTGGCAGAAGGCACTTGGTAAATAACCATAGCTCAGATGGGGTGCTGGCATTGTGCAGTTAAGTTATCAACTTAGTCCCAAACTTTGAGACAAGGGTCTCTCCTATATCAGGGAGTTAGAAGGATTTTACCAGAATAATCTGGCTTTCTACATTTTTTCTTTGAAGATGTGCTTTAAAAATAGGGGAGGTATACAGAAGGAAGGGGGGTGGGAAAATATACTTTATTCTGCTTCCCCTTGAAAAATGAGCAGAGAACAGCTATCTAGGAGAAGCAGCTTGGAACAGTGATTGTGCAAAATAATGGATTATGCCTTCCCACCAGCTGCTAAAGGGCACAGTGCTTTTCAAAATGAATCTGGCAAGGAGGCTTGTGTGCTCTTCCACAGCTAATCACACCTTTAATTTTTTTCCTGCTTGATTGGGACATGTAAGAGTTCAGCAAGAGAAGCAAAGAGGTGAAATGCCTCTAACATCCCCTGGCAAAGGTGGAGCTGGGCACATTGTTACAGGGCACAAAGTCATTATCACTGGAATATATTTTTGTGTGAATGTAACATGAATGTTCCACAGAGTCTGTTGTGTTGCCTGCACTGCATGTGTGTGGAAATCCTTGATTATAAAGGGATTGTTTTCTGCCTCAGCTGCCCTGGCTGCTGCTTTCTCTGCTTTAGCAGCAGTGTGCTCCCCTTTCCCATAGTGGGCATGGCTGCTGGCCTCCCTGCAGAGCACAGCCAGCTGAAACTGCCTGCAACAACTGCTCTGCTGCAGCTTTTCAATCCCTGAGGACATGTGCCTTTATCATCCCTGTCTTTCCTCTCTGCACCTGTACGTGCTCTGTGGCTGCACATTGTTTCCTCCAGTTCTCTGGAATGGTTTTCCTGACTTGTGTGTCCGTTTCCACAAGTAGGTGAGGAAATGCCTGGGTGCCTGCACTCCTGCTCTTGTGCAGGAGCCTGTTGGAGCAATGGCTGTGTAAGCAATGTAGGTAACAGCCTGTTGTTTGGTGCTCCCAAGAGCCTCGTGTCTCCTGAGGAAGGTGTTTCTCGAGCAGAAAGCAATCCTTTCCTCTGAGAAAGTGACTGCTCACGTTCATCCAACTGCTGTTAAAGGGAATGTGCAGTTACCCCGTGCTTCATAATGGGGTCTAGAAAGAACATTCTAATTCCATATGATAACGTGGAGCTTCCATTTGCGGATGTTCTTGCCAGGAGCCACCTTTCCTGTACTGACAATGACAAGAGAAAGGAAACCTCTTCCCACGTCAGTCCAGAAGTGGGATGTAGGGCTGTGGATGTAGGGCCAAGGCTGGCAAACGGTCACGAGGAGGCACACCAGGACAGTCAATGGCCAAAGTGTTCCAGATGTGTCAGGGCAGCAGGAAGAGGACTAGCACTGACCTTCCCGGGAGAGAAGGGAAGACTGTGCACTAAATATTCTTGGGAATGGGTTTTCCTGGAAGGCTGAAATCCTTCCTTCCCTCCTCTTAGGATATATCGCACCTGCAGCCCCTTCTGAGATGTTACCGTGGCTGTTCTGAGTTCTTAGAAGGGTTGTCTTGTTTCTAGGATTGGCTTGTTCCTTTTTCAGCAGCCCTGTCAGGGACCCCCAGCAGAAAGCAGTGCTGAGGGGGGGGGGATGTCTTCCTGGGGAGAAGAGGCAGCTCCCGGGCACCGTGCCCAAAATCTTGACAGGATGGAGATTCCTTAATGTGCCAGGTGACAGGGCTGTGAGGGGGGGCTGCGGGACACAAAGAGCAATATCTTTGCCAAATCTCTTGAGGAAGTTTGACGGCAGAAGTGCGGAACCGCGATCCGAAGAGTGAAGAGGGCATTCTGCGCAAAAAATGACTGCAGGGTGGCTGCCTTTACCATCTGCCGGCCAGGAAAAACTAAGCTTCCCATACCGGGAGTCGAACCCGGGCCGCCTGGGTGAAAACCAGGAATCCTAACCGCTAGACCATATGGGAGGCGCTGAATGTAAGCTCCTCCGCCCGCCTGACATCCCTGCCAGTCTCACCTTCCTGCCCGCCCGCGCCTCCCGCCTCTCAGGAAGACTCGCGGCTCCGCAGATCCCGCTCGGCCGCCCCACACAGCCCCACTGGGAGCCTCTGCCCGGCCCCGGCCACCGCGCCCCTTTTCCGTCTCTAGAAAGACCCACTTGCCAGCATGAGCTGCCCACACCTAAGATGGCGGCCGGCGCTTCGCTGAAGCCCCGCCCCCTCTCGTCCCGCCGCATCACATGACGGGAGAGGGCGCGGGGGGGCGGGGTTAGCGCTCACGTGACCGGCGGCGGCTGCCCAGCGCTCGGTCTCGTGAGCGCCGCTTGGGGGGGGGGCGGGGGGTCCCGGGCGCCGCGACCCGAGCAGGAGAGACCCCGACGGGCCGGCTGGATCACGCGAGGCCGCGGCTTTAAGGCCTACTCCGAAGCGAGGGACGCTTGGTGCCGCTGAGCTCCACCGTCTCCGGCGGGCAGGCCGGCAGGCACCCCGGCAGGCACCCCCGCCGCTGCCGCCCGCGGGCACTGCCGAGCCGGCCCGGGAGGTGCCTGTCGTGGCTAGAGGTAGCGGGGGTTGGCGGGGCTGGATGAGCCTGGAGGGGTGAAGCCGCTGCCGGAGCTGGGGGGAGGCGGGGGGGAATGGGGCCGGGGGCTGTCCGGGCGGCTGGGGGCAGCCGGGCCGTGGTCGGTGCGGGGCGTGGGAACCTGTGACACCGCGGCCATGCGTTGCTCGGTGCGGGCTCCAGAGCATCCCCGGGAGAAGGGGCAGGGTTTTGGGGTGAGGCCGGCCCTGGCTGCCGTAGACCCGAGCTCTGCGGGTGTCTCCCGGTGCCTTCCAGCTCTGGCTGCGTTTATCTTGCTGAGGCCTGTTTCGGCCGTGCGATGCCGGGAACGTTGTTCATCAGGGGCGTGTTAGAGGGTTCTCAAACCGTGGGAGGCTTTTTGCTAAAGTTTCTCCGTGCCGTCTGGAGCAGAAGCTGTCAGGTGCCTAGGGAGGTGAAGGTTGGGGGGTGTTGTATCAGTGTGGGAGTGCTTCCCCTTTTGAACGGTGCTTTTGTGGGTGGGATTTGGGTATTGAAGCCTGAGTAAAGTAGAGCTGTGTAAGAAAATGGTCTTCTCTCCGTAGGTGGGTGATGCCAAGCACAGCCATGAAGAAAAAGGTGAGAATCCTTTGCAATGGGGTTTTCCTTCCCTGTCTGCATTTGCTAATGTTGTGTGTTTGTGCCTTTCCCTCAGTGTGTTCTCTGCCTGTCAGGTGCCTCCTAAGACTCTCAGAGTCAGCAGATGCATCTTTTGCTTAAAGTGCTAGAAATGAAAATCAGTTTGGTGTGTCTGGGCAGGGTGATTGCAGAGCCAACACCATAACTGCTGTGTGAGTGTTTCTGGTGCCTGTTGCAAAACCCTGTGCTCCCAGGGTGCCTCCTGCAGCCAGAGGGAAGGGGATGTGCCCCAGCCCGTGTCACTGGCCTGTGGGGAGACCCTTCTGGGGGCCTACAGAAACTCTTATGTGGAGCCTGTAATCCACTGAGGGCTCCTGGAAGGATGAAACTGAACACATGGGGAAGGAGGAGCACTTTTATGGAGAGCTGGGGTGTATTCCAGTAGTGAGCATGTCTAAAGCCATGAAAGAGGCTGCGTAGAGAATACAGGGCTGTCTTTCCGTGCTGTGCTAAGATTGGGTTTCCTGCCTGGCCCTGTGTGCTGGTGTCTGACCCTTTGAAGGGCTTCCACAGTCTGAAACATGGGAATCAGGTTCTCCTGTAGGCTGACTGGGGCCCTATTTAGTTTCTGCATGTGCTTTTTCTGCAGCTGGCCTGAAATCAGAGCTGTTGGTGTTCTCTCTTGCTGCTCACAGGGAGAGGACAGCCCAAGGCGAGCTGGGAAGGCACTTGCTCAAACCTCAGACCTCACGTTGAGGGTTGAGCAACTGCCTTCCCAGCTTGCCTTGGGCACTGGTGTGGACTGGGCAGGGGTTTTTAATGTTTACTTTTAGGTCACGATGCCTTTCCCTGTCTGACTGTCTCCTCTCTCTCCTCCTGGCAATCAGCCCCCAGTCTTTGGCTACCAGAGCTTCTCCCTCTCCTCTGGCCTGATGACCCAAAAGCAGGACTCTGGAGTCAAGTGTCTGGGTGTGCAGCTGGGTGTGCTCAGACTGGGCTGTCCCTTCTGCTTTTCATTTTTCAGTGGTCTTCTGACTCTTGAAATGCAACTTGTACTTCACTTCTGTCAGGGAAGGGAAAACAAGTCACATTATGAGAAGGAAAAGAGTGTGATGAGGAGAGAAGCAGCGGGTGGGGAATACCAGTGCTGAGGGGTTGTGTCCAACCTGGTCTTCAAGGCTTGAGATAAAGCTGCTCTCTTGCATCTGAAATATGGTGGCCTTGGTAGTAAGATGTTAACCCCGAGGGAGCTGTGAAGGACTTGGTGCTCTCTGGTAGCTCATTCTTCTTATTTTTCCTTCCCAGGTGCTGCTGATGGGTAAAAGTGGGTCTGGGAAGACCAGCATGAGGTCCATTATCTTTGCAAACTACATCGCCAGGGACACACGGCGCCTGGGTGCCACAAGTAAGGCTGCTCTTCTTTGAACTGCAGATTCTCAGGGCTCAAAGCCCCCTCATTAATGGGGTGAGGCTGTTCCCTCCAGCAATCCCTGCCTCTCCTCTGCCCTGCCTGGAGCAGGTGAGTGTCTGCTGATCCTCCCAGCTGCCACACCTCACTGGGAGCTTCACTCCCAAGTTCAGCTGAGGGCAGGTAGGGAGCTGGAGTGAAAGGGAAAGCAGCACTGGGTCCAGTTTTGCTTCTTTATTGTTGAAATTTTATCCTTAACTCTCTTTTTTTATCAGGAAGCAGCTTGGGCTGCTGTTCTCTACTACTGGGGGAGTGTTCAGAGCCTCCTCATGGTCCTCCTCACTGGTCAGGCTTTCCTGTCATTAGCCAGCTGATCCCTGGCACATCTGGAGACACAGTGCTCTTGCTGTGCACCTCTGGTTTTGGCAGGATGGGCTTAATTAGTGACTTCTGCCTTTTTGTTTTTTTTCCTCCCAAGCCACTGATCTGAAAAATCAAGAAGTGATTCCTCTGGAACAGGGTTGTGAATTGTCAGGGTCTGATGCTGCTCCCTGGGACAGACTGTCAGGGACCAGGGGACATTTCTGCTGTGAATTTGGCCTGTCCATAAAGTTTACATTCTTTGTGTTGCAGATTTATTTGCCAGGCTTGCTAAGGCCTGGCAGGGTGTGCTGGAACTCATGACACTCTTGAAATATCACAAAGCTCAGAGAATGTGTTAAAGGGGAAGCACCTGCTGTGCTGTTTAGGAGAACAGTGTCCCGGGTGGAGAGCAGGGAATGACTCTGGGAACTGTCTTTTTCCCATAGTACCTTCAGCTATGGATTTGGGTACAACAGGGTGGTTTAGGCGGGATTTTACAAATTCTGGGCTGCGTTGTGAAAAATGGCATTTTTGGCTGCCTGAGGAGGTGTGTGGTACAGTCTGTAACCTCCTGTTGTCTCTTTCCAGTCGATGTGGAGCACTCCCATGTCAGATTTCTAGGAAACCTGGTATTAAACCTCTGGGACTGTGGAGGGTAGGTACTGGTTATCTTCTGCTTTTGAGAGCCTTGGGGGGTGAGCTGTGGGGAACAGGGCTGGGGATGTAAGAACACAGAGGTCCTCCTGCCCCAGGGGGGTGAGTGTGCTGCCTTTGCTGAGCTGCTGCAGCTCTCCTGTCCTTGTGCATTGTCTCAGCCATATTGAGCAGAAGTCAAAGGAGATTTAAATCCTGTATTAAGAGGCCACAGCAATGGGGTTGGTTATAGGGGTTTTTTTACCCTCTGCTGCTGTGGCTTTTCTATATTCAAGTCTCCAAAAGCCAGTCTGGGTCCAGAGGCAGTGTATCTCCATTTGCATGGGACACTGAGCTGTGCTGTGATGGAAACTTCAGCTCCCTCTGAGACTGGTGAGCAGATGCTCTTCAGAGCATCCAACATTGCTCCACTGGAAGTATCTAGGGAGCTTGATGCCTTGGGGAGTTCACCCACCCGTGGGGCTCTTGCCTGGACTCCTGCCATGGGTTCTCTAGCTCAAAATGCAACCCTTGCCTTTCTGGCTGGAGGTCTTTCACACACAGCACTTTTCCTGGTGGCTCTGATGGGCATCTCCTTGCTTTGTTGCTCTGCTCCTTCTCAGCCAGGACACCTTCATGGAGAACTACTTCACCAGTCAGCGGGACAACATCTTCCGCAACGTCGAAGTCCTCATCTATGTCTTTGATGTGGAGAGCAGGGAGCTGGAGAAGGACATGCACTACTACCAGTCCTGCTTGGAGGCAATTCTTCAGAACTCTCCTGATGCAAAGATCTTCTGTCTGGTGCACAAGATGGACTTGGTGCAGGAGGACCAGCGGGATCTGGTGAGGAGCTGATAGTTGCCATAGAAATGCTTTCAAATAGAGCATCTTTTGACTGTGCTAATTCAGACTTCAAACACAGCCCCGTGGCACCGTGCCTGGAAGGGTTGCACAGAAGTGAGGAATTGTCAAAGCCTTCTAAGCTTTTTCTGCCTTTTTTTAATATGTCACTGCTATCTCTTGCCTGGGATCTAGAACAGAACGAAGGATTTCTAGTGACAGCTCCTCTAAGCCTGTTCTTTTACAGCCCTGGTGTGGGTACTTTCACCAGGCCTTGGCTCCAGGAGGGGGATAGAACTGAGAGGAAGGCAGAACTGAAAGAAATTCAGCCACCTTAAACTCACTGCTTGGGTGGCTGTGAGGATGGTGGTGGTGGCAGTGACAGCTGGTTTCTCTTTAGCTGTTGCCTTCAGCCCAGCATAGGCTCTGTCCTACAGCAGAACCAGAGGAAAAGAATAATAATTAGCACTTTCCCAGTTAATTAGAAGGTGATTTCTATCAGTTGATTCTGCCCTGTGTCAGTTTGGCCTGCCTGCCTAGGGATCACCTCTTAAGCACCCCTCTGCCCCAGGAGGCATCCTGCAAAGGCTGGGGATCATCTCTCAGAGATGTTGGGTGTTTTCTGTTCTCCTTGGAGCTTATGAAAGGTTGCAGGGAAATGTTGAGTGTCTGCCAGCCTTTCAGCTTGGAGTAAAAAGCAACCAACTCCTGATACCAAAAGTCAGATTAGCTCTGTGGGTTGGACAAGTGCATCCCTGGCTGCTCAGCCACTCCCTGGCCTGCAGCACATCTGGAGGCCCCTTGAGGCTCTTGGCTTTTGGCTGAAGGAAGAATCTTACTAAACTTCTGAGTCCTGGTGAGTGTGTGCCTGGGCAGCTGTGAGTGAGGCCACGTGAGGTCCTGGGGATGAAGCCACAGCCTGACCTCCCTGCAGGGATGGGATTCTTCCATGGAGCTTCAGATCATTCCTGCTGCCCCAGAGTGGTGATCCTCTTCCAGTCCTAGTTCTGTCTGCCAGCTGGGTGCAGAAATAGCCCAAAGAGCTTGTTCGTAAGGTTGGTACAAGGAGCTTTTCCTCACTTCCATCTGCCTTCCCTCCAGATTGAGGGATGAATCTAAACTCTTCTTGGTGCTGTCCTGTCCAGGTTTGTGTTGGGACTAGTGGACAAAGGCTGGATTTTATTTGCAGTGAGGGGCAGACAGAAGAGGGGCCTTACTTTCAGATATGCTTTCAATATGTATCATTGCACACCCATCAAGATCTGTTTTGAAGTGTCTGCTATTCAGAAGAACTTGGCAACACTGGGCCAAATCCCTCCTTCTGTAAGTCTCAGGCCTTTGGTGTCCCAGGACACAAAGGGGAAGTGTTGGCCCGTGGAGTGTTTCGTGGGGATCGATTCATGTTGCTGAGCACAGGACTCTGAGGTGAAGGTGGCTGTTGTGTCTTCCCCTGCAGAGGCACCTTGCTGCTTTCTTAGCAGTTCAGTAGGAGCCTGGCACGAGGCTGCCTGGTCTTGGCTGTTCCCCCAACCCCTTTTTTGTAACCACAACTTGTAAGGGCATGGGATGATGTGAGGAGAGCAGGCTGGGTCAGGAGGTGCCTCAGCACCACTCACTGATGAACCTGGGGTGCTTTCTCCCTATCCTGACCCCAGTGATGGAGCTTTCTGCCTGTGACCAGAGACGTGTCAAGAGTTTCTGTCCTCAGAGACACTGGTGTGTGTCTGCTTTGGTTCCCACCCCACAACACCTGTAGTTATTTCAGCTTGGAGTCCCAGGCAGAGCTGCTGTGAGACAGCCACGATCTGCCTGTCCCTGCGGCTCCAGTGGAAGGGGTTTCTGCAAGTCTGTCCTGACCAGCAGGCTCTGCAGTTGGCTTGTCCCCAGTGCTGGAGGTACTTGAGACGTGTTTGAAATGCATCCTGTAAATGCAGTACAGCAACCACACCAAAGGCAGGAGTATTTCCACTCAACTGCTCATCTTCTTTTGACTTCCCAGATTTTTAAAGAGCGTGAGGAAGACTTGAAGCGCCTTTCCCGTCCCTTGGAATGTGTTTGTTTTAGGACTTCCATCTGGGATGAAACACTTTACAAGGTTTGTGCAGCCTCCTTTCTGTATCTGGCTTCCCCCTCCCACTTGAAATCAAGAGCATGAGGAAGACAAGTGGTTAGTTGCTACTGGTTTATTCCTGACTGGCCCTTTTTAGTTCCACTGCGATTACTCATGGAGGTTAGCTGTTGCAAACAGCCTCTGAGCATCCTGCTTTTAATTAGAAAAAGTAAAACCCACATGTTGGGCTCAGTGGCAGTGTGTTAATGCTGCTCAAACACTGCCTGGCTGCTTTGAGAAGAGCTTCTGCATCTTTTAGTTGTGTTTATCCAGCATGGAATCATTCCCTGTGTTTCTCTGCAGCACTGTGAAAACAGGAGCATTTACCATCCTGGGAATTTGCTTGGCTTTCAGGAGTGGGTGGGGGTTTTTTTTTGCTATCAGTTGGTCTTGACTGCAGTGTTAGAGATGTTCCAGGGAGTGGTGGGTGCCACCTGGGCTATGCTGAGAGCAAATGATCATTATAATTGCCAGGTAATACTAATGAGCAGTGGTGGCAGCGCAGTGGGTGGGTTGCTTGCCTAAAGGTGGGACCATTTGGCTCCTTCTCTTGACTCCAGTGGGACTGAAGGTTTCACCATCCTGGCAAATCCATCCAAAGCCAAAGGAAATTCCCCCGCCGTCAGCGTAGGATGTTTGGCTGAGGCTGGTACAGCTCATTACACCAGATGTGGCTCTGCCCAGGGCATGTGCCCGGCTCCCTCATACCCCACCTTCCCACAGGCCTCCCTGAGGTGCAGCAGCCATGCTCCATACTCCCTTCAAATCACCTGTACAGCCCTGCCCTGGCTCTGCAGGGCTCCTGCCCTCGGGTTGGGCTTTTATCTTTGCCTTTGGGCTGGTAGGAGTGTTTGGTGAATGCTGGGGACTTGGTAACTAGCAGGCACAAACACCCCCCCGACTGCTGGGGAAGTGTGTGCTCAGGCACTGGCACAGAGCTGGCTCAGGGTGGGCACTGAGGTGAAGCTGAGCTCTGAGGACCCAGGTCTGGGTGGGGACAGGTGCCTGGTACAGCAGCCCCAGTCCCTTCTGGGCTTGCTCCTGACTCCATGGGTTAGACTAGAGCTTTCTGGTGGGATCAGTGACGAGCTGCCAAGTACCCATCTGCATGGTGACCTTGCTTAGGATTAAAAAAAAACTCTGAAAACTTGAGAGGGTTTATCTGAGAGCAACAGATAGAAGCATTGTCTGCTTAAAATTAGAATGATTTAATCCTGTGTAACAGCATTCTAATTTCTCTGTGACTGATGTGGAGAAGAACTTGACCTAGAGGAGAGTTTACTCAGGTCTGGGGTGCCACTGGTAGTCTCCACTGTAGTAAAGGTACCAGGACACAGAGGTGGGAGAGGTTTCTCAGTCTCTCCTGGGCTGTCAGCACCCAGAACTGTGGATAATGAGGTTTGGAGCACGTGGTGGAGCAAGAGGCTGAGGAAGAGAAGTGCTAATGCAGCCCTTCTGTTGTGTCTTTCTTTGTTGACAGGCTTGGTCCAGTATAGTCTATCAGCTGATCCCCAATGTCCAGCAGCTGGAAATGAACCTGAGGAACTTTGCTCAGATCATCGAGGCAGATGAAGTGCTTCTGTTTGAGAGAGCCACCTTCCTGGTGAATACAGCAGTTCTGCCCCGGGTTCCTCTGCCCAGCCTGGGATGGAGTCCCCTGGATGGACCCTGCTGGGGTGGCAGTAGCCTGAGGAGAGGTGCCAGTGCCTGAGTCCATTGATCCAGGCCCTGGGATCTTGAAAGGAGCTGATGTGACTCCATGGCTCACGGGACCTTCCCAAAATTTCCACTTCCAGCAGTTCAGCTGAGGGCTTGATGGGTATTTCCCTCTTCCCAGCTATCCCAGGGTTTCACATCCCCATTCTGCTGTCTGCTGTGGGACCTTTTTGAGAATTCTTTTCTGTAAAGGGCAGGAACCTTCGTTAGCTTGAAACAGGCCTTTTCAGTTCCTCTTGGCCTGGCATTTCAACTGCTCTTGATTTCTTTTTTTGGTGTCTGATGCTCTGCCAACTTGCAGTGTGGACGGGGGATCACAAGCAGTTGGGTTGTGATGGCTTTCCATGGTAGCTGTGCTGCCAGCCTGTTGCCTCTGTGAGGTAAAATGTGTTGGTTAAAGTCACCATCGCTGCTTGTCTGTCCATACTCTTGGTTTCTGGATTGATCTCTTCAGACTTCACACCAAAACTCTTGCTAACCTGAAGAAACAGGTTTGAATTCTTTTTTAGTGCTTTCCTTGCTGGCCAGATGTCTGATTTGGAACTGAACAGAAGGAATGTGGAAAAGGAGCCATTACTTTTCTCACTTCTTAAACTATCAGAAGTGAACACCTGCCATTTCTGGCAAGTTCTGCTTTTTGACCTTCTCTAGATAATAAATTGTTCCATCTTAGTGGTGTGTAACAGTACTTTCATTATAACAGCATTTTTTACTGAAAAAGTAATCTTTGCTACAAAAATTCTGTGCTTGTTTTCAGTGACTTGTTACAAGACTTTTTTTATTCTCCCTTTTTTATTTAAACTTCCCCCAGGACTCCTGAAGTAAAATCTTGCTCTGGAATTGTATTCAAATCCCACCAACAGAAAAACCCATCTGGAGAGTTAGGGAATGACCCTGCCTGCAGTGAAAGCTTTGGTATAATCGTAATCCTTGAGTCTGGCTAAACCTGTACTTGGGTGAATAATTGGGCAGCTTTAAAAAGTAGGAAGTACATGGTGATCTGTTTAAGGTGCTCAAGGATAAAAGAAACAAACAACAAAAACCTTGTTTCTCACAAGCCTGTTAAATGTGGCTCCATAGGTGGACAAGTCAGAGGTCCTTGCGTGAGGGTGTCTGACACTCCTAGTGGCAGCTGGTTTCACAATTCCTAAGAGCTTACAGCACACAACATGAGGTTTTTAAAATATTCCTTTCTGGTTTGCTGTGGGAAGAAAGCTGCTGTAACTGCTTGGTTGTGTGCCATTCCCCCTGTGCAGTAAATGCAGTTCTCAGCCCATTAGCTAATTAGGCTGAAGGGTAAAGGTCTGGAGGCCACCAGCCTTGTGAAGAGGTCGAGGAGAGGCTGCTGTGCATCATGCTGCAAGGGCCCCTAAAAACTCTGGATCCTCTGGATCTTTGCAGCCAGGCAGTGCTCATTGCTGCTGGATCACTGTGTGGGAGGAAGAGGAGGGGAACAGATCGAACACAGGCAGCTCTGTGCAGTCTTGGTCTGACTCAGTTCACTGATGGAGAGAGAACTCCCTAGGAAAGCAGCTGCCTTTGTTCTGCTCTCCTCCAGCAGGAACAGCCTGCTTTGGCCTCCAGCACCCTGCTGGTGCATCCCACGTGCTGCAGAATGGGAAATTTCTCAGGTTCAGGCCTTGAGAATCTGCAGCAGGATAGACCTGGGAAGGAAAAGCCATTCCAGCATTTGCCAAGTGGCTGTTTCCCCTCCCTGAGCTGATGGTCTTGCACTTTCCCCCCCCCCCCCCCCCCCCCTCTCTGTGCACTCTTTTTCTCTTTGAATCAAGATTTAAGTTGCTGCTAAGTTAGAGTATTCAGACCTCAAGTGGATGGTAATGTCTCTTGCATATCTTACATAGTTGGATCTGCCCTTGGGAAGGGCTTCCTGGTGATTGTATCACTGAGTCCTCTTTTACCATAAAATTCAATCAGCAAAAGGCAAAGGGACTCCCTGTCCTGGTCACCACCCCTTTCCCTAATGGCTGTCAAGCCTGAGAAACCCAGGCTGAAATAAATTACTAACTCTGCTCTCTCTCTCTTTCTGCCTTCCAGGTAATTTCTCACTATCAATGCAAAGAACAGCGGGATGTCCACAGATTTGAGAAAATCAGCAACATTATTAAACAATTCAAGCTAAGTTGCAGGTGAGCTGGTTAGTCAGTAGGTGGGGAAGACACCGTGGCAGGAATTACAGCTTCATCCAGAAGCAGGAGAGCTCTCCAAGTTAGGACTCGTTCTGAGATGCTGTAGTTAAGCACAACTGAGTTGTTACTTTTTACTTCCTTCTTTGCTGATGGTTGAAAGAGGTTTGCTTTGAAACAACCATCTTCTTCTAGGCCTCTCCCTGCTGTGCTTGGTAGGGAAGTTCTGGGACTCAGCTGGTAAATTAGTGGCAGTTGGCAGTGCTGTGGAGGGTTGGGTGGAGACCTTTCCTTCAGCCCCTGTACCAGTCTGCTGGATTGGGAGGAGGGGCCTTGCAGACACTATCAATATTGTGAGGGGTTGTAGTTCTTTCTGGTGGTTGTCCACAGAGTGTTCAACTGTCCTTCAAATGGCTGAGCTGTTACCTCTGTGGGGCAGGTGCCAGTGACTGCTGGGCCATAGCAGACTCAGTGGGGCTGTACAACTTGAGTTACATTCACCATTCAATGTGCAAATAATTTTATAGTGTTCCCATTTTGCGTAGAGCTAGAGGTTTTTATTAAAATAAAACAACTCCCAAAGCCATCAAACTTGTAGTCACACCTGCTGTCACTTGCCAAGTGGGGACTCAAACACTTCTCTGTTACCAGGGGCTCAGATAACGGGATGTTGGCTCTGTGGGTGCAAGAGCTGTTTGAGTAAAGTTACAGTCATGCTTCAGTTACTCTTTTTTTCTTTCTTTTGTTGTTCTCCCCTCTTAGTAAGCTGGCAGCTTCTTTCCAGAGCATGGAGGTCAGAAACTCTAACTTTGCTGCTTTCATTGACATTTTTACATCCAATACATACGTG
Organism: Hemiprocne comata; assembly: GCA_020745705.1. Lineage (NCBI taxonomy): Eukaryota > Metazoa > Chordata > Aves > Apodiformes > Apodidae > Hemiprocne > Hemiprocne comata. The sequence goes on along the minus strand of CM036597.1, from coordinate 1,080,030 downwards.
ATGGTGGTTATGTCAGACCCGTCGATACGTAAGTGGAAGCAAAGAGGAGCCTGGTTTTGTTCACAAAAAAAAAGCTGGATGAGTCTTGTTGAAACTGTTTCTCTTTGGAAAAGGACAAACAAGGGGCAAAGCAGTAAAAGGCAGGCAGGGAGGGATCTGCTGTCCTCCTGGTTTGCCCTGTCTGAGCAGGGGGGGGGCAGGGTGGTTTGCCAGGGAGTGCCCCATGGAAGGCGAGGGCCAAGTGCTGGTGGCAGCCGAGCTGCTTGTGTCCAACAGCAGAGGATGGTCCCCACCGTGGGGAACCTCTCCACCAGCTGTGACCTGATTTAGCAGGTCGTGGCTAATAATCTATGTTGGGCTGTTCTGATCTGGCAGCCCGAGTGGTTTTTGGAGAGGAGGCAGGGATGGATCATAGCTGAGTTTGTGCTCTTGCTGCCTGACAAACTTGGTGGGCAAGGGCTCTAATTATAGCAGGGTCTGTTTATCTTCAGAAGCTGCTGGCAGCAGTGCCTGCCCTCCCAGGACTGTTGGACTGTTTACACAACTCCAACTGAAACTGCTCCTGATAGGATTTGAAGGGCTTAGAGACACTGTCCAGGACAGCCTTGTGGCTTAGTCTTGCTGTGTCCTGTCCTCCTCTTACTGAATTAGGGAAAACCTCAGTAAACCCCGTGACCCAGTTCCCAGCTGGGATGTTCCTGTGCTGGAGGAGCAGCCAATGAGCAGCTGTGGTGCCTTGTGCTCCCCGTGACCAAACTGCTCAACTGTCCCTCACTCTGACTCTCCCTCCATGTCGTGCTGGGATCCACAAACTCCCCAGACATTCCAGCACTTTGCTCAGCTCGGGAGCGTTGGGGTTGAAACAAGAGGGTCTGATGGGGCCGTTGCCTTTAGGCAGCACTTAACTTCTGAGGACTTGGTTACTCCTATCCCTTCTAACTTTTTTTTTTATCTCCCCTTTCCCTTTTCCTCCCCAGCTTCTGCAGCCACACTGATCAACATCCGCAATGCCAGGAAACACTTTGAGAAGCTGGAGAGAGTGGATGGACCAAAGCACAGCCTGCTCATGCGCTGAACGTTGGCCAAGGCACGTGGCCTTTGGGGGGAGAAAAAATGAGTTGGAACTACTTGTTTTTTAGGAGAATCTAACAATGTTGATGTCTTTGGGCTTTTGAAATGAGTGTGCTGCTTTATTTTTTCTCCTTTTAACGTTGGACACTAGTCACCCGAGGATGTCTGGATACACTGCGGACCTTCAAAAGAGACTTCCCTGGCGTGCGTGGGGTTGGGAAGGAGGAAGGACAGGTGATGTGCACATGCTCTCATGCTCCTGGTTGTCGTAGTGGCACGTGGCAAAGCCATTTTGGATGTTTTGCTCCCGGGTGATCGTATAAGTCACAGGAATGGAATAGTTTCTGTTTTATTGGTTGGTTGCTAGAATACGTTTATAAATTTCTCCTTGTCTTCAGTCATGAAAATAAATTTTTGCTACCAGGGATTTCAGATCCTAGAGCTTTGGAAAGTGGGTTTTCTTTCTCCTGGAACCTAGGGCAGCTTTGACAATGGGTGTGTGATAGCTGCATTGCTCCTGTCATGCTCTTGGCAGGGGTGTTGACTGCAAGCTCAGTGGGTGAAGTGGCCAGGCTGGCATTGGCCTTGTTACCCTCGCCAGAGCGATGGCAAAGCCACGTTCATGAAGAAGGACCAAAGACCCTGATTGACCAAGCAGTGAGGTAGTCCTGGGCTCCATCCTGGTGAGCCAGGAGGGGCTGGTGAGGACATGCTGTGGTGTGTGTAGGAGCCATATTGGCCACGTTTGTTAGGAGCCAGTTGGACATTGTTTGGCACCCACCTCACTTCGTGTCACTGTCTCTTTTTTTAATGAATTTTTGGTGTGTGTTTCCAGTAAACAGGAAAAAACCCAACAACTCACTGTGGGTTTGGGGCTTCTCTGGCTCTGCTGAGTGGGAGCTCACACTCGTCAGCATCTTGCTTTTTTTCTCTCTTGCTGTGTCAAATTACTATATAAGAGGGTGTGGTGGGTCTCAGCCTGGCTTTCTGCTCTGGATTCTTTGTGCTTTCCCCCTGTCTCCCTCCCCAAACACTCGGGGAGGAAAAATCCAGCAGGGTGAGTCTGTTACGTGAGAAGGGGGAGCTGAAGGGCACGTCTCAGCTGCAGGGCCAAGGACAAAACCTTCCCCAGTTGCTGTTGCCTGGTGTCAGGCTGGACCAAGCTGGAACGTGGGCACAGTTTCCTCCACCACTTGGACAAAGTCAGTCCCTGCTGTATCTATATGGGGTTTGCTTGCAGGAGATGGGCAGCTGGCAGGGCTTCAGGAGAGCAGAAGATGGCTCGTGGCCATGGTTCCAGCACAGATCGAGGCACCTTCTGCTGTGAGTGGATCCTCATTGCAGGCAGCTGCTCCTGCCAGAGAGGAGGAAAGGACAGTGGGAAATGCTGCCTCTTTTCCATGGTGACAAGGAGTTGGGTTTCCTTAGGGATAAAATGTTCAGCATGTGAACATGGGATAACGCAAAGGGGGGAAATGTGGGGTGGGGAAGAAGGTCACAAACTGCTGTGAAGGAAGAGTGGTCCTGTAGCTGACTGGGAGCTTGGTGGATCAGGCTTCAGTACCCCCACCCTACCTTCTGGAAGGCTCTTCCCTCTTAGTCTGGCAGCTGTTCCTGTCAAAAAAAGTCAATTCCTGCTCCAGATGTTGCTCTTGCAAACATCCTCACACATGTCTGGCTCCAAGGAGCCAAACCATGCAATCTTAGTCAGAGGGCAGAGATCCCCCTCTTTCTTCAGGACTTGGAACTAGTAGAAGCTTCATGCCACCTGCACCTAAGATCCTGACTCCATGCTCCTGCTTGGCCCTGTTCCTTTTCACAGGCTGCCTGTCCTCCTGGAAGTGAGTCCCTGTGGCTGGGGAGGTGGGGTGGTCACTGTAAGCTCAGCTGGCCCTCTGTAAAGGGGTCCAGGCTGCTTGTGCTTGCTGGGGACCTCTTACTTCTGTGCTTTTCTGCTCATGGGTTTCCCAACCGTTTCCTTCCTGATACCTGCATTGGACCAAGCATGGATGACTCAAGTGGGGTCGACTTGAGGGTGAAGAAGTGGCTGATAAGCCATCATGAGCTGGGTTCAGATCTGCTGAACTTTCCCAAAGGCTGCTGCACTTCGGTTTATCACCTTAGCAGCACATAGCAGTGGTAGTGCCCAAGCCTCCAGGAGATGGGAAGTGGCTGGATGGGATCTCAAACAGATGCAGCTTGGTCCAGAATTATGTAGGCAAGGCCCTATCTCCATTGTCCTTGTAGGTAGATAGCTCAGGGACTGGCTTAGCTGAGCATCTCCAAGGATGGGGTGTCCTGTTCCACTGTGTGAAAATTGTTAATAAAAATCTGTGTATTGGAGCTTCCCATGTTGCAGCTTGGTCCGTTGCCCCTTGTCCTGTCACCACCCATCTCCAGGAAGAGCCTGCTCTTCCCTGTGCTCTCCTGGGAAGCACTTGGAGACAGAGGCAAGAGCTCCTCAGCTGACCCAGTGCCCCCAGCCTTTCCTGGACCTGCTCCAGTATCTCCATGGCTGCTTTTCTTCTACTGGGGACCCCTAAACTGGGCACAGAGTCCAGTTGTGGTCTCAAAAGTGCAGAAGAGAGAGGAATAGTCACCTCCTCCATAACCAGTGACCACTGGGAATTCCCAATGCTCACCACAACCCTTTGAATCCAATAGTTCCTTCCATTTTCCACCTTATTGTCCATTTTTCCATACATTTCTTAAGAAGACCATGTAGACTGAGAGTGAAGACTGTGGTGTGCATCAAGCTGGCCTGGCAGGGGTTGAGGGGGGTGCAATGGAGCCCATCCAACCACAGCTGGAGGAAGCAGATGCTGTGGGTGAAGGGACTCTGCTCCCTCAGCAGAGCAGTGGGAATGGAACATCTCCATGCTGAGCTAAAGAGGTTCATGGAAACAGCTCAGTGCAGTTGGACCTCAAGGAGATGCCAATGGTGGTGGATCAAGCTCATCGGGGAGGAGAGACACGGGATGGTGAGTTGCCAAGAGCCTGTGGGTTTCACTCTGTGGGATCAATGGTGGTGTCTAGGGCACGGAGCTGCTGTCCTCGGTCTAATGGCCGAGTCCAAGAGGGGTCTGGTCTTCACTCACCATAACCATGACCAGCTCCTCTGAGTGGGGAAGGTGTCAATGGGGACCACCTGTCTGTGTGCCTACTGTCGCCCAGCACATCCCACCTCACGGGGATGCTGGAGGTGGTGCCTTTAGGGGGGGCTCATGGAGACCTGTGAGGACACCCCAAGGCCAGGGTCCACCTCAGCAGCCCCAAGAACCCCGCAGCAAACCCCTTGGAGAAGCTCCCCCAGCTCTACCAGAGCACCAACCCCCTGGGTGACCCAACCTGCCCCCCAGCTGGGGTGCTCAGCAGAGGGGATGTTGAGGGAAGATTTATGAGGGTGGTGGGGCCCTCGGGAGGCAGTGACCAGCTCCCCCCCATGCGAATGTCCCCCTATCCTGCCTTCCTGCCCCCTGAAGGGCGCCCATGGGTGCTTGCCCCAGCGTATGGTTTTGGGGGTCTTGCTTGCCGCTGGGGGGGAGAAGCATCCTCCTGCCACCCCCCATCATCTGTGGGTGGGGAGACATGGCCCCAGCCATCGCTGACATGAGTGTGCCTGGTCTCAGCCCCTCCAGCCTGCCCCCCCCCACTCCCGATTTGGGGTGTGTGTATTTTGGGGGCAGGAAGCTGGTGTGGGGTGGAGCCCCCCCCCTCCCAAACCCCTGCATCTGTTTCCACGGCAACACCAGATGGGGGGGGTGGGGAGGGGGAGCCGCCCATTGGCTGCTGGTGATGTCACCGCAGGGAGGGGCACCCCTATTTTGGGGGGAGGGGATGGGAAGGTTGCCTCCACCCCCCCCCCCCAAAAAATAAAATGGGTGGGGGAGGGGGAGCTCCGCCCAAACCCGGCCCCGCCCCCTCCCCGCCCGTTGCGGGCCCCACCCCGCCCCACCCGGGGGCAGCGGCGGTGACGGCGGCGGTGACGGGGGATGCACACGGAGGAGGAGCGGGGGAAAGTGAGTTTTGGGGGTGGGGGGGGTGTCTTCGACCGGGATAAACTGGGGACTGGGGGGGCACTCATGGTGCGTGGGTTCTTAAAGGCGCCGCGCTCACGAAGTGGGGGGTGGATTTTGGCAGCGCAGGGCCCGGCGGGGGGGAGGGGGAGGGAAGGGCGGGGGAGGGGGGGGGCGGGAGCCGCCCCCTCGCCCTTCCCTCCCTCCCCCCCCCCCCCCCGCCGTGCCCCAGTGTGCCCCCCCCCCCCAACCCCATCCATGGAGGCTTCCGGGGCGGGCGCTGCCGCGCACTTGGGAGGTCACGACGGGAGGGGTGACAGAAGGGGGGGGCGAGGGGTGATGTCACACCGCGCCCCGCCCTTCCCACCCCCCCTCCTCCTCCACGCCCTTTGCTCTTAAAGGGCCCGACCGACCCCTCGGCAGCAGATGGCGGGATTCGGTGCCATTCCCGTCCCCCCCCATCCCCCCCGCCTGGGCTGTATAAAACGAAGGTGACAGCCCCCCCCCCCCAAAAAAAGAGTAAGGTGAGGGGTGGTGGTCACGTCCCCCCCCCCCTTTCCTCTTCTAGCATCCGGAGGGTGGAGCGGGGAGGAAATTCCTCGGGGGGGTGTGACGCCGGCGGGGTGTGCCCCCCCTCTCACGCCCGGGGAGGGGGGGGGACACACGGACCCGCGGAGGGGAGACACAGGGACCAGGCAGGGACAGCTTGCAGGCAGCTGCCTGCATTTTCCCACGCTTGCCCCCCCCCCTCCCTCTCCAAGGTCACCCCGTGGTTTGGGGGCACCCTGAGCTATTTTAGGGTAAAAAGAGGGGGGGATATTTATTCCCGGGGGCGGGGGGACGGTAAAATAAGGGGGTGTTTTGCGAGTCCCCTCAGCTTTCCTCCCCTGCCCAATTCCTGGGTGCGCTCGGGCTGAGGACGGAGGAATTAATCTCACTGATGAAAGCCCGACGTGGTGCGGGGGGGGGCAGCGAGGCTGGATTTGGGGGGACAGCGAGGCTGGATTTGGGGGGGGGCAGTGAGCCCCCCCTTGCCCCCCCCGGCTGCCACGTCTCTCACTCCCCTGCCCTGCGGGGCTTTGGAGTGCAATCTCCCCACCTGAAGTGGGGCTGGGGAGGGTCCCCAGGGGGGTCATCCCTTTGTGGGCCCCCCACCAAATAGACTTGGTTGTAGCGACCCCCGGGGGTGGGGGGTGAGAGTCCTGGGGGGTCTCTAGGGGTGTGCTGGGGTTGGGGGGTCCCCAGCTGGGAGGGGGGGGCGGTTGTGTGGCCATATGGGGGTGTCCTCACAGGGGAAGGTATCCGGATGTGGGGTGTTTGGGGGGCCTGTCTGGGGGGGTTGTTTTGGGCAGTCCCGGTGGTGTGGGGATGTGCTGGGGGGGGTCCTTGTCTGTGTAGGGGGTCTTGGAGGGTCCCTGGCTAAGAGTGGGGGTGTTTGGGAAGTGCCCCGCTTGAGTAGGGGGTGTTTTGGGGGTCTCTGCTGTGTGTGAGGATACTGGGGGGGCGTCTTGGCTGGGAGTGGGGTTTTAGGGGTCTGGCTGAACTTCTCTGTGTTGGGGGTCGTCAGCTGAGTATGTGGGTACGCGGCTTCTCTGGCTCTGTCTGGGGTCTTGGAAGGTTTGTTAGGAGGGTACCTGGCTTTGTGTGAGGGTGTCTGGGTGGTCCTTGGGCAAGGGTGGAGGTGCTTTGGGGGTCCCTGGCTGTGTGGGGTCCCCGGGGGGGCGGTCCCTGGCTGCGTGTGGGGGTATTGAGGGGGGTCCCTCGCTGTGTTTGGGGATCTTGGGGGGGGGGGGGGCGGGGGTGTACTTGTCGGGGATTGGGGGTATTGAGCAGGATTCCTGGCTGTGTGGGCTCGCTCCACGGGGGGGTCCCGGGGAGGGGGTGCGTAGGGTGTGTGCGTGTGCAGGGCGTGTGCGCTGGGTGTGTCCCGGGGCGGGGCGGGCCCGGGCGGGGCCGCGCGTGTGTCCGTGTGTCTGTCTGTGAGTGTGTGCGTGGGGGGCTCGGGGTGCCCGGTGCGGGGGGGAGAAGGTCTCCGTGTGTAGGCAGGTACGTGCTGGGATGTCCGGCTGAGAGTGGGGGCTGCAGGGGGGTGTCAGTGGGGTGATGAGGTGTGGGTGGGTGGGCACCGAGGGACCCCAGCAAGGGGAGGGGGGGTGTTTCGGGGTACAGCGTGTGCACGGCGTTCCGTGGGGGGGGTGGGGGGTTCCTGCCCGGTGCGGGGGGGGAGCGGTGCCCGCAGCCCCTCCCCGCCGCGGCCGGGCCCTTTTAAGGAGCCCCACCCCGGGCCGAGCCAGGGTGGAGCCGCGGGGCCGTTCACACCTCTCCGCCCGGCGCGGAGCATGATCCTGCCCGCGGAGGGGCTGAGCGCCGCGCCCCCGCCCAGGAGCCCCCCTCGCGCCGCCGGGGCGGTGAGTGACCCCCTCGCCGTGCCCCCGTCATCCCATTTGGGGTGGGGGTGTTGAGGGGAGGAGGGTTGGGTGAAACGGCGGCGCGGCCTCTTTAAGGCGCGGGGGAGGGGAGCGCGGCGGGGCCGCCACCGCCCCGCGGGGGGTCACGCCCACCGCCCCACCGGGACCACGCCCACCGCCCCGCCCACCGCCCCGCGGGGGTGCCGCCCACCTGCCGTGCCCGCGGGGGGGGCAGGGGGCGGGGCCGTCCGGGGGCACAAAGCCGGGAGGGGCGGGGCTATGGGCGGGGTCGGCCGTTGGAGGGGCGGGGCTTGTCCTTCCCGCTCTCTGCGTGCGCCGCAGCCGTCGTGCCGGCCGGTCGGTCTCGGCCCCGGGGGACGTTGCACAATCTCGCCCGGCGCCGCCCCGCAGGGGCTGGCCAGGCCCCGGGGTCCCCCCCCATCGCCGGCAGCGTCCCTGTCCCCCGGTCGGCGTCTGGCCGGGACCAGCCAGTCCCCCCCGTGCCTCAGTTTCGCCTTCTCCTGACGGGCTGCGTGTCTCGGCAGGGCCAGGGAAAGGCGACGCCCACCATGAGCTCGTCGGCGCTGCTGGCTGAGGGCCCCCTCGACCCCCCGGTGCTGCTGACCGACATCAAGACAGAGCCCCCCGAGGAGCTGCTGGCCAGCGACTGCAGCCAGCCCCAGGCCGAGCCCGTCGATCTCTCCCTCAACAAGTCCAAGGCGGCAGCGGCCTCAGCCCCCCAGCCGCCCCCGCCGCCCCCTGCTTCGGTCCAGTCCTCCCCCTTGCTGGTGGCTCCCCCAGTCCCCGCTCCTGCCACCGTCTCCATCTCGCCCTCCGGCCTCAGCTCCACCTCGGCCATCCCGGCCGTCCTCTCGCCCGGCTCCATCCTGGCCTCCACACAGGGCAGCGGCGGGCAGCAGATCCTCCATGTCATCCACACCATCCCTTCTGTCAACCTGCCCAGCAAGATGGGCAATCTCCAGACCATCCCTGTGGTGGTCCAGTCCCTTCCTGTCGTCTACACCACCATGCCCACCGACGGTGTCACCGCCATCACCGTACCCCTCATTGGGGGGGATGGCAAGAACGCAGGCTCCGGTAAGGGTGTGTGGAGGGGGAGCCCTAAAATTTTGGGGGGATTGGTACCACCTCGTGGAGTGGCAACCCTGAAGGGGATCTGAGTTTTCTACCCTGGGGTGTGCGTCCCACCTGCTGTCTACCTCTCCACATTTGCCATCTTTACCCAAAACGCCCCCAGGGCCCTCAGCCCCCAGTGGGACATGGGGAGGGACACAGGGAGGGCAGGGGACACACAAGGCATGTCCATTGCCTGCCTTTCCTGCTGGCTGCCCGTGGCTCTGGGCTCAGTTCAGCTGCCTCCTCCGCCCCTTCCCCAGGCCATTCCCAGCTTCCCACCTTATCTGGGGTGGGGGGCCTGGATCTCCTCTCTTTGGGCAGGAGCAGAAAGCTGAAAGGGATGCTTCCCAAAGTCATGCCCCTCCATATCTCTGCACCCCATGGCTTGAGGGGCTTTGTCATCTCCCAGATTTGATTCCATTTTTCTCTGGGGCAGAGCAGCATTTGGGGCACTCAATTTTGGAGGGGTAGGGTTGTCCCTCTGGTGTGGGGGTGGGTTTTTTTTGGGGAGATGTCTCTGTTATTCCCTTATGAGCCTCACCCCTTCCTTCCTTGTTTCTTGATAGCTTTTCTTTCCCGCCCCCCACCAGTGAAAATGGACCCGGGCTCTATGTACCCCATGGACATGAACAGTGACAGTGAGGACAGTGCCTCCGAGAGCGGCCCAGCCCCTTTCCAGGACCTCCAGAGAGAGTGAGTCTTCTCCTGTGCCTCCCTCAACCCTGTCCCCCCATGTCCCTTGGCACCCTGGGGGGGGTCGGTGGGTGTGGGGTCATGCCCTCCATCCCCCCCCTCCTCCCCACAGGCCAACGGTGCGGGGGCAGCGAGCTGATTCTGCTGACCTGAAGAAGCGACGGATCCACCAGTGCAACTTTGAAGGCTGCAATAAGGTCTACACCAAAAGCTCCCACCTCAAAGCTCACCGGCGGATACACACGGGTAGGGGCCAGCGCCACACACCCCCCTGCCTGGGAGGGTCAGGATTAGTGGCCCCCATCCCAGGGATGGGCTGGGGGCAATGGGGGTCTGTCCCTGGGCTCAGGGGTGGAGCTGCTGGCATCCTGTGCCAAGCCTGGGGGGCATTTGAGGGCTTGGGGAGACTCTTTGAGCACTGGTACCCTCTGCAAAACACGAGGGGGAGCCCTTTGGGCACTCGGGGGCCTTTTGGGGGTGCCAGCAGCCTGTGTCAGGGATTGGGGGCTCTTTGGGGATGCAGGGGGACCCTTCAGGGGTGCTGACACCCTCTGACAGGGGCTGGGGGAGTCCCTTGGGGTCTCAGGGTAGCCCTTTGGGGGTGCTGGTACTCTTTCCCAGATCTTGAGGGGTCCTTTGGATGCTCGAGGGAGCCTTTTGGGATGCTGGCACCCTCCACCGGTGGCACAGGGGGCCCTTGGGTGCACTTTGAGAGCACTGCAGGCCTTGGGGGGCACTTGGGCTCTATGCTTGCCCTTTGGGGGTATTGGTAGCCAATCCCTGGGGACCCTCCTGCCCCCTACCCCCAGGTCTGATTTACGGGGTGTTCTGCTGGTTGGGGCTCCTTGCCATCCCCCCAGCGCCCTGGGGTCCCGGTGTCCCCACCGTGTGTTCGGCACCACCCAGTTTTGGCTCCCCCGGGTCCCCATAGGACCCCAGGCTCTGCCGTGGGGTGCCCTTGGCTGTTCTCCAGGGTCGGTGGGGGTGACGTTTGCGGTGCTGACCCCCCCCCGTCCCCGCTTCCCTGGCGCAGGGGAGAAGCCCTACAAGTGCACCTGGGCCGGCTGCACCTGGAAGTTCGCCCGCTCCGACGAGCTGACCCGGCACTTCCGCAAGCACACGGGGATCAAACCCTTCTGCTGCTCCGCCTGCAACCGCCGCTTCTCCCGCTCCGACCACCTGGCCCTGCACCGCCGGCGGCACATCATGATGTGAGGAGCCTGCCCAGGCCCCCGGGGCAGCTGCCTGGGAGTGGGGGCTGGAAAACAGGGGTGCAAACATTCCCCCCATCCCGGCTCCTCCGCAGAGGGACTGCGGGAGCGGAGTGGCCGAGCCCTGCCCGGCAGCCAGCAAACTGTGGCTGCTCCAAGAGCCCCTGCCTGCACAAGATGGTTCCCGGGCTGGTCCTCCTTTCTCCCTGGCTCCCAGTTTCTTGTTTTTCCTGGGCATTCCTCCCCACTCCCAACATCCGGAGGCTCCTCTTTGACTCCTCACCCAGGATTCACCCAGCAGCAGCCTCCGGACCCGCACATCTGCCTCTTCAGCCTCTCGCCCATCTCCTGTGCTCACTGTCCCCAGTCCCTGTGAGCAAAACCCGGGAGCCATGGCAAGGACACAGGTGGCAGGGGAGGGGGCTCTGCCATTGCCCCCCCTACAGCAGCTGTCGGCCTCTTTCCTCTCCAGAAAGACGCTGTCTCTCCATCCCCGGCCACTGCGTGTCCCTGTCCCCACATGTCACCTCTCTCCGAAGAAAAGAAAAAGCAAGGAAGTGCGGGGGGGAGGAAAACCAACAACCCAACAGCAGCTCGCAGCCAGGACCGCCACCACCCCCCAAAAACAAAAAAGGGAAACTTTGCGGAACGTGGAACTGTGATTTTACGGGGGGTGGGACAGGGTGGGGGGGGCGGGGGCCCAACTCTGTGTTTTTTTTTTAAGACTATGGGACAGTTTCTAAGTTAAAAGGCAGACTGCGGCCACACACTTTTCTTCTTAATTGTAATTATTATTTTTGTGAGGTGTCCCCCCACCCCAGCCAAGCTCCTCCAGTTGCTGTAGAGGTGGTCCTGCTCTCGTGCTGGGGATGTTGGGGGGGTGGGAAGGGTGATGGGGGGCTGTGACACCCTCTCCTCCCCTTCCCAACCAGTACCTGTGGGGCTGGGGGAGCTTCCTGAAAGCTCTCTTTGAGCCCGTGCCTTTGGTTGGGGGGGTGCTGAGTGGCTTGGGGAGGGGGAAACTGGTGTGGGGAGGGTCTGGCGGGGGGCAGAGACCCCTGTCCCCTGAAAATGACTCAGAAGGATGTTTGCGAAACTACTTTTCCTCTCTGCTTTCCATCTGCTGGCTGAGGTGTTTCATGGGGCAGAGCTTGTCCCCCGCCTCTTGGTGGCCCCTGACCTTCCTGGGGTGGGCATGGCCAGAGGGCCAGTCCAGCTGGTGGATGGTCACAACTGGAGTTCCCCAGGGCTTGGTGCTGGGGCCAGTTTTGTATCTTCATCAATGACCTGGATGAGGGGATCGAGTGCTCCCTCAGCTTGCAGAGGACACCAAGTTGGGCAGGAGTGTTTGATCTGTTGGAAGGTAGGATGGATCTGCAGAGAGGCCTGGACAGGCTGGATTGACGGGCTGAGGTCAACTGAGGTTCAACAAGGCCAAGTGCTGGGTCCTGCACCTGGGTCACAACAACCCCACACAGCACTCCAGGCTTGGGAAGAGTGGCTGGAAAGGACCTGGGAGTGTTGGTCAACAATGTCCAGGCGGCCAAGGCCAGTGGCATCCTGGCTTGTGTCAGCAACAGTGTGGCCAGCAGGACCAGGGCAGGGATAGCCCCCCTGTGCTTGGGGACCTCAAATTCTGGGGACAGTTTTGGGTCCCTCATTGCAAGAAGGACATTGAGGGGCTGGAGTGTGTCCAGAGAAGGACAGTGGAGCTGGGGAGGGGTCTGGAGCACAAGTCTGACGAGGAGCAGCTGAGGAACCTGGGGGTGTTCAGCCTGGATAAAAGAAGGCTGAGGAGAGACCTTCTGCTCTGCAACTGCTTGACAGGAGGTTGGAGCCAGGGAGGGTTGGTGTCTTCTCCCAAGGAACAAGGGATAGAACCAGAGGAAACAGCCTCAGGTTGCACCAGAGGAGGTGTAGATTGGATCTTGGGAACAATTTATTCCCCAAAGGGTTTTCAGGCCCTGGCCCAGGCTGCCCAGGGCAGTGGTGGAGTCCCCATCCCTGGAGGGATTTCAAAGCCGTGTAGATGTGCTGCTGAGGGACATGGGTTAGTGGTGGCCTTGGCAGTGCTGGGGTAATGGTTGGGCTGGATGATCTTGGAGGTCTTTTCCAACCTAAATGATTCCATAATTCTCTGATGGCCAGGTCTGTGTGTGTGTCCCCATCCCACCACCTGTCTCCTCTCCCAGAGCCCTGCTCTCCAGATGATTGACCTTCTGGGGCTGCCCCCCTGTCCTTCACCCAGCACAGCCCTAGAGCCTCCCTAGGGCAGGAGAGGAACCCCAGAGGGGGAGGCCATGGGAACCCTCGGGGTTGGGGGCTGCTCTGCTCCCCCGAGGCTTTGGGGACCTGGGACCCATCTTGCACCCCTGCTCTTTTCCAAGCCTCGGGGGGGTGGGGGGGGGTGGGTTTCTCTTTTCCATTTTGTTGTTCAGAAACAAAACCCACAACATGCAATTTTAAACTCTGGAGCTGTGATATTTATACAAAACTGACGTTTTTTCTACACAGGAATAACATTGAAAGTAGCAGAGTCTTCTCTGTCTGTGTCTTGCTTTGCTGCAGGGAGGGGGACAGGGGGGGCAGCCCCAGCTCTCTGCCTCCTCTGTGCCAGGAGGGAAGGGGCTGAGCTGGGCAAAACCATGTTTGGTTTGGTGGTTTTTTTTTGTTTTATTCTAATAATCTTCCCTTTTCCCAGGAACTGAAGAAATGTCAGAGCTGTGGAAAAATGTGTAGGTGTCACACGGGGTCCTGGGGCAAAGGGACACCAGCCCTCTCTCCAGCCTGGGCATCACCCTGCAGTTGAGGAGGACACTGAGGTCCTACTAAAGGTGCTCAGCCCCTCCCCAGGGGTTGAGATAATGTCATGAGGTCCAGGCTCTGCTTCCTCCCCGACTGGTCCCCTGTGTAGCCCTGAGGGCACTAATTGCCCTTAATTGCTCTAAGCAGCCTCACCTGGGGAGGTGAGGAGGAGGAGGAGGCCTCCATCCCCACCCGTGGGCCCAGGAGCCCATTTAAGCTGAGCCTGGGGCCTCCTGCTCCTCCCTGAGCTGTGTTGTAGCTGTCTCAGCTCCACCACAGCCATGGACACTGCTGGTTCTCCAGCTTGGTCTCCGTTGTGACCTGCTGGTGGGGTTGTTACTCCCACGGTAGCTGCTGGCCCCCACTGTGCCCCGTGAGGGTGTGCATCTCGTGATCTCCATGGTGAGGCTACAGGCAGCCGTTGGCAAAGCTTCTTGACCCTGAAGCTGTCCAGGACCTGGTTTGGAGACAGCAGCACTGAATTGTGACCCTGTGATGCCTCCAGATGACTTTCCCATGTGTCCAAGAGCCTCCAATACCTTCTTGATGTCCAACAAACACCATCAAAGAGTCCCCTTCAGCCTCTGCTTGTGCCCAGGCCAAGAGGAAGGTGAACCCCAGAAAAGCCTGTGCCTCCACTTTCTTGGGGTAGGTGGTGCCTGAGCTTTGGCAAAGCCCCTCAGTGGCCTCAGGGCCACCAGACCCTGTGGCATAAGGGGACATCTGGCACCATGTCCTCTGGGTGGGTTCTCCAGTGGTTGGGTGGGCTTGTGCAGGTCCCTCCCTGGGGCTGGAGCAGCCTTTGGGGAGCACGGGAAACCCCCCTTGAATGTTTTCTGGGTTTGGCAAAGGTCCAAGGCTGTATTTTTTGTGGGGAGAGGAAGGCAGATACCTTCTCCTTCCTTCCACCTGCCATTTGCCCTGGAAAGCTCAACCTCAGGCCCTTCTGCCTCCAACCTCCTTCTCTCCTGGGAAAACCTGGGGTAGCTGCTGAATTTCCCTGCCCCAGGGTGTGACGTCTCTCTGGCTGGAGACACTGGAGACCTCCCTGGCTCCTTGAGGCTCTGTCCCCATCCCCCAGGTGTCCTTTTCCCTCAACCTCTCCTTAGGTCAGGCTCCAAAATCCAGCAATCCTAAAACTGCTTCCCTGCTGTGGAATGAGGAATGGCTGGGGGGGTGTTGCAGCCTGCCAGGGTGGTCCCTGCTTGCCTGGTGGCACCTCCCTGGAGTGAGCACTGGGGTGGTGATGCTCATCCATCTCCTTGCTCTGGGGTCACCCCGGGTCCCTCGGGAGGGTTTCTTGTCCCTTTCCTGATCCTGGGGCCTCTCCTGCTGCCAGCCCAGCACTGCTCCGACTGGTTTAGCAAGTGGATGGGGCGGCCGCTTTCCCTTTGAAGGGCTCCCAGGAAGGATTTGATGGCTGGAAACCTCCCGAGGAGGAGAAAGGAAAAGACAAAAATAGGTGGTTTTGGGTTTCGGTTGGGGGCCGGTCGCTTCGGCAGCTTTGCAGACCTTTGTCTTCTCGTGCTGGTGAAAGGCAAGCTGGTGGTGGGGGAGGTTTTCCCCCTTCCCTCGCCAGTTTGTGTCTTCAACAAGGCTCCCGACCAGCACTGAGGCTGAACTGGGAGCTCCTGGCCCAAATCTGACGTGGCCTTACCCCAGATTCAGAGAGGACTTGGGGGATGTCCACCACAGGGCAGCAAGAAGTGGGTGCTCCAGCCACCAGTTTGGAGGTGGACGGATGAGTTTAGGGGCCTCAGCAGAGTGAGGAGAAGCTGCTGCAGGAGGAAAGGAAGGCTCAGTGACCCTCAGCTGGGCTCTGGCCCCATTCCCCTGTCACCATCTCCTTGGTGGGACGTGCTGTGGGACCCTGACTGCAATGCTCGGCTGCCACCCGTGTGAGGTGGCTTCTGGGGCTCCCTTGTGACCCAGCTGAGTGGTGGCTGATCCCCATCAACTGGTGAGGTCTGAGGATGGGTGTGAGCCCCTGGGGCTCAGCCAGTGCTTCTGGGGTCTGGCTGGAGGTGTCTCAGGCTGCCAGGAGTGCCTGGGATGCTTTGGGAGGTGGGAACTGAGGTTTATTTCTCAACCTGATTCTGATTTCCTCCAAGTTTGGAGTCTTCCTTGCCTCTGGTCTCTGTAACTCAGCCCAGGCCTTCACCTCCTGGCTCCTGCCCCCTCTGCTTGCCAGTGAGGGGAGGACCTGGGTGTCCTTCTCAGCATTCCCATCAACCCTGAGTGCTCAATCCCAGTGCTGGGAGGGGGGGATCAGGATCTGGCCTCCCAGTTCTCCCACCCCAGCCACCAGCAAGACCCATCCCCTCCATTGCATTGCAAGGAGGAAACTTTGGCCCTTGGTTCGAGAGCTCCTTTCAGCTCCCCCCACGGACCTTCCTCCACCCTCTCTCCACGTTCCCCAAACCCCCTTTGGCATCTCAGGGTCAGCTTTTCCAGGGCTTCTGCACCCGAGGAAAGTGGGTTGTGTTGCAGGGTCATGGGTGAGGTAACTGCCCTTATCACTGTACCTCGCCCCAGCAAGACAGGCTGTCCTGGCTGTTGGGTGGCACGTGGGGACAAAATGGGACCTTAGACCAACGCCGGTTGGGGAACGGCGGGTGCAGCATGGTGGGGGCTTCCTTGGAAGCTGCGGGGGGAGCAAAGTGCCCGGCAGTGTTGCTAGACTCAAGGTCAGCAGCAGATAAAGGCGCTGAGGATGGTGTTGGCCCGTCCCCGACACCAGAAGCTGCTCCGCCCAGGAAGTCATTGCCAGGTTGATCTCCACTGGGTGGAGATCTCCCCCTGCTTCCAGGAGTGGCACTTACCCGGCCCCGTTGCTGCAAGGCTACACTCTGGTGTTGGAGAGATGGGGATGGAGAGAAAAGTAATGCTTTTGATTTATAAATTTTATCAGAACTAGGGAAAATGGGCAGGTTGGATGGGGCTTGGAGCAACCTGGTCGGGTGGGAGGTGTCCCTGCCCACGGTTGGAACTACATGGTCTTTAAGGTCCCTTCTAACCCAAACCATGCTGTGATTCTATGATCCTAAAATTCCAAAACTTCCCAGCTGGTAACCAAGAAAATAGAAACATTTTGCTGAAAACTTTATTTTACCTTTATTTATCTATCCCTGCTCCCAGTGGCAGTAACCGATGAACGATGTTGTGGAGCACTGTGTGAAGGTGAACAGGGTCTTTACCACCCCCCCCCAACAAATCATCCATGTAAGCAAAAGTAAAAAATATGGTCAAATTCCTTCCTCTAAATGCTGAAGCCCAAGGCTGTGGGGTGCAACCATACCAGCCTCAGGAAGATGCTATAGGTAGTCAGCACACGTGACCAGATGGTGCCTCAGATTTATTTTTAATGGCACAAAATAACGGCAGATAAGTTGCACTTGGTCCATGCAAGCGTGCAGGTGCAGCAGGGACCACCTTCTGCCTGCCATGGCTATGGTACAATTTTCTTCTAGATGACAAGAAAGAAACTGAGGAATTGACCAGTCTCTGTTAAATTGTGATTCAGGGTTGTGATGTAGTGCTCCAAAGTCCTTAAGGATGTGCATGGTGGGCTGATCTCTTTTTGGGAGATGGAGACTATATGGGGGCTTTGAACAACTGCTTCTGGGAGATCTAGATGGAGTTCTTGATCATCTTCTCCATGCTCTGTGACAGTGCCCTGGTGAGGCTGAAGGAACAGGTGCATTTGGTGATCTGTATGCAGCAGGACTTCTCATCCAGGTTCCGCAGGATGTTAGAAATTCAAGAACATAATTGTCCTCAAATTCTAAGCAAGGTTAAACGGCACTAAAATTGTCCCCTGAGCCTAATACCTTCATTTGCATCTGAATATTGAGTAAGTTCAGCAGCAAGACCTTCCTCAGGTGTTAACTCCAGGATTTTCTGCCCAAAGTTCTTATCTTCATAATAACATCCCAGAGCCTTCCTCAAGGCTCTGTGTTGATCATCATTTCGCTGCTTTCCAAGATGGGTTTCAGTTGTTGTTACTGGCTCCTCCAAAGATGGAGCTCCAGAGCCAGCCCCACGGGTGCCTTGGCATGGTGCAGCTCTGCTGCCTGTGCCCCCTGGGACCCCCACCCTCAGCTGCTGGCATCAAGCTTCTGTTGCATAGTGGGTTTCAACCTCCATGTGAAGTCCTGCAGGGCTTAGTGGAGATATCCCCCATCTCCCTGGCATCACCAAGGAGCCCATCCTGTCCCTGGTATCTGCTCCAGCAGCAGCACGGCTTCCCTGGGAAGCAAAGCCAGGCAGGGAAGATGCTCCTGGCAAGGCCTGAGCTGTTCCCCCTTGTTTGCTTGTCCAAGGGCTCAACATTTCCAACGCTCCCATCCCTCCACAGCAAGAGCTGAACTTTCCCTTGTGCAGCATAGCAGGACCTGGCTGTCGGTCCAAAGTCCCACATCGATAGAAACTGTCTGTGTTTGTTGGGTGTTTATGCTGCCGGAAGCTGGGGGTTGTTAAAGCCTGACTGATCCCCATCCCACACCTTTCTCCCCGGGTTTATGAAGGGCCTCATCCTGCTCAGGGCAAAGTTTTCTCACCACTGGAGGATGTTTTATGCCAACTCTCTAGACTTAGTGCCCTTGGGGAAGGTGTTTCCCAAAGTGGTGTTTTGGAGCTATCACCCCTCATCCCACTCTTGGGGATGCTCAGTAACCCCCCAGCTGATGTTTTCTGGACCCTGGCTTGAATGTGGTGTGGTGGAACACCACCTCTGAGACCCCAGAACTCACTGGCCATGGCTTCTGGCATTGTCTGAACCATCATGGGCTTCCACCATGGCTTGTGTGAAGTCCCTGTGACCCCCTGAACTTGCTGGGGTAGCAGAACCCCATGGGAATAGGCTTTCCCCTTCCCTGGCAGGATCCCAGCTTTGGGATTCTTTCTGGGATTCCCCTTTTGGCCAGGGAGGGTTGAGCAGCCTCAGTCCCCTCCCACTCCACCCTATTTCTATGGTCAGTTGTGGACAGTTGGGGCTGGAGGAGTCTGGAGGAGAAATGGCTTTTTTGTTATTGTTTATTTTTTTCCCAGAAAGGTCATTTTTATCTCCTTGTTGCTCTGGCGTTTTACAGTCCTTCCACCCCCACCCCTCCCCCCAAAAAAAAGAAAAAAAAGAGAAACCCAAACACATTTGGTTGGTGTCTCTGCAGGAGTGGAGCTGGAGACTCTGTGCTCTTGTCTCTGCACCTTCCAAACTTTTCCTTTGTTGTTGTTGGCTTCCCCCCCCGCCCCCCCAAGGTTTTTCCCTTTCCACCTTCACTTACTCTATCTATTTTTTATCTTTTCCCATTTCTCCCCTGGGACTAAGAAGCGCAAGCAAGCAGGAATCTCCTTGTCTCCAAAAATCAGTTTCTGTACAAAATTTAACCATTTGTTGGAACAGAAAAAATCCTCATTTAATTTTCCTCATTTAAAAAAAAAAAACACCCATGGCTTTAAAAACCTAAAATAAACCCCTTGTTTCAGTGCAGGGGACTCGATTTGGGTGGTATTTTCCGTGCTGTGGGGTTGTTGGTCCCTTCCCCAGCCCCGCAGGTGGGCTCCAGCCCCAGCGTGGGGTCCGGGCTTGGGGTGGCACCGGTGGGACCCAATCCCTCCTTCCCGGTGGATGCTCCGTGGCGGAGCAGGGCTGGCAGCGAGGCACCGGCCACCCGCTCGCTGTCTCCCGGCAGCTTTTATCCGCCGGTGGCCCGGCCGGGCCGTCGGGGGGAGCCTGATTGGCTCCTCACAGCTTGGCCGACGCTTCCAGGTTGACGTTCCTCCTCCCGCAGCCCAGGTAAAGCCCTCCCGCGACCCGGCACTTGGCCTCCCGGGATTAGCAACTCGCTCCAGCTCTCCTCCGTCTTCAGGTTTTTCTTTTTTGTTGTGACTTTTGGTTGTTTGTTTTTTCCCCCTTCCCTCCCCTTCTTTTTTTTTTTTTATTTTTTATTTTTCCCCCCATTTTAAATTTTTTTTTTTTTAAAAATACAAGTTGTTTTCCCCCCGGGGGCGCGGGCACCAGGGGTGCGAGAGGAATGAGCAGCGGGCTGGTGCTGTGCCCCCCGCTCCCCGAGGACCCCTCGGCCTTTACGCCGCTGAAACCCGTCACCATGTCGGGGGAACCCGGCGAAGACACCCCCGTCTTTGAGGACATCAAACCCCCCTCCCGGCCCCTGGAGAACCCCCCTGACCTGGCGCAGGTAAGGCCGGGGGGTGGTGGGAAGGGGCTGTTGTCACCCGCTCAGGTGTGCCCGGGCTGCTCGTGCCCTCTGGGAGAAGCCACCAAGGGTTTTGACTGAAATTCTGCTTTGTTGTTGCTAAAACACCTCGGTCGCTTTGCAGGCTCCTGCTTCCCCCTCTGCTGGATTTTCTCTTGGGCGTGTTGGGTTTCATTTTTTATTTATTTATTTCCACCCCCCCCCTCCTGCCTCCCTCCAAAACTTCAGGCGAGAGCCCTGGCTCTGCTGGCTGCCTGTGGCCGGGGCCCGGTCCCTCTTCCCTGGGGCCAGCAGGTGAGGGGGGTGTTGGGGGCTGCCTGGGAGCGACGTGGGCAGCAGGATGTGGCTGCGCCTGTGCCTGACGTGGGGGGGGGGGGGTGGACGGGAGGTTATTTTCTATTTTATTGGATGATATTTATCTTTTCTGCCGCCACGCTGGGGAAGGAATTCTCCTTAAAATTCCCTGGCGGCTTCTTCCCCAGCGTGCGCCGGAGATGAGGACCCGGATAAGGGGCTCTGGGGTGTTGCTGCACGCCCACCCTTCTTGCGTGCCCACCCCTGTCCTGGGCCATGGCAGAAGCAGGTTCAAGCCCTGTTGTCCCATCCCACACAAGGGGACAAGGCTCCTCACTGGTGTTTTGCATGACGGATCCCTCATCCCACCATGAAGAACCTTCATGAGATCTTCCTGGTGGGAAAGGCAGTGAGCCAGGCCTGCCCCCACCCTGCTGCCATGGCTTTGGTCCCTTTTTCCCCCCGTGGAGGAATCGGGTGAGCTGGGGTGTGGGTGTCTGGCCCCACCGGTGGCTAATCATTAACCCTGCGCCCCGTGTCCCCAGCGCCATTTTGACTGGGGCAGGAGGGCGGCTCCGGCCCCTCGCTCCATGGCTTCCCTGAAGGGACCCCCTCATCCGGGCCATGGCTTGTCCTCAGGGACCCTCTTGTCCAGGCCACAGCTTCCCCTCAGGGACTCCCTCATCCTGACCTGCTGTTCCTCTGAGGACCCCCCTGGGAAGGCATCCCCATGGTGGAGGGCTGTGGTTCAGCTTGGAGCTCTGTCTCTGCTTCCCCTTCCCCTCTCTTGGTGTCACTGATGCCCCAAGGGCCACTTTGGGGCTCTGTCCTTCAGAGGGAGGTGGCAAGATGAAGGCAGCATCTCCATTGCTGTATTTCCTTCCATACGACGACCCACTGTGGACGCAGTGGGTCAAAATGGGGGGGGGCAAAGAGGGCCATGCAGCCCCTCCTTCCCCTGCAGTGGTCTCCAGGGCTGCTGGAGCCCCTGCCTCTACGTGCCAGGTTGGGTAGGTTATCTGAAGTTGGAGGGGCAGGTAGTGGCTCTTGGGAAAGGTGTGGGTTATCTCTGGGGCCCGTTCCCAGTTGGAAAAGGTGGCAGCTTCCTGTTGGGTATGAGGGGGCAGGCGAGGTTTGCTTTCTCTCCCCCTTTGTAACCTTGGCTGCTGGGTGGGGTTAGCCCCACACCTCAGCCATGACCGTGGGGGGCAGACAGGCAGCAGTGCTTCCTGGCTTTGGTCAGCCTTGTCCTCCTCGTGGGGAACGTGGGGATGCAGAGCCCACCCATTGTTGGAAACACCTTCATCCCACAACACCATCCTTCAAAGGGAAAGAGGGGTTTTGCTTTGGTCCCTGGGGCAATGCCACCCCACGCAGTTTGCTCCTGGGTGGAGGCAGCTGAGGGTGGCTGGTCAGAGATGTCATCCCTTTGCCATAGGACCATCCTGTGTCCCTTTATGGACAATGGGGTCCCTGGGATGGAGGTTGGGAAGCTGCAGGGCTGTAGCTGAGCACCAGCTCACCTGTCCCCCGTGCATCACCCCATACTTAGTCATGATCATCACCCCAACAGCCACGTCGTGGCTTCTTTGCAAACCCACCCAGGGTGAAGCGTTATGGGTGGCAAACCCCTGACAGCCCAGGGCTGGACCCCCCATCTCCTGGGGAGGAGTTTCCCCTCTGTTTTCCCCCTTTCTCTTAACAAATGCCAAAGGCTGTGGGACAAGAGACGCTGAAGAAGCTGCTGTAGCTGGAGGGTAGAAAAGCTGGATACCTGCATGTCTGGGAAACCCTTTGCTCTGGGAGGGTGTTTATCAGGGCAGCTTGACAAGGCTCATGGAAAAGGCTGTGACCTGTCGAGCTCTGGTTATCGCCCGCGGGGCATTTCCCGCTGCTCCAGCTCTCCCCAGTTCTGTCTCGCTCTGGTTTCCAGCAAGGAAAGGAGCAAACTCACAGCTTATCTCTTTATCTCGCTGGCTGCAAAGTCCCCGTCCCACCCCCCCCCAAATCACTTTTCAAACAAGAGTGGAAGGTGGGTGCTATTTGCTGTTGAAAATTGTATTGGATCGGAGATAGGTGGAAACAGATCCCTTGTGGAGTCTGTGCTTAGTTTTTCCCTTTTCCCTGCCTTTCCAGCCACCCTGCCCCGAACAAATAAAAAGAGAAACAAGTAAAAAAAAACCCAAGTAAAGTGAGAAAAGAGGAGAGAAAAGGGCTTGGGAGAGAAAAGCACTTTTCCATTCTGATTTGAGTCAGACCAGCAGAAGCAGAATTTTCCCCTTTAAATCTCAAGGGGCTGGTGCAAGAAGGAGGGTAAAAACCAATAATAATTGAAACCAAGGCATATCCAGGGAGGCACTTCAGATGAGGAGGAGACACCTCCATTGTTGTTACCTGGGGTTGGGGAACCCTCTGGCGTCATCCACTTGTCAGATGGGTGACTGTGTCCCTCTGGGCTAGGCTTGACCTCATGGTAGATGAGCTACCCCACTGCCAAGTTCTCTAGGTCACCCCATCCCTCCTGGAGCCACCAGTGGTCTCCCTCAGGTGTAATTGTGGCCCTCAGCAGTGCAAGCTCAATCATAGACTGGTTTGGGTTGGAAGGGACCTTAAAGATCATCTAGTTCTTGGGTTTGCAGCAGCGTTGAGTGAGGTCAGGACCTTGCAAAGAAGCTGCTGGGAAGAGAGATGGACAAAACTCCATGGCCTGTCCTCTGCTTTAACCCCTTGCCTACCTGTATCAGGAGCTCCAAGGACTTGTGTTGAGGCTGGTGACCACCCAGTGGGGACAGAGGCTTTCCCTTTCACTGAAGTGGACATAGGTGCTGTGGTGTTCCTCTGACTTTATTTGGGTTGGGGTTTTGCTTCTGCTATCACAGGAGAAGCTGGGCCAAGCATTTTTAGGTGTGTTCCAGCTTTTTGGACAATGCAGGAGCTGCTTCAATCATGCTCTGTCCCTGTGGGGCCCTGTGTACTGTGCCCTGCATCTCGGGGGTCTAAGCCCCTTTGGCCACATCCTTGTCATGAACGTGGCTGCTCTGGGGTGGTGACTAGATGGTGGCTCTCTCTTGGCCAGGGATGGGCTTTCCTGCTCCCCAGTTGTCCAGCATCTTGCACAGCCTGGTTGGAACCAGGGTGATGGGTCTTGCTCATATGGATGTGGTTTGTGCTGGAGCCAGGAAGGTGTCCTGCTCCACTTTATCGATTGGTAGAGATGTAGAAGTCCACAGCCCAGCTGTCAAGGAGTGATTCATCTCCTTGGGCTGTCATGAGTTGCATGAGATGAATGAACCCAGCCTTTCTGCAGGGAAAGGGGAGATGGCAGCTTTGGAGGTTTGCTCTGGGTCTGTAATGAGATGGTGATAGCTTGTTGTGGTTGGGGAGAGCTGAGCCTGGGCATCTTTCTGCAGTTCAATGTCACTCCTTGAGTGCTCAGAGGGGACTGGAAATTTTGTGTCCTCTCCCAACATCTTCATCCCCATTGCTGCCAGGAGAAGCAGCTCACACTGCTGGATGTGGGCAGGAGCTCAATGCCTGTTCCCGTGGCTGTGCCCATATTTGAGGACAGGCTTTGAGCTCGTGGTGTTGCAGTATGACAGGTATTCCCCTGCCCACTTCTGCTGGTGGTGACCACATGGGCTCTGCACCATCTCGTGAGGAACAGCCTCACTTGGTCCAGCACAGACCAAGATGGTGGCTTGGTGGCTGGTGTGGCCAAGCCCTGGTGAGAGGGATCTCAGGAGGGAGGAGGGATCCTTTGGGGCTGTTTTCCTTTGGCATCAGTCGGAGCCCGATGCTTTCAGGACCAGCCCACAGATTTGCAAGTCTGATGGGCTTGTTCTCTGGCAGGTGTTTGCAGGGCAGGGAGAAATGAAGCTGGAGTCCCCAGAAAGGGTAAATTTGTCCCTCTGCTCTTGCTTGAAGACCCTTTAAGGACAGTGCCCAGGCAGGACGCCCCGAGCTGGGGTGGTGGTGAGGGGCTCGTTGCAGACCAGATCCCGCTGTGGGAGCGGGTCCAAAGCCAGCGGGGAGCTCGGTGCTGCTCAGCAGCCTTCTGACAAAACCGGTGATACCGGTCAGCCAGAGACTGGGAAACTGGGGGGCTCTCAGCCACCGCCTGGGTTATTTTCTTTCTCTTAATCCCCCAACCCACAGGCTGCCCCGTGCCGGCTGCGCGCGCAGGCGCTGCTGGAAGCGGCCGAGGTGGAGGATGAAGCGTCTTGGCCGAACTTTGAGCTCGCGGGAGCACAATGGCTTTGTCCAGGTGGTACAAAGGCTGATTGTTCTGCCCGGGGGAAGTTTGGCTCAGCGAGGTGGGGAGGGAGGGAAAGGGACAGTGCGGAGAAAGAGCCAGATTCCAGGTGTGCTCTCGCTTTCCCTCCTGCGCAGCCGGCGCTGGAGCCTGGTTTCCACTTTCTGACGTGGGAGAGGTTGCCAGTCAGCCAGAACAGCAGGTTGTTGGGTTGTTTTGTTGTTTTTTTTATTCCCCCTGAACACAGAAAAGGCAGGTATTGAAGGGAGGAAATGAGCAGGGGACTCCGACTCCGTAATAAATGCAACGGATTTCCCTTTATCGCTCTTCCTGCCCGGGAAGCAAATGCAGTCATCTGAAATTACTCACGAAGGTCTGGGCTAGTCCATTTCTGACTGGTGCATCATCATACTGTGAATTTTCCCCTCTCAAACCTGTTTGGTCAGCTACCTACGCTATTTTGTTCTCCTTCCCTGGTCCAGTGAGTTCTTTTATCTAACCCATCCACTGCAAATAATCACACTTACGACCGTCTTGTTAGCTGAGCCCCTTGATTAGAATATTTGCTTTTCTTGTGCTCCATTGGTGAATTACATGAGTCACAGGGTACAGTTGGTGTTTGGGGATTGGATAACTCATGTTTACAATTCAGATGTTCTCAGAACTTGAGCTAGCATGAAAAACTCTCCAAAAACCCCCATGGGCTGTTTACCACATCAAAGAGGTTCAGCCCCTTCCAAGCTCAGATTGAAACTCAAACAAAGAATCGTTCATTAAGTTCAGAAATGCTTGGAGAATTCTTTGAAAATTATTATTTTAAAATTTCTTTTTAGTGTGACAGGGACCTTCAAGTTTCCACCAAGGACAGGATTTGCAAGTATTAAAATGCATTTAATGACCTTGCTCTTTGTAGTATTTCCAGTGCAAGCAGGAAAAGAGAATGGCACGAACTCAGTCCCAGTATAGCAGGTCCAAAACCACAGGTATTCGCAGGAGAAAATAATATTATCCACCCGTTACCACATCTCAGGCACTTTGTTTCATGAATCTGAACCCATCCTGGAGAGGGCAGAGATATGTGGGTACCTACTCACCAGCCAATCCAGCCCATCAGTTTAGCCTGTACAACGTTGTCATTTTCTGCTTTGCTGCTCCTCAAGGACAGTTCTGGGAGCTGAACCTGGGGGTGGCTGAATATATTCAAATGGAAATCCTTCTCACAATGGATAGAAGGCTCGATGGTGTTCTCTAAAGCAGGGAAATGACCCAAGTTTGTTATATTGAATAGAAAAACTGGGGCATCTCCCCTTCCCAACTGATTGTTCAAAATGCTGTTGGTGTAGAACGTAACGTTTAATTCCCAGCAGGTTCCAGTGTTGGGTGTTTTGTGGTTCTGTGTCATGCTTTGGGGAGAGCTCAAAACCATTGGCCTGGCTGGGTGTTCCTCATCACCTCTGGGACACAACGAGTGTCACAGCCCTCACTCCTCCCAGGGGCTGGCAAAACCCAGCCTCCAAAATGCTCTGGCTGGAGCTTCTCCAGGGCTTGGTGCTTTCTCCAAGGAAACTACCTATTGTCTGTTACCGGCCTGTGCCATAATTTCCTTTAATTAGCAGCAATTAGCAATTCATTTCTATACAGGGAAAACATGGAAAGAGGCGGTTTAAGATGGGGGAATGAATCTTGAGGAAACGTGTTGAGGCTCTCTGCTCTCAGGCAAGCAGGAGGACCCTCTCAATAATACAAGAAATACAGAGGGCAGCATGCATGGCAGAAGGGGCTGCAGCAGGTGGACCTGCTCCAGTGTTCCTCTTGGTCCTCGATTCTGGTGGTATCTCCTTGGCCTTGTGCTGTGCAAGCTTGGAATAACGAAGATGGCTCAAAGACCTCTTCCTTCAAACACAAAGTTTTCACCTGCCTTAGGGTTTGTTTTGTTTTGCTAACTGCTTTGGTGAGGAAGTTGAGGGCTGCAAGGGTGGTGGGATTTGCTGTCCGCAGGTGAAACCTGACCTTGCTTTTCCCAGAGGTGCACTGGGGAATTTGGTCTGCCTTGTACCGGGAAGAACAGGCTTTTTGGGCTGATCCATCCCTTGCTGAGTGCCAGGAGGGCTTCATTCACAGGCCCCAGCAAGCAGGGCATGACTCACTCTGCCTTTGTCAGACCCTGCCCTGGGAATGTGCTGCTTTTCTTCTGATTAGAGGAGGTGATGAGTGTGAGCTTTGAGTGAGGTGGAATGAATCCCACCTATAACTCGTAAGACAGCCTCTCCCATCTCACACTCGGTTCAGGGCCCTTTCCAGAGGGGAGCTGGAAGACTCAAGGACAAGCCCAGTGTCCTATGGCTGTGCGATAGCTGGAAAGAGGTGGATACATTTGTCCAGGTCATCCTGGAGAATGGGGGCATCTGAGAGCCTCCATCTTCTCCGATTCAGAGTGTGCTGGAGCAGAGGTTGAAACTGAGAAGGAGAAAAGGAGCTGCAGGTGGGCCTGCTCCTAGTTGATGGTCCCAGCAGGGCTGCATGGCTGCCCAAATTCAACTTTTGATCGTGTGCATGCATGAACTGGGGGAATGCTTGAGTTCCTGCATGTTTTGGCTGGGGCTGAAGTAGCTCCGAGCCCTCCTGATCTTCCAGGAGTTGAAATCACATTAGCTCATTTAATCTTTCCAGAAATAACATCCAAATGGCTGCACCAGCTTGCACCAGAAGTCTGCTCAGCTCAGCCTCCTGCCTCCAGCAGTGGGTGCCCACTTAGCTTGGTAGAAAACCTCCAGTTGGCTTTGATGAGGGGCTTGACCCCCAGGCTTTGCTGAGAAGGAGCTCAGAGATAGAAAGCTGTGCATGAAGGCCTGACTCCCTTATGTCTTCATGTCACTTTTGGGGTGAGCTCTCTCCAAGCTTGGTGTCTCCAAGGTCTACCCTGACAGGTCTTTTTCTGTCCATTTGTGGCTTTAATTTTCAAAAGGTTTCTGCTCACTGGCTGAAAGCCCACTGGAGCCTGGCTGCTCCAAACTGCTCCTCTCCCAGGCTCTTGACCTTGGAGTTGGATGAGGGTGTTTTTCCTGGTTTCTTTGGCCTTTGGGATTGCTGACTGCAGTGGCATGATTCCTGTGATAAATAGCCAAGGTGGATTGCCTTTGAGTGAGTCTTTATCAGCTGTGGGAGGAAAGGAATAGCAAACAGAGTCAGCAAGTCTGCTGGAAACGTTGCTGTGACTGGCTGAGGCAGAGGCCAGCCAACCTCCCAGCTGCCCACATCTGCCTTGAGGTGACGCTTGGCCTCAAGGAAATTCCTGGTTTCTGAGAGGTGCTGATTACCTTGGGTCGTCCAAACACAACGGCAGAAAAGAGGACCAGAATAAACCCTCAGAGCAGTGTGGCTCAGCTCCTGGGCCATCCGTGAGCTCCTGGCAGAAACCTAGAGAAAGGGTTTATCCTTGTGGCCTTCTCCTGCTCCAGGAGCTGCGCTTGCACGTGGAAAAGTGTGAAAGCTTCAAGATGGAAAGCTGGTGGGATAGATCACCTCAGGCAGTCTTCTCCATGGACTCCAGAGAGAGCTTGCACAGAGCTTAGGTGCTCACTTTGCAGCTAACCAAAGGTAGTGAAGATGATTCTTGCCCCACTGCACGTGCTGAATGCTTCGAGAGCTACACTACTTTCTTGGACCTCTTCTTCTAACCCCTTTGAGATAGCAAAGGAGCCCATCCAGGGCCTTCTGCAGCCCTGCACCCACCTACAGAAGTGCAGAGTTCAGCTCTGCTGCCTGCACTGGTACCGTGTTTACAGCAGCTGAACACTTGGCCCCGTGTGTAGGTGAAAGGAAGAGTCCTGGGGGTTTCTGTGCTAATCCCATTTTGCAGAGGGTTCCAGAAGACTTGAGGAACAAACAAAAAATAACGTCGATCGAGGTCAATATCAAAACCAAATGATCAGAGAAACAAATATTTACTCAGGTCAATATTTAACTAGGAGACAATAAATGCTGATATTGAACCAAATCTGTATATAAATACGGTCTATTTATAACGTGCGTCTTTAAAGGGGCACTGCCAGGTACTTGCCAGGGCTTTTGATTGATGATTATCCTCCCCATTGTTTGCTGATTCCCTTGGAGCCTGGAGTTTCATGCAGGTGCATGTATGAGAAAAAAGGCTGTGCTGCGTCATCCCAGGGCCCCAACCTTTCTCCCACGCCTGCCCATGCTCTTGGGGGGTCCCTCACCACCAGGAGGGGCTCCCCTTGCCCCTGGAGTGGGTGCTCAGCCCTTCTCCCATCCCTTGCACCCTCGCCTTGTAGGATTGAGGTGCTGCTTGCCCTTTCCTTGCACCCCTCTTCTCAAAAGGACACAGGGGTGGCTGTGAGCAAGAGCTTGAGACCCACCTGGGAAGGTGGACTTGATGCCTCCTGGAATCGCAGAACAGGATGGGGGGTGAGCCAGGGCTTGATGGTGCCAAGTACTGCAGAAATTCCTCCCCCTCAAGCCCTTTCCCCCCCAACTGCTCCCTCTGCCAACTTTACAGGCTCATTGCCTGTTTAGCAAACATTGATTTCTCTCCTTGTTCTCTGCTGCTGCCCGTGCCGTGACAACATCTGATGTTTCTATGGCCGTTTGTTATTTATCAACTTCAGATTAGAAAGCATTTAATCACGGGCACGACAGGTCCTGCCTTGCCAGCCTGTGAGGCTGGCTGCTCTCCTGACCATGCTCGGGGTTCTTTGCTGGCAAAATGGCATGGTTCTGTTCTTCTGTGTCCTCCCAAGGGATGTTTGCCTTGGGCCCTGTGTGTGTTGATATATCCATGTCCTGATAATGCCTCACCCTGCCTTTGACCATATCTGATGGGGGGATAGAGGTCTCAGAGGCAGGAGGTTCTTGCAGGATTTATGAAAATTGATGGAGGGGTAAGACTCGTGTCAGCACCTATTAGCCACAGGAGAATCCACTCTGGGGGAAGCAGGACTCCCTTCTCTGCTCTCCTCACCCAGCAGCTGGCTGGCAGGGCTGGCTTTGGCCTGATTTCATGGGGCTTGGTGCTTCACAACAGACAGCTCTGTCAGAGGCTGCTGTGGTATCTTCCCCTCTAGGTCCCAGGTTTGGATGTGCCAGCGCTGAGGGTAACACAGTCCTGCTGGTCCAGTGACGTGAACTGGTGTCCCGTGGCCTTGTCTGGAGAGGACAAAGTGCTTGTTCACACCCCTTTCCCTTTCCTGCTTGGCTTTTTTTAGCTTTCTTTTCTCTGGCTGGTTGAAAAGACCCTCCAACATGCTCAGACAAAGATACTATGACTTTGAGCTTCTGGCCTGTGACTCCTATGATGGCTGCTGGAGCCCTTGTCAATGCAGTTGGTGGAGTAGGAACATGCTTACCTCCAGACCTTCTGTCTCATCCCCACCTCTAGTGATGGTGGTGGTGGCACTGCTGGTGACTACAGGGGAGACTGAACCCACTAAAAATCTAGTGGTTCTTTCAGCTAGAAGGTCCTGGAGGCTTTCTCCACCAAGTCACAGTGGGAGTTTCTTGCAGTGCTGAGATGAACTGAGCTCCCTGGCTATGTGAGAAGTTCAGTCCTTCTCAAAAAGGCAAGAAAATGGTTAATTCCCTGCCTGGGGCTGGCAGACAGGGAGGAAGGGATGGGCTGATGCAGGTCATTGCTGTCTCATGTGAGCCCACCACAGTGTCCTGTCCTCAGTTGCCCTCTCCAGAGCTGCCCCAGGCAGGGCTGCAGCTGGCTGCCAGGACCTGCCTGGGGCTGGCTGAGGAATCTGCAGAGACCTGGTGTCTACAGAGCTTCTTCCTGGTGGGGCCCACTTGGCCCTCAATGGCTTCATCTTTGTGCTGCTTACCATGGCAGGGCTTGAATGCAGATTGCTGGCAGAGCAGAGGGTTTCGTTGGTCTTCTGGTGTGGGTGACCCCAAAATGAGGGTTCCAGCAGCTGGAGCACCACTTGCAGGCTCGTGCATTACCTGCCAAGGAGCTTGGCTGAAGTATGCAGTTGCTTCTGAAGCTGTTTCTCCCAGTTGATAGGGGTGATGGGACACAGCTTTTAATCCCCAAATCTGTGCAGCCCTGACTTGGAGATTACATGTTTAAGCATCATCTCATGCTTCCAGGCACAAGAACCACATGGAGACCAGCAGCTCGCCAGAGATGGCAGCTCTCAGCATTCCCAGCATGCTTGGCCCCTGTCCTCTCAAGGCCACGTGGGGGTGGGCTTCCCTCGAGTCCTTTGTAGCAGCCTGGTGGTGGTGTGATGCTGAGAGCTTCACCTTGGAGAAGCTGGATATTTAGCTTCTGGTTCTGCCAGGAACCATGGTCCATCTGAGCACTGTTGCCATGGCTGAGGCTCTTCCCAGGGAAAGCATCTGGTATCCTTGCTCTTGCAGATGCAATGGCCCATGGTTTGGGGAGCTTGTTAGATGTTGGGCAGAGGAGAGGAGTTGTGCCTGATGCCCTGGGTGTGCAGCAGAACATGGTGTCTCCTGGCTATCACAGCACATTGTGGTGGGTGCCTGTGCCAGGGAGGGGCTGCTGGGGCTTGGCTGGGGCAGGTGGCTGAGGGGTTCCCCCGACCAGGCCAGGGCACCTACCTGGGCCCAACCTGGCTCCTGCCCAACCCTGCCTACACCTCCTGTCAGCTGTTACCCACTGCCATGCTGGGGAGGCTGTGGGGTGGGAGATGCTGGGCAGAGGGCAGGGGGGATGGGGCTTGGGGCAACCTGGTCCAGTGGGAGGTGTCCCTGCCCATGCAGGGGGGTTGGAACTAGATGATCTTTAAGATCCCTTCAGACCCAAACCATTCTATGATTCTATGATTCTATGGGTCTGTGATAGCAGAGGGACCTGCTGCTGGCAGGGTGAGCCCCAGGGTCTGTGAAGGGTTGGGGATGGTGGGACCCTCCATGGTTTTGGAGGTGGGTGGGTGCTGGGAGAGGCCACCACACTAACCCAGCCCTGTCTGCCCCACAGCTGCACCCCATGAGGATGGAACAGCGGATGCCGCCACTCATTCTTGAGGTGAAGCCCTTTCCTCCTTCCTCCCTCTCCATCCTTCTGCCCCTGTTGGTGGGAGGTACCATGAAAGCCCCTGAGAAATTGAGCTGGGGCTTCCCCACACCCACCCAGCCCTTGTTCAGGCCACCCAGATCCACTGGGGAGGCCATGGTAGCAGCTCCACTTCTTCCTTCCAGCATTCTTCCCACTCCTGGTGTCCCCATCTGTGCAAGCCACCCTGTGTAGCTGTCTCCTTCATGGCTTGTGTGTCTCCATTAACTGGATGCCCATGGACCATGAAGGGTGCCATGAGTGAGGATCCCACCCAGATCTGTCAGCACTTAGTCATCCCCATTGTGTGGATGTTTTGAAGTGGGTTTTGGGTAGAGGATGGGCTGGGAGGTGCTTCAGGACATGGCTGGGTGTTAGGTGTCAGCACCCATCACCAGCAGTGTGGGAGTGGAACAGGGTCATGAGGCATTTTTGGGTCTGCAAACAAGCAAAGCTGCCCCTTTTCTCCTCTTTGAAGGGCTGAGATCCTCAGGGTGGTGTGGGACCTGGGACACCACCATCATTAGCATTAGGACAGCCTGGATTCCAATGGGGTGGGATCCCTTCCTGCCCCCCAACACCCCCTTTCCCGTAACGCCCCCTCTTCCCCAGGACCCTGGAGCCACTCAGGATCAGCAGGGGATTTAGCAGGCTTTAATAGAATGAGAGGAGAAAGACTTTGCTCTGCAGGTCGGGGTGGTTGTGGGAGAAAAGGAGGCCAGGAGACACTGACGAGAGGGGCAGGACAGGGAACTGAGGAAACAGGTCTTGGATCTGCAGGTAGGGCCCTCCCTGCCTTTCTACCTTTCATGTACCTGCCTAGTCACCTGCCCTATAAGGACCCACTGGAGTTGTGAAGGGGGAGACCTTCCCCTGGGAACTGAAGGTGAGAAAGTGAAATGCCAGAGATAAGAGAAGTGTAGAAGTAAACGGCATCCAGGCCTTCCCCCCTGCCCCCACTGCTGGCCAGCATTGGTGGCTTCATTGCTCAGGTATGTTCGGCATTCCCAGCCTCTGGTGCTGCCTCCAGCAAGCTGCTCCCAAGGGTGACAGCAATATCCCCGGGGCAGGAGCACCCAGGGTTCAGCTCCAAAGCTTTGGCGTGGTCCTCCCGTGGGCAGGAACCCCAGGCTGGACATGGCAGGGGGAAGCAGAGGAGGAGATCAGGGGCTGGGACCAGTCTGCCAGAACCGAGTTAGGGTCTCTGACTCTCTTCCCTGATGCCTGAGCTTCAGGGTGTGCTTGAGCAGGAGGTTCCTCACTGGAGTGTGGCACTTCCAGCCGCTCCTACCCGTGTGGAAGAGGGTGTATTTGTGGCACGGAGCTGGGCTGGGTGGCTGCCAGCTTCCCTGTGCCTTGCTGCCATGGCCTGCAGAGGTGCAAAAGCTCTCTGAATTAGCTGGAAGCACAGGTGAAATATTTCCCTGGAAAGGGGAGAGGAAACCTCTTGGGTGCCTTCCAGCTTTGTTAAGAGCCACGAAGCTGTGGCAGAGATGGCTTTGGCCCATGGCACTCCAGTGACACAGTTCAGAGCTGGAAAGCCCTCGGCTCAAGCGTGCAGGGTGTGGGGCCAGCCCAGCTTGCTCTCCTGAAGTGCACTGTAGGCTCTGCCAGGGAAACCTGGTGGTTCTGCCAGCTCCTCTACATATGAATGAGTCTACAAGGGCTTCGCAATGAGCTTGACACATGGATAACCACATAATTAAAGGCTGCAGCTTTAGAGAAGAGCATTAACCGCTGGTATCTTCAACCACAAGGAGCAGAACTTGAGTCATCAAATGCCAGGGGATGAATTTCCTAGCGGATTGCTCCATCAGGTTGATGAGGTATCATGCCTGGAGCCAGAGGGATGCAGCATCAGACATGAACCAAGAGGGGAAGAAACCTGGCGAGTGGTGATTGCCTGAGCCAGAGGTCCTGCTTGCTTGGAGGACCCAGACTTGTGAAAAAAGCTCTACAAAACTAGAACTAAACTTAGATTGCTAGGGCTATAGCCCAAATTATTCTCAATGAATTAAAGATGTTTTCCTGGAATATTCCCAGTTAATTAAAGATACTGTCCTAGAATAAAATGGAGTACCTCTCAGGCTGTTAAGTGTAAAGAAGACCAGAGTCAGCATGTCTAAGGTGGGCTGCAGATCCAATCTGCCCAAAGCATGAGGCTGACTGGAGCAGAGTTTCTGACTTCATCCCATTTCTAGCATTAAATTCACTTGTTTGTGTGACCAAAGCTTTGTACCCAAAGCTTGGCTCTTCTTTATCAAGCTGCTTTTCCCATAATTATGTCCTCTGCCCACCTTACCCTTCCTTACCAGTGCAGGTAGGTAGGAGGGAGGTGGGACAGAGTTGGGGCTGTTCAGCCTGGAGAAGAGAAGGCTCTGGGGAGACCTTAGAGCACCTTCCAGTGCCTGAAGGGCTCCAGGAAAGCTGGGGAGGGACTTTTGACAAGGGCAGGGAGTGATGGGACAAGGGGGAACAGTCTCAAACTGGAAGAGGGGAGCTTGAGATGAGATATTAGGAAGAAATTCTTCACTATGAGGATGGTGAGACACTGGCCCAGGTTGCCCAGAGAAGCTGTGGCTGCCCCATCCCTGGAAGTGTTCAAGGGCAGGTTGGATGGGGCTTGGAGCAACCTGGTCTGGTGGGAGGTGCCCCTGCCCATGCAGGGGGTTGGGAATGAGATGATCTTTAAGGTCCCTTCCATACCACAAACCAGTCTGGGGTTCTGTGATGCTGATTCACTCCAGGGGAGTCTGTGTCCAAGTCAGAGACTGAAGCTAAATCACTGCAGCCTGTGACCCCTGGGGTGCTCTAGCTGCACATGGGGCTCCCACCACCCACGTGCCAAGGTCACTCTTCACAAGTTCTCTGTCATTTTTTGCCACAGGCCCGGTCTGAAATGGATAAGTACCTTTCCAACGAGGTGCCACCCATCCCGATGATAGCAGACAAGAAGTACCGCCGGGAGAGTGCCTCCGTGGTGGATGAGTTCTTCTCCACAGAGAAGCCCACTTCGACGCCCTACAGCGTGAACATCAACGTGATCCTGCCGGACACGACGCACCTGCGCACGGGACTGTTCCGGCCCCCCCAAGCCCATGGCGCCGTTCCCGCAGATCAAAACAGAGCCTGGCACCAGCTTCGCCCAGCCCTGCTCTTCCACTTCTGGCTCCACACAGACCCTGCCCGACTTCACCAGTGTCTTCAGCATGCCCCAGTCAGTGGCAGTGAACAACATCTTCATCAAGCAGGAGATGCCCTCTGAGATCCCCTTATCCACCAACCCCCAGCAATCCCAGCTCTACCAGCTGCCTCTTGGCAACGGAAGCGCTGACATTACCACGCTGACCTCCTCCTCCAACAGCACCACGGCCATCAACAGCCTCAGTGGTGTCACCATGTCCACAGGTAGCGCCATGTCCAGTGTGGTCCACAGACCTGTCCATCCAGGAGGGCCAGTTAAGCAGTACCCACACGTTTCCCAGGGACAGGGGAACTTCAACATCTCAGGGCAGTTCTACGCTGTTCCAGGGGTGAACCTGCCCCCTTCGCCCCCCAACTCACAGCCTGGCAGCCCAGAAAATCAACCTGAGCTCATCAACACCATCTCTCCCCCACCATCCTATGAAGCCACTTTTGGACTGAAGTTGGTCCAGTCATCCCAGGCCCCCCCAGTCCCCAATGGCCTTGGGTCCCTCTCCCAAGGGCACATTGTCATGCAGCCCCCCAAATACAACAGACGCAACAACCCTGAGCTGGAGAAAAGAAGAATCCATCACTGTGATTACCCAGGTATGCTCATGGTTGAGGTGCTGGCTTGGCTTTGGGTGGGTGGGGGGTGTGTGTCTCTTCTTGACACACTGAGGCTGCCTGGGGCCTCCACAAGGTTTAATCTGAAATCCCTTTTTCTGTCTGCATGATGATGGTGTGATGGGAGGTACTTCAGGCACTGGAAGGTGCTCTAAGGTCTCCCTGGAGCCTTCTCCAGGCTGAACAATCCCAACTCTCTGTCCCACTTCCTCCCTAGCACACACCACCCACTCCCCATGGCCATCGAGCTGTTTGGGCTCAGCAAACACTTTTCCTGTGGGGGTGTGGGAACTGGAAGGCATTTCCCAACCGCCTCCTGCAAGATTTATGTCCTCTTTCCTGGGCACAAGAGTGGCTGTAGTAGGTCAACCCAGAGGCCTGTCCAGCCCAGATCCTGTCTCCAGCAAGTGACCTGAGGAAGTGTGTAAGAATAGAGGACATGTTGAGGGAGATCTTTCTGTGCTCACACCTTCCCACCCTCTGGCAACCTGCAGGTTGGGGACTTTCTGAGCCAGCAGCTGCACCCATGTTCTTGTGGTTAACAGCCTGTGCTGAATTTTTTGCCTTGTGCTGGTCACGGTGGGAGAAGGATGAAGGGTCTAAGTGGCAGACCCCTCTGCTCTTGTTAGAGTTGGTTAGAGCAGGAGCTTCATCGTGCAGGATTTGCTACCAGGGCAAAGCTCCCCTGTTTTCAGCAGCGTTTTGTCCTGCCTAGGAAGGCAGGAGCACATCTGTGGTGCAAAAAAAACCAAACCCCAACCAGTGCTGAATGAACAGGGGGTGGCTGGATAGTGTGTACGTGCAGAGACAGAGGAGGACTGCTTCTAATCCTTCACTCTGAGGTTCAGCTGGAGGTGAAGCCTGTCAGGGCTGCTGGCAGGGGCAGCAGATCTGCACGAGGAAGTGGTGGGAGACATGCCCAATTCACCCCGGAAACTGGATGAACTGGGGAGACCTGTTTGCAAAGCCCCAGTCCACGTTTCCAGGTGGTGGCCCCAGCACTTTTTCCTCAGCGTGTTGATGGGCAAAGGAAGCTCAGCCGTGCTCTGCTCTGGCTTCTCCTGTGCTCTGTGTTTGGAAGCTGCTCTGGGTGCTCGGCTGGCTTCGTCTCTGTGCCCAGCAGCAA
Source organism: Hemiprocne comata (assembly GCA_020745705.1). NCBI lineage: Eukaryota > Metazoa > Chordata > Aves > Apodiformes > Apodidae > Hemiprocne > Hemiprocne comata. The sequence continues at coordinate 1,043,950 of CM036597.1, read as the reverse complement.
GGCAGTCCTTGGTCTCAACCATACTCATCTGTCTCCTGAGTGTAAGGAACCTCCAAGGCTTCAGAGCATCAGAAGCAACATTGAATGGTGTCACCAACCCTTATCCCTCCTACCCTGGGGAGGGGAAAAGCAGCTGGATGCTCCTGCAGCTCCCAGGCAGGACAGGATGGAGAGCTGATCTCATGTCTTCAGGCTGTTTGGAACAAAAAATATATGACCACGTTGCTTAGGCAGGTCATAAAAATTCAAATTCATATTTTAATATGCTTGTCAAAACACAATGAAGCAGGGCCACAAAGGCAGCATGAGAGGCTTCCCTGAGCTTTATCTAACTGAAATGAGGAACTAGCCATGGTTCACATTGAGGCACCTGGTGTTGAAACTTTTGCTCAACTCCTGATGTTTCTGTGAAGAGCCTTTCTTTGATTAAACCGGTTGTGGCTGATCTTCTGAAAAACATTCCCAACGGCTCTATTCTGGATCCTGAAAGCCAAGCTGTGGCTCCACGGTGCACCTGGCCTTTCCTGCTTCCTGGAACATTTTTACCACCTCTACTGGGGCTGGGACTATTGCAAAATACATCTTCCCTCCAGCCTTGCAGTGGTGATATCAGTTACACCCTGGAATCCAGAGGACAAACAGCAGCACAAAGCCAGCAGCTAACGGTGGTGAACGTAATGTTTTCATCCTACCTTCAGGACCTGGTTGAAGATGGGGGCATCTGAAAGTCTGTGCCTGACTCTTCCCTCCTGCCAATTCCTAGCATAAAGCCCACGGGGGTCAGGATTGTGTGGCAAAAGATGGAGTGTTGTAACAGTCTGTCTTGGAGAACAAATGCTCTTTAGTTACTGCTGAAACACAACGGGTAGAGCCAGGCTTATTTGCATGCTATTACCCAGAGTGCTTTTCAGGCCTGCTCCCTCCCTATCCTCGAAAAGGAATGTTCTGGATTGGTTGGAGCAAGAGCCTCCTTTTCACAGGGGAATTGTGTCTTTTCTGTTTTTTGCAGGTTGCTCAAAAGTTTATACGAAGAGCTCCCATCTGAAGGCACATCAGAGGACTCACACAGGTAAGAGCACCACAGTGCTGGAGAGGGACTTTTGACAAGGGCATGTAGAGATAGGACAAAGGGGAATGGCTTTAAACTGGGAGAAGGGAGGTTTAGGTTAGACATTAGGAAGAAATTCTTTGCTGTGAGGGTGGTGAGACGCTGGCCCAGATTGCCCAGAGAAGCTGTGGCTGCCCCATCCCTGAAAGTGTTCAAGGGCAGGTTGGATGGGGCTTGGAGCAACCTGGTGTGGTGGGAGGTGTCCCTGCCCATGGCAGCGGGGTTGAGACTCGATGATCTTTAAGGTCCCTCCCAACCCAAACCAGTCTGTGATTCTGTGGTCATGAGGAAACTCTGCCAGCCCACACTGGGCCTGTTAATGGTGGTGATAACGTAGCTGAGTTGATTACCTTAATCTAGGGTGGTTATTGGGGTAAGGAGCACAGTTAAGTCTATCGACATTAAAAAAAGTCCACTGGTTGCACTGGTTTATAGTGACTGTACAGGGCTGGGTGCACTTGCCTTCTGGAGGTCTGGTTTAGAATTTGGGAGAACTCTTGGAGGCTTTGAGTTGATGGACTGGGAGGAGGAGCTGCCCCCAAAACCTCAATCACTCTGAGCTCTTCCCAAATCCTAGCCAGGTCTGACCCTGCTTAGCCCACAGAGAGACTGTGCAAAGGTATGTGGTGCTTGTGTGTGACCTCTGAGGGGACAAGGGCTCTCTGTTCAGTGTCACACACCGCTGTGGTTCCCAAGGGGCAGAAGGAACCCCTCGTATCTACTTGGGTACCAGCCACACAGACCACTCACACCCAGGGCTGGTCCCCTCAGCAGCTGCTGGTGGTGCATCACTGGAGCTGCTGAATGAGCAGAAGAGCTCCAGACACCAACAGAAGGGCTGTGCCCTCATTCCCCAGGGGAAAGGTGCCGTGGGCTGCCTGTGCTGGTGTGAACAGAGTCACTAGCACCCAGGAGCTCCCACCACTCCCACCACAACCAGCTTCCCAGGGTTGCCTAGCTCAGTGGCACTTGTGCATTCAAGCACAGGTCTTCTCATTAAGGCATTTATTATACCTGAACTTTATCAGATCCAGGTAGTCCAGGAACCATCAGTGCCCTCATAAATCTCTTTTATAGAAGGGCTGATCTTTACTGAAAGCAATTAAGCTGGCCCAGAGTTCACTTCTCTTTTTTATTAACAACGAACAAAACCCATCCTGAGGTTGGGAATCAGTTCTCACACTTGGCTCTGTTCCGTTTTCATCTTATCAGTCCTTCCAACGAGCCAGCAAAGAATTTTTCTTTGTGTGTGAGGTACAATATTTTTTTGGCAGGGCCTGGCTAGGAGGGGGCTGGAGAACAACACGGAAGGGGTGGAAGAAAGGAACAGGAAGGACATGGTCCTGGCTTTGAGAGCTGGGTGGTGATAAGTATTTGTCACTACAGCCATCTGGATTTGGGGCCCTTGCTTTAAAATAGAAATCTCTCTTTTCCCTTCCGCTGGGAGCACAGGTCTTAGCTCAGTGCCTGGAGACACGACCCATCTGAGACAGGCACCATCCCTACAAGTCACAATATGAAGATGTATCCAGGCAAATTTGGGCAGTTTTTGAACCCAAATACAGTAATTTTTCTAGCTTTCCCAGTAATTGGACTGGAAATCCAAGTGCATTTGCCTCCTTCCACTTCCCTTGCTGTAAGAGGGAGGGGCAGGGAGGTGAGGGAGGTGACCTGGGCAAGTCAAGAAAACTGGCGGTGTTGTGTGGTTGATAAAAAGAAGAGAATCCAAAGCAGAGCCATTTGCAGGCTTGTCTGCTCCAACTTTCGAAGCCTCGTGTTTTGTTTTGAGGCCCCAGCTCTGCTGAGCACAGAGCAGGAGCTGCAGCAGTGCTGGGCTCCATGGCTCCAAGGGTTAATTACCCTCCCCTCCATTCCTCCCTGATGGCAGCTGGGCTGAGAAGTACAGGAGCTCTAAGATCTTTTCTTGTGGTTTGCCCGTTGCTATGGGCTGGGCTGTATTCATCTCCTGGAGACACCATTCATTTCCTGGGTGCCATTGTGAGATTAAATATATAACCTGGTGGCTGCTCACCCCCCTCCTGGGGGCTGGGAATGCCAGTTTGGGGCCTTTGTTTGAGCTTGCCCTGCCGTGCTGTCCTGGGAGATGGAGCCAGCTCATGGGACAATGGAAAGCATTTTGTTTCTATCCTGGAGATCAACCTGTTATTGTTTGAAACTAAAGGGCCTTGGTAGGGTTGACCCAGCCAGGTGACCTGGCTGGGACAATGTCTGCGGCTGTGCAGATCCCACCTTTGTCTTAGCAAGCCCCGAGATCCCCAGCTTGCCCCAAGACAGGCTGGTAAATTGACTTTAAATTCTGTATTTATTATTAATTATTCTATTATTATGTATTTAAGTTAACAATAATATTATTATGTATTTCGGTTCTGTATTTCTCGAGTACCTCAAGGGGCTCCAGGAAAGCTGGGGAGGGACTTTTGACAAGGGCAGGGAGTGATAGGACAAGGGGTAGTGGGTTTAAACTGGAATTGGGGAGATTAAGGTTAGACATTAGGAAGAAATTCTTTGCTGTGAGGGTGGTGACACTGGCCCATGTTGCCCAGGGAAGCTGTGGCTGCCCCGTCCCTGGAAGTGTTCAAGGGCGGGTTGGATGGGGCTTGGAGCAACCTGGTGTGGTGGGAGGTGTCTCTGCCCATGGCAGATGATCTTGGAGGTCCCTCCCAGCACAAACCAGTCTGTGGCTCTATGAATTACCTGAGCCTTAACCCCCACACCTCTCTCCTCCCTGTGGTGCAGAGCCCAGGGGCTCTTAGGGGCACAGGCTGTGGTCATGGCGCCCTGTCTCCTCCAGGTATCACCTGTCTTTGCTTTCACATTTTGCCCGGTGTGTGCAAAACACCGTGGCTCTTGGCCGTGGCTGAATGTTTTCTGTTTCCTGGCCAAACCCACGGCTTGCCCAGCTCCCTGGTTGGGGGAGGACGGGCCGTTCCTGGGAGCATGTCCCTGGGAGCATGTCGGAGCGGGGCGCACATGCCTGTGCACGCATCCTGCCCGGGACGTGCCCCGCGCCGCCGCGCGCAGCAATTGCTGCTGAAACGGTAAATATTTGAGGTCGGGGAAAGTCAGCACATTCCCTGAACTCTGCCTGCTTGTTCAGGCTGTTAAGAGCGAGGGCTAATATTTGAGAGCACCACACCCATGCACGGAGAGGTTCAGCTCCACCACCCCGACACGCAGGGAGCTGGAAGCGGGCAAGGGCTTTTCCAGCCCAGTTCCCAGCCGGCTGAGGAATTGCACAATTTAACTGATTTCAGTTTGGAAGTAGGTGTGTATGGGCAGGGGGAGGGGGGAGAGGCACAACAACACCCAAGTGCTCTGAAGGAAACGCAGGGTTTCGTGCACGGGGAGTTGCTGCAGGGCTGAACTTGGAGGCAAAGAGCGTTTAGACTCATAAAGACATCAAATGGTTTGGGTGGGAAGGGACCTTCAAAGGCCATCTAGTCCAGCCCCCCTGCAGTGAGCAGGGACATCTTCAACTAGATCGAGTTGCTCAGAGCCCTGTTCAACCTGACCTTGAATGTTTCCAGGGATGAGGCTTCTACCAGCTCTCTGGATGATCTTTTAAAACCTCATAGTGAAACATTTGTTCATACTATCTTTCCTAATAGACATCTCCCTACCATCTGTCAGCCAGCATTAGATGGTGTTTTCAAAGAGACGAGGCTTTAGGGAAAATGTATGTGGCAGAACCCTCTTCTTCCTCCTGATGCCCCCTCTGGTGTGCATGAGCAGTAACACCTTCCATGGGAATTTTTTGCTTTGTAGTTAAAAAGAAAAAAACAAAACCAAACCCTCAGAATTTTTTTAGCCAGGAATGCTCCAAACTCCAGCAGAAACTTGAACAGCACTAGAAAGCAAAGTGGAGGGGGGAGGGTGACACATGGTCAAGACCTGGTTGGGATGGTTAAGATGCTGGGACAGTGTATGTCCCTCGGTGGCTATGGCCTGTGCACAGTGGGTGAGCCCTGAGCAGTGTGGAGCATCAGTGTGGCCACCAGCCCTGTCCTACAGCGTGACAGCCCTGGGTGCCCTCCAGGACCTCCCAAGGAACCCAGGCACCTCGGAGAGGACGGGGTGGGGGGGTTTGGGAGGCCGGGCAGGTGCTTGGTGGGGCTGTGCCATGCCGGTGACCCGTGTCCCCTCCCGGCAGGTGAGAAGCCCTACAAGTGCACATGGGAAGGCTGCGACTGGCGCTTCGCCCGCTCCGACGAGCTGACCCGGCACTACCGCAAGCACACGGGGGCCAAGCCCTTCAAGTGCGTGGCCTGTGGCCGCTGCTTCTCCCGCTCCGACCACCTGGCTCTCCACATGAAGCGGCACCAGAACTAGGAGCCTCCAGCCTTTGCCACTTCTCCAAGAGCAGCTGAAACTCTTTTCTTTCACCAAGGGGCCTCTCCTCTTCTCCTACGTAGGAACAAACCCACACTGTGATCAACCGGGCAGGGAAGCTCCCTCCACATGCCCTGTCCCCAACTGTCTCTGGTTTTAAATGAAATCTTATTAAAAAAAAAAAAAAGAGTTCTAATTACAGACTGATCTCGTGACGAGGCTCCCGGCAGCACTGGGGTGATGGACCTTGGATTCCAAAGGGCTTTCTTCCAGCCGACCTGTTATTTATTTGTCACTCAGGAGCAACTGGCCTTTGTGTCTCAAGCTCTTTGGGATTTTGGTACCCCTTTCAGGTACCTTTGGTGGCCCCAAGGAGGGTTGTGACGGGTTGGTGGCCTGGCTCTGTGTGAGAGGTCTCCTGGTAAACTGTTGGTGCAATCCTCTTGGGCTGCCCCATGGCCTGGATGTGGATGTGGCACCTTGGCCCATGGCCTGGCTGTAGATGGGGCACCTCTGATGTGCCAGAACAGGAGCATGTACCTGCAGCTGTTTGTGTTGACAATCCCAGTCTCTGTGGGGGCATAGAAGCACAGAATGCCAGCTTGGAAGGGACATCAAGGATCATCGTGCTCCAACATTTCTAGGTAGGAACATGGTTTAGGTGAGAAGAACATGGTTTAGATGAGCAAAGAAGAAGAGAGCATAGAAGAAGGGGCCTATGATATACTCACCTGACGTGCCTTCAAGCAAGGGACAGCACAAAAGCAGGTGACAAAAGGCATCACCTGCAGTTTCCTGACAGCCATCTCACTCAGGGCTGCAAATACGTGCCCTGCTTGGCCAGAGTTTTTTTTTTGTGTCCTTAGCATTTCTGCTTCCAAGATGAATTTTGACTTCAGGAGTCTCTGGGAGGACCAGTGGGACTCTCCTCTTGAAGCCACCCAGGGGACTGCAAAAAAGCCCCCGAAAAAGCTCTGGTTCCCCAGAATACACTGTGCCTTTCTCCTAAAAACACAGGACAGGGTCTGCTCGTGCCTTGAACATGCACACCAGGAATCAGTCCTTACCAGTCCCACCAGGCTTCTGCTGTTGCAGTTCCATCATGTTCAGACAGAAAAGAAAGAAAAAAAGAAAAAAAAAAGCATCTTTGAAACAAATTCCAATAAATCCTGCTGTTCAGCTTGTAGTCATGTCACCTACCTCACAGGGTCACCACCTCAGGCTCCCTAAGGCACCTTCCCTCCTCTTCTGTGGGGTGCCATGACGTGTGGGGCACACCAGCCATTCTTCAAAGTCTCCTGGGGTTTAAACTTGGGCAGAACAAGAACCAGGCTGTGCCAGTCTGACCAGCAGCCACGCAGAAAATCAGTACATCAGTGGGGAAGAAAGAAAGGATCTGTGTGTCCAACAGAACATGGATGGCCCCCACACCATGACTAAATAAAACCCATCACACTGGGGTGCGTGTGGCTGGTTTGGTGGCACAGGAGAGCAGGAAGGATTTGGAGGGGGTGCAGGGTGTGGTGTAGGCTTTGGGATGATGATGAGCCATGGGCTGGTGGTGCAGCACCTCAGTGAGTCCTTCGTGTGGCTCTTCAGAAAGAAGCCTTCTCCTTTTGCCATGCCACCAGGGAGAGTGGGAATGGAGGGGTGAAGCCAGGTCACCGGATTTCTAGGAGCTGGCTTGGGTGACCTTCCCTAGAGTGTGGCTCATAAATCAGCTTTTGCTGACCATGTGTCTGTCCTCCACAGCCCTTTTCCAACTCTTTCATTGCTGTTGTCGCAGGTGACTGGGAGCAAATGGGCCCATTTGCCATCTACCTTGTTGACTGTGGGGCCCAGCTCCTCTTCAGGGAACAGCACAGAACCTTGCCAAAGCCACCACTGTGGCCTGGCACCTTCTTTTTCCCATCTCACTTGGAGGTTGGGATGAGACAGATGAGTGTGTAGGACGTGCAGTGCCATATCCCCCCAAAAATGAGGGCGTGGAGTGGTGCATGGCCTGAAGCCTCCATGCAGGGGCCAGTTTGACCTCTTGCATCTGCTTGGAGATGGGTCTGGAGAGGCTCAGGGCAGAGCTCTGATCATGGACCCGCCCCTGGCAGCTCAGCAGTGGTGCAGGGTGTGGGAGTGTGCGTGTCTGCAGGCACGGGCGGGCTGAGCTCACACCAAAGGAATGTCAGGGTAGCTGGTGTCTCCAGGAACCTCAGGCTGGCTCGGTGGGGCTGGTGGGGACCCAACACGGCCATGCTGGGACCTGCTGGGCCCCACCCCAGCTCCTCAGTAGGAAGATTTTTTTTTTTATTTTTTTTTTTGGGGGGTCCATCTCTTGTGGTCGAACCTCCTCAACATGTGAGCCAAACTCATAGGGTGGCCCCAGCCACTCCATGTGCCATCAGGCTGGTCATGGGGTCAGCCCTCCCCTGGGACCCTCCCAGAGGGATCTCATGGACCCCTCCCTTTTTAAGGAGAAGGAAACCTCTCTTCCCCCCCCATTCCCATCTCTCCCTGCCCTGCTGTGCTGATGGGGCCCAAGACCTGTTCTCTCACCAACAGCACGAAGCCAAACCAACCAACAGGCAGCTTAAACCCTGCAGGAGTTGGACATAATTTTCCTGATGATCTTGGGATTTTTTTCCACTACAGAAAAAAAAAGAAAAAGCATCTGCTCCTCCTCACATAAACTGTGTGTGTATATACATTGTTGGGGTGGTTTTTTTTTAATTATTATTTTTTTTAATTTCATGGGGGGGGCAGAGGAAGAAGCGTCTTAACAAAACCCACCCACCACTGCTCTGCAAAATGCTGATGTGAAAAAGCTTTACTAGTATTTAAAAAGAAAAATAAGCAAGAAAGTCCAAAGGCAAAGCCCAGCAACCCTTGGCTTTTAGTTCTCTATTTTCACGTGGGCAGCCTCTAGCCTCGCATTGCATGGCAGCTCTTGGTGCCCAAGGACAACTATTCCCTGGGAGAAATCCAGGGAAAACAGGGAGTGATGGTGAGGGAGCACAGCCCCTCTTTGCTACAGGAGCTGAAGGAAGGTCCACCACCTGGGACACTTGGGTGACAGGGATGTTGGAAGAGGTTGGCAAGCCCAGGAGGTTTTGCAAGCCTGTGCTTGGGGCCTGTACCATAGCAGGGAAAAAAACCCCTACACCCCAAACCCAAACAACAACAACAAAATCAACCCCCAAACCTGGCTGTAAATAGGCAAAGTGCACCGTGTGGTTCCGTGGGTCTGCCTGGGCTGGACGGGCTCATTTGCTGTCAGAGATGAACACAATGAGAAAAAAAAAATAGTAACTGGGACCTGGATAACTTGGGTGGAAGGTTTATTTTCCTGGTGATGCTTTTGTTTGTTACAGACCCCCTGCCCCCCCCCCACCTCCCGAGCTCCCCCATGACTATTAATCCATCTCATATTTTGTAATAAAATTTTATCCCGTGGAGATGTGGTTGTTCTTCTGTTCCCTCCTCTTGCAAAGGTTCTTTTTGCCTTTACCTGTTCTGTGTGTTGATTTTACAGGCTTAACAAAAAGGGGAAAAAAAACCCCAACCCTTTTTTATTAGGTTGGAGTAGGAAAACAGGTATCTGAGCAGGGGAAGGTGCGTGGTATAGACCTGGAGCACTGTTAGTGTTGGTAGGTGGCCCAAGTTGAGGCTTTGTACTTGGTGTGTACATAATATATCCATCTGTAGTTATGCAAACAGCCAGGAGGGCTCTGGAGGGGGGTGGTGGGGACACCGTTGGGCTCCCTGCACACAGCTACACACACAGCTTTATGGCTGGGCTCAACCAAACAGCTCTTTCCAAGCCCCTTCTGCAGGATCCCACCTGCTTTCTACATTGTCTTTGGGCCACTTCCCCCCGTCGCCTCCCAGCCCAGCTACTCTTGCAGGATCATGAGTCTTACCCCATGTGAAACCCACCAGCTCCTGGTTGCTCCCCAAAGCTCTTGCATTTCAGCTACATTTTTCATGAAGAAAATTCCTCCTGATTAGGTCCCCTCAGCTCAAACTTCATTATGATGCTGAGACAAGTTGTTTTACACCCTTCTCCTCTGGCTTTTAGGCCCTGTGGATGGTCCCCACTGTTTTACTTTCCAAGTCCTTCTCCTCACTTGGTTGTTTCCAGATTTCACCAGCACTTGAAAAATAACATGGGGACCAACACGGGGGCTGCTGCTGGGGACCCCCATCCTCACAGGGGGATGTCAAAGGAGGGAGGGAGGTTTGGGGCCAGAAAGGAGATTGGAGTTTCCGTGGAGCAAGTTTTAGGAAGACATGGGCCAGTGGCTGAAACCTCTGGGGAGGCCAAGGAAAGCCTTGTGGAGATCACCATGGACTGACTGCTGGGTACAACACTCCTCCTACTCTGCAAGCATTTGTGGAAACTCATTCTTTGATGTGTGGTCCCATGCTGGCCAGCATAGATGGAGCCAGCATACTGCTCATCTTTGTTAAATACATTCCCATGGAAAGAGGCATCACATGCCTGAACACCTGAGCACCTCCTCAAACCCCTCCTTCCACCCAGGGTGTCCTTCAGCATGCCACTGCACTCCAGACTTTGCTCTGCCTGCACAGCCAAGATGTTCCTGGTGAGGTCACCAAGATAGTGAGGAACAGGCAAGATCTGCCGTGGCATCAGGAAAGTCCAGAGAGTGGCTGCTTTACTGCATGCAAAACCAAAGTGTCCTTCCTCAACAGGGCTGCAGCAGGCCACCAGAGGAATGTGTGGATGGGGCTGCTGTGGCTTCTCAGTAAGAGGAGTGGGATGGGGACCCTGTTGTCTCAGAAAGGCTTCCCATTTCCCCTCATTTCCCATCCTGGCCCTTTTCCTGCCCAGGCCCCCTACCCCAGTCCTTTGCCCTGGGGGTGGTGATGGAGCTTCACCCATGTGGCATTACAAAGCCAAGAAGCCCCAGCTCCACCCCGAGGGTCAGCTGCTGACTCAGGGATGGTGAGTCCATCTCAAAGTCAGGCTGGGATGTCCTGGGAGGACACAGTCCCTTTGGGTGCTGGGGAGCTGTTTGGTGGCACGCAGCTGTGAGGAAGGACCCTTTGGGTCAGTTCTCTCCCTGAAACACATAGGAGAAGGTGGCAATGAAAAAAAAAAATTAAAAATCCTCTTTCTCCAAGGAGTGGCAGATCTGGGACACAGCTTAAAGTGGAACTGGAAGTTCAGGCTCATCCCCCAAAGGGTCCTCAGCAGAGCAGGACCTCATTCTGCTGAAAGCCCTGCACTCTGCAGGCGCAGCCAGTGAGAGGACCCCCCTTAACCATCCCGTGACTTTCACTGCCTGCAGTGTCCTCCCCCACCCCATCTTCTCCTCGTTTGTGCTCCAGTGCTGACGCAAGGGGCTGTAAAACCCTGGTCTGATCCCAGGGACTGTTCCTGAGCAGTTATGGGGCTGTTAAAGCTGCAGGAATGCCAAGATCGTGGCCGGTCAAGGACAGGGAGGGAAGGAGGAGGCAAAGGGGGGGGAAGGATAAAAAACAGAGGTGAAAGCCTGGAAGAGGAGGAGGTCCTGTCCCAAGGTTTTGCATGGGCACCAACTGGAGAGGACTCAAGGGTCCTCTTGTTTTTTTTGCCTAGCATCCAGAAGGAAGCAACGCTGATGCCACCATGCCATGTGTAGCACACGGAGAACAACGGGAGTCACCATGGCAGGAGGGTCTGGTGGGCTTGGTGGACATGGGTAGCTGGGTGAGGGAGGCTCAGGGAGGTGCTGGTCTCCTTCTGCCCCAGTGGGGCAATTTTGGAGGGGAATGCTGGAAGGTCTCATCTCTATGGGACAGTGAAATGCCTGCATGGCAGCACCCTGGGCCCCAGAGCTGGTGGGATGGGAGAAAAACCTAATCCAGCTTCCCCTGAAACGTGGAGAAGATGTCATGGATGCCCACCTTGCATCTCCAGCCTGACCTTGCAGCCAGCCCAGTGCCAACCTCTGTGCCACGGCAGTGACTTTCAGGAGGGTTTAATTTTTGAACTGTATGCTCCCTTCCCCCCCAGGTGACTCACCCAGCACATCTGCCCCGCGGCAGAGCTGCCCCCCCGGGGCTGTTCTGTTTGATGTTGTCATGGCCCGGGCTATAAAGTTATCCATTGACTCGGGAAAACACAATTAAGAGAGAAAGAGCTGCCGGGCGGGTTCTTCAGGTATCTTTGCAGCAAAAAGAAGGGTTGTGGCATGGGCTGGACATGAGGCTACCAGCCAGGGCAAAACCAGTGCTGGGACAATGGGGGACAGGGGGACCAGCTGTCCTGATGCTGCTGGCAGACCCTGCTGGCCGCTCACCTGGAAAACACAAGGGCTGGAAGTCATGGAATCCCAGACTGGTTTGGGTTGGAAGGGAGCTTTAAAGACAATCCAGTCACACCCCCTGCCATGGGCAGGGACACCTCTCACTAGACCAAGCTGCTCCCAGCTCCATCCAACCTGCCCTTGAACACTTCCAGGGATGGGGCAGCCACAGCTTCTCTGGGCAACCTGGGCCAGTGTCTCACCACCCTCACAGCAAATAATTTCTTCCTGATGTCTCATCAAAATCTAGGGAAGGGAGTGCCAAAAGCAGGTGAAATTTTGGGGAGAATGACCCAGAGGTGTGAGCGCCAGCGTGTTCCCAGTGGGAATGGCCATGACAGCAGCCATGAGCACTGCCCTTCAAACCCAGACCTTATCTCCTTTATCCTAAGGACCATCAACCCCTCCAGTCTCCACACGGTGCCTTATCATGGTGCCAAAGCCAGGACTGAGCCATTAAAGTTAACTATTACCCAAAGTGAGTGCTTATTTGGGGTCATACAGGCCTGGGGGAAAGTGAGGGAGGGGAGAAGGATGCCCGGGGTTCTCTTTGACATGCTGTCACCAGCCCTGCAGGACTGAAGTGGTGCTTGAAGAAGATGAATGCTTAACTAACAGCTGGCAAACAGCAGTGCTGGGAGGTGGGATGGGGGAGCCCTGGCCATCACTGGCCACTGAAACACAGCCATGTGGCTGGGACATCTGTGTCCCCCAACCCATGGGGAGCCCTGGGCATGAGGGTTTGTCTTGTACCAGTGGTAGGAAAGGTCCTAGAAGCCTTCCCCCTTTGTCATCAGGCAGCTTTGGGGAGAAATCCTCCCTTTCCAGAGGTTTTCTGATTCTACCCACACCATATATATTCCTCTAGACCAGGTTGCTCCAAGCCCCATCCAACCTGGCCTTGGACAGTTCCAGGGATGGGTCAATCATAACTTTTCTAAAAGGTAGTGATTGGGAAGCCCCATCCTTGCTGGTGTCTTTTGCAGCCCACAAGTATATCCCATCAGTCCCTGCCCTCCATCTGGGTGCCCCCAGGTGGGAGAGGTGGGGAAGGGCAGGGACATCCTCCTGCTTTTCAGTGCCAGGACCCTACATGACCTAAGTATTGGTCAGTGGGACAGATCCCTTGCCCTCTTGGTCCTTATCTCAGTCAGTGCATGGTCCCTCCTGGGCACGTGGCAGCAGCAGGGAGGCATCCCACAGCATGTCATTCCTGGGAGTAACCCACTGGCTCACCTGAACCTGCTAATCCCCTAATCCGTCACCAAGGAGACCCAAGCATTACCTGGCACCGTGGGAAGCAGAGAGGCCCCAGGGCAGGATAATCGGTTCCCAACACCTCTGCCAAGTCCCATCACTTTGTGGCTCACCCCAACGCTCCTTCAGCAAACAGCTCTGGCACCTTCTTCACAATCCATCTCATCCCATCCCACCCTATCAGCCCAGGCATCGGCAGCATTTCACCATCCCTACTTCCCAAAGTGTCTTGTCTCCTCATAGCACCCCAGGAGTGGGAGGTGTCCCCTGGGCATGGCTTTAGTTGGAATAAAATGGAGACCTCAGACTTGTCTGGGGGGGGGTGTCTACTCTCCCCTAACTCCATCATGGGGGGTTGGAGAGACATGGCTGTGTGCAATCACACCAGGTAAGGTTTTGGTGAAAAAAATCCCTACTGGCAACAGGAAGACTGTGAGGTGTCTAAGCCAGCTGGAGAGCTGCCCTGCTGAAGCTCAGATCTATCTCCAGCACCAGGAAGATGGTAAAAGGGGGGACAAACCCTGAGCTGGAGAACATGCGAGGGTGCAGGACACACAGGGTATGGTCTGCTTCTCACCTGGAGGGGCACATGGAGCCCAGGTTGGTCACTGAGGATCCCTGCATGGCTGGGAGAGGATGATCCAAACCTCTTGCTGCACCATTCACCTTCTGATCACACCAGGCTTTCTCTGGTGACTGCAAAGCTGCAGGAGGAGAAGAGCAAATGCATAGATCGTTTATATGAGAAAGGATGAAATCCCCCCCCCCCGGGAACCTCCTCTCTTGCCAGGACCACGGGGCACATCAGCCCCTGCAGCCCACCTGGGGCACCCTCAGGGGTGATCACTGGAGCTCCCACCACCTTCCACCGGACACCAGTTCAGCTGAGCCAGCACAGAGACTTTGCAACTCATTGCACTGATGAATCGAATTTTCCCCGCGGTTACATTAACCTCTGTCCCTGCTGCTCCCTCCTTCTGTACCGGGTCCCTGGAACACCGGCTGATGTCTGGGGAAGGAACCTGCCAAAGAGTCTCCAGCTGGACCAGGGCAAAGGATGAGGGAGAAGCCAGATCTTCGCCCCCTGGGGCTGCTTCTCCTTCCCCGAACTCCTCGGCTCATCCCGGTGCCGTTTGGCTGCGCAGCGCTTGGGGCAGCAGAGCCCCGCGCCTGGATGGAGCTGCAGCCAGACACATCCCGGGAGCTGGGCCAGCCCAGGGGGAATTCCGGCAGCGGGGACAGCAGGGACCTTCCCTGTCCGAGGAGCTTCTCTTCCTCCGAGCCAGGCTGCGGGAAGCTGCGGGAAGGCCGGCGGGGTTTGCCGCTCGGGGCCCTTCCCAGCCGAGCTCTGCGGGAGGACGTCTGGAAAAGCTCCGGAGCTGCAGGGGGGTCTGGGGGCTGCTCTGGCCTTGCACCCCCACCACTGCCCGGGGCTGGCAGCTAGCGTGGAGGATGTTGGTGGTCCTGACCCTGCTGTGCCATCTAGTGGGATGCTGGCCCTGTTCCCCAAGTAGGAAAATCCCTCTGGAGCTCGGGACACCAGCACAGCCCCTGCAATCCCCCCCCGACCCTCATTGTACGTAGCAGCCACACAACCCGCTCCCCTTTCGGCAGTTTCTGCCCTTCAGCCCTTCCCAGCTGGGGGTAGGGGACATCAGGCCAGGTCCCCTCTGGCAGGACCAGGAGGGACAGGAAAACACATGACAAGAATCTAATGCCATTGCTTGGCTGCTTCCAGAGCTGCCTGGAGAGCAGCACTTAATGAGGGAACAGCATTGCTCTTGCACTAATTGAATCTTGCTTTCCCACCATGCTCCAAAGATCTGAGTTTGCTGCAGAAAACCACCAGAAACCGCTAAAAAACCACCCACGTTCATCCCTCCACCACCAAGAACCAAAGCTGAGCTCCCATCTCCAGCCAGAGCCCAGCAGCCTGAGCCAGGGCACGGTGTGCTGTCCATCCCTTTCCCCAGGGCAAATAGGTTTGGGTACATCCAGACAAACAAACCTGGAGCAACACACATTTGGAGGAAAAAAAGGGGTGCAGGAGGATAGATAAACTTCCTTACACATTAGCAGCTGTGTCAAGTAGCAGGCTCCTTGGCAGGAGATGAATATCCACCCTCTTCCACCACATTATCAGACATTTACTGCAGAGACACTGCAAACATCCCCATTTCACCTGCAGGAACAAGACTTGGAAGCCTCAGAGCTTCCATACAAAACATCCTGAAGGTGCCCATCACACAGGAGCTTGCCAAAAAGACCACACACACTTGCTGATGCTGATAGCTTCAGCTTTTTTGTCAAGAAGCATTTACATCCCTACTCGGTGGCTTCCTGAGTGCTTGGGGGACCTTTCCCCTGGCCTGGGCCATGGCTCTTAGAGGACATGCTGTAATTAACATTACCCATCAGTGACAGGGCTCGTTGGGAAGTGCAGTGAGGTTCTACCAGCTCTTGCAGTACTCCTACAGGGGGTGGCCCTTGTGAACAACGGCCCCATTGTTCCCCTTTTAAGTTAGCTCCCGAAAGGCAAACAAGGAGACTGCATTTGGAAAGGAGACTTTGCTTATTGCAGGTTTGTGCAAAGCTGGGTGCTCGGTGGACTCCCACAAATCAAGCACCCCTTCCTCCTAATACAGGGTTTCTTTTCCACATCAAGAAAATGCAAATTCATCTCATCTCTCAAGTACACCAATACCAACATCTACATACTGGTCTAGTGAGTTGTTTTGTGAGCAGGGGATCCTTCCCAGTGAGCTTAACTACTCTTTGTTCTCTGCTACCCCAGATACCCTTCTCCTGTGGCTACAGACCTTCACTCCAAGATAGCTCAGCCAGCACCTCCTTCTGCTGGTCATGCTGGCCTGCCTCTTCTGATATCATCATCATGGACACAGAATCAGGAGACATAAGGGAGCTCTTGGCAGATCATCTCCCTTGGGTTAAGAGATGCATTTTAATTATCTTTTAAAACAATCCTGCCAAGACCAGCACTAGGAGAAAGCAACAGCAGCTCAGGGGAGACACCCTAATAGGCTTTGAAGATAAGCTCACTCTCCACAGCACGATGGGGAGAAGGACTCCATGAACATCCCACCTTTCAATTGCACTAAAGTCTCCTTTGCTCCTGCAAAGCTTGTGCTCCCATCCCAGTCTGATCCCTCAGCTTTAAGGTTACACTGAGGCTACAGGAGGCTTTGCAAAAACACCCTGAACTTCACTTTGAAGCTCATTTGGTCTTGTGGTCCTCCAGGGCTTTCCTATTCCTCCTCCTAGGAAGATTCATGAGCCCTGCCATGGAGTGAAGGGCACAGCCATCCTCACTGGATTATACCCCAGGGAGGGCAGCAGACAATTAATAACTCCCATTAGCAAGGAACAGAGCAGGGACTGGGGAAAGCATCAATTAGCTGGATGGCATTTCAGGGAGGACATGGACAGCTTTGAAATACGGGCAAGGAGCTGCTGGCTGCTGCTGGCTTTTGTTAACCTCTTCTGGAGCAGGCTGCTGGGGTGGAGGGGGGTGGGCATTGCCTGCAGAAGACCCCGAGCCAAGTTTGGGAGGGTCTGATGTGTCCACATTCCTCTGGAATAGCTCAGGAGGAGCCAGCTAATGTGTTTAGGGACAAGTAATGCCACGAGGCTGCAAGAGGAACAAGGAGCCACTGGGGCTTGGGTGAACATCAGTCTGCAGCGAGGTGTGGGGCCAGGCCAGCTCCAGGCAGCCTTTTCCTGCAAAAACGCTGACCCAGGGAGGTCTTTCTGCTCAGAGCATCAAGTTCCCACCTACTAACATCATCTGCAGAAACAGCAGGTGCTTCAGCGGGAAGTATTTAGTGTGTAAAGGGGATATTTAGCATGCACAGGAGCGCTTTAGCCTGTGTGCAGACTTCCACACGGCTCTGGTTCCAGCTTCCTTGGTGTTAAACCAGAGCCCAGCTCCTGCCAGGAGCCATGGGCAGCCCTGACATGTGAATGTGTTGAGCCGTTTTACTTGCAGCAGGCGACTGCCTCCAGCAGAGGACTCCGAGTTGCTCGGGGAGCAGCCCCGCTGCTGCACCGCTGAGGAAAACCACCCCTGGAGGGCACCCGGGACCGAGTGATCAGTGTCGCTGGAATCAATCAGATTATTGACACGTGCTTAGGGGAGGAAGCCAAGGTCTTCAGTTTGTAAAGAGGGAGGAATCTGGGGGCATGGACGGGTTTGTAGACCTGGGTTCACCAGTGCCTTTTGGTCCTCTGGTGACATCAAGGCCATGGTTTGGCCAGCCACAGGTAGGAGCAGGGCTCGGATCTGCAGGATGGGACAAGGCAGGGTCCCTCCAGCGGGGGGAGGTGGGCTGGGGGCTGCCTTAGTGCGACGGGTCATAGCGGCAAGAAGCCTTCATTGGTGGTTTTTAATCCCAGAGCACTGAACTATTGCAGTGATTTGGTCTTTACTTCGGAGTTTTTATTGCACTTGGCAGGCTCAGAAAGACGCGGTGAAAAACAGCAATGACTGGCTGGTGGAATCCTATTAGACTTATTAATCACCATCCAGTGCTAATTGCTGTGTACTCCCGCCCTGGGGGTATTAATTACTGCAGCCACGGGGGAGAGAGTGATCCAGCCCTCACCCCGGGAGGTTTGGAGCAGCTGCCCAGCCCTTCTCCAGCAGGGGCTGGGACTGCTTTAAGCTCTCCCTGACTGCCAAAAAACCTTCAGCCACCCGGCACGGCTGTTCCCATCCCCTCCCTGAACACACACGTGAGCAGGCTCCAGAATTCCCTCTCCAGCACAGAACTCCCTTTGCCCACCACTCAGCAGCAGCTTTGCCTGCAGGAGCAGTCTGTGACCGTAGCAAGGAGAAACCAGCTCTTGTGAATGCCTCTTCACTTTGAAGAACACCACCAAGACCAGGGCAGCAGAAGGAAAGCCCACCCCGGTGCCCCTCCTCACCTGTGTCTGTGTCTCTGGAGGCAATGCTATGTAGCCCCTGGAACCTGCCTTGCTTCCTCAGCAGGGATGGGATCTCCTACAAGGAGAAGCCTCAGGCGCTAAACCCTCTGGAGATCCACCCAGGAAGATAGCCAACAGGGCAGACACCTGGTCACACCATCTCCAGACACAAAGTCAGCCAAACAGATCACCAGACAAGCTCATGGTGATGGCACAGGTCCAAAGTTGAGCTGGAACATCACTCCATGGGTCTCTGGACCAGGAGCACCAGTGACCAAGGGCAGGCATGGCTGTAGGTGGACTGGAGGCCAGCAGTCCTACAACACTGCCCAGGGAGGGAGTAGTAGCCCCTAGCTGAGCTTAAATGGGCTCCTGGGACCATGGGTGTGGGTGGAGGCCCCAGGTGAGGATACTCAGGGCAATTACGGCCAATTAGTGTCTTCAGGGCCCTGGCAGTCAGCTGGGGTGTCTAACAAGTTTAGTTGAGGCTTGATCCAGTTGGGTCCTGGAAGCCTCCCAGGGAGGAGGTGGCACAGTCCCTCTGGGGACGTGCTGCACTGCCCAACTGTCCTCACTGTGGAAAAGCCTTTTATATCCTGTCTCCTACTCTGGGTTCTTTTGTGTCCATTGTCTCTCACCCTCCTGCTGTGTGCTGCTGTGACAGCCTGGCTACAGCTTCTGGAGCTCTTCTCTGGAATTGTGTTGTCAGGTCCCCCACAACCATGTCCTCTCCAGCCTGGGCAAAGTCCAGTTCTGCAGCTCATTCTTCACAGAGCATGGGCTCCAGCCCCTGACTGTCTCTGTGGTCCTCTGCTGAAGTTGCTCCTCTTTATCAATGTCTTCCTTGGCACTGGGCACACAAAACCCAACAAAATATTCCAGCCGGGGTCAAACAAAAGGGGTTTAATCTCTTTCCTCAATGTTCCTACCACCCAGGTATGGTTTTTCTGTAGAAGGGCCATTTCTGGGGCGTTCTCTCTCTATCCATCCCTCTCTCCATCCTTGATCCATCCATTTTTCCAGCACAGACCAAACCAGCACATTTCAGAGTCTGTCCCTGCTGTGTGGTCCCACTGAAACCAGCTCAGCAGGTGGCAGATCTGCACATGGAGCAGAGACAATCTCAGCTTGGCCAGAGGAGGCTGGAACAACATTTCTCGCACTAGAAATTACTCCATAAAGCTCTGAGGACCCCCTATGAAAAGATGTCAGCGTTTCTCTCTGAGTTGCTTAGAGGCTGGCTTTAAGTGTGGTAGATGTCAAAACACAGGACAAGCCCAGGCAGTGGTGGCCAAGCAATGACCGAGACCTTTCCTGCTGAAACCCAGGACTGGTGGTGCTTCTGAGCTGTAAAATACATTTATTATCATTTTTTTCCCTTTTCTTTCCAGCCTCCACCAGCAGAGCAACTGTCAAGGTCATATTTATATTTATGAGATTCATCTTCCTGGCTCCCAGGGAGTGCTGAGCTGACACCAGGAACAAATCACAGTGTTGGGGAAGGACGGGGAGAGGCACAGAAGAGTTATTGAGGGGAGCAGGTCCTCAGTGACCCCTTGCCCTGGGGGAGCCTCCTGACCCCCGTGTCACAGGGAGGCAGAGGAACCTCCATGCTTGACCATCAGCTCCACCTGGGGCTGCTGGTGATGGGAACCCAAAGGCAGAGTTCCCCACTTTGTCCCGGTTTAGGTTTTTCTGTGGCACGAACCCCACACTGGGAAGTTTCTGCAGCAAAAGCCTGGGGGCTGCAAGGAATGGGGCTGAAATCTTGGGGTTCAGGCAGGGCAGCAGCTTTTGGACTGCAGAGGAAGGAGAGCTTGTCTCCAGAGAGACCCCAGTTCCTCTTCCCAGGGGGACTCCTGGCTGCAGCCCAAGTCCCTGGACTTTGTGGGACTGCCAGCCATGGACAGGTGGAAGCCAAAATCCCTTCTGAAAAGTGCAATGAGCATCATTTGGGGCTGCTGAGGGTGGAGAAGGGACACATCTGACTTGTTTCTGGGTCTGATGCTCCTGCCCTCCACATCTGCCAAGGGAACTAGGGGTCTCAATCTCTTGTTTGCTCTGACTTGGCAAATGGGCTCCTGGACCTCTTCAGTTGCACCTTCAGCATCCCAGTGAGGTCCTGCAGGGAGGCATGGTGCCATCCTGCCATCCTGCTGGGGCATCTGTGCCAGCATCTCAGCCACAAGGTCACCTTGAGGGAAGGAGGATTTTATGGGAGCCTCATCACTGACTGCAGTTCCCCTACAAAAACCTTACGAGGTACTTAAGGCAGGTAGTGAATCAGTGATTAAATGTCACACGGCTTTGGCGTAAGGAGGACACAGCACAAGGCCATCAGATCCTTTGCTATTTATAGAGGTGGCAATGGCCTTCTACACAGGGAGCAAGACCCTTCCCTTATCATTCCCTTATCAGTGGGAAGGTGGCAGAAGGACTCAGTCACACTTGCAGCAGTTCAGCCTCAGATCTTGGACCAAACCACAGGATTTTTGGTCTCCAAGGGCTCATACTGCCCCTAACACACTTTTCCCTGACCTTGCTGGAGGAGGCACCAGCCAGGGTTTGTCTCTCCAGTGCCTGGAGTCATCCATACGCCAAGGATCTGTGCTCAGAGGATCACATCCCTGTGTCCCTGTTTGTCCAGGGGAAGAGGAGTGACAGCAGAGCTGATGCACTTTGCAAAGCCTTGTAGGAGCCAAGGGCACACATACCAGCCAGGAGATATTGTCCTAACAAACCCCAAAGTGCCAGTTCTTCTCCAGAGTCTCAGCAAAATTCAGCTTTCAGTGAACGGTGCAACATCCAAAGAGAAAAGATAATATTCTCACTTCCCCTGGGCTCCAGCACAAGCCTCACTGTAATGGGCCACAGCTCAGGCAGGAGCTTATCTCTGGGGGCTTTCCCTGAAGAGTTGGGTGGGAAGGAGGGGGCTGGAGGCTCTTGGCATGCACTGAAGCAGCAAGTGCTCCAGCTCCTGGGGCAGCCAAAGCAGCAGGAATAGGTGCAGGGAGTCTGGAAAGGCCTGGGAATGACGACTGGGGCAGTGCTGGGATACCTGCAGAACCAACGGCAGCTTTGGGATGCTGCCACCTCCTGCACCAGGGTGTCCATGGCAGCTCTTTCCCCCAGAGCGTTTCACCTCCAAGAGGAAACACTTGAGGCTTCAGCTCCTGATGTTTGAAGATCAAAGCCTGCCTGTGAACCTTCATCCCAGCAGGCAGGAGGAAGAGGGGTGGGCAGACAAAGAGGCAGCAGATGCAGTGACCTTTGCGTCCTGGATGCAGGGAAGGGGGAAGGAAAATGCCAGCCCCATCAGGCTGCTGTGCATCTGGATCTGCTGCTTGCTCCTGCTGCTCTTCAGAGGTTCTGGCCTTGCTCCTCTCCTGCTATTTGTTTCACTTGACTTATTTTTAGATTTGTAGAGAAAAAGAGAGTAAATACATAAATAACCTTCCATCTGCACCCCCACCCTCTCAGAGCCTGGCCAGCTCCTTGCAGACTGCCAACCAACAGGTCCTCTCTGTGGTGTGGATACTGCAGATGGAGGGCTGGGTTTCCAGGTCACTCTGCCTGTTCTCCACCTCTGCTGGTACCTGCTCCTGCCCGGCTGGAGAAGGAAGAGATGGGCTGACTCCCCCATAGCAGGGCTGAGCTCTTGGTGGGACCACCACGAGGAGAAGAAGCTGGAGTTATTACCAGGACCTGCTTTGTGATGGTGCTGGTGAGGCAGTGACAGGTATTTATTAAGACCTAACTTGCAGGCTGCTTATAAAAAAAATTAATAAAAGGAAAAAAGAAAAAAATTTAAAAAGGAAAAAAAAAATTAAAAAAGCACCTGTCTCTGCTTGCTGGGCTGCAGGAAACCAGGAGCAGAGTCCTCTGCACCAGCCCACCTGTCCAACCAGGTTAACTCAGCAAGAACAGCCCCACAAGCAAGGAAGGGCCCAGGCTGATCCCAATTAAACAGGACAAACTGAAGGCCCCAGGAGCAGGCATCATGCAGCCTCATGACTGAATTCAGCTTGCTGTACAAAGCAGCTCTGCGGCGCCGGCTCACTCGGGTTTGGGTCCAGTGCAGAGCTGCAGGGTTTTGCTCAGCTCGTGCATTTTAGGGGGCTACTAGTGCAATAAATAATCAATTATTCAATATGAGCAGTAATTGGGGTTTGTGCTAACTACTGGGGCAGGTGGGACCCAGCCAGGGGGATGCTCTGGGTGAAGGTCTCTGAGTTGAGCTAAGGGGGAGCGGTGGCACCCGAGCCCTGCCTTCCTAGGAGGTTGTTTTTGTGAGCAGAAAGAGAAGGCTCCTGCAGGAAGGGAGGTGAGGTCCATAAATCAGGGACTGTGGATGGTGCAAGTGGCACTTGCAGCTCCCCCCATGCCAGAGCACTGCTGGGGGGGATGCAGAGCCCTTGCCCAGCTCAGCTCCCAGAGGCTCTCAGCACCTCCTGTCCCCAGCCTGCTGCCCCTGTTCTCATTTCTCGATGGGGCAATGCCACCTCCTGCCCCGCACAGTAATCCGTGCCCAGTACCTTTTCCTGCTCACCTGCACCTCCCATCCTGGCAGAGCTGATGGAGATGGCTGCTGCAGGTGAATCTGTACATGGTCACTTCAAACTGAAGCAGCAGCTCTTGAATTTCCATGTCTGTAAGCACCTGACAGGTCCCCGTCTGCCCAACAGCCCTAATCACAACCCACCACCATACAGGTATTTTATTCAGATTTAATAACTTCAAGGAACACCAGTTAACCCCAGGCCATGCCTGCGGTGGCTGCACCACCCCCAGATCCTGGACAGCACTGGAGACACTACAAGGCTTTCCCTCAACCCATATTTCTCTAACTTAGTGATACTACCTGGGTGTAATAACAGCGTTATTAAAATAACTGCATCAGCCCAACAGAGCAGGGAGAGGGAAGGTTCAGCTGCTCTGGGAATGTCTGGCCACAAAAGAGAAATTTAGGCCAAGGGATCTGGGCAAACCCCACGTATCTCTGCAGATGTCCCAGGGACTGAAACATTCCAGTGTGGAGGTCAGGATCCACAGGTCTAGGGGATCCTCTTCTTCCAGACTGATGCAGTTTCACTGGGCTGGGGAGGGTGGGAATATTCCCTGAGGACCAAGAGCATCCATGAAGCATCACCTGAAAGGAGCTGGTATTCTGTGACCTGAGTCATCTCATTAAGGCAGGAGAAAAGGCTCTTCCCCTCCTGTCCCGTGCTCCTTTTCACAAAGACACGCTCTGAAATGGAGCTTTTCACACAGATCCATCCAGGCTGGAAATGGAAAATTCAGGTGGACAATAAACTGTGTTTGTTTTTTTTTGCAGCAGCAGCTTCTGCTGCACAATGCCTCATCCAACCCTGCTGCAGAATTGTGTCCTGAGCAGATTTGAGCTCCACAGAGAGCAACCAAGACAGAAAAAGGTTTTGATTTCCACTGTGCTGGCATCCCGCTGGAAAGATCTCCTTGGAAAGCTGCTGCAATTAAACCCTCTGAGAGCAGAGGGTCCCCAGAGAGGCCAAGTCTGCAGGGGGAAAGTGGGAGCAGCATCATTAAGGTGGTGTTTATCAAGGTCTGGGTGCACAGGGGAGATGGGTCCACAGGTGTTAGGGTAATAACAAGGACATCAGGGGCCCTGGCAATGAGAAGGGAGCAAGGGGGTCGAAGTGCTTCCAGGGACTGCACTTCTGAGAAGGAAGATTAGCATCAAATCTGGTGACTTGTTCTCAGTTAAATAGTTAATAAGCAGAGAGAGATTTACCCTTGGGGAGCCCCATGGATAGGACTGTGGGGGGGGGAACTTGTCCCTTTGGTGGGGTTTCACCTTTCCTGCTGGCACCCACCCACCTCTGTCCCAGGAGGATGATGTACCCAGGGAAGCAACATTATTAAGAGCAAAAGGAAATAACTGAATGCCAAGATCACTCAGCAGTTGTTAACCTTCCTATCCCTGACCTGCCAGTAACCTCCAGGATGCTGCCAAAATTGCAATTTCCTGACCCCTGGACACCCAGTGGCTCCATCCCCACTGAGGCAGCTGGAGGGGAGGAACATCATGTAGTGCCACCTCTGGCTAGGTCCTCTGGCAGCTTCCCCTGGGTACTTGGCACTTCCCCCTGGCCCACAGCAAACTGTAAATCTGTGAGTTTGCAGGGGAGGGAGAAACCCTGCAGGACCCCAGGGGATCACCCCATGAAAACAAGCCCCCCAAAATCAACATTTGGGGAACCACTGGCTGCTCCTGCCCAATGGCAGATAACTCACATCAGCTTCCAAGCGCAGGAGGTTAGTCCAGTTGAGTATGAGCTCAGATATCAGCAACAAAATCTAATTAAAGGAGATGTCAGGCTCATTGATCACTTTTTGGCTCATTGCATAAGAGCTGCAGCGTGTCTCCTCTGGGGAGGCTGCTTCCCCAGTTAGTGTGTATTGACGGGGGTGCAGTGCAAATTAAAAATATAATTTGTGCTTACTGGAAATCATAAAATGCAATTCCAGAGGGTGTCCAGTGGAAACACACTAGATTCCAAGGGTTTGTCACTGTAAATGAGATGGCTGTGCCTCCATGCCCTGCTTCCCAGTGCTCCCTGTAGAAGCAAAAGTACCAGGAGCTCTTCTGCCATCAGCAAATTCCTTGGGCCACCTCAAATGCTGGAGCCCAGCAACCCCACAGCTGCACCCAGGGAGACTTGGAGCACCTTCCACCCCACTACACCCAGCACATGAGACTCGGCCCTTAAGGACTCCCATCACAGCAGCACCCGTGGGGAGAAGAGAGTAAAAAACCCACACCCATAATTTGCCCCAAACTGCCTAGTCCCTGACACTCAACACTTCAGCGAGTCTAGAACCAGCTGGTGCTGCTGCAACGTTGCCACAACAGATTTATAGCTGGACCCTCACCTGCTTCTCAAGAGTTATTACACCTGAGGGCACTGGGCATCCCCATGGGGTCCCAGTCAGGATCAGTCTCCTATAGAAACAGCCCTTCAACATCTGCCACTCTACCCAGCTTTGAAGTTTTCATCCTCCAAAAAAAGATCACAGCCAGGCAGAGGAAAAAAAACCCAAACATCTGCCAACACTTACATAGCAGAAATTGGCTTTTTGGAGGCTTTTTGCTCCACTGGGGTAGGAAGGCTCTATTGTTTCAGGGCTCTGCCCAAGGAACAGTCCCCACACACAGCCCCACCGTTCAGCCTTCCCACAACAACTGCCAAGGGACACGCTGGCACCCTGCAAAGAGGGGAGAGGCAGGCAGGAAAATCCCAGCATTTTAGCAGATAAAATGAAGAGGATTCAGTCAAGGCCCCTGGGCACTGTCTCAATATGCATTTTGGCTGAGGAGCTGGTGTATGGACAGGCTGTGTGAGACCAGTCTGAGGTGTGAGGCAGCCAAGGAGCACAGAGCAGCTTGGAGATGGGGTTTAGTGCAGATCACCTCAGCTGCCACCACAGCCAGCGAAGCAGATGATGGCATCAATCATTTAGTGTCATTAGACAAGCAGCTCTGTCACAAGATGAGCATCTCCTGCTTGGAAAATAAGCATCTCAGCTTTGCCTCAGTGCTGAGGTGTCAGCAGGGACCTGTTATCCCCTGACAACAGCCTTGAGCTGGTGTCATTCCTGCCTGAAGCAAACGAGGAATGCAGGAACCTCCTTTGCTGCCCAGATGTCCACGTGCAAGGGGTGTTTAATCTTTGGACTGGAGATGTACAGGGTGCCACATGGTCCAGCAGTTTGTCACCAAATGGCAGGAAAAGCCAAATGTCTCCAATGCTCCCAGTTTGCTGGCAAAGCTGCTGCAGTGAGCTAGGGTCTGGGGAGACACATCTGAGTCTCAAATGGACATGGGAGGGTGGAAACACCAGAAGACCCCTGATCACACCTGACATTCAGAGAATCCCAGATTGGTTTGGGTTGGAAGAGACCTTAAAGACCATCTCAAGCCAACACCCCTGCCATGGGCAGGGACACCAGACCAGGCTGCTCCAAGCCCCATCCAACCTGCCCTTGAACACTTCCAGGGAAGGGGCAGCCACAGCTTCTCTGGGCAACCTGGGCCAAAGTCTCCTCACCCTCACAGTGAAGAATTTCTTCCTAATGTCTCACTACAATCTCCCCTCTTTCAGGCTTACCTCTGGGCAGGGTGATTAAAACTCCCCACATTTGTGAACAGCCAGTGATGCACGTTCCTTTATCCACCAACGCTTGGCTGGATCCCCAGAAAGCAACTTTTCTAGTTCCATCAGTTGCTGAATGAGGTCAGTAATTATTCACAGCCCTGAGATAACACATACCCTGATCAGGCAGCCACCATCCAGAAAGGCACCAGTCAAAGGCATGAGCTATTACCTGAGCATTTGTTCTTGAGAAGCTCATTTCCATACAGAACTGCACCTCGTGCAATATATCTCCAGGAGTGATCACTGAAAGCCTCAGCTCCAGGGAACAGGACCAAAAAAGTGAGTGAAAACTATTGATTTGGCTTTAAGTAGAGCTGTATCTATTAATCTGGGAACACTAATCATCGGGGGCTTGACAAGAACATGAGGTTTCCAGGGACACGTTAACACTGTCCCCTTGGGCAGAGCCTAAAGAAGACAGAGCTTGGCCTAGTGGTACCTACAGAGTAGTTCAGGAGGCATGGACAGGCAGGAAAGCCTTGCAAGAGGCACCTCTCACAAACACACATTTTTTTTCTGGTGTCTGACAACTACTTTGACCAGAGAATAAGATGCTCCTGGGAAGCCCCAAGGACAGTCTTCATCCTAGTGTTATCCCCATGAGCCTAGGCTGGAGGTGGCATGATGGAGGTGGAAACACTTCTTGTCTCCTCAGGGGGATTTATCACTTCATTAGTTTCATCTTTCCCTAAGGCAAAAATGACATAATGAAGCTCAAGACCAACCAATCAGGGGACTTTTGCAGGGATAAAAAAAAGCAGCAAAGAAACTCCTTGATGTTGTATTTTACTTTTTTAGACAAGGTGGTCTGTGAAACTCTTTGGGAGCAGCAAGGGGGTACAAATGAGGACACAGACTTAAACCTGAGCCCAAGTGAGCCTGGGAGAAAATCTCCCAGATTAAATTCTCCATATTTACAATGTCAGCCAGGTGAACCTCGGGTACCTTCCACATTTCCAGCCTTGAAAGAGAGGCACAGTTCCTTTTCTGAGGCAAGCTGTAAATTCATCATGCATTTTTCATTAAAAAATATCTATCTATATTCATCAGTTGGTTGATATGTCCTAGTGGCTGAGGAGAGCTCAAGGGATTCAGCAAGGACTTTGGCTCCTTGCAAGGGCTGGGAGAGGGGAGCAGTGGGCAGCAAGAAATGCTTTGTCTGTTGTACCTGTTGATAAAAAAATATCCTTCCTGTGAGGGAGAAGAGTCTAGATGGTCCTTAAGAGGTCAACTCTTACCTCTTTTGAGAGAGGATGTCCCTGCCATAGTAGGGTCAATAAACATGATAAGCCAGATCCTATTTATTCTGGAATACAAAGAGGACTTTGGCTGTCTAGAAATTAAAGTATTTTCACATATGGCTGGAAAACAACAGTGTTTATAATATCCCTAAATAGATCTTCTTGGGTAGTGGCCTCAAGCTGCTACTTCCACCCAGCTAATCTCACTAATGGCTCAGCATCTGGCCAAGGATGGAGAGCTGTGGTGTAGCTGCAAAGTCTGTGAGAAAGGAGGAGGTGGTGTTGGTTGCATTTTATTTTCCTGCCTTATTCTGGACAAAAACCTCCTTTCACTCCATGAAACGCTTTTTGCCCATACAAAAGATGTGGAGCACTTTTAAGAAAGAACATGTTCTGTGCATAAACCTACCTTGGTTTTGTCAGGGTTTTCTTCTTGCTTTATGCTCCCAACAAAGGACCCATGGGTGCAGAGGCAGCCACATGTGGTTGAAGCTTCACAACCATCCATTTGCTCATAATCTTCGTTCATCATCAACGTCCAAGGCCAGGTTGGATGGAGCTTTGAGCAACCTGGTCTGTAGAAGGTGTCCCTGCCCATGGCAGGGGGGTTGGAACTAAATTATCTTGAAGGTCCCTTCTAACCCAAACCAGTCCAGAATTCTGTGACCATGAAGCCACAAAGGCAGGGCTGCTTCCTTCAGGCAAGTGAGCCAAGGTGGATCACGCAGCCATCAGGACCTTCTCCCACATTGCCCACATAAGGCAAGCAGGACAGACACAGAGATGGTGGCCAGGTCCAACTAAGAGTCTAAATCATAAGGCAACACTGCAGTGATGAGGCAGGTCCAAGGTCGAGCTGGGAAGTCAGTCCATGGGTCAGAAGCATCAGACAGGTCTGTAGAGACAAGGCAGAGATAAGGTCAATCCAGGAGGACAACTTGCTGATTGAGGTGCAGGTGAAGGAACTCCGTAGCAAGGCACAAAACTAGGGCTGAGCTGGAGACCAGCACTTCTCCAGCACAGCTCAGGGAAAGACTGGTAGCCTGGGGCTGAGCTTAAATAGCTCTACTGGGCCCATGGGTGTGGGTGGAGGTTTTCAGCTGAGGCTGCTCAGGGCCATTAAGGCTTGGTGGTGTGACCCAACAGAGGGGAAAACACCTGTGCCCAAACCCTGGTGGCAAGGATTGGTCTGCAGCCCAGGCCATGTCCACTTTGGGTGGTCACTGCCTGATGTTTATTAACAACATGTTGAGGTTAGAGGCTTCTCCTGCAGATGCCGTTCGTTCCCACGTGCTCCAGAGCTGTTCACACACACTCCTCCCCACGCCTCCCCCATTCTGGGCTTGTGGACCAGTGTCTGGATGGAGACAGAGCAGAGAGGGAGGGATGCTGGTGTGACACCCACCCTCCTGTCCCCTGTGGCCACCACTGAGCTGAGGACACTCCAGCGCAGCCACGCGGGGACACGGGGGCCTGTCCTGGGCTCTTGGTCTCAGGCTTTTGCAAGCGTGAAATCCAAAGTGGCAGCTTGACATGCAGCAGCAGGAGGCAAAAAACCTCCCTCCCTCTGCACATCCTCTCTTCCAGGAGGCTTGAAGAGCCTGTGCCTCTGGGCCTTCTGCTCATGCCTGCAAGAAGCAGGTGACTTCTACTGGCCCAAACCCAAATATGAGCCTCCAGGACCCCCACGCCTCCTCCAGGACCCCCGTGCCTCTCCCTGTAGCCCTTGCCATGGGATGGCAAAGGCCTGACCTGGGTCCTGTCCAAGGAGATCTGGTCACCTGTGGCTGGAGCTCTTTCAAAACACAATCAGTGCTTGATTTTCCAAGATGTTGTTTGCCTCAGAGTCCCGAGGTCTTGCTGTTCCTTGGCAGTAATTGCTTGTTCTGCCCAGAAATGGATTTTTCCAAGAAACATCACTGAACTTCACACATCCTTGGCACAGGGAGCAACAGCAGTATAGTGGCCAGAGGTGACACCACACAGGATCTGATCATGCTGTAGGTGTGATGAGTGCCAGAAGAGGGTCTAGACCAGCTTCCTGAGGGCACCTGGAGCAGGGGAACGCTGCCCACCTCAGCCACTGCTTGGACCAGACTTGGAAACACAAGTCTGGCTGGGACCAGTGATGAAGAGACTCGGGATGGTTTCATTCTGCCCGTGGGCTCAGCTCAGTCCCTGCTGGGCAGGAGCAGCATGCAGGGGCTATTTATATCTCCAGGAGTGGCTGGATTAAACCCACACAAGAAATGTGCCATGAAAACCTCTCACTTCCTCATACACTATTTAAGAAGCTGGGACTGCAAAGCAGCAGCAAGTTGTTTTTTTTTCCCTTAGCTGCTGGTGGCTTTGTTCCTGGGAGGAGAGGCACAGGGAGTGGGAAGTCCATGGGAGTGGAAAGTCCATGGCAGTGGGAAGTCCATGGGGAACATGCCCAAGCACTAGGACACCATTCTGGGTCAGCACAGCCCCTATTTGCTGGGGGTGCCAGGACCCTTTGCAGCCCCCAGGGAGCCCCCACAGTAAAATTCAGAAGGGTTTGTGTCTTAGCATGTTCACTGGTTTCTGGGGGGTGGTTCAGATGTTGTTCTGAGCCCGGGAACAGCAGCATCTGGGTGATGCACAAGGGCTTGGATACAGAGTCCTCACACAAGCATTTTTTGTTCACCAAAAAAACAGGGTCTCAAACACCTCCAAGTAGCCCAACTTGGGTCCCTGAACATGCAGCTTTGGGGATCCCCAGCCCATCCAAAAATCACAGCCCTCTGCTTTGCCCTGGGCAGCCTCTTCCAGGCCTTGACAAGCCTTTTGGTGAAGAAATTGTTCCCAATATCCAACCTCCCCTGGCCTGAAGCACAGATTTGTCCCCACCCTGCTCAGCTTTTTTCTCAGTCTGGGTCTCTCCTGCAGAAGAAAACACCTCTCTTCTCCTGCAACCCCCCCCCCCGGGTGTGTTTTTCGTGCCTGCCCAAAGGTTGCACTGTGGGGCTGCTCTTTTGTTCCTGCTTCCACCATCTGCTCTGTCCTCTTGCCATCCCACCTTCCCACCAGCCAGCTGAAGGCAGCCCCAGGGCTCCTGGCTCCCCAGCACCACCTGGCACGCTCTGAGCCTCTCTCAGCACAGTCTTTGTTCAGGACTCCAGGTCAGAGATTCTCCGTGCCAACATTGTCCAAAGAGGTTCAGAGTTTGATTTGCAAAAGAAGTTTTGATAATTCCTCTTTAAAAAAAAATAATTAAAAAAAAAATATATATATATATATATAAAATTCCCAGAAGTTCCATCTTTCCACCCACCTTTGAGTCCAGTGGTTTCAGGGCTGACATGGAGCTTGGTGGGTTTATTACAGTCACTTGACTCCTGGCCCCAGTTCTGCCAAGCAGGCAGTTCCTGGTGGCTTTTGTCTGCCTTTTGGTTTCTCTGGATGATGGGGCGAGCTGCCACCTTGGGAGGTTGCCACCTGAGGCTGAAGTCACTTTATGGGTTCTTCTCCCATTAACATCTGTGCACAGCTGGAGACCGAAGCCAAAGGAGTGACCCCAGGCTTGTGCCCAAGGGGTTGAAAACAGGAATCAGAGGCATAAATCCTACTATTCTTGATAAATAAATAGAGTTATAATAAAGTTTAACATCACTTTAAATGACTAAAAATGAACCCTTTGTATAGGTCTGAATTCTCTTTAGGACTTTGTGCAGGTCCTCTCTGGAGAGCAGCAGTCTCCTCACACCCCAGCAAACACTGGGCTTGAAGCAAAACATTCTGGTCATGGAATTGCAAAATAAATTGTCACCTGTCTTTAAAAAACCTTAAAACAATTCAAAAGACTATCTGAATGGATGCTGCATTTTTATAAAATGTGGGTATTAGCATTTCAGAGTGTCCTTTTAAAGCATTTCAGGAGGATTTTGAGGCTCTGTTGACTCACCACCACACAACTCACTGGAATGAGGAACTTTTCCCCCATGAAAATAGAAGGAAGTATAAATAGAAATGGAAGCTGGATGAGACTGTCTGGGAGTGCTTATCATCATCTACTGATCCACCAAGTAAATATTGACTGAGGTGAAGCCATTGCCAATATTTGCTTGTAAGTAAAATACATTCGTTTTCAGCAAAGAAGTTGTTGATGTACACTTGGTTTGTGACCTGCTTCCCTACCTGCACATCCTGTCCTGGCTTGAGATCTGACATGAGGGCCAGCAGGTAGATGTGGAAAAGCCTTTCCAGATCCTCAAATCCATCTCTGTTGATGCTGGCTGGAATTCTGCAAAGCTTTTCCCACCATCTGCTTAATGTATCTGGACATCCCTCTTCTGGACAGTTGCACCATGGCTGGCTGCTGGGAGGTGAGTCCAGAAACCATCTCTGGAACCTGAGGCACTGGTGGCCAGCAGAGCTGATCTCGTGGGTCTGTTCACATCTCCAAATCTTCAGCTGGACTCAGTGGCTTCAGGAAATCAGGGGCTGCCACCAGCTCATGTCAGGGTGCACCGAGCCCTGGGGTGAGCAGATGCTCTCCTCACTCATCAGACTGATGGTCAGACCCTTTCTTCCTGCACCTCTGACTTGGTAGCATTTTCAAAGAACAGCGTTTGACACCACAGAACAAGGAGTGCCAGGGCAGAACATGTGCAGAGAAAATAAAACCCCAAATCCATCTGACTGCAGAAATCCTCTGCCTGAAAAATCAACCCTGTGACCCCAGAGATACTGGAGTCCAAATGTGTGCTGGGCACAGGAGATCCTGTTATTTCCTCATCCTACCCTGGTTTCCTGCAAGGATCAAGCTGTTGTGCCCAGAACACCCCTTTCTGGCCATAATAAGGTTTGGAGGTGGATCATGTCACTCCAGTTCTGGAGCCAGGGCTAACATCTGGAAGAGGAGGGACTGAAAAGCCCCTTGGTCATGGCTCAAGGGCTGGGCTCCTTCCCCAGAAGCACAATCAAAGGGGTGACCACCTCTCCATGCTGCCAGTGACAGTCACATCACTCTTGGGCTTGTGAGCAGGCTCAAGGAAGCCCTCAGAGGCCTTAATCGCCACCAAGGTGGGAACCTTGTGCCCTGCTCCACACCTCAGCTACCCCAGTCCTTCTGCAGAACCACCCCTGCAATCCCACTTGCCTCACAGACGAGAAGAAGCTGGGCCAGCTCTTCACCTCCTTTTCCCTACAATTCCCCTTCAATTGTCCCTCGATCCCAGTCACTTACTTGAGAAAATCAAGGGAACGTTTTCCATGCAAAAAAAGGGGGGAAAAATGTGCTGTTCTGTGGCAAGCAGCCCCCTGTGCCCAACACCAGAATGTCAGCAGCAGTAGCAGTGTCCCTGTAAATCCTCTTTATGAACAGGGGAGACATTTAATGCCTCACACACACTGAGCTTCTCCAGGCCCCTTGTCAGGACGTCCCAGGGACAAGGCTCTGCTGATTGATGGGATCCCATTGGATTTTTTTTTATAACCTGCTTTTCAAGGAGGACTGTTTGATCTCACAACATTTGATGGATCCATGAAACAAGTCAGACCAGAGGGTCCGAGTTGCCACACAACCCCTCTGCACCCCCAGCCACCTCCTCCTTCCCTCCCTCCCTCCCTCCCTCCTCCCCTCGCTGGGCTCTGCCTTTTTAATCTGATTTTACAGGCAGGCTGCTCTGCCGAGATGTACAAGATCCTGCTGTTCTCCTGGCAAATGCCTGTGCAATAAATTTTTAACACCCTCCTCCCCCCCCCTTTCAAGCTCTAATGACCATTGCAGAGCCGCACGGAGATGCTTTGATGGGCAAACCCAAAGGCTTTGCTGCTTTTCACTTATCTTTCTTCTTCTAAGAACCTGGAAGCAAGCCCATGGGCCATCGTCAGGAGCAGACAGTGGCCTGAATAACAGAATCATAAAGTCATAGAATAGTTTTGGTTAGAAAAGACCTTTAAGATCATCCAGTCCAGCTATTACCCCACCACTGCCAAGGCCACCACTAACCCATGTCCCTCAGCACCACATCTACACGGCTTTGAAATCCCTCCAGGGATGGGGACTCCAGCACTGCCCTGGGCAGCCTGGGCCAGGGCCTGACAACCCTTTCAGGGAAGAAATGTGTGGCTCTATGTGGTGTAGAGTTCCCTCAACAAGTCCCTGTTCTTCTGCTCTGCAGAGGAGGGAAGGTATTTTGACTGGGATACTACAGGCTGTCCCCTAGTAGAAAGGGGGTTTTGCTTCCATAAACCCTACAGTGGATGATTATTTATGACATTCTGGGGATGGGTAGGTATGGTGATGGTGAGGAGGGTGTCCCCAAAGGACAGCCACCCGTGGCATGTGGGAGCTTCAGTGCACTGCTCGTGGTGGGGTCATCTTCCCTCCCTGGGCAGGAGGCAGCTGGAAGGAGCCTGTTGTCCCTAAGAGAGACGCCCAGCCCCAAAAGGCCATTTCATTAAACCTCTTTTCTGCTGGCCCCCAAACAGAAGCTTTCAGGACTTCCTAACTTGTCTGTGGTTTTCTCAGCTTAGAGCAATTCCCCCTTGTAACCTTGCAGGTTGGCCTGAAAACCACCAAAAATGCTTTTATAAGTTTTGGAGGAACTGCCTACACCAGAGGAAACATACCAAATACTGCTGAGAGCCCTCCCTGCCACACCCCCCCACCCACAGCTGCTTTTCTGGGCATCAAAGTGCACCCATCTCAGCTGCCAGCAGGATGGAGCCTGGTTTTACAGCACCTGTCAGCAGCCCGTGAGGAACGGGCAGTAAATCCTCTCTGTAAATCTTCCCCTGGGATGCTCGGAGGTGCTGGGCTTTGTGCTGCTGCATTTCCCCCCCTGCCGGCGGTGACGGGCCGGACACAGCCCCCAGCCCGGGCTTTTGGGGGTTTCACCCCCCAACCTGTTACTTTACCTTTGCTTCTGCTGCAGCAGCTCCGAGGCTGTGACACGAGGCACAGTGAATAGTGATGAGAACACCCAAGGCAGGAGAGGAATCCAGGCAGAAGTCACCAGAGAAGAAGAGGATGGGAGACGTGCTCCTCAGCTTCAAAAACCCCCACATGATTTCCCCTTGATAACACAAACCATTTCAATAAGGCAAAGATGCTTCACTCCAGGAAGGGGGAAGCAGGAGGCAAGCTGTGTTCTATATCACTGCATCCATACATTAATGTTGCATTAAGCTACATCCATGTTCATACCTTGCCAATAAATACTAAATGTCATGTTTCACTGCGACATAAAACTTCAAGTAAATTAAAGGAAACAAGGTCAAACCCAAATTATTTGATTTGGCCCCAGCGATCCAGGAGGGAGAGTCAGACTTGCTTTGATTTTCCTCTCTCTCAGTGGATTTCTGCAAGTTGTTTTAATTGCTCTTGCCTCTCCAGTGGAAAAACCTTCTCCTGAAAACTTCTTGGCCAGTTTTTTTTTTTTTTCTGAGGACAGAGTAGCTGCTCAATAAATGCTTTCTCATCTACTGAGCAAGTTTTATTTAATTACACAGCAGCTACAGCAAGTGGCTGTTCCTGCATTTTAAACAGCAAGTGGGTCCCACTGCTCCTCCTCATTGTAATTTGCTTTTTTTTTTTTTTCTCCTGTGGATAACAGGAAAAGTGTTTTTACTAAAAGGGTTGTCAGGCCCTGGCCCAGGCTGCCCAGTGCTGGAGTCCCCACCCCTGGAGGGATTTTAAAGCCAGGTAGATGTGGTGCTGAGGGACATGGGTTAGTGGTGGCCTTGGAAGTGCTGGGTTAATGGCTGGACTGGATGATCTTAAAGGTCTTTTCTCACCAAAACGATTCTATGACTTTATGATAATACAGAATTGCTATAAAATTCCATAGCATTCACCAGGAAAATAATGAGACTAACGAGGAGCCAGGATCTCCATCCTCAGCCATGCATCCACCACCCATGAGGTCTGTGGCCTGCTGTGCTCTGCAGGTCTTCTGCTGGCAGAGGTGGGAAGGGGACTCCTGAGGAGCTGGAACAAGCAACATCCTCAGGGTAAGCTTTGGGGTGAGGATGGAGGGCTGAGCACCAGCAGAACCTCCCCATCCCACCAGCACATCATGCTCTGGTGAGGCTGGTCCTGTGGGGAAACGAGCGCAGAGAACAGCAAGAAGAAGAGATGAGACTCAAACCTTCTGCAGAAATAGATGAAAGCATTGGCCTTGGCCTGGTGAGAAGGGTCCCAGGAGACCAAAGCTGTTTATCTCTAAGAAGAGAGCATGGAAGAAGTGTTAAACAAAACCTTTTAATTTCCCTGCAGTGTCTGGGCTGGTGCTGCCTGTAACTAATGGTGCTTGGTTAGAGGCTGTCATAAGTTTCCCTTATGCAGGCAAAGTCCCATTGGGTTCTCCGGGTGTTAATACACCAGGAACTCAGTGATTTAGTCCCTGCCAAGCAGAAGGCAATATCTCTCTTTCCTCTCTGCTCATCAGACCCATCCATCATTCCTGAAGGCTAGCTGCCTTCAGCCCCTCCAGCCCTGCTGGGGCTTCCCCTTCCTGCCTGCCAGCTGCCCACAGCCAGCTCCAAAGCCCAAGAAAACCTCACACAAGGGGAGGGAAATAAACTTCTCTTCCCCTTCCACCTCCTCAGCCCACTTTGGCTGAGCCCAGGACCTCCCCCGAGCTCTTCTGCCTTCTGCAGTCCTCTTGAAGAGCCTCCGTTATGGCTTCTTTGTCCCCCCGTGTCACCCACCAGTGGGGCAAAGCTGGGCTTTTCCCTTTAACACATGATCCTTCTCTGACTGATTTACAGTTTTTGGAAAGGTCGTTGATCCTGATGTTATTATCTTGGTGCTAGTAAAAGAGACATAGATCATTTTACTTGTGGAAACAAGTTTGTTGGACATAACTCAGGCTGCCATGTTCCTTTAGTAGAACATTAGGATCGTTATATCAATTACATCCCTGCATTAAACCAGAGCAGGCTTCTCCCTCCTTGCTGGCTGTACAAGGAACTATTTTGATCAGAAACTGTTTTTTGAAACAAAAAGAAGCAGTTTCAAGCTTGCCAAGTCCTAAACATTTCAGCCACCCCCCCCCTTACAATGCACCTGTGGCTCCGGCGGCCCTGAAGGGGAGAGCATTGATGGTGGATTTCTGGTACCTTAGGGATGGGAAAAAGATCTGGGAATTTGCAGGCATGAACCTTCTGA
This sequence comes from Hemiprocne comata, assembly GCA_020745705.1. NCBI lineage: Eukaryota > Metazoa > Chordata > Aves > Apodiformes > Apodidae > Hemiprocne > Hemiprocne comata. The sequence continues at coordinate 1,007,408 of CM036597.1, read as the reverse complement.
CAGTAAAGTCCAAGAAGTGTTTCCAACCATGCTTGCCCATCGCCATTCCCTGGCTGGGCTTGGCAGCTTGTGTCCTCACACCCTTCTCTGCGGGCAGTAGGGACAATTTATTGCCTTTTCCCATGGCCAAGTGCTGTGAAAAATGATGCAGGACGTGCCCAAATTTCTGAGAGAGCCTGGAAAACCTCTGCATCGCTTTCACAAGGCAGAGTGCTTCACTGCAATGTTTTCCAAAGGGCATTTCCAAGAGGAAAACTAACCTGATTCTTACTTGGGAGTATCTCCCATCACCTGCCAAGCAAGTTGCTCATGCAGCTGAATTCCCTTCCCCAATGGAAGGGCAACGCTGCCTTGATGCCAGCCAGCCCAGGCAGAGCACCCTGGAGGAGGTGTCTGGGGTGGCTGCAGGGCTGCAAACTAGAAATAGGTCTCCCTGAGTCCCATCTCCAACCTTTTATTGGAGTGGGGTTGATTTTCCTGCTGCCAGCAGGAGCTTTTTGATACCTGAAGGCAGAGTGAGCAGGTCCATCAGCAGTCCTTCAAGGAAGGTCTTGAAAACTAAGAGTGCAGGAGAGAGGGGGGAGCCCCTGAGGCAGATGAGAGGTGTCTGATGGTAACCTTTAGAAAGAGAGATTTATACAGGGGGTACTTCTGGAAGGGTAATTATTCCATTTTCTGCCTTTTCCATCCATGCATAGAATAATTATTGTTGGAAAAGACCTTTAAGATCATCAGCTCCAACCGTTTGTGCCTTGCATGTGCCTTCCTTTCCCCTCCCTGGCTCTGCTCCTGCCTTTACTGCTCATTTATAATAAAAATATAATCCATTTACCATCCTCCCTTTGGGCCATTAAGCACTCATCTGAGATGGGGCATTACCTGCTTGGCTGGCAGAGGGGCCAGAGCCACACAAGGCTTTCACTGCTGGGTGGCTGTGTGGGCAGGAGCCCACCAAACATCTCAATCCCTTTGGCTCAGCATCAGTGACAGGAGACCTGAGCTTCTGGGACATTTTGGACCAGGTTTGAAGCCATGGGTGGTGCCAGAGGAAAGCAGCTGAGGCCACTGGCTGCCCAGGCTTGAAAAGCAAAAGCTTTTCCTGCTTTCCTGGGGGAATGCAGGTCTGCAGGAGGGTTTTTTTCCCACCAGCACATCCCAACCTGCCGTGAGGGAAATGGCACTAGGATGGTTTGCTGGACAATTCCTGGTCATTATCATTTGGGCCACGCACACCAGGTTTTAAATTATTCTGTCTCAGCTAGCTGGTGGCATTTGTTACATGTCATGCAATGTTCCTGGTAATTAATTGGCATTTAATTAATTAAGGGATAATGGCATTCAATTAAGGGATGCTTGTGGAACACTGTCACTGGGTAATTAATGACTTCCTGCTGCTCAAGCAAAGCTGAGGCATTTGTGGAAAATAAACAGATGAGAAGCTGAGACGTTTATTCCCTTGGCAGGACACAGTGTCCCAATGATCTCTGGTTCTCCTGCCCTGGCACCAAGATGGGGACAGTGTTGATGGCTGCAGACAAGGAGGGTTGTGTGACCTTGCAGCAGTCAGCACCCGTCCATACACTGGCAGCAAAAATGATGTGCAACCACTGGGGAGGAGAACTGCACAGCCAGGGAGGACCTGAGGTTTCCAGCATCCCACAGCAGGTCAATGACAGAAAGAAGTCCAACAGCAGAAACAAGATCTGATTTCCAGAACTCGTGCCCAGGGCTCTGCTCAGGGTGAGTCAGGCTCTGCCCCTGGCCTGTCTAAACTTGAAATCCTCCCACTGTGGCCAAGGGCCTCTTACTCCTCAACCAGGGGGTCCAGATGGACAACTTCCCTTCATTTCAGGCAAACTGGATGTCTAAACCACTCACACAGTTTTCAACAGCTGAGTTCAAATAAAGAGAAGAGGAGACTGGAATTAATTTTCAACACCATATATTTATTACTTGAAATGCCAGGGAAATTCATTCTCACAAATGTGGGAACTCTGGCCCTGAACATTTACCCTGGGCCTCCTCCCTTTTCCTATGCCCCACGACCTATGCTTAATGCCACTTAGGACATCGTGCTGCCCTCCAGATGGCCATGGTGAAAAGCACTCTGGGTACAGGTTTGTAGCCCTTTTGACTGCTGGATGGTCTTAATGACCAACCCACACTCCTCATTTGGGAGCAGGGACAGCCTCTGCCACCCACCTGGGGCCATCGGTGGAGACACTCGACGTAGCGGAGGACATCCCGTGGGACAAGGTCTGCTCTCACAGCTGGTATTTCTTCAGCAGCTCGCTCTGCCACTGCCTCTTCTTGTTGGGAAAGGCGACGGGGATCTTGATCTTCCGGAAGTCCTCGATGCACTTCCCCAGCTCAGACTCCAGCATCCGCCTCTCCTCGCTCGCCGCCGCGGCCGCGGGGCTGACCTCCACCCCGTTCTCCTTCACGTGGTCACTGTTTCTCCTCTGCCCCATCTGTTTCACCTCCTCTAGCTTCTTCAGGGACTTGGAGAAGTCCAGGGTGTTGGGGCGGGCTGGACACTCCTCAGGAGCTTCTGGCCATGGCAAGGAGTTGGTGGGACTGGGATCCTTTGCCACCAACTGGGGGTCTGTGCTTGGGACAGTGTCACCTGGGTCCGGAGCTGGGCTGGGCTCAACACAACTGCTTGCGACAGAGGTTGTCAAGTTGTCCCCAGCACTGGGACTGTCTAGGTCCTGCTTCATCTCATGGCTTTGCTTTGGCTCCTCTGGGTCACTGGGGGCTGGGGAAGGAAAGCAGAGACCTGTGTGAGGAACATCTGGAGCAAGGCTGGGTGCAGCCAGGCTGTGGGGTGAGCAGCAGCTCAGCTGGGCATGGAGCAAGTACAGCTGGTCCCTGTAGGGTGCCCCACTGGGCAGGCAAAGCCCAGTGACCACCTTAGAACCATGGAATGGTTTTGATTGAAAGGAAACAACCTTTAAGATCATCCAGTCCAGCCATTAACCCAGCACTGCCAAGGCCACCACTAACCCACGTCCCTCAGCTCACATTTGAAATCCCTCCAGGGATGGGGACTCCACCACTGCCCTGGGCAGCCTGCACCAGAGCCTGACAACCCTTTCCATGAAGAAATTGTTCCCAATATCCAATCTAAACCTTCCCTGGGCAACTCAGGGCTGTTTCCCTTTGTTCTATTGCTTGTAACTTGGCAGAAGATTCCAACCCCCCTTGCTCCAACCTCCTTTCAGGCAGTTGCAGAGAGCTCCAGCACTGAAATTACTAGAGCTGGAGAGCAGACATGTCATCCATCATGGAGCAGAAACCTTGAAGGCTGGATTTTCTTTGGCAAATCTCTCCAGGAAGTTACAAGGATGAATCTTTGTCCCAAATTCTTTGAGTGATGAAATAAAACCCCTGTGTTCTTAGGCTGCTTTAATCATCTTATCTGTAGCTGCCAGGCTACAAACCCACCACCTTCACCCTCCTGCCATCTCTGCTCTTGCCGTGTTCCCACTGGAGCTGGGACTGCCTGGGATGCCTCGTGGGCTGCCCAGCTCGGGGAGCACAGCACAGTGGTGTGGAAAGGAGATCTGTTAAGTAGATTAATTTTATCTTTTTTTTTTTTTTAAATGTTCTTAGACTTTGCTCCCGTCTTTGCTTAGACACTCCCATCTGCTTCAGAGCATCAATCAGAGCGTGGAAGTGACACTTCCAAGGCAGCCCCATGGTGCTGATGATAACCCTGCTGAGGGCAATCCACAGGCTCCAGCCTGCAGGGCTCTGTGTGGGCAGCACACACTGTCCCAGCCCCTCACTGCTTGTCTGGATCATGGGTCACATTTACTTTCTTTCCAGAGAGCTCAACAGGGAGATGAGCTGTGCCCAGGCTCACACTCTTGGGGTGCCTTCCAGAAGAAGGGGGCTTACACAAGGTCCTGACACACAGGGGTGAAGAGCATCTTATTCCTGGGGTGATTCCTCAGCCAAATGAGGCATCTTCAGCTCAGACTGCCTTGGCCTCCAAGCTTACTTTTCCTTCCCCACCATCTGCTGCAGAGACCCAAATTGCCCCAAAATAGAAAGGGAGAATCTTCCTTTTTTTTGTCCCAAACAAAAGCATTCTCTGAGGTGGTTCCAAGCAGAGGGCTGGGGCTCAGAGGGAAAGCCCCACCACGAGTAGGAACTGAGCTCTGTGCATCTCTGTGTTTCTACTCTGTGGCTTTGTTGCAACAGCTCTTTTCCTTCCAGTTTTTACATGAAAAAAGAGCAACACCACATCACATGGGGTCAGACAGGAACGTCAGTTCCTTTACAAGGTTATTAAACTCCTTTCAGCCTCTTAAACATAGGGGGTTGTGGCACAACGATGGATAAAAGCTTCAAAACAAGAGCTGGAAGAGCATGTTTAGTTTGTATACGTGGACCTGAAGAGTTCACATCAACCAAAGTTTTTCTTGTCCTGAAAGTGTGTTTAGCAAATAGATTCACTCTTTGTCCAAAAGGTTTCTCCTGAACTCTTATGGAGAGCCTGATAGTGATGAGGGGCTAGGACTGTGTCCAGAAAGCAGGTGGTGATGGAAAGAATTGTTTACTGAAAAGTCAATCTGAGCCCAAAAACTGGTGTCTGCTCTCCTGGTTGGCTCTGATCCTTCTTATTTTATCAAAGGCAGACAAGGCTGGGCATAAATCCTCACCTGTGACCCTGCCTGCCAGCAGCACAGCCTCTGCACAACCCAGAGGTGGAGCTTGCTGCTAAATCTGCAGCATCGGGGACTGTTGGGGATGGATTAACTGCCATGGCAACCCCAGCAGGACCTGGAGGGGCCAGGACCAGAACAGACAGCCAGCCCTTGGCTTGCAACTTCCCTGCTAAAGCCCAAGGTCCTTTCAACACCCTGTGGAGCAATATATGTATATATTTACCAGCACAGGGGCTGCTTTTGCTTTGCATGTTCTAAGAAGGCTGTTCAATGGCAAAGATCCAGCTGGTGGGTGGCACTGGGAGCCCCACGTGGGGTTGTTCCAATGCACTTCCCCCTCGGGATGGCTCCTGAGTCCTGCCACACAGCTCTGGAAATGCCCCATCCCACTGACCGGGATCTCTGGGGCCCTTGGCAGAAGGTGCCCAGCTCAGCAGAAAGCTCCAGCTGGGCTGGTTATCTGTGATGTGCAGGTGCAGAGAGTGGCTTGAGCCCAAAACTCGTTGCACGGGTGGCAGAAATTCTTGCTTGACTCTCCCTTGCTGTTGTTTTTATAATCAATTCCTGCTGTTGCAACATCTCAGCAAGAAGCAGACAAAAAACTACCTAAGCAGCAAAGTGCACATTTTGGAAGACCCGACCTTGCAGCCTTAAAAAAGAATCCTGATTTTTCTCTCTCCTTCAGGTTGTCCTTTGTTGTCAGGAGGAGGCAAGGTGGGTTCAGGCATCATGGATCTCAGGTTTGCTTCCAAGGGCTGATGGGAGGCAAGGCCCAGCTCTCCAGGGAGGAGGAAAGCTGATCAGGGGGATCTGCTGGTGTTGGGACCATGTGTGCCACAGATGCTGGTAACTGGGGCCCTTTTTGCATTTAAATCTGTCAGGAACACCAGGCAGATCTCTAACTCCAGCCACCCTCTGCTGTACACAGCTGCTGTCAGTACCAGGGTCTGTTTGGAGGTGGAACACCTACCATAAAGGTGTGTTTCTGCAGTTAGTTCAGGGCTAAGCCCCCACTAGGGTCTAAATCAGTCCTTGCCACTCTTCAAGCTGCTCAGTAGACCTGCCCCATCATTGGGTAACTGTTGTTCTGCCCCCATCCCATGATGGTTTGGAGCTCTGACTTCATCTCCTCACCTCCCTGGTGCTGCAGGAGCTGACCTGCTGGGTGTGGATCTCAGCAGTCCAAGTGTTCTTTCCCCATCAATCAGCAGTGGTGGATTTTCATCCAAGTGATGAAGCCACCGGTTCATTTAACATCTGCACAGATCTGCTTCAGCTCTGGTGCTCCTGGGGAAGGTGTGAGAAGCAGCAAATTGCCCCTCAAGGGTCTCCTAGCTCTCGCTGCCTCCTCCAGCACAGGTAGGGAGAATTCTTGCTTTGCCCTCATGCTGGGATATCCCAGGTCCCTGCAAAGCCCTTCCTGAGAACACCATCTGCACACACCCCGCTGGAGGACCCTCCTCAAGAAGGGCCAGCTGAGGGGTGGTGAGTATGGACATGATGGACAGCAGCTTTCTTGGACCAAGGCCTTGCATGACTGCTTTATCTGGCTGTGCTTTTTGTGTGCAGCAACTCCAGCTTTAGGGCAGGGACAGGAACACATTGTTTTGGCAGAGCAGGATGGATTCAGACACAAGAGGTCAAATTCAGGTGAGGGTGCAGAGCCAGGGCCTTGTGTGTCCTCAGCTGCTACAACTGAAGCCAACAGAGCTCTGCTGCTTGACATCAGCAAAACATCTGGCCCAGGGTAGATGTTTCCATACCACGTGAAGCAAAAGCAGCTTTTACTGGGCACTTCTCAAGCCCATCAGCCAGGGTAAGATCTGCCTTAAAAATTAGTCTGGAGCAGCTCCTGGTCAGTCTTGGAGGCCACAGAACACAACCACACCTGGGGAGAGGGGTGACTTGGAGGGCCCACCTTGCCTGGGATTGATGCTCAAAAGTGGAGGCCTCACACTGCCTGGACCAGAAGATGCTCTGCCACCCTCCAGCCATGAGGCTGAGCATTAGGGCCTTGGAGGCTAAACCAGAGCTCCCCAGGTTGCACATCAGGGGGAAAGAAGGCTGAGAAGAAACCCACAAAACCTGTATGCATGAAGCCTCAAGCCCACATCCCATCATCCCAGCTGATGGAAAGAGGCTTTATAATCAGTGCAGACCCCATCACAGTTTCTCCAGAAGGAACAGTCCTTACTGTGCCATCTACTTCTCACCAGCTGGTTCTCCAGTCTGGGGTGTCCTCCCTGAACAGAGCAATGTGCCTTTGACTCCAAGCCTGGGCACAGCTTGGCATTGGCATAACCAGAGTCAGGAGCAAATCTGGCCATCTGGGGTGAAGGAACAGGATACAGCAGGAAGAAGGAGACACCATGAAGAGGAATGCACATCCCTGTCGAGTGCCTGTTGCCAAGAGCAGGTCAAGATGATCAGTGCTTGGCTCTCCATGGTGTGACTGCAGGCACCAGGCAGAGCCAACCGGCACATTTCTCACCTGGAAGTGCTTCTGTCGTCTCTGTCTTGAGGTCCAGGATGGGCTCAGAAGAAGACATGTGGTTTTTTGGACTGTGCTCCATTTCCAAAGGCTGAGGGGTTGGCAGGCTGAGCCAGGAGCTACCTGAAAGAAGAAAAACTTAGATGGCAAGTGATGCACAGAAAGTGTGAGAAGGGTTGGAGGTGTGTGTGGTGGCTATAGCTGGTTGTCCACAAAGTCTAAAGCACCTCCCAGAGCACCATGCTGGGTGCCTGGGGTGGGGAGTGATCTGGGCAGCATCTGCTGGGATCATCCCCAATGCCTCCCAGCCCCCTTCTTGGGGTGATGTTTCAGCTCTGGGCAGTGCCTGGAACCACCTCCCACAGCCTCCCACCATCTATCACTCTGCTTCCTCCTTCTTCAAAGCTCTTCTTCTGCCTCTTTCCTAAACCTTTATGTCACTGGCTTTCAAGGTCTCCCTGCATTGAAGCCATTTCTTCTCTGGCAGAGAGAAAAGAAGCATTTGGCCAAGGTCACCCCGATTTGGTGTGCAACCGAAGTGTGCTCCACCTCACCATGGGAAGCAAGGAGTGGACCTGGGTGCTCCAGCCTCTGAAAGACTAGCAGGTTCTTATGGCTTGTGGTTGCCAACAGCCAGGAGGTCAGGGGAACCTGGCCGTGCTCCACCTCCATGACCCAGCCCTCGTGGGCCAGAACAAGTTGCTGCATCCAGGAGAGGGCAGCAGGATCCCGGGACGATCCGTGCCTGTTGCTAACGTCATTTGTCGTGGTTTCTAAGAGCTGATTCCCGACTCTTCCCTAAGCTGTAAACACGGGCTTCCACCTCCCAGAACAATCATCTTCACCCACAGTCTCTGACAAAGTCCCTGCGGTCACCGCCTGTCAGGGTGTCTGGAAAGGTTTTTAATTACTGCCCCAGAGCAGCTATTTTTGCAGCCATTTAAGCTGGGGAGGAAGTCTGAGCCAAGTCCAACAGCACGGGGCCCTTGCAGGCCCTTTCGGGAGCTGCGTGGGATGGTCAGGGCAGAACTGGGCCACCCAGGAGCGGTGCTGAGCTGCGTCCTTCGCTGGCGGCAGACCTGTCCCCTCTCCGCTGTGGTCACAGATGCCCTCACCGACACGGGGGACTGCAGCTGTCACCTCCGGGTGGGACAAGCGAACACGGCTTGGAATTGAGGTCCTGGCCCACAAGTGGAGGAAGAAAGGGGTTTTTGGTGGACTAAGAACCTCAGCGCTGAGGGTCCCCGCTGCCCCCGCAGCAGCCGGGCGGTGCAGGCAGCGCTCGTTAAAGGCTGAAGGGCAGGAGCTGTGAGCCCACGGGCTGCTCCTCTTACCGCTCCATCCCTCCCTGGGGCTAATAGGATTGAGGGAGGAGCAGATGTTTTTCCCTGGCAGCAGCTTTGCACCCTTCCTTTCCAGCCCTTTGCTCCTCTTCCTGCACCCTCGCCTCGGTCCTCTGGGATCTTGGGTTAATCCCTCAGGCTCCGCACGGGGAGGTGGGAGCAGAGGCGGTGTGTGTGTGTGTGTGTGTGTGTGTGTGGGGGGGGGGTGTCTGGGCTCTGATCTCTGCCGGGAAAAATTAATCAATCCCCTTTTGTTTGAAATCACAGCCGGGCAAGGGCTGGAGTTTCCATTTTTGTGAGGACTCTCTGGGATCAGAAGCCTGGATTTAGACCAGGCTGGAACAAGCACAAAGAGTTTCATCCTTCTCTGTGAAGGAAGATGCTAAAATCAAACTCCATTCCAGCATCACTTCTGGAGATTTTCAACTTAGGCTTTCAGCAATGCATCTTATTAAAAAAAGCCCATGATGTAAACCACCTGAACAGGTGATTTCCTTCTAAATTTGAGAAAAACCAGATGAATTTCAGGGTATAGTTAAGGTTAAAAACCCATGAGAAGTGGCTGTCTCTCCTTCATGCTCAGGGACATGGTTTAGTGGGGACTTGGCAGTGCTGGGTTAATGGTCAGTCTTGATTAACTTAAAGGTCTTTTCCAACCACAATGATTCCAGGATACAGTTCTGATTATCTTTTGAAGAGGTTAAAACCCAGGATTTGGGAAGACTTCAAAGTCCCCCCTGAAAGGTGTTGGCTCAGCTCCACTTGTGGTCTCCAACCCAGTTTGTCTAACAAACACAAGAGCTCAGATGAGAACCTATGGGTGCAGTGAAGTGACTGAAGCCACCATAGAGGCTCCTGTGGCCAGTGAGACTGAGCACTTGGCCACCTGGGAATCACAAGTAGCACAAAGCCACCACTGACTCACAAATCCTCTAGCCACCTCCTTGCCCAGACAGACCTGAACCCCCATCTTCACCACCACCCTTATCCACTCCCTAGGACATCCCTTGGGTTGCTTTTACCTGGAAGACTGCAGTGACTGGACAGTTGCCTGGAGAGTTGGCCTCGCACAACAGGACCTACAAACAAAGGAGAAGGTGTGGGCCTGGCCCTCTGCTCCACCATGATGGTTTTCTGGTGACCTCTGTTCACAGAAGCACACCCATTCAGGAGGGATGTTGCACTCCTCTGGAGCATTTCATGCCTTTCTGAAGTAGAGAATAAGCTGACAACCCACTTAGCCCAGGAAAAAGTTCACCAGCTCAAACCCATCTTAACTGTTTCAGTTAAACCAGCCCATTTTTTTTCAAAGATGTCCTGTAGGTGCAGGGACAAGGCAATGGGCCAGCATGAAGATGAGGAAGAGTTGGGAGCAGACCAACCCCCTGGGTTAGGACACCAACCTTAGCACTGCTGAGGGGTTCACAAGCCTGAGCACCACCATAATCATGTCTCTACTCACACTTTTCCTACCTGGAGGAGCAAAGGAGCTGGAGACCTGGAGAACAACCCCGGGTTTTCAGCCCTGGAAGCCTGAGCTATAGAAAGGCATAAATAACCTGTTTCCTGCTTGCAGGGGTGGAGGAGAAGGGCTGGAGAACAGCCTTAAATAGTTTATTAATTAATTTGGTTTCATTATGGAAGAACAGGGGGCTGAAACGAGCCATCTCTCCCTCTCTGGTTTCAGCTGGTTGCTATTGACAAGAACTTTCCCCTAGAAACCCATTAATCCCCTGTAGAGAGGCAGGTTAAAATTACACTTAAACTTGAAATATTGTTTCTAAAGGGGAAATTGGAATATTTTGTTTAAAAGCTGCAGAGGGAAACCCATTTTTCACATGCCAAAAAAAGGGGTTTTCAGCACTATTTCCTGTACTTGTTAATGAATTCGCAACTAGTCTTCATTAACCCCAAACCTGCATTTTTCAGCAAATATGTGGTTCACCTGAGCCTGTTTGCAAAGATCCATTTAGGAATTGCACTTGCTCCTGCACACAGCAAGCAAATTGAAATAATAATTAAAGGCAGAATTAAAAACCACCTCCGTGCTTCTAATAACACGGGAAAAAAAATAATCTGTTTGTCTTATGTTAAGTCAACAAACTAGTGGATAATGGAGAACAGTTAATACATTTTCCTGAGGGCTTTTTGATAAAGGCTGTGGAAGAGGCTTTTAAGGAAACTCAATAGCCAAAGGGGGGTTGTGTAACTGCCACAGTGTATTAAAGGCTTATTAAGGCAGAGAAAAGAAGAAATGGAATCAAGAGTTCATCCTCGACGTATGGATAATATAATAATAGGACATCCCTGGGAGTGCAGCTGAGGATGAAAGTCTTTTATTAATGATGCAAAGGGAAAAGGGTGAACAGTCAAGTGGAAACATTTGGCAGGGAATAGAAAATAATATCAGGGGCCAAGGCTAGGATGGGCTGGAGGGGACGTGGGGAAGGGACACTGCTGGTGGGTGAAAAGAAGTGGCAATGGGTGCCCATCAGAAAACATCACTCAAACTTTTCATACACCTTGGTGGGTTTTAAATCAGCCTCAGTGACTCAGGAGAGGGAGAAAAAAAAATGTAAGACCTGGGTGTAATGGTGAGCAGATGAAGAGACGCTGGCTCAGCAGTCAGGCAGGGGGATCAGAGACCACAGAACATATCCAAAACAGCTCTAGGGAAGGGAGTAGGGCTGTAAGCTTAGTCCTGGCCACTTCTCCTCAGGACAGAGATGATTAAAGCCTGCCTGAAGCTGCTCAGTAAAGCTGTGAATGACCTAAAGGGAGTTCTGCAATGAGGAGGGGAGAGCAGGATAGTCAAGGCTGAAGGGGAGACAAATAAGGAGAAAGCTGATGACAGCATTGCCAGCATCACAGAAACATGCATTTATGGAAAGCTTCCCCCTCTAAGGAAACTGACGTCCCAAAGTCAGTTTAGATCAGACTGAATGTGATAAGAGACAGAAACTATGACCCTGCAGGGCATGGGGCATCACCCACCTCCTGATCAGGATCAAGCAGAAACTCCCCCAGCACAGGGTGAACACACACCAGGCTGAAGAGTCTTCCACTCCGGTCTGAAACCTCAGAGCCAGGCCCTGCCACAGGCAGGACACAGAGCTGGATACAAGCTCAGATAAATCCTCTCTCCTGGCCTTGTTTCCTAATATAATAGTTTGCATTTTCAGTCTGCCCGGGTAGCACTTTGAGATGGGCTGGGGCACTTAATCCCCAATGGTTTATTCATTAGTAGAAAGCTTTTCTGTTTTCCCCTCAACATCATCCAGGGCTGATTTGATTACAGGACACGTCCAGTGCTGAGTTCATATTTCTGAGAAAGGAGTGATAATCAGACATTGCAGCCTGGAGGGGGACAGGAAGGAGGAGGGGGAGAGAAAGGGCAGGAGATGGGTGGGGAGGCTGAGGTGTCAGCATCACCCATCATGGTCCAGCCTCTCCTGCCCCTGCCCACCCTCAGCATGGCTTTGGCAAGAGCAGGGTCAAGGCTGGGATGGTTTTTTTACCACTGTCATTTGTGGAAGAATTAATCAGAAAATTGCAGCCCACCAGGCTTTAAGGTTGGAGGTAAATCCCTTTAAATCAGAGTCACTGAGGTCCTATCCACTGGTTATTTAAATAATGGCTTGATTTTTTTAGTCTGTTTGATTCTAGTCTTGAAAAGAAAAAACCAAACCAACAAACATTAAAGCCCCAGATTTTGTTTCAGATCAGATATAAAATGGCATGAAACATAAACCACAGGTTTGCTGGATTACAGCTCCTCACCAGCTACGCAGGCAGGTGAACACACGTGGGATGGCCAGGAGGAGAGCCAAGGGATGAAGACAAACCTGTCGCTCTCTCCTCCCTGTTCCAATTCCCATCAAAGCTCATTTCAGTCCCGTTGTGGTGGGTGAAGGGCAAAAAGGTGCTGCTGGCCACAGAGGGGACCTTCAGGTGGTTTGGATGGCCCTACAGTGAGCCGTGGCTTCTCCTTGGAAATAAGGGTCTAGGTGGAGAAAACCAACAGCATCTTGTGAAGATGAGAAGGAGAAAGCACCCTGCTGAGAAGCGGGACAACTCCTTCCCTGCTCTTCCCCATGGCTGAATAGTGGTGGGGCTGCAGAAGATGTGAGTGGAGGAGCCACCACCACCATCACTGTCACATGCAGATCAGGCTGAAGGTCTTGGGGGCTGGAAAACCAGGACAATCTGGGACTCCCTGAGGAGCTCATGAGCAGAAGCGACCCCACAAACTTCTGAGCTGCATGAGTTCACTGACAGACACCAAGAACCTCACTTGGGTGCTTCCAGTTGGCTGCCCTTCCCCCTGTTTCCTGTATGGTGAGGTGTTTAAATTTAGGTGTGGTGCATATCCTCCCTCTCCCCAGCTCATTTCCTGCAGCAAAGCACGAGATGCCAGCTCTGATAGGGCTGTGGGCAGAGGTGTGGGCTAAGGAGAAGACCTTCAAGCAGCAGGGAGGTGGGGAGGTAGGCACGGGCAGAGAAGAGGAAGGCAGGATCCTGAGGGATCATCTCTGATGTCTGTCTAACCTTAAATCTTCCAGGAAGGAGGAACCAGTCCTCCCCAGAGACCTGCCTCCACCTCACCCCTGTAGCTGTTAGAGAGCTTTCAGTGATGTCCAGCCTGAGCCTTCACTACAGCCAATTAAGTGTTTTTATTCTCATCTTTTCTCCAGGGACCTTCCAGTACAATTGATGACCATTTATTGCATAATTAAACTTTGCCTGGTGATGGACTGTTTTCATGTCTTCTGCTTCCCAGACTAAGCAAACCCTCTTCTTCAACATTTCCTAATAAGCTGTGGTTGCTGAACCTCCTCCTACTACTCGTGCTTCTCCCCTGGACTTCCTCCAGCTCATCAACATCTGTCCCAACCCATCGGCCCGAAGCGGGCAGGGCGTCCCAGTCCCAGCCTCAGGCTGAGAAGAACAACACACCCCAACGCTCCCATGGCTCTGGCTCCTGCAAATACGTCCCTATCCGACACACATCTTCTTTGCAAAGGTCTCCACCCTTGTGAACTTGCACCCTTAAGTGCCAGGAAGTCACAAAGCCACCCATGTGTGGAGCACTGTGTTCAGCTCTGGGGTCCCCAGCACAGAAAGGACATGGAGCTGTTGGAGCGAGTCCAGAGGAGGCCCTGGAGATGATGGGAGGGCTGGAGCAGCTCTGCTCTGGAGACAGGCTGGGAGAGATGGGACTGTTCAGCCTGGAGAAGAGAAGGCTCCAGGGAGACCTTAGAGCACCTTCCAGTGCCTGAAGGGACTCCAGGAAAGCTGGGGAGGGACTTTGGACAAGGGCAGGGAGAGAGGGGGGACAGTTTCAAACTGAAAGAGGGGAGATTGAGATTGGATGTTAGGGAGAAATTCTTCCCTGTGAGGGTGATGATGACGATGCACAAACCACAGATACTTGTGTGTACAAACCAGATCTGAGCCCCAGAACCCCAATCCTGGTGGCATCCAGCAGAGCTGACTGGAGCCCACGGAGGATCCAGCCCTGGGTGCTGCAGGGGCTGTGTTGGGTGGCCCCAGACCTGCCCACTCAGCCCTCAGCTCAGAGGCTCTGGAGCCAGCCCCAACCACCGGAGATTACAACTTGGTTTTACAGCTGCAATCGTTAAATCTGGATTATTTTTTTGTTTAGTCTTTCCTTTCCAGCCCCGTGTTCCCAAGGTGTGCCCCCCCTGTTCCTCCCCACCCCTTCGCCAGTGGGGCTGAGGTTCAGTTATACACAAGGTCCCCACAGCGGGGCTGAGGCCCCACAAACTCCTTTCATAAGTGACACCCGCTTCCCCGGAGGCTCTAGATTACCAAGGGTGGAGCTAATGCCGAGTGCTCCCCGACAAGCAGCTTCCTCAGGAAAGCAGCAGCCTGGAAAAACGCAGCCCAGGAGAAAATAAACTCCCCAGAGCCACAGAAAAAGACCCAAACCTGCAATTTCTTCCTTGCTGTATGAAAAGGGCTGGGGCTGCGTGTTCCAGAAGGACAAAACACAGGGTAGGGATGGTATTTTAGGGAATGGCTGAGCTCCTTTCAAACCTCCCGACACATGGATGACGCCCCCGAGCCCTGTTTGTGCAGATGTGGTGCTGGGCTGGGCTCCAGGCCACCTCCTCCCCCCGCCGGGACGGCTCCAGGCTTCGGAAAAATTAGTGGGGAGGGGAAAAAAAGCTGTTTTGCAGGTGGTGCCGAGTTACTGCAGACATGGAACACAAACACGGCTGCAAATGAATGGAATTCCCTCTGCCTCCCTCCCCCCCCCCATAAAAGCTGGTTTCTGCTGGGGATGAGCAATGGAGCTGGGCAGGACAGCAGGAGGTTGTGGATTTTGGCTGGAGATGCTCTGTGGAGGATGGGACCCTTCATCAGCGTGGGGACCTTCATGGTGATTGAGGGCAACAAAGCAATGCTGGTGCAGGTTGCCCAGAGAGAGGTGGGAGATGTCCCATCCCCAGAAATATTCAAGGTCAGGTTGGATGGGGCTCTGAGCAACCTGGTCTGGTTGAAGATGTCCCTGCTTACTGCAGGGGGTTGGACTAGATGGCCTTAATGGTCCTGCCCCACCCAAACCATTCTAGGAATCTTTTCTGTTCTAAGATTCTGTGATTCCATGCTGAAGTTGGAGCAGATCAGTCTACTCGATCCCAGGAACTGCCTGCTTGGGGCAACCAAAGAATCACTTTTGGCAACAGGTCTGCTTTGGAGCTGCAGCCTCAGCTGGAGCTGGCCTCACATCCATCATCCCCTTCCTGCTGGAGCATTGATCTATGGAGAAGGGGGGTGACTGAGCTCCCAGGGGACACTGTCCCCTGCTGCTTCCCCATCTCTCCAGGCCAGCTGCTCACTTGCAGGGAGCTGGTCCACATCTGACAACGCAGGTCCAGAACTCAGCCCACACACACATGTCCACCACAGCTGTCCTTTGCCCCCTCCAGGCTTTTCCTCCAAGATGTTGATAATTCCCCAAGAGTACATGGAGCTGCTGATCTTATCACCGGTGCAATGTCCATCTGTGCAGAAGGTCACAGTGACCACTGCTAGCCAGGGGATTGCTGATTTAGCCCATGAGCCCACAGGGAAGCCTCATTTGCCCTGGGGAGGGGCTGGGGAGCCAACCACATTTCTCCTCTAGGAAACCTGCAGCCCCTTCCTGGTGGCTTGTCCCAAAAATTACTCCTTTCTGCGGGGGATGACGCTCTCTCCTGAGATGAGTATTTAGCATAAGGCAACAAGCCCTTATCATGACCCCGAGGAGCTTGGGACGTGCTCAGCTTTCCAGCAGGCTGAAAAGTACTTTTCTGGCCTGTTTGTGACTTCTAGAAGACTGGGAATCGTTCCAAGCTAGGACCCGGGGACTTTGGTTCCCCTGGAGCACAGTGCCAGTTGAAGGGCTGCAGCGAGGGGCATCCTCTTGTTTTGTTTTGTTGTTTGGTTTTTTTTTTTGTTCCCCTGGAGTTTATGTTAGATCCTCCCAGGCAGGCAAAGAACAATCATGTTTTGGGAACGCCCATGGGGAAACTTTGGCTGTGCCCTGGGTTTCTGCAGGTTTGGAGTCACTCCATTAAAGTGACTGAAGTCAAACCAGACGTTTCTACTCACACAGGCGAGAAGCTGGAAGCCCAGCTGCCTTGTACGTGAGTTTAAAAAAATTCAAGTTCTACAGAAAAAAACCCCATGAGCAGCACACACAGACCAGACCCTGTGTGAACCCAAGAGCCCACAGAGATGCCCCATCCTGGGGGAGGCTTTGGGACAGGCCGTGTCCATGAGCCCAGGGGAAAGCTTTGGTGGCTGGAGGGTTGCAAAAGAGTTTCCTGTTTACTTGGCTCCTACTTTTCTCTCATTTAACTACAGACTCTACACACAGAACTGCTGCTTTTACCAGTGATGCAGGGGGGGAGCCTTGTCCCCTGCCACCCCACTGCCCCCATTCCTCAAGAGGACACAGTGGCATGCATGTGCCCATCCTCAGCATCCCTGAACTGTCCCCAGCGTCCCTGCCCCATCCTTTGCAGCTGGAAAAGACCATCCTTCTGGGTCCCTTAATGGCATTTAATCCTTTGAGTTGATTAAAACAGTCTATTAGCAACAAGACTGAGGAATACAGGGCACACCAGCCTAGTGAACAAGCTGTAATCTGCTGGGCTGATGCAGAGGGGAAGGATTAGAGCGTTATTCTTGGTTGGGTTTTTTGGTTGAAAGCCTTAGCTCTGGGGAAGTGATCCCCAGCTGGGGCCAACCCATGTAACTCAGAGGGTTTCTTAGTTATCCTGCAGGGACCAGAGGCTTGGTTTGCCTTTTGCTGTGAGTTGGGGAAACTGAGGCAGGGTGAGAAGAGAAGGCTCTGGTGGTGAGACAGCGGCTCAGGTTGCCCAGAGAAGCTGTGGCTGCCCCATCCCTGGACTGCCAGGTTGGATGGGGCTTGGAGCAACCTGATCTAGTGGGAGGTGTCCCTGTTCATGGCAGGGGGTGGGATTGGATGATCTTTTAGGTCCCTTCCAACCCAAACCAGTCTGGGATTCTATGGTAGCTGTCCTAGAACAAGAGTGATCTGGCTTGGGATCAGTGGGTCAAACTGCTGGGATGGAGGAAGAGCTGGCATAGGAAGCTGCAATCCAACACGAGTGCTCTAGGGGCTTAAACCACAAGCCTTGGCCATCTGAGCACCCTCAGCCTCCCTGCTCAGTACCTCGAGCTGCCTCCACAGGGGATTCCTAAATTAAACAGGAATCTGACCCAGGTTCCCACACTCCAGGGCTCACTGGCTGCTGCACAGGCTCAGCAGAGGGTTGGGAGCCCCACAAAGTCTGTTTTCTTCTGTCATTTTGCTTCTTAAAGGTTGAGCTCATGCTCTGGGCAGGGGGAAGGGGACTTGAGGAGGCCTGCTATATCCCAAAACGTATTTTTCATGAGACTGGGAGTATACTAATAGTTGAAACACTGCCAAGTTGAGCAAAAACAGCCCTCAGATTCAGGTCCTTCAAGAAAAGGGAATGAACACAATGAGGGGTGACAAACCTTTCTTCTTAAGAAATTGAGCTAAAACCATCTAGGCATTTTGGGGCAGCTTCCTCAACATTGGAGGAACCTGCATTTTTAGAAGCAGGCTTCAAACTGGGCTCACCTGGGGCTAGGAAACTGGGTATGTGCATCCCAGGTCGCATCTGAAACTCTGATCACTGCCTCCTCCTCCCCCCTCTTCTGGGAGCCACAACACTTGGATCTGCACTGAGCCCGGGACACTGCAGGGCTGAGTAACATTTCTGGGCTCTGGTCTGTGAAAGGGAAGAAAATGTATTCCTGGTTTGTTCAGCTGCCCTGGGGTGTTGGAGGCCTCTGTGTCCTTCAGGGTGACTTTAAGGATGCTGGTGGACTTGACACCACTGGAGGAAGATAAGGAGGCAGAGGGAACACGTGGGACACTGGGATGGTACTGGGGACTCAGAGCTGATTTAGATGAAATCTGGTTTAGCCTGTTTGCAAGAACATATTTCAGTCAGATACTGCACCAGCTCTCCCACAGGAAGGGGGGGTGTGACAATTCCCAGCCATCCGCCACTTAGAACAAAGAAAAACCTTTTTTGACTGCACCAGCCTTTTAAGAAAACCATCTCCACGTCACCAAGTCCCTGAGTCCAACCTGCTTTAGCTCAGAACAAGCTGTCAGCACAGGTTGGACAAGTTCCACTTGGCAAAGCTCCTGCAAGCTCTCCACCAGCTGCTGGAACAACTGACCCAACCTAAAGCATCTTCTGGCTCTCCTGACCTTCAGCACACACCAACAACGACTGCTGAGCTGTAGGTCCTCTCCTGCTCCTCCTGAGGCCTCGGGGAGGAGCCCCCAAGGCCACTCTGGAGCTGGCCAGGGCTGAGCAATGCTCTGGCATCTCATCCCACCTCCTGCACCATGCAGTCAGCTGGTGTCAGCTGCTAAACTCAGCCCAAAAGCTTTGATTTCTTAAACCTTTTCCTACATAAAGTGTCCAGGCTGCTGGTTCTGCACCAAGACTTGGAGAACCCCCACCTCTCCAACAGGTTTTCTCAGCAGACACCACCCATGCTGCTAAAGGGTGGGGTTTTTTTGTTTGTTTTCAGTTGTTTTTTTTTTCCTTTCAGATTAGAAGAGGCTGGTTACAGCTTCCACCCACTGCTGCTTCTACCCTTTCTGTGCCTCTTGATAAATCAAGTCCTTCATCTTCCAACACTGCACTCTCCATCCTTGTGGTGACTTGAGCACCATGTCCTCCCATGGCAGGACTGGATTTCTAGGCTGGGGACAGGGCTTTGTGTCTCCTCTCTAGCTTCTCTCATCTTCTGGACCTCCCCAGGACTCTGCTTGTCCTCTTTGCAGGCCCCCAGTATCAATCTGCTCCATCCTTATTGCATCCTGGCTGGGGCAGGACAGGGAGACCTCAGCCCCTGGGCAGGGCATGACTTCCCTGCCACCAGCCTTAGAGAGAGGCTGAAGACAGACCTAGGAGAACAAATGTTTTCAAATGGCAGAAGAGACAAAGCTTGGGAAGCTTAAAGCCCTTGGTGAAAACCTTCCTAGGTTTCTAGTGAGCTCGGCAGCTGCTGAGCTCTGCAGTGAGACCAAGTACATTCCCAGAGGACACCCTTGTCCCACCATGGTCCACACTCTTCCACAGGGGACCTGCTGCCACATTGGGACCCCCTTGGAGAAGTTCTGGTCTTCTCATGCTATCTAAAAACCCTCTTCAAGGCCAAGATGCTGGGTGGTCTGGAGATGGACCCAGCTTAGCCCCAGTCCCCACCTCCCATTCCCAGCAGGATTCCCCTCAGCCAACCCAGTGACACTGCTCAGCACCCATCAGATTAAAGTAATCACAGGGATCCCTCCTGGGCCTGGGTTGTCACAGCCAACGTGGCTGATCCCCCAAGGCATGAGCAGCCCACTCGGGCTCACTACAGGTGTGCATGGCAGCCTGCTCTCACACAGCCTGTCCTCAGAGATCCCAGACCTTCTATGCCAGGACAAAGCCACCCACAGCTCACCTGGGGCAGCCAGAGCCTCTCCAAAGCCCTGGACCTGCCACGTGGAGGGTCTTTGCTTATAGCTCCTGGATAGGAGCAGCTGTTCCCAGGAGCACCTGTATCAGGATCTGATGCTCTGCTTCAGTGCCAGCTGGGGGGAATCAACTTCATCCATCAGTGCCTGAAGAGCAAGGTCACACCACCTTCTTGGGGTGGAAAACATCACTTCTGAGCCCAGCATCCAGGAGGGAAGGAGACTGAGTAAGACTTGAGTCTTCCCTTCAGTCTCTATGGACAGCCTGGACAGTGGAAGATGCTGAGGGGAGATCACAAGCTCAAGGATGGCTAAGGAGATCCAGGTGCTTTGAGCCAGCCCAACACAGACAGACCACTGTGGTCCACCAGGCAGCCCAAGATCTGGAAACACTGAAATCCAGGCACATTCCCAGGAAAAGCCAACAAAACAGGTGACATCAGGAAAGCACCTTCTGCACCTTCTCCTTGAAGCCCTGGAGACCAAGAGAACTTCCCCACTCACTTCAGCCATCCCCTGTTTTGTTTTGTTTTTTTACCCCCAGTTCTTGTGACTTGCCATGATGGTTCAGAGGATGCAAACCTCAAACAGATGTTTTTTGCATGCTGCCATTTCCCTGTGAATGGTCTCTCTTAAGGATCAAACTGACCAGGTTCTCTCCCACCCAGGGGCAGCAGCAAAAGGAGGCTCTTTCTGTTACTAGGTACATGCAGAGAAAAGAAACAACCCCAAATCTGCTGTATTTTTTGAGATACAAAATTTTAAAATTGATCTCAAACCTTTCCCCCTCCCCCCCAAAGCAGTGGTTTGCATGCAAACCAGCAGACTTGAAAATGATTCAGAAGTAAACTCTTCTGCTGTGATTGGATTTTACTCGGGGTAGGATCAGGTTTAAGTGCCCCAATCATGTAACCTGGCAGATCAAAACCACCTCAAAGTTGACTTTGCCATTATGGTTTCTCCCTCTGGAAAAATGTTTCCTCCTGTGATACCAACTTTCCAGCCCAGTTCCAGAGGGGAAAAGCAAACTTCAAGACACCAGCATTTCTCACAAGGCACCAATTTCTTTTTCTAATCAGTTCTAATTAATAACACTCAGCTTAATTAAAAAAAAACAACAAGCAAACATGGAGCACCTTCCCCCTTTAAGAGGTTTTAATTTAATTTATGAGGTTTTAATTCTGTCCTTCAACCTCTCTCCACCCAGAGCTCAACTTCCTTTTTCTTTCTTTTTTTAAAGCCAGTTGTCATTTCCTCTTCAAAAAACACTGTTGCAATGAGGAACAGGCCCTCAGAAAAACACCCTTTTTGCCTTCCCCTTCTCCAGGAGAGCAGGACCACCTCACTGCAGGGTTTTTACTCACCCTGAGTGCCCTGAAAGCTCATCCAGTCCCAACCCCTGCATGGGCAGGGACACCTCCCACCCTACCAGGTTGCTCCAAGCCCCATCCGACCTGGCCTTGAACACTTCCAGGGATGGGGCAGCCACAGCTTCCCTGGGCAACCTGGGCCAGTGCCTCACCCCCCTCACAGCAAAGAATTTCTTCCTCATATCCAATTCAAATCTCCCTTCTCTTAGCTTGAAACCATTCCCCCTCATCCTATCACTCCATTCTCCTGTCAAAAGTCTCTCCCCAACCTTCCTGTAGCCCTGACAAGTATTGAAAGGTGTTCTAAGGTCTCCTTGAAGACTTCTTTTCTCCAGGCTGAGCAATCTCTACTCTCTCAGCCTGGATGATGGGTCTAAGGTGGGTGCAAGGGAGCCAAGAGCTGGCAGAAGAACAGTGAGGGGGCAGGCAGCAGCTGAGGACAGCAGAGTGGCAGGGCCACCTCTGGCTGCTGATCCCTCATGCCAGAGCTTTGCATGGAGTGAAGAGAGCTTCACTCCTGGAATGAAGGGGATGAAGGCATCAGGCAGGGCTGGGCTTGCACCAGCATCCCTGCAGGGACACGCTGGGCCGCAATTTGGAATTGGACCGAGGGTTCAAGGAGAAGGAGGATGGTCAGAGGAGGGCTCCAGGAGGCTTGTCTGCCTTTCTCCTCTTTATTTGAATCCATATACTAAAGCACATTGCTCCCACACACGTACCTGCTCGAGGAACACCTCTGGGTGCACACAGCACAACCTCCCTCGCACCTCGGCACGCGCAGATGGAGGCCAGGCAGTTTTGTTCCTTTATTACGTGTTGCCTGGGCACGGTGAAGCAGCAGCAGGCCCAGCCCCAGGCCCAGCGCAGGCCCTGGAAAGCTGTGCTTGGAAAGACTTTTGCAAGAGATCACCAAAAGGGCCAAGCCTTTCACGTTGGGCAAAGATGCCCTCTGATCCATGAAGCCGCGGCAGAGCCCGGCTGCCGCTCCTGGAGCGACCCGACCCCGTCCCTCTGAAGCCCCGGGCGCCACTGTACCCCAAAGGAAAGGGGAAGGGCCTTTTTTCCTGACAAATCTCCAACTGGCTGGAGAGATGTATACGCATTTGACACCCTACAGCGTGTAAAGCCTTCCCCGCTCCCCCCCCCCCCCCCCCCGCAATGTATGCGTGAACAGAGCATCTGCCTGCCCACCCCCCGCCCCCCGAGTAACCCCACCCCCCGGCGCAGCAGCGACGCTTCGGCTCAACGCGGAAGCCCCGGGCGAGTCTTCATCTGACCTTCCCGACACTGGCAGCCTCACACTAAGCTGCTTACACAGGCTAATGGCAACACATCCCTGCTGCGAGGCTGCATCTTGCCACCCCCACCCTCCTCTGCCACCCCCCACCCCCACCCTTTCTCCATGTCCTTAAACCAACCCTCGCTCCCTTGAGCCCCTTGGCAGATCAAACACAGGGTAGGTGGCACGTTCCCAGGGAGCCACAGGGCACCAGAGCAGAGTTCAACATCCAACATGGACAAACTCATCCAGAGCATGGTCCTTTGCATCCCTGCCACCCAAAACACGTACGCAACAGTGTCCAAGTCCACACACATCCAGGGAGGGTTGGGAGTTACGGGTGGCTACTGCAGGAGTCGGAGAGAGGAAAGAAGGTTGGTGGTCAGCAGCTGCTACAAAGACAAACTGAACGGGTTCAACGTGGAGGAAGCAGGGGGGGGAAAACCCAAGAGCAAACACAAAAGGAGACCAAGTGGAAATGCTGGGACTCGGGGTTGGATGTCTACCTTCTAGGCAACAGCCAGCACAGGAGAGGAAAGGGAGAACTGGTGTTTGGTTTGTTGGGGGGGTGTTTTTTTTGGTGTCACTCACGATAGAAAACATATTCGGTGTAAGAGGTCCAGATCCTGTCATCTGTCTGGTCATGGGCGAAGGCACAGGTGCCCGTGGAGTTGCAAGCCACCATGTGGAAGCCAGCATCAGCCAGTTTATCAAAGGCTTGCTCCAGGAAGGTGAATTTGAGGTAGTACCTGGAGGTGTACCTCTCCGGGGGTCTGTCTGGGTCCCTGCTCTCGTTCAAGGTATCACCAAAGACCTCCTTGGCCAGCGAGGTCTTGCCACAGACCATGATCCGTGCCACCCGGCGGAACTTGGCATCTGTCTGGCTGTCCCTGCCCAGGGTGTAGGAGCCCCGGTAGCCAATGGTGATGAAACCCGCCCTGCGGGCGTCGGTGCTGGCAGCACCCATGGTGACAGCAACCCCGGGGCCACCAGCTCCAGCACTGGGGAGGGGGACACCAGCAGAGGTCAGGTTGCGGGTGGCCTCTGCATTGGGGGAGAGCTCCTCTGGGTCACTTTGGCACGGGTCATCTCCCAGGGAGTTCTGTTTGCTGAGCTTGGGGGCAAGCATCTTCACCAGCTCCGGCAGCATGAAGTACTCGGCCTCGCGCTGCAGGCGACTCCGCTCTGGGAAGTGGTCGGGCAGCACCAGCTGCTGGTCCCTCATGTAATCCAAGATGTAGCGGAAGAGGAAACCATCCCGATCCACAAAGAAACGTCCCTTGCTGTCACGGGCCAGGGATCGGATGTTCTTCTGGGTGAACATCTCCCAGAGGAGTGAACCAGGCACACTGACCAGGGTGGGGTGGCGGGTGATGTAGACTTGTCCACCCACATTGAGTTCAATGATCTCAGGGAAAGTGAAGTCCTCGCTGGGTTTGGCACAGCCCGTGTTGTCTGCCAGGGCCATAGTGAGCTCCTGCTGCCTTTCCACCTGCAACAGAAACCAGCACCATGCCAATGTTAAGGCTGCCAGCAAACACAGCTCACTGTCCCACCAATCCCAAGCCAGATCATGCTTGCTTTGGGTCAGCAAGCACAGAATCACACACTGGTTTGTTTTGGAAAGGACCTTAAAGCTCATCTAGTCCCAACCCCCCTGCATGGGCAGGGACACCTCCCACTAGACCAGGTTGCTCCAAGCTCCATCCAACCTGCCCTTCAACACTTCCAGGGATGGCGCAGCCACAGCTTCCCTGGGCAACCTGGGTCAGTGTCTCACCACCCTCACAGAAGAAGAATTTCTTCCCAAGACCTCATCTAAATCTCCCCATTCTCAGCTTGAAACTGTCCCCCCTCATCCCATCACTCCCTGCCCTTGTCCAAAGTCCCTCCCCAGCTTTCCTCGAGTCCCTTCAGGTACTGGAAGGTGCTCTAAGGTCTCCCCAGAGCCTTCTCTTCTCCAGGCTGAACCGTGCAGGATCAGGCCCCTGTCTCTCCAGGAGTCTAGAAGTCAGCTCTCACCTCTAATCCCTGCTCTTGGAATAAGCAGCATTAGCTCCTGGTGCCCTCCATTCCCCACCACGAGGAGTGAAGAGCATTATGCTGCTCTGAGCGTCACCACCACCCCCCCCAGCCCTCCCCACATCCAGCTCCCGGGTGGGGCTCAGCACCTTTGCCCAGGAAGGTGCAGTAAAACTGCTCTGATGCAGACAACAGGAAAGGCAGGACCGTCACCCCCCCGGGTCCGAGCGGCCACCCGGCATCCTGCCCAGCGTGCCAAGGGCGCTCCGCATTCCAGCGGCACTTCCCGGGGAACCGGGGGGAGCTCATGGTCCCACGCAAGGAGCACCCGCAGCTTTGCCAGCAAAGCAGCGCTGGATACCACGAGGAAGGATGGAGTGGCAGTGCCCTTTGGCACTCCTGCTCCATCCTTGCTCCTGGAAAGTACTCAATAGATACTCAAGGCCAAGCTGGGAGCAGGTGAGAGGTGGTAGAAGCTCTGCGAGGGTCTGGGACCAAAACAAACACCAGGCAACCGGAGCAGCCTTGAGCCAGCCGCTGTCTATTTATCCACTTCCCAAAGGCAAACTGATTCCTGGGCATCTCTCGCCACCGCAAAACAGCGCTTACATAAACCTGACGGTGCTTCGTGCAGGGATTTGGGAGATAACGGGAAAAAAAAAAAAAAAAGGATGGGGGGCGGGGGGAGTTTCCCTGCGCCGTCCCGAGCTGCCTGGCAGGGCTGGAGCTCTGCAAGATGTTACCGCAGCCCTGGGACTGCTTTGAAGTTGGCAGCAGCTGCCTGCACACCCCCCCGGAGACTGGTCCCGCAGCCAAAAAAACAACACAACAGGGTAAAGACAAAGAAAAAAGTGGGTGGGCGCTTTTCTTGGGGTGGGCTAAGCCTGCGTTTCATCACCCCACAGCTCGTAGGGAGAACTGGGTTTGAAGAAGGAGCCTCTGCCAAGGAAGAGCTGGGAAAGAGGATCAGCGCGGTCCATCTGGCTTCCAGCTTCCCAAATCCTCTCCGGCAGCGGCTTTGAGCCCCTTTCTCGGGCGATGCCGTCAGAGAAGAGCAGGCAGGAGCCTTGCCCGTGCCTGGAGGCAGATCCCTTTGTCCCTGCCGGAGTTTGCAGGGATGGGATGGGACACAGGGAAAAATCAACCTGCACTGTTGGGGACGGCTCCAGCTCTCAGAGCCGTCCCCAGCACTGCAGCCCGTCAAGGGACCCCCGAAGCCATCCCCGCCCGTCCCCGTTACCTCGGTCCCGGCTCCGCTCCGCGCCTCCACTCCCCCCTCCCGGCCCTGGCTCTGGCCTTTTATAGCCAGGAAGGCGGTGAGTTCCAGCCCCGGCCCCTCCTTCCCTCCCCGCCCCCCCGCGCAGCCTCCATCCCCCCCCTCCAGCATCCCTACATCCAGCCAGGCGAGGGCAGGGGATTCCGGGAGACCCCTCGCTCCTTCCCCCGGCAAAGCGCTAATGCCATAATCCAGTTGTGGGAAAGCATCCCAGTACCACCCCTTCACACACACCCCCGGGAGGTGCCGGGGGGGCTGCCTGCCCTGCACGCCCAGGCTGGGCATGGGAAAGGGGGTGTTGGCCCTTTGGCTGCTGCCCTGCGGTGCACAAAGTGCCTCTTTTGTGGGATATATTTATTCCTGGAGAAGGCAAACAGGAGCAGTGGGAATCCATCTCTTTTTTATTTGGTTAAAAGCCCAGTTTTCTATAAAGACGGGGAAACACAGTGACTCCAAAGAGCATCTTGATATTTAGATTACTAGAATCATTTTGATTGGAAAAGATCTTTAAGATGATGGAGTCCAACCATTACCCCACCACTGCCAAGACCACCACTAACCCGTGTCCCTCAGCACCACATCTACACGGATTTGAAATCCTTCCAGGAATGGGGACTCCAGCACTGCCCTGGGCAGCCTGGGCCAGGGCCTGACAAACTTTTCCATGAAGAAATTGTTTCCAAGATCCAATCTAACTCCCCTGTTTTCCCCTCGTTACTTGGGAGAGGAGACTGACCCCCCCCCCCCCCCCTCACTCCAGCCTCCTCTCAGGGAGCTGCAGAGCCAGAAGGTCTCCCCTCAGCCTCCTTTTCTCCAGGCTGGACACCCCCAGTTCCCTCAGCTGCTCCTGATAAGACTTGTGCTCCAGCCCCTTCCCCAGCTCCTTCACCAACAGGTGGAGATGGGATCTCTGTCTGTCTCCTGGGTCTGTCAGTAAAAGGATAAATCTGTAGGTATTCGTCCTGCTGTAGCAAGTCAGAGGCTGCCAGAAGGATGCCTTGATGTGTAAAAGCAATCACAGTGTGGCTGTGCAGAGGGCACCTGACCTTGGCATGAACATGAGCTCATGGATCAGCTTTTTGCATGTGTCCCATCAGGGCTGGTTGCTTGTTATTCTCTGCTTGTTATACTCTGCTTGCAGGTGAGAGCAGCCCTTGACACATCCCACCTTAGTGGAGGTGTCCTGGATCCAGCTGCATCCTGTGAATCCAGGGCTGGTGGCTCCTGGTGACGTGGGTCAGGGCTGCCAAGGCTGACTTTTCACACATTAAAACAGGAACTTTCCCATGTGCAGATTTTATGGAATATATTTATAGATGGGGGAAAGTTCGAAATGGGATAAAGGGTTTTGAGATGATAGAAATGAACAACAACAAATGCCCTGAAATAAAAAAATAGAAAAAGAAAAAAGGAAGGGGAAATGGTTTAAACACCTTTTTTTTTACTGCAACATTTTGGTTCACCTGCAAATGCTATAACTTAAGAGAAAAAAGACCTGGAAAACTTGGAGAGCCAAATTCCTCCTCACCAAACTGTTGGGAAAAATGATCAGAGCTGGGGAATGGGCCAGACCAAAATTCTGGCATGGATGGATGGATGGATGGATGGATGGATGGATGGATGGATGGATGGATGGAAGTTGCTCGACAGACGTTTGAAGCATCCTCTTTGAAAATGGCCTGTGGGCAAATTTAGTCACCATGAGGCTGTTTGATATGTAGGGTTGGATCAGAATGAAATCCTGTGGATTTCTGTGCCTCCAGGTTCATGGCATAACTCCCAGGGAAGTTTCAACTTTATTGGACAACAACTGTCCATCTCCAGAAGGCGCTGTTATCCCCAGTCATATTAGAAGTTAATGGCTCAGCACTTCAGACCATCCTACCCCCACCCATCCGGCCCACGAGGGACTTGCAGAGAAGCAAAGGACACAGAAAAAAACTCTCTGGACCAATTTATGTGCAATAAAGGCAAAAGTTTTGAACCTGGGGGAAGGGAAAGCTGGAGGTGGTTGGTCTGGTGCCTTCATTTATGTAATATATTTACATCAGCCTTTATTTGCTGGAAGTACTTAGATTAAAGCTTCTCCTCTTTCCAGTCTGCTGTTTCCCCAGCTCTGTTAGAAAGGGGTTTCTGTGACACTTCGCAGTGCTCCTTCACCAACCTGAGCTGAAATTGCTGAGAGCATTCAACAGACACGGGGAGGGCACCCGCAGAGGCTGCCTGTCCCCAGGCACAGCTCACACGCCTGCCCTGCCATTAGATTAATCTCGTTTCCTTAGGAAACGAGCCTAAAAATAACCTGAATTTGATAAGGTGTTTGGAAGGCTACAAAAGCCAGGCTGCCCTGGGGAATTAATTGGAGGCTGCCTACAGAAAATGCTCTGCCCGGTGCCCTTGGCAAGGTGGCATCTCTGCCCAGAGTGATCACTGCCAGGCTGGAGGGATGGGGACCTTATTTTGGGGTCAGTGGAGTTATTCCTCTCCACCACAGTGCTTTGTCCTCCACCTCACTGGGACTCAATTTGGTGCAAATATTTTCATGAGCTGAAACAGAAACGTCCAGGCCACTACTGACATGACTGGAGGCAACTTAAAGTGTGATCTCCAGAGAAAAGGGAAAGATGTTTGGCACTGTAGAAGAGATGAGGGGGTCTGGAAACTCAGAGTAAGTTGCAGAGAGGTTTTATAAACCAGCCTTTGCAAGCTCTTCAGAAAAAGAATGAAACCATTCAGGTCCCTCTCTGACTTCTGAAGACTTTTATCAACCACAGGAGTGGAGACATGATTCATCCCTGTCCCAAGAGAGGGAGGAATGGGCTTAATGTGCCCTTGTCCCTGTCCGCTCTGTTATTACCCAGAATGTGGCCTGGTGATTGCAAGGAAGGGGCTGGCATGGCTTCCTGGCTGCTGTTTCCAGCTCTTCATGTTTTCAGAGCTTGGACACAATTTTTACCTCCCAGGGCCTCGACCTCCTCATCCACAGGCCAGGGGGTCCTGCCTGCCTTCCAGACACCACGAGCATTGCTAAAAGCCCCATTGTACTGCTCCAAAACTCTCTGAGAGGTCTTTAAATACGTATTTTTAGGGGCCAAAAGGACTATAAACTGAAAATCAGACACAATTCTTTTCCTTTTCCATTTTTTTTTATTTTCCCTCATCTGAAAAAGAAAAAAAAATAAATTAAAGTCATTGCTGATGCTATTGTGCTACATCCCATTGTGAGGATGGTGTTACAGAGAACTGAGGCTGCTACATCTGCTTGGTCAGGTTCTTATCTAGAGATAACAAGGAGAAATAAAGATCCCTGAGAGGGTTATTAGAGGAAAAATCCCATGTTCTGTGCACACCAGGGGGTTTGGCACTCGGAGGTTCAGATTCCACTGGGCCACTGTCATGATTTACGACTGAGGGCTGAATGCAGGAATTCCATCTCATCCTTAAACAAAGTGCAGCTAGTCCTAAAAAGGCAGCAGGAGCCCTGACCAGAAGCCTCTGGTGGGGCACTGTATGATTTGTAAAACCTCCAGGGTCTCGTGGCTGTAGCCCCATCAGTCAGGGGGAAAATTACCCCTTACAGCATCTCTGTTCCTCCCCTGCCCTTCCAGCTCAGTCTTCCTCTTCCCCACCTGTGCTTCTCCTCTTCTCTGCCTCCTCTCTGTACCATTTATTTCAGTTTTTCTCCTGCTGTTCCCTCTCCACACACCAATTAAAATCCTGCCCTGGGGTTTTGGGGTGTTGGTGGGAATAGTGGTGGGTCAGAGGGGCTCTCATCCCCCCAGTCACAGATCCCAGATTCCCATAAATCAGCAGCAACACTGCACCAGCACCACTGAGACCTCTCTTTGGCTCTTTTTCTTCACCTCCCTTCTCCAGGAGCTGTATGGGTCTGCAGGTGGGCACAGACCACATGCAACCATGAAGTTAAGTAGAAGTGAAGATCCTGTGATGGCTCTGCCCCTCACACCCCTCTGATCTCCCTGCTGAGGACTTGCTGCATCTGAGTCAGGAGCCTGGAAACTCCAGCCATTGCCAGCTTCTATAAAAAGTGGTTAATCTGCTTCTGCTGGGTGAGGAGCTCAGGTGGCTTTGCAGGGTAAGGGGTCACATACGTCTGACCCCAGCTGCCATAGTCCTGTTGGAGATTTCAGGCTTCAATAATGTACTTACACCTTCCCCATTTTTAGCAGCATCTGCCAACCTGCACTACAGTCATTGTGTCCTCTCTGTGACAGGCAGGTTTGGGCAAGGGAAGAGAAAGGGCCGTGCTTAACAATGCGCTTTAATTGGCTTTTCATCATGGAAGCCTGGATGTCTCTGCAGCAAAGCACAGACAGAAATCAGGAGCAGGATAAGGGGCAGGCTGTGAACACTTCCCAAGGTGTGGGAGGTGCTGAGGATCGAGGTCCTGGTGTGGTGTCATCACTAGAGGAAGGTTTTCCAGGATCCTTGCAGGCGTGATGAAACCAGCATCATCCCCACGACCTCAGGCCTGGTGGAGACACCGTATGGAGATGTGTTTCCATCCTCTCCAGTGTTTGCTCATGGTAACAAGGACATGCGTATCCAGTGAGCTCATTCACCATCTGGAGTCAGGAACTGGATGGCCACCTTGAGACTACTCATCCCTAAAGCAGAGACATCTGACGCAGACTTTGCTGCACGGCCTCTTTCCAGCTGGGAAATTAAAAACATGACATAGGAGCACAGACATGTTTCACAGCAAAGCCCATAGGGAAGGATGCTGGAGCAGGTTTGGGAGTATTTCACCATGTCTTTAGGACTCTGTGGGAAGGGGGGTTAGGGGTGGCCTGGCCATGGCAGAAGCATCTTCTGAACAGCTCCGAGGAGGTGGGACATGGGTACACTGAGCTCTCCTGATGTTTCTCTGCCCTACACTCCCTTTGGAGGATGTTTCACCCCTGAGTTCGTTCTCCAAATAAAATTCTGCCTTTGGTCCAAGCTGGTAACCAGCCAGTTCCACCTTCAGCAGAAGCAGCTGCCGTGGCCTTTGCATCACCACAATGTCACTCTCCTCTAGGTGCTTGAGTACGTTCTGGAAAAGCAAACACCCTGCCTGCCGTGTCTCTAGGATGTGGAGCATTTAGACAGTGAGCTGGAAACAACCTGGGCTATAAAACCTCCTGTGCACACGTGGGTTTCCATACACAAAGGATGTATTTAAGTGCAATCCAGGAAGACCCAAGCTTGCATCATACAACAGCAAAACGTGGTGAGGAGAAGACGACCCCAGGTCTCAGGTGAGGTGGCTGGTGGGTGGGCTGCAGGAGGAGCCAAGGCTGGCCTCCAGGCAGCCAGTCTGTTCCTCAGGCTCTGCCAAGGTGGTGCTGGGGGTGAAGATGCCATCTGGCTCAGCAGAGCTGGTGCTGGTGGAAGCAGAGGGGGGTTGGGGGATCTGCTCCAGCCATTCCTCTTTTAAAGCCAACGTTGCTGCAAAGCTGACTGGAGGATTTCTCCTTGCATCCCAGCAAGGGGCTGGATCTGGGCTGGAAGACACAGGAGGAAAACAGCCTGGCTGCCCTCGGACACCTTGGACCTGCAAATGCTCCAGCATTGCTTGAGGGGAGTGAGCTGATTATCTGTACAACCCACCAGAAAAACAAACCTCAATAGCTGGCTACATATGCTGAATTAATAGATATTTATAAGAATTCATTGTATTTATCACCATCTCGCTGTGCTGGAGCTGTGAAAATGGGGGACAAGAGGAATAACCCTCTTCCCAGCTTATAACTCATGTTGGAGCAAACTTTTACTTCATGTCTGCATGTGTCACACACAGCTCCAACCTGGAGCTGTGAAGTCCAGGTGGGGACACACACACATACAAAAAAAAGACCATAAATGGTTTGAGAGAATCTTTCAGACTGATGCTCTGAGCACTGGAGCCAGATGGGACCAGAACTGTCCAACCTGTTCACACTGGGCAGGGTCTTCAGCAGGAGCGTGACAAGAAGAGCTTTGTTTGGTTGTTGGTTCTGATTTTGCCTTTGAGGGTGTTCCTGTACCTGAGATCACTTGTTGTGCCCTAAACACCAAATTGCAGGACAAGGTACCTCAGGTGGGGATCTGGCTGGGGTTTTTCCCTTTATTTTAAAATTGTTCTCCCAGCACCATGCAGCCAAAGCCAGAGGAAAACCCCACATCTCCCAGCTCTTCCACTCCTGTGCTCCAACCCCTGCACAATGCTTCCTCCTATGGGCTGTTGGGTTAATGCTCAGCATTGAAGACACGGTGCTGGTGCTGCTGCAGTCACAGCTGAGTTCTGCAATGCCCTAAAGATCAAGGAAAATTATCAACTTAATGCAACTTCATGCTGCAAAGGATGAATCTAGAGCCTTGTTTTCCATAGCACAGACCCTCTCTGCAAGCCTGGGCACAGGAGATGGTAAAGAGCGTGGAGCTTCACCTCACCCAAGCCTGATCTCTGTTTTAATTCACCCTTTTCCCACCCAAAAGTTAGCTCACCTCCCTCAGGTAAGGCCATTTTAGAGCTGGTTTACAAGTGGATTTCACTAGAACCCCAAGCAATCCAGGGAAAACACGGGAGCCTTTGCCCCCTGCCATCTCCCACTTCCTGCCCTTGTGCTTCCATAGAAAGCCCAGTGACAGCAACGGTCCTGCAACCACGAGGGCAGGTCACCCAGGCTTTGCCCTCACATCACCTGCCTGAAACACCCTCAGCTTTGTTTAGCTTCTATTACTGCCCAAAATGATGCCATGGAGATGCTTGGCAACCTGCAAACCAGCTGCCAGAAAAGTCCCCCACCAATAATGATCATGTTTAAATTTTTCCATCCCAAAAAGGCCAAAGTGTTTTTGAAACATGGGGCAGGGACCCCTTGGGCCCTTGCAAACAAGAAAGTGGGGTCACAAGCAACAGACCAAGCAACTTCTCCAAGCTCCCACTGACATCCCTGACCTGCTCTGGCTCTGGTTTTAACTCCTGTGGTGCAATGTTCTGCTGTTCTTCTGGCTGTAGCCTGAGATGTATGTCCTCACCACTCTCCTAAATCATTCCAGGGGTGAACAAAGTCCTCCAGGCTCCTAGCACCCAAGAATCCTATCTTAGCTGTAAGAGGCACCCACTTCCAGAAGATGTGGGGCAAGGAATAGTTGAGGAGCCGACACATCTCCACGTGGCTTCCCCTGACTCTCAGGAGCATGTTTGGCTCCATCAGTGTTACATTAATGCCAGGTTAAGGACTGGTTGGGTTTTCCCAGCAGAAGACAGCTGCTGCTGTGTGGGTAAGGTGACATCTGCTCGCAGAAGGCTGATGGAAGTGTCCCTGAGGCAGAAGCTGCCTGGAGGAACAGAAAGTTCAGCTTTCAATCCAGGTTGTTTGCAGCAGCGTTTGGAAAGGGCAGGCCTGCCCAAGGGCCAACCTGTGTGCTTCACTGCCTGCTGCTGCCCTGGGGAATTTGGTGCTGATGAGCAGTTTACCTGCCAAGAAGATACTGCACCAGCAGGAGGTTGGTGTCCCATTCTGTGTATGACCCTGGACTCAGTCCGGGCAAGCACCCAGGCACCCCCCCAGGGCATCATCTGCCACCAAGGGTGCTCAGCACTGCCCCAGGGAAGAGAAGGAAAGTGCTGCGGGTTGGGAGGAAGGGAGACACAAGGCAGGTTCCTCCCAGCTCCCCCTGAGGACACCCAATTAATTCCTGCCAGTCATGGGAGACATTTAGGACTTATGAGTATGTCTTTGAAGATGGTCCAGAGATGGGTAAATGCCTCCCCGTTGCTCTTTGGTCAATGCTGCCAGTCCTGGAAGTAGATCAGGAGGAAAGGGAAGACAGTGAGGGTTTGAATGAGAAATATGTCACCAAGAGTGACCTGGGACGTCTGAAGGCCTGAGAGCAGGAAGTTGTGGTGGTTTCCAGCAGGGCTGGGCAGCACCCCTCTAGGGGGATCTCCATTGTGGCCAGCTCCCCACAGACATTCCCTAAAAACACATATGATGAGGATGTGCAGCCCTTGCACCCACTGGTGACTCGAGGGTCCACTCAAGAGCTCACCAAGGTCTGCTCACCCTGAGAGGTGAAGCTCTCATTGGCATCAGGATCTTGTCCAGAGAGATAAGGGACAGCAGTGGAGGTGCCAAACGGGTTGGTCTGTGAGTCACACAAGTTCCTCAAGTCCCTCCTCTGCCTCTGCTCTCCCTGAGCCAGAAGTTCCTCCCCAGCAAATGGAGATGCAGCATTCCTAGATCCCAAACACAGCTTCTTGCTACAACTGGGACTGGGGAGGGAGGAAGGGAGAAACCAGCTTGCTTGTTCCTTGATCTCTGACACGGTGCCTTGATTTATCTTCATGTTCAGGAAAGCAAACAGAGCTAAAGACAACCAACCACCTCGATTTACCAGGGAGACGAGGAGCGTGTTGGCAGAGCGAGAGAGTCTCCATAAAAAATGCAAGAGGAGCAGGCGGGTGGAAAGAGCAGAGGAGATGAAACTCAATGAGTTATCTGGGGCATGGAAGAAAACCATCAGCCCAGCAAAAATGTGAGAGGAGGTGAAAACAGTGGGGAAAGACAAGGTTTATGTTTTATTAATCACACTGTTTTATGTTTAAATAGCATAATGATGCTAAGAAGATGGAGGACATGAGCACGCGTGTCTGTAGGATGGAGTCACCAGAGTTCATAGTAGGAGGAAATTCTTTGCTGTGAGGGTGGTGAGACACTGGCCCAGATTGCCCAGAGAAGCTGTGGCTGCCCCATCCCTGGAAGTGTTCAAGGGCAGGTTGGATGGGGCTTGGAGCGACCTGGTCTAGTGGGAGGTGTCCCTGCCCATGGTGGAGGGGTGGGACTGGGTGATCTTGAAGGCCCCTTCCACCCCAAACCATTCAAAGTCCTCACAGTCTTGCAGCTTCATGGCACAAGGAAGCAATGAAAACTCAGGTCCAAATTTTCCCAGGGGATCCAGGACACATCAGGAATCAAATTCCCCCTCTGGTGTAGCAGGGCAGGTCCCTCCTGGCTGAGGGACATGACCAAGGATGATGAAGCATCTTGCAGGGCCCCATTTACCCAATTTGTTCCTCCTGCTGCAGGGCAGCACTGGTGTGCTGGGGGGAGGGGGCGTGGTATATCCCACACTGCTGCTGGGGCAAGGAAAAGGAGGTTATTTTTTCTTCATGTGCACCAAGGAAGCTGAAGAAAATCCACAAACAAAGCAGGGAGAAGGGTTGGGACCCTTTCAGAGCAGCACAGTCCATATATATCTGGCCACTGCATGGTCCTCTCTGAGAAGTCCTGGTTGCCACCACTTTTGTAGGGAGGAGCTGTCCATAAGACACTGAGGTGGTTGGGTGCTCTGGGAGTGCAGGCTGCTGAAGCACCAAAAATAAGGTTTGACATCAAGTGATGCCTACAAGTCCCCGCAGCAGAAAATTGAACAGCTTAGACTCTGCTGTGCCCTGCAGCAAAAGCAGCTTTGCTGGTTTGGGAGGGAAGAGGCCAGCAAAGCACTGCAGCTGGCTGGTCTGGGTCAGGGGAGGGCAGTCAGGCACTCCTCACGGCCTGGCTTTGGTTCCCTCAGCCCGGGGGAGTCAATAAATACACAAGTTATTACTGCATTTGGAACTGGGTGGGGAAAAATGCATGCAAGGCACCCTGTGTTTCCACACCTGTGTCTCCCTTTCCTTTGTCAGCTCATTTGCACATGCAAACTCCTAATTTCTCTCCGCATGACAACGGTTAAAAACACCCCTATATTTTTAAAAGCAGTTCATTAGGGTTATGAGTTTGCAGCAATTGAGATTAATTAGTCGTTTGCATCCCCCTTTCTGTGGCTCTGTCCTGCTTGCAGGTGTGGGCAGGGAACAGCGTGCCAGCCTGGGCTGGCCTGTGCAGGGGTCATTTGGGGTTCTTTTCTTCCTTGGCCTTCAGAAGGTTGCAGGCACCCTCTGCTTAACAGGAAGGTTTGGCTCCTCGGTGTTTACACCAGCTGTGAGGCTCCAGGGAAGTAATCCAGGGGAACTGCTGCCAGAAATCCTCCTGTAACTCCTCCTTTCCTGTTTTATTCCCAAATATTTATTTCAACGAAGCAGAATGGGCTTAATAAAACCCCTCCCTGCTCATGGTGGACTTGGGGCTGGCATCTGGAGGAGTTATTCTCCTCCACCAGGGATTGTAACAAAGGCACGTGCAGCTGCCAGAGAAGAAAACAACCTGCTCCATCAGTGAGAAGAGGTCCAGGACATCCTGTGAAACCATGACTGGATGCCCCAGGGCAACAGAGCTCCTGCCTGGCAGAGAGTGACACTGTTACCATGGCCCTGCTGTGCCACCATATTTGTCTCTCTTCCACGCTGCTCATCCCATCTTATTGACCCTCCAGGGTGCACAGAATATCCTTGAAGCTCACAAATTAAATGAGTTGTTATTTCCAAGGCATGAACACAGCAGGTGTGGAGGTACATCTCTCCTCGCCCAGGTTTGGCACCAGGAGTGAACACAGAGTCCACAAAACCTCCCTGACCCCACCAGGGTTTGGTCATGGCCCCTCTGTGATGAGCTGGAGAAGATGCAATGACCATAGTTCACCACAGGCACCTCAGCCTGCACAGCTCAGCTCCAGGCTGTGGTTCCAGGCAGCTCCTGGCAGCAGCTGGAAGCCAGGTCACCTTTGTCACCCCCTCCAAGTGACAATGGATCAAGGCCCAGGCACACTCGAGGCTGAAATTTCTGTGCTGACCCAGTTCCTGAAGCCCAGGCTGAAGCCCACATGAGCTGGGACCAGACTGTTCCCTCCTTGGGATGTGGCCATGAAACTTCCAGAGATTAGGCAGACACAGACCTCTCATTTCCCCTGAAATATTCCCACCAAAAAAGTATGTCAGGCTTCCTGCCCAGCCACAACAGGTGGATGGAGGAACCTACCCTTCCACCCTGGGCCATGAGAGGGTTCCTTAAGTCCTGGTTCACCACCCCAGCCCTGCTACCCCACAGATGAACTGCGAGATGGCTTCTCCAGTCTCCACATCCTCATTTGTGGCTCCTGACTCTGGGTTATTTTGGCTGCAGCAGGGACCCCGGTTACGAGTGGAACAGCCCTGTCACTGGTGCCTGTCCCCAGTGCTGATGGTCTGTTGGCTCCAGCAGGACCTGGATTTTGGTTAATTTTAAAGTGTGTCCCAAGGTGTTACAGGGAACCAGCACGAGGCTTCCTTCATGCTGGAAGCTCAATTATGCATCATGATTAGGCCTCATGCTTAATGAGGGCACATGCTGTGCCATTAGCATCCTGCCTGACTCCTAAACCTCTTTTGAGCCCCTTTGCTCAAGGAGGAGGAGTTGGGAGCCAGCACCTGACCAGAGGTGGGACCACACTTGTTGTCTGCCCAGCTCTTTGACTCTCTTTAAGGAACTAAAGAGGAAACGGGGGCAATTTTCTCTGGTTTGCCCTCTGTCCCAGCCCACCCCCCTCCAGTTGCTCAGGCTCTGCTGCACCTGCAGCCTTTGCTCCAGGGGTTTCCTGCCCCCACCTCAAACCAGCTTCGCTCAGGTCCTTCAGGCTTCCTGTTTTTCTCTCTCAGCTTTCATTTCACCAGCAACCTGCTTCCTGCTCTGAGGCTTCTCACCACCCCAGTCCCACCGTTCACCCCAGCAGGACGTGGCAGGTAAAAGCCTTTGAGCTCTGCTAACCCTCACTGCTGGGGGGGGGAGCATGGGCAGCTCTGTCAACATCTCAGGAAGGGTTCACAGCAGTCTTTGAGCCTTACAGGTTGTCTCCAGAAAACAGCTGGGGGCAGGGGGGTTAACAGACAGTGTTTTAATTACGTTCATGGGAAGAGTTCTGCTTTCTGCAGGGACTTACCAGGCAGCGGCGAGCCCTCCGTCACTGCGGCTTCCCATCGTTCCCGGTGGCTGCTGCTCCAGGGCTGTTATAAATGAATTATAAAACTAAAATATAAATTTAAATCATTATAAATTATTCAAAGAGCAATGGCGATGTTGGCGGCAGGGCCTGCGCAGGGGAATGCTGTTAGGGAGGCTGAAAAGCTGGCAGGGAGGGGGAAACCAGGAGAGCCCGGTGAGGGGCTGCACCCCAAGGGATGCTACGGGGACAGAATCATTGGGGCAGTTCATGGCTTGTTTGGTTTGGTTTTTCTGGTGAATTTTTTTTTTGGAGGTGCAGCCATGGTAGGAAAAGTCTAAATCATTCTGGATGTGATGTCAGGTTGAAGTGTGGGGCTGAGCTGAAAGCCCCATCGCCGTGGGGAGACACCTGAGCCCCATCACTGTGGGACAGGAACTGCTGAAGGTTTCGTTTCCGTTCCTTGCAGAGCAACCAGTAGGTTTCAATAACAATGAATTTCACTTAGAAAACATTGGAAGTGCTTGTTATAAATATTACTATTTTCCTCTAGACTATATTTTTATTTATCCCCAGTTCCTACTAAAATATTTGCATTAAATGTAACTTCTTAGTCGCAGCCTCTTTGCTTCTCCCCTCCCACCCAAAGGCTGCGCTGGAGCTGCTGGTTGTTTCTACCTGATGTAAGGACATGAACTGGTCAGCTCCTCCCTGGCAGTGCTGGGGCTGACTTACAGGGCACAAACATCTCCAGGAGTTCTCAGTCTGACCAGGAAACCGGGTGAGAACTTTCCATTAGGCATATTGTGGATTTAAAAGAAAAAAAAAAAGCAGTTTGGGTGGACCTGAAGCAGGGGATTTCAGTACCTCAGAGTGAATCAAGTTGCTCCTTCCAGCTGAGCACTGAGCTGAGCTTGCTGGAGCTTTCTGGAGGGTGCACTTGGCCACCACTTGGTGGACCCAGCAGCAGGACCCACCTGCAGCATCTGAACCCCATGGTGCTCAGAGCATCACTTTTAAGGAGGCAGCTAGGAGAGATCCTCTTGATCAGGTTCCTTTCTTACTGCACTTCCCTCCTCTGTAAAGTGTTCACCATGGTTCTCCTGCAAAATGTCCTGGGATCATCTCTCCAGCCTGTTTGTGTCCCACAGGAGGTGGCAGTGAGCATCAGCAGGAGGCACAGGCAGCTGCCACCTGCAGGTATCACCATGGCTTCTCTTTGGAGCTCGCTGGAAAAAGACCTCTTCAACCCTCAGAAGAAGAGGCTGCTGGAAAGCGTTCGTGTCTGGAAGACAGGGAAGAAGAAGAAGATGTCCATCCTCTGCCTTGTGGGTGAGAACCCCGGAGGCTGGGGGACAGGTTGAGTTGCAAACCCAGGAAGGTTTCTTGCAGTTCTAGTCTAAGAGTTTGGTCTCTGATGGCTCTTTCCCTAACCTGGGAGAAGAGCTAGGACCACTCGTTGGAATGCTGTGTTTTAAGATGAAATGAAGGAGATCTTAATCCAGAGATAGGAGCCATGCCACATCGATGTAACATGTCAAGAACTGGCACCAAAAGCCCAGGTTCCTTCTTGAATGTCAGATGACCTTGAGCTGGCTGGAGAGAGCTGGGGGCTGCAGGGTTGCTCCCTCCACCAGTGCAAGGTTGTTGATTTTTACCATGTGCACCACATCTGTCATTAGAGGTCAGCAACAACCCGTTCTAACGGGCACAGCCTCACAGCTCCTCCTCTCCCTGGCTTTGGAAGAAGTTTTAACAGCACCCAGACACTTCCGGGGCACATGGCTATTTGATTTGGATCCAAAGGTGCAAGTCCTTTGGGAAACGTCCCATCTGCTTTGGTCTGTGCTTCTCTGGTGTCTCCATCACTCCCGAGTTGTTGTTAGCATAGATTTTTTTTTTACAAACTAATAGGGAAAATCCTTTCCTGCCAATGAACTTCCAGACAGTGTAGTCACCTACTACAGGATTAATTTCTGGCAGCCTGAGCCAGTGTGTGACCTGAATGATGGGCTTCAACTCCCTCTGTACTCAATGGAGGGCAGGAGGAATATCTCCAAGGCATGATGCAGCATCAATAACTCCAAAGGATGATGATGCTACCCTATAAAATTCCAGAGTTACCCCTGGAATTGTCCATGCCAGCTTTCTGGAGATAGGTAGCTCATGTAGGAGATCAACACTGTGATAACCAGAATGATGTCCACAGACCATCTCCCAGGTGAAAGAGAAGGTGACTGTCCTTTCACTCTGACCTGTTGTGCACTGGGCTAACAATAATATTGTGGGTTGGTTTTTTGTGTTGTTTTTTTGTTTTCCTGTCCCTCACCCTCAGTGGACACCTCCAGGCCAATGCAGCCACTTCTGGTGAAGGTCAAGGTAGACCGAGGAGAGCAGTACAAGATCACTGACAGGTGGTCTTTAGCAGAGCTGAAGCTGGTGGATGGCAAGACTCTCAACCAGGTAGGATAGATTTTTCCTTCTGTGGCAAAGGGCGGAACTGATGGTGGGGGAGAGAGGTGAATATGAAGCTAGAGAGACACAGGCCAGGATCCATAGGGGGGTTTGGGTCCTCTGGAGCTCAGCCCATGTGTGTGTGATTTCTGCCACAGTCTGAACCAGCCTGAATGACACTAATTTTGAGGAAACAACCACCACTAAAAACTGTAACATCATAGAATCGTTTGGATTGGAAAAGACCCTTAAGATCATTGAGTCCAGCCATTAACCCAACTCGACCAAGCCCAGCACTAAACCATGTCCCTCAGCACATCTCCATGGCTTTGAAACACCTTCAGGGATGCTGACTCAAACATCCCCCTGGGCAGCCTGTTCCACTGCTTGGTAACTCTTTACATGAAGACTTTTCTCCTAATATCCAATCTAAACCTCCTCTGACACTACTCGGGGCCATTTCCTCTTGTTCTATTCCTTGTTACCTGGGAGAAGAGACCACCCTCCCCCTCTCTACACCCTCCTTTCAGGTAGAATCCCTCTGTCTTCTCTCCAAGCTGTTTTCTAGAGCATGGTGAGCTGAGGTCCCTTCCAGGATGGTTCCTCTGCCCTACATCAGGGTTTTGATCTTGCTTCACCCATCTCATCCAGGGAGATGCTCTCAGGATGCTGAGTGGTTTCCTCCCCCCTGAGCCATGTCTCTCAGATGTCTTCAGGCTGGCCAAACACCTGACCATGGTGAGCAGTGAGTGGGTGGCCACTGCATGGACACAGATCAAAATCACTGAGCAAACCCTCCTTATCCCTCAGGCAGGGGACCTCCTGAAGCTCTTGGCAGCAACCCTCCAGGAGATGGGCTGCAAAGCACCACTCTTGCCAGGTCTCCAGCATTGGCAGACCACATTGTCAGGCCCATCTGTCGATCCGTGTTGACAAAGCTTCTCCACAGACATTTGCTCGGGGTATTTAAAGATTAAACAGAGGCATTTACTGAAAGAGGGATTACAGAGCTGGAGTCAGCCCGAGTCTTAGCACTTTTAGGGTGACATTAAGGTTTTTGGGAATGAAAGTACAGACAAGATATTCCCTCTCTGCCACCAGGGCTGGCAGAGCCTCGTTAAAGTTGTTATAATTAGTTGTTTTATGAATGTTCCGGGGGCTCTGGCAAGGCGCCTGGCTTTTCACAAGCACAGAAATAAAATGAGACAAAAGAACAGCTTCCCAGGCCTGCATCCAGGACAAGGAAAGTACATCTGCACAGCAGGGCTGGACACAGATCACAGCTGCAGGTTTGCAGGACATCTTGATCCTCTGCTGAGAGCTGAGCTGGTATCTCCTTGCCTCACGTTTTCCTGCACCCAGGGAAACACAGGCTGCCCTCCTGCCCGGGCTTGCTTCTGGCAGCTGGGCTTGGCTCCACCACAGCTCCTAAACTGCTGTGGCTCCCAAGGAGTCAGAATTTGAGGCTACCTCCAGGATTTTCAGTCCTTTCCCCCTCATTTGCCACCCTAATGAGACAAATTGCTCATACTCTGTCTCGAAGCACTGGTGTGTTTCTGAACCCCACCCTGGTGGGAGGCAAATAGAGGATTTGGTTGCCCAGATGGTTAAAGCCTTCCTGTGACTCCCAGCCTGGACTCCTGCCCACACTGTCCCTGTTCTGGCTGGTGCTGTGGCTTTTCCTTAGGTTAGACAGCTCTTCTCCCTTGCGGATGTATTTTTAGATTGCAGTCACCTCCCCTGTTAACCCTCTGTCTGGCAGGGTAAGCAGACTGACCTCTTCATGTCTTCTTCAGTATTGGCTTCTCCCTGCCTTTCCATCAGGCCTGGAGCCCTCTTCCTTGCCTCTTCCTTGCTGAAATTGACTTTCTTGACCACAGGCAGCCAGGATTGTCCATATCATTCCTAAAGTGGGATCTAGTCACCAGCTGCAGCAGGAGGTCCTCAGCTAGAGGAGAGGCTGAGGCAGTAGGCTGGAGTCAGGAGGTGTTGACATCTCTCAGGGTCCCACCATGGAGACTGGGTTGTGCAAGTCTGCTTCTGGGTTTTGTTTCTGTTTTTGGGGCCACCAAAGACCCCAAAGCCTGGAGCTGCAGCCTCCAGGAGCATCTCCCTCCCTCCTTCACCCAGTAGGTGTTCTTCATCTGGTGCACAAGGTGTTTCCACATCAGCACCTGCCACTAAAACCTGCTGCAAACCTGTACTGAGGGCACCTGGTGTGGCAAGGGGCAGATAATCCATGTACTAATTAAGTGTTGCCATCTAGGCCAGCCTGGATTTTGATCTGCAGCTCGAGAAGGTTTACAGGTGGACTGCTGTCAGCTTTGATGAGAAGAAAGCCTTCATCAGGTGCTTGTGGAAGCTGAACCACCGGTTCCTTGCCAGCTCTGTCACGTTTGTCAATGTCCCCTCCTGTGCAGCAGAAGGTAACCAGTTTCCTTGTCACCTTTGGAGTGGTTTGGGCTCTTTGTATCTTTGCTGTCATCACTTTAGGGATGGGAGGTGAATAAATTTCAAACAGTCAATGTGGATGATGAGAGAGGCTGAGGTGGGTGCCAGGGAGAAGGAAGCAGGGGATCCATGTTTTGTGTCTTGGATCTGATGTATCCACTGAGCCTCACCTTGGGAATGCAGTGCCAGGCTAGGGAGAGAAGAGGTGGACAGTTGATCTGATTTCCAGAGATGCTGCCTGTGCTCTGGGGTGGGGAAGGTGAGCAATGAAGTGTTGGTGTCTGCCCTGCCTGCCTGGTAAGAGCCCCCAGCACCACAGCAAGAAGTACAGATATTTGAGGGTAGAAAAGTATCTTTTTCTCTACAACAGGTGACTATCAATACATTTGAGCAGAAGCAGCCTGTCCATCTCTGGAATTTGTCTCAGCTTTGTATAGCAAATGCATCAACATGCCCCAATGCACAATCCTAGAGAGGCAAGCAAGCAAAACCACAACCAGAACTCAAATCTCAAACATCCCTTTTGTCCCCCTTACAAAGCTGACCCTTTGTCCCATTCACCTCTTTCTTTGCTCCATGCCATCATCCTAGTCCAACTGACCAGCAGCCTGAGAGCACTGGACTCATGTCACTTGGACTCAGTGAGACCCCTGGGGCTAATATTAGTGTGTAAATAAAATAACTAGAAAGCTTTGGCCATCTCCACATCTCCTGTCCATGCAGGGAGACAAAGGCCCCAAGAAGACAGGAAAGACACATCAGGGCCAGAGAGCCATGAGGAGCTCAGCACGTACCAGGAGATGACACCAAAGGAAGCTGCTGACGTGTTGAAGCTGATGGAGGAGTATGAGCCCCTTGTCAGCAACGCTGTGTCCTTCACAGAGCAGCTGAACAATGATCTCCAGGTGCTGGATGAGGTAAGGTGACCCAACTGAGAAGAAGGTGCCAGGCATGTAAGGGCACTAGATGGAGCCTCTGGGTATCAGCAGCTCTTTAATTTGCTGTGAGTGCTTGATCTGAAAGTCATCTGGGTGTTGTGCTTCTTCAGCTCAGAAGGCATCTCACGTGCAAGTCAGGAGAACACTCCTGCTCCCTCTCCAGGGTCAGCATTAGTCCTGCTGTGGTCCAAACATCTGTCTCTGCTGAGCTTAACTGCCCTTAGACGTTGTCTTGAGTGCCCCTGGGAACAGCAAAGCCCACTGCTGGTTTTGCAAAGGAATAAAACAAATCAGTGGCACAGGTCCAGCTACAGAGAGGGACATGGAGCCCAGCTGCATGTTGGTGGTGTGGCTGTGAGGGATTATAGCTTCTGGGGGCATCACAGGGGTGGGCAAAGTGAAGTGGGGTGGCTGGGGGGCTGGCTGAGGGAGGTAGGTGAGACTGGGGAACACCCGGAGCTCCTTCATGTTGTGCAGAAAGTCTGTGTCCCTCATAGTGGGAATTAGGACCATCATTCTGCAGTCACCAGTGCAGGAGGAAGAACATCCTAAAACAGATGAGAAACCACAAACTCTGAATCCAACCTCCTTTAGCTCCAGTATTTGCTGTATCCCCCATTTGTGTTTATATATGACTCATTACACTTGGAAACTTAGCTCATCTGGAAGACAAACTCCTGAGGTCTGCTCCTGCTTGCTCCTGGCAAGTCCTACAGGCACTTTGTGACTGTTTCCCAGCTGTAAAATACCCTGGAGAGCAACTAATAAATCTCCATTAAGTTCTTTGAGATGAAAGGCACCGAATACATTATTTTAATGCCCTCTAATGACTAAATGTCACTTATTGCTAATCCAAATTAATTAATGAGATGTTTCTATTTCTCAGGTTTAATCTACGATATCAAGTGTTATTAATCCCAGCGAGGCAGACTAGCACATGCATATCTTGAAATGTTTTTCCTCACATCCCAGTGGTAACACCTTGTCCTCCTCGTCCCATCCTCATAGAAGGCAGCTCCTCTGGGGCTGGCCAGGCACTGCTCCACAGCCAGCCAGGGCTGCTCTGCTCCTGGGGAAGGAGGTGTGGCCGGGGCACCTGGAGGGCTGATCTTCACATTGATATTCCAGCACTTCCCAGCACCTGCTGGAGAGCAGGCAGCTCCTGGCAGCTCTGTGCCACCTCCAGCAGGAGAGCTACTGCCCTCCCCTTCCAGTGATGCTCTGGAGAGCCCTTCCCACCAGCCGTTGCTCTGCTGGTGTCACTGGTGATGCTTTGCTCCAGCCAAACACCCCTGTGTCTGTCAAGCCCTAATGAGACAATCTGAAGGGCTGGTGGTGACCAGCTGGTGGGAGGTTGATGGCTGTAATTTAGGAACATTTAATAAATGTGAAGCCCCCCTGGAAAGCAGCAGTCTGGGAGAGGGGCTGTTTGCTGCAGCTCATCTTTATCCCAAAGCCATCCAGCTGGAAAAGAGAAAGTCCTTATGCAGGGATTGTAGATGCAGCCTGGTCCAGTGGGAGGTGTCCCTGCCCATGGCAAGGGGTTGGAACTACATGGTCTTCAATGTCCCTTCTAACCCAGACCAGTCTGGGATTCTCTGATGATTC
The DNA here is from genome assembly GCA_020745705.1 of Hemiprocne comata. Taxonomy (NCBI): domain Eukaryota; kingdom Metazoa; phylum Chordata; class Aves; order Apodiformes; family Apodidae; genus Hemiprocne; species Hemiprocne comata. Next base: position 962,606 of record CM036597.1, on the reverse strand, counting down.
TATGCCCAGCATCTACTCTGCTTTCAGACACATTTCTAGTTTGGAGCACAGAGGTCCAAGCCACAGTAACCTACCTTGTGTTGACAAGACTTTGCTTCTCTTCCTCCCATCCCTTCCCACCGGTGAGAGGAGCCTGGGGCACTCTGAGGGCTGCAGCTGCTTCTGTTGTTCTTCATGTACTGAAAAAGATGTTGGATAATTGAAATATCACAAAAGACAAACTCCTTTCAAAGTATTAATAATGGAGAGAAAACCAGCAGCCTGGAAGCCTCCCAGGCCCATGTCTATTGATTGTTTCCTTTAATATCCTGCATGGTACAGAGGCCCTGAGGATGATCCATCAACATGGGGAAGCAGCTGATCTCTAGTGGAGCTTGTCTTAAGGTGCTGTGGCTTCTCTGCCACCTGTCAAAACAAGCACCTGAGACCTCCCCAGACAAACCAAGCCTGCAGTTGCCATGGTGGAGACACACACACGTGTGTCCCACATGATTTAACTCTTTATTAATTCCACCACTGGAGCAGCCCAGGTGGTGACACCCTGGCAGCAGTGGCAGTGCCTGGAGCTGGGCTGATGGAGCTGGACATGCTGTGATGGGCACTCAGCATGGCCAGGGTCTGCACAAGCACCTTAGAACCAGACAAACAGTGCTGCAAAGCTGGCACAACTCCTTGCAGATGTTGTGGGATGGAATAAGAGGATTGTTTTGGTTGAACAAGATATAAGGTCATTCAGACCAACAGTTCCCCTAGTACTGCCAAGGCCACCACTAACCTGTGTCCCTCAGCACCACATCCACATGGCTTTGAAATCCCTCCAGGGATGGGAACTCCAGCACTACCCTGGGCCAGGGCCTGACAACCCTTTCCATGAAGAAATTGTTCCCAAGGTCCAATCTAAACCTCCCCTGGCACACCCTGAGGCCCTTTCCTCTTGTTCTATCCCTTGCTCCTTGGGAGAAGAGATCAACCCTTCCTTGCTGCAACCTCCTTTCAGGAAGTTGCAGAGAGTGAGGTCATCTCTCCTGGAGCACCCAGGTCCTCAGGGAACTTCACCAGTGTGGGGATGGAGGGTTGGAGACTCCCTGCAGTGTCCACTTGGGGCTTTCCTAGTACACAGAGGAACAAGTGGGGTGCAGAACCCAGCAGGGCTTGGTATCCTCTCCAAACCTACAAAACCAGTATCATGGTGGGATTTGCCCAGTGACTCCCCAGTATCCTCTTTGCTGTGGCAGATGAAATTCCTCAGAGAAATCACCTTGCTCAGGGCAGGGTTTTGTTCTGCCCTGGCACTTGGGACCTGCAAGGTGGTTCCTGGTGTTTAACCACATTCAGAGATTGTCCCTGTGCAGGTGGCAATGCAGGACAGTGGCAATTTAGCAGCATCTTGCATGTTGTCATGACAGGGTCTCTGCTTTGACTTGGGAGGGTGAAGGTCTAGATATTTAACCCTGAGATGGTGGTGATCAGTCCCTGCTACAGTGCTGAAGCCCTTTGCTTCTCCATTTCACAGGCCAACCTCAGAGCCATTATCTCCTCTGAGAAGCAGGTGACACAGCTGATGATCTCCATTGATGAAGCCCTGGCAGAGGTGGCCAGAGTGGAGGAGACCTTGCAGATCTATGATGAGTTACTGGGAAGTGTGAAGCAGCAGATGGACCACATCCACCAGGAAAACTCCTTGCTACATCACATTGTTTCCAACAAGACCAGGCTGATAGAGGAGATCCTCTTCCTCACGGTAGGTGGTCTGCAAAAACAGAAATCTTCAGCCTGCTGAGTCTATTAGAAGAAAACTTCCCATGAGCCTCAAACACTCTGAGATGTCTGCAAAGGCTTCAGAGCTTCTCCCGCCTAGAAATGAGGAACTTTGTGGTCTGGTCGAGTGCTGCAAGAGAGGTCCCTGGCACATACAACTTGGCAGGTTGAAGGTAGCACTTGGCTATTTCAAGCCAGCAGCTTTCTGGGTGGGATGAGAAGGTGGCCATGCCTGTACTTGTCCTCTTCTGGCTTTGTTTTTAGACTCACCTCAGCCTCAGCAGGGAACACTGTGATGTCCTGAGCCGGGCAGATCTTTCCAGCCCCAGTGGAGTAGAAGCCTGCAGTGCTGCAGCAGAGGCTTTGTCCATCTGCATGGACACCCAGGTACAGCCCGGTGAGTGGAGAGCAGAGCTTTGGGTCTGCAGATTCACCTCCTGAAACCAGAAGGAATGTTCCCAGGAATTGGCTCACAGGCTTGCTGGACAGGGCAAAGTAGGAAGGGAATAGAAGGCAGGCATGGATTTGGGAAGCCCAGCAACAGCCCTGACCTGGGGGTACATGGGGTGTAGGGGGCAGAGCTACAAACACCTTCCCTGCAGCTCACCCAGAGCTGCGAGCTGGGGAACCAGGCTTGCAGGGTCAGCTTCCTCCTGGAGATGGTGCTGAAGCTTTCACAGGATCAATCATCAAATTGTTTTGCTGGAAAAGACCTTTAAGATCATTGAGTCCAACCATTAACCCAACTGTACTGAGTCTGGTGCTAAACCACGTCCCTCAGCACCCCCTCTAAAGGGCTGTTAAACACCTCCAGGGATGGTGATTCACCCACCTCCCCAGGCAGCCTGTGCCAAGGTTTCATCACCCTCTCAGTGAAGAAGTTTCTTTGAGCAACCTGGTCTAGTGGGAGATGTCCCCACCCATAGCAAGGGGGTTGGAATGAGGTGATCTTTAAGGTCCCTTCCAACCCAAACCAATCCATGAATCTGTGATCTCAGAACCTCCTCCTTGAAGACCTCACTTGTTTGCCAGCGTGCTGAGCGATGCTGCTCTGCAGCCACATCAGCCCGTGCTGCTCTGTGCCATGGTGCCTTCTTTGTTTTCCCCTCCAGGTTACAGGAAAATGCAGTCTGTGGCTGAGCAGCTGATCATGTTTGAAACACTCAAACAGAACTTTGAAAACTCTTTCATCAGTCACATCACAAGCATCTTTGAGCTGCAGGTGAGTTTCCCTCTTCACGTGGCAGCTCAAAATTCTGGGAGATTTGAATCTTCTGCTCAAATAGTACCAGTGGTAGAGGGGATGCCACCACGAGAGGGTTCTCTAGCAGTGTGTTCTCAAAGAGGTCTTTTCACATACCTTCACCCTACCATTGCCCCCCAGCACCCTGCTCAGCTTTGCAGACATGCAGAAGAGCCCCAGCACAGTTCTGTGTCTATCAGGTTCCCTCCCATGACAGTCATTACTCCTCTGGTCTGGTTCAAAAGTGCTGCAGATTTCACTTTAGATTTTCTTCTTTTACATTGGTGGGTGGTGACTCTCTGCTGTTTCTGTTGCTTTAGGGTAATGCTCAGGTCTCTGCCTTTGATCAATCCAAGCTCTCTGCACCAAGCCATGAGCTCCACCATGAGGAACTGGTGCCCTACATCCCACTCGTGGCCTGGCTGAGGAACACCAACCCAGTTCTGTTTGGTGATCTCCCCAAGGTAAGGCTGAAATCCTCAACAAATATTGCAACCCATCCACCAGGAGCAGGCTAGCCAAGCTGGTTCATTCATGGTGAGAGCTTTGTTTCACCAAACCCATACCACCCAGGAGCTTCCACATTTTGGCCCTTCTAGGAGAGCATCTGGCCAACTTGGCCACATGGTGTTGGGGGTTCTAAGGAAGGGGCATTTTAAAGTCCTTCTTGTTTTCATGGGGATGTTGTTAAATAACCAGGAAGGTTCTTTTATCTCACTGAGTCTTGGGTTCTATTTTTTATGCTGTTTTTTGCCTTTCCAAAGGTCTTGCACACCAAAACCTATAGGTCCATTTCAGTTGCCATCTACTGGCTTGTGTTTTAAGCATGCAGCTGAAGAAAAAGCTGTGAAATGGGCACTGCTTAGAGAGAGATGAGAGCCACCACGAGCTTGTGTCTGTCTTGTCTTTGCAGATCTATGCCCAGAACCTCAGCAGATCCTATGACCGAGAAATCAAAGCCTTCTTTGAACAAGCCAAAACCTTGTTGCTGGGAAGAAAAGGAAGTGAGTGATTGCCAGAGATTACTTTTGTGCTGGGATTTACTTGCAAGTAGGGAAGATGGTGACCATCCCCTATCACAGGTGTCTCCCCCAGATTTTATGCCATGAAGTTACTTTTTCCTCCATGGTCTGGCTCTGCTCCTGGCAGCCCGTGAAGAAGCTGACCCAGCTTTACACCAGGTGGTGTTGGTGGGAGCCTTGGCTCCAAGTGCTGCCCAGTTTTGTTTAGCTGCTTCTCAGAGCCTTGGCTTTGATCCACCTTCTCTTCACAGGACTCAGAAGTGATGCCTGGGGGGACTGAAACAGTGTCCTGAGGAGCTGTAAGGGAGGGGTTGTGGAAGTGCTTGGCTAATAGTCCATATTTCATGCAAGCAGAGCTGGTCACAGACTCCTCCAGCACTCTTTTCCCTGTAGAGATGGCTCCAAGCCTGTCCCTGAGGACACGAGTGTATTCATAGCAATATTTGGGAGAGCAGAATGATTTCATGGTGACTGATGGGCTGTGATGTCCCAAGGTGATAATTTCAACAGAAATCACTGCATCTGACTCAAAATATTCCAGTCAGGGGTTTCTGAAGATAAAAAGAGAAACTGATCTGTCTCCTCTGGAAGTTTTTGATTGGGCAGAAATCACATTTTCCCTCAGCAAAACAAAGCTCTGTAATGGGAAGGTCAGTGCCAGCTTGGCTCTGCTTGAATGTCAAAAACCTCCTTGCATGGTGTGTTTAGTCTATCAGAGGGCAAGCCTGGCTTCCTCCAGCTCTGCACCTACTGCAGCACTTGTGTCCAGACCCCAGAGCCAGAGGATGAAGTTTAGAGAAGGGAACAGGGCCAGAGGATCCTGCTGAAGGGCTCGGCCTCCCTTGCTGTGCTGGCCCCTCAGCCATGGTCATACCAATAGCCCATGTCCAGCTGACCCCACTGCCCTGATGTTTGCCCATGCTTCATCTTCTGAGGTGAAGTCCATGCTGTTCTTGAGGGGTACAAGGGACTGTTGGGGAGCCTGTGCCCTGGGCAGCTGGAGGGAGCTCCCCTGCAGCTCACCAGGCTGCAGGATCTGACCATGGCATGTGATTCCCACTGCTGTGGCCCTCCAGAGCCCTTTTCCTCAGTCTCAAAGTTGGCCATAAAGGGAAGGGTGAATATCTGAGCATCTTTCAAAAAATTATCCCCTTTGAAGGAAGAGAGAGACAGTAGAAGCTCACCTACTGATCATTAAAATGTTCCTTTTTGAAACGTTGCTGGAAATAGAGAAACCAAACACCTCCAGAAAATATTGTTGTAGTCACCAGAAACCTGTTTTTCCATGCCAGGATGATTTGCCAAACTACAGAGCCAAGAGAGGAGGAAAACAGGGATCAAAATCTCTGCTAGTTCCAGCAAAAGAAGTAGCAACATGATAAAATGGATCAAAAAAGAACTTGTGTAGGGGAAGTCAACAGGACATTATTACTCTCCTTGTAATATAAAACCAAGGTGACAGGCAATTAAATCAGGGGCACATGCTGGAAAGTGGTGATAGGAAGTTGTTTGTGCACAGGGCTGTGAACCTGCTGTACCTGTTTGCTACAAGCTGTTCCTGATGCTGGAGGACTCAGAAAATGTACAGCGAGCAGATAACAGGAAAAGAAAACAAGGCAATAATAATAATCCCAGGATAATACTGAGATAAGGACTGTGTGGACAGGCTAGCACTCCCCAGAACTATGGCACAGGAAGCCATGCCTCCCACAGGGCTGTTACAGTACATGTTGTCACCCTGACTGTCCTCCTTCCTCCTTGGAGGTGCCAGGGACCCACAGTGCTGGAGCACTCCATGGGTGGCTCTGCAATACCCCCCACCCTTGGAACACTTCAGCAGCCCCCACTGCTGCAGTCAGGGCACCATGGAGGACACCCACATCCAAGCAGGCAGTGATGGGCTGGTGGTGGCACCTTGTGAGGGTGTCTTGGCCCAGGTGGAGGCCCCTGAGCAGAGCACAGCACCATTCCTCTGCCTCCTTTCCAGCTCAGAGATGTGGGGCCTGGGGAAAGCTCCCCCAGGGCTGCCATCAGAGCTGGAAATAACTCAGGCAGGTCCCAGGCTGTTTTCCAGGGCTGGCTTGCTTTTGTCATCCCCACCCTGCCACACAGCCAGAGCTGGGTCTTGTCCTTATGGATACGCCCACCCTGGTTGGGAGAAGGGGTGTACTCACCAGTAAAGCCATCGTTGTGATGAGATATTCCAGTCAGGACCAGTTTGCTTCCAACTTCCAGCTCTTTTATGCCTCACCCACACAGAGAAGGGCTCAGTCTGCAGCTCCTGCACTCAGCCCAGCAGAGCAGGACAGGTCCTTTGCCTCACCTGCCACAAAGGTTAAAACAGTTAATAAAACCCGACTACTTCCTCTCCTACAGCCCTCTCCTCCACCCCTGGACACAGCGTTCCCCAGGGAAATGTGCTCTCTCTCCCTTAAAAATAGGAATTCCTGATAAGAGATAATGAAGGTGCTGGCAGCCAGCAAGCCTGGGGAATTAGCAGCAGGGAAGCAAACCCCAACCTGTGGTTTGTAAGATAATAATGATCCAGCAGCATTTCCTGAAGAAGGACAATTGCTTTTATTTAAGCAGAGAGAAATAACAAAGATTGTGTGTAGGATAAAGGGGTCATGGTTCTTCTTTGCAAATGATTGATGGGCTCTGAGCAAGGGACTTGAATTCTGCTGGGGGCTAGAAAATAAACACACCCGAGTTTGTTTCCTCCCAGAGCTTGGGGTCTGCTCCAAAAGCCAATTAAAACAGAGGACATTGCAGGGCAGGAGTGGCTGTTAAAGGGGGCCCTTTGTGAAAATGGACTTGTTAAATGAAACAGAAGATAGTGTCAGGCAGGTGCTGCAGCCAGCCAGACTGATCCCTGCTTGGGAAAGGTTAAAGCAGTGGTTCCCTTTCAGGACTTGGTCTGTCCCTAATGCCTCTGTGAGTCCCATGAAATGGGAGGAATTAAAATCCCTGAAGAAAATCCAACATCTCTGGAACTCACAGTGTTGGAAGGACACCTTGATGGCTACAAGGCTGTTTCCACACTGTTATAAATCACCCAAAGGTGTCTACACATTCCTGGTGTTGCTCCCATGGCCAGGATAAGATTCTAGACTGGTTTGAGTTGAAAGGGACCTTTAAGATCATGTTGTTCCAAACCACCATGCCATGGACAGGGACACCTCCCACGAGACTAAGTTGCTCCAAGCCCCATCCAACCTGGTCTTGGATCCTTGAGATGAGCTTTTGCCAAATGCTTCATTCCCCAGAGTGAGAAGAGGTCAGAGACCTGCAGGTCACTGCAGAGCACCATGGATGAATGGGAAATTTTTAGGAAGCTGAATCCACAGAGGTTCTGCCAGCCACGGTGCACAAAGGCAGCTTCCCTAGAGCTTGTGGTGGGGTTAATGCTGACCTCTTCTTGGCTGAAGGACAGACTGCAGGGTCAGCAGCAGCCTGGCAGTGCATGGACATGTCCTTCTGCTGAAGGAGCTTGGCAGCAATGGGTGCTGAGAGCCAGCACAGGCTTCCAGGGACCTTCAGAAACTCCTGCTGAAACATTTTCTGCAAAACTGGCTGTTTTGCAGGGAAGGTTTGGCTTTGATTAAGTTCTGCAGACACCTCATCCAAGGTTTTTCCTGACGTTTCACCTGCTCAGCTGCTCCATGGGGCAAGCTGCTGCATGGATGAAAGCCCAGGCTGCAAGGACACTTGCCTGCTAACATCCCTCATACCTGCTTCCAAATATCCCAGCCTCATTCCAGCTCTCCATGCCTCTTTCTTTCTCCTGGCAGTGAATTTTTAGGGTTGTTTCCCTGTCCTCATAAAGGATTATTTATGTCAAGTGCTTTGAAATAAACTACCTGGTGATTTATTGCCTGGTTTCAGTATGAGGGGAGAGTTTAGAAGGCAAAACTCGGCTGTTTATAATTAACAGTGAGTGAATAATTTAGTCTTTAAGTCTCACTTCCCTATTCCCATTCTCACACTAAAATCCACAGACTGGTAAAATTCTGTTTGCAGTGGGATGATTATTTCTTTTGCCTGGTTTTCCCACTTCCCAGCAAGGGAAATCATCATCACCCACTGCATAAGGTTAGGAAACAGCTCATTAATTTTCCCCATGGATTTAGCAAGGCCAAGGTCACGAGCTGGGCTGTCATCCCTCATCCCTGCTCAGCACCTTGGGCACTTGACAAATCCTTTCCAAAGGCAAAAGCTCTGCTCAGAGTGGCTTAGAGAAGGATATTTTGGATGTAGGAGAAATGGGGAGCTGGCCTGACTCACCCAGGACCTCTGGGGTCAGGGGAATGATACCCATTTTTAGATTTTTCATACCCATTTCTTTCAGTGAGTATAATAGTATTTTTTTTAATGCATATTTCAAATACATTTGTCAACTTTTCCACTGAAGCCAGTGAAAACACTTTGGTAGAAACTTTGAAGTTTAAGTAGTACATTAATTTCCAGGTGAATTTTTAATTTTTTAAGCCTATTTTTTTGAAAAAAAAAAAACAAACAACAACCCAAACCCCTGCCTGGATATTGTTTTATGGCAAGTTACCATTGAAACTAACCAACAAACATTTTTCCTAAAACTCCTGCAGGCATTTCTGCTGATTTATGCTCTTATCAGCCAGGATTTTCCACTCCCCAGTCCTCAAGAGTTAGTGTTAAGCACCAAGTAGCAAAGGGGGAAGCATCAGAAACAGTGAAATAAAGAGTCATGAAGGAGATTAAGAGGTGAGAAGGCAGATTCAAAACATGAGAACAAAACCTGCATCCCCATCTCTCTGAATCCAACAGGAAAAGGCCAATTCATGCATCAGATCAGGCATAAAAAGAGACATTTCAGTCTGTTAAAATGATCAAAGGGACCAAAGAGGCCAAGAGGGATGGAGATGCCTAATCACCTACCAACATACCATGCAGGTCTCCAGGAAAGCCTGAAGAAGCCAGTGGGGAGCAGGCAGCATTCTCGATGGAGTCTTCCTGGGGGCAGAGAAGACCAGGAGGACACACTGGACAAAGGCCATGTCATCAAGGTGAGAAGATGAGGTTGTCCAAAGGGCTCACATGTCCCATGGAGGCTGTGGCCATCCTGCAGCCCATCCCATGGTCCTTTCTCTAGTGCTGCATACCTGTAGCAGAAGCAGAGATGTTCTGCACTGCTCATCTAGCTTAGATGTCACCTCAGGTGCACATAGACATCTACTTTGGTACCCTCAGTGTTTGATAGAGGTGGTTTTCTAACATGCTCAATGGTTTCTAAGCAGGTGTTGGAGCAGGTGCTGGGAGAGCTGCAACCCCTGTGCACCTCAGAGCAGCAGTTCATTGAGAAATTCTTCCAGCTACGCCAAGATGATTCTGATCTGCAGGTGCTGGAGGCAAGTACAAGGACTAGGTCCTCTCCCATCCCATTAGCCAGTCCTTCTTCCACCTTGATCCCAGGCATCGTGGGGTGGCTGGTTACCTCTCTCAGATACCTGAGCTCTTGGCCTTCACCAATGGTCAGTGGTGGCAGTATTGGGGGAGCTAAAGACCTCCCGGTGACAGAGGAGAATTGAATTGAGCTTAGTTGGCAACTCCGGGAAAGTCACAAGGTCTCTAAGCATTAAACTCAGGACTCCAATAGGGGGCAGCAGAAATGAAACCCAGGTCCCAAGTTTTCAGGACAGACAAATCACAATTTTCACCCCATTCTTTCTTTCAGGTGTCTGCCACTATGGGAGGAGAGAACCTGGTGCCTCCAGAGGACCCTCCTTGTGCCAAGCCTTGGAGCCAGTGCGTGGGGGATGAGATAGAGCTGGCTGCTCTGGCTGGGGCATGGGCTGGAGTGTCCTACAGGAACTGCCCCAGGAACTGAGGGAGGGAGGGTTTGCCACTCATGACCATCCCAATATCAACTAAGTGGTCTCAGGTTTGCATCCTGGGTAGCAAAAGCCCAGGAGACATCATAGCTGGGTTCAGTGGAGAGGCTGAGCAGAGCTGCTGGTTCTGCCTCTCCCCCACACAGAGGCTCTGCTCCAGGGTGGACCAGAAAGTGAGGTTTGTGTGCCATGGCAGACCCTGTGTTCTGATGGGTTTGTGTCCTTACTAGCAAGGTCAGAAAGTGCCAGGTACTATAGAACAGAAATCTTACCAAAAGTGTCAGCATAAAACAACTGACATTATTCATTTTGCTGGCAAAAGAGGATGTTTCAATATTCTACCACAAGCAGAGATGGTGAAGAGATGAAGGTTGAGCCCAGCATAAACATGCTCTGCTTCTCTAGCTTTGCTCTTGCTCTGCAGCTGCCCCTCCCTGTGTCATTGCTTACCTCTTGTTTTTTAAGCCTGGATGAACCTACAACCCAGCTGCTGAGTGAGATCTTCAGTTGCCTGGAGCCAGAGCTGAGAGGATTTCTAGATGTCTGCAAAAGGGTCCATCCACTGGGCTGCTTGCAGGTCTTGGTTGCCTTGAGTGACTCCATCTTTGAGATATGGGGCTCTTCTTCAGCTCTCCCCTCATCCTTCCTCAACACTGTCCTGGGCAACATGCTGCTCTTGGCCAAGAGCAGCTTCAACAAATACATTGTGAGTATCAGTAGGAACAGAACCAAGTAGACCCAAGTGATGTTTGACCTCCTCCAGACTCTTCTAAACCTCTACCATGGTCTTCAATGAAGGCAGTACTGGTTTATATCAGGCAGGGATTTGGCTCCTTGGTTTTGTGAGCACCACAAATCATTGCATCAATGATTGTGCCTGTATGAGGGAGGTGGGACACAAGCCTAAGTGCCATCTGTGCCTCCTCTTACTAGGATGGTCAAGCCAAAGAGGTTTCCCCCCATTTTAGAGTACTGGAAGGCTGTGGGGGTGATGGCAGGATGTCTGATGGCTGGAGCTAAGCTCTCCTGTTCTCCTGCTGGCACAGCAGGACATACTCCAGGACCAAGCAGCAGGGAGGAGGGGCATGGGGGGGTTGAGAGCCCACCAGAATTGGTCAAGAAACCTGGCCCTGAGTCCACTGAGATCAAGGGAAGCCACACCTTGACATCAACTCTGTTTGTGCCGAGACCTGGAGCAGTGAGTCTGCTCATAAAACAGCCTGAGAAGTGCAAGAAACAGCAGTGGTGAACACCTCTGGTCTCAGCAAAGAACCTGCCTAGCTTGGGAGACCAGGCACAGCAGCTCCTGGAGAGCAGCTAACATGGAGAAGGCCTCAATGCTCTGCAAATGAGGCTGGGGCCATCTCAGGTCTGATGGAGACATGTCTTGTGTGTCATTTCCAGGAGACCTCGTGCAAAGAGATTGAGGAGGCAAAGGTGCCCAGTAAGATGAGAGGTGGGATCCTGCCCTCCGTGAGCCGCTTCGAGGAGTTTGTGACCTTCTCAGAGGAGCTGGTCAGGACAGCTCGGTGGAGGGGGGAGCTGGACAAAGCCCACCTCAGGCTGGCCAGCAGCCTCTTCAGCAGCAGTGAGTACACAGCCTAGAGGCATCAGACAGGCAAATGTGTAGTTGCAGCTTCAGGAGTGACCAGCAACCAGCTGAGCCACCAGAGCAGGGTTTGTGTAGGCTACTGGCTTCCTGGACACCACCTGGAGTTCAAACTGCCTTCACTGAGCAGGAGCCTGGGACCATCAGACCAATTCAGGGAGTGGGGCATGCTGGGTGGATGGCATCTGCCACACCAGGATGGTCCCAGTGGCACAGGGCTGAGACACACACACTTAGCTTTGAACCTGATGTCAACATCTCCTCTGGAGGGGTAGCTCCTCTCTACAGAGCAGACCCTTCTTCTTACAAGCTCAGAGGTTTTGGGAGCAGCAGCAGCTGAAGAGCAACTGCTCCCCAGTACTCCAAGATTTGTTCCTTTCTTTTAAGTCAACAGTCTGTCCTCTGCAAACCTGAAGGTGAACACAGATATGGTCATAATGGAGAATTTCCACCACATTCATTCCTTCCTGTGCCAAAAGAAGATTCACTGCCTGGATGGCAAGAAGAGAGAAGCCAAGGAAAGGTACAGCGAGCACATGGAGAAATATGTCATCAAGTACCTGGGCCAGCCCCTGGAGAAGCTCCATGTGAGTACAGGATAAACAAACCCTGGGTCTGGGTCTCAAAGAGCAGGGCAACTGCACTTCCCAAAATTATGACTTAGCTGGTGCTCGAGTCCCCCCTTCCCAGCTCCAGTCTGGGATTATGCTCCATCCCTGGAGGTGTTCAAGGGCAGGTTGAATGGGGCCTGGAGTGACCTGGTGTAGTGGGAGGTGTCCTTGCCCATGGCAGGGGGGTGGGACTAGGTGATCTTTAAGGTCCCTCCCAACCCAAACCATTCCTTGATGCTATGATTCTATTAGTGTGTTGTCACACCCCCAATGTACTCACACCTTCTCTGATCACCTGCTGGGGGTTTCCCCACACACAGCACAGCCCCTGCAGGAGCAGGGTTTGGGGGGTCAGGTGCTGGTACCAGCTCTGTATCTCAGTCTCCAGGTAGTGGCCCCAGGACCCCCTCAGGCCCCCCTGCCGTGTTGCGTGCCTGTGTCTGGCAGATCCCAGCTCCTTTCTGCACGGCTGCCTGGACTGATAAGTCCAACAGAGCTTCTTGCTGCCCCAGCAGCTGCTTTGTTAACTGAACTGAGAGCATCTGGCTCTGCTAACTCAAAGAGACATCCCCCTGCCTCCCACAGGCCACAGCTGCTCCTGAGACCCCTCCTCACTCTGCTCCTTCTCTCCTCACTGGCCCAAAATATCTCACAGCCTGAGCTCAGCTTTAATTATTTACAGGGCCTGTAACTTTCAATTTGTTCCCAGCCTTTGATGTCAAACATCTTGGAGTGGTTTGGTGTCTCATGCCACCCGCAGCTCTGTGTTAGTGGCTTCCAACCTCTCCTTGGTGAGGGGAAGTATCATTTCCTTGCTCACAACAAAGCAAAGGGAGCAGCACATGAGGGTACATAGATTTAACTCTGCTCAGGGATTTCCAGAGTCCTGGGATGGGCTTTCCTGGCAGGCCACGTAGCACCTCAGCTGTGAGCACAGTTCTCTGCCAGCAAGACGAGTTGCAAAGGGGCCTAAATAATGCAGGAGCCCATTTCTGGTTTTGAAAACAGCTTATACATTTAGGAACCTCTTTCCCTCTGATAATCCTTTGGCTTTAGGGTATGTCTCCACAGCAAAATTGCAGCAGAAACACCCAAGGCAGCAGATGATAGGGCTGTATGAACAGGAGGGGAGGCAGTAGGTTAAAGGAAGGGATTATTCCCTTTCTTCATTAGGTCAACTGACCAAGTCCAGCTGTGGAAGAGATAGAGATGTGTATCACATTCACCTGTGACAAGAGGTGTTGCTAAACTGGAGCAAGGCCAGGGGAGTGCCACTGGTATGGTGAGGAGAGGCTGAAGGACTTGGACAGCCTGGGGAAGAACATTTCAGGGGTACCTCATAGCCACCTTCCCAGGAAAATTACTGACCTGCACAGCAGGATGATGAGAGAAGAGTCAGAAGTGTAAACAGGGAGGTTGCAGCTGGATAGAAGGAAAAAGTGACTGTAAGAATAATAAAGCATTGGAACAGTCTGTCCAGAGAGGCTGCAGTCTCCATCCTTGAAGGTTTTGAAGCAGGGACAGAGCAAAACTGATAAAATTCCCTATGCTCATCTTTCCTGAAGGATAAATAACCTCCAGTACCTCATTTCCACTGATTAGGCATGGGAAGGGACCTGAGGAAAGTGGCCAGGTCTCAGCACTGATGCAGAAGACCCATCAGTGAAGGTCTCCTTTCCTTTCCAGCACTTCTTTGAGGGGGTGAAAGCCAGATTGGCTCAAGGGGTGAAAGAAGAGGAGGTCAGCTTCCAGCTGGCCTACAGCAAGCAGGAGCTGAGGAAGATCATTGAAAAATACCCTGGCAAGGAAGTGAGAAGAGCCCTTGAGACCCTCTACAGGAAAATCCACAAGTACCTCTCCCCAGAGGAAAATCTTTTGCCGGTAAGTGGGGTGTGAGTTGGGTGGAACACACTGATATTCTGCAGTTTCAGAGTGTCTTCTGCTGATGGCCAAGCCTTTCTTCTGGCTTGTTTTCCTTTAGTGTTCCTTGCTATTCTACAGAGTAACTCCCCCTGTGCAGCTGTCACAGGCTGATGATCTGCCTTTTCCCCAGGTGGTCTGGCATGTTATGGAGCAGAAGTTCATGCAGCAGTACCAAGAGTTTGAGGAACTGATCCAACGCTGTTATGCAGGGTCAGGGATTGCCCTGGACTTCACCACGGAGGACCTGCTGAGCTACTTCAACTCCATCACTTTGTCCAACATGTAGCAGCAACACCCTCTGCATGTCTGTGGGGAGCAGCCCAGGAACCCTTGCCTGCAGCTGTACCTTTAAGGAGCTAAACTCAAAACCCTTCCTAAAGTGAAGTTTGAGTTGTGGAGGTCCTACCCTCAACTTCACGCCAAAGCACCTCTGACTTCTCAGTCTTAGGCACAGTATTCTTTGGGAGAGCAGACTTCTCACACCCAAACCACAACTTCCCTACTCCAAGAAATCATTATCCAGCTAGTAAATAAATAAATAAAAAAAACCAACCTCAAACTTCTGCCAAAGCAAGTGCCAGTGCAGGGCCTCTTCAGCAGGGAACTTCCCAGAGCCACTGAACAGCAAAAGCCACCTTCTCTCTTCAGAAGTAGACTGGAGACAAACACCCCTCACCAACCCTGAGAAGAGCTTAAATCTGCTTCAGGGCCCAGGGATGTGGGTGGGAGCCCCAGGTGAGGCTGGTCAAGGCTATTAAGGCCAATTGGTGCCCTCAAAGCCCTGTCAGATGTCAGTGTCGATGGTTCTGTTGTTAGCACCCGAGGGAACAACTTTGGCAGTTCTAGTGTGTCCTGTGAAAAGAGGGGCTGGCAGGAGGAAGAGATGCTGACAGCCTCCTTCAAGTGAAGGAGGAGCAGCTCTCTGTCCTGCTTGCCCCACTCTTTGGGGCTTGCTTTGCCAGCTGCAAAAGGTCCCCTGTGTTTCTAAAAGAAATGTGTTTTTTTCTCCACAATCACCCTCCGAGCCTCCTCCCCCTTCAGAGCACTGGTGTCCTCTTCTGCTGTTTCCTGTTGAGACCAGTGGCAGTCCCCCCTGGAAGACTCTTAAGGGACATCACTGTGATGGGGGGAACATCCTTTCACTGAGCTTCAGCTGTGGGATTTCCACCTCAGCTCTGCCTTCTGCAATGCAAGTAAACCCACAGTGACCTTCAAGACAAGGAAGGCACGAGGGTGGTGCTGCATGTCCTGGGATTACCTTGTCTAACCTACTCGCCATCAGTAGATGACAACCCATGAAGTAGCTCTGGGGGAAATTCTGTGGGCCAACTTAGGCAATTAGTGGAGAAAAATCCAAAAAGGATGGACAAGGAGGATACAGGCACTTTGACTGCTCCCTCCCACAGCGACCCACAGATGTCCTTTCCCTTGACCTGAGGCAGAAAACATTTTTCACTATTTCTGGCTTTATCTGGTGTGTTGCCATACACAGCATGGGCAGCTGGGCTGGAGAAGGTCTAGGCAGAATGACTTTAGCACAGAGTGTCCTGTGCCTTAAGCAACTTGCCCAGCAGCCTGAACTGCTCCCTCCTTTGGAGCCAACTGCCCAGAGAGCTTCAGACCTTCCATAACTCCATTTTGGGTTTTGCAAAGAAAGAAAATACCCAACTCTGCCTCAGGTCACAGAGAACCCCCTTGGATGTGCCTGTTTGCAGAATGGAGTGTCCAAAAAGGTGCCCAAGGAGACCTCAGCATGTTGCATGGTAGAAAACAGTCTTGGAGGCAAAGAGGTGAAAGGGCACGTTGCCCATGGCTGGGGTGTGCTGGAGCTGCAGCTCCTTGCACCAGCTCCTCTCCTCCAGGGATGTCCTTGCTTCTTGTGAACATGGAGTCACCCTGGTCTGATCACCGAGCTCAACTGTGTGCTTCAGTAAAGCATGATTACATGTTTCATACACCTCCCTGACACACCTTCCCCTTGCATAAGAGGTGGGACTAAAATATCCAGACTCCTTTTCCGGGATTTTTCAAGCCAACTCAGTGTGATTGGACTCCCAGGTCCTTCAGGTCAAGGAACAGCTCCACAGGCAGATGTGCTCCCAGCTCTGGTTCCTTATCTTGTTGCTTTTTTCCCTCCCCGTTCTGCCGTGACGTTGCTGCTCGGCCCGGGAAGCTGGAAGAGGAGGGAGGCTCAGAGGGAACTTCCCAGCTTTTCATCCTCACTCCCAGGTACTGGGACTAGTTTTGCAGCCTGTTTGCCCTGCAGGTGTTTGCTGAGGGGCTTGGGTGGGAGGGGAGGGACAGGCCAGGTCTGCAAGGTGGGAGGTTCTGGGACATGGGGACACCCAGGAAGACTTCCTGGGTGGAAAGGACTTTGTAGTGAGGAGGAGCAGTGACTCCCCACTACCTCTGTGAATAGCTTCCCCGTGACTGGTGCAAGCTGGAGGTCATCCTGCAGCCCAGTTTAGGCTCGGGCACAAGGAGGTCCTGTTCCAAGCAGGTTCCTCTGACTGCAGTGAGCAGATGTCCTGGTGAAACTGTGCCTGGTTTGATGCTGATCTTGCTCTCGGGTCAGCAGGGCTTTGAGGTGTCTCCTTGCCAGCCATCTCCCATGCACACTGCTGCAGGAAGACAATGCTGGAGGGTAGGACCCCAACATGGGAGAAAACACCAAGAGTTGAGTCCCCCATACCCTCATCTCCTAAAGCCTCTGGCATTCACCTCACCCTCTGCCTGCTGATGACACCCAGCAGTTTGAAGGCCAATGAGGAGGCAAAAAGGGGTTGGTGGTGTGGACTCTTTTCCTGATCCATGCAATTTTTTGCTCCATTGGTGTGGAGGGGCAGAAGGAGTGTTGGGCTTCTCTTGCCCAGGGTTGGCAGTGGAGAACTTGTGGAGGGTCTCAGAGGAGAGAAGTGTCATTTGCATCAGCATTTGGAGCTTTTTAAGAGTGAGAAGTAAATGTGTCTAAGTACAAACTGATTTGAAGGAAACTTGACCCCATTTGGCATTGAGGGGCTTGACACAACCCTCCTAGTTTTTGGGTTTTCTGAAGGTAAAATCAACCAAACCCAAAATGAAATTAAAACTTCGGAGGCTCACAAAAATACCATTCTGGACACCAGGACCAAATCCAATCCAAGTTCCTGTCCTCTTGGTGCTGGTCAGGGCCACAGCCCCTTTCTTATGGTCCATGTTTTACACCTACATTCTACAGGCACCAGAAGGGATTCTGTCCCCTGCCTGCAAGATGGTGGCACAGTGCCTTTCCATGGGGACACCAAGCAACTGCCTCAGCCATGGTGCCCTCTTCTCCCAGGAATACTCTTTCCTTGGAGATGTTTCCTACCACACTGCCAGGGCCAGGCTTGTCTTCACTCTCTGTCTTTGCTCCACCTGGAGGTGTGTCTGCACCTGGACATGAAGAAGGTCGGGAGGACACTAGAGGGAGGCAAAGGGGAGGATGTTTGGTGCACACAGGATTTTGTGCATTGGGAGCTCAGCAACTTGGTGATATCAGCCCTCAGCGAGGTTTCCCAGCTGGTCCTCCAGAGCTGGCCCCAGTCAGGGGCTGTGACATGCTCAGGTCCCACCAGAGCAAAGAGGGGGGTCTGAGGCGCTTCAGGGAGGAGAACTTACTGCTTCTGTACTTGTGCCACCTGCAGGCCAAAAGACCACCTGTCTGCTCTCCACCCACAGCTCAGTTCACAACTGCCTGGACCATTTAACTCAACAGCTGAATGCTCCTAACCTTCATCTCCTATGGTTTTGCATGCTAGTTCCCAGTCCTGAGATGTCCTGGAAGGAGGAGTGTATGAATCCACCTCCATGTTTCATCCAGCGCCTGGACCACCTTGTGTTGACTGTGAAGAGCATTGAAGACACTGTGGCCTTTTATTCCAAAGTCCTGGGCATGAAGGTGGTGACTTTCAAGGTAACATGGGGGACAGGCTCATCTTGGGTGTAGGGGACTTGGAGCTGCAGTTCTGGATCAGTGGCTGGTCCTTGTGGATCTCTGATAGCATCTCTGGGGCACCTCTTTGGGGTGGGGATGGTAGGACCAGGACAAGCTACAGGCCACCAAGCTCTGACTACAGAGGTGAGTGGGTGCTGAAGGCTTCCAGCCCACTGAGTCTCACTGCACTTTGTTTCTTGTCTTTGGGGACAGGGACACCGCAAAGCTTTACGGTTTGGCAACCAGAAGATTAACCTGCATGAGGCTGGGAAGGAGGTGGAACCTAAGGCTCGATTCCCAGTCCCTGGCTCTGCAGATATCTGCCTTATCACAGAGGTGCCCCTGGACCAGCTGCTGGATCATCTGAAGGTGTGGACAGCGTGGAGTGTCCACAGGGCAGTGTCTCTCAGGGAGGTATGAAGCCAAAGCCTCCCAAGTGACACTTCCAGGCTCTATTTTGGGGAATGTCAGAAATGTCTCATCCAACAGCTCATGTTTTCAAGGTTGGGGTGGGGGAAAAGTGCACAATGCCCTGAAGCATTGAACCCCACCCTTATGTGTCTCCCCAGGCCTGTGGGGTGATCATTGAAGAAGGTCCTGTGGCCAGAACTGGTGCTGTGGGTCCAATAACCTCCATCTACTTCCGAGACCCTGATGAGAATCTGATCGAGGTGTCCAGGTACAGCACAGATGGGACTGCAGTCAGCAGAGGGGAACCCTGACCACAGCCCGTGATCTGTGTCCCAGCAGGAGGCAGGAGCAGAGGCCAGGTTTTGATGGCCAGTTCAGGTTCAAGCTTTTCTTTTGCAAACCTAGGAAAAGTCTCAGATCCCAGCCATAAAAGTAGGGCTGCATGAACCTTGAGAGGTTTCCCAAGAGCTTTCAGCTCTCACCCCTCAGTGTGAATCCTACTTTCATAAGCCACCATCAATGGAGACCTCATGGCCTTCTTGGAAGATCTATCCTGCTGCTGCTGCACTACTCTTGTTGGGACATTTTTTCCTAATATCTCACACCCCTTTTGCTGCAGTTGGAGCCCCTCATTTCTCCACCATGAACATGAAAGGCCTTGTCATTCCTCTCCTTCCACAGTCACTTTTCCACAGCTGAAGATGTCTGTGTCCCTTCCCCTCCTGCCTGCTTGGCTTCACTCAGACTGGCTGGCACTGGTGCCTCTCACACCAAACCAGTGGTTTAAACCCAGCCAGGGCAGGGGTCTACTGCAGCAGGGTCCACTCTGCCTCTGACTGGTGGCACTCAGTTACCCGTGGGACTGCCCTAAATTTTCTTGTTTCTTTAATTATTTAAAAAGCAATTTCTCAATCATTTAAAAAAGCATAAACCAAATGAAGAGGACCTGGGGTGTCTCAGGGAGAGCAGCTCCCCAGCTGGCCACGCTGCAGTAGTTATTTTATCCGCATGGAAATCGTGCTGGAAGGCAGAGAGGACTCTTCTGACTTCTACAGTCAAAATCCTCTCTAAAATTTGAAATAATCCCTGAACTGTACTAGGTTTTGCTTGCCTGTTTGTTTTCTTTTCTGCTGGCATTTCGCGGGAAATCCAAAAATTCTCCTAAAAAAACTGCAAAGCTCTAAACAATCCCCTGCTTCAAAAGCTTGTGCTGGTGGTGGCCCTAGGGCTTGAGTGGAACCATTTGTGGCAACTAAAGACAAGAGCTGCCACGGCAGAAAGCCACAGGCACCTCATAAGCTTCACCCTGTGAAGAGACCCCCAGGGAGGGGACCTCAAGGCGGGGACCCCCCCGGAGGGACCCCCGGGACGCGCAGCCCCGCGGTCCCAGCGCCCGCCCGGTCGCTCTCCAGGGTGCTGAACGGCCGCGGCGCTGCCCGGCCCGCCCGCGGGACCCCACGCGTGGGTCCTGCCCACCAGAGAGGGCTAATGCCCACCGGAGAAGACTAATGCCCACCGGAGAAGGCCGACAATCACTGGAGAGCGATATTAGGAAGGCACTGTTTCCTGTGAGGGTGGGGAGACCCTGGCCCAGGTTGCCCAGGGAAACCGTGGCTGCCCCATCCCTGGAAGTGTTCAAGAGCAGGTTGGATGGGGCTTGGAGCAACCTGGTCTAGTGGGAGGTGCCCCTGCCCACGGCAGGGGGTTTGGAACTAGGTGGTCTTGAAGATCCCTTCCAACCCAAACCATTCCATGATTCTGTAATTCTGCAGTTGTGACGATGGAGCCCTTACTAATTTCTAGCATGGGACTGTAGATATTGATGAGTTAGTAACATGGATCCTGCCTGGCTCTTCCCTGCAAGTGTCCTTTCATTCCCTGACCTTGCTGACGTAAACATGTTTGTGGAAAAATGTTTCCTTTTCTTAATTTTGTGTCATTTATCTTGGAACAGCAGCAGAGAGAAGGACAATGGCTCTTTTCTTATTCACCCTGAGAGGAGAGGTTAGGGACTTCGGTGGCACCATATTAATCACTGAATGCCCTCAATGTCACACAAGCTGATCTATAATTATCTCAGGTCATTTTTTCCCTTGGCTCTTTTAAGGCCTCACTTCCCCTGCCAGGGGGTTGGGTCTCCTTAATTAGTTAAGGATATGAAACATTTGCTTTTTGAAACACTAGAGGCATTTTCAGGGTCCTTGGCTTTTAGAGAAATACCATGAATGAAAACAATCTCAGGTATTCCTTGGGCTCCTAGACACTCTGGAAAAGCCACTTACTGCTTCCTCTGATAAGGGGCCTAACAAAGGGAAGTTGGACCCTACCAGCTTTGCTGGACCTTCCCTTCCTACTTGTCTGCTGAAAGGTGCCAGGATTACATCTGTTGGGACAGCCAAGACATGAATGAGGTTTAGAAGGGTTTCTAGAGCTCAGGGAAAAATTATAAAATCCAACTGAAAAGTTTTTTAATGCTCCAGCACCACCAGGTGAAAGGTGCTAGTTCCCTCCTCTCCTGCTCAGCTTCACTGCCACATGGCATCATGGCAGCACAGTGCAGAAGGCACAGAAATGAGAACATTGGAAAACCAGATGGTTTACATGATGTAGCATTAAATCTTTATGCAGGAAATTAATTTATTTCAGTTCTTTATTCAGAAAGGTTCAGTGTGAATATGCTAGACAGTATGAGAGAGCAGATTAACAGGCCAGCAAACAGTTCTGCTCTGGCTGGGAAGTTCTCTGCAAGCTAGAAAGGTTGTGGCCAGTGTTCCTTTCTGCCTGTCTAGTCCCCCTTGCAGAAGACAACCTTCTCTTCTGCAACAGATCCTGTACCTCCATCCTGATGACATTGGAAACAAGCCAATGGGATCTGCACTCACAGTGTGTTTTGTGTACAGAGGAATATCACATTGTTCTGCACCTCCCTGTTCAGGAGGGAGGGGTGGTAAGAAAACCTTTCAGGGGGTGGAAGGATCACAAGAGCTGAGCTCATCCCAGCTGGAAAGATGAGTTAAGAACTAAGTCTCAGGAAGCTTTTTCCCTCCTCCCAGGGGAGATAAACAGGAATTTCCCAATGTGAGTCACAGCACCTATGTGCCCGAGTCACCATCCCGAGGTGCCCACCTCCACACAGATTAGATAGACCACCTCTGGTGACCCAGCTCAGGTCCATGTGATCAGTGAAAAGGCAGGAGAGATGGTGGGGCACTGCCCTAGGATGGGCAGGGATCACCTCAAGGGAGGTGTAGGATGTAGGTGTAGGGCTGATGTAGGGTTCCTCACCAACCATCAGAAAAGGTCTGCAGGTTTCAAGGGTCCTTGAACCAACCCTTGTACACAGAGAAGTGACAAACCCTTCCCACATGTTCAGGAAATGGGACAATTACTGGACAAGTGGGAAAAAAAAATCCCTCTCTGCCTGAGAGTTTTGCAGGCAGGGCTGCTGACAGTAACAGAGAGGTTTTGCATCTGGCCAGCATGGCTGACCAACCCAACAGTGCCCAGAAGAGCACTAAGAAAAACACACACTTTGCAGTGGAACTTCCTCTCCTTCTCAGACCCAGAGATGAGGCTTTCTGCACAGAAAAAAAACAAACCAAAAAACTTTGAATGCAGCTTTTAAAAATCTCCAGACAGAGTTCCTCCAGGGGAACTGCTCCCAGGCAATACCCCAGGATTCTCACAGACTTCCATGGGATTTATTTTTGTATTTGTGGTGGCCTTTCAGCTACTCAGCATCAACCATGAGTTGAAATTTACTCTGTGTCCTAACTACTCACACAGCCACATCTCCTGCCTCCCAGGCTCCTCTGGTATGGAAGTGTCTACTTTAACTTCAAGGGGTGGGAACTTTCCTGTCATTGGAAATCAAGAGTAAAGCACCAATAAAGAAGGAATCAGAGTTTCACCAGGGCAGATCCCTCAACAAGACCCCACTTGCTGTTCCCTCACAGGCTGCAGGCCAACTGGGAACTGTCAGACAGATTCTCCAGGTTGTCCACCATAGTGATGATGGTTTCTATTTTTTCTTCTGGAAGAACATGAGAGGCATTGGATCGAAACTTCTTCAGGAGCGATTCTTTGCTCAGAGGCTTCCTCCAGTGCCCATAAAAAGTGTCACATTTGCCTGTCAGGACATCCCCGCTGTGCAGGAGCAGTGCCACCTCTCCGTACATCTTGTCAAAGTTGGCCACATTATCTTCAGGGTGCTCCACCACCACCTTGTCCAGCAGCTCCCTCAGCTCCTGCCGGTGGATGCTGCTCTCGGTGAAGGAGCTGAGGCCCACTTCACCATCCAACAGGGCACTACAGGCATTGAACTGGAAGGAGTGTCTGGCCTGGTGTTCAGAGCTGGGGAAGGGCCGATTGATGTACTTGGACACTGGGATCTTCAGTACAATGGTGCGGATCAAAGAGGGTGAGAAGGACCCTGCATAGTTGATGAAGAGGTTCCGGACAGACAAGGCAGCATCCACCACCCAGTGCATCCCCAGGTGAGCTGGGAATCGCTTGAAAGCAATATCCTGCTTCTCCAAGAGGAACTCATGATGATCACTTGGTGTGGAGAGTGGTTTGGGTTGATAGACACTGTAGAAAGCACTGAATCCAGAACAACCTGGGATCTCATCCAGAATTAAGGGGTTGGCCTCCATCCCCCGGGCAGCCAGCAGCGCTGCCTCGAAGCCCAGGCGGGTGGCATTCCCAATGTGCAGAGCCTTGGCTTGGGTGGCAGCGTTGGCCATGGGTGCCCCTGCCAGCGAGGCGGCGATGCCCAGAGCGTGGGTGCACTGGGCTGTGCTGAGAGCCAGCAGCTTGGCAGTGGCTGCAGCACTGCCCATGGTGCCCACCACTGAGGGAGGGTGGAACCTGAAGGGGAGATGGCAGATATGAGTGTCCCTGCCTGCTTGGAGATGGGAGCACCCACCTGCCCTGCCCATGGGAGTGGAAAGCAGAGAATTGTTTGGTTAGAAAAGACCTTTAAGATCATCCAGTCCAACCGTTCACCCAGCACTGCCAAGGCCACCACTGACCTGTGTCCCTCAGCACCACATCTACAGAGCTTTGAAATACCTCCAAGTCCTGAACTGCCAAGTCAGCCAGTGGAAATCCCTCATGGCTCTTCATGCAGGTGGGATTCACCTAACTCAGAATTTAGCCATCTGAAAACTAAACATCTACTTGGAACTTCATGGGTGAAAACAGAGTGAGCTCAGCACCTCCAAAAAGCAGAAGTTGAATTTCCCTAAGAGTAGGTAGCATGGCTTGTGTCCATACAGCCAAACTTTCTCCCCCAGAAAAACAAGGTGGCCTCATCCAACATGCCCAAGGGTAAGAGTTGCTGATCAATGCCACCCCTTGGACTACACCAGGACACTGCCTGGTGGATGGTGGTTGACACGACAGAAAATGTGCCAGGGACTGTGCCCACAATGAAGTGTCTCCACGGCCATGCGCCACTGCCTGTCCTGTGTTCTTGGCCTGGTTAGTCTAGATTACGACACTGTTGACCCAGAGGTGTCCTCTTGAGGGTTATTTTTAAGGGAAGATCACCAGAAGTCACCAAATGCCTCACCAGCTCTGGCAGAACTGGCATTTGGCTCTCAGTGGAGTTTTATCCTAACCCTGAGTTCAGTTGGAATTAACCTAACATTTTGAAACCCTCTTAGCAGACTCTTCCTACTCTCTTGCTACTCGCTGAAGAAAAGGAACTTTACCTTTTTGGAATGTTGTGAGCTTCTGTGGAGAAATGCATGAGCCTTCCTTGCACTTCCAGGCCCACATTAAATGCCAGCAGAAAATCCATGCCATTGGGTTTGGTGCTCGGAGGTAGCATCTGGGAAGCTGCCAGAAGAGCTGGCAGAACAGCCCCTGATGGGTGAGTAGCAGGGTGCCAGGTGTCATCGAAGTCCATGGAGTGAGTCTGCCAGAGAAACAGAGATAAGGAAATACTGGTGAGGGGGGCTGGGGGCTGAGGGTCCTTGTTGATACTTGAATCATAGAATGGTTTGGGTTGGAAGGGATATTCAAGATCACCTAGTCCCAAACCCTCTGCCATGGGCAGGGATGCCTCCCACTAGACCAGGTTGCTCCAAGCCCCATCCAACCTGGCCTTGAACACTTCCAGGGATGGGGCAGCCACAGCTTCCCTGGGCAACCTGGGCCAGTGTCTCACCACCCTCACAGTGAAGAAATTTTTTCTAAGATCTAATCTCAATCTCCCTTGTAACAGCATCTGCCTGGTCACCTAGTGGTCCCCATGGCTGCTGTTTGGTCCCAGAAGAGTCCATGACTTCTTGTCCCCTCACAGTCACCAGTCTGCTGCCCGCAATACTAACTAGTCTCCTTGAAGGCACCACAAAGCAGAGCTTCTCCTGGAGGAGCAGACCTTACCGCAACCCCGTTGGTGAAGGCAGCCAGCGTGGGGGAGAGCTTGAGGCCTGGCTTGCCATACACAGAGCTCACAGCCACTGAGGAGTACAGCTCCTGCAAAAGGGAGGGAAATCCTGGTGAGCACCTTGGGTGATGGGGTGATGTGAGAGCACCCCTCTGCTGCCAGGAGAAAGTCCTGCACCAGCCATGAGCTGCGGCCTTGGTGGTGGTGGTGTCAGGGTGGGGACCAGGTCAGGCCATGGGGCTGCTCCTACCCGGCAGTACTGCAGGGCGATGTTGAACACGTGGGTGGTGCTGCCCACCAGGCCAACCCCCAGGCTGTCCAGGATCATCCTCTTGCTCCTCTGCCTGACGGTCTGGGACAAGTGCTCGGGTCGAACAGCATAGATGAAAGAGGCAAAGCTGCTGGTCACCGTCTCCTCTGGAGCACTCCTGGCCAGCACTGTAGCACCAAGAGAGAGGGGAGGGGGTACAGACAGGCGTGGGCCATGTTGTGACAGCTCACAGGTCTTCACTCTCTGGTCTCATGGAATTTACAGAAGGGCAAAGGCAGCTGGAGATTGTGGGTTCTGCCCAGTGTGCCCCTGGGGACACCAGGCTGCACATGGCCCTGGGCCTCTGGGAGGTCACCCACAGCTTCCCTCTGCTGCCCCAGGCCATTTGGGTCCAGAGTCACCTCCTGTGGCTTCAGCTGCTTGGTGGGGTGACAAATTGCTTTGTTTTGATGAATCTAAAATTCACAGAATTGTAATTATTATGACCCATTATAATTTATAACCTAACATTGAGAGTGCACATGAAACTAGGAAAACCAGAAAATCCAGTGTAGCTGCACTGGCATGATTGCAAATAAATATATATATATACACACACATTTACTCATCTACACATGTGAGGGGCACACAGGCACATGGGCACACAGATAAAAGGTGGCTTTAATGTCCAAGTGAAACTAATCATATGAAAAAGTCAAGAAGAGGGAAATATGAAAACAAAGACACTTTCCTTCAACTCCGTAAAACCCCATCAAAGCCAGCAGGTACACATGATGCTTTATTTTTTAAGCAGAAAACATCCCAATTAAAACAAAACAAAACACTGTTCCTGAGTTTGAGCAGCACGAATTCATCCTTAAATGTCATGCTGGCTGACTCACCCTTTGCTCACAAATGTAGTTGGACTCACCTAGAGCCCAGGATTCCCAAACCCACTTGTAAACACAGCTGAGAATGTCATCACTGCCGGGATGCAGGGAAACAAAATCCCCCCTTGCAGCGGCTCTGGGAGATGGTTTGCTACAGGAATCCCTAACAGCACTTTGGAAACCTTCTGCTGAAAAAATAATCTGTGCCTACTCGGGGAGCATCTTCAGCTCTGACAGTACCCACAGATGCCCTTGGGAGAATGGAAACGGTGAAGTCAAACCAGGTGGGAGAGGCTGAAGGAAAATCTGCTCCAATCACACACTGCAGCCATAAAAATTCCAATTGCTTCCTTCCCATCATCAAACACTCTTTGTCACTTCAGGAGGCAGTGAAGTTATCTTAACCCTTCAGTTAAGTATGTTTCATGGCTCTGGTGGTTTTGTCCTGGCACTGAAACCCTCCCCCTCTGTCCAAGACCAAATCTGCATGGATTATCATTAGTTGTCTTGTTCTCAAGTGCTCATTAAGTAACAGTCATTGCATTGATTGTATCATGCATTTAAAAATAAGTTAATAGGCAAACGTACAATAAACCAAGTGGCTGCAGAGCAAAGTTCTGCTTAATTTGGCTAAGCAGAGAAGCTGTGGACATGCAGGGCAGGGGAAGACTGGCGAGACACAGAGAAGGAGCCGTGCACCTCTGCAAGTGATGCCAACAGCAAGGGCAGGGGCAGTAAAAAAGCAACAACAAACAGAGGAGTTAAGGACCTGAGCCAACCCGTGGCAGCTACAATCTAAATATCTTATGTTTATGGTCAAAGAGTAAGAATTTGGAAAGTCTGGTTCTAAATCAGTTAAAGTTTCTGGTTTGGCACTGGACTCACAATCAGCATTTTTACCACTTGTTGCTTTTCTCCTTGTCCCTCAGGGCAACAATCACCACGAGGCTCCCCCAGGCATTGCCGCTTCGTCCAAGAGGCTGAGCGGTTTATCTCTGTGCCCTTTGCCCAGTCCTTTTTTGTTTGTTTTGGGTGGGTTTTGTTTTTTTGCTTTTAAAAGTGATGGCATGATTATTTTGGGATGTTCTTTAAAAGTGCTGTTCTGCAGGGAGATACAAACCGTGAGCAGCAGTTTTGTGAACTTGCCGGGAGCTCGCCAGGAACTTCTGGGATTTCTAGAGCAAAGGCAGAGAAAGAGCATTTGTCACCAAAGCTGCTGAGACTGTTTCAGAGCAGTTCTACTGGTTGTGTCTTTAACGTGGCATTTTAAAACACAGATCAAAGGAATGGGTAAAACAAACTATGTATTTAAAGGAGAAAAAAATATTTTCCAAAGCTGAGTCCAGCAGGAGTGCCAAGAAATAAAGCTGTCCAGGAGAAGGGGCAGTGCAGCCTTCTCAGACCTGCCATGAAAACCTCTCACAGCTGTGAGCAGGACTAGCTCAGAGAGGACAGGAGGAGAGAAAAAACACTCAGCACATCCCAACAACAACCTCCCCGTCATGGCACAGGACACATCTGGGATGCGAAGAAGGAGCAGGCATGGAACAGGTTAGTAACTCTGAGTAAAGTGTCCATGAAAACCAGCTGAGTTTGTTAGCACTGGGGCAGGTCCCCATTTAATGTCTGGACAATTTTGACCAGTTGAAGAACTGCCCAGAAAACAATGTTATCTCCTTAGAGTGAAAAAGGGAAGCTCAGAGGTGGATAGGATTTTTAGGTGCAATAGCAGTTACCTGGAAGGTGAAGTAGACCATGGTGGTGGCTGTTCCCAGTGCTGGATCCTCAGCTCAGCACTGCTCAGTTCGAGGGATGGCAGAGGTGTCTGCAAGGTGCTTTGCTCGTGGGGTTTATATATGCTTCTGAAAGGCAATTTGCTTTTTTGTTGCGTTGTGTTTTTTTTTTTTTTTGCAACTGAATTTC
Source organism: Hemiprocne comata (assembly GCA_020745705.1). Lineage (NCBI taxonomy): Eukaryota > Metazoa > Chordata > Aves > Apodiformes > Apodidae > Hemiprocne > Hemiprocne comata. Next base: position 934,747 of record CM036597.1, on the reverse strand, counting down.
AAGCGTGATGACATCAGCCTCCTGGGACTGAGAGGGTGGGGGGAATTGATGAGGAGGGGTGGTTTTTCTCTGCCGAACAGAAGGGAAACCCCCTCCCCCTGGTTTCAGGAAATAAATTAAGAGGTTTTAGACAATAACTGACAAAGTTCAAGGAAATTCCTGTCTCCAAAATGCCACAGGTGCCAATGGGTGAAGCAACTGGCCTCAGGCTCCTCCTCCTGGGGAGGACTATAAAACTGGTACTCACCAGGAAATGAGAGGGACAAGAGCATCCTCCCATTGAGCTGAAGTGCCACCAAACCAGGTAATCCAGGCTGCAGAGGGAGAAGTGTGGTTTTTCTTTGATGCTTTCCTTGAATCTGTGCAGTGTTCTGTCCTAGGGTTGGAGGTTTCTGTAGCTCTGCTCCTCCTCCTCAGCCCCGCAGGCTGTATGCCCCCGGGCCACTGAAAGGTTAGTGCAGACGGGAGCTCTGGAGCTGTCAGGAGCTGCTGGGACCCTTCATTCCCAAAGGAATGATTGGATTTTGAGGGGATGCCATGGCTCCTTGCTTTGTCCAACAGTGAGACCTGGGGAGATTGAACATGCTGCATATTATTTTGTACAGAATATCAGCCTGGTGTGATACACCTTGGTGTAAAACCAGCCTGGATTTGCTGCTAAATCCCAGATCACTTGATCCTTGTGGCTGCAGCAAGGTATCTCGGGTGGCTTCCTGTGGTTTTCCACCAGAGGAGGGTTGGGGTGGGATACTGAATCCAGCTGTGTAGTGTCGTTGTGCACTGTCAATCTTGCTGCCTGCTTATCCCAAGCAAGCATTGGGCTCCCTCCTCCTGATGTGCTTATCTGCTGTCGTGCTGTTTCCTCAGGACTATGTAAACATTCGTTATCGTTAATAAGGTGGGATGGAAAACAAGTCACAAAATGCCACTGGGGAGTAAGTGCCTGAAAATGTAACGTTCTGATGTTTGTGTCCCGTGGCTTGCTGAGCCTTACTCCAGCCTCCCCATGGAGACAATGTCCATTAACCATCAAGGTAAAGCAGCACAGGCAGCAGATGGGAGGGCAAAGCAGATGCTCACAGTGATGCAAAGCCCAGGTGGAACAGCAGGATGGAAAGGGGGTGCTGAGAGGAATGCCCTCTTCTGGGGGGGGGTGAAGGGAGTTACTGAGGGCAAGGCAGCAGGTCAAGGAAAAGGTGCTCAGGAGGCTGTAGCCCAGCTGGCATGCTGGCTGTGTAGGCATGGCTCAGAGGTGGAGAGGAGCCAGGATGGAGCCAGGACCTCACAAACCACTTCTGCAAACCCTAGGGTGCAGGAGGTCAGGGGTGAGCAGGAAAAGGAAAGCAGAGGGAGGAGGGTGGGTGGGTGGGTGAGGGGTGGCTTTGCCTTTGCCTGCACTGCACGCAGGGTTTGTGCAAGAGAAGCATCACCCCAGGCTGCTCCATCCCTTGGTAGAGCCACTCTCTGAAAGGCCTGGCAGGTCTCCAGGTACCTCTTCACCATGGGGAGGTCTCCATCCTTGTGGTTTCCTGGACAGTGGCTGTGCTGGTCGGTACCCTGTGTGTACAGAGAGCTGCTAATCCCCCCAGGGTAGAAAGAGACTTCCCCTTTGCTCCTCTGGCCTGTAATCTCTACCCAAATTGCTCCCCGGGATAGACCTGGGGATGCTCAGCTCACAGGTGTTGGCACAAAGGGAAGACTTGGTGGGAGATCCCTCCTTGCTGTGTTGCACAGGGTGGGTCATGTTATCAGCTGTACAAAACAGACAGTGGCAGCAGTGACAAGGGGTTTATCCCAGGGACAAGCAAGGCTTGGGTGTACTTTGACCTGAAAACCCCTCTGAGTGTTGTCACACAGATCCTCATTTCTCCAGGTCCTGGTGCAGCCCACAGCATCCCTGGTGCTGCTGCCCCAGGAGAGCAGCAGGAGGGGGTTCATTGTTTGCAGTGTCCTCACGCTGCACAAAATAGAGAGGGGAGGAAACACCCAGGTGCTGGAATGGTTTGGGAACAAGGACCACAGGTCCGTGTTTGCAGTGCGTGGTTGTACACAGTGGGTAGGTGCAAGTAGTGGGTAGATGTGCAGCTGTTCCCAACTCCAAAACCTTCTCATCCCAAGGGAAGCTCCTTCAATCTCCTCCTTGCCCATATCTTGGTCTAAATCCTCTCACATTCTTTCCCTTTACACCTCCATAGCCCAACACAGCACATTCTGGCATTCCTTTCCCCCCTTCTCAGACACCCTAGGAAGGATTTCCTACCTGCTGGCTGTGTCTCTCCACCCTTCACACCACCACACAGCCTGTCGCAGGCTCCAAAACAATCACGGTTCAGCTGGTGACACAGGAACAGGCAGCAGAGCGAGCCCTGGCAAATGGAAAAGCAATTCTGCAAGCCAGCCCCCTGGCCAGCCCACCTCCCTCCAGAAAACCCACCTCAGTCTCCTCCAGAGACCCACACAAACAGGGGCTTGTTGCCATGTGCCTCGAAAGCCACTGTCTGAGCTATTGCAGAGTGAAACATCTGGAGGAACTTAATATGGTGGCCCTCCTCCAAGTACAACCAGTTAAACCAAAGTGCTTATTTATATCTGAATGTAATTTTTAAAAAAGAAAAAGATGTCACGGACTCCACAGGTAGCTGCTCAGCTCTTCCTAAGAGTGCATCATTTCTTAGGGCCTTCTCCAAGTCAGTGGTTTATACAGATGATTGATGTTAAACGAGATTTGGTGTGTCCCTCTTTCTGAACCCAAGAAATCTAACCTCTAACACAACCAAATAACAATTAATTCATTGTCTCCCCAGAGGCTCACTTGAAGGTTTTTACCCTTTCATGAGAGTTGAAGTCGCTGAATCAGTTCCGAGCTGTTTGGGGTCAGTTTTTCCTTCCTTCTTCATGTCTGTGAAAGTGACATCCTGTAGGATAAATGGAGAGAGGGAAAACAGGGTTTTTAATGAAACAAAAGGGCCCAGAGGCCATCGAGGTTTGCCCAGGAGTACCGTGTGCTTAAGAGCAGGCACTGGGATTTAGGTTCATTAATATTCACAAAACTATTTCTCCTTTGGGTGGTGCCCCTCCACTCCTCCTCACTTCCCATACCAACAGCAGTGCCACTTCCCTTGCTTTCCAAAAGGCTTTTTGGAATGGCTGAGGACAGAATACATCACTCTCTCCTATTCCAGCTCCTTTAGGTCATAAAATGTTCTAAAAATACCAAAACAACAAGAACACTGCTGTTTTATTTTCATCTTTGTTCTCTAACAGAAACCTCCAGAGAGCACACTCGGGCTCGTGGTACCCAGGAGTGCAGAGGAATGGAACTGTGGGGGCTGCTGGCAAACAGACGAGTTAATGGTAGAAATATGAAGGGTTTGAAAATAGACTATTTAGTCATTAGGGTTTCAAGAAAGGGATGGAGCTGGAAAATTCCATCTGGAAGGGAGACTGTGTATGTGTGCGTCGTGCCTGCCTGTTTGTCTGTAACAGTGGATAAGAAATGTCCTGGAATGGCTCAAAAATACCTTGTGGGTTTCATCTGAGTGTTTGTTGGTTTGTGTTGGGCTATTCATTCCTCTCCATCCCCAGCAGCCTGGAGAAGAGGGGGCAGGAACCATCACCACCACCTGCAGCGCTTTGGGGCACCTAAACATGTTTTTGCCAGAAATCCTGGTAGCCTAAATAGGTTGTGTGTGTTTTTTCTGGATAGGACTCCGGAAAGTAGGCACCTAAAGTTCTGCTTTGAATCAAGCCTTTGTCTGGAGCCACCGGTGGGGAGGCACGATGGAAACACCTGAGCCTGTCACCAGCTTCTCCCTCCTTGGAGCAGGGCTCTGAAGATTGGCTGAGTGCCCTGAGCCAGAGCAGTGCTGGTCTAGACACCGACGAGGTGGAGGTTGTGGGGGCGCCGGCCGCAGGTCCCTGTTTTGTCTGGAAGGGCCATGGCGAGCGCCGCGGGTTTCGCCGCCGTCTTCTACAGCGAGCCGGGGGTGCTGGGGCTCCTGGCAAACGTGGTCAGCACCTTCCTCCTCTGCCTGCAGAACCTGGCCGTGGCACACACCGGCCTCAGGCCGCAGGGGGGAGAGGACATCCTGGCAGGTGGGTGATGCTGGCATTGCTGGTGGAAGGTCAACTTTCCCCACCACTCTTTGGGAATTATCCCCATGGGTCCATGGACAGCATTGGTGGGACAGGTGGGGAAATGTAGGCTCTCTCCAGTGTTCGGAAGGTCTGTGTCCTCCTGAGGATGGCTACTCCTCCTTTTTCAGCAACTCTGCCAGGAATCTGGTCCAAATCTTTCATGTGTCATTCTCCTACCTTCATAGATCCAAACCCCTCCTGGACCTGCTCACCATACCAAGGGGCTTGGTGGCCACACACCAAGGCTAGGTAGAGAAATTTGTCCTAAGGATGGGAAGACAGAGGCCATGGGGCTGGTCACCCGAGGGTTGTAGGACCTGTGGTGGGGTGCTCCCCAGAGCTTGGAGATGCAGCAGTGCTTCCTGCACTTTATGCCTTTTGGGGCCTGCTTCCTACCTGACCTCTTCATGTGTCTCTCAGGTGTCCACCTCATCCTGATTGGAGGCTTTGTCCAGCTCCTGGCAGGATTTCTTGCCTTCCGGAAGTATGATCACCTTGGAGGCACAGCCTTCCTCACCTTCTCTGCTCTGTGGAGCAGCTTTGGGGCTACACGCATCCTGGTGGCAGCCTACCCCCCCCTGCAGAACACAACACTGCCCATGGGGAATGCCAATGCCAGCCACCTCCTGCCCACGGGCATGGCCCACCTCTCTGCCAGCCAGAGCGCAGTGGCTGGGCTGGTGGCCTACATCTCCATTTCCTTCATCCTCTCCTTCTGCTCAGCCACAGTGAACTACATCATGCCCTTCACGTTCGGGGCCATCGCGCTGGCGCTGGTGTTCGAAGCCGTGGCGCTCTTTGGCCAGTGGGCCCTGGTAGTGTCAGGGGTGGTGGAGCTTGTCATTGTCCTGTGCGGGCTGTACGGAGCAGTGGCTCTCCTCTTCAAGGGCATCACACAACGGTACATCCTGCCAGGCTTTGGGCATCCTCTCTTCAATGTCCTGCTACTGGGGTCAGCACAGAAGAGCTCTTCCAAGGCCATTGGGGAAGAAAAGAAGAAGAACACCAAGTACGCTGAGCCGATGGCCCTGGGGAACATCTGTGACACTGTCTCTGCCTTTTTATTTGCCTTTTACTTCTTTGGGTACATGAAGACCTTCTGTGTTGGAGCAGTGTGGATCTCCATCATCTCCAGCTGCCAGCTGCTGTCCAGCTTCTACAGTTATCTGAGAGGTGATGTCTACTACACTACCAAGCTTGGTGTCCACAGTCTCTACTGGCTGGTGATGGCTTGGGAAGAGTTCACACTCACCACCTTCCTTGGGCTGTCCGTGGCTCAGGAAAGCAGGCTGGGAATGTTTGGAGGGTGGTTCTTCCTGGCCACTGCCTGCATGCTCTTTCTGATGTCCACCCACAAAGATACCCTGGAGATGTTGCAAAATGCCTCATTCATTGTCCTCACGACAGCCTCCATCTCCCAGATCCCACTGCCAGGCGCTCACCTGTTCCTGGGGGGCTGCCTGCAGCCTGGGCGTGGTGCTCTCCATGTATGCCACCTTCGCCAGCCTCATCAACTCCATTGGGGAGAAGGCTTTGATTCCAGTTGGTCCCCAGGCTATATCCAGCTCAGCTCTCCAAACCACCCTGATGGCTGCCAAAGTCTTCTTCACAAGGTGCAAGGATTTCCCAAGTGGCACCAGCGCTGAAGTGCCAGATGCCTTCTTCTACATCTGCAATGGCCTGGCTGCACTCTCTGCCATCCAGGGTAGTTTGGGTGACCCCAGCAGGCAGCAGCTCTCCGTGCCCTCTGTGCTCATCCCAGGAGCCCTAATGCAACTGTACATCTGCAGGATCCAGGTCCAAGGAGGGAGGAGGTTTGGTTGCATCCTTCCATTCTGCTATGCTGCCTTCTGGGGAGCATGGACCTGGCTTCGGTTTGCAGGTAACTCAAGGCCAGGGTTGCTACTTTGCTTACTGAAAAAAAAGGGGTTGTTTTTAGGAAATTTCAGATCTCCAAGAGAATTCCTTCTCCCAGGAGATTCAATGACACCAGGTTTACCCATTTTCCTCCTTGTAAGAGATAACAACCAAGCTGGTACTCACCTAAGTGATAGTAATTGCTGCAGTCACTTGGTACTCTCACAGCTACAGGAGTCTAAGTGGTGTCTTCAACTCCAACAGAGGTCAAGATTTCCCTGCTAAATCATTATGAGACAGCCCTCAGACTATCTCCAGGCTATCATCTCAGAAAAACAGTTCAGGAGATGCTTTTTAGGCAGTGAAAGACTCCAGGTTCTGGGTCTATCCTTCAGGAGCCTGGAGCAATCCATCTTAGTTGGTCATAGCCAGGAGGGAAGAGCTCAGAATGCTGAGTTGGGCTTTTAAAGGCCTCATTTAGCTCCAGGTGAGCAGCATACTGCTACGGCCTCCATGCCAGGTCCTAGTGAGCACCTGTGGGCAAGGCTCAAGTTATTGCTTCAAAGGTGTGGCAAGAAGCTGTTAATGTTTTCAGCCAGAGCCTGTTTATTACAAGCTGGAGGTAAAATCATCAGCTTTTTTGGGCAGCCATCACCAGTTGTTCAGTTAATACCTCAAATGCTTTGCATTGCAGAAAGGTTTGGGTGTGGTAGATTATCCCTCAGCTGGTTTGATTTGTAGCCCTTCCAACTGCAGACATGTCATTCTTCTGTTCCACTGCACTTCAAGCTTTGCTCACAACCAAATCCCCTGCTCCTGTTTCAGGTCACCTGGTGAGCCTCAGTGCAGGCAGCAGTGAAGGATTCATGGCTGGTTCTATTGCCTTTTTGGTGCTCAATGCTTTTTTGATGATTTTAGGTGAGTCTCAGTACCAGACATGGTTGTTTAGTGCGGGGTGTTTGGGGTCAGATCGTTCACCACATCTGTGGTCACTCTGTCAGGGAGCCTCAGCTCGGCCTGTCAAGATCAATTAAGACCTGAAATGTTTTGCCCACAGTCAGTAACAGGAGCTGAGCTGGGCTTAGAAGAAATACTCACAAGGGAAGGGAAGAACTTTTCAAAGAAAATAAAAGGTTCAAATAAGGTGAAAATGTTAGACGGATGGAGCTGCTGGCAAGTGTCCACAGTCATCTCCAGTCCAGCTGCTGTAAATCAGAATCTTTGGCTGCCTGAGGAGTGTTTTCCATGTGAGCACAGTGTCCTGGCAGATGAAGGGCTTGGCAGCAGGTCTCTGGAAAGCCAAGGGCTGAACAGCCCGTAGCTGTACCTCTCTGCCCCTCAGTGCACAGAGAAGTCAGACCACGGGCTGCTCAGTTTAAACAAATAAGATTAAGTTGATTCAGGATCTCTTCTGCTGCTTCACACATGTTTTTATGGGCCCCTCTCTGATGCCAGTCCCTCATGTTTCTATTTCTTCCCACAGCTTCCTCTTTTAACGTGGTGCTCCTCTGCATGACCCTTGCAGTGGAGCTCTTGACCATTTGTTTTCTGCTCTTCACGCTGGAGAACCTTCCTTTGACACTTGAAAGTGAGTTTTGGGCAAAGTTGGTGTGAGTGGCTCTAGTTCCATTGAAGCTTTGGCTTTGCAGCAAGTGAGGATTTTATTTGTAGTTACATGGAGTGTTTTAGCAAGATGCTTTGTAGAAGCTTTTCCAACAGGGGGACAAAAAAAAAAGGCAGAAGGTGCACATGTAGGAAAGGCTGGAAATGATGCCCTGAATTTTTAGATCCACAAATAGGCTGGAGTGCAAATGCTGCATGAAAGGAAAACCAAAAGTCTGAGATGCTGGGAAGTTGTGAGACATAGAAGAGAATAAAACTTTGTCATTACCCTTCCTGCCTTTGACTCTCTGTTGTGGCTTTTTTTTTCCAGTTGTGGTGCTGAGCATCCTCAGCATCATCTGCTTCTACGGAGCAACGGCATCACTAGCCAACAGCATGTTTGGGAAGGATCTCATGATGATGGGACCCCCTCTGCTCACAGTAAGAGACCTTGCAGGGTGGTGTAGCTTCCCTGGTCAGGAGAGTCATCCTGGATCTTTGATCTTACGTAGGGGAGTTCAAGCTTCCAAGGAATGTCCTTCCTTTGAATCCCTTAGTGCTATTTGAAGTCCCAGTCACCTCATTTCTGTAGGGAGCCATGAGCTGAAAACAAATCCCTCCCATCATGAATAACATGATGGAAACTTGGGGAAAGGACAGGGATACCTACAATGCTCCTACCTGGCTCCAAAATGCCTGTCTCCATGGTCCTGTGGAATTAATTATCTCCAATCCAAGAATTGCTGGCAGACTGAGGTTTTAAAGGCAAAAACCTTGAGGGCAGGGAAGTAGGGAGTTAAAAGTTTCCCAAAGTGGACAGGAAGAGCTCCCTACTTTATCTGTTAACATCAAACCTTTTCTACCATCTCCTATCTCTGACCAAGGCAGTTCCACCTACCTGGGTTGATTGACCTCACAGCTCTAATTCCTGCTGCAGAGAAACATTTTCATTAAATCAGCATTTCTACCCATGGAGACTCATGAGAAAGCACTTGAAACTTGATCTTACCCAAATTCCTCTGGATTTAAGATCCCCAAGCGGTTTCCTTAGGTCAGTTTGGAGAGCAGTTATTTCTGCAGGAAGCAGTGACTGTGCTGGGTGGGATTCATCTCTAATTTTAGGCATCAGCAGTTCAAATGTCCTCATCTGAGCTTGTCTCTTTGACTTTCTTACTGGGACAGAACTAACCACTGCTGCCTTGTGATTCATCTCACCTGCTTTCGGTGAAGTGTCCCTAGAAGTGTTGCCTCTGCCCTTGGACTATCAAGGGAGCACGGCACAGTGAGATACCTGCATTTGGGTGGTCTGAGTCCTACCCTGTATTTCATGTTTGCTTATTCCCACCATAATGGATTTGTTGCCTCCTGATTGTTGTTGCCAGGTCGGGAGCTCTGAGAAGGCCACCGAAGATCCTCCACCCTGCATCTGCCCCAAGTCCCACTGTACCAGTGGCCTGAGGACCATTGCCAACCTCCTGAACACAGGGGCAGTGTGTGGGGTCCCCACAGACACGGTGTATGCCTTGGCAGCCTCCTGCAAGCACCCTCAAGCCATTGAGAAGGTTTACAGAATCAAGGTGGGAATGCAAGGGTGTAACCTTCTTACTTGGATCCTGCCTATGTCCTGTAGATGAATCATGTGCAGCAGCAGAAGTGGGAGGCCCTTGTTTTGAGTTGTCCTGAGATTCAGAATTTGACCGTGGGTAGAGCTAATGAGCAGCCACACCAAAAGATCATTTTCTGAGCTGAGCAACCTGGGGTAAAGCATCTTCTGCTCTGGGCGTGGGGCACTGGGAATGAGACAGCTGCCTTCTGCTGCACTGGGGGGGCCAAGCACAGACCCAACCTGGAACCAACACAACACTTTTCACAAGTGGGTCCAAACCCGTGTTTGTCCCCTCCCTCTGTCTTACCAAGTGCTGAATCAGAATCCCAGGTCTGAATTCCCCTGGGTTTTTGGAGACATTCAGTGCTGGAATCAGACCCAGAGTTTGCACCTTCAAGACAGCTTTTGCAGCCTGGCCTCGTCTGTTCTCCATGAGGCAATTTCCTGGCGAGCCGGGGGAAATAAGCATAACAGACTATCTCAGCTGGCGTGTGGGGTGACCAGCAGCAACAAAGGCAGCCTCTTCTGTCCTGCTGTGGTGCCAACATGAACCTTCCCTGCAGATGAGATCATGTAAACAGAATGTAAATACATGCCCAGTTCCTTAGTCACTTGGCCCCTCTGGAACTGGTGTCAGTTGAGGGCTGGAATGGCATTGCTGTGTGAGCTCCTTTTGTTTCCCCTCCATGTCACCACTCCCAGCAAGCTTGTTTCCAAGCACTGAAGAAGTGGTCAGGTAGATGTTGGTTTGCAGGGGTTTAGGCTCTCCCTCCATTATCCTGTCGTGAATTGATGGGTTTGACCTTGACTTACACCAACATCAGTCGCAAATCAGGCCCCAGTTGTGCAAGATGTTAAAATGCCCTGACAATGAGCAGAGCGTTGTGGTCCCATCATTTGTTGTATCTAAAGCAGGGGATTTGGATGCATCCTGCCAAGACCCCCTCAGGACACCACTGTCCTCTCTCTTCTTCAGTTTGCACATGCAGATCTGAGCTGTGACATCAATCACAGTCTGAGACACCCCCCACCCCCCCGTGCTCAGTGCTTTGTGCAGTGACAGCACCTTGCTTGCCTGGAGCTCCTGGTCCCTGAGACTCCAGTGGGCTTCAATCTTCTCAGCCCAAACCTTCTCTCCTAATTGATTTTCCCCCTTCTTCTCTTCCTGGTTTTTGCAGGACAGGCCCCAGGAGAAGCCCATTTGCATCTTTATTTCAAACCTGGACCAGTTGCGAGCAGCTGGTCCCCCCATCAGCCCCCTGCTTTGGGAATTCATGGAAAAGGTTTATCCTGGTGGCATTGGCTGCATTATCAAGAAAGGAGAGTGGCTGAAGAAGTTAGGTGAGATGAGCAGGACAGCTCTTCCCTCCCTCTTTCATGTTTCTAACACAGCAGGTCTGCAATCCACCCACCCTTTTGGATGGGGAGAGGTGCTGCTCATTTTATCCTGCAAAATCATCTTTGGAGCTCCAGCATGCCTTGGTAGATGTTGAGCAGAGAGCCTGAATGAGCTGGGATGACTCAGTCGCAGTGGGAGCCAGCGTGATGACGTTCTCAACCCAGTCAGGCTCAAAGGAAGGGAGGCTCACCAGCCTGGGAGGGTCACCTCTTCCAAGCCAAGGGTTGATTGCTCAGAATGAGCAACCCCTGGGTGGAGCATCAAAGACAGAGGAGACGTCCCAGAGGGAAGGGTTTCCTATGGGCATCCCTTCTCATCACCTCTTCCTGCCTACTGTATGGACAAAGTCAAACCACTGTGATCAGGCAGGTGGGTCACCCTCAGACAGGGTTTCTGGGAGCCAATGACAACATTAAAGGCTGAAGAGGCAGCAGGAGTTCTGCTGGAGAGGCAGAGCCAGGGGGTGGGATGGTGGGCCACAATCACAAGAAGGTGGGCTCTATGGTACAGGTAGATCCTCTGCCCATGAAGGCAGCTGTGCTGGTCCTCAGCCATTCGTCTTTTCCTTTTGCAGTTAGTCCCAAAATCTTACAGAACTGTGGATTTCTGATCAAGAAACTTTCCTGAAACTCTACAAAGAGACTTGCAGTTGTGCTTGGGGTGTGGAGCAGGGTCACTTGCAAAGAAAGCTGGAGGTGTCCCTCTGATGCCATGCAAGGGATGGTGCCAGTCTTGCCTTTGCCAACCTCCTCCATCTGTCTTTCAAGGGGTTGGAGCTGGCTACAGCAGAGTGGGAACTCAGGACAGTATCATGATCCGAGTGCCTGATCTGACAGTCCTGGTGCACCTCATCGACATGACAGGACCCTTGGCCATCACGTCTGCCAATCCCAGCGGCGAGGTCGACAGCACGCACCACGACATGGTCATCTCGTGAGTACCCTGGTCATAGTGCAGACCACCCGCAGGTGGCCAGCAGGTCCAAGGGGGCTGTAGATCATGTTTTGATGCCCCATGCTGAGGGGAACTCCAGCACAAGGGGATGTGAAGCACTGTGTAGGTTTTTGTTGGTTTTCTTTTTTCCCTCCAGGCGTCTTGGCCATAAGCTGGAGGGTGTTCTCTGTGATGGAGAATCTGATGAGGTGGTGGCATCAACTGTGGTCAACTGCACAAAGATTGATGAAAGTGAGTGTAAGAACCACACTTTCTGTGTCAGGAATTGCATTTTCCTGGGATGTTTCCATTCCTTTCAGTAGTATCAATCTGGCAGCACAGTGTGCTCCAAGAGTAACAGTTCTTGAGTGCCTGGACATTTGCAAACATGTTGATGAAGAGGAATAAACAAAAGATGTCCTTGGAGGACCTCTGTGTTGACAGAGAAAAGGCAGTGAGGAGGAACACAGTTGTGCAAGCAAAACCTGCCTTATGAGAGCAAAAATGCTTCAAGTGGGAGGGCGGGTGTTTCTGAGAGGAAGGGTGTGGGCTCCATGTAGACCACCAGAATGGAGGTGTTACAGGAGCTCATCCCCAAGGAGGTAACAGCACACGCTGAGGTGTTGTTAGCTGGATCAGGGCTGTCATTTGAGTGGGATTCTCTAGTGTAAAACTAAACTCTTCACCAAAGTGCAGGGTTGGTGCTGGTGGGTGGTTTTCTTTTGGACAAAGTTCCTGGTCCTCTTGCTACACAACTTTATTATTTGGTTGTCCTGAGGATTCAGATGGCTTTACCAGTTCAAGATGTTCCTTTAGATCCCCAGCCCCTTCCTTCACTCTTTGGAGTTGATCCTAACTTTCTCATTCTTCCTCTGGGGAGGTGGCATCACCATCGTGAGGGAAGGCTGCATCCCAGCAGGCAAGGTGATGCAGATATTTGAAAGTGTGAAGAACAGAGCAGTGTGAAACTGAAGGAAACTTCCCCTGAGCAGAGGAACAGCCTCTGGTCTCCCTCACAGCCAAGACACATCCCATGCTTCCCAGGAGCACATGGCCCCAGGAAAGCTCTACCTTCTCTGATCAAGCAGTCACCTCCTTGGGAAACAGCAGCTCCTCCCCACCCAGCGTCTTCTCCCGGGAGCTTCCTGCGGCTCTTTGGTGTTTATCTCCAGTAAGTGCCTGAAACCGCCGGGAGAGCTGCCATGGAGTGCCGGCAGGACCAGGAGCCCACGCTTCCCTGCAGGAACTCCCAGAGCTCCTGCACTTCCTAAATGCCGTGAACTGTGAATGTCTCACCTGCTCATACATCCCCTTCCACAACACTCAGATCTGTGTATTTTAAACCGCTAAAACCCACTAAATAAATCCTCTTTTTGGAACATAAGGAAAAGGCTTTGGGTTTGTTTGATTTCCACCAAGCGAGTCGTCCTCCAAAAATTGCAAAGCTCCGTGGCTAAGGAGGAATAAATATTGGAAGAGGGTTTACAGCAAGTAACTCAGGCCTTGTCCTCTGGCATCTGCCCAGCCATGCCCTGTTTGGCCCAGCTGAGTCCCCAGCCAGTCTTGGGGCACTCAGCTCCTCACTGGTGTGGGTCTGTGGCCAAGCTAGGACCTGCAGAAGGTTGGGTGGCCCTTGGCTGTGCTGTCTGTGGAGCTGTCCCCACACGCATGGACCCGCACCAGGCAGGGGAGGCAGTTTTCTGCCAAGAGCAGAGGACAGAACTTTCCTCTCCCCCAAAGCAAATGGGAGCCAGGGGGAGGCGGGGACGAGAGAAATTGACTCTTAATAGAGACAAACCCAACCAAGGAAACAATGAGTTGGGGCCCAAAAGCAAGAGACTGGCTTCAAAACACAGCGACCTGCATTGCAGATCTGGAGGTTTTCTGTAATGTTTTTTCCTGTACTGGGGGCAGTGGCCAAGGGGCAGATCTCTGCCAGTTCCCTACAATTGTTCCTTCTCCTCCCTCCTGCTCTGGGCAGGGAGATCATTCCCTTGGCACAGTCCTGGTATCACCTCCCCCCACCCAAGGGACAGGCCCCGTTCCTTCTCTTCTTCCTTATCATTACTTTGGAGCACCTTTTTCTGTCTTGCTCATGGACTTCTCCTCAGGGCCACATCCCTCGTTCCCTCCCTGCTCATTTGACTCTGCTCTGGGACCCGAGCAGCCAGACCTGGGAGCTCTGGGGGCTGGATCCCTCCCACGCTTCCCTGCTGACATGTAAACAGTGACTCCAGTTTTATCCATGCTCAGCTTGCTTTGGCACCGGGCTTCTTGTCCACCCCATCCTCCACGAGGTGCAGCCTGCTATTTAGTTTACACTCAGGAGCCACCATAAATAGCAGCTTGGACTCTGGCTCTGGGTGACAGATGCTGGATCCAAGCAGCTCCCCAGACTGCCCATTACAAATCCCTGGCAGCCATTCCTGGGGGCTGAGCACAGGCTCCCCCCACCCCGCAGCCCCCTGACCCTGCAAACCCACCTGCACCCCCAGCTCCTGGCCTGGGGACGGTCACTGCTCACTCCGTTGGGGCTTGGCCAGGTGTTCCTGACCTCCTATGGTTTCCCAGCCTGTGCCAGCATCTGTAAGTGGAATTAAGTCCCTCTTCCCCCCTGCACATACCCCATGGCAGCTAAACAAGCCCCGCACACGCGGCGCCCTTCTCACACATGGATCTGTGTCCTGCCCCACTGAGCCAGCAGCCAAGGTGGCAGCTCCATGACCAGCCCATGTGTCAGGAGCCCCTGTCCCTCCCCGGAGGGGAAAATCAGCTCCCCTCTCGTGCCATGGGAGACCATCACATCCCCGTGTCCCCCAGGATGTGCCTTCCCTCCTCCCTCGCTGTCTGCACCACAGGGAGAGCAGAGGCAACATCTCACAGAGTTACAGAGTGGTGGGGGTTGGAAGGGACCTCTGAAGGTCATCTAGGCCTGCTAGAGCAGGATCATCTACGGTAGATCCCAGAGGAGCACGTCCAGAGGGTTTGGAATGTCTCCAGAGAAGGAGACTCCACAACTTCTCTGGGCAGCCTGTCCCAGGGCTCTGTTACCCTCACAGTAAGGAAGTTTTTCCATATGTTTAACTTGAACCTCCTGTGCTCCAGTTTGTGCTCATTGCCCCCTGTCCTGTCACAGGACTCCACTGAGAAGAGCTTGGTCCCATCCTCCCAACACCCCCCTGTAGATATTTGTCTGCTGGTCTTTGCCAGCTCCAGAGGCTGCCCAGGGCCCTCCCAGGAGGAAAAGGGAGCCAGGAGGGCTCTGCCTTCCAGCTCAGACAGGGACCAGAACCTCCTTCTTCCCAGGGCTGAGCCCTCCCTCAGTTTTGGACCAAGCATCTCCCTTCCCATTGTGTGCTGAGCCATGGCTCCTTGTCCTCTGCTGCTCCCAGCTGTGCAGCTCCCAGCAGGGATCAGATGGGCCAGCTGCACCTGCCATTTCTGGGCAACTTTTAAAATACCATCATCCTCTCTGTCCCCATCCCAAAATAAGTCAGAGCAATAAAATCCTGCTGCTTCCCTGGGATGGAGTTACCCCTGGTGCTCCCAGGAATCCCAGCACAATAGAGCACTTATCCAACAAAGCATTTAAGTGCCAGCTGAGGTCCAGCTGAGGTCCACCACCATCCAGGAGAGGCTTAACGTTAAGCCTGTGGTGAAGTCCCACAACACGGGACTTCTCTCATGTTTTAATACCTGAGAAACTACTTGACCTTGCCAAGCAAATAAGGTTTTTTGATATTGGCCATAAGCTGCTGGGGGGAAAAAGAAAAAAGGAAAAGCAGAAGGTCCCTTTTGACTTGTCACCTCTGTGATGTGAGTCTGCATTAGACCATCTTCATTAAAACATGAGAGAAGTCCTGTGTTGTGGGAGTTCACTACAGGCTTAATGTTAAGCCTCTCCTGGATGGTGTGGAGCTCCCATGTCAGCTCAAGGGAAGGACATGGAGTTCCTCATCTGCTGTGCACACACCACACACTCACGATTTGGTAAATCAAGGCAAGGTTTGGCCTGGCTGGAAAAGGTACTGATGGGGTCTGAGGGCTCCTGGAATGTTGTTGCACAGGGAGCATTTTGGAAGCAGTAGCAGCTCCCACTGCTTCTGGCAGGTAAACTAAGACTGGGATAGCTCAGCCCTGAGAGAACTGTGGTGGCTGGAAAATCAGGAGTTAGAATAGAAACTATTTTTCAACTTCAGAGCTATGGACAAATCTATAAATTATGTTATAAAAGGAGCCTCTTGGCTTCAGACAACGGCTTCATTTCAGGGAGAGCCATGAATGGTATTTACTTTGACAACAAGTTTGTGCAAAGAGTTACTGGCAGAGCACAAAGAAACCAATAAACCATCTGTACTTATGGGCAGGGTGGAAGCCAGAGATGTAAAGACAAGAAGTCTTTTATGCATCAATTGACTTTTTATTGTTTACTGAATGAGAAAGCAAATAAATGTTTTTAGAAGGAAAAAAAACCCCAACCACCACATTCACTATCATCTGGAGTTGCCACTCACTGTCCCATCACAATTGTGCTGCCTCGTGAGCAGTTATAGAGAGAGGTGTTTGCACTGCACCTGTTTCTAACCTCAGGTGTGGTGTGATCAAAATGAAATATCTGTGGTTATTTGACACAATCAACCATAGAATCACTTTCATCTTCCCCTGGTTCATGCTGGGAACAAGCATGAATTTCTGCTGCAAAGAAGGAAATTAATCAGATTTCTCAGTGCTGCTAGAGAAAGGAGAATATTCCCCTTACAAACACATTTGGATAAATCCTTATTATAATGACAAAGCTTTTTTGTTGAAGTCATTATTTTAGAGTGTCACTGATTTTTTGCTGGTTTATCTGGATGATTATTTATCATGATGTGGCTCTTGACAAGCAAATGTGTTGTTCCAGAGTCTCCAGGGATGTTGGTCAGAAATGCCCAGTCATGTGTACGAGACCAGGGAGTAGAGGAACTGGAAAACTTAAATGGATTGAAGACATGTCATAGAGTCATCCAATGGTTTGGGTTGGAATGGACCTTTCAAGGTCTTCATCAGTAAGAAGGCATATCTTCACTAGATCAGGTTGCTCAGAGCCCTGTCCAACCTTGAGTGTTTCCAGGGAAGGGGAATCTACCACATCTCTGGGCAACCTGGGCCAGTGTTTGCCCAACCTCATCATAAAGTATTTCCTCCTTATATCCAGTCTAAATTAAGTGTCTGGCTTGGAAGCTCATGCCCAGCAGGAATCTTTGACAAATGCCAAAGGAAAGTCCAGATTTTCCAAGGTGGTCACCCATGTCTGCCTCCAAGAGGGTTGAATTTAATTGTATTCCCTATAGCAACAACTCAAACTCCTGAGCACGTGCTGAGGCCCTGCCCAAGGCTTTAGCCATCGGGTCTCCAGAGACTCTTGTGATTTTGGGCTGCACATCAGGTTGTCAGTTCTGTCACTTTGGCCAAATCTAAGGCAGAGCTCATCCCTGGGCTCTGAACAGTTGCCACAACCAGTGAACCTGGAAAATGGCTCAGTCCCCAGCCCCAGCAGCACCACGCCAAGACTCCGCAGGCTTCCCATAAACTCGGCACAAGAAGATCTGGAGCTGGAGCAACATCTGCCTGGTCGCACAGCCACAGTTCTTCCTGGGGACTCAAAGCAAACTCCCCAGGTCTGCACTGCCCCTGCCAGTGTTTCTGCAGTTAGAGGGACACAAACACAGCTCCCTGAGATCAACAATGGGAGCCTTCAGTCCCTGTACTCAAGCTCTCCAAACACAGAGGCCTTTTGTTAGGGCCCTTGCCAACGCTGAACACCTCTCGCCGTGTTTCGCATTACGAGATGTTCTACTTCGCTGAAGGCTCATTCCAGGAGAGATGCAGGAGCCTGGGGAAAGCAACATTAGGGCATGACCATCCTGCCCTCCGTGGACAGGCCCATTCTGTGACCAAGGCACCAACACCTGGAGAGTGACAGCATCCTTGCATCACCACCAAGGCTCCAATGCCTCTGCAGTGCCTCCTTCCTCAGGAGAGCAAGATTTGGTCAGTTCAGCTTCCCTAAGCATTGAGTTTCCAGCTGTCTCAGCACAGAAACCCAACTTGTCCACTCTCCTGGGCTCTTAGCTGTAGCTTTTGCTAATCATGGTTTCGTTTTCTCATGAAAATGAGAAACAGCCATTCCTGAGGAGAGCAACAGGTCCCATGAGTTGTTTACTCCCTTCCTAGAAGGTGTAACATGACACATGTCAAGAGCTGGGGCATCTCCTTTCGGTTCTGTTCTGCCTCTACCCATCTCCTTCCTTCTTGTTTTTCAATGATTCATTATTTAATTTTGTCTGTCAGATAATTTTACAAGTCAGGGAAAGGCACCTTCCTGGAGGCAGTGAGCTCATAACTCCATGAACTTGCATGTTATCAATGCACATTTTAAACATACCTTTGTGTGGAGTAGCAGGAAAAAATCACCAGCCCCTCGTGTTTGTTGTACCCACACCTCCACCCTCCTGCCCCAGACCTGCCCTTCCGCCACGGGTCTGGTGGGACTCACTTCCTCAACAGATGGAATGAATTGTACTGTTCTGAGCAAGGCATGTCCAAAAAAGTTCAAAAAGTCACTCGACCTGTAGCGTCACAGACAAGGCAACCTCAAAGGCTCCAGCAGCTGCTGTGTGCAGCTGGTCTTCAGTTACAGACCCTCCCAAAGCTGCTTTGTTTCATATCAGAAGTTCAGCTCTGAAGAACCATGGACAAGGCCTTCAGCTTCCTTTGACTCAAACTTTGTTGTGTCTTTGGAGAGTTAGAGCTTGGAAACAAGATGGAGACCATACTAAACATCAGTTACCTCTGTGGAAACCCCATCTCAGCTCTCCCTGTGGCCAAGGAGAAGCAAGCCTGCATCCTGCATCCCAGAAGTTGCAGTCATTGCTACTTACTGGATTTGCTTTCTTCTTCAGGCCTGAATCTGTAGCAAGCTCCTCTGTCTGCTCCCTCCTTATTCCTCCTCCACCTCCACTGCCATTTCTGTTCCCACCAGATACTCCTGTATGACCAATATGGACTTGGGTTATTTTGCAAGGGGACACAGCTGCTGGCAGCCGTGGGCAAGGAGGGCCTGGGGCAGTTGTAGAGGATGGTAAGAAGGAGGACAGGGGCTGTGGTATCCCTTGGGTCATGGGAGATCTGATAACCTAGTGGGGGAGGACACAGTCTGAGGGGAAAGGATGCCAGAGGCAGTGAGGGGAATTACAGGAACTTTGAGGAGATAAGGTGAACTTGGTGAGGGGCAGAGCCAGTGCTGCTGATACTTCCCCATCCTCCAGGTTCTGAATAGAAATCTGGGCACATCCTGCTAATTTAGGGTGTTGTCACCAATGGTGGAACCCATAACAGTGAGAAACTGGTTCTAGGCAGCCATCATTAAGTCAGCAGACAAAGAGCCATTGTTTGGTGTGAACCACCAGTCAAGCCAAAAGAGAAAGGTTTCTCTAGCACCTCCAGTAACTGGTGGTGTGTCTGAGAAGGAAGTCAGAGCTGGCTGTTTACTGAAATTCAGCAATAAACATCTCACCACAAAAGGCCCATGTTATTTCCCGCTGGGTGGATGAGATGAAAGATTGGGTCTGAGAATGGAGGTGCTCAGGTAGAGAATGTCTCTAAACTCAGGATGTGACCCTACAACCCTGCTCCTCTGGGAGCTGCCAGAGCTGCCTGGTGAGGTGGTCAAAGAGTTTTCTGCTTCTGCAGCAGTATGTGGAGAACATGAGGTTCTTCAAAGGTGCCTGGGCATGGCTGGTCCTGAAGGGACTGCAGTGTCTCTGCTCCACAGTGGCTGAGACAAACATCTCTGTCCAGGGTGACTGTCTGAATCCTGCCATCTGCCTCATGGCCAGAGCAGAAGAATTTGTTGAAATCCCTGCTTTTTTGTTATCTAGGAAGAGATAACAACACAACTAAGATCTTTTGGTGTTCTGCAGAAGGGAATGAAAAGGTGATTCTCACAAGAACTAACATTTCCAAGCCTTTGAACATGGGCTTTTCAGCCAAGGTATTTATTGCGGCCTCTGCAGCATGGCCAGAGGCAGCAGGGAACTGGAGGTACAGGCCAGACCTCCCCTTCCACCCCCGGCATGACCCCTTGCCCTGCAGCACTTTCTGTGTGTCTTCTTCCTCCATCCACCCATGGTGAGATATTAGGAATAAATCCTTTCCTGTGAGGGTGGTGAGACACTGACCCAGGTTGCCCAGAGAAGCTGTGGCTGCCCCATCCCTGGAAGTGTTCAAGGGCAGGTTGGATGGGGCTTGGAGCAACCTGGTCTGGTGGGGGGTGTCCCTGCCCATGGCAGGAGGGTTGGAAATAGATGGTCTTGAAGGTCCCTTCCAACCCAAACCAGTCTGGGATTCTATGATCTACCCCAACAGAGCTGGAGGTGCTGGATGGCCTCCATCAGAGGTCACAGATAAACACCATGGAGCCACCACACTGAACACGAGCCCTCACCCATGTGGTGGGTTATTACCTGAGCTCTGTTGGCAGCAAGATGCCAGCAACCATGGACATGGAGCAGGGGGACATAGTGACCTGATAAACCCACCATTTCCTGCCCAAAGATGCAGGTACTGCTGAGCCTTCCCTTCCCCAGCCCCAGTGTCCTGGTTTAAGCCAGGATGAAGCTAATTTTCCTTTTACTGATTATTTTTTCCTTCAGTAAGCTCTCTTTTAACTAGCAGCAAGTGTTCCAGCTAGTGGAGTGATAACACTGGCCCATGACACCCAGCCATGACAGGGCCAGGCACAGAGAGCAGATGAACATCTTGGATCCATCAGATACATTTCTAGTTGGGGCAGAAAGGAAGAATGTGACGGAGACACAACTGGCAGTTGACCACCTTAATTCTTGCTAGTACTCAAAAAGCTCCATTTCCAGATTGCTGCTTTTTGCCCACAAGATTTTTTAATGCAATCCGTTTTATTCACTGGGTAGATAAATTCTCTGTGGCTGTTCCACATCAGACAACTTCAGGTGCACAAAGAACTGCAACGAGGGAGGCAAGCAGCAAAGGACAACTTTAACAGTTATTTTTTGCTTTGGTTAAGTGCTGAGCTGCTGCCACCCAGCTCTGTCTGTTCTGATTCTGTTGCTCTGTAAATTCAGTGTGACAGGAACACTGGGGGCTCCCAGGTCTCTCTGGACCCTCAGGAGTTGTCCAGGTCTTGGCTGGACACCACAGCTCAGCTGGCAGGTGTGGAACCCCAAGCTGTGTTTGATGGAGCCAATGAAGATCTGGCCCAGGACTCTGAAACACGCTGTTGCTTTGTTGTTCTTGCTATTTCCCTGAAAAACAACAAACCAGGTTATCTGGTCATTGTGTAACAAGAATCGTAGGCCCTGGAGGTCCCAGGGCGGTGTACCAGGAGGAATGCAGCAAGGTGACTGGCACAGAAACTCACCACAGGTTGTGCTTTCAGATGCTGTGCTCTCAACCGGGCCAAGATCAAAGGGGTTTGCTCTGATCACCACCCAAGGAAGCGGAACTTTGCTTCTGCCTCCTCCTCCACCTCATGGCCCATCCCAAGCTATAGACAGATTTGACTTTCATATTCCGGCAGCAGGAGCCAAAGAGGAGGGGGCTCTGTCCCTACGGAGCTCCCAGTCCAGGTGTTACTTTATGTTGGAGGTGGTCAAGGGACACTCATGACTCTGCCCATGTCTGAGCTCCTGCTCAGCTGGTCCCACACACGAGGTGGCTGCACCACCACCCTTCCTCTCTGAACCACTCTACCCACGCTGGTATCAGGTCCACCCTCTAGACCAACACGCACCCTCGAAGGTGTTGTTGAGTCAGTTCCTGTTCCTATGGCCCAGCTCTGTTCTCAGAAGGGTGAGCTGGTTTTTTCCTGTGACTGGAAAATACACTTATTTATTTTCCATTCTTTCTTTTCCATTGACACGGATGTCTGGACTCCACAAAGGGCAAAATCAAGGTGGGACAGCCCTTCTTCCTGGGTTGTTTTCACTCCCAGTGGGATTTAACTGTTGGTTATTTCACAAAGAGGCCCATTCATGAGATTATTTTGTCTCCCAGGGTGACTTTTCAGGCCTAAAGGCCTCCAAGTCATTGACAATGCCACCAAAACTGGCCTTTGCTCAGATTTTCCTTGGTCACTTCAAACTCCTGCAATGGAGGTCTGAGGACCCCAAGTCCTCTTCTGTCCCTCTCATCTGCTACACTGCAACCCAGCATTTCCCTCCCATCAAGCAGGACAGAAGAGGAACAGCACCAGAAGGACACCTCAGCATCTGCTCTGTGGGTTTTGGTCAAAAATGGTTTCCTAGCCCTCCTCAGAGGAGACTGCATTTTTAAAGTGATGGAAATATTTTATGAGCTCTTGTCAATACCTCAAAATTGATTTGATCTGTGATTTTTCAGAAAGTATGCTGAAAAAAGTTAAAATGTTTGTCTCAACAGCTTCACACTGGAGTGTTTTTGGGTTTGCTACTTAAAACAGTGGCTTTTCCTCTCTCTCCACTTCTCTTTAAAAGTGATTTTTTGTTCACTTTGAATGTTGGGAAAATTCTGGAAACATTTAAATTATTTTGTTTGCCTTGATTACACTGAAATGCCCCATTTCAATCTCTTCCTCCCCAAACCAATTATTTCCAGGTTGCTTGTGCACAGGAGAGCTGCAGGTGGGGTAAAATAAGCTCTGAACTTACATGAAATATCTCCCTGTCTCGCACCTCGCTCAGCAAGGCAAGAAATGGTTCCCCAGTCTGTTCTCCCAGTGCTGATCCCATTCCATGATCAACACTTTCTGTAAGAAACAAGCACGATGGAGAGAAAGAGGAATCTTGGGAAGAATTCAGCTTTTAAAGCCACCTTGACCTTGTGCCACACTGAGCTGTGTCACCATTTGCAGCTCAGGGCAGCAGCAGCCCGGGTACATTGAAGCCAGGGCTGGTTTCCCCCAGCAAGAGGTTTTGTGAGGCCCCAGCACCTCTCCAGATTGCTGCTTTTTACCAGATGTCAGTGTTTATGGGGTTGGGGTGTTTTTAATGAGTTAAGGGGCAAAATCCAGCCCTGGTGTGCCTGAGCTCGTTAGCACTCCCCTACGAGGGAGAGCTGGCACCAGGGGGTCAAGGCAACAGTCATTTTCTCTTCCCCACCCTGGGAAGTGATGCAATTTAATTCCCTCCTCAGATCCTTCATGCACAGCCAGGAATCCTGCCATGCTGAAACCCATAACCTGTTGACCCAGAGGTTTTTTCCCAGGTACTTGTCACAGATGACAGCAATAGCCCTGTGTGACATGAGACTGTTTATTGAAAATATTTTATTGCCTTCTAAAAATCAGTTTTAATGAACTCCGAAGAGATACAGTAAGTAGACAAGCAAAATTATGTAACAGACTCTGTTTTCTGGCATTTTATTTCTCTGCAGGAAGAGCCAGTTCTGTAAGACCAGGCTGAGCAGACCTGGTTTTGCCATGGTTGAGAGAGGCTGAGCTCCCCTGGCTGCACCGTATTTATGCTCAAGTTCCAGCAGAACTTCAGGTGAAACCAACAAACCAATTCATTGATTTCAGCTGGAGTTTGATCAGCACCTTGCACCTGAGTCAGGTAACAATAAGATTAACAGTTTTCAGAGGCTGAACAAGCCACTAACTGCACAGCCAGGTAGTCTTTGCCAAGGAAAACTCTTCACCTTGGTCTGAAACTCCTTTTCACCTCCTCCTGGTCAGCAGCTCCCACCCTGTGCTAAATCTGCACTCTGGGGGAAATGTCCCAGAACACCCTCGAGTGCAGTGCAGATGATTTGCCTGAAATTCATCCTCTTCCTAAGATAACACAGGGAGGGAATGTCTTCCTTAATGGTCCAGAACTTCTAAGGAGATATCATTGGAGTCATCAAAATGGGAGTTCCACCTTGACACTGACTGTGAAATACAGAAATTGGCACCTCAGATGATGGCTTTTCAGGGTTAGGTTCTGTGGCCTCCATTTTGAGAAGACACATCAGAAGACAGCCCCAGGTCCTAAGTCCCCTGTCTTCACCAGCACAGCACCTGAATACATCTGCCCTTCTCCCACTTCAAGGTTCATGCAGTGTTTTTCCCCCCAACAGGTGATTATGAAACACTTCCCCTTGCTCTGTGGCCCAGACTGCAGGTATGAACTCCCAGCAAGAGGGATGAAGCTGTAGCTCTGAGGCCAGGCTGTCACCTTCTGTGGCCACATCTGATCTCCAGTGGAAGCTGCCAGTCCCCCTCACTGAAGGTTTTACTCCTGGGTGACTGTGGTTTGTAAGTCAGCTCTGCACTGGGATATTTTAGCAGTACCCATAGAAAGATGAAGAAGTCACCCCTGCAGCAGGGAGACCTCTCCCATTCCCCAATGTGACCTATAAGTGATTGTCCAGCCCCCCTGGTGAGCAGGTCCCTGTGAGCTGCAGGATTCAGAGGCGAGTGTGGTTCTGGTGGCTGCCCCTGGGGGACTGCCCTGGCACAGCCCCCCCCGGGGCAGCCCTGCCCACCCCGTTGTGCACAGCATGGACATGATTCCCATCTTCTTCCTGGCCTTTTGTGGTGCAGGTGCCACTGTTAGGAACCAACGTGTGCTTCTTCTGCACCTGCTCCAGTATCTGCAGCACCTGGAATTAGTAAATGCAGCTGTGAGTGGCTTTGTACTTGGGGGACAGTAGTAATGTCTCCTCCAGCTACTGAAGCAGTTCCTTGTTCTCTTTCAAGCTGTTTTTGGGCTCAGCCTTGGGGTTACATCAAGCATTTCTGTCTGCTCAGAGGTGTAATGGAGAGTCAGCCCCACAGAGGTTCATGACCTTGGACCTCTGAGCTCTTTCCCTGAACAAATCAGCCTCTGTGCTTAGCACAGAGTGGGGCAGGGATGCTCCAGAGGCAGGGCCAGGACACGGGCAACACAACCAGGACACGGGCAACACAACCAGGACACGGGCAACACAACCAGGACACGGGCAACACAACCAGGACACGGGCAACACAACCAGGACACGGGCAACACGGAGCTCTGCAGTTCTGCTCTTCCACACCACCCTGTGACAACCCCTCATGCTATCACAGATTCCTTCACCTCCTCGTGGGACTAGGAAACCCTCTGTCTGAAACCCACTTAACAGAGATGGAGAAAGGGAGCAGGAATAAAATAAAGATGCATTTACCTGAGACTTGGGGATGATGCCGACTCTGAAGAACCCTATGTGGCCACTGTCAATTTTGGTGCAGTCCACCACGGTGGAGGCAATGTTCTCTGGAGAAGGCCCATCACAAAGAACTGCATCCACCTGAAGAGCAACACATGTCCTCACCCAGGTCCCCTCAGGCACTTGGGAAAAGAGGGGGCAGTTTCCCCCTCTCAGCAGCAGGTACTTATTATCAAAGCAACTCTGCTCCCTCCTACCTCACTGTATTGGCACTAAGGGCTGAATGTGGTGAATGAACTTAATAAAAGCAAAAAGAGAGAGAGCTCTTTGGGGTGTAGGTTGGCAGTCCAGCAAAGACAGGTTTACAGCACCTGAGGAGCTTTGCAGAAGTCCCACCCACAAAGCAAATGTGTAGAAAACCAGATTTCTGAGGAGTCAGAGGTGGAAGCTCTGTACCACCTTTTGTTTAAAAGTGCCCTCACATAAGCTGCCATGAAGATACCAACTGGAGGACACACTCAGGATGGAGCAGGGAAGTGAAGGACAGACATCTGCATGGCCACGACACTGCACTGCCAGAAGGTATGATAGTTCAACAAGCCAGGAATATTCTAGAGCTTTGGCACCAGATTTAGATCAGCTTAAGCTTCAGATGGGAACCCCCTGTGTTCTGGCAGCTCAGTGCCAGCTGGAGCCCTGGTGTGTCCAGGGCTCAGTGGCTTTACTGCTGCTAAGAGGCAAAGAAGCATTTTGTTGTTGCTCATATCATGCTGTGTTGGAAGATGAACTAACTCCATTGCCAAGCTGTAACCATACTGGATAAACCAGAAGGGTTTCAGTTTCCCACCAAGTTCTGTATTTTACACTGGTCCTTCACCATGACACCAACACAAGGACTGTCCATGAGATGCTTTTTTAACAAGGTGCTTTCCCAGGCTCTTTATATCATCTATGGATTTGCCCACTGGAAGCCAAGTGGTTGCACTCTGCCATCCCCACATCTCTTGGGACCAAGCAGAATGAGAAGGCAGAGCCCCAGTTACCTTGTCCCCCAGCTTGGCATACACTTGGTTGTGGTGTGTGGTGTCTGCCTCTCCCGTCGGGTTGGCTGATGTGACAGCAATGGGGCCAACCTGGGGACAGGAAAACCGGAATAAAAGCTCTCAGCAGGTTTTGGTGCATAAAACAGATGACCTGAACTCTGAACTTCACTCGTGAATTTCTGTGACTCTAAAGCCACCCAGCTACAGACACCCTTCTTAGGCAACTGCAGTCCCACCCAATCTGTATGGGTGACTAACCCCCTTCAGAACTAGAGTTTACTGGTGTGGATGAGGAGAGAACATTCCATTTTCCAGCAACACCAACTGCCAAAGCCCTACAATGTCTGTTCTATAAATGACGAGGACATGCAGGGTATCACTGTTCCTCTGGCCACATTTTCACAGAATCACAGGATCATTTTGGACCTTCTGAAGTTATTCTGGCCTCAGATAAGCCCACGCTTGCAACAGAAGTGTTGTATGTGGGAAACCAGACAAAGTCTCTGTTAATTACATCTTTTCTGGCTTTCTGATCTGCTGGTTATTCCTTGTACCCTCTTTTCGGCAATAAAATCAGGTACCAGCTGCCTGTGTGCCCCACTCCTTCTTCATGATATTTTTCTTGCAGGAGTTACTCATTGAAGCCCTTTTCACTTCCCAAACCTGTCAGCACATTCTAGGATCCTCACTTCATTGAAAAAAGGACAAAGGGAGGAGAGGTGACATGCCAAGAGGGCTGCTGGACTGTTCCAGCCACTCACTGTCCTCCTTGGCAGGCCAGAGGCCCTGGGTGCCAGTGGGTGATCAGGAGGAAGTGGAATGGCCAGGTCTGGTGGCCAGCCCTGCTGGGAGGAGGCTGCTCACCAGGTCGATGAGGTGTGTGGTGACAGAGCAGTCGGGGACACGGATGGCAACGCTCTGTGAGGTGCCCACGTACTTAGCAGAGTCCTTCATCCCCAGGAAATCCACCCATTCACCTGCACCAGGAAGAGTGACACGGCTCTTAGGGATGTATGTCAGTCTGAACACAACAGCCTCACTGGAAATACCACCACGTGACTCAAAGTCGGAGTTTCAAAGCCAAAGCTCTCCGGAGAGCTTGGAAGTAAGAGCACATCCTCACCTCTGGGAACCACCAGGCTGATTGGAGATGGCCAGGCAGCTTCCATGAAGTCCCAGAGGAGGGGAGTGAACAAATGCTTTGCAGGTTCCAGTTGCTTTAGGCTAGAAATCCAGAGTGACATGGGGCGATCCTGAGCCTGGCGCTTGGAGCTGGAAAGGAGCAAGAAAAATGAGCCTGGAAGTAAGAGATGGATTTATTTTCAAGCTAAAAAGGAAATCTGTGTTGGCGAGGGCCAAGAGTTGAGACAAGGTGTGTAGGCTCTGCCCCAGGCCACCAGTCTGCAGTAAAAGTAGGACTGTCCACAGATGACCTGGCCGGAAGGGACATTAAGGACTATTCCCACCCAGGAATGCCAACTGCAAATCAAGGTTTTAGCTTCCTGCTTAGTGACATGTAGAAGTCCCAGTTGCCCCAGTTCTGAGGAAACCCCACCAATATGAGGGGTCCCAGCTCCTTACAAAAGTGCAAGCAGAGGCTTGTGTTGAACATGAGAGGGGTTTGGATGTGACAACATGCACCTACAAATTCATACAACCATCCCCTGCCCCATTTGTCATTTCTTTGGGTTTCTTTGTGATATTCAAGCTACCCGGCTCCATCACCCACCAGAAGCCTTCACTATCACAGAAGACAACTCCAGCTCAACTGTCTCCTCTCCTCATGCAGATCTTCTCCCCCAGGCTCATCACCTTTCTGTCCCCATGGAAGCCAAGCTGTGTGTCTCACTGCTCTCCATGGCTGCTGTGGCCAGTGCTCTGCAGCAGCTGTAAGTCCTAGAGGCTCCTTTAGACCAGCCAAGAAGCCCTGGCTGGGGCAGCAGGACAACTACTCACTGGTGAGCCTTCTCCACAGCATCAGGCCGGTTGCAGGCTGCCACAAGCACATACACAGTGTCCGTGGGGATGCCACAGGTCCCTCCATTCTTCAGGATATCTGTTGGCATGTGAACAGGGCAGAACCCCTTGAGTGACTACAAGTGAGGGGCTGTCATTCCCACAAGAGCTGTCACAACAAAACAGCCAACTCGGTGCTCTCCTCTCCTTCCTTTTCCTGACTAACAAAGCATCTCCTCTGACAATGCATTTTCTTGCATTCATCCAAGAGGAGGTCTGGCATTTAGGGGAGTTCTGGGCCACGTTTATCAGGGCCAGGAGCCACTCAGCCCTGTGCAGAGAGACAGCACCGGGCACTTGCCCTGCTTCCTCTGTACAAAGCTTGCAGTGGCCTCCCAGCCTGGAGGATTCATGTATCTCAGACTGTTTGAGCAGACAGGGATATGATACAGGAGAGACAGCAGCAAATTCACTGCTGAACCCAACTCCTGTCGAGGAACTGGTCCCATTTACTCCATATTTAGCTTCTAATGACTCCTGTAACTTGGCCCAGTTCATCAAAATGTCACCAGATTATCATGGTTTCCACATCTGG
The DNA here is from genome assembly GCA_020745705.1 of Hemiprocne comata. Classification (NCBI taxonomy): domain Eukaryota; kingdom Metazoa; phylum Chordata; class Aves; order Apodiformes; family Apodidae; genus Hemiprocne; species Hemiprocne comata. Next base: position 906,455 of record CM036597.1, on the reverse strand, counting down.
ATTGGAAAAATGTTCTTTTAATAATGTTCTGCTACAAAACCTCCCAGAATTTACCCCCCCCACACACACATTATACCATGTGTATTTCCCTTACCTGCAATTCTCTTGACTGAAGAAGCTTTCCTGGCAGGCAGGTGAAGGCACTTGGTCATTCCTCCCCCCACACCACTAAGCTGCACAATGGGCCTACCCATGGGTAAGCAGGAACCCTCCAAGATGCTGCTGAAAAGGGCAGACAGGAAGCAGTAGAAGCTGACCAGACCAAAGATGAGTGTGGCAGCAATGTCATAGCCAGCTGGAAGGGCATGGATGGCATCCAGCAGGAAGCTGACAGCAATAAGGAAGAAAGTGAGGGAGTAAAAGAACCAGGCGATGTTTAAGAAGAGGGTGCAGAAGACAATGAAGCCGTTGAAGAGCATGAAGGCAATGATGCCTACTGCTGTGTGGAAGCTTCTGGTAGTGCCATAGAGGCCACCATATCTTGTCAAGCCCCAGATGATCCACATGACAGCATAGAGAATGAAGGCACTGCTCTCCAAGGTTTTACCCCGAGCAAAGGCCACCGAGCCGCTTAGAAGCTTAAGGATCCCACCAGCTACCACCACCCATGGAATGACAACAGTGGCAAGTGGAGCCTGTGGGTCCCCTGCCATCATTATGGCAAAAGAGGCCAGGACACTGCATGCATAGCCCAGGACTTCTGCATCTGCATACTTGGAATAGCCCAGGTAGGGAGCATGAAGGTCTGATCCTTCACGGAGCTTCAGGAAACGGCTGCGAGCAAGGAGGGCCTTCACAGCAGCCTTCCCTGTTGGGATCTTGGCACATGCTCTCCCATTGTACAGGTGAATTAGAGTCATCAAGGCTGAGGCCACAAAGATGGCCACGTCCACACCTTGGGGACCACCTTCAAAAAACCCCTTGGGACAGCAGGCTAAGGCAATGCAATAGGCCACATAAAACAGCAAGTACAGGCCATCCACTGGGCTCCTAAGAGTGAGAAAAAGAGCCAAGACCACAAAAAGAATTGAGAAAACCACCAGGAACGGAGTAGGGAAAGATGGCTCCTCTGGTTGCCAGATGGGGAAGAGAAGGCAATAGCCCCCAGCAAATTTCAGGATGGAAGTGAAACCAAAGAAGGTAGCCACCAGCACATCCATTGCACGGTAGGATAAAACACAGATGCCAAGCTGGTAGAGCCCAGCTGCCCACAGCCAGGGCACCTGACCCACAAACAGCTTGGCAGTGACCCCCAGGAGCCTGCAGCCAAAGACACTGGCAGACAGCATGTTCAGCATCAGACCTGTGGCTGCAAAATGATTCACACTGCCACTGCTGGGTTGGATCTGCTCATGGGTCTTCTTCTTGGCCAGATCTGTGCCAGGGAGGGCAATTTTCTCTTTGGTTAGGTAGTAAAGAATCCTCCCCACACCAAAATAACCACCAACCAAGCAGACAACCATGTAATTGCAAGCCACAGCAGAGGAACCAAAAGCTGTGCTATAATGCAGGGCAACTTCATGAGCACTGGCAAGGGAGAGAGCAGAAGCAACCATGGCCAGGATGACCTCTCTGCACAGGAAGCCCACCACTGAGATACTGAGCAGTGCCACAGTGAATGTGACCAGGCCAGGCACCCAGGCGCTGCGGAAATCATCAACGTCCTTCAGAACTTCTTGCCCTCCCAGGATGAAGATGACTCCATAGCCACACCAGAACACCGAGGTGGTCAGGCAGAGAGACACCAACAGGGAGGCATTTCGTAGGCTTCTCCAAATCCCTGTGGAACAAGTGACAGTGGAGACAGGACTGGGATTTAGAGACAGCAGGTTATGGGAAGTGGTGGTGGTTAGGACAGGCAGCTGTGTGACAAGCACATAGTGTGGTGGAGCATGACCACCATGGAGCTGCACAGGTCCTGCTGGAGGCTAGAGAGAGCTGTCAGGAGTCTCAGCAGGTCTGCACCATGCCATTGTCTTATCTTCCTCATGATGCCTACAAGACTCAATAAAAAGACCACAATGTACTAACGAAAATTAAGTCCTGAGAGCTCTTTCTTTTGGGTTTCTTGGTGGTTTGTTGTGTTCCTGCTGTAAGCTGCCAGGTCCAAGGTTTGAACCGTAAGTGTCATACAACGTGCTGGATCCCCATAAATAATTTGGCCTTCTCAGAAGACAGAAACACAGGAATCACAAAACTCCTTCCTCTCCAGAACTATCCTGTTTGGTATCCTGGTCCTCAAAATGACAAAGACTTTGATTTAAAATACTTCAAGTTGAATGGAACCCACCTACTACCCCCAACAATATCTCGAGGTGCCTTATTTTTACTGCTCCACTTTCTCCCCTCACAATGGGAGGATACTGACCAGCACAGACAGAGCTGGAAGCTTCCTTCCTTACAATGGACCTGTGCTTCCTTTCTGCCTCAAACTGGTCCAGCTTTAAGCCAGACTCAAGCTGGGAGGGGAAGCAAGAGCTCTGCTGAATGCTACAGAGGACTGCAACCACACAAGCAGGCATCTCTTGGAAGAAGGGAGCAGAGAAATTCCTGCCTGTGGTAGGAGCCTGTTGATTCCCACCAACAGTGAAACATCACCTGCCCAGTGGTCCATTCCAGATGGTCCCATCAAAACAGCCACTTCTAAGTGCTTTCTGCTAGTGCTTTGTGCCACCACTGACTGGGAGAAGAGGTGGACCTATGTTTTATGGGTCAAAAGATGTTGTGTCTCTCCCAGGCTGTGTATTTTAGAGGAAAAAATACCAGCATCAAATCTTGGATTTTCACATCCTCATCATTCCAAGCTAAAAAGGAGAAATAACTCAGCATTCATTCTAAAAAGTGTGGACTTTGTTATAACCAGGGATTTTTTCTCTCAGATTAATAGATCTCTTGGCATTCACACACTGACATGTCATTTCAATCCATGGATGCCTAAAGTTCTCTCAGAAACCCTGGGAACTGTCAAAACCCTGTGAAAACTCAGAGATCCTGGTGAAGCACTTGTTCAACACTAACACTGATTTCTTTGGTTGCCTATAGAGGAAAAAATAGAGGAGCTACTCTTCTAGGAGAATGGATCAGGGGTCTGGCAAGGCTGCCACTGTTTGTATAAACGTGTGGGCAAAGGAGAACAAACACGTGCAAAGCTGTAGAACAGGGAGGCCTTGGAGCTGGCCATCCTCTGAGTCTTACCTGCATAGGCCAAAAGAGATGATAAAATCAAGAGAAGGACTCCTAGAGCTGTGCTGGGGATCAGAGGGGTGGCTCTGGGCAAGCTGTAGAAATGCACTGCCAACAGGAGTGATCCTGGGTGTGGAAAAAAAAGAAAGAGCTTGTAAACATTGTTCAGAAAAGCAGGAGAGAACCAGAGTGGCAAGAGCAGCAAATACAGAAAAAATAGCAGCAGAAGATCTGAAAATAATGAACTCTAAGGAGCCGGGGGGTGTGTGGTAATGTGGTTTGTGTCCAAGGTCTCACCTCTTTCTGGTTGCCTAGTTTTAAGAAACTTGGACTTAATCATGCATGAAAGTGCTCCCCTGTTGTCAGAGGAAGGTAGAAATAATCTCTCTGAGTCCAATCACACAACAGGCAGGCAGATCAGCAGATGATCACATAAGCCTTGTGCCTACAGAAAACGAGCCTGGACATGACGAGGGGCAGCACTCCCTAGGGTGAGGCTCGACGAAGCAGCAGAGGAAAGGGAGGGAGCACAGAAAACAGCTGCAGGGAAACGGCTGGAAAAGGAGGATAGGAAGGTGCATCTAAATCAAGATCATTTATTAAGATGACTACCAAAAAGTTCTGATTTGCTTCCCACCCAGGATGGATCGAGTACAAAAGTTCAAGCCAGCGCTTTAAAGCCAAGACAAACATTTTGTTGGCTGCTGAAAGAGGCACAGGGATCTCTGGATCTAAAAGCTGTACCCGGGCGGAGAAGATTCACAACAAACAGACTCCTTAGCCCCCTTTGAAAAGGGGGTTGTCCATAGAAGCTAGTCCCAACCCCATCCTCCCGTGCCAAGAAGCCTGATCCCTACCTGCGGAAATGCCCAGGAGCGCCGCGCAGGAATGCAGTGACCCAGCCCCCCCGGCTGCCATCGCGGAGTCCGCTGAGCGGCGGGCTCAACTGCTGCCTCTCTTTCCTCCCTAGCTCTTTATAACCAAACCAACTCCACTGGCCGGCGTTCCTCCCTGCTCTCCACCCCTTTTCCCTACAAACATCTTCTGTTAGTGTTCCTTTCTGCATGCGGGAGGAAATGCAAACGAGCTCCTCGCTGCCATAAATGTCAGTCTGTGAGTCAGCGGGTCGCTGGTAGCTCCCTCCAGGGGCCTGTTAATTTTACTGTTGATTAACCCTTGTTAAAAAAGACACTTGAAAAAATAATGCTGAGGGTTTATTACTATTACTGCCTTTTTGCTGCTGCCAGTGAGGAAATTACACTGGTTAAAATTAAGGGTTTTTTTTAAAAAGAATCCATCTTGCTGGAGCAAACAAGTAGTTTGCAAGCCCAGGAGCTCCCCTGAGGATTAGTTATTTCTCCCAACACTGGCCACGGTCCTGCTGTTTGTCCCTGTCACAGCTATGAATGCCTGGAACCACCATCCTGAGCTGGGCAAACCCAGGGCAGGTTCAGTGCCATTCCCTTAAAGGTGACATCTGCCCATGTGTCACTCCAGATCCATCCAATCCAGCCTCTCTGCACACACTCCCAGGGAGCTCCTGCAAAGTGGTTCTCATGAGTGAGGTGTCAATGCAGCCATGGAGTCTGGAGATCATCATCTAGAGGGGCCTTGCTGGCCTTCCAGGAGAACTGTGCAGGCAGGGGCTGAGTGCCAGTCATTGCCATGATGGCTGCTGCATCCCAAAGGTGATGTGAAGGACCTACTCACAGCTTCCTGCTGCTTCCCATGGGGAACACATGATCAGGGCACAGTGGTCCTTCCCAGGGCAGGAGAGGCTGCAGTGGACACCAGCCTTGGGATCAGGTTGGGTCACACATCAGGTGGGAATTAGGAACTGTTATGTGAGTTAACAGAGCTTTGATGGAAACAGGGGCAAGACCTGCCTGCACTTCTGTACGTTCCTCCATCGTTCTGTTCGTGTGCACTGGAGCAGGGCAGGAGCTGCTCCCATGAAGGAATATTACACCCTCAGCCTCCTGGCCAGAGAAGATGCAGAGCAGTGTAAAGAGCTTCACACTGATACACTGGGCTGCTCCAGGATGACTCTGCTGAGGCCCCACAGCAGCAAGCTGGGGTGCTCCTTTTGGCAAACCCTGCTCTGTGTTACCCTGTAATTCATGTAATAAATGTCTGCAGCCAATAGCCATCCAGAGTGGAGTAACTCAGCTGAAAAGTATTATTTATCAATATTATGTTTATTGCAGATAGAGCTTTAGGTTCACTATGTCTGTTGAAAGAGACCTTATTACATGAGGAAGCAAGCACTGGAACAAGCCAGGTTTGTCCCCTTACACCTACCCAGTGATATCAGGGCATGTAATTGGGATTATAAGGGGAACCTGCTCCCCCAGGCAGAGAGAGCTGAATGAAGTGCTCTGCAGCAAGCAGCCAGTTTGTTTGAACCCTCAGCCTCTGGCTGTCTTCATTCCATCATTAACGGGACTGCTCTCTAACCAGGTGAAGGAAGAAACTACCTCCTGCAGCATGATTCAGCTCTTTTTCCATGCAAGAGGAAATAAAGCATTTCTAAACCACAGTTAGAATGCCTTGGATAGCAGAACAAACCACAGTGCAAATGCTTTGGGGGGTTTTCCACACGTATCTCCCAGTTTAATTTCTGTTTCGGGCAATAAAAGTAACGGAAAGAAAAAGCCAGGGTTAGATTAGCTGGATTGCAAGTCCTTTTTCACATGCTGTTTGTTCCTGCTTGTGTAGGCAGCAGCTAGGAGTATGTGGTGCCTGGTATCACCAGTTTTAAGAGATGTCTCTTCCAAATATGACAGAGACCAGAGGAAAATTTCTTATAAATAACCCCTGGAAAACATTCTTCAACCAGGCTGCACGAGGGGTTTTGTTCTCTGAAGAATGGCAGGACAGCCTCAAGAGTTATGTCAACAGTGCAAAGCTGAAATAGAGAGGTTCATCACCATCCCAGGAGTGAGCATCCCAAGGGCAAGGGAGAACAAGTCTCTGCCTGAGCAAAGGAGTTTTCCCCATCACATGCTCTGAATCTTGCCAAGTGCCCCCTGCCAATTCCTGGTACCACTTTCCTGGCAAAAGGAAAGGACCCAAAGGCCCAGAAACAACTACAACCGAGTGCAAAACATCTGCTCTTGAGAAACGGGGTGTGAGGATAGGAATGTTTAAGGTCAGAAAAGGAAATCTTGGTGTTAAAAGGCTGAGACTGCCCATGCAGTGTAGGGTTTAAAAAGAGGGGGCACAGAGGAATGCCCTGGCTTGAATACTTGCCCTGGGCATGCTGCATCTGATACCATCTAACATGCAAAGACTTTAGTACTTTAGTCTGAAATAGGATGGGAAATGGACAGTTGAGAAGGAAAAACACAGCTGCTCTGTTGAACAAGTCATGTCAGCTGGGGAGGCTTTGGAGACAACGTGCTGGGAAGAAGAAGATCTGCAAGCGAGCAGCCAGTTGAGGAAACCAATAATATTTACATGCCCTGCCTGTGGTACTGGAAAGAAAACCCTCTTGCCAGTAAGAAATTCAGCCCAGCCCTCCTGGCCCCACCTGCTCCTGGGGGAGGGATCGGGCTATAAAAGCCTCCAGGCAGTGAAGAGAGAGGCACAGCACTTCGGGGCTCTCTGGGGAATCCTCCTGCTCCGGTGGTGACCATGGGAAAGCGAGTGGCTGTGGTGCTGGCTGGCTGCGGGGTGTACGACGGGAGCGAGATCCACGAGGCCTCTGCTGTGCTGGTGCAGCTCAGCAGGGAGGGGGCCGAGGTAAGAGGCAGGGGGCCGAGGTAAGAGGCAGGGGCCCGAGGTAAGAGGCACCTTGGCAGCTCCCGCCCCAGCTCGGGCTCCTTTCGCCCCGCTCTGCCTTTCAGCCTCTCTCTCGCAGAAGGGGCTTGTCCCCCAGGAGCTCTGCAGGTTGCTGCAGAAATGACCAGCCCCCCATTGCGAGCGGCTAACTGCAGGGCATGGAGGGAGGGGGCAAAGCACAGAGCACGGGGCAGGAGCTGCTCCAGCAGCGTGTAAACCCCTCCTCTCCGCTTTGCTGTCCCACGGGAGGACTGGCTTGGTGCTCCGGGTTGAGCGTATCCAGACTCTGAAACCAACTTTCCTAAATGCATTTTCTGTTCTTTTTGGCTTGCACTTCTTCTTCTCTGCTTTGATATTTCTGTTTAGAAGACTGCGATTGTTTCTGGCTGTTTGAAATTCTTTTGAAACCCTGAAGATTAGAACTGAAAATAGACAAGTTCTTGTGAGTTGAACTTGAACAGGGGTAAAAAGGCGACCCTCAAGCAGCTGCTCTGATGGGGCATTAGTCACGATAGCCACTCTGAGCCTGGAAGAGGAGGGAGGGAAGCCCTGAGGGACACTACCCTCAGCTCTGTGGGGCAGGGCCCTTCTCCTGGGACTTGGAATTACTCTGTTACACACAGAGGTGAGGTACGTGTGCTGCAGAGCCAGCCCACCCGATTCCACAGCCGCCCAAAGGTGCATTCGCTGCTTGGCTGAAAGCTGACACTTGTCCAAACCTTTTCTCCTCTGTCTATATAATGTTACCTCTGCTCCTTCTCCCCTGGAGCTGCTGCAGTCGCTGCCCTGCTGCCATTCCCGGGAATCGGCAGGCTCAGAGCGCTGTCCTGTGCTCATCCCCTGATCAGCAGGGACCTCCAGTGGAGGGAACTCAGGCGTCACTCCAACCTTCTATTTTTTGGGCACGGTGCCTAAGGAAACAAAGAATTTAGCACAGCAGGATAGAACGGAATAGCAGAGAACAGACTGCTTCAGCTGGAAGGGTTCTACAACTCTACTACAGGTCCAACGTTCTGACCAATTCAGGGCTGACCAAGTTAAAGCTTGTTATTGAGGGCCTTGTCCAAATGCCTCTTAGACACTGACAGGCTTGGGGCATTGGCCACCTCTTGAGGAAGCCTGTTTCAGGGTCTGACCACTCTCTCTGCCTCCTTGTGTCTAGTCTGAACCTCCCCTGGTGCAGCTTTGAACCATTCCCATGTGTCCTATCACTGGAGCCCTGGGAGAGGAGCTCAGCATCTCCTGCATGTTCCTTCCTCAGGAAGCTGCAGAGGGAAATGAGGTCACCCCTGAGCCTTCTTTTCTCCAAACTGGACAAACCCAGAGTCCTCGCTTTCTTACTGGACAAGCCTTCCAGTCCTTCACCAGCTTTGATGCCCTCCTCTGGACACCCCTAACATACTTCTGAAATTGTGGGGCTCAGAACTGCAAAGCTTGTGTAGTCCCAAAATCTACCACCCATGTTTGCCACCCTCTGCTGTGTTGCCTGTGAGCTTGCACCAGCTCTGAATGAACAGGAGGCATTTTCCAGAAAAAAACCCAAACACTCTGACTTTGGGAAAACAGTGTCTGGAGAGAAGAAACCCATAGTCCAGTTCCTGAGGGTAGTCAGCACCCACAGGGGACAACTGGCTTTGTGGGGGCAACTGGGGCAGGATGTGGGCTGCCCCCCTGAAGGTGGTTTCTTGGGATGCAGATGGAAACTTCTAAGAAATGGCTTCACCAGTGGCTCTTGGGACACCTTTATTTCCTAGGAAGGAAAGGAGTCACTGCTCCCTCTCCAGCACTTCAGGTCCCAACGCAAGCAGCATGGGCCAGCTTCTGTGCCTTCACCCAACAACACTCTCATTCTCTAAGGTCAGGGTAAATATTCCTGTGTAGAATTAAATAATACCTTACTTTCCATTCCCTATGACAATAACCTTCCTGAAGCCACTGTCAGATACAGGGGAGCCTGCAGGTTGCTGCGTTCACCAGCAAAGTTCCTTCCTAACAAAGTAACTCAAGCATTTTCATTCACTATCTGTCATCTTTAACATGCTTAGGATACATGCCTGAAGGATAACAGACCTTTCCCCTCCCTCCCCAGGCAGAGCTTTATGCTCCTGATGTTGACCAGATGCACGTGGTGGACCATGTGAAAGGACAGCCAACCCAGGAGAAGCGCAACGTGCTGGTTGAAAGTGCCAGGATAGCCAGAGGCAACATCAAGGATCTAGCTAAGCTGGATGTCAAAGGGTTGGATGCCCTGATCATACCAGGTAGGATGGGGTCCACATGCCCAAAGGCCTGGGAACAGCTCAGATACACTATGGGAGTCATGGGCTGGAGAGGAACGGGGCAGAGATGTAAGGAGGGACTGGAAGGAGGGACATCTTCCATCTGTGCTGGCACTGGGTGCTAGCTGGGACTTGTATTGACAGAGCACATGGCCCTGCAGAAGCTGATCTGAAGAGGAGAGGGCAGATAACTGCCCATGGAATCACCCTCTGTACCATCTACTGAGCTTTTCCTTCCTGGATGTAAAACTATCCCCTCTCTCAGCAACACACCTACCTCCTGACCAGGAGAAGAGGCTGGGTGGCTCACAAACAGAAAGGCTGGTCAGTCTGGCAACTCATCTGTAGTGAAAGTATGACCAGGACTTCAGTGGGGAGGGATTGGGCCTGAAGCAAGGATTGAGAGGCAAGTGAAAATGTGTCATGCTCCACCATCATTCAGAAAAGAGCTCATGGGTGAGGCACAGCACCAGCAGAGCACTGGCACCTCTGCTTCAGCTCTCTAGGGAAGCAAGAAAGGTACTTTGTCTCATCTCCTGGCAGGCAGCTTCCAAAGGTTCAGCTTGTTTCTTGTTAATTCCTTTATTAACATTGGACAAATGGTGCCATCCACCAAATCCATTTTAGCATTCTACTAAGGAATAACTGAAAAAACCCTGTCCTGGAGTACTAATCTTCTGGTCTCATCTGCTTCTCTTTTCTCAGGTGGCTTTGGAGTGGCTAAAAACCTGAGTACTTGGGCCACCCAAGGCAAAAGCTGCATTGTCTGCAAAGAGGTGGAGGGTGTCCTGAAGGCATTCCATGCTGCCAAGAAGCCCATCGGCCTGTGCTGCATTTCCCCAGTGCTGGCAGCCAAAATCTTCCCAGGCTGTGAGCTGACCGTGGGCCATGACACCGAGTGTGAGCAGTAAGTAACCAGGGAGCACTGACATGAACCCACCATGAGCACCCCAGGGGCAGCAGGGCTCCCCAGGGCTCACAGCACCTCAGCCACCCTGCCTGGAGAGCTCAAGTCTAGTGAGGAGCTGGATGTTGCTTCTCTGAACAAGTAATCATGGAATCATTAGGGTTGGAAGGGACCTTAAAGATCATCAAGGTCCAACCCCCCTGCCATGAGCAGGGACCCCTACCACTAGACCAGGCTGCACAAAACCTCATCCAACCTGGCCTTAAAAACCTCCAGGGATGGAGCATCAACAACCTCCCTGGGCAACCCATTCCAGTTCCTCACCACCCTTATAGTGAAGAATTTCTTCCTAATATCTAACCTAAATCTCCCCTCTCTCAGTTTAAAACCCTTACCCCTTGTTCTATCACTATCTTCTCTGAAAAGCCCCTCCCCAGCTTTCCTGTATGCTCCTTTCAAGTACTGGAAGGCTGCTATAAGATCTCCTTGGAGCCTTCTCTTCTCTAGGCTGAACAGCCCCAATTCTCTTAGCCTGTCTTCATAACAGAGGTGATCCACACCTTGGATCATCTCGGTGGCCCTTCTCTGGACCCTCTCCAACAGGTCCATGTCTTTCTTGTGCTGAGGACACCAGAACTGTATGCAGTACTCCAGGTGTGGTCTCACCAGAGCAGAGTAGAGGGGCAGAATCAGCTCCCTGGCCCTGCTGGCCACACTTCTTTTGATGCAGCCCAGGATGTGGTTGGCTCTCTCCCCACATCTTTTAAATTAACTTTGGCTGGGAAGTTAAATAATCAGAGGTTTCTGTCATGTCCACATTCCCCTCTGCTCTGTCTCATGTTGAAGTCAGAAATCCGACTCTGCAGTTTTCTGTAATGCGGGCACTTGGCCACACGAGGGCACCAGAGGCGGGAGATGGCCCGGGAATCACCCGCCGGAGGAGGCAGGAAGACGCTCCGGTCGCTGCAGAGCAGGAGTCTGCGCTTCCCTGCCCTGGGGCAGTGGGAGGAGACCAGAGGGACTTGGTGCCCTCAGAGATAGACTCTGAGCGAAGCGTTTAGTAACTAGGGCCCCTCTGCAGGCTTCACAGGTGAAAGTGGAAACTCTTCAAGGACCTGGAAGAATTACTCTTTGTCAGCAGAGCTGAGGGCACGCTGTACCTGCAGAGTTGTGTGGATTTTTGTAGACTTCTTGCCACAGCTCTGAGGGCATAAAACAAGACACTTCAAATACAATCTTGTATTTGCCTCCCTGATGCATGCAGCACCCTGTCTCAGGCACCTCTTGGTTCAGGGTAGGAAAGACACCAGACCACTGGCTGGTAAAGCTGAGCAGATCCGAGGTAGGAACAGGATGGTTGCACAAGACTTGGTAGTGTTAAGAGAGGGAAGGAGGGAGGGAAACTGTCCTTGCTCCCATGGGAGAGCTGTGACTGAATTCCCCCAGTGGCAGGGAAGGGACTACAGTGGCTCTAGGAAGTAATGTCACTTGGAGGAAGCTGGTGAAAAAACCATCCCAAACCTAACCACAGAGTCTGGAGTGGGCAGAGTTGAGTAGTGAAACACCTGAAAGTGGAACATCAAGGTCTTATTCTGGCTTTACTTCACATTTTTAACTCACTGCGATCTGGAGGTTTTCCTGGTTCTCTAATCCTGGAGAAAATCCTCTCACAGGAAAAGATGGGGATCCTACTGAGCAGGTTTTCTGTAGGGACCATCCATCTCCCTGTAAAATCCAGAGGTCTCCCCCTTGGCCTGTGATTGCTCTGTGTTTGATTGCAGCCTCCCCACATTCACTCTGCTCTCCTCACAGGTGGCCCTATGCAAAGACTGCTGAGGCCCTGAAGGAGCTTGGCTGCAAGCACGTCAACAAGCACGTCTCTGAGGTCCACGTGGACGTGCAGAACAAGCTGGTGACCACCAGTGCCTTCATGTGCAACGCCCCCATCCACCAGATCCACGATGGCATTGGAAAAATGGTGCAAGAGGTGGTCAGGCTTGCCTGAACAAAGCCACAGAACCCATCTCCTCTGTAGTGCAGGCACCGAGCCTCGGGTAGTGTCCCTCCCCTGTGACACCCACATGGCAGCAGGCAAACTGCCACCCAGACTGAGTTCTTCCTCCCCACCAGGCCACTGGTGGCTGCTGAGGAGCTATGGAAGTGCTGTGTCCTGCCAAGGAGACACCCCTTCCTGACAGCAACCTGGCAGTAACTGGGCTGTGGGCAGGAGTGGAGCTGGCACTGCTGAGCCAGGATTCCACAGGGCCCAACACAGCCACTGTCCTTGGCTCTGGGGGGCTGAGGAGCTGCCTGGGTCCTGGCAGCCACCACTGGGCTGGCCTGACCTGTCCCCACCATGGCTCCTTCCCAAGAGTCCTTACACAGCCACCTCTGCCAGGCCTTCCAAGCTCCCCACATCCCTCCACCTCACAGAACGTGGACTCATTTTGGTTGGAAAAGACCTTTGAGATCATCAGGTCTGACCATTAAACCCAACTCAACCAACCAAGCCATGTCTCTCAGCACCATCTCCCAGAATCAATCACAAATGAATTAGTGGCAAAGGGAAGGAACTTGGTTCTGCTACTGAATAAAACCTGACACTTTGTACATGGGCTGAGTTCTGCTTTTCACTCAGGATTAGGATGTGCTTTTAGTGCTACTGGTCAGCCAACGTGCAGGGAAAACAATCTAGGAAGTCACCAGCAACACATCCCACTTATTTTACTAGGATTTGTCCAAACCCAGACTTGGGCAGGAACACAAGACAGGTGAAAGCAGAATCAAACCAACGCTGGCATCCAGGTCTAGTGGGAAGGGGGTGAATTCTTCCCATGTGTGACAGCAGTGCCTGAGGGAAGGAGCCTTCCAGACTGCTCCGAGGCAGGAAGGGTCCAGGGTCCAGGCATCCCAGAGAGAGTGCTGCCATTTCCAGCCCCTTCCAGTCTCTAAGAATCTTCTTTCCACAACTCTGACAGCTTAAAAGAAGACACTTTATTTTAAATATCATCTTATCTTGGAAGCCACTGAGTGTTCCTGCAAACACAGAGAGCTTGCAGCAGCAGCACTGGTAACTGCTCCTTCTGCAAAGAGCTGTGACAATGTGAGCTGAGCAGCAGCCAGGGAAGCTGCAGCACTCCATTTACTGACTTTTTTCAGTTTACAGAACATACTAAAAAAGTGGGAAGGGATAATCACTGTAAGTATAAAAAGCTGATCCCCACAAATATGCCATATAAAGAGTTCACTGCAGCTGGGCCCAAACCAAGACATTAAACCAAGAACTCCAGCTGCTGCAAAACAGAGATTGTCCCTCTCTGGTTTTGAGTCCTCTCTTTACCAAACCAGAACAATTAGACACAGTTTTTAGCCAGAGAAGGATCTGGACAGTGTCACTGAAAAATGGGATTGTGTATGGAAAACAAAGAGCATCAACACCTGAAGAGCACAAACAAGCAACCACGTTGCTACACGTAAACAGGTCAGCAGTTGGTAAGTACCTGCTCACAAACACAAGGTCAGCCCCTTAAAAAACAACAACACTGACCTATATTTTCTGCTGTCTCAAAAAAAAAAAAGACAGTAAAAAAGTGAGGCACCTGCCAAGGGTGCAGACACTGTGCAAAAATCAGTTAAATCCTGCCTCAGTAAAGGCTGGTCTTCTTCATGATCCGCAAGAACTCCTGCTGGTTCACTTCCCCATCCCCATCTCTGTCTGCCTCATCGATCATCTCCTGCAAGAGATTTGTGTGCAGAGATTAGACACACAACAGGCCAGGATCAGAATTCTTCATTCACAACTGGAACCACTTTTTAGTGACTTGTATTGGAGGGGACAGTGTTAGCTCGGTGTCAGACCTACTATGCTCCAAAATATTTACTAAACTAGACATTAATATTTTTAATATATACTTTCAATACAAAAATCTGTGTAGAAAATATGTATTATAGGAATTGACACAGGTTTTAAACCAATGTGAACAAGGAACCAGGCATGATGTGGTTTCATCTACCAGGTACAAACCTGCAGCTCTTCATCTGTGAGGTTCTCCCCCAGTTCTTTGGCGACGCGCTTGAGGTTTTTGAAGGAGATTTTGCCAGTTTCATCATCATCAAAGAGCTTGAAAGCTTTGAGAATCTCCTCTTTGGAATCTTTTTCAGCCTTAAAGGAGTAAGCATAAGTTTAAGGGAAAAAAAAAGCAGTGGTTATGTGGTAGGTAACAGGCTGAGTTGTAAAAGACAAGTATTAGAAAGACTGAGAAACTGTCTTCAGAGCAACCTGAAGGATACGTGCAAAACCTCAGGGTTTCAGGGCATTTTCTCCTTCCACAGCCAGACACCTTTGGGATTTCAGTATCAGGATCTTTCACTGTTAAATACCTGGTTTTACTCAATGTGTTTTAAGATTTTTAAAACACAAACCTGATTGTTAAAGGACCTTGTCAACAACATGATTATTTCAACTTTCCTTGGAAACCTGAGAGCAGGTACTCCCTGCCTTGCAATCCTCACACAGTTTGCTGTTAGGATTAAACCAGGGCTTTTCATCTTCCACTGGAACCAAGAGGAGATGAAAGTTACTCAGCCATTTTCAAAACTGCTTTCACTCAGATTTTACAGCTCACATACCATTTTCTGGGTCATCACTCCCAAGAAGTCACTGAAGCTGATTTTCCCTGTTCCTTCCTTATCAATATCCGATATCATTTTCTTGATCTCTTCTTTTTTAGGTTCAAACCCCAGTGCTCTCATGGCCACCTGTAAAGCCAAAATACATTTATAAATGATCCAAACCCATGAGCAAACCCGTGGTGCGAGCTGGGGGACAAGCTGAACTTCACTTCAGCCAGCCCAGCCCTAAAGACACCTGAGCAGTAAAAACGTACCTGTTGACAAGGTTTTATGCTGGAGAGGGAAAAACAACCTCTCCCTTCCTGTTTAAGGTCATTTAGGTGGTTTTGGCCCTATTACCTGATCAGGTCAGTAGGACTGTGCTTTAGCACCAGGCAAACTCCTACCTTCAGCTCCTTCACATCGATGCTCCCGGTGCCGTCGGTGTCAAACAGGTCGAAGGCCTCTCGGATCTCCTGCTTCTGCTCCTCCATCAGCTCCAGCTTGGGACTCGCTTTCTTCCTCTGGGACGTGGATCCCAGGGAGGGCTTCTTGAAGTTGGAGGCCTTGGCACAGCAACACAAGAGCAAAGGGGGGTCAGGCCCGGGATGCACGGCCCGGGCAGGGCAGCTGAGCCCCGTGGGGCAGTGGCTGCCCCAGCCCCTGATGAGAGCTAATCATTAAAATAAGTAAAACTGAGAAAATCACACCAGGGAGAACCATGAGGCCCCCAGAAGAAGGTCAGAACTTGCAAAAACCACTGAAGATAACGGGAATTAGAGAAGACACATAAATACATCCCTTGAGCATAACAGTTTATCCCTGAGAGACAGGCCAGCATGACTGAGGGCAGGGTTCCCTCCATTTACCTTGGTGTGAAGAGGGTTCAATGGAAGCTGCTAAACTGCTAACGTCCCTTAGCCTTGAGCACTGGGTAAAACAGAGAACAGAAATCCCTGACTAACTGAATTTGCTGCAAACTCACCTCCTGAACATAGCAAAACACCCTCCCTCGGGGTGGAAGGACCCCTACCCACAAAAGGCCCCCACCCACTGAGCATGCCTCGTGAAAAGTAGAGGCGCTGCCACTTTATGGGAAAGGGAAGAACTAGTTAACCGCTCGTGTAGATGAATGATATCAGTGTGCTTAAAGATGAGGTAATTTTGCATTTTTAATGTATAACAGAAAGGCCGTGTTACTGGGAAAGGGTGCTGGCTGTGCGGATTTCCCACCTGGAGCACCCCTTTCTGCGCAGAGCCGGAATAAAGCGAATATCGCGACTGGGTGTGTGGATTGGACTATTGCACACCCGGTCAACGGACCCCGCTTTGGGACAACACCCCCAGCGGCCAGGGGTGACAGGGGCCTCCCCCGCAGCCCCGCCACCGGGCAGGTGGAGCGGAGCAGGGCCCAAGGCGCCGTGTCGCCGCCGGTGAGGGGAGAGAAGGGAACCGGGCCGGGCCGCGGCCACACTTACCATCCCGGTGGCCGGTGCCGGCTCCAGTCCTGTCAGGCCCAGCCTCAATACCGCTCTTTCCCATTGGTTAATGGCCCTCCGCCGCTGCCATGGCAACCCTCGCTCCTAATTGGTGGAGAGCCGGGCGCGGGAGGCCCTTGGGGGCTTGCTATTGGCCAACACCTGGCTGGGGCAGATGAAAGAGAGGAGGAGCGCCTCTCTGTCTCCTGTCAAGGCGATTGGCCGAAAGGGGGAGGCCGCGGACCAATCAGCGAGAGACAGCCGGCTGGCGCGATGCTCAGCCCAGGAGGAGAAGCGGCGGGAGCCGGCAGGGTAGGCGGGGTCTTCTGGAAGCGCCCTCGCTGATTGGTTGGCGGGAGGGAGGGGTGGGGCAGTGAGCGGAGACAGGGCGGGGCTGAGGGCGGAGGTCGCTGCGGGTCCCCGCAGGTGCGGTGAGTGGGGAGGGGTCGGTCAGGGGCCTGAAGAGCCTGAGGTGCGGGAAGGGTGGTTCCCTGCGGAGGGGCAGGGTGAGGACGGTAGAGCTGGGTAGGAGGGCTGGGCTGTGGTGGGGTAGGTGGTGCGGGCTAGGGAGCTGCGGGATGGGGGCGGGCGGGCGCTGGGGAGGCTGTGGGGGGACATGGGAAAGGTTGTGGGGGGAGTGGGGAGGGAAGGGGAGGCTGCAGGGCTGTGGGGAGGGCTGGGGCTTGGGGAGCTGGGGTCTGAGGTGCTGGGGCTGGGGTGTGAGGGAAGGCGGGGGTAGGGGAGGGTGAGGAAAACTGGTGGTGGGAGAAGGATGAGGGGACTGAAAGAGCTGTAGGGAAACTGGAAACGGAGCAGTCCAGAAATTGTGTTTTGCAGAGGTGTGGGGCCTGGGGTGAGGGAGATGTGGAGGTAGAAGGGGGGGCAGCTGGAGAGTGGATCATCCTGTGCCTGTACTTCCCAACCAGCTTGGTGTTTCTGGCTGGACAGGCACCCATCCTGTGTTTTGGCTGGGGGTGGCTTTTTCCTTGCCATTTCAAGGGACTTGAGCTTCAGTTTTATTTTGTTGTTCCTAACACCCTCGAGCAGCCACATTTTAGAAGAGGATATTGCCAAAGCCTGCAACTGTGCTCCTGTTCTTTGGAGTGTAAATTCTCAGGAAGTGCAGGAAGCTAATGCTAGTGAAAATAAGATGGTGCCTTTGTTATCAAGGGTGTTTTGTTATCTTAAAGAAAGTTAAATATTGTATTGTGAATAAAACAACACTCCCCTCTTTTAAGGGAATCGAGTTGATAGTGAATCAATCACCTGAGAAATGGCTGCACGCCTCAGATCGGTGAGTTGGGGCTGGGATGGTGCCTTGTGAGGGTGAATATGTTGCAGGAACATATTCTCATAGAACCTTCTTATGAGCATGACTAGAGGAGACGTGACCCCCTGTCTGCCTTAGTGCCTCCTCCAGAGGTGCTGCTGGGGGAAGCATGATTGACTGAGGAGATAGTTTGCTGCTGTTCCAGTTCCCAGGAGACCCAGGGATGCTCCAACCCCCCCAGGAACACCAGGGGCTTTCTCTGTGCTGCCAGATCAATTAGTCTGGAGATTTAGTTACTCCGGGAGCATTTCTACCCGCCTTGTAATGTTCTTCCATGTTGTGGTGCAGAGAAGGGCCCAGATATCTGCTGGACAGTTGTAACCTCCTGTGCAGGAGGTGAGAACAGGGGACGAGTCACATTTTGCTTAGCTCAGGGAGGTGCTTGGACTTTACTCTTAGGAGTACAGTTTATTAAGCTGTTCTGTTGCATTGCCCGTGACTAAAACCACAGTGCACTATCACAGTGGAGGGCACGAGCAAGCTGTGATATCTTCACACCACCAGATAGGTAGTAATTCCTAGCCTAAAATGAAGATAATCACACGTGGCCTGGCTCTCCACCTGCATTTTCTGAAGCAGCCCATCCAGCCAGGTGCAGTTACACTGATCCTGGCCGCTGAGTTGGCTCGTTTAGTGCTTTCCCGAGAGGTGTGTGTACCAGATCGCGTTACGTTTTGTGAAGATGATTTAAATAGTCTGCTTCCCATCGCCAGTTGCAATACTACAGAAAAACCTGGGCTCTCCTCTGTGCCGGTAGAGCTTGTCTCTGGCGTTCCGAGCCAGGCAGAGGGCGATGTTCTGCCGCGGTGGAACTCGGCTCGGCCCCTCGGGGCTCTGGTTTGCTGAAGGACAAGCTGGAATGAGGAAGGGAACAGGGGAAGGCAAGGGAAAATATGGGTGGAACCCGAGGAGGAGCTGAAAAGGGGAGAGGACCCTGCCGAGGGGAGGGATGTGGTGGAGCTCAGGGGCTCAGGAAGCTGCAGGGGAAAGCAAATACAAACCTGTTGGAGTGGGGGAGTGACCTGCAGAGTCCTCAGACTCCCATATTCTTTCTGTGTCTCTTGCAGCTCTCAAAACCAAACAGACCAGTGGTCCAAACCATTACAACTTAGTTACTTATTTTAATCGGACTGTACTTTGCCCCAATCTAGAGGGCTGGTTATGCTCTACTGTAACTGAGCAGCTGCAGGGAACTCTCATTTCTGCTGTGGATAACTGATACTTGGCAGTAGAACCTTTTTGTAAGGATGTAGCACTTAAAATCTTCTGAACAATGATCTTCTTTGTGTAGTTTCACTGGGTTAAAATTCCCTTCAGCTCGATAGTGTAACTGCAGAGGTGGGGGTTTGTGTAGCAACAATAAGGAGCAAATCCGTTTCCAAGCAGGACAGAACATTCTTTGTACCAGAGCTTCCTCAGACTTGTTGCTAGTAGGTTCAGAGTTGGCAGTAACATCTTCAGGCTCAGGCCAGTTAGATGAGTGACCAGACTGGAATCTGTTAATTAGTGACTCTAACCATTGATTTAAAAAAGTTTAAAAGGCCAATGGAATCCTGGGTTGCATAAGGAAGAGTGTGGCCAGTAGGTCAAGAGAGGCCATCCTGCCCCTCTGCTCTGCCCTGGAGAAGCTGTATCTGGAGAACTGGGTCCAGTTCTGGGCTCCCCAGTTCAGGAGAGACAGGGAACTGCTGGAGAGAGTCAACTGCTGGGAGGGCAACAAAGATGGTTGGGAGATTGGAGCATCTCTCCTATGAGGAAAGGCTGAGAGAGCTGAGACTCTTCAGCTGAAGAAGAGAAGGCTGAGGGGAGACCTTCTGAATGCCTCCAGGTATCTCAGGGAGGGTGCAGGGAGGATGGAGCCAGACTCTGCTCAGTGGTGCCCAGGGACAGGACCAGGGGCAATGGGCACAAGCTGGAACATGGGAAGTGCCATTGAAATATGAGGAAGAACTTCTTTACTATAAGGGTGACAGAGCCCTGGGACAGGCTGCCCAGGGAGGGTGTGGAGTCCCCTTCTCTGGAGACATTCCAGACCCACCTGGATGCAGCCCTGAGTGATGTGCTCCAGGGGATCCTGCTTTAGCAGGGGAGTTGGATGTGATGATCTCTAGAGGTCCCTGCCAACTCTAACAATTTTGTGATTCTGTGGAAAGAAAAAGGAGCTAATGAGTAACTAAAAAGGACAGACAAGCTTTGCCTTTACCTGACTGCTCCCTGGGCTTGGGGAAGCTGAAGTTTCGCATGCTCTGGAAATGGTTTTGGCCTTGCTAGTGGGAACAGTTTTAGCATCCTGAATTATCTGTGCCACGTGGTTGAAGCAGATCCTGTTTGCTTTACCATCAGGGCAGAGTTTTTCCAGAGCTTGTCTCCTTTTTCTTCCGTGCTATATGAGCCACTTGGTCATGGGGCAGAGTCCTGCCAAATACACACTGGTGTTTGAGCCCTGGGGACCATTAGCACCTCCCAACCTTTCAGTTACTTGGATGGCACAGACATATTGAAGGGTCTCTTGATGTCTGAATTTAGACTCCCCCAATTAAACCAGCTGCTGAGTCGTCGTGCAAAATTCCAGCACATTAAGATCTTGGGAAGTTCAGATCAGTTTTCTTGTGCAGTTTGCTGGTGTGTGTCTGCTTGCTGAGCTGCCTTCTCCCTGTCTCTGCAGGCTGGTAAGAGATGTGCAGTGATCGGCGGGTCAGGGTTCTTGGGCCAGCACATGGTGGAGCAGCTCCTGGAGAAGGGTTACATGGTCAACGTGTTTGATATTCAGAAGAGGTTTGACAGTGACCAAGTGCAGTTCTTCCTGGGAGACCTGTGTGACAAAGAGGTACAGCCTAACAGCACGTGACATGGGTGGATGGAAAGTGGCTGTTTCAGTACATGTTCCTCCCAGCAGCTTACCCAGCCTTGCCCAAGGTGCTCACACACCTGAGGGCTTTGCCCAGGTTTTAAAGGGTATGTAGATGTGCCCCCAGCCTTCTCTGTGAAATCAGCAGCTGCAGCAGTTTCCATCTAAAACACTTAAATACACTTAGGTCTGCAGGTGGAAGGGTCTGGTTGCTGTGCATTGCTGTCAGCTCTGCAGCCTCATGACAGCCACTGCTGGGAGCTGGGGATGGGTGCTCTCCTGGGGACCCTCAGGAGAAGGGCAGAACACCTCATGCCTCTCAGCCAGGCACGCCAGGACCTCTTGCCTTAACTCAGCCATGTGTGTGAGCCTGGGCAAAACATTTGTATGTCATGTGAGGAGATGTCTCCCCACCAGCTCAAGTATCATGTCTCAGAACTTTGTGACAGTCCTTCCAACCCCAGGCAGTGCCATGGGGCACTGCTGGCAGCTCAGCCTGCTGCTGGCTGAGCTTTCTAACTCCTATTTCCAGGTAACTTTGAGTCTCATACCTGCACTTGAGACTATTTCAAGTAGTTAAGTCTAGATAGCCTCCAGGTCTCCAAAAGTTCCCAGGTTCTTCTCTGGAAAGAAAAGATGATGTAGTGCTTTTTTGCCTATCAAGGAGAGGGATGTTGTGAAGATATTAGGAAGAAATTCTTCCCCATGAGGGTAGGAAGGCACTGGAACAGGTTGCCCAGGGAGGCTGTGGCTGCCCCCTCCCTGGAGGTGTTCAAGGCCAGGTTGGATGAGGCTTGTGCAGCCTGGGCTGGTGGGAGGTGTCCCTGCTCATGGCAGGGGGGTTGGAACCTGATGATCTTTAAGGTCCCTTCCAACCTTCACCATTCTGTGATTCTAAGACCCTGATTCTATGATTCTAAGATTCCAGCTGCTCACCTTTATGGAAGGAACGTGACTTGAAATTTAGCAGTTTTGTTTCCATGAGAGAGGGAATTGCTTTTTATTTCCTTTGTTCTTTTTCACCTGAGCAGGCAGGATAACTTGCTGCTGTCTCTTGTGCTGTATCTCCCAGGCTCTGCTCCCAGCTTTACGAGGGGTGTCAGTGGCATTTCATTGTGCATCACCAG
The DNA here is from genome assembly GCA_020745705.1 of Hemiprocne comata. NCBI lineage: Eukaryota > Metazoa > Chordata > Aves > Apodiformes > Apodidae > Hemiprocne > Hemiprocne comata. The sequence goes on along the minus strand of CM036597.1, from coordinate 884,909 downwards.
CACCTTCAAGTGACAACAGGGAACTGTTTTACAAGGTGAATTATATGGGAACCAAAGCAGTCATTGAAGCCTGCAAAGAAGCTGGAGTGCAGGTAAGGGTGGAAAAGCACATGGGGACCCTAGCTGATGTGACTATAACAATTGCAGCATGGACCGATTTCCATCTTGTTTGACAGAGAACACTGACTTCCTACCTGTTCTGTGGAAATCAGTAGAAGAGAGAGACTCTGTTGGTCTCCCCCTTAGTGTCTTAGCTCAGTCCATGTTTGCCACAGAAAACAGGCACGTTGCAGCCTTCCTGACTGCAGGAAAAGCATCCATTAAAATCTGTCCTTCTAGATGTCTGGGAACCACGACGGGCAGGTGGATTCTCCCATGCTTTAATAAGGGGACAGCTCTAAAGGGAGCTTTTCCAGCAGTGATGGCAGCAATTACCCGTGTGAATTCCTTGACATATAATGAGAAGGAACACACTTGTGCCATAAGCTTAGTATAATTTGGTTTAGAAAGTCATTTGCTCACAAAAGAGAGAGCCAGAGGAAACCAGGCAGCTGTTCAGGCAAGGTTATGTTGTGTTTTTTTCTCCTTATGCTCTTTTGATACCACATGAGTTTTCATTTAAGTTCTCAGCATGTCTTCAAGCACAGTGCATGTGAAGATCCCTCACTTACCCTGGGCAGAGGTTTTGCCTCCAAAACCTGCATTTTCTGCTATGTCCACATACCAATACGGAAGGGATAATGTTTATAATTAAATACTATCCATCAGATAGGACTCCCAGCCCCACAGTTTGCTGTTTATTGGTTGTTTTTTCCCCCTTTCATGGAATAAGCTGTTGTAGAAAATGTGCCATGGGGTGTTTACCTTCAGGCTTAGTCTGGGTTCTGTCAGAGCAAGGAGTCAAGTCTTGTTGGAACTTGTTGGATCTACTCATCTTTCTATTACCGTGTCAATCTTGTTTAAAACCACATTTCTGATTACTCAAATACAGCTCTGGCTTCCTGTTTTGAACCCACTAGGGTAGGTTTCTATCCAACAAAAACACCCAAGAGAAGAAATTCTTTTTTGGTTTAGTCTGCCATGATAGTGTTATCATCAAGATGAGCAAATATATCTTAAAAACCACTCGTGTGTGAAGTGCTGCAGTGTGCTGAGCCAAGTGGGCACTCTTGATTTTCCTGGGGGTGTTTTCCCCTTGACTGACTGCCTGGGGTGTTTGCTGAAATGTTTTAATCTCCTTTAGGTAGCACTAAACAATGTGGCAGAGTCGATTGAAAGAGTGGGAGTTTCCTCACCTGCAGTTTCAGATAAGATTCTGTTAGCCCATGTTCTTCTAGGCTTAATTTATTATCTGTAGAATTAGTTGATTAAACATTATTATTGTCTTTATTCAGCCTTTGTAAATAACGACCCCTTTGTCTTAGGCTTTAAACAACTGTTTTCTTTCCCATCTATTGCAGAAGCTGGTGTTAACTAGCAGTGCCAGTGTGGTTTTTGAGGGCACAGACATAAAAAATGGATCTGAAGACCTCCCATATGCAAAAAACCCTATTGACTATTACACAGAGACAAAGATCCTGCAGGAGAAGGTATGTGTCATCAGATGGTGAACACTGTTGTTTTCCATGCTTAAAACTGCCCTTCCCAAAGTAGGGCAAGCCCTAAGGGACACACCAGGCTCTTCAAGACTGAACAGATCTCTCTTGTTCTCCAGAATCTCTGTCATTAAATGAAGTCTCTACTCCTCACAGCTGCAGGGAAGTCTGTGCAGCAGTGTGCATGTGCAGCAGTGCCTGCCAGAGTTCTTGGAGTGTAATTCAGATAGAAAATTCCCTGTTTTTTCAGACAGATCTGTCTGGTTTTAGCCCTCTTACTCCCAGCATGGATGCTCAGGAGCTGTGGATTCATTGGTCTGTCACAGAGAAGTTGGCTGCTCCTTGTGTCATCCACAAATGACCCACAGCCTTTTCCCTGGGCATGTGGATGGGTTGGTCCAGGGGCTGCTTTCCTGGCAGCTTTCTGGAGTCTGAGTCCATCCCCACTCAGTTCTGTCTTCCTTGGCTGGGGAAACTCCCAAGTAGTGCATTGACTTAATGAAGAGGGAATAAAATGTGTGGTGTTAAATGAGAGGGGCAGAGAGTTCCCTCCCTTTGCCTGTCGATTCATTCAATGTTCAACAATGACAAGAGATTTTTGTCAGTTTCTCTCTTCAAAGAGAAGTGGGAGAGGGGATGGGAGCAAAGGATTTGTAAAGATGTGGGTGGAGAGGAACTTGTCCACTGGTGTCTTCCCTCTTTTGTGATGATCCTGGAATATCTCTCTAAGCCATATTTTCCCTTCCAGCCTTTCTCTCCTGATCTGGGTGTCTTTTTTTCCCCTCCAGGAGGTGCTCAGGGCGAATGACCCAGACAACAATTTTTTCACTACTGCTATTCGTCCCCATGGAATCTTTGGTCCTAGGGACCCTCAGCTGGTTCCCATCCTCATCCAGGCAGCCAAGAGTGGCAAAATGAAGTTCATAATTGGGTGAGCAAGTCATTTTACAGCTTTTGTTGAAACTGAGGCTGAGCCTACAAAGCCTTTTGGAAGGCAATAATATTAAATCAGCAGTGGTGTCGTGGCATGGAAAAGGTTTGTTTATTTTTTCACTTGTGATCCAGGATTCTTTTTAAGGAAATCCTGCAGTGTTAGGGGCTTGTGCACTGAGATGGGGAGTGTTCATGATGCAAAACAAATACCAGTGGGGAAAGCTGACCTAGCTTGAGCTGACTTTGCATTGTCTAAAGAGCTTTCCTGTTAAATATGAGAGAGCTCAGATTACTTGCTGTTAATTTAATTAAGATACACTTCTGGTTTTGAGGTTCTTGCCATTAAACGGCCTTTCTGGCAGGGTATTTATTATTATAAGATCAAGGTTATTTGCCTTGTTACTGAGCCTTGCAGAGCTTTTGGTGGGCCACTGACATTTCAGGGCAAGGGATATTTCAAGCTACTGCTAAGGGTGTATTTCTTGATTGCTTTATGCTCTCGAATCTGCTCTTTCATTTAGAATAGGCTTTTATTGCATGCAAGGAGCTGGTTTGTGTGCATATGTGCACGTGTGGAGATGTGCTTGGGGGAGAAGGAAGGAAGGGAATAGGGCTGTGAGGCTTTCTGGTGTTGGGGTTTGGGGATTTTTGTTCTCCCTTTCAACTGACTTCTGAATTGACCTCCCAAACTGCTCTGTGAGCAGCAAACCTGCACAGACTCCAGGTTTCTGCTCTGTGCAAGTCTGCATTCTCCTCCAGCTCAAACACAAGTTCCTCGCTTGAGTTTTCCTACTGCTGTACAGAGCTGTACCTCCCTGCCAAGGGCACAGAGAAAACAGCCACTCACCTGTGAACACAGGAAAGGGAAGAGGTTCTTTCTGAGAATGCTGGACTGCAGCAATACTCTTTTCTGCCCAGATGAGCATGGTGATGCTGCTGTTTGATTTAGCTGGACTCTTGGAAGTGGGATGAGGTGTCACGTTCATTTGCTGTACCTGTGTGGAAACAGATTTAACACAGTGGCTTAAATGTAACACAGTGGCTTAAATCTGTTGCAGCTTGGGCTGACATTGGCTTTTTGAGAGACTAAGTTAGAATTTCATGAGCTGAGAAATCCATAATTGAAAGCTTGTCCTGAAGTGACTTCCCTTGTGGTAGTTACCACTGGGTGCCTGTCTGTTCTGCTTCAGTGGATCACTCTGCTGATTCCAAGACCTGTAGGATTTGCAACACCTGGAAACTTGGTAACTCATGAGGTTTAAAAGTGGTGCTGTTACAGGAATGTAAACTTGGAGGGCCTTGAGAAGAGCTGAGACAGTAACAGCCTTTCCTCTGTCCCCAAATTAACATGCAGTGATTTAATGTCTCTGACAGGGTCTAGCCTGAAGTTGCAGCACAAGAGAGCAGGAGAAGAGGAAACTTGGAATAAATATAACTTGTGTGAAAGTCCCTCCTTTTGCCCCAAGCAGATTTTTCAGCCTAACTTGCCCTGGGGCTAAACTTCTTCCTTTTGTCTGTGCAGGGATGGAAAGAACTTGGTGGATTTCACCTATGTGGAAAACGTGGTTCATGGACATATCCTGGCTGCAGAACATCTTCAGAAAGACTCTCCCCTGTGTGGGAAGGTAAGGAAGGACCTGGTGAGGGAGAGGGGTGGGTGTCCCCTGGCTGAACTTCATCTGCAAGGCTTGCTTGGCTCTGGAGCTCATCCTGATTTTTGTCTGTACTTATCAACCCTCTTGGAGAGGAGTGGAGCCAGCACACAAAAGGGGGCATTATTTTCCTGTCTGGGGGTATAATGAAGGGTTGCCCATCTGGTGGCCACTGTGCAACCACATGGGCTGTGATACATGAACACACTTCAACTTCATGCTATGAAACTCCTTGTGAAAGCAAATCCAGGCAGAATTGTGGGCAGCCAGGAGGCACACAGAAGAAACAGGGTTATTTGGCTTTTACATTAGAGTTCAGAACAGGAGAAGCTCTTCTGGATTTCTGTGGCACCACCACGCTCTGGGCACACCCTGCACAGACAGCTGGGCTGCTTTGACCTGCTCCTGCTGTCTTGTTCCATTTGTCTCCATTTAGGAGTGACCTGCAGCTCTGCAGTGTCAGGAGTCTCTGCCTTGCTCAGCAAAGGGGTTCCTCACTGCTCAGCCAGAGGTGGTTGGTGCAGGGCAGTTTCTCATGCAAACGTGTTCTCAGTCGAGTCAGGGGGGTCAGGCTCCTCAGCGTGGGCCATCACAGAGACCAATTAGTGAAAACCATTATGATTTTATCATCTGCCTTTTTGTCTTCCTCTCTTTCAGGCATTTCATATCACAAATGATGAACCAATTCCTTTCTGGGCTTTCATGTCCCGTATCTTGACTGGCCTGAACTACGACCCTCCCAAGTACCACATTCCCTACTGGCTGGCATATTACCTGGCCCTGTTCCTGTCCCTGCTGCTGTGGCTGCTGAGCCCTGTGGTCACCATCAAGCCCACCTTCACCCCCATGAGGGTAGCATTGGCTGGAACCTTCCACTACTATAGCTGTGAACGGGCCAAGAGAGACATGGGCTACAGGCCGGTGGTCAGCCTGGATGAAGCCATAGGCAGGACTCTGCAGAGCTACCCCCACCTCCGCCAGGCAAAGGCCTGACAAGTCCTTGATGGGTTTTCTTTTTTTGCCACTTGATTTTCATAATTGCTTTGACATCTTTAGCACGAGCACTGAAGCAAATGTCACTAATTCCCTGCAATGGGGAGTTCTCCCCCAAGTCCTTCCCCTCACCATTGCCAAGGTGGCTTGAGAAGAACCTGTGTAGGAGCTGTGCCAGCAGTTCTGTTCTTTGATGTGACTTCTTGTTTTGAAACAGCTGCTGAACTCTATGGACTATGAATAAACACCCTGCTGTGCCCTCTTCAATCCCAGCCCAGCACATCAGCATTCCTCAGGCTTCTCCCTCCACCCTTGGCCTGTGTTTTGTTGCTCTGGTGATAACAGCCACCTCTTCTCCAAGCTGCAGCCTGGCTCATGAAACTGGGCTTTTTTCTATACAAGAGCAATGAAAGAGAGACTCATGCCAAGGAGGAGTTTTGCCCCCATCTCTTAAACCATTGCAGCTCATTTTGTTACCCCCTCTCTGACTGGTGGGTGATTTGGCTTCTTCCCAAGACAAGGCACGCTCGGCCTCTCTGTAAGGAAGCACATGCCTTTGTTTCTGCAAGAGCCTATTTCTTTTCAAAAACAAATAACCCAAACAAATCGAGATTACTCCCAAATTTTGTGTCCCATCTTTGAAAGGGTGGCTCCCATTCTGACCATCTCAGCAGAAAGGGGCCTTTAATTGTGTGTGGGGAGAGCTGTGGCTGCTGTCAGTCAGCACGTGCTGTTTTCCCAACACTCTCTCACTTCCCGTAAGAACTGCATTGGCTGGAAGATCCCACTGCATCAGCTCCTGTCTTGTCTGACATGTTATTCCTGGTCATGGTGATTTTTGTTGCTTTGACCACTTATTACATGGGAAAAAAACCCTCTTTTCCACAAGAAAATCATCATAATAGTGTGTTCACCATGCTGCTTAGTTTGACATTTATATTAAGTGTATTTTACCCTATAATCTTCCTAAGTGCTTCAGTCCTGTTTTGTTTTTAAATGAAGAGTTTAGATTAGAGTTGGAACTTCCCTCTGTGCCAGTTCCTGGCTGCCCAGGAGTTTTTGGTGGTTCAGATTTCAGCAGTATGGAAAGTGCCTCCCAGAGTGAGCCTTAACCTCCTCTGGGAGCCTGATGTGCTGCTAGAACCCTCTAGAAATCAGTTTTATTTTAACTTGGGACTGTTTTCTGGAGAGTTTTACGTTGGGCTTTTTTTTGGAAATGTTTCTGTGCTGCTTTAACAGCCAGCTGGTTTTTTGCCAGCCTTTGCTTGCTTGATCTTGAAGTAAATACTAAACACAAGCCAGGTGCTTGGGCCAGTTCACACAGTTCTGGTTTGCACTGGTCAGCCACCTTGGCCCCTTTTCTTTTTTATCTCCAGCCTATAGGGTTAAATATTTAAAGCTTGAATTCTGAGTGCAATTCTTCTGCAGAGTGTTGTTAAAAAAAAAAAAAAGCCCTGTGCTTCCTAGGTTTTCTGGAATCTACTTGTTTTATCCCACATCCCATTTCAGTGGGAGAGACATCCCGTGTTCAAGGAGCTGAGCTGTGTTACCCTCTGTGGGATGCATCAAGGTGCTGGCACAAATTCACTGTTAATGGAAAGACTCTTCCTGCCCTTTCTCTAGGTGTGTACCAGTGCCCCATCCATGTACAGAGAATAAATGGTGACATATAAAAAGAACACTCATGGTGGAGCCCCCCCTGGCTGAGGGACGTGGCTTTATTCCCAAGGTTTTGTAGCTCCGGGTGCAGCACGGCAGAGAGCTGCGGCTCCTCATGGATGGGGCAGGGGTGACACTGCCCTGACAGAGGGGCTGACAGAAGGGGATGGAACTGGAGTCAAAGGAGCAACTGGAGTCAAAGCAGCAGGTGCTACCAGGGCTTGGAGTCAAACGCAAAAAAATAGATAAAAGCACATTCCGGCCTCTAGATGGCATTTCCCAGCTAGAGCTGCCCTGCTGCTTCAATCGGCCCCCAAAAATGCTGTCTCTCAGTCCTTGGACACGGCTCCATGGAGGGTTACTCATCTCCCCGTGTCTTTGGAGGACTGTCAAGGTAAGAGGTGAAGGTAGCGACCAGAAGGTGCTACAGAATCAAGAGGCACTGGAAGTTCAATTCTGCTGGAGAGCAGCAGGCAGGATGGTTTCCCTCACGTGTCTGGTTCATGCACAAAGGGTAAAGCAGAGGTTTGCTGGGGTGAGGGTGAGCAGTTTCTCAGAGCTGGGCATGCAGAGAAGCATTGCATCATGCTGGAGTTGGTTTGACTTGGTACTCCCTCTATAATTAGGTCAGCTCCCAGTGTTTCTTCTGGCAGGCTGACAAGCTTCTGTTTCCAAACCAGCAGTAAACAGGCATTGTTGTTGTGCAGGAGCCTGACCTTGCTGTGCCTGTACCCCTGGCCACAGCACAGGAGGAACCTTGCTTTGTCCATAGCCTCTTCTGGCCCCAACCAAGCCTCCTCCTTTCAACTCCATTTCTCATCCATCTTGTGTTCTCTGGGCAAGCCAGTGAGGTCCTCCTGTGCTTCCCTGCCTGGGATCTATTTGCCATGCCACCTCTTCCCAGCCTGTGTCTGGTGTGTCAGCAAGCAAGCAGGAGGAGCAAAGCAAACTGGCCATTATCAACATTTCCTTCCACAGATCTAGGGTCAAATGCAGGTGCAATTGCTTGTTCTTGGTGATGCTTCACAGGAGCTGCAGAAGACTTCAAAGACTGCCCCATAGCATTCAAACTTCTTATCTCTCTCGCTTTGCTTCCCTGGCTTTTTCTTGCTTCTAATTTTGCTGACCTGAGACTGGTTTTGGTTTGCCAAGCAGTGGGTGAGATAAAGGAGATATCTTCTGTTGCTTACTCCAGAGAAAGGAGAGGGAGGGAAAGAGAGAGGAGTAAAAGTGCTTTTCTAGGTGGAGTGAAGGTAACCAGGAGCCCCATTTTCCCTCTTACTGAGGTACTGCAACAGGGATACATGCACAGGGGGAGTGTCACAGTCTAAGAAACACTGTTCTGTCTTCCCCTGAAAGTGTGGGGAGCCCTTGTCCAGGCACCCCAGTGCCAACAAGGGAAAAGGGTGGCTTGGTTGGAATGACCTGAAGCAGGGAAGGGGAGCAATTGAGGAAAAAGCAGATCAGAAATCATCTTACATGTCCAGTGAGCAAAAAGACGTGGAGATCAACTTCAGCCCAGCCTGAGGTGGGGGTGTGGGAGCTGTCAGGTGGAGGGTGATGTTTTCATCACCAAGCACCTGGTTACCACTGTGGCAGCTCCAGTGACTTACAAATACAGGGACCTGCAGTCTCAAACAGTCTTTTGGGAAGCTGTGGAACCTTCTGAGTCAGTAAATCCTTGCCTATGTTACTCAGATCTGCTCGTGCTGGTGATCACCAAGCTCTGCTGTGAGTTTCCGCAGCTCTTAGCTGTGCAGAGCCAAGCATGGCAGGAGTGTGCTGGACTCTGCTCCTTGGGAGAACCGTGTCCCAGGTTTCACTGCTGCTTGTGCAAGCCCTTGGGAAGTGCCAGCTCCCCAGCTGGGAGGGATGGTGCAACTCGGTCCCTATTGTGGGAGAAGGAAAGCAGCTTGTTTGCCTCAGAGCCCAGAGGAAGCTTGCTGAGCTGGTGATGAGAAATAAGCAGGCATCTCCCTGCTTGCAACAGAGCATGTTGAGGTGTTTCTGTTACCAGATTGCACACGTTGGGCTCCTCTCTTAGCAAGGCCATCAGGCTGGCACTTGGCCACAGCCTCCTCTGCCCTGTCTCTGCTGACAAGATCCTTTTGTCTCAGCACCAAGAGCTCCTGACCTGTGCAGGTGTGTTGGCGTGACCACAGGGGAGGTGAGTGTCTTCTGGCACCAGGCAGTCAAGGAGACACGAGTCTGCTCTGCTGCCTGCTGTTAGGAAGGTGAGGTCTGGCATTTTGGCAGGGCTTTGTAATGACACCTCATGAAAAACCAGTTGGATTCCCTTGTAACAAATGGGTGTAGTGGTTTTACACCCTTCTGCTCATCACAGCTCTGCTCAGTCTCTACTGAGGCTTTGGTTTTCTGCCCCCTTGGCAAAGGCCCAAAGGATTGATGGGTTAGTCACCTTCCTTCCACCTTCAGCACAAGAATGGGAGCTGGATAGTTACACAGGAGAAAGTGTTATCAAAAAACCAGGAAACGTTCTAGTGGAGTTCAGAGCCCTGGAGTGGTGCTGACTTAATCTGTCATGACTAGAAAACGCTCAAAAAAATTAAGAATATATGGCAGCAGCTGTGGAAATACAAGCTGGCTGGGCTGGCTTCTCTTCTGAGCTGCACCTTTGGCTGGTGGCCCAAGGAGGGACTCCAGATCTGCAGCACCTTTGGGGGGTTTCCAGCCAGACCCTCTTGCTTTTAACCTGGTACAGAGGAAAAATTACCCCAGCTGGATGCTGCTCTTGGACTGATGAGGATGAGGGACTTTTTGTTGTTGGCTTCAGTACAGGCAGGGTTTGCTCCAGAGGGATGCAGGTTCCAGGTGCTGTTTCCAGGTGGGACTGGTCTTGCCAATGAGACTGAGTTTGGAGGCTTTCTCCCAAAGCATCATGAATTTGTCAGTATTTAACCCCTAGCTGCTGGCTTGGAAAAGCTGCTGCTTCTTGCAGTGGAAACAGTTGCACTTTTGCTTGCTTCAAAGCAGCATCCCAGTGTAGGTGTTGCTAAATTACTAGCAAAAAGACCCAGTTTCACTCCCCCTACACACACATGTGCACACCCCCCTGCACGTGGAAGGGATTCCTGACATAAATCTGGAGTCTTTATCCCTAAGCCTCTTCTAGACAATGCTCTGGATCTCATTGTCTCATTTCAGTGCCTAAAGTGAAGTGACTCCCCTACAGATTTACTGGATGGGCTTTCAGCTTCTGCTCTGGAGTGACCTGGTGGTGCTGTGTTTTGGTGGCCCTGTGGTGTGGTGCTCTCCCAGATGTCACACAGCCCTGCCACTTGCTGGCAAAAAAACCTTCTGCCTCTGGCCACTGCTGGGATTTCAAAATGCTATGTCATTAAAAACTGAATATGCTCCTGTAATTATGAGGGAGAAAAACACCCATCAGGGTTTCTGTGCCTGCTGGTGTGAGTGACATCCAGCTGTACTTTGGAAAGAGTGGTTTATCTAAGAGCTTAATTGGGATAAAACCACAAAGACTTGTTTGGGATTGATTGTCTCTAACTGCTCAAGCTGCTGAGCACCAGGGATGTACTTGCTGAGCTTTGTGAGCAATGGGGGAGTTCTGTGAGCTGGGGTGACACCACAGCCCTGGACATCTCCAGCTCAAGGTGAGCTGTCTGCATGGCTGGCCATGGTTATTGTCAACTGAACAAAGAGTATGAAAAGCTTTTTCTATAGGGAAGGAAAAAGTGTGTTCCCATCTTACTGTCCTTACTGGGAGGTAGGACAAGGTGTGCTTTACCTTAGATACCAACACGTTCAATAGATGCTACATTTCCCATGGTGTCTGATGTCTGTGACCTGTTGCTGTTGTCCTAGTCCATGCCTTCCTCCTGGAAGGCAACAGTTCTTGAGACTTCCTTCTGTCCAGACTTCTTTAAAGTGCTCTCCTCTCTCTCTCACTGTTAATTGGGGAACCCACTCCCTGAGAGGTCTGTGACGTTCATGGTGTCCTTGGAGTGTCCACTGTCATCCCCATCTCATCCCTTTTATTCCACTGTAGGCTGCCCAGGTGTGGCACTTGTAGCAGTACCAGCATTCTCCCTTGGCTCGCCCAGACCAGCCATAACTCTCCTCTCACTTTACTCCCAAGGATCTGCCTGTGGCCAGTGGGATGTAGAGCAGTGAGCAGGGAAATGCTCTCCTTCCCTCAGCCAGTGCTGCTGTGCACAGCCCGACCTCTCCCAGCTGTGGCAGCCAGCAGGGAAATCATGTGGGGAGTGTTTCTATCAAAGCCAAATTAAGTGAAGTTCCTCCTTTTGTCCCTTCTCTCAGGAGCACTGCTGCAGGATCAGCAGAGGTGGGGAGCCCTGCGTGGGACTGATCCGGATTTCAGCCTGGAGTAGCAAGGGAGCTGACTCCTGACATGGAGGAAGGTCAGTGCCCAGCCAGCGGGGCTCTGGGTGGCAGCAGAAGGTTGAACACGGGGGCTGGAGATGGAGGAGACTGGAGAGACCTGAGTTTGAGGGGCCTTGGATGGCAGTGCAAGCTGTGGAGAAGCGTCTTGCGAGGCAGGTCTCTGCCTCTCACCGGGCTGGGTGCTGGGCAGGGAGTCTCACCAACAGCTTGTGCACTCAGGTTGTTGTGATGGAGCTGCCAGCTTGGAAATACCTTCTCTGCTGTTCTACCCTGCCACCACACCCCTGGCTTTACGAGCTGTCTTTGGATGTTTTGTACATATGCTCTTGGGCCTGTATTTTCAAGCTAATGACAAAATGTTACTTCATACTGCACCTATCTGCTCTTGGCTCATTAGAAAAGCAATTCTTGGCTGTGTTCCTTTCCTCTGAGGAAGGGAGCAGTGCTGGGACACAACTGATGTTTAGCCTGCACATGTGCCAGTTCACCAAAACCCTTGTCTGCATCTGGTGAAACACTAAGCTTCTGTGTGTATTGTTTTAGGATCTCCTTTTCCATTTCTTTGGTGCTTCATACTAAGGTGCTCATAACAGGGGCTTTTTTTCTTTTTAACCTTCATTGTGGAACAGTGTGTGCTCAGTCCTTAGACCCTGGGGTGTCCCTTCTGCTTGCCTGGCACAGAACCCATTGTACCCGACAAGCTGCCCAGGCTCTTAGTCACTATTATCTCAGGAAAGAACCTGAACGAACCTTCAGCAAACCCGGGGATGACTCAGGGGATCCTGAGAGTGAAGCTGCACTGTCAGCTGGAGCCTGAAGCAGAGGAGGCTTCACTGAGGCAGGGACTGGGCTGCATTTTGAACAGCCCACTTGAAACAGTTTAAATTTTTCTGTGTTGGACACCCCTCTGTGCCCACTCCAAGCTCGGGGTGTGGCTTTGTGGGTGTCAGCTCTTCTCTCCTGTTTATCTCAGCTGGGATCACCAGCAGCCTCTGGGGAAGAAAGCTCAGCTGAGCCTTCCCTGGTGTTGCAGCTGAGCAGATCAGAGAGAAGGATCTGGGGCTGGAGAGACACCATCTACGTCGGGGCTCCTCTGACGTTATCTTGGCTGTGCTGCTGGAGCCAGGGGTGGGTTATCAGCCCTGTTACAGCAGATCCCAGCCCAGATCTGGGGGTTGTCCACCATCCTACAGCTGATCTGTGAGGAGAGGGCAGGAGTGTTTCTCTCCAGCAGCTCATCTACTACAGGCTCAGTACAGAGGTGAGAAGAGGTCCTGACAGATGCCTGTGTGCTTCATCACCACCTTTTCACCACCCTGTGGCAGTCCAGGGCTGAAGCCCTGACTTCTCAGAAGAGCTCTGAACTCGTGTCCCCAGCCAGCAGTCTGTAGGGACCAGCAAAAAGTGTATCCAGGGGTCTGGCTGTGCCCGTGCAGACTCCCCAGAGCTGGGCCTCAGGCATCTTGTGGTCACCACAGCAATTAGAAGGGGAAATAACTGAGCAAGATGAGAGTCGCTGGCAGTTTCCTCTGCAGTGACTAGTGATAATCACACCTGTGGACCTAATTTAATTAGTTAGAACTAGGCAATCAGTGTTGAGTGCTAATTACAGTGCCAGTCCCTGATGCTCCCTGGGTACCACTGCTGCAGGCAGGGCTCTTGGGCTCGAGGGTCCTGCTGAGCAGTGGGGTGCCTGCTCCCCCTTCCTGCAGGATGAGCCTGTCTGGCAATGCTTGGCCTGGGAAGGAATTCCGTGGGGTGAGATCTGGGGGGCTGCTCTCTGCTGTCCCCCTGCAGCACAGGGCTGGGGAACAGGCATTTGCTGGAGAATGTGAGGAATGTAGAGGAGAGCTTACAGGGAGGGGAGACCACGGCGTCTGAATGGAGAAACCTGTTTCATTCCCCTGAAGGGCAAAACACACCCAAGTCTCCTCCTCAAAACAAGGCTTGGCTTCCAGGAGCCAGCCCTCTCAGGTAGGTGCTCAGCCTCGCCCACAGCCACCTTTGCTGCCAGGAAGGATTGGAGGTACCTGCTGCCAGCCCTTGGGGGGGGGAAGAGTGTTGGGAGATTGCTTGGAGACTGCTTTTGGGGGGAATCCACGGCTGAGGAGCCTCTGCAGGTAGGGCTGGGCAGGGAGGCTGGTCCTCTGAGCCTTGCAGGGGGCAGCTTGGGGTGATGCTTCTCCCACCTGCTCCCTCTGCCTGGGGAGGGGGAGGATCTGGCAGGGATGAGGGAGACTTGAACTGATACCTTAAATCCTCCTCTTGCATGGGAAAATGAAGCTCTTTTCTGTCGTGTGTTGGGCTAAAGTGTGGATCCAAAATGGGACCCGAGTACTGCAGGGATGGTGTTGGTGCAAGTGCACAAAAGAGGCAGAAGAGGTTTGGGTGTGGGTCTTTGTTGCTTGTCCCTGTGTGATCACTGAGTTCCCTCCCTGCCCATTGCCCCACATCTTTGTTCCCCTCTGGATTTCCTGGGCAGAGCAGGGGGCACAGCAGTGAGCTCACTGGGGAGGGGTCTGTGTGTGGGCAGGAGTGAGCAGAGTCCAGGCAACACGGGTAAAAACTGAACCTGTGACCCTTGACAACCTCTTGACAGGCTTGGGGTGAGCTGCACCACCTTCTGCCTTCCAACCCCACCTCCCCAGGACCCGTGTGGGATGAAGAAGGATCCAGATAGAGATTCTTTTTTTTCCTCTCTCTCTGCCTCTGCCTTATTTTGTTTCTCTCTGAATCAGTATGAAATTAGCACCCTGGAAAGGAAGGGATGGGAGTGGTAAATCTGGGTACAGAGGAGGCAGCACCTCCCTCAGTCCTTGCTTCATCCTACCTCCAAGCTTGGGGAATGTCTTTTATTCATCCAGCCAAAGAAAAAACATTAAATTTCTTCCTCCATGTTTTAATTTGAAGTCTCAGTTCCCACAAATGTCAGACGTTAGTTTTCTTTTACAAAAACATTGTTTTGTCTGGGCAAAACTTTGTACTGTCATGGAGCTTCACTGGGGTTTTCTGTCCTCTCTGTTTGTGAGCCTGTGATACCAACACCAAGCTCTGCCCTTGAAAGCAAAGCAAGATTCTCTTTCCTTCTTCCTTTCATCTTCAGACATCAAGGCTTAAGGTCACTGGCAGGAGGGTGCGGTGAACACCCTTTACATCCTCCTTCCTTTTCAACTACAGAAATTAGTTGAGTAATTGGGAATTAATGCCTTGTAATTAAAGTAATGAAACTATACCCAGTATAGTGCAAAATGATCTAGTGATTTTTGGCAGGAAGAGCAGCGAGTTCTTGTGTTTGGGGGTGGTCCTGCTGGGTAGGTTCGTACAGCTCCCAGCACAGCAGGGCCCCAGGAGGAGCTTTTGGACTGGGCAGGTTTGTGTGCTGCTCTAATTAAGTTTATGTCACACTTCCCTGACTTCAACAGCTCACCTCTTTGCCAACTTCTTCTGGTCAGGTTGATTTTTATTTTATTTTTTTTGCTTTGTGGGGTATGTGGTTGCAAATGAATTGAAAGAAATTATAATTGTGTGTTTGTAGCTTTGCAGCCGTTGTCTCAGACACATTGCTCGTGTGAATGAGTTCTGTGTAGGCAATTACAGGCTTTTATCTCTCTTTTCCCCATGCTCGGGGAAGAAGATCTATGTTCACTGTCCTCAGGTAAAAGTGACCAAGATCCTGAGGAACTGTGGTGCTGGGCTGAGGCTGAGATCCTGCACAGCCAGCCAGGACCTGCTGCAGGTGCTTGGTGCTTCTGTGAAGTGTAGTCAGGGCCATGTTGGACACCTGGACAAGCTGGGCAGAGGAGTTGATGACCATGATGTAGTTTAAATCATTTGATTGGCATCATGGAAGAACTGTGGCAGAGGCATCAAATGTCACCTGCAGTAACCATCCATCCTCTCCAGCTGCCACCTGATTCCTCAAACCCCTCTAGCAGTGGTGGCAGTGGCTAAAGGACCTCCTCTTGTAGCCTGGCTTCTCCTTAGACTTCAGAAATCTCCTAGTGCTGATTGAACCCCCACGTGTGGCTGTAACAGTGTCAGTGTTAAATAGTCACTGGATGGAAAAGGGGGGAGGCAAGACTAAAGGCTGGTCCTTCAGAGAAGCTGAGCATTGTCTGACACATGAGGGCTCACCACCCTGCCTGTGGGGATGACCCTTCAGCATTTGCTCCCAACACTGACCCAGCATCAGGACACTGTGTGGTTTGCTACAGGGGCTCAGTCCAGGTCCTGGCATGTGCCTCAGGCTGTGGGTCTGGGCTGCCAGAGACTGCCAGACAACCTCCCACTTCAAACACCTGCAGCCACCTGCGTGCTCGAGGTGGGATGAGTTCCTAAATTGCAGGTTGTGAAGCCTGAAGTGTAATTCCCATTGCTCCTCACTTCCCCAAGTGCAGACAGTGGGATGGAAGTGTCTGTCCTTGCCAGGCACAGGATGTCATTCCAGGCAGAGTTCAAAGGTGAAACAAATCTAGTTTTAAGAATGCTGCCTCAAAAATGTCACAGCCACTGGGCATGAACTGCTAATCCAGCATAAACTTCCTTTACCAGTTCCAACTTGCTGAAGTGAATCCAAGGGGTTAACTTTGTCCCGGCAGGGTTGATGCTGGATCAGGCACAGTCTATCCAGGCTGCTCTGGCTTCACAGCCGATCAGGTAACAGCTGACATAAAAGCAGAACCTTGGCACAAAGTTTGCATTGTGTGCTCTGGCTAATGCCACAGAAATGCAAGTGTGTGCCCGGGCCTGGCCCAGATCTCCGGGAGCAGCCTGGAGCAGGCTCAGCAATCCTGAAGGATCCCCTTTTGGGGCAGGCTGGCAGGTGGCTGCGTGTAGCCTGCGTGGAGCAGCCTTCTCTCCCCGGCTTTGCTTCCTGTGGGTTTGTAAAACTGGGGCTTGATCTGCTGAGTGTTAAAACCAGGACCCCACCTTTCACCATAGGGGTTTAGAGTGGGGACTCTGACCCCAACTTGGGTCTAGATGACAAAATCCGTGGCAGGTTATAGGAGGTTCAAATGACGAAGGTTCAAACCTTTTGCAAGCTTTAAATACATTTTAATTTGAGGGCCGTGAAGGTCATAATAGGCCTCAATTATCATTAAACCAGGATATTCTTCCTCATGAGTGACCTCAGTGCTGTGTCCAGCCCAGAGCCAGCATGCAGGGTGCTGGCCAAGTCCTCCATTAGTACATGAGTTCCTAGCTGGGGAAATGAGTTTTGTGCTTCTACCCAGGCACAGGAGAGGGGGAGCACATGAAAGCTGCTTGGAAAGCAGTGTGACAGCAGGGGTGGTCTCTGCTGGCAGGCAGCAGAGCCCAGAGCTGCTGGCTGCAGGTCCTGGGGCACTGTCAGCAGGATGGGATGGCTCTGCAGTTGGTTGTGTCAGTGATGCCACGTGGGCTGAAGGAAAGTAACACTGGGTTAGGACACCTATTAATGAGTGCTGTTGTCGGCTGTTAATGACCTTTCTGTTGAGGCACCAGGAGTTTAACTCCCTGCTACACGGAGCAGGGAAGCCAGCAGTGCCTGGGGCAGTGCCTGGGGCAGCTCCGGGCTACCTGTCCAGAAAGGCTCTGACGGACACAGCGATCTCTGGCGCTGGGCAGCTCCCCGGGCAGCTCCCGCAGGGACCAGCCCAGTAAGGTGAGCCTGGTGCCCCGGAGATCCCGTCCAGAGGCACTGGGAACAGGAGGCACTGGGAACAGGAGGCACTGGGAACAGCAGCGCTGTAACATGAACCCGGCCTGGGCCGTGCGGACAGCTCAGGAATCTCAAGGTACCCGTGGCGCTCTCCGGGAAAGCTGTTTTTGCAGGATCAAAGAAGCTCTGCTTCCGTTCCCAGGCCATTCATTTAGTCCTCAGAACTAGGTCCAACGTCGGATCCAGCTCATCACCAGGACGAACGGAGGGCAAGGTGGCTATTAGGCACAAAGGGGCTATTGCCTCAAGTGCCCTACATACTCCTGACAACAGCAGGCTAGAAAAAAGATTGTTATTAACATTTTGAAGTTGCAGTTGAGCCATCAAAAAGGTGGATGGCTGGCAGGTTTTTCTTCTGTGTGTTTGCAGGTAATAGGAGCTGCAGTCAGCTTTTAAAGAATAGTAAGTGTTTCATCTCCTGGGGTATAATTACATCTTTTTAAGTGGCTTACATGGAAAGCAGAATCATTCCCAATTAAGTGATGGGCTGCAGATTTCAGGCACTTGAAGAATTTATTAGTGAAGAGTGCTGGTCTGGCTGTACATCAGCTCCTTTGGGGAGGATTATATGAATGCTCAAGGATTTACCACCCTCTCCCCCTGCCAGCTGCAGCCTCTGTGGCCTCGGGGCAAGCAGTGGCCATGGGCACAGACAGGAGCAGAGCTGTAGCTACTCCCTTGCTCAGGCCATGGGCTGTGATCCATAGGGATGGCTCCCTGCTAGGGTAAGGAGAGGAGTCTGTGATGCCAGAGCCATCTCTGGGCTCCTCTGCTGGTGCCCACTGTGGGGGTGTATGTGTGTCCCCTGTCCCCGGGCAGTCAAACCAAGCTCTCCAGCTTGTTCCATCTAGCACAGCCTCCAGCTCCCCTGGCAGGGTGAGGGTTTGCACCAGGAGCTGCTCTCTGGAGCACTGCTCTGTCCCACTGCAGCAGTGGTGCAGCTTGAAGCTGCTGTGAAAACTCCCGAGTGCCTGGGAATACCCGAGGCAGGGCAGGGACCACCGCAGCAGCCGGGAGCCTGCAGGGGGAGAGCGGGGCTGGCTGGCTGCCCGCAGACGGACGCGCCCTCCAGATTAAAATCTAAACAAGGTTTCAGCTCCCCTTTCCTTATTAAACAGCTTGTAATTGCTTCATTCACGTGACGAGGATCTCCGAGTTGGTGTCTCCAGCGGGAGGCAGGCGCCGTGCCCGTGCTGCAGGCCGGCTGGCTCTGCAGCAAAGCTGCTCCTGCAGCCCAGGGGCTCATGGAGCTGGACATCACCTGTGATTTCAAGGACCACGGGTCTTGGTGGTGCTCCGTGCCTTTGAAAATCAGGGCTTTGGTATCACTGGTTACCATGGATTTAGCCAGCAGCTCCACTGGAAGCGTGCAGTCTCAGGACATGGTCTGATAGGGCTTTGGTCCTGTGTGGGCAGAACATTTATTCCTTCTGCTTGTGATGGATGTTTTGTTGACAGGAATTTAGCCACTGTAACACCCATTTTCATGTGTCTCCTGTTGCCTGGGACTTCCCAGTGTTGTATCCCAGAGGCTGGTGTTTGGAAGCTGAGCCCTGGTTGCAACCAGCCAGCATGGAGGTTGAGGGACTTGCAGTGAGAGTGTTTTGGCTACATTGTACTAGAAACATGAGGCTGAGCTGGACTGTAAATTACAGATTATTTCAAATATCAGAAAGAGTATCTGGCTGTCATAGTCATATTGTCCAGGGACAGGCATCCAGGTTCCTGTATCATGATGCTGCTCATAGGGAAGGGCTGGAGAGAGAAGCAGCAGCAGGTGAGGGGGGCAGGCCTGGAGATGCCTCTGGCTTGTGAAGTGCTCTGCAGAATTAAGGAGATTGTAAACTGTCATAACTGGGCCAAATTCATCCCTGAAATCAGCCCTGAGTAGCTGATGGAGAAGGAGACTGAGCTTATCAACAGAGGCTCTCCCAGTGGTATCACTCAGATGATCAACCTCACCCCCTCTGGTGTACCCAGGGCTCCACCTGCCCTGCATACCTGAGACCTGCTGTCGCAGGGAGGGGAGAGGCAGTCGGGGTGTAACTGCCTGGAAGCTGGTCAGATCCTGACTCATAAAGGGCTCGTGAGAACGTGGGGAGAGCAGGGGAATGTAAAAATTGCTCTGTCTGGTGGCCAGCATGTCACTTCTGCCCCATGGAGGACCAAGGCATCGAGGGCAGTTTCAGTTGACCCTGGTTCTCTACTGTCCTGAGCCATGCTGGGAACATCCCGTGAAGTTGGGGCCTCAGTGAGATACACCCTGGACTGGGTTGAGCATTTGGGCAATTTTAATAGGGGAAGGGTCCTCTGGGGGGGGTAGTGGGTTGGCTTTTCTGGCTAGGATCATGGTAAAGGAGACAACGGGAGCACTTTGGGGAGGCTGTAGCTGGCAGCTGCTTCAGCTTGGGCTGGCAGTGGTGAACCTGATGATACAGCTCCGTGGTGGGACTGGCACAGGTTCTTTCTTCTTTTTTTTTGGCAGAATTAGCAACACTGAACCCTTTCAAAAATATATGCAAATATCACTAAATTTTTGTTCCCAAGAAAAAAGAAGTTAAAACCTGAAACTAGAGGCTTGCTCAAGCCTTTTGTAATGAAATGCTTTCATTTTATGTTTTGAAGCCATGTGGGGGTTTTGCCTCTATTTTCATTTTATTTCCTTTAAAACACGTAGAGCAGCATGACCTGTAACTAAATCCTTTGGCTGATTTGTCATGATCTTGCCTGAATTTTTCCTTTTGCTGAAAGCTGTGTTCTCATATCCAGCCAGAACAACCTTTTTGTCTGCTGGAAATGCTCAGTGAGTTAAAAATCCCCCAGGATTTTTAACTGGGACTGTTAGGAACAGGTGAAAGATGGAGGATTCTGTCAGCCCAAGTGCCAGGGCTCTGTCCACATGGAAATCAGTGCATAACTGGGAAGAAACGGGGTGAGAAATGTGGTGCCTGTTCCAGTGAGGAGCCAGGGCATGGCAGGAGCACAGCCCTGAGCAGGGTCCCCCGGGGTCTCAGGGGCAGGTGCAGCCTCTGTCTCCTCAGCAGCCAAGGCAGTGGATGGACATCTGTCCCCAGCCAGATGCAGCTCCTGACCTCCCCTGACTTTTGCAGAGCGGGATCACCTCTCAGAGCTGGTGTTTTCAAGCCAATCTCATATTTATTTCAGGATCCCAGGGCACTCTGCAGACACCAACCCTGTGGCCCCTCTTTTAGGTTGTCCAGGGAATCCTTCATAGTGGCGCCATCTTGGAGGAAGCGAACGGTGCAGGAGAGCCTGCAGTAACTGTTTGGATCAGGAAGTGAAGAAGGATTATTGCTCATTTGCATAATGATGGCACCCAAAGGTGCCAATTAGGATGAAGGGCCTATTGCACTGTTGGTGTGCAGACACTTAATAAGAGACAGTTGGCTCCAAAGGGCTCCCGCTGGACTGCTGAAGGAAAACCTTTTGGATAAATAGGGAGGGAACAGGGATTTGTATTTAAATGGATCTTTTTTTTTTTTTTGCCTCAGATTATGATTTGTTGGGAATGTTTGGGAGAAAACATATATTCCTGAACAGCTCGGTTTGGAATCTAAAACAGAGTGACTTGGTGACTTACTGTATGTCCATTTATAACAGAGATGTTCCTAGTCATGCAGCAGGAGCATTTTGTCCCAGGTAGTGAATAAACAGAGGACAAAAAGTGTGTGCAGCTCAACAGTGTTTATTTCCCAACAATAAGGCAAGAGGGAAGGGATGGATGCAGTTGGAGGCGGAAGAGGTTTTGGTCTGCAGGAGAGGTGACATCTCCAGATGTTGCGAGCATGGTGATGGAGTTGGCTGATGTGTGTTTGGAAACGGGTGGTTGCAGAGGGGGGGAAGTCAGTGTGTGGAGAGGGTTAAAAAAGAAAGAGAAAATGGGATTCTGCAGTGGTGGAGAGATGGAGAGAGGACTGTGGGACAGTGAAGGACAGAGATGGTTGAGTAATGTGGGGGGCAGGAGCGGGAAAGGTTAAAACTCTTTGTCCTTGCAGCAGTGAGAAGCAGTTTCTTTCCCAGGAGTGTTGTGTCAGTGCTCGGGAGCCAGACACCCCCTTGCCAACCCTCTCTGGCCCCATAAATCCTGTGCTCCCTCCTGCCCAGCAGCACAGCCAGGGCAGATGGGCTGGCACTGCAGCCTGTTGCAGCCCCAGAAGCCACATCTACTGTTTCTTATTCAAACCACCAAGTGCTGGAATATCAAAACATGGACAAATACAGCTATGAGGAAGATGTGAGCATTCTTCCTGACAGTAGTTTGCCAGTCTGTCTGTCTTTGGTTTGGGTTAGTGGGACCCCTGTACCTCTCTTGCTCCTGCTTATTCATCACAGCTACTATTTTAGCATCCGTGGAGGTCAGATTATCTGCCAGGTGTCACTGCCAGCTGGCATTAAAACAAGAAAATGAGCTTTTTGTTTCTCATCTGAGAAACACTGAGTTATTCTAACTGCAGGATTCTGGGTAGATTTGTCTTGTTCTAGTCACTGAGCAGGCACTAAGCACACATAAGATCAGCCCAAAACTTTACTACACTCAGTATCCTCTATCCAGCAGGAACCTACAGCACAGGATTTTAAAATATGGGCAAGAAATAGGGTACTAGAATTGCTCTTTCCTTGCTGAACCCTCTCAGCCAAGCCCAAAGCCATGCCCAGTGAGCACCACCACCGTGCTCCAACGCCTGTTTGCTGAGCCAGAAATATGAGTGGAGTCCAACCGCGTTTGCTGTGGTCCCTCCCAGGATGATGTGAGCTGGGAAGAGCCAGAGGAAAAGGTTTGGCCAATATGCAGTTCCTGGCACGTTTTTGTACACATGCTGAGTGCCACCCTTTGCAGCTTCCCTTCCTTTTGGGTGCCTTTGTTAGGGGAACCGTGTGAGTAAGAAGGAAAGTTTCTGTTTAAGCAATAAGTGGAGAGGTGGTGCTGGCAGGGCTGGCACACAATGCCTGCAGGACCTGCCAGGCAGAGTGTGACTGGAGTTCAGACCTCCAGGAGCTCCAGCCCTTGCTCCAGACCTTCCTGAGAGTCTTTCCAACATGCTCCTAAACCTCTGCTTGTTCCTCTAAAAGATCTGTGCTGGGTGGCTAATCACTTCTCAGTTATACTGCTAGACAGGTAGCAACTCTCCAGCTCCCAAGTGCCTCTATGACATGACAGTGCACAGCCTGTACCTCCTCCTCCCCCACTGGCCCTGGATCAGGACTCTGTCAAACTCTTGGGATAGTTCTTCTCATCCTCCACTTCAGCCTTATTTTGTCCTGGAATTGGAAAGAATTTACAAAGTAGAAGAGAGCACCAGAGGCACCTCTGACTTGCAGTTAGCAGGGGAGCTGTGATCTGAATCCCCCTCACTCGAACACCATGGGATGAAGGCACGAGGCTTCTCCATGTGCAGGCCCAAGGTGCTGTGATTGCTTTTTAACCCAAAGTTGCTGGATTTCGGGTCTCCCAGCTGTGCTCCTGCAGACTGCAGCCATGTCTGCCACCTTGTGTATAAAGATACCCAAGTGGGTGTCTGGGATAATGCCACAGTTTTCCTTTCTCTCTAAATTGCAGGGACAATTAAATTTACGTGGGAAGAGGCACCTGGGGAGGATAAGAAAAGAGGTGGGCTGCCTGCTCATGGGGAAAGCTGAATTAATGTTTGGGAGTGTTTGGGAAAGGGAGGGGGAGCCTTGGGGTGATAGCAGAGAGCTTGTTCACCATCTCAGTGCAAGCTGGCTGAGGAGTGGATGTGCAGGAGGTAGATCTTTGGCTGAGACAAGCCAGAGGAGCAGCCTGGGCCAAGGAGCAGGGCTGTGGGCTGGGCATTCCTGCTGGGTGTGTGGCTTCACAGCAGCATTGCAGGGACAAGCCCACCAGCAGGTAACAACAACCTAATTTTAGATTCACAGGCTCCCAAACAGGGTTGGGCGTTTTCCTCAGCGGGTAGCACAGCCACTCCAGAATCCAGGTTCAGCAGGAACTTTTGGCAAGGAAAGCACAGAGGGTTGTTGCACAGCTGGAACTTGCCCTTGACTTCATCCCACAGCTTCCATGAAACACTTGTGAGAGTGGAAAAAGCAAAGAAGCATTTCTGATAAACATCAGGTGCTGAATTAACCTGGGTATCTACTAAGCTCAAAACAGTGGAGCCATTTTGAGGGGTTTTACTTTCTCTTGTTTGTTAGTTTGTTTACAAATTAAAGAGACAAAAACATTTGTCTTGGCAGAACCTGAAACAACCAATTAATTTTTACTGACTTTTAGTTTGTGGTTGTTCTTGGTTCAACTGTAACACCAAACAGTCAGTGCTCAGCAAATTCCTAATGTCAGCACGTCTCCAAGGCTGTACATCCAGGAGTTTCTCCTTGCTGCTTTCCTGTGGTCAGTTGGAGGAGGGGCCCAGCTGCCACCAGAAGCAAGAACTGACTCTTGCTCCTGAGATAGGCAGTAAGACATTCTCTCTGCTGGCTCTTGGGGCAGTAACAGATGTCTCTGCCAACCAAAACTTGTCAAGAGCCCTTATGTTATACTCCCACTTGTCAAGACCACCAAGGTTCACCCAAGCACCCTCAGCTGCTCTGAGTTCTGTAGACTCTAGAAGGTCTGTCCCACCTGGGCAGCTCTGGGCACTTTTGTTAAGGTCTCTGCCACCACTTTCCTCCCCAACCTGCAAGGACACATCTGTCACAGCCAATCTGAAGCCTTAGTGGGGTGCAGAACATACCCATGTGGTTGTTCCTGTCCTTGATGCTGAAGGTAGCTGGCATGGGGAGAAACCACAGCTCTGGTATAGAGGCCACAGTGTCCTCATCCACCAGGCTTCCTGGCTGGGACATGGTGGTGATGCTCTCCCTTCCATGGAACTTCAAAGTTTTTTATCTCTAAAAATAGACTTCTAATCTGCTTTTTTCCCTTTTTCCTTTCTTCCAGGGGCTTCTTGTCTTCAAAGAGTAACTGAAAGAGAAGGCAGTTCCAAGAACCATGATGTCCCTGGGTGTCAGTAAAGGTAATTCCTCTCCCCATCCCAAGCTGTTGGGGATCTGGCCACTGTCAGGGCTTTCCTTTGCTCAGTTCTACCTGCTCTAACGTCTCTGCTCAACTCCCAGTTGTTTAAAAAATAAATAAAATCCTACCCTTGCTACAAAACATCTCCTTGAAGCACATGACCACGTGTCAGAGGTTAATCCATTCCCTGCCTGGCAGCTGCTCAGCAAGAACTATTCCCGGGCAGCCTTCTAGCCCATCAGGAGCACAAGATAGAGGGTTTGAGCTGACTCTCGTTCCCTGGTGGCTAAACTGAATTATTGCATGTTTGCTGTAGCCTGCGAGTGAGGCAGCAGGCAGTGTCCTTGCCTTGGATGATCAGAAGTTAGTGGTAGAGCTGCCATCAATCACCTGGTGGTGTCTCTGAAGCCCTGAGCTGTACAGTGAGGAGAGCAGGCTTGATGTTCTCAGCCTTTACCAGTCGCTTCCAAAGTGGCAAAAGATGGAAGGTAGTCAGAAATACATAGAAAAGTAGGTTTTCTTATCTGGTTTTCAGTTTCCCCATGGGATAACAGCCATGTCCCTCAGAAGAAAATGCAGGATGGGGAATTTCCCAGTTAAAATGCTGGGGTTTTTTTTCTTTTTTACTAACATCCCCCTGCAGTCCGTTTGGTGCAGCAGGACTTGGGCCCTCAGGGATGACTGGGCCCTTCACACCAGTCACCTCCACATTTCCTTCCCCTGGGAGAGACTGTTCCCCCTTCCCCAGCCTCCCATCTCTTTCCTTCCCTGCTCCCAATGGTTTTAGTTTTCATACTTCTCCCCTTTAACCTGTGCTTTTTTTCCACCCCATCTTTTCTCCACTTAGCATCTCCTAATCCATGACCTTCTGCAAATTCCTACATTTTAATTTCATATTTTAATTGCCATTGCTGACTTTCTCAACCCGAGAATCTAGTTGTGGTTCATGGCCTGAACAGAGACAAGGAGCAGGATGAGGATGGTGGCAGAGTTGCTGTTGGACAGCAAAAGAGAGACCATACAGGACAGGACATTTCCAGGTTTGGGCCAGAACCAGGGAGACGTGGCTTGGGAATGTGTTTTGGGAACTGAACTTCGTAGTGGACATGGGGCACCAAAGGGTGCGTGTCCTCCAACTCTGAGAGGCCACCAGAGAAAGCTGACAGCTGCGTGTTTGCATTTCATGGCTTGCCTCTAACCCCCAGCTCCTGGCTCAGCTTCATCCTCTCCCACAAATCTGAAAAGCCTCGTGCAGGAGCTGGTGGGATGGGAAGTGCCAGGGGAAACTCACTGCTTTGCAAACGTGATCAGACCACCCACTGACTCTCTTTGGTCTTCCTGAGAGAAAATGGCTCATTCACGTTGAATAGTCCTCTGAAAGGAGAGAAAAACCTGTGTGAGTCTCTGTGGAGGAGGGGACACAGCAGGGTGGATGGATCCCAGAGTCTGGGTCACAGCTCATTGCCATCTTCCATCGGAACTGGCAAAGACTCAGTCAGGGTTTGGATCTCTGACTGGAAGGAGGCCCGTGCTCCCTGCTCACCTGCTGACATGGGGGATTCTTGCTCTTTCTCAGCAGCCCTTCCCCTCTCTCCTTCCTGCCCCACTGCCTCTCCTAGGACGGGCCATTCCACCCACGGATGAAGACCGTAGGAGGATCATTAAGCAGATGAAGGTTCGCACCACCCTGAAGGGAGATAAGAGCTGGATCCACCACCATAACTCAGACTCTGAGGAGGAGAAGAAGAGCATTCCTCTGTAAGTGTGACCACCAAGGAATGATTCATTTCCCCTTTCCCTTTCCATCACCAGCTTCCCATGAGTGCTCTGTTCTCTGGCCTGCAGAAGCAGCACATGTGGTGCTGGCACGTTTTGGGGTCCTTGTGATGCCAGGAGGTGACACTGCCAAAGTGAAGCAGTGCTCCTGTTTATTTTTGATAAATGCAGGCTGGGGAGAAGCTCTGAGAAGTGGTCTTTCCTGGGAGCTGGGAATCCAGCAGCACAGGCAGATTTGATGTCCCAGGAGAAGGCCGAAGTTTTTTGAAGAGAGATTGTGTTTTGCCATCTCCAGAGCAACAAACCAAGGGGCAGACCTTGATGGGAGGGAGCTGAAGGGGTCAACCAACCAGGTCTGCATCTCCCCGGTGTCACACAGCCCTCCTGGGCCAGGGGACACCACAGTCTGCACCTGCTTCTCTGTAATTAGAGACAAAACCAAGCCCCACATCAGTCTGCTCTTAGCACCTCTCCCTGAAAACATCCCTGCCACGTTCAGCAAGATCCAAGTTGATGGTGTCATTGTGTTCCCTCAGGTCCAGACAGGCCAGAGGGGGATCCCCAGCCTCAACACCTACTGCTCCCCAGAATGACAGGTAATTCTAGGGACTCATCCTGTTGTTTCCCTTCTGTTATCTCATGGGGTCAGTGCACACTTTCACTGGCTCTTCACAAGTGCCTCCTCTTCCCTCCCCTCCTTGTACCCCCTCACTGCTGCCATTGTGCTGAAAAGGCAGTCCTTGAGGAGAGCCTGCCCTGCTCAGCGTTGTGGCTTACACACTGTCACCTCGTGGAGAACATGGCTTATCTCCTGCAAAGTCCAGATGGACCAATGGCTGGATTGGTGTCTTTAGTGCTGATGAATGGAAGCCTTTGAAGCTCGTGATCCCCCAAGATCTCTGGTGCACATCAGCTCCTGTGCTGGTGCAACACCTGCATGTGCTGAGCCTGGGGGCTCCTCAGAACAAGTGAAGCCCTGTGTGGGAGCTGAATTTGCTTCAGGGCCAGAGCACAAGGCCTCTTCAGGAACCCAGGAGCTTGCAGGACTAGTGTCCTAAAATGCAAAACTGTTAGAAGGGGCTTAGTCATGCGTGAGAGCTCTGTGCCAGCTGCAGGGCCATGGCTGGGAGAGCACTGTCCTGTCCCACCAGCAGTTCCCTGCTCCCTCTCCCTTCTGTGCCAGCTCTTGTCCCTTCTGGTTGCCATTAGACAGGATGGTTTCCCTGTGCCCTCCCCTTGCTGCCTCCCTCTGCAGCATGAGCTGTGTCAGCCACAGGACCAGTAGAAACGGGGACCTTTGTGACACTGGGAATGGGGCATCTTGAAGGGGCATCTTCAAGGCCCTTGTGGGGGCCTGAAGATGACAGAAGGTGAGTGACAGGGAGTCCAAGATGTCAACCTGCAGACTTTATTTTGAGCCAGAAAACACTGTCAGCATGGCTGATTTTAATTGGCTAACTCTAAAATTCACTTTTCTTACAAAGATCTTTTATAGAGCTTGTTCTGGTGATCGTTTATTTCCAAGGTTCATTTTGGTGCAGCAGCTCAGGTATCATTTGAGGCCCTTTCAGCTGGATTTTAGGCTTGACAGCCACGTGGTTGTTCCCCTTCAATTCTGGTGCTGCTGCTGTTGTTTTTTCCCTGTGTTTCTTACTTCACTGATGTCTGCTCTTTGCACAGGTCTCCTGCCTCCAAGCCTCAACCCGGTTACCTCATCAGGTTGGTAGAGAGGGGCTTATAGTTGGGTTGGAGGGGAAGGAGAACCTAGATCAGGAGCCACAAGCAGGGAAAATGTACTGTCTCTTGGGTTCTTCTTAGTTAGGAACATTTTACCAAGCTCAGGGGGGACCTTGGTGAAGAGACAGTCCTTCAAGTTTTGTGGTTGGGCTTCCTCTTCCTTCAGGACTTCCTCTTCCTTCTTCTTCCTGGGCTGATGCCACCATAACCCCAAGCAGGCTGGCCAGCCCTGCAAGATCGTTGCCCAGCCTGTGTGCCAGCTGGTTTTACCATGGCCAGGGAGCAGGAAGATGGGACTTTTGTCAGGATGACTCTTCCAAAGAAGCACCTGCTATAATTCTCTGTGTCCTGAGCCAGCACCTTCCTCCTGACAGGGCACAGGGGCACCGTTAGGCCAAAGAGTGGCTGCAAGTCTCTTAATTTCAGCTCAAAGATCCTGTCCAGCAAAAATATTAACACGTCTCTCTGCTCCCCAGAGGGGTGTTCACAAGGACCATCGATAAGACCTCTTCTGTGCCAGATTCTTCACCTTCCAATGAAACACAAAAAAGGTAAGTGTGTCTCTTCCTCCTCCTCCTGAAAAAGCTCCACTAAATCCCTGCTAGATGCTGGAAGCTGTGGCTGTTCATTCAGCAGCTCCACTCAGCAGACCTGGGAAAAAGACAAGGCATCAAACTCCATGTCTTCCTCCCCAGGGCAGGGGTGGCAGCTGGCTGTGAAAGGACTCACAGATTTGGGGTTAACTGGGCAAATAGCTTTGTGGGGGGGATGAATCACAAGGAATCCTTGCAAAGCTGAAACGCTTGGTTTTGATGTTTTTAACATGGCTTGTTATTTTTTTAAACCTGTCTTTTAAGAGACACGTTTAGTTCTCAGAGGATCTAAACAAGGCTCCCATCTAAGCAGGTGCTTTGTTGCTCCTCAAGTTAAACCCTTTGAAACCCTATTTTTCCCCCTGTTTTGATTCATCTGGGGAGCAAGATGATGCCTCAGGGTGTCTTCTTCCTTCTTACTGGTGGACCCTGGAATGGAGCAGCACCATCCCACAGGAGGTGCCCATACCAGCTCCACAACTCACAGTGGCCCTGGGGAAGCAAAGTAGATCACAAATCCCATCCCAGGGCTGTGAAAAGAAGACAAATGCTGCCCTTCAGTTAAATTGCATTCCCTGAATTCAGAAAGTGGGTATTTGGGATCACCCTGTTTTCTCAGCTGAGGAAGAGGGTGGCAAAGGGCCAGGAGGGTCCTGTTAACAGCTGTGATCTGTCTGCAGCACTGCCATGAAGGGACACAGATCCTCCTCTGGCTACAGGATGACCACTGAGGACTACAAGAAACTGTGAGTGTGTCAAGGGGAGCAGCACGTTCTGTCTGCACAGGCTCAGCAGCACCTGAGCCTCAGGGATGAGGACACAGCCAGGAATGGCTTCATCAGCTGAGCTCTGCAGAGCTTTCACTGGAACCTGGAGCAGTTCCTGGTGCTGCCTCCAGGCCTGTGTGGGCCACAAGGCTTTCCTTGCCCTGGTGATCTCCTTGGTATGGGGTGAATTTTATCACTTGGCAGCAATTGAGGTGGACACTGGAGGAGGCAGCCAGGGGACTGGGTTTGCTGCCCTGCTGGCCTTCCTGAAACCAGGAGAAAGGAGGGGGCTTGTGGCAGAACAGCACTGCTGACATTCCCTGCACAGCTTTTCAGGTCAGGCTGTGACTGAAATGCAGCTGAGTGTTTATTATGAACCAGCCTCTAGGCTTGACCCTGTATTAAGAAAACAAAACCCTCCAGAGATACGTGCACAAAAAAATACAAGGGTCTTCCACACTTGTGTGCAACACTTCCAGGGCCTGAACCCATTCCCATGTGCCCTGCCCTTGCATTTACCTTCAGTTCTGCTTGTGCTGCCTCTGCAACAGGCCACAGAAGCAGTTCCCTTACCCTGGCTCTCCCCTTTCTGCTTCAGAGCTCCATATAATGTCAAGCAAAAATCAGTGGATTTGGAAGAGGAGGATGCACCTTTTTCTCCAGACGAGCACAAAAAGAGGTATGGCCTCCAGGGGACCACCTCTTCCTTGCAGGGGCAGTGGCAAGTGGACTGACTTCAGTTTAACTGCTGATTCCTGGGAGGGTCAGTTTGATGATGATAGCTGAGCCATTAGGGCTGATTGCAGTAAATTACTAGTGAGCAGATAGTTCTGCACAGGACCAGGCTTTGCCCACAGGCTGCTGTGCTACCAACAAAATATAATTAAAAGCCTGACATGATTCAACCTGACAGCATTCCCCAATTAATTGGGCAGCTGGAAAGGGTTTGTGGAATCCATCAGCTGCAGAGTGTCTGTGAGAAAAGATGGGGAGGTAGAAGGAGCCTGGCAGCAGTGGCAGGAGCCCACAGCCCACGTGTGCACCTGGAGTCTGGACCACCTGGGGACTTGCATCTACCCCCAGATCCAGACAGGTCTCATGCTCAGGCCAGGAGTGGAAAGTCTCTCTTCTGTGTGGCAGAGCCCCATCTGATGCAGCCTTGTTGCCTTCAGTCAAGTTTCTGAACATACTTTTCCTCAGACACAAGACTTCCACAAGTGAAAAATTGGTGATTTGCCCACTGGGGACCAAGCAATAAAAGTCCTTCCAGAGATCTGTGCTTCCCCCGTGGTGGTTCTGATGCCTGCAGAGACACATGCAGCCCAGCTGGCACATCAGCCACGAAGCCTGGGTCCCATTTTTTTGTCCTGTGGTGTGCAATATTGCAACAGTCCAAGCCTCAGAACTGGGAAGATCCTCCAAGAGCCTTGGGAATTCTTCCTTACTGAGAGGGGGGAAATTTCAGGAAGAGAAAAACCAGGATAGTCCCTAATCCCTTGAGGCCTGCAATCAAGACTCCAAATTTCAAAATCAGTTTTTAATACTGCTCTGTCCAGCTTTGTTTGCATACAAGGGGGAAAATCAGAACAAATAAAGACCCTCTCTTTCCCAGAGGGGAAACCCCTCTGCCCTCCTGGACGAGGAAGTTTTGAGGGGTTTTTCTGGCCTGATGCTTTACATCCATGTCAAAGTGCCATGGCCCAGCATGAATGAGACTAAAGAAAAAGATAAGATGGTGTTGCCCCTCAGGTTTCTGCTCCTCAGAGCATGGGAGCTCCAGCAGGGTTAGCACCAGCCTGCACTGGCTGGTTCTCCTCTTGCCTCTCCAAGGCTGCAGGCAGCAGCTGCTGGCAGCAGGAGCAGGATGTGACCCCTTCCCTCCCTTCCAGGACAGAGGCAGCCAACAGTGTCCTGAGGAGCACGGCCAGCAGGGAACGGGCTTATGTCCTCTCAGCAGCCAAGAAGAGCAACGGGTGAGTCTGCAGCCTGTGGGTGTGGGGCAGGAGACACAGGGCAGAGGAGGCCCCACAGCCCTGGTGGCCCCAGCCAAGGTGGGGGGTACCTGTCCCAGGAGTGGAGGAGACACAGCTGCCGTGTCTCCAGAAGTGCCAGGGATATCTGCAGGTTTCTGCACTACTGGGGAAATCCTCCAAGAGCCTTGGGAATTCTTCCTTACTGAGAGGGGGGAAATTTTAGGAAGAGAAAAACCACAGTAGTCCCTAATCCCCTGAGGCCTGCAATCAAGACCTCAGATTTCATGATCAGTTTTGAACACTGCTCTGTCCAGCTTTGTTTGCATACAAGGGGGAAATCAGGACAAGCAAACTGCATCCAATATGGATCAGCTTTTTGTGGCACAGCTTGCCTTTACGTTGTGTCTGTACAGGAGCTAGATGGACAAGATCCTGATCTCAGTTGTGGCTTCAAAATAGTCCTATGGGGGGAAAGAACCTGTCAGTCACATGTGGATGTGTAACAGGAATGTGGAGGATGTGTGGGAGCTGCTGGTGGTCAAGGATCTCCTGTCCATCTCTTTTCTGGGAGGGCAAAAGAGCAGATTTTCAGGTCTCTGATCTCCCAGGAGCCATGGCAGTGACTTCTCTGCAGCTCACTTTCACTGGGAATCCTGCTCCTCTTGACGTGCCTCAGGGTGACACAATGAGGCACCAGGAGGTGGCAGTGCTGGAGGAGTTACAACGTGAAGTAAAGGCCCAAATGGCCTTTCCTGAGCCTCTCATGGCTTGCACCATATGGGGCAACCATGGGGCAGTGGCTCTGGGGGAGCTGCCCCTGCCCGAGGTGTGTCCTTACCTCCAACCTCCTAACTGCTGCATTTGTGCTTCTTTTCCAGCAGCCCAACACAAGACTTTCCACCCCTGTTTGCCAAGAGGTAGGTCAGTGACCCTCTGAAGTACATCTGTGTGCTGCCCCAGGGCTGCTGTCACGTGCTGGGACGGGAGGTCCCTGGGTGTTTGAAAGCAGAGGAGGGACACTTCCCTGAAGGGATGCTTTGGGCTGGGTCACACTGGGCTTTGAGAGCCCCCAGTGCTGTGAACACCAAGAATACAGGACTGAGGGTGCTCTGGGTTGTGGGCAACCTGAAACAATCGTAGAATCATTAAGGTTGGAAAAGACCTCTAAGATCATCAAGTCCAACCAACAAGGAGAGACTCGTTCATCTGCTTTTCTTCTTCCAGGGGAGGCTGGTTCCAGGCAGCAGGGTGAATCCTCTTCAGGCATTTACCTTCCAGAGCAGATGATGTGACAGAGAAATGATGTAGGGTGCTCTCTGGAATGGCAGCACTCAGCTGGTGGTGTTTGCAACAGCAAAATGCCAGAGATGTGGGCTGAAGGTCTGGCTGCCTTCAGGCAGCTGAGGTGCTCAGCAGTAGCAGAGCACAGGGAGCATGAGGAGCAGGAAAAAGCTGCCCCTGGGGGAAACAGGGCAAACACAGCTTGAGGGAAAGCTGCCTGGCTTAGCTAGCAGTGGGGAATAGGAATCAGTCATATTTGTCTCTCTTTTTGCCCTTTGAAAGAATTGAGATAGAAGAAGAGGAAGGACAGCAGAGGAGGAGTCCAACTGTGTCTGGTTCATGCAGGTTCACACCAGATGACAACAGGTATTTACCTCATCCTGGAGTGGTGTGTTGACTGCCTTTGGTTTTAGGGCACTCTCATTGGCCATCTTGCAGATCTCTGCATTTACCTGCAAGGCAGCAGCTGTCTGACCACAGCTGGGGAGGAAGGTTTTTCAAAAGGGACTTCCCAGAAAATCCTGATTGCTCATTTCCTGTGGACAGGGCAAGACCCAGAATGAGAACTGAGGTTGGCTGACTGGTGAAACAAATGGGCAGGCATGGGGACAGGGCCAGAGTGTTGCAAAGCACCTGGCTGGCAGCCCTGGAGGGTGACAAACTGCATTGTGACTGCAGGCCAACCCCCCTGGGAGCTGGGTGGTGTAAACCTGCCCCTCAGCCCCTCTCCCCACCGCGCCCCACTGCCCCATCGGTCCCATCCTCCCAAGGTGGCCCAGGAATGAGCCTGGCAGCACTTCTGGAAAGACAGCTCACAGAAGGAGTTGGAGCAGGCTCAGATGAGCTCACTACCCACCAAGCAGCCATCAGATAGTAATGATCATCTTTTAGCAAACTTGGCTGGGAGAACTGACCCCCTCACCTGGACACGAGATCCTCCATGCCTCCTTATTCCCAGTCCCCTGAGCCAGCTCTCTGCTTCTGTTAGACTTTAGATTTAATTACTGTGACAGCAACAGATAGGTGTGACCAGAGAGGTTTGAGAGCTTCGTTATCTTTAAATTGACCTTTGCTTTGATGGGAAATGTTAGCCTCGTTGCAAGCCCCCAGCCCCTTTTATGAAGCCCAAGGATCAGCAGAGCTGCACAGAGCTGCAGCTGGAGTGATCTGGGGATATGTGAGACCTGGGGACAGGCTGTCTCAGGTGTAAAGGGACATCAGTGACACCCCCCTGTGTCCACAGTGGTCAGGAGCTGCTGGCACGTGGTGTGGGGCTGAGTGAGACCACCAGTTTGCAGAAATGTTTGGCTGAAACGGAAGCATTTGCCCTAGGAGGGAGAATCCACCTCTGTTCTCAAGCTGATTCATTCAATTTGGGATTCAGCTCTCCAGCCCTGCTCTGAGGGGTGGCTTGATGCCAGGCAGCTGCATGATTAGCTTCTCTGCCACGCTGGTCCTCAGTGGGCCCAGCAGGGAGTCCAATAGATGAGGCCTCTCAGCCCAAAATGCTTTTATTTTCAGGACAAAGGAGCCGCCTGATGAATTTTGGTAGCAATTCTGAGCCATTGTGGTGCAAGTTTGAGGAGTTACCCTCCTTTCCTCACATATTACACACGTGCACATAGTGAAATCCATTGGTGAATGCACCCAGCTTCAACCTGCACATCTGGGGAGGCTGGTTCTTAGTGCAAACCCAGACATTGGGGATAGAAGCAGCTCCAGCTGTGTTAAACAGGAAAAACCAGTTTCTGAACACAGTATTTCAGCAGAAAGGCAGGTACTGGCCCCATCAGTGCAACCAGAAAGGAGAATGTGTCCCCCCACAGGAGAAGGCACCTGAAAAATCTTCTGTGTCTAATGCCTTGTTACTTGGGTTTTTTTTTTGTCAGTACTAATGGGCTAAGAAAAAACACCACTGGGTCATCCTGGAATGAGCCAAAGGCAACAGCAGCATCTCCCTCCAGGTGAGTGTCACAGCACAGCCAGGATGCCTTGGACATCCTCTGCAGCTGCATCAGCCCACATATGGGGCAGAGGCTTCTGTGGGCACCCTCTCGGGGGGAACGAGGCAAACTGGCCAGCCCTGTACATGGGAGACTTTCCTTAGATGCAGCAGCTGTTCTGTGTTGTGTCCTGCCAGGATCTGACAACATCCTGGCAGAAGTGCTCAACGTCTGCAAGGCAAAAACCCAAACACGCTGAACCCTTTATCAACAAAGATGTGTAGAGGAGTAATTTTCAGTTGCCTTCAGCTTCACCTCTTTGAATTCAAGGCTACAATAGAACAGACCTTGGCAGGGTTTTTCACAGCCCTGGGAACAGCACGTTGGTTACTGACCTTGTTCAGTGTTCATTGGCAGGAGGTTCCTGGCAATGCCAGTGGTTTGAATTTAAAATTTGCTTCTGATGACACGACTTTGTGAGTGAATGTATTGAAAACGTGATGCTTGTTTTGTCTCTTCACAGAAAGGAACACTTCAGAGCAGGCCAGTTCTGCCCAGCTGCAGTGGGGAGCTGGTTTGCTCAGCACTCACAGCTTTTTTGTCTTTGCCTTCTCTTGCAGCCCTGAAACAGGCAGTAAGAGCCAAACAACCACATCCCTGAGTGAATCTTCAGAGAGACTCTCCACTCCTACTGAAACCAGGTAGGTCTGTTGGCCCTGCCTCATCCTAAAGCTCCAGGAAGGGCAGCAAGGGGGATGCTGCACTGCAGCGTTGGGGTGTATTTTCCCAGCTACACATGGTTGTTCTGGACACAGTGCAGTCCTGGCACAATAAATACAATGGCACAGGGAATCCAAGAAAGCAGCACTTTGCAAAAGCATTAGCAGTCTGGGAGGAAACACTCCCAGATGGAAGCTGTGGGCCTCCCACAGCCTGGGTGTTACTCAGTCCTTTCTGATGAGAATATGAGCCCAAAGCTGCAGCCCTGTCTGTCTCCTAAACTCATCAGGCTTTCATTTTAAACCAGCCCCTGCTCTGCACGTAGCACACTTGCAACAAGTGCTGTGCAGTGCCTGGGCCTCACACTGTGTCCCCCATCTCCCTGCCTAATTGTCCTTGCTGTTTTCCTTGCAGAAATGGTGACAACAGAGCAGCCCCCAACGGGAGAGCCTCGTCTGAGACAGTGTCACTGCATGGGGACAGGTAAGAAGCTGCTCCAGGCTGATCTGTGCTGTGAGCACAAGGTGTGACCCTGCTCTGAGCTCAGGAATAGTGTGGACCTGCCAGTGGGCTCAAACAGATGGGATCTCTCCAGTCTTGGTCCTGGGCTGCTCTCCAAGAGCATCATCTGCTGGCGAGGCTGCAACTCGCTGGTTTTCTCTGCACTTCCTTCCCCTCCCTCAAGGATTCTCCTCCCTGGCTCAGTCCCTAAGGAGTCTGCTCCATGTATTTTTATTTCTTCTTACTGTTCCAATTGCCCTCCCACTGCCATTCCCTGGGGAGTATCTTCCACCTACAAGGGATGTGTGGAACCTCAGTTGCTTAAGGTTGGTTCTGGCCCTCTGCACCCTGCAGGGAGTCTGAGGGGGTGCTGGAGCAGGGGGAGTGTGTAAAAAAAACTGGTGTGTGGAGGGAAACCTAAGAAAGAAGGAGCTGATTTGGAACCTAAAGGCATAGGTCACTCCCTCCTTGTATGCTTATGTCCAGTGGTCTCCATCCTCTGGACTGCACACAGGAGCACTTCAGATTTTTAAAATATGCCCCACATTAGCAGGGCTCTTTGTGAGATGCAGGTTCTTGGCTGTGTCCAGGCTGAAGCAGGCAGAGTTGTACCTGTGGCTGTGGTTGTACAAGCAGCTGTAAAAGGTTTGGATTCACCAGAGGAGTTTCTGCAACTCGCTCTCCACCTCCTCCAGTGAAGATCAAGCTAGAAATGTTCCCAAACTGATATCTCAGGCTGAGGGGAAGTCTAGAGGGCTTGAGGAAAGGTAGAGGCTGGGCTATTGTCATGGTCAACTGAGGCCCATAAATATACCCTTGTGTGTCACTGCAGGGACGGCCTGGTTACAAGGCCCTCATTGTGCTTGGGGTCACTTGGGTCCCATGGCTGCTCCTCATTGTGAGTCAGTCTCCCAGAGAAATTAGAGGATGCCTCATTACTTCAGCCACCTAAAATTGAAGAGGGAGTAATTGGCAGGGAAGGAAGGAGACAGACACAGCTTGACAGGTCTGGGGGAGTGAAAGATGGGGGTAGGGCCCAGCTGGTGGGCCTGTAGGAAGACCTTTCTGGCCCATGAGCAGAGAGGGGACAACTGTTGTAGGGTTCAAGCAAAGGGGTGAGCAGTGTCTCACTGCAGGGAGCAGCATCTCTGAGCCACTCCTGAGCTGCAGCCAAGCCCACTATGCTCAGGTTGGCCCTCTCTGACCTGAAGGATTGAATTCATCCCATCCTCTGCTCCTCCTGACTCCCTGCTGGCAGACTGGCAGGAGGCAAGGGGAGTGCTGTGGAGTCGTGTCTCACGGGCATTTTCCTCTTTCCAGTGACAAACCTCTTCAGGAAAAGCCTGAGCTGTTCCCGTGGGATGAACTGGCTCCCAGAGCAACCGTGGTTTCCAGGAATGGAAGGTAGAGTTGGTGTGAGATTCCTTGCTTGGCCTGAGCACTGTGCACATCACCAGCTGCTGCTCGGGAGCCGTCTGGGAACTCGGAGCAGGGATTTTCTGCTGGAGAAGCACAGTTCATCTGTGCTTTGCAGAGCTGCAGCAGTTGCTGTGCAATTTTATTTAAGGAAGGGGAGGAAAGGAAACACTGCCCTCTTCAATAAAGTTAGTGGATTTTTTTTTCCAGGTTTTTTCCTTCATTTCTACAATACAAAAAATTAAGCACTTTTGTGGGTAATTTCTGCCTTTTCCAGGTTTATTCCCAAGTGCAAACCAATTTTGGAATGTAATTATTTTCATATATTTTTTTTTTACAGTCTAGAGAGCTCAATGTATTTCTAGGCCTTCAGCCTCCACATATCTACCTACTTGTGCAAGAAGAGACCCCCTAAAAAACCCCAAACCCCAGAACCCACTGAAGGCCATGGAAAGAACTGGGCTCCTGGCTGCTCCACAGCAGCACGTGGGGGCTCGTGTCACAGCTTCCCTAGGGAGTCTGCAGCCTCCCTGGAAAGAAATGAGAGATTCCCAAATGATGGCAGGAGGCTGTGCTTCTGTCCTGCCCCAGAGCCTGGCCGTGAGGGAGGAAAGGCTTTGCCCCCGAGGTGTGCAGAGGAGGAGGAGGAGTTCAGCAGGAGCTGCTTGGCCATGTGCTGCCCCCAGCCCGGGAACAACAAAAGGAACAAAACCCGTAGGGTTTGGCTCAGACACCTCAAGTGCCCCATTTTGTCACCTCCCCTGAGAGAAGCTGGAGGCCATCAGGGCTGCTCCTTCCCCTCTGTGTGGGCAGATGGAGGTGCCTGTGGTGCAGCAGGACATCCCACTGGTTTTGGAAGAGTCCTGGCTTGAATCCCCAGCTGACTCCATGGCAGCTGTCCTATGCTGATGGTGATCAGAGTTGCTACATGCTCCTTTGTACTTCATACACACTGAGCTTCCCTGAAGCTTCTGGCCATTTTGCCTGTAGAAACACACTGAGGAACATCTCTGGGAAGGCTCAGGGATTTCCTCCTCTCTCTTTTATTAAATGCAGAAGAAAACAATGGTGGAACATGACCCAAACCAGAGATGCTTTCTAAAGCTGGTTTCTCTCCTTTTCAGTTATCCTGAACACATGGAAGCCAACAATGGATTTTACCCACCAAAGTGAGTGTAAACCTGTTAGCAGTGTAAAATTCACTTTTTCTTGATTTGAGAGAGAGAGAGGGGTCTTTTCCTGACCTTAGTACTACCTTAAAAACGTGTATTGGGAGCACCACTTGCAAAGAGGAAGTGGGTTTGATGCACCAGCTCAAAATGCACTGAGATCTTTCAGCTTCTTTCCTTGCACCAGTGTGAGTTGGTTGGGTTTGTGTCTCTGCCCTGCAGGTCTGCTGCAGGAGACTTATGGAGTTAAGCAGGAAAGAAGAAAATATGTTGTGCTCAAGACAGGAACATGCCATGTTTGATGTTCTTGCTTCTTGCCCTGCTCTCCAACTTGCTAAGCTTCCTTCTGTGACCCATGAACCTCCCCCTCTTACCAAGTCCAACTCTGGTTGCAGGGACAGACCTGCAGAGCCTGCAGACCAGCTGCCCCATCAGTGTGAGACCTCTGCCTGCCTGGATGATGCCAAGTCTGAACCTGCAAGGTCAGGGCCTGGTGCTGGGCCTCACAGGGCTGCTCACAGAGGGCAGGATAAGTAACTTGTCCAGAGTAGAGCTGGAAGCAGAATCCAAATTAGGCAACAAAGCAAGGGGAGACAGGAGATCCTGGCTGGCTAAACAGTGGGAGCAGCATTGTCCTGTTCACTGGTGCACATCAGCTTCTCTCTCCAGGGGCAGCCTGGGAGCAGATACAGCAGCTTGATCATTGCTTTTAGCATTGATCTGAAAGCATCTCCATTCCATGTGGCTTTTAGAGCATGCTTGCTCCCCTGGCACTGTCAGAGAGACAGAGTCAGGAAAGACTTGCTGCTGTGGACAGCAAACACACTAATCTCCCCAGAGCTGCTTTCTTAGCTTACTTTAGTCCATCATTTTGGGACCTGACTCCATGTATTGCCTTACAAAAGGACCTGAGGTGAGGAAATGATGTCTTCAAACCTCCTGGCTGAGGTGAGGAGGATCACAAAGCTCCCAGTAGGATGGTGTAAATCCCAAGGCCTGGAGCTGCTGCTAGTAATGTAGGAACATCTTCCCCAAAGTGATTCCCATTGTGCCTTGTCCCAGCTGTATGATCCTGCTGACAGGCCAGAAAAGTCCTGTATCCAGCCAAGACGTGAGTGAATTGAGGCAGAGTAACTGCATTAGTTCCACTAGCAGCATCTCTTCTCCTTGATTAGATAGTGACAATGTTATTTTCTGAAGGAAAATCAATTCTCTGAGAAAATTACTTTCTCTTTTCTGGCCTTAGATAAAGTGCAGTGTTGTTCTTTTATACAAGTCCCCCCTGAAGCCTTTTGGAAAGCCATCAAGCTGTAGATTCCTTCCTTTTTTTCCCAGGTCTAGTTTGCTGTCTGATGTCCCTTTTCCTCCTACTGAACGAGCCCCTGTGCACCTGGAGGACACAGAATATTACTTTAAAAGGTAAGAGGGGGGTAAATGTTGTGGGTGTGTAAGTAATATTGAGGGTTAAGGGAAATCTGAATGGGCAGGCACAGAAAGAGGCTCTTTTTACACCTTTTGCCCAAGGATGAACAGAACTGTGCTGAGGTTTAAAGTGCACCTTGCAAAATAAACCAGGAGGTTTTCATTGTATCCCACCTCCATCTTCTCTGAGATGAGCCAAGCACCCCAGCTTTTTTTCTCCTCCTGGTGCTTCTGTGCTTGGTGGGGTTCAGTCACCACCTCCTCATTCCCTGATAATCCAGTGAAATGCTGGAGAGGCAGCTGAGAGCAGCTGGAACTCACTGAAATGCAGCTGTGGTCTAACTATGGTCCCTAGGGGAAAACCCTGGTGTGGGACAGGGAATGGGAGAGATTGACACAAGGCTTGCCTGGTGAGTAGGTGGTATTCACTGGTGCAAGGGTTGGTGTGCCAGTTAAAGATGTAATTAGCTTTTGTTTGCTTATCAGATCTGTCCTGGGCTACGAGGAGAGAAGCAGCACCCAGGAGGGCAGACACAGGAGTCCCGAGGTCCCAGCACACAGCAAACCTTGCTGGAGTGAGGAGAGGTAAGGGCTGGGGTGCTGCTCCCCCGCTGCTGACGTGCTCTTCCTCCCTGTGGAAAGCCTTGGAAATGCTGATTGCTCAGGGAATACGGAGCACAAGAGCTCCCCTCCTGAGGGCCATTTGTCTAAGCAGCAGCTCTAAGCTGCTCCTCTCTCCAGCGTCCATGTAGTAAATTTCTCACCGTGTTCACTGAAGGGTCACCACATGGACATGTCCCAGTTTCTTGCCAGCAGCCCCTACCTTGCTGCCCGTGGCACAGTTCAGCACTGATCTCCCTTCAGCTCCACCCCTCCTGGGGTTATCCCACCTGGAGTGGGATACAAGTGTGCATCACCCACTCCTCCTCCCTTGCCTCCTGCAGGGAGAAGCCCAAGGCACAGAGCTGGACAGGAGCTGGGGCAGTAGGACAATTGGGGTGGACTCCTGGGAGTCCTTTTGCATGGAACTGTGGAGCTTTTGAGTCCTTTCAGTTTTGCACCCTAGTGCAGAGATGGCAAAGATCTCTAAAAACTCACAGGAGGAGCAGCCAAACAACTATCCTCATCATCTCCATCACCATTGCCACTCCTACAGCCCTGTATGGCCTAAAGCTTCAGTGGAGGCAGCCACAGTGCTCCCCAGAGGGGTTCCTGTCCCACTAGATAAGCAAACAGAAACTAAATGGGCTAGAAAGTGTTTTGCCAAAAGACTTGCAGTGCGGGAGGAGTCACTCGGCTCCCCCATCAGGACTCTGCTGAGGACAGGGAGGTTCTGCCCTGCAGTGGCTCTTCAGGCTCCCTCTGTTGCCACAGGGAGAGCTGAGCTTTCAGGTGTTTGTGCCTGGCAGCCACGAGTGGGGCTTCTTCCACTTTTTCAGGTCTTCCCAAGATTTCAAAGAGGGGAACATCCCCAGGGAAAGGGGGCACGAGAGCACACGGGCCTCAGATGACTACAAACCAGAGCTGATCCAAGGGTAAGTGGTTGGTAGGACCCACCCACGGTGTCTCTTCACTTCAGAATTCCTGTTCCCAATGTGACTGAGACCACAGACCAGCTCCTCTGTCTTGCACCCTGGCGTGAGGACGTTCTAATGGCACATTTGTCCTCTGGACCATGGTTCCCTTGGTGCTGCAGTGGTAGACAGCAGCTTCTGCT
This sequence comes from Hemiprocne comata, assembly GCA_020745705.1. Lineage (NCBI taxonomy): Eukaryota > Metazoa > Chordata > Aves > Apodiformes > Apodidae > Hemiprocne > Hemiprocne comata. The sequence goes on along the minus strand of CM036597.1, from coordinate 843,966 downwards.
GCCCAGAGATCCCAGCAAGTACTACCCAAGTAGTTATGGATGCTGCAAAATCATGTGTGAGTGTGTCCTGAGGTGTTAGAAGCATCTGTCAGTCCGAGGAGTTCTGACACGAGGCCTGTTTTCCTCCTGTGACAATCTGGGATGAAAGGCCCTTAGCTGTGGTGCTGCAGGCTGGAATGGGATTTGTACTTGTAATTCCCATCAGACCTGGCACCAGGGTGGTTTGGAATAGCTCTGGGCCAAACAGTGTCTCCTGCTCCCTGCTTGATGGCTCCTGTTAGGGAAAGGGTGTCTCCCCACCCCTGCATGATTTCCACTGCCTCAAGCACTGATCTTTGTTCTAGGTTTTCAGACTCAACCAACCATAGTGAGAAAGGACAAGAACCTCCTGACCATGATGTCCATGCAGAGCCTCCCAGGTTGAAGGAACACACTGAACATGAACCCAGCATGCCTAGGTAAGAAATCAAATAATTACCCCCACCTTTTTCTGTAGGATAAGGGTTCATTCCTTGCATGTCTTCCCCCACGTATGTATGCTGATCAGATCTTCTCCCAGGCTCCCCCTTTGTGCCTGATTCTGGTGCTAGTGCAGGGTGAAGAAGTTACTTCAAGAAGGCAAGAGAAATAATGGGTTTGCTTTAGAACATGGGGAATCCACTGCAGGTGGCTTTGGGGAAGGGGCTGAGGATGCTGTGTTTGGGGTCAGGAGTCACCAACCTGGGCTCTCCTCCCGAGTGCATGAGGATACATGGGTGGGACAGCAGAGGGTGAGGTTAGAGAAGACTGTGGACCAGGTGCTGGATAACCCATCATGATCATCACTAAATGCCCAGACTTAAAATGTCAAGTTTGGAAAGAGTAAACAGGTCACTGATGCTACTCAGGAGCTTTACTTTTTTTTTTTTTATTTTCAGCCTCATTTTTGAAGGCAGCTGTGTTTTCCCCTCTGGTTTTTTGTACTTCTCTTTGGATTATCTGGCATATTCCCAGACAGGAATATTGTACCTTTCTCCAGGCAGGAGATTCACCAGGGGTTGCCTTCACATCCTGCAGCAGTTTGCTGTGCAGTGGCACCTCTGCAGACTTAAAATGCTCGTGTGTCTTGGCAGGCCCAGCTCTCCACCCAGAGGAAGCAGCATCCCTGCTCCACAGACCCCACGTGGGCATGAACCTGAGCCAGTCCAGGACAGGTATGGAGCTGGGGCATCAGCAATGCTTCCCTGCTGTCTGGTGTTCTCCCTGCTGCCCTGCTCAAAGGCATGACAAATGCTCCTTTCTTGGCTGGTGAATTCAGTAACCAACGTCACTGTGATACTGCTGCATTTTCTCACCACAGTGGGCAGGTTTAGACACTAAAGGTGCCTGAGGTGTTAACAGGCTTTTTCCTCCCTGCCCAGGATTGCTCCAGCTTACGAAGAACAAACCCACCCCACCACAGAGGGTCACCATGAGAGCTCAGAAGGCTGGAGACACGATGAGCCCAGGTACAGGGGGACTTATCCCCTCTGTTTCTCCCCATCAGTGGCTCCCAAATGCTCACCCCTCACTGTTCCTGCTTCCTGACACAAGCCTGGCTGAAATCCTGGAGCTGTGTAAATTCACCCAGTGTACTCTCATCAAATGATGCTGACAAAAGGAATGTATGAGGTTTAGGATTCCAGCCACATCTGGCTGTCCATGTTCCATTTCAGTTAACAAATTAACTGAGATGACTGCTGAATCCTGCAGCATTTCATTGTGCTGGGAATTCAGCTCGTGTAGGTGAGGGGAAGCAGTACAGACCTGGGCTGTTCCCCCTGACCTTAGGAGCCCATTGCAGCCTGGGGGCCCAGGTTTTCCTCTAGAAGGAGCCATGACGCAGCCTCGGCAAATCCCAAACCCTTGTGTGAGCTGGTCACGGCAACAAAGTCCTTGGCTTTTCTGGTCCAACTGGCTCTAATTCTTCAGCAGGTCTAACTTCAGCTCAACGGGGAGCGCTGTTGGCGGGTACGAGAGCCAGGCCCCCCCGGCGCTGGGCAGGGACCGCCCGCCCGCGCAGCCCGTTCTGCCCGCCCCCAGCCACAGGATCCCCTCCTATGTGGACAGCCAAGCGTTCAGCACCAGAAGGTGAGGGGCTGGGGGCGGGACGCGGGGACGGGGAAAGCTGCTGGCACAGAAATACCTGACAGCAACTCTGGCCCAGGTTGTACAATCCCCCCCCCAATGCTGTGTGACACTGACATGTCTCTGCAGCACAGGAAACCCGCGTCTCATTCCTGCCCTTGGGTGTATGTCCTGTCTTGTCCAGAGCAGGGTTGTTCTCATCTTCTGAGGAGCTCAGCCTGCTCCTCTTTCTCTTTTTTTTGCAGCATTGATTTGCAGTGTTTTTCAGCATTGTTTAACATTAAGTTATACAGTTGCCTGAAGCTTTAATCAGGATCAAAGTGCTAATATACAATATAAACATAATCTGTGCCCCAGGGCACTTGCAAGAGAAGAATAACCATGAGCTTTAAGCTCATTTTCTCTATTGAAAGCACCAGAGCTCTGCCCACAGGTTAAAGCCATCCCAGTAATGAGCCCTGCCTTGGGAAAGGGAAAATGGGCAGGTCTGACACCCAGATGGACCAGCTGGTCAGCAGTTCACACGGGCAGATGGTGCAGTGGTGGTTTTGGTGAGCGCTGGGGAAGGAAACAATACTGAAGATGTGTCCATCTATGAACTGATTCAGCTTTGTGCTCAAGAGTTAGGTTTTGAGTGTGGTTTCCAAGCCTCAGAGCTTTGGAGGCACGCTGCAGAACCAGCACGGGGGAGATGGGCAAAGGGAGAATCATCCTGAGAGCAACTGCTGAGAAGAAACAGGAGTTAGCCAGGGTGGGGACTGCAGTGCCCCCTGGTACACTGTCATCAGGGCCCTGTGCTTCCTTGCCAGACCTACCCCAGATTATGAAAGGAGAGGTTATGATGGGAGAAGCAGCCCCAGGAACAGCAGATATGACAGCACCAGCACCTGGCTGCACAGTGAATTGAACCCCTCAGCTGGATGGTAAGAAGTCAAAGGGGATCCAGGCTTGTTAACCCAAGCACACCCCACTGCTACATTTGTTCACTGTCTGGAGTGCCCTGACCCACTTCTCACTGATTCCCTGGATCTTGGCACATGCAGTGAGGTGCTGTGTGCGTGGGTGATTTTGATGCTAAGCAGGGAGACATTTAGCCAAGATGCTCAGCACTTGTGAGAACCCTTCATGTGCTCCAGTGCAGAGCTTGAGATTGTGTCCCTTCCTTTCATAGCCATGACTCCCTTCCCAGAGACACCACCATGTCCATCTCCCAGAGAAGCCACAGGGTGCCATTCTACATGGACAGCTTAAACTATAACAGCAACAGGTAACTGGGTGGTCTTGATGGTTGTGAGGGAAACCTCCCTGAAACTGCTGCAGAAAAGGAGCTAGGAAGCAAAGCCAAGAGCTGAAAGACAGATGAATGGTTTCCAGGGAGTGAATGTGTGATCTAGAGGCACAGAGCTACTCTTAAACCACTCCTACCCAGCACAGGGTCTGTGCTACAGCCACCTCTGGTCTCTCTGGAGATTTCTCACCTTGAGGGCTGCCAGAACAGAGTGGCAGGAGAAGGAAGGGCTGGTTCCTGGCTACCCTCCCTGGGCCTGAAATTGCAGAGACTGCAGAAAAAAGAGAGCTAAAAGCAGAGAGATGTTGAGAGAGGATCCCTAGCTCCAGAATGTCAATGATTAAATGACTGAACTGGTCCCAGAACAAGGCTGTTGGAAGGGGAAGGGGACATCCAAAATGAAATACCATTACCCTGGGCATTCTGCAGTCCTGCATGGCACTGTCAGTCCATCCATGTGCAGTCTGACTCTCTGGGTGTTGGATCTGTGAAGCAGAGCATGTTGTGGGTGTGAACAGGAGGCACAAGATCCTTGGATAGCCCGGAACTGACTCCAGGCAGCAGCTTCATCCCTGCGAGGCAAACGTAACAGATCTCACTGCTGAGAGGATAGGCAGAGCTGTTTTCCAGAGACATTTTAGTAGCTGTGGTTTTGCCACCCTCTCCCTTCTGCAGCTTTTGACAGTATTAAGTAGTAACTATTAAATAGTTATGTTGGACTTTGGCCAGTGTGTCCCTATCCCCTCCTCTCCTGCAATATGCTCTGTGCCCTTTCTCTCTGTGGCTGCTCCCGTTCAGGCTTCGTGATTCACTCAAGGTCTGTTCTTATCTGAGGATCTTACTTGATCTTTTCTCCCATGGCCCTAAAATGAGACTTTTCCAAATCACTTCTCCAGGGAAGCAGTATTGGTCTGTAGCAGCTGTAAAAAAGAGAAAGGAACCTTTCTGGTCTGTGATAAAGATGAATTAATCTGTATGGTTGAGGGCCTAACAGCAGTGGTAGGTCTTGTCTTGGCTGCCAGCTTGAGCCACACCATGGGTCATGTTTCCAGTGCCCAGAGACTTTTCTCTCTCTCTCCAGGCTCCTCTCCAGTTCGAGCGAGAGGATCTGCAGCCCTGGTGCCACTTTACCACACAGCAGCCCAGCAGCCTCTGGGTATGAGCCTGATTCCAGCACTGCCGGGTAAAGAGCTGGGGGGTCACCCCCCTGCAGGACAGGGTCTGCATGGGGCCATCCTGTGTGGTGGAGACAAGCCAGGCTTTGCTGCCTGGCCTCTGGGCCACGGGACGCTCCTCAGCTAGGAGCACAGACACTGCTGTGGTGGCCAGAGCCACCCAAAAGGGAAAGATGAGCTGGTATTTTCCTCCAGGAGCTCTTGTTTTGGGACCAGGATGTAGCTTGCTGTCTTTTCTCTTTAGCCTGGCAAAAGCATGAATGCTCCAGAGTAGGTTCTAGCTGGAGGGACACAATGGAGCTCCTTGTGCCATGGACCTCATCACAGATGTGGGGCTCTTGGAAGACTCTTTGCTTTGTCAGCCACGAGCAAGTGAGCAGCCGACATACAGCAAGTGTGTCAGGTTCTGGCGGGGCTGGCATGGACCCTGGTCTGTCACGTCTTACAGATGACAGTGTCCTGTCACAGTGCAGCTGCCAGCTCAGAGCTGTAGCCTGGGATTTGTGGTTTCCACAGGCTCCACCTCAGAGGTGAAAACTGCTGCAATTTTGACACAGTTCAGAGAGGGATTTTGAAGTGGTGGGAGGTCAGCATAGGCTTTAAGGGACAATATTTGGGTCCTCCTGGCTGTGCTCCAGCCTGCTTATCACACCACCTGTCTAAGCAGGAGACTCTCATCTGAAACCATTGACATGGAGAGTGTCTATGTGAAGTTAAAAAAAAAAAAGCTTTTATTTCCTTAGCTGTGACATGGCTTAGTTTGCTCATGTAAGAAGAGAGGATTAATCATAGCTTATAGGCAGCAACGAAAATGCACCATGGAGAAAGAGCCTGATTAGCTCATTTCATGGCTCTGGGAAGAGAAGCAGTGGGCACAGTGTCTGCCTCGCTCTGAGGCAGAGCTACAGACAGACAGACAGACAGATGGGGGCATGTCATGCAGGAATCAGCATTGTAAAGAGGGAGGAATGTGCAAGAAAGGCCAGCTCTGTAACCAAAAACATCCCCCAAAATAAAGCAGTGGCAGTTTATAATGGCTGCAAACGCTGGGGACATCCCAGTGAGAGAGCAGCCACGGCCAGTGGTGCTGTGCCAGGAGGGTTTGAATGGGCACGGGCAGAACCACGAGCTCTAAATACTCATTGTGCATGTAATCCTGACATGATTTGAAAAAGACTTATCCTTGCAAAACAGGGGATAACTGGATGAAAGAGTTATATTATCCATCCCATTCTTTTTAATTAACTTAATTCGTTTTGGTGGGTTAATTAGAGGGTATATTAGTTGTTGTTTAGCAGCAATGCTTGATGTTCAGTGTTTATTCTAGAACAACAGCATCTCACTCGGTGCCTTTCCAGGCACAGTGACGTGTCCCAGTGCACACATGGGGTCCCTGGCGCTGCTTCTCATCAGCTCCAGCCTTTTCTAATGCAAATGATTCTCCTTCTGTTTCCATCCCTTCCCAGGAAAGGGGTCCTCTTTGTGAAGGAGTACGTGAACAGCAGCGGGCTGTCAGCCTCCCCGCGCTACGGCAGGTACGAGGGGTGTCCAGAGCCACTCCTGTGTGCACACTCGTGTGCAAATCAGCAGCCCCGAGCAGCTCCCGAGCTGCAGCAATTAGCACTGCCTCAGCAGCCACTGGGCCTGAGCTAATTAGCCCTGGGGGGATTATGCCATTGGGTGGGCAGAGAGTTTTGCTAACCCAGCAGTGCTGTTCTCGGGGACACAGAGGGGTGTCTCAGTGGTCCTCTGGGCTGGGCAGTCCCGGTGTGGTGGCAGGAGGACATCTGTCCCACAGCTCCTAGTGCAGGGGTGAGCTCCCCTCTAAGTGGGTTGGCCTCTGAGGGGGGTGAGGGATGGAAACCCTACACTGCAGGTTTTGAGGCTGCATGTTTGGGGCTGTCAGGAACCAGCACAGGATTTTGGTCATCTTGTCCCAGCAGCCTGCGGAAAATTTGTTGGTCCCCACGGCTGTGGTGTGGGGCAGGAAGCAGGACACTGCCAATCCCTGTGGAGCATCTGCAGGGTGGATCCAGGAAAGCTGGAGACCCTGCTGAGCCCTGCTCCCTCAGTCAATGCAGGCCTCTCTGGGTGCCTTCTCAGAGATGGTGAGGAGGGACCATCTCTCCTCAGGAACAGGGACGTTGCAGTTAAGACCTTAGGTTAATGATTAATGATTCCATCCGAGGTGCTTTTCCCATCTATCACTGTCAAGTGCTGATATCTCCTTCTGTCTCCAGTGGCAGCCTTGTGGATTTGACTGATTTGGAGCGAGCGACCTACAACCACCACAGCTACCTGGGCAGTGCTGCCCTGCAGAGGTGGGACAGTGTGGGGCTGCCTTGGGGGCTCCAGCAAACTGCCAAACAGAAATGACTTGAAGGTTTTGCTTTGTTAGAATATTAGTACGTGTTTGGTGAAATAACAGCACGAAGTGTAAATGATCTTTGGGAAGTGCAGTGCCATTGACTCAAAGATCTGTACTGCCCGGCTGTGCTCTCTGCATCCCCGGGTAACCCCTGTCCTGCTGTAGTGTCACTTGGCACAGTCAGACACAGCAGGCAGCTCATGGAGAGCAGTGCTGGTGGTGGTTAGGTAGGAAACCTCTGGGACCAGTGCTGGCACTGGAACCATCCTGTGCTACAAAGGAGTTGCCTGTCTGTTCCTTCACAGGTCCAGTGAACCTCCTTGCAGTTACTGCAGCCGTGAGATCCGGGACTGCCCCAAGATCATCATAGAGCATCTCAACATCTACTGCCATGAGTACTGCTTCAGGGTAAAACCCTCAACCACTGACTGCCTTCTCGGTGCTGCTGTGAAGTGGAGTGGTGGGAGGAGGAGCCTCGGTGCAAATCCTGCTCACAGACTTTCAGAGTAGCATAGATAGTGTGTGCCAAATGCTTGCATCCCCTTTGAGACAAAAAATAAAAAAGGTCAGGCAGCCCCAGGTGTGGGTTGTGTCCCTAACAGGCTTTTAGCTTCTCAAATAAATGCATATTAGAATAAGGAGAATTATTTACTGTCACCTGGTAGAGTAGCAGCTTTTCCCTCTCCCTGGGGCAGACTTGCTGCTCTGTGGCCTGTGTGCCCCAGTGCAGGTCTTGCTGAATGTCCCAAACCTGCAAAGTCTTACACGGGAAGTTTGTGGAAATGGGGAGTGTGGAGAAGGAAGCCTGGGGGGGCATTTGTCTGTTGTAGAGAAGTTCAGCCTCAAAGGCCACTGCTTGGGCTTCCTCACATCTATAAGATGACACAGAGACTGTTGTTTTCTCTGTCCCCTCCCTGCTGTCCTCACTGCATGGTGCTCTGCTCACTGTCCAACCACTGTGTTTTCCCCTTGGCAGTGTGGAATTTGCCACAAAGCAATGGGAGATCTTCTGGATAAAATATTCATCCACCGGGACATTGTCCACTGTGACAAGTGCTACGAGAAGCTCTTCTAGGTGAGTGCCCCTTCACAGTGTCAGCACAACTGGCTCAGAGTTCACTGAATGGAGAGCATTTAACCCAACATTCACCAAGTGACCCACACAGGGATTTTCCTGTGGCTTTTTAGTGGGAAGCAGTGACCCTTGTTGCAGAATTAGCTGGAAACATGCTGGAGCTGGTCCCAGGGGTCTTGGTTAGAGCCAGAATCTCTGGCCATAACGTGATAAACAGGCTGTGTTAGCTTCACGGGGGGGAGATAAGCAGAGGGCTGGCTTGAGTGATGAGAGGAACATCCCAGAGAGGTTGAGAGTCCTCTCTGAGGGGAATTAAAGAGTTATTAAAGAGTTCCTCCCTGGGTCCTGGGCTAACCTGCTGCTGGGGGCTGTTTGCAGCAAAGAGGCAGCAGGTCAGGGGCAGGTGCAGCTACTGCTTTATGAAAAGGTCCTCTGAGATGAAACCCATTGGGAAAACTAAAATGTTGTGATGCTCTGTCAACAGATGACTGAGGAAGTAGGTTGGGTATGGTTTGGTTTTGTCTGATTGTCTGGATGGGACAGGAGTAGCCACAGTGACAACCAGAAACCCTGGCACTGCACTGAGGTTATCAGAAGGGGCCTCCTTTCCTCCCTCTGCCTGAGGATGGAGAGGAGGAGGGAAAGGGGACCTGCCTCCCTGCGGATGTGGCTGCTTTGTGTGTCTCTTAATGCAATGTGACTGCTGAGCCTCTTCTGTCCCATCCCTGTGCCTTCCCCTGCTCCACTGACCTCTGTGAGGCAGTGCTTTGTGTGCCACCAAGCTCCTCTCTTCACCTCCTCTTTATTTGCTTGCAGGGTTTTGCCAAGCTGGAGGCGGCAGCCAGTGGAAAGTCCTCAGCAGCATGCATCAGCCTACAGCTAGCAGTTCCTGACTGGCTAGGATAGCTGAATCCCTGCTCCCCCCTTTCAAGTTCTTTTCCCTCTCACTGGCTGATCACAATGACTGAGTTTAACACCCGCTAGTTGATGCTGTCAGCTGCATACAAGACAAGTGCTAAGGGTAAAAAGATAAGGCAGTGCCCTCCACAGAAGATCAGTGGGCTGATTTTCCAGAGGTGCTGAGCCTCTCTGCCTGTCTTCAGCTTCATTAGGATTCCAGAGTGCTCCCTGTGTTGGAAGTCAGGCAGAGGTCCTTAGGTCTGTCTCACCTAATGATGACAAACCTTTTCTGATGTTGATGATGATTATTATTATTACTTTTTCCTTTTGTTTCTGCAATCAGGCTGCAGCTTAGCAAGTGTGAGCTGGCACAAAGCAAGTAGATACCAGAAGTCTTAAACACTAAATTTGGCTTCTTGGGAGGGTTTGAATTTAGTTGTTGGCAAAAGCCTATTTCTGCTTCTCTCAGTCCCAAATTCTGCCTAGAAATAGCTCCTGCCTGATCTCCATTTGCTTTCCGTGGGCTTTCAGGAGCACTTGCAGACTCGCTTTACTCTAATTGTGTGTCAGCTTTAATTTCCCTTTCCTGCCTACTCCCTGGTGGGTTGCTGCAGCAGCATGTGTGTCTGCTGCCTGTTTGGAGAGATAACACCCGCTTTCACCTGGTACTTTAACTTGGCCTCTGATGGTAGGTGTCTCCTGGACATACAAAATGTGCCAGAGAAGAGGGATCTCAATTGCCCCTCCTGACAAGGAGCACTCCTTGACTGAAATCTGACTTTCCCCCTCCTCCCCAAGGCTGGCCCTAATGCCTCTCTTTTTGCTGTAAATTATTTACCTCAGAAATGCTCACTCACAAAATTGAACTTCCAGCAGACCCTGTACCTACTGAAAGTCAGAATCACATCATTTTAGCCCTTAATTCAGATGCAGAGAAGCTGAACACACCAAAACCTGAAAGTCAGCCTCTGTGCCTTAAAAGTGCAGCTCTGAACGTGTGTCCACAGCTACTGTTTTCTCTTTGAAAGCTTCAGGAATGTCTGCAAAGCACCCACGGCAGTTCTTAGATGAAAACAGGTGATGGCCAAAGCTGTAATGCAGCCTGTTGGTAGTCAGATAATTCTCTGTGCACTCCGTGCTGGGAGCTGGCATGCCTGCAGCAGCCTGGCAGGGCAGTGGTTTGCAGCACAAGTGTGACTTGGCTTTTTTTCAGGCCATGGTACCAGTTACTTAACCCAGTTCTATATAGGCAGGGCCTCGGGAACAGCTCCACGAGGGGAACTGCAGTTGAAAGCAGTAACAACTCTGCTACTGGCAAACTTCAGATTGAGACCTTAAAGCTGTGTCTGGAACAGGGGGCTTATTGGGCAGCTCCATTTTGAGGGTGCGTGGTACGGCCAGGGGACCAGTGGCCCCTGGAAACCCCATAGTCATGAAGGCATCACTTCTAAAAATGCCTCGTGATTGCATCTGCCTACACTTCTAAGTTATCAAGATGCTGAAGAGATGTTACTTTCTGAGCAGAAGAGGGTCACAAAGCATCTCCTCTTCCCAAATTCCTCACTTCTGAAAACCCCAGCCCGTGGTTCCTTACTGGTACCTGTCCCAGTGGCAGGGCATGGCTGGTGCAGCAGCTGTTACACATCTCGTTATGCCACGGTCAAAGGGGGATGGTTTAAAATAATGGCACAGATGGGCCTGTAACCACAGGTGCACTCTGAGAAGAGGATCTGCAGAAACAACCTATTCACGGATTCGAGTTCCTGGGGGTCTGTGGCCTTATGGGGAGCAGGATTTATCTATTGTATGTTTTGTACCATCTCCCCTCAGCACTGCACTTCCCTGCAGCAATTGTTTAACCCCAGTATACAGCCCTAATAAACAGTCCTAGCTCATGTTCAGCATGCTGGCTCAGCAAAATGTGCTCTGAAACTGTGTGGAGAGTATGAGTCTGGTTGCTCTAAAGACCTGGGAAAAAGCACACCATCCTAAAGCTGCAAGTGTGCCCAAATCTGAAAAATCACCCTTGTGTCTGGACAGGGATCTGGACTGCTGGTCTGAGGGGTGTCCTGCCTGTCCCTTCACCCCTTTCCTAGGATCAGGCTGAGGAGAAATGCTCTCCTGCCAACACCTTTGTGTGGCATCATCACAAAGGGCTCGGTGGCATTTTTCCCCCCTAAAGATGTGGATCACCCAAATGGAACCTGCAGCTGTTCCAAAAATAGTATCCTTTGATTTGTTTTGGCCTGGACTTTTGAGAATTGGTGACCTACCCCTCCCTGCTCTACCCCCTGAACAACAACAACAACAACAAAAAAAGGAATTATTTAAGATGGAAATCTTCCTGTTTCCTGGTATCCCTGCTTATTTGTGGGGACAGGGTCATCAGCACACATATTTCTCTTTCATGATGAATGAGGCCATGTATTTCCCACAGACACAAAAGTAATCTTATTTCACCAGCAATCCCACTGCTTGTGGGGACAAAACTTGACCGGATTATTTCATGTGGAATCACATAGTGTCTGAAAGGCTGTAAGATGGGCTGTGAGTGACTGAGCAGAGGTGGAGGCGAGCCCATCGCCGCCAGGGCTGTATGCACAAGACCCCTTTTCCCCCTCACTCCCTGCCCATCGGAACTCTTCCCCCGAAGATGAAAGCCTCAGTAACACCAAGCAGAAGAGCACAGCCCCGCTGGCAGCCTCTGGCCTGGAGCCCTTAGCGGCGGGGAGGCCCCGCGAGCAGCCGGGGTGGCTCGGGGCAGCCCCCGGCCATGACACGATTCCCGCCGCCGCCGCCTCAGGGCCCCGCGCGCACGCGCAGCAGCACCGACACCCCCCGCGGGGCGCGCGCGCGAGGCGGCAGCGTGGGGAGGGAGGGAGGGGGCGGGGCTCGGCTGCGCGCGCGGCGCCGACGACTCCCTCCCGCCGTTGGCCAGCGGGCTCCGGCGGGGCCGGGCGGCGGTGCGGAGGGCGCCTGTCCACCCACCCACCCACCCACCCACCATCCATCCACCCGCCGACCGTCCATCTATCGGCGGCCGCGGCAGGTATCGGGGGAGGGAGGGGTCCAGAGTGTCCGGGGGCCCCGGCTCCGCTGGGTTCCACCCGGCGTGGGGTGGCCGCGCGCGCGCGCCGTCCCGCAGCCCCCTGTGAGGGTCGCGCCCACCGCGCCCTTCCGCGCCTTCTCTCCGCTCCCTCGGTCCGCTCCCTCACACCGCGCCCCTCCGCTGCTTCACACCGAGCCCCTGACCACCGCGCCCTCCGCTCCCTCACACCGCGCCCTCTCCCAACGCCCCCCACCCGGGCCGCAGCCTCCCCCCGGCGGCCCCGCTCTCCTCGCAGCACCCTCTGCCCGCCTCCCCCCCTCCTCCTACCCCGGTTTCCCCCTCAGCGCTGCCGGCCCGCCCGTGCACCGGGAGCTGTCCGCGCTCCGGGACTCGCGGCGGGGCTCGGGGCGGGCAGCGTGTCCGCGGCGGGGGCAGGTGGTGGCCGGGCGGGTGGAGGGGCGGTGGGGCCCGGCGGAGGGCGGGGGGCACCCGGCGGGCGGTTGGTAGCCCCCTAACCGTATCTCCTCGGCTGTGCTGAGCAGAGCCCGTTAACCTGCTTTTAAACACCCGGATGTCTTGTTGAAAAAGTCCGAATTATTGTCTCCGGCGGAGTAACGGCTTGAAATGTGGCTTCCTTCTTTTTTTTTCTTTTTTTTTTTCTTTTTCTTTTTTTTCCCGCCAGCCCATCATACAATTTGATTAAGTTTTCCAGTCTTATTCCTCTATCCTTGCTGCTTTATTAGTGTGATTTTTTTTTTTAGACTTACTGGCCGTGGGAAAAGGCTGAACGGTTTCAATCTGTTTCTTCCCCCTCCTGTGAATGAAAATGCAGCTTTTGCAGCTCCTCAGCCTTGAAGGGGAAGTGATTTTTCGGGTGACAGATCTCATTGCTTTTCCCTCCCTTGGGTCGTTGCGTTTTGCTTTGACAGTAGAACTCCTGAACTCCCTGCTGGTGCATCCTCAGCCAGTTACTGGGCAAGGGCTCTGGAAATCGTGCTGGTTTTGTTACTCCTTGAGAGATGGGATCATCTCTTAGGAGGGAGGACGCATGCAGGGAGATTTTCAGAGTGGGTATATGAGCAGGAATTGGATTGCTTTGGTAACTACAAATTAAAATCTGTTTTCCCCAAGTCAAAATGACTTCACCCAGTGCTTCTTACAGGCATGATTTTGAATCCTGTGTTTAAAAGGCCCTGCAGTCAGCTCTGCTCGTGCGCAGCTCTTCGTAAGTGCTGTTCATGTTCATTATTTATTCAAATGTAAGCCTAAAATTTTAATCTTGCATGTAGAGGACCAAAATAAAAAAAACCCTGTCAAGTAAAAAACTAAACTGTATTTTTTTAGGAAACGTATTCAACTACTGCTGTTACAAGTAACTAAGTAAAAGGGAGGTGACAAGGTGCGCGTGGGGGATGTCTCTTTATTTTTTACCTTGCTTGCTTTGCATACTTTGTGTGACACTTAATTTTTGTGGTTTCCTCTGCCTGCTGGTGGCTGGGCCTTAAAAACAGAAGAGATTTTCAGACAGGAAAAGGAGGGGGGGAGAACATCTACAGCCCCAAACAATCAGGGTTGCAGTGCCTGCATCAAATCTTTTGAACTTAGAATTGGCAACTCCCTCCTCTGCCTGTCACTCTATTTGCTGTCATTCTGCAAAATAGGAAGGATTTTTTGAGGGTAATCCATTTTACTTGCTCCTTGGAACATTAATCTCCTATTAGGGGCTTCTCAGTGAAGAGTCAATTCGGAAATGAATGCATGCATTGAAACTGGAAACTCATGTGAATCACTAGTGGAAGGGAAATTCGTGGGTGCTTATTATTCTGTAAGTGTTGCAAACCTGTATGTTAAATGCACAAACGTTATTATTATTCTGTAAGTGTTGTAAAACTGCCTGCTAAGTGCACCAGTGTTACTTAAGGCTTTTGGGCAGCCTGAATACCTTGTGCAGTGTCCAGCTCCCTCAGTGCTGGTGCTCTGCACCCTCTTCCTTGCTCAGCACAACCACAGGACGAACAGGAGCACTTAAGGCAGGAAAAGTAGAGAGCTGGTTTCATTTGTGGAACTTGCTGGCATTTATAATCTATGGTGTGTGATAGATTTATCCTTTTTTTTTTTTTTCTCCTCTTTTGCACTGTATTTTGCATTAGAGAGCTTCCCTCTCTTCTCAGTTGTAAGAGGGAAAACCTGCCAGTAAGGACATGAGTTGTGCTTATTTTTGTGCACCCCAGCAACTGCAGTTCCTGCCCTTGGGCATTGTTGTTAGTCTTTGGTTCAGGTCAGTGCAGAAATGTTTTCAGGTTTTTTCTGCTTTTCCTGGATAAAGCCAGTAATGAACAAAGGATGTTTTTACCATTTTCTGCATGCTGTCACTGTCTGACGTCAGCACCTTGCTACTAATGATGTTTCCTGACTTTGCTCAGTCAGGGCTTTTCTCATGTGTTTTGTTTGTCAACAGATGGAAACTGCACTATTGTGCATGGTTAGATCAGCTTCCTTTGATACAGTCTAATTTGTAGCATAATAGTTGCACATCCTAGCTGTTTAAAACGAGTAATTTGTGTTTGTTGAAATGTTTCATAGTAAATTGGGGGTTTTTAATTAGTTTTTTTTATTAAGTTCAGTCACCTTGTACCCCAGTGTAATTAGTTTATGCTTACAAAAGTCGGAATTTGGGGCGTTTAGTTCCAGTTTGCTTAAAATAGCGTGCCTGTTTGTGGAGGTGTGACACGTTTTTCCATGTGTTGCAGGGAAGCTGTGTGTTCTGGAGGATGGTGGTGCCTGGGAATGCCCCACTCCTCCAGCAGGACCACGCTCTGGAGCCTGACTTAGGACGAGACCCCACGGGGAACTCTGCCATGGGCCCCGACACGGAGCCGGCGCCCGAGGAGGTTGGCCCAGAGCTGGAGGAGGTGAGGAAGCTGCGGGAGCTGGTGAGGAGGCTGGAGATCCAGAATCAGCACCCGAGAAGCAAGAGCAGCAGGAGTGTGCTTGGGACAAACGTGCAGAGCGAGATCCGTGCTGGTGTGGATAACCATGACTCTGGTCTTAACGGGATGGAAATTCATAACAGCATCAATGTGATCAGGGAGAAGCAGGAATTGCAGATAATGGCAGATCTGCACAAGCAGTTAAGCAAAATAAGAAGAGAGGAAGGAGAGAACAACTGCTTAAAAAGAGGCCTAGATGCCCAAATGCAATATAGTGTCAACAGTGCCACTGAGGAGTTGTCTTCCAACCTGTGCAAGGTGGAAACGCAGACTGAGGAGAACGTCAGGTGTGCTTTGCATCTGGACACAGGTGACAGCACAGAGCTTATGGGGAACTTGGGCATCCCAGGTGTTGATTCCTCAGTTAAAAGAAATGAACAGAATCCCAGTGAAAAATGTGGAGATCTAGAAAGTCTTCCGAACAACACAGATCTGGATGAAGTGAAAGTGTTAGAACTTGAAAACTGCAACGAGGAAGAAGATAGCTGGTAGGTATTCCAGAGCTGCAGCAATCCATGGAACTTACACTGCTGCTCCTCAGAGTTTCCCTCTTTAGGTGGGAAGGCATTTTTAAGGGTATCAGGTGATTTCTTTACAGTGCTTTAATTTTTAGCAGCAGGAATGCAGTTCCTATTACCAGCCTTTCTGATTTTTAAGACCATTGTTCCAGAGCATTATTAAAAAAAAAAACACAACAGTTTAAGACTTGCTTTTTCCCTTCTCTTCCTGACGCTGCTGTAGCAAGCACAGAAAACTTCCTTTCCCTCTGAGTTTGTTTATGTCTGATGCACGCAGAGGAATGAATAATGGAGTGGTTAAGCTTTGTACATAGCTGTCAAGTACTGTATTGAAATAAGAATTTTGAAAAACACCAACTCAGACCTCAGACCCTCTGGAATTAGTGGCTTTTGCTTCTGTCTAAGAAGACAAGTAATTTCCATTTCCTGAATGCTGTTTGTTTGCAGTTAACCTGTCTCTTTTGTTTGGAGACATGAACTGAAGCAGATCAATGATGTAATCCTTAACTGGCCCTACTTTGTAGGATTCTGCACTTCACCAGCAGCCTTGTCTAGAGCTTGTTTTATACAGCAGCAGATTAATTTCCCTTGCCCTTCCAAAGCTAGCTAAAGGTCAAGGCCCATATACTGGCTCTAACTTGATCACTGAAACTCTCTGGCTTGCCTAAACAGCATTTGGAGCAGGACTTTTAGGGGGAAAAAAAAATAAGGGAATGTATTTAACAAGTTGAATTTGGAAGGCAGGCTTCATTATTTCTGTGTTAATGAAAACAGCTGAGTTTATGTTCATGTGGCCCATGAGATTCTTCAAACTATATTGGCTTGGTAAGGACAACAGACAGTCTTTAAAAAAACAAACAAAAAAACTCCAACAAAAAACCCTCAGTGCTCTTTGGGTTTAGGATCAGCTTTTAATAAGGTGGCTTTGCTGATTGGGGGGAATTTGGTAGTGCCTGGGTGGATGTAAGATCTGAATGTGTTGAGTAGTGTATTCATTGGTCAAAGGGAGCAGCTTACTGGGTGTTACATTTCAAGTCCTTTTTTAATATTATACATTAGGAAAAAAACTGTAGCTAGTACCTGGAACACATCATGTGTACTTTGATGCTTAGGATTTTTGATAATTTCTGAGAAATTCACAGTGGCTTTGTTCTTTCCTGTCACTGCTGAATGGATAAATTTTACCAGCCCAGTCCTTCTGGTGTGCTGACCTTTTCTTTGTTTCCATCTGGTGGAGGAGGTGATGCTTTACACCTTAAATAATACTAAGAACTCATTTTGTATTCCTTTAAAGTATGAAAGTGTTTAAAATAGGGTGTGGGGCGTGGGAAGCTTTCACAAAGGCAGTCCTTAGTTCTTGTCTCTTCATGTCATCCCAGTTTTATGAACAGGCCCAACTTTCAGGGTAATTCCTATCGTGGTGTTGTGCTGGTGCTACTTCTTGGTAGGTTTGCAGCCTGGGGTTCAATCTGCCCTGTGGGGTTTTGCCACTGGAGCTGAAGGGGGAAGAGCAGCAACTGCTGCCCTGGGAGGGGGAAGGCGGGAGCACCAGAAGCAGCGTGGAGAGTTTGTTGCTGTGCTCTGCAGGTGCAGATATCTCCCTTTCTGCACTGTTTTGAAATTACTGGCTTTATTTGGGTCAGACGTTTCTGTGCAGCTCCCCTGGCCTTCAGCAGGATCTGTGTGGCCTAAGGTTTTGTTTTTAAAATCAACATTGCAGTGCCTGAACTGTGAAACATGAGGTACTGCATCACCTGCCGGAGCTGTAACTCTGCACTCTGGGCTGCCTGTCCCTTGACTTGCTTTCTTGGGTCCCTTTCTCAAATAGCTATTCAAAATTGTAAATATCCTGGAGACCCAACCCAGTGGCAGTCTCCTTTCAGTGCTGTTTGCCCATTACTGGTGACCAGTTTGCTCCCCCGTGCTTCACTTCAGCTCCTGAGCTGTGCATGGAAAGGCTGTTCCCCATGCAGAGGGGAACAAACAATACTTCCCCACATACAAGAATTAACTCGTGGGTTTCTGTGCTTTTAGTTTATTGTTCTTTGTGCAGTGATTTGTGTTCAGCATTTTGTTACACATTCCTGTGCTACTTGTTTGGTGTTTTGCCACTTATTATGCCAGTTATTTTTCCTGGTAAGACTGGGGAGAGAGCATTTTGACTCGAAATTGTGATGGAATAAAGGAAGTGTTTGTATTAATGTGTCATTGGGTGAAAGAGTGGGAAAAATGGCAGAATTAAAAAGCCTTAAACTTTTTCAATACTCTTTCTTCCTTTTTACTGGATTAAACTATTTCTGCCTCCCTCTCTTTTGATGGAATGTGTATCAAATTGTTCATGCTTCACCTTAAACACCTTTAGGTTTTCTCCTTGTACATTTCTCTCCTGCTGCTGTTGTTCAAGATCTTGATCCCAGTGGTAAAACTGCCAGGATGTAACACGGGGCTTCAGAGAAGCTTTTATGTATGATGTTCTGCTTTTTTTTAAAAAAAAACAACAAACACCACCAAAACACACCACAACAATCAAGCAAATCCATGCAACAGAACCTTTTCTTTTTGTTTCTTTTAAATTGCTGAGTCCCTTCTAGAGAGTTCCCTGAGGGTGTGTGTATGTCTTAAGGCATTTAATTCACTGTGCTGCAGGGTGTCATCCTTGTGAGCTGCTTGTGCCATCAGAGCTGGGAACACGTTTTCCAGAGAAGTTCCACAAAATGAGGAGGTGGTTCTGCACAAAATCCAGGTGTTATACCAGTAGAGCATCCTGAAAAATACAGCATCTGGTGCCTCTAGTTTGGGGCAGAACTTTACCTCCCTACTCTTTGTACAGTCCCACAGAGCACCTAGTTTTTCTGTGATCTTTCCACGTTGACAGGACTCTTAGAAATGGTAATTTGCAAGGTCTTAGTTCCTCAGACTGTTCATCCTGTGGAAAGGTTCTGCTCAGCACCCTGTGCAGTGCAGGGCTAGTGCAGCTCTGAAGTTGTCCCACAGGTGCCTCTGCCCATCACACAGCCTGTGGGCTGGGCCCTGAGATTCAGCTAAGGTGCTGCTTGGAGCTCCTGGGACTCAGTGACAGGGCTTTTGGTACCTTGTTCAGCAGGGTTAGGCACTAGATAGTAATGAAAAAGAGCTGCCTCTTCTGCTTTTTGCAGTGTAATTTTTTTTTTTTTCTCCCTTTTCAGTTTCTCAGGAATAAAGGCTCAAACCTGTACTTGAGCCAATACTGTCACGTTTTCATGTGGAGCATTTGCTATGAGCTTTTCTCTTTTTTTTTCATTTACATTTCTGTCATTTCAAGACCTGGACCTGTTGCTTTCCACACCCCCACATTGTCAGTGTTGGTATTTCTGTTGAACAGTGGTGTTTGGAGTTGAGATTAGAACTGTGTAAGCACAGTAATGAATCTGAAAATCAACTCTCTGAAATCTGTATAAAGCAAAGCAAAATGAATTAATCATTAGATTGAAATACATGCTTTGTAGAAGAGTTTAGCTGCCACCTTAGCACTTTGTGGAGGTGTATCTTACAAACCCAAATGGTGAAGTGCAGAGGATCCCACAGATGTTTCTCTGAGTGCCTTCATTCTTAATGGAAGAAAGATACCAAGTTGTGCTTCCTGCACAACTGAAACTACTTGGCTCTTACCAGAAGTGCAGTTCTTAAAATACTTCTTATGGTAAAGTGAAACACATCCACTAGCAGCAGAAACTGAAGATGCTGTACCTGGGGGTTTCCTCCCAGAAGATGAAGTAAATCTCATTCATATTTAATAAGTTGTGTAGCAACACTCCAGTACATCCAATTGAGACTGTGTGCCCCAATGTTTACTTTCTGAATTTTGTATTAGGCCTTGGAACTATCTAAGTAACTCCTCAGCTCTCATTTGCAATTTGACAAAAGAAAAGATTCAAAGCATAACCCTTTGCCATTTACACAGAAACTTCACAGGCAGGCTGCTGAGTTTTAGGAACAAAATGCAAGGCAAACTTGTTTGTTAAGCAGGTACTTGTTAAACCCCAAAGCCTTTGGCTGACTTGTACACTGGCAGTCAAATGCATTCTTAATGGCATACCTGAGTACATTTTTTCCAGTGCTCATTGGATTCAGTTATCCTCTCAGGCTCTTTGATTTGCCAGGTTAGAACTACCAGAGATAAAATTCGACATATTTTTAAACAGAGCAGAGTGAGTTGAGCTTATTGCAAAAGCCTCTTTCAGGAGAAAGCCTGGTTCAGTTCAGCTGGAGGTGTGACACTGCATTCACCTGGGCCCTGCTGCTGGGGCACTTGAGCCACAGTGACCCACAGGAAAAGGTGACTTCTGGCTCTTCATACTATGTCCAGAAAAATAATCACTTGTATTTGTAGGGCTGGTGTTTTTGTCAGGTGATGGAGCCTGGTGCTCCAGAAGAATAAGCTATGCCAGCCTATTTTGAGAAGTTAACTTGTGAATTATGTTGAATCCTTCCCCAAAGCTGCTTAAAAAGGGAAATAGTGAACCTGATGCTGTGAAATTGGGCCAGAATTCCTCTTTTTTTACAAGTTGCCTGTCAGTGCTCTGGAAGATGGAGTTGTGCTTACTTCATTGAGTTTAGTGAAATTGTAAGTGAGACCATGGCTTGGCAACAGACTTGTCAGCTGAAAAATGAGGGTCCCCTGGCAGGCTAGAGAGGACTGGGACACCCTGGGAGCAGGGAGCTCTGCTCCATGTGAAACAGTTCTAGCAGTCAGACAAGTGTCACCATTTTCAGCTGACCCAGCAGGGCAGAAACAGGATTTAGAAGCATGGAATGAGCTGGAGAGAGCTACTGCATCCTGAAGTAGAGCAGGATTTTCTTAACCTAAATTACGTGAAGAGCAGTGTGACCTGCCCTAAGGAGCCTGCTGGCCTCTTTTTTTATTTGATGGTTTTATTGCTGCTTTTTTGGTCTGAACTGCAAAGTAAATCCAGAGAGAGGGCACTTGGCTTCCTCTGTTTCACTGGGTCTGAGTGGTTGTAGTGCTGGTTTACCCATGCAGAAGTGCAGCAAGACACACTGCTGGGGCCTTTCATAAAAGACAACATTGCGTGTTCAGGAATATTTGTGTTCATGTTTCTCAGCATTTATTTTGTCAATAGCAAATCAGCTTTAGGATTTTTTTTTATTTGCTTGTGGTTTTGTGTAAAGCTCAGAATGAAAAAGCTGCTGTATGAGACCTAAAGAGAATGAATGTCTTACTCCCTGAAAAAGATGAGTCTGGCCAGGGGCAGGGATATTATTAGGATCTGTAAAGTCAGGAGTGGCTTGTCAAGAGGCTATAGAGAATAATTTTCTTCCACCTGGATCCCATCCCTCAAGACCCAGACAGTATCAAGAGTAAATAGCAGGAGACACTAAATAATGCAAGACTACAAGATTATTAAATCTGTCTAATCCTGTGTGTATATGCACAGCAATGCTAGGTGTACTAGAGCTGTCAAAACCTTGGGCTGTAGGAGAACTTACCTAACATGACAATTAAAAGGACAGGTAGCATGCAGCCCCACTTCCTGGCTGTCTGGAGATTTCTAAATCTTGTAATACACCTGGAGTATTGTGTTTAGTTTTGGTCCCTGCTCTACAAAAAGGATGGGACAGGCTGGAGAGGGTCCAGAGAAGGGCCACAAGGATGGTCAGAGGACTGGAGGATCTGTCATATGAGGAGAGGCTGAGAAAACTGGGATTGTTCAGCTTGGAGAAGAGGAGGAGGCTTCAGGGAGACCTTATCACCATGTTCCAGTACTTAAAGGGTGGCTGCCAAGAAGATGGAGACTCCCTATTTACATGGAAAAGACAAGGGGTGATGGGCACAAGTTGCTCCTGGGGAGATTCTCATTGGACACGAGAGGTCAATTTTTCCCCATGAGGACAGTCCAACATTGGAACAGTCTCCCAAGGGAGGTGGTGGATTCCCCCACATTGGACAGTTTTAAGTCTCAGCTGGACAGGGTGCTGAGCCACCTCATATCAACTAGAGTAGTGCCTGGAAGGGTTGGACCAGACAACTGTTCCTTGAGGTGCCTTCCAACCTGGCATTCTGTGATTCTATGACAGTTAAATGACTTTATCCCTGAAATCTGTCAGTAGACTTAGTATTATTCATTCAGTGTGAGATGTTTTTTGTCTGGGGGAGGAGTGGAGGGAGAGGCAGGTGAGAGGTGATGGTGAGTGTACCAACAACTTAACTTCTAGTAGTATTCCAGCAGCCAGGCTTGACCCTTGCCCTGCAGAGGCTGCTGCTCTCTCTGTGAAGCCACTTGAGGTGCATTTCACGGGTGTGATGGTAAATTTTGTTCCTGAGCCATCGTATACAATTTAAACTTCCATTTTTCCCCTCTGTTTTTAATTTGGATAACTTTTCTATTGCCTACTGCTAGGTGTACTTTACTAAATGCTACATCAGTGGTGTATGCTGGTAGTTAATGAGTATTTTTTACTGTCTCCTTCCAACCCTTGCCAAGGCTCTACGTGTCCCCAAGGAAATCTGCCATGGATCAGAAAACCAACTCTCCTCTCAAGTGGTGCCGCCAGGTGCTGGACAACCCCAGTCCTGAGACAGAGGCAGCCTGCAGGACCCTCATCAGCAGGCTGGATCAAGGTACATAAAAGGCAAACCCTGCTTCTTGCAGTGTCTTTTCTTTCCACTCGTGTACTTTATGTTATTGAGGAACAGTGAAGGAGAGGAGCGTGGTTGCACAGCCATGTTTGTTACTGTGTAAAGCCTCCCAGCTTGCCTTGGTGTTGGCAGTGCCTCAGCTGAGGGGCTAAGAGATCCTCTCTACACATTCAGAAAACTTGATGATTACAAGTAATAGACAAAACAAACTGAATTGTGATGTTTTGCCTCTCTGTAGTTGTTCAGATGCAAATACAGGCCTTTCAAATGAATTGCCAAATTGACCACCTTTCTGTTTTTTTAGTATGTTCAGAGTCTGTTCCTTCTCAGGCTCTTGTTTTTGTTTTTTAATATTCAGACCTCTTGAATGTAAAAATATTTAGAGGGAAAACATGCTTCTGCAGAGGCAGGGGGGAGAATCATATGAAACTGTTACAGAATCATAGAATGTTAGGGGGTTGGAAGGGACCTCTGGAGATCATCTAGTCCAACCCCCTGCCAGAGCAGGACCACCTGGGGCAGGTCACACAGGAACACATCCAGACAGGTCTTGAAAGTCTCCAGAGAAGGAGACTCCACAACCTCTCTGGGCAGCCTGTTCCAGTGCTTCATAACCCTTTATTATTGTAGCTTTTTTAATGTAAAAACTTGTAGTATTGTTGAGTGTTTCTACTGGTGATTATTCTTAGTATTATTGCCTGGGTAAAACAGTTGTCTGATGCTCAAAGCTTACAATAGCAAAACATTAAATCTGTAACTTGAAGAAATGAAGTCATTTGGCAAACTAGCTTTTTTTCCCAGTTTATCATCCCCTAAGCTCTTCATGGTGCCTTTCAGCTGTGTTACTTATCCCTGAGGGAAGATCCCTCACTGAGTCTGCCTGAAACAAGAGCACCACAGCACGTCCTGTCAGTGCTCACATCCCCCATCAGGGTCAGTGTTCTGGGGCTGTAGGTTTGTGGGGTGTTTTTCCTTTTTCCAGCAGAATCAGTCCCAGCTTAGCCTTTCACTGATGGAAGAGCTGTTAGGACAGGTGCATTGTTTCTTTCATGACAAAACTGAGGTGATTCTGTTGCTCTGTACCTGTAGTGCAGCACCTGGAATCCACCTGGTGGATGTTCTACCTTTGCTCTTTGCAAATGTACCCAGGGTTTGTGTGTAAAGTGTGCAAGTCCTGGGCTGAATTGCTGGTAGCCAAGACACTGAGGGGGCTGAGGTGACTGAGCAATCCTTTTCTGTATTCTGTAGCTCCCTGTATCACCTGGCTTTCCCATACAGGCAGCTGTGAGTTCCCCTGCAGCAGGAGGGGTGTCTGGTTTTATTATTTTCTACTAACATCCCATCATTGCAAAGCTTTGCAGAGCAGGACATGTTGCAACCTCATCTATGTCTGCTTCGACTCATGAACCTCTAAACACACAAGCTGTGTTTGAAAAAGTTTCTGAGAGAATTAATGGAGTTCAGGGATGTTCTTAACTACTGCAAATGCAGCCCCCAGTTTGGTACAAAAGCTGTTGTCTGCCCGGGTTTTGAGTTGGCTTTGTCTTTGGTGCAAATGCAGGCATTTTGATTTCAGTTTGACCAGTGATTTGACCTCAGGGATTTGAAGTCTGAGAGCCCACTGTTGTGCTTTGGTTTGGATTTTAAGCTTCCATACTAACAGTGTTTTGGCACTGCTTGTAATCGGGCTTAGTTTGAGTTTAGCCTTGAAATTCCTGATTTGAGAGAACTGAATGTAGCTGGGGAACAAACTTCATTTGCTTTTATAAACCAGCTGCACTTAGAAATTTGAGTGAAGGTTCATTTGATTTGCTTTCTGTCTGAAATGTATCAGGCTTTGCTTGTGCTCTGTCACTCCTTTGTAACTAAAATAGTCTGACCTTGTGTTTGTGGGGGAAATAAAGAAAACAATTTATGTAGTGAATGTTTATTATATTCTTAGCTACTACTCTCTCAGTGGTGAGGGTTTGGTGGGCAATTAATCCAGCAGCCCCTTGGCTATATACAGGTCATGGACTGAGCCTTTTCCTTGGTGTTGGAGCTCTATTTCCAGCTGCAGGAAGCCTGGATGCACAGAGTTTTGCTACCTGGCTTCTTTGTAATTGCTTCACTAACTCTTGTGCAAGCCTGTGCTGAATAAATATTTCAGAATGGTTGTTTTTCATATTAATTTGCTCTCCTTTGACTCTAAAGGCACAGCTTTTGGGGTTTGATGCTGGTTTGATTCCAGCATTAAAAATTCAAAATAACACGTGTAAACATAAAGTGGAGCTCTTTAAAATGAAGATGGGGTGTAGAAGTGACAGATCTTCATGAAGACAGTCATCTTGGAAGAGCAGCACTGAGACTTTCAGAAATGTGTGGCTGCTTGAAAGCCAGGTGTGTCAGTGTAGTTATCCTTGGAATTCTTCAGAAGTGACAAAACAAGTTGAAGGGGAGAGTGAGCAAGGGAAGAGGCACTGCCTCCTGCAGCTTGGAGCTGACACCATCAAGAGGTCTCATTTGAAGTACATCTGTTGCAGTGTTTCATCTTGTTGGATCTGATGCCTTTCTTTATCTTACGCTCTCTGTTTTTAAAAAATAATTTTGTAATGTTTTTGGCTTTTTTTGTGTTTTTCCTTCTAGCCAGTAGGTGGAAAAACCTGTATTGCAGTCCCCTGGCATCACCAAGTGCACATAATTTGAATACAGAGGCAGGCTCCTGTAGCAATGCACTAAACTCTCCCGGGCATCTCAAATCGACTAACAAAGCACTACTAACCTGTGGCAGCTCAGGTATGGCATGTCAGCAGGGCACTGCAAACCTGTGTGCTCAGGATGCAAGGAGTGTTACTGATTGACACAGGGAAAAGGTGTCCAGAGATGCAAGTCCACCCATGGGGTTTTCTCCTCTTAATTTGCTCACTTGCTGACCCAGGTTTCATCTGTTATGTGGGAGAAAACCTCCTTGCATCCTAAATGTCTTGTAGTTATTTCATGGTTTTGTTTTTATAACTTTCTCTGAATATATTTATGAATTGTACTAATTTTAAGTGGCTTAAAATGGAAAAGAGCTGTTGGGGCAAAGGAATTACTGCTCTTGAATAACGATATCCTATGTAGGTGTTGAGTTTATATAACTTGGATTCAGTTTTCTGGCTTGAGAGTTTGAGCAGTTCAGTGAGGAAGGATGGGGGCAGCAGAGAGGAGCCTCAGGCGCCAGTTTGAGCCTTTCAATCAGCCGAGGGGGCAGCTAAACACACAGCAACAAAAGCTTTCCTTCCCTCAGACTTCTTGGCTGCCTTTGGAGGAAGGTTTCCCCCTGAGGGGCAGCCTAGACAAGGCTCTGGTTAGCAGCCCGTATTGTAGGGGTGATGATGAGGCTCCTCCTGACTGGCTTGGCCTCCAGGCTGCATTTGCATTTAAGCTGCTGCCCAAGGAGCCTGTGCAGGCTCCTCCAGGAGCTTCAGTTCCTGCTCAGTTTCCTAGCACCAATGCTTTGCCTCTTTATTATCTAAGGAGTTTGTTTGATATGTTTGGGTTTTGTGGTGGAAATTACGATATCCTATTTTGCATGTTGAAAACCATAGAGCATGTTTAACAGTTTCTGGCTTGAAACTTGAAGTGAAATGAACCTTTTTTTTAAAGAAAAAAAAAAGGTGGGCTATGGATGTTTTCACAGCTGCAGGTATGCTTTGGAGATCTGGTTTTCTGCTGTAAGTAGGAATTAACACTTCTCTCTACTTTGCAAGCAAGAGGATGGTTAGGGGCTGGTTATTTTTGCAAGCTGAATTCTGCAGGATAAAAAAAACCCAAACATCTGTACATCAATTTCTTGTTTTCAGTATGAGGTTGGTTGGCAGTCTTGGTGTCTAACCCCCTTTTCACACAGAAGCAGTTACTGATGTGTGAAACCAAAGTGCCTGTGCAACTTCTAGACTCCTTCATTCACTCTCAAATCTCCTGCAGTTGTCAAGGGTACCAGATAAAAAGCCAGGTCTGGACCAGGCTTTGTCCTGTAGGATTCTACATGAAAGTTCACTTCATCTGTTGGGTGGCTCTTCCCTTCTCACTCCTGGAAGTGCTAACATGAGTTTCAAATTCACTGTCAGCTTGATTGACTCAAATCTATTTTTATTTCTGGGAAAAAAGGAGCTTCCCTGCTGCCCCAGTGAAAAATGTGTCACAGTGACTTCCCTTAAGAACCCAACAAAAAAAACCCCAACCCTTTTAGAAAATCCAGATGTGGTTTATTTGGAAGCTTCTGTAATGAAAACCATAACCAGTTCCTCTGGCTGGGTTGAGCCACAACAGTTTTTACTGGCGAAAGAATGTGAATGTTTTTCTTCCCCTCCTCAACTGCTTTTAAATAGACCTGCAGTTTGAAAGGCAACAACCAGACCAAACACGACTCAGTTGGGAACTTTGCTTTTAAAAAAAAGCTGTATTTGTCATGCAAATTAAAAATACAGCTTTTATTATTAAAGGCTGTGTCAGTTACAGCAGGAAACCTGTGCTGGCTCAGTGTGCAGGTGCAATCCCTGCTCTCCTCTGGGCTTTATTTCAGCTTTCCTGGCACCAGGAGGACAGAAACAAGGTCAATTCTGGAGTGTCTTGATGTGGAGTGTGGATTTGTGTAGCACACACACACTGCAGTCACACTTCTGTCGTGGTGTTGTGGCAGCACCTTGAAACTGGACACACTGTGTACCTTTTCCAGTGAGGAACTGGAGGCTCACTGGTACAAAGCAGCTGGCTGAGTGTCCATATAGGAAATTTGTTTTACTCCTGGACTTCAAACGTGTGATTTCTGTTGTCAGCAGTTACTGTTCTTCAAAACTGGTTTAAGAAATAATGTTGAGGACCTGCTGCTTTTTCCTGCCAACTGGAATGAACCATTGCTGGGAAGGGCTGCTCAGCAGTGGTTGTTAGAGGTTTTGCTGAGAACAGACAGAATGTTTCCTTCACTGTTGAGAATCCCTCAGCGGGTGCACTGCCCTCAAGACTCCTGAGGACACAGCAGGCAAAACTGAAGTGACAGTCAGTGGTGAATGACATCCTAGAGATGCTCTGGGGCCCGACCTGTGCTCCTGCTCTGTCTGCTGGAGTGCTGGAACCTGCTTGGTGCTCTTTGTTGATGATCTCAGACCCCTTCTTGAGCAGGATGTGTGTTTCTTAAGCCTGCTCCAGCTGGAAGTGATGTCAAGTGCTCTTAGGCTCTTGCATATCTACCAGCTTTATCTGATCCTCCATCAGACTGTGGGTTTTAATTATCTTTTTTTGGGTGGGTCTAAATCTATATAGTACTAATTGCACCCTTGTCTTGGAATTAATTTAAAGTACTGATGTCCTCCCTCCTAGAACAGCTCTGTAAGTTACATGGTCTTGTGTGTGTTGGGGGGTTAGTTCTGCTCGGGGCGTGTTAGGGTGTTGTGTGACATGGGGCATAGATCAGCACGTTGGTGGTGTGGAGGTTTTACATCCACTAATCCTTTTGTGTTTCCAAAAATGTTCCTAGTAACGTGGGGGTTTTTTTGGTGGTTTTATCATTTTTTATACCTTTTAATTTCATTTACTCCTGTGATGCTCACCCACTCCCTAGCAAGCACTTTGTGTAACTTTGCTGCTTAAAAACTAGATCAATCTTTGCCCCTTTCTCAAAATAGGCGGAAATAATATTGATCTTTTAAAGGGTGATACTAAGCTTAAAATTACCAAGCATCCTCCTTTTGCCACCTTCTGGACAGAAGTCCACCATTTTTTCCCTGCTCAAAGACACTCTGCCTCCTGAACAGTGCAGGGCAGAACAGTGAGCATTGGGTTCTCGAGCAATTTCTAACTACTTAATTATTTCTAGCAACCAAACCTCAACTTCACAGGCTTTGTTAGTGGAATAAACACTCTGCTCCTCGTTCTTGGTGTGTATGTGGGTGTCTGAATGTTTCCTGAATGCTGTTCCTCCCCTTCCCTCCCCTAGGTTATCTGAGCATGCATTCTGCTCTGAGCTCCCAGTCGTCCGTGGACAGCGAGCTGAGTACATCTGATGACTCCATCTCCATGGGGTACAAGCTGCAGGACCTGACAGATGTCCAGGTGATGGCACGTCTCCAGGAGGAAAGTACGTGACAGCCATCTCCCTTGTGTTACAGTTGTAGAATTGTAGGGAAATGCAGATGTTCTTCTTTCCCCCTTCCTCCAACAGAAGAAGAATTTAATAGATCGTTTAAAGTGTTTGTGGTTTCCAGGACCTGCCTTTAAAAATCTACAGACCCAAACTGCCTCTTAAAGTTAGCAGTTATATGACAATCCTCAAGGTTACACCTCTTAAAGCAGAAGATAGACTTGAAACTATTATCCAAGCCCCCACTTAGTTAAATATGTAAGTTAAATACTCCATGCCAGGTTGTCTCTGCAGGACAGGTGAAGTTTCACGAGGAACCATTTCCTCCCAGTGGCAGCTCAGACAGCAGCAGCTCACCATTGCCTGTCTGCTTCCTGTCCCCTCACTGGAGCAAACACAAGCAGCTGCCTGTGCTATGGGTTGCTTTGGGAAACTGATCCAGCTGAAAAAATAGCCCAGTGAAGTTTTTTACCTGTAAATTTTTGTTTTGTTGAGCAGGCTGCCTCACTGCAGCCTGAACTCATATCAGAAGCTGTCTAGAGGACTGGATTTGACCAGTTGTTGATTTCATGCAAGCAGTATTGCACTGCTGTCTTGAGTGGAAAAAATATTCACCTTACAAAGTTTGCAATGAAACATGAAAAGTGCTTCATCCTCAGAATGGTGGAAGCTTTGCACATTTGGATTGGGAAAGGAGAAGGATTGGGAACACCTGCTGCTTTTTTTTTTTTTAATCCCTGCAGTGAAGGGAGTGCCCTGGGAAGAGAGTTTTTCAGAACTTTAACTGACATCATTCCCGAAAGTCCCTACAGCCAGTTGGCTTAGTTAGTCCTTGGGAAGAAGTTGCTTGTATTTTGTAAGGCAGGAAGACTCGGATAAGGGCCTAGGTTGAGGAAGGGCCTGTCAATGAGGCCCGTGCACTGTAGGTGTCAGCAGAAAGGAGGTGCTTGGTCACTTGGAGGCAGAAGTTTTAATTCCTTGTTTCAACCTGTTGAAATGCCAGTGGGTGTGTAATTAATGAAAAGATTCATACTGTAAATTAGACTCTTATGCCTGGTTAGCCTAGCACAGCTCGCAGGGCAATACATAGTCCACAATCACAGCGGCTTGTGTGTGTGACCTAGGGAGTCATTCAGGTCCGTTTGAATATTAACTCTTTGCTCTAACTGAACGGTGCTGATAGGGGTGACAGCTTAGAGACTGCCTGAGCTGTGAGTGTCTTCAGTAAAGGGAGTTATTCACCCCACTGTCCTGCCGAGGTGAAGTGCTTAGTTCTAAAGGGACTGTTCTGAGTTCTGAAGGGCTCGGTTCTGAAGCCCCTGGCACTGACCGCGCCGCCCGCCCCTCCAGGCCTCCGGCAGGACTGTGCCTCCAGCTCCGCCTCCGTGTCCCGCCGCAGCTCCAGCGCCTCCCTCCACTCTCTGCGGAGAGGCACCTACAGCGACCAGGAGTTCGACACCTACAGCCTGGAGGACGAGGACGACTGTGACTGCTCCCTGTCCTACCGCAGCGCCCACAGATACTCCCCGTCCCCGCTCAGCTCCCCCCGCTGCCAGTCCCCTTCCTCCAGTGCAGACTGCGGCAGGTCGCCCGCCTCCCGCATCCGGCCGCCCCGCAGGTCGGTGCAGAGCCCCATGCAGGACAGGCTCAAGTATGCAAGCAGTGAAGGTAAGCTAGGTGAGAGCCTGGGCCATGAGGCCACCCTCACCACTCTTTAACATGTGCATTTCGAGGTGCTTAGTGGAAGTTAAGAGTTAGTTACACGCTTGTCTGCTTTTAAGTGCGTCTGTTTTTCAAGAGACAGACTAAACCGTTACACATCCCCTCTGCTCCCAGAAGCAGCAGACAGAGAATTTGCTCTTGGTTTCAGAGGAGATGCGCCACAGCATGCCCAACCTGGCCAGGACCAGCCTCCGAGCTCTGGAGTCTGTGCGGAGCAGTCGGAGTTTGGAGTCAGACCTGCAGGTGCCCAACAGCCGCATCCCGAGGACGCAGCAGCGCTCAGCAGGTCAGTGCTGGGGAGCTTTCCTTCGGCCTGTGTAACTGACCAGACTAAACCCGTGGCCCTTCAAAGGGATCTTGAAGCGTTCTTAAGATAGAGCTGCCAACTGAGTAATTCTGCCTCTTGTCACTCCACTTCCAGGTCTGGCTCCCAGTAAGCTCAGGTACTCCCCCAGTGCCGGGCAGTGCCCCCTAACCGTGCGGCAGCCCCTGAAGGGCGGGTCGTGCACAAACTCGCTGCTAACGCCCCGGCAGCCAGGAAAACCCTGCACCTACACCAGTGCCACCAGTGGGGCTCGAAAGCCACAGGCATCCTCGCTCCACACGGGCTCTTCCAGCAGCAGCTGCACCTCCAGGGGCAGCAACGTGGTCACTGTGGCAAAAAATGCACCCGTCAAAGCACGCACATCTGTGGGAGGGATCTCGGTGCCCAAGAGCAGGCCCACACCACCGGCCAAGAGGTAAGTGTGGGACTTCAAGCCTCACAGATTGAATTACTTTATTTCACAGATTAGAAACTTTTATGATGAGATGTTCGCCTCAGATTTTAAAGAATGACGTGAATAATAGAATCACAGATTGGTTTGGGTTGGAAGGGACCTTAAAGATCATCCAGTTCCATCCCCCTGCGTGGGCAGGGACACCTCCCACCAGACCAGGTTGAGTACAGAGTTGGGTGCTGCTAATTCACTTTAGCTGTAGGGTTGTGGCTGGGGAGCCCTTAAAGGGCAGTACTTCAGCTGCAGGGTTCCTGCATCTTAAGTACTTTGTCCCTGGTCAAGAAGCAAAGGCTGCAGTTCCTTTAAAACCACTAAAATTCTGTGCATGTATGTGTGAACCAGTGGGATGGGACTCACCAGCTGCTGGCTGAGACATCCCTTTTTTACCATGTGCTCTGTGGCCAAACCTTTCAATATCTCAGTATCTATCTGTTTTTTAAAAAGTGCTTTTATTTAAAGCAAAGCTAATTATCCAGGACAGTGAAGAGGCACAGGCTCAAACTTACTTGTGTAAGAATTGAAAATGATGGCACATATTTGGTGCATATGTCTGGTTTTGGGAAGGAAAAACTCTTCCAAAGGACTAACAGACTCTACTGTTAATAAAACAATCTTCCCAGATGACCTATCCTGGTGCCTCTGGAACTTTGCTACTGCTAAAATAGGTTTCTTTTTTTTTTTTTTTTTAATTTATTTTGTCCTTAGTCAGGACTCTGAGTGGGCATTGGCCAAGGCCTGACTAGTTTTCAGTAGGGTTTGAGCAGCAGCACAAATTAATGAGTCTTTACTTAAGCATGATTTGTGTTATTACAGTAACTTCAAGCAGCAGGGTGAGAGCAGAGCCTGTGTCATGTTTATGATTGAAGGATCAGACTACTGAGCAATAAGCACTTGTTGATTTTTTTGTGTCTCATTATAGCCTGAAGTTGAACTCTCTGTGCTTCCTTTTGAGTATTTAAGTGAAATTTTAAACTCTCAAAAATACAACCTGATTATTTTTCATGTGTTTAGTCACGTTCACAGGGAAAACTGTTTCTCTTGGACTCAGTGATGGGAAAAGCCCACAACAGTGTTGATAACTGAGCAGAGCAGGATAAATTTGTCCCTGTTACCCAGTAATAGTCACTTAATTTCTGTAAATGCCTGAAATTGCTGCCGTGCCTGTTCTGGCCCCTGGGGGTTTGGGCTGTGGCTGCAGCACCTGACTCAAGGCAGCAGTTGCAGAAGCCCAGGGCAAACTCCACCCTCAAACCAGCATTCCTGCCCACCTCCAGGGGTGACTGAGGCCTGGTTGAGCTGTGAGTGATGGCTTGTGTGTCTCTCAAAGCAGGTTTCACCAGACTGCTCAGGCTGCCGAGGATGACTCCTGGAAGGAGGGGTGTTACTGACAGCCCTGCCCTGGCACTGACCCCAGCTGGCTGGGCCGAAGGACAGTGTGTGACCATGACCCTCCCCAGCCCCATCCCACTCCAGACTGGTGTGTATAGCCCCTCACCATCCTCACCTTCTGCTGCTCTGCCCAGAGCCTGACCTCTCCATGGTGGAACCACCAACTGCTTTACTGGGTTTTCACTGTTCAAAACGTGACTGAAACACGAGTCTTTGCCTGAAGACCAAGCCTGGCCTTACTTCCCAGAAACCTCTGCAGGCAGCCCTGGGGAGGGCTGGTCACCAGCACCTCCTGAGGTGACCTCCTCCTGAGGACTCCTGCCTAAAAAGGAAGCTGGTTGTCCTGGTGGTGCCAGAGAGCAGCTCTGAGCTGCTGCCGTGGGCTGTCACGGAGCAGTGGCTCGGGGAGGTAGAGATAGTTCTGTAGGTGTTAGAAGTGAGACTTAAATTCAGCCTGATGTA
The DNA here is from genome assembly GCA_020745705.1 of Hemiprocne comata. Lineage (NCBI taxonomy): Eukaryota > Metazoa > Chordata > Aves > Apodiformes > Apodidae > Hemiprocne > Hemiprocne comata. The sequence goes on along the minus strand of CM036597.1, from coordinate 811,408 downwards.
CTCTGCTGTTTGTCTGGAGCTCAACTGTTTGGGTTTGTTGGATTTCTTTTTTTTTTTTTTTTTAACCTCTGTATAGAATGTATTTCTGCTACTTTTTATTGTTTGTTTTAGAAGATGAAGCAGGTTTTTATAACTGTAGTACACTTCAAGCTGTTGTATTCAGGTGTGTGCATCACAGTTCACCAGTGGAGGAGCAGTACACAATATTTGTGTGGGTTTGTGGACAGGCAGTTGCAGGGACAGGGGATGCTAATTAAAACCTGCTGTTTATCAGCAGCATCTTCATCTCCCGGATGAGGAAGTTAATGAACACCAGTTAATTGTAAACTTTTTAAAAATAACCTGCCCTGATTTGACTTGAAGTGTTTCCCTTGGATCTCTTTCAGCCAGCCCCCAACTGCCCTGACTTTTGTAGAAGTTTTCTACTGTCTCTTTGGCTATGAAGGATTCCCTTTCAGTGTCCTTTTCCTCAGCAAGTGCTGGATGCTGTGGATACAGTCTTAGTACAGGAAATATGCACTGATAGCAATGTTCTCCCTGCCATCAATGTGATTTTGATAGTGTAGTTTAATAAAATGTTATGGTGCTGAAATAATAGATCTGCTTTATTCAAACTGTGAGCCTGACTGGGAGTGGTTTTTGTGCCAGGAACGAGGCTTTTCCCCACAGTCTGCTTCTCTGCTGAGCTCTGAACAGGTGAACACCTCTCCAGAGGACACCTCTTATGATGCAACTGTTGATATTTACCTTTCATCTCCCTGGATTTCATAAGACAGAGGTGGGTGCTAGCAAAGGAAGAGGTAACTCATGGCACTGGGTTCACTGCTTTTCTAGAACATCCACAAGTGGCCCAAGCAGAAAGAAATATTTAGTGGTGGGTGTGTGAAGCTTCAGGACCCAGGTTGGGTTTGTCACCTCTTGAGGGATGCGTAACTGAGAAGTGACAAGGGTTTCTTGCTCACCTTCCATTTGTTCATTCTAATGAACATCAATGTTGTACTATAAACTTCCCAGGATCCAGCTGGTCACCCTGCACAGAGAGCCCAGCACCACCTCGGTTCATCCCTCTCTTGTCTTCACTGAGGTCTCTGTTCCAAAGGGCAGCAGGTGCCCAAGTGCACTTCCCTGCAGCCTCTGAAGCTGTGACAGCTGCTGATGATTAATGGCTGCTTAACAGACACTAATTGCAATTACTTCCAGGTTTATATTCTGAGCAGGCCTGTGATACTGTTCCTATGGAGACCTGTCTGGTTCTAGACAGACCAGAAGCTAAAAAGAGAAGGAAGCAAAAAGGTTAACCAGGGCCTGGGTCTGAGGGTGCCCGAGTTCACAGGCACCTGAAATTTGGATCTGGCCCTGCACACACTTGCAAAGGGCTGTGGCTCTGCAGGACAGGGCTGCAAAGCCCAGCTCTGTCAGAACTTCCACATTAATGAGATGCTAATTGAAGTTGTATCCTTTCATTTTTCTGAGCCATTCTCATACCCAGTGACCTTCCTAGAGGTTGTTCTGTTCTGTAGCAGCCCCAGCAGCCAGCTTTCAAATACAACTGATGTGATGCCTCACATCAAGATAAGAATCGACTGAACTCAGGCAGTTCCTGCCAGTTGAAGGGGAAATCCAGCTCCCTCATGCTGATGCACGAGCTGGCTTCCCAGCCCTGAGACTACAGTTCATGTTCCTGGGGTAGATGAAGGGCTACAAAGTTCTACACAGAGGCCCTAGTGCAAGACCATGAGCAGTGAATCAGCCTGCAGGATGAACTGCAGGAAAGGTGGGCTCCTCCCAGCTGGGCCTGAAGAGGAAAGGCTGCTTGGGTTTACCTGCACCCACCAGGCTTTTAGGTCACTGAAAACTGCCAGAAAAAATTTTCCCACAGCCTTTCATTTCACTTCCCAGTAAATGCCCTGCTGCCCTGCCCATGTCATCACCTTGGGATGCTGCCCCTCTGCATCCCACTGCCCCAGGCACTCCGAGTTCTCAGGGAGAAGCAGGCTGTGTCCACCAGCAGAAATAAACCCCTGTTGAGGCAGGACAGGCCCCAGCACCTGCATCAAAACTCCCCAGGTCCACACCTCGTGCCAGCCCCACCTTTCACAGAGGCCAAGAACTCCCCTTCCTGTACAGTCATTTTATTTAAATCAAGTTAACTTTGTTTTTACACTAATGCCTCAGTGCATCCTTTAAAAGGGAAGGAAAGATCTTCTTTAAAAAGTATTTGTACATAAGACAACAAATCATAGAAATGAACACAGTAACATCAACAATCCCTAAAACATGCACAATTGTACACGGAGCTGGGGGTGGCTGGAAGAGGAGGAGGAGGTCAGAGGGAGGAGTCTTTCTCTGAGCTTTACATGTGATTAATACAGACACCAGTGACCAGGGTGCTGATCAGAACCACTGGCACCTTCTGATGTCAAGAACTGAGTTCCCCTCAGTGACATTTCAGCCTAGTAGAAGACAAATCTGAGTAAGAACAAGTTCATAGGATAACTCTTCATCAGGCACCTGCTGGAGGTGTAACACACACCAGGAAATGCTGGTGAAGGAGCAGCAGTTTGGTGTCACTGCAGGGAGCCCACGGCACCAAGCACTGGAGTTTAGTCACCAAATGGAGCCTCCCCTTCCCACACCTCGACAGCTTCCACCCACCACTAGAAGCCACTTCCCTGGGCCAAAAAGACACACCCTCCTTTGCAGACCATCTGCTGCTTCTCGGAGATGGCAGTTGTTTCTATTTCTTCTCTTGGAAATAAGCCCCTAAGATCCAAGACAAGTTCCTACACCCTCACCCCAGGCACCAACCCCTGTGGCTCCAGGACCACAGCAGGGACAGGAACACAGAGTGCAGCTTCCAGCAGCCCCTCTCTCTGAGGGCAGCACATCCTCAGCACACCCCTTCCCACATTTGGTTACTAGCCTTGGGTTTGGTTTGGATTTTTTCTTTGTTACAGAGGAGCACACATCACTGCATCCTCTGAAAGAGCCTTTCTTCTTCTGACCATAGAGGAAGTAACCATCCAGCCTTCTGTCCCCTCCCTGGCCTCAGTTCTGAGCACACACCTTCAGAGGAGAAGCACAAGCAGCAGATACCTGACACCTTATCAAGCCAGATCAGTCAATTGGCCCCAATTTCACCTTAGCAAGTGATAACATTAGTATTAATTTTAGTCCACCCTCAGAAGAACAGGAGAAATAACGTGAGAAAGCAGATACGTGACTGCGACCGTAACTCTAGGCAACCACCTCTTTGCTGTCCTGATTTAGCCACAAATTAAGGGGGGGGGGGGAGATGAGGAAGAAGTGAGGATGAAGAGGCAGCCATTTCTAAATGCTGAGGTGACCCCACAGCCTCTCCTACCACCTGCAGAACGACCTCCAGGATCAGGAGGTGTGGTGCAGAAGCAGCACCCACACCTCAGCGTGGCCGGTCGCTCTGTCCCTGCAGTGTGACACTTGCAACCTCCACCTGTGGAAACGCTACAGAAGCACATCAGGCCAGATGTGCAGGGAGAGGCACCTGGACCTCCATCACTGGGAGGAAGTGGAAATTCATACACCCACCTTGTCCCTCCCCCTGAACCACCCTCTGACACCTTCCTGTGGGTGGGACAGTGGCCGCAGGGCTGTTCTCCACTTGCACTGAAGCACAAAGCTCCAGGGACACAGCCCAGCATGCATGGAACCCTCCAGAGCTGGGCAGACCCCCCCGCCCAGCTGAGGAGGTTGTAGTTGGGACAGAAGAAGGAAAGAAATAAAAAAAAATAATCCCTTCAAGTAATTTCAAACAGCCCATCCTTGAGGTTAAGCTGCCCAGAAGCAGGGACCAGCTGGGCCTGTTTGGGGTGATAAGGCAAACGTCTGAAGTCCTGGAGGGATGGAAGGATGAGAAGGTGTCAGTAGTGAAAGACAGAGTTATTCTGCAGGTTGCTTCTTCACACTCTGGTGATTCCCATCTCCCAGTGACCAGCACCAACTGCCTTGGTTACTTCTGCACACAGCTTGGCCAGGCCAGCCCACCACAGGCAGCCGAGAGGATGATATAGATGATGACCTGGAGAAAGAAACACTCACTTCAAGGAACAATCACATTTCCATCATCCAGTCAAGGCTGGCTCGGCCTGGCCATCAACACACAAGCTTGGAAACCCCCTAAATAACTTGTCAAACACCCTGCAAGGACTTTGTGCCAGCACCTCCACAGCCTTGCAGTAACAGGGGGCTGAGAACTGTCCCCAGCAAAACACAAAGGAGGGCTCTGTGGGGACAAAGTACTTCACCCCTAACCTGCAGTGACACCTCAGCACCCTCCCAGCCCCTGCTGCATTTGTCACAGGCTGGGGACACACAGGCACAGCAAAAAAAGCTACTTCAGGGTTAAGGAACAAGACACCAACATCTAAGTTGGTAGGACTAAGATCTATAAAGCCTTCATAGATGGAGCAGCCATAAACTCCGTGCCTTTGCTTCCAAGGGACCTGGCGAGGCAGCTATGACAGGCCCTTAGAAGCCAGACAGAATTCCCTGGAAAGCTTTTCCTGTTGCTGTGACAAGAGCAGCCTGCCCAGGAGCTGAGCTCTGCTCCCTACTCACAATGGAGACGATGATGATGACGATGGTGAGCTTGAGGTTCTTCATGCACATGGCTCTGGCGAGGTTCCTGCTGGTGGTTTTGAAAGTGACTGACTGCAAGAGAGAGTAAAACAACTCAATAAATCCTGAGCCTGCTGCAAAGGAAGCTGCATCCCAAGAAGCTCCATGAAGAGGCTTTTCCCAGCTGCAACCTCCCTAACAACCCAAACCCCTGCAGTTCTCTCCTCCAGAGCTGTTAAACTCCTGCAGTTACACAAACACAGAACAGGCATCAAAACTCTCCCACGTGACTACAGGGGCAAGATGAAGAGTAAGAGTAGGTCGAGAACCAGCTAAGGGATGTGACTTCCAACCTTCTGAGGAGGTCCAAAATATTTTTGGAACTACTGATCTAATCATCAGATTTATTGCTGTAAACAGACCTGCCAGAATGAGACCATCCATATTGCTGCTCCTGACAGCAGTTCCACAGGGCCCAGACAAGTCCTTTAATCCTAGAACTTTCCTCCAGTCTTGGGCTTCCTGCAGTTTCTGGAAAGCTCGTGGTTGCCCATCTCAAGTCTCCTCTCTGCATCCCACAATTCCACCCACTCAAACCAGCTGTTGGTCACCAGATGTCCGGAGGGCCAGCACCACCACAGTGCACCTCAGCAGCTCACTCTGCTGGTGGTTTTCAGGTTTTCCCCACAAACCCACCCCACGACTTTTCCAGACAAGGTCACACCAGGCAGAGCTGCATCCCTGTGAACTGTGGTGTTGGCCTGAAGCTGATCCCCCTGCTCAGCCCCCACCTGAGCTCTGGGAGCTCCTCTCCTGCTCAGCTGTACAGTGGAAGTGGGTGCTGGACACCAGCACACCTCATCTCAGCCCAGATGAGTTCTCCAGAGGACAGAGCTACTCTGACCACCACCTTCTTCAGCCCTCCCCTTCCTTTGCTGCCGTTTCTGAGGGTTCTAGCATGTTTAGGTACAAGATGCTGGTGCTCCAGGCTCACAGAGGGGTGATAAAACACAGCCCTTTGTGCTGAAGTTTGAGAACATCAGCCCTGGCTCTCCTCAGACTTCACACCAGAGGCATATCCCATTGCTTTATTCTCTGCCTGGTTCCAGCCTGGGGGCTGAAGGAATTCCAGCCCGTTTGTCTGAAGCATGACCCGAGGTTACCCCACCTCTTGCCAACACCCGAGGAAGTGCTCGGGTTCACCTGGCAGCTGGAGGGCACTATTCCCTGCGGAGGGAGGGGATCTCTGCTACCTCTCTGCACCGGGAATACTTTTTGCCAGCTCAGAGGTGTTTGGATCTCCACAGGCACCCCACAGGAGACACTGGCACTCTCCTGGCTTGAGGATCTGAGGGTCAGGAACTGGGCACCAAGCCAGGACTCTGCAGAGGAAGATGCTGGTCCAGGGATTCCCAGAGGAAAGACTAAAAACCTTCCAGAGTGAACACCACTTTGCTAGATCATCACATTCCATTCTGGTTCCTCCCCAGACTTACTGAATCCACAAGATTCTCTGTTTTATCGATCAGCAGCTCCAGCTTCTCTCCTCTTTGTGCCACAAGGTCTGGAGAAAAGAGACAGAAGTCCACATCTGTAGAATCCCAGTGCAAAAAGCTGCTTCCAGCACCCAAGCCCAGCTGCAAGCCAGCAGCTCTTGGTAGTGGCTCCTCAGACACCAGGTAGCTCTCAGCCTTGCAGAGCCTGCCAGGCAACAGTCTCACATCACACAGGCTGCATTTTGGGACCAACCTGACTCAATTTTGGTCAGTTCCAGATCCAAGCCTCTGTTTTAAGCGGTCAGACTTGTCAAAACCCAGAGTCTGACAAAAGAAAAAGTTATGAAGGGGCATCTTCCTCACAGCAGCTGCAGGACAGCCACAGTGACAGCCAGAGCAGACCCTGAGCACAGCCACAGTGACAGCCAGAGCACAGCCACAGTGACAGCCACAGTGACAGCCAGAGCAGACCCTGAGCACAGCCACAGTGACAGCCACAGCGACAGCCACAGTGACAGCCAGAGCACAGCCACAGTGACAGCCAGAGCAGACCCTGAGCACAGCCACAGTGACAGCCACAGTGACAGCCAGAGCACAGCCACAGTGACAGCCACAGTGACAGCCAGAGCACAGCCACAGTGACAGCCAGAGCAGACCCTGAGCACAGCCACAGTGACAGCCACAGTGACAGCCAGAGCACAGCCACAGTGACAGCCACAGTGACAGCCAGAGCACAGCCACAGTGACAGCCAGAGCAGACCCTGAGCACAGCCACAGTGACAGCCACAGTGACAGCCAGAGCAGACCCTGAGCACAGCCACAGTGACAGCCAGAGCAGACCCTGAGCACTCTTCCCCCCTCTCAAGCTGCCCAGGTTCATGTCCAGCAGAGCTCCTCACCCCTCAGCCAAATTCAACACACAGACCAGCCTGCAAACTCAGAGCCCCCCCAGCCCCTTCTTCATCAGCTCCCTGTGCCTGGAGCCCACCCCACCACCTGCTTCCCTCTGGACAACATTCCCTGCAGGACAGCCAGCCTGGCCCCCATGGGAGATGGCAGACACTCACCTATGTTTCGAACCATGATTCCTTTAAGTTCATCGATTTGAGCTTGTGTCTCTGCCACCTGGTCAGTGCCCCTGCTCTCTGAGTGGTGTTTCTGCAACGAGTGAAGAGTCAGTGAAAACAGGGCCCCACAACGGGGCACTGCAGCTCCTCAGGACACACCAGGAAACTCCTGGTCACTAGAGAGCAGCACAGACATAGATGTGAGTTTTCAAGTTATCCAAGACATCTCTAAGAGGGCAGCAGGCCACAATCTGACTTTCTCAGCCACTTACAGATCCCATGTGCCCATCTGCTCCTGCACTGCAAGGCAGCATGGAGTGCCCAGAAAGAACAGCCCCTTTTGGGAGTCTGAGCAATTGGCTGCAAGGAGGGCGAGTTAAGACAAGAATCCATGACATATGGTCACTAAATGCCTGGGCTACTATCAGTGGTCCCACTCCTACACACTATTTCTGAACTCTTTATAAAGGCAACACACTTCCATGACCTTCTCTATCATCTCCAGAAGATGTCCAGAGAGCCCTGCAGTTTCAGAGCAAAACAGCACACAGCCACCTCTGCAGGTGAGGAGGGACTGGGAACTAGAGCCACCACACCAGGGGAAGTTGAAGATGGTCCTTGTGAGCTGGGAACTGGTCTTCCCCTATAGAGGATGGAAGCAGCCAGCAGCCAGCCTGCTGTGTGCTACACCCACCTGCAGCCTCACACTAGTTCAGCTCCTTGGGTCACAGGAGTCACCCAGAGAACAGCCCTGCTCCTGCACTGCACAGATGATTGATCAGCCAGGCCCTCACCTCAGCCAGCTTTAGAGCCACCTGAGGGAAGGGCTTTGTCATCACCTCCATGAACTTGTGCCTGGATTTCTATCACTATGCAAAAGCTAAGGCAGGCAGCTCCTCTCAGGGTTTAGGGAAATGGAAAGGCTGGGATTTTTGAGAGGAATCTCAACACCACAGCTCTGAAGACTGCCTGGCTCTTCTGACAAGGCAATTCATTAGCTTAATTCCAGTCATGAACAGCTCACAGCTCGATGAGCCATCCTTCACACAGTTTCAGACTCCACATATCAAAGCCTGGTGGAAAGGAAACAGTCCCATCACCCACAGGAAGTTAATCTAATTCATTACACACAACACACTGGGCCCTCCTGGAGCCCCACTGGCATGATTATCCATCTTCTACCTGCAGCACAACCCAAAGAACAGTTTCTGCAACAAACTACAAGCAACTCTGCATGCTCCAAAGCACCTCCACGGGGCACCAAGGGCACCAAACAGCTCCTTGCACAAACTTCAGGCAGCAACAGTGCCAAGTGGAAACCCTCACCTCACCTTCACCCACCTCGGGGTCCTGGCTTCACCCTGCACCCCCATGTGTGGCTGTTTATAAAGCCTGCCCAGTTCCTGCACTTGCAGGCAGCAGCTATGCTCATGGGTCTCCACCAAGGGACCTCTTCTCCAGCTCCTGGAACACCCCCAAACTGGGCACTCTCAGCAGACAGCAGGAAAAGGCAGCACTAACACACCAGCCACAGCAGAGCAAACCCAGAACCTCCTACACCCCACGTACAGCACCAGGTGTAGTTGCCTCACACACAGGCTGTGTCCGAGCTCTGAAAGCCCATGTTCCAAGGACATCTTATCTTTAGTTCAAGGGAGGTCTCAAAAAAAAACCCCAAACAACCCCAAAATAACATTACTCAGGTTATGGAGCTGTTTGTAGTCAATTAATGACTCTTAAGAGTCTTCAACAGAGGATTCAAAACCCTTTCCTTGTAGAGGAACAGCCTGAGGTTTGTGAGTCACAGTTCAGCTGCCAACAGGGCCAACCAAACCAGCCCAGCCCATGGACATGGGCTTCATCTTCCTCCCAGACTGGGCTCATACTGGTGGGGCAACTCATCTTGCAAAGACTGCAGTGCCTACAGTCCCCAGAGCTGGAAGCCAGCCTTGCTCCAAACCCCACCACAGCCTCATCCTAAATATGCAAGCTGAGGGTGAAAGAGATGCTCTCCTTCCTCACTCCTGTGACACGCTCACACTTCTAACTTTGGGGCTGGAAGGCAAGTCTTGACTCAGAGAACTTGTGAGACCTCTCTCACAGGTCATTTATCCTGCTCCTTAACCTCCTGCCTATCTTGGGAATGGAAACCCTGGTACAGACAGTTAGTGCCTCACTAGTGACCCCAACCCATTTTTACCACCAAAGAAGTGAAGCAACCAGCTGCAGGGTAAGCATGGGGAGAACAGCCAGCCCCCCTGGCTCCACAGCCAGCCCCAGCACAGCACTTCTGTTCTGAGGGAGAAAATACAAGAATTTCTGTGGAGAAGTTTGGCTTGTCAGGGAAAATCCTGTTCAGCAAGAGATCTCACCAGCTGGGCAGCCAAGACACTTGAGAACTCGCTGTTCATTGCATAGGGAAGGGCTGTCTGTGCTCTTGAGCCATACGTGGTCTGAAACCTTTTCTTGATTTCATTCAGGAAGCTGAAGGCTCTGGATCGTTCAAAGTCCTGGAAAGAGAGAGCAGAGCATGTCCAGAGTGTGTCCAGGCAGGGGTAACAAAGTGTAGGGGGCAAGTGGGCAGCTGTAGAGAAACTGTCATGTTGTGAACACGCTGTGTGAGAGGTGATGGGATCTGCCTGGTTATCCCAGGGCTGGGACAGCAGCCAGACCCCAGGCTCAGCTCCTGGACATGGGCAGCAGCCTTCCCAGGGATAGCTATCCACAGTTCTCATTCCCTGCCTGGTGCCTTCTCCCAGTGAGGGGGCTGGTTTTGCTCCAACACTCACAGAACTCAGGGGTATTGTGCACGTTTCTCTGGCAACGAGAGGCTTCCCTCTGCACCCAGATCCTGCTGCACTGGGGCTGGAGAGGGGAACCAGGCAAAACCAGGAACTTCACCTCAAAACCAGTCACATGGCTTAGACTTCAAAGCTGAAACTGATGTGGAAGGCTTTGTGCAGCCTGGTCTAGTGGGAGGTGTCCCTTCTCATAGCAGGGAGGTTGGAACCTGATGATCTTTAAGGTCCCTTCCAACCTTCACCATGCTATGATTCCATGGATGAGAACACAAGCAGGAGCTCCAATGGAAAAAACAAAACAAATGCACCTCAGATGAGCAGCCCCTGTGGATTTTGTTTGACACACAGGTACAAAAAGAGCCAAAGCCCACAGAATCTGTGCAAGAGCTGCAACCAAAATACTTACATCATCTGTGATGCAGAGGTATATAATCCTGTCTTGGCAGATGTAATGGAACAGGTAACTGCAGAGAAGAAAAACATGGAAAGAGAGTCGTTTGGAGCTGCCACAGGACTGATCTTCTAGAAGACACCACTGCCTGTGAGGCCTTCAAGGGCTGGAGAAGTGGAAGAGCAAATCCCAGCTACCCCAACAGAAAACCCCAGATGCCAAGAGGTCCCAGACACTGCTGTGGAGGTGTCTCCATTCCTCTGAGCCACCCCATGTTAAAGGGTCCCTGCCCTCCTGTACTGCACAGCACCTCATGCTTCACAGCAACTTCTTCCTGCTCCTTACTGGTAAGAACAACTCCTTGGCAGGGCACCCAGGGGCAGGGTCTGTGCCCAGCACACACACAGTGCACTGGCTCACATGTGATGGGCTGCAGTGAGTTGGAGTGCCCAGAAAGACACCACCTGAGTGACCCTTGCAGGGGCAGTGGCTGCTGCTTCAGCCTGGTCTGTGGGACCACGGGGCTGCCCTGCCTCTGGTTTGTGAGGGACAAAAGCAACCACAGCACAAAGTGCATTAGACAGAACAATCATCAGGCTGAACAGGCATGAATCATGTGGCTCAGTTAACTATTCATGTAAAGGTGCCTTTGGTGGTGCTGAGCCAGCACAGACATTAGCTAAATGCAATCCTGAAAAACAGTGCAAGCCAGTTCAAAGCAGCATTTACCTACCAAAATTAAACCAAGCTGTTCTTTTAGGCCCACCAGAAAAAAAAAAAACCCTCAGTTCGGTGCACAACTAAACCCAGACCAGCACTGATCAGAGCATTTCACTTCAACTCACTGGCTTCAGGGGTAGCTTTTTTTGTCACAATGATCCTGAGCTCAATGCACAATGCCAAGCATGACAACCCCAGGCTGCAGCCACCTGCCATGGGTGTTGGATCCTCACTGAGGGAACAGCAAGGAGCAGAAGGTTGCACACCTCACAGCATGTGCTGCAAGGGGGAGATGTGTGAGGTACCTCTCCGTGCTTCCCAGCAAAAAGGAAACCAATCACAGAATGGTTTGGGTTGGAAGGGACCTTAAAGATCATCTGCCACCACAGTTCAAGATTTCATCTATAAAAAAAGCACTGTGGCTCTCCTAAAACTCAGCTCTGCAGTTGGCTGAGCAGCACTCAAGGCAAAGTTAAAAGAAAATGACTGTGCCCTTAATGTTGCAGTAGCAAGAAAAGGATTCAGCACCCAAAGCACTTCAGCCCACAGGGTGGGCAGCTTCCTAGGAAAGCTCTCCCCCAGTGCTCCTGAGGCAGGGAAGGATGCATGGAGGTTACCCCAGTTATCATCTCCTGAGTCCTCAGGCAGCCAAAACAGCTTTAACACAACAGCTTGGCCCCACTACTCAGAGTCCAGCCACTCTGCCAGATCCAAAAATCAGAGCTGAAGTGGGGTCCAGAGCTTCTAAATTTGCTCTCTCCAGAGTTATTGGTCTGCAACACCAGCAGCCTGACATGCAGAGCCAGCACAGTCCCAGGCCATGTCACATGAATCCTGCCATGCCACCAACAATGACCAGGGGCTGTTCAGGGAGCTGAACAAGCTGGGGAAAATTCCTTCTGTCCCATGGACTGGATTTGTGCTGGCTCAGGATCACTCTACAACATCTGCCAGCACAACTTATCTCAAAGCAACCAGGATCCACAAGTGATCTGAGAAGGGTGATGTTTTCCCTAAAGCCATGTTCAAGCCTCAGAAAAAGACTCCACAAGCCAAAGGCCAGAGAGCCCAACAGATCCACAGCTGAGCACCCACCAGCTCCCTCTGGAGATGCAGAAAAACCAAAAACTTCATTTTGTATCAAGTTTTTTGACACTTGGTACTTCCTGCTTAAGCTCCATCGAAATCCTGGTTATGCTGCAAAGTTCTGGGGGGGGAAAAAAGCAGCTCTTGAGCTGACTGCACCTTCCATCAGCACACTGACATCCCACTTTTTCCTGCCCTCGGGCATGTTCTCTAGCCTCCCCTCCCAGGCCCAGCAGAGCAGTTACTCACTTCCCATGGGAGTAGGTCAGTTTGTTGTTTTCCGATGGGATTTTGGCCAGGATCTGCTCTGTCACCTCCAGGAAGTTTCCTCCACACCAGGCATGTTTGGCAAGGATGGTGGTGCCCCTGGCCACCACAGCAAACAGGATAGCCATGGCTTCACTCCACCTGCAGGAAAACACAGCAAGGATTAGCTGAGTTCCCTGCACAGAAAGCAGCAGAACATTCACCCTCTTGGCTCAGCCCTCCAGGTAATGGCAGGGTGCAAAAGTATGTTCAGCACTTCCACAGGACACCATTATCAGAAAGTTTCTCTCACTTCCCCTTTCAGGTTCTGTTCAGAACACCAAGACTACAACCACCTCCAGAAGGTTCTTCCCATTGCAGCTTCATGGTCCTGCAGCAGCCATCCCACCACGAGCTCTGCCTACCTTGGCTCCACCTAGATTTTGACCTATTAGTACATTTTTTTGCTCTTCAACCGACCCTTAGGTTTCTTCTTGCTTGTTGCTGAAAAACCTGCCTGCCCCCAGCAGCCTCCAGCTCAGAAAGGAAGTGGCTGCCTTGCCAGGATGGTAAGAGCAGCTCATTAAACAGACCAAGCCCCCCCTCCCTAACACATGACTGCTCAGGGCTGAGGCCTTGGCCTCAGTTGCTATCAGACTGAAGGAGAACAACTGCCACTTGCCCAGAGCCACGCCACACACGTCCCCTTTTCATGGTCCAGAGGCACCCTGAGTGTGTGCTGGCCCCAGAGTGCTGTAAAAGCACATCAGCTGCAGCTCTCCAAGCCAGACAGACCGTTTGCAAAGTGATGAGCCCAGCCACACACCCACTCTTGCACAGGTATCACACTGGATGGGTCACAGCGTGCCAGGGTTTGAGGTGTGTGAAGTGTCTGGAGCTGGAAGAACAGCCCTGCTGCCACAGACAGGGACAGGCTCCATCAGCTCAGGTGCCAGCACATCCATCTGCTGGCAGAGCCAAGATTTATCCTGTGAAACCACATCTCAGCTCACAGCTGTGCCATCCGCTCGGCTGATCCAATACATCCATAGGCCTCTTGTCTGCTTAGGAAAGACTTGAGAAGACTGTTGACCCTGCAAAAAGCAGAAATCTTATTTTTCACTTTGCACTTGCCTGCCCTCATCTTCCCTGCCCTGTTTTCTGTCTAGGAATGTCTGCGTTCAGCTGGGAAGATCCCACATCTCTTTTCAGTGCGACCAAGGAGCATGGAGGCCTCTCCAGAAACAGCTGCACAGCAGAGCAGCAGTGGTTTGGCTTCAGGATCTGAAGACCAGAGGCACAAAGACTGAACACAGGCCGTGCCCAGCCAGGCTCTCCACCCCTCTGGCCCTGGCTGAAGTGACCCACCAACCTCTCCTCTGCCAGGGTGGGTCCTACCAAGCCCTGAGCAGGCAGATCTGCCCCAGGAGCTCCTGCCTTCACCTGCACTGATGCACAAAGGATCACAGCAAGAGGGGCCAGCAGCACTCAGGTGAGCTCCCAAACCTCCCACGGGTTGAAGAACTCCACATTGGAGGGGAAAAAGAATTAACCCGTGGATTTGTTCAGAGAACTGACTCCAGGCTAAGCCACAACCACCTGGGAGCACCGAGGTGTTCAGGGCCAGCACTGCTGAAGGGAACAGAAGGCAAGGAAGGAATTTGACAAGGGGTGGCAGCAAGCAAAGCAGAACAGTCAGAGGACTCAAAGGATGCAGAGCACCCAGCCAAGCCCACTCAGCAACACCCCAGAGAATTCCTAGTGCCAGCAGAGGGAAGGGAGAACACAGCAGACAAAGCCTCACTCCATGCAGACACAAGCTCCCAGGGAAGTTGTTCTCCTTCCCTCTTCCTGACCAGTACCACAACAAAAAGCCACCAGTAACTGAAGGGGGGAAGCACCAGAGTGCCCAGCAGCAGCTCCCCCAGAGATTTGCTGCTTTCACTTCCCCCTGGCCCGAGGCTGGCACTCCTCTGACCCACATGTGTGCACTGCTCCCACGGGCAGGGGCAGCCCTCGTGCTGCTGGGCATGGCTGCAGTGTGTTCACCCTGGCCAGAACAAGACTGTTCTCAGAACAAAGGCAACTGTGGCTTTTACCTGCTGCTGTGTTTGAGATGACAACATCCCCTGTCCTCACTTACTGTCCCAGACCACTCACACCCCACTTGTTTCCCATCCACCACTCCCACCGAGGTGCCAGCCTCAGCTGGACATGGCTCAGGGATTGACACAGCAGGATTTCTATCCAGCCAACACACTTTCACAAAGCCTGCTGGGAGGAAGGCAGGTGAAGAGTGTCCAGACCAGCAGACCCCATTCCACTGCTGGTGAAGGAGCTGGCTTTGCAGACAGCTCATTTCAAAACGTGGGTCCAAAGAGGTGACAGCTGGGTGTGCTTCTGTTCCCCCCACAGGCACACTGGCTTGCAGGATCACCACTGCCCTCCCAACAGCAGGCCTGGCAGCACCACAGAACAGAAACCAAATTATTTTCTGTCTAAGAGGAGATGACCTTTAAACATAAGGACAGGTAGTGCTTATCATGCTCAGTTAAGCAATGTCAATGTCCACCTGAAGATGACTGTGCGAGTTACAGGACATGGTAAAACAAGAGTAACCCTTTTTCCCCTTACACACTTTCTAAGGAAGCCCAAGAGAAAGAAAAAGCAGAGCAGAAAGTCCTGGGTACTCAGGGTCTGTAATACAGGAATTAAGAGAGTTCAAGCAGAGGTTCCAGCAGAAGGCAGCAGTTCCTCACACAATGCATCCTCTGAAGCTCATTGCCACATGTTTTCATGGAGGAAAAGAGTTCACATGAGTTCAGAAAGTAATCAAGAAGTTTATGGAGGAAAAGGATCACTATTAAACAAATATCCCCCCAGCAGCCACTGACTGGAGCCTAAGATTTATCATGAGTTCCTTCTGTTCTTCCACTCTTCCCTGGGCCTCCCAGCAGGCCCCACAGAGCCAGACCCACCTCGGCTCTGGCTCCAAACAGCCATTTGTAACACCCAGAATCACTCACTCCACACGAGCCCAGGGGGTTCTTTCCAGGGAGAAACAGGATTACAACAAAGAGCAGCTCATATCTTTGAGCAGCAGAGCAGGCAGCCCACCAGGCCTGGCCCAGTGGAGGGTGTGACCCTCCCAGTAGGTGAGCTCAGGGCTGCCCACACTGCCCTTCTCCGACAGGAGCAATTAACAGAGACACAAAGGCCTGTGAAGTCCCAGTGCTCCCAGTTTGGCAAATGCCTTAAAGGAGCTTGAAAACACGCTTCCAAGGCATCCTGTCATCTCTTGCAACACTTCAACTACCAAGAGCATCACAGGAGAGACAAGTTGTCTGCAAAGTCTCTCAGAAGCCCGACCACAGCCTCACCTCCCAGCACCACTGAGCCAGCTGGACAGATCACATCTCACCAACAGAGGGTTCCAGAGCTGCCCTGCTCCAGAAAATCCAAACCTCCTTCCAGAAAGCTGTGCTAGATCTGCTCACAGCCCCATCATCCTGCAGAGACACAAGCCCTGGGTGGGGACGCAGCGCTGGGTGCTCTGACATCCTGCCTCAGAACACTGGGGTGGCCAGACAGGCACTTTGGGATGTTTCTTCTTTTTTTCATCCAGCTTTACTTGCTGCATCAGCCACACGTGATGGCATCAGAGCAGGAACAGCAGCCACAGGTCGCAGTGACACTTTGGTGCCTCTGACCTTCACATGCTGCTCTCAGCTCTGCAAAGCACAGTGCTACAGGGAGGGGAATGTGAGGGTCAGGAAGCAGGACTCGAGTGCCCCAAGACTCACCCACCTCTAGTGAAAGACAAGGAAGTTACTAATCACAAGTCCCCCCTCCACAGACCTGAAGAGACCAACAGCTTCAGCCTGATGCTCACAGCATCATTCAAAGCAGGAGCTTTTGGACCTGGTGCTAAGCAGAAGGGGGGATTGCTCAGAGCTAAAGCACAAAGGAATAAGCAGCTCCTTGGAACCCTCCTGCAGAAGCCACTGGCTCCAGATGAAGGAGAAGGGAAGCCAAGCAAAAACACAGGCCCAGCAGGTTTGTAGACAAAGATGAAACCAAAGTGAGCCTTGGAGAACTCCAGTTAAGTGCTTATCACAGCAGAGCCCCGGGCAGCCACCCAGCTGATTCTGAGCTTGTAGGAAGAAATGATTAACTGCCATGCCACAGCTCCTGGTTAAAGGGACAGCATCACCCCTGCCTGACAGGGCCAGAGAGAGCACAAGCAAAAAAGTAACACTCATGGCCAAAAAAATGTAGCCAGAAACTACACTCGATTCTGTTTTCTACTCACTCAGCACCCCATCTCTTCATGGTGCTTCCAACCCTAATTTTCCTAATGAGGAACTGCTGAGCAGCACAAGGCAAAGAATTTGTGCAGAGCTGCAACACGACACCAAAACTGCACTGATGGGAACTAAACCAAGAGGAATGTACCATGAACTTGTGTCCCTTCAGACCCACCAAGGCATGCTAGTCTGTGAGGTCCTGGCCAGTCCAGCGACTGCAGCAGCAGGGCTGGTGTGTGGCACAGCAGCAGGGCACAGCCAGGAATAAACAAGCACCACTGAGCCTCAATCAGGTGACTGTCCCAGTATCGAGGGACAATCTCTTCCCCTTGCAGTCACTCAATGAGCAGGACCAATCGAAGGAGCAGCTGTAAAAGAAAAACCATCCACAAACCCTCCCCTCACCAGGCAAAAGATCAGCAGCCTGAGAGGCAGCGAGTGACTGACCTCAGGACTACAAGACCCATGCGAGCAGAGGAACACTTTAATTAGCAGATTGGGCTAAATTAAGTAAAACAGATCAAAAGGGAGTATATTTCTCTTTATAAGCAGCATCTCATGCAGCCCTGTAAAACTCATGTATTTTTGTTAGTCATAGAGATCTGCTGAACTTTTAGAGAACATCTCTCCTCAGAAGTGACAAGACAGGAATTAAATCCATTCAAATCCCCCCTCTGCACAACAGAGAACACAACTGTTTTCTATCTAAACTTACAATATTGAACGGCTGGAAATAGCCAAGACCAAACCCTGCTAAAAGAAAAACTCACTTAAAGCCAGCTAGGCATGGAAAGGCTCCAGATCAGGAGGGAAAAGGGGAAGAGGCCACGTTTCCCAGCCACCCAGAAAACACCACGGATCCAGACAGCTCCTCAGGCACTGCCAGAAGCATTTGGCAGCTAACAGAGAGGAGGGAAAAGGCAAGTCCAGTACTGCACTGGTATTGCAATGATGATTTACTCACTGCAAGTCACGCTGCTGCCCGCAAGGTCTCTCATGGTGTTGGACAGAAGGGCACAGAAGAACATGCAGCACCTCAAAGCGTGTCAGAGCCCAGGCTGGGCCTTCAACGTGGTGTTTGAAACGCCAGTAGCGATGAGGTAGTGATTGGCATTGGAACCCAGCCAGTGGTGCCCTTACCAGCCCTGGGGGACTCAGCCCTTCCTCTTGACCAGGAGACCCCCAGAGCCAGGGGATGGAGGAGGTGACTGCATTTCCAGAGCTGCTCTGTGCAGAAGGCAAAGGGCTTGGCCTCACTACTGCCTTTAGACACAACCAAGTGCAGGTGTTGCAACCCTGCAAGCTGCCAACTGCCAGGAGGAGAAAACCCTCCAGCACAGGGACTGCAGCCCTGACTTCCCTTTAACCCTTCCCTGGCACCCACCAGTCATTCTTTCTTTCAGGGATATTCCAGCCTTAAGCCCTATAGTTTATCTGTTCATTTTAAGCCTGAGAAACAGGACATTCATGCACCAGCCTAAGCTTGGCTTCTTCTCTGCCTGCACAGCTACTCAGGTACCTCTGCCTCTCCATTATGGAAACAGATCCCTAGGGAAGAGCAATCCGGTGTCAGTCCCAGGCCCAGCACTGTCCTGGCAGGCAGGGTGACATCTTTAGAAGAGAAATGAAACAGAACAAACACCCCAGCTAAGGAATCAGCAGCTCCCTGCAGAGAACACCTGTACACCCTAAAGCCTGCTGGCTTCCAGCAGCCCTCCAGCACCCCCACCGCGGGCACACCTGCAATTATTTATCGCTATCGCTGTGATTATTTATCACTATAACTGCAATTATTTCTCACTATCCTGTCTGTAAGAGACACACAAGCCTTTGCTCCCAGTTAAACCAGCAACATGATGCTCCAGTGTTAACCCCAGCACAGCAGCGATGGCCTCTCCCTTTCCCGTCTTCCAGCAATCCACTTCCCAGCTTCCCAAAGCCCAACCTCCCCCCCCCCCATCCCGATACCGAGCGAGGCCTCTGAGCACCGGTACCACCGGCCGGATCCAAGCAGCGGGCCCACTCCCGGAGCACGCGTGACGGTCCAACCAGCCTCCTGTGCTCCCCTCACCGCAACGGGCCTTGGGGGCCCAGCCCCACCACCCACCGGCCCGCTCAGTCAGCCCCGGGCCCGCTGCGGCCTGCTGCTCCCGGAGGAACCGGAGCCAAAGCCGCTGCCTCAAGGGAAGCCGGCAACTCTCCCACCAGCCTCAACCGCCCACCAGAGCCCGCCCCACGGGCCTCTCACCGCTCACCGGCCGCCGCGGCAGGAGGGAGCGCTGACAGGGCCCCGCCGCTCCCCCCTGCCCCGGTACCGGGCAGCCGTGACGCACTTCCGGCAGGGGCCTCACCGCGCCCGCCGCGCGGTGCCTGCCGGGAGTTGTAGTCCGGGGGCCATGGCGGAGGACGGGGAGAGAAAGGCCGCGCTGGAGACGGTGAGGGAGGGAGTGAGCGCGGCTGCCCGGCTGAGGGGAACGGGGCAAGGGCAGCCGCGTTGCTTTCCCCTGCCGCTTCCCGGGTCTGACGGGTGGTGGGTGAGCGGCGGGGCCTCCCTCAGGACGGGCCCCGGGTTGGAGGGGGTGGTTACGGTCACACGTGGTGCGTTGGAGTCGGGATAAATCGTGACAGGGAGGACGGAGCTAAGGGAAAGCGGCCTCCGCGCCTCGCTCTCGGTCGCATCCCCGGGTTGGTGCTTCGTCTCGGCAGCGGGAAACGGCAAAGATCCCAACCCCGTGAAGCGGCCCGGCCGCCTTTGCTCACGTATCCCTGGGTAAATCCTCCTCGGGTTCACCCCTGCAGCCCTGCCCGGCTCTTTTCAATCCGAAAAACCGCTTGGTTTTACCTGGCATGGAGCGGCTGGTCTGCTACAGGGTCTGTGGACAGCAGAGGGAGAGAGAGGCTGAGGAAAGCAAGAAACAAGGAGGGGTAGAGAGGAACGCACCTTTAGTTAAAAGCCTTGAAGTTTGGGTGTTTGAGATGGTCCTACAGGGAACAGAAGCAGGTAGAGGTCAGGACTAACCTGTTTTAAAACTAGTTCAGACTAACATTTTCTGAAACCAGCCTTGCTTTTTAAAGATGAATTGCTCAGCACTGACAGTTCTGTCCCTGTTCGTGGCAGGTCCAGGCAGATGGGACAGATGGAAACTGTGTCACGTTTGTGCTGCACGATGAGGACCACACACTGGGCAACTCCCTCCGATACATGGTCATGAAGAAGTAAGTGGAGCCTCTGGGCACCTCTATGCCCTCCTCTGGCCTTCTGAGCTACATCTCAGTTGTTGCTGGAACAAGGGAAACCATCAGAAAGTACCTCTGTGCACCCCTGGTTGAGTCTTCATATCAGACGTGGTGCCTAAGACTCCTCTCTTCACAGGAATCCTTCCTTGTGCTGTGTGAGTGGCAGGGCCCTGAGACCACTAATTGGCCTTAATGGGCCTGACCAGCCACACCTTGGGCCCAGGAGCCCCACTGAAGCTCAGCTCAGGGCTTTCAGTCCCTCCTGAGCTGTGTGGGTCTCCAAGCTCAGCCAGGGACTCCACTCACCTGGATGCTGACCCACAGACTGACTGATTGGATCAAACTGGGCAGCACTGAGGGTTTGGGAAGCTGTACTCAGAAGAATTGCAGCAGGAAGGTCATCTCAAATCTCTCACACATCATCTCAAATGACAGTTGCATTGCAAGTGTCATGTGAATCCATCTGATAAATCACAGTGACAAGAAAACCAGCAGGCTTCTCACAAGAGGCTGCTTTTTCTGCTGGGCACACAATTGTTCTCCCAGCCCCCTCAGCTTACAAAGCCAGATGCCATGCAGCCTGCAGACCATCTCTGTTTCTATCCACTGAGGTCTCCAAGCACCCAGGACCCCCTGTTTGAACCCTGCAGCCTGCCAGTGTGCTGCTGGTGGTGCCAGGATGGTGCCCAATATCGTGCCAGCCATGTCCTTCCCCAGCTCAGAGATAGATGGGGGCATGTGAATAAGCTTGCCTGGGTAGTTTCCCCTCAGCATATCCCTCCCATAAGACCCTCAGTCATTTTAGGAACATCCTGAGCCCCAGCATGCCTGGGGGTGGCCTGCGCCTCTGACTTCCCTGGGACTTGCTGTGGCTTATCCTAGGTTTCATGGCTCTCTCCTCCTCTCTCCCCCCTGCAGCCCTGATGTGGAGTTCTGTGGCTACTGCATCACACACCCCTCTGAGAGCAAGATCAACTTCAGGATCCAGACCAGAGGTACGGGTGGGCACGTTCCCCTCCTGCCCCAGGCCCTTCTCTAGGGGATTGCCCCTGCTCCTGTCAGGTGGCCACCACGAGACACTTAAGTAGAGAAAAGCACTTTTCTCCCTCTGCTCTGCTTGCCAGGGCAGCGTGTGGGCACACCCTGGTGTCAGAGCCTCTCCCCACCACGGGGGCTGCCCTCGGGCACGGTGGTGACAGCCACGCAGCCCCAGAGCACCAAGGGAGAGGGCTGCCAACCCCTGTGGAAACCAAATCCCATTTCACTCACACATCTTCCTTCCTGAAGGGGCCCTTCCTGCTGTTGAGCCATTCCGGAAAGGGCTGAACGACCTGATGAGTGTTTGTCAACACGTGCTCAACACCTTTGAGGTGAGACTATTCCTGAAGAGCTCAGGGGCTTTTTCTTTCTTTTGGTTTCAGAGGGGAGAGGAATGGGCTGGGACCTGTGTTGTAGGTCTTGTTTTGACATGAAAAACCTGATAGTTTTCTCTGCCTGACCTGTGGCAGAGAAAGGGAAGGGAAGTGACTGAAGCTCTGTCCCTTCTGAAAGAACCTGGAGCTCTCTCAGAGCTTCCCAGGTCCCTCAGCCTTTCCAGGTAGTGGACAGAGAAGTCACACCACGGAGACAGGGTGGTGGCACTGCAGTACTTGGGTCCATCAGATATGTGCTGTTAGCATTTGTCCTTTGCTCTTGTTTGCAGAGAAGCATGAAGGAATACAGGGCCCAGAGGGAGGAGGAGATGCAGTAGCACTTGGGGTGACAGTCCCTGTGGATGTGGGTCACGTCTGTGTGTTGAATTCCCTGTGTCAGGAGGTGCTGTTTGGTTGGATTTTTTATGACTGCTTTGGTGTAAACCTGTATTTAATAATAAACTTCATGAAGTTTGATGGCACAGAGGTGACACTGTGTTCAGCTCAGCACGGGTGACAGCTGGAAGGCAGCTCTTCCACTCTTCCATCTTGGCTCTCTCCCTTTCCACGAGTTGTTGACGTTTCCTGCCCAGGTTTTTCAGACCACAGAGTTGGCAGCTGGTCTGGGGCACAGGGTCAGCCTGCCCCAGTGCACAGGGAGCAGAGGGGCTCGGGGGGGGGACAGTCAGGCTTTTAGAGAGGCAGCAGCCTCTTGGGATTTAAATATTTCTCTTACTGGCACCACTGGAGTTGATTCCAACAGATCTGGGCAGCCTTCCTTTTTGGAACAGATCACTGTAAAACGCTCCTCTGCTCCTTCGGGGGGGAGATGAGTCAAAAACCACTTGTCTTTTTTACCCCCCTGTGAAGAATGCCAGCACAGGGAAGGCCAGACCACTCCTGGTGAGCAGGTTTAGAGGGTGCAACACTGAGACCCTGCTGGGGTTTGGGCCTGCTGGCAGCCACCCAAGTGGAAGCCTTTTCTGGAGTGTAACATGGCGTGAAGTTGCAGATTTTTCTGCTCCATGCTAGCCATGAGATTGTGACCCTTTGGGGTTTGCTGTGCACAGGGGGGGCACTGCTTGTGCCTTCAGGGGAGCTCTGCAGCTACCAGAGGAACCTGCTGGCACACAGGTATTCAGCAGACTTTGCAGTCCCCCCTGCTGCTTAATAAGAAACACCCAGAGATTTTCCTTCCAAACACCAACATGTTTTATTAACAGAGAGGATATAAGGGGGAAGATGTAAAATGTCAGGTTTTCTCTATAAAAAAAAAATCACTCTTTCAAATAGGAGCTGCCAGCCTTGGTCTCTGACCAGCAGGTGGGGGGTTGTGTTGCCAACTGAACCCTACAGTTCATCCTGAGGCTCCTTTGCC
Organism: Hemiprocne comata; assembly: GCA_020745705.1. Classification (NCBI taxonomy): domain Eukaryota; kingdom Metazoa; phylum Chordata; class Aves; order Apodiformes; family Apodidae; genus Hemiprocne; species Hemiprocne comata. The sequence goes on along the minus strand of CM036597.1, from coordinate 788,671 downwards.
TCGAGGTTTGCTGCAATGGATTCATCCTGCCCGTGCCAACGTGGTCCCTCATCCATGGTGGGCTGCTGTGGTTTTGCTTTTGGCCAACCCTGTCCTGCCTGGTTTCCTCCTGCTGGAGGCTCGGGCTGGTTACAGCAACAGGGCTTGGGGTGAGCAGGGGTGTGGGGGGGCACAGGGGCTGTGCTTGGGGGGTGCTGGGGAGGGTTTCACCCCCCTGCCTAGGAGCAACCACTGCCCTGGGGATGTTCTGCTCGGAGAATTTCCCAGTCCGAACAAGAGGGAGACATAAAAAAAGCAGGAAAGCAGTTTGCCCAGGGCAGGGGGGAAAGGGTGGAGGGGTGAATAACCCAGGAGCCGGTTCAACCTCAGCCCAGGTGTCCTGGAGAACAGCTTTTTAAAAAGGTCTTGAAACCCAGCTGGTCACTGACCTGCAGGCCGCCTCCTCCAGCACCCAGGGAATGCTGTGGGCCAGCTACATGTTCCCTGAGCTGGGCTGCAGGGATCACCCTGTTCCTGGACATCATCTGCCTGAGGCAGCAAGGGAAGGAGGAGCCTGCCGTGCCTGTGCAGCTCTCCCTGCAGTAGGAGCTGGCAGCAGGGGGCTCGCTGCATTCGCACTTCCATGAGCAGCTGAAGGCAGGCGGAGCCGGCATTCCTTCTTTCCTGGTGTTCTGCACTTTCCCTCTGAGCTGAAACTGGCTGGTCCTGGTCTTGGTTGCAGCCAAAGGGAGATCTTCCGAGGCTGGGAGAGTGCGTTTTGGATGCCAAGAGAATGCAAGAGCTTTGAAAGGATACCACCCCTAGCCGGTATCTCAGCTCTCCTCGCCCCTCTCACAGTTGGTCAAACTTTGTGATGTTGGTTTTAATAGGAGACGTCTGGGAGGAGAACACCAGGGGAAGCTCTAGCAAGGGAGGTTGGAGTCGCTGTTAAACAGACACACGGTGAGTGGTGGCAGTGGCCAGAGCTGGGAGGAATTCATGCCTGTTTGTTGCAGTATTAATAATGGGCAGATCTGAGACTGGTTTTGAACCATTTAAGGCTCAAATGTTGATCTGAGTGTAGCTGCTAATGCAGATGTGATAAAATCTGCTCTCAGAGCATAAAAACAGGCTTGGGGGCCCAGGAAGTTAATCAAAGTAACAGGATTCCCCTGTGAGCCTGTAACTGGTGTCTGTCCCGTGGACATTAGCAAGTCCTGGCTGTTCTGCCTGGCCCTAGGACAGGATCGTGGCTCTTCAGCGTTTGGGTGCTGCTCCTCATGGCTCCACCAAAGGGAGATTGTCAGGATGCTTCCACCATCCCTGGCATGGTGGGAGTAGCAGTGCCCAGCCAGCCCAGAGCTCACCTGTCCCTGGGGAGGGGGAAGCTGGAGCCAAAGGTTTGCCTGGAAGCTGCCACTAGGTTCTGCCAAGGATGCCTGGTCCCCTAAGCCCTGCAGTCACATTCCAGCACAGCTGGGATGAACATCATCCCTGGGTGGGGAGCCTGGGGCAGATTTTCCAGGAAAAGGTGGAGAGGAGATGGGCTTCCAGGGCTCCACAGATCAGTTTGGTCGCACAGTGAAGCCAAGTTACTGCCCTTCTCTCCCTGCTATGAACAGGAGGAGGTTTCAGGCCTTTGGTGGTCTGCCAGACATACGTGGTGCCTGGATCTCATCCTGGCTCTCTGCCCAGGGACAAACTGTCCCAGCAGCAGAGGGAGATGATAGGGGATGTTATCAAGGCTTTCCTTTGGCTTCTTCAGCTGGACATTGTCACTCCAGGTCCTCTCCTCCTCCTCCCACATCCATCTCAAAAGTGACCACATCTCAACCTTCCTTCCCTTTTCATGCACATCTCCCCACTCCATGTTTCCACCTGAGACAAATGGCCCACAGTGACTCGGTTTTCCTGCAAGGAAATGAACAACCCCACAAGGATCTGAATCCCCTTCCCCCTCCTCCAGAGGCGGCTGGGAGCAGAGGGCGGATGGGGGTGGTTCAGAGGCTGTGTTCAGAGCCGGGCCCGGGGGTCCGTGAAACGCTGCAGCTCCTTCCAGGTGGGATACGACACGAAGGCAAAAGGATTCGGGCCCAGCCAGGAAAGGGCGGTGGGAGAGGAGCAGAGGGTCCTGCCCCCGGGCGCGGTGCCCGCCCCCCGGCCCCGCGGGTGTCGCGGCTTTAGGAGGAGCTGTACTTGTTACTCAAGCGGGAGCTGCTCCGGTCCAGCCCCAGCTCCTGCCCGTTGGCTTTCCACTTCCCTACGGATCCCTTCTCGTCCGTCGGAGTGATGCTCAGAGCCGGCCTCTGGCACCAGCAGCACAGGCAGGACTGTGAGGAGACAGGAGGGAGGAGAGGGAGAGGTTTACAAGCCAGGGCTGCAGGAGGAGGAAATACTCCCCTAGTGATGTTGGTAAATCAGCCTGCGCGGTGCCAGGCTGGGAGTCACAGCCTGCACTTCCAAGCCTGCCTGTCCTGCAGATCTGCTGGGAGCAGGTTTTCCAAGACCAGGCTGGTGGGGATTGGAAATGCAGATTCCAAAATCTGGGGTACCTTTTGCAGTTGTGTTTTCTGTCCTCGTGGGACAGAAAATATGGGCAATGCTTAGCTGGGCTCAGCTCTTCTTTTTGCCGCAGCAGCTGGGAGATTACCCCCTTTCCATCCCATCCCATCCCATCCCATCCCATCCCATCCCATCCCATCCCATCCCATCCCATCCCATCCCATCCCATCCCATCCCATCCCCTTCCTTTCTCTTTTCTAGTCCTGAAAATTATCTCTGAATAACCTGGGCTCTAAGTTTAAAGCAGCCCCAGGCCCTGGTCTGCTGTTTTGTGGGGTTGCTTCTGATCCAGAATGACAGGGACAGAATGACTGGGAATGGTCACCACAGCCAGGAGCTCAGGAGGGCTCAGTCCTACCTGGAAGCAGTTCTTGAATTTCCGACTGACAAAGTAGAGAGCCACAGGGTTGATGCAGGAGTTGAGGGAGGCCATGTTGATCCCGAAGTAATCCATCACTAGGAGGAAACTGAGGTGGGAGGAGAGAGAAGAGGGTGGCCGTGTTGGAAGCTCACTGAGGGAGGGTTTCCAAACTGCCTGGCCCAGAACCTGCTTCCACAGGGTGTCAGTGACTGGTTACAGAGCTGAGCACGGAACAGGCCCTCCTGCAGCTGGCCACTTGCCCAACAGTTTTTCTTGCCAAGGGCATTTCCCAGGGAAACCAAAAGCAGGAGAGCTCTCTGATGTTCTCAGACCCCAGCACAGTAGCAGTGTCTGGCCTGAACTGGATTTAGGTGTCATGGGCAAAGAGGAGGGGGGAAGACAGGCCCCTGCCCCAGGGCAGTGAGTGTGCGCAGCCCTCAGGTGTGCTGTAGGCCCTTTGGCCCTCCAGGGAATGCTTCTCAGGAGACCTCTTCAACCCAAAGCTTTATAAAACCACTTCAAAATTAAATTTCTTCTCTTCTCATGGTCCCCCACGCCCCCCCAGGAGAGCAATGCCATCTAGAAAAGGAGCTACTGAAACAAGGTTTTTGGAAGGAAACTCCACCAGCCTGTTCTGAGCCCAGCAGAGCCTCTGCCGGTGCCCGCAGGGGGTCCCAGCACAGTCCCCTCCTGCCGGTGGCCCTACCTGAGCAGTTCACATCTGTTGGGGTCTGTCTGGTCATAGATGGTCTTTTTGAGGATGCGGCTGAGGTGGAGTGGCAGCCAGCAGAGCGCGAAGATCACCACCAGGCAGAAGACAGTCTTGGCCACCTCCCTGCGCTGCAAAGAGATGTGGGCAGGGGGGAATCATGGGACTGTTTGGGTTGGAAAAGACCTTTAAGGTCAAGTCCAACAATTAATCCAGCACTACCAAGTCTACTACTAAACCATGTCCCTCAGCAGCACATCTACACAGCTTTTGAATCCCTCCAGGGATGGTGACTCCACCCTGCCCTGGGTGGCCTGTGCCAGGGCCTGACAACCCTTTGAGGAAGAAATTGCCTAATATCTAATCTAAACCTCCCCTGGGCAACTTGAGGCCATTTCCTCTTGTCCTATCACTTATTCCTTGGGAGAAGAGAGAGAAATTCTCTACGTGGGTACCCTGCTCTGCAGCACAGGCTGAGAGCTGCAATGAACCAAACATACCCAGCTGCAGTACAGCTCCCACCTCAGTTCTGTGCTCCAGCTCCTGTGCCACTGCTTTATTTCCAGCCCATTTGTCTCCAGTTTAGAGACAGGCCACACAGGAAGGTTCTACTGACTCCTGCTTTTGCCATTATGAACCCTTCTGCCCTTAAAGGGAGCAGGGCAAACACAGATTATAAAATTCCATCTCCTGTTTTAATGTTCTGTTTCCAACAATCTCCTGTTGATTTGTTATTTTGACCTTTGTACATATTTTTGCAGACAGAAGGTTGGAGGGGACCAGCCTGGGACAGGTGTAGGGAGACTGAGTTATAGTTACGTGCAGAGAGGGAGCAGACTGGGGGATGGAACTGTTAATTCCCAGACATTCCAATCTTTTTAAAAAAGTAGATAAATATTAAAAAACCAAAAAACAAACAAAACTGATGTTGACTGTTGGGCAGCAGCTGGATTCCACTTTTAATAGAAGTTAGTGATCTGGCCCTTAATCCTCTGTTTTGCAAAGAGTTTCTCATATAAATAAATGTCCCTGGTACTACCACAAGCCTCCAGACCATACTTTGGAAGAAGGGGTGTCTGGCTGAGCACTGGAGAGCAGGTGGAGCCAAGCACCACCTCCCCATGCTGAGCAAGGCCCTGCAGGTAGTTTCTGTAGCCTGAGGAGGGCTGGGAACCCCCCTTGACTCCAAAGCACAACCTGCAGGTCCCAACTCCTGCATGGTGAGGAGGATCCTGAGCTCCAGGCGCAGAAAGGGGGAAGGTGCCACCAGCACCGTGTGGACCAGACTCCTTCATGCCTCTTCCCACATGGTGACTTTGCTGGGGTGATTCTCCCTGGGATGTGGGGGCCTCATCCCTCCACCCTTCACACTGCATTATTGTGACCACCAGCTGGTCTGCCACAAGGGACGGTGGCAAGGTGTGGGAGGGGACAGCAGACTGTTCTGCTCCCCACACCCCGTGTCTGTGACATGGCACATTCAGCATTTGGTGGGACCTGGGCTGGCACAGCATGGCCAGAGATAAACAACCATGAGAAATTGGAGATCGGGCTGACCCGTGGCCATCAGGCTGGTGGCTGGGGTTGTCCCTGAGCCTGGAGCTGTTGGCCCAACTCCCTGGTTTAATCCATGCATCTGCAGCACTGTGCTGATACCCACTGACCACTGTGAGGCTGTGCCAGCCCAGATGTGCCCTTCACAGGGACAGGTACGTGTCCTCCCCTCCCACAGCACTCTCTGGTTTGGGGAGCAGCAGAGTTTCTGCCCTCCTGGTTTTCTTACCCGTTTCATGTGGTCATTCAGAGCAATCCTCATGCCATTCCTCTTGCTCAACATCTCACACGACATGAGGGTGTAGAAGATGCCAGTGCACACCAAGGGGAGGCAGAAATAGAAGCCGAAAAGCCACCAGTCCTTCACATCACGGTAGAACTGTGTGGGAAAGAGAGCAACTGGGAAGTGAGGAAAGTTGGGGAGGGGGAACTGGGGCAGGGGCTGAGCTGGTCCCTGACACTGATGCTGGGCTGTGGCAGCCACTGCTGGTGTGTGGAAGTGTAACAGCTCCTGTGCTCGGGGCAGGTGGGAGCACCTTCCCCCAAAGCTGGTGCACATCTTCGACCCACAGGAGTGAAGGCTGGGTGGCATTTGGCTGCCAGTCCCACCTCGCACCCCTGAGCAAGACACAGTTGCAAGGAGCTTGTTTGGTTGACATGGTGGGGTAAGGTCTGATGCTTTGTGCCCTCACTCATCCTGAGCTCACCCTGTGGTAAAGGTTACCTGAGCAGACTGTGGAGATGCTCTTTGGACTGCTAGGACAGCCTAGCATGTTCTGAACCTTCCTGAGATGTGTCAAGAGCTTGTGCTGTGGATGGTGGACACCACACAGCTTAAGGACCAGCTGCCTGCTTCCTGGTCCCGCATCAAAAAACAAATCTGCCCAGTGTCACTACAGTGCTGGGGCTCTGTGCTGTCTGATGCTGCTCTCCTTGTGCTCACCTGGATGGCTAGAAGAAGCCACCCTCAGGAGCACCTCACCCTCTGATCAAGAAGGGAGGAAGTCCTGGTTGCCTGTGCCCCCCTGGCAGTGCAGGGTGGGACAAGCTACGTACCATCATGAAGCTGGACTTCTGCTCGGAGGCCAGCATGCACACCCAGAGGTGCTGCTCCCAGTAGCTGAGCTCCACCATGTCAAAGGCGATGGCTTCTGGGACTGCCAGCACGATGGCCACTGCCCAGATCACCACCACCTCCACTGCCTTCCACATGGGGATGCCAATCCCCTGGATCCGACTCCAGGATGCCACAGCTCGGTACCTGCCCAACGTGTGGGAATGCAGCGGGAGCAGGGAGTGAGAAAACAACCATCAGGAAGGAGAAGGTGTGGATTACAGCTGTTCCCACAGTTCCTTCCCTTATGCCTTCCTCCTCCACCCCTGGACCTTCCCCTTCAGTGGAATGGGAAAGATCAGAAACAGGGGGTCAAGGGATGAATGTGGTGGTACTATCCTGGGCCAATGACTCCCTGCCACCAGGGAGGTGCCACACTTCCCCACCACCCCAGCAGTTGTCCCAGCACACCATGATCAGAATCCCAGAACAGTCTGGGTTGGGAGGGACCTTAAAGATCATCCAGTTCCAACCCCCCTACCATGGGCAGGGACACCTCCCACCAGCCCAGGTTGCTCCAAGCCCCATCCAACCTGCCCTTGAACACTTCCAGGGATGGGGCAGCCACAGCTTCTCTGGGCAACTTGTCTCTGGGCCAGTGTCTCACCACCCTCAGGACAGAATTCCTACTGGGAAATAATTTCTTCCTAATATCCTAATGATCCTTCCCTCACCCTCTTCTAGCAGGATTTAAACTCTGTCACCAGAGTCAGGTCCTGTTGGATTTCAACTCTACATGACAGCACCTTGTCCCCTTGTCTGGGTTTGTCCCCAGGCCAAGCCCCCTGCCCTCTGCTTCCTGGTTCCGATGAGGGGACCTGAGCAGCAGCAGTTTCAAGTTGTGTCTTACCTGTCGATGCTGAGAGCACAGAGGCTGAGGACTGTGATGCCCACTGAGGCCTTCTGGATGAAGGGGACCAGCTTGCACACCTGCACACCGAAGGGCCAGTCCTTTGCCAGGAGCTGGGGAAGAACCACAGGGTGACCAGGCTGCTTCGGGAGAGCGTGTCCAGCTTCCTGGAGCAGCCCCAGGTTACCCAGAAGGTGTGAGGAGCCCACAGGGAGCAGCTGGAGGCACTCTGGGGAGAGAGGCTGCTCGGGTGGCCTGGGGAAATCCTGACCACCAGTCAGGAAATGTCAGTGTGGATGTGGCCAGAGCAGGGAGTCCCCACCCTAGAGATTGGTCCCAGGTCTCCTGTGACAAGGCAGGCAACACCAGTGCAAGATGTTGTCCTCAGCCTGGACAAAATATCTTGACTTTTCTTTGTGCTGGCTGCAAGCTGTGCTGGTTACAGCTCCAGGAGATGGCCAAGTCTGGCTGTTTTCACTGTCAGATTACATGTACCTTCTTCCTACTTTGGAGTTCTCCTTCTCCCTTTGCCACCTATTCTGCTTGATCCAGGACCCCTCTGGCCCTCAATATCCACTTTTCAGGCTAAAGCTTCTCTGATAAACAGATCTACCTGAGCTCCAAGCCCTTCACCCCAGGGCATCCCTTCCAACACTTCAGAGAAACCTCTGGCCCCAGCCCACTGAAACCTGCCTCAAATAGTGGGCGAGAAAGAGCTGCAGTAGCCCAGACAGACCTCCCAGATGTCCTAACACACCTTCTGCTCCTCACTGGGGTCTCAGCTCTACTTCCCACACCTGCCCGTTCCCCTCTGCCCCCGGGCACCATGCAGAGCTCGGGTTCTCCTGATCATTTGTGCCTTTCCCTCTCATGTAGAGGGGTACGTCTCTGAAAGCAGCCCCAGGTCTGTAACACCCCCCTCCTCCCCCTTCCTGGGTGAGGTGCCACCTTTAGGTAGAATAAAAAAGGTATTTTCTTGAGGCTGAAGAACTGAACTGTGCTGGGGAAGAGTCCCCAGAGCACAAGAACAATAATTTTTGCTCAGCTGAAATAAAACACCAGGTTGTAATGTCAGGAGACTGCAAGTGATTCTGTTCTTGTGATTTTAGATGAGATTTAAAAGGTGTGGAGGGTTGTGTGTGTGTGTGTGTGCTCAACACAGCTGCTTTCCCAGGAATGCCCTCCGAGCCTTTTGTCCGTTGATCTTTTCCTCCTCCCTTTGGGAGCAGAAACACCCTCCCCCTCTCCCTTGCAAAAATGGAGCCTTCGAAAAAGAGCCAAGGAGAGAGATTCCCCTGGGCCAGAGGGGGGTGGGAGCAGACACCATCCCTGCCATTGCCAGCCTACCTAATCCCATGGGGCCTGCCTGATCCCATGGAGCCTACCTTATATACGTTGATGGGCAGAGCAATGAGGATGTAGAGAAGGTCTCCGAGCGCCAAGCTGGCAATGAGGACATTTGGCCCATTCCTCATGCACTTGTTCTTGTAGATGATCCTCAGGAGGGTGGAATTCCCAATGATTCCTACTATGAAGATGGTGCAGGACACAATGGTGTTGATGTACTTGAAGATGTGTCTGATATCTGCAGGCTTCACACAGACGGGCAGCAGGGGTGGCTCCGAGCTGGTGGTTCTGGGGAGGCTCTCTGAGTGGTTGGGCAGCTTGGCATCCTGGAGAAGGCTCGGCTGGACCAGGCTGTGAGCCTGCTCCTGGCTAAGCACCTCAAGGGGGATGGTGCTCTCCTGGAAAGCCCTTGGAGTCTGGCTGTGTGCCCCCGGGAAGAGGCAAGTCAGGAAAATGGCCAGAGTGGTGGGAAACGGGACTCTCGCCATCGAGGAGTGGATGGCACAGCTGGGTGCACAAGTCCTTGTGGTGCTCGTGGGATGTCCTCACTAGGGTCTCAGTTGGATCTAAGCCTCTGCTCCCTGGAGACAGCTGGCCAGGGTGGGCTTTGCTCTGACCTGTTTTGATGTTGTTTGCAGCCGTGACTCAGGTGCTGGGAACCCATCAAAGTTGGGAAGAGGGGAAGAAAGGAAGGGAGAGAATGAGTAAATAACCTAAAGGAGCCCAAACCTGACCCGTTGGAGCAGCCCCCAGCTTTGACCTGGTGCTGGGGCTTTAGCCTGGTCCTCAGCTCTCCATGCTGCCCAAGGCACACCAGGGGCAGCTGTCTCTTGGGGGGGTGCCCCGACCAATGTCCTCCTCTCCTCCCCACTGTGCCCATGGGATTGCAGCTCCTCAGAGAGGGCAGATCCTGCTCAGAATCCCTGCCTGGGATCCCTGAGGGCTTGGGCAGCTCCCAGGGAGCAGGTGGGGGTGGCACGGCCAGCGCCCACCACTCAGGGCTGGCTGGGGGCTTGGCAATCAACAGATGGTGGTGGCAGGCAGGGGGGTACCAGAGCGTCCCTGGGAGGTTGTCCCCCGTGTCCCCTGGGGCAGCAGGCTGCTCCTGCCCCCTCTCCCCTTCCACAGAGCCAGGCATGGCTGCTCAGCCCCGGGGCTTTGGCAGAGGAGCTCATGTGAGCCAGGATCACAGGACACAGCTCAGAGGATCCTGCCCAACCCCTCACAGAGCAGCTGCAAAACACTGAAGAAAAAAAGCTGTTCTCCCCCGTCTTGCCTTCAAATCCAGCAATTTAGTAAAAGAGAAACATTATTTCCTCCTGCTCAACAGCCATTTACTTCTTGCCCTCCACACTGCCTCTCACATCTCAGAGAGCTTCAAAGCATGGCTCTTTCTCACTTGGGGAGAAACTGAGGCACGGGAACATCAAGAAGGTTCTCCAGTGCCCAGCAGATGTGAAGCCAAAGGCAGCAGTGCCTGACCCCAGATCCTCTGAGCTTTGCTCATGTGGCTGATCCCCTGGGGAAGTGACCTGGTGCCTGAAGGGGCCATCCCCATCCCACCTCCCTCCTGTTGGCAAACAGCTTCCATGCCTGGAGGTGGAAAAGCCCTTCGTGCTGTGCTGAGCCCAAACTGCAGCTGAAAGTGCTCATCACATGAATACCAAAGAATCACAGTCACAGACTTGCTCTGGGTGGAAAAAAACCTTTCAGCTCATCGAGTCCAACCATAACCCAGCTCTACCAACCGTTAACCAAACTCTAGCAAGTCCAGCGCTTAAACCATGTCCCTCAGCACCACATCTACACATCTTTTAAACAACTCCAGGGGTGGTGACTCCACCACCTCTCTGGGCAGCCTGCTCCAATGCTTGATATCCCTGAAAGTGAAGAAGTTTCTTCTAGTATCCAGTCTAGTACTTCCCTGGCACCACTTGAGCCCATTTCCCTGGGAGCAGATGAGACTGGAAATTGTTGCCCTAGCCCTGCACAGCCTGGTCCTGCCTGCAAGGTGGCTCAGGATTCCTCCTGCCTGGCAGCCCAGGAGAACCAACCATGTCCTAGGTGGAGTCCTCACCTCCAGCCAGCCTGTCCCACCACATTGTCCTGCCTGCAAGAGCAGCTCTGCTTGTGCTTTCACAGAATCACACAGAATCACAGAACTACCAAGGCTGGAAAAGACCTTTAAGATCATCAAGTCCAGCCTATGACCAACCAGACTACCAGACTAACCTTGCCAAATGCCAACCAGACCTTCTTTTTTTCTTGGAACAACCTGGTTTAGTGGGAGGTGTCTCTGCCCATGGCAGGGGGTTGGGACTAGATTATCTTTAGGTCCCTTCCAACTCAAACCATACAATGATTCTATGATTCTATAAACATTTCATGCAACAAAAAACACCGTGGGTGGGGGAAAGAGGAGAGAAAGGCAGAGGATAACGCCACATCTCCAGCTGCTTCCTGCCCTGAACCCAGCCTGGTCCACAACAGAGGGACCTTCCCCCCAGAGGTGTGCTGGATTTCTCCTCGCACACCCTCTCCCTGCCCACCTCAGACCTTGCTCAGGCCCCACGGTCCCTTTGACAGAGGTGGAGGGATCTGAAAAACGTGCCAAAACTCACCCTCAAGCAGCAAATAATTTAGTTTTCAAATCAGCGCACGGGACAGCAAAGCTTTTCATTGGAGTTGTTACCTTCCTGGTATCCACCAACTCTGGATGCTCCTGGGATCAGTTTCTTCCCCTCTCACGGCTCCTTCCCACGGCACGGGCAGCAGGGCATGTCCTGTGGGCCCGGGCAGAGCTGCAGCCCTGTGGATCCTGGAGGTCGCTTTTGTGGGTGGGCGGGTGCTGGGGGAATGATTGTCCCCTCTGGTGCCTTGCCGAGGTCTCTGGGTGGAGGGGTGGGTGGTTATATAGGAAATCCCGGGGCTCCCCCCGAGCGGCGCCGGCGACCAATGGGCAAAGCCTTGACGGGACGGGGATGGAGGAGGAGGAGGGAGGAGAACGTGAGATGGCTCCGAGAAGGGGTGAAAATAATAAACAAATAAAGCTGGAGGGGAGGGAGCGGGAGAAGGCTCGGCACCGGCACCGGCACCGGGCAGTGCCGGGCTGGGAGGAGCCCCGACGCTGCGCTTTGGGAAGGAGGCTGCAGCCCCCCCACTTTGGCGGAGATGAGACATCAAAGCCGTCTCTGCCCAGGGTGTGTGGAGCCAGCTGCCCCAGCTGGAGCTTTTGAGGCAACTCAGGAGCAAGATGGGGCAGGCACGGCAGAGGGACCTGTGGCTTCCCTTCTAGCAGAGGGGACAGGGTGTTAAAGTCCTCACTGAGGTGCTGGGGAAGGACAAGCCTCACTTTTTCCTCTAACACAGTCTTCCAAGCCCTGGCCTAGGTGAAGCAGCCTAGGAGCAGGTTTCAGACCGTGCTCCCATCTACGAGCAGTTGCACTGGTGCCTCTTCACGTGCCAGCTCTGGTTTGGTTCCTCTGTGGTGTCTTGACCCTAACCTGCCCAGGGAGCAGCGTCCCACCGTTCAGGGTGCAGGGCAGAACTTTGTGAGCAGCTGGTGCTGGGGGGTCCCACCAGCCTCCCCCACCAGCCACACATCCAATCCAGCCTTGGACATGGTCCTGGCTCAAGGACTCCCCTCTGCTCTCCACCTGCCTAACACTTTGAGCAGTGCTTTCAGGACCTCCTGCCTTTCTCCAAACCAGATGAACCTGTGGAGAGTTGGTGCTGCTGTGCAGCCTGTGGCCAAAGCCTCTCCCAGCCTCCTTGGCTCATCTGCTTGGAGAGGAATTTTTCCTTCCCCACCATGCAGGGAACATTCTCAGGAATAGCAGATTTATTTGGTACGTGAGCTATTTATTTAAAAAAATGCCAAGTTACCTTGCTCTGGGACCCTTGATGGCTCAGAAACCTCTCTTGGCTTGGTGGTCAAGACTTATAAATAGGGTAGAGATCATCCGTGTTGGTTTTTTGGGAACTTTCTTCCTTCTTTATGTGAAAGCAAATTATCTGTGTTTCTCCATGGAATCGTTTCCATGATTCCTTGAAGATCTGATGAATCAAATCTGTGCATAACCCACAGAAAATTATTTTTTTACTTTTTTTTTTACTGCAGACCCTTGTTTATGGGAGATGATTCCTCACTCAGAAGAGCAGAGAACAAAACCTCCATAGAGACTCTTCTCCCTTCATCCCATTAAGCATCCCAAATTGGAAAGTTTATCTTAGGGATCTGTCACCTTCCCAATCCTCTGTGTCTTCTCAAGTCTTGGCACATGCCTGCTCTGCAGACAGAGATGTGATGGCACATGGACAGACATGTCCCCAGCAGCACTTTGGTCCAACCAGCTCAGGTGCCAGGAGCTACACAGGTGAAGGGCAGGTGGTGGGGGATCTGGATTTCTGGTTTTGTTTCTGTTTGTAAGGTGACAGTTTTGTGTGTTGCTGTCACTTGATGCCTTTCTGGGGGAGCAGGCTGCTGCTGGATCTGCCTGAGGATCCTGTTCTCACTTTGCTGACGTTGCCATGGAGTGACTAGACTCGTCCATTTTGCTTTCTTAGCTCCAGCTTCAGCCATCCTTGTCCATCTCCTCTCAGTGTGTGGCAAACTGCATGAGCCTCTGAGGATGGAAAGGGGGGTAAGGCCAGCTCGTGGGCTGGGCTGGGGGGGGACAGCCCACCTTGCTTCAGGGGCAGTCAGCCGGTACCCCCCTGTTCTGGTCAACAATGCTCATAGATGTCTCCAGCTCACAAGCATGTGTCCCACAGCTAACCCCGGACCTCAGTGAAGGGTTTCTGTACCTGGGGGGATGCCTGTGACCCTGAGGCCTTTGGTTTGGGCCAGGGTGGGGGCCAACAAGCTCATTACCAGCTGGTGTCTTTGAAGGGCATCAGGGGGGGGTGACCTCCACCATCCCCCAAGTGCTTCTGCTCCTCTGCACACTTACACCCCTCAGGCAGGTTGGAAACCTCCCCCTCACACAGCTCACCCCCCGGGGCAGGAGCCAGGGCACATCAGTCCAGGCCTCCTTCACCCCTGCCTCTGGTCTGTTTGGAGGGCTCCAGCTCTTCCTTGGCTCTCTTCCCAGGGCACATGAGTCCACATGGACCCTCTCCTCCCGACCCCCTGGGAAGGTGTCCTGCAGCCCTATTCTGGGACAGTCACGTTCCTGCATGTGACAGGGGGATGAATGGGCCTGGCTGTTCTGCTGGAGACAACGGGTGGCTCTGCCCCCCTTTGGAGACCCCCAGGAAAACAGCAGTCTCCTTGTACCCTCAGCTGTGCCCTTGAAACACAATTCAGCTTCAAGGCTCATGTCAAGGGTGACTTAAATTGTCAGGATGAAGAGACTGCTGCTGAATTTAGCCTTGGCACAGTCCAGCAGTGCAGCATCGTGCAGGCTTCACAGGATCCACTTTGGAGATGACACATCAGGCAGAATTAATTGGGTTTTTGCTGCTCTTTGTGCTTAACAGCTTTCCAGGCAAGCAGCACAGCAGGTGGCCTGGCAGGACTGGCCAGTCCTGTGCATGGGGAGCTCAGAGGAGCCAGAGCTTAGGAAAGCACTGACTCCTCGTGGATACATTAGGTGAGAAGGACACTGAGACTTGTCTGCATGCTACCTTTAAGCCTGGTCGATTGATTTGCAGCCTGAAACCAAGATTTCTTTTGGAAACCAGACACACTTTCAGGTCCTTGAGCGAGCATCTGGATGAGATCCTACTGAAGACCATCATCCAGCTGTCAGTGTCTCCTGCTAATGCTTTAACCATATTTGTCAAGAAGAAAAGCAGACCCATGTTGAGATGGAGATCCTCAGCCTTACCATGTCACAGGAATGAGGACTGAGTTTTTGCTTTTGACTCAGTGAGCGACCTGAACTGTCCCTGTGACACTCAAATGTCACCAGAGAAAGGTCTAAGAGGTAAAACCTAACCAGCATGAACTTCTTGGCTCATAGCAAAGAATGAGGGTAACCAGAAGAGTGCTACTATGATGGAAGAGGTCAGCCCAAGGTCAAGCAAATGGCAGCCCAGTTTGGGGCTGTTTGTGCACTCTGGGACTGCCTTTGACCAGTGACTTTAGGTCTAGCATCCCCAGTTTGAGATGCTCACTGAGCTTGCTCCTGGCCTTTGGTCTGCAGCCCTCCAGCTCACCTTGGAGCAAGTCATCCTAGAGCATGGCCTTGCCTGGGACCTGCCTTTTAGCTTTTTTAAAGCTGCAACACCAAACACAGCCAAGTCCCACGATACTGTGTCACAGCAAGAAGCCAGCTCCCTGGTGTGATCAGCGTGTCCTTGTGGTCTGGGAGAGGCACAGGTCAGGGCACCCGTCCCTCAGAACTTTGCTTTTTTTAATTGGTTGTGCTCTGCTTGTTGTGTGTGAGGATGTGCGAGGGGTCAGGCCGTGAAGGTGGGGTCACAGGGCAGGGAAATGACGGGAAGGATCTGTGAAGGGGTTCCTCTGGCACCCTGCAAGGCAGCGACAGGCACATTCAGTCACCTCCTGCAACGCTTCGGCAGCGTTTCCCTCAGATGTCTCCAGGAGGTGGCTGGCAGCACCCTCAGGGCACTAATTGGTGTTAATGACCCTGAGCAGCCCCACCCCAGGGCTGCACCCCACCCACGGCCCCAGAGCCCTATTTCAGTCGAGCTGTAGGAGGCCCAGCTCAGTCTTAGCTCTGCCCTGCTGGGCTGTAGTCTCTGCTGAGCTGACTTGATCTCACAACGTGCCTTGGCACCATGAGCTTACCCAAGGATTTAAAGCCCTGATTGAACCTGGCTGCCTTCTCCAGCCCTGCTCTGCCCACCTTGCTCAGGTACTGTGGGACAAGCTCTGGCTGGGGTATCCCCTTGGCTCCCCATCCTTGTGGTGCCCTGATGATGGGATGGTGCCCTGTGGTGGAGGGGCACCTCCAGGGATAGGGATAGGGAGAGGACTTTGTGGCTGAGTGGTGGTGGGGAACCTGTGTCTAGAGGGAGAAGCTACATCCCAGTTGGCTCTCTGAGCTTGCTGTGAGGAAGCAATGGGAATCTGCCACAGGGACCATCTTGTTGCCTGTTCCAGCTCCCTTGCATCCTCTCTTTCTGCAGCCCAGCTCTGGCATCTTCCCAGGGGTGCTTTTCTACACCAAAGGTTTTCATTCTTGTCAAGCCCTGTGGCACTGCTGATCTCTGAACTTGGCCATATCCTCCAGGCTGATACCCTGTTTTAACTCCTGGCACAACCAGGGTAGTCATGCACAGGAAAGAGTAAATTCTGGTGCCAACACCTATCCTGCCCTCTCCTCCTCTCTCATGGGCAGTGTGGAGGGATGCTCCATTGCCTTGGGAAGGCTTTGAAGCAATGGGATGAGAAGCTCCCCCTTGCCCATGCTTTTGTCAACTGTCCCCGTGTCTGGCCCATACCAGCCCAGGTGATCTTATGTGGACCCTATGCTACAAATCCTTCAGCAATTCCAGGCTGGATCCCACCAAGTTCTTCTGCTGCTCTTTGTTGCAGAGGGCTACAAAACAGTCTTTCTTTGAGCACCTGCATCTGCTGGGATGTGTATGCTCATCTGCAGCCATGTCCCCTCCCGCTGGCCAGGGTGGGTGAGCAGGGGAATGGGCTTGTTTATAACACACAGGGAGGGAATGTCTCCAAAGGCATCTCTGTGCTGCAGAGCCAGATCCCTGCTGTTCCCACGAGCCCGTCCTGACCCCACGCTTGATGGTTTTTTTGCTCATAATTTCCTTATCAGCTGGGGCCAAGCAAAGTCAAAGCTGGCTGGGGGTGACAGGGTGTTTGCAGCTCTGACTTCTGAGGCATGGGGAGGTTCATGGCAGTGGTCACCACCAGCGAGGGATGCTTGCCAGCTGCTTCTCTTTGAGGTTGTCTGTTAGTCCTGGTGTCAAGTTGAGGGTGTGTGTGTGTATGTGACTTCCTGCTTGATGTTTGATAAATCGGGGCTCGCAATGAACAGAAGCATCTTGTTGTCTTCGGATGCCTCAGAAGGAGGCCCTGGTTGCAAGCCACCAGAGTTCAGGATAACTGCAGTCCTTGGGGGTGGAGGGAGCTTTTAAGGAAGTCTCAGAAACTGTGGACATCTCTACTCTAAAGATGTTGCTGAGACTGGTGTGATGGGAGGATGTCAATCCTGACCTCGATGGAAAGAGGCTGGCCTGTCCTAAGGTGTTCAGAAAGCAGTATCTTCTCTGGGTCCCCCAAAAAGTTTACTCCCCTGTTGGGTTTGACTTTGGGATTTGCAGAGCTGAAGAGACTGGTGGAATACTCTGCCAGATGACACAGCACACTTTAGCAAGGTTTTTCTCAGAAAAAAATGTGGCTGTAGGTGGGTGGAGAGGAGTGTTTTGGGTCCTGCTGGTGAAGCAGTGCCAACCTGCAAGGGCAGTCCCACCCTGTGGGACAACAAGGGCAGGATTGCTGCTGTCAAACAGGGAGGGGACTTTGGCTGACAGTGTCCCCCCCAAAGTGCTGGTGCTGCCTGGCCTGGGGAACATCCCTCTTCACCCAGGGCTCTGCCATAGCTCCCAGATCAAGGAGGTCCCTGCTGTCCTGGCCATGTGAGGAGCTGCGCTTCCCTGAGTGGCTCCTGGATTGGTCTTTAGTGGATCTGGTGGAGGGTTTGGAAGTGTGAGTGTGGCACAGGCAGTGCTGGAGCTTCAGCTCCTGGGCTCTTCCAAGCCTGCTGCTGGGACCTGCCCAGGGCTTCACAGCGTGGGACAGACAGGAGATGGTTCTGGCTGTGGGTGGATGGACTTGTATGACAGGATAACCTGCCCTAGAGGGTGGGTTGTTTTCCTGTGTGCCCCTAGAACCTCTGGAGACTCAGACCAAATAACCATCCTGCCCTGCTGACCTGCACTAACCAGGCCCATGGATCCAGAGACATCTGGGGCTGGGAATCCTGTAATGGCTGTAGCCTCTGAGTAATCCTCTGCATATTTATGTGGCAACTTCATTAATTTGCTAGAAAATGGAAGTGGATTTTGTTTTTTGTTTAGTCTCTGAATGTTGTTTATCATCTTCCTGTATTTGGGGCTATCAGTTTCATTTAAGTAGAACAAATCAGCTGGAAGATGTGGATATTTTGACTTCAGGAACAATCTTCCTGGGGTATTAAAATTCAGTTAAAGCAAATCCTGGCCCTGTCAGTGCAGGGGTAAGTCCAGTCACTCCATGTAAAGCCCATGAAGAACCTGGGGAGATCACCAGACCCTCCTGTGCTCTTGCCAGGATGGGAACTGGAGACTGGCTGAGGAGCTGGTGCAAATCCTCCTTGGCCTGGGTAGGACAATGTCAGCAGAGGAGCCACGACAGCCCAAGGACCCAGATGCTCAGTGGTGACTGCTCTGGACCGTTCCACTCTCTCCTACCTCCTGTTCCCTCTCTCTCCTTAACAAGCTTTTGAGGAAAGTTTGAATAAATGGGTTATTGCTCCTGAAATAACTGCAGATAATTATATAAAGATTAATGGCCTCTTCTTGAAGAGCCACCAATGCAGGCTTCATCTTCTTCAAGTACTGCTGACCTTTCCAGGAAATGGGAATAAGGAAATGCAGTGGGAGAGGGGTTGAGTAAACAAGATCTGATTTAGACTCAAATTATGGGGAGAGCAAGACTGCTGTGACACCCACCCTCAGGCCCTGCCACCCCTCGCTGCAGTTTGCAGAGAGGCTCAGTCAGCTCTTTGCCAGCCATGAAGTCAGAACAGAAAATGTGCAAAATGCCTCATAGCCAGAGGAAAAATGTACCTGGAGTAAGAAAGGGCAGAGGAAAACCCAAGTGTGTGTCACCTGCCCTGACACCTGATAGGGGACATGCTCATTCTGTAGCCTGAGCTTTGCTTGTCCCTGGGGAAAGTGAGTAAAAGCCAAAGCTACAGCGAGGAACTCCAAGCCTTCTTCACTCTGGGCTTTGCTGATAACTAATGACTTCCAACAACTTGGAAGCCAGCTCAGGGATGAGCCAGGAATGACCAGAATTCAGTGTGGGTGGGGACTAACTTACGGCCGGCTGGTTCCTTCATGCTGGTTTCAAACTCATCTGTTGAAACTGGATCCTGCTGGAAGAAAAGCAGGTCCATGAATGCCATCAAAGAACATGGAGACATCTCTGCACCCCTGGCAGTGACATGGAGGAGGTTTTGTGTAACATTACTTGGGTTCCTTTGCTCTGACAGTCTGTGAGCCTCCCCAGAGTGGTGATTATATCAGAGATGGGCTGGGACAGTCTCCTCTGGGCCAGGCACTGGGTACTTGAATTAGTGTCCCCAAAACAGTGTGAGAAAGAAGAGTTGGCCTGAACCTTCTCATCCCCATTAGTAATTCCCCTGCTGCTACAAGGGAATCCTGAAAGAGGAGATGGAAAAAGCATTTGGTGCACAGGCACACGCTGCTTTGTAACTGAACTGTCAGAAACCTGCTCATCCACAGCAACAAACATCCCACGTAAGTGCCCTGAGGGTATCTTCATGCCAAGAGCAGACAGCAGCCCTCAGTTCCATCCCTGAACTCAGTGCCACCAACCCCCAGCTCCGTTGGGAACCTATCCTACACCTCCCACTCGCTGTGTTTACAAGAGCCTCTTCCAACCAGAGTGGCCAACTCGTCCTGCTGAGCTCCCTGCGGGAGGGGACGTGCTGGGAGAGGCACCATGGAACTCACCCCCAGAGCCCAGGGTGAGTCAAGTGACATGAGTGTGCCCAGGGGCTCAGAGGAGGTTTTCATCCTGCTGGAGTGGAGCTGGAATAATCCTAATGGGGGGAGGAAAGAAAAGAAAACCCTTACAAAAAAAGGAGTTGCCTTGTAACTGAAGGATGGCCTGGAGACAAACCCCAGTCACACGTGTTGGGACTGACTGGTTCCATGTGAGGCTGCTCAATGGTGTCTCTGTGCTGAGGAGACACTGGCCCTCTGTGGAGGGCTGCACGTCCCAGGAGAGCTACTGGGTCACAAGCAGCACATGTGACTGAGGACTTACCCCAGTGTGGGGCCCCACCATAGCCAATCCATCTTGATGGGGAGTTATGGGCAGTGTGTGTGGACATCCTGCCTCAGGAAGCCTCTCTCTGCTCCCTTAAGTCCCTCAAGCAGGAGAGTCAGGGAAGGAAAGGAATATTCTTATTTTCTTTGAGGGCTTCATGTTCAAAATGTTCCCAAGGTCCCATCTTAGGCTTTTAAAATGTTTTCTGTGGAGCTTCGTGGGCTCCTGCATGCAGGAGCTGTGCCACATGGTTCTTGCTGCTACAGACTGATGAGGAGAAGGCTTTTCTTGTAGACACCTCTTCATCTGTCACCCACAGATCTCCCCTGGGATGCAAGATGGGAAAGCAGCATATGGGCAGTAGCTGATGCCCTCTGTTTAGCTGCTAAACGTGATGATGGGAGGTTCCTTTGTGCTGAGATGTTTCTCCACCAATGAATGTACCGTGGACCCTGAAAATACTTTGTAGGTGAGACAGCCCCGTGTGCTCTGTTGGCAGCTTCTGGAAGGAGGGACCTGGTTCAGAGAACTGGGATGGCACAAGGGTCTCACCACCCAGCAGATCAAAGATGGGGGAAGGTCAGAGCACCAGCAGGAGATGAAATGAAAGTCAAGTGGAAGGAAGGTGTCTTGGTGCTCTGACATAAAGCTGTAGGAGAAAAATAACACTTCCTACACTGGAGCCAGGAACTTCATCAAAGTAAGGAAAGCACCTGGACCTTTCCAGACTCTTGTCTCCTTCACTGTGAATCACCATCAATCTTCTCTGCTCTTCCTCACATGTAAATAACCTAATGTGACAGGGAACCCCAGAGCATTCATCATCACCTTGCCTCCACCCACAGCTGTCTGTCTTGTTCTTCCCACCTGCTGTGCTGGAAGTGTCCTGGTGGCCAGAAGATGCATCCAAATGCTTCACATGCCTTTTCATCTGGATTTTTTTTCCTATACTAGGGTGCAGCCTGCCAAACTTGGGCAAGCAGCTCATCCCTCCTGGAGCAGATTGGGGCCACCCTGAGTAAGAGCAGGATGAAGGCTTTGCAGATCTCAGAGGGAGATACTCTCTGCATAAGATCAGACAAAAGTCAACATTAGAGGAAGTGAATCCTGAAGCCAGGTGCTTGTTCCCCATCCTGTGTGGTTTGGGATGCCCACTGTGTCCTCCCAGGTGCCAACAAGGACTGAGGAATCCTCCCCAGGTGGGGGATCAGTAGAGCCTTCATGTCCTGACTCCCTGGGATGTGCCTGCTCCTCATGTGCATCCCACACAAGTGTCTGTCACTGACCTCACCTGTCTGTAGGTAACTCAGATTAATTTAAGGTAACTTAAGATCCTAGCCCTGCTTGCTAATTAGTGGGGGGCTCTGAATCTGCTGGCACTGAGCTGCCCTGTGGCCACCCCACAGACCCTTGAAGACCAACAGCTTCAGGTGTGGAGGACAAGGTGGTGGGACCCCCTTCCATCCTGCAGCTGTGGGGACCCTGCCTTGGCTGTGGGATGCAGAGCCAGGGGAGCAGGCTGGGGGGGCTCACACCAGCCCCCAGCACCTCCCACCTGGGGAGGAGAAAAACAGTGTGAAATAAACCCCAGGAGCTGAGTTCACCCTCCTGAGCTTTGATGGGACAGTGGCTGCTCGGAGGGTAAGCTGGGCCCTGCCTGTTTATTTTAAGCTGAAAGCCAAAATGATCGGGCCTGTTACTTGAAGTAAGTGTTTGTTTCTGTCTTCTGCTAATTAACAGCCTGTGAGCAGCACCCAGAACCTCTCTCTGGGGCCCAGAGTGTTGCAAAAACATGGAAAGGTTAATTGAAGGCAATGGAAGAACAAGAACCCCAGCTTTAACCTTCTTGGTCTGCCCTTGCTCTGCTCCCAGCATGGTGCAGGCAGATTTAATGACTTCTCATTGCGCTCCTGCCTAATTAACCTTCTGCCCTGAGGCACAGTCTCAAAAAGAACCTCCCTGCCCAGGACCGATGGCAGCCCCCAGGGTTAAAGGAGACCTCTCCAGCATTGCCCAGCTCAAACCCCTGCATGGCTTCCAAAGGATTCCCATTAAGCAGGGAAGAGGAGCA
This sequence comes from Hemiprocne comata, assembly GCA_020745705.1. Classification (NCBI taxonomy): domain Eukaryota; kingdom Metazoa; phylum Chordata; class Aves; order Apodiformes; family Apodidae; genus Hemiprocne; species Hemiprocne comata. The sequence continues at coordinate 767,131 of CM036597.1, read as the reverse complement.
GTGGTTTGGTGTCTGTACTGGGGTGGCTTGGTGGCAGCTGCAGGACAATGTTTGCCCATCATCCCTGATGCTGGGATGGGAGCAGCATGGCTGCCAGGGAGAGATCCACTGTGGGAACAGGCAGAGTCGAAGTTCATCCAGGGGAGGATGCTCCTACCAGAGGTGAGGGTTGGGTCATAGAATCCCAGACTGGTTTGGGTTGGGAGGGACCTTAAAGGTCATCCAGTCCCCCCCCACCCACCGCATGGGCAGGGACACCTCCCACTAGACCAAGTTGCTCCAAGCCCCATCCAACCTGCCCTTGAACACTTCCAGGGATGGGGCAGCCACAGCTTCCCTGGGCAACCTGGGCCAGTGTCTCACCATCCTCACACTCAATTTCTTCCTAAGATCTCATCTAAATCTCCTTCTCTCAGCTTAAAACCCTTCCCCCTTGTCCTATCACTCCCTGCCCTTGTCCAAAGTCCCTCCCCAGCTTTCCTGGAGCCCCTTCAGGCACTGGAAGGTGATCTAAGGTCTCCCTGGAGCCTTCTCTTCTCCAGATTGAGCAATCTCTGCTCTCTCAGCCTGTCTCCAGAACAGAGCTGCTCCAGCTCTCGGGTCATCTTTGTCTCCTGTGGACTTGCTCCAACCGCTCCATGTCCTTCTTGTGTTGGATTGAGGGTCTGAGAGATGGTCTAGGCAGGGCAGAGGTCAGTGTCTTTTTGGCTTTTTTTTCAGAAATTACAGGGTGTTTTCTAGGTTCACCAGCCTGGGACAAGTCAATGGGTGCAAAGGCAGAGCATGTGACACTGTGACCAGCAGGACTCTTGAGCACCTTGGTTCACATTAGCTCTCCTTCAACAACCATGGAAATTTTGGGGCAAACTGTGGGCAGTGGAGAGACAATGAGCAGGAACATTTCAGTGGGCCACAGCCACGTGATGGGAGAAACATGCAGAAGCCAAAACTCAAGTGAGATAATGTCACCACAAGCCCTCCTTGAAAGTGCAATGGTCTGCAAGGCTTATCTTGGCTTTATTGGCAGTACATGAGTCTCTTCTTTTGATGTGTCAATGAACTGCAGAGAAGAAAGGACCTTGGGGAGTTCATTCCCTAGAACATTTCCCCGGAGATTAACTTCTTTCCAAGCTGCTGCTTTTCTCATATCCTGCCTGTCTGCAGGGAGAGATATGGGGTCATTGGCACGGGCTGGCTGAGCTGTTGGAAGTCCCAGTGTCTGTGTGGTGTGTGTGGGACTGGGCCAGAGCTCAGCTGTCCTCCATGTCAGCTCTGAGTGCTTAGCCTTTCCCCTTGTGCTCATATCTCTAACTTCTGGCTGTGATACCATAGGAGGTGCTGTCCTGGGGGTGCTGGTCTGTGCCAGGTGCTGCAATGGGCTGTGACAACCCTGCTGGGGTCTAAGAAGCTGCTCTGCTGTCAGTGTGGACCTTTACGGACATCTTTTGTACCAAAAACCAGAGGAGGTGCTGGCAGGGTCTCCAGAGGGAAGAGGCAGTCCCAGCCCTGTCCCCCCAGCCCCAGCCCGAGGGATGCAGCCTTTGTGCTTCCAGGCAAAACAGCTAAATGGGAACTCTGGAGAGCAGCTCCCTGTGCTGTTGGGCCTCTCCACGTTCAGAGCTGCTTCAGATGCTGGGCTGAGGTCACAGTCTTCTCTGGGCTGCAGACTTTGGCTGTGTCTCTGCTGCTAAACGCTGGTGCTAGTGAGTATTTCTCGGTGCTTCCAGGCAACTGTTATGTTGAGTGTCCTTGGTCTTGTCCCTTAACAGGGGTGACAGTGAGATAAAGCATCTGTCTCTGGATGGAAGGGTTGGGGTGTTGCACAGCTGCCTTGCAGGGCCAGGAGTTGGCTGTCAGATCTGAAAGCCACGTTTGTGAACATGGGGAGTGGTGTTGGGGGTCAGAGGCTGAGCAGGTCCCCATGGGGTGGCAGAGCTCTGTCCCTGGCTTTGGTGTTCAGCTCCAGCTGCTGAGAAAACCTTCCTTGGCCAAGCACATGGAGGTGAGCACAGCTGGGCATCTCCTGCAGGCATCTCAGCTGGCTTCACCAGCCCTCCCCTCAGTATAACCAGGGTGGAGCAACTGGACCACTGAGTCACAAACCCAAACAGTACCTTGGAGTAACTAGGGTGGGAGGCCTTGCTGACCCAGGGGATCCTGCCCCTGGTCCCCAGCCTAGAGGGAGAAGGTCCACAACCCTGTGAGCCACCAAAGCCAACACAACTCCTCCAGCCTGAGCCTTCAGGGCTGCTCCCTGTCCTCCAGCCTCAAGGCAAGGGGCTGGTGTTGGCCAGAAGATGGTGCTGGAAGGAAAGTGATGGGAGACCTTCCTCCACTCCTGGCGGCAGAGGAGGGGTTTAGGTTCCACCCTCCCCTTCTTCCTATAAGAACCACTGTGAAAATAACTCAGCATGTTTAATGGTCCCAGCCCTGCCACGCAGGGCCCAGGGAGTTATTTATTGCATCCAGCAGGTTGCTGAGAGCTGAGCTGCAGTCACTGGAAACCTGCCAGGAGAGGCTGCTCTGGGCAGAGGGCTCTGTGGGCAACTAATGGAAGCACGACCCTGATTGATAATGGTTTTAGGCTGATTTATTTGTCCCCAGGATCCTTCTCATAACATCCTCCTGAGTGGCTGGGCCAGGCCAGGCTGCCCCATGGGGGGGTAATGCTGGGGATTCCCCCCCAAAAGAGCAAGTTACACAGGGAGGACCCCATCCTGGAGAAGGTGTTTTTTTATGGGGGGGTGAGAGTGTCCCACTTGGGAAGGATGTGAAAATGCAGGAATCGTTTCTTTGCACTGCAGCTTGTGCTGCACTGTCCTGGAGACACAGCACCTCTGCCATGGCTCTGGAGCTGCACTGGCACCTCGGGTCCCTCCCGTTGGTGCTGCTTGTGCCGTGGCTGCTCCCCCCATCCCCCTTCTCCGTGTCCATCTCCCCTTCTCCTCCTGCTTCCCCCCGTCCTCCTCTCTGTGCTTGCAGGATCCCAGCTCCTGGAGCAGGGGGATGGCCTGTCCCGATGCCGAGGACAGAAGCAGTGAAGCCACCAGCTCCCAGTGCAGGCTCCTGTCCCCCTTCCACACCCCAACGTGGGCTTGTCAGGAGCCTGGGGTGGTGGCAGCCCCCGGTGGCCGTGAGCGCCAGGGCAGCAGGACCGCGGGGACTGAGCCTGCGGTAGTGCAGACGTGGAGATGGAGACGTGCTCGGGATGGGACCTCACCTTCCTGCCCTTCCCTGCCAGACCCCAGCACACAGCCCTGAGCCCTGCTGGAGGTAGGACACGTTTCTCACTGTCAAAGTCCTGGCAATACCCGAGCTGTTGTGCTCTCAGCAGTGAGCAGAGCTCTGCTCTAACCCGAGTGCTGCCGTGCTCCAGCCCATCCCCAGCCCACCAGTGCCTTTGGTGGGAATGTCCAGCAGCTGCTGCCAACAGCAGAGCTCGCTGCAGGTCAGGAGCTGCTGCACAGGAGCTGGTCGCTGTGCTGGGCCTATTATTCCAGGTGTCCATGCTGGAACAGTTTAAATGAGATTTCCAGAAAGTTAGGAGTGAAACTTGCAGTGAGCTGGAGTGTGTGGCTGAATCCCACTGCCAGGGGGAAGCTGCTTCAGGATCATGCTCAGGTGCTAACCAGGAGGTTGTGGCATTCATTCTCTAACTGTGAGTGTGATGGTGGATCAGGGACTTGGCACTGAGCAAATTCCTTCTGTTGCCTGGTGGGTACAGAGCAGTGATCGAGTCCCCATCCCTGGAGGTATCTAAAAGCCATGTAGATGTGGTGCTGGGGGGACATGGTTTAGTGGTGGCCTTGGCAGTGCTGGGCTAACAGTTGGAGTTGATGACCTCAGAGGTCTTTTCCAACCAGAATGATTCAATGATTCCCACCCTGAGGAAGTGCAGCATTTGGGACTGTGCCTTCTGGGTGGCTGGGTGCACCCCCAACCCACAGGGAGGAGGGAGTGCAGTGGGCAGAGGGGGTCTGACCCCTCTGAAAGGGTGTTAAGGGGTGGGAGGGGGCTGGAATTTATTCTGAGCTCATCAGATAATTAAATCATTATGCTGGAGGATCATGATTTATGGTTGTGGCTCTCAAAGCCCATGTGGGTGGGAGGTGGTCCCAGGTGCTGTGCCATGGCAAGGGGAGCTGGTAGAGAGGAGATGGTCCTTAGGTGTGTCTTGGGGACAGGGGCTCCTACAGGACCACTGTCTCTTCTGGAGGGGGGACACTCAGTTTGGACATCCTTTCAACTGCAAACCGTCTCCACTGGGATCCCCAGGGCTATTATAGGCTGATTAAATATTAAAACAATTCATTTTGTACTTAAACTGTTCCAAAGGCACCTGCTGACGATGACTTTGAAGTCTGTGGTGAAGGGTTTGCTCTTGTTTTCTCCTCCCCCCATGCCCACCTTTCCCCAGGCAGGAAGGGGAGAGTGAGCCCTGGCCAGGTCTGGCTCTCCCAGCTCCAGGGGCTGAGGTGTGAAGGTGAAACCACCCCCAAGCATCATTTTGATATCTTCAGGACCTGAGCCTGAAACATCTGAGATATGGGTGTAAGACATCTGTTGGCCTTGGCGACCCCCAGCCACATGGTGTCCTGCCCTCCGAGTTGGTGGGGTGCTGGGGGTGGCAGCACACATGCTGCATGGAGCAACAGGCTGCACAAGCCTCATCCAGCCTGGCCTTGAACACCTCCAGGGAGGGGGCATCCACAACCTCCCTGGGCAACCTGTTCCAGCACCTTACTACCCTCATGGAGAAGAATTTCTTCCTGATGTCTAACCTAAATCTCCCCTCTTTCAGTTTAAAACCCTTACCCCTTGTCCTATCACTGTCCTCTCTGGTGAAAAGTCCCTCCCCAGCTTTCCTGAAGCTCTTTCAGGCACTGGAAGGTGCTCTAAGGTCTCCCCAGAGCCTTCTGTTCTCCAGGCTGAACAACCCCATCTTCCTCAGCCTGTCTCCAGAGCAGAGCTGCTCCAGCCCTTGGATCATCTTCATGGCCCTTCTCTGGACCCTCTCCAACAGCTCCAAGCCCAGGTCCCGGTATCTCGGACAACTTGCAGCAGCAGGGAGAGCAGGACAACTCCTGGGAGACACGGGCTTGCTCATGGCCTGCTGGGGCCCAAGGTCCAGGGCAGGACCCTCACCCCTGGAAGGAGGTTTGAGCACCTAGAGGGCTCAGGGCTCAAATTTCAAGCTGCACCTTACCTGTTTGTCTGGCCTGTCCCAGCTCGGGAGCCAGACTGCAGAAGTGCAGGAGGAACTGGATCTCCTCTGTGCTGGAGATGAAGAAAAAGGTGAGTGGCAAATATTTCATCTCCCCCAGCTGCATCCAGCTTCCTTCCCCCTTTCCTCCCCTTTCTCCAGCCCCATCTTTTACATCTGTTGTATGTGAAATCCAGCAAACTCTCAGCAGAGCTCATTACAGGGGGCCTGTTGCTCTGGGAGGGCCGAAGGTCCTCACGTAATGATTGGGAGGTGATTTGTATTTAAGGAGCTTGGCTTTCAGATGCTGGGGGAGGGGAAATGAAATCATTGAGAGCTGGTGGGGAAGGGAAGGAGAGTGAGCCCTGGGTAGAGGGAGAGAACAGGGGCTTCTCATGGTCCAGAAGTGTTTCCAGAGGCAGAAACACAAGACTCAAAAATCTTCCTCGTGTCTGTGCAAGATGAGAGCTGCCCTGGGGTTGGACATGCCAAGAGGCTTCTCCAGGGGTGGTTGATGCTCAGCACAGGTGACCAACCAGAGCTGAAGATCTGGCGCAGGTGGGACAGGAGGTCTTCTGGCCCTCATGTCTTGGCAGGACATTGTTGTCTTGGCCATACCCACTTTTGATCCTTTTGCTGCCTCCCCAGCTCTCTGCTGCTGGCATGCTTGAAGCAATAAAGCCAATTTTCCAGCCCTGGCCCAAATTATTGGGAAATCTTGGGATAAACTCTCCTGCAGCAGCTGTCAATGAGGCAAAGGGATGAGCAAGTTTGGATACCACAATGATGTTCATGAGACTGTGCAGGGTGGACTTGGTGGCCCAGAGCCATGTGAAGATCACAGTTTGCTGATGGAAATTGGCCATAAGAGCCTCAAGGAGTGTTTCTCTGACCTCAAAGCAAAAGGAGACCCTGTGGGGAAACTGAGGCACAAAGGGGTGAAATGAATTGCCTGGAAAAAGGTCAGATGGGCTGAGTGTTACTTGCCTGGAAGTTCAGCAAATGGGATGTGGAGCTTATGCTTGGTCTAAACCAGCACTGACCTGCTTTCCTACACCAAAGCTCCTTTCAGCCCATTTCCTTCCTTCTTTCTTATTTTTGTTTTCCTGATCAAATGACCAGAACAATCCCCCAGCCTGGTCTGGTTCTACCTAAAAATAAGTGTGACTGAGCTCTGGGGGTTTGTTGCAGCTCAGCAGGAGGTGTCTGGCTGTCCCTCCCTCTGTCCTCATGCCCAGCATGGGGAGCAGGTGGCCGGGGGGGGGCTGCCCACCCCTGCCACCGTGGTTGAAGCAGGGCTTTCTCTTCAGAAGCCATGGTTGAAAGCACTGGGTGATGCTCCATGGGCTGAGGAAGGGCTGATGCTGCCAGCAGGCTGCTCAGCTCAGGTGGGGAGCAATGTGGTGAGATGTAGGTGTAGCATCTTCTACTCCTGTGAGCCCTGCCATGGTGCTTCCAGCTGGGATTGCACCCTGGGCATCCATACAGGATGCCTGAGACCTCTCCAGAGGACTGGCAGGTTGGGAGGGTGCACCTCTGCTTTGGAGAGGGATGAACAAGGGTGTCCTGGCCCCAGGCTCTACCCCGGGGGGGTCATATGGCTCAAGGCTGATCAATGGTAGCCCTGCTGAGAAGGTGCTGGAGCAGAGGAAGCTCTGGATGCTGCATTGCAGGTTGGAGGCAGCAGGTGGGTTGCTGGTGAGAGCACTGGGGAGACTGGGGACATGCCAACAGCTGGTGCGGGCTCAGAATTTACTTTAAATGACCCTGTCCCGTGTCTCCAGGAGCCTCCTTGCCCTCTGCTCAAAGCCTCACCCACACAGGACACTGCTCCCTGCTGCAGAGCAGGGGCCAACCTGGGTCTGCTCAGCTGAGCTCTCTGTGCCTGTCCCCAGGCAGAGTAGCAGCCTGTCCTCTCCCCTGTGGTGTGACCCCCCGGCTGTGTCCCCACGGCTGCACAGAGGAAGGCAAGCCATGATCTCCCAGCACGGAGGGTTCAGAGTGTCCCATACCAGCAGGTTCCCTTGGGGACATGGCAGGTCTCTGCCCCAAATGTGCATGTCCTCCCTCTGCTCCTGACCACTTCACATCCCATCACAGAGTTCCCCACAGGCAGGGGTTTAATTAAACCGGACTAATCACCCCCTCCATCCCCACATCCCTGTTTCTGGGCTGTGCTGGCTGCTGAGCCTGGATCTTGTACTTGGGATTCAGGGTGTGAACCAGCCAGAGGAATGGAGAAAAATTCCACAGGCACACCTGGAAGGTGAGGTTCTTGGCCTCTCATGTGCTTCCTGAGAACACTCATTGCCCTGAACTTCTGAGAAAATGTGTTAGGTTATTTATACATCTATAGAGAGCGGGGGCTGTACAAAGCTTTGCAGCAGTAGAAATATTTTCCTGGAAAAAAAATAAATCAGTAGTAAACAGTGTATTGCAGAGCCACACCAGGATGTGGAATGAGCCTGAAATATTTATTATTAATACCAAAGCTGTTTATTTTTTGCATATTAAATAGGTCATATGTCTCATTAATAAAACCTCTGTGTATGGTGCTGGCCCTGCTGGGCAGGAGAAAGCTTTTGATTTTGGGAAGGTGGGAGTCCCTGCTTGGGCTGGGCAACCTGCCTTCCTCAGAAATCATCCTGTTTGGGGAGGTTTGCAGGAGGGTTGGGTCTCCTTCATGTAGAACTGTGGGGCCTCTTCCAGCATCTCCCAGGACCTGGACTAGAAATACAGCCAAGAGGGGTGCTCAGAGCAGGGGGTGAAGGTTGAAGCCTCAGCCCATCCAGGGATTCCCAGTGTCAAGATGGATAAACCACTTAACTGAGACTGGGCTTCAGCCTAGGAATGGGACTGCACCAACCAGCCCCTGGGGACCCTGGAAGTGACTGGGAGGCACATGGTGACAGCAAATGCTCTTTCCCCCCTTCAGAGACATAATTAAGCAAATATCTACAAAGCTTCCAGAGCTTCAGAGGCTGAAATCTTGAAGTTAGCTGGATGCTTAAGTGCATCAGGACCTAATTGCTGCCAAGTCCAGGTGTCGGGGGGAAATGAGGGCTGCACAAAGCCCCCTGCATTTTAAAATTCCCATCCAGTGCCATTAACCCCATGTCAATCTACTAGGGCCTTCCACGAGCTAGGGAAAGCTGGGCATCCTCATGGAATTTCCTTCCACATGCAGTGCAGCCCCTCTTCCTCACCTCACAGCAATGTGGAGAACATCATCAGGCTCCAGAGCTGACTCTCCTCCCATCCCCACTAGAGCCTGCTGGGTGGTATCGAGCAACCCATGTCCACCCTTTGTGCCTCAGTTTCCCCTTGGGCATCCTGTTGCTTTGAGGACTTGAGATGTGCTCCAGGACTCACACAAGGTGAGGATTAGACTTGCAAGAGAGCAGAGGGGGGGAGCATGAGCAATGTGAGCATGTGGGGGTCAGAACAAGTCTTGCAGGGTGGTGGTGGGCAGTTGTGTTTAGTTTGACTTCAGCAGGGCAGGGGGGTTTCTGAGAGAAAGCTGTTTGGGGTGGCCAAGAGCCAAGGGATCCTTCTGAAAACCAGAAGGCATGCTTCTGAAAACCAACCTGCTGAACATCCCTCTGCAAATGCCGTTCTTCATTTCCCTTTCTGCTTGGTCCCGGCCTCAGGGCAGGAGCCAGTCCTGGGCTCCTCTTGGCCAGCAGAGGGAAGCAAGCCCCATAGGATGTCCTGGTGAAGACGTGGTGAGCTCTCACTTGTTCAGTTTGTAAGCAAAGTCAGACTGCATTCATGTTAGCGTGCTTACTGGCCCGGCCTCCTGCTGGTGCTCTCCAAGAGAAGGTCCAAGCAGCATCTGGGGTGGCCCAGGCCAGGAAATGCTCCCATGGGCAAGGCAGCTTCAACCATTCTCTGCAGTGAAGTCCAAGAGCAAACATGGGTGCAACCACAAACATGGGACCAACCCCTTCCTGGATTGGTTCAGGAGCATAGATAGGTTCTGAAGGTCAAAGCGTCCAATTTTCAGGACTAGGGCTTGGACTGAAACTCTGCAACTAGATTGTCTTTAAGGTCCCTTCCAGCCCAGCCCATCCTGTGATTGTCCCACAGGCTATCAAACTCTTCCTGCAGGGATGTAGATACCTACACAAAGCAAAATCACTTTTCCTACCCAACCGTGGTGGCTGCCTGTCCACCAGCCTTGCCTTTGGCCAACACCTGCAAGTTCATCCCTGCACGGGGCGGGGGGACCAGGCCCGTTGCACCGTGTAGGTCCCATCCCTGTCTGTTGACGTGGAGCACAGCCCCACTGAACATTCAGGTGGCCAACCAGCTCCTCGGGCCCATCCCGAGCGTCGCTGCGGGGGCGGGCGGCAGGGCGCAGCCGTCGTGTCAGCGATTTGTTCAACACTGCTGCTCATCAGCTGCACGGAGCAGCAGCAGCACAGCCAGCCCTTTGTGGCAGCCTCTCTGTCTAGATAGCTTTTTTTTTTCCCCCTCTCTCTTTTTTCCCCTTCTTTTTCTTTTTTTTTTTTCTTTTTTTTTTTCCTAAAGGAACCTCCGAGGGGGGAGGGGGGGGGGAAGCATGAATGATTCATAGATGCAAGGGGGGAAAAAGAGGGAGAGAGAGAAAGAGAGAGAGAGATTAAGAGAGAGGAGCTTCAAAGTGACTGGAGCCGATTTGAAGTCCTGAGCGTTCCTGTGCTGGGTAGGCCAGTAATTCACCAGAGAGGCCCCGTCAAGCTCCCCCCACCTTCCACCCCGGCCTCATCCCTGCTGCCTCCTCCTCCTCCTCCTCCTCCTCTCTGCAAACACAGCCTCCAAATCACAAGTTCAAAGTTCAGCATCATCTAATGATGCGAAGGTCTCCCAGACCCTCGGTGAGTGGCATCTGTTCGTAGGCACAGCCCTTCCCTGGTGGTTTAGCCTGGCTTAAAATAAAATAAAAATTAAAACAAGGAAAAAATAGAGGAGGAGGAGGAAGAGGGGAATGAGAGGCAGGGATTTTTTTAATTTTTTTTATTTTTTAAAAAAAGGAGGTATAAAAAAAAATTACTGGTGGAGAAGTGCTTTTGATTCTGAATATTAAAAAAAGCCCATTAGATTTAAATGTAATGAGAATATTAAGGCTACTGCTGTGATTTGTATTCACTGGCTACCACGGGCAGACTTTGGGAGTGGGAAAGAAAAATCCAGCTGTCACCTTCAGTCGGGAGCAATGAGCCCCAGTGCCTGGGGAGGGATGTGGGAGATGGAGGGGTGGGTTCTGCCCCTCTCTGTTTTGGAGGGATGGGGATTTTTAAAGGCATTTTTATGGTGGCAAAAGTGGTGGCACCACCAGTAGGTGGTGAAAACTCAATAACCCTTTGCAGGGAAATTCAGGCATTTCCAAACTTGGTTTTGCTGTGCTCAGAAAGGGAATTCCTTGTCTCTTGAATACAAGTCTTGAAACAATTTATTTCTTTTTAATTTTGTCTAAAATTAACATTTTGCTCCATTGGTTTAATGTTGTAATTTAATTAAATGCGTGTGCTACCATGATAAAGCTCTGGGAGAAATGGGTGATGTCTAGAGCAAGTCCTGCAAGACCTGTGCTTGGTTGTGTCACAAAGTAATGACATAATAATGAATGGCTAATACTCTAATTAGCTTTACATGCTCACTTTATTTTATTAATCAAAGACATTAACATTTGCTAGCCTAATGAAACAGTTTGATGTTTTAATACTTCCAAAAGAGAGGAAGAGATAAGGACTCAGTGCTAATTAGGGTAGCAGCTGATTTTAGAAAAAAAAATAATTCTGGAATTATTGCCTGGCTAAAATAAGGTTCTTAAACACTGCAAATGTTCCAATTTGCAAAATGAAAAGAGCAGAAAATCAAATCAGAAGCTTTAAAATAAGGTTTCAAATAGAAGAAATGACACAGTGTGCCATCCTATTATATCACAATGTGCCATGACATGTCATTAGTATGAGCAGCTAACGAGGTGTGTACGGCTCCAACAGCAACAGAAAGAACTGATTTTGAACAAACAATGTTGTCACCAGTATTAGACCAAAGTTCATATTGAATTTCCAGGTAGACTTTTCAGGCATTTCTGAAGTATTTTTAGGAAGTGAAATATTCTAACTCTGGTGAGAATCAAAATGAAATGATTCTGCAAAAATGTTTCAGTTTTAGCTTGGGCTTTTTGAGAAGGAAAACTCAGTGCTGGGGTTTTCCAGGAGCCCAGATCCCAGCAGAGCTGAGTAGATCTTGAAGCCTTGGATGCCTGGCTGTGGTGTAGGCACTGGTGAGCTATTCAGGGACAGCTGTGGCAGCAAGGAGTGTGATCCAAACAGAAAGGAGGGGACACAAAGCAAGGACTGGTTTGTGCAGGGGTTTCTCTTAAGGCTGGGCTAAGGAAAGAAGAGTTTGACTACCAGGAGCTGAGGGGCAAGTCTTCTCTTCTGAGCTTGTGTTGGGCAACCCTGGACTCAGGTGGTCTGACTGTCTGCAGAAGGTAGTGAGGGACCTTTGGTGTTGTGCCTGAATCACTACACTGTCTGTGCAGCAGACCAGGGCAGCAGATGGTCTGAAACTTCCCTTGTCCTCAGAAACTGAGAAGTTCATGGATGTGGACCAAGCGAAGTCCTTCTCCCTTTGTATTCAAAGTCCCTTAGGAAATGTCACCTCCCTGTGACAAATACCAAACAAGAACTGAGGTAAAACTGATGGTATCAACTCCCAGCTCCTCAAAGTCTGAGTTGGAGTTGCTTGGCAGAGGTGAGTGGAGCTCTTGAGGTGGTTGAGCTCCTGGATGCTCAGCCAATGGCTGCGGGTTGGTGCCACTGCCGGGGGTAACGGGACCTCCCCCGGGAGGAAAATTCCCCTTGCAAGGCACAGACACACCCGGAGCACAGTTAATTCACGGGGGGAGCCTCCAGCTCCCTGAGTGTTGTGTAATTAAACCTTGGTCTTGTTAATACATTAGTGAGGTGCCTGTGCCTCATTCATCAAATGTTTATGAAAACGCGTAACAAACAATCCTGACAAACGAGCAGCTTAATTGAGATACGGGCTGGGAAGCCTTGTGAATTTTTAATAAAAAGGGGGAAAGAAAGCACGCTGCGTTAATCAGATGAAGTTATCTCATTCAGCATTTGCAGCGACTTCTCCAGAACACGTTTTATTGAATATATTACACAAAAGGAGTATTTTGGTTGCCCAGTGAGGTTCAGATCCAAAACCCACTCTTGGAACAAGCTGTCCCGTTGGCTTAACTCCTTCATTCCCTCTGCTACTGATCCAAGTCTTTTTGTTGTTGTTGTTGTTCACAGATAGCAACATTAAAACCTGACTGGGATTTGTGCTTTCTGCAGCTGGAAGAGGAATGACTAATTCTGGACAATGCCTTCAGGCCTTTCTCCAAGTGAGACTTTAACTCTGTCATACAGCATCAGCCATGACGTCAACACCCACCACGGGGGCCGTCTTGGCTTTCTCTCTAGCTGACTGTAGGCAGCAATGGCAGGCAGGGAACCTGGCACTTACCTCAGATATAATAGCTGTTGGCTCTTGTTTTTGCCTCTGTTGACCCAAGCTAGATCTTGGGGTGGTTTATCTCACCTCTCATGAGATATCAGAAAATTGGAGGTCCAAGCCCAGGCCAGTGGGCAGAGAGCAAGGGGACTCACACAACCTGCATCAGCTGCCTTGCTTGTCACTGGCACAGGTAACAAGCTGCAAGCCATTGTTTTTTCCTTTCTGCTTATAGAAGCTGACAGGGAAGGAGAGAGAAGCAGCTCAGACTTCAGTGCTTCACATCCAGATGCTTCAGTGAGGATGGAGGTATCCCACCATGGCCATCTCCTCTTGGAAGAAGAGACTGTGAGTCCATACCTGTTGTAGATCTCCCTATTACAAGAAATCTCCACCAGCGAGGTAGGTGCTGGTGTGTGCCATGGGGAGAGGCCCTCTGAGCCCAGACCAGCCTGGTTTGGTTCCTCAGAATCACGTTGGGATCATATGGACGTTTAAACCTGAATTATTGGGAGGAGGCAGTTGTCCAAATGTGCAGTGTTGAAAGGTCAACCTGAACTTTCTAATCACTGGTTTGGTTTAAGTTTTAAAAGTGATGTAATGATAGACAGGGAAAAGAGTGAGGCTTGGGGATGGAGGAAAGAGAAAGAGTGGAAGAGAAGGAAAGGATGGATGGGAAAGGAGGGTTTGGAGCACAGAGAGGCAGAGATTTGCAGCAGGTGTTAATGAGGGGCACCTGTGTCTGGGGAGAACTCTCACACTGAGCCACCAAGTCTGGATCAGAGCACCAGCACATCATCTGCTTTGGTTTCCCCAGTAGACCCTTGTATCTCCTGCATGGTCCTTCTCTCATTCCAGTTCCTATGGCTGCTCCAGCTGGTTGCAGCCACCCAGCGTGGGCTCTTCTCCATGGGTGGCTGGAAGCAGGTCAGGGAAAGCTGCAATTAGGAGCTTGAGGTGAAAATTGCTCAGGCCCACCAAGGCTCACCCTGGCACGTTTGTTTGTGCTCCCAAAGCACTCGCACAGAGCAAGCCAGTGAGGAAGAAACACAGACTAGGTGGTTTAAAAAGCTCCCAGCCCAGAGTCAGCATTTCTGCCCTGCCTCATGGATTATTTAGCAGGGGACTTGTTGATGCGCACTTACATTTTTCTCCCAGTGGAGTTGATGATCTTCCTTCCCCTGAACACTGCAGTTGCTGGACAGTGGCTGGGGCAGGGCTGGGCTGGTGCTCACCCCTGGGTGGTGAAGGGTGTGGGGTCAGAGGATGGGTGTCATGGCCATGGCTGGCCCTGGCAATGGTGAGGGAAGGAGTTGGGGGGCAGGGATGGGAGAGGGGTCTATGGGAGAAAGAAAAGTGGGAGAAGCACAGTTGGAAGCGAGTGGCGTTAATGAAATATTCAGCAGTGGTGGGCCTGGACGCATTGCCCAAATTGCAGAAGCAGAGATGATTAATATTTAACAGGGTAAGCTGCCACTTGGCTGCTTTCTGCACAGAGATTCCACCCCACATGCACACACACCCCCTCCATCCCTCTTCCCACCCTCCTCTGCCTCTCCCAAACTCCACCACCCTTTGTTGGCTCAAACTAATGGCTCCCACCACTGTGGTGTGGCTGGAGGAGGTTCCCTCCATGAGGTCTGCTCAAGGGAGGTTCAGGTCCAAGAGTTGCCTGGTGGGAAAAGCACCAGGAGGTGGGGGAAGGTAGTCGAGAGAAAGAACATCATTTATTTTTCATGGGGATGGGAGAGCAGGTTGTCCTATTTAGTCACATTAGCTGCTCTGTTAACACAACAGGAGGAAAAAAAAGAGAAAGAAAGGATGGATAAATGCTTGGAGCTGAAGAAGGCTGTTCTTTGGGAAAAGAGGGACTGGTCTTTCAGGGGGTTAAATGGTTTGCCTCCTGCTGAGGCTCCCTTGGGGTGTCCCATGATGGACAGCTGAGAAGTAAGAGAGTGCACCAGGCTCTTCACCAGCTGGTTTGGTGCAGGTGGAGTGGCCCAAGGTGTGGATGGGTATTTGGGACATTCCTGCTGATGTGGGGACAGGTAAGACCCAGCAGACTGGAGGAGCTCGCTGTGAACATCCCCATAGTAGCTCCCTCCTTGACCTCTTGCCAACTCTCCCCAAACCTTTCTTTGCTCAGAGGCCCTCTCAGGAGCTGTGAGAAGGGGTTGTGCAGTTACTGAGCTCACCAGGCTGACTGTGGGCTCCATGCCTTGAGATTTTTCCAAATCAGTTTTTCTTCCATCTTCCACCTCTTGTTATGCATTTAGGTAGATGCTCCTTCACCTAGGAGTCATCTCTGCACTCAGGGGTCGTGGTGCTCTTGGTGCAGACAAGTTCTAGTCCACTTACAAACTTCAAGGTGGTAAATAAACACAAGTAGAGAACAAGAAGATGTAAAGCCCAGTTACCCATTGGAATCACTAATACAAAAATGACTTTTAATGACCAGTGTCTGAAGGTAAATCAGGGACTTGGGAAGATGAGCTGAGCTTGACCCCAGCCTTCTCCATCTGTACAGCTAGGATTTCTGGGAACAGGTTCGTGTCCCAACCACATGGGTTTCAAAGACATCACCAGTGAGTAAATATGAGTGAGTGTCTCATGGGATCAGTGTGTGGACTCTGTGCAAATTACTGCTAATTTGAGAGCAGGGTGTGTTGTGGGAAAGCTGGTCTAATCCAGCTCTGTCCATGAGATTTGGGAGGGAGTTTCCTTACCAGTAAGAAAACCTAAAGATTTCAGTGCAATTTTTAAAGCTGATAAATGGTAAACGAGGGTGTGAGGAAAATACCTGTAAAACTTTTCTTCCCCCCACCCCCATCTATATGATCTGCATTTAGCACTGGAGGCAGCAGAGTTAGGTTAATGGTTAAGGTTAATGGTTGAACTCAATTATCTTGAAGGTCCTTTCCAACCAAAACAATTCAATGATTCTACATTTCAGATGTTGGGAACTCACCTCCATTGGAAAACCAGCTTGAAACATTCTGCTTGGCTTCAGTTCCTGGTCCAGTTTGCAGGTATTAAAGCCAACTAATTAATCAGCAGCTTGTTGCCTTCACTCTTGGAGCAACAGGATCCTGGAGGAACTCTGCTGGCTTCAGAGAACTGACCAACTGTTTCCAGTGTGTGTCTCAGCATGTCACCCAAAGAAGAGCATGAAGGATGCCCTGGAGATCCTGCCAGAGACCCTGAAAACTGGGAGCACCTTAGAGAGACAGAAGCAACTTCCAACCAGAAAGGAAACCTCAGGTAACATTGCTCCTCAGTTCAGTGTAGGATTGAAAGCAGGAGGAGTCAGTATTGTTGAGGAAAGAGCATGTCCTGGCTGTGTGCTGGCAGGGTCTGGACTGGGCCTTTCTCCTTAGGTCTTCACACAGTGTGGCTGGCTGGATGCTTGTGCAGATGGGTGCCTGCTTTGAAGGCTGGATGTCCTTCACACCATGTGCTCACCCCACACTGTTCACACATCCACAGCAGATCGACAGTCCCAGAAACCCCCCCCAAAAGCAAGGAGTCGTGTGAAATGTGCAATTATTGTCATATACAACCAGGGTTTCAGAGGCAGAAATCCCATCCTGCTCATCCCTCCTGAGGCAGCCCCGTTGGGGCAGGGGTTAGTGGGGACAGATGTGGGACATGAAAAGGGGACACGGGCAAAAGCTGGATGGTCTGTGGTGGGAGGAGGAACTGCTGCCAAACGCCCCAGCACCAGGGAGGAGAGACGACTGGATTTCTATTGTGTAGTGGGGATTTGTCCGTGCTGGTGTGGTAACAACCAGAATTAGAAAGGAATAAAGAGTGAATTCTTCCTTCATCCCGAGTGTGTTCCCTCCAGGGCGAAGGTCAAGTGCATTGTGTGGCACTGTTTGGATTCAGAATAAAATAAATGACAAGGGCAAAAACCTGGGGCATGCACAGAGACTGAATAAAGAGGAGTGTGGGCCAGAGCCCAGAAGCCACTCTGTCACCCTGGGGGTCATTAACATGTGCAATAGGTGACCTCATGACATGGTACAGGGGCAATGGAGACACTGATGTGAGTCATTTAAATGCTGGTTTGAGTGTATCCAGCATTGAGAGGGGCAGATTCTGAGCACAGCTGGTGGTAAAGTGACCAGCTCCTCTGGTGAAATGCACACGGGTCCCCTTGCTCATGCACTCTGCTGGGATTTACACTCAGCTCTGTTCTCTGTTCCCCTATGGAAGAGGGGGGCTTTGTTGGTGTCTCTTCAGATGGCCTCCCCATCCCATGTGGGTTCCATAGGCAGAGTCCATTCAGTGCTTCCTGGAGCTCCTGTGAAGGAAAGGGGTTCCCCCTAAAGCACAAGGCACTGGTGGAGATGGCATTTGCCCACAGCTTTTGTAGAGGGAGGCTGTAGCTGCTCAATAAAATTCTGGCAAATGGTGCTGGATGGAGACCTCAGAAAGCTTGTCCTTCATTGTGAAGCTGGGTCAAGCCTAAACCATAACCAACTACAAGTCTGTCTTGCCTGTTCTTCAGCATGTCCCACGGGTGACTGTGACCAACCATGTGTGCCCAGTCAAGTTCATTGCTGGCTCATTTACCCTTTACTTTATGTCCAGCTTGATGGTGCCATCCCAGGACACTGTACATAGGACTTTTCCTTGGCTAAGGAGGGAGCAAGATGGCTCCTAGCATGGTGGAAACGTTTGTAGAGGAGGTGTGGGGAGGAGCAGTTCAAGCCAGGAGAGAGTTTCAGTCTGATCTCTGAGTCCTGGATCTGCAGTGCTGCAGATCTTGATTGCATCTCTAGAGAGTTCCTTAGACTACTGACTGATTTCATTTATCTATTTATTAGTCAAGAGCTCCTTTGGGGTCCTATCATCTCTTTCTCAACCAAATTTCAGGTAACCTTTCACAGAGCTCAGGCTCTTTGGAGCTGGCCAATAGTAAAGGTGGGTTAGAGCTGCAGGCTTGTGTCTGAAGGTGGATCTGGGTTTGGGATGTTGTTTCAGAGCTATTCCATGCTGTGATACAGCTGTTCTCAGAAAATGTGGGATGTTCTTGGGGGGATAGACATTCACAGTGGTGAAAATCTTATGGGAGTAAAAGATGTAAGGTAGCTTCAACCCATCTGCTTCAAAGCCACATGAGCATGAGATGTCCAGCCTGCTGAGTCTGGACCCAAACAGTGTCTCAAATCCTAAACTAAACCATGACCTCATCTAAACTCAGCATCCTCCCTTTTATGTGCATCCTTGGTTTTTCCATTCAGGTTTCCTGTCTATAAAGCCATAGATTCCCTCAGAGACTGTTCAGTAACTAACACCTCAGCATGGCAAGGAGGACAAAATTCTTCTCAGCAGGTTCTCCTCTCTTGCAGGGATGAAATGCAGCCCCGAAGGGATTTGGTGTGTCTTGAGCTTTGCCCTTGCATCAAAATTTTATCCTGACACCTTGAAGAAAGCTTCCTGGAGACCCTGATCCAGAGAACCCACAAGCAAAGGCAGATGAGAATTGCCCTGTTAACTCCCCTGGCCACAGCAAAGGAGCTGCAGGGCAAGATGTTTGGACACACTGGTTGTGCTCTTGTACCAACACAGCCTCTGAGAGGGCCAGGACTGTCACTGGAGCATCAATAATGGATTACCAAAATCAACCAGCTGCGAGGGAGCCGCTCCTCCCTGCTTAGCTAATTCTCCACCCTGAGAAGAAGAGCTATTGATTTTGCTACTGATTCTGTCCTCCCCTGTGGAAGGGTTACACCCCACCACTACAGCCTGCCACGCAGCTCTCTCCTCCTTTGCAGACACTCTACCCATCAGCCACCTTACCCTGCTCCAGCAGCACAGGCAGCCGCCCGGTGCAACCCCCACTGCCTGCACTTACATTTCCTCACCAGAGGACTGAGGCAGCTTTGCAATTCAGCGTTGGTTTCTCATGAGACTGCAACAGGGAACAGCACCATGAGCCTGGCTGGACCCACATCGACGTTGCAGTATCCACAGCATGAGGTGTGTGGTGACTACCAGCTTTGATCTACCACGTGCACACTGGTTTGTGCAAACACCCTCGCACGTACACGTCTTTGCTGCCCTGTCTTCATCTCTTCTGCTCTCCTGAGTCCGTGTTTTGTGTTTTACTACATGTGCTTGCAGGTGCTGGTGCTGGGATGGAGCTCTGGGTGCTGTTATTGTCATGTCCTGCTTGAGCTGCAATCCTTGGTGGGGCTGGAGGGAAGAAGAAGAGCATGCTTTGCGCTGGTTCATGGTAAGGAAATCTTATCACAGAATCATCTGAGTGTTTGGGTGGGAAGGGGCCTTTAAAGGTCATCTAGTCCATCCTCCTGCAGTGAGCAGGGACATCTTCCACTACATCAAGTTGCTCAGAGCCTCACCCAACCTAGCTCTGAGTTTTCCAGGGATAGGGCATCTCCTGCCTCTCTGGGCAACTTGGGCCAGTGTTTCACCACCCTCATTCTAAAAAATTCCCTCCTTAAATGCAGTCTAAATCTCCCCTCTTGCAGTTCACAACCATCACCCCTTGTTCAATTGCTACAGGCCCTGCTAAAAACTTTGTCCCTCTCTTTCTCATAGGCCCCTTTTAAGTATTGAAAAGCCACAATATTCATGAGCTAAGCTGAAAATTGGTGTCCATTTGGGTTTGGGCCAGCCTGGAACAAGAATAATTTTGCACTTCGTGGCACCTATAAACTGTTTTCTGAAGAAAAAAAAGATGCTGGCAACCACACAGTTTTGTGTCTGCACCTACCAGCAGTCTTTCCACCCAGAGACACTTGACCTCATTGGCCCAACTTAACCACATTCAGAGCTAGTTGCTAAATGTGGTCTAAAAGGGTAGGATGAAACAAAGCCATCGGATGTAACACCAAAAGCCTGAGTGAGCGCAGGCCCGCAGAGTGTCTTCAGCCTTAATGAGACCCTGGAGAATCCACCTGGGAGAAGGAAAGCTCTGGGTGTGGGGCATCTACTGTGAGTTCCAGACACCACTCCAGACATCAGAGAATCCAACTACAAGAGGCAAACCTGCAGGGAATTGGGCTTCCTTAGCTCCTCTGATGGAGGAGTAACTTGTTTTCTTGGAGCATCTTTCATCTCTTTGCAGGCACGAGCTGCAGAAACAAAGGGCTGGATTCCTGACAGGATTCAGGGTGCTGTTACAAAATGGTGGGAGCAAGGGTCCTCTTTTACCTGGCAGCCCTGCTGGAAGCCAGCAGGGATGGGATGAGACATGGATGGGTGCTGAGCCCTCAGGCTGGGTGAGGAGGTGACTGTCAGGCAGGTTGGGAAGGGGCATCTTGTCAATCCAGCCCCAGAAATAAGCCCTTCTTTTTTTAACAGAAGTGCTGAAATGAGACAGTTGGGTGGTACGAGTCTTGTTCATGGGAAGAAATGAGATCAAATGAAGAGCCAGAATAACTCCATGGTGCAAACAGGAAGAAACTTCCAGAATTTGCCAGTTTAGGGCATAAAGATTATTTCTGGCAAATACAAAGAAACAAAAATATGCACCCCAAGAACCAGCCTCTTACCTGCTACAGTAACCTGCAGACTTCTTGCCTCCTGGTCTTCACCTCCATGGACGTGTCTGCAGACCAAAAATAAGCTCTATTGAAGTTCATTAGGAAGCTTCATAACGAAGTTACTGCAAATGCACCATCAAGTAGAAAAAACTGCTGCCCTAAAATTCCAGAATCTGTAAAAATCTGCCCTGCCCCTGGTACCTTCACTGACGTGCCCAGTACCACCTCACCCAAACAGCCACGAGCTCCTGGCTCACCCTGAGCCCGGCTGCTCACCCTTTCCCAGCACACGGGTTCTCTGCAGGCCAGTGGATATCTGGAATCCTTGCTCAGAATCCAGGGGTGAGGTGGGAAATCCCATCCTTCTAGACCGCTCGGCGAGCGAGCGTCGCTGAGCACACGGGTTCGTCAATAATCGGCTTTAATTAAGTACAAGTTGTTTCATTGATATCGTTTTAAATGGATAATCTACAAAAGCTGCCTGGGGGAATCCCAGGGTTAGGAAAGCCTTATGGTGGCTATTACTGCAACAGAGGTGAATAAGGGCTGAGGCAGCAGCAGGATGAGCACAGGAGAAAAGAAAGCAGCAAGGACACAGCTTCATTAGCTGCTCTGGAGTCCAGGAACAAGAGTAGGAGCTTAACCCAGGCCCCAGTGAGTCAGAAAAGATTTGTTGAAGGCAAAAGCACAGGCTGTGGAAATCCTACAGCTTAAAGCAGCTCCTGCTGATTATGTCTCTTATCCATCTGGTTTCCCTTGGTGGGTCCTGCAGATGCTGGAAACATGGCTGCACACCAGGCGCTGGATCCTCAATGCTTTGTCCCACCCATGAGATTCATCTTGGTCTGAGCAAGATGTTTCCTGCATCACCCTGTAGCCCCTGGGGCACAGTGGGGACAACCTGGAGGGGTGAAGCCAAGGATCTCCTGCTCTGAAGGCAGCTCTTCTCCCGCAGCTGGCACAGAGCACCCTCAGCTTCCCACCTGAGACATGGTAGGTTTGGGGACTCTCTCTGTTCCTGGGCACAGATGCAAATTTTTTGACACCTCAACACTTAGGCTGCCTTTTCCTCCTCATAAACGGGTTATTCCTGTTCCAAGCCAGTCCCTGATGGGGATCCCTGTAGCTTGGGGAATAATAAAAACCCCAACCAACCTCTTTTTTATTTTATTATCCCAATTATTTCTGTCCTAAAACAATGAGCAATAGAACTTTTACTTTCACCTGGATATGGATTTAGTTTTCTGCTTTCCTCTGGGCTGGGATGTGGTTGTCACACCCCACTATGCCCAAGCCCAGCTGCCAAGCTTTGGAGAGCATGGAGCTGGGAAATGCCTCTTCTTCTGGGTCAAGTCAGGAGTTTGGATCTTGTCAAATACTGAAGCATGCCCCTGGGTGCCATCAAACCATGTCTCTGCTGTGTGTGCTGGGCTTTCCTCGATGCAGAATGGGCCTGGAGGTTTCTCCAGCTGAAAAGCTGAGCACCAGAGGAAGGGACACCATCCCCAAACTGAGTCCCATCACCCTCTACAGGCACAGGGATGTCCTGAGGACTTCCTGCAAGCAGCATCTTTTAGTTTCAGGCTCTATTTCCCTTCAGACCCAGGTGGTAAAGGCTGGATCACCTTCTGACCACCACTTCTATTTTAAAGTGTGTCGCTGTCCCCTTCCTCAGTATTGGCAGTGACAGGCCAGGAGTTGAAGGCTTCTGATTAACACATTGTGCACGTAACCCCACATCTTTCCCAATTTTAAAATGCTCTTTTATCAGGTCACACTGTCCCTTTGAAGGTTCTCTGCATATTTCCAGAGCACAAGATCTACAAACAGCTCCTGGATTCCTCCCTTCATGGTCACTCCTGCCCATGTTGACAATCGAAATACAACATCACCTGATCACCAGCAAGTTTCTCCTTTCACTTGTGTCTGCTCTAATTAAAAGCAAAACAAGTGGTTTCTGCAAGGAGACTGGGAAGTCTAAGGTTTTGTAGCAATTGGTGGGAAGAAGAACAGCCCCTTTGACAAGGGTGTTTTTTCCATCCATCTTGCACTTCCAATTCAGGCGAGTGACAGCTTTGGGCAACACTGCTGTCCCTCTCCACCGGTTGCAGAGGGATGCTTAGGCTCAGATGCCTCATTTTTGGATGGGTGAAGGTGTGTGAGGTGTATTTTGCCTCTGAGGCTCTGGGAAGGACCTCTGGGCTGCAGTCTCAGTGTTAGAATTGATTGGAAAGGTGTCTGGTGACACCAGGATGCTCAGTCAGTCCCGTGATGTGCCCTGCCAGCAGAAGAAATCACCCTGCTTGCTTCTTCCTGGTCATCCTGCCTGCAGAAGCAGGCTGGACACCTCTTGTGTGGTCAGAACGAGAGGCTGGGGTTATTGTCCTGAGTCAGACCCAGAAGGTCCCCCAATATTTTGCTCCAGTTGTCTCTGAGGTCTGACCATTTCTCACTCCAAACCCCTCTAACCACCTCTAAATCCCAGCTATCCTTCACCACGTGTTTTTTTCTTTTGTTGCCTTCTGACATTGGCTTCTGGCAAGTCCTTCTGTCAAGACCAATAGTTTGAGTTCCAGCCAGGAGCTCTTTGGTGGCCTAGTCTTGGGCCACTCTCCAAAATGTGCAGTTGGGTGGTACACAGATTGACCAAGCAACCTGCCAGAACACACAAGGTGAGGTGTAAACTGTGCTGGTTTTCACCTTTCTTTCTACTGGTGCTGCAAGAGGGGATGAGGCAGATGGCTGGCCTCATCCCTTGGAGGGCTCTAGCAGATCCTCACCACAGCAAACCTCGAGTAGCCCCTTCCACCCTCCCAACACTGGGCAGAGCTAGGAGCCAGCACCCTGGTCCACATGCCCACCAAGCAGTGGCAATATCACAGCCAACCATGTCCTCTCCTTCCAGGGCTGACCTGGCCTCCACAGCAGTGGCCACCTCTTCTGTTGAAAGCAGCTGGATTTTGGCCCGCTCCTGTGAGGGAAGAGAACCTTTTTTGATTTTACTTTTTGCTTTCCTCTTCTTCTTCTCCTCCTTCTCCTCCTGCATTTTGATGGGGCTGGAGAGCTCTCGGAGGAAGACGCTCTTCCCTTTTTATCAATTAGGAGCACACGCGCGCGCTCCCTGCCTCTCGCCCACCCCTGCTCTGCCTCCCTCCCGCTCCCCTCGGCTGCTGGTTTCAGACAAAGATGTGTGAGTGCTTTGATCTGCCTGGCAGCCACCACCGGGGGATTGGCTTGGAGGTTAATTACGGCCCGGCCGTCCCCCGCTGTGGCAGGAGCCACTCGGCTGGAGAGGGAGCTCTGCTTTCCTCCCCCCCCCAGCTACAAACTTCAAGGGGACAGGAGGGCAAGGAAGGTACCACTGAAACCCCTTTTGATATGACAAACGGGCTCCTTGCTTGCCTCTCTGGTTCTTGTTTTGTTTGTCTAACTGGTGTTTGAAATATGGATGAGCTCTCAGTCCTGAGGGTCCAACCACTGTCTTAACAAAACCTTGTCTTCTTCCCCACCCAATCCCATCCCAACTGGGCAGAACTGAAGTTCAGGTCTCCTGTCTGTCCGTCCTGCCTGTCCATGTGTCCTTGTCCAGGAGCCCATCTCACAAGGAGATGCAGAGGCTGGACCCCATGGAGGTTTCATTCAGCCCCTCTCTCTGGCTCACTTGCTCCATGATTATCTCTGCCTTTTTTTCCCCTTTCTTTCTTTTAAAGCCACTTAAATCCCCATGTGCCTCAGTTTCCCAGACATCACAAAACAAGGGCAAGAAACATTTCTCTGCTCCTCTGGGTTGGATTGAGGCTGATCGATTCACTTGTCAAACATCCCCAACAAACTCGTGCCCAGAAGGGAGCTGTTGGTGTAATCCCCCTGCATTAACCAAATCCTCCCCAAAAGGAGCTGGCACAGATGCTTCAGGGCAGGGTGTGGTTGGATTTCAGTTGCTTCTCAGAGGCTCACAGGTCCCTCCATTGGCTTCTGGGCTCCTCCACCCTATCTAAGCCTGGGGCTGGAGCCCAAGCATCCTGTGCAGTGAGCAGGGAGAACCTCAGGGAACAAGATCAACTGTTCTTTTCTCACCATGTAGCTTGACTCATGGGTGGCTACTCCATGTTCTCCTCTAAACATTTCATATCTAATGGTTCCCTGGCACAGGGAAGATCACATATCCTGGAATCCCAGCAGGCAGAGTCAGGGAGCAGTGGAAGAAACATCAGCTTTTGTCTCACCCCAGGGAAAGTGTGATGCTCTCAGTTTCCCTTGCTCTCCACCTGGAACACATGGACCTGGGGACTTGGACTATTTTATGTGGGTTTTAAGCTTGTTGGAGGGCAGGGTGGTGTTGGGAAACCTGCAGAATAGGTAGGTTTTGTTGTGGGCATGGAGGTGGGCTGTGGTCTTCTCTGATGGCTGCAGGACCCCCTGTAATTTCCCCATTGTGGTTGTGGCAGGAGAAGCAATGAGGGCTGTGGTTGGATCATCTCCTTCCAGCCAGGCTTGAAATGAGCAACAACTCACTCAGGCCCCCAGGGGCTCTAGGTCCCCAGTGAAATGCAGCACAGTCCAGCAGGTCAAGCTATGATCAACTCACCACCTCAAGTCTATATCCTGCTTCTCCCCATGGCCACAGAGATGGCCAAGGTCTGGCAGCCCTGAGGAGATGGTCTGGATTGACCATTGCTTTGTGGAGAGAGCCCATCACTAGTGCTGAAGGTCTTGCAGAGCCCTGTGTGACCTACCAACTTTCCCCAGCTGCTTCCAGGCTCTCTCAGATGAGTCCTTGCTCCTGCTGACTCAGCTGAGTGGTTTTTTCACCATTTGCTCATAGAATCTTTCTCCTGTAGGTGTCTGCAAATGAGATACTCAATAACACATCTAGAAAGTTGATCCCCTTCAGTTTTACTTGGCCAGAGGACCTCTGTGACCACAGTGGGCAGGAAGGCAGAGGGAAGGATCTGAGGAGACAAGTCAGCTCAGAGGGTCTGTGCTTGCCCTGACCTGCATGGGAGCAGGTCCCCTGGGCCCTGCCCATGGGTGTGTGGGAAGCTGTGGGTGCAAAATGGGCTTTGGGGGAGATGTGGAGGTCAGCAATGCCCACAGCAGCCCCTGGGTTGTGCAGAAATAGTGGTGGGAACTCCTCTTGCAATCTCCTACTGGAGCTGCCTTCACTTTCTGGAGCTGGGACCCCCTCCTGAGAGCAAGAACACCCCGGGGAGGGTCCCACCCAGGGAGGGAACAGTCAATCTCCTGAAGCGTTGAACCCTGGCGGGCTGTTTTCCTGCCACGATGAGGAGCGGAGTGTGCACATGGCAGGGTGATTATTACCTGTTTATTTTTTCATGAGGCTTCTCCACTGTGTGTCACTCTGGTGTCATCATCCGTAAACACATCGATTGAACCATCACCGTGGAGCTCCACAGGCTGGATACCCGTCCCTGGGGAGGCTTGGAATGACGAAGGGACCTCACAGCTCATCCTTAGGCTCTGCTCCCCTCCTCCTGCAGTCTTTGCTCCTCCTCTTGCTCCTCATTTTCTCTTCACCTCTTTCTTTACTCTTCTTTTTTCCCCACCTCCCACTCAGCTTTCTGTCCCCTTCCCTTCTGCCACCTGTGGGTCTCCAAAGGTCCACCACATCTGCTGCCCCAGCCTCATGCTCTGCAAACATGGCAGAAGCTCCAAGTATCACCCCTAGGGCTGGGCTGCCCACCAGTAGGCACTGCTTGAAGACCATCCTTGATGCTCTTCAAGTTGAAGAGCTCCTGAGGGAGCTTTCTTGCAGCAGCTTTCAGCACATGGTGGTAGTGGGGACTTCTGCCTCTCTTCTGTAAAATCCCTCTGTGTGCTTCCTAGGAAACTTTTCCCAGGCATCCTGTAAATCCTGGAAACAGGGGCTAGGGGCACAAACCTCCTTCAGAATCCATGGGACATTCACGAAAAGTCCTGCTGATCTCCTCTGTCCACAGGGAAGGGAGTCTGGTCCTCAGGTTGTCTCCTTTCTTGGAGAGTAGCTGCAAGCTGCCCTTCAAAGATGGATGGATGGATGGGGTGGACGCCCACAACCAGCCAGACAAGGGACAACCCAGGGAGGGGAACATCAAGAGCAGAATCATAGAATGGTTTGTGTTGGAGGGAACTTGAAAGATCATCTAGGAAGAATGTAGGAGAGGAAAGGGGGACAAGAAGGTGATGAAGGAGAGGAAGAGGATGCAGAAAAGAGGAGGGAGACTGGGAAGCAGGGAGCAGAGACAGAGTACACACTGGAATCCAGAATTGGTTTTTCTTCCCAGAAGCTGCCCAGTTTTACCAAAGTCCTTTTCTGTCTTTAATGAATTCTGGCTCCCTTCCCCCTGCCGACCCCAGAGAAGATGGAACATTTCCAAGAGCAGGAGGGAGGGAGCAAGCAGCGAGAGGGGCTTGGAAATGAAATTTAAAGGTAAAAAAAAAAAAAAAAAAAAAAAAGGCTCCTCTTTAAAAGTCACTTTGCATCCCCTCCCCGAGCGGGGAGGGAGCACGGGTCATGTCAGGGCCCGCCGATGTGCCTTGCCTCTGCCGCGCTGCTAATGACACCGGCAAGATGCTAATGAGCTGGCGAGGGGCTGCTCCGAGCCGGTCACTGCCCGGGCCCTGGCGAGGCTCTAATTGCCGGGCCGGGGGGACGGCAGCTGTGCCTGCCATGGCTAATCCGTGCGCCGGGAATGCCGCTCCCTGCCGGCCCCCCCCTCCTCGCCCTTGGACCCCCCAACTTTTCAACCCTCGCATACCTGTCAAAGCGATTATGGGAATGAGGCTCCGTCACGGGCAGGCAGAGCAGATTTGAAGGAAATCCTCTTTCTGGCCCGTTCTGGTTTTTGTGCGTGTTTTTGTTATTCTTTTGCTGATTTTCGCTCAGCTCAAGAGGGATTAAGGGAAGGGGGGAGAAAAAAATTCCCCTGGTAAATGGATCCGAAACACGCATTGTTGTCAGTGGGTTTTTTTCCCCTGGTTCATTCTGGAGTTGGAGCAGGGTTTCCACACCAGGAGCTCATGGATGAAGCTGTAACGTGGCAAAGGAGAGACAACCCCTGTGAGAAACACCAGAATCTTTGTAGGTTGCTCCTCTTGCACACACAGAAATACTCACAACTTACACAAATCCCCCAGTGCTGCAGCTCAGTGCTTACACATAGGCAAAAATACAGTGCACAGCTGAAGTTGGCCATGTCCCCATCTCCCTGTGGCCTGAACACATGCATACAACCACACACAAGCACTTACACCCTCCATGCCCCAGCACACCAGGATACAGGACAGGAAACCTGGATTCACGAGGCTTTCCCCAGTTCTCAGTGCAAATACTCCAGCCCAGCCCCACCTGCACACACCCACCTCAGCCCCTTTCCTCACACTTTGCTGCCTTTAACCCCAGATGACGTTCTCTCATTAAATCCCTTGCTGAGCAGCAATTAGCAGTGAACAGAGCCTTGATCTGAGCAACCTGCAGCCAATGCTGGTGGTTGAAGAGGTGGATCTGACTCAGAGGTCAGGTTGCTCCTCATCACACTTGGGCATCAGAACACCTGTGGGATGGTTTATAGATTAAAACACAGGTTAGGATAAGCCAATAAGCCATGGTCACCCACACAAGTCTTTTTACTGAATCAGGGGTCTTCTGCTCACCTGCATAGGACAGGCCAGCTGGGATGCAGCTGTCCATGGAGCTGCCAGCCAGGATGAAGACAGATGACTACCTGGATGGATGGATGGATGGATGGATGGATGGATGGATGGATGGATAATCATGGAGCTCTTCTGCCATGCCATGGACCCATGAAGCTTGGCCTGTACTGTTCTGGAGGCTGTCACCACTCTCCTGACCTTTTAGCACAGGCACTGAGCAGGTCTTTGGCCTGCCCAGGTGTTGGGACCTGCCTCCAAACCTGCAAATCAAGAAATCCCACTGGGAAGCAAGGGAGGAGAAGCAGGAGTTGTTTTATGGGTTGTAATATGGCGCCAGGTAAGGGGGGGAGCTGCACTATATGTATATTTTATAGTACATGGAAAGTGACTTTTAAACATCCCCCGTGATGTTGTGATGGCAGCTGAGCCCAAAGCTGCCCTGGATCTCAGAGAGTCTTACCTTGGGTTGCTTGGAAATAAGTTGGTTTGTTCTGTCTGCCTCCCTCTTGTTTCTCCATCTCCTTTGCCTCCCATGTCTCCAGCACCTCTGTCTGCTGCCTCTTTCCTTCCAGCCCCCTGCTTTGCTTTGCAGGGTGATGTCTCCTGCTGCTCCTACCTGCTGGATCTTGTCTCTGGCTGCTGGATCTTGTCTCCAGGCTGAACAAGACCAGCTTCTTTACCATCTCCTCAGAGAGCAAGCACTCCAGCTCCCAAACATCTCGGTGGTCCTGCACTGAACTCAGTTCAGTTTGTTGTAGTTTCTGTCCTGGAGAGTCTAATGAGTGCTGAGTGGAGAAGGAGAAGCTCTTCCCTCCATCTGCTGGCCACATGTCCCCCACCTTCTCAGGGGCATCATCATGTGGCACATCCTTCTTTTCATCCTTCAGGTGATGAGCTTACTCCAGAGTAAGAAGAGAGGGACAGCATCACATCCAGGTATTTATAACACAGGAGCCTTTAATGCCCTGGAGCTCTGCTGTGCAAGGTAGCAAGAGACACTGAGAGAGAAAAATTTCACATCTCGAAAGTTTTGTAAATCCCAGATTTGTCTTAGGGGCCTTGGTCTTGTTAAGCTAGGGTGAGTGACTAAGAGATGAGAGACAGTCTCATTCACCTCCAGCAGGAGCAGGAAACCATGGCTGATGGTCACCCAGGAGCTCTCCAGAAGCTGTGGAGAGCAGACCTTGCTTTCGCCAGCCCTGTCCTTGCCAGTGGCTTCTTGTGTGGAAAACATTTCCAGAGGAAGAGTAGAGAGCTTTTGATCAGAAGCCATTACCATAGTTTTAAGGGACATTTCAATGCTTGCTGGACCAGCAGTAGCCTTAAAGACATGTCCAGACATCTGGTCCAGATCTCTGTTTAACCCCACACATCTTACCCAACTCAGGAGCATGAAAGAAAGAGGAAAAGCAGAATCCCCCCACGCAGAGGCACAGCTGGCAAGCAGGAATGGGGCAAGGAGAGAAAAAGTGCAAGAGGGTGAGTGAGGAAAGAAGAGCTCATTTTGTCTATTGAAAAGATTCTGTTTAATAAAAAATTGATGACATTTTAGTCTCTGAGATAGGCCTGTTCCCCTTTAAAATGAATCCCATCACTCTATTTTTCATCTCACTTCGCTCCTTTCTGATAATCAATCAGGCATTTTCTCCATCTCCCCCATCCTGGGATCCACCAGAGACTCTCACATGTGGCCCCTTTTGAAGTGGGGGAGGGAAGGGAAGGGGTCGTCCTAAATAAATAAACAAACACACAAACTAACTAAACTGCTTTTTTGTTTTGTTCCTATAAAGAATAATGCAAAGGATTTCAAAGGAGAGGGGAAAGGATCGTTAAAGCAAAGAGAACAAACAGTCCAAGCTCCATTGGGTGAGCCCAGGAGCTTCAGAAATCACCCAGGGCAGCTGGTGGCTGGCCAAGTCCCTCACCTACACTGCACCTTGCTTCTCCTTGGCCATGTTCACCATCAGAGTCGTTGGCTGGACACGGGAATGGCTGCTCACCAGCTCTGCCAAGAGCAATCTGGGACCCTCCTCATGCAGGTGGCAGGCTCAAAAAGAGAAAAAGAGGACAGCGTGGCTCAGGTGGCAGAGTGAAGCTGCAACGCTCAGGGTAAAGGTTTGCATGGGTTCAGAGGGTTGCCAGCCCCATCAGGCAATGGAGGCCCACCACATTCCAGGAAGGAGGGTTTGAGGCTGCAGCCTGCTGCTTCCCAGGCAGGAGTGGGAACAGGCAGAGCCAACGGCTGCATTAGGCTGCACATCTCAGCTCCTGGTACATCTCCTGCAGGACTTCTTCCAGGGGTAAGTGGTATCAATGTTAATATAATTTTTGTGCAAAGGTTTTTGTGGATTATAGAGATATTTCCATGGGGTTATTCTGCCTGGGAAGGGCAGGAAATGGATAATAACCTAAAGCACATGGAAATTCACCCTAGTTGATTACTGTGCCTGCCTGGCTGGTTCAGACTACAGACACAGGATAGCTTAGGCCTCTAGGTATTCCAGGTTTTGAAAGCTAGCTAAATCCTAGAGAAACTAAGGGATACAGGCATACCTCCAGGTAAGTGAGCAAGTCAGTGACACTGCTGAGAACTGAGCCCACGTCACCAGAATTCCAGTGTGCTTCATCAAAGTGAGCCAGGTTGCTCATCTTGAGAGCAGCAAAGCCCTCCATGAAAATTAACATGGACTCCAAGATCTGCTGCTACAAACTGATTTACGTTCATCTACCACCCTCCTGTCAACACGTGTCTTGTTCTTGCTACAAGCTCTACAGCTCGTGTTCTTGCTGGATTAACCAGACTCCCCTGGGAAGTCCTGTCCTCATTCACTGGAGGAAAAACTCAACAGGGTGTTGCTGGACACGTTCAGCAAAGCCCACAAGGTGCTTTGTCCAGTCCTCACCTCCCTCTGTGCCATCTGATTTATTTAAAAGCAGCTTGGGAAATACCTTTAGCAAATACCTTTCCCTCTCAGCCATTCAGCTGAAAGGTGGTGTAAATCATGCATGTCACTCTTTCTTTAAAATTTTTATCATAGCTATCAAAAATCAGGAGGTTAGAGAACTGAAAAAACAGAAGTCATCAGCTCCAGCTAATTCCTTAGCCAGGTCTCCACCTCACCTGATCTGATACTGGGGATGTTCACGGGGATGTTCTTTGCAAACAGCATGGTTAAAATGTCAAACGACTGGGTGGAAGTATTTAGCAGAGCATGAAGCATTGCAGGAAGCATCCCTTGCTCTAAGATGATCCTGCTGGGAGCAGCTCCTGGCTCCAGACAGCTCAGCCTGGCTCTTATCAAGGTACCAGAAGGTGGAAGGACCTCAGGTTGATCATCAGACTCAGTGGGGCCTCCTGAAGAAAGGGTCTTTGTGGCTGAAAAGCTGATGGTTGTGAGGGAGCTCTTTGCTTGTAACAGCCTGTGGGCAGAAGAGTGAGGTGGTGGCAACTGGGGGACCTGTTGGAGACACTGAGAGGAGCTGGAGCTGTGGGCAGAGCAGCCCAAGCACTGGAGCTTTTGTGATGTTTAAGTTAAAACATGAAATGACCCAGCCTGTACATTTCAAGCCACACCTCACACTGCTCACACCTCCCAGGCTGGCACTCACATCTAGGGGTGCAAGTCATAGGAGGCTCCAGGTCACCATCTGGGGCGTTTCAGAAGGAAAAAAATGCCTGGGAAGGACTTTCCACCTGTTCGGGGTCAAAAGCAGGAAAAGGGATGAGGGAAGAGTCCAGACACAGGTGCAAAGAGAGGACAGTCCAGGAGGGCAAGGCCGGTTTTCTGCACCAAAAGGCAGTTCTGCAAGCTTAGCCTGATTGCACAGAGGTGTTGGCAGCATGTCAACCCCGTAGAAAATCAGGAGAGGTGAAGATCATGTTAATTTGTACACACACAGGGGGACCGGGGGGACTGGAGCAGGGGAGGGAGAGAGGGGATGAAAAGAAGAGGGAAAAGACTTGCACACAAAAATGTTGGGTTTATGTGTGTGGGGGGGTCCATTTCCAAAGCAAGAATACAAATGATCCCAACAAAGCCCAAGCTGTCCTGAAACCCTGTAGCCAATTAGTGCACATCAATATTTAATCAGCTCTCGCTATTGTGCAGCCTGGGCTGTGCTACCCCAGCCCTGCCACACTCACTCCTTCCCATCACAGACACACTGTTATGACACATAATGATATTGGCGATGAATAATTTAGAGCAGTTTTTCTCCTCTTCTCTTTCTGTCTCTCCCTCTCCCCGTGCCCTTATTAGCAGAAAATGTGGAACAACTTCAGGGAGGAGGTGAGGAAGGAGCTACCTCCATAATGCTACTTGAAGGACCAGCCCGGCCTGCTGCCTTCCTTGGGCATCCACAATCCAGTGATGAACACTCCCAGCATGGGCTGGAGGTCACCTTCCCTTGGTGGAGGGACTGGGCCATAAGCTACGATGGGAAGTTGACTTGGGAAAGCCTGTTGAAGCCAGGTAACAACTGAGACTGAACCATCTTAAATGCCAGAGGTCGTGACCAGCAGGGAAAGCACCAGACAAATGTGACAGAAGATGTCTGAGAAGATGTCCCTGGGCCAAAACTGGTGAAAGGGAGAGGGTCAGTCTTCCCAAAGGGAAAGATTGAGTCTTCCTTGTCTGCTTTGGCACTTCCCAGTGGCTCTGGCACTACAGGAGAGCAAGGTCCATGGGTGTAGCTCCCCCCCCTGCAGACACGTGTGTGCAAACTGTTGGTGAGTCTTTCATACTTTCATTATCCAATTGATGCAGGATGAAGGATGTCCATCCCTTGGTATGTGAGACACCCATCTGGTCAGCTGGGGCCAGGCCCTGGGGTGGGCCAGCAAAGCCAGAGGGTATGTCAGGACCTCACAGACACCAGTGTGAGCAGCCACTTTGCTTGGACTGTAGGACAAGGAGGTGTTGTTGGAGATGCTGTGGTGGGAAGGGCTCCATGGAGGCTCAGGGTCCTGGCTGTGTGGTCAGTGAGGGGTGTCCTCTTGCAGGGGCTGCAGACAGGCACAGCGTGGTGGGGCCAGGGATCATTGAGCTCAACCTCCATCCCTACCAGGGTGACCTCTACCGCCATTCCCACTAACCTGAGGGTTGATTTGTTACATGTGACTGATCCTTGTGCTCACCAGTAAAGTTATGGGGCAAATGGTGGTGGAAGCACAGATCTTAGAAATTACTTTTAAAAAAAATAATTAACCTGAGTCTCAGGGATTATAATATTCCTACAGAGTAAGAGTATAGAAGTGAGGGACTAAATTAGCTCCTGCATCGTGGGAAAAGCTGAATGGGATGGGTAGTATAACTCCTGGTTGTCCAGTCCAGGATGGAGGAGAAGGGAAGGAATAATTCTCTATCAGTGCTTCTTCTAAAACTTGCAGAAGGGCTTCTCCCAGCATTTTTGTCACCAAAATAGGATTCTGTCTGGCTAAAATTATTTTGGGGAAAGAAAGGCTTGTCCTGATTTCAAGCACTGGAGGGTAGAAAATTACCTTTTCTCCTGACGTGAGGCTCTGATACAGACACAAAGTGTCCCTGATCAATAATTCAGACTTCCCATCCATGCTTACCTGGTGTCCTGGTGCCACTGTGAGCTCCAGTTAACTGCTCTGTGCTACACACAGGGATTCAAACTGCAGTGCTGCTTTCTATGGGACTGAAACCTCAGGAGTGGAGCTGCAGAGATGCCTGTCCCACCACCTGCACATCCTCCAAAGGACTTGATCTTCTGAACTTGACCTGAGATGTGCTGTTTGAAATGAAGAATGAGAACCAGCCTGTCCCTCTGGAAATAAGGCAGCCCCGAGGCAGGTAAGCTGTCCCACAGGTCATCTAGCAGGACTTTGGGGAAGTTTGATTTCCAAAGCCTGGAGAACTCAGAGGTTTGCCCCCCCCCAAGCCCCAGGGAAGTGTGGTGGGCACAGCATGACCCCAGCACTGACTGCAGGGCAGAGCCAGGCAGTTCACAGTAAGGGCTGACATGGATGGAGCAGGGTCTCCAAAAGACCTTGTGAAATTCTTTTCCTGCTTGAGAAGGCTTAGCACAGAAGCCCATGCCAGCAGGAAAGCCTGGTTAAGCTCTCCAGGCAGAGCATTGAGGGAAATGGTTGAGGAACCTCTTGCTGGGTGCTGTCCCAAGGTGCAGAAGGTCACTGTGGTCCCTGTGCCTCGGCCAGGACCTTTTCTGTGTCTCACTTGCAGTCTCTAAGCTCAGCAGAGCCAATGGCTGGTTACCCCCGGGAGGTTTCGTCTCCCAGATTTGCATGTGGTGCTGGAACAAACCCAGCAGCTCCCTGTCCTCCCCTCCACGTCACCAGCCCAGCATCAAAGATCCTCCGTCCTCTCTTGAAATCATTACTATTGGCAAAATAATTGCAACAACAAACCTACTAAAAGCCCTGTTTGCTCTCCTTTCATCTCGGCTCAGCCAAGATCCAGCCAGCCTTCATAATAGGTACTTTTAAAAGAGGAAGAAGGGGAAGAAATCTTATCCCTCTCCTCATCTTTACCAGGGCATCATTGGCTATTCTCATGCTAGAAAGCACAACATTATTTGAGTTTGGGGGGATTTATTTTTTTTTTCCTGTGTTTGTTTCTGAAGCAATGAGTGTCAAAGTCGATTATTGATTGCGACTGGGGGATCTGAGAACTGCATGAGGAAAAGTGAACTGATTATTCAAACCTCTTTCTCTCTTCTTTCCTTTTCTCTCCTTTGCACGGCGATTGGATTGATCGACCCCGTCTTCATTATCTTCCCTTCTCCTTTCTCTCTTCTGGCCCCTACTGGGGATTCCTGACTAAACTATGGCAGGGCTCCATTGATCCCCCGCAATTCACTCGCTCCTCGCAAGGAGGAAAAACTGCACCGCTGCATAATTCAAAAAGCAAACACAGAGAGGAGAGGGAGAGAGGGGAAAAATCAATACGGCTACAACCGATCCTGCAGATAAATGAAGCGCTGACGAGCGGGAGGATCCCTGGCAGAGAAAGTTCAGCAACTCGGAAATGGGCTCGTGTGGAGACGGAGAGAGGCTCGGAGCAGCTTTTGGAGGGGGGCAGGAAGGAATTGGGGTCCTTGCCTCACCCAGCAAGCAGCCTGGGGAGGAGCAGGAGAGACCCCCTGCTTCCCCCCGCCGTGCAGGGTGGGCAGCAGCCTCCTGGCTCCCTGCTGGGGGTGGTTCAGGGAGTGCAGCTCTGGCAGGAATCACAGAATGGTTTGGGTTGGGAGGGACCTTAAGGATCATCCCTCCATGGTCATTATGCTCCCCCTTAATGATCGTTTGCCCTCCATGAGGCTGTGGTGTGGGAAGCAGAATGGAAGCACAGGCTCCTCTGCCCCGCAGACTCACACGGAGCCTCCAGGCTGTGAAATCCAGCCAAGCCCTGAGCCCTGAGGCACAGTGTGGCTGCATGGCCAGGCCAGCGTGGCTGTCCTGCTCCTGGGGTCACCTGTTGCCCTGCACAGGCATCTTGACCACCCAGCAGGCAGCAGACAGGCAAGTGTGTCCCAGGAACCTGGAATATAAACCCAGCAGGAACAGCGGAAACATAAAAAAATAAAAATAAAATAAAATTAAAAAAACCTCCCAGACTAGTTTGGATTGGGAGGGACCTTATAGACCATCTAGTTCCACCCCCCCTGCCATGTGCAGGGACACATCCCACTAGACCATGTTCCCCAAGCCCCATCCAACCTGGCCTTGAACACCTCCAGGGGTGGTGCAGCCACAGCTTCTCTGGGCAAACCCAATCAAAGCTACAGTTTCCCTACAGCACAGGGAAGAGGGGCTGGCTCCAGGGCTGGCTGGTGGCCTGGTGGGGAAGCAGCAACCACTTTTTGTCCTCATCTAGCAGGTGAAGGACAGGCCTCCCCACTGAGGGCTGTGGTGGGCAGGTGAACAGCCAGTGTCCATGGTGCACGAGGGGCTGTCTCCCCTCCTGGCTTCTGCACTGCTGAGAGCTGCCAGAAAGACTGAAGGTGGCCATGAGTTTCAGATACTGGTGAGGGGAAGATGAGATGGGCTCCCCTCCCTGGATAGGGTAAATGTCCTCTGGGCTTTCCCAGTGTCCCCATCTCACCCCTCTGTTCCTCTCCCTGAGAGCACACGGGGATGCACTGCACCAAGGATGAAGTGGGAGGATGGGATGGCCTGGGCTTGGCACCAAACCTGAGTGAGAATGGTGGGAGATGGGAACTTGCAGGCAAAGCCCTGCCTGAACAACCAGGAATCTGGGTCCCTTCACTCTCTGAAGGTGAGTTTTGCAGCTGAGCCTTCCATTCCTGTCCTTAGGCAGCTGAGCAAACAGAAAATACTGCCTTGAGCACAGAGATTCAATACATTAAATGACAAAATATAGGAATATCTGGGCTACACAGGCAGTCCTGGAGTGTCCAGAAATTACGTAGTGAGAAAATCCTCCCCTGTAGCAGCTGAGTGTCATTGTCAGGCAGTGCCCAGCCCTTTCCTGGCTTGTAATGGATCCCCAGAAAGCCCTGAGCTGGGGTCTCACAGTGTGGGGAGCTTGGCTGAGCTGCACTCAGGTTTCCTGCAGCTGGGAGAGAGCAAAGGCTTTTAAAATGATATTGCTGTGTATTTTAAAATGATTTAAGAACCCAAAGAACAGCCCAGCACTGGGCTTGCCAGAGAGGGGATAGATTGCTCTCTTAAAAGCTTTTAAATGCATGTGAGAGAAAGGGGAAATACAGCTGCCTCACTGAAAGATATTGCTGTGGTACCAGCTGCCAAGCTGCCCACACATCGCTTCGACTCTTTGATTTGGAGCTGAAAGACACCTTTGCTCCACGGTGGAATCTTCAAGGATCCCAAGTGGCTCAGGCACCCAGGAGAGGGATTTCAAAGGAACGTGGATGATGAGAGAGGATGGGGAGGTTTTAGTGCTCCTTAGCCAGCCAGGTGTCTGAGTAAATCCCCCTGAAGTGCCTCAGCTATGCAGAATCCAACTCTCTTCCCCAAATCTTGCTTCAGAGGGTTGCCAGGTGAGGTCCTCTACTCCAGAGCCACCAGCAGAAACACAAAGCTCCTTTTCTTTGTGCCAGGTTTGTGCTGACACCCGGCATCCACCCAAGGCAGGGATGGGAGGTGCTGGCTCAGCAGCACTGGAGCCCTCTGAGCCCCAGGAGGCTGGAGAAAGTCCCCGGCCCCCCCGCACAGGGGGTCTCAGCAGCCTGCAGAGTGCAGCCTTGGTTCCTTCCCCCTCTCCCCTTTGCCCCGGGAGCACTGGATCCACACCTGCAAGGCTGCTTTTCCTCATTGCTCTGGAGCAGAGCTCGGAGGAGCCTGAGTCCCAGCAACACAATGATGAGCACCATCCTTCATGCCCAGGACCCCGAGCCCAGCCTCAGCACAGCCTGCAGTGCTGCCCCGAAACGTATTCCCAGTTACTCCATCTGTGCCAAGTACTTTGTGCTGGATAATGTCCAGTTTTCTGCTCTGGTAAATCTTGTGGCATGGCTCTAGCTGCCCTCCACTAGGTTCTCCCACATGACTCTGGAAAAGCTGAGCACATCCCAGCTCTTCTCTCTCTTTAGAGCCATCTGCAGCTGGCCTGCCACTGGCCTTGAGGCCACCTGCACTTCTCCTCAGCCCAATGGAACAGGAGTTGCCCTGTGACCCTTCTGGTCTTAAACACTGTTGGGTCTGTGGAAAGGGACAATCATGAGTCCTCAGCAAAGAGAAATCATCTAAACAAAGCCAAAGTGTTTCCTTGTGAACTGTTTGGTGCAGCTCAGATGGTGGGAAAGGCATTTTGGTTCACTGTAAACTCCCATCCATCCTCTACAGACTCAGAGGGTGTGGGCAGAGCATAAGGAAGTCATAGACTTGGAGACAGGATCCAAATTCTGACAATTATTTACATACCCAGGGGCTGCTCAGCCACCTACCCATCATCAGTAGCTACAAGGATTCAGTGCCAGGTCTGGAGCAGAAGTGGCTCTGGAGAATCCCAGTCAAGGCTCCCGTGAACTTTCTCGTGCAGGAGCGTGTCCTTTAAACGATCAGCAACCCTTGTGGGTTTCCCTGCCTACAGCTCTGGCATGCTGTGCACTCCTCGTGTCTTTCTGCCCTCCAGGGATGGCTTTTGTCTTCTGCCGATGTACGACATCTCTAAACTTTTGTCATCCCTCAGATTGCCTGAGGCAGTGGAGGTGACCTTGTTGCTGAGCTCTGGTTTCCCTTTTACAGAGGAAGCTGCTTCCTCCTCTGAGCTGCTCCTCTTCATGCTGGGAAGCTCTTTTTCCTATCTTGTCAGAACAAGTCTCACTCAGGCAGGATTTGGCCATGAAAGACCCCAGTGAGAAGGTGTTGAAGCCCATCAGCATCCACCCCCTGGTCTACCTGCCCTGGATCTCTCATGAAGATGGAGAAAGTGAGCCTTGGTCTGCTGTGTCCAAGCCCAGCTCCAGGACCAGCACATACCCCTCTCCCAAACACCCATCTGCCTCCAGGTCACACACTTCTCATTGGAGCCTTTCTGCCCCAAAGCCCCTGTGGTGTCTGCAAAGGATCAACAGGTGGGTGAGGGTGAGACGTTACAGTGGAAGGAGAAGGGTTGAGAGGTGAAGGTTATTGGAGAGCTGCAGAAGAAGGGTGGGAGGATTTGTGTCCAGCATGTCACAGGGTTATCAGAACTGGTGGAAAAAGGATGGCAGCTGAATTGCTCTAAACATGTTGTGGCCCTCTGGCATCTTCATTACCTATGTCTGTACCTCTCCTCATTCTTCTAGGTCCTATTTGAGGATGGGGTTGGAACGGTGAAGTTGCTTGAGAGAAATAAAAGACTTGTGCAAATGAGCTGGTGATCACAGGTCTGCCTAAGGTCTAGACTTTCATGGGGTTCTCTGCTCATGTGCATATTGGTGATGCCAAGAATCATGTCTCATGGTCAGTGATGACATGTGGTCCGACCAGATGGATGGAGTGGCTCAGGTGTGCTCAGGGATGAGGACAGTTCATTTGTGTGCCAGGGACACTCTGGGCAATGTCCTGGCCTGAACCTTTTCTGAGCAGCTCCCAGAATAATGCCACTTGTTCTTGGAGCACAGTGGCAACTTAATTGCTCCTTGATTTTGGCTGGGTGTGGAGATTGGAGGGGTGCAGCAGCTGTCCTGGAACTCCTGGGGACTGCTGGGACTAGGATGGTTGGGCAAACCCACCAGCCCCGGGCTCTGCTCCCTCTTAGTTCTGCATGGGAGACCAGGAGTGACTTCAGGCAGGAGCTGTGAGAAAAGTCAACTCTCCATTTCCACAGAGTGGGTGTTTTTCTGCATCCTGACCAACCAGGACAGGCAATGTGGGTGTCCTTTTCCACACTCTACCCATGGAGTAACATTTCATGTCTGACTGGCAGCGAGAGGCAACAGCTGCAGAGACTCTCCGTGCTGTTCTCCCATTGGGATCCGTTTATTAGTAGTGACATAATTCCTACTTCTCCCCAAAAAGTTCCACCTGAACGTTTTTTCCAACAGGAAAGTCTGCACAACAGCTGGAAGGGCTCTTCCTTCTCCAGCCAGAGCCCGACAATTCCGCTTTGTGGGTCCTCCGGACTTCTCAGCTATTCCGTTTGATCCGGCAGCCAGGAGAGGGAGCTCGGCATCCGACTCCCGGGCTCCGCTCGCCCAACATCACTGAAGCCGGTGTTGATGATTCTTTTGTTCAACAAATAAAAGAAGTGGCCCACGAGGGAGCCGTGTTGGCAGCTGCTTTCTAAAGGCTTCGGGGGAATTGCGGAAAATCAATGTTTGCCAAAGGCAAAATGGACAGTGCCGGGGGAAGAAAACAAAAGTGACTCTCAGGCTTCTGAGAGGTTCCGGCACACAGAGGACCTGATCTCGGAAAACTGGGGTGTCTTCAGTCCCCACAGCCATCAGCAGAAGCATTGAGCACCCAGGATCTGTCAGGAAGGGCAGCAGAAGAAAAGCACGAGGCTGAACTGGAGACATGGGACATTTGTCACCAAAATCCAGAGGAAAGTCGTCTTGATAAAAATTCTAGGTTCCCTTCCCAGAGCACCAGGGACCTGCAGTTCTCATCAGCCTCATCAGGAGCAGCAGGATATTCAGGAATTTTGATATTTCAGTGTTTAAGCATGGGGACAGTCACCTGGCTCTAGGTGTCAGAAAGAGAACGCTCAAAGCATCAGAATGGAAACTGATTCCCAAAAGTACTGAGCATCAGTGGAAAGAAGGCACTGTCAAAATGGATAATTATTCAGTGCCAGCCTGCTGCTGAAGCCAGGCATTTAGCAAGTCTTGGAGACATTGGTATAGATAAAAAGAGTCCTGTACTCCCAGGGCCAAACTTTCTGAGTTTGATGATACCGGTTTAATCAGTTCTGATTAGCAGTGTGGTGATTCCTGGGTCTATCAAAAGTCTTCTCTCTTTATTTCCTTTTGATGTTTAAGATCCTGAAAAGATTAAATTGTGGACCTGGCTTGGCGAACCTGTTGATGAGCTGAAGACACCACCTCGATGTGGTGCTCATCAGTGGTCATTCTGAAGGCCCCACGAACCCACACCAGGCCAACGTCAATCCCTATAGAGCTGTTGTGGCCCCCCAGTCCAGAGGTGAAGGCTCACCAGTACCTGCTGGTCCTGGGGATACCCTTTCATAATGCATTTTTTTTTCCCTATTGCTCTTGTTAATTATTGTGTTTGTGCTTGTGCATCTTCTTCCTCAGGCTCAGTGTGACACCTCTGCCAGGTGACTCGCAGTTGTGGCACGGTGAAGGCTCCATGTTCAGGAAGCTGGAAGGGAAGAGTACAACTCTGTGTTGAGGGACTCACTCATGGCCTGTGTCTCATCAGCCATTCCCAGAGCTGCTGTAACCACAGACCAATCCATGCCTCAGATATCACCCATCTTGGGAACACTTGGGCTTTTAGCTAAGAGTGCAGAATGACATGTTTCAGACCCAGCTTTGAGGGACAAGACTGCCCAGCCTTGCCCAGCCCCAGCTGCTGAAGGGTCAGTGGAGCCTGTAGCATCCAAGGACCATCAAAGCTGATGAATCTTTCTCTATTTTCTTCCAGTTCCTGTTTGGATAAGGACAGTGCCTGGAAGGAAACCCCAGCCAGCTGCATCCTGACAGATACATGTTCCCTTGGGCTAGGGTGAACAAAAAAGTTGTGTTGAGAGGGCCAGCTGGGCTATGGAGACACCCTAACAATACCTGCCAGTACCATCTCTGGCTCTGTTACGTGGCTGCTGGCACACAGCAGGCTGAAACCTGCACCTAAGCCACTGCCTAAGCCAGCTGATAGTGGTAACCAAGCTGCAAGGCCTTGGTCATGGAGGGACACAGCTCCTGAAAGAGCTCCTGGTTTGTCTGGTGACTGGAGGTCTTGGGTATGTTTTTAGCTGAGCCAACCCCTTTGTTCTCTGTAAATACTCTGTGCAGAGTGAGAACGTGCCCCGTTAACCTCCCAGGGCCTCACCCTCCTGCCCTGTTCATGGTGGATGTTGGCTAGCATGGCTGGCATTCCTCCATCAGCACCTTCACACAAAATGGCACTTCAGCCACTCTGGAGAGCATCTCCTACTCCTTTTTCAGGGTGTTTCTCTACCTGCAGGGATCTCACCAATATGAAAAATTAGCACTTTTTTTGAGGATCACCTTCACCTGCCACCCCATCTCAGAGAAGAAGCAATGCCTTGAAGACCAAGCAGCCAGAAATCTGCTGCTCACCAGCAACCCAGCTGAGGGTGTGCTCAGCCTCCTCACACTACCTTTGTAAAACCACCATATTTTGTGTCTTAACTGCAGCTCTTCCTTTGGGTGGTCTCTGCTGCTGCTAGGCTCTTCTTGCCCTCAAAAGTTACTCAGTGATCTGGCTTACGAGGTGATTTCTTCCTCAGGACCACTCCTAGCCATCAAAAGATGGAACCCCTTCACTGAGATCCTTCCATAGGACTGATGTTAAAAGGCTTCAGTAAAGTGAATAAAAGAATCTCATACAAGGAACTTGAAGATATGAGGCTCAGGGAGGCTGGACCTCCTGGTTCCTGATGTTCTGGGTTGTACGTTTTTGAACTGCAAACCTTGGTGAGTAACACATAATTGTGTCGTGTTGTCTTGAGGAGTGTCCCTTGCTGGTGAGCAATTTCCTTGTCCATCACTTGTACTCATGCTCATTACCAGGTCTTCAGATCCATCATGAATATTCAAAATTGGAGCTCGTTTGCAGTTGCTTGGCTGTATCATATGGCACATCTCTCCCTCCTGGTTGCCTGTTCAACTAGAAAGCAGGTAAAAGTTTTCTGGGACTGTTCACAACTTGACTTTGAAATTTGTTTCCTGCAAACATTTGTCCTTGAAATCCAATTGCTCCCACGGCTGGAGAAAGCCAACATGAAAGAAACATGGGCATTTATAATTGAAAGGGACAGTCCGTGGCTCTGCTGAGTCTCCTATCAGAGGTGCCAATTAGAAACTGCTGGATCCTGGGTGGAGACACCTCCCTGTCCCCCCCGGCTCAGCTGGGACAGGAGAGCAGCAGGCATTTGCAGGCACTGCCACGTTGGGTCAAGGTCAGACCCGCAGCCTCCAAGCAGGAGCTCCCCTGTCCTGCAGCCAGCCAGGCCCCAGAACTTTTAGGAACTGAAAGGCTGAATGAAAACATCAAATACCAAGACAGTTCGCAGGAATATCAACCAGAGGAAGAAAAAAACAAAACAAAACCAACCCAAAAAACCAACTGTACCAATACCATCAGTGGGCACAGACAGCTCCAGATTTTGTAGCTTCCAGACAAAGTCAGCAGCAACCGGCAGAGTTTGTGTTTCAAGTCCAACCTTCTGCTTTTATCTATATTTTAAACCCCACACAAGGTATACAAGGCGAATGTTGCTGTTACAGTCAGAAAAGCCTAAATAATGGATGAAGAACAGAGGCTGCAAAGGGGGGAAAGGAAAAAAAAAAAAAAAGAGAACAAGAAAAAGAGAGGAAGAGAAAAGCTTGAGGAAAAAAAAAAAAAAAAAAAAAAAAGAAGCAAGAGAAAAAGAAAGAAGAGAACCTCCAAAGTCAGAAGAGGCCAACACCCTCATCAGGGGGAGCATTTTTTCCTCCATCACTGTGGTGAAGCACACAGAGATCAGGGGCTGTTGCTGGAGCAGTTGCCATTTGCTGCTCTCCAACCAGAGCTTCTGTGCTGCCTTTGCCCATATTCTGGCTCCTCTTCCAAACGGCACCCAAATGTTCTCAGTAGGAAGGAGCCAGGAGAGCCCTGAAGTTGGGCAAGAGAAGAAGGTGGCCCTCCCTGTTGGACAAGGCTGTGCTGTCCTTGGAGGTCCATAATTGCCCACACCTTTTGAGGTGCATGATTAAGAGAGACAAACCAGGACTTCAGAGGCTGGACCATGAGCATCTCTGTGGTATGGCGAAGTGACAGAGCTTGGTCACCAGCCTTGGATAAATCCACAAACCTCCTCCTGCACTGGCAAACTCTGGGGCAGCCTCCATGACCACACTTTTCTTCCTGACACTGTAGCTCAGGCTTGGTGGTGGAAACTGTGGTCACAGTGGTGTGGACATGCTGAAGATGCATCTCTGGTGGTATGTGTTCCCCCTGGAGCAGCAGTGAGGATGGGAGGGGGTGGCAAAGTGATTCCACAGGGCTGCTTTCACCCCAAACCTGCCAGATGTGGGACATGGTGCAGTGATCAAACCCAGCAGCTCAAACCCCCAGTGCTCCCCATGCCCAGCTCTCCTCCCCTGGATGCCTGAAGTTCTCCTTTTATCCACGGGAAGGTTTATGAACTGATGGATTAAAGCTATCAAGGAAACCTGCTGCCTACTGAGGGTTTTAGCAAAGGGGCCATGAAGGCAGAAGTCTTTGGATGGGAACATTTGCTGGATGCTTTATTATTTCCATGAGCAGTTCCTGTGGAGGTGGGGACTGTGTCTGTGCTGGGGGACCTGCAGCACTGGGGAGGTGTTTGCTTTTGGTGTGTTCAGCTTCCCCTGGGTCCCTCCCAGGGCCACGAGCACCCAGTGCCCTGATAACTAGCTGTGGGACAGGTTTTTACTGTGTGGAATATTTGGAGCAGCTCACAGGAGGCCACCTTCCCACCCAGCCCTCCCAGGAGGCTGACTCCAGCCTCAGGGAGCA
The DNA here is from genome assembly GCA_020745705.1 of Hemiprocne comata. Taxonomy (NCBI): domain Eukaryota; kingdom Metazoa; phylum Chordata; class Aves; order Apodiformes; family Apodidae; genus Hemiprocne; species Hemiprocne comata. The sequence goes on along the minus strand of CM036597.1, from coordinate 723,117 downwards.
GGATGAAGCCATCAAGACTTGGTGCAGAGGTGAGCTGTGTTCCATCCCCTGCAAAGGGCACGCTGCCCTGCTTCCCACCCCCTCCCCGTTTGTGTCAAGGGGACTCTCATATTCCCTGTATCTGCCCTCCCTTCACAGGTGCTGGTTGGTTTTGAGGCACGAGCTGCCTCGCTGGAGCAGAAAGCTGCGTTGGGAGCAGAAAGCAACTCCTGGCCAATCAGCCCAAGCCGTGGAACCATCACAGAACGATTTAATTAACTGGCTCTGGGTGTTGAAAGGCTGGTGAGAACCATGCACACCTCCTGCAGGGAGCTTCTGCAGCCAATAGCTGTGGTGGGGTGATGCTTTGGGTGCAAGACCCCCGAGCAACAGCCGAAGAGGTGGTAACTTCTTTAGGTCTGTTCCTGCTGTGTCTGTGAGCTCAGGTACTTCATAAACCAGGGCTGTCTGGGGTCATCTGCCTAACTGCTGATGGTACCAGTGTCAAATGGCACAACCAGAGGTGGGGAAGGGGGCATGGGGGCATCAGTGTGAGCCAGGAACACCAGCAGACACTGGGGTGGCCCCATGGCAAATTCATCACACTGCCCAGTCTGTGATCTGTGTCTCTTGCAGATGATGTTCTCACCTGCACAAAGGAGGCCTCATCTCCTGGTGTAGACCTAAACCTCTACTAATCACGGGTTTTTCTTGGCAGCAGGAAACAGCAAGGCTGGCAAAAACTGCAGGCATGAAAGTTGGTCTGGAAGAACATCGACCCATCAGACAAGGGAGAGATGTTCCCTCATTCATGAGCTGAGCAGCAAGGCCTGTTGATACCATACATTAGTAATAAATGGTGGGAGGATGGGAAGAACCAGCATGGCCGAAGGGGATGCTTGGGTAAGTGCTCTAAATGCCTCTCCTGTCAGGGTTGTGTCAATTGGCTTCTCTAAGGTGGCTTCCACAAAAGTCTGTTCAGAGCACGTAAACATCACGGTGGGTTTCTGGAGCCACCACAACACATGCAGTACAGGTGGGGGGCTTAGTTCTGTGTCACCAGCCACGTGGTCCAGTGGTAGCACCATGTCTTGCAGAGGACCCAGAGGCACAGATGAGTCTACAGTTGCAGACCTGAGTGTGCCAGGGCAGCAGTGTCAGCCCAAGAAAGGTCTCCAGGGTCTCCAGGACCCTCCAGGGTCAAGAGATGACACTGCTGACACATGCCTGTGGGAGCTGTTCCTCCACTACTTCATAGTAGGCTCAAGATGCTCCAAGGCATGAAGATTTCTGGTGCTGGAGAAGCCTACTTTGATTTCAGAGTCAACCTTCTCCCAGACTGAGCTACAAGAACCATCTTCATCTCTCTCACAGCCCATGGGCACACAAAGCCACCCACAAAGTACTTACACCTGACACAGACACATTCCTTGTCACCACTTGAGGCCAAAGACCCTCTGAGGGTTACTCTTCTCATCAGATGAGGTTTTTCTTGGCTGTGGAGAGAAGATGGGGGGGTGCAGGGAGTTTGGGGAAGTTCCCAGAGGGTCTCCTCTGAGCCTCACATGGCTGCACTAGTCTGAAGATACAGCAGGACCAGGGGACAAAAGGCGAGAAAAGCAAAATCCCATCAAGGTGTTCAACCTTCAAGGCTGTGGGGGCTGAGATGAGGGTTTGCAGCTCAGGTGGTTGCCCACGGGAGGCTTTAGGGTGGCTCAAAGCCAAGTTTAGATCCAGGGCTCTCTGCTAGAGCAAAGGCTGTGGAAACCTGTGGGTGTTTGCAGAAGCAAAGCCCACCCTGGGGTTCATTCACTGCCCATTTCATTTGCATCCCCACAGGTCTTCCAGCGAGCAGGAGGAGCACTTGTGCAGGGCTTGGTTGGCTAAGGGATCGATGGAAGGTGCTTTCACCCAGCCACCCTGAGAGGCCTTTGTGGCTTTGGCCCCTTTCCAGGCAGGGAGCTGGAACGCCGTGGTCTGACCCACCAGTGAGCACCATTAGCACAGGAGCAGAGCTGCAGGGCCTGCACAGCTTCTGAAGCCTCCACTGGGAAGGTTCTGTGCAGGGCCTGGGGGTTGAGGAGCCAGGTTGTGAGGAAGCAATCCAGGTGGTTTGCAAGTGGGTGAAAGCTGGGACAGGGAGCATGGAGAGGCTGGTGGGAACCTGGCTGCAGACTGAGTGGGATGTCTTCACTTGGAGCTGCTAGGAGAGAGCTGGATGGAGGACCTGTGTCCCAAGGAGAGCCAGATTGGCCCATGTAGGAGACCAAGGCCAACTTGCTCACCCAGAGCTGACCATGCAAAGGCATTGGAAGGTCTGTGAGAGCACTGTCCCCCCAGCAGTGTCCTCAGGCACACTAAAGCACAGCTCTGTGGCCACATGGTCTGTGCCCAAGCTCAGGAGTCAGCAGAGCTGGTGTTTCAGACTCCGCAGACTCAGAAAGACTCTGCAGACCTGGCTTTGAGGTCTTCTTGGAAAACCCTTCACCAAGAAATTTGCTGTTGGAAAGAAATGAAGCTGAGCTATTGAATTCATCTCCACGCTCCCCAAATTTCAGTAATCAGAGCCCGTAGGCAGAAGCCACAGCTCCCAAGCTTTAATTGAACCTTTGCTTTCAGCAAGGCCCAAAGAGCAAGGCCCAGAGAAGGGAGCTGTAAGGTTTCCTTAATTTAACCAAAATATCCTGCAGCCCATTTAACAGCACATTATGAAGTTTTATCATAAATAATTAACACTGAACTACAATTGACATTATGCAGCATGTGGCTGGCTCAGTTAGTCTCTTCCAGCAGCCAGTCGTTCGCAGGGGGGTGCACGACCATCCTGGCAAAAACCAGCCCCTTCCCTGGTGAGAGCAGCACTTGATGCAGCTGCTCCTGGTGCAGAGCATGGCAGCTGCTCTCTGCCAGAGCAGGGCAAAGGAAAATATTGTCTTGTGAGGAACGGGCCATTTTTCCTTCCCCCCCTTTGATATCGGCCCGTGACATGTCTAAACTGGGCTGCAGGGGCCATTTGGGGTGGCAGGAGGTCAAGAAACCTTTGGGCAGGACTTGAGGGTTGGTCTCACAGCAGTAAGTCCATAACTGTGCTCTAAGGTCTCCTTGCAGCCTTCTCTTCTCCAGGCTGGGCAACCCCAACTCTCTCAGCCAGTCTCCAGAGCGGAGCTGCTCCAGCCCTCAGATCATCTCCATGGCCTCCTCTGAACCCTTTCCAAGAGCTCTGTGTCCTTCCTGTGTTGGGTACCTCAGAACTGGACACAGCCCTGCAGGGGGGGGGGTCCTCAGAGAGTGGAGTAGAGGGGAACAATCCCCTCCCTTGACCCCACTCTCCACTGTGGGGAACACAACGCAGCGTCTCGACCAGCGTGCCCACCACCCCCCTCCACCCTGGGCTGGTTTGCCCCCTCGGGGGACACGTCCCTGTCTGTCCACCTGCCTGTCCACCAGCAGAGACAGCAGCACAAAGGTAACGAGCAGAGGGGCGGCACTTGGTGACGAATTAGTCACGGCCAGAGGACTGACCCCGTGTCCTGCTGCTCTGCTGGCGGCACCGCGCAGCTGTCGGGGCTGGGAGCAGTTGTGGAGCAGAAGATTCCCATGGTTCTGGCTGCAGAGAGCATCTCGAGCTGATCCACCCCCACCCCAAGCTGTGCCCTTTAATGAAGACATACAGGCAGCACGCTCAGAAGGCTCCCTTAGCTCTGAACCCAGCAGCACAGACAGGGTAAGAAAAAATCCATGGGAGAAGCCGGAGGTAGTCAGCGCTCCCAAAGGCTGGAATGGGGCATGAGAGGTGCTGAGTGGAGCAGCCTGTGAGGGAGAAACCTGATGGAAGCACCCCCAGGAAGAAAAACCATCAGAAGCCATTAGCCCACAGATGGGAGGCTGTGCTGGCTCCCCAGGGAGCTCTGAGTGTCTCCTGGGACTCCCTCGGTGCCTCTCTCTGCTGCTGGCTTAGTCCCAGAGGGTCTGTCTGAGCAGATCAGCTCAGCTCCTGCTGCACGAGGTGGGAGAGCAGAGCAGAGGCCATGCACAGCCAGTGTCCACTCTCCCAGGTCCTTCTGCAGAGCCAGTGGTCCTCCCAGCAGGAGAAGGGAACCCCCCGATGGGAGTGTCCCCTGCACCGGGAAGGCTGGGTGGGTTTGGGAGGGAAACATCCCTCCCCCCTTGGCTCAGCTGGCACAGTCCATGACACAAGAGGAGCTGTGCTCAGCCTGGGGCACAGTGCCACCATTTCCCATGGGATGGGCTGGTCATGAGCCATGGTGGTGGGGCAGGTGGGCTGGAGCAGGTATGAGATGGCAGACAGCAAGATGGGGAGTCCTGGGTGGCAAAGAGGAGAGAAGAGCAGAAGAGACAATGGAGGGGGTGGAGGAAGAGGATGAAGGGGGAAGGAAGACCATCAAAACCAGGTATGAGAGGGAACAGATCCACTCATGGTGGGACCCAGAGTGGGAAAAGGGGCCTCCAGGGTTATATGACTGATTTTGGTGATTGCATCAAATCAACACTCCCGCCCTGAACTTCCACTACCACCAGTGGGACCCTGACCCAGCCCCACATTCATGTTCTGGGGTCAGAAGCTAAAAAATAGGGCAATGAATTTGTCACTCCTAACCTGAGGGTCCTGAATGCTGATCTGACTTGGGACCCCAAGACTCACCATGCAAATATTGATAAACAAGAGGAAAAAAGCCTGCACTGAACAGCAGCTCTTCCTGATGTCTCATCTAAGTCTCCCCTCTCCCATTTTAAAGCCATCACCCCTTGTCCAAACACTACAAGCCCTTATAAAATGTCCCTCCTCAGCACCCTTTCCCAAACTCTTTCCCAAGCCAGGTCATTGCTAGCCCTCTTGCTGGGTTCCCCTCACGCCCGGCTGCCCTGCTCCCCGCCCGGGCTCTTCTGAAGCCAGTAATTGTTGCTCTGCTCCTTTTCCCCTGCAGTGGAACCCAGCCTGCTTCAAGCATCGGCCTCTTTAAAAATGCATCTGCTCTGTGCTGCACCAAAACACATGGAATAACAGAGGAGAGTCCAGGAGCAGGGGCAGCCTCTGCCTGCCCGGCCTTCAAAGGCAGGAATCTTTTCAAGAGCACGGAGCATTTTCTCTCCTCCAGACCAAAAGCTGAGTGCAAAGCTGTGACGTGCTGGTAATATTTGAACGAGGGGGTTCATGGATCCCTCTCCTGGCTGCAGTGACATGTGTGTTAGTCTGGAGTTACTCCTCCAGGATCAGGCAATGCCTGTTGCTGTTACTGGGGATGGCTGGTGGTGGTTGCCACCTTGCTGATTCCTCACATCCCTTAAAGCTCTGCATGAGGACAAGAGCTACAAGGTCCATGGATGGAGAGGTGAGACCCAGACAACCTTCCTTGCCTTTTTTACCTTCCTATCCCCTTTGGTGGGTGGTGGCATGGACACACTGGCCTGGGTCATTTATCTGTATGCTCAAGGGGCTTGGATGCTCAAATTCTTGGAGGGGCTTGAGTTTTATAGCAGAAAAGAAATAAAATAACTAACTAAATAAGAGAGCATGGCCTAGAGCTGAACAGCCTGGCAGTGAGCTCTGCATTGCAGGAGCAATCCTTGCTCCAGGGTGAGGCACCAGCTCCCAGGGCTCGCTGGGCAGAGCTCCAAGACCTGATGTCTGAGAGCTTCAGCAGCCCCCAACTGGTGGGCAACTTCCCTCAGGAAGGCTTTGCAGCACCAAGGGTAGGTCTCATCTCGGCTAAGCTGTCATGTTCCCCTTTATAGGTGTCTCCATCTGGTCTCTCAGCATCTTATTTAAGCTGAGGTGCTGCTGGAGTGCTAGTCCTCTGGCTCACTTCTGAAGTGGATGTTAGAAAGAGATGAACTGCACTGCAGACTCTTTGGTTCCTCTCCACTGACCATAACTGGAGCCTAGAGGTCTACGCTCACCTGTGCACCCCTGTTTTGAAGACCCCAGTATTTCTCTGTCGAGGCTCAGATCCCTGGTGGATTAGCTGTGCATGATGTTTTTGAGTTCCCAGGATGCCTCATCTCCTGAGGAAGGGAAAAGACCTGGCTCACCCCACCCATTCCACCAGCTTGGAGGTAGGTTAAGAACCAAGTCCTCTCAGGTGGGTGTCACCTCCCTGTGGGGCTCTTGGCCAGCGTCAGTGGAGGGTGAGCAAGCACCTTCGAGCTGGGCCTGCTGCAGGTTGGGTAAAGCTCAAGGTCTCACATACCAAACCTCAAACAAAAAATAAAGCTGGTGAGAGCAGAGTGCCCAGTCCCACCACTGTTCCTGTCAGTTACTGCTATTTTGGTTCCAGGGACACAGTTCAGGGGTGTCCTTTGCACGCCAGGAACAGGGCGTGTGCATGTGCCTGTGACACCTGTGGGTGCATCACTTTTCCTTCTCCAAAACTCTGCCCACTCCCCTGGCCCTGGACATTCCCTCACCCTGTGCCAGGTGCCCTGCAGAGAGGCTCAGTTCTGAGGGGTTTGGGGTCCCCTTCAGCTCCCAGGCCAGACCTGAGCACTGGAGGTGAGACCCCCATGTGCTGCCCCAGAAGAAGGACAGCTGGGACACCTGACAGCCTCGGAGGTGGGCTCACCACTCCTTGCCCACCCACCTTTCCCCAGCCCTGGCACCTGGCAAGCAGGAGCAGGAGCTGGACACAGAAACTGAGACATGGGAGCATGGCCAGGACCTGCCCCTGGCTGTTCTGGCTCCCAAACCTTCTGCTGGGAAGGACCAGCAGTTTTTCCCAGGCCTTGTTAGGAGCAAGGAGTGGGATGCAAAAGGGACCTTTCTCCACGGCCCCTCCCCATGCATCCCAGAGCCTCGCACCCAAACCGGGCACAGCAGGTGCTGCTGGAGAAGGAGCAGGAGCAGAAGCTGGAGCAGAGCCAATCCCCAGGCTGCCTCCAGCCCACTCCCCCATGTGTGATGAGTTTGCCAGGCCTCATCCCAGCTCCTAGAGCTACTGCCCGCCCTTCCCAGCCACCGGAGCCGCTGCCGATGGCTCCCACTGCTCCTTGTCCCATCCTTTGCCCTATTCCCCAGCCAGACCCTCCCCTTACCTGGCGGCCGGTAGTGCCGTGGGGGGGCGGTCGGGGCTTTGCCCCCCGCCCGCGGGGGCCCCCCGGGCAGCCCAGCCCCGCTGCAGCTCCCGAGCCCAGCGCTTTGCATTTGTGCCCGGGAAACACCGGCCGGCCTTTTTATGGTGGCGGGTGATAAATATTGCATCGCCGCCTCCTGCTAAACTTTTAAGAGCCGAGGGTAGGTAGATCAGTACCTGAGAGCTGCCAGCACCGGACACCGACCCCAGCCCAGGGTGGCCATCCCAGGACTCCCCTACCGCATCCCACCAGGGCTACCGGCTTTGAGGAGGGGGCAAGGGGGGGGTGACAGGAGCAGCGGCAGACTGGAGAGGGTTATGTCTGCGAGGGAGAGCCGGGGAAGGGGGGGGGGAAGAGTGAGCGAACAGGGCCCTGCTAATGCTGCGTGGAGCCGATTCTCCAAGGCCCCCCCCGGGCAGCACTCAGCATCCAGCCTTCATTAAAATTTCATCGCCAGCACTTGGCCAAGGTCTATTTATGAAAATGCGCTTTTCGCTTCATGGAAAAAACAGGGACGGAGCGAAAGAACAAAGGCGGGGATGGGGTTTGGGAAGAGCCCGGGAATAGAGCGGTGCGGGCCGGGGGGGTCGGGGAGGCGGCTGCTCGCAGAGTGGCAGGGCTCTGCCCGTCCCCGCCAAGCCAGCCCCGCTCGCTCAGGTTCTTCCGACAGTTGGTTCGGGCGCTGCACAGTTTTCCCTCTTTCCAGTTAATTTTATTATTCCCCCCCAAGTAAAATCTGCGGATGCGGGAGCCGCAGGGCTCGGGCTGCGGGAGTGCAGCATCGCACCCTGCTCCCTGCCTGGCGAGATTTTTTTCCCCAGAGTAAGTTATATAAAAAAACCAAATACTTTTTTTTCAAACAAACAAACAAACAAACAAGCAAATAAACAACAGCAAAAAGCCCACCTCTTTTTTTCCTCGCCACCCCCCCCCCCAGGAAAGAGGGGCCAGCCCAACGGACCTTCCCCCCCCCCACCACCCCCCTGCCCAGCGGATTCAGTTCGTTTCGGGGCAGGTTTCGTTGTGAGAGGCGAAACTCGAGGCTGAGCACAGCCAGGAGTCAAAATGTCCTTTTCTCAGCCGTCTCAAGTCGCAGCTCGGTCGGGACCGAGGAGGTGGCAGCGGAGACACACACCCCGCCCCCCCCCCCCCTCCCCGCCCCCGGGGCAGGTGAAGCGGGGGCCGAGGGGCTGAGCCTGTCCCGGCAGCCGTTTGCGGAGCAGCCAGGGCGACCCCCCAACCGCCGCAACGAACGGAGCCCCCAGAAGCATCCTTGGGGCTTCCAACAAAAACCCGCGCGGAGGTCCACACGTGGGACTTCAAAAAACACCGAGTTTGGGATGGTCCCGAGTGGGGAAGGGAAGAAAAAAAAGTCTCCCCGCCTCCAGACCCCGTCTGAGCCGCCGGCGGGGTCGGAGCCCTCGGGAACAGCCCGCCCGGTCCCCCTGGGGTGGGCTAGGACTGCCCGACCCCGTCGTTCGTTGCTTTTCGTTTTATTTCGTTTCATTTTATTTCTTTCACCCACGCAGGAAGAAAGATGGAGCCCCCCCGCGCTGCTCCCCGACGGGACCCGGAGGCCGGAGGCGGCGGCAATTGACTCCCTAGGCCAGGAATATGCTCCTCGGGCCAGGAATGGGGTTCCCCGGGGCCGGAATGGGGCTCCTCAGAGCCGGGAATGGGGCTTTCCAGGGCCGGAATGGGCTCCGCGGAGCCGGGAATGGGCTCCCCGGGCCAGGAATGGGCTCCTCGGGGCCAGCAACGGGGCTTTTCGGGGACGGGAATGGGGCTCCCCTGGCCGGGAATGGGCTCCGCTGAGCTGAGAATGGGGTCCCCGGAGCCGTGGGCATTAAGTTCTGGAGGCAGAAGGGTGAGGTAAAACGTGCATGATTTATTGGAAATGCTGCAGCTTACACAGACACCAAATTTCATTCAGCACACACAGCGGAACGAAACCTCCTTTAATTTAACAACAACAAAAAAGAGGAAAAGTAAAAGAAAGAAAAAAAAAAAGAAAACGAAGGCAAATTTCAGATTTCTCTATTAAATATACAAAGAAAAAAGAAAAAAAAAAAAAAAAAGAAAATAGTATTCTTGCCTTAGAAAGTGCAGAGTTCCCTATTTGCGGAGGCAGCCGGGCCGGGCCGGGGCTGCCCGCCCATCTCCGCCGCCTCGGGCCGGTCCCGCCGCTCCTGTGAGCCCGGATGGTTTGATTGTCGAAGCGTAGGAATTGTTTTTATTTTTATTTTTTTTACAGTGAAATCATACGGATATCGAACAGATCGAGTGAAACCAAAGCAAAATAAATCTCCATTTTCCCCGAACAAACCGTGACTCCAGGGACGTGTCATTTTTTTCCTCTTCTTTTTTTTTTTTTTTTAATTGTTTTATCTTTTTTTTCTTAATCCTTTTAATTATTATTTCCCTCTTCTTTTAATTTAGCCGATGAGGTAGAAACAGAAACGTTATTGCAAAAATGCGATGGGTTTGCTGGGGGCAGGGGAGAGCGAACAAAACCATGCAAGTGCGTGTGTGTGCGGGGAGGGGGGGGGCACGGGCCGGCACCTCCGTATTTACAGCCGTCCTTAGCGGCTTCGAGCTCGTTTTCTTTCTTATTTGTTTTATTTTTTATATATATTTTTTCAATTTTGTAAAAGAGGAGCGGGCAGAGAGAGCGGAGCCACAGCCCCCGAGCAGGGGGGCTGTGACAAAGACCCACCGGGCTCTGGCCGCTGCTGTCCTGACTCCGGGCACCCCGAGACCCGCTCTTAAGCTTTGCGTTTTGTTTTATCCTTTTCCTCCGTCTTGTTTTTTTTTTTTTTCTTTTTTTCCCAGTTTTATCTACAAAAGCAGTCTGTACCAGTCACACAGCGGGGCCATGTCGCCCGGGGGTGAGGAGGAGGCATCGAACTGTTCGCTTTGGGCGGGTTTCGCTTTTTTTTTTTTAGGTTTATTTTTCCTTTTTTTTCCCCCCCAATTTTGTTTTCCTTTTTTAAACAAGCAAACAAAACAAAACAAAACAAAAAAAGAGCCAACAACCCCAAACCCTGCCCGTTTCGGAGGGGCCAGGATGGCGGCGGGCCGGTCGGGGAGGGGGGCAGGCTCCCCTCCTTCCTCCCCAACCGCCCTCCCAGCTTTTTTCTTCAGTAGGTGGCAGAAAATTTCATCCTTTTCTGCTTCTGTCTCTGATTGCAAAACCAGACCCTCACCACGTTCTTCTTCAAGTCTAACTTCTCGGCTATGGCGGCGATTTTCTCGGAGGAGGGTCGGGGCTGCACGGCGAAATAGGCCTCCAGGGAGCGCTTCTCGGGGGCGGCGATGGACGTGCGCTTGCGCTTCTTGTCCCCCGCCGTGTAGATCTCAGGTTTGGTCATTTTCTCCCTCTGGGCCCGCTCGGCTTCCTCCAGCCACGCTTCCAGGATGGGCTTGAGGGCCACCATGTTGTTGTGGGACAAGGTGAGGGATTCAAACCTGCAGATTGTGCTTTGGCTAAGGCAGCCAACCCCCGGGATCTTCAGGTTGGCCAACGCGGAGCCCACGTCCGCCTGGGTCACCCCCAGCTTGATCCTTCGCTGCTTGAACCGCTCGGCAAAGGATTCCAGCTCCCGGGGGTCCGTCTCCGTCTCGGGGCCAGAGATGACTGCGTGGGAAGTGAGGCCGTGGGGGTGGGATATGTTCATAGGTTGGGAGTGGTGGGCCATGTGGTTGATGGCCGACATGTGGGAGTGAGGGTGGGAAGGTGTGGAGCCCACGTCCGGGCCCGGCACCCCTCCCAGCGGGAGCGTGGTGTTGAGGTGGTCCAGCAGCTCACCATCTAGGCCCTGGGAGGGCTGGTGGTGGTGGTGGTGGGGATGGTGTGTGGTCAGCACGGAGGGGTGGTGCAGGTGGACGGAGGACGAGGTAGGAGTGCAGGACACGCTGCTCATGGTGTGGTAGGTGGCATCTGGCTTGAAGGGGTGGGTTTTCTGGGAGACGATGTCCACAGCGGCCAGAGCCTCGGCGCCCCGCAGCAACGTCTCGTCAAAGCCCGCAAAGATGTTCCCCTGGATCTGGAGGGGGGGGTGGGTGAGGGGAAGTGGGAGCCGAAACACACCAGAAGAGCGGGAGAGGATTATAAGGAGAGCAACGTTACCGGGATCCCCCTCTGCCCCTCCAGCAGCACCTGGGACGGATGAACCGAGCTCAAACCGCCCCACCCCACAAAAAATAAAAGGACCCGGAGCAAGGTGCCAGACCCTGGGGTGGGGTGTGATGCTCACCTCCCCAAAAGAGACAGCAGCCGCCGACTGGGAGGGAGCCCCCGGAAGCCCCGCGGAGCTTCTGATCTGCCCGACGGCTGGGCAGGACGGCTGCCCCCTCCCCGGCCGGCACGGAGCCTCCCGGGCGGCAGGCATAGCCCCCAGCCCTCCGCACCGACCGCCTGGGGACCCCCTCAAAGCATCCCAAACCCAGCCGGACAACCCTCGGTTGCCGCAAGAAGTTAGAGAGAGGGGGCAGCGCAGGTGCCCGACCCCCCACCGATTTCCCTCTGACTCACCTGGGGGGGCGGGCAGGCAGGCTCTGCGGATGGCTTCGGAACTGTTGTGGAGGTGGGGGTACTTGGGTTCGTGCAGGATGGGGTGCATGCCGAACGCCTGCTTGCTGTTCATGGACATCATGGTGGGAAGCGGAGCGGGGCAGGGACAGGGGCGCTCCGGGCTGCCCGGCTGCGGGGGCGCGGTATTGTCTGGCTCCACCGCCCCGGCATCAATGGCATTATAGCCCGGCCCCCCCGCCCCCCCGCCCGCTCATTGGATGGGTTTGGGGAGGCACCTCCCACCGCCCGCCCCCGGGCAGTGAGCTCACCCCCCCCCCCTCCGCTTGTACCCCCCCAAATAGGGGTTCACACCCCCCTTCCAGTTGTACCCCCCCAAACCTGTGCTCAACCCCAACCCCCCCCCCGGTTGCACACCCTTAAATAGAGGCTCACAACCCCCCTCTCCGGTCGTACCCCCAAACAGGGGCTCATCCTCCCCCTGGTTATATCCCCCCCAAAAAAAACAGGTCTCACACACACCCCCCCCTCAGTTGTACCGCCCCAAACGGAGGCTCACCCCCCTCTCCGGCTGTACCCCTAAAACCGAGTCTCACACATGCCACACACCCCCGGTTGTACTCCTCGCAAACCGGGGCTCAACACCTCTTCTCTCGCCTCGACACAGTGTAGCCCGGGGGTGCCCCGCTCTTCCGGGCCCCCACGCCCAGTCTCGGGTGTCGGTACGGGCACTGGCACCCGCGGCCGGGTTGGGGGGGGTCGACCTCTCCCGGCCCCGCTCCTGCCCCGCGATGGTCCCGGCTGCATCCCCCTGTCCGACCCCTGCCCGCCCCCCCCCCCCCCCCCCCCTCCGGCCCCTGCCCACCCAGCTTTCCCCCGGGGGATTTGGAAAGCACAGCAGACCCGAGGCTGGGTGTGAACACGGGCCTTCCCGACCCCACTCCCGAAGGGAATAAGTGCCTTGGGTTAAAAACCATAAAAACAATGAAATAAGGGAAAAGTTTCACCAACGTTATTTTCTTGCCCTGTTTCCATGACACTGCCCGGCTCGAGCACCCAAATCTTGCCAGCGTAGGGTCCCAGGGGCTCCATGGCTGCCCGGCTGCCTGGCTGCATCTCTCCATCCTCCCCGCTCCATCCCAGCACTGCCTGGCTCTCCCTGCCAGCCTTCCTGCCTCCGCACTTCCCCATCCCTATGAATTTCCACAGCGTTTCCCTCCGCTCCCTGCCTGACACCGAGCCCGGATCCTGGTGCTTGCAAAAAAGTGCGGAAGGTGAAGTGTGGTGGTTTCCCGCTGGATTAGGGAGGGTCGCAGCCCCCCCAGCCCCTTCAGCAGCTCCCAGCCCTTCCCAAAGGTGGAAGCGTGACAGCCCGGAGCAGGGGAACAGATGGAGGGGAACCCCAGCACCTGCAGCAGAGGGGGACAGCAGCCATGGGGTCAATGGAGGACAGGAGGGTGCTTGGTCATGCTTAGAGCAAACGGCTTCTCCAAGGAATGATGTGTGTTTATCCAGCCTGGAAAAACCAGCCCGGGCACTGAGTGGCAGGAGGACACAGGGGTTTGAGGAGTCAGGAGGAGCAACGGTTTTCCTGGCCCCTTTCCCACTCCCCCTCTTCTCTACAGAGCTCACACACAGGATCCCCCAGAATGTCCCTCCTCGTGAGGATCCTGCCAGGCACCTTGGGGCAGAGAGGGTCAATAAGTGTCAGGAGGAAAGGAAAATCCTGTCCTAATCACAGACTCGCCTGAGAGGCTGAAGTGTCCCCAAAAGATGGTCCTTTGGCTCCAGACTTCCATGGGGAAATGCCAGATCAAGTGACAGGAGACCTGGAAAGTGACTGTCACCACGTGTGCTGCTGCCCAGGTCCAGGCACAGCCACCAGGCAGTGAGGCTTCTGCAGCAAGGAGGTCCCCAAACCAGCCCTGGGCAGGACACGGCGTGAGCAGAGGGATGAGGGATGCAGGCACCGAGTCCTGACGAGCGCTGCTGGGGGTGCTCACGGTGCTGCCAGACAGCCCCGTCTCCGAGGGCCTGGGAGGATGGAGGGGGTCACAGGGCAGAATTATTGCAAAGGGGATTTGTTCCCCCTGGGGGCTCAGCAGCACTTTCTCTGCCGCTTCCCAGCAACAATCCCTGGATTTGTCAACTCTCTCAGGAGATCCAGAAGCGTTTCTCAGGGTATTTCATTTTGCTGGGCTCTTCGCAGTGACCCCTCTATCTCCTTTCTCCTCACACTCTGCATTTCAGCAGCTCAGAGGGGAAAGGCTGGAGACAGCAGTTCTGTTCCTACCCTGGATGTACCTCTCCCCAAGGAGCAAACCCTGTGCCAAGCTGGTTTGGCTGCATGGAGCCGTCTCCAGAACGTGTCCGGCAGGTGGGGGACTCTGGGCCCAGACCTGGGCACACTCCTCTTCTGCACATCACAGGGGAAAAGCAGATGAGTCTCCTCATTTTGCAGGGCTTGGCAGCTGGTTTTCCACCCCTCCAGGAAGCTCAGGACCTGAATGAACCTGGACTCCCGAGAACATCATGAGGCCAGTGAGCTTGGCAGGAAGCACAGAAATACCTTTGCCAGTCCATGAAGCCATTCCTGATCTCATTTTCCACACTTGCAACCACTGAAAAGGTGGCTGAAGCAGCAGAAGTGCTGTCCCAGGCCAGCCCAAAGGCTCACCTAGCCCTGGCTCTTGGGTTTTTGTCCAGGAAAATGAGATAAGAAACAGCTGCAGCAAGTGGCATTCCCTCCCTTTCGTTCCCCCATGCACCAGAGCTCAGCAGATCTCTCCTCCAAACAGCCAAACATCCACCTTTGAGTCTCTCATTGTCACACCCCTGAGCACCCTGCCCTGGATTTGCTTTATCTTAGCATTGAACTTTTGGAGCAAGGGATACTCAGGGTAGGATCTACCAGTTTTCCTCCCTAATTGTTCCATAAATGCACCCAGACCTACCCCCCTCTCTTACCCATACGTAGCAGTAGCTCCTGTGAAGCAGGAGGCATCTCACTAGAATCAGGATAAAGGAGAGTTGTGACCCCTCCTATTAAGACCAAATGAAAACACTGACTAAAGAGCCTCAGGATCTGAATCTTCAGAAAATAAATTCCCTCCAGGGGGATCCAAGCTTCCAGGGTAAGAGCTGGCCCTCCAGCCTGGTTGGTGGCTTTGGGGATGCTTTCTGAGATCAATCCCTATGCAGAAAGGAAGAGCCAGAGAGCTCTTGCATTATTCCTGCTCTGTGGGATGGCCAGGTGTTGTGGTTCCCTGCCGTGGCACGAAAAACCAGCACCCTGTGGCATGAAAAACCAGCACCAGGGGCCCGGGATATTGTGGGTATCATGACATCTAGAGTCAGTGCATTAGATGCTCTTGTTTGTCATTCCCACTGGAAAAATAATCCTGGAGACGCTCTGCAGCAAGGTCTGTGTTCGAGAAACTCCATCTCTCTGCTGCTTTTTGAAGATGACCCATAATTTCTTGGTCTGGCTTCCTGCCTCCAACCCATAAAATCCTGCCAGGCTCCACCTAATCCCCGTGTTTTCAATCAAAGGATAACTCGGTGCAGACTTTTTAGAGAGTTGTCCTGCCTGCCATGTGGTTTGGTGCCTCAGGCAGTTGCCTCCAGACTCCAGCTGTTTTTATTACCTAAGTGGGTTTGATTGCTCCTTCGTTTGTGCCTGAGCAAAAGCCCTTGGCACCCTCGTGGGCTTTAATGGGGTCTGTGTGTTCTAGCTACCAATTAAACCCGCTGGCAGCGATTAACAGCTCCCAGCATCACTGCCACGGAGCAGAGGGGACATGGCTTTCCAGGTCTCTGGGAGAGGAGATGGTGGAAAAGGGACAGAACTTTCTGCAGAAGGTCCATCCTGAGCTGATAGCTGTGTTGGCTGGAAGTGGCTCTGTCCCCAGCTGACCACTGCCACTTCTCATCAGCAGAGTCCTTCTCTGTGTCCCTCAGACACATCTTCTGTTGGAGGTGACAGTGCTGGTGCACGTCACCCTAAAATGTGAGTAAAGGCATCAGGAAACAGCTGGACCAGTATGGAATGGCTGCCAGGTGTGCTTCTAGGAAGCCTTGTGTGTGGGGTGATGTAGAGATCAGAAATCAGGATGTGGAGGGTGTCCCCCGCCTGGTCAGTGTGGCCGGGAAGGGGACTCTCCTCCTCCCCCCATCCCCTATCCTCATGGTCCTTCCCAGGGTCGAAGCAGGTGGAAGCAGCCAAACCCAGTGAATTTTAGGTTTACCCACCATTTTGGCCCCAACTAGCTCATAGTTCTGGCTCCAGGCAGCATTCCTGCCCCTGCCCATGGCCCTGCCTGCCCCTGGCAGTGTCCTGCTGCACGAGGGCCACAGCTGCCCCCAGCACAGCTCCTGCCATCCACCCCAACACACCCCACTGCCACCTGGGGAGACCCTGGGGAGGATCCCTGCATCAGAATGAAGATGTTTGGGGATGAAAGGCTCTGATCTCATCGGGATTGACATTTTCTGACAAAAATTGGTTTTGTCAGGAGAGGTTTGAGCAGCTCTACCTGCCGAGGGTTCCCACACTGGGACCAAGTGATGGTTTCAATCTCCTGCTCCGGTGCAGGAACAGAAAATCAAATCCCCAAATGCTTTTTAACCAAACTATAAGTTGTCTCTCTTCCGAGAGAGGCCACCAAGAGGAATGTTTCTCCTGCCCAGGCTACTTGTCCTGATTTAAACTTGATGTGAGATCAAACCCATGACCACGACACACTGAAGTGATGTCCTGTGGGACTCAGCAGTGTTACAGGAGGCTCAAGGGAGCCCCAATCCCCTGCTGGAATGAGGAAAAGACATTGAGTCATGGTTCAAAATATCAGTATTTCAAAAATCCTGTTTTACTGGAGGCTGGGAGAGGGAAACAGAAATAGCTCCTGATGGCAACAAGATCTCTTCCTCAGCCTGGTGTATTTTAATGCACAGGTCTAGCACTTGAGGTGTACGAGAAAGACTCTCCAGGCAGGCCCACACTGCAGCCAGCTTGTAAAAATCCTTATTAAAACTCCACTGAGCCTAATCAGGAAAGATAGCTTTTAATTAAAAAGTGCAACCATTCAGCTGACTTTTATAGGAGGTTGCTGCGACCCCAGGAGATGCCAGCCAGCAATAGGCTAAAGTCCTTCCGGAGGGAGGGATTTTTCCCATCTCTTGTTAGCTGGCAGGGAACATCTTTGCCTGGTTTAAATGGGCAACTTCACAGGTTTCCTGAGTGTGGTTTCTTCCATTAGGAAATGGGAATCTTTTAACAGCTCACCCAGGCAGCAAAATTCCTCCACTCCATCCCCTGCATTAGGAGCCCAGAGCCTGCGCCGCTCGGCTCCGCGGAGCGGGAGGAAAGAAAATCCAGATGGGGCAAAGTGTAGCTCGACTTTTTTAATACTAAATTATTTACAGTAAGTAAAATCGTGTGTGTCAATTGTGAAAAGAGTCCAATTTGTTTGATTTACATTGCAGGGGGGTGCCCTGGGGTAGGGGGTGTTTAACTCTCTCCTCTAATGTAATTGCCTGTGGCAGCCCGTTAAATATTTGATGTGCTGCCGGAGCAAAGTAAGGAACTTGGGCTGATCAGCTCCCGCAGCCCTTGCAGTGGATCAAATGTATTTGCTGCCAGCGAGTACCTGAGCCCTCTCCATTGTGTGAGGGCTCTGCACTCTCTTTGGAACCCGGGCAGGCTGCAAAGGGCAGGTTTCAGCCCACTTTTAGGGTGCGCCTGGGTTCAGCGGAACGGTTCCTTGCCGCTAGGAAACGGGCTCCTCCCCCTGCCTGCAGCTTTCTTTGGGAAAGCCCAAGTTCCTCTGGCTGTGCCTCAGAGGGAGCCTGTTCCTCAGCTGTCCAGCATCAAAAAACAAACAAACAAACAAAAACCTAAAAAAAACCCACCTTGTTTGCTACTTGAAGAAGCTCTGGTCCCAAGAAGACAAGTGTCTCTCAGCCCAAGCACAGAGGAGAACAGCCAAGCGGTGGAGTCATCTGCCCCTGGGAGATGCTCAGCCCCTTCCAAAGCCTGACCTGGGGCTCACACCATTCCCTTTGCATGGTTTAACAGCTCAGTTGGGTTGGAAAACGAAGGCAAAACACGCCCACGGCTTCCTGGGAAGGTGACACCCACAGTGCAAAGGGCAGGAGCACCAGCCTGGTTCCTACCTTCTCCCTTCTGTCCACTAAGCAAGTGTCCTCCCTTAACTCCCTTAATGCAGGTCAACAGCCCAGCATGTCAACCTGCACCTTCAAGTCCTGGCCCCCTTCCTGAAGTTACTGCAAAGACCCCTAAAACATCACCTCCATGAAATATCATTAATTTGGGAGCTGATAAAAAGAGATGTAGCCACCAGGAACAGGCTCCCAAAGATGGGACAAGCCCCATGTAGTGACCAGAACAACTCCTCTAGTAGCTAAGAGACAAACAAGGGTTTCTGTTCAGCTTTGGAAGCTTCTCCCATTTTTTTCTGGCAGATCTGACCTGGATATCATAGGCCAAGGTGTTCACGAAGCTTTGCTTTCCTATACACACACACTGGCTGTACTTCAGTGGCACACCAGCAGGGATCCACACACCACGTGGCTGGGTAGGCCCAGGAGGAATGTCACACCCTGCCTACCCAGGTGCAGATGCTAGTACCCAGAGTTTGGAGGTCACTGGAGGGTGGTGATGAAGAAAAGGAAAGAGGTGGTTGAGCTCTTTCAGTGCTGTGCTAGATGTTTGGTTGTGAAGGAGCAGGGAAAGGTGAATTCCAAGCTCTGCCTCGTTAGACGTCCTTCCACAAAGAAATCAAGTGCTTCTCTCCTTCCTCTCCCCACTGGGAGAAAACCCCTGGTCCCTGGTCTGGCCAGCTCTGCGAGACCCTGTCCAAACCCAGCCCAGCACCTCCAGCCTCCTTGAGAAGCAAAGGATTAACGGAGACCTTCCCAGGGACAGTGCTGTGCCCAAGACCTCAAACACTTCTGGCTCGGAGACAAGGCTTTGCTGCTCAGACAAGGCTGGGAGAAAGCTCCTTGTTCCTCTCTGGTCATCCTTGCCAGTCCCCAGGAATTCCTAGAGGGTAGGAAATATCACATCACCCGCCTGGGATAGTAAATATTTAACAAGGGGAACACCCCCTGCCTTTCTCCCTCTCCTCTTCATACATATTCAACCCTTTTCTCCTTTCTCCTGTTCTCCTCCACTGCAGGACCTCAGCAGCACAATTGAAGCCCTCAGTGACATGGGGAGAGCTTGGTAGAAGAGCATGAAATGTGCCTGGGAAGGGTGTTTGGTCCAGAGGTAGAAAAATTCAGGACGAATCATGCCAGGGGGAGTAAGATGCTGCCAAGAAAGTTTTGGGTCCCAGGAGGGCTGTTCCTCAGAACTCTTCCACTTATGGACACATCCAGACACACAGCCCTGTGCTGAGACCTCCTGGGTGCCTGTCAAGTGAGGGAGATGGGGCAAGATGTTGCCCTCTGGAAAAGGATGTCCAGGTCATGTCCCAGGAGGGATGGTGGCTGCAGAAGCTCTGCCCTTTGAAGGGCTACAGAGTCCCAGATTTGGAGGAGATACATGGAGGTCTTCAGCCCAAAATCTTACTTGGAGCAGGGCCAGTCACAGCAGGTTGTTCAGGGCTTTGTACAGTGAGGTCTGAGCTTCTCCAAAGATGAAGATACCATATTGTCTCTAGGCTCCTATTGACAATCTTAATCTACAAATGCCACCAAAACTGTCCTGGAGGTGCTGCACCTGCCTGGTTGAGCACACCAACACCATGGATGGAGGGAACTGGGCTCAGATGTCATCAGCAGCTGGGCAGAGAGGAGCAAATGGGACCCACACCAAACTCCACACCAGTCCCCAGGAACCCACTGGGGTTTCTTGGGGGTTCTCAGGGTGGCTGAGGGGCAGGGGTGGCCAGTCAGGATTGGGATGGAAGACCACCAGGTGAGGGGCAGGAGGAGGGACCTTCTGAGCTTCCAGGATGCAGAGGGAGGTTCTCCGTGGCTGATCACACAAGAATCCAGGCTGATTGTCCCGAGCCCCTGGGGGCTCCCAGGCACCTCCGGCACAGAGCGCCGGGCGGCGCGGAGGCTCCCGGTGCTTCTCCAGCCCTGGCTGCTCGCTCCAGCTCTTACAGAAACCAGCTCTATTAATAGCCCCAGCTCTTCCTCCTGGACCATTATTCTCCTGATGGCCCAAATTTCCAGTTAGCTCCTCTCCAAATTTAAACGATTGCTTCCCCCTCTCCCCTCCAGACCCACGCCCCCCCCTCCCCTTTACCTTTCCCAGAGATGATGTCACTGATGACCTATATTCTCCTTCCTCTCAACTGGCTGGCGCCGGGGCTCTCAGATCGCTGCTGCTGGGCTGTGATTGGCTGACAGCCAGTCCCAA
Source organism: Hemiprocne comata (assembly GCA_020745705.1). NCBI lineage: Eukaryota > Metazoa > Chordata > Aves > Apodiformes > Apodidae > Hemiprocne > Hemiprocne comata. The sequence goes on along the minus strand of CM036597.1, from coordinate 703,126 downwards.
CCTCACAAGAAACCACGGCCATTCACCAAGAGCAGGGAAACTCCAGCATTGCCAGGAGAAAGGGAGAGGAAGGAAGGATGGAGCTGGCTGGAGCCCACTCCCACCCAGAGAGATGTCACCAGGGAAGGGAGGAAAGGGAGCCATGGAACAACCTACAGCTTTGACCAGATTACAGTGTCTTCACTGTCCTACCTGCTGCCAGCATCTGCCAGGACCTGCTGGCTGAGGTCCCATGGGCTGCTGGTGGGATTATTCTTCCTCTGAGCCACCTTGCAGCCCCTTGGCTCCTAAAATTCTCCAGATGCCCTCGGGAACAGGGTTGTTATGAGTGTCTGCAGACCTCAATGCCTGTAACAGCCCAGGAAGTGCTGGTTTGGACAGTCCCCCGTGTGCCTGGAGGGCTCGAGCCTGTTGTATGTCTTTGGAAGCCAAAGCACCACATCAAAAGCCAGAGTGATTTGGTGCAGAGACAAACTCTAAGTTATTTTTTTTGCTGCAATTCAGTGGAGAATCTTGGCCCAGGTCTGAGATGACAATGCTCCCCATCAGCAGAGAGGCCAGAGCTCCACCAGACGATGGAAGAGAAGTCTATGGACAGCTGGAAAGAGACCTTCCAGGTGTAGGGAGGAAGCAGGATGATGGCCCCTCTGCTGCCCATGACCCTGGTCAAGGCATCTCATTTCTAAAGCCTTCCCAAGAGTCACCTCTGGCTCCTCTCAGTAAACAGGGCTTCACTTTCCCTTCCAGCCCCAGGTTGGAGAAGAGCTGCCATAAGCCAAAGACTCTGGTCCCACCCAGTGCTGATCAGCTTGAGACCACATTTCTGAGGAAGGAGAGAAGGAGAGGAAGGGGGATGGAGGTCACAAGTAGAGGGAGGAACAGAGCTCCTGTCCTCTCCTCCAGCCTTGGGCATCACATCCATTTCTACTTTGTGGCCTCATTCTTCTATATTTACATTGAGCACCTGGTCTAGTGGGAGGTGTCCCTGCCCATACAAGGGGGTTGGAACTAGATGATCTTTAAGGTCCCTTCTAACCCAAAACAGTCTGGGATTCTGTGATTCTCTCAGCTCTTAAGGCCACCCTACCCTGATGAACTCCCACAGCTGGCAGGAGACTGACTGGAGAAAAGAAAAAGCCCAGTCATGGAGGAAAGCATCCCAAAGCCCAGCTGGGACACCCTGCTCCTCCCAGACAAGCCATGTTTGACTGAGAGGTGAGATTTTGGATGGATGATCCAATGTCTAGTGACAGTGTCACCTCCATGACACATGGACACACAGGTCTCATGCTCAGTAGCCCCAGCCAGAGGGATGCAGCAGCCACAAGGCTGACAAGCTCCTCACCCAAAGGAGATTCTTTCTGGTCCTCTCCTTGGTTTATTCAGCAAAGGGAGCTCCCTAGGAATCACTGCAGTTTCCAGCAAGAGATAGAGGGAAAGAAAGAACAAGAAAGGAAGGACAAGAAAAAAAAAAAAAGAAAGAAAGAAAAAAGAACAGGAAGAAAATGAGGAGAGGAAGAGAGGAAAAATAAGGAAGGAAAGAAGGAGTCTTGGTTTTGTGAGTTAGAAGCAAAATTATCTTGATTTCCATTTGAATAATTCATGTTTGCCACGGGCCATGTATTCCTGAGCTTGGGTGTCAAGTGTTTATTGAATATATCTCTTGACAGGGCACTTGTGTGATATTCAGCCATTGCCAGAGTGTTAAAACAACACACACAACAAATGTAAAGGGGGGGGGGGGGGGGGGAAGGGGAATGCTGAAGTGACGGCTTCCTCCACCTCAGTTTGAGAATAATTGGTCCAAATGAAGCCCCTTTCCTTTCTGTAGAGTCTTCCCCTGCCCCCTCCCCTACATGGGGAGTCAGCTGGGAGCCCAGCATGGGTGGCTGGGACATTGTTCTCCCCCCCACAAGGAGAACCTCTGCCATCATCACAGAAGATGAGCCTGGCAGGTGCTAGAGGACCCAGAGCCTTTTTCACCTCCTCAGCTTTTGAGAGGACAAGGACACATGATCCTGAAACTAGAGATATCCCATCCCCATTGTTTCCTCCTCAGAGGGAAACCCAGTTGTGCTGTCAGGCAGGTGGTCCAGGGTTGGTTCCTGGATGTCTTGGACCACTCACCTTCATGGTCCATGGCCTCCACATGGCCATGGCACCACCAGCTAGTGTACATCACATGTACTCAGGTGTAGGGGTTCATTGCTGCCCAGACAGTGATGGAGCAAGGACAGAGGTGGTGGAACACCACCTCACCCTTCCCAGGTTAAGCCACTTGAGCAACAAGGGAGAAGACCCGACCTCCCTGGTCGGGACAGGAAAAGACAGGGGAGGCAGACGCTGGGACAAGGACATCTCCTCTGCCTGGAGGAAACAGACCTGACCGGGTGGATGGAGCCATTACCAGTGCCTGGGTGGAAGGTCTGGGGTAGCCCTGGAAGCAGCAGGAATGGTGGGTCCCTCCATAGAGGGTAGTCGTGGCAAGGAACTCAGAGTGGGACAGAAAGAGTCACCCACCACAGGGCAGTGTCACCACAGGGCAGTGTCACCGCAGGGCAATGTCACCCCAGCGCCTGCTCCCAAGAGCCGCCGGAAGCCCTGGGAGGGGCACGGACACAGCTTTGGGGAGCAGAGGAGGGGGTCCGGAGCAGCCGGAGGCAGCTCACTTGCCAAGTCAGGATCTGCTGGTGGGAAACAACCTGGAGCAGGGAGACCCACCCCTGGGGGGCTGCCGTTAGGTTCCCATCGCCCCCACACGCTGTCCCACAGCATCTCCCGGGACCCCGAATCCCACAGCAGGGCTGGGATGTGGCCGGAGCAGGGACAGAGCAGCCGGGCTGGGGGGGGCCACACCATGACGGGGAACCTGAGGGAGAGGGGCAGAGCCGTGACCGATGCCCACCCCCGGGCAGCCGGTGGGACCCCCTGAGCGCAGACCCCCTGAAGAGGTGGCATTTGGATAACGGCCGGGGGAGGGGGGCAGGGGGCCGGGAGCCCCTCCCCGCCTGCGCTCCCCGGCACCCAGTCCCCAGCTGGTGCAGCAGCAGGGAGCCCAGCCCCGCCAGCTGCTCCACGGGCTGCTACCATTACCCCCGGCTCCTGGGAGGGGGAGGAGGGGGCCCGGGGGGAAGCGAGGGGAAGCCGAAGGGGAGGAGGGAGGGAGCGGGGAGGCGAGAAGTCCCTTCCGACTGGTGGGAAGCCAAAAAATGTGAGCAGAGTTGGGGGGGTTCAATCACAGCACCTTTGCTCTGGTCTGTGTGGGGCACCCCCGAGGCACTCCGAGGGCGTCTCTGTGTGCAAGAGTATCCCCGGGTACATGGGCATTCCTGGGATGCGAGAGCATCCCTGGGATGGGAGAGCATCCCAGGCATATGGAAGGATCCCTGGAATACAACAGCATCCCTGGGATACAAGAGGATCCCCCGTGTGCATGAGCATCCCTGGAATATGAGAACGTCCCCGGTATATATGAGCATCCCTGGGTTACATGAGAATCCCTGGAATACCAGAGCACCCCTGGGATACCAGACCATCCCTGTGAGCCTTCTACTGGTACCCCAGCTTGGGGATGGGTTTTCCAGCCCCAGCAGCCCAGGCAGCACCCAAGGGTGGGGACCCTTCTGCACCCTCTGGGAGTGGAGCTGGCTCAGAAACTTCACAAGACCTGGCTCCTGGCACCAGGGATCCCTCCCCAGCTGCAAGGACAGCCAAGATGTCCCCAGTCCTCCCTCTAGAAACCTGATTATTTCCAAACTGAGCGCCCCAAAGAACTTTCCATAAGAGGGAAACAAAAATTTTCCATTGCTGTCTTTTCCATGAAAATCCCCTTGTGAGCAAACAGAAGTGTTCATGGGAGACTCTGATTCCTTTAAAAGTTCCTTTATTTCCTGGAAAACCAGGAACATAAAAACTAGTATTTTTTTATCTCCAGCCCCTATCTTTTATCTTCTCATTGCCTTCTGGCTTTCTTCTGAAACTGCTTGTCTTTGGGTCTTTAATTGCTCAAGAAGTGTCATTGTGTGATTATCTGATGAAAGTTAAAACTCTTTGGATTTCCCAATACCAGGTTATTCACTGCACCTTGCGACCAGACCAGAGGAAAAACCTTTCCATGAGCAACACCCCTTGCTCTGACGCTCACTAGGCAGATCAGCCCCGGCCTTTTCATGCTGAAAATAGCTCAGCCTCACACACACACACAGTGTTACTCCTCTGTAATTGAATCAGACCCTCTGTTCCTTAGGAAAACTGGTAGGGGTTGGGTTTTGGTGGGGTTTTTTTTCAGTTTTGAAACAGAATAAAACAGACAAGCTGAATGTGCATGAAAAAAAGGCTAACATGGATGATCAGGGTTTGGCATGAAGCTTATCAGGTAAGTTTGGAACTTGCCACCTTCATTTTTTTTCCAGCTACTGTGAATATTGGTGTGATCAGAAGGAGCAGGCTTCGTGTCACTGTGAGATGAGGAACATGTCAGGGTGTGCTGGCCAGGGAAGCATCAAGCTGGTCTATGTCTGTGCCCACGGCAGGGTTTGAGCTGGAAAAGATTCACCAGAGGTGTTTGCTTGGGCTTTTTTTGCTCCTGCTGCACCGTATCTGCCTGGTGGTGACTCTGGAGTATGTCCAGGGCCACAGCCCTGGAAGAGGCTCCTGGATTCAGACAAGACATGTGGGCATAACCCCCCAATTTGCCCAGAGAGGTGGGAGAAGCCCCATCCCTGGAAACATTCCAGGTCAGGTTGAACTGAGCTCTGAGCAACCTGATCTGGTTGAAGGTGTCCCTGGTCACTGCAGGGGGTTGGACTAGGTGACCTTTGAAGGTCCTTTCCCACCCAATCCATTCTGTGATCTGGTAGTTCCTACAGAGACAGCTGTGCCTCCATGTCCCCAGGATGGGGTCTCGAACAGAGAGGCCATCTCCCTGGGGTGATGTGAAGCAGAGGGGCCATGTCCTGAGGCCCTGGATTGATGGCCAACACCCCCAGCCCTGCCTGCAGATCCGGCCTCACAGCAGCACTTCCCAGTGCTCGGCCCTTGTCCCAGGGCTGCCAGCCACTGGCCAAGGCCAGACCCACACCAGCATCACCAGACCACCTCAAATGGGAATGTCTTCCCTGCCTGGGCTAGGCCATGTCTCCATTCACCTGGGCAACCTGGGATCACACAATGCCTCCAGAGAGCATCACCAGCAGGGGCTGGAGCCCAAATCCCCCAGTGCCAGCAGGAATCAGCACAGGGAAGTCCAGAAGAGCTGGAGTGGAGCCTGGAGCCCACCTGGGACAGCCCTCCTGGACCACCTGAGGGAATCCCAACCCTCCTGGAGCAGAGAAGGGAAACAAGCACAAAGCAAACCACGGACTAATTACAAGTGTCAAAGCCACTTGAGAAAATTGCTTTGCTTCTGGGGGACCCGCAGGCAGGAAAAACTCATCTGAATAAATGAGTCTCAGCCTCCAGTGGTGGAAACTCCCACGACTCACTCATGTGCTGTCACTGAGACTTGTCCCCACCGTTGCCTTCCCCCCAAGAGTCCCTCGAGCCCTGCTCCCTCCCCTCTCACACCAGAGGAGGAGGAAAAGCCCTGGAGGGGTCTGAGCAGACTCCCCCAAGGTGCAGAGCCAGCACCAGCACCCCTGGGTGGGAGACAAGGGGTGGCTCCTGGCTGGGTCCCCTCTGTGGGTGACAGCAGGTTTTGTTCTGGGGAAAAAGGAGGGCTGAGCAGCAGTTCAGGTAGTAAGTGCCCATCGTTGTCTGCAAACCAAGTCCTGCTCAGTCCTCTGGCAGCTGCCCAGGGGGTCCTGGCAGGGCTGGCTGGGGACAGGAACACACTTTTGTCCCCATTCCACCAGGGACAGCAAGGCCAGGGTGCTGGCAGAGCAGAGGGCAGGTGTCCCCAGCTGGGAGGGTTTATCCTGTTGTGGGTGTCTGTCCTCTCAGAGGAGACAAAGCATCTGCCTGTGTACCTGCATCTCCTGGGGACCAAAGCAGCCCCTCCCTCAGGTACTGTAGCCCCACTGCCCCCATTTTTAGCCCCACTTTTCTGGTCCCAGACTGCCCCAGCACTCCCAGTGCACTCCCAGTGCTTTGCTAGCTCAGAGCCTGGTGTTCAGGTTTTTTCCTCCCCAGATGTGGTCATTCTCTTAGAGGTCAGGTGAAGAGACCAGAGGTGGCTGCCCACACACAGGGTGGCCCTACAACCTGGCATAGGAGCATGTCCCCTGGGTTTGCCTGGAAGATCTCCAGCACAGCATGAGAACAGCTTGCTTTGCTGAAAATCCATGCACAGTTGGGAGGAAACCCATCTGAAATGGGCTCAGTCCTAACGTGCAAGTTACTCCCCAGCTGTCATAGTCAGCAACTGCATGATGTTGTCCAGAAGTCTCACACCAGGTGAGGATTCCATCAGCCAAGTGTCCACAGCCATCTCCTGGACAGTGGTAGGCACTTGGACACACAACAGACACAGGTTTCTAACCACCAAACCAGCAAGAACCATAAGGTGGCAAAATGTCCTTGAATTCTCTGGGATCTGCTGCAGCCGTAGGAGAGGAAAGTGTCTAACAAGCCCTACAGGAAAGAGCATTTGTCAGAGAGGAGGAGGAGGGACGTGATGGGAGGAACCTCTGAGTGGGACAGTTTGTTTGGCCTCTGTGCATAAATCTTCCTTGTCGCTTCTGACAAGCAGAATTCTTCCAGGACCCAGAGGACTCAGGGAAGGAAAGGGTTAAGAGCCCTGCAGGCCATGGGTTGTCCCACAGACCTGTCCACATTGTCCCTGTCCTTATCCCCTGTCACCGGGGAGACCAGCAGCCAGCAGATTAACCTGGGCTCTGCCCCAGGCACCTTGGAGATGATGGACAGGGGGGAGAGAGGCTGATCTCTGAATTCCAAGATCATTGGATGTCCTGCTTGGGAGGAGGAGTGGAGGAAGAAAGGGTCCAGAGGGCTCAAGTGGAAAGGATGTGCAGGGATAGTGGAAAATATTAACCAGGGAGATCAGCTTTCTGCTCTGAGGGAAAGAGGTCCAGTCCTTGGAGCTCCTGTGCCCCCCATAGGCACCAAGAGCAGAAAGGTCCCCACGAGGAGGTGCAGAAGTCCCCAGGATGGGACTTTATGGGCAAACCTAGAGCTGCCCAAGGCAGGAGGCCAGCAAGGATTTCAGCAGCAGGCTGAGGGAGAGGGGAAAACTGCTGCCCACGGGTCAGGGAGGGCTCAGGCAAAGTCTTGTGTGAGCTCCAGCCTTGGGCAGCAGCCGGGCGATGGATGGACCTGCTGTGCACCAGCTCCTGGGAGCCCTAATTAGTGCCCTCAGGGATGCATTAGCAGGAGGGTGCAGCTGAGCCACAGCCCCGACACCCGAGGAGGGCTCTGCAGACAGAGGAGCTGCAGAAGGGAGATTTTGGACATGATTTGGGATTTTCTTGCCTGAAAACCTCCTAAGTCAGGTAAAACGGGCCTGGCCAAGCAAAGCTGAGGAGGTTCCCAAAAGCAAAAGAGGGTGGGTGGATAGCAGGGCTGAGGTACCTGCTGCTTACAAGGGCAATGATGAGGAAAGATTATCTTTTCCTGATGGAAAGCTTCAGAATCCCAGGGAAAGCCTTGAGTGTGATTCCCATCACTTCCTGAAGAGAGTTAAACTCAGGTCACTCACACCTAGAGCTGAGGTTCATCAAGGTTCATCTCCATCCATCAGTTCAGGCCAGAGACATCACAAGAGTTAAGTGGAGGCTTCCTCAGGTCTTGAGGAGAATATCCATGGACTGAAGGTGGATAAAACACCTGAGCATCACCAGCAGCCTGGGGCTGAATCAGCTGGAGCTAAAGGAGCACGGATCTTGTCCCCTCCGTAGCAGAGCTGCTGTGAGGACCATGAATGGTTGTTACCTCAGGAGCCACAAGGTGAAAGGAGAGCAGTGTGAGGACATCTAGGGTTACCTCAGCCATGCCCCACTGGGGAAGGACCCTTCTCCCCCAGATCCAGCTTGTCTTGTGCATCTCAGTGTATTTAAGTCAAAACCTGGTTTCATTGATCAAGGCCTGGAATCGATGGGCATCAGAGTGTTGAGACACCGTCCAAATAAAGATAATACAAACAGCCATAAAATAGCACCATTGATTTTGAAATTCCCCATCTAAGGCTTTATAAAGTATTCATTAAATGTCTATTAGGATAAATTGAAAGCATTAGGAACACGGGTAACTGGTTATGCAGATTTCCAAGTGTTTTTGGTTAATTTATAAATGCTACATCCACAGAGATAGAGAAGTAAGCGGTGATGATAATTATTCCAATCCCTTTTGTTAGTCTTCCTCTAACTTCAAATTGTGAATATCATGCTCTTGGATATGGAAAGGGATCCATTTCCTTGCCTCCTGTAATCGTAGGAGGTCAATAAGCTAAGGAAGATGACTGAATTTTTCATCTGTTAGAAGGAACAAAGGCACATTTAGCGAAGGCTTCTGTGGAGAGTGGCAGCCCCTCGTTAGGCAGGTCCTGGGGCTCACCAATTACACGCCTGTTACTCTGGCCCAGAGGGTCACACTTTCCAGCACATGGTGACTTGGATCATGTTCAGCCCTCCCTTTGCTAGCAGTGGGTGTGTGTCATGTATCTATGGGGCTACCATGGAGGAAGGCAACCAGCCCTCATTTAACGGTTGTCAATCAAGCACGAAGGCAGGACAGGGGTTACTGCTCAACAGCAGAGACTGGGGTGCTGGGACACGGGGTGGTAAAACATGCACAAGGGTCTGCTCCTTGCCCCTGGGGCAATTGTGACTCCCTGAGCAATGAAACCCTGCTGCAATGTGAAATGCTGGTGCAATGTCTCTGCCCCGAGGACCAGGCCAGCTCCAGCAGGGACAGGGTCACTAGTCAGACCCACCTGTACCAACACACCCAAGCACAGAGGCCATGAGGAGCCCCAGCTCCAGCAGGTAGGGAAGGGACTTCCATCACCTGGCTCCCTGGGGAAGCCCTCGGCCTTACTTGACGCTCCAACCACTTGTAAGTGAGAACTGCAGTTATTCAGTGCAAACACCCCATGTTGGTTTGTTACCAGCCCCTGCAAAGTATGTGTGGGATGATACTGATGATCTTAAAGGACTTTTCCAACCAAGTCGATCCTGTGATACTCTAGTTCTGTTCACAGAGCATCATCTTCCTCACTGCAGCCTCCAGAGGGAGGGTTTGAAGCACCTTGGAGGAGGGAATGAGAGAGGGCAGGAATAAAAACCTCCCCTGCTTATGAATGGGGGTCTTCTGCAGTGCAGTAACCACCCAAGATGCTGTGGGAGAGTGTGCCTGGAGCCCTGCTTGTCTTCCTACCTCTGCTTTTGCGGGAGGTTCAGCCTCCCCGTGACTCAGTTTCCCCACTACAAATCACAGAGGAAATCCCCTCCCCAGGAGCTGGATGCTACGGAGAGGAATGATGCTGGAGGAACTGCCCCAAGCAGCCCATAAAGCTTCATCTCTCTTGTCAGTCCCATTCCTCAACGTTCTGGCACTCGCTTGCCTCCCCTCTCATGGAATGCTCTGAAAATACCTGGTTCTGTTGCTTCGTGAATTATTAGAGGCATTTACCATAGGTCCTCTCATTAATTATTCACTGCTGTTTTGTTCTGGGGCTCAGATGTAATTAATGGCTCAATTAATATTTAAATATTAACTATTTTTAAAAACCCAAGACATCTCTGTCAAGCTTTGTCCATTGAGAAATAAAATGCAGGGCAAGATACGGGTAGGGAAGCTGAGCAAAGCAGCACAGAGTGGACAACTCAGACCTCCTGCAAGCACAGGTCCACATGGACAGAAAGCCTCAGAGGAGGAGGGTGGGAGAGGATAGCTGGGTGGTGATCAAGCCTATGACCCCACCAACCTCCCCAGGAAAGCAGGGAGAGAAGAGCAGGAGGTTTATTTTGGTTAGATCCTTGGGAAACCACCATTTCTCCATAGACTTGATGATCTAGAGGCTCCTGATGTCCCCAAGACTTTTGATCACCAGCAGCACTTAACATCTTGCAAAGCTTGTGTTTCCATCTGGTGTTTCCACCTTCTTCTTCTGCTCCACATCCCAGCCTCCAATGGAAAGAGAGATTGAGGAAACCTGGAAGAAAAAGACCCAAAGCTTTCCGAAAGATCTGGCCCAAAGCTTGGATGGCTTAAACTGGGAAGCCAGGACTGGTGGGGCTGCCAGAGGTTGATGCTTTTTTAGGTCTTTGCTAGTAGGGACAGTTAATTCTGCAGGTATGTTGATGACAAACGTAGAGCCATACAGGAACCTGAATTTCTGCTTGATGGAAAAGGCCAAGATTGAGTTTTCCAGTAAAAGATGGTATTTGGAGAAAGGGAGAGAGGGAAGCTGGCTTGGGGTTGGGGGTGAATGGGGTACTCCACTCTGACAATACTACAAAACATGGGGTTTTACTGGGCTTAAAAAAGAAAGGCAGGAAAATTTAAAAGCAAAGTAAGTTTAATGAATTGGAACAAAGTTGATGTGGAAACAAAATTAAAATATTCTGTTCTAGCTGTAATAAACCAGAACTTCACTGCCACCAACTCCGCTCGGTTTTATTTGTCTGTTTGTTTCCAAACTGAAGTTTCATCCCAACAGCTTTATCCTGCAAACCCTTTTTTTCCCCCCCCAGGGAATAGTGCAGAAATATTTCCTTTCTCTTGGTCTTGAGTGTTTCTCATCCACCAAAGCTCCCCGAGCCCTCCATGCAGACTGCCAGGAGACAGGAGTGATGCCCTGAACGAAGAGCCACCGCCAAGACCCCCATCCCACTCCCTCCCCCCGGCTCCCCCGGAGCCTCTCAGGGCTGAGGTTTATCCCACTGAAGGACTCTTTGCCTCTGGTCCACCTGGTGGTCTGGGAGGTCAGCCCCATCTCCCATGGTCCAGCCATGAGGTTTCCCACGTTTCATTGGGAAGATGCTGGTGTCTGATGGGAATTGGTGGGATGGGTTTGGCTCGCACTATATGAAGCATTCCTGGAGCCCAGCACCTCCGGGTGATTTCCAGCAGCCTCCTCCTCCCATCCCCATAATTTCCAGCGGGTGATTTACAGCATCATCCCCCCGAGCAGGCACGAGGCCGGACCGGCTCAGCTCCTCTCGCCCGACAGAGAGGGCTGAATAATAGATGGCTGGTGCTTTGTGAAGGTCCCGTAACCCGATCTCCGTGGCAGGGACACATGGACAGGATAGGAGCGGGGAAGCCGCCCGATAATGCGCGCCGCGGCCACCCGATACGCGTCCCTCGAGCACGATCTGGTGCCCGGCCAAGAGGTGTCTGTGGGGGAGGAAACGAGAGCCGGGTGCTGGGGGACCGGCTGACGCTGCCTCCTCCTCCCGGCTCTGAACAGCGACGGGCAGATGCTGCAGCCTTCCCGGCCCCCCGGCCACCGGCCCCACGCTCTCCAGCTGGGCTTCCTCACCCCAGAGTGGCACATCCCGCTGTTCTCAGCATCCTGATGGGGAATTAGGCACCCAAACCTCCCCAGAGGGGCTGTGGCCTCCTCCAGAGTGACCACATCTTGCTCCTGCTGAAGTAGCAGCTGGCTTTTGCTCGCTTGTCACCTCTGTGTCCAGCCTGCTCCAAGGAGAGCACATGAAGCACTGCCAAAATTTGAGAACAGCTGGGAAAAGCCAAGGACCATCCTCGGTGACCTGGGTATCCCAGTTGCCAGAGGGTCAAAAAGCCCAGCTGAGCATTCATGGGAAAGGGTGACATGACAACCCTGCTGGGACCTGCTACCCCATGAGTTCCTCAGGTGACAGGGCTAAGCATCCCTCTCCCATCCCTGGGCAACCTGTTCCAGTATCTCAGCACCCTCATAGTGAAGAATTTCTTCCTAATGTCTAACCTAAATCTCTCCCAATTCAAAGCTGTTACCCCTTGTCCTATCCCTCCACGAAGAGAGGGATCGTCTCCTGGCCGAGGTTGTCCAGAGAAGCTGTGGCTGCCCCATCCCTGGAAATGTTCAAGCCCAGGCTGGATGGGACTTGGAGCAACCTGGTCTAGTGGAAGGTGTCCCTGCCCATGGCAGGGGGTGGGAACTGGATGATCTTGACGGTCCCTTCCAACCCAAACCAGTCTGGGATTCATTCTGTGATCCTCTAGGAAATGGGGGGAGAGCCGGGAAGCGGGTTCAGCGACCACCGTCACCGCCCCTGCCTGAGGTTTCTCTCCCTAAATCCCAACCCATTCCCAATCCTCCCTGCACTCCCACCCCGGAGCCCGTTCGAGCCCCCCGCGGGGGCAGCGAGGGCCGGGAGCCGGAGCTGCTGCTGGGATTTCCATCTGCCGCCGGCTCCGGGGCTGTGCCGTGACTTGCCGCGCTCGCCCCGCTGCTGGCAGCCCCCCGAGCCTCCCCCCCCCGTCCCCACACCCCCCAGCCGGCAGCCCGCACGCCTCAGCCGGGGCTGGAAGAGCTGTTTTTGGGGCAGGTTTGGCCGCAGGCGGGGGCGGGCGCAGCTCCCGGCACGCATCCAACACCCGTCCCGGCTCCGGGGAGCAGACGCGCGGCGGGATGGAGGGTGGGGGGCCCGTGGGGTCACCGGAGCCGGCGTCAGCTGCCAGGCAGGGCCACCACCACCCACCCCGGCTGCTGGTGGCCGGGGGGGACACGCAGGAGGCGGAGGTGGAACGGGGCGGGAGGGGTGAAAGCACGGCTGGAGCGCCGGTTTTTTGGTTAAACAGCTCCTGCCCAAGCCTGTGCCAACAGGTACAGCGAAACCCAGGGAGGCACAGCGGGAAAAAATCCCGTTTGGATAAGCAGGAAAGCTGGATTGGTATTTTTTTCCCCACACTTGGGGGAAAAAAATTATGTTCTGATGGAAAAGGTGCCTTCTCCTACTTCTGAACGAAGGATTGTATTTCATTTAGACTTCAGCTTTAACCCGCTTGCAGCTTGTCACTTCCCAGGGCAGGATATCTCAGAACCAGATCACCATTTTGAAACAAAAAGAAAGAAAAAAACCCTCCCCTCCTAAATCAACGCCTTTTAACATTTTCTAAAAATCCCCCCAGTTTTTTCTTCTCTTTGAACTCGACTTGGGACTCCTACATGGGTTTCAGTTCTGTTCGGGTGAGCAGGTTCGTGAAATCCGAGTCAAGTCAAAGCTTTGCATAACACAGGCTTGAGGGGGGGGACAGGAAGTGGTTTGAAACACGATTTATCATGTTTTATTCCAATGAAAAAATCCACAATATTCTGTAAAAGAAGCAGAGCTGTTCGGTTTTGCGGTTTTATCAAAAGGCTCATTAGAGCTGGTTATTTCTTGAGTAGATTTCTTATGGACCTTAGTCTTCACGCTAAGAAAAATAGCCCCCAAACCTCCCTCATCTTTGTGGCTCTGGAGTAAAAATCTTGCAAAGTGAATCTGGGGACTCTGAGGGATTAAAGATCTCCGATTTTCCATCTCTGTTTATCATCCTGGGGTAGGTGGCAGCTAAGAGAGAAGTGCCACAGGGAGTGGAATCCTGGGGACCAACCTGGTAGGCTTGGTGACACTGGGGGGAGATTTTCCCGGGGGGTCCTAGGTGCTGCCGGGGCTCTGGCATGGGGTGACACTGTGGCTGTGGTCCTCCTCCTTGCCTCGCGGCCACCTCTCCAGAAAAATCCCAGTGACCTGAGGGGGGTTAATGCTGTTCCCACGCTCTCCTGCCCTTTCCCACTGTCTGGACCTGTCCCTGGCTCTTGCCCAGCAGCTTTGCAGGGCAGCGTCAGCCTGTCCGGGATTTACCTCTTCAGTCCCATCAGGCTGCAGGGTTCACCTTTCAGCAAAGAAGGAGGTAAAAAGAGGGGCTGTGGAGAGGGATGAGCCAATCAATATGGTTTGGGGGCGTCTGGTAGTTTGGGGATATCAAATTTGCTCTGAAGGTACAATTTGGCAGGGGGGTGATGATGCTCTTGCTTGGGTCATGGGCTGGATGCATGGCGTGTGTCCACCTCTGGTTGTCCATCACTGGGGGAGAGAAGGAGGAGGAGGGGGTCGGCGCTGTGTCCTGCTTCTTGCACGGGGCGGATTCCCAGGACACTCCTTATTGTCCCCTCGCTGCTCCCAGCTGCTCCCTCCCCCGGCCGCTGGCCCGTCTCCGTAACGGGAGCTGACAGGGCTGCCGCGGGCAGACGTGGGAGTGAAAACCTTCCCTTCAGACCCGCTCATTGGAGGTAACTTTCACCTTGGGGGTGACTCCACACCTGGGGAACCCCACCGAGGGGCAGGGGTAACTTGGGGTTTGTTGGGTCTGGACAAAAGTAATTTTCCAAGACTGGCCACTGCTCCACAGACTTTCTCCCATCCTTTCCCCTTCCACCACCCTCCTTCCTCCTCTCCTGATCAGCTGCTCCCTGACTGGTAAAATGTTTACACTCCGTGCAGCTCCTCTAATCAATTAGAGACACATTTAGCTGACATATGGCTTCTCCACGTCGATCCCCTTGACTGATACAGCCAGAGGGAACAAACGACCTGGGCTGGAGCCCCTGTGTCCCACCCTGATGGACACCAACAGTTTTTAATGACCCTTTAAATCAGTTCTGCTTGAGGGGCATGGCCCAAAGCCATTATCCTCTGACAGTTATGACTGGGGCTGGCTGCTCTGTCCCTGCAAACTCGCTGGTTTTTACCCATCAGGAAACTGGTAATTCTCTTCCCCAAACATCAGCCACTGCAGCAGAGCTGGGAGATCTCATCCCACCCAGTCTGGAAAGAGCAGCAGCCAGCAGGAGAGGGAAGGAGAGGGTGGGAATGATTTTCCCATCACTTTGAAAGGCCCTGGCCCAGGCTGCCCAGGGCAGTGGTGGAGTCCCCATCCCTGGAGGGATTTAAAAGCCGTGTAGATGTGGTGCTGAGGGACATGGATTAGTGGTGGCCTTGGCAGTGCTGGGGTAACAGATGGACTTGAAGACCTTTTCCCTCAATGGTCTTTTCCCACCCAAACAATTCTGTGATTCTGTTCCTTGGTAAACGACAAAGACTTCTTCATCCTCAGTGAAGCCTCCTTTCATTGGGCAAGCACACACCCTGGGATGCAACAGACTGCTCCCAAAGCCACTGATCCCTCCATGAAGATTTGTTTCCGGAGATACAGAAACCCCAAGAGCAGCAGAGCCTTCCTGCCACCTCCAATCTCTGCAGGAAGCGTCCCCAACACTTCCCAATGATTGGATTGAAGCACCCAGGCAGCCCTTGCAAAAAGGAGCTGTAGGTCGGGGCACACATGGCTCCTTATTCTCCTGGGCTGAGCAAAGGGACCCTGTGGGTGTCTTTGGGACAGGGGAGGGGAAGCCACCTCTGAGGCCGTGGCTCTGGGGCTGCAGCCGCTGCTGCATCGCCCCATCTAGTGGCAAAGGGATCGCTGCGGCCCCATTAGAGCGGGAGAGATCAATGAACGGTTGCCCCTCGCTGAGTATTTTTAGTCTGCAAATGTTTCCCGCTGTAATATATATATAATATATATCCCCCTGGTCGGGGCTGAGCATCTCTCCATTTCCTACCAGCATCACGAGGATGCCGCTGCAGCCAGGCTGACGAGAGGCTGGTTGCAATTATCACATGAGGAACCACAGGAACGGGGCTGATCCGTGATCCGCTGCTGCGTGGAGAGCTGGGGGCTCTGGTAGTTCCAGTAAAGGTACAACGGTTTAAGTGGAAATGACTGGTATTGATCTTGGCAGGCAGATACCAGCAGAAGTAAAAATAAGCTGCTCTCAATTAACCTGCATTGATCTGAATTAAAAGAAAAATGGATCAGCCCTAAATAAAAGACTAGCCTCTCACGGCAGAGAGACTAGTGGTGGGTGGCTTTGGAGCAGGAGCAGGGGTTGGACTGGAGAAGGGAAGTTTTAAACTGCAGCTCTGGTTAGCAGAGCGGTGGCACCAGAGGGGCTGTTCCTATCTCCCACCCCCCCACACCCCACCCCCCACCCCTGGTGATGTCTCCCTGCCCTGGTCCTGGGTTTGCAGGTAAAAGGAGCTGGTTTTGGGAAGCTAATCTCCACGAGTGCCCTAGCAGCAGCCAATGCAAGAGACTGAAAAACAGCCATGGGCTGATGGAAAACAGCCACGGGCTGGTAGATGGGAGATCCTCAGCCTGGGCAGCCTGCAGACCTGCTGCAGAGAAGGACCAGGAAGACCCAGTAGAGGAGCAATGGGCCTCCTTTCCCAAAGCAAGGGAGTTGTTTTGAAAAAAAACAATGGAGAAGCACTAGAACAGACAAGCCCATGTCCTGCCTCATACTCTCAGGGTGATGCCTTGCCTGCCATGAGGCCAGTAAATGGTGAAGCTCTCACGACAGAGAGAGTCCATCCTGTTCTCCCAAATGTCAGGCTTTGCACCAAAGCTAAAAGCTCATTTGCACCAGCCTAATCAGGGATATGGCTTGAAGGCTCATAGGGAGGCAGAGCTGACAAACGAGTTATGCAAGACAATATTATCTTCCCCCTTGGAATTTATACCACAGTCCCACAGGCCACACACACTTTCTCCACACACTCAACTGACCAACACTGGGACTTCTGCTGGAGCTTCTCTCCTCAAAGCTGGATTTAACTCCATCTCCTGACCCATAAGCTCCATCACAATAATTCCTCATAGGAGTTACAGGGACATCAACCACGGCAGCTCCTCTTCATGCACTATATAGCCAAATAAACTATAACACTGACCTCCCCTCCCTTCTTGCTGTCCAGCTCAGCCTGTAGCTGTCACCCAACTGTCACTGGGCTTGATGAGCCACCACCCTGGAATGCAGAAGCAGGATTGTCTCTAATAAGGCATATAAACTGGGAAAAGTCCAGAGATAAAGATAAAATATTTAGAAAAAAAATAAGCCATGGCAAAAAAAAAAGACAAAACCAGAGAGGAGATGCATTAACATGCTCAAATACACCAGCTGTTCCTGCAAGGAGAAGCACCAGCCCTTGATGGGCAGGACAAGAAGTCCTGGATTTACACAGCAGCCAGGAGCACTGAGGTCAGACAGCTTCTGGCCTGCACAGGTTGGGAAACTGAGTCCTGGAGAAGGAGCTGCAGAGAAGGAAAGAGTGAAGCAACCAGCATGTGTTCTGCAGAGTTCCCAGCTCCGTGTCTCACGCTGGGAGCTCAGGACCAGACCTGTCTAATGGGCACTAATGAACCTGCCGCCCGTGAGGCGCAGCGGGAGCTGAGCTGCTCTCCTGGGAGGGCCCCAGAGGGCTTTGTGGTGAGGAGAAAAGCTGGTGTTCCCCCCCCCCGGATGGATTCGTGTGCCAAGACCCTGCCTGGGGAGGGAGGAGTGTCTGCTCCCCTGGCAGCACTGGGAAATGGACAATAACACAACCCCAGGCATGAAGGGGGAGACACAGATGGGCCCCGAGACCCCTCTGTGGGCAGAGCCTCCATCCTCCAGAGGAGGGAAACTTGGACATCCATGACTTTCCATGGAATGGAAACCAAGGGAGAGAATCCTCTGGGTATCTTGTGACCTGACTGCCAAACAAGAACAGACTGGAGCTTCTTCCTGAAGCCTGAGGATCATCCGTGCTGCAGCCCAGCCAGGAGCAGCTGCCATGCGGGCACAGCCAAGGACAAAGGCAGCACGTACCAACACCATCCAGTCCCACCCAGCAGCCACCTCAGGTCCTACAATGCTCCATCACGTGGCTCTGCCAGGGGCTCACCAAATGAGGCAAACCATTAACTCTATTCTTAGGACACCATGAAGAGAAAAATCCTCCATGTAGATGGCATTTAGGTTCAGAGAATTGTTTTGGTTGGAAAAGACCTTTAAGATCATCAGGTCCAACCTTTAGCCCAGTACTGCCAAGGCCAATACCAAACCATGTCCCTCAGCACTACACTTATACACTTGAAAGACCTTTCTTGGTGAAAGATATGACATTGCTGAATAAACCTCCCTGGAAGCAGAGGGTTGTTGCAGAGCTCCCACCTCCACTCCCATTCAAGCTGACCCCTGGTGCCATTCCACCAGCACGGCCAACCCAACCAAACTCCTCCCAAGGACATAGTTACATCCCTGCACTCCTCCATCCCACCACGCTTGGAGAAGAGCAGACAAACCATCCCTGACCTTCACCAGGTAGCGTCTCAAGGCTTTTCTGTGGACACAGGCAGTTGAAGAACCTACTGAGAACAGCACAAAACTGCTGGTCTGAGCTCACCTCAGTTTCCAGGCAGTGCCTACATGAAGTTATAGAATCTACTAGTTGCAGAGAGACACAGAGTCTAACTTGGGTCTTGGCACCTCACTCGCATTGATTTCAGGTCAGCGTTAGGTGCCAGAGTGGGAGCAAGAAGTGAGCTGAGCCGCCTGGCTGGGGCTGAGGTACCACCACCAGCCCTGCCACACCACCAGCCCTGCCACACCACCTCCTCTGCAGCTATTTCAGGCACTTCTTGTCTTCCCAGATATACACTAAATGCTGGGAAAAGAGTGGCCCGACAGCCTGGGTGGATGACAGGGACTCGAAAGACCTGGCTTCTCCCTCCCGTGTGCAGGGAAGGGATGGACAGCAGGGCTACAGGTGAGGCTCTTCAGAGCTGTTTCCTTTTGTCAGTCAAATAGGGAGATAAATTCCCAAGCAAATCCACCTGCTGTGCACCCAAACACTTATGTAATTTTGCATTTTATCCCTATGGATCTGAGTCCTGGGAGACCTGAACAGAGAAAGGGAGCAGGTTCAGATGTTATTTCCCACAATTGCCAGCTCCAGGACAGCCCCTGGGCTCTGGAGTTCTGCCTTTCTCCCACACTGGCAGCTTCGATTTGGGATCCTGGGCTGGATTTGAAGCCCTCTTTCTTTTATTTCTTTTTTTTTTTTTTGGAGAGCACAATTATTAGGGAAGCCCTCTAATTTTTCCGTTTTGGAAGAACCCCAAATGGACTTCCCGGCAAAACTAATGTGCAGGCTCTCGGCATTAAGCACTGAGTAATCCTGGAAGTACAGACCTGCTGTCTCTACAGGCAGCAATAAACTTTTCAGCACAATATTGTAACCTCAACTCTTCCTCCTTTAATGGCTTTTCTCCCTGCCATTAGCATCGCTGCAGAACTTCCCATGCACGGCACGGGCACCGACACACGCCGGAGCGCTCGGCAGCCCCAGGGCCTGGGGGTCAGGGTGCAGAAGGAACCATTTCTCCAGCCTCCGTGGGTTGGGAATGCAGCCTGGGGGGTGAAACACCCACAGAAATCCTGGGCAGGGTTTAGAAGCTTCTTGCCTTTATTCTTGGCGGGACGCAATGGCCTTGTGCAGGTTTGGGAGCAGAGGACGATGGTCCCCCATGACATACCCGTGGGTTTATCTCAGAGCATCAAGGAGTGGTTTGCACCAAGGAGATGGGCAGAGCAGGGTGTCCTGGGCTCCAAGGGAACCTCACAAGAGACAGAAGGATGTAGTCAAAGAGGACGTGAGCTGCCAGGCCCACACACACCATCACTAAGGGCATGAGTCTGTCTCCAGCACAGTAGGTCACATCAACACAATGGGTTGGGACCCCTGGTATTACATTAACGTTAACATTAGGAGTCACTCGCCCCTCCCCAGGGGTCCCCCTGGACCCATCTGCCCCTTCCAAGCACTGGCAAAGCCCTGAAGGAGGAGGAAGACCCTGGGAAGAGGTGTGGAGATCCCCACCCTCATGATGTGTGCTGTCGCAGAGGAGGGCTCCCAAACCCCAGGAGAGGGGGCTGGGGTCAACCCTCCCCTGGGCCAGGCAGTAGATGGATGGTGGGCAGGTACAGGCAGAAGAGAGGAGGCTGATGGACCAACTCTGCTGCCCTGGAAGGGCTAGCACTTATAGTGCCATCTTAAAGGCATTGCATATAAGCTTCAAACATCTATACATGTTTTGGAGTCATCACCTGGGCTCTCATCCCAGATGCCTGGGAGGATCAGCCATCGACCAGGGAGAGCATGGATCCAGATCCCACTTCCATCAGCCCATCACAACTGGGAGTCACTGAAGAAGGCTCCTCTGCAGATGGACCTTGAGACCTGCTATGGGTGGCAGGGAGGGAAGGGGCTTTTCTCCAGTATGGAGGAAGCAAATAAATAAATAAGCCATCCCCAGAGCTCCCCAAAGGTGCCATTAAGGAGCAGAGAGTTGGTGATTAGTGGCAACAGGAAAGGGGGGAAAAAAATTATAAACAAAGAAGTCATTGTGGCGTCCGTGGGGAGAGCACTTCTAAAAATCCTTTACCAGGGCTCATTAAATATTCATGGCCTCAGTGGCTGGCTTTACATCCTGATTAGCCCATGACTTCAGCTCCTGGAGTCCAGGGGGTTTCTGCTCCTCACCAAGGAAATAAAGGCAGGTGGTCCACCACAGTGGGCATCACCAGCTCGTGGAGCCCTGTAGACCTTCCTGCTGGTCCGTAGGGCACGAGCTGTGCTGTGCTGCAGGGTGCAAAATGGGGCCAACCCCTCGTTCTGGGTGAGCACCTGGGTAAGAGAGGAGGAGGAGAAAGCAGCAAGGACAAAAAGGCCCCAAAGACCTGCTTCCAGGTGCTTCCTTCCACCTCTGACAGCCCTGGTCTGGACGTGGGGCTCAGGGCAGGGGAACCTTTGCCAACATCACCCTGTTTTACCCTGTCTCACAGCAGGTGAGACCTGCAGGATGCTGTGAAGGTCTTTGCTACTGTCACCCTCCAGGTGACCAGGTTAACATCTGAGTGCATCCTCCACCCTCTGTCCTCCCCTCCCTGCTGCTGCAGACCACACAGCTCTCCCACTCCCTCACTCAGAGGAGCAGTCCAAGGCCTCTTTCTTTCCCCAATTCCTTTAATGATATTAATATTTTATTACTTTTCATTGGAAGAAACATGCAAATGAATGTGCGTGGGAAGGCCCTGGAGTCTTCCAATGTTAACAAAACAAGTAAACAAGGATTGTCCTCCTTCTGAAAGATGTTAACACAACGTACAAGTGTTGTTCTACAATCAATAACCTCGTAGGAAACTGGGGTGGCTGGAGGCTCCGTTGCCACGTTCACTCCGACTGTCATTCCCAGGTTTCTGCTTTGCTGATCAGATTTTTTTTTCCCAAGCAATATGAGTATTTCCTTCAAACATTACCACAGGATCAGAGAAACATGGGGCTGCACAGGACCTCGTGGCTTGAGTGGACCAATCCCTACATTTCACGAGATCTCCTAGAACCCTCTAAGTGCTCCTGAGGAGCCCTAAGACTGGTTTGGCATCAAAGCTCTGGAGTCAAGGGGCCAAGTTGACTATAGCCTCACTGCCTTAGGTGGTCTTAGTCTAGCAAGAAAACCTGCAGCAGAAGGGCTGAAAACCATGAGGAAAATCTTGTTGGGCAGGGAGATGAAACCAGGAGTCCTCATGTCTGTTCACATGGTCTTCTGCTACCTGAGCTGCAGGAGTTTACAGCTCTGTGAAGCTCTTACCCAGTTTGGCTGCTTGTAGGAGACAGATGCTCACATGGGAGACCTGGAAAGACACAAGATTAAGATTTCACCCAACCCATAAAGCATCCAACCCAAACCACCTTGAGGGGGTAGGAGTGTGAGATTTACACCTATCAGATTTTAGCTGCTGATCTCAAGATGGACCCTAATTAAAAACAGGAGCCTCGTGCAATAAAAACCTCCCCAGGTCAGGTAAAGCCAAAGTCCTGCAAACACCCTATTTGCCAAAAGTTTTGCTATTGTCTTTATGGGGCCATGATGGTTTTGCACAGGAAAACAGGAGTGTGGCATCAGGAAAGAGAAGAAAGCAAAGACAGCACCTGCTGGTAGTGCAGTCAGGTCAACCAGCACTGGAAGCAGGAGCTGGAGGTGCAGAGCAGCCTCTGGGCTGGAGGCCTTCAAGAAAGTTTGATTTCTTTGGCTGTTGAGGGTGTAAGCAAAGGCCTGAGGTCCTTCTGCTCTGACCCACATATCACCATGCTGCCAGCTTTCTGCTGCTTCTCTTCTGTTCTTCAAATTCCTTCTGGTTTCAGCCGTCACTCACTGAATCCTGTGCATGAAAAGTGGGAATACTGACTGGGAGATCCCACGTGTCTGGCTCTGTCCAAGAAGCAACAGCTGCATGGGGTGAAGGGGAGGCTCAGCTCCAGCACATCAGTCGTGGCTCCCCGTGACCCAGCCAGTCCCTCCCCAGATCCAAGTCCCATGACTCACTCAATCACTTCCATAAACATCTCCCTTGGATACAGCAGCCTGTTTTCCTCACTGCTCAGCCTGGCCTGGGCCGGTGGGTAGAGTAATTATGTTAATTCTGCCATCAAAATGATTAGCCATTCCATTTCAGACAAGAAAATGCTGGAAATTGGCTCATGATTTATTCCATGCTCTTATTTCATCTCACCCTTTCAGCGCAGGGCTCGGGCCTCCCTGCAGCTCACCAGCCAATTATTGCAATCCAAGGAGGCATGTAGGAATGAGCCCTTCAACACAGCCCAGGCCCACGCCTTGGCACAATCCAGATGGATACATCCTCCAGAGGTTGGGAAGTGACATCTCCCTTTCCCTGGGGATCCTACAGCAGGCTGGTCTTCTCTCCTTCATGTTCAGGGCACCACCTTCATGGGGGATGGGCAGCTCTCGAGTTTGCGAGTTTGTCTGTGGAGAATCCCTGAGCTGGGTCTGAAGATGGAAGAGGCTGCCCAAACAGAAACACCATCCCCAGCTGGAGACAACCAGCAGTGCTGGAAGGGGCTAAGGTCCCTTCTTCACCCCCAATCCCATCTGTGCTCGATGCCTCACCATGACCATTTTTCTCTTCATCTGCTTTCAAGTGTCCCCTACAGGATCTCCAGCCCTTCCGAGGGAAACCTTCCACGGCCTGACACATCTCTCTGTCAAGAGGTTTCCCTGGACATTTCATTTTCAATTAAAAGCCCCATCCTTCTTCATTGCCTTACCTTTGTGCCCTGACATGTCCTCTCCCTCCCCTGTACCCATTCTGCTGAGACACTGTCCATGTCTCATCCCCTTGGAGCAGCACACACTGGCCCTTCCACTTGCTCTGTCCCCATTTTTATGCTGATGCCTTAAAACTTCAGCTGCTTCCATACCATGAAGCCTGAGAGCTCCATGGAGTGTCCAGAGGGCACATCGAGAGGGTCTTCCTGGAGCTGAGCAGGGTCATCCTCTGCCTGCCATGCCCTCAGTGAACCTCTCCAGAGATGCCCTACCATGTCACCGAGTGTCACAGCTCACATGTGAGTGACCTCCTGCTCATGACACATCTCCATCCTCACCCCCATGACCCATGGCACACACTCTGCCCCTCCAACACAGCACCACAGAGCTTCCTGGGTTCATGTTTCTGCCTGCAAGGACAACCCAAGTCCCCTCCCTGCTGGCACAGCCAGGTTATGGGGCAGGACAGGTTCACCCTTCCGGGAGGAGCTGAGCTGCCACCACTGTGGAGCAATTTGTCTCCTGCTGACCCGTCTCAGGCCAGCTCCCACCAGCTGCTAAATAGAAGTGACTCCCAGGTTCTCCTGGGGCCACCTCCCCATTTATCTCAATGAGAGCAGTGACATCCCAGACGGTGATGCATGAGGCCTGCCACCATCCTCCCCACCCTGACAGCCCTGGCTGTTCTGCTCTGCTGCCTCCCCACCACACTGTCCCACGAGACACCCCTCGCTGCCAGGGTGACAGCCCAGCAGGCAGCACTGCTTCTGAGGAGAAAACACAGTATTTGCACATTTCTTTAATAACAATAAATTAAAAAGAATTCACGGCCATGTCTGAAGTGCCAATGGCTGCTTTGGAACCTTCTGCCGGGCTCCCCTCTGGACTAACCCCACAGCCACCAGTGCCCCCCAGCCCCCAGAATGGTCCAGAGGGGGACGAGGAAGTGTTCTCATCACTGTGGCTGTCCTGTGGGACTGGGCAAATTACCCAAAGAACATCAAAAAACAGGGTCAGGTTTTCCAGAAGACCCCCAGACTCTGAGAGAGGGGCAGAGTGAAGCCATTTGCCTTGACATCTGCCTGTCTGTTGGAGATGTCCCCTCTCACAGACCAGAGACCCACCTGTCCATCCATGGCAGCTTCCCACTCTCAGTGGCTTATCCAGCCCAGGCCACCAGAGGAGCATCCCAGCAGCTGGAAAGGGATTCACACACTGCTCTTAGGGATCCAGAGCAGATTTAATTCACACTTTCCCCTTGCAGCAAGCTTTTAAATCCCTGGAGGTATCTAAAAGCCGTGGAGATGTGGTGCTGAGGGATGTGCTTTAGGGGGACCTGGCAGTGCTGGGATAACCGTTGGGCTTGATGATCTTAAAGGACTTTTCCAACCTAAATGATTAAATGATTCTCCGATTCTAAGCTGCAGGAAGGAGGAAAGGTGGAGAGAGCAACACCCCCCCGGGGCTCAGCCCTGAACTCCTCCACCGGAGCCAAGGGCTGTAAATCACCAGGAAGTGACTTTTCTCGTAAATGGTTTTAATCTTGTTCTGATGCTGGGAGGGGACCCGCGGGATCTGTGGCGCAGCAGATTGCTGCAGGTCCCCCCAGAGCTCTCGGGCATCTCCCAGCCTGCTTTGCTGGGTTTTTTTCCTGCTTTCCCATTAACAGGCAGCCCTAAAGCAAAGCCAAGGAGGCTCATTGTCGGTCAAGATCATTCCCAAGCCCGAGCCAGATGCAGCCAGTGTCCAAGAATCGTCTCTTCTGCGCCGTGATTTCTGGCTGGCAGGAGGAAGGAGGTGGTGAAGCCTCAAAGGGAGACGCTGTGTCTGCTGGGGCATCCCTGGGGGATCAGAGCTGATGGGTTCCAGCATCTCCCCGGGGCTCAGCCCCTCCTTGCAGGGGTGGTTTGTGCTCAGGCAAGCATGGAGACCATCCCTGCAGGGGTGGGGTTTGAGGTGGTCTCCTTCTGAGACAAGGAGCTGCTCACTCCTAGTGCCCTCCCAGCTGCAGTGCAGGTGCCATGGTGAGACACCTGCTTTTTTATTTTCCCTCATAAACTTCCTGGGCTGCAGTGAGATGAAGGTGGAGGTCGTTAAAGGCACTGCCAAAACCGTGCCATGAAAGAAAAGGGACCTGAAACACAGCTGCAGAGGTGGGACCTCCCACAGAGCAGCACAGGGACGAGCTCCATCACTGCCTTGGAGCAGCCCAAGGTCTCAACTTGCCCACTTTGTCTCACCACAAGCCCAAACTTCTCCCAGGTTGCCCCAATTGTTCATCTATCCCTCCCTCTCCATCTCCTGAGGCTGCTGGCATTTGGAGGGCCATCAGGGTAGTCAGAGGGACACAGGAGACGGTACACATGGAGATGCAGAGGAACTGGGATTTATTACCCCAGAGACAAGAAGTCCAGAGAGGGAAGAGACCTGCTGCCTTCAGCTACGTAATGGGGCATCCCAGAGAGGATGGAGCTGCACTCCCAAAGGTCAGTGGCCAAAAGCTGCTGTGAAGAAGACACTATCTGAGTAAGGGAAAGATGAGAGGGTGGCCCTCAAGCTCATAGAGGTCCCATCCTACACAGACTTTTCTGTGTTTTTTAGAATACGGTGAGACAGATCAGGAGCTGGATCTGGTCAGCACTGACCCAACAACAAGACAGTTTGCTGCTGGGTCATGTCCCCCACCAGCTCCTCGCCTGAGCAACGAATGGGCCGTGGAGCAATCAGAGGGACCTGGGGATGGAGAGGCCGAGGGGAGCAGCCTCCACGTTCATTCCCATTACCATTCCCACAGTTCCACTGCATTTGCAGGTTGCGTCACAAGATGGAGCAATTGTCCTATTTGTCGTTCCTGGCTGGAAACCAGCGGCTTGTCCGCGGCCGCTGTCCTTGGGGAGCAGAGAGGATGTCCTGCAGCCTGGATCCCTGGGTTCTTCTTTGCGCAGGTCCCAGGTCCCTGCCCCAGCAGACACCCGAGTCTGGACAAACCTTCTCCTCAGACCCGCCTGCCCCACCACGTCCCCCGCCCAAGCAGCCAGCAGGGCGTGTCCAGCTAAGGACCCATTTGAACCATCCACACCAAGCCTTCCTGCACCCACATCCCACCTCTGCCCCATGGTCTGTCCCACCACTGGCTGCCCTGCACCAAAGAGGTGGGTACAGCCTCAGAGCACCACCCAGAAGTGTCTCCATCCCCAGATTCCAGGTCCTTTCAAATCCACTGGGGATGAACACATATTTGACAGCAGATCTTCACACCCAAGTGCCCTCAAGCTTCCAAAAACAGCTGAGATCCCAGCTGGGATGCAGAACACCCCTTGGGAACCACACAGGTCACAGCCTAGTATTTTGGGATGTGGCTGCACCTCATAACTCTCCAGTAGCACTGGAGACGGAGGAAGAAGACCTGCCTCACCTCTCAGGACTGTTTGATGGATGGTCTACAAGCACTGTGTCAAGGAGGAGACAGTGAGTCCTAGAGAGGGAGAAAACAGCCAGGAGGGACGTGGGAGGCTGACATCTGCCCCTGGGAAAGGTGGAGGAGAGATGAAGGACATAAGCAACAAGGAGGAGGCATCAGGGAAGGGATATAAAATTAGTCAGGATGCTCTTTTTGCAGCTCACATGGCACATCTGGAGAGGTGGGGTAGGGACATTGTTGAGTGTGCCTAGGACACCTGGCACCGTTGATCTGGCCATGAAGAAGACACTCAGCATGGCTGTTCCTAGGGACTGCCTATGACTTGTGCCAGCCAGGAGCTTTCTAAGGAAATCATTTTCACTAGAAAATATTGGTTCACTTGAACCAGAGCTGCTCCACTCCTCCAGATCTCTCCTCATTAAAAACATGTTTGGAAGTAGTTGAAACATCCCATTTTTCCACAGACACATTCCTCTTAGGACTGTTTCTCCCTCCCTCCTCTGAAGCTCTGACACCACAACATGGTCTCCTTGGAATGAGCAGCTCCAAAATAGTCTTTTGGCCCCTCACTTCACATCAGGATGACGGAACTGCCAGAGCTTGAGAGGAAATCCTTCTCAGCAGCTTCAGCCATCAGAGCCCAGGCCAGCTCCTCCCACCCAGGCCAGCAGCTTGAGGTTTGTCTGCAGGGACCCTGTGCTCCACACACCAAATGCTTCATGGAAGTTCAAGGCCACCCAGCAGAAAGCAAAGAGCATGAAGCTGCAGCTGTGTAAATATCAGGGGCTGCTGGCCATGACCCTTCCTCCAGGATCCCTGGGACATCTCAGCATGTGTGCAGCAACCAAGGGAGAAATGCTTGAGCTTCAACCCCCATCCCCAGTGGGCTTCAGAGAGGGAACAGCTCCGGCTTCTCTCCCATGGAGTGGGAAGCAGCTGGGGTGCAGCAAAGGTCCTGTTTTTCAAGCAACCCTTGTGTTCATCCCTCCACACATCTCTGAGCCTTAAACCTGCTGCCAACAGCTCCAGCCTTCCCACAAGGAATGAGGACCGAGGTCCCAACACCACAGGGCAGATGGGTGAAGAGGGTGACGGGTGATCTCATGAGCAATGTAGACACCATGGATGTGCAAGAGGAGGCTGGAGAGATGGGAAGGAGGCCCTGGGCTGGATCCATATGAGACAGCAAGGTGCTGGCCCCAGAGGGTTTACCAGCTCTGGAAGTGTGGCTACTTCTCTAGAGCCCACTCACCTTTGTAAGTCAAACCCCTCAATCCCTTCCCACTGAAGCCTGTGCCAATGGCTGACGGGGCTTGGACAGAGACAGTGGGGACAAAATGTGTGGATTACTTCTCAGGATCTGCTTGTCCCACAGCACCTGCATAGGACTGACCAGACCCAGAGCAGCCTGTGAGTCCCATCTCCCCAGCTGGTCCTTCCCCATCCCCAGCAGCTGCCCCGCTCTGGCCTGGCTCCTCATTCCAAGCGTGTTTCTCATGGCCGCTGGAGGAATGCAAAGCCCTGGGGTGCTCTCCCGGAGCAGCACCAGATCTCTGCCGAGAAGGGACAGCGGGTGATGTCAGCAGAAACATATTTTTAACCCGTGTTTGAGTGAAGAGGAAACGACCCAGAGGAAACACATCAAAAAACAAAACAAAACAAAACAAAAAAAACCTCCTCCTCACAATGAAGAGCGCAGCTTCGCTTTCAAGTTTTACTTTTCCCAGGACACTGACTCCCTCCTGCCCTCGGCCAAGGGGGAAAAGAGCAAGGGAGGGAGCGAGGAGTCTCCCCACACACACCCCACACACACAGGAAACATGGGCTATATAAAGATCAGGGCAGGACACCGGACGTGCCAGGGCCCTGGGGTCTCCACCAGGATCTCCAGCCTGCCTGAAGATTGGCACGTTGGCCAGGGCAGTTCTGATGCCATCCCAGGTTGGAAGGGAAATTAGAGATTATCTAGTCCCAACCCACTGCCATGGCAGGGACACCTTCCACTAGACCAGGTTGCTCCAAGCCTCTTCCAACCTGGCAGTCTATGATTTTTCTTCCAGGGCTGAACTCCAGTGCAGAAGCTGTTCCCCAGACCTGCACAGAGCAGTTATTTTTAGGCCAAGAAGAGCCTGGGCCCGGCGGCAGGAAAACGAAGCTCAGAGAGGCAGGAAGGAGGCAGAGGGTGGGTAAGAGGAGCACTCCCAGCCTGCAGCCACCGCGGCTCCTTCCTCTGTCACACACGTCCCAGGAATGGCTGCCCGAGGGGAAGAGGAATGGCTGCCTGAGGGGAAGAGGAATGGCTGCCTGAGGGGAAGACACTCGCTGTGCACACAAGGATCACGATGGGGCCCCACGCCAGGCCAGGGCAGGACAGGAGAGGGCAGAGATGGCAGTGGGAGGAAAGGAGCTCCCCAGAGCATGCTGAAAGCCGCCAGCCTGGGGGATGTCCCCAGCCTGGGGAGATGTCCTCCACACTGGCCTTTGCCCCCATCACTGCTGTTGGGAGAAGATGCTCCCTTGGCAGTGCTGGAGGGAGCCCTGAGGTTCTGTCCTCTCTGTGTGCCCACGGCCCTGGAGCTGCCCCAACAGCACCTGGTGCCCCCAGGGTGCCCAGCAAAGGCTGCTGACCCTGACTGCCCACCTATGGGATCACAGGATGGGACTGAGAACTTTCTGGTCCACTGCTGCCTGGGTGGCACCAGTATGACACTGGAGGACAGCTAGGGGCTGAAAGAGGGGAGATTTAGATTGGAAACTAGGAAGAAATTCTTCACTGTGAGGGTGGGGAGAGACTGGCCCAGGTTGCCCAGGGAAGCTGTGGCTGCCCCATCCCTGGAAGTGTTCAAGGGCAGGTTGGATGGGGCTTGGAGCAACCTGGTGTGGTGGGAGGTGTCCCTGCCCATGGCAGGGGGGTTGGATCTAGATGGGCTTTAAGGTCCCTCCCAACCCAAACCAGTCTGGGATTCTGGGATTCTTCACCTGGTACACACAATGAATGCGGAATAAAAGGAAAAAGAACAGCTTGCAGCAGCAGTTCCCACATCAAGGGACTGATCCCAGCATGTCACCCACATCCCTGTTTGCTGTATGAGGTGATATCCCTGCTCCAAGGCCGCAGGAGACGCCTGCCCGAGCCCCGGGCTCCTCCTCACTTGCAGCCACACGGGGGGCACATTTCCTCCCCAGACAGTCTCTGTGCCCAGGGAGCAGAGCTGAGAACCAGGGACAAACCCCTCGGGGGTGTTTCCTGAGGCGCTCTGCACCCCCTGGCCCAGCAACACCCCTCCGATGGGCTTTGTGGGTGTGTTTGAGGAGGGTTTCCTCTTTCTCGCCTCATGTTTCTGGGAGAGCCAGTTTGCCTCACTGAGCTGTTTCCCTCCAAAATGACCTGCCTGCCCTTGCTGCGTGTCTGACATTTCTGGGACTTTGAGGTGACTGACCTCTGCGTTAGGCCAGAAGACCTGGTAGACCCATCTTTACCTGCAGTTCTGATTTTTCCTGTCCTTTTCCCAAACAAATGCCAAGTCCTGCTGCAGGGAGATAGTTTCCAGGCTTGCACCAGGGAGTTCTGGGGTTTGATGGGCCCGGGAAAGCACAGCTTGGCTCTGGGAGAAGGGGAAAAGGGGAAGGCAGCAGGGCCTGAGGTTTGCTTTGCTGCCCCTTGGCCCAGCTCCCTGAGGCGATCCCGATCTCCTGGCCTGCCAACTGTCTTCCCACAGATCTGCCCCAGGTTTGATGGACAACTTCCCTCAGGATGAATGACACTTGGGGACCCACCAGGGTGTGCGAGGCCTTTCGAGGACGGCTGACCCGGCCTCCACCCTGCAGCCGTGACAAGAATGAGCCCTTGCTCCCTCCTTAATCCACCTTTGCCCGGAGGAGCCCGTGAGCCGTGTCCCCTGACCTGCCAAACGTGCAGAGGGAGCGGGGGGAGGCAGGGCCCGCCGAGCTGGGCCGCACCGGCCATGCCCGGGGCCCTCGGGCCGCCCCCGGCGCTGCCCGCCCCGCATTGTGCGAGCGGAGCCGGGGGAGGCCGGGGACGACCCCTGAGAGCCGCCTTTGTTGTGGGGCTGCCACCCGGGCCAGGCTGCCTGTCCCCTGGTTTCCAGGACGATGGGAGGAGGAGGGCGGGCTGGTGGGGAGGAAGGTGAGGGGCGGCAGCAGGAAGGTTTGGACAGTGAGGGCAAATGTGAGTCCCAAAAAGTGCCTTGGTGGTTTCTTCACGGCTTGTCTCTCCTTCCAACTTCCACCACCCGTCCCACCAGCATACAGGGCTCAGGTATATTTTCAGTGAAATATTTCTGGCTTGTCCCTTTACAGCTCTCCACTTCCATCAGATTTCAGAGGAGTCTAAAGATTTTTTCTTGTCTTTTGCGAGCTCTGGGCTATTTATAGCTGTCAGATGTTGGCAACTTCTGTGGACAACTGTATGGGGACAATGTGAGTGTGGACATGTCACGAGCCTGAGGAGGAACGGGGTATTGCTTGGAGTCCACTATAGGAGACAGAGTCAGAAAGGGTGCAAAGAGACACTTCTTTGGGCTGGGTATGAGAAAAAAAGAAAAATATCCAATTTTCCAGGGAGATCTCTGAACCCTCGGGGTGCTCCTCAGGGGAGTGATGCTAATCCTGCCCCATGGGCTATTTCAAGTGAGGGTGGCCTAGTTGCCGTGGCTGTTCTCGCTGGTTCTAGCTCTCAGGATGCTCTTATTCCACCTTAGATGCTCAGGAGAGGACAAATACTGTATCGGTACAACATTGTGGCTGATCTCAAAGCCCTGCTTGTCCTGACCTGGATGTCTCCACAACACACAGTGCCATAGGCCCCTGGTGATCTCCAAATTCCACCAGGCCGTCACAAGAGCTGGCTTTTTGGATGAGCCCCAGCCCATTCCAGACCAGACTTCACACTGTGGTCCTTTCCACTCCTGCTAGAAACAAGCTCTCTGCCCACAATTTGCTTCCACTGCCAAAGGGAACATTGGTTTCTGCATCTCTTCAACTGCTTCCTTGCTCCAAGTGAAGGCAGGAAGGGGAGAAGAATACCACCTCCACCTGTGAGGACACAGGAACTTGCAGAGAGCTGGAAAAGAGCTATCTGAGCTGGAAAAAAAAGAGCTATCCAAGCTGGACAGGGTCCAGGAATGCACACCTCTCTGCTCCAGCACAGTTACTTCCATCCCACGGCTGTCCAAAATCTCCACTTTACATCCCATCTGACCTTTTTTTCACTCACACACCTCTCCTTTCAGCACCAGATGCCAGTGTACAGGAGTGACATGGACTGTTTAAGGAGGACATCCAATAACACTACAATGACTTACCATAAAAGCCTCATCTTTGTAACAGCCCAATGTTCCAGGCACCTGTCCAACAAAGGCAGAGATTTCTTACCTGCCCACCAGGATCCATCACACTTCCTCACAAACATTGAGATGGGCCATTGCAAAGCTGCAAGACCTCAGAAGAGCTCCCACACCTGCCTGCAGCAGGAAGAGCAGCCAGCAGGACCTTCCATCCCTGCTGGCCATCACCTACTGGGACCTGGAGCGGGTTGCAAGCAACAACTGGTGTGCAAGAGGCAACATCAAAACTAGCAGCTGACCCACAACCAAAGCAGTCTGCCTCTGGGAGATGGCATCTGCCCAGCTTTGGCTGCTATGGCAAAGAGTGGCCTTCGTACCTACTATTTGCACCTCCAGACTGGTCCTCAGGTGGCCACAACTTCTCCTGCTGATGGCAGATGGCAATGGAGGGGCCCAAGAACAGCAGATGCCACTCTCACCTCCTAACACAGTCACCCAATGCTGGAATGAGGCGGAAATGGACAACGAAGCACAAACAAAAGGGCTCATAAATGTTTTTCTTGGTCAGATCCCAGGAGCCTCATCAGTAGTATCCGCAATGGCTTTTCCAGACCCGGCTGGGCAGCGTCGTTTCTCTCAAGTGTTCCCAGGGAACCCAAAAAAAAACCCCATCAGGAGCATGTGTCTTGCTGAAAGCAGCCTCTGTGATGTAAACTCATGATATTTCACCAGCACAGCTCCTGTGGGCTTGGGAAACAGCTCATGAGCAGAGGAGATGATGGTGTAACAGGATGTGGGCATCTAATCTCTCCATAGCAGGAGACAGTCATAAGCACTGGCACTTCCCCAGACGTCAGCTCCAATTTGTTTGCACACAGGGTTTGCTGGAAAATTGCATCCAGGCATCCGGATAATCAGAGCCCTCCTGGCCCAGCGTGGCGGCTCCGGGAGAGGCAGGTGGGGAATTATTCCCCCTGTGCCACGGGGGAGAGCGGGCAGGGAGAGCTGGGCCTGCTGGGCCTGTTGAGCTGTCAGTTCAGGAGCTGCTCCCCTGGCCGGGCTGCAGGGCTGCCATCTGCTACTCCAGTCACCAAGGGAAATGGGGGGGGAAAGGAAAGCAGCTCTAGAACACCAGTAACAACCCCGAGAAGTACAAATCCGGGGGACGTGCAGAGTGGAAGGGATAATAAGCCATTTAGAGTATTCCACCTCCATAACTGGAGGAGAAACATATAAGGGCACAAAATCCCCTTCTGCCAACCCTGTCTGGCACACCTGAGTGGCCAGCAGAGAGGACAGGTGTAGCACCACCTCCCAGCCCTGCCCCTGGCTCCACAGCCAGGCCCTTTCCTGCTCCTCCAAGTGTTTGGTGTCACTCTGGCTGCTGAGCTCCCTCTCAGCCCACTCGAGTTTTGACAGGTTTTAACCCTGACTACCAGGGAAATCATCACATCATTTTGGGTGGAAAAGACCTTTAAGATCATCAAGTCTGACCATTAACCCAGAACTGCCAACTCCACCACTAAGCCATGGTAAGAAGTGATGCTCCATAGCATCAGAGGTGCTGGACCCTCTGTGTACTTTCTAGCTCTCTCCCTTTCTTTCTGAAGTTGGTTTCTCTATCTTTGAGAAGCTGAGGGACACTCAAAAGCAAGGCAAAACCCCACAAAAGGCCAGGTGGAGGACCCCATAGGTGCACCCTCCAGGTAAGGCCTTTTTGCACCCACCCCAAGGCACACACAAGGGCATTTATCCCTGTTAGTCTTTCTCCAGCACATCAGACTCATCCATTTCTTTCCCTCTCAAACACGGTGGGCGTCCAGCCTGAGCCCAGGGGGGGTGGGTTGATTTTTAATGCTTACTTATTTAATTTTGACATAGCACAGGCCATTCCAGCACCCGCTTTATCTCCAGTGATCTTTGACCCCCATGTGTCAGGAGTTCAATCTAGTACGTTCCACTCTTTGCCCCCACTTAATTCTTTTTTAGCTGCTGAGCCTTTGAAACCTGGTGCCATATGCCAGCCCAAAAGAGCCCTGATCAATGCTGGGGGGACCATGTCTGGGTGACCTTGCAACCTGCACTGCAAAGGGCAGAGCAGAGTGTTGGCCATGTCTTCATGAGGAGGTTTCAGCTGCGTTTGTTGGAGGGGGAGGGAAAGCCTTGCTTGCTTGATTGCTTGATTTCTTTCTTGCTTGCTCTCTTTTCATGCAGTTCCACCCAGCTGGGACACCAGAGCTTCTGCCCAGCAACTCTGCCTCATTTAATGAAATTGAGCAAGACAACAGGTGTCTGTGACTGACCCACACCCTTGATGAGGAGTAAAACACCTGGAAAGGGCCAGTGGGGTAATTTGATTGGAGTGGGTTTGGCTGCTGGTTGAAGAGTTCAATTCTTGGTGTTAGCACACCTGCCCAAACCAGTCCCACCTAGATGATCCCTCCTCCTCACCTTTGCCTCCAGCTCTCTGCAGAAGGGAGGGACAGTCCCTGCCAGGCTCTGCAGGACAAGAGCCATGTCCCATCAGGAATGAAAGCACTTTTGAGCAATCCTTGCAGACTTCCAGTTTGGAGTCACTGGGCTGTATATAACCCTCTTAGAGGACTTTTGGGGACCTTTTTCAGCCTAGATGTGTCAGTGACTGCCCCCTTACCCTCAATACCCAAAGCCCTGTGGGGTGAGAGCCCCAAATCCTGGCTCTCCCCAGGATTTCTCTCTGAGGCTGGAGAGCCAGGGAAGTCCCCACTTGCACTGATCTGTGTCCCAAGTGCTTTCCCAAGGACAAGAACAATGGGACATCCTACCCTTGGTGCTGAGAGCTGGTTGGTGGCAAGGGCAGCCGATCCCCTGCACGCCGGCTCATTAACCCTTCTGGCAGCTTCCATTAAAAATAAAGGGGCCTTCAGGTCCCTGCTGGAGTGGCCTATTTAACGTGTGCATCTCCTTGGCTTTGCCTCAGCCCCTGGTGTCCGGAGGCAGTTATTTCAGGCAAGGGACGCTATAGATAACTGATCCGCCAGCCAGGTGTCGTGTTCCTTCATTTATTTTCAATTACTTTGTCTCTTTAGCTCCGGTGAGAATTGCCTGGTGTCAATTCATTTGGTCACCCCCGTGCCTGCCGCCCCTCTCCGGAGGCCCCTCTCCAGTGTGGTGTGATCTCTCCCCAGGGGCAAGGCTGTTACAAAACAGCTCTGCTTCTCTTTCAGCTTCCTCTTGTTCTCATCTTCCCGGCCACCCCCCAACTTTGTGCCCCTTTGTCAGGGTCACACGGAGTTTCTGGGAGCTGCAATGGTGGGAGCAGGCAGAGCAAAGCTCTGTCCCTGCAAGAGCTGCATCCTCTGGGGTGGGAACATCCCCTCAGGGTGCTCATGGCAGCATGGGCACCAGCACACCCAGCTGGAAACCTGCAAACCTGCTGCCCAGGTCTATCTGGCTGTCATTATTTACTAGGTGGGAAGTGCCCTGGAGCTCCCCTGGCCCGTGGCTCATGGCTCTGGAGCTCATTCCCCCCTCAGCTGCTGAAGTTGGGCCAGTTCAGGTCTCCACATGTGCAGGGAGTGACCCAGAGCAGAGGCTTGCCCGGGCAGGAGGGACATTTCCCTCCATTTGCTCACTCAGGCAGAGCAGTCAGGATGAGGGTGACAAACCAGGAGCTCCTGGACCCTCCTTTCAGTGTCCCTAAGCTGTGTGCCTCAGGCCCCTAGTGCAGAACTAAGACTCATGGTCACCCTTTCATCAGGGACAGCATTGTCCTCTTGGAGGTGGACCTGTAGGTCTGAGCCATCAGAGCAGAGGAGCCAGGCCCTGTCCTGACCAGGATAAGGTGGTTTGTGTTGGGAGTCTCAGGGCTCATCTCCTTCCCTCTGTGGACTCTGGTTTTATCATTTTTCTCCCTTCCACCAGAGCCAACACCTGAGCCCTCCAGCACCTCCTCCCACTGCCCACCCCCAGCCATGGGGCTCCATCCACGCCCACCCCAACCCCAGCTCCCTGCAACCAAAGTGGGGACAACAGCTGGGGCAGATGGCACCACACAGAGCCATGGGCACACTCCTGATAGGAGGAGATGCCAATGTCTCCAGCTGTGTCTGAGAGGGACAATGCAGCCAGGGAATCCCACACAGGGCTTTGGGACCAAAGACAGGCTGAACACCCCAAATCCAGATTTCCCCTGGCCTGGGGAAGCACAGACCTGTCCTTTAAGCCTAGATTCTCCTCCAGCTGAACCCTCTCATGGTAGATCACTGCCAGGTGGAGTCTCTTCACACTTGCTTACACTTCTAGGCACCTTTTTACCTGCCTGAGCCTCTCTGCAGGTGTGATCTGAGCCATTCCTGGCGTGTCCCCACTCCTGCTGAGCTGAGAGGGCTGGTGACGTGGGCTTGCTGGTCTGCCTGTCACCACCAGCAGCACAGCCACCTCAGCACTGGTGGTGACAACAGCAGGGGCCGAGGAGGGCATGGTGTCATTTTCAAATCCGTCAGGAAGTTTTCAGCAGGGATGGCTGGAAAAAACCCAGCGTTTTCCTGTGAAAAAGGGCACATTTGCTCTGGTTTCAATGAGAAAGAAATAAATAGAAAGCCTGGTAGTGACTGTCCTTAATTGATTAGTCATTTCTGCAGATGATAATTGCACATCAAAAGACTGAGATCCTGCTGGTTCATGCAAATGTCCTTATGAGTAGCAGGGAGGCAGAGGGGAAGGGGATGCAGGAAATAAATCCTCCAGAAGCTACCAGGGAGAATCTGGAGTTTGAGTTTCGTGGCAGGAAAACAATTTTGCTCTGAACATGCCTGGAAGAAATATCCTCGACCTCAGCTGCTTCTCAAGGGCCAGAAACATGGAGAGGGAGGATGCCAGGGGAGTGCCCTGGTGAGGGGCAACCAAGCCATGGGAAAGCAGCACTTCTTCAGACACCCACGGAGAACTTTAAAATACAGTTGGCTGCAGAGCCAAGGGCTGAGGTGTTGCTGGACTGCAAAAATTAGGAACAATTTCTTCCTCAAAGGGTTGTCAAGCCCTGGCCCAGGCTGCCCAGGGCAGTGGTGGAGTCCCCATCCCTGGAGGGGTTTAAAAGCTGTGTAGATGTGGTGCTGGCAGTCTCAGGGCTCATCAACAGGTTAGTTGTGGCCTTGGCAGTGCTGGGGTAATGGTTGACTTGGAGGATCTTAGAGGTCTTTTCCAACCAAAACAATTCTCTGGCCTTGCTTTTGGGGTGCAGCAGTAACCCCAGGAGGACCAGCAGCCCTGCACCTTGGTGCACCAGCACCCAATAGCTGCCAAGGACAAAGCCTGGAGAAGGTGTTGAGGTGTCCAGAGGAAGGAGCTTGTCAGGGACTGGACTGTACCTGGGAGAGGGACCTCATGTCCCTCCTGTGTTGTGCATCACCCCCAGTCTAGGATCCATCCTGCACAGGGCAGCATTCTGTGCCCTCTGAGCTGTGCTGGGGTGTCCCCTGCTGCCCAGGACGCTGTGTCCAGGGCACTGCTTGAACCCCCATCTCCTGGGCTCCCACCAGAGCCTCCCCCCATGCTCATTTCATGGTTTCAGCGGAGCTGCTAGCCCTGCTGTCTGGCAGAAGAGGCTTGTGAGCATGACTCAGTCAGCCTCCAAAAGCAGCAGCGGAAAAACAAGAATGTGCTGTGAGCTGCATCTTGATTTCTGAGCCAATCTCATGATGTTTTGCAGGGCCAGAGCGTGGGGCTGGGTTATCAGGACAGCCCCAGAAACCACAGGTGTTTCCGGGTGCTTGTAAGCAAATTGTCCATTTTGCAAAAGGACCATGACACATTGTCACCCTTGGGCTCACAGAGACCCTCTTGCCTGTGAGGAGCATCCCCAGGGCTGCAGCCACAGCATGGATGAACCCTTTCCATGGGTGAACCCTTTCCATGGGTGAACCTTTTGCAGGTGTCAGGTCTTGTTTGGGCTATTTCAGAAGCTCCCAGCTGCCCTCACACCACTGGTCCAGGTGATTCCCAAACTCCAGGGCCTCATTTCCCAGACAGCACTGAGCAGCTCTGAACAGTGTCAGGCAAAGCAGACCAGGGGGAACTTCAGACTGTGCTCTCCCATCTGCTCAGCCCAGAGCAGCATTAGCTTCTTCAGGCCAGAGCAGTGGTCAGAGGTCTGCAGAGCAATAAGCTGCCCTCAGCCCTACATGGAGGGGGATGACTGTGGCCAAGCAAAGAGGTGTTTGTAGTTGTGGAGAAGCCTGAACTCCTGCTCCATGGTCCCTGCACCCTATGGTGACAGCAGGGAACTAGATTTGACCTTCTACATGGTCCCACCCAACCCTATATGCCCAGGTTCCTACACACATATCAACTCCGGTGTGACTTAAAAAACAACTGGCATTTAATTATTCCTTCATCTCCTCATCACCGTCACTGATGAAGTCACTGAGGATGCAGCACTTTGGATCCTCAGGGCAGGCTGAAGTCCCCTGCTGACCTGCTGAAGCAGCCAGGTTCAGCTCCTTTCCCTTCAGGTGTCTCTGGTGTGGAGGGCTGTGGAGAGCTCCTTCCCCCTTTGTAGTCAGCAAAGAGAAACAGGCACTTCCAGGGCATGACTCATCTGCCCTATTTAGCCATCTAGGGAGAGATGAATGAGTCCTTAAGAGGGCCTGTTTCTTTCCACTGTCTAGACAGCCAACCTCTCGACTGCAAACACCTACCCCTGCTCTCCTGGAGCAGCCAGGCACCCTTCCCAGCCTGCTGAAGGACCCTTCTGGTGGCATCCAGCACAGGCAGAGGGTTGGATCACACGTGGACGTCCTCAGAAGGATTTGAACTTGGCCTAACTTTGCTCCCTTGAAAGGCAAGGGAAGATTTCAACACCAAAAGGGTGGAAATTCACTTCTGGGGAAACCTTCTCTGCCTCCAAGGGGTGGTTTTGTGGAGCTGAGCTTGCTCTGGCCATGCTGGTCCTAGGACAGCGTGGTACAGGCCATGTCAGCTCTGAGCAACCTCTGGCTGTGTCAGCCAAGAAAAAGTGGCTTCTTATTCTATGCTGAACCAGCAGGAGAGACCCAGGCACCCGGGGGGTCCAGCTATGTGACTGGGACCTGGTGCTACCACCAGTTCCCCTGGGGCCATGTGCTCTAAGGTGTGTGGCCTGGTCTTCACACGGCTGCAAACCAGAAAAGATTGTGCAGTGGAAAGAATCACCCTCCTCTTAGGACAAAGCCCAAATACTGTCACTTTCTGTGATTCCTGGGACTACAATGACTTTCTCCACATGGGAGAAGGAAAATGTCCAAGCAAGGAATCACCATCTTTTTCAGATCACCATGGTCTGTAGGCTTCTCTGTCTCTGCTAGCCTCCCATTGCCGTTTAGCTCCTGAGCTCTCCTTCAGCCTTCCTCTACAGGACCACAGCTGATAAAGGTCTGTAGATGCCAGTAAGGTTTGGTGGCATGAACTGATGAGGACAGGGGGGGGCTGGGGAAGGTGGTACTGCACAAACCAAAGGGGCTGTAACACTGCAGAAGGCAGCTGTGCAGCTAGGAATGAAACCAGTTGGCTGTGTCCAAGGAGGGACTTTGGCACCAAGAAGAGCCAGTGGATCACAAATGGCCTAAATTCATCTTTTGCTTTAGAAGCAGGGGAAGGGTGAGTCACAGCAAGGCCTGGACTCACACACATCTGAACTCCACTGCCCTGGGGCACATCCAGAGCACTGTGGCTGAGGCACTGGGACATGTTGTGGAAAGCATGCTGTGATACCAGCAGGGCTCCAAACCCAGCACAGCAGCCTGGGAAAAGGCTCCATGCTGAGACACATGGAGATCACACAGTTTTGACCAAGCACAACGGCTGAGAGGGCTCTTGAGCACAGTCTGGCCCAGCAACACTACCCTGCAGAAGGACCCTTGCAGGCTGAGGAAACAGGCTCAGCCATCATCCAGGGCTGGAAGCTGGAGCCAATAAATGGGAACAAGGGAGGTGCCATGAACCATGGGGTCCACATCTGTGTGAAAGGACTTCATGCTCTAGAAGCACTTGAATAAAGATCCACCACCTTTGTGAGAGAAGGGCTTTAAGTGAACTGAAGACACCCTCAAGCCAAGGAGAAGTTGCTGGGCTCTGTACATGCAGAAGGGCATGAGACACTGTCCTGGGACACACACGGAGGGATCAGAGGCACCAGATCTGCAGGTTCACCCTTTTGGGGTTAGACATCACCCAGGAGCCTTCTGCAGCTGGTGGAGACAGCTGTGCCCAGCTGCAGCTCCTCCATTGGCCTGTGGCCTCACCCTGTCTCTTCTGGCAGCAGAAGAGGCTTTGGGAATGTGTTGGGATCTCTGTGGAGTGACAGAAGTGCCCCAGATCTCAGGGATTTCTTACTTCAGGCCCTCCCTACTTACTCCTGCCCTCTGTTACAGGAGCCTGCCCTTCTTAAGCACCAGGAGAGGGCTACCAGCAGAGACCTCCTGGAGTTAAAGATGATCCCCCCAACACCCCCTCTGTGGCAGCACAAGCCCAGCCACCCAGCACCCCATGGCCAGGGAGAGCAGGAGTCTGAGCCTGAGCTGTGCCCCGGCCACCACAAAACCAAAACTGAGACCAGGTTCAAAATTAATATATATTTTTATTGAATAAGTTGCTCTAAGTGGACTTGTGGAGCCACCCATAGAATTACTTCTTTCATCTCAGCAGTGGTTCAGTAACAGTTACTAGCTTTGCAAGAGAAGAAAACCAAACAGAAGAGGGTGCATTAAAATAAATAGGTTGTTGGATTTTTTTTTTCCTTATCTTTAAAATAAACTTTTCAAATAAATACTTTGTTGGGGGGTTTTTTGTGGGTTTTTTTTTCCCCCTTAAAATGTACAAGGGTATTGTCAAAAAACAGCCATGAGGTTATAAACATATATTATACCTTCTAGAAAGGAACCCAAAGGAAGGCAGCCGGGGGGGGTCTCTATACACTGTACGGACCTTGGTACCAGTCAAAGGAGAATTAGAGGCTTCGGTCCTTGGTATGAGACTCTCCTTGGAAGCCAAGGGGGATTGGTCTTCCAAGGAGAACTTTGTGCTGAGGACACCTGGGGAGGCAGGAGGAGGCAGAGCTGCTGCCTGGACACAGAAGGAACGGCCGGGAAGGGGCGGGCAGCCGGAATGGGAGGGGAAGGTGGGACCAGCAGCAGCAGGGCAAGGGCTGAGATCTCTGCCCATCCATCCAGAGTCCCCCTGCAAGGTGACTGTCCACCCCCCTGGCTCATGGTCTCAGGGGATTCTTCTCCACCACCACCACCCCAAACAGGACAGCAGATCCCACCTGCACAACCTCCCAGTGGCGCTCTGGGAGAGTTTGGCAGCAATCCCAAAGATCCCTGAGAACTCCCCAAAGCAGGTTGAGCCCAAAGGGATCACAGCTCCAGTCTGGGCCACCTGGACCAGTCTCCAGCTGCTGCAGGCACCCCACAGGCTCCATGGGATCTTTGAAGGAGATGAGCCTGAACTGGATCCTACTAAAGACCAAGAATGGGCTTTGGGGTGGGGGTACAGCCCTTCCAACTTTCCTCACATACTGATCCCAAAAAGTAAGACCTCAAAACAGCCAAGGAACAGAGGCAGAGAGCAAACCACCAAAGCAGGTGCTTGGAGCAGCAGTGCATGGTGCAGTTCCCCTGTGCCAACCTCCCTCCACGCTCCCCCCTCTTTACTGCACCACAGCAGCCACTCAGGTTCTTCTGTGCCTTGGCAGCTTTTGGTGGATGAGACTTCCCCAACAGCCTTTGGGTTCACACATGGGGATGGAGAAGAGCCAACGATAGGGGATTTTATGGGAATCTGAGAGTAGAGTCCCAAAGAGCTGCCCCCTATTCTTTGAGGTACTTGGCTGGCAGGTTTCTCAGGGATGGGTGGAAAGCAGTCCAAGGACCACTTCTGCCCTTCCACCAGGAGGTTTGGGGGAGATGGAATGGGATAGAGTCCCCCCTCAGTCCCACCTCAGTCCCCAGTGTCCCCTCCTCACCACTGCTGGGGCTGGTGGGACATGTGTGGTAGGGAAGGAGGGGAGTGGGACTAAGGTAAGCCTTGGAGAAAGCAAGCACCGGCAGGAACTCTTGTGTGGATGGAGCTGTGGAGGTCTGGGTAGGAAGAGAAGCCCCTGGGTGGGGAGCAGAGCAGGGAGAGCTCACGTCCTGCTCAGTAGCTCCTGTCTCCAGCTCCTTTGGCACCTGAGTCTCTCTTTCCCCATCTAAGTCTGCCCAGCAGCCCTGCAGGTTTCCTGGCAGAGGAGCCCACGACCAGCGGAGACACACTCCACCAAGAAACATTCCCTCAGGAAGCAGCTCCATCCTTGTCAAATCCCAGGGGAAACAGAGGACTTGGCACGTGACTTTCCCAAAAGAAAACCAAAAAAGACATCTCTGGACAGAGAGAAACCCACACTGAAAGGACAAGCAGCTGCAGACAAACATCTGGAGCAGATGTGATCTGACTCATGATGAGGTGGGGCAGGAGAGGGGCTCACAGCCCCAGCCAAAGCTGGAGTTGTCTCTGGAAGGAAACCACACTGCCTGGAGCTGGGAGGGAGCAGGATGGACCTATCTGAAGATTTTAGGAACAGATCAGGGGGAAAACACGATCAGAGGCTCCCCATAGCTTCCAGGGAAGCAGAGCTGGCCTCCTTGGAGGGCAAGTCCCAGCCTGTCCTTTCTGCTGGGAGCAAGGAGTGGGAGCGAGGAACAGGAGCAAGGAGTGGGAGCAAGGAGTGGGAGGAAGGAGTGGGTGTGCAGAGTGGAAACA
This sequence comes from Hemiprocne comata, assembly GCA_020745705.1. Taxonomy (NCBI): domain Eukaryota; kingdom Metazoa; phylum Chordata; class Aves; order Apodiformes; family Apodidae; genus Hemiprocne; species Hemiprocne comata. The sequence goes on along the minus strand of CM036597.1, from coordinate 660,745 downwards.
AGGAATGGGGGAGAGGAGGGGGAGTGAAGAACAGGAGCCAGGAATGGGAGCGAGGATGGGAGCTTCCCAAGGCCCCCCCCCAGGTTGAGTGAGAAGCGGTAACACCACGTGAAGCCACCTACCCCTGGGAGCAGGGCAGGGGCCACCAGCTCCAGACTTCTCCAGCCCCAGGGACTGCAAGGCCAGGCCATGGCTCTGTGCTTTGCCCTCAGCCCAAGCCCTGCGCTGGTCCCATGCTCCCAGTGCCCACCAGGGGCTCTCCTCCTCTCCCATTCCCTTTGACATGTCCCGATTTCATCACATACATCTCCCAGGCTTGTAATTTCCTGGAGATGAGACATTCAAGACACCTGGCTGGACTCCTCAGCCCTGCACCCAAGCTATGGCACCATGCCCTGGGAGTAACGGGACTTCTGTCCTGACCCAGAAAAACCCCATTAGGTAGAAGGCTACTGGCAGGTGTCCTGGCCTCCCACCAGCTCCTGAAGGGAAACGTGCTGCAGGGAAGTGCAGGGCTGCTGCCCAGCTAGGCTGGCTCTGGGGACCAACTGGGTGGACAGCCATCTTCTCATCCATCAGCTCCAGCACCTGGGGGAGGTCACCCCCCCATGCTCGCACAACTTTGGAGGCCGTGAAAATGATGAAGCTTCACATGTTGAGTCATTCCACCATCAGGAGAGGAAGCAATGAATCGGCGAGATACAGAGGTGGTAACTAAATTTACAAGTAGGATCCATTTAAAAAGGAGGAGAAAAAAAAAATCAAAGTAGAGCAAGTTGGAAAACTCTGTTCATTAGTTTTCTTTAAAAAAGTTTCAATGAACTATTTCACATTCTGATTCAAGTTCCTCACGTCCTCAGTGTCCCGGTGTCAAAAAAAGAGACCTTTTTTTGTTCCCTAAAAAAGTGTTGCGATTTTTTAGGAAGGAGTTTAATCAGCACCAACAGGAAAGTGAACCAAGCATTCCAGAGAAAAGGTGTCTCTTGGTGGAAGCCTCTCCCCCAAACATTGCTTGGAAGGAGGGAGCAAAGCAGTTATTGGCATATGGATAAATAGGTTTGCAATATATTTAATAACTGCTGCCCCAGAGGCTGATCTGACAGGGGTACACGCACCCACGGGGCATCCTCTGGGAAGGTCATTGCCTCAAAACCCAACTGGTTTCAGAGTCCAAGGCTGGCCTCAGAGGATGTGCAAACTGCACTGGCATGGATGTCTCCCTTCCCAGTGCTGGGAGATCCCCACCGTGACCAGGAGCACCATCCAGAATTCCCCCCAGCGTGTGGAAGTGGGGTCTCCATCTTTGGTCAGAGGAAGCATCTTCCAACATTCCCCCTCAGGCTCCAGGTGAAATCAGGGTGAGGATTTCGGTCCTGTCCGTAACACGTCCCAGGCACAAACTTCTCCCCAGGGATGGGATTCATCTCCCCTTCCACAGGGAAGCAGGAGCTCAAGGCCCGGGCCCCACGTGGGTTGGGGCGGGCGCTGCCAGCGTCGCTGAATGAATAACGCTTTCAAGAGGGATGAATCACTCCCTGGAACCTCTGCTCTGCAGCACAGGCAGCCTGGATCAGCCACGATTTTTAGACAGCAAATGCAGGGGAAGAGGAACCCCACCACCAGGGTCTGCCTCCTGCCTCACCTCCCAGCAAGCACAGAACCAAACCCTCTCCCTGCAAAGAGCACAACCTGAGAACCCCCCTTTCCCCCTCTCCCGACTCCCTGTGAACAGAAGGTCTGGAATTAGCAGACCAGGAACTCATCTCCCAGCATGTGCAAGTGTACCAGGAAGCCAAACCTCACATCTGGCACCGTTCACAGCAGTATCATGAATATTATTAGTAATAGACCTAGCCAGCCTAGCGTTATATTTATATATACAAAAATAGATCCACAGAACTCTGTGTGAGGGGGTGGCTGAGGGAAGGCGACGGATGAGCCCCGGGTCTTGGAGGAAGCCAAAGGACACGTTGCATATATATCTCCAGGGGAACCATTCACTTCCCTCTGCACTCACACACCTCAGAGGAGACCGAGCACCAGGACATCATCCCAGCTCCAAGCTACCCTGAGAGACCAGACAGCAGGGTCACAACTCCATGGATTTGGAAGCAGAGACAGAGCTGAGCCCAGGACCTGGAGGAGGTCCCCTCCAAACACAGCGATGGGTTGGGCTCATTATTGTCCCAGCAGGTAACCCATGAAGCCCTGACCCAAATTCAGGTTTCCTTCTGCTCTGCAGATGGCCCAGCCCAGGGCTTGGCTCAGACCCACCTCCAGGTTGCCACAAGCAGAATAGCCTCAGAAGGATGACACTGGTGGTGGGGTGACACGCTGGCAGGTCAAGGAAAGCCAGGTGAGGACTCAAGGAAAGCTTCTGCAAGGAGGGAAGGTTGGGGTCCCCTCTTCTGACACTTTTTTCTGCTCTCTGTTCCCCCCAGCCCAACACAGGGACTGCAGGAGCCCCCAGGGTTGGCAGGGAGAGTGGGGCCAGCGGCTGCTGCTGGCTGCTGGCTTTGGGGCCTTTTTTAAAGTGAATTCAGTGCTGGTGGAAGGGACCACAGCAGGGCTGAAGCACAGAGCTGGTGGCATCTGCTGGGTGGTGGGATGAAGCCGGCTGCAGCTCCCACCCCACCAGGGTTTCGCTCCGGAGGCAGCCCTTCAAGGCATTGAGACATGAATGGCAATTTCAAACCAGCTTCTTGTTCTCAGCCAAATCCCAGAGGGGACCTTTCCCTCGCTGCAGTCGGGCAGAAGCGTGTGGGCTGGGCTGCCTCCGGTAGCTCCTTCCCCTGCCAGAAGGTTTCTAAAGCTTCCCACACCTTCCCTTCCTCTTTGAGACAGAAAAATACGATGCCGCCTCCTTCAGCAGCTCGCTTGCTTCTCCCCAGCAGCTTCCAAGCCTGAAGGGAAGACACCAGTGGGACCCCATGGCACCCAAGCCCCTTGGGGAAAGCAGACCTACATGAGAGGAGACAGGCCATCACGAAAAGTGCTGGAGGGAGAGAGAGAGAAGGAGGTCTAGCTCTTGGAAGACTCTTGCACAGGGGATGTGTTGACCTGCCTCTTCCCCTCCATTGGGAAGGACCACACCACGGGGCAGCAGCAGCTCCTAAAACCCCCTGAGAAGTCCCAAGGACACCCCAGGTCGCAATTTCCAGGGGGGCAGGGCCAAGGAGGCCACCTGCAGCTCTCCTGGTCCCTCACCTGTGCGTTGCAAACCCACCATGTCCCACCAGCTTGGTGCCGCCTCTGTGTTCCCAGGGGCTGGGGGACCCCCAGTTCACCCGTCTCCTTCCCAGGAGGTGATGGTGGGTAGCAGGGAGCATGGCAGGGCAGGGGGAGCCGAAGGAGGAGGACGGAGAGGAGGAGGAGGAGGAAGAGGAGTAAAGCCTGCTTCTCCTCCCTGAGGGGGTCATACCGGCTTATCCAGCGTCTTGGGGAACGGCGTGCCGCTGGAGGAGGAGATCTTCCTGCAGACCGTGTTGGTGTGGCTCTGGCAGCGGCAGCCGGGTCGTTTGAGGCCGTCATAACCCCGCTGGCAAAGTTTGAGGCACCCCAGGGTAGGAAAGTAGCAGCAGAGGCAGGGCATGAGGAGGGAGAGGAGGCTCATGGCAGCCCAGCGGGCGCAGCAGGAGCCCGGCCCGCAGGAGCAGGGGTCGTCGGCGCAGGTGTCCTCGTCGTCGGTGGAGCAGTGGTAGAAGAGGCCCTTGACGCAGCAGAGGCAAGTCCCGTAGTCGAGGAGGCTCTCGGGGGAGCAGAGGCAGCGCTGGTTGCAGAGCCAGCAGGAGGGCAGGCTGCGGGCGGCCGTGCAGCGGGGACACTTGCAGCGCCCGCACTCCTCGCACACCAGGAGGTGGCCGGCGTGGAGAGGGGGCTTCTCCCCCGCCCCCTTCAGCGGAGATTCCTCCCCTTTCAGCTCGCCGGCCCGGGGCTGCGTCCGGATGAGGGAATGGCCGGAGTGGGAAGGGGTGAGGCTGCTGAGGAGCCGCTGGTCGGAGGCGGTGGTGCTCTGGGAGACGGAGCTGGCCGTGCTGGAATGGCTCATGTGCTGCTGCAGAGGTGGCATCTGGTGCTGCTGGCTGTGGCTGCGGTGCAGGTCCTGGAAGGTGGAAGACGCCAGGCGGTCCTGGGGCCACTCCTGCTTGTGCGGTGGCTGGGACAGGGAGGGGTTGGAGCGGGCTTGCTGGAAGCAGGCAGCCGGTCTCTCCACGTAGTTGTTGCTGGCACGGATGGAGCGGATTTGGTCAATGGACAGGACCTGCTGGAAGTCCTCAGCGGGTTGGTCCATCGTCTCGTCGCAACTGAGTTCAGCCACACTGGAAGAGAGCTGCATTTCCAGGAGCAAGGAGACCCTGCGGCATCAGGGTGCATCTAAAAATCCTAAAGGATGGGGCAGGGAAACAGAGAAAACATTGAATGGAACTATCCGTACAAACCAGGAAGCAAAGGCTGGCTGGAGAACTCCTGAGGAAGTTGTTTCCAACATCCAGACTCAAAGTGCCTGGGGCGATTTAGGCTGGACACATCCAAAAAGCAAAGATCTGTCCCTTGAAACAGGTGGGCACAGCATCTCCCCATGCTTTTGAGCTTCCCCTGTCCTTCCAGAGGATTTTCCACCCCTTGCCAGCACTGGTGGACATCAAGGCTGTTTGCTGAAGTTTTTGGGAGACAGCACTTCCCGAGTTGGCAGCGCTTGGCAGGGGCACCTGCTTTATCCAGAGGGAAGGTCAGGACTGTCCAAGGGCTGTGGGATGGGGTGGGAGAGGACCTCTGTGTCCCAAGCCCCCCCATCCTGGCAGGTTTGACCTCATGGCTTCAGCACCATCACCAAACCCTGGGCTGCTAGACGTTGCCACTGGCAGCTGGGTGAAGTGCTCCCAGAAACACTTCCAGGTTGGATGGGGCTTGGAGCAACCTGGTCTAGTGGGAGGTGTCCCTGCCTATGCAGGGGGTTGGGCTGGATAGTCTCTAAGGTCCCTCCCAACCTGAACCCTCTGGGACTCTCTGAAACCTCCCAGGTCGGTGCTGGGCAAGGAGAGGGGACAGGAGTGGGTCTGCAACAGGGCCAGGGCTTGGTCTTTTGGGAGGGATGGAGAAACTTCCCACTTCTGCCTGTGGAACAGAGCCACCCAGGAGCACGCAGAGGACAGGAGCCATTCATTGCATGCCACACCCCAGTGACCAGCTTTCCCCCAGCACTTCCCAGCCCTGATTGCAATATCAGATACGTGCTTCCTGTCCACAGCCTTCTTCCCTGGGACAAAGCCATCCTCCTCTGGCAGATCCAAGGAGTGATCCCTCAGTGATAGACATTGTCACCATGCCCAGGCCCGCAGGAAGACTCTGTGTCAATAGGAAGGTCCCCACATGGACAGTGGTGGCCGAGGCTTTCAAGTAGGTGAGGGGCCACAGGTAGAATCTGCTCATGCAGCAGAGAGAGGGAAGATTGATTTTCATTAGCTAGGCTGACCTTGGAGAGCAGGGAAAAGCAAAGGCAACTTACTTCGACTGTTCAGGCAAGGTCTGGTCTGTCCCATCCCCCTCCCCGGAAAGGAAAGGCAATTGATCTGCTTAGATTTGGGTTTTTCCTGCACACGGAGCCCACCAGCCACCCACTCCGGGCCATCTCCAGCCAGATGCTCACCCCGTCCTGGGAGATGCAGACAGTCATTCTCCCAGAACACCCACGATCGATTCAGACACCGGGTTGTTTGACAGAAAGCTGAAGGTGAATCAGGAGGGCACAGCTGACCCAGGAGAGGCTTCCTGAGCACTCTGCCGGGATGAGAATGGGCCACTGACGCAAATCACCCTCCTGTGAGCTGTTACCTGCTGCTGCTGGGCTCCTCACCTGGGAAGGTCTTACTAAAGCACAGGCTGGTGACCTGAAGCCCCCGGACCCCTGAGGAGATATGACCCATCTCAGCCTGCAGCTGGGACCACAGCAAGGGCAGCCAAGAGCAGCCTCAGCAGCTCCCTATGTCCCTCATCAACCCAAGCCCATCCTGGGGTGGGATTGTTAAGGGAATGATGCTGGGTTACAGGGAGGAGCTGCAGACACCTTGGTGTCCATCCCCTCAGATACATGTGCTGGGATTTGGCAGTGCTTGGGCATCTGGACTCAGCCAACAAGACCCCTGTGAAGTTCCCCTGGGGGGGCTTGGACCACGGTGTGACCCAAAGGGACAGGCTGAGGTGGTGGAGGGTCCCTCTGCGATGGAGGCAGAGGAAGTGGGAGATGAGGAGCAGCCAAAGGGCAGACTCAGGGCAGCTACGCCCAGCCCTCTGTGAGAGACCCACGGTTTGGGATACACAAGGAAACCCCTGAGCTGAGCTTAGGCAGGAGGAGATGAGCAGGGGACACTGAGGAGTCAGAGCCAGGGGGACAGCAGGTGCGGAGAGGAGCTGGCAATGGGGCCATGCAGTGACCTGCAACCCAGACACACAGGATCTGGATCCCTGGCTGGGACAGAGCATCCCAGGCAAGACAGGTCCGGGGAGGACCCCAGCACTGAACCAGGGCCCAAACGCTCCTGGACCTACAACCCCCTAGAGGGGGGTTGGACATGGACCCCCTGCCCCCAGCAAAGGTCCTTCTGGGACCTAAGAGGATGTGCGCTAGAGGACCTGTGAGTCCTCTGATCCAGCAGGATGATCCAGAAGAGGGATTGAATGACAGGAATTGGGACCCTGCTCCTGTGCCCCATCCTCGGGGGGAATCCAGTGCCCCCCACTCACTCCCAGGGTCCCCCACTCCCACCGCTCCCTGTTCTAGCCCAATTCCGGGACTGCAACCAGTCCATATCCCAGCCCACAGTGCTCCAACCATCCCCACGGCACTGCTGCCCCCCTCCCTGCCTACCTGCCTGTCCGGGGGGGACGGGGGCAGCGTGTCCCCAGCCTCCTCCTCACCCCCTGCCTGCGAAGCAGACATGCCAGCCCCGGAAACCGGGCGAGCTTTATAGCCCCCGGCAGCCCCAAACATATAAAGTTCGTGTGATAATGGGCCAGAGAAGGGATCGTAAAAGCAAATGATTTACAGGCTGGAGGTGGCTGCAAGCCGGGGACGAGCTGCACAGGGTGCCCAGGTGGAAGAAAAGGGCTTTTTCCCTCCGGAGGGACCCCCGCACCCTGTCCCGGGTGGAGCGGGAGGTGGTGGGAGGCTCATCCCCCAACCCTGCTCTGCAGGCAGCCCACGCCTGGCCCGCAGCCGGGCTGCAGCCCCCGTGCCCAGCCCCGCCGTGTGCTGCCGGCTCCCCCGGACTTTCCCTGCAACACAGCCCACGTTGGCTGGGATCCGGATCGGGCCCGCAGCCCCCGGCCCCACCGTGCGCACAGCCCACGTATGACTCAGACCCACACCCAGCCCCACCACGTACCCCCCCTGCGTGGCCAGGACCCCCATCCCCACTGCATGTGCATGCCCAGGAACCTTAGCCTGTGCACATCCAGGACCGTTGTCCCTTCACCAAACAGCCCACGCGTGCCCTGCACCCCCACCCCCCTATTATGCACAGCCCACGTGTGTCCAGAACCCCCATTCCCACTGCACACGTGTGCTCAGGACCCCCATCCCTTCGGCAAACACCCCACGCATGCCTAGGACCCCCGTCTCCCCCCGGCACGCACAACCCACGCGTGTCTATCCCCCTCCCGCACACATTGGGGTCCATCCGCTCCCAGCCCCCCCACACCGTGTCCCCCTCCGGGACTCACCGCCGCCTTGTACGGTCCATCCGCCTGCCGAGCGTCGGCCGGGGCTAGCCCCGGGGGCACCGGGCAGCGCTTAGGGGCGGGGGACGGCGGGCAGGGACGAGGGGCAGCACCCACCCGCCCGGCCCCACAACCGGGCCGTGCTCCGCGCCCCGGGGAGGGGGAGCGGGGCCGGGGAGGGCCGGCGGCGGGGGGGAACCGGGGGGAGCTGAGGGGAAGGCGGGCGGGTCCCCGGCGCTCCCTGTGAATGGGGGCAGCGAAGAGGGTGGGAGAGAGGGAGGGATTTAGCGCTGCCCCGGAGCATCTCTCCCTCTCTGCCGTTCTCCTTCCCGGAGCTGCAGCTCTTAACGCTTTACCGAAGTGGCGTCATCCCGCTGAAATGGCATCGGCCCATTAGCGGTCCCCGCAGAGCCCCGCATCCGCTCCCCTGATAATGAGGGCGGCGGAGCCGGGGCCACCGGCACCGCTTCAGCAGTTCCGTCTGCCTCGGGCTGCGCTTCCCCTTGCGCCCACCGGGACAGCCCACCCGCCCCCCAGACCAGCGTCCCCCCCCCCGGGGACCCCCGTGGGGCTGCGCTGGCCGCATCAGCATCATGGGGATCATCCCATCCCGAGAAAATCCCATCCCGGGGATCATCCCACCCCAGGGATCATCCCATCCCGAGAAAATCCCATCCCGGGGATCATCGCACCCCAGGACGGGGTCGCTCCAGTCCCACGCCCCGAGCAGGCTGTGTCGGGAGCACGGCGGGTTTGGCTTTGTCACCTTGGGCGAATCGCTCCATCTCTAAACCACCGTGACATGGGCACTGCCACCTCCTCCCCCCTCCGTTCGCCTCTTCCCAGGCATCCCAGGAGGCACCAAGGGGAGCCCAGACACTGTCCAGCCCCAATACTACCGAAAACGTCTTGAAGTAAGACCTCGATTAGCTCCTGTCACAGAAGCTCACGGCAGAGAAGGGGCTTGTTCATACCGAGATCCACACACATTTCGTTCTCCCAGAAAGAAAAACCTTGGACTCGAGGTCCAAACAGGACCTGGACCTTCTGTCCCAGACATTTCCCAAGTCGCTGTGCGCTCCCTCCCTGTCCTGCTCAGGAGCACCAAGGAACCTCATGACACCCCTCGGCCCTATTTATAAATAAATTGGACATGGTCTGACAGCCCCAAAGACTCTCCTTGATGACACTGGACATTGGTTACAGACCTCACCACAGCTTCTACCCTCACTTTATCGCTCTCAACCCTTCCAGGTTGGTCACCCAACCTTCCCGGTAGCATCTGCCGGATGAGCAAAGCCACATCACCAGGTCAGGGAGGGCTGAGAACCTGAATCCAAGGAGTGAAGCTGGAGCCACCAAGCTCTCAACCACCCCACCCAGACCCTGTCAGCACAGGACCCTGCTCCTCAGGGCGGGCGGCTCAGCCACGCGTTGGTGTTCGCTACCGATGGGTGACACGGGGTCCGGGTGTGTGCTAGTGGGCTGGGGGGGCGGGGAGGGGAGAGAAGGAGCCTGAGTAAGGGTGACCTGCTCTGCAGCTTGTTGCCCCGCGCAGATGGGCATCAGCCAGGATGATCCCACTGACCTCAGTGGTCCCTCCCAGCTGATGCCAGCAGAAGCACCGGAGTCCTCCCCAGCAGGGGCCAGAGACCCTGCTCCCCCCATCTGAGCCTTTCCAGGATCATTTTTAGGCATTTCTAGGCTGAGCGTTCCTCCACAGGATCCCACCAGAGATGCTCTCCTCCAGGAGCATCTCTCAGCCTCGGAGCCTTCACGCTGCGTTTCTCTTCACCAGCCCCTCCTCTTCTCCCCATAGCTCTCAGCTCCCGGCTTTAAAGGCGCAGAAAGGAGCGGAGTTGTCCGATTCCCAGCAGCTGCCGAGCTGCCTGGGAGCACCTGCCTCCGAAAAGCGCGTCTGATGTCTTCCCTTTATCCCAGCCCAAATCTCTCACTCCCACCTGGAGGTGCCGGTGATTCAGGCGTCCCCTCCGCCGGCTCACGGCATCCCTCAGCCCAGCCTCGCCCCCTGCTCCGCCAGCGCCGCTTTATTCCTCGCCCGCTGCCGAGGGAGGGCCAAAAAGGCATGAATGCCGAGAGTGCGAGGGAAGTGGGAGGGTGGGAAGTGGAGGGAGAATAGCAGCAGCCTCCTGGGGAGTTATTGACCGCAGCATCTCCGAAGAGGAGGGCTGGGAACCAGACTGCATTCGCAAAGCAGAAAAGTTTCCAGCCGCTCCCAAAGGAAGGGGCTGGGACAAACCTCCCGCAGGTTTGCGGAGGGTGTTTGGCTGTGAGAAGAGGGGATGTGATTCCCTGACAGTGCACAGCCATGGTCAGGGCCGGGGCAGAGGAAGGTGGGAGACTCCGTTCCATTTGAGGACAATGTCTCCCTGCTGCAGGGTCCGCAGCTGCCCTGAACAGAGGGTTTAACGGTGACAGGTCCCGCTGTGCCCCTGCCACCCCTGCCTCTGCCACTACCTGCAACCCAGCCCAGCTCCTCTCAGCTGCCCTTTTGGACTGTTTTCCCTGTTCCTCCCAGTCTGAATCCACCACCTTTTAACCCTTTGAATGCCCTTTGGACAGGACCCCAAGGGCACGGGGAGAGCACAGAGCCCAGGAGTCCCTTTCCCTGCCCTTACTTTAGAGGTTGCCAGCACGTCTCCTGCCTGGAACACACTGGTGGCACCGAGATCCGGGCACTGAGATGGCAGCAGCACATCCCATGTTCCGAAATCTAGCCCTCGGCACCTGTTGTGTCTCCCTGCCTTGGGAGAACCCTCATCCCTTGCAAATCCCCACAGGTCACTGGCAATTCCTCGCTGCTTTGCTCTCTACACTGCCACCGCACATCCCCAACAGCTCAAAAAAAGGTGTGGGGAGTTCCTCGCCTTCCTTCCCCTCCTCAAAAAGTGTTTCTCTGGATACACACCCACACTCACAAAACCAAGAGAGCTCAACCTGGAACCTGAAGAATGTAGCTGCAATTTCAGACCAACCAGGAGAGCTGGGCTCTGTTTTTTTTCCAGACACGTTGTCCAGTTACCTCCACTTCTGGTCCTGCCTGAGCAGACAGCCCAACAATTACCCATCAGGAAGCAGTCGGGAAGCAGGCAGGGGAGGGGAGAATATCCCAGCTCAAGGCTGGAGATGTCTGATCACTTCCGATGCTATTAGCCAAGCTCGGGCACAGAGGGAGGGCGAAGTCATCCACAGTTAAAGATGATGCAGGAGGGGGGAGGGAAGAAAAAGGAGGGGATAAAGAGAACACGCGATTCCCCTGATTAAATCAGCCAGAAACAATGAGGTGCTGGTGCCCTCTAATTTTTAGATTCACAGATTTTAGGGCCAGAAGGGACTGTGATGCTCATCTAGCCTGACAGTCTGTATTATGTAAAAGCCACTTGAAGCCAGACAGTGCCAGTTGCTTTTTAGAAGCAACAGCCAGTACTGGGGAACTTATAATGAGACAGTGGCTCTGCGGGGTGGGGGGACATGTAGCTCTGTGGTGGGGAAGAGGGGGCCAGGCACATCCACCCCAGTGGGCTCCTGCGAACAGGCGGCAGCGCTGGGGGAAAGGAAACACCATTTCCCTTCCCTTGCCTTCGCCCAGCAGAGAGGGATAACAAGCAGGGGGGGAAGCCAGCCCTCGCTTGCGTTTTCCCTTCTAACCTCCCCTAGTCCGTGGAAAGCAAACGCCCTGCAAGGATTCCGGCCCCAGACGTCTGGTGACCACTTTGGTGTCAACCCCAACCACCCGTTTGCAGCTCGGGAGCAGTGGGAGCTGAGCCAAACGCCAGCCGGGTGCTGAGCTCCCCGCGCAGCCCGCAGCTCCGCCGAGCTCTGCCCAAGGACTGCAATGTGAGGCTGGCTCTGAAGATGGAGCCCGGCAGCACCGGACAGGGCTCAGGAGGGTCCCGGTAACGAGCGGGGATTGGCAGAGGCTGCCGGAGCTGCCGGGAGCTGCCCATTCTGCCGGGAGGAGCGGATCCTGGAGCAGTGGCAAGCGGGTCCTGCTGACGCACGGGTGCAGGCGGTTCGGTCCCCGGCGGCCAGGCAGGAGCTGCCGCCCCAGGGAGAGCACCCGGCAGCGCGGCTGAGTCGGGACCCCGCGGGACAGCCCAGACGGAGGATGAACAGAACAGCAGATGGATTTTTGATTTATGTTTCTTTTCCCGCGTGTCCCATTGCACACAGCGAGCACCAAAGCCCAGGGCATCCCGGTGTGCCGACGGGCTCCCTGTGCTCCCACAGTGGCTCTTCTGCAGAAAACACGTCTGTCCTCACCAGATCCTCTGCATAAACCCTCATCAGCCTCCCAGCAGAGAAACCAGGGCAGGGATGGGACTGAAGCAGCAAGTGGGGCTTCAGACGGGTGACAAGGAGGTTGCAGGAAAGCTGGGAAGGGACTTTTTATAAAGGCACGGAGTGACAGGGCAAGGGGGAATGGCTTTAAACTGGAAGAGGAAAGGTTTAGGTTAGACATTAGGAAGAACCTCTTTCTTGTGAGGGTGAGGAGAGACTGGCCCAGATTGCCCAGGGAAGTTGTGGAAGCCCTATCCCTGGAAGTGTTCAAGGGCAGGTTGCATGGGGTTTGGAGCAACCTGGCCTAGTGGGAGGTGTCCCTGGCCATGGTAGGGGGGTTGAGACTAAATGGTCTTTAAGGTCCCTTCCAACCCAAACCCTTCTGTGAGTCTGCTCGTCCTCCTGAGGAACAGACCATCCTTGGTGAGCCAGAGCTTTGTGCAGGGTGCCATAGGCGGGTGCTGTGGATTTCCCCACCCAAAGCCCATTGCTGCACCTACCAGGGAACCAAGTACCAAAGCACCCTCGGGACCCCAAATGTCCCCAGAAAGCCCATGGAGCACTGGTCCCTCTTAACCAGGCCTGACCCTGCATCTACAGGGCCTTCATTCAGCTTGGATCTGTACAGCACCTTCAACCCCTGGCTTGATGGGGATGTGACGCTTCCACAAGTGTCTCTCCTGTCCCCAAGCCCTCAGGATCACCCCTCTCCCAGGATCCTATGTCCTACACTCCCAAGGATGCTCCTCCACTGCTCAGATCTTTCCTAGGAGAAGTCACCACCCACTGGTGCAGGTCTCCTTCAGGCTTTCCAGAGGTCCCAGACAGAGCTCCACCAGGTATCACCTCCTGCAGATCTTCCACCTTTGCTCCCCTCCTGACCTGAGGATCCTCGGGTGCCACGCTTCCCACTCCACACCCCGTGGAGCAAACTAATTCCCAGGGATGGAGGCGAAGGGGGGAAAGAGGCAGCTGCCCCCAGTTTCTCTGCCTTCAGGACTTGACGTTCCCGTTTCAATGTCACTTTAACTTGAGAGCGCGAGTGCCGGGAGAAGGGCTGGGGATGGAATTGCCACTCCGGTCACATGCTGCCTGGGATTCGGCCGTAGCTAAGCAGCACCGCCCCCGCAGCCGCTTTTTTGGCTGGTGACTCCTCTGCTCGGAGTAAGGCGAAGAACAGGAGAAACCGGAGGGGGAAGGAAAAATTAAAAAAAAAAAAAAAAAAAAAAAGAATGAGGCGAGTCATTGTGAATGTCAGGAGCTCCTCGGCTGCGGGTGTGACATGGGTCCTCCCCCTCCAAACTGGCTCCCGGTGAGAGCCAAAGGGAGAGGATTTCATTAGGATCTGGTGGCAGGCTATTTCCAGAGCTGACATCCTACCCACGGCTAAAAATAGCCGGTCCCCTCCACGCAAACCAGGGTTTCTTTGCTGTTAAACTTTAATAAACCTCAGCGAGGTTCAGCCCTTCCTTCTCCCCACACTTTGCTCCCCTGCTTGCTCCCCTGCCCTTCCATCATGCCTTGTTTTCCCTCTTTTCCCGTTGCCCAGGTGTCCTCTCCTGTCTGCTCCAGGTTTGTGAGGACTGGAGCAGAGACGTCACCATGGGGGGGGGGACTGGTGGAGCAGAGGGCTGGGGTCACCACTCCCTCCCCAAACAGCCAGGGGCTCTGGGAGGGCAGCGAGGGCTTGAGACCCCCGAGGTGCTGCCAGGCACGTGCAGGAAGCCTCTGGCATCCCTCAGGAGTCCAGCCCTGCTCCTGGATGCCCCTTGGAGGACTCCAAAAAGGTGGGACCACCCACTGCGCCCCAGGAAGGTGCAAAATCCCAGCCCGAGGGCATCCCACCCCCAAAGGGAGATGCTGGCTGCGGTGCCCGAGGCTCTCGCGGGGACCCCAGGGCACAAGGCTGGATCAGAGGGGTCCTGGCAGGAGTTGTCCCACCTGGAGATGCTGGCGCTGGGCCACCTCTAAGGAGGTTGGTTCTCCTACAGACGCTCTCTCCTAGCCTAAAAACCCCTGGCCCAAGGGCTGCTCACAATTCCCTCCCTTCATTAGCACCCGCCACCTTCCAGGTATTTATAGCCTCCTCCCCGCTCTTTTTAAAGCCAACCCCAATTTAACTCCTTCCCGTGCTCCTCCTGGCTCCAGCCCAGCCTAGAATCCCGAAATCCCATGACTTGGGATAACCAACCTCAGCAGAGACCTTCCCCACTCGGTGCATGCACCATCCCTGCCCCAGCCCCACATCTGCCACCTCCCTCCGGCCGGGCCGGGCTCTGCTGCCAGCACGGAGCAGAGGTTCATCACCCCAAAGCAGCGGGAACGGATCCATCCCGGAGCATCCATCCCGGAGCATCCCTCGCTCCGCATCCCCGCCCGGCCCCCGAGGACAGAGCCGGGGCGTCCCTGGTGTGGGGTGACCATGGGGAGGGACATAAAGGGTGGTCGGGAGGGGTGTGGCGGGCTCACCCCGGTGCTCGCCTGTGCCGTGGGCTCCGCTCGCCGTCTCCCTCCTCCCCTCGGCCCCCTGGAGCCCTGGCGGGCGGCCAGGCAGCCATTTCCTGGTAATCCAATCGCTGCCGCGGATGAACCCAAAATGCATTTCCTGCCGCCGCGCCGTGAAATGATTATTAATGTAAGGAGAGAAGGCAGGGCTGGCTGCAGGGCCTGGGCTGAGGGGATGGGGCTGAGGGGATGGCATCAGGGCCCCGGGGATGCTGTGGGAAGGGGAAACTGAGGCACGGGCAAGGGAAGTGTCAGGCATGGAAAGAAAATTGGGCATCAATTCCCTGCAGACCACGAGGGTGGACTTTGCAAGGTGGGCTCAGCCCGCCCTGATCACTATCTCCAGCCACCGGGTAGCTGTGTCCCTGAAAGCCCCCTGAGATGGTCACTGTGAAGCCACCCAAGATGGTCGCTGTGAAGCCACCTGAGATGACTGCTGTGGGTCTTTCCTTCTTCTCCCTTGAGGTCCTCTTCTCCCAGAGGCCTCTGTCTAGGTGAGAATCCCAGTCAGCAATGAGGATGGGGCAGGGTGAGAGGAGCTAGCACAACCTGGCAGATGGACACTGTGGTAGGAGACTGGCCACACACTCCTGCCTATCCTCCTCTGTATGGTATCTCATCCCCCTCTCGTCTCCCTTCCTGGCCTGGCCTGACCCCTTCCTGGCTGGAGAAGGGATGTCCCAGTTAAAATCCTTCATTAAGGTGCTCCCGGGTGAGGGACAGCCTACAGTGACCAGCACATAGGGACCATGGGCCACAGAATTTGCTCCTGGAGGGACCAGAACAGCTTGTGAGGGAAGAGCAGGGCCCTGGGGCTGGGACACATGTGTCCCCAGGGCTCTGTTTCAGCAGTGGTCGGTGTACACAGCCCTGGAGGGCTTTGCAAAGGCCCCTCAGGGCCAGCAGCCAGCTCAGCACCCCCCTCCACACCCCACCCCCAGGCCCAACATCCCACCGTGGACCGTGTCACCACCCCAGGGTATCAGGGGGTGACATCCCCGTGGTGACAGGGAGCTGGCAGCCCTGGAGCTGGAGCCATTTGCGCAGCCCTTTTCCCACCAGGAGCTGGCTCCCAGCACCAAGGCTACATTGGACAAACACCCCCCTGACCTCCTGTGGAATGTAGGATGAATATTTGATAGCTCTAATGTAATCACAGCCGATCGATACGGGCAAGAATATCTCTCCCCCCCTCCACGCTCTCACTCTGCCCCGTCCCTTCCTCTCTCTCCCCCGCTCTCTCTTTCATTAATGCATTCTCCACTTTACATTATTTATTAACTTCCTTCCTTTTTTTTTTTTTTTAATTTAGAAAAAATAAATTAAATAACAGTGGTTATCTGGCAGCTCGGCCCCTCCTGCCCAAGCACTTATGGGCCAGGCACAAAAAACTTTGCTGACCTTCTCTCACCTCCTTGCCTTTCTTTGCCTAGATGGAGAGGCTCTGCCCCATGGCTGGGATCCCCATCCTTGCTGCCCCCCATCTCCCACCCTCCCTCTGGGCACTGCTCTGCTCTGAGCCACAGAAATCACCTGAGCATGTCCACCCACTGCACATGGCACAGCAGAAGGTGCCCCAAGTCCCAAAGCTGAAGGTCTCCAGGCCAGAAGGGTGGTCTCCTCCCACCCCCACTTGGGCAGGGGCCAGGGGACTTCCCTGCTGCCCCCAAACCAAGCCCAGCTGGGGCCAGGGCAGCAGGAAGGGTGGTGGCCAGACCCATGGTGAGCTGATGTTCTGCTCCAGGGTTTCGCAAACCCAGCTCATCCTTCAGTCTACAGTGGTTTGGGAAGGATCCTCCCTGCTGTCATGCTCTGGGAGCTGTGGCAGACCCCAGGGCATGGCCAGAGGAGGTGGCCGCTGCTCTCCAAGATGCCATGATCCAAATCATCCTTGCTGGGAATCACCCCGGAGCAGGTGGGAAAGAGGGTGATGATCCAGCCTCAGTGTCGGATGTAGCTTCTCCCCCAGCCCCAGTGTCCCCAGGCACATGTAGGATTTCAGCTGGGAATGGGCCTGAGAAAATCCCAGGCTCCCTGGGGAACGCATGGATCCCCCTGGGGCTGCCCGGAGAGAGCCAGCCTGGGTTCATCCCCAGTGGGCTGAGGGTTTCCAGGAGGGTCCATGGAGGCTCTGCATGTCCCCACCACTGGATCGCAGGAGCCAGGGCTGCTCAAGGCACCTAGGGGTGGAAAAGACACCCAGATCCCCCAGAAAATGGGACACAGCACTGGCAGTCACTGGGCGGGGGGGGGCGTGGGAGCATGACAGGTCTCCCCCGCCGGGTCCCACATCACTCTGGTGGAGGTGACAGCTCTGGTGTGCCACATGTCCCCGCTGCCCCTGCCCGGCCCCCCTCAGCGCTGCCTTGGCTGCACCGGGCGGGTCGATGGCGGCCGTCTGCGGGGGGCAGCACGGGGGGGCTCAGCCGGAGGCGGGGGGTGGGGACAAAGACGGAGCCGGGGGACCCCAGGGGCTCGGGGAAAGGCAGCGGAAGGGACGGATGGAGCAGACCTGCAAGGATTTGTCTTCCGTCCCCAGAGGGTTCACCCTGCTGATGCAGCCCCCCCCCTCCCAGCCCCCCCGGGAGCCGGCAGAGACTCGGCTTTAATGGGAATCACTTCTGGATCCTGCAGAGCGGAGGGCAGAGGGAGATGGAGAGGAGGAAGCGCAGGGAAGGAGCTCCAATTAGCAGCGTGGAGGCTCCAGATGAGCCCCTGGAGCTGGGAACAAACTGCTCCGGGGCAGAGGAGCAGGAGGCAGAAGAGCTGCTGGGATGTGGGAAGCTGGGAGCCGCGGCATCGTCTTGGCTGGGAGAGGGTCGAGTCTCCTGCATGGGGACACAAGCAGGAGCTGGGGGACATCCCCCCCCCCCCCCCGCAATTTCCTCTGTCCTCCCTGAGGGTGTCTGCAGGGCCCCCCAGTGCTGCAGAGACAAGACCCCTGAAAGCAACTGCTGCATTTCTGACAGACACGACCTCCTCTTGCTCATGTTTTCTACCCCCCTCTTCCTGCAGCACCTCCAGCATCTCCTGGACGTTTATCTCACAAGGCTCCCAGGAATCACCTCCTGAGCCCCCCAGCTGTGTCTCCAACCCCAGGGATCCTGGGGGACAAGGGAGGGTCTCACCTCCCCCAAAGCCACCCCAACATCCCTAGGCAGCTGCTCTTCCCAGGAGAGCTTCCTGAGCTGCCCAAGCCCCCATTGCATGTTCACTTTTCCCTTGAACTGTGTCCCTGCCCTCGACAGGAAGCGAGAGGACCACAAAGCCCCCAGCTTCCCCACCCTTCCCTCCCCTATGGCATGTACTCAGCACCCCATAAATATTTGCCTCTTCGGGCCACCTTGAGCACATATTCCAGCCTGGAGGAAGGAGAGATTTTCCTACATAATGGCTCACGTCAGGAGCCATGGGATGAGCTCCTGACTGATTCCTCAGACCCCCGAGAACCCCTTGCTCCTTTGGGGCCTATAATGGCCTCGGACATCACTGGGTGACAGGACCTCCCTGGATGAAGAGGAGGAAGGTCTGTGAGAAGATCCCAGCTCCCATCCCAGCCCAGATCCCTGGTGGGTTCTCCCCCTCCATGGTCCCACAACCAGGGGTGAGCCGTGGGTCCCAGCCCCATCGTGGGTCAGGGGCTCAGAAGGTGACACCAGGGCAGGGTGGAGGGAACCTGGGTTACCAGGAGGTGCTCTCCTTGCAGCTGTCCCACCAAGAAGGGTACCATGAGCTGGTGCCAAAGGCCCTGGCAGTGAGGGGGAGCGGGGTGGCGGAGCAGCCAGCAGCCCCCCAGGCCAGGCCCAGCAGGGAGGAACGGGGACATGGAAGGGGGGCAGGAGGGCCCGGCCTTTCCCAGGCTCCCCTGTGCTACACGCTCTGCTTCCCTGCCAGTTTATCAGCCACTGGAGCACGACCAAGGGAACATCAGCCAGGACAGAACAAACAAACATCCGAGTTCGGGCTTCCTTCCTTCCTGCCTGCCTTCCAATAACCAGAAAAAATAAAAAACCCACCACAACAGAGAGAGGGCAGGGGTGGGGATGAAATTAATTTAAAAAAAATAAATACAAGGACAAGTCAAATAAATAAGCATTTGTGTTTCCACGGGGATGTGATGCATTCTTGGGAGTGGGAGCTTGGCCTCAGGGAGAAGTAAGGCTGGGTTGGGGAAGGCGGTGACACCCCGAGTGTCCCCTGGGCAGCCCCACCACTCACACCGAGGGACTTGGCATCCATCCCTCAGCCCTGGTAGCCCCCAGGTCTGGAAGCCACCCACCACAGCCAGGACCACCACCATGCCAGGGCCTTTGCTGCAGGTTTTAGCTCACTTTCCTAACTCAGATGCATGCTCCAGATTTTCCTGTTGGGCTCTGTTACCTCCATCCACTTGAAATCACTCACCAATATCACAGTAAGATGGGACTTCAGTCCTACAAAGTGTCATGAAAGGAGATTCAGGAGAAGGAGAGAGGCTCAGCCCCTTATGACACACCAGAACATCGCGCTGGTGTCTCTGGTCCTTGACACAGACAGAGCTCCAGCCCATGGACCCTCCTCTCCTTGACCTTTCTAAAAGGTCCTCTGGCTTCTCCTATGACCTTGCTGTGCTGTGTCACCCACAAGTGGTTTGATTGGGTTGAGTTGGGCCAGGTTGCATCGTTCATGTTGGGTTGGATCATTAAGGTTGAGTTTGGTTGGATTGAGTCATTCCTGTTGGGTTGGGTTGAGGTGGGCTGGGCTACATCACTCAGGTTGGGTTGTGTCAAATTGTGAGGGTTGGATTGGATTGAGTTGGGCTGTCTGGGTTGGGTTGAGTTGGGCTTGACAGTGACATCCAGGTTGAGCTAAACAGTGACACTGAGGCTGGGCTGGGAAGTGACATTCAGTTGGGCCTGATGGATCAAAATGAAACGGTTCCTACACCCCCACTGACATTTTCCGTAACTTTTGCCCTATGGACCATTTGCAGGTTGCAGGACCCATCAGAGGGGAAGGAGCCAGCCCAAGGTGGCACACAGCCATGGGCCTGTCCCAGGCAGAGCGCTGGTTCCACAGCTCCAGGCTGGATGCAGATTCCCACCACGGGGAAGGGCAGAGCTCCGTGTGGGATGT
The DNA here is from genome assembly GCA_020745705.1 of Hemiprocne comata. NCBI lineage: Eukaryota > Metazoa > Chordata > Aves > Apodiformes > Apodidae > Hemiprocne > Hemiprocne comata. The sequence goes on along the minus strand of CM036597.1, from coordinate 641,107 downwards.
TGCTTTTTATAAAGCTGTTTGTGACCCCGGGACCCGCAGGCGAGTGAGAGCTGCTGCTGGAGGAAGGAGCAGGAGTGGGACAGAAAATTCCCAGATCCAAACCCTCCCTGGGCAATGCCCAAAAAGCTCACTGGTGCTTCTTTCCCAGCACCTGGGACCCCATGTGCCAGGGGCTGCGCTGCAGGTGCACGTCTGGGGCACTGGGCACCCAGGGGAGGTGGCAGCTGGGATTGTGAACCCAGGGAGATCCAGGGACCACGACCACACCCCAAAGGGTCTAAGAAGCCACCCCACAAACCACGGGATGTCATCCAGGCAAGTTCCTGCTTGGCTCAGAGGGGAGAAGGACCAAGGGACAGGCGAAAGGCATAGTCTGAGCACAGGGAGCAGGGGGCCTGCAGCCGGGGAGCTGGCCCCGGGGCACCCTCACTGCCCGGGAAGGGCCCGCGGCAGATTCCCATGGAAGCACAGATGCCTCTGCCGTGAGCTCAGCCAGTGACTAAGTTATTTATCTCCCCCGGGAGCTGCAGTGGAGTTTCTGGGCAGCAGCAGCAGCAGCTCCTCGCCAGCTCCTCGGCCCGTCCCAGGCGCCGCCCCCAGCCCTTTCCTGAAGAACTCTCCATGGAAACAGAGAGAGTGGCAGTGACACACCACAGAAAGGTGACACCACCACGTCCCCTCCGTGGTGATCACAAGTGGCTCTTCTGCCTCTGGCCAGCCCAGCACAGCGGCAGGGAAACGGGAAGGACGCAAAAAGCCTGAATTTTGGAAAACCGGGCATGGGAACTACGGCCCAATGGATGGGGCATGGACACCTGCTGATGGGCCCTGGGAACGCAGGGGGAGATCCCCTGCTCTACAGAATCATGGTTAATGTATGACCGATGGGTCAAAGCCACCCGCACGTAACCAAACCAGAGCTCCAGTGCCACCGTGTGTCCTGCGTCCCCACCACACGTTGACCCCAGTGCCACCTGCTCCTGCTCTCCCATCCGGCCCCCTCTAGATCCCTGCCCGAAGGCAATTCCGGATCATCCTCCCGCCCTCAAGATGCTTCATGCTACAGAAAAACCTGAAGCACCCGGGACCGGAGCTGCTGCCCCAGGAACCCGGCGGTGTCCCCCCTCCTCAGGGCAGGGTGACCGGCGGGGCTGGCGGGGAGAAGCCACAAGGAACCCTCGGGGCTGGGGAGATGCCTCCGGCAAGCGGCGGGGCCGGGGGGGCAAGCAGGGGGAAGAGGCAGCCGGCATCACCGGGCCGAGGCGGCCCTCCAGCGGTCGGCCCCGCTGCCTGCCCGGCACCCTCAGCCTCCCGCACACACCCACGCCGGTGCCGGTGCCGCTAGGTGAAAAAAAAAAAAAATCAGTATTTTATTACACGCACACACATACGGCCGCTCCCCCCGAGCCAGTCCCGGTGCCCGTCCCATCCCTGCCGCCACCATCAGCGATCCCCGGCCCGTGCCCCCTCGCACTGCGCATGCGCTGCCCCTCCCCGCGGCGCTCTAGGCTGCAGGTTCCCTCTCTATGGTCTCCCCCGCGGCGCTCTACGCGTGAAGCCGTTAAAGTGCCTATTGGCACTGCGGGCACCGCCGCTGACCGCCCGCAGCTCTCCAGAGACGTTCTCCACGCGAAAAGACTTTTCTCTTTTCCCGCCGTCTCCACGCCCACAGGACACCCAAGTCTCTCTGGTGCGGGGCGGCGCTCTATCCGTGCCCCAGGTTTCTATGGTTCGTGTAGCGCTCTACCCCACGGCCTCCCAGCTCCTTATAGCCGCCAGGGCCGCTCCCGGTAGTGTCTCCCGTTGCGGGCCGTGCTTTGCCGGTCTCTTGCAGAGTGCGGAACCGCCTCGGGCAGTTCCTCATCCTGCTCTGTCTCTATGGCTGCGAGCGCTCGACCCCGCGGGTCTCTCTGCATGACGGGCGGCGCTCTAGCCGAGCCCGGCTGCACTCGATGGTGCGGCCCCGCCCCGGGGCGGCCTGAGGCGGCCCTGGCTCCGCCGCCGCTCCCGGCTCGGCCCCGCCGCTTCCCCGCGGGTTGGAAGCCCGGTTAAGCCGCTCGGGAGGAGCCGGGGCTGAGCCGGGGCGGGTCCGCGCTCCGGGAGGAGCTGCCGAGGTGGGTCGGGACCCGAGGCTGGGGTCGGGGGCTCCCGGGTCGTCCGGCTCATACCGGGGCTGGCTGCGGGGCCTGGCGCTCCCCGGGTTTCCCTGTTGCCCCCGGGAGCCTGGCGGGAAGGGGGCTGCTCTTCGGCCCCCTCAGACTGAGGGACCCGGGAGCTCCAAATGCAGGTTATAACGTGGCTTTTTGTTATTTATTATTTGTTTTTAAAAGGTCGACGAGACCCTGGTTTAAGAGGCTTCGGTTCCTCGGGCAGCGTCAGCCTCCTGCAGTCAATGTGTGCCGGCTTTCGAGCGGCGGGTTTGGCCCGGTGGGCGCGGGGGCCAGGAGGAGGACGCAGGGAAGAGCCGTGACCGCCAGCAGGGACCCTTCTCGACCCGTTCACCCGCCCCTTCCAGCGCCCCGGGCCCCTCCCAAGCCTCGTTCCATCCTTCCTCCAGCTCGGCCCCCGTGCTCGCACGATCCCAGGTAACATTTGCTGACCCAGAGGTCAGGCAGGGATGAAAAGGTCAGCTACCATCAATCCGTGAGCAAAAGCGTGCAGGCAAGGGCAACCTGTGGGCAAAAGGCAACTCCTCCCTGCCTGGAGGAGCTGCCCGGCCCCTCTCTGCCTGGGCAAGATCCAGAGCAGGTGAATGAAGTGGTTTAATAATAGGAGTTTCCAGCAATAAGTGTCCCTGGTGGGGATATCCACCACGAGGGCTGGCTGCTTTGCTGGAAAAAGGAATTAGAGCTTGTTTCTGTTAAGCTGTACAGCCTGAAAAGGCTTTGCTTGAAGTGGATGAAGAAACATCAAAGAGGAGATGGCAAAAAGGTTGTGGGAACGGGGTCTGGAATCAGGTGGTTGGTGTTAAACGTGGAATGAGCAGATAATTACCTTTACTTCTAGGAAAATGAAGTAGTTGTGAGACTGGCAGTGTCTGGGATGTCTTTATTAGCTCCTTAATTTAATTGAAATCCCTTGCTGGGAAGGGCTGGAAGGGGAATCTGGTTCCTGACAGCTGACATCTAATCTAGCTGTGCTGGAGCAGGCTGGGGGGCTGGGAGCCCTTCTCAGCGGGGGGCAGCCAAGATGTTCTTTGTTTCTGCTGTAATTAATAGGTACAAGGGTGGCAGCTTGGGCTGGTGAACCTTTAACCTGCCCTCCTGGGGCTGTCCCTGGGTTCATGGGCTCCACTCCTCTGGTTCTGGCACAGCCCTCTCAGGGCAGCAGCTCAGCCCCAGCCTTTGCAGCACCCTGCCTTTACCCATGCTCAAGCATCAGGGTTACCCTTGGGTGTCTGGGTGTCCAAAGTGGAGAGAAATCTCAGATTAGAGACATGTAGCCAAGAGGCCAGTGGGATACAGGCCCTGCTGGAGGTTTGCAGACTGGTCATTTCTAGGGCTGCCTTAGAAACGTATTGTCTCTTTCCCTCTCTTTTGGGAGCAAAAGGCCCGTTGTGCTACTGAAACTTCCCTGTTTCTTGCAAACCTTTGCTTTCGCCAGATGGTTTTGGGATGGGTGAGTGTGAGCAGCTGAAGGGTTGGAAACATTGCATGGAAAACAGGGTTTTTTCAGATGCCAAATGATCTTGAGGAGCAGGCTGGACGTGGTGTCTCGGGGTGATGAGCAGGTCTGTGCTCAGCCCCAGCAGCTCCCCTGGTGCCAGCAGGCCAGTGTCACCCTGTGTTCCTGGAAGGTTTTGGCTAAAAGCTGCCTACAGACCACAGACTGGTGTGGTTTCTCCTTCCAGTTTTCATTGCTTGAAACTATTTCAGTTGCTGATTTATTTTTTTTTCCAGTGCAGCTTTTTTCTTTGCTCAGAGTGGGAACTGTGGCTTTTTATCAAAAGAGCTGGAAAAAACAATCTTGGTTCCTTCAGCTGCTCCTTGTGTCAGCAGCAAGGCAGACTGCTGAGGGGCCAGGAGGGAAGTCCCCTGAACAGGGCAGCCTCTCTGGGGCCCACTCTTCCTTTCTCCTCCTTTCGCACCATATCTCTTGTCTTTTCTCTAAAGAGACTTCAAGTAATTCCTCAAATCACAGAATATGGGAGTTTTCTGCCTTTCTCTCCAGCACCCACAGCTCTGTGCCTCCCAGTGTGGGTTCTCCACGTGCTCCTGCTTTTTGTCTACCCATGGTGGACTCTTGGATGAGCTCCTCACAGATCATGTCTGTGCAGGGTTTGTCTTGCTGGGGCAGAGGCACATCTTGGTGACTGACCTTGGTAACCTCCCCAAGTCCATGTGGGTTCCCTGCAGGGTCCCCTGCCATGTCCCCTTTCCTCTCACCCTTTCTTCTGGAATTCCAGGGGAAATTTTGTCTTGACATCTCTCTGCTGCTGCAGCTCACTGCTGCCCAGGTGAGCTGTGCCTGGTCTGGACAAGGTGCAGATGAGAAGCAGGAGGGTGAGGTGGACAGGAGGGCTGGGGAAGGGGTTTGCTGTTCACCTAACTCCTCCCAGTGAGGAGAGAGCTGTTAGCTCTGCTTGAACAAAATGTACCTCCTCTCCAATCAGATTGCTTTTGGTTTTTATTCTTCTCAGTTTTAGTACCTCTTGGAAAGCTTTAATTTACAGCTTCTCTGTGAGCTGTCTGTGGTGTCTGCTTCCAGCAACAGCAGCAGAGAAGCCAGAGGTCTCAGATTAGATGAAGTGTCTGGGTCACTTACCAGTGCCTGGGTTTATTCTCTGGGAACTTTGGTACTGAAGAGGCTGAGATAAAAGGAGTGTGTGCATAGAGAACCACGGCTGGAGCTGCCCCAGGCAGGGGCACCTTCTGAAGGGACTTGGAGATGACCTTTTCTGATCAGGTTTGGGTCCTGTGGGAGGAGATACCAGGAGTGTGCAAACCAGCTGGCTTCTTACCCCCCCTCTGTTGCATTGGTGGAGATCCTAGATATCCAAAAGCCAAGCTGGACAGGGTCTTCCCTTCTGTCTGTCTGTCTCAAAGAATATTCTTAAGCTTCAGGAGTTGGTTCAGGGGGTTAAATCATCTCTTGAAGTTTAGTAAAGCCAATTAACATCATCAACAGCTCCTGGTTTTCTGTAGCTGCAGATTTCCTTCACTTGGTTTTTAATTTTGCCAATCAGATCTGGCCAATTACCTTTCCCATGCTACATGTTCAGAGCTGGGCTGGGCTGAAGAGCATCCTCCCAGAGCCTGGTACTGGCATTTCTACAAAAGCTGACCTTCTGGCTGGCTGGAGACCACCAGAGGGAGCAGAGGCTGTTCCTGTGGGTCTCCAGACCCCCAGGAACCCCGGCTCAGGCTGGGGGAGCTCTGCCCTACCCCAGTGTCCCTGTCTGTGAGGAGAGGGCTGGAGTCTTTCAGGAAGTTCCATCTACAAAGAGTTCCACAGGCTCTGCAGCAGGGTTTGAGGTGCAGAGGTCTTGGTTGCTGGGGGTGTCAGGCAGTGAGTGAGGAGCTCTGAGGATCTCTCAGCAGCCCCAGAAACCAGGACCTTCCCAGCTGAAATCTTTCAGCAGCACTAGAGCTGTTGTTTGATGAAAATGGAGCTGCTTTGTTTTCCCCAGAGCTGGCTGGCTTTTTTTTTTCCTCCTACCTAGCAGGCTGTTCTGGGGGAATATGGCCCCTCTGTTCATGTTATTGTTATTACCAACTTTAGAGACCTCTGCACAGAGTCAGCTCTGAAGGGGCCAAGCAGGTTGGACAGCCAGAGCACCAGAGCCTGTACCCTTCAGATAAGGAAGTGAAGGGAAATCAGAAGTCTGGGATAAGAGCCACGTTCCCAGCCCATATCTGATCCAGCAGTGCCTTGGTTCTTTGGTCTTCACTGCTAAAATCCTGCTGGGTTGAGGCCTGACCTCCAGAACTTCATCAGCACGCCAGGGTGTACCTTAAAGCATGTGAGGTGTCTGCCCTTGCTCTTTGTATTGAAGAGTTGTTACAAACTCCCTCTGAGAAACCACCTTCTCCTCTGCACTAAAATTACCCGTGGTTGGTTTCTCTCCCATGCCAGCTGTGCCCTTCAGCAGAGGCAGGGATCTTCCTCCTCCTCCTTGTTTTGCAGACTTTTTCTAGAACTGACCTAATTCCTGGATCCCTCTAGTTCTTGCTTCTCAAGGTCACTTTTCTCTACTTCCCTCACCCCTGCAGCTCTGTCCAGGAATGGTGAATTCAAACTGGGAAGGCCAGAGAGGGGACAAGTCCTCCAGCAGATTAAATTTATTGGTATTTTGCACAAAAGCATTGAACACAACTGTCTCTTCTGGAATTGCTTTGCCTGCTAAATCCTAGGATCTCATTTGTTTCATCTCAGAATTATTTTCTGCTGTGGTTTGTAGTGATCACAAAATAAGCAAGAGACCCTTGTCTCTTCTCCACCTGTTTCCAGTGCAGGGCTTGGGTTGGATTGTTTGTGTAAAAAATATTGATGCCTAAGGGTTAATGAATTCCCTCTTCTCCCGTTGCATGCAGTTCTTGAGGGCAGCCAGTTTGCACCTCATGGTTGTCCTCCAGGGTGTGGGTGATGTCTGCAGAAGTATCTGCTGTGGCTGGTCTGAAGGAGGGTGAAGCACCCGGTTCCATGGAGGTGGCTGTGGGTGGACTGGGGGCACTGGGGAAGCAGCATGTCCCATGGCATTGTCCCTGGGGGAATGCCAGAGTGACCCTGGCACTTGGGCTTGGCAGTGAAGGAGTTTGATGCAAGACTCTCTGAACTTCTCATGTCCCAGTGGTGCCTGGAGGTGGGCGATTCTCCTGGGCCAGGCTACCAGTGTCCCGCTTCTTTCCTTCCTCCTCCATGGAGTAGTTCTGACCCTCCTCTGCTGTCAGTGACTGTGAATTGTGCAGGACAGCACCAGCTCTCCCAGCAGTGCCGCTGGTGCCTGGCATGAAAGCACAGAGGTCAGGACCGGGCTGTGATTCCTGGCACAGCCGAGTCACCTTGTCCTTCCCCGTCTCTGCCAGGATGTGGTGCCGGAGCCTGGCGGGGCTGCTGGGGCTGCCGGCCCGGTGCAGCGGGAGCACCGGCCGCACGGGGAGCCGCGGTGGGACCAGCACCAGCCGCGGTGGGACCAGCACCAGCCGCGGTGGGACCAGCACCAGCCGCGGTGGGACCAGCACCAGCCGCGGTGGGACCAGCACCAGCCGCGGTGGGACCAGCACCAGCCGCGGTGGGATCAGCACCAGCTGTGGGTTCACCAGCCGTCGCCTGCCGGGGCCGCCCCGGGGCCCAGGGCCCGCCCTGGCTGCTGCAGCTCGCTGGCATCACACGGCCCCAGAATCCCTCAAGTGTGCCTGGCAGTTACACCGGGACCATCTAGGTGGGTGTGCTGGGTGCATGTGTACCTGCTTCTGGGGAGAGGAGTGAGATTTTTTCTGACCACCTGCCCCAGGAGTGATTTGTTTTTCCTTCTGAAATGGGAGATGTGTGCTGGAGTCTGTGTTTTGTGTTCCCCTTGACTCTCTGGTTGCCTCTGCTGGCTCTGACCCACTTCTGAAGGGCCTTGAACATTCCTAAGCTGTCCTGGGATGGAACAAGGATGAGAGGCTTTGTAGTAATGCTAAATGGGTACCAAAGCTTTGCATTGAGGTCTGGCTGTTGTCTGTAATGTTTGCATGTGGTGTGTTTGTTTGACTCCGTTCTCCTGTGCTGGGTCTACTCCTCTGTTACGTGCAGCAGCTGCTCTACAGCTCTGGGTTTACTCCTTGTTGAAGAGATCTCTGTGACCTCTGTGTGTGTGTGTGTGTGTGTGTGAGCCATGCTCCTCCTTCCTGCTGCAGGGTGAGCTCACTGGTAGGCTCAGTAAGAAGGGAGACCCTGGCTGACAGCCAAGTCTTCTATGAGGATGTTCTGCCTGGGCTTCATCGTGCCCCCAGCTAGATTCCTTTATGTAAAGAGCTGCTAAGTCAACTGCCTCTCTACACAGGATCCTAGAATCCCAGACTGGTTTGGTTGGAAGGGTCCCAACCTCTGCCATGGGCAGGGACACCTCCCACCAGACCAGGTTGCTCCAAGCCCCATCCAACCTGCCCTTCAACACTTCCAGGGATGGGGCAGCCACAGCTTCCCTGGGCAACCTGGGCCAGTGTCTCACCGCCCTCACACTGAATAATTTCTCCCTTGTGTCTAACCTAAATCTCCCCTCTTCCACTGTAAAGCCATTCCCTCTAGTCCTGTCACTCCCTGCCCTTGTCCAAAGTCCCTCCCCAGCTTCCCTGCAGCCCCCCCAGGGTCTGGAGCCCGTGGGCCAGCCCCGACGTGCCTGTCCCCGCAGAGCTGCGCTACGCCGAGACGCTGATGCGGCTGGACTTCGTGTGGCTGCGGGACCACTGCCGCTCTGCCTCCTGCTACAACGCCAAGACCCACCAGCGCAGCCTGGACACGGCCAGCGTGGACCTGGGCATCAGGCCCCAGGCCGTGAGGGTGGAGGGAGCCACGCTCTTCCTCACCTGTAAGCAGCTGAGGCACCGTCCCTGCTGGGAGGGAGCCCAGCTTGAGGGGTCCTGCCCGGAGGTTTGCTGGGAGAGGGTGGACTCTCTAAACTGGGAGCTGTTCTGGGGAGAGACTTGGCTGTAAACAGGGTTTAAACATGGCAGGGCTGTAAAAATTAGTCATAGAATGCCAGGTTGGAAGGGACCTCAAGGATCATCTGGTCAAACCTTTCTAGGTACTACTCTAGTTTATATCAGATGGCTCAGCAGCCTGTCAAGCTGAGACTTAAAACTGTCCAATGTGGGGGAATCCACCACTTCCCTTGAGACTGTTCCAAATCAGTGTCATTTCCCTCCCAGCCCTTTCTGGGCGGCGCTGTTGCTTCGGTGTCTGGGTATTTTGTTGGTCTGTTTGAACACAGCAGCAATGCGGGTAGGGAAGAGAGAGGTCAAGAAATGGTTGGGTTTCTTTTCCTTGCCCTGTCCTATTTGGTCAGAATTCACATGTTCTGTCCTTTCTCCTCAGCTTCCCAGCTGCTTTCTCCCCTGGGTTGTAGCTCACCTTGATTTACAGGCTTTTCTGCAGCACTTTACTGCTCTGTGGAGTCAGTAGGAAACAAACCCATGGAAGCTGAACCACTTGGTTCTGACTTTGGAGCTGTGGCAGCAATGGCAACAACTCTTAGCACTTGTGGCCTTAACCAGATCATGTTTTGGGTGTAAAGAGTCAGTCACCAGGCAAAATGAAAAGGGTAGGGGGTGTCCTAGAGGGATGGCTGTGCTGGCTGTGCTCTCAGGGCCATGGTGGTGACTGGGACTCCTCTCCCTGGGGAAGGGCCAGATGGACACGTGACGCGCTATGGGCTGGAGTGGCTGGTGAAGAACAGCTACGAGGGGCAGAAGCAGCAGGTGATGCACCCACGGATCCTCTGGAATGCTGACATCTACCACCAGGCCCAGGTCCCGTCCGTCGACTGCCGGAGTTTCCTGGAGACGGACGAGGGGCTGAAGGAGTTCCTGCAGAACTTCCTGCTGTACGGGATTGCTTTTGTGGAGAACGTCTCTCCCACCAAAGAGGACACTGAAATCCTGGCAGAAAGGATCAGTCTCATCAGGTAACGGGCTGCCCTGTGAAGGCCACTGGTGGGCAGACGGGTTTGGTTTTTTTTTTGTTTGGAAAGGGGCTGCCTCCTTATCCCTGTATATTGGGCAGTGGGGCCTGGTCTGCAAACAAAAGATCTGGGTCTTCTGCAGCCTCTGGCCACTCCACTTGAGGATGGAGTGTGGCACTGTAGGATCCCACCTCTTTCCAGGGGAGAGCCAGTAGGTTATGGAGCTGCCTCGGGAGCACGTGATGACTTTTGTGATAGTGGGACTGCACCGAGAGGAGGGACTGGAGGAAGGAGCCTGTCTGGGAATACTTGAACTTTGCAAGGAGAGACATTTCCTGTTATGACTTGGGAGGTTAGGAGGGCAGCCCTGGCCCTGGGAGCTAGGGAGATCAAAAACAATTTGTAGCTCTGGCTAAAGAAAAATGTTGAGAAATGTTTCTTCTGTGTTCAAACGACACCAACAGCCTGGCAAGCCTGTCTTTGAGCTTCAGCTTTATCCAAACTGCAGGAACAGTTTAACTTGCCTTGGGCCATTGGGAGAGGAGGGATTTCTTTTCATGGATAGTCATTCCAGATAGAAATTACGGGCTCCAAGGAATAGCCAGCCACCTTTGCTTTCCCTCCAGATACTCTCACTCTGCAGCCACTGAGCACTGTCTGTCCTTGCCTTCTGTTGTGCATGTGGTGGGGGGCATGAGGGTGAAAACAATCCCAGGAATAAGAAAAGGGATTTTTAGGTAACCCCATGGTGGTTACAAGGAGGGACAAGCTGCACTCCAGCAACCCCTCCTGTTGCTCAGTGGCTTCCTTGACCTGACTGGGGCTGATGTTTGGTTTAAAAAAAGTATCTGTATTTGTGGGGGGGAAAACAAGACTCGTCATTGCCAGCCTTTTGGGGAGGAAAGAGAGAAACTGACTGCTGGAGGAGGCAGTAGGGACACCATCTTTTGACTATGTGAATCTTGGTTAGTAGTTCTAATTTATTCTGTACATGGGATGGAGGGGAACAACCTCAAAGGCAGGACTGGATCTGTGTCCCACCGCTGTCCCTGCAGCCCTCTGCCATAGCTTCCCTCCTTTTTTCCAGGGAGACCATCTACGGCCGGATGTGGTACTTCACCTCCGACTTCTCCCGGGGAGACACAGCCTACACCAAGCTGGCCCTGGACCGGCACACGGACACCACCTACTTCCAGGAGCCCTGCGGGTGAGCTGGGCCCAGCACTCGCCAGGCAGGAGGCAGCAGCGAGTCATGGAGATGCTGTGTGGCTGCCTTGTCTCCAGTGCTGCTGCTGGGGTGGTGTACTTCTAGTCACACAGCGTTTCTGGGGCCTGGCTGATCCCTGGGGAGCAGTGTAGTCTGTACATAGATTTTTTTTTTTTTTTCTCTTATGCTTGAAACTTGTAGGTCTGTCAGAACGTGGGCAGTGAGGGACCTGGCTGTTGGGTGTCCTCCTTAGTCCCCACTGTGACAGACAGCAGTCAGCCTCACAGAACTTTGGTTTGTCTTTTGGGTCCATCTGGCAAGGCTCAGCTCCTGCTGCAGCCAGGGGCCCTTATCAGCTGTTGTACAAAGTTGCTGCAGAAATTGAATCCTGCGGCCCTGGCGCAAGCCCTCCTCCCCCACCCAGAACCTGGGTTTTGCTGGTGGAGCTGGGCCAGCAGCTGCCTGTGGGGAAGGAGGGAGGGCAGTTCTCCATGGCACAGCCGGCAGCCACTGTCCCTGCCCTCCCGGGCTGCTCCCGTGTGCTCTGTGCAGTCACTGCTGCAGCTCCAGCAGGTCGGGGGGGTGTGTTGTGGCAGCAGGGCAGCCCAGCAGGCAGCCAGGGGCCAGCCCTTCCCAGCACACCAGGGCCACGCCTGCCTGTGCTCTGAAAAGCAGCCCGGAGCTGCAGCATTGGTTCCCAAATGCCAGCTGGCAAAGTGCTTTGCTGATGTAGCCTCTGGGCTGTGAGCTTCATACGCAGCAGGAGAAGGGAAGGAGCAGCCCTGGTCATGGCTCAGGGTGACATGCAAGAGAGTTAGGCTTAATTTCTAAGGTAATGTTTTTTGTCTGCTTTCATCTCGATCAAGAGGGGAATCATCAGCAAGTGGCCTGAGGGAGAATGGATGGAATTACTGTGATCCTTATGGAATTACTGTGATCTCTTATGGGACTGGGGCTGCAAAGTCATGCAGACCTCACCTCCTGCCCCAGAGCAGGATTAGCTCTTCCCAAGTGAGGCTGTGAACTTCCTGAGCACCTTCATGGGAAAGCTCTGTGGCACAGAGCTGTGGCAGCAGCAGAGGACCACGTGGTGGGATCTGTGGCTGTGCGTGGATTTCAGAGCAGCCCTTCAGGCAGAAGGGTGGTGGTACCCTGAGAGCTGCTGTCTGTGCCCAGCCAGGCAGGAAGCTCTTGGGTGGTTTGTCCTAAAGCAGCTCCGTGTCAGGAGCAGAGGAGGTGGGTGTTGGTGGCCTCCCTGGGGATGGCAGGACATCTGTAAAGCAAAGGTCCTGCCTCACGCTTCGAGCCAGACCCAGCTGGTGTCCCCCTCCTCGGGGCACAACTGACTGCAGAGCCCATGTGCTTTTGTGACCTGCACAGTGTTACCTGCTGGGCTGACTTAGGAGCTCACAAAATCTTGCCCAAAATCAAAGAAGTCATTAGCAATCAGAACTTCAGCCTACAGAAGGGCTTTGGCTGAAGGGCTCAGTGCTGGAACCAGAGGCCTCGTGAGCTGCTTTTGTACCTCTCTGTTCCCCCTGGAAGGTTTCCCTTTGGGGAGGTGTGTTCTCTGCAGCCAGCTGGAGTGTCCCAAGCAGGACCAGCACTGGCTGCATCGTTCGAGGTAGCTGGTACTGGGGGAGTTCTGCAGTTCCATTGTGCAGGAAGAACGTGAATTTCTGGCTTTCCTGAGCCCCCATCTCTGCCAGCAATCCCTTCTTCCCAGACTTCCTTCCAAAACACTTGAAACAGCCTTTTGACCTTGTTTCTGAAGGAAACGAGCTGTTCTTCAAGAAAGATGTGTTCATTTGAATGTCTGCTTCCCCCCTGAAACCAGCCAAAGCTGGCAAGCCTTGAGTTAAATTATTGCAAGGGATAAAGGATAGAAACTCCTGGAGCTATGGGAAGGACTGCCACCTTCCCTGCCTCCTCAGGTACCACAGAGCCTACCCTCAGAAGAGGCTTCTCAGCACCCCAAGCTGCAGGAGGAGGTTGTTGCCTTTAAGGCACAGAGTGTCCTTTGCTCCAGTGCTTGTGGATGGGTAAAATTATCCCAGAACTGCTGCGGGGTGTCAGGGTGGTTGGAGCACCCAGGTGAAAAGGTGAGGGTGGAGCTGGGAGGTCCTGCCACATCACTTGCTGTGGGTTAAAACGCCCCAGAGGGAACCAGAAGACAAAAGGCTTTCCCAGAAGGTCCCAATTAATCTGAGAAGTGAAGTTTGTACACTGAAAATTGGGAGTAGGTGGCTCGTGGCAGCTCTTGGGTGTTTGTTCCTAACTGTACAACACTTGCCTTGCTTGGTTGAAGGAAGAGAGAAGAGAAGCCTCATAGAAGTGCTAGAAGGACAAAAGCTGAGCTAGATGGCTTCCCACTGGGGAGGGGCTGTCCCTGTAGGTGACCTTCTCACCCAGGACTCCTCTGCTGCAGGCTTTCCAAAGGGTCTTTGTGTTGCTTAAGGGACTCCTGACTGCCTGTGGGAGAGCAGGATGTGAGGGTCACCCTGGGCTCCCCTTGTGGTTCTTGGAGACCTCAGTGTTCCTTTCATGGCTCCCTTGTTCTGAGCTCTTCTACGGAGGTTGGTTTCATGCTTTTGAACCTCACATCCTGCTGCCTGGATGGGTTTTGTGCCACACAAGCCTGATCCTACGCCACGTGCCCCGGCTGGTGTTCCTTGGTTTGGGAGGCAGTAGAGGCAGTTGCCTTCTTCTTGGAAAGCAAAACGTGTGAGGTGGGGATGAGGAAATGGCCGGTACAGCCATTTCTTGCTGGTCTGTCCCCATTCCATGGCAGGTCTTAGCAAAATCAGTTGAATTACAAATAAGTGTGTCACAACCACCAAGGAAGGGTGGTGCATCCATCTATGTCTGTCTGGGTATGTGGGGGGCACCTTCTCCACTGGACAGGCAGCCAAGGTCTTCTCTCTTATTCTCTCTTCTCTCCCCCCTGCAGCATCCAGGTGTTCCACTGCCTGAAGCACGAGGGCACGGGCGGGAGGACACTGCTGGTGGATGGTTTCTATGCAGCAGAGCAGGTTCTGCAGCGAGCCCCCGAGCAGTTTGAGCTGCTCACCAAGGTGCCCCTGAAGCACGAGTACGTTGAGAACGTGGGAGGCTGCCACAACCACATGATTGGCATTGGGCCGGTCCTCAACGTCTACCCCTGGAACAACGAGCTCTATCTTATCAGGTAATGTCAACATGGGGCCTCTTGCTCATGGGGAGGAGAGGGGATGTGGCAGATGGTGGTAGGTTTCCAGAAGATACCATGACCTAAAAACCAGTGCATGTTTGAGGGATGAGGCGGAGACCACAGAACCCCCCTGCATCTCCTCCTGGACTGGGCATGGCTGCTTTAGAGGAAGCAACAGAGCCACTGGTACAAAGGGAGTATCAGTGCCAAGCTTTGATTTTTTCACCCCTGTCACGCTCCCTTCAGCTCCACACCCTCAGCTGCCCTCGTTGGAGAGGCAGGAGAATTCAGCCCTGCTCTGAGAGAACCTCTAGAAACCCACCTGGCACAGGGGGAGAGCACAGGCTGGTCCTCTTCCAGGGGAAGTTTGTGTTGTTTTTGAAACTCCAGGTTGGCTTCACACTGTTACTCTGAGCAGCCTTTGGTCTTGCCCGTTGCTGTTTCACACCCTTCCAGGGAAAACCAGCCAGAAGAGTTTTACCACGGCCCTAAACTCCTCCTTGCCCCCAGTGTTCCGTGTTCTCCTGAAAGTCCTGCCCTTGCAGCACAACCTCCCTGGTCATCTCCGTAGCCTCCCTTAAATACCGACTAATCCTACAGGCTCCCGAGGTTCCCTTTGGGAATTCCTGGCTGCGGAGGAAGGTCTCTGACCTCCTCCTCCCTTGCAGGTACAATAACTACGACCGGGCAGTGATCAACACGGCGCCGTACGACGTGGTGCACCGCTGGTACGCCGCGCACCGCACCCTCACCGCTGAGCTGCGCCGGCCCGAGAACGAGCTCTGGGTCAAGCTGAAGCCGGGCAAGGTGGGGCTGGGGGGCTCCTGTGTGTGTGGTACAGGGCGCTGGGGGGTTCCTCGGGGTGTGCAGGATGGGTGCCACTAGGGTCAAGGCTTCAGACAAGCTCCCCTATGCTGCAGTTTTCCTTTCGACAGCTGCTTTAAGGTGCCCTGTGTGGCAGCACTGGCATCTGGGGGTGGGGGGTGTTCCTATGGCCCTGAAAGAATACAAGCTCCCAGGTAAGGCAGAAAGGTTTATCTAAATCAAGCTCTGCCTCAAGAGGAAAGTTAGTCCCAGCTGGGGGAGAGGAGGAAGATCTTTCTGGTCATTGAAGTGAGGGCCCTCAGGAGCAGAAGAGCTGGGAATGCTTCATGTTCAGCCTCTGACTTCTTCCAGAAGAAAGCTTTTATGTTTTTACCTCTCCAACAGAAAGGCAGAGACACAGCCCAGAGTGTATTTTTGTGCCTCGCTGTCAGGTTTGAACTCGTGGTTGGCAGCAGAGCAGAGCTGCCAGCTTCAGGTCAAACAGCTGGGCTGGGTCACCTCAACATCTGGCTGTAGCCTCACCTGCTGCCTCACCCTGTTCAACAGCGTGGAGCAGGGAGGGCTGTGCCCAACCCCCTGCTCTGCCAGTCTCTAGGGAGCTCCAGGACCAGTCGCATCGGAGGGTCCTGGCCCTGCCTGGTGGTCTCCCTGCTCCTGACAGCCCTCCCCTCTCCCGCAGGCCCTGTTTGTGGACAACTGGCGGGTGCTTCACGGCCGGGAGGCCTTCACGGGCTACCGGCAGCTCTGCGGCTGCTACCTCACCAGGGACGACGTGCTCAACACGGCGCGGCTGCTGGGCCTGCAGGCCTAGCCCCGGCCCCCCTGGGGACAGCCCCCCGGCCCACCAGCACCGCCCCCCCCGGGCCACCAGCACCGCCCCCCGGGGCCTCGACACACCGGAGAACATCGCACATACCTCAGACACCTGCACCCTCTTCAGGCAGCTCCCGGTGCCTGCTCGAGAGACAGAGCAGGTGGAAGCCAAAGGTGATGGGAGCTTTATGGGACCACGTTCTGCCTTGGATCCTGCTCCTTCCAGCCCGTCCGTGCCCCCAGCCTGCTCCTTCCAGCCCATCAGTTCTGCTGGGGGGATGTTCATCATACCACGGGAAGTGCTCCTCAGTCAAGTGCCTTCAGGATTGGAAATCTCAGCAGTTTTCCCTGTTGTTCAGCCTTTGTGTCAGCTGGCAGCTCTAGGTTGGGTGTTTTGGTTTTTTTTAGCAGAGCAGAATGGAAATCTTTGGGGTCTTGTTGCACCCCAGGCTGGACTTCACCCCGTCTAGAGAAAACAATCTGTTTGATGAAAGTGCCTCTACTCACACTGAAGGAAGGTGGCATATTTTAGTGGCTTTCTTCCTAACCATACTGTGTGCCCCTGTAGCAGTCCCTGACACAGGCTGTGCTGCTTGAGAGGTGGCCTGGGAAGAGAACCTGATATAGTTTAGGGTATGTCCTGAGAAAGTTTAGGGTAGAAGGAGAGGAGAAAGTAGCAATGTTGGGAAGGAGAGATGACTGTGTTAGATGAGGGATGTATTTCTGACATTTCCTTGGTGTCCAGTGGTGTAAGGTTGGTGTCCCTCCTGCCTTTTACACTGTGCTGGCATCAAGGGCAAAGGCTCAGCAGCTGCAGTGTTTGCTGACCAGTTTCCCACTCTGCCTGCTCTTCCATCTTTGGTGGTGAAGGAGTTGGTGTTGGGTCCTCGTTACACTGGCTGCTGGATGAGGCTGGCCAGGTCTTTTCCACCAGATTCTCCTGGATGTGGAGGTGATGAACATGGAGTTGCCCTGCAACTCCTACTGGCTGGAGGATAAATCAGAGTCTGGCACACTGAAGGGCCACGGTGTAAGGAACAACAGCAAACCCTGTTATTACTAGAAACATTGGAATTTTAGGACCAAGAGTGGATTTTAGGATTTTTTTCTTTTTCATTCTTCTGTATCTTTGGGGGTGTTCACTCTGCTCTGACTAGACCTTAAACCAGGGCTGGTCCCTTTCACTCCTGGCTTTTCCATGCAAGCCCAGCTCAGCTGCTTCAGGGCTGGTTCCACCCCCTGGCCTGGAGCACGGGAAAGGGATGGTGGCAAAAACCAACCTCTGTGTTAGTTGACAAAGGAGAGGACATTTGAAATCGTTGAGCAGGGAAGCCCTCTTCCAAATGATTTGAGAGTATCAAGGGTTCCTGAGCTCTTCTTCCCTCCCTGTGCCCCCAGGATATGAGGGATGGCGTGTGGGTGATGTGGAAACCTTCCTGTGGTCAATGAGCTGGGCTGTACCCCCCCCAGCTCAGGGGGCCTCTGTCTGTGTCAGCTGCAAGCTGAAAATCTACTCCCTGAGCTGCTGCGTGCAGCTGGCATGAGGGAGAGCCAAGCAAAGTGCCTTGATGAGGGACTGTCGTGACACAGGTGCCTTTCTGACAGGGACATGGGGACTGTGGCTGCTGGCAGGGGCTGTGGGCTTCACCCACCAGCCAGCCCCCAGCCAATGTGCTGCTCTGAGGGGCTGTGTGAGCTGTGCTGGGAGGGTGCTCCTGGTGGGTGCAGAGGGAGCACGTTTCCTCACAGGTACCATTCACATTCCTGTAGCCACCTGCACAACAAAATGGGGAGTGGGCAGAGCTTTGTCTAAACCTTGTGCCTTGCTTCACTTTCCCAAGAGGGCTAAATTCTTCCAGAGCAGCTTGTGAGCATCAAAACCTCATTTAAAGGAAGGGGACTGGTTGGCAGTTGCTGCCTGGCTGCTGCAGGCAGTTGTGCCGTGTTATGGAGCAGGTTCCCTTTGCTGTAAGGATCTCGGACCAGTTTTTGTAATCAAGCCTTTTCAATTCTTTCAGCACTAAATGCTGAACTGCTTCCTTCTCCTTCCCCCTGCCCCGGTGATCCAATGTGGGTGTTTTGGAAAATGTCTTAAACTAAGACATCGAGCCTTCAAATAAATGATTTCTAAAGTGGTCAGCTTAATAAAATATATATTTTAAATAGTCATGAACTTGAAAATAAAGGTCTGTATTACTCAACAGAGGTGGAATAAACGCGAGGAGCAGTAATCTCGTGCGTCTCCCTTGGCTTCTCATGGCTTATCCTTTCCCTGACCTCACGATGGCAGAAGATGCAAGAAATTCATATTCCCGTTTTTCCTCCGGTACCCCAGAGTTTCGTGTGCCTCCCGGTGTCCTGCAGAGCCCGTGCTGCCCCCCAGCTCTAAGGATTGCTCCGCCTCCCCTTTTGGTTCATCCCCTTTTGCCCTTTTCTCTGCTCCGGAGCCTTTCACTTCTCACGGGACTTGCAGAAAAAGGGAAGAAGTTGCTTTCAACACAGCAAATATGGTTTGGTAGGCAGAGCAGCCACCAAAAAAGGAAAAAGAACGTATGAACTGTTCTGGCAACCGATCAACGTTCCCCTCAATTATAATCGCCATTATCCACTTCTAGTTAATTAACTGTTCATTGATCGGATTGGTGTAGCACGTGGAGCCTCAGGAATGTCGTGGGGATAGATGGATTAGTTAAGGGAGGGAAGCTCATTGTCACCTCATCCTCTTCAGTAACTTCAATACGTTGAGTGAAGTAAGGGGAAATGGTAACAGACTCATAGGGCTCGGGTGGTGAGGGCACCAGAGCGAGATTTTAATAGTGGTTAATGAGTCTGCAGTTACTCACAGTGACCCATCGAGCTGATCCCGTTGCCTGCGGGTTAATTAATCCCTGACAGCATCTCGGAAGCGTTCGGGGCTGGGAGGGGTTAACTAATCCCTGACAGCATCTCAGAAGGACTTGGGGCTGGGCCGAAGGGGTGCGGGGAGACAGGGCTGGGGGAGCACCCCCTGCCCCCCCAAGCACAGCCCCAGCTCTGCCCTCCAGCCCAGGGAGGCAAAAAAAAGGGACCAAAAAAAGCGGGTTTTCTGTAAAAACAGCCTGTAAGGCTGGCCGGAAAACCTGGTGCTCAAAAGTGGTTTGGTTTCCCAGAAGTGCCAAACCTCAACATGTTTTACAGACAGGGAATGTTCTTATTTTACTGAAAATAAAATAAAATAAAATAAAATAAAATAAAATAAAATAAAATAAAATAAAATAAAATAAAATAAAATAAAATAAGGCAAACCCAGCTTTCGGGTTCAGAAACTCCTGTTTGGAACCACCAGGGCACCTCTGCAAAGCTCAGAGCATCACTCCAGGGAAATCCCAGCAGGGAATTCTAACTGGTAAGATTTTTTATAAAGAATTTGGGCTTGAAAACACTGGAGAGGAGGAAAGCAGGAGCTGTAAGAGGCAGCAAGAGGTGAAAGGCTGCTGCTAAGCAGAAGATGTGATACAAACAGAGAATAAAGTTTCCCAGAAGTTACAGTCTAAGAAAATACTGCGTGTTTAAGGAAACAATCCCCATCCAGCACGAGTTCAGGATATTTTAAAACATGCATATGTAAGCCCGGGTGAAATGTGAGCACAAGTTTCGCTACTGACACGTGATGAGTCAGACTTCAGTGTCAAAAAAAAGGAATAAAAAGACACTTGGCAAAGACACAGCACCAGTAACATGGCTGGGGGCAGGAACGGGAGCGTTGGCCCTTCCTCCTGCAGCAAAATCCTTCTGTTCAAACACAGGGGATGGTTTTGCAGGGGAAAGCATCTGTCGGGCAGCAGGTTTGTTCCGGCACCTCCAGGACACGGGAACAGCCCCCGGCAAGGCTTTGCATCAGGAATGCAGCAAATCACCTGGCGAAAGGATGCCCATAGGCTTTTCCCTCCAATTTCCAGGTTTAATCTTGATCTCCACAAGATTTTCATTTTGTTTCCCGGTCCTTCCCACATCTCTGCAGCCATCGTGTAGGTCTTCCAAACAGATCCTTTTCCTTTAAGGCAGCTCCAGGTGAAGAGGATTTGAAGGCCATTAGGTAATAAAAGGGCAGGCTCTTCCTCCCCAGCTTGTTGATGAGTTGTGCGCTGTAAAATCAGCCTCAAAGGGAAGATAAGAGAAGAGAAGGGGGTTGTGGTATTTTTCCGTGTTCAAAGTGGATGGGAAGTAAGTACTGGGGGGGGGGGGAGGGGGTCGGGAATAATGTGTGTCTTTTAGTGATTCAGTAGGATGGTGGGGGATTTTCCATTGGGATTTCCCAGACTGGTTTGGATTGGAAAGGAACTTAAAAATCACCTAGTTCCAACCCTCCTGCATGGCAGGGACACCTCCCACTAGACCAGGTTACTCTGAGTCCCATCCAACCTGGCCTTGAACAGTTCCCAGAGCATTTTTGAGGAGAAAGTCAGAAGGAGCCTGTTGCATCCCCAAACTAGGAGATCCTCAGAAGGAAAATGTACCATTATATTTCCAATGTGCTGGTTGGTTCCATGCTAGAAGGGAAAAGAAGCAACCTGACTCTTTCCAGCTTGTCCTCCCAAAACTGGACATTTTTGGTGATGATCCAACATGTTGTCTGGCAGAGATGTCTGCTGGAGATGGAGATGTGTTCTGGGAGAAGCACAGCCCCGAGGGGCTGGTGGCTCTGGCCGGGACCCTCTGCTTCCGCCTGGCAGCTGCACAGGAAGAGAGGAGCCCCGGGCTGCTGTGCTCGCAAATAAACCCTGAGGCGAGGAGGGGGCTGAGGCAGAGTCACGACTTCCTCCCCTGCTTCGGAGGTGCTCGCTTGCCGGCCGTTCTGTCCTGTACCACTCGTGTTGGAGGCGCGGGGACCTCCGGCCCCGGCTCCCGCTCCGCTCCCGAGGCCGAGGCCGGTGGTCTCAGCACCCGGAGAGGATGTCCCCTGGCTGGAGCCTCTGCTCCCTCCTGCTGCTCCTCGGTGAGTCTGGGCTGAGTTGGGACTCCCGGGGTGCCGCGGTGGGTGATACCGAATAGTGGCCCCCAGGACCATCATCCCCACAATGTCCCCTGCTCTGGCAGGGTCGTGGTGGCCGCGGCTGCCCCGGTAGGTGCAGAGCAAGAGGGGGTTGTGCCTTTGCCTCCCCCTTTCCTTTGGGGCACAAGAACCAGGAGCTGCTGCTCGTGCAGGCGGTCAGAGAGGCGAACCCGGCTGTGAAATGGTGCAGGGTGGGCTAAAGGCCAAGGCTCAGCCTTGCAAGCCCCCAGAGGCAAAGGAGCCCTTCCCTGCTGGAGCTCGGGCACCCCATAAACCCCCTCCAGAAGGAGGAAAAAAAAAAAAAAAAAAAAAAAAAAAACTCAAACATGGATGTAACAGCTTCATAGCTTCATGTTGCTGGGAACGTGGAGCTGGAGAGAGTAGGGTGAGGGAGGGGGAAGGGAAGGGGCAGAGGGTCCAGCCCCTGCCCTCCTGCCGTGGGGCCAAGCGTGTGGCTGAGCTGCCCCTTGTCCTGCTCCGCAGAGGGAAGCCTGGCCCTCCTGGTGGAAATCCCCCAGGATTCCATCAACGGCACCGTGGGCCAGTCCGTGCTCCTGCCTGTCTCCTACAGTTTTGATAGTGTCTCCGACTTCACGATTCGCTGGAGCTTTATTAACTTCTCGGGCACGGTCATCACCTGCAAGGTGTGGAACTGCTTCCTGGGGGCCGGGGGGGCTCCCAACAACTGCTCCAATACATGTTTCACCCACCCCTCGTCCCGTGGCCGCGTTCAGCTCTTCCCCCAGAACGGGTCGCTGCTGCTGCGGGACCTTCAGCTTAGGGACAGCGGGCTTTATCTTGTCACCTTTCTACCCTGGTCCTGGACTTGGAACATCACCCTGGCCGTGCACGAGCAGCGCGTCACCCCTGCTCGTCCCGGCGCAAGTAAGTGTGAGCATCTCCGGGGGGAGCGTCTGTCCCTCCTCTCCAAGGGACGACGAGCCGCTGCGGCGAAGGGACGGATTCCAGGGTTGTTTGTCACGGTGCTGCCGGTCCCGTCCCTGTGCTGCCCCGTCCCGCGCTGCCGAAGTGCCAGAGCTGCCTGTGCCCGGGGCTCGGTTTTCTGCACCGCGATGTTTCCTCTGGGCTGTGGGTCCTCAGTGCTGCTGCTCCCTGATCTAGGCTGGGTGGGGATTGGAGCTACCTGGGCTAGTGGGAGGTGTCCCTGCGCAGGGCAGGGGACTTGTAACTGATGAGCTTTAAGGTCGCCTCCAAACCAGTCTGGGATTCTGTGAGCTCAAGGAAAGCGCTGTACCCAGCGGGAATGCTGTAGGAAATGTGGGGAAACCACGGGAATTACTTGTTTAGAAACTGCTCACGCCACCTCTCCTCTTTCCCACAGCAGAGCAGGACCACATCCACTACTCCACAATTGGGATTTGCTCCTCAGTCCCCCTCCTCCTGCTAGTCCTGCTCTTCTGCTGCCTGCGGCGCTGGGGTGAGTGGATCTGCTCCTGCTCTTTACCCCCCCAGGTTGCGTCCTCCAGCTCCCCCGGGCGTATTCCTGGGTGTTGGAGGTAGCGGAGCACTCCGGAGCTGTCTGGGTTCTGCTCTTCACAGCAGAATTATTCCTCCTGCAAGAGCAGCTCTTGAAATGTGCTCCAGTCTTGGGAGCTGCTGAATGGTCTCGTGTCCATAACGCAGCTTAAAGAAGCAGCAGCACTGTTTGAAAAGTGGGAGCAGAGGTAGGAGGGACTGAAACGTGTCCTTTCAGCCTGGCCATGACTGCTCTGTTATAGCTACTCTTCAAACTCCAGCTGGGGACAACACCTTGGGCTGTTTCCACCTCAGACAAAGCCAACCAGGTGCCTATCTCCACAGCTTCCACCAGCGAAGTCTTCAAAACCTTGTCCCTGTGGGTGCCTTTGTCAGCAAACAAATTCCTTTCTTTCCAAGGGGGAAGTTTTCACGGGCACTTAGAGAAAGCAGCTACAGAAATCTCCATCTTAAAGGCAAAATCCACCTCACACCCCTGGTGGAAGTGCCCGTAGGGCACCCCTGGTTCCGCAGCTGGTGGAGTGAAAGGTGCAGGGAGGGGATAACTATCTATTTTTTTTCCAGGCTCAGCTCGGCGGCAGAAGAGAAAAATCACTGAACAGCAGCAGGTACAGGATGGTGGGGGTGGCACCTGAAAGCTCTGGGGCAGCTGGGTCACTGCCAGGGATGAGACATCCCGAGCCGCAGGAGTCAGGGGTGGGATATAAAATTAGGAAGTTAATTCATTAAGAAGTGACTTCATTCTTGCAAGAGAAGGCTGCAAAGTGCTTGCCCTGAGAGCCAAGTGGCTCAAGCTGTGTCTCTGCCCACCACAGAGTGATGGGGAGGTGACTCTGGGGGGTCACAGGTGTCCCAGATGTACTAGTGTGCTCCACAGAGCATGTCCTGCAGGTCCTACCAGCCTGCAGCTGTTTCCACACACAGAGGGTCTGGCAATTATATCTTTCCAGTGACATTAGCCAAAGGTTTGCCCCCTCTCTGGAAGTGTTCAGGGCCAGGTTGGATGGGAATTGGAGCAACCTGGTCTGGTAGCTGAGTCAGTTCTGCATCCATGAGGCTGGGATCCATGTGTCCCCCCCCTTATAGTGGGCAGAGCCTTCTGGGCTTTATGTAGCTCCTGCCTCTGCCAGCTCCTCCTGACTGCAAACAGTCAGGAGCTCCAGACCTCTCCTGACCCCATCGCAGCTTCTGGAGAAGGTTCTCATCTTTGGTGGTCTCTTTGTGCTTCTCTAGGTCTCAAGAGGGGAGGAGTTGCACAGGGAAAGTGTTGTGGTGAGGGACATGACAACCGTTTATGCCAGAGTTGGGGACAAATTTGAACAACCCCAGCAGAGACGAGCCCCAGTGGTCATGTGTGCATCTGCAACTGCTCCTGGTCCACCGAGGACAGACAAGGGGCTCTACTGCCTCCGGGTTTGACTGTGGGAGCTCAAGCAGGGAGCTTTGCAGAAGGTGTCTCAGAGCCAAGAGAGGATGGTTTGTCATGGATGCTGCTCCCTCCACGCTCCCCTCCAGCACCTCCATGCCCTGAGCGTGGGCTGGGTAGGGCTTGGAGCAACAGAGCACAGAAACCCTCAGGTTGCCTCAAACTGCAGTCCTGCTTGAGTCTGAGGGATGAGCAGGGTTCACTTTCTCCTTGAGGCTTCCCGAGAGTCTGAAGACACGTGGGGTAAGAGAGATGCTGAAGGCAAAGGCAACTCAACAGGTCCCCTGTGGGAAGCTTGCTGCCATGGGCTCACCTTAACTCCAGGGGTGGTGGAGAGTATTAAACAGATCTTAATAGTGTGTCCCATATTCAGTGCCAATAGTCTTGTCACATTAAAATAACATATTAAGATAATTTGACCTGGAAAGTTGTCCTTACTTTTATAAGTCTGCCAATAAATTGTTGAGCAGACTGCTCCTGCAGTGAAGTTTGCTTGACCTCAGGATCTCAGGGTAACAGGTTCCTCCACTGTCTGTTGGAAATGTCCTTCTTGCCCAGAAATGTGACTTCTGGTTACAGCACCTGTGATTCTCATTTCCCACTCCCATAACCTTGAAAACCAGCTGGTTTGGATGGCTGTGGTGTGGACCTGCACTTGATAGGGATGATTAAACCCTCTTGTGGGATGTGGGTCTTGGCCTTACACCAGGAGCTGTAGCACCCTGTGAAGAGGGCTGAGCTCCAGAACTCGTGTCACGACCAACAGTTTTCCTTCACAGTGACTTCAGCTAAGGAGAACTTCTGACGCTTGTGTCTCCTGTCCCTGTCTCCAACCCATGCTGCAGCTGTACCAGCTGCCTCCACCTGCTCATTTCTTTCCCCCCTTGCAGGGCTTTGCCCCCCGGGCCCTGCTTTGGTTGCTATTTGAAGCTTCCAAAGGTCAGGGTGTCTCTCCTGCAGCTGCAAACAGCTTGGTGCTCGCAGACCTCGTGCTCGCTGGCTGCATCTCAGGGCAAGCTTTCTCCTGCCTTGGCTTTTGAAGACTCTAAGTGGCACAGAGGTCCTCCCAACAGCCCTGCTGATCCCCATGAGTGATTTTTTTCCATGTTTCAATCCATCTTGGGCCCATGTGGCTGAATATCCCTTGAGGCTGCTACAAAGTGGGTGGGGGATCCAGTGACAAAGGACACAGCCAAGGCACCCAAGGCTTTTTTCACCTGAGTTTTCACCAGCAAGACTGGCCTTCAGCAACCCAATGGCCTGGAGAAAGTCCACAGGAAGGAGGAGCCCCCTGGTGGGAGAGGATCAGGTCAGGCAGCACTTGAGCAACTGGACATGCTTGAGAGGATGCACTCCTGGGGAGCTGGGTGACAGCACAGCAATCTCACTCCTGATAATCTTTGTAAGGTTATGGCAAGGAAGAGGTTTCTGGAGAGTGGAGGAGAGCTCCTTTCCTCAGAAAGGGGTGAGGAGGAGGATCCAGGGAAGGACAGGGCAGGCAGTGCCATCTCAGGCCCGGGGTGGGTGATGGAGCAACTAATCCTGGGAACCGCTTCTGAGCATATGAAGGACACGATGGTGATCAGGAGAAGTCAGCACAGATTTACGAAAAATAAATCCTGCTTAACCAACCTGACATCCCTCTGCAGTGAGGTGACTGCCTTGGTGGCCAAGGGGACAGCAGTGGGTGTTGTTTACCTTGAATTTTGCATGGTTTTTGATACCATCTCCTGTAGTGTCCTCATGGAAAAGCTGACAAGGGGTGAGATAGGTAAGTGGATTTATCCATTCCATGGTTTGAAAATTGGGTGAAAACCAGACATGGTCCTGGGCAACCTGCTCTAAGTGACCCTGAGGGAGCAGGGGCTTGGACTAGTTAATCTGTCTTAGCTATTCCACCCTTCTGGGATTTGCCCCAGAGGGAAAAGTGTCCCAGTCACCCCTTGCCCAGGGTTGCATTTCTGGAGCCCACTGGCCACAGCAAAGCCTTCTCCTTCCCAGCCTGCCCCAGCAGGGCACTGTTCAGATCAGGAGCTTTGTGGACAGGACTCCTGAGTCTCCCCATCGCCCTGGACCCACAGTGGGGTGGCAGCTGGTCTCCTCCAGCCTAGGGACCACAGGAGGGGCTGAGCAGCCATCAGCTGCTCCGTGCTCCACCTTGCTTCCTCCTGGGCTTGGTCCTGCTAGCTTGGAGGGGTCTCCCACCACTCTCTGCAGCAGGGATGCTGAGGGCGACTAGGAAATGCCATTTGCTTTGTCAACCCGAGGGTCCCCCCCTTCGTGTGGTTGGGGTTGCAGCAGCGTGGGGGGCAGGAGAAGGACCCGGCTTTGTGCTTTAACGTGATAGCTTTGCAGCTGCTGCTGGTTGATCATTCTGTTTCTCTCTCTCCAACCACAAGCAGCTGCACTAGCCCGAGGCAGGGGCTGTGCAAACCCTTCCTGGCCGCGGGTTGTGCCGCTGTGTCCGCTGTGTGGGCTCTCCCAGCCCCCCAGGGGCTGCAGGGAGCAGCGCCGGAAAGGCTCAAAGCACCGGTGAGAGGAGCTGAGCTGAGCAGAAACCTGCCTCGGTTTTGCACCTGGTTTCTTTAAGATTAAGTGGAGGAATAGGTTTTTAAATTATTCCTTCCAGCAACCTGGAAGGATTTGTGTGGCCTGGCTGGTAAAAAAAAGTCCTTGGAGAAGATAAGGTGGATATGATAGTGGGGTTGGGGGGGAGGAGTGGGTGGGCGGGCAACACTCACCTAGAGCAGTTCATCCTTCCTGCCAGCAAAGGCAAGATCTGCCTGGAGACCAAAAGCTTCATCCTTTGGTGTCCTTCTGGAGACACCTTCAGGTGAATGGTCACCCCAATGTTGCTGTTGCATTTTCCTGCTCGTGCCTTTGCTTCCAGTTGCTTTTAGCTTCTCAGACTCCCCCCACCCACATAAGCTGCCTGCAGAACACAGCAGCCCTTTCCTGCCAGGACAAAGCTCCAGTCACCATGTGATGTGACCCCAGGAGCACCCAGCCCTGCCCTGAGGAACCGAGTGGATGGGAACAGAGAACCCCTAGCTGCGTGCCGGGAGAAGTCCAATCAAAACTGAAAATACACAGTTGGCCACAAAACAACATGAAAGGCAGAGTTTGAGTGGGAGCAGCTCCCCTTTAATATCAAAAAACCTAAACTGGAGAGTTCTGCTCAGCATACAGTGCGTACTGAGCTTGCTGTAAGCTCCTCTTCTCTTAAAGGTCATTGTCCTTCCTGCCTGAAAACATCTGTCCTGTTCACTGGGGCTACAGGTAGATGGCATAGGAAGCTCCTGACAGATGACATCTGTGACAAGCGACAGCGTGAGGAGCACCAAACTTCAGAGCTGCTTTGCAAGGTGGGGCTGGGCTGTGTGGTGGGCGAGGAGGGCAGAGGGAAGTGACAGCACTTCTCCAGTGGCCATGGGAAGCCCTGAGGAGCTCGTGGGGAGCAGGGTTGTGAGGCCAATATTGCAAATATTGGTGAAACCACATTGGCAAGGCCAGCCAAAGCTGCCTCTGCTGGGGTAACCACATCAGGGATGCTGAATTTGGGCGTGTACGGAGTAAAATGAGGAGCAATGTGGGGAAAGTAATTACAGGCATATTAATTGGAAGGAGACAGGTAGAGAAAGGAAGGGTCTAGAACTGGGAAAAGGGATGGTGAGGTC
This sequence comes from Hemiprocne comata, assembly GCA_020745705.1. Classification (NCBI taxonomy): domain Eukaryota; kingdom Metazoa; phylum Chordata; class Aves; order Apodiformes; family Apodidae; genus Hemiprocne; species Hemiprocne comata. The sequence continues at coordinate 613,836 of CM036597.1, read as the reverse complement.
AGCATGGTGTAAGGGTTGGAAGTGACCCGGGCTGGGACCTTCCCTCGGCTGGTGGAGCCAATGGTTATCACTGTGAGGCTGCTCCAGACCCCGTGGCATCGGCATCCCAGCCTTTCTTAGTGCTGTACACAGCTGTCCTGTCCCAGCATCCATCTCACTCTGGTTTTGGTGGTGCCAGGGCAGGAAATCTTTCCCCGGTGTTCCAGGGCAGAGCTCACACCTCCCTGAGTCCCTCATCCCTCTCCACTTCAGCCCAGAGTATCGGTCCCCAGATCCCAGGAGTGTTTGTCCCTTAGACTGACGTTCCCTTTGCATGTGGGAAATGGCTGATCCCAGCCCCCATCTGCCTCGGTGGAGGAGAAAGCTCCTCGCAGTGGAACAAACGTGTCAGAGCCTGCTTGAACCTCTGGCCACCACGAGAAACGGGATGGAGATGGGAGGTGGGTTCCTCTTCTGGAGCAGGATGGAAGATGATTGAGCTGTAAGCAAGGGACCAGGGTGGAGCTTCTGGCCTCAGGGTATGGAAATGACCGGGGACATCCCCTGTCAATTATATTCCTGCCCAAACTGAAATAGGAAACCCCTCGAAGAAGGGGTTATTCTCCCTGGTTTTGCCCGGCGATCCGGCTCAGTGGTCCTTACAGCAGGATCACTTCTGGGATTGCCCGGCCGCGCTAACCCCCGCTGCCCCAAGACCCCCCCGGTCCTGTTCCTGCAGAAAGACCCTCCGGGGCTCGGCGCCTGGAGCCGCGGCAGGGAGCGATGGGACAGGAAGGTTCTGCCCTCCCCGCCTGCCCCCGGGGAGCGGCCGGCGGCGGAGCGCGGGGGCCAGGACAGGAGCACAGGGAACGGGCTCGGGAAGGGTCCCCGGCAGAGCCAGCGGGGAAGGAGAGGAGCGCTCGGCAGGAAAACCGCGAGGCTGGAGCCATCCCAGGCTGGGAGCATCCCGGAGCACTGGGGTTCCGGTCCCTAAGGACGGCGAGAGCTCCCCGCCCGGTACCGCCCGCCCGTCTTCATTCTCCTGGCAGCTTTTCCAGGGCTATTTGAAAAGCAGAAGGATTTCTGAGCCCGTTTTCCTTGGCAGATGCTGCTGTGCCGTCCCGTGGAGCTGCTGGGGACCGGCGGGATGCTCCTGGCAGGTAAAGCATCCCACGGTGGGGGCCGGGGGGCTCCGGGACAGACCTCGCCGCTTCCAACACCCCTCGCCCATAGCCAGAGGCTTCAGCAGAGCTTTGCCGTGGGGATTTGTGGGCCACAGGTATTAGACATTTTAGATGGGGCTGCCACAGTGTTCGTCAGCTGTCGGTGTCTGCAGGAGCAGCTTGGGCTGCTGCAGGTGTAGAAGAGGCTGGTGATGAACTCTTTTCTGCCAGTGGTACCGTGTGTCCAGTGTAAAGAGTCTTTTCCCGGATCCGAGGGGATTTTCAGCCACAAGATTGTTTCTTTACAGTCTGGGGGGCGTGAAGGCACAAAAATAAACATCAATAGGTGTCTGGTGGGAGTGGGAAATGGAAACCATCATACTGGTGGGGATTGTTACACCGATTTTATTTCCCAAAGGCAAAATTGGGAAGAGAAATCGCCGGTCAGAGCGTTAGGGACAATTTCAGGCTTGTTTGCCAAGACGGTGCAGGGAACACCTGCCGGAGGGGGCAGGAACAGGGCGGGGGGAGCAGGACCTGCAGCGGTGGGAGCAGCCCGACCCCCCCAACCCCCCCCCCTTCTGTCTGCCCAGCACCCCGTCGGCCCCAGCGGTCCCGGGAGCTGGAAATGTTGTTCTTCTTGTTAATGGTGCTTATGTTGGTTGCTAATTACGTTCATGTGGTTAATGATGTTCTCCTGACGTCCCCCGAGGCTGCGGTCGCTCGGTGGCAGGGGCTGGGGACAGGCTGGGTGGCTGCCGTCGGTCCCCGTCCTGGCGAGGGATGGGGTCCCCAAGTCCTCACCCCGACCGAGGGAAGGGGACATGGGGACCCTCAGCAGAAATCCTAGTGCCTCCTGCAGGGCAGCTTCCTGGGAGCACTGGGATTGCCACGGCAGTTACCTGAACTTCTCCCTGGGTCAGGAAATGCCCTTTCCCTCCCCTTCCCTGCCCAGGACCAGCTTCTCGCTTTAACCTCTTCACCCTCCCCTTTATTTTACCTTTTTGAAATAATCCAAGCCAGAGCTGTAGCTGATTTCTCCCTGCCTTTCCTAGGAGCTCCTTTTTTTGGGGGGTGGGGGAAGCTGTGACCGATCCACAGCAGCTCCTCTTCAAGCCCTTGAGCGCTTGTTAAGAGCCCAAGTCCAGAAATTGCCCCTGTGTTTTGGGAACTGTACCACTCTACTGGGAGCATGGGGGCACTTTCGGCCCCAAACACAACCAGGAACTAGGAATGAGCCATGGAAATCAGGCCACGATTAGAAAGTCCCTTCAGGGCAGAGGCTGGGGGGGGAGATGCCACCCAAGCCCCCACCAACCTCAAGCAGGAGAAGCTCTTGGCTCTGAGACCAGGTATTTTCAAGCACCCTGTGCTGTGTTTAGGCTCCTGGATCAGCTCCAACTGGGGTGTCTCTATGCCTAGGATATCCCCATGCTTGGCATCATGATGTCATGATGGGTGATACTGATGGCTTCATCAGAGGCTGTGACCAAGCAGCCCAAGTACCATGTGCATGTCCTTGGTACCAAAGCCTCTCCCAAGCCATGCTGACCTGCTCCAGCTCCTCTTCCCCCCCCTTCTCCTGCCATCCAGGGCTGCTTGTGCCTTTGCAACTGGCTGCAGCAGCTCTGGGAGCCCCGGAGAGGAAAGCAGCTGCTGTGGGCTCTTCAGTGCTGCTTCCTGGGCTGGAGAATGTCACGCACATCGACTCCACACGCTGGGAATTCCTCAATGGCACCAGTTCCCACACCATCCTGCAGCACTTCAGGGGCTCGCCCAGCCCCACCATCCATGCGCCCTACACAGGACGAGCCCTTTTCCATCCCACCAATGGGTCTCTCTTGCTGGAGGACATCCAGGAAAGTGACAGTGGCATCTACAAAGTCACCAGCGACACGGGAGACAGGGAGAGCCTGGAGATCCTGCTGGAAGTTCTCAGTGAGTGGTGGGCATGGGAGGGAGGGGTGATGAATACAAGCAGAGCAGGGGCCTTGTTCCACTGTGTACAGACCATGGGCCAGACAAAGGGGTTTGGAGAAGGGATTTGAGCCTAATGGGCCAGTCATAGAGTTTGTTTGAACCTGCATGGAGACATCACCAGGGAGACTGGGAAGAGGTTTCCAACCAGTCCCAGTGGAGATGACCTGCCATGGTGCCTGGCTGTGACAGAGGGCTGGAAGGCAAAGTCCTCCCAGGTTTTCCAGCCCAGAAGGGAAATGTCTCCTCTCCATGCAGGGATGGAGAGGGTGGGATGCTACTGAGATTACCCCTGGCCCCTTTTGTGAGGGGACCTGGCAGAAGGCAGCCCCAGGGGGTGGGCTGGGTGGAGGGGTCAGGGCAAGCCTGGCTGGTGGGCTCTGGGCAGCCTAGAGGCAGCAGCAGCCAGCAGAGATATGAGCCTGCTTTAAGTAACACTAAAACTCCTCAATAGCCCTCTTGGCAAGTCCCTTAATTCACTCTGGCCTTCTCCTTTCTCTGCTCTAATGATGTTCCTGCCACGGCACCACCACAGCTCTTCACCACCCGTAGCTCCTTCCCACCACAATCCCCAACGGGATCTGCAGTCTTTGCCTCTTGTTTCTCTCATTTCCTGATGTAACTTTAAACGCCCTCTGTTTACTCAAAAGCAATAAAACCAATTACTTGGCTGGGGGAAAAAAAAAACCTGCCCCAAACCTGGAAAGCTCAGCAGCCCCAGGCAGCCCAGGGCTTTCCACAGGAGAGGCACCTCTGCAGACTCAGGAATGCTGTGGTGACATCCCAGGACCCCATCATGGATGTTCCAGGTTGTGCCTGAGAAGTGCTGGTGTTTCTGTCCCCTCTCCAGAGCCTGTGTCTCGCCCTCGGCTCTGGACCAGTGCCCTGGTGGCCCGGGCCACCGGTGAGGTGCTCTGTGACGTGGAGGAGGGCAAGGTGGACACCATCACCTGGAAGAAAGATGGGCAGCCCCTTCCCCCAGGCAGGGCCTCCCACCTCTCCCACAGCCTCAGTGTCTTGTACCTGAGCTCAGCCAAGAAGTCGGACTGTGGCTCCTACTCCTGCAATGCCAGCAATGAGATCAGCTGGCAAGAAACATCCCTGGATGTCACCATTGCAGGTGATCACTGCTGGGGTTTCACCTCCCACTGCTCTTCCTGCTCTCCACCCTTCCCTGGGGATCGCTGGGTGGCTTCACCCCATCCCATGTCTCCATCACCCAAGGTCTGGCCACCTGGAGGCTGTGGCCCACGTGCTGTTGACATGAGGTCCCCATCATAGGATGATCAGCACCAATTCCTGGTCTCTGATCCCACCAAGGCACAGTCCTTGGCAGTATGAGTGGCTGGAGACTGGCTCTTCCCTGTTGGAGTAGGTTCCAAGCGATGGCCCTTGGCCAAGGTGATGGTGAGCAGGACATGGGCAGGGGGGCAGTAGCTGGGCAGCCAGTGGGCAGCACAGATCCCACGTTGAACATTCCAGGAACCACAACCTGCAGCAGGAAGCGGTGGTTTGGGCACCAGCAGGCAAATACACTGAGTCTGCCCTGGTGATGGAGGAGCCCCATGACCCACCAGAGCCCCCCATGCTGGTCCTGCTGGTGGCCTGACCCCTGTCTCCTCGGGGTTTGTTTTTCCCAGGTCTCTCCCCTCCCTTGCAGGATGCACTGAGGGCTGCAGTGGTCGCTGTGATCTTCGCTGCCATCTCCGGATGGGGGTTAATTTTTCCCGTCTGCCAGTCTGAAAAGCTGAGGATAAGTGAGTCTGGGGGGACAGGGGGGGCAGCTGAGCCCACCTGTCCCTCGGCTGCTGGGGGGGGGAGCAAGGAGCGTGTCTGTGGGACCAGCTGGTCTTTGGCTAATTCCCCCTAAGGGGAGCGATTTAAAGCTGGAAGAGGGGAGATCGAGATGAGATCTTAGGAAGAAATTCTTGGCTGTGAGGGTGGTGAGAGCCTGGCCCAGGTTGCCCAGGGAAGCTGTGGCTGCCCCATCATCACTGGAAGTGTCCCTGCCCATGGCAAGTGGGTGGGACTGGATGGTCTTTAAGGTCCCTCCCAACTCGAACCAGCCTGGGATTTGATAATTCCCTTTCCAGCCATTAAAACATCCCATCTTCACCTCATCTGGCAGGTCCTTATAAGAGTGGATAAAGTTTCCCTGGCAAATTTTAATGGCAATACCTGATTTTGCTCAGTTTTCAGGCTGGGCTAGATCCTGGCACTTCCCAGACATTTTTGTTCTGGAGGACTGGGGGGACTGATCAGCCCTTTTATGGAAAAAGCTGTTTTCTGGGCACATTTTCCCTATGATAAGGTTCCATTTCTGAGGGAGTTTGTTCACCGAACAGGGAGGGAGGCGCAGATCCCTTGGTTTGACCCACAACGAGTGGTTCAAATCCCACCCACCAAGCCCTGGCCAGGCAACACCCCCAGGTGGGGATGGGCTGGGGGCTGGGGTGGGCCATGGCGAGGGGTCCCCACAGCCCCCCCGTGCTGTGCCACAGGGGGGGAGCTGTGGCGGTGGCTCAGTGCCTACATCTGCGGGCTGGTGTGCGTCGCCTCCGGTCTGGCCGGCACCGCCGGGATCCTCTGGATGTGGGAGGAAGGTAGGAGGTGGGTGGGGGGTGGTTGGGGTGGGGGGGTGGTGTGGCGCAGACCCCCCCCCCCTGCTCCTTTCTCCTGGGCCGGGTGCAATCCTTGCTATGCAAACCGTGTGGGGTGGGGACTTCATGGGAGGCGTGTGAGGTCTCCTGGGGGTCCGGGAGGAAGGCAATGCCCTGGGGAGGGGGGGGTGACACAGCTCAGCACGTGGGGATGGACCCTGCTGGGGCCACACGTGTGAAGGTTGGTGGTTGGACTTGATCTTAAAGGTCTTTTCCAACCCAAAGGATTCGTTAATGTCAGTTAGCCATGGAGGGGCGGGACCACCACAGGGATTGCACACCCATTCAGATAATTCAGATAACCCCTTTCCCCCGAGCCCTTTCCTTGCAGTAGGACACTTAAAATGGTGGAGGGATGGGGAGGCTGCTGGCAAGGACAGGGTGAAGGGGCTGGAAGTAGGGAGAGGATGGGAAAGGGACAGGATGGAAGGGTACAAAATGATGAAGGTGGCAGACAAAGGTGAGAACTGGGACTCTACCTCATCCTCTTTCCTTCCAGGCCCTTCTGTTGCCATCATCCTGCCTGAGATCGCCCTCACCTACGGCATCGTGGTCAACTGCCTGGTCTCCATCACCACCACCTTCCAGCCTGCAAATTTAATCCAACTGAAAAGCAAAATGGGTGAACTGGTCTACTGAGGGTGGCAGGGAGGGTGGGGAAACTGCCCAAAATCTCATCCTTAACTCTTTTAAATTAAAAGTTTATTTCTACTTTGGCACTAACTCAGGCTGGTGGATTCCCCACCAGACCACGGGTGAGGGCAGAGCCCTGGCCACAGCTCATAACACACATTAACACCATGGTTGGACTTGATGATCTTAAGGTCTTTTCCAACCAAAACAAGGCTGAGGGAAGACCTTCCTGCTCTCTACAACTCCCTGGAAGAAGGTTGTAGCAAGGGCCGGTATCTTCTCCCAAGTAATAAGGGCTAGAACAAGAGGAGATGGCCTGAAGTTGCCCAGGGGAGGTTTAGATTGGATCTTGGGAACAATTTATTCATGGAAAGCATTGTCAGGCCCTGGCCCAGGCTGCCTAGGGCAGTGGGGGCAGTGGTGGAGTCACCATCCCTGGAAGGATTTAAAAGCCACATAGATGTGGTGCTGAGGGATATGGTTTAGTGGTGGTCTTGGCAGTGCTGGGCTAATGGTTGGACTGGATTATTTTAAAGGTTTTTTCCAATCAAAGCAGTTCCCTGACTGGTTCCCTTGTGTTGTTTTCCCCTCGGCCAGCACAACGCACAATGGGCTACGCTGCCCCAGCAGGGGTGGTTTCTGTGGTGCTGACGAGCAGCTTCCTCATCAAGAACATCCACCATCGCCACGGTGAGAGGGACCACCCCAAGACTGGTCATGCTGAGCCTCAAACTTGCCTGTGATTTGTAATCCCCTTTGATTACATGTCGGTCGGAGCTAGACCTGCTCCAAAAAAACAACCCCACAAATTGGGGATTTCAGGGATGTGAAATCTTTGCAAAAGCAAAACTAGTTTTCATCCCTTCTAACTCACCTTTCTTTTTTCTTTTTTTTTTTTTCCCCATGGTGGCAATTTATTGTTCTCCTTCCCCTGCCCCTGCTCTGGCTGGTGTTGGGTGCCCTGGGGTTGACCCCACAGAAGAAGGCTGCAGGGGGCTGGTGGCCATCACCACCCTGACGGTCAGCTCAGCGGCTGTGGCTGCCCTCCCACTCCTCACCATCTTCCTCTGCTGTAAGTCTCCCACCCCTCCATTTCCCTTCCTTATGTGTAGTGAGCTGCTTTCCCTCTGTCGCTGTGTGAATCATCTAAAAACTCTTTATTTGGCTCTTATGAAGCCCCCAAGCCTTCTACACTGCCCATGTCCTCTCCCCGGTGAGCTCCAGACACGGTTCCCCACATCCAACCTCCTGTTGGATGTGTTTGGGGGCTCTCCTACACCTTCTGACTTGTCCTTCCACAGATCACACCACGCAGAGGATGCTGATGGAAAACGACTCTGCTTGGGTGGACAGGTAGATCGTCTGTTGCTTTTTCCATGTAAATTCCTACTGTCTTGAAGGGAAAAGAGAGGGATATGGAAACTGTCCTGAGCTTTTTTTTCAAGTTCTAGACCCCAGGAAAGATACAATCCACCCCCTGATTACACCTGGGGTTCAGTGGGTAGCTCTGGGGGAGGTCCCCATCCAGCCTGCTCAGAATTCTCCACAAATCCTCCTCAGCCTGAAGCCTTTAAGCCTAAATTCCTGCTGGTTTCCTCACAGCACACTGGAACAGGCTGACCAGGGAAACTGTGGCTGTCCCATCCCTGAAAGTGTTGAAGGCCAGGTTGGATGGGGCTTGGAGCAACTCGGTCTAGTGGGAGGTGTCCCTACCCATGGCAGAGGGGTTGGAACTAGATGGTCTTTAAGGTCCCTTCCAACCAAACCAGTCTTGTATTTGATGATTTCCATCATGCTGGGGCATCACGACTTTGTGGGCCTCCACCAGCCTTGCCTTGCCCCGGCTGGCCAAAGCCATCCTGGGGTACAGAGTATCAGAGGCACTCCTGGGGTCTTGTTGTGTTTCTGGGCCATGGGGGGTGGGCATGGAGAGGCCATCCCAGCCCTCACCTCCCTCTGGGCATGGGGCTGGTCTAGACGTCAGCTCCTGGCTCCAGCGATGCTCAGCACATCCCATCTCCTCCTCTTCCTTCCAGGCCCCTGGAACAGCCTCATTCCAGCAGCAGGGATGCTGCTTCCCCCCAGTAGTGTCAGTCGGGATGTTTCTCGCTTGGCTGAGTCAACTCAACCTCCCTCCCAGGTCTGATGGGTTCAGGGCTCTTGCTTTCTGCTTGAGACTCTGCAATAAATGGTAACGCCATGAACACTTTCTGCCTTCTTGGTTTTTAAGCCCAGGGCTGGGGGAGGCCAAATGCCCATTTCTCCCTTCCTGTCTCTTCAAAGCCAGGCCCTGATGCAGAGAAGCACCGTTAGAAGCAGCTCTTACATGACAATCAAAAGTGGGGGGTCAGACTCTGTGTTTCCCCCCCCCCCAACAAGCAATGATACATGGCTGCTTTCAGCCCTCAGGATCCAGGGAAACCACCACGTGTAACTTCATCTCGGGGGGAATGTTCAGAGTCTGGCAGGTGTAAGGGACATGGAACTGCAGGAGCTCATGGAGCTTGCTGGGACCTTCAGCATCAGCTAATTGGCACAAAGCTGATCAGGCAGCAAAGCGGAGTTGGAGACAAAGTAACTCCCAGTCCTAGCCAGGATCCTAGGAAATGCCCTCATCCATTGGAATGCCAGCTTCCTCCTGGGACTTGAGGGCAGCCCGCTGTGCTGCGCCAGAGACCCGGCTGCGTTTCCGGTCAGAGTTGAGAATCCACCCATTTCTTTGGCTTTTTAAAGTCTCTTTTTCAGTCATCTCCCCCTGTATTCCTGCAAATGGCACCAAACCCGGCAGTTCTGCACATGGGAGCCCTCATGGCCGGGCCCAAGGGGATGCAAACACAGACCAGCAGTTCTTGCCACACACAAATGACATTTTTCCCCTCTTACAAGCACAATGTCACAAGAATCCCTGGTCAATAACAGGAGGAAATGAGCTCTGCTGGGGTTCATGGGCCATGTTTGCATATCTGCCAGCCATATGTGCTGCTCTCCTGTCACCTGATGGCAGGGAATATTTACTGACCTGCTGTTTGCTCGTTTGCAGTTTCTGGTTTTCCTATTGTGCCATTAAGGTTAAAGGGGAAAAAAAAAAAAAAAAAAAGGTCGTTGATTTAATCTAGGAGTGTTCATCAGCTGGACTGTGGCCAGGTGGCTTTTGAATGCTGACAAGGATGGAGACTCCTCAACCTCCCTGGGCAACCTCTGCCAGCACTCAGCCACCCTCACAGTGAGTTTTTTTGTGTCCACTTTCACAGTGTTTTGTTGTATTTGGCTCCAATTTCCTCTTTCATGTCTGCTCATCCCCTCTTGCCCTTGGCCACTGAGAAGCCTGGCTCCCTCTTTGTCACAGCCCCCTTTAGGGCGGGTGGCCTTTTGCTGGACTCTCCCCAGTAAGTCCATGTTCCCCTACTGGGGAGCCCAGAACTGGACCCAGCACTCACCAGTGCGGAGCAGCGGGGGTTTATAAAACACTCCAGGGTGCAAGCGCACACACCTGGTGTGCCACCCTAAACCCCCCCCGGACACCCGCTGCCACCTCTATCTGCCCCAGCCTCGGGCTGCTCCTTCCTGAGGATGAGCCGCTGCCGCAGCAGCCTGCCCGGGACGGGGAGTGGAAGAACGCACCGGTCGGTGAGGAGCCAGGGGAAGAGTTGGACTGGTGAGGTTTTCTAGAGCCGAAATATCTCTCGTTGGAGCGGGTCTGCAGAGGGGGGCGTGGGGCATCTCCCTGCGTGGTGGTCTGAGCACTTGCGAGGTGGGGGTGCCAGAGGCCTGGGGGGGGGGGCTGAGTAACCCAGTCCCCGCCGCACCAGGAAGCCTGGGCCCTACGAGGGGATTCTGAGAGCTGAGAGCCGCCCTCGCCCCGAGCCGCCCCTGTTCCAGCCCCGGCGTTCCAGCCCCGGCGTGCCCTGCGGCGGGACCGGGCGGAGCCGGGTAGCGGTCCCAGCGCCAAGGTGAGAGTAGGGGGGAGCACGTGGGGATGGGGCTGGAGGGGCCAGAAGGGGGGTGGCGGGATGGGGCTGGAGGGGCGGGAAAGGAGGGCTGAAGGGACGGGAACGGGGGGCTGGAGCTGCGGAAGCCGGGACTAGAGCGGTGGGGATGGGGACTCCAGCATTGGGGCTGGAGATTGAGGACGCATGGGACTGAGGAATTGTAGTAGTAGGACGGTGGGGTTATCTTCTGGAGTGCTAGGGAGGGCTACTGGAACAATGGAGACGGAAGGATGAGGCAGGGGCCGGGGGCATCTCCCCTTCTGCGGGGTCGCAGGCATTCCCCCGCACACATCCCCAAGAACGGTGTTGTCTCCCCAGGCTCAGCTCTACCCTCCTACCCAGCCCCAGAAATATGAATTAAATACCTACAGGCAGCAGGTTCAGCACAGCTCCTTGGGGTGCTGTTTGTGCAGCCCCTAGAGAACTCAAACCCTCCGGTGCGCCCCCGCCCTGGCTGTGGGAGCAGATGGAATGCGGTTACAGCGGCCTCGGGGTAACTCGGTTTCGTTTCTGAGGTGGGGGTTTCTCGGTGCAGTTAGAGCTGCACGGAGGCACAAAGCTGCTCTTTTCTAGGGGTCTGTTACGCCTCTTCCTTTTTTTGGTTGCTCTCACTTCTAGTTTGAGCAGAAACGCATCTGTGGAGTTTTTAGTTTGTCGCAGTTTGTATCAGCTGTGGAGAACTGTCATGACAGTCCCGCTGCTTATAGGGGACTGGGGGGTTTTCACTTCCATCCAAGCTGCTGCTGCTGAGCAGCACTGTGCTGTTGCTCTGCCAGGTGTGGGTTGCAGCTCTTCCCCCTCTGCCTCCCTTGCCCTTCTTGCTCTGCCTCAGCAGATGGGAGCCCAGCAAGGTTTCATATTTGCTAACGTGATATTTAACCTTTCAAAGCTGTGGGATGACTTAGAACAGGAAGATTTGTATCTGCTTTATTTATTATGCCAGGGATAGACCAAAGATAATTTCTAATAATTTTGCAGTAAGGGCTTTCCATGGGAGCAGGAAAAGCACACAGTGGTTTTAATGTTCCTCTTTGTTGTGCTGGGGAGATTCCTTCTCTCCCACCCCTGACATTTTTGGCTGAGATATGTGGTGCCTGGTGATATCAAAGCTCCAGCTCATGTGAGAGCTTATTGTTTTGCAGGAGAAAAACAGCTGGTGCACTTTGCATGCTTGGAAAAGGCTGGATGAGGGGTGGAAGGGAAGGGCCTCAGATATTTCCTAGATGCATGCTTCGGAATAGAGATCCTAAGATAGTCCTTAAAAAAGCCTCTTAGTGAAACTCCAGTAGCCTTCAAGTTTAAAAGTGTCAGCTTTTCCATGTGGATTTTGTAAAAATGAAAGACAAAGCAGCCTGGCAGTGGTGCTGGAGGCTGAGGGGGAGGCAGGGGAGCCTGCAGCACGTCTGTCTCCGTGAGTCCCATTCCTCTCCCTGTTCATCTAAGATGCTGTAAGAACTTCTGAAAATGCCTGCCCCCCACCAAAAGCATCTGTTAGTATTTAAGCCACCTCCCATGCTGCAAATAATGGACTGAGCTGATGCCAGGGATGCTTATAAGGAGATAAAACAGGCTGCAGGGCTGCAGGCAGATCCAACCCGCCTCTGCCATACCCCGAAGCTCTTACCCACATCCTCAGCCTCATATCTGAGGGACCCAGCTGGTGCCAGGGGGGAGAAGGGAGGAAGAGGAGAGATTAATTTTTTCAGCAGAGTGGCAGCAGCTCTTGAAGCAGGAAATGCTGTCCCCACCCTCCTTCCCAATAGGCCTCATTCTCCATCTCTTGGGGGAAACTCGGGCTGGGAGGAAGGTCAGTTCCACACCTCTTTGGATTTTTTTGAGTAAAGGAAATTCTCTGGCTCTTAAGAACGAGTGCTTTTTTTTTCCACAACTATTGCTCTGACATCTAAAGCAGCCACTTAAGGTAGAAACCGAAACGGGGTCCTCATGGCCCTGTAAAAAGCCCCAACCAGTTCTTGCCCAAACCTCAGAAACCAAGAGGATACCAGAGAAAATAGCCCCAAAATATTTTAGCACCATAGCGTGTCCCCCCCCCAAGCCCAACATCCGAAACCCTCCTCCAGGATCTCGGGCATTTTGCAAAGGGAGAGAAGCCATCATCTCTTGCTGCTTCTGTCCTTCTAATTAGACCTGTTGGGTAATAAGTGAATATAATACCAGTTGTGGGGAAATCCTACAGCAGCAATTACACGAGTTTTTTGTGTTCTCCCCATACCTGCTAACCCAGAAGGAGCACAACGAGAGCACAAGGGGAAAGTTCATGTAAGACCTGAAGGCACTCAAATAACCAGCTTTCTACACACCAACATGGCTCTGCAGCAGCCACTCCAGCCCAGATAATGCAGGCTTTTAGCTGCAAAGAAGCTAAATCTCCCTTAATTTGGGTGATTTCCCCCAGAACCTTATTTCCAGAACGCCTTTCAGCAAGGCAGAAAGCAGGACTATGCAGCTGGCTCCTCTGGTGGTGGGATGTCCTGGGCTGGAGGTCTCCATTGCAAAGGTGAACATGACATCCCTGGTTGGTTTCTCTTCCCTTGGCTTTTGGGATGGGGGCCCATGCAGGGGGGTTGGAACTAGATGATCTTTTAAGGTCCCTTCCAACTCAAACCATTCTATGATTCTATAAAAAATCTGTCTCATGGCCACCCATCCATGCTGTGTGTGTCACGGTCTCCCGAGTGAAGAAACTAAGACAAAAGGTCTCTAAAAATGTTGAAAGCAGCAGCCAAAATGATCAAGAGCTTGTGAGGAGAGCCCAAGAAGTCTGGGAGCCTTCGGGTTGGAGAGGAGGGGGTGGGAAAGGGGATAGGATGGAGGTTTTCAAAGTTGTGGAGGTGATGGATAAAGCAGATCTGGAACACAGCAGTCAGGGCTGATCAAGGAAGTGATGGTGCATCTCACTCTGTTCTTCATAGGCCTATCCACCATGCCTGGAGCTGCCATCCCAAGAGCACATGGTGGCAGAAGGAGCTCCTCCCACTTGCTGGTTTGAAGGATCCTGCAGGGCTTGGCCATGTCACCCTGGCTGCCGCTGGCCATCGCAGGCTGTGAGTGTCAAAAGGGACGTGTGTGGGGCTTGCATCAGATGCCCTTGGAGACAGCCCTTCTGTGCCCTCCTTGTGTCCCTGCTCTGGGCTGGGGCAGTGCTGGAGCCATCCCAGAGGTTCCTCCTGTGGCATCTCCGTCCCCACCATCTCTCACCAGCAGCTTTCCTCCACTGCACACCCAAGGATGGCTTCCCTCTGAGCCTCTCCTCTGCTCTCCAACCCCCCAGTTCCCTTCCCTAAGCTGCTGAGCCTCCCCTCTGGTGTCTCTCCTCTTTGCTCAGACGAGCTTTCCTCTTGAGACCTATCCCTGGAGCTTGTCCCCTCCTCAGCAGCCAGAGTAACCTTTTAAATTCTCTAAAAGTGGCTCTGGGATGGTGGTTTTGGAGGATTGGGGCCTGGAGGTATCTGACGTGACTTTCTGCTTGCGAAGTCCTTTTACACTAGCAGAGCTACAGTGAGATTCTCACAGCTGGGTTTTGTACAGCCAAGGGTGCATTTCAGGGTCACACCTGACCCCCCACATTAGCTTCATTCCACCCTGCAGAAACCACAAAACGTTTTCAAGACAAAGGCTCTGATGTAAAGACCTGTTAGATTCCTTTTCATGTTAAAATTCCCTGCTGGCCACTCCAGCAGAAACCCCCCCAGAAGGCCAGATTCCTGTTGTTTTTGTTGCAAAGGGTGAGGAATTGTCTTACTGAGTTAAGAAGCATTTCTGGAACACACAAGTGACAACGTTATGGTTTTTATCTTGATTAAGGAGGAAGGAAGTGAGACTTGCTTCAGGAAGTCAGTTGGCAACTTGTGCAAAAAAAAAAGACAAGAAAAGTAAGATGCAGGAGAGATGAAATTGCTCGTTGGCGGGTGCTGTAACACTAACCCATTCTGCTCCAGCATCTCTCCTGTCCCCAGCCCTGTGGCTGGTTTTGCAGGGCTGCTCTGCAGAGCTGAGCATCACCGAGAGCAGAGTGGCAGCTGAGGGATCCTCCATCCTGCTGCACGCACCTGAGATCCCCAACATCAACTTCACCGAGTGGGAATTCATCCGGAGCAGCCGCCCGGAGTTCATCCTGCAGCACTACACAGATTACCCACCTGCAACCATCTACTCAGCCTACCAAGGCAGAATCATCTTCTACCCCCAGAATGGCTCCATCCTCCTGCAGAGGCTGCGAGTGACAGACAGTGGCATCTACAAAGCAACAGTCGATCTGATGCAGGACAAAGCCAGGACAACCCTCCTTGAGGTCCTCAGTAAGTCACATGTGTCAAGAGGGGGGGTTCCTTAGACAAAGGATCACCAGAGTAGAGTCCTAGAACATTTTGAGTTGGAAGGGACCCATCAGGACTGGCCACCAGCCTGATGTCACCCCAGTGACAGTAACGTCAAAGCCTGACCCATCCGCCAGTTGCTCACCCAGTGTGTGATGGACTCATCTGGCTGTGTGCTGTGAGGCCCATCACAGGAGGCTGCTGTGAGAAACAGTGTCCAAGCCTTGCTAAAGTACAAAAAAAAACACATTTACTGGCTTCTGCTGGTCACTAGATGGGTGACCTTGTCAGTACAGGAAATTGTGCAGTTTTGGGCACCACAATATAAAAAGGACATCAAGCTATTGGAGAGTCCAAAGGAGAGCCATGCAGATGGTGAAGGGTCTGGATGGGATGACTTAGGAGGAGCAGCTGAGGTCACTTGGATTATTCAGCTTGGAGAAGAGGAGGCTGAGGGGTGACCTCATTGCAGTCTGTGGCTTCCTCATGAGGGGAAGAGATGGGGCAGGTCCTGATCTCTTCACTCCTGTGACCAATGACAGGACTTGGGGTAATGGCAGGAGGCTGAATCAGGGGAGGTTTAGGTTGGATATCAGGAGAAGGTTTTTCACCCAGAGGGTGGCTGAGCACTGGAACAAGCTCCCAAGGGCAGTGGTCACAGCACCAAGCCTGCCTGAGTTCAAGAAGCGTTTGGATGATGCTCTCAGGCACATGGTGTGATTCTTGGGATGCCCTACACAGGGACAGGAGTTGGACTCCATGATCCTGATGGGTCCCTTCCAACTCAGCATATTCTATGATTCTATGAAATTAAGTTGGTTAAGCAGGACTTCCCCTCATGAGCCCGTATTGGCTATGACCAATAACCAAAACCTCTCAAAGGTTATTCAATAGCTTGAGCATGCGTTGAACTTGGTGGATGGTGTCCTGCTCCTGTAGTATCTCCTCTCCTTCCAAACTGACCTGGAGTATAGATCAGACCTGCTTGGGTCCTTCACAAGGGAATCAGAAGGGAAGGATCCAAAGGGCTTGGTGTTCTTCCATGTCAGCCACATTTCAGGCCCAAAGCAAGCCAGGACATGGGTTCCTGGGTGTGCTACCACACTGCTCTCTGCTTTTCAGAGCCCGTGTCCCAGCCAGAGCTCCAGTGCAGTCCTAGCCTGGCAGGTTCCCCCATCGAGCTAATCTGTGTGGTGCCCGAGGGAACAGTGGCTTCCATTTCCTGGAAGAAGGAAGGACGTCCCCTTCCCCCTGAAAAGTGCTATCAGCTCTCCAGAAACACCACCGTGCTGCAGATCAGGAAGGGAGAGAAGTCGGACTGTGGTTCCTACTCCTGCAATATCAGCAACAGGATCAGCTGGAAGGAGACAGCCCTGAACCTGACCCTGGCAGGTCAGCCTTGCCCTGCCCTGGTGGGACCCACCCTTGGTCCTGTTTCAGGGTTGTCCCAGCACAGGGTTCCCCTCCTCCCCTGCCTTTGCAGGTCTCACTCCTCCTCTCCACCACGCACAGAGGTTGGCTGTCGTCGCCCTGATCTTCAACGCTGGCTCCGCCGCTGGCTTCGTTGTCCTGCTGTGTCAGAGGAGGTTTGGTGAGTGCCAGGTCTGCAGCCCAGACCCCAAACTCAGCCCTTCTCTCCCCACCATCGTCAGGGCAGAGGGCAGAATGCCTCAGCCAAGCTACTTCTCTTCATCATCCTCTATCTAAACCAGACTGAGAAATTGTTTACAATGAGGGCGGTGAGACACTGGCCCAGGTTGCCCAGAGAGGTGGGAGTTGCCCCATCCCTAGAAACATTCAAGGTCAGGCTTGATGGGGCCTCTGAGCAATCTGATCTGGTCACTGCAGGGGCTTGGACTAGGTGACCTTTAAAGGTCCCTTCCCACCCAAACCATCTTGTGATAATTCACTTGGGGAGTGGGAGGAAACGTGCTCAGCTGCTGTGCTCCTCCTTGGGCCTCTGTAGCTTGCACAGAAAATACAGCTCCCTGGGAGCAGCTGATCCCACATGGCTTTGTGGGAAAGGGAGCCCAAAATGTCACAGTCCCAAGCATCCAATTCATTCCTTTCCTATTCCTTGGGCATCCCTGGAGAGAAATAAAAAGCATGGGATATGTGGGCTGCATGGGAAGAGCCTTCCTGCCTGGGGCTGCCCAAGGATCACAGCCCATGGGTTTTGGTGACCAAGCACACTGGTGTTGGGTCATGCCATTGAATCCATACCCAGGGATCTGTAATCTGCTCCTGTGTTCTTCTGCCCATCAGGGATAATCCCTGGAGTAACAGAGACTATCTGGAGAGTGGAGGTGAAGCCCCATAGCTGGCAGGGAAGTTCTCCCATGTGTGTTTGTCTCTCAGCAGTAACACTGAGGACATGTGCAGGTTGTGGCCCTAGATCTTGCCTTCGGGGGTGATGTCCCCTGAGGAGCTGTGCAAGAGCTTGCTCTGAGTGGGCTTCCCCCTCATGAAATGGTCTCCAGAGGAGATCCAGACTAGTGTCAGATCATTATAGGCAGTGAAACCTTGGCCAGAGGTGTGGTAAAGTGTCTCACTGTGTGGAACTGGTGTCTGGTTCAACATGAAACAGCCCCAAATCTGGCTGGTTCCTCCTGAAGTCAAACAAATCCCTTGAAAGTTCACCAGGTTTCCTCTTCAAGGTTTCTAAACCTCAGGGGTTCAATTATCTACAAATAAAACCTGTGCTTGTCGTTCATCTTCCCTTCTAGGCTGCACCCATCCTGAGGGTGGTCCTGAGTGTCTTTGCTTTTTTTCCTCAGGAGAGGAAGCACAGAAACATCTCGTTGTGTCCACCCACGGGCTGCTGTGCATCTCCTCTATCCTGCTGCTTGCCACCTCCATCATCTGGCTGCAGGAAGAAGGTAGGACCCAGTAACCTGATTTGTTCCTGGTGGCTTCAGTGCCTCATCTTCCTTTTTCCTCCAGGTCTTTACAGTGGCACCAGTGGTGTGGGGTGTCCACCAGCTTCCATGGAATCATATAATGATTTGGGTTAGAAGGAACCTTAAAGATCATCTTGTTCCAACTCATCTAGTTCCATCTCACCTTCTGATTTACCTCTGTCCCTGCAGGTCCCTCTGCTGCCTTCATCTTGCTTGGACTGTTCCTCTTTGCTGCAGCCATACAAGCTGCCTGGGAAGCAGCAGCAGGTGCCATGTGGAGACCAGCAGTGACCAGCCACCTCAAAACCCAAAGGTGTAAGTTGCTGTTGATGGTCTAAACCTCGGGTGGAAAAGGCCTGACACAAGCCCAGGAATCAACTCCTCAGGTTTTCACTCCCAGGAGTGGGGCTCAGCATCTGCCTGTGGCACATGTCCAAGAGGCATTGTCCAAGCCGTGCTCAACCTCCCACCCAACCCAGCTCCCCCACATTCCAGCCTGCACATTTTCCTCTCATCCATCAGCAATTTTTCCCTCTCCCAGGGCACTGTGTCATCCAGAACTCTGCAGCCCCAACAACGCTCATCGTCAACTTGCTCTTCACCATCTTGTTGCTCCACAATATCCAGCAGCTCCATGGTGAGGCATTTCCAACACCTGTGTCCTTGCTCAGCTAGCTTCTGGGGAGCAGTTGGGTACTGGGGGGGGGGGTGGGCTTCACACAGGACAGAGAGAATCCTTAGGTGGCTTTGCACGGCTGGTCCTGCAAGAAGCCTTCACAGAATTACAGGCTGCTTTGGCTTAGAAGGGACCTTAACGACCACCAAGTCCCAACCCCCTGCCATGGGCAGGGACACTTCCCACTAGACCAGGTTGCTGCAAGCCCCATCCAGCTGGCCTTCAACACTTCCAGGGATGGGGCAGCCTTTTGATAGTTGGTATGTCATAGCAGCTCCATGCAGAACTGGGAGATCGTAGCTCTTTGGTAGCAACACAAGGTTCATCCTGGTGCCTCCAGGGTTTGAAACACAGGGATCCCCACCATTCATCACATAGGAAGTCCCTGGGTTAAATTAATGGCACCCCAGTGTTCCATGGGGGGGGTATTGGCCAGAGGAACAGTGCTGACCAAGTTCTCCCTTTCTCTTGGGCAGAGCGGGGCTGCACAGAGGCCACTGATCTGACCACCTATGCCTGTGTTGCCGTGGCCATCCTGGCCGTGCTGCTGCTCCTCCTCTTCCTCATGTGTAAGTGTCCCTGTGGTTTTCTTCCAGGAACCGTAATGAGGTGCTTCACTATAGAGACCCCCCAGGCTCGGCTCCCACACCCCCCTGGACAGATGCTTTCCACTAGACAAAAGCCAGACTTCTCTTTTAAAGAGTAGGACTGTCCAAACCAGCCTGAGGACCCAACGCTGGTGTCCAGCCTTGTAGGACAGCCACAGCAGGCCCTGGTCCCTGCCTGTGGCCTTGCCAGCCCCTCTGCTTTCTCCACGGATGCTCTAGGGAAGCAAGTTCCTCCTGCAGAATGTCCTACTATGGTCTTCCCTAGAGATAGCCATACGTTGGTCAAAAAATATCCCTCAGCTGTGGCAGGCTTTGGGAGGAGAAAACTATCTCCTGGTTTTGGGAGGAGAAAACTAGGTTTGGGAGCAGAAGGGTTTTGCCCATGGCAGGGCTCCCATGCCATGGCTCTCTGCAGCCAGGTTTCCCTCCCCCATCCCATGAAACACAGGGTGCATCCCGAATTGCCAGGTGCTGTTGGAAACCCAGGAGTTACTTGGCCTCTCCTTTCTTCCCAGATCACAGGAATAAGCAGCAGAAGATGATGGGAAGTCCCCACACCTCCCGGACCATATATGTCACAGCCTCCTCAGTAACTTGCTGCTGTCATTCCATGGTGAATATTTAATTCATAATAAGAAGGAGGCATCTGGCTGCCTTCCTGCAGAATGCTGTGGGCTATGTCCTCACCTGGGTGGGGACACAGGGGGGCTGCTGGTGACTGGTAACACAGTTCAGGTCCCGTGGGAGATGGTCATGGGTTGGGGGGGATTTGTTGCCTCCCCCCAGGCCGGTCTCTGGGGGTGATTTGAGGGATTTGGGTGTCTAAGAGGAGTGTAATGGCACCGTGTGCTGGGGGGGGTGCTTGTCCAACCTGTCCTGTCCATCCCCCCACAAGCAGTGCAGCTTTGCTCTGGGATGCTCCATGGTGTGGCTGAAGAGCCCCCAGTCCCTTTGGTGGCACCAAAGGACACGGTCTCTGGGTTTTCTGCAGGTGGTGGAAGAAACCCAAGGACGGCAGCAGGAAGGGGAGTAAACAGTCATCCCAGAAATTGTGTCCCACACAATTAACCCTCCTCACGGACCTGTCACACCTCCTACCTTCTTCCTTAGTATGTTAATGAGTCAGCAACACAAAAAGACACCCAAAAAGACATGTAAGTGACAATCAAGGGAAAAAGCTGATGCACTGGAGTGTTTTGAGGACTTTGCTGCAGTTCTCTCCACCAGAATGTGCTCCTGCTGCTAATCCTGTTGCTAATGAGCGTAGACAACAGCAGCCAAGCACATGGATCGCCCCCCCCAGCCTCAGTCCCTGCTTGTTCGAGGATGGTTTTGGTGTCACCCCCCCATGCCCTCCTTCCTCCTCCTCCCTATGTCCCTTTTGAAGGCGCAGGGAGCTGGGTAAGTGGTCACTGGGGGGGCAGCTCTGCTATCCCCCCCCCCCTCACTTGCCTTCCCTCTGCTTTGCAAGGCAAATTGTCCCTGTGTCACATCACCTTCCCCAGAAACCTCAGGCCAAGCCCCCAGCTTTGGAAAAGATCCCTTTGGGAAGGATGCCCAGGACAGGCACCACCCTCCTCCGTGCACCCTGGGAGGGGGATTTTTTTTAAAAACGTATTTAATATATTCCAAAGTTTTGATTTCCCTGAGCTGATTTCCCTTCCATTCAGGCTATGGCCTTCAGCAGGTTCCTGTGCAGGCTGTAGCATTTTAGGCAAAGTTGGAGTAAGTTCTGCCAAGTTGCCTTTTGTTTGTGCAGTTTGTCCCCCTTGGACAGGATGGCAGCTCAAAGTTGTGTTGATCCATAACAAAACAAAAAGAAAAAAAAATCCTTTGTGTTGCTTTCTTTTTTTGTACACTTTGTTGTGGTTGCTCTAATAAAGGTATTTTACACGGACACTTCCATCTGTGTCCCTGTCTTGCTTCCTCAAGCAGGAGATGACTCCAACCCATTCCTGACCCTGCTGCTGGGCTGGTTCCTGCCCTGGCCAGTCCTGGACCAGGTTTCCCTGCCCAGGTATGAGTTCCTGCAGCAGCTGCTGCCCTTGGCTCTCATCCAGGTGCTGCCTGACATCCACGGGAGGGGAATGCTGCTTTGGGAAGCAGGCAGCTTCCTCTGGCCCTGCCGGCCCCCCCTGAGCTGTGCAGGGGGGCACCATTTTCCCACCTTCCCTGATCCTCTTGGCTGTGCTGGGACATCCCTTGTCCCCACATGGACACCCCAGGCTGGATTCAGGGTGTCCTGCCTCCAAACCTGGAGCTGTTTGGGATGCTGGGGATCAAACCTATGGTGCAAACCTGAGACTTTCCCGTGTTTTTGCCCCCCCTGCAGAGCCCAAACCCCACAAAGGGGGAGGATGGGGAGGAGTGACAAGCAGGGCCGCTGGCATCCGTGAAGTGCAGTTGGGTACCTGAGAACCTGGTGCAGCCCCAGAGACCCTCCATAACCACACAAACAAGATACAACAATAATAAACTTATCATAAATAAATAAAGATGGGAATAAATAAATTAATAAACAAACTAGATTATGTCCAGAGGCCCTTTCCAACTACTAATATTCTGTGATTTTCTGATCATCTGGAAGGGGGAAAATTAGTCCAAAAAGGTGAAAAGCAGCCTGGGAAAGTAGGAATCGGTGAGAGGGGTTGGGTGCTTCAGCTGGAGGAATAGAGAAACAGCCCAGGAACGCAAAAAAAAAAAATTAGAGAACAAATCGAAACCAACATCCTTTCTGGGCTGTTCCCGGTGAACCAGAAACATCTGGCCCAGCAGTGGTGTCCTACGCCCCCTCCTGTCGCTGTGGTATAAAAATGAGTCGCTGCCTCCCCAAAACGGAGCCTCTCTCTGCCACGATTTTTCTCCACCAGAGGGGACCACCTGAGGGGGTCCCTCCTGAACCCCCAGATCCCTGATATGGGCCATCCCCGCAGGGAGACTTTGTTCCTCCTCGATCGGCCTCCCTCCTGGGAGTGGTTTGGTGAGGATTATACTGGCCACATGGCAGCTAACACACCTAATAAAACCAAATAATTAATGGTTGGACTTGGTGAGCTTAAAGGTCTTTTCCAACCAGCACAATTCTGTGATATAGCTAGTTATTCACGTGCTAAATTAATCCTACCTCTACCCTCTCTGTCCCAAAGGCTCTTTTTCCCCACCAGATTCACCCATTACAACACACAAGTTTTTGCCCCCAGCCTAGAGGAGGCTCCTCTGATTAAACACTGCACATAAACCTCCCTCCAAAGGACACCTGATAACCCTGGATACTAAACCCCTCAAAGGCATCTTGGCTCCCATCACTTGGGTGGCAGCTTCCCAAAGTCCCACTGCTCCCAGCTGTGCCAGGGCGGCCACTTGCCAGGTCCCCATGACTCAGGGCACTGCTACTTGTTAAAAATACACTCACCTGGCTCTGGAGCACGGCTGTGGGGTTGGGTTGAACCCCAGGAGGAGTGGGGCTGCCTGGGCAAGGAGAGGACAAGGCTGCAGGATCTCCCCCTGCTCCTCCCCTGCTGTAAATCCCGATCTCCAAGGGCTGAGCACCCCCACCCAAGCCTGAAGCAGGTGCAGGGTCCACAGTCGCACATCCCTCCACCACTACCAGCTTCAGTCACCCCCTCCAGGGGTTATTGCCCATCCGTGAAGACCATGGTGATACCCACAGGATAACAAACATGCTTTTATTAGCAGCAACAGGCATTATACCCCCACACAAGCTCCAGAACGATGCACAGACAGCTCTCCAAGAAGCAGAGAGGAGTACGTTCTGTAACACACGTGGCTGTGTTTGTTTTACACCTGCAAGTGCCACAGGGACGTGACAACCAGCTCAAACCTGAGGCTGGGATCTAATCTGCTGCGGCCCAACTCCTCTGATTCCTTTAACTGCAATGTGAAATCCCAGGCTGAGCAACAGCCCTTTGCTACCAGCCCCTTTGTACCCCTGTAATTCCTTGGCACAGAGCAGCCCAGAGCAGGCAGCCTCCCCGTGGTCAAGCCACAAGCCAGTTTGCTCTCCCACAATTTTCCTTTTTGCTGCAGAAAGAGGTTCAGAACAGCTCAGCTCATACTGTGGGGTGATTCAAGCCTCTCCTGGGTGCAACTCTATTCCCCAAGGAGAAAGGACAACTCTGAGGAGAGGGAAACCCACCACTCCCCTGCCAGGACAGCCCTGGGCTGCAGCAGCAGGTCTACAGACAAGACCCTAGCAATAAACACCCTTTCCCCCCCCCATACTGCTCTCCATGACTGTGGCTTGGAGCAAGGAGGTCTCCAGGCCACCAGCTGCTCTGGGACAGAAGTGACCATCCCATAGCTAGAGCACCCAGAGAGGTGTTTGGGACCAGCCAGGGTGCTAGACTTGGGCTTATCCCCATCAGAACAAAAGATGGGTCCAAACACCCTGGCCTGAGGGGCACAAGGCACTGGGGGAGGGCCAGCACCCAGTTTTGTCCAGGCTGAAGAGGCCAGTTGTGCCTCCAGGCTCAGTCATTTCAACTACAAAACCAATTAACAATGAACAATGACCCCTCCTGAGTAAAGCCCAGGAGAGCAGCAGAAGGGAAAGACAAGCTTGCATGAGCACACATAGGAGCCAGGTGGCTACTGCTGGGAAGAGAAGGGCATGTCCCCAGATCCCAGCAGAGCCCAAGGCTGGAGAACACAGATGCACTTGGAAGCATCCCTGTGTCCCCCGTGCCAGGCTGCCTCGCTGCTCTAACACAAAATCCTGCCCTTCTCCCTCCCTCTGAGGGCCAAACCGATTAAAACCCCCACGGTCTCAGCCTCTGGCAAGTCCCAGGCACCAGGAGGCCATGGTGAGGGGCTCAGGCCCCGGGGAGGCAGGGGTTGGCAGGGTGGCCCTCCCCAGCAGCCCCAGGACCATGGCTTTGTCCCGTGGGGCCAGTGGCTCTTCCCAGCACATCCACAGGCACTTACCCCCAGAGCAAGAGGGCAGAAGCACAGCAGCAGCCAGGTCTCCAGGCACAGCCATGCCCACCTTCCCTGGGGACATGCACAGGCCTCTGGGGAAGGGCAGGACAGCACTGGAACAGTCCAAGTCAGTGTTTTACAAACAAATATTCATGGGGTCCAGCAGCTTGAGCAATTCCAAGGAGAGCCCAGAAGAGGATGGGACAGCATCAAACATCCAGGGCTCACTGGGCAGCATCCACCACCAGCAGCATCAGGGACAGCAGCAAGGGCACAGCCACCCAAGGTCTTCTACCTGCAAGGAGGGGAGAGATCTCTGTTTAAGCCACCTCCTGGATGTGGATCCTCCCTCTGACACACACCCAGACCCTCTCAGGCAGCTGCAGGGTGTCCTGTGCTGGACTTGGGCTCTACTTCAAATTTCAGGAGCTACCTTGGCCAACTTATCTCTGGGAGGAGTTATCTAGGACCTGGCTGCACAAGACAACCCAAAGCTCTCTTATTTTTTATGTGAGCTGGGGTTTTCCATCCTTGGGGGATGACATCCTTGTCCTCACCCTCCAGGAAAGTTAATTTAACAGCCTGAGTATTTTGTTGGTCACATAGAGCACACAAACTCTGAGAAGATTTCAGAATCACTTCCCAGAAACCTCTGGAGCCCTTTGGAGAATTAAAAAAAAAACAACCCCACACATTAAGGAGGATGTTTCAGAGTCAGTCTGGTTTGTGCTCATCTGGAAAGCATTCCTGGAAACCTCAGTCTGGCCCTCCCTGAGCCACAGATGTGCTTTGGACAGGCTGAGTGTTCCCCCCTGAATTCTGCTCTCCCTAAAAAAACAATGTGGGGTTTTATCTGCCTGTGCAACAGTAGGAATTGGGACAGGAGCACCACCCCAGTACAAGCAGCTTCAGAAAATGTGTAACAGGAATTTAAAAGCTGTCAAAGAGGGAGAACAGGTGATGGAGCAAATGGATGACAGGCCAGGAGGAAAGCCAAGGTTCTGCCTGGGGATGGCCAGCCTCCTGCTTTGCTGGAGATAACCAGCTCTGGGTGGAGGAATCAAGGATATTTCCAGAGTAAATCCCAGTGGGAACTAACCAGTGGGGGGACAACAGATGCTTTGAGCCCCTGGGGCAGGGAGAGCAGCCTCTTGGCTGCCTCTGACATCTGCAACGGGAGGCTGGCAAAGGACCCCAAGCCTTCCTGCTTGTTCCAGCCAACGATAGATTTTGGCACGTAGCTATGGCTGGAGGAGCAGGGCCATCCCCAGGAGAGGGGATGAAGGCATCTCACCTGCAGGGGTTGTGACACGGGCGGTCCCTTCTCCTGCACCAGACGAAGACACCTGGGGACAGATCATTAAATGTCCTGGAGCTGGTACCCAGACCAACCATGGCAATGCTCAGCCGGGAAACCTAGACACAGGGTTGGTGTGTGGGCTCTGGAGAAAGCCACCCCTGCCCCACTCCAGGCCACCCCATGGGTCCCCACCACCCCAGCCCGTGGCAGGGCAGCAGAGCTGGCCGCCAGCTCTGGCCACACGTGAGCAGGTACCAGGTCAGGAGCACACGGATGAGCTTTTCCCACACCTACCCAGCACCCAGAAGCTTTCAGGAAAAACCTGAAAACTTTGTGCAATAGCAAAACATCCACATCAATCCCCCAGGGAGAACCTCCCACTTCTATTTTAAACTGCCAGGTCCTCTCCCCAGGCCCAGACTTGAATGTTTCTGTTTGGTTTTTTTCTCCCCCTCTCCAAGTTTGCAGTTGGCCATCTGAGAATTAAAATCCCCACTTTGCCAGGGACCAGGGATGGGCTGGAAAAAAAAAATGCTCTCCAGCTCAAAAAAAGGAGGAAAATCAAGACCACTGAGTAAGGACACCCCCTTCCCTTCCTGGGCAGAAAACAGCAGCACAGCACAGGGGGGACTCAGTGCTCTCAGCCTAGAGGGGATGTGTGACATCCCCCAGGGCCTTTTGTGGTGGGGGGGTTGACCCAGAAATGGAATTAAAGTATAATAAGCAGAAGGCATTTTGATGACCCATGCTGGGAAGCAGGGAGGCAACAGAGGACAACATCAGCTCCTGGGGTTGGGGAGACCCAGCTTGAAACCATGGCAGTGTCAAAGGCCCCACCCCTGCCCGGGTGGGAAACCCAAGTGCCAGCTGGGATGTGCCCCACCAGCTGGTCCCTCCCCACAGCCGCAGCCAGGGCACCAACCAGCCATGCAGCCACTGGCCAAAAAGCCAGCAGGCCACCAGCACTCACCAGCCAGCAAGCCGACCACCACGCAGGCCAGGATCACGGGCAGCACCACGTTGGCAGCATCTGCAAGGGAAGGGATCCTCAGCCTCTGCAGCCAGGCTGAGCTCAACCCACCCCCTCCAGGCAAAACCAGTTACACTCATGGAGGCACTGGGTGAGAGGATAGGGGGGTTTGGGGGGGCCTATTTCCTCCATTTCTTTCCCTGGACGTTGGGAAGGAATCCCCACTTACTCTGGACATGGAGCAGGAAGGAGGTTTCGTTCTGGCTGACTTCATTGCTGACCACACAGGTGTAGTAGCCACTGTCGTTCATCGACGCTTTCACGATGCACAGGGTGGTGTTGTCCACAAACTGGATGTGGTCACTTCCCAGCAGCAGCTCCCCGTTTTTCTTCCACCAGTACAAGTCTGCCTTCCCTTCTAGGACGTTGCAAACCAGCTTGGTGGTGCCTCCTTCCTTCACTGAGGAGTTGCCAACGATTTCTGGCTCAGAGAGTGGTTCTGGAAGAGATGGTGGGACTGTCAGCATCCACACCTGCAGCTCCCTGGATGCTAGAACCTCCCTCCGCAGGGATCCAAGCTCCCTGGCTGCGGCAGAGGGGTTGTCATCCCATCACTCACCCACAACACGTAGCTGGAACCAGCCCGTGGCCTCCACCTCGGAGCGGAGCCGGTAGAGCCGCCCGTCCCCCGGCCGCAGCACCATCCGCAGGGAGAAATCCGTCTGGTTGAACCGCGTGCGGTTCTCGTAGGGGCGGGACGTGTTGGCGGGGCCATCAAAAGTGTAAGTGACGATGGCTCCTTCCCGCGGGCCGCTGCTGTATTCCCAGAGGACAACTTCACTGGCCCTCAGCGGCGCGGTCAGCAGCACCGTGCAGCCCACGGCCGAGACCAGGCTCTGCGAGGCCGGGCTCAGATCAGCCGAGTAGCAGGGGGGGAGCGTGCGGGCTGGGGAAGACACGAGGTGTCACTGTGCATCCACGGGGATCCAACCGCACCCGCCTGGGAGGTGGCTGCGGGGACTGTCCCAGGCTGCGGGGACTGTCCCAGGCTGTTGGAACCGTCCGCGGCTGCGGGGACAATCCCCGGGCTCAGCTATTCTGCAAACAGCAGCGTTGGGGACTTAATTATTTCTGGCCTTAAGCAGCGAGATGGAAAAGCAGAAGGTCCCGATGGTCACACTTGAGTTCCCCCCTGGTAGCTCTCGCCCAAAAAACTCCATCATGGCCACTCGTGTAACGCACGGCTCCCGCAGCTCGGGGCCGGGGACGGCGGGAGACGCCTGCCACTCCCCCCCGGGAGCCTTTTTCCTCTGTCGCACCATCCCAGGGGCCCAGACCCCGGGGTGAGGGAGCTCAAGGAGGGAGCTCACCGCGCACAACCACTTCCCCGTCGGGTCGCGGCCAAGAAAATGTGCCAAGCGACGGGAAAACCCGCCAGCTCCTTCCTGATTTTCCTTGGCCTGGACGTGAAGCCGTTAAGGAGTGCCCAAATCTGGGATTTGCCTTTCAGTCTAAAAAAAAAAAAAAAAAAAGGAGCCCGGAAAAATCTCCTGCCCCCCTGAAGCCCGCGGAGGGGTCCGGGGAGGTGCAGCCCCCGCCGCGCTCCTGCTCGGCTGCACCAACGAGCAAAAACCCCCAAAACGCGCTGCGTGGGGGGACAACCTACGGACATCCCCGGGAGGTTCCCCAGAGCTGGGGGAGGGCGGATAACCCCCCTAAACCTCTCCGGGGGGGCAGGGACTTGCCTGTGATGGCCGGGCCGGCTGCCGAGCTGCCGGGGCGGGAGAGAAGGAGGAGAAGGAGGACGAGCAGCATCTGAGGAGGCAGCTCCGCCACGAGGCACCGGGAGGATCCCGCCGGGCGGGGGCGGGGAGGACGGGAAGGGGCGGGGGAGGAACGGGAGCAGCAGCACCTCCCGTCCCCCCCCCTCGCCCCCCCTATCCCGGCTTCTGTCGCTGTCGCTCAGAGTATGACCTTGGCACAGGGGCACGGAGTCCACCCAGGCTGCCCCCCCCCGGGCTGCTGCAGCCCCCGCGGCACCGGTGAAACCGGCCCTGGCGGGGGAGCGACGGCTCCTCCCAGCAGGGAGGGGCAGGGATTGGTGTCTGGCCCCCCAGCCCCGCCCGACCCCGCTTCCTCTCCTTCTCCTCCTCTCGTCTCCTCCTTCTCTCCTGTTGTTTCGTCCTCTTCTCTCCTCTTCCTCTCCTCTCATCTTCCTCCTCTCTTCCTTCTGTCTTCCTCGCCTTTTCCTCCTCTTCTTCTGCTTCTCCTTTTCCTCTCCTCTCTTCCTCCTTCTCTCCTCTTCCTCTCCTCTCAACACGTTCAGTACCAGGCGGGTGGGGATTTTTTTTCTCCTTCCCCAGTCGTTTCCATCACCTCAGCAGCACAGGAAGGTGGTTAAGGGTGTCTGCACAAACGCAGCCTCAGCAAGACCCTCCGCCGTGCTCTGCATGACCCAGGGGGCTGGTGAGACCTGCCCTGGAGAGAGAGATACAGATAGATCTACAAAACTGCCAAACTGGTTTGAGAGCCCTGTGCAGGAGAGCTTCCTGCTGAAGGAAGGTCCAGACACCACCACGGCATCTATTCCCAGCCCCGTGCAGCTTCAGGAACACGAGCTCAACCCCACCAGGGCTGGGGACACTGTCCCAAGCCACAGGACACCATCCGAAGCTGCAGCACATCATCGCAAGCTGCAGAACACCAACCCAAGCTGCAGGCCACGGCTACCCCGGAGAAGGAAACCTCCATCGACAGGGCAGTGGGTTGTCAGGGTCAGTTCCCTGAGCTGCTTGTCCCACCAGGGGTTAACCAATGTCCCTGAACCTTAGGGCAGTGGCACTGTGGGTAGCCTGGGGACAGTGCAGGAAGCAGGGCTGCAGGGAGGAGAGGGGTGGCCAGGACGGGACCCGACCCAGCAAAGGTCTCTCAGAGGACATCAAGAGGCAAGAGGAGAAGCGTGGGCAGGAGTGTGTGCAGCGGGAGGCCACGGCACGTCCCACTAGAGGGAGCGAGAAGATCGGCTCTCCCAGGAGGCGGGTAGAGCAGCCGGGTGAGGGAACCGAAGGCAGAGAAGGAGCCGCGGGCAGAACATGGCCCTTCATCCCCCTCCGAAGCCAGGATACTCCTGGCCAGGACACGGGTGTCTCGGGAGCTGGCAGTCCCACCTTGTGACAGGACACAGGAACCTGCTGGCTCAGCAGCGTTAGGGCTCTCCATCCCTTCCGGGAAGCTGTGGTGGCTTTACAGGGCTGGCCCCATCTCCCCCCTCCATCCACCCAAGCCAATAAACTCCCCCCAGCAGAGTGGGGAGCAGCCCACGGCCCCCGGAGCCGCCCTGCTCCTCCCTTCCCTCTCTCACACCCCTGGGGCTCTCCCTTCTGGCAGCCCCAAGTCCCACCACCAGCCTGCAGGTCAGGAGGGCACTGGGGACAGCCAGCATACTGCAGGACAGAGGGATGCAGGTGAGGAACCAAGGCAGAAGCACCCGAGGATGAAAGCAGCCAGGATCACCATCTCCTTTTCCCATTCCACAGAAACAGCCTTTGCCAGGCCTGTATCTCAGAAAGAAAAGAGACTGAGGGGGTTTTGGTCCCCACCCATGCGTCCCCTCCCAACACAGGGCTTGCCACCACCTTTGATTAACACCATGGACACAGAGCCTCAAGATGGGCACTTTCATATCCAACCCCTCTGCACCCCCTCCAGACAGAGACACGGGTGGGTGTCATCCCGAGCAGCAGGACAGAATAATGGAGTTGTCATGGTTGGAAAAGACCTGTAAGATCACCAAGTCCAAATGTCCACCCAGGGGAAAAACAAAACAAAACAAAACACAACCAACAAAACCAAACCAAACAAACAGCACAACAACAACCCCCATGCCCACTGGAACGTGGCCTGACATGCCACATCTGCATGTCTTCTTGAATGCCTCCAGGGATGGTGACTCCACCACCTCCCTGGATAGCCTGTTCCAGTGCCTGACTCTCTTTCAATAAATAAATTCTTCCTAATACCCAGTCTAAACCTCCTGTGGTGCAACTTCAGGACGTTTCCTCCAGTCCTGTCATTACTCACTTGCGAGAAGAGGCCAACATCCACCTCCCTACAACCTCCTTTCAGGGAGTTGGAGAGAGCAATGAGGTCTCCCCTCAGCCTCCTCTTCTCCAAACTAAACAATCCCAGTTGCCTTAACCAAAGGGATGCCTCGATCAACAGCAGAAGGTGGGTGGACACAGAGGGGCTGCCCAAATACCTTCTGCTGGGCTCAGTCCCCGCTGGGGGAGCAGGAGCAGAGAGGGCCTTGGAGGAGAGCAAGGAAAGTGGGACTGCAGGGACAGGGTCAGGAGGCAGGGCTGACACCCCCCAGACCCCAGTTGGGCTGGGCAGAACGTGGCTGGCTCCAGCTGCCCTATTTCCTCTTTTTCTTTTTTTTGTCTTTGAAGCTCTGCTTTGCCAGGAGGTTGCAACACCCCAGCCATGAGTCAAACCCACCCCGAGCTCCCCTTCCCCCCCCCCAAAGTGCAGAGCAGCCAGGCGTGTCCCAGCTTACCCTTCTCAAGGATGGCAGGAGCAGCCCTGGCATGGAGACATTGTCCTCCAGGATCCTGGAGCCAAGCTGGGCTGTGTGAGAGGAGAAGCTGAGCCCAAGCAGCCCAGATCCTGCTGGTTCACAGAAGGCACCTCACTGCTCAGCAAAGACCAGCCTGTGCCCACTCAAGGCAGACTCAGCCCAAACTGAGCAAGATTCACCCACAAAGAGCATTTCTACCCAGACAGACCAAGGCAGCGAGCACAGACTCCACCATATCTCAGCATCCTCACAGGGAGCTGGCTAGTTCTGGGGAGGGAGGAAGGCATGGAAAAGCCCTGAGCCAGCAGGAAACCTGTGGTGGGAAGCTCTGAGTCAGCTCCAGCCATGGCTTTGCTGAAGCCAGTCCCTCCCCCAACAGCCTCCGCAGGGTTCTCCAAATTCCTGGGATCACAGCAGAGGGTCCCTGCACCTCGCACACCACATCTGTCCACATCAGTGTGTCTGGGTCTGCCTGTGCAGGGTCTTGGGAGCTCTTGAAGGTCTCTGCCTGGGTATAGCCAAGGGACCAGCCCAAACTGGGCAGTTTGAGGCTGGCCGACAAGAGTTCAGGAGAAAGGAGAAGGCTGAAAAGCAAAGTCTCCATGTAAATGGATTGCTGGGACCATGCAGACTTTTGTGGTTGCTGGGGGGGGATTTTCTGCTGGCTCGGGTGGGCTGGGAGTGTCAATCCTGAGGAGAAACTGGGTGCCCAGTTACTGCAGCATCAGCACTTTGTCAGATGGTGTTTTGGGGATGCTGAGTCATGCTGTCTGGGTGCTGAGTCATGTCTGCTTGGGTCACCCCATCCTGGTCTCTCTGGCACATCCCTGCCCCAAGCCAGGTTGCCAGGGGGATGCCCCAGCTACATGGACAGGCAGGAAGGTGAGCTGCTCCAGTGCCTGTGCTGGAATCACTGATCCCTTCACTGAGCCTGGGAAGTGCCCAGTGATGGGAATGACGTTGTTCCCCCCCCCCAAAAAAAAAAAAAACAAAAAAAAAAAACGAAAAAAAAAAACAGCAGAGGAATTGATTGGTTCAAATCAACAGATGAATGGGAGGGCATTCCAGGGAGGAGAGCAAAGCCCTCCTTAGCACACAATGATTTCATCTCCCTGGGGCTGCTGCTCCCTGACCCACGGTCATGCAGCCAACACATGTCAGGAATCACCAGCTGCTCCAGCAAAGGGTGGCTGGGCTGGGGTTTGCCTTAAAGGAGCAGCCTCAGGCCACTGAGCCACCTCACTGGAGCTCTGCTCCAGCAAATGCAAATCCAGGAGGAACAACCCAGCTGGGGATGGGTCCGGTCTAGGCTGACCCCACAGATCCCAGTAAAACACGGGAAAACAACGTGACTAAATTGCACATTCCACCATCCTGCCTCCAGCAAAGCTGAAGCCAATCCAAGGAACAGCGTGGAAAATCCCAGACACAGCCTCCTGTCCCCAGGCAGGTGCTCCCTGCCCCGATTCCCCCACCCCAGCACCTTGCTGCCAGCACTGGCAAAGCCCCAGCAAAACACTTTCTCCTGCTCCACTCCACCGAGCGCTGAGGAAACAAATTTCCAGGCTCAGCTGACCCGGCTCTCCTAGTGCACAGACCAGGAAACATTAGAAGTGAAAAACAACTCCTCAGCCAGCATCAGGAGGCATTTTTTTTATCTGGCTCCCACCCAATTTCTTTGCACAGACCCAGTGCTGCTCCTGCCCTCGCTCATGGGCTTGGTTGTTCTGCAAACCTCCTGTCCCCAGAGCACCAAGAGCAGCCCCGAGCCACCAAGTGTTGAGAGCTCCAGGCCTCCCTCTGCTCATGGCATGTGTCCTGGCCCCATCCCACAGCCCGGGGTGGCAGCACCCAGACCAGTGGTGCCCTGCACCTACATCCACTCCCAAACTGCAAAAGCATTTGGCTCTTCAAGCTTAGCCCTGCCAAAAGCAGGAGCTTGGCCATCTCTGGCCCCTCTCCTGGCTTGGACAGGCCAACGCTGCTCCTCGCACAGGGGGGTCCCTGCAAGCCCCCAGCACCAGAAACAAGCAGAATTGCTGCCTGCAACCAGGTTTTGCAAGTAGTCTGTGCCACAGACGTGCCTGTTCTCATTCTTCCCCCTCCTACCTGGCTGGAGGGTTCATTCTTATTTGGATTTTTTGGAAATGAGTAGTCATGTTTCTCCTGCCCAGTGTCCTTCCCCAGCTCCAACAGAGACAGCTCACCTGGGGCCACAGCTACTTGCCTGGGCAGGATGGATGGTGCCACACTGGTGCTGAGCTGGGTGCTGGGCACCGGGTCACATGCTGAGCTGGCAGAGACAGGGAAAAACTGCTCCTGGGCTTGGCAGATGCTTTTGGCTGGAAGATCCTCTTGGAGGAGCATCCTGGTAGCACAGAGGTGGAAGAGGCAGCAGGACATGTCACCAGCCCCTTCCTTCCTGCAGAGAGAGCAGGATGGCAAGGGCTGATGGAGAAGAGAAGGCATCAAAACCAATGAGCAGCCCAAGCTGATGCTTTGGCTGGTCACAAATCCATCCTCAGCCCTTCAGCGACCCCCTCCATGTCTCCTGTCCACATTGTGTCCCACCTCCTTGGCCCTGCTCCTGCTGCTGTGCTCTGTGCCAGTCACCAGGAGATGGGGCACAGGGGAACCATAGCCCCCAGACAGCACCAGTGCTGCCTTCCTGCTAAAGGAGGGAGAGGAAAAACCTTTCTGCTACCCAGAAGATGCCAAGGAATCTGCCAGCCCTCTCCACACACTCCCCTGGTCTCCCCCCCTCACACATCACAGTCCCCCCAAGTCATCAGATCAGAGGTTGAAGACACGCAGAGCTTTCAGCACTCAGGGCTCACAGAAGCAGTAACCACAGGTGAGGTGACAGGTCACCTGCTCTCCATGTTCAGGAGCCCAGGATGGCTGCCCAGGCAGCAGCAGCTGGAGCAGCCCAAGGGGCCTGGCTGGAGCTGCAAGGGCTAATGACACCGTCTGTAAGGGGGGACAATGGCACGTGAGCAGGAGAGTAGGACTGGAAAGGTGCTTGAGAGATCTTTTTTCCCAAGCTCCCGCCCTGACAGCTAAGGGAAAGGACTATTCCTGTTCCCCCACCCGAGCCCAAGGCAATTAGGGACCCGGGAGGGAGCTGCTGCGTCCCCTCAGCCCCACAACTCATTAAAAACTGAAACTGGAGACGCTCTTCCCCTTTTCATTAGGAGGTACCTGTGAGTAGCTGCGTCCTGTGTCCGCTGGGGCTCCCTGCAGGAGCCTGGGGCCGGCAGGAAGATTCAGTGGAGGAGTCAGTGCCATTCCTGGAGACAGGATGTGAAGTGGGACAAGTTCCATTTTCAAAGGAAAGAAAAATAATCAGTTGTGCGAGAGCACTGGAGAGGAGAGCAGCTGGTGAGCTGCCTCCTCCCACAGCCCCCCCATTCCCCAGGGGGCTCCTTAGTGTCACCCACTCTGCCAAGACCCTGCTCAGAGAGCCCAGCCTTGAGGGCCAAATCTTGCACCCTGCATTCCTGTCAGTACCGAAACATCACGGGCAGTTTCAAGAGTTTCAGGACCCTCAGGGTTCAGAGCTCTCACCAAGCCAGGGACCCCCATGGCACCCAGGGAGGTCAATTGAGAGCAACTTTGTGGCCACATTTCTGTGGCACATCCCTAAGAATAACTGTGGCTGTGGTCCTGCCCTGTGTCCCAGCCTGGGGACAGCTGCAGGGCCTGAAGTCCTGGGGACAGGGTGGCCACAGGGCAGGTACCTCCATCACGGGTCTCCCCTCGGTCCAAGTTCTCCCCCCTGCAGTCAGGTCCCTGCCTCACCATCGATTCTGAACTGTCCCAGCACCAGGCTGGGGGGTCCTGGAGCTGTTGGGCCAGTCTGCCCCTCCCACACCCCATCCTTCGGGAAGAGGGAGCGGTTCGTGGAGGATCAAAGTGCTCACGGGTGCTACCAAGTCCTCACTTTTATGTCAGAGAGAAAAACTCTGAAAGCTACAGACTCACCTGATCCCGCTGCGGCTCCCGCAGGCACCAGGTACCGGCTGTTTCTCCAGCCCTTCTGTTTGCTTTCCAAACATCTCAACATTCCCATCGCAGAGCGACTAGGAACGCTCCTGCCCGCAGGAGAGAGCGCTGGGGCTCTGTGGGGACAAGGCACAGCCAGCCCTGCTCCCAGCCCGAGATGGGCTCTCACCGGTAGGCAGCAGGCACAACCCCCCAGGCAAAGCCACCAGGAGATGCTCAGCAGCAGTTGACCCCCAAACTTTTGCCTGTCTGAGGTTCTTGGGGTGACCAGCTGAGCCCTGGCCAGACCTGCTGGCTCAGTGCCCCCTGGGGACATGTGGCTCATCCCTTAAACCGTGTCACATCGCATGCCCCCAGCCCTGAGACCTCCTGTTCTCAGCCCAGGCAGCGCCTTGAGGGGTTTCTTGCTGCCTGGAGCTGGGTGTTCCCAGCCCTGTGGGGCCACCGTGCGAGCACTCACCATGTGGATGGCACAGGGGGATCCCCAAGGACACACACCCCTGTCCCCATGGTCCCATTGTCTGTCTCCCACTGACGAGAGGGCACCTGCAGCTGTACCCTGTCGCTGGCAGCCACTCTGTGTCCCCAAGCCCGGGGCCACTCACGGTCCCTGCGGCCACCCTCAGTCCTCCCGGACACCTTTGGTCCCCCGGGGCCACCTTTGGTCCCCACCGCCACTCTCGGGCCTTGCAGCCACCCTCAGTCCCGGGGACACCCTCGTTCTTAGAGGCCACCTTCGGTCGCCTCAGCCATCCTCGGTCCCCCCGTGTCCGGGCCCCCCGCGGTGGGCGGTGGCTGCGGGGAGGCCCCGCCCCTCTCCCGCCCCCCTCCCGCCCCCCCGTGCCCGGTCCCTCCCGCCGGTCCCGCCCGGACCCTCCCGTCGGAGCGCGGCGGTCGCGAGGCAGCGGCAGCCGGGGGGGGGGGCCGGGCCATGGCCCCGCACCAGCCCAGCGCCGGGCAGTACCTGCGCTCCGACAGCGGCGGCTCGGAGACCCCGATGCTGGCAGAAGGTCCCGGCCCCGGGGGGGCGCGGGGGGGGGCGGCGGCGGCGCTGGGGGCCGCTCTGGGGCTGCGTGGCCGTCATGGCCATCCTGGCTGTGCAGATCGCCTCCACCACCGGCCTCTTCGTCTACTTCACTATGGCCATCTCCAAGGTGAGCCTGCGGGGTGGGGGTGGAGAGGTTTAAGCCTGCGCCCAGCCCCCCGAACCGTGCTGGGGCGGGCGGGGGACCGGGAGCGGCGCGGGGGCTGCTCTCCCAGTAGACCCGAGGGCTGCGGGGAGGGCTCTGCCCGCTCCCCCCTTCTCCGCCTCGAATCCAGATGGAGGCGGGGGGGGGGCACTGCCCCGGAACTGTGGATCCAGATGCGGAGGCGGGGGGGAGGGGGGGAAGACACTGCCCCCAGCTCTCCTGGGAGCCACGGATCCAGATGTGGGGTGGGAAATGGACACTGCTCCCAGCTCCGCCCATCCAGATGTGGAGAGAAAGAGCCTTTGTCCTGGGCTCCGCTCTGGAGGGGGGCTGCCCTGGGGTCCCGTCACTGTCTGCAGCTCCAGTGGGGGCGGAGCGGGGACTGCCCTGGGCCCCAGGCTCCATTCGCTCCCCTGGTTCCTACTTCATCTTCCCCCTCGCCCCCGGCATTCCCTCGTTCCCTCCGAGACCGCCGAACCCCCTTCAAGCCATGATGCAAGTGGCCTGGCTGCCCCCGATTCTTGGGTCCTAGCTCCGGCTTAATCACCTCAAAAACCCGCTCTGAGACACAGCCACCACCACCCCCTCCTCGCAGTGTCACTCGTGCCAAATCCTTCCCAAACTGGGATGTGATCCTGCTCACAGACACCCCTCAGGTGCTGGGGGCAGATTTATGCCCACGGCAATTCCCGAGCAGCCGGAGGGTCCAAGAGGGGGAAACACCCCGCAGGAGGGATGTTTGCTGTGGGGAGAGGGACATTCAGGAGGGCCGGCTGCTTCTCCCATCCTCCCCAATGGGGGGCGGGGGGGGGAGCAGGAAAAGGGTCCTGCGGCGCCGAGCGTTGCACAAAACCACATCAGAGTGGGAGGAAAAAAGAAAAAAGCCCTGGCTCTGGATGCGGGAGCAGCCTCAGAGCAGCCTCCAGCCCTCGCCTTGGGCTTTGTTTCCATCCCTGTGGCACCCGCTGTGAGGGATTTACATGAAAGGGGCTGGAGAGGGGGAATGTGGCAGACTGAGCCGCGGGGACGGGCTGGAGGGAGGAGAAAGCCACTTAAATGGACTCTTTGGGCTAATTCCAGAGTCTGGTCCCTGAATCCCGGCGTGGGATCCATGCTGGGAAGAGGTAGTCGGAGCTCAGCATCTCCGGGGACATGGAATCCCTGGGCACGACCACCCTGCCCTCACTCCCTCACGGGGGTGCTGTCCCTGCCCCTATTTTTACAAAACTTCCCCCTTTTTTCCTTAATTTAACACCCCACCCAGCAGGAGGTCCGGGGGGCGGGCAGAGGGGAGGGGGGTCCCTGAGGAGAGAGGGGTGCTGGTTGTACCGATCCAGCAAGCTTTACTCAAGGCACTAAGTGCAATCAGGCAGTGCTGGGACCCAGAGGGACGAAGCATGTGGTTGCACAGCTCCTGGCAGCCCCAATACTGCCCCAAATGCCTCCCACACCCCCCTTTTGATCTGCCCTCACACCATCCTGCTGCTGGCACCAGTGACCGTGCTTATCCCAAGTAGGAGCACATCCTGGTGCACCCAGAACCTCAACCCAGCAACTGCTTGGAGCAAGCAGGGACACGGGGGACATGCTGGGTGCTGGAGGTGGCCAAGCCCCAGGTGACGAGGTGGCCAAACCCAAAGACTCATGGGTTCTGTCCTGGGATCTGGGAACGACCCAGGTGCTGAAAGTGGGATGGTCAAGGTGCCAGTGTTCATGCCCAGCTCCCCACATGCTGATTCCAGGACAGCCATCCCATCCGTGCCTCAGTTTCCCCATGCCCCAACCAGCAGCACGGTGAGACCCTAGAGCCAGCCCTGCCTGTCCCCAACTGCAATGCCATGGCTGGAACATCTGGGACAGCCCCGGGAGCCCAGGGAAGGGACCCCTTGCCCTGCAGAGTCTGCGCCACACGCAGGGAAGGCTCCAGACCCACACCACACCCAGCACAGGCAAGGAGGCCTCCGAGCTTCCCTGGATCAGCTCTGCAGCAGGGAGAGCTTGGACCTGGCTGCCTGGGCACGTCCCAGCTGCAGCTGCAGATCCCACCTCTGCAGCGAGAAGAGCCAAGGCTGGGATTGACTTCTGGAGCAGCATCGTGCCCCCAGGGCAGAGGAGGAAGAGGTGAAGGAGATGGAAAATGCAAAGTTTAAGTTAATTTTCATTACCTGGTGCCCTGGAGTTTGCAGAGTCCTCGCATCTTGCCTCCTCCTTGTATCTCGCCTCCTCCTCATGCTGGAGCTCACTGAAAGGGGCTGTGTGTTCCCTGAGGAGCTGGGATGAGCAAGACTTGCTTCTGCCAAGGATCAGAGCAGGATACAATGAGATTGAACCTCTCCAATCCACAAAAAAACTGATAGATTTTCTTTACAGACCCCGGGCTCCACCCAGCCTCCTGCCACCCCGCTCAATCCCGGTGGTACCGCCCCATCCCACCCGCGGCTCCGGGGCCAGGGCAGCTCAGGGCGGTTCTCCTGCCCAGGCTTTGACGCGGGTGTCGGGGGGTTTCTGTTGCAGCTCAAAGCCCAGGCACCAGCAAGCACGGAGGAGCTGCGCTGTCTGCAGGTGATCAACCAGCAACAGGAGGGCTCCAGCCTGGAGGAGCTGATCACCAACCAGTCCTGCCTCAAGCTGGCCAACACCATCAAAGCCTATGTGGCCACGGTAAGCCCAGACTTGGGGGACCGGGGGAGAATGGGACAGCTGATGGGAGATGTTCTGTCTGCCTCCCTGCCTCAGTTTCCCCATCGGAGGGATGGCAGAGGGCAATTTCTGGGGAGCATTTCACCTCTAACTGTGGGGCTGTTCCTCTTTTCTGCCGGTGCAGGTGACAGAGAAGGTGATCCGCAGGAGCGCGGTGCAGGGTGAGTCCCTCGGCCCGGCCCCGGGGAGCAAAGCACCGGCCTCCTCTTTGCTGGGGCTGGGATGCAGACAGACAGACAGAGCTGCCGGACAGACGGAGCCACCGTCCATGTGCCCAGGGCTCGACATGCAGCGGGGGGTGCCAGCGGGATGGGGGGGATCAGCCCCTCCAGGGGTGAACTCCACCAGGCATGGTGCTGCCAGCTGGGCAGTGTCCCACCCAGCATGTGTCCCCAGGGAACAGGCTGGGGGACAGCCGTGTGTGTCCATCTGGAGAACCAGGGCCCCAGGGGACAGCACAGAGATGTTAGATAATGATTGACGAGACCTTTCCCTCCCCAAATAACCTCCCTCTTCGACGGGTCAGTGGGGCATTCCCTGCCATGTCAGCTCAGGGCTGGGTGTCCCCGTGCGCTCTGCCCTCTGCAGCCATGTCTCTTCCCTCACAGAAGCCCGCCGGAGCTACCTTAACACCTCGGAGGGGCAGGCACGTCCCAAAACAGTCAGCAAGCCCTCAGCCCACCTCACTCTCCGCCCACAGAGCCTGTCCCAGGATGGTGAGTGTGTTTCTGAGTTGGGAACAGAGCAAAGATCTCACCCAAAGGGCAGGGGACCAAGATGGGAGGATGTATTTGGTGGCAGATTAGGAGATGTTTCTTCTCTCCAGTCCAAGACCACCTTGGAGAAAAGGAGGCTGAGGGGAGACCTCCTGGCTCTCTACAGCTTTTTGGAAGGAGGTTGGAGCGAGGGGGGGGGGGGGGTCAGTCACTTTTCCCAAGGAACAAGCAATAGAACAAGAGGCAATGGCCTCAAGTTGTGCCAGGGGAGGTTTAGTGGTGGCTTTGGCAGTGCTGGGTTAATGGTTGGACTGGATGATCTTAAAGGTCTTTTCCAGCCCAAATGATTCTATGATTCTCCACCCCTCCTGGCTGGATGACTGGGAGAGTTAGAGCCCCTCCTTTCCTTTCTGTGACCCTGATGGGTGCTCCCTGCAGCATCTCACCCCCCCTCAGTGACCCTCCCTTCTCCCCAGGAAGCTCCAAGCGCTTTGGGAACCTCTCCCAGTCCTGCCGCCACGCCATCGCCCGCTGGGAAGCCAGCACCATCCACTCCCACCTGCAGAACCTCACCTACCGGGACGGCCGGCTGCGGGTCAACCATGCGGGCAAGTACTACGTCTACTCCCAGATCTACTTCCGCTACCCCAGTGACGGGGCCAGCGCCCACCTCTCCGTCCCCCAGCTCGTGCAGTGCATCAACTGGAAGACGTCCTACAGCCAGCCCATCCTCCTGCTCAAGGGGGTGGGCACCAAGTGCTGGGCACCTGAGGCAGACTATGGGCTCCACGCTCTCTACCAGGGGGGGCTGTTTGAGCTGAAGGCCGGTGATGAGCTCTTTGTCTCTGTCTCCTCCTTGGCCATCGACTACAATGACGCGGCCGCCAGCTACTTCGGGGCCTTTCGGCTCGACCTCTAACAGCCACCTCCCACCTTCCTGCTGCTCCTGCCCAGCCAGTCTCCTGGAGCAGCAGCGATTCCAAATGGACAACAGCCAAATGGCGCGACCTGGACCAGGGTCCTTACCTGCATGTGTTGTCCCTTGGAGCAAGGGACAAGCCAGAGGACGGCACAGGGGGTGGCTGCCTGCAGGAATCCCACTCAGAGCCTCACCATCCAGCCGGGAGGAAGCCCATGATCCAGGAAAGGTCTCCAAGGACCCACAGGAGACATGCACAAAGGTGGACATCCCAGCCCTGGTGGGACATCGCCTCCCTGGCTCCAGCGTGAGCTCATGGAACCAGTGACACCAAACACCTCTGTGCTGCATGAGAGGGGCCAGAGTCACATCTGCAACTGCTCTAAGTGTCCCCATGGGAGGGTGACCCCCCCCCCATCGGACAGGGCTGGGCTGAAGGGCTCGGGGACCCCAAGCTGGAGACACTGGGACATGGGCCAGGGTCAGGGCTGGCACCCCTGGGGCAGAGCACTGGGGACAGCCAGCAGGGACGAGGCAGGGCTGGCCTCGGCTTTGGGAAAGAGAGAAGGAGTTTCAGTTTGGGCTAATGAGACACCTGGAGCGACGCCAGTGACCAGCTCCAGGGGAGGTCAAAGAGCAGGACGACTGGAGGAATTGCCAGCCCCACCGCACCCAGCACGTGGCAGGGAGGCACGTTGTGCCCAAGCTGAGCTGCACAGAACCAGCTCCCCTCCTCTTCACTTCCCACCGAGCTCTTTCCTGGGGAGTTTTGGCCCTCCCAGCCCCGCAGGGTTGGCACAGCCACCTGCTTGCTGACACCTTCACCCCCAGCAATCCTCAACCCACAGGATGTCACCTCCCTGGGGCAGCCCAGGAGGGACAGGACAGACCCCTTGGTGTTCAAGGCCACATTGGACACAAAACACGGTTTGGAGAAGGGCAGAGCTGGATCAGGTTGGCCAAGGCACGGACCCCAGGCTGGACACAGCCCCCTCCTCATCGTCCCCATTCACTCTGCATCATATGGAGACTGATGGTGGGCACGGACAGGGCAGCAGTGCAGGATCCCACCAAGGATATGAGTACCCCCCCCTCCCGCCCCACCCAAGCTGGCATGATGGGGAGGCAAGGGTTCAGTGCTGGTTTGAATAAAGCCCATACCCCAGCACTGCTCTTGCACCTTTTTGCATCCAGCACCCCCAGGTAAGGTGCAGAGCAGCCGTGGTGAGGGCTGGGCTGGGTCCCACGTTCAGCTGGCATGCTGCAGCCCCCCAGAACAGCTCACCCCGACAGCCCCCCATGCTGCAGCTCAGCCTCCTCTGCCCCCCGGCTGCCTGTAGCCTCCCTCCAGGCTCCCCCCCCTCCGTGCTCCCACACCTGCCCGAGCAGAGCCGGGTGGTGCTGGGACACCGGAGCTGCCGAGTGCCATGGGCTGCCACGGCTCCCGGGAGCTGCAGACAGAGCCCAGCAAGAGCTGCGGGCAGGAACCGGGTCCTACATCGTCTTGCACCGGTAGCGCCTCAAAGGCCTCCGCTAGCTCTCCCCGCAGGATACCCGCGGCATTCCCAAGGAGATGCATTCCCCATCCCGGCGCCTTTACTCCCCCTGGGAGCAGGGGCTGGCAGAGCCCCTCCCGAGACCTGAGCCCGCCCCTTCTTCCTCCCCTGCTCCTATCATCTCGGGGGCTGCCAGTGCTGCTCCTCACTCCACTTTGGTGTCCCCAAGCCCAGGCAAACCCCAGGGTGCCAAGATGGGCTCATTCCCCACCTGCCATGTCCATGCAGGGGCTGCTCCTTGCTCCCACTGTCCATCCCTCAGCTTTCCAGGACCGACCCCCCTTTCTTGGCTGGGATCTGGTGCCAGGCTGAGCCAGGTGACTCCCCTGTCCCCTCACCCACAGTTATTGTCTTTCACCAGCCCCCAGCTCCTGCAAGCTCCTGTCCCAGCATGGCTGGAGCAAAAACCCAACACAAACAACCTGAAAGCACAAAATGGGGCTGGGCCCCCCACCCAGTATGGTTCAGCAAACTTCTTCCCTTCCAAAACCTCCTTTGAAATGGACCCTTTTTTTTCCACCTCTCATTCCTCCTTCTGCTTTCTCAACCACCTTGGTGACCAGGAAGAGGAGTCAGGCTCCCAGAGCTCCCAAAAATCCTTACAGACCCAAAACCTCATCCTGGCTCCTGCAGCACCACAGCTGCCTTTGGCAGCAGCCGTGGGAGCTCAGGGTTGAATCAGACAAGCTGGGGCTGCAGGAAACTGAGCAGGTGCTTCAAAGTTTTACTTTGAAATGGAGTTTAAAGCCATCCCGGGCCCGTCGGCCACGCAGCAAACTGGAGCAAGTGAAGCAGCCCCTACATGACCTGGCAGAGCCGGGACGGCGCCGGCGGGTGATGGGTTGCTCTGCTTTCTTGGAAGGGAGAGGACACATGGGTGGATGTTTTTGGAGCAGACAAACTCCACAAGCATCAGGCCAAATAGCCTCTATTAGTCTGGAGAGAGCCAAGCAACAAGAGATGGGATAGACTTGGGGGTGGGGGGAAAAGCTGGCAGGGGGTATGTCTGGGAGGGTGTCACCAAGGTCCCAGCTCCACACCTTTTCCAGGTCTTTCTGCCTCTTCACAACAACCAGCAGCAGGGAGAGGGGCTGGCAGCAACCCCCAGCACCCGCATTTCCTACAGCAGCCGAGGATGGAGGAGGCAGATGGAGCTGGGAGTGCAGACTGGCACCACACAACTTCTTATCCAGAAGATCTGGTCACTGACAAACTCTCTGTGCCTCCATTTCCCCACGTGTGCAAGATGCCTCTGGACCTCGGTCTTTGCAAAAGGCTCCAAGACCTTGGTAAAAGCCTGCAGAGCACTTCTCTCCCCCATCAGCAGTGATCACTGCTTCCCACTCCACCATGGGGGGATTGCTGGTGGCACCAGCACCGCCAGGAAAAGCCCCCGAGCCACTGGCTGCCAGGGATTCTACACCAGAGTCTGCGCGGGCGGTACGAAAGCTCACGGAGCGCTTGGCAGGGAGCAGCACATGAAATAACAGTGCCCGGGGGCTACTTTGCCCTGCTGTGATTCCTTCCTGCAGCTGCGAGGGCAGAGCCGGGGCGCTGCCGGGGAAGGGGGGTGCCGGGGGAAGGGGGCGTGCGGGTTCGGGGAAGGGGATGGGTGCTCAACCCGGGTGGCAGCAGGCCAGTTTCGAAACTACTCATATGGTGGAAAAGCAGTTTGCCTTGGCCGTGCCAAAGGCAGGGTAGATGGGCCCACACACGTCCATGGGGGCCTCTGCCAGCACCACGTCCATCAAGACCAGAATCACACAGTAATAAAAAACAAAACCACCCGAAACCGAGAGCTGCTCCAGCTCCCCAGCCCGGTGACAGCCCCGAAACCTCCCCTGCCCTTTCCTCCTGCTCTAAAAGAGAGCGGGGGGGGAGCTAGGGGGGAATGACTGCAGGTCTAATAACATTTTCAGGTTGACCTTATTTCTCATGGTTTCACGGCGTTGCTCTGATCCGTGCAGCTTCCTTGTGCTCGCTGCCAAAGGACCGTCTTATCTCCGCCGTGGAGTTCTGCTCTCCACTCAGCGCAGACCAACGCGCCAGCCAAGGGCGTTCACAGCCCCAACCGTACTGCCCTTTGTCTCAAAACAAATTCTGGGGCTGAAATCTCTTCCCCCTCCTCCTCCCCCTCGCTGTTGTCATTAACCAGTGCATCGCTACATCCAAGTCTTTTGTTTCCTTCCAAACAAGACCTTGTTTTACTTTCAAGTTCCG
Organism: Hemiprocne comata; assembly: GCA_020745705.1. Classification (NCBI taxonomy): domain Eukaryota; kingdom Metazoa; phylum Chordata; class Aves; order Apodiformes; family Apodidae; genus Hemiprocne; species Hemiprocne comata. The sequence goes on along the minus strand of CM036597.1, from coordinate 569,824 downwards.
AGCGAGAACAAGTTCGCAGCGGGAAGGAGGAAATCCACACCGAAAAACACGTCAACACCCCAGGAAACCACTTCTTGGGACATTGTAAATAAAGCGTACAAAGCAAGCAAGCCTGGGGCTGTGACCCCAGTGTCACACACACACGGCACTGGCACCCACTGCTCTGCCCAGGGGCACTCCGGGACATCGCACCCAGCCACGGGTCCCCCCTCGAGCATTAATAAAGCCTGAAAAAGAGGAAAAAAAAACCTCAGCAAATCTCCTTCCTTCAGCGAGAAGGATTCAAAGAGCTGTAGGAGGAAGGATGCTCGTTAAACCGACGGAAAACATTAACGCTGCTGCCGCGAGTGGCGGGATTGCTGGAGGCAGGAGCCTGCCTTCCCTATTCCGTCCATGCCCGGTCTCCCAACGCCTTCCCCAAAAGCCTGCAGCCCCGCGGGGACGGGTGCTGAGGTCCCACCGAGGCCCCAGAATCATAGAATGGTTTGTGTTGGAAGGGACCTTAAAGGCAAGACGCTGCTTTGAAGGTGATTTCTCTGCCCTTCCAGATAGAACCTCCCGTCCCCGCTCAGCCCCCGGCCCTTCCCGACACCCGCACCGCGGCGCTCCCCGGCCCCGTGCCCGGCAGCACCGGCAACTCCCCGGCTCTGCCCCTGGGAGGAGCGAGCTGCACACAAGAAAACAGTTGAGGCAGCCCGAGCCAGGCTCACGGAGCCCGTGCACGAAGGACACGCGGTTTCCCCCGTTATTGCCCCAAGCCAGACAAGCTGGAGGCACCAGGAAAAAAACACACACCCCAAACAATTCCACTTACCTACTGCCTGCAGCGCGGGGGGGGGGGGGCCGGGAGGAGCTCGGCCCCTCGCTTGTCCCTTGTCCATCCCTGGCACCCAGACAAAGGTGCTAAAGCCAGTCCTGCCCTCCCAGGAGCCCACCCTTCATGGACACCCCCGGGTCTGCTGCCTTAGCCCAGCTGGGGATGCAGCAGGGTGGTAAGGGACAGCCCCGGGCACCCTTATTCACTGGATTCCATCCCGGTGAAGCTCAGAGGGTGGGAGCTTCTGCATGGACAGGCAGAGCAGACGAGGGGAGCAGCAGAGCGTAGGCGAGAGCCCGCTGGCCCCCCACCCCTATATAATAAATTATCTCCTGCATTTTGTGTCCCGTTCAACCCCCAGGAAATGCCAGGTCATCCACCGCAGCTCCCATCCTGCCCCTAAGGCACCAGACAGAGCACGCATCCGCTTCACCAACGCGGTACCATATGCCCTGGCAGGTCCCCTCCTTTCCGGGGTGAGGGTGGAGAGGAGGGGGCCGTGGGGCACCCTCCTCACACAGAACTGCACCCCGGGGTCAGGAGGGTTCAACAGATGGAAAAGGCGTTTCCAGGAGCATCAACCCCAGCTTCAGCCCCGGCTGCTGACCCGGCGCCACAAGCAACGCTGCTCGCTTGGCTGCAGCGACCTCGGGCTTGGTGTTATTTATGGATATGGATCCTCTCCAGCTCTAGATTTGTGTAACCAGCTGGTGGCTGAAAAAAACTCCAGGGCTCCTCCTAGAGTTTCTCCGAAGGTAAAGCAGTGGAAAAGCAAGAACTGGACTCGGCCAAGCCTGCTCAAATGTTGGTTAGAGCCAGCAGAGAAAATGCTCACGGCTAAAAAACTTGAACACAATCTCTCCCCCGCACAGAGCTTGTGATGAAAGAGTTGAACTTAGTTTTGTAGGACTTAAAGGAATTCAGTACAAGCAGAGAGCAAAGAGCCAGAGCCAGGAGCTTCTCTAACCCACATCTCCCCGGGGAAGGGAAGGCACAAGCCCAGTACAGAGCTTAAATACAGACATTCACACCCACGTAACCCCCTCCTGGGCCTACCACAGCACTGACCGCCAGGGAATTCTGCAGCAAGTTTCCCTACCCTGAGAGCCATGGCTTAGCAATGGGTCAGGAGCCAAAACTTTCCTTACACAGACAATGTTTACATTGGTTACCAGGGTTTTCACATACAGACAGAGCAGCACAAAACCACAGTCCAACCTCCAACTTCCACCTTGCCCACATGTACCAGCCCCCCCAGCCGTTAAAGCAGGAAAATTCTGAGTTTCCATATTAAAAAGCAGCAAGAGTGGAGAGAGCTGCTCAAGCAAGAGGCTAAGAAAGGTCCTGGACCATTGCAACACCTCTTTTACTTGCCCATCATCCCTGTGTTTGGTTTGGCATTGCAAAGACTCCACCAAGGACCATCTCTCTCTAAAGCTCAGCTCTGCTTTTCTCCCACAAAAGGGGCTGTTTTCCAACACTCTCACCTTCCTGTGCAGGATGTTGTCCAGCCTGCCTCCTGAGGACACCGATCCCACACAAAAAATGGGCTGCACGGAGCTGGGCACCGGCCCACTGGCGTAGCCCTGCACGCTGGGCAGGTGCTTCCTGCCTGAGCTTCCCTGTTTCCCGTGCTCCCTGCCCCAGGAGCGCCGGGATAACCCCGCAGCCAGCTGCCACGCTCCTGCCCGCTCACGGCTTTCCCTTTCAGCACCTCTCACCCCTACCTTCGCCCCGGGCTACTGCAGCTTTCCCACGGGAATGTGAGGAACGGGCTCCCACGTGCTGCAGAGCTGTACCTGTGGCAGGGACCGTATTTTTCAAGCTAGAGCCCTCCTGTGTATTGTAAGGTGAGCACAAGTGTCACAAAAAGCTTTGTCTCTCTGGTGTCCCAAAGATGCTGCGGGGAAGAGGAGCCTGCAACCCCCCCCAGGGACATGGAAGGTGGTGGCTTCTTCCTTGGACTCAGACCCACAGAGTGTCCATCTGGTGAGCAGGGACAAACCTCTCCAAAGAGGACAGAAAAGCCTGTAAAGGCAAGGCTGCTGCCAGCCCCAGCCAAGGCAGAACATGAAGCATTTTGAGTTGTGACTTACGAGCATGCTGAGGTCTTTGTTTCATCTCTGTGACCACCTCCTGCTGTACCAAACCACCACAAAGCCAAGGCATTTATTGCCTAAGCAGAAGGTGCCTTATCCATTGGTAACACCTCAGCTTGATTCAGCTTTAAGCTACACAAGAATTCAAGACATCACCCCCTCACTGCCAGGGGAAAGCAGGTACCTGCTGTTGGATGGCTTTGGGAAATAAATAAATAAGCTGGCTGCTGCTGCAAGTGGAGGTGAGGAATTTGTTGATACCTGAGATTAAGGTTGACCAAACTTGCAGCCAGCTCTAGCCAGGAGTCCCCACTGCCTCCACAGGGTCTGAAGGGACAGGAGGAGCTGTGCCCACAGCTGCTGAGGCTGTGCAGGGTGTAACACCTGCCCAACAGCTGGAGCCTTGTCTATCAGGAAGTGGAGTTAGAGCCCTCACTCCCTGATTCTTGGCCACCACTCAGTGGCTTGGCCCCCTCCTGAGCCTCGGTGGTGATCCAGGGGGGAGAGGAAGCTCTACTGCCACCAACCATGAAACAACACCTGCTACAGACTGAAGCTGTGATGAACAACATCAACCTCCCAAAGCATCCAGATACCTCCAGACTTCCAGTAAACGGTCACAATTTTATTAATAGGAAAATAATTTGGGAAGATCTGGGAGAGGGACTCGAGGAGCAGGGACATGGAAGGAGTTCCTGGGCCAACAGTGGTCAGGATGGGCTTTATTGCATAGTTGTTGGCAAGAGGAGGGACACCAAAGTGGTGCCCATAAAGTGGCAGTGTCACCAATCCCAGGGCCAGGACCTGGGCTGGAGTTGGGTGTGGGGCTGATGAGAGGGGCAGGGAACAGCACAGGCATCCATGTGAACACCCTCAGGACACCCTTGGCCACCCAAGACCCTGCTGGTGAGGGAAGAGGCAGTCGCACAGTATCGACCAGGATGGGAGCTGACTGGGAAGTGCAGGGGAGTGGGGCAATAATGGATGAGGATGTGAGTTTAGTGACATGCCCAAGGGAAACCAGGGAAAAGAAATGCCCAGACGTGTGTCTGAAAAAGGGACAGCACTGAGAACACGACTGTTACCTGCTCCTGCCTCCTCCTCAGGCTTCTCCTGGCAAGGCAGCGTCAGAGCAATTAAATACATTCATACAAGATTCATCAAAATAAGCTTCTTCCCAACCACAAACCAGGCCCAATTTTAAGGAGATCGTGTCTTTTTGGAGTTTTGTTTTTTGTGGTTTTCTTTTTCCTTCTGTCAGCAAAACATTCTCAGCCAGCCATTTATTTTTTTTCCCCCTCCCCTATTTTGACATCACAAGGTTCCTATTTATTCCAAGTGGCTCACTGGGAATACACCACCCTTGAGTTCCAACTGTGTGTCTGACACCACCTGGACACTGTGCAACATCAAAGTTTCTGAAGCTACAGACCTTGTCATGTCCTCCCCATGACAGCAACAAGAGTTTAAATAAACCAAGGAGAGGATATACAATTCTATAGCATTTTGCTTTTACTCCTTCATGGAATCTTTCCAACGCAACTTCACAAAAGCAACGTAAATAAAGTCTCTTTTTTGTCTGTTTCTTCTAAAAAGAAGATGCTGTTCCACAGATTACTTAGTGCAATTGGTTATGTGGTAGAAAAAAAGTTATCTTCTTCAGCTCCATGGAAGGAAACGCTGAAAACAGTTCCAAGGTCTCAATAAAAATAGGGAAGTACATCTAGTATTGTCTATAAAGTTTCTTTTGTGCTGAACTCACAATGCCTCCTGGGCTGCCTTCAGTTGAAGAGGATAGAATCTGGGTCCTGGTTGGCCAGCTGTGCAATGTGCTTCAATACATCCTTTTTGGTGATGATCCCGAGCAGCTTCCTGAAAAATGGAAACACGTTCTCAGTGCACCAGCACCCCCAGAGGCACCCTGGGAGCCCAGGGCTCTGCCTCTCCTCACCCGTTGTGAGTCACCAGGCACTGGCGCAGGCCCAGCTTGCGGAATATATCAATGACAATCTCCATGGGTGTTTGGTCTGTCACTGTGAAGGGACTGAGGTCCAGGATGCTCCTGAGTTTCAGCATGGAGGGGGAGCTTGGAGGCAGTGGAGGAGAGTGGTCAGTGAAATAAATAATTGAAGTGCTCACAATCCCATCCTGCTTCTTCCGGGCATTTTCTGGAAGAAGAAATACTTGATTCAGTATCATCCCTCTGTTTCCTTTCCATGCTGAGGAGCACACCCTTTTCTCTGCCCACACCCTCAGAAGTCCATTCCTGCCCCTCACCTGCACTGCTTCTCAAGGCAACCCATGACCCAAGGAGGGTGTGTTAAGTTTCCATCCTACCTTCTAATAACTACAGCACAACCTCTAGGGTCAACTGCATCATACCCTCTAGGGTCTTCACAGCTTCAACCCAGGGCTCTGCCCAGTGTTGAGGCAGCCACACATCTCAGCACTGCACTCTGGTCATGTAAATGCACGTTCTGGAGATGTTTAACTTCCCAGTGTTAAGAGAAGGTAGATAAAAATACTTTGTACTTTTATCAGTCACTGATTGGGTTTTATTGGTCACCCGTGCAGAGGAGCTGAAGTATTTTTAAGCACTGCACCTGCTGGAGCAGGCTCCATGCCCGTGACTAGGGTCAATAACAGAAGACAAGTGAAGTCCTTGCCACCCCTCAGCCATTTACACTAGTGCACGACACCCCTGCTACACGGGCAGTGTGTAGACCAACCAGTTTTTTCCTTAAGAAAATGAAGTAAGGTTTGAGACATTAACAGCTAAGAAAGCTTTCCACGTCCAGTCATCCACTCAGTCACTGGCAAGGAGTCTCTTGCCTCTCCATTGTGCCCTGAGGTTCATGACTCCAGCAGAGCTGCACTAATGGCCTCAGGGGACCCCCTGTCCTTCACACTCCAGGCATGCAGACCCCACGCTGCTCAGGGAGGGAGATGCAGGCACCAGTAAGCAGAGACACCACCACCACTGGGTGCTTCAATTCATCAAGTAAATGAGCACTAGTGCCATTTAAGGCCTTTAGTGGCACCATTCACCTATGCAGTGTCCTCTTACCAATTGAAATGATGAGGTCCCTCCTGAGGACGAACCCAACGAGCCTTTGGGACTCCCGTGACACCACCACAGGATAGCCACTGTAGGTGGTTTCATTGATGATGGTCTCAACATCTTCCACAGTCATGCTGTCCTGCGTGATGACAGTCAGAGGAGGGTCGCTCCTCCGCGGCCTCATGACGTCCATGGCCAGTGTCTTGTGTGAGAACTCCTCCTTGGCCTCCAGGAAGGGGTACCCGTTGAGGCGGATGTGGGCATCGTAAATGCCTTCTCGCCCGATGGCATCAGCCACCCACTTGCTGGTCATGGCTGCTGCCATCAGGGGAACGATGTATTCCAGCCCACCAGTGAGCTCAAACATGATGACCACCAGTGACACGGTCATTCGGGTCACCCCACCTGCAAACAGACATGGGGAGACAGACAACATGAACTGGCTGTTTTGGGGGGGTTCCAAACTAGGTTTTGATAGCATGCTGTTGTTGTTCCTGAAATGGGAGTTTGTCCTGATATGTAAACATGTTATTGTGTGGAGGAGAGGATTGGGAATTACAGTGAAAGTGAAGTTCAGTCACGTGCATTCAACTTCTCAAATCCAGCCAAGTGGAAGAAGAGTTACCAAAAAAGAGAGCGCTGGAAAGAAGAGTTGAACCATGACATTTAAGGCCAGAACAGGAAGCAGAATGAAATAAAAACCCCACAGGAAAATCTCCATTCCCTGGCCAGTCTCATTTGCTCTAGCTGCCCATTCAGAAGACTCCCCACTGGAACCCGTCACGTCCAACGAGAGGTTGGTGCTGGCCAAAGAACACAAATGGGATGAGAAACACATTGCACGTCCTACTGTAAACCTTCCTTTCTGGAGATGAAGGCAGCTTCCATGGGCTGTGGGACAGCAGATCCCTGCTACATGGCTCTATGTGGCCAACCAAGCCCCGACCCACAGCTCGGACTCCAGAAGACACCTCACTTACCTAGACAGGCTGCAGCTCCGACCATGGCGTAGAGGCCAGGGGTGATGCAGTCTGCTCCTTGGTTGCACCAGCCACTGAAGATGGCCCAGTCGTGGTGGTAATAGGCCAGCTGCTCCACGGCCACGCCGAGCAGCCGACCAGCTATGGCACCCACTGCCATGCTGGGGATGAAGAGACCTGAGGGCACCTGTGGAAACACGCACGGTGAACACGCCCGGGCCCAGACAGTGCAACAGGCAGCCAAGGAAGTTCAAGACACGACCAAGCCAGAGGTTGGGCTGAAGTTAAAACCAGCAAGGACACCTTGCTGTCAACCTCTGCCCTTCCTGCACCCTCACATCCTAACGTCTCTGCAACAGAGTTTGGACTTAGTCCTTTCTGGATAGGAGAAACAGCCACACGGGAGGTGAGGGTGGGACAGAACCAGCATTTTTCCAGAGCTCATTTCCCTAGAGCATGTAACAAAGCTTCACCCACACACCACTAACACTGCTGGCAAGTTTCACTCCTGCACTTCAGCAGCTCCAGACTCTGAAAGCTCCTGCTCTTTGAGGTCAGAGAACCTCCCCGTTCCCTTCCCATGTTTGGGAACAGCTTTCTCAGCCACTGTACATCTTCCTCACAGACTTGATGATTGCCCTTGAATGTCAGTGACCACCTCATGGCAACAACAATGTCCATGCCCCTGTGGTGGGGTCACCTTTCTGGACAGACCACTGGAGGAGTGGGGGCAGGAGGAGATGCTCAGCTCCCCCTCCTGAGCCCCACTGCAGGAAAGCCCAGGCCTAGGCACTACATCCACAGCTCAGGAGGCTGCCACCAAACAGGTGCAGAATTGTTGGACCAAGGAACTGCTATGATAAGTAAACTTTTACAAACTAAGATACCAAGTGCTTTGCAATTAGCTATTGAACATACATCAAAAAGGCTTCAGGCTAGGCAATTCAGAAGCATTCCATGTTTGGAAAATGGGACAGGAAGCCCTGAGACACCAGCTTCAGTGACTGCATCTGATGCCCACACTTAGGCTAAAAGGTTCCTACTGCCCTCAGTTATGAGCAACAGAACAAATTATTTCCACCTACCACCTTGGTCCCTTCTTAACAGAGCCAGGGAAGGAAAACATGTCTGTCTAATGAGCAAACACAGCTCTAAGACCTGGGGTTCCCACAGAGGATGAGAAGAACTTGAGCTCCTTTAGAGGCAACCCTCACCTTCATGCCGAAGGTGAAGATGGTGATGAAGACTTTCATGACAAGGGCCAAAGCCAGCTGCCACACAGCGGTGTAAACCCCTGGGCCCGCAGCCCGGTCTGGCAGGTCGTCCCCTTTGGTGCTGTTGAAATCGTTCACATACTCGCAGAGCTTGGATGAGTCCAAAATCCCACAGTCATTGAAGAGCTCAGAAATCAGCTCGCTGGTGCTCATCCTGGTGTACTCGTTGGGGAAGGCCAGCACAGCCGTCAGGGCGGTCACCACCAACACCTCCAGCACCGGGTACTTCCCAAGCCTGGTTGTCTTGCGTCGCCTGCACCAGGCGATGTTGCTGCGGATGAAGAAAGCTCCCCAAAGCCCACCGAATATTCCCAAAAGGATGAATGGCACGAGCTCCAGAAGATGCCAGGGCATGTGAAACTCCACGTAGAAGAGCACCAGGCGGCTGTTCCCAAACGGGTTGATGGAGCGCAGGGTAAAGGCAGCGACCAGAGCGGCAAAGAAGGAGCGCCACAGCGTCTTGAGAGGAAAGTAGTAACTGACCTAAACAGGAGAAACAAAGCATGTTCAGTCACCTCAACACTTGTCACTACACCCATCGCTGCCCAGAAACAAAATAATGACTGGGTGAAGTGGAAGCAAGGACTGAGACTGATGTGCACTGGCTCCATCCCCTCCTCTCCAGCCAAGCACCCCAGGCTTTGTCCCGAGCTCCCGTCAGGGCAGGTTGCAGTGACCAGAATGGGTCCTGGCCTGCACACCCCCAAGGCAGCAGGTGCCATCTGTGATCCCTGAAGTGGAGGTGACTCACTGGGGTGGTAAAAGCTGTCCCAAATCAGCTATGAGCCCAAGCCAGGGACCCATCTGCCTTGTGTGCCCTGCGCAGCCCAGCTGTGCCAAGCAGCAGTGCCTGCCAGAGCTGCCACCACAGCTACTGCTCAGCCCAGCACAACCATCCCTCTCCTCCTCTGAGCCAAGCCCTGAAGCAAGCAGCAGTGATCCACCTCACGTCTGGGTTAGAAAAACAAGGATGAGAAGTGCCTTGGGAAGAAAAGGGGGTTGATAGGCCAGGGAAGTTTATTCCCAGGCACTCTGGGACAGAGCTGTCAGGACAGGGTGGAGATGTGGCCAACAGGAGAGAGGCTGTGGCTGGAGCAGCAGGTGTTGCTGAGCACGGACAGACTGAGGGAAACCAACAGGTTGATTGCAAAGCTACAGAGAGACATCATCCAAAATAAATTTTCCAGCATTTGTAAGAATTACCTGAAACCCCAATAAGCTTTTAGGTTGCTTGGCCTTGTAAATACACCACCAATCAGTATTCAAGAGGGTCTCCTTTCCACACCCCAGCAGATAGGAGTGGGCTGCATTTTTAAACCAGCAGGGTCAGCTCTTGCAACAAACCAGCTCACCAAGAGCTAATAGAAAATGCTGATGTTACCTCTTCCAGACTAAAGAGCACTCCTCCGATCGGGGCGCCGAAAGCTACAGACACACCAGCAGCTGCAGCTGCTGATAAAACCTGAGAGAAACCAGAGACAGTCAGACATTTTCAGCTTCCAAAACCTTCGCCCTTTTTCTGTTTGTCTTTACTTAAATCTGGACCATTTTTATCCCCAGTGAGCACACAGTAAGCCAGGGTCTGGCCGGTTGTAAAGGGCAGCAGGGAAAAGATGGAGCGAGCCAGTTCCCTGGGGAGAGGGCCTGCAAGTAGCTACAGAAACCTGGTGTTAGCACCTCCCCAGTCCCACCCCAGATCAGCACAACGGGCACCCCTGGCAGTCCCTGTTTCTGTTTCAGCTGATTTCGTGCTACACTTTCACCTGGGACAAAGCTCCAGTGAACCAGAACAGCAGCACCTTCACCTCCCAGAACACACTGACTTTTCCCACTTTCCTGTCTCACACTCACACCATTTCTCAGCAGAGGATGACACAGTGTAAGGAGGTGCTGTGGGGCCACCCCAAATCTGGCCAGCCCCCAGGGTGGATTCTGTCAGATTTGGTTTAGCAGAAGGTAAACTGGCCAATGTGACACTTTATGAACCATTTTGCAGTGACTTGTCCAGAGACCAGCCTTACAGCACTGAGAGGAAACACTCCTGAGCTTCACGTTAGATGTCAGCTTGCTTCTTCCACCATGTTCTACCCCTATGGCCAAGTCCAGGCCCTTCAGACAGTCCCCAGCATTGGTTATGGAGTTGCATGGCAAACACAAGCTCTGCAGAACTGGGTCTGCAGGTTAGTGCCAGGAATGCTCCCACCACAAGTGAGATGGTGACCTGCACTGGGGAGATACTGTGGTGTCACCTCCTAACTGAGATGGCTTTTGCTCCAACACGGCGTCGGGCTGAGGGGCACCGAGAACACACCAAACCAGAACAATCTACAGGCAGGACAAAGCACCAGAGCCCCTGGTCTGCCCATCCCACCTCAGCAGCCTGAGAACACGGGGGTCTTTTCGTACCTCTCTGCGCTTCGCTTCGTTCTTCCTGTACTTGGTGAAGAGGTGGCACAAGATGTTCCCACAGCAGCAGGCAACGTGCACCAGGGGCCCTTCTTTGCCCAGGCTCAGCCCAGAGGACACGGCCAACACTAAGGTGATGGTTTTGATGATCAGTGTCCACTTGCCCAGGTAGCCTCTAATGATGAAACCACTTAAGATAGTTTTGATCTGGAAGTCAAGCACACAAAGCTCTACAAGGCTTTCATTCAAGCCCTGGTTGGAGCTCCTGTTTTACTAGGTGCTCCCAATCCTGCCCTCAGCTTCGCCCTACAACTTTCAGAGCCTCCCAGGAGCTGTCAAAAATAACAGAGTCAGTAAAAATAGCCCTCTGTGCAAATGCAGGAACAGCCCCTTGAACACTTCCTTCAGGGCCACAATCCCTGCTGAAGAAAAATCCAAGGAGAGCTTTTGTAGCCTCACACAAACGGTGAGCTGTGGTTTGCACCTCCTGCAGTAAATGCCAGAGTATTTTTGTTTTTAAAAGGACTGCATGGAGACTTAAGTGCTTAAGACATGTTTCAGGAATAATTTGGAAAAAAAAAACAACCATGTATTAAGCTACCAAATGAAGTGCAAGAAATGATTATTCCATGGCAGGCAAGTGTAATCTTCAGATGGTGGATCCCTACCCCACCTTACAGAAACCCAACCCACTTCTCACTCACCTCTGGGATTCCTGACCCACAGGCATAAGGAGCAAACCCCTTCACAAGTAACACAGCAAGGAGGGAGAACAACAAGGCCCAGACGACGTACATGAAGTAGTTGAGAATGTATGCAAAAGCCCCCTGAAATGCAGAGAAGTTTCCCACTTTAGTTACCCACGTGAGATCCTTTGACTGGCACCACATCAGACCCACGCAGCCGAGTGAGCACACAGACAGCAGGTCACCTCACACAGTCACCAGCCAGAAATGAGGACAACTGTCCCCAGGCTGAGGTTCTGAGGACAAGCTACACTTGCTGGGCTACACACACGGCTAAAACACTGCCCTGGTAAATGTGTCCATGCTTTGCTTCTCCCCATTCCCTCCGAGGACAACACAAGTAACTTGTCTGAGTTTATTTCACACCCGTGGAAGACCCCAACGATGAATGTGAAACCACTGAACCACCCAGAGCTTGCACTTCTGGCACATTCATCCAGATGACTAGCAAGGGAGGATACAAGCTGGGAAATGGGACATTTGGCAGCAAATCCAGCTGTAGACACACATCACCTCTCCATGGCCCAGGATCAGCTGGGACCAGCTCATCCACTCCGGACACTGGTCTCTGTCCGTGAAGGTTGTGTTGGATTTCCAGCAGCAGTGCTCATGGTTAAACCAGAATCCTGCTAGACACACTCCTTCCTTCAGATCTGTCATCCAGTGGGCAGAAATGTCTATCAGACCCGCTAGGGAACCTAGTTCAAAGAGGGAAAAAAAGAAAAATTTAATAAATCATCTCATGCAGATTCAGACATTTGAAGGTCACTGGCTGCCCTACTGATTTTTGACTTGTCTGCCAAGCACACAGAGCACTGACATTTCTGCCTGCAAGACACTTTTATTCTACAGAGAGCTAGACAGGGAGATTTGCTTCAGTGTGTGTATATACATATTGAAAAGAGGTCAGGAAACCAAGCATGCCTAGTAATATTTTAAAGGTTGACCACTGCAAACTGTGTTCAAACCCACCCTACATCACTAGAAATTAATTCTTCTTGATGACACTGAAAGTGTTTTCTGGACAGAGCACAGTGAGCTGGCTGAGAGGCAGAGGGGGATGTACCACAGCTTGGGAGGATGCAGACAAAATGTGTCACCAGGCTCCAGCACAGAGCTGGAATCCAGGAGTTTCACTAACAACACTAGGACTGGGGCAGGAATAACTGTGAATTTGGAGAAAACATTGCCAATCCAAATTTAAAAAAGGAAAAAAAAAAAGGGGGGGGGGGAAGTTACAACTGTGCCAAGCAACACAAAGGAAGCAGAGAGCCACTACAGACAGTGATTCAGCTTCTAAAAGAGGAATCTTCAAGCAATTTCTTATTTTTCTGTTAAGAATAACCCCTACAATCACTAGCACGAGCTCCAGAGGTAGCAATAAACACACAGCACATCTTGCAGTTAATGAAAAACTGGGCAGCAGCTTTCCTATGTAAATATTAACAGAAGATTTAATTTCATGGCTCGTGATGAATGCTCAGCTGCTTCCTATCAGGAGGATTTGTACCCAACTGATTGACCTCTGCTGCACTGGGTCCAAAGTTTGCCTCTGAAGTAATTGAAAAGGTCTCAGCCAGTCAACCTCTGCAAGAAGCCTGACTTCCCAAGAAACACTGCTCACTTTCTGTATCTTAGTAGGAAAAAAAATAAAAATAAGAAAATCTTGTCAGCAGTCCTTGGCATTAACCTCTGCAGTGTCAATGAAGAGCATTGAGCAAAGATGATGTACAGCATGACACCTTCCTCTGACCCAGCATTTTCATCAGCTTTGCTTTGATTCATTTTTATTTTATTTTTTTTATTTCAGAGCTCTGTAGCACCAGCAGACCCAGAGCAGTGTCCAGGACAGCTTTCAGATTCAATGTTGTATGTGGGTATTTACACAAACACAGATTGAAAGCACATAAAAATAATTGTCTGTAAATTGCAAAGCAGTGGCAGAGCTGTCAACACCAGCACAGCCCCTCAGGCAGCCCTTGCTCCAGGGACAGAAGCTCCTGCTCCAGGGGCCGTGGGAGGAGCCAGTACTGAGGCTGCAGGGCAGGACTGGGACTTGGTGTGAAATCGAGGTTTGCTCTTACCTGCCAACAACCCGATGAGGAGCATCAACAACCAGCCAGAAAAGGCATCGCTCACGCTGTGGATCAGAGCCCACGTGGACTCTTTGCTTCTGCTGGTGATCTAGACAAGTTGTTTTCAAAAAGAAACAGCAATCTGTTAGGAGACTGGTATGCTTTGGTGTAAATGCTCTAAACACTACATGGTGATGCTGTCAGTGGAAGACAGCCCCTGACAGAAGAGCTGCCATTTTGACGTGTTCTGCTTGGAGGGGTGAGAGGAAAAGCATCAGGCAGAGGCTGGTACAGCAAATGCAGCTCTGGTGAGGAGATGTGCAAGAATGGATCAAGGATACTTCAATTTTTCCTGACAAAAAAGAAAGTACCCAAGTAATGCTTTCCTCATAGGTGTGCTCTGCATAAAAACAAGATAAAACTCATCCCTTCATCTTTTAAGGCCGTTACTTGTAACAGCAAGTTCCCAACATCCTGAACACTGAAGAACCCACTCCAGCACTGTGCCCCCAGCAATCAGTACCTGAGAGCAACCTGGACCTGTCCCCAGCATTTCACAGCCTCCAGCTCCTGCCCCCACATCCAAAATACAACCCAGAGGCTGCTCTGAGCAGAGCAGGCCCTGCCCAGCACTGCCCAGCCGGACACAAGGGGTTCACCAGTTTAACACCAGCAGAGAGGAACGGTCAGGCTGGGAACCAGGCTGTGCTGTGCTGGTGCCACTGGGAAGAGGGACCAGTCCAAGGGTTCTCAGAGGCTCTGGTCCCATCTGGCAGGGCTGGCTGAAGCCTGTCAGTCTCACTGCTCCTGACAGGCAGACAAAAGGGTGACAGAACAGCTATTGTGTGCCCCGCTCACCCCGCTGTCTCTCCCAAGGGAAACATTCCAGTAAACCACTATTATTCCCAGATAAAAAGGCAATTGATGCAAACAACTAATACTCACTAAATGAGGATTAAATGAAGTAAGAATCCTTTCTGCCTGAATGAGTGTCCTTTGGATTTTTCCTCTGGATTTTTGTCTTCCAAATACCACACTGCTCAGGAGTGCAACAGCTACCGAATCCAGGGGGTGCCAGAACTGTTTCCTTTATTTCTTTTCTTTAGACCCAGGCTACACCTCTTTGGCCAGCAGTAAGTTCTGCCTTGACCCGATTTCAACTTCTTTTGATAAAGACAGAAGCGTGTTTTTTTATATCAGCATCTCTGCAGATGGGAAATAATTGTCCTGTTCCAGGCTGATGAGCACACCCTTTGCACGCACGCATCTGTGTGTGGGGCGCACGTGTGACAAGTCCCTGGGTCTGAACTCTTAATCCTTAGTGGGGAGCAGTTTTTTGGGCAGGAGGTTGTGGTGGCATGGAGCCCCTGAACTGGGTCTGTACTCACTCAGGTTTGGGCATTATGTTGTATTATGTGTACTCCCAGTGAGCAGGGACCTGTTCAGTTTGGGCACTGTTATTAAGATACAAGTTGTTCTGTTAAGCTCAGAGGAAAAAAAATTATTGAAGAATATTCTGGCAAGCAAACAGACAAGTTGAGTTCAGTCATCACCCTACAAGAGCTCTGCCAGCAAGGGTTTCTCACGAATCAGGAGCATGCCAGGGACATTGGTACTTTCTTTAAAGCATCTCTTGCTTTCCAAGCAGATTCCTTCAGTTGCAGAGAGCACTGCAGTCCCAGGAATGAATTCTGAAAGAACTGCATTTAGTTTTGCAGCACAAAACAAATCCAGTAGAAAGAGCATCATTCCAAGTGCAACTGTGTGAGCAGAAAGGCAGTCTGCTTCTTGACCAACAAACAGGACCAGGGGTGCTCAGATTCTTCCAGGAGAAACCATGCAGCAGCAAGCTCATCCTTCCCAATAACAAAGGCACCCTCCATAGGCAGGAGAGCAGGTTCTGCCAGGCTTCAGAGCTGAGCAAGCTTAACATGGCATAAGAAAATGTGCCAGTAGGGCACTTTAGATGTCTACCAGAAACCCTCTAAAGCTTTTTAAATAAATAAAAGCCTTTGGGAGAGAAGTAGCAATTGATAAACTGCAGCACGTTCAATTTAGAGTTCCTTTTCCTCCAACTAAAGATCCCGTGGAGAGGCTCCCAGTTCCCATCCTACATCCCAGGTGTTCTCCAGTCAGACCCTCCCCAGTCAGGCAATCAGAAGGAAGATCAGCTCTAGCAAGGTAACTATTCTGGCAGTGCCAGTGAGGAGTAGTGAGGAATGGTACCTCTCTGTGCCTGTCCCGGTCCCTGGACTTCTCTCGCACCCAGTCTATCGTGTTAAAGTCTTCATAGGTCCCCACACCAGGAAGAGGCTCCTCCAGGAAATCCATCATTGTGCTTGTGCCGTTCATCCCTCCTCCATTATACGAGGAAAATCCTGAGTGGAAAAAAAATAAGCATTTCTTAGTTTTCCCTCTTTTTAGGAAAAAAAAAAACAAAACAAAACACATCACCAAAACAGAAACTTAGTGGGAAATCCAGAGTGGAAGCAAAGAGCCAACAAACTGTTCCTTGGGCCTCCCAGGAATGGCCTGGGCAGTGCAGGTGTGTCCTCCAGCTCCAGCAGTTCACACAGAGGTGGGGTCCTTCCTGGAAAGAACTGTTCAGAACCAATGTAACTCAACACCAACATCTAAGTGCTAACTTTTCCCTAAATCCAGAACTTTTGCCATTAGAGGAAAGCAGAGGAGAGAGGGAGAAGAGAAGGTGAACATTTGAGACCCCCAGCAGAACTGAAGGCAGTCCCAGGTGGACCTGGTGAAGATCTTTGACCTGAAAAGAATCTTTAAAACCCCCATCAGTGTAACACTTGCTCCTTCAAAAATGGATTTCCCAAAGCCCCTTGCAAGCAGTTTGAAAAAGCTGTTGAAACACATCAAGGAAAAACAAAACAAAGGTCTTTTAAACCTTATCCAAGGAAATCAAGCCCTTTTCTTGACAGATTAGTTGACATGGAACAAGTTTTTCTGTGCAATTCAGCCCAAGCTTCATTCTTTTGCTTGTGCAAGCCCCAAGGCCCCTGCTCCAAGTCAACACCAACACAATCCTTCAGCAATTACTCAATTTCTTTTTCTTCCTAAGCCACCAAATGCTGAAAGGGCAAAAAGTGCCTGGGTTACTCCAAGAAACTCTGTTAAATTTCAGCAGAGGTGAAAGAAGCCCTGCAGCTGATTACCTGCCATGCAAAAGTATCCTCAGAAGGTACCAGTGATGCTCCTTTACACACAGAACACCTGTTATGAAACTCCCCTGAGCAGCCTTTCATGCTCCTCACTCCCAAAGTCACTCTCTACAGCCCTGACACCTCCTAACCTATGAGCACACCTGCCAGTGCTACCTGGAGGGTTTTCTTCCCCATTTCTAAAAATTTAAAGCCACCCTAAAGGGAAATCACCATTACCAAAGCACAGGGACCAGGAAGGGCTGCTGGGAGCTGCCAGCTGACAATCCTCTCCTGTTGCACAGACCAACAGCAGCTCTGAAGACCTTTTAAAACAGTCTTGTCAATGCATATTGCTGGTTGGAAAAGAAGAATAAGGTGCTGGCAGCCAGGTGACCTGCAGGCTGAGCAATCTCAGCAGGCAGCTGCCAGCCAGCAGCCAACCAAAAGGGAGAGGAGCATCGAAAATGAAGAAGGCAGTAAGAGACCCAATTCCTCCTCACCAGCCCATTTCTCCACCAAGCTGGGAACCTCAGCCTTAAATACCCAGAAATCATCCACTTGGCAACCCCCAGCACACCAAAGCACTGACACCTTGTGTGCTCAGCAGAGCAGGCTGAGGTCACACTCTCCCAGCAATCCCCACTAGTAGAACACAGACCATGCACGTCCTTCCTCCAGCAACACGCTGCTACAAGGAGCTTCCAAGAGCTTCCATGGAGACACGGGCAGGGAGGCTGGTTTTCAGACCTGGGCAGGAGAGTAAATCTAAGCATGGATCTGTAAGGCACTAAGTGTTCACAATCCCCCAGAAGGGGGGGAAAAAAACAACAACAAAAGCACAGCAAAACTCAAAATCCAGTCAATGTGGAAGGGGAGTATTAAAACTCCCATACAGAAGGATAATGTTTAATATTTCACTCAGCCTATTTAGGTTGCAGATACCACCATGGCAAAGATGTCTTAGGATGAGAAGTAAGGAATTCACACAATTGCTCTCTAAAAGCAAACGAGGGGAAGAAAGACCTACCATGTCTTCCCAAGCCCATTCCCAGATCGGCACAGCAGCCTCTTAAGAGAGAAAAAGCTGCAGAAAACAAGATGAGTTATGTAGCTTAACTGACAGCTACCACAGAATAACCACTTAAAAAAGGCTCCTTGCTTCACTTGGGACAAGAAAAGGTTCACTGAAGTTCTCCAGAGATGATCTGAGTGCACAGACAATGAGCCCCACCTGTCCTGTAAAGAACACGGGGCTCATTCCTCCAGAGCTTTGAGGAATTTCTCTGTTTTTAACAACATTTTTGCACCTATGAAGCCAACATCTTGGAAATACACAAACTGGTGTCAACGCTTTCAGAGACCTCCCTGTTCAAATATTCTCACTGGAAATCCCAAGCACTGTTCTACAAATCTGACAGACCAAAACCTCCTTGACTACATGCTAATAACAACAGACAACCAGGCCGAGCACGTGCTGAGACACCTGCAGCTCCTCCTGCTTTCCTGCAGGAAGCCCCCTGAATGAGTGCTGCCCCACAGCCCCCCAAGGCAGGGAACCCCCTCAGAAGCTCTGCCCCCAGACAGGGGAACCTTGGTGGCCACAGCACAGTCAGAGCAGGCTCAGGCCCTGGCAGGGGGGGTCTCTGAGGCTTTGCTCAGTGCGGGTGACAGGTGCCCACCAAGCCCAGTGATGCAGAAGAGAACAGAGAGCCCAGCTTGAGGAAAGGAAGTCGAACAACTACCCTGCACATGCAGCTCTCAGAGCCAAGCAGCCCTGTCAGACTTTGCTTTTGTCTCTGCAGGAATGACCAGCTCTTCTAGAAGTGCAACAACCCTTGTCTCCATCCTGCAGTCAGCAGAATTTCACTGCCTGCTCCATTTTATTTTGGCACACCTACCAGCATCTTTCCTAAAGATATCAAGATACAGTTGTCCTAAAAAAAAATACATGTATTAAAGCAGTGTTAAACCTAGTTAACTGAGACTACTTTGAGAAGTATCTTCTGCAAGAAGATGAGATCAGGATCATTCCTTGCTTACTCTTCTGGAATAACTGCCCAGACCAGCAACTTTTAGCTGTTCTGGGAATGGTCTCCCAGTCACAGAACAACATGGACAAGACCCCGAGGGCACCACATCAGCCCCCAGCTCTGCCCTCAAGGTGAGAGGGGCTGCAGGTCACAGCACCCTCAGCAACACCCCCATGTACAGTACCTGGAGTCCCACAGGCACCACAGGCCTGATCCCACCCAGCAGCTGCCTGGGGCTCCTCACCACAAGCCCCAGCACCAAGGGACAGCCTGCCCTGCCCGCTCCAGACCTGCCAGGGGCAGTTTGGAGATGGATCCTGATCGTGCTCTCTAGCCCCCAACCCTACTCAGCCCAGCCCACCAACCCCAAAGCAGCAGGATTTATGTAACAAAAGCAGAGCCCCGAGGTCCCCAGCCACAACTTCACAGCCATGTCAGTGGACACACTGTCCATCTGACAGAAGATAATGAGACAACATCCTTATTTTTCTTTTCCCCAGAAGTAATACCAAACTATAAAATGGCTGACAGCCATAAATATTTATTAAGATCCTATTTCCTGCCTTGGCTTGTTGAAAATCAAGGATCCTAGGATAACCAGACAGGAATAGAGGAAGAAAATGAGCTCGGTAATATCTTGTCAAAACACAATTGAGATGAGCATACAGGTCTGCCCAGTTCCTAATGCAGGGATCTCTAAATCAGTATGTAATGCCTAGAGACAGCAAGTTAAATGCCAGCCTGGCAGAGAAGTACAGTTCAGTTTTCAAAGAGATTTGTTAGTGTTTTGATCACCACTTCTCTCCAAAATGGGTTAATGCTCCACTTCAGACAGTCTGCCTGGCTTAAAAAAAAACACAACAGCAAACAAACAACAAAACAAAAACAAACAACTTGTTAAAGTTCCAGGCATTTGTCACTTGCAGCACAGCAAACCCACGGGGCTTCAGGGACTGTCCTGCCAGCACAGCGAGCCGAGGGGCTCCCCACCTGGGAGAGGTCTGCCTCCCCCCCGCGCTCCTTGCTGTAGGAAATCTGGAAAAAGGAAGGGTTTTGCAGACAAAAAGGAGACCGGCAGTAAACAACCATTACACAGCAGAAATCCAGCAGACCCCCCCCACCTGGCGTCTCGCCCTGCCCCACCACCCCCTCATCCCAGCGGGAACGGCCCTGGAGCCGCCCCGCGACACCCCCCGCAGGCAGACACGTCCCCTTTCCGCCCTGGAGGGGCTCTCCTCACCCTGGCTCAGCCGCTCGTCCCGCGGGAGCGCCCTGGGGAGCCCGTCCATCCCATGGCTGCGCGGGAGGGTCGGCGGGGGCTCCTCGGTCTCAGAGCGGCACTTGCCGCACCCGCCACCCCGGGGCGGGCGGAGGCAGCGGGGCCGTCCCGGCGTCACCGTCACATGGGCCGACCCTCCAGCGCTGGGGGCTGAGCCACGGGCCGGGGGGCTGAGCCACGGGGCTGCACGACAGCAGGCAAGGCAGAGCAAGCCGGCTGCGTCCAGGGACAGGGATTCCCGACGCGCCCAGAACAGAGACTGCACCCGCAGCCGCCCGGGGGGCATCCTCCGGCAGAACGGACTGCCCAGGACCGACCTGTCCGCCCGCTGCGCGGCACGGAGCGGCCATCGCTACTGGCTGAGCCCCCTGACCCCCCCCACGGCTCCCAGATGGAGAGCAGCTCGTCGCTCCCACTGTCTGTCCCACAGGCAGCAGAAGGCAGGCAGGTTAAAGCTGAGCTCTCAGACCTCCAGGTCCGACCTCCAAGACCTGGCAGACCCAGACACCAGCACCCAGCGGACGCCCTCAGATGCTCCGGGTGAGCCTGGGACAGACCCTGCTCAGCACCCTCACCTTCCCACAGGTGGGGGCCCGGTCAAGCTTCAGCAGAGGAAAACTCATATTTATCAACCGAGCTTCCCAACAGTGGTGGGTCAGTCAGAGACCTCCTGAAAGGAAACCACCTTCCTTCTCCCCCCCAGCTGGCATTGTGCTTGCTCAGTCGCTGGCAGCAGGGCTCCCTGCTCACTGTTTTTCCAGGAGGCAGACACTGAGTTTTCCTTTTGTCCTCTCTGCACGGGCAGTGCTTCAGAGAGCTCTCCCCAGCCCCTCCCGGGCCCCACCAGCACGCTTTATCTTGCCATTCAATGTACATAAGAGCTCAAAGGCGCTGATGATTAAGTTCTCCTGGCTCCCATTTGCCAGCGATAGCGTGTCCTGCCAGCACTGTCTGGCAGGCTGAAACACGACACCCAGGAAAGGTTGACTTTGGTCTCACCCGATATGCTCCAACAACCCTGGCTTTTTGTCTGCAGGTCAAGCAGGAAGGCAGTCCAAGTGAAAAGCCTGGGGAGATATCTCCCATCAGGGATCCACCTCAGAGCTTGAACCTTTGGCACCTCTTACAGATGGATCAATCTGCCTAAACCTGCCAGAGGTGCAAGCAGGGGAGTGAAATCCCCCAGCTGGCAAACCAAGGAGACTGATTTAATCCCTCCGAGAGCAGCTTCATGACCCTGCTGCATTTTGGGGCATTATTTATAGAATCACAGAATTACATATATATAATTTTATATTCATATATATTTTTTTCTGTTCTGAGTCTCCATTCTTGCCCTTATTGCTCAAAGAGAAAAACACCTTCTTAAATCCTACAGGAAAAAGGGGCCTTTCCAACCATTGACACATTTTTAAGTCTTCCCCTGAAAGAAGGGGTGAGCTCAGTCCTGCCTGTGCTCCCTGCAATGCAAAGCCCACCCAGACACCTCCTCGTGTTCCTCCCGAGCCCAGAGCCTGCCTCCCTGCTGCAGGGAGCAGAGAACAGGGCCACAAAATAACCTGCCATCACTGCCCAACTCACACACCCAACCAGAACCACTTGAACCTGTTCAGGGGAAACCATCTGGTTTTCAATACTTTTAAAAAGGGATAGTAAAGAATTAGAAATCAGTAACAAACCCTGGGAACGAGCCACTTGACAGAAGCAACCCCTCATCTAGAAGATGATACTCAGTGAGGCAGCTGTTCCAGCAGGTTTTACCAAAGGAATCAGGCCTCATAAATCTTACATTTATTAAAAAAAAAATATCAACAGGACTGCAGATATAATCTGACCACGTGTTTAGGTATCCATGAAGCTTTGGACAGAATTTTCTTTAGAAGGTCTTCAGCAAATTAAGCTCTTGGGGAGTAACAAGGAAAGTTTTCTCACAGAGAAGCAACTGGCTGACAACACAGGATGTTAAAGGCACCAATTCCCATGTTTTTGGAACAGGAGGAAGACAACAGCAGAACCCCATTCATCTCTGCCTGTCCTGGACTATTCCAGTGATCTGGAGAAGTGGTGTCTGCACTTAATGCAACTTGTGGTAGGTACCCAGCCTCTCTTGGCTGGCTCTGAGGGGCTGCAGCTGGAGTGCAGGAGAGCAGAGGGAACCCAAGGCCCACAACACACCCTGGGGGTGCAGGGAAGGAGCCCCTGGGAACCACGTCACGCTCCAAGTCAGCATGTCTGAGCTACAAATTCCAGTGTCTGCAGATAATGCCCTGCAAGTCATTGCTCAACACTGGAGAACACAACAAGGAAACAGCTTTTTAAAAAAAATCCCTTAAACTGAGAAGCAGAAACGATTTATGGCTGTTCAAATGCACCTTGAACATCACAGGTTGATCTGGTCACCTTCACCGTGGCACAGAAAGGAGGGGATGCCAGTTAAGAGGAACCAACTTCTGGGAAGCATGACTGTATCCTGAGAAACACTGTGCCACCCAACAGCCCTTTGGCCAAGATCAAGACCTGTGCCTTGACAACAACCCTGAGGCAGCACTGCCAAGACTCACTCGCTGCCTGGTGTGACACCATTACCTAGAAGCAAAACTCAAAGAGTATCAGGGGATTTTATTAAAAAGCCAAGTTTGGTTCCCAGGCACAACTTTGGAGCGTGGAAAAATAATAATCAAGGAAAAGCTCATCTGTTACCTTTTATTGACAAAATGCTGAAGTCCAAACCTCAGAAGATGAGAATGTGCTGATCCCAGTGAGATTTCAGCAACACCAACAGCACCACAGCAGGTGTGAAAAGCCACCACAGCCCCTTCTGAATCACTGTGAAACAAGCCTGAAGCACACAGAATATCCACGTGTGGCTCCAGCTCCTAAAGTGCTCCAGCCTTTGGGAAGCTGGTGCATTCTTGCAAATTGCAGTTAGGAGCAAAGCTTCTGGTCAGTCTGGATCCTATGGGAAGATATTTTCCAACACAAGCATCCTGTGTTCCAGGCAGCAGGCGAGGCTGGTGGGTCCCATCGGGGATCTGACACAGGACAGAAGTCCTGGCACACAGTAGCTAGGGGCTCATTAGGAAAGCTCAGAGGAGCTCCAGCTGCCAAAGGCACTCCAGGTTTACAAACCTATCCAGCAGCAGGTGACCCTTCCTCCTCTGCTCACTTGGCAGGAACCAAAATCTCTAGTTGTGGCTGTTTTTTCAACTTTAGATGCCACCACTCCTGCAGGAGAGTTTGACAGTCTTGGAGAACATGGTAGGACAGGGCTGGGTTCTGGTTCCAAAGGGTGTCACCAACTCGCCCCCACTCAACACACCAGACAGCAACAGCAGCAGGTCCCAGCCAGAGGTTTGCAGCCAGCTCCACCACAGGAGAACCTCAGTCACCACCTCTCCAGCTCCAGCCAGGCTTGTGCCACCACACCTTCAGGCTGTGTACCTGGCACCCAACAGCTGCCAGCAAACATTTCCTGAAGTCAGCAGGGGAAAGCTGTGGAGTGAACTGAAACCAGCATTTGCACAAGCAATTCTGCCCTTTTACATTTCCTCTTTTACTTGTGTGTGAACCCCAAGGACT
The DNA here is from genome assembly GCA_020745705.1 of Hemiprocne comata. NCBI lineage: Eukaryota > Metazoa > Chordata > Aves > Apodiformes > Apodidae > Hemiprocne > Hemiprocne comata. Next base: position 546,314 of record CM036597.1, on the reverse strand, counting down.
TCAGCATCCTGCTTTAGGGCAGCCCCAAAGCCCCCCCACCACCATCACTCCAACCCTTGTGTGCCAGTGGGGCAGATCCCCACTTTTTCCACAGAAGCAGCCACAGGCCTTCAAACACCCTGAGCAGGGATGGGAAAAGCCTATTTAAGCAACGAGGGAAAAACCACGACAAAAGCACAGTGATCCTTCCTCTACTTCAGCCTGAAAGCAGTGAGAGGGACCAAGCCAGGCAGAAAACAATCTTATCTCCTTGTAGGATCTCCAGCAGCAGAAGGGCTGGTAGTTTTGGCCACGGACAGGTGACATTTGAGGAAGTCTGTCTACATTCACACTACCTAGAGCAGACCACATGGCTGAGAAGCAAACCAGAAGGATTTCTTTTTAATTTTTGCCCTACAGTAAAGGGAGGTGGGAGACAAAGGATGAGGTTTATGGGAAGTCATGGAGACCTGCAGTCTGCTGTCCAGAAGCAAGTATTTTTGCTGTCAGACTAACTTATGATAATTCAGGGAAGACAAAAGTCAGGCAAATCTTGCTTGCCTAGTGCCAAAGCTCAGCAAAACCAGGTGGACTCAACTCTCTCCTGCTAGTTTCACAGCCTTGGGCTCAGACCCTCTCTGGGCAGAGGTCTCAGGCTGTGCACAAGCTCAGCACCAAACCCCTTTAGGCCATTACATGTTGAGATTCTCTCCACAACAAACAACATTTAAAACGATAGGTAAAGAAAGGGAATTCAGAATGATAGGTAGAGAAGGGGAAAGAGGTCAGTGGAACCCACACAGAAAATATGAACATGAAATCCTACCAAAAGCCATTATGACAAACAAAGATGCCTGGGTATTACCTCCCATCTCCCTGTCGAGTGGCGGGTCATCATCTGCCATGGAGAAGTCCAGAGATGCTCCTGCTATTTCCAGCATATCTTCATCACTAGTGCTGCTCTGGAAGCTCCCCCGTCGATAGCCTTTCTGATCCATGGCCAGAGCTTCCAGACCTGGGAAAAAAAGGGAAATTTTTTAGAGCACAAGCATGAAGACTCATTTTCTAAGCCAACTGGAGTGACACCCACTTGACACTATGTCCTGAGGACCAGCAGGCTGCACTGCTTTCCCTCATGAAGGACAGAGGCAGTGACACCACCTGAAGTTCAGGGTAGGAGAAGCAACTGCTGCGGACAAAAGGGGCGTTCAGAATTCCAAGAAAAGCCCAAACACTCAAACCAGCCCCTGTCTCAGCTGCCCACAGCTCTGGTGCACTGTCCTGTGCCACAAACTGCCACGGCTCACACACGGGGGCAGCAGAGCTGCGCGGGAGGGGGAACTGGGATCATCTGAAAATGAAGTGCCAACACAAAGCCCCCCAACCTGATAACAGGGCACAACTTCACTAACTCCCAGGACTATGGTCTCAAACACAAGAGCAGCCCAAATGCCTCAGATAGTGTTTTCCTCTACAGAAAACCAAATACATTTACAAGTTCTTGGTCAAAAAAGCCTCCTGGGTATTCGTTTTTTGTCCTTTGTGTTTCCCACCAAGACTTGAATCAGTTGAATCAGTTTCTACCCACTGATCACTACCAAACAGAGCAATCAGGAATCACCAGGTAAAAACCAACTCAGGTGAACACCACAACAGAAAAGGCAAGTGACATCCACTGATGAGCACTGTGCAAAGCCAGTCACGGAGGAAGGATCCTTGCAGCAGAAATGCAGCTGTGATCTCTCCAGATGTGCCAAGCTCACCTGCCTGCCCTGCTCTGAAATGTAGGGAAACCATCAAAACAACCCAAGTGAACAATGATTCTTAACCACTTGCACATGAAGCTGCAAAATGCAAGCTGGAAGTGTGCTATTAAACTTCATCAATGATCTTAATTAAGCACCCTTGACCTGCTGCTGGTCCTAGCCATCTCCAGATGGCCAGACCATGACAGAGGACCTGTCATCTCTCCTCCTCTTCTCTAGGATGGCAGGGAAACTACAAAAGCACAAGCTCTGAAAATATAATAAGAAACTACACTGGAAAAAAAAAATTCAGGTCTCAGCCTCAAAAATAGATCTTGCAGCCTGAAAGTGAGATTCTTTTCATCTCAATGAGAAGACAGGCCACGTTCACTTTTCTCTCGCAAACAAACATTTTTCCAGAGAATTACAGAGGAACCAAATACGCAGCTCAGCCTTATTTCAGGAAGGGAAAAAGCCAGCCAGCACTTGCAAACAGTATGAATTACACACTCTGCAGAAAGCACTTCCTATTAGAAAAAAAGAGCCACCACACCAGACAAAAAAAGTCTTGGCATGGTAGGAAGCGACGCACTGGGCTCTCTGCTGAGCCTCACTGTGGAACACGATGTTACTTGACTTTTCAGCCCTGTTTGTTCATTAAACTGGGGCAGAACACACCAGTGAAGAGCACTGGCTGAGGGGAACAGGGTGCTGGGGACAGCACGGAGCTGCCACACACCTCCCTGCCAGCAGCAAGGCTCTGAGCAGCCTGCAAGCACAGAGATGGCACAGGCTGCAGCCCCCAGCAGCGCCCACCGACAGCCCAGGGCAGGAGAAACCAAGGAATTCAAACCTATTATTTGCCAGCTAACAATAAAAATTATTAAACTCCATTAAAGCACTACAGTGGCCCTCCAGTGAGCTGCTTCCAGGGAGCACAGAGCAAACGGGCAGGGATGGCCTGTTCACCTGGGCAGAGAACTAAAAAAGCTCTGTTTGTGTGCCACAGGCTTGTCTGCAGCCCAGCAGTGTGTGACAGGTGTTTTCCAATAAGATTCTGTGTGTGTATGTATGTGAGAGAGGAGGTTTTAACTCTGTCTTCCTTCCACAAAGAGCAGGAATTTGAAGCCCTGCCGAGCCCCTCAGCTGATGGACGGGGCCCTGCCAGCACAGCCGGGCATGAGTCCCTGTTCAAGGAGCAGAAACTGGAGCAATGTTCCCAAATCCAACTCCCAAATTTGTCCTCATGTATGGTTTTAAAACCCAAAGCCAAGCCAACAAGCACACCACCCTCCAGCACAGCCCAGGTAACACCCAGCACGAGCACAGCACAAAAGGACACAGGATGGTAACTCAGAGCTCGCTTCCCTCCCCAGTCCTAACACAGTCCCTGGGGTCCAGGTTCAAGGCAATTTTCACACCAAAAAGCATTGCTCCCTCTATGGACAAGTGCTGCCTTCCCAGGCTAAACCATGTGCACGAGAAAAAATAAAGAAAAAAAGACTGTTCTCACAGTTATCTGCTTGGTTAATTTTCCACAGTACTGGAAAGGGCAGTGCCAGAACACCCACATACATACCCAGGGGCCCGGGGTGTGCCCAGCGCTGGTGCCAGCGAGCAGCCATCCTCCCCAGCTGTGCCCGGCCACCTCCTCTTCCTCCTCACTCCCTCCTCTTCCCCCTCACTCCCTCCTCTTCCTCATCGCAGTCAAGCAAAGGGAAGCAACGAAACCAAACCTGCTGGGGGTCGGCCCCAGGACGCCTGGCAGTGACTCAGATGGCAGCAGGAAACCAGAGCACCCGTGGCCACCCCGCAGGGACAAGCCCAGCCTGGCCCAGTGCCAGCTGCAGCCCTGGCCAAGCTGCTCCACCGATGGACCTCGGAAGCTCTTCTCACCATTTCGTGCTCCCACATCACCAAGCCTGCTCCCCAGCCTCGCCGCAGCACCCATCCCAGTGCCACCCCGGGCTCCAAGCAGCCCTTCCAGCACGCGGGCCCAACGCTTTCCAAGTCAGAGCACGGCAAAAGCTCCTGCAGTGGCTTTTCCTCCCCCTGTTAGATGTGAGGCTCAGCTCCGGCTCCAAGACATCTCACCAGAAGAACACACTGCAAGAAGAAAAGCAGGGAGTGATCCTAAGCAGCCCTTCAGGAGCCATTGCTGCAGGGGATGGAGCGAGCTTACCACCTAGCGGCTGTTTCCTCTGAGAAACCACAGCCCGGATCACAAGACTCTTTTTTAATTATTTTTTGCAGAGATCAGCAAACCTAAACCGAGCTTTGACAGCTCAGGGGCACTTCTTCCCCCCCCATCCCCACAGCATCCCTTCACAGGGGAACCCACAGCCCTGCCCACAATCACCAGACCCAATGGTGCACAGATAAGGAAGAACACAGAATAAACCAAATGTAACCGAGGAAACAAAGGGAAGGAGGGAAAAGAAGTATCAGTTGGGTGTTTTGTCAACACTCCAGGTACCTGGCGTAGAGCCAGCAGAGCAAAGCTTTACTGCAACATCATCACTCCGGAGGCTCGCCTTGCCCTCAGAAAACAAAGGAAAGATTTCTCCTTCAGAGCAGCAGAGGTGACTCCAAGAGACAGAACCCTCAGTGCACCCATCAGCTGCGTGAGCTGGTCTGGATCTCACTGCACCCCAGCCACAAAACACACAGCCCCACCAGTGCCAGCTGGATGTGCAGACTTACAGGGAATTGCAAGAGCAACGATCTTAACAAAGAAAAAGCCAACAAAACCAACCAACAAACAAAACAACCGTAATTTCCTCTTTAACTGCTAAAAAAAAAATCAAACCACTCTGCATACCAAGTTGGAGACAGCCTTCACAGAAGAGCTCCAAGGTTTTCAGCCCTCATCTGAAAACAAATCGAGGTTCAGATACCAGTAGAACCCTTGAGGGTATCATTCTGTAGCTCTATAGAAGAGATGGTGCCATTTTCCCAAGTCCTTCCTCCAGTTCCTCCACGGGAGATGACAGCTCCCTCCCTGGGGTGGCTGAGGGGGGCTCCAGGGCTCCTCCAGCCCCACGCTAGCATGGGAGCAGGGAACAAGAGAGGCTATCCTTCTTGGGCTGTAAAGAGGGGGCACAAGGGGGCTGACTGCTCCCCCACAACTCCAGGCAGCAGCACCTCATCCTCAGCAGCCACTTGAGCAGAGAAAAACACCCCCGGGGGAGCTGTGTGCTGGGCTGGGCTGCCTGGCCACGCTGCTCTGGACAATAGGTAGCTGTAGAGAAACTGGGAAATCCACCAGCACAAGGCGAACACAAAGGCTTGTATTGTTCCAGGGCTTGTGTGGGGTTCTCTTGTTGTTCTTTGACACGTACCCACACGGGCCCCAGGGGATCGATACTCTGTGCTCTGGTCCAACATCCCTCCAGCAGTGTGACACGCCGTGCTGCTTGACCAGGTAATGCTGGAGAGTGGCATCTGGATGCCAGGGCATTCCCAGCTCCCTTGGCACTCCTGTCCATTGGGCTGGTAGTGGGTGGTAATGGATCCACTGCCATCCCGGGATGCTGGGGTACTGACAGACACACAGACACTTACAGCCCATGTCCTCACGTCCACATCAGTGTCACCTCTTCCTGAATAATTCAGCATTCCCCATGGCTTATGCTGAAGCTTTTTTTAATTCCCATTTTAACTTTTGGTTAAGAAGCCCCAGTCTTCAGACACCTCTTCCCAAGAGCTGCTTCACAAACACTTCCAGCTCCTTCTCAGGTTAATGCTCTGACAAAAAGCAGCCTACCTTGAAAATGCAAAAGACCAAAGGTACAGGCAGTCTGTGGCTGTGCCAGACAGCCGATGGCTAAGGGGGTTTCAGTGCTGGTTTTTAAGCTTCCTGGATTCTCCAGACCAACTTCAGTTACCCACAGCTGTTCCCATGCTGCAACACAACTGCCAGCTTCTCCTCCATTACCACCCTCTTTGGAAATCCAGGCTGGTGAAAGTGGCACAGCTCTGCACAGGAGAACCAAGCCAGAGCCTTGTACCTGTGTGCCCAGTAGGTAGTGACTCCAAAAGGTCTGGTGGCCCCCTGGGGTGAGCAAACCTTCACCAGGGCACAGCCAGATCCCACCCCATTCATCCAGCCTTCCCAATGTGAATAGGAAGAGCGTGATTAACACAGGAGCCAGGGAAACGGGAAAAGAGCCAGAATAAATACCAGTGGTTTTCATCACAGAGGCTGCTCCAGTCTCAAGATCAGTTCTGACACCGTTTTCATTCTGAAAACACCCAAAGCTTGGATGAAGCCTCTAAAGCCACCTCCTGCCAAAATCTCTGGTCTTAAACTGGACCACGATCAAAGCTCACATCCAGCCTCTCTCCTGGGAAGCAGAACACCCCTACTGGCCCTGTTTTTGTTAATGGCTTCTTCCAGAATGACAATCCCCACAGCCAGACGGCCTCAGGCCGTGCTCAAGGAGCTACAGCAAGAAGCAGAGGAGCCAGGAGCTCCCTGACACACTGCCTGAAGGCTTACACCCTCTCCCCCACTCTCAAACCCATCACCACTGTCACCCCTCAGCACAGCACCCACAGACACCCACACCCTGTGCCATGCAGGACACTGGCACAGCACCTTCCCAGGCAGCAGGGCTGTAAACACCACCAGATCTCAACAAATATTTCCCGCTGTGCTTTATAGGCCAGTTTAGTTTCAAGCTTGGATCAAGTTTCAGCTGGAAGCCTCTGCACCTCGGTGAGGTGCCAGGTCCTGTGTCTCTTCCAGCAGTGCACCTGATCCTTCTTGTTTGTTTTTACAAGACACCTCACAGCACAGCCTGACATTCAAACAGCTCAAGGTGGTGCTGGGTCAGGACTCATTCTGGGGAGACTGCAGTCCTACTGCTTGACAGGCTAGAAACCACCCAAATTGCTGAAATCCAGGCTACAACGGGCTTAGCGGGGGATTTTCTGAGGCACCAAGAGAACAAAAGGACCCAACGTGCACAAAATGCTCAGTGAGAAAAGCCTCCCCATCGTGAGGGGACGGGGTTACAGGAGGAGAGTTGGAGCCCTGGCCAGAGCTGTGCCTAAGCTGCCCCAGGGAGGCAGCCTTAATGATCCAGAGGGATGCTGCCAAATCACAGGGAGAATTCCAGCTGGAAGCACCCAGGGCTATCGAGCAGCACACAAGTTACCTTTCCAACATCTCCCTCTCCATGAGACCCATCCCAGCTGCTCGGGATGCAGCTGATTTTATACATTTTTGTCAAGGCAGAGGATTCCACCCTGCTCCCAGGCAGCTCCTCAGGCTGACAGGCTGTTCACTCTGAAGAACACACACCCTTTCCTTGTGCAGTTGCTCCATGTTTTAAAAAACAAACAGAAGCTCCCAAAGAGGCGGGGATTAAACCAGCATTTTGGAAGCCCTGAGCTGCACCCAACGGGTCTGAAGGCTCCTGCACTGACCCAGACCAAGCTGGCACACACACAGTGGGGCCAACTTGCTGACTGCAGTACTGAAGCAGCTCTCGGGCCTCACTGAATTCCCGCAGAAGATTCAGCTTCCTATAAAACCAGGACAGACCTCGCACAGCTCACCTTCCACCCTCCAGCAGGAAGCTGCAGCACTTCCATGTCCCAGTGTCCCTCAGCTGCCCACAGCACCAACGCCCTCAACACACCAAGAGCTTTCCTCATCCCCCTCGGGAAAAGTGAAATGTGGTGAGGGAGTAAAGCAGCTACAGCCACGGAAATCAGGAGCTGGATCCTCTATGGATCTCCAGCCGGGTTCTCGGGAAGCAGGTCTCAGAGCTGAGCCTTGGTGGAGGCACATGGACCAATCCACAGCAGAGCCACCAGGCAGAGTTCAGGCCCTCTGTTAATGGACACCTTTTATTATTTCTTTTATTTAATACTTTAAAAAGTGATATTGCAGCAGGTGCCATTAAAGAAAGAAAAAATGTAGGTAATTTCATATACCCTGTGTAGGTCTCACTGCAGGACTTCAACTTCTTCAGAATTTTCTGCTTAAAAAAAAAAACAGTAAAGAGGCAAAAGGATAAAGGAAAATCAGAGTGACGATGAAAATCTGCTGCCCAAAAAAAAGCCACCAGTTGCCTCTGTCCAACCAAAGTGCTTGTATTCTCGGCCCCCTGAGCTACCCAGGCACACCTGCAGCATCCCTCCTCCTGAACAGAACTCAGCTACATCAACCCCATGGACATGTCCACATTTGGGGCAGTTGGCTGATGAAGTTCAACTGAAAAAGTGCTGTACAGAGAGAGAAGGTGCTTCCACAGCAGCCTGCTCTGCCCTGGAGATGACCCTGCTCTACAGCACAGCCACCTCTTTCTCCTCCAGGGACCACCAGGGTGCAAACTGCCCTGGAACACCAGTGAGGGTGTTTTGAAACCACTCCAGTGTCCAAGTGCTGGCCTCGAGCCAAAAGCACCACACCAACACCTGCAGCCACGGCTGAGCAGCACCAGAGGAGTCCAAACCACCCAGCTCTGCACCATCTCCTGACCTTCTCCCTGGGGTTCCGTTGGCTGAAGCAGGTGATGGGTCCATCTCCCACAGCCAGCTCCCCAGGGCCCCTCATCTGCTCTGCCTCCAGATGCTGCCCAAGCCCCTCCCTGCACACGGGTGGGCTTCCATGCTTAAGGGACTCATCTGAAAAAGGATCTTCCAAAGCCAGATCACAGTCCTTCACAAACAACCACACGTGGAGCTGTGCTGCACAACCAAGACTAAGTTGTTATTCCTTCCAGAGGGAGTAATTAAAGGTGTGATGCAAGTTGCACATAAACATTCAAACCCACGCCACCAATTCAGCACTTGGACACCCAGACCTGAATCCAAACTCCTGGACAAACCTGCTGGATGAGTCCAAGACCAGATGATGGCAACGTCAGCCACCACCAGCCCTGTCCTGCCTGTGCAGGCAGTCTGGGGCACCAGCCACCTGCCTGGACTTCATCCACCCCCAGAACACCCCAATGACTCGTGATATTACATGGATTAACTCCACCTCTATGTAAGGATGCTCAAGGTAAGGGATCTGAGGGGCCAGGTTTGCTTTCCTTCACTAGTGACCAGATCCAGCTGGAGACACAGCTGGTGCCACCTTCCACAACAAGGATGGGAGAAGAAACTGTGGTGGAGGGAAAGAAATAACATGGGTGTTGGGGAAAGAGGAGGTGGATGAAGGTGGGCACAGGGCAGAGGAGCACAAGCAGCAGGTGAGAGCCACGGAGCTGCAGCAAGCCCCTTGACCCCAGGGGAGGATGATGCCCCCACCACCACACAGACACACACTCAGAAATGCTATTCCCAGGTAAAAAAGGGAAATCGATGTACATCGCCCTGCACTTAACCCCCCCGTCCCAAATCCAGGCAGCAGCAGCACAAGCCTAGTTGCTGCAGGAGATGTTTCCAGGCACCTCAGCAGCAGGAGACCTTCCCCGTGCACGAAGCCACCCCTACTGCCCAACACCAGAGCTGCTGCCCCGAGTTTTGAAACCCCTCTGCCGAGCCCCAAGCCGGGAGCCGGCCCCCCGAGAGCCGGCCCTGCCGCTCCTCCCGTTAAACCGGTTGCTCGTGAGGAGCAGCTCCTCACCCGGACAGCACAGTGAGAGAACCCACGGCCTAATTGCACAACTGGCTTTTGCCTTCCCAAGACACCCAGAGGCGAATAATGATGTCTCATTAACAGACATTTCCTGAAACATCGGTGTTACAGACTCACTTCTTACTGAACGTCCAGCTCCAGGGACTGAATGCCAACTGGACTAAGCAGTGTGGGAGAACGATCCACGTATTCTGAGGAAAAGCCACTCCTGCCTTCCAGCATGACCCCGTCCTGAAATGCAACAGGGCTGCCAGGAGCCCAGGGCAGCAGCACAGCTGCAAGGCCAGGGACAGGAGAGGGAAGAGCAGCACATCCATGTGGCACAACTTCCCAGTGATCCCTACAAAACACGGCAGGGGGAAGAGAAACCAGCGACAGGATTTCGGGGCCTGTGGTGATTTTCCGGCTTCTGCAGCTTTCTGAAGAACACAACCCACATGTCCACAGGGAGACCAAAGGGAATTTGCAGCATGCAGCAGGATGAGAAGGTGCAGATACAACACAACTCCATCAAAAAACCTACCACTTTTGGTTGGGTGCTGCTCCTAAACCATTCCAGCTTCTGGAGTTCCTGGAGAACAACTGTTAGTGACAACATCACAAGATCTTGAGCACACCAAAACCAAACCTCAAAAGATAACCTGGTGCAAACAATTTTAAGGCCATATACCAGAAATCTTCACCTATCATCATGCAGAGGGTGGGAGGACATTTCAGAAAGGAGCAGCTCAGCAAGGCTCCAGCAAGGAGATGATCTAGCCACTGTGTCCCAAAGAATTAAAAACAATTGGCTATTTTCTACAACCAGTCGCTCAAGCAGCATTCTGAAAACAAAAACAATCCTGTTTTCAAGTCCTGTTGGGAACAAAGGGAGCCAGAGGCACAGTGGTGTCTGCCTGCCAGCCTCACGTCCCTGCTGCCTCCCAGTCCTGCTCCACGGCCACCAAGAGCTCAGAACAGAACGACCAACACCTGGAAAAACATGAAGTGTGCATTTCCCAAACACCTGCCCTGCATGAGTTAAAAAAGCTAAACTGTTCCTTTCTTTCTGGCTGATAAAAAAAAACATACAGAGGTACAACCTCCAAGATTGACAAAGGCTTTAAACATACTTGGACAAACAAAAGCTCACAACACCCAGAAGCTGGTAGTGCACGTTCTATTAAAGGATTCCCAAACTCTGGCTGCCCTATTTCTTGCCTCGTCTGTTCCAGGAGGCTCCTTCAAATGGGAATTTTCCTCAAGCACCTGGACAGACTGAGAGGACACCAGCTCTGCAGCAAAGGCAGACAGAAGGAAAAGCAGGGAACGTGTCCCTGGAAGCTCACCCCATCCCCACACATCGGCCTAGCCCCCTGCTCTGCTCCCAGCACCAGTGATCACCACAGGAGAGGTCAATTGCCATGATGAGATCACTTACCCATCCAACCAGCTGCCTCGGTACCTTCTGCCCAGGCTCGGCTGCTCCTGCTTTCCCTCCGACGCTTCCAGGAGCTGCTGGAAGAGGAGTGACTTGCTCAGGCCAGAAAGCAGAGCCAGGACACAGAGCCTTCCCCCGTGCTGAACTGGGGGGAAAAGCGTCTCTGAGAGCACGGAGTTCCGCGGAGAACATCCCTGCCCGGCACAGGGATCCAGAAATTCTCCTATTTCGTGATTCTCCTCAACTTTGTACCTCAGCTTTTCACAAAGCTCCCGCTTCCCACCGTCAGCTGCGGCACCGGCGTCCTTCCTCACTCCCAGAACCACCGGCACCACCGCAATACACGGCGGGAGGAGACGGCGGGCCGAGCCCCCTTACGCTTCCCGCCCGAACACCTCAGCCCCGCAGCTACCCCCGGGTTCTCCCGGGCCTGTCCCGGCCCCTTGCCCGGTTCCTCCCGCGGTCCCCGGTCCCGCTCCTCTCGCGGCCCCTCGCTCCACACCCACCGATCCCGGCTCCATACCTGCCGCTCACCCCGGTCCCGCTCCGCCACCGCGGCCGAGCCAGGCCCCGGCCCGGGCCCCCAGCGCCGCCCCCCACGGCCGCGGCACCTGCGCGACCGGTGGCTCCACCCACCGCGGGGCGGGGCCATGGTGGACACGTGACAAATTACCCCCGCCCTGGCTCCTCGCTTCGGGCATGCGCGTTGCGGACTGCTGAAGTACGGCACGCCTCACTGGCGCCATCTTGGATGTGGGCGCCGGGCTCTTAAAGCGATATGCACCTCGTTCTGCAAGGAGGGTCAGGGCGGGGAAAGGGGGTGCGGAGGGTCCCTACTTGAGGCCATCGCAAGACCACAGCTCGAATCGCACCTCCGCCCTGCCCTGTTCCGGCCCGACCGTATCCCCGCCGCTCCACCACTGACCACCCCACATCCCTCGGCTCCCCATCGCTGCCCCACAGCAGATACCCCTAATCACAGACACCCCCCCCTTCTCTAACCCCCCATCACAGAGCCCCCCCAGCAGAGATTCCCCATCACTGAACCCTCCCAGTTGCTGCTCCCCCCATGGCAGATTCCCCCATCACTGACCCCCCAGTAGGAACCAGCCCCGCCCTACCAGAGCCTACCTCCCAGTCCGTCCCAGTCCGTCCCAGTCCCGCCAGACTGCGCGGACGGGCAGTACTGGAGATGTTGCCACCACTAGAGGGCAGCAGTGGTGCAGGCAGGAGCTGCCTGGCCAGGCAGGACTCGCCGCCAGGCAGAGCCCACAACCAGACAGAGCCCACAAGCAGACAGAGCCCACCGCCCCCCAGGAGCCACCAGCAGCCAGGAGCACCTTACTTGAGCTCCCCAGTCACACCTCGGTGTCCTTGGAGGCATCTTCTCCTCCTCCCATGGAGATGGGCTCCAAGCCTGGCTGGTTCCTTTTGGAAGCGTGGCCGATCCATGCTGGGAGGCAGCCCAGAATAGCACGGAGCCATGCTGAGGACACGGCGGGGTGATGCCGCTGGAAATGCAGCAAGCACCTGCTTGGTTCCTGGCTGAGCCCGGCAGCAGACAGCCCTGCGGGAGCGGGAGGACCAGGGCAGGGCAGGATCCCAGCCTCCAGCTCTCCCACATCCCCGGAGCAGTGTCACGGGCTGGGGAGTCTCTACAAGCTCCAGCTCCTGCACAGGTGGAGATGCACAGAGGCTGTACAGAGGTGTTGGCTTCCTTGAGGAATGTCTCTTTGGATGGCAGGTGGGACCAGCTCTTCATGGAGAGGTGCCTAACACCCTGGTACCCTCAGACCTCCTGTGCCCCACCCAGAGAGGTGGCAAAGAGGGTGAATGTCCCAGTGGGGCTGCCAATGCTCCCATTTTTGGGACATGGGAGAAGAGACACCTTAGTTTTACCATAACAGCAACTCTAGAAGATGGCACCAGCATCATGCCGTGTAAGTGAAGATCCCTTGGAAGAGGAAGACCCTGCCTGACCCTGAGGGGGTAAAGTCTGGCTTCATCTCATCTTCTCTGTGATCACATAGCTTGGCCAAGCTCCCCCAGGAATCAGTCCCAACTCCATGAAGGAGCACCAGGAAGAGAAGCCTGGAGCTGGCGGTGCTGGCAGACACTCCTAGGGAAAGCAGACCCCATCCTCAATTTCCTGCCCATTGTTTCCACCTCCGCTGGCCCAGGAGCTTCACCAGAAGAATGACAAAAACCCCCCGGCTGCAGGCGCAGTCGGGCCCATCACAGGGAGCAGCTGGAAGCTGCTGGTGCAGGGAAACAGGAAGCCCTGAAATAGCCCGAGCTGGAAACACGTGTCCAGGCGTGGGGGGAGCAGGGCAGGGAGCCCCCAGCCTCCCACCACCGTGTCTACCTGGAGGGACTGCAGGAAAGCTGGAGAAGAGCTTTTTACAAGGACACAGAGTGACAGGACAAGGGGGGCTGGTTCTAGGCTGAAAGAGAGGAAGCTGAGATGAGATCTTGGGAAGAAATTATTCAGTGTGAGGGCGGTGAGACACTGACCCAGGTTGCTCAGAGAAGTTGTGGCTGCCCCATCCCTGGAAGTGTTCAAGGCCAGGTTGGATGGGGCTTGGAGCAACCTGCTCTGGTGGGAGGTGTCCCTGCCCATGGCAGGGGGTGGGACTGAATGATCTTTTAAAGTCCCTCCATCACAAACCAGTCTGGGATTCTGGGATTCTATGACCTGCTGCCCATGTCCTCTCCTGCCATCGCTGTGTCCTCCTTGGAGTGGGAAGGAGGGGATGCTGTGGAGCATGCTGGGGATGGAGGCTGCTTCATTCACCTCCTACTTCAGGTACTTCATCCACCAGCAATACCTACCCAGCTTTGGCCTCCCAAGTGCTGACAGAGCCAGGAGCACACCCCAAAACCAGCAAATACCACAGCAAAATGGGAAAGAGTTGAACTTCAACATCTAAACACACCCTGCAGGTGTAGGACAGGCAGGACACAGACACTGGTGGGACACAGCAGGGACAGGAGCAGGCAGTGGGGTGGCAGGATGAGGAAACCAGGAGTTACCAGGGAGAAAAGGTATTTCAGGTCCAAAGATCGTTGGGTGAACGGGCACAGAAAATGGGGGGGGATTATGTTGAGGAGGGTTATGTCCAGGCTTAGCCCCTCGCTTGAATGCAGGCTTGGTGTTGAGGAAGGGTGACATGGGCCTGGGCCCTCCTGGGATTAATTTAATTAGTTTAATTATGAGGTTAATGCCAGCTAAGCCGGCAGGGAGCCCTGATCCGTGCTTTTCTGTCCTCACCCTGACCCGGGCTGGTCTCGGCATCATCACCCAAAGGGGTCTGGCCAGGGTGGAAGTTGGGCTCCTGCCCCATGGGGTCATTGCTGGTGGGGATGGCAGGAGGGCAGATCCTAAGGAAAGGCAGCAGGAGAAGGCCCAGAGAGTCAGGATAACCTTTCCCTGCTGCTATCCCATGCCCCAGACGTGCTCTGCTGCTGGATGAAACGCCACCAGCACGTGAGGCTCGTCCCTTCCCAGTCCCTGGGGCTGGCCGGCCCCTGTCCAACTGGAGCAGAACAATCCCGGGAAGTGACCGGGGGGGTGAGGGGACAGGATGCTGTGCTGGCTGCCACCACCAGCATTGTCTGCCTGGATACCTGGGGGGTGAAGTCAGAGCCCTGTGGAGGAGCTTGGAGAGGGGGTTGAGTGGGGGAGAGCAGCCAGGGGACACAAACACCAAGTCCCTCTGGTCACAGCACCCGTGAAACCTCGGTGAGGCCAAGGGGCTAAAGCAGGGGCAAGGCCCCCATCTCTGGTGACACCTCTGCAGCCCAGAGGGACACGGCTTGGAGCCAGCACCATGCTGTTGGCTACTGGGGTGGATTGGAGGACTGAAGGATGGTTCTTTAGGCACTGGTTGGAGCAGTCTGTGTTCCCTCAGGTCTACTTTGTCCTCTCTGGATCCCTCCCTGGTTTCACATTCCTCCATGGCATTGCAGCTGAAGTCCACAGGCTGCAGGATGGAAGCTGTGGGTGAGGATGGTGGAGAGTTGATGGGACCAGTGACACGGAGCTACAGGGTTGGTGACACAAGGATATGGGGTTGGTGACACCAGGCTACGGGGTTGGTGACTCCAGGCTACATAACCCCTTTCAGTTCTGGGAATGGTGTTTGTTTCTGGGAAGTGTTTCCACAGTGAGGAGCAGTCAAAGCCTCCGTTCATTCCCCTCTTGCCCAAGCACGGGTCTCCCTTGGAAGAGACAAAGCCACCCCACATAGCACAGCAAGGGGTCTCCTGGCTGAGGAGCAATGAGCCAGGCTTTTGGGAGGGGAAACATGACCTGCAGCTGCCCCCAGGCAGCTCTCCAGCTCCAGCATGCTGGAAAATACACTCTAAGTCAGAGCCTGAGAGGGCCCCAGCTCTCCCTTTCCTATAAACGTGGAAAGATCCCCCAAAACACGCAAGAAGGCTCTTGGGAAAGCAAGGCAGCAGCAGGCAGCACCCCGGGCTTAGGTTATCTCCCAAAACATCGGACATTAGGAAGGGATTCTTCACCCAGAGGGTGGTGGAGCACTGGAATAGGCTCCCCAGGGAAGCAGTCATGGCACCAAGCCTGACAATATTCAAGAAACATTTGGACAATACCCTCAGGGACATGGTATGAACCTTGGGGTTGTCTTGTTCTGGGGCAGGAGTTGGACTTGGGGATCCAGGCTGTCCCAGGAGGTGTTTGAGCCACCATCCCTGGATACATCTAAAAAGACAGATGTGGTGCCAGGGGGCAGGGTTTAGTGGTGGATGTTGCAGAGCTAGGGTAGTGGTTGGACTTGATGGTCTTGAAGGTCTTTTCTAACCAGAATGATGATTCTATGATACTAAAATAGCTACAGCCTCTTGCACCACCCCAGCCAGACTGTCTGGGCCGTGGGGGACTTCCCTTCCCCAGAAGAATGTGGTTCCCCTCTGGGACACAGCATGGCATGGACGTCCCCAAGCACACGCAGCCCTGGGCAGCAGCGTGTGACTGTCCTCGTGGCTGCTGGAGGAGGAAGCACCAGCTGGAGCTGGTGGAGCTCAGCAGGGGACCAGAGAGCCATGGTTGCATGGGGATGAAGACCTTTTGGTGGGACTGCTGAGGTCCTGATCCAAACCTTCCTGCAGTCAGACATCAAGCCCCTCTTGCTCCTAGGTTTTAAGCTCTGCAAGAGCAACAGCTCTTTCCCATGGTGTTTTTGAGGGGAAACACCTCACCTTATGTGGTCTTCTCAGGGCTAACCTGCTCAGTGGGGTGCAATGAAGGAAAGTCAACCTGTAATTTCTTTCAGGGAATGCTGGTGACTCTTCTTACCCCCATAGAGGCCAGGGATATCCCTCCAGGTGGGAGCAACTTAAGGAATGTCAAGCCTGGGTAAGCTGAGGGAGTGTGTCCAGCTCCACTAGCCTCCATGCACAGACAGAGGCCCTGACACCTGCATGCTTGTCCTGTCTTCCACAAGCCTCAAGGGATGTCTCCATCCAGCAAAATGCACCTAATCCCTTCTTCCTGTGGAGAAGTAACACAGGGAGCACCTGTCCAGAGGTCGTCCCAGTGGCCACCAGGGAGGTCTCGGTGCAGCAAAGAAGGGAGATGGCTGGTTGCCAGCCAGCCCCTGTGTGGCTATGGACCACCTCTGCTGCAGCTCTCACCTCCATGCTCCAGCCTGACCATTTGGGTCCCCAGGACACCAGATCTGCTCCTCTGCAAGCTGAAGCTGAATGTCCCCAGCCTGCAGGATGGGGTTTACTGAAGACCCCATGAAAAGGGCATATGGGACTCACCTACTCCACTGGTGAACAACACCCACGGGCTGCAGAGAGGCTGGTTTACAGCAGGGCTGGAAGGAAGAGGTGCAGGCAGGAGGCCCGTGCAGGCAGGAGGCCCAGGGTTAGCCACTTCCCCTCTCTCGGTGGCCCCACGTGCTGCTCTGGCTTTCAAGAACACAAGTGAGCGGTTAGCAGGCAGGAGACCACAGGGTGGTGGGAGCAGGGACAGCCTTGCAGTTGGCCCCATGTGCCTGCTCCATTTCTTCTCCACTGGCTGTAGTGGGATGGAGGTTGCAGCCAGGTTAGACCAGCAGCTTACGGTTGATGCTGGAGGTTCCTCCAGCTCCTCCAAGCT
Organism: Hemiprocne comata; assembly: GCA_020745705.1. NCBI lineage: Eukaryota > Metazoa > Chordata > Aves > Apodiformes > Apodidae > Hemiprocne > Hemiprocne comata. The sequence goes on along the minus strand of CM036597.1, from coordinate 529,443 downwards.
CCTCCCAGCTCCTCCAGCATCCTCAGCTCCTGATACCTCCAGAGGCTGGGTTCCCACCTTGGCAGGTCTGAAGATGCTGATCCCTCCCTGAAAGTGTTCAGGGCCAGGTTGGATGGGGCTTAGAGCAACCTGGTCTAGTGGGAGGTGTCCCTGCCCATGGCAGTGTTGGGACTGGATGAGCTTTCGGGTCCCTCCCAACCCAAACCAGTGTGGGATTCCTGGGTGCAGGAGGCACCAGGAACCCTGGGGAGGGCCCAGCTCAGCCTCCTGCTGTGGGCAGCACCCAGGCAGCCTGTCCGACCCCCGGAGCAGGGGAAACGCGGAGGAAACCCAAGGCCTCTCCCTGGCAACCTCACAACAAACAGCGCCCCCGCAGCCCCGCCGAGGCGGCTGTTTTGCCGCGGGGGGGGGGGTACCAGCCGCAGCGGGTTTGGGGCTTGGGAACACCGAGACCTGCAGCCGCCCAGCAGCGCTCCCGACGCCGGCTCGGGATTCCCCACCACGGCACCGGGCACGGCCCGGCCAGGGCCCCCCGGGTGAGCTCTGCCACAGACCCCTTCCTACGCTGGTGCTGCTCGGAGCAGACAGGGACCGCGGGTGGAAAAAACACCAGCGTCAGAGCGAGACCGAAAGGATGAAACGCCTGCGGGCCGTGACTCAGAGGGGAAAAAATGTCCCCAGTGACATCGGGGGCGATGCCACCACCAGTGTGCTCGGCAGGGACAGTGCCCGCTGCTCCTGCTGCTCCGGCCCCGCGGTGCAGCTCAGCATCACGGGCACATCAACAGCCATCACAGACACACCTCCCACCATCATCACCTCCCACTGCTCTCACCCCCATCTTCTGGCTGCCCCTCGATGGATCCAGGGCCCCATTTGGGAGGCAGATCACCAGCCACATCACGCAGCATGGGACAGTGACAGTGGAAAGTAGCCCCGTTTGTGCCCTTCCCAGGGCTCCGTGGGGCCTCTCGGAAGCTCCCATTGCCCCCTCCCCCGCCTCTCCCCGCCCTCCTTCCCGAGCAGGATGACATGGGGAATAGGGATGGGATGTCCCAGCAGGTACCAGGGCCATTCACCCACCCTGCAGCTCCTGAGAAGCAGGCAGGGAGAGAGCAGGGAGACCCCTACCCCCCCTCAAGCATACAAACGCTGCTTAATTTGCTTTCCCGTGGCCTCTCCCTCCTCTCTGGGGGATGGGGGACCCAGGGGACCCTGGGGACCCAGGACCAGGGCAGGGCACAGACCTTTCTGATCCCCCCTCCACAGGCAGCACAGGGAGGAGAGGAGCCCACAAGACACACACAGACATGCACAGAGATTTCAAATCCTCTTAATAAAAATACATCCTGTCTGTACAGCACAAAACAGCCTTTTTACAGTATTTACAGCAGCAGCAGCCAAGGCAGAGGCACTCGGGGGGGCAGACAGGGGCATTATTTGGGGCTACCCCTGCAAAGCTAAGGGTGGGAACAAGCTTACCCAACCCCAGAGGATACACCAAGCTCTCAGGGATGTGCTATAGGCAGATCTTCCCTAAAATCACCCAAGGTTTCACCTCTGGCTTCAGCAGTGACATAGAAACCCCCCCCACCACCACCCCATCAGTTGCTGCCAGCCCCCCTGGTGAGGCAGAGGCTGGTGCCCCCATCAGGTGTGAAAGCAGAGGGTGCATCAGGGAGGCATCTGCTGCTGGTCCTGCTCTCCACGCTTGCTGCCACAACCACATCTCACATCTCTGCAGGACAATCAAGAATGAAAAACAGACCATAGAATCACAGACCAGTTTGGAAGAGACCTTAAATATCATTTAGTCCCAACCCCTACCATGGGCAGGGACACCTCCCACTAGACAAGGTTGCTCCAAGGCCCATCCAACCTGACAATCCAGGGATGGGGCAGCCACAGCTTCTCTGGGCAACCTGTGCCAGTGTCTCACCACTCTCAGGAAATAATTTCTTCCTAATACCTCATCTAAACCTCCTCTCTCTCAGCTTAAAACCATTACCCCTGGTCCCATCACTCCCTGCCCTTGTCCAAGGCTCTCCCTGGAGCTCTCTCTTCTCCAGGCCAAACAATCCCAACTCTCTCATCCTGTCTCCAGAGCACAGGGGCTCCAGCTCCAGATTAGTGAGATGAGGAGGGCTGCATGGCACACCAGACACTCCCCCCCAGGACCTCTCAGACATCACCAGCAGCAAGTTTAGAGGAAAAATCCTCTCAGGGGGCTCTGGTCCCCCTCCTGCCTCGCTGCCAGCAGAAGCAGCTTCCCACCAGCCCCCTCGTGGGCACTCTGAAGGGAAAGGAACAGATACAGGGAACTGTGACCTATGCACTTCCCCCCTGCTTACGGGGAAATACATTATTATTTCTTTTAAATCGAGTTCTCTCTGCATCCAGCCTGTCACCCAGGGACCCCTTTGAAGCCAGAGGCTGTGAAGAAGCCCCAGCCCAGGCGTCCTGCCATGCCCAGGGCTCAGGAAGCACCGAGATCAGAGCTGCCTACGCACCCTCCAGTGCTTTATCCAGGTCTGCAATGAACTCCTCCAGCTCCTGCGTGTCTCCAAGCTTTGCTAGTGGAGAGAAACACACTGTCAGGCCACCCCCATTCTCCTTCCCAGCTCTGCTCTGGGAGACAAAAGATCCCTGCCCCTTGCTTCCAGCCACACCTGCTCCAGCTGCTTCTGCACCACCTGCCCAGCAGCACTAGGAGGGGGGGCCCAGGGGCAGCTCAGCCAAACACCCCCACGCCCAGTGTCCCCGTGGGTCGATTTCCCCCCCCGTGGGATTACAGCCCATGCTTGTGCTCACTGTCCCTGGGCCACCTCATCCCTGCATGATCCTGAGCTTCCGAGGTCAGGGACAGAGCCCCTTGCTGTGACCCTCCCAAACGGACCCATAGCTCAGTCCAGCCTTGACTGGAAAGATCCCAATCAAACTTCATACCTCTGCCAGGATCCAGATTGGACCCCAGGGCTCCTTCCCACCTCCAAACCCTGCCTGAGCCCCTTGGCAGTCCCCTCACTTAGGGGGTCACAGAACTTCAACCTCACCTTTGGGGGGGTAAGCGTTGGTGGGGCTGTTGAGATCCTCCTCGCTGGAGTTGAGGCTGCTTCCTGGGGATGTGTTGGTACCTGCAGATGCAAAATATCAGTCATGGTCCATGGCCAAGTCACAGCACCAGGGGACAATCCCACATGTGGGGTCCTTATTCTTGGCCAGTCCATCTGCTCTTCCCCTGCTGCAAGGAATGCTTGGAAAAAGAAAACTGAGCTTCTCTGCCAGGTCAAACAGCACCATGGGCACAGCCATGGGGACTCCGTGGGATCATTACAGTGAACTGGTCCCCTCTGAGCTCCCAGTTACCTCAAGCCTGGTACAGTCCTGCAGCAACCAATCCAACAAAAGCAGCCCCAGATGCTGGCCATCCCTGGTCACCACCCCACACTACTCATTCTGTGGGCAACCCAGAGGCAGGAGCGGCAGGATGCTCCGTGGTTTACCACAGAGGAATCCCAGAGCTGCCAAAGCAGCTCCATCCCAGCAGACACCATCTTAGTCCCCAGCTCTGGACTCACTCTCCAGCTCCTCGATGCCACTGTCGTACACACTGGGTCCTGCTCTCCTCTTGAGCTCCTCCAGGTGCTGCTGGTACTGGCAGGCAGGGCCTTGCTCCAAGTCCTCCATCACTTGGTCGAACTCCTGCAGCAGGTCGCTGAGTTCATCGGCCATTGCTGGGGGGCAAGGAGGCACCAGATGGTGGGGCTGGGGGCAGGGACCAGGCAGAGAGACCCAGGAAAAGCCCCTCAGGAGCAGTGCCAGGGTGGGGACGAGGCAGAGCTGGAATCCCAGCTACTTCTGTGCAGCTGCCAATGCTGGCTCCATGCAGCAAGGTCAGGGCTGACATTGTTCCTCACCCCCCAGAGCTCTGAGCACATCCAGGTCCTTATCACAGAAGGGTTTGGGTTGGGGGGACCTTCAAGACCATCTACCTCTAACGTGCCTGCCATGGGCAGGGACACCTCCCACCAGCCCAGGTTGCTCCAAGCCCCATCCAACCTGGCCTTGAACACCTCCAGGGATGGGGCAGCCACAGCTTCTCTGGGCAACCTGGGCCAGTGTCTCAGCACCCTCACAACCTGTTCTTGGACAGCTCAGCCATCCTTCCAGCTCATCCCACAGCCGAGCAGGGGCCAAGACCAATAAAAGCTAGTCCCAAGCAGGAAAGGGGCTCGATCCCAGATACGGCTTCTCCCTCTGACTTCAGGAGAGGTCCCAGAGGACTAAGGAGCGTCCTGGGCTGTGACCGACCCGGGTGACGAGCACAGCCGAGCAGGGAGGGAGCCCGGCAGCTGCTTCCCCTGCCGCGGGTCCCTTCAGAGCCAGCGCGTCCCCGGGGGCCGGCTAGAGGTGCCAGGACACACAGACAAAAAAAATACTCGGTCCCCCTCTCCAGGGCTTCCCCCACGGAAGAACTGGGGAGGCGGGGGATACCGGAGCAGAGACCCCGGGGAGTGGGGAAGGTCCGGAGGAGTCCGGGAGAGTAGGGCAGGGTCCGGGGAGCACGGGGTATCCCGGGGCAGAGGGGCAGGGCAGGGAGCAGCACTCACCGACGGCTCCGGGCGGGCGGCGGCACCAGCAGCGGGTCCCGCCGAGCGCGGCCGTTTTACCCCCGGGGCCGCCCCCCGGTGGGAGGGGGGGGCAGGGGTGGGGCCACATGGGCGGGGCGGCCCCGCCCACCTCCAGGGAGCGCGTCCCTCCCCGGGGTCCCCGCCGGTCCCCCCGGCCCTCCCTGGCCGTGACAAATAAAAGCGGTTTTTGCTACAAATCGGAGCAACTTATTTGGCGTCATTTGTCCGTTCCTGTTCGTCCCTGTGCGAGGTGAGGCCTTACGTGACACCGTGTGGTGCCTTCACACGGGTGTGGATCGTTGTCGACAGCATAAGAGAGAACCACGCGTTAAAAAAAAGGAAGGAAAAAGATTTTTATCTGGCTACAAAAGCACTCACCCCGCTCATGACCGTGAGTAACGGCTGCTGCTGCCAGAGCTGCCTGCTGGACCCGGCTGGAGAAGCAGCACTGCGGTCCAGTGGTAAAACCCCTCCAGAGCTGAGGGTTGGGTGGTGTTGGTGCCAACACCCAGCCAGCAATGCCCCCCAGCAGCCGTCCACCCCCCGAGCCAGCACTGGGGGCCAGAAACATCAAAACAGAAACTTTGAGATTGTTTCAAATGGAGAAATCCCCGAGGGCTGCAGGTCCAGCTGGGGGAGGAGGAGGAAGAGCCCGATGTTAACTAAAGCTGAAGCTGGGTTCCTTTGTGAGGCTGAAGTGAAACAAGGGATAAGCAAAGACTTGCACATGCCGGGCAGGGACAGTCCGGGTGCTTTTAGGGGAGAAAAAAGGCAGTTCCAGGCAGAACACCACACTGGGCCACCCCCAGACTGAGTTTTCAGCCATGTCCCCAGGGGCAGCCCCAGCCAGCCCTGAGCACTTCCCAAGGTTCGTGATGTGGTGGCACAGAGACCCTACAGGAATGTGTACATCTTCTGTAGGGAATGGAGCAGATGGCAGCACTTCCCAGCAGCCCCCATTGTCCCCCTCTAACCCCTGTCCTGCCACTGGGAAACTAAACTTCTAAAGGAGTCTTTTTTGCAAAGCCAAGCCAAGAGCTGCCTCATCAACACTTGTAAGGACTCCTCCCAACCTGCCCCTTTCCCAACACTCCCCCCCTCAGAGATCCACCATCAGGTCACAGCCAATAGTCATTGCAAGGGACCAAGACCTGCTGCTGATGGAGGAGCAGAGTCACACTCACATCCCTGGGGCTTCCAATGAGAAATGTGAACGTGCCCCAGAGGAACTTCTGCAGCCGGTGTCATCCTGCCCTCTGCCCACTCAGAGCAGCTGCTGCCCCCTCAGACGTGGTCATACTGACGCTGCTGGTGCTCAAGGGTGCTGGTGGGCTCAGAAACCTTCAGCAGACTCCTGGAGTCCCAAGTTTATCTGCTCCAGCAGACTCAACAGCACTGCTCGTCCTGGAGTTTATCAACTCCCCGGAGGCTTTCAGCAGCTATCTCTCAGCACACGTCTCTCTTCAGCCTGCTGTTCTCCAGGAACTGCCTCTCCACCCATCCCAACTGGACCCATCCCCAGGGAAGGGACCTTTGCAAAATAAAAGCCAAGCCCTAAGCGGTGCAGGACCTTCCCAGAGGTACCCTGCACCCAACAGCTGCCCCAGGGCCATGGTGGAACACCTCTTCCCGGCAGGCAAGGGCACAGCAAGGCTCCAGCACTGGTTAATCACCTCTGAATGCTACAACCTGTGACACTGGTGTGGGGACACGAGCTGAGCCATGGGCTCTCTGCTCACACAGCAAGACACCAGCATTGCTGGAGCACAGGTCCACGCAAGATGCGTACAGGGCTGCAGGAGCTGGTTCCCTGGGAGAGGACAACCCTCTGTCCACAGCGGGAATTGGAGCATCCCCAGGAGTTCCCGAAGCAACAGGTCACCAAGGCAGCCCTGTGACCACAGCAGCCCTGTGACCACAGCTCCAGGACACCAGCTGCCACCACAGCAATGTTCAGAGCTGGACTGTATTCCCACAGCCTCGCTCATGGAGGGCTCCAAAGGCACCTGCAGTCCCTGGGGTGCATGGGGTGGGATGGAGGGCTTGGTTTTGCCAGGGAAAGGCTGCCCAGCGCTGTCCACGGCAGGCAGTGCAGAGGGCATGGCCTGGACTTGCTAGATGCCAACATCCAGGTTGAGGAAGGAGACATTGCTGTACAGCTCCGAGGAGACCGAGCTGCTCTCCAGGGCGTGGGTCACCCCAGGCCATGGGGCCGGAGCCTGCTCCTCCCTTGGATCCTCATGCTCTGTGCTCCTGAGAAAGTTAAAAAAGAGAGATGCTGTTTGACAACTGCTTTTATTGCCCACTCCACGCCCAAATGGCCTCCAACAGTGACCCCAGATATCTGCCACCTACTTGGGCAGTCCCAAAGGGAACGTGAAGATGGACAAGGAATGACAGCAGAGAAGACCTGTGAGGTCGGTGCTGCAGGAACCCATTTTGCACAGGACAGTCCCTGTTTACCAAAGGAGTCACCAGCCCCATGAGGTGACCACAGGCTGCTGAGCATGCCTTGCTTCAGCCCAGGGAGCAGAAAACCTCCTGGGCTCTGTGCCATCCTCCTGGGCCCAGATCCTGGGACACGAGGCCCCTTTTGCCCACCTTTAATCACAGGGAAGGGCATGAGCTCAGATTTGAAGCCTCTATGGGACTAAACAACCTTCCAGCCAAAAAAGCAGCTGCACAGCCAGGCTGGCAGGCACGGACACACGTGCACACATGGGACAGGCCAAAAGCCACACAGGATACAGACAACACGGGGGGGAATCTGGAGAGAATCTGGGACTTACGGCAGGGCCTGGAACTTCCTGCGCAGCAGGTAGTCGATGGCATCGGGGTCTGTCTGGAACAGCCTCCGCAGGACGTCACGTTGCATGGCTGGAGAGACCTGGGAGGGACACACGGAGGACACACTTGCTCATGGCAGCTCCTCCTTTCTGGAGGAAGACAAGCAGAGGCAGCCAAGGACAGCAAAGGGACTCCGGGTCAATTCATGAATTAATAAACCCTGGCCATGAGGACTGAATCACATTTTCACAGGCTGACTCATGTCACCTGCTGCTCAGCCTGGCTGTGAACACGTCCCTCCTTGTGCTGCCATTAGAAGAGTCCAGAAGGGAAAGCAAGATGTGGAGAAGCTGTCTTGAGAAAGCCTCACCTACCATGAACAGGGTCTGGTGGTGCTCAATCAGCCTCTGGAGCACCAGGATGATGGCAGCACTGTCTTCTAAGCTCACAGCACCAGCGTCTTTCTCCCCAGGCTTCTCTTTCTGCAGGATGTTGGGACCAAAGATGGTGGCCAAGTTTGAAACTGTCATTTTATTCCCAGGAATCTAGCAAGCAAGTGCAAGAGGAAACTGCAGGTTATGGATGCACCGGCATGAGATGTCTCAGGACAGCCTCACCCAGCCCAGGACAGGAACATGAGCAGCTGAGTGGGACCAGGGTGTGTTGATCTGGGTCCAGTTTGGTTCCCTTCAAGCTGGAGGCACGGCCAGCATGAAGGGCTTGTGATGTTGGAGCACACGGTCACCCCCTCCTTGCATCAGGGCCTCCATTCTCATCTACCTCACTTGCACAACCCAACCAGGAGGTACCAACCAGTTCTTAGAATCACAGAATTCCAGACTGGTTTGGGTTGGAAGGGACCTTAAAGATCATCTGCCACCAACCTGCCTGCCATGGGCAGGGACACCTCCCACCAGCCCAGGTTGCTCGTTGCTCCAAGTCCCATGCAACCTGCCCTTGAACACTTCCAGGGATGGGGCAGCCACAGCTTCTCTGGGCAGCCTGGGCCAGTGTTTCACCACCCTCACACTAAAAAATTTCTTCCTCATGTCTAACCTAAATCTCCCCTCTGCCAGCTTGACCCTTCATCCCATCACTCCCTGCCCTTGTCCAAAGTCCCTCCCCAGCTTTCCTGAAGCCCCTTCAGGCACTGGAAGGTGCTCTAAGGTCTCCCTGGAGCCTTCACTTCTCCAGGCTGAACAGTTCTCTCAGCCTGTCTCCAGAGCAGAGAGGCTCCAAGTCTCTATCACCTCACTTCCATACTATACACTTCTTTACTATGTGGGATACTTCTATCTCACCTTACAATGTGAGACAAAACCAGTCTCTGAACCACTGAGGGACTTCGAGCTCAAATTGTCCAGAGAGACCAACATCACCCTCAATACATGAGAAATCTTGCATGGAAGTTGGAGGTGGGAAACCAGAATTAGCCCACAAAAAAAAGCCCCTCGTGCACGACCTGAGACACTCTTGGAGGTTACTGCAACCCAGACCTGCCAGGACAAGGAGCTTGACCAACAATTTGGATTTTGCCAAAGGATTCCCCGGGGCTGGCAAGAAGCTCTGCTGGATGGTAGCCCAGGAGCCCGGGCAGCCCCTCCCCATGATGCCCACTTACCTCCTGGCCGTCAGGGCCACGGGTGGTCTCAGCATGCTGGGCCACCTCGGCCAGGAAGCACAGGAGGCGCTGGAGCGTGTCGCTGTGGCAGGGGGGCAGCAGGAGCAGCAGCAGCTGGAGGGTGGCCAGCTGAGACGGGCACTCCATGGCTAGGCAGAGAGCAGCCCTGGATTACTGCCCTGCCCTCATTTGCAGCCACCATAATGAGCTCTGCCAGGCTGGCAGAGAATCATCATGGAATTGTTCAGGTCGGACAAGACCTCTAAGGTCATCAAGACCAACTGTCAGCCCAACACCACCATGCCAACTAAACCGTGTCCTGAAGTGCCTCGTCCACACGTTCTTTGAACACCTCCAGGGATGGTGACTCCACCACAGCCCTGGGCAGCCTGTGCCAGTGCTTGACCACCCTTTCAGTGAGGAAATTATTCCCAATATCCAATCTGAACCTCCCCTGGTGCAACTTGAGGCCATTTCCTCTTGTCCTATCACGAATTACTTTGGAGAAGGGACCAACACCCACCTCACTCCAACCTCCTTTCAGGCACTTGCAGAGTGAGAAGGTCTCCCCTCACCCTCCTCTTCTCCAGGCTGAACACCCCCAGTTCCCTCAGCTGCTTATAAGACTCGTGCTCCTGCCCCTTCCCCAACCCCATCACCCTTCAGCCCATCCATGCAGGGATAAGCATCATCCACCCTGTGCTTCTGTACAGACAAGAAGGGAATTTTCTCCCTGTGCAGCACTTGTCCCAGGCACTCACAGGCTGTGCTGAGGAAGGCTGTGTAGAGCTCCCTGGGAATCAGGGAATCTGGCATGTCCCGAAGAAACTCTTTGAGCAGGGCAGCCACGTCATGAACGCTTTGGTGCTCATCCAAGAAAACATCAAGTCCTTGGTCAAACTCTTCCCGCAGCTTAAACATGGGAGGAAGGAGAAGAATAGAAGCGAGAGTCAGTTCTTCCTCTCCAGCAAGTGCCTGTGACATTTTAGACCTCCCCGTGTCAGTGTCTGCTGTATTCACTCCCCATGCACACAAGCATCTGTTCGTTGGAAGCCACACTGCTACAGAGGACACAAAACATCTCACTTTACCTGCTGAACTCTTTTCTTGGAGCTCCCCACTCGGAAGATGCCCACGGTTTGGAGACCTGGGAGACAGAGGGGTTAGTGCTCTGCATTCCCACAGCCCCCGCCAGCCCAGCGAGTCCTTGGAGCCCCTCAACACCAGGGAAGTGGTTCTCCTGCCCTGCCCGCCGGGCAGTGACACACTGATACATGCACAGTAACATTCACTTCTCAGCCCAGATGCTGCACCCCGCCCAGAAGACTCTTCCCAGGAGGCTTTTCAGGAGTTTGCCCAGCCCCAGGAATCAGCTGCCGCCACCATGCAGGATGGATCTCACCACCCTACCGTGGGCTGTGCCCCCCAGCCAGTGAGACCTGCACATTTACCGTGGGTCTCAATATGTTTGCAACATCTGTCCACGATCCGAGGGACCTGCCAGGTGATGGGGTTGAGGCTCAGCATCTTTTTCTTGCCCAAGCTTCTCCGTGGATCCAGCTCGTGGGGGTGGGACAACTGCAGTGCCTCCAGCAGCTTGGAAGCGTTGTCGCTCAGGTCAGTGATGGAATCCACAGACATTGCCCCCTGTGATGGAGCAGAGGTGATTACCAGGGTGGCAGGAACCACCCCGCTCAGTACTCCGTCACTGCTGGGACCCCAGAAGTTGGTGGGAAAGGGAGGCATTACCTCCAAACCAACACTGAGGTCTACAGAGCCTGTCTGGGGTTGCAGCAGAACCACAGAGAGACCTTTCGTGTCCCCCATGTGTTGGTTGGTCTGAGCTGTTCCTCGTACAAGCTGCTTCTGAACACACAGACATGGGGAAAGAGGGAACCAGCCCCCAGATCTCCAGGTGATGGAGGAGGAGAAAAATCGGTGCCACCGGTGACGAATCCCCTCCTGCCCCTACGACCTCGAGCTGCCTGGCCACGTCCTTCTGGCAACCTCAGCTCCACAGAGCTAAGCCAGTAAAGCCTGTCCCACCCCTTCCAGCCCATCTCTCGGGGACACAGGGACACCCCATGCCCCTGCGGGCAGAGCGGGACGGACCCCAGCACCAATTACCATGTTCATTAAGGAAAGCCCCCGGGAAGCCGTGTTAATTGCTGCGGCCGGAGCCCCCCGCCCAGCACAGCCCGTCCCTGCCCCGTACCCTGCGCTGGCTCCAGGAGCTGCTGTCGGGGAAAGCTGGGGAGAGTGGCTCCTCCGGGGACAGCGCGCAGGGGACCAGGGTCCTGCCCATCGGGGACCTCTTCTGCCTCTGAGCCCGGAACCTGGTCACCGTGGCCTCCACCTCCAGGCAGAGGCGGCGGCTCCTCCGCACCGCTTCCTGCAGCTGCCTGGAGGCACGGTCGTTGGCGATGACTTGGGAGAGAGGGATCCCAAACGTCTGAGGAGAGCAGTCTGGGGAGAAACAGAGGAGAAACGGTAACGGCCAGCGGGAGTGAAGAGGACAACGTGTAAAACCTGTTCAATACACAAGGAGATCTGTAGCTTGAACCCAGCACGACAGCCCTGTAATGCCTGTCCCCTCCTGCTCCCTGCTCCTCCTCCAGCTTCCCAGGAGCCTGGAGTGCCTGGAGGGGTGGGAAGAGCATCCCCAATGACCCTGAGTGAACACAAAGGGGAGCTGCTGCCCTGGGAAAGCAGGTGTTGGGGTGGGCAGGCAGTGAGGGCAGGGCATGGGAGGTGGCAGGCTGGAGGAAGCAGAGAGAGACACAGAGGAGCTGGGAAGAGGGCAGGAAAACCAGCCTCCATCAACATGCTCATTGCAGCTTCCCCCAAGCTTTACTTCCTTTGGTTGGCTACAGGCTCACAAAGAGGCCACAGTGTCTGTGGAGACTCCATACATCACCAGAAACATTTGATACTAAAGGTTCATAGCAAATTATAACCTCCAGTTTTCTATAGGGTTTGAAGCAGCGAGGCTGGGGCAGAATGGGCAAACAGAAGCATTCCTGCAGGTACACCTGTCCAAAGGCTCCTTCATGCACACAGACCTTGGTCCACACACTCTCATCCCTCCCAGACCCTCTTGTGCTTGTGCATGTATCATTAACCCAGCTCTGGAGAAGAGCAAAACAACATGGGACAAAGTGCCTTGCTGAGTCTGGGCACCAGTCCCACCAAAACCCACCAGTTCCCTCAAAGAGCAGGGACTGAGCCCCCGGGGCAAGGGAGGCTGCTCACCTTTCTTCTCCTTTGAAAAGCCCTCCAGCTTCCGGAGGATGGATTTACTGCCCTTTAGTCCATCTGCTGGAGAGAACCAAAGGTTCTGTGTCATGAGGCTGCTTCAGTGTCGTGGCTCCTTAGAGACATTTGTCTCCCCGCAGCCTCACAGACCCTGACCATGGTCTGTGGGCTGGGGGACACTAAGGGCCATGGGGGGGTGGCACGGTGGGCATCAGCTCCCTGGGGAAAACCCCCCGAGATGGGCCACCAACCTCCTGCAGGGGAGGAAGGGACCCTCCCCACCCATCCTCCTGGACTTGGGGTGTCCCACCACCCCACCCAGCTCAGACCACAGCCTGATGAACCTCCTTCACCAGAGCGTCCCAACACCTTCCCACCAGCCATGCAGTCCAGTGACCCATAGAACTGCAGGCAGGACACACAGACCATCCAGCAGCTGGTGTTACAGAACAGGGTCAGAGTGAGGGGCAGCTGATGTTCCTGGTGGCATCCTGGCTTGCCATGTCCCACTGGAGGAGCCAAGACCAGCCACCAGCAAATGGGTCCTCACACAGTGGAGCAGTGGGAAACCCCAGCTGCAGCTCACAGCTGTTCTGGGCCCCTTTGGATCCCGTGGCCACCCTACACGTGGATCTGTGCTAATCATGATGATCTAGCAATTAATTAGTGACTCAGAAAATGACCTTCATCCATCCTCAGAGGTCTGGTTGCAACACTGGGAAAAAGGAACACAGCCCCAGAAAAGCTTTTGTGACTGTTTTAGAGAGCACAGACAAATGCAGCTGTGGTCAGAACACACACAGCCAGGAATCCCAGCCTGGTTTAAGGGGGTCAGGCCCCTCCTGAGTATTCCCTGGAAGTCAGGGACAGCAGCCACCACATCTTGATGCAGCAATGAACTGAAAACTCCACTGCTCACTCTAAATCCAGGACGGATCATCCTGTTCTGGCTTGTGCTTCTTATTCCTAAGGAATTCTCTTCCTAGACACAGCTTATACCATTGTTTGGGTTATTCCATAAGATCTAGCATGAAACTATGAACGTTGGTATGAGCAACATGTGCAGAGGAGCACCCAACATCAATGACTGAGCTGTTGTATTCAAATGATCAGAGCAGGAAGAAGAACCTGGAGACAAAATCTACCCATGAGAAAACAAAAGGGCAGCACAATTCCAGTGCCCCAGCACAGACTGGTGCTGGGGACCCCGAGCTCCCTCTGAACAAGGAGTGAAGTCAGCTAGTCCCCAGCTGGGTTCTGGTCTGCTGAGCTCTGCAGATGAGGTGGTGGGACACAGGAAGCTCTGGGAACCCAGGCAAGGGCTGGGTCTGTGCAGAGGAGCTCAGTCCCAGTGGAGCTTCTATATTTATCCACCCATTAGTTTCAGTAGCACATCTTCTAGCCTTGCAGGAGGCCCATCCCAGTGTCAGGGCTTTGTGCTGGACATCAATCCAAAGCAAAGTTTGTCCCATCCCAACAGCATTAAGATAGTCCCAATGGAAGACCTTGCCAAGCCACATTGCAGCTGGTTTGGATTAGGGGGATCAGGGGTGGACAACAGGCAAGGTCACGTTCTCACACTCCTACGGACACACAAACCTTCCTTAAAAGGCTGATGAGGCCTTCGAGGCTCAGACCAAAGCAGGGAGCAGAAAATAAAATGGACCAAAACGTGTCACAAATGTCTTCCCATAAAGATCATCCCGTGTTATGAAGTGTGAGAGGGGGGATGAAACAGTAACAGCCCAGCCCTCAGCCCTCCCCAGCTGTCCTGTCCCATCCTCTACCTTTCTCCAGGCTGAGATCCCCAACCAGCAGCTTCTCCTGCAGCTGGTAGAGGGCAATCTCTTGCAGACTGGCTCTTTCCAACTCAGAAAGGCTGTGCAGGGGCACAGGCTGCATCTCCGTGCTCTGTGTGGGCAGCAGGGCTGAGATCACCTCTGAAAAACACACATTTACAAACAAAGGAGTCAGGAGCACATGGTGGAGAAACCAGCTCAGGAGAGACACTGTTGAAAACACCACAGGGGTCTCTGCAAGTGCAGGAGACACTTGGCCAAAGAGGCAGCCCATCCCTGGGGTCCCCAGCTCCCCCTAGACCATCCCTTCCTTATCTCACCCCTGCCCCCCAGTGACCAAGTCGGGGGCCTGAACCTTTGTGAGTTTGGGTTTTGAGATTTTTTTTTTTAGTTATAAAAAAACTTCTCAAACCTACATACAAAGCAGCACACGTCCCACTAAATAAGATTTAGGGGCCCCTTTTCTTCACAAGCTTGTCTCTGCCTTTCCCTCCCCTTCCTAAATTGGTTTATTTCTTAAGGACATACTAAACACTGAGCTTCATCCCTTGTCAACCAGACATTCCAGCCCCGACCAGCACTGCTGAAGCCTCACCAAAACCTTCAACCCAGCACAGGTCACTGCCAAATGCCCCATCCCCACTCCCATATTTTTGGGGAGCTCTCTGTGGGGTGCAGCCTCCCAGAGAGAAGGTCCCTGTGTCACAGGGACTGGCACTGGCTCCTGACTCCTCACTGCCACTGCCCCCGGTGCCTACTCTGGTGCCCAGGGTGGAGGGTCTCCTCCTGACCCCAGCACAGGTGTCCCCAACCCTGTGACACCACCCTGGCACTCAGCAAACCCAGCCAGGGTCCAAAGAGCAAAATCCAGCAATAAATGGTGGAAAGAAGCCAGGCTATCTGCATGCACATGGAAAAGATGTGGTCAGAGTATGGCAGGGTCCAAAAAGAGCCTTCCCAAAGAGGGCTTTAAGGTGATCATGGAAAATAAATGCCTAGGAAGCTCCTGGAGCCAGGGATAAGGGTGAGAACAACCGGAGGGTGACAAGGCACAGGCTGTGGCACCCGCCTCAGCTCCGCCAACCCCATCCCAGCTGCCTCCACCCTGCTTCCTTTGGCCAGGTTTTCCATGGCTAGAGAAGTTTAGAAAGTTACTTTTTTTTTTAATAAATATATATATATATAAAAGAGTAGTTACAAGCTCCCCAGAAGGGCACACCAAAAAGGGAATTCAGCTCTGGACAAAGATATTCTGGAAACATTTGATGTTTATCCCAGAGCGGCTGTGCCTCCACAGGGACGTGGTGACAAGCAGGAGGCACGAGCTGCCTGGCACAGCCCAGCACAGCCCAGCACCTCGGGACCACTAAACCTGGGGTGCCCACCAGAGTCTCCTGGGCTGGACTGGGGGTAAATCCCCTGGGAAGGGCTGGTGCAATCCTGTTTATGCTGACCCCACCTCGGGTTTGCAGCTCAGGGGATGCATCAGGAAAGGGGCCAGAGAGTCCCAGCACCTGGTTAAACCTGGGGAGAGGCACAGCCCCTGGAAGCATTCAGCTTTTTCATTATGAAATTATTGAAGGAGACCCTCAGGAGCAGTTCTTCAGGCTCTGCAGCTTGCTCTGGCTGCCCTCCCCTTTCTGCCTCCCCACCTGCTCCCTCCCCAGCTCAGCCGCCAGCCCCGAATGCAGCACAGGGCTTTTCACAGCTTTGTTTTATAGCAGGAAAATAAATCCATGGAAAGAAGAAGCAGCCCTTTAGGAATGTATTTTAATTACTGCCTCAGCAGGGCTGTTTACAACTAGAGAGGTCGATCTTAAACTAACTGGTCCTACCAAGCTTTGCAAACAGAGACCCTGGGACACGACCCCCCCTGGGCCAGGCTGGGGGGAAGAAGGAAGCCCAGATACAACGTCGGCTTTGACAGCACAAACATCTGCACTCCCAGCACCAGCTCCCGTGTCCCTGCCACACCAGGGACAGCAGAAGTGCTGCCCGGGCAGGAGCCAGCAGGCAGGATGGGAACAGCTCTGCTAGGATAGACAGACGACCCCGGGACAGACACACGGAAAGAAATTACCTTCTGCAGGCAAAGCCCCCAGCTCCGGGCAGAGCCACTTCCCAGCCCCTGCCCCAGGCGGCAGAGCCACTCCGGAGGATGCGGCTGCCTCGGGCAAGGAGGAGGAAGCCCGATTAGGAAAGGGAGCAAAGGGAGAGCAGGAAGGAGAAGCCCGGGAAGCTGCTGCTTATCTGTCCCTGCTGCAAGTGCCACCAGAACAGCCCTATAAAATGCCCCCGTATCTGATCAGCTCCCACTTCCACTGTTAACCCCGGAAAAACTGGCCTTACTGCTGGCAACTAGTGTGGATTTATGCTCAGGGGAGCAAGCTGGATGGGGACCACCACTGAGAGCTTCAAACACCCTGATGGCAGGAGAGCAGCTCATGGGTGTCCCTGCCCTGAAACAGGCAGTGTCCTGCAGAGTCCCAGTGTCCCCACAGAGCCCCAGACACCCAGGAGCTCTCTCCAGCCCAAGCTGGCACTGGTCCTTCAGATGGGGATGCCATAGAAGGAATCTCACTCACTCCAAACCAGCAATAAAACGCCTTTCCCTGGGAGTGCTAACATGGCACTTCCTGCCTGCAACTACTTGCTCTGCATAGTTTTAGGACATGGGCTTATTTAAGGAAATCTCATGGGAAAGGCTCAGCTGCCCCTTCTGTTCCCGAGAAGCTGCAGTTGCTCCCCTGTTTTCAGCAGCAAAGTCGCCCTCTCCCCAGCTGGAAAGAAAGGGCTGACATTTACCTTCCTCGTTCTCTTCCTGCAGCAGGGCCAGCAGCAGCCTGGGCTCTCTTCTCTTCCTTCAAGGTGGTGGTTTTCAGAGCAGTGTCTTCACCACGTCCCCAGCCGATGGAGAAACCCTCCCTGCTGCTGGCAGGAGGAGAAGCAAAGTGGCAGCGAGGAGAGGCTGCGGCTGAGGGTGGCCGAGGGGAGGAGAGGGGTGGTGAGAATGTGAATTTTCTTCCAAAAATGAGAGCCAGAAACATCGTATGGAGAAAGGGCAGGGTCAGGGGAAGGAGCAGCACTTCCCACGCCTGACTGTGTCTGTGCCTTGGCAGGGGACCCACCGTTGCTCAACCCACCTCCCCCAGCCCCGCGCTGTCCCCACTCCTGTCATTAACCACCCGGTGCTCCATCAGCTGCTCGGGCAGATGAACCATCAACGGGCAGATGAACCATCAACGGGCAGTTGCTGCGGGGGGGCTGGCCCGGGAGCTCAGGGATGGTTTCCACCCCGGCTCTCCAGGCACTCGGCACCCTACCCCCCCCCACCCCCGGGGCCGAGGGGCCGCTCAGTGCCTGCAGAGCTGGGGCTGAGGAGCCCACCGCCCTGACGGGACAGGCACAGAGCTGGTGTCTTGTACCAGGAGCTGGGGGTAGGGGGGCTGCAGACCCCCCAGGGCCTCACTAATGCCACAAGATGCCTTTCATAGCCGTGTGCCACTGGTCACTTGCTGGGCCAGTATGTGAGTGCTCTTGGGGTTTACTAGGACAGTGGAGCCCCATGTTGGCAGGGGATTCAGGGTGGAGAACCTCTGCTCCTCTAGCAGCCAGCGGAAGCGAGGTGAGGAAAAAAAGCAGCACGGCCAAGATCTGACCATAAAAAAAAAAGTTTATTCCTTAAAAATACAATGTTCACCTGAAGTGACACAATGTTCCTTTAGAAGGTTTTTGCTGCTGCAGGCAGCCTGGATTCCACAGAAAGGTTCCTCTCACCCATTCCCAACACTTGCACCTGGGGTAGGGGGCCCAGCTCCAGGAGGCACCCACTGCCAGAGGCAGAGGGGTCTGGTACCTGCAGCATCATCCCACCTGCATCCCCAGTGTCCAGGGAGTCCAGCTGCAGAAGGGATTTTTCCTGGTGGCAAAGAGCACACAAGGTCTCAGGGATATCTCAGTCTCTCCAGAAGGGCCTTGGTAAAGAAAGCCTGGAGAGGAAGGAGGACCCAGGAGTCACCTGGCCCTGACTTGCTTTCACAGCCCAGAGCCATCGTTCTGTAGGTCCCAGTCCCACTCCCTCCCCCTGCCCCACAGGACAACCTCCTGGTCCACCACCAAACTGCCAAGCCTCAGCCCCTCCTCAGAGGGGCTCTCCAGCCACACCAGGTCCCACAGAATGTTCTCATCCATTACTGTTCCTTCAGACAGGCAGTGATGCAGATGCAGTGAGGAGTCCAAGGGCGATGGAGAGGGACCTTCAGGGACCCGAGACAACAGGGAAAGGGATGAGGAGCATGGGTGGTGTTCTCCTCTACCCCTCCAGTTGCAGGAAATTATGAAGGGGTAAGCAGGAAGAGCTAGCAGATCAGTACCTGGTGTCACCAGCAGGATTTTGGGCAATGTTGGAGGGACAATGTGCCAGCGAGGTCCTTCCATCTGCTCCACCATGTCCTGAATACACTGGAGCACATCTGGAATGTCCCTGTACCAATGGGCACAGCACCTCAGCCAGCTGTGGGGGCAGGGGGTGGAGATCCAATGGCAGCAGAGACACAAGGGTTGTTGAGGTGTTATAAACCACAGAAGTGCCTGAAGACAGTCATGTAGGAATTAGGGCTTCTCCCTCAGAAAAGGTGTCGGGATCAACAGCCCAGCTGAGGAGCATCTCTCCCAAGGCAGGCAGCAGGGGCAGCAGAAGGAGGAGCTGGAAGCCACTGGATAGTGGGAGAACTGGGATATTGTTGCAGTCACCCAGTGGGCTGGAGGTTCTCCAGGGGGATCCACACAGGCTGGATTGATGGGCCGTGGCATTTTACTCTACATCTTACAGACCTTCTGCAGAGGGTTGGGGAGGAGCCTGGAACTTACTGGGAACAGGAGGAACAGCCTTTGGGAAGATTTAGGAGGAGAAAAGTCTGTGCTGCCTGTAGCACTTCCAGAAGCTTGGTCTCCAAAGCAAAGTGGGTGGAACATTTGGTGGTAAGCCACTACCGCAACAGAGTCTGGTGCAGGTGCTCTGCTCCACTCAGGTCAGCAGGAAATGAAACACCCTGCCCATGTGAAAAAGTATTTACAGGCTGACTGCAATGCTCAGACCCCCAGGAGCTCTGCCAGGAACACAGTCCCAGGGACACTGCCTCCATCTTAGCTCAACAGCTAAACCATTAGTAGAGAAAATAGCATTAAAAAGAACCAACTGTTTGGCTCGGAGAAGTCTGAGCCATCTAAACCTCCTTCTGTTTAAACATACCTCGATTTTTAATCATAGAAATGTCTAAAAAAATGCCTCTCTGTTGTTGTTTCAGCAGACAGTCTATGGCTGCTCCTACCAGTGAAAGGAAGGTACAGGATGAGAGCTTTGGGCACACCAAACACATACAACGTTGGCAAAACATCATCAACACGCTGTGCTTAAAAATATCAGACATGGACTTTTCTCCCAAAATATATTGAACAGCACTTGCCTGTTTACAAATAAATGATCAAAATACCTACAGAACTTGACATTTCTCCCAGTGCTGCTCTGGACCTAGTTTCACTCATAGACCATCCCACCTGAGTCCGTGATGCGTGCAAGGTGATCATCATGAGCAGAGGTAAGAGGCATCCCAGGTCTTCCTGGTGTACATATCCTGCTGCTGTTTCCAGCACTAAGTCCAAGCTCAAGTCATTTTCAATCCATCGAAGCCACAAAACTTCCACCTTTTCTCCAGGCTGGCCCCAACCCCACTTAGCTCCTGCCTGAACGTGTTCTGGAGTCGAGTCATGAGAACTTCCACCTCTGCGGTGCAAATCTGTGGGAACAGGAGGAAAATGTCACTGAGAACACAGACATTTTTGGTCAGGGAAGCCCTGCACTGACTGACAATATTCAAGCACAAACACATTGAATCCTCTTTCTTTCCTGCTGGCAGCTTCAAGCAGCCAGGTTCTGCTCCCCCCAGCTCCTACCCCACCTCAAGCCCAAAGCCCTGCAACACCCAACCCCTGCAGTGACCCAGAGGGAGACAAAAGAGCCAGGATGAACCCAGAACAAATGGGGAAACCTCCCCTCAGGAGACCAGGCACAAAAGGCCAGTGCAAGTCAGAGGCTGATGTGGTCACCCCAGTGGCAGTGAACAGAGAAGCCTGATGCCCAGGCAGGGTAAGGGTGCACGTGGCACAGGGCCCTTCTGCTGAGCTGGCTGCAGAAACCTCCAGCAGCCCTTTTCAGTCAGAGGAACCATATGATGGCACTTCTTTAGGAGCTCCAAAGGAAAATAAAGGCAGCTGTTTACCTCATAGACAAATTCAGAAGAATGAGAAGATAAATTATCAGCTATGTCTTTAAAGGGCTGGAGGGAGCCTGGAAAACACAGGCCAGGGAGCTGTGCTTCCGCAGAACAGGGCAGATTAAACAGTAAGTTATAAACAAAAGCAGCTGAAAGAGGCCCAGACAATTCCCATGCTGGTCAGGCCCTGCTCCTGGGCCACCCGAAGGAGACAACTGAAGAATGGCACAGCAGAGGAGTGAGATGGAACTTCCTTGAACCTCCCAAAGCCTTTGCACAGTCCCTCTCTGGTTACCGTGAAGAGGAGCGTGATGCCAGTGACACAGAGACACAGAGTGAAACAGCAGCTCCCTGGTGCTCTATGGAAAATGCAGGATCACTGCTCCTGTTCCTGCTCTCCTGCACCTCAGGACTCGACCCTGCCCTTCACACCAGCCCCTGCAGCAGGGACTGGGGCTCAGTGCTGCTGCTTCCCTAGCCTGAGGCCTTTGCACAGCACCCTCCTGAAAAGGACCTCACAGACAGTATCAAAACAGACAGAAAAGGCTCAGTGAAGGGCTACAAGTTGAGGAATGCAGAAAAACTTCGCTCAGAGACACAAAAACAGGCAGACTGATCAGTTTAGAGAGAATATACACAAACAGTGGCATGGCAGATGTTAAAGATAATAAGCAGCATGCAAAGGGTGGGTTGTTTGCTCTTTTCCTCAGAGGTCACAAGGATGAGGGAAACCAAAGGCAGCAAACTCAAAGAGAATAAACAAAAATAAATTTTAGATGGAGATTTTAAAGACAGAATCCACTGCTCCAAAATAGAGCTACAGTCAAAGGGTTTCCTTGAGGTCTGAGCAGGATGGCACACAACCACCTGCAGAGAGGACATGGCCTGCAGCTCTGGGCTTAGGTCAACGTGGGGCTGCAGGAGGGCTGGGCCAGAAGCTGGGCTGCCCTGAGCAACCTGGTCTAGTGAAAAATCTAGTGAGCCAGTCTGTGATGCTGGGAGAGGTCACCCCTTCCCTTGTCCTCTTCCAGCAAACCATTCCAGGCAGCAGACACCAGCGCCCCTGGGGAGGGGGTGAAGCTCACATAGACCCACAAGGGGGCCCGGGTTGGGCAGGGGGCTGGGGGGTCTTCACCTACTTTGCTGTCCAGGCGCTGCAGGTAGGAGCAGATGTACTCGATGCTGGCTCCAAACGGGTGCACGTGAAGGAACGTGGAAATTATTCCTGGGAAAAGGAACAGCACAGACTGACCCTGCGGAGCCAGCCGGGAATGCCGGCCCTGGTTGTGCAGGCACGGCCCGGGGGGATCCAACGGGGCATTTTGGGTTAAGTACAGTGAGGTCTGGCTGACAGACTGCAAAGGGAACAACAACTAACCCGTGCAGCTGGTTAGTGCTTAAAGCAGGCTGAGGTTATGACACACCTGAGCCCAGAGCACAGCTCACTCTGCAGGACGTGCTGCCCCTGCACTGCCACTGCACATGGGCCCAGCTCCCACCTCTGCTTCTCACTGAGGGGTGCTCGGGAGCCACAGACCAGGGGAGACCTTGGCCCAGCCAACCTGGAGCCTTTCCGTGGCTCTAGGACTCCCACCTCCAGCCTGCAGCCAGCCCCCCTCAGCTCAGGCCCCCAGCACCCTCACCAAGCCCACCACAGAACTCACCAACCAGCAGGACTTCTCGCTCAGATCT
Source organism: Hemiprocne comata (assembly GCA_020745705.1). NCBI lineage: Eukaryota > Metazoa > Chordata > Aves > Apodiformes > Apodidae > Hemiprocne > Hemiprocne comata. Next base: position 507,386 of record CM036597.1, on the reverse strand, counting down.
CACAGGACTGCTGCTCAGCACCTTCTCAGCTGGACACTCCTTCTCCTGGCTGCACGCACAAGCTCTGCCTGCACTGCTCTCCTGCAGGGAAACCACAGGGCCCATTCCAAACCCCAGCAGGGCTCTGTCCTGGTGTTCCAGCACCATCCAGCACACATCAACCAACCCTCAGCCTCAACAGCCTGTGTCTGTTTTCCTGCCTCTGCCACTCATGGCACTGCTGGTACCTACTGTTCATTTTGCAAAATGCTCCCAGCACAGCCCAGCCCTGCTCGTGCTGCTGTGTCTGAGTGACCAAGCTGGGTTAAAAGCCCATGAAGTTAAGCATGATACCACAAGACACACTTTACCAGCACTGTCCACTGGCATGACATCTGCTGGAAAAGGGCATTATTTTAAATAATAAAAGAAAACACAGACTAGAAAGAAAGCCTTGCACTGACTAATGCAGCTGCAGATATTTATTCTTCAGATGCCTAAAGGGAGACAATGTGATTAACCAAGTGCCCAATGGCTGCAAGGGGTTTGGGATCAGCCTGTCCTCGACCTGAGTTTCTGGTACTGAACTGAAACAGAATTTTGCATACTTTATTATCCCCAAAATTAAGACAAGACTGCCAACGATGCAAGGATTTGGCGGGTGCACTAAAAGCAGGATGTTTTCATTCCTCAGTTTTTTGTGGAATTCCAGTGGTCTGAGAGGTACAAACAGCTCTAACTGGAAATAGCTTCAGGCACTAGTGAAAGGGACGGGACTTGGGCCAGGAACAAAGATAGAACTGACCAGTCCCTTGGGCTTGCTCAGCTCCTCCTGCCAGTGCAATTCCCAACGGGACAGGACTGAAACTGTGCAGTCCTGGCCCAGGCAGGCTGTGATTTTCTTCTGCAGGAAAAACAGTCTGCAGTGTGGGAAGGAGCTGGCTCCAGGCTGCCACAGGGTCTGCAGGGCAGCGTGATCCTGGACACGTGCTGCCTGCTCCCCCTTGGAGCCCCCCCAGATGCTTTGGGAAGCTGCTGAAATAACAGGGCAACACATTCTCTTGCACACCAACCCCCACTTCTGCACCACAGTGTTGCAAGGACCTACTGCTCTTCCAGCCAGCAGCTGCCAGCAGTGGGTAACTTGGTGATGCCAACCTGCACACAGGGACAGCCTGTGTCACCACGTGTGCACACCCCACACCAAACAAACAGTAACTAATTGCCCACTTCACTTCCCTCACTAAGATATTCTGACTGAAGAGGCAGAAAATAAACTCTTGGACTTACATTCCCTTGACAATCACTTGCATCTCTCTCCTTGTCCTCTTCATCTGCCATGCTTTGCTACAGGAAGGTAAAGAAAAGGTAAGATTATTGACAACATCCCCTTATCCCTGTTCTTTGGTACCAGGCACTGAAGATTCCTGGGATACAAAAGCCATTTTTAGGCACTACAAAGACATTTATCATCTTTCCCAGCTGGTGGCACAAAAGGGTGGGGCTAAAGACTGAAAATCTGAGACAAGGCCTAGGATTTGGCTCTCTGGGCCTCAGTGAGGAGTGCTGTGGTTCCTGTCCACCCTGGGTAAGTGTCTGTGCTACAGAGGAGAGGGCCAAGCAAGTTCAGGTTCATGCATGAGTCCACAACCAAAAGAGTGGATCACACCTGAGAAGAAACACTGCACATGTATGTTGAGAATAAATCCAGCCAGCATGGGAATATTTTAACACTGACAAAAGCTTTGAATCCAGTCATGTTTTGTGGAGGTCAGATCAAAACACTACCCTAACATGCAAACCTAAAAATAAATGTTTGATACTTAAGACAACTGATAATTTTTTCTTATCTTTTAAAGCTCAGGTTGCAGAAAAATACCACTCTCTACTATAAAATGAAAGCTACTGTTTTATTTCTACAGCTGCTTATGCTGACTGAGACACTGGTACATGCAGCAATCAGCAAGTTCACTACTGATCTACATCCTCCAGCTGGGCAGGTCATTTTTTCTGGCTTTCCAAATAACTGCTTCTAATCCCAGGCCAGGCATCTTCTGTGCTCTGTGCTCGTGATGGACCATGAAATCCAAGGACTGGATTTACTGCTGAGAATAAGGAGCCCTGGGATGGCACATACCTGCTCCTTCAGGTTTTCTAATAATGTTTCCATTTTTAATTTGTCTTCTTTCACTTTTTCTAGCTCAGCTTCCCTTTTTTTGTATTCATCTTGTACCTTCAAAAGGTGCTGGAAGAGAAGAGGTAAACTCAGTTCTTAACCTTATTGCTGAAAGAACATGAAAGGAATAAGGGCTTTTCCATGCAGACCAGACAGATCATATTCAGAATGATTAAAAGGTTAAGTCTAAACAAGAAGAAATCTTTTCTACAATGTGCCTCAGAAATGCCTTTGTCTATTAGCACACAAAGAAAGAAATTATTCTGCCAACATGGAGCAGTACTTCCATCATCAACAAACCTTCACTGTCCCTGAAATTAAGCATGTGCTGTGCCTTGGGGGCCTGCCCCCAGCTAGAGCTCTTCCCCTCCCCCAGGCTGGTTCATGCTATGGCCATGAATATGGGAAAGAACAGCATGGAAACAAATGCCCTGGGGAAGTCACCTTAAAGCCCTCCTAGATCTCTAGCCCCACATTAATACAGAGGTGTCTGGCAATTTAGGGACATCCTCTGGAACAGCTGCTAGATAAGGAGATTTGCACTGTGATTTGCACAATTCTACATTGCAGAAAAATGCCACGACTGCTCCCCACCAGCCCAGGGGTGCCAGATGCTTTCAACAAGCCCCACAGGAAGCTGGGCACCCCCTTGACCAGCAAAGCTGAGGAGAAAATTGCTCCCATTTGCCACTTTTGATCCCACAGAAAAGCACGACGCCTTTGCTTGTGTTTGTGCTCCACATCCCAGCCTCTCTGTCTCTGCAGCTATCCCAAAGCCCGGGCCCACCTTCTGCATCCCCTGCAGAGCCTGCTGGAGAAGCTTCATCTGCTGCTCCTTGGTGGTGTCCTCATCCCTGCTGGCCTTGCCCTGCTCCTGCTTCAGCAGCTCCACCTCGTTCCGGTAGGCGTCCAGCTGCCAGCGCAGGCTGTCGTTCTCCTCCTTCAGCGCTTCCACCTGGGACACCAGGGCTGCAAACAGGGCAGGAGGGGTCAGCACCCAGACAACAAGCAGCCCCTGGGTGCTCTCCCCCCACACACGGTTGCTCTGAGCTGGAGAAAGTGACTTTACCCGATTCTTCTGTTTCTTTCATCTCTGATGGATCTTCTATTTCTTCATCAGACATTTCCATCTCCTCCTCTCTTCGGATCCCCATCAGTTCATCGTTATGAATGTTACGGATTTCCTGAGGTCCAGAAAGCAGAGGGGGTTTTAAAGACAGATGACAAGAGACAGACTGGTTGGATAAGAAGATGCTGAAATCTAAGTCTGCAAAATGCAACTCCATGATACAAGAAAGAGGACATGATAAAAGAAAACTTGGCACGGCCTATTAGATGAAGGACAGGACCTGGCACGAGTCAGGCTGTCAGTGCTGCTGCCATCACTGCCTGGGCCACCACTGGGCACGCTGGTACCTGCAGCCCCCCCCCTGCCCACTGGGCTCTCCAGCAGGGCAGTGGGCTGCATGGGTCTCCCTGGAGCAGGGACACCTCTCAAGGTGACTCCTCAAGGCTGAGACCCTTTACCCAGCACCTGAGATCTGTAACGAGGTCAGCAACGTTTTACGTTACCCCAGAAAGTATATTATTTGCTAGCAATGATCATATATATATAAAAATATATATAAAGCTATAGCTACAGCTTAATTTTAGAAGTGTAGTGTGTAGTAGAGTGACCACTGTCCACTCACTGCTCAATTACCATTCAATTATAGCTTAATGACCATTTGATCACCATTTAATTACCATTCAATCATCAGTTATCATTTGATCATTGTTTAATCCTCAACAAACCCCTCCCTGCAGCTGCCAGGATCCTCTCCGCTCTGTCCTTGGTCCACATTTGGGATCAGAAAGGAGATGCTGCCTCCTGCCCTGGTCCCTGGGCCACCCCAGCTCCTGCCCATGTGTGTCCTTTCTGCTCCGTCCCCCTTGCCCAGCGCTGGCCAATCCCACCTGCTCCCTCAGACAAGGTCCCCTGCCCTGTCCAGCTGGCACTGGGCAGAGGCAGAGCTCTGGAAAGCAGGGAAACCCCCAGCTCAGCCTCCCCATCCCTCTGCACAGCAGGACAAGCAACAGTCAGAAACCAATAGTGCCACTGAAGGAGATGGAGATGTCAGGAATACTTACTAGAGCCTGGGACAGGTGGCCATGCATCTCTACTCCAGGGCAATTTACCACAGCTCCACTGGGATTACACAGCCCAGAAACAGCCCCAGGGGAGAAGATACAGAAGATCTGCTTATGAAATAAATGTCCAGCTCTTTGTAGATTTTACTCTAGTGGCCTGAAACTTGTCAGCACTGAGCACCTGTCCACCGAGAGCAGCCAACAGGGCAAACGACTGTGCTTTCAGCTGAGGCAACTGCACACCCTGGGGACAGCAGGGGGGGAAGGGCAGGAAGGAGACAGACCTGGGGGAGATGGGCAGCACTGCCTTCACTTCCAAAGCCCCTGCTGCCTGCCCGGAGACCGCCCATAAAACAGCAGCTGGCCTGGAGAGGAAAAAGCATCAGAGAAGCCAAACCCTTGAGCAAGGCCCTGCCTACATCAGGGAAGGTGCTGGGGCAGCTCCCACAGCGTGGTGCTTCACCAGGTCTCAAGCTTCCACAGCTTCTGACCAAGCTGCCTGCACCACCAGGGAAACCATCTTAAGTCACCACAGATAAAAATAAAACCCTGGCCCAGCCTCAGTGCCCAGCACACACCCACTCCCTGGCCTGCCCACCAGGACTCCCTCTGATGCCGTGATACACAGGATTGAATTCTGCCAAAAATTAAATTCTGTACCAAGAAGATGCATCTTGCAGATCCACCTTTCTTTCAGAGAAGACCCTAAGCTGGGAGAGACCAGCAGGCTGAGCCCAGCAGCAAGAACTCCTGGAAGAGACCTCACCAGTGGGTTCACAGCCTCTTCACACCGGGAGAACTTACCTTGGAACAAAAGACAGCTCCAAATGGAGAGAGTGCTCCCACCCCAGTCATAGCAAGCAACCTCAGTAAGCAGGAAAGATCAGGAGCAGCAGGGCTCAAAGCAGAGGCATGGTCTGAATCAGTCTCCACCTGGTTTATCAGGTATAACACAGATCCAAAGCTCCTCCTTTAATTACTACGAAAGGTTTGACTTGGTGGGATTTGGAAAGAGATCCCGAAGTGCAGTCACACTGGGAGGCACCGAGTGCAATCTGCAACTAGGAGACAAAAACCTCATCTTCCAGAGAATCACTGGGCAACATGAGGCAAGTACTTCCTCAGTTGGTGCCTCCCTTTCCCCACACCAAGAGGGAACATTTCCTCCTGGCTGCACAGGGCTCTGGGAAGCCACACGAGGAGGTCCAGCACTCAGCACCTTGGCTTCCCAGGCCAGGGAACCAAAACAAAGAGAAATGGAAACCCGAAGCTACCAGGCAGGGCAGGATTTCTCACCCAAACCTGACTAACCCACCTGCATGCAGACAAGACCCTCCCAGCTGTTGGCACATCTGTCCTGGGAACACCACCCGTGCCAAACACCCAGCCCCTTGGACACAGCTGCCATCGTACACATCCCCACTGGCGTTCCCAGCGCCGGCAGGAAACCCCTGGGCTGGAAACCTTCCCCAGGCTGTGCTGGGAGCAGAGAGCAGCTGCTCTGCCTCATTTCTGACATAAATGACAAGATCAGCTCAGAGCTGCTCATGCTCCTGCAGTGAATCGAGAGCATTTCTGAACACAGCCGTGTCCCCCTGGACTGGGATAAAAGGAATTTTTCCCAGCTCTTCTCTGCACTTCAGATCGGAGCCCTGCTACTTCAAAGAGGCCTTTATTGTCAGTGGTAACCACTGAGTCAAGCTCCACCTCACTTTAAAGCCTTAATGAGCAAGAAAAATACGTCTTGCTCTCTCCTTCAAAAGCATTCATAGCCCAGGGGGACAACACTTCTGCTACCACTTGGAGCGCTGACTTTTCTAGGGAAGGGAGACAGAAGGGGGACTCCAGGGGACACAAGCCCTGAGCAGGAGACCCATCATGGGGCTTTTCCACCACTCTTGGCAGCCCTCCACCTTCCCAGGAGCACAGCTATCTCCTCCCTCTTCCTCAGGCCAGACAGACATCAAGGTGGGCTCAAGAGGCAGCCCAAGCAGTGGGACATCCCTAGGGCACCAGTGACAGAGGGCAGCAGATACTCCACCACAGACCCCAGGACAAAGGTCTCCCAAACAATCCCATTACCAAGGAACAGCCTCCTTTTACCTTAGCTTTACTTTTTCTGACACTGTGCCTGACTCCACCAAGATTTGAAAAGATGAGATAAGGGACTGAGAGCTATCCTTCTGCTTGCAGGAGGAGCAGTGTGAGCCACCTGCCTTCTTTCACCAACCCCCATCCTTGTCACCCCCTTCCAACTGTGTTTCACTTGCAATGTGGCTGCATGGGATAAATACACAAATATGAGGACATCCTCCCTCATGTTTTCCAGACTGTCCAGCCACAGTTATTTCCACCTTTCAAGCCTGTCAATAAAAACCTGACAGAACAGATCTCTGATGATTATGAGGGTTTGTTGGGGTTGGTTTTTTTTTAAACATCTCCCTAGAGATCCCTCTTGCTTTAAAATTAAAACCAGCAGGAAATGTATCAGTAATTACTGTTATTGTGCACAACTTCAGTCAACATGCAGACCTCAATGCATTGCCACCAATAACACAAATACCAAGAGAGAGTTAATTACCTGTAACACAAGAGATGACTGAGCAATTCCCACCTTACACTGTGAATTAAGGTGTTGTTATCCACGCGAGCATTGTGCAAACTTAACATCAAAATCCTGACAAGAAAGAGACTGTGCTGGAGGATCTAACACAATGAAAAATTACCAACCTCTGCTTGTTTGCACCACACGCTGATGTTCTTACGCTGAGCTTTCGTGAAATGGTCCCAAGCCTTTTGTTTGGAGGCAGAATGGTACACGGCCACTATCTGCTCGACTGTAGTATCAAATCAGCAGGCAAACCAGGCCAGAGTATCATCCAGAGAGGGCGAACAAGAGGAGTAAAGGAGTAAAAAAGTGGAATCAGGCAGGTGGTTTGGCTAACCTTTTCCTACAACACTGCACTGAAGCTACACTCAGGAAAGGGTCCCTGTGCCTGCAAAGAAAAGCCTGGACTCCCCCAGGCAGTGTCCAAGGCTCAGGGAGCACGGAAAACACCGGGACACGCTGCCCTGCCTGCTGGTGTGAGGGCACACCCGGGGGCTCTGCCTCCCTGAGTCGGGAGGGGGAGGTACAAGGGTGGGAGCTGGCACTCGGGATGCTGCCCTGCCCACAGGAGCTGCCCCAGGGCCAGTGCTGCAGCCCCAGCACCACTGCTCCCCTTCCCGGCCGGCTGTGCAAACAGATCCCAGCTTCAACCACCAGCTCCTTCTGTTCCTGGGGTTTATTCCTTCTGAAGGATTTTTCTAGAAAACTTGCAGAGTGGTTTTTGGAAATGCAACATGCCTCTCCTAAGATGAGAGCTCACCCAGCAGCAGAAAGCCCATCTACCTGATTGGTGTTTTCACACTTGAGGTGCTGCAGCAGCCCTTCTTCTAACAGAACAAAATCAGCTCCTGCCACTTGGAGTAACCCAAGAGTGGCTGAGATCCCAGAGGGTGTTTCACAGAGCAGAGCTGCAGGCTGCTCTCTATGGCTGCTCACTCTGCAGGGCTCACTGCATTGCCCTCAGGGCCGTGTCCCCACATTATTTACCATGAACAGAATTTAAAAAATAAATAAATAAATAAATAAATCGAGTATCAAACAAATAACAGCCAAAATGATTGAATGTAAAACCAAAAGTTAAGAATGTTCACAACCTAGCCAAAGGGATCAAGGAGGCTTAGTACAAATTGTGCAGAAGATACTCTGAAAAGTACTCTTAAAAAAAAGTTAAGACTTCCTAAAGAATGGATGTGTAAGAGGCAATGAACAGTCTGAGGGACTATGAGACATCATATCTCAGAGCTAACATGGTCCATGCCTCTCCCTTGGTTTCATGGTTTAACAAAGGACTGGGGTTTGAAAGACCCAGGCTGGAAATGCTGTTCTGCACCAGGTTTTCAGGTGTGACTGAGAACAGGTCGCTGGGAACACTCTGCTGCATCCTACCTTTGGTGAATAAATCCTGTATACTTCGTTGAGGCACCAGATTCCCAGGAACTTACCTTGTTTGTGCACAGAAGAGAAGTTGAAAAGATGACAGAGCTACTAACAAACTATAATTAAAAGAGGAAAAAAATTAAGCAGTCATTCTCTCCTCCCCAAAGATGTGGACTCTTACTGCAATAAAAAGTACCACAAGAAACTTTGATCTATGCTTATAAACTAACTGTAGCTGCACAGAAGTGATTGCCACTTCTCCTTCTAATGTGGCCTTTTCAGACTCTAGCAATTAAGCACCTTCCCTACAACAACAGACAAGCAGGGTGCAAACACTACTCACACTGAAGCAGAATGCCTGAGAGAGCAAGTTTGAACTTGTCTTTAGCTTCTTCCATCTCTTTCTCATGAGCTGCTTTCTCGTTCACCAGCCTGCGAACGTGGCTGTTGGCCGACTGGATCATGGAGTAGAAGTTGTTGGCAGTCCTCCTGTTCACCTCTCCACGCTCAATCCAGGTCAGCAAGGTCTGTATGGCCTCCAAGAACTTTGTGTCATCTGCAGCAAGGAGAGACACCTTTACACCACAGCAGCACAGGGTGGTCAACACAGCTTTCAGACCCTTTCCCTGGCACTGCTGACCTGCTCTCTCTCAAAGGTCAGCTTACTTTGGGCTGGTAGCTAACAACTATTCTTGAATTCCTGCCATTATCTGGATACAAGGCTTCTACAAAGGAAAGCAAGTCTAACATCAAGCTGATGGAGCAAACCATCTGTTGAAGTGCAACAAGAGAAGGACCAACTGCTAGAAACCTACTGACAAACTTCACGTGCCAATTCAGACGTACTCTTTGATGAAATAAAATAACCTCCAGCTCCAAAAGAATCAGGCCACACGCAGGGCTTAGGCTTCAGAGAAGGTCTGAGGACTTACACTAGTCCTTTGAACACAAACAGAAATGGTTTGGAAGAGACTGTTGTACTCAAGTATGGGTTTGTTTTTACTAAAAGACAGTTCTGAACAAGAGCTGCTGTGTGGAGGCTGAGGGCTCAGTCCAAACAGGCTCCGCCAGGTCTGGGTGGCACCACCACTTCAGTTCAGCAAGAGGACAACTGGAGAACACAAACCCCTGTCCCAGCACCTGCACAGAGGGTGGCCAGGCCCACAGAATCCCCCCCCCCCTTACCTTTCAGCTTCTCAGCGACCACGCTGCACTCGTGGTCGGAGTAGTGCACGACGGGCGGGGGCGAGGGTGGGCGGAACCGCTCCTCCTGCAGCCGCCGCCGGTGCCGCTCCTCCCGCGCCAGCATCCGCTGCTTGCACTCCCACTCGTACAGGTCATCCCGAGCCTGGGCAAAGTCCACGTGCAGGCGCCCCGTGTCCTTCTTGTCGGTGCTGGAGCCCAGCCTGATGCGATAGCCTGGCAGGGAGGGCAGCGGGGTCAGGCGGGGCAGGTGACCCACCTCGGGCACAGACACCCCCCAGCGCTCCCTCCTGCCAGCCAGAGCGCCCCCGAGCAGAGGAGTTCATGAGGAGTTCAGCTCACAGGGAGTGGAGCTGCAGCAGGAACCCTTGTCGGGGCTGCTGCTATCTGCCTGTGCTTTGCAGATGCCCTGGAGGTGTTTAAGGAAAGGCTGGATGTGGCACTTAGTGCCACGGCCTAGCCGATGTAGTGGTGTTAGGTCATAGGTTGGACTTGATGATCTCAGAGGTCTTTTCCAGCCTCAGTAATTCTGTGATTCTGTTATTCTGGGCTGTCCCTCCTCTGGACACCAGCAGGTGCTGGGTCTCAAACAGCTGCAGTAGTGCAGAGTCTCTCGGGCTGTGGCACTGAGCCCAGCTGCTCACACAGGGAAGGCAGTGGGACCCTTCAGCATCATCTACAGAATCTGCTGGACATTTATCCAGGTGAGACAGGGATGGGCTCTATCTCATCCCACTATTTTGCAGAGGTTTGCAGCACCCATGATAAGAGAGCTCTGCTATCTGTCCTATCAGGAGCTGTTTTCATGTATTTAAGCAGAAATGCAATAGCAGCAGGAAAAGAGGCAGACTGACAACACCAGACAAATCTTCCCATGGCAACAAAGACGACCAGGATAACTGTAAAGAAGTCACTACATCTCTGCCCCAGAATTTTAAGCTGCCATCTGAGACAGACAGACAGACAGACAGACACCTACCAGAAAGATAAAGGGCCTTGTCCACCATGAACTCCTCTGCAAAGCGGATGTGGCAGAAGTTCTTCTTGCTCTTCCGAATAGCAATGACCTCCCCGCACTGCTCAAACACCTCCATGATGATCTGCTCCGTCCCGTTCTCTGGCAGCCCTCCAACAAACACTGTCTTACACCCCGGGGGCCTCTCTCTTGTTGCTGGAGGGGGAAGATCTGAAGAGAGAGAAAGCGACCAGGTCAGTTTTTGGTTTGTCAGCACATGTTCCCTTCATCTGCCCTCTTTCCTGAAAGACAACCATACCTTCCTGGCTTCTAAGAACAAAGATTCCTTATTCTTCTAAGAATAAGAATGCCAAACCTTATTCCTCATAACGTTTTCTGTCTTATTTCCAACTGCTTTTACCCTCCTTCCATCACATTCTGCAAAACCCAGAGCACAGACTGAGCATGGATGATGCTGGCTGATCCAGCCCCCTGACCTCTGAGATCTCAGTGTCTCCAAAGCCTTAGATGGTCCATGCAGGAACCACACCATGAAGATTAAGAGTTCGAATATCCAGGGACTAGAATGCTTTCTTCCTTTCTTCCCCAGTTCTTATCAATCCAACAACCAGAAAGGCTATTTACTGAAATGGCCAACAGTGATAAGAACAGGCTTTTCCTACTGCCCTGTGACCTGCTTGTCAGCATCTACTCACAGTGACTCACCCCAGAGCAATGTAAAGGCTCTTCTCTCATTTACACATTTTTTAATATATATATAATGAGTAGACACTCAGATCCATGTGTTCCTATACAGACAGAAACAGGAGGAAACAGAAATAGCCAGTTACGTGGGTTGGGTGGGAAGAGAGTGCAGCTCTTGCAGTGAATGATCTCCTTCACAGCAGGCATGTCTGGAGGGATGGGAGGTGGGACTATTCCCAAGCCTGGCATCATGGGGTTGATGGGAGGGATTCCAGTCATCATCCCAAGAGCAGGATCAAAATCTAAATGGGAAGAAAGCCCCAGAGTCAGCAAGCACGTTGGTCTCAGACAGTAACTGCTTATTCAGACTGTAAATGGAGTCCAGCCCCACACGTTCCAGTGACACTCAGCTGAATAAACAGGGAGGGAACATCAGGACAGAACTCACCAGAACTTCAGATTTGTGCCCTTAAACCGACTTTTTAAAAACTGTTTCTTTGTTGATTGCCTCAGCCAAACAGATTTTCTCTGTTCAAATAAACTACCTCCATTTCCACTCCGCAGACACCACCTCCATCAGGTGTCCAAGCCTTTCCCAGTAAGGTTTATGCACATAAAGAAACCTGTGGCAGATGGAAACAGTGCAAAACCTAACCCAGCCTGGTTAAGTAGTTTAGTAGTGCTGATAGTTTGGGATACAGGGTTAAGGGCACTGCCTTGCAAACTAGACAAGTGCACCTCCCACGAGGACCTGCTCATGATGGGGAGAAGCTGAGCCCCTGGCTACAGGCCAGCACCCAGGAGGCTTAAGCAGGAGATTCAGAAGAACCAGTCTCCATTTTTAGGAATAATAGAAAAAGGAGGACAAAATCCTTAAGGACTCTAAAGAGCTCAAAAACATCAGGCCCGGCAGGTGCTCTTTGGGGAAAGCTGTGACAGCCTTTTTTATCTAGGCTGGCAGTAGCTGATGGAGAGAAAGGTGCTGAGCACTTCTAAAGCACCTCACAACCACCTGCTTCACCTCCTCTGCAGGAACAGCAATGGGCCATCAGCTGCACAGCCAACTACCTGCTCTGTGCCACAGGAGCAGGAACAGGACTGCAGGGTGCTGCCAACACAGATGCTGCCTCCCCAGGGGAGCAGGCAATTCCTCAGGCAGGAGACAGCATCCTCCTCAAGCACTGAGTGCAGTAAAGCTCTGAAACAGCCATTTCACTTCAGGATTTGGATGCACAGGCTTCCTGCACTGCTGAGAAGCCAGGTACAGCACAGCTCTGTTCCTACAGGAGCTCTTTAACAAATCCTGGCCAGGGTGATTCACCCCTGCACAACTAGACATCAAGGTGGTCATTTCTGGAGCAGAAACCTCCATTAATTTCTGCCATATCCATTTTACTGCCCCACTGCTTTCCCCTTCATCCCCTCCCACCCTTCCTATGATACAGTTTCAGTGCAGCTTAAAACGACCCCTTACTGGATGTCACTGGTTTCCTGAGCTCTGCGTGGGACTCTCCTCCTGCTGGCCCACTGCAGACTATCTGGAGGTAGCCCACAGTAACCACTGTTTACATCAAAAACCATGTATTCTCATCTCCTCTGAGATCAGTTTTAAAACACTGGCCTCTACACGAATCCCTCCCCAACAGGAACGCATTTCAAACCCGGCTCAATAATGCTGTTTGTACATGGTAGGCACTTCTCTAACCCAACTGAAACAGGCTCTTCCCAAGGACATGTTGGAAAGCAAAGGTGGGCAGAGCCCAGGTGAGCTCCCATACCAGGCAGGAGGGGCTGTCCTGTCATCCCCATGGGAGCCATCCCCAGGTTGTTCATGGCAGTGGCCCAGGCGGTGGGGTCTGACATTGGCAAGCCCATCAGAATGGAGTCGAGGCTTAGGGTTCTGCCACCACCTGCTGAGAGGAAAACAGGGGTGAGCAGCTTGGGCATTGTCCTGGTTTGAGCCTCAGCTCTTCTGCAGGGCACACACTGCTCAGCAAGGCTCTGCAATATCAGCATCCAAAACCAGATCTGAACCCAACGTGTTGCGCCAGGGGAGGCTAGGACTTGGATATTAGGAAAAGTTTCTCTACTGAAAGGTTGGTCAAGCACTGGCACAGCCTGCCCAGGGCAGTGCAGGAGTCACCACCCCTGGAGGTGTTCAAAAACCATGTGGACATAGCATTTCAGGACATGACTTAGTTGGCATGTGGTGTTGGGCTGATGGTTGGACTTGATGATCTTAGAGGTCTTGTCCAACCTTAACGATTCCATGAAAAAATTCCCAGCTCAATCAGGCTGATCTGCCTCATTATGCTTTTCATTACAGTCATGATGTTAAAATTGAGATATTGGACAATATGGCCCAACTAAGAATTGGACAGTATTGAGATATTGCCCAACTAGACAAAAAGGATAAATCTATCGGAACAGGCAGAGAGATTCCACAGTGCTTAAGAAAAACACCACCAGAGAAGCTGCTTTTGCTTTGCAGAGGAGCAGCAGTGAGCACCCACCCACAGCCATGCCCCAGGCCCACCTGCAGGGACGTTTGCTCTCCTCCTCTTCTTGCCCTGCTCGCTCCCATCCTCGCCGGGGCTGCCCGGCCCCCGCGGGCCGGCAGTGCTGCTGAGCTGCAGGGATTTGCTGCTGCTGGCAGGATCAAAGGACAGATGGGTTAAGCCTAAGGGAGAAAAACACACCCAGTGACTTCCTTTCAATTGGTTTGCAATGCTTCAGGATCACAGGAATAAGAGAAATGCCCAGCCCCAGGCAGAAGCCCCCAGAGGAACTGTGAGTCCCCCTCACCATCCCCATCTCCATCTTACACTTTAAAATACCCCTCACAAACATTAATCCCAACACCCACACAAACCCAACTGCTTGATCCTGTAAACCAGGGCTGCAGCTCCCCTCTGTTGTCCAGTATCTCGTATCTGGAAACTCAGAGGGCAGATTTTTCTTTTTTTTGCTATTTCTTCCAGTCCAGTAATACATTTGTAACAGTCACTTAAGTTTCACCCAACTTGCCATCAGTTATGAATTCACCTGGAATTATTTACTACCAAAAAAACAAGGCACATCTTAGATGATATTCAGAAACATAGGGTGCTATTGCCTTTTTTCTTCAAGGAGTCTGGCAAGCAGTTGCCCAGCTTTTCAAAATTACCAGAGATTTCAAATTAATTACAGCAGGCTTTAGAGGGGTGCACTGCCCCAAGTTCATTATTCCACCTTCTGTCCTATTCAGCACTTGCAGGGACACAAGACTGAAGGGACATTAAAATACCCAGCTTGATTTATCTTTCTCTCAGCAAACTCATGCTGAACAGTCACTGAAATAAACAAAACCACACCAAATTAACACTTCTGTGAGCCCATCTAAAGTGATAGAAATAGCTACATTTCTGCCAAGATATGCCTGTGTTCCTGGGGGGGGAGGGAAATCAGCAGAACCACAGGAGCACCGAAGATGACAACGCTGCCCTCCCGCAGCATCACAGAATTACCTTGGTTGGAAAAGACCTCAAAGATCAACCATCAACCTAACCCAGACAAGTCCCTCACTGAACCATACCCCCCAGTACCCCGACAGGCCGAGGCACTCACCCCCGGCCTGCCTGCAGACACACGGCAGCGCCGTGGCTGCTGTTCCGGAGGATCCCGCTTCCCAGAACTCGTTCACAAACACGGTTGCTGTGTACGGCTGTAAATAGACAGGAGAGTGGATACAGAGCGCCCGGAGGGGCTCCTCCCTGAGCTGCTGAAAGGTGAGAATGCCAGAAGAAGCCAAAAAATAAGTACTGTTCAGCTGGCAACAACAATAGTCACGCCCGGCGGCGCCCGATGCTGCTGCTCAAACAGCCCCGGGCAGGAGGACTCGGGAAAACACTTTGAGGGCAGCAGGTTAAAAAGAGAGAGGCCGAGAGCAAAGCAACAGGGAGAGCAGAAAAGGATCAGTTCTAAGGTTGATTTATTATCCAGCTGATGGAAAAGTCAACATTAAAGGTGAAAGTGTGCTTTCCACACTCAGGCAGAGAGAAAGACACGGACCAGCAGTGATCCAGCTGGACACCAGCGCTGCCAGGCCTGCAATGGTGAGGGGACACGCCGTGGAGACCTCAGCATTAACACCACTGGCACAGGAACCACCCCAAAACACCCAGGCCTCAGGCACTGGTGTCCAACCCTGACACAAAGGGCTGGCTGGCTGCTCCTCTAGAGGACATTTTGCAGGCCCACGAACCTTCAAGATAACCTAAACATGGACATCTTCAGCCAGCCACCAAAAACTTGTGCATACCTGTGTGTTTTCCTTGCAAAGAGCACTGCTGTCCCACAGACACATAGAGATGCAGACAAAACCCAGTAAAAGCACCTTAAAGACAACTAGAGACACCCCTGGGAGAACTGGCTGTGGTCTTGCTCCAGCCCCTTTATGAATATCCCACTTCCCAAAAGTTGATTATTTACGGGCTGTCCATTGAAGGTAACCAGATCTGCTCTCCAGCAGAGGCAACACATGATCCCCAGACGTGAAAGCAGCAACGTTTTTTGTGCTGGTACAAATTCATGGTGTCAGATTAATGCCCAAAGGTGACCACACAGGGCGTGACGAAGGCACCAGTACCAGGAACCCAGCTGCAGGCTCATGGTCTCCAGTACAAGAAGTAGACACCTTGCTTGCTGCTCTCCTGCAGTATGGAGTTTGCTCCAAGAATTAAGCCAAACCAGAGAGAGGATTTCCAATGCACTTTGGAGTGAGAAACTCCTGGTTATGCCAGATCTCCCTCCAAGGGAGAAGTGCCACAGAAAGCAGCCACCTCCACAACCAGAACCTCTGCTACCATTTCAGCCAACTGCTGTTCAGCTCGAGCTCCAACCACATCCCACCAGACACCAAGAACACGCACAGAAGAAAGCTGAAGCTGCAGGAAAGCTGCTCTCCTGGGTGCAGAGGAGGATGAAAGCTGGCAGGATCAGACAGTAAGGCTGTGAGACACAAGCACTTTCCCTTCACGCTGACCTTAACGAAGCATCCTTGGCTATTTTGGGCTCAGGAAGGAACCACCAGCCCAGGAGCAAGCCTGGGGTTTTACTGGGGCTCTGTGGGGAGCCAGCCAGGAGAGGTAGGAACCAGCAGATTTCTGTGAAGTGCTGGGTGGAAACCAACGGGGGGAAGAGGAGAAGATGTAGGGTTTTCAGTGAGTGTGAGAGGAGTGTCAGCACTTCTAGAGAGCCACATGGGGTTAGTGTGCCCTTCCCCTGCATGCACACCAGTAGGTATCTCCAGGGGCTTTCAGAAGAGTGCGTTTTTAGAAGCAAGACCCCAGGAGCCACTGCAATGCAGTGACAAGACCAGGTTTTAAAAAGCAACTTGGACTAGAAGATTCCTCACTAGGAACATGGAGCAGGGGAAAATGGGGGATGCTTAAAGGTGAGCAGGAACTGACCATCAGGAGGTCCCCTCAGGCAGCAGCAGATGCTGAGGGTGGTCTCCACCCCTGGGAATGGATGCGAGGGAACATGAGTGGCAGCCCCCCCGTCTCAAAGAGCAGTGACAGGGCACAGCCCTGGGTGGGTGGCAGGACCTGACTGGGGTCCATGCTGGTGCTGTGTATGTTTGTACCTCCACAGCACACATCTAGAAAGGGCCTGGAGAGTGACAGGAAGATCTCAATGTTCCAGGCATAAATCAAGGGAAATACCTCCCCTCACCAGGTCCTGTGCCAGACCTGGGACACCACTTCATTTTCCAGCCCCTAGCTCCTGCTCACAGAGCTTGGCCATGGCCTTATGGACCAGCAAAAAAAACAAGAAACTAGAAACAGTCAACAACATGAAAGGAGAATGTACAGATCATTCCTGCTCCTGAACACCCTGGCAACACTTCCACCCAAAGGCTGGGCTTGTGCAGCCTGCTGTGCAAGGCTCCCACCATTGCCCAGGAACCAAAGGGGCTGCCCCTTCCACACTGTGACAAGCTCTTCCCTGCTGGGTGCACCAATGCTCCACCAGATGACCCAGCAGCTCTGCTCACAAGCCTGACACTGCTCTGGGGGCACCCAGACCAGCTCACCCAGGGCCAGAGGAGGTAAGCACACATGGACACCAGCCCCACTCCACTGCTGGTTGGACACTCACTTTTCTCAAGGTCCAACTAGTTAATAAAACAGGAACACAAAACCCTCCCCAGTAACTCAGAGGGGAAAAACACAACCGAGTAACAGGTACTCTGACACTTTCACATACCTAATTTTAATGGTAATGGTACTTAAAAAGCCCACGTAGATTCTGCCCACTCATCAAGCTTCTCTCTTACCCAGCATCAAGAGGAACTTCAGATATGGGCTGACACAGGCTTTGCTATAAATATGGATTTACCTTCTGCCAGCATTGGCAAATAAATGAAATAAGTATTGCTCAGCCTGAACAAGGGTCCCTTTGCCTTTGCTGCATATTTAGAAATGCAATTTAGAAATAAACAAGAGTCCAGGATACATTCTGCCACCTGATTACACACTGCTTGCTTCCAGCTCTGAAGAAACACCCCTCAGAAGAAACCAAAGCACAGAACCTGGTTAGAAAACACAGAGAAAACAGCAAGAAAGGGCAAGCAGAGAGGATTCTGAGGTGGTGAAGCTACTTTTCTATACCAACCATTGGCTTCCCCAGCCTAGTTCCCAGGTTCAAAAGCTACTGCTGGGCTGGTGCACTGTCCCACTGCACTCCCAGCTGAAGTGCTGTGGTTGGAGCTCTATCACCATCAGGTTGATCCAGACACTGCCTGGGCAAACTGGTGAGAGCAGCAGGCTTCCAACAGCCACCTCTGCCAGCCACGTATGACTCTGGATGCTAGCACCACCACCAAGACCCTATGGGAGAACCTCACTTTCAGCAAAAGCAGCCAAAGCACCCACAGCTTTACCTGTGAAGGGCACGAGGAACATGGCAGGATGCTGAGCACATCGCAGGACTTCAGCCAGTTCTGCCGCTCCCAGCCCTTCTACTTAAGAGACAGAGCCCAGGGTTCAGCTCCACACAAGCCTCCGAGCTCCAGCTCCCAACACAAGAGGCAAGCCGGGTCCTAAGGAGGGTAAGAGCAGCAGGGCTGTGCCCCGCGGGCGGGCAGCGACAGCCCCGGCAGGGCGAGCACAGGCTGGGGCTGGCCCGGGGCAGCTGCATGTGTCACCATCAGTCTCCAGCGCCCGGCGGTGATAGGCGGGTTCTGGATGTGGGGGACGGAGGTGGATGAGCAGGTGGAGAAGTGATTAGCAGCCAGGACATGTGCATTTACAGGGGATTTATACATCCGCGCTTTGAAGCGCTGGCGCGCACTTAAATCAGCGCTGTTTGCGTGCCGGGGATTAGCTGCCTTTGCACAGAAAGATTAAATTCCAGTAATCCTCGATGGCAAGAGGCACATGGCTCACTCTCCTTGATTCTGGAGGCTTGGACTCCAAAGAAATATTAATTTCAGACAAGCTAATTATTCCAGTAGGGCACAGTAAAAAGAAAAAAAAAGAGAGACAAAGAGTCCCTTCCTGTGACCCTGCAAGCACAGTGCTCAGAGCACCACAGGGCTCTGCTGCAGCCCTCACCCACCAGCACCCCAAATCACTAAATGTTCCATGGAGTGCTTCTGGGACGCTCACAGGGCTCTGTCAAACCACCTTCCCTCTCAACACAACGGCTAGAAATTGTTTTGTGGAGATTTACAGGGGACAAGCAGTTCATCCTCCATCCCCCGGGATGCAGAGCAGCAGCTCCGGGCTCAGAGGGGATGTGCCCGACCCAGGCAGCTCCTGGATCACATCCCTCCCATCCTGCCAACTTCACAGCACGCCCAGAGAGAAAGAAATACCTGCCACCGTGTAACCAATGCTCAAAAGCTCACTTTGTCAGGAACACATTTTTGAAAGGCTAGGAGAAGAAAACGGTCAGGCAAAGGGACACACAGGACAAGCTGCACAGACCTACTGGGAGGGAAGTAAAAAAGGGGAAAAAAAGTAAGAGACAAAAAGAGGGAAGTCCCAAAGAAAACTCCAGCAGAGCCTGCAATCAGGATAACTAGAAAATCCTAGAGCAAAAACTTGGACCAGGGGGTGAGTGCTGCTCCCCAGAAGGGAGTCTTGCAGAGGGGCAGCACCAGCACGAGGACCAGCTGGACACAGGGGGACACAGTGGCACCAGAGGAATGTCAGCAGAAAAGTTGGGGATTAGGGGAGAAATCTCACACTATCTTTGGAAGGTGCACAGAATGCCTCTTCAGCAACACCTTATCTTTGAAATTCCTTGGAGATTGAACTTCACCCCTTCCACGAGCTCAAGTCACCCACACCAAAAACATGACCTTAAACCAGGAAACCTGACCTGGATGCAGTTCAGACCGAGCTTTCAACAACTGAATGCAAGGGGATTTTTAATCAGGTGTCACAAAACCCCTCAAACAAAACATTAAGAAACAGAAAAAGCAACCAGTCGGCTTCCAGAGTGGGAAGGAGATGAAAGGCTGGAGTGAGAAGGAAGGGCAGTTGGCTGAACAGCCCCCTACCCCAGCTGCCTTGGCACTTACCCACCATCTCTCAGCTCTGCTGCACTGTTCTGCAGGCAGAAAAATAGTGGCTAATTATTGTAGCTGTACAAGTGAAGCAGGGATAGGAAGTGCGTGGAGTAATGAACAATCAACCCAAGGACTAACCCCTTTGTGTAACGAACATGTGGCACCAAAAGCAACATTTCCACACAGCCTGATCTGAACCTCCGTGGCTGTTAACAGCTGGACCACACACACGACCAAAATATGAACAACATAATTAAGACAGTAAGAAACACATAAAGAAGCTTTAGTATAACGCCTAAGGAACCGATTAAATGTGTGCACACATGTATATGAATCACAGTCAAGGGCTCTTCACAGCGAGGGGCTGTGGGGTGTCACAGCTGTGGTCACCGGTAGGAGCCTGCCCAAACCCCACGGTGCCTCCTCCGAACGGGCTGGCTGCAGCAGAACGGACCCAGCACCGGCCGAGTTACAGGACTGGGCACGGCTGAGCCTGCCCGGGGCTCAGCAGAGAGAACACACCGGTCACAGCCCGGCCAGCTCACAGCCAGGGCGGGAGAAGCTGCTGCCACCTTTCTCCTCGCTTTGCAAACCTGCGCCTCCCGGAGCAGCGGGCTGTGTTAACACTCAGTTCGATAATTTCTTTAAACGCGGCCCGTTTCTCGCCAGGGCTGGTGTTCGATACTGCTACTCAGATCTCCCGCCGGTGTAGAGGAGGGACCGCGGTCACCGGGAAGCGACATCCCCAGCCCCCGCTGCCGCCCCTCGGCCCTTCAAAAGGGTGGGACGTGGCCGGAGCGCCCCGCAGGAGAGGAGCGCCCACCGACCCCGCCACGCCGACCCGCTGAGGCGCTCCAGGCCCACACCGGAGCCGCCGCCCCGCTTCCCACAGCCTCCTCCGGGCCGCGGCCCCCAGCCGTCATTCGGTCGCTCCCACGAGGGCTCCCTAGGACATAACGAGACCTGGAGCCCCCCCCCGGTTCCCCGGGCGCGGCCCCGCACTCACCGCCTACCTCGGCCACGGCCCCGGCCCTGCTCCCGGCCCCACCGCCGCCCTCGGCGAACATCCGCCCGCCCCCCGGCCCCGCCACCGCCCATTGGCTGCCGCCCGCCGGGGGGCGGGGCGCTGCGCGCACAGCATGCCGGGATTGCGGCGGCCCCACCTGCCCCGGTGCCCGCGGCGCCTCTCGAAAGTGGCTCCGTTCTCGGGCTTTTCCCTGCAGCCCTTCCCCGCCTCCCTCTGGGCCCGCTGCCCTCCCGCCACTGTCGTCATCCCCCTTCCGGCGCCACGACGGCCCCGCAGCCCCAGAGCCTCCGGGCACCGCCCGCCCCGGCCCCCCGCCCCGGAGCAGTAGCACCTCGGCTGCAGCCGCGGGTCATCAGAGCAGAGACCAGGCCGGCAGAAAGGCAGTTTATTCAGCAGCAGAGGAAGCGCTCGCCATCTTCCCCTCTTTTGCCCCGGCGCAGGAATCACAGAATCGTCGTGGTTGGAAAGGACCTCTGAGATCACTGAGTCCAACCATCAACACAATCTCATAATAATCCGTGTCCTTCCTGGCCTCACAGCCTGGGATGTGCCCACCCTTGTCCAGCCACGCTCCCGCGGCCTCTCCACAGTGCCCGGGCCATGCCCAGCATCGGGACCCGCAGTCACCGCACGGCTGGAGCAGCAGTGGTGGGGCAGGGGACAGGGGATGAAAGCAGGCATGGGCTCGCCCAGGGAACGGCCACCAGTCCGTGCCATCCCGGGCAGGATCTGGAGGTGCCTTCCTGAAATGGAGCCCCAGCCTGCGAGGCTTCCAGCCCAAGGCTTGGGAAGAGAGGAGATGGCTCAGTGCCGGAGTGCAGACGCTCGGCAAGGGATGCTCCACTGCTCTGGTTCCAGCTGTGCCGTGGGTAGAAGGGGCTCATCCCACCCAAGCCACTGCCTGTGTCACTGCCCAAGCTGTGACCCCCACTGGGGACAGGTATGCTGTGGTGGCCTGAGGTCTGCACAGCCCAGGCTCCTGCTCCCGCTGCCTCCAGGTGTGCAGCCTGCCTGGTGCTGTGCCCAGGCACAGCCAGGACTGTCCCCAGCAGGGGCACGGGCAGCAGGCTGGGGAAGCAGTGCTAAGTGCTCACCCCAGGTACCCAGCACGCTCCCTGTGGGAAGCACATCAGAGGGAGCCAGAGCATGGCTTGCAGGGTCATCAGCTCAGCCAGGATGGGTCAGCAAACAAGAAGCAACAGCCAAGGAGCTCCAGCCTCTCCAGAAATAGGCAGCAAACACCTCATATAGACAGATGATGTGTGATCCCCAGAACTGAGTCAGGCTGTAGCCACCTCCTGTATCACCCACTGCTCCACTCAGGGAGACAGGCCTGCTCCACAGGGGCGAGAGGCCCTGTTCATTCCATGATGCACCGCTAGGAACAGTAGCTTCCCTGTGCTATTTAAGTGTCAGGCCTTTCCCAGGCAGAGGTGAATGCCACAGAGTTTGGGGTTTTGTTTGGTTTTTTGTTGTTGTTTTTTTTTAAAGGCACTTTTGCCACTTTCTCTAGGATGGGGAAGGCCTCAGGACCAAGGCAGGTGCTGGATGCATGCTGGATGTGGCCTCAAGCCTTCATGTCCATCAGTGGGGCAAATGGCAGAGGTGGGAGCAGCTGCTGTTTTGTGCACATCACCTTCTGTGTCAGGCTAGTGTATGTTCTTAACTAAAAAACCTCTCAAGGGAAATTTTCTTGCTACGTGGATTAAACAGACATGTTTTTACGAGCAGCAATTAAATATCATCACAGTCTCTGGCAGGGTCAGCAGCCTGGCACCACTGCCGTGCAGCAGGGCTGTGTGCTCCCATGGGATAAGCCAGTGTCTAGGGACCCTCTCGGTCCCAAATCCAGCCATGGTGGGACACAGCATCCCTCCTGCACGGGGTTTTCCCTGGCTCCAAGGCCGCCGTTCCTCCCGCTCATTTGGCACAGCTCAGCCTTCAGCCGGTTATTCATTAACTCGCTTTACAGCCCAGGCCAAACAGCGACAGCGCAGCCCCTGCTGCCCCGCACCGCCGCTCCCTGCCGGCTCCGCTGCGGATACAGCTGCTGCCAAGGAACACCGGGAGCCTCCCGCGGTGTTCCCGGTGCCGCGGGCAGGGAGCTCAGAGCTGGAGCTCAGAGCTGCAGCCCTCGCCTCTGCCGGGGATGGGCACAGACCCTGCCGCCTCCCTGGGGATGGGTTTGGGAATGGCCCAGGCTGCAGCTGGAGGATCACAAGTCGCAGTGCAGGCAGACGGGAGGGCAGCAGATCCCGGGGCTGGGCAGGGGAAGCCGGGCAGGGTGGGAATTGCATCCTATGGAGGGAGTGCTGAGGGCCTGGAGCCTGGAGCCACACACGGCTGCTCTCGCTGGGGCTCTGCTGAGTTCCTCCGAGCAAAATCGATTGGGTGCCACGGATGTGAGATCCTGAGTGGCTGAGGCTGGTGCAGAGCAGGCCGGCCTGTGGGCAGGCTGGAATTTGGCCAGGCTGATGGCTGGGAATTAGCATCCAGATTGGTCCCACTCCATCTGTGATCCCCCCCAGGCCCCGAGTTCACGGTGAGGATGCAGGAGATGAGCTGGGAAGCTGGCGACAGCTGCTCCTTACCGTGTCAGTCCTGGAGCTGCGGGCAGGACACGGTGGTGAGAGATTTGGTGTCTCTGCCCGGGAAAAAGCGGCCGCTCCCCAGGAGGAGGAGGACTCTCCTCTTCACACCTGCAGCCAGCTGGAAGAGCTGCAGCCGCACGTCCTTCTGCCAGTAGGAGTAGAGCAGGGGGTTGAGGAGGGAGCTGCTGAGTCCCGGCAGCCAGAGGTAGCTCTCAATGACACGGTAGGGGAAGCACTCCAGGCAGACAGTCTGCACCAGGCTGGCGATGAAGAAGGGCAGCCAGGACAGCATGAAGCAGCCGATGAGCACGGCCACGGTGCGCATGGCCTTCACAGCACCGGTTCCACGGGATGGGGGGCAGCCCCCCGCCAGCCCCGCCTGCTCCACCTCCCGGATGTGCTGCACGTGCACCGAGGCGATCTTCAGCATGTCACAGTAGAGATAAATGAAGAGACAGAGGGCTGGGAAGAAGCCGGCGCAGAAGACGGTGAGCATGTAGGCAGGGTGGAAGACACCGAAGAAGGAGCACTTCTTCTCCTGGGGGACATCCTTCTGGAAGGCTGGGGTCAGGACTGGGAGGAAGCCGATGATGGCAGCAACCAGCCAGAGCCCCACCAAGCGCACCCCAACCCACAGGCCTGTCACCAGCTGGACGTAGTGGAAAGGTCTCCTGATGGCCAGATGCCTGTCGCATGCAACCAGAATCAGGGATAGGACAGAGGCAGCTGAAGAGGAGGTGACAAAAGCCATTCTCAGGACGCAGAAGATCTGGGGAGGATAAAAGGGCTGGGAAAACTCATCCATGACCAGACCCGTGACTGTGAAGCCAACCATGGTGTCTGCCACGGCGAGGTTCAGGACAAAGTAGAGCCCCTTGGAGCCGCTCTTGTGGATGAGGCAGAGCAGAGTGATGGCCACCAGCACGTTGGTGGTGATGATGAGTGAGGCCAGCACAGCAAGGATGGCTCCCAGGGCTGGGCTAGCCATGGTTGTCCCCTGCAGGGCACAGTCCCAGGACAGCAGGTCCCCAACACAATCCTAGGGCATCCCTCACCTGGGGCTTCTCAGCAGGTCCAGCTCGGCAGCCGGGCAGCAGGTGTGTCCCCAGCTCTGGGGGGTTCAGTGAGGGCCCCGGGTGAGTGGCGTGGCGCAGGCTGGGAGCAAAGCTCTGCAGAGTCAGGAGGGACTGGAGCACTCCCTGTGCCCAAGGAGGTCCCTCCCCTACAGCCACGTTTCCAGACAACCCCGGAGCAGGGGGGTGAGCAGCGAGTGCCTGGGCAGGAAGCTGCCACGATGGCAGAGGGGGTGGTGGACATCCCCAGGCACGCACCCAGCAGAGCCGACACCCCGCTCTGCCATGGCTGCTGGAAATGGGAAACAAGCAGAGAGAGTTCCCAAGGCCTGGCCCCGCTGGCATATGCCAGGGGAACAGCTCGTGGGGCTTCTGCCAGACCCAGGGCAGTCTCTTCCTGCAGGCACCAAGGAACACTGGTCCCTTCTTGAGGCAGAGACCTGGTTATCAGAGGGAAAAGGACTGCAAGAGATGTCTGCTAAAATACAGCTGGAGAAAGTGTCTGCCAGCCCAGGAACTTGGCACATCCTTGGCAGGGGCAGGTGGGAGACTGAAACACCCTTGGTGAGGGCAGCTGGGAGCCCAGAGTGTCCTCCATGAAGCAAAGGAACTGCTGGAACCTGCAGGACAAAGGAACTGCCAGAACCTCCGAAGGGGCCTCCTAAGCAAGCAGCAATCAGCAACAGCTGCTCCAGGAGCTGGTGTGCTCTGTCTAGTTATGGATCCACCTAGAAATACCTGGCTGCCTTCCCAGAACAAGCCCCTCCAGGAGCTCCCCCTGTGTGAACTTCCCTTCAGACACACCTGGCTGACTCCAGGTTCTGTGACATGGGTCATCTCCAATGGGAGACTTCACTGTCACTGACCTCACTCCTGGGAGCAGCTTCGTGAGCTGCACCATAACACTTGCTTTACTAATCAGTGTATTGACTGTTACTAATAGTAACTCGTGACAGAGAAATTCCCAGAACCAAAGCCCTGCATCCCTGTGTGCCACAGACTCCTGCAAACCCCCTGTCACGGCCCTCACTCCCACGGGGTGGTGACCCTCTCCAGCTGTGCCCACGCCTGCTCCAGCTCTTTACACAAAGTGCCATGAGCCACCTCTCCTGTCTCCTGAGCTGGAAAAATCCAAGCTGCCAGGAAACGGGGCAAGTTCCAGCTTCCCTCTGTCAAACAGTAACCCGAGGAGCACAGGTGGATGGGGGAGGCTGGGAGCGGGGCCAGGGCAGGACCTGGGCAGGTGGTGAGGAGGGAAGGTGCAGCAGACACGTGAATTGTGGCCACCACGGATGGGGCTGTGGAGCAGGGAAGGCCCTTGGGAACAGCCTGGGTCGGCACTGCAGGCGGGAAGGGGACCATGGCCTTACACCCTTACACCTCCTCTTTTGTTTGCCCAGGAAGACATCTGGGGAGTTTTAGCCCTGATGGGCCCAAACCCCATGGCATGAGATGGAGGTGGAGGGGAGGTCAGACAGAGGAGAAGCAGCAGGACGGGTGGGGAGAAAGCACCAACACAACCAGGAGCTGCTGCCTCCCCGTGAGCAAATCTTGCCTTGTCCTGGCCATGTTGCTGCAGTGGCTCCCCAAGACAGGGAGTGAGGAGCTCCACTCTTGAGGCAGTGAGGAGCTCCACTCTTGAGGCAGTGAGGAGCTCCTCGCAGCAGCCTGCAGAGCGTGGGCAGGGCTGCAAGGAGCTGTCAGAGGATCAGTCCAGAACTGAACAGCAGCATCCCACGGAGCTGTGCAGAAGAAACAGCCCCAGAACAACAGTGATCAAAACACCAAGGAAAACCAGAAGATTGTGATGAACTGCAGTTAAAATACATCCCTCACAGAGACTCGTATCCATCCATCACCTATTTATTTACTTTGAAATATTTAGAAATCCTCTTCAGGAGTAAAGTCAGGGGAGGCACATGAACCTTCTCCCCTTTCCATCCACTGCTCCCTGTTTCTAGCAGCTTCTAAGTACAGTTTAACTCTGAAAACGACCCTCCCAGCCTGCCAACTGTGGCCCTGAAGCAATGTCTCTGCTCAGGGCATGATTTAAGTCCAAGAGCTGATCAGAGTCACCTTCCTCACACACGCAGCTGGCACAAGGCAGCTTTGCCTTTGCAAAACCACAGCAAACCATTCCCTGTCCTTCATCCAGGCTGGATCTGGCTGAACATCCCTAATGCAGTTTGCATAGAGGATCTAAGCTCGCAGCACTCCCAGGGAGGATGCCCTGACCTGTGTCACTGGGGACCTTCCCCCTTGCTAAAGCCACCCCAGAAGGAAAAGGGAGCAGGAACACAAGAGCTGTTTGCTTTTTGCAGCCATCCACACATTTAAAAAACAAACAGAAGAGGATGACCAGAACACCTCACTTCATGCTCTGCTTAGCACAGCCACGTTAGGGCCACACTTGACAGCAGTGGGACATCTGAGTTCAGCTTTAAATCACATTACCTTGTTCTGACAGTGATGTGAGCACAAATTACCTAAGCATAAGGTGAAGAGACTGAGGTTTTGCAAAACTGAGCTACGAGTGCAACACCATCATTTTCAAACACTGACAATTCAACTTAAACGAATCAACATTTCTATTGTAATTAATCCTAACGATTGTTTTTATATGTATATGAAATAAAGGAGATATATATATATATAGTGTGCTGAAAAAACAGCTTCTGTTCTCTCCAAGGGCAGACCCACCATCTGCTCTGGAACATCCCCACAGTAAACCTGCACCGACACAAACTCAAGCCGTCCAGTCAATAAATAATTTAATGAGGTTCCAGCTCTGCAAGAACACATGGCAGCACCCCCAGCCCCACTTCCCTCCCGCCCTGGGCACGGCAGAACACACACCACAAACACAGCTGCACCAGAAGGCCACCGGAATGCACGGATCTTCACAGAAGATATTGCTTCGGGCCCAGACACTTGTACACCGAGAACACTCGCCTCCGCAGGGAAAAACAAGCCACGCAGCACCTGCCAGCAGCTCCCCCGGCCCGTGCTGCAGGGACCATGCATCTGGGGGAGGGGGAGAGCCCAGACCCACAGGTACCAACACACGGACAGGGGGTGAGATGAGGGGCAGGGGCAGCAGAGCGCTGTGCTGCAGGGCCGGGGGCTGCGGTCAGAAGGGCAGGCGCTTCAGCTGCTCGTACGTGATAAAAAACTGGAGGGAATGTCAAGGAATTGGGCCGATCCAGCAGGGAGCTGCAGCATGGCCAGGCAGCAGCACAGCCCCTCTTCCAGGCAGCACCAACTGGTCTGTGCTGGGAGGAGAGCTGTGGGATAAGGGCAGCCAGGAGAGGGAACAGGCTGACGCAGGAGCAAACTGGCCCAGGCTCAGCTAGACCACTTGAGGGAAAGGGAGGGGGCTCTAACCCCAGACTTCTTTAGGATAAATTATGGACACAATGCCAGAGGGCAAGAAGGTTCTCAGACACCAACACAGCAGTGCTGGCTGTGCAGAGCAGGTCAGCACTTGTCCTGGAGCAACAGGACCTGCCCCAAGCTTCCCTTGGGACAGAATCACAGAATGGTCAGGGTTGGAAGGGACCTCTGCAGATCATCAAGTCCAACCCCCCTGACAGAGCAGGACCACCACAGAATCTAGGGCAGGTCACTAAAACATATCCAGATGGGCCTTGAAAGTCTCCAGAGAAGGAGATTCGACAACCTCTCTGGGCAGCCTGTTCCAGTGCTCCAACCTCACAGTAAATAAGTTCTTCCTCATGTTGAGGTGGAACTTCCTGTGCTCTAGTTTGCATCCATTGCCCCTCATCCTATCATAGGGCACAACTGAAGAGACTGGCCTCTCCTTCTTGATACCCACCCTTCAGATATTTACAGACATCAATAAGATCCCCTCTCAGTCTTCTCTAGATTAAACAGCCCCAGGTCTCTCAGCCTTTCCTCATCAGACAGATGTTCCAGTCCCTTCATCATCCTCAGACAGAGGAGCTGATCCAGAAACCGCAGCATCCCCAGGAGCTCAGGCCAGAGGTGAAGTCTCAGGACAAGCACCTGGGAGTCCTCACCCTAGAGGGTGTCTGCTCTGCCCTGCCCTGCACAGCTCGGTTCCCCCCACCCATCCATGCCCAGGATCCCCCCCAGCACACCAAAGGATACGATGATGTTCCAGGGACCAAGCCGAAGCCAGTTGGGCCAGAAACCTTTATAGAGCGCAAAGAAGCCCTCGCTCTTCCATGTCTAGGAGAAGAGAAGAGACAGATCCACTAGGAGACACAGCAGGTCCATGCTCTGCCCACCTCCCTAAGGCCATGTGTGGTACAAGGGACCTTTACTGCTGCTGCGGTAACACAGGCCAGTGGGGGTGCAGCTCCTTTGTGTGAAGAGTCACTTACAGTATATGGCCCTAATCAAACTGCACCAATGACAAAGTTTGGTCCCAGAAGGTTGGGAGGACACTCAAGCTGATGGCAACCTCAGGACAGCGACTGGGCCCTTCTCTGCTTTGAAACACTCCCTGACCACCACATCCCGTCGCTGTGGAATCTGACTGCCCCATCAGTGGTGTGGGTGCTGGACTCTGGCTCCTCGGGACAGGGACCTGCCCCCCTCTCCCAGCCCCTCACCTTCACGAGGCCATCCAGAGTGCCCTTGTAGAGCTCTGTGCTGCCCACGATCGCCCGCTGGTTCATCATCCGCGTCCGCACCACGTCCACAGGGTTGGAGGCGATGGCCCCCGCCAGCCCACAGGTGAAACTGGAACTAGTCACACACCCAAACAGGAGAGGAACAGCTCTGAGCAAGGATGTTCTGGCTCAGACACGCCTCGACATGGGCATGAGAGAATATCTCGCACTGGATCTAATGAAAGGCACCTAACAACAAACAGGAGCTCTGTGCCCACCCAGGCAGGAACCACTTGGGAGCCCAGAGAGCCAGGGCAAGGGCAACCCAAGGCCCTGCTCAGAGCCCACTGCCGGGTCCCCAGAGGGGCAGCCAGCAGCCCCAGTGCTACCAAGGTGACACAGGCCTGACAGCAGCCTGTGAGCAGAGCACGGCCTTCTCCCCAGAGCCAACAGTGCTTCGGGGCAGGGGAGGAGGGAGGAAGACCAAAGGCAGAAGAGGGAGGCATGCAGCTGCCAGCCTGCTCCCTCCACGCATGGTCTAGTGCTTGTCACCTTCAGGCCCAGCAGGAAAAAACCCAACAGAAGCCCTGCAGCACCTCCAGCTACAGTGTCTGCCAGGAGAAATGCAGGTGAAAAAAGACTTGAGGAGGTCTGTAACCCAGCCCCTGCTCAGAGCAGTCTGACTTGGCCAGATTGCTCAGGGTCCTGTCAGGTTTGTGAGTCCCTGTTCATCTCACCAAGCTCTCTCAGCAACAGCTCCAAGCTCCAAGTGTCCATACCAATGAGGGTGAGGACAGGAGCAGCCCTTCAGCTAACTGCTGCA
Organism: Hemiprocne comata; assembly: GCA_020745705.1. NCBI lineage: Eukaryota > Metazoa > Chordata > Aves > Apodiformes > Apodidae > Hemiprocne > Hemiprocne comata. The sequence continues at coordinate 477,581 of CM036597.1, read as the reverse complement.
GGGAGCCACAGAGCCCAGCTCCTGCCTTGGCCACACCAGGGCACAGACGTGGGGCTACAGCATTTCTGATCAGCAGCTGAAATCAAGCTGACATTTCACATCCCCACAGGGGATGCCAGGCTCTTTCTCCAGGGAATCTCTCTGGAAATACTTGCTGGTCACTGAGCTGCTCCAGGCCATGCAGCAGATCCCTCAAAAGTACAGAGCCTGTTCTCTGCAGCTCCAAAGCTCTACAAACAGGTCTCACCCCAAATCCCACCTTGCTCCTATACTTCACATCCCCTGCCAAGCCTGGCAAGTGCAGCAGCTGCAGCAAATACTCACACGAAGTGGGCAAAGATGGTGTCCCCCATCAGGCCTGACAGAATTAAGTGCTTCTTGGTGATGTCGTAGACGGGCAGCTCAACCCCAACCACGATGGCAGCTCTCTGAGCCGTTGGGACAACACCCTGCAGAGCACAAGCATCACTCACAAACTGCTGCCCTGGGGCTGCAGCCAGGGCAGCATCACCCTGGGTTCCTCTCGGGGACCTTTGCTGACAGCCCACCTCATGTTCTCCTTGCCCCACCCTGCAAATCCATGGGCAGGGCTGCTCCCTGCCTCCCACCAGCAGCTGGTCCTCACCCTCCAGAGGCCTCGAGTGCCCTCCTGCTGGTAGATGTCGATGAAGCTGCCGATCATTCCACCCTGGAACAAACTGCCCTGAGCCTGCATGCGGATCTGCAAGGAAGGGGAGAGTGAGGGGGACAACCTTGGCACCTGCCCGAGAGAGCAGAGACACCAGCTCAGAGCTGGGAGAAAGAACAACAGAGGAACTCAGAGCAGACACCTTTCCCTGTGAACCCCACAGCAAATTGTCATGGTAGGCAAGGAGCAGGGACAGCAACGGGGTGGAAGCAGAGGGCAAAACCCAGAGGACAAGACCCAGAGGGTGAAATTCAGCCAAGCCAGAGAAGCAATGGGCAAGGCCTTCCTCCTCTGAGAAGGCTGATCTACCCAGGGAGAAGCGTGGGACATTTCTCCTGGCTCTCTTTGCTCACAGCCTTGACCCCAGCAATGCCACAGCAGGGAAGGGAGGGGACCAGGCTGTCCCCAGCGGGCGATCCCCTGTCACTGGCAGGACACTGGCCACATGCACATCTTACCTTCAGCACGTCTGTGGGGTTGGCGAGCGCAGAGGAGATCACCCCCGACACCACGCCGCAGATGACGTTGATGAGCAACGTTTCATCTGCAACCGAGAGCAGAGTCAGAGATGGTGCAGAGACTGTACAGGTGGGCAGCTCTGGGCAGAGCAGAGCAGCTCAGTTCAAACCCCACGGTGAGGCTGTCCCCACAGAGGTGCCAGCTGCCCTCAGCTCACAGCAGAGCTGTCCCCACAGCTGCCGGGGACCCAAAGCAGCAGCTGAAGTGCTCAGCAAGGCACCCTCAGAGAGATGCAGGTCTTGCTGGCCAGCCCAGCTGATCAGACAAGGGGAAGGGCTGTGATATGTGACAATTTTTAATGATTATCTGAGATTTCGGTGTCCAGTGGTGCATTTCTCATGATGGAGAGAAGCCAAGAGAGAGGGAGACAGAGAGAGACAACCCAACACTCCTCAAGGCAATGTGACACCAATTGGTTTTGATCTGGAGCCCCAGCAGGGCCACGCTCAGAACACGCAGCCATCTCAAGAAGAGAGAGAACAGGCGACCCAGGCAGAGAACTGTTAGATGCAATTAGTTCTGGGAGGCAGGGGGAACAACCCAAGGCTTCCAGGCTCGGAATTAGGGTGATGGTTACATTGGGAAAAGGTACAGCCCTTGGCTGGTACTGACCACAGCACTTCCCCGAGGAGACCAGGCCACTGGCTGCCCCAGGCCTGTAGGGAGACAAACATTCAGACAGCAAAACTCACAGCTGGAAACGCTGCAACAGGATGTGGGGCTGGTGCACGTGAGCAGAACCTGCACGGGGAGGCTGCTCCCCGGGAGGAGCAGCCCAGGAAAGATCTCTGGTCCTGGTCCCTCCGGCTGGCCAGCCCACACCACCCTCCTGGCTTTCCCAGCTCAGAATGGCTGGACAAGGACATTCCCTCCTGTCACAGCAGGGTTTAAAACCACACGTGCAGATCACGGTGCTCCTGCAGCCCACACTGGCCAGGCCCTGCTGCAGCCCCCTGGGCAGGAGCCACAGGGACCCTCGGCAGACCCTCATCACCAGAGGTAACACTGGCAGAGCCAAAGCCAACAGGCTGGGCAGCACAATTCCCACCTGGACACGCTGTGGGCACAAGGGCTCAAAGGAGACACTCACAATGGAAGGTTTCAACCCATGCACCACTGCACGGATGGGACATGAGGTGTTCCCTGAGACTCATCCAAAAGGAGAGGTGAGCCAGGGGCAGCACTGCTGGTTTGTTGGCTCTGAGGTTGCAGAGCAGAGCTGAAGGCTGGGGAAAGGCCGGGGGGGTGGGGGTGTCTGCTGGGGGCTGCAGGCAGTGCCAAGCACAGCGAGAGCCACATCTGCACCCAACCTTGTCCTTGCTGCTGCTCCACAAACCAACCCACCAGAACGGGGTTTCTGTGGGGATCTACAGCTGGGAAGGGCAGAGGAGGGGATGAGCAAACCCACATGGCAAGCTGCGAGGGGCCTGCGCCGACACCGACCTTCCATGCGATCCACAAAGAGCCGCTTCAGGCTCTGGTAAATCCCGATCTTTATGGTGCCATAGGACGCCTGTCTCAGCAGCGCAGGGGCGATCCTGAGGGGGAACAAACCAGGCGGCTGAAGCCCCTGGGATTGCCCCCAAGCACTCCCCGGGCCGTGCCTCCCCAGTCCCCGCTCCCCACCTCGGGAACACCGGGAGCCTCCAGGCTGCAGCAGCAACCGCTGCCCCGGCCCTTGGGTCTCCCTGCGGGGGGCTCGCAACGGCGTGCGGGCAGCGGGGCGGCCCGGGGAGGGGGCGCTGGGGAGGGCGGCCTGGGGCGGGCAGTGGGGGGGGGGCTGGGGCCAGCGGGGAGGGGGATGCGGGGTGGAGGGGGATGCGGGGTGGAGGGGGATGCGGGGTGGGCAGGGATGGGAACATGGGGAGGGGAACCCGGTGAGGGCGGAGCACGGTGCCCTGGGGGTCCCGTCCCCGTCCCGGGCGGCGCTTACCCCGAGTAGAGGGCGCGGCCGCCCTCCTCCCGGCAGATGCGGAAGAGGGCGTGGAACATGCCGCGGTACCGGACCTCGCGGAACCGGGCATCGGCGCTCTGGCCCTGCACCTGCAGCCGCGTCTTGGTCAGGTCCACAGGGAAGGTGCCTGCGGGGAGAGTGGCCTTCAGCGCCCCGCGGCCCGGTACGGCCCAGTACGGCCCCGCCCGACCTCCCCAGTGCCTCCCTGGGCCCCCGCCGCCGCCTCACCGAACTCGGCCACGATGGAGGCGAGCCCGCCGTAGACGAAGGGTTTCCAGTTCAGCGCGGACATGGCATGGCGGGGCGGAGCGGGGCCGCCGGCGCACCGGGACCACACCGGAAACGCTGCGGTACGGGAGCGGGGCGGGGCCAGCGCCCCCTGCCGGCCCCGGGGGAACCCGCCGGACAGCGCCCCCTGCCGGCCCCTCCCCGCACGCCGGGTCCCGCTGTACCGGGGCTGGTGGCCGCCACCCCCGGGGTCGCCCACCGGACCCCACAAACCAACTCGGCGCCTCCTCGTCAGCCCTCAGGGCCCGTCCCCGCTGCTCCGGGGGTAAAATCCGCCTCTGCCGCCCTGCGGGGGGTAAAACTCCCCCCGGGCCCCGACGCGGGGGGTAAAACATCCCCCCCTCATGCCTCCACTCCTGAGGTGGGGAAGCTGGAGAAGTACCTGGAAGCATCATGGATCCAGTCAGGAGTTGTTATTTTTTGTGGATGGGTCCAGTTCTCCATCCCCACGCACCCCCCATCTCCCACCAGTGAGTTTAGGGTTCCCTTGGGAAGACATGCAGCCTGGTCCCATTCCCAGATGGAAACTTCTGCTTCACACGTCGCTTTTATTACAAAAACGGTTTTATTTAAACCAAAACACGCAGCATGTGGCCCTCACGCAGCTGTGCTGCTCTGGGGTCCATCACACAGCCAGGAGAGAGGCACCAGGGGCGCTGGACCCAAATCCAGCTCCTGAGGTGACAGGACACCCCCCAGTCCCTCCCTGCAGTGGGAGGGGGTGGCACCCCGCTGGAACCAGGGGATTTCGGGGAGACAGAGCAGACCAGCCACCCCCCCACGCCGCAGCATCCCAGGAAGTCCAAGGCTCAGTAGTGGCTGGAGCCCCTCGTGGAGCCCCGCTCCCCATGCCGGGAATGGGGCTCCCTGGCCCCGCGCTCCCGGGATCTGCCTCCCTCGGGACACTCTTCCCGCCGACTGCTGAGCCCCTCACCCCTCCTGCTGCCCTCCTCCCGCTTCTCCCTCTCATCCCACCAACTGCTGTGTCCCCTCTGCTCCTGGCCTCTCTTTTCCCCTCTCCTCTCTGACGGCCTCTGGTGCCTCCGCTCCTCCTCTTCCCGCTGTGTCCTGCTCCCAGGCTTCCTCTCGGAGCCCTTCCCGGCTGGGTGGCTCCCGGTGGCGTAGCGCTCGTATCCTGGGTCCTCCTTTTCCTTCTTGATCCTGACCCGGGGGTGCTCCTCCTCGGCGGGCAGTGCTCTCCTCACAGCCTGCGAGCCCTTGGGCCGCTCCTCCCTGCTCTTCTCCTGATCTGGAAGATGAGGTCCACCTTCTGAGATGGACAGTCCCAGAGCATCACCCCAACCCCCCTGCTCTGCCCAGCACCGTGGTGTCCCTTCCAATTCCACTCCCATTCCAAGCTTTTTCCCCCAAGCTCTACAGCCTGTTTCCCCCCTAAGGGATCCTGTTCTGCTTCCAACTCCAACACTTCTTCAGTCTGAGCCATCCCACTTCTTTAACACTTGCCACGTTCTTCCCAGCAAGGCTGCCCTCAGCAGGCACAGACTGGTCCTGTGCCCGACACCTGTGCTCAGGTTCCATTCGGGTGCACTCTGCATCCTTCTCTTTTCTTCTGAAGGATGTGGAGCATTAAACCCTGCTGCCTCTATGGGGAACAGGTGGTGTTCAGGCACTTGGATGGTTTCACTTCTGCTGCATTTCTAGATTTCACTTTTGTGGAACAGTTTGGGTTGGAAGGGACCTTTAAAGGCCATCCAGTCCAAACCTGGCTTTGGCATCAGCTTCTGGCCATGGAATCTCATCTAGATCTGCTGGGTTTATGTTCTAATCAATTCAGTTATCAGCCACTTAACAGTCATTCCATTCATCTACAGTGCTGCACTCCCACAGCAGCTGCAGCCAGATGTTCAGAGGAAGTGGTGCCCAGATGTTCAGATGCTTTTCCTCAGCCTTCCCAACCCCCCAGGACAGCTCCCCCCTGCAGTGACCCAGGACAAGCGCTCGTGTTGTCTGCAAGATCCATCCCTTCAGAGGCAGGGGAGGATGTTCACAGACAAGGCTGAAGCCAGGTGCTCAGACACCCCTCAGGAGAGCACAGAGCCAAGCCCAGGCACTCGTGCTGTTCCCCAGAGCACCTCATCCGTGGTGTTTCCCTGAGCAAAGGGCCCTGGCCAGGCTCCCAGCTGGGGTCCAGACTGGCAGGAACACACCTCACCTTTCTGCTTTTTTACAGGCACATCATCATCTTCTGACTGGGACTCAGATGAGGTATGAGGCGGCGTTTTAACCCCACAGCCCTTTTCATGGAGAGTTTTGGTGACATCATCTAGGTCATCGGAGTCCTTGGGGGGCCGATAGTTGGCCACGTGGTCCACCCGGATGGTCCTTCCTTTGATCTAGGAGAGGAGCCACAACGTGAGCCAGGGCACAGCCCAGACCCCCCCTCCCCGCGCTGCTGGGGGCACATCCCAGACCCCCTGGCACTGCCGGACTCCCCTCGGGAGCTGGGGCAGGCAGGACAGCGTCCCAGGCCACCTCACTCACCTTGATCCCATTGAAGTTGTCAACAGCCAGAACGGTGCTCCTCTGGTCCTCATAGCACAGAAAGCAAAAACCTTTGGACTTTCCAGTTTTCTTGTCCCGCACCAGGTTGATGTTGACGACCTCCCCGTACCTGGAACACACTCTGAGCACCCGCGGCAGCAGCCAGGGGGGCTCCGGGCACGGGGGCTGCGGCACTTACTGCGAGAACACGCAGATGACATCCCCCTCCGTCAGCTCGTAGGGCAGCCCGCCTGCGGGGAGGGGGAGAGGAGGGAAGGGAGCTTCGGCACCGCCAGGCCCCGGCCCGGTCCCACCGCCCCCCTCCCGGCCCGGCTCGTACCGATGAAGATCCAGGCGCTGTCCTTGTATTCCGCGTGCCACGAAACCGCCTCCTGCACGCCCAGCTCCGCCTCCCGCGCGTTCAGCTCATTGATCAGCTTCACCTTGGTCAGGGGGCTGCGGGCGAGGACACCGTCAGCGCCAGAGCGGGAGCGGCCAAACCTTCCCCGCACCCCCGGCGCCCCGCAGACCTACTTCATGATGGCGGCGGCGCACACTGCGCCTGCGCGCCCCGCCTCACCCGGGCCGAGCGCAGCCCCCTCCAGCCGAGCGCAGCGCAGTCGGAACGAGCGCGGCCGAGCCGGGTCGGACCGAGCCGCGCAAAGCAAGACGCAGAGCTGACGGGAGCGGCAGATACTTTATTGTAGGGACCGTGACAGAGGCGGCGGGTCCCGCTCAGCACGGGCAGGAGGTTTTTCCGCTGGCGTCGTGCGCTGGCTCCAGGCGGCGGGTCTGGCCCTGCCGCCCCTCCAGGTCCCGGCAGAGCAGCGACCGCTGGGCCTTCAGCCGGCAGGCCAGGCACATGAAAATGGCGTCCACGTTCTGGCTCTCCTGAGGGTCCTTGGCCGAGGTCTCAAACAAAAGCATGTTATGAGCGTCGGCAAACTTCAGGGCCATGCTCGATGGCACTTGGATCAGGTCTTTCAAGTCACACTTGTTCCCCACCAGCACCCTGGGGACAAGGGGGGGCACAGCATGCCCGTTGCACTCCTCGATCCACATCTTGAGGTTGGTGAAGGAGGTCATCTTGGTCACATCATACACGAAGACAACAGCGTGCACGTTGCGGTAGTAATGCTCCACCATGCTCTTCCGAAACCTCTCCTGGCCAGCTGTGTCCCACACCTGCACCTGGGGAGCAGAGCAGAGCAGACGAGGCTGGAAGGAGCACCGAGGGTCTGCCGGGCAGGACCGGCTGCCTGGGGAGGGGGCTGCCTGGGGAGGGGGCTGCCTGGCTGCTGTGCTGGACGCCCTGCAGGGCCCCAGGGCAGGGCACAGGCCTGGCCAGCCCTGCAGGGAGGGGAAATCCCTTATTGAGACAAACCTGGATGGATGGATGGATGGATGGATGGATGGATGGATGGATGGATGGGTCACACAAGCTTTTGGGCCTATGCTGGCAGTGTCCAAGGCTGTAAAGGGCAGTGCAGGTGCTTGTGCAATTCCACCAAGCAAGCCCAGCTCATCTAGTAAGAGAGATCACGTCAGCACTCTCATTCACTTTCAAGACTCAAAAGAAGAAATGCTCTGACAGGAACCTTGTGAAGTTCAACAAAGAGAAGCACCAAGTCCTGCCCCTGGGAAAGAACAACTCCAGGCACCAGGGTGTGCTGGGGACCACCCAGCTGGGAAGCAGCTCTTCAGAAAAGGAGGTTGGGTCCTGGTGGACACCAGGTTGACCAGGAGCCAGCAGCATTCCCTTGCAGCCAGCAGGCCTAAGGGGTGATCCAGTCCCTCCTGGCACTGGGGTGCTGCCTTCAGAGCTGGGCTCCCAGTACCAGAGAGGCACAGGCTGGAGAGGGTCCAGCAAAGGGCCATGAAGATGATGAAGGGACTGGAGTCTCTCTTCCATGAAGAAAGACCAAGAGAGCTGAGATCTCACCAATGTGAAGAGATACCTGATGGGGACTACACGGAGGATGGAGCCAAGCTCTTTTCAGTGGTGCCCAGTGCCAAGACCAGAGGCAGTGGGCACACGCTGACCCACAGGAGGGTCCCTCTAAACACCAGGAAACACCTTTCACTGTGAGGGTGATTGAGCACAAGCACACAAGTGGAGTCTCCAACCTTGGACATATTCAAAAGCCATCTGGCCATGGTCCTGGGCAATGGGCTCAGGGTCGCCCTGCTTCAGCAGTGGGGCTGGAGCAGATGAGCTCCAGAGGTCCCTTCCAGCCCACATGCTGCTGGTTAGTCTGTGACTCTGAGTTCTCCTGGCCCTTGTAGGTAACATCTTGAAGCCTGGAGCTGGCAATTTCCAAACAAGTGTCTGGGATTAATCCAAACTGCCCTGTACCCCACTGAGGCGGTGCCTGCCCGAGTCTTTCAGAGTGGAAAAATGCTGGCTAAGAAGAGCTGCTGCTCATTCCTTTCCCTGCCACTCTCTCCCAGGCTGTTACCTCTGGGCAGAGCAAGAGTGGGAAGGTCCCTCTCCCACCTCTCACCTCCCCTCTTGGATGTGTGATCCCAGGAAAAGGCCAATTTGCTGCGCTGCCTCCCACTCCTGCTTGCTGGAGCACAAATAACACCCAAAGGTGGGAGGCCTGGTGATGTTTTCCAGGCTCTGGCAATGAGACAGGCTTTGTGCTGACAGCTCCACAGCTGTGTGGCCTGGGATGGAGCTGGGCAAGGCAGGGGGAAATGAGCACCTCCCCACTTAACAGAGAGAAAAATGTTTGTGGGCAGTTTAAAAGCACAACTAAAGTTCTTACCCACCAACAGTAGCTCTTATTTCACTGTGGTTAGTCCCTCAATGTCTGATACCTGTCTGTCAGCAGAACAGCAGTACTTGCCCCCCCTGCAGCCATCTGACCCAGCCATGGTTGGTGCTGCCCACCTCGCTGGGCAGGCCCAGAGCCACAGATCTGCTCTGGCACATCAGCCAGAGCTCCTCAGGCTGGTGCCTTTCTGACAGCTCTCACACTGCCCTTCCTACAGCAAATCCATCCTATTCCAGTTCTCCTGAAATGGTCCCCCAGCCGCCTTCCCCAGGAGCAGCCCCCCAGCTGGGCCCACCACCCACCGGCAGCCATTGGCCCCCCGCAGCACACCCAGGTGGGCACACGGCTTTTCCCCTTGCTCTGCTGCTCCTTAGGTCCAAGCTGGAGGCCACCCTCACCTCCGAGGACCTGGGTGTCCAGGGCAGGACAGCAGCCTCCCAGCCCAGCTATCCTTGCAGACCCGAGTGAAGCACAGCGATGGTGACACCGCAGCAGTGACGGGTTCTGGATGCGGCTCTGCAACCTGTGGACAAGGACCCTTCCCGTTCCCCTCCCTGGAGCTGGGCTGACAGCAGGACAGCCCCTGAGAGCGGTCTGGGGTGCAGGCGTGGGGCAGAGGGGGGGTACCGTGGCCCACCTTGATGAGCTCCCCCTCGATCTCCACCGTCTTCTCGCGGAAGTCCACGCCGATGGTGGCCTCGGTCTTGTCGGGGAAGGTGCCCCCGCAGAAGCGGAAGGTCAGGCAGGTCTTGCCCACGTTGGAGTCCCCGATCACGATGATCTTGAAGATGCGGGTCTGCACGTAGGGCTCCAGGGAGGCCTCGGGGCCCGGCGGCCGCCCGCCCCCACCGCCCGCCGCCATCGCCTTACCGGCTCATGGGGCCTCGCCGCGCACCGGCTACAGCACCGGCACGGCCCCGGCTACGGCACCGGCACGGCGCGGCCCCGCCCCACGCACCGGCTGCGGCACCGGCCAGCCCCGCGCCCCGGCACAGCCCCGCCCCGCGCCCCGGCACAGCGCCCCCTGCCGGCTCCGCCAGGCGCTCCGCCGCAGCCCCCCGCTTGTGCCAGGGGACCGGCCAGGCCGGTGAGAGCGGACAGGGCACCGGGCTCGGCCCTCCCGCCCCCACTGATGTCGGGGACGGGACGGGGCCTTTGTGCCCACCGGCTGGGAACCGGAGGAGCCACAGGCCGGGATGGATGTACCGGGGATCCCCAAAGGGGGGGGCAGTCCTGCTGCCTGGTTCTGAAATGACACTGACAAAGCACAGAACGGGTGGAAGTGCCTCAGGGAGCCGACTCTGGGCTGGAACATGTCCCCTGCTCCCAGTTCTGGTCACACCCACGTCACACAGCTGAGCAGGACCACCTGCTCCAGCAGGGACCATCCTGTCCCACTGGCACAGAGTCCCCACCCAAGGGACCCCCTGTCAGAGACATCGCTGATCTGATGCTCTGGCCCACAAAGGAAGCTCAGCTTCTGGACCCAGCAGATCCACGTGGACCATGTCCCAGAGATGCCACCAAGAAACCACCTCTGACCACCCCCTGCTACCTCTGGCCTGGCCAAATACCTGCAGTAGAACTGCCCTCTTCTGACCACCTGGAGGAGGCCCCAGGGAAGACCCTTCCTCTTCTCAAGGGTGATTTGATCCTCCTGGAGACAGCCTGACGAGGGACTCCTGGAGGAGGTGAGCAGGCTGCTGTCCCTGGAAGAGGCTGCTGGGCAGACTGGCTGCCATAATCATGGGTGAGATGTCCTCAGCAGAGCACCCAACCTGCTCCTCATGTCAGGAGAGACAGAAAAGGAGCCAGGAGGGAAGACAGGAGGACTCTCTGCTGGAGCCTTGAGACTGCACAGGAAAAGCTCCCTGTTTTAAGGGGATGAATATTTGCCTCAGCTACTTTTTGTGTCCCATCAGGGAAAAAAACAGCAATACTCAAGGCCTAGGCTGTGTCTCCAGTTCATGCTGTCACCACCTCAGCTCTCAGGTGTTCCTCCAGGGATGAAGGCCCCCCAGCTCACACACCAACGTGCCCACGTGTCTCTGCTTCCTGTGCCGGGCAGAGCTCTGTCCCTGTCACCAGGCAGGACAGCACAGCCCTGCTCTGCCTGGTTCTCCACACCACCACGGGATGGAGGAACACGCTTGTAACAAAGACAACACTTCCCAGGAGCTCCCGGAGGCTTTTATTCACAGCAGCTGCTTGTCAGAGACTAGAGCTCCTTGGTTCCTGTCTGATGCTGGTCCGACTTCTCCAGTCTGTGAAACAAGAGGCCGGTGTCTGCCCCGAGCTGTCTCCCTTCAAAGGGACACAGCTTCCCATGGTAGCGTGGCAGGAATGCCAGACCCGAGAGCCCTCTCTCTTGGGGCTGCACAGCCAGCCTGGAGAGCAGCCTGTGGGCAGTGTGGGGGATGACAGGCTGAAGGAGGGTCCCGCAGACACGCAGGGACTCCAGGGTGACATGGATGATGGTGTCCAGCCAGAGCTGCTCCGCGGGGTCCTGCCGGTTGAGTTTCCAAGGCCGGTGCCTCTGGAAGAAACTGTTGGTCTGCCTTACGCAGAGGGAGATACACTCTAAAGCCTTGTAGATCTGGAAGCCTTCAAAATAAGTAGCCACCCGCAGGGGCAGAGAAGCTACGGATGCCAGGAACTCATAGTCCTCTGCAGAAGCCCTCCCTGCACCTTTTGTCTCCCTGTAATCCAAGACCTTTGGAATACAAGACTTGGAGAAGCGCGGGTAGGTGTTGCTGGGGTTAATGCTGGGGGCTGTGGACCGGTTCAGAAGCCCCCCGAGCGCGTCTGCCAGCTCGGAATTCAGGAGCTTCACCACCTTCTGGTGGTAGTAGTCACAGTCCCGCTCAGGCACGCCCTGCCGCAGCAGGAAGTACCGGAACCCGTCCACCGTGAACCGCCCCACGCAGGCCCCGGGGTCCACCACGTTGCCCAGGCTCTTGGACATCTTCTGCCCGTGGACAGTCCAGTGGGAATGCACCAGGATCCGCTCGGGGGGAGCCAGCCCGGCCGCCATCAGCAGCGCTGGCCAGTAGACGGCGTGGAACCTGAGGATGTCCTTGCCCACCACGTGGTGGGCCGCGGGCCACCACTGCCCGTGAGCCTCGGGGTAGCCCACCGCGCTCAGGTAGTTCACCAGGGCATCCACCCACACGTACACGGTCTGTGTGGGGTCCCCGGGGACAGGGATGCCCCACGGCAGCCGGCTGCTCTCCCGGGAGACCGACAGGTCCGGCAGGTCCTCGTCCAGCCAGCGGAGCACACGCTGGTAGAAAGGCTCTGGGGACACGGCCTGGGGATTGTCCCGCAGCCAGGTCCGCAGTGGATCCCGGAAGGCCGAGAGCCTGAACATGTAATTCTCCTCTTTGGTCCAGTGCACCTGGGAAGGAGGGAGAGAAAAGAATCATGGCCCAGTTGTCACCAGCTCCTTCTACGTCTGGGTGTGCTCCCCAGGCCTGGGAAGCTCCTGGTATCTCTGTGAGCAGGGGGATCCTCCTCTCCTCGGGCTCCTCAGGGCCACCTGTGAGGGCCTGGGTTGGCTCCACACTGTTTTGAAAGATGCTCATGCCCCAAGGGAAGGAAAACATTTCCACCTGCCAGATTTGTGTCAGAATCAGAGAGACATGAATATACTCTCTTAAAAACGTAGTTTTGCAGTAGAAAAATAATGAAAAGGCAAGATGACATAGTTAACTGGTGCCTCAGACACACCCTGGTGCCTGCCTCCCTCTTTCTCCTAGACATTATGTTCCTCTTTTCCCCCAGTTTAAGCATTAGAGCATCTGAACTGCTAACTTTGTTTGTGAGAGCACTCCCCCTACATATTCAGAGTCATTAAATGACACATTTAGCTAAATCAATGAAATCTTTGTGGGTAGATATGGTTTGAGTGAGCTGTGCAAAGGCACCCAGGAGATCTACAGACAGGTCAAGGTGTTTAGCTCTGAAGTGTGATTATCTGCAACTGCTGGATTAAATCAGATTCCTGACACCTTCCAGAAAACGAGACCCAGGGGCAGGCACCACACTCCTGGGTGTACCAGGGTTCAGCCACCAGGCCCCACCACAGGCAGGTGGTGTTATGGGTTTTATGTACGGCCAGAACCCACATAACCAGATTGATGAGAAGTGTCCAGAGACCAAACAAATCGCCTCACAAAACCATCCTGAAACTCCAGACATCCCACTGACACCTCGGTCAGGAACACCTTCATCCTGCTGCACAGCTAAATTCTTTCATTGCCACTTCAAAACACTGTTTCCAGGCTTGTGGATCCAGCAGCCGAATCCTTCCCAGGGCTGGGACCCCCAGCTGCCCTGCACGGCCACGCACAGGGGACACCCTGTGACACTCAGGCTAGTCTCGGCTGATGTGACTTACAAAAGGCTACGGGAAACAATAAACACCCCCAGATCCGGCCAGATCAGAGCAAACGATGAGCGCGCCGTGCTCCCGCGGGAGCGGCCCCCCCTTCCCGGGCCGGGGCCGGTACCTGGTGGCCGCTCTCCAGCGACACTTTGCACGGGCGGCCCTGGGCGTCCCTGCGCTCGGCGAGCTGGCTCTCGGGCAGGAAGCACTCCTCGGGGGTGCAGTACCAGCCCTCGTACGAGCCTTTGTAGAGCGCCCCGCCATCCCGCAGGGCCCCCCAGAAGTGGCGCACGGCTCGCTGGTGGCGGGGCTGGCTGGTGCGGGTGAAGTCGGTGAAGGAGACGGCGGCCTGGGTCAAGGCTTGGTGGAAGAGCCGGGAGACCCTCTCGCAGAGCTCCGGGGGCGATGTCCCCGCTGCGGCCGCGGCCTGTTGGATCTTCAGCCCGTGCTCGTCGGTCCCTGAAACGGCAGAAAGAACCGGGGGGCTGCGGGGGCCGTGAGGAGGAGGCGCGGGGCCAGACGCCCCAGCCCTGAGGGGACATAGGGGCCTGGGGGCGAGTCAGGGGACACGAGTAACACAGAGAGCCATTGGAATAGCCCCGGGGATGCGCCGAAGGTTCCGGGTCCACGCTCACCTGTGGAGAGGCGGCACGGGCCGGCGCCGCGGAGGCCGTGGTAACGGTGCAGGGCGTCGGCCAACAGGGCGGAGTAGAGGTGCCCGATATGCGGCGGCCCGTTAGCGTAGAAAATGGGTGTGGAGAGCAGGAGGCGGCGGCCAGGCCCGGTGGCGGTGGCTGCGGCCGTGGCAGCGGCACGGCAGGGCGGGAGGAAGCGGCGGGGCGGCAGCAACATGGCGGGACCCGCTACCATAGAGACGTCGGGGCAGAAGGGACCCGTCGCCACCATAGAGATGGCGGCAGGAGAGACCCGCCCAGCGGCCGCGCATGCGCCGTGCGGGCGGCAGGGTCGGACCGGCGGGGCCGGCTTGTGGCGACCGGCGACATGTTCCGCTGTAGCGTGGCCGCCGCCGCCGCGGGGGGGCTGGCGCGGGCCCTGCGACCCCTCAGCCCCGCGCCGCGGGGCCGCGCAGCCGCCGGTGAGTCGGGGCCCGGGCCGATCTCGATCTTCCTCAGCACAGGGGCTGGCGGGGCCCTGCCGGTGTGACAGGCCCGGGGTTCCGTGAGGGTGGCGGGCGGGATTCCTGCCTCTGATTTCCTCCCCTTCCCGCGACACCGGGGCTGTGTGCTGGGACGGAGCGGCGCGGTGCAGCCCAGAGCCCCCTCCGCACTGGGTCGGTGGGGACAGGCCGGGGGCGGGAACCGGGGTTCTCCACCGGGTGCTGCCTTTAGACGAGCAGCGAGACCCGGGCGGCGCTTCCAGTGGCCTTCAGGCGCTGCCGAATTAGGGAACTTCACCGAAGGAACCGGTGCAGGGCATCGCTCTGCCCTTGGGGCTGCGACCGGGCCGCTTCGCTCCACCGCAGCGGGGAGGGCTGTGGGGAGGGGCGGGAACGGACCGGGAGGGAGGGGCGTGCAGGTGCTCAGCTCCCGGGAACGGACGGGAAAACGGGTGTATTTTGGGAAACCATCAGTTACCGGGTGCTGTTTGGCATATTTGTACCCATTCGGATGCCCGTGGCTGCGAGGGGGCGTGTGTGCCTGTCAGGTGACAGGGACACCGTGACAGGCACACACGCCCCCCCGCAGCCCTTTCACACACACCCCAGGTCTCCTGCTGGTCCAGAGGCGGTTCCGTGGGTCTCTGCTCGCATAGGGCACCAGCCCCCACAGCAGAAGCCTGGAGAAGGGTGTCTCTGGTGTGCTCCCCCAGCCACACATGGCTTGAAGGCTCCTTCAGCCTTTCTAGCTTCCTCGTAGATTGTTCCTGCTATTAATTAGTTCAGTTACCCTTTGATCTTGCAGATGTTTTTGGTGCCCACAACTGCCCGGAGCCCTTTGTTGTGGCAGAGGGTAACTCCCTGCAGTCCCTCAGATGTGGTGCTGGGAGCAGCTCAGTCTCAGAACTGATTTGGTCTCTGCGTTTCAGAACCTAACTTGGCACTGACAGTCTTCTTGTGTTTTGTTTTTTTTTCTCTAATAAATTGTATTCCTCAGGCACCTTGTTGCAGCGCTGGAAGGTTCCCCTAGAACTGCAGCTGAGCAGACAAGTGGCTAGTGCTGGTGTGCCCGGGGGCAAAGGAGATAGTTCTGTTTTTGTCCTTATTGTGGGCTTGTCCACCTTAGGAGCAGGTGCCTATGTAAGTAGAAAGGTGGTTCCTGGGGAGAAGCTGCAACCCACCTCTCCTCTCAAGCCTTTGCTGTACCTCAGCTAACTTGACTTAGCTTTTCATCTCTGTAGCTCTTTCCTCCTTCAGCAAACTTCAAGGGGAGCTAACTGAGCTGGCTGGAAATTAACTTCTTATGATAATTTATTTTTTTAACTGTAATTTCAGTTACCTCTTTTACGTTTTTCATTAGAAAGGCTCTTTTTTTTTTTTTTACATACTGTGGCCAAGTGCAGCTCTGTTGTCTGGTCCATGGTGTGTAGTCCAGAGGGAGGTGGATAGCATATCCCATTCCTGGCCAAATCCTAATCCCAGCCCTCAGCATTCAGCTTGTCTGAGCACACCACGTCAGCCCCCCCTTGCTGAGCAGCCATTGGTGCCCCCCTCCAAGGGGTGTAAACTTTCCAGCCCCAGTAAATCCCATTCCCAGGCAGCTGAAGAGTCACAGTGTCACCTGGGAGTGGTGGGCAGGTCCTGAGTTTACATCACACGAACCTTGGCATCAAAATTCCTTGTCCTAGAGGATCATACTCATCAAAAGCTCCAAGTCCTGGTTTTCTCCTAATGAAACAATTCCCACGCTGAAGGCTCCTGGGAAATAAAACTAATTCAAATCAGTGCACGGAGGAAAAGCCTTTTCCTGTGCCCTTTAAATATTCCTTACTGTGCCCTGCTGTGCTTTTTTTGACAAATAAGGTGACTGAACTTACAAAGCACATCCTGCTTTTCCCAAGACCTGTTTAATCAAGAGTCCTTCTTAATATTCAGCTCCTTCCCTCTCTTCTCTCTCCTTGCCTGTCTTCACCTGCAGCTTTGCAATGTCCTCAGCTCAGATGCCCTTCTAGATCCCTGGCGTCCTCAGGTGTTCCTGGCAAAGCTGGCAGCAACCTCTTGTTGTACTTAATTGTAGGAGGAACAGTCACTGGGACAGGAGCCTATGTAAGACACTTAATAAGTGTGTGTTAACTGGGGAGTGGGATGGGGTGGGGAATGGGGTGGGAGAAGGGAGGGAGGGAGGGCACCTTTCCCTGTGTCATACCCTGGTGGCCATTTGCTTCAGCTAAACCATCTTTGTGCTCCCTGGGATCAGATTGTTAATTTTGGGGGACCTTGTCAAGTAATTTAAGATTACAAATTTGATCTTCTCAAACAGTGGGAAAAAAAAAACCTGCCTTAGAATGAACATTTGTACCTTAAATAAATCTAACCCCCAAACTGGCCATCTTCAATTTGTAACTTCAGAAAGGCACACGAGTGAGCACATCTGTCCTGGTGTCAGCAATGCTGGCATACAAAGGAAGGGCACGATCCACCAAATGCAGATGTGCTCAGGGAAAGGAAAGAAAACTTGCCTAACCTTGTGATTTCTTCGGAGCAGAACACTGACAAACCCCCTGTTAGCTGGCAGAGCACAGCTCTGCTTCTGACTAAAGAGAACTTGGCATTGTCCCTTTGGAAAAGTGTTTCCTGAAGACCTGAATTGGTTTTTTTCCATCTACAGAATAGTTGTTCTTCCTAAGGGATCAGATTTAATTTGCTGCCCTCTGGACTTGCTTAAAAACTGCCCAGTTCTGCTCGCAAAGGCAGAGGTAGTTTTGTTAACCTTGATTTTTCTGTGTTCAAGCAAAAGGTTTTAAAAATACCTTTGTTCTTTTCCACACTGATGAGCTCTTGTTTTCTGACATTTTTGACACTGTTTCAGTTCCCTGGATGTGGCTCTTGTTCATGCCTGGCATTCAGTTCCTCAGCTCTTGTCTGAGACTATTTGTTATAAAACACCCGAGTGTGGAGGTGGCTGAGGTGCAGGGTGTCTGGGGAGTCGCCAAGATTTCAGTTCCCTGGAGGAATTAAGTGTGGTTCAGCCCCAGTTTGGGTGCCACAACACTGGGGGAGCTGGCAGTGCCTGGTCTGGCACCAGCTGCAGCCTTGCCTGTTGTGCCTTTACGTTGAGGAGCCTTTTCTTTCTCACTGGAAATGTCCCACTTGTAATATTCTTTGACAATCCAAACGCAGTCAGTGGATGGTGTTTGTCCCAGCCTGCCTGGAGAGGTTTCTTTCCCTGTTTTATAAACAATGCACAATGGAGGTTAATGTGCCCATGTGATGTGGATTACCAGCATGGCTGGGTTGTGCCTGGGAAAAACGGTTGGCTTCCCTCTAATCCATGATCCCGGGGGACACACACCCTGCTGAGAGCTGCCAGCACCTCGGGGCCTGCGCTGCTCTCCCTGCTGGGGGCAGAGATCATGGCTTACAGGCTGCTGCATGGTGGGTTGGGTGGACTGTTCACCAGGAGGTCAGGGCATCTGGCCCTGCTGCAGGCTGTGACATAGACGTGCATGCTGCTGACGTCACCTTGCACTGCTGACGTCACCTTGCACTGCTGACGTCACCTTGCACTGCTGACGTCATGCCTCTAACCCCTGGCCTAAGGAAAGCCAGTGAGGTGGTTGCTTGCTCTGTCCAGCTGCTCTGGCCTTTTTGCTTCGAATTTCTCTTCCTTTCCTGCAGCCCTTGGTTGTGCCCTGCCCCAGCCTGCAGGCAGCCGTGGGGCTGTGACTGCCTCTCAGTCTGCTTGCTTCCCCTGCAGCCCAGATATCTGCTGAGAGGTTGGTTGCTTGCTTATGGAAGCAACCAGACAGCCGAGATCCACCAGACCATGGCAGAGCAGACCTTGTTCTGTGTGCAGTCCCCTACACACACACCTCCCTGGGCACTTGTTTTGTGGTCCATCTGCTTGGAAGCAGGTAGCTTTTCTGAGCAAGCAGGATGGACGGGGTGTGGGGCCGGCAGGTGGACGTGATGATCTTCAAGGTCTTTTCCAACCTTAATGACTCTGTGATTCTGTGACACGAGTCTGTCGGGGGTAGAAGCAGGATGGTGCCTTGGTGCTGTATGAGATGCACAGGGTGAATCTCTCTGTGTCTG
Source organism: Hemiprocne comata (assembly GCA_020745705.1). Lineage (NCBI taxonomy): Eukaryota > Metazoa > Chordata > Aves > Apodiformes > Apodidae > Hemiprocne > Hemiprocne comata. Next base: position 459,251 of record CM036597.1, on the reverse strand, counting down.
TCTCCAGGTGTACAAGACACTGCGGGACAACAAAGAGCGGTTCACCAGCCGTGTCACCACCATCACCACACGGTCCCAGGAGGACGGATCCTCTCCCTCTGGTGGGTGCCAGCCTGGGCCCAGGGCTGGCTTTCAAACACTGCTACCTTGACACCTCTGGAGCAAATGGGACAGACCTTCTGGAAACACAGAGTAGCACCACAGCATTGTCACTTCCCGGGCATGTTGTTTGTGAATTCCCATCTCTTCCCAGCATGGGAGCTGGTGCCAGCTCTGCCTGACCCAGAGCAGGGCTCTGTTGCACAGATGATGCTGAGGATGAAGCAGGCTGGCTCTGGGGGCTCCTTTCTGCCCTGTGTGCCTCTGGGAGACAAGGAGAGAAGTGTCAGCCCTGCCTTTGGCACTTCCCCTTCCACAGCCTGGCATTGACATTCCCAAGGGATGACGTGGGCTTGGCCACATGTGGAGGGAGGAATGGGGACAGCTGGTGAGGATGTCCACGATGCCTGGCAGGTGGTGTGTGAGCCACAGGTCACACACTGAAGGGCTCGTTCAATGTTGGAGGCCCCAGGCTGCCATGTGGGAGCTGTTGAGCCAAAGGAGGATCTGTCTGTTCCACAATAAGCAGGGCTCTGGGTCACAGGAGATGGGTGTGTGGTGTCACTCGACTAGGAGACCAAGAGAAGGGCTGTCCTGCAGACAGGACAGGGAACCATTGCTCTGCTGGGAGGGAGAGGGTCAAGTGTGTTCGTCAGGGCTGAGGACAGGGAGCGAGCACCTCAGTGCTGCAGCAGAGGTCTGGGTCAGCCTGTGTTTCTGGAGGCCCTGTCCCTTTGTCCTGGAGCTTGTCCATCCTGTGGTCTCATCCCTGCTCCGCAGGGTCCATGGCAGCCCGTGCTTCACCCAACTAAGCTGGGGTCTTCTCTTCCAGATGCAGGTGCTGCTTCCCAGGGCACAGCAGGTGAGTCTGAGGGTGGCACTGAACTCACCCTTCCATTCCTATGTAGGGTTTAACTGCAGGCTACTCAGAAACAGGACCTGCAGGTGGGAGGGGCTGCTCTGGAAGGAGCTCAGGGGTTGCTCTCCCTTCAGAATACAGTCAGAGGAAAACATACCTTGGCATTTTAGGGAACTTCCCTTCCTTATGAAGTGCTCACGGGATGGCCAGTGCAGAGTTTTGATCTTCCTCACAAGTTGCTTTGTGTTCTTCAAGGAGACATGCAGCTGGATCCAACACTGCACTTTGTATTGTCCAAAGAATTCTGAAAATTGCTTTCCAATTTGAATGACACCCAGGCTGTAACTCCTCCTGGTGTTCTGGATGAGCTTTTGGCTGTCCCCCTTGCTAGCTCAGCAAACAGTCACTTGCTGTCAGACTCCAGGATGTTCTTTGGCCAGAGCAGAGGCCAAGCATGCTTTTGCCATCCCAAATCTGCTGTACAGAGAAGATCCTGAAGCCTCGGGAATTGTGTATCAGATGCTGGAAATTAACTCTGTGGGTCTTGGGCTTTGCAGCCCCTTTGCCCAGCTGTGCAGGTGTTCTTAAACAGGTTTATGAAATGAAGCTCTTTGAGAGTCGGCTGTACAAGTAGCACCTGTTCAGAGTGAGGTTTGAAACCCCTTAATGGGTTGTCCCAAACAGGGGTGTTCCAGGCTTGTTATGTTGATCATTCCCGTTCTTGGCATCTTAAACCAGAGAAAAGCAGATCTGTGACAGAGGAGGTGGAGCCACGAGATAAAAGCCGTGCTACTGGCCTGTCCCAGACCTGGCTGTTGGGCTCAGATCTAGCTGAGAAACAAACACACACTGAAATGTGACAGTTTGATTGATGCAGGAGCCAGGGTTGACTGCAGCAGCAGCAGCAGCATGGTTCCTAGGGAGTGAGTTGGGGTGGAGGAGAAGGTACCTGAAGGCAGGTTGCCACTGGAAGCCTGTGTGTGAAGGCCCCTGGTGACTGTTCCCTGGGGCAATGAGGCTGTGTCTGCACTGACCTGTCCTGTCACCCGCAGCTCCGGGGGCTCGTCCCGAGGTCCCATCCCACGTTCCCTTCCTGCTGATTGGTGGAGGAACTGCTGCTTTTGCTGCTGCCAGATCCATCCGGGCGCGGGACCCCGGTGCCCGGGTAAGAGCTGCCCCTGCCCCAGGGCCTCTGCCCTGCCTGTGGCTTCAGTGCAGCTCACGTGCTTCTTGACCCCTGAAAGGTGCTGATTGTGTCTGAAGATCCTGCCCTGCCCTACATGCGTCCACCTCTTTCCAAAGAGCTCTGGTTCTCAGATGATCCAAAGGTGACAGAGACGCTGCGGTTCAAGCAGTGGAACGGCAAGGAGAGGAGGTGGGTGTCACTGGGGGGGCAGGGACACAGGAGAGTGGTGGGTGAGACACTGGTGATGGTCAGACTGGTCCCACAGAGAAGGTGGAGCCCGTTGCTAATGGAGCTTTTCTCAGTATCTATTTCCAGCCACCGTCGTTCTACGTGCCCGTCCGTGACCTGCCTTTTGTGGAGAACGGAGGAGTGGCAGTTCTCTGTGGCAAGAAGGTGGGTACAGCCCTGGCACCACACAGCCCTTCCCAAGCACTGCTTCTCCTGAAGCTGAATCCAAACAGTCCTCCACGGTGTGGCCAAGGAGCAGGATGGCTGCAAGGCTGGGCTTTGCTGATCTTCAGGGCAGTGTGGGTGAGGTCTGACAATGGGAGAAGCTGTAAGGAATAGTGAGCTGAGAGAGGATGAGGAAGAGGGGAACTTTAGAGTTTGGGCACAGGACAAGAATAGGTGGAGCTTAGAGACAGGGTGTGACAAACTGGGAACTAGGCTATGGATCTTAGAGAGTGAGGAAGGAGAGTAGAGTGGTCTGAGCAGGGGGTAAAACGTGAGCAAGAGCACTGTGCAGAGGCAGCAGGGAGGTGGACAACTATGGGGAGGCCTCTAATGTCTTTGCTCCCTCAGTTTTCATATGTTGCTGAAATGAGATTGCAGTGACTCCTCTTACTGCTGAACTGCACTAGGTGCTTGAGTCCATCTCAGACTCAGATCCAGGGAAGATCAACCTGATCTATGCTGGCTGCCAAAGAAGCTGTCTCAACTCCTACTTCCAGGCTTCTCCCTTCCCCCTTCCCACCCCCCACCAAACTTAAAGGTGGGAGAATGTTACTTCCAAGTTTGCTTCTCTAACCACCAGTCAGTGCAGTTTAACTTGAGCAGCCTGCAGTGCCTGGAAGCTTCAGCTCTGCTGCTTGTTTACATTTGCAGGTTGTGCATATGGATGTTAGAGGCAACACAGTGAAACTCAATGATGGCACCCAGATATCCTATGACAAATGTCTCATTGCCACTGGTAAGTTGTTGGGTTTTTTCTCCTTGTCTTGTGCCAGACTTTTTATTTCCATGGCATCTGTCTGACAAGGAAGGGGCTGCAGTATGTCAGGCACCTGGCAGAGCAGGCACACCTGGGACAGCCCTAATTTCACTGGCCTCACCAGAGTTTAGAGCCATAGAATGTCTTGGGTTGGAAGGGACCTCTAAAGGTCATCTAGTCCAACCCTACTACAACTGGACCAGATTGCTCAGAGCTCCATCAAGCCTGACCTTGAATATCTTCAGGGATGGGGCCTCCACCACCTCTCTAGGCAACCTGTTCCAGTGATCCACCACCCTCATATTAAAGAACTTTTTCCTCATGTCCAACCTAAATCTGCCCTTTTCTAGCTTAAAACCATTACCCCTTGTCCTATTGTTATATGCCCTTGTGAACAGCTCTTCCCCAGCCTCCTTAGAGGCCCCTTTCAGGTATTGGAGGGAAGTTTTACCCTGTGAAAATCAGCAGGAAAAGAGGGAAAGAGCCTTCAGTAAAGGCTCTCCTGTCCAGGGCAGCCTCTTCAAATGAATGCCCACTCTGCCTTGGGCTCTGCAGCTGGAGCAGAGCTGGCTGTCCCCAGCCAGAGCAGCAGGGTGACTGCCACTACATCCGTGTCCCTGGGAGGCTGTCGGGTCACCTCCTGCTCAGACAGAAGGTCTGTCCTGTCAGAAACCCCAGCAGAACAGGGAATAGAGCACATTGGAGCAGATCAAAGCCAGCCAGTGGCATGGCCAGGGTATGACCAGTCCCTCCCTCTGCCCTTGCCCCCAGGTGGCACCCCAAGGAACCTGCCTGCCATCGAGAGAGCAGGAAAAGATGTGCAGAGGAGGCTGACACTGTTCCGAAAGGTAACGCCCCGGTGCTGCGACAGGCAGGGAGGAGGAGGAGCCTGTCTCCTCTTCTGCTGGGAGAGAGTTGCTCTTGTTTCAAAGGGGGAAACTGGAGGAAAACATCTGCTGCCACTTGTTGGGAGGATATTTGAAATGGGGATCAATCTTCTTTCAGATTGAGGACTTCAAAAGTCTGGAGAAGATTTCAAGAGAAGTCAAGTCCATCACAATTATTGGTGGTGGTTTTCTCGGCAGTGAGCTGGCCTGTGCCCTGGGGAGAAGAGGTGAGTGTGCTTCTGCAGCAGCTTGTCCACCTGGACACAAGTCTTGGACCTGCAATGTAATCAACCTGACAGTACAAACCTTTTTTTCATTCCCTGACTGCTGATTTTTGCACAGACCTGTGGTTTGCCTGAAACAGCCCTTAAAATGCACGTGTTTTGTTGGCTCTGTGGCCTCACCTGGCTTCCCATTCTTTCTCCCATGATCTGTCAAGAAGCCCTTGACCAAAAAAGGGTGTTTTTAAGTTAGGCTGCCTGGAAGCTCTGCACACCAGTGCGTGTTGCAGAGTCATTCCACCTTGTAACAAGTTATATTTGCTCTCTCAGTACTAGAAGCCACCCCAAAACTATTATTTCAAAGAGGTTACAAACAGCTGGATTCTTGCTGTCAAGTGGGTGCAGCTTTTTGAGCAGAGCCCTGCTGGTCATTTTTCTTACAAGGGAAGTTTTCCGCCTAGTACCAAGTGTTTTACCTGGACATCTGCTGCCTGGACCCTGGGGCTGGCAGGTGTGTGTGACACAGTGGTCAGTCACTTGTGACTCCTGTGGAACATCTGGGAGCCAGAACTCCCACTTTTGGAAACTTCTGTCCAGCTCCTGGGGTGAAGTGAAGCCCATGCTTGTGTCCTGCAGCCTGTGCTGCTGTGCTGTGCCCGTGGGTTGTCAGCAGCTGCTCTTGGCTTTCCTTTCAGCACGAACCAGAGGCCTGGAGGTGATTCAGTTGTTTCCAGAGAACGGCAACATGGGCAGAGTCTTGCCAGAATATCTGAGCAACTGGACCACAGAGAAAGTCAGAAAAGGTGAAGCTGCTCTTGAGGGCTCCTCCCCTGCCCGTGGCAGGGCCGTGGTGTGCAGGCTGGTGGCTGCTGTTGCTCTTCCCTGTGAAAGGCAGAGCCCTGCTGGTCCTGTCAGCAGAGCCTCAGGGTCCCCTGCAGGTTGCAAAGCAGAATGAGCTGCAGATCGGTGTCTTGGGTGGCACCAGGGCCATGGGTCTCTAGGCTGCTCAGCTGGGAAAGGTGGCACAGTCAGAGATACCCTTTCTCCACTTGCTGTGTGAAGTGCAGAGTATCTCCCTGAAGGTGGAGTGGGGACAGAGGGAGGAGGGATCTCCTTGGGGCTGCAGCTTGCAGGGCCTGACAACCCCCCGGTCTGGGTTACTTGGTGGAGGAGAAGGCTACCTTGTCAGACCTCTGGGTCTGTGACAGAGCAAGAGGTAACTCTGTGTCCTCAGAACCTGTCTGGGAGAGTTCTTTTGGATGTGACCTCCTCATCATATGAGACATGTACTTTTGGCTGTCACTTCAGTAGCTCTTCCAAACGTTTTAGCTGGGTTTCTCCTCATGCTTCACTCAAACCTGTGCTGGCACGTGCAGCCAAGGCAAGGTGGTCTCTCCTCCCCTGCATCTGTTTGCACAGAGGTGCCTGCTCCAGCTGACATGTCTCTGCCAGGGGAGCACTCACGTTTCCTCTGCTTGTTTCCAGAGGGGGTCAATGTCATGCCCAACGCTGTGGTCAAGGCTGTCTCTGTCTCTGGCAACCGGCTGATGATTAAACTGAAGGATGGCCGAAAGGTACAGAAAAAAGCAGGGAGAGGTAGAGTTGGCATCGAGGGAATTAAGATAACAGTTGTGAATTCCCAACCAGGTGGAGACGGACCATATTGTGGCTGCAGTAGGGCTGGAGCCTAACGTGGAATTGGCCAAGTCAGCTGGGCTGGAGGTGGACTCTGACTTCGGAGGGTTCAGGGTGAACGCGGAGCTGCAGGCACGCTCCAATATCTGGGTGGTGAGTACGAGCAGAGGAGTTTGTGTCTGCTGGCTCTGCTGGTGCAGTCAGAACACCCTGAGCTGTGGGGGCTGCTGCACCTCTGGTAGGTGAACGGGGCAGAAAACAGTACGTGTGAGAGCAGTTGTAGCTCGGATCCTGCTGGCAGCCCCAGGGCCTGTTCACACACCACAGCACGCTCTGTTGCTGTGGGAACCACACTCTGAGTTTTGAATATTTATGCTGTGTAAGAGGAGTTGGGGTAACCTAAAGATAGCACACGGGTTACGCTGTTGTGTAAGAGTCCCTTTGGTGGGAGTCGAGACGGAGTCCTCTGGAAAAACGTGCTTGATGCTCCTATTTTTCTGAAGATCGGTGACACACACTGGGAAACTGGGACTTGTGCAGCCTGGGAGCAGGATAAGGAGGTGGTGGAGGTGCTTGGGGTTCATCAGAGAAGCTCAGTTCGTGGTTCCACTTGGTTCTCTTCCCAGTGCCGTATGTGTTAGTGGGAGGTGTTGGTGTGGAGGTGCAGTCCTCACTGGGTGTGTTTCAGGCCGGGGATGCTGCCTGCTTCTACGACATCAAACTGGGGAGGAGGCGTGTGGAGCACCACGACCACGCCGTGGTCAGTGGGAGACTGGCTGGAGAAAACATGACGGGAGCTGCGAAGCCCTACTGGCACCAGTCCATGTTCTGGTAACCTTGGCTTCTTCTGGCATTTCTTCTTTGGCCACATTGCAGGAGCTGGGACAGGATCCACCTTGCAAGGGTTTCTGTTTCCTCAGCACAGTGAAGCTACTTCAGCACACACCTCCCACAGCCCCTTGGTCCCAGGAGCTCAGGGCATGGGAGGGCATTAGAGCGCTCCCTGCTCCGCCGTTCCCTCTCTGAAATGATTTTCCTTCCTGCAGATCCCAGTTCCTCCCCTCAGTGAGTCCCATTCAGCAAAGCAAGTAGCAACGTAGAGCAGCCCCTTCCCTGGAGCAGGCTGGCTTACAGGTTGAGCTGAGCAGCTCCTGTTGGGATTCTCCAGTGTCCCCCAGCACAGTCTCTGGGTTTCAGCTGTGTCCTTGCTGACCAGAGAGAGGGTTTGAGAAAATGTGCAGTTCTGCTGTATCTTTTGCAAGTTCTTTTTAAAACAAACAAACAAGCAAAAATAAAAAACCACCTCAAAAAAGAAAATCCCAAGGCCTGTTAGCTCATGATCAGAAATTCAAAGTTAGCAAGAGTTTAAATACAGGGAAAAGAGTTTTACTTGTGTTGGAGAAATCCCCTCAAAAATAGTTATTTCTGCCTTGCTGGCACTTACCTGAACTCTTGGCCAGTGCTGCAGGGCCTCCAGACCCAGGAGAGGGTTAAAGGAGAGAGAAGCTTCCATTCCAGCTGGATGTTTTCCATCAGGATGCTCCGACCCTGACACAGATGCAGGCAGGGGGGGCTGTGCGTTGCTGCCCCCGTTCTGCTGGCAGGTGTTGGCTCTGGGGCTGTGCCAGCCCTCAGAGGGACACTTCCCTCTCCCGTGCTGCAGAGCTGGTGAGCAGCAGGAGCTCCCCTGGCTCCGTGTCAGGATGTGCAGGATCCCTCCAAGCTCTGCCTGACCCACTGCTGGGTGCCAGCTCTGCTTAGCTGGCACGTTCCCGGTGTTCCCTTCAGGAAGCCCAGTCTGTGCTGGAGGATTCTGGCCAGGCAGGTTGTGATGTACATGCAGCCACATCCAAATTGTTTTGTGGGAAGGAAAGATCAGGCCAGATGGAACTGCCTTGTCTAATGCTACAAATGCTTTTTTTCCACTTCATTCCCAGGAGCGATCTGGGCCCTAACGTGGGGTACGAAGCCATCGGCCTTGTGGACAGCAGCCTGCCAACAGTTGGGGTCTTTGCTAAAGCCACAGCAAGAGACACTCCCAAGAGTGCCACGGAGCAGTCAGGTGGGCTCTGGTCACACTGGGGGCGGGAGGGTCTGTGTGCCCCCCTCTGCTCCATGGGCACACACACTGATCCCACTGTAGAGCACTAGGAGGCATCCATCTTTTTGCTTCTTCTCCCGACCACGCTTTAAAGGCTGGTTTTGATATTAAAATGCCATTAAAACATAACATTCCTCCAAGAAGACATCACGTAACTCATTCACCCAATTAAAACTACTTCTCCCAGTGAAGCTTCATTTCCTCCATAGCAGAAACATGATCAGGATTTGCACAGAGGCAGTTGTGTGGATCTGAGTGTGTTCATTTTGTATGTGCTACCTGGAAGAAATGGAGTTTTCTCTCCATGGCATTTGGCGAGGGAAATCGGGAATTGTCTTCACGTTAGGATTGTTTCATTCTCCTGTTACTGAACCTTCTCACTGGACACGAGTCAAAAAAATCCCACCTCAGTCTCGTGCAGAACCTGCTCCTTAGGCTGCTCCCACCAGCACAGGCAGCAGCTCCTGCATGTGCCTGTGCTGGGGGTTTGATCTCTTCCCTCTGCGTCAGGGACGGGTATTCGATCCGAGAGTGAAACAGAAGCAGAAGCCTCAGAAGTTCACATTTCTCCAAGCTCTTCACCGACGCCTCAGGTTCCAAAGCAAGGAGAAGATTATGGCAAAGGTGTCATTTTCTACCTCAGGGAGAAAGTTGTGGTAGGAATCGTCCTGTGGAACATCTTCAACAGGATGCCTATCGCTCGGAAGGTCAGTCCAGGACGGGTGTGCTGAGCTCTGGGGCTTGCTTAGGCCAGGGATTTTCTTGTGGAAAAATCAATCTGCCAATTTAAAATGAGGATAAATAAATGCAGATGCTGTGTCTGGAGCAGAGCTGTGCAGTGTCCAATGGCAGCTCTGTCTCAGGTGAATTATGGGAGATGTCTTTGTGCTCTTCAGCGTGTTTGCTCAGAATTCCTACAGAAACAACTTGAATCAGGTTTATGCTTCAGGCCTTGCCTCTGCACGGCTGAAATTCCAGGTCTGTGGCGAGTGCAGGCAAGAGTCACACGTGACTGAGCATCAGAGTGAAATGTCCTATTTTTGTGCTACTTTGTCTAATGTACAAGTGTCTAAAACAGTCTTAAACATCTGTCACCCCAGAGACAGCCACAGACAGGCAGGGTAGGAGCAGCCTTGAGCAGAGGCTTAGTCTGTCTCCACCCCCCAAGGTAAGCTCAGCTGTCCTGAGGTCCTTTTCTAACATCTTTGGAGAATTTCGGTAAATTATGAGAGTGATTCCACACTGTCCCCAGGTGATCTGTCTCAAATAGCCTTAATGTTGGACGTTGCCATTGGTATCTAATCTGAGGCTTTCATGGTGCAGTCTAGACCTCTAGCTAACTCTCCTGTCCTCAGGAAAGGGAGCTCCTTTCCCTCCTTTCTCCTAGCAGCCCTTCCTCTAAGTCAGAGAGCCAGGTACCTGCAGGATCCTTGGCCTCTTAATCCCGTGTCTAAAGGAGAGGTTTGTGGGTCTAACCCACTCTTCCTGGCTCCTCTAAGTCACTTCAGAGAGCCTAGCTTACCTTCTCAGAGCTGAGAGGAGTCACTTGTTGAAGACCCTTGCTCTCCCCAGCTGTAAAGGGAAACCCAGACATCAGAAATGGCTCCTCCAGGGACAGGGGTTGGTTTTACCTCCAGCCATTCCCGTGGGCAGATGATGACTCCCATGTACAGTTGGCTGTAGAGCATGCTGCTGCCTGTGGCTGCCCAGGTTGGTGTTGCCATCAGCAGAGCTTCCGAGAAGACCTGAGGGGGTCACGGCCTGGGCTGGTGACCATGTACAGCGCTGGTGGGTTAGATTCCCTGCAGGTTTTAATGCATCCTTCCTTCCCTCAGATCATCAAGGATGGGGAGGAGCACGATGACCTCAATGAAGTGGCGAAGCTTTTCAACATCCATGAAGACTGAACTCCAGCAGGGAACTGCCCCCTCATCTTGGACAGACAGTACTTGTGAATATTCCCAGTCACCTTAGAGTTTAACCTTTGCACCAATAAAGGCAGATTGTTGTAAGTTAAATGCCTTGTCCCTGCCCCAGGCATGGCTGGTTTTCCGGCGCGTGCTGCCTGCTCTGGGAGCTTCTCCCTCCTCTGCCCAGCGGAGGCGCCTGCAGGAAAAGTCCATCCCGATGAGATGGAATAGTTGGGGATGCAGCAGCTCCTGTGTAGGCTTGTGTTGGAAGCCAGGTGTGTGCTCCAGGCTGGTGACTGGTGTAAGAGGGGGTGGAGAAGCAATGGGAAGGGTAAGGAGCAGGGGGTCCAGCTGGGGAGAAGGATGGAGCAGGCAGAGCTCAAGAGCTCCCCTGCTTCCTCTTCTCCTCAGCCTTGCTCTGTGGCTCTTCTGAGGAAATCCCTGACCCTGGGGTGTCCCAGCAGTGCCAGGGGAGAGCCCCAGGCTGGCTGCATCCCCTCGAGCTCCCTTCCCACCTGCCTGTCTCTGATTCCAGTCAAGGACTTTGAACATTCCAGATACAGTAAATTGGGTCTGTTTTACCTGATGCTTTTACCTGAGCACCTTGGGCTGACTTGGATCTCCAGACTTTCTTTTCCAGGCTTTCTGCTCTTGCCAGAGAACACCTTGGGCCATTTTCTACTCAGTTTTGCCTGTCTTTTCTCCTCCTTCAGCCTTCTGTTGCAGTCTTTAGGCTCCCAGTTTTCTGACGTGGCTCTGATTGAGGCTGAAGCCCTCATGGACCTTGTTGTAAACCCCTGGTTTATTTCTTGCCCTCCAGCTTCCTGTCCCATCCTCTGCTCCCTTCTCCCTAAGGCCACTCTGCATCATTTCTAAGGGCATGAACTTTTTGGGTCTCGATGGCTTTCTGCAGCGATTCACTTCTTGTAACATCAAATCCTTCCTTCCACTCTGGTTATGTTGCCCTCATTGTCCCTGTAAAGCCTCCAATGCTTTGCAGTGTTCACCACTGTTGGTGGCAGGAGCTTCTGCCTTTGGTCTTGGCTCCGAACTGTCCGACGGGCCTTTGCCCCAGGCTGGCTTTCTGGGGCTGGGCGAAAAATTAATTGTGCTGTTGAAACAAAACACTTGCAGATAAAGAGGCTGGATGAGGAAGTCAGAGAGAGGAAACTCTCCAGCCCTTGCTCACACCCAGGGCTGACACTGCAGGAGCTGTTTTGGGGTTCAGGTACATCCCAGGCATGTTCACAGGCTTGAACTTGGTGCCCTTGGACGGCACCTGGGCTGAGGAGGGGGCAAACAGCTTTTAAATTGATCTTTTAGGGCACATTTCAAAGAAAAGAAATAACAAATCCAATCCCAGCAGCACCCCCACAAGCCCCCTCAGCTCCTGCCGGGGAGAAGCCAGATAGGGACTGGCTGCCCCGTGGCCAGAGCTGCTGGGAGGAGCAGCAGAGTCTCCCCAACAGCTTCTTCTGGCTGGATGATGTGTGGGGACAGGCAGCCCTGAGCTCCCCTTGCCACCCCACTGTGCAGGGAGCCCTGCCTGCAGCTGGAATCCGACACAGGAGAAGGAAGAACAGGCAGGAGACAGGGGGCCTGATGCAGGTTTTTTCTGTACATCAGTGTTTTTGACACCACAGCCTGTTGCTGCTTATAATAAAACAGAAATCAGAAAGAGCAACCAGAATACACACCCAAAGGCAAAAAACCCTCGGCTTGAACAAGGTGCTGCCTGGCCCCCCAGGAGGGGAGGCCGGCGGCTGGGAGTCCAAGGGGAAGGGGGTAACACCTGCCCTGGCTGGGAAGAAACACAACACAAAGAAAAAACGAACCAACAGAAAAATAAAATAAAATAAAATAAACCCACCCAATGCTCCTGCTGCAGAGCAGGAGAGAGCCAGAAAAACCACGATTGTCCCGTCCTCAGTCCTGGTAGCACCTGTACAATAAAACTGTACCGGGAGCGGAGCCGCCCGCCCTGCCCGCCGCTCCCAGCGCTGCTCCTGGTGACACGGGAGGGGACGGGAGCAGGACCAGGCCCAGCAGACACGGCACGGGGTGAGGAGGGGGCTTCTGCCGCGGCGAGGGACCCCGGGGCAGGGGGGGGGGGGGCGACAAGCTGCCGGGAAGCGTGGGGTGCACTGGGGAGCAGCAGCATGGATGAGATGCAGGAAGGAGCCCGGTGAGAGGATGGAGCAGCGGGGCTGGCTCGGGGCTGGCGGGCTCCAAAGCTGAGGGAAGTGACTATCCCCAGGCTCAGCTGAGGGGCCCCCGAGGGCTGTGACCACCCCCCCCGGCTCTGCAGCGGCTGGTCCGGGGGGGCACCGGCCTCGGGAGGTGCTGGAGAGGGGCCGGGGGGACCCCTCATCCCCTAGCCCGGAGCTCACTGTCACAGTGATACAGACTCAGCAAAAACAAAGGAAACATTACAAATTAAATACTAATTAAATAAATACTATGGAAGACGTCGGGATCGGGGGAGGGCAAACAGAGAGGTGCAGTTCCATGGGGTCAGGCGGGGAGGGGCCGTGGCACCCACCACCCCTCGCTGCCCCACGAGCTCTGCGGAGGGGGCTCCACTGCCCGCCGCGGCTGGACGGGGCCGACGGCTGCTCGTGGCGAAGGGACCCTGGGAAGTCCTTGGAGGCGAGGGTCCTATCCCCAGCTGGAAGGAGACCCCGAGGAGAGGGGGACTGGCTGGCCAAAGGCTGGGGTCCCTGCTGCTGGCGCTGAGGGGGCTGCTTCCCGTTGGTCCTTATTATTGCCTCGTGATGCAGGGAGCGATCCGTCCCCGTCAGCTGCTCCAGGCCTGGTACTCCACGGCCGAGCCCAGCAGCTGCAGCAGCTCAGGCTCGTAGTGCACCAGCTCCACTGTCTCTGCAGTGCCCGGCGCTGGCTCGGGGCTCTCCTGCACCTCCTCCTGCACCAGCACCTGGCTGAGGGAGACCTGGCGCTGGAACTCGGCCTTGGGCAGCGTGGCGATCTCGAAGTGCGGGAAGCGGGCCTGGAATATGCGGGAGGACAACTTCAGGCGCTTGAGCACGTCGGAGAAGAGGAACCAGTTACAGGGCCTGTGAGGATGGCAAGAGGAGGGCAGGTCAGGGGTGGAGGGGTCCATGGGGACACTGCCCACCTCACCACCGCTGGCTCTCCCCTCGGCACAGCGCTGCCAGCGAGGTCCAGGCACGATTCTCCTCGTGATCCCTCTCCACAGGGTCCGGACAGACCACATGGACAGGACCTCGGCTCAGGCACACCTGGGTTTGGTGGCTGCTTTGCAGGTCACCTCTTTTCAAAGCACTCAAAGCAGGCCAGGGACAGTGTGTGACAGTCACACCTTCACAGCCAGCGTTCTGCAGGAACATCAGGAGCTGGACCCTGAGAGCTGCACCTCTCCAGACCCTGGCTGTGGTCCTGCAAGGTCCTGCCTCCAACCCAGCACCTGTGATCCTGATGAGAAGGAAAATCACCACCTAAGATACACAAGCTGCTCTCAGCCTCAAGGAGCTGCAGTGACTGACGTGCTGCCCTCTGTGAACGGGACCACAGAACAGCAGGCACCAGGCAGCTGACACAAACCAACCATCTCCTTGGCTTTACCTTCTCTGTTCTGTTTTAAAGCAAAGTCCTTTCTTAAACCTCTCCTTCCTTACACCAAAGGGGTCCTTCTTTGCTTGGTTCCTCAGACTTTCTCCTCTGTTCATTAACTCTGGGGGTCAAGGCCAAGGAGACCAAAATGGGGTCTGAAGGACTTCACAGGCTCTGTGCTGTGTCAGCCAACAAATCCAGGCTGGGGCTTCTCCGTGTCTGCATGGCAGAAGTGCCCCTCCTGGTGCGTATCCTCTGGTCCCCCACAGCTCCCCACTGCAGAGCTGGTCCCTGGCAGCTTGTGGGTCACCTCAGCCTGATGCTCAGGCCTGCCCTGGATGAACCTGCTGACAAGTCTTTGCTGGCTGCAACAGGAGGCCAAGGTGACCACCTGAGAGGTGGCCATCAGTCAAACGAACTCCCTCTTACCCTGCATCTCCGCTTGCTTCTCTGACTTGGGGCTTACAAAGTGTGGTTTCTACCCTAACATTTTTCTAAAAAAAAACCAAAAACCAAAAACAGTCTATGCAATGCTTCGCCATGAGATCGTGTACCACAGGGAGTGTGCCACATGAGGCAAATGCCTCAGCAGCAGCAATTAAATGGTTGGACTTGATGATCCTAAAGGTCTTTTCCAACCAAAATGATTCTGTGATTCTAACTTGCTCCTCTCGGGGAAGCTGCAATGGTTCCATTCCACCCGTCTCCACCTGCAGAACAGGAACAGAGGTGTCTCTTCCTTTGCTTCAAAACCTACAGGACACAAACGCCACTTTACTGGCCCATCTCCTAGGCATACAGGCAGCTTGGGCTCTCCAAGCTTCTCAGGTAGGCATGAACTTTCCATGTATGAACACCTCAAACCAGGACACACTCCCCTGGAGGACAGCCCAAGGCTCTCCTGAACTGCTCCTATCCTCAGGAGCCCAAGGGCTGTTCTGTGAGCTCCCCTGCCACCCCAGCCTCACTGCCACCCAAACGCTCTCTGCTCCAGGAGCAGACACTCACCCCCGAGAGACTGACACTTGGAGGTTGTAGCTGGGAAGCAGTGGCTTGTCTGAGAACTCAAACATGAAGTTGTCTGCTTCTTGCTCCTCTTCCTCCTGGTCTGAACCTCCTGGAGGGTTGAGCAGAAGATCGCATCCGATGCTGTCCTTCCCCTCTGCAACAAGCGGAACAGCCGTTGGCATTGCCCTGCTTCCCACCAGCCAGTGCTCACACCCCCTGGGAAGAGCTGGGCCACCAGCCCAGGCCACAACCACAGCTGAGGACACAGCAGCCACTGCGAGAGCCATGTCCAGGGGCTGCTCCTGCTCCCCCAGCCCCTCGTCTCAGAGCAACAGAGCGAGACTCCACCGGGGGACCAGGTCAGGCAGAAGGAACATCCTGTGCCACAGGGAGGCTCTGCCTGCGTGCAGAACCAGCCACGCCTGGCAGCGGGACCCACCGGGACCCCCGGGCACGGCCCCAGCCCCCCGCCTCCCCAGCGCAGCTCTCCTCAGCCCGCAAGGACCCGCAGGAGGCGGTGCGTGTCCCAGACGCTCTGTCTGCAGGGATCCCGGGGACGGATCCTCGGCCCAGAGCCCTGGCAGCTGCCAGCAGGTCCCCTAGAGGCGTGTGCCGGAGCTGTGTCTAAATACGGAGTGCGGGGCTGTGCCACCTCCCAGCGCCGCGGGTCTGCAGACTGACACAGCCAAACAACAACCAGCCTGATCTCAGAGGCCCTGCCAATTCTGGCTTAAAGCTGGCTGCTCCAGCAGGCATCCTAGCTCCAGCCAGATTTGCTTCCACAGAAGAAGGAGAATAGCCCAGTTGAGCCATAAACCATTTCAAGATAGCTACATTTACTATTCACCAATCTGAACAGCATCTGCTGAAAAGTAGCTTGCTGCCCAGACTTTATCACTAGGAGGTATGAACAGTCCTGGGTTCTCAGGGCGTTTTTGTCCTGCTGAGATAAAACAGGGTAACTCCAAAAAATTCCAGAAAATAGAGTTTCGATCCTACAGAGAGAAGTCAGGCCAAATGTGCTGGTGAGCAAATAAACCAATCATGCAAAAGTTCAACACCATGCACGAGAGAAAAGGCTGCAAAAAAATCTCATGTTGCACTGCATGAGCCAGCTCCAGGCACCATCCTGCTCCAGACACAGCACCCAGCAAGGACCTCACTTCAACAGAGAGACAACAGCAGGGGACAGAGACACGGGCTCAAACAGGGCCTCGAAAAACACTAAATCATGACTTAGTCCTGCCAAGGGAAAAAAAAGTCCCTAAGAAACAGAAAAACAGGGTGCTTAAACCTTCAAAACTTACTGTGGAGCAGGACAGTACCAAGTGACATGAACACTGGGCGGATGTCACTGCAAGGCAAAGCTCAGGCACCACTGCTGGACAAGCTGAAATTCCTTGAGCAACCCAGGGAAAAATAATGTGATGTGGCAACAATACAGTCCAATGTCTACTCTGAAAACTCTTCTCTCCCAGGCCAGTCCCTGGGCCCGAGTGAAGGCTGTGGCAGCCACAGGGACACCCTGTACCCCCACTGAGCAGCAGGGAGACAATCAGGAACAACAATGCAAATCCCAGGTGTGGAACAGAGTCCCTGGGACTTTGTCTGGGACCAGAGGAGTGCTAAGTGCAGGACACTGATGACTTTACCACACCCAGACCGAAGAGGTCCCACACCCTGGTGTCCCTCATTATCTTCTGGCCCCCAGAGATTTGCAGACCTGAAGGAAAACATGGACAATATTCTTGCCTCAAAAAACAGAAACAGATCGAGCAGGGGCCTGGGATTTCTCCTCCACCCTGAGGGACCTGCAATGTTTTGGGCCACAGCTGGTGGATCTGATGGAAAGGGAAACTTGGAAGGACTGAACCACTGAGAGAGGAGAACTTCTCTGCTCTGCTGCTGTAAACAAAATGGCACTGGCTGAACTCACCTAGGACAGAGCTGCTGTAGAAGTCCCACGCCGTCCGAGGGTCTCCATCAGAGCGCCCCTGGAGATCCGAAAGGTAATCTAAGGAGAAAAAATTGAGAGGGTTAATGCTCATCTACTGGTCAAAGCACGACCCTGGCATGCACAGCCATCAATCCTGGGTGAGCTGCTTCACCTCTGCTGCTCTGCCCTGCTTTGCAGTCAGGCATTGGGGCAGGAGGGGTACTCTCACTTGGGAGAGGACAACATGACTGGGCCTCAGAACATGAAACAGGAGCTGAAACGGGAAAACAACTAAGTGGGTTAGAAAGGAAGGCTCCTAGGGCTGTCTTGAATTCAAAATTATGTCTTCAACACCTTCCTGTATAGTTAAGCCTGGAAGAGCACAGACAGAAAGCTGGCAAACAAGATTTTTTTAGAACTGGAGATTTTCTGCCTTGTCTCTATCTGGAACCACTGCTGCTCCAGCTGTCCCCTCCTTGCTGTTCTGCAGAACCCACAACACTCATCTTGCTCCCACACAAACAGAGCAGAAAGTGGACAAGTGCCACTCTGGGCCACAAGGATCCAATGTGGTCCTTCCTTACAGCAGCAGGCCAGCAGCACTTGGGCAGAGCTGCTTTTGAGTAGAAGGCACCATTACTTGGCAGCAAAAATACATTTGTTTGGGTTATGGAACTGTGGAACAGTGTCTCCAAGCCCCCTGCATGGCACTGTCCTTAGTTGTGTGACCAGAGCATTGTTGTCTCCTTGCTCACTAGAAACTGAAAAGTGATTAGTATCTTATTTGGAAACCAGTCTATAATTTTGTAATCAAAGACTGGGTAGTAAAAAGAACACCCGTGTGATAGGAGAGAGCTCAAACTATTTAGGCACTGCTGTTCCAGCACTTCAAGACCCTCTGAGCCCCAGATGTGGTCCCGTGTGCTGGCAGGCAGGAAGGATGGAAGGATTCCCAGCCCCAGGCTGGGCACCTACCGCAGAGGAAGCGCTTCATCACGTCGCTGGTGGCGAGCTTGACGGCTGTCTGCCCGGAGTAGGTGGCCAGGGTGGGATCAGCACCATAGGAGAGTAGAAGCCACATGGTTTCCAGGTTGTCATTTGCTACTGCATCGTGGACAGGCCTGTGAGGACAGAAGCATTGGCGGAAGGTGAAGAGACCGGAAGAGTTCACCAAGAAAATGCTCTGCTTCGGGTTCAGGCCAATGTCGTGACGACCGACAGCTCATCCTGAAGCACAGACCCCGCTCCCTGTCCCCCCAGTCCCCAGTGCCCCCAGGCCCCCCTCCCCGCCGTGCCTGGTGCCGTCCTGCGCGCTGCAGTTGACGTTGGCGCCGTGCTCCAGCAGGATGTGCAGGATGTCGACCCAGCCCCGCGCGCAGGCCTCGTGCAGCGCCGTGTACCCGGCGTTGTCGCGGTGGTTCACGTCGCTGCTCTTCTTCTGCAGGCAGTAGAGCACCACGTCCTGTGGGGGGGAGAGCATTGCCAGGCCTGTCACACACCAGCCCGGACCCGCCGGCCCAGGGGACGCCGCAGGAGAGGGCACCAAACCTCACCTTGTAGCCCAGGCGAGCTGCTCGCTGCAGAAGGGTCTCCCCTGCGTTTTTGTTCACTATCAGCCGCCGAGCTCCAGGAGGAACGTTCTGGGTTGTGGGCAACTCAGGGGAACTGCCTGGGCTGACCCGACGGGACTTACAAAGTGTCCACAAGTCCTGGGACTTCTTCGGAGGGCGCGTTTTGGGCTGGTTCCAGCAGCCCTTCCCCTGGAAAAGAAAGGGGCACAACTCCTTGGCACATGTGGCCGTGATTTACGAACACGAGTTCCCTTCTCCCTCTTCTCCCCACATGCACTCCCCGCACCAGCCCGAGCCATACCTTCCCCTCGTCACAGATCCCTGCCAGGTGCTTGGTTTTACATTTGCGCTTTCCTGATGGTTTCTCGAGCTCTTCCTGGGCAGGAGAGCTGTCGGAGTGCTCCAGGAAGAAGCCATTCCGAAAGTCTGGGCGTCCTTGGGACTTGCGGGGTGCCGGGGAAAGCCTGCTCCGCAGCCGCAGCTCCGCGCCTGTGCCCTGCGCCGCCTCCTTCTGCTTCCGGTACCTAAAATCTAAGGAGAAACGGGAATGAGGAGCTTCCCCTGGAGTTATGCAGCACATTGAAGTTTCAATTAATATGCATGCAGGTAGGAAGCACCAGGATGCCTCAAGGGACATCCGAGTCTTTTCTTCCTTGCAGGATACAGAGCTGAGCTGCAGGGCTGCTCGGTACGGAGCCCTGCGCCATGTGCAGGGACAGGAGCTCTGCTTCCCTGAAATAGCAGCATCCCCTGGGAAGGGCACAGCAGCAATGGGAAAACACAGTAGGGATGAGAAAGTCAAGCCCTGTGAACACATCACCACCCAGACCTGTGTGATGCCATAGGGATGATCAGTGCTGGAATAAAACAGGTTACAAGGGAAGAGCCCTGTGCAGACCAAAGGACAGAGGAGGCACCTACACCCAGCCCTGAGGAGCCCCAGTCTCTCAGGCCTGGCTCTCTCCACAGCTTTGGGCTCTGCTTGGCAAGAAGGATTTTGCTTCATTTCTAAGGAAAGTGCCAGGAGATGCTCCAGCAGGTTAGTTCAAGACACCGAGAGGATAAACTCCAGGAACAAAACTACGTCTGTATGGACACTGCTGCCACCAGAGCCAAGGCAGGTTTTGTACATCTCCAGGAGCAGCATCTTCAGCTTCCACCTTGTGCTGAGACTCTGGATTCTCCGCATCAAGCAGCACACCTAACTTCCATTGGGACTTGCTATTGCCAGGAAGCAGGGGCTCACACAGAGAAATGGGTTCAGCTAAGATAGCAAGATACCAGCCCTGCTTCCAACAGCCTCAAACTGCAGGGACAGAGGAAGGAGGGCAGAGACTGGTAACCCTCACAGACACGCAGAACATGCAGTTTTGACCTCAGGGCCAGGGCTGTCATGGGGGGAAAGGTAAGAGCAGAGGTGGGACGCAGGCAGGTGGCACAGCACACTCCTCCAGCACAGCTGCAAGTGCCAACCACAGAGGGGGCTTCTCCCTCAGTTACAGACACTTTCATCACTTTGTTCATCCCCTCTCCCTTGTGCTCCCTGGTCCAAGGTGACAAGCTACCTCAATAAAGCCAGACAAAGCATAAAGAAGCCCAGTTGAATTGTGACGGCTCCATCTCCCTCTGCTCTAGCCAGGAATGCTGAACACTACTCCCAGGGGTCCACGCTTGTCCAGAAATATTTCACTGTGCTACCTCGTCCGATTCTCATTTTCCCACGCTCTCTGCCTGAATCTGAGAGCAAGATCAGTATCTAATTAGCCACACAAACTGCTGTTCCCTACTCCAAAATTAAATATTTTTGAAGGAAGAGCTGATCAATCGAAGCAGCCAGTGCTGTGGACACCAAGCCGTTAATAATGATAGAGCTTCATCATTACAAAAAAAACCCAAACCCAAAAAACCCACACACACAACAACAATAATAATAAAAAAGCAGCAAAACAAATAAAAACCAACATGCTGGTCTCCAGCCTGGTACCAGAAACCCCTTCCCAGATTGTACCTGCTTTGGATTTTCGCCTCCTGTGGGGGTAGCCCACTCGCTCCTCCTCTCGCTCAGTCAAATATTCCCCCGTCTGGTATTTCCGACTTTTCTGTCGTCTCCTTTTCTTCCTTCTGATGCGGCTGTCATCTTCCTCCTCCTCGTTGGGCTCCCACAGCTGCCTGGGTGACTCCACTCTCCAGGGCAGCTCCCGGGTCCTCCTCGTGTAACAGCTGCTCCTCTCAGACAGAGACCTGTCCCTGGCCTTGCGACTGTGGTAGCGTGATGTCCTGTGGGATTTTCGCAGCTTGCGACGTTTGAAGGATGTCTCCTCCTCCTCTTCCTCCTCCTCTTCTTCCTGATCCTCCTCCAGCAACGGTAAAATCTCCTGACCAGTCACATCACACTCTCCCGTCACACCTGCAGAAGAACCAGCGATGTTTCCTGCAAGAAAGTGGGATTTCTAGCTGAGAAAAAAGCCAAGAGTATCTACAAGAAAAACCCGGCGAGGCAGGACAGAAGGCAGGGACAAGGCCACGTGAAGAGGGAAAGGCTCACAGGCCACCCAGGACTTCCCCTCTGGGTCCCCTGGTACCAACTCACCTGACTGACTGCGTGTCCGGCTGCTCAGCACCACCGGAATGAAATCCCTAAAGTTGTTCTTGGGCTTCTTCTCCAGGGAACCTGCAGGGAAAAGCCAGCCTTGAGAACACACACCACAGATCTGCACACACGCCTCTGGAAGGGCAGCCCCAGCACCACACTGCAGCTCTGCTGAGGATCCCAGCCCGCCTTGGGAAGCCACTACAGCTCCAGAGCCCGCAGGGGAGCGGCGGTTTGGCCCCAGGGGCAGGAGGACCCACTGCAGCCGGGCCCTGCCCTTGCCCGTCACAGCAGTACCTTCCTCGTGGCCGTCCCCGCGGTGTCCCGGCGATGGGCACTCGGCCTTGGCCGCCCTCCGGCGCTTGCGCTTCACCCGCAGGCTGCCGTGCTCCTTGCCCGTGGCCGGGCCCGCTCGCCCCTCTCGCTTGCCGAGCTCGTGCGGGTTGTCGTGGTGCTTTCGCCACTGTGAATGGAGGACACAGGCTGAAGCTCGAGCTGCTGACTGACTGAGCAGGAGAAGCAAAGGAGGAGGGACAAAACGCTGCCCCCCACTCATCCTGCTGGTGCCCTCCCACCTTTTTCACACCCCAGATCCATTTTTGCTCTAGGTAACCTGCAGATACGGGGATATTGACCCCCTGCCAGGTAACGCCAAAGGGCAGGGGTGGAAAGCCCTGCAGACCAGCTGCCCTCCCCTCAGAGCTCCCTCCTCACCCCCGGCCTCACCCGCCAACCCTTCCCTAACCCGACAGCCCCCGCACATCCCACCCACCTTCCGGCCATGTGCACTCCGGCTCCCTGATTTCCCCGGGGACCCCTCGCCATCCTGGCCTTGGCACTTGAGTCTCTTGTGGGCCTGCCGGGTGTCCCCGCCGTGCGGCCGCTTGGCCTTGCAGCGCACGCCACCCTCCTGCTTGATTTGTCCCCCTCCTTTGAGCTTGGCCTCGGCAAAGGTCTGGGGAGCGGCCCCAGCTCGCAGGCAAGTCACGGAAGCAATGGGCACGTCGCCCTCCACTCGCTCCTTCTTCACCCGGCACAGGTCCACCTGGCGCACGCACTGGAGGGGCTCTGCGGCTGGTGGCTCCTGGGAGCCCTCGCAGCCCAGCTCCTGGCGCTGGCTCTCCGGGGGCACGGCTGGTGCCTCTGAGACCACCCGCAGGCCCTGCTGCCCCGCTGGCAGGTCATGCGACAAATATGCCGCTAATACTTGGTTTTTAGGCTTTGCATCCAGCTGTTTGAGGCTACAGCTCCCCTGGGGAGCCTCAGTCTGCACACTGCCATCCTTACTGGAGTCAGCCTCTGGCTGATTGCACTGTTGACTCTTCTGAGGGTTGTCCAGCTTGCCCTTCCCACCTTTCGCTTCCAAAGCGCTGGTCTGAAGAGCTGGACCTGCATCCAATGGGACTGGGTTGGCCGGCTCCTCGTGGAGCTTGGGCAAGGGCCGGCAGCTCTTGCTCTTGGCTGCAGCTTCCCGTTCCTGAGGTGGGAGCCTGGGCAGCCCCTCCGGCAGGCTCTGGGGGGCCGTGTTGGGCTCCGCGGGCGGCACACTCGGGAACGTCGGGAGCTCACCTGCACCAGCTGGCTTGCAGGAGCTGTTCTGGTTCGGGGGCAGCTGCCCCGTTGTGGAGATACCAATTGAAAGCAGAGGGGTTTGATGATAAGGAGACCAGCCGAGAGGCAGAATCTGAGGACTGGAAGGTTTTCCATTCATAGGGCATCGCGGGTATACAGTTCCCTGGCCAGGATTCCAAGTGGAGATGTCCTTGGACTGACACAAAGGAGGTCCAGGAGCAACTCTGCCATGAAGAAGTCTCCTGGCAGGATCCTGCTGTCCTTCCGTGCTGACCTGGTTGGCTTTCTTCCCGCAGGGAACACCGGTGCTGCGAGGCTCTCCCTGATCAATGATGGAAATGGGCTCCTGCTTGGGAAGGTGGCGCGGGTCCCTGCTGAAGCTCACCCCGGGGTCCTTGCTGAGCAGCAGCGAGGCAGGCACGGGGTTGGCGACACCAACGTAGGTGCCTGGGATGGTGCTGATGAGCGTGGTGTTCTTCACCCAGGAGCCCTGCTCGCCATTGCGCAGGAACTCGGGGAAGATGACCAAGGGGGGGGTGGTGCCGAGGCAGGAGGTGACGCTGCTGCCTGCCGCCTGAGCCGCGCGCTGGGACTTGGACAGGACGGTGGTGAGGAGCGCTTTGCTGCTGGTGTGCACGGGTGTGAGGATGGGCATGGGGGGAGTCTTGCGCTGACTGGGCGGAGGCAGCTTCTGACGGTTGGACTTGGAGGAGAGATCGAGAGGCATCTCGCTGCACTCTGGAGAGGTGACCATCTCACGCTCCAGCTGTGGAGGGGACTTCAGAGGAGAGAGTGAAGTGGCAGCCCCCGGTGCGTGTGGCTCGGGGGCTGCCGGGGCTCTGGTGTGTGCTCCGGTGCTGGTGCTGGAAGAGGGAGCAGCATTCCCACAGGATGCTGGCAGTGGAGGCTGGCTGGACGAGACTGAAGGGCCAGCGGTGGACAGGGCAGCCCCCTCGGCAGCAGCCTGGGCACCGCTTGAGCCTGAGGGCGAAGAGCAGCTGAGCTGGCTCACCTCCACAGACACCACTTTGGCGTCCGAAGCCAAGGGCCTGGTGACAGAGAAGGTGTAGGGGTAGGAGCGCAACTCCGGGGAAGCGATAATGCCCGGCAGGCAACGCTCGTGCAGGTAGGAGGGCAGGACGGGGAGGGTAAGCGTGGAGGAGACCCCCAAGGTGGCTGGAAGCGTGGCCACGCTGAGCGGCTGCCCGCAGCTGGGCGGTGGGATGTACACCAGAGACTGGCTCGGGCTCAGAACTGCCCCGGGCTGAAAGGACAGGGGCATCTTTTGCATAGCAGGGGCCTGAGGCGTGGGAAAGCACACTCTGTTCAAAGCAAAAGTAGCAGGAGTGGAGGCAGAGGTGTTGCAGCTGGAGACAACCACAGACAATGTCCCTTCTGCCAGCACGCCTGGCCCTTGTGCTCCGGCGCTTGGGGTGGTCTTCTCCTTCCCAGCAGGCTCACTCTCTGGATCTGCAGAGCAGGCTGGAGGAGCATCAGCCTGCTTGTTGCTGGGAGGATCTGCAGGGGTCCAGGCAGCATCAGCGCCACTGCTCTCCTGCTCGGCAGCTCTGGGGATGGAGGGCTCCTGCCCTCTGCCATCCCCCTGGCTTTCTGGAGGGCCCAGAGCTTCATCTTTCACAGTCTTTGCTGCACACTCCAGGTTTGGGTTGGGATCAGATGGATGCTCTTCCAGTTTGGGCCCAAGCTTTTCCTCCACCTTGCCATCAGCATCCAGCCCCTGGGCACTGCCACCACCACCGCTGACTGCTGTGAGCTCCACCTGCAACAAGAAGGGAGGAGGTGATCTGGAGAGCTGTGCAAGGGGTTCTAGGGGAGCAGACAGGACCTCTTCTTGAGCCCCCACCAGGACACAGAAGCAGAAGTGGCTCTTGCCAAACCAGAGCATTGCTTTGCCTTGCTGCACCTGGGTGCACCCCTCTGGAGAAGCAGCCCACGGGACCCTTCTCTTGCTTGGCCTGTTCCATTTGGGAACAGCCTTCTTGGACCCAGACAGGCAGGCAAGGAGCTCACCTTGGAAAGGCTGCTGCTGACGCAAAACTCCTGAGACCCCAAGTGCTGGGAGCTGCTCGTTTTAGACTCCTCATCAGAAAGGGGGGCTCTCCTAGCCAAGGAACAAGACACAGCATTATGAAACCCCCAGGTACCCTCCCAGCATCCCACCCCTCCCTGTCCCCGTGTGGGACAGCAGAGCAGCTGGCAGTCCCAAGAAGCGTGCCTGCTCCATGCAGCTCCTCATCACCACAGGTTTCACAGCAGGTACCACCTGCTGCAGGCCGAGGGCATGAGGATCACTGCAGTCCTCCCTCTCCCAGAGCTCTGCCCACTGGATAGCACCTCCTCACACAGAAATGCTCACCCTATGGCTCCCACGGGACCAACAAGGCTTTCTCCATGGCCCAGTAGCCCAGCTCCACACACCCGCTTCTGTCTCCTCCCCTTCCTGTTCCACCCCAACACACGTTTCCAGTCCTGTCGTCCTCTGAGCCCCATCCTGCTTGTCTCTTCTTCCACAGGCACCTCCTTGTTGCTGTTCCTCTGTCTCCTAGACATGCTCACTCCCTGCCCTGGTTCTTCCCAGCCCAGCCCTGTGTTCTTCTCCAGCCCAGCCCTGTGTTCTCCTCCAGCCTCAGGTGGAGATGTCCCTCCAGCACCAAAGCTCTCCAGGCCCAAGGTCTCCATGATGGGAGCAGCAGGTGTCCACAGCCACCCAAGTGTGCAACGTTCTGCTGCTTGCACGTTGGACCCTTTCTTTATGGAAGAGTGGAAAGCCTGGATTCATAGAATCACAGAACAGTTTGCGTTGGGAGGGACCTTAAAGCCCATCCAGTCCCAACCCCCCTGCATAGGCAGGGACACCTCCCACTAGAACAGGTTGCTCCAAGCTTCATCCAGCCTGACCTTGAACACTTCCAGGGATGGAGCAGCCACAGCCCCTCTGGGCAACTTGTTCCACTGTCTCGCCACCCTCACAGGAAAGAATTTCCTCCTAATATCTCATCTAAATCTCCTCTTGTTCAGTTTGAAACTGTTACCCCTCATCCCATAACATCACGCCCTTGAAAAACGTCCCTCTTCAAAATAAAGATTGTGAATTCCATGGAAATAAGGTGTACTGAGGATATATGGCTGTCGTGACAATCCACAAGAGGACTGGACAGCAGATAGTACTCGTGAGCTCAGTGCCCTGCCTGGACACTGCTGTCCCACCATGGTTCTGTGGTCTCTAAGGGTCGTTCGGACCAGCTGCTGGTGCCAGGATTAAACAGCTGATGTTCAGTTTCTGCCAATGAGGCGATTTCTCCTGGACGTGCTCCTCTACCCCCCCGCCTTTGCTCCTCTACTCCCCTGGCTTTCACAGTAAGGGAACTGACACAAGCCATGGCAAGCAGCTTTCCCCTTAGGCTCCCGTGTCCCCAGCACCGGGACCCCACTCGGGGCTGCCTCACGACCCCCGCAGACCCTCCAGAGTCCCAGTCCCATCGAGGGGCTCCTGCCCAGCTCGACAGAGCCCTCTCCAGCCTGCCCTCCCGAGGCTGGCATTATTGAGAGGGGATCAGGCTGCGCGGGGGCCGGCCGGGGACAGCCGGTGAGAGGGGCCTTAGGGGGCGAGGGCAGCGGGGTCCCCGGAGCCCTCCCGCTCCCCGCGGAGCGCCGGGGCCGCTCGGCACAGGCGCCGCCTGGCGGCGGCCGGACGCCAGGGGGCACCAAAGCGCAGCCGGCGAGCGGCCGGGGCTGGACAGCGGGGCCCGACCCGGCCCTAACCCGGCCCCGGCCCCTCCCGCCCTCGGCTACCGGCAGGGCCGAGTCCGCCCCGCCGCCACCGGGCCCAGGCCCTGCCCGCCGCCAGGCCGTCCCTGGGGGGCAGCCCCCGCCGCGGTGGCGCGGCCTGCCCCGCCCCCGGCGCGGACTCCTCCACAGGCAGCCGCAGGGGCCGGGGACAGCACGGCCCGCCCGCACCCCGCTGAACGCGGCCGAGCGCTCGGCCGCAGCCGGGCCGCTTCGCCTCGCCTGGCCCAGAGGCACCAAACTTGACTGTTTATTGTAAACTAGGAGTAGCTCCGAGTGGTTTAGGAGAGGCGGAGGGCAACGCCATCCCCAGCTCTTATCTGAGGGACGCACGGCGGGCCGAGCGGCTGCTGGGGGCTGGAGATGAGCTCTGTGCCTGCCCCCAGCCAGCGTCTCGGCTCTTTTGGTCCCACCGCTCTCCTGCCCGGCCCTCGGAGGACTCACCGCCAAGAGCCTCAACACCCGCAGCAAGGAATGACAGGCACGCGCTGCCTTTCAGCCCGTAAAACTTCTCTGGCTCCAGCAAACGTGCTGAGCAGACGCAGTAGCCTCAAGGAAGCCACAAACTGATCAGATTCAAAAACAAGACCCCAGAGCTGCACGAACGAAGAGGCAATGCAGAGCCATGGGGTAGGCCAGGAACTCGTCTTGATCGATTCTGCCTCCCAGCCACTAATCCTCCCTAATCTCCTATTTGGTGGCATGTCACAACTCTCCTATCTAATCATTTGGTCTGCACTAACCCTCCTGGGTCACCAAAAGCAGCTTGGCTTGCAGTGGGTCAAGCTCTCTCCCTCCTCTGGCAGTTAAGGGCACAGGTCTGTCTGGTGAAGCCCACAGAACGTGCAGACAACTCGACCTGGTCACACATCAACACCCTGGAGCCAAAATAGCTACAAACAGCCCAGGGTTCCTCTGCAGAGACCTCCAGCACACGAAATATGGGAACCACCACAGATGTGGCCATTTCACCACACCCCCATCCCCTCCCTGCTGCTCCTTCTCCCTTCAAGGCATTTTACAACCTAGTATGAATGGGCTGAGCCAGCACCAGCTCCCTTCCCAGAGCCTCTCAGGATCCCTGATGCCCCTTCTCCACTCTCTTGCCCCTTCCCGCGCCGTGCCGCCCACGCACCTCACCTCTCCTCGTTGAGGCCACACATGCGAATCCGCTCTGTGCTGGTCCAGTTGTGCACCCCGCTATAGAGAGGTGCTGTAGAGATCATGACAGCTGCTCCTCACCCACCGGGACCTGCTGGGGCTCGAGGGGCCACTCTGCCTACAAAAGAGAAACAGAGGATGGGTACCTCTCCCTGGGATGCTCACGTTCAGCCGTGCTTCAGAGAAGGTCATCCCCAGCTTTGCTGCCAGACAGACGGGGCACAACACCCGCCATGCTGCACATCTGCCTGGAAGAGGGCTAGGAGAAACCAGCAGTGCCTTGGGATGGAAGCCCCAGCCTGCTCATCCTTGTATTGAACAACACCATTGCCACAAAGCCTCTGGATACCCTGAGAGTTTCACACAGGCACCTTCACACACATACGCATCCTTTGAAAGAGTCCTCCACTTTTCCTCTCCCTCCTGAGGAACCTCCAGCACCGGGTAGTGAGTGGCAAGTCAGAGCTTTACCCAAGGTCTGCTAAAATGCTGACATCCCCAAGGTTTCATAGGACCTTGATAAACCAGCACATGAGCAGTTCAAGGGGGAAAGCCTCAAGCAAGGGGGCAGCTGGGGGACCCTGGAGGGGAGCAGAGGTTTGCAGACAGTGCTATCAAGTGATTATCCCCTCCCTCTGTCAGGAAGGTGCTGGTATTCAGCTGAGTTACGGGTGGAAAACATGGGGAAATCCAGCGATTCGTGAGCATCCAAGACGCACAGTCGGCTGGGTGGAGCTTTCGAGGGAGAACGTTGCAGCCAATCGTGCAGCACTGGGTGTTCAAGCATTAAGGCAGCTTTGCTGCTCAAGTCGTGTCAGGGAAACAGCAACGAAGGAAGAGAGGATCTACTGTGCTAACAAGTGGACTCGGTCGAACCGAGTAGGACTGACTGCAAAAGGCAGAGAAAGGCTGTCAAGGAGGTTCTTGGTTCAGAGGAACACTGAACACCCGAAGGTGAAGCAGGCGCAGAGCCACAGCAACGCTCTTGGTGCAGCGGGTGAAAGTAGGAAGAAGCTGAAAGCCACACGTGATCCCAAATCTCCATCAGTTTTCTTTTCCCGGACAAACTCCAGGCGACACGAGCTCTGAACGGGACAAGAAGCAGCTTGCACCGTCGGTTGATGCCAGAAAGAGCAGTGCAGGGATCTAGTGGCTCAGGGGACAGAGCCCTGGGATTGAACGACTCCCCTGAACTGCTGGGTGTCCTCACTTCGGCCCAAATGTGCCCATGGGGATCCTCCCGACAGAGAAGAGCCAGGCACAGAGGGGAAGTGGGGGCAAGGCAGCTTGTTTGCAAAAAAAGACTCATCTGCACGTATGAGGGCACAAGTGAGCAAACAGACCACGGAAATGAGAGGCCAGGAGACGTGGGGGAAACCTACTAAAAAACACAGTAAGATGGAAGAAATACTATATAATGAAGGGAGAGCAGTGGCAGGCGGTGAGACGGAGAGCAGGGTCATACCCAAAGAGAGTGAGAGGTGGCTTGGAGCAGGAAGGGGAGGAGTCTTTTGGTGCTGGGAGAGAAATGCAACATAAAGGAAATAGGGGAACAAACAATCTGCGGGGATTTCACCATCTTAGGCTAAACTGAAAGAAGGGGAGGAGAAAGGTTCTGCCCCTGAGCACAGCAGCAGGACAGACGTTTCGGGAGAAATCAGAAGGGACCTTCTGTGCCAGGGGGGACAGGGCCACGCATGGCCACGCTGTGTGGGACAGGAGCTGGAGAGGAGCTGAAGCCCCAAACAAGCACAGATCAGGCGGGACCTGAGAACAGGACTGGCAAGGGAAACGTGGTAACAGGGTGGTGTGAGGGGCTGGGAGAAACAGCACGTTTTGAGTAAGAGCTGGTCAACAGAGGAGGCCACGAGAAGAGAGCTGGGAGGATGTAACAACAGAGATAGACACTGTTTCATGAATTCTTGGCCTCTCTCCTCTACGGACGATGTGGGACACGTGCCAAAGACAGGCATTTCACAGGGAACGAAGAACAGAAGAGAAAAAGAATCGAGATTTCAGCTAAGAGAAGGAATAAACCAGGCGGCAAACAACAGACGTGGTCTCTAGCACAAACAGCAAAGGAACAGCATCCTTAAGAAGGCGGACCAGGAAGTTTAGTGGGAATGGCAGGGATGAGCAGCCTCCTGCTGCAACACCGAGCCAGAGCCAGCTGCAGCCTCCCCGGGTCACAACACGCCTCGAGTCGGCACAAGGAAAGGAGCAATCTCCCGTCTACACTGGTACAGCTTGAAGCGACTTTAAAGGGATGTAATTAAACTAGTAGGAACCCCTTGGAGAACACAACTAGGGCATGGTTTCACATGCCTGGCTTCAAGCAGAAGAAGCTGTTGAAGAAACTGTTGAAGCCCTTCTCTCCCCTCGCTCCTCCGATTGTGGCACTGGACTGCTGCAGTGTCCCAGTGAATTTGCAAGTTGATCTCTGTTTAAAACCTTTTTTTTTTTCCTTTTTTTTTTTTTTTTCCCCCTGGCTGGACTGTTTTAACCCATACTAGCTGCTAGATCAGGTTCACCAAGAGCGAGAGAAGGCACAGCCTGGCACAGAACCTCCTAAATCCACAACGTCTGCCAAAGGAAGTGTATATGAAACCACAGTCTTATTTTGATTTAGCTAAATAGGTGCCCAGCCAATTCTAATTAACTCCAAAGAAAACTAGCTGAGAACAAAATAAGAACATCAACACAGAGTTTCACGTGGAGAAGCTCGTCCTGCAATATTAAAGCTCCTTCACCAAAACGTGCTCTAAGAATTGCAAACACAAAAGGAGCCAAACGCCTTCACCTCCAACAACAAGCCCTGGGAGAGGCTGTCAATGAAACTGACGTGGTGAGTTAAAGTCTGGGTTATTTTGTTCATTAAGGCAAAATGTCTCATCGTTTTGCAAAAGCAGAGAATGCTGCCCTGCAAACCAGTCTCTTCCAGGCTCCAGAAAAAGCAAAGCAGGTGTTTTCCCTGTAGAACAAGCATGCTTTTACTCAGGTAGCAATGACTTAGCTACACGTGGACGTTCCCTTGGATTGAGTCAAGAAATTACTCTCTCTTCTGAAACACTGCTGTACAGCTGATGGAAACAAGTTTCCTGACATGAAGTTCATCAGGAACAGATATTTTCTAATAATGATCTCTAGACAAGTCCTCCTGGCACGAGAATCCCAACAGTGCCAGGACAACTGCAGTCTCAGCCCTGGTGGAGCCGAGGCTGGTGGGACATGCTGCTGCTGCTGCCTCCACCTTCCTGCTCCCGTGCAGCTGAAGTGAATTCAGCCCATGTAACCTCTGTGCAGGCCCCTGGTGAAATCCCACTGCTCCCCAGCTCTCAGGAATCCCAGCTGGCACTGCCTGAGGTGAGGCTCCCTAATGAAGTTTTCTGCTGCAATGCTGCCCCTCGCACTCACACCCCAGTGCTGACGTGGCAGAGGGGTGCAGGGCTTGCAAAGTACATTTCCAAGCTATCCCCCCCTCCCCAAGTAGCAGTGATGCCTCAGCTGGATCTGTTCCCTGGCCTGACTTGATGCTTAGCTTCTGGAGCACTTGCATTGGCAAATACACAGAGCAGCTTCTCTGGGTTGCCACCAAACTTCCAGCCACAGGCAGCATAGAGCTTGCTTTTTTTACCAGAGGGTTTGCTGCTGTCAGTGTTTGCCCTACCAGATGTCACACCTACATTGCCACCAGGTCTAACCCACCTCCATCCTGCTCTGACCCAGCCAACCAGAGCCACAGTCTCCTACAGCTGCCCACCTCCAGGGTAGCTGGGCTGGACCCAGACCCGCGGGTACAGACAGGGGCTTTCCCCTGTTCCTCACAGAGACACCCTGTGCCAGCCACTATTTCACGATGTAAATGCATTCCACTTCAGGACCACACTGCCTTGACTTCCCATGAAGCTTTTCACCCATCTTCCTGCTCTGTACACTTCGAGTACTAAACCAACGTGGATTTCAAGACACTTGCCTTCCCTCTCCCCCATCCCAGCACCAACAGGTCACCTCTGTCCCAGCCGCACCCTGCCTAGGCAGCCACGAGATGACGGGGACTGAAACGTCAGCAGCCAGCCTCCTAAAATCCCCCAGCACAAGGCTTCCCTCCGCCTGGCCCCAGGGAGGCGTCACATCCCCCAGCACAGGTGGGAGAGCAGCCGGGGTTCAGATGATGTACAAGCTGCCCTGGGGCCAACAGCAGCTTCGCCTTTCCTGGCTGCACGGGGCGAGCCTCGCCAGGCCAAGGGCCAGCTCCAGAGACTGGGAGGAACTTGGTGCAGCCCGGCAGGGGAAGCGACACACTCAGCTGGGCTCAGGGCCCCTTAGGGACACGGTGACATGCTGCCTGTTGGCAGTGCCTCCTTTCACACCAGTGGCATCGAGGAAGGAAAGGGAAACTTCCCAGCCTTAGGGTATCAGAAAGGAGAAAGCCTGGCACATCCCTCAGCAGTGAGATGGGGAGGATGCGGCCGCTTGCCTTTGCCAGGTGCCGTAGGGCTCCTTGGCAGGCTGGGAAGGATGCACTTTGACCCTGGAAACACACCCGCGGGAGGTACCTTTGTCACGTTCGTTCCCAGGGAGCAGTGAAACCTCGACGGCAAGGGGATTTTTTTTTTCCCCAGATGGCTATAAAAAAAACCTACATCAGCCACTAGATATTGAACTGGGATTTGGAGCGCATCGCCTGCGACCCGGCTGCTGCAGTGGGAGCAGGATAAGGCAGCACGAGCCCCTGCGGCTCCGACAGGCCAGGAGGGAACGGTCTGCGTCGCCAGGAATGGTCTCCTTCACTCGCCATAGTTTGTTCACTTTGGCAATCTTCGTTGCCATTAGTAACACAGGCAAGAAATTATATTTGTTTTCATATGTGATTGTCGAGCGTCCATTTGAGGTGCAGAGGTCCGGAGCGAGTGCCGGTCCCGAGGGATGCCTTAGCAGGGCTTCAGCTCTGCCCATCGCTTCGGGAAACCCCTTCACAGCAAACTGCTTGCCAAAAAAAAATTAAAATTAAAAATTAAAAAATTAAATTAGAAAAATCGTGCCTGTCTTCTGGCAGGACACGCAATGGGCAGGGTGCACAGCGAGGGGGAAATCTGAGGGAGAACACTGGGGGGAAAAAAAAAAAAAAGGAAAGAGTTTCTCTAACCTTACATTAACCACTCAGGCAGAGATCAGAAACTGTAGTGGAATTGACCAGGAACAACTAGTGCGGAACAACACCCAGCACGGGCAGGCCAGGCCAGCTCCGCTGCTCGGCGGGGCGGGCGCTGGTGCCGGGGGCGGGCGCGGGGCCCGGCGGTGGCCGCGGCAGCCCCGGCACGGTTTGGGTTTCTGCACAGCAGCCCCGGCCGCTGCGGAGCTGAGCCAGGCTTTGCCTACACGCATTTGCTTAAGCTGATTTAAAGACACAGTAACACCAGGAGTAATTATAGATACTCAGTGCAATGAATTGGAAATAAAAAAGGGAAAATCCATCCCCATCTAACAAAAAAATAAAACAAACAAACAAACAAAAAGTTTGCTGCAGGTTGGGTAGTGCTGTAACAACACGTCCCTGCTGCGGGACGGCTGGTGTCACCTCGCTCGACACAACCAGGCTGTCCCCACCAAATCCCACTCTCGCCAGATTTAAGGACTGGTAAAAAGAGGCAGGAAGGGTGGATAGCGCTAGAAACTGCTGTGTCTGAGATGGCAGCATCGCCTGAAACACCACAACAGGAACGGGGCCGGCACGCCACAGCCCAGCCATCCCAAGGGCAGCTTCCTTCTGAAGGCCAAACCACACCAGAGCCTGGTCCCCTTCCCCAAAACACGTCTCCAGCCTCAGGTGACAGTGACAGCGCCAGTGGCCTCAGCGAGCACCATGCAGCCTCCAGCTGGCACCAGGACCGGCTAAACCCTGAGGATGGTGATGGAAAGGGCAGGGCAGGGAGGAGTGACACAGACATGGCAAAAAAGATGCAGACAAGCGGGAAAGGACACGGGATGTCCCGGCCCTTCCCTGACACAGATCCCCCCGAACCCTGGCAGTGACAGCGGTGCTGGAGCACGGTTGCTCTGGACAGAGGAGAAACTTGTTTCCTCTATTTTAGCCTGGAAGACCTTCTCCCGGTGCTTTTCTGAACAGGCTTCAACCGCGCTGGGATGCAGGTACAGATGCCACTCACCGAGGAACCGGTACCGACCCTCCACCGAGGGAGGGCGGCAGGAAGCGCCTGCCCGGTCCTGCCGCGGCCGACCACCGCCCTAGGCACGGGCGAGGGGCCCGGCCGCCCCCACCAGCCCCGCTCCGGGCTCAGCGGTGCGGGAGTGGCACCGCCCCAGTCCGCACTCCCCCTGACGCCGCGGGGCTGGGGCCGCCGGGGGGGTTCCCCTGCCCGAGCTCCCCGCGGCACCTCCCGCTCCCCTAGCCCCGGCCCACGGCCCAATGCTACGGCCGGAGCCCCGCGGGGCGGGCGGGGGCGGGCAGAGCTCCCCGCCCCGGGACACGCTTCGCCCTACAGCTCCAGTGGGGGCCAGGCCCCACGGCGCTGCCCCGCGCCGGCTCCCGCAGCCCCCCCTGGTCCCGCAGCCCGCCCCGGCCACAGCTCCCGCAGCTCCCCCCAGGCCCCGGTACCCGCTGCGGTTCAACAGTTGCCCCCCGGGGGCCGCTCCCCATTGGAGTGTGGAGCCGCCGTGGCCACTCGCCCCGCAGCCCCAGTGGCCGCGGCCGGGTCCCCGCGCTGCCTCACCGGGGCAGCCCCGAACATGGAGGTGGCGGCAGCGGCGGCCGCGCTGCCCCCGGGGAGGGCTCTTCCGCCATCGCCCGGCGCCCGGCCGACCGGCACCCGGAGCTGCTGTCGGCGCGGCCGGCCCCGGGCACGGCGGCCGCCGGGGCAGGCTCGGGCCACGCCGCCAAACTCCGCGAACGCCCGGCGCCGCCGTCCCGGGAGCGCTGGGCTACGGCGGCCGCCCCGCCCCGCCGCCCCGGGACCCCCCGCGCCGCCCCAGGAGCGGCAGGTGCCGCCGATGCCGGTGGCGGAGCCGCGGTGCGAGGCAGGGCAGCGGCACGCCGCGCCGTCGCGGGGCAGGGAGCGGAGCCCGTCCCCGTCGTCGCCCGCCTGTCGCCCCCCAGCCCGGCGCTGTCAGTGCCCGCCGTCCCCGCCGCTGTCCCGCCGCAGGACGCTGCCCCCCCCACCCCCCCCGTTCCCCCACCACCACCCCCGGGGGTGTCCCGGGACCGTTTCCATGGAGACCCCTGTCAGGCCGGGCGAAGGGGGGGTCGGGCCGTCCGTTCCCCTTCGCCTCACCCCCCCGGCGGTGGGTGCGGGGCCGCGCGGGCCCGGGGTGCCCGGGCAGCGGGGGCCGGGCGTCCGGCGCGGGGCGGCGGGGCGGAGGAGGGGCGAGCACGCACCTGCTTCCCGAGCCGTGCGGGCAGCGGGGGGCGGCGGGCCGAGGCGGGCCCCCTGCCCGAGGCGGCGGGTCGGACACTGGGCGCTGCGAGCGGCGTTTCGGCGGCGGCGGCGGCGGAGACACTGGCAGCGGCAGCCGGAGTGTGAGGGCGAGAGCGAGCCGCCGCCGCCGGGGCTGACGGGAGCTGTAGTCCGGCAGCCGCCCGCCCGCCGGGCCCCGCGCCGCCCCGAGGACTACAGCTCCCGGCGTGCCGTGCGGCCAGCCCTGCCCGCACGGGGGGGGCTGTGCGGAGCCAGCCGAGTCCGGAGAGGGAACGGGCGGGCGGGGAGGCAGGGAGGGAGGGGGCGAGGGAGGGGGCTCCGCGCCCGGCACAGCCCGCGGGAGGGGGCGCGGGGGGAGGCCGCTCCCGCCCGGGGAGGGGCCCGCACCGCTCCGTACCTCCCGGCTGCACCGCACGGTGCGGTACGGGGGGAGCCCCACGCACACCGCACACACACCCGACCCCGCACCGGGGCACCGGAGCCCGCACCGGGGAGCGGCACCCGCTCCGCACCGGGGGGAGGATGATGGAGGAGGAGGCGGAGGCGGCGGGGGCGGGCGCTCGCTCCACGCCCGGGCAGCGGCTGGGCGCCCGGTAGCGGGCACCGCTTGGACGGGTAGCGCCGGCAGCGAGCGCGGAGCCCGCAGCCCCAGTGCCCGCCGCGGGGGGGGGAGGGGGGTGTCCCCGGGCGCAGCCGGGCAGGCGGGGCGGGCGCAGAGCCGCCTTGCCCGGCCGAGGTGGGCGAGGGGCCCCCGCCCCGGTGATGGCGCTGGGTTCCCCCGCCCCGGGCCCGGTGCCTCGCCGGGCGGGCAGCGCTGGGGGGAGGGGGCGGCCCCGGGGCGAGGGTCGAGGTGCCCCCCCCCCCCCCCGCGCCATGCGGAGCACCGAGTGACGGCTGGAAGTTTCACACCGGCCCCCGCCCGAGGCACCGGGGCCCGCAGGCCTGGTGGCCGCCGCACCCCAGTCGGGGCGGCCCCGGCGGTGCCCGGCCGCGCCCCCCGGCCTGCTCCGTCCCGGCCGCCTCACACCGGGCCCGCCCCGCACCGCCCCGGCCACTGACAGCCTCGCCCGGCCCGGGGCTGCGCCGCCCCTGGCCCCCGCAAGGGGCCTCGGGGACCGGCAGCCCCGCAGCGCCCTGACGCGGGCACCCGCCGCCGGTCCCCGGCCCTGCCCGGCCCCGGCCCTGCCACGCCGCCCTGGGCCGTGCTCCGGCCCTGCCCGGGCCCCGCGCCGGCACCGCCCCGCTGCCCTCTCCCCTGCCCCGCTGCCTGACACGGGCAGCCCGGCCGCTCCCGCTGCCCCGAACCCCGGCCTTCCCTTCCCGTCCCTCCGGGCCGGCCCCCCGCTCCGCAGCCCGCCCGCTCCCCGCCGCGCACCGGCAAACCCGGCGCGGCGGGGGTTCTCCCCCCGTTCTGCACAATACGGGCGGGCAGGGAGGAGGGAAGGGCTGAATCCGCCCCCCCCCCACGCCGATCCCGGGGGAGACGTGCAGCTCCGTTTTGTCCGCGGAAGGGCCCGTCCCGCCGGGGAGGAGCGAGCGGGGCGCACGGGGGGCCCGGTAGGGGCGGGGGCCTCGGCGGCAGCGGCGGCAGCATCGCACTCCGCGGGGAGCGGCCCCGGGGCCAAGCGTTGGGGGCTGGGGGCGGACGAGGGGTCGGGGGTGCGCTGGGGACGCAGGACCACCACGGGGCCTGGCCCCGCAGGGCGGGGGGTGCTGGAGTGTCATGGTGGGGTTGGACGGGGTCCCCCGGCCCATCCTGGGTGCCGGAAGGGCTGCCCGGACCCCTGCCTCTGGGGTCCGCGGGGCTCTGAGCCCGGGCAGTGCGGTGCTGCTCCAGGGAGCGTCTGGGGACCCACTGCGCTGCTCCAGTCTCTGTCTTCTCCCCCGAATTTGGCCTGTCCGACTGCAGAGTCTCTCCACCGCTCAGCACGTGCGATGTCCAGGGTCCTCCAAGAGCTTGGCAGGTCCCACGGGACACAGGCCACAGTGGTGTCCCCCCAGCTTGCACATCTGAGTGGCACTCGAGCACTGGTGTCACCTGCCGCTGCCAGCAGCACCCTCCACAGCCTCAGCACCAAACCTTTCCTCTACCTGAGGAGGGGAAAAAAATACCTTACAAAGGGATCGAGCTCTTTTTTTTTGGCCGGAAAGGCCGCAGCAGCCTGGGATGAGAGACAATGTGTTGTCCCTCTGGGGACTCCAGGAGAGGTTTGGGACACGGGGCAGTGCAGGATGGTGCTGAGCATGCCGGGCACCCGGGTTGGATGACTTTCAGTAGCAGGGTGAAATGCGAGGGGCTGGCAGAAACGGGGTAAGGCAGGGGGCAAGGGCCAAGCTGAGGAGGGCTGGAAGGTTGGAAACTCCCGCAGAGGGGAATGAATCCAGTTCTCCCCCCTTACAGCCACACCTTCTCCTCCAGCCAGGCTGTGGGCTGAGGAGATGCTCCAAGAAGCATTTTGGTGTTAGGGAGCCGGGCTGGCACAGCCTGCAACAGGCACACGACCGGCCCCGGGTTTATAAGGACCCACCTTATTTGCATCCTGGTGCAATTAAAAACAGACAGTTTGAGTAACGGCCTCATCCTGCAGCTGGGCTCGCCCCATCCCTGAAGGAATTGTGCTCGGGGATGCATGGGAAGGCTCTGCATCCCACCATCACGTCCTCTAACACTGCTCTGCTCCTTCCTGCTTGAATTAGAGCCTACTAACGCTATAACATCTGCAAATGGGACCGTTTGCACCCAGGGGCTTTGGAAGGTGGTGCTGGAAAATCCTGTGTCTCTCATGGTAGTGTTCCAGGGAAATGGGAATGTCTGGGGAATAAGGAGCATCCCTCACTGAGGAGCGTGGTTAATGGGACACCAGTCATGGACTAACCTGCAGAAAGGCAAAGTGAATTATCTATGGACGTGAACTATTAAAGGAGGGCTGGGAACCCCCTCCAGGAATTTCCCCCTGGACTGAAGGGTCTGTGTCCTCTCTGCCCACTGTGGTCCCCTGAGCCACCAGGGCTCGAGCACTCGGCTCTGACCTGGCCTGCAGCCGACATTCCTGCTGCCCTTGTTATTATTACTACTTCATGTCTTTTTTTTTTTGTCTTTTTTTTTTTCTTTTTTTATTATCTCGCCCCTTCTCTCTGGTTTTTGGGCAGGATCTGCGTTACTCCTCCCTCCCCAAGGCAGGAACAAACGCGCTGGCTCGTGCACCCAGCCGAGCACCAGCCGTGGCAACCCTGCTGGCACATGGCACATGGCACATGGCACATGGCATGCTGCACTGGCTGCCAGGCCATGCGTGGGGACACCTCAGACCCTCCTCAGGGCCATGTCGGTCCCTCTGCCTGTCCCCAGGCAGCTCTCCACCTCTGGGCTGGCAGGCTGGGAGGTGCAAAAGGATCCCTCGGGTCCAGTGGGGCACCTCAGAGCCTTCTCCTTCCGTCAGGTTGGTGAGGATGGCTTGTAGCTTGCCAGGGCACCAGGAGAGGAGTGATGAGGGTGACACACCCTGTGCTTGCTGTGGTGCCATATCCAGCTGCCCATCCCAGGAGCCTCTTGTCACCAGGCTGGTCCTGTGTTGGACACCCCAACTTTCAAGCTCAGGGATCGTTGGGAAGATGCAGTTGTAGCCAAGGAACCAGCCCTGAGGCCAGGGCAGGCATTTCCCTTCGGAACAGGCAGAGTGTCCATTGCCACAAGGGCTGCTGGTCTCTCTCAAGGTGTCTAGGGGCTTTTCTTTCTGCTCCAAAGAAGGAGCCTCTGTGCTGCCCCATCTATAGTGGTCAGAGCTCACCAGGGTTTTACTGGGGTGGTGACACCAGGGAGAGGCGCCAGCTCTAACTACTGACCTTGTCTCCCCTCTTTGAACGAGCCATCCCCACACAGCTCACAAACACTTCTGCAGCCTGTTCGAAGGTCCAGCTAAAAGATGACAACTTTGTCGCAGCAGCTGTCTTCTCCTCCCACCTGGGGGACAGAGCAGAGCAGGCAAGAAGGCCACAAGTCCTGCTGGGATGCTGTGCTGTGTAGCCTCTCTTCCTTCTCTCCCCAAAGGGGCTTGCAGCAGGGATACAGGAGGGACTTGTGATGGAGTCCCACCTCCTGCATGAGAAACTGCATCTCTTCATTATCATCAGCTCAGAGGCTGACATTTTGAACCCTGGGGCCAAAACAAGGCTGCTTATGCATTGGAAAGGAGCTTTTATGGCTTGAGGCTTTCAGTTGCTTCACTTTGGACCTTCTAGGGGCACCACGGGGAGCTCGGGGCTGGTCTCTTCCTTCCTCTATGCTCCAGAGGGCTTTTTTGGGACTCACCTCCATGCTGGCTGGAGAAGAGAGGAGAAATGAGGCATCGCCTGCGGTGAGCGGTGCAGTCTCTGCGCTAGTGCCCTCCTCCTCTGCAGCCTCCCTGGGCTGGTGGGTGAGAATTTGGGAGAGGAACCGGGCTGTGCCTGGGAGCGAGGGAAGAGCTGGTGGTTTGGCCCAGAGCAGGCAGGGCAAAGCAATGGAGGGGAGAAGGATGCAGCAGATGAGCAGAGCTTGGGGTGCCTGGAGAGCCCCAGAAAACAGGAGAGGGGCTGGCAGGGGTGGGAGGGGGGCCCTACATCAGCTCCAGCCGCTTTCCGAGGACCAGAGGGCTGGAGGCTCGCGAGAGCGGCTGGCTGCGGGCAGCGCTGGGCCTGTCCCTGCTGCCCCCAGGCTCCCCACGGGCTCCCTGGCGGATTTATTGTCGATCCTCCAGCCCCGAGCCCCCCCGGTCCGGCTTCGGGAGCCGCCGAGGGCTCCTAATTGTAAGCGGAGACAAAGAGAGCCGGTCTGTGACCGCCGCGCTGACAGCCCGTGCCGGCAGACGCTGGCAGCAGCCCCGGGGACAGCCGGGCTGGAGGGGGCCCGCGGCCCCCCGGGAGCCGAAGGCTGGAGTGGGCACCGATGGCCGGCGCAGGCATCGCCCCCGGGCACAGCTCCCCACCACGGGGGCGTGGGCGGCCACGCTTCCCACGGGGACGCGGGGGGGGGGAGGACCCGGCTGCCGCCGCTAGTCCCCGCGGAGGCTCATGGCCGGCCTTGGCTCGGGGCACGACGCGGGCAGCCGGAGGAAGGTCGGGCCGGGAGCGGAGGCGTTGGAGCGGGGAGCTCGGCGGGGGCCAGGGCGGGGGCAGCACGGGCTGGGCCGGCCCCGCCGGTGTATCCCGGCGGCGCTTCCGCGCTCCTTGCTCCTTGTCTCGGCGGCTCGGGCTCGCTGTTAACCAGGATTCCGCCGTGTGCGGAACGAGTGACTGCGACCTCTGCGGTAGCTGCTCTTGTAGCGCCGGGCAGGGCACACGCAGGACGCAGCCGCTGCCATGAAGACAGCTGGCCCGGCAGCCTCCGCTCCCCCCTCCCCTGCCTCAGACCTGCCCCTTCGGGGACCCTCTTTCCCCGCCTCAGGAGGTTTTCGCTGCTACGGCGCTGCCGGGGCCCGGGAAGGCGTCTCCCATGTTGCTGGCTCGGGGCTTGGCTGCCGGGTTTCCCCACGGTTGAGGGGGCCAGCGCAGTGCCCCACTCCCTGCCTGGTGGCCCTGACACCCCTCGCTGGCCCAGCACATGGCTGGGGAGCTGCAGGGTGGCAGCTGGGACAAAGTCATCAGGGGAATATGGGGACTTTCCCCGTCTCCTTCCCAGGCAGGGATCTGTCAGCTCCAGGAGACCCAGAATGTAAAATTACAGCACAACCCAAGTGACCAGATGGGTGACAAGGCTGGTGGCTGCTCTGGCCCCAGCGACTGTACAAAGCTGGCAGCTGCCCATGTCCTAGCACCTGTCACCGAACTCGGGGTGGGAAGCAGTTGGATGTCACCACGTGCCACCCGGGTCCTGGCCACTGTCTCCACGGGAATGGCCTTGCTGCAGGTACGAGGGTCCCGGCTACAGCATCTCGGTGGAAATGTCTTGCTCAGGTTGTGCCGTGCTGGATACGGCATCTCCATGGAAACCCTCCCGCTCAGGCTGTGCGGGCTCGGGAGATGCCATCTCCACGGAAACGCGGCTGCGGCGGCTGTGCGGGCCGGGATGCCCACGGCGGGAGGGTTGGACTACTCAGAGCACCCCGGCTGCGGGGTGACAGGAGGGAGCTGGACCCACCTCCGAGGTCGACAGGGGCTGGGGGAGCAGAGGACGGACTGCAGGCCACCCCTGTCCCCAACACGGGGGCAGGAGGGACGGGCAGACTGGGGGGAGCGCTCCTGTGCCTGAAATACCAACACAGTCTGTGCCTCCCCTGCCCCATCCTCCCATGCTGCACCAAGCACAGCCTCCCACCTCCGCTGGTTCACCCCCTCTCCCCCCCACCTAGGCTCAGCCAGGCCCATTCTGGGGAGGGCCATGTCCCATGTGACAGGGGCCAGAGGTGTTCAGGGACATGGAAATCCTCAGATCCCAGGGAGATGGGGTGCAGGATCCCCCCCAACAGCCGGGGGGCCCTGTGATGGCCTCTGTGCTCACACTCACATCCCACAGCACAGGAAGCCAGAGGGCTGGGATTTCACCCTCAGAAATAGCCCAGATGAAGTATTTTCATGGGTTATTTATAGCCTGCATAAAAAAAAACAACACAACAAACTAAACAAAACACAACAAACAACACCCCCCCCAACTAAAAGCCTTTATTTGTTGTTTTAAAATCTGCTTTTTATTTTCATTCAGCTCCCGCTGGTCTCCCGGGATGGTGGGTGCAGGATCCTGGTGGCTGGAGTGGCCTGTGGGCTGGGGCATCGCTCTCCCTGGCCGGGTCCCTGCCCCCGGGGACACCACCAGCACTGTGGCACTTTGTTGGCACAGCACCCACGGGACACGGGAGGGACACAGCCCAGCGCAGCGCTGCCGTCCCTGCCGAGCGCCCACGGGTGCTGGCCAGGCTGGGCTGCCCAGGCCGGCAGCCACCACCGCGGCTCAGGGACAGGATTAACCACCACTCCCCGCGGGCACCGGGAGCAGCGCGGCCGCCCTGGCCGAGGCTCCCGGCTCCGTAAGCCTGGCTTTGACGTAGCCCGGAAAGTAGGCCAGTAAGAGCAACCCACAGCCGCGCACGGCTCTGCAGGGACGTGGGGCTCCTGCGGCCGGGGAGGGCCTGTGCGCTGGCACCGTGGCTCCCCGGAGGCTACCACGGGCTAGGAGGGGGCAGTGGGAAGGAGGGGTTTTCTCCTGGTGCCGGAGCTTCTGCTACCCACCAATTCACACCTTGTGTGGCAGCCAGAGGGGAGGGCAGTCAGGCTGGAGCATGCCATGGGAAGGGCAAGGATCAGGCGGGGGATAGTCCTCGTGAGGACCTGGACCCCAACCCCAGCAGTGCCTGCTCCGTGCCAGGGCCCCACGGAGCTCCCTGGCCCCTTTCTGCCCTCTGCAAGCAACAACCACCATGCAGGGGGCTCCCCCAGCCTCAGCTCCTCCCCCCCC
The DNA here is from genome assembly GCA_020745705.1 of Hemiprocne comata. Classification (NCBI taxonomy): domain Eukaryota; kingdom Metazoa; phylum Chordata; class Aves; order Apodiformes; family Apodidae; genus Hemiprocne; species Hemiprocne comata. The sequence goes on along the minus strand of CM036597.1, from coordinate 417,048 downwards.
TCTTCTTCCCAATGCTCTGGGAACTGCCAGCAGGCATCCAGGGTGTAATTGGCATCACCAGTGAAAAAGATATCCCTGGTGTCACAAACATCCCTGGTGTCATGGACATTGCAGGTATAATGGGCATCCCCACTGTCCCCCTTTCCAGACCTGGGATTGGTTTTTAATTAAAAAAAAACAACAACAAAGAAACAAGCAAGCACCGAGATCCCTGTGCCCAGCAATTTTATTTCTGCAGGGACAGCAGAGGGACAACCACTGTCTGTCATGTGGGAGCACAGCAGCACCAGAGTGGGTGAACTGGCCTGGCAGCCTGGAGGGGCATGCACAGCAGCACTACTGGCCCCACTGGATCTCATTCCCTCCTCTAACTCATCCCCAGCAGCTCAAGCTGGTGCTTTCTGCATTTATTTTTGAAGCACTTCTGGATACTAGGAGCCCCAGTTCAAGCACAGTCCAGCCCAGCACTGCCCTTCCTGGGAAGCCTTCACCTCAACCCCTGGGGATGTCAGGCAGGGAGTTCTGGTTTCAGTAAAAGCTGAAATGCCCAGGACACTGCTCCAAGGACCTCACACTGAGGCCAAAGTCACCTCTGCCTTGACCAGCCAGGGCTGGAAGGGAGGTGAGCAGAGCTTTGGCTCAGGACAGAGAACAGGTCGCACAGAGGAGGGACAGTGGTGCCACCAGGACCTGGGTGTCCCCAGGAATCCAGGACTGTGGGGCAGCATAGGGCTGGCTGGGGGAGAGGGGCTGTGCTGCTCCTGTGCTGGGATCTGCTGTCCCCTGGCTCTGGGGCACTTCAGCCTTTACAGAAAAAGAAATCCCCCCCAATATGCCCAGGGGCCATGGTGAAGATTTCTCAGGGCTTTTGGGGCAGGCAAGGCTGGAGGAAGAGGCTCAGAGCTGGGGCCAGACACACCAAGGACCCTGTGTCACCCTGATGTGTAAGCAGGGCAGGCAGGCCAGGCTCAGCACCACAAGAGGCAGAGGACAGGGTGGATGTGCCAGACAGAGCCCGCTCCCAGCATGCACAGAACCGTGGCACCACCTCACAGACCCCTTTTTCCAGGAAATCAGGTTCAGCAGAGCCAGACAGGAGTTACAGTGGAGCTGAGGAGCAGTGGCCCATGGCTGGGCTCCATACAGCAGGGCTACAAGAAACCCAACATTAAAAAGTGTATATACAAACACTATGTTATCCATAGAAAAAAAGGGGAGTTGAAGGAAAACCCCAGGGCATGGGAAGCCTAGCCCTGCTGCTTCCTCCTTACCCCATTCCTGGCCCGTGGCAGCATTTTCCTGGTCCTCTTGGACCCATCCAAACTCCCTTTCCACACCCAGACTCCAGGGACAGGCCTGAGGGCAGGGACTGTATCCCGAGCCACGCAGCACACACAGACAAGGCAGCCCAGGAGGTTTATTGCAGAGGAAGTGGTGGGAGGTGCCAGGAGCCCCTCTCGGCTCCTCCGCCTCCTCCAGCCCGGGCCACAGGGACAGGAGCTACCGCGCTCTCCTGCGCGGGCGGCGGGGCCGTTCCAGCCGGCTGGGAGCAGCCTCCATCAGGGGCTTAGCCCGCGCTGGTTGCTGCTCCTAGGCGGCTGGAGCAGCCCCGCCGCCCCCGGCCTTGTCCCTGTCGGCAACATCCGCGGCAGAGATGGGCTGGATGATGTGGCCAGCCCGGGTGATGACACGGGGGGCAGTCAGCTTCTGGAAGGCACGTTGCGTGTTCCAGGTGGTACCCAGGGGTGTGCGGATGCTCTGCTCGAACTGCTGGTGCCTCTCGAAGGGGAAGGGCAGCTCGTTGACCTGTGGGGAAAACAGGCACCTGGCTCCAGCCCATTTTTGGCCAGGAAGGCTTGGCAGGAGCCCAGAAAATTCCTCCCCCCTCCATCACCCCCCGCTGGCCTCGGGGTTCTCAAAGGTGGAAATCTAGCGTCTGGGCAGGGACTGCCAGGGATCCAGGATGCTTTGGGAAGGGGTCAGGGGCAGATCCTGGGCCGGGGGGCTGGCACCCACCTGGTGTGCTGCCGCATGGATGTTGCGCTTCTCGCTGATGATGACGTGGGGCAGGTGCTGGTCCTTGCGGGGCGGCGCCGGGGGCGGCTTGAGCAGGAACCTGCAGAGCAGGAGAGGGTTCAGGGCCCGGCCCGGGGCTGGGGCAGGAGGCTGCTGGGCTGCCACACTCACCGCTTCACTTTCTTGGCACTGGGCTTCAGCCCCTTCCCTCCCCACTCGCCCCAGCCTGGCAGCACCAGGTTGACCGGCTGTGGCTTCCCAGCCTGCTCTGCCTTGCGCTTCTCCCGGCGGAAATCGGCCACCACATCATCCCCAGCGAAGGCCTCTTTGATCACCCCTCTTTGGTCGATGCCACCCTCCTGCAGAGAGAGGAGTCAGTTCCCTGCATCCCCCTGGCCCTGGGACAGCAGGGAAGCTTGTCCTGCTCACCTCCTCCTCCTCCACCATCACGGGGAGGATGGGGCACTGGAGCTCCTGGGACTTTCCCACCAGCACAGCCTCCAGGCTGATCATCTTCTTCTTGGCTGGTGGTTTCTTGGCACGCTTGTCCCTGGCCCTGCCTCCCTCCTGCTGCTGCACTCGCTTCTCTGCTCGTGTGGCCGCTGGCTTGTCCGGCTCCTCCACACACTTCTCCTGCTCCTCTATGTCTTTGACTCTCTCCTCTGAGGCCAGAGCCTCAATGTCCTCCATTGTCTGCACCCGGCCCAGCTGCTCCAACAGCAGGATCTCCTCCTGGGCCTGGGGAGGCTGCTCCACCCCTGCACTTGCTGGCTCCTCAGCACAGACAGGGCACTTGGGGCTGTTCCCTGGCAGCTCAGAAACTGCCTCTGTCTCATCAGCACCTGCACATGGAGGGAACCAGTGAGGAACTGTCCCCCTGGAGCAGGGAGGGGCAGGACAGCTGTGTGGAACCAGGCAGAACCTGGCCCCACAGCCCCCCTTCTTCTGCCCAGCCCTGTGGCACACGGACCCACTTCCAGGGCTGCAGCTCCTCACCTGGTCCCTCGGTGCTCCCCACCTGCTGCTGCCGTGCCTGCCGCTTCTGCTCGAAGGCTTGCAGCAGAGCTTCCTCCTCCGACATCTCCTCCTCCTCGCTCTCCACAGCACCAGGCACTGTGACCTCCTCCAGCCCTTCTTGCACCTCAGGCTCCGGGGCCGGGCGGCTGGGCTGTCCCAGCATCCAGGGGTTGGCTCCGGGGGCACCCACAGGGATGGCAGGGATGGTCACTGGAGCCAGGTCCTTCTCAGGAACATCAGCCAGCTCCTCCTCAGGCAGCTCCACCCGCACCTTCTGCATCAGCTCCTTGTTCCTGGCCAGCTGCTCCTGCATGGCCTTGCGGGCCTGAGGGGAGCAAGGTGTTTCTAACACAGGAAAGGGACAACGTGCCCACACCCCCCCTGCCTCAACTCATCCAGCACTGGAGACTGGTCAGTGGCCTTTAATACATAAAGGGGCTTGTAAGAACAACAGAGATTTAATAATCAAGGCCTGTATCAATGGGGCAAGGGGCAATGGTTTTAAACTAAAATAAGTCAAATTCAGTTTAGATATAAAGAAAAAATTATGTATGATGAGGGTGGTGAGACACTGGCACAGGTTGCCCAGAGAAGCTGCAGATGCCCTAGAAGTGCTCAGAGTCAGGTTAGACAGGGTTTTGATCCAATGAACCATGTCCCTCCCCATGGCAAGAAGGTTGGCCTGGATGGTCTCTGAAGGTCCCTCCCAACCCAAACCCTTCTGTGACCCTGTGATCTCACCTCCAGGTCATACTTAGCCATAATGGCCCTGGAACGGGCCCATTTTCCCTTGTTCTGGTGCTTCAGACTCATCCGCTCCTTGGGGGAAAAAACAGAAGCCTTGCAGGAGCTGCCTCAGCAGGAGTCCCCTCAGCAGGGAGGTCACCCCCTCACACATAAGGATGTCCCAAGGGGTGGGGGGAAAGCACAGAAGCAGCACCTGCATCCTGAGCTGCTCCAGCTCCTCCAGCTTGGCCAGGGCAGCCTCAGGGTCTGACTTGTGGAGCAGCTCGAACTCCTTCAGGGCCTTGCACCTCTTGCTTTTCTTCAGCACACGGTGGTACCTGTGGCACAAGGGTGGGAAGGGGAGTGAGGCCCAGGGAGGCAGTGCTGGCATGGGCAGGACGCTGCCCCACAGGCTGCAGGCCCTGGGCAGGAAGGGGCTGCTTGGCCCCTCTGTGTTTCATGGGCTCTGGCGCCAGGGCCAGCACCCAGCCCCCCCTGCAATGCCTTACTTCTTGCTCTTGATCTTCTTCTCTCGCCGAGCTTTGGCTTCGTAGTAGGACTGCAGGGCCCGGGCCTTCTGCAGCTCCGCCCGCCGCCGCCGCGCCTGCAGGGAGCATGGGGTGAGGGCCAGGCCTGGGGACAGGCCCTGGGGCTGGGGGGGGAAGCACCCACCTCCTCCAGGCTCATGGCCTGCAGCGAGGCCGTCTCCTCCGGCGTCAGGAGCGGGTCTGTGATGGGCTGCTTTGTCTTGTGGAGCAGCCCAAAGATCTGCTGCTCTAGGGGAGTCCGGGCATTCTGGGACAGAACAGACATAGCAAGAGCACAATGAGAAAACAGCAACTGCAAGAGCCAGTGCTCCCCCAGTCATCCCCACCTCTCCTGGTGCCCCTGAGGAGGGGCATGGGAGGGCCCAGGGAAGGGTGTTCAACCTCTCCCTGAGGGGACAGCCCAAGGCTGCTGTGGGCTGCCCAGGTGCCTGGCCAGCCATTACACTGAAGCTCCAGGCTACATCCCACCAGAATGGAAATGGAGGCAAGTGCTGGGTATGGTGGGAGCTGCCTCTCACCAGAGCATCTGGACAGCCAGGAGCACTGGGGGATGACAGTGACTCCCCTGCCAGTGGCACAACCCCCTCAGAGCTCCCAGTCCAACCCCAAGTGTCCTTGGTTCACAGTGAGGACTTCTAGACACAGACTTTGGTAAACCAGTCCCTCCACCCCTGCAGGAGTGGCTGAGAGCACCTGCTGGGCACCCAGACAGCCCTGGGACTGGCTAAGGGCAGACCCAGCCTATGTGTCCAGGGCTGGAAAGCTACAAAGAGGAGAGGGGACAGAACAGGCTCCAAACTCTCTGCCCACACCTCACCAACCTCTCCCAGAGCACACACACACACCTGCCTTGTCTAGGGAATGCACAACACATCCCCTTTCACCTTCCCAAGCTCAGCATGTGCCTGCCCAGAGCCTGTGCCACAGCCTAGGCCTTCCTCCCACCCCTTCACTCCTCCCAGTGCAGGCAGGAGCTGCTGGCCATGCCAGAACTCACCTTCCACGCTGACATGGTCTGCTCCAGAGGGACAACCGTGGGAATCTCCTGCTTCAGGGGGAACACCAGCTGCTCTGCTCGTCGGTTCTGCAGGACCACCGGCTGCCACCTGCCCACCTCCTGCGAGGTGCGGGCATAGGCAGCTTCCCTGACCACCTGCGGGGGGAGAGAGGATGCTGAGTGGGGAGAGGCAGATGCACAGAAGGAGAACAGCCTGCCCACATCAGAGGGGGGGGGGGCTCAGGCCAGACCTCCCCCTGCCCACTCACCCGTTTTGCTTCCTCCTTACTGAGTGGCAGCTCCACTGGCTTCTTCTGCTTCACTCTGCTCAGCTCCTTCTTGACGCTGCTCAGGGCAGATTTGGGACGGATGGGCCGCAGGAGCTCGGACAGGACCAGCTTCTCCCCAGCACCTACACGAGGTCCCACGGGTCAGCACCACGTGGCACCGGGGCTGCAGCTGCACAGACACAGCACACCCGGCACCGTTGGCCGTGGGCAGGCAGCGCCGGTGGGAGGGCGGGAGGTGGGCACTGCCTGCCGGGACCTCACCTTTGCAGCTGACATTGAACTCGGACACCTGGGCACTCGCCTCCGTGCGCTCCGCCAGCTTCCGCCTGCCGGGAGAGAGAAGGGAATGAACCAGCAGAGACAGCGGAGCCGGTACCAGCGCGAAGGGGCATCGGGCGCCCCTTTCTCTGCCCACAACCCCACAAGGGTACGGGAGGCCGCGGAGCCCCTCGTACACCCCCAAACTCACCGCTTCCGTCCAGAGAGGGAGCTGACCGCCTCCAGGAGCTGCCGGTGCCGCCGCTCACCATCCTCCTGCCCCTGGCACACAGCACACGCGGTTACCGCACAAGGCCCGGCCCAGGGAAGGCCCAGCGGAGTTACCACCCCGCCTGAGCAGGCGCGGAACACGGCCGGGTCTGCCTCCGCGCCAGCTCTCCCATGCCCCGCCACCGCCCGGCCTCGCCCCAGAGCCCGTGGCCTTGGCCCGGCCGCCCTCCGCTCCGGGCCGCAGTAGGCCAGGGAGCGGAGGGAGCTGCCGAGGAGCCCGGCCCCGTTCGGCTCACCTCAACCTCGGCCTCGCTGCTGCTCCCGGCCGCCTCCTCGCCGAGCCACTCCTCCGCCATTGCGGCTCACGCCGGGGAAGAGGCGTAAAGCACCGGGCCGCGCCGCTCCCGCACAACCTGCCGTAAAGCGCCACGCCGCTTCCGCCCGGGCTGCCACCACTCTGCCGCGCTTCCGCCCGCCCTGCCAGACGTCACGGTTGCCATGGCAGCGGGGCCTGGCGGGCGGAGGCACGGGCCGCGCCCCAGCCTGGCAGCGGGGAGCCCCGGGGAGGCGGGGGGAGCTCGGGCTCGGGGTGCGCGGCGCAAACCGGGAAGGCTGCCCTTGCGGGCCCCTCCTTCTTATCTGCCGGCCCCGCCCCGCCCACGACCACGTGCCGAGCCCCGCCCTCGGCCCCGCCTCCCCTTGTCCGCACCGGGGCGGAGGCAGCGGCCGCGGAGTGACGTCTGCACGCCCAATGGGAGCGGCGGGGCGGGGCGACGGGCGCGGAGTGGGCCAATGGCTGGGGAGGTCCCACCCCCGCGGCGGTGCGGGGCGTGGCGGCCCCTCCCGGGGTGCTGAGGGAGCTACCGGCCGGCCCGGCCCGCACCGGCACCGGGTGAGCGGGGAGAGCGGCGCGGGGGGTCCCTTCCCTTCACCTTCATCTTCCTCTTGCCTTGCCGGGCTCGGATCCCGGCGCGGCTGCGGGGCGGGGGCTGCCCAGTCCCGTCCCCTCTCCTCCCGGTGGGGCCTGTGCGCGGTCGCCCCCCGCCCGCCGGGCACTCCCCTCAGAGCCGCGCCCTGCTCCCCCCACCCCCTCCTCTCCGGTGGGTTTCCATGGCGATCCCCCTCCCGGGGCGCGCGGGTTTCCATGGCGACGGCCGCCGCCCTACCCCCCCAGTGCTGGGCCCTCCCGGTGCCGGGCCCCGCCGCCCCCCGGTGCTGAGGCGCTCTCCCTCTCCCCGCAGCCCCCAGCCCAGCCCCGCGCGGCCCCCGAGGATGCCGGGGGCGCGGGCGGCGGAGGAGCAGCAGCGCCCGGAGGTGTGGCGGCCGCCGCCGTCCCAGTGACGGCCCCGCCATGTCGGTGATGGTGGCGAGGAAGAAGGTGGTTCGGAAATGGGAGAAGCTGCCGGGCAGGAACACCTTCTGCTGCGACGGCCGCATCATGATGGCCCGGCAGAAGGGCATCTTCTACCTGACGCTCTTCCTCATCCTCGGCACCTGCGCCCTCTTCTTCGCCTTCGAGTGAGTTCACCGCGGTGACCCCGGGGACGGGGCTCGGTCTGCCCGGTGGCCTCGGGGTGGGCGGGAGCCTGGCACGGATCCTCCGCTGGGATCTGCCTCTTCATCCTTCGCAGGTTGACCCTGCAGGTTTTGGGCGCTGCTGGAGATTTTCCCCCTGGCTCTTTGTCCCCACGCTTGTTGGGGACCTGCAGTCCCTGATCCCCTGGAGGGTCTGACAGCCCTTTTAGATCAGCTCTGCAGCATGAAGAGCGGCAGCCCGAGCCTTGGGCTCTGCCGAGGGAGCAGGACCTGCCCCCTCCCCACAGCTCCTCTGGGGAACTGCTCTAGCCTCAGACTAATCCTTAAAAAAAAAAAAAAACAAACCAAAAAGGAAAAAAAGCCAGAGTTTGCCTGAACACTGATGCGCTGGGGCAGGAGTGCCTCTTGTGCCTACTTTGGGGGGCAGCTTGGATCAGCTGAACAGCTGTGAAACTTCCCTTCCCCTCTCTCCATCAGCATGTTTCTCTTCGGTGGAGGCCAAGGTCCTCGGCAGTGTTGGGTAACACAAAAGCTCTTCAAGCCCAGGAGAGTGAACAGCAGAAACTGCTCACTGGCCATTCCCCCAGACACATAAAGCTCTCAGCTCAGATGTTGGCCTCCTAGACCTCTTCCCTCAGCCAGGAAACTTGTCTCAACCTCCCCTGGCCTGGCATTGCTCTCCCTGGCCCCTCTCCATAGTGGGTATCGCTGGCAGCCTTGGAAAGGGCTTTCTGGAACAGTCTGCCAAGGCTTGCCACATCCCAACAGCAGCCATGGAGTGGCCAGCCAGGCCTGGGCCAGGGACAAGACTGGTTTTTCTGCTCAGTCCTCGTGTGGCTTTGGAGGCAGGTGCCATGCAACTGTAACACTGGGTGTCAGGGCTCCTGGGTGACGGAAGCCCAAATTGTCCCTGACTCAGCTGGAATTCAGAGGCATGGAATGACACCACTGTTGGGTTGTTGTTTGTTTGTTTTTTTTTCCCATCTCAGAAATGGGGCTAAAGACTTCCTGCTTTGCAGCAAGAACTAATAGGTGTTGCTGCTCCAGAAACACTTACTGCTGCTCCAGAAACACTTCCTGCAAGGGCTAATTGCTCTGCCTCCCCTTGGAGCCTGTCCTTAGCAGAGGAGCCACATCCCCCTCTGCTGTGTCCCCTCACTGGCTGCCCACCGTGGGTGCGTGGGGCCCAACAGATCCAGGCTGCCTTTCCAGCCAAGTCAGCAGAGCCATGGGTTGTTTGGCTGTGGTGGGTGACTGGAAACTCCTCAAGAAGCCCCTTCCTTTCCTGTGCTGTGGGAGGCAGAGGCCTGGGGAGGGGTTGCTGGTGTCCTTGCTCACACCAAGACATCAGGACATGGAGGGTGGCCTCTGTGTGGGGAGTTCTGCTGGGAGCGGAATTGCTTCTGAATTTTAGTTAAATAAACTGAGTGGTTTTGACTCGGGAGATGAAGAAAAGTTTGGGCAAAATCCAAAATATCCATTTGATCCTGTCAAAGCACAACGACATGTTTTCTGTTTGAAAGAAAAGGATTTGTTTTAAAACTGTTTTGGGATTTTGGAGTTTGGGATAGGGAGGAAATGTTGCCTTCCCCACCAGAAATACTCCACAAATTTTCAGTTTGAGCAGCCCAGGAGAGGAGATGAACAGCAGCTTGGCTGCTCGAGAGCCCTGCTCTCCCTGCCTGCATCAGGGAGCTTCTGCATGAGGGTCCCAGCCTGGATCTCCTCACTGCCTTATCTGTTTGTTTCAGCTTTTAGCAGGTTCCTTGGTGTTTGTATGGATATTGATAGTTTCCCCCTTAAAGTTTGTGCTGCAGAGGAACAATTTGTGTGGTGAGGATCTGGTTCTGGAGAGGAGCAGACTGTGGTGGGTGGAGGAGTCCCTGCAGGCTGGCTGCAGGGGTGCCTGTGCTGTGAGCGCTTGTTCCGTTCAGCTGAATCACTCGCGCAGTCACACCAGGTCTGAGCGCGCCTGGGGACGCCTGGAGTCAGGAAATGTCTCTGTCCTCGGGGGGAGGCAGGGTGGGTTTGATCCTCGCCCTCCAGGCTGCTCCGGTGGCTGGAGAGCCGGTGGTGACAGTGGTGACAGTGGTGTGTGGCGTGGCACGTCAGATGAGCTGCCGGCTCCTCGCCGGCAGAGCCCTCCCGGCCGTGGAATGCCAGCCTGCCTGCCGGGCTGCAGGCTCTGCTGGGCTTCCTCCCCTCCGAGAAGCTCCGAAGCCATCAGCTCTCCTGTGAGGAGCAGCCTGAAGCCAGCTCGGCCCCGTGCACGGGAGCAGGTTGTGTTTGTCACAGAGCCATGGTCCGGAGCCGGGTGAGCCAGCAGGACCCCCAGGGCTGGCGGAGCCCTCGGCAGTACCTGGAGATCCGGCTCCTCCCTCCCCGTGGAGCTGCGCTGGCTCCGGGGAAGTGCTCTGCTCTGCAGGGGCTGGAGTCCTCTGCCCAAGGGCACCTCTCGCCACACCTTGGCAGGGAGCAGCTCCGACTGCTCCGGGTCCCTGCACAGGTCCGAGACCTGTGTTTAATTGGGTCTGCTCTGCGACTGGAACGTGTCACATAAAATGCTGTTTAATGTCCTCCTGGCGTTGTTTCAGGCACTTACTGGGCACATCCGCTGTGGCAATAGGTTGTCTGACTGCGCTTGTGGTATTGGAGCACGAGGAGGAGCCCAGGTGAAGCACTTAGTGAAATCCATCTGGGAATTAGGATGATGGGATGCAGCATCCTCCCTCCGGCTGCTGGGGGTCTCCTTGGCACAGTTTGCCAGGGTCTGTAATGGCCTCCCTGAAGAGAGAGGTCTCCTCTCCGCTCCCCGAAGCAGCTGGGAGGGAACTGGATTCCTTTTGTCTTCAGCTCTTCGGCTCCAGTGTTGAACGTTTGTAAATGTTACGGGCAAGACAGTGCCTGCAGTGCCAGGCTCCTGCTGTTTGTTTTCCCAAGAGCCAAGCACCTTTATCGCTTCATTTTTTTTTTTCCACTTTCGTAGTTTTGTAGAGATTAAAATTTCTTTGTTTTCTAATGCATTGAAAAAAACCTACACTTGACCCTTCAGGTGGCTTAAATTTGTTATTTTTATATTTCCCTACGCCCGAAGATCAGGACTTTGCACTGCAGAAGCCATGCTGCTTCTGTCTCCTGCCTGGAGCCCGTGGCTGCATCCATTGGGCTGGAAGCACATGGATTGTGCTGGACCTTGGTCTGTGGCCAGCATGTTGGTGCTGATGGGGGGTTCCTGCAGGCAGCCCCAGCACTGCCCAGGAGCTGCTGGGGAAAGGGCCCCCAGCTCACAGGGAGCACTGCTGCCGTTTTCCGGGATCTCAGAGCAACCATTTCCATGCTTACTGCAAGTCCACCAGTTTCTGGGAAGGATCCCAGGCCTGGGTGATGCTGGGGGTGCTCTGCTGGGGTCAGGCAGCTGGGGAAGGTCCCACTTGGCTGCTGTTGGGAACAGGTACACGGAGGGGGTTTAGCAAAGTTAAATGGGTCATTTGTTGGTGAGGTGTAAATGAATGATACAGCAGGGCTTGTGCTGAGCCCTGGAGGGACCTGGCCCAGAGATGTGCTGCTTCCACCGGGGCTGGTGTGCCTGTTTTCCCCTTCCTCCAGAGCTTTGCTCACTATGCTGCTTGCAGCAGACCTTCCCAAGTGGTCACAAAATAACTGGCCAGGCAGCCCTTGCACCTCCCATCTGCTGCCCCCGCCATTCTAATGGTCTCTTTGTTTAAGCCTTTCTCACCCCCAGCACCAGCCCCCCCCAATGATGAGTTGTGATAGTGCTGTTATTGTCTGCTGTTAGATGACAAAATGCTCAGGAGCACAGATATTGCTCGGGGGGCGGAGGAGGAGCAATATCCTGACATGCCAACAGTGTGTCTCTGTTGACTCTCGGCTTTCCCAAACAAAAGATCTTTAAAATGTCTGTTCCTCAGCTCTGGAGATGAACTGCTGAGCACAGTCACGCTGCAGACGACGTGTGGACTGGACCCCCCAGTCCTCATCCCCAGCACCTTGCAAGGTTCCTCACCTGTTGCTCACTTGGCTTTCTCTGCCATGGCCAATGCACCAGGATGTCCCCTCCAAGACACCTCCAGGCAGGGAGGGACAGGGACACGCAGCAGGGTCAGCGTTGGCCCTGGGGTGCAGTGTCAGTGCACAGGGGGATTGTCTTACCGAGGGGATGCAGCAGCACTGCCAGCCCCCTCCCTGGGGGAGCAGAAGGGGCTGCTCAGCCCCCACGGTGCCAGGGCACGTCTGAGTGACGGGGCTGAGCGCCTGGATGTTTGCTTCCCACTGGAGGGATGATGGCAGCAGGACAACAGCTTCACCAGGCAGACATCTCGTGGCTTCCATGAGCAGTGGCTGAAGGTGCCAGTGTTGGCGCTTCCTTATTTAGATTTCCTTTTCCCCATTAGTCAGGGAAGCAGGCACCTGGTGTCCCTGTCCTCCCTCCTGCCCACCTCTGGGTGGACAGGCAGGCTGTCTGGCACCACTTCCCACCCCTCCTGAACTGGGAGCCATGCCTGTGCTGTGCTGGGAGCCGGGTGGAGGGGCTGGATGTTGCTGCTTCCCTGGCACACGGGGAGGACAGTCGCACGTTCATCTCTTTCCCAAAATCACGGGTTTCTTTCCAATCCCGCACCAGGCTCTGCCATGTGGTGGCATCAATCTCACCGTGCCTGAGGGACAGCAGGACTGGCTGCATCCCCAGAGGGCAGGTTTCCATCTGGAGATGGGCAGGACATGGTCAGCAGGGAGTGAGTCACACCCTGCGCTCCTGTGGGATGCTGAGCGGGGATGCTGCGGGGACTCACCCGTTTGTTCCTGCTGCTTAAAGCTTCCAGTCCGGTGCCTGGGAGAGTACAGCTGGCATGGACCATGTGGTTGCAGGTAATAAAGCTCTCTGCTGACAGTACACGGGGACACTTCTGAGGTGTGAGTGTATTTCTGAAGCTGGAAGCTCAGGCGCAGTTTTGGCTCAGCTTTGACTCAGTCCACAAACCCGTACTTCAAGCCCACAATACATCCATGGTGTTAAAACAGTCACAGAAGCTTCATGTCAGCTGGACAAGGGTCGAGCTGTAGCCCCTTGAGGCAGAGCATGGCCAGCTTTTAGAGGAATAAACCCATATTCCTTCCCAAAAGAGGAGCCAAGGTTTCTGCTTAATGGCTGACTGACCTGCAGCTCTCTTCCTAGACTTTGCCCTTGCAAAGGGAAAGCAAAGTTATCTGAGAGGGTGAGCTCAGCCCTTGGGCTGCTGAGCCTGGCTCTTCAGATGCAGGCAGGACTCTGCACGTGGGTGACTCCGAGGGTTGTGTTGTTTGGAGTAGCTGTGGAGTGTAGTGTCTAACACGAGCAGTGTTGGTTTAGGGGACGGGCCCTGGGCGTTGATCTGCACACTTTGTGTTGCGCCTGTGGCCAAAGGGTGCTGTAGCTTCAGCATCCAGCCCTTTCCATGCCTTGTCACACACAGAGGACAGTTGCTGGAGTCCAGCAATGGCACAGGAAAGCCTGGGGAACCTTCCTGCAGGGGGTGGTGGGCTTGGGGAGTTCAGGGCTGCAAGGAGCTAGCGGGAGCGGGAACCTTCACTGCAGTCAGTGAAGTGACGGGTGGGAAGGACGTGCAGAGTTAAACAGGTAATGCTGTGGATGGTGTAGAAATGGCCTTGCCTGGGGTGACAGATCCACTGGGGAGCATAATCCTGTGCCATTCACCACAGCAGCTTTGTGCTTTCTTGGAGATCCACTGTGGAGAGCCAGAGGCTGGATGGGATCCACCTTCCAGAGTCAGGAAGCCTGGGTGTCCCAGCTCCATCAGGGGAAACTGGGGAAGCAAGGCCTGCGGGGAGAGGGGAGACTGCACAAGTGTTGGGGTTTGGCTGGGGATTCCCTTGAACCATAGGAAACCACCACAGGAACTTCACCCCGACAGAAATGGGGTTTTCTGGGTTAAAATGTTTTCTTTCAGCCCCGTACGTCTCTAAACTGTGACTTGTGTGTGGCCTATGCTGCAGTGCCTGGGGAGCCATGTTCATGGGTGTCCAGAAGTGACACGGGGCATAGTGAGATTAATCTCCCTGCTCCCGTTGCCCTGCCTCAATCAGCAGGATTAGCAACATAAATTCCTAGTTGGACCTTTCAGTATTTATAAAGCAAACAAACCTTACGCCGAGTTTCCTCTCTGGAGCTAGGGTTGTCTTGGGGCAGAAGCCTTTCTGCTTTGTTTGGAGCTTTCATGTCTCTCACCTCAGAAAAGCCAAAGGAAACCAGATGTCTTGTTGAACGGGAGTGTTGCAGTCCCACATGAATCCCTTCCTGAGAAGCACAGGACACAGTTAATTCCTGGAAAGTAATTTTTGAGGTACTGGAAGTTGCTGCCTCTTTAGGGGACAGCCAGAGATTCCCATTCTATGCCTCCCAGCTCTGCCCAGCAGTGGGCTCAGCCCAGGCCTCAGGTGCTTCTCCACGAGGTACAGTCCATCCCTCAGCAGCTGGCTGCAGCAATCCTCCAGGCAGGATCCCCCTTGCTGGCTGGTTGTGTTTCTGGTGTTGTCCATGACTGAGCAAAATGGGAGCTGGAAACAAAACAAAATGCTGGGAAGTTCCCTTGTGCCTGGCTGGGTGAAACCACGGTGGTGCTTTGATGGTGGCTGCTTGTCAGAGCTACCCCAGGGTGCTTCCCTGTGGTGGTGGGATCAGAAGGAAGCGCTGAGCAGCCTCTCCTCTCCAGATGTTTAGCCAAGTCTGTCCCCTGGTGCCTTGCAGGCTCTCAGGCCCTGGCTCGGGCAGACCTTGCTGCCAGCTGGTCCATCCCCTCCCGTGTCCCTCTGCAGGTGCCGGTACCTGGCGGTCCAGCTGTCCCCGGCCATCCCCGTGTTCGCCGCTGTTCTCTTCCTGTTCGCCATGGCCACGCTCCTGCGGACGAGCTTCAGCGATCCCGGGGTGATCCCAAGGGCCCTGCCTGACGAGGCAGCCTTCATCGAGATGGAGATTGGTGAGTGTGGAGCCAGCTGAGCTGCTGGTGCCTGGAATTCCTCTCTATTTCTGGCGTAACTATAGGCTATATTCTCTGCAGAGCCTTGGTTCTGCTTCCTGCCTGGCCCTCCACTCGGGAGGGTTGTCCCATCTCTGCCTGCTGGCTAATCCTGCTTGGCTAAGTCTCCAAAAGATGTTCCTGCTTCCCTTTCTGGGAACCTTTTCATGTGCCGTTTTCTCCCTTGTAGCTGTGTACACACAAAACTCAGTTTGCCTTCGGGAAGGGGATCAGGAAGCTTGGTGTGGGCTCCTTGATCCTTCAGGTAGAGAGGAGGCTTGGTGGATGTGGGTCTGTTCAGTGACACACAACCCCAGCCCCCATCTCCGTGTGCCCATGAAAGCTCTGATGTCCCCTTTCCTGCCTCCAAGCTGCCTGGCTGGCTCTGGACCGAGCGAGCGGAGCTGCAGCCACTGGCTCCAGACCCAGCAGGCTGTGATCCCACTGGTGGGAGAAGCAGGCAGGCAAGCTGTCATCTGGGCCTGTCATGTTGCAGCAGGTCTGATCTCTGCTCTGTTCTGTCTCTCAGAGGCCACCAATGGGACCGTGCCGCAGGGTCAGCGCCCGCCCCCGCGGATCAAAAACTTCCAGATCAACAACCAGATAGTGAAGCTGAAGTACTGCTACACGTGTAAGATCTTCCGTCCACCCCGTGCCTCTCACTGCAGCATCTGCGACAACTGCGTGGGTGAGTGGAGGAGGGGGCTGCTCCTGGGCCTTGGGGACAGCCCTTGGGAGGGGACAGGGGAAGATCTGCCCCCGCTCTCGCTCCCTGTCAGGTCTCACACTGCTCTGCTGAGCGGGTGCAGAGCAGGAGGTGTGAGCAGACGGGGACAGGCTGCCTCATCTCAAGCTCAAGGAGCTCCAGGTTTGCTCAGAGCCTGAAGCCAGATGGTTCATCTTTGCCAGTACTTCTGTGGCAATAACTAGTCTGACTTGTCCCTGTAAACATGCAGCCCATCTTTGGGTTTCACTGAGCTGCTGGACTTGCTGGGCCAGAGGGGTTCAGGGGAGAGCTGAGTCTTGGGTGAAAGCCCCTGGTTTTTGTTCCACTTGCTGCATAGCAGACGCTCTCTTAGCCCTTTTGCATCTCATAATTGGCTCAGCTTCCCTTTCCAAGGAAGAAATTCCATTCCTATGGATCCCTTTCCTCAGGTTCCCAGCCCTTTGAGTGCTTACTCAGTACCTTGAGCCCTCTTCCAGCTATTCTAGTAGAAGGAACATGGCACATGGGTTAGAGGAGAACTCCTGAACCCCCAGACCATCATCTAACCTGTGTGCTGCTTCAGGAAGAGCTGTTGTACCTCAGGTCTTCGAGAGAGAAGGCACGCATGGGGCCAAACTCTGAAACTCTGCCTATAGGTGCAAAACAACTCATTAGTAAAGCAGTTACTGAGTTAGTGGCCTAGGGTGTCCTTGTCGCCTTAGACATGTTTGTGTCCACGTGGCAGCAGTGCTGATCAGCTTCCACTTCCACAGAACGCTTCGACCATCACTGTCCCTGGGTGGGCAACTGCGTGGGGAAGAGGAACTACCGCTACTTCTACCTCTTCATCCTCTCGCTCTCACTCCTCACCATCTACATCTTCACCTTCAACATCGTCTACGTAGCACTGAGTGAGTCTGGCTGCTGAGAGGTGGGTGGCTGGGCTGGTTGAGGGTGTGGGGGTGCCAAGGGTGTTGGGAACCCTGAGGTGATGGAGTGGGAAAGGGAACAGGACACCGAGGGATGTTGCAGAGAAAAAAATAACTCTCTCTGTTTGTATTGCCAGAATCTCTGAAGATTGGGTTTCTGAACACATTGAAGGAAACCCCAGGGACATATCCTTCCACAGCAGGGAGGGATTGGCTTCTCCAGAGCTGGGGGTTAGTGTGAGCTGCAGCATGGAGGGACTGGAGTCTTGATGCCCAGGCTCCTCCAAGGAATCTCTCAGGGCTGTTTCCCCTATGATTACAAAGCGAGGAACATTTTTGTGGCTTTTGGGAGGAGAGTAAAAACAGAAAACCATGTCTAGGAGAAGAGAAGTTAGGGTAGTGTGCCTAGGGGCAGGACACAGCTGGGGTGGGACTGTTCCCAGGCCGTTTCCCATCCTTAATGGTGCTCACTGTACTGGAAGTGCTCATCTGTTTCTTCACCCTGTGGTCGGTGGTGGGGTTAACCGGGTTCCACACCTTCCTGGTGGCACTGAATCAGACAACCAATGAAGACGTAAGTAGAGTCTTCCTGTTCCTCTGAGCCACCTCTGTTTCTTGTCACAGCTGTGTCCACCTTGCTGCCGTGCCCCATGGGATGAGGCAGGGCTCTGTGGGCTGGGGGCAGGTGTTGGTGGAGCAGAGCTGAGCTTGTGCCTGACTTGCAGATTAAGGGGTCCTGGACTGGGAAGAACCGCGTGCAGAATCCCTACAGCCACGGCAACATAGTGAAGAACTGCTGCGAGGTGCTCTGTGGGCCTCTGCCCCCCAGGTAAGCTCCTGGAGCCTAGTGCAGGACCCTGAGGAGCTCTCCTTCCTTGGGTGCAAGACCTGGCTGCTTGTCTGCCAGCGCTGTGTATGTTGAGGGCTTCTGGTGGTGAGGGGACACAGTGGGATGCTCTGGGGAGGAAGGTTTTTGTGTTGCCTTCTGCGCTCCCCTTCCCTGGGGCAGCCTGTGGAGTGGAAGCCCTTTCCAGGGTGCTCATTTGGTGAGCTTCCCACCTGCTGCGCTCCAAGGGGCTTGGTTTTTGCAAGAGGAATGTAGACACTGGACTAGGTTTGTGCTGTGCACAGCCTGGTTTGGAGAGGAGCCCCTTCCCCTGACATTTGTCTTCCACCAGCACTTTTCCTGCTGGGAAAAGAAGTGGGTGCCATGGGTGGTGTGGGTGTCTGAGGGTGTGGTTCTGTTCTTGCAGCGTCTTGGACAGACGGGGCATCCTGCAGCAGGAGGAGAGCACAGCTCAGGAGGAGTCGGGCCCCCGGGGTCCCGGTGCAGCGCAGGGCCCCGCTGGGCAGGCAGAGGGGAGCAGCACCCAGCAGGACAGCAGCCTTCCTCACCCCCCTGCTGTGAGTCAGCCCCCGGGGGGGGCGGGCAGTGGGCTGTGCTCCTAGGTACACCTCAAAGGGAAGAGCAGCCTGCTCTGTCTTGGGAATTAGCCCTGCTTCAGGGATATGGTTGGAGAGACCTCCAGAGGGCCCTTCCTGCTTCGGTTATTCTGTGAACATGGTAGGAAATGGCTGGGCCTGCTCCTGCTTGGGCATGAGCTGCCTGTTCCTCTGGTGGAAACAGCGCAGACCACTTCTGGAGCAGCCCAGTGCTCCAGATCTTCATTAAGGTGCTGCTTTGCCTTGTTTCCTAATCACAGCTGAGACCTCCGCCCAGTGGAGCTGGAGCAGGGCAGCAGGGAGATATGTCTGTGTGCCCAGACAGATGCTCTGTGTTGGGGTGTGTTCATGCAGGTCACTGCTGTCTTCTCTCTCCAGGTCCCTGTGCCATCCCTGGGCACCGCTGAGATGCCAGAGGAGAAGCAGCTAACGTCTGGGGAGCTCCCGGTCCCATCCCAGGACGCTGGGCAAGCAGAGCACTAACCTCTGCTTGAAAGGGAGAACTTTCTTGTTTTGTCTAATCAAAGCTGGAAGTGATTGAGGAGAGGAGGAGATGGGCTGGATGGCAGGCAAATGATTCCTCATGGCCATTTTGCTTTAGTCATTATTCACCTCGGCACGCAGGCGGTGCAGGTGGCACTGGCCTGGCACGGTGTCAAAGGATCAGGAGCACGAGTGGCCGCCTCGGTCACCCTGGGGCACAGGCCGAGGCCGGTCTGCCTGCGGGCCGGGGCAGGACCTCTTGCTCCGCAGGTTGTCCTGGATGCTGGACAGCGGCTCGGTGGCCGGGGCCGTCCCTCCGTCTGGTCCTGACTGCCTGACGAGACGACTTGTGGTCCAGCAGCTCAGAAGCGGCGTTAGGGTTGGCCTGGTCCCCACTGCTGAGGAATCCTGGTGGGAAGGGGAAAGCAATGTGTGGCAGTAGCGTCCTCTCTCCCCTCCTCCCTCCTTCCTCTAATCTGTGGCATTGTTTTATTTGTTAACGTGGCAGGGGTTGTCAGGAGACATTTTGGTGCCAAGAGGACCAAAACAACCAGGAAGGTGTTCTGCTGGCAATGGTTTTTGAAGTAGCTTCCTTCCCACGCTCCCTCTTCTCCCGTGACTTGGCCGGTGCGGTGGCGGTGGCGGCGGGGGGGCCTCCTTCCCCTGCTCCCGGGGCTCGCCCGGGGGCTGGAGGGGAGGAGCGGGGCAGCCCGTCTTCCTGCGCTTGCCCCCGCCCTTCGCCGGCCGCAGAGCGGTTGTGCAAGGGGTGGCTGAGGTGCCGGGCAGGGGGGCTCTGCCTGTGCCGCTGGCTCTACGGCGAGTGCCGGGGCCACGTTTGCCCCCGGGGGTGTTGCCCCAACACAGGGTCCGTCCCCCCCCCCCCCCACATCCGGCAGGCTCTGGCACACTGCTCAGCCGCTGCTCCGCAGAACCCCAGCCCCGATTCTGTGTCGTGTCGTGTCCCTGTGTCCCCCCCGCCTTGCCCTGCGTTCCTCAGCCCTCCTCGACTGGCTTCCAGAGCCTGGGCTCTTCCCGGGGCTCTGCTGGCTGCTGAGACAGGCTGTGTGATGTCGGGAGCGGAGGGACGGGGGCAGAGCCGGGGGGCAGAGCTCTGTGCCTCAGCCGGGCTCCTCGGCCACCCCACACTCCCCGTCCCTGGCAGCCGGGCGGGAAGAGCCTCGTGTTCACAGCGCCCTGGCAGAGGCTGGTGATGGAGGGAAGACCGGTGTGTGCCCTGGCAGCTCTTCATCCCATGCCACCAGCACTGGGTACTCACCTCCCTCCTCACAGACACGTGGGGAGTGGGTGGCAGGCAGGCAGAGGGGCTCCTGCCAGGGCATTCCCACCGGTGTCCCCGGGATGCTCCTGCCTGGGTGAAGTGGCATTAATGTGACCACCGGCGCTGCCACCCTCTCCCATCGTGCCAGGGTCTCCTCTCAGCGGGTTCGCAGTTGCCCCACAGCTGGTTCCAGCTGCTCCCTGCTGGCAGGCCTGGGACCGCTTGGCCTGTGGCCACTGCCCCCCCTGCAGCCAGCCCTGGCCCCCCCCGGGACCAGCCTCTGTGCTGCCCCTGGCCCCATGCACACCCTGCCAGCAGTGGGAGCCACCGCCCCAACACGCTACTGACCAAATCTCAAACTCCTTGTGACAAAAGTGTATTTTTTGGGTTTACTGATGTGTTTTTGAAGGCGGTGTGCCGAGGGTTGCCTGCCCGGGCTGTCGCAGACGCTGCCTGCACCTGCGGTTCCTGTCTGCTCTGTTCAGGTTCTCTGTGAAGGAAGTGGGGGTAGGGCAGGGGGTGGGGTTTATTTTTCTTCTTTTCTTCATTTTTTTATTTTGAAACAATGAAGGAAACTTAACTGGTTTGAAAAATAGCTGAGCTGTAGCTTCTGCCTCTGTCTGTGCCTCCCCAAGCCCGCTACCTCTTTCCCCTTCCCTCTGTCTTTCCAGCCTCCACATCTCACACTTCCAGGGTGTCTTGCCTGTGTCCTGCTGTGTCCCCATTGCAGGCGAGGGGACGTCTCTGCAGCTCAGCCAGGGAAGCACGGTGTGAGGCAGCATGATGTAAAGTGTCCTGGGGGTAGTCGGTGGGGTGACCTTGAGGGTCCAAGGGCTGAGCTGCCTGCTGAGGGTCCAAGGGCTGAGCTGCCTGCTGAGGATCACCTGCCCCCCCTGCCCCCCACCAGCAGCCATGCCCCCAAGTCCGGACCTGCTGCCAGGCCGGGCTGGGAAGCGGCTGTGGGCTGTGCCAGTTGGCTCAGGATGACTCTGGCAGGGAGAATGCCTGCAGCTGCCCCTCAGGACCCCCCAGCTCGGCCTCATCCCGGCTGCTGTCTAGGGTCTCCGATCCCTCAAAGCAGCCTGAGTCCCGGGGAATGTCCCCCTTGGGCTCCAAGGGTGAAGGCTGCGCTTCGGAGCTGTCACCTTCCTCTGGCTCACTCGCTGCTGGGAGATGGGACACGGCATTAGCGGGCAGTGAGGCTGGGGCCCTGGGCCAGTCTGGGATGTCCCCACCATCCTCCCCTCTGCTCTTACTGTCATAGTCCAGGAGGAGCTCAGCCGCTGTCAGCAGCTTGGCGCGGTGCTGGGGGTCTGTGATGTTCAGCTCATTGAGGTGGGTTTCCCGCAGCTCCTTGAAGTCCTCCAGGGTCTGGTAGCCATTCAGCAGCAGGGTGGAGATGTGCTCCTGGGGTGGAGGGGCAAGCGTGGTGGGGACTGCCCCCAGCTCACCCCCACCTGGCCCTGCATGCTAGCCACATGGCTACCATCTCAGCACAGCTCCACTGCAGGCAGTCACCCAAGTACCATTCGGAAAAGCCCTCTGTGGCCCCTTGGGTATGAGGTGGAGAAACCCAGAAGGATGGGAAGCAGAGGAGAGGGTGGTCCTGCTGCTGGCACCCTGGGCTTGTGCTAGCCACTGTCCCCCCCAGCCCTTACCTGCAGGTTGATGCGCTCCAGCAGCTCATGGAGGGTCTTGGGCTTGAGCCGCTTGCTCTTACTGGAGCCCCGGCTCTTGCGGACAGGGAGAGTCTCCTCAGGGATGACATCCACATAGATGAACTTGAAGGAGCCCACCCTGTTGTTGAGCAGCCCCGTCCAGGTGCCCACAGGTGGCTTCTCGATGATGCTGATGATGTCCCCTTTCTGGGATGAGGGAGGTGCAGGTGGGTGCAGGCTGGGGAAGGGGTCCCCAGCCGCCCTCCCTCCCTCCCTGGGGCCCGCAGCCAGGGCTCACCCGCAGCTTCAGCGAGTCCCTGTCGTAGGGGCTGGGGGTGAAGTCAGTGTGGACACGGGCCCGGCCACAGAAGGGGCCGGTGTAGGCTGGGCCACTCTCCTCCAACCGTAGGCTGTCCCGGCTGCTGCCCCCAGGGCCGGGGCTGGACACCTCGCTGCCTGCCAAGGGATTCAAGGGGTCAGGACGTGCGGGGTGGGGGGCCAGGGTCCTGCTGGGGCTGGGCTTACCACTGGACAGCTGGCGGCTGAGCGGGGGGTGTCCCTCTTCCTCCATCTCCAGGTAAGACAGGGGCACCTTCTCATGGCTTGGCTCCTCTGTGCTGCTGACTGGGGATGGGGGACACAGGGACCCCTCCTCCTCCATGTCTCCCTGCCAGAGGGACTGGGGTCAGGTAAGGAGGGGGAGCTGCCCCCCACCTGTCCAGATCCCCACTCACCTTCCCTTCAGCCAGGGCTTTCACGGCCATCCTGCCCATCTTGCGGTTCATGGTGCGGGAGATGACAGCTCGCCACTTCTTGCTCAGCTTCATCCCGCTGCTCCGGGCAGCATCCTCAGGGCCAGGGCTGCTGCACTCATCCTCGGGGATCTGGCAGAGGAATGGAGAGTGAAGGCAGAGCCCCCCCCCTTCCCAGGCAAACCTCCAATCACTCACAGAGGGCTGCAAGACCCCCTGGGCAGTGAGACCTCAAATCCTGTTGGAGCTGAAACCCCTGGGGCTGCTCCCCCAGTAGGACCAGGAGTTTGGGAAAACAGGCACTGGAAAAGGCTGTGCTGGGTGGGAAGGGTGTCCCAGGGGAGCAGGATGTGGGCTGGGGGTGCTGCCACCCCAGGGACATGGGACACTCACGTTCTCCTCCAGGTTGAACTCCTTCTCGCTTGGCACGGGGGAGCTGACTTTGGACTTGGCGAAGTCCTTGAAGCTGTTGGAGCGCTGGAGGGAGAGCTGGGGGGGTGGCATGGAAAGGGGTGAGGGATCCTCCCTGTGCCCCCCTGTCCCCTCTGGCAGCTGGGCCCTTCCACAAGCCAGGGCAGCCCCAGCTCAGCCCTGGCTTTGTGCCAAGGCCACTGAGGTGGGTTTCGGAGCTCAGTCCAAACCTCTGTCACTGCCTCTTCCAGCCCTCCCCGTGCCCCCTGGCTCTCCTTCCCCTCTTTCCATGCCATTGGGTGCCTGTCCCACTGGAAGGGGTTCCCTGTGCTGGAGCACCCTTGGTGCCTCCCTGCACAGCTCCTCGTCCCTGGATGCCCAGCACCAGCTTCCCTGGGAGCCTGCTCGCGTGCCAAGCCTGGGCGAGCTCAGCCTGCAGCTCAGAGCGTGGTGCTGGGTCTCGCCTCGACCGCAAATGCAGCAATTTCCTTCCTCGACTCGCTCTGCCTTGTGCCGGAGGCAGCCGAAGCCCTTCTCAGCCCCTGGGCCCTGCTCCGGCACAGTCCCCCACCTCCCCCTTCTCCTCCTCATTACCCACTTGCCTGAGCATCCTTCATTGCTTCTTTTTGCCATTTTCTTACAGAGGGCTGGCTCAGATGAGGGAGACCCAGCTCTGTCCTTGATGTGGTCTTACTGAGCAGGACAGCTCAGCTGGAGCATCCGTATGGAAACGTGGGTGGTTTGTCCTGCTCCCACCCCAGCACACCCAAACCCACCACCCCTGGGCAGTTTGAACCCCTTGGGTGCGAGGGTGGCTGTGCCCCCTCCCCCCGGGAACACGGCAGCGAGAGGGAAGTGAGAGCAGTGGCTGTATCTGGGCAGGGCTGGGGATGCCCACCGGGGCCTGCCGGGCTGGCTGGGCCACCCCCGGCACGGGGAAGGGGGGGGGGGTTAATCAAATTTCCACTTGGAGCTTCCCAGCCATGGTGTGTGGCTCTGCCGGGATGGCTGCTGGCCGCAGGGAACGCCTGCCTGCCGTGAGCAGGACACGGCACATGGCAGCACATGGCCCGGCTGTGCCGGGAGTCTGGAGGGGCCTCGGTGGGTGGTCGGAGCTGCCAATGGCTCCAGACACTCGGTGCTGCCGGAGGAAGCGCTGACGCGGGTGTCAGAGCCGCAGGCACCGCGCTGTGCCGGCCGGGCCGGGAGCGTGTGCCCAGCAACCACTGTTGTCCCCATCCTCCTGGCAGGAAACGGCAGGCGGCCGCCCACGCCATGGAGAGGGGAACTCACTGCCCCCCAGCAGAGCACCCCCGGTCCCACTGGCACCCATTTGGATCCACCCTGACCCCGGGGGTCTGCACATCCCACCAGGCTGCGAGCCAGGGTGCCGGATGAGGCTGGGACCACGCAGTGGCCGATGGTGGCAGGGGCTGGCAGTGCTGCCCCCAGGGCTGCCCCAGCCCCCAACACCAGTGCTCCCTGCCCACCATCCTGTGGGCACCGGGCTTGGCCAGCACTGGGCACACGGGGACACCAGACACCACCTCTAGCGTTTACCTTTCTGTGTCCTGACTCCTTCTCGCCAGCATTGGAGGGCTTGCGGCGCAGCATGGTGCTGGGTCCTGGTGTCAGGGGTGCAGTATCAGGGCAGCACCGGGCACGTCCTGTCCCGGAGCACCGGCACCGAGGCCGGGAAGCACACAGGAAGCCGTCGGTCACATGAGAGATGCTGCAGCGGCGCGCTCAGGGCGGCTGTGGGTGCACAGGCTGGGGCAGGAGGAAGGAAACCCTCCACCGAGTTGCTGCCCTGCCCGGGGCCCCCATCTCTCACATCGCCCCTGCCCTCGGCCATGCTGCTGGTGGGCACCACGTCCCTCCATCCAGTGAGGAGGGTGCCCAACCCCTATGCAATGCCCACTCCCTGCGCATCCCCCCTGCCAGCACATGACGGCCAAGACCTTGTTACACTTAGTCCGGGATGCCCCCTGCACCCACAGGTCCTCCTGGCTGGGCATTGACCCCAGGTGGGACTAGTGTGTTGTCAACCTGCTGGGGACAGCCCTGTCACACTGCCTGCCCTGCACCCGCTTCCTCTGGTTCCTCCATCTCTTGTCCCAAGAATTAAAATCCTCCCTGAACCTGCCTCCTCACTGGTGATGCCAACTTGGCCACCACAGGGTGGGGCAGATGGCATGGGCTGGGTGACATGTGGGGCTGGGGGCCACATATGGGGCTCAACCCCAGCCCTGCAGCAGCCAGAGAGGTGCAGGCAGGCTGGCAGCACAGCGGGCACAGCAGAGCAGGCCTTAGGGTGATGCTCATGTTTAATCACAAGTGAACAGACAGAGAACACACACACAAGAAAAGGGAAGTCAGCAGTGGGGAGAAGAGCCAGCTGGGGCAGGGGGGCTGGAGCTGGGTCAGGCCTGCAGCCTGGTGGGCAGCATGGCCAGGAGGGTGGCAAGGGCCAGCGTGCCCATGGTGGCAGTGGTGGCAGAGGCGGCGCCGGGCAGCGGGAAGGGCTCGGTGCTCCTCTGCAGCCACCTGTACTCCTCCTCCAGCTGCTGCCGCTGCAGCTCCGGCCCCACGCGCTCTCGGATGGTCTCATAGTAGGTGTTCAGGTACCGGATCTGCAGCCGGGCACCGCGGGGGGCTGTGGGGGGCTGCCCCGGGCACCCGCCCCGCTCAGTGCCCCCTCACCCTCCCGTTAGCCTACTCCATCCAGCTGCTCCACACCCTGGTCCCCTCCACATTGCCTAGCCCCATACGTTGCCCCTCTCCATCCATCTCTGCCTGGCTCTATTTACTCAACCTGGCTCTATTTACTCAACCTGACAATGTTGCGGGCCTGGTCTCCCACCACGTCCACCCCCCAAGCTCCCTTGGCTCCCCCCGTGCCCCAGCCCCCCATCCTCGCTCTGCCTGCCAGCCTGAGCACCCCATACCTGCTCCAGTGACAGTAGGTTGAGGTCGATGAGGTTGCGGTCATAGGGCACCAGGGACACCACCTCAAAGGTCAGGAAGGGCTCCTCCCCACTCTGGTGCTGCCACAGAGAGGTGGCAGTGGGTTCCCCTAGCCCCAGGGGTGCCCCTACCCCAGCTCGATGCAGCCCCCCTGGTGCTGCGTTTCCCCCAAGCCCCATTGAGCTACCTTGGTCTGTGCCTCCACCACAAGGGCGACGTCCTCAATGCGGATCCCGAACTCGCCGTCCCGGTAGTACCCAGGCTCTGGGGGTCACACAAGCTGCCTGGTGAGTCCTGAACCCCACCAACTCCCCCTGCCCATCTCACCCACCCCACAGTGGCTGGACCTGGTCCCTGAGCACTGCCTCCTACCCTGGCCAGCCCCACACCCTGGGGACATCCCCAGGAGCCCGATGCACCAGCAGGGGCAGTGGGCACATACCGATGGAGGTGAACATGCCGGCCATCAGTGGCACGTTGTTGGACTGGAAACCCACAGGCCCTGCAAGGGACATGGAGTGGGTTACAGCTCCTGGGGACAGCGTGTGCCATGGAACACCCTGACAAGGACCGAGGTGTCACCATGGCAAGTACCACATGGCCACCACGGCAAGGACCATGGGGCCATCCTGGCAAGGACCATGGGGCCATCCTGGCAAGGACTGCAGCATCCTGCAGTTATGAGAGATAAGCCCCTGTCCTCGTCCCTGTCCCCTCAGCTCAGCCTTGTCCCCAGCGCCGGTGCTGCAGCACATACACTCATGGACTGAGAGGAAGTTGCCGATGCCATGGCCAGTCCCGTGGCCATAGTTGAGTCCCACATCCCAGAGTGCCCGGCGGGCAAAAGACTCCACTGTTCTCCCTGGGAATGACAAAGCAGATGGGGCCAGTGAGCTGGTGAGGGCCCCCCTGCCCTCCTCCTCCCCATGCCTGGAGGTCCTGGGTAGGACTGGGCTCAGCACTCACCTGCTGTGTTGGGTGGGAAGATGAGGCGGGACAGGTCGATGTTGCCCATCAGCACACGGGTGTAGGCTTCCTATGAGGGGCATGGCAGGGGGGCTGAGTGGGGGGTGCCCAGACCCCTTTCCCCCGAGAGACATCCAACCCTGGTGGGGACCTTGGTGCTCAGCATCCCAGGGGGGTGCTGGTACCTTCTGGAGTGGAGTGGGGACACCCCAGTGCACTGTCCGTGTGATGTCCGTTGTCCCGTCCCTGTGAGAGCAGTGATGTGACCCGGGGTGATGCTGGCTTTGGGGGCCACTCCCCTGCACTGGGGGCATGGGGAGGGGCTGGGGGGGGATGGCCCTGTCAAAGGCTACCCACAGATATTGGCCTCCGGTGTCCAGGAGGTACATCTCATCCACAGACAGCATCCGGCTGCTCCCGTTGGACGGGCTGTGAAGGGAGGGGGGATCAGAGCCCCACTCCCACCAGTGCTGCTGGCCCAGCCATGGCCAGGGCTGAGCAGTACCTGTAGTGGGTCAGTGCCGCGTTGAGCCCGCTGGCCGAGATGGACTGGAAGCTGGGCCCACGGCTGTGCTCCTGGGCTCTGGAAGGCAGCAGGGGGGGGAGGGATGCTGGGGGTCCCTGGCTGCCCAGCCCTGGGCAGGAGGGGTCCACAGTGGCAGCACTGACTGGCGTAGGGCATCGATGTGCTGGGCTCCTGAAAACTCATCCACTTGCCGCTGTGGGACCATCTTCTCCAGCCACAGCAGGTACTGGATGACAGCGACCGCGTCCCGAACCTGGGGGGGGGCGTCAGGAGGCGGGGGACCTCAGCACCCCACTTCCTGCCCAAGCTGCCCCCTACTTCTTCTTGGGGCCATGGGGACAGGGACAATCCTTATTGGGAATGGGGACAGTGTCCCAAATGGGGGAAGAGACAGGTAGCAATTGAATCAGAAAGGGAAACTGCAGCAGGCACACCGAGATGGAGCCTCCTGCTACAGACAGCCCTTACGTGAGCAGTGCGCAGGAGCTCCTGCTCCTTGGCGTTCTTCACAGCCTTGGCCAACATGATGGGGGAGTAGCTGTCCTCCAGCAGCTTCTCCTGCAAGGGCAGGCTGGGGGGTGGTATGGCCGGGCACGGCCAACTGCCTCCATGCCCAAGAGATGGCCACGGCATGTCCTGCATCCCTGGCAGGACCTGCCTGGCCCATGGCCGGGCTCAGCGCCCAGGTGATGACCCACCTGGGGGATGGTGCCATAGAGGCCATACGTGGTGTACTCGGTGCCCAGCCAGACCGTGACGTTGCCCTGGACGTAGTGGCTGAGGTGGGCTTGTGCCTGCCCGTAGGGCAGCAGCTCCACGCACAGCGGCCCCGGGCACTGTGCCCGCAGGGACTGCAGTGCCTCTGGAGACAGCCGCCAGTCGTCCACGAAGAGGCTGGGGAAGGGCATGGGATGGGGTGGGCACAGCCAGGAGGTTGGTCCCCCCCTGTGCCCAGCTGTGTGGGGCACATTGGTGGAGAGGAGGGGGGCCAGAGGGGATGCAGGATGGGAATAAGGGTCAGTGTCAGGCTGGGCTTGGAGGGGGGGATGCACCTCATGATGGGCTAGGAGGGAGCTGGACCTGGGAGAGGTGTAGGGCTTGGAGGGGATACAAAATGGGGCTGGGCACTGCAGGACATAGCAGGCTCTGGGGAAGGGGGCAGTGGGGCCAGAGGAGGGCCCTGTGGGTGGTGGCCCTGGAAGGTTAAGGGGGTGGGTGCTGAGCCCCCTCTGTGTCCCCTTGCCTGCGAGGAGGTGCTGCCCACCTTACGTTGGTGTTGGTCAGCAGGGTGTAGGAATAGAAGACAGGGTTGTAGGGGATGTCATCCCCACGGAGGTTGAAGAGCCCTGTGGGGAATGAGATCCCTGAGCCCAAGCCTGCTGGCTGCCCTCCCACCCCTGGGCTTGGAGCCCACAGCACCCGCCATGGCACCCACCACAGCACCCCAGGCCCCATGGTACCCACAGGCAGTCTCCTCCAGCCCCGCCAGCAGCACAGCTGTGGGGTGCCGCACGTGCTGCTCCATCTGCTGCCGAATCCCGGTCACCTTCTCCTGCCAGCTGCTCCCTGTGAGGGCAGTGGCTGCCTGGGCTCAGGCACCCCCACAGCCCCCAGGCCTGGGGGCAGCCATGTGACAGCACCCCCCCAAGAGCCTCAGGAGGACGGGGCCATACCAGTGAATGCTTCTGGGAGGCTGTAGATCTTTCCGGAGGCATTGGGGGGTCTCTGGTCACCCCACACTTGATCCACAAGGTTTGTCTGAGTGGGGAGCAGGGTCCTGCCAGACCCCTGCAGAGCCTGGCTGTAGCTGTTCCAGGTGTCTGGGGGGAAAACAGCCGATGGTTGGAGGCTCCTGGTAAACCCCCACCCAGGCAGTGCCCCCAGTGCCATCCTGAGCAACGGCCAACCCTACCGATGGAGAACAGGAAGGGGTCCAGGCCGATGCTCCCCCCTGCAGGGACCGCCTGCAGGATCCACAGCCCGATGGATTCGATCCAGGCTGCAGGAGAAAGCAGGTGGCACCACGGGGACGAGCCACCTCCCGGCCCGCACTGAGGCCGTGGCTGGGGCCAGGGGGGCCCTGGAGGTAGGGGTCACAGCAGCCCCCCTCCTGCCCCCACTGACTTGTCCTCTGCAGCTCCCAGTTGCAGTCCAGCTGCCGCTCCGCCTGCGTCCAGTAGCGGCTGTCGGTCCAGAGGGCAGCCCTGCCCTGTGTCACCACGCCGGTGCCTGGCACGGGGAGGGGGGGGCTCAGATACCACCCGGAGAGATCCCCAGCCCCACCTTCCCTGTGAAGCCTTGCCCCGAGGACCCCCACGGGTGAGGACCCCCCCCAGTAGGAACCCAGGGTGACGGGGACATGGTCACCTGCAGAGCCGGTGAAGCCCGTGAGCCAGCGCAGCCGGGAGTCCCGCTCGGCGATGTACTCGCTCTGGAGCCGGGGACGGAGCCGTGAGGAGCGGCCGCGGGCGCTGGCCGGGGAGGGGATCCCCGGGGGTGCGGGCGGGCTCCCCAGTTACCATGTGGGCATCCGTGGAGGGCACGATGTAGGCGTGGAGGCCGAGAGCTCGCATGGCGTCCCGCAGAGCAGCCAGCCGACCCGTCGTGTTGGTGGCCGTGGGGGGCAGGTACTGGTGGCACAAAGGGACAGGTGCTGGGGGGACACCGGCTGCAGTGGCAGCGATGGGAGGGGATCCCAGGTGGGGAAAAGGAAAAGGGAGTGCCAGGGATGGCGGGGCTCACCGGTGGGTCCGTGGAGCAGTCCCGGATGTCAGTCCTGGCCTGCGGCAAATAGCTGGTGGCACAGCCTGGGGACATGGGGACACCCTAGAGCATCTGGATGCAGCCTGGGGTCTCACTGGCCCCTGGCTCCAGCCCAGAGCCAGCACCAGGGCCACTGTGACCCTCATCCCCAAGCAGTGTGGCCACCCAGCTTCAGGGCTTTTTGCAAAAAAAAGTGTTTCTGGCCCAAAGAATAGCAGGTGAAAATCAACCCCATCACCTGGGACAGGGAAAATTTGTCACTGCCACCTCCCCATGGTGCCAGTGAGAAGCTGGCAGTGGGATGTTGTCCTAGAGCCCCATCACCCAGCTCAAGAAGCAGCAAATGCTCCTGGCACGGCCAACACCCATGGCATGGGGACAGGCTCCAGCTGGTGCCCACCCTGCCTGGGGACGGGACAGCCAGGAGACAGCCCTGCCCATCCCTGGCACTGGGGATGCCAGAGGACATGGCCAGCAGCCAGGGATGTGCCTGGCAGGACCCAGCCTCTCCCCAGGGCTGCACCACACCTGGTGCCACCACCGGCACCCCCTGTCCCCAGGTTCTCCTTTACCCTCCCTGCTGGTTCTTCATCTCGGGCCAAGGGGGAATGGGTCACCCATAGCGTGGTGTGGCCTTGGGCACCCTGGTCTCTGTTCCCTGGGGGCTGCTCCTTGCCTATCCACTCCCCAGAGCTCATCCCAGGGGACAGATGGGCAGGATTAGTCCCTCTCTGCAGCCTTGGGGCTGGAGTGCTCTGTCCCAGGCTCCCAAAGGCCAAACCCACCCTCACTTCCCAAAAAGTTGGAGTTTGGACTGAGGCAAAACACCCCTGCACCCCCCGTGGGGCGTCCCTAGGTGGGACCCAACCCACCTGCCAGCCCAGCCCCTCCGACCTACCATGGAGCAGGAGAACCCAGGCTGTGACCCACGGCAGAGGCTGCATGGCTGCCCTGGAGGGGGCCAGCACGACAGGGAGCTGAGGGGATGGTTCCCCAGTGTCCTGGGTGACAGGTCCCTCCTCCTGTGCCTTTGCCCCAGAGGCAGAGAGGTGCTGGATGAGATTGTCCTATGCATCGGAAGCAAATCCTGCCCCTAAATAAAAGCAAACAGCAGAATCAGCACAAAGTCCAAAGATCCTCCCACAGCAGAGGCAGGGCTGTGCCAGCCTGGCATGTCCCAGCTGCCCCAGGGAAAGGCTGGGGAAACCTCTGTCCCCTGGAACCTAACATGGGGGTCCCCGGGGTGCTGCAGGGGTGGGTGTTGTGCTCCAGGGTCCATGGGTGGGAAGGAGCCAAGCGTCCCCAGCAGTGAGCTGAGAGCTCCCGGGGATGCCCATGGGCAGAAGGGGATGGGCAAGGAGTGGGGCTGGTGGGGGCAGCTGCAGTGCATCCAGGGTGACACTGGGCTCCACAGGGCCACCTCAGCACTACTGGGAGCTCCTGCCCATGGACTAACAGGAATCTGGAGCGTTCGTAGCTCAGGTTGGGAATGCTGGCACAGGGGACACCAGCTGTAATTTATCATCGAGCAGAGATGTGTTTGGTAGAGGTAGGGGGTGAGGGGGTCAGGGTGTTACAGTGGGGGCAGAGGCAGTGGATGCCCCCCGGGCAGGTACCAGCCCCACACCAGGCATGGGGCTCTGGGCACCTCTGAGGGCCGCGCTGGGAGCCACTCGCTGCGGGAGCCCTCCAGGGGCTGCCCTTTGTCCCGCTAAGATGCTCTAAGGTGACTCTGTCAGTTACAGCCTTGACCCGGGGCCTGTCCCTGTTATTGCACAGGCACTTCCTCGTGCAGTGGCTTCTGGGTGGCTGGTGGAGAAGGGCCGGTGGGGAGAGCCCTGCAGCAGCGGTGGCCGTCCAGGGTCAGGCACGGACCTCCAGGGAGGATGGATGGGCAGTCACCAGCCGCCGTGTCACCGCGGTGTCCAGCTGTGCCACCGCAGCGACTGTCCGGTTGTGTCATCGGGATCCTGCTCACCACGAGGTGGCACCAGGGCTGCGCTCTGGAGCCGCACAGACCCCTGTCCCCTGTCTGTCACCCGGTGCAGCAGCCCAACCCGCTGGTCCCGCCGCCATCCTGTCGCTGCCTGCGGCCAGGCCGAGGCCTGGCATCGCCCTCCGGTCCCGGGAAGGGGCTGGGGTAAGAGGGGTCCCCAGCGGCCCCGGCACAGGCAGGACAGGCACAGAAGGGCGGGGGACACAGGGGGACGCCAAAGCTGACTATAATTGCTATGGCAACCGAAGTTTCCCCACTGCGTGACGCAGTTGCCGTGGTGACAGTCCTGGTGAAAAGTTCGGCAGCGCCCTGGGCTGCACCCGCAGCAGTGCCGGGGCCCCCCCCGGCCCACACCCCTGGTCCCACGGGGTCCACACGGTGACAAGGGTGTCCCCCAGCCCCTTGTTCCTGACCTCTGCCCTCGACCCTGTAATGCCACCCCAAGGGCTGGGGCTGTCCTGTCCCCACAGGCACAGTGTCACCATGAGCCCTGCACATCCCTCCTCGCCCAGCATGGGGGGGATGTCACCAGCCACCCCTGGGGACCTCCAGGGCCATGTGCCACTCCAAGCAAGCCAGCATCAACCGGACGAGGCTCAGGAGCGTCCGGCAGGGCCCTTCCCTCCTGCAGGAGGTTTCCTCGAAGACGAGCAGGAGGAAGACTCCGGGGGGGGACATCCTCCCTTTGTGGGCTATTGTTGGCCTTCCGTCACCTGCGGTGGCCTGGGGGTGACTCAGGCCGGGGTGACGTGCCCGGCAAACAGGACATGGAGTGGGGAGGGCGCATGTGGCCCCAGGAATGCGGAAGCCAGTGGTGGCACTGGGATGCAGTGACAATCCCTTGGGAAGGCAGGGCCTGTCTGCCATGGGGGGGGGGGGGGCATGGGGATCCCCACTGCACCCCACAGCCTGGCCAGTGGCCCCTGGGATAAGCTCCTGGACCCACTGAGCTCAGTCACCCAAAGGACACCCCATTTGGGGGGGGAAGTGACCCCACACTAGGGCAGCAGAGGAGAGGGGCTGCAGGCAGACTTGCCGCCAGACCCTCATCAGGGCAGAGGGTGTCCCCTTCCCACAGGGACAGACACAAGCAGGGCTGTGACATGGTCCCCAAATACCCCTGTGCCACCTTATCACACCCTTACCCCTAGTACAGCCCCTCCTCACACCCCACAAGTCCTTCCCACAAGTTACCATTCTTCATGAGCTGCTCCAGCATGGCGTCCTCCCCACGGGTAACAGTCCTCCACAAACTTCTCCAACATGACTTCTTCCCACGGGATGCAGTTCCTCACGAGCTGCTGCAGCACTCATGATGGCATGCGGTTCTTCAGGAACAAACTGCTCCACCGTGGTTCTCCACAGGCTGCATCTGCTCCACCATGGACCTCCATGGGCTGCTGAGGGATAGCCTGCCTCACCATGGTCTTCAGCAGGGTCTGCAGGGGAATCTCTGCTCTGGCACCTCCTGCCCTGCCCTTGGTGGCTGCCAGGCTGTTACTCTCTCATCTTCTCACTCCTCTCTCCTGCTGTTGTGAAGTAGTAGTTTGGGTTTTTTCCCTTCCTAAATTTGTTGTCCCTGAGGCACTGCCACTATTGCTGGTGGCTCAGCCTTGGTCAGTGGTGGGTTCATCTTGCAGCCAGCCTTGGGTCTGTTGGACATGGGGGAAACTTCTAGCAGGTTGGGCCTCCCCAACCCCCTGTCAGGTCTGTGGGGGCTGAAGGGTGATGTCCTGGCATGGTGAGGAGTCCCCAGGGCCTCCCCAGCAGCATCCCCAGGCTATGGGAGACCTCAGCTCTGCCTTCCAGCAGGAGCTGGATGAGCTGAGGGGCAGTGGAGTAGGGGGCTGCAGGTGGACTCCTCTGCAGGCACTGCTTGGCTGGGGGGGGGTGCCAGGACAGCCTCCTGCTCCCTTGGGCATCTGGGGAAGGGGGCTGAGCTGGGAGACCTGGGCAAG
Organism: Hemiprocne comata; assembly: GCA_020745705.1. Classification (NCBI taxonomy): domain Eukaryota; kingdom Metazoa; phylum Chordata; class Aves; order Apodiformes; family Apodidae; genus Hemiprocne; species Hemiprocne comata. The sequence goes on along the minus strand of CM036597.1, from coordinate 383,561 downwards.
GCAGGGTAGGAACGTCCCAGAGTCAGGTTGGGAGGGGGCTGTTAGAGCCAGGATGGGGAGGGTGTTCCCAGAGCCTAGAGCCAGGCTGGAAAGTGGTCCCGGGGCCCTGATGATGGTTCCAGGCTGTGGGGAGGAATGCAGTGGGGGATCCCTAAGAGCGGATACTATTGGGGGGGTTCAGGTTGAGACAGAGGTCCCAGGATCCCAGGACCAAGTTGGAGGGTGGTCTCACATCCCCGGCACTGTGGCTGGGCTGTGACTGGGGATGCGGATGGGGATCCCCAGGAGGGGATGCCGGTATGGCAGGGTCCCAGGGCTAAGCTGGGTGGGGGGGGTCCCAGCATCCCAGGACCAAGCTGGCGGGTGGTTCCAGAGCCCTGAGTCTGGATCCGGGCTGTCGTGGGGGATGCCCAGGAGGGGATGCTAGTAGGGATACCGGGCAAGGAGGGGGTGTCCCGGGGGGGGTGCGGACTCTGGGCGGGGCGCGGATCCACCCCCCCCCCGGGGGCCCGAGGGCCACATGACCGGGCGGGCGGCGGGGCCGGGCCGGGCTCTCACCGCCTACAAATGCGTTGCTCCCTCGGCGCGGGGCCGCCGCCGCCCCCAGCCCCAGCATGGCTGCGCCGCGCTGGCTCCTGACGCTGCTGCTGCTGCTCTGGCTCACCCTTGCTGCCGCGGGTGAGTGCCGGGACTCCCGGGCGGGGGGGGACCCCCGCACCGGGCTGGGGACTCCCCTTCCCCTAACCCCCCTTCCCCCAGTCCAGCATCGTCCTGTGCCCGCGCTGGCAGCTAGGGGATGGAGGGAACCGTACCCGCGGGCAGAGTGGGCTTCGCAGGCTGGGGAGTGTAAAGCACTTTTCATAGTGCCAGCAACCCCCCCAGTCCATGCCGAGCACCGGGGAACCGTCACTGTGAGCGGCTGCCGGGGCGGGATCCGTCTGGTGCCGCAATGACAGCCCGGGGCATCGGCGGGACGCTGCGGCGGGACCCGCGGCCCCTTCCCTGGCTGTGCTCCCCGTCCTGACTCCGCAGGGCACGACCATGGGCTGGGACCTCCGGCTAGCACCGGGGCTGGCACCGGGGCATCTCTACCAGGCTCCCCGTGGACGGGGAGAGGGGCACTGACCACGGAGAGGGGGCGAGGGTCTCGGTGGACGCTGTGCGCGGCTGGCAGGGAGGGTGGCACGAGAGGGGGGCTCTAGGGAAGGCTGGGGGCCGAAGCCTGAGGCTGGACTGCTCGTGCCCCTTGGCAAGGCCAGTGGCAGTGACCGCACGAGGTGGCCATGGTAGCCGCAGGTGGCTTGGCCACCTCGGTGCAGGAAGCACTTGGCCGGCCAATGGCTCCTGCTGGGGGCAATTCAGGAAAGGGGCGGCCCTGCCTGCCTCGGGCCGCCCCACAGCGTCCCTGTCCCCCACGCTGGGCGAAGGGACCTGGCTAATGCTCTTCCTGCTGTATCCAGGGCCGCTGGCGCCGGACACGCAGGGAGCAGAGGACGGGCTGGTGCGAGCCCTGGTGCGGCCGCGGGGCGCCCGGCGCGGGGCCGGGCAGCGGCCGGGCGGCTGGCGCAGGTACCGGAGGCCCCGGCCCCGGCTCTCCCACAAGGGCCCCATGCCCTTCTGAGGCAGGTGAGGAGCAGCGGTGCGTGGGAGGGATGCGGGGACACGCCTGACGCTGCGGGGAGGGGGATTCACACTTACCTGGGTTTGCTCTTCTTGCAGGGTTGCCACCAGCCCTCCAGGGATGCGGCTGCCATCGCCCGCCCCGCGTCTGCCTGCTCTGCTTGTCTCCCGGCCCCTAGCGGGGGGTCCCTCCCGTGACCCCTCCGCTGGCCTCACCTCCTCCCTGCGGCTGTCCCTTCACCGTGCCTGGTACGGCGGGTGTCCCACCTGCCCTCACCGCCTCCGGGGTCGGCCAGGAGCGGGTGGCCCGTGCAGGTTGTGGTGGGGCCGATGCAGCCCCGGACATCGGCTCAGCGGAACCTGTGGGCTTTGTGGAACGCACTTTGTGAGTGAAGAAGCTTCTCTGCAGGGGTTTGTGAGCTCCCTCGGGGCGCCTGCCCCATCCCTACCAGCTGCCTGTGTGCCGGGGCAAGCACAGAGCTTGTCCTGGTGGGAGGGTCTATTTATTCCCGTGGTGCTAATCCCACACCTGGGTGAGCTGCCTTCCCCTCCCTGGTGATCAGAGGAACCTGCCAGGTGTCGTCTTCCTGTGGGCAGATCCCCCATTCTGGGGATCCCTGAGGCATGGGGTGCCCACCCAGGACACTGCATGGGGCTCTGGTCCCCTCTGCCCAGTCCACACCATGGGGCAGTGGGAGAATGGGGGGGGCACTGGGGTCTCTGTCAAACACTGACATATGCCAAAGGGGGGCCCTTGCTCTGAATACTGCCGGGTCCTGCTGACCACGTTTCTCACGTCTGTAAAGATTTATTCCGTGTAAATATGTCTTTATAATAAAGAGTTATGATGACAGTAAACCCTTATTTCTGCAGATGGGGGCACTGGTTGCTCACCTGCCAGTGGGGAGGGGTCCTGAGGTGGCTGGGGACCAAGGCAGCCCCTTCCCCAGCCCAGCAAAGAGAGAAGCAAGCTGCAGGGCTGCCTGGCTTGTAAAGCTGGGGAGGAGGAGGGAAAAATACAGGTGGTCACAGTCCCCTGGGATTGCTGGGGGATGCTGGAAGGATGCAGGGTTGCTGATCCCAGCCAGGGCACTGTGGAGTGGGCGGCTGTGGCTGGCGGACCCTCAGGTTGGCAGCACTGCCCCGAGCCCCCCCTGCCTTTGTTGCCTGCTGGAGTTTAGTTCTGCTCACCTGAACTCCCCTCTGTGGTGCTTGGCTCTGGGGACTTGAGCAGCTCGTTAGCCGAAGCCTTTGCTGGGATGCTTTGCTCTGGGAAGGTGGTTTCTCTCTGGGGAGGTGTGGGTGCCCCTGCCCTACTCCAGTGATGCTGCTGTTGCCATGGTTTCCAGCACCCACCGGTGCTGGGTGAAGTGGACGGTGCAGCACCCGTGTTTAGGGCAGGGAGGAGAGTTTGGGCCTGGGCTGGCCCCAGCATGGGCAGGATGAGGCCGGTGGGACAGGCAGGGACTGTGGTGGCTGCTGGAGCTGCCTCTGCCTGCTGGCTGCTCCAGTTCTGGGATGCTTCAGCCCCAGGGATGCTCCAGCCCTGGTGAAGGGCCAGACAGCTGCCCCAGTGCTGCAGGATGGTGCTCCATGTCTCTCACTGGTCCCCCTGGACTCTGCTGCCTTCAGGCAGCCCTGCAGCTGCCACATCCCCCCTCTTGCCACAGCCTGAGCCCACTAGTCCCAGGCAGCCATCCCCACAAGGGAGCGGCTGCTGGTGCCTGATACCTGGCATCTCCCTCCCTGATATTCCTGACCCTGCTGTCCCTGGCATCTGCTTCTCTGGTTTCCCCATCCTTGGTGTCCCCATTCCTGATATCTACATCCCTGGTGTCCACATCCTGGTGTCCCTGTCTGTCATGTCCCCATCCATGGTGGACTGAGGGTCCCTGTAGGACCTCGCATGTGCGTGGGGGCTCAGCCCTACACAGGGATGGGAACCCCCAGGACAGGACCTCCTCCCTGGCCAGGACCCCCAAGCAAGGCAGTGCCTGTGTGGGGCCCCCAAACCCCATGTTTTTTGCAGGAGGCCACAGACGAAGAATGTCCCCGGGTGGAGGACAGCTCCGCCCCGGCAGCGCGTGGAGCAGCAGGCAGGGGGGTGGCAGCCGTGGGGACACAGGCAGAGGGATGGTGGACGGGGGGACACGGGCAGGGGGGTGGCAGCAGTGGCGGGGAGGGGGTTAAGGGGGCCCCGAGGAACGGGAAGGTTGCAGCTGCGGGGCTGGGAGCGGGAAGCAGGGCTGGACCCAGCTGGCCTCCATTAGCTCATCCTCCGGGACCGGGGCGGGATGTGCTCCCGGCCACGCGCCAGCGCGCTCTACCGCGCCGCGCTCCGCCATGGCCGGGGGTGCGCGGGGCTGCCGGCTCCCTGCCTGCTCCCGGCCTGCCCCTGGCACCCCGGTTTCCAGCCCCACCAGCCCCCCGGGGCTGGCGTGGCCACTGGTGCTGTGATGGGACAGGATGCGGTGCCTTGGCCGCGGCCCCTCTCTCCCCCCCCCCCCCCAGTGCTGACGACACCTCCTGCTCTGGCTGGCCTGGGGGGTGGTGGTGGGACCATTCCTCCATTGACACCTACGGTGGTGCTGCTACTGGTTTGAACTGCGAGGCCTGTCCCCCTGCACCTCAAACCAGCCCTCAGCACCAATGGTTTGCCCCCCCACCCTGCCTACGAGCTCCTGCAGGCAGGCCAGGCAGCTGGAGGTGGTCCGGCCGCCCCCCAGAGCAGACCCCAGACCAGGCAGCCCTGCCCAATGGCCCAGCCAGGCATCCCCCAGCCAGGCATCGCCCAGCTCCAGGCACGGGAGGTTGGGCTGCAGCCAGGGGCTGCACAGCTGAGCCCTGACCCCAATCCTCCCGAGCCAGCCTGGAAGGGGGAGGCCAGGGAGGACCCCCCGGTTGGGCTGTGGCCAGCCAGTGCTGGAGGAAAAGACTCCTGGGCTGGGAGACCTAAGGAATCTCTGGCTTTTCCTGGCCTGGCCGGCTGCCCGCAGGCAGGTGGGAGGCTGCCGGGCTGCGCCACGTTCCCCGAGCACCGTGTGCCAGGGCAGCCCCTGCCAGGCTGCCCGCGGAGCCAGAGCCCCTGCGCGGCGGCAGAGAGAGCGCTGGGACATGAGGGCAGTGCCGGGGACAGTGACAGGGACACAGGGACTGGGGCACGGGCAGCGTGAGTTGGGAGAGGCACGACTGGAGCAGCATCTCCAGTGCGGTGGGGCAGAAGGCGGGGGGCTGCAGGCTCTCCGGAGCCAGGGGTGGACAGCAAGGGTCCACAGGCAGCCCCCCACCCCTGGCAGCTGCCCGGCTGGGGGTCTGGGTGCAGGTCCCAGCATGGGGAAGGCAGGTGCTCTGCTGGGTCCTGGCTCAGTGAGTGGGGAAGTGAAGATGCCGGGAGTGCTGAGAGGGGGATGGGAACAGGCTGAGCTATTGTAGAATCACGGAGTGGACTTGGTTGGAAAAGACCTTTAAGATCATCAAGTCCAACTGTTAACCCAGCACTGCCAAGGCCACCACTAAAACACTGGAGCCCTCCAGGCCTTGGGGACCTCTGGCTGCACGCAGGGGGATGGGCAGGGCTTTCCACCCTGCCTGGGGTCGGTGATGGGCATCCAGGCTGGGCACAGGACACCAGCTGTACCAAAATCCCAGGCTGAGCCTGACCATTTCCAGCAGGCACATGTGGCTGGGACACCACCAGCCCTGCCAGCTCCCGGTGTCCGTGGCAGGCGATAGGCATGTGTAAGCCCCCCCACCCCTGCAGGGCGGCCAACAGCCCCCAAGGACCCCCGTGCCCCCAGCCAGGCCTGGAGGATGGGCAGGCCCATCCTTCGGCCTCATCCCTGGGGAGCCGCAAGGCTTTGCGCTCGCTCCGGCATTTCCGCCGGCAGTGGCAGGAATGTGGCGGCTTCAGGAACAATGCCGGCACCTTGCGCCGGTCCCCTCCGTGACAGGGATGGAGCAGCTGCCTGGGCACGGCCCTGCTCTCAAGGAGTGGGCAGGAAGCAGATGGAGATGACACTGGCGGCCGTTTCCTGTGGCAGGACACGCTGGGTTTCTCCAATGTTGCTCCAGTTGCCGAGCCAGTGGGGCCGGAGGGACCTGGGATGCACAGCCTCACTGCTCAGGCCTGCAAAAGCCCTGTGCCAAATGCTGGCACCTTCCCCAGTGTGGCATGTGCAAGGCCAGGCCACTCTGCCTAAGGGGCGACCACCACCAGGTTACACATTGCCCGTGTGTGACGAGCCTGCGAGCTGCTGCCCAGGAGCAGGAGCTGAACCAGGGGAACGGGAGGCTCTGCCATGGTCCCCAGCTCTGCCTGGCCCACTGCTGGGGCGGTGGGAGAGCCCGAGGAAGGACACTGCTGCCTTTGGGTGGCTCCAGCACCCCAGCAAGCACCAGAGCCCCGGGCAGGGAGGACAGATCCTGCCACAGCTCCGCGTCCCCAGCTACAGCCACCCCCGGGCCACAGGGCTCCCTGAGGGATGGCAGGCTTGGTGTGAGCACCCGGCGCAGCCCCACAAAACCTGGCACAATGGAGGTTTATTTGGAACAAACCGTTTCCCAATAAATTATGTCATTTAAAAATTTTAAAGGAAAAGAAAAAAAAAAAGAGCCACAAGGCAGGGGACACCCCCCCAGCTCAGCCAGCACACAGGGCCCACAGGGCCACACAGGGACCACACGGCCATCCTTGGGCTGAGCACAGGCACTGGCAGGGGGCAGTGACTGCAGCCCCCTCCCCACATCTCTGGCAGCCAGGACATTGCTTAGTGTTTAGTGGGACAGGCCTCCCTCTCGCACCCCTTAGGGGTGTCCCCTCCCAGCTGTGGGTGACTCTGGCACTACAGTACCTCCTTGCCAGAAAAACACCCACCCCACCTGCCCCGCAGCTGGTCCCCTGGGCCTCGAGGTGGATTTCTGGCTCCTCTCTCCAGCCTGTAACTTCTGGTAGCAGCTTGGAGGGGAAGGGGACCAGCTCTGCCTGGTCATCCAGCCCTACCCCTGTAGATCTGCAAGCAGAGGTGGGAGGGGGCAGGAGCTGTGTCCTGCTCTGTGCCACACACAGGGACAGCCCTGGAGGAGCAGAGTGCAGCCCACTGCCCTGCCTGACCCGGGCCCCTCCATGTCACCTACCGTTCTGTGTCCCAGCAGGGAACTGGGGCACAAGGGAAAGACAGAGGAGAGCGCAGGTGATAGTGGCAGGAGGCTGGAGCGCAGGGAGAGACCCGTGCCACACGAAGGAGGGGAGAGGAGAAGGTCCTGCCACAGGGAAGAGGCCAAATGTCCAGACAACCTTCCTGGGACAGCCAGGGCCCAGCCTCCATCGCACAGTGACTGGGGCACAGGGCCTGCTGCATGGCAGAGGGTGGCACATGTCCAGTGCCAGCCTGGGGGCTCTTGCCAGCATAGTCCGTACAAGGGACACGGGGCACAGGCTGAGGGCAGCCCCCCAGAGCACCGGCAGTCTCCACCCTTCCCCGCAGTGGCTCCAGGATGGGGGTGAAAAGGAGAGAGAAACGTGAGTCGGGTACTGGTGACACTGGGATGGGACGAGGGGGCTGCTGGCACAGTGCTTGGGTATCAACGGATCCACCCAGTTCCCCGGGAGAAAGCGGGAGGCTCCTGTTGTGGATGGCAGTGCAATGAGTGCGCAGGTCCTCTGCAGCATAGGGTACAGCGTTGGGAAGGATTTGGGAACACGTCCCTTCCACCTGTAAACACGGCACTTGGGGTAGCTGAGAGCTTTCCCCCACCCGGAGCTGGAGCAGCTCTGGCCCGCGGCAGGAGTCACTCCTCCTCCCCGGCCAGCAGGAAGCTGCAGAGGAAGCCGATGGCCCGTTGGCGGTCCTGCTGGCTCTGCTTGGCCTGCAGGTTGGGCGGGGGGCGAAGGAGGAGGCTGGAGAACAAGGCGGCTGTAGGGGGAGGCAAAACGAGTTCCTGGTGAGGAATGGAGACCCTGGCGGGCACTGGGAAGGGGCGATGCTCCCGCGGGACCAGCGCAGGGAAAGGACCCGCTCACCGATCATGGCGACACTGACGTTGTTGTCCTCCGAGTGTTTGAGCAGCTCTCGGAGGAAGGAGATCAGGTAGTGAAAGACGCTGCGATGGCAACGAGGCAGCTGGGAAATCACCTGCAAGGCAAACCGACAGGAAGCTCTCCCAGCTCACCCGGCACCCTGGGCTCCAGGCAGGCAGCCCTGCCCCTTCCCCAGCCCTGAGGCCCCTGCGGGACCACCGGAGTGAGACACAGGCCCAGAGAGACAGCACAGGGCCCCAGGACCGAGGCAGAGCTCACAGCAGCAGGGAGAGCTGCAGAGCCTGCAGCAAGGGGAGGGGACAGAGGCAGCCCCTCACCTGTCGGCACAGCCGGCTGCTGGGGGAGCAGTCCAGGCACCGCTGGTACAGCTCATAGCAGACCACGGGCTCAGGCAGAGCCTCCAGGAAGATGAGGAGTGCTTCTGCCACGGAGTGGTTACTGCCCGCTGGAGCGGTGGGAATCAAGGGGCACGCTGAGCCGACAGACCCCCTCCCTCCCCAGGCTGCTCCTGCCTCTCCCCCCCCCAGCTGCTCAGGCTCTGCTTCCTCTTTGTGGGTCTTGCACGTTCTCCACCTGCCTAACCGCTCCCTGGCACTAAAGCCTTCCCCCTCCTCCTCCTCTGCTGTCTCCCATCCATAGAAAATGCTGTTCCATTCACCCTGCACTGCCTTTGCCCACCCTCTAGCCACACAGAAGTCCTCTGCTTCATTAGCCCCTTCTCCAGACCATGCTCTTGGGAAAGTCAGGCACAGTAAGGATACGGATTGTCTCAGGGATACTGGTGTCCAGGCAGTCAATTATCTGCTCCAACTCTTCTTGCATGCCTGGAGTTTGGAACAGGTCCTCCTGCCAAAAACAGCACAGGGATGGACAAAGTCACCTTCCTCACAAAGCCTGAAGCACACAGTGACAGCGGGGTGAAAGCTGGTACCCCCCAGCCAGTGCCTCAAGTACAGGCAAAAGCCTGTCACCAAGCTCTCCAGAGCTTCTCAGCATGGCAGAGGCCTCTCCCTCACCTGGTGGCAGCCATGCTTGAACAGGTGGTCCACCAATAGCCAGATCTCCTTTGGCACCTGCAGTGGCATCTCACTTGGATCCCCAGTGTCCAGGGAGTCCAGCTGCAGAAGGGATTTTTCCTGGTGGCAAAGAGCACACAAGGTCTCAGGGATATCTCAGTCTCTCCAGAAGGGCCTTGGTAAAGAAAGCCTGGAGAGGAAGGAGGACCCAGGAGTCACCTGGCCCTGACTTGCTTTCACAGCCCAGAGCCATCATTCTGTAGGTCCCAGTCCCACTCCCTCCCCCTGCCCCACAGGACAACCTCCTGGTTCACCACCAAACTGCCCAAGCCTCAGCCCCTCCTCAGAGGGGCTCTCCAGCCACACCAGCTCCCACAGGATGGGTCTCTTGCTGTCCAAATCACAGCTCCCACCCTGCAGCCGACGCCCTGGAGCACAAGGAGTCCTTCTGCTGCATTAGCTTCCACATTCACGTTCAATCCAGCCACCGTGCAGGCTCATCCAGCTGACCTCCTCTGGATGCAGAGCCAAGGACATGCCTTCCTGCCTCCTGTGAGCTTGGACCACATCTGCCCTCTGGGCTCTAGAACAGCCCAGTTCTCTAACGTTTCTGTCCTGGTTTTCCTACAGAGAGGTCTCTGCTGAACACAGGCTACCCCTGACACCATTGTCACATTTTCCTGCCTACTCATGCAAAGCAGCTGACGAGCCCAACTGTTCAGAAATCTCCATCGCACCAATCTGTAACTGGATCAGTGCTTTTCCCTAGATTTTCCTCTCCCTTATGGCCCTGTGTGCCCCGGGGTGGAAGCCACGCACTGCTCTCCCACAGCACATGCAGCAGAAGCCCCCAGGGAGACCGGCGGGAGCAAGAGCACAACCCGAGGACACCAGCACAGAGGAGCAGCACCGGCAAAGCGCTTCACTTCAGCCGCCAGCTGACATGACAACTGTGCCCGATGTCCCTCTGCAGCACACGCGGTGGCCCCTGGCCGGCTGGGGCTGGGCACACCAGACACCCCAGCCTGGCACGGGCAGCAGCAGTTGCCCCCCACACCACCGGGTTTGACCCGGCCAGCAGACACCGGGGCAGGGCTCCGTGCCTGCCCCCCTCGCCCAGGCACAGAGGGAAGGCTGGGAAGCAGCACGCTGGGCAAGCGCGTCCCAGCTCCCCTCTAAGAGGGAAAGGTGGGAGCTGAGGACCCTCTTTGAAAGCAAAGGGGCCCCCCCGGCCAGGGCACTGCGGCACCGGAGCAGCACCGGGCTCTGCCAGGCTGCCCTGGGGAGCTGCGGGACCCCCAGGGCAGGAGCCCCGCCAGCTGCTCAGAGCGGAGGAGGAGAGGAAGGCTGGAGGCGGAGCAGGAGCTCGGCCTCGGTTTCTTGTGCACCGAGCGCCCTCTCCTGCCGCCTGGCAGGAAGGGAGGGCGGCCCGGCCATCTCATCTCGGCGGGGAGGAAGGTGCTCTGCTGCAAAAGGATGTTCCCACCCGCCAGGCACCAACCTCCTCCCCCGCCGCCGCTAGGAAGAGGGCTGTGAGCTTTATGTGGCTCAGCACCGGCTTCAGTCCCCTCTTGGAGAGGGGACATCACTCCCTCTCCTGTTTTCCTCCATCACTGCAGCCTGGAGAGGGAGATGCCCCCCAGCCCTGCACAGAGCCAGCTCAAGCAAGTCCCCAGGCACCTGAGCCGAAGCAGGGAAAGCAGGAACAAGCTCCACATGCACCCATGTCTCCCACTGCCTCTTGGCATGACAAATGTGACTGGCCTGGTCCCCAGCACAGACCACAAGTGCAAAGGAAAGCAGAGACCCTGCTTCAGCCTCGGTGGCAGCCTGAGCTCTGCTGCTCCAGGAGGCAGAGGAACATCTGCCTCCCTCAGCCTCCACAAGGACATGCCAAGAGGGAAAGAGCAAGAGGCTTCAGTGTTCCAGCCCAGCACTCTCCCCATTGGTCTGCAGAGAGTGTGATGGTAAACCCCATATGTGAGTGGCTCAAGCAAATTCAGATCTGCCTAAGGTTGCCCATCTTTTCTGGGAACAGCTACCATTGCTGCTTGGATCAGAGGAGTTGTGGGTTTTTTTTTCCTCCCAAAGCAAATTTGGTGAGCTTTAAGTAGCTCAGCCAGGCTGGCCCATCTTGGGTATGGGGTCACTTTGTGTCCTACATGTTCTCACCAAGCCCCCAGCTCTGCTAACAGGCTTTGCTGGAACCAGGGCTCCCTCCGCACCCACCTCCCCTCCCTCTTCTGCTGAGAATGAGGGGAAAACTCTTTATTTACAAGCAAGTCGCTGAGAAGCAGACTCCCCAGCAATTGCTCTCGTTACCTTTTCTAAGAAGCTGTCTTCTCCCTGAGAGCAGTGGGAAAGAGAGAAGAGGAAAAAGTATGGTTAAGAGAGAGAACGCACTCCCAGATTAGCAGAAACCTAATTTGCGTTACAATACCCCGCTGAATGCCAGGTCCTTCACACATTTTGCTGACACGGCCAAAGTTAAACCTGCGGTGAGAGATTTGCCTGCCAATTAGCAGAAATCCTGCTCACATGGCGCAAAACCTTGTCAGGATTTCTACAAACTCCTCAAAGGGGCCTTGCAGCACCACTGCTCCCTGCCCAGCAAACAGCCAGGCCACAGGCAGGTGAGAGGTGTCCACCAGGAAGAAGTTCCCCTTCTTGAATCGTCCTGGTCAGAAATAAATATCCCTGTATTATTTCAGCCATCTTCCCTTGTGAGCAGGCCAGAGAGAAACATCCACTAGGCTAAATCTGTATTTCTGAGCGTGTGGCAGCCGTGGAGCGAGCAGGCCCCCTAAGCAGCTTTGTGTACAGCCAGGGAATGAGTGTTTGTGCTCCAAACCCCAGGCTGCGGCTGTCTCGGGCTAATAGCATTAACCCACTGCGAGGAGGAGCACGGCACAGCCCCGCGGGGCCAATCCTGCCGGCGGTGCTGGAACACAGCACCCACCACACCTTTAGGGGAGTCCGCAGGAGGACACGGGAGCAGGTTGCCCAAACTGAGATTTGGCAGATTGACCTTTCAGGGTGGGGACAACCAAACGGCATTCCAGGGCTGAGCAGGGAACACGCAGGGGCGTGCCCGGGAGGAGCAGCACCTCCTTCCCGGCCACCTCTGCAGGGGCTGCTCCCTCGGGAGGCTGCGCTGCCCTGAGACCGGGCCACACCAGCCCGGCCTCCCGCAGAGCACAGCTCGCCCCCAGCAGGGGCTGGAGCGGGTCCTTCTGCCGAGGCAGGGAGGGCAGCCAGCCATGCTGCACAGGAGAGGGGCTCCTTTCCTTAGGGGGAGTCATCTCCAGTCCCACCACCACCACCTGCTGCTCACCTCTCTCTCTGTAGTGTTGTTCCACACCATCAGCTCCAGGAGACTAACCTGCTCCTGACAAAGATCCTTCAAGAGGCTTTTAAAAGCCCACAGTAGGATCCCAAGAAAAAAAAAAAAAAAAGGATAAGGCACTAATACTGAAATCCCAAGGATGAGATGGTCCAGTGTCAGCAGCTTCTCCCAGGAGAGCTAGGAGAGGCTGTCCTGCATCCAGCTGCCTCTCGGCCCCTTACCAAAACCACAAAAGGTGATGTGGGCACAAGTGCCCCCTCAGGCACACACAGTGGCTCCAGAGGGACAACCATTGATGCTAGGGGTGGTGAACCTTGGGGAGAGGAACAGTTATCTCTGCACTGTAGAAGAGCTTGCACACCGCAGCTGGTGTGAGAGGAACCAGCCAGAGAGGCTGCAAGACTGGCCACGTGCTGAGCTGCACTCCTCAGCATACCCAACAGCACCAAGTCCCCTGAGCAGTGCCAATGCCACAAGCGTCCAGAAGGAAAAGAATCCTGGAGCCCAGTCACTGTGGAAGAAGCCTGGGCACTTTGGAGGACAGCATGTCAATCACACCTCTTAGGACACACCAGTGCCACCCAGCTGAGCCTGCCAGTACCAACACACCAGTAATACAGAACACAAAGTGCTGGGATCACGTTGTTGTCCCACCAGACAATATTTAGAACCTACTCAGATAAAGGGGATAAAGTACAGGCTTGTCAGGAGCCATGGTTGTGGTGGAGGGAAATAACAAAAGCATACCTCAAGCTGTGGAACAAGTCAATCAGCTCAGAGCTAGCATAGCTGACCCAAGCTGAGGACATTCCTTCGCTTTTAGGAGTAAAAGGAAGGGAATATGCTCTCTCCCTGCGAAGAGAGCTGCTCCAGAACGCTGCTACTCACCAGGTCGATGAGCTTGGTGACTGGAACTTCTCGGATCGGCCGCCTCATCCGGCATAAGGCCTCCAGGGAGGTGCCAAAGCTGCTGGGCAGGTAGGTCCCACTGATGGTAAGGAAATAGTCCTTCCCTCGGTCCAAGTGAAGGACAAGAATATCCTCAATTTTATCCTCGCCAGAGTTCAGAAGGGTTACTGAGTCCTTGCTGACATACACGTCTAGGGAGATGTCTGTGCTCTCATCTGCAACAGAGAGGAGCTCTCAAGAACATGCAGACACTCACCAAAAGGGATGACAAGGACAAACACAGTGGCAGGGACAAAGGCCACAAAACTGAGAAGACAGACAAGAATGATGGCAGTAAAGGTGGGACACAGGGAAGACAGGAAGGGAGATGGGCTGGCATTGTGCACCAGCACATGCTGCAGAACTGGGGTACAGCTCACCTGGCTCCAGGTAACCTTCACAGGGCTCGGCCCGCAGCCAGGGCTTACAGTAGTGGCTGTCGTTGAGCTTTGGGATGAAGGAGAAGTGACAGGTGACCTGCCCGTTATTGGTGATCTGGAACTTCTGCTTCTGCAGCTGACGGAACTTCACATTCTGAAACTCAAACTGCAGAGCAAAGAGAAAACACCAATCCCATCAGTGGCCCCAGGCACCCAGACTGCCCAGTAACCCCCTCTGAGGAGAGCCCACACAACCCACAGGTCCTCACAGAACACTTGCCAAGAGGCCAAGACAAGATGTTCCTCCTAATCCAATTCCTGAACAGTTCAGTTTTCTGCAATCCAGTTTACTGAATCAATGTGGTTCCAGCACTTCTGAGGCTATCCAGGTTTCATCCTCACCTCTCTCCTGCTCAGTTCCAGTGAAGGAAGAAAGTCATTCTCCATCCTGTCCATTAAACGAACGATGTCTTCAAACAACTTCCGATACTTCTGCTCATCCACAACCTTTACCTGTGGAAGATCAGGAAACACTAAGCAAAGCTTCTCACCAGCTTCACAGGAAACTCTTTTGATACCGAGTAAACTACAGAAGTGGTATCTCTCTCTAAGCACGTACTATGTGCAGCTGGAAGGCCATGAGAATTTGCACACGTGGGTGCACCTCCAAGCTGCACGTGCAATTTTGTGCGTATTCTACCCCCAGAGATGTTACTAAGGTCTTTCTGGGCACTGATCACACCACTGGCAGGTTACTGGGGGTGATGTCTGTGGGACAGCACTGGTATCCTGCAGCCTTACTCCCGATTCTTCAGAGGAGAAAGGCTCTCCTTCAAGGAGACCTGAACTACCTGGGGAGCAGGAGGTAGCAAAGCCAGACAGGGACTGTCTCTATCCAGTGAGCTCAGAACCCAAACCTGCTGCCAGCCATTCACCACCCAAGAAATTCAGATGTGAACCAGTGACACATGCTCCTAACACACCAGAGGCAACGCTGCAAGAAGAGGCACAACCATTCACAGGTCTCTGCTGTGTCTCCTTGCAGAGAGAAAACAGCTCACCCATTCTAGCACTAGATACCATAGGTTACAGCCCAGGAGCTGAGCAGCACTGTTAGAGCAGTCCATCGGAATGCTGCTCTACCTCCTCCATAGCCACACCTGCCCAGGTCACCTCCAACAATCCCTGGCAGCCCTGTGGCACAGCAGTGTCCTGGGCAGCTGCTGTGCAGGGGCTGGAGGGCTGCCCAGCAGCACACACCTACACAGGACACACCTTCCTCCTACTGACAATGTCTTCTGGAAACAGCAGGAGCAGAGGTGCCCGGGCTGCACAGCCACCTCCCGGAGGAACGTGCACCACTGATCCCACCCTGGCACACAGGAACCTCACCCCGATGCGGAACAGGGCGCTGACGGGCTTGTGGTCACTTGTCTTCAGGTCCATGTGACTGGAATACCGGAGCTGATGGATGTTCCCTCCTCGCCAAAGGATCCGGTCGCACCACGCCGGCACACGGCACTTGCCACTGCAACGAACTGCAGGTTACCAGGGAAGTCCAACAATCCTAACCAACATCCAAGCTGTTCCTCCCTCCACCCCCACCACCAATGACTGCATCAGCAGGGATGGGATGAAGGCCTGTCACTTCACTCAACTCCAATGCTGTGTTATTTCTTCTGCTCTCTTCCCCTTCCCTAAACAATAGCTAAAATTCCCGTCCTTTCCAGCACCAGGAAACAGAATAACCTCAAACAAGACTGTTTCCACAGCCTGAAGCCATGTGTGCTGTGACCCAAGCTGCACTGGTTTCTTTTGTTGCCAGATCTTTCTGCCCACTACAGTCTGATCCAGCAGTTTTTGTTTCCACTATGGAAAGTGTACTCAGCTGTTACTATTATGTTATGAAGTCCGAGTCCTGGGTTATCCTGCACGATATCAACTGCTGTGCTGATTTATAAACATGGGCAGAGTAAAACCCAACTGCTGTATGGTTTGAAACTCCTTCTTGGGAGCTGCTCCACTTAGAGAGCAAGGTTCTGCTGCAGATGCAGAACTGTCTGTGGGAGGCACCAGGCAGGGAGCCACAAGCAGGAACCACTGCTGCTACCGAGTCAGGGGACAGGATGACTCAGAGCGTGTTTCCTTATCTCTTCGATACCTTTTATACTGTTTGTCCATCCCTGGTAGCAGAAAAAGCCCTCTGGGGCCACCTGCACGTCCATGCTTTACCCACCTTCATCTCCTGCAGTCGGCAGCCCCGAGGTGTGAGGTGCCTCAGGGCACATGCAGGGCTGCTGATTCCAGACCAGAGCACAGGCTGGTCTGTGCACTCCAGCCAGCACCCTACACAGAGGGGAGTTTCCAGCTCCAAAAAGCAGGAAATCAAGTTTTGTGAGAAAATGCATTTCAGGTCATAGGTAAATATGTCCCCTGGCAGGCGACTCACCTGGAGTCCCAACGATCTGTCTTGGAGTCATATTTATACGTGGGGATGAATTTAATCTCTCCCTCGATGAAATCTGCAAACGCTTTCTTCTGAGCACGCTGAATATTCAGCTAGGCAGAAAAACAACATGTTTTTAAAAAGCCAACAACACAGAACCAACAAACCACCCCAAAAACGCCCCCACAGAGCAAAGTGTCAGAGAGCAGGTCTACAGGCAGAGCAACCTGTGGCCATGGGACTCACCAGGCATCCCCAAACTGCCTCTCGGACCTGACACCTTTAACAAAGGCAGAAATGCAACAAATCTGTGGAATGTTTCTAGATGGACTGGACACAAACTGACACTGAGCTGCTTACCAGACCATGCAGACAGCATCCAACAATAGCTAAGGGAAATACTAATTGCTCCACTTCTGCTAAATGTCTTCACTAGTTTTCAGGCTTAAGCATCACCATCATTAATATTTCACTGCCAATCATTTTAGCAAAAGCCTCCAGGCGTGTGCTGGGCTGACAATCTGACACCACCTTCCCTTTCTTACTCACTCTTCTGAAATCTCTTCCTTGTTTTCCTCACAAAAATCTAAGCTACAGTTGTTTTCTGCAGAAGTCATACAGCCCAGCAGAAACAAGCCAGGAACACAAGCCACCAGATTTACTGCTGAACTGTGTGTCAGAGATGACAGCACACTGCTTCTGTTCGTGTTTCACAGGTACAACCCTTCATCTCCTGTGGTGCTGCCCAGGTTCTGCTGTGCTGCAGAGGAACAGGAGGAGCACAGCACTGAGCTGAGGCCAGCCTGGCTGAGCAGACCTTGGCACCAGCCTCCAAATCAACACCTCTCCTGCAACACCAACTACAGCAGCTTTCGTGGCTTTTACAATTCCTATGTCCTACCTTGCAGTTTGCACCTAACAGAGAACTCTGCTGATGAGATGCAAACACCTCCACAGCAACTCCCCAGGTCACCCACTAACCCCGGTGTAGCAGACAAGCTGGTTGTGTTCAGGGGGTGGATGTCTCCAGGACACCCTGAGCTTGGTCTGGGGTCTGGCATCTACATCTATAGACATTTGTTGCAGAGGGTCTCTGCCTGCTCCTCTCAAGCACAGGCACATCTTAAACCAAGAGGACCTCACAAATAAGGAGCACAGATAAGCAGAGTCACTGACCTGGTCATATGTCAGCAATTTCTGAAGCTCGTTCTTGCTGATAAGACATTTCACCTCATTGGCATCAGGGAGACAAAGCCTGTAGTTCAGGTCTCCTAGCCAGATGATAACACTGGAAACAAACATGGAAGAGAGGAGCCAGGTGTTAGTATCACAGGCCAGGTGTGGAAGAAGGGGTGTAGGAGAATAGAGGGTTGGCTGCTGGTGATTAAGGTTCAGACCCATGGAAGACAAAAGGAGACATGAAAGATCGAGTCCAACAGCAGAAATGCCAAGTGGCAACAGATACCACAGCACTATATCCACTGGAATTCCACAAGGGACTGAAGACTGAGTGTGATGGGAGACACTTGAGTTTGCCTGTCTGAAAACAGCCTGAGAACACCCCAGCTCCCTCATGCAGGGAAACCAGCCCGTCTCACCGAGCTTCACGACCTCTCAGTTGCACAAAACCCATCTGGTACTTGGGCTTGCGTGTACAGGAGAGGGAGCAACCAGCTGGGCAGGCTGCTGTGTGTGTGCTCAGACCTCCTGTGGCACCGTGGTTTGACCTGCTCCTCTTCCACTGCCTTCAGCCAGGCCAGGACAGCCCCTGTCACCTACCCAGGACTGGCAAAGCAGAGTTGGGCTCCTCTGGAGTTTGTGACCTCCAGAACATCACTGTCCTGCCTCCCCTGTCAGCCATGCCACCTCAGCCCCTGCTCCTCTCTGGGCTTTCAAACAGACCCACAGCCTTCTCATCACCAGCAGCTCCAGAAACACTGCTGGTATTCACTCTTTACTCCATAAAGGTTTCATTTAAAGATTAAAATCTAAACCCCTCTCTAGTATCAAAGCTCTTCCTGTTTATAGTCAAACTTCAGAATTTCCATTAGTGGATTATCAAGGATAATCTAATATTTGAAGTTTTTTCTGTACTAATCCACTCCACATTTTATTTTCATTTTTAAAATGGTTTAAATATTAACCACAGAAGTATTAATAATTTGTATCAGGTCTAGGAGAACTTAATTTATATGATTTGCTGTGTACATGTTTGAGTTGGACTATTCAGCACTGCTGTCATCTCATTGAAAATAATAATAAAAAAAAATATCAGGTATTGCCTGATATAATCCAATTCATTTAAAAAGAAATGGAAACAGGAACTGTAAGTGTTTGATATTCAAAAAAGCCTGAACAGCTCAGCCTCTGCCCATCCTGCTATCCCTTTTCCTCCCCTCCTCATACTCCCACTTCCCATCACAAAAACCTTGGCATCCTCACTTATACTATTAACCAGAGCACTTATCTGCAGGAGATCTCCCGTTGCTCCGATTCTGACTTGACTTGGATTCTTCAGCACCAAAAGGGAGCACAGAGAAGTGAACTCACTCGTGTTTGGTGATGCTGAGCTGAGGGAGGCTGTCATTGGGGGTGACAAAGCTCAGCCGGGCACAGATGTCCTTGTAGTCCTGGTTGCGCCGCTCAAAGTCCTCCACGTGGGCAGCCAGGTGGGAGTTGACCAGGCAGAAGGTGGTGTTGTGGAACACGAACCTCACGGCCACACCGCCCTTGTTGCCCTGGGGAGAGCAGGGACCGTGGGCCTCAGGGAGCAGATGGGCACAGCACGGGCGGGGGACGAGTCCAGGCCGTGCTGCTTCTCGCTCGGATAGATGGAAGCAAGCAGCTGGTGACTCACCATCTTTCCCATGATTCCTGTGCCCACAGAATCCGTCACGATCTCCCTGATATTGCTCAGCTGATCCTTCTTAGCAAATATGAGCAACATCATCCCAACCAGACGGACCATTTGCACCTGCAGACATACAAGAGGCCCCAAGTTCCCAGAAAGGCAGTGGGAATACAGCTCTGCTCTGCCTGATGCTCTGCTTCTCTGGCTCCAAACTAGCCAGAATAAAATCCTGCTGCCACAATTGAAGCAACTCTGTCCCATGGCAGCAGCCTCGGGAAGATTTCACCTCATAAATTACCATGTTCCTTCATGAAGAGCTATTTGTTTAATTTACCAGCTCAAAACACACTTTACTGCTACAGCATAAGGGTGAGGAGGTAACACAGAGAAAGAATTTAAACCTCCTGCTATGATTCTATTGAGCACACTGCTCCCCTGACACCCACATCCTATTTTATGAAGTTATTTTGATCCTCATCTTTGTAAATTACTACTTCAAAGTACAACAGAAATAGACTCTCCAGCCTTACCACGGCACAGATGACACACACACAAGTACACACACGACCAGCACAACCCTGCTTTCTCCAGGCACTGCTCTCTGGGCCAGGTGAGGAAAGGGGAAGCCCATTTCTCTTTCCCTTCCAGTCATGCCAACTCTGTGACAAGACCCCAGGACACTGAACACAACTCACTTTCTTATACTTGGCCTGAGGGTGCAGGGCCTTCTCCACAGCAACCAGCCATTCCTGCTCCTTTGCAGAATCAAAGTAGAAGAAAGCCTCTGTGCTGAGGTCCAGCTCCTGGAACCTGAAGAACCAAAGCAAATTAGCATCCCCTGCTCCCACAGATCCTCCTCTTTCCACAGAAGGGCCCAATGTGAAACCTCCAGCAACAGCTCTTCTTGGAAGAGATGGTCCTTGTTCCCACTTGCTAAATAAAGCAGCAGGATTTCACCACGGTGTCTCTGGGACCCTCCTGCAATGCCCTGCAGCAGCCACCCCTCTGAGAAGGCTGCCTGCAGGTAGAGGACAGCCAGAGCTCCGTGGGTGCCTCAAGGAAAATCTGCTTTTTTATGTCTCACCAGTCTCGTTTAACCCAATACTCTGCCTCACCCACATGGCCCTTTCCCCTCAGACAGCTCTTGAGACACAGCTCAGCTTTAGGAGCCTCTGAGAACATGACAGGAACTCAAAACAAACAGCCCACCAAGCAAGGGCGACAGGAACCTCAGCCCTGTGAGTGAACCTGAGGCCATGGCTGCTCACCCGATGCAGTAGAAGTCTGGGGGCTCAGTGTCACACACCAGCCAGGGCTCCAAGCTGCTGTCTGGGGACTGCCCGTTCACATTCCACGTGCCCACAAAGAACCTACAACACAAAAGCAGCCCGACTGTCAGAAAACACAGTGACACCATCACTGGCCCTGTCTCCTCAGCACACGCAGGGCAGCCCCGTGCAGGGGGCAGCCCCGGGCAGTCTGTGTGCTGGGCTCTGGCAGCTATGGGGACACCAAACCCCTCCTGTGCCTGGCTCACTTCCAGTCACCTCAGCTCAGGGGTTTTGCAGAAGGCAACAAAAGTGAAGACATTCCACCAGGGCAAGCCAACATCTGGCTCTTTTAACATCATGTGGTGGGGCCAACACTAGGACAGCGTGTTGGGACAGCTGCCTCTGTCTGCCCAACTGCTTTAGCCTTATTTGAGGGTGAAGAGATCTGACACACACAGGGGACAGGAGGCAGAGAAGAAGCTGCTCCACAGCCACTTCTGGACTGGTCCTCATGTAGCCACCCAAGTGGGCCACACAGCAGCAGGTGTCAGATCTCCAACCTGGGCTAGATCTGAGCTCACCAGAGAGATGAAAGAGCTTTGTCTCTGTGCACACTGCTCCTCAGGCACAGCTCACCTGAAGTTGTGGAGGTTGACATAGGCCTTCTCCCTCTTGGCAAGGAGGTGTTTGAGGAGGCCTTCCCTCTGCCCCGACTGGGTGCTGGGCAGGAACATTTTGCGCATGGTGTTGGTGACTTTTGGTTGGTCTCTCGATGCTCCTTCTCTCTCTCGGTGAAACCTAGGAAGGAAGCAAAGAGCAGAATTAAAACTGGTTCTGCTGTCTAGGAAGAGAAGAAAAAAGGGAACAGATTCCCCATGTTACTTACTGCCTATTTTGAGGCACAGGAGGGGGGGGGGGTTCCCGGCGAGATCCCGTTTGGTGGTTTTGCATGTTTCTTTTTTCTTCCAGGCTTAGACTGCTGAAGTCATCCTCAAACCCCAGAGCTCCTATAATGAAAAAAACAAGCACAGTGCCCTGAGAAACCATTTAAAACAGCTCAGAGCAAGAAGGAAAAAAATATAACTCCAGAGAAAGTGAACAAGCAAATTATAATGGCAAGATATCAGCTCTGATTACTCAGAGAATGAGGAAGGGGCACCAACCACAAGCCAAGGCAGGAGGGAGTTTAACATACACAAATCAAGGCACTAGGCACTCAAGAAAGAATGAAGGGCCCAGGGCAATGGATTCCAAGGACTGAGATGTTTTATTTTGTGCAGGTTGATGTGAAATGAGGGAACAGGGCAGCCTGAAGGAAGGGTCAGACACAGCTCCCAGTGCCCCACTGCTGCACAGACCCCAGAGCACACCCAGGGGACAGCTCAGTACCTGAAGAGGCCTGTGACAGAGCTGGGAGGTTCTTCTCCACCTGGTGCCAGGTGGCTGAGTCCTTCGGCTTGGGAAGAGAAGCTTTCAGGTGGGCTGGAAAAAAATAAAACCCATCCCTGTCAGAAACTGCCAGAGGTCTGAGGATTTCACCAACACGACAGCTGCTCTGCTTACCTTCCTGTATGCTCTGCACTTCCGAAAGGAACCCCAGGCACCGCTCCTCATCGGGGATCTCAAAGAGCCGCTCTGCCGTCTCGTCCCCCTGTATCCGGACCTTGCAGCCTGCTGCAGGCACAGGCACCCACGGAGTCACTTGGGGCTGGGGCACAGGGGCTGCCCCACGAGCCACCAGGCCTGCTGGGCATCCTTAGAGCTCACCAAGGAAAGCCAACTGCCAGCTACTGTTTCTGATGGAATCTGCACCTAAGCAGGTTTCCCTGTGCTTCTGAGATATCCCCCCTGCCTGGGATATCGTCAGTCACGTTCTCCTGGTTTTAGGAATACTGCAACCTCACAGAACAGAGCTCTAAAAGTAGTAAGAAAAATGTCTTGAAAGGGAAAGGAGAACTGGTGACTGGACAGAGCTTTGTCAACAATGAAACAGGCAGATGGTAACTCAGGCTCAGGTGAAAGAAGGGGAAGGGAGATGAGAATGGTTCAGAGCACCTTGGGAAAAGATTTAGGAAGTTAAAGTTTGGCCAATACTTCAATCTGGGCACTTAAGACCATGTCTGTTGTGACACCAACTGCCTAAAGGAGCCAGATGACAGTGCCAGAGGCAGCACAACCCCTGCTCCACCAAAGGTAAACACCAGGAGTGGGGGCAGAGGATGGAGCAGCAAGTAAAACACGGGCTGTGCATGCCCAGGGGGCAGCCCAAGAGGAGCCTTCCCACCGCGCTACAGAACTTACTGCTTGTGGCTATATCGATCAGGAGAGTCTCCTCTGCCTCTGGAAAAGAGAAAAACAGGACCAAGAGTCCAGCCTGAATGCTGCAGGAACTCAGTACTCAAAAGAGCATGCTGCCTGCTGCCAGTCCTAACAAAGGAACAGCTTTAATTGACACCTGTACTACTGATAGATAATGGCTCTGGCAGAAGGAGTGGTCATCCCTGGGCAGCCATTTCCCATAACCAAAGTGTTCCAGGGGACATCCCTAATGCTCAAGGCTCTCATGCACCTGGATGGCTTGTTCTACATCAGTGTAGCTCCTCGGGGAAAAACCGACCTGACAATGAACTCTAGAGCTTGTCTACACAGCAAAAATGTGGAGAACCACAGAGTTACACAGAAGGGCAGAAGCTAATCCAGGAAAAGGTGCTTTTATTCCCAAAGAAGCTTTTGCCCCAAGACACGGGCTGCTAGTTAAGTAAGTTCTTCCAAGACAAGGCCAGAACTCTCTCCCATTCCATGGGCATCTCTTTGGACTTGACAGCTCGCCAGACCTTACAGGAGTTCTGATCTAAACATGCAGGAATCAGAGCAGAGCTTCCCACTCTTGCCATGATGGAGCAGACACACAGACACACACCAGATTCCCACCACTGCAGACACGTGCTGAACATGCTGCCAACCCCCCATCCAAAACAGCCAAGTTCCTCACAACTGTGTGCTGACACGGAGAGCACCGCTTGCATAAGGACAAAGTAGGATTCCTTAAACCACGAGTTTTAATTCCACGGGGAAGCATTTGATCTACATGGCTGCTCAGGTCACACTAAGCTGGGGGTTTGCCCTGCACATCAGGGGCTTCCTGCCAGCCCCCCAGAGCCCACTCCAGGAGGCAGTACCTTGGACACATTTAAAGCGGTTGTTGATGGGAATATACTCCGGATCAGAGTTTTCTTTCTTCTGTGAATGGATAACTATCCTAGAGACAGAAAAAAAGGCTTGTACAACCACAGGAACAGCTCCCTCCTCGTACAGACAGAAAGGTTAATAGAGTCACAGGAGCTGCATTTCCACAGAAACTCAATGTTGGGGTTCTATGGCTGCGACAGGGGAAGAGAAAGGGGGAAGGGGCTCAGAGACAGGGGACGTGGTTGCGTGTGGTGGGACGGTAAGTACCGCTCGACTCTCCCTGCTGCAGGGCTGGGGTGGCGGCGGCTCCTCGGGGGAGCGGGGCCGGAGCAGGAATGCAGGGCTGAAAGCAAACTCCTCATCTCCCAGTGCGCTGGGTTCGTCCCCGCTCCAAGGAGAAACCCCGGGGGAGAGGCGGCCCCAGCCCCCGCCCTGAACACAGACCGCCCCAGCGGCCCTGCGCGCCCGGTGCGGGCTTCGCCACCCGGGGGAAGGGAAACCGGCCCGAGCCCCCGCGGCGGCAGTACCGGCCTGGCTCACCGGCCAGCCCGGCCAGGGCAGCCGCGCCGCACCGGGCAGGCACCCGAAGCTAGTCCGAAACCGCCCTGCCTCCGCCACGACCCGGCACTCACCCGTAGCGGCCGTTCCGCCGGCCCAGGCTGAGCACGCACGGCTCCCGCTGCCCGGCCCGCACCTCCACGCCGGCAACGCTCTGCGCCCGCAGCTAAGGAAACCGCCGCCAACTGCCCTCCCCTCCCCCAGCCCCCCGGCTGCCCTGCTCGGCCCGGCCCCTCCCGCCCCTCCCGGCCCCGGGCAGGTCCCGGCGGATACGAGGAGGCCCCAGGCCGCGGCGGGCGGCTCCATGGCGGCGCCTCGGTCTCCCGGCTACTCCGCGCTGATCCCCGGCACGGGGCAGAGAGGCACCCGCCGCCCAACACTGCCCCCTGCCGGCGGGAGGACTAAGCCCTCCGGGATAGACTGCAACGGCAAAGGGGCGGAGCTATACCGGAGGGGGCGGAGCTGTACCGGAGGGGGCGGAGCTGTACCGGAGGGGGCGGAGCTGTACCGGAGGGGGCGGGGCGGCACCGGAGGGGGCCCGCCAGGCTCCAGACGGGCTTCCCCCTGGGTGCAGTCCTCGCCTCCCACCACGGCGGGTGAGGAGGGACCTAGTGTTGGTCCCTTGTGTCCCCCCGGGAAGTGGCACGGGAGGCCCGGCTCTGCCACTTCTACCGCAGGCCCCGCCTCTCCCCGGCGCTGATTGGCTGCCCGACCCTCTCCGCGCTGCCACTCACATTAGCGAGGCCCCGCCCTCCGCCCGTGCTGATTGGCTGCGCGCGGCAGGCCGGGAAGGGCGGGCGTTTGAAGCGCGGCAGGGCGGGGGCTGCGGCGCGGGCGACATGGCGGGACTGGGGGACGAGGAGGAGCGGTACCGGAGGTGAGCGACGGGGCGGGGCGGGGCCGGGCCGGGCCGGTGGGCCTGGGGTGGCGGGCTGGGGCCTGGGGCCCGAGGGAGAGCTGAGATGGCAGAAGCCCCGGGGAGTGGGCTGCCGGGCCGTGGGGATCGGGGAGCGTGGAAGTTTACTGAGGTGGTGGAGGCCCTGGGGAATGGATGGCGGTGGGGGCCGGGCCGAGTGTGGGGAGTTCCGGTACGATCGGTGCCCATGGTGCCTTTCGCAGGCTGGTGATGGGAGCTAAGGTGGCAGCAGGCAACGGGGAGCTGGAAGAGGCCCTGCGGCTGTTCCGGCTGGCAGCCGCCATCCGCCCCAGCGAGAAGCTGCAGGGCCGCATCCAGCGTGTGGAGGAGGCACTGGCAGCGGTGGAGCAGGAGGAGGAGGAGGAGGAGGAGGGGGATAAGGAAGGCTTCGTGGACGTGTGTGGCAGTGGCCTGCTGATCTTTGGGGAGATGCATGGGAAGCTCTTCCAGCACCAGCGGGAAGGCGTTGCCTTCCTGTACCGCCTGCACCGGGAGGGCCGGCCCGGTGGCATCCTCGCAGATGACATGGGCTTGGGCAAGACCATCCAGGTCATCGCCTTCCTCTCGGGCATGTTCGACGCCGAGCTCATCCAGCATGTCCTGCTCATCATGCCCACCACCCTGGTCAGCAGCTGGCTGGCCGAGTTTGCTCGCTGGACCCCCGGCCTGCGTGTCAAGGAGTTCCACGGCAGCAGCAAGACCGAGCGCACCAGGAACCTGGAGAGGGTCCAGAGGAAGAATGGCACCATCATCACCAGCTACCAGATGCTCATTAACAACTGGAAGCAGCTTGCCAGCAGCCACAACCAGGAGTTTGTCTGGGACTATGTCATCCTCGACGAAGCACATAAAATCAAGTGCCCGTCCAACAAAACCACCAGGTGTGTCTACGCCATCCCTGCCAGGCACCGCCTGCTCCTCACGGGCACCCCCGTGCAGAACAACCTGCGGGAAATGTGGTCCCTGTTTGACTTTGCCTGCCAAGGCTCTCTCCTGGGAACGGCCAAAACTTTTAAAATGGAATATGAGAATCCCATTACCAGAGCCAGGGAGAAGGATGCAACTCTAGGTGAAAAAGCCCTGGGGCTGAAGATGTCTGAGAATCTAATGACAATTATAAAGCCGTATTTCCTCAGAAGAACCAAAGAAGATATCAAAACCAGTCAGGCCGACAAACCAGATGCTCCTCTTCCTGAGGATCCAAGTGAGAATTGTGCTCCTGTCATGCCATCTCTCACTAGGAAAAATGACTTTGTTGTGTGGGTGTACTTGTCACCAGTGCAGGAAGAAATCTACAGGAACTTTCTTTCTCTGGATCACATGAAAGAAGTGCTGATGACAACACGGTCGCCTTTGGCTGAGCTGACAGTCTTGAAGAAGCTGTGTGACCACCCCAGGCTTCTGTCTGCACGAGCCTGTATCCAGCTGGGCTTGGAGGAGCAGCAGGCCTCCGAGCAGGATGACAGGAGTGAAGCAGATATGCTGCCAGGTGTTAACAAAATAGATCATCTCTTGGATGAGACCGTGATTCAGGAATCAGGGAAAATGCTGTTCCTTGTAGGGCTCCTAGAGAGACTGCGAGAAGAGGGACACAGAACCCTGGTGTTCTCGCAGTCCAGGAAGATGCTGGACATCATCCAGCACGTCTTGTCCCGCCGGCAGTTCCGGCTCCTGCGGATCGACGGGACCGTGACCCACCTGACGGAGCGGGAGAAGCGCATCCAGGCCTTCCAGAGCAGCGGGGACTGCTCAGTCTTCCTGCTCACCACGCAGGTCGGGGGCGTGGGGATCACCTTGACGGCAGCCAGCCGGGTGGTCATCTTTGATCCCAGCTGGAATCCGGCTACAGACGCTCAGGCTGTGGACAGAGCTTATCGGATCGGGCAGAAAGAGAACGTGGTGATTTACAGACTGATCACCTGCGGTACGGTGGAAGAGAAAATCTACAGGAGACAAGTCTTCAAGGATTCATTAATAAGACAGACCACCGGGGACAAAAAGAACCCATTTAGGTATTTCTCCAAACAGGAGCTGAGGGAGCTTTTCACGTTAGAAGACACGCGAACGTCTGCGACTCAGATCCAGCTGCAGTCCTTGCACGCCCCCCAGAGAAAGACCGATCTGCAGCTGGATGAACACATTGCCTATCTGCACTCCCTGGCCATGTTTGGCATTTCTGATCATGACTTGATATACACGAGGGAAACAGCTCAGGAGGAGCAGGTGGAGAGCGAGGAAGCCCATCAGTACATCCAGCGGAGGGTACAGAAAGCCCACGAGCTCGTTCAGTTGGAGTCTCAGCTTAGAGACCAGAGGATGGAGGGGATCAGAAATGCCTGTGAAGAGACATGGCAAAAACCACCAGAACGGGTTTCCCAGCCAAAGAAATTGTCTCCAGGCTTAAACAACATCAGTCCCTTTGTTTCACCACCAGTAGCTGATGAAGATGAAAATGACAAAGTTATTGATCTTACAGAGGACAAGGAGGTCCAGGTTCTTGATGTCAGCTCCAAAATGACAAATCTGACTATTGATGACTTGGATGAAGAGAAACTGGCACAAGACGAGTCTAGTATGGACACAGAGGTGCTTAATACAAGCAAGACAGTGAAAGAAACCAATGTACAAGAATCTGAGCAAAATCTTGAATTGAGTGTTATAGCATCATCACCTGGACTTCATCCACATGATGAAGAGAGTCTGAGTCTTGAACAGAAACAGTGTTCCCATGGGATGTCAGACAGCTTGACTGAGGCAGGAGATGGCCTCCCTGGGCATCGTCAGCATTCCTCTAACCAGTCTGGTATGGCTGATGATCCCAAGGGGTTAAGAGATGCAGAAATGTCAGAGCAGGTGCTTGGCCCCCACGCTGCCCCAGGGACAGATGAGAAGGACCTTTCTGAGCCAGCTTTGGCTGCTGCAGTGCCAGCTTTGTCAAATGTTACACCAGAAATCCATGCTGGGCTTCAGAAGTCTGATATGCTGGAAACCAGCTTGGAGAATATGTCTGTGCAGGATGAAGTAAACTTCAATCTGGTCTTGGAAGAGTCTGAAGAAGGATGGCAAGATGCCTCAGACAGGGAAAGATCACTGGAAGACCCAGAAAAGGAGGGTTTCCAGCTGAAAGCAGAAAGGTTTTGTAAATCACCAACAAAACCTTGGCTAGGTGAGCAGGGTGACTGTGGAACACCTTGTGACATGGCTGAGAAAGAGCCAAGGAACTCCCTGCCAGGGAGTGAAGTGTCAGAGGAAAGCAGTGAGGTCTTTGCTTCTTGTAGAAAGAAATCCTTAAGAAGAATTGTCTCAGACAGTGAGGATGAAGACCATTCCATCATGATCTTGGAGGAAAACAACTCTGAAAAAAGGCCCTCTCCCCTGAACAGCCCTCTGCACCCATTTCTGGAAGGAATTAGTGCATCCACTCCTAAATGCGACAGAAATACAGCAAAAGCTATCTTCTCTCCCCAGCTAACCAACAGTGGAAACAGGTCTACTGCTTCCAGGCGATCTCTCATCAACCAGGTGGTGGATGAGATTGAAGATATTGGAGAAATCATGGGAAACACTAATAAAGATGGTGATGATGAAAGTGATGAGGAGCAAGATGACTTTGTGGAAGAAGAAGCTGAAGAGTGTAGTGGGGAATCTGCTGAGCCTGATGAAGAACCTGCTGGAGAAACACTTAATACCACTGCAGAATCCTTCCATCTCAACAGCATGTCCTCAGAGCAGTCAGAGGCAGATGAGACAGAATCATCTCAGGAGGAATCCACAGGTGACACTGAGCTTCGGTCGGGTGAGCAGATAGAATACTTCACCCAGGAAAGTGTCCCTGAAAAAGAGGTTGGTCAGAGCTCCTCTCCTGCTGCAGGTGACTACAACACCTTGGTAGAGAGTGGGAAGAAGCTCAAGGAGGATGGAAAATTACAGGAGGCGTTGGACTGCTTCCAGCAAGCTCTTGACATAAAAAGTGGAGATCCTGAAGTTATGCTTATGACTTTAAACCTGTACAGGCAGCTAGCCCAGAAATGAGCTCTGAAGCCCTTTAAGCCATAGCCTTACCTTTTGTCATTCCATGTCTGTCTGAAGGACCTGGTGGGGACGGTCTGACCCAGCCCAAGGCTGGTGGCTGTGATAGACTCTTCTTTCATGGTTATGGAACAAGTTCAGCCCCTCCTCCTATATGAGAAAGCAGTCTGAGGCTCTCGGTGTTGAGTGCTGGGGAGGGAGCTTCACTGTGGACTCAGCTCACAAGGGTGAAAACAGTTCATGCTCCAGTCTGATTATTTAATAAACAATAAAAGTCTTCTTTATGTCTAAGCCCTTTCCAAGCTTGCAGCCCTGGCTCCACCTTTCTGCCTGGCACTGCCCCTCTCCCAAGAGGCCACCAGGGACCAGGGTGCTCCCCCAGCAGCTCCACCCAGGCTCCACCCGAGCTGCTCCAATTCCTCCCACCTTGACTTGACATAAACCGATTAGTCTGCCTGAACATCACCCCTCGTTTGGGTGAGCCAGGTGCTGGTGCAAAGCAGAGAGCAAAGCTCCTGCAACCAGGCTTTAAGCTGGACTGAGAAAGTGTTTGTTGTGGAGGGGGAAAAAAAAAGACAAAAACAATACTTTTTTTTTCTCCAGAGGAGACAGAAGTCGGGTCTGACCTGGCTTGCCCTCCCTTATTTCCCTCTGAGCAGTGCAGTCAAAACCTGCTCTTGCACAAAGGCAGCAGGAGGGGGAAATACCTGTTTTAAAGTTTTGAGTTGCTTCTCCTTTGGTAAGGAAGTCCTCTGACCCTCTTGTCACATACAGGTTGCCTGTGGTAGGTGAAATATTTCTCTCAGGTAGGGTAGGGAAACAGGTTTGCAGCTTAAAATCAGAAGAACTTTGTTCTGGCTTTTAGCACCGCTCAGCTGCCCTGCCCCTCTGCCACCACCCTGAGACAAACAGCCAGGGTGTGCTCACCACTACCACCAGCTTCTGAACAGTTTTCCCCTGTGACTACACAGCAGTGAATTCTGGTGCTTCCTTGTGCCATGTGTGTGTTTAGTGTCCAGGAAGTTTGCTTTCTGTATGACAGCCTGACACCAAGGGACACCTTCACACCTGGCTGAGTTGTGCGGTTTTTGGAGGGGAAACTGGTCTGCTGAATTTTAATCCTTTGCACTGGGGGACACAGCAAACACCAACCATGATCCTGTTGCTAACAGGCAGAACAAAGCTCTGGTAGCCTGGAAACAAGTGGCTTATTAATAGAGCATCCCTTAAATGAGGCCACATCTGCTCTCGTACTGCCTTTCGTAACAAAATTAATGAACTAGAGCTTTGCAATCACTCATGGGCCTCTGAGCTCTCCATTCTCTTCACAAAACAAACACCCCAAAGAGGGAGGAAAAAGAAAGACCTGTCCTGGTTTTGTCTCACCTTTTCCTTGTACGTGAGCGTGGGAAGGGCCTTTGTGCTCCTTGATGGTTTCTGAGCCCTCCAACACGATGGGTGCTCGTCTGCAGAGCTGGAGCCCGTCGGTAGAGCCGTGCCGTGTTGGATGCTGTCCTTCCCTGGGAAGGGGATCCCTGTGCTGGGTTTGTTGCCAAGATCCACGAGGCAGGAGATGTCCTGGGCTCTTATTCACACCAGCCATCTGTTGGACATTTCCTTCCCCCAGCTTTGGGTGGATAAGGTAAATCCTTCCCCAGCTGCCCATCAGGTGCCTCCAGCCCCGCCAACCCTTCCCTCTGCTGGGTGATGGCAGGAACAAACCCCTGCCTGGGGCAGTCCCACCAGCTCTAGCTGTCATGTCACCCCTCTACCAAAGGGACTGTCCTGGTCTGAGCTCAGGAGCAGAAACTAGCTCAGGAGCTGTCTTCATCCTTGCTGGTGAGGATGAAGATAAAGATCACGACCCCAAGCAACGCCCTTTCCCCTTCTGGACTGTTTGCCTTTGCAGACTGAAGCCTGAGCGCCTCATTCTGGTGGACAGGCCATTGCATCTGCAGTGGGAGGAGCAAGCAGCTGGCCTGCCAAAGCTGATTTGAAAAGCTCTTATTTACCCTGCCCCAGAGAACACTTTACCTCTCTGGGCAGGGCCCTGTTCTCTGCCAGCTGTACCCTGTGTGTCCAGTCACAACTGCAGGGACAGCTGCTGGTTACAACTGACTTGCTCCAAGGTTGAGGTGCCTGGGAAGCTCTCAGGATTCAAGCAGTCAACACTATCATGGTCATTCTTATTTTATTTTCTGCCTTCCACCATGATAATGTGGTACCCGAACTTTGTTTTGACTGGAGGGTCTGTGTACACTGGCTTGTCCATGCTGCTCACGGGCAAGGCAAATGCTGCTTCCTGGAAAGGTCCCACCATGGAGCCTCTGGTCATCCAGCCCAGGTCTCCCTGGAAGAAGGAACCATCAGGGTTAAGCTTTGAGAACACAGCACCAGAGGCTTTATCAACAGAGGGGGGAGAACGTGGCTGTGGGACAGGAAACCACAGCAAGGGGGAGAGCCCCTCACACCGGGCTGAAGCTGCGGCAGGCTGGAGCTCTGCCCCCTCTCCGAGCTGCCGAGGGGCTCCGCACCTCGGCTCTGCTGCCGTTTGGCATTCGCGGCTCTGAGGGCCAGACCGAGACCCGGCTCCCCCCGTCCCCGCCGCGCTCCCCGCAGAACAGCCCCGGCGGTGGCACAGCACCTACCCCCTGCCTGGCCTTGTCCTCGCTGTACTGCGAGGCGACTTCACTGAAGCGCAGCCCGGACTTGAGCTTCTCCATGGCCTCCATGGCCTTGCCGTGCTTTTCACACAGGATGTGCCGGACCTGGAAGCAGGGCTGTCACTGGCACCCCGGGCTGTCCCCGGCACCCCGCGGTGTCCCTGAAGCCACCCAGAGCCAGTGGGGAGCGAAGCGGGCCCGTGGCGGCCGAGCCGGCTGCCCGTGGGAGGGGGGAGCTGCGGGGAGACACCCCCGCCCCACCGGGCCCTGAGGAACCCAGCCTGGTCCCCGTCCGGTCCCCACCGCTCCCAAGGGCTCCTGCCTAGCCCCCGCCGCCCCCCGGGCTCACCTTCACGGCGCTGCCACCTCCCTTCGGGCCCTGGGCTTTGCCCTCGCTGCTGCCGCTGCCGCCGCTGCCGCCGCCGCCGCTGCTGCCTGCGAACACAGCGCCCTGAGACCGGACCGGCCCTCGTGGCCGCCGGGCCTCCACCCGCCCCGGGCCCCTGCCCTCTGCCCCCACCCCCCCCAGGTGCCTGCGGTGCCCGGCGCCCAGCCCCGCTCACCCTTGCCGGCCTTGCCGCCGCCTTTCCCTTTCGGAGCCATCTTGCCGCCGAGGCCGCCGGGCTCTCCCCGCCCCTCGCCCCGCCCCGGTCCCGGCCCCTCCCAGCCCCGGCCTCGCCCGATCGCCCCAAACCCGCTCGGGGCCGCGCGGTGGGACCGGTGGACGTTGAGCGCGGGAGCTGCTGCTGCTGCCTGGGCCCCGGAACCGCCCGGGAATCCCCCCGGGCTGCGCTCAGCATCCACGGCTGTCCCCACTGCCCACCCAGCACCCAGGGCTGTTCCTCACACCCACCCTATACCCGGGCTGTCCCCAGCACCCGTCCCACCTGCCCCCAGGGTCCACTCCCAGCACCAGCACCCACCCGGGCTGTCCCGAGCACCTACCCTGGGCTATCCCCAGCACACATCCCACCTATGCCCAGAACCTCAAGTCTGTCCCTGGTCCCCCACACCATGCCCAGCACCCTGCAGTGTCACCCAGAGCCACTGGGGACACGCGAGTGTATGGCAGGACCCTCGGTGAGAGGTCCAAGGCTTGCTAGTGCCCCCTCGAGCCACCCACGGGGCATCAAGGGCTGCCCAGATCTCCCCCCTCCCCAGCACCCGTCCCTGGGGTGCCAGCCCCCCTCAGCAGCCCCAAGAACCAGGACACGAAGGCAGCTGTCACAGGGAGCAGTTTACCAAGCTGGCGAGACTCAACAGTACAACATTCCACAGTCCGCACTGTGGCGGGACCAGGGGACGCCGGGCTCTCCCCGGGGACCACCAGCTGCTTTCCCCTCAGCCAAGCCAGGGATGAGCGCTCAGCCCAGAGCTGGCCGGCTCCGTTGGGAAGAGCCCATTCCTCTGGCCAGGGAAATGAGCTGGACCCCAGCTGGACCCCAGCTCAGCAGCCAGGATTCCTCTGGCCTCCCAGACATTGCTGCTCCAGCAGTGCACGGATGCTTTGGCAGGGTGCTGGGCCTTTGCAGGGATGTCCCCACCCCGTGCTTGTCCCCAGCCCGCTTTGCCGGCTGCTGTCCCCACCTTCCTGAGCAGTCATGTGCAAAATGTCCCCAGAGCTTCCCTCTCCCATCCCAGGGCCCCATCCCTGCCGTGCCAGCACCCTGCCACCAGGTAGGGAGCAGCAGGAGCCTGGGAGCCGCGGGATGGAGACAAAGCACGGATATTTGTTAGAGCTTTTTTTTTCTTTTTTTTTTTTTTTTTTTCCTGAGTTTCTCAGCCTGGATCTTAATTAACAGGCTTAAATCTGCAACCCCGGGAAAGGGAAGGGAGCAATGTGCAAGAAATGGGAGGGGAAATCAACCACCGGGAGAGCAGAGCCTCTTTTAGGGCCACATCCAGTGCAGGTGCATGGATGGGGCGTTGGTCACTATGCTCCTGGGAGGCAGAGACCCACTCCCCCCAGAGCAGACCACCCCAGTGGATCCCCCACATCGCTCTCCCCCCTCACGGGAGTGCTGGGCCATGCTGGCACTTCTGAAATAGATCAAGAAATAAAGCAGAAATTTCCCTGAACACCCTGTTTTTGTCAGCCACAGCCTGGCCCTTTCTCTCTTGCTTTGGGCATGCAGCTGTGCTCCTGCTCTGTGCTAGGGTTCCCTTTCTGCTCTGTCCTGCCCTCCCCAGCTCCGCCCTGGCCCTGGTGGCTCCCCCTGCCCCGCTGCCCCTCACTGTGGCCTCTGACATCAGCAGCTGGTGTTCCCACCCTGCAGCCAGGCCAGCAGCTGGGGGCAAGGGGGACAAATTCCACCCTGTGCCATCTATCATGCCCCAGGCAAGGGCTGGCACCCCAGCCAGGGATGTGCCAACTGCCCCTTTGGTGGGGCTGGGCAAGGTGGCCGTGCCAGCACCACGTCCCCCTGTGCCACCACAGCATGTGCCACCCCCTGGCAGCACCCACCCAGGCACACAGTGTGCTGGGTCTGCCACGTGCCTCGGCACTGCGTCCCCACCACCAGGAGCATGATCTGGCTGGCCTGGGGCCCTGCACGTGCCAGGGGGATGGTGGCACTGCCAACAGCCCTCTCTGGACACTGGTGTGGTGCAGTCCCTGCTTTGCCCATGGCACTGGCACGCATCCTGCTCGGCCTGGCACAGCATCCCTGCAGCCAGTGGGCATGGGTGGAGCAGTGGGTCACTCTGGAGGGACCCCAGGAGTGAGCTGGGAGGTGGCTCAGGTGACATCTGGCTGGGCTTGGCCAACAGCTTGGTGGCAACCCAGGACCTCCATTGGCTGAGGTGGTAGGTGGGCGCAGACACGGTTGTAGGGTACCCAGGTGCAATGCAGCCCTGGGCTGCTGCAGCCCTTCCTCCCGCGGCGCGGGGCTGCCCGCACCCCACACACCCGAAATGGTCAGCCCGGTGCAGGGCCTGCTGGCCCCAGAGGCTGGTGGGGAGCAGGGAGGCAGCCAGACCTCTGGCATGGTGGGGCTCCCTGGGGCTGGCAGAGGCGACCCTGGGGTTTGCTTTTGGGCCGAGAGCTGAGGAGCTCTGAAATGCAGCATTTTGGGGGCTTTCGAGGGGCTGGGGTCTGGCTTGAGGTCGTGGCGCTGGCTGCGGACACTGGGGTGTGGCAGGGAGGGCGCTCGGGACAACCAAGGGGGAACCGCTTGTGGCTCTTCCAAAGCAACCTCAATTCCAGCCGGCCCCCTCATGTCTTCCCAAAGTACATCTCCATGCATCCAGCCAAACTCAAACCTGGGATCGCTGTCTGGGAAACTCAAGGTACAATGTCAAATGAAAGAGAATAAAACATCATCACCAGTGTGCATTAGAAAAGCCATTTAAAGTACCACATGCCGAAGTGACCAAACAGTTTCAAGCGAGCTTTGCTGCGGGCGCTGAGCGACGCTGGGGGCTGCGGTCCCGCTCTGCTTCCCGAGCAGACGCCTTTGGTCCCGGGAGCCAGCTCAGCCAGGGATGGGCCCAGCCGTGGTGCTGTCTCTTCCTCCCTGGAAAGGGCCCATCTACACCAGAGACACGGGGGCTTGGGCTCCAAATGCTGCCTCTCTGCCAGTGGCTCTCCAAGGAATAATCAAAAGCAGAAGAAAACCCCAGGCAGGACACATGGTCTCAGCTGGGACACCCTTTCGGCAGTGACGCTCCCTCTGCAGCCATCTCCAGCCCTTCACGGCCAGAAGGGACCATGCAAGGTTAGGGTTGGCTTTTGGGGCTGTTGGCACCATCTAGCTCGGGGGCAAACTCCGTGATGACTCTCCGAGCCAACGGGTTTGTGGTCTTGAGCAGTTCAGCGGCAGATGGCCGGGTACCAGGGCTGGTTTTGCTGCTCTTCTTCTGGAGCAGGGCTTTAAAGTCTTCATTCCTGCTGGAGGACTTCCCGGTGCTGCTCACTGCTGCGGGGGACTCGCCAGTCGGGGAGCTGGAAGTCTTCACGGGTGAGTGGGAGTTGGGTCGGCTGCCAAAGGTGTCACCGGGCTCTTTCCGCCCCAAGACCTTTCTCTTCGACCTGGGCACCAAAGAGATGGGTGGTGGGAGCAGCCCCAGGCAGGAGCTGCCCCTGCTCTGGATGGGGTGATGGACCCAGCTGCTGGCAAACGCTCTCCTGGCAGCTGGATCCAATTCGCCCCAAGGCTGAGGGAGCAGTGTAGCCCCCAAAGCTGGTGACCCAGCCTGGCCGCAGACTCAGGGTGCTAAATACCAAAGTGGTGGAGTGAGCATCGGCCCCAGTGTGAAAAATCTAATGGGAGCAGGGACACTGCGTCTGGTTCTGTGACTGCAGGAGGTGCAGGAGGGGAGGGCTGTGCCCACCCAAGTGCCTCACACCAGCCCTACCTGTGGATGACAGTGAAGAGATCCTCGGTGGTGCGGGACGCCACGAACACCTCGTCGTCCTCCTCTGCGATGGAGTCGGCCGTCTTGTCGCTGGCAAAGCTCTTCTCCATGACAGCGTCCACTGAGCTGCCTGAGGGTGGGCAAGAGAAGGCAGCCATGAACAACCCTGTGCACCCCTGGGGACCCCCCATCCCTGGGGTGAAACTCACTGCAGGAGTGGGGAGACCCTCACCTTGCTCTGAGGTGGGTTCACTGGCTTGTGCTGTGACCAGGGCCTCTGGGGATGGCAGATCCTGGGTGTCAGGGTGGCAGCAGGTGGGCTCAGTGTCCAGAGTGATGATGGGGCTAGGGGTGGGTGGCTGGTCCCCCCCACTGACTCCCAGCTGGGCTGGGGCCAGGGTGAGTGGCAGGTAGAGCACACTGGGTTTTTTGGGCACTGGTGGGGGCACCTTGGCCTTCCTGCGCTCTCCCTTGCTGGCCCCACTCCGCTCTGGCCGCAGCTCGTCCTCCAGGCTGCCCTGGGAGAGCCGCCGGGGTCCCACCAGGGGTGCCCCCAGGCTCCTCCTCAGCTCCCCTTTCCGCAGCACCATGAAGCCGTCCTGCAGCAGCCCCTTCTCCTTGGTGGTGGCACCCGGCGGGGACGTGGGGGACAGGGGACCCTCCTCCCGCAGCACTAGGGGCTTGGGCAGGATGTTTGGGGGACGCTTGGCCAGTGGTGGCTTCTCTGCCACAGGTGGCTTCACCTTCACCTCACGGCAGGGACCACGTGCTGGCTCCTCGGCGTTCTCTGGGCCGTCCGCGTTGTCCTCAGGCTCCGAGCGGCTGATGGAGCGGAGGCGGACGGAGCGCAGGTCGGACTGTGTCACCACCGGCATGATGGGCGTGATGGGGCTGGTCTTCTGGGCCAGCTTGGTGCCGAAAGTGGAGTCGGAATGGTGCCGGCTGACCTTCGTCTTCCCTTTCAGGGAGATCTTCAGCCCTGAGAGGTCGAGGTGGGCAGGCGGCGTGAGTGGCAGGTCAAAGGACAACCTGGACTTGGGGCTCCTCTCCATGGGGGATGTGGGGGGCAGTGAGGACTTCCTCTCAGGGACCAGTGGCCTCACCCGCACCTGGTGCGGGGAGTGCCCCAGGATGGCAGAGGTGGGGACGGTGGGGGTTGGTGTCTCTGACTGGCTGGAGTACCCGCTGGATGGGGACATCAGCCCTGTGGGCCTGCCTGGTGAGGAGGTCTTGAGGTCTGCCTCGGCAGAGAGCTGGGAGGGTGTCGTGGCCCTGGAGATGGAGGGGGATGCCAGGGACTCAGAGCTGCCCCGTGCCTTGGCGCACTCGATGGCTGTGGTCCCTGTGGCTGTGCTCGAGCTGGAGAGGGACTGGTAGGGATCACTGGCCTTCCAGTCTGCCAGGTGCCACTGGTGAGGGGTGGCCATGCCATCAGGCTCCCTCCCTTGAGGGTCAGCGTGCACCAGCCGGTGGCCCCGGAGCTCTGGTGGGATGCACAGGCTCTTGGGCCGGTGATCCTTGGGCAATGCCAAGCCAGGCCCCACGTTGCCATCCTGCCCCTCTTTAATCAGTGAGACACTGCGGGTGGGCGGCGAGGGCTTCTTCTTTGCCTTCTTGAGGGAGATGCTCTTGGAGCGGCGCCGCCGCTGCTGGCCCTCCTGCTCAAGCCCCAGGGAGATGTTGTCGGTGCTGGTGCTGCCCTCGGAGCTGGCGCTGGGGTAGCCCAGGGCATAGTTGGTGCTGCCCCGCCGGGTCTCAGCATAGGCGATGTCCACAGAGCAGAGAGAGCCCGAGTCCGTGGGCACAGACAATGACCGCTCACGGAACCGGCACCCTGCCCGCTCCACCTCCAGCCGCCCCGGCTCCAGCTCCTCTGGGCTTCCCGGTAAGAAGTTCACCTTGGCTTCTTGGCCCTCGCCCCTCTGGCCACCCCCAGAGGCCGGGGGGGACTCAGGTGCTGTGCCAGAGAAAGATCCGGGCCCGTTGCTGCCCACATGCTCCTCGGTGGCAATGAAGAAGGAGGCGGTGGTGGGTGAGCCTGGGCTGGGCGGTGGGCTGGAGCCACCCAGTGAGGTGCAGCCCTTGCCCTGGCCACTGGCAGGGCTGGGGGGGCTCGTGTAGCCCAGGGTGCTCCAGGGTGGGGGGAAGGGGGTGCCCGGTGGTCCGTTGCAGGTGCCGGCACAGGGGGTGGCCGTACGGTCCATGGCGGCGGGCGGCTGGCAGCAGCGGGCCCCGAGGTCACTGAAGGTCTTCCTCAGTGGGGCAGAGAGGGGCTGGCGGGGGCTGGTATCCTGGGGCCCCTTCCCCCCGCTGGTGGCCTCGGGCACAAAGCTGCAGGAGAGGGACTCAACGATGGGCGCGTGTGCGTTCAACGTGGGGCCGTTGGAACTGCCTGCAGGGAGAGACACAACCCTGGTGAGCATCCTCCTCTTTCACACTCTGCCAGGGGGCTGGGGCACAGCCCTGCCCCGTGTGCTGTGGGGCCAGGACCAGTCACACCCCATGGCTGATCTCTGGGGATGCATCTCTGCCCAGGCATGAAACATGCCTGTGTGGACAGGAGGGGACAGGTCGACATCCTGTGACCAAATGCTCTCCCACCCTCTGTCTTGGTGTGGCCATAACCCGACTGGGGACAGTCCCTGGTCACCCCGGCAGGGTGGGTTCCCTGCAGCCCCAGCACCCTGGCACCTCCCTGGCACTGAGCTCTGCCCACAGGCAGGGAGGGTGGCACAGGCAGGAGCTGCTGGAGCCAAGGCTGGGTGACTAGGACAAATTCTGGTGTCCTTCCCGCCCTGTAAGTGTGCAGGACCCCGCTGTGGGGTGAAGGGGCTGTCCCAGATGCCATGCCCAGCGTCACCAGCGTGCCCAGCATTGGGATGCCCCAGGAGTGAGCAGGTCCAGTGCCTTTATGTCCACAAGGCTGAGGCGTCCCTGGGGAGCCTGTCTGTGCCCAGGGTGGCTCTGCCCACCCTCAGGGCAGCTCTGGCAAGTGCCAGCCCTGCCGGGGCACGGAAGGCTGCGCGGTTCTTGCTGTCACCTTGGTCTCGCAGGGACAGGTTAGGGAATCCAATAACGGTCCGTCTACGCCGCAGGGTGGACTTGGGGTTCATGGCGGTCTCTGTGTTAAACAGGGAGTGACGAGCACTCGCGTGCCTAGCCAAGTGCTGCCCTGTAGCCAAAACAAACACGCTGTACGTGGGGGTGTCGGGGGGCTGCCGAGGCAGGGGATCGGCCCCCTCCATCACTGTGTGCCCCCTGGGTGTCCCTTGGCCTGAGATGGCACCTGCAGGCAGGAGCGTGGGATGGCAGGAAGGGGTGAACCATGCAGGGTGAGCTGGGTGGGAAGGGGGGCATGGCAGGATCCTGCGGATGGAGGGGGATGCACCGAGAGCTGTGGAGACCGGCTCTGGTCTGAGCTGGTGAGGCTGGAGCTGCACTGCTGGGCTTTGGTGCTAACAGGGCCAGCAGTGCTGAGCCACACCTGGGACAGGGACATGAGGAACAGCTGGGTGGGGAGAGGGACCAGCATGGTCCTGGCACGTCCCTCCACCATGGAGGGAAGGATGCAAAGACATCTTCTGGGACCAGAGGGTGGCACTTGTGCCTGCAAGGACCAGGCAGGACCACAGTGCTGAGAGCTGCAGCCCCATGAAAATGAATGAACGGGTAGACAGACAGACAGGTGAGGCAGGGTGGCTGCATGGAGCACGCTGAGAGCCACGGTGACAACAGAACCGGCTGGGTGGGCAGCACAAGAAACAAGACAGCAGATGGTGACGTGGACATGGATCAGATGCACAGAGTTTTGGATGGCAGGAGAGGTGGCTGGGAATGATGGATGCCAGTGTGGCCTTGCTGTTGCCTGCTCTGTCACCAGTGCCCACCTGGCCCGTGAGGACACAGGCTCACAGCCACAGCCCCTCCACTGCCATGTACCCCACCACAGCCAGATGCTGGGGCACATCCTTGCCCACACCCCACATACTCCCCCCAGTGCTGGGGCTGCCACTTGCACCTCTCCTACCCGAGACGTTGATGGGGACGATGTTGGTCTGGATGGAGCAGGACTGCTGCCACTGCTTCTCCTCCACGGTGGGCAGGGGGAAGGCCCTTGGCCAGGCTGCCTGCTTGTCCGGGCTGGTGGGGAGGCTCAGTGAGGTGTCAGGCAGCTGAGCGCTGAGAGAGGTCGTGCTGGTGGTCTCCCCTTCGGTTGCTTGCTGGCTCGGGGGCTGTGGGGGGAAAGACAAGTGGCCCACCAAAGGGTCACCCCCAGTCCTGCTGCCTGCCCAGCTGTGCCAACCCCTGCCCCCACGCAATGCCAGGCTGTGCACCCCTGACCCACTGCCCTGGCACTCACCATAGGCACGAACTCGAGGCGCTTGGCAGGTGGGGGTCGGGGTGATGGCTCAGGAGGGGTGCTGGGGGACAGGTGACCAGCAGCCCGGAAGGTCTGTCCAGTGACCCTGGTCTCAGCATACTGCTCCTCATACTCCTCTGCAAGAGAAATGGCACCTGGGACCCTGCTCCAGGCTGGGGGCTCAAAGCTTTGCCCCTGGGGCTGGGGGAAGATGAGGGTATGTGTGGCTGCCCTGGCTCCTCCTGGGTTGGTTTTCCTTCCCTCCTCAACACGGGCAGTCCAGGAGGTGGAGAAGGAGGAGATCTCCCTTAAGAAATGCCAGGGCTGGGACTCCAGTCACCCACCTGGCCCCTTCCAGGGGACTGCCTGGGGACACGGTGGGTCCCACGGGGAGGCAGAGCCCATCAGAGAGAGTCAGGAGGGAGCTCAGTGTCTCCCCATCCTGTAATTGTTGAGATAATTAAGGCCGGTCGTTACTGCCTGGCGGAAAACAGGGCTGCTCAGGATGACTTAATGAGATTACAAGCCGGGGGAGGGCCGGGCTGCTGATCTCATCGATGCCTGCAAAGCGTCCCAGCCCCGGCTGCCTGAGGGCTTGCTAAGAAACTGGATGGAAGCAACAGACCTGTGTCGGGTCTCAGGCCCTCGAGGGCAGAACCATGCTGCGGTGGGGCTGGTGGGCACCCCGGTGGCCCTGGGTGCTGGTCTTGGCCCCAGCTACTTTGCTGCTTGCAGCAGGGAGCTGGGAGTGGAGGTCAGAGAGGGGCTGAGGGAGGCTGGAACTCCCCTGGGACCTGACTTCTCCAGCTTGGTGGGGTCCAAGGAGCAGCTTGGACATGTCCATGTGGGAGATAACCCGGCTATCTGCATGGCAGTCACGTACCCAGGGCAGCACCCGTCCCTGCCACCCTCACCCAGCCCGCCGCTGGCCCCACTACCTTGCAGCAAGCTCTGGAGGTTGAGCTGGGCCTCCTGGTGCAGCTCCTCCATGCCCGGCGGGCGCCCGGCTGCCAGGAAGACGTTCACGGGCTGCTGCCATGACAGCTTGGCGTGGGATGCCTTCTTGCTCTCAAGGTCCAGGTTAGAGGTGGCTATGAGCAGGAGGGAGCACAGTGAGAGCCAGGCAGGCTGCCAGCCAGCACCGTGCCAGCACAGCATGCTCATCCTGTCCTTGGTCTCTCCAGGAATGCCGGGACTGGGATGTGCTTGTGTCCCATCCCAGCAAAGCCACCCAGGCAGGCTGCAGCTGGGTGGGACCAGATCCCATCACTGCCACCACTGCTGCTCGGGGGCTGGACACGGTCCCCATGGACTGCTAGAACAAGCCATGGGGGGAGCAGGGTGAAATTGGAAAGGGAAGGAAGGAAGGAAGCCCTGTTGCCCCGGGTGACTGCCCGGCTGCTCTTGGGTGCAGGAAACGCTGCACACTCCAGTGAAGCAACCTCCTGGCTGCAGAGGAGCAGAAGCTGCAACCGAAAAGCAGGGAGTGAAGAGGACACGGAGCCTTTTGTCACGAGTTTCATCCCGCTCAGTGAGGGTCACGCCCTGCCCTGGTGGCGGGATGAAAGCTCTGCAAGGATGAGCCGGGCACTTGTCCAGACCCTCTCAAACACCCATGCAGGTGGAAAAGTGCCTGGAGAACGATTTGGGCTCGCCAGGGAGCTGGCTGTGCTGGGAGCTGAGCTGTGCTCTAGCAAACAGGCTTTGCTGCAGGAGCCCCTGCAGCCCTGGCACCCCCGGCTCACCCGGCACCACATCGAGCATCACCCCTCCTGCCCGTGGGTCCCCTCCTGCCCCCCTGTCCCCTGCTCCAGCTGATGGAGTGGCAGAGCCTGCACAGCACCCAGCACCCGAAAGCAAAGTGCCACGTCCCTAGCCTAGTTACTTTTATAATTTGTGTTACCATAACGACGTGCCTTAACACCAGGCGCTTTTTTTTTTTCTTTTTTTTTTCTTTCCCCTCTCCTTTAAATAATTTGACTCGTTTCCATATCAACCAAGAGGTGTCGGGGCGTGTGTTTATGTGTAACCACGCAGAAGCTTTGCCCAGCTGCAGAGCCCCATCCCGAGGGCAGGGCCATGCAGCAGGAATGACCTTTTCCCTTTTCCCTCCCAGGAACGTGGCTTTCCCTTCTCTCATTCCCCAGTTCAGTGCCTGCCAGGTGATGATGATGCCCGAAGGGGCTGGGGGTCCTGGCAGAGGTGACGATGGCAGAAAGAGCCCCGTGCCCTGGCTCTGGCTTGCCCTGTGTGCCCCGGTGTTCCCTGGGGGTGGGAGCTGGGAGCTCTGCTGGGCTTTGGCAGGGTTGGGACATCTCCCCAAAAACCCAATCTACAGGGCTGCAGGAGGAGAACTGGGGGCATGGGGGGTGCAGGGACCCATGTGCAGAACCCAGCCCCCAACCCGCTCTCTTTGGGGTTGCTCGTGCCCCCTCCATTTCAGTGTGCGCCCCCAAGGGTGGACCCTGCCCCCCAGCTCGCTGCACCCCTCCAGCCAGCTCACACAGACCCAGCCTTCAGCCTTTGCAGCTGCTGATCTTCCTCGCCTTCTGCCCACGTGCCCCCCAGCAGCCACCCCCCCCACAGCAGCTACACGGAGTCCCCCCCCCCAAGACTCTGGGACACCCCAAGGCGCAGCCCCCCGCCACGGTACAGGAGCTCACCTCTGCAGCCTCATCCCCGCTGCCGGGGCACCCCCGGGCACCCACTGCCCGCCCCACGGGCACCACCCACGCGGTCAAACCGCAGCACCGAAACTGGGGCCACCCTGGGGCAAAGCGGAAGCTGCGGGGGGGCCCAGTGCCCCGCCTGGCCCCATGCAGGCAGGGAGGAGCAGGCAGCGTGGGCGGCAAGGAAGGGGAACAGGGTGGTTGGCACCCCAGACCCCCGCGCCGAGGGGCAGCGCCCTGGGGTCTGGGCTCTTGCTCCTTGCAGCCATTGCTCAGGGGATCTGGGCGCTGCTCAGGGCGGCCCCACGTGGCGGCTCTGCAGGGCCCTGTGAGGAGCCAGCAGCCCAGCAGGAGGACATGGTGGCCAGTGGGATTGGGGCAGCCGGAGCAGAGCTTGCTGCCCTTGGTGTGACCCTCCTGCCAAGCTTATCAGTGACAGGCTCAAAATACAGAATGCCTCTGAGAGGCCCCCACCCTGTGGCAACTGCCTGTGGGAGGTGAAAGGCGTCCTGGGAGAGCAGGGCTGGAGCCCCAGCACTTGACCTGAGCCCGGCTAGCTTCACTGCTGGGGAAACTGAGGCATAGTTGGCGAGGGGTTCACCCTGCAGGCAGCTGGCCCCATCTCCCTGATGGTGTCAGTATCCCCTCCCTTGCTCGGTGTCCCAGAGGGTCTGTCTCCTCTTGGGGCTGGCAGCAGCAAGCTCTGCCCCTGGCCCTGGAAGCAGGAGCAGTGTCAGTGGGCACGGCCACCCCTGTGACATCTTGCAGAGTCTTGCTGAGCAAGTGTTCAGGCTTGGGACGCTGCTGCCACTGTGGGTGTACGGGGACCATGGCTGAAGCCAAGGGGAGTCTGCTCCAAGGGGAGCTGATCTTCACTCTCTACTGGGATAAGAGCATGTGGGGAACGGACCATTTTTCCTTCTCCCCCCCACATAAGATGGCCCGCGACAGAGCATCCCTACAGGACCCCCAGCTTCAGAGCACGTGCCCTCCACCAGCATCTCCCCAAGTCACCCCCACTCCACACCACATCCCTATTTACCTACTGCCCAGGCATCCCGAATCCACAGGGAGATATTGGACAGAGCCATCAGGAGCTGTTTCAGTTCGGGCCGAAGCTCCCGTGAGATGCCGCCTCTTGCTCGAGCCTGGTGCCAAACTTTTCCTTCTCAAGCTCGCCCCAAGCTCGCCGGCAACGCAGCAGGTGCCGCCGGGCTCCTCGCCGATGCAGAGGTGCCACAGCAGTGATGTAACGGCAGCAGCCGGCGATGCACCATTAGCAGAGCAGCCATGGCAACGGGTATCGGCACCGCGGCGAGCTGCCGGCCCTCGCACACCGGAGGATGAGGACTGCAAACTTGGAGGCTGAGACTGATCCCGATGGCAACCCAAGCCCCGCCGGCGGCAGCCGATGCATCGCAGTGCCGGCAGCGTATGCCACGGGCTTCGAGCAGGCGCCCCGGCCCAGCACCGCGGCTGCTGGCTCCCGGCGCGTGCGGCCTGACGACATTCCCTGTGGTACGGAGCCAAGGCGCGCACTGCTGTGCGACCAGCCAAGAGGAAGAGAAAAGAGCAAACAGTGGGAGCTGGCAGTGGCCACTGAGAGTGCCTCCTGTCACCGGCTCACCCCCCGCCGGATTCAGACCCTGCTGGTC
Source organism: Hemiprocne comata (assembly GCA_020745705.1). Classification (NCBI taxonomy): domain Eukaryota; kingdom Metazoa; phylum Chordata; class Aves; order Apodiformes; family Apodidae; genus Hemiprocne; species Hemiprocne comata. Next base: position 339,251 of record CM036597.1, on the reverse strand, counting down.
CAGCTGCCCCGCTGGGATGCAAAGCAGCATCCACACACGTGGCAGCACCAGGGCTGGATGCTCACCAGGGTCCGAACAACATCCCGAAGTGACACCCCACCAAACATCCATGAGCCCAGTGCCACGAGAGTGCTGCTTGCCAGGCAGAGCTGCCCAGCTCTTTGCATGTGGGCTGGCATGCCCCAAATGAGTCCATTAGGATCATGGATGAACCATGCCCTGCCCAAATCCAGACCCTCCCTGGGACACTGTCCCTCCATTACACGTCTTGAGGGCACATGTCTGAGCCCTCAGCGAGGCAAGGCCACTCCTACAGCCTCTGACCCATGGGGGGCTGGGGCCAGGGGGCTGGAAGCTGTTCAGGCTCTAGCCAGACCGGCACAGGAGGAGCCCGTCGTACCATCCGGCTGTGCTGCGGGGATAGGAACCGCCCGTGGCTGTGCTCACAGCAGGACCTGGCCCGGTACCGCAGCCGGCCGAGATGCACTCACGCCGCTGCCTGCCAAGGGCTGAGAGCCGCCGTTCCTGCATTCCCAAGGACGGAGCAGCAGCCCTGGTGCCGGTGGGGGCTGCTTCAGGCCTTGCTGTGGGTGCTCTCCCCACCACTGCCTTTGCCATCCAGGAGCCTGGCCAGAGCCCAGGCCCAAGCAGCAGCCACGAGTGGCAGGACCAGAGCTCTCACAGCCCCGCCACGGCTACCCAGCAGCCCGCCTTCCTCCTGTTATTGCAACCCTCACTCTCACCTGCTTCCCAGCCCAAAAACCAGGCATGACCCTTTCCCGAGAGCCTCAGGAAACCCGGCATGGCACCCTGCCAGCCCCACTGGTCCTCAGCACCCCAGCACAGGATCGCTGCGCACCACAGCCAAGGGCACCCCCGGGGACAGGGCAGCTGAGGCCAGCTGATGTCCCCTACCTGGCTGCGACAGTTGGGCAGCACCCGGGTGCCCACGGCAGTGATCACAGCCCTCCCAGGCACAAGGGCTGCCTGTGTCAGAGAGGCTGCAGCCCCCCCGCCAGGCAGGGTGCTTCCAGGAAAGCGTCGCTTCCCCCGTGCCCGGCTGGTTTTACACTCTGCAGAGCCGGGACAATGTGAGGAAGTCGCCTGAGAGGGGAACGTGGCCAGACCCTGGGACAAAGGGGCCCGAGACGTGAAATCAGCCACACGGGAGCAATGGCGAGGGCAGCGAGAGCAGCGAGGGACATGGCTGATGGCAACATGGGCTGACCCACACTCCTGAGGTCCCCAGCAAACAGAAGCCACCAGGAGGGTACAGCGCCACGGGACTGGGCAGGATGTGTCCCAGCCCCAGCCTGAGAAGCGGTTAGTGGGACACTCAGGCAGGAGGTCTCTGCACTTCTCTCTGTCAGAGAACCCCAGCGGGCTGGGGAACAGCAGCAAGGATTTCAAAGGGAAGCAACACACCACGGTAGAGGACAGGCTGGGAAAGGCAGGACGAGACCTGCACTTCCAGGCAGCACTGACTTTGTGGCTACTGCCTGGCCTCTGGGGATGACAGCCTCCATGTCCCTGTGCCCCACAGCTCACACCAATCCAAGGTCTTGTGCTGCCCAGCGGGGCACCTGCAAACCCCACCACTGCCCTGGGAGGAGGATGCCCCACTGCCTGCCCTGCACGCGCTCCTGCCTTACCTCCCCGGTGCCAGGGTGCCAGGAGCCATTCCACCTTGGCCATGGCCGCGAGGGTGCTCGCCCAGGAGCCCTTGCTTCAAAAACAAGCTGAGAGAAGTGAAGCTTCCTCTGCCTTCCCTGGCTGGCCCCAGCACGGGGGGGGAGGAAGCCACCAGAAACTGGCTGTTTGAGTCAGCGCCCAGCCCATTGTCCTGGACCCGGCCCCTCTTCCTTCCCTGCCACCGGCCCGGCGGAGCGATGGCGATGGCGGACGGGCCGTGGTTTTGCACAGCCCGTTCCCCCATCCATCCACCCCACCAGCGGGGCATACAGGGCTCCTGCAAAAGCTGAGGCAGAGGGGCTCATCCTTCTTTCCGTACATCCCTGCTGCAGGAGGGGACAGGGTCAAGGACAAGCTGGGCTCCCCCAGGCTGAGCAGCACCATGGAGCCAAAACATCACCCAACCGTGGCTGGAGCAGCCACTGTGTCGCGGACCGAGACTGCGAATGACTCAGGGGACATCAGCACATGGCAGCTCATCTCCCCAGCACAGCACAGCTGTTCCAGCATGACCCAGCAGGAGCAGCCATCAGCATCCTCACCTGGAAACCAGTGCCCCAGAGCCTGCCGCTGCCTCCCACCTCGGTCGAGCTGCCTTTCCCCCCAGCCTCCTAACTCGGATTAGCTAAAAAAGGTGGGGGGGCCTTTCTGAATTCACCTGACTTTGCCCTGGAAGCTGCAAGAACCCCCAGAGCCACCTCTTGCTTTGGCTCTTTCCAAAATCCACGAGCGAAGGCTCCTCAGGGATCACTTTCCCAGCACCCCAGGGGTTTGTAGAGCTAAGCCTGCTTCTCCCAGAGGACAGAGGCTCCTGGGACCCAGGACTGTAGCAGAGACGGGAACGCAGCCCTGAGCCCTGGCTTCTTTCAGGAAGTGGCTGGAAGCATCCACCCTGTGCCAGAGACACTGCAGACCCAAAAGATGGGATGGGCACAGAACAGCAGATACCAGTGGGGGTCATTTCCCCCTCAGCAACCCAGGCAGCGCTCGCATGTGGCTCTGACAAATGGGGTGTCCTGGTTTAAGCCAGGATGAAGCTAATTTTCCTTTTACTGATTTTTTTTTTCCTTCACTAAGCTCTCTTTTAACTAGCAACAAGTGTTCCAGCTAGTGGACTGATAACCATGACATGGGGGGATAAGGAGACCTGCCCCAATGGATGGTGCTTTTTCTGGGGCCCTGTCCCATGGTAATCCTGCCAGCTGAGGACAGACTCAAGAACTGGAGAGCTGCCTCCCAGCCCCACCGTAGCAGAGACCCACAAACTCATCATCAGTTCCAGCAGCCCAGGAGCATGCCACCTTCCCCAGCCAGCCCCTCCACGCGCACAAGCAAGCACCAAGCACAAGCTGCTCAGCTCTCCTGATGTGAGAGGAAGGGGTGCAGGGGAGGTGAACCGTCACCAGCAGTAGAGGAGCGTGGGCCAAGCAGGCAGAGGTAAGGATCACATGCCCCAGCCTCACACAGCCTTGCCCAACCTGTTGGGACACGAGAAAGGCTGGATTTTAACCATCAGGGATGCCAGCATAAAGACCCCTCTGTGCACTGCCCTGTGTATTGGGAAGAAGAACAATCCTGCCTGGAGTGAGCCAAAGTACCTCCTGGTATGGAAGGTCCCTGCCCTCCTGTCCCCCAGCACAGATGTCCCACCCTGCCAGCCACCCTGCCAGCCACCCAGCCCCACTGCAGGGCTGCTACTTATCACGATTCAGCTCCCTCCCTTCAGCAGATAAGCCCCAGCCTGGACCTGACGCCACCTCTCTGCAGGGAAACCTGTGCGTAGCTGCTCAGGAATGCTCAAGCCACTGAGGTCCCAGCAGCCCCAAGCCTAAAGGGCCTGGGAGCATCCAAGCATTCATCCCAGCTCCATGACTGAGATGAGTTTCGAGCTGCCCAGGGCCAGATCCCATTCCTCCCTGCTCCCAGCAGCCAGGCACAGCTCTGTCGTCTCCCCAGGGAAGGCCAGACACCAGGAGGAGTATCTGCTGGAGATCTCTGGACTGGCAGGGAGACGCACCTTGTGCCTGAGGACAGAGATGAACCAGCTTCAGCGCAGAGGCTGGCCTCACAACCCCCCCTGGCCCTTCCTGCAGTGCTTGGAAGGCGATTTGCAGCTCCCAAGAATCCCTTTGATGATGCAGAAGTGCGATTAGCTCCCGTGCCCCTCTCAGCCACACTGGACAGTTGCAGGGGTGGGAGAGGCAGGCGGGGAGCCGGCCACCATCCCGAGGCCCCTCTGAGCCCAGCAGTCCAGCCACTGCCCACCTCCTGTGCCCTGCGAGACAGGAGCCCAGGGTGATGTGCCAGGTACCAATGGGCACAGCATCCTTCATCCCTCAGGATGCCCCAGACCAGTGTCCCTCCTGATCCCCTGTCCCACCTGAGGCTCTTTTGCCCTGTTTCAGCCCTTTGCAATAATCACTACAACGGCAGATGCAAAATTCGACAGAGACAGGCTGTACTTCCACCCCCTCTGCCCGCTAATTATTAAGCTGTGACAGTCACTTGGGCTGTGACAATCACTCCCCATTTTCTTGCAGCTTCTGAGCAATTTTTCTGAGGTCTCTCCCAGGGCTGGCAACTCCCTGCTGCTGCTGTTCACACTGCCATGCCCTGGCCCTTGAGCCAGTGGCCAGGCGAAGGGCAGTGGGCATGTTAGAGGGGCTGGCAGAGCACATGGGGAAACAGACCTTGGAGGGGCCCCTGCACCCAGAGCAGTGGCAGACCCCCACCTCCTGCGTCTCCTGGCATTTCCAGGAGCCAGGCTGTGTTGGGAGGGATCTGGAGCCCCTGGTGTTTGGAAAGGGTTGCTGAACTGCCTGGGCCAGGCAGGTGGGGTCAGAGGAGTGACCGGACAGGTCCTGCTTGCTCAGCCCAGCTCTTTCAGAGGCCTTGGCTGCCTGTGGCTGGCTCAGAGCGAGCCCTGCTCCCCCCAGATGCCCTCCACACATCTGCAGAGCTTTCTGCCTTCCTTAGATAACCTGTGGTACTAGGCCCCGTGGAGACACCCACCGCATTCACCATCAGAGGGAGAAGGGGGCTGGGGGTGTGGGGGGCTATGCAGGAATGGGCTACTTGCCCGAGCAGGACCCAGCTTGAGGGCCAGCAACTGCAAGGTCTCCCTGCTCTGTGGGACTGGCTCCCCACTCCATGGGGCTGCCTCCCCGCTGCCTTTGAATTGCTCCCCATCATTGGAGCTGGCTCCTCGCAGCATGGGGCTGGCTCAGCACAGTTGAACCTGGCTCCCCATGGTCAGAGCTGTCTCCCCGCTGCCCGGGGCTGGCTCCCCACTGCCCGGGGCTGGCTCCCTGCACTGTGGGACTGGCTCCCCGCTGCCCGGGATGCCGGTCAGCACCTGCTCCACACGCCGCAGGACCGTGGTGGACCCCAGGGCCAGCGCCGTCCCCGCCAGCGAGGCCAAGCTTAGCTGGAGGTGACCTCTCCCTGCGTCCTCCAAGCGACCCGAAGGGGCCGGGAGGCCGGGGGGAAAGCCGCGACAGAGGCCGAACACCCCCTTCCCGGCAGCCGCAGCCGGCTCCATCGCAGCCCCGGGGTCCGGGGGCGGCGGGGGCAGCGCGGTGAGCGGGTCCGGTCCCGCCCCGTCCCGTCCCCGGTACCTGTTGCTGAGCGCATCCTGCCCCGCCGCTGGCTGCGCGGCCCCTTCCGCTGCGCGTTGCCCATCCTCCGCCGGCCCGGCCCCGGTGGTCACCGCGCCGCCGCCCCCGGGCCGCTCCCCGCCGGCTCCATGCGGCCCCCGCCCCGGGCCCGCCCCGGGCCCGCCGCGCCGAGCGGGGAGGAGCCGCCGGGCCGGGCCCCGCCGGGCCCCACCGGGCCGCAGCGCATCGCGCCGGCCGCCCCCTCCCCTCCGCTCCCCGCCCCGCCGCACCGGCCGCCCCCTCCGCTCCCCGCCCCGCCGCACCGGCCGCCGGCCCAGCCGCCCCCTCGGAGCCCGCCCGCCGCCGCACCGGTGCCCAATGGCGGCTGCTGCGGGGGACGGGCAGGGGCGGCGGGGGCGGGAGAGTGGGGGGGTTGGGGGTGGGCAGCCCCCAGGGGATGTTGGGTTGGGTCTGGGTTGGGGGATCCCGGGGCTGGACCACCCCACAGGGTGATAAAGCTGGACATGGGTGGGGGGCAGAGGGGCTGGACAGCCCCCAGGGTGATGGGGTTGGGGGAGAATGGAGTGGCTTAGGGCTGGGCAGGCTCCAGGGAGTGCTGGGGACGGGGGTGGGAGGGGTTTCTCTGGGGCTGAGCAGACTCCAGGGTGATGCAGCAGAGGGGAGCTGGGGCTGGGCAGCCCTTGCAAGGTGTTGGGGATTGGGGCTGGATAGGGGATCCTGGGGCTGGCCAGCCCCTGTGGTGTGCTGGGGCTGGGTGGGGGACCCGAGGCTGGCCCTGTGGGGTGTCACGCTGAGCAGGGCATGGATGGGGGTCACAGGGCAGGGAGCACGGCAGCTCTGAGAGAAGCCTGAGCTATGCACTGGGAGACAGAACAGTGTGGGGTGGGCTTCTGGGGTCCGTGACCCATAGGGAAGACCCATGAGAGGCATGGGACACTGCAAGACCCAGGCCCGTGGGTGAAGGAGTCTCTGGTAGGAGAAATGGGGGGTGGGAGGGGGCATGTCTTGGGTTGGCCGCACCTCCAGTGGTCCCATACCTGGCACTGAGCATCCTGGGCAGTGCCCCATCTGTGCTTGGGGACCCCTCATGAGAGGGCTGCACACATGGCTCAACTATTGCCCTCGGGCTCATTCTTCCCCCAGCCCAAACCTCTGCTCAAAACACTCCCAGGTCGGGGGAAACTTGCTCAATGTGCCCTGGCCTCCAGCCCTTTGCACCCCAGAGCTGGAGGTACTCAGGGATGGCCTGGCACAACCGCTCCGTCCCAGACCAGAGCATCCCTTACACACCAAAGCTCGGCATCCACTTAGTGACAGAAAGGACCAGAAAGCGCTGGGAGGTTGTTATGGAAACAGCCACAAATTGGATCAGTACTTGGCGCACGGAGCAGTTTGTGTGACTGATGTGGGAGCGGGTGGGTGTGACAGCCGCAGCGGTGCGGGGGCCCTGTGGTGGCACCCCCGGCTCCCACCCCCCCCATGCCGTGCCCCCGTGTCAGGGCAGGGCTGTGGCAGGAGCACCCCCACCTCACCCCAGCCTCCGTGTGCTCTCTGGGAAGACGAGGGACTGGGGCAAGCCTGGGGTGCTCTGCAGAAACGCCATTGAGAAGACATTTTCTGCCCCCTCCCCATGCCCCAGCCAAGGGATGTGGTGCAGAGCCAGGTTGGGGCAGCCCCTCGGCCCCAGCCCCACAGTGGGCTGTGGGGCACACGATGTGCCTGTCTGTCCCCACCCTGTCCTGGGGAGCCGAGCCAGCTGCCCAGCACTCTGAGCTACTCCTCATCTCCTGTGGTGAAGCCCCAGACCCCACGTCTCGTCCAAGCCCTGCGCTTTCCTGACTGCACACTCCTTGCAGCCCAAGTGAGCTCCCTGCATGCTGTGAAACAGCTCCTGGATGGTCCTGGACATGGGCACACCATGACAGGGCTGGTGAAGGCAGGAGGGTGCAAGCAGACAAGCCCACCCTGGCATGTCCCACTGCGGGCATGAAGCAGGAGAGAAGCCCACACCAACGGCTCTGTCTGGCCCCGAGTGGGTGAGCAGCTCAGGTCTCCATTTCCAAAGTAGCCCCTCTCCTGGCAGAGAAAGCAGCTGCTTTGAAGAAGCCATAAACACTCGCTAAGTGGACGAGCTGATTATTTTCTGGCCAAGAGACTATATTAAAAAAAATAATAACCAGCAAAGCAGATGAGCTCATTGGAGAACAACAGCCCGGGGCTGGGCCAAGGCTGGGGTAGCAGGGCCTGAGCTGCACAGCCCTGCACAGGCTCTGAGGAGACTGGGCAGCTCTGCGTTGCTCCCGAGGCTGCATGGGACCTGGGGGGTCCCACATGGCTGCCACGGCTGTGTCAGACTGGGAGGGGTCTCATGTCCCAGTGGAGCAGATGCTGGACAGTGCACAGCCGCTGGGCTGGAAGGCACAGCCCAGGACATCGAGCCCCAAGGCTGGCAGCTCCTCTGCTTGCCACGCTGGAAGTGACCTCCTGCACCCCGAGCTGCCTCTGTGAGGCCTGCCTGGCCATTGCAGTGAATCTGCCTGGTCCTGACAGGGAATCTTCCTGCAACCACCGAAAAGCTGGGCTGCAACTGCCGTGCCACCTCGTGTCCCCTCCGGGTTCTGCATTCCTGGGATTCCTCCAGCACAGCAACATATTTCCTAGCTCCGCGTCCCGAGAGCTGCGCCGAGATGCACCCGTCCTCCCTAGGGAGCGGTACTGCCGGCGGTGCCCGCCCCCCCTCCGCCCCCGATCACCCCAACAACCTGCACCCGCACCCCCAGATCTTCCTCTGGATGGGGAAAACGGAGCGCACTCCGATGTCTTAACCCTTTTTTTCCCAATTCACCGAAACGACTGTGCCAGAGACCCAGCGCAGACCCGGACTGCCACCACGTGCCGCGAAGCCATCACTAGTTTGTGTCACTTACGGAGACACGGGGTGCAAGGCGTGGCGCTGGCATCTTCCCCCGCATGGCCACCGGCTCCCCCAGCACCTCTGCCCACAGCATCTTCCTCCCGATAGCGTCCCGGGATGCTCCTTACCCATTCCCGAGCGGGTGGGGAGGAGGGACACAGCCAGCCCCCGGGATGGGCACGGGCGCTGCATTCCCCCTGAGGCTCTGCCCGCTGTCACCGTCGGTGTGTCCCGCCACTTTGAGCCCTCGCATGACAGGAGGAGGCTCCCTGCCAGCCCCATCCCTCCGTCCCCATTGCTCGGCGCGGGTGGGTCGGAGCCAGACGGAGCCGCGCCGGCGGCTCTGCCAGCCCTGGGGCTGCCCGCTGCCACCACCCAGCTTTGGGGACAGTCACCGTCCCGTGCCGCGCACTCACCGCGCTCCCTGCCCTCGTCCTGCGGTGCTGCCAGCACTGTCTCCGGCGCGGGGCAGGCGGGGAGGAGGATAAAACTTCTACATACCGAACTCTGCCTCCTCCTCTTCCTCTCCTTGCAAGGACACAGGCCACGGGGGACGAAGGCTCCCTTGCACGCCGCGGGCCGCTCTGAACCCCCATGGCCGCTCCCTGGCAAGGATACCCCGGCTGGCAGCGGGGGGCGGCCACGGCGCCAACTCTGCCGCTCCCTCGCTTGCTCGAAAACGCTAACTCGATCCAGGTTTGCTGGGAGAAAGGCTGGATGGAAACGCTTCTCCCACCCCAGCCCAGGCCCTTCTTAAAGATATAGCTACACGTCCCTGCTGCAGATGCCGGAGCCATGGAGATAGAGCGGGGCCAGAGCATTCCGCCAGGCAGCCCCGCACGGCATGACTGCCAGCTGGCCTCGCTCCGGCAGGGCCTGGGAGCTGCAATGAGGGGGAGAGTGGAGGGACCCCTGACCAGGCGCCAGCCTTCCTGTCCTGTAATTAACAGGGATCGGGCAGCCAGGTGACAGGCTTTGCTCCAGACTCCAGCTTGGAGTGGCTGGAGCAGCCCCTCCTGCCTGTCTGTGGGGAGAGGATGGCCCCACAGTGCTTCCCACACCTGCAGCAGAAGCTCTCAGGGGGGCTTGGGGAAAGGCCTCAGGAGACCATCATCAAAGCAGGATGGGCACCATGCCCAGGCTGACATGACCTGCCAACTTGTCCTTGCTGCCTGCCCAGTGCTGCCGGGTCTGCCCAGGGGCTTCCCTCAGCCAGGGCCCTTCCCCAGGGCTGGAGAACCCCTGGGGAGAAGGGGGATGTGTGTGGCACGCAGGGGGTCCTGCATCCCTGCCCTCACCTGCACAGCCCCATGGAGCTGTGCAGGAAGGCACTGGTGCTGGCAGAGACCCTTTGCCAGCTCTCGTCCCACCGCTCCCGCTGCCAGCTCAGGCATGTGTTAGCCCAGCTCCATGCTCCTGCTGCCCAAGCTGCTCGTTGCAGCAGAAAATTCCCCTTAGCCTTTTTCTGCCACTTCAGGAAATGATCTGGCAGCTTTTGCCTGCCTGCCAGCTCTGGCAAACAGCTCCCGGGCATACGGCCCCATCATTCAGGCAGTGGTTTGGGCACGTTTGGAAAGGCTGTGTGTGCCCATGATGTGTGCAAGCAGATCTGCTGTGTCTGAGATGCTACCTGGCTGCTGGGGCCATGGCAGAGGAGAGGATGCCAGGCGGGAAGCCTGGCACAGCCAGAACACGCCACATGCAGGGATAACTGCCAGGGGGTAGGAGAACCCGGTGTGCCAGCAGCACTGCGCCCACAGACCGCCCATGTATATCTGGTGTGAGATGGATCTGCCACCCCCAGACCAGGCAGTGCAGGCAGGGCTGGAGAATTTTAAGGAGCACACATAGCTCCTTCCCACTGCCATGCACACTTCCCTATGGTCACACAGGGAACTGAAGGTGCCCCCTGGAGCTGGGGGGCAGAGCCTGCCAAGCAGCTCCCTGGATGACCACATGCCATCACCCCCCCTTCCCACTAGCTGCTTTGGAGGAGCTCAGAGACCCTCCCTCTGCCCCGGCTCACTGGGGTCCCCACAGATCAGCAGAGCCCTCTGCCTTGTCCAGCTGCTGCCCACACCCAACCTGCCTGCAGCTGGCAGGGCCTCTCCTACTCTGGGTTGCAATGGATGAACTGGACCAAAGCCATCAGCCTTCGGGCTTGATGGGAAGCTGCCTGAAGAAGCCCAAAGCCCCCTAAAGCCCATAGCCCCCCCTGAGGCTGGCCACCCCCCATGGCCTCCAGAGAGGCAGCCATCCTGGCTCCCCCTCAGCTGGGCTCCCAGCAGGGGCAGGAAGGGAGCTGGTCCCCCTCAGGCAGCCCCTCACAGGTGGCCCTGGCAGCCCATGTGCTGCCTGACAGCTGGGACCACCCGGGAGGCTGCTGGCTGCCAGCCGCAGCCATGGGGATGGGGGACACCATGGGGGGGCGGCTAGAGCCTCTCTGTGCACTGGACAAGAGAGCAAAAGCTGCATCTGCAAAGAAATCTGCTCCCTCTGCTCAGCAAGATGAGGCTTAGTCAGAGCCCCCGGCATGGCACCAGAAGAGGAATTCCGCAGGTTCCTGGGGTTTGTCTCAGGGGCAGACATTGCCTGATTAACCAGGGGGATCAGCTGGTTCCTTGCGCAGCTGCTTGGATCTGCTGTCATTCGATGAACCCGAGGGGCTAACGACCTGCTCCCCACCCCCATGCTGCAGCATCCCCCCTGCTGGGCAACCCCATGAAGGCTCCTGGCACTGGAACCAGCTGCCAGTTGTCTCACTGTGCCAGGCTGGCACCTGCCTGTGGGCCAGGGGTCCGTCACCGCGGCGTGCCAGTGGGTACTCACCCAGTGCCATGCACACAGAGCCTGGAGTGCCAGGCTGCTCCCTGGCCAGCGGCATTCTGGTGTCCTCACTGCCAGGCACGAGAGCAAGAGGAGGGTAGCAGAGCCAGTGGAAGTGGTGAGAAGAAGAGCTGATTCTCCCCACCACCAGCCTCGGCCCATTCAGCGCTGCGCCAGCTCTCACTCAATCCAGGCTTTGTGCTGCCAGCGTGCTGCCCGGCCTCGTGCCAGTGGCTGCAGGGGCTGGGTATGGCCAGCGGGCATGCTGCTGGGCACCAGGAACACAGACCCTTTTGGGAACTGGATATGAGCCCCTAGGAGACTGATGGGATCCTAAGCAGCCAGGAGAGGTCCCTGACAGGTCCCCATGTCACCCCCCGTGCCCCTCAGGAGCGAAGCAGTGGGTGCTCAGCATGAATAAGTTTGGCATGTGAGAGCCCTCGGTGGCTTTTGGGCCATGCTGAGCAGTGCCAGGCACAGCCACAGCCCCCCATAGTGACAGCAAGGCCAAAGGACATGCCTCAGGGGATGCACGGGGCACAGGGGTGTCCAGGTGGGGAACATTGCCCTGCCCGGAGGCACCAGCTGCAGCCCTGGCACCCACAGCAGCACAGGACACAGCCCTGCAGCCTGGCTGCGGGGTAAGCTGCTTCCCAAACCACAGCTTCCCCCTTTGCAAAACCACCAGCTTTCAGGGGGAGCAGGAGGCCCCTCTGGGGGTCAGGACACTCCTTCCTTTGGGCACTGGCAGAAATGCAGCCACTGCAGTGGCCTCTGGCCGCTCCCCCCTGCCCACACAGGCCAGGGCAGCAGGGCCCCTGCATGCCCACGCCTCTTCCCTGAGTATCAGGGAGATCTCTGCAGCCAGAAAACGGGTTGCCAAAGTCAGCTCTAACTCTTGCTTCCACATGGAGTTGAATGCATCCTTCAAAGTGCTTTAAGATGACGCAGGCTTCTTTGGAGACACAGAGTTAAAGCTAATCCATGTTCCTGTGTCCCAGAACCACTGCCACACTCACAGCCCATGTTAGGCTGTGAGTATTTCCCAGGAGGAGCCACCCTCCTGCAGAAACCCTGCTCAGCCCCGAGACTGCCCAGGCAGGAGGAAACACAGACACCAGGGACATGCGATGCTGCGAGGGGACAGTGGTGGCCACCTGCCCTCGTGCCTCCCTGCACTTCTGGCTGGGTGACAGGTGTCCCGAGGACCTGCCGTCCCAAAGGGACCTGCTGCCCCAGAAGGTCACAGCCCAGCTCTTGGGAAAAGGCTCCCAGGCAGATCAGCTTTGACATAAATCCTTTCAAAAGGCCACCCAAGGGTGAAAACGCTTCCACTCAGGAGCAAGATTTGGGTCCCTTTAAGTGGGAGTCCCAGATACACTCCAGGAGGGAGGGAGGGAGGTTGTGACGACACCCAAAGATGCCACCCTCAGCTTCAGCTCCCAAAACACCCCGAGAACATTCCCCCGTGCAGGGCCCGGCTCTGTGGTGACCGCACACCCACGGTAGGGGTGTGAGGGGGGGATGACAACCACGAAGCGTGGCAAAGCCCAGCCGGGTCTGGCCTTTCCTTGCAGCACCTTCCGGGGCGCAGGGAAGCTGCCGGGAGGCAGGGATGGCATCTCCTCCCCGCCGCGCTGCCTGCAGTACGCGTTACGGAAGCAGCGGGCAGCCCCCGCTGGCGGCGCCACCGGACAAAGCGGCAGCGCCAGGGGGGGAGCCGTACGGTTCTCCTTTATCTGCCTTTTCGCCGAGCCGCTCCCGCAGCCGGTTCCTGTTGGGTGGAGGGTGCGGCTCCTGCTCCCCCTCCTCTGGCAGCCGCAGCCATCCCTCCCGGCCCGCGCCCAGGCAGCCTCTGGGGAGCCGCTCTCCCCTCCGGCGCTGAAATCACCGCTGGTGTAGACACCAGCCCTCGGGCTGGCTGAGCAGTCTGCCGATCTCCATGGCTTGTTTCTGGACCAAGGCTGGGAGGTCAGAGGACAGCGAACGCTGCTTATTTTGGCAATAGCAGTAAACAACTCCTCCTGCCAGCACAGCCCAGGGCTTCTTCCAGAGAACAGTCCCGCAGCTCTGCAGGGACCCCATCCTCTTCTTTGCTGAGATTTATTTCTAGAGCTGCTGGGTCCCGAGGAGGGAGGGCTGAGCCTGGAGCGCTGCCTCGTGTCATCCGGCTGGTGCCCATGGAGCAGCGACCCCACCGATGGGCAGGACAGCAGCCGGTGGGAATCACCATGGAAGCCAGCGAGATGGAGCACCGGGGCTCTGCCCCCAGCCTCACTGCCAAGCGCTGGCAGGAGCCGGGCTCGGTGACACCCCGCTGAGACGCGGCTGTGCCAGGGGGAGTGGGATGGAGAGCCTGGTCCCCCCACTTTGACCCCGGCTGCAGCAGGACTACCATGCCCCAGCCCCAGCATCCTCGGCTCCCCAGTGACAGGCACGCACCCTCCCCCTCTCACGCAAGGGCCGATGAATAAGGGCAAAGGAATCCAACACCCGCTCTGCCACCTCGCACTGGAACAACCTGGCAGCCTCGCTGGACTAGGACCTTGGCGAGGTGATTCCTTTGCCTAGCAGCAACGCTGCTGCTGCAGCACCTCCCCTCCCAATGGGGAAGACAGGGCAGCTCCTGCCTGCTCACAGCCCCTGGATAGATGGATGGACATGTCCTCCTGCACCCCAGCTTCCAGCCGTGGGGCAGACCCACAGCATTTGGATCCCATGAACCTTCCAGGGAGGAACCAAAGCCAGGCAAAGGCTCCCGACCCAACCGAGGATGCCCAAAGCCAGGAGCTGAAGCGGTGCGAGGACCATCCTTGGGAGGAGCAAACACCATGTGCAGGCCCTGCCGGCTCCGTGAAGGCTACGCTAGGGTGCCTTGGGTGATTTTCCTCTGCATCTCCCAGGGGCAAGACGCTGGGTTTTTATTCCAGTTGAATAGGAGAAATGTGATTTTTGTCATTGGATCCTCTTCAAGAAATAGCAATGAGGAGAAAAAAAACACCCAAACCCTGAGCAGGGTGTTGTTAAGCAGTTGCTCCTCACTCAAGGGACTTCACATGGTGCAGCAGCTCCATGCAAAACCTGGGGCTGCCCCTGCTCTCCCCACAGCGCCAGGGGCTTGCAAGGAGCTCCTGTCCTCCAGAGACATGCACCAATCCCCTGTGACAGGCTGATGCTGGAGCTCTAAGAAAAACAAACACCAACTGAAAAAGCAATTCAAATTTTGTTCTTCCCCTAAGAGTTCAGTGCAGCTGGAAGCTCCGGCATCCTGTTGGCTGTGGGACAGTGGTGGTAGATGGACAAGGAGCAGGCAGGTGGATGGGCAGTGATCCCCTTGGGGTGCAGGGAAGAATGCAATCCCCACTGGAGCAGGGGTGATGGGGGTTGTGGTGGGCACGGCTCTGCTCGCTTCACACCACCCCAACTATTCCCACCAAAAAAATCAAAGCCCTTTTATCACCACGCACCTCCAACCCCCAGCCAGCTCAGAGAGCCACCCCTGCTCATCTGCATACCTGTGTATTCGCAGGGCTCTGATCAGCTACAGCTCCTCATGAGCAGCAGGAGCAGCAAGAGGGCAGCACTATTTGCCCACTGCTTTACACATGCTGCTTGCAACTACCTCTGGTGTTGCTCCAGGAACTCAGGTGCACGGCACTCACACGCGGTGGAAAACACAACGCAGGGGCTACAAACCCAACCCGCCAGCAGCAGTGGCTGCCCCCCCACCCCTCACCACGTCCCTGCCGTTCCCTATGCAGTCGCCATTGCCTCCCACAGCCTCCACGGATGCACACCAGGCTCCTACGGCCACCAAGAGCATTCCCAACCTGCTGGCCAGGCACTGGTGGTGAGGGACCATCTGGCCACTGTCTCTGCCAGCTCCTCCTGGAGACACCAGTCCAGCACGTATGGCGACCACGCTGCAGGGTTTGGCGCTGTGCACGGTGCTGTGCACAGGTCAGCTCAGGCAACTGTGGTACCTCCCTGTCCCCTCGATTCTCTACCAGCCAATGCGCGGGGCAACGGGAGCCTCTTCTGACCCCAATAACTCATTTATCTCACCAGCATTTGCAAGAGCAGAGCATCTCCCAGGCTGAGCCCTCTGCTTGCTCCCCATACCCGGGAAGCACTCTGTGAGGGTCTGGCAGTCGTTTCCCATGGCTCCACGCAGACAGAGCAGCACAGCAGCACTTGCAAAGGGGTTTGCAGAGAGCCCAAGAGGCATTGTGTGTTGCCGAGGGCCTGAGAAATGTGCTGCACTTCTGGGAGAATGTGTTCGAGCAGCACTCCCCCCTCCCCACCCCACAAAGCCTTTTAAAATAAACTTTTATAAACAATTCCAAAATTAGCTTATTTTAAGCTCCTCTGAAACAGGCTGCCCGCTTCTGACCCAGCACAGAAGCTTGTGCCAAGCTGAAATGCTTGAAATGGGAAATGAAAGCAGTCCAGGCAAAAACAAACCCCACTCGCTGCCAGGAGGGGATGAGCCAACAGAACGCCCGGGCTGCAATTTGTCATTTTCCCCAGCCACACAAAACCCTGAGCAAGAGCTGCTCTGTGCTGAAAGCACAGAGAGGGGATGGCCACCTCAGTACCCTGCCCTTGGAGCAGGGTGAAGCACCCAAGGCAAGGAGGTGGGGACCAGCTCTTGGTATCCCCATTTTCCCGGAGAGCCTGGAATGAAATGCCCCCTGGTGATTGGGGACGCAGCATGAAGCGTGTCCCTGGCTGGCAGCCTGGAAAGTGCCCACTGCGTGCGGGAAAATAAAGGCTGAGGGGAAGGCGGCTGCTGAGCTGTCCCAGCCTCACCCTGGCACAACAGGCTGGCCGGCAGGCTGACCCGCCTGCCCCGGCCACTGGCATTAAAGGCCTCAGTCGGGGCACCACGAATCCTCGGCCACCCCATTCCCGGCTCTTCCCGCTGACCCCCAAAGAGGAACCTTGGCAGCAGGCATGGGTCACCCACCTGGAGAGGGGACATGGGGCAACTGGTGGGGACACCTCAGGGGAACCGCAGCGGAGACACCCCCTGCACTGGGGAGGTGAGACCCTCGGAGCAGGGTAAGTGGATTCCCTTCAGAGCAGGGTGGCGGGATCCCCCTCGGAATGAGGTGATGGGATCTCCCTTAGCTCGGGGTGACAGGATCCCCCTCAGAGCAGTGTGACACTGTCCCCCTCAAAGTGGGATGATGGGATCCCCCTGGGAGTGGGGTGACAGGATCCCCCTCGAAACAGGGTAATGGGATCCCCCTGGAAGCAGGGTGCAGCCCTGACGGAACCGGCTCCCCCAGACCCCCACCGGGGCCGGCCGGTTGGGGCAGGGGTGGCCTTACCTGGGGCGGGGTGAGCCCCCCGCAGAGGCCGGCCCCGCAGCAGCGCCTGCAGGCGGGAGGCTCGGCGGTGCAGCCGCCCAGCGCGGCGAGCCAAGGCCAGCAGGTGACCCTCGATGTCTCCCAGGAGGGCGAGCGAGTGGCCGCAGAGGTCAGCGAGCTGCCGGAGCAGGGTGAGGGCCGCCAGACTGCAGACGTCCCGCAGCTCGGCCAGCGGCAGCGCCGGCCGCCCCCGCCGTGCCTCCACGCTCCGCTTGTAGAACGGCATCGGCCCGGCCAGGCTTGGCTTGGCTTGGCTTGGCCCGGCTCGGCTTGGCCCGGTTTCCGCCGTCCCAGCCCGGTTCCCCCCGGCCAGCCCCGCGGCTGCGAGGGCTCTGGTCCGGCCGCGGCGCCGGGGCTCGGGGCCGGCCGGTGGGAGGAGGAGGAGGAGGAGGAAGAGGAGGGAGGGGCGACCCCGCTCGGGGATGCTCGGTCCGGCGGCGGGGCCCGGGGCCGCATCCCAGCATCCGGGACGGAGAGAGCGGTCCTGGCGCGGTGCGCTGCACGGAGCTGCGGGTCCGCTCCGGGCTGTGCCCCGGCGGGACCCCCTGCGCCGGCACTGCTCGGGCTGGGGCACGGCCAAGCCCCTGTGCCCGTGCTTCCCTCTCGGTGCCCGTTCCGCAGAGCACGGCCACCCCCGGCGCCATCTCGGGGTGTCCCGGCCTTC
The DNA here is from genome assembly GCA_020745705.1 of Hemiprocne comata. NCBI lineage: Eukaryota > Metazoa > Chordata > Aves > Apodiformes > Apodidae > Hemiprocne > Hemiprocne comata. Next base: position 322,163 of record CM036597.1, on the reverse strand, counting down.
CCACGGAGTCCTGGCTCGGCTACGCTAGGATTTGAGTGCGATTTGGGGGTTGCGGATCCCCTCGAGCAGGGCAGGGCAGAAGCCCGATGGATTCAGCAGGAAAATCACGTCCATCTGGCATTTTTCTGACATTCCTCTCCAGTGGATGTTCCCGGCCCCCAGCAGCCGCTCCCTCTGCCTGTCCCCCCCTTCCCAGCACACTAAAGCAAATACTTGTGCTAGCCCAGTAGCGCAAGTTCCCCTCTGAAACCGTCTGTGACCCTGTCACCTCTCTGGGGTGGCACCGGGACCTACCGGCTGCCAGTGCCCCGGGTCGAGAAGGAACAGGAGGGCAGCGCGGAGGGCAGGATCCCCACCAGCACTCCAGGAGCCTTGTGCCCTTCCCCAGCCACGCTAATTTAATGTATTCTTATTTGATCAGTTCCTCATGCCAGTATTTTTTCCTCTTCAGTAAGAAAAATGTGTCTTGGCAGTGTATTCTGGTGGCTGTAGGGGTGTCCCCTGAGGGGACGCGGGGCTGGGGCACAGCACCAGGGCGGGAGGCCAGCTTTAATTGGGAAGTGCGTGTGCTCGTTCCTCACCTGCGTCTGCCCCTGTGCTAGCACTGTCCTGGGCAGCATGCAGCCACAACAGTCGAGCAGCCCCAGCAGCCCCAATTGCCTGGGGAAGGTTAGGAATGGAATTCCTACCCGGAATTTCCCGAGCTGGATGCTATTTCTCCCTGCACAGTGAACCTTGCTGGACTCCTGAGCTATTCATGGAGTCATGTAAGTGTTTGTGCATCCAAACCCAGCTCCACGGGGCTGCTACTGCCATGTGGAGAGCACATCGCTCCCTTCCCTGCCCCCTTTTCTTGTGGTTTCGAGGTGGTTTCCTCTTGCTCTGCTTCACGACACAGGTTTGTCCTGGCAGCCACACTGAGGTGCGCAGCATTCCCTGTGGCTCCTTCCCAGGTCTCAAGGCTGGCTTAGCAAGCAGGAGGACTTCTAGCCTGGTAAGTGGCGAGGGCTTTTTCTTCTGCTTTCTGTGCCTTTGGCTTCATTTTCAAGCCTTTCTCTGCAACTGAAGAGGTCTGAACACCTTGCCATCAAGTGCCAGTGGAGATCCTCATGTAATCACCTGACTCCAGGAGCCAAGGGATTAATAAAACAGTCACACAGAGCAAGAGCCTTAATAAATCCCAAATCTGGTTGCTTACCAACTTCAAATGGCTTTATTTTCTAAACGGAGTGTGTTTTCCTTAAGTCTTCCATCGAATATTTAGAGTGAGAAAACTAAAATGTTGCTTTAAATGTGAAGTAAGCTGAATGATGAAGTCACCACATGATTATGATGATCATTACATTAAGAGCAGGGCTGGAAATGAGCAGCCACAGCCCTGCAGTAGCTCTGGAGCTGCAGTACAAGCCCCAGGGGAGAAATCCCAGGGGGAAGCAGGGTGGGAGCACTGTAGCCCTGTGCCTGTGCTGGGCTATTGCCCCTCAGGTGCAGGGTCCCAGTTTTCTGTCAGGGCCAGAGCCCTCTGCACGGGCAGAGCCAGGAGCCAGACACTGATCCAGGGATGCAACCCACTGTAACGGACGTGCAAAACGCCAGCACATGGAGCGATGGGCTCAGGATCCTGTGGGAAACAGCTCACTTGGCTACCGGCCGGGAAGGAGCTTCGCCAAGTCCTGCAAACATCGATTGAAACCAGATGCTGCAGGGATGCTTCTCCCACTCCGGCTCTGCTCCGCCCTGCAGCCGAACATCTCTCAGCAGGAAGGGGACTTGGCATGTCCTGGGGGTGATGTCTTGGGGGGTTCTTTGGGTGGCAGAGCCTTGGGTGCATCTCCCTTGCTGATGAGGGGGAGGGGCTGGGGTGCCAGGACCCTGGTGAGGGGTGGGGGGGAAACTGGACTGTGCTCTTTCTCCCCTGTCTGTCCCGGGGCCTCCCACCACAGCAAGCACCAGGCAGCAGCTTTTAAGCTGTGAAATCCTTCCCAAAGCACAGGGGTGGGACAGCTGCTGGCTTGGCCCCCACTCTGGTCCCAGCCAAGAGGAGCAGCAGGGTGGGAGCAGGAGACACGTCCAGGAGTGCTCGGAGGAGCTGCCTCGCCGGCCTCCCTTGCCCTGACGTAATGCAGGTCTGGACAGGGGGGACACGTCTGGCAGCTGCCAGATGTCTGGGACAGTTGGGATTTCCTCTGCTCTCTCCCTTGCCAGGGACTCCTGCGAGCTGCTGTGTGGCCACCCAGCCTTGGGTCCCTGCCAGGTGGCCAGATGGGCAACCTGGGGGACCTGGTTCTGCCCTTGCTTTGTGATCCTGGCCAGGAGACATGAGCCTGACTGCCAGGAGAAGGGCAGGAGGATAAACACCTTTGCTTTGTGTCTTCTCACTTTACATCTGGTGCTGTGAGTAAGGACCATCATCTCTTTCCACAGTTGTCCACCTCAGATGCTCTCCTGGAAGCCCGTGGGGCTGGAGCAGTGATGCTGGCTGGAACTGATGCCACTGGGGCTCAGTGTCCAACAGCCAAACTCATTTTTTTTGCAGACTTCTTCTTGCTACATCAAGACCTCCATCCCGAGGGCAGCACTCACTGGAGCCCACAGCCACAAGAGTGAATTGAGCATGTGCTCCCCACAGGCAGCATAGGACCACTCGATGGGTGCAAGCTCCAGGATGGAGCTGCTCTGCAATCAGGACCACTCACTCCGGGTCCCTGCTCTGCTGAGCGTCCAGCCAGGGCTCCCACTGGCCTCCCAGTGCCCACTGGAGGGTGCTCTGTGCCAAGGTTTGTGCTGTAGATGCTTCCGAGAAGCCCTTGGTGGGCAAAATTAAGGTAGAAGCTGGAGTTCTGTTGGGAGCTGCAGGTCAAGCCCCTCCCCAGGGAGGAGGCAGGGCTGGAGATCACCAGGTGCAGGGCAGGACCCTCACTGGAGGTGCGCTCCTCGCAGCTCTTTGTGCCATCATCCCCTGTGTTTTCTGAGTCACATGCAAGGTCTCCAGAACTTCATCTGAGTAGCAGGAGATGTCCCCACCCAGGCCCACGGCCCACAGCTGCTGCCTCCTGCCTGCCCCTCTCCTCCCACTGAAAACTCACTGGCAGACCAGATAGTGTCTCCTACAACCAGGTCTTCTCCCTGATGCTATTCACTACCAAAACTTGAGACAGCATCCCCTGTTCTCATCTCACACAGGGTCCTAATTGTTACAGTAGCTCTTTTTCTTTTAAAATTGGCTCCCTTCTCCCCTGGCAGGGACTGCTGCCCGCTCCGGAGCTGGGCTCTGTGCTCCCTGAAACTCATCTGCTGCACAAGCTTGTTTGCTGAAGCGGATGTTCAGCTACAAGCTCATCACCCAGTTCTCTGGCTGAGGTTTCTCTGAGGTGCTTATGGGCTTTTCTGGATTCAATTAACTTCCCTCTGTGTCATCTGCAAACTCGGCTCTGCTTTCCAGCTCCTCCTTTCCAGATCACTGCAGAAAACATTAACATCAGCTGCGATGAGATCCATGGTGGCGTTCATGAAAAACTGAAGATGAAGTTCCCTCAGTTTTGTGTTGGAGCCATTTTTCCCCCATAACAGTGTTCCCCTCCTGCCCTCTTGCCCATCTTTGGGGCTGCGCTTTGCTCAGACCCCAGGCCAGCCCAGCCCAGCCGCACCTCCCGCTGAAGTGGGAGCAGTACCGGGGAAGTTTTGGACAGGCTGATACATTTTCCTTCACAGAATCTGTGTGTAATCCATGTAATCCCATCTGTGCTCTGTTAGTCTATTTTTAATAACGATTTAAAAACCTTTTCCAGGAACAAATACAAAGCTCACTGGCCTGTAACTCCTCCAGTCCCTAGTGATGTTTTAGGTCCAGGTACAGGATTTGCTGCCAGGTAGAGCAGAGGCTGCAGTAGAGAGCTGCATATTTTTGAAAGCAGATCAACAAAGCCAACCTCTGTGGTGTTCATCTTGTCCTGTTCCCAACAGAAACAGGATGATCGAGGGCTCCAACTGCGCTATAAGGAACATCTCTCACTTATCTTAACAAGGAGGCATAAAGTTGCCCTTAAAATGTAAATAATCTGTGCAACACTCAGCTGCACCCGGGAAACGCCCCAACATTCTGGTGATCTCTCATAGTATCAAACTGTTAATTAAAAGCTTTGCAAAGCTCCACTCTGTTTCCTCCCCTGTACTTTGCAGCATGTTGCTATTTCATCTTTGGGGACACAGAACTCATTATTTGATGTGCTGGCAGTGATGAGCTAGTCCTTAAATAAACTAGTGCAAAATAATAATAACCTGACAAAACCCACAGGCAAAATTCAATCTGGAGGGCAAAGACTCACAGTTTGTCTGACAGATGCACCACAGGTGATTGTGTCTGTATGGAAACAATACTTTGATGCTGTGTGAATTCCTGTGATTTTTTTGAATGAGCCCTAATATGTGGGTGACCTGGGCAGAGCCTTTGTGGCTGCACCTTGCTGCACGCTCTGAGTTCCTGATCCTTTCTTTGCTGAAGCAGAGGGCTCCGGGATGCTGAAAGTGCAGGCCATGCTCCACTGCCACATGTTTGCTTGTTCTCTCTTTCATCTTTAAGGTCATTTAGTCTCACAAATGAAATTAGGTTGGTTTTGGTTTGGGTTTGTTTTTTGTTTTTTTGGGTTTTTTTCCTGAGTCAATAAGTTTTGTGAGATTTCCACCAGTTTAGAAGCCAGGAGCTAATGTCACCTGGTGGTGGGCAGCTGGGAGGACCAGGGCAGGTCCCTGACAGGGGAGAGAACATTGGTGTCACTTGGCACGTGAAAACCATGTGCCTTCCAAGCTCAGGGGTGGTACTCGCTGCTCAAGAACCAAAACAAGGGCTGGCACAGGGGTAGTTAGAGCAGGAATTACCTCCCCAGGTAACCGATAACCAGCACCCTGGGGAGGCTTTAGCGTTTACACAGGCAGCTGTTAAAGCTGGTGAGGACACAGCAGGGAGCAGGTTATTTGACACCCACCTGCTGCAGTAGTCCCACCATTTTGGGCGGCTCTGTGTCAGCCCATCCCCTTGGCAACGGGAGGTGGGAGTGGCTGGGCCTGGCTCAGGACGGCTGTGGTCCAGAGTCTGGAGATGTTTCCGCAGCACCATCCCCTTCTCCCTGGGTCTCAGCCTCAGCTCCAGGCCAAGCTCCACAGCTCCTTCTCCCCATTAGCATGTGGTGGAGAAGTGTCACTCGGGTGATCAGTCACTGCCACTGCCCATTACGATAATAAATGTCTCCCTTTCCCTAATTTGCTCTCCTCGTCCTGCCAGCCATGGCTGCACTCCCCACACATATGAAACCCATGATGAACACTGTCCTTACTGCCCGTGTTGCTCCTGAGGTGACTCTCAGCAAGTTCAACAAACATGGGTTAGAGCTTCTCTCCAGTGTGATGCTCCACAGCGTGCTGGAACAGGCACTGTCCATGTCCCGTGGCTGCCCAGCTCCTCTCCCGGTGCCCCAGAGCCGAGGAAGGGTCTCTGCACCCAGTTTGCACCCTTGTAACCCTGTTCCCAAAAGTGGTGCCATGCTGGGAGTGCACGAGACCGGGCTCTTGAGTCTCCCCCAGCTCCCATGCGGAGCCCGGGATGAAAAACTCCCCCGAGCTTCAGACCCCGCTCAGAGGGGCATGCTCGTCGTCGTGCTTCCCTCTCCCAAGCCCCTCATCTGTCTCTGGTCTCACACTCTCCCCTGCCCGCCCTCCCCAGCAGCGTGTCCAGCATCAAAGCAGGGCACAGACGGGAGCGTTCGCCTCTGATCTCCATGCCGGGGGCTCTGCAGAGCTGCTCCGGGTGTGTCCCCATCGCCCCTGTCCCGGCGCCGTGGATGGATGCGATGGTGACAACTTTCGGGACGTGTCCTCTGGGTGTCACTGTGCGCTCGCTCTACAGATGCTCAGCATCGCCGCTGGGGAAGGGATTTGGCCCAAAGAGCAAAGGAAAATACTTCTCATCGCCTGCAAAGACCCCAGCGCTGCCGATGGTCAAGGGATCGGGCTGGCCTCGGGCTTTGCCCCCCCTGGCCCCCTCGCTCCTGCCTGTTCTCCTGCTCCAGCGCTTGCCTCCCTCCTGCCAAAACCCTGTCCCCCCGGCTCTGGCTCTAGCTCCCTCTTCCTGGGAGGCCAGCCAGTGCCGGGAACGGATGGAGCTGAGATGCCTGTTGTCAGGAAGTCGATAAATCAGTGGGTCTCACACTCCTTGTAGCATGTCATCCCGCCTGCTCCTACCCATGGACCATTAAGAAGGAGGGGAGGGAGGAGGCACTTGGGCAGAGCTGGATCTGTTGCCTGGCGTTCCATAGGAGCAGGCTCTCCCTGCTGCACCCACTCCCAAGCCTTGGGAGACCCATGGCAGAACCTGGCTTGGGAAAGGTGAGCTCAGGAGCTCAAGTCAGGGCCATGGCTCTCCATGACCTGCAGGATCTCATGGGCTGGAGACCCTAACGGCATCTCCAGTTTTCCTCTCCCTGTTGCTTCACTCCTCCCATCCAGGGACAGTGTACGGCAGCAGATCTTCTCTGTGGTGTCAGGCAGTGTCCACACCAACCTGACAGTGTAACCAGGTCACTGGTGGCCAAGGTAGGGTGCAAGGAAGGGTGGAATGCATCGTGGAAGGTATGGTGGAAGGTAGGGTGGAAAGAGATCCACCTGAGATGAAAGGTGATGTTTGTGATTTCTTCTTTTATCTCACAGTAGTCATTTGTCTATTATAGCCCAGAGTTTTTGGCCATTTCAAACTCAAAATTAATGGCAAAAACAACCAGAAAACACATTTGATGGTTTAACTCTTGATGGTTTGATTCTTGGTCCCCAGTTAGCATGAGCTGGTTTCAGTTTCAAAATTAGCAATTGTAATTGATACCTGAGCCCGGGATAACTGCTTCTGGATTGAGCTTCTGTCAGCCTTCATGACAGTTCACTCAGTCACAAGATGATTTATGCAAGCTCAGGGCCTCACAAGTGCAATTTTCTGTTTTCTTGCCTGTGAACTGCTTTTATTTAATTTTCTTTGCCTCTTATTCTAACTCACAAACTGACGCTCATCTTCTGTCATTTGTTTGTTTTAGCTCTGGACTGAGTGAACACAACAGCCATTAAGGAGATGAACACAAACACGAGGTATGTGGGCACATACATCTGGAGCTGTGCCAGCAGAGTCCCCCATCTGCAGCTCAAGCACACGAGTAGACTTTTAAGTCTTTAATTGCTTCTCCCAGCCACCCCAGGGTGCAGGTGGATCCCTGCCTGGCTGGGTTCTGCCCCGGACACAGCCCCAGTGCCCGAAGCTGCATCCCCAGCTCCATCATCCCTGCTCCAGCCTCAGTCAGGACACGTGGAGGCAGCTGCTGCCTCTCAGGGAGCCTGGGCTGGATCAGCAAGCAACAAGAGGCACCGAGGAAGCGCCCCCATCCTTAACACAAAGCCAAGAAGCAAATAAAAGGCCCTTTGTCCTCCTCCTCATTAGCCCGTGTGTCTCCCCAGTGCAGTAATTATCCCTTTCTTCTGCTGGTGTGCAGGCTCCTCTCCCCGGGTGTGTGCCCCAGCACTGTGTCTGCAGGGTTAATTGGCCTGCACAGGGATGTCTGCTGCTGTTCAGCTCTCAGAGGGCTCCGTGCTGGGGAAGTTGCTCTTTCTGATTTTTGGTGGTGCCCACTCAATTAACTGAGTAGGGGCAATTTTCCCTTTAGGGAAGGGATTTACTCCCAGACAGTGAGCAGCACTCCAACATGCCCACAGAGGCAGTGTCCCCTTCCCAGGCTGTGCGGGGCTCAGGGCAGGTGGCCCATGTGTCCCGTGTGGGGCTGGCCACCAGTGCAGGGCAGGACACACCCTGGGGACTCGTGTCTCCAGGCACCAAGATCCACACACACAGAGCTGCTCCTGCCCTGAGCTCCTCTCCAGAGCAAACACCACACTCCTGTGGGTCATGCCCCCAGTAAAAGGAGGTCCAAGGTGATGGAAATTAAATACCTGTTCCCTTCCACTGGTGGCTTTGGGCAGCTTGCCCAGGGGACCCGAGCCCTGGTTGTCTGAGGAGCAAGAGGTGGTTTCCTGGGGCACATCTGGCATCTCTCAGTTTAGCCTTGAGGTGTTAAAAACCACCTCCTACCTACTGGTAATGGCTAATTTGGAAGATGTTATTGGATTAACACTATTGACATCCCCTCCTGAAGGTCAGGCTGGTAATAAAGTCATATGATAGTATTTCTGCTAATATTAAAATTAATTACCTGTCATTTTATGTGTAGCAATGACTTGTTTGTGATGCTCTGTGTAGCTGTAATGGAAGGCCAGGGATGGATACACCTCTTCCCTTTCTGGATGTAATTAAAAAGAGAGCATTTTGAGGCATTTCCTCACAAATAACACCTGCAGGATCTGAGCCTCGGTGGCTTGTAGGATCCACACTGTTTACTGAATGTCATTTGCACAGTTAGGGGCTCCCACATGATCTTTCAGGTTCCTGGAGTCGAGGTGATCTCTAGGCACGTTGCTGGGGAGCAAAGGATGGGAGTTGCAATGGGGGACACAGAGTGACACAGAGTGATGCAGCGTGACACAGAGCTGGGCACAGCAGTGGCAAGGGGGGCAGCAGCCCCCCTCACCTTGCGCTGGCAGCTCAGTCACTGAGAGGATCACAAGGCTCCTGGACATCAGCGTCCTTCAGCCAAGAGCTGCTCAGGGTTGTGCCAGGTCCTCATGGGCACTTTGAGTGTGGCTGTGGAGGCTGCAGCTCCTACCGGTGCTGCACGGGGGTGCCCAAGGTTTTGAGGTGGCACAGGCTACCGTGGGCAGCAGGGACACTGCTGGGTCTGTGCACTGAGCCCCAGCCCGTGCATCACCTCGGATGTCCCAGGACAACCTTTCCCCAGAGTGGACGTGGAGCTTGTGTGACTGCTGGATGGCCTCGGAGATACCAGCAGAGAGAGAGTGGCCTGATGAAGGTGACAAGGACCTTATCCCCAGCTATATCCTAACTGCACTGATACACACGTCCTTTTAAATCCTGAGGCTGCAGGATGTCTTGACCTCTTTGATCCAGGAACTGCAGCCTCAGAGCAGGAAAACGCCAAGCCAGATTCCTGCTGACACCCTCCCTCCCCCAGCAGCACCCTCCAGGCCTCACTGGTGTTTAAGACATGCCACAATCTCCATATCCAAGGGGGACATTTAAATTCAGCGGGTTTGTTGGGGACAACCTCCCCCAGCACTGAGCAGGAAGGTCATCCCCAGCTTACTGTGTGCCACTGACACCCAGGACTGAGCTCCCTGGAGGCTCTGGGCTGGAGATGTGTCACTTGTGGGTGTCACTGCTGCAGCTGACAGTGTCTGACAGGCAGTGGTCTTGGTTCTGCTGTCAGTCCTGGCCTTAGCTGTCAGCAACCTCTTCCTCCAGTCTTCTCCAGCCACTGGAGCTCCTCCTCCACAGAGGTCTCAGCCCTTGCTGGTGGTGTCAGTAGTCTCTGCTCATGGGCTGCTCATTTTCTGTGGGTCGGTTCCTGCTCAGATCTGGTTCTGTCTCCCTGGCAGCACGTCCCAGGTTGTTCCTTGTTTACTATCCCAGCTGAGACATGTTTTGGTCCTGTCCCTGTAGGATCCCCAGAGTTGGGTGCACAGCACGTGGTGATGGAGCCTGCAGAGGCTGCGGGATCCTGCCACACGCTGAGAAAATCTGGAGGCAGCAGCTACTGTCAGGCTGTGCCTCCATGGCACATGTCACTCCACACAGCTCACCAGAGGTTTTCTGCTGTTGGCATCTGCAGTTGTTCCAAATTTCCACTAAGGAGAGCCCAGGGATTCCAGGCAGTGAGACAGGCCAGAGCCCTGCCATGGCCCTTGTGCAGCCCAGACAGATGGACAGGGAAGCAGGAGATTAGCTGGGGGGGTCACTTCAGAGCTGTCATTTTGAGGCAATGGTGACGCTTTCCTGTGCAGAGAGGGAACAATATTCTCTAGGTCTGATTAGCATTAAATATTTTGCAGCTCACGCAGTCCTGGCATGCAGCAGCATATGGCAGAGCTGCCTCAGTTTTGGCTACTGCGAGAGGATGATTAATTAGTAAGACATTTTTATGTATGAAAGGAAAAACATTACAATCCTTGTGGCTGGCAGCACGCTGATGTTTTACATTTCTGCAAGGAATAGGAGGATACGCTCATTGGCACACTTCCCTGAAATGTTTACCCGTAAACATTTATCCTTGTTTTCTTAAATAAAAATACGGTGTATTACATGTTGGAGTGATGGCCCGCTGGAGCCAGGCCCTTTGGAAGGGAAATGGGACAGTGTGATCTCCTTCAGAAAGGTGCTTCTCCAGCTGCAGATGGAAACACACAAACGGGGGAAGGGAAGTTGAGCTTGGGAGGGGACGGGTGCTGGGCAGGGGATTGCAGCAGGGCTGTGAGGAGCATTAGGAAGAGGGAACGGAGATGCAGGGGTGTGAAAACATGAGAAGCAGCACTGCAAAAGGGATCAGGGAAGGGAGCTATGCTGACAGCTAAGGATGGGGCTTGTGGTGGAACCAAGGGGCACAGCAAAGCACCTGGATTGTACCCAGACCACGTCACGTACCATGGAGAGCTGGTGAGAGAGAGCAGGGACAACTCACTGTGCCTGCATTTCCCTCCCAATAGTCTCAATGAGAGGGCAGCTGGTGCACGAAGGTGTCCAAACTCAAAGAACAAAACATCAAGGGCAGCAATATCATCTGAACACGTGAGATTTAGCAACCATGGTCCTGAGGCAGAACACCTCCCCCACTAGATGTGTGACTCCTGAAATATATTAGCAGTGGCTGTCCTGGGCTGCGGAGGCTGTGGGAACAACAGAGCACAGGTTCACCCTGGATGGGACCCCTGGATTCACTTGCCCCATGATCCTCCCACAGTTTTCATGCCTGTCCAGCTGCCAGCTCCTTTCCTGGCCCCACTCTGCAGGTCCTTGACCTGCTGCCGATGGAAGGAGAACCCACTGCAGCTGCTGGAGGGACCACAGCCTCATCGCTGTCCTCCACAAACACCACTGCAGAGATATCCCTCCCCTTAGTGCCCCCAGGAATGCAAAGCTCTCAAGGTCCATGTGCAAGGATTTCTCTTCACTTGCTTCTCCCCTGGTGAATAAGTGGTGACAATTCAGGTCACACGGAGCTAAATTGAGCATTAACTGTTCTCCCTTCAGAACCACCGCTGCAGCCTCTCCGGGGAAATAAAAACTGCTTCAAAATGTGACTTGGATGAGATTGCTTCCCCTCCAGTGCTGGAAGCCTCTGGGATCTCTGCAGATGAGTGGCTGGGAGGGAGCCCCTGGCTCAGAGCAGACCTCTGGAGAGGGGCAAGGATGGGAAAGGGGGATGAGGTGCTGGGGTCTGCAACCTGTGCCCTGCTGCCCACAGCAGCCCCCAGCCCTGTGGCAGCCCCCGGCCCTGCCATCCAAACACCACACGTTGCTATTTCAGCCCTTCAGAGATAAATATAAGAGAAGTAGTCCTCTCCTGGGGCTCAGCTCTCCTGTCCCTGCTTGTGCTCCAAAACGTGACACTGAACTGGCCCTTAACAGTAACTGGAAGGTGCACAAGGAGCCAGCTTGTCAAGGTGGCAAGTCCCCTCCAGGATCTCTCACAGCTGCTGCAGGTGTCTGGAAAAAGTTGCTGAGATGCTGCACCCTGTAAAACCAAGATGAGGGGGTTTGATCTGTGCCCTTAGCCCCCTCCGTGCTCAGCTCTTTCCCTTGCCAGTGTCCTGCGATCCCAGGCAGCAGGAGCACTGTGGGGCTCCCTGAGCTCCACCTGGGACACCCAATCCCCAGGTATCACAGGGAACATCCCCAGGGATGCCCACTGGGCTCCTCTGCCCCACGGGAGGCCAATGTGCTTCACAAAGAGGGGCTGCACAGCAAGACATGTGAGCGAGAGCTGCACCCTGTCACCACCTCAGATAAGCCCTTTCTCCCAGATGAAGAGTCTGTCTTTTGGCAGAAACCCAATGCTGGCAGGCAGAAGAAGGAGCATCTGCTCAACCAGACACGTACAAAGCTTCCCCTGTGCCCGTGATTCAGGCCAAGACTGAGCGCAAACGCCGCAAGCTTGGAAAGCAGCTGGATCAAGGGACATGCAGATGGGGCAGTGAGGAACATGTCCTCCTCACTTTGAAGGCACCTGGGCTGGGACTGGTGCAGCCTCTCCTGGAGAAACCCAGCCTAGCTGGCCAAGAACTTTGGGATCAGTATTTCCTGGGCACAGCTCAGGCAGGGATGGGCAAAAGGTGGCTGGGAACTTCTTCCTGGGACCTGGGGGCTACTGTGAGACAAGGTGAGAGGTTTGACACTGTACAAAATGGTACCAGCAGGAGTGATGGGGTGAAGCTCAGCAGAGGCTGAGTGCCAAGCAATGGCTGCAGAGAGGTCAGGCTGGGTAAGACCAAGCCTTCAGATACATGTGCCAGTCACCCTGTGGGCTCCTCTTTCCTTCCCTCTCTTTTCCCACCCTTCCCAAAGGGCCTGTCCTGATGTGCAGGTTCGATGGGTTCCTGGTTAGTTAGTGAAACCTGGGAGGTGATCAGGGCTGCCTTGGCATTGATGAAACAATGGGTGTAAGACAGCAATAGACCCACCGGGGTCAGCTGAGCTTGAGTCAGGCTGTTTGTCCCCTAAGCGCAGCACCTGTCCCCAGACCCCTGCCACTGAGGTAACTTTTCCTTTGGGGTAACTTTTGGGGGGGCAAAAAGGGCAAAACTCCATGGATTTACAGAGCTGGGCAGCTTCTCTGCTGTTTGCCAGGTAGCCTTAGACCCTGTGGTCCAGGAACTCCACTTCTCACCTTTGGATGTTCAGCGTCCCCTTTCCCACTGTGTGTCCCCTTTTCCAGTGCACGATGGACCACACCAACCTGGCCCATCCCAATCTGATTCACCCCCGCTGATAATTGCACCCATAACTGGGCAAAGGCTGGTTGTCAGGACCTGCTCCAGCAGCCCCCTCCCTGGAGCTCAGCCTGGCTCCTGCGGGTGGGATGGCTGCCAGCCCCCATCACCCCCCGCCCCGCCTCCCACCCCCCTGTCAGCAGCTCAGCCCTCCCCTGCCCAGCACTGGTAGGGAACAGCTAGTTATTGACCTATAGTTTACTGCCTGAGTGTTTATTGCCAGGGGGAATTAGCCAGATTAATCACAACCGTTGCTACAAAGTTCCGTAATAAAATCCTAAATGAAATAAAAGACAGCCAAGTGCTTCCCTGATGGAAATCCCTCCCTGCTCCCGATGAAAGCGCTCACTGGAATCTCGGCGGTGTCGGTTCTAACAGCTCCCTGATGTTAATCCATAAAATACTGGTATGGCTCGGGGATATCCTGTGGGTTGGGAGAGCTGGGAAGGGGATAATTCCTGCCAGGGACATGGCGATGAGCCCTGCAGGGCCAGCCAAGCGCAGGCACAGCAGGATAGGCACTGGTCAGTCCATGCAGCCACCTCCAGAGGACACCAGCCCAAGGCCAGCACTGCCCCCCATGCCTGTCCCCACCATGCTGGTTGCAGGAACCCAGAGTTGCTGTAAGACTAGAACTGTGACTTGTCTTTTGTCTTCTAGTTCTTTCTAATCTCTTTTGCAGCACACAAAGGTGGGCGTTCTTCATCAAAAAGACATAGTTCTTGATGAGGCACTTCCAAGATTTTTTTCTCAGCTTCCAGGTGCTTCCTGAGTGACAACTGGAGGCTGTGAAATCCTTTCTAGGTGGTTGTGGCAGGCTGAAGAGCTCCCGTGTTTCTGTGAGGGCAGTGAACAGTGCTCTCTTCCAGCCAGTGTGCCTGCCAGGCTTGATTCTGTGCTCCAAACCATGGTGTTTTACTCCAAAGAGCCCTGCCTGAGGTCACACCACTGACAGTCACGGCATGCCACACTCTGTGTGTCCCCCCCCTTAGTCCCTCAGATCAAAGGTGCTGAGAGCAGGACCCCATCCCACACCTTTGTCCTGTGCCATTCCCAGGAAAGGGGACACAGGAACACGACCTGGACACAGCAACTTCAGTGTGTGGGCAGGGGTCCTGCAGAGGGGTCCTGGGGTCCTGCAGAAGGGTGACCAAGCAGAAGGCTGTGGGCAGCTCCAACAGCCTGCAGCTGGCCAGGCTTCCCCTGAGGACTAGTCAGCCTGAGCAGGTTTACTTGTTGCCTGTACTGAGAAGCAAATTCAAGGTGTGCACTGGGGACCTCCACATGCTGGGTGGACTGCAGGAGCCTGCCCCACGGGCTCAGCCCCCCAGGACCTCTGAGCAGCCCTGGGAAAACCCTTCATGTGGCTCCCACAATCACAAGCTGAGGAAGCCACTGAAACCCAGAGGACTTCTGCACTGCACAGAGGAGGAGAGACCCCTGAATAAGTGATTTCCACCTCGACAACCAGCTGATACCCTCTAAAAGGTGATTTCATCTCTTTTTGATGCTCCTCACCTGGTTCTTCCCTCACAGCTGCCCTGCTCAGAGATAGAGGAGTCCCTCTGAGCAGCAGCACCCAGGGGCTCCTTTGATGGGGGTTTGGAAGTGGTGGCTGGCACCAGTCTGGTGGGAGGTTGGTTGTTTTGGTTTTTTGGGGGTGGGTGGGGAGTTATGGACAGGAGAACATTAGTACAGGGCTTGGGCCTGCTGGGTTGAGCTGAGCTGCTGTGGACTCACAGGTAGGAGCCTCCCAAAGCCCTGAGGCTTGTGGCAATTCCTCCTTTGCCACTTGACATCTGCAGGCAGCAGGAATCTGCTGGGACTTAATCTCTTCCCTGGTGTCCTCCCTTCCTTAGTAAAGTCACAGCAAAGGGGAATCTAGCAGCTGGAGAGGAGACCAAGGAGGCTCTCCAAGAGCAGGCCAGCCTGGGCAGTAGTGCAGGACTTCTTCTTGCCCATGGAGTGCCTCCAGGATTGGAGTATCCTTTGGATTTTCCCAGGACACCCACCCCAGCAACTCGCCCGGCTGAGCAGCAGGACACGAGAGGCCCTTCCCTCCTCGTCCTGCAATGGAGCAGCCGTAAGTACCCGGGGGCGTTACTGAGCACGTGGCTTTTGGGGAAAATATCCCTAAACCAGCCTCCAGGCCCAGGCTGGGATGCACTTCAATGAGCCTGGAGCGGGAACAGGCTGGTTGGAACAGCTCGTTAGTTTTGCTTAGTTGCACAGTGTGAGGAGTGAGCAGCTTCTGAGCTTCTGCCGGCAGCAAATGGATGTTTGCACAGACTGGAAAGGTTACCTGGTTTCCCTCCATCTGAGATGGGTTATTTACCATAAATATGTTTGCACTGGAGTTGTGAACATTAAGGCGTGTTGATTGAAAGCTTCGCAGTAGCTGTTGTCTCAGCGTCCCCCAGGAAACTGTCACCATTGCCTGTTCTTGACGTGGCAGTGACACTTGCTTCAGAAACAGCTCGGGAAAGGAATGTTTTGAGGAGGGGTTTGTGTTGTGCTGCCAGTGGAATAGCATATTCCTGTTTGATGCATTAAGCAACGTGTAAAAATTTAATCAAAACTGCATTTATTATACATGACAGTGAGAAGAAACAAACAGCAAGGGCTTCTGCTACTCATTAAGTGCCTTGGGATGGCTGGAGAGAGGGGAAGTGCCTGTGCTTAGCAGAGGGGCTTGACAATGACAGAGCTGTCACCAGCACTGCTGACCTGGAAAGGGCTCTGGCACAGGGCTGCTCAGACCTGTGCATACTACCACTTGTTATTTCTATTTTATTTTTCCATGGCCTGTGTGAACCGTGACCCCCTGCTCTGGGTGTCTCTGAGGGTGGGGGGTGTTTGGGTGACAGGGGTGTCAGCTGTCTGCTCCTGTCCTGCTTCTACACAGAGGTTTGGTCAGGGGCTCTGACACTGCCACCAGTAACTGTGGAACAGGCTGTCTGGGATGTGCTGGAGGCCCTGTCCCTGGAGGGCCCTAAAACACATGGAGATGTGGTGCTTGGGGACATGGCTTAGTGGTGTCCTTGGCAGTGGCAGGTTAACGGTTGGACTTGATGAGCTTAAAGGTCTTTTCCAACTGAAGAGATGTGATAGTTCTGTGAAAACCGTATAAACCCAGGAAGGTGAATAACTGTTACTTCAGAGGCTGCAGCTGCATGGAGACAGGACCACATCCTTCATCAGTGGCAGGACAAAAAAAACCAAAATCCAACCAAAGAGGCTCCAGAACTAATTCAGAGCAAGAAGCACCAAACCAGGTTGCCTGGGGTCTGGTGAGGGATGAAAACCTGTGCTAACCTGGAGGGTGAACTGAAACCCATGGGACCTGGCGAGAGGGGCTGCCCTGCCTGGGGTGGTGCTGAGGGGCCCTGGGAGCATGGCTGGGGGGGGCTGCACAGCCCCCTGAGGATGCTCCATGGAGCTGCCTGGGAATTCACAGCTGGAGCTTTACAGCTGGAGCTGCGGGAGGTGGAACTGAAGGGATCTTGCTGTGAGTTATTTGTCTGCTAGAAGCACAGTCCTGTTGTCTGAAGAGCCCCTTGAACCAGGGGGAGGGTGAGAGGAGAATAAATCCCTAGCATTGGTACTTATGGAAAGGTCCAGGGCAAAGAAGGCTGAACCATCAGGAATTTCAGTCCTGGTGAAGGAGAGAAACACCCCCCTGGTTTCCTGGTGGAGTGATGGTGGAGCCCAGCCCAGCAAGGCAGGGATGAGCCTGTAATTCCCAGTGCATCCGATGGGATGGGGAGTCTGGGGCTGCCACTGCCAGAGGGTGGTTGGTTTTGTTGGCCGGGGTCAACAGTGCTTACACATGGGATTATATTTGGGAAAAGGCAATGTAATTAAAGAGGATTTGTTTGTTTTTTCCACAGCAGTAAAAGTTACATGGTAACAACAAAAAAACCCAAACAAAACTAAAAACCCAAACAAAAATGAAAAACCCCAAACAAATACAGAAGAAAGGAAGAAATTAAGGGTGAAAAGCTGGTGGGAGGAAAATGGATGTGGAAATCAGGGGGAAATTACTTTCAGAAGGAAAATTATTGCAAACTACTGCATGAAGAGGGTTATACCCCATCAGACAGCAAGTAAAGCTGAGGGAAGGGGCTGGGCTGGTTGCAGCTGGGATTTGTTTTGGCTGTAATTCCGTAAGGGAATTAAGGCTGTTGGAGCAGGGTCTGGAACAGACTGGATTCACTTGCTCGTAAGAAGAGCTGTGTGGCATGCTGCTGGAAAATGACTTGTGCCTTGAAAAATGGGATTGAGTAAAGTTATTCAAACACCCAAGGTAAATTGAAAAGTGAAAGTATTTAGGAGAAAGCTGAAATGTTTTATTCTGAGGTGTTTTTAATCAAAATAATCCCATTTTTCTTTCCAAACTGATGTTCTGAAATGCAGCGTGGGTTTTGTTCAGAGTAAAATGAAACAAACCCCCTCCAAAATAAATGAAAAAGGTTTTTAGTTCACTGAGAAAACTGAGACATTTTCACTTTGGGGAAATCCAGAATAGGTTTTGTTTATTTTCTTGGTTTAATGCCAGGCTGAAAAATACCTTGCAGTGCTGGGGTGTGTGTGTGCTGTCAGAGCACGGGGGGAGTGGGGCAGGAGACCTTTTGTACTGAAGGGGAGGAAATGCTGGGGACAGATGTGTCAAGTGATGGGTGTGAGGTTCTTTGTGGCTGCACTGCCAGGGCTGTCACTGGGAGATTGATGACAATGGTGTCCCCTGTGTGAGCTGCAGCCAGGCCAGCTCCTGCAGAGTGGTGTGGATCATTGCATCATCTGAAATCATCTTGATTTAAACACTCGGAAGGTTTAGGGAAAAGGAAAAACTCCTCTAATGACAGCACAAATTGCTTTGAAACGTGGTTATTTCTGCAGCACTTTCCCCCCAGCTGTGTCGCTCTGTCTGGGCTGGGTCTGTCCTGGCTCTTCTTGGCCTGGTCGGCTTGTGTCTGCCCCAAGTTGGTCTGTGGGCTGTGCTGGCACAGGGTGGGTGGGAAGGGCACAAGTGTCTGTCCTTGGGTATGCAGCTGGCTCCTAGAAAAGTCAGGCTGGCTGCTGGATAAGCTGAGAAATCACGGGAGGAAGTGTTATCTGGGCAAGGTGTTGGCATGGATGGAGTGAGCTGGGAATGCAGGAGACAGAGAAGCTTCTGATCATCAAAGCAGGACAGAAAACAGCCTACAGAGAAGAGCTGGGGGCAGCAGGAAGGCAAAGCCTCTGCCATGCTGGGGAAGGCACGAGGTCAGAAGGGGTTTGAGGTGGAGTGGCTCCAGGGTCGGTCTTGCTCAGGGTGCTGCTGATTCCCTTGGCTTTTCACACCTTTGTTCTTCTCTGTGTTTTCCCTCAGCCCTGTGCTGACACCGCAAGGAGCTCTGCTGCTTGACAGCTCCTGACTGCATTGTTGTGGGGTTTGCTGTTGTCAGTGTCTGCATGGCAACGGGGACCATTTTCCTTGCATTTAATTTCAAGTGACTGTGTGCCTCCCTTTGTTGGAATTAAAAAAAGAAAATACCACAGATGGTGAGCTGCTCTCTAGGGGAGGGTCTCTGGTTCTGTGGATCTCTGTGCACCCACTCGTGGCCTCACAGACATCTCAGCCGTGGTGTTTCAGAGGCAGTTTCTTCTGTGTGGAGGCAGGGCTTGGAGTGCCTGTGAGGAGGGCTTTAAAAACCATCAACCAAACACAGCCTGAATCAGGGCAGGGAAGTCAGAGAACATGGGAACCCTCATGGCCCAGGCGTGTTCCAGGGCATTGGGGTTTGCCTTGTCCAGGCACTGACACCTGCAGATGGGAGCCTTAGAGAGAGGATCTGCTGCAGAGCCCCTGGAAGTGGGTAGGGTTTCCTAAGCCCCCTGCAATGACACCTGCAATTTGTACCCAGTGTTTTCTTAGAAGCTGGGTGGCCTCTAGGGACCCACAGAATTTATTTCAGGATGCTGGCTCAGTTGAGACTTGCCACACAGCTTGGCCTCGGTGTCAAGTGGAATGTTTTGAGAGCAGATCTACCACATGCTGCTGAGCAGCATTTTGCAGTCACTTTGCTTTTTATCCTGGAGATGCCAGACATGTTCAGGTTCAACTTAGACTTTGCTCTGTGGAATCAGGTTTAATACCTACATTTGCTTCTTGTTTGATAAGGGGATGCAGTTGGAGTGTGACTGTTTTCCCTGCAGGCTGGTTGTGCTTTCAGGTCGGGTAGTGTCTGCTCTCCAGGCACAGATTGTCCTGCCAGCCTGCAGAGGAGACAGGTCCTGAAGGGAGGTGGTGGATTGTCCTGTCAGGGCAGGCTCAGGAAAGCCACCTAACATGCACTGGCACAAGTGAGATGGAGTTAGTTTGTCATGGAGGTAATTATTCTTGTTCATAAGCAAAATAAGTGTCATTCATCCCAGAGTTGCTCCTTCCCACCAAAACCCCCAGGGAATATACACAACCATGGTGAGCATCAGAGAACCCCCCCCCTGACTCCACTCCTGGCCACCACTGCACAGGGCTCGTGGCACTGATGGGTGAGCCTGGCTGCTGCTTTGCCCAATCCAAAGGCTTCAACAGCCTCCTCTGAGCTGAGAGCAAACCTGCTCCAGGTGACTGAGACAGTCCCTCACAGAATCCTCTGCTGAACACATTGTTCTGGGTGACTTTATTAGGTGCTGCCTTGCTGCTTATTATGGATGTGGAGTGTCCTCAGTTGCAGTGTAATTCTTCAAGATCTGATGGCTTGAAAGAGATGTATTTGTGCTAGAAAATGTGTGGTCTGCCCTTGCTGTTGAGCTAGAGGATGGTGACAGTGCCTTACCCTCATGGCACAGGCAGGGCAGAAGGGGTTCCTGTGCTGAGAGAAGAGCTGGCCTGTGCTCACAGGAAGGGTTCATGGCTCTTGCTGGAGCCAGGGCCCTGCACACACCACATCAACTGCATCTGGGCATGGGCCTGGAGGTGGCTCTGCCTGAATTGTAGTCCTGCACACACTGAAACCACCCAAACCAAACTAAACTGGCAGGAATTCCAGCCCAGGGAGAGGCATCAGCTCTTCACAGTCCAGAGGCACCTGTGTGAGTGTCAGTGAAACCTCCCCAGCAAGACAGCTGAAATGGAGTTATTAGGCAGCTGAAGCTCTCCCAGTTGGCAATCACTGTGTTGTTTGTGCCTGGCAAACTGGCAACAAGTGAGTAATTATCTAATTAACCTCAACCTGGCAGAGGCAGCACAGTAGAGGTGACATGTCCCTTCAGCATTATTAAGATTCACTCTGTTTCCTGGTGGATTTTTGACAAATCCAAAACTCTCTTACCAGAGATGGCACAGAAATCAGCACCTAAAGCAGTGCTGTGGTAAAGCTGTGCCTGTGTCTGCAGGGGCTGCAGAGGAGCAGGACAAGCTGCAGCTCAGGCACATGAGGATGACAACCCACCAGATCCAGAGATGCGCTGGGTGTGAGGACTACAGGATGGTGCTGGTAGGAGATGGTACCTATGTGAGAGCCTGGGGGTAACTGGGGGGACAGGGGGTCCCCAGAGACTGGGGGGTGTGGAGGGGGCTGGGGAGACTGAGAGCACTGCTGTGGTGAAGTTAGGGATGTGGAGACACCAGAGAGGGCCAAGGCTTTGGTTGAGATGAGGAGAGCAGGAGACAGCCAGGGCCAGGGGGTGTTTCCCACTGGGGCTTCCAGGGGCAGGCAGGGACGAGCGTGGTGAGGGACTGGCCTCAATGAGGTGACAATCAGCAGCCGGGGCTGGCCAGCCCTGGTGGCACTCATGACTGCACAGTCCAGTCAGTGTCTTGCAGTAATTAAAGCATGTCTTCCATGTTGTGAGTAATTTATTTTCTAACTAAGTGAGCTACAGCTTATTTGTGGGTAATTGGCAACTTTTCCTTCCTTTGTGTATTTAATGTCGTGTTTCTGTTTGTGCTGTTTCAGAGGCACCACAGCCCCCCAGCTGCTCCTTCCCTTGAGCTACATGAAGGATCCGGGGGGGACATGGGGTCCCATCCTGCTTCCCTGACTTGCAGAGCTGTTCCATCCGTACAGACCATGGCTCCCTGGGCTGCAGGTCGAACATGGCAGCAGCACCAACACCTGCCATGGCTTCTGCTCTCCCAGGCTCTGCTCTCGTGAGTGGAATGCAGCTTGTCCTAGATACAGCCCAGGGGATGCAGCCTCTTGTCAGCAGCCAGCTCTGGATCAGGTACCTCTTGGACTGCCCGCGGGTCTCTTGCCTCTTTCCCTCTGAACAAACACATCTCTGGGGGGAGCAGCCATGGGCAGCGAGCTCCACAGCACCTGCCAAGGGGTGTCCATGCCCTGGGACGGGGCTGTGGGGCAGCAGAGTAACATGTTTCTGAGCTGGAGGGGAGGGGATGGTTTGTAGCACTCTGGCTTTGCTGGCAGCAAGCAGCTCTTGTCCTGGTGTCAGAACGTATCAAGTCCTCATCCTGCTTTGCCAGACAATGCGTGGGTTGAGGTTCTTCTCCAGACCCTTCTCATCTGTCTGCCCTCTGAAGGAAACAATCCATATTCTCAGGCTCTCTTCACAGCAGAAGATTTCTGGACATTTGTCTTAATTGTTGGGTTTTTTTGGTGCGTGGTTGTTTGTTTGTGTTTTGGTTTGGTTGGTTTTGTTTGTTTTTTGGGGTTATTTTTTTGCTCAGAGCCACTTTTCACCCAGAGCCATCCCGTGGGGAAGGGGCCACTGGCACCACACGTAGCATCTTTCCAAGGCTGCCTCCTTGGCTGGGGTAAGGGCTTTGGCTTCCTCCAGGATCGTGCTGTGGAACAGCACAGAAAGGCTCTCACCTGCTTATATCCCCTCAGACTTTGCCTGTTAGGGCCTCTGGAGTATTTACATCAGATAAATTTTAGCTACTTTGCACCCTCTTTTCTCGCAGTGTATTATTATTCCATTATTTTCAGTAATGGAGCCACTACTCAGCCTGGCTCCCATCTCCTTGCTGTGCTGCCAGGCTGGGCTCCCCCCTCGGCTGGACCCCCCTGGGAAGGGGATTGCAGGGCTCCAGCCAAGCCCCTGCCATGGTGGCTTCACAGGGGCTGGGAACACAAGTCATTGTGGGACTGGCCACCATGAGGAGAAACACGAGCAGAGGATGTGCAGCCAGCTCTGGTGGGGCACAGGGACTGAAGGTACAGAAGGACTCTGCTTCCTGGCCAAAATAAGGACAGGTGTGGGACCTGGGTGGTGGTGGGAACATGGACTCCCTGCTAGGGGACCCCTGCCCCCCAGTGTGTTCACTTCCCATGGAGTCATCCCTGTCTCCCCTCTTTGACCGAGCTCCTGGCTGGGATCCAGCAGACAGGGGAGCTCGAGATGTTCCCCAGCCCAAAAGCACAGCCCCTGGTTCACAGCAGATGTGACCATGAAGGCACAGTCTCCCCTCGGGGGGAAGGAGGGAGCCTGGGTGCTGCTCTGGTTTGCACATCCCTGGATGCAGCTCTGCCACGGCTGCTGCTGTGTGAGGCAGCCCAGCCTGTCACAAGCCTGGGAATACAAGGAAGAAAAACTTTTATTAAACGTGAACCCTTGCCATGAAAGGTGAAAATATTAACTGAATGCTCCCAGAACTCTGTGGATATCTGCATATTTTAATGAGGAATGTTAGAGCTATGGCTCATATGGAAAAAATGTCTCCTAATTATTTCTGGGCAGAGACAGTACTTCCTGATCTGGGCTTTTCTGGTTTAAATATGATGCCCCAGTGCAGTGTCCTCAGAAGAAGCCAGAGTGGTTAAAATACATCCAAGTCGTGCTTGCCAGTGCAATGAAAGAGCCTGATAATAGCTCCCTGCTTCCTGTTCCCTCTTGGTGCCGTTTGTATTCCCGGGTTTGTGGGGAGTCTGCACAGGGGGGACGGCTGCTCCTGACAGCCTGAGCACCACGGCAGCTCTGCTGCTGCCTCCTGACAAGTAAATAACAACCACAACGTTTCTTTTTTTATTCCTTTCTTGGTAAGGATGGAATGAGCATCTGAGCAGTTGCCTCTGTTCTTAGGGATGTTTGTGGAGCTCCCAGCCTGGGTGGGGTGTGAAGGGTAGGGGGGTGGGTGCTGGGGCACATGGCAGGCATGGGGGGGTCCCAGGGGGCTCAGCGGGTCCAGGGGTGGTTGGCAGGGAACCCACTGGAGTTGGGGTGCTCGACAGGGATCTCAGAGGGATCTGCACGAGGCTCATGGCTACATCCATGGGTGACCTGCACAGTGAGGCAGAGTCACTCTGCCTAAAGCAGGCAGGCCATGGATCCCCATGGCAGGGGGTAAGGAACAGTTCAGGATGGGCACGCCAGGGCAGGTGGGGTTCCCTAATACACTGGGTTATTCCAGAGGCAGCACAGGGAGGGCTCCTGGGAAAACTCTGAACCTGGAAAGGATTCGGAGCTGTCCTGAGCCAAGGGAATTCCTGGGGCTGGGGAGTAGCTCTGCCAAAGGCAGCAGCATGTGGGGTGGGCTGTAAGGCTGGGGCTGAGGAGGCAATTTCTCCCAGTATCCAGTGGGATTAAATCAGAAGGATCGACAGGTGTGTCAGGGGCACAGACCAGATGTGCTGAAGGCTCCAGGTATGATTCCCGGGGAAGTCAGGGATGGGGGAAAAATGCAGAAGAGGCAGGAGCTGCTCCATCACCCCAGCCACAGCCAAGGCTGTGCCAGCAGCACCTTGGGAAGCCCCAGATTCTGCTTCCCCCTTTTTTAAATTAAAAAATACAGATGCCTGAAGATGCACACGCAGCTTCCGTGAATCCTCCATCCAAAAAGCTGCTGAGTGGATAAATGGTTTGAAATGGTTGGTACAAAAACTGGGTCTTGGCATTTCCAGGAGGAGGAGTTCCAATGTCTTTTAATTTTGAAAACTGCTTGATGACGAGTTAAAAGACCAGCTGAAACTGAAGAAAGTGTTTGAAGTTCTCTAAATATCTGTGTGTGTGTACGTATATATATATATATATATATACACACACATATATACAGAGAGAGAGAGAGAGAGGAAAAAGGGAGAAAGCATTCTGATTTGAATGTTTTCTTTTTGCCTTAGGTACATTAATTTTATTTCAGCTCTTCATCGTTTTTTTTTTTTAATATGGCTTTTATTTTATTTAGTTTTTGGAAGATGTTCTTGGGCCCAGGCCACAGCTTTCTCCACTTCTAAGCAGCCTGGGGCATGGGGAGGGAGACTGACACAAACCTTGAAGAGCTCTAACGTTGGCAAAGATGGAAAGTACCTGTACTAATAGTTGTGTTATGGAAGGAAAGACAATCTTTGTGCCACGTGAGTGTACCCCAAGCAGAGGGTTGTGCTGCTGTGCTGAGTGTGAGGCTCATGTGCTATTGGCCCATCCGGGAGGGGTTTCACAGCACAGGGCTGAGGAATTGGAGCTATGCTGTGATTTCCTTCCTGGATAATTCTTCAAGTCATTAATCTTAACAGCCTTTTATCATCACCTGGCCTGACCTGCCATGTGAGGCAGATGATAAATAATTCATGGACAAACTCTGGGTTAGGGCTGTCGCTGTGTGCTGAGCAGCTCCAGTCGTGGGGCTCTGCTCGGGAGCAATGCTGTTGATGAAGCTCCCAGGGCAGAACATTCCCGAGGAGCCAGAGCCTGAGGACCACTGGGAGTCACCCTTTGGCCAGGGGGCAGGTGCTGCTGTCTTTCAAGCCTTTATGTCTCTGCAAATCCCAGGCAGATTCTGCAGCTCTGGCAGGTGGGGGGTGTGTGTGTGGGAATTTCAGTCCCACCTTTTGTGGAGAGCTGAAGTGGGACCATGTGTTTTGATACAACCAATAATGGGCTGGTTTGTGTCTGGCTAAAGCACATTTCTTCCCAGGAAGCCAAGGCGTAGTGTTAAAACCTCATCTTGGGTTTTTTTAATGGGGAAGGAGATGATAATGTAATATGGACGCTTCCCTGGCTGACTCCATATGTACAGTCTTGCTCTATTTACCATCCTAATGCTGTGCTAAACCATCCTCTGTTTTCTTCTGCATAATTTTATTGAAATTCTCAGCCAGTGGGTGCTGTGGGTGTATTAAACATGCTTCAAACTCTGCCTTTGGGAACTCTGTTCCCCCTGTCTCTGTCCCCAGCCCAGGTACAGCCAGGGACACGGCTCCGTGGTGCTGAGGGCAGAGTTCAGGTGGGAAGAGACAAAGTTACCAGGGTCCCCCAGGAGCAGCCTGAGAGTGCAGAGCTGCCTGACATGGTCAGTGTGGGACAGGAGCTGTCTCTGCAGTGCTCAGACCCTAATCTGTACCAGGGTCTCCTGCTCTCCTCCCATTGTGGGGACCTGTCCCTGCCAGCCACAGGGGACTTGATGGGACAAGGACCAGCCCCATCACTCCTCCCCCATGCGATAGAGACAGTGGCTGATCATGTATTCCAACTGCCTCCTTCCCCCCCAGTGCTTTTTTTCTTGCAAGGGAACATTCCCTCTTCTGCAGCTACTCTGCATCCAGCCACGCTGCTTCTGCCACCAACCTGTTCCCTTTGAGGTCTGCTCTCTAATAGCCTTGGTTTTACCTTCTCAGAGCAGTTCCAAAGAGGTGTCACTGATGACGTGAGAGGACCAAGGGCTGGTGCATGGCAGTGTCATCCTGGCTGGGAATCTTAATGGCAACTGCAAACCTTCGGATGGGTCTGAGAAAGGAGGGAAGTGGGTTCCAGGACACACCTCAGGTATGTTCCCATTTGCCATCAGTCCTGCGCACACTTGGAGATTAAAAAGAGACCAGTCTAATTAAAGCAAATATAAACTTGGGTCTCCTAAAATATGACTGATTAATAACGTATGATGCTCTAGTAACAAAGAGCTGCAAATGACCCAGGCAGTGGCCCTGCCACCAGCTGCGTGCCACGCTGAGCGCCCCCAGCTCCTAAATCATGTCTGCTTGGGTTCATCTCCAGCAGACTAGAAAGGCTTAATTCTCCCAGTTCAATAAATAATGTGTCTGTCTGAAACACAGTGAGTAATTCCCTGCCTCCTGTGTCACTAGCAGCTCAAAGATCTTCATTTAAAGCGCTTTATGGGGGAATGACTCTCTCATGTGTAAGGGATGGTTATGGAGTCTCTCATTTTCCAATTGCTGGGCAAAACCTAACACAGTTTAAACCTGGCCATTAATTAGAGGAAGTAATTGCTGCTCCATGTCTGTTCAGTCACCCTAATGTGAAGGGAAAGAATTGTTTCGGTTGGGTTGCTGGTGTCCAGACGCCCATGGTGCTTGGCTGTAATTGGGTGTAAACCCTGGAGAAGACAGGACCACACAGAGCTTCCAGGTGGCTCCCCACATCCATCCAATCTGGATGAACCCACTGCTGGCCCCAGGGAGCCTTGGCATGCCCCGTGGGCTGGGGGGCGATGTCATCTGTGTCTGTGGGAGCTGGGGTTGGGTGCTGGTTGGTGGGGTGTGGGCTGATGCATGGGTGGTTTGCTGGGAGTTGGTTTGGGCAGGGACCAGCAGCCACCCTCAGCATTGTCACCCCAGGAAGGGGCTCAGAGGGAAAGGAATTTAGCCAAATGGTACTTTGTCGGGGGAGGGGAGAGGAGTCTGCCAGGGGAGGGGTGGCAGAATGGCAGTGTGAGAAGCAGGTTGGGCACTTCAAATAATCAACACATGCGGAAAAAATAGTCCAAAATGGAAAATTCAATAACAAGTACAAAACACTGCACTTAGGCAGGGAGGAAAAGACCCAATGCAACAAGATGAAAGGAGGAATAATTGGCTCTGCAGTAAAGCACAGGGCTCAGCAGAGAGGGCTTGACCTGCCTTGGGGGATGTCTGGGAGCTGCAGGCTTCATCCAAAGCTTCCTAGTCACAGACTGGGTGGTCCTGTGTGGCTGCTGCCCTGGTGGTTGGGGTGTCTGCCTGAGGAAAGGCCCTCAGGGCAAGGCTGGAGGGACCCTTTCTGGGAGCTGTGTTTAAAGCTGGAGGACAGTATGGCCAGGAATGGGAGACTTGCAGATCTCCCCAGCCCATCTGGTCCAGGCTCCCTACCTCAGAGGATGGTACTGAGACTCTCTGGGCTGTCATTTCCCTCAGCCTGCCCCTGCTTGGGTCTCTTTCTTGAGCACTGACTCAGCAGTTT
The DNA here is from genome assembly GCA_020745705.1 of Hemiprocne comata. NCBI lineage: Eukaryota > Metazoa > Chordata > Aves > Apodiformes > Apodidae > Hemiprocne > Hemiprocne comata. The sequence goes on along the minus strand of CM036597.1, from coordinate 295,124 downwards.
TGGAAGTGAACCTGGAAAGCAGATAGAGTTGATTCTGTCCTTCAAGGGTGCAGAGTGGATATTTTTCCCTTTTCGCCAAAAAAGGAGAATGAGCCACATCCTGGATGGCTTCCCTGTAAGCCAATAGCTAATGGCACAGGAACAATTTCACAGACCATAGCATCTTCACAGATGACCCTGGGCAGCCCCACACCCTTCACACCCAGCTTGGATGTTGTGGCTGAGGTGATCTGCAGGCTGAGCTGGAGCCCAGGCAGCTCCAAGCCCAGGCAGCTCCTCCTCCTCCTCCCTCTGCAGCTGAGGGGTGAAGGCTGAGACCTCTTGGCTGAGCCCTGCCAGCTCTGGCACTGAGCAGAGGCTGGAGTTAATGAATGGGAAGCAGGATTCAATGTGCCTTACTGTCTGTTTGAAGAGTCAGGAAACACTGGGACTATTTAATTGAAAGTAACTTATTATTCTTATTAAACATCCACAGTGACATTTTCTTAAGTGGAAATTAAGCAGAGATTAAGGTGAAGCCTCCTAAGACTCTCCCTGTTGTGACCGAGAATATTTTAAGGCACCAGACTATGTTAAATTTGAAGAAATGAGCTGATCTGGATGCACTCTTATGTAAATTGGCAGTGAAACCCTCATTTCAGACCTGCAGCAGATCTTTATTCTCCTGGGGGCACGTTGGCACAGCTCTGGTGGTGTGGCTGTATTGGCCAGCACACCTCGCCCTTAGCGTGGGCCAGCAGCAGGTGGTTTTGTAGCCACCAGCTCAGGGAGCCATGTGGCTGTAGCACGGGGGGGGTCTGTGGTATGTGGAGCCCCACCCTACCCATGGCTGCGTGCAGGGGGCCAAGGGGTGCCCTGCTCTGCTGGGCTGGGTGTAGGGACAGCAGCTGAGGCTGGAAAAACCTGTGCCGGGCTGGGGCTTCACTGGGGTGTGTTTCCTTGGAAACTTCCTGGCAAACTCTTTTGGAAGTGATCTTGACTATCATCACCCTCCAGCTCTTTCTATGTAAGACCAACAGGGCTTGCCCAGACGAGCTGGCACAGCCCACGTGCAGATGCCCAGCTCCCCATCATCGCCATGGGGCTGGATTGTTGCTGTCCCTGGCAGTGGGGTCAGTTTGAGACCACAGTGCTGAGCCCTACCTGGTGCTGACCACGCAGGAGCCCAGCACATCTCAGCTGCCCAGACTGGTCTTTTCCAGCTAAAATGATTCTATGTTTCTATGTTTTAGAAAGAAGAACAGAGGGTGGAAGTGTTGCCAAGAGGGATGCAGTATCAGGGGAAGGAGCTGAGCACCTTGAAGCCTCTATCCTTCTCCAAGTGTGAGCTGGGCAAGCTCTGGTCACCATCTGTCACTGGGGAAAGAGCCAGGAGGGAGCAAAGGCAGCAGGTGAGAGAGAGCACACTGTCCTCTCAACAGAGAGCAGAGCCTGCTAGAAGATAAAAATTAGAAGTTAGTTCTTGTCCATGAGTTTGGGAGAGTTCCCCTGGGAGTACTATGGACAGAAACCAGATTTTTTTATGACACTGCTTATTAAGTTTCTAAAAGAGTTTGTATGACAGTGTCCAGAGCTGGAGGAAGATGACCACCACCCACCACTCTGCTCCTTTTGGTGCAGAGCTCCCCTGCTCCTCACTCATCTTCCAGGCTTGTCCATCTCCTCATCCAGTGTGCTATTCAATTAATTAAATATTCTCTCCTACAGATTGCTGGCTGAGGGTGACACACGTTTAATGAACAGCTGCAGGTCCCTAATCACATTGGCAATTAGGAATGTAATTAGAGCACTTGCAAATGGTTTTCATGCTGATAAAACATGACAGAATGGAGTGTTTTCACTCACTGTCAGCTGCCAGACAATCTGCTATCCATCTAATGGCAATTTAATTACAAATTCCTTCACTACCTTTGTTTCCACTTGCTCTGGTCCATGGCTTGACCAGAAGCTCCTGGGTGCACTCGGCTTCGTTGGTCTAGAGCAGCCGTGGAGCTCAGGTTAGGAAGGTGGCTTTCAGGAAAGGAGGTCCAAGAAGCTGTTCCCTGGCTGTGGCTGAGCCAGGCAATTACCTGTCCAGAGGGGCAGAGACTTGTCACAAGGCCTTCTCCTGGGTCTGCTCTGAGCTGTGCTCAACCCTGGGGCACAGCTTCTGCACCGGGAAAGCTGCCCCTGCCCTGTGGTACTTTGGCATTGCCACAAAATGAGCACCTCTTGGTCCTTTAAAGCCTTTCCTGAGGCAGCAGCTTCTGTTCCACTAGCAGCCAGTGATTGTGAGAGAGAAAGTGAGGAGGGTTGGACAGATTGGGCTCCCATTGTAAGGGGATGAAGGTGAAACCTGGGTCAAACACAGCTCTGCAGCCTCTACAGAGTGAGTTGGGCTCTCGGGGCAGCCGCAGCCGGAGGGCACACAGGGAGGCAGATCCCACCTCCCATGGAATTCCATGCATGGGAGAATTTTCTTACCTTATCATCACCTCTCTCTGGCCTAAGGGGACAGTTCTGCCTAGCTACGAGCCTTGGCACAGGGTGTCAGGGGCTCTGGCTCCATCATGGCATGAGGACAAAGGCACAAGGGCATCTCAGTTGTCCCAGAGGAGGCTGCTATGTGCTCGTGCCATCGCAATCAAGCTGAGATGACACCAGCTTTGTCATCAACAGCACTTTCCCTCCATTCTCAAGGTGCTTAGTAAATGTTAAGAGTGTGTTTAATTCATTATCAGGTAGAGCAGGATTAAGCAGCCCATTTTACAAATGAAGATGCAACTCGAGAGCAGTTACTCCCATCAAGGTCACATAACGCGACAGCTGAGAACACACCAGAGGGGTTTCAATGGCAAGTGAAGGGCAAAGATCTGACAAGTGACTGCCACATTTGTGATACGTAAAATATCAGTGCCCAAGTGCCCCATAACACATTGGATCAGCCTGAAGTGGAGATGCTCCCTCGTAGCCACTGCCAAGCCCAGTGGCTGAGGGCACAGCCCTGGCAAGGGGTGGCAGCCCACTTACCTTGGCAAATGAAAAGGGGGCCAAATTCCATCAGGAGAGAGAGGAAAGCAGGTGAAGAGAAGGCACTTGGCTCAGCGTGGATGAGAAGGACAGGGAAGGACACATTTCTGTGCACAGCTGCTGGGAAGCCAGGCAGAAGCCCATGGCCACAGAGGGATGTCTGTGCTGGCTGTCCCTGGGGCCCTGCCGAACTCCTGCTGGGTGCAGCTGCAGTTGGCTCCAGGGGAACCCTCTGGAGTTGGCACAGCCTCTCCCCTGCCCTGGGGATCTGCTGTCCTCCAGGGCTCGGGCAGGGCTGGGAGACATCCATGTGCAGTGTGGGGTGGGAGCTGTGATGGCTATGGGAGGGAGGTCCTGGGTACCCAGTGCTCTGGGTCCCATGGCTCTGGGTGCCTTGCTGGCTGCCTGTTTACTTCCAAAACTCCTGGGAGCTCTTCCCTCCCTGCATCCTGCAGCTGACCCAGTTCTTGCCGGTTGCCATGGAGAACTGGGCTCCTTTCCATCTGACAGGCTTTGTGCTGCTCCTGCCTTGACCGCGTGGACCTGGAGCAGGCAGGATGCTGCCAGGAGCCTTGACAAGGTATTCCCAGGAGAAGGGGCCATGTCAGCTTTGCAAATGCCACCAATTAGCTGCAGGCAGTCCTGGCTGCACTTCTTCAGGTGGGTCCACATGTGTTTCTGCAGCTCCATATCCTGTCAGGAATTGCTCCCAGCTCTTCTGACACACAGTGTCCACCACCTGTGTCCTGCCCCAGCTGGTGGCTGTGGGCACTTGGGCTGGTGCTTCTGGGTGACATTCCATGTTTTGTTGGCACTTCCCTGAGACCCCAAGAGGAAAATCACCTTCGGGTGGGTCCTGATGCTGGCCCAGTTGCTGCGGGGGGTGGAGGTTGGGCTGTGGTGGGGACCCTGTCCCCAGGCCAAGGCTGGGTCCCACAGCCCTGCCCGCACGGTGGCATCGCCTCCAACCCGGTGCCAGCCTCACCCCCACCGGCCTCGCTCCAGGGATCATCCATAATTCCATAGCCAGGCCAAGGGAATATTTCTGCAATGTTAAGCATTACTTTGACATGTCTGGTGATCAAGAACAGTCAATTTTAGGGGCTGGTACTTCAGATGAGTATTTAAAATCTCAATTAGAGTTCTATTAAGGAGGACTAATTTGGGGCCAGTTCAGACAATGTAGCACAGATACTATCAATCACTTACCTTATGCAGTCTATGAATGGCTCAGGGGTGTAATTTTCTGTTCTCTCCATTTATTAAACTGTTGATTTTTTTATTTTTTTTTTTTAACCTGGAGTGAATTCACCAGTTGAAGGAATTTTCATTCATGAATAGAGGGGCTGCAGCTTTGTACTCCTGGCTGGGATTGTCACATCTCAGTGCAAGCCACTGACGTTAGTAGACAGGAACAGATGAGGCTGTCTCTTGATGTCATTTGCTGTATAAAAATAGTAATTTGTCCTGTCTCTTTGCTTTGCAGCTTCCCAGAGAAGGGGTGAAGCCCCAGGGCTTCCATGAAGTCAGTGGGATTTTTGAGCTTTGGCAAGCACATTTTGTTGAATTTCCTGTTTCACGTACTCCAGAGGAAATAAAAAAATAAAAAGCCAAGATCAACCTTCCCAAAAATGTGCCACCAGCCCTCCCACAGCCAAGCAAGAGCTTGGAAACCAGCCTTCGGCTGCCCCCCCCCTGCTCAGAGCTAGGTGTCTCCAGGTGCATTTCAGCCCCTCCACACCGGGTGCCCCCACCTTGGCTGGGCCAAGCCCTCAGAGACAGAACCACAGCCACTTTGGTTACCCCAACAGCTTGCAGGCTGATTTTTCCCCTCCTGGCTGGCACGAGGAAGCAATTTTTAGTTTGATTTGTGGCACCTGTGACATTGAAGCCTTGTGTGCTTAAAAGTGCATTCCTGGAAAGCTCATTTCATCTCAGCAAAGGCTTTTTCTTTCTATGAAGCAGCCTGCCATGTCAGTAATGGTTTTAAATTGACTGTCACAGGTGCCCATCAACAAGAGATATCGTTTCCTAGAAACCAGAGGTTAATGGAGAAAGGTGCTAAATAAAGCAAGAAGAAAGAGGAAAAAGCTCCATCCTGCTCGCTGACGGGTACCAGCCTTGTAAAAATAAAGCTGACCAGCAATTACATCATTTTTATGGGGTAAAACCTCCTCTGGCTTCTAGGAACTGTGGCTGGAGAGCCCTGTACAATAACGCCCCTGGCTTGCCAAGGGGCTGGAAGGAGCATCTTGTGCTGGAGCTTCCTGAGAGTCTCACCCATGCTATCTCAGTGCTCCTCATCCCACTGGGACGATGTCCTGCTCCTGGTGTTCCTCATCCCAGCAGGACCACGCCCTGCTCCTGTGGTTTATCCTGGAGATGCAGGTTCAGGGCCAGGCTCATGAAGTTCAGCTAGGTGAAGCCTTGGAGGATCCCTTGTGCCTCCTTGCCACCTCTCAGGCACGTCTCATTTCCCTGATTAATGCAGTCATTACACAGACAATAAAGCAATCTCCGGAGTGCTGGTGTGGAGTTTCCCTTCACCAGCTGTGGTGGGAGGACGGGGTGGGTGTGATTCGCAGCCCCCTAGGACTGCGTTTTTTCAAAGGCTGGTGCTTCCCAGCAGCTCCTGGCCCTGCTGGCTTGTTAAAAACTTGGGATGAACACGTGCCCTGTGCGGTGCTGGGGCTGGCTCTGCGGGAGGGCAGGGCCTCTGTCTGTCACAGCAACGCCCCCTCCCCAGCCGCTCCATCCCGGCTGTGATTCCCATCAGCAGCTCATCCCTGCCAACCCGGACCCCCCTGCTGCCTGCCTACCCCCAGCCCGGCTCACACCACCTCAAGGCCTTTCCTTTGTGCTGCTGATTTATTGCTATGCCCGTGACTCTGTCACCCTGAGGGTGACAGTCTGCATTTTGTCAGAGGTTTGGGGAACACCAACCCTGACGGCCAAAGAGCAACCCAGGGCCAGGGACGTCACACGCTGCACAATCTCTGCCACACACAGACATATCCAGTAATGTATATATATTATATTATATTTATATATATATATACACATTAACAAAGAAGTTGCAAAAAAAACCAAACAAACCCCAAACCAACAAATCCAACAAAAAAGGGAAAAAAACATAGCAGGAAGAACAGCCCTCCCAGAGCAGAGCCCAGACAAAGATGTTACAGAGTAGAGTCGGGTGGTAATTGGGAGTTCACCACATCTCAAGTCCATACAGCCGAGTCACCGGGAGCAGAGAAGCCTGCAGGGGCCCTCACCCGTGTCTTGCCCCCCCCAGGACCGTGGGAAACACGTTCATTCATTACGCGGGGCTGCAGAGCCCGCGGGCTGCGATTGGCTGCCAGGACCCTCACGTCATCAGTCACTAGGCGGGTTTAGCCCGCGGGGCGGCTGGCTGATGGGCTCAGTGACACCGGGGAGGCCTTCGCGTCCCCAAAGCCAGCGGAGGAAAATGTGGGTGACAGGGAAAGGGCTCCCAGCCCCGACCCAGCCGTTCGGGGCTCCCCGGGGATTCTCACTTTGCCCTCCCGACGTGTGCGGCGGGGGAGGGGGGGTCCCACCGCCATTAGTGCAATTTCACAGGTGCAAACGAGACATTACCGGTTCGTGTGCGGGGGGGGGGGGGCGTGCGCAGGGCCCCCAGCACGCAGCGGGCCGAACGGTGCCGACGCCCGGTTCGGCACCCGCGGCGCAACCCCTGGCACTCACCTCCAGTGCTTGGGCGCTGAACGGCGCCGTAGGGCACCGGCTCACGCGGAAAAGCCTTCAGTGACAGCCCCCGGCGGCTCTGAGGAGCCATCAGCTGGAAACGGCAGCTGATCCTCGCACCAGGAGCTGTGTCTGTGCGCTAGCGGGGCGGCAGGCGCCCCCCTGCCACGTCTCCACCCGCCGCCGGGGCAGGAGAAGCGACTGATCCCCTCTGTCCCATCGGGAGGGACGTACGGCCCTGCCAGCCCTGCCCAGCACCACGGGACAGCGGCCGGGATCGGAGGGACATGCCCCTCGGCGGGGCAGTGCATGTGGCAGGTCCTGTCGTGACACCGGCCTCCCTTCCCGCAGCGTCACCAAAAATGTCACCAAAAATGTCACCTAGGTAAAGTGGCAGGACGCTGTGCTGAGAAACGGGCTCTTTCTATCTACGCTGTCCTGGACAAAGCTACGGCCTGGCAGCTGCCACCACCAGGCTTCATGCCCAGTGTCCCCTGGCTGGGTCACTAGTGGGGAGCACCCACTTTGGCCCAGGGCCCAGTGGCTCCCACCAAGTTCAACCAGCCTCTGCTGCAGCCCTGTGGGACAAGTTTTGAAGTGCTGTCACCTTGCCTGAGCTAGCCACCTCCCTCTGAGGCTGGGCTTTGAGGTAGTTCCCTATCAGCAAGGTCCAAAAAAATGAAAGGAAAAGGCTGGCAGAGCTCAGAGGCCTCAGCCTGATGGCTGCCGGGCACTGCCACTGAGCCACCACACCACAGTGAGGAGAAAATGGAGTTTTCAAACACCATGAACCATGAGCTCGGGCCACCACGCTGCCCGGCCTCCTAGCATTCCCAGCATCCTGCCACACTTTTAACCAAAGTGGGAACTGAAGCTTGGCCGGGGGACTCGGTGCTTGTGGTTACTGGGAGAACTGGAGGCAGCCAAAGAGCTCCCAACAACCCAGGGCTGGAGCCCCTGGGACAGACTCAGTCCTTTGCCACAGAGCGAACAGGATGGCTCCACACCCACACCACCATGGTGGAGAACAAACCAAGAGCCAAGATTTGGGGCCAGAAATTGAGATGTTGGGTCATGGAACACAGAGATCTTTGGGCAGGACCTCACCCTCTGCTAAGCACAGGGAGGTGGGTTCTTTCTGCAGGGACACCAGACATGAAACCCATGGAGGTTTATGCACAACCACTTGTGGTGGGCACAGCTGGGCAGATCTGGTGTTGGGAAGCAGCAACAGAGAGAGGTGGTGGGACCGTCCTCAGCACTGCCCTCGCAGACCATCCATTGTGTAACCACCACCCACCACATCACCACCACCCACCCAATACCAGCACTTGCCAAGTGCAAGGGGTCCATGCAATTATCTGCCACACCAGAGAAGCTGCCAGACTTCAGCCAAACAGAAAGTCCTTCCCAGAAGATGAAGCTCAGGTCCCACCTGGCTCTCTAAACAAGCCACCAGCAGGCTCCAGAAAGCCAATCCCTTCTGCTCCAACCTGTGCCTTGTAGGGAGACACGAGACGTCCCCCTGACCACAGGAGCACCTCAGAAGGTCACCTGAAAACCTGCCCCGGCCTTTCCAGCCCCCAAGGAACAACAAAACCATCCAGGTGCCAACCAGCTCGGGGAGGGTGGGAGCACACCGGCAGGGAGCTGCACAAGCCGCACTCACACACAAGCAGAGCTCGCCAATGCGAGTTTATTTTCAGCCGCGGTCAGAGGTTCTTCCTCTTTCCCCTCAAAAAAAACACTGGGCTGCATGTGGGAAGGTGCCGGCGTGCTGGAGTGTCCCGGGGCACGGCAGCTCCCCGGCACGGTGGCTGGCAGCTTTCCGGCGGCTGGCTCCGACCACCGGCACCCACCAGCATGGCTGGTGCCACCACGGGGCACGGGCAGGGCTGGGGAGCCTAGTGACAGGCTTTCATCCCTGATACGTACGGGGACTCCTGTGGCCTGCAGTTACACTCCTGCTGCTCTGGGTAATCTATGAAGTCCGGGGCAGGCAGACCCGAGAGGATCATCAAGGATTTGTTCCAGATGGTGAAGGTGGGACACACCGGTAGGATGAAGGAGACTTCAAACGTGTGAAGGTGGAGGGAGTTGGCTGGGTCGTAGAAGGAGAGTGCGTTGTTGTCGTAATCCAGGAGGATGCCGAGGCGCTTCATCTGAGGGTGGACCTCCACCAGCATCTCCTTGTTGTTGTGCCTCACCACAAAGTTGTTGTTGCAGCGGGAGAAGACCCAAGAGGAGGAGTTCTTCCCGATCCACTCGTTCTTGGGGGCTGACTTGTAAGCCACACCGATGGCGTACCTGCAGGAGAGGAGAAGCTGCACTTAGTGACCTCCAGCCCTGGTGCAGGATGAAGCCCAGTCCTGATGGCTGCTGACTGTAGAATCAGCGCAGCAACCGCTTCAGGTCACTGAGAAGGCACTTGCAGAGCCTTGGCTGGAGAAAAGTATCACTCCCTCCCCGCAGAGCCTCCTGCTGCACCTCTGCCCCACTGTCGGGTGAGATTTGAGCCCTGGCAGGCTCTAGCAGGCTCAGCAGCTGAGGGGAATGATGATACATGCTTCACCTTGCCACCTGACTGGATCAGACCCAAAGCTTCTGGCAGAGAGGAGAAACTCATAAACTTCTTGGAAGCCACAGCCACCCAGATTTAAGGTCTTGACCAACTCCCCACCCATAAGCAGCCTTGCCAAAACCCTAGCCCTTAACCTTAATGGGTCCCACAGCATCTCTGGGGAAATCTGAGGGCTTCTGGGAGAGGGAAGGAAGGCAATGGTGCTGCCTACCAGGTCGAGGATCCCACCACCACCTCCCAGTAGTGGCAGCCGCTGTCGATGAAGACATTGCCTGCTGCGCCATAGCATCCTGTCCCACTGAACCTCTCAGGTGTGTGGCTCTTCTTCAAGGAGCTCTCGTCCTTCTCCATCTGCAGCCCATCATTGGAGATCTTCAACTTCTTGTGAGCCATCTTGGGGTCTAGCTTGAAAGGTTGACCTGTTAAAACAGGAGACACAGGTTAGGATTTATGTTTGTTACCATCACTGTTAGGCAGAACGTGGCAGGGAATGTCTGCTCCAGGCTCTTTGGACATCCTCCATGAGCCAAAGGTTCCCCCACCAGCTGAGGACACTGGTGTAACAACACTGAGTCACAGAGCAGGGCTGCAGCATGGAGCTCATCCCCGAGTCCCCGTCAGCACCCAATGCTGACTGCTCCCTGCAGTGCATGGGCTGCTATTACATGTCATAGGATGCATGCCTGAAGTTTCTCAGCCCTTTTGCACTGCCAAACAAGGTCTCAGTGCTTGGAGAAGACAGTCTGGGCTGTGCAGACGGCAGTGGAAGCACATCAAAGGCATGGCATCCAGCCCATGCTTGGCGAGTCTGGAAAGGGGGTGAGAGCACAGGGCCAGGCAGGCAGCGCACGCCCCGGGCCTTCCTCTGCAATTAGCAGTGCTGAGCCTGATGGATTTTGCAGATCTTTAAAGCTGCTTGAACCCAGCTGCAGTTCCTTCGTGACAGTACCAGCACACAAAAGCCAAAGAGCTGACACACAGGGGCCCTGCCTGCTTTGGGAAACCTCCTGAAGATCCTCCTGGCCCAAGCAGCACCTGCCCTCCCCACTGAACACTGTCTCTCTGGGCACCAGCCCGGCAACGCAGCACCGTGGGATTCTCTAGAAGGCCCTGGGTTTTGGTGCCACGCAGCCTGGCTGCAAAACTGACCCCCCACTGCCAGGGCCAGCACAGAGGGGCTTCCACGGCCCGGCAGCGGGAGTGATGGGGGCTGGAGAGATTCCCAGTGCCCCCCGTAACAGGGCTCAGCCATGCTGCTCTCCCAGACCTGATGGGAGCTCCTGTTGATTTTCCTTGAAGCCCAATTTGCTGGATAATTGAGTTGAGAGGCCTGAAAGTAAAGCTGCAAATTGGCAGTGACCTGCCCCCTCCTTTTCGCCAGCTATTTTGCTATTTCTGTAGCTATCCTTTTCCAGCAGTAATGCAAAGAGACAAGATCTGAGGAAGTGAGGTATAAAAACAACTCGGCTCCATCATGAGAGAGACAGGCACAGCCCTGCTCTCAGAGATGACCCCTTATTCAGGTCCGTGTGGGTCCAACCCCTGTTGCTGGTTTGTGCTGGCACATCCTGGCCCGAGGGCTCAAGCAGCACCTGCAGACAGCACGCTGTGATGGGCAGGATGAGAGGTAAAAGCACACAGGCTGAGCTGCAGAACCTTGCTGGGGACAGAGGGCATTTCAAAGGATGCAGCCTGAAGCCTGCTCCCCTCTGAGCTCCATCCCAAAATCCCACCCTGGCACTGGGAAACAACACGGATTTCACAGACTCCCAATGTCCCAACCTCTGCTGCCTCCACTCCCTGGCACAGGAGCCTGGCAGGGTCCTCTGCACCACACGGGCCAGATGATGCTCTGCTGGACAAGGGGCTTGCGGGAAGATGCTGGAGGATTCTGTCTTGGGGACAGCAAGGCTGGGGGAAGCAGAGGTTCCTGGATGGGCCCCCAGAGGAGAGCCCAGCTGCACCTCCAGGGCCAGCCACAGCAAGCAGCACCCTCCGGGGGGGGTCATCAGCTTAATTACACTTCCTTTCCCTGCAAAGTTCCAAGTGTTGCAGTGTCTGAGCAGAGAGGAGGAAATCCTGACCTGCCTTGGGTGTGTGGGAGCAAAGAGGGAGGAGAGGACAGCCAGCCCTGCCGCCAGGAAAATGTTCAAGGTTAATGAAGCAGGTCAGCAGTGCCGGGAATGGGGGTGGGCAGAGGGAAGAGCTGGCTGGTGGAGCTCCTCAAGAGGGGCAAGGGCTCCTGCCACCCTGGCTCTGCATGCTACTGCTTGCCCCAGGAAGAGGTGCAGAAGGGAGGGTGCTCAGGCTACCGGGGTGCAGCTGTGAGCCACCCTGTACAGCCCTGGAGGTCTCACCAGGAGAGGCATACCTCAGGAAGAGAGGGAAATGTGAGTGAGAACAAGACCTGCAGCCATCAGAGCAAGGACTGTAAAACCACCAGTGTTGCAGCAGTTGAAAAGTGTGCACTGTCTTCTAACTGCTCCCTCAAAAAGGGGAAAACCCGGTTGCCACATAAGGAAGGAGAGAGGCAGGAACAGGGCCGGGAAGGATGGGCTGGGGGAGCAGCATGGAGCGGTGGCAGCTTCATCCAGCACCACCCCGAGGATGAGCAGTGAACACCCCAAAGCAGCCCCTGTACACTGAGGCTGCTGCAGAAAGAAAACAGGTATTATACACACAGATATTCCTAAATCAAACATTCATAAGTTTCCCTAAAGACTTTTTTGTGGGCTGCAGATGAATGTCAACCCAGCAGCAGAGGGATGCTTGCCCAGTAGCTCCATGTGTCAATCCCTCCCCATCACCTGAGCAGGAGCTGTTGGGACCAGCTCCTTGGTCACTCAGCCTTGAGAAAGCAGCTCCTGGCACACCCAAAAGCAGGGTCAGACACAATAACCTGTGCAGTGCTCCAGGTGAGGCTTGCTTGAGACTGCAAACACACGGGAAGCTGCTGCAGATGCTGCCTTGCAACCAGGAGAGTTCAAAACTTGATTGGGTTCTTATTCGATCTCCTAAATCGAGTTCATCTCCAACAAGGAGCTCCAAGCAGCGTGACTGACTCTCAGTTAAAAAATCTGAAGAGCAAACTCCATCCTGCGGGAGCTGCTGCCGAGGCAAACCGCCCGAGCTCCCCCCGCACTGGCAGCACGGCTCTGGGCTCCCCAGCCCAACCCTCCAACCCTCCACCCAGTTCTTATTTCCCGAGCAAGCACCTTTCAAAGCATGGGGAAGCACTTACAAAAACAGCCACCGCAGGAGGGATACATTTTTAATAAACAAGGCAGAATTAGATTGGAGTTTGCCTCTTGGCAGCTTCCCTCCAGCCTCACCACCTTTACTTAATTTGGTTTAGAGCTGTGCAAACGTGGAGGTGATAAATCACCTCAAAAGCCCAGCAAGGCAGGAGTGATGGCAATATCAGGCAAGGAGCCACACGGGAGGGCAAAGGAGCCACACGGGAGGGCTGTGCTCGCTGGGGCTGGGCAGGGACGGCCTCAGTATCAGGAGACCCAGCCACAGAGCAGGGGCTGTGGGCAAAGCCCTGAGAGCGACTGATTTCTCCCTCTCCATTTCACACTCTGTCCTGTGATGTCCCCTAGGCAGCAGGTGCCAACAGCCCCGGGGTGTTTGCTGACCTTCAATGGGAAAAGGCTGCCCCCTCCCCTTGCAAACCCAGGAACTCCCCCCTACCAGGACAGTCTGGCTCTGCTGCCCTCATTTGTGATTCAACCTCACTCTGATTGCCATTAACACATTCAACTGTCCCTGGGGTGATGTGGCTTTGCATGTGGCTCCACTGCCCAGAGGCACTGCTCAGTCTCCTTATGGCTCCTCAGAGCTGCAACCCACTGTGAGCAAAGCACCAGCGCAAGATTGTCCCAAGACTCCACACATCGGCCCCAAAAAGCCCAGTGATGTAAAGCACCCAGAAGGATGGACCCTCACAATCTCCTAAAACCCCAGTGGTCCTGGGAACCCGTGGGGACGGGTGCTGATGAGAACGGGGAGCTGATGGGGGGCCCAGCACTGTGTGGAGCAGCAGGAGCCCACCCCTGGAGGCAGGGAAGGAGCTGACACACCGAGCGAGATGGGCATGTTAAATAATTTAAATAACCTGGGTGTCTCCGTCAGGCTGCCAGGAGCCGTGGGCTTGCAGGGAACTGCTCTCCCACCCCCCCAGCAGGGCCAGCCCCGGGCACAGGCACGTACTGTTTGTCTTGAGGCGGGCGGGTTCGCTGTTCCTGCTGCCGGCCTGGTTGATGGCCTTCACCAGGAAGATGTAGCGGGTACCACTCTGCAGCCCATGGACAGTGTAGTGGTTCTGCTTGATGTTGGGGACGATCATCCAGCTGTCCATGGAGTTGTAGAGACCTGCGGAATGGGAGAGGGGGAACAATTTATTCCCAGGAAAGGACAGGGTACAAAGACCACGTGCTGCTAAGGCAGAGCTCACTGACCATGCATCCCTCAGGCTGATTTACCGCCTGCCTGCGAGTTAAGAGCACCTGCAGGAGCATTCCCACAGATGATGAATCCCAGCAACTCAAAGAACCTTTTCTATAATCACATGAAGGCAATGCTTGGTACAGCAAAGCCAGGAGTGGGGCACTGGCGTCTTGAGATGCTGCCATGAGAAGTGGTGGGGAAAGAGCAGACAAAGAAATTCAACCGGTGGCACCTTCCAGCCAGGGCTGGAGAAACGCTGCACAGCTCCTGTGCCAAGGCTTACACTGGGGGTTTAGTTATCCCTGGTGGCTTGCTCAGCCAGAGGACAAGGGCAGGTTACAGTCCTTGTCAGCCTGGATTTGGTTTAAAATATACATGGAGCTGGCCTAGGGGAGCAGAGCAATGTTATTTGAAGTAGAAAATAAACCACATGTGATACTGCTTACATCCTCTAGGCAGAGCTGCTCCCAGTGGAGCAGCCAAGCACTGGTAGGTGTTATCCCCCTGCAGACACAGACCAGCTTTGGACAAGGTGGCTGAGAAACAACGGTCTGAGAACAACTTGGCCTCCCAAGCAGGTTTCTTTCCCAAAACAACCAAGAAGGGGTTGGCCTTGAAGACTGAGGGCTTCTATCCTTGCCAAACTTAAAAAACAGAAAGCTTTCTTGCGGCTTTCATCATCCATAAAAATGTCCAACTCCAGCCGAGCTCTTGGTTTTAAGGGGATGGTTTCCACAGGCCAACTGTGTGCTCTTCCAGAAGGTATTTCCTTCCATGGAGCCTCCTCATGCTCTGCTAGGTGAGCCTGCACACACCATTTCCAGTGTTTCCTCAAGTGTGAGTTCAGCCAGGACTCAAACCTCTCCTCTCATCACCCAGATCTGACTATGCTACTGCAAGTGACAATATATTATTCATCTTCTCCTCTGAGACACTAACTGATGATTTCTTTACTCCTATGCAGAGCTACCAAAGGTGGCCAAGGAAGACAGTCCTGACAGGGGAGATGGAGGCTGGTGGCCATGGAAGAATGGAGCCAAGGAGGCTGCTGAGATCTCCCAGGCTTCAGAGAAGAGCAAAAAGCTGGAGACATGCTGGGGGGAGGAGCTGAGCAGGGGAAATCTTGCTGTTGTTGCACCCAGTGCCCGTAACTAACCTGACCAAGAGGAAATAAACCATCTTGTTTCCCAAAGAGAGGGCAAATGCTGGGGACACAAATTCCATCAGCTCTGAAAGTCACCAGCAATAAAATTCTCTGGCAGCTTCCTGCATATTTGCAAGTGCAGGCAACAGCCTTCCTGAGCTGTGACACTGCGCTCCCAGCGCCGATGTCCTCAGGACCAGGCAGATAAACTGACAGCAGCCCAGAAATCCACAGAAGTGTTTGGTCAGTGCTTCCTACAGTGGTTAAGTCCTTCTAAGGAAAACCAGGGATAAAACTTTCCTGCAAGAGCCCTGCTGTGGGAATGCTGTGCTTTTCCAAAGCACTACTTCAGGATGGATAAACTGAAGCTATATTTTTGTTTTCCCATTAACACATCCATATTTTTCTCTTGTATGAAATAAGCAGTTTCCCTGGACTCTCTCCTAGAACCCAGCCCATAAGTTAACTTTCCTCCACAACACAAACCCACTCCAACTTCAGGAAAAAGGCAGGGTTACAAGAATCATAACAGGGACATATCTCTGACACCTCGAGGACTCTCCAGGCACCCCAAGGAATAAATCCCTGCTGCTGAGGCTGGGAAGTAGTTCCAAATCAGCCCATGGCCCCTCAACCCAGCCAGCACACGGGGACTTACTGATGAAGTTGGCCTGGCCGGTGAAGATGGTGTACTGCAGTTCGTAGGAGCTGACGCTGAACTCGTCCTCCGAGATCCAGTGGACGGTGATGGTGTCGTGGGAGGCGGTGCAGAGCTCCTCCCGCACCGATGGCGGGTTGGGTGCTGCAGGAGCAAGGTCACACCTTCTGTAAGGTTGTGCTTTCCTTCCTTACTGTACCTAAGGCTTCTCTGCTCCCTGAAGGACAGAGACAGGCTCCTGTGGGGAGCAGAGGCTCTTGACACAAAAACCCGTCTCATTTTATCTCTAATTGTGCTTTCTGACTAACTAAAATGTTTAGTGTGATAAGAAAATACCCAGGGGCCAGCATGTCCTCAGGTGTGGCAGAACGAGGGGCTCTCCACCAGGTCTGACACCACCACCCTGAAACAAGCTGAGAAGCCACTTCAAAAGCCACCTATTTCTCAGTATATGTTGTGGAATAAGTATTTTGTCCCATAACTGTTCCAGACCCAAGTTTGTCATTAGTCTTTCCCTGCGAGCTGCTCTGCCTCACAATGAAGAAAGTCAGATTTGGGTGAGTAACGATGACTTAATTTCTCCGGAGCTTTCATCCCTGCCCCTGGTTTTCCAGCAGCATTTGGCTGTGGCTGGGTTGCTTCCAGACACCCGGCACCACCCCAGGCCAGGGCAGTGTTTAACCTGTGCCAGGGGCACCAGGGCAGCACCCAGAGGCCCAGCAAGGTATCTGACTATGGGAGTTCCTAATTTAGCACCCAGAGACCCACAGAAAGGGAAGCAAAAGTAATTTTTGACCAGATTTCTGGACTTTTCCACCTGCCCCCCAGAAGAAGCAGAGTGCAAACAGAAGGGGAGGGAAATGACCTGGGGACAGCACGGCCTCTGCTCTGCCACAGCTGACCGGGCACTTCTTACTGGTGAGAACAAGTGGCAATTTGTTTGCTTTAAAATCCCTCCACCAGCTCTCAGTGGGTGCACGGAGGGGTCACAGGGGTGGAGGGTGGGGAGCACGCCTCTGCACCCACCTGTCAGATAATCCAGCCCCTCCAGCAGCTTCTTCTCTCTGGAAAAATCTAAAGCGAAGTTTTCAAAGGCATCATTAAAATTGATATCTGGTATCAGAACTTGAGAGGATGCGGTTGCCATGGCGACCCTGAAAGAAAAGCAGAGCCCATCAGGAGGCAGCGGGGTGCGTCGCTCCCCACCCCCAGTGGTGGAGAGATGGGGACTGAACGGGTGCAAGCAGCTGAGATCCATCACCCAGCACTTCCACTAGGAAAGGGGCTCATACCTACTGACCACTGCTCCGGTCCAGGAGGGTGGCCCAGTCTGAGGACAGCTTCTCCAGAGAGGAGGGGGGCTCTATCCCTGTGGGGGTCCCAGCCCCTACTGCCCCCCAAGCTCCCTTTGGATTGGCATTTCACCACTCCCCCCCCACCCCACCCCCAGGAACAACACTTGCTCCCACAGCAGATGCTCAGCTTTGTTAGGACCTGCCACAGCTCTTGTCCTGCATGGGCTGGGAACCAGGACACCCCTGAGCCCAGCTTTTCTTGGAGGCTGCAGATGTCCCTGGGCAGGAAGCTGTGACCAGGGGACAACTCCAGCACCACCCCAGCAGTGTCCCAAGCCAAGCATGCCAGCCCACCTCTCAGCCACATTCCTGGCTGTCTGCAGGAACCGCGCGTGGTCGTTCTCCTTCAGGATGTGCTCTGCCTGGTTGATGAGGACAGTGGAGCGTTCCAGACACTGCCGGCAGTTAGCGACCTGCTGGGCCAGCTTCCGCAGCTTCATCACCTGCAGGGGTAGCAGAGGGGAGCAAAGGTGCTCAGAAGCCAGCCAGGAGCTTGCAAAGCACCCTGAGGAAACTCTATCCTAAGCCAGAGGCTGCTCAAGGGAAGCAAGGAGCAGTGGACCAGCACGGGAATGCCCCCAGAGGCTTTGGGGAGGGAGAGCAGCAGCGCACATTCAGGATTAGATTTGTCTTGCAGGTGGGAAACACACGTGGGCTCCTCAGCATCTCATCTCTGGTGGGTTTCCAAAGACACGTGTGTGATGCATCCAGGAAGAGCTCTTTTTCAGAATTACTGGAATAAAAGATACCTAAGGCCTGGGCAGGGTTTCCTTATGCCAAAGGTGTGTTGTCCGGGAGCACGGCAGGCGTCTTCCTCTAGGCACCCTTGCCTGGCACTCCTCGGTCCCATCCATCAACACAAACCTCAGGCTGCTGCTCTGGTCCTTACACCTCTCTCACTGCCCCACAGAGGTGGATTTGCTCCATCTCACAGCCTCCAAAGCTCCCTGGGATGGAGTGGCCAATTCCTCCCAGGACCACACTCCAGCTGGAGACAAACTGCTGCCTCAGCATTTTTGCCTCCATAGACTTTCCTTCTTAGGGCTGGGGCTGCCACTCTTCCCAATGCCTGGGATCAGGTTGCTCCATGCATCCATCAGGCCATTTGTCAGGAAAAGCAGCACAGAACAAATGGCAAACCAAATGGCGGTTCAGCAGGAAAGCAGGATCCCTCGTTCCGCAGCCGGAACGCTTCAAACCAGCTGCAGTCTCCAGCGTTTCCTCCTCTCTTTTGTGTTTGGAGCTTTTTTAATTCTCCCACATTTGTGGCTGGGGCTCCTCGGAAAGGCTGCTTCCCGTTCACACTTGGAAATCATTGCTCAGAGATGTCAAAAACAACGGAGGAAACCTGCCCAGTCTGCCCACAGCCAGCACAGGGGGACTACTGGGGAGCACTGCAGTGCTGCCAAGCCCCACGTTTCCATCTCCGGCCCAGTTTCACCCACGAAGAGACTTATTCCAATTTCCAGGTAACTCTGGTAACCAAACCCAGTCCTCTCCACAGTGCTACCAGTGCCACTGTCCCCACACCCATTTGCCATTGCTGGGTTCGCAGCCACATGGGCACAAGGAGCTGTGTCGCTTCTGTGGATGGTTTTGGGCACCAAATGGGGCCTCTCTCCTCTGCCCAGCTGCCACTTTGTAGGAAAATAGTATCTTTGAGCCTTCCAGCTCCCTGTCAAGTATGGCTGAAACTGGACAACACGGTCAAAAGACGTCAGGGAGAGGGGGGTGGGAAGTGAGAGGCAGACAGACAGATGGACCAGCAGAAGGCATCATTACATAAAATATGTTCCCCGAAGTGGCTGGGATAAAAACATGTTTCCTGAGGCTTCCGCTGCTGTTGGCTCTGCTGTGTACACACCCAGCACAACCCACTCCCAAACCTCTGCCTGCACAAATCCTGAGTCTGGGTCCATGCTGCTCCTGGCTCAGCCATCGGTGGCAGACACAGAGCTGGACCCCAGTGTGCACCCCGGCCGAGAAAGGGAAAGGGCTTGTGCACGTGCACTGAAACTCCCCTGGGCACCACTCAGAGCTACAGCCGATCCCTCCAGCCTCTCCTCATCACATGGAAACCACTGGGAAAAGCCAGGACACCTGGAACTGCTGGAGGAAAGGTTCAAACACGCCCGCAAAGAAAAGGGTGAGAAAGCAGCTCCCTCTGGCTGCACCACAGAGCTGCAGTCTCTGCCCCCGCAGTGCAGGGCACTGGAACTACAGCATTGCACTGGCAGCACGGTGTGAGAAGATCCCTGAGGAAGCTGTCTGGAACCATCCAAGGCACTGCACCAATCTGCCATGCTCATCAACATGCCCTCCCTCCTCTGGCCACGTCAAGCACTTGTCCTCAGCAGAAGATCCCTGGGGACAGCAAGAGCAGGGACACCTGGACCTGCACACGGCTTGGGGCAGCAGGGAGGTGACACTGTGTGCACTGATGGTGCCCAAAGCTCTTCCACCACCAGCAAGGCCACACATGCCCCGCTGGCAGTGGCTGGGACATCCCAGCACCAGGGGCTGCCCGACAGCTGAGCTGCACTGGGACAGGATGGACAGACCCTGCAGTGGCCACCCCATGGGAGAGGACCCTCAGACCCTTGGCACACAAGCCAGCCCTCCTCACCTTGGTCTCCTTGATCTTGACGGCGATGACCTGCTTGCGCTGGCGGATGATCTCCATGAGCTCATCACACTCCTCCATCAGCTTGGCTTCGTGCATGGCAGTGTTCACCTGGCCAGGGACAGCAAAACCACACGTGTCAGAGGGACACGTCAGTCCCTGAGCCCAGCAGCTCCATGGCTCTCCCTGCTCGGACTGGGGGAGATGCAGTTCATGCAGGGAGCTCCCACCCTGCCCCTCCAATGAGTCAAGGGGAGAATGCTGCCAGCCCCAGGAGGCAGAAGGAAACAGTGGCTTGTTTCTACAAAAAAAGCTGCATGTGTCCTGCCTAATTTAGGCTAATTAATCCCTGCTGGGCCCCCTTTTCAGCCTTCAAATGCACAATTTGTTTTTTATTTTAAAGCCGAAAAGAGGGAATGCAAAGGGCACAGTGAAAGCACAGGCAGAGGTTTCAGTCCTTGGCTCCAGGAAAGACCAGCATCCTTGGGGAGATAGACAGGAAAGGGGGAAGACACTCGACAGAAGGAGAATTGAGCCCTATCCCTTAAATTAAACAGTGTACTAGAGGGCATAGATGGGTTTTCTTAATTCTGTACTCTCAGAACTGTGTGGAAAGTGGAGAAGTCTGAAGGCAGCCCAGAGTTAAACACATTTGATACAAGATCTTTTTTTAAACCTGGCCAGCAGATTATGCAACACTGAAGTGGGAGACAGCCGATGGTCTGCAAAGATAACTCCACGGAGGAAAGACAGAGGCTGAGCTTCCAAACGTGGGTTTGGAGCCTGCAGCAATCCGTGCTGGCGGCAGCGCGGGCAGGGCCGGCCAGCGCCGCGGGTCCCGGGGCACACGGGGCTGGCACAGGCGGGGCCGGCCAGCACCGCCCTTCCCCGGAGCACACCGGGGCTGTCCCCAAGTGCTTGCAGCCCCGGTGCTCCTACTGCCAGCAGCAGCGCTGGGTGCCAGGGCTGCAAAACAACAGCAGCAGGAGGAGGGGATGGTCCTTTAGCAAGTGCCAGGCCCCCCCCTCCATGCCAGACAGAGATCCCGGTCTCCTGAGCAAATTAATCCTAAAGCTGAAAGCCCACCCCAACAAGAAACCTGCAGCTCAGCCAGCGTACTTGCTCTGGGAGACCAGCACTCTCAAAGGGTTTTGCACCCTTTTCCTCTGTGGATCATCCGGACAGCACCAAGGACCTTATTTAGTGAGCCAGGAACAAACCACTGGTTCTGCCTCCAGGACACACAGGGGTTGGGATGCTCCTTCCTGGCCCAGACTCCAGTTGGCAACAGCAGCATCCCTGCATCTCACCAGCTGCTCAGCCCAGAGGGAGCTTGGAGATGTTGCATGGGAAGCTTGCGTGTCCCCAGTGAGGGCTGGAGTGACCGAGGGGGGACCGAAAAGCTGTCATGTTTGCTCAGGCACTGGCAACCCCCCCAACTCCCCGTCAGCGATCCTGTGGCAGCCTGGTGTTTTTATTCTCTGGAAAGGTGCTGGTTCACGGAACTGCTGCTGAATTTAGCAACCAAAAATATCAATAGCTCATTAAGAAGAAACTAATTGCGACAGCCTCTCTCCATGTATCACTTCAGTAAACAAAGCTGAAAATTAATTTGCTGTTAATTGGTATGTGCACTTTGAAACAACAGCAAGGCATGAACCGCCCTCTTCCTCTTGAATCCCTGCCACCGGAGTGCGTCGCTCCTGAACTCCTGACTCTGGTGCTGTGGCCAAGAGGCAGCGTCAGGCTGCTGGCACGGGCTCTGGGCACACAGCACAAACACCTCCCTCTGCCATGCAAGCAGAAGATGCCTGACTGCACCCCGGGACACAAAGAGCTTTAGAGATCAAGTGGTGAAAGCAGCCAGGCCAGCAGATTCCCTTCTGAGGATGAAGGGTGATCTTTCCCCGGGCTCCTGAGCTGCAATCCCTGCACAAAGCCCTTCCCGCTCACTGCTGGCATAAGGCCCAAGGGTACCACCCCGCTGTGGGGCTCAGGAAGGAGGGATCACTGTCCCTGACAGCAGGAAGGGTGCAGGGGGCAAGTGAACATGTTTGGGAGGAGGGAAGAAAGCAAGGAAGACCACCAACCACTGCAAACTGGGAGAAAGGCTGGATGCTGCTCCCTTAGAGTGGAGCAGTGTTTAGATCCTCAGTGTCACCCTCACTGCACCCAAAGCACCCACCATCCACTGTGTGCAGAGCAGCTGGCAGGTCCCTCTTCCCCGAGCCAGCACAGCAGCCTGGGTCTCTTCCCAGCAGCTCCCAGTCATTCCACCCTCTCCCTCAGACCCTACAGACCCCTGGGAATGATCCCTGCATCCTCCATCGCTTGGGACTAAACTCTTGGAAACAATTCAGCCTTCTGCCAGTCCCTTGGCATCAGCAATGCTTCTCACCATGCTCAGCTCTGTCCCCAGGGCAGCCCCCAGGCACAAGACAAAGGAGCATCCCATCCCTTGAGCCAGGACCTTCCCAGGGCACCTTCCCCCTCACCCCCTTGGTCCCTGCTCGCTCTCACCAACCTCCACTTGCTGGCAGATCTGGATCAGCTTGGCCATCTGGTTCTCCAGTTCACTGTTGCGTTTAACCAGGTTGGTGAGATTTGTCTCCAGGGTTTGCTGAGAGTCCAGAAATGGGAGAGGAAAAAGAGAAAAAACAAAAAGATCAGCAAAGCTGGAGCATTGTCCCCAGATCCCCATTAGTGGCTGAGACCATTTGCCACCCAACACAATGCCTGAGGGAGAGACAACTTGGATGACTTTGGGCAAAGGCTCTTGGGATTCTTGGCAGCTCCTGACCACTCTGGTGAGTTCTGCAAGTGCTTGACCCAAGACAGGGCAGCCACTGAGCTTGGCACAGCAGTGGCCCTGAGCAGGTCACCAGCTGGAGGCAACAGTGTGGGGGCTTGCCCTTTGAGGAGCCAGGGTGGGTTGTGCTCCTGCAACACAGATGAGTTTCTCGTGCATCCCCTGGAAAACTTCACGGCAGCCAGAAAAACATCAGGAATATTCGAGTTTCTCAAAAATGTTCTCAAACCATTCGCTGATGCTGAACTCTCTAGCAAGGTGGGAGAGGCCAAACGTGCTGCTCCCTGCACTTCTACCAGGATAGAAGCCAGCACGACTATTTTTGTTACCAGTTTTGTTTGCACATGGTAAGGAAGGCAAACAAGAGCCTGTTGAACCACTGGAGAGTGACTAACTTCGCTCCCTTGTATGAACCATCTCCGCCCAAGCAGCATGGGCACAGGCAGGGAGAACAATGTGGCAGCAAGCCAGGGGACAGCACAGGCCACCAGCCATCAGCAGCCTCTGCCAAGCCCTGCCAGGCTGCCACTGAGACCCAGCCGAGCTCAGCCTCCCCCTCCCAACACATCCCACTGTTTTACAGCAGCACAAAGAGCTCTCCTGCTCCGCCTGCCCACGTGGCACGGATCGCTGGTTTCCACCATCCTGGCTCTCCCCTCCTCATCCTCTGCAGGTACCAGTGAGAAAAGGCCCCGGGAGAGGGTTGTGGTCCCTGGCATGAGCTGCCAACACTTCACTTCCCAGCTCCCTCACCACGCTGCCCTGAGATCCGGTAGGAGCAGATCACTGCCAGCGCATCCCAGCCCAAGTGGCACAGGGATCCCAAGGCAGCGTGGGCAGGTTTGGCGCCGCAGGCAACAATATTCATGGAGCAGAACAGGATCCAGGAGAGCACGGAGATAGAGCTCATTGGAAAAGGTTTCAATATCTGTGGACACATAGTGGACTCTTATTTTCTTGGATATCAATAATTTACGTGACACTACATTTCCATTAAAATACACGGTTCCACTAAGAGGAAATACTTTATAACAAAGTGCTCACTACCTGTTGCAATGCTTGTCAAGAAAATGATATCCTATTAATATTTTAAACTTCAGGGCTGGAAGAGGATCCCTGCGGCATTTTATTCATCCCTGGCGAGAAACTGAAGTCCGAGCTTTCATCAAGACTCCAGCAGACCCATAAACACGGCCTTTCTCTGCACGCACAGATGATTTGGGGGCTAGTTAGCCAAGAGAACTTGAATCACAGGCATGAAGCACAGGCAAAGCATTCATTCCTGAAAAAACACTGGCTCTTAAAATACTCTGAGCTCGTTTGCAATCCTGCAAATTGCTAGCCAACGGCGGGTGAAGCAGAGCACAGGAACAGACTTGAAAAATGAACTCAAACCCGGGGTGCCTTCGTTAAGTGGAAAGTGCTCTGCACAGCAAGGCTGTATCGATAATGAAAAAGCCAGCTGCTAACAGTGCCTGCCACCCTCTTTCCTCAGAGCTCAATATTATTAAACATAATTTGACTAAAGCATTGAACATTTAACTTGCTAATTATCTTCCTCATCACCAACTCAACTGCACTGAAGTTGCAGCTTTGAAATTGCAGCTGATCTGCTTTAATGTTCCAGGGCTGTTGATGGAAGGGAGATGAGCTCCAGATACACTCTTTGAAGCACAAAACACATTCACAGCATCCCAAGTTTTCCAGGGGATGGCATCACTCCTCCCACATCCACAAACAAGCACAAAACCTGTCTGTGGGCACTGGTCCCTTCCTTAAGCACCCGCTGACACTGCAGTGATGCTGGCGTGTGGTACCTGCACTAATGAAGGCTCAAACCCCACACACCCTCCCTGCCTGCTCCCTGGCTTTGCAGGTTTCCTTGGCGAGGCACCTCCGACTGCCGCAGACCCTCGAGCAGCATGTGGAAATGCAGATGGAACCATTTCCTTCTGCCTCATTTGCTGAAACAAATAAAATAGCCTAGAAGTTTTGATTACACCAGCTGGTTATTTTGTAGGTATATATAAATTACAGCAATTACAGGGGTTGTTTTTTAATTGCATTACATCATGCTCATCATTTCCCCAAACACTCACCCATGCTCCTGCTCCCACCTCCCTTCCCTGCCAGGCAGTGGGAGGACAGTGCGTGGTGCCCACCCACTATGTGCCACTGTCACCCCTAGCAGTGACACATCCCTCTGAGATGATCATCATCAATTCCCAGCTTCCAGCCAATAAAGAAAAATTAAAAAAAAAAATCAGGGGGAAAACCTGATCAGCCAGTCAGCTGCCTGCCCCTGCTACAGTAATGTCCCCAGACAACAGGACAAGTGACAAGAAGACAGGGCTGAGCCACCCAGGGCTCCTGTGCAGCTCCCACCTCGTGACACTAATGCATTTTAAGTCGCTTTGTAGCAAAACCTGCCGAGTAAAAGCTGAACTAAACTGCCAGCTCTAGTGCCTGGAATTGCCCCGACTGGCAGAGCTGACCTGGAAAATTAAGTGATTTGTTACTGGAGGTTCTGACATTGAAGAGGGGCTGGAGCAGCAGCCCCGACTCAGGGAGAGGCTCTGGCAGTTATCCCATGGAGTGGGACAGGGACCAGGGAAGTACTTGGCCAACAGACAAGGACACACCTGAGGGTCCAGTTCAGTGACTGCAAAGACACCCTGGAACATCCCTCCACGTCCCCTGCCCAGTGAGGGAGATGAGGAGCAGCTCCACGTCTGTGTCAGGTTCAAACCTGATGATTTATCAGGTTTAACCCCTGAGCAGCTCCTCCGACGCTCGCCTTCGGGCTGGCTTCGGAAGTGGCTCTGGAGGAAAACAGATGCTGTATCCAGTGTTTTCTTGGGAATTTAAATTTAGGAAAGAAAAAACCCAAGTACACAGGGCTCACTGAATTTAGAATTTTCATGTAAATGTAAAATGTTGGTTGTGTTACTGCCTAATTAGCACATACTGGATTTGTCTCTTACCGGCTCTTCCTGAGCATCTTCTTTGGGACCGAGCTAACCAGCACGGCATGAACATCCTGGGGAGCAAACCAGAACCTTCTCACTTCATGAGAGAGAACAAAACCCCTGGGTTTGGAACACAATCCCCCTCCCCCCCATGCACATACCTCACACCCACCCTGTGGGACACCAGTGCAGGTTCCCAGCAGCTCTGACACTTAATTAACGGATGGTCCCAAAACCAGTGGAACCTGTGCAGGAATCTACTTCCCCCAGCACCAAGGCCCTACTGACTGCTCCGTCCCACGGCACCTCTGCCCAGGGGCTCCACGTGGCTGCTCCCCTTCCCCCTCTGGAGCATCCACAGGGCTTCTGATCCCTCCATCACCTCCAAGGATGAGGAAATGGCACACGGAGCCTGGAGGCCAGGAGGGTTGGAACTTGACTTGTTTTCCAACCAGGTTTCCAAAGCAGGGACCTGCCCAGAATGCTCCTGCCCAATCTCAAGCCCTCGTTTCCTTCAGACGAGCTGCCAGGGGCTTCTCTGGCTGGGCTCCCTCTGAACGAGAAATGCATTTCCTCCAAGGGGAGGCAGCCAGGCTTCTCCAAACTCATCACCTAAGGAGACAGGAGGTTTTTTCACCCTTCACATAATTGCTGCGGTTTTTACTGCTCTGGACATTGAGCTGCAGGTGATTTTCTCAGCAGCTCCCCCAGGGCCTGGCTACACATCAAGGTAGAAGTCTTCATTGGAGCCCAAACTCCCTCACCCCATGGCTAGGCAGGGAAGTGCTCCTTGCCCAACACACGATGCCTGCTACGAAGGAAATTAACCCTATGTCAGCCAGAACCAGCAGGAAACCTCCGGCTGGTGACCCAGAGGCACTGCAGCCACCATGGCTGCTGCTGTCCAGCCTGTGGTGGCCTCACCCCCTGCCCAGCACTGGGGCAGGAGCCCAGGGCAGCCCCTGACCTGGTCCACCTGCTGCAGGGTCCCTTTAATCCCTTTACATCCTTTAATCTTCCCAAAGCAATTCTTCTGCTATTGGATATTATCATGGTTTTCTGTAGCTTCGCACCAGTGTTGAAAATTGTTTAAATATTTTATTAAATTCGTCCTGACTTTGACAAGCCAGTTTTCATTCCTGAAGCCATCTAACCATTATCTACTTGTTTGAGCTGTCCTATTTAAATACCCCAAGACTTTACTCCTCGTTTCAGGCTACATGCTTTTCAGCTTAAAAGAACTGATTTTCAGACATCTTATTAAATTTGCTACATTTGATGTAAAATTCCCAAGCTACGGTGAGTCCTGAGCTTATTTGTTTATCTTCCACTACTCTTATTTCTTCCTTTAAAAAGACAGAACAGAGGGAAAAGATTTCCACTGCCCCAAGCAATGCCTTTTTCCAGGAAACTTACTCTAGTGAGTAATTCCTAGTTTCTTCCCACCCAGCACCAGGAGGTCTAGAGAGGCTGTTTTCTGGTGCTCTCCTGTAGGTACCACCGGCAGCCACATGTCCCAGGGGTGGGAGGGAGCTGGGGACCAAACCCCCCCATCTTCCCCACCCTGAGCCCCTGCACGGGGCTGGGTTATGGTGTGGTACAGGAGCAGGAGCCAGCAGCAGCCCCAGCAGTCCCTCCCTGGCCACATCCACCCATGCCAGCCCCAGAAACCCCCAGGGCTCATCTCAGGAGAAACCCTGGAAGCAGCTCCGCTGTCCCCACGGGACCCGAGCATCACCTGCATCCCTGCTGTGCTGACAATACCCATCTGTCAGGAAAAGAAGCCATTAATAACTGCTCTGTGTTGTTCTGCCACAGTTACCAAACCGCAAAAATTGAAGAGAGGGAACAAAAACAGGGAAAGGACGAGTAACCAGAACACATCGAGCATCTGGAGGACCCTTCTGGAATGCAGAGGAACAACCAAAGGACAAAGCTAACAACGATGCAGCTTGACAGCAGATCAGACCATGAGAAAACAGCCTGCACAGCCACCATGCTGAGGAAGGACTGTCAGACATGAGACAGGAGTGGGACCATACCCTGGTACCATTGTCTTTGAAGCCAAAAGTGAACAAAACTACTTTCAAAGTATAAAAGAGAGATACCGCAGCTTCGCTCCCATAAATATGTATATCCTTGTGGAAAAATCAACTGGTGGAACAGAAGATGCATCCTTTGAAGAATTTATATGAATACATGGTAGGCAAAGAACAACATAAAAGTTACCCTTAGAAGCCGCCCTGGAAAGGATGGGAAGAGAAGGTGGGTGGAGACCAGCTCCAGGAACATGAGTCTTCATGGGTTCCCTAATGACAGTGCAATTACCTCAACTGCTCTTGCTGCAGGTAATGGTGTGGCTGTGAAGAGCCCTTCAAAATATTCCTATGGGCCTGTAAGAATCTCACACAGAGATGGGATTTTCAGGACAACAAAAGCCTGACAAATACTGGTCTGAGGCACACGGGGAAAGTCAGAATAGCAGAAGACTAATTGTCACTGATAACATTTGGGGTCAATGATTAAAGGCAGAAGAGGACAAACTAACTAAAAAACATCAACAAACATTTTTGCCATTAAAGTTTCCTAAGGAAAAAAATAGAGACCATAAATATTCTCAAACATGAAACACTAAAGTGAATTTGGACTATGAGGGAGAACAACATGTTGAGAAGATGTAAGGAGGAACTGCAGGATGTCTACAGAGGGACAAGCACAGCCAGGGAAGTGGGATCCCAGTGGCCTGGACCCACAGGCAGGACAACGCCAAAGGCCTGGGCTGAGCAACCTCAGGAGTTCCTACATCCTTCAGACTTGTAACAGGCCAGAAAACATAACCAAAATGAAAGGCATAGCCACTATGGAAGGCAGGGAAATTTTAACAGGAGAAGATGTAGAAAATCCTACTGTGAATGACAAGCAACAGGAACAATGTGCCCTCGAGAAATAACCAACCAACCAACAGGTTCAAACAACCATGGGTTGTTAGAGCAGCACTCATGTGATAAATCAAGAACTTCTGTAAACCCTTGGAAAACTGAAGCTCCAAATGAGAGAGAACCCAGCTCCACTTCTTGGGCTACTCACTCTAGTGAGGTTTCCCTCCTCCCTGTCTTCCTGCTGAAAGCTCCCTGAGGACCCTTTCTGTGCCAATGAACCATTTGGGCTCTACCAAAAGGGTCAAAGGCTTTGCTGGTCCCTGCCCAAGCTGCTCTGATTGAAGACACCCTTCACTCCTCACCTTCAGAAGCTCTCAGTGTGATGCACAACCAGGAAAGCTTCGTTAGTCAAAAGCTCATTTGCATTTACTCTCCTGAAATTGGAGAATACAGTGGTGGGGGGAGAAGCATTATTACTGCACCAACTGCATCTCCATGACGGACTGACCACCAGCTCTGCGCCCACCAACCCCTCCTCAGCAGAACCTGTGGCAGGTCACTATCTGAAACCCCTGGTCAGCATGTTGAACATGTCCTGACAGCTGAAGTGACCCTGTGACACACCCCAGGGAGCTATGAAACCACCTCCTGGGACATGGGCAACACAGAGCTCAAGTCTGGAGAGGTCCCGACGGCCTTTCCAAGCTGATGATCTCATCTGAAGAGCTTAAATACCCAATCTGAGGCTGCAAAAAGGAAATTTGGAATTTGGCACATAATTTACGCAAATTCGTATTCGCACTTAATAAACAATCAAGCTTCTGTTGCAGAACCAAAGAGATGAAATTCAATGAGGACCCACTTAACAGAAAGTTCAGGAAAGCGCTGGAGAGAAACTCATGGAAGATTCATACATTTCCAAAGAACATCTGGTTTCCATTCAACAATAAAAAAAGACACTTTACAATTTTCACCTGATAGATAACGGCTTTATCAAAGATTCACTAATTACTTCATTC
The DNA here is from genome assembly GCA_020745705.1 of Hemiprocne comata. Lineage (NCBI taxonomy): Eukaryota > Metazoa > Chordata > Aves > Apodiformes > Apodidae > Hemiprocne > Hemiprocne comata. The sequence continues at coordinate 265,903 of CM036597.1, read as the reverse complement.
AATTTCTCTCACACCTCCCAAAGCAAATTAACGAAATTCAAGCAAAAAGTAATGAAAAAGGGCAAGAAAGGTACCTGTTATACCCACCTCCCCTCACTGCCTGGTCTGCATATCAGTATTTAGATTCAGCTGTTACAAAACTGAATATGAAATGCATAAAATGAATTAGAAGTAGAATTTATGGCTAAACACCAGGGAGATATGTTTTGAATTACAAATACAAAATTAGTCTGAAAGTGAAGCTAAAGCTCCTGCATTTCAAATGATTGCAGAAAATGTATTGAATTCTGCAGAGATCAGAAAGATACAGTGTCAGAGGCTGATGATGAATGACAGGGGAGAAATCAATTCAAGGGGAGCTTGGCTTGCCTTGCGACTACAACCCAGAGTTCAGCTTTACAAAGCCAAAACACCGCAGAGCACGATTTTAGCCTAAAATATTACTCGGCAATACAATGCATACATTCTATCTGCACATGGCTGGTCCCACGGGCTGCCTGTCAGTCCCACCTTGGGCTTTGATTTGGTCCCTCATCCTCTTGCACTGGTGGCTTTTACTTCCTGTGCTTCTATGGATCCAACCCCTGCAGACCTCTGCCCATGGCAAAGCCCCTTCCCAGGCACTGCGGCTGCAGAAGGGCTGGCACACAGCTCCTGTGGGGCAGGAGTTGCCTGCTCCGGGGCTGCAGCACCCATCCCTCCTCTAGGGCCTTATCCCCCCGGTGGGGACGGGGCTCAGCACCTCCGAGCTCGGCAGTCAGAACCTCCTGCCCGGGGTGGCACCTTCCCGGCACCAATGGCATCCACTTGGAGCCCGTCCCAGCACGGGGCAGTGGAGAGTCCCAGAGCTGTTTCCATGTTTCCCCCTCCAGCCCGCGGTGCTCCTGCCCCTCTCCCACCCTCTGTCTCCTGCTGGAGGGGGGCACCGAGGCGGTTGCAAACGAATGCTAATGAAATACAGAGCCTACTATTTGGTGCCTTCTCTCTCCCAGCATGCCCTAAAAAACTCAGCTCCCAGCTCTGAGGATCAAACAGACGATCAAACGCTGCAGCAGCTGGTTTTTAATTCCCCATTGCTCCAACTCCTGCGCACGCTCCAGAGCTGGTGTTTTTTTTTTTCCTCTCCCCCCCCTCCCACCGCCCCCGTCTCTGCAGCAGCATTAAGGGGAGGTTGCAGCTGCGGTGCAGGCTGAGGGTCGAATGCAGGAGTGAGAAACCAAATGCACCACTTCACCTGCCCCTACACTGAAGGATTTATCTCGGGTTAAAACCTTATCCGGGGTCAGATGGGCAGGCAGTGCAGAGGGGCTGCCCCGAGCAGTGGGCAGAGGTGCTGTGGGACCTGGCTCTCAGGTCCTTGCCTCCAGACAAGGATGGCTGCTTGCTGGGGAGAGAAAACCCGACGCTTCCTCAGGGAAACCTTGGCATGGGGCTTCCCAAGAGGTACAGCCACAGGAGACAGGCACAGGGCAAGGAAGAGAATTGGAAAGTTCATAGGGTCTTGCACTGAGCACTGCAGACACCTCAGGGGTCCGTGGCCCCTGCAGCTGGCATCGCTCCGACGGTACAGCGGCGCCAGGGGAGCCACAGGGGAGCAGGTAGAAACCCACCCTGGTACTTAGACCACTATTGTAGTCCCAAAACAGATGTACAAGCACCCCACTCCATGCACAGGTTTGCAAACCCCTATTTTTAGCAGTGGGAGAAGATCTTACCACATGGCAGGCAGTGACAAATCCCTCTGGTGTCCATGGGAGCAAGCAGGACCCCTCAGCGGCTGCCAGCACCTGTGGCCACCTTGCCTGTCCCCCAGGGAAGCCACCAGCCCTGGGAGGACAGGCTCTGCTCACACAACCTGGTCACACCAAATGCAACCACCTGCTCCCAAGCCAGCTGTTGGGTGGGAGAGAAGGAAACTGCAGGCAGACAGTGCTGTAGGATAAAAGATGTCAGATTCCCCAAACTTCAGCTGTATTTCTCCCCAAATTTGAAATATTTAAGTTCTTGGCAGGGGGAGAAGCGAGACAAAAGACCAGAGAAGCTTCTACAGCCCCAAAGATCTACTTTATTTTTGGAAGTAGGATTTTCCAAGGGTTCCCTTCCTTCCAAGGGAGGGCCTGATGGACAGGGGACCCCAAAACCAGGGAATATTTACAGGAAAATGTCCCTAGGAAAGTTGCACCACTTGGTGGCATCATTCTCAAAAGCTTGGGCAGTGGGGACAGTTTGCCTAATGGGTATCACAGTGATTAGAAGCATCAAATTATCTTCTGCAGCACACAACAAATAACACTAATGGTGGGGATAACGTCAAGCAGAATTACATTGGATTTTAAACAGCACTGATAGCACATGTTAAGCAGACATATAATTAGCACTGTGGCGCCTTGATAATATTAATAACATAGCTAATTATACTGATACAAATAGCAAGATTAATTGTCACAAAACATCAGTATCAGGCTTTCAAAGGCATCCCAAACCTTGCCACTGTTTGTCAGCACTCGGACACTGGGGCCGTAAGAGACAGCAGCAATACATCCCCGAGGGCTTGATTCACCCCTGGCCGAGGCTCCTTCCCTTCCCCTGCAGGACAGCAGCAGCCCCAACCCCGCCCCCCCCCAGCACCCCAGCCAAGGGAGGGGTCTGAGCTGCCTCCCCGGCACCTTCAGTAAGACCCAAGAAGGGCCGGGGTGTTCTCGGCGCCTCCATCCCTGCTCAACCCTTGCAGTCTCGTTTGCTTTAGCTGTATATGGAGCTGCTGCACGGGTTGCCTGAGGGGAACAAACCCGGCTGCTTCCCTTCCAAAAACCCGGAGACAAAGGGTGAGGGGCACCGTGAGCCACCGCAGGAACATGTTTTGTATTGGGGCATTTGCTGCGTCCGTGCCCAGGGAGCACAGAGACCCCGAGGCTGGTTTAGAAACCCGCATCCCAGCGCTGTGCCAAGGCGGGAGGGTGACAAACAGGAACGACTCAGCACAACGTGCCCTTTGGGAGACTTCACCTCCCATCTGCAGTTGTCTCCCGCTGTTAGGCTGCTTCGTTAGGCTGCCTCGTTAAGCAGAAGGGCTGGCAGGCAGCCCAGCAGCGTGACCAGCAAAGGACAGGCTGCAGGGCGACCACCACAGCGTAAGGTCTCTCCTCATCCCCTCTCTTCATGAAAGAACAAATTTGAAAGGAAAAAACTGGATGAGCTGGGCAGAAGTGACACAAATGTAATGCCCATGGAGGCTGCTGTCTGTATAACTTACAAATTCCTGCTTCATGTGGGACTTGCCTGCACTGAACAAACTTTTCCACCTTCCTAGCACCAGCACACTTGAACACCTGGCATGTGCAAGACCTCCCCAGTTAGTCAAGCCATTCCACATTTCCCAGGGAACTTGCCTGAATTTCCTCCTGGTCTTGCTCCCAGCCACACTGTGGGGAGCAGGAGTTGCTCAGCCAGGTGGGTGCTCTGGGCTCCCCCATCCCAGGGCCATGGGAACGTGGAGCAAGGCACTGGGCTGGCTCCCAGCCTCCCTGTTCCCATCCCAGCTTTTCCTGGCAGGGCACATCGCAAGTGCTGCCAAGGTGTGAAGCAGGACGCAAACCCCCAGGTTTCTCTTGGAAGCAGATACAACACGCCAACCAACTGCCCAGGATGGGGCTTATTTTGGCTGATTTGTTGCTTATGTTGAGGCACAGGGAAACTGTTAAAACCAGAGCTGGAGATGGTGAGATAGACACACAGCAGAACAAACTCAGCCTGGGGGTAAATGGGCAAGGAGACTTTAAATCCCTGCGCACATGTGAGCACCAGAGTCCCCCTCCTTCTGCCCGATTTTCCTTTCGCTGCTGTTTTGCTGCTGGTAAAGCAAACATAATGCCTAAACCCACCAAAAAGTCACCAAAAACATCACTATGCGATGGGGCAGGCAGCACTTCTGGAGTCTCTCCTGTAGCCAGAGCCTCAGTGCCCCCTGGGGACCTCCTTTACCCTGCAATGGGTGGGATGCCACAGCAGATTTGGCAGGGATGCATAGGGGACATAGCGCTTCCAAAGCTTGTGCATCCAAGAGTCCCATCAGACCGGCCAGCACTGCAGCTGCTGCAGAAACCCTGGGCAAGTAGCAATGCTGGAGTGAGCAGAGCTGGGTGCTGGGGCACTGCAGGGAGCATTCCAGGGGGTCAATCCCTGTGCTGGTGCAGTAGGGCTGAGCCTGCAGCCTCCCTACACATCCCCGCATGCTTCCCTGGGCTGTCCCAGCTGAACACCAGCACCAGCCCGGGAAGCAGAATGCCTTTTTTCCATCTTATCCGGCAGATCTCGGGCACCAGCCCCACAGATTACACAAGTTCCAACGTCTTACAGTAATGGGCACGAGAGAAAAACGTCTGAACAGGTTTTCCCTTCCCAGAGAAAACAGCCCTGCCTGCCGTGATCTGCCCTCCCCAGCTGCTGCTGCCCCAGGGCCGGGGCTGGCAGACCCCCAAAGTGCCCAATCCAGCGTGTCTGGGCAGTCTGGATAAAGCGACCCTGTGCCCAGCCCTACCTTCTGCCAGCCCCAGAGTCCACTTGATCTCTCCAAAATTCAGACCCCGGGCCAGCTGGCACACCTGAGCACCCTGAGAACTCCCCACGCCACTCCACGCTGCCCAACGGGCTCTGCTAAAGCCTCTCTGAAGGCCATCTTGAGAAGAAAGGCCAAAAACCAACCAAAACCAGACTTTTCAAAAAGTTACAACATCTGGAAAACGCGGAGGCTGGAGTCTCCAAGCCCAGCGCAAGGGTAACAGCTCATGCCAAAACCTGTTTCAGCTGCTTTAAACTTGGCTACAACTTCACCCAGTGAAGTGTAAAGCTCCCATCAGTCCTTGTTCCCTCCTCAAGAAAAAAAGAGTGTTTCTGATATTGAGAAAAGGAAAAATTCTCTTTCCTCCTCCTCCACCATAGAAGGGAAAGCCCTAAAATTTCAGATATTTCCCTAGAAAATGCAAAGGATCAGTGCTGTCGGTCAAGGCTGAAGTTTGCAGGGCAGGGTTAGCTGTTCTGGAAAAAAACAAATGTACCACAGCAATGAGCTGCTGCAAGGCTTTGTTGCATCCCCCCAGAGATTTTTTGGCTAGCTTCCCCAGAGCCCTCCTCTCTCAATCCAGGGCACTGCCCAGCATGCAGGGTCATGGACCGCCTGCCACGGAGCCAAGAGCCCCAAGAAAGAGACCTGCAGAAATTCTAATTTTTAATCTCCAAGTACGTGTCACTTCTGACTTCACAAAAGCCCAGCGATGGAGCAGGATAACAGCAGAAGGGCTACAAGACACAGGACTGAATGAAGCTGGTCTTGGCAAAGCAGGGGGCTTGTTCCCAAGAGGCATCTGGATTTGTTTCACTCGTAGTTGGAACTGCCTGTGATAACCCCTGCCTTCCTCCAGCCCTGATCTCTGATACAAACAAATCATTTCACAAAAACACAGGGGAACAACAACAAAACTACCGCACCAAATCCCAGAAATCAAGAAGCCCACACCCATTTCAGCCTTTTAGACTGGAAAATTCCCTGTCAAGAGCAGTGCTTTGGGGAAGTCACTGCAAACACCACCTCATGAAAGGAAGAAGCTGCCTTAGCGACTCTCCTGGCAACACATGCTACTGCAGGCTGGAAAAGCAAACGCCTCCCGTGTGCTCCAACCCGGCCATGGGAATACACTGCAGAGGCTTCCATCGAGCTGCCGAGGCTGGGCCACACGGGGAAGCATGAGCTGAGCAGCAGGTGAGCACTGGGAACAAAGACAAACCGAATCCCTGGGCTTGGACGTGCAGCTGGGCTGCCACAACACATTAATGGAACAAACAGATCTTCAACCCCACAATCAAAGCCCCATGGAAAGCCTCGTGCTGCTCCGAGCAGCACCAGCCGTGGAAGCACAACGTCTCAGCAAGTTCAGGATGGAAAACCTGCCGAATTCCACGTGCAGCCGAGGCGGCTCTGAGGGAACGAGCAGCTGACATGAGCCTGCCAGCAGCATTCATCCCTGTACAAAGCCATCGCTGTGCTTCACCCCAGCCCTTGGCAGCCTCTGCCGGACAAGGCCGCAGATCTCAGCACTGAAACAGGATTAAGTGTCACACTCTTGTAGTCACCTCCCTCCTGCCGCCAGCCCGTGATAACCATCAGCCAAGTGTCCCCCGAACCATAAGGTTTACAGAAACCTAGTGGTGTTCTTATCTGCTTCCAGCCTTTTGAATCTTTAAAGGTCACAAAACTGTGTATTTAAAAAGCAAGCTGAGCTTCTCTTACAGCCCTGGGATTCTCATGGCTGCAGGCTTAGGAATCATACAGAAGCTCAGAGGTGTGGGGAGCAGAGCATGACCCAGCAGCCATCCTGCCTAGGGGAAGGAGAGCCCCCATCACCCACCAGATTACTCCCAACCACATTGCTCTGGGGGTCACAGCAAAGCTTCATGATGCCTTGTAACCCCCTGCCTGGGCCCTACAGGCACCCTGCCCAGCACAAAGCAGGGCTGAGCCCAGAGAGCAACTGCAGCCCCATTTTGCTCCACAGCAAGCTTTCAATGCAGGAGCAGCAGCACTTTGGGGAGACCTTCCCCCAGGGAGCCCTGAGTGCGTGCGAGAGCTCACACCCCAAATCCACCTGGGTCCAGCTACCGGGAAGCAGAAACCCACAAGATTTGCAACCCCAGGAATGGCACAACAGACCCTCTCTGCCTGGCCCCAAGCAGGGCAGCACCCTCAGCCCAGCACAGAGCCAGCTGCAACGCTGCTCAGCTGCCAGGAGCACAACACACACATAAATCCTGCTTGTTCCACAGGACACAGCAGCTCCACAATATACTGCTTTTATTGCCTGAGTCGGTGGCCCGGAGAACAATGTTTTTCCAGCACGGGCTGGGTCCTATTATTTAAATGAAAAACAGGTCTCAGTGGAAACTAACAGAAAGGAAAGGGAAGCAACAGCACCTGCCCTTGGTTTTGCTGAGCTGACAGGCAGCTGCACCCAAATCACAGTTCAGCAAGGTGGAGGGGGTGCAGGGGGGGCACAGGCTTATCTCCCAGCTGTGATTTCATCCGGGTGTTCAGCAGCAGCCCCAGAGAAAGCCAGCACTTCCGAAGGGGAGCTCCAAGGGATGGGGAATGAGGCCCTACCCTGGGGCGCCACTGCTGGCATCTCCCACCACGTTCTCCAGCAGCTGACCCTGGCCACAGGGCTCTACCCAGTGGGGAGGGTCGGTCCCCCAGGAGCTGCCCGTGTGCACCCCAGTTGATGGGAAGGGCCCCACATGAAGCTCACACAGCCAACAGCTCCCACCTCCATCCTGATCCAGTAACAGCACCAGCCCTCACTGCAGACTTTGCCCTGCTGCCCCTCCGAGGCAGCATGCTCAGAGCCCCGGGGCCAGGAAGCTGCTGCGTCGCGGGGCGCAGCAGTGGGACCAAGACCTTTGGAGGGGCCTGTGGCAACCCTGTGCCAGCTCTCAGCCCCAGCAGCTCCGGGGCAGCAGCACAGGCACTCAGCCTTGGGGAGTCAGAGCCCTAGTGAGTCACAGGAGCGGCTGGAAAATCCCAAGAGCTTCAGCAAAATAAACAAACCCCTCCTGGGTACTCCTTATATGCCTCCTTGCTCCTTCTGCAAGCCTTTGGAGTGGATTTGAGTCAGCTCTGAGCCTCTCTCCAAAGTCTCAGAACAACACACAAACCAGCCCCGGGATGCTTTATGTGACGTGAGAGCTGAGGCTCTCGCAGCTGCTCTCCTCCCCAGGAGTGAGCTTTCCACACCCCCCAGATAACTGGGATAAGCATTTTTTCCAGCTGCAGTCCCATGGGGGGCCGGGAAGGCTGGAGCATTCCCTGGTGGTGGTGGGAAGCAGCCAGGCATGAACAGCACCAGGAGGGATGCAGGGAGCTGCCGCGGAGCATCCGAGCTCCTCGGGCCTCAGGCTTGCTCCCAAGCCACGAGGGGCGCAGAGAAGGGGCCAGGCAAGCCCGAGAGCTCCTGCAGCAGCTCCCGGAGGAAGGGCAGCATCAGAGCAATGCCCTGGGAGGGCTCTGCACACGGAAGGAAGAAGGAGAGTTCCCACATCCAGCAAAGCCGCAGCCTTTCCCCACGTCCGCACCCTTCCCCAGGGCAGCAGGACCCCTCTGTCAGCAGCCCAGGCACCCGGGACACTCTGCAGCAGCTCCGTGCACTGCTGCAGGAAAGGCTGGCACCGGGAACACACTCCCTGCCTGCTCCCCCAGCTTCTTTCCTGCACATTCACCAACGGGTCAAAAGACTCTTTCAAAATTTAGCAGTGTCAAGGCACAAAAATAAAACAACCACATTGATCTTCTCAGCAGAGCCCTCCACAAAGAGGGTTACTCAGAAAACCTTTATCTAGTTTTCCTTTCTTTCCTTTATTTTTTCCCCCAAGTCCCCTCATCTTTCTTTAAAAGCTAATCTTTGCTATGGGGAACTTTTTGTTCCTTCTGACACTGCTAATATATGTGTTGGCAAGCATGTCTGCAAGCATATATCTTCTGTAAGAAGCCTTGTCACGGGCTTTGAAACCTGACCAATTAGCATTTTATTTTTATTTTTTGATTGCAGTGTTTTACAGGGGTTTAAAAACCAGATATTGAGCACTAAACAACTTTCACAAACAGATATTATTATAGGTGTAAGTAATCTTTTTGCTTGCCGTGACACTTACCTAGGAAGAATTACCCAAGGTTGAACAGGGCTCAGCTGTGGATAACTTAAAAACTCCCTGTTTGGGCACAGCTCTGATTTAAGTTATTTCAGAAGCTGTCACTTTTATTACTGTCTCATGTTCTCTTTGCTCCACTTCCCTGTGCCTGAACCCAGCAGGGAATGGAGCTCGGAGCCAAGCTGACCCCTCCAGCAGCAAATGCCCCTGGTTAGGGAAAGACCCCGATGGGTACAAACCCATCTGCCATTGCCACATCACCCCAAAATTAAACATAAAACCTGCAGACAGCAATTCCAGTGATTTCAGACGTAGCAGCCTCTCCCCACAAGCCCAGCAGTGGATGTGCCACCACCACAGCAATGCTGGGAAGGAGCCACCCTTCAATTGTGCTAAAACCAGGAAAGTTTTCCCAAACCAGGAGCTGAGTTATGGCCCCCACAGCCCATCCTGCCCTTTTTAAAGGTTCCATTGCAAATGCAAATTAACTCAGGCTAAAGTCAACAACTCATTCATAAATTTCCCAGAAACTGCTGGGTATGCAAGGGGCAGTTCTCCCTGGGACACGTCCTCTACCCAAGGGAGATGTTATCTGCTCCCAGCAGGAGCACATGCTGCTCCAACAAGAGTTGGTAAAAAAGAAAAAAAAAAAAAAAAGAATAAAGCTGCAGGTGGTTCCTGACCTGGATGGTAACTGTACTGCTTCGGGTGGGATATTTTGCTATGTTTCAAGAAATAACTGATATTCATGTGAAAAGCCCCCATTGTCCTCCTGCCCGGGCTGGCCAGGCCCTGGGCACCCTGCAGGAGCAGCTCTGCACAACCCTGAGTTTTGATGAGAGGGGGAAAAAAGCCAGCCTGGCCCACAGCATCTGAGCTGGGAACAGATGAGGCTGGAGAAAGCTCACTCCTACCTTCATGCTGCCAAGCCCCTTGCAAAGGGGATGGGGGGAAGATGGGTGGGCAAGGGGGTGGTTCCCACACCAGCTCAACATGGTCCTTTCCCAAAGCTCTGGTCCACCACAAGAGGGGCTTCGTCCGTGCTGTGGTGTGAGCACCACCCGGCTGCCCGTGCTGGGCCCGAGCAGGGAAGCTGGGTTCATTGGTAATTTATGAGACAATTTACTTCAACGATGTGCTTGAGTACACCACCTCCCTGGGGTCTGCCCGTTTCCAGCAGGCTGCAGGAGCTCCATGACTGGCTCAAACCCTGCAGCAAAAGATGGAACATAGAGATAAGGGCTGCAACACAGGAGGGAGATGGGAGGAAGGTGGGTGTCAACATGCCAAAACTGGACATTTCAGTGGCTTCCTGGAAAGACTGGCCCATGCTGGCTTCATGTGGAGGCTGGGGTTCCCATGGGGGGAGCCCACCACCCCCAAGCATGCCCAGCACCCTCCCTTGCATCCTCCTGCTGCAGCACACAGCCAGGCCATAGCAGCACCAGCACCATCATGGGGTGTCTTAATTAAGCTTGAGTGGACTATAAAGCAACATAGCATCGGTCTGAGGCACACCACCAGCCAACATGGGGAGCAGAGCTCAGCAGCAAAATGAAAGAGAAACAACAAAATGAAAGAAAGAGAGAAGGGGGGAAAATTGATTAAACTCCAGAGTTCAGTGAGTGACGTGTTTAATTGCTAATGTAGGTTTGGGATTATTCTTTTTAAAGATGTTTTACCAGCACAGCTGGTGTCATCCTCTAATACCCAGAGAGCAGTGAACAGATTGCAGGAGACTACTCATCCTCTTGCTGTGCTTTCTCTTAAATTTTTTTTTTTTTTAAAAAAAGATAGATCAAAGAAGTGAAAAAACCTTCTGGTGATTTTTTTCCCTCTGTTTCCCAACCAGTCCCAAACATATTTCCTGCTGGGGCTGACAAGGAACACTGTACAATTAAAAACCACAGCATTAAGAATCCAGAGGCATTAGATGAAACAGGAAGGGCAGGTTTTCAGCACGGGATGATGCAGATGCACGGGGGTCTGATGCTGGAGGAGGGGCTGTGCACCCCCCAAACTGCCCCCTCGCTGTGCCCAGACCGGGCTGATTCAGCCTCTATTGATAGGCTGGACTTGAGACACAGGAGATGGAGCAAAAGATGCATCAAGAGAAGAAGGCAAGACTCACCCTCTGTTTAATGAATGATGAATTAACTGAACTTTTCCCAGTCCAGGAAGAGCAGATGGAGCATCGCCAAGGGTGGAGACACATCCATTCATGTGCTTCAGAGCACATGGAGCACCTCCAGTACAGCTGAGGCTCCAGAGACAGTGAGACAGAAAAGCAGCCCCAGAGCTCTCCATGTTAACAAGCACACCCAGCCCTGCTTTGCCTTCCTACATAATACTGCTCTTTTTTTTCTGAGCTGACAACAAATGACCCAAAGAGGTAGAAAGTATCTTGCTCTTCAGCGTGCCTCCTGGGTGCCAGCTCTTACATGCTTCACCTCTAGAAAGGTGAACAATAAGACTTTGAAACAGAAGTTGAGACAGCAAATCATTAATGGCACATAAAGTTTAGAGGAAAATGACAACTCCATTCCAAAAGAAGGTAAAGAAAAATGAATAGCTCTGAGCTCAGGAGACGGCATTGCCCTTCAGGAGGAGCTCCTCTCAGCCATCTTCTGCCTTTCAACTGCCAGTCTCATGCAGCACTGTTTTAAACATGGGAAACTGAGGCAGGGCAATTAAGAACTTGCCACAGGCGAGCAAGGAGATATTAAAAAATTAATTTAATCAATCTTGGCAAAGATTAAGTTCTTCCTCCAACTCAAAAGGCTCTTCAAGGCAACAGGAGGCTTCAGGGGAACAAGGAACTTCTGCAGGCTGCAGTCTCAGAAGATGGTCATCTGCAGAGCCCCGTCCTTGCTCAAGCAGGACCCCCAGCACCCATCCCTGCTCCCAGCAGAAGCTCGCCAAGGGGGGATCAAAGTCCCAGAGGAGAAGCAGAGGAGGCCAGGGGCTCAAGGAGACATGTGGGAGGTGGAGCAGCAGGAGAGCAGCAGGTCCTCACGGTCATGCTTCCTGCCCCAAACTCCCGGCTTTCACAAAAGCGAAGACCTTACAGCTAATGTTCATAGTGAATGCTTGTCAGATCAACGTGCAGCAGAAGGAAAAAGCTGAGCCAGCCACTGCTTTGTGAGAGACAATTTAAGCTGCTTGAACTGCTCTTGCTGACATCTTCGCATGGCTGCTCTCCAGGTGGATGCCGAGGTGGAAGGACATGGGCCATGGAGATTCCCTTTGCCCAGGCAGGGTCAGCACCTGCCTGCAGACCCGCACAGCCCCTCTGCAAGGCCCTGCCAAGGTGGGTCTTATGCCCAGCAAATCAGACAAGTGGCCTTTAGCATTTCTTCTGTGATGGAGCTGAGACTTGAGAGCTTCATACAGGAAGGGATGGATGGCACTGGCCTCCAGAGCTGACAGAGACAGGGGTCTCAGCAGAGACAGAACTGCTTGCAGCTTTTGCAGCAGGTCCTGATCCTAGTGACGGATGTGCCAGCAGCACCAGCAAGGCTTGGGAAGAGGCCATCACCCAGGTGCCAGTTCTAGCAGCCAAGCCAGCGGCGCTTAAGGAGTCAGGAAAGACAAATCACTCCCCTGGAAACAGAGCAGGTGCAGGTCCCAGCCCATAGCCCATAGTCTTCCCTGAGACCTCTGCCCAGTTTTACACCTGCAGATTCCATCAGAGAATATCCAGCTTTAAGCTTTTGCACCCAATTAACCCACAAACCTCCATCCAGCATGAATAAAAACTGGTTCCCCACACCAGTTACACAAGAATACCATCTTAAGCAGCATGGAAGTACTCAGGGTAAATTATTTTGAGATAACCTTTACAAATGCACTTTAGAAAGAGCTTCCAGTTTTGTTAGCTGCCACGCTGCAGACCCCATTACCCCTGAACCTCTGCTCTTGGAAACATCTCCTTCTTTGCAGCACTGGGAGAGCTCCAGGCAGGACACAATTCCTTCCTCGGGAGGCCAAGGAGGGGGCTTTTTTTTATTTTGGATGTTTGTTTTACATTATAGGCTGGATTTTATGGATCACTCCAGCACAAACGTCAGACGACTGCCAGGACGCAGCACTGCAGTGGGCGGATCCATCAGGCTGTTTCTCCTCATGACCTTTGTTTTCCAACCATCTTAATCACAAAAATGAATAAATAAACATCCGTGCACATTTTCTCTTGGATGCCACTGTTTGGTTCCCAAAAGCCGTTTAGAGAAGGAAGGAAGGAATCTGGACTTAACTGCTTGGGCACATCCCACACGACACATGCCTTTTTGCACATCATTTTCTGAGCTTATCCCATAAATCGGGGATGCCCATAAGAGCAGACAGGGGCTCAGCAGGCTCACAAGGAGCCAGCTGCACATCATGCAGATTTTGAAAATTCAAATGCCCAAATCCTGGCCTCTCACAACTGGATGTGCCTTGGAAGTCATAGCGCTGGGTGCTGGGCTGGGGGGGTCACAGAACCTCCCTCTGTCCCACAGCCACAAAAGGCTGCAGCCGGGGCAGCCTCCAGCCAGGCATGTCCCCTCCCCACAAGGAGGAACTGGCATGGGAGGACGGGTGGGGAGCCGGGCTGGTGGCTTCTCCAATGGCAGGATGGGCAAGGCTCAGAGCCTGCCGGGCTCTGCCCCCAGGGCAGCAGGGCTCTGTCCCCCCCGGTGTTGCCCAGGACCGGGCACCACGACCCACCCACCGGGGCCATGAGGGCAGCATGCAGGTGACAGTGCTCGATACCCCTCCCAGGAACAGAGTTTGGGCACGTTCCCATCGCAGCAGGATACCCTCCCAAACCAACCAGGGAGGCAACAGGCAGGTGCAGAAGAGATACCTAACCCAAGCCCTGGAGAACCCACCAGAAACATCTCTGCTCCCACACCTAAGACCTCTGACTCCAAGCAGCAAAGACAAAAACATCGACCTGTGCCCCAATACCAGCACATCAGCTCCCCAAGTCACATGGACACTTCAGGCACCCAGAGGCAGCTCCAACCCTGATGTGTATGGCTGAAGCCCCACCATGAAAGAAGGGAAGGTCAGGAGGACTGACCACCTCATTAGTTTAATTAGTAAGCAGGAGTTCCCTCTCTGTGCCAGCCCAGCCACACAGGCCATGGTGGGGACTGCTACCTCCTGGCCCAGACACTGTCCCTCACACAGAGGAGCCGTGTGCTGATGCTGCACATCGTGCAGTACTGAGCAGCCACCACACCTGCCAGGACATGGCTCTCCAGCTGCTACAGACCTGGCCTCCTACAGGCCACCCAGCCAGGGGATGGGAAAGAATAGCAGAGGTGCAAGTACTCACTCATCTGGAAGCCAGCTCAGGAGATTTTGGGGACACACCTCTGCTTTCCTTATCACAGACATACCTGCTTAGAGATAAAGATCAAAACAAGCTAGGCTGATACCAGCCATTCATGGAATTGTTTAGGTTAGAAAAGACCTTTAAGGTCAAGTGAATGGTCCCAACACCCATTGCAAGGGGGAGCCTGCCAGCACCGTGGGGCATACTCAGCCCCATAGTGGACAATGGGCACCTCCAGCAATAGGATGCACTCCCAGGAGCTGGCATGTGGAGAAGGAGAAAGCCCAAAGTAGGAGCCGGGACCCCATGGGACCAGCCTGGGTCCAGCTGGAAGGACAGAGCAGGTAACCCCCCATCCTCATCTTAAGGTCCCAAGATCCATTTCCACTCCCAATACAGGAGGATTATCAGAGGATGCGCTGCTGTTGAACATTAACTTCCATAAAAGGGCACATCTAACTGCCCTATCCAATAGGATATTCAAAGTAGGTTTTTTTTTAACAAGCATGTCAGCTGTCATGCTAAAACCACTTAATAACACCTGTAAACCTATTTAAGGGTCTAATGGGATCATAATAGCAATATTCATCATCTCAGAGCATGACTTCGAGCCTGCTAAGAAATTCATATGATGCTCACCCCAGTGCACGCAGCTGAGTCCCAAATTACTGAGAGATCCTGAACGTTGCTGGGACACGTTTTCCAGGCATGAGAACGCGCCGTGAAGAGCTGAGCATAGGCCTAACGAGCACCAGAGCCTTTCCCTGCACAATTAACTGAGCTATGCTAATTCACCCTCCTGAATATTCATTACGCACATAACACAATATAACCTGAATATTAAACAACAGCTACTCAGGGCAGGAATATTAATCTCTTGGCAAAGCTGCCGGCTGTTCCAGCGAGCGGAGGGCTCGTGGTGCCGGGTGGGATGGACAGGGGCAGCGCTTCTCCCTGGGGAGAGGCCACCAGCACTGGTGGCTGCAGCCTGGCAGCCCCAGAGCTGCTCATGGGACAGCAGGGACAGGGCCAGGCTCTCCAGAACAGCTGGCTAAGGACCCTGGTGGTGCAGGAGTTGAGGACACAGAGCACGAGGCTGCTGAGGACTCAGGAGAAGCCATGGGAAGTCGGCTGAGCACAGGACACACCAAGTGCAAGCTCTGAGGGGTTGGGTTAACAAAGCAAAAAGGAAAATGCGGAGTAAAAGCTCTGAAAAACAAGGAAAATAAAATAGCACAGGTAGCAAGTTCTTGCTGAAAACAGGAACAGAATGGCTGAGAATAAAGTCTTAAAGTGTCTTGCCCTTGGGCAAGGTTCAGTTCTGCAGGGAGAAAAATCATCCTACACGAAACCAAGAAAAGGGAGCAGGAAGCAGAGAATGTACCTGAGCACCCCAGGAATAGCTGCCCAGGGGACGGACCACAAGGCAACACCATGCAGCTGGTGGAGCATCACCTCCCAGGTGGGAATCCTCCACCACTGGAGACCTTCCATGGGATGATCTTCAAGGTCCCTTCCAAGTCTAACCCTTCTATGATTCTATGATCTGGAGTTGCACTAATTCTTTTTATTATTATTATAAAAAACTCTAGTTCTGCATGAATGAGAGTGCTGTAGTTCAGCTCATACCCTGAAAACCATCACAAAACAGAAGCCTTGAAAAGACAACGGCTTGCAGATGCTTAGGGGAACAAAAGTACCTGTTCTGGGAGGGAGACTGCACACAAGGGGTTAACTTCTCCCTGAAAGAATTTATATTGCAGAGAAACAGCAGGAGTATGTGGAGAGAAGTATCAGGAATAAATGAAAATTTAGCAACTGCAACAGATAACACAGATTTGAGGCATTCAGAGAGATGCTATAAAGAAAAATATAACATAAAAGTATCTGTATTGTTAACAAGTCTGTTGACAGAGGTAGAAAAAAATATCTGTTCCATCATGTGACCAGGGATGACGAGAACAAAGATTAGGTTTGATGGGAACATAAATTGGCTTGAACAACTACAGGGCCATGGCTCAAGGATTGGCAGAGATTTGCTTATGCTGGAAAGTAGTATCATGTATTAGATCTCAGAGATTATTCCTTCCCCAGAAATAGCACTGAAAATTTGACTGCTAAACCTGTCACCTCACACATGAGCCTGTTGATGGACACCACACCAGCTGAGGAACAGCCCAGTAAAAGCCCCAGCTGGAATTTGCAGATGTTTAAGATCACATTTTTTGCAGTGTTTGAACACCTTACTTCAGGACCAGAGCAATCACCACCTGGTGGAGTCGTGCAAAACAGCATTAGGAGTAAAACCCATCAGCACAACCAACAGGGCAGAACCTCCTGAACTCAACCTTGAGCTGGAGTCACCAGACCCTTGTCCAGTGACCAAGGCACTGACACTACCAACGCTCTTGGAGAGGTGGCCACGGCCAGGCCAGAGGCAGTGATGCAGTCCCACCACAGAGCTGGGCCACTGCATAAAGCCCTGCTCCAAAGCAGGACCTGTGCTGCTGGCTAAGATTTTCCTGCTCTTTTTCACATCTCCCTCCTCCTGCAGCTGAGGGATAGATCCCACTTCAAGGAATTGAGAACCAGAGACTTTTTTCTGCTCATCATTAATTTTTTGGCAGTCTTCAAGCCCCAAGGTTTATGACATGAGCAAGAAAACATTCACAAAGGGCCGTCAACCCCAGGTTCTGCCAGGTTCTGGCTGCAGGGAGAACTGTTCTTCCCTTGCAATGCACCCCAGCACCACAAGCCCTTTTGAGCAGGAATTTACGTACCTCCAGCACCTGCAGTTCCCTCACGTCCTGCCCAGCTCCAGCAGCTCAGGCAGGAGGCACCAGCAGCACCTCTGCACAAATTATTCCCACCCAACTAATTGCCGTGTAAGAGTCAATCACTGTAAGGTATAAAGTTGAGCAACAATTTAATACCTAACGATCTGGAGCTGCTGCAGTCGTTCAATTTGACACACTCGTAAATTTTTCATTTCTAATTTACTGGTGCAACAACTTCTGCCAAAAAATTTCCCAGTCCTTCTTCGGTAACTTGGACGTGGTTTCGGCTCTGGTTGGGTCCTACTGACCACCCCATAGGGCTGTTCGGGGTGGGAACACCCCTTTCCAGCCCTGCTGATTTACAGAGGAATGACAAAGTTATGTGGTCAGCAGAGTGTCCTCGAGCCAGGTCCCTGATGTGTCACAGGAAAGTGCAGCCCCCCCATGCAGAACACACTAGGAAGGCAGCACTGGGGACTCAGCAGCCCCTGGACACATTGCCTCCCAACCTGCTCTGAGCTCTGCCCAGCACCTCAACCCAGCCCAGAGAGCAGCAGATAATGAAAATTAAAGCAAACCACCATTGCAAATGCTCCTCAAAAGGAGATCAAAGGAATGGCATGGGGACATTAGCAGTGTCCCTGCAAGTGATAATGTGGGCTAAGCATCCTCTGGCCTCATCCTCAGACACAAGTAGAAATCTGGCATGTGTGGACTCTTCGTGGGCATGTTGCCAATGTTGACAGCAAAAGGTTTGTGGACTTTAATTATGTTCCTCTACTTTGTGTTTTTGAAAGCATTTGCTTTGCTGTTGCCACCCCAAGGCCCAGAGGAGACCTTGAGCTGGGAGGCTGCAGCAGGCACAGCACCAGCTGGGTGCACAATCCCAGAGATGGGGCACTCAGAGCAGCTGCACCCTTTGAAACTCCCCAAAAGCAGCACATGGAAGGTGCTGTCTAATGCTCTTGGCAGCACCTTCTCCCATCAAAAGCTGGAAACTTCCCACCTCCTGAAGGTTGGAGCCAAAGGGCCAGGACTGCTGCCTGGACACCCAGACATCCCACATCTGCCCTTCATTTGCTCCTCTGACATGTTCCCCTGGGCACAGCCACCCACCTTCTGCCACATCCCTCAGGTGAGGGGTCTGTGCCAAGCTCTGCCAGGCAGTGGGGTCAACGGCACCTTCCTTGTTGCCTTCATCTTCCCTGAACAAGCCAACTCTCCAAGCCCACCAGCCGCCACGAGCATCTTCCCCAGCAGCATCCCATGCCTGCAGCCTCTCACTCTGCTCAGCATTCACCCCGCAGCATCTCTACCCTCACACAGCTGAGGAGAACCAGGAATTTTGGTTTTTCAGGTCTGCTGCCAGCTACAGAGAAAGGAGCCGTGCGCTCCAGCCCAGCCAGAGCTGTCTGGCAACAGCCCCCTGTGTTCTGTGTGGGACTCACAGCACCCACAACTGTAACCCTCGTTCTCAGCTCACTCTTCTTGTGTGTGGGAAATATATAAATATATCTATAAATTCAGTTTAGCCCCATGGCAGTACAGTAAATTATAAATTAAGCAGCAATCTCAGTGACTCACACAGCACAAGTGAGAACACGCTCACAAGTCCCAAGGCGAGTAAGTCCTGTATTGCAGTGGGAAGGAAGGTTTTTCCTCATTTTCTCTCATTTCTCTTAAGAACCTTGGGATAACTACCAGCTTTCTGCATACAGTTTGTCTAGCACAGGGAGGTGTTTTGGGTTTTTTTCAATCCTGAGTCCTACTCACACAAACCCACTGGCAGCCGCGCGTGTCTGCAGTGTAACAGACGCCGGGCTTTCCACACGCCTCACTGCTTTTCCCTCAGCAAAGAGCTGATCGAAGTGTTACAAAACACTTTTTTTTTTTTTATTTCCAGCCTGTCAATCAACAGAAGCAACAGCAAAGGAGAAGCCTCCTCTGGGCTGACCCTTACCTGGTTCCTGCAAAGGGAACCGAGCAGATGGACAAGCAAAGGAGAGTAGTGAATAATAAAGGCAAAACCCTGTCTCTGAAAACTCCTTTCACTGCAAACCTCAGATGGGAGGAGCTGGCCAGAGCTCTCCAGCCAAAGCCTTTCTTGCTGTCACCTCTCCCTTGCAGGAGTCACAGCTCAGCGTGACCTCGTGCCCAGCCCGCATGGCAGCGGCTGCACAGGGATCATAATCAGGAGTTTCGAGCAATCTGAATTTATAATTGGCCAAGATTTTACGCGGTAGATAACGCACTGCTGTCTTCGGCACTTGCTTTATCTAGGTCAAGCCATTAGTTTGGCTCTTAATCTACATACATTTTTAATTTGATCTTTAATGTCCATGTTCAGCCATCAAAGCGAGCTGACAGACTGCCTTGCCACCACTGGCGTTCAGCATCCTGACCCTTCCTGACCACGCAGAGAGGCAGAACAGGCACCAAAACCCAATGCTCATCACCTACTCACAACACCAGGAGTGCTTCCGCTCCCACCAGGTGGGGACCAGGAGCCAATGCTGTCCCTGACCCAGCCCAGCCCGGTCTGTGCCGCTGGCAGATGCTTCACGGCACGAAGGGCTGCAGGAGGTGGCCAGACTGGTAGCCCGAGGCTGGGCAAGGACTCACCAAGCAGCACACACCCCAACACACATTCAGCTGGCACCCCAGGAACAGCCACTCTGTTACCAAGCACTCTTGTACACAAAAAGCTGTTCCTCTTTTCCCTCCTGGTCTCTGTGGCTGACAGTCCTTGACATGGAGCCATCCCAGGGAGACAGAATGCTGCTGTATCCATCCCAAGTATCCCAGCTTTGGGAAGTTCCCAGACATGCTCCTGCCCCACGGGGGTGACCCAACACTATTTGATCCCCACGCTGTCCTGCCCAGCAACCTATCCCCTCAAATTCAGGTGCTCCTCGACCTGGGCTGTGAGTCCCAGACAAGGGATGGGGAGCTGGGAAAAGCCTCCCGGTACATCCTAAAGACCAGTGGATGCGTTCGCCACAGAAAATCTCGCAGCATCAGGCAGCCAGGGCTGAAAATCCCAGCAGTTTCTCCTGCCTTGTCAGCAGCCCTGGTGTTTACATCCTGCCTACCAGCAGCTGTCCAAGCTGGCAGGGCCGGCCAATGGCCGAGATGCAGCCACTGCTACGGATGAGCCAACTCAGGGGCTTGAAGGAACCAGGGGCAGAATTATGCGCTGGCAAACAGCAGCATGCTCAGAGCAAAAACTCCTTTATCCCAAAGCAATGAGCATTATGTGAGCAGCCACAGAGCAGGCTCAGGATGTTCACAACTCAGATTTACTGCACTCAAGGAAAACTGCTCACACTTCCTGGCTGCTTTATCATAGAAACAAGTGGAGCTGAAGAGGCACAAAATAAAAATCTGTAATATGCGTTAAGAAAGGATTAAAGATGGTTCCTAAAACACCCTGAGGTGCACGCTGTGGTATGGACAGATGGCTGCAGAGCCTGCATGGGAAGGCCATGCTGCAGGCACACACTGGAGAGTCCTGGTATAAACCAAGTGGGGTGGGAAATGGGAATTCTGGGACGTGGTCTGGGGTCTGGGCCCACCAGAATGGTTTTCAGGCATTCAGCTCTTCTAACAACGAAAAAAAACCACAAAACCAAACCAGCAGAGATTTTTGTGGAAAGCACAGCCCTTTTGTCAAAATGAAATCACTTGGTTCAAAATCCAGTTTTCCATCAAAAAAAAAAACCCCAAAGAACTTGAAAGGCGTTTCCAGCTCGCTGTAGCTACGGGATCAAAGCTGGAGATTAAGAGCAACTGCTCAACACCCAAGTGAACGGTGGCTCCTCAGGGGCTGGGTGGCTGCAGCGTAGCTCCCTGGGTACCACTGAATGAGAGAAAAGTGGGGCTGAGCCCTCCGAGGGGCAGGGGGGCTTGGGCAGGCTAGGAGCAGGCTGGGGGTCCATGGGGGGCACAGGTCCTGGCTGGCAGCATCCCAGCAGCACTCCCATCCCGGCACGTTTTTAATGATTTCAAGTCTTTCAGATACTGACAAGGATTTCAAGTGCTGCCAGGGGGAGTGTTGGGGTCGGAACTGCAGACAGAGTGTAAAAGGAAGAGGCCACAAAATACTAATGTAAATATTGACTCTGCTGGCAAGGCTTGGCATCAATCCCATACAATTCCTGCAGTGGAGGTGGAGCTTTAGGAAAAACACCACCAAAAAAACCCAGCCAACGCAGAGCCAGAGGCTGGGACAACAGATCCCAAACTGAGGTCCCCCCAGTCTCCTGAACCTGCTCCCAGGCCAGCTACAGCTCCTGCAGTTGAACAGGGAGCTGGGCAGGACAAACAGCACAGAAGGAATGTTTCTAACAGATATGAGCTTCTCTCCTTGTCAAAAATCGCTTAAGGCTGTTATTTAAAAGAAAAGTGGTGTTCTGGCAACCTGCAAAATTCGGCTGGTTGAGAAGCAGTTAAGCCTGTAAAGGGTTTTTGTCTTGAGATGACTTCGCTGGGCTAGCTGACATGGGCTGGATTAGGGGGAAAATATTAAAAGGGTTTTAATTTCTGTTCCCTGGTTTTATTGCATGCAAACATACACGGCCATTTCTTTCTGAGGTTTCCAATTTGCTAATTGAGACATTTCCTCATGGAAAAAGAATGTCCTGGACTATGGACCAGGCTGCTGGCACTGCTCCACACACCAGAGGAAGGAAGCTTAGGTGAGGTTGATGTGAAGACGAGACAGAACATCAGGGTCTGGAGGCAAACATCAGCCACCACCAACCCCGGGGGCTCCACGGGCACGTGGTGCTGGGCAGCACTTCCCGGCAGGCAGAGCTCCAGGCGAGACAGAAACAACATACAGGACATCCCACAGCACCTTCTCCCCACCACTGCAGATGTCTAAGTCACATCACTGGGGAACTCATACCAGGTTTGGGAGATTTTTGGAGAAGGGCAGATGGGAAACCAGCCTGAAGATCTAGAAAGATTTCTTTCCAGGCATCAATTTGCTTTAAAAAAAAAAAAAAAGAGAGGAAAAAAATAATCTGGCCTACTCGTGAGGCAAATAAATTCATTTTCTGTGTTTTTTGCTAGAGTGATAGAAATATTTCTCCTGCCCTCAAAAAACACAAGAGCAGACAAACTGATTTTGTTCAAAACGTTAACAAGACAAAGAGCCAAGAAAAGCACTTTTGGGTCAGAACAAGCCCAGAACATTAAGGGAAAAAGGAGCAAGGAAGAAGCAGCTGAAAACACATGAGAAGGGCTATAATGGGAATATGACTGCTGCCACGGTTACAGCCTCACCAGCCTGACCTATAACGGGACCAGCTCAATTTTATTTTTTTTTAATATAGAAAGAAAGGAATTAAAACAGTTCTGCAGACTCATGCGGAATGCACAGGGGACAGAGAGGGATTTCTAACTTTATATAGGTCAATCATCATCCATGTGGGTTCACATAACATCCAGTACAACCACAGCCACTGCATAAAAATGAAGCTTCAAAGCACTCTGGAGGGAGCCCTGGGAAGTTTGCTCTCTCCTACCTGGAGAGCAGCAGAACAGTAATTCAGTTTGGATCAATACGTGCTACGAGAGAAGGGGCTGGAGAGCAATTGCCCATTTCTGCCACTTCAGTTTGAGGGAAATTAGGAGGGAAAACACAGGCTGTCGTAGAGAAGAGGCTCCCCACCACAGGAAAATATATATGGAAAGGCCACACTAGGGTCTCCCTGGAGCCATCTCTTCTCCAGGGTGAACCCCAACTCTCTCAGCCTTTCTTTGAGCAGAGGGGTTCCAGCCCTCGGTCCATCTCCATGGCCTCCTTTGGACCCACTTCAGCAGGTCTGTGTCCTCCTTGTGCTGGGGACCCCCCAGCTGGAAATGGAGCAGAGGGACAAATCCCCTCCCTCACCCTGCTGGCTGTGCTGCACCCAGGGTACAGGTCACTTTCTGGGCTGCCAGCACACATTGTTGGCTCAAAACCAGCTTTTCACCCACCAGCATCCCCAAGTCCTTCTCCAGAGGGCTACTGCCAACCCATTCATCATCCATCATCTCCCAGAGCCTGGCCCTCTCCTCCCTCACAGCAGAGAAGCTTTGGGCAAGCCAGCTTGAGGACATGGAAGCCCTCCCTGGAGCACGTCTCAGAGCACAGCAGGTCGTGAGACGTGGGTAACGCCTGCGGGGAAGGTTCATGGACAGCAGGAGGGTTTCCATGCACTGCAGCCTGTGGAGCAGCTTTCCAAAAGGAAATGCCCACAGTGTGACCCATCCCGCTCCCATCTTCCAGGAGGGCTGAAGAGGCACAGCCTGAGCATGACAGCCCCAAGGGGATGATGCTCAAGGAGCCCCCAGCCCACTCTCTGCCACCCCAGCTCTCTCAGAGGACAGGACAGATCCCGGCAGAAAGCAACAGTCCTGGGACAACAGCCACAGGGCACCTTGGTGCCAGGTGATGTTTCCCTGTCCAGCCATTCAGGGAGAAGGTCCAATGCCTGGGTCTGGCACACAGAATCACAGAATCATCATGGTTGGAAAGGACCTCTAAGATCACCAAGTCCAAATGTCAACACAAAAAAACCCCACAACCTTGACCACTAGAGCATGTCCTGAAGTACCAGATCTACACAGCTTTTGAATACCTCCAGGGATGGTGACTCAACCACCTCCCTGGGCAGGCTGTAACACACACAAACCAGCAGGAGAAAAATAAAACTGCAGAGACTCTGCTCTAATTGTGTGAGACCCAGGTCAGCCTCCTGGGATCCTGGAGGAGCCCACAGGCTCCATCCTGCAGCCCACATATCTTTCAGGAGTGGTTTGGCTTAAGTAAGAGGTGATACTTGCGGCATCCAGAATCAGCTTCTGTGCTGGCAACCAGCCCTCTGGCAACACTGGCCCTGACCTGGCCCATGGGCCCACCGCCCTGGGGGCTTACCTTCAGCTTCTCAAAGCGGTCGCTGAGGGATGCCACTTGGTGGTCCCGGTGGCGGCCCACCAGTTTACATAAGGCACAGATGAGCTGGTCGTCAGCCACACAGTACATGTTCACCTTCTCGTTCTCATGCTCCAAGCATGTGAGTCCTCGGAAGTGTGCATCGGGCACGGGCTCCACCAGGCGGTGGCTGGTGAAGGGCTTCTTGTTGGGGGTGGGTGGCCCGCAGGCAGCGGTCGCAGTAGGAGACCTCGCAGGTGATGCACGTCTTCACGGCGTCCCGCGGGGGGTCCTGCTCACAGAACTGGCAGGCGATCCTCTCGCCGGCCACGGACATGGTAGGGCTGTTGCGGTAGGTCCTCTCGCGGCGGCTCTCACTGGGGGAGTTGGGGCCGCTCAGAGACGCCTTCTGGAAGCGGTCGATGATGTTCTGCAGGGTCACATTCCGCTTGAGGCCCTCCAGGCCCCGGTGGTTGAGGGAGATGACATAGCGGCACGTGGGGCACTGGAAGGCGGTGATGGGCTCGATGGACTCGCTGGAGGAGCAGCTGGACACCAGGATGCGGTGGGCACAGCTGAAGCAGAGGCTGTGGGCGCAGGGCAGCAAGAGAGGGTCTTCGAATAACTCCAGGCAGATTGGGCAGGTCAATTCTGACTCCAGTGTTTCCATCTTTAGTTAAAACAATCCTGATTCAGCATCAAAAACCAGGGAAGGTGGTCTGGTACCTGGGAGAGAGGAGAGCAGAGACATGAGACAGTGGCACTCCCTCGCAGCTCCTCTCCACAAGAAAGAGGTACTGGGGGAGTCAGACACATCACCCTGACAGCCCTTCCACCTGACCCTGTCTCTCCAGCTCGGCCGGGCTCACACAAGCCCATCAGCATGGCTGAAGCCTCTCACCACAGTGTCCACCTTAGCCAGGCCCCCAGCTGGGACCAGCACTCAGAGATGCTGTGGGACAGGAGAGGAAGACAGGACAAGGGGCAGCAGCAAGCTCCTCTCCACCACCTTCCAACCCAGCCAGGGAAGAGGGCAGCAAAGCTGGAGACAAAAACAGGAGAAACCACACGGTTTTATGTTTCTTTTAGTGAGTGCTGCCGAAGACAGGAGCAGGGGGCCATGCTGGTTTTCCAGGCTCTGCTGCACAGCAAGGATAAACTCTAAATACCCCTTTAGCAGCTACCCAGCCCCATCTCCTCGATGATGGGGAAAAGGTGAATCATGTCCTGGAAACTCTGAGCAAAGTGGGTCAGGAGCTCTATGTTCCGAGCCCCTGCTCTGCTCCTCCCAGCCATAGCCTGTCAGGAGCAGGATGGGGAAGGAGGAGCAGTGAAATGACAGTGGGCAAACTTCCATCTCTTGCTGTCCTCTGCTGCACTCCAGCTACAACCAGGGATACCCAAACTGACTCCAGCTGGAGGCAAACCTGCTTGTATTTTTAGATCTCCTGCCCTCCACGAGGCTGGAAACAGGCTGTGAGCAACCGGACCCGCTGCCGTGCCGTTCCCAAGCTGCAGGTTTGCAGAGCACCAAGTGGCACCTCGTGTGCTGGCACGCCAGCCACCAGCCTGCTGCCAAACGCTGTCCCCTCCTTGCACCTGGAGCCACTGAGCTCCACCCCCACCAGGCTGCAGGACAATCCTCCAGCAGGCTGGAGGACAAGCTGGGGCAGCACACAGACACCCCCACCTTAACACAAACCCTGCCGAACACACAGTGGGCACAGGCTGTGAACCCACCTCCAGAGCTTGTGCCCCAGACATGGCAGGGGGCTCTGCCCACCCAGCTGCTCCCAGTGCCTGCACATGGCAAATCCCAGTGCCTGCTGAGACCTGCCCGCACTGTCCCTGCCTGTCCCACCCCTCTGCCTAGCGGCCCAAAATAGGATCCACAAGTGCCTGGAGGAGACCAAGAGTTCTTCTCTGCACCAGCTCAAGGGCCTTAGAAAATTAAGCAACTGGATATTTGGATTTGGATATCTGTGATTCTGTGATATGTTAATGCTGCAGCAACCTTATCAAGGCCTGCTCAAATGCAGCCTTGCACACACACACACACACATTTTTCCCCCCATCCCCCCCAAGGGAGACACTGGAAAAGCATCGGCAACCAAAAAAGCTGAGGAGTGCAAAGGCCCCCCCAGCTTCCTCTCTGCAGCCCCCGGTGCTTTTCCCAAGGCTGGGAGCCCATCGTAGCCCTGGGAAAGCGGCAGGGAGGAAACGCTCCTGGCCGCCTGCCCAGGAGCTCTCGCACACGCCGCAGCCACCAACCCTGCTGCCAGCCAGATCTGCCAGCCTCACCCTGTGCTCCCAGCCTAGGGGGGGGGAGCAGGGGGCTCCGGTTGCACCCCCATCCCCAGCCCAGCTACAGGCAGCTCCTTTGGGGCACCTGCACTTTCAAACCTCACAAACTACCTCTGAATCAGGTCGGGCTCCTTGCTTTGCTGGGATGCTCTTGGTAAAGCTGCTCCCCAGTAGGAGCCTGATGCTCCCAGCTATGTGAACAACCCCAGCACGGGGAGCACAGCACCTCTCACCTCCCCAGGTCATCCACAGGTTCTCTCTGGCCAGAAAAGTACAAGGAAAAACACAGAAGGAAAAGAACAGGATTTGTTTCAGAGTCTGATCCACACTGGGAAAAGAATTTGGAAGTCGGGTTTGGTGCGAGAAGCTGCCACCAGCAGAGCAAGCTGCTGTGAGCCAAGTGCCCGGCTGCACTGCCAGCTGAGGAGGAAAGATGGAAAAAGTTTAAATAGCCTTTTTTGCTTTGTTCCTGAGGGCCATTCTCATGTTAATCTTGTTTTCCATGCTGGGACAGCATCCTTTAGATCTGAGATAACTGAGAGAAGCCTCAGAACCAGGCTGGAGCAGAGGCAAGGACTGGGACACTCACTCAGAGATGCACCTGGGCAAGGCAGTTGGCGCTGCCTCCGAAGCCTTTCATGCTCTCACTTTGATGTTCACTTTGATGTCCCAGATTGACGTGGCACGAGGAGTAGCTGATTAGATTAAAATCTGCTTTGTTTAGAGTCATTAACTCCCCAAATATAAAAGGTATAAAATATTAACACAGTTTACAAACAGCCCTGTGTCACCCGTGCCCAAGGGTCAGCCCGCCCCAGCCACGCTCATGCTGGCCCCAGGGGAACTGCCAGCAGCCAGGCAGGGCTGCAGCCACAAACAGCAGTGGTTTAACAAAGCAGCAACATAAAACCAAACACTTGGAAACACCTGGGTGGGATTTCTCCCATTGCGCAACACATGGAAACACTCAGCGTCTGCCCAGCCTGCCCGGGGCCACGACAAGGGGCTTTGGGGGCAGGTGCCAGTGGGCCAGGGGGCACCTGCGCAGCAGGTGAGAGGTGGGCAAAGCACCCACCTGCACCCTGGGACCTGCCCCCACGCTGTGGGTGCGTGCAGACCCATGGGTATCACACACCATCCCCACAGGCTGCTCCATGCAGCAGGAGGAGATGCTGCTCACATCACCCCATCTATGCCTGGGAGGGGGACACCCTGGTGTACATCACCATGGTCAGCCAGCTCAAAATTCACCTTGATCCCTCTGACCATCTTTACGCAGCCCAAAATTCCCCGTGCGCCTTCTACTTACGGTTTCCCCTTGGCTCCTGGGGTAAGAAAGCTCTTGCTCAACGTCCACGCCATGCCTGCCTTGTGCCATGGAGTTCAGATACCAAAAAATTCAACACCATGCACTGTACCAGTGTTTCAAACCAACGGTGTGATTTCTTGGGCTTGGCCTCAACTACACATTGAGGTCAGTCCTCCTACCCCTGCCCACAGCCAGACATATGGCACAAGGAACACCACAGCTCTTCCCAAGCCCTGCGAGTGATGGGTTGGATTTGTTCAAGATGTAATTCTCAGTGCTCTACAGGCATCAGCCACTCAGTGGTGGGTCAGGACGCCTCCAGCACGGTGAGCTCCAGCCTTTGCGGAGCCGGACACGGCAGGACCCGCTCTCCTAAGCTGTTAAAGCCCAGCAACATACACCTGCAGATCACATTTTCCCCTCCAGCACACCTTTCTGATCTCTGCCAGCCTTTGCTTTTACCAATGTTTGCTACGTCCACCCAAAATTCCTCCTGGTCCTCCCCCAGAACCAAAACCGGGGAGGGCTTTGTCAGCCTTTCAAAGCCCCACCCTATAAACCACCTCTCCTTTCTGGACCTGCTTAGGCAAATACTAACTCTTCATGCTGATATTTTCCACACCAAGTGCGATTTCTTTTTTCTTTTTTTTTGTCCTCCTCTTTTTCCCCCTAGAAAAACTTCAGCCCAAATTACTCAGCTGCTTCCAAGAATGAGGCTTAAAAAAACCTATGTTACTCCACCCATACATTTAAAAATAAAATAAAATACAGCAACCCTTTCCTTAATTGGCTCCACTACAGCAGGATACAAAATCTGGGCAGCAGTTGTCTATGTGCTTTTTGTTGTCCTCCGGAAAAATAGCTTGAAACCAGAACGCTCTTCAGGGAAAACTACAAGCCCCCCAGCAGCCACCCCACATCCCTGACAAACCCCGGCTGCCCAGCACAGCCCTAGCACCCCAGTGTGATGGGGCACAGGCCCCCCCCCTCTGCTCCCCCAGCCCTGCACTCCTTCAAACATCAGCCTTTCCAGGGAACAGTCCTTGATCTGTCCTTGGGACTTGTCTGCCCCAAGAGGAAGGGGGGTCCTGCCAGGAAAACCAGACCCCAACCTTGTAATTAGCAACAGCTCCCTACCTAACAAAACTACTGGGGAGAGAGAGAGAGAGGGGAGGTAATCAGGCTCATCCAGCCCATTTAGACCTAGCATTACCTAACTTTTCTGTGCTTGCCTTGCAACCTTGACAGGCCAGTGTGTATGGGGCTGCTGTGCATATTTAACACTAAATTTCAGGCTCAAAGCCCCAGAGGGCGAAGCGCATCCTCCAGCCAGGCCGCTGCAGCACGCGCCTCCTCACCGGCTCTTCCCTCCCAGGAAATCTGAAAGCATCAAACAGAATTTGGCCTTTCCTCCCACAGCTCCTGCCTTAACAGTTTCCTTAATAACTCAGAGAATTTGTCCAAGGCTTTCTGAAAATCCTGATAATTCCTCTCCCAACTGCTCTC
This sequence comes from Hemiprocne comata, assembly GCA_020745705.1. Lineage (NCBI taxonomy): Eukaryota > Metazoa > Chordata > Aves > Apodiformes > Apodidae > Hemiprocne > Hemiprocne comata. The sequence goes on along the minus strand of CM036597.1, from coordinate 237,068 downwards.
CCCAATCACCTTATCGTAACACTGAAAAAAGATTAAAAAAACAACCGAGTAAACTGGATTTCCTATATAAAAGCCATGTGTTGCTGTCCTTAATCTATCACACTGAAGTGCAGGCATTTCCACAAGAGCTTTAATTATTTTCTCAGCCAATTTGCTTGGTGCTAAAATAAAGCTGGCTGCTCTATAATTCCCACAGTTCCTCTAGTACCTCTTTAAATTAAGGACAGAGCAGAAGAGGCTGTGCTCCCATGCAGCAGTTGCTTTTAATGAGAGATTACTTTTTGCTGGCAGTTCAGCTGCTTCATTGTTAAATTCCTTCAGAAGCGCTGGCTGGAGCCCACTGGGTGCGGGTGATTTGTTGCTCTTTAATTTCTCTTTTTGCACAGTACCTTATACCCCAGGGGAATTTCATCTTCATTGCTGCCTACATTGTCTCAACTGATGGGATGAAACGGTTTCACTTCTGCACAACATCCTCTTTTTCCTGAACTTCTCCCACCAGGCCCCGGTTACAGAGCAGAGCTCCTGGGGCTGGGACGGGCTCTGGTGACCTGCTCCCTGCCCTCATGGCTGGTGGAGGCCCCTGAGATACCTCTGCACTGCAGCTTGCACAACTAGCTTGGTTGGTTCCCCCTCCCGTCCTAAAATGGGATAATACCCAAGGCATAAGCTCTGCACACACCTTAGGAACCAGGAGGAGGGCTCTGCCCTGAGCTGGGGTGCACTCCAGCCCGGCGCCAGCATCCCAGCTCCAGCTTGCCCCATCCCACAACCTGGGCTGCCCCTCCCCTGCTCTCTGCTGGGCAGCTGCATCTCCCTTCTCTCTCTGTTCTTCCCGATAACATCCCTCTGTTTGTCAAGCAGCCCCACAAGCCTCCACCCCCATCATTGCCCAGGATTTCTGCAGTTTCCACACAAACAAGAAGCCTTCTCCCAGGCAGGTTCTCCCCAGTTCTCCCCCAGATTTGCCGCCCCCAGCTCTGCACCTCCCATGCCCAGCACATCCCACCATCCTTCCCTTCCTGCCAGTGCCCAGGCTGAACGTTTCTCATTGCTTTAAATGGGTCAGAACACCTTCACAGCTGTACAGAAATCAATGCATTACCCTATTTGTTTTGGCCATGCCATGAAACCTTCCCATCTGCAGCTGCCTCTGATTCGCCCAGCATGAAATGAAGAGCCACACTCCTACAGGCTGGAAGGGCTTATGGCAATAGGAGGGTTTTTGGCCTATGTTAAACCATCAGCTGCTAATGTTGTATTTGTCTAGCCTGACAGGATGGCAGTGCAGGATGAAGCACAAAGGTTTTGTTGTTGCTTAAATCAGCTGTGAGTGCACAGGAACACAAGCCATCCCCAAGCTGTGCTTCACATCCACCAGTTATCTGCTGCCAGCCTTGCAGCACATGGTTTGGATTTCATCGAGATCTTGAAAGCACCCCAAACCCACCAGCATCCCTGACAGCCCTCTGCAGATGAAGCTGAATGCTTCACATGTAGAGGCAAACCTCCAGCATGAGCCCAGCACCACTCACATTTGGGATGAGCCCACGGGGAGCAGAAGCAGCTCCGCTGAGCTTGTCTTGGGGTACACCACAGGGCAAGGGTGCTCTGGCCAAAGCCCATGACCATTGACCTTCAAGACATCAGAGAGACAAGCACCAAACCAAACTCGTTGCACCCTGGGCAAAGGGAAGGTTTTCCCTCTTTTCCCCAAGCAGTGCCCAGCTCAGCAGCGTGCACTGTGCCCGGCTCGGTGACAGCTCCTGAGCGCTCCCCTGGGACCTCAGCACAGCACTGCTCACCCAAGGCTCCCGGGGGACGCGGCTTTTGGCATTCACGATGTGCAAGGCAGAGCAGGGAGTGATTTCCTGCAGTTTGCTGACAGCTCCTGCAGCCGTGCACCCGACAATGCAGACGCTTGTCAGCAGCTGGAGCAGAAGCCCCCGCAGCAGCCGGGCTCACCCTCCTGCGGGCACCAGCCCATTGCAGACCCCTCCGTGCCCTGCACAGTGTCCGTCCATCCATCCCAGCCTCCCCAGCCGTGTCACTGCCAGAGCCCAGCAGAGCAGCCCTGTCCCTCTGCCAGCAGCTGCCGCCGAAGCCCCACAGCCGGGGGGTCACAGCGATGCAGGGCAGCCCCAGCCCACAGTGCTGCAGCCTGGGACACCCGCAGGCGCCCAGCTCCGAGGGATGCAGCAGTAGTGGGAGCAATCCCACCTTCCCAAGACCAGCATAGATGTGAGCAAGCAACTTCCAAGCCTTGGCAACCACTGAACCAACACGTCCATGCTCCAGCAGCCCTGGCAGCCCTGCCAGCCATCCCCCCCCACAAACCCTCCTTCCCCTCCCGCTAAAGCCCTCTTCGGCCCCCACTTGCATCACCTCGCTCCCTCCTCCACCTCTCCTGCAGTTATTTGCACTCCTGCCGCCCTGGTCTATTGCCTTCTCCTCCACTGCTGTAAGGCAGGTGAGCAGAACAGCACTTGCCTCAGCGTCGGCAGCTCCTGAAAAAGACCTGCGCCCGGCTGGCTCCTGCTGGACCACACATCACAGCAGCTTTTTGATCCAAGCTTTTCTCTGAGTGCACCCCGCAGCTCTGTGTCCTTCCCCACTTCCTCAGCCACTGCCTGCAATGCAGCTCCAGCCCAGCATCGTCCCTGCGAGCAGTCAGAGGCCCCCTGGCCCTGCAAGGACGAGGGGAGGGCACGGCTGCAACCGCAGCGCAGGCAGCTGGAGCTCCGTAACAGCCTCCTGGGCCCCAGAGCAAGCCATGGCTTTTATCCCCAGATGGATGCTGTCCCACAGAGGGGCATCCAGCCCCACACAGAACTGCTGCAGGCAGAGACCCGGCCCATGCAGCACCATGTCAGGCGCTGCCAGGGCCCACAGCCATGAGCCACAGAGGCAGCAGAGCCCCCACACCACCCTGCACCCCCTTTCTGCCCTGACAGCACCAGAGCAAGGCCAGGCAGCGCAGGCGGCTGCGCATGAAGCCTCCTCTGACCTTGGCATAGCCGAGAAGCCTATTTCGAGGCTAACCCCTCAGTCTCTCTGGAGGCTGGAGAAGCAGCAGCCCCAACACCATACTGGGGGATGAGCATCTTTTGGGGACTGTACCCCAGAAGCCATTCCTGGCCCCGTCCCAGCCTCCCTGCTGCCATCCTAGCCTGCCCGCTGGATCCGGAGGCTCAGTCCCAAGGCAACTGCAGAGCCCGGCGGCGCTGCCCCCGCCCAGCACTCGCTCCAGCCACCAAACTCCAAAACAACTGAATGCGACGGGATTCCACAGAGTCGGGAAATTCAAAGGCTATTGTGCTGCTCTGAGCAAGTTTAAATATATCAGCACAAGCTCCTTGGGGTTGCATTCCTGGTGCAGTGGGTAAGATAAATAAGGCTTCCTGCAGGAACTGAAGACAATGAGGGAATAATTAACGTTAATCCCCAATGCAGAAACAATGCAGGTAGCAGATATTTTGGACTTTCACACCCTCCCCCCCTCCCTATTCAGGAAGAGGCGTCCACACTGATGTAGCAGGGCCCATGGACTCAGCTAAAAGCCACAAGCCATTTAAAAGGAGGGAAGCAACATGCCACAGAGCAGAGGGATCAGCCCGGGGCTTCGCAGTTTCAGGCTTCCCCTTGGAAAAGGAGGCTGGCACACGAGGCACATGTTTTGCGGACACGTTTTTCCCAGCGTAAGCGTCCCTGGGCACACGCACGGCGAGGATCCTAGTGCAGGTTTGGGGATGGGGTTTGTGCCCTGCTTAGCTTCCAGCACGGCACTGGCAGTGCTGCTGGAGGGGACCAGGCAGAAGAAACCTCCTAGGAGGCTACAAGGGCTCCAGCACCGGGGGGGCAGCCCAGCCGGGCAGAGGGTGCCGGGGATCCTCCGCTGCGGCTGTCACCACCTCTTCACTTCACAGAGGGACAAGCCAAGGCTTATTTTCCAATCCCGGCAATTTTTAAATAGTTTTCCTACCCATGTCCTTTGCCACGAGCCACATCTCCCAGTCCCCCCTCCCAGCACTGCGTGACAGACGGACGCCAGGGCTCCATGGGTGTTTTGCCAGAGCATTAAACAGGCCATTTGAAGCCTCTTAAGATGAAATGCTTCTGCACTCCGAGGTGAGTCACAGCCATTAGCATCCCTTTGGAGAACGATCTCCAGCTCTCAATCACTTCTGCACACAAGCACTTTTACCCTTCATCTTAAAAAAATAAATAAAAAGCACCAATCCAACTGGCTCAGCTTTCCCTCAGCCCTGTTCCACCTAAAATTATTTTGCAATTTTGTTAGCACCGCTTCACTGCCACACTGAGAGAGCCCTTGGAGTTACAGGACGGGGCTGCATGAGCACGGAGGCGACCGGTATGGCAGGGCCACAGCCTGTCCCCATGTCCCAGCCTCTGCTGTGGGTGCCACCGAAAGCCTGGAGCGGTGGTCCCACACGCTGTGTGCAGCACATCACAGGATGCTCCACCAGCAACTCAACCTCAGCATCCTCGGAGAGCAGCCTGGGCTCGCTCTCCTGCCACTAAAGGAGACATTTTCTGATCAAAGGCAGGCATCAGCAGGACATCAGTAACGCTACGCTGCTTCAGGATACCATCCACCGCGTCCCACGGCTCGCGCCAGGATCAGGATTAAACCTGGAGAAGCCAGGCAGGTCCTGAGTGCCCGCAGCGGGTTGGAAACACGCAGCCCACCCGGTCACCGAACAAAACAGATTGCAGCGACAGAGCAGGGCAGAACTCTCGAGCCCACCGCTCCGAAGCCCAGTGCAGGCTGCATCCCAGGGCACAATTAACATTTACACCATCCCACCCTGTTTCCCGGAGGATTACGGCAGCCTCCATCACCGCCGACACCGCAGCCCAGGCGCTCCGGCCAGCACGGCTCCGCTCCGCCTCTCCGCCCGGAGCGCTGCTCCCTGCTCCAAGGGGCAACCGGGATCATCCTGGAGATATCCTGCCGGCGGGAGGGGGGGCTACGAGCTCCCTGCCAGCCCTCCCTGCACTCCTTAGATGTAATTCGTGAGGCGAAGCTAGTAACTACCAAGGTAATTTCTTCCTGCCATCCCCCGCTCCCTGCGGGCTGCCGGAGGGAGGCTGGGGATGGCTTTTAGCACAGGAGCACAGCACAGACAATACCTGCTGCACGACACTGGAGTGTTCTTCTAATGAGCCGAAGGAAAAAGAAAACGCTGCGCATTTTGCATTTGTAATAATCACAGGCTCTGCAAGAGGCTGGCTGCAGACGGGGCTTTACAGGCAGAGGTGCCCCCGCCTCCAGAGCACCCGGCTGCCGAGATCCCCACGGGAAGCCGGGCGGGAAAGCTCATGGCTACGAAGAATAATAAACGCACCCGAACCCCGAGGATGTTAAAGGGAGCGCAGCGCTCTCCAGGGAGCGCAGGGACCGCAGCCGTGGCCAGAGGATTGAAAAAGTATTGGCAGGAGTGAAAGAGTTTAACAAAAAATAATAAAAATCAGTTCAGCCTGGCGTGCCCAGCCCGTGGTATTTCCCAGCCAAGGGCTGGAGCCTTGCGCAGCTTTTCAGGCAGCTGAGAGGAGGAGCCCGAGCCCGAGCCCCCTTCTCCTGCCTAACATCCCCCCACACGCAGCGCTGCCATCGAGGCCACCACGGGAGCCGGATCCTCTCCCGCGACAGCCCCAGCGTGGCACAGGACATTACCACCCAGTGATGTGGGGACACGCTGGCTATGTGCCATCTCAGCGGATGACACCCTGCCACTAATGGCCCCCAAAGACCAGCCCAAATCAACTCTGACAATCGGGGCAGTAAGGCTGATCATTATTCATGAGATTAAGAGCTGCTAAAGGACCATATGAACCGGAAAAAAAGGATGTAAAAAGGCTAAATATTTCACACCAGAAAAATGAAAATATGTCACACACGGAGGTGTGTGTGTGGGGGAAGCACCCAAAAAAGCACCCTCTGATGACAACCAGAAGCTGGGCTCCCTCTGTTCAAAGCACAAAGTCAAAGACCAGTGCAATATTCTCCTCAGAAATTAAGTTTCGCAGCACACATGGATTCCTGCAGCTGGCTCAGGGTGACACGGTGACACAGCCCCAACACCATTAGTCAAGGGGGTGCTGGGATACCAGAGCAGCAGCTGCAGCATCCCTGCACTCAGCTGGGCTGGCACCAGTGCCCAGAGCGAGCTCACAAAGGCGTGCAAGATCTACCAACCTCCTCCTCAGCAGCACAGCTTGGCATACCCCAGCTTTGCATTTCGTGCTCCCATGCAAACACACAGGGACCTGCTGCCCCCCGGCAGAGCCGGTGCCCAGCAAGCTCTGCCTGTGCCAGGGTGAGGTGAGCTCTGCAGAGCTGGGAAGGGTTGGGATGGGGACAACACAGCTGGAAGCAAACGCAGGGGCTCAGGAGAACCTCAGCCTTGGTCGTGGGGCCAAAGGACATCTCTCATGCAGCAGCCACGGAGAAGATGGAACGTGCCAAGTGAGATGATTACGGCCAGGACTGCTTGTCATAGAAAAGGCCCCAAGTTGTGCAGCTCAGCACCTACCAACCTCCTGCAAGACAAAGCCCATTCCTCCTTCCTACAGGCACACCAGGGAGCAAGTGATGGAGCCATATGCAGCCAGGGAAAACCTCCAAGAAAAAAAAAAAAAAAAAATCAGAGCACATTTCTGGGAGGGGAAAAAAGCGACGCAGGCAGACAGAGGCGCAGGCAGAGCCGAAGCCAGGTCCCAGCATGCTGCAAACATACCGTGATGCAAAGCGCAAGCCAGGAGAAATCAGGGCGAATTTGCTAAACAAACGCAATTGGGTTTGGCTCCTCCAGCACCGCTGCAGCTCCGGGTCTCGCCAGCTGAGTTTCAGAGCTGGTCAGGATCCTTGCACTGTGCTCCAACCCTGGCATCAACCATTCGGCTCTGGGGGAGCTGCTCGCAGCAAGGAGAAGGTAATGAGAGCAGTAAAGCAGAGACCAAGGGAGAAGTCCAGCAGTCCTTGGCAACATGAGTGCTGGCCGGATGAGCTGGCCGTGTTTCCAGCCAGGGCTCAGGAGGCAGCTGAGTGCACGCAGGCTGCGTCAGGACGTGCTGCTGGAGGAACCCCAGGGTCCCGAGAACCAGCTTTAAGAACACACTGGATACTTTAACACAAACAAAATGCCTTTACATGGCCTGAGCCAATATATTTCTGCAACGATCAGAGTTTATGGATTTCTTCCGCACCTGGTGCATCCCACCACCCAAAGCAGACAGGAGGATTTGGGACAAGGCAGCATAGCTCCTCTGCTCCACTCCAGTGTAAGCCACAGGCAACCCTTGGCTGTGCTGGGCCTCACACAAGCTGCAGGTCCATGGCTGGGGTCCACAGGATCAGATGGCAATGCCAGCAGGTCCTGAGCCCCCAGGACACCTGCATCACCATCCCTGGGCACATTTGTGCTGAGCTGGGGCCTTCCTGGGAGCATGGGAGGGGACACCCCATCATCGCAGCCAGCAGAAGGCTTGTCCCCAGGTGGCAGAAACCCTTCGGTGACCTTGAGACCAGCAGTTTCAAGGCCAAAAGACCCCTTGAACAGCCTGATCACACACATAACAGAGGCCACCACATTTTACTCCAACTCAGGCTTGCCTTGGCACTTCCCTCATTGCCTGGACACCTTTGGACCCTGACAGAACACAACTCTGCTGCAGCAGCAGCACCTCTCTTTTTCAAGCAATTCATAACGCACACCACTGAAAATCCTTGCCTTGCCCCTCATCTGAGTTCCTCAGCTGTTCTGGGGGAGCTGAGCAGGCAGCAGAGCTCAACTGACCATGCAGAACGACTCCTCTAGACACCATCACAGCCTTTATGGGCACTGGGCTAAAAGATTAAAATTATTCCTGAATGCAGGATGGTTTCCTTGCTCAGCTGACCTGTAACCGCCTGGAAGAGTTTTTCTCTCCTCTGACAGTCTGCCCAGGACTGTGGCCCATTGGGTTTGGAATACCTCCATGGAAGGAGACTATATAGTCTCTCCGGACAGTCTGTGCCAGGATTTGACCCATCTCACAGTAGAAAGTGTTTTCTTGCAGGAGGCTTCCTTGCATGGGCAGCAGGTCCAGCTCCATTGTTCGGAGGTCTTGCAAGAGGGATGCAAAGCTCCTGTGCCTTCCCTTTCCCCCTGCACAGGGACAGCTTCAGGAAGACCTCTGCTTGATGTCTGAGGTTAATTTTTTCCCCTTCGGTCAACCAACTCAAAATTGGGCTTGTATATTAAAATGAAATTTAATTTCTAGGCCATTACCCCACTGCGGTCTAGCTCTCTCATGTCTGCAAAATGAGGAGTAAACAAACAGACGTAGTAATTAATTTCCCTCTTAGACATGAATTCCAGTTATAAACAATAGTAATAATATTCTGCAGAGGCACAGATTCCCTTTCATTTCAGGGTCCTAAGCCACAGCATGGAAAGCAGTCAAAGCCTCTGGACTCCTGATAAATGCCCACTCGCTCACATGCAGAGCTGGCACACAGACTTGCCCCATGTTTTCTTGCACAGCCTGCAAAAAGCATCTCTTGGATTTGCCCTCAATTTCTTACTGATGTAGCACACTTCCTGTCACTTCTCATGGTGGCTTTTCACAAGCAACTGGGTTTTCCTTTTCTGTTTCAAGTAGAGAGTACAGATAGAGATATAAAATACACGGTTTTGAGACTTGAGAGCTCCCAGCATCCAACTCTGCAGCAGTTGTAAAAAAACCCAAAAAACAACAAAAAACCACAAAGAAACAAACAAAAAAACCCCCAGAAAACCCCACACAGCAAATCACCTCTCTGTTTAGTTTCTCTACTCTTAGATTTTGAGAGCAAAAAATCCAGCATCGTTTTTAATCTGCACAGTTGAGAGCAAGCATCTCCGTTCATCCACAGGGCACTCTGGCTGAGGATTGCATCCAAAACAGATCCCATCCGCGCCCTCTTCCTTCCGAAGTGCGGAAATCCCACGGGAAATGCCCCAAAGGAAGCAGAACCAGCTACCAACACCCAGCCGGGGAGGAGCAGGCCCCCGCTATCAGGCCAGGTTGCTTGCAGCAGACAACCGAGCACGCTCCTCCGCTTGGACACATCCCAGCCAGCACAGTTTTAAATAATAAACACGGTTCTCATCGGGAAACACCCTCTGAGTCTCACACGCCATTTCCACTTTAAAAGATTCCTCTGGTTCAGCACAGCCCAAACAGTGCGGACCGCCCCAGGGCAGCCCTGACCGGGGCGGGAGCAGCCTTGGAGCCGCGGAGCACGCCAGGCTTTTCCTCTGCACCTGGGTGATGGGGGAAGTGATGGCACCTGCCACGGTGCAGTGTCCCTTCCCTGCTCCTGGGCTCTTGCGGCGGACACTGGGGGAGCGCATGTACCCTATGAATACTCCTGTGTCGAAGAAGGGGACACGCAAGGGGAGGGGACATGAGAGGGATGACAACTTGAGCCTACGAGGAGGACTCCAAAGGCAGGCGAGGAGCAGGGGAAGGGGCGGCAGGGGGATGTCCCCTGCCTTTCCGGCGCCCGGAGGCACGTCAGCTGTGTTGGCTCGGGGAGGAAGCCAAGCCCAGCAGTGACGTGGGGACAAGCGAGCAGCGCGACAGCAATCGGGCAGCACCGAGCTGAGAGGGGGCACGGGGAGAAGGCAGAAAGAGCTGCCAGGTCCCGCGCACGCCTGACCCCCACCCCAGACCTGCGCCAGGTCCAGGCGAACCTCTGCCCGCACAGGGGTGCGGCACCCCGAGGCTGTGCAGGGCAGAGCTTCAGCCCAGCGGACCGGGGGCAGCTTTTGGCACCAAGCCCTGTCCCCCACAGTGGGACGGCCCTGAGGGGCAGCACCTCGCTCCTCTCCCCCCTGCACTGGTGGGCATTGCGGGGGGGCAGGAAGGGGGCAGGGGGGTACTGCGTCCCTCCACCCAGCGGCCCATCGGGAGCCCCAGCTGAGCTGGAACAAGGCCATCCCTGTCCTGACCACTGCCTCGCTTGGACCCAGGGCCTGGGGCTGCCTGCAGTGGGCAGGGACAGAGCGGAGGCGGCGAGCGGAGGCCACGCTGGAGCCTGGCGCTGCCAGCGAACACAATGAGCTATTTCCTGAGAAAGGCCAGCGTGTCCAGAGGCACAAAAGAAGCTGTTCTGCTGCTGACCTGCTCCCCAGCCTGCTGGGGGCTGGGACAAGGAACAGGGGGGAGGGTAGATGCCGAAGCCACCAAGTGCTGCCCATGTCACTGAGGCAGCAGGGCCCCTTCACCTCCACCCCACAATGCCCGGGGTGCAGAACACCCAGCTCTATCCACGTATCACCTCCAAGGACAGCACAAGGCTCGGGGCTCAGCACTGTTCCCATCTCTGCACCCAGCAGGTCCTGGGCCACTGGCAAAAGGAGTGAACATGGAGGAGGTCAGGTCCAAGGAACTCCTAGCACCGCCCAGGCAGCCGGATCCTGCCGGCAGCCGCCTTCACATGGCACAAGGCAGTGTTCAGCAGCACACAGATAACCCCGTTCTCCCTGCCCGTGACCTCCCTGTCCTGGCATTTTCAGCAGCCCAGGCTCCACGCTAGCGAGCAATGACACTGAAAGAGGCAGCCAAGGGAAGCCAGTCATCACCTTCCCCACCACGTCCTCTTCTTAAGCAGAGAGGCTGACAGAGTTGCTCATTTGCACAAGATGACAGTAAAGCCAGGCACTCATTAAGCTGCAGCATGCACTCATTTTCCAGGGGAAGAACATTAAAAACAAGCAAAAGCAGCAACACAGGTTCAAGCCCTGGCAAGGAGACCAGACGCTGACCCCACACCTCCCCAAGGCCGTTTGTCCCTCCTGAGGGGTGAGCATCCTCTGCAGCCACACACCCTCCTGAAAATACTCCACTAGCTCACCTCAAAAAGGGCAGCAACAACCTGAGAGAAGTTTCAAGCGAGCAAAGGTGTGTATCTTAGTGAAAGCAGTAACTCTCTCCAGAGCTACAAAATAATCACACTGCTTCTTAGCTTCATTTAAAGAACCAGCTGTGCAGCCTGCAGAGAAAGTTCTGGTTCCAGCATCTCTGATGGGACAGTTGAAAGGCACAGTCTCCAGCAACAGCCTCCGAGATGTGTCAACTCCCAGAAGTCCAAGAGATATGAGGCTCAACCTGCCCCCCCCTCTGCTGCAGAGTCTAGTGGCCCCAACCACTGACAGCACAGAAACCTGCTTAGAGCCACAGTCCAGGGGCTCAGGGTGAAAACCAAAGCGCAGGTTTGGCAACACGTCTCCCCATCCCCTAGAGGGGACGATCGAGAGACAAGACGATCCTGATTTTAGAACCAAGTCATTTATCAATGTCACGTGGTCTCAGGGATGATCCCACGCTGTTACAAACACATATGTATATGCAACAGCACACAAACTGTGAACACATCCCCCCAAGCCGGGCCTGTGCCAAGCAGGCCACTGGAGTGCAGCCCGCCTGCAAGCACACTCAGGGAGAGAATCACTCACTGCAGCTCTATTTCTCTTTCTAAAGCAACGTTTACAAAACAGGCAGTGCAGCTCTGGGGACCGGGCTGCACACAGGCACTACTTTCACCCGATGCCTCAAAAGGCTCCGCGGGGCACAGACCTGTCTCTAATCGCAGGCGAAGCAGCCGGCACACCCAGGGCTCTGAAGCAATAACACCACCTGCCTGAACCCATGCAACTGCTCCTGTCGCTGGCACTCGTTCCTTCTCCTTGTATCTCTATTCCACTTGCTGTCTTTTTCCAGAAGCATTCTCAAGAAACACCTTCTCAAGTGTGAGAGCATTCCAACACTACTGCCTGGGGCAGGGAGACCACCACAACCAGCCTCCATCCCTCCTGTTTCGTGGCTCATTTTATTACACCTTTGTTAGGGGCAAGAGCCAAGCAGGGAGTTTTGCATGTGCTCCTGGCAGGCAAAACAGCAGCAACAGCCTCAGCAGAGCCCACAGCATCTGCAGAAGCCAGAGGGCTCTGCCCACCACCTGCAGGCAGCTCCACCGTGGCCCTCCAGCACAACCTGGATGCCATCGCACACCCGCCTTGCTGGGGCAGGGGGAGATGTGGAAGGACATGCACCACCAACCTCATTATAAAGGTCAAGGAGCAGCTCGAGCCCCCATCATGCACACAGAGTGATGGGCTGGAGACGCTTTCTGGCGGTGCTCCGGACATGGAGCCAGCTGGGAGCCACTGATGCCCCAGCACGATGGGCAGTGCTCCTGCAGGCACTGGTGGCCAGCTCTGGCCTGGCTGCAGCAGCTTCTCCAGCAGAGCCAGGCTCCTTGAAGCGCCTTCCAACAACAAAGGCTCAGTTGACGTTTCAGGGCTCGCTCGAGAGCATGAGGAGGCCTGGGTGAAAGCCAGGCAGGGCAGGCAGAGTCGGAGCCATTAACGCCCTGGCGTGTCAAGACTTGAGAAAATTATGGAGCAACAAGAGCCATTTGCCCTCTCCAGAAACTCCACAAGCCGCTCAGCAGAACGGCCCTTTGCCACTCGGCTGCGTTCAGCCATCTCTAGCTGTGCACATGAGAGCAGTAAAATATGCAGCTGATCTGTTTTTGGAGGCAAGACACATAAATAAAGCGCGAGGACGAGGAAATTCAGCTCTCGCGTGTCACTCAGGCACATTTTCTAACAGCTCAACAGATTCTCAGCGCGAGCAAAACACACTCGGCTTCAAGACTAGCGATAATATCTCTAAGAACCCAGGCAATTAAATGCCAGAGCGATATCCCAAGAAATCCTGCCCATCTCCTTAGAGCCACAGAGGGGCTGCATTAGTACAGACACACAATCCCGATCCTTCCCTCTCGCTCTGCAAGAAGCCCGCCCGATTCGTGAAGACGCCAGTCTCGGGAAAACCCGTTACATTTAACTTGCATTTAACTAAACTTTACCAGGACCAAGGCCGTGCCGGGAAGGAGCCCGGGAGCAGGCGGAAGGCAGCGGCTCCGCGCCGGCAGCAGCGAGAGCCCGGACCCAGATCTGCGGGGGCTGACCGTGCGGTCTGCGGGCTCGGAGGCGGAAAGGACGCGACAAGCTCTGCCTGGGAGAATGGGGGGGCTGAGGTGGGGGGGGGTATTAACCAGCGGCAGGAGAGCTGGGATGGGACGGGGGAGCGAGCTGGCCCTTCTCCCACCGGGTGGGGAACCGCCGCTTCCCGGCAGGACGGCTCCCGGCAGGCAGCTAGGGCCGGGAACGGCCGGGAAGGGCCGAGAAGGACGTGGAAAGCCGCGCTGCCCCCCGCCGGTGGAGGGGGAAGGGGCCTGGCCCCCCAGGTCCCCACGGAGCGGCCAAATGTGCCGGAGCCGGTTCACAAACGCACTTGGCAGCCGGGAGCCCTGAGCGGGGGGGGGGGGGGGGCGGCGGGAAGGGAAGGGCAAGATCCCCCCCTCCACCCGCCACTTGCTGCAAACCCTAAGGGGAGCCCGGGAAGGGCCGCGCCGGGGTCCCGTGCTCCGAATCCCGCCCCCCCGGGCCCCCAGTACCTACCAGCGGGCTGCCGCAGCCGCCCCGCCGCTGCCCGGGCATCTTGGAGGCGCGGGGGAGACGACGGCGGCGGCGGCGCCGGGGCGGGGGCGCGGGGGGGCGGTGCTGCGCGTACTCCCGCCCCCCGCCCCTCCCGCCGCAGGTGAGGCCGCAGGGTCCCATCGACCCCCCCCTCCCCCCCCGCGGGGCTGCACTGGCCCCGAGCACCCACCCGCGCCCACGCGGGGGCCCCGGCATCGACCTGGTATGTCCTTATGTCGTGGAGGACAAACACTGTCTGTCCTTATGTTGTGCAGGACATCTGTCCTTATGTCAGGCAGGACAACATCTGTCCTTACTTTTCCGTCGTGACTCGGCTCCTTGGCTGCCGGGCTCTCAACACGTTTGTTTTTCCACTGGCTGCTACAGCTGAAAAATAGGTTGGCTGAGGGGTTTTCTTTCCATTTCAGCACCTCACAGGGGTGTCCTGGTGCTCCCCGGGTGAGGTGGCGTTGTTACGTACAAAGTGCACATATCCATGTACATGTATCCACGGCAATAACATCAAAGGGAAGCAAGGGAGGGGGAACCTGGAAGTGTAATTTATTCCGCAGTAACACGGATACATGCTGTACAGGTTATTTATATTTGAAGACTGCCCAGAGTGTTAAATGAGCTGTCTCTTTAAAATAAACATGGAGAAAAATATATCCAGGCTCCCGGTGCTCCTTAAGGTGAGAGAGGGAGAGATCCTTGCGTATGCTGGAGGAGGGTTTTGGTGTGCAGGGACCTGCAGCCAGTTTGTTTTCTGCCCTTAATGCACTGCGATGCCGACACCACCATTACTGCACAGACAGACAAACACACACAGACACACACACGCTGTGTTTCTGCAGTCAGACACCGAGCACATGGTCGCTGTCACGCTGTGACTTTCCAATGGCACCAGACAGCTGTACCCCATCGAGCAGGGGAGGTCAGCACCACAGCCAGCCTTGTTCTCACCCAGCTCAGTGCACGGAGGAATTACAAATCCTTTTTCCTAGGAGGACCTGACAGCAGGATTGTTAATATGCGCCATTTATTCTGCATTAAATCCTATCTCTGCTTTTCTGGCAGCAAAAACAGCCTGCATGGCCATGGCCAAGTCACATCATTCCTGGCCATCCTGGGACTGGTCCTTGTCACTTGCATCTGTGCAGCCCGACTTAGAACAAACAACCAGATCAGAACCTGATAAGGCTCAATCCTCCTCCAGTGAGACAGGCAGAAACTAAAGCCCCTTTTGTGGACCTGGTGCTGCTAGCAGGCTGCAGCAGGCAGCCAGGGGTGGATCAGGCTGCTCGGTGCGTCCTGCGCTGGTGGCTGGGGTGAAGCAGAGAGGGTGACAGCACAGATGTGCAGCCCCAAGGCAAGGCACATCAGGCTGCAGGAGAAATGAGGCCACTAACAACTAGCAGATGGCTGGAGATCACAGCAGAGCAACATTCCCAAGGCTTCCGTGGGTACAAGCTGGGCTGCTCAGGGCTCTGCACAGCAATGGGGGCTGCCAGGGAGCAGCTGCTGCCAGAGGCTGGCAGCTCAGCTCCCACCCCGGCTTGGAGATTCTCAGGCTTCCTTCCATAGCACTCCGGGGAGAAATAAAGCCCAGGCAGCAGGTACGATGCAGTGTTGTCTGGCTACACAGCCCTCCTCTTCCCCTGGGAATCAGCTCCCAAGCTGGGGAGCAGTTATGGGTGAAGACAGGTGTGGCTCCACCTGCAGAACCAATCCCAGGCAGGGGTTGAGTGGGCTGGCACCCACCAGACCCTGGCTCAGTGACAGAGGTGTATTTTTATTTAGGTCTTCCACACCGTTTTCCTAAGATATCACCAGCAGACAACAGCCCTGCTCATAGCTGGATGAGTCCTGAGATTAGTTGGGCCTCTGCATTAAAAACTGGAGGTGTCAGAGGTGACCTTGGGCAAATATTTACAATTACAGCAGTGCCGTGTCTGTGCATGTGTTCAAAACACAGAAGGGATCAGGTTCAAATGGCACTTTAATTGAGCAAGCAGGGCAGCAGGAGGGTAGAGCTCTTTATGCTAATGAGCTCACCACTCCAGAGTGAGTCACATTCATGAGGGGTGGGGAGATCACCTCCCTCTGCCCACGAAGGCATTGTGGAGTGGCAAGTGCTCAGCAGCTCCTCCAGGAGGACCTGTGTATTTTGAGTAGGGACAGTCTTGACTTCTGTAACACGCAGCTGCAAGCATGTTGCTGGGACTCGGGGAATCACGATTCTGCTGCCCAAGCCTGGAATGTGTTCACATCCGCATTTCTCCAACAGGGAATGGAGATGCTCGGGTTGTACCGCGTGCCTGGGATGCCTGTTGAATAAATAACACGAGGTTATACAGCAGGATTCCCCGTCGAAAATTTGTTTTTACAGTGGAAAGCATAGGGGAGAAAAATACCCTTTCAACTTCTGAATCCCTCTTCCTACTTCTTCAGAAGAGCAGGCAGGCAGCTGCAGAGAGCAGGGATGGATTAATTCCCCAAAAACAATCTCTTCTCATTTTCTTTTTATATTTTGATTACTTAATTCCTCTAGCTTTCATTAGCACCTCCTTTATCTCCAGTTCTTCCCCAAAGGCAATCAGTTCTTCCTCCATGCTGCTGTACAGGGAGCAGCAGCTCCCAGATTATGGATGGGAAGTGGATGCTTTGCACCACCTCATGTTGAGGCCTGGAATTTCAGAGCCAGATCCAAACTCCAGCTTTCTCCCATGATGAGTAAACCAGAGACCTCACCTGCCCCAAAACAAGCTCTTCTGGCTTAGCATCCACTTGCCCAACACCTCTTCATCTCCCAAGGAATCAGTCGTTGCTCCATGTCGTCCTGCGGAAGCACCAGCAGCCGGGCTGAGCCACACCCACAGGGTCTGAGGGATGATTCCCAGAGAGGAAAAACTGTTCTCTCAAGTGCCTGATGCACCTCTTCTCTGCACACAACCAGCCCTCAATCCTTCCCCAATCCAGCCCAGCTCTTCAAGGAGGGTTAATAGGCAGGATTTTGCACCACCTTGTTTCTGAGCAATCCCACCTTTCTGCCTCCCCAGGACCACTGGAAGGTAAATTCTCACCTGGGTGAGGAGTCACAGGATGTGATAGGCAAGGACATTCTAGCCAGGTTTCAAGCCATCTTCTGAACATCTCCATATTTCAGCTGCCTGTTTGCATTCCCTTTATGCTAGAGTTCTGCCCTCCCAGGTAGTTGCAGTTTTGCTCAAGGCAAACAAGCATTAGCAAATCCAGCCCTTGCCAATGAGGAACCCTGTTAGGGCAGAGCCCTTTTCTCTCTCCTCCCAAGGAAGAGGAGGCCTACAGGAGGAAGGTGAGGCACTACAGTGCAGAGCCCAGATCATCCCCACAGTAAGAGAGCAGTCCCCAGTTTTGCTTCTGGGGAGCAGCAGTGGGGTGAAATGAGGTGCTGAGATAAGACACCCATTCCCTGGGAGGTAGCACAGGAGAGGCAAGAGGTGAAACTTGGAGGTGGAATGAAGGAAACTCCCCACAACATCTGCAGGGGCTGCTCCTTGGTTTTGGAGCTCCTGGATGGAGGGTGTCTCTGAACCTTCCCCTTGCCATGACAAGCCCCAGTCCTCCCCCGTTCCCAGCTCCCAGACAGGGCTGGGCAGGTGCATTGCACAACGTGCCCCAGCCAGGTCTCCCCTGCCCTGACAGGGTCAGGGCACTGAGCCCAAATGCTGCCATCCCCATGCTCACAGAGGGACCTGAAGCCACACATCCCTGGGGAAGACCCTGCAGTTGGATTTTAAAGACACAGGTAAGGACTCCTGCACCTCTGTGGTGGGTCATGCCAGCAGCCGGGACCCTCCAAGAAAATAAAGCACAAGTTCCCTGATCTGTATTTCTTGTTTCATCAAGCCCTCACTAACCCAGAATCCTGTCGTAGCAGAACTGCTTCCCCCCCAGTGACTCCAAGATGAAACTGCTCCTCAGCTCACTAAATGGGTTCAGCTTCACAGCCTTTCCACTAAAGCAAGCTTTGCAGGGGGGTGGAGAACAAAGAAAGCAGCACCACTGTCCACTGTTTTCCCTTACAGCTTATGGACTGATGTCCAGGAGCTCCCAAGCCTGACCATCAGACCCAACAACACCCCTGGCTCTGCTGGGGGTGAGCAAAGAGGGCAACAGCCACTCCAGCCCCATCCAGGGCTGGCAGAGCATCTGCTGCTGCAGCCAGAGACATCAGTGCAGTGCTGATTGTCCACGGGGGGCACAGAATGGCTTCACATCACAATTTGTTTTTCCCTGTTCAGACTGGTTTTTAAACCTAGAAAATGGCACGGGAAAGACACACGGGAGCCCTCAGACTATGAAGTTTGGCACCCAAAAGGGTACCAAAAGGTGCTCTGCTCAGCCCCTTCTGCCCATGCATCACAAGTACCTTTCATTACACTTTTCTAGCTCTGCAGGGCTCCCCCACCCCTCATTGCAGAGGAAGGAAGATGCCGAGGGAGGGGGGGTGAGCTGTTCAGGGAAGGGAGCTGCTGTCTGCAGGGAACTCTTTTGCTTTTTGGTGGAATGGAAAAATGCCTGGTGGCTACAGGCAGAGAAGAGCAATGTGATAGGGTAGGGACAGTTCAGTGCCCTGGACAACTGATGGTTTATTTCTGCCACCACTGCAGAGCTCCTCTTTGGAAGTGGCCAATCCTGTATTGTTCATTCTCCAAGTTCCCACGTTGAAACTGAACCTGGTGAACACAATGTGAGTGGGGCCATCAGCAGCTCTGCTCGAAGTCCTGCCCTGCCAAGCACTTTGGGGGCAGAAAGAGGATCCCCAGTACCTCAGGGCAGGCATGGGGAGACCCCTGTCTGTGCTTGTCCCTGGCACCTCTGGGCTGTGGATCCCAGCTTTCAGATACTCATGTTAGAAAAACATTTGTTATGCTTAGAGAACACATGGATAAGTTATAAGCTCCAGGGGAAGCACACATGAAGACACCCGTATTTGCATTCAGCACAGCACTTCAGCAGAGCTTGAGAAAAACCTGGCTACAGCCTCATTTTGGAGAGCTAACAGAATTGTTGCATGAAAACCTTGACCAAGTGTAACAATTCCCAAGAAAAAAACTGCCAAGACTCATGTAGTTAAAGAGTACCTCGCCATACATATGCATGAGGGGAACTCGTGTAAGGTGGAAAGCTTCACTTCCCAGTATGTACAAGCTGATCCTTGCAGCCCTGAGAAAATGCTTTGCAAGGCAGTGGTAAATCAAGCCCCAGTTAAACACTGGCACCAAGGAAGCTGTAGAGGAGTGAGCTGGGTGAGTGCAGCCCCCTCCCTGTCATACAGACCAGCTGCAAGGACTCTGAGCTAGGGCAGAAGTTGTGCAGTCCCTCCATCAGCCTCCTAAAGCACCTGCCATCTGAAAGGTGTAGCAGTGACTGCCAGCTGCAGTGGCAATCGAGGGCTAGAAACCAACTACAACAGGAGGTGAGCAGCTCTCAGGCCACCAGCCCCACTGCAAACAGATGGATCTCCTGACTCAACCCTGAGTGAGGTTCTTCAGCCTGCTGGGACAGGGCTAGAGCTACCCAAGTCACCCTGGTTTAACTTATTAACCCTGGCCCCCTCCACATCAGTCCTTAGTGAATCTCCTCCTGTGTCCAAAGAGGGAGAGAGTCTTCCACCTGCTTTGAACCTGCTGATACATCCCACAGGCACTGGTAGCCTGAGCTGAGCCTGTACTAGCCACCCAGCTAGGAAAGGTACTCCAACCCATCCAGTCTTGCACCCAAGGAGACTATTTTTATTCCCAAACCAATCCGTTCAGTAGGAAATAAACCAAGAGGCAAATCTAAGAGTCACTCCTGAGGTCCAACGCTGCAGAAGGTACCACTGCCTGTGGGGAGGGCTGTACTGTGAGGAGGACTGTACTGTGAAGAGCAGGTCAGTGCTGTTGAAACACTTCCCAGGATCTCACTTTGGGGCTGTTGGAGCTGCTTTACAGAGCACCCAAGGGGAATTGGCTCCCAGGGCACCAAGATGTCTAAGGATTTTTACTGAGTTTTCTCCCTCCTCTGACATATGTCCCAAGCTGCCCATGACAAAGCCCCCCCAAGACACACACAAGCCCCAGCACAGGCACAAAGGGAAAGCAAAGTGACACCACACCTACATCCCTCAGACACAAGCCAAGCACAGCCCAGGCCACGGCTGCAGGCTTCTGGACCACCTCATGCTACTGCTGGGATGCTCCAGGGTATCCTCTGTGCCTTGCAAAAGAGAAACTGGCTCTCAGCAGCCAAAACAGCCTCCCCTTCCAGCCAGCCCTGGCATCATAGGACCCACCTGACCCTGCCACACTGCAGGAAACATTCCTACATTTCCCACTTCACTGATCACACACTAGGAGCAGGCCTTCAAAATTAACCTCCATCTCTCCTTTTCTTTCAGCCTCACATACCAACAGGTAACACACATCCCAGCATTTTCACCCTAGCATTAGGCTGACTTAGGAATTAAGCAAACCAAATATGCATTTACTAAGACCTAGATCAGACTTATCACCAGAAAAAAAAAAGCAGTAGACTCTTCCACAGCACTCAAAAATTCCTCAATACCCATCATCTGCAATCCTAGGACCTTGAAGACCACCCACACTTCCAAAAAGCAAAGAACTGCTTCCCCCAGCTTATATATCCTCCCCACCTCACCTCCAACACCAGTTTAAATCCTCCTGGAGGGTCCACCTGGGTCTGCCTGGAGCCCTCTCAGCAAGAGGTTTCTCCTCCTTGTTCACACCTCACCAGCTGGAAGGTGAATAGAAGAAATTAATGTGAAGCTTAAGGGAATTTAAGGACAAACAAATGACACAAGATCTTCTCTTGGAGTTCAAAGCAAGACTTCTGTGCAGGAGCAAGCAAATGCTAAGGAGCGAAGGGGGGAGTTGAGGCTGAGGTTGGCCAGAGCAGGGTGAAGTCCCTGTTTCAGCAGAGCCCGTATCTGTGTGCAGTGCACAGGGGGTCCTGAGCCTGCTGCACCCCAGCAGAAAACCAGCCGTGTTCCTAAACAGCACTGTCTTTGTTAACGAGGTGGAGGAGGGAGCAAAAGGCACGTTGAGGTCATTTACTAAATTAGGATGTGAAAACAGAGGCTGTTGCAAAAGGCAGAGTGGACTCAGAAATCACTGTGAGGGATTGCTGTGGGCTGACTTCCCATGCTTGCTTCCCAAGAGGTTGTACCAGTGCCTCTACCCAGGAGCAGGAATGGGGATGAGCAGAGCCTGTGGCAGGTGAAGCTCAGATTTTATCTGGGGAGTAGGAAGGTGCTGGGAGCAGGCAGGTCTCCTTGGGGCAGTGAGCCTTAGGAAAAGACACAGCATACGTTCTCATGTGGCTGAAACCCAGAGGAAAGCTGGACACAGACTTGGAATGGGAGGTTGGTCCTTCTCTGTCTGGGAGACAGGCCAACAGCTGTTTTAAAGAGCCCAGGGAGGGTGAAACTGGCACTGTGATGCACCACAGCCAGCCCGATGGGCCTGGGCAGAAAACAACAAAATGCAAATCACAGTGAGAAAAGCTCATCTCAAAAATAATGTGATAGGCTTCTGTTCAGCCAGAGGCAAATGGGAGAGGCACTGATGCTGAAAGAAATAGAAGCACAATAGTGGAGTCTGCAGTGTGAGGTGACAAGGAAAATGATGGATGCAGCTGGGACTGTGCTTGCCTGGCAGTGGGTGGGAGTGTGGGGAGGTGATTGTCCCTCTGCCCAGGGCTGTGGGGTGACTTTGCCTGCACAAGTCTGTAACAGGGAGGACAATCAGGCTGGAAAGGGGTGAAGGGAGAGCAATGCAAGAGAAGCAGCTGTTGCTCCAGAGGGAATGCTTGAAGCAGAGAGTTAATCTATGCAGTTTCACTACATGGTGCTGGGGGACTTGTCTGCCAGCATCAAAATGATCTGGTACTGGTGGAGCAGTGAAGTCATCCTGGAAGAGCTCCTCACTCCTTGCTCTGTGTCTTTCTCCGTGCCCTGCCCTCGCACTTGGGGATGCACTGGACCAGGTCGTGGATGGAAAAGGGAAAACCTTATTGGAGCCAACAGCCTGGAAGGAGGAAACCCTCCCAGGGACTGTCACTGCCACCTTGTTACAGGGTGTCAGCCCCATGTCTCCACCCAGGGTGTGAGAGAAGCCTTGCTGGGCTCCAGCCTCCTCCTGCCCCTCTCCCCAGCAGACTGTGGGACTCCCCCCGTGCTACAACAGGGACCCCCAGTCTGACCTGCACCCTGGCCCAGCGGGTCCAACTGGAAGCACCAACACCAGAGGAGCTGGGGAACTCACTAGTCACTGGTGGCTGCTTTTCCAGGTGTCTCATGATATCAGAGACTTTTCAGATGATGGGGACAAGGCTCTGCCAGGATACTCTACAGAGGTCATATTTAAAGGTCAATCAGGTGATAGAAAATCATGAGTAAGTTGATAAAGAGAAGTGAAATAAAGAATGACAACCACCATGCTTACAAAACGGATTTTGTCCACCTTTCTTTTCAAGCTCTACCTCAAGCCTGGTCAGTAATATTCCCAGGAGGATGCCAACGGTGCTGAAATACCTTCTGGATTGTTATGGCACTGTAGGACTGTGTGCATCCCCCTCTGGATCATGTGCCATAAGAAACACTCCTACAGACATTTTAGGGATATGCTTTGGCCTACCCTTCTGCAGAATCCTCACAGGACACCCCAGTCCCAGAACTGACTGGTGCTGACGTGCTGCACCTGAGCTCTTGTGTCACCAAGCTGAAAGGGCTGCTGCCACCCATGCAGCCACAAGACTCCAAAATCTCAGTTGTTCACCAAAGCAGAGGTTATAGGTGACTTCGGCCCAGCCCATGAAAACCTGTGTGGGGAGATGACACGGGATGGGAAAAGATTCTTTCATCTAATACAGGTCTAACAGGAGAGCAGAGCTGGAAGTTTCACCCAGAAATTCAGATGAGAAACACGACGCACACTGCTCATTATGAGGGTGATTAACTATTCAAACAATTTACTGAGGGATGTGGTGGATTCTCCATCATCAGAGGTTTGAAAGCCTGCCAGATCGCTCTCCTTTCCTGGTTAAATGGGACTGAAAGCAGAGCTGCTCCGTGCGATGGAGCACCCAGGTCATCCCAGCTGCCCTCAGCCCCTGGGAAGGGCTGATTGTCCATTCAGCTGACATGGCAAAACAAAAATATTTTTAACTTGGATAGAGATAAAAGGCAAAAACTTCACATCTAAGAGCTCTGAAGTATTGCTATTGAGGTGGTTTATCTCCTTGTTTTCCTGAGAGGCTCCTGCTAGACTAATCCCATGTGCAGCTATCGAAGGATCTCAGACTCCAGCCAGCACCAAACTGAAAAAAAAGATTTCTGCCAACTCAGGAGGAAGGGAAAGCTTGCTCCCAGCAGGATCCTGCTCTCAGGAGGGAGTTGTGCTTGGTGATCCTGGCAGCAGGAAGAGCTCAGCACCTTCCCAGGGTGTTTTGCAGGAGGTAGGAGGTTAGGACCTGCCTGGGTCCTCAGGGTGCTGCTTGGTGGCTGCGGCAGGCAAGGGAGCACAGGGGTTCTGTAGGGAACAGACAGAGAAGGGCTCTGCAGCCCTGGTCACTCCCTGCCCTGAGATCATCGCCTGTTCACTTCCCACCCCCTTGCTCCTGCTATCTCGGGGTGGGATCGGGTGATGCCGAGCCCTGTCCTGGGAGAGAGGCAGCGTTCCTGGCCCTGCCCATGCGGTGGCTCCTGCTCACTGCCAGCCCCTCACTTCCTCGCAGGCAGCTGCTCCCCCGGAGCCCGCGGCAGCTGGAGCACGTTGCTGCCACCAGAATCACCCGTGTGCAAGCTCACCTGAGCCCATCCGAGTCCACCCAAGCCCACCTGAGCCCCCACCCACTGGCTCCATCTGTGCGGGGTCTCCCTTTCCCTGCATTGGGCACAGCCCCCCCCCCCCCCCAGCCAGGCATTAAAGGGAAAAGTGACAGGGACAGCCCTCATGGCCAGGGGTCAGCCCCGGCATCCCCCGGTCTCCCCTCACGCGGCCCCGCTGCACATCACATACCCCTGACATGTCAGCCCCAAGGGCTCGTCTTGTCCAAAGCCAAAACGATGCACAGTCAATCTGAGAATCTGAAGAGGATCAGAAACATAGCCTGGATGTTGTGTTTTTTTTCATTTTCTGCGCTCCTCTCCCTGCAGTGGGAAGCCAAGCTCCCCCGGGCACAGCCCTGCTGCTGGCGGTGGCAGCCGGGACACAGTGGCTGGTGCTGCTCTGCAGGAACCGAAACTTTCTGGAGGCCTAATGGGGTGCAAAAATATCCCCAGCGTGGAAGCAGGCAGTAACTCCATGCTGCTGTCATGTAGTGATGAAAGGGCCAGGGCTCCTCTTTCCCACTGACTCATCCCCCTGGCTGCAGACAGCTTTTGAGTCCTTCCAAATTTAGCAAGATTCATGGTGGGTTTTTTAAAAAATCATTCATCAAATAACTTCTGCAGATAATTATGAGTTTGTTGCTCATTTATTAGCACCAGGCTATAATTATTCGGTATCCAGATGATTTGCTGCATGGATCATGTGGTGTTGAGTAGGTCAGATGAGTACAAGGCTGCCAATTAGGACTCTAAAGTGTGTTTTCCCGGGAAAGTCTGCAATGCATCCTTAAACTCTGCCGTGTCAACAGTACAAGATTGGGAAAGCAGAGGCAGACAAGGTGAATCTGGGCATAAGTGTGGTGGATAAGCCTTTACAGCTAATTTTGCTCATGTCCTGCCCAGTGCCAGCTATAGCAGTGCAGGTGCAAGGACTTTGTTCTGTGCTTTCCAGGTGTACAACGTGATTGAGAGTCCTGTGTATCAATGTGACACTTCTCCTGCCTCCAGCTGGTAGCTTTTCCAGGGCATTTTGCTTTTTAGTGGCCAGATACAGCATGTGAATGGCAGCGTGGGAGCACAGAGACTAGCCCTGGGACATTGCATGTTAGAGCTACGTGTGACTCCCCTCCTCATCATGGGGTGGGCAATGCCAGCACTCTGCCTGCCAGGCAGGAAGCTGATGGCCTTCTGGAGGGCCATCTGCATGGCTTTGGCCATGCTAGCTGAGCTTCACTGCCCACTCTTTCCCAGCACCAGAGCAGGAGAGGGACTTTCTCACACCCTGTATCTGCAGAATCAAAGGGGCTGGTGGGCTGGCTTTGAAGCACTGGCTTATCTTTTGTTTCTGCACCCAAAGCGGGAGTTGGACAACCCACGTATCCCAAAACAAAGGTTGTTTGAGGGGGACCAAGGAGAGAAAGGGGGAGCTGATGCAGGGGGGGATAGCCTGGTTCTGTGTGAGGTGAGTTAGGCTGAGCTCCAACACCTCCTAGACCCAGAAACTGGCCTCAACCTGCAGCCCACATGGAGTTTCACTCGCTGGAAACCATTCTCGTGGCTGGCCACAGCCATCCCAAGCACCTCCAATCCCCAGCATGGGCTGGTCCTGCTGCAGCGAGCCCTGTGCATCACCTTCCCCCTCAGCACCTTGTTCTCGTTGCGTGGGTGGGGGATGTGGGGCTCAGAGAGCCCCCAGCAGCCACACATCGCTGATGGTCATGGCTCTGCTTTGTCTCTGGCCAAGCAGGGTGTTGGATGTGACCACCTGAAGGGCTCGATAACCTCTGAATGATGCAGGGAAATTAAGAACAAATCACACGTCCCTGTGTAGGAGCTGACCTCAGTGTCTGTGTCCATCAGGGCTCCTCACCCTGCTTTCCACAGCAGAATCCTCCTTCTCCCCTCTGTGCAGAAGTTGCTCTACAGCCACTTTTCCAGAGGCAGTACATGTGACCACATCAATTGCTCTGGTATGTCACAGTTTCCTCTGGCTTGTGCAGGTGCCCAGCCAGCAGCTGTGGTTCAATTTGGATTACTTGCCTTGAGCAGGTAAAATCTATTGGCCAAAATCCTGAGCACCTCAAAATCCTGGAGGGCAACTATGGAATCCCCTGAGGAGACATAGCATGGCCAGGAACCAGGAGCAATGCCACAGGACCAGCTGCGGGCAACAGGAACCCCTCTGTTCGACAGGTCTGAGCAGCAAGCTTAACCACTTGAAGATGGAGACCAGAAGAGAAGACCATTTCCCACAGCTCCTGGATGACATCCCTTGAAGGCAGCTCCTCTGCCTGTTGGATAACCAGGAATGTTGCCACTCATTGGTCTTGCAAACACATTGTGTCTGTGTATCAGCAACACACCAACCCTGCATGGGGGTCTATCTCGTTGGGTGCTTTCCAAAAACATAGTGAAGAAGAACTGGTGCTAAAAGCTCACTATAATTCCTTGTGCCCAGGAACACATGGGAAGGTGGTATGCTTCCCCCACAGTGCCTGAGCAGGTGGCTACCTGGGAGACACTTGTCCTGGTTCTCTTCTCCTGGGAGACAAGGATGCTGGCTCCCAGGCCAGGGCCTCCAGCATCTCAGCAGATAGAAAAGTGCAGGAGAGGAGCCTCTGCCTCCAGCGCACAGGGCTGGCCCAGTACCATCTGTGGGAGTTTTATTACCAACTTGAAAGAGAGCAGAGCTTGAACACCCCACCCATAAGAGTCTTTGGGCTCCTCTAGGGTGAAATATGAGCCACAGTCGTTAATAATCATCGGCTC
This sequence comes from Hemiprocne comata, assembly GCA_020745705.1. Taxonomy (NCBI): domain Eukaryota; kingdom Metazoa; phylum Chordata; class Aves; order Apodiformes; family Apodidae; genus Hemiprocne; species Hemiprocne comata. The sequence goes on along the minus strand of CM036597.1, from coordinate 210,887 downwards.
TTTTCCCACCAGTTCTGTGCAGCCCTCAGGTTCCTGGCAGACTGCAGGCATCTCCCGTGGTGGGACCCGGCCCAGCCCCTCTGGGGCAGCCCCGGCCGTGGGCTCCTGCAGCCCAGGGTGCCAGTGCCTGCTGGAACTGCCCTGTAGCAGCCACGTCCCGGGGTGCTCCTGCGTGGCAGAGCATGGGAGGGCAGGGAGAGCCTCAGTCTTGGGAGAGCCTGGGCCTGAGCCATGGGGCAGCTCCCAGAGAGGGGCCACCTCGCTGTGGCATGGAACCTTCAATCAGCCTTCTTTTTTGTGTTTCATATGTCTTCCATTTCTCATGGAGCATCCCCATTTCCCAGTGGCTGCTGCCTTGGGGAGAAAACACTCTTCTAGACGTGTTTCACAGGGTTGGGGCATTTCACTTTCAGCTTTTCATCCAGATTTCTGGTTTTAGACACGAACTACCCGCCCTCACGCACACATGGAGCTTCCCCAGCGTCCCGGGCCAGCCCGTCAGAGCCCAGAATGAGCAGCCACAAGCGTTTCCTCCTGACTTCCAGCACTTGAACAAACCGCCGCGGAGCAGAGTGCTGGGAGCAACGAGAACCTCCCGCAGAGGACCAGACACTAGAGGGCAACGCGACCTCGCAGGCTATTAAACATCCAGCCCATGAGCGCTAATTAACTTGCTCCTGTGCACAGCCCACCCTCAGTGTGCAGCACACTCATCTGCTGGGACTCATGGACCCACCATGAGGCTGTCAGGTCTGTCCCAGCACCAATGTCGCCAGGTGCAAAAAGCTCCAGACTTTCTGCAAGTTTTGCAAAAAGGTTTTCAGTTCCCTTTGATCAAAACACTTTTTTAGGTCAACCTAGTCCTCCAAGGGAATGTGAAAGGATCATATAATAAGCCCACTCGCAATCTGGAGAGCTGTCAGTGCTCATCGTGCACCCCCCCCTCCCCCTCACGCTGGCTGTGACTGAAAAACCATTGGAAGGCAAGGACATGGGCTGGTGCTTTGACTCATGCATGTCAGGATGGCAAAGACCCCACCAGCTTAAACATCTCCCACTGAGCACAGGCTCCCAGCTGCCTCTGGCCTGTGCTCCTGCTTCATGTGGAGCGTCAGAGTGGCCACATCTGTCTGGTCAAATCCATCACTAACATCAAGCAATTATGTAAGTCAGAGTTAACAACATTAAAAAGAGACAATGTTTACCCGTCTCAGTGAACAGCTGGCAGAGGAGAGGGTGGGAGAGCTGGGAGGTGTGTGTGGTGCCGGCGCTGGGGCAGTGCTGGGGCTCAGTGCAGTCCTGGCCACGTCCCGCTGTCCCTGCTGCTGGTGGCTGTCAGCCCTCCAGAGCTGGAAGGCCGAGATGTCTGGGCTGACAACTCAGTCGAAGATAGGAACCCGTCAAGAAATGAAACAGGAGGATTGCCAGCTTGATTGGTTGCCTCGGGGAATCTTCCATTAGCGGCTTTAAAAGACACGTGTCGTTTATTCTGTCCCTGTCTCTATTTTTCTCCCTTCTCTTCAGAAAAAACTGAAACCTTCCTGTGTTGAAATTCCTGCAAAGATCCCCTCCCCGCACTGTGGTTTAAAGCTCATCTGTCTGTACAAATTCCTCCCTGCTTTACACATGGAGACCAGCCTATTTTTTTTTAGAATTTTATTTATGATTTCCTAATTAGGGGAAGAGTCATTGCAGAGAAGGAGAAAAAACCAGATTCAGATCAGGGAAAGTTAGCATCCTGGGGCTGTGCATGGTGGGCGAATTAATTAGACACAAATGCCCAGAGTCAAACACCCTCAGAAATCCTCTCTGTACTGTGGGCTCGGGGGAGTCCAACCCCTCTGAACTGGGAACACAGCCTTACAGAAATTACTGTCACCCTTCTGCCTCAGCAAACTGCAGGATTTTCAGTTTGAGAAGTTAATTTGAGGAGATTTTTCTCTGCAGCTCTGGTGCACAGTCCCTGTCCCCAGAACAGCCCAGCTCGCACTAATCCTGGGCTATTAGGTCCCTGCTTGCAGAGAAATGCCAACTGCTTTTCATGCTTTCTGCCTAGGCTGGCTTTTAGGGGGAAAAAAGATACAATACTGGGAATAAAACCTTGCTAAATCCCTGCAATGCATGGAGAGCAAACAATCCTCCAAGCCACCTCTGCTCCCCTGGGTTTGGAAGGCAGTGTGCACAGGCTGTGTCCCACTGCTTTCCCTGCCCCACATACCTGCCCGTGAGCTGGACCCAGCTGGCTGGGGGATCCCTCTGGCCTCATCTCTCCAGGGAACCCTCAGCTTTTCTCCTGCTGGCCAAGCTATGGGAAAAACACCCAGGGTGCCCTTATTCTCTTAGGCCAGTGCTCTCAGGGCACTCCTGGGTCTGGGGTCCATTGTATTGGTGGTCCGTGGCTTGGGATCAGCTGTGGAGCAACACTTCAAAAGCAGGAAGTTTTTGTTTCTACTGTGAAGTTTGCAGAATGCAGGACAGAGCATGATTCCCTGGCTCTCGAGAAACAGATAATAATGTTTACCTTCCTTGTAAAGTTCCTCATCCATGGGGGTGAAAGTGTGAGGCAGCAGCATTTCTCTAGCCCCTTGTTAATGGCTGGAGATAATTTCTCCTTTCTGACTCATGAGAGCTCTCTGGCACCTCACAAGCATCAACTCCAGCCCTGTGTACATCTCTTTTAGACATGCAGGTCCCAGAACATTTCCAGTGGGGACAATGTTTTTCCCTCCAATACCTTTCCATTAGATAGGAAAGGTTTCTGCTTTGCACCTCTGGCTGTCTCCAGCTGCAGCCCCTTACGTGGGAATGTTGCATTCCCAGCTCAGATCTTAAAGAAGTTTGCAAGAAATTTGTAAGATAAAAAATAATAAGGTAAAATGTAAGTGGCTCAAGCTTCTCTGTCTGGGCAGTCAGTGATGGTGAGCTTACAAAAGATTTCACCCTTCTTTGGGAGAGAAAAGTGTTTCCCAGAAGGTTCTTGCAGCAGAGGAAAGCCATCCCATCCCCTTCAGCACCGCTCCCGGTGGGCCGGGCTGAATCCCAGCCCTGCTAATGGCAGGGAGTGCAGGGGTCCCCCGGGAGCAGAGCTGCCATCCTGACGAGCATTAGCACATGAGTGACGGGTCCCAGACACCGCTTGTCAGCTCCCTCACCCACCAGGTGCTGGAAATCTAAATATATGGAGATCATAATCGTGGAAAGTTGTGGTTACAGTAGGATGGGGTGCTGAGTTCCCTGAGCTGCAGTGCCCAGCAGGAGAGAAGGGTCAGGCCCCAGCGCTGCCCGAGCCAGGAGCCCGTGTGGCTGGTACTGGGCTCCTGTGCCATCTTTCCTGGCAGTGGAAGAAAACCTGGACCAGCACTGCTGCAACGTGCCCTTAGGCTGTGGGTGGGGATGGGGAGCCACTCACAGATTCCTCTCACTTCCCAAATTAAGGTTGGCCTGGGTTCCCACTCCCCTTCCCTGGCTCTGACTGCCGTGTTTAGCACACTGTGTGCGCACTCTTTAGTGCCCAGCGAGAAATTAGGTTTCCCACACTGCTGAGTGGGGATGTGAGGCAGTGCCCGAGCTCTCATCAGACCCCGAGAACAACACAGGCTCTGGTGGGGCTAACAAGTGCCTGCCAGACAGGCCCTGCTGGTCCTGGCATGTTCTGCACATGGCGGGAGGCTCCAAGCCCTCCGTGCTCCTTGGTCTGCACTGCCTGCTCCAGGGCAGAGGGAAGCACCCAAGCAGACTTGTTTCAGCTCATGCTGTTGCAAGGCACTGGAGGGAGAAGACAAAAGTTGGGTCCCAGAGCAGGGAGTGCAGCAGGCGCAGCCACACACCCTGCTGGGAACATGTGAGCAGTGGTGTTGACTGGTAGCCCTGGGCAAGGAGTCCTCTGGTGGCCACCAGCACCTTCCATCCTCCCACACTTTGTCAACCACCCTGCACAGATGTGTGGGCCACCAGATGTGGAGTAAGGTGTCCTCTGCCCATGTGGCAGGGCACAAAGGCATCCATCCCAGCAGTCAGGGCAAGACCAGCCACAATGACCATGTTCTGCCAGGTGAGGGTCCCCGTGTCACCGTTGTCCCTGGCTGGCAGTGGGATTTAACACACCCCTTCTAACACCACTGCTGGTGCAACCTGGTGTGACACAACCCCATTTGGTGCATGCTGGGGACAAGAGGGATTCCTGAGGGCAATGCCTCCAGCTTTTGGAGAGCTAGCAACGGACCTGTTTGCACCAAGGGAAGACCTTGGAGGTTGGGTGAAGGCAGCTCCTGGTGCGTGGTGCAGGGCCTGGAGCGTTCCTGGAGGCTGCCCCACTCCCACGGCACTGCGGCATCGGGAAGCAGCTCGTGCTGCAGCCAGTTCATCCCTGTGCGTGTCTAATTCCCAGCTGTTTGTATCTGTGGACAGTGAGTGAGTTGGGTTTTTAATGAATGTGAAATTCTCCCCCTTACTGCTGTACTTTGCCAGGGACCATGTTATTTCATGTATCTAGGTCAAGCTTATTCCTTCTTTTGTATCATATTTCAGAGAGCATGAAGTGCTTTCCCTTCCCTGCCATCTAGCCATGCTTCAGGTCTGGTCGTCTTCCTTGCAGGATGATTCCTTGGACCAAAACTCTCTGTGGAGCATTTCCTTTCCAAAGAGGGGCTCTCACAATGGCATTTACACCCAGCACATCGAAGCTCAAACCAAAGTCAAAGGCAGCAATGAGTCAGCAGAGACCAGAGGCATCTGTGCCCCCCCCCTGCACAGTGGGTTCTGTCAGCAGGATGGTGCCATCCAGGAACCAACAGATCCTGGTCCACTCCCCACTGCTTTGAGAGACTGGGACTCCTTGTTGGCAGCAAGGAGCAAGGGACATGACATTGCTCCTCTGCTGGAGGTGGGACAGCCCCCAGCATGGCTGCTGGCAAACCTCTGAGCACAGCTCATGTGCAGGAGTGAGGGGAGGTTCGGGTGCCATAACCTTCCTCATCAACATGCTGCTCTTACCACCCGCTCAGGAGGCTTGTTGTGGGGAAGCTAAAAATAGAGATGTGATCTAGCTTTCAATCTGCACAGAGAAATTAAAATACTGGCTTTACTTTCATTGAAAAGCATTTCCAAATGTACTAGTGTCTGTGTCAAAAACTATAAATAACGACTGGTCTTCAAAAGAAGGTGTTGACCACCAGGAAAGACGTGTGGAGCAGGTGGGGCAGCTTTGAGCCCTGTGGGGCAGATGGCCTGGCCTGGCCATGTTAAAACGAGTGCCTGTGAGCTGCTCTCCCCAGCGTGGTGAATAACCCACGGCTGCAGGGTCTCAGCTGACAGTGAGACCTCATACGCTGCAGGGTGGATGCCTAGGAGGGAGAGAGAGGAGGGTGGCCTTGTGCCAGTCTGCAAGGCTGGCAGTGGGAAATGGCAGAGGCAGTTGTGATTCAAAGGATGATCACATTGCCTGTTGTCGTCTGTTTTCTTACAAATCCCTTCATCCACACGTGCTAAGTCTGTACTTAGCAGCTTTTATTGGACTTGGGGGAAAAAAATCTCCCAGGTAGGCCTATCCCCCTTTCCCAGCTTGCTAGAGGATCTCCTTCAGGAGGTGTGAAAGCATTTGCAAAAGCAGGTTTTCCCACTTCAGGAAGCCATGGCAGCTTGTCATTCGGGCAATCACAGGCACTCAGCTCCTCAGCCATTTGTCACACACATGGCCCACTTGGTCGCACCTTCTTCATGTGAGAAAACCTCAAAGGAAAGCTCTGCAGCCAGAGTGAAATCCTGTCGATTTTCCTCCTGCTGCTGCCAAAGTTTTTGGCAGGAACCGCGGTGCAGAGACCAGGTCCGGCAATGACATGAGGCCACGGTCACAGCCAGCAGTCTGTGAACTGCCATCAGCAGAATTGCTGGTAGAGCAAGATGTTCTCTGAATAACAGAATAATGAAGACATCTCTCCAAACCAAAGCCTCTTTGCTGACAATCTGCAAACAGAGCTGCTGCCTGAATTCATCAAATCACCAGCCCAGACGAGCTTGTGCAGCTCTAATCCTTTTACTGAACTAGAATCAAAACCAGTTCAGAGCAATGCAGAGGAGATCCAGCAGGTAAGGGATGGACAACTTCTGATTTTCACAGCCGTGCAGAGCTTTCACTGCCACGTGGTGCCCATGACTTCTAGGGGCTGATTTTTACTTCTCCCAACCTGAGCAGGTACCAGCGGTGGCTGCCCAAGTCCTGGCTCCAGGCCAGCTCCTCACTGAGTTCTGCCAAAGTATTTCAATCTACAGCAAATGCTGCTGTTCCTATCCTGGATCTTCAGCTTGCTCTGGCGATGAACCTTCTTCCCACTTTTCAGCAGTCCCTCTGCTCCCATCCTGGCTGCTCAAGTCAGCTTCTATTTAGAAGACATCCCTGAGAGTGGCTGCCAAGCAGGTCCAGTACTGGGATGAGCTGTTGTGTTCCCCAGTGTCAATGAGCTCTCCAGGATGCTGTGGGACATGGGTTATCGACATGACAGAGCGGTCAATGCAGCCGCCACACAAATGCACAGATTTGTAAGTTGAAAAGCCTCAGGGAAACTAGGAAAAGAAAGAAAAAAAAGAACATGTGTACAAAATAATTCTCTAACATTCCCATCATCTCCCTCTAGCCCCAAAATCTTCCAGAAGCTCTCTTTTGCACCATGAACTAATAGTCTGGCATTTTTGATACTAAAGTTGAGCCAGTTTGGAGTCAAAGCATCATCAAAAAAATGTCTGAAATACTGATACGTGTCCAGCTCCTCGTCTCCTCCGTTGTTTGGTTACAAACCACTTTCTGCTGCAGTCTCTGCCCTGCTCTGCCAGACACCAGCTCTCAGACATGCATGTGAGGAGCTGGACCCTGTGGGCTGGCTCTGCCTGCAGGGACACAGCAGTGACATGCAGTAGGATCCTTGTGGCATTGCCAGCCCCGCCCCCTGCTCTCAGCCATGGCATTCCCAGGACATGCGCTGTGGTTGGACCCTGCTCTAGAGCTTGGACCAAACCAGATGCTGCGGCTAAACGATGTGACAGGCGAGGGTGCAGGTTTGGGGACTGGGCAGAGCCAGGTACCAAAAATTTCTGCTGGGCATGGGAACTCCAGAGGTCTGTGTTTTCCCCATGCCTCCAGGGGTCAAAGACTCCCCATTCTTCAGGAAGGACAGCAGGGACCAGACATGCCAGTCTGCCAGCACTGTCCTGCACCCAGAGCTTCTGCCTGTGTATGTTTCCTGGAGGACAGGACGTAGGTGTCTGGAGTCAGTGGGGAGATGGCAAGAGCCTTCCAGGGGCTTTACAGGCTGGTTCCCAGCCCCCATTCCCCTGCTCACTCCCATTTCCTGTTAGGAAAAGCAAGAAGCCTGACTAGACCTCAGGGACTGTGTCCTGTGAAAGCAACAGCTTTACTGGGCATGCGTGTCTGGACTGAGCCAAGTCTGCCCTGAGTCACTCCAGAGATCAGCCTGAGGTCATCCAGGATCTCATCCCAGCTCTGGGAAAAAAACACTGTGGGATCTGGCCACCAAGCCAACATCTCCAGACAGTGTGAACAAAACAGGCGTTTGGCAATCTCGTTTGCTAAGCTTTGCCATCCCGCCTCAGCTGACGCCTCGGTGGGTCCAGGTAGGTCTGTTTGCCTGGCAGCTTTGCTGTGTGTCCTGCCACCCTGGCCAAGGGGACCAGCACCTGGGGGCTCCCTCCTTGTGGGCACCACACTCAGCATCAGGGTGCACGACCAGCACCTTGAGGCTGTCTGCAGGCCCAGCTCACACACCCAGGTCCAGCTGCGCCCCCCCCCCACACAAAGCAGACACCCCTCTGCCCCCCCTCCTGCCTCCAGAGGGTATCTCCTGCCCTCGACAGTCCCTGTATCCTTAGGAATGTCCATCTGCCCCCTCCGGAGCTGTTTGGGGATGAGCGAGATGCTGTGTCAGAGGGGACAAGGCTCAGAGGAGGGGGAGTCTTGTAAGCTTTAAGATGGAGCAAAAACCCATGGGGACTCCAAAGAGGTTTGTAAGGAAACCCTGTCCTGCCTGGCTGCTGTGAGCAGGGACTCTGCCTCCTGGGTCTCAAGCACCTGAAGGTGAATTAGTGCAGCACCCAAACCCCCCGGGAGAGGAGGGAGCCCGACCAGTGGCAGTGGGGTTGAAGGCAGAAGAGAGAAAAGCATCAGGAAGGCTGGGGGGAACCTGCAGGGTCCTTGGGGACACACCAGCCCTGCTTGGCTGGGAGCTGTCATCACTCCACGGGGTGAGTGAGAGACCATTAACACCAGCATGAAGCTGCTCATTACAGCTGGGACTTAACTAGCTGAGAAAATTCCCCTCTTGTTAATTAAAGGAGCTGCTCTGCAGCTCAGACACGTGTTAATAACCGGAAAACAGTCGAGATCAAGCACAAACACCTTTCTGAACAGCACGTCGCAATAGCTGCACATCACACCAGGGCTCCTCAGCCTGACTCAGCTCTCCCCGTGCCACAGATGCCATTTTCCATGACACATCCACAGTGCCGAGGCTGGCAAGGACACTTGGCCCCCGAGCCTACACCAGGAGGGAACCTGGCCCCAGGAACAGGGTCCTGGAGCCTTTGCCAGATGCCCCGGCTGCCTGTGCTGTATCTCAGTGCTCCCATAAACCTGCAGGCAGCCAGAACACTGAGCCCAAGCTCCAAACCTGCTCTGTTTGACCTGCTCTTCTGTTTGTCCAAAAGCATTTGCACAGAAACAGATTTTAGAGCCAGGTGTTTCCCTGCTGCCTTCCCTAACTCATCTCTGCCCAGATCTGGGAGCAGAGCCATGAAAACCACCTTCTCCTTCAGCCCTATGTCAGAAGAGAGGGAAACCCAGGGCAGAAGGGACCTGCAGAAGGGACACGAGGTCGAGGGGGTGGGGGTGCTATGCTGGTGGCTCTGCACTGCAGAGCTGCTAACGAGCAGCATCGTTTCCAGCAGGCATCTGCTCAGCAGCATCCCCTTGTCCCCGTGACATGTGCTGGAGGCAGTGACACCTTCAACACGGGCTCCAGCGGCAGCTGAGCCTCCTGGAGGCTCACTGCTAAATGGCCCATGGATAACAGGCTGCTTTCCAGCTCACCTGGTGCGGCGGGCTCCGTCAGGGCCAACAAGCTGGAGACTGGCGAAGGAAAACGCCTCCAGGCTGTACCTGCTGCCTGACGGGTGGAGTCTCACCAGTCCAGGGCCTGGCTCTGCATGTGCCGCCCGGGAGGCACCAGCCTGTGCTGGGCAGAGCCTGTCCCGCAATGCAGGGATGCCGGGTTCCTCCTGCCTGGAGCTGCAGGTCGGGAGGCGGTGTGGGGGGCTGCGCTGCAGCTGTGAACACCCACCCTCCTTCCGTCTGCTCCGCCCTAACGACCGGTTCGCCCCAGAGCTCCTCTCTTTGGAAAAATTGGGAAAAGCACAGAGTTGGTGGAAGACTCGGTCCAGTCTTCACCCACCTGTGCCACACGCCACCAGCAGTGAAATAGTCCTCTAGCCCCTTGTCTCCCAGCACGGCAGTTGTGGTCTCCATCACATGAGCCCCTGTGAGCATTACCCACCCTGCTCCCCGTCGGGACCCGAGCACAGACCCCAAACCGCTCAGAGCAAAACCTCCTCTGGGACAAACCCCAAGAGTCAGAGCCACTAGAGGGCTGGGGCCAGGGCAGGGCTGGCCCCTCATTCCCCCGGGATGTGGCAGCCGCTGATGGAATTTGACACAACCTCTGCAGCATTTAACCCCCCAGGTCTGGCTTTTTTTCACAGCTTATGCAGTCACTCTGTGAAAGGGGCAGATGAGAGAAAAACAGAAAGAGAAGTTCCCGTTTCTTAATTTTTATTCCCCAAACTTTAACCATTCTGGGCATATGGCCAGAAAGTAATAAAAATCTGTTATGTTTAGAAACAGCTTAGAAACATATAAATAACAGCAGTTTGGTGTTGCAAGAGCTACAAATAAAGTGAGTTGTAAGTTTTTGAGATTATTAACATCTGAAGGGGATAACGGGAATTTTTACAATGTCTACTTGAATTAAATGCAGTACACTCCAATTTGGGGATATAAAATTTGCAATCATGAGGTATAATTAAATACCTTCCTGATGCTGTTGTTGTTTTTTCTCTGCAAGCTAAAAAATAAAATGAAGTGGATTTTTAATTGGTGCAATACACGAATTCATGCCCATTGCTGGATTTGTAAGTCCGGGGAGGGGGATTGTAAGAAGTGTGGCTGGGAGATATAAACCTACAGCTCACCTGTGACCATGCATTACCTGTGTTCACCTGCTCATTGAAGGAGGATGCCAAGACCATCTGAATGGCCTGATCCAAATTGGTCCCTGAAGGCTTCTGACTCCCCCAGGAGTTAACAGGAGAGGAACAGCAGTCCAGGCAGAGCAGGTTTTAGCCTGAGCGTGTGTGTGAAAAGCTCCATGTATCCACAGGAGAGGCCAAGGCCATCGCAGAGAAGCTGATTTTCTAAGCAGGAAACTTTGCAGGTTTAATCCCTGCAGATCTCAGTGCAGCATCTGATTTGGCATTGCTCAGGGAATGAGCTGTTGGAGCTGGGATAGTAAAGGACAAGACCAAGGACACCAGGGTCCTGGCTGCAGGGCTCAGGCTGGGTAGGACAGTAGGTCTCTTTCAAAGCAGACCCAGCACCAAACTCCTGAGTCCACTTCCCTCTGTGCTGGTGGATTCTGGGAGTCTGGTGCAGTGCCTCTCCTGGTGCTGCCCCAGAAGGGAGCTGGGGGGTGAGCACTGGCAGAGCTGTGAAGCTCCAAGAAGCTTAGCTGGCCCAGTGCTTGGTCCTGCACTTCTCCTTGCAAGGGCCCTGTGGGATTTGGGATTGCTCAGCTGGGATGGGGCAGCTGCCAGGGGACCGGCAAGCTGTGGGGATGCAGGAGGTGATGGCTGCTCCCAGGCTGCAGCCTCGAGGAGCCACGGTCTGTGGCCGTGCAGAGGCCTTTCCCAGGCAGAGCATCTGGAGGCAGATGTGTTGATCACAGCAGGCAAATTGCAGCATTGCAATGGCCCAGTTGAAAGGGAAAGGCAAAGAGGAGAGGAAAGGAGAAACGCTCTTATCTGCTATGGGCAGTGGTATCACATGCTCCAGACGGCACATGCAGCAGTGGCAGCTCTCTCAGCAACATCTTCCAATAGCTTCTGGGAGCAAAAATATCTTCTGCTTTCTTGGAGGCTGACCCTCCTAAACAGAAAGGAGGTCTAGTGCCCAGGATTGCTTCCGCAGCCCAGAGGACAGGCTCCTTCCAGACTCTTTGGAAACACACATCAAAGCTTCATCTCTGTTGTTTACCTGTGCTGCCTTTGTTTCCCTGTAAACTGGTACCTGGATCACCGAGATGGTGAGGTGCAGGGCAGCCATCAGGTGCAAAGCTGCTGTGTCTGACTGAAAATCCCATGCCCTCCTCTATGGAACTAACAGCAATTCAGGCAGAGCTGGATCAGCCCCTCACTGGGAGGAGAACCTCAGAGGATGTCTCTCCCACACACAGAGCCCACTGGGACTGCTGCCCCATCTCAAAATTCCATTTCTTTGCATGCCCCTGATTTAGCAGGAACCCTTGATATCAGCAAAGTGGGGGGCAAGTCTAAAACCTGAACTGGTTCTTCACCGGTGTTGCTGTTTTCTTGGCGTTGCTTCCCCTGGGTTCAGCCAGGGGAGAGCTGACTGTTTCCCACTGGCACAGCAGCTGCTTTGCAGCATAGTGTCACTCCTCAGCGTTACAAACAATAAAAATATTTGGGCTTTATTCTAGTGTTTTGTTTATCATGATGTTTCTGCTGACTCCTTTTAAATCAACATTCCAGTAATACTTCCCTTTTCCAAGGCAGACCCATTTTTCACACTTCATCCTTCCTCAAATTCTCTAACAAACCGGAACCATTGGAAACATGCCAGACATGGCAGAGCTTCCCAGGCGGGAAGGGGGTTCCTCAGGTCCCCAGTCCAGCCGCCCTTGTAAGACAGGACTGTGGGCAGCTCTGGGTCAAGGCTGCATCTGTCCAAGGGCTGGGAACCTCCTCGGAAGGGGACATCCCCATGTCAGGGTACCAAACCCTAGCACATGAGGTCCAGTTGAACACAAACACCAGTGCTTGTCACCTCAGCTCCTGCCCTCCCCTGGCCGTTGAGGTTGCTTTTTGCTCCCTGGACCTGGGCAGACCCTGCCAGAGCCAGGCAGCATGGGCTGTGCTGCATGGCATCCCCATCCTTCCCAGCACTGCAGTTCTCCAAAACCTTTCCGTGGCCTCAGTGCCAGTGGCTCTGATGACCGGGACTTGCTTTGAGAGAGCCCCAGGAGAGCGAGATTGTTGGTGCTGCCACCACAGCCCCTGGTGCCTCTGAGCTGCAGAGGAGCCTCCACCGGCTCCCTCGGCTCTGCCTCAGGCAGCTGTCCCTGCCCCGAGCAGCACTCCTTGCCTGCCCCTTCACTGCTCCAGCACCGGTGGCTCTGAGCTGCCAGGCACCCCCGGCTGCCCCCCGGACAGGGAGGGGGCTGGCCAGCTCTGCCTCGCTAAACCAAAGGTCTTTGAGACCTTTGTGGGAGAAGATGGCGTGTCTGGGGGCTGGAGATGCTCTTTTCAAGTGTTGGCCCCTTCACAGACCTGGCAGGACCTTTCTCCCTGTGCAAAGGTTGTGTGAGCTGCTTGCTCCTTCCTCCTGGGCATGGTTTCTTGGAGCAGGGAGCAGTTCTGCCCCCGTGCAGCTTCTGGTTTCCAGGGAGCCCTGCAGTCCTTGGGTATGGCGATGGCTTCCTCCAGCTGAGCTGACCCCCTCAGGGCCTCTGCCCACGGTACTTCGGTGAGGAGACATAATTAGGGACGTGATTCTGGGAGCGGTAGGAGCAAGAACACGGCACGGGGGGAGCCGAGCGGCAGCGGTGACACAGCCCAGCAGCGCCCGTTCCAGCCGTGCCCTGTCACATTAATCTCGCCACGTGCTTCTGGGCTTTTGCAGACTGAAATGAGTCCGTCTGACAAGGCCCACCCTCCCTGCCATCAGCTTTTAATCCTCTTCCAGCTCTCCGGCTTCCTGCCCGCACATCCCAGCTCCCGAGACAGGCAGGGGGAGCCCCTTGCAGGGGGCAGAGCCTGCAGCCACCCCCAGCCAGCCCAGCTTGCCTCTGGCCCTCAACTGTGCTGTAATCCTGATTTGTTTCTATCAATATTTAAAACTCTGGCAGCCTATAACCTTCCCAGAAAATGCCCCTTTTCCTGCCCCAGCTCACTGATGGAGCACATGGGGAGCCCTGAGTCAAGAAGGGAGACCCACAGCCTCCCCATGCCGTGCCCCGCAGCGATGGGCTCTGCCAGCCAGGAGAGATGGGATCTGTTTGCTCTGCCATTTTACAGAGCAGTGACTTTTGCATCAGTTCTGAACACTAAGTCAAACCCCTGCAAGTGCACAGGGACTTTCATTAGCTCAGCTTGTCAGCCCGTGGCAGATGATCCCAGCTCTGGTATAGTTAACTTTACATGGATTAGATTTACATTTACCCGGTGACTTGCAAAACCAGCCTTCGAGCTCCCAGGTCTGTGGGGCAGAAGAGCTGGGACACGTGGCACTGGGCTGGAAGCACAGCTCTGGGCACCAGGCAGGGGGTTTGGGGAGTCCCTCGCTGCCCAGCAGGGAGCTCCCTGGGAAGCTGGAACAGACCCTGTGGAGCAGGTGTGCGGGGCCATGGGGCAGGTGGGCTGCAAGGGGCTAATGCTGGGCACGTGTCTCCTCCTTTGTAAGCTCGAATAAAGCTCGCCTAAGGAAACATCAAACACCAACTCAGAGCAAGTGCTTTTGATGTTTTAAACTAATCCCTTTCAAACGTGGACTGAAGAGGGGAAAGCAACATAGCCATCGGAGAGCCTGCAGACAAGCCCCCTCCATCCCCCCCAGAATGACTTCAAATGTGATAAACATATTCAGGAGGCCAAGTAACTACAGGTGATGGCTTATAAATAATTGTACGAGGCAGCCTTCCTTGTACTTTTGGGCTCAGGGAGCCATGTGATCCCCTCTCCAAGCTCTTCCGTTTGTGCCCTGGGCAGGTTTCCACCCTTGCTGTCCTCCCATGCTGGGCTGGTGGGATCCCTGCTGGTGTGGAGCCCACTGCTATGAGCTCTTCACATCCCACCAAACAGAGCAGGTTTCGTCCAACAAAGTGTCCATGGCAGAGCTTGTTCCTTGGGATCCCTGCAAGCTGCCTGCAGAGCCTCAGGTAGCCCTGGGCTATCAGACATCTGCGGGGGCCAGGCAGAGGTGAGGCAGGAGGGACAGGACATCCAGTCCCAGCAATGGGACCCAGCTGCCCCACGCCGAGAGTAACGTGCATCTGCCCTGCCTGCTCCCAGGCAGCCCAGAGCAATGCTTGAATCGCCTTCAGCCCTAAACCCAGTGGTATTCAGAGGCAAAATATTCTCCCACTGGCTGGGTATAACTCCCTATCTCATGCAATGAAAGTAGGACAGATTTAAAATTAATAATTCACACTCTCTGTTCCCTATAAAAAGGCCTGTCCTTGTTAATACTGTTCAGATCTTGCCAATAGTTTTCATCCAATATGACTGTGTATTGACAAGGTCATTTCTCGGAGCTCAGCTCCAGTGTATAATTGGTGCTTTGCAAATTTATAAACACGAGCCATGCTGTGGTTTCTGTGGAATCAGCTAATGATGAGCAAGGGGCTTGGTCTTCTGCCTCCAGGGATACTCGCTCAGCCCCTGCTTCAGCCTCCCTTGCAGCAGGGCAGGAGGCAGGGCAGGGGGCACGGCCAATTTGGCTTCACCCTCCTGGCCCTCAGAGTGGCTGTGCCTCCCCAGGGTTGGTGTTTGCTGGGTCAACATATTGCTGTATATAATATCCTGCTGCTCACAGGATGGTGGGTAGGTCTTGACATGTGAACACAGAAGGAACCTCAGACCGAACACTCATGTATTGATCTGTGACCATTTCTGCTGGGGAGTTGCAGTTCCAGATGTGTAGATGTGCTGTCAGGGAGCTGCAGTACCAGATGTGCAGATGCCCACCCCATGTTGGAGCCACGTGCTTTGAGCATGTCCATGTCACAGGTGCTGTGTGTCACCCATGGCCATGTGGCTTGTGAGAGTGTTTAGGAAGGGGCTGGTCCATGAGTGACTTTCCTTCCCAAAGCCCTATCCTGTTGCTCCAACGAGGTGCTCTGGCAGCACGTGCCACTGGGGATGCTGACACAGCCTGCTGTGGGATGTTAGAGATGGAATTCCTTCAAGGATGACAGCAATGCTTTATGAGTCCAGGCATAGTCAGCAAGCAGGTAGTGCCCACACTTTCCAGTGTGCTCCTCTCTGCTCTCCATGTGGGCATCATCACCATGCAGAGCCCTGCTCAGTGCCCGTGGATGATAAATCCCTGGCCAAGGAGGGATTAGGTGACAGTCAATGCTATCACTGGCTGCAGGAGGTTGCTCATTTCGCCAGGCACAGTCAGCTGCCCACCTCCAGCTTCAAAACATACAGCAGTGAGGTTAATCTTACAGCTCTTGATGATTCCCCTGTGACTGAGCTCTGCAGAGAGCAAATAACAGATGGACTCAGAGCTGTGCTCTGTCCATGGAGTTTCTGTGGGACCACCAGCCATGGGCAAGTGGGGCTGCATCTGTGAGGCAAGACTGTCTTGCATGGGCAAGGGCTGGGGAGAATAACTAGACTTTGTGGGACTGGGGAGCCTGACTGGACCCACTGCCTGGGCTCCAATGCCCAAGGGAAGGGAGGAATTCTTGTGAGCTTCTTTAAACCAGAAGTTTCACATAACTGTGTCCGCAGTGCTCTTATTGCCTACTGTTCATCAGCAGGAGGAAAGTCTAGGCTTTAACCATCCTGAATTGGCTGCTTGTAGCTGATGATGGGGGTGTTCCCCCCGAGGGTCTTCAATCCTCCCTGGTTATTAAATGCTGTTTCTCTGCACTGCTTTTGGGGAGGAATGAGTGAGCAGCTCTCTGCCTCAAGCCCTGCCAGGGGAACCAAGACCTCTGAATCTAGTTTGACTACATCTGGGCAGATTAACAGGAGGTAGCTCTTCCTCCCCTTTGGAGGAAGGAGACCTTTGGACTGGCTGTTTGGAGCAAATGTGAGTTTCTGAGCCCATAAGCCCAGCACTATAATACCTAAAGCTAAACATACCTGGAAGCTTCAGAGCCTGGGATTTTTCCATCACAGATTGTCCAGGACTTCAAAGTCTTAGTCGATTCTCTCATGCTCTTGCTCAGAGAAGCTGTCAGCAGTAATTGCATCGAGCCAGCTCGCTTTTCTGCCCCACTTCACTCCACAGCCTGCATTTTATATCGTGCCTCTCTGGCAGCAGCTCCAGCGTGATGTGCCCACGATTGCCAGGGAGCAGCGGCTTGGGGTGGGGGGGGTGTTGCTGGCATCAGCTCCCCCGACCTCAGTAAAACATCACACAGCTGAGCCCATTGTCTGTAACCCCTGCTGCTGTCACAGCTGAGGAGGTGGCAGAAAGGAGCTGTGAATTTGCTTTCTGGAGTGGACCATCTCTGGCATTTCCAGAGGTGAAACACCTATCCCTAAGGCTGCTGTCCCACCCCAGTTCCCTGAACTCCCCATCCACTGCATCCATCTGCATGGATGCCGGTGTGACAGGGATGCTGGCATGGCAGGGCTGCTGAGCTGTCTGCAGGGCAGAAGAAGGTGCAGCATTTAGCAACTTAGATTCTGGGGAGATGTTTGGTAGGAGAGACAGGAGAACTTAACTGGCACCAGAGTGCTCCTGGGTTTAAACCAGAGGTCATGGGAGGCAGCAAGAAGGACACTTGGTACCGACCAGTCTGAGTTAGGGGTGGATGGAGCTGGAGCTCCGTGTGCCTGGGGCACCTGGAGGGAGGCTTGCTGTCACAATAAACAGGCAGGGGAAATGGGGCTGCCTGCAGGGGACAATCCCAGACCTAATAATGACAGGGCTGATGTGGGGAAGTGAACTGGGATTAGAGAAACTGCAAATTTCAAGTGGAAGATGACAGCAGGAGACATCAGCTACCAGCCTGCTGCCTTGTCAGGATAGACAGGTGCAGACAGATGCAAGGATAGCATTCTTGGACACAAATAATGATCCCTGCACAAAATTGTCTAAAATCCTCCAAAAAGATGCTGCTCTAGACTTAGTGTGGAGTGCTGCACAGGAGCTGGTTCAAGTTCAGAGACAGGGATCACAGTGCAATCAGGTTTAACGCTGCAGGGGGAGAGCGCAGGGTACATACACTCAGTGTTAGGAGGGAAACTGTCTAAAAATGATAAAAACTTCAAAAAAATGAAATAAATGGAGGCAAGAGATTCTGTTCATCTTAAGCTGCTCTCACGAAAGCTGAGGAAAAGCAGTGTCCCACCTGTGGTACCATGGTGGCGATCTGGCCTGCACGGGACCACCTCTCCTGGTGCTACACAGCCACCAAAGCCCCCTGTGGGCTGTGGTGGGTTCTTGGGGTGGGGGGTAGCTGACAGAGGCTTCCTTGGCCTCCCCATGGCCCCCATGCTCCAGAGTCACGCATTGCCACTGACAGTGCTCTTTATAAGAAAATTAAGTAGAGTAGCAGCCTTATCCCCACATCATAATAGCCTTTCATGATGCCAAAATAAAAAAAAAGCTATTTCATGCAGTAATTACAAGTCATAAAGAGAGCTGTGCTGACAGATATATAACACCCCAGTAACTGCCTCTGGCAGCCAGGCCCCACCAACACTAATCACAATAACCATCCCAACAATAATCAGAAAAAAGAGTCTCCCTGCCAGTCCTGGCTCCACATCTGCAGCCCAGGTTGTGGGCGTGGGGAGCCCCCTTGTCCCATCTGTCCCCCTGGCTCCAGCACCTTTCACAGCTCTGAACCTTCCCACCGAAGCCAGGCTGGTGCAGGCCCCTCGGGAGGGGTGGTCACAGGAGGTTTGTGTCCCCCCTGCAGTGAGGGGTTGCACTGGTACCACTTGTGGTTCGGTCTGTTTGCAGCACAGCAACAGCAGCTGCTGTGGTTGTGTGGGAGACTTACATGGGGTGGATTTACTGAGAGCAGGATGGACTCCCCTGGGCCTGAAGCCTGGCAGATACAGGGCTAACAAGGACCCTCCAACAAGGACCTGTGACATCTCTGGAGCTCTTTGAGAGACCATGTCCTACAGGGGGTGTTGGCAAATATATTCTGGGACAAGAGGAAAGTCCTGACTGTTTCCTCTCTTCCCCTTGCCTTTCCTCTCAGCCTGCCTTGCACACCACAAGCACACGTGCACATGGCAGAAACATGTGCCTGCAGCTCTCACCAGCCTGAGCACACACACCCCAGAAGGACGTGCTGCCAGCTCCAGGTTGTGTCCTGCTGTCCCACAGCTCCTGTTGTTCATGGTCCCAGTGTGCCAGGCCCAGGGACACTGGGTCCCCAGGGAGCAGGGGCTGCTGGCCCTGGCTCTGCTGGCTCCAGCTCTGCCACCCACTCTCTGCCTTCCCCCTGTGTCTGTGCCTAGCCTGTCTTGCTGCTGGCTCCCTCTTGCATTTGCATATCATGCATATTCATTAGAGCTATGGCTAATTAAATATTCATGTACACAGTCATTGAACTTACAATTAATCTGAAACCCATCTTACTTCTCATCCCCTCACCCTGAGAGGAGTCACGAGCCAGCCCTGGTTGCCAGAAGGTGCTGGGCTTGCTGGGGCTGCAGCCCTGGAGAGGGGTTCCAGCACTTGCATAACCTCTCACTGGCCCACTTTTCCCAAATCCACGCTGTTTTGCAGGAGAGAGCATGACAAGAATTGCTGGGTACCCTTCCTGGCCCGGGGTAGGCCATGGTGTGTGGTGGGAGCACAGAAATATGGCAGCAGGAATTCAGGAACCCTCTGTAGGTACCAGCGAGGCATCCCGAGTGTCACCAGTGCCAGGAAGCAGGTGAGTTATCTTACAGAATATCTTACAGAATTATAATGCTGCTGTTCTGGGTGTTTAGGCACTTTGAAGCTTATTGTGGCCTTTAAATTAACATTCATTATTAGTTTTATTCCTTCTCTGGTGGCAGGGTACACAGGATAAATCACGGCCGCTCTGTGATAGAGAGTCCAGGAGCCAATCTTTAGCCTTGCCTGATATTTATGCCTCTTTAAAAACAAAGATCCCAGCAAAGAGACAGATTTCCTGGCACAGAGCAACTCTGTTTAATTAGAGAGATGATTCATGTTTTCAATCACAGTTTAATATCAGGCCTTTCACATTCAGCAGTAAGGAGACTGCAGGTCTGCCAGGGCCTTGAGAACCAGCCCATCTTGGTGGTGGCACTGTTGGTACCATGCTCTGCAGGGTGGGGTGAGGGTGGCTAGGAAGGCGAGCAAGCTGCTGGCCCCACACGTGGCCACCTGCCACATTTCCCAGCCATGACTGTCCAGGCAGTTTCCCAGAGCTGGTGGCTGCCATGTTCACTGCGCTCCCTACACCACATCCCAGGCATTGGCCCAGAAATAAAACAGATGTGGCAAAGGACCATAAAGTTAATTAGCTCTCACTTTAAATTAAGCATCTCAAATGGGTGTTTCATGGAGATATAATGAAAAGCCTGAAAGTTACACTGTGAGCAGGGGCTGGAACTGATCTGGAGAGGATGGGGTGTAGGCACGGGGCTGGAAGCTGCTGTCACACTGTGTGCCCCTCCTCGTGCTCTGCCAGCAGGTCCCCTCCAGCCCTGTCAGGGCTCCACGTGGCCACAGTGATGTCCCAGGCTGCAGCAGACTGATCATGGTCCCAGCACACTGCTCAAGCCTGGTGCTAATGAGGAGGAAGAACTGGAGAAGGAAAAGAAGGCTATTTCCATCCCTGAGGAGCCCTGAGGTTGCTTAGCAGTGTATCCAAGCAACACCCCTTTCTGATTATAGAGTTGACTTCTGCCCTTCTCCACCACTCTTGCCTCTGGATCCTCCATGAATTCAGGACAGGATACTGGGAGCACACAGCAGCAGGAACACACTGCAGAAAAAAACACCTTGACTTCCCAGCCAGGCACACTTGTTCCCAGATACCCCACCAAACACTCACAGGCGTGCTATGGACAGGGGTGCCAGAGAGTTTCCTCTGCCAAAGGGTGGACAGCTCTTAAAATCCATCAGCAAAGATTCTCTCTCTGAACCTCACCAGCTCTGCCATCTGCGCTGTAGCCTGGCAGCCCCTGGAGCAGGTTCAACTCGTTCCTGTTGGCAATAGCAGTGTAGGTGCAGACCAAAGTCCAGGATAACCACAGCCCTGGTATCAGCCTGGCACTGGAGACTTCATCATGCCATGGAGAGGAACGTACACCTATGAGGCAGTCCTGTTCCATGCTGTCCTCAGAGCCTGGGCTCCAGAGGAGCCTCCCGAGGGCAGCCCTGGCAGGGAGGCTGCACAGCCCATCTCAGCTGTGGATTTTCCTTTGGTGTCACATTCTGATTTGAGGTCCCTCATTGTTTAAATTGAAGCTGTGCAAGGTGCCCAGTGACAAGCAGGCTGCAGCCAGCAGCCAGGGCTATTTTTACCCTGGGGACCGTGCAGGGACCAGGCAGACTGTCCTTCCCTGGCCCTGCTGAGCACCACTGGCCCATGTGCCTCCCAAAGCTGTGCCTGAGGAAAGCAACTCTTGGGGGTAAGAGGGGACCTCTCCAGCTCCCCAAGGCTGCCCAACTGGTGCTGGCAGCACCCTGAGGGTGCACCACCTTGGCCAGGCAGCCTTGCATTCCCCTGGCCAGCCTGACAACCAGAAGCACAGATAGCAAGGGAGCTTGTTGCACTGAATCCAAAAGGAAAGGTTTGATCGCTAGATTTAGATAGCCCCTAACTCCCCCTCTGGCGCCTCCCAGCTTCCCCACTCCCAAGGTGTTCTACCTGCTGCCCAGGGTTGGGCTTCTTAGATGAAACCCCACGTTAGGTGAAGAGATTAGGGCTGGAGGGGAGAGTACCCTTGAAGTCTGCCTGGGGACTCCAGTCAAACACAACCGACCACAAAGCTTTCCTGTATTACATAAACTTGATGCCTAAGATACAGCTTTTAACAATTCTCCCTGGAGAGCACTGGTACTGGAGTCTTGTTGTTTCCTGACACACTGTTTTCTGGAGAGAGAAGAGGAGCTTGAATTTAAATAATGAGGCTTTGACAGGAAAGCATCCTGCCTTGATTTCTGGCTCGGGGCTGAAGACTGTTCTTCCCCCCGAGGCGCAGGCAGACCCAGCCAGGCTGCCAGAGGCTGAGAGAGATGATGGAAAGGAGCGAGCCCCACCGGCAGGGTGCGGGTGCTCCCCCTGCTCCACCTCCCTAACCCCCCCCGCGGCAGATGCCATCCCAGCAGCTCTGACTCACAAAGGCCACACACATAAGACAGGCCCAAAGGGCGTTGTTAACTGTGCGTGTCTCACCATTAGGTAATGGCTCATTTACCTTAATTATATTCAATTTATAACAAACTTTTATTTTATCTCATTCTCAAACTATTTATGCTGCTTGTTTTTTTGCTCTGCCCCAGCTTTCTGATGAGCTGGTTGAACAGTGGCCCATTCACAGCACAGCCTGTTGCTATCTGGCTCGTTTCTTCTGTGCAAGGTGGATCTTTATGATCAAAAGCCATTTACTACTGAATCTCCTAAAGTTTTCCAGTTTTAAGGGCTGTTCTCCCCACTATGTTTATAGAAGTGGCTACCACAGGGACTGCAGCCAGTGTGCTTTCATTAAGTCTACAATAATTAGCATCAAAGGCTCAAGAGGATGCTTTATGGGCCGAATAGGAGCATCTTTTCCTCTACAGTATTTTCACCACCTGCGTTTGTGCAGGCTAGTGCTGTGCCCACTACTGCGGGGTAGCTTCCAGGGCTGCTGAGCTGTTTGCAGCAGGATTTGCCCTGTCCCCTGCTGACCTGGCTCCATCTCTGCCGTTTTATTTGCTCCCCAAGTACTCATCCTCCGTGTTACAACACAGGGATCCAGCCCCCTGTACCCCAAGGAAACCCTTCTCTCCTGGAGCATCCTCCTGTCCCGGGGCACAGCAAGCAGCACGGCCCCTCTTTGCTCTCCACAACCCCCTGGCTGCTCTCCACAAGCCCCCCAGCCCCCTGCCCCTCTGCTGGCAGAGGCCAGCCCCGGTCCGCTCTCCCGGTGGCACTGGTGCTCAGCACTGGGGACTTGCTGCCATCCAGCGGCTGCGGCAGGCAGGGATGGAGCGGCGGTTCCAGCCCCGCTCCCGGCTGCCCCGCACGAAAAGCGCAATGTCCGTGAGTGTGTTCACACACGCGTGTCAGTGTTTGCACACTGATGGGTGTCTGCAGGTGCGTGCGTTTGTGTGTCTGCACTCACAAGTGCCCGTGTGCACGCGTGGTCCAGGTGTGCGTGTGAGCAGGGAATGGTCCGGTGTGGCAAGCGGCCAGTGTGTGTGCGTGAGAGAGAGCGTGTGCAGCCTGGGAGCAGCCCACGCGTGTTCCGGGGGGTGAGCTGCAGCTCCGAGCAGACAGGACGAGCGGAGCCTTTGCTCAGCCTCGCAGGCTCACTCCGAGCCAACGGGAGCCCCGCAAACACCGGCTGGCTCTGAAGGGAGCTGGCACCTGCGCTGCAGGAGCAGGGAAAGCGCAACCAGGACACGCTCCCGGCGCTGAGCTGGACGCGCACAGCAGCCTCCCAGGGCAGATTTATCCCTTGGCTGTTCCCTGGGGCATCTCAGGATGGTTCCTTGCAAGGTCTGCGGAGCCGGAAGCAGACCGTGCTGCCCGGCCCAGGAGGTCACCGGGAGCCAGCCCTGCTGCAGCTGCTGCCCAACTGTGCATCTGCCCCCTCTGCTCTGCTGGCGACGGTAAATCATGCGCCGTGTGGCGGCTGGCAGAGCTGAGCTGTGTTTAACCAAAGCCTTTGCCGTTTGGCCGTACGCTTCTGCCAGCCAGCTGCAGACTGTGGGATATGGAAGATGGAGGGCTCCATCTTCATCCTCTAACCGCGGGAAAACTTGGCAAGAGCAAGACTTTGTCCGTCAATTTTGGCACTGATTGGACAAGCATTGAGCACAATTAAATTAGTTTCCACACAGCTCAACATAATGCAACTTCATTCATATTAATAAAGCCCTAATCTCCACGGACACTCAAATGAGTGTCCTAGGTGGGGGTTTACTGTGTGGCAGCTCCTGGCAGAGCCACAGCTGGGCAACCCAGTGTTAATTAAAGGCAGAATTAAAAATTATAACCATGGCTGTGCTGCTTCTGTCTTTTTGATAAGTAATAATATCTCCCATAAACTAACAAGCATAGGGAAGAAACGATCCCATAACTGCAGGGGCTTTCCAGGGAAGTGAATTGCTTTGCAGAGATTATGGTTTTTTAATATCTCAAATTACCTGTTTTCGGAAAGCAGCTGCTCTGTCACTCCTCCTCCAGCAGGAACTGCAAACAACGCCTGCTCTTTTGCCTTCATGGGAAGGACCAGCCAGGGGTGGGGATGCTCACCAGCCCCAGGACAAGGAGGTGGAGGATT
Organism: Hemiprocne comata; assembly: GCA_020745705.1. Lineage (NCBI taxonomy): Eukaryota > Metazoa > Chordata > Aves > Apodiformes > Apodidae > Hemiprocne > Hemiprocne comata. The sequence goes on along the minus strand of CM036597.1, from coordinate 187,376 downwards.
CCTCGGGGTGAGCCCATCCAGAGCAAACACTGGTCCCCGGCTGGTGCCAACACTCCAGGAGCAACAGGACGATTTTGTGAGGAGGCGTGAGTCCATGGGATCCCAGCAGGTTCCTGGGCTCAGCACAGTGGCCATGGCTGTTTCAGTTGTCTCTGCAGAGGTGGTGGCCACAGGCCATGGTCACCCTCTTCACCAGGCACAGGGGATGCTGTCCCCTGAGCTGCTGCCCAGTGTGGCCGTGCCATGGGCAGGTCCCTGTGCAGGGTTCCCTCCTGTGCGTGCCCTGGCACGCAGAGCCCTCTGTCAACGTGCAGCCCCAGCAAAGGTTCAGCAGCTCCTACCCATGGCAGCTGAGCAAACAAAGGCCTCCCTGGGGAGGATTAGCTGTGCTGCAGGAGTCGGTGCCTGCTCAGGTTGGCACTGGGTGCAGTTGCCTAAAATTCATCCTTCAGAAACTTACTGAGCTCTGGAAGCAAAGACTGTTCAGGTGCTGGGTCTTGCTGCCAGTGGGTGCCAAGGGTGTGTGATGAAGAGTCTTCAGCCATCTCCTGCCTTACATCAACGTGTTGTATTGAACAATGGAGTCAGGGTGGGCCCGGTGGGCCTGGCTCATCCTCTGCCAGAAGATACAAGGAGGAACGACAGCACTGACGGGGCCATCCCACAGGTTATTACAAAGCTGCCTCAGTGTGTACAAACCTCTTTCCACTTGGGCCTTTCTGTCTAGATGAGAGTTTTCTCTCCTAAAGGGCTGGAAAGATGGATTCACAGCCAAAAGCATTGCTCATAATTCAAATGCTCCAAATGGGGCTTATTGCCATGGGGAAACAGCTAGCAAGTCCCAAGGGAAAGACATAAATGTCTTGTTGAATATTGGTACATTCTTTCAAATGCCACCAAAAATAAGACATTCCTGGTACTTGCCGTGACTGCCAAAAGCAACTGGAGAACAGAGAAGCCCTACAGAGAGGCAAGGATGAGGAGGGAAAGCGCACAGGACCATGTCCATGTGTGCGGGCACACACGTGCCTGGGAGAGGCTGGGGGCTGGTGGTGTTCACATTCCCCTCTGGAATGCTGCTGGCTGCTGCCACGAGTGTGGGGAGATGAGATGGCCCCCACCATCCCCTGCATCCCCCATAACACCTCAGCTGCCTATGTCTTCTCCTTGCCCACGACAATCTTGGCATGATCTAGCATCACCTGTGTCCCCTGTCCCACCATGGCCACCATCTCCCCAAACCCCATGTGCTCTGCTCCACCTGCCACCATCTCCTGCACATCATGTTTGGTTTGTTCCACCTAGAGTAGGCCAAGGAGGAATAGGGTGGTATTCCCAAAGCCTGACAATGCCAGCAGGTGAGAGGGAGGGAATAACCTCCCCAGGAGCATGGGAACAAGGCAAGAGTTGCAGGCTGGAAATGAAGGCAGGGAAGTGAATAAGTGAGAAGCTCTGAGCACAGGAGAGGGGCACCTGCCTGTGGCGTGGCCTTGCAGGGCAGTTTGTGACCTGCAGCCACCCCAGAAAGCGTTTTTCACTGTAGTATGATGTGTCTAATTGCAGCCATGGACTTTATACCAACAGGCTAAGCAATTCTTTCTCAGTAGAGGAAAGTGCAGCCTGTTTTACATTTCCAAAAAACTGCTAAAAGCTGCCCAAACCACCAGCCTGGCTTCATCCCCGAGCAGCCTCGAGGCAAACCCTCACCCTGCACGTTCAGAGCCTTCCCTCTGTTTCAGGCCACAGGCAGCAGTCAGCCAACTCCAAAACCTGATTCCCAAACATGAGGAGCAGCAAAGAGCTGTGCCCTGCTGCCTGCCATCCGCTGGCTCTGTGCAATAGCCAGCAGCAAACCCACACCCCTGAGTGGCTGTAAGGATTTCAAACCCCCTCCCAGTGTGTCCCTGGAGCCCCCACCACCCTCCTGCTGTGCTCCCCACAGAGCCTGAGGGCAGTTCAGTGATGCCCGGGAGTGCTTGCCACAGGGGATGCAGCATGGAGTTGCTGTGCTGCCGTTTTACCCTCTCACCGTGAGACTTTCCCGGGCTTGTACCGACCCCGTGGGAAAGCCAGTTTGACTTCAACCCCTTCCAAAGGAGCTAAAAAGTCTTGCACTGAAATAACTCACCACCCGCTGGCCCAGCTGGAGGAGCCCTGAGCTCCGTGTTCAGCCTGGGGGTCACTCCCGAGCTTCCATGAGTCCCCGTGCAGAAGGAAGGGCCACACCTGGAAACCCACCTGCCAATAATCTCCTCGGCCGGGGCCTGTCAGGGCATTTTAAATTACTTTCTGGTGTGTTACACAAAGGGGAAAACATCCGAGACTGGAGTTGAGCTGCGTGACTCACCCTGGCCCGGGGAGGAAGGGCTCTGGTGCCGTGCCAGCAATTACTGGGGCTGGCTGGCCCTTGGTGGCCCCTCCAAGCCCACCCATTTCAGGGTGCTGGGGTGAAGGCAGCTCACGGCTATGAGGATAGGAGGAGCCAGCATGGGGACCGCAGGGCTGTACCCTGGGCACCCGAACGGGGGAGAGGAAGGTGGTCCCCGAGTTGGACCCAGGAGAGGAGGAGGTGTCTGGATGGGGGATTTGTGGGGAGGTGACCTGGGCAAAGGCTGGGTGTGGAAAAAAGCTCTGGAAAAGCTTGGCAAGGGGAAGGATTAGGGATTTTTTTTTTCCCCTCCCCCCCTGCAAAGTCCTCGTTTCTCACCACCTGGATTGCTGCCCTCGGGAGAGCAGGCACAAGGACAGCCATGCCAGGTGACAGCCTCTCACTCCGTGCAGCTGGGAGAGAAATAGCAAGCGGGCTGGAGAAGAGTTTGTCCCACTGCACAAGCAAAGGCAGAGCAGAGGCTGGGGGTCATCGCATCCACATTTGCAGTGAGTGTGGTAGGGACCCCTCTCTCCACTTGCCCCACTCCTGCCTGGTCCCACCAGAGTGCTGTGTTTCAGGGAGCGTGGCCCTGATGGGACTCCCCAGAGCAGGGTGGAAGGAGCTGGGCCTCCACAGCCCCACTCCTCTGCAGAGTGGAGGTTCAGGCAGGCACGAAGCCCAGGGGAGAGCCCTGTCAATGCTCACAGCACATGCCAAGGGGAAAGGGCTGCTCAGATGGTCGGGGATGCTGCCCCACACACTGCCCTGCACCACTCCAGCAGCTGTGGGATGTCTCATCCCCTGGATGGAGGAGACCACTGGCCAGGGAGTAGGGCTGGGTCTCTGTCCCTACACACATGGCTCTGGCTCTGTCGGCAGCCCTGCAGGGGATCCAGTCAGGAAGGCAGCGCTGTGGTCACCCAGCCTCGGAGGCTTCCCCATCTCCTGTGGGTCCTGTGGAGCCTGGGATGAAGCACCTGTTTGTGGGACACTGGGAAAAGCAGAACAAGGTGGGCCAGCAGCTCTCTGGGTCCCCACACTGGGTACAAGGATGCAGGCAGCAACACCTCCATGTCCCACCGTAGTGTTCATGCTCCTGCTTCTGGGGGAGGGATGGGCCCCCCTCTCACCAGCCACACTTGTCCCCCCCGGCTGCCCACCCCGCACCTCCGGGGCTGACGTCAGGCAGCAGATGCATCCTGTGCCCAGCAGCCTGGAGAGGGGGTGGCACGGCAGGCGCCGGCAAATATCACGGCTGCTGACGGCGCCGGTTATTCTTAGCACCCTGCGGAGGCGCAGGGGGGTCTGCCTGGCAGCGTGGCCCAGCCGGCGGCTCCCTGGAGCAGATGGCCCCGCTCCATAAACCGGCTCCCTCTGAGGCACCAACGGGGGAGGGATGGGGAAAGCAGCACAGCCGGATTGTGCCCAGAGCCCTGCCTGGTACTGACCCAGCTGTAGCAGGCATCTGCAAGGAGGGGGTGACTCTGGAGGCACCCAGAGATCAGGATGGGTCCAATGACCTCCCATGACCCCTCGGGAGGGCTGCCCCAAAGTGTGTGTTGGGAAGATGGGCTGCTGGACCTGGACGGACGCTGCAGCTCTGGGACAGACAGCCCATGCCTTGGGGCTCCCTGCAGACGGAGGAGGGAGCTGCTCAGCCCTCAGCTGGCATGGAGCTGACATGGAGCTGGCTGGGCCTGGGTCCTTCCATGGCCCTGCACACCCCCCCTGTGCTCTCCTTCCCAGCCCATCACCCCCTTCAGCCTGGCAGGCTGCAGGAGAAAGCAGGGGCAGGGCTGGGGTTCCCTGTGCTGAGCTGGGAGCAGAGCACCCCACATTTCAGCCAGGAAAAGGGAATCCCATTTAGAGACAAGGGAGCAATGTGGAGCCTCCCTGTGTGTGATGCACTGGCTCAGCCGTGCCCTGCTCTCCAGCCCTGGCTTAGTCCTCACCCTTCTGGCCCGTCAGCCTGTGCTGGCCAAGACTTCAGGCTGTGTTTGGGGTGCAGGGGCCTGGGCTGGGGCATGGAGCAGCTGGGTGCCCTTGAGGAAAGCGGGTGTGTGGAGCTGCCAGCAGAAATCAGCCCTGTCCCAGCCCTGGGAACAGCAGGACCCAAAAAGGCCAGAGCTAAACATAGGAAACCTACTTTTCAGATGTCACTGCTGACAGCGGGGCTGGATGCCTGCTCCTGGCTGATAGCCTCGTCCCATCACGTGGCTCCAGGATCTGGGCCTTTAGGGAGCCTGTCGTGGCTCCCAAGGCTCACAAGCAAGAAGGTGGCAACCCATGACACACTCTGGTTGGGGATGAGGAGCGAGGAGCTGCTGGTCAGGCAGCAGCAGGGCTGGCATGGGGCAGCCCTCCCCATGGCTAGTGTGCCCCCAGCACCGGCAGGGCGCCCCGAGGGTTGCTGGAGGGGCCGCGGGCCAGGAGCCACAGCCGAGGGACAGAAGGGGCCTACAGAAGCCAATGACCTGCACCCCGGGCTCCTTCCTGCGGGAGGGAGGTGATGAACCTGCTGAAAGTAGCAGCAGCCCCGAAGCGCTCTAGAACCAGCTCCCGGAACGGCAGCTACACAGAAGGACCGCGGGGCCGGGAAGCGCAGTGCCCAGCCCGGCACGGGCAGGAGCCCCGTGGGGAGAGGGCAGAGCCCCGGCGGGAGAACGGGACGGCAGCCCTGGGCGCTGGCAGGGGGACGTGTCCTACCTCCTGTGCCCACGGGATGGCAGCAGCCTCCCGCAGCTCCCGCTGGGCCCCCACCCCACTCAGCCCCACCGAGCCCGCTGAGGGGCACAGCTCTGCCTGGGTCGCAGCCCAGCAGGGCCACGAGGCAGGACCCCCTCCCCAGTTTTCCAGCTGGAGGGATGGAAGAGAAGAAATCTCAATGCTCTCCTGCTCCCTAGGGCCCTGGCAGCAGTGGGGTGACATAGGGACCCCCTTGCCAGCCCCACTGCCAGGCTGTGCCGATGCTGCTGACACACTCTGTGTGGGCAGATCGGCAAGGGTCGGCTCCCCTTCCGTCCCGGGGGGCTCAGCCCCGCGGCGACAGCTGGAAGGGGTGAGGAAGGACCTCGAAAACAGTCCTCAGCACCCACCAGTGCTACAGACAGATGAGCCGCCCCTGTGGCAGCCTGTGGGCCATCCCTCCTTCAGCAATTCGCCCAGTTCCAGCATCATCCCAGGGCTGCCAGTCACCCCCCTGCTAGTGCCACCTCCGCTGGCAGGGCCAAATCCTGGCCTGTCCCCGGGACTCCTGGGCAGACACAAAATTAAAGCGCTGCCTGGAGGCCTCCTTGGCCACTTTTAAGCTGTTTATCTGTGGCAGACATTGTCTTGTGCCTTCCTTGGTTACTAATGGACTGGAAAGTACTTCATCCTCATGTGATGCAAATGCATCTTCCTCCTTCTTGCCAAATAGGGAACAGAAATGTTTATTGAACACTTCTGCCTTTTCTTCAGCAGCATTAGCTGCCCTATTAACATCTTGTACAAGCACTTCTCTGCCGCCAGCTTCCCTGCTGCCCTGGGGCTTTTAGTGGTTTTGCCCTGCTGGATTTTGACCTGGTTTATCTCTCTTATCAATTCGGTGCACTTCAGACTTGCTGCTGTCCTGTGATTGCTGCTTTCTGCAGCTCCTTCTATCAACCCATTTGCAATTCCTCCGCACAGACTTCCTCCTGCTGCCTTTACTTCCCCTCCTGCCCGTGGTGGGCTTTTCAAAGCCTGCCTGCTCCTTCCCTCAGGCGGCTCTGCTGCCTCTCAGATCCTGGGCCAACCCTTCAGCAGCTCCCAGTTGTTTTGTTCAGATGTTTTCCTCTCCGAAGGATGTCCTGGCTGGGTTCACTGACTGGCGATGTCCCAGCCCAGCTGCCACAGCCTGCCCATCGCACCCCATTTCTGCTGGTGCTCCTGACCTGGGACCTCCGCACCCTCCCATTCCTCATCCCATCCCCTTGTCTCTTACCGATTTGTCCTGTATCCCATCACCACCAGGGCAGCACCATGTGCCCCAATTCCTCTTCATCAGCCCACAGGGATCAGTGCAGCTCACTGGTGGGAGAGATGCTCCCTCTGGGATGCAGGAATGCCACTTACCCCCCTCTGCAGAAATTTCTTTTCCCCTTGTGTATCCCCAGAGCCCCCAGCACACAGGCACATCAGAACTTCTCCCCATGGCCCTGCCCACCCTGGCCCTATGTGCACAGGTTCCACTTCTGCCTTTTTTTTGGCTCCGGATTAAGCAGCTCCCAGCCGCTGTGGGGGTGCTGGGTCACTCTAGGCTTTTCTGCCGTCCTGGGGGCTTATTTTCCCCTTTTCCCTCTTTTCTGCCTCTGCTCCGGAGCCACACCGACGTTTCCGTGCCCCTCCTGAAGCCGCGGCCACGCTCAAGCCTCTCTGAGCCCCTCTGCCCCCTCCCCAGCAGGCCCGGAGCAGGGCGGGGGGTCCCCTCCGGGGGAGAGAGGGACCCCGTAGCCCCATGCCACCTCCTGCCACCCTCAGCCGCCAGGTCCGGGGGGGCTGCGCACCCCCAGGGGCCCCGCTGCGTGGGGGGGCCCGGCAGCACCGCGGAGACCCACGCGTGGGGTGCGGAACATCGGGGGGCAGGACCAGAGGGCAGGACCGGGAGGCGGGCGGAGCTGGGGCGGGGCCGAGGCAGGCGGAGCTGGGCCAGGGCGGGCGGCGGGCCCGGGGCCGTGCTCGGTGCTCGCAGCCGGGCGCGTCCTGCCGCCGCTCGCCCTCCGCGGCCCCGGGAGCGGCCCCGGTTGCGCCGCCGTGGCAAGGCGCGGGGGGGTCCCGGGATGTCCTCGTCGCCCGCCGAGGAGTGCCGGTCGCCCGTGGGGCTGGACTGCTGCAGCTGCTGCCTGGACTTGGCCAACCGGAGCGGGCTGGAGGAGGGGGCCGGGGGCGAGAACAACAACCTGGGCAGCCCCACGGTGAGCAGCTTCCGGCAGCTGCAGGAGCAGCTGGTCCGCAAGAACCTTAACACCGACAAGCTCAGCTCCATCATGCGCCAGGATTCCCTGGAGCCCGTCGTGCGGGACCCCTGCTACCTCTTCAACCAAGGCATCTGCAACAGGAACATCGACCAGACCCTGCTCTCCATCCTCCTGCTCTTCCACAGGTGGGTCTTGCCGAGGGGCTGCCTGTGTGTGGGATGCTCCCGGAGCTGGACCCGGGCTGGCCCTGTGCTGGGGACCTGGCAGCACGGGGGTGAGATGTGGGGCCTGCAGCCCCCCAGGCTGGCAGGGACAGGGGGACTCATGGGACCCTGAGGCAAGGGGACCCGTGGGACCCTGGAGTTGGGTAGAGTGGCAGTGTTGCGGGCTTCAAGGTGGAGAGAAGCACAAGTGGCTGCGTGTGGCAGGGAGCCTGGTCCACCCGCATGAGTGGTGCCAACCCAGTCCCTGGGTGGGGATCCGGGTGGCTCTGCCCATGATGGCCAGCAGTGGCCCTCTGTTGGTGCCCTGTGTCTGTTCAGGCAGTGACAACAGCCTCCAGCTGTGTGTCTTGGCCCCTGGACTCTGTGTTCATCTCCCTGGCTAGCTCTCATTCGCACAGACATTGCCTGCAGGGGCATGGACAGTGTCCAGCCTCACCCAGGCATGGAGAGGTGCAGCTTGTTACTTGGGAAACAGCTGTGCGGCCCCGAAAGCCACCTTTAGAGGTGGTGAGAAAGTGGGTAGGGGGCCCAAGAGTCCTGCTGCCAGGTCCTGGTCTTTCAGCAGCTTCCCTGGAGTAAATTGAGTAGACGCAGGTTTGGCCTGGGTGGTATTTCCCATCCTTGGAAAGTCACTCTGCCTCTGGCCGAGCTGCTCCGTCTTGGCTGCAGTGGGACGGGCTCAGGGCTGGTCTCATCCACTTCCCGAAGGGCTGGGCTCGACCTTGCCAGGGCTGGGGCAGGCAGCAGTGTGGGGTCCCTCCATGCACCCCTGCTCCAGCTTTATGGGCAGATGAGGCTGAACGGGTGTCCCCAGAGCTGCCACCCTGCAGGGTCCCCAACCCACGAGGACCCCGGCGCAAGGAGGGGACAGAGGTGTCTCAGGTCCTGCACTGGCAACTCTGGCTCTGTTAGGAGGCTGGGGGGACAACAGGGAGCCGCCTGTGCTGTGGGCTGCCAGGCCCTGGGCTCCCCAGCTCGGCCTTGGAAAGCCGAGCTGGATCCAGGAGTCTCGCAGGATGGCTGCACACCCGGAGCTGTTTGTGGCTTCAGCAGGTGGGATGCATCCCCCCTTCCAGGGTTGAGGGGACATGTGGCCCTTGGGTATGTGGCAGGCAACTGCGTGCCTGGCAGGGCAGCAGCGTGGGGGCTGGTTCCTCAGCCGTGGGTGGGGTGGCGTGGCGTGGGTGCACAGCAGCACCCACGCCTCTGCAGACACCTTGCCATCCCCTCCCCGCGTGCACATGCACCTGTAGGCGTGCACCAGGGCTGCACACGGGCGTGCAAGCGGCCCCGCGCTCCCCTGGGGAGGCGGGTGGGCTCACACGTGGCTGCCCCACGCGTGCCAGCCACCCGGGCGGTGCGCGCACGCCTGCTGGCCCCAGCAGCGTCTCACACTGAGCAGGCAGCTCCTCCGGAGTCGTCCTCGGCCCAGACGCTCCTCCTGCACTTACATAACACCGAGCTGCCGCTCAGGTGGGAAAGGAGGAGCTGGGACATCCGCCAAGGCGCCCGGCACCCGGCTGCCTCCCGGCTGCGCGGCGGGCAGAGAACCCACGCAGCCGGGAGGAAATCGGGAGCGAGAGATCCCGTCTCTCGGGGAGCCTTCAGCCTGTTTGGCATCACGGGTGGAGAGCGGAGGCGAGACACCGTCCCCAGCGCGGGGCTGGGTATTGGAGCCAAGCATCCCGGCTGCTCCCCTGGGGAAGGCAGTGACAGTGCCCGTGGGCCAGAGGCGGGCAATGTGGGCACGGCGTGCCGCTTTTGAACCGGTCCCTGCTGGGGCAGGACCCAGGGTGCTCCTGGTGAGCATCCCTCTCCTCTGCTGAGGTACCGAGCAAGCACAGGTGCCAGGGGACTGGGGTTTCCCCCCATCTGTGCCCCTCAGTGCCCCTCGCTGCAGTGCCCAAGCATGTGCTCCGTGCCCTAGTGTGTGTTTTCTTCCAAGAGGCTCCAGTCATTCCCGTTTATGACAGACTATGCCATAGCATGGTGTCCCTCCATCACACCCTGCTTCCAGGCACCCTGCTGCCAACCTGGAGACAGCTTGGGTGATCCTCCTTCAGCTCTGTGTGGCACAGTGTGGGGAAGCTGGGGGGCACAGCCCTGGGCGCTGGAGGCAGGTGTGCCCACACCTGTGTTTGCTGTTGTTTTGCTCCAGCCTGAACTTTCTCCTCCTGGGGAATGAGCCAAGATACCCAAGAGGTGATAGTACACAGAGCAGAGGATTGTGGGTGCCAGAGGAACACCCCGATAACAGGCCCGATAAGGGCACCCTTGCTGCTGGCACCAGGGAACTCCAACAGGTTTATGCCCCTTGTTTTAGCTGATGTACTTCTACACTGGCAGAGGAGGAGAGGGAGGTCGCATGGATGCAGATGCTTGTGTATGACCAAAGTTCAGCGTGGCACAGAAGGACCAAGCAGCTGCATCTGGAGTCTGGTCTGGCTCTGGGGCTGCTGGAGACAGTACATTCCCTGCTGGATCAAGCCCTGGGCTCTGCAAGTCAGGGTCAGATCCGTGCTGGGAGCCTTGGACAACCTACATTCAGCATTTCCAGCCTGTCTTTAGGGGCTTACCCCTGGCTGGGTGGTGCCTGCCAGGCTCTCCATGCTCTTTGCTTGCTGCAGGGATGTTGTGAGGGATGTACAAGGTAGGGATGCTCTGGATCAAATGCCTACAGGGCTGGCATCCTTCAGAAAACCTTCCTGCTCAGGCAGCATGTGGGATCCTGGTCAAAAAGGGCTTCTTCCCTCTTTGCCCTCACATGGGATGTCAAACTGCTCCTCAAGGAGACCTGGGCAGTGCCAAGGGGCCAAGCTGGCATGGAAACACCAGGTATAGGGAGGCAGCTACCACCGTGCTGGCTGGGTGACACAGCTCCTCCCTGCAGATGGCATTGCTGTGGGCAGAGAGGTTTCTGCTGTCCCTCCACAATGCCAATGTCAGCCCAAGATTGCATGGGCATGAGCCTGAACAAGCGTGGGCCAGAGAGAGCAGCCTCATTACACTGTGGCCCCTTCCCCAGGGCTGGGGGAACTGTGGGGAGCCAGCAGCATGGGAGAGGGCCAGGGCTGCAGGGAGAGAGCAGCACCCCCCTGGGTGCCTATTGATGTGTGATTCAGGCAGGGCCCCACCTGGCTCTGGAGTGGGGAGAGGAGATACGTGCCAACCTGCTCGCCCACACCGACCAGCCCGTGCCAGCTTTCGTTGCCCAGCCTCTCCCAGATAAGATCTGGCAGCCTGGCCAGCCTGTGCCCCGTCCTGCCCCGGGCAGCAAGGGGATACCTCTGCCCAGCCAGACCCTCTCTGGGTGCTGTGGGACCTGCTGCTTCACTGAACAGGGTGGGCAATGATCCACCCTTTGGCCTGAGTTGTGTAAAGGGGCTGGGGGCCACCTTCCCCTGGGTCCTGGGCAAGCCATAGGATTTGCAGGAAAGGCAGGGGAGCGCTGTGCTGACCTGAGAGGCTGGCGAGGGTGGATCAGTGCAGGAGAAGCCCTGATCCTGAGCAGAGCCACCTTTCCCACCATAAAGTCAGGTCAGTAAGCAAGAGCTGCCCAGAAAACGATGCCAGGGTGGCATTTGTGGCACGGCACCATTTGTTCCCGTCTGTCAGTGTCACTTTGAGGCAGTGATGCAGGAGGAGGGGACAGAGCCCGGGCGTAAAGGGCAGCCCGGGGCGGCGGGGCCGGGACGTGCATTCCTGCCGGCCGAGTGGGCCGGGGCAACAAGGCAGCATTGACGGGAGAGGGGCCGCTCGGAGCACGAGTGAGCGTGGGAGAGGGGGGGAGGGACCTGAGACCCGGTCCTGCAGCCACTCTGCCGTCCTGGGGAGGGGGCTGCCAGAGCCGCCCTCCCCCCTCGGTACCACCAGTGCACCAGGTAGTTGTCAGGTTTGCTCCAGTGAGACGGGGCTGCACGTGGCCTGTCCCGTGGCCCTGCAGCCCGGCAGGGTCCTGGGGAGCGTTTGCTTCAGCAGCACAAGCCTTGGCTCCGGGGAGCAGCTGACCTTGGCGTGCCCAAATCCTCCCGCCGCCTGGACAGTGCCTGATAGCCAGCCTGCTCTGCCCACCTCGGTGTCCATCGTGGGCATCCTGCCACCCTGGAACCCCGTTGTGCGAGCCAGCAGGCTTCAGGGTGAGGTCCCCGCAACCAGGCTTGCAGGAGCTCCTGGCCAGGGTAGCCCAGCAGCACCAGGCTTGGCCGTGACACGATGCGCTCGGCACAGCTTCGCTGGGCTGGCAGCAGCTGACACCCTGCCTGCTTCTGCAAGACCCAGCTCCACCCAGCAAGGAAAATCCCCAGGAAAGTCCTGCTCAGCACCTCCAGCCCCTCAGGATGGGACCATTTGCCCCTGGCCACATGGCAATAGCCAAGGGGGCCTGGCACAATTGAGCTGAACTCTAGTAATACCAACACCAGCTGCACAGAAACCTGTCACGTCAGCCTCCTGCAGATACTCAGACTTTGCCTCTCTGCCAGGGCACGCGCCCAGCTCCGGGCAGGCAGGGTGTCAGTGTCCCACAAGGGCAGGCAGGGATGGGCAGTGCTGCCTTTTGGGGTAAATACTGCCCAAGATCTATTTCAAGCTTTGAACTTGAGGTGTGGGAGAGGTTGGAGCTGGAGCAGGCTACAGGGGTCTGCCCTGATCACTGCATCATTACCCCCCACCCCTTCCATCATCATGGAGTGACCGAGGCCCCATTTGCAGAGGGTGGGGGGTGCGTGGGGACTTTAGGGCTGGAGGGGTGTTAAAGGCTGCAGCCTGTCCCAAAGCCATGCTTTCCTGATGAGCCCCGAGTTATATTTATCCAGGTGCCACACATTGCTGGCCTGGGGACAGGAGTTCGTCATTGTCTGTCTGAGTGCTTAGAGATAGATATATATAGATTTGAGGGGCTTTTGCTGCAGAACAACTCTGGTGGCAGAGCAGAAACTCTGGGACCCTCCCTGCCCTGCTGGCCTTTGGGTTGGGATGTGACCCTGTCCTCGCTGCCCCCTGTCGGTGACTCCCCTGGGAATGGCAGTCCTGCCCGGACAGGCAGCGAGGTAGCCAATGCCACAAGGCAGGGCAAGACGTACCCATGGCCTCATTTGAAACCATCCCGGTGATCCCCCCGTGGCATGGAGCAGGACTGCTCCAGGTGGTTTGGAGGAGGGAACAGTCTCAATTGTCCCCAGGGGTTGGCACTAGCCAGGTGATGGCTGGCAGCCAAGGCAGGGCACACGGAAAGCCATGGCAGTGCCACAGGTACACGTCTCACCAGCAGCTTATTGTCTTTCATGTTGTTATTGTTCTGAAATGTCAGCAAGGGAAGGGTTTTAGTGCAGTGTCCCCAGTCTGAAATGCCCAGGATTCTTCGCAAAGGCCAGGCAGGGTATTAATAACCAGCTCTGCCGAAGCTGCACAGCCCTGGCGTGTGTCCTTGTCTGACCTCCTGTGGGGTGCCTGGCCGGAGCTGGGCTCCTGCTCCTCATCCTCACCTGCTCCCCTGCTGGGCCCAGCAGCCACCCCGGGGGAAGTGCATCGAGGGGCTACTGAGGCTCCCCCCAAGCACCCCCGTTGGCCAGGCAGGAGAGCACAAAGGTGCAACTTTGAAAGGTGAAGGATTCCAGGGTTTCCTTGAACGTGGAAGAGCAGCTTTTGGCTGCATGGGATGCTGACGTGCTGCCCTCTCGCAGCTCCCCATCTTCTGTCGTCTCATTATATAACAAGCTGCCTTCCAATTAGCAAGCCGGGCTCTCCCGCATGCCATGGGGCAGCAGCTGCCAGCGCTGAGCCTAGCTCCGGAGCGCCCACTCCTGCCTGCAAAGTGGCCTGGGATTTCTTTCAGCGGATGCTGGAGGCCCTGCCTTGGGGTCCCTCTCTCAGGCCAGGGATCTCCGGAAAAGCCGGCTCTGCGCCAGCAAGGGGCCTCCCGCCCACCCCGTGCTCTGGGGCTCTAGGGCACTACGTGGCCATAGTGCTGCAGCGGGTCCCTTCAGCATCACAGCCACCTCCGCTCCGTTCCCAGTTCCCCGGAACTGGACTGGAGAAGGGCAGCCAGGACCTGGGGATGATTCAGCTGGGACTATCCGAGGTGATGCAGTGGGCTATGAAATGAGGACAGTTCACAGCCTGGGCTGGCACACCTGCGGGGCAGGGCACGGCTGAACAAGGGAGGCGATAGCACGGAGTTCATTTGCAGGACTCCACCCTGCAGGGTCCATGGGTGTGAGATGCTTGCTCTGCGGACAGATTTGTGGGTGAAAACTCTGCTAAGGGTTCAGTCCACCCATTGTCCCTGGGGCTGGGCATCCCTGACCCGTGGGAGGCTGGGAGCATAGCCCAGGTTGGCTGTGCTCACCCCTGCAGCCAGGCATGATGCTCATGGGAACCCCACGGGGGTTTTGCTGGGCTGTGCTGTACCTGACACCTTCTTTCTCAGCGTGCTGCGGGTGTGGAAGCAGGTGGGTTACTGAGGTTTGCTGCACAGCCCCTGGTAGAGCACCTGCTGGGGCAGCCCGGGCTGTGTGGGCAGCAGCGTGGGGCCCGGTGTCAACAGAGGCAGGCGAGGTGGGTGGCTGGGCTGCGCCGTCCGGAGCTGGTAATGAGCAGATCATGCCTTTTTCCTTGTCCCCTCCTACCCCAGCGTGCCTGGGGAAGCCGTGGCTCCAGGGGCTTCTCAGCATTGCAGGGAGGGCTGTGCTGGAGCCAGGTCATCCCTGCCCACCCCTCCTCACTCTGCTGCTGGGGGCGTTGCTACCAGGGCAGGGTGGGGGGCACGGGAGGAAGAAGGGGGGCTGGTTAGGGAAAGAAAAATTGCAGCTCTCAGCAGGCCGGCTCCGGGGTGTGCGCTAGCACGCCAGAAAACACAGAACTGGGAGTACAGCCAAGTACCTTTATCGGAGGAAGCAGGCAGCCCAACAGCTGGACATGGGAGCCTGCCAGGGCTCCCCCCGCCCGCCCCACGCTGCCTGCAGCCCAACGTTGGAGGAGCCCCTCACACAATCCCTGCCTGTGCCCACAACTCCTGACACCCCACAGGTCCCCACTGCCCAGGGCTGCCATGGGTCCTGTGCAGCCCCTGGAAGGCACCAGCTGAGCCGAGGTGGTGTCAAGACTGTGGTGAACAGCTTGGCCAGGACACCTTCCGGGTGAGGACACCCAGACCTGGCCAACTGGGGTGCTCTGGCAGCAGCAGCTCCAGCCCTGCAGCCCTTGAGGGGCTACAGGGAGGGCAGGCATGTTTTGGGACACTGGGAGGGGGACAGCTGAGGGGGACAGCAGAGGGCACAGCTGCCTGTTTGCCCATAGGAAGTCCCTGGCATTACCTCTCCCTCCCCAGCACCAGGATCAGGCTGCAGGGCAAGATTGGGGGCTCCACAGACTTGTCCCAGAGCCAGCACTCTCCACCACGGGCTCCCACAAGCCCCAGCCATCACCCAATGTCCTCGCCCCCCCTTCCTCCAGCTCCTGCAGGGCGCGGCTGGCCCTGGTGCTGGCGTCCACAGTCCCCTTGGCTGGAACAGCCATGGCTGCAGATTTCAGGCTGTGAAAGGCAGTTTTCTTAGCTGTGTGTTTGCAAGCAGTGACTTTTCCTCTCCCCCTCAGCTCTGACCCTTGGAGCTGTCGATCTGGCTCTGCCGAGCAGCCCGGGTAGCTTTGGCTCTGTGCCTTTCCCGTGTTGCTCTCCAGTGTCTCCAGGCAATAAACATTTCCCACGCCTTGGACCCTCTGCAGGGCCTTCCTCCCATTGAACTGAGTCCTTGGGAGAGGGCAATCCCGGAATGCTGCCACGGAGCAGAGAGACCAGAGGTTGAGGAGCCAGGACTGCTCCTGCTGCTCCTCTGGCTCCCAGCAAACAGGGCAAGGGCGTCCTCTGGCATGTGGCACCACGGTACCTGGCATGGGCTTGATGCACGAGGCTCCGTGCAATGGCACATGTTGTCCCTGGGGTTGTGGGGATGGGGCCACGTCCCCTGACCCACAGCACAGGGCAGGTGTGGGGTGCCAGGAGGGAAGAGATGATCCCATTGTCCTGCTCCCCGTTGTCACATGCTCCAGCCAGGCTTGGCCCTGCAGGGGCTGCATCCCAGCCACCTTCATGCCTCCATGTCCTGTTGCAGAGGAGGGGGTGGTCACTGTTACCCTGGCGACTGAGGCTGGCACCCCCCGGGCTGGCACCCCCCAGGCTGGCACCCCCTAGGCTGCGTCTGCTGGCTGAGGGGCTGCTAGCAGCTTGGGGGGACCCTGCAGGGCCATTGCTGGGGGTGACACCCATGAATGGCTGGTGTCACCACCTCCTAGCTGCTCGATGACAGCCACCGGGTTTTTTTCCCCCAGAGAGCACAACAATTAGTGTCACAATTACACTGTATGGCAGCTGCTGGGTTTGTTCCCAAAATAACCACTGGCACGAGCAAGAGCCCTGCCCATGGCTGCACACAGAAGGCAGGAGCTGCCATGCTGCTGCCCAGGGTGTGGCTCACACCACCGGCTCCTCTCCCCCTGCCTGCTCCAAGGCACCTGTCAGCGTGGCCTCTGGTGTCAAAGGCTACCAGAGAGTCCATGGCCCCCGGCGCATAGGAGGAGAGAGGAGGGATATTGCCCACCCTGCTCTGCTGCTGCCAGGCCGCTGAGGAGCAGGAGCAGCGAGGTGGGAGAGGAAATGGATCCCAGCAGCCTTGCTGGAGGGGTGCCAGCAGCCTGTGAGGCTCTCTTCAGGGCCACGGGGGGCTGGGAACAGGCCCCACATCACTCAGGGCACAGCTGGAGCCCCATGCAGGACCCTGCTGCTGTGGAAGGTGCTGGGACAGGCTGCAGGGGCTCCTGTGCAGACCCCCTGGGGAGAGTGGAACATGACCTCAGGGGTCCGGCAGAGACCTGCGAGCTGCAGCTCCCACCTCTGCAATGCCAGGTGGGCTGCAGGGAGGCCTCCCGTGTGTCCCCCTGCAAAGGGGCAGCTGGGCTGTCGCCACTCCACTCTGCTGATGCCATGTGTGTGCCAGCCGTGAGTCAGGGACACTCGTGTGTGCAGTGGTTGTCTGCAGTGCATACACAGGATGCACCAGCACGCCCTAGGAGGGCTGCAGGGTGCGTGTGCCTGCAGGAAGCATGGGTGTGCACGGGTGTGTGCATGGGTGTGCACATGTATGCAGGGTGCATTAGTGTCCGTGTCTGCATGGTGTGTGCACGTGTGTGCAGGATGCATGCCCATGTGGGCTAGAAGATGCATATGTGAACGGAAGGTGCATGGGCATGTCTGCGTGCGTGTGCAGGGCATGCATGTGCATGTGCACATGCAGGACCTGCACGTGTGCCCGTGCATGTACGGATTGCAAGGTGTGCCCGTGTGGGTGTGCCCCCAGACACACGTCCAGGGGGGCTGAGCAGGAGCCATGTCCCCTGAGGGGGTGTGCGAGCAAGGGGCTGCAGGGGTCTGCATCCCTGCAGTAGCTGTGCCAGGGGAGGTAGCAGCCCCCGTGCCCAGCATGACCTGCCCCGGCTGAGCTGGCTGCCTCAGGGCTCCCCATTAAGTAAGCGCCAGGAAGGAAAGAGAAAGCACCTCTTCTGCACCTCATCCCTAAACAGCATCCTGCCCATGGGGTCTCAGGGAGGAGGACAGCATCCTTCCCAGCCTCCCAGCTGAGGAGCCAGCACCCCAAGCAGTGATGCCGTGGGCTGTGCAGGGCTGGGAAAGACCCCAGGAGGGGTGGCAGGGAAGTTAGCAACTTACTTTGGTTTATTTATGCAATAGTCTCAGCTCATGGGAAAAATACCAGCAGTGGCAGAGCTGGAGTCATTTCCCCTCAAAGCGCAGTGCTGCCGCGCTTCCCAGCTTCTCTCCAGCAGCCGTGGAAATCGTCAGCTTTTCCCCAGCCCTCGGTACTCAAGCGCTGTGTCAGGAAGGGGCTCACGCAAGTGCCAGGGGCGAGAGCTGTGAGCCAGGCTCAGGTCTGTCTGTCCTGGAGCCCTTGGTGCCTGGCACTGATGATTTCAGGCTCTCTTTTGGGAAGGGGGCTGAGGCTGGGCCAGGTCTGGGGGTGCTGCAGTATGGGATGTGGGGCAATGGGGAAACTGAGGCATGGTTGCCAGGTCTAGGGGCAGACTGGGGTCTGCCCACCCTCTCTCCCTGCTGCTGCCTACCATTCTGCAGGAGATGGACAGTGGCACAAGTGGTGACGTGCCCGACCGTGGAAGAGAATACACCTGTTCCCTTGTCCCCTGCCCCCCACAGTGAGACGGGCACCTTCCCTGAGCTGCAGTGGGAAACTGAGTCACAGGACCCTTGCTGTGGGTGGACTGGGCTTGTTCTGGCCTAGGGGAAAGAGCTCTGTCCCAGGGGATGCCACCCTGCCCACCACCAGCTGCCCTGTAGACAAGTGCACACAGAGCGCCTTTCATCTGCCTGGGGAGGGGGGCAGCTGCCCGCTCCCCACCCGCGCGGCTCGGGGGTGGCACGCTGGCCCGTCCGCCCCTGAAAGGGCCGATTGAGCACAGCTGAGGTCATCTGCCCGGCGTGTTTACCCCATGCCCCTGGCCCCAGGATGCGGCCGGCACCCGGGCTGTCCCTGCCACCCGGCAGGCCAGGGGGACGTGGCTGTGGGCAGAGCCAGCATCGCTGCCACAGCAGAGGGGCTGGAGAGGGGTCCCAGGCACCAGAATGGCCTTCCAGCCGCCATACTCCCCGAGCCTCTTCAGGAGGAGAGACTGGTGAGTGGGGACAGGCGTGGGCAGGGCAAGGGGACATGCACCAGCTCCAGGGCTGGGGGTGGGGGACAAGCCCCTACCCGCTCTTGGCAGCAGCAGCCCCCCTGCTTGGGGGCTGTGATTAGGAGAAAGCTTGACAGGGCCTGGCTCTAAGCAGCAGCCATGCTGCACTGTGCCTCTGTTTCCTTTCTGACTGGGAATTACCCCTTCCCCGTGGAAGGGGCACGGCTTGGGCTCCTCAGGCTGCTCCCTGGGCTGGCACCCACCAGCCAGGTGTCGGGCACATTCAGCACCCCCCGGTCAGGGGATTTGGGGTCCTCTGCAGCATCCCTGGGGTGCGTCTTCCCCTGGCAGTACTAACGCTGTCGGGGACACTGTGGCACAGGCTCTCCCGCAGCATCTGCACCACCCTGGCTTGCGCAGGATGAGCCCGCGGGGTCGGTGGCCGCGGGTGATCGCCTGGGTGCAGAGCAAAGTCCCAGCGGGTGCAGGCTCAGAGGGCAGAGATAAGCCCTGCAGCTGGCAGGGCAGCCGGGGGGTGGGCAGCCGAGCGCGGGGGGGCATTGCCAGCCCCCCTGTTGCCAGGGGTGTTTTGGGGCTCCTTGCCTGCGCCCCGCGGGGGTGAAGCCATCGATGCAATGACGAACCTGGCGTGACCCCGGCGCTCGCACACGCGTGTGCACACGCGGGGACGCGCACACCCGTCTGTCCCTCCCCCCCCCAGCATCCCCCCAGCGCCCCGGGGCGCCAAAATCTCTCTCCGGGCACAGCTCGGGGGGGCAGTACCGGGCCGGTCCCGGGGCCCCGATGCAGACCCCATCCCTCCGCGCTGCACTCCCGGCCGTGTCCGCGGGGCGGCCCCCCCCGCCCGGAGCTCGTCCCGGGGCCGTTCGGTGCCCGGTTATGTAAGGGCGGGGCGGCGGCTGTCCCCGGGCTTGTTTTGCACCCTGGCGTTTGTTTTGTACGGTGGTTTTGTTTTTCACTCCTGTTTTTGTTTTGCAGTCCGGTTTCGTTTTGTACTCCGGCCATTGCTTTTTGTGCCCCTTTTGTTTTTCCACTCCCGTTTCTGTTTTGCACGCCTGGTTTGGCTTTGCGCGCCCAAGGCTGACCCTTTCCCTTAGCCCCCTGTCGCCCCCCCCCCCTCCCCCCTTTGCACCCCGGCGTTTCTTGCTGTGCGGGGCTGCACAACATAAATGCAAAGTGTTTCCTCGTTTTCCCAGTCCCCCAAGCGAGTCTTGCCCTCCAGTTGAACCCCCATTCCCGTGACGTGTGGGGAGCACAGGAAAGGGGGTGCTGAGGAGTGTGGGTTGAAGGGATGGGTGCCGGGGGGACAGACGGATGGGATGCCAGGACTTTGGTTGCAGGAGATGAGGGGTGCAGCAGTGGGTGCACAGATTAGGGGTTGCAGAGTCGCAAGGACATGATACTGGGGGTGCAGGGGTCCTGCACTGGGAGCGAGCCGCACTGTGCTGGGTTGCAACTGCGAAGCACAGAGGTGCGGCGGTGGAGTGCAGGGGTACAGTACCGGGGCGAGGGGTGCCGTGCGGGGGTGCAGTATCGGGGTGCCGTAGCGGGCCAGCCCCGCGCGCGGCGCTGTGGGGCGGGGGGCGGTCCTGGTCCCGTTAGCACCGCCCGATGGGGCGGCACCGCCAATATAAGCGGGGGCGGCAGGGGGGGAAGCCGCAGTGCGTCCTGGTTTTTCTCGACTGGTCGAGTTTATCGTCTGAGCCGCAGTCATGAGCACCGGCATGTATCAGTCCCCCATGGAGGTGGCTGTCTACCAGCTCCACAACTTCTCCATCTCCTTTTTCTCCTCCCTGCTCGGGGGGGACGTGGTCTCCGTGAAGCTCGATAACAGGTAGGGGTAGCCCCGGAACCCGTCGTGGGTCCCCCACCGGTTCTCGCCGTGGCCCGGCGGATTGCTCCGGGGGGAGCGGGTCTCAGTGCCCCGGGAGAGCCCGCTGCATTGCCCCCGCGGGAGGGGGTCCGGGTGCATTGTTGCTCCGGGGGAGTCTTTTGCATCGATCCCCAGTGAAGGGGCAGCCCCGGTGCGTTGCAGCCTGGGGTGGGAGGGTGTCCCGGTTCACGAACTCCCCAGGAAAAGGGGGTGCTCGGGGGCTCGCTGCTAACGCTCTGCTTCTCCTTTCTCTTCCAGTGCCTCCGGAGCCAGCGTGGTGGCCATCGACAACAAGATCGAGCAGGCAATGGTGAGCTACAGTGCTGCTTCCCGCCCACTTTCCTCCGGGAATTCCCCCCACATCGGGTGCTTTTGCTTGGGGGGTGCCCTGTCCCCGGTGGGTGCTTTGCCCGGAAAGGGGGGGGTCTCTGCTCCCCAGCCTGTTGCTGGGCAGAGCAGATCCTTTGTCTGCCTGCCGCAGCTGGCTGAGCTCATTGGCTCCGGCAGCGCTGCAGTGCGCAGTGAGGCTGGGGGGAGCCCTGGGAAGGACCCACCGGGAATGTGGGGGTGTCTAGGCCAGGTCCCATGGGGGGTGGTGGGAAGCTGGGAGGTGGCTCCGGAGGCAGCAAGACTTGGGCGATGGGGAACCCAAGGAATGCAATGGGTAATGGCCGGGGGGAGCTACACCGGGTGAGCGCCGAGTTCTGGCCCAGGTACCAAGGGTGGGATGGGGAGGGACAATAGCCTTTGGGAAAAGCCTTTGTGGCGCTTGCCGAGTGGCTGGGGGCAGGGTGGGAGCAACCCCAGGGCATAAGTGATCGGTCCCTTTGATGGTCTTTTGCAGGACCTTGTCAAAAATCACCTGATGTATGCAGTGCGGGAGGAGGTGGAGGTCCTGAAAGAGCAAATAAAAGAACTGTTGGAGAAAAACTCCCAGCTGGAGCGTGAGAACAGCCTCCTGAAGACCCTCGCCAGCCCTGAGCAGCTGGAGAAGTTCCAGTCCAGGCTCCCCACTGAGGTCCTGTGCCCAGAGGAGCAGAGCCCAGGGGCAGCTGCCCCGGCCCAGCACTCCAGGGGCTCTGCGGTGTAAGGTGGCTCTGTCCTCGGGGTGGGCAGAGCCACAGAACTCTTTCTACTTAATCTCCTGCAAAATCGTTTCCGCCTTCATCTCACACGAAGGACTGCCAGAGCACGGTGCTGAGCCGTGGCCCCCCGGGCAGCTCCGACCGGCCAGCAGAGCCGGCGGCTGTCCTGCACGAGGATGCTCTTCTGTGAGGGAGACCTGGGCAGCTGACCCCTCCCCATCCAACCTGCCGTGTGCCAGGAGTAACCTGTAGCTGGCCCGGCCCGGGCTGTGCCGATACCTGGGCATCTGCAGCCCCCTGGCAGTGCCAGCGGCCTTTGGCACTTTAATGGGAAACCACGGTTGGAAGGGGCACACGCCCGGTCCCGTGCTTGTGCTGCACCATGCCGGGGGGTTCGTTCTGGCAAAGCCTGACCTGGAGGAAGACCGTTGTTTAGTGAGCAACGCAGATGTGTCCCGCTTGCCACCCAGGAGCCCAAACCTGACTGACCAGCACCAGTGGTGGCAGCTGCGGAGCAGTGCATAGCTGTACACACATCAGTGTGGGGATTACAAAGAAAAAAAGCTTGTTGTGTTAGTTTGGGTGTCTTCTGTAGCTGCATCTATTTACGAATACCCACAGGAGCAGTGCCCACCAGGCTGTGGGGTGCCCATCTGTGTACAGCTGAGGGATTCAAGGCAAGACCGGAAGGGTGAGCAGCTGGAACTGGGTGTCTGGCACTGCCAGCAGCCCAAGGTGGGGATGGATTCACCCCCTTGGCACCCACTGTGACCGATCCGTGCAGCAGCACTGCAAGGATGGGGGCTGACAGCCAGGCAGAGCCATGACAGGGACTGCGCTCCAGCCCACCGGGGTGAGGGGAGCCGGCCTGTGCTCCTGGGCTCCCACCTTCCCTGGGCAGCTCTCTGGGAAGTGACAGGACATCCCTTTTGACGTCAGAAGCGGTGATACAGTTGTGTAAATCTAGATAGAAATGGCAATAAACTTTACTTTTTATATAAATGTGTGCCCCAAGCTGTGTGTCTGTGGCTGGGAAGGGGGAGGCGTTGGGGGGTATTGGGTGGGCTGTGTGGTCACTGGGGAAGGGGCTGGAGCTTGGTGGGATGGGACTGGTGAGGACACCGTGCTGTTCCCTAGCTGGGAAAGCCTGGCAGCTCCCCACCCTTGAGAGGGGAGTAAGTTCCCCTGAACAGTTCTGATTGAGCCAAGATGGAATTTTGGAGATGTGACCAGGCACCCCCTTCCAGGGGCTGGGTGTGTGGTAGGGACAGGTGCCCTGAGCCTGCAGGCCTTTGTCCTTTGTGTCCTGCTTGTGTCTAGGACTGTGTGCAGGGTAGGGTGACAGCAGAGAGGAGGCTCTTCCCAGTCTGTCTGGAGTTGTGCACACCCCAACCCCTGCTCTTTCTCTGGTGGTTTTATTCTTTTGATCTTTTAGGTTGTTTTTTTCCACCATCTTGAAACACAGTGTGAGGATGGATCAGCTGCACTGCTCAGTGTTGGATGGGGCTGAGGCTGCCCCAAGCCTATCCTAGGGTATGGCCAGCCTTGGCTTCAACCTTATGGGGTTGGTGGGAGAGAGGGGGGAAAAAAACAAAACAACCCTCCATCTCTATGGATACTTGAGTGGCTGTGATATTTGGGTGAGGGTTAAAGAGCCCCAGGCTGGCAGGATGTCTGAAGGCAGGTGCAGTATCTTAACCTGGGGTTTTATACCTTAAACACGACTCCTGGGCCAGCTGGAGACACCCCCAGCCTGGTGAAGGGGCTGGTAGTGCCCCAGGCCCAGGGTGGCTGGTGGGTGGCTGTGCCCCAGGTTGCCAAAGCACTGGTTTAGTGCTCTGCTGTGGTGAGGATGATTCGGCCCCAGCCCAGTGTGAGTCACAGCAGGACGGTTGGCTCCCTGGAAACGCCGGGTAAACAGCAAACACAGGCTGTGGGGGCTTGAAACAGTTAGGGGTGCTTGTCCCCTCCCTGTCCTGTCAGCCCCAGGGCTGGGACCTGACCGCAGGCTGGTACAGGCAGCCCTGCAGACACGAGTGCAAGGACTCAGCACGCACACGTGTGTGCCTTGCATGTGCAGCTGGGATTGCTTTCCCTGGTGGGTGCATGCCTGTGCAAATAGATGCAGGCCCCCCTGTACCGTGTGTATACACAGTGACACCCTGGCAGGCTCCCCTCATTGCAATCACTCTGCAAAACCCACCCTCCCAAACGCCTTGTTGCACATCAGCCTTCCTCCCACGGGTGGGCAGAGCCTTTTCTGTCCCCACAGCATGGCGTGACACAGTGCCAGCCAATGGCACCAGGCAGCCCCACCAGAAACCCCTCCCTGCAGCTGGCAGATGCCACCGCAGAGCTGTGCATGGCTGAGCCCAGCCCTGCTGTGTCCCCAGGGTCTCCTGGGAGCAGCAGGACAGGGCTGAGCACCCAGCCAGGCAGTGGGTGCTGCAGCCAAGGGAAGGGGGCTATGACCCCACTGCCCAGGGTGCACAGGGCCTGCTCCGCACCTCCTGCTGCATCTGGGGGCTGGGGGAGGTCTAAAAACACCTCTCCATCACCACAGACACCCACTGCCCTTCCCAGGCCCTCTGGTTTTGGAAACACCCTTCACAGACCATCCATTCCGCCTGGACACGTCCCCTTGTGCTGTGCCACAGGCCCCAAAGGGGCACACGTTGTGCACCTCCCAACATGAGATCAGGGCCTCTCCCTCCTCCCTGGCACGGCACTCACTGGCTCTGCCCCTGGCTTCCAAGAGCTAATCCCCAGGCATGGAGTAGTGTGGCACCCAGCTCACTCCATAAGCCCCTGTGCCCCCTCCAACAAGGATGAGGAGGCCAAGTGTGGGCAGCAGGAGGGGAAGCAGAGCCAGGCCTGAAGGCAGGGCAGGTGGGGGCTGCCCTGAGCCAGGCCTGAAGGCAGGGCAGGTGGGGGCTGCCCTGAGCCCCACCTGATTCATTGCACCCTGCTTCCTGGGGACCAGTCAAGCTCCGCATGTCCCTAAAGCAGGGAGGGGGTGATGGCACCAGCACGGGCAGCTGGGTTAACAGGGCATCAGAGGCACTCCGGGCTGGCCCGGGTCTCTGCTGCTGTGTGGCACCCCAAGGGTTAACGGGCAGGAAGTTTCTAAGAAACGGCTGATTTGTACAAAAATCGAGAAGCTGTTGAGCAGTGCGGGAGGGAGGGAGGGAGGGAGGGAGGGGGGAATACTGCCAGGCCTCAGCCCCCACCTGGCACCCCCAAGCTGCCTGGGGAATGCAAATGTGGCACTGGGAAATGGGGGGGAACTGTACACCCACTCCTTTCCCCTTGGGCCAGGACACATCTGGGGTGGGGTAGGGGTGAGATGGGAATGGGAATAGAAGTAGAACTGAGGGTGAGGAGGAGGGTGTGATGGACATGGGATAGGATGGGGATGGAAAAGGGAATGGAATTGAGCTGGGGATGTTGGTAGGATGAGGACAGGAGTGGGGCTGAGGTGGGATGGGATGAGGATGGAGATGGGAATGAGCATAGAGATTGGAATGAGGATAGGGATGGAGATGAGATGGGGATAGAAGGGGAAGGGGGAGAGCAAAGGAGATGGGATGAGCATGCGTCCCTCTTTTCCTTCCCTGCTGGAACAGGCTGAGGCTCCAGAGCTCCCCCCAGCCAGGAGCCTGGCTCAGCTGTGGGGCATGATGGAGAGACAGGATCAGGGGTCTTTCTGTTGCAGAGTGGGGAGTGCCTGTGGGGCTGGCAGTGCAGCATGCGTGGAGGAGGCAGCTGCCTGGGAGGACATTTGGAGCAGCATGGGGAGCACAGATGGGTTTGGAGGCCCACCCATGGTCCCGGTGTGTGTGGGGAGACACCCCCCCCCCCCAAATCTCCACCTCCTGCACTCTCCCTGCTGGGCTCTGAATGCCGGGAGCCCATCTGGGAGAGCTCAGCTGCAGCCAAAGCAGTCGGCCTTATGCAAGCGTCCCTCCCTGCTTCTTGAACACCGTGTCCCAGCCCAGCCCAGCCCTGCGGGAGTCTCACAGATAAATGCGTGGCTGGGATTTTCCACATAGTCCTCGAAGTCTGGTTCCCCCTGTGGATGCATATCAGCTTGCCCAGGTGGGGTTAGCCCACCCCAGGCTGCTTGGGACCACTCTCAGACCCAGGGGCCCTTTTGGGAAGGGAAAATCATAGTATGAAATAGAGCCTTCCACCATAGAGCAGCATGAGTTGCAGCTGCCAGGCCTGAGAAAGCAGTGGCTTGGTGCTGGGACCCCGGCGCTGGGGTGGAGGTTGCAGGGGCCACATGACAGCCAGGCGAAGGGCAGGGAGCTGTGTCCAGGCTCCGGCAGAGCTGCTGGCACGCCTGCCCACCATGACACGCTGCAGCCATGCCCTTTGCCAGCTCTGCCTGCCCACGGGCACTGGCACCTGCAGGATGCCGGCAGCACCTCCAGGAATAGCACAGGCTGTCCCAGCTGAGAAGCTGTTGGTGTCCCAGCGTGTTCCATGCTGCCGTTATACAACCACGGGGAACCAGCCCCGACCTGTGCCTGCCCGCGGGGGCTACCATGGGACCCAGCAGTGCCGCCCTCCAGCCCCACTGGGGAGGTACACTGTGTTCCCCGGCGGTTTGTGGTCCCCGGCACCCTGCCCTGCCACCAGCCACAGGCACTCGCCAGTGTCAGGAAGTGAAATAAACAGCAGGCAGTCGCCAGGCAGTGGGACCACAGGCAGCCCCGGCGCTCCGGGCTGAGACACCCCCGGCACCACCTGCTCACAGGGATGGCACCTCTCCCTGCCTCTCCAGGGAGTGCAGGGGACACCTGAAGGGAGCAGGCAGGGTGTTCCTACCCCAGCCAGCTTCTCCTCTCCACCCTCAGGTATCTTCCCTGCATCCTTGTGGACTGCAGCATTTTTTTCCATTGGGAAAAAAATTTAAAGGCCCTGAACACCTACGTGGTCTGTGGGCTACAGTGTGTTATCAGCTTGGTCAAATGCTATGGTCTGGAGAGACGCTGGGTCCAGCTGTCCCTAAAGGTCCCTGCATGTGGCACAGGGGTGTCATGCTTTGGGGAGCAGCACTGGCCAACCCTTCATCCCCAGCTGGCTGGACAAGGGGGACTCCAGAGAGGAGCCATCTGCCTGCATTCTGCTGTGGGTCAGCAACAGAGAGTCACTGCCCTGTCCCCACAGTGAGATGGCTTTTTGTGCCAGGGCCATCCTCTGGACAGCTGCTTCACAGGGAGGGATGAGGTGGGAGCTGCTGTGGCACAGCTGCAAACGATTTCAGCTTCCCAGACAGAAACAAGGCTGAGCAGCCCCAAGGAGCTGAACTTAGAGGAACAGCAAGAGAGGAGAGGGAAGAAGGTGGTGTTTGAGGATTGCATTGAAGATAAGTGGGAGATGATGTTGAACAACAGCATCGATTACAAGAGGAGCTGAGGAAGGCAGAAACCAGCTGGGTCATGCAGAAGGGTGAAAAGAGTGCACAAGACAGACAAACAACCTGAGATTCCTCCCGTCTGTCCGTGCCAGAGCCAGCGTGACTGCTTCACAAGGTTAATGGGACCTATTAGAAGCGATAAGGAGGCTGCTAAGCAGTAACATGTTCCCAAGTAAGTCAACTTCCTCATTCTTGCCAAGAAAGGGAGATTCATTCAGAGTAAACAGCAGCAGAACAAATAAATCCATTAGAAACAGCAAATTCTCGAACCAAGACAAACACCCCAGGACCTGGAAGGCTTTCATGTAGGAAGAGCCACACTTGCAGCAAACACTTCCACCGTGTAGACTGCCACATAATGAATGAGCAATGGGAGTTAAAGAAGGTGCCAGGGATTATCCAGGATTTAGGGGCCTGGGGGACCTGGCCAATTTGCTTTAATTGATCATTAGAAACAGCATAATCCCCAGGAAAATCAGTGTGGGAAATCCTGGCATCCAGGCTCCAGGAGGACTTTGCTGGGTCTTACAAGAGGGCACAAGTCATGGAGGGGTTGTCTCCATCTCAGAGGGGGGATCCCAAGCTCAAGCAGCTCAGCTTGTTCCACGAACCCCCCCCCTCAGGGCTGTCCCCCACCTGGCTGGGACCCCAGCCTGGCTGTGTGGCACTCTGCCCACAGTGCCCAGCCCAGGGCAGCGCTTGGGAAGGAGCCCAGGGGCAGGATGGAGGGACAGGGGTTGGTTTGCAGCCTGGGGAGAGCTGACCTCGCCACCCCGTCCCTCCATGTCCCACCACCCGAAACCCAGGACTACGGGCCATGCCCAGGGACAGGACAGGTTGGTGACCTCAGTACAGAAGATCCTGGGGGCAGCTCTGTGCCAGGTTAATACCATCACCAAACACTGCCATGGAAATTTCCCATGAGCTCAGCACTCAGGTTTCCCTGGCCAACATTTAAGGCCTGTCCTGCCAGTCTTCCCAATCCCATCAATGATTACCCAGGAGGGAGGTTGCCCAAGAGGCACCAGGACAGGAACAGATCAGGCACAACATCCCCAAACAAACACAAACAGCCCAGGACAGGGCAAGGCGCCAGCTCCTGCAACAGCCCTTTGCTGACACAGCCGGTGGCATGCCAGGCCAGCCTCCCTCCTCCTCACCCAAGGGTGATCAGTGGGACAGACAAGACACCCCAGAGGACCTTGACCCTCCTCTCTGCCCCTGCAAAGCCAACATCCCATCACCAGGGTGGATCAGCTGTGATGCCCCCACCCCCTGCTCCAGGGAAGATGCTTGTCCCCGAGGCCACTGCCATCTCCTCCTGCATGCCATGCGTGTTTGCTGAGGCAGGCGTGCCAGGGAGGAGGGCACTGTACCAGGAGAGGAATGTGGGTGCAGGCACACCCTGCTCCTGCCTGCCCACCACCCTGGCACCGCGCCGCTGCCGCCCCTTCCCTGCAGTCCCTGGTTCTGGAGAACAGCTGTGACTCAGCCCTGCTTGGAGCTGGCTCTCATGGCTGGTCTGTGTCCCCTGTCCTGTTCAGGGACCCAGAGACAGTGGCAAAGGGGCCAATAAACCCTGGCAGGGTCAGGCAGCTGGTCTCCATTGTGAATTTCCATTCCTATCATCAGCCTTTATCACGGGGAGATAGCCATCCAGCTCATGAACACAGGATTTCCAGCGTCCTGACTGATGGCCATGGTCCCTGCAGGTGCAAAGAAGCCCCTGAAGCCCCCCAGCAAGCACTTGATGCACTGCCTTGGGAACCTGCTTCTGACCCATCTCTGCTGGGCTTGGACCATCAAGGGCTTCTGATGTCCCCTTTCCTACCCCACCCATGGAGCCTCCAGGAGATCCTCCCACCTGCAGATTGGGTGCCCTGGCTAGGGAAGGAAAGGGAATGTGGGGCTCCTTTCCTTTGCAGCCGAAGGTGGGGGACAGCACAAAAACCAGCTGCCTCACCGCTGCTTCCTATGTCCCTCGGGAAGGGACTTGCTCTGCCTTCCAAGCATGGCAGGGCAGAAGAATACTCTACCCCCACTGCAGCTCAGCAGCCCTGTGCAGGCAGTGCCCAGCCAGGGCCCCCTCAGGACAGAGGCCGGGGGCTGTGGTGCCTCCCCTGCAGCCAGCAGGGTCACGGGCTGCTGCGCTGGCTGGTGATGGAGCCTGTTTGTTTTGTCTGAGCTCTCCTGCACCCTCTTGTACCCACGTGGCCTCTGCCCAGGATCTTCCTGCTGAACCCAGCAGGGTTAAGGGTTGACTCCCAAGCAGATCTCCTGGGCTGTGGGATCACAAGCTGGGGTCCCCACCATCGTTTTTGGTCTTTGCTTTTTGCTGCAGAACCTCCCTGGCATTTTGGAGATAGGATCCCCATGCAAAAGGCCCCCTCAGCCCTGCTCACTGCAGCAAGCACCAGGTCATCCAGGGCTTAGAGGGGGTGGCAGAGATGGTCTGTGAGAAGCTGCCACGCTCCTGGAGAATGTGTGGGCTCTGTTTGTACTTGCACCACTGCAAAGCAACTTGACATTTCCAGCCTTTCCCCTCCACCCCCGGAGAAACTTCCCCCTGAACCTGTCTGTACTCTCCGCACAATCATTTGGCAATTCTTCCATACCTACAGCAGAAGACACAGTTGCAAGGTCAAAGACAGTCAGTCCTTGGCCACCTTTGAGCCAAACGCAGGTGAACCTCCTA
Organism: Hemiprocne comata; assembly: GCA_020745705.1. Lineage (NCBI taxonomy): Eukaryota > Metazoa > Chordata > Aves > Apodiformes > Apodidae > Hemiprocne > Hemiprocne comata. The sequence goes on along the minus strand of CM036597.1, from coordinate 158,050 downwards.
TCTGAGAGACCCCAGAGGCATGAAATGGGGCTCCTGACCCTCCAGGAGCATCCCTGTGCTCAGGAGTGTGAAACATCAGCATGGTCCCATTTTTAAGCGGCAAACTCCATCACAAGCATCACCGCCCCCCTCTGGCTCTGCCTCCTGAGCAGCCACTGCATCGGGAGGAGCCCCACACGGATACTCGAGCCTGGGTGATGCAGGCGGGCAGGAGGTGGGTGCTGGAGCTCCTCAGCTGCTCCGGACTTCTGCAGCACCCCAAAGCTCCCCCCTGTGCAGGCTGGCTGTGGGTGACACAGTCTGTGCAGTGGTGGGGGACCAAGGGAAGATGCTCCCATGGGTGGGAGGGGAGGCATGGGGGGTAGGGGCTGCCACCTTGCCAGCACCCTGTTACTCATTCTCCAGAAGGGAGACCTTTGGACTGTGGAAAGTTCAAGGCTCATGGAGGGTGAGGGCGAAGGTTGAGTCCAGACAGATCCATCTGTCCAACCTCCCTGAGCTGGGGTGGCTTCTGGGCTGGGGACCTGTTTTCAGGGCTGGGGCCGATGCATTGCACAGGGGCTGGTGCAGCTCCTCCAGCAGTAAAGCCCAAGCAGCAGGAGGCCCTTTTCAGCTCAACCACGTATCTGTCAGTTTGGGCTACACCAAGTAGTGGGGGGGTCAGACCCCCGCAGCCCGAACGCAGGATGGGTGTGCAGAGGAGTGCTAGCTCTGTTTCGGGAAGGTCCGAGCTGCACTGCCATCCCGTCATAGCGTGAAGGGGCTCCCTGAGCACGGCCAGTGGCTTGGAGGTGACTACAGAGAGGTGGTCCTGGGCAGGAGAGACGCGGGGCTCTCCAGGCTGTCCTCACCCCGGCGCGGTCGCCGGGCTGTGCTCAGGCCGCCCGGCAGCAGTCCCGGCCCCGTGCTTGGCAGCAGGCTGGGGCCGCAGGCCACCGCGGCTGCTTGTCGGCCACCGCGGCTCCCAGCCGGGACCGGCTTCCTCCCGTGGAGACTCCCAATTAAACCAATTTCTTGGACGGCTCCAGCGATGCAGGAGTCGGAGGCTTTGTAGTTGTGTGGCCGCTCGGGCCACCCCCGGGGTCTCCCTGTCCCCCGGTGCCCTCCCCGTCCCCGGGGCAGCACCTGCTCCCTTGTACAACACGTGGCCCCGGTATGGGGGCAGCGCCGCCGGCACCGCGGCTCTCCATGAGCCTCATTGGGAACATATCCCAGCGGGAGCCGAGCGCCGGGGTCTGTCCCGGCCTCGCCAGGCGAAAACAAGGCAGCGCCGTGCTGGGATGTGATCCGGAGGCGCCTCTGAAGCTGCCGCCCGGCCCGGGCCCGTCGGTGCCAGCCCGCTGTGCCCAGGAGCCGTGGCGCCGAGCAAAGTGGCACATCAAAGCCCCTCTTGCCTCAGCTCCCCACCGCCCCCGGCCAGGCACAAAGAGAGGATTTGGCTGGGAAGTGGCAGGGAAGGCAGGGAGGCAGGACCAGGGCTTCCGCGCGGCTGGGGCTGGGGGACGTGCCAGCCCCGGCGGCTACGGGGAAACGGGCATCTCCCTGCTCCAAACAACCCCTTCCACTTGCAGCAGTTCAGCCCCAGCATACAGCAAATACTCGGAGTGGCTGGGGTGGAGTAGGGACAGGAGCATCTGCGTGGGACCGCAGCGGGTGACAGAGCAAGGGTTGTCGGCACAGCGTGTGCTGATGGCCGGGGACACAGGGGACAGCAGGCCGGGGGCTGAGGTGTTCATCCCAGCACACAGGACAGACGGACAGCACGGTGGCAGGACCTGCGCTGTGAATTGGGAGGATGCCCCGAGGTCCCGGTGCAGTAAACTCCTGGGGCTGTGACACCAGGGAGACAGATCCACAGGCGTCCCACGCCGGTGGGACAGAGCACGGACACACCCCTGGGTCCCTGTGCCAGCTCGTGGAGGGGGGGGGGGCAGTGTGGGGGGCAGGAGGAACGTGGGCTGGGGCCGGCCGGGTCCTGACACCTTTTGGGGATTCAGGTCCAGTGGCAGACACGGGGTGGAAATCTCTGGAGCCGGTGCCTCCCAGAGCTCTGACACCCCCCGCCCCCCCGCAGCCCGGGGGCTCTGGGGCTGGAGGCAGCGGGGCCGGGACCCAGCAACGCTGCACCAGCCTGGGTGGCCAAACAGGGAGCCACTGGGTGCCTTCGGGCCCGGGCAGACAGGGTAATTATTGTTGTTGTGATTACAATAACAATTACAGCTACTGCTCTACAATTGCATCATTGCTGTCATCATCGCCATTATCGTTTCACTCACAAACTGCCGCCCCAAGGGCAGGAAGCGCCATGGAGGGGAAGCCACCCTGTGGTAGGCACTTGTCCTGCCTTCTGTCCCCCCTCCCAGAGTCCACTTTATTGCTTGCAGGTGCCTTGGTGTCCGGGTTGACTAGGACGGACGGATGGGGCCGGAGGCGGACTAACAGCTCCAAAGCACCCTGCTGATCCAGAGGCTGTGCCTCTTCCCCGCCAGGAGCTAACCCCGGCCCCAGGGCCTGGCAGGGTGTCATTTGGAGAACAGCCATGGCTGGTGTCACTGGCCAGAGCTCTGCTGCTGCCAGGGAGGATGTCCCACTCATGGAAGGGACCACTTGGCTTTCCAGCTCTCCTCCTGCCCCAGCAAACATTGCCATTAATGGACGGATTATCAGGGAATTAGGGGTTTGTGCAGTAAGCAGGTCTGGTCTGTGGGCAGCTGAGGGACAAGGATTACCCTGGGATAGTGGCTTAGTGCCAGCACCTCTCCAGCTGGAGCCAGTGCTGCCAGAGACCTGAGCCCCAGGAGAGCTGAAGCCCAGCCTGGCTGGCAGCGCCTGGACTCTGCTCCCTTTGGGGAAGCCAAAGCAGGGATGCTGCACACCTCCCTCCCTCCATGTCACCTGCCTGAGGTCCCAAGGGGTCCTGCTGCGTGGCTGGGGCTCCCAGCTCTACTAGAGACCAAGACAGGGGAGCCAAATCTCCTGGTGTGATGGAGCAGAGACTGGGAACCAAATTGCCCAAAAGCTTCCCAGCTGCCCTGGGAAAGGGGAAACAATCCCCAGTTTTCTGTAACTGCTTGCTCTTCCCTATTTTCTCATTTATGAGAAGCACACAGGCACCCAGCACAGGCCACCCACCCTTCCTGCTCTGCCCTCGCTGCCTTTTCCCCAGGTTGCCTGCTTCCCTTGGGATGCCGTGGGGCAACAAAGCAGCCACTGCCCGGTGCCAGGCAACCACTGCCCCTGGCAGTGCTGAGCCCCAGAGCACCCTGGAGCATTCCTGGCCAGCCCTGGCTCTGCCCTGCTGCCTGCAGTGCAGCCCTGACAGTGCTCACACACCTGCTGAATGCCACTGCATCGCTGTGCTGAGGGGAGGAAGGTCCTTCCCACATTAGAGAGAAAATCATTCCTCTGAGGGGGGCTAGGATGGCACTGAGGGGATTGCAGGGCTGCCCAGGAGCCCTCCACACCACCCTGGGGCTGCAGCCTTATGCCCAGGGAAAGGAGCACGTGCGTAGGGACGTGGGAGCAGACATGGAGACCCTTCAACTGGATTATTGGGTTGGGTGTCCCACCAGCACCCAAGGGACTGAAGCTGTGACCTCTGCAGAGCCATGTCAGGGCTGTTAGAAGGACACGTGGCTGCTCTGTTTCCCCAATACAAAGATGCCAACAGTGCCAATGCTCCCCTGAGACATCCCAGCCCTGCACAAAATGTGCTTGCTATCAAAAGACAAGCCCTGCTGGAAACCTGTATCCAGCTGCATTCTGACCTCCCTGGTCCTAAATCCCAGCAGCTTGCAGTCCCCCCAGTCACCCTGCCAGCTCCCCTCCCCTCCACCTGCCCAGTACAAAAGCTTTGCTTCCTGGTGAGCTGTGGGCACAGCCGGGCAGGGGCGGGCTGCGAGTGGGAGCCAACCCCACACATTGGCTGGATGCTGTTGGGAAGCCAAAGGCTGCTGAGAACAGCACAGCTGCACCATGGGAACACTGGAATACTAATTAATCTAAGCACCAGCTTGGGGCCAGGTTAGATCTTCCAGGGCTGGATCTGGGCAAGAAGAGAAAATGCCCCAGCTGCGCGTGGGTGCCTAACCAGCACCAGCGTGCCTGTCCCTGGGCTACGTCCCTACCCCACGGCTTGGGGTCATCTGCCTCTGGATGGAGAACCACCTGCTGCTCCATTTCCACCCCCTGGGGGTCACTTCAGCTCAGATCCCAGCAGCCAAGAGGGGCCAGGAGCCATGGGGGTGGGAAGGTGGCAGGATCGCTTCATGGCCTGAAGGGTGCTCTGAGGCGCCCGGCTGTCAGACCCCCCCCAGCTGCCCTGTGTGCTCATCCCTGTGGCATCCGTGCCAGCAGCTGCCAGCAGCCAGGCACTGCGCTCTATATAAGTCCACCACATCTGCACTGTGCCTGCTGCTCCCACTGCTGGGCCAAAAATGCCATTCCCTGCCTGCCTCCCCAGGGCAGCAGGATTGGTGGAGCTGGAAAGCTCATGGAGAAAGCCGAGGAGGGAAACCAAACCTGGAGGCAGGCCCAGTCCCCCTGCTCCCAGCCTCTCCCGCTGCCCTCCATCACTGGGATGGGTCCCATCACTGTCAGGTTATCTGCTGTGGCTTAGCCAGCTTTTGCCTTCAGCCTCCTCCTCCCACGAGCCTGCAAACTGAGCAGCCTCGCTCGGCCCACCAGCTCTCACACCTTCTGCCACCCATCAGCCTGAGGACTGGCAGGGCAGCACAGGGTGGTCTCCTCCAGGGCAGCTTCCAGAGATGGGTCCCATGGCCTGGGATAGGAAAGGATCCAGGCAGCCTGAGCTCCCACTCATCCCATCCAGCTCTCTTGGTTAGAGATAATTTGGAAGTGGGGACCACATGTACCCACAGGTCCTGACCAAGGCACCACTGCCTGGGTGAGCTGAGGAAGAAGCTCAAGGTACTTTCCAGCCCAAACCACTTCCAAGAGGGATCAGCTCCCAGACACATCAAAACCAGAACATTTTCTTCCTGTTTCAAGCTTAATTTTTGCATCAGGGCAGATTATTTTTAACTGAAGCCACAAACCTAGAAACAGGCACTGTACTTCTGCTAACTTTGTTTCTTTTGGGAATTCCCCAACTTTCAGATCTAAAAGATCCCACAGGTGATGTCTGACCAGCGTGAAGGAAGCCTGGTGGGGAGGATCTCTGGGCTGAAAGCTGAGATGCACTGTGACCTGTATGGAACTTGCCAGCTGGGTCCCACCCTGGACCCTCCCCTAACTCACTTTGACCCTTTAAACTCCTGATCTCCAGATCAAGCGGCCTTGGGGCACCCAACAAGCTTCTGCCCCCAGCAGTGCTGTGCTGCTGCTGAAGAAAGTCATGCAGAATAGGCCTTATTTTTAGTTTAAAGCTGGTTTCTTCAGGGGTTCGCCGTGTAGATGATGTTTATCACCCCTGATGTACCCCTCCCTGCAGAGGGAACATGTTCTGCTGGTGCCACCCACGCTGCAGGGGCTGACGCACGGCGCGTGCCCAGGGCTGCGTGTGTGCGGCAGCGCTGGCAGGATCAGGCCATCCCAGTCTGTGCCCAGTGGGGTACATGACACCGTGTGATGCAGGAGAGCCCTGAGCTGTGCCACGTGATGACTCCGCCTGGATGTGCTCCGGGAAGGGCTGAGCCTCACCCGGCGCAGGGTCCTATGCTCGGCACTGTGCCGCAGCCCCTCCATGCCTGGACCCTGCTGAGTCCCAGCCCGGCCCTGCCGGTGGAGCTGCTTGTGGGCCTGTTACCATGTTTGGGTGTTTTTGAGCCGGTGGATGACTCAGATCTTCGTTCCCGGGATTGTTTACGCAGGCGGGTGGGAGCAGAGGAGCATGTGCCAGCGCGGTGGCCATGTGGTGCCCGGCCTGCCCCCTGCATGCTGCTGGCCCCGACACCTGCTCCCGGGCTCATGCCAGGGATGGCAAGGGACAGCGAGGGATGGCATCTCCTTTCAGAGCGGCAGCTTGCTGGATCCCTGCCAAGCACAGGCGAGTCCCTGCGAGGGACATGCTGGGCTCCCACAGGCAGGGGCGGGCCCCGGTGTGCGGCTCCAAAGAGGGTCATTTCAGGTTGGTTTACCCCCTCCTCACAGGATCAGCCCAACTTTGCTCTGAGAGCAGAAACCAAAGCCTGGCCCTTCCTGCCTTCCCACGGAGTCTTCACAGCCACTGCCCAAAATAGCTCTAAAAGCCCTAAAAATAACCTGTTGCTGCCCACTTGGTACCCTGAGGAAGATGTGGGAGTGCGTGAAGGGTAGGGATGGGCAAGCGGAAGGACCAGCCCAAAAAATACATCCCGTGGGAGCATGATTTCCCCTGGGCAGCACAGGAAAACAGCTGTTGCTGTGCTGACAGCTCAGCTTTCTGTTTCCTCCCCCAAAATGGGGTGAGTGTCGTCAGCAGCCCGTGTCTGCTGACGAGAGTGCAGCCCCAGCCTCTGCTGGCCATGACTCAGTGCTGGCCACTGGCCCCAGCCCCGCCTGGCCTGGCCAGGACAAGGACATGATATCCCCAGTCACCCTCTCTCCCTGCCTGGGCATCTCCAGCTTTCCTGAAGTGTCCGTGTGGCCGCAGGACATGGAGCCTGGGGCACACTCAGAGGTTCAGGCTGGGCACTGGGATGTCCTCATCCCTCCAGCCCTGTCCTGGCTGAGCCAACAGTACAAATCACCCCAGCATGTGACTGCTGTGCCAGTGACAATAACTCAGGCAGAGCCACCTCTGTCTGGGCTCTCTCCGCCTGCCTCCCCTTTACCTCCCAGGCATGCTGGTGGCATTGCCACCTGGCCACTAAAGCCTTTGCTGCCCCCTTTTCTTTTAATCCTCTGCCATCTCCCTTGCCTACAGTCCAGAGGCAGGCACAGGGGGTGCCCGGGACCCCCTCTCCACATAGTTTCCATTGTGGAAAGTTGCTAAAGTTACTCTCTCAGACAGGCTTTGGACCCCTACCCACCTCTGAGCAAAGCAGAGGGTGCTCTGACATCCTGAGTCTCTCCTTATCCCCAGCAAGGGGCCCAGGACCCTCCAGCAGCTCCTGCAGGTCCCCAGGGCCCCTCCCAGCCTGGCCCTGCTCCGGGGGATGCCCTTGCCCCCCATGCCCTGCGCTGCCTGTTTGTGTGCTGTTGCCCTGGCCACCAGCCTCTGAGTCACCACCAAACCTCCCACAGGAAGGGAAGCCCGGACTCATTCTTTCCACGGGAACCCTACAACTCATTCAGTCTTTCGATGTGGCATGAGATGTTGTCAAGGCATTATACAGAGCAAGGACATACCAGGGACCACGACTGCCTGCACAGGGAACAGCTGAGGAGGTCAAAGCCCTGCAGTGACATTGGGGTCCCTTTGGAGCAGGGCAGCCATGGGCTGCTGAAGTGCACATGTGAATGCAACCCCTTCCTGCGTTAGACTTTAAAGACCAAAGAGGCTGAGTCAGGCCAGCAGCTATGGGGCAGAGCTGGTGGGCATCCCCTTGCCCCACATATGCCCCCCCTCAGCCTCTCTGAGCAGTGACCAGCTCTGCCAGGCAGCCCCCACTGCAGGAAGGACCTGGGCTTGCCCGGGAAGGGATGGGGGCTCTGGAGGGGGCTCTTCAGCTTCCACAAACTGGGAGCTGGCAAAGATCTCAAAAAATGTCATAGCAAGAAATATTGTTGCTTGCTAATCCAAGCCTGGACTCCCTGGGCATCCCCTGTGGCTCCCTGAGGAGCTGGCTGCCCCCAGACCCCAATGCAGACCTATCGCTGGTGTTTTGCTCCCTCCCCAGTGCTGGAAAACCGCCCAGTTTTGCAATAATACCAAATTATCACCAGCTCCCCGAAGGTCAGTGGGATCATGGGGGGGCTCCATTCCCTGCCAGGGCTGATGGGGGCCATGGATGTTGGAGCTTCTCCCTGAGTCCCAGCCTGCTACCCAGGCCGCCCACAGCCCCCCCCAGCCCTGCTGGCCCCGGCTGGAGCCTCGCAAGGAACCGGCATCTGGAAGCGATCAGCTCTGCAAACGCCGTGGGGAAAGGGGAGGGCTATAAATAGCAGCAAGTTTCCAAATCAAAGATTAAAACTAACAACAACAAATGAAAGAACACAGGCTGAAGAACTGGCTTTTCTGCCCAGCGTATTTATAAATATAGTCATTTTTTTTTATTCCTAGCTTGTTTTCAATCTTCCCTCATTGCTGTGATGTTCTTGGTCTGTCCTCTTTCCCACTGGGCAGCTTCCCAGGGACACACATTTCTTGGAAGGTTGTAACCTCTTGAGTAGCTTTAAAATGAACCCCAGGACCCATTTTCTTCCCGTTTAGCAAAACAGCTCACAGGCTTATCCCTGGCCAGGCAGTGCTGCCAGCCTGGCCTCGGTGGGCCCAGAGGTGTGGTGGCACCTCAGGGAAGCAGCCAAGGGGACCCCAGTGTTTCACCTGAGGGGATGGGTGATGTTTCTGGGGGACAGGAAGGTCTAAGCTCCTCCAAGGAGAGGGTATCTGGACACTCGAGTTGAACCCTCAGGACTTAAGAGGGGATGCTGGCTGAGAAATGAAATGCAGAAATACTGCAGCCCCCTTGGGGCAATTCAAGTGTTGCAAGACAAGGGAGAGAGCAGAAATCACACCTTTTCCCAGCAAATTGCTCCCCAGCTTGAAATCCCCAACCACAGCTCAATATCCTGAAATCCTGGGTGAGTCCCTGCCACCTGTCCCTCTCCCCAGGGCACAGCAAATAACGGACATGGGACACAGGCACGTGTGGCCTCATGCACAGACCTGCTCTGAGGCCGATGCTGCTGTGTTTATCCCAGTTTTATTTCCCACTGGAGTTGTTTTTGTGGAAGGGCTGAGGTTTGGCAGGCTCTCTGCTGGCTGCAGTGCTGTGATGCAGCCTGGGCCAGGATGGCATGACACACACACTCAGCCTTCCTTTGAGAAATAACCCCATAAATCTGCTTAATATGGCTGGTGAATCATTCCCACTCCCCGTGGGCTCCCTTCCTGCGAGCAGAGCCTCACTGCCCTGCTCTGGGAAAAAAAAACACAGACAAAAATTACCCAAGCAGCACTGCCTGCAGACACCCTTCCCAGCACCCTCATCACCCTTCCCAGCACCCCCGCCCCCCCCCCCAGAGGGAACTGCTTGGAGTTTTGGTGCTGGATCCCCAGGCCCTGCCTCAGGTTTCACAACCGCAGCTGCCGGCGCCCTCAGCTCCCCTCTGCGGGGCCAGGCGGGGGAGAGGACAGCAAGCACTGGAAGCAGCCACGGCTGACAAAGCTTGTGCAGCGGCCCCGTGGGATGCTGGTTGCTGCTGGCTAAACGCAGGCGAGGAAGGGGAGCCACGGTGGTGGCTGCCAACGGCGCAGGGCTGGTACCAGCATCGGCAGCGGTGACGAACGGGGAACAACGGGGCCGGCACTTGCGGACACCATGACAGGCAGGTGGCAGCCAGCGCTGCGGCCCCCGGGCTCCCCGGTGGGAACGTCACCCGCCAGCAGGATCTGGAGGCTCTTGGGACTTCTTGGGGTTTTCGGCACAGTCAAAATCTGGAGCAAGGTCTTCAGGAGCTAGAGCAAGGCATTGGGGCTGGGCGAGATGGGACAAGCTGCTTGCTTGCAACAGCTTTGTGTCCCCCCATCTCCCGAGCAGGGATGGAGGGGTGACTGCAGCCGGGAGGCTGGGAATGGGGCCCTGCGTCACCATGACGATGTGATGCATCACCCTGCCGTGCCCCGGGATACTTGCAAGCCCTCTGACCACAGCTGGGAGAGGACAGCCGGCGGCTGTTTTGCTCCCGTCGGGAAGGTGGGAAGCGCAGCCAGGCAGAGGCAGGCAGGCTGCTGCGTGCCCAGCCCAGCACCGAACTGCCGCAGGGGCTCCTGGCTTCACTTCTGCAGCAAAGCTTGTGCCATCGACCCACAACAGTGTCAGCATGTTCCCTCTCTGGATGATGGACAGTCTCCAAACTCATCCCACAAGGAAGCAATTAAGTGGGCTGCATGCTAATTTGGGGCAGGGAGAGGATGGGCAAGGCTCACGTGATGCTGGCACTAGGCATAGAGGTGCAGAACCCCATCCTGTCCCTATGGAACATGAAGGGACACGGTTCCCATACATGACGGCCTTTGCTGCCAGCAAGACAGAGGGTCCCATGTGCTCAGGTGAGTTCTTAAGAGCACAGCTCCAGCACTGTTGTGCTTTTCTTTAAATTCCCCCATAACTCCCTGATCACTGCTGACTCCAACTGTGGGGATGCCTGATGGGTTGGACAGATGGGGACACAGAGGGAAATCCTGCATCCTCGCTCAGCATGGACCTAGGGCAGATCCCAAGTGATCTGTGAGGTTTTGATCCTCCTCCTGGCAGGGGAACCAGGCTGCTAACTGCTTTTTGTCTGTGGATGGAGGTGGAGACTCATGATGCTGAAACAGCAATGAGCACTGCAAACCTGGTGGAGCTGGGTGGGGTGGGGTGTCCTTCTTGAGGTCCGTGGCTGCAGGGGTCCCATGATTATGTGACAGTCTCAGTCTTCCTTTTAAAGACAATGACATAGAAACTGCATTTCCTGCAGCCCTAATTATGGTGGGGAAAACTTGGAAACTTTTCTAAATATATGCTAAAAACGTCTGCAAAGGAAATGTTGTTAAAGACAGTGGAAATACATGACTTGAGAGGGAAAAAAAAACCAAAATCCTGTGACATCGTGAGGACTTGAGCTCCTGGGATCACACATGGCCCAGCTCCCTGTACCCACATGGCAGATCTCCCCCCCTCTTCTGTGATCAGCTCACAGCTTCTCTGGCAGCTGATGCCATTCTGGCATCCCAATGCTGTGCCCCCAGGGGAAAGGACTAACAGACATGCAAGGAAAACCCGGGAGGAAAACTCAGGATGAGCCACTGGGTGCTTTGCTGACACAGCACAATGCAGGAGCGCCGTGCTTGGCCGAGTTCAAGGTCGAGGGCTGTAAATTCCTTGTTATTTTTAGCTCCAGGATGGTAGCAGACTGAAAACAAGAGGAAGAACAGCTGGGAGATGGAGAGGGAGCAGAGGTGCAAGGAAGGTGGTTGCTGGTTGCTTTTGCCTGCTGAAATGAGGGCGCAACCTAAGAAACAGGCCAGAGGGGAGAGAGCAAATGGATGCTGCGGGTGGCAGGGTGTCCCCAAGAGGTGCTGTGGGGGTGAGCAGGGGGTGTGTTTGTGCCCCATCACCACAGAGCTGCAGCTGGACACGTCCTGGGGGCTGGGGTGACCTGTGGGGATGTGCAAGTTGCTGCTGCACCCCGGGGGGGTGGGAGGACCCAGGGGCACTGGTCGAGCTGGCCCACAGGTACATGCCTGCACACACGTACACTGCAGCCAGGGTTTCTCCCCCAAAGGCTGCATTGAAAAACAAGAGCATGAGGCTGATGTTGGGAAAGGGCCTTTTCTCTCTCTGGTGCAATGTCTGAGGTGGGGCAGGGACTGTGGCTCCCTCCCCACAATGCTCCAGCCTTCCTCCCACTCTGCCCAGGCTGAGGATGAACAGGGATGTAGCACTCGGGGCTCCAGGCTCCATCATCAGTCATGGAGCCCACTGGCATGGTGTCCCTGCGCCCAGCCACAAGGAGCTGGGCAATGCTGGGCTGTGCTCCCAGCTCTGGCATGCAGCTCCATCAGATGGCATCTCCACACACAGCGACACATCGTGTTCCATCACCACAGCAACGGCACAAGGGGAAACCACACAGGACAGCATGCCTGCAGCTCCCCGCATCCCCCCATGCCCACTCAGGGCATCGTTTGGCTGCTGAGAGAACACAGTGATGTTCCCAGGGTGTGAAATGATTAAATGCTGGGTTTTGAGGAGGAAAAAATGTCAAGGAATAATAGGAGAAGAGCGTTGCAGCAAAGGCTGGCGGCTGCGTGGCGCTGAGCTGCACGCTGGGAGCACGCCTGCACAGACACTGCACCCACGCTCAGGCTGGCATTCGGATCCTGCAGGATCAGCCACGTACTCAGGGCATGTGTGCACACACGTGCAGACACAGACGCTCACACGGGTGCCCAGATCCTCAGGATCCAGCACGTGTGTGAGCAGAGGCAGGTGAGGGGCAGGGTCCCCAGCCCTGCCGGGGGTCCTGCTCTGCCGCCGGCCCTGCTGGGTTTGCTCCCGGGCAGGTGCTGGTTAACGTGCTCCAGGGGAGTCCTGGGATCCTTGCCCCTGAACCCAGCAGGAACAAAACCAGGCAACAGAAGAGCAGATTTCCTTGCTCACAGCCCTCAGCCTGCTGCTAGGAAAAATCTGTCTCTTGGCCTCCTCCCAAGCCTGCCATTCTGTCTTTGCCTTCTGCCCCTGCCCTCCCTTGCTGTCATCTCTGATTGCATCTGGTCCTGCTTTCTCCCTTTTCCACACATCCCACTGAGACGCCAGGGATAATCCCAGCCCCGGAGATGCTGCAGGGCAGTGGGTAATCCTGCATCTCCTGGCCCCGGACAAATTCTCCCTTGGAAAAAGCAAAGGTCTGACTGCAAAGACATGCAGGGCTGATGCTCTCTGGACTCCCCAGGAAAGCCCCATAGACGGTCTCTGGAAAGCCAGGGGTCTGGGATGGCCACCACAGGGTCCCTGCTCTGTCTCAGCTCTGCGTTGATGGAGCTTTCCTTGTCCCCACATCTCTACCCTGGAGTGCTGGATGGCAGAGTCCTGGCAGTCCCTCCGTGCCCAGGAAGCTCAAGTGGCAGAGAAAAATTCCTACTGCCCTGCCCTTCCCACTGTGCCACTGTCCTCAGGGGACACCTGAGCTGCCCAGGACATCCTTGCATCCCCCAAGCAGCTCAACCAGGGACATGGGGACACTGGCAGAGGCACGGCCGAGCAGAGCTGGGCAGCAGAGACCATCCCCCGCTGCCTGGCAGCACCAGGCCTGCCAGCTCCAGCTGGAGCATGAATGCACGTGAGAAGATACTTCACATTCTGGTGAAATCAGCTCAAAGAAAGCAGCATGATCCGAGGAGTAAGGGGAAGACCCTGTGTGAGGAGAGGACCACTTTTGTGGGCACACAAAGACCGTCTTCACTGGCCCAGAGAGACGAGCAGTGTGTGCAGCTGGTGCTGAAACTAGGACGGGGACAACATCGGTGCCAGCCCTGGGCAGACAGAGCAGCCTTTGTGAACCACCCGGCATCCCCAGCTCCACAGCCATCAGGGGACCCCAGGCACAGCTTGGGCCATGGGGCTAGGCTCCCAGGGGCCAGGTCACCCCAGTCCCACCTGAACAAGGTCTGCACAAATGGCCCAGTGTCTGGGAAGTGCTGGGAGCACTGGTTCACCTCCAGCAAGGCTGTATGGCACCCAGGAGGCTGTGGTGTCAGGAGCCAGTGCTTTCCACAGCTCTGTGGGATCACCAAATCCCTGCTCCATCCCAAAATCCCCACTCTGCCCCGTCTCCCCACCAGCATGACACATCCAGAGGGCACCAGAGGTTATGCCCCATGTCAACACCACTGCTGCCCATTCCTGTCCCCTTCCAGCCTCCTGCCCTGGGGTCCCTCCTGTCCCAACCCCATCCCCTGCAGAGCAGTAGGAAGACTGAGGTTTGAACTAGTAGTGTTCCCTCTTCATTCTCTGGGGAAGAATTGCAGGTCCCAGGCACCTGGAAAAGCCAAGCCTGGAAGCTGATCTATGCTCTGAGGGCACTGCAGAGTGGACATGCTCTCCTGCCAACAGCCAGTGCCTCACCCCTTGTTTTCAACTTTATGTAAGCAGGGAACCCAACCCTGCTCTGGGACGTGGTGAAATTAGATCCTTACGGAAACAATTAGAAAGGGGAGGGATAAGGAAGAAGCTTTGCTTTGTTGGCACAACTCTCTGCCCAAAGAAGAAAACAGAGACCATGAGCCAGCCCAGATGTATCTGCACTGGGCAAAAACAACCCTTGAGTGAAGGAAAGGCAGGAGCACCGACGGTCCAGCTGTGGTCAGCACGTGGTGCTGGGAGTGGGCTGGGTGGAGGGCAGGACATGGCCACAGGCATGTGGGGAGCCCAGCACGACCCCTGGAGCGCTGCCAGCCCCTCGGCAAACACCAGCTGGCTCTGCTGCTCCTTCAGGAGGTTTTGTAACTCCAGGGCTTGTTGGCAGGGAACGCTCACCACCAGAGCTGCTGGAGAAAAGCAGCCTGTGGGCATGGTGTGTTCCAAAATTGCAGTGATTTTATCCCCCAAACCGTGAGTCAGCTCGCAAAGTGGAGCCCAGGCGAGCGTCTCCAGGGGGGATTTCAGGGTTACACCACGCAGTGGGAGAGTCTCACCCTCTGCTTGCACCCATGGAAGAGAAATCCTTGGCCAGCCTTGTGGGTAGGTGTCCATGGACACGTGAATAGTGCTGGTGCTGCCTCTGCCTGCAACATGGACCCCTCATAGCCCTCAGAGCCACTCCAGCTCCCCTGCTGACCTCAGAATCCTCCCCCCTTGCTCACCCTGTGCCCTCCAGCCATCAGACCTGGGCCAAATCCCATCCCTGCTCTGGTTGTCCCCAGGGCAGCCCCATGGGGAAAAGGGCCAAAAAACCCAACCTGTTCCTAGTGTGCCCACACAGATGTAGCCACATTCCCAAGCTCTCCTGCCCCACTCCCCAGTAGGACCAGACTACAGTGGCACTTCCCTCATTTATTTTGGGGACACGAGGTCCATGGGAAAAATGAGAGCTTTGGCACAGCACAGGGTGGTGGCCATGGTTCTCACCCCTGTGAAACTTGAGAGCCTGATGCAAAGACACAGGGAACTTGCTCTGCTGGCAACTTTTACTGCATCTTTCATCAGCCAAATGCCTGTTCCAGGTCTGTGTCTTTCATCAGCGAAGGTCTTTGGACCAGGAGTCCCATAAGGTAAATACCTGGAATGTGCTGGGAACAGCTAATCCTGGGTTTGCCCTTCCCCGCAGGGGAGGAGGAGCAGGGCAGGTGAGATGGGGCTGCAGGCGCTGGCTCCCTTCTGAGCTGCTCCTACGCTGCCAGGCCACCAAACCAGGACAGGAGTTCCTCCGTGCTCCGACCCTGCTGCAGATGGTCTCAAGGACCATGCCTGTGCCTGCAGCCTTCCAGACTGGGGCCTGGTGGTTTGTCCCCTTTGCCCTTGCAAGGGGAAGGGGTCTCTGCCAAACCACTGGAGTCCTGTCATCAAGCATGTCCCTGCCAGTGTCATTTGGTATCTCTGATAAAGCACTCAGGGCCCCCGGTTTGCTGTCCCTGGCTGAAGGATGTGCTCGGCAGGGCGGAAAGTGGCATGGGAACAGGGGAGCTGGGACCTGCCAACCCTCCTGATCTCTGGGAAGATACCAAGGAGTTCCTGTGCAGCAGCCCCGGACTTGGGCTGAAAACACCAGTGAGATGCAAGTGGCTCGACCAGCACTGGGGTCCTGGAATCCCTAACCAGAGGCAGAGGATCCGACTCAGGGGCAGCCAGACCCAGCTCAAACCACCGCAGGCTACAATGCGAAGCCTCACACCCACGTGAGAAGGTGTTCCCGTGTCTGACCCAGGTGCCTCCTGTGACAGGCAACCACCTAGGCTGGAGCCACAGCCTGACACCTCCTCACCCTGCTGCCTCCAGCCCTGTGCTCACCAACCCTGAGCTCTTCAAGGGCTAATGACTGGCTCCAAAGTGCCCTAAAATACCCCAAAATATCTCCCTGGGACCAGGGGCCCAGCCTTTGGCCTTCATGGGGTGACCAGAGAGACCACCTGCAGCCCAGTGGGGCCACCAGGACCCATGTTGTGACCATTTCAGCTTTTTCAGGTGGCTGTTTCCATTCCCTACCCAGCTCCCCACCAAGTGTGGGTTGTTATTGGGTAGAAAATGATGGATTCCTTCTTTATTTCCAAATCTGATTTTTGTTTTCTCTTGCATGTCTTTTGTTTTTGTTGTTCTGGATGTGGAAAGTTCCCAGCGTTTGTCTGTCCTGCAGACCAGGCGGGGAAGTGAAAGCAAACACTGTGCTCAGCTGAGCTCAGGGACCCTGGAGGAGCTGGAAATGTTCAGCACAAACTAACCCCAAGCACTTTCTGCATCTTACAGCCAGCCCTTGGCTGAGCCTTTTGCAATGACCGGGCGTCTCCGTGCTGTGTCTCAGTTCCTCATTCCCAGCTCACTGTTTCCCATTAGCTGCAGAAGTCCCAGCCTGAACTAGAGCAATCTCAGCCTGGCCTGGCCCCATGTGACCCACGCATGGGAGCAGAAAGACGAGGTGTGTCCCCAGAGGGACGCAGCCACCATCCACCTGTCTGCTCCAAGGAAGCATCTCCAAACTCACTCTGGTCCTTCCCTCTCTGCCCTGTCTTACCACCCTACCAGAGCTTCTCCAAGATAAGAACCAGCCAAAACACCCTCTCACCCTTCCCAATCCCCCCAACAGTTCCTAGCCTTGCCCTGACTATCTTCTGCTGCATCTCCTCTCCTCCCACCCTCAGTGAACATGTGCCGGTGTGGCCAGGGGAAACATTGGGCTCTTTAAACCAATGAAACATAATATCCTGCTGTCACTCAAGCTGCCTGAGGGACCTCTTGATGTTGCACCTGAGGTCAGGAGAAGAACAGTCCTTTCTTTGCTAGGGAGGGAGATGGGATCTTTGGTGCATCCCTCATTTCCCAGAAGGAACCTGCTGGGAGCATGATGAGTGAGGAGCAAGAGGCTTCCCTGGGAAGTAGAGCAAGATTAATGAGACAGATCAAAACGGTCAAAATGCAAACAAAAAGGACTGCAGGCACTTTTGGATGGGAAACACAATGGTGAGGAACAGTCCCAGGCCAGCCTGGGGCAAACTGATGGGTCCTCCCATCACAGAGAACCACCCAGCAGCCTCAGAGCCCTTCCATGGGGACTTTTCCATCCATGCAGCCTCTCCAGGGTCTCCTCAGCACCCTCACACTTGTGGCAGAGGCAACAAGCGGAAGCCATACTTCCCTCCCGAGGGAGGGTGCCCACCCTGGGGAGCTCTGAGCCCCCTGCCCCACCACCGTGCCCAGGGCAGCCCACAGCTCGGGCTCACTCTCACCAGCCCCAGATAATTATAGCTCAGCTGTTTATATACACTCTGCCCAGTGGCAGGAAGGAAGGCTGCAGGACTCGCTCTGCGTAGCCGGGCTCCCCACCCCTTTCCCACTTCCCCCTCCCACCTGCACCCCGGCGTGTGAATTCAGTACTTGTGAGAAGACACCACAATACTGCTGTGTTTTTCAGCCCTGGTTACAGCCTGCAGTTTCCCCCTTCCGCCATGGGCCAGGGCTGGCAGGGCCACCCGTGGGACCGTGCTCCGGGGTCTCCACTGCTGCCCAGCTCCAGGCACAGCTTCCCCCTCTCTGCACCGTTTGTGGTCCCCTCCCACATCTCTCAAGCTTTCAGCTTCTTGGGCCCACAGCTTGTGTGGGGACATGGAGGCTCATCCCTGTCTCCATACACAGCTGAACCATGGGGTTCTCCCCAGGCTGCAGGCTCCAGCCCATCTCTAGAGCCATGGGTTGCTCTGAAGCACCCAGGGGTGAGAGGTCCTTGCTCTCCTTCACACAGGCTGACCACAGCATCCTTGTGCCAGCCCTTCCACCCTGCCCTCGCATCCCAACACACGGCATTGGCACAGCAATCCTGTGGTGTCTGCAGGACTGAGCAGAGGGCAAGAGAATGCCTCCTGACCCGCAGAGGCTGTCCACCTCTGCAGGAACATGCCTGGGGAGGGACACCCGGGGAACTGCCCTGCCCGGGTGGCACTTGTGGCGGTGCCAGCAGGGTGCACAGGGGTGCACAGTCCCGGCGGGGAGGGGAAACAGAGCCCCTTGCCCACCCAGTGGAGAGGGCAAGCAAGGGAAGGCCCAGCACGGCTTGTCCAGAGGCAGGAACGGGAAGGGGACGGGCTGTGCCTTCCCTGTGCTGCCGGGCCGGGCCAGCTGCAGCCAAGCCAGAGCTCTGTTTGTTTGGGCTCTTGATAACTTCGAAAGCAGAAGCTGGAAGGGCTGGCGACTGAACAGTTTGTTCTTTCCGACTTCCACACGCTGCTGTCTCAAACCACAACGCCCCGCAGGGCCCGGCGGCGAGATGCTGAAACCACAGCCCAGCTGTGCCCGCTCCGAGAGCCGCCGTGTCCCCCGGTCCTCGTCCTGCATCGTGCCACCAAAGCCCCCTCTAGCCCGTCTGCACAGACCTCTGCCTTGCCCCCGTGTGCCCTCCTTGCCGCCGGAGAGGGGACCAGGGCAGTGGGAATGCTTCTTTGGAGGGGTCTCAGCTCTGCACCCCCGGCCTGGCACCACGGTGAGGGGCTGCTGCCACCTCCTGGCCGTGGTCCCGGCCCCCAAGCCGGGCACCCCAATGGGCTGCACCCAGACACCGCCGCTGTGTGGTGAAGGAGCAAGGGTCGAACACCGGCGTGTCCTCCCCCTGCACCGCCCTTATCTGCTCCACACTTCGCTGCTGTGAACGGGGGCAGAGAACAGGGAGGACAGCGAGGCCATGGCGAGCCATGTGCCATACAGCACACTGGCACGGCTTTGCCAAAGGGCAGCAGGGGGAGATGGGTCTGGGTTAGCTTTGGCCGGTAGCCAAGCTCCAACATCCCCTTGGGTGGCACAGAGCCCACCCCACAAAGGGGGACACCCATGCTTGACCAAATGGAAGCACGTTTGTCCAGAGCTGAGTACCAGCACCCTCACTGGGGTTGCATCCTCTCTCCCTTTAGCTGTTGGAGCACCTCAACCAGTGACACAGGGTCCCAGTTGCTGTCAGGAACTGGGAGATTCTGAGCTACTTCAGGGACAAAGGCAG
Organism: Hemiprocne comata; assembly: GCA_020745705.1. NCBI lineage: Eukaryota > Metazoa > Chordata > Aves > Apodiformes > Apodidae > Hemiprocne > Hemiprocne comata. The sequence continues at coordinate 139,267 of CM036597.1, read as the reverse complement.
GGTCGAGCTGATGCTGAACTACTAGCACAGGCTTTGTGAGTGTCCAAAGGGTGATAGTGTGTCTGACCAGAAGCCAGGCACATCACCCTGGAGTCTGCCAAGACCCCTCTCCACTGGGGATGAAATATCCCCAGCCTGGGACCCAGCAGCAGGTGAGGAGCTGGGTATGCTGCAGCCCCATCCTGGAGCTGGAACAGGAATGGTGGGGAAGGAAAGCAGTGACATGGCTGCTCTGGACGGAGAGGGAGGCCACCAAAGCTGAGCAGGAAAGAGGACAAGCAGGGCTGAACAGCCACCACAGCCCTCTGAGCATCACCTGCTTTGGTCATGCCACGTGCCGTGGTGTCTGGAGAGCAGCGGGAGGCTGGGGAGCTGTGGCAGGGCCAGCAGCACGCCCTGAGCCAGGCCACTGTCACCGTGCATAAGGCAGAGCAGGAGAGGACAGTGGCCCAGGCAAGAGGCACACCAGGGCCCTGTGAATCCTGGGAGAACGATGTGGTTTTGCAATTCCTCTTCCTCCCCTGGTGCCCACCAACCTTGAAACAATGGTCCTAAACCCCCCCAAGGGCTGGCACAACCCCTGCTCTCGGCACCCAGCTCAGGAGCCACCATGTTCCCCACGCCTCTCCTGCTCCCACCATCCTCCCCACAGCATGGGCTGACCACGGCACCCCCACGGATTGCTCAGGAGATCAAGGATGCAAGGTGGGACACATCCCAGCAGGGATTTAAGGTGAGGGCAAGCTCTGCAGCAGCCACTGGGGTTTGCCTTTGCCTAGGACAGGGTGTCCCAGGGAACTGCATGACCTCAGTGGCTCCACAACCAAGTGGGGTGGGAACAGGTGCAATCAGAGACAGCAGAAGACTGGGCTCATGTGCTTCCCTGTGGTCTCAGGGCAGGCTTGTTGTCAATCTGCCTGAGACAAGTGCAGGTTCAGGCTTCAGCTCTGCTTTGCATTCTCTGTGCCAGCAGTGCAGCCTCCATGGCTCACACGTGTTCCCAGCCTGGAGCAGCACAAACCACGCGATGCCATCAGCTCACTTGTGACTTCCATCCCTGCAGAACCCTGCAAAACCCTGAGCTTCGTTGCAGCTCTAAGAAGCTCAGAGAACTTGCTGCAGGAGAGACGCCCACATCGGCCCTGAGCCAGCTCGAACCTTCCAGGCTGTTCCTCCGAGCTGGAGCCCCACCAGCCCTGCTGTGAGAGGGCACTGCAATCCTTCCCCTGTCACGAGAGCCAAACAGTCCCGAGCAGCCAGGGCCAGGAGCTGGGCTGGGTGGTGGTGGTTGTGGTTTTTTTTTTATTTGCTTTATCAGGATCTTGCTGAGGTCGGCGGTGTGCTTGGCAAGTGGGTCATGTTTGTGCAGCAGTTTGTAAATGCAATTCCTTATGTAAGTGCCGAGGCTGCTGCCGAGGCTCGGCCGGACCGGCTCCCCGTACGCATGTGCACGGCGCGGCCGCTCGCCGGCGGGGAACGGGGTACTCGCAGCCCCGCAGCGCTCCCGCACCGTCCCGGCTGCCCACCGAGGGGCACAGAGCCCCGCGGGCAGCCCCGGAGGTGCGAGAGGCTGCGGGGCTGCCGGGCAGGGCTGGCCACCGGCTCCATAGCAGTTTTTTCCATCCCGGCCGGCGCGGCTCTCGCCGCTGCCAGGACGCCTGCGCCTGCTCCAGTGACCCAGCTCCCGAAGGTTGCTGGCAGGGGCCGGGCTTGCGGCCCAGCTGCCTGTTTTTATTACTGATTGTCCTTATCGTCGAAGGGAGAACACCATGTCCCAAGGATCCGGGGGCAGGACAGGACCTGCTGCCTTTTTCTGATGCCTTTTGCCCAAGCTCTGGCTCTCCCCAGTGGGGAACGTGCAGCAGCCCTTGTCTTTCCCTCTCCACGGCACCGGGAGCTCGGGCAGGAGGAGAAAGCATCCTCTCCTCTGCTCCCAGTTGTCTGCTGCCATGAGTAAATCACACATTCCCCCTTTCACTTGCCCTGTCCTCATCCAAGGATCGGATGCACAGCATCAGACTCCAGCCCAGCAAGGGCATCCCTTCACCCTGCTGCTGTCTGGCAGGGGTCTGACCCCCAACACACACCAGTCCAGCACCCACCAGCCTGGAGTTCTCCCAGAGCCCTCACTCCCAGCATCCTGTCCACAACAGGAGACTTGTGATCCCCCCACATCTTATCTCTCCAGGCTGACATTTGCTTCTTTGCCTGTTGATGGAGACAGAACTCAAGACATGCCTTTCCCAGGTAGGTCCCCGCTGGAGCAATGAGCCTCTGAGGAAACCTTTGGCCCCAAGTGAGAAGACCTACATCTCCCTAGTGTCACTGCAGCCCAGAAGCACAAGATGATCCTGCATCCTGTTGAAGGGCCATTCTGCACCACCTGGCATGACCCTCCCCAGCACTGGAGCAGCCCCTGGAGGCAGATCAGCCTTCATTATTGAGAGCTTTATACACGTCTGCTGGGAGCACAGAGGGATCACAGGGCAGATGGAGTGAGCTGCAGCTCCAGCACATTAGCTGGTCAAATTAAATTGGGCTGTAGCGTGCTAATTACCATACATCAGACAGCACATGATGAAGCACACCCTTTTCATACTACAAACCTGCTGGTCTTGGAGATGTTTCCAATATGCCAGAAGACACAGCGGGGCAGAGCTGACCCAGGCAGCCTGAAGGACCTTGCCAAGGGCCACCTGGTGCCCCCCAGGACACATGCAAACAGGACCAGTATTGCTGCAAAGCAAGTCCTTGAGACAGGGATGGACCAGAGCAGGGAAAGGGGCCCATGTACTTGGATAGGGAAAGCCAAGGGGCAGCTCATCATCAGGACACACCAACAGCCCTCCCATGGTGAGATTGGGGTGCCTGGGTCGCCTTGAGGATGGTGGCACTCCAGCCCAGCCCTGCTCAGTGCCACGATGTCCCAGGCTACCCAACCACCCCTTGCCTTGGCTTGTGCTGAGGACAGCCCTTGCATGGTGGGGTTCACAGGGCCACACAGGGCAGCTGGGACACCAGCAGATAACTGTTTGCCTTGCTGGGGACAGTCCCCCAGCAGGGTCAGACACACTTGCAGGAAAGGAGTGGAAAATTCCTCTCCCCATGTGGGCACTCCTTGCAGCCCAAGTACATCAGCTGCTGTCCCGCAGGACCTGGCAGGCCCTGCAATGTTTGTCAACACGGTTTCACAAGGGCCATGGCATGGCTTGGCAGGGGCATGCAAGCTGCTTGGGCAACCAGCTCTGCTGAAAGCCACTGCTCTTAGGAAACGATCCTGCAGCCTGGCATGGGCAGTGGGTCATGGCTTGGAGTCCAGAGCTGGACGTCACTATGGAAGTGGCCATCAGATACTGATGACCATCAGCACTTTCTCCTCCTTTCTGGCCTCCTGAGTTCAAGACACCGAGCTCTGAGCTTTGCTGTTGGATGTGTCTCAGTCCTGCAGACCCCTTCCCCCCACTCCTTGCAGGGCTGGTCTCCCTGTCTAGGTACCCACCACTCATCACCAGCCAAAAAATTGAGAGCTTGGCACCAATCCCACCAGCTTCTTCCAGCCTCTCTGCCTGCCCATCCCTAGCTGTGTTATTGGGCTGTTAAACTCCACACACTGGAATGCTTTGTCTCATCTGACTCTCCCAGCGTGCCCTTAGCATGTCCACAAACATGGGATAATGCCAGTCTCCAAGGCACTGTTGGACTCTTGGCTCCACAGAGCAGATCCCAGCTCCACTATCCATCCCCAGTCACACCCACATCCAGAGCTCCCCATAAAACTCCCAACCCCTCTCTTTGGCTTTGGATTCATCTGGCAGGGTTGTAAATGACTCAATATGCTAGTGCCCCCTTATCCAAGGAGTGCTGCTCCTTCCCCACAGGAGAAATGGCCTGGGGGGGAGTTTCCCCAATCTCTCCAAGGGGTTTGGAGATATAAGCAGGAGAAACAGCACGACTGTGATGATGGCACATCTGGCTGAGGGCTGCTTGAAAGATGACACAGGCCCTGCTGGCCTGTCCCCAGTTAACTTCAGATGTGCAGAACCGGCACAAAGAGTTCCCTTGGGCAGGGAAGGAAGTGGGCACATCCCAAATGATGCTGGCTGGGCCTGACAGGGGACACGGAGCTGCAAGAAGGCCAGCCCTGGTAGGCAGTGTTAGCCCTGCCACTGCCCCGACTGATGCTGGAGATGGCCCCCCCAAAGGGGCCTGCAGCTCCCCTCGGCACCAGGGGCTGCAGGGCAGCAGACCCCCAGCAGCCAGAGCCCCTCGTAGCGGAGTGGGGGCTGCAGGGATGGAAGGTGGGAGCTCGGGGGTGGGCACCATCCACTGAAGGCCAGAAGGCTCCTGGCATCACAAAGACCCTTCCCCAGACTGCCCCGCAGCTGGGGCTGGCACAGCTGGCACTGCGGCAGCGCGTAAACACCGGGCTTGATGTCGGGCTGCGGGCGAACACCGTGTACTCTGGCTCCGTGCGGCGGGACCAGCTGCGGCCCCGCCGGGCAGGGACGGGGATGGCGAACGGCGGTGCCGGAGCGACCTCCCGTGGCACAGCCCCGGGGCGCCCAACACCAGCGCAGCGGACCTGCACCTATCGAGCCTTAACCAAAGGGAGAGGATGAGGCGCCGGCCACGCTGGGACCTCACGGCTCTGGCCTGGTGGGTCACTGCGGGGGCTTCCTGCAGCAACCACATCATCCGCATGTCCGGGGGAGCTGCCCTGGCCTGTCGGAGGAGCCAGCTGGATAACCTGACAGCCTGGTAGGAAGCAAGAGCTCACTGCAGAAGACAAGGCTTGGGGAGCTAAGGGAAGGATGCTTCTTTCCAAAAGCTGTTAGCAGCAGTTAAATAAACAATGCAGTGAATAAATCAAGTATTGCCTTGTCTCAGTTGTGGCTTGCTCCAGTTTTAATTTCCAGAAGGAAAAGCAGCCTGGCGCATACCACTGCCCAGCTGCCGCTGGGCTCCTGCCGGACACAGCTCCCGGCAGGGCTGGGGGGAGCCAGCAGACACGGCCCCCGCTCCTGTGGCAGCCCCTGGAGGGAGGTAAGCTGAAACCCACCCCTGCTCCTGCAGAGAGGGGGGAAAAAACACTGTTTGTATCTCTGACTGGAACTGGAGACAGGTCCCAGTGCCTACGGCCCGGCTCCTGATGGGCTCCCAAGGACACAGCGGATGGAAATGTGGAACGCAGCATCCCTCAGTGGCGGGTCTGGTTAAGAGCAGGCGCGGAGGAACCGCCTTTCAACTCGGCGGTTTTTTTCCAGGATCAGATGGGAATTAAGCACCGGAGCTGTTGTGTTTAAATCCGAACCTTTAACTGTCCCTCTTCTCTCCCCCACCCCACATTGTTCTACACAAACCCCTGTTTTCTTCTGAGGACAGAAGGGTAAGATTTAAATGACTTAGGGAAGAGTTGTGCTGTCACGCTATTTTTTATTTTAATTTCCCAAAAGGTTTTTTTGTTTCTTTGTTTGTTTGTTTTTGCATTGGGGAAGACATCCAGCCCAGCTCTGCCGAGCTTGGTGGATGTAACAGAACAGGGCACCTCTGTGGCTCCCACCAGCCTGGGGCTCGGGGATGAGTCTGTCCCATGGTTCCCTGGCCAATTAGTGGTTACAACATCCATGTGTACAGCAAGCAGAACTGCTCCAGCTTTCCCTGCATTCTTTCTCATCTCTCATGTTTTTTTAAGCCTTTGGTAATAGTGAAACAACAGGGATAACAGGGAGCACAAGACCCTGCATCATGTTTTCCTTCTCAGCAGCTGGTGTACCTCAGGATCAAGCAGTGGGACAGGTTTGGATGTGTGAGCTTCACTGCCTATTCCCAAACTCCTTGCTCTTGGCTGTTTGTTTTTTGATCAGATTGGAATTAACTGCCTTGTTAGTGTGTGTGTGTGTTGGGGAGAAGTGGCATTTTCTTGTTTGGTAGGTTCCAATAACTGAAACACAGCCGTAATCATCTTGGCCTTGAGCTTCCAGAGCTCAGCACTTTATTTGTAGAGCACCTTCTATTCAATTTTTTTCTGTTTTTCATGGAAAGAAAGCTCCACTGGGCTGCTCTTTTGGCTTGACTCCCAGAGTTTGACCTGATGGGACACAGCACAAGCTGCGAGCTGGGGCAGTGCTGGTGCCTAGCCTGGCAAGCAGGGATGCAGGAGCTCACAAGCACCTGGCAGCTGATCCCGTAGGAATTTCCAAGCTCTCCTCTCAAAAGCTGAAAAACAAAGATTAAGGGAGACATTTTCCACAGTAAACAAGATGTCACAGCTGTGCTGCTGAGGAAGATCTCTGCTGAAGCTCCTGAGCAGCAGAGGAAGTGGAGACCCAGGGGTGGTTTTGCTCATCCCCTGCTCTGCCTGCATTTTAGCATGACACGAGGGTGAGAAAATTGCAAATTCACCAAGACAAAAAAATGGCAAAAGCAGTGCTGGGATGACATTCATGTTTAACCATTCTGGCTTTGAAAGAAGCTTGCAGGACAGCTGACTTACCCAGGCTGCTCCTCAGCACAGAGGAAGACCTGTCATCCCCAGTTCCAGAGCTAGCAAAGGGAACGTACAACTGCCAATGCCGACAGATTTCACAAGCCAGGTTTTAACAAGTCCTGAATTAGTGTTTCCTGCACAGGTGACTTTGGGCTCTGTTAACTGTGTTTGCACAGCAGTGCAGGTGTGAGGCAAGGTGAGGGCAGGGCACAAACCCTTCCCACCTGTACTTGTGGTAATGGGAGGGTGCAGAGGCACTTGGATATTGTGGGGTAAAAGGCAAAGGCTACCTAAGGTCTCAGATAAGGGCATGAGTGTTCCAGGAATGCCAGGGGAAGGGAAAAGCAAATTTGAACCTGCTGTCACACTGTCAGCCACATGGGCAGCTTTCCCAGGACAAAGGAAGCTAAATACAAGCAGGGAAGTTTCCTTTACTTTTCTTCTCTCCTCCATCCGCACTAGGCAGGGAAAAACAGGTCTCTCTGATAAGAGTTTATAAAAAAAGAAACATTATCGAGATGGCTTAATCCTTTTACATCCAGCTCAGGTTGTTAGGGGACAGAGGTCACCCCAACATCCTCCCAGGGCACAAACACTACTGATCATTTTTATAAACGCTGACTTGGCGACTTTTCAGTCACAGAAAATTTTCACAATAAATACTTCCCCTCATCTCCACTGCCTGTCCCTGATAACTCAATTTCCAGCTCTGTGGATGGGAAGAGGTATCATAAGGCCAGCTCAGGCGCTGCTTAAATTCTTGCTTCAACACATGATATTTTTTTCCCAGTTGTAACCGTTAGTCGCGAGGGTTGAGCGCTGCCCAGTGCTCTTCCAGCTCCGGCAACCAGCGACTGGAAAATCTCAGTGCATTTGAACATGAGCACCTTAACGACTGCTGCTCATCAGGCGGCGGGCTCGGCGGGCCGGTTGCCACGGCAACGCGGGCGGCGCGGCGCGCTGTCGTCACTTCCGCCGGGCGCGGGCCGAGCCGGGCTATGGCGCTGTCGCGAGCGGAGCGGTGTGTCGCGCTGCTGCTGCGGCTGCTGTCGCGCGCCTGCCTGGCGCTGCTGGGGCTCGCGGCCCCCGCGCCGCCGCGCGCCGTCCCGCCACCGCGCCGCGCGCTCCTGCTGCTGCCCGCGCGCCGCCTGGCGGCACGGCTGCACGCGCGGCAGGTGCGACCACCGGGCGGGGGGGGGGGGGCAGGCGGTATCGGCACCGAGACGGGGGCGCAGGGGGTACCGGTGCGGCGGCACCAGGGGTGCCTCGCGGCCCTCCCGGCCACCCCATCTCCCGGCGGTTTACCCCGTTATTCCGTGTTTCAGGTGACATGCGTCGAGGTGGTGGAGGCGTATGTGGAGAGGATCCGGGAGGTGAACCCTCTTATCAACGCCGTGGTGAAGGACAGGTGAGCGGGGGGAGAGGAGTCGGGGGGGGGCTCGCTGCAGCCCTCTCCCGAACCCTCGGGCAGGGGGCTGCCTCATACCGGGGACATGGCGGGGCCCCAGGCCAGTCCCACCGGCGTTGCCAGCAGCGGATGGGGCAGGTGTGGAAGCAAGCAGCTCTCGAAAAGAGCTGGGGGGATCCCAGGCTCTGCCAGTCCTGCGGAGACCCCCGCTCCCTGCCAGCCCCTCCTGGCTGGAGGCGGGCGCTGGAGCTTCACCTGCTGGTCCTTTGCAGGTTCGAAGAGGCCCTGCAGGAAGCCCAGCAGGTCGATAAGCTACTGGCAGAGAGCCCTGGCGATGAGTACCTGGAGGAGAAGTTCCCCTTGTTAGGGGTACCCATCACCATCAAGGAGGCCTTTTCCGTGCACGGTGGGTTGGTCCTTGCTTCTCCCCAGCTTCACAGCCCATGACTCGCCACATGCTCCCTGGGGTGGTGGGCTTCTGTGGGGAGGCAGCTCCCCTTTCTGTGGTCGGCACCCCCTCTGCCTGGGCTCACCTGTGCTCGCTTTTAGCCCTGACACCATCTCTCCACCCTGGTGCCACAGGGATGCCCAACACCTCTGGCTTGGTTAACCGCCGCAACGTGGTTGCCACCTCGGACGCAGCGGTGGTGTCCCGACTGAAGCAGGCCGGTGCCATCCCGCTGGGGGTGACCAACTGCAGCGAGCTGTGCATGTGGTACGAGTCCAGCAACAGGGTCTACGGCCGGACCAACAACCCCTACGACCTGCAGAGGATCGCAGGCGGCAGCTCAGGTGAGCCCTGGCCCAAGCCACAGGTTAAAACATGGTGAGGAAAGTGTTCCCACCTCCTCCGAGTGCTGCCTCAGCGTGTCGCTGGGCTCCTGCAGAGCTCATAGCCCCCTCTCCTGGGCAGTCCCATGGGCCATTAGGAGGTCCAGCTGCTTTGCACCTCCTGGATGTTATGCCACGCCCAGCATCCCTTTGTCTTGCTCTGTCCCACTCTGTGTGCCAACAGCAGTGCTGATGTGGCCCTTGGCCAGCACTTCCCAGGTGTCTCCCAGACCTTGCTAAAGCTGGGGCTGGTCCCACCCCACCTGCCTGCAAGGGGAAGCGGCCGCTGTGGGATGCTCCTGCTTTTTTGGGTGATTTGCACTGCAATCCCATGTTTTCTCCCTCGCAGGTGGGGAGGGCAGCGTCCTGGCAGCTGCCTGCTCTGTCATAGGTGTGGGCTCCGACATCGGTGGCAGCATCCGGATGCCGGCCTTCTTCAACGGGGTCTTCGGCCACAAACCCACCACAGGTAGAGCGGGCATGGGGATCTCCCCTCCTCCCCATCAGAAGAGCCAGGAGGTGGAACACAGGGTGTGGGAGGAACCTGTTTGGGGATGCTCCTGGGCTTGTCTCCAGTGGGATGGCTGTGAGGGAACAGGCAGCTTCTTGCACAGGACAAACCTGCAGCTGAGCCGGGGGAGGCGGGAGGTGTCCTGCCTGGTGTTGCATCCTCAGCGTGGGATGTTTTCCCAAGGTCCGGAAATGCTGCTGGGGTGTTTCCCTGGCAGCTGGTGTTCCTGCTGGGCGATTTTCCTCCTTCCCCTGCCCTGTGCACCCTGCCACCCTGCTGCTGGAGGGTGGCACTGATGTCTCCCCTTGCCCGCAGGGGTGGTGCCCAACGATGGCCAGTTCCCAAACGCTTGCGGGGTGCGGACCAGCTTCCTGTGCACAGGCCCCATGTGCCGCTATGCAGAGGACTTGGAGCTCATGCTGAGGGTCATGGCTGGCCCTGGGGTCAACAAGTAAGTTCCTCCTGTTGCTTTGAGCTGCTGAATTGGTCTTGGCTACTTCCTGACCACGGTCCTGTTCAGTGTGCTGGACAGGGCTGCTCCACCCAGACTGCTTGTTCCTGGTTTCCTTCCTGCACCCTGGCTCCAGCAGGACTTGCAGCCCGGTCTGCCCTTCTCCCCCTGCTGTGCTGGGGACAGGCTGCCCCGGTCAGCCAGGTCCTCCCTGAGCCGCTCCAGTACGGCCTGTTCTGGTGTGGCGTGCTTTCCTGTTGCTGGATTATGACATTTCCATCCCCCACCACAGCCCTGGTCAGTCTCTTTGCAGGTCCATGTCCCCAACCAGCCCTTCGTGTCCCTGCAGCAGCAGGAGCAGAGCTGGGTGCAGCGGGCAGCTCTGGCTGCCACCCACAAACGGTCACTTTCCCCGGTACTGCTTCTGTTTCTCCATGGCTCTGTGGTGCAATCCCAACCTCAGCCACAGCCAGGGTCTGTAATTACGAGGTGCATTGTGAGGGTTTTCCCAACAGCAACCAATGTCCAGAACTAACTGGGACTGACAGGGCAGGCAAGCAGCAGGATGGGTTGTGGGCAGCAGGTGTCTGTGTCTCTTCAGGGCCTCTCCATCCCTTCCTGGTAGGTAGAGCAGGGTGTTCTGAGGATGTGCCAGATGTGCTGAGGGTGTGTGAGCATCTCTGGCAGCCAAGGAAGAGCCAGGGACATAGTTGGGAGCAAAGCACCATTCCTTTCCTCAGGCTGAAGCTGAGTGAAAAGGTGTCGCTGGAGAAAATAAAATTTCACTGCATGGATCATGACGGCGGGTCCATTTTTGTGTCACCTGTGGACAAGGAGATCTTGCAGGCCCAAAAGAAGGTAGGAATGGAGGTTGGCTCTCGCTGGGGTGAGCCTGGAGATAAAACCTGGGGAGAGGTCTGAGGCAAGCTGCTTTGTGCTGGTGGGATGGAGGGCTGCAGGCTGCAGAGCCACGGAGGAGTCCTTGAGTTCTGCTCCAGTGCTTCCAGCAGACAAAAAGTGGAAGCCTGTCATCTTCTGTGTTAAGAAGAAACAAGAGGAAAATCTCATGAGTGGCTGCAGATGCCCTTGACAGCAGCACCCATGTGTTGGAGTGCACTGGGGTGTCCAAAGCTTTTGCCCCAGGAAAGGAACTTTTTTGTTCTTCAATGAAAAATTCTGTGCTGTTTGTTCTGCTCTTGATGCTCCTCTGGAGCATTGCTGGGGTGGCATGGGGGGCTCCTTGGGTGGCTCTGGGGTTGTTATTGGATGGAAGAGGTTCTGCTGCTTAGGGCATCCTTGTGGGATCCCATGCATGGCAGCAGAGAGAAGCTGCTCCTGGTCTCTTTTCTGTCCCATTTCCATGGACCAACCACAGCCCATCAGATCCCTGTGGAAACAAACTGTTCCCACTCTTCCCCTTAGGTGGTGGAGCACCTCGAAGGTGAGCTGGGGGTTCAGGTTCAGCGTGTGGCAATCCACAAGATGAAATACTCTTTCCAGATCTGGTCAGCCATGATGTCATCCAAGGACAGTGATGGGCAGGTGTGTCAACTGAGCTGGCAAAGGCACAAATTTGGCAACAGCAGGGAAGAGCTGTGTTTGGGCCTGGCCATGGAGAGCTGTAGGCTCTCAGGGCTTCCTAGACTTGCCCAAGGGCTTTCTCTGCTCTGTTTGTCACCCCAATCCTCCTTTAATCTCTTTCAAAGCTGCACAACCCTTTTCCCTTGCTTTCCTAACACATGATGATGTGGCTCCCAGCAGAGGAGCCACATGGCTTGGGGAGGGAGAGGCCACTTTAGCACGGTGACCTTTTCTGTGCCAGTGGGTGAGTCCAGCTGAGCCAGCAGCAACCTCCGTGCTGTGCCTCCCGATGCCGTTGGCTGGGATCCATGCCCATCAGGATGCCAGGCCTGTGGCAGTGGATTAGCAGCTTTTCAGCAACAGGCCCGAGTGTGATTTTTGTCCTTGAATGGCAGCCACTGTGCTAGGCCCTGTGCATGCAGGGAAGGGTTTTGTAGCAAAAATAATCTCTCAGGAGTATTGTACCTCCTGCGTTCTGCCACACAGGCAGTGGTGAAAAATGAACCAAGCCCACCTTGGGAAGGAGGGCACTCCTGGCCCCCTCTGCCTCCCTTTTCCTGATCCCACAGCTGTATAATGGCAGCAAATGCCTCCAGGAGATGTTATCCAGAGCATCACCCCCTTGCATGGTGTCTGAGGAGGGGCACTGGAAGGTGCTGCTTCAGGGTGACCCTTGCACAGAGTGGGGTCCCCACTCGTGGTCCATGGCAGGAGGAGATGCTCTGGCTGCTGCTCTGGATTGGTGCTGGAGCCACGTAACTGGCGGGCATCGCTCGGGGGAGCAGCTGCGTGGGGATAGTCGGGCAGCCAGAGGGTTCACTGCTGTTGGTCGGGGGGATCCTCCCTGCCACACTCTGATAGAGGGAGCGTGTCCATGTCTGTGTTGCAGGAAGCACAGCTCTTCACGGACCTGCTGGGGGATCACGGGAAGCCAGTGTGGCCGCTCTGGGAGCTGGTGAAGTGGCTCGTGGGGATGTCTTCCCACACTCTCCCAGCTATCGGTAAGGCCAGGAGGGGCTCTGGGGCATGTGGAGGCAGCAGTGGTGGGGAAGTTGTTAAATGAAAGCAGTGCCTTGGCAGTGCCTACAAAGGGACTCTAGAGTTTGCTGGGAGCAGCTTCAGACTGGTGTTGGTAATGACACTGTGTCCTCAAGTCAAACGCCGAGGGGGAGTTGGCTGGATCTTGGGCAGTGGAGCTGCAGGCAGAGTGTGCTCCTGCTGTGAGCCCTGCCAGAACTGGGGCTCAGAGGCAGCCAGCCAGCGCTCTGCACCTTTCTCATGTGCTAGCAGCAGGTACCAGAGAACCCTAATTAGTGCTGTTCTGCTGCTCTCTAATGGGCACTGAGGTCACTCCCCTGGCCCTGCTCAATCCCAGTGGTGGGAAGATCTCCTTGAAGGGATGGGCAGGCTGAAAGTCTTTCCCTTGGCAAAGCTGGGGGGATGTGCTGGCAGGGAGGGGGACTCGGGGGTCTCACCAGGAGGGGTGGGATGCTGCATGTGGCTGGGCAATGTGCTCCCCAGCCTCCTTAACCCACCATCCTCTCACCTGCTCTCTGTGTCCTTGCCCTGCAGCCCTGGGCCTGACGGAGAAGGTGATGAAGTTCAACCCTGGTGGGAACGCCAAGCTGGTGAGCATGGGGAAGAGCCTGCAGGAGGAGATGGAGGCCCTGCTGGGGCCAGACGGAGTGCTCCTCTACCCCTCACACCCCACTGTAGCTCCCAGGCACAACTCCCCAATCTGCATGCCCTTCAACTTTGCCTACACAGGTGAGCAGCTACACCTCCTGGTGAGTACAGCCGGGGGGGCTCGGGGCTGCCCTCACCCGCTGCAGCAGGGCAGGCTGGGAGCCAGGGTGTTTCACCTGGAGTTTTTCCACTGCTGACAGTGGGCTTTGCAGCACAGAGGGGTGTCTTGCTGCTCCATAACATGGGACAAGGATTAGGATTATGCAGCATTGTTTGTATCTGCTCTCCACAGGGCAGGTTTGATTGATGTGTCTGATCTGGGGGGGGTCACCCTGCCCCAGAGGGATAAGGTCCAGCAAGGACCAGCTCCCAGGAGCCCCGGTGCTGTGTGTGGTAGCAGCTGCCTCTGGGGTGGGACAGCCAGGAGGTGATGTGTCCCTATGGCTGTGCTTGCTCTGATGCAACCTCCTCTCTTCCAGCAATCTTCAACGTGCTGGGCTTGCCGGTGACGCAGTGCCCGCTGGGCCTGGGCAGCGAGGGTTTGCCCCTGGGCATCCAGCTGGTTGCAGCCTCCTACAACGACCACCTGACGCTGGCGGTGGCCCGCTATCTGGAGAAGGCCTTTGGAGGATGGGTCATACCTGGGAAACTTTAACCTGAGTCCCTGGCCCTGTGGGACAAAGATGGTGGGGTCTGGTGAGGTGGTAGCAGGTGCTGATGCCTGATCCTGTCATGGCACTGCCTGCTCCCTCCACTCCCATCCTGGAAGCTGCCAGGGGTGTGTCCAGCCCCTGGACAAGCCAGTATTTTGCAGGTGGACTCACCTCTTTCCTGCAGCACCAGCCAGGAGCGAGACCTGCCCTCCATGTGGCCCTCAGGAGTCCCAGTGCTGTAGTCTGTGTCCTGCCCAGGGTGGGCACCCATCTTGTCCTGGGCACGGAGATGGCTGTCGCTCTGTAACACTCACTCTGTGAGGCTGGTGAAGGCCAAGGAGGGGAGGTGGCAGCACCACGCCAAGGCTCCCTGCCTGCACCCATCATCCTTTGTGGACTCACCATGCCCACGGCTGGGCCTGCAGCTGGTTGCCACAAGCTCGCTGGTCCCTCCAGTTCCCCACAGGGTTCCCCCACCCCAATGGAACTGGGAGAGGGGCTGAGGGTGCTGGAGGCAGCCACAGGCTCTTCCCATTGGTGGCATGGGGTGTGGTGAGTGGTGCTGGGCTCAGCACAGAGCCGGCAGGCAGGGAAGCAGGAGCTTTTGGCAGCCCTGGTGGAGCTCTTTGGGTGCTCCTTCATGTGCTGACACCACTGAGGCATCTCCTGCCTGTCTTTTCTTCCCTTTTTTCCTGGGGGTCACACAGCCTGATTGGTGTACCCTGCCCCTGCCACCCCCTCCTGAGCTGCCTGTCCTCTATCCCACGAGCAGGTACAGGCAAGCTGCCTGTCCTGGGGTGGTCAACAAGGGAAAGGTGTTCTCAGCGAGAGTGGTATTAAAATCTGTCCACTTTGCTGCCAGCTGTGTGTCCTTGTTGCTGACAGCTGATGCCCAGCTGGCTGTAGGGCAGCCAGTTCCCCAGGCACTAGCCCCATCTCCACATGTGCCATGGGCTGTGCCAAGACTGCTGGATGCTGCTGGTGTGGTGCAGGGACAGCCATGAAGGTGCTGGTGGCATCTAGCAGTTCCTGAGCTTTAGAATGCCCACACTAGCTGTGTCTGCAGCCCTCCCGGTGTTTGCTGCGCTCCTGGCAGAGCCAGAGGGTGCCGGGGAGCTCCGGCGGTGCCACGGTCGATGGCTCTCTTGGTCTCGCAGCCGTTGCACAGCGCTGGGCTCCCAGGAAGCACAGGCCTGGCTTATGCACTGGTGCCAAGCCACAGGTGGGTTCCTCTGGATCTTGGGGCAGAGCAGGGCTTGGGTGCCAGGTCTGCGTGCCCGGCCTGCAGCACTGATGTTGGCCAGGGTAAAATCCCCCGGTTGTGTTTTTGAGGACGTCCTGACTTGTGTCTGTCCTGCCACGTGTTGCCCCTGGTCCTGGCCCAATCCCTGTGCTGCTGTCCTGTCCCCAAGCCACTGATGGCCGCTGCGAGGGGGCACGGGTGCATCCAGGGCATCCCACCGACCGCTCGCAGAGGGCACTGCTGAGCTTGATGCAGCCAGGCACCCGCAATGAGGAAGAAGGAAACAAGAAAAACCCTGACCCAGGAAAAGGGCTCGAACCACCAAATCCAAATCACCGGCCGTACCAGCGACGTCCCCGCAGCCTCCTAGTACGGTGGCACAGAGCCCGCGGGGCTCTCCCCGGCCGCAGGGAGCCTGAGAGCGGGGCAGCCCCAGTGATGCTTCCAGCGAGCGCTCCCAGAGCCTGATGTGGGGCTGCTGAGCAGCAGGTCGGTGTGTTCAGTGGAGCCTGGTGGTCCCGGTCGGCGCTGCTGCGGGGGCTCCAGCCGGTTCCTGGTGCGGTGCGGCCAGATGAGTGGCTGCGAAGCCCGAGGTAGGGGGGGACCGGGGGTCTTCGAGGCGGCATGGCCATGGGGGTGCAGCGAAGGGAGAAGGGATTTGATGGCTGCTGTCCTAGCCGACAGGGTAGCCACTAAACCATGTTTTTACGGAAACCACAACGTGGGGAGAGGTGTCGGGTTTTTCCCTCTGGCTGAGGCAGACGGGGACCGGGCGTGCTGGGGTCAGCAGGGGCTGGCAGGGAGCGTCCTGTGGTCATGCTGGGACAGTGCTGGCCCCTGCATGCTTCCTCCCCCTGCAGCTGGAGCAGTCCTGTCCCTGGCTGCAGAGGCAGCCATGAGGTGAGGTGATACTGCAGTGCTGCCCCAGCGGCCCTGCGGGCTGTGTAGGACTGTGCCACAGGTGCTCGGCGGGACCAGCCTCTGCCATGGGTAACGGGGACCCGGGTGCCTGCTCGGGACATGGCGACGGGATGCCTCGGAGTGCCCCTGGCCGCACTGCCCACTCCGTAGATGGCCGGGGTAGAAGCCGCACCACCGGTTTTGCCGGTGTGAGTAACACCTGGAGCAGGGCTGAGTCACAGCCAGACGCCGCGGGCATCAGACTCGTCCTGGTGATACCGGCAGCGTGGCTTGCCACATTTAGAGTGGGGGACCAGCTGGGGGTGGGCGCAGTGCAGGGTCCCTGCAGCATGTGCACGGCGCCGCGGCAGCGTGTGGCAGCTTCCTGATGTCCCCAGGGGCCACCACAGCCCCTCCCGGGGGGCAGCAGGGGGTCCCGTGCCGCGGCTGGGCACACAGCCTCCGTGTGCAGGCCTGGCTGATGTGGCTGCCACTGGCAACGGTTTCCGGAAGAAAAATACTTTCTCTCATCCCAGGTGCCGGCTGCCCTTGGTGTCTGCGGGTGGCAGAACCGGTCCGGCACGGCGGCCCGCCGGCCCCGGCGCCCAGCACGGCGGTGTAGGGCCGGGGCAGATGGACGGGGCTCGGGATGAGCGCTGCCCTCAGCCTGCTCCTCTACCTGGCCGGCTGCACCCTGCTCCGGGGTAAGTCTGGGGGCTGCGCTGGGGGGAGGAGCACGGGGACAGCTCTCGTACCTGCAAGGAGGAGGGGACCCCCGGGGTCGCCAGTGAATGCCTCAGGGTGTTGCTGCCTTTCCCGGGACGGCAGACTGGATGCTCCAGGGGATGCGAGAGATTCATGGAATGCGGATGCCGAGTGCAGGGCTGGCAGGGAGTCTGTGTTTGCCTACGTGGGACTGAAGTTGGGGCTGGTATGGTGGGGGAAGGTTCGTGCAGTGTGGCCAAGCAGTGACTGGCCAAGGAGCGGGCCCTTGCAGACCCCCCTCTGCTTCCCCCTCCCAGGAAAGCTATCGCCCCCCCGGGATGTAAGGCTGGAGGCACAAAACTTTCATGTCCACCTGCGGTGGGAGCCAGACTCCAGCTGGCCCGACAGTGCCACATACCAGGTGGAGTGGAGGACATGGTAAGTGGGACCAGAGGAGGGGGTGGAGGGTGGCCAAGCCTCAGCATCCTGGCAGAGAGATGCCATGGGCCCCTGGTAGCCAGAGGATAGCAGAGCTGGCAGGCACCTCCAGAGACCAGCTCCTCACACCCCTGCTGAGGCAGAGACAGCCCAGAACTGTGTCCTGTTTTGACCACCTCTTGTCCCTTCATTGGGCACTGCTGAGAAGTCTCCATCTTCTTTACTCCAATCTGATCTAGCTGAAGATATCCCTGCTCACTGTAGGGGGGTTGGACTAGATGGATTCTTTCTACCCCAATCCATTCTATAATACAATCCCCCACCCTTCTTCCAAGGCTAAGCAGTCCCTGCTCTCTCAGCCTCCCTCCTGCCACAGATGCCTCAAACTCTTGGCCACCTTTTGGCCCTTCAGGGCGCTCTCTCTGGTGTGGAGATGTTCTCTCTTGTAGAGGAGAGCACAGGTCAGGGCACAGCACTCCAGGAGCTGTCCCACCAGAGAAGACTTGGCTTGCTGGCACCACTCTTCCTATGCAGCCCAGAATGCTGTTGGCCAGTATCTGTGCTCTCCCATGCTTTCCACTTGGACAGGGTGGCCGTGGCTAGGCAGCCTTCCTTTTTGGCTAGGAAGGTACTGAAAAGAAGAAATCATTGCATTTTCTCCAGGAACAGAAGCTCTAACTGGACCAAGGCAGATGCCTGCTGGGGGAACAGCACCAGCTCCTCCTCGGCGTGTGAGCTGTATTTTCGTGACATCCACAGTATCTACTGGGCAAGGGTGAGAGTGACAGCCAGAGGTGAGCTGTCTGAATGGGCCAGTTCCAGCGAGCTGCAGCTGTACAGAGACAGTAAGGACCTGGGAGCGTCTTCAGCTGGGCTCCTGTTCTTCCTTGGAAGCTGATGGGGATAGGGGTCCTTGGAGAGGTCTGGTGGGATATGATGGAAAATCATATGAAGATACATTGGTAGGAAAAGTTCTAGGAGTCCCCAGCTGGAGGCAAGGGCTGGGAGCAGAGCTTCTGGAGAACAGCTGGGTGAAAAGCAAGGGGACAGAGGAGGAGACAGGAGACACAGTGAGTTGAGGATCATAGATGGGAGGAAAAACTTCAGGACCTTCCCCTGACCCACCTCCTAGGGGGTTGCTGCAATGAACCAAATGGGTGAGCAGCTCAAATGGGATGTACACCACCTGTTTGGGTTCCGTCTTTCATTCCCTCTGCATCTGGCTGCCATGGCAATAGATGTGCTTGGCTGAAAGAGCAACTGCTGTGCTCTGCAGCCAATCTCTAGACCATTGTCTGGTGGCTCAGCAATGAAGTTCTCAGCAGTGGGGAGAAGCAGGTGCTACCAGGTCTGGCCTGGCCTGTGTTGGTGTGACTGGAGGAGGAGGCAGAGCAGTGCTGGCTGTCACAAAGATGTGGTGGCTGCTTTTACTAGAGCTGGTTTCACAGCACAAAATGCCTCCAGGCTTGCATCAGGCTTCTCTGCACTGGGAGTGGGATGTCCAGTAGAAGAACACCATTTATAGAGAAACAGGATATCTGCCTTTTGCTTAATTTTCCTCGTTTTTTTTTTTTCCCTTCCCTGCAGCAATCGTGGGTCCCCCCACATTGTCCTGGTTGTTCCAGGGCCACATCCTCAGCATAAATCTCATCATGCCACTCACTCCCTACCGTGACGAAGCCGGCTCCCATATGCCGGTGGACGAAGTGCTGCTGAAGCTGCGGTACTGGCTGCAGCTGTATGAAGGGGACCTGCTTGTCCAGGTGGTACGTGGTGGGGTGGGGATGGCTCAGAGGGCAGCAGTGCCAGGGATGCGAGATGCTCTGCTGGCAGCTGGGGAGCAGCAGGAGATCCCTTTCCTCTTCTAGGCTGCGTGAATAAGAAAATCCTGTCACAATTTCTGTTTGCATGAAAGCATGCAGTAGATTAATGTTTTACAGAGATTAATGAGATGCTCTGGGCCCTGGACACTGCCTGGGGTGAAGATCCCAGTGCTGGAGGTGCTGGGGGCCAGGAGGGAGGGTCTGTGCCTTGCACTCTGGGGCAGGTGGGGTGTCCGGGCAGCATTGGGAAGCAGAGCAGTGCATGGACCTCACCTCCGGGCACCCTGGCCATGCATCCCCTCTGCTTCCAGGTGCCCTGCAAGTGGAGAGGAGAGGAAGAACCATGCACCTTCGGGCCCCTGAAGCCCAGCACCCACTACTGTGTCCGGACAGTGGCCGTGGAGATGGCCAGGCAGAGCCAGGAGGCTGAGCAGTGTGTGGTGACTCCGCCAGGCCCTGCAGGTGGGAGCTCTTGGGTCCTGCTTGCAGCATAGACATGTGTGGAGTTGTGGGTCACTCACCCCCCCCCAGTCATTCTGGTCAGGGCTGGTGGCCCAGTAACACCCTGTGCGGACCTTTCTTGGGGAGATACTCTCTTGACAACTGCCTTGGGCTTGCTCCACATCTCCTCCTAGAACATCCCTGTCATCCTAGAACGTCTGTCACAGGGGCACTGGGGTTGCAGGCTGGGGGGGATGCTGGCCAGAGTCCTTCCATCCCTCAGCCTGTTGGGAACTCCTGGCAGGCTTTTCCTGGGTCCTCCTTGTCCTGCTGAGTGCCATCTTCCCGCTGCTTATCCTGGCTGGGCTCTGCTTCATTCACCTGCACGTCTTACCCAGCACCTCAGAGATGCACTTCCCGAAAACGCTGGTGAGTGAGCGCTGCCCCCGGAGCCGCAGCGAGCAGAGCCCGGCCCGCGTGTCCCCGGTGTGAGCACGGCGCAGGGCACGGGACCCTCCCCCCCGGCTGCACTGTTCAGCATCCCTGGCCGTGGGGGTTCAGCTCACGGCTTGGCTCCACTTCCCAGCAGGGTCTCCTGAACAGGGAGCTGAGCAAGAATACAGGGGTGCCTGCCCTTGAGCTCCAGGAGGACTCACTGTCCCTGCTCCTGTCACCCATGTCCCCATCCCATGGGCCACCCACAGCCGAGCAGGGAGTGCCAGCAGTCCGGCTGGTCCTCAGAGGAAGCCTTCCCCAGGATGTGAGCGGGTACTGTGCCAACGGGTTTGGGCCAGGCTACTGTGAGGGGAGAGACCCATCCTGCACCCAAGGCCAGCTGGGCCACGCCTTCAGCTACCAGGTCTCATCGCAGCTGAAGGAGAATGGGGAGGCAGATGGGGACGATGTGCTGGAGCAGCCGGTGCCAGTGGGACTGAGCAGAGACAGCTACACAGGTGACAGGGACTGTGGGATATCCCAGACATTGCTCTCCCAGCACCTCCAGCTTTATTCTAAGTGCCAGTGCCCAGCCCTGGGAGCGGGCACCTGCGTTCCTCTGCCCGCACCAGGCAGGAGCTCCAGCCAGGAGGACTTGCAGGAGAGCCTTGGTGTGCCAGGACACTGGGTCCTGCTCAGCTCCGTGAAGCTGCGTGCTAGTGTGGTTGAGGATGGAAGGCAGCTTGTCCATGCTCTCCAGCCCCTGCGGACTGAGCCACAGCCAGGTGACAGTGCTGTGCAGCCAGGTGACCTGGAGCCGACAGCACCTGGCATCCCCAGCCCCTGCCAGCTGCCCCAGCTGCCCCAGTTGCCCTCCAAGACCCTGCAGGCAGCTGTCTTCTCTGGCTACGAGCTGCGTCCTCAGGCTGACGGGGAGCCATAGCAGGTGGGGACACGTCGGGAGCTGCCACCACCTTGTCACAGCGGCAAGCAGAGCTGGAAGTGCTGCCTGGAGCTCCCTAGCCATGCTGGCTGCCTGCTCTGACCTGCCTGTGCCTTGCTGGGGACAGGAGTGGGGCAGGGCCCACAGCGGCAGGCACAGGCATGCTCTGGGCACAGCTGCCACAGATGGCTGAGATCAGCATCTTCAGAGCCTCCCTCTGTGGTTTTGGTGCTCTTGAACCAAAGCATGAAGAACACATACTGAAGCTGAAGCCTCAAAAGTTGTATCCATTTATCCACCTGTATGTGTGTATATAGAATCACAGACTGGTCTGGGTTGGAAGGGACCTTAAAGACCATCTAGTTCCTACCCCCCTGCCATGAGCAGGGACACCTTCCATGACACCAGGTTGCTCCAAGCCCCATCCAACCTGGCCTTGAACACTTCCAGGGAGAGGGCATGTGAGTGTACAGTGTATATATACCAAGGCAAATTTATGTATATATTCTCATATATACATAAAACTTTTAATGGTAGAGGAGGGGTTTTTTTTGTTCTTTTGGTGTTTTTGACTTGTCTGGAAATACTGATTGTGCAGTGGAGCTGTTTTTGAAATAACACTAATTTATTACAGAAAATTAGCTTCCGTCCTTGTTCTTTCTCTGTTACAGAGCCAGCATTGCCTTGCCTGAGCAGCATCTGGGGAAAGCACTAGGAAAACTTGGGGTTTCCCTGGGACAAAGTTGCACCCACAGCTGGTTTGCATGTTGCTGTCATGTGGGAAAAAACTGGTTCTTTAGCAACCCCTGGATAGGTTTATTATTCCTCCTGTCAGCACTGGGGCAATTTACTTCTGAGTAGCCCTGCCCTGTGGTTGTCTCTCTGGGATGTCTGTGAGGCTGCACCTGCAGCCACAGCAGAGGGGGGAAACCCTCTGCCCCAGGGCCAGGCAGTGTTGTGCTGTGCAGCAGGCTGGGATCTGTGGATTCCAGCCCCGGGAGGCAGATCCAAGATCCTGGACTGGTGAGATTTATGCTGAATTTGGTAACAGGTGAGAAATCATTGTCCAGCATCCAAACATCTGGTGGAGTGATGCCAGCCCTGAGGAGCTGTTTGGGCTGCACGGGGCCACTTTCAAACCTCGTGAGCCCTCCCTGACACACCAGCCAGCAGCCTCCCAGGGTGGCTCTGCCCTCACCCTGCCTGGCTGCCAGCCTTCCTCCTCTTCCCTTGGCAGGGTGGCAGCGCTGGGATCCCCATGGGTGACTCAGGCAAGTTACTCACCAGCAGCGGGGACTCACCCCAGCCCAGGCCGTGGTTGGAGCAGCTGAGATGTCTCTGTTTTGTATGAAACAGAGATGTTCATGCAGAGTGGAAAAAGGCAAAAAGCTCCTGACATTTCAAGATGGCATTTAAGCAGCTGAAGTTTCTGAGTTGATGTGAAAGGAGGTTTTTTGCTTCCCTTGGAGGTGCGAGTGGCGTGTGGGGCTCTGCACTGTGAGGAGGCACAATGCTCGCTGCAGAGGCAAGGTCCTAGTGTGCTCCAACGAGACCTGCCACCACTGTGCACAGCTCTGGGGCTGGGCAGAGTGTGTCTGGGGGACACCCTGCTCCGGATGGGGCTGTCCTAAGGCACAGCAGGATGCCTGGCAGGGTCCCTCTGTTGCTGCCGCAGGGCTCAGGCGTGTGCAGGCGCCTTGCGGGTGTCCCCCACCCCTGGGGACACGGCTGAGCCAGTGGTGGGTCCTCGGACCCCTAGGCCAGCCCCACAGCCCCACAGCCTCAGAAGTTGGCTGCTGTTTCTGGTGCTGGCCCCAAGGCCTTGCTGGTGCCAGGGGGGATTCGGTGGGGGCTGTGGAAGCTCTGACTCACTCACCTGATCATAGGCTGGTTCCTGGCTGCTCCCCATGCTGCTGCTGGTGTGTCCTCAGCTGCTGCTGGTACCAGATCAAAGCAATGAGAGGACTGCAGCTGGAAACAGTTCTTTGTTAGAAATAACAGTTTTAGGACTATGCGAGAGGGTATTTTGTATTACTAATTCTCAGAGAGCTGAGCTGCCGGCCTATAAAAGTATCGGAGAGTGGAAAATTGCCATGCGGGGGCTAACGGGACTTTTGCAGCTGCCACATAGGAAATGTAGCACCTAAAAACACGAGGGAGACAGCAGCTCCTGAAAGGACAGGGGAAATTAAGCTCTAATATTTTGCAGGCTGCCAGAACCAAGTTTCTATTCGTGGCTGTTTGCCTTTGACAGCCATGGGAGATAGAGGTGGGCTGTAACCGCCCTGGATCTGCTGTGTCGCTGTGCCCCCCTGCTCTACCTGCTCTCCATCCTGCCTGCATCTCTCCCTGCAATGCTTGGCTACCAGGGGATGGGTGGATTTACTGGGAAGCCCACTGGGATGTCAGTGGACACTGTGGAAACCCTAAAAGCTGGAGATTAAGTATAATGTATTTGGAGCTCATGCATGGAGATGGCTGCAGGGCTGTAGGCTACAGAGGTGGGAACTTGCTGGCTCAGAGCAGCGTGATTTCTCCCAAGGCAGGAGGTTTTCTGTGGCTCAGCAGGTCGGGACCCAGGTGCTGAGTACTAGGGGGTGATGGGGATGCCCAGGTCACCCCAGGGCCATGCTCTGGGCATATTGATCTGTAGCTCTCTGTCCACAAAGACCCAGTGACAGAGGTCACAGGCAGAGCTGCCCCCTGAGCTGGTGCACATCCTCTCACGAGATGGACACAAGAGTTTGGAGAGGGTTTCCATGCTTTCTCCCCATGGAGACCCTCTCTAGGCTGTGTTTCCTGACCATGTCCTGACAGCAGAACTGATGAGCTTGCCTCCAGTATTTTTCGTTACATGGCATGAGACCAGAATTCCAGGGGATGGGAGCATCTAGAAAACAGGCTAGATACGGATTTTTGTCAGGAGATAAGTCCCAGCTGAGCAGCATGCCCAGTCAGGATGGATGAACATTTTGCCTCATCTGTCTCTCGGTCTGATCTGTGCCTGACAGGCAGGGATTTGCAGACAGAAGTAATGATCTCTTGCTAATGCACCTTCAACCACTTTATGAAAAATGAGAGCCAGTGCAGGGTGTGCAGACATTGTTGTCTCCCTGTTTTGTGGTCAGCAGGGTCATGATCAGCCTCTTGGCTAAAAAAAGTTGCTCAGGCTTCCAAGCATCTCGTCCAATCTTCCTTAGGAAAGGCTCCATTATGTCCCACCCCACAAGAGAAGAGGACACAAGAGACTGAGAAACATGGATCTCCCACCAAGATTTCAAAGGGACTTCCCTTGTGGCACCTCTGAAGCAGGTACTGCTCAACCTGGCCAAGCCCCAGCATTGGGAGGAGTAGGAAAGGGGCATCAAATGAACCTTTCTGTCCCCTCTACCCACTAATAACATCCAAGGCTGATTTGCATTTCCTGAGAGCTTAAAATCTTGCACTGCCAGCTTCTGGGATAAGGGGAGAGGCTCCTCTGAATGCCAGCAGGGTCAAATATTCTTCCAGCAAGGAAGGTCTGGCCACTGCCATCTGCAGAGGACAAGCCTTGTCACTTGCTGAATCCTCTCATTAGGCACCAGAACACCCACTGAGAATCAGCTCAGGATGCCCAGGTGGCCAAAGGCTTTACTGCTGCCCTGGTCCCTAGGGGAAGAAGATCATGCAACAAGGAAGCATGGATCCACATGTTTTGTCCAAATGTTGGCCCCGTGTTCTGTTCTGGGCCTCCTGCAGACCCCACCAGAGCCATGGCTAACTTGTCCAGTGCCTCCTCCCCCAGCACAGCACCGGTGAACAGCAGAGCTTCTGAAAACCCAGACAAGCATTTATCAAGTGTCCTCATACAAGAGTGACAGAGATGGAACTGGGGGAGAGCAGGACCAGTTGTCTCCTGTCATCAGGATTGATGTCCAACCCAGCAGAACAGACAGCCCACCTGATGAGTGTATATTGATCCCAGGGAGTTGGAGGACATAAGAGAGAGCTGCCTCATGCACCCTCACTCACCAGCTCCTAGGAAATCGGTCAAGACTTAGAGAAGGAGAGGAGATGCCTTCCCAGAGGTTGGTGGTCGCCTTGGCGGTTCTGCTGGGGGTTTGCTGTGTCAGCGCCTATCCTATCTACCCCAAAAGCAACAGAGACCAAGGTAAGGACAACTGACCGGGGTGCTGGTGCCTGAAGGCTGGGTGAGGTTTGTCCCTGTGCTGGAGGCAGTGCCAGACAGCAGACTTTGGTTGCCTCAGCTTGGCACTGTCTCCCATAGAATCCTCATAGGTGAGATGACAAAGCATAGGTTAGACAAGTGAACAGTGAAGTGGGTTGAAAACTGGTGGAACAAGGGCTGTGATCCATGGCACAAAGCCCAGCTGGAGGCCAGGCACTCTGTGAATCCTGAGGGTCGATCCTGGGGATGGTTCTGTCTAACATTGCCGTTAATTATTTGGACAATGGGGCAGAGCACCCTCAGCAAGTCTGAGATGATGCAAAGCTGGGAGGAGTGGTGACACTAGAGGGTCATGCTGCCACCCCAAGGGACGTAGACTGGCTGGAGAGGGGGTCTCAGAGTGAACTTGTGCAGCTCATCAAGAAGTGCCAAGTCCTGCCTCTGGGAAGGAGCAAGCCCAGGCATTGGGATGTGCCAGGGCTGACGTGGTCAACACAAAGTTGACCATGAGCCACCAACATGACCTTGTGGCAAAGGTGGCCAGTGGTGTCCTGGGCTGCATTAGGAGGAGCAGGACTGCAAGTCAAGGGAGGGGACCCATCCCCTGCTGCTGAGGCCACATCTGAGTGCCATGGCCGGCACTGTGACTCTGGCAGTTGCGGCCAGACGAGGAGACGAACCCTTGTCCCCCTCCACCAACTTGCCTGTCATCCTCTGGGTCTATAGACCATGCTCAGGCTCTCTGTCCCACTGCCCAAGGAACAGCACAGCTCAAATGAGCCACTTTGTCCTTGTCACTGTTTCCCTGTTCAACCCAGACCTTGTGCCAACAGATTCTAACCTGGCTGACAATGCAGGTGGCTCTGTGGCTGATGGCAAGCCTCCAGCAGGACTCCAGCCACCCAGGACCCTGAGTTGGGCTCTGGTTGCTCCGGGGGAAGGACCGAGCCACAGCCAGAGCACAGCTCCTAGCAAGGGTGAGTCCCAGAGCTCCCGGTGAACTGGACCCATGGACTGGGCTGCCACGAGGCACCCATGGAGGGAGCAGGCACCAGGATGCTCCTGAGGAGGTGGAGGGTTGCATCCAGCACAAAGCAGTGCTGCAGGTTGGGTGTCCCTGAGGGAGAGAAGCAGGTGATGGTGCTGTGTCCCCTCTCCTAACATACCTTCCCTCAGCTCCTGCCCCCCCATGCTGCACCCACAGCCCCTGTTGTGCTCATTGCATTTCATACTCTTTTTTTCAGGAAATAAAAGCAGAGTCCAGAAGGCTGTTCCTGACCACTTGGTGAGTGGGGGCTGTGTCTCTGGGAGGGGGGGCAGCCCAGGGAGATGCTGCTGGGCAGGGGACTGCCATGGACAAAACCCCCCATGGCGTCCCAGCCAACCCCTGTCCCTATTGGCCAGGAAATGGGGACTGAGGCACTCCCGCTGCAGTGCCAACATGGATTCCCTCCCTGGCCTGGCAGCGAGGGGAAGGGGCTTGGGGACTGGTTTTGCCAGATGGGCACCACACACATGATGGGTCTGCTGTGCCACAGCAGGTGGAAGACCTGGATGCAGTCCTCTGGAAGATGGTGGCAGTGGGTGAGCTCCAGAGCCAGGAATTAACCCAGACAGACCTGACCCCTCAGCAACCCAGCAAGAGAGGTGAGTGCCCAACACCCAACAGGGCCTGGGACCTGGCCCACCAGTGATGTGCAGAGAGGCCACGGCAAGCAGGGGCTGGGCTTGGGGTGGAGGCAGCTCAGGACTGGGGTTGACGAGTGCCCATGGTTTGAGGTAGAGAGTGCCCATGGTGTGGGCTAAAGTGTTCAGCTCCCAGACTGTGCTCCTAGAACTGACTCCAAAGCCAAGAAGAGCCTGGGAGAAGAGATGGACATCCCCCTTCCTTTAAACATTCCAGCTGCAGCCAAGCACTGCTGCAGCCCCTGGCATAGGTGTCTTTTCCTTTTTCTCCCAGATTGCTTCTGGAAGTACTGTGTCACCAAATGAGGGGCACAGGAGGAGCTCTGCCTGCCAGCCCCGCTCCCTGCCACCGCTGTCCGATGCCTGTCGGCCACCCCCTCCACACATCCCCCCACACCTTGCCATGGACTGCTTTTGCACAGAGCTTTGGAACGTCTCCAGTCCCTCGTGGAGAAAGGGGAGAGGGTCTGCACAGAGGAGAGCTGTCATGGGGTAGGGAGAGAGTGCCGAGAGGGTCTGGGGTGCAGGACAGTGTTTCTCTCACATGTATGGACCTCTAGGACCCATGGCAAGGCAGAGCTGCCACCATGGCCTGGCAGGGACGTGCTGGCTGCCAGCAGGAGCTAAATAAAACCCCCCCGGGAGCAGCGTCCTGTGGTGACTCCATCCCCAGCTGCGGCATCTCCCGCCGCCGGTGGCAGTGCTGTGCCCCGGGGAGGGGACATCTCCTGAGTCATCATCCCGCGATCCAGGGCGGCAGAGACTGGGGCTGCAGCTTCACTTGTGCTAAATCCCAAGAGGGTTTCCGCCGTGGGGAAGCCCCCTCCATTACACCCCCCCCCAGCACCCTCCGTGCCCGTGTGCTGGCAGTGCACAAGCAAGGCGTATTAAAATAGAGTTTATTGCTGCTCCTAGTTTAAAAAACCCAAACAAACCAAAACCCATTAATAACAAAACCAGTCCCCAAACCCCATGCTATCAGGGGCAGGCTTGCAAGGACACATATTTAGTGCAAAGAGGGAAGCGGCAGTGAGGGCTGGAGGGGGGACTGCCGCCACCCTGTCCCCGCAGGACCCACCAGACTCACTGTACAGTATTTTTTGCCCGCGGGCCTGGCTGGGGAGGGCTGGCTGAATCCACAGGCACTGGCGGGAGCCCCTGGGGGAGCTGGAGGCATCGGATGGGGAGGGGTGAGATGTCATGGCTGTGCAGAGTGGCTTTGACTCCTCTTGCATCAGCGACAGTGGATGGGAAGGCCCAACATGGAGCCAGGGAGCAGCACACCTGCCCACTCGTCTCCTACAGACCCAGCGCTTTGCACAGCAGCCTTTGCCAGCTCATGGCTGGCCCGTGCCTTCCTCTTCTAGTCAGGCACCTGGAGTGTTGGTGGGGACCAGGGACAGGAGCTGGAGCTGCATGTGCAGCATATCCTGCAGTGTCCTGCAAGGCAGGGAGAGGTTTCTTAGCTCACAGGAGCCAGGTAGGACCTTGCAACCAGCAGCACATGGCCCTGGGTGGGTGGGCCACAGGGGAAGGGATGCCCTGACCCTCAGCCCCTCATCCTCAGCCCTGCCCAAGTCCCTCCACTCTTCCTTCCCTGCCCACAGCAGGTCCCAGCATTTTTGTCAAAGGTGCCTTCCCCAGCATCTTCCTGTTTCCATGTCTAATGGGGGCTGGACACACATTACAGCTCTCTAGCAGGGAAGACAAATTTGTTACTGCCATAACCACCAGGGCAGAGCCTTTCAGGGCTGGATGGGGCCTGGATGCCTTGCTGGAGGACAGGCCTTGCTCACAGGCAGGCTGTGCAGAAGGGCAACTGGGCAAATTCAAAAGGCTCCAGCCTGGACAAAGTGCTGGGACCCCGGGATGCCCCATCCTGAGCGTGGAGGTCTGGCAGAGCAGAGCAGCTCCGGCAGCGGGTGGGCAGGGCTGTCCCCTCCTGCCCCACTGCTGTGGAAGGCGAGCACTCAGTTTCCCACAGCGCGTGGCCGTGGGCCATGAGCCCTGTGTGTGGGAGCAGGGATGGAGCCACCAGTGCAGCTGTGCAGGGACCAGTCCTCACAGGAGGCAGTGCTGGCAGCCCGGGGCTGCAGCCAGCCCGCGGGGAGGAGGAGCGGGGGCTGGGAAGCAAGGTGCGATTTCTGAAAGGCAGCGGGGTAGCGGTGCCTGAACCCCTCCAGCCCCCCCCTCACTGGGGCCTGGCGGTGCCAGGGCTGTGGAGGGCCGTGCTGGGGGTGCCCGCATGGGGGTCAGGTCATCTTCCTGGCCACGCTGGCATAGGTGTGCTCGATCTCCTCATCAGCGGGACACGTGTGGCTGAACTCGTCGCAGGCGTAGGCGTTGTTGAGGTAGCGCCAGACGCCCGTCATGTCCGCCGGGATCTCGAAGTCACGGTACTTCTTGGCTGCGATCTGGAGATGGGAAGAGGAGGAGACTGAGACCCTCCCGACCTGGGGAAGATTTGCTCTCTGGCTTGGTGAGGAGACCCCATAGCCCCCTCTTTATATCACCCTACCCATCACTCTCTCTTGGAATAGGTGTCCCCACGCTGGCCCCAGGAGCTGGTGCCATTACCTTGATGATGTGCAGTTTGGGCAGGAGGTTGCAGTCAGCCAAAGTCAGGTGGTCTCCATCCAGGAATTTCCTCTTGGAGACAGTAATGTCCTCCACACTGTCCTGGTCGATCTCCTCGGGGAGAGGGGTGTTTAGGTAGACATCCAGTCGCTGGAACTCCCGCAGCAGAGCCTTCTCCAAATCTGGGTGGGCAAGGAAAGAAATACTTAGTCCAGTGTCCTGGGCTCCTATCACAGCCTGGGCTGTGCCAGGGTGGATGAGTCCCTCCCAGGCTTGGCACACTGGACAAAGCCCTCAGGGCCACCCTGGGCCACCCTCCCCTCCTGCCCAGTGTGGCAGATCACAGCCTGGCACCCCTCCCTCCCTGCATTTCTTACTGGTATTTGCTTCCTTGCGTGGGTTCTTGATGTACGCTGAGAACTTGGCAAAAATGTCGCTCCCCACGTCAAAGGACTCCTTGTACTTGGGGCTCAGGTGTGGATACCTGTGAAGAGATACTGGTGTCAGTGCAGGCAGGGATGGAGGCAGAGATTCAGCTGCCTGGTCCCCAGCTGCGTTATCTCCTGTGATGCCCAAGGCTGGTACTGGAGGATGCAGGTGATGTTCAGTTGCTTATGGGAGGAGGGTAATGCTATAAATGACTGTGTCTACCACCCGGGAGGTGTATTATCTTGGGTTTCTGCTAGGGGAAAATCACAGGGCAGAAACTCCAAGGTTTGGGGTGGTTGGAGGCAGCTGAACTGTGCCTGCAGGCAGCTCTGGCCCAGCAGGAGGATGCGTGTTGGCACAGGGGGGTTCTGGGGAAGCCAGAAGCTCCCATGACTTCCTCAGGAACAGGCTCTTGTTTGCTGACGTGTCCCAGGGCGGGCTGCAAGGGCGGGTGCCTCCGAGGAGGACGATGGCAAATGCTATTGAAGCTTCCTCTTCTGTAGCCAGTGGGGGCTTGCGGCCACACAAGGCACGGGGTGGGCTGGCTGGAGTGTGCAGGCAGGGCCCAGGGGACTGGTCCCCTGGCAGCCCTCCAGGCCAGCTGCTGCTGCACTCGAGCACAGGTGGTGGCTTTGGCTCAGCTGAGCATGCCAATATGAGCAGGCAGAGTTTCCCCCTCTGTCTCAGCACCAACTGCCACAGCCAGCTGCAAACCCACCACCTCCCAGGGACCTCCTTGCTCCCCTCCCAGCCTTGCCCACACCGAGGAACTGCTGCTTTTCCTCCTTCAAGGGAAGGAGCGAGCTGGCACTTACATGGGTGGGCCCAGGGTCTGCTCCAGGAACTCCTCGATCTTAATGAAGTCTGTTTTCAGCTCCTTGTTGAACAGCAAGAAGGGTGGGTTGGTGCCCGGCGCTAAATCTTTCAGCTCCTCAGGTTTCCTGGAGTGGAGAAATGGAGTGGGGTCAGAGGCTGCAGCCTGTCTTGCCCCACTGCTGGCACAGAGCTGGGCCGTGGTGCCTCTCACCTGGTCATGTCCACCGTAGTGACGTTGAACTTGACCCCTTTGAGCCACAGCACCATGAAGAGGCGCTGGCAGAAGGGGCAGTTTCCAATGTTTTCCCCATCCAGACCAGCCTGCCAGGAAAGCAGAGAAACAAGGATTTAACCCATTGGCTGGGCTCACCCATCCCAGATGAGATGCCTGGAGCTGAGGAGCCACTGGCGTTGGTCTTGAGAAAAAGGTACAGAGAGGGCTTGTCCCAGCACCCCGTCACTGAATGCTGCAGGGAGCCCCTCCAGCACCAGGGCTCAGCCACAGGATTCCTGAGCCATGGCCCTGCCACCCTGGAAAGTATATGGGAGCAAAGTATCTGGGACCATCCTAAGATCCTTCCCAGAAATGTGAGATAAAGCAGGAAGAAGATGAGAAAGGGGTAGGGGAAGGAGGCTGAGGGTGATTGCTGATGGATGGGAGGAAGGGAGGGTCCCTTGGCTGAGAGGCCAGGCTGGAGAGGGCAGCGAGAGGGGAAATGTGCTCATGTTTGCCAGGAAATCATGTGCTGTTAGTATCTGCCTCTGGTTTTGTTTGCATTTAACAAACCCAGACGTGACTCCCCCGGGCTGCTGATGGATGAGAACCACCCAAGCAGCCTCCTTGGAGAGAAGAAGGAGCTGGGGGTGGTGGGGCTGTGCAGAGGTGGACCTGTGCTGACATCCCACCCAGCATCCGTGGGGCACGGAGCTGCTGTCAGCCCCAAATGCTTGGCCCATGGGCAGACAGCCCTGGCCAGCCCCTGCCAGCCCCTCTGCACCAACGCAGCCACCGCAACTCAGCTCTCAGGGCTGCTCTGTGACCAGGGTGGGGTCAAACAGTAGTAGGGATGTGGGAGAGCAAGGAGCTTGGACAACCTGCCCGAGTCCCACCGGGGCTCCCACATCAGGTTCTCACCCAAATTATGCCCATTCAGCAATCCCAAGGGAAAGTGGCAGCAGGCAGAGCAAAGCCTATTTCCTCACTATGGAGCAGCTGAAAACATCCTTCACAAAAAGGCCTGAAACTCCTGAGGAGTTTGGTCAGGAGGAAGGGGGCAGGCTCCCCCAGTGCACGAAAACCGGCATGGATGCTGCTCCGAGAAGGAAGTTGTGTCGCAGTACAAGAGATAAAATGGCTCACAGGAAACTCAACTTCTTTAAGAGAATGAACTGGTTCCTCAGCTGCACGTGAACCGTGGTCCTCCAGGACATGTGGCAGCCCTGCTGCGGCAGGGAGGAGCAGCAGGACTCATGCCAACTCCTTTGCAGATGCTGGAGGTAAGTGCTTACAAGTCACTTCTCTGTATCTACAGGTACTCAGAGACCCGTGGACCCAGTGCTCAACTTCTCTAGGAGAGATACACCAGCCTCAAACTCACCCTAAGGGAGAGGTAAGCTGATCAAAACAAAACCCTGACACCCTGAGTAGTCACCTGGAGGTGAGGGTCTGCTTTTCCACTATGCCAACACCTTTTAGTCCTTCCAGAGGAAGAAAAATTGCATTTAAGCAGTATTTCCTATGCTCAGCTGTCATTAAATGATGCTCATGATAAAGGAAATGGGAACTGAGAATTTACCGATTCTCTGGGAAATTCCCAGAGGTGAAGCTGGATTCACACATGAGGCTTTTTGCTGGCTATTAATTAGAAATGCTCCTGCGTAGCTGCTGCTCCGGAGTGTCCTGTGTCAGCTTGCAACACATAAGGTGTCTTTGGTAACAGATGAAGTTGTGTATCAGATGTCCTGGGAGGGAGCTGGAGGGGAGAGTCAGGGAGCAGCCACAAGGGCTACCACTGGCACGAGATCAGGGCCCCCCTTCTTCTCTCCATCATTGTTGGCACCTACAAGCCAAAACCAATGCCATTCTTTGGAGCACCAACCCCTCAGAGGTGCTTTTGTGGCTGCCCAGCATGAGGACCAGCCCTTTCCTCCCTGCTCTCCTACAATGGCCCTTGGTGGTGGCAGAGGAGAGGGCAGCCCTGCACTACCCTTTGCTTCCCTCGCTCAGCACAAGGCTGGCACTGAGGGGGCTTCATTGCCACCTATCTTGTTGGCCCCATGGGAGCTGTCGTGCCGAGCTGAGGCAGAGAGTGGCCCTGGCGGAGCAGGAGGAGACGGCTGGGTGGATGGGGTGTCCCACACCAGGGCTGCTCTGGCTCAGGCCGTGCTTGCCTTCTTCGGGCTTCTCTGTGCTTGTCTTGTAGCTCCAGCCTCTGAGCAGTGCTGGCTGGTTTTCCCCTTGGCTTTTAAAGGTGGGGAATTCTGGACTAGAGTGAAAGGAAAATCAGGATGGCCTCTGCAGAGGAAAAAAAATTAAGCCAACCCCATCCTAGGATGCTCAGAGCCATATGTTTATCTGGAGGAAGTGGAGGGCAGCTCCCCAGCACAGGCACTGCTGGGAGCACTGGGCTGTGCCATGGCCCTGCCAGCACCCACATGCTGTGGGGAGAGCCCCCCCTGCAGCCCGGGGAGCCCAGGGTAATGGGCCTGGGGTGGCTGGCAGCCACACACCCACCCTCCCACCCCAGCAGAAGCCAAGAAGCAGGGAAGCCATTGCCCCTCACTTTCTTCTCCCCAGAGAGCCTCTTCCTCTGCGCTGCGGCAGGGAGTGGGGCAGGGGCAGAGTCTGCACACCCCCAGACTGGCTGTGCTTACACTTTTCCCCTCTGGATGGTGGATAAACCCAGCGTGGGCTGGCACAGCACCTTCAGGGATGTGCAGGTATTCAGCCCCAACGCTCTTCGGCCTCCCGGGGCTGCATGAGGCATCGAAACCCCAGAGTTACTGAGCAGTTCCTGTGGTTTCCCCCTCGGTGAAACAGCATGAAATGCAGTGGGAGGGGGGGGAGTTCTGCCTGCTTGGGGCACTGCTAAGAGCCCAGCACCCACCAGGACCTGCCCACGGTTTCTCCAGCCACCCTGAAAGTCAGGATGCAGCCTCGAGGGGTGGCTGAATGCCAGAAGGGGCTGGGGGGCAGAGCCTTGAGAGCCCCCCAGCTGAAGGGCTGATGCTCTCACCAGGACCATGGCAGGGTGAGACATTCACAGCTCTCTGGGGATTCTGAAGGCGATGTGGGAGCTGCTTTGCACCCTCCCCATCCTCACCGAGGACACCAAGGCAGCACCGGCTCCCCCGTGACCTTGGGCTTTGGCAGTCATATCTCTGGGAAGACCCAGCCCGGGAGAGGTGTGAGGTGCCAATGGCACCAGAGGTTGCCTGCTGCAGCTGTCACCTTGGTCAGACTGGGTCCTGGATAGTAGGAGGAGGCACAGCATCGATTTGGCTGTTAACAGATGGGCCAGAAAGGGTTTTTTTCATGCTAAATTAAGGTGTAGGGGAAGTCCTGATGCTGCTGCTTTATTTTCTGTTTCTCTTCCCTCTAAAAAAACCCCTTGACAGTGCTGTCACCATTGCAGTCCCCTCATGTATCATTTTCCTCCTCTGTCCAGCCAGCCTAAGGAAAAAGCGGTGCTAAGAAGGGAATTCAAGACCTGAATTACTTTTCACCAAGAAAGCACTCTTGTCTGGATTTGGCTCAGCCAAGCTTGGGGCCTGGCAAGCACCGCTGCAGCCATGGTTTTGGCAATGGGAAGTAGGAGATCCCTCCCATGAAGACTCAGTTAATCCTTTCCAACATGTATTTCCAGTGTATTCTCCAACACATATTTCCAGGGAAGCCAGCGCCTCTGGCCAGGCACCGCAGTCTTTTTGGGCACCATGATGCCCTAGGAAGAAAGGAGCGGAGCATGAGGGGCTGCGCAGCTGCAGGGACACTGTTGGGACACCACCTCGATGTGGTGGCACAAGGGGGCATTGCCACCCCCCACAGCCACTGTCACTTGACAGCATGTCCGAGGGCCCTGCTGGCATCGCTGCTGGCACACACAGTTACCAGCCACCAGCTCCTCACTCTACACCCTGTATGGCCACTGCAGATATTTCAACTTGAGTGTTGAACTGTTCCAGGGGAAGTGTTCAGAAGATTGCTTAATGGGAGGGGGGAACATTTCCAGCGAATAATCCCCCCGGGCTGCTGTGCGAAGCCGCCCCACCCCGCCCACACACGGGCACCCGCGGCTCCCCGGGCCGTCCCTGCTGTGTTTCGCAACCCGGCTTACAGGAGAAGCTGGAGCGGCGGCTCTCAGACTTCCACTCGCCATTCCCAGGCTGGGGCTTGTCTCATCTGGGTTTGAGTGGTGTGTGTGTGCCCACTCCTTCATCACCAGCTGCTGGCTGCCCGGTTGCCCTGGGGGTTGCGACCACTGCAAAACCAGGGCATCTGCTAGGATGCTGGGAATGACTCCCCACCAGTCCCCGTGCCACTGCCTGGTCCTCTCCTCTGGGCACCCTTCACAGCAAGTGATCCCAAACTTGGTACCCATCTCCAGCCTCCCGAAACAAGAAGACACCCACAAATTTCCTCCACCTACGCCCACCTGAAGCCTGGTGAGGATGAGCCTGTGGAGAACCACCAAGGAGCAACTGTCCGCCCCGAGACCCACCTTCACAAAGAGCTCGATCTCCGGCTCCTTGGTGGTGTTGTGCTGCCGACTCTCCATCCCAGCAACGTGGGGAGGGATCGCTGGCCGCTCACTGCTGTGGTGAGTTGGTCCGTCCTGTGCAGAGCGCGGTCGGGGGAGGCTCTAGCAGGGCTGGCGGCTCGAGGACCTCGGCTGCACTCGCGTCCCGCGCAGGGCTGGGGCTTGCCCTTTCCTTCCTTTTGAAGTGGGGAGGAGCGATGGGGTGTGCGCCGGGACCCGCCGGCGGGGAGGGGGAAGCTGCGGAGCCTCCCAGCCGTGACTCAGCACGGGTCTATCGGGACACATTCATGGGTCCCCTTCCAGTCTATCGCAGCCGCCCAGGCGCTGCTCCGGAGCCGTGGGCTGGTGACCCAGGCACCGCGGTCGTCGCCTTCCAGCTGGGAGCGGGGGGGGTTGCACAGGAAGCGTCTCACCCGCCGCTCCTCGGGCTGCTCCGCGCTGGTCTTGCCACTTCCCCGATCTCCCACCCTGGTCTAACACCCTCCCCATCCTCCCACCCTTATGCCGGGACACCGGCGCCCCAGGGCTTGCCACTTCTGTATCTCTTAGCGTTGAACTGAGCCGACCTTTCCACTGCGTTCCTTGCTCCTGCTGTTGCATCGCGACGGGCAGGAGGGAGGGTCCAGCTCCTCTCCCTGCCTACTGCCCCGGGGTCCCCCAGGTGGGCTCCTCTAAGCACCAAGGAGCAGGACTGAGCGGGGCAAGGGCTGCGGGAAGCCAAGTGGGGCAGCCTGGCCGCCTACCACGGGCTTTTTGCAGCCGGCCGAGTGCTGCCAGGAGGTAGGAAGGATTGCAAAACAGCCAAGGAGGGAAAGCAAAGAGGCTGGAGCATGTCAGGGTGCAGCGGGGAACCCCAGAGTGCCACTGGCAGCAGCCCAGTGCGTGGCAGGGTGATGGGAAAGGATGTCTCCAGGGCTGACCCCCTGCAGGGCCCCATTCCTGGAGTTTTGCAGGAAGGATGACCAGCTTGCTTTCCTCCCCAGGATGGGAGGGAAATGTCTCCGTCAGATGGTCCTGGCTGCTGTCCCAGCGGAGAGAGCTTCCCAGCACCCATGGGCTTAACTCCTCTCTTGGGCAAGTCCCGTCTCGCACAGTGGGACCCCGTAGCTGGTACTGAGTTTTACGTAAAATACAGATCGTGATTGCTTGACTCAGCCCATCCAAACTCAGGTAAGCTCAGACTTTCCTAAAAAAATAGTCAAGCCCTGGTAAGAAAGAATCCACTTTGAGGCCATTATGCTGGGAAATGATTTTGCAGGCGGAGGAGGAGCCTCCCCGAGCGATATGTTTCTCCTGGGTCCTGCTGCACAGCAGGGTAACGGGGCCATTTCTCTTCCCTCCCATCAGAGCTTTTGGAGAACTTGAAACTCCACCCAATGGGACAGGAAACTCTGCCTGATGTTCTGGTGAGGATCGACTTACTGGCGTGGTGAGCATCGAGCAGGGCCATGGCAGCACCCTCAGCACAAGCTCAGCTCCTGTCATGTTCCCCCCACCCAGCCTCCACTGCGGACCCCCAGGTGGTGTGCACTGGTCCCTGGTTCTGCCCCGGCCCCCCCTTGCTGCCCCTGCCCGAGGGATGCTGAGCCTGAAGAGAGGCGCACAGCTCCTGGCACCACCAGCTGCTGCCCTCAGCCCAGGCAGGGCCAACAGCTCCTGCTGCTGCACTCCCCTCGAGCTGCCAGCCTAGGCAGCGGGCAGGGATTTAACTCGTGTGGGATGGGGGCACAGAGACAGCACGGTGCCCTCCTCGCGAGATGTCAGAGTGCCCAACACCCAGCCCTGTGGAGGCTGTGGGGCAGAAGGGTGGCAGCAAAGAGGTCCCTGCCCACAGTGTTGGATACAAGGAGGGCGTTTGCCCTTTTTGCAGGAATAGCTGGCCTGGGAGGCAGCGCAGGCAGCCCTTCCCTTCCTCCTCAAACAGTGAATGACCGGACATTTGCCGAGATGGAGATGACGGCGCATGTGTATCCGGATTTCTGCCTCACCGTGCCTGTGAGAAAGCCAGGGGCACGTTGGAAACCTGGCCAAGCCCTGTCCCTCTGCTCAGGGGGAATGGAGGTGGGAGGGAAGGGGCTGCCAGTTTCTCCACCAGCAACAGTGATGCCAAGGCATGGTACCCGCTCACCCTTGGAGTGCCTTGGAAAATATGTCCCTCCCTCCCCCGGGGGAGGTGTCCCTGTGCTAAGAGTGTCCCAGCTGTCCAGAGCAGCCCCTTGCCCTGCAGACAAAGAGCGGGCACAGAGGCGCCTGCCCAGCCCCAGCGCTTTGGCAGGGTGGAGAAGCGAGCCATTGTCCCCACAGGCCACCAGCTGCCGCTGAGGACTGGACCGGCAGACACTGCCTGGTGGGACGCAGCAGAGCCAGCTGTGGCTGCACCATGGCCGTGATGGTGGGGCCAGCAGCAGCCCTGGTTCTCCTCTGCATGGCTGTGGGACTGGAGGCCAGCCCGGAGCTCTCCGGTGAGTTGGGGTGAGGAGGGATGCTGGGGACTGTGACAGTGTGAGGGGAGGGCGAAGTCCAGATCTGGGCTGGTGGGGTGGGGACAAGCAAGGCACAAGCCAGTGCAAGCCATAAGGAGTTTACCAAAAAACCCTGGGTTTGTTTTTTTTTTTCGCAAATAGCAGATCCCCATGGCAGGGCTCGGATCTGAAGACAGCCTATGCATGTCCTGCAGCCCCAGTGTGTGAGAGGGAGCAGTTGCCCCCACTGCTGCTGCACTCCCTTGGACTGTTTGGAGGCAGAAACACAAAAAAACAAAAAGACAGTTTCTGAGCTTTCCCGAGTCCCCCCTGGCCATGATGCTTAGGCCCTTGGTGCTGGGCAGTGTGTGGAGCTGAAGGCTCATGGAGCACCCAGGGCTCTCCTGGGAGCCTTTGCTGCTCTGAGAAGGTGAGGGAAGAGATGGGCTGAAGCCCTGCTTTGTCCCTGGCCAGAGCCGGTGGCTGTAGTCCCCAGACAAAGCCACCCAGGAGTAGAGCTGCAGGGTGCACTGCCACGAGGCACAAAAAGGGCCACATCCTCTCTCAGGGGTACCACCATGAGCCTTATAGATGTAGCAGAGGCAAAAATTTGGGATCTCTTGTGCCCCTGTGCTGGGGACCGTCAGGACAGGTGCAGGCAGGCTGGCCATCCAGGGGCTGGTGTTCTGCTCTTCTAGAAACCACCACACTCACCTTCCCCTCAGCTCTGCCGGGCCCAGGAAGCACTAGAGCCCATCACGATGCTGCCGAGAGTAGCAGGGCGGGTGGTGGCGGGAAGGATGTGATTTCATCTGGGCAGAGCTAACTGCACAACCACAACATCAGGAACTGAGTCAGCGGCACCAGCGGGCGACCAGAATCACTCACAAAATCTGCCTGCAGCCTCCTTGCCGTGGTTTCACCCAAAAAAACCCATCTTCACAACTGCTTACCCCCCCAAAATGGTGGGATGGAGGAACCTCTGTCCCTGTGGCACTGTTTGAGCCTCAGTTTTGAAATACAACCCGCCGGTGCTGGCTGTGGGTGCCAGAGGGTTAGCGGCAGCAGGGAAGGTGAAAGGGGCCCTTTGTGCAGCTGAGCCTGGCACTGGTTGGGGCTGGGAGCTGGCATTCCCACCCGCTGTGGGCTGGGGGACAGGGTGCGTGTCCTGCCCTCGACCCCAGCATGGGGCTGGGGTGTAAGTCCCTCCAAGGACCCCACAGCTGGGGACTGGGGTCTCTGACACCCCCCAGCAGCCCAGAGTCCTGGCTGACAGGTACTGGGTTACTCTGTTCCCACCTCCCAGCCTCAAAATGATGCTTCCCCTTTGGTTTTGTTTTATTCAAAGGTCTCATGCAAACTGCTCTGTCCAGGGCTGTACACATAATTTTTTGTCAGCTTTTCCTGCTTCCTTAACCCCCTCCAGCAACTGGAGCCTGCTCAGAGCACCCCTGGACCCCTGGCACCTTGCAGAGGTTTTATTAACGCAACTTCCTCGCTGACCCAGCATGGCTGGTATCAGCCAGGGCTGATAGCTGCGTGTAAAACCTTCTTAAATGCTGGGCAGGACAGCCCCACCTTACTGTCCCTTGTAGGGAAAACCACAGGTAAGTGGTTTGGGACACAAACTAGGCAGGATTAAAAGAGAGAAATACCCTGTGCTGGGAATTCAGGGAGAGAAGAGCCCTGCTCTGGTCCTGTTTGTCCTGTAAGTGCCCCAGCCCAGGGCATCCTCACTGCCACTGGCTGACAGGAGCCCAAGCACTGCCACCTCTGTCGTTCCAATGTCTCCTCCAGCCAATGCCACTTGTGCTCCCCCCTCCCAGGGTACCTGCGCAAGGTGCTGAGGAACCACACTGCCCACACCTGCGACGGCGAGCAGCTCCTCATCGTCTGCCCTCGCAAGACCACCATCAGCATCCTCGGCGCCTTCTATGGCCGTCGCGTGCCCAGCCCCAACCTCTGCCCCAGCCCTGGCAATGTCTCCCAGGAGAGCACCGAGTGCACGTCCACCACTGCGCACCTGGTAAGAGCAGGGGTCCCAAGCACAACCCTCCTGCCCCAACTGGCTGGGCTGCGGGTTTGGGAGGCTGCTGCCACCGGCACCGGGAAACAGCCTGGGGGTCCTTTTCCCAGAGTGCTTTTGGTAGATAAGGGTGAAGGAGACTTTCCACGGTGGGTGGCAGGGTGGGGCAGCCTGGCGAGAGAGACTGCCACCTCCCGGGAGTGTGTTGGAGCCATCCCGCAGGACACAGCAGGCTCGGAGGAGGCCGGGGCTGGGTCCGGGAGTGGAGAGGAGCCGGGAACCGGGCTCGGGAGGCGGGACGGGGCCCGCGGAGATGGGATGGGATGGGATGCTGCCGATCCTTGCAGTGCATCCCTGGGTTGCACAGGCCTGGGCTCTGCCCGGCCACACCCGCCCGGGCGCTCTGGTGACAACCCTCGTCCCCATCTGGTGGCCACGCGTGGGCATTGCACGGAGCGCTGCGGGCGTGGGCGTGCGGGCACGGGTGTGCAGGGAGCCGTGTCGGTACACACACCTCCACGGGTGTGCACGGGGCTGTTGGCGTGCACGCCCAGCCGGGTGCCACACGCAAGGCACGGTGCGGGGCTACCGTGTGTGCCGGCACAGGTACCGACAGGGCTGGCACGCAGCTCTGCCTGGGTGCAGGGGAGGAACTGCTGCAGGAGTGACACATGAAGCAGGTGACTGCGGGTGGGGGGGTTGTGAGCAGCCATAGGACACCTCTGTGGGACAAGATGGCCCCGAGGGAGAAGAGGGGAGAAGAACCTCAGAACTCCTGACCCATCTGTCCCACTCTGGTCTGCAGAAGCTGCAGGCTGAGTGCCAGGACCAGCAGTGGTGCCAGTTCTCGGTGCACAGCCAGGTCTTTGGGCCAGACCCATGCCCTGGGACGCACAAGTACCTCATTGCTTCCTACAAGTGCCGGCCAGGTGAGGTGGAGGGGGGTCTGGCAGCGCCAAGGGGGCTCTGCCCAGCCCCTGCTGCTCGGAAAGGGGCAGAAAGGGCAGCTGAGCTGTTCCCATATCTTGCAGCCCTCCTCCAGCCTAGTCCTTGACAGCTCTCAGACCCTTGGCTGGGCTAAGGGAGGAGGGGGCTGCAGGTGATTCAGGATGTGTTGGGACAC
Source organism: Hemiprocne comata (assembly GCA_020745705.1). Taxonomy (NCBI): domain Eukaryota; kingdom Metazoa; phylum Chordata; class Aves; order Apodiformes; family Apodidae; genus Hemiprocne; species Hemiprocne comata. The sequence goes on along the minus strand of CM036597.1, from coordinate 98,684 downwards.
TCTGCTGTGCCACTCCCCAGGGAACCATCGGGTCAAGACTGTGTGTGAGAATGACAAGCTGAGGCTGCAGTGCCGACCAAAATCCATCTTGGCCATTTATTCTGCAAATTATGGACGATTCCTGCGGGGCAAACCAGAGTGCGATGCCCTGAACGCTGGCAGGCCTCATATAGGTACGCAGGAACAGTTCAAGGCATAATTGGGGCCAGGAGCAGTGCAGAGAGCATGGCACAAACATGCCATCAGGTTGTACCTTGCCCCAGCTGGCTGGTGCCCAGCAGCAGGGGCAGGAGGTCTGCCCACGGGTCCATGCCCCATATCTCTGCAGAGTGCTTGGCCCCAGATGCCCTGCGGAGGGTCTCCAAGAAGTGCCACCGCAAGGGGAACTGCACCGTGTCTGCTGACCAGGCCACCTTTGGGGACCCGTGCCTCCCTGGCATGAAGAAACAGCTGCGAGTCTCCTACACCTGTGGTGAGAGCCACGTGTGGGGCTGGAGGCATGGGGGCCACTGGCTGAGCCCCTGCTGTGCCCACCCTGTGCCATGCAGGCAGGGGCATGGGGCTTCTGGGGGCAGGGTGGTGATGCTCAGCATGTACTCTCCTTGCAGTGCCCAAGCAGCTGCTGGAGGAGGTGGGCCCTGACACCTCGGACCCCTTCCTGCTCTCAGACTACATTCACGGTAACGGGGGGGGAGGCTATGCCAAAAGTGGTGTGGCATCTTGTCCATGCCCAGCTGAACCACCCCTTCCCTGGCCTGTCTGTGCCCTGGTACCCTGAACCCTGCAGCCCCATCCCAGCATTGCTGCTCCTGGCTGAAGCCATCAGCCAGTGTCTGTGTCTGAGGGGCTGGAGAAATATGGTCTGCTGCAAGCAGGGGAGAGGAGGACTCATGGGGGAGCATCCCCCGGGCAGAGCAGCACTTGTGCAGGAAGGAATGTGTGGTGTGGGGAAGGAGGCAGGCAGGGGCAGGCAGGGGCAGGCAGCGGGGCACTGGGAACCACCTCACATCTCAGCCCACGTCCCCTTGTTCGCTGCAGGTGGCTGGTACAAAGGGCCCAGATTCTCCAGGCTCCGGGAAGACCGGATGATTTTTACTAGCTCTCTGGCAGCTTTTGCCTACCTCTGGGGTATGTGCTCTCCCTGGCTCTCACGCAGTACCTGAGGGAGCAGGACAGACTTGGGAGGGTGGCTCAGGTCCCATGATCACCTCCACTCAGCCAGGGCTTGGCTCAGAGGCAGCCAGACCCCAGACCCCTCTGGCAGGGTCAGCAGGCACAGAAGGGAGGAGGGCACCAAGTGCCCATGCTGGGTCTGGGGGGACTCGGAGGTTGAATGAGCTTCCAGGTCCTGGTGCTGCTGTGGTGCTGCCCATGGACCTTCCTTCTCCGACTGAATTACCTGCTGGGTCTCCTTCCTTCCTGCCCTGCCTGCAGGGGCACTGACAGCACCTCTCTGTGGGCAAAAACTTCCCTTGCCAGGGGAAATTATGCATTTGAACCCCTGGTGGGATGATTCCTCCCACTGTGCTGCCTACCCCACCTTCCATTGTGGGTTTCCAATGGGGAACGGGGAATTTCGGAACACTGTTGGGTGAGACTCTGGGTGATGATCCCACCTCACTGGGACAGGGTCTGTCCTGCCCCTGCAGCCTGGGTGCTGAGGCATCCCTGCTCCCCTCCTCTTCATCCCATGCCTGGCAGGGGTTTTTCAGGTGCTGGTAGCCTGTGGGCTGTGGAGGCCGTTTGTACCCACTGTCTCTCTTTGCTCTTCACCTCCTCCCCAGGTGTCCCAGAGAAAGTCGGCCTCTACTTCCTTTGCGGGGTCTCAGGAGGCCTCATGCTCCTGCTGTGCATTGTCAGCCCCAAAACCACCTTCCTCCAGGAGGTGGGGGAGGCTCTCAAAGACCCAGAGCTGGGGAGCAGCTCAGAGCTGAGCAGGACCAAGCTGCGGGACGAGCAGGATGAAGACCTTCCTGATGACAGCTCCTCAGACTCCTCCTTCCGTCGCCTCACCCGCACTTACAGGGCCACCGACAGCATCTTCAGCCCTGAGCTGACAGCAGCCATGGAGGGAGCGGTGGAGCACCAGGGCCGTGGCGGGGAGGAGATCTGGATGCCCAAGGAGTCAAGCCCATATGCCATCCACAAGATCAAATCAGCCACCAAATAAGAACTGGGAAAAAACAGCTGGAGAGCAGTGAGTGTGGAGGCAAAGTGGGATCCGAAATCAGAGACACGAGAGTTTGGGCTCCTCAGGGTGCGTGGGCATCCCAAGTGGCAACAGGGCCCCGTGCGGCAGCCCCAGTGCGGCCATCAACCCACTGCTCCACCAGCCTGGAAACCCTAAACCCAGGGGTAAGATGCTGTCCCTGGGTGTGACAAGGGGCTGCGGGATGGCTGGTGGGTGCGCTGGCCCCTTTGCCACAAACACGCTGCCTAACCCTAAGCTAACCTCCCCATTCGGCTCGGCTGGTTTGTCTTTAACCCTGCTCGGCCACGCCGAGGCCGCCCTGAGCACTTCCAGGCTGTTCGCTCCTGTTTGTTCTTGGGTGCTGGCTTCCAGCCCTGGTGCTGCGCCCCCCCTAGGCCCCGGGGGCAGCTTCCCGGCGGCAGAAATGAACAGGAGGGGGGAGGATGCAGGCGGAGCGGGTGGGAGAGCGGCGAGTCCTGCCGGGTGCGGCACAGCCGGTGTCCCCGGGGAGCTGCCCGCGGGGCTGCCAGCCGCTGGGCACCGCGCTGGGTCCCACCTCCCTGCCCGTGTTTGTCCCCCGCCTTCCTCTGTGCTTTCCTTCACGCTTCCCTCCCCCCGGCAGGAGAGCCCTGCGTTTACCTTGCTGGGGCTTTTCCCAGTAAATAAATGCAAGAGCTCGTAGAAAGAACGTCCCTCCCTGACCTCTGCCAGGAAGTGTATGGCAAGGAGAAAGGCAGCGGCGAAGCTCAGCCTGCCCCGTGCGGATCAGCCCCCTGCCTCCCGCCGGTATTCCTGACGCTGGGCCATGGGGAGCAACAAGTTGGGCCTGTTTTAGCATGGAAAAGGTTGAGGTTTTAGCCTGGGGAAGGGAAAGGGAGGGAAAGCAGTCCGCGTGGATCCCATGAACGACGCTTCCCTGCCCTTGCTGCGTCTCTCGAGCCCGAGGCTCTGTCTGAGCAGTCCCAGAGTGAATGTCCCCAGATGCCATGCAGAAGGGCTCTTGGCAGCCCCACGGTGCCAGGGAGCCGGGCTGGATCTGGGGGCTGCTCCAGCTCTGGAGGCAGCACATGCCCTGCAGTGCTGTGTGAAGTGAGCACATAGCAGGGTTTGTTTTTCCATCCACCGCTGCACGTGAAGTGCCTGGGCTGGGTGCAGCAAGAGAGGGCTGTGGGGGATGTCAGTGCACCCCCTAACCCAGCTGCTGGTGGTGGTCTGCCAGGAGCTGGAGAGGCTCCAGCCCCATCTCTGTGGCCAGAGCCACACTGTGCTTGGCAGCAGATGCTCTCCCCATGCAGAGCCGAGTGCCACGGCAATGCAGCAGCCTTGTGCTCCTGCCTCCATGAAGTGGGGCAAGGACTGGTGTCCTGCCCCGTTCGGAGGTTGCTGAGGGATGCCAGAGCCCAAGGAGTGTTTGGGGGCTCTCACCTCAAACCAGCCCCAGCTTCCTTAGAAGACAGGCAGGACTGAGACCACAGACTTGCCTCCACGCTTGGACAGCTTACCTTTGCCTTGCAGGGTAAACTTCTTGCTCCCTCCATCTTTCCTCCCATATCACCTGACAGACAGGTGGGATTTCAGCATGTGTGTTCCAAGCCCCTGCAGTGGAGCCAGGCTTCCCTGTTGAGTGCCAGCACAGGACTGGAAAAGCCAGTTCCCCCCTGCCAAGCCTGGGCAGGATGGGCAGACATGGACCCATTCCAAAGTGCAGAGCTCACCCAAGCCCCCCCAGGCAGCAGACTTGGATGGGTTTTTTTTTGGCTGGGGATCTTATTCCACAGGCTGACACATCATTTCCATTGGTGGTGGGATGCCTCCCAGCTCTGTCTCCCTGGCGGGTATGCACCCAACTCATATTTTGGCTGGAATATGTGCTGTCCCAACATGTGCAAGGAGAGGCAGACACCTGAATCCTAGAAGGATCCCACACTGATGGAGAACCACCTCCCACAAGCAGGGCTTTCTCTCTGGACAGCATATTAAACAGCCCCCCTGTTCATGCCCCATTTGAGGCTGTATCTGAAGCAATGGGTTGTAGTCCTCAGAGCTTGACCAACAGTGGTGGCTGCCAGTGCCATTCCTACCTGGCCAGGTGTGACAGATGCACTCGACCCCTTGATCAAACCCGTGGCAGTTTGGGTCAGTGTGAGAGACGGAGTGGGGGTGTGAGTCGCGGCTTTACCTATCTCGGTCCGCGACAGTCAGGCTCCAAAGGAGGTGAAGGCCTGAGCCATAACCGGGCCATAACTTCTCTAGTTCTGGTCTCTTCTTGGAAAACACACAAAGGGGCAGAGTGACATAACAAGCACCCATGTGTGCAAGCTCGGAACACCCATCATGTGATTAACACGTGAATAGCAGGTGGCTTTTCCGAGAGTGATGAAGGAACAAAGCTGTGGGTACAAGGGATCTCATGCACCTTTCCCAGTGCAAGTAATTTGACTATCAGCCAACCATTTTATCCCATGAACACAGCAGCTTGAAGAGCTTTCTCTGAGCTCTCCCAGCTCAGCAGTGAGGCTGCACAGCAGCGATCTCCCCTCCAGTTGGGACACCCTCCAGGCTAGGACCGTTCCCCAATGGCAGATCTTTGGTGAGCAACCGACACCACCCATGACCCTGTGGGATGGTAACGCCGATTTGTGCTGGGTAGCTGATTTTACCTAGGTAACCCTGCCTCTGCCGTTCTGGCTCAGGACTCAGCACAGACGGCGGTGCCCCACAGTAGCACTGAAAGGTGCCACGGAGCCTCGTTAAACCGCGCCTCATTAAACCGCACCTTAGAGCGTCATGTTAAACCACTCTCCCTGATACCAGAGGCCTGCGGGGGCCGCTCCACCCCCCCATGAAGAGCGGGAGAGCCAGGACTGCTCCCGCCGAGCCCCGGGCCGCTCCACCGGCACCAATCCTCGCTGGCCAGCCGCCATAGCACCTTCCCGTCAGCCACCGCGGGGCAGGTTTAAAGGGCATGATCCCAACCGGCCCGTCTCGGCCGATTCTCCCCGCCCCTCCGCAAATCCACCCTTCCATTGGCCGCCGGGGATGAATTTTAAATCCTGCCGCCCTGCCCCTTAGCAACCGTATCCCTACCCTCTCGCCGATTGGTCGCTGTCTGGCCCCGCCCGGCGCTCTGATTGGGCGACGCTCGGCCAGTGCTGGCGGGCCGCTACTGAGCTGCTATTTTCAAAAGAGCCGGGGCCGACTGCGGGGCGGCGGCGCAGGTGAGTGCGGCTGGGGTTCCCCCCTACTACCCCCCTTTCTCCAGGGACGGCTGGGCGTGAGGGGGTGCAGGAAAGGGGGGCCCGCATTCCCAGGGGCTGACGGGGTGCAGGGGAGGGCGGCCGGCCGGGACTTCGTTATTGTGTGGTGTGTGGGCGTTCCCCTAAGACTTAGACATTCTGTTCCCCGAGGGTGTCGACCACCCCCCTACCGTAAGCTCCGCCTGTCTCCCCCCTGTCGGCTTGGTATCCTCCTCAGGGGCCCGTTCCCCAGTGCCCCGAGGGGGGGCAGGGCTCTGTCCTGGTGGCTCTTTCTCCACTGAGTTGTGGAGGTGCCCCTGAGCCCCCCTGAGGTTAGAGGAAGGGTAGGAGCCTTTGCACCCTTCTCCGGGATGCCGGGAGCCGCCCCTTCTTACTCCCAACAGGATGATTTTCGTGGGGGTGATGGAGCTCCATATGCCGCCCTCCCCCGGGAGGAGCAGACCAGCCCTTCCCCGCACCCTCCCCGAGGCTGCCTCAGGGTATCATACTCCTGGGAGGGGTCTGGGGTCTGTCCCTGCTGCGCTACCCCCAAAGGAGGGACAAGAGCCCTGTGGCTCTGCCCCTGGGCCATGAGGGCGTCCCTGGGGGCCCACATCAAGCCCTTCTCTGCTCCCAGCTTGCCAGTGGAGCCAAGGAGAGGATGCCATTGCCACGCAATGCCAAGATGGTGAGCTCCAAGCAGCCCCGAGCAGCCAAGGTGGGCCCTGCTGCAGAGAATGCCAACCCTGAGAAGGTGCGTACTGAGCCAGGTAAAGGGTGTGGGGGGGTCTTGTGGGGAAGCTGGCCCCCTGACTCCTAACAGCCTCTGTTGCAGGAAGAGAGTTGTCAGGCCAAGAGGTCTCCATCCTCCCCCCAGGGTGGTCCCAAGAAGAGGTCAGCGTTTGGGGACATCACCAATGTGAGTGCTTCTGTGGGGATCAGGGGCTTTGGAGCCACCTGTGAGCTCCCCCTGCTGGAGTGGGGCTGGGTATACCCTCCATCACACAGGACAGGGCATTGGAGAGCCCCCACTAACAGGAGAGCTCTCTGCACTAAGTGTACCTCGCTTCCCTCTCTGCACCCCTCTGTATACCCTCATCCTCACCCAAACAGGCTCACAAGAACCAGGTGGTGGCAGAGAAAAAAGGAGGCTGTGAAAGTGGCACCACACAAGACACAGAGGGCCTGTGCTGCCCTGGGGGTGGCCAAGAACAATGAGATCAACCTGAAAAAGTGAGTAGCCGGGGGGATGCTGCAAGGCCTGCAAACCTGTCCCATGGGAAGAACAAGCAGTGTGTGTGAAGGGGTGTTCCTTTGGGCAATGGGAACCAGGAGGCAGATGGGGAGGGAGATAAAACAGCCTCAAGTTGTGCCAGGGGAGCTGTCAACCATGACAGTTCTGTGGTTCTGTGACTTTAGGGGTGGCTTAGCCTTGTCCTTGAAGCAGCAAGGGGCTCTGGAGAATCCCTTTCAGCCATGAGATGGGGCCCCCTCCCACCAATAATTTACACTTTTGTTCTCTCCAGGTCAATTAAGAAAACCTCCCCAAAAGAGGTTCCTGCAAAGCCCAAACAGGATCCTGTGCCAGAAGAGCCAGTTCCTGCACAGGTACCAATGGAGGAGAGGGCAGGGACCCTGGGCATCAGCCAGCCTCCTCCTGATGGTGCTGGTCTGTGGCTGCTGCTGGTGATGCTTGGGCACTAGGCAGCACTTTAGACCTCGGTGATACGAGTAAACCACAACACCTCCTTATTTCAAAAGATGTCTCATGGGAAGGAGTGGTGTGGGGTGGTGGTGGCAGATGGGGAAGGAGGTGCAGAGGTGGAGCAGCCCTGCCCTGAAGGGATGACCAGTATCTGCAGAGCTTGGGGCCTTCCCCTCACTACAGCCTCCTTCATCCCACCAGGTGCCAGCAGTGGAGGACATTGACAAGGAACAGCTGGGTGACCCCTATGCCAATGCTGAGTATGCCAAGGACATCTTTGAATACATGCAGGGAAGAGAGGTGGGCAATGCCTGGCCAGGGGTGGCAGCCCTGACTGGGGAAAAGGTGGCCATGTGGGCAGGGCAGTCTGGGGGCTCTGAGCACCCAGTGGGGCCTGTGTGGGGTGGGAGGGGGCTCCTGCGAGGGTGATGGTGTTGCCTGGTGAGTTCCTGACAGCTGGCATCTTGGCAGGATAAATTCGTGCTCCCTGACTACATGGAGAAGCAGCCAGACATCAGTGCAGACATGCGTGCCATCCTGGTGGACTGGATGGTGGAGGTGCAGGTACGTGGGCATGGGGAGGGGCCATGGCCTTCTGCAGAGCAGCCCCCACCCTGTCTTCAGTGTGGGACCTCAGCATGCCGGCAGAGGCTCCTGTGACCTTCCTTGGTGCAGAGCTGATCTTCCCCCTCTGCAGGCTGAGGATGAGCCTGCATCCCTCCCTCTGAGCCTGACCCCCTGGGCACCTCTGAACCCTGTGAGGGAAACCTTGGAGGGGGAGGTGGATCTACCTTCTGCCTGACACCCCCTCCTGCCCCCTTGCCTGCATCCTTGCAGGAGAACTTTGAGCTGAACCATGAGACGCTGTACCTTGCTGTGAAGTTGGTGGACCACTACCTGGTGGAGGTGGTGACCATGAGGGACAAGCTGCAGCTCATCGGCTCCACTGCCATCCTCATTGCCTCCAAATTTGAGGTGACTCCTCATGTGCTGTCTTGGGGTGCTGGGGCTCAGGGGGATGAGTCTCTCTGGTCCCCCGGGGTTGTTGGAAAAGAGCAGGTCCCCACAGTGCCAAGCAGCTGCCCTGAGAGCTGCTGGAGCAGCATGTCTGTCCTCATGTCACCCCTTTCTGTCTCAAGGGCTGTGAGTGCAGTCCTGGTGGGCTGGATCCTGTCTCCTGGTGTCACTGGAGACCTGGCTCCTCTCTGCTCTGCAGAGCCCCCCAGGATGCCTGAGTTCATCTCATGCAAGCAAGGTTTGGAGTTAAGAGCCAGGGGCTGGGGCAGTATAGACAACTCACCAGCCCACTAGATGTGGTAACAGTCCTTGCAGGGTCTGGCAGGGCATGAGCCCTTATGGGGCCTGCAGACTGGTGGGAATTCCTGAGCACTGCCAGGCTGAGCCCCCGGGGGTGCTGAGCAGCTGTGCCCCAGCAGGAGCGGTGCCCACCCTGCGTGGATGACTTCCTCTACATCTGTGACGATGCCTACAAGCGGGAAGAGCTCATTGCTATGGAGATCAGCATCCTCAACACCCTCAAGTTCGATATCAACATCCCCATCCCCTACCGGTTCCTGCGGCGCTTTGCCAAGGTGGGTGCAGGGGGGGCTGGGCTGGTGTCAGGGCACCCCCTGTGTGGGCTCCCCGTGAGCATCCCTGGGGCTCCCAGCTGGCTGCAAGGAAGGTTTGGCCAGGACCCCACCAGGGTTGAGGGGTGAGGATGCTGAACTGTGGCAGGCTGGGGTGTGGGATTTGTGCCCCAGGGGCAGAGCTCTAAACCCCAGAAAGGTTGGGGGAGGAGCAGAAGCCCAGAAGTCTGAGCCTGTCCCTACCCGTCTGGCTGCAGTGTGCCCGTGCCAGCATGGAGACACTGACCCTGGCCCGCTTCCTCTGCGAGATGACCCTGCAGGAGTACGACTACGCCCGGGAGAGCCCCTCCAAGCTGGCTGCCAGCTGCCTGCTGCTGGCACTCACCATGAAGAACCTCGGTGGCTGGGTAAGGGCCTGCCCAACCTGCTGTCCCCCCCTGGGGCACCCAAGGGGCACAACAGGGGTGCAGAGGTGGACTGGTGTACAGAGTAATGCTCTGGGGCTATCTCACATTTGGGGGGCTGGAGAGGGAAGATGGATGTACCGTCACCAAGAGGACCTGGCTCAGCCCTGCTGTCCCTGTGCAGACCCCCACACTGGAGTACTACAGTGGGTACCGCTCCCAGGACCTGCATCCCCTGGTGAAGAGGCTGAATTTCCTGCTCACGTACCAGCCCCGCGACAAGCTGAAGGCCGTACGCACCAAGTACTCACACAGGTGAGCATCACAGGGCTCTACCCCTCCAGAGGGTGGCACCATCAGCATGTGCCCTTGGGTGCTGCAGAGAGATGGGGAGCCCTGGTGGATGGGGGTCAGGGCTGTGGCTGAGCTCTAAGCCAACCTGGTTCCTTCCAGGGTCTTCTTTGAGGTTGCCAAAGTCACCCCCATGGACATGCTCAAGCTGGAGGAGATATTGAAGACCTGCTAGCCCTGCCCTTGTAAATAGCCTGTAAATAGCTGGGTGCTCTCTGGCAGGGGACCACCATGTACATAAATAATAGCAATTTTAACTGAAGGGGAGGGAGGGGGGGGAAAAAAAAGTACTGTAGAGTTGTCAATAAAATATTGTGTTTCTTATGTGCTGGTGGTGACTGCTGGCACAGGTAGGGGATGGTGGTAGAGATGATGCTGTGGTTCCCCTTGCTGTGTTGGGGCAGAGGTTTGAGAGCAGGGGGGTTTGCATGATGAGGAGCAAGAAAGGGTGAGGGGAGGAAGCTGAGAGGTGATCACTGGAAGAGGCCAGGTCCCCTTCACCCTCCCTGAGTAATGACATCACACAAGCAGCAGCAAGGAGTATCTTTTCTCCAAATATTTACACAGCTTAAATACCAACGTGGGGAAGGGGGAAATCTTTGCTTTGGCCCCAGCCTGGGCACACACGTGGGAGGTAGCCCAAGCTCCTGTAGTGACCCTGCCAGGGGCTGGATGGGGGTCACACTGTCACCTATGGGGCTAGACCTCCATCTTAGTGTTTCCAGCCCCGCAGGCTCGGGGAGAAGCGGTGGCTCCAGGGACACAGAGGGACAAACAGACAAAGCAAGGCAAGCAGGGGGCTCCACACACATAGGGCAGGGCGAGGACCTGGATCCCCCTGTCCAACCCCTGGTCCCCAGGGGCAGCACCAGCACAGGGGCCAGGCTGCTGCCCTGGGGCCAGCCTAGGGTGGGCTGCTGAGCTCCTTAATGGCCTGGAGGATTCGCTTCATGTGGCCCACCTTGGTGATCCCCAGGTCCTGCACGAAGGGGAGAAGAAGGGAGCTGACATGCTCGTAGGGGCCAGCCCTGGGCTTTTGCTGGTGGGGAAGGCAACAGGACAAGGCTGCAGGGCCCAGCTCCCCATGCTTGCCCTGCCAAATCTTGGTCCTCATGAGGAGAGCTCTCTGTCCTCTTGCAAGCATGTCCCTGTGCCTGGGTGCAGGAGAGGGCATGGTGCTGTTGATCCTGCTTTGGGCAGGTGCACAGAGCCTTGCAAGCTGGGGGGGCCAGGGCCACCCCCCCCCCCCCCCGCCCTTGCTTCCAGCCTCTGCATGCAAGCTAAGCAAGCAGTGCAAGCTCAGACCCACGGGGCTGGGTGTGGGGTCAGCACCTGCCTTTCCCCTGCCACGAGGGATGGATGGGGAGAGGAGCGATGGAGGACACTGTGGTCCCCAGGGCCAGGGGTCCCCCACGGGGCACAAGGAGGGGTTGTACCTTCAGATCTCTCCTCTCCAGCAGGATCAACTCAGAGCCCTGGATGTCATGCCGGACAAAAATTTCTCTGTACTCCCCTAAACCGAGCGCTTCCAGCCAAGCTGCCACCTCCTCGGAGCCCCACTTGTCTGCTAGCAGGGAGGAAAACCAGTGAGGTGGCCTGGGCCTGCAGAGGTGGCCAGGCATGGCAGAGCAGGCAGCCAAGGGGCAGCGGTGGTGGCAGGCTGCAGCCAGCATCCCACCTCCCCCCCCCAGCTCTAGCAGGGCCAGAGGCCACAGCAGGCCCAGGCTCCAGAGCTTCACCTTCTCCTCAGCTTGCTTAGAGCATCTAAGCTTCTCCCCTGTGCCCACACCCCCTCTCCCAGGGCACGCACTTACCTGAAGGGCTGAGCTGTACCACAGCCCCCTTCTCCCCCTTGCAGTGGTGGTGGAGTTACAGAGCTGGGGGGCTCTGCGTGCCCCTTACCAGAAAAAGTAAGCTCTAAGGGGCTGTTGGTGACAAAGGTGACATCCCCTGGCAGCCAGGACATGCCCTGTCCCCCTCACAGAGGGTCCCTCCACAGTATGGCCAGGGGCTCCCTGCCAGTGTGGGCTGAGCCTTTCTCCCTCCCTGGCGTTACCTGGGAGTGTGCTGTTGGTTTTCTGCTTCTGCACCTTGTCCTTGTCCTTCTTGGGCTTGGGGATGTTGAGGCGAAGCTTGAAGCTGCCCTTGGTGCCACCAGCACTTTCCTGCAAGAAGCCAGGCTGAGGGGGGTGTTACATCCCCCCACTGGGGCCACCCAGTGGGCTATGCCCCCACTGCTCCCTGTGTACCCACCTCCTCAGCAGGGTGGGCAATCGGCCCCAGCCAGTGGATGTCGAGCAGCTTCTGCAGCTCCTGGCCCAGCATGCTCAGGGGGCCGTGCAGTGCCTCCTCCTCCTCCTGCAGTGCATCTGGCTGTGGAGCACAGGGATGTTCCCAGCCCTGTTGCCACCCCTAGAAGTGCTGGCTGAGGGCATGGGCCCCTGTTGCCAGACTTGGGGTGCTCTCTGGCCACTCACTCACCGCCCTCCCTTCCAGAAATGTCCTGGTCTCAGTGTACAGCTCCTTGATGCTCAGCACCACTTCAACAGCCGCGTTCCTGCTGAGAAACTGAGGGGACATGGAGGGGTGGCCCCTTGAGCAGCAGTGGCCAGGTGAAGGCTGCCTTGCACCCTCAGCCCTAGCTCACCTCCGAGGTGCTGGTGGCTTTGTTGGAGAGTGCTTCACTCAGTGCCAAGGAGCTGGTGTTGACAGCATGTGCCAGCTCCTGCTCCACAGCTTTGTGAGCCTTGGCTGCCTCGTGGATCCTGCAGGAGAGAGGCGCTGGAGCTGCTGGGCTGGACCAGCAGCATGGGACTGGGAGGCCCCTCTAGTTCTGGGTGGCTACCGCGAAGCCCCCCATGCCCACCATGTTCCCGATCCCCCGGCCTGACCTGGAGATGAGGGTCTCGGCGACCTGTGAGACCTGCTGCAAGAGGCTGCTCTCCTCCTCAGTCAGGTACTCCATGGACTGCTGGGAGCTGAGCCGTGGCCGGGCAGCTGCTCGGTAGCTCTCCCCCTTCTGCTTGTCCTCCCAGGACTTGAGGGTGCTTTCAAATGCCTGCGGGGGACAGAGATGGCCCCCCTCAGAGCCTGTCACACTTCCCCGTGCCCCAGCATGGCCCTGCTGCACAAGCCTGAGCTCACCCGGTCCCTTGTCAGCATCTGGGCTCGGTTCTTGTGCTGGATCTTGATGATACCAGGCGGCTGGATCCAGGCTTCTCCATCCACCTGCACAGGCACGCCCTCGTCCCCCCTGATGGTGATCTTCACCACGCGGCACTGTGGGTTGGAGAGCCTGGGGCTGGCATCATGCTGGCACTGCACCATGGCCTTTATCTGCTGTGCGGGGCTGAAAAGCCTCCCCGGGCTGTGCCAGCGCCAGCCAGGTGCCCGGCCAAGCTGCCCCGCTGCTGCCCAAAAGCTTCCCAGCACTAGGCAGGGTCCCTTGTCCCTACCTGTGCGATGCGATGGTGCTGGAGGTTGATGACCCGTGACACGGCCATCTGGATGCTGCCAAAGACAGCCACCACCTCCAGCTTCTTGTCATCAAAGGATGGAGCCCCAAAGTTCTGTGGGGAACCAGTACAAGTGAGACCCCCCCCCCCAAACCAAGTGCTTTTGGGGACCCAGCTTTTTCCCGTGTGTCGGAGGCAGGGACATTCAGCCCCTACCCGAGGGCTCCCAGGTTCCATGGGAAGGACATCGTGCCCCTCCCACCCGAGAACACAGGCACTCACATTGTCCTCCTTAGTGCCTCCCCAGAAGTTGATGCCCCCGGCGTAGCTGGGGATGTTGAGGACAGCAATGCCTTGCAGGCTGGGCAGCGAGATGGGCACCCCATCGCACTGCAAGAGAGGCGAGAGAGGATCCCTTGCTGCCCCCTGCCCCCCGCCCCATCCCCGCTCCCCCTGGCCCCGTACCTCCAGCTGCACCCGCTGCTCCAGGTTCTTGTAGGTGCGCTGCAGGAGCTCCTTCGTGCCCAGCACCCCATACCACATCATGTTCTTGGTGCGGCTACTGCAGGGTGAAGAGGGGCCAGGTGAGAGGGGCTGTGGGCTCCCCCACCTGCCGCAGGCTCTGCACCCTCCTGGGCCACCAGCGTGGACCACCAGCCCTGTGCCTGCCTCAGTTTCCCCACTCTCAGGACAGGGGGGCTGCCTGCTACGTCCTGGAAGATGTAGACAGCAGCATGTGGCATCCAGACATGCACCCTTCCACACTGGCACAAAAACATCTCATCTATCCAGGTGCAGAGTCCGTAAATCCCACCAAGCCCTGTGCCCAGTCACACACCTGGGGGGCACTAGCAGCCAGAGCCTCGCAGCAACCCTCCCCATTCCCAGGGGTGTTTGCAATTTGCTGCCCATCCAGGGGTGCTCACCCCAGCATCAGAGAGCTAAGGGATGGGGGGGGGTGTGTGTTTTTCTGGGGAAATCTGAGGGGTTTCAGCCAACCTGCACTTCTTGGGGTGCTCATCCCGTTTGTTGTTGAACTCCAGGGAAATCTTTGCATCCAGGCCAATGCCAAAGTAGTTATTCATGACACATTTCTCCGAGAAGTGGCTGAAAGCAGCAGAGATGGAGGGCGAGTTGGGAGGCAGTGGCACAAGGGCTGGCACCCGGGGACTGGGTATAAAACCCACTGGAGCTGTGGTGTGAGCTCCCGGAGGGGCTGGCACTGGGAAGCCTAACCCAAGCCAGCAGGGATGGCTGCAGCCCTCTCGGTCCCCATGGTGGGACATCCATAGTACACCCAGGACCTGCCTGCACTGGGCAGAGGGGGAGCCCTGAGCTCCCAGCAAGAGCACAGTGCTGGCCAAGGGGCTGGCAGCAAGAGATCCCCCACCGGGCACATGCAGGCTTCCCCGGGATGGGCACTGCTGGGCCAGGGGGAGCTGGGCACCGGGGATGCCACAGTGGTGGGCAGAGGATGCCCCAGCAGCCATCTCCAAGAGGCAGCATCATCCCAGCTCTGCTCCAACTCCATGATGGGCAACAAGGGTGGGCCAGGGGCCCCAGGGCAGGCAGGACCCCACACTCACAGGGTGCTGGGGTCTTCAGGGAACTGCAAGCTGCTGAAGGTTTCTGGACGGTCCAGGATGATGGAGGAGGATGCAGAGGTCACTGTCTCCCGCCGGGAGCCTGGCCAGGGGGAAGAAGAGGCAGCTGCTGAACTGGCTCTCACCCTGAGCCCATCCCATGGCTCACCCCCATGACCCCCAAAAGCTTCAGGCCCCACTGGCATCTTACTGAGCCTCTCCTCCTCCTTATTGAGCTCCTCCGAGCTGTCCATCTTGCTGGGGACCATGCTGCCCTGGTAGGCTTGGGTCTGCTTGTTCTGTTCATCCACAGCTGGATGCAAAGACGGGTATGAGTGCATCCTGGGCAACCCGATGGCCCTGTGCCCCCTTCCTGGGTCAGCCTTGTGGGCTTTGGCCAGGCAGGCCCCGGGGTGGCACTTCTGCCCCGTGCTGGGGACCATACTCAGCCCTGCCAAGCATCAGAGCAGGACTGATGCCCTTGGACTGCACAACCCTGCTGCCACCCCAAGGATTCAGACGGGGGAACCAAGGCACCAACCTGCGGTGGCTCTGCAGCCCGTGCCAGGCTGCTGCAGTGCCACGCGAGCTGCCAGCCCCCGCCACCCCCTCACCTTTCTCCGCCTGCTCGATGATTTGCCGCAGGGCTTTCTTCAGGCTGTTTGCCCGCAGCATGAGCTGCTCCTTGGATTTAAAGATGTGAGGCACAGGGCTGGGGTTGAAGCTACTGCCTTTGTCCTGGTCCTTGGTGTCGGCAGGGGTGGGCTGCACCATTCCCTCAGGCACCACAATGGCCTGAGCCTCCTCGTTCAGCTCCCGCACCAGCGAGTCCAGCTTCTCATTCAGCATGGCACACTGTGGAATGGCCACCAGGCTCAGCACCCTGGAGCAAGTTGCTCAGCTCCCTGGGTGCCTGCCCTGGCCCAGGCACCCCAAGCTCAGCACACCCAGGTGCACGTACAGCAAAGGCACGATCCACCAGAGCAGACCCTCCCAGCTCCTCCGCTGCCAGGGGCTCTGCCACCCAGCATGTCCCAGCACTCCAGCTCCCTGCAACCCACCTTCCGTGCCATCAGCTCAGCCTCATGCTTGTTCTCCGTTGCCCTCTTGTAAGCCCGGCCGACTTCGGCCACAAAGTCGTTGACGGTGCCACAGAGGAACCTGCCGAGGGAAGGAATGGCTGGGTGGAGAGAGGCATGGCACAGATGCCAGCCAGGGGCGCTTGGGGGATAACACCCTCCTGCAGCCAAGGGGCAGTGCTGGGGCTATCTGCCAGGCACCAGCACAGCCGGCAGCCACTGGTGACCAGAGAGGGGACAGCCTGGCACAGGGGGGCACGGCACCCCTAGGGAAATGCCCCTAGTCAGGCAAGGGGGGCTCCAGTATCCCCATCACCAGCCCCCTCCTTACTTTGCAGAGGAGATCACCACTGAGTGCTTGTCCGACTCCAGGATCTTGGCCAGGTGGAAGGCAACGGAGTCAGCATAGTGGGAGATCTGGGCCTGGGGGAACAGGGAAGGACAGCTGGAGCTGTGACACACTGCCGGGCACCCCACTCTGGGATGGAGCCTTGCCCAGCCAACCCTGGACCAGGAATGAAGACCCCCCCTCAGCCTGCTCCCCCAGCCCCAAGGGCGGCCACCAGGGAGAAGGGAAGCTTAGACACAGCAGGAGGAAACTGAGGCAATGAGTTAAGGGGGACCACACTGAAGAGTCCAAACTAGCCTGCCAGTAGCAGACCAGCTCCACCTCACCTTGTTGCCTGTTCCCAAGTGCAGATGCCAGGCTGAGACCTGCCAGACTCATTTCACCCAGCCCCTTTGCAGCCCCAGTCCCTAGAGACCTCCAGTATGACCTCTCCCTGTGCAATCCCTTCCTGCATTCCCCAAACTGGCTGATGGGGTGAATGGGGACCTGCCTCCCCATCTGCCCTCCCCATCTCACAGCCTCGGTCCTCAATGGTGCCCACCTGGATGTTGGAGTCTCCATTCTCCTCCTCCTTCAGGGCTGACGGGGACTGTTTGGGGGCCTCGTAGGTCAGCACACTCCACCTGCCAAGCAGAGACAATGGCTGCCTGCCACCTCCCAGCACAGGGACAGGTGGGCAGGGGACAAGGACAGTCTGCCCAAGAGGTGCTGGGGCTGGGGGGGAGCAGAGAGGCGTGTGACCTGTGTCGTGCTCACCTGTCCAGCATCTTGGTGGTGGCCCTTTCCAGCTTCTCCAGGATCTGCAGCAGTTGGGTGTCATCATCACACAGGCTGCCCCAGCCCAGCACCCGCGCCAGGTCGTTGCCAGTCCCCAGGGGCAGGACGCCCAGCTGGCACTGCAGGAGAGGAGTGGGGGCTCAGAGCAGCCCCAGGGCACCCGTGACACCCCAACCCCGCCGTGCCCACCACTCGCAGCACCCCAGGGTCTCCCAGCTGCGGCAGGTGCTGGCACTGGGGACGGTGCTGCTGTACCAGCCTTGCCAGGCACTGCCTTCACCTGCTTGTGGAGGCCAAGGGTGTCAATCTCAGACAGCACCCAGCCCACACTGCCATCGCCCCCGCACACCAGGATCCGGAAGGTGGAGAACTTCTGGAAGAGGCGCAGCCTGAGAGGGACAGGAGAGGGGGGCTGTGCCAGGCACCCACTGAGACCCTGCTAGGGCCACCCCAGAGAGGCCAGACCAGTGCCTACCCCAGGTGCGGGCCCCCGTTCATGAGGTCGAAGACTTGGGCCGGGTTGAGGAACTGCTTGAACTTGCGCAGAAACTTGACACCCTGGTTGTCCCCACTCTTGGAGTTGACAAAAGCCAGGAGAGGGCTGGAACAGGTCGAGGGGCAGGTGGCCTTCCAGAAACCTGCAGCAAGCCCAAGCACATGAGCCCCCAGCCCTGGCCCCAACCCCCAGGGACACTGATGGAGACATCTTAGGAGAGCAGAGGCTGAATGGACACCTGAACTGTGCTGTGCCTGACCCACAGGACACTGGGGACAGACAGGAGGGACAGTGATTGGAGTGCCCAGGGGATGGTGAGAGGTAGGAGGAAGAGTAGGAGGTGGATGGGGATGGGATGGGATGAAGTCAGGGATGGGATAGGCCCACACTAGAGCAGATCCAGGTTAGGTCCCTGCTCCATTACTGCCCCTGCAGGCACAAAGTGTGTCACCGAGCTGACTTGTTCCTGCCACTCCAAAAGGGGCACCGCGGGGACAGCTCCTCACTGTGCCACTAGCCCAGCTAGGACCAAGGCAGCAAAGCCACAGGGGAACAGGGCACAGTCCCACCTCGGGGTGCTCCCAGGGGTGGCACTGGCAGCTGGTGTGTCCACAAGAGACCAGCAGTGGCTCCAGGGGGGCTGTACTGTCACCCCTGCTCTGGCAGGGTGTGTGTGAATGATGCAGGAGCCTCAGGAGGCCTGGCAGCCAGCACTGTGCTTTTAAAGAAATGAGACGAGGAATGAAATGTGGCTGAGGCAGAGGAGGATCGATAGCTGGCCCAAGGCACACACCCGCCTCAGGCCCATCTTGGCCATACCAAGCCACAGGCCGGTGCCGCTGGCTCCTTCCCTTGGCAGAGCTAGCGATGCCGCAGCAGGGAAAGCATCAGTCCCGTCTGCCTCTGGCACCAGCCCCATGGCCATGGTGCCCAGAGCCCTGCAGAGTGTGACCGGGAGCCCTGGTGTCCCCATTGCATGGGGAGCAGCGTCCCCGCAGCCCCGCAGCACCAGCACAGGCATCACTGGGACTCCATCCCAACCCAGCGAGCGGATCCCATCAGCAAAGCAACACACCAGGGGCTGCTGAGTCAGAGCGTGGGCTGGCGCCGAAGGGCCCGCTGCCAGCAGCACCCCTGCACCGGGGACGGGGCGGCAGAAGCAGGACCAGGCATCCCTGGGATGCTTCCCGCGGCAGCAGAGCCCGGTTGGGCTCGGCAGCAACCACAGCTGCCAGCCCTGCAGCCTGGGCTGACCAGGCCACTGCAAGAGGGACAGGACAGAGATGCCACCAGGGCCCAGCTGAGAGCGGCTGCCCGTGCTGCTGCCAGAGGAGAAGCCGCGTGATGGTTCCCCTGACAGCATCCCGATGAGTAAGGAGCAGCAGATGAGCCACCGGCTGAGCCGAGTGGTGAAAATCATTAAAGAATGAGGAAAGAAATATCCGGGAGAGAACAGATTTTGCTCAGCAGAGGCCAGCTGGGCCCCTCGGAGAGAGCAAGGGAGATGGCGCAGGGGTCCCTTGCCCGCACATTGCTCCTCTCCCCAGCACTTCACAGCCACCTGTGCTGGGGGCTCTGCACCACCACAAACCAGCTGAGGTTCAGACATGGAGAAATAACCCAAGCAAGGGCTCATCCTGCCCTTCAAGGTACTGAACCCCACATCAGGGGCTCAGAGCTGGCATCGCTGACCCCAGCATGGGGGGACCATGACCAGGGCCACTGCAAGAGGCAGCCTTGCAGCAGCGACTGAAGCCACATGCAGGGAAGAAGTGCCACTCCATGGCATGGCACCATCACAGCCCTGAGACAGAGCACAAGGCAACAATCAGCCTCCAACCAAGAGCGCACCGGTGAGTGGTGTTTACTCTGGAGCTTACTGATGGTGGTGTTCTTGGTGTCCCAGAGGAAAGCAGGCAAAGTGCCAAAATTCAAAGCTTGCAGAGGAGCTCAGGGCCCTGTCCCAGGCAGCTTGTCCCTGCCTCCCATGGCCCAGCCCTGTCCCCTCCGTGACTCACCATCCGAATCAATGCTGTTCAAGGCCGTTGGTGGGATGATGGACACTTTGTACTGGCCCAGAGGGCACCTCTTGCCGAAATGCTCCTTGCAGGCACTGTGAACCTGGGTACACAGGGACACATGCATAAGCAAACTAGGGGACACAGCACCAAAGCCCCTAGCCTCAGTTTCCTCAGCAATGCACCCAGGAGGGGCAGTGCTGCCTGTGCCATGGCGGGGTGGACAGGGACGGACACATCCTCACAATGGCCTTGCACCAGAGACACCGCCAGTCCTGCAGCCTCCGGACGCTGCCGCAGGTCCGGTCGCAGACGGCGCAGCGTGCACTGACGGGCAGGTTCCCCTCCAGCCACTGGTGGGGCATGGCCACCTGCAAAGAGGGGCAGTGGCCAAGGGCTCATCATGGGACATCCCCATCCCCCTGACCCCCATGCTCCATGGAAGAGGTGGACAGAAGGTGATGCCCCACGGCAGGGCAAGCCCCAGACCCCGCCCGTGCCCTCTCGCCTCTGCCTGCCTGGGCCCCGGGGACTCCCCTGCTTACCCCGTCCTCATCCTCAATGATTTCGGTGCCGATGGAGGCCAGGGTGGTCCACTTGCAGTTGTTGGTGGCCCTGACAGCACAGCGCTTGTGTGCCTTGAACTTGCAAACTGCATACGGGGGGAGTAGGTGAGGAGCAGGGCAGTCCCCACAGGATGCACAGCCCTGGTCCCCAGCCCCTCCACAGCTGGTGATGGTGCTGTCCCAGCAGCCAGCAGGTACCACCCTGCACCCCTTCTGCTCCAGGCCAGCTGGTCCCCAGTCCCATCCCCAGCCCCGAACCCCCCAAACAGGACACCAGTGCTGACCTTCGCAGGAGAGGCCATGGGAGGTGACCCCCGGCAGGGCTTCACGGCAGACGTTGCAGAAGGTGGGGCGGGCATGGGAGCAGGCGTACCAGTTGTGCATGCCCGAGAAGTGCTCCATGTTGAACTGCGTGGCCTGCTGGGGGCACAGCCCTGCCCCATCAGTCCCCTAGGATCCCCAGCCGGCCCTCCATCCCCCCTTAGCCCCGCTGTGTCCCCCCAGCCCCACTCCAGGCTCCTGTCCTCCAGTGCCAGGGGCAGCAGCTCCTGTCCAGCAGCCAAAGGCACAACCAGCTCCCAAGGGGCACCCACCGACCAGCACCCATGCAGCCCCCTGCCTACATCACCTCATGGATCTCCCACTTCTGGACAGATTTCAGGGCACTAATCCAGTCCTCCATCTCCTTCCGATTCTCCGCACATAGGATGAGCTTCCGGAAAGGTGTGATCACCTGCAACAGCCACCATCCCTGCGTTCCCTTGCAAGGCCACACTACGGCCAGCCCACCCCAGGAGAGCAGCCCCCAGGAAACCCTGGTACATGGCCACTAGTGTCACCTCCAGCAGCATGAGGCCCTGCTGGGGGGTCCCCACGGCTCTGTGGGGAGGGGTCTGCGGAGCCTCCCCAAGAGGTGCTGAGGTGGAGGGGCACGGTGGGTACCCCACACCACCCTCACCGTGAAACTGTTGTTGATGTTCTTGGTGCTGGTCTCAGCCACACTGGCATCGGACAGGTCCACCTCATCAAAGATCAATGACTGCAGGGGAGAAACCAGAGCCCCAGTCCACCAGGCAGGATTTCAGGCTCCTCCCTGGGCTTGCAGGCCCAAGCCCCCCTGGCTGAGCATGCTGGAAGCCCCTCCAGCCTACCTTGGCATCCTTGGCGTAATAGAGTGTCCTGCCCCGCAGCTTGAAGTATCTCCTCTTCCACCTCTGGAAGGAGCTCGTCTGCTTCAGCAACAGCCCCTCCTTCACACTCTTCTGCAGACACCACAGGGCCATGAGCTCCCGCAGCCCCAGAGTCCCCCAAAGCCAGCCCCCCCTCTCTGGTGACACAGGTCCCTGGGTCCCCAAGAGCTAAGCGGTGCCCGGAGCATGGATGGGGGACATTCTGGGGTTCACACTGTGCTGGGTATATCAGGGCAAACGATGCCCATCGTGGACACTGGGCACTTCATGTGACTGGGGGCATGTTAAGTTGGAGGTCTGCAGCAGCATGGAGCTGCCGCTCCCCGTTGCCTCCTCCTCATCCCTAGCGGAGTACCCAGGAGAGCCGCAACCTGCTGCAGCTCCCCAGCAGCCAAGGGCAGAGCTGGCACCAGAACAGTTCCCTTGGAGGGGACACCAGTGGCCCAGAGCCACCAGGACTGCATCTGGGAGGTGGCATTGCCTGCGCACTGCGGCCCCAGCATTTTTGCTAGGTTGGGAAGTGGAGCGCTGGGATGTGGGCAGCCCTGCCTGGCACCCAGAGTCCCTGGAGGGGACAACCTGGGGCCAAGGGACATCCACGGCAGGCAGAGCACCCCCCTGCAGCCCAGCACATCCCTGCAGCCTGGCTGCATCCTTTGCCCTCCCTGAACCACAGCACCTGCCAATATTTACCCTCCTCACAGCAGTGTTTACAAGGCTCAATTAATTAGCGTTTGCAGCGTGGCTACAAGCCTGTGCTGAGCAGGGTGGCAGAGATGCTCTGGCACTGCCTAATCTTTGATTGTATCTTCTTTAAACACCGCCGGCAGCCTCATTCAGCTGCTCCTCTGCAATTAGCCACAACAGCGGCTCTATCAGATCCCAGCACGTGACGACAAGGCACATTTAACAGTGAATTAGCACCGGGCACCGAGGGCATCACGAGAGAAGGGCGGTCCTAGAGCTCCGCGCTTCCATGCCCAGCCTGCAGGCTGCAAGAGGTGGCACCCTGGCACCTGCCAGCCTGCAAACACTCCATCCGTGCCCTCAGCACTTACCTACTGCCCCACGGCTCTGAACGAGATGGCCAGAACCCCAGCAGTAGCAGGAGCCTGCAAGGTCACAAAGAAGCCCAAACCTCACCTGACTCCTCCCCAAGCCCCCAAGGATGGGGACATCCCCATCCCTCTTCCAGCTTGCAGCCCCGAGTTTGGAAAGGGATGTTTTAAGACTTTATCTCTCCCTATCAGTGCTTTGCCCCCCCCAGGAATGGAGCAGGGTTTGCCTGTCGTTGGTCCCCAGTGGCTCAGCAATTGTGGACCCCTGTTTTTGGCACTAGGGACAGAAGAAGACCTGGGCTGCACCTGATGGCCAGGGCCACCAGCAGACCCAGCCATGCAGAGGGAAGTCACACTGCAGCAGGCAGTGTTGAGCAAGCCCAAGTGGCTGTTAGGTACCCCATAGCTCCCAGGAGCTGTGCACCCGCAGCACAGGGCAGGGGCTGCCTCTTCCTCCTGGAGAGGTCTTGCGGACACTGGCAGTCCTTGGACACTGCTCAGGGGTCTCAGCCACACCTCAGGTGTGCCTGGCACCTGCAGGGTCCTGGAGACACAGGAAGGGAAAGCGAAGGCAAGAACGAAACCACTCGAGATCTGCGAGAAACTGCCACCTCCGGTGTGGTCAGAGCTGGCAGAGGGCAAGCGGCACATGGACCTCAGAGGGACGCAGCTAGAAATAGCCCCAGGAGGATAGCTGGCCACCAGCAACGTGCCCAGCAGGACTGGGCTGGTCCCCAGGGGCCATCGTGCTGCAGGCTGGCTGTGCACAGCACAGACAAGGGGGCTTGAAGCGAAGCCCAAGGGAGCTCGCCTCCCTCTGGGACTGTACCCCAACAGGGCTTCTTCCAGGCCAGAGTGCACCCCAAAATGCTGGCTGTTCCCTCAGACCTAAGGCACAGCCCCAGGATGCTGCTTAGAACGCCCAACTCACTCTCCCAGCTCTGCCACCGCCATTCTTGGGAAGACCCTATAGTGCAGCCAGGTTTGACCATGACCGGTGCAGGAGGGTTTTCCTGCTGGAATCTGCTTGGACCACGAAGGAGCTGCTGGAGAAGAGCCAGGAAGGCTGAGTTACTCGGGAATGCCAGCACATACGGATGGTGGCCACCATACTGGCTCCCCACCAGCTTGAATCCCTATGCTGCTCCTGATGGGATCTGCTTGGGCCCGTGGTAGCACGGTGCCTCGCCCCAGGAGGGGAGAGATGGGACCAAACACCCGCCAACACACTGACCTGCATCGCACCAGCATCATCCCGGGCAGCCGCCCTCCTCCAAACACAGCAGCCCACCAGGCACGTGCCGGGGTCCAGTCAGGTCAGAGCTCATCCCCGTGCCGAGCCAGCGGATGCCAGGATAGCAGGGGCAAGCAGGCAACCCTGCCAAGAGCCTGGCCACGGGGCTGCCAGCGCTGCCGAGTCTGCTGGGCACCGTGTGGCTGGAGGCAGTTGGAAACCTTATCAGGCTTTGCAATACGGCAGAGTTTTTCCGGGCCCAGGCAGCTGGGGGGCTCGGTGCCTGGGGAGTGCCATAGCCCCACAGGCTCAATTGCATCCGTGCTCCCCAAGGATGTAGCCTGCTGCAACTGCAGGACCCCAAATGCCCCTTCCCAGTGCTGGGGGGATCCTTGAAAGGAAATTCCAGCACTGGTCCTGACATGTCCAGTCACATCAGGGGCCAGGAGGCACAGCTCTGGCCATGGAAAAGTGACAGAGGATTAAGAGGGAACAGAGGAATGAGGGAAGGAGCCCCCAGAAGACGGCGATCCCCCCTATGCCTCCTTCTCCAGCACTCATCGCCTTCAGACGCTTTTTAGAAATGAGCTCATGCTTCCCTATCTACAGCCAGATCCCTGAGCATCCCTCTGGCAGGCATCCCGAGCTGGTCTCCCTGCCCCTCGTGCCCGGGCCCCACCGCAGCTCTCCCACCCTGCCCCACCGCGGACGGGCGAGAGCGGCACTTGCATAACGGAAAATGTGAGAGGGAGAGGACAGTGCAGCTGAGAAACCTCACAAACATCCGGCTGGCAGCACTGGGGCTATCTTTACACCCCAGGCACTGGCTCGGCAAGCCCTTATTAACACCAGCAAGCCCAGCCTCCCCTGCTCTGCTGCAGCCTCCTCAGCAGGGACGGTCCCCAGCAGCATCACTGTGCCCCGCAGTGCAGTGCCACTGCAGGGGGTGACCCAGCAACCAGCTGGTTCCCACACCAGCCCCAGGCAGGCCATGTGCCCCTGGGCTGGGAGCAATGCTGGGCACAGCTAAGGTGGAGGTGGGCTTTGGTGCTGGCTGGCCTCAGTGTGGCTGGGTATTGGGGGGGAGCTCTGGGATGGAGTCCAAGGAGGGTCACCTGGAGCTGCCTAGATACCCAACAGAGATATTCAACTGGTGGGCTCTGAATATCTCCACAGATGAAGACCCACGGTCTCTCTGGGCAGCCCATGCCAGCATTTGACCAGTCTCAAAGTAGAAAAAGTGTTTTCTTGTGTTCAGATGCAATTTACTACTTTTCCATCTGTGCCCAGTGTCTCATTGGCAAACACCACTGAAAAGAGGCCAGTTCCCTCTGCTGCGCCCTGCCTTTCAAGTATCTATCCACATCACTGAGTACCCCTGGCCCCAGCCTCCCCTCCAGGCTGAACAGTCCCAGCTCTCCCAGCCTCCCCCAGAACTAGAGATGCTCCAGCCCCTCACCAGTGTCAAGCCAGGAGGAAGCACTGCCCAGGAGCCACGTGCCACACTCCTGCTGCAGGAAGGAGGTTTCCAGGCCTGGCCTCAGGGGCCCTACCTTGCTTTCCCTGTCTTTTGGCCCTCCCCGCAGCCCCATCAGGCCTCCTGCAGCTGCCCCAACACCCCTACACCCACAGGCACTTCTGGCCCCATGCCTGGGACACCTCGACCCTGCAGGATGCCTCCGGCAAGGATCCAGGACCACTTATACCTCGGGGTACCAATAACCCCACTGACCTCCCCCAGCTCCCCAGGAGGATGCTGGTGGGTCTCCCAGCCCCACCGAGTGGCTGTGATGTCCTCAGCATCAGAATTCGGGAACATGATTGCCCTTTTTAAATGGCAAACAAGCCATGCCCCTGCCTGCCACGGCTGTGCACACTGTGCCCACACCATGGGCAACGCTCCTATCTCCCCCTGTGGCCCCTCCAGTGCCTACAACCCCCCAGCTCTGCTGCAGGCACCCCAGGACCAGTCACTTGCTGCAGCTCCTTGCAGCTGGAGCCAAACGGAGCAGAGCTGCTGGATTGCTCCCCACCTCCACTCAGCTGCCAGGAGAGCCCGTGCCAAGGCAGTGCTGGGAGCCGAGTGCCCGGCCCACACGGGCAGGATGTTCCCCCCCCCAACCCTGTTTGCCAGCACCTCAAATGTCTTAATGCACCCCAGAGCCCTCCCTCCCTCCCCACTGCCCCTTCCCCCCCATGCCCAGCCCTATGGCGACCAGTGCCAGGGCAAAGTGCAGCATCCTGCTCTGCCCTTCTGCTCCCAAAACCTGGTGCAGGCAAACAGCAGCCCCAAGCTGCGGTGAGGAGGAGGAGGGGGTGGCAGCAAACCCCCATCCATTCTGGGGCCATTGAGCCCGGCGGGGGCACCTGCATCTGGCAGTTGTCATTGTCACCGAGCACAATGGCCTCTCCGCCTCTGTGCAAAGTGGCACAAAGCACCCCACGGGGCGCCCCAGCAATTACAGCCCAGAGAAAGCCAAACTGGGAGTGTGGAGTGGGGAGATGTGATTGATGGGGAGGTTTGAGGAGGGGTTGGGGGAACAGGCATTTGGGGGGCACTGGGAATGGGAAGCAGCTATCAGGAAGGATTCAGCAGATCCCTAAATGATCACCACCCACTCCTGTCCGCATGGGACTGGAGTTCAACACTCTGGTGTGGGGGAAGCTGCTCACTCCCTTCACCAGGGACCAGGGTTCCCCCAGACAGTGTGGGTGGGCAGTGGAGTGGGAGTCCCGACCCTTCCCAGATCCCCAACACGGCAGGCTCCTACAGATGCCCTCCAGCACCCCAATGAACACCGATGGCCAAAAAATAGGCCAGACCGCCCCTCTCCCTCCCCCCACTAACCCGGTTCTCTCTCAGGAGCTGCAGTCCTGGCACTAGACTCTCCCTCACTCGTTAACTGTATGCTAATTACATACCTGCCCCAGTCCCCCCCCTCATCCCAACCCCACATGGGTGCACAGGGGCGTCAAAGCATCTTGGAAAGGTGCCTGTCACAGCACACATGCTGCCCATCCCTCTGGCTGCAGCTGTGGCCACGGCCAGAGGAACGGGCAGCACGTGCATGGCACAGCTCTAAGCCAGGGATAGCCCGACCTGAGTGGCAGCAGCAACTGCATCCCAAAATCCTCATCTCAGTAGCAAAGAAAGGAGCCCATCTGCTGAGGAGCCAGGCTGGCAAACGTGGTCCTGCCCACCCGGACCAAGGCAACGGATTCCTCGGGGAAAACCCTGCACCTCAACACTGCAAACACTTAAGATTCTAGGGAGAGGGATGCATGCGTGGCTTGATCTTTAGCCCACTCCAGCACCAGCCCTGCTTGGCTCTCACCCCTCTCTCCTCCCTTCTCCGAGCTTCATGGGCCATTAACCCCACCGTGTCCCTTCCTCCTGCCCATCCATCACGTCGCCCCCCCGCACGCTGTGCGGCATCACCTCCTGCATGGCTAATAGCCGGGGCCGGGCAGGCTGCGGGCAGCGGCCGCGGCGGGCAGCGAGCGGCAGCGCAGCCTCCCCCCGTGCGCAGCCGTGAGGCCAGACCCGCTGGTGGCACGGAGGGGCTTCAACACCGGGGCTGTGGGCTCAGGGCGTGCTCGTGTCCCTGTGCTGCTGCTGCTGCAGGACGTGGGCACAGCCCTTTTGTCTTGTTTTCCTGGCACTGACGACTCCCTGCAATGTTCCCTGTGCTCCACAGCATGGCAATCCCCTCCAGCACGGCAAATGCTGAGTGACAAACTCCAACGGCTGCTGCTGCCCCTCCGGGAGGGTGCTGAGGGCTCACACACGGCACTAAGCGTCCCTAGAACCCTGCCCACGGGCCCTGGCTCCCCACCGTGCCCCCACGCAACACCCTATATAGCCCACAGCACCCACCTGGCAGCCAGGTCAGCACGGGCAGAGGAGGTGCCAGCCTGCTCCAAAGGAGGGGAAACTGAGGCACATTCCTTGAGCAGCCAGTGGGACTCTGCAAGAGCCCCCCAGGGCCATCTGCCCTGGAGACGTCTCCTACCAAGTGGAGAAACCCCACGGTGCTGGGTTGGGCGCATGAGACTTCCACTCCTCCGGGCTCTTGCCCAAGCACCTTCTGCCCCCCTCTTTCCAGTGCACCAGGCTTAGCACAAGAGCCAGGCCCGGGTCAGCGGGAGGGGAGCTCAGCCCTCGCCCTGGGCTGTCACCGCCTGGTCCCCACTGCCTCCCTCCGTGCCCGCGGCGCTCAACAGTAGAGCCCGGGGGCACCCCTCTGCCCCACAGCTCCATCCCCTGTGGTGTTTTCTCAGCTGTCCCCTCCTCCTCGGGTCGGCACGGCCACCAAATCTCCACCGAGGAGCGGCTGGGGCTGGATTCATTCGGCTGCGGGGGGGATTTCTGGCACGGCAGCAGAACGAGGGTCCCGCTGCGGCGCGGCAGGCCCGGCAGGCCCCCTGACACTGCAGGCACCGCCTTGACTCACACCACCGCCTCCTTCCCGCAGCTGGGAGGAGGATGCAAAGGGACCACTCACCGGCACGTCATGCAGAGAATCCTCTCCGCATCGTGCCCAGACCCCGCTTCCCAAAACGCCCCCCAAAAAACTCCTCCTCTTCCCACCCCACCTGGCCATGCAGCCCAGGTTATTCCTGCCTGCGTTTCAGGCAGGATGTGCCTGGCTATTTCACAGTCCCCACCTAGGACACTAAAGGCCACCCACTCCCATTTGGGCAGAAGGCACAGCACCCCATATTTTTGCAGGTCCTACCAAAATAGCTTCCTCTGAGCAGGCTGCACACAACACATAAAGCTGCCCTCATGCCAACAGCCAGGAGGCAAGTGTGTCACATCTGACCTCAAAGGTGTCCCCCTACACCCAGCCAGCCACCACAGGGGACTGAATATAGGGAAGGCTGCAGGAGCGGGGGCCAGCAGGGGAGCTGCCACAGCCACACTAATCTGGGGCACCAGGAAAAATGCCAGCTCCATTTTGCCACCCACCAGGCCCCACACATGCACTGGGGTGTGGGAACCCAGGAACCTACAGCTCTGCAATGACCCTAAATCTCACCCCCAGAGCATCCATGGGGCAGAGCCTTCCCAAAAAGAGCCCACTTACCCCAGAGGCAAGTGGGGGGGACCCCAGGGACAAAGGCAATTGGGGGACAGATCCAGGAATGGGAGAGACCCTGTCCTCAAACGGTGGGGTAAAACCTGTGCTCCACGGCCCCACAGGACCAATGCTCACCCTGCCACCATGGGGTTTGCACCCTTTGCACATGGCCTTCCACATGTCACAGGGGCCCAGACCCCTCCTGGCACTGCCCCAGGCACTGGCTGGATTGGATCTGCAAGCTGCAAGTGCCTGGCACTGATTTACACCTCAGCTGGGGCAAACCCCCTCCCCATTCTCAGCAGGGACCCATGCACCAGCCAGCCCCTTGCCCTGGACCCCCGCGCCCCTGACCTTGCTCCTCATCTGCCCCGAGGTTGACACCTTCCGGATGAGCTTGTGGGAACTGCCCTCCTGCTCGCCCTCACTGTCCGACGACTCCTCGCCACCCGCCTCGGGCGAGATGGGTGTCAGCTTGTCCGAGTCCAGGGATGACACTGATTCCCGGGTCTTCCTCAGGAACAGGTCCCCCGGCACCAGCTTTTCGGCCATCTTTCCACCCAGCTTGGCTCAGGGCTCCGCTGCGTCCTGTTACAGCCCTGGGAGGACAAGGACACACAGGAGTGGATGAAGAGCCCTGAAAGGGAGTGCACAGCCCCCTCACCCTCTATGGCTTGGCCAGCCAGGAGGTACAATCCTGGAAATGAGGGCAGCCGGTGCTTCCTCGCCCAGGAACACTGCTCAGGGTGGCTTCCTTGCAGGGAAAGTTTTCCTTCCTTGCGTTTTTCTGGTGTTCCAACTCTTCCTCACCCTGCCTGGCATCCCAACAGCGTCCCTCGTTCTGCCGCGGGAGGCTGCAGACACCCCATGCCCCGGCATTGGGGTGCCCCTCCCTTGCCGCAGCCTGTGCCAGCCCCCCCTCCGCTGCCGATCCCCAGGGTGCTGTGCTGCCCTCAGTGGCAGGGGAGAGGGGGGAGGGGGGAGAGGAGAGGTCTCCATGAAAAGCAGCAGCTGCCTCCCGCCATCCCAGCAGCCGGGAAGGGCTGGGAGCATCCATCCCCCGGCCCCGCGGCGGTGGGTCCCAGTCCCAAGCAGGTGGCTGCAGGCGGGGCGGATGGAATGAAGGATGGAGGGGAGCGGGGCACCCCGCATGCGAGGGAAGCCACGTCCCGACGGCAGTCATGCCCGCTCGGGGGGCTGCGGGCGGCCGGGTGGGGTGGGGGGGGGGGACGACACCTACCTGGGCGAGCGAGCGAGCCTGGCTGGCTGGAGGGGGCCGTGCCCGGGCTGGGGGCGGAGGGGAGCTCCCGGGGCGCCCTGCCCTGCTCCACGCCGCTCCGCCGGCCGGCTCTGCCGTCCCCCCTCCCCCCTCCGCACCCGGCGCTGCCAGCAGACCTGGTGCCGTTCCCCCGCGCAGCAACAAGCGTTTGGGGGGGTGGAGCGTGGGGGGAGCGAGGGCACCGCAGCGCTGCCGACCCCCCCTCCCGGGCTCACCCCCCGCCTCGCTGCGGGCCTCGCCCTCCACCTCCCACCTGGGGGCTGCGGGGTCCCAGCCGAGCATCCCGCGGCACGCCTGGGAGGGGAGAGGCGGTGCGGCCCCCCCCGCGCACACACCTTGCACACCCCGAGCCGCCGCCGCCGCCTGTGTGAGGTCGCTCTTCCTCCGGCCCCCCCCACCGCCCCTCACAGCCCCGCCGGGATGTGCCTCTGCAGGCAGCCCCGGCCCTGCCCTGCGCCGCAAGCCCCGGCCTGCTCCGGCGCGGCGGCCGCTGCTGCGCACCGCGGCGCGGGCGGCCCACGCACGGCCCCGCGCGAGCGGGCACGGCGGGCACCCGCACCGCCCCCCGGGCACCCGCACGACCACGCGTGTTCACCGCCCCGCGGGCACGGGCATGGGCAGAGGAGCACCGCACCGTGCATCACCACGCGTGAGCATCGCCCACGCGCGTACATGCACGGGCAAGCACATGCTCCGCTGCCGTGCACATACGTGTGCACCAAGCCACACGTGTAAAGACATGCACAGCCCAGGCGTGGAAAAGGACACGCAGCACATCCAGGGACCTGCATGTGCACAGGCGTGGGTGAGCACATGCACCGCCACTGTGCACATAAGTGTGCACCACTCACACGGGCAGGGGCACGCACGCGGATGGTGTGTGCATTGGCATGGAGAGAGACTTGTTAATGGGGACTGTAGCAACGGGACAGGGGCAAGGATTTTAAGCTGGAAGAGGGCAGATTTAGATCCGACCTGAGGGAGAAATTCTTGGCGGTGAGGGCGGCGAGACCCTGGCCCAGGTTGCCCAGGGAAGCTGTGGCGGCCCCATCCCTGGAGGTGTTGGATGTTGGATCCAACCAAGGCCAGGTTGGATGAGGCTTGGAGCAACCTGGGCTGGTGGGAGGTGTCCTTTCATGTGCGCGCGCACCTGTGGGTGCGCGAGCGCAGGTGCGCGAGCGGGGCCACGTGCCCGAGCTCGCGCACCTGCGCTCGCGCACCCACAGGTGCGCGCGCACGCGAGCGCCGGCGCCCCCTAGCGGGCAGCGCTGCCCTGGCAGCAGCAGCACCGCGCCGAGCCCCCCCCCCCGGCACCGACCGCCCCTCCCCGGTGCCTGCCCAAATGTCCCGGTGGCGACGCTGCGACTGCGAGTGCCAGGTAAGCGGCTACAACCGTCACCCGAGTGCTGTGCCCCCGCCATGTGCCCCTGGGGAGGGGTGCAGGCTCTGTCCGCCGCCCAGACCCCAGCCTGGTGGCACTGGGTGCAGACGACCCTCTGCCCACGGCTGCACCACAGGTGCCTGCAATGCCACGGGGGGCATTTGGGCCCCAAGAGCTTGCTAGGACTGGGCTCCCCCCAGCTGGAGCACCCCAACAACAGCGGTCATCCACCAGCCCCACTGCTACTGGCTGGGGACACAGGGACAAACCACACGAGACACAACTCGGACAGTTGTGCAGCTGCTGCTGCTCCTTTAGTGTGAGAGAGGCACAACGGCACATGGCAAGGCACGGGTGTGGGTTGGCTCCCCCGGCGCAGTGAGGGCTGCCGGCCCCCCCCCGGAGAGGAGCACGTCCCCCAGCCCCCGGTGGGTGCCATCTTTGGTCCTAGCAGTGTCCCCAGGGCGGCACGGGGGGCGGCTGAGACAGAGGGCATGCAGGGGACCCTGCTCCTGCCAGGCACTGTCCCAGGTTAGGCCCAGGCAGATGTGGGGTGTAGTGTTCAACGGGCTGGGGGGGGGGCCCGCGGGGGGAGTGGGCTGCCTGGCTGAGGCTCCCCTCTAAAAGGGGCTGGTGCCCATACTCCCTTCCCAAAACTCTTCACCCCTCAGCCCCAAGCTGCTGCCAGTTGCATGAAACCCCTGTGCAAAATCAGCATTGAGGTGCCCACCCGTCCCGTGGGGACAGATGGACAGTGCTGGGTCAGGGTGAGGGCTAAGTGCTACTTGGGGCTGCTGTGGCAGAGAGGAGGGGCACAGATACCCCGTTTTCTCCTCAGTGTGATTTTTCCTCTCTTAATCTCTTTCAGTGCCAGGCAGAGGCTGGAAGTAAGGGCTGGATGAGGCTGGGTGGTCCCCATGCCCACAGCAGTGGTGGCAGGGGGCGCCCACAGCCCCAGTCGACTGCTCCCAGCACCCCATCTCCTGGCAGTGCACCATCCTGGGAGCACCCACTGCAGTGTCTCCCAGGAGAGGGGTGCACAGCATCCACCAGCACCTACCTCAGCCCCCTACAGTGCCTGGGAGCGGTGGGGAATGGGTTAAGGACCTGCTGGCCAGGGCCATTGTTTCGGACACAATAGAGAGGAAGAGGATGCTGAGGCCAAAATTCCTCCAGCTCCCACCGGACAGATGGACTGAGCTGGACAAACAGACATAATGGAGGGAGAGAATGGTTTAACCCTTCCAGGTGCTGCATGGGAATGACCTGCAGCAGCCAAGGGGATGTTTAAGGCACATGGTGCAGCATCAGCTGCAGGACAGGCACTGGTGTCCAGGACAAGGTGGAAGGAACCCTGTGGGCAGAGAATGACCCAGAGTGGGGGTGGCAGGATCCATCCATCTGGTCCTGCTGAGCCACAGGGTACTGGGTGGCTGTAAAGCCCAGCGCAGCTCTGTGGCACAACTTCCCCTGCCTGCACCTGGACTGACACTCCTTCCCCTGCTCGGTAAACGAGAAAAATAAATAAAAGGCAGGGGCAGGAGAGACAGATGGACACAGGGAGTGCACCCAAGGGGCTGGATCCACTTTGGCAGCACACTGGGGCCAGGGCCACAGTCCTGGGGGGAGGCTGGGCAGGGGGCTAGCAGCCCTTGGGGGCCTGGCCGAGGCTCTCACGCAGGCAGCGGAGCTGCTCCTGGCCCAGCTTGATCTTCTCCTCCAGCTCCCGCTGCTCGGCAATGAGGGCCGACTTCATCTTGACAAAGTGCTGGTAGTCCTGGAGGTGCTCGGCAGGCAGGTACCGCGCCACCATGGCGCCCACTGCCTCCTCCCGCCGCCCCACATGCTCCTTCAGCTCCTTGGCATCCTCCAGCTGCGCCACCAGCAGCCGCTGCTTCTCCCGCAGGGCCACCTGTGTGCAAGATGGGCGGTGTTGGTGGGTGGTCCCACGCCCTATGATCCACAGGTTCCCCCCTGCCCCAGGCCCACCTCGTCCTCAGCGGGGGTATGTGGCCCCAGACTGCCCAGGGCGGTCTCCACCCGGGCCAGGCGCCCCGAGAGGGAGAGCAGCAGGTTGACCACCTTATCCAGGTCGCCCACAAAGAGGCGGTATTTGTCGAACTCCCCCGGGGTGCAGAGGGCTTGCAGGCGGGCGGCCACATCCTCGCCCAGCGCCCCGTTGGCGCTGATGTCCTCCTGCAGCCCCCGCTGTGCCTCCTGCAGCACTGCCAGCTTGCGGCTCAGGCTCTCGATCAGCTGCAGCTGCCAGAGGGAAGGGGTCAGAGGTGACCAGGCCACCCCCAGTCGGGACTGGGGTCTGGCACATAGGTGCAGGTATGCCACGCTGCCCTGGGCCCCACACCCCACAGGCATCTGGTGATGCCCCCAGTTCCCATGAGCTACCAGCAATGCCCCCCATCCTTGTGGACATCTGGCAATGCGTCCCATTCCTGTGAGCACCCAGTGATGCCCAGTCCCCACAAGCACCGAGCAATGTCCTTTGGTCCCTATGAACATCCAGCAATGTCCCAGTCTCTGCAAGCATCTGGCAACACCCCTGGTCCCCATCAGCATCTGGTGACGCTCCCAGGCCCAGCAAGCACACAACAACGCCCCTGCTCCTCACAGACATCTAGCAATGCCCCCAGTCCCCGCAAGCACCCAGCAATGTTCCTGGTCCCCATGACCATCTGGCAATGCCCCTAGTTCCCACAAGCAACCAATGATGTCCCAGTCCCTGTGAGCACCTGGCAAAGCCCCTGGTCCCCACAAGCACCTGGTGATGGCACTGGGGAACCCCAAGGGCATCATCCCCAGCAGTGCCCGCTTTACCTTCTTCTCCACCAGCTCACGGTCCATGTCCTCCTCGTCATCCTCTGAGCTCCCCTCCACCACCTCCGGCAGCTCCTTCACCTTGCTGAGCAGCTCAGCTTTGCCTGCTGCCACACCATAATACGCAGGGTAGGAGGTGGAGCTGGCAGTGCTCGCACGAGGTGGCGAGATGGGCTCAAAACCCTGCCTGTAGGGACAGGGGCTCAATGCCGGGGGCAGCAGGGCACAGCCTGTCCTCGGCGTGGTGCCCGGTGCCACATCAGCCCTACCTGTCCTGCGCCAGGGCCTCCAGGTGCCAGTCCTGTTGGAATCGCTCCTGCCAGGCCTGCGGCTCCCCCACCACCAGCAGCTCACCCATCACTGTGGCGGTGGTGCTGAGGGGGCCCGAGGGAGCCAGGATGCTGGCCAGGGCGTGGTCCCTGCCCGCCATGTTGCACAGCAGCTCCTCCGAGTCCACACGGCAGGGCTGGGACCAGCCCCCTGGGCAGCTCACCTCCTCCGCTGCTCCTGGGCTGGGCTTGGGTGCCTCCAGGGTGGCAGGCCTGGGGGCACCACGCAGGGGCAGGGAGCGCTCACCCACCCTGCGGGGGCCAGCCCAGCCACGCTCCTGATTCTGGCCAAGCCTTTGCGGCTGCTTCTCCATCTCCCAGGGGTGCTTTGCCTTCGGCTGCTCCTCCCTGGCCCCTGTCACCCTGCCAACACCCAGCCAGGGGCACCCATGTCAGCTCCCCTGCCCTCCCGTGGGGGACAGGAACACGTAGAGCCATGCCCACACCAGGGAAAGAGGTCAGGGACAATTCCCACCTCGAGAAAACCCCACGGCCCACCCCAAGGGGAGGATTAGGCTCCTCTAATGCAGGGTTCAAAGGGCAACATGGCCCCAGAAGCCACCCTGTGCCCAGGCTGTGCCCACAGCTCTGCTCCCACACCCACATGCGGCGGCACTTGCCTGGAAACCTCAGCACTGCCAGCATCGAGCTCAGGCGTCCTGCAGAGAGATCTGGGGGGCTCAGGTCGGGGCCAGGCACTTGGCGGAGCTGGGGGGCGAGCAGCATGCCCCCAGGACTGGCCCCCCTGCTCCCCGGGCAGGCTCTGCGACCGCTCACGCATGGCCCCAGCGATGCTGCGGGTCAGCACCGGCATGGCAGTGAAGGCAGAGCCATGCCCAGGACTATCTGGCAGGCGCTGGGACATCTGGCGCTGCCTGTACTTCTCCCAGTTGGGGGGAGGCGGGCGGGGGGGCGGAGGGCCCTTCTTTTTTGGGACACCAGGAGGGTCCAGCTTGGCATGGAGGTCCCTCTGGTCACGGGCCCGGGGGCTGGCAGGCTCCAGGTTGAGGTGGCTCTCAGAAAAGGCTCTGCTCCGCAGTGGGCGGTGCAGGGGATCCGGGAGGCTCTCGGGGGAGCAGGCTAGGCGGTTGCCATCCCACGACAGGTCGTGCGTGGATGTGGCCCGGTAGCAGGATGGCCACTCTGGCTTGGCACTCTCAAAGCAAGGGCGAAAGGGGCCAAGCCTCGGGAAGCCCAGTTGGTAGTGGGAGAGCTCGCTGGGGAGAGAAGGGGCCACCCATCATACCCAGACAGTCACCCCCGAGCAGTTCATGCCTACCCCTGCTGGCAGGGGACGTCTGGGCTCTCCCAGTGCCCCTGTGCTGGGCACAGCCCCCATGGATGCCTCCAGCCTCCTGGGGATGGGTCAGCACCTCCTCGCATCCCTGGGCCCTGCTTGTCCAAGGTGGCATGCACCCCCACTTTGCAGGGCACAGCACAGCTGTGGCTGGGGCGGTTAAGGGAAGAGCTTTGTACATCAGCCAAAATAACAGCAGTCCCCTCACCTCACTAGCCCGGGACCCAGTTGAGTGGCATGCACGTCCCAGAATTCCGGTACCTAGTGTGGGCTCACCTGATGGACTGGCTGGCTT
Organism: Hemiprocne comata; assembly: GCA_020745705.1. Taxonomy (NCBI): domain Eukaryota; kingdom Metazoa; phylum Chordata; class Aves; order Apodiformes; family Apodidae; genus Hemiprocne; species Hemiprocne comata. Next base: position 62,906 of record CM036597.1, on the reverse strand, counting down.
TCCTGGTTATCACTGGCGGTTCCCACTCATCCAGAGGAAATTCCTGCATGGGGGAAGGAGAGGGAGTGTGAAAGTAGAGCCAGCATCCCCCTCCCCAGCACCCCCCAAACGGTCCCCCATCCAGGCACAGTAGGCATGTGGGGGGCCTGATGAGCACCACACCCCCCCTCCAGCCCAGGGTCATGTTCCAGGGGTGCAGGGTGGTGCCAGCGCTACTCCCCGGCACAGTCCAGGGGGGCTCACTCACCGGGGTGAAAGCTCTCCGGGGGGGCCAGGCGTCACTCTCCTCCCTCCCAGGGTGGGGGGCTGGGCAGCAGCAGTCAGGGTAGCGTGCCCAGGGCTGGGGGTGGCAGCGGCAGGCATGGGCACGGGGCAGCAATGGGGGGCACATGTTCCCCCCACAGTAGCGGCAGGGCTCGGGGTGCAGGGCTCCCCCACAGGGGTAGGAGAAGCCCCGCAGGTACTCCAGCTCCCCTGGCCTCCCCAGAGGCTTGTAGCAGGGGGGCTGCTCTCGGCAGCATTCGGTGTAGAGGCTGGCAGAGCCAGGGCGGCCGGGTGAGGGGAAGCCGTAGGGCTGGTCCACAGAGAGGCGGCGGGCGTCCCGGTGCTCAGGCCCAGGGGGCTGGAAGGCACCAGGATCACCTGCCGGAGGCTTGCTATGCTGGGGTGGTGCTGGCCGGCTGCTCTCCTCAAAGAACCGGCGGCGGTCGGCGAAGGGCAGGAGGATGGCCTCGTCACTGCCCCGCGATGGGGAGCTGGGGGCCACCGACCCCCGGCTGTAGCTCTCCAGCTCGCTGGGGCTGGGCGAGTGCTGCCGCTGCAGCTTATGCTCTGGGGACCAGCGCCAGCGGCCCCGGCCCGTTGGCACCAGCCGCTCAGGGGACGGGGGCCCTTTGGGGACAGGCAGTGGGTCAGGGGTGGGGATGCCCAGGTCCCCCGAGCGGCCAGGGCTCCTGCTGTCCTCGCTCAGCGCAGGGCTGAGGCGCTCGGCTGGGGCGCGGGGTCCCTCTGCCAGCACGCTGCCCTCAGCAGGCTCGTCTGCCTCCTCCACCGGCTCCTCGCCTGGCAGTGGGGCGCCTGGGCCCCGGCTCTTCTGCAGCTGGGCCTTGCGCCTCTGGATCTCGTTGCGAAGGCTGGTGGCAAAGCGGTCGCTCCGGCGGCGCATCTGAGCTGAGCGGTGGGGAGGACCCCCGGCCCGCCGGCCCCCTGCCCGGCTCTCCTCCACTGGCCCCTCGGTGCCATGCGCTGGGCTGGCCCCCCGCCCACCCTGCCCACAGGCTCGCTGTGGCTCGGGGCAGCAGTGGCAGGGTGGCAGGCACCGGCATGGCTCCGGGCAGAGTGAGGGGTCCTGGGCAGCTCCAGCAGCCCCTGGTCGGCTGCCCTCAGGATGCAGTGGCGAAAGGGTCCAATGGTGCCCATTGGAGGCCGGTGAGGCTTGCCCATCGCCAGTGCCCACCTGGAGGGAGCGGAGCTGGGAGGCCAGCAACTGCTCGGGAGCACTGTGCCGGTGCAGCACATGGCCCTTGAGGGGGGAGAGCAGCAGGCTGTCACGTGCTGCTGTGGCATCCGACACTCGGTGCACACCACCATCCGGGTACAGCTGGTCGCCAGGCTCTGTGCTCTCCCCCAGGAGCGGCTCAGTTGGACTCCGGTCCGAGGGGGAGCTCAGCATGTAATACTGGTCGGCAGAGAGATGGTCCTTTGTGGGGTATGGCGCTGGCATCCTCCCACCCGCTGCCTCCGCCTCCCCATCCCGCTGGCAGAGGAAGGTGTCAGAGATCCACCGGCCCTTGGCATGCAGCATGTCTGCAGACATCAACGCCCGGCGCCTGTCCCCTCCACCAGCTGGGGCTGCCCGCAGGCTGTCCCTCCTAACTGGGGGCTGGGGGGGCATGGGTGCCCGCCAGGCCTCTGGGTGCCGGCTGGCAGGCAGCTCAGACCCTGTGGTCAGGTAGCGCCCGTCTGGGGGCTTGGAGGGACCTTGGAGGCTGGAATCGGTGGAGGTGGCCTCCTCAGGGCGGAGAGAGAGGGCGCAGTCAGAGGCGATGGAGCTGGCGGAGAAGGAGCTGTAGGCTGAGTCCCGCTTGCTGTGGTACATGCCCTGGTCAACGGGTGAGGGGTCCCCTTCACAGTAGGCCTGGCCAGGCTGGTCCAGGCTCTCCATGCTCCCGATGGAGCTGCTCCGGTCAGTGCTGCAGTGCCGGGACAGCGGGTTCCACTGCAGGGACAGCTCACTGCCGCCCGGCCCCATGCCGGCATTAGGGACACCGGCCGCTCTTTGCCCAGCTCCCCACCAGCCTCTCCGATGGGCAGGAGATCTCGGGGAACCAACATTCCCCACCACATACACCCCTTGTCAGGAACAGGGGGCACAGCCTGGCACAGCCCCAACCTGCCCCTCAGCCCCAGCTTTGGAGCAGCACCAAGTCTGCCGCAGTGCTGGCAGGGGAGCAGGCACGGGGACACAGGGTGTGCATGGCACTGGCTGCTCAGGACATGCCCACTCTGGCAGGGGGGGCACCGGGACTCGGCAGCTCCCGCCGGCTCTGGCAGAGCCACTGCACCTTCCTGCCGGGAGCCATGAGTAAACAGGCAGGGGAAAGGGCGGCAGGATGCGGGGGATGCCCGGCAGCGGCATGGGGCAAGTGAGCACCCATCCTGCTCCCCCCGTCCCTACCCAAGCAGGTGCCCCATCCACCCCCTCCCCCTGCACAGTCCCATGGGTGCCCCAGGGGTGGGCTGGGGGTCTCACCTGGCATCACACCCCGAGGGCCAGGAGAGACTGAAGGCGTCAGCAGGGCAGTGCATGGCAGGGGCGTCGGGGCGGCTTTCGGTGAGCTTGGCCACGTGCCAGGAATGGGGCCGGAGGATGGGCACACTCCTCCTGCCAAGAGCAACAGCGGGAGAGGACAAGAATGGGGAGGAAGCCGGGCCGAGGAACCGGGGCTGAAGTCACTTCCTACGGGGCTTCCTGTCCCCCCCCAGGCCAGCGCCCGCCTGAGGGGGATGGCGGCAAGGAGGGTCCAGCCCCGCCAGCACCTGGCGCCGGGCAGGGGGATCCCATGGTTCCCCCCCACTGTGGGGTCTCCCCTGCCTGCAGCGTTCCTGCTGCCAGAATCAACACGGGACGAAGGACATGGCCCCAGCACAGCCCACGGGCAATGCCCCAGCAGGGCAAGGGTCCCGGCCAGGACTGGACCGACTCCGTAGGCATGCCAAGGAACCCTGGGGCCACATCTGTGTCCCCACTGCAAGCCTGACCTTCCCTCCTTGTTCCTTGGTCCCTCAGCATCTTGCAGCAAGCACCCACCACATCACGTCCCCAGGGAGGGGCTCTGCGCCAGGCCTCGTCCCACCCTATCCTAGGCGGCTGCAGGAGTCCCCCCAGCACACACAGGCAGCAATGCCCAGTGCCACTGCACAGACATACGGGCAGATACCACCCCCTCTGCCCTCCAAGTGCCCGGTGCTGCCCCAACATCCACCGTGTTGGCAGGGAGGGGGCAGGGACTGAGCTGCAGGGTCAGCACAGGGGTCCCTCCCCCCCAGAGCCCCCCCAGACTCACCATGGATGATGCTGAGCCCCAGCAGCCCTGCCCCATGGGCAGTGCCCTGTGCCACCCCAGCCCTGGGTGCTGCCAAAGCCGGAGCCCAGTCAGGATGCAGCCAGTGAGTGGATGTGGGTTGAGGGGATGGGGACTGCAGGGCCTGGCCCTGCCTCTCCTTCCTTTCCCAGGCAGGCAGCAAGCAGGCAGGCAGGAAGGGAGAGGAGCGGCCACACTCGAGGATACCGCCCAGCAAGGGGGTGGTGAGCCTGTTGCACTGCCCCGGCTCTGCAGTCGGCACACGGGGCTGGGGGACCCCCACCCACCATGGCCTGCTGGCAGCCATGGTGGGGCTGCCCCCACCCCACTCAACACGGGGCGTTGTCAAGCTCTCAACAGTCCCCCAGGCAGATGAAGCCCCCCAGCCTGGGCATCACCACCCTCTGCCCCCCCCATCCGCAGCGCTGCCAACCTGCGGACGATCATCTTCAGGGTGCGGTAGGAACCCTTGATGAGGATCAGGGCCTCCTGGCGGGACCCGTACAGCGGCGTCCCACTGATGTTCACCAGCTCATCACCTGGCTGCAGCCGGCGGGACAGCGCAGCCTTTCCCCCATCCTCCACCTGGGTGACAGACAGGGGCGTCAGGGGGGGCAGGGCCCCCCAGAACAGCCCGGGGGGGTGCGTCACTGCTGCCTGGCACCAGGGGAGAAAGAAGCTTTGGAAAGGGGGTGTCTGCACCCCAGGCACCACAGAGGGATCTGCAGCACTGGGCTCCCTGTGTCCTGGTCACATGAATTTCTGAGCAAGGAAAGGGCATAGAGGAGGGGGGGAGAAGAAAAATGTCCCGTCCCAGCAGATTCCCCCGCAGGCGCAGGCAGCACAAGGGCCCTTTGTACGGCATGCATGCCAGCCCACTGCCACTGCTCCCAACCCCACATCAGCCCTGCCCGAGCACCCGTGGGTATTTTGATGCCTGACGGATCCTATCTTACTGTGTGCGCACAGGGAAGCACTGAGCTGTGCCCAGCCCCGGCAAGCGCCTAACCCTGTCCCAGCACCCACAGCCAAATGAGGCTGGCACCCCGTACTGCCACCACTTGGAGGACACAGGGCTGTGGTGCTGCCAGCACAGGGGACACCCATCCTGTCCCCTCTAGCCTAGCAAGTAGATGCAGCACAGGCAGCCCAGCAATGGGCAGTGCACAGCCAGGGCAGGCAGACCACCCGGAGCTGGCACTCATTTCCACCCATCCTGCCACTGGAGAAGGTCAGGGATTGCCATGCCCAGACCCCTCACACCACAGGGCTGGCAAGTGAGCCCAGCCACTGGGCTGCATGGTGGCAGTGGTATGGGGCATGCAGGCATGTGGGGCAGGACCTGGAGTGCCCCGTGCCCCCATGCCTGGCATGGATGTGGAGCCTGACCTGGCCAGACCCCACAGTCTCCCACAGGGTGACAGGCAGAGCTGGCCTGGCCCTGTGCCAGGGCTCCTGTGTCCTCCCTGCCCATGGGCTCCTCACCTTGTCCTGCCACTACCAGCCCAGCAAAGAAACAAGCTCTGCCCACAGTGTCCTTTGCACTGGCTCCACAGCCAGCCTGGGCAGCAGCCAGGCCTCAGGGCTGGCAGGCACCCGCGGCTCCTCAGCCAGCCAGTCACCACACACATGCCCCTGGGCACCTCTTCCCAGCCCTGGTGCTGGGCAGGGCTCAGGGGACATTCCCCTGCCCATGGGCAACATGGCACTTTGGGAGCTGGCAGGGGCAGCCAGGCCCCCTGCCCAGCCTGGCTCTGTCCCATGGCTCTGCCTGGCATAGCTGTGCCCATTTTTTTAGGGGCTTGGGGAGTGCAATGCCATGCCCAGGCTGGGCACAGCCCTCCCACCCTGGAGTCAGCAGTGGGGCTGCTGCCTGCAAGGGATCCCAGTGTCACCATACCCTTGCTGGAGCACCCGGGTTTAACCCCCATCGCTGCACAGCTCCAGCAGAGCAAGAAGGCAGAGAAGGCTGCACCTTCACCCCTGTCCTCTTCCCAGCCACATGCCCACCCCGTCCTGCCTGCCATGGCCACGGGGCTGAGTCAATGGTGATGGGTGTTGTCGCTGTCCCCGCACTGCAGGACACTGCCTGGGCTGCACCCACGTATGGGCCACTACATGTGCCGGGACAGAGGACATGGCTCAGCCCTGACATTGCTCACCAGGAGCTAAATCTGGCACAAACAGTCCCTTGTTCTGCCTTCACCACCAGTGAACTCAGCACTGGCAGCCAAACCCTGCTGCCTGCTGCCCGGCCTGGCTGGGCCAGCTACAGGCACTTCCCCGACACCATCCCTGGTGTTCACCCTGGGCCCTAATGGTGGGCAGCAGCTGGCTCACACGACTATCTGCCCACCCCAGGAGAGACTTGTCTTAGGAGTCACAGCTATGCCCACCCTGCCCCAAGCAGACCACCCTCCTTGCCCCTAACATGCTATGGGGGGCCTGTGCCGGGGGGAGCTCTGCAGCTCCATGGAGCCCATGCCAGCCCTGCAATGGGACTCTGCCACAGGAAGGGAGGTTGCCTGCCGCGGGCCGAGGCCAAACTGCCTCACCGAGCGCCGGGACACCCTTCCCCTTTCCGGCACGGGGCCCGGGGACCCTAGGCGCCACCGGCAGGGGCCACCCCCTCCCCGCACGGGCCGGCACGCACACACTTCGATCGGCCGCGGTGGACCGGGCGCCCCGGGGGACCCTCCCCTGAATGCACAGAGCGCTGGAACAAGCCCCCTTTGTCTGCAGAGCACACGCGGCGGCGGCACTCCGGCCGGGGAAGCGCGGGGGCCGGCACCCCCGGGCCCGCAAGGACCCCCCCCCCATTCTTAGCAGCAGTGGGGAACATTCTCTAACTCCTAGCCCCTCCTCTCAACAGCCAGATGACCCACCGGGAACCAAGCCCTGAGGCCCGGCAGCGAGTCCGGGGGCGGGCAGCGGCCCCCCCGCCCGGCGGCGGAGCCAGCCCCGGGCGCAGGGCAGAGACCGGAGCCACTTTTCCAGCTCCCCCAGCCAGACCACGCTGCCCGCGTCCCAGCGCAGGGCGTGGAGGACCCCGGAGGAAGCCAGCCCGGCTCGGGGCAGGGAGGCAGCCCCGGGGCCGCGGCACAGCCCGACCCGCCGGCACTCTGGCCTCCGCAGGACGGTGGCAGCGGGCGGGCAGGCAGCCAAACCGCCCGGTGACAGGGCTCGGCCGGGCTCCGCGGGGGACGGCGTGCTGGGGCACCCCCGGCTGCTGCCCGGCTCCCGTCGGGTTTCCCAGCAGGGCGATGCCGCTGCGGGAACCGGTGACCCCCCCGGTGGCCGCGGGGCCCCACCCTCGCTCCCCCCGCTCCCAGCTGTGGCCGGGCCCCGTGCCCCCCCGCTCGTCACCGCGCCCCTGTCCCGGGGACGGCCCTGCCCGAGCGTTTCGGGGCTGACGGGACGGGACTCGGCTCCTGGCCCCCAACGTCCCGGCAGCGTCCGATCCCGGTGTTCTCGCGGGCGCGGTACCCACGAGTGGGCACACGAAGGGGACTGCTCCCCCCCGTCTCCTGCTGCGCCCCGCGGGACGGGACCGGGGGAGACATGGAGGGGACGTGGGGGCTGTCCCCGTCGCCAGTCCAACGGATGTGCCGGAGGAATTTCTTCCTGCCGCTGGGCCTGGGCTGTCCCCCCGCCCCCGCGGCCCCCGCTCTCCACCGCGGCTCAGGGTGGCGGGTCGCGGCGGGACGGGGGTGACCGCTACGACCCCCGCCCCAGGACACGCGATCCCGCCTCCCCCCCCCCCCCCCGCACCCCGCACCCCGCCGCGGCCCGAGGCCCCTGGCGGGGGATCACGCGGGACCGCGCCCGGCGGCGCCCACCTTGGACACGATGAGGGGCTCGCCGTGCTCCAGCCCGCCGCGCAGCGTGAAGCCCCAGGGCGCGCCCCCCTGCAGCTGCACATGCACGTACTGGGGGGCGCCGGGCCGGCCCTCGGCCCGCTCCATCGCCGCTACTGCCCCATCCCGGCCCGGCCCGGCCCGGCCCGGCCCCGCACCACGGAGGAAATGACACCCCCGCCCGCCCGCGCTGAGCGGCGGGGAGCCGAGGGCGGGGCCGGGCCGGCACCGGGGCTGCTCGCCGCGCCAATGGGGCGCGGGGGGACGGCGGCGAGCGGCTCGGCTCGGCTCGGCTCGGCTCGGCTCGGCTCGGCTCGGCTCGGCTCGGCTCGGCTCGGCTCGGCACATCATGGCATGGCTCAGCTCGGCTCATGGTATGGCTCATCACACAATGGCACAGCACAGCACCGTGCTATTTAGCTCAGCGTGGCACAGCCGAACCAGTGTGTGGTTCAATTCAGTCTGGCTCAGCACACCATGGCATGGCATGGAAGGCTGGCACAGTTCAGTTCAGTGTGGCACAGCACAGCTCAGCCTGGCACAATTAGGCTCAGTGCAGCATGGGATGGCATGGGGGCCAGCATGGGCTGGCTGGCCCAGCATAGCATGGCCCAGCAAGGTCCAGTGCAGCTCAGCTGAGTTGGCATGTTTTAGCTTGAATCAGCTCAGCATGGAATGACACAGGGATGGCACAGTTCCATTTGGTCCAGCATGACACCACCAGGGGCTTGACTTGGTTTGTCTCCACTTGGCCTGGCCCAGTTTACCCCAATGCAGTTCAGCTCAGGTTGAGATGGACAAGCAGGGTTGGCATGGTTTGGCTTGGCACAGCATGGCCTGGCCTCGCTTAGCTTTGTCTGTTACAGTTAATCACAGCACGACCTAGTTTGGCCCAGCACCGTATGGTGCTGCCAGGGACCAGCACCATGAGTGCCAGCTCAGCACAGCTCAGCCTGGCACAGCATGGCTCAGCTTGGCACAGCTCAGCCCAGCACAGTGGCAGTGTGGCAGTGCTCACGTGGGTGTGAGGGGGACCTGCTTGGGTGGCAGGGGGGTAATCAGCACCTACCACAGGTCCCCAGGGCAGAGGGCTCCCCGCAGCAAACCTGCCCTGGCAGTCACGCTGGCGCCCTGAGCCCCATTGCCTGCAGGCCAGCATGCGCTCCCAGCTCCTGCCTGGCCTGCCTGTTCCAGCCCCCACCCTGGCCTGCCAGGCACTCGGGGGCATACAGGGCAGTATGGCCTTGTACTCCTTTCCCCCCCAGGTCAAGGAGGGGCTACTGTGCCCCTTTGGGGAAACTGAGGCAGGGGAAGGATGTGGTGGGCAGCAGCTGCGGGTGATAGGAGTGGATCAGCAGTAGTTCCTCGGGGAGCCCGGAGTCCCGCTCCTCCCCTTCCCACCCGGGGCTCCGGCTCTTACTCATCTCCTTCCCAGACAATGAGTGCAGCTGATCCAGAGAGCTCTGCCCTGCCAGCAGTGCCCGCGGTCCCAGCAGCTGCCTGCTGGCTAGGTGGATGGGCTTGGTGTGCCAGGCTGGCAAGCTGCCCCCGGGACTGCTCAGCCTGGTGCAGGGTCCCTCAAGTTTTTCTTGGCAGCCCTGGTCCACCGGTGCCTGCCTTGAGCCTTGCCCAGCCTGGCTGCAGGCAGGCCAGGCCAGGAGCCTTGTCCTTGTGCCAGGGGGTCCCAGGGCATGGGGATGGGGCGATCCCCAGGATGTCTGTGGCACTGGAGCCCACCCAGCAGTGATGCATGGCCCCCCTCGCACAGCCTCAACATGTCCACCTCTGGCCCGTCTCCTGCTCTCCCCTGACAGCTGCTGCTCCTGCTATGCCCACACCCATGGCCGACTCCTGCCATGTCTGGACTTTTCCCAGCCTCCACGGGGCTCAGCTGCCCCCATGCCCTTTCCCAAATCAGTAACCAGAGCTGCCTGGCCAGGCGTGAGGGTTCTGTGCCCTGGCTCATCACGTGGCCCCACACCCCATTAAGCACTGCATCCCTCCCTCTCAGCACTCCCCACATGGCCTCCCAGCCCTTACCACTGTACCCTGCTGGGACCAGGACAGGTGGGCAGAACAAGGTAGACTCCAACACATCCCCCAGCTCCCCCACATCCCTATGCCTGCACTGGTAGTTCCCAACCAGGGTGTCCATCCCCACCCTCAGTCCCTCCATCCCGACAGGAGAGTGGCAGTGCCCTGGAGGGGCTGGGCACAGTGTTAGGCGCTTTGTGGGGACATGGGCTGTGGCTGCCTGCACCCACAGAGCCTGCCTTGAGCAAGTACCGGAGAGCCACACAGCAGCACAGGGCCTGGGGGCAATGTCCCCTGTAAGGGCAATGCCTCAAATGACTTGCGCCAGAAGAAGAATGGGCACTGGCCAGGTGCTGAAAAGACCCTGGAAAGACCGTGGTGCTGGGACAGCCAAGCCCGGCAAAGCTCTGGGCACGGTGATGCCCCCAGCATGGGTACCACCAGCTGACCCGGCCACACTCGGTGCCGCTAGGCTGCCCACCTCTGTGCCTTTGTGCCACGGTCCCTGGGCTCGATGCCCATCTCTCAGCGGGGGAACGTGAGGCAGTGGGCAGCCTGGCTGTGCCGCAGGGTCAGGCTGGAAGCAGACTCCCAGGCTCTGTGCCTGCTCTGGACAGTTTGTACCAGCTTGTAGCAGTGGTCATGAAGGTGTCAAGCCCGCTACAGGAGCGTCGGCTCAGGGCAGGAGGGAGCTGGAGGGGCTCTCACAGCAGCAGAGCACTCCCCCAGGCTCCAGCCCCCCTCTCCTGGCACTCAAGGAGCTCCTGGCCCTTTAAACCGTGACTGGGGCCGTGTCTTTAAAATGGGCGCCGGGGGCGGGACCCCTTACCCTGCAGGAGGAGGCGGGCCAGGAGCAGGTGGGCTGACCGAGCTGGTTCCCTCCGACCCACCCCACTTCACCCCCACTCCCCTTCCCCGGCACTTTACAGCCCCGGTAGCCAGGCTCCTGGCTGGCCAGCTGGCTTTGCCCCCGTCTGCATTTTAGTCTGGCAATTGCACCCCTTTTTTGCAGACGGAGCCACTCACGTTTTTTTCCCGTGCCAAAGCTGAAGAAGCTGGCATGGCTGTTCTGGCTTCATAGCGGCTGGCAGCACCCTGGGGTCTCCTTTTGTTGGTGCCTACGACCATCTGCCTCTCCAGGGAGAAGTATGACTGGAGGCATCCCCTAATCCTGCTGCCGGCCAGCTGCACCTTGCCCAGCTCACACCCACCCACCCCCCCCCCGCACCTATCATGGCTTTGCTCCATCCCTTCATCAGCTTCCTCCTCCTCCTCGCTGTGCCACTTTCCCGGGCTGCAAACCAGTCGCTGCTGCCCCTCGGCTCCCTGCCAGCCGCCCCCCCACTGCCCCTCCTGCAGGCTCTGCAAGTGCGGGCACCAGGCAGCCGGGGCTGGCGAGCGGGGCCAGCGGGCGGGCAGCCCCTGCGCTACATGCTGAACCTGTACCGGCGTGCGGCCGATCGCGAAGGGCGGCCCCGCCGCGGCCGCAGCCTGGGCACCAATACTGTCCGCCTGGTCCGGGCCAGCTCCCCCAGCGGTCAGCCCTGGGCAGGTAAGGAGCGGCAGCGTACCGAGGGCAGTTCGGGGGCTTAGCAGAGGCGGTGGGGTGGGCTTGAGCCCTGGGGGTCTCTGCCTGTCTTCTTCCCCCTCTTCACAGTGTCGTAGCCAGGGCTGGCACATTCTGCAGCGCTTTGCCTGGCCATGGGGTCCCCCTTGACAGGGAGCGCAGGCTTTCCCTGCTTCCAGGAGTGAGATGGGCAAGGGCATTGCTCTGTGGGGACCTGGGCTGTGGCTGCACCCCTTGTGCCCCACACTGTGGAGGGGCTGTGGCAGCACCCGGGGAGAAGGCTGTGCTGGCACGGTGCCTGCTGTGCTGTACTTGGGAGCACTGACCGCTGCTGCTTCCCCACAGGTCGCTGGTACTTGCAGCCCCTGACCTACCACCTGGAGGGTCAGCCAGAGGCCGAGCACCTCCTCCGAGCCACTGTGGTCTACCTGCCCAGCCTGCCACTGGCCCAAGGTCGTCTTCTCTGTGCCCTGGAGCTGGCAGCCTCCAGCGAGGCACCCGGGGTGCTGCTCAGCCCTGCTGTCCACCCTAGCCGCAGCTGGACTGAAGTGGATGTCACCCCTTACCTGGTGCCGAGGAATGGCAGTGTGAGGAGCCTGACACTGCGGCACATCTGTGTGCGTGCCAGCCGGGCAGGGGACCATGATGCCACCTTGGCCCCCAGCCACCCTTTCCTCCTCCTCTACCTCAATGACACCCGGGCTGGGCTGGCACCTCCAGCAGCAGAGCCCTTCCGGCATCGGCGTGACACAGGAACGCTGGCCCACGACCTGCCCAGCTACCTGCGGGAGCAGGGAGGAGAGAAGAGTGACTGCTCCCTGCGCCCCTTCCCCGTCAGTTTCGCCCAGCTGGGCTGGGACCACTGGATCATTGCTCCCCACCGCTACAACCCGCGCTACTGCAAGGGTGCTTGTCCCCACCTGCTCCGCTACGACTACCACGCGCCCAACCACGCTGTGGTGCAGAGCTTCGTCCATCAGCTAGTGGATGCCAACGTGCCCCGGCCCTCCTGTGTCCCCTACCGCTATAGCCCCATCAGTGTCCTCATGATCGAGCGCGACGGTGGCATCCTCTACAAGGAGTATGAGAACATGATCGCAGAGTCCTGCACCTGCCGGTAATTCCTACTGCCCCGGCACATCACCCCTGGGTTCTGCCTGTCCCTCCTGGATTTGGACTTTAGGGTTTGTCTTGCTTTGCCTGGGTCGGGTTTGTCGCCCCCTCCCTGTGTGGCACTGCTCTGCAGGAAGGTTTTACAATGGCATTTTTATGTAAATTGTAGGTTTTTAAAGGCAGGAGCCTGTGTTGGGGTAGTTGTCCCGTGGCATCTGTCCTTCCTGCAGCCCCACGGCTGCTGCCTGTTTTTGGGGGGCAGGGGGGCTTGGCCCAATGCTCCCAGAGAAGAGCTGGGTCCCTGCATTAGAGCACAAAGCTCTTAGGAGGTAGCTGGGGGTCTCCTGGTGGAGCCAGGGCAGGGAGAGCAAGAGGTTCAGGTGTCCCTGTGTTTGGCACCAAGCTGGTGCTGATGTATCCATCACAACCCTGTCCATGAGACTCCTTCCCAGCTCACATGCACCCCATCCTGTCTAGTCCCAGCTGCAGTGGCATCTCACCGGACTGGGAGTTGGGCTGGGGGAGGCAAGGAACACCCCTCTCCTCTCCTGTAGTTCTGCTCTGGGGGGCTGTGAAAACAGGAGGGACCTAGGCTGCCAGCTCTGCTCCCAGTACCTTGAGCTAGGCAGCAGCTAGCGCTGGGCTCTGCCTGCTGCTTCCTCTGTCACCCTGTCCTTCACCTCCATGGCTTGCCCTCTACCAGGGCAAGGGTCTTGCCCTATCCCAGGGGCCAGACCTCTACTGCAGTGTCCCTCTGCTTTCTCACACCTTTGCTGTCCCTTGGGGCTTGGTCTCTGCTGGGCTTCTGGCCTGTCCCTGTTCCTGAAGAGGTCAGTCCCACTCCCAGCACCCCTGCCACTAGCTTTCCTCTATTTATTGCTGACTGTGTGAATAAATAAATTGATAGATTTTGCTAAATACCATCTTGGCTGTTCTTGCTCTGTCCCTGAGGTGCAGTGGGTGCCTTGGGGGACAGGCTGGCAGGCTTCATCACCATGTCAGCCACCCTTGTGCTTACACCGGAGGGGATGGGTGCTGCTCACTGCTGTGTGCAGTGGGATAAATCCCAGCAGGAGCTGGGAGAAAAGGCTCTCCTGGAGCACGGACTTGCCCTGGGGCAGGGGAGACCAGATGTGGCTGCAGGCAGCTACCTCAGTGGGACTGGGGACAAGAAATGTCCCACATCCCTCTATATGGGACAGCTGCTGGGGAACCATGGGAGGCCAATGAGCTGGGTCTTCCTGGGCTGACCGTCACTATGGCCATTTGGCTGCCAGGGTTATTTTGGGAAGGTGCCTGCAGGCAAACCTGCCTGTTCCTGGGCACAATGCCCTGCCTTTGCAAAGCTCGGGCAAAGTTCTCTTTTGAGTAGCAAGGCATGGGTGGAAGCTGTAATACTTGTCCCCACTGCTTGGTGGCACTGCCACCTTCCAGTTGGGTACTGCCACTGCTTCTGCATCCTCAGCTCATGGCTCTTGCCAGGATCACATCTCTCCCTAGGCCTCCAGCCCCATCTGTTATTGCTGGTCCAAGCTTCTTCCCTTCTGTGGGTGTTTGCTCTGGGGCAGGGTGCTGCCAGACCCCGTCTCTCCCCTACCCACCAGCCACAGTTTCTCCTCTGTCCTGGCAGAGCGAGGTCCTCTCCTGTCCCTTGTCCCCAGTTGGCTGTATCCTGGCCATTTCCAGCCAGGAGGCTGGGGCAGGAGGGAACATTGGCTTTTTTTGGAAGCTTGTGGACCTGACCCCAGGGAAAGATTTTCTCTCGTCAATCATTAAGCGTGTGGTGTTGACTCATCCATGCAAGTGATGATGAAAGGCATGGGAACTGGGCACACTCCCAGCCCTGGGTACCACTGGATGCTAGTGCCTGGTGCTGCCCCTGGCAAGCCCCTGCACCCCAGCCTGCTGTGAGCACCCCAGGTGGCTGGGCACCATGTTTGTCTGTCCCAGCCCGGTGTCCTTGTTTGCATTCTGTTGGTGTGTTCTGGTGCCAGTTGGGCTGGGTTCCTCCCGGGGGTTCCCCCAGGGGCTGCCCCAGCAGCATGGTCTCCTGCAGTCATGGCGTGGCAGGCACTGCCCCAGGGACAAAGGAGCCGCAGTTCAGAGACAGAGCTGCTGGCGCTGTGCCTGGTCAGCACCGGGGCTGCCAGGGCAGAGCTGATGGAGGGTGTGGGGTCCCCAGCCCAGGGCTCTGGTGCACCTCGGGGGTGGCTCTTCCTGCCGGCCCCACAGCCATGCAGACCCCTCGGGCACAGTCTGGCACCTGCCGGCACCAGCCCTGTGGTGAGCACCAGGAGCGCCAGATGTGGGGACATGCCCTCACCCTGAGCTCTGGCAGGGATCCTGCCTGTGGGGCTACTGCCCATGCTGGGGGCTGCACTGGCCCCCTGCTCTCCCCTAGGCTAGCCAGCACATCTCTGCCCCCTCCTGCCCCACTCCCAGCCCCTTCTCCTGCTCCAAACCCCATGCTGGGGCTTTGCTGTCTCCACTGGGTCCCCATTCACAACCCATCCTGCTGCTTGTCCCACCTGGGCATGGCCACCTCGCATGCACTATCCTCTGGGATGACACTAGTCAAGTAGGGGATGATCTGCCCAACCACACCCCAGCAGGACTGGGGCAAATCTGGGCCAAACATGGCACAGGGCACCGGGTGCAGGTCTCACCCAGCTGTGGAAGGCAGCTGCCTCCAGGCACCCTGCCGGGGCTGTAGCTGGAGGCAGACAGTAATGCCCAGGCACTGGGTGCCCCATGGATGCCCTGCAGATGTGCTGGCAACCCCTAGCCAGGCTGAAAGGGGGGGTGACAAGGGGCTGTCTCGCTGCCCGGGGACACTCAAATATTTGTGCAGGGTCATGACTGGGGAGGAGCAGTGCCCAGCGGAGGCACCAGACAGAGTCAGCAGCACCATGGCAGCCTCAGCCCCTGTCCTGCCGGGCACCAGCCAGGGTGGCAGGGCCAGTGGGCCTCCCCCTGCCCCCCCGGGTACTGTCACCAGCCTTGCATTGCTCCTCGCCCTCCTCTTGATTCTCCCAAGCTCTCTCCAGGTGGGTCCGGGCACGGGGGGGCAGGCTGGTGACAGTGGTGACAGGCTGCGTGCACCCAGGGTGGCATATGGCCCCCACAGGCTCCAGCCTTCACCAGATGGGTGCTGAGTCCACCACAACACACGCTTGGCCCCCACCCGCCTGAACGGGGCCCCAGGCGGAGGGTGCTGGGGTCCCTGGGAAGTACACGTGGGCACTTTTGTGCATGTATGTCTCTGCATGCCTGATGTGGGTACGTGTACATGTGTACACATGCGATGCACTATGTGCAGGTTTCCTGTCACCGTGTGCATATACATGTATGTGCTGAGGTGGGCCACGTGTGTGTGCTGTGTACACATGGAGGTGCAAGTGTGCGCATGTGTGCACAGGTGTGTACATACATGTGTGCACGGGTGTGTGTGCACATACCTGCCTGTAGATGCGTGATGCAGGCAGGTGTGTGCCTGTCCCTGCCTCTGTGTGCACCACACCTCTGCATGTGTCCACATCTGTGTGCATGTCCGCTTCTCCATCCGTGTGCACACACTGCCGCACGCGTTTATGTGTCTGTCTGTACAATCCCACGGCAGTACGTGTGTCCATGTGTCCGTGTGTCTGCGTACCCACGTGCCCGCTGGTAGGCGCTCACCGCTCTGTGTCCCTGTGTCCGCGCACCCGCATGCGCGTGTCCGCCCGCAGCGCTGTGCGGCCTCCGCTCGGCAGAGGGCGCCGCCCACCCCCGTTCCCCCCCGCCCACCAGCGACAAGTCCTGCCCACTCCGCACGGAGCGCCCTGGGGCGCGGGCCGGGACAGGGACCGGGGCTACTGCGGGCGGCGCGGCCGAGCGCGGGCGGGGAGGCCGCGGCGGGGGCGCGGGGCGGGGCTGGGGGCAGCGAGTGGGTGGTGCCGCGGAGCGGAGTGGGGCCCGCGGCGGGGCGGTCCCTCAGCGTCGGTGCCGGCAGCTCCCGGTGCCGGCAGCTCCCGGTACCGCTGCCGCCATGCGCAGCCGGAGCAACTCGGGCGTGCGGCTGGACGGCTACGGGCGCCTGGTGCAGCAGACCATCCTCCGGCACCAGGTGCAGGGCCTGCGCGGGGCGGGGGGCGGAATCTGCCTGGCTGCGGGTCCCCGCTGTGCCCCGCCGGCCCCTGGGCTCGGGGAGGCGCCGCCTGGACCTGCAAGCGGCGTTAACCGAGCAGGGGGGCCGCGGGCCCTCGCTGTACCCCTTTCCTTAGGACGCGGTGACGGGCTTGCTCCCCGCCGGTGCCCACCACCGGGATGCCTGGGTCCGGGACAACGTCTACAGCATCCTGGCCGTCTGGGGGCTGGGCCTGGCCTACCGCAAGAACGCCGACCGCGACGAGGACAAGGCCAAGGCCTACGAGCTGGAGCAGGTAGGACGGAGCCGGCGGGAGGGACGGCCCGCGCCGGCTGTCCCAGTCTGACCCGGGACACCGGGAAACCGGCGATCTCCTCCCGGCTGGTTGGGTTTTGGCATGACCCAGCTCGGGTTGAAAGGCTACGGGAGGCCATGCAGTGGGGATGGGAACAGGGCTATCCCTTGGTGCGGGGGGCAGGAAGAGGCGCGCTCTCCCCAGAGTGTGCTGGAGCCCAGCCGGAGAGCCCAGCCCCGTGGCTCTAGGGTGATGTGGGGACATAGCCCCTCTCCCAAGGGCTGGGGAGCTGCCTCCTGCAGCCGTCTCATCCCTCCCCATCTTGCTTCCCTCTGCTCCCCGCCTAGGGAGCAGGGGCCATGAAAATGCGAGCAGGGGCTCTGGTTACAGATGCTGGTGCCCTGCAAAGGTCAGCGGCCAGCTGGTGCTGAGTCAGGGCTTCTCCTGGCTGCATGGGGATTAACGAGGTTGTTTTCCTTGCTCCTGCAGAGCGTGGTGAAGCTGATGCGGGGGCTGCTCCAGTGCATGATGAGACAGGTAAGGGCTGGGGAGTGACTCTGGGAGTTGAGTGGTCCTTACAGCCGAGCTCTGCCACAAAGACTGTTGGTCTGAGCTGTGCCAGTTCCTCCCAGCCTTCCCTGATGAGCAGAGGGAAGGCCCCTTTCCAAAAGGTCTTGAAATATGCTCTGACTTGGCATCTGTCTCTGGTGGGATGGAAGTCCCAGTGCTGCAGGCGGGTGGCCAGTGGACCCCTTGCCACAGCTGCTCCCTCTCTTGTGGCCTGGCTGGCGCTAAGACTCCACAGCTCTTCTCCCTGAGGGTATTTGGGGTGACCCTTCTCTTCACATGCTGTGGGCCCTCCACAGCTGCAGCCCTTTGCTAAGGTGGCACATGAGCCTGCATCCACTGCCTTGTTGTGTGGAGGGGCTCAGCCCAGGGCCTGTACAATTTCTGCCAGGCATGGCTCCATGTGCTGGGCTGATGGCACAAGGCAGCCCTTGGCTCTGGGGCTGCCAAACCTCTCTGAAGACAGGGTTCGATGGACCACTGCATCTCCTTGTTCTTCTCAAGGTGGACAAGGTGGAGGCATTCAAGTATAGCCAGAGCACCAGGGACTGCCTGCATGCCAAGTACAACACCCACACCTGTGCCACTGTAGTGGGGGACAATGAGTGGGGTCATCTACAGATGGATGCCACCTCCCTCTACCTGCTCATGCTGGCGCAGATGACGGCCTCAGGTGATGTTGTTGGGGGATGTCATTTCAGCTCTGAGCATGCTGAACTCCATGGCTCTCCACGTTCTCAGTTTGGGTGCAGCTTCCTGGGTGCCAAACTGCTGTGACTGCCTCCCCAACCTCACTGTTTTCTTATGCTCACAGCACTCAGGGTGGATTTTGGCCTTTTGTGTCCATCTCTCTAAGAGTCCCCATTTGCCTGAAGCCGCAGAGCTGCTGAGGGGTGGGAGTGAGGACAGAAGCCAGCCAGGATGTGGCTCCTGTGGGGTGGGAGTGAAGTGAGGAGGAGGGGTCTGGCCTGGGTTACTGCAGCCCCTTCCTAGGGATGCCTATGGGCTTGGAGCGACTAATGTGAATTCTTCCCCCGGTTTTAGGCCTCCACATAATTCACAGCCTGGATGAGGTCAACTTTATTCAGAACCTCGTGTTCTACATTGAAGCAGCCTACAAAACCGCGGTGGGTGGCCTGTGGGGAAGGGCAGTGTGCCCTGGGGGTGCAGGGGGTGGGCTGGTGTCTAGGGGCAGCGATGGGTCCCTCCTGAGCCCCAGCGGGCAGAGTCCCACGGTGCCTGTTGGGAGCACCACCGATAGGTGGGATTCCAAGACTTTCTGGGTGTGCTGTGAACTCTGCCTGCTCCAACGTGCCTCTGCACAGGACTTTGGGATATGGGAGCGCGGGGACAAGACGAACCAGGGCATCACCGAGTTGAATGCCAGCTCCATCGGCATGGCCAAGGTGAGCCAGGGAGAGGTGCTGGGCAGGTGCAGGGGAGCATGGGTGGCCCCGTGCTGCCTTTTTACCAGGAAGGCTGGGCATGTTGTACTATTGAGGGTCAATGCCCGTGCAGTGATAGGTTCCTGGGGAGGAAGACCTTTCTCCCTGTGTCCAGGGTTAAAACTGTCCCACTCTTGCCTGAGTTTCACCCGAACTGGGAATGAGAAAGGAATTGTGGCGTGTGGCAGAAATGTCCAGGACCCTGTTGATGTCTGGCTACTTGTGGCTTTGGACATGTGGTCACAGTCTGACCAGGGGTCCTCTGCAGCCACAGTAGGGTTTAAATTTGGGCAGTGGGTTGCATGAAGGGGCTGGCACAGGGTGAAAGCTCTTACAGTTGAGCAGCGTGGTGGCGAACTTGCTGCTTTGGGTCTTGCCCTGTTTGCAGGCTGCCCTGGAGGCACTGGATGAGCTGGATCTCTTTGGAGCGAAGGGAGGCCCGCAGTCAGTGATACGGGTGCTGTCGGATGAGGTGCAGCACTGCCAGGTGAGGCCTGCGTGGGCTTTACACCATTGCAGGGCGAACTGTGGTCTGCTGGGTTGCTGTGTGAACCATGCTCAACCTGGCAACGTAATCACCCCTCCTTTGCCCAGTCCATCCTCCACTCGATGCTGCCCAGGGCCTCCACGTCCAAGGAGGTGGACGCCAGTGTGCTCTCTATCATCTCCTACCCAGCATTTGCTGTGGAGGACAGCGAGCTGGTGGAAATCACCAAGCAAGAGATCATCACAAAGCTGCAGGTGAGTGGATCTGCCCTTGTCTTGCCCTTCCAAGAGATGGCTGCAGTTCAAAGTCCTGTAGCCCTTTTCTCCCCAAAAATGCTTGGGAAGGGAGTGCTGGGGCATGTCCTCTCCCGGTCTCCATGACCTGTGGCAGGGCTGTGCAAAGAAACGGTCCCGTGTGCTGTAGCCCTAGGCTGTGATCATGGTACCTGAGCACTAGGTGAGCAAATGAGGAGGGGTATTTGGCTGAGGAGAACCCCCTTCTGCATTGAAGGTACAAGGTATCTTACACTGTTCCTCCTGCTCAGTACCTCTTTCCCTCCCTTCCAGGGGCGCTATGGCTGCTGCCGCTTCCTGCGGGATGGATACAGGACACCCAGAGAGGTAAGTGTCCCCAGCCCTGTCACCTGCCAGAACTTGAGTGCCAAGCAGCAGGTTCCCTGGGTTGCATTTGCAGCCCCCCTGGGTTGCATTTGCAGCCCCCCAAGTGCAGCACAAAGGCTGCGGTGGGTATCACTGGGAAGATGAGAGCCCTGAGTAGCCCCAGGCAGCGTCATGGGTCTGGGCAAGGCTTCCCAAAATGCCAAAGTCCATTGCAGAGGTGGTGCATCCCACCTGTGCCCATAGCAGGTGGGCAGAGGTTGTCTCTGCCGGCATCTCGGGATCTGGTAGTGTTGTGTACCCTCTTAGGTTGGGGGAAGATGGAACCCCTGCCCATGTGGGAGCCCTGCCCAGGCTCTCCTGGGGCTGCATGAGCCCTGAGCAAGGGCTGGAGGCCTGTGGAGGTGACCATGCAGTGCTTCTCCCTGGTGACCTCAGCTCTGCAGCATCACTGGAGGTCACAAAGCTGTTTCTTCCTCTCCCTGGACAGCAGGCAGCTTGTGAACTGCCACACTTGGCTCTTGGCAGAGTGAGTGGAGACTTTATTCTGCTGCCTTAGGGAGGGAAAACAGGAAAATTTTATAAACAACAGTTGCATTTGATAACTGCAGAATCAGGAAATGGTACTTGGAGGCTCTTAAACCATCACTGGCTGTTGGGCCCATAACTTGGTGTGTATGAGCACCTCTGAGTGCTTCTCCTCTGCTGTGCCTCTTCAGACCTGACCGTAATAGGCAGCGTGTGTGGCTGCATCTCTCCAGAGCCAGAGAAGAGCAGCAGCACCTCCAGTCTGACTTTCCCAGTGCTCCCAAGCTTTGCCAGTGTGCAAAGCTGTGGATCACTTCTGGGGAGCTGCGAGGCATGGAAAGGGCAGCATTGCCTGCAGAGGCACTGCAGCTGGTTGGAGTCTAATGGGAGTTTAGGAGCTTGTGGCCAGTGTGCAAGCACTATAGAAAACATCTGCTCCCTCTGTCCCTGCTGTCCTCTCTACCTGACAGTCTGAGGCCAGCCCTCTGCCTTCTCTGGAGCAAACAGCTAAAGCAATTAGCAGGGAGGGTCGAGTGTAGGTCCCCTGGGGCACTACCCCAGCACATCTGGGGTGGGAGGATTTAGCCAAGGCAGCTCTCCATTCTGACCACTTCCCTCCCTCAGGTGCACCGATGGCAGGAGGACCCTGCTCCCTGGCCCTGTGTCACCAGCACAAGCCCTCGTGGCAGCTGGGCCAGCTTGGTGATGCTGGAGGAGGCAGGTGCCGTGGGCTGGGGCAGAGCAGGCAAGGCAGAAGGAACACGGGTGTCCCCAGTGCCATGACGGGGATGTTGTGCTGTTGTACAAGGCTCTGGGGTGCTCTCCTGGGGGCTGGGTAGGCCCCCTTTGCCTATGGAGGAGGAGTCTCTTTGGCATCAGGGCAGGGTGCTTGGGAGGGGATGTCTGATGGAAAGAACACAGCCTGTAGGTGAAACTGCTTTTCAGCTCTGTCTGAGCCATCATCTGCAGAGGAGGCCTGGGAAGGCATTTGAGGCTGAGGTCTTGGGGGGAGTCGGAGCCCTGTCAGTTTGAGGAGATCCTGCCACCCACCACCTGCCTTGTTGTCACGCCCTCCCTGCAGGACTCCAACCGCCTATACTACGAACCTGCGGAGCTGAAGCTGTTTGAGAACATCGAGTGTGAGTGGCCTCTCTTCTGGGCCTACTTGGTCATTGATGGGATTTTCAGTGGAAACATGGAGCAGGTAAGGGAGGAAAGAAGTCCCTGGCAAGGGAGGCATGTGAGGAAGGATGCAGGGAGTTGTGACCAGGGGCACATCCCCTCTCCTCTCTTCTCAGGTGCAGGAATACCGGGAAGCCCTTGAGGGGGTTCTCATCAAGGGGGAGAACGGGCTGCGCCTGGTGCCAGAGCTGTACAGTGTGCCACCAGATAAGGTGAGCAGTCCTGAGCTACAGTGGGAGTGGGAATGTCTCATTATCATATAATTAGGTTTTCACTGCTTATTAGTCCAAATCATTCGTAAAACCGCCTGTGTAGTACATGGAAATCCCATGTAAAAAGTTGTTATGAAACCAGGTTGGATAAATAAACTGTTTTTTTTTTGTTTCCCAAACCATTCCTTGCCCCCTGCATACAAGGGCACTTTGCTGACAGTCTGCTGGCCTGGAGTCGGAAGCCCCTGAGAGCTCAGGACATGGGGACCTGGGCTGAGGAGGTTGTGCTGTGCTCCCATTCAGTGTTAAGGGTGTTTGTGTGGGCCTGGGCCAAAAGCAACAGCCTCCTGGTGCCTGGGTGGTGCAGGAGAGATGCTCTCCCCACCAGCATCCAAGAGCATTTCCCTGGTGCTCCTGGGACATGTCAGTCATCCCGTGGGGTGGCCTGTATTGGGAAGCCCAGCATGGTCTGAGCAGCTGATCTGTTGTCTGACACGGGTGCCTGGGACAATCGCAAGAAGAGGGAAAGAAGGTAGCCAGGACGTTATGGACCTTCTGTGGGAAATGCTTTCGTAGGCTCTTCTTTTAAGCCTTAAGCTGCCTTTAGAATGTAATTGTGATGCTTCCTGCAGTATCTTGTGTCTGTGGATCTTCTCCCTGACCTGGCTTGTCTTCCAGGTGGATGAGGAGTACAGGAACCCCCACACTGTGGACAGGATACCCATGGGCAAGCTGCCGCTCATGTGGGGACAGTCCCTCTACATCCTGGGCTGCCTGTTGGCTGAGGTACAGTCACCCCTGGTGATGGGGAGGGCTGTGGGGCTAGGCTCTGAGCTCTGAAAGGGCAAATGCTGCCACCCTGAGCGACATACTATGGGGAAGTTGTCACCTCCATCCCCCAGGACCTCTTAAAGGTGGGTTGTCCGTATGCATCACCTGAAGTGTTCATCTCCTCGTACCTCTTTTTCCTCAGGGGTTTCTAGCTCCTGGTGAAATAGATCCCCTGAACCGCAGGTTTGCGACAGTCCCCAAGCCTGATGTG
Organism: Hemiprocne comata; assembly: GCA_020745705.1. Lineage (NCBI taxonomy): Eukaryota > Metazoa > Chordata > Aves > Apodiformes > Apodidae > Hemiprocne > Hemiprocne comata. Next base: position 40,250 of record CM036597.1, on the reverse strand, counting down.
GTGGTCCAAGGTGAGGGAAAGGGACCAGTCCCAAAGCCCTGTATCTGGCAGGCCTGGGGACTCAGGGGTGGCTCTGGGGTGGCTCTGCTTGCTGAATGGTGCAGCCAGTTCTCAGCCCTGGCAAGGTTGGGTGTAAGATGGGGTGCCAGTCCTTCTACTCCACCCTGTGTTGCCCCAGGGAAATATCCTGTGCTACAGCCTCCTCTGTAGAGAGGTTGAAAACTGTCTTGTCCTCCTGCCACAAGCAGGGGAAGGCTTGGCTGTAGAGAGGGTTAGAGGGAGCAAGGCAGCCCTCTGCAGAGGGAACCAGTTCCCAGAGCAACCCCAGAAAGCTGCCTCTACATGATGTGGCACCTTGTATGTGTCCACAAAGGCCAGGGGCAGTGCTGTCACACCCCTGTGCCCTGCTGCTCTGAGCCTGTGCTCCTCACTCCGCAGTGTGCATCCTGGCTGAGACGGAGGCGATCAAGGCTGTTCTGAGGAAGGCGGGCGTCGATGTGGAGACCGTGGAAGATGTCTACCCCATCAGAGTGCAGCCCGCTCGCATCCTCAGCCACATCTACGCCCGGCTGGGTGAGCTGGGCTCCCTGCTCCTGCAGCAAAGAGGGTGCAGAAGGGTCTGTCCCATCCCCTGACACTCCTGCTCATAGATGCTGATGTCCTGCCCCGCTGCTCTCTGTGTGGCTGATGGGAGCTCTGCTGCCCATTCCTGGGCCAAAGCTGCTGCCCAAGGGGAGCTGGGTTGGCAGGCAGTGCTGTTCAGGGTGATTCTGAAGGGGTACAATTTTGGCATTGCAGTTTCACAATTGCTCTAGGGACAGAGAGGGGCTCTGATCCATATAGGATGGATCTGGCATAGGCTGTGTTGTTCCTGTACCCATGTCTCATTGGGGGAGGCAAGCCAGGTCCCAGGGAAGGGTCCCCTGGCAGTCCCTGGCTGAGAGAGCCTGTAGCTCAGGCAGGACAGCTGTTGTTGGAGGGTAGGCAGGGCTGAGTGTGAGGGGAGGGTGGGTTCCAGAGATCGGCACACTCATTCCCTGATGCTGCAACCCCTTGAGCATAGGGGGGCTTGTGCAGGAGCTGGAGACCTAGCCTGGGCCAAAGGAGAAACCTGACCCACTGTAGGTTGCATGTGTTGGCTAATTTAAGCCACCAAAAGGCCAAGTGTGACATGGGCAAAGGGGACAGAGGAGCAGCCTGGCAGCTGCCAGGGCTGACATGACCAAGGGGTGATGCTACTGCTGCACCATCCTGGGCTCTGGGAGTAATCCAGGAGCTATGGGAATGCTGATAAAGCTGTCAGCTTTGAGGGGGTTTCCCCTGGCCCTGCTCCAGCTTCTGACGTCCCCATAGACCTGGAGGTGTGGCATGTTGCAGAGATGAGGACAGTGTCCCTGTTTCAGCAAGAGTCCCTGGGGAGGGCCTGGATGTCTCTAGCCACCTGGGCAGGGCTGGAGCACAGGGCATCACTGTCCCTTATTGCTGTGCCATCTTGGCACAGGGTCCTGGGGTACCCCAACCACAAACCAGCCTTTTCAAGCTGCCTAGTAGCACATGGGCCTGTCTCTGTCTGCTCTGCATCATCTTTTGTGAGGAGGGTTGCACCAAAGACTCCTTCTCCTGCCCCTCTAGGCCGCAACAAGCAGTTGTGCCTGACGGGACGGCCCTACCGGCACATGGGCGTCCTTGGCACCTCCAAGCTCTACAAGATCAGGAAGAACATCTTTGCCTTTACCCCACAGGTAGGTGGGCTCATTCCCAGCTGTCACACCATCTGGAACTGGGCAGACAGTTTCTCCCCTGGCTGAGCACCCAAGTTATTCTCATGGGTGGCCAAACACCCTCTGAACTGCCTGCGAGGGCAGCGCAGCCCCAGCTCCAGGGTGTGAAGCAGCTGGGGTGGTGGTCCTAGCTGTGTGCATGCTGGGAGGAGATTATTGCAGTCTTACGATGGTCAGTATTGGGTGAAAATCTCTTTGCTCACCCTGACAATGACACTGGGAGGAGGCTGATGGCAGGACAGGGATCCCTATGTTCAGGATCGTGTGGGGACAAGCAGGGTTGCAAGCCTGGCGCTGTGGGACGGGCATATTTGTGTGGGATAGGCACAGCACAGACCAGCTGTGTGGAGCCTGGGTGATGCTGCTGCTGAGCTGTAGTGTTACCTCCTTGTAGTTGATGGCCAGTAGCTGCCCTGGGGCTTGAGTGTCCCTTTCTAGGCTGTACTGGCCACGTACCAGGTAAGGTGGGATGAGCTGTTGGTGCAAAGGAGCTTCTCCCCTGGGTGCACTGTGTGGCTGGCCTGGCTGAGCACCTGTGGGAAGATGTCGGTGACACTAAAGGAACCTGGTGGCTGTGGGAAGGGCCACTCACTTTTGCTGTCCTCACAGTTCATAGACCAGCAGCAGTTTTACCTGGCTCTTGACAACAAGATGATTGTGGAGATGCTGAGGACAGACCTGTCGTACCTCTGCAGCCGCTGGAGGATGACCGGGCGGCCGACCATCACCTTCCTCGTCTCCCACACCATGCTTGGTATAGATCCTCCAGCTTTGTGAGGCATTTGACTAGAGCCAAATGGGAAGCAGCCCCTGCAGGAGGAGGGGGTGGGCTAGTGTGGGACACAATGGGGACACAGTGTGGCTGGAACAGCCAGTAAAGAGCTTTCTGCTCAAAGGAGCCACATAGAGTTGGCAGCTGTCCTGAGTTGGGTCTGCCTGCCAAGCAGTAGTGCTTGCAGCCCAAGGGATGTCTGCTGGGATGGAGGTATTCAGTCTCCAGACATCTAGGCTTGTTGGGAGGCCTTTTCAGAGCAAGACCAAAAAAACAATCCCCCTTTAAAACTTCTTTGGGCTCTTCCTGCATCTTGGCTCTTCACAAAGACTAACCTCCTGCTAAAGGAGCAGGGAGCTGCACAGTGGTGCAGAGTGAAATGAGCTTTTCTGGAGCAGCTCACAGCTTCCCTGTGAGCCTGGTGCAAGGAAGGTACTTTCAGAACGTTTTGGATCTCCTTGTGTACCTGAAGTTCCCCTAGTGTTTTGCCTTTTCTGTGGTGTCTTCTGCTCCTGACAGCAGGATGCCCTCCAATGCCTCATGTGAAAGCCAGGGACAGAGCAGGGAGCTGTTCGGGTCCTGCTGTCTCATACACTTGGCTTCAGCCTGAGCTGAAATTCCAGCAGCCCAGGATGCCTCTTGGGCTGGCTTTGCTGGAATCCAGCCTGGACGGTCCTGAATTTCCCATTTTGGCCGGTGCTTTTGGTGCCACAGCCTGGTTGTGCACCCCAAAGCAAGGGTTTGGCCGATGTCATGGCGTTTGTGTGTCTGAATGCCCACCTGGCCCTTTGTTACCTGCTGGGAGCCTGTGAACAGGAGCACTGGTGTTCTGTGTCTCTGTCCCCAACAGATGAGGCTGGCAGCAGTGCACACCCCACCGTGCTGGCCATGCTGCGGAAGCTGCAGGACGGGTATTTTGGCGGTGCAAGGTGAGTAAAGCTTCCTGGGGTGCAGAAGGGGAGTGGGCTGGTGGCCTCCAAGAGCCTGGTTATGAGGGTACCGGCTAGGCCTGAGCATCAGCTGTTGGGGAGCATGCTGTGCAGGATACACTGGGGTGTGCTATGCTGTAAGTGCACTGCAAGGCTGCAGTCCCAACAGAGGAGATGCAGGAGAGGATGTATCTCTTCATGCCATTAAACCCATGGCTGCAGGATCCCTCCAATAGTTTTTGGGCAGCCCTTCCATGCCCATCTGTGGCTGAAGGAGTTGCAGGCAGCTAAAGCAGGTACTGGGGCCTGTGTATGCACCTGGGAGAGCACATCTCTCCCTGCTGAAGGGCCTGCCCTGGATCCAGGAGACAAAGCCAAAGGTATTGCCTCCCCCTTCCTCTCTGTGTGACCTCCCCTCCTCTCACCCAGAATCCAGATGGGTAAGTTGTCGGAGTTCCTGACAACGTCATGCCGAACACACCTCAGCTTTATGGACCCTGGGCCAGAGGGTAAGGTCTTTGCCAAGAGTTGCGAGCTCAGCATTGACAGCTTTGAGGAGCTAGACGCTGAGGAATGGCTGCATGGCTTGCAGGTAGCAGAGGATGGTAAGGGGGAGCAGGCCAGTCGCTGCTGTGGCGTGGTAGATGCCAAACTTACCCATAAACCTGTAACACCCAACCTCCCTGCCAGCATCTGCCACTGTGTTCATCCTACACCTGGGTTTTCACCATGTTTCTGTTCCCACCTGACCCTCCATCAATAACCTTGTCTGGGTGACGCTCATGGTGACACCAGTGGGGTGGGACTGGGTGAGTTGATGCAGCTGTTTTAGCCCCCTCGGTGCAGCACTTTCCCAGCCAGATGGGGCTGAGACTGGTGGACATGGCCAGGGGTGGCACGGAGGATGCTCTGGAACGAGCCACTCTTAGGAACAACCTTCATAGGCTGTTGCCTGAGGAAGAGAAGAAGGCTCAGCAATGTACCTCTGCCCAGGGGCTTTGGCTGAGGATCTTTGGTACACAAGTGACAGTGCACCAGTGGTGATACAGTGCCTGAGATGGGGAATAGCCACCATGTCCCCAGGCAATCTGAGTGTTGTTTTCCTGAAGCCTTTGACCCTCCCTGTATGGAGCTGCTCCAGTGGGTGCTGAATGGGCCCACCTTGGCCTGCGACTGTGGTGGGGTGCAAATTTTGTTGCTCCCCATGTAAGCAGGCCTTGGTGCCTCCTCCTGCGTGGCTGAGTGTTGGTCATCTCACCAGCCTTCCCATCAGTCTGCCTCTGCTGCTCCCATAGCCAACGTTTGCACTGCTGTGACTCTACTTATTTCTCTTGCCTTCCTCTCATTTTGCCTGCAGTCCCCTTGCAGGCTGCACCCAGGCTTCTCCAAGGTGCTTCCCCCCAGTGCCAATGGGAGACAGGGCCTGCCTGGCCTCCCTACAGCAGGTGGAAGATGCTCAGTTTTAAGTTTTTCCTGTGGTCAGATGCTCCAGCCAGGCAGGATGATGTTCTCAAGCCCAATGTCTGGGGAACTCGTCCAGCCAAGCCTTCAGGCACTGCCACGAGGCATCCTCAGCAGATGTGGAAAGGGGATGCCAAGCTGTCGGCCTCGGGTGCAGCCTGCAGCTCAGCTCCTGGGGCAGACCCACCACAGAGCTGGTCTACCGGCTGGAGAGCAGCAAGACGTTCCCCTGGCCCACTGGCTGGAAGTGCACCAACAGCTCTGCCTTGTAGTGCATTGCCTTGGCATGGGATCCCCCTTGCTGCTGGGCAGGGCTGTCATCTGGCTGAGCAGAGAGGTGGCCTCAGCACCCTCCTCCATGCTGCAGTTGGTGGGTGGTGGCTCTGGTGCTCCCGATGTGGCACTGGGAGCAATGGAAGCTGCTGGAGGCTGGGCAAAGAGCAAGGCAGGAGGCATAACTCCTCCTCTAACTCTGGATTTAGTAATGTAATTTCTAATTAGAAATAACTGTTGCAAAACCCACCCTGCCTAGCTCCCATGCTGGAGCCCTGCTTGGATGAGGCCCTTGCTATACTGGGGTGCTCCTAAGCGATCTCTGCTTGGACAGGATCAAGGGTTCACCACAGGGTTTGAGCAGACCCTGCTGTCCTTGTGCAGGCATGGACCAGACGCACTGCAGCCCCATCACTTCCTTCATCCACATGGGACTCGGAGCCCCAGGGTGGCCACAGCTGGCAGCCAGTGTTGTCCCAGGCAGCAGGGCAGTGCCAGGACAGGGCTGCCATGCTCTGTGAGCCAGCAGCTGTCCCTGTCTGTCCCTCTGACTGCCAGCACTAGCCCCACGTTGTCACTTTGTGCAGCCAGCAAAGCTTTGCCCTGCCGAGGCACAGCTGGGGAGCTCTCTGGGGCCTGGGGTGCCCTGGCACAGAGCGGCTGAACCCCCTCCCTGCCCTCCTTCCAGCAGACACATATGACGAGGTTGCTCAGTACTTGGACCACCTGCTGCAGCGCACGGTTCCCCACGCAAACCTCCCTCCCACCGCCCAGCGGGGAGGGCTGAGCCGCTTCCGAGCTGCTGTCCACACCACCCGTGACCTCATGTCCCTGGCATCCAAGGCCAAGGACCTTCATGTGCAGAGTGAGTAACTCCAGCACCCTCAGCACCTTTACTCAAGGCCAGGGTGAGGCTGAGGTGCTTGGGGAGCTTTCCCAGCAGTGCGATGCTGGGGCCTCAGGGGAGCGTGCCATGGACTGCAGAGCGACCCAGGTTTTCCTGGGCAAAGCTACATCCTGTCTATTGTGTCAGTCCTGGTCATGGAGTATCTTGGAGTTGGTGCCTGTGCCGTCCTCCTGGAAATTGCTGAATGATAAGGGCTGGCTACTCCCTGTGGTGTTCCTTTAACTGGGTGGGCAAGGTCTGCTTCTTCCACAACCAGCTTCTCCACAGGGGCTGCTGTTCGGGGAGTAGAGTCAGAGGTGAGGTGGTTTGGGGCACAGCAGTGGTGGCTGAGGTTGAGAAGTGTCTCCACTAACCTTGGCTTTCTTTTAGATGTTGGAATGTATGTCCCCAGTAAGATCTTCCAGGCATCTCAGCAGTCGGTCAAGCTGCTGAGTTCACCCCCCCAGCACGACATGGATTGCAAGGTGAGCCCTGTCCCTCCCGAGCAGTGCTGTCCTTTCAGCTGGAGCCAGAGGGTTCCTGGGGGGCTGCAAGGGGAAGGCCTGGTGTTTGGTGAGGGGCAGTATCCATGGGTGAACAGCCTTGGCTCTGTAAGTGGACAGCACTTTATGGGGGTGCTGGCAGCGCTAACCAGGAGTATGGATCTCCCCTCAGAGCCATGGGCTGTATGCAGAGATGAACCTGCCCCGTGATGAAGCTGGCAATGTGGACTGCAAGGCACTGGTGGACCAGCTGCGCATCTGCCCCACGCTGCAGGAGCAAGCAGACATCCTCTACATGCTTCACATCCTCAAGTACGATGAGCTCCAAGTCTTGCTGGCTCACTGAGCAGAGGGAGCCGACGCAGCCGGGCGTGCGTCCCAACCCACAAAGCCTGGGGGCTGCCAGGGGCTGCTGCAGGGTGCCCTGCTGGCTGTGACCCAGCACCTCCTCTACTGCAGGGGGCCCGAGTGGCACACGGGGCTTGATAGTGAGCCTGGCCCCACTGTCAAGGAGCTCCTCAGTGAGCTGTACGTGCGGGTGGGGGACACGCGCCAGTGGGCCCTGATCCGCTACATCTCTGGCATCCTCAAGAAGAAGGTGGAAGCACTGGATGAGGTAACAACCATGCAGCCAGCCTCTAGTGGGCTGAGGTCCCTCAGAGAGGAGGCAGTGAAGTGGGCATGTGAACTCTGGCTGCATCAATTCTGTCTCCCTCTGCCTTGTGCTGAGGCCCCAAATCCTGAACTGTTGGTAATGCCTGGGGTGACCTTTTGTCCCCAGGCCTGCACTGACCTCCTGTCTCACCAGAAGCACTTGACGGTGGGGCTGCCTCCAGAGCCACGGGAGAAGACGATCTCTGCGTGAGTGTGGCTGGGGCTGGATGTGAGCCTGCTGCTCTGGAGTCTGTGGGCAGGAGCAGCTCTGGGTGGCTTGTCCCCACCCTGTCCTTCTCCTCTCTGGGCTGTACAGACCAGGAGGGATGCAGGGCTTGCTTTGCAGCCTCTCCCCTGCTCTGCTGTTGGTTCCCTCCCCAGCCCGATTCCCTACGAGGAGCTTGTTCGCCTCATTGATGAAGCCAGTGAGAAGAATCTCAGTGTGTCCATCCTCACCCAGGTGAGGGGCCGATGCAGCAGGGGACCCCACAGCTGGGTGTCTGCCCTGGCCAGCATCAGTGGGGTGATCTGTCTCTTCCTCTCCAGGAGATCATGGTGTACTTGGCCATGTACATACGCACACAGCCTGCACTCTTCGCCGAGATGTTCCGCATCCGTATTGGGCTCATCATCCAGGTGATGGCAACAGAGCTGGCACTCTCCCTGCACTGCTCAGGTACATGCAGCAGGGACAGCACCCTGCTGGGTGGGTGCTGCAGTGCTTGGGACCCTGCCAGCCAGGAAAGAGAAGTGCTGTTAAAAATGGGCAGCTCAGACCCTGTCTGAAAGTGCTGGGGTCTGCAACTGTTCTTGGGTAGCACAGACAGGTGATTTCACTGCTGTCTCTATTCAGGCGTGTGTTGGGCTGGCATGGGGAAGAGTCCCTGTTGTAGGCAGCACCTGGAGTTAGTGTATGTCCTTGTAGGATGAGCTCCTGTACCAGTGCTTCCCCTACTAACAGAATGGGGTGTAGGGTAGAAATGTCCCAAGAGGGCTGTGAGGGTGCAATATCCCAACTCTGTTCTCTCCAGCTGGAGAAGCCACCGAGAACCTAATGAATCTCAGTCCATCAGACATGAAGAACCTCCTCTACCACATCCTCTCTGGCAAGGAGTTTGGGGTGGAAAGAAGCGGTGAGTCTCTCAGCAGGGTCACGAGCATCTCTGGGAAAAGCTGGGTCCTGGTGCGGAGTGTGGCCAGCTGCAGGTGTTCTGCTCATGGGGGACATCAGTCTTCCCGCATGTTGAGCACAGCTGCTTCTGCACTGCAGTGGTCCAGCAAGAAGCTGTGCTCTTCAGCAGGGTGATGTTGAGCCACTTTCTGGAGATTGAGGCAGAGTCCTGTGGCTATTGGGGCTTTGCTTAGTTTGGCACTTGGCCCCATCAGGCCTGAACTGAAGCAGTTCTGTGCTGTGCTCATGAATCTCTGGTGCTGGTTGGGATAGAGCATGAGGGTGTGCAGAGGCAGCATTGTTTGAGCAGCAATGGGGGGATGTCCATGCCCTGAGCCATGTACCCACTCCAGACCTCTCTTCCTCTCCAGTGCGATCGGTCGATGCATCGTTTACCACCGCTGTCTCCATCTGTGAGGTGGAGGCTGTCGGGGCCACCAAGCCTGAGCGTGCTGGCATCATCAAGCTGAAAAGTGAGATCAAGCAGGTGAGGGCAGGTGTTGCAGGCTGCTTCCACCAGTCTTTGTGGGTGACAAGCAGCTACAGGAGAGGCAGAATTGATGGGAGAGCAGGAGGAAGCTCGCTCCTGGGCTTCAGCAAGCTTACAGCTGCTTCCAGGAGCCCTGCGGGCAGAATGGGGGTAAATCTGTTAGTGGGAGTGGGGATTGCTATGGCAGTGCAGTACAGGGGAAGCACAGGGGTGCTTGAGAAGGTGCAAGCGTGTGAAAGACCACACAGTATTCCAGGCTGGTGGGGCCTCTTCCAGCAGCAAAAAGTTAATTTTCTTCTTCTCTTGCAGCAATTGGATAAACGTAGGCAGTCTCTGACTGGGAGTAAGGTGAAGCCACCCTGGTCCTTCTGCAGCCCCAGCTTTTATCCCTCATGCCACACTCCAGGGCAGCTTTCAAGCATGCATGAGTTACTGAGCTTTCCTAAACAAACCCGCTGCAGCAATCAGCTGGCTTCCCCTCTCTGCAGGCTCAGGGTTGCTCTGTTCAGGATGGGGGAAGGAGACTGGCTCCCTGGGAAGAAGTCTGCATGGCTTAACCTGCTGTGGGGGCCCAGGGCTGGCACTGCCCCACAGCCTTTGGGGAGCTCCCCTTTGAGTGGGACCAGTGTGTTTGGACTGGAAGGGAGGAAGGCTTCTCTAAGCCATGAGTGAATTGACATTACAATCAGCTGGGAGCTGTGCTCCATAGCTGCTACGGCTGTGAAGGGATCCCGTTATACTCACAAAAACTTGCTGAGTGGGATGGCATGATGTTTCCAGTACCGTGACCAGCAGTGGTCCTGCTGGGCCAGGCCACCAGTTCACTGGTGATCACTGGATCCTGCCTGCAGCTTCACCAGCTGTTCACTGGGGGAAGAGGCTCCTGCCCAGGTACAAATGACAAGGACCTCCTCTGGTGCCTGATGTGTATTCAGGAGGAGTCCTGAGCTCCAGGAGGGGTCCTATCCTCAAAGAGACAGATATGCAGGGACCTGGCTGATGCAGCAGGTCTATGCCTGTTGCAGTGTGAAACCTGGCATTGCAGTGTGTCGATGAGAGTCATCCGTGGGCTGTCCCTCCAGGCTGCCTGAGGCTAAATCCATACCCGTGCCAGCAGCCAACAGAGCAGCAGCAGCCCTGCTCTTGTGTGCCAGCCAGCACAACCCCCCTGCTGCCACAGCAGCAGCCTGTGGGGCCCCACAGCTGCTCTGTGCCCTGGCACAGTCCTTTGCCTCTGATGGTAACGTGAGACTTTCTGCAGCTCACCTTTCAAAACTACCTCTTAATCTCCAGCTAACCACAGCCCCTGGGATAACTGCCCTGCGGCCTGAGCTTGGTCCATGCTGCTGCTGCTCTGCTTGCTACAATGACTGCCCTGCTCCAGCACGATCTGATTTTTGTCTTTCCCTTTCTTCTCCAGCCTCCCAGTTTGCAGTCCAGGGACACCGACCTGAAGTCTTCTCTGGTAACCTGCATTTGTTGGCTGCATGCATGGGGTCTGTCTTGTTTGTGGCTGCAGAAAGGAGCTGTGCTCCAGGGGATGCTGCAGGGTGGGTTTTGCTGGGGGCAGGGGGTGGCAGCTCTGCCCTGGGAACCAGGCTGGGTGAGCACAAACTCGTAGGCAGCAGCAGGCTGTGTTCTTGTGAGGTATTTAACTTTGCAGCAGTCTCTGTGACCCTTGTTTTGTCTGCCCAGTCCACTGGGCACTCGGAGCTGCTGGGAAAGGGCTCCTTGTCAAGCATGCTGCAAGACCAGGGCAGTAAGGACAGCCGCCAGGGCCAGTGGCAGCGGAGACGGCGGCTGGATGGGGCCCTCAACCGTGTTCCTGTGGGCTTCTACCAGAAGGTCTGGAAGGTCCTGCAGAAGGTGAGCTGGACGTCCCTCTGGCTTCTCTCCACGCGTGTGAGCCTGTGGTCCCAGGCACCAGCCTTGCCAGGGGAACTTAGGCACCCGGGGCTTGTCTCCACTGCTGTGTAGATATGTGCTTCATGGAGAAGGCCCTGGAAAGCTGGGAAAGAGCTGGAGCTGCCTTGTAGGCATGCAGGACCTACCTCATACTGTGCTCACCCTTGCAGAGGGGGGGAACAAGGTCTGCTCAGGTGCTTTATACATTAGCCAGGCAGGGCTGGAGCCACAGCTGAAGCAGTTCTGGGCACCACTTGTCCTTGGCATGATAAGCCAGGGAGCAGAGCCCTGTGCTGTGTGCAGGAGGGCTCCAGCTGATGCCCAGCTGATGGGGGAGGAGTGATGCTGTGCGGAGAGTCCAGAGGTGGAGCTGTGGTGTGTGAGCAGCGCGTACCGATGCTCGAGTAGGAGCGAGTTGATGGGCTGAACCTACCTGTCTTAGCACAGTGCTTCTCCAGGCCATAACCATGGTCTCTCATTCTTTTTCTGCAGTGCCATGGCCTTTCTGTGGAGGGTTTTGTTCTCCCCTCTTCAACAACCAGAGAGGTAGGAGGTTGATGTGAGGGGGAGACAGGGCAGGTGGGTTGGTGTTGGGCACAGAGTTGCCCTGGGCGTGTACCCAGCATAGCTCAGGACTTGTGCTGGCAGTGCAGTGCTCTGGGTGCATTTCTCCCTCCTCACAGATGACCCCAGGGGAAATGAAGTTTGCTGTGCATGTGGAGTCAGTCCTCAACCGTGTGCCCCAGCCAGAGTACAGGCAGCTGCTGGTAGAGGCTATCTTAGTGCTCACCATGCTGGTGGACATGGAGGTGCACACCATTGGCAGCATCATAGCTGTGGAAAAGATCTTGCAGACAGCCAATGACCTCTTCTATGAGGAGCAGGTAGGGGCTAGGCCTCACGCAGGGGCCATGGCCTGCAATCAGGGCTGCAGGCTGCATTTCCCACAGCTACTCGGGGCTCACCTACTTGGAGGGTCCTGCCTCTTGTCCCCGTTGTGTTCATGGGGCACAGCAAAGATAGTGTCCTCTACCTGCTGCCCCCTATTGGCGTGTCACACTGCCACTGCAACAGAGGATGCTTGGGGTGGAAGCTCGTGAGGGTGCTGCCCTTATCCTAATGCTGCCTTTCTCCTTCCCTGTCCCAAATCCAGAAGGCCCTGGGTGCTGATGACCACATGCTGGAGAGGGATCCTGCGACAGGCATCTGCAGCCTGCTGTACGACAGCGCGCCGAGCGGCCGGTTCGGCACCATGACCTACCTGTCCAGGGCGGTGGCCGTCTGCGTGTACGACTCCCTGCCCTCCAACGGCTGCTCCATGCAGTAGCTCTCACAGCTTCTCTCCCTGGGTTGCAGACACCACGGGAGGGTTATTTTGTACAGCTTTTAAAGACAGGCATTAGGCTAGTTTGCAGGTAGCCTGTGTGGCCATCTCTCCTCCCAGTCCTGGCCTCCCGATTGGTGAGTGGCTCTCCTGAGGAGCTCCACAGGAGATGTGTGCTAAGCTGACTTGTGCCTGCCTGCAGCTTGTGGGGCAAGGGCTGGCAGGGAGAGGCTGAGCTTTGAAGCCTGCTTCTGTTAGAATCTCTGCCTGCACAGCTCCTCCTGGGCCATCACCCCTGGAGGGGCCTGTGCTTGAGGGAGGTGGAAAGGGCCCCCCTCACTGGGCACGTGTGTTGGCACTGCAGCACTCCCTGGCCAGCTCACGCTCCCCCTGCCTCCAGCAGATTTGAGGTTTTTAACCTGTTCTGTGTTGTTTTTTATTCCAAATCTGCAGGGTTTATACTAATGTAGACTGGAGCTCTTGCTCTTCATACTGCTGATGGAAAAGCTTTGTTAGAGGAACAGGGGATGCTGCCTGAGCATCTCTCCCAGCACACCCAAAATCAAGGCAGTCCAACCCAGCCCACAGCTGTGCTGCTAGGAAGTAGGCAGCCCATCATTTCCCCCTCAGGGGTCCTGGAGCGGAGCTGGGGTGGCTGTGAGAGCCAGGAGCATCCCAAGGTGGTTACAGATCCCTTTTTTCACCAAGCTGTGAGGACAGGGCTTTTGGCTGGCTGGGGGATGCAGGTGGATGCAGCCCCTCCATGCCATCTGCTCTGTCCATGGCTAAGTCACAGGTTCCCAAATACATGCCCTGTGAAGCAGCTCCAAGGTGGCTGCTTGGGTTGGCATTAGTGGTGCCATCACAGATGTGCTCTTAAGGCTTAGCTCTGGCCTCTGCCCTGGCTCCCACAGCCTTGCACAGAAGAGGGTTGGTGACCAGAGTGGGTCCCAGCTCCACTCTGTCCTGCAGGTGAAACCCCACGTAGGATAATGCAGTTGAACTGATAAGGATGAGGTGCACACACCACAAAGTGATGGGGAGAGTTAGGTTATAGAATCACAGAATGGTTTGGGTTGGAAGGGATCTTTAAAGCTTACCTAGTCCAAACCCCCTGCAATGAGCAGGGGCATCTTCAACTCCACCTGGTTGCTCAGAGCCCCATCCAACCTGACCTTGAATGTTCCCTGGGATGGGGCATCCACAGCTTCTCTGGGCAGCCTGTGCCAGTGTTTTACCACCCTCATTTTAAAAAAAAATTATTCCTTATATCTAGTCTAAATCTACCCCTTTTAGTTGAAAACCATCACTCCGTGTCCTGTTGCAACAGGCCCTGCTAAAAGTTCGTCCCCATCCCTCTGATCATTTTTGTGGCTTCCTCTGGACCTACTCCAACAGGTCCATGTCTTTCCTATGCTGAGGACTCCAGAGCTGGATGCAGTGCTTCAGGGGAGTCTCACCAGTGGAGCTGAGGGGCAGAATCCCCTCCCTCAACCTCCTGGCCACACTGCTGGTGATGCAGCCTAGGTTACAGTTCACTTTCTGGGCCCGTGCACATTGCTGGCTCATGTCCAGCTTTTCATCCACTAGCACCCCCAAGTCCTTCTCTCTGGGGCTGCTCTCACTCCCTTTATCCCCCATCCTGTATTGCTGGGGGTTATCTCGAGCCAGGTGCAGGACCTTGCACTTGGCCTTGTTGAACGTCATGATGTTCACATGGGCCCACTTCTCTAGCTTGTGCAGGTCCCTCTGGATGGCATCCCATCACTCAGGCACATCAGCTGCACCATTCAACTTGGTGTCATCTGCAAACTTGCTGAGGCTGCACTGGATTCCACTGTCTATGTCATTGATGAGATGGTCTCCTGAGGGACACCACTTGTCACCGATCTCCACCTGGACATTGAGACATTGACCGCTACCCTCTGGATGTGACCATCCTGCCAGTTCCTCATCCACTAAACAGTCCATCCATCAAATCAATCTCTCCCTGGTTTAGAGAGAAGGATGTTGTGGGGGACCATGTGAAAGGCCTTAACAGAAGTCCAGAGAGACAACATCTGTAGCTCTTCCCTTGTCTACTCGTGTTGACATCACGGAAGGCCACTAGGCTGGTGAGGCAGGACTTGCCCTTGGTGAAGCCATGCTGGCTGTCTCTAATCACCTCTCTGTCCTCCATATGCCTTAGCATTGCTTCCAGGAGAATCTGTTCCATGATCCTTCCCAGGCACAGAGGTGAGGCTGACAGGTTGTTAGTTCCCAGGGTCCTCCTTTCTACCGTTTTTAGAAATGGGCACAATGTTTTCTTTTTTCCAGTCACCAGGAGTTTCATCTGCCTGCCATGACTTTCAAATATGGAGAATGGCTTGGCAACTACATCAGCCAGTTCCCTCAGGACTCAGGGGTGCATCTCATCGGGTCTCATAGATTTATGTGTATGTTCAGGTTCCTCAGATGGTCACAAACCTTATCTCTTACTGCGGAAGGGGCTTCCCCCCCAGTCCCTGCCTTGCAGCCTGTCCATTCGGGAGCTGTGGGAAGAGATGTTGCCAGTAAAGACTGAGGCAAAAGAATTGTTGAGTACGCCAGCCTTCTCTTCGTCTGGTGTTACTAGTTTGCCAGTCATGTTCATCAGTGGGGGGTATGCTTTCTTTGGCCTTCCTTTTCTGGCTGACATCCCTGTAGAAGCCCTTATTCCTTGCAGCCCTTGCCAGGTTCAGTTTCAGCCATGCTCTTCACCTTCCTGACCATATCCTACACAACTGGGCAGCGTTCCTGTACTCTTCCCAGGATACCAGTCCCTGCGTCCACTGCCTGTGCATTTCCTTCTTGCCCTTGAGTTGGACCAGCGGGTCTCAATTCAGCCATGCTGGTCTCTTCGCTTCCTTGCCTCATTTCTTACACATGGGGATTGAGAGCTCTTGTGCTCTAGGGTAAGTGTCCTTAAAGATCTGCCAGCTCTGTTCTTCCAGTGTCGCTGCCTGCAACTGCAAGCATAGAGGAAAAAACTACCTGCGTACAGATCCTCTTACAATTGCAAGGCCAGGAAGTCTCTTTTGATTGCCTTTGGACTACGAGTTGTGGCTTTGTTGCCACCCACATGAAAGAGGACTGTGCTCTGCTCCGGAGCAGCTCCCCTCAGCAACCGATGCTTTCCTGTGTGTGTTTTGATTTCCAAGTTTATGTGGCTTTAAAGCTGGATTTGAGAGTGGTTCTGGGCTGTCGCAGGGCCGCTCCCGGCTCCTGCCTCTGTTCCCAGGAGACCAGGAGGCAGCTGCGCTCGGCAGTCAGTGGGACTGTGCCCGGGCGCGGAGTCGCCGCGTGGTCACTGGGCACCCTCGGGGCGCCTCAGGGGAGCGGGGCGGGGGGGGGCGGCACGCAGCCAGTGGACCTTTTTTAATGACAGTTATTACGTTTTTAAAAGAAAAACCATCACCCCCAGCTGCGTGGGGTGGGGGCCCTCAATAAAATGTCTCTATCACGAGTTTGCGGCCTGTTCTTCTCAGCCGGCCGGGCTGGGGGCGCGGGGCAACGGCCTCACTGCCGGTGCGGGACGGGACTACAGCTCCCGACATGCGGAGCGGAGCGGCTCCTCCCGGCGTGCCCCAGGCGGGCGGCAGTGCCGGGTCTCCCGGCGTGGCGGGCGCGATGGCGGCGCCGCCGCCGGTCTATGTGTACAGCCCGGAGTACGTGACGCTCTGCGACTCCCTCTGCAAAGTGCCCAAGCGGGTCAGCGCCGCGCCGAGGGGGTGGGGAAGGTTACCGGGGCCTGAGGGCCTGGGGAGAGCGGTTGTGAGGCCTGGCGGGGCCCAGGGACGCGGCCGGGCCGTGCGGGGGGGGAAGGCGCACCCGGCCCTGGAGGGGGGAACGTGGGGTGGGAGGGAGAGCCTGTCCTTTGCAGCGCCCTGGCAGGGCGCAGCGGGCGGCTGGGACACGGACCTGGCGCTTCCCAGGCTTCCCCCGGCCCCACGGTGCCTGTTCCGGGCACAGCGCGGAGTCCCCGCGGGGAGATCCTGCCCGGGGCCCCGCGCAGGCCTGAGACAGCGCGGCTGCGCCGGTAGCAGAGGTCGCAGTTACACTTTGGTGCAAGGCATCCAGCCCCGGGTGCTGAGCCTTGTCACCTACACCAGAGCTGCTCTCATGGTCTTATTCTTCTGGTTTTTAGGCCAGTATGGTACATTCGTTGATTGAAGCGTATTCCTTACTTGACCAGATGAGGTAAGTGCTCCCATTTTCTGTGAAGGGAATATTTTCTTCCCAACTAATGTTTGGAAGATTCCGAGTAGCTGCAGGTCTTACACTGTCCCTGCTGGTAGCGTGACTGTAGGAGCCCAAGCAGATTCCTAGGATCTAAGGAAAGTCAGCTTCTTTTGCTTAATGGACAAGATTATGGTAATTATGGCAATTATGGCAGGTGTAATTTATGATTACCCTTCTGGTCCAATGGAATACAAATTGTCTTGTGTTTTCTCCATTGAACATGCTGTCACCTGCTGCTCTCATGGCTCTGAGCAGAAGGGATAATGTGGAAACCATCCTGGTTGGTGCTGCTCCAAATCCACTGGCCAGTGCTGGTGCTGAGAGGGACCATGTTGTTTTGCTGTGTTGTGATTGATTTGGGAGACTTTTTCTGAGGTCTTGGTGCTGTTTTGTAGAGGACACAAGATGCGTTCTGAGGTGGAAGAGTGCGAACCTGCCTGCCCCGTTAGGCTCTTGACACTGGGTGATATGAAGGAAAATAAAAGGTTTAGCTCAGCCTCTCTTCTGTAACATAAAATCTTAAAAAAAAAAATCCCATGCTGTATTTCAGAAGGGTCAGAAAATCCTACTGGTACTTTTTTTAAAGGATTTTTTTCTTTCTGGTCATTTTGGTAGTGTGCTTGGTTCCAAATGGCTGCAGGTGCCATTACAGAGGCAGACCCGAAGGGCTGTTCATCCTGGTGTGGGGTGAGAAGGTCCTGACAGCTGGGCTAGCCTGGAGCTGGGAGTTTCTTGCATTCTTCCAGTAGCAATGGGGCTGTACAGTGCTGCTGGTGTGCCCCCCACCCCAGAGTCTGAGGTTTGGAGGGGGCTTCAATGTGCCACAAGATTTATTTAGGCAGATTGCAATGCACCCAAACCCATGCAAGCTGATAACGTGATTTGCTGAGGACAGAACTGGTCTCTGCTCTGAATGCAGGCAGAGTTGAGAGCACGTATGAGGTGCTGCTCAGCTCTTGACACGGTGGGCTGGTGTCCTGCCTGCAGCACTGGGCTGTGCCTGGATGTTTTCACTCTGATACTTCCTCTGTGTGTAACCAGAACATTGGATCTGCTGGAGATTGCTCAAACTGGGAGAACATGCAGAAAAGGTGAAAGAATTGAAGCAAAGTGGAAAGGTTAATGTGGGTAAAACCTGCAGATGTTCCTCATTGGAATGGGCACAGCAGACAGTGCCAAGCTGGAGGAAAGGCCTACTCCAGCTCAGCTGAGCAGCTTTGTCACTCAAAGTGACAGTCTGCTGCAAGAGGAGGAGGGGGTTTTGTTTGCTTTTTCAACAGTAACTGCCAAAGGAAGACTTCTGGTCTGAGGAGGTTAAAGCTGGGCGTTCCAACCAAACCCTGGAGCCTTTTGTCATGACGTGCTCCCTTTATCCTCTCTGCTTAGGATAGTCAAGCCAAAAACAGCCTCCATGGAAGAGATGGCCAGCTTCCACACGGACGCCTACCTGCAGCACCTGCAGAAAGTCAGTGAGGAGGGGGATGATGACCATCCGGAGTCTGTGGAGTATGGACTGGGTAAGGACATGTATCTCCAGCGAGAGATTAACTGAGTAGCAGGTCCAGGATGGTTTCTTCTGAAGCTGGTGTTAGACAGAGGGGTGAGCTCAGGGCGGGTGCTGGGCTGTTTGTGGAGGGTAGACCTAGTGGGGTGGTGCTTAAGCCGTCAGCCAGGCTGGCCTTCTGCCAGCCTCACGCTGCTGCTCCTGGCAGCTCAGCCTGTCCCTTGCATGCCTGAAGCTGGTGCCTTTTGCTGCTGCTCTGAGGAGCTTAGGCAGGACAGAAGACCCTGAGATGCTGCCCTTGGAGCAGAGCCAGGACTGGCTGTGCCAGCCTGCTTTGGTGGAGGGCATGCATGAGCAACAGCCTGAAGCTAAAGCCAGGGGCCAGAGCAACAGGTGACTTTGCTTATGTCCCGAGCAGGGAGCTCTTGCCTGAGCAGTGCAGGAACTGGAGCAGATGAGGTGGCTGCAGATGCTGTCTTAGTCTCAGGAACAGAAGGAGTGACCCAGCAGCAAGGCATTGGTGCAGACCACACTGATCTCATGAGTCCTCCCCTAGATTTGCACTTGATGTTCCTGCAGCTGATCTATCTGCAGGCAGAGGAGCAGCCCTGGGGTCACACCTTGCTGGGGAACAGCTCCAGGGAGGCTGCTGTAGGAATAGGTGAAGATGGTATTCTGGCTATAGACCTGCTGATTTCCTAGGCCTGTCTCTTTTGTGGATGTCTTAAGTGGGAGATACATCAGTGACTGTGTTGGACTTTCCTGGTAGAGTAGCCAGAGAACTGAGTGTTTTTGCAAGACAGGTACAAGGGACCAGTAGGTTGGGCTAGCCAGGCACACAGATCAGAAGTTGGTTCAAAACCCATCCATGAATGATCTGAGTGCAAGAAAACATTTTGGCTTAATTTTTGTGGTGGGTTAACCTTGGCTGGCTGCCAGGTGCCCACCAAGATTCTCTCTCCCCCTCCTCAATAGCATAGGGGTGAAAATACAATGGAAGAGATCCTGGTTTGAGATAAGGCCAGGGCAGATCTCTCACTAGTTACTGTCATGAGCAAAATGGACTTGACTTATGGAAATTAATTCAATTCAATAACAGAAGGATAGTGAGAATTGAAAATAAAACTAAAATCACCTTCCCCCTCATTGACCCTTCTTCCCAGACTCAACTTCACTCCAGACTCTTTTTAGCTCCCTCCCCCCAAGTGATGCAAGGGGAGAGGGAATGGGGGTTGAAGTCAGTTCATAGCACTTTGTCTCTGCTGCTTTTTTCTTCTCACATTCTTCCCCTGCTCCAGCATGGGATCCCTCCTGTGGGAGACTGTCCTCCATGAAGTGCTCCACTGTGGGTTTCTTCCCTGAGGTGCAGTCCTTCAGGAACAGACTGCTCCAGCATGAGTCCCCACAGAGTCACAGGTCCTGCCAGCAAACCTGCTCCAGTGCAGGCTCCTCTCTCCATGGGGTCACAGGTCCTGCCAGGAGCATGCTCCAACCCTGGCTCTCCATGGGGTCCCAGCTTCCTTTGGGTGTATCCATCTGCTCCAGCCTGGGGTTCTCCACAGGCTGCAGGGTGGAGATCTGCTCCACTGTGCACCTCCATGAGCTGCAGGAGGGCAGACTGCTTCACCATGGTCTTCACCAGGGGCTGCAGAGGAATCTCTGCTCCGGCACCTGGAGCGCTTCCTCTCCCTTCCTCTGCACTGACGTTGGTGGCCACAGAGTTGTTTCTCTCACATATTCTCACTCTCTTCTCCTAGCTGCTATGCAGCATTTTTTTACCCATTATTCAGCATGTTATCACAGAGGTGCCACCAGCATCACTGATGGGCTCAGCGTTGGCCAGCAGCAGGTCTGTCTCAGAGCTGTCTCTCTGTCCAACATGGGTGCAGCCTCTGGTTTCTTCTCACAGAAGCCACCCCTGCAGCCCCCCACTATGAAAACCTTGCCACACAAACCCAATACTTTTTTTTCTATTTATGCCCTCTGAATCTGCTGTGTGAGTCCAAATCTGGTATCTGTTTGTGAGAGGT
The DNA here is from genome assembly GCA_020745705.1 of Hemiprocne comata. Classification (NCBI taxonomy): domain Eukaryota; kingdom Metazoa; phylum Chordata; class Aves; order Apodiformes; family Apodidae; genus Hemiprocne; species Hemiprocne comata. Next base: position 20,307 of record CM036597.1, on the reverse strand, counting down.
TTGTGCCGTGACTTTTTCATTGCTCCTGGAACAGAAAGAGCTGCGGTCAGAGAGAGCTCGAAACAAAGAGCAGAAGAGAAGGCCTGTTGTGTCTGACACATGGACTCCTACCCACAGGTTACGACTGTCCGGCTACTGAAGGGATCTTTGAGTATGCAGCAGCCGTGGGAGGAGCCACCATCACCGCAGCCCAGTGCCTGCTGGACAGCAAGTGCAAGGTAGCAATTAACTGGCCTGGAGGGTGGCATCATGCAAAGAAGTAAGAAAACAATCTCTTTGCTTGTGTTTTCTCACCTGGTGTCTGAACCCTGCCTCCTAGCTCCCGGCTTACCTGCGACCCTCAGGGTGATCCAGCTGGAAGAGAGAGCAAGGTGTGAGAGGGGTGAGGGAAGGCAGGAGGTAGATAGGAAAGAAGCAGAGTGTAGGGCAGAGGACTGATTACTGCCCAGTCCCGGTGCTGCCATCGACTGCAGTGCAGGTCTGGGGCAGATACAACCAGAGTTGTCCTGCCATCCATTGATACTTGGTTATCTCTGGGAGTTCAAGTGGAAATTGATTTTGCACAGTCCGTAGAGAAAGGCTGTGGAGAGGCAAAGGGTTGACGTCACTCCCAACTTGGAAGAGAATGGGAACATGGCAGCATGTTGTCCAAATTGTTTTCTGTGGCTTTTTTGGTTTCTTAAGAGTTTTGAAGCAGAGCAGGACTGACCTCTGGTTTTCCCTGTGCTCTGTGGGTGGCTGTTTGCTCTGAGCTGTGATGTCAATAATGATCTTCCAGAAAAACAGGAGAGAAAGTAAAAATTTTATTCCTGAATCCCATGATTCTGTAGTTGTAAAATAATTTGTTTCCATGGCTTTCCCGTTTTCCGGGGCCGTATGTTTTATTTTAACCTGTGTCCCCATCTCCCAAAACATGAGGCCTATCTGCAAATGCAGACAATACAGCACCCTTCCTTGTCCCCAGCTAACTGGCTTTTGCAGGGCCATTGTGTTTCCCTGGGGAGCCCCAGAAGTTAGTACGAACCACATATCTAACCCTAACCATTTGTACATGAGGGCACGGGTTTCTCTTTTTGCTTGAGTGACTTTTCTGACCTCGCAGAGAAACTCTGGAGGTGTTATTGGTGGTGTGCAAACTCCAGCAATGGCAGCATCTCATCAGGACCCTTTCCGTGGTCAGCGCTTTGCTGAATATGGGCTCAGCTACACCCTGTTGAGAAAGGAGAGTTCAGCTTGGCTGAGCTGAGCCCTCTTGCTTCACAGGAGGGATGGCTTTTCAAAAACCTTCTCTTATCGTGGTTGCATGGTTCATAAAACGTGATGTCTGTAACAGAAGAAATCTTAGCAGTGTTGCTGCCACTGGGCTGTGCTGTAAGCACTGTTCTGGGAAGTAAACAATCTGTTTTAAAAAGGCTTTTAATAGTTGCTGATCCCAAAGGAGCCTTCCCAGTCACCCCAGCGAGGTGGCATGGGATGCTGCAGGGTAAGCAGCAGCCATGGTAGGTGCTGGTCCAGCCAGACTGACACCCAGCTGCAGGTGCCTGGTCCTAGGACGTGTGTCCTAGCAAAATACACATCCTTTGTCAAAGAAGACCTGCTGTCTGGTGGCTTAGTTACTTCCCAAGGTCATAAAGGGAATGGTACCCACTGTCACCTGGGGCTTTTGAAGCTCCCAGTTCACTGGTGCCTTTGGGGCAAAGGGCAAGATACTGAGTGGGTTCTTGCCCCACCCCTGCTCTCCCTTCTGACAGCAACAGCCCAAGCTGTGTGTGTGTGTGTCTGTGGGGGCAAGAATCCCAAGTGCTGTCCCTGAGCTGCAGCTCTGATGCTGTTCAGCCTGTGTCAGAGCTGGTGTCCTGCTCTGCTTGGCCTCGAGTGTGAAAGAGATGATGTGTTACAGCATGGAGAGAGTGCCCGAGGAGTGACATAGTTCACTTTGCTTCCTTGGAGGCTGGGAAGGAGGGGAGGAGTACGGTGTGTAATTACAGTTAAGGAAAGTTCCCAGAGCACCTGCTAACATCGCGGTTCTCACCATCACTGTCAACGAACAGAGTCACTGGGAAGCATCTGTGCATCTGTGCTCCATGACATTTGCGGAGATGAGAACAAGTGCAGTTCTGCCACCCTGTCCTTGCTCCTGGCCTGTTCCAGCTGTTTGATGAGCAGGGGAGTGTCAGGGGAAATGAGTCAAGTGTGTGTCTGGAAGTTGAGAAGGATTTCCAAGAGGCACATCTTAGATCCTGGAGTCGTTTTGGCCTGTGGAAGAGGGATTTGGACACTCCTGTTGCAAAGTATAAAGCTGTGGTTTAAATCAGCTGTCCAGGGCTGACCTAAGGGTGCATGTGGGCTAGTGGTGACAAGGACATGACTTTGAAGGAAGTCTGGAGTAGGGATTAAGAAACTTTCTTGTTCCTTTGATGCCAGCAACATGGAAGCTGCCCCCTGATTTATCTGGGGACTACATCTTTCCATACAATATCTGTCCTCTGTTTAGCAGCTGGAGCTGTCTTCTAGCTGAGCTGTGTTGTGAGGGACTGCTTGTGGGGCGTCTTGTTTGCACTTTGCCAGGGAGGAAGGGAGAGTGTTGCTTTGGGGAGGGGCTTAACCTTCATACCCCAAGACTTTGAAACAGAGCAGAAGAGTGTTGTGACTGCTTTGGACCTGCCTTCACTGCTAGGACCTTCCTGGGAGCTGTGGCCTTGGGAGCTGAAGGGAGTGGCTGCCTGCCTGTGCCTGTCCAGCGCTTGCAGGAAGATGGCCAAGCAGGACTGCCCAGGGGCCTCTTGCTGCAGAGGGACAGGAGGTACAGCGGAGAGTGGGTTTCAGTTCAGTGGTTCATCAAGTGCAGAAAATACCTCGCATTTTATTTATGCAACAGTGAAATGGTCGGAGATGCTCTGCTGAGCTCTCTGTGGGTCAGGGCCTCTCTGCAGCAGAGCCAGCTGATGGTCTACCAGCTGCCAGCAAGCCCAGGGTTGAGAAGTGATTGGCACAAGCAATCATCTTCTGTGTGCTTCCCAGCCATGCTTTGAGCTGCTCCTGATCCATCCCTTGGTCACTGCTGGGCCTTCGCCAGGCTCTTCACCCTTCGCTGTGCCCCTGCGACATGGGGGCTTGCAAAGCAGAAGTGACAACACCGAGACCAGGGGTGGCTGCAGCTGGCGACATTCAACCTCATGAGCGTTGTTTTCACAGAGATGAAGCTTCTGGCTTCTGTTACCTCAACGATGCTGTCTTGGGGATCCTGCGGCTGCGCCAGAAATTTGACCGTGTCCTTTATATCGATTTGGATTTGCATCATGGGGATGGTAAGGCCCAGAGCAGGCTGCAAACAGCACAGCTGCACAGGGGGAGGAATGGGAGAAGTGAAGGCCTCTCGGGGCAGCAGGGCTTTAACTCCGTGGCTTTGCCTCCTTGCAGTGCAGTCAAGTTCCCTCAATCCATTTATGCCTCGTCCGGCATTACAGATTTGCCCTGTGCTGCTCATCAGTCCTGTCTTGAGGGTCTGGGCAGCAGTCTTGTACATAAAGCAAGAAGCAGTGTGTTCCCATTCCAGTAGTCTCCTCTGCTAGTGGCTCTCCAGCGAGAACTTCCTCCAGTCCCTTGTCTCCCATTCTGACTGAACAGCTGCTGGTAGTGTTTAATTGTTTAATGCCACCAGTGCACGAGGGAAGCAGTCAGTAGTAAATGGTGCTTTTAAAAGAAGGCTTGACACTATAAAAATAAAGCCAGGGCTGGCCTTGCTGAAACTGCTCTCTCCTTCAGGGACATTATTTCAACACCACTTAACATTTCCTGCTCTCCTAAATTTTATGGTGTGTTTCATTTTGCTCCATTTCCCCCCCACATTTGGCTTCTCTTAAGTTTCTTGTTACTTCTTTTCCCTCCCCACCCCCACTATTTTAATATGTCTTTAAGGAAAAGAAAAGGCGTGTTGAACCACAGCAGCACTGAGAAAAAGCAAGAGAGCCTGGTAGCTCTGGTTCTGATCAGAGCCAAGCTCAGGCCAAGGCATCCCTGCTCAGCTCCCTCCCTCAGCCTTGCAGGTCAAGCAGTGCAGATGAGTGCTGCTGGCGTGGGCTCTGAGCTGAGGTATTGAGATCTGTCCAGTACTGATTAGCATGAGACCCGACAAATTAATTTCAATGGTGATCTTTGCTGCAGTTGAATTTGGGTCTCGTGTTGATTAAGGATGAATTTATTGAGCCACATCTGGTTTCCTTCTTTGTTCATTTCGTTCCTGCTCTGCCTGCTGCCCCATGTTCATTGAGTGGTTTGTATGTTTAGACTCTATCACTTATGAGAATTATGCCTGAAAGCTTTTCTCTCTTCTCTTTTCCAATAGGAGTTGAAGATGCCTTCAGTTTCACCTCAAAAGTCATGACTGTTTCTCTGCACAAGTTTTCACCAGGATTTTTTCCAGGCAAGTTGAACTTGTGAGGTTTGTGCTCATTTGGTTCACACATCACTGACAAGGCCCCAGCAAAGGCAGGTCCCATCCCCTCTGTCCAGCAGAGGTGTCTTGCTGCCTCTCCTGGTGACCCAGGAGAAGGAGAGAGGGGGGAACTACATGTCTGGCATTTCCCCTTTTCTAGTGGTGGCTAATGCTGGGCAGCCACCTGCAGCCCTTGGAAGCTGCATGACAGAATTGGGCAGAGGGCAAGAACCTGGTCCATCCAACCCCTCCCTTATTGGTGGTGGCAAGTGGACTTCTCCATAAGCATGCCAAAGGTCCTGGCTCTCTGCTCTGATCTGAGACATCCCACCCATTTCTCTTGCTGCTCATCCCCTTTCCCTTGTAATTAACCATGGGCTGTTTCTGTTTTTCAGGCACTGGTGATGTGACAGACGTTGGCCTGGGGAAGGGTCGCTATTACAGCGTGAATGTACCTATTCAAGATGGCATTCAGGATGACAAATATTACCAGATCTGTGAAACGTAAGCCCTCTTGCTCTCATACAGTTTGTTCAGGTGAGATTTTAGAGAACAGAGGCTGCACAGATTTTAGTTACTATTTTTAATTACTGTCCTTCCTTGAGGCTTCTGTCCCTTCCCCTTACAGTTTTTGATTATAACAAACACAGGTCTTAAAAGGTCTCAGAGGTCTTGTGCAAATCCTTAGACAAACTGAATATAGAGGCATCTGAGAGTGGCTGGAGGGTCTGTTTGTCACAGGTCACCCTTGTGTGTTTAAGGAAAGACTGAGAAGGGACAAGGACGTTTTAGCTGCGGACTTAGGGCTAGATGCTTTTTCTTCAAATAAATGCTCTGAACCCTGCCTGTCTGTGGGAGATATGGTGGGGGCTGAGCTAGAAGTGTTTTCCAAGCACCTTCTGTCTGTGCTGGAAGAGAGGCTGAATGTCTGCCAGTGACTGAGCTGCCTCCCAGCAGGCCCCTCTGTCATTCAATTGGTGATGGACCTCACAAGCCATTGCCCATATCAAAACTGGGCTGTGGAGGTTGTTCTTTTCAAGGGGACGGGAGCCCCAGCACAGGGCTGCAGGACATGGTAGCACATCCACCTCTCAGCTCCAACAGCTGAGGGCTGAGACGCTGTAGCCCATTAGATTAGTCATGCTGTGGCCATGTCTCCTGCTAGCTTGTTGGTCCTTGTCACTGCTGGTGGTAGAGCAGCCCTCTTCTCACCAGGGAATGTGTATCCAAAAGGTAGGGCAGCTTTAGGGGCTGAGTAGGGGTTAGGAGCCCAGGCAGGAGTAGCCCACTGTGTGCATTCCCAGTTGAAGGACACAAAAACCTACCATAGGTTCCAAGCTGCATATAAACACAACATCTCATGGGAAAAGAGGTAGAGTTCTGTCCTGGCCAGGAGACAGTCATGTGCATGGCTGTGGGTGTCTCATCCAGCTGGTGTCTGAGGATGATTGCCTGTGCCTCCCAAACCCATGGTGGGATTGGAGAATGTGGCTTCCCCTGACACAGGTTTCTGCAGGCTGACTGTGCCCTGTGCTGAGCCTTTCCTCGTATTCTTCTGTGTCCTCTGCTGGTGAGAGGAGACCAGCTTCTTGGCAGCCTTCTGCTCCTTGACGAGGTGCTGCCAGATCAGACATTACTGGAACAAAAAGCCAGGGACACACTGTGCAAAGCAGCCTCACCTCCCTTGATGCCAGGGACAACTGCCTCCCCAGTCCCACGGGAGGTGGATCTGCTGCAGGACACTGACAGAAATAAATGGGGAGGAAGTTTCCTCTTGTCATCTTGGAACACATGCACTTCGAGCTTGCCTCTCTGTAAATTTCAGTACTTGTGTTTGGTTGCTTTTGTTCTAGTAGATAAATTCCTATCCTGCTTTCAGGGTGGCGTGGTCATCTCCTGATGCAATGGGAGAAAACATCTTGTGGCACTGATCCTCTTCCAGTGGCAATCTCACTGGGGCTGTGAAACTTAGACTGCCAGCTGGGTCTGCTTGAGCAGTTGCAGAAGTCTGTTCTCTTCCATCCTTCCTGTCAGCCACTTACTGTTTTAGCTGTTCTTCTGGCCTCTCTGGGGATAACAAAAGGTGACTTTCTGTCAGCCGCTTCCTTTGGGGGCTGGCAGGGAGGGCAGTGAATTGGATACTGCTGAAAGAAAGAGCTTGGAGAAGTCTGAAAACTGGCAGTGTCTGTTCATTTCTGCTGCAAGGGCAGACAGTGCAGCCCTGCCTGCACACACTGCTCTGCCAGGGCCAGAGAGGGGCCACTGGGGTCACCTTTGCACAGTGAGATCAGTGAGGGAGCAGGAGACCCCCCAGTCTTTACCAGCAAGAGGCTGACCTTCCTCTGTGTTACTTCACATGCATCTGCCCATTTCTGGTGGATCCATGAGGAACATAAAGTTTTTTAGGGAAAAAGTGAGCTGTTTGACCAGCGGCAGCTGCCTGTCTAGCAAAAATGGAGATGCATATCTGAGGGAGATGAGGAAAGAGGGACCCAGAGACAGCTCGCAGGAGCTAGATGTGCTCGCAGAGGTCTGAGTGCAGGCGACGAAAGCCCTCACCAGCAGCAGTGTGAAGAAGCCCTGCAGTATTTGAGGAGAGCCAGTTCAGTCCTCCTTACTCTAGGGAAGGGGTAGTGGAGCAATGTGGGCCTTGGGCAGAGGTGGAAGCCCTTCTCATCCATCCTGTCCTTGACATCTGCAGAGGAGAGGCTGACTTTGGGTCCAGTTCAAGAAGGAAGCTTACGCCCATTTGACCACTCTTCCTTTGACACTGTGATTTTCACCATCTGCCTCAGTTTGCTTAGCTTGATGGGACTGGGCGGACAACATGGCCTGGTAGCTGTCAAAACATGAGTGGTGTGAGTAGCTGTTGGCTACCTGGGGTGCTGTGCTGGGGCCAGGCTCTCGGCCGGTTCAGTCTGTGCTGCCGTATCCAGGGTGGATACACATACAGAATGGGAGTCCTGTTTTCCCCCAGGCTCACATATTTACTCTCAGGGAGGGGGTGAGTTCTTTCCCGGAGGTTTTTTTTTCATCACCAGTCGATTTTTTTTTTTTTTTCCCAACAATGCCTGTGTTTCAGTAGTGAATTTGTGATGCTTGTAGAGCTGATGGCCTCAGCCCTGCAGGCATCTGCCCTGGCAGACCTCATCCAGCTCAGTGGGGTCCCTTGGCTGGGTGCAGGGACTGGCTAAGTTTCTTGGGGTGAGTGCTGGTAAATGCCATCTCTTTGTCACAGGGAAGCAGCTCTCTCCTTTGGCACTGCAGTGGTTTCTAATTGCATATCAAATAAGAACTGGTGATGCTTAGGTTCTCTTAACCAAGGCAAAAGCATTTATTGACATCTGTTTCTACTTTAGCAAAATATAAACACTTTTGTGAAAGGAACGTGGGGTTTTTTCCATTATTTGCCTTGTATTTTGGGCTTTAGAGCACAGTGCTGGGAACAGGATTATTCACTTTGTGGTGTTTGTAATGCTGAAAATCTCCTGGAGCAAAGCCAAATATCTGACATGCCCAATTGCCTTCTGCAAGAGAAAATACTTGTAATAAACTTTCTCCAGGACACTGGCCCTGTTGCACCTCAGCATCCATAGGAGCTGGGGAAAATGTATTTCTGCCTCAAGAGCCATGTGGGAGAGAGGAGAGTGAGAACCTAGACAGAGCCCACCTCTGTTCGTCCTGTCCTGGTGAGAGGTGCATGAGAGTTTAGGATTGTTGTTTTGCCAGACCCTGCTCTTCACCGTGACTCTTACAGGGGGAAGAACAGCCCCCAAATTTGGCTTGCAGCCCTTCCATTCAGGGCAGCCAAGGTAAATGTGTGGCTTGATTGCTACCACAAAGCTGATCAGGACTAGATCCCCCCCCCTCCCTGTGTTCTCAGTGATGCTTTTGCCTTCATCAGCCTCGTGATGAGCTCTTTGAGAGCTAAATTTGGTGCAGGAGAGTCACAGAGGCAGAAGGTTAACTGGGAACGGAGGGAGCATATCTGGTATGAGGCGGGTGGGAGCAGAGAATGCAGAAGCCTTGAAGAGGCATCTGTGGATCTGCAGGACCAGGGCCATGCCACCAGCATCCCTCCCAGCTTTGCAGTAACCCCCTCTGCTCTCCGCAGCGTGCTGAAGGAGGTGTACGCCGCGTTCAACCCTGAGGCAGTTGTGCTGCAGCTGGGGGCAGACACCATCGCTGGAGACCCCATGTGCTCCTTCAACATGACACCAGAGGGAGTGGGCAGGTGCCTGAAGTATGTCCTGCAGTGGCAGCTGGCAACTCTCATCCTGGGGGGAGGTGAGTGCACACATATCCTGCTGTTCACATGGATACGAGTTTGTCCTCCTGCGACCCCCCCTCGAGTGTGTGCCCGGGGCTGGTGGCTGGAGCTCAGCTGGGTGCCTGCTGGGCAGGGGCAGGAGGGCACGCTGTGCCACAGTGCTGTTTTCACACAGACCTAAAATCCTTGGTGCCAACAGCTGCAAGCCTCGATCCTGAACTGCTTCTTGGCTCCTCCAGAGAAGAGCAGAGGCTCTTAATGCTGATGAACTGACCTGGCTTCTCAATGGCACCTCTGGTTCCCATCTCTGCTGATCAGCCCTTCAGTGCTTCTCTTTAAAAGTGAGCACTGGGTTCCCAAACCTGCCTCAGGCATCTGGCAATAAATTATTTCATTTGGATTCAAGCAGAGGCTTGGGAAAAGGACTGGCTGCCTGCACCATATAGCAGGGCTCCAATACCCAGCAAAAGCTAAGGTTGGCTTAGCTCTTCCATGCTGCATAGCCAGCAGCTTGTCCAGAGGGGAGAGCACAGAGCAGGCTTTACGCCACAGAACGTTTCAGAACAACAAAAGCCCCTGTGTGCCAGGGACAGCCCCCCAGCTCTGTGCCTGGAGCCATATCAGCTCTATCTGTTGTCTTTTTTGAGATGAAGGAGATCAGGTGTAGCATGGTAAGCCTGAAATGTGATATGCATGCTGCACTCTGTTTTGGAAAGGTCAAGAGTGTTCAGTCCTGCTGTGGCATGTCTGTGGGTGTGCTGGGGATGGCACCTTTCAGGCAAAAAGAAGCCCCAGAACTTTTGTCAAAAAATGAGGGGCAGCTTTTTGTCACTTTTGAAAATACCAAAGGAGTGTCCCAGCACTGCAGCTTGTGGAAGCATTGGAAGTGGAAATTGAGGGAGGAGTTTCCAATATTTGGAAAAAAAAACAAACCTGAAAAACCCAATACCAACCCAAAGAGAAGGGAGCGTTGAAAAATATTATCTCCCTCTGCATTCAAAGTGTACTTTTCTCTTACTGTGTTAGTTGTCTTTGCTGGGAAAAAAAATGACACTTCTGAGTCTCTTGCAGGATTGCTTTCAGCTAAAGTTTCTCCTTGTGGGCTCATGTACCGTTACCATGGAGGGGGCCCTTGTCATACCAACTGTGAAACTTCATTTACTTGTAAAGCAGTCACAAATTGTACTAATGAGCTTCATATTTGTTCTCTCAAACATGGCAGTGCTGAAGAACTCACCAGCAAATGGCTGGGCAGGTGTAGCAGGCTCTATGGGTTGAAGGCTGGCATTAAAAAGCAGGAATCCCCTGTCTCCACTGCTGGCCTTGCACTTCTCTCCCTGTTATGCTTGAACACCCCTCCTTGTTTCCAGGAGAAAGCCCAGCACATGAAGCTGGGGGCTTGTGCTGGGCCTGAGGCAGTGGCTGGAGGAGCCTGGCCTGTGCCACGCTGAGTGTAACTGGGGTTCAGTCTGGGAGATCTGCCATTGCTTACAGTGTCATTCAGACCTGGCCTCATGTATCCAGCAGGTGCAAAATGCAGTTTTTGGGCACAGGTTGAGTGGAAGAAATAAGGTGAAATCATGTAAACTGTGCATGTTGCCTCCACGATTTGTTCTTTCCACTAAAATCTCCCCCTCTCTCTTCCCTTTCCCCACTCTTCCCCCTCCAAAATCACCGTTGTTGCTGGAGACAGGAGGCTACAACCTTGCCAACACAGCTCGGTGCTGGACATACTTGACTGGGGTCATCCTTGGGAGAACTCTGTCCTCCGAGATCCCTGATCATGAGGTAAAGCTTTGACAAACCCTCCCTTCTCCTTGCCCAAGAGCTGAGTTGTTTTACCTAATCCAAGCAGCATCCTTGCCGCTCAGTGCTGTTTTGTCGAGACACTCCTGTAACAATAACTCACTGTCCTAGCAGCATAGTGGGTGCTTGTTCCCAAAACCTGAGGCTGTCTGTGTCTTTTTGCAAGGGATCTCAGACGCCAATAAACTCTGGTCTCAGATAATTACAGAGACAATGGGGAGGGGCAGTCACCTGTTCGCTCCAAGAGCTCTTTGGGATGTGCACGTACTTTTGCCAGAAGAGAGCCAGGCCTTTCTCAAGGCTTTAAATGTTAGCCCTCCTTTCACTGACTTACAGCAAGTACCAGGGGCAACTCTGAAGCCCTTCTGAGCAGCAGCCTTGCAGCGGGCTGCAGGGCCACATGCTGTTCGGGATCCCACGTGAGCTGCCTCAGTCCCAGCACTGGTGCCTGAGCAGGGCTGGGCAGCTGGTTGGAGGGACACAGTCTAGGCTGAATTTGGGTGGAGTAACTGTAGGTGTGTGGTAGGTCTCAAAGTATAGAGCAGTGTTATGGACCCTGCAGAAACAAACCTGCCTGTGCAAAACAGTTCAAGCCTACAGTGACTACAGAGAGAAGTTACGGGTTTAGCCTTTGTCTAGGGATCTCACCGACCAGTATGCATGAGGAAGTAAAATGTTTGTGTGGATTGAAAATGGAAATTCATTCTTACAGAAATTGGTGATTACAGATACAAGATGCTTTTTATGTTTGACTATGATCCTTTAACCAGGTTTCTGCAGAAACAGGTTTTAAACAGGATTGGATCTTTTGTATATGCAGGAGGTGAAAAAGATGGGTCCCTCTGCAGGAATTAACTGCTGTAGGTGGTTTAGGTTTTGCCTGGTTGTTGTTGACCTGAACAGTTTATTTGTTGTGTTAACGATTCTTGCACCAAGTGCCCTGAAGGATAAAAGCAGTGTGGGAATAAGTTGATTGCAGGATGTCACAAGGTGGACAGTGGGCCCCTTCGTGGCCCAGGTGCTCCTTCTCAGAGGAATTTCTATCCCCTCCTGGGCTGGATGGTGCTTGGGCTGCAGAGCTGAGCTGGCTGCAGGTTTTGGTGCTGCTGGTGGCTGGCCTGTTTGGGTTCCCTTTGCAGTGAAACGGTGCTTGTGGTTTTGTTTCTGGAGATGAGACATCGGACTTTGCTCATCTGACGTGTTGTGATGGTCTTTGAATAGCAAGGGAATGTGCAATCTGGAGGATGGTGCCTCCTTCACCACATCAAGTGAGCAGTATTGTCCAGGAAGCTGTCAGTCTGTCTCCTCTCCTCTCCTCTCTGCTGCCGTAGCTAGTAACAGATGCAGGGGAACAAGTATGAAGAGCAGTGCAAACACAGAGTTTCTCTGGGCGCTCCTCTGGTTTTCTGTGACGTATAGCCAGGAAGTATCCTGCTGTCTCTGTAGTTTTCACACTGGTGTAACAAGTAAACCTTGGTGTGTGAGAGGATTCAGCATTATTATAGTACTTAAACGTTTAAGCTGGTCCTCGGGACAGCTGTGGGTGCTCAGCACTTCTCCAAACCTGTCCTAGTCAAGCAAGACCCTGGGCAAACAGAAGAGCACAAGGCTCACAGTGGGTGGTGCACTGCAGGACCTGCCGAGTGCATGCAGGAGGGGGTGTAGCTGCTTTTCCAGGATGGCAGGTTTGGGGCCATCCTTTTGGTTTCTGTAATTCCTTGCTCTCCATCCAATACTTCTCAGGGCTTAATTGGCTGAGCCTCTGGTTTGGAGAACTCATGAAAGCTGGACATGGGAAAAAAATAATTACTTTCAGAAATCAAAACTTCCCTTTCAAAGTAAACTGATAGCAAGTACAGGAACATTCCTTTTTCTTTAGGGAAAAGGGCTTTACCTGATTTGAGATAATGGAAGCAGTTGGGCTTCCACCACTTTCTTTAGGAAAATTTCCACATTCAAAACGGTATCGGGTATTTCTGTATCAGGAAATGCTCGGATTTGCTGGTTGGTTCCCTCAGTTTGCTTTTGTCCCAGAATCCTCAGTGCCACCAGATTGTTCTTATCCAGCTCTCAGGGCTGAGGCCTTCCAGCTGGAGACTCCGGCAGCTGCTTTTGCAGTGTGAAAATGAGGTTCTTCCCATCATTTCTTCCTTGGTAAAAGCTTTCTGGCTGACTTCCACTCTCATTGGAAACTGCATCTTCGGGTTCATAGCTTAAGTCTTCATACTTTGAAACAAAATGAGAAGTAGTGCAGATGTGCAGCAAACCTGGGAGTGATTTGTCCAGCTGATTTGCACTTGGTTGCTTGGCAGTGGCTTGGGTCAGTGCCTGAATGTCTCTTAGAAGAGAAAAAGTTCAGTTTGGGTTGCTGTTGTGCTGCTCTGAGGCAGAGACAAATGCAACCATTTCTGATTACTTGGTCCCATATTTGGCTGAGGGTGTCTGACAGAATGGCTCTGTAATAAGATTACAGCAGCAATAAGCACCTTCTTTGACATGGTTTCTGAAGATCACCCTGTCTTGGGACAGATCATTGCTGAAGCACCTTGCTGTGAAGTGCTGCTCTCCATCAGCCAGGCTTGGCATGCTTTTCTGTGATGATGGGTCAAATCCTACCCAGTTATAGTCAGCACTTTGCCTCTCTTCCAGCATTGAGGGGCTTGGGGATGTTCTCTCCAGCTCCAGGTCTTGGAATTGAGTTACTATGAAAGAAAGTCAATATTCAGAAATATGGAGGTCTTCTGGTTCTTCTTTTTTGTTCATGAGTTTCTGGAGAAGGGCTTGAAAACAAGGTGGCCGTGGCTTGAGATCCAGAAAGCATTTGACCGAGCAGCAATGTAAAGGTGTTTAAATAGTCTTACGATGTCTGGAAGGATCAACATAGAATTTATTTGAACACCTACCTAGTGCCGATGGTGCTGTGGGCCATGGTTCCCCTGCAGCAGTGTCCACCAGTGAACTGTTTGTACTAAAATCAGAGACAGAATGTAGACTTTTATAAGATGCCTAATTATTTGCTGTTGGCATAGTGCTTAGTGTTAGATCTGGCATCATTCAGTAGAAAATATCCTTTCCCTTTAAGGACTTTATTGTTTTAGCCTTTTTTTTTTTTCCCCATTTCTCCTCTCTGCCGTTTCCTTTCTCTCTTTCATACCCTTTTTCTTGGCCTCTATGCCTACTCTTTTCTTATTCCAACACTTTTTTCCCTACAGTCATTCCACATTCCCATCTCCTGAACCATTACTCCCACCCTCTTTCAGACAACCAAAGCACTCGGCAGTCATGCTACTACTCTGGGGCACTGCTCCTTTCTTGATGCCACAGAAATCAGAGGATGAGGAAGTTTAAAACAGTGCCTTCATCAGGATTAACTGTGCCTCGCTGTTCCCCAGGTTGGATATGCTAGATCCACGGTACAGAATGCACTGTGCCACTGCCTGTGTAACCAGCAGGTTGTGCAGCCAAGACAAGTTGCTGAGAGGTGTGCGTTTTCCACGTGCTCTTTCACCGTGCTGCAGTCAAGATGTTTCCTTTTTTCTTGCAAATAAGCCAGCTTGCTTGCCTTGGCAAGTCAGTGGGCTTTGCTGGTGGAGCCTGGATGCTCTGGAATGTCTCCTGCTCATGCTACAAAAGCAAACTCAAACCAGACAAGAAGCACCAGCTCTCAGGGAGGATTTCCCAAAGCCCGTTAGCTTCTTCTGCTGTAAGAAGTCTTTCTAATCAGGAAAGCTGTCAGTGTCCTCTCATGTCAGTATTTCAACAGGCCCTTTCAAAAGATATCTCTGGGCAGAGGCGAAGAAAGGGAAATGTTTAGCTATAAAGGACATTCCTTAAGAAAACTGTGAAAATAGTCTGCTTGAAAAATATGCATCAGTCCTTGGGCTGACTGTGGAGAAGCTTGGAAGAAAGAGGACTAGCCTGCTAATTAGCTAAGCGTGTGCTCCCATACTGTATGATACAGCAGGGTAGGCTCCCATTCAGCTGACCTTGGGTCTATCTGTGATCTGAATAGTCATGGTAATTTTTTGATTGAGCTAAGAGCAGCCACGATGTACTGCAGCTTTCTGCTGCGCCAGGTTGGCTTGGGGACAGATGGGATCTCATTTTCACAGCACTGAAAGTACATATCAAAACCCTGAGTCACTATAAAGGAAAGGTTTTTCATTTTTTTAATTTTTTTTAACCAGCTGGCTGTGTCTACAGTGACCGAGCACTGCACAAATGAGCTGGTGCAGCTGTCAAAATCTGCCGTTTAGTCCCTTTTCAGCAGAATATTGTGTTGGCCCATGAAAGAGTCGTGCAGGCAGCAGGCAACGTGCTGCCTGCCCTGACCCAGCTGCCTTGTCCATTCTGTGTGAGTAGCTGATGTACTCCCAGAGTGGGCAGCTCCTTAACACTGCAACTCACAGTCTGGTAAACCCAGCATGATTTCAGGTTTAGGATAGCAGCACTTGAAACCAGGTTTGCAGGTAACCATGTGAGTGTCAACAGCTTTCCCCAGTAAAGCATTGGGGTAGACATGAGACTGCTTTTGGCTGCAACTCTTGAGCTCTGCTTCCCAAGCCCCGGCTGAGGCTTCAGGTGGGCACAGGCACTGCAGAAGCACCGTGTGGATGTAGTTAAGCCACATGTGCCTCTCAGACAGAGGAAATGTTTTTGCCATTTCACAAACAGGTACCATGGGGAACCCTCCCCCCAGTTACAGCCAGCCAGAGACCTCTCTGCTGACTATCCTCTCCTCTTCCCTCTAGTTCTTCACAGAGTATGGACCTGATTATGTGCTGGAGATCACACCAAGCTGCAGACCAGACCGCAATGAGCCACAGAGAATTCAAGAAATTCTTAACTCTATCAAAGGTGAGTTGTCCAAGCCAACACCCCTGTTTCAGGTTTACATGTCTTTTTAGACAACTTCAGGAAAGCTCTACCTCACTGACTAGAAAGATGAACTGCATGCACTTGACTGCTCATCATGTACAACGTCATCGGTCTCCTGCTTCACTTGAGATTCTCAGTGTTAGTAGAGCATCAGCTCAGAGCTGTGCATCCCTGCTAGCAAAGTTGTCATTGCCTTTCCTCTGGCTGGGCAGAGGAGCACGAGGCCTCATCCTTATTAGAATGATAGAGCAGCACAGCTTGTAAGGGACTTCAAAGATCATCTGGTCCAACCTTTTGTGGGAAAGGGAGCCTAGATGAGATTGTCTAGCACCCCATCCAGTTGCATCTTGAAAATCTCTAGCAGTGGGGACTCTACCATGTCCCTGGAGAGGTTGTTCCACTGATTGATCGTTCTTACTGTAAAAAAATTATTTCTTGTCCTCTACATGTGGCTCCTTGTGAAGAGAGCCTCTGTCCTCTCTGTAGCTGCCCTTCAAGTACTGGAATACTGTGATGAGGTCCCACTGAGCCTTCTCTTCTCCAGGGAGGAGACCCAACTCCATCTGCATTTGCTCATAGGGCAGGTTCTCCAGCCATTCAGTCATCTTTGTGGTCCTCCTTTGGACCCTCTCCAGTCTGCACTGAGAATATATCGCTGCCCAGTCCATCAGATGTAGTGTTGGCACCCCTAGCCAGGCCACTCCTGTTAGGCTGAAATATCAGTGGAAATATCCTTTTCTGCCTCCTTCTATTTGCAGGGAATCTGAAGCACGTTGTTTAGCAGAGTAGGAAGGCTCTGGTTTCTGCAAGAGCATTTTCCATGGGGAAGACAGCCTGTTTGTATGAGCAGCTGGTGAAATTTGTGGCTGTGGGCGAAATTCGGAAGAAATTACTGTTGGTTTGTTGATTTTGTTCTCTTTAAAGAAGAAAAGCTGCTGTGCACCATGAGCACCATGGCTCTCCCCAGGTAGTAGTGTGGGCCCTCCAGCCACAGCCTTCCAGTGCTAGCAGAGCCTCCCTTGCTCCTTTCTCTTTCCTTTTTTAACATCAATTTATTCTCACAACTGGTCTTAAATGTTTTTTAAGAGAGGGGCTGCTCAGAGCTGTGAACTCTCCCCAGCTGGAGCCCAGTGCCACGTTGCTTTCCTGGCAGGGGAGCAGTGCTGAGGGCCTGCTGGGGCCCGGGGCTTGGGCTTTGCCTCTTACCCACACAAAGGCACTGCCATTGTGTTTTTAACTGGGATTTTTTTTTTTAATAAAGTATTTTAAATACTCCTCTAGCCCTTTCCTTTCTTCCTGTGCCCACCCTTCCGTGCCAGTGCTTTTTTCCACAGCACTTTGTGCTTTCAGCACAGCCAGACTGGAAAGCAAAAAGGTGTGTTGGTTGCTGTCCCTTCCAGCCGCATCACTTCAGGAAGCACAGACCCCACCCCCAGGGCCATGGGTGGGCTCCTGAAATCCTGTGTGGAGGGGCCAGACCCTGGGGATGCTGTCCAGAGTAGCAAGGGAGATGCAGGGCAGGGTGGCAGCTCCTGACCTGGGAGATCTCGGATGAACCTTCAGGTGCCACAGCACCCCATGAGAGCTGCCGCTCAGCAAGAGGACAAGTTCACAGATCCCTGGGGCAGAGCTGTCCGGGTATTTCTGCTGCCCTTGTCCCCTCCTTCACCTGCCCCACAGTGCTGTTATTTGTGCTGTGTCTTTTTAAAGATGTCCAGTCATGGGGAAAGCATATTTCCTGTTGCTTTAATTAGATTGTGCTGGAATAAATAGCAAGATGAAGGGATTCCCAGCCTGACCTGGCTTTGTTTTGATCTCTTGTTTTTAACTGCTGATCCAAACAACAGGAAATCCAGCGTGAACAGAGTTCAGCTGGATGTGGCTCCCGTATCTCCATGGAGTGACTCCTGACCCCCTCCCTGCTTTCCCCCATGTCAGCCTGGTGGGGTAGAGCGAGACTGGCCTTGTGCAGTGACTGCTGGCAGGAGGCTGGCGCTGCCACCAGCACAGCAAAGGCTCTCCGTGCCCAGGGCAATTGGCAGGCCTGGGGATCATTCAGCCAGGAGAAGAGTGAGGTATGAGAGTGTGGAGAAGCTGGCTGGCTGCCCCCTCTGACCCACCTCGGGGCCTCTTCTTTGTCCTTGCGCCAGGCACAGGAGGCCCTTGCGAGCTTCAGGAGCTGCTTCAGGAACAACTGGGAAAACACACACAACAGGAGACACCCAGTGTCAAACATTGTGGTACTAAGTCGTGTTCAGGTGAAGTGCAAGGAGAGCTGGTCCTGGGGGTGGGACTGTAGGAATATGGCACCCTAAACCAGGCAGGTTGCCCTCCCACAGATAGCTGGGGAAACTGAGGCACAGAGTAAAGCACCCCCTCTGCCATCTACGTCCACATCCCCCAATGTGGAGAGACAACTAGAGCTAAGCTTTGTGCAGAGAAAGGAAAGTGCAAAAGGTGGGACAAAGGCTTGGGGGGTACGCCCAGTGCCTCTCCCCCCCAGACACCTTCACACCCAAATCCCCCTATAGCCAGCTGAGGGCACCAGGCCATGTCGCCCTCACCAACCTTGGCATCAACTTAACCCTCTTCTTGCCCCACACCCCAGATAGGTATCATAGTATCATAGTATCATCATTCTGGTTGGAGAAGACCTTCAAGATCGTCAAGTCCAACCACTACCCTAGCTCTGCCACATCTACCACCAAACCCTGTCCCTTGGCACCACATCTGTCTTTTTTGATGTATCCAGGGATGGTGGCTCAAACACCTCCTCAAACAGCCTGGATCCCCTAAGTCCAACTCCTGCTCCAGAACAAGACAACCCCAAGGTTCATACCATGTCCCTGAGGGCATTGTCCAAATGTTTCGTGAATATTGTCAGGCTTGGTGCCATGAATGCTTCCCTGGGGAGCGTATTCCAGTGCTCCACCACCCTCTGGGTGAAGAATCCCTTCCTAATGTCCAACCTAAACCTCCCCCTGCACATCTTCCTACCATTCCCTGGGGTCCTGTCATTGGTCACCAGAGAGAAGAGGTCAGCACCTGCTCCTCTGCCTTCCCTAGTGAGGAAGCAGTAAGCTGCAATGCGGTCTCCCCTCAGTCTCCTCTTCTCCATGCTGAACAGACTGAGTGCTTTCAGCCGCTCCTCATACAGCATTCCTTCCAAACCCTTCACCAACCTTGTGGCCCTCCTCTGGACAATCTCCAGCAGCTTCATGTCCTTTTTTACGGTGGCGCCCAGAACTGCACACAGTACTCGAGACTGGGCTGCACCAGTGCAGAGTAAAGGTGTCACAAGTGTGTCCTAGCCTGGACGGGGGAGGCACGGGGGATCCCAGCCTGGATGCGGGCAACGTGGGGATTCCCACCTATGAGGTTGGGCGGCAGGTGAGAGAACGCCGGGGGTTTGGGGTGTCCAGGCTGGATGTGGAAGCATGGGAGGTACCAGACTGGGTGGGGTGATACGGCGAGTCCCAGCCTGAATGGGGAGGACACGGACGGACCCCGATGGAAGGCGGTGGCAAGGGGACCTAGCCGCGGGCCGGAGGGGTCGGCGGTGCCGGCACCGCCCCCGGGGGCCGTCCCGCCCCGTCCCATCCCTCCCAGCCAGCCCGCCCGTCCTCTCCGCCGGTCCCGCTGCGCTTCACCTTTCCCAGCGGCCCAGCCGCACCGGTGCTGCTATAAATCCGCCACCGGCGGCGGCTGCTCATGCCGTGCGGGGAGAGGAACCAATCGGGGAGCGGGGCCGCCCAGGTAAGAATGGAGGCAGCTACGGCGCCGCTCCCCGCCCCGCTTCAGCCTCCCCCAGCGGGGGACCCCGCCGGACCGGGGCGACGGGGCATCTGCTCCCGGCGGAGCGCTGCTGTGTCCCTGCAGGCCCCGGAGGAGATGAGCTCGCTACGGTCGTCCCTTCGGGGCACCAGTGTCCACGAAGTGGCGGCGACCCTGCGCTGCCCCGTCGGCACCAGGGCCGGGGAGCTGCCGGCCGCCGCAGGGGGGGCTCCGCCGGCTCCCGCCGCCCCCTTGGCTCTGCAGGCGGGTCCTCACCTCCTGGCCAGTATGCATCTCCAGAAGCTCACCAGCCCCCACCGCGCCAACTGGGGGGTCCGGCTCCCCCGGGAGCCCGGCTCGCCGACCTGCTGGGGCCTGGGGACGCGGGGTGGGGGAAACCGGCCCCCTCTGGCCGCCGGCCCCGGTATCATCGATTCGGACCCGGTGGACGAGGAGGTGCTGCGGGAGCTGGTGCTGGAGCTTGGCCTCGACAGGGAGGACGCGCTGCCGGAGCTCTGGCTCGGCCACCACGAGTTCGACTTCCTCGCGGACCTGCCGGCCGGCTGCTGAGCTTGGAGGGCAGCTGGGGGCAGGGGGGGTTCCTGTGTTGTCCTGGCGAGGATCTGCTGTCTGGTGCCGCTGGGCGCGGGGAACTCCCCGGCTGCCCCACGGGGGGGCAAGGGCCAGCGATGCGAGTGAGGTGCGGGTCCAAGCAGCGCTCGAAGCCCGGCCGAGCGTGAGAAGGGGCGGCCCTCCGGGCTGGAGGGGAGGTGGGCTGCTCTGCCCGCCCCTAACGCGGAGCTGCCTCGCTGGGCCAGGCAGGCGGAGATCTCAAGCTGCTGTCTAGTAAAATCTGGAAGGACCCTTGTCCCCCCGGCTGTGTCTCCTTCCCTGTCCAACTCAGCGCTGGGGCTGGGAGGGGGGCACAAGGGGGACCCCGCGAGAAGCAGCCGGAGGAGAGAGTCGGCTCTGCTCCACACCGCCTCCCCCCCGCCTTCCCGGCCCTCTGCCTCCTCCCGGCTTTATACTGGCGCCAGGGGTGCCACCTGCGCCGTGTCCCCATCGTGTCACCCCCGAGGATGGGACCGACACTGCGAGGGGCCGCCCGGTGAGGGGCCGCTCCGCTAGGCTGCCTGGCGCGGGG